>CM061351.1:59480766-69480766 GCA_030867105.1 Liasis olivaceus
TGTGCTCACTTCAACATTCAGAGCCTAACATGCTCTGTTTAGTCCAAGTTACCTGCCAGATTGCCTATTCCAATGCACACTGGGGAATTCTGGGAGTTGAAGTCCACACATCTTCAAATGGCCAAGGTTGAGAAACACTGGCCTATTCCTGTACAGGCCAGTCCATGCTCAGTGGGATACCTTTTGCAAATCTTGTTAAATAACTTTAACATCCATAATCATATCTACTTTGGTGTGGGCCTGGCCTGGTCCTTTTTGTTTAGGAGGGGGCTCAGAATGTATATTTCAATCCAGGCCATACCACTCTAACTTTTTAATGCTGTTACCTGTGTAGTTGTTAAGGTTTCTATTTTTGTAAGATACCCAGAGCCTTTTGAGAGTAGGCACTGGGCAGCATATATATAAATCAGTAATCCAGGGAGCAGCAGCTCTGAAAAGTGGAACATCCAGATTGTGGATGGCCATTAGGAAAGGAATCAAAAATAAAACTGCCATTATTGTACCAAGGTAAAGACTCCCCTGAATCATGTTCATTATGAGTAGCATCTTTAGCAAACTGTGATGTCATCAAAGTGACAACATGAAATGGGTGTGATGATCCTGATGCTTGCCACAAGCACATAAGTCATGACTTGTGCAAAATGTCAGACACATTTCATCGTTGCCTCCCCCCCCAGCTCCTTCTACAGACCCTCATGTTTGTAGCATAGCCAGGTGATTTTCATAACAGTGTGGAAATAAATTGCTTTTTCCGGGATGTTTTTTTAAATATACCAGGCAACCTACAGTCCTGAGATTATCTGGTGGTCTATTATCCACGTTCTAACCCGGTTTGATCTCACTTAGCTTCTTTCAAGACTAGCCAAGTTTGGCTACTTGCTGTTATCTACTGTGGTACCACTATTGTAATGTTTTCATCCAAATCCAGTGTGCAGCTATGTACTTCTGGTCATCTCACTTCAAAAGTCTAGCACTGGAGAATATGCAACTATTAAAGAGTTGCAAGAGTCTCTCTAAGGAAAGATTACAATAAATGGTGGTTTTAGCTTAGAAAAATGAGTGAGGTAGGGTAACACTGATGTATATAAAATCACATATGGTGTCCGAAAAAAATGCCTCTCAGAAAGTATTAGAGTCCAGGAGCATCTGATGAATCTACAGATCATACAAGTAATATGAAAACATGTTAAGTGCCATGTTAGTACCTGTTAACAGCTACACCATATCACAAATCAATGTTTATATTCATCACACTTGATGGATGTGTCTGTATGGAAATTTGCGTGTCTTAGCAACAGGCTATACATTTGCTATGCATGTCAACATGTGCACTCCTTCATAGGTCTTGAGGTATGTACCCTTCAGTGAGAATCCATATTGTTTAGACAAGAGGAAAGAAAAAGGAGCATGCCTCTTCTTCCTGTTTCCAGCTAGCCGCTGAGGCCAAAATATTGCTGCTAATGGCAACAAAACACCGTGATTTCACTGCTGTAGGAAAAGGTAGGCCAAAATCACACGAAAAGGTAGCCGAAACATCATAGTTTTATTCTTCTTCATCAAGAATAGCGGACAAGCCTTATGCTTCTCTCCGCTCTGAAAAAGGTTATGTTGGCGAGTTCCTGTATGCATGTGTAGATGAAGATATGTTGCATGAAGCATGTGGGAAGGGGGATTGTGTATGCAGGTGTCCAGATGGGCACGGTCTCAAGTGTGCCCTGAAGGGCTGGCTCAGATCCCGATTCCACAACATTATCCATCCTTCCTTTATGAAGTGGGGGAATGTGCACAATGGCCATTTTTAATACAGATGAGCCATTCAACAGGCAATGCCTAACAGATAAAAATGTCTTAACAACATAGGATTGAATGACAGGGAAATCCTTCGCCTGCCCTTGCCTGTGTAAGAGTGGTAAGGTAGGAAAAGGATCAACAGCATAGCGGCTGACTAAGGAAAAAAGGAGAATGGTTCCCTGCTTTAAGATAGCTGAACATTCATGTGTATTTGAAGTAGCAGATCTATAAGCCGGCAAACATAAAACGGAAGCTTTTTTTTGCACTTCTTGACATGCAGCCATAGATGGGTTTGAAAGGCGCTCCCTAAGCTACATGATAAGCTTCTAGTTCACACTTCTATCCCACTCCAGAAAGCAATCTTTTTTGAAATGAACTATTTCCCTGCTCAACTGAAAATGTAGTAACAGTGAAGTGTAATTCATCCAGCGATATGTGGCACCAGTGAAGGTAGGCCCAGAGATTATATTATGATTTGTGCCACAAATGTTTGCCATATGATTCCTTTCTATGCTCTTAATTTTTGCTTTGGTTCTAACTGGTGAAAAATAAATGCCTAGCCATGGTATATTATAATGGAGTCTCTTTCACAAATACTCACAAACACACCACATCTTGTTGGGACTTTTGGGGAATAGTTTAGTTCTGTATATAAGCACCAACCACTCTGCTCCATCGCCCCCTTTGAGAAGTGAAGGCTAAGAGCAAGGCAGACACGAGAAGAGGCCTATCATATCTAGGCAGCAAAAATCCCATAGGCCACTAGATGCGAGCAAGGAAAGGCTTATCTGCTATTTCCAATGAAGAAGAATAAAATGGTGGTGTTTCAGCTACCTTTCTGTGTGATTTTGGCCTACATTTGCCTACAGCAGTGAAATCACGGTGTTTTGTTGCCATTAGCAGGAAACGTTTAACTCCTTCCTGCCATTTAGGGGCCAGATGGTTGTTTGCAGCCCAGATCCAGTATCCCTAATTAAAGTACTGTCACTTGGATAACCAAAAGCAGACCTTCAAAACCAACCTTCTGAGACTTGATCTTGGCTGAAAGAATGTTTGCAGTGACTAGAATGTAATGCACCAAGCTGAGAGGGCATGGCAATAGCAGGTCTGGCACTGTCAGAAACTCAGCCTCACAGTTTTGTATAAGAAAAATTCCCTAACTAAATAGAGTGAATTAAATGCATGAAACACGTATTTGGGGTTGGTCTCTATCAACAGCAAAGGAACTTGTTTGGGACTCAGATTTCTAGATGTCATTTAAATATTTTGTCCCAGTGTTTGCTTCTCTGTTTGCAATTGCACAGCTAGCCCCAGTTATTATTCTGAACATGCTTCTTAAAAATTAAATGGAGAATGACTATTTTCCCCATCTTTCCACTTTGAAAGTCATCTGCTAGAAAATGTTAGTGTGATTATATATCTATAAAATTGCCACACAGTACTGAACTTATCAGGGTATAACAACGTAGATGACGTTAAGGCATGAAATATGAAATATCATGCTTTGGTGTTCAAGAGAAGGAGAGCCAACATGTAGCACACTGAATAAAACTTATTTATTTATTTGGTTATTTATTTCAAAAGAAAGGTTTTGCTGAGGGACACCTGGACTGGAATGATAAATTCTATTTATTTGACAAGTGGTATTAAGGCAGAATTTAGGAATAGCCAGCAGCAAACTGGGGTTTGCTTTCATGTTAAAGCTAGTTTCCACAAGAAGGAGGCTAATGCCCTGTAATTGTCATGGAATATATGGTTAAGAAGTGCATGTTACATATATATTCTACCAAAAATATACTTGAACAGTTTAAGCAGTACTTCATGAACCATTGTGCAAAACGTTTAGGAATATCAATGGGAAAAGAATGTGCACTTCCCCTCACTATACTGCTTAACATTTCCTTTCATAAAATGAGAATTAGTATATGAAAAAATGTGGAGCCAAAATAGCAATCCATTTAGAAAGGTATTCCAAATTTTTCATAATATGATTCTCCTTGTTCAGCTATCTGATATACACTTAGTTGCACTTAGGGCCATAAAAATCAATATGAAAAGTTAATCATTACTACAAGTTTTGTTGACTTCAATAGGATTTAATTGCAAATTGCCTGGCTTCAATTCAATGTATTAAAAAAATGAAAAGAATGGTAAAATTATTTTTATTGTCACTTGATACAAAAGGAGGGAGAAGCAAATATACCTATTAATCTTTATACTTCGTTCAATTCAAATCTGTCTTTAGTTTTAAAATAATTGCTAATCCAAAGCTAACCTGGTAATGTGTTGTGTTTTTGATGGTCTTGGAATCACCATCAGTATTATCTACATCTTATTTGAAAAGAAACACAAACAGAGCAGATACCTTTCCTAACTTGGTGGGGTTGCTCTTTCATTATCAGGGAAAGAAAGTCCTCCAGTGAGTGATGTTCCAGATGATGCTGATGAGCCCATGCCTGTACCCGAAGATCTTTCAACCAGCACAGGAGGACTGCCAAATTCTAGGACTGAAAGAGTTTTGGGTAAGGTTGTTGATACATGTGGTGATTCTGCTACTGTCACACACAAGTTGCTTCAGATCTACTTGGGAGAAAGATATTGAAGCCTGTACTCTCATTTTTGACAGACTTTGTTTTCATGTTTTTTGTCTGTCTTAAATATAAAACTTGTTCAGATTTAAAGAAAATGTCAGGCAACACTCTAGCTTTAAAATTTGAAATTCTGTCCAAGATTTCCCCTGACAGGATTTCATAATGAAAAACGTCATGTGTGAAAGCATTGATTATAGGGGAAAGGAGTTGGACAACACACATTTTTCCTAGAGCTAACTTGGCTTATGCTTTAAAAATCTAACATATCTAATTAAATAGATAGTACCTGGAATACTTACCTATAAAGCCAAGCCATGTAAATCATTGGTCTTCAGTTCATGGATTGAAATTCATGGTTGGTTTCACTCAGACCTTATTGGTGCTTTTTCTATTGTTTACGTTTTTAAAAGAAGAAGTGAGAGATATAGATGGAGTGGGGAGCTAACAGAAGAGATGGTATGAGGGGAGGATGAGGGAGAGAGAAAAAGAGAGTTGGGGAAAACTATATATTAATGATTGATTTTAAAAATAAGTACCTGGGTTTGAAAAGTATAAAGGGTACTTATCTAAATCCATGTTATGGCTTTCTTTCTGTACTTCTCTCCAAACTTAGAGGGTGTCTCTATATTCAAAAAAATAACAGCTAAGTGTTAGTTCAACTAGTTCCTATTGACCCTAAAAATGTTTGGCTGTGGTTGAATAGTGACCATGCTAACAATATTGAAACTGCTATCTGGCACTAATAATAATAATGACTTTAAGATTTCTAATGCAAAAAAAAAAAGTGTCTATAAAATAGAGGTCAGAAAAATAATTTAACTCATATTTTAATGTGAACTTACCAGCTTGTTCTTCCTAATTATATATATATGAACTAGGATACAATTATATAGTGAAATGTACATTTTTCCGAAACTTGAGATGTGGGAAGCATTTAGAAAACTTGCACATAAAGAAAAATGTACCTGAAAATGTTACCTTTTTTCATAACACACAAACAGAATTTTGTGGATAATGACAGAACGAATTTAAGGATGGAAAAATGAGAATTTGATATATTATTCATCTCTACTTAACATTAACAAAACTGAATTTATCTATGTAGAAATCTAAACCTTTAGTTATTTGTAGCTTAGCTGGCAATGGAAGTCAGTACAAATCCACTTCTAACCTGAGATCAATCCAGTTATTGAGGGAAGAATGGCAAAATCAGATTGAGACTGGACAAGGCAGGACTGACAGGCAGAATTTCCCATGAGTAATAATTCTGTACAAACAGAATGGTAGCCATCTTTTTATAATTTGTATACTTTTTCATTTTCCATATCTGGGCTATTTCAGATATGCATGTGTATTGTGTCTCATCACTGAATTATCTAGCATTTGATTACTCTTATCTGGATGTATGAGCAGACACAATTGATATATAATTTGTATTTATGGTGATGTGAAAACTCTGTCTGTGTCACTTGATCTGTGATAGCTCAGACATGCAAGTCACTGTTCAATACTGCAGTCATGGATGAATCCAAGGGGAAGACGGGAGTCTGTCCCTGTTGATTCTGTGGTTTTTGATGTCATCAGTGAAGGTGCTGTTCTGGATAGGCTTGGATGGAGTTATGGTTGTATAATGCTTTAGTCTGTTTTGAAGGGCCACTCTCTGAAAATGGTGCTGATGTTTACCAACCTCTATCAGATTCCATTGGACTGTACATTTAACATTAATTTGAATTAATTAATTTGAATCTGTTGTGGGAGGTTATCTGGGACTTTAAGATTCAGTGTCATCAATGTCTAGGTGAAACCTACTCCCTCCCCACTTTCCATCACATTCACAGAAAACTGTTGAGGTCCTTAACTCTTGCCTGAGGATAGTATTGTACTGGATATAGACTAACAAGTTGAAGCAAAATCCTAGCAAAGCAGAAGTGTTCTTCATTAATAGATTTGGCCAGGAACTGGGGTTCAACCTCTATACAATGATTCTTCCAAACCCTGAGGACTCAAATGTTGCCCAAATGAGATTGCCATGCCAACCATATCAATTCATTCCTGGAAAATTCAAGACTTGCCTGAGTGATACATACCTTCATTACTTCAAATCTGGATTGTTGCACTTTGTTTTATATAGGGCTCCTGTAAAGAGTGTTTGGAAACTACTGTTGTCTAGAATACTGCAGCCCACTTGTTGCCAGGCACTCATACATAAAGAGAGTTGCATGCCACTCCTTTATTATAATAGCTTGACTGGCTTCCAGCTTGTTTCTAGGTAAAAGCTCAGAATGGTTTAGAACTAAGATAGGACCAGTTTTTCATCTATAAACCTCCCTCTCTGTTGAGATAATTTTTGGAGGTCCTCTTATGTGTCCCCAAGCCCCCTGATATTGGTCCTGTTCAGACTAGGGAGAAGGCCTTTTTAGTGGCTGCACCTAGGCTCTGAAGCCACTGTCTAGGGAGGTCTGTTCCATTTATTCTCTACTGTAACACCATTTCCGAAGGCCTTTGAAGTAAATTTGATGCTTTATTATTTTCAGTTTTTTATCCAAGTTGTAGTGGTCCTCTGGTTATTATTTTAAACATTGCTATGTTTTGATTGATGCTCCAAGCCACCTAGGACTATATAGCAGATAGTAGATATATATAATCTGGCTCTAGAAATACAAAGTATCCCATATTTCCTAAAATGCAGTCACACAAATAATTCCTTGTGACAGTGCTATGGCCATACTGGGAGATTTCCTGCTTTGCTACATGTGAATGTGCATGTGTCGATGAATTAATTGCTGTGGTTCCTTCCCACCCTGTTTCTTTTGATCCTAAGATAAGTAGCAACAGAGATAAGAAAAGTCTTCTTATCATGACAGTTGCAGCAGAGCCATGAGGAAACATTCTTACACAGCAAATGGATGAAGCTCCCACTGCCTATAAAATGTTTACCTCTTTATTTTCACAGGCACAAGCAGAACTAATGAGTGTAGAATGAATTATAGGTTTGGGAATTTCTTTTAGCACTATTGCGTAGAATAGTAGTTTGAGGTTGAAACGATTTTATCCCCTCAGATTTTACAAATCAATCTGCCACCACAAACAACAAGAATTTTATTTTGGATACAGTCAATCCTTCAATCCTATTGGCAGGATGAACCTTGCCAATTGTTTGTTATTTTTATTTAGTCTACTACATTTTAACCAACACACAGTGGTTACCATTTGGATATCTCAAATTGGTGGTGATCATTTGTGGTGACTGGGAAAAGAGAACCATCAAGAAGGCTTCATTAAAGATTTATTCAGGATTTTTTTGCCATTTCAAACTGTTTATGAGATAGAAATATAATAAAATACAGTTATACAATATATTTGAGAGAGGGGTTTTTTTTTATCCTACACACACACACACACACACACACACACAAAGTATAATAACACATTTTAGTTGGAAGCTAAAGAGAACAAATAGCTTTTCAAAGTAGCTTAAAAATAACAACAGATGGAGCCAAGGCTATATACCTTAGAAAGAAATTCCATAAAGTAGAGCCATCAATGAGAAGACTTATTTACTAATGCCCACCAGTCTTACATTTCTGTTATTTAGATAAGCATTCCTTTCACTGCTTCATCCCAAGTCATTAATTTAAAAATTGGAGAGTAAAGGATCCATACTTCATTCTAGTTTGGTGAGGAACAGCAACTCTCGGACTACAGTTTTCAAGCCAGTTATATCTCTGATTAATTGTCATGCCATCCAGCAAGACTTAAATAGGTTGCTAATGAGAATGTCATGGGCTACCTTCCTAAATGCATTGCTGAAATGAAGATACCTGACATCTCCAGCATTCCCACAATCTATTAAGTTACCAATTAAAAGTTAAATGTTTGTTTTTGGCAAATCCATGCTTACATCTAGTAATTGCTACATTGTTTTCAAGGAGCTTCTCAAATAATGTTATGAATTTCCAGTTATTGATGTTAGGCTGATTGGTCTATAATTTTGTGGATCCTTTGTTTTCCTCTTTTGAAAACATGTTTGTCCTTTTTTAGTCATCTAGCAGTTCGCTCATTCTCCAGGATTCTCAAAGATAATATCTAAAGGTTGGCCATCAGTACTCTAGGATGCAATACATCTGATCCTGGTGATTTAAACTTATTCAAAGTAAAGACCTTTCCTGGGCATGCTTCTATCAGTCTCAACTTTTAGTTCTGCGTTTTCTACTCTTCTCAAGTGCCTGGCAGAACACAGTCTTTTGTTGAAGACTGAGCCAAAATAGGAGATATGTAGCTCTGTCTTTTCTTTGTTACTTACTGGCATTTTGCCATCTTAACAGTATACTGTATATCTCTTCCATTATTTTGAGCATATCTAAAAAAGCCATTTTCCTTATTCTTAGCATCTTTCATCCACCTGAATTTTATCCTTTCTGACACCAACTCTATAGTTCTGAATTATATGTCTGCACTCTTCCTTGGTGACCTGCCCCTCTTCCTATATTCTGTATGCATCCTCTCTTCTTTTCAGAGTTTCATTAAGCTTTTTGCATAGGCACATGGGCTTGTTCTGATGTTCTGTTTGTTTTTTTAATTCATTGCAACTGCATTTTGAATTTCTTCTTTTTTATGAACTCCTACCCATCTTGAATTCTTTTTCCCAAGGAAACTTATTTATCATTACTCTCATAAAACTGCTTTTTGGAAGTTTGGGATAGGCATTTGCTTACATTCTGCTTTAATTTCCCTTAAAATCAAGAACTCCAGACATATATAAAAGTCCTTCAAATAACCTGAATCCAACCCATAAAGGAATCATGGCCAGATATTTTTCTAAGATATTCAGATGTTGTGGTTTTTTTCCCCCAGAGGCGGGGTCCTACTTTTTCCAAGAACAGTTGCTTGGGTTTTTATTATATTACTACAAGAGCAAAGTGGAATATGGGAAACAAATAATCAACCAAACTGACCTTGGTCTAATCCAGGAAGGCACTTGTTGTTCTCTTCTTCTCCCAATTAGAGTCTCTGTTCCATGCTGAAATATAGGTCAACACCCAAGAGAAGTCCTTAGGAGAGACAAATTAAAAGACACACATGCTAAAGAAAAAGAGGAAATGTTCTACTCCTGATTGAGAAATATAGTTTATTTACAGTGGTACCTCGGGTTACGAATTTAATCCGTTCTGTGACTCTGATCGCAACTCGATTTGGTCGCACCGCGAGGCAAATTTCCCCATAAGGTTCAATATAAATACATACGGCTCTGCATTTTCTTTGGAGCCATGCTGACAAGCACACCAAAAACCTTCCAAATGCCACAAAACACACCACAAGCCTCACCGAACGTCTCCTTGCTACCGCGATCTCGCCCACAGGAAGCCGCGACCACGTGGCAGCAGGGCAAATGGCCGCGGATCTGGTTTGTAGCGCGGGGCGGAGGTTGCACGGCGAGGTAAATTTTTGGGGCAGGAGCTGATCGTATCGCGAAAAATTCGTAAGGAGGGGCGTTCGTAACCCGAGGTACCACTGTATTTGGGAAGAATGCTGTTCATCTAGCCACTATCTTAACAGAAGCAACACATTCTTGAAATACTAGCTAGTATGCAACAGAAATTATTTTTTATGTCTAAACTGTATGTACTCCCAAAATCATGGCAAAGACTCCTAATTTTGTATCACTTAAAACTGTATTGGGAATGTTGTAGCCCAACTGAAGCTCCCTCACAAGGCAGTGTATCAGAGCCTTGCTGCCTCTCTGATGAGCATTTTTTCTATTGGGAAGATGTCATCTCAGATGTACATTCACTGGTGTAATTGTTGTATTTTGAAGCTTTTCTGAGGGCACAGACCAGTCTTAAGGGTTTGAGTGTGTTTTGCTTTAGCTCTGCTCATGATTAAATAAATAGATGGAAACAAATGCTTGACAATAAAAACAGAAGTTAGAATTTGTAGTTTGTTCAAATGATAAGAAAAACCAATCATTTGAAGCATAGAATTTAACCTACAATTATATTATTATATATTTATACAGCATTATAGGTGCCCATGGCAATTCATAGCATAAAGCAAAGGAATAAATCATACAAATTTTAATCATGGGGAGGGGAAAAATGGGGAATTACAGAGGCAAGATAAGTGAGCATGTACAGTGGGCAGAGATTAAAGTTGAATTCTATTAAAGTAAGTTAATTAATTTAGTTAAGCAGAATTCCACTGAAAACATAAATGTTGGGGAGGAGCTGTTTAAACACTTCTTGGTAAGTTTATGACAAGCAGTTGTCGCCTTATTGCACAATCCAATCTATGTCTGTGTAGAAGCTCGCTCAGTTTAGTGGGGCTGGCAGTGCAATCCTACACATGTCGTCTCAGTTCCAAGAAAGTGAGTCTAAGCTTATTAGTCCCACTGCCACATGTGTATAGGATTGCAACCTTAGTTGTTTGGTTGTGTAAAACCCCTGTGAAAGAGAAACAAAATCCCTCCTTCCTCCTTAGTGTCTGTTAAGCGTGCGAAACCAATGCATCCTAAAACCAAGTAACACCACTAGCAGTGGAGAAATTTGCTGATGATTATCACTGATCTCAAGGAAAGAAACAAAAAAAAAAAAAAATTCAGCCTTCCGTGCTGTGCAGGGGAGGAAAAAAAAAGATGGTTCTGGCTAAATGTGGAGATATGAGAGCGTGTGCTCAGTTGTGTGGCTTTTTCAGCTCGGATAGTGAGGCTGCTGATCTTATCTGCAGCGGGAGGAAGTCATTTTTATCTAAGAAGTACATCTCTCCCATTCTGATAAGTCCTGCTTTATCTGGGGAGTTAAAATTATCTAGCAGGATCTCTGGTTCAGCAACAGCAGGGCTCAGCTCAGGTATTTAGGGCTGTCACAAGGAAAGGCTTCTTTTAGCCTAAAAGGTTCAGAGAAACAATTTGCTTCACCTAGGACTGCTGGGCAGGACACTTGAGGGAGGACACTTCTATGCTTGGAAGACTCAGTAGGCAGAAGGATTTCCTGTAACTCTCTTTCACAAATATTGCTTCTTTAAAAGTGTGGGGGAGTCACATCTCTACTTTTCCAGGTCAGTCTTAAGGAAAAGCTGCTATCATTCAAACCAATTTACCAAAGTTATTGCTATTATTTTCAGATTTCCAGCTTTGTTAGTCAAAAAATGAATTATTTAAAGAATAACACTTTTTGCAGTATTTCTCAGAAATCATTGCACTGAGGCTCATAGGAACATTTACTGAAATTCTACATTTTTTTACAACCACACAGGTTCCAAAGCATGCAGTTTCAATAGAGATTAATCAATAAAGAGGAATACAGAGTTTATTTCAGGACAAAGTGGGACAATTCAGGTAGAATGAATAAAAAAGGGAAGTTAAATTTAAAGAACACTAGTGAACAAATATGTTATCTATCTCTGCTTTACCACCAGGTCTTTGTCCTTAAAGTGCCAACCCTTGGACAATCCAACTGTCCTTTCAAACTTGTGTGGACAGATTCACAGTTCCCCCCTTCATCCAGTTAACTTTTAGCAATGGTAAAATGCAAATAACATCTAAATGAAAAGAAAGTCTATTTTAAGTGAACTGGACAAATGTATTTAAAAATATTAAATTGCTCATATTCATTATTTAGGAATGTCCCATACATGTAACATCTCCATTCTGTTTGAACTTCTTACCTGTGTCTTTGGTTTGACAGAGTACAAGCTTTATAAGGACACAAAACATTCAGTCTGTAAAAGTTTTCAGTCAATCAATAAATATTTTCACATTCCCAAGGATTAAGAGCCAAACCTTCAATAAGATACAACGTCCATATAGGATTTCTATTTCCATCCCTGGAAGGAAGTTGTATATAGCTATGAATTTACTAGGTACAAGCTTCTTTCAAACTGGATATGATGTAGAAGATTGTTTAATACTAAAGATTGAAGTTTTGATTTCAAATGCAATCAGGGGTGGTAGAATTTTATTAGGATCATGATGCTATAGAAGAGAAGTTAACTTTTCTCTTTCTGCCATTCTACATTGAGCATCACCTATTCTAAAGCTGCTATTAGCTTTAACTGAAGGAGAAATTGTATCAACCAAAAACTTTCACCTAAATTTGATATGATAGAGGGATTGTATTAGTAGGTTCTTTCTAAAATGTTGCTATTTCTATTCTGGTTCAGATGAAAAAAGAAAAAAGAAAAAAACAGGACAGAAGGATATTAACACAGAAGCATGGCTACCTCTTGTCCCCATCTTGAGACATCTCTTTGCCCTTTATCATAGCAGAAAAACAGAATTATCTCCTTAATTCATATCCTCAGTCCTTGGAGATTCTCTGTAAACTTCACTGGTGAAAAAGAGTTGGACACTGTTCCACATTATAAGTATAGGTGTAAATGAGAAAGAAAATAACAGTGGATAGTAACTTGAGTTGTATTTTAGTAGTCTCTTATGTTTGTTCTGTGTATATGATCTTCTCATTGTGCAGTCACACTTTATCTTTGGCCTATAGCACTTTCATCCCACTTTTTGTTTCAGCTCTCAAACGTTTGCCTAAGTATCTGCCAGTAAAAAGCAATAGAGCCAGTATTTTGAGGAACATGACTCTTCTATTAAAGAATAACAAAATGTACTACAGTTTGATTTATCCAGATGTCAGAAAAGAAAGGGGGAAATGCTATCTTTTTTCTTGTGCTTTTCAGCTATTCAGAGTGTTTCATCTATGCATTTATCAGAAATGCTTACAACACCACTGTAAGGTTGGCCATTATGATCCCCATAACACTGCAGCATTGTCCCCATAACACTGGAGCATTGTCTTCTCCTTCTCCTTTTTTATTGACCTTTTTTCCCTGCAGCATTCATGACAGAGAAGTTTAGCAAGTGAACAGTTTTCCCACCACTCATCTTCCTCTCAGGAAAAACTTCAACTGATTATATTACATTGTGCCAAGCCACTATGAAATCTATAATAGCAACGTGATTGCACCTATAATGGAGAGATACTCAAAGAGTTAGGGTTAGGTTTACACTTAAAGTGGGGTGAATGCATTGGAAACCGTGCCTATGATCGCCCCTCCCTCTCCTTTCCTGTAATTTACACATATGGTCTTACTGTTTTTGGAGAATACAGAAATCATATTCAGTGGGGTGTTTACCCAGAGATCCCTAAGGAGGACAAGGCAGGGCCAGTGATCCTTCTAACGCAGATCTGATTGTGTGTGCACAGATGGAACACCTACATTTCTCTCCAGTTTGACCATCTACACAAGGCAGTCCATTATAAAGACAGAGACACTGATTTCATAAGCATATTTACTGTCTGAATAATGGGTATTTCTTCTGCCTGTTGTCCAAACAGCATAGAAATTAAATTAAGAAGTGTTAGCTATGAGGAGAAAGTTTTCTTGGCTTTGGAAGAAAATCTTTTCTATCGTACATAGAAAGGAGGAAATAATAATCATGATATTATCTAGGGCTATGTAAAAATTTGATTTAGAGATTCAGTGAAGATGCATTTGAACCAGATTCATGAATTGAAATGGGGATCTGATTCAAAGCAACAAGTCAGATCAGATGGCTTTGAGTCTATTCAGATTTTTTTGAATTGATTAAGGCTTTTTTGCTGCTTCTGAGATTCTTACAGACAATATCCAACATTGCAACTTCAATTCCATATGTGGGAAAAGCTGGCAGGGAAGTTGAATGGTATATTGGACTCTCTAAAATTTACATGAGCAGATGGCCAATAAGGTTTTCACCTTACTAAACTCTACTTATCAGGATGCTGATGTTAATGATGATTAGATTTGCTTTGCATCCATACACATAAGTCTTCTAACTTCAGCTATGCAAGCTGTGCAGCAGAGGGTTCTTAAACTGTTTGACCCAATTACCCCTTTTCCTAGTCTCCAATAACATCATTACCCTCACCAAAAAAAAAAAAAAAACAGACTCTGTTGCTTTACAGAAGAGTCTTGGCAGTGGCAGTCCAAAACTGGATCCTTGACTCAAAAACAAGCAATTACAATTGCTTCATTACCTTTAGGAGATGTCCCTCCCACTTGGGGGTAATTACCCCTAGTTTAAGAACCACTGCTATACAGTTTGGGACAGACAGAATTCTCACACTATTGTTAATTCTAGGTCACACAGTTTAACTTAGGTTTCATCATGCCACCTCCCAGCTCAAATTTATGTCTTAGAAGGGGAAGCCTGTGCCCCCCCCCCCCACACACACACACACTGCAGAGGTGGAGACAGCTACCTGGGACTTATTTAATTCAAATTAGCATTTTCTTGAATGGAGATTGCAAAAAGAGGTGTAGTGATCTTTTTAAAAGTTTAAATAGGGGGGTGGGAATACATTTCTTTGGCATAACATTTTAAATCAAATATCTTTTAGGAAGTTGCCAAGAGGCAACATATAAGGGCCCCATGCACGCTCTGAATCCTCTTTTCTCCTTCATATCTGGATTGCTGCATAGAAGACTTTCTGCAGGAAGATATGGAGGAATGGAATATTTAGAATGTATTATGGTGAAATCCCTGAAGCCATTTAGCTGAAACTTGTCAGAATTAAGGTCTATCATTCTTGTTATTTTCAAAACATAAAGCAAGTTCAGATGTTTTAAAGTTTCACCACCATAGCCTATACATTTTCTGAATCAAATTTATTTATTTGATTTGTTTGTTTAATTCAATTTTGGCACCACCTGATGCCAGAATGACTCTGGGTGGCAAATGTTTAATATCAATTCAGATAGAATTGAATTTTTAATATCAATTCAGATAGAATTGAATTAGGTAATCATTGAAGCTAGAATCGCACACTTTAATTGAATCAAGCCATCTTTGAATCTTAAATCTCTGATTTGAACTGAACTAGAGCTGATTCATACAGGTCTAGTATCTGAAGCTGCAATGTGTTTTCTTAATTTTATCTCTACATTTCTGCTGTAGTGAATTTACTATCATATCATGGACTTTATGTTGCTGCTAAATTGAATTGCTTATATTTCTAACATAATTACTTCAGGTGTCCAGTTGAAGCAAGAGAAGAAATGTACATTTATTGATTATTCAAGTAACTGCAGTAAGAATTCTTCACAGGATAAACTGGTTTTACCTTGACTGCAAAAACTACCTAATTCTCTTTTACTCAAACAAGAGACTAGTCTCTGTATTTTAATGCTGCTCACTTGTGATTGGGTCTAGACTTAATTTCTATTGAAATTAATAGGACTTGTTAGTTTTGACTAACTTAAATGCCCTTGATTCCGGGCATCTGCTGTAAGGATGAACGTCTGAATTCAGCACACTGTCAAGGAGCTCCTCTTAGAGCAGAACATCATTTCCTTTTCAGCCCCACTTGTTATGAATGCAAAGCCTCACAGAGAAGAGAGACATTGTAGTTCAATCTTACTGTTATCTACTCAGAAGCAAGCTCCATTTAGGCCAATAGCACTTACTCCCAGATAAGTATGTAAAGAATTGGAGCCTTACTGTCTGCCAAAGATGTTGGTCTAAGATCAGTGTTTCTCAACCTTGACAGCTTGAAAATGGGTGGACTTCAACTCCCAGAATTCCCCAGCCAGCCTGGGAGTTGAAGTCCACATCTTCAAGTTGCCAAGTTTGAGAAACACTGGTCTGGATTGCTTTAATTAAAAGTTTTCACACTGAACTAGCAATACATTGACTGCCCAAACCATGTCCAAACCACTTGTGCAAGCTTTTGCAGTTTGAGACCACTAAATCCTAATTGGAAGGAGTAAGTTTTGAAAAAGAGCACTGCCGTTTTTGGTTTACAGCCATGCTTTCCTGTAGTTCAACTCTTTTCACTGAGATTAGCCAGAAATTACCTCTTAAAATATTACAGTTATCTGCATGAAGCAAACACAGCAGACAATCTTAGCAGCAGATGTAGAACCCTCTGTTGGTAAGCCCCAAATCTGTAATTGCTGCTATTTATAGAACTTATTTTATGTGCCTATCAGTTTACTGGCTACTGTATTTCTTTCTTGCTTTCTGGCAATGCTTGGAATCTTGTCTTTTTATCAGAATTAGAAGAGGAGGATTAGAACACATAAATGTTGTATAAGGCCAACTTGGAATAATTATGCAGGTGAGGAAAGAAAGATTATACTATGAAGGGAAAGGACTAGTAACTGCGATGAGAAAGGGACTTCCAATTCTAGGCTGGTAGTAAAATCTTTTTTAGAGTGCAGTCTTATGCCTGTTGGCTCCAAAGGAAGTCCCACGGGTTCCCAGAGCAAACCCTGATGGAAATGGATGGGAACTACACACGCATGTATCGTGTTCCATGTGTTTTCACAGTAGCCATGAAAGCTCATTTGAAAACAAAAATCTTCTTTATTTACAGTTCCCCTATATGCAGGCTCCATAAACAGACTTCTGAACTTCCAAGCACAGAAGTGTGTTACACATGTCTAGTCTCCTTTAAACAACCAAGATACACAGTTGTTTAACTATTCTTAATCTAAGAATAAAATCGTATTTATTAGCCATTTTAAATTTCCCTGTGGTTCTAAGTAAGAGAAAAGCAAGCCATTCTTAATTAAAGATATCTTGTGGAGGAAGACTGGGAAGTCCCTGGGTGCTAGTACATAGAAGGACTTTTCTGGCTTGGTGAACTTAATCTTAAATGCTCCAGAGAAGCTGGGCTTGTCCTGTTTCTCTTTCCCTTTATGTAATATCTTAGTTAATTAGTGCCAGCGATAATGCTGTAGTCCCTAATATCAAAAGCTTATAGCTACATAACGTATAACACATAACATATACAAAGGAACAGGTGCAAGCCTTATTTATGCAAGTTAACTTTCCAATCTGTTTAGAGTTAGAACACTGCTGAACTCATTTCAAAAGAAGAGAGATACTAGTACCTAAATACTGTTGATTTCATTGCAGGGAAAGAAATGTGCAGTAAAGTACATTATTCCAGTGAAGTTCTACACAGAAAAAGTGAGGTTCACTGCAATTCCAAGCATGATTTGTCACATTTTTTTTTAAACTACTGTCCTCCAGAGAGATGATAGGACAGCTATATGGGCCTTACCACAATTTTAAGAAAATTTAGTTTTATCCTTACCACAAAAATAAGACAGGTCTGTCTAAGAGTAAAAGATAATTGGCCCAGGGATGCCAGGAAACTTTAGAACTGAGCAAGAACCTAGAATTCTCAAATATAAATCCAGTTTTCTAATTACTATGACACATTTTGGCTTAAGAACATACTTTTATCTTAAAAAAAATATTGTTCTTAACACTGCGAAAAACTCCCAGTATTATATATTGCCATATATAATGGTTCCATATATAAAAGTTCCTTAAGCCTGTCCCTGAAATCCATGATACATTTTAGCAGGTCCATGAAATAAAAGCCCAAACAGCTATGCTGATTATGAGATTACTCTGATTCCCACTAAATTCTCTGGGATGAACCAAGGAACTTGCAGTCAAGGATACAACTGAATGGGGGCAAAGCCTTGGTTCCAGCTGGTCCTGTCCTAACAAACTTTGGATGCAGGAGCAGTCTTGGCCTCCAGAATGAGTGGAATTTTCAAAGCTATTGAACACAGAACAGTTCACAAAAAAGAACTCACTGTCCTAAACAACTGGATACTTTTCTATACCTTTTTTCAGTATTTAGCTGGATGCTTTGCAAAATCCTTTCAGAAATGGAATGAATTTCTGCTCATCTTTCCAGCAGAAAGCAGCGTCACAGTCAAAAGGGTGACCGCCAGCCTGCCACAAACCAACCTACGTCGTTCTAACCACAGGCCTGCCTTATACCACGGAGCAGGTGCAGGGCAGCAAATGATGCCTGCAGAACCAACAGTTTCGGATGATGTAGACCCTGAACTCCTAGTAAACCCCGTTCTTCCTGTGTGAATGAATGCTGGTGCTGGCTATGTGAAATTCATTTTCCTCTTTTTTTAAAATTACCTTTGCGCTGCTTAGGTTCTCAGATTTGCGCATTTCCTGAGAACAGAGTGATCCACTAATTTGGGGTTTTGGCTTTTTTAGGGTTATGTTTTTCATACTGAAACGTGGGATGAGAGAGATGATCAGATACACTGAGGTAGAGCTCTAGCAAATAACACATTTCTGTAACAGCTGCAGGAGCAGCTACTAGTAGCACTTGCACAAGGCGTGCAGGGAAGGTTTACCACTGTAAGCTACTTCTATGCCATAACACACATTTGTTTGATGACCTCTGTAGCAAGAACACTCTATCTGTTTTTATTCTACCTCACTTCTCTGGAATACTACTTACTAATATAGGAGACTTATATTTGGCTAGTACTTTTCAGCACCTTCAAGCAATCTTTAGCATTTTGAGCTAGTCCATACTCTTGCTCATCCATGGGCCTTATTTTCCAAAATGGAGAAGTCCCCATGGAAGATATAGAGCAGAGCATCATGGCAAGGGGACCCCAACACTGCTCCATACATTGGCCAGAGAAAGAACAGCTGTAGGGAGCTGTTTTGTCCTTCCCTGGCTGAAAGAGCATCTATATGAAATTTGTAATTAAGAACTGGGATTGGTTTTGCCTTTTTGCTTTTTCCCTTCCAGTAACTTTAAATAAATATTTCCTCACATCATAAGTTAACACAGATGGATGATGGATTCAGTAGAATGTGTCATGCAAAGACGATCAACAGTCAGGGGAGGGTGGGTATTTAATTCAACTGATTGCTGTTGAAATAACTGGGATCCATTTCGCAAGGGCTCCTGGGACATGCTGGTTTGGCTAGTCAAAGAAATGGGAGCAACTGGTGGAGCCCAAGGACTCATACTGATTTCCTTTTCATGTTTGCTGGCCAGTTTCTGTGGCAGGAATAAGGTGCTTCCAGGAATTGTTTTCTTTCTGCAAAATCCATCTTCTTGGGGCATTTCCACACAAAGATTCTGTGCAACCTGGAAAGTAGCTTCAAGCTTCTACATATCCATAGTGTCATCAGTGTTGAAGGGCTGAGCTGATTTATTTTAAACTCAGCTGCAGTAGGAACTTCAGCAGAGCTGGCTTTTGAAACACTATGGCTCCATTTCCCCATTCTCTTGCCTCATCCATCCTTCCAGTTCCTGTACTTGAGATCCAGGAAAGGAAGTGCCAGCTTGAGGACTTTGCAGCTTAGGCACAATTACCCAGATCATTCAGCAGGTTTGACACTGGCACGACTTTGTCAGTTTTAGTTGAAGGCTGGGAAATTCTGTGGTGAATTCAAGGAGGGGCTCTCTGGTTAATGTAATTGACAAGACTTTTGTCAGTTTCCCCCTTCTCTTCAGCACCAGTTGCAAAATGTCAGAAGAATGAGGGGATTTTGTTACTGTGGAGGCTGGGGCTGGAATGGTGATTTTGCTCCTTGTTCTCAGCATTTCACATCCATGGAAGTAAAGTTAATCTTGGATTTCAAATGCTTCTGAGGATTTAGAGACTGACATGGTGGGAGGGTGGGAGTGGTTACAGTGACTCATAATCATTGTTTGAGGTCCCTCCCCACTCCCCAGCCTGAAGCCCTGGCGCTCAGGACAGTTCCCAATCCTTAGTTTCAATGGAGCAATGTCTTGAACTGATATTAGAAGGTTTATATTTTCATTTGACTCTTGAGATGTTACAAATTCCTTTTCTGTTTAAACATTTATTTTTTTCCTGTTGGCTATGTGACCATTTTTAAAAAGGTAACTTAAATCCAGTACTTCTAAAAATTCCTCTGTAACAGATGTCCAAAATAGTTGTCAAAAAGCTACCAACTTTGGCTAGTTCAGGGGATACAGCTGGGTATGGTGGAGGAAGCTGTTGGCCAACTGAGTAAACCCATATGGAGCATGAACCAGATGTTCCAGAATCATAGAATAATGAGAGGCTATATAAATTGCCATACATCCAGCCTTGGTAGAAAGATCTTTTGAATAAGCGTCTTCTGAACTGTATCCAGACATGAAGTGAGTGCTTGTTTTGCAAATATTGACCTTTGATGGCTGGTTCACCTATGTAGCAAGCAAAAAGTAATAGATGTGCATATGTAAACTGGCCCTGAAACAAAACAATTAGGATTGAATGATTAAAATTTACTTCCTCTCCTTTCTAAATGTGTGATCCTGTGATACATCATGAAGAGAGGAGAGGAGAGGAGCTAATGCCCTATGGTGTCATTTCCCTCTCTCTTCTTCAACCACCCAGAGTTGCTGGGAGTTGGGCGACATATAAATTCAATACATTATTATTGTTGGTCACACAGCCAGATGTTTAGACTGGATTTGGCATTTTTACCCACCTATCGAGTCTTTCCCAAGGACCTGGGATAGGCAGATGTTGTTGTTTGATGGTGTTGAAAGTATCATTGAAGAATGTAAACTGTTCCAAGTAAAGCTGCCTTTTGCAATTGACTGATGGTGATTTTGTCAATGCCGATGGTCTTCAAGTGGTGCTCCAGACATTTCAGCCTATTACTATTGGTACTATCTTTGCTTTCTTTTGCCACAGTTATTCTATTTTTATTTGCAGGTCTTTGTATTTTGTGATTTTCTCCAGTTCTTTCTCTTCTATTCTGCTGTCTTCAGGTATTGCAGTGTCCACTATCCAGATTTTTTTGTCTTATCAACAATTATTAAGTCTGGGGCAGGTGCTTGTCTGTTTGAATTCTAAAGTCCCAGAGCACTTTAGCTTCTTCATTTTCTATTACTTTGTCTGTTTTGTGGTCCCACCAGTTCTTGCTTGCAGGCAAATGGTATTTCTTGCAGATATCCCAAAGCACCATTTTTGCTACTTTGTCATGCCGTTGTTTGTAGTCAAACTGTGCAATCTTCTTGCAGCAGCTAACTAGGTGATCCACTGTTTCTTCAGCTTCTTTGCTGTCTGTTGCTGGCTTTGTGTGCATTTGTTCTTAAGGCTTGGTCTTGTGCAGCCAGAAATATTATTGTTGGTTGCAGCCAGTTGTTTAGACTGGATTTGGCATTTTTGCCCACCTATCGAATCCTTCCCAAGGACCTGGGATAGATAGATGTTGTTTGATGATGTTAAAGGTATCGTTGCAGGATAAAGCTGTTCCAAGTAAAGCTGCCTTTTGCAATTGGCTGGTGGTGATTTTGTCAATGTCAATGGTGATTTTATCGGCATTGACAAAATCACTATCAGTCAGTTACAAAAGGCAGCTTTACTTGGAACAGCTTACATCCTGCAATTATTATTATTATTTGATTATTATTATTGTTGTTAACCAAGTTGAAAGAAAAGTTATGGACCTACCAGTGTTTGTTCCTTATAATAGATAGAACTAAGCGTAGGGAGTAGGGAAGAGACCAGAAGCTTCTTTCTAAATCCAAAAGCTGGCTCTTCTCTGGGTTTTCACTTACACTACTATTTCATTGTGGCTGCCTGCCTGTAATTAGTTAGAGCCTTCTCTAGAATATATCGGCCCACCCTGCTGCTTTCACTTTTTCTCAGTCTCCAAAAAGTGATGAAGCATGTCATTTTAAAAACTTGAAAATGAACTGCTTAGATCATGCCTTTCAACAAATTATTTGAATCACTTCAGTTCTATTAAATGTTCCCAGCTGCATTTGAAATTCCCTTTGTCCTCTTGCTATCTATGTGAGATTATTAAGGTAGAGTAATAGGAATTATTTTAAAAAATCACATTCCTGATGTCTTTTCCTAAGAAGTGTTTGGTATATTTTTATACTGAGATTTTTCAGTGGGATTTTATTTTCTTTCATTATGCATGAAAACAAACCTTCTAACTGAACATAACAGAGATGTCTTTAGTGCTTTGTTAAAATATATTTTAGGGCCAGACTGAAAATACTTGCTTTTTACCCAGTGAAGTATCTCAAAGTGAACAGGGGGTTAAGTATTAGACTGAAAGAAAAGATTTATTCCAACTAATTCTTTTCCTGTGCTGGAAAAAAAGAGAAGAAGAAACGCGTAGCAAGAATCTGCAAACTGTTCCTGCTGCATGGAAGTTTCATTCTGAATGAACAGGATGCCGAATGTCACAATCTCAATGGACAGAGTTTTGCACTCTTAGCCTCAGTAGCATTACAAAAGAACGGCCACTTATTTTAATCTTTCTCAGTGCATTAATATACTACATTTTGCAGTTAACAAAGCTATAATATATAAAGGGTATGGCTGCATGTTGTATTTTCTAAAAAAAAGTACTCTTGACTGCAGCCCTACAGCTGACTAGAAGAAGAGCAACATCAACACTGCTAGGGAGCTGGCTGAGACCTATTGTTCAAGAAGCATACCATTTGCTATGGTTTTTTATGACTATTCTGTTGATTGGTGAGTCACAGGCAGTCATAATTCTGTTGCACATCACCGTCTCTGATAGAAGAATCCTGTTGCCTACTATGCAGAGAAAATGAGGAGTGCAGCCTCCTTGCCTTTATGATCTTGTCCTTCTTTCTTGTTCAGCAACAGCTGCCAGGTGTCAGTGTCTTAAGAGTAGCCCACTGCACATTTGCACTTTTTCATTTTGGCAGGGCTTTAAGCTGTGTGCCTGGAGCCATGGGCTGCTTTGAATAATAATCAGGGTTTTCTTAATAGCAATGGCAAATAGATTTCCTTGACTGATTCCCAGTTTGTCCTCCAGTTCCCATGTTCTCTTCCAGTGCAAATCTGGATCACATCTAACCTATGCTGTAAACTCATTTGGAGTAGATGTTTAAAGAGGCTTTGATAAACACTTTAAAAATGAAAAGATTCTCTGAGAACAGAAACTTTTACTGTAAAAAAATGAGATAAACTGTAAGCAGAGTTGGGGGGGGGTCCATAATTTCTATGTTGATGTATTATATGTACTATACAGGCCTTTTGTACATTGAAAAACAGCCCAACCTTCTAGACGTGTTGGGCTACAACTCTCATATCTCCCAGCTGGAACAGGCCACTTTTTTTGCTAGCTTGTTATTTTGTTTTTCAGCTAAATAAGCCACCAAGTGCAATTCCTGGTCTGGGTTTCCCTTTCTGTCACTTCTCCATAACTCTTTGCATTTCAGTTGGGCTCTCAGCTGCCTGCTGCTTCCTCTTTTTCCTGCATTCCTATATTTCATTATTTGCAGCTTCTTCCTCTTCAGGCACTTTTTCAGCAATATGAGGAGGATGTGGAAACCCAGTTACATTATGAGCTGCAAATCACCCTCCAGTATCTCTGAGAGTCGCTGCTATTGAATTTTAATGCTGTGACTGCACCGAAGAAAGAACTGTGTGCAAAAGTCAAATGGAGGGATCAGGGCATTAAAAAAGGCACAATCCTTTCTTGGCATAGGACCTGGTTATTTGAGCCTATCTCCCATGGTGTCTGCCTGGCCAAGTCAAGCTGATAGGGTTGGCATGCTCAGGATTCCTTCAAATAAACAATACCATCTACCAGGACCCAGGAAGCGTGCCTTCTCTGTCGCAACACCTGCCTCTGGAATGAGATTCCCTCTGAGATCTGTGTGGCTCCCACTCTTATAGCATTCCAGAGGGCCTTAAAGACCTGGCTCTTCTCCCAAGCCTTGGGGGAGGGTAGTTGGTGCCCCTTTTGTTGGATATTAGATAGTTGGTAGTGGGATTTTTTAGGGTTTGCCAAGTTTGTCATCTTGCTCTCCTTTCTCTTTGTCTGAGTCTGGTTCTGCTGTTGGTTTGTTTCTGTTACATTGTTTTTATGTTGCTTTGATGTTCTGTGAGCCACCCAAAGATATTTGGAGTTGGGCAGCGGCAGCATCAAATTTTTATTAAGGTCACAGGCCAGCAAGAGGGCAGTATCAAATTGAATAAATGCATAATAAATAAATAAATCCACCATGTGTTTCTGCTGAAGTCCTCTTGTTGTCCTTGCATCAACAGGAGATGAAGAAAATTTCACCTCCCATTTGTGTCATTGGCACTTGTTCAGAAGGATTTTGTTCTTGAGAAACAGATTACAAAATGACAGCAAACACTGAAGCATGGAAGTGTATCTTAGCCTTATATTTCCCAGATTCAATAAGAAGGCAAGAAAGACAAAAGAGATTCTCAAGTTCTGTGTCTCCAACTGATCAGCACAGATCTACTAGGTATTTTCAGAATGGATACTTTTCTGCCATTCTTCCTCTCAGAGTTAAGTCAAGAGAATTTAATGAAATTTATACCTGAAGGCCAACAAAAATGGTTACCTCCAATCCCAATGTTGACCAGCTTTTTATTTCCAGAGATGGCCTAAGGGTTTTAATGTTTGAGATATTTGATTATGAACAATTCAACTAACTGAAAGGTAAAAGAATAATAAGAGATGAGGAGGGTAGCATCACTCTCTTTCTCCCATCAGAGAACTCCATGCTATGGTGGTGCAATACTTCTGAGCACCTGCCTGGATATCTCTAAAGCAGCTCTGTCTTTCCTATGATTGTACAGCTGCCAAGGGATCCTGGGAAAAGATGTGGCTGCTTTAAAAAGTTGCAGACAGGTGCTATGTTTGCATCCCTGCATGCTTGGAAGCATTTTTTTTTCCTGATTTATGAAGCGTTGCAGAGCTGTACTACAGTCTGCAAAACAATAATTTGGGGAACAGTTCCGTCACTCTGCTTTCTACCACCTGAATTCAGAGCCCTCTAGTATATGCAACATTATCAGCAAATGCAATCTTAATCCTCCTAGCAGTTTCAGATCCCCTGTGAAAGACTACTCTTGGGCTTGATTTCCCCCGCTTATTTAGGGAGGACACATCAGATTCTTTCCTCAACCCACTTCTGACATTTGGCCACAAGTGAGATATTACTCTCTTAACCCTATACACGTGTAGAGGTTCAAGACTACACCCTCCGAACATGGCTGCAGCTGTTGGGAAAAACATGTCTGCAAAACTGCACTATCATGCCTTCATCAGATCTCTCAGTGGAAATTTATATGCAGGAAGAATGAACAGCTTGATTGGTAGGCAGCTTTCCCTTCCTATCAACAACTCAGATTTTTTTGCAAAACAAACATGTACTGAAAACACGGGGGGGGGGGGGGGAATAGAACTACCCATATAGTTTTTCCTCTTTCTATATAGAGTGGGAGCAAGGGGATTTTTCTTACTCGAGGAACTGTTATAGTTCAGGTGCTAGGACATTGAGACACTGACAGTTTTTTAAACTGGAGGGAGCACCAAGTTGGTTTATGGTTCTCTGTTCATTATGTACTGAGGTCAGCAGGCATGAAGGCAATCACATACTATAGCGAACTTCAAAATGCTCTGGAAGGTTAGGGAGTAGAAACAATGCCATGTGGAAATGTCCAAGCCATCTCAAGTTGATGAGGAAGAAAAGGCTGAGGGGGAAAAGGGGAAGTATTGTGGAGAAAGAAGAAAGCCAGCACATGCTCAGAACTGCTGCCTTTGTGGATGTTGCTAGAGAGAGAAGCAATAGGTTGAGATTTCCAGTTAAACTAGATGGGGAAGGAGTGTTGTGCTGGCTCAGCTGTGCTCTCCTAGTTCCCTGGGGAACTTGATGCTCTTTAGCTTCCATCTCAGCCCAGCTCTTTCACTCATATAACTCTGCTATCCCCTAAGGCCTTCTAGAAAATCTATACAGAAATAACTCATATCCAGAACATCAGGAACAAGAGTCATTTGTGGTCAGCTGTTGCCTATCCTCTTTTATAACATGGGGGGGGGGGGAATCCAGAACTAAGCAAAATGAATATGTCAGATGATACTTAACCATAGAAAATCACAAACATCAGAATCGTTATGGTAATAGATTTACCTTCCCCGAGCACACCTTGCCTTTCAGCTGTTGTAAGGATATAAGCCAGAGGACTTCAAAAGTCCACAGCTTTTCATATGGGGTTTAGAAAACATTCTGTCCAGAAAAATACAAAGATAAATGGGTAGAGAACATCCCGCAGCCTGCTAGTTTGTTTTCTAATAAATGTGACTGCACACTCACTATGGAAGCCATTTTGTAAATGGATAACACCTCCCTCCCACCCCCAGCAGCCATTTTCTTGCATGTCCCACAACATACTTTCAAAATACATAATTGTTCACAAAACATTGCCTGACTTTGGCTTAAATCAACTGGGGATGCCTTGGAAGGAGCAGGCTAAGACTGCAGCATGAATCCATGGGTACACTCCATAGGGAAGCTTGCCTACTCAAGGCTTGCTGAAATGAATCCATGAGAACCTCATATTGTTCTTGTAAATTTCCCAGTTTTTTAATTAAACTTGTGCACAGTAGCATTGTATTCCAATAGCTCGTTTTATTTTATGCACAAATTTTTTCTCAAATGTTGTCATTAACTTGCTGCAGAGTAAAGGGTTGGAAGATTATGTTCATAACTGATAGTTCTTCTTAATGTAAATACAGGGAGAAAAAAAATAGGTTCTCCTACCTGCTTTGAATTGAAATTGATGTTTAATTCCAGTTTCAAATCACCAGCCTCTACAATTGGGTTGTGCTCATTTCCCTGGTTGATCAGCAGGAGATACAGTAACTTATCTGTGGGAGGGATTTTGAAGAAATCATTAATAGTTACTTGGAAGTCAACTTCAAGGCAAAGAAGGAATTAATATATGAAGTGATTGGCTGTCTCTTTAATCAGTTAGGAAAAAAATCAGAATTTATTAAAAAAATTAACCTGAATTTATTAATACTCTTTGTAAAAGTCCCTTGCATATGTAGAATTCATCAAATCCCCTAGGAA
Organism: Liasis olivaceus; assembly: GCA_030867105.1. Classification (NCBI taxonomy): domain Eukaryota; kingdom Metazoa; phylum Chordata; class Lepidosauria; order Squamata; family Pythonidae; genus Liasis; species Liasis olivaceus. The sequence goes on from CM061351.1 coordinate 59,507,807, forward strand.
CTCTACAGTGGTCCAGGGAACTACAGACCAGGCAGTTTGACATTAAAACCAGGGAAATTCTAGAGCAGATTAAAAAGTAATCAGTTTTTTAGCATGTGGCAAATAATGTGGTCATTACGGAAGTGAGTATCAAGAACAACTCTTTCTAGACTAAACTCCTCTCATTGTTTTATTAGGTAACTTCATTAGTAGATTCTGGGAATGTATTAGACAAAATATATCTTGATTTCAGCAAAGCACTTGACAAAGTCTGACTTTCTGCTTAGCAAACTAGTATGGCATTGGCTAGGTGATATGACAAGTAGATATATAACTGGCTTGAAAAGCACATGGGTCCTCATCAAACTGGCGGTAAGTATCAAGTGAGATGCCATAAAGTTAATACTTGGGCCCTCTGCTGTTCAAGCCTTTTTGATAAGGGCTTGGATGAGGAGTTATAGGAGATGCAAATGTGTAGATGACACAAAATTGTGAAATTTATTAATACATAGAAGATTGAACATAAATAAAATTCATGAACTTGAGAAAATGGCCTGAAAATTATAAAGAGAATATATGACAAATAAATGCAAAGTTCTTCACTTAGCAAACAGAATCAAATGCAGAGATATTGAATGGATAGCTGTCTTGGCAACAGTGTTTGTGGAAAAGATTTTGGAATAGAAGTTAAATCTGCAGTTGGATGTGGCTGCAAAAAAGACAAATACAATTTTAGACTGCATCAACCAAAGTATAGTTTCTAAACAATGGGAATTAATAGTTGCATTTTATTCTATATTGGTCAAATACTGAGTCCAGTTCTGAGCACCATACCTTAGGAAGGCTTTAGACAAACTGGAACAGATTCAGAGAAAGGGGATAAGGATGGTTAGGGAATTTGACATTAAGTTCTGTAAGGAATGTATGGAAGAAACAGAAAATATTTAGCTTTGAGAAGAGAAAACTGAATGGGGAATTGCACTCTTAACGTACCCGAAAGAATGTTACACACAGAAGACCTATTCTCTATCACTACAGACTGCAGATCACAAAATAATGGATTTAAATTATAGGAACCAGATTCTGATTTGGAAAAAAATTCTAGCAATTGGACAATGGAATCAGTTACCTAGAGGGTGGGATCCCTTTATTAGATATGTTTAAGCAGAGCCTGGGTAACTATCTGTCTTGGATGATTTAATTTGGATTACTACATGAAAAGTGGTTGTCTAAATGCCCCCTTCCCACTCCATGGCTCTAAGTTTTAGCTTCCTCACCAAAACAAATAATTCTTTCACACAGCCACCACAGTTACTAAAGATAAGCCTTCTAAATATTATTCTTGTATTTTAAGTCTTTATTTGTACCCCACTCTTCAATGCTACATATTGTATGACACTTATAAATATTTAAATGGTCTTATCTATTAGGTGACCAGACAGTACTAAAGGCCCAAAATCCCCTTTTTCCAAAAAGGATGGTTATCTTACAATGCAGAAATCACACAAAATGCTAATTAAAGGGTTTTGGTTTTATTTGGCAGTGGAATCATTCCAAACACTTTAAATTGTACTGAGAATCCCTCTCATACCCCACTTCAAATCTGAAAACGCATCATTAGATATCAAGAGTTTGCCTCCCTGTTATTCCATTCTATATTTTATCTCTGTGGATAGCGTTGCCAGTCTCTTCATAGAAGCAATGTCTTTCATGATTCTTCGCCTTGTGCTGCTAACCACCTTACAATCTAGCATCCTCTTTACCTTCTTTATTGCAGCTGCATATGGGGCTGAAGGCTTTAGGGATTTTCACACCATCATCCCCAAATCTTTTTCTCGTAAGTATTCTGTGGGTATGTTGGCAATATACCGCTTACCTTTTTCATGTGTACATGTAACTTCTGTCGCTCATTTATTTCCTTTTGTCTCTGTTTTCTTGTTCTTGGCTTTGTCCTTTAACTTTTACTTCCTAATATTCTTTTTCAAGCTTGCAAATAATTTTAGTGTTACGCCTAGATCTTTTAGCTTAGAGAGAGGGCTAATTTGTCTATATGATAAAGGAAAAGTCCTGGTGCATGACTGGCTACAGAGTCATATGAAAAGATACCACTCATATCAAGGGAGAACTAAATGCTTAGTCACATCTACTCATAGGGCCCTGTGACGGTGCAAATAAAAGAGTGAATTTGAGGAATACATATTTACTTTTCTACATACAGAAGTGCTTGGCTCTGGCTAGAAAGTGCACCAAATATTATCTGTAAAGATTTCCTTAGGTTGGTTAAGACTTTTTTGTTTGATTGACAAAATAATTATTCTGCCCTGATTTCAGATATCATAATGATAAGAAAAAATTAAACTTGAGAAACAGGGCAATAGTGGGTTAAATAGGTGGACTAGGGCCCAGAATCTGCAAATCAGGTCAGTGAATGGAGAACTAGGCACGTGATACAGTGACTAGGCTGGGAGAGCTGGTTATGACAACAGGCCATTCTGTCCCAACACTGAAGAAGTACTACAGGCCAGTTCAGTGGCACCACTTATGTCTTACACATGTAACACCCAGATTCAAGTGCCAGCTAAACTTTGTACTGTTAAAGAATTATGTACCAAGATTGGGGAAAAATCTCAGCCTAGCATCATTGCCAGTTAATCAGTACTGATATACAAGTGGTCTGATTTGGCAGAAGAGTGATGCAAGTTAAAATGTTGGTCTGATTCCTAAAAAATAATTCATACATAGCCAGCTATCTGTAATAACAATCGATACCACTCTGACAGTATTTGGGATAGCACCTGGGATATTGTGTGTCTGCATTTTTGAACTGCATGTGATTAAGAGGTAGCATCTTAGCCCCAGTTAACCAGGCTTTTGTAGCTCATAGCAGCTGGTCGTTAAAAACAACCTTTTTATAGCTGACTTCAAAGGAGCGTATATTATTTTAGGACCACTGCAGAGCATGTTTACATACAAGGAAGTTTTACTGTTGCTCAGGGAGATTTAGTCCCAGTCAGAATGAAGATGTATATTCTATGTTTTAAAACATGAAGAAGATAAAAACAGAATGAGTTTGATCCAGACTTCGTTACACTTTAACATATTGAAATCAATAGGCCCCATGATTTACTTATCCTATTGATTCAATGGATTAATCTAATCCAATTTACATTTTCAACTATCTTTCTAGCCTTGGTGTGATGATATAAATAGCAGAATGGGGAGAGGGGATATTTTGGGGTCCCCCAAACATGGGGAAGTTGACAAAATCAATGTACAGCAGTCTCATAGTATGATCCCAGGAAAATAATATTTATTTCCCGAACGTTATACCTGGCCAGACCCTGTATATGGCAGAAATTTTACTTTTAATGCAAAAAAAGTCAGCTGAAACGATGAGGAAATAATGTCCCATTTTTTGGTATCTATTTATAATCTAGACAATACTACTCACCTCCCCTTCCTCTCTATGGTCTGAAGAGCTGAAAACAAATTCTGATTAACACTTTGTTATGCATGTAAAAAGAAATTGTTGTCTCTTGGTAAGTTACTTAGAAGAATACAGGTAGTCCTCACTTACCACCTGCCTTGTTCAGTGACCGTTCTAAGTTACAACAGTACTGAAATAATAGGTTTCTAACCGGACCTCAAACTTGTGGCCATCAGAGCATCCCCACGGTCATGTGATCAATATTTGAGTGCTTCACAACTGGAACACATTTATGGCAGTCGCAGTGTCCCGCAGTCACGTGATCACCATTTACAACCTTCATATCCGCTTCCGAAAGCGAAGTCAATGGGGAAGCTGGCAGAAAGTCACAAGTTGCGGTCATGTGATGTCGTGCTTAATGACTTGCAATGATTCACTTAATAACCACAGCAGAATGTTGTAAGTGCAGTGCAGTCACATGATGTTTCACTTAACGCTTAGCAAGGGAAATGCTGGTTCTAATTGCAGTTGGTAAGTGAGGACTACCTGAATATAGAAGGAATGAAATCCAAACTACATGAACAGCATACTTACACACTGAAGGACATTTATATCCTATCCAGTATTAAAGATCTCTGGAATTTTTGGAATGGGTGATAACTTTGTACATAAATAAATAAAAAGAAACCTCCTTATATACAAAAGATGGCATGTCAGAAATAGAGTTTCTAATTTTACTTCTTCTTGATGTATATTTTTCTGTCTTTTGCAGAATTGTTCTGCTTTTCTAATAGGAAAGAGGATTTCCATTTATGTCTGTACTTAGTTTTATTACAATTATTTTACAAAGAAAAGAGAAAGGGATAGAATTGGAGTGAGCAATCTGCAGTCTGTGGATTACAGGTGTCAGTTTTCTGTCCCCAGAACTACCCCCATATTGCACTGTCAAAATTCAAAAATTTTAGTGACACAACTTTTAGCAAATCACTAAACTCAGGGTAAGGCAAAAACATCCAAATCTCTCTCTCAGAAGGAAAAAAAAAATGAAAATGTTTGGGCTAGGGTTACTTCCTGATGATCTCCCCACATCTCCCCCGTGGCCTTAGGTGGCCAAAATGTTTCTTTTTTAAATACCACCCAAGCCAAATATCAATACTCATCTGCTAAGTCAAAAACAGAAAAACAGCTTTTCCTTTCTGCTTTCATTCCCTAGATCTGTGACTTTCAACTTTTTCCTTTATGTGGAGTTCCACATAAGTCAGGGCAGCACTGCAGTAGGTGCCAGTGCTATGGCAAACAGAGTTTGTAGAACTGAAAATGGCAGAATCTCACAAGATTTCATGGCTCCCACCTGAAATCTTCTCAGATTTTGAAAAAGAACAGCCTCATCATTCTGGAATTAGCAATCTCCCAAAATGATGGCCATTATTTAAAAAGCACATATTTGTCGTTTGTGTTTTGGCACCTGCACCAGGAACTGCCTAAAAGACCCAGGGCACAGATGGGAACCACGGTTCTAGAGTTAAAATACAAGTCATACCTTTCTGTCAGATCTGTGCATTTGGGCACACCCACTAGGTGTACCCCATTGCCTCCTTAGCCATGCATGGAGTCTCTGCTAGGTTGCTTTTAAGATTTACCAAGGTCTTGGCAAGCCACATCTATGGCAAATGAGCTATGAAAGAGCTTGGTGGGCTGGGCTTGTTCATGCAATCACATGGCAGTCAGACTTTTATAACAGTCAATGACTAAGATGCCACTTAGAAAAGCATAAAGGTGAAAACTTACCAGATGAAAGAAAACTAAATATTATCAAATAAAATTTGGTAAAAATAAAATAATAATGCAATAAAGAGCCATGTCTAAATGATCAATGTAATTGATGGCGACAAATGTTACAGTCAATAAAACAAAATTTGGCCGCATTCTCCAGTCACATGTGCCAACATGGCCATATATTAAGCAGCTATTGTGGCTGCCAGATACTTTGATAATCCCACTGTTTTGCACATTGCATTGATATGTGACTTGGTCATGATATGAAACTTAGAAGTATGCATGTAAACACTTTAATATTGTATATGTATTTTAAATAAGTCCATTCCACCCAAGTAAGTACATCAGTAATTTGTCACTTCATTATACTGTTAAGTGTATTATTGAGAAATGCTTTCCTTTGTGCTGTTTCTTTCCCACAATGCTTTTGATTGGTTTTTTTTTTAAAAAAAAGCACTGAGTGGCATCCCTCTATTGTTTCTTTCAGCCAGTAATATTAAAGTAGAGACACAGAGTGATGAAGAGAATGGGCGTGCCTGTGAAATGAATGGGGAAGAATGTGCAGAGGATTTACGAATGCTTGATGCCTCTGGAGACAAAATGAATGGCTCACACAGTGGCAGCAAAGCCATGTCAGGAGTTGGAGGCATTCGACTCCCTAACGGAAAGCTAAAGTGTGATGTCTGTGGGATAATTTGCATCGGTCCCAATGTTCTTATGGTTCACAAGAGAAGCCACACTGGTAAGGTCTAGCAGAGTTTCTTTTTTCCTTCCCCTTTAGCTACTAGAAAGGCTGCCACATCAGGAGGAAGAGATTGATTCATGTGAGCCTTGTGAACATGTAATCTTTTGTATAATATGTAGAATGTTCATCATATTTATAACTATTGCTTCTCACGCAAAAGAGGGCTTCCTCCAAAAATCAAAACAACTTGATTCTATAAACTGATAAAACTTGGGATAGGTAACCTTGGGGTGCCACTGCATACATTTAGAATTTTAAGAACCTGACATAAATGCTTTCATAAAATGGGGGAGGGGAGGCTTACACACTCTCAAAAGTGTTAGCTTATCGTAAAACAATTTGGTATGGTCGCACTAAGCAGGTGGGCACACTTTCAAACAGAACAGAGCTTCACCCCCCGTTTTATTTTCTGAGGATGTCTGTGCATCCAGTGAGACATACAGAGCCATTCTAGAAACTAGAGATGATAATGGGCACTTTGCTTTGCAGCAATTTGACTTTCTTTTAAATTGAAAGCACCTAAAGAAAACACACAAGAACAAAAGCCGGATATGGCACGGAAACAGGTGGGTGCCAAGGAAGGTAGCTATTGGTACCTTCCAGCATCAGCTTGCCTATTCCTATCCTGCCATAAGGAGAAGCTGAACCGCTCTCATATGAAGACTGGCTTCCTGAGTGAGAGCTGCACACATGCACACTGTCACATCATAAAATAGAAAGTTAAATATCATAAGGTACATGTGGGGAAGGGCATTGGTTGTGGTCCTTACTGTCACACCACTCATATGAACAGAAGAAAGCCTTTCTATCCCCACTGAAAATCAATCATTCCAAATATTCTCTGATTGTGTGTGCGTATGTATGTGTGTGTGTGTGTATACACACACACACACACACACACACATATATAATGACACAGAACAGTCAAGCTCCCACTTCCCTGTAAGTAAAAGATACTTGATTTTATTTATTCTACTAGCAACTATTCAAAGTGATCTAAACAGAGTATAAAAACGTATTTCATATCTTTGACTTTTCTTTCACTTTTCAACATCTAAGTACCAAAAAGCATCTTAAAATTAAATGAAATCAATTTTTCTTTATTTGGGCAAAATTTGCTTTTAATGTTTCCGTATATTTCTGTATAAAACAATTACCTTTTTAGGTTATTTCCAAAGTTATTGTACTCTGAGTTGGCAGTGAACCTTATACAAATTATTCATAGCATATTTTACAATAGAAGGTGTGAAGTAGTGGTACAGTTAATTGATATACATTCTAATCCAATACAAGTGACATTATGTTTGATATGGCTTACTCCCAGGAAAACGTTATAAGATTCTGCTCACAACATATTAATCAGGCAGCTAAAATGTTTATTGATTCCAAGAAGCAAATGCCATTAATTTCAATTTTGTCTTAATTGTATACACATTCTTATGTATGAAATTATTTGTATGTACGTGCATGTTTTTGCAGTGGTCATCATTTTAACAGTTCAGGATTTCTTTTCTTCATTTTTTGAGTGCACTTGCATAAAGAAATACGAAGATGACAAAAGCTGCCTCCAGATGCAGGTTCAGGGTTTATTAGAAGAATAAGAGGTAGAGCTGTTATCCACTACTTTAATCCAGACCCCTTGATGATTTCTCCCACTGACTTCATGTACAAGAGAAAACCCCAAGATATCCCCAGTGTTGCCATTCTATAAGGTGGCATAGGAACCCTTCAATATCACTTGCTGGTTAAGGTTCTTCAGAAAGTAGTAGAATTACTCCAGTACTGTGCTGTCCAGTCCTATCCTGAAACCCAGAAGGATACCATATAATACATTACTTAATATACCATACCACACTATACCATACTGTACCATACCAAGAATATCAATATCATACCACAGATGATGGTGTCAAAAGCCATAAAGAGGCTGAGGAGAATTTTAGGTTAAATTTCTCATCCATTCCTTTTGTAACTCAATTCAAAGAATAATCAAGCTATGTCTTGTCCCCAAACCAGGCCAGAAATTAGATTCAAATAATATCAATTACAAAATTGAGAAACTATCTTCTTTTCCTTTAACTCAACAACAGTATATTAGAAACAGAATAATAATTACTCAGAATCAAAGGATCCAATTTGATTTTCTTTTTTAAAGGTTTTAAATATAGTGGGAATAAAATCTTCTAAATGGAGGTGTTGATTACCTCTGAGGTTCAAGTGGTAATTTCAATCTTCCAGACAGATTCTGAATATCTGGAAAGAGATGGATCCAAGGAGTGGGTGGTAGATCTTAAACAGACAAACAGTTTGCTCTTATTGTTAGGTTGTATAAACTGAGCCCTATCTTATCTTTCATAGAATGTCAAAGCCTTGGAGACAGATCTCCTGGTGCTCCCTGGCTTTATAGTGCGCAACCAAGTTCAGCTGGCTAACACTGTCCCAATGCAGTTGTAGCACAGAAGAAAGTAATATTTCCTCATTGCCATCATCAACACAAATGGATCCCTAAGGAATCAAACTGGATCCTGGCTAACACTGTCCCAATGCAGTTGTAGCACAGAAGAAAGTAATATTTCCTCATTGCCATCATCAACACAAATGGATCTCTAAGATAACTCTTCCACTTGAGTTTGATAATATTTATCACAATTCTTGCTACCCATGCTCTAACTGTTGACCCAGCTGTTGAACAATCCTCAACTCCTTAAAATATTAAGACACAAATATTTTTCTACTATTAGATTAAGGATGCTTTAGAGTAATTGAAGCTACAGTGCATGTCATCTCCCCATTTCAATGCCCTTTTTCCCTTCAGACTTTTACAATCCAAAACCAGATAAATTAACAATAGGAATAAGCTTGTTTTAGAGAAATTGTTTGTTCTTACAGAACTGTAAGAACTCTTCTCACCTAATCCTCTAATTATTAGAGAAATACAGTGAGTGAAAGAAAACTTCTTGAAGTGAGCTGTCTTCCCTGAACTCTTACAGGTTTAGTCCATCCCAATGCATCCATAAGTCACTCCCATTAATGATTCTGCAAGGAAAAATGGCTAATGTAGCCGCCTCTCCAGAAGCATCTTTCCCATTTGTTCTAACAAAACAAAGATTCTTTCCCCTCATCTTCATCTACAGCAGGCTCCCAAAAATAAAATCTTCTGTATCCTCAAGGGATCACTGTCAGCAGCTGAATATGTTCATAGATAGGTTGCAACGTTTTTGAGTCTGTACTCAGGTTATAGCTGTTGCCCTTCACCTCAGGTCTTATATTACATAATGGGGTGATGTTAGAACATCCTCAGTCACAAATTGTAGCAAGTTACTCTTTGTTATTACAAGCTTCATTTTAAAAAAGTAAAATAAAGAAGGATGCTCTGGAAATAAATATATTAACAAAATGCAGAAAGATTAAATAAAACAATGAAGGAGATCAGGTTATAAATTACTAAGCAGGAGCAGTTATTAAATACATTCATTGTGCAAGTTGAAGACCTGGAGAATAAACTCTGGAGGAATAACTTCATATTTTGCAGACTCCCTGAAGGAACAATAACATGATAATTCCTTTATTAGATTTGTAGGCAGAAATAGCTAGACATGATTCAGTATTCATGATGAAATCCACCCCAATAATTATCCTAGAAATATTTTTAGAAAATTATTTCACAGTTAAAGTAAGCAACAATAGCATACTGTATGGAGGAAGACAAATTTGACCACTAATCTACTGTTAGAATTGCTACCTGAAACTTGAAGAAAATACAGATTGTTAAAAGGAATCTTTTTAATTGAAAAATTAATTATACAAGATCATCTTTAAATTGACTTTTTAATGGAAGTGAAACAGTATATACTTCATTCAAGAGGAAAGGCAGGGAAATACTGTGAGAAAAGAAAGGTTAAGTCCTAAATTATTGGACTAATGATCATTTTGAATAAACATGTCCACTGTGCAGTATAAGGTGCTTAATTTCTGTGAATCTTTGCACCCTGACTGTATTGATGCTGGCTTTTTAGAATAAACATTCTTAGATAAATTCTTAGCATGTATTCAGATAGTTACTTTCCCTCTTATATACATACCTGATACTGTATTCAGCCTGACTAATTTTTCTGTCGGTCTTAGCTTGTTGTAAAGAGGGTTCACATGAACTCTTACAGGTTGCCACTACTGGGATGGAGAGGTATTCTGCACCCAGAAATGAGCACCCAGGCACTTACGCGTGAGGAAAAATCCTGAGCCAGTCAGGCTTTCAGCCTATGTGAGGAGTCCTGTATGTGTACATGGATAAGCACATGCATTCCTTCCTTTTGGATGCCATGCATGCAGTTCTTAGCTTGTGTCATGGCATTTGCATCAGGGCACCACTGTCAGCAGGCAAAGTGTCATCCCGCCCTAATTTGTTCATGAATTGTAAGGACTACAATTACTACAAACTACCAGAAGATTTGCTTCTGGTACAAAATTCTTACTATTGTTTGTAGTAGTAGTGCGTGGTGATGAACATATACAAATATGAATATTGATAGAGGCCTTGGTGGAGCTCTGAATTTAAAAAGAAAAGGAGACCAGGCAGAGATCTTAAATATAAGAATATTCACTAGATTGTGATGAAGCCATTCCTGTTCTGAAGCAAAGCAAGGTTATTTCCCCTACATGATTTACAGCATCTTTAGAACATCACCCAGCTATCACTGAAGTAGTAATAATAATTTTAAAAATCTTATTTTGGCACAGCAATGGCTGGATGATTCTAGAAGATACTATAAATTGCAAGTGGGGACATGACCTGAGATGGCAGTCTTATGGGAGAGATTTTGTATGCTATTATCAGTTATATGGTTTTAACAATGCTACTCTGGATACTTCATCCCTGCCTTCAAAATATTTTGCACCTAGGAGAGTCCTTTCCAGATTTTCTACCCTCAAGGAACTGTACCACATCAGTTTATCTATGAGGAACTACTGAACTTCTGCCACACAGAGCCATGTGTGTTGCAGAGAAATCTGGGGAATGTGCTAAAATGAGTCCCTTTATAGACTGTTGGGCTTGACTGTTACTCCACAGAATGTATAGACCCAAAGATTCCAGCTGTTCCTGTTAGATTCTCCCTGCATGCTTCATGTGTTTAAGGCTACAGCCTTAAAAACCTGTGCATCATTTGCAGGTTACAGACAGAAACAGTTAATTCTGACTTTTGGCCATCTTTCTATAGTTCCACCTTAGCTCGACTTTGCTGGGTGATTTGAATATTCTCGATTCCATCAACAGTCCTCTATCTCACCCAAGTGTCATGTTTCTATATCCCACAGTTTTCTGATCCCCAAATTATATAAATATCATTATTGTCTCTAGGCTTTCATTTTTGGCTCTAGGATTTAGTCTATGGAATATTTACTACTTATCTGCTCATTTTCTCCTTCGGGACCTAATTTGTACTGAGAGGGAATGCAAGAACAAGTGGAGGCTGCTGTTGTGTCCTCACTCTGGTCATGGTTGTGTGTTTGAAAAGGCAGTGAATTAAAGGAGGAATTTTAACCTTGTAGGCAGTTGGTCCTGGCAAAGAAGTCTGATGTTGCTGATTCCTGATACCATCCTTCAATGTGCTGGCAAAGCTAAGTAGCTGTGCATGCTCAGGCATGGGGAGATAGCTAGGAGTAGCCACAGTGTAGCAGATAAGCACTTCCTCATATTATGAAGCATCTCTTTGGAAGGCTTTGTACAGATCTAGTCATAAGAAAGCTACTTCAACTTCTCCCCAATCCTACCTTTTCAGTAGCACTGTGAAAATTAGAAGTGGAAATGTGATGCACTATTGGTGACATTTCAGTATATGTCAGATAAAAGCATGAGGTTTGGAAACTGTGAGCCATACTTTCTGCATCTTCTCAATATTCCATAAACTGTGTGGGAGCATAAACATAACAAAACAGGTGCTACTTTCATGGTCCCACGTGTTCTGAAACACCTTTAAAGATCAAATCCCTAGCACTGCATAACCCTAAGGATTTTTTGGTGCCTTCAAGTCAGTGTTGACTCCTGACAATTGCCTGGACAAGTCCCTGCAGTTTTCTTGCCAAAGTTTTTTGGAAGTGGTTTGCCCTTGCCTGCTTTCCACAGCTGAGAGAGAGGGACTGGCCCAAGGTCACCCAGCTGGCTTCATGCCTAAGGCAGGACTGGAACTCGCGGTCTCCAGGTTTCTAGCCTGGTGCCTTAACCACTACCCCAAACTGGCATAGCCCTAGTAGTAAGTAGCAAATGTAATGAATGACTGATATGAGTTAAAAGGTGTAATCCCAATCCCCAGGATACATTTGTCAGGATATCAAGTATACTTGGTATCTTCCATTTTTAAAAAAGTCCTAAATTTAAATGGGATTATCTGAATTTTTTGCTCTTTTCAGAACAAAGTTCTCTCCATAAGTGCCTGATGTGTTATAATAATGACACTTTCTGCAGTTGACTGAAATCATAGCACATGAAAGAACCTTCTTCTTGAGTGTTTATAAGTGGCAAATAGCCTGCTTTTAATTAAAATGGTTAACCCAAGTTTGTTTAGGCCTAACTGCTGTATAAGTTTGGAAAGATTAAACTAGATACTACTGGAGAGAATCAGCCATTATTTGTAGTTTCTTTATTCTAACAGTCCTAAGGAGTATTATAACCATAACATGATTACTACCACATTTGATTTAATATTCTGGGTCTGTCAAAATCAACATAATAGCATCTACAGATATATAGATTTTAAATTCCACATTTTTCACCATTGTTCCCTTAATTGCACCATTATTTTTAACTGTAGTAGCAAATGATCAATAGACGACATTTAGTTGAAAAAATACTGCAGAAAAGGCAGTGGCAAACCATTTCCAAACCATGCCAAGAAGGCTGGATGAATTTTTCCACAAAAGTCACCAAGAGTTAAGCTAGCCTGGAAGTTGACTTTCCTTTTAAATAAATAAATAAGCAATTAGATAACTAAATCTGCAATGGAGTATTTGAAACAGAAGGCAAAGGTTTTCTCCACATCAGGAAACAGTAATTTTTGTTCCTAAATTCCTCATTCTTAAAAAGCTTATAGCGCATTTTAAAATTACTCCACAGCTTAGTCTTTTGCCATGTCCTCTTAAAGTGAAATATCTATAGTACAAAATCTGAATTCTGTGTAGATATTGCTTAATTGCAATTTTAGGATTCATTTGCAAACTATTTTTCTTTGGATGCTGTTACAAGTTTCTAGCACTTTGCTTCTGTTTTTCCTATGCAACATGTGTTTTTACTCTTTCGCAATGTGCGTCCTTAGTTAAAGGAAGATTCTTTTTTCAATATTCTCCTTATATTTGTCTTTTTCTTTTTCAAAGCTATCTTTAAAATTATTTTCACATAGAGGCACATTAAAATACAGTGTTTCAGTTGCACAGAGAATTAGCTTCAAGTTGGTATCTGCCCAAGCCATAGGAACTAGGCCTGACAGTGCAGATGGTAATCATTCTTTCCTCAAATTTTGCTGCTGTTTCCAATTTCCTGATTAGGGAAGCTGATTTTTCCTAGAACCCCACCCCACTTTGCCTTTAGTTTCTGACAGACATGTGCAAGTATATTAGGTGAAGCTCTAAGGTAGTGAAGATAAGTAATAAGGAAATCTCACCTGCTTTTTACAGTAGATGTTTTGTGTAGTAGTCACATAATTAATTCATTAATTCATGGGAATCACATCATGCTGTTGCAACAGACACATGGCTGGTATTTTCTGACAAAACGTTCATCCCCACCACACCTTCCCAATCAGCATGGAATATCCCTTCTAAGCATATCATTTTCACAGTATTTTCCATGTTTTTTCAGTAAGAGGGGCAATCCTTACACATTTATCTGCATCCATACTGAACTATACAATACTCAAATTAAATGGGTTTTTCTTTTCTTAGATTTTTCCAGATTCATTATGTGTTAATGAGTAGGGAGAATAATTTTAAAAGAATGGGCTGCCTTTCATGGAAACTAAAATATGTGAAATCCCTACTAAATAGACCTACATCTAATGCAGATTTCTCCCAAATGTTACTTTGTTCAAAGATGTCAACTCTGTACAGTGCCTTCAAGTCAGTCTTGACTCCTGATGACCACATGGACAACTCCATACAGTTTTCTTTGGCAACACTTTTCAGAAGCAATTAGCCATTGTTTTCTTTGAAGGGCTGAAAGTGAATGACTGGCCCAAAATCACCCACCTCACTTCATGCCTAAGGCAAAACTAGAACTCTGTCTCCTCATTTCTAGCCCAGTACCTTTAACCACTGAACCAATCTGGTTCTGTACCCTAAAGGCATAAGAACTGAGCAAAAAAATTATGACACCTGGCTTTTTCATTCTTTTGTTCCTTTCCAGAGAATTATGGGAACAAATGCCAAGGAATGGAATCCCAGGCATGCTTTCACATTATTGACACTTGTTTTAATTCATAAAGATCTGAGATTTGTAGCCAATTGCCACCAATTACCTGTCAAAGACCTTGAGCCATGGACTAAATTCTGTAGACTCAATGTGAGAAATAGTAATATTTTGATCAAATGATCATAGCCCAATTGTTCCATGGTCCATATTTTATTACATTTATAGACTACCTTTCTTCAATTAAATCAAAGTATATTTGATCTCACAATAACCTGTCAAGTTGATTAAGCTGAGGTATAGTTTGTCACTGAAGGCTACAACGTTGCCTTGATAGTTGAGAAACTAGTGAATATGCGTTTTCTAAAAGAAGCTTTTTGGCAATTGAACCACACTAGTCTTTAAGAAAAGATTACCTTAGCTACAGGAGTGGGGAGGAATTTATGACTTGCTAAACTTTAACATACTGTTCGATAGGATAATAAGATTATAAACAGGATAATAAAGAGGATGGCAAAAAGATTAATCCACCATTTTAATATTTTAAATCCAAATTTCTCTTTGGAATAATTCTTAATTTTGGAAAAAATATGCATTTGTTGGTTACATCTAACATATTTAGAATTGTATTAGTTTATTAAGATGAACATATCTAGAAATAGCTAATAATTTCTCAGTTAGAAAAATAATGTTTTAATAATAATTAGGACAGATTAAAGGAACAGCCCTTCTTTGGATATATTCAGATGCAGACTGATTGCCTCTCTGGATCTCTACCCTTATTGGACAGGATCTAGCATTTATATAAAAAGGGTATATTCCATCCTTTCATGAGCACTTTAATGCTGGATAGGAGTAATGATTGCTGGAGAAGAGAGGGTGGGTTAGATCATTATGGGGCAGTGGCACCTCACTAACTTCCTCTGCTACATTACTGTTGAAGTACTATGATGTTACACAGAGGACATGGGAGAAAATAAGAGAAGCATGGTTTAATGTACAAATGAACAGGTTTGACTGATAAAACATAGAGAGGACAAACTTAAACTGATCAAGAGGGAAAGTGAAGTTTACCTTTGTTGAAGTTATTTTAGTTCTGGCATGTTAGTGAAATACAGAATACAGGAGAATTGTTACAGATAAGCAACAGTGCTTGATTAGCTGCAAGACAATGGTTTCTAGCTTCCTTTATTATTTACAAGGCATCTATCTTGAATTATTATTAATATGTAAATATCACCAAACTGTAATTAGCCTATTAGTTTGTCAAGAAGCAGGGGATTAATCACTTGAAAAGCTCAAGGTTGATTGGCAATCTAGTAAAACTTGGTCTAACCAAAAGAGCGTATTCTCTTCAAAACATGATTTTAACAATAGAATCATCCCATGTATACATCCTAGAACGTGAAGCCAACATTAATTACTCTGGACTGTTTTTTTTAAAAACCAAAAGCAACAAAACAAAACAAACAAGCGCGTGGTACACCTCTGACATGGCATGTCGGCAAAGAGAGTTAGGAGTTCTGTGTGGAAGACGCTGTTTCCTTTGCTCTGTCTTAACTTCTCTTTTTAGTCCACCCCACCCCACCCTCCCACTCCCCCACCTACCCCCACA
This sequence comes from Liasis olivaceus, assembly GCA_030867105.1. NCBI lineage: Eukaryota > Metazoa > Chordata > Lepidosauria > Squamata > Pythonidae > Liasis > Liasis olivaceus. The sequence continues at coordinate 59,523,744 of CM061351.1, forward strand.
CTTTTCTGTCTCTTTCCTGATTTGGCTGCTTAGGGACAGCCAGGTAATGGAGAAGAAATTGAAAGGGAAAATACAGGGAAAATGTAAATGAAAAGAAGTTATTATAACTGTTATAATGAAGTGCCTTTCATTTAAATATAAGAATGTAACGCTGAAATGAACTTGTGATCCTGAAATGCATTTTTAATGAGTTTCCTTTTTATTTTGCTGCTTCAGTGGCATATTTTAAAGACCCTTTGAAAAAAGCCACATTAAAAAACCCCACCAAATGCCACAACATGCAAAATTGGATATTGGTTTATTCCAAAACTGCTGATCAGGAAGAGTGGCTCTTCAACACAAAATGTTGCAGTCACTTTATTTAAATGAGTTTGAATTTGCATTGTGATGTGCCATTCTGATTTAGAAAAAAAAATTAGATTTTCAGATCAAATTGACCCAGCCAGTGAAGCATTAAGGAACTGGCAGGTTTAGTCTGAAAGGCTCATGTTATATCAAACCTGCAGCTGGTGGAAGTCACAGAGCACCAGTTGGAAAACAACTTCCTCACTGAAATCATCCTCCTATTACCTTGTAAGAGTTTTGTTCTCACATATTTTTCCCTCTCATTCTCCCTGTAGGCGAACGCCCCTTCCAGTGTAATCAGTGTGGGGCATCCTTTACTCAAAAGGGCAACCTTCTCCGCCACATAAAGTTACACTCCGGCGAAAAGCCCTTCAAGTGCCACTTGTGTAACTATGCTTGCCGTCGTAGAGATGCTCTTACGGGCCATCTGAGGACCCATTCCGGTAGGTGTCCATGTTAGAAAATTCTAGAAAAGTTTTGCTTGCTGCTTGGCCAAACCAAATTATATCTAGACAATTCAAGATGAATGTAATTTTACTTCAGGTTTCTTCTAACCTTGACTGAAACCAAGGGCCTACTAGCCATTTGGTTAGTTTGCATTTCAACTAGACTTTCAGTTAGACTTACACAGCATATTTTCTATCAGTCTCTATGCAGCCCAGCAGTCCACGTAAATGTTTCTCATGATCTTTTGCCTGTCTGTCAAATCAGGAGAGTTGTCAAGCATATAGCAAGCTATAGGTTTGATTCAGAGCTATTTATTATTTTCTAATAAATGGTTGGCCATATATTAGGGCTGTAAAACTTGGTGAATCATAAATCTGCAAGCTTACTATATGGCCAACAGTTTTTCTACCATACATGATCCCAACCAAAGATACATAGTTGGGGGTAGCATGGGTTTATTTGATAACTAGAAACCAGCCTAGATAAATCTGTATTCCAGGATAGAAGCAATATCTGATAAATTTAGCAGCTAGAATTTCTTCACCATTAGATATAAACACTTTAATATTACCTGCATAGAATGTGGGCTTGAACCTTTGCATTTACAGTTTCCAAGTCAAAACTTCGTGATTAAATCTTTTCTTATAGAAGAGATGCAAAATGACTTTTTAAAATGTTTTTAAAGATCAGGCAGGTTTTGCTCATTATTAGATTTATTTGTATTGAACTCAAACCTTCAAGCCAGAATTGAGCAAATTCTGATTTGGCAAAATTACTTTCCATCTTGTTAGTGGCCCTTTTTTCCCAGATGTTTTGAATCGATAGGCCTCTTGTCATTACAACATGACTGAATTACATGCCCCAAGAATTGCAGTAAAGATTGTCCTTTGCATGCTTCTGGATGGCTGTTGAGTCTGGCTGTTTGTACATGCTTGATTCCGTTATTATCAGGACTATGTTATCCCAGATCTCTTTTAGTTTCTGCAATAAATTCCATTTCCCCCTGCAGTTGGCAAACCTCACAAATGTGGATATTGTGGTCGGAGTTATAAGCAGCGAAGCTCTTTGGAAGAACATAAGGAGCGCTGCCACAACTATTTACAAACCATGAATCTTTCAGGCGGCCTCTATCCGGGTAAGAGTACAAAGCAGAAAGGCAAGATTAGCTCCACAATAAGATGTCATTATAAGGCCCAACTCTATGAGCAGTAAAATGCTCTCTTGGAGCACCAACGTTTTTAGGATCAGTATAAAGCAGAGCTGCAGAAAGCACTGAGAAATTCAGGGGTGGAAGGAACTGACCAAATTCCCAAAGGCAGAGAGATTGAATGTGGGAAATATCTACTGGCCTTCTTGTCTGGTGACTATTGCTCAGTTGAGGGTACAGCAAGTGATCCCTCCTCTGTTGTTCTTTGCCTTGCCTTTGAATAGCTGCTCTCCTGCTGCCCACCCCCTCTTTCCCTTGCTTACTTTCAAATAGTTACACCTTCTTGGAGAATTATATATTATGTTGTCCTGTCAGACCAAGAAGCAGCTAACTTTTCTTTCTGCTTGCAGGTCCAATAGTTTGATCATCTATCTCCCCTGCCTTTCTCAATCAGCAACCATCCTTCTCTCATTTCCCCCACTGGCTCCAATACTGGGAGTTAATACTACTCTACCTCTTCCAATATCAGATGCTTGAAGTGAAAAATGAAGCAGGAATTGTATCTCATGTTTGGGGAAGCTCCAAACATGAGATACAATTTTTTATCTTCCAAGAAAAAAAGTTCTTTGAGATGGGGAAGGAAGAATTTTAGCAGGAATATTGTTTCTCCTATTCCTGTTTCAGCATCCTTGTAAATCAACCATTTCAGTGATTGCATGTCATTAGATACACACACACACACACACACACACACAAATGAATGCAGCTATTCCATGTGAAAGGAATGGGACAATTCATGCTTATTCCATTTTTGCTGAGTACACAGCATATGGACATGCATTAATAATGTGTACAGAAAAACAGATTCAGACCACTGTCTCTTAAAGTTGAGATAACTGTGGGCTACGGTAACTTCAGATTGCATGTCTGAATGGGTAAGATATAAATGATCAGACTAGGTTACATACAAGTCTTCTGATATGCCATTTTTAAAAGCACATGTTCATTTTACATTGGAACAGTTTGAAGTCAGAATGCCCTGCAAGGCTATTGCACACAATTTTTCTGAAGGCATACTTTGGATCACTGGAAACACAATACCTAACATTGCTATCAAACACTATATGGTATGTAATGTCCTTTCAAGAAAAGATACAAATTGTGTTGAGTTTCTGTAATAGGGAGTAGATAAAGCGTTTCTGATATATCTATCACTGTGTATGGTGAGATGGAATTAAAACCTCTTTGATCCTGTCAATGCATTTTAATGATTTGTTTGCTCATAATTACATTTCTATGCTGGCAAATCATATGACTCATGGCAGACTACAGTAAAAACATAACCAAATGCATGGGAAACCAAATAAATAAAAGGTATATAAGAATCCATAAAGCAGAAGTAACTCAATGAAAATAATATCATTCCCAACTAAATCAACTGCTTCAGTTGTCAGCACCATACAAATGGGTAGTCTTCAGAGTTCTGCAAAATAGCTGTTTTCACTGTGCTGCAGAATAGTATCAAAGCCTGTGCTGACTTAGCTTTCAGATAGGCTGTTCCATAATGGGGAGGGGGCACTTGGCCCCCATCAAGCTAGGAATAAATGACCAGCTCAGTTGGGATATGATGTAGCACAGACTATGATGGTTCTACCTGGAGAAGGAGTCCCTGAAGATACTGTACTTTCTAGTTTATGAAATGTCAGAAGTGAAAGGTTGCCTTAGACCTCATATGCGGATGCTGCATTTAATGTTCTTTGGGCAATGCTTGTGTAGCTGTTGCATTTTCAGAGAATCTAAAATAAATGCCAGAACAATGCTGGAAAGCAGCTGGGATGCTTCTGACACTTCATGTTGTATGACCCCTTTTGTTTTTGCTGAGTAAGCGGGGAACGTATAAATATAGCAAACTGAGACACCAAGTGGGTTTACTCTTTGTTTCTAGATTACAGTGAGCAACTAGGAGAATTTGTCTTAAACTATTTATTTCAAAAATAATATACACAGTGGAGTATATTGTGACCAGTCAAAATATGACAAAGAAATGTGCAGGTATTTGAGCTCACCATATCTATTAATCAGGCTAGATGATACATAAAGCAGAGTAAAGCACAGAAATAAAACAGACCAAATTAGCTAGATATTTTCACATGAGCTCTGTAGTTCTGACTTGGTTTGGTATAGATGACTGGAAATACTTTGTACAGATCCAGTAATATAGTAATGTGCTTGTGCAAAGAGTCTGAAAATAATCTGGAATCAGTTCACACAAGCCCCACATTTAAAAAGCTCAGGGAGATGAACAGTGATTCAGGACAATGCTTCAATAGGTAGCCAAGAACCAAGTAGGAATGGAAAGGGGGAGGGTGTGTGTGTTGGGATGATGCTGGTTGGATTGTGCAAAACCATTCTTTTGCACAAGAACAACAGATTGCAACACAGAGGCAGGAAATATGGGTGGTGATGATGGGCTATGAGTAGATATATAATAGTATGTGATTACCACCAGGTAACCATGGTAGGAAAAAAAAGGATTATGTAAACCCCAGCAAATATGCCCTTTGTGAATGTACTCTTGACAGACAAATGGTTTGTACTAAACTAATGAAAGAGTGAAGTTCAGAATCTGTTTCTCTTCTGGAATAGCACTATAGACAGGGCTTTTTGAGCTGCTTACAATGAAACAGCAACTTGAAGGATTAGAAACTGTTATGGGGTAGAGGAACGGAATTCCCTCCCACAATGAAAGGGGGAAGTAGAAAATGATTAAAGATCACTGCTTCACTTAATTTGTGTTGGGTCTTCAAATTAACCTTCATTTCGAATTCAAACCAGGAGTCTCATAAGCAACCTGTAGAATAACTCTAGAGAAGTTATTCTACAGCTTCTTCGTAGCTTAGGAACACAGCTAGATTAATCTTTTCCACAGCAAAGGGAGATGGTCTTCCTGACTAGGCTCTGCGCTAGATTTCAATGAGACCTTCTTCTCTATTTCCCTAGGAAAGCATACACAATATAGCCTCTTGACTTGTCACTCCCTGCTGGAGCTCAAAGAGAGAAGAAACAGGGAGTCATCACAGGGCACTTCCTTCCTCCTCCCTTATGCTATGCGGCTATTTTTTGTTTGTTGGTTTTTAATAGCAGCTGCACCCACTTGCCAAGTCACTGGTTACCACTGTCACAGACCATGCTGTGCTTTTATTGTTATTGTTGATTTGTTTTGCAGAGAAGGGCCTTGCTTTAAAAAGTAGGTGGGACAAAGAAATGGATGAAACCAGGAGAAAAAAATAAATCTAAATTGAACTGAAGCTTAATTCAAATTAAAGCAGGAACCATTCATATGATTATGTCAACATATTTAATACATTTCATCTTCTCTTGCATTAAAAATGACATGGGTACTTGGATTCTGCATCTCTATGATAGAGGCATTAGTATCAGATACCCCAAGCTGCTTTTCTATTTGCTGCATCTCAGCCCTAGAGACTAACTGCCCACAGAGTTTCAGCAAATTTTGGAAATAAGTGTGCCTAAAACATCTGGTCCCCTTTAACACTTTTTTTTTCCAGTCATGAAAGAGGAAACCAACCAGAGCGATATGGCCGAAGACCTGTGTAAGATGGGATCAGAGCGCTCCCTTATGCTGGACAGACTAGCCAGTAACGTCGCCAAACGTAAGAGTTCTCTGCCTCAGAAATTTGTTGGTAAGAATTAAATGTTGCTCCCTCTTTTTCCTGGTTGGTTTCTTCAAATTTATTATTTCTCTATAACAATAGAAACAGCAAAATAATTAACCAAGAAGTGTGGATTCCAAGTTGCTCTTAGCTGTGGTCAAGTGAAAAATGTACAAAGATTTTGGATCACTCCAACAATTCTGCCATGGTTGAAAGGGTCCAAAAAGTGTTTTGCCTCTGCCTCTGATTTTGCCTGGGGAGGGGGGGCAGGCAAAGTGAACAGAGAAATAGTTGCCCACTGGGTAAGATGTGTAAGATGGGCAAATGGCACCTGCCCTTGGAGGGGCCTCTGGGATTCAGAAACTACATCCTTAGCAATTTGCCTAGTCTGGGATGGAGTCAATTATTTAGCTAGACTGAATCTATGTCTTTTCAATTAGAACAACTCCCACCATTCCTGCTTTGGCAACTGGTGCTAATTGAAGTTAATCCAGCACCTTGAAGAGCCATGGATTCACCATTCCTAAAGTCGCACTTCTGAGAAATCTGTAGTGTTCTACCCCTCTGAGCATAATAGAGCAATTGAATGAGAAATAAGACCTGACTTGGGCAAAAACATTTTTTCTGATTTAGCAGTTTTCTCCTCTGTCCCTATAATACCCCCCCCCCTTTTTTTAATGAAAGTCCACCATGGTCTCTAATTTAAAGTAACTCTACTGGTCCAGTGCTTCTTCTGATTGATTCTACATTATCAAATCTCAGCTAAAAACAAAAAAGAAATAATTAGCAGTAATACATGATGTGTTGATAAAATCCATCTTTTGCAGCCAGACCTACTGATTATATGCAAAGTTTATCAACATAAATGTGTTAATTTTTATCATATTGCTTGGAAATGGAATGAACAACACCTGGGCTACAGTGTGTTTAGTACATAGAAGATAAATAACTGTATGTGTAGAATTTTTATTAACATTTTGAAAATTATTCACCCAATTCACTATACCCAGATTCCTATCAGTGCTCCTGAAACAGAATGAAAACCATACAAAATTGATAAAATCCCATCAGTATAATGTTGAGCACTTCAGCAGTAATTCAAATACACAACAAAAATGATCTCACAAAAGCCTTAGTCTTGCACAGCATAATTGCATGCTACAAGCAAAAAACAAAAAACAAAAAAAACTAAGGAATAATAGCATTTACTAATTTCTGAAGAGAATGATATTGCCAGAGGAGCTGCATAGGCCTGGAGTTCAAGAGATACGACATGTTCTCTATTGCCGCCCAAAGACATTTGTAATGAAGGCAGCCTTGGCCAGAGCCTCATCAGATGACCTTAAACTGTGGATAAAGAATTACTCACAGACTTTCCTGTAGGTTCAGAAACACTCACTAGAATAAAGTGTCATGCTTTTCTCCAGAAGAATACAAACTCTGTGAATGTGGAAAGAATGGGGATTTTCCATAGCTTTGAGAAGAGTACTTTTGGTTAAGGATTTGTCCTGATGTGGGAATAGGGGAAGATTCAGTTTTCATGCTCTCACTTCCTCATCCTCATCGTAAGAAATCTTGCCAGCTATGAGGACTAAGAAAAGTAGCGTTTCCTGTCAGTTATTCAGAGTGTGGCGTAAGAAGATAACAATAATGACAGCAAGAAGTTTAGTAAGACCCAGATGTAAGCCCTAAAAAGATGAGGGCTTTATCAAAATGAAATCAAGGTAACCCAGATTTTTTTCCTTTAGCAGCCACAATTCTGCTTTGGTTGTAAGAAAGAATCTCTTTTCCCATTGGGTGATATTCTTTCTTTCTCTTCTCTGTTGTATTTCGGGTCATGCTAATGTTTCATTACAGTTCTATATAAGTAGTGTTTGATTTCTAGAAAAAGGAGCATTTCTAGTCTGAAACACAGCTTAACATGGAGGTATTCTTAGGAATTAGTAATTTACAAAGTCTGATCTTCTGCACTGAGTAGAGAATTGGATGAGATGGTGTAGAATCTTGGATGCCCAAGATTAGATGCCCTGCTTTTTTAAAATTAAAAGCAACTGGAGGGGAATTTAATTTAATTTAAAAGCAACTGGAAGGGAATTTCCCAAGCCACTGTCCCAGTCTAATGAACCTCCTTCCTCCCCTACAAAAAGCTGCTATTCACCCATGCAGGAATACTAGTAAGTTTCCAATTCTGTGGAAAAACAGCTTTGGGACATGACAATTTTCAGCAGAGGTTGGAGAAAGAGGCACTTACTGTGTTACTTCTCTGCTCCTCTGACTGCTGCTTCCCACCATAGGTATTTACCTTCACTAACACAAATCTGATACCTTGGGAGGGGAAACAGAATGTGCAGAATCATGGCACAAAAACACTGAATAGCATAAGTGGCATGTACTGTGTACTTCATCCTTTTGCCTTGTCCAGGAAATTGTCTTTGCAGAGAATCTGGAGATCTGTGAGAAAAATAGAGAAAAATTCCTTCCTGCTTCTACTTTGAGCTTTCCCAGTTGAGGGCTTCATGCTGGTGTCACCAGTGGGAAACAGACCTTTCTCAGCTCAGCTCCCCTTCTCTGTGCAAGACCAGTAGACTATGTCAAGCTGTGTCACAAAGGGGCCATGTTTGGGAGTTACCTCTCACAACCCAGAACTCTATCAGAGAAGCTCCCTTTCCTCATAGGGCAAGTGTATGTAACTTCTGACAGCTCACCAGGTATGGTGTGGCGTGTCAAGGCCCACACTCCAAAGGCTCAGATTCTGTCAGCCAGATATGGAGGGATTAAGGGATGCAAAGGCACCTACATTATTCTCCCCAGGTTTGGGAGGGAGGAAGGGAGGGGACTTCACCCACTTGGAGGCTATTCTGAGGACTACTAAAACAGAGGCAGGCAGCAGCTCTGCACTGCATTTTGCCCCCTCCCCAGGTCATAGAAGAGGCTGGCAAACAAAAACTCCTTTGTTAAGTGGGGGGAAAAAGTCTTAATGAGCAACTGTGAAATATATATATAGAGAGATCCATGATAATTTCACACAATGTATGCCAAATTTAGATTTCAGAATCAGATACCAGAATTAATCTGGCTCACTTCACATCAGGATAGCTGTAGTAAATATCAATATCAAGGTAAAGGATTGAATACACATAAAACTCAATAGTATTTGAATGTTAAAATGGGAATGAGATTCTAGGAAATTAGAATAAAAATTAAAAAATCAAAATGGTAATTTAGCTGGGTTAAAATAAGTTTTAGGTCCCTTGTTCTATTAATATTTAGCTTTTAAATGTTTAAACTGTTTTTGACCCAGAATGATCTTCAAATCATGCCTTTATTAATCAAACAGGATAACAGTCACAAGCATGTCAGAAAATTGGAAAGTTCAAATGAATTCCAGAGATTCTGCTAAAATGTGTTAGAAATATTTCATTTCAGAATCTTTGCATGTGTGCATGCCTTCTCAATCTAGTATCTTCGTGTGCAGATTATTCTTATTTTCTGTGTCACTGGAAGTTCTGATTGGCCAGTGCTCGTGTCTTGAAGAATATTTCAATCCCAAGCCTAACTCTGATCAATTTTGGATTGCAGGTGAGAAGTGTGTATCTGATATTCCCTATGATGCAACCACCAATTATGAGAAGGAGAATGATATGATGCAAACCCATGTCATCGACCAGGCTATTAATAACGCCATCAGCTACCTAGGGGCAGAATCTTTGCGCCCTCTGGTGCAGACACCGCCTGGTGGCTCTGAAGTAGTGCCTGTCATCAGTCCAATGTATCAGCTTCACAAACCCCTTGGAGACAACCATGCTCGAGCCAATCATGCAGCTCAGGACAGTGCAGTAGAAAACTTGCTACTACTTTCTAAAACCAAGTCCATCTCTTCAGAAAGGGACCCTTCACCCAGCAACAGCTGCCAAGACTCCACTGATACCGAGAGCAATAATGAAGAACGTAGTGGTTTAATATATCTAACAAACCACATAGCACCTCATGCACGGAATGGCCTGTCCATAAAAGAAGAACACAGGCAGTATGATCTCCTGAGAGGAAGCAACGACAGCTCGCAAGATGCTTTCAAAGTAATCAATGGCAGTGGGGAGCAAGTAAAAGTCTACAAATGTGAACACTGTAGAGTTCTGTTTCTAGATCATGTAATGTATACCATCCACATGGGCTGTCATGGGTTCCGTGATCCTTTTGAGTGTAATATGTGTGGCTATCACAGCCAGGACAGGTATGAGTTCTCTTCTCACATAACTCGAGGGGAACACCGCTTCCACATGAATTAAAACTTTTGCTGTATATAGTATTTGCTCATACAACGGGAGCTACATGAACAGCAGCCACAAAAGAAAAAGAAAAAGAAAGAAAAATACAATGAACAAGACAGTATTCAATAAAAATACATATCAGAAGGATGGGCTGCCAGAAATGAACTCTTCTTGTAGCATGCACACATAATACAATTTTATATTGATAATAGTGGTTTTTTGCAAACATAGGTAATCAAAAATGTTAGTGTAGTAAACAGAAACTTTTTAGTTACGTGGAAGAACCTTTTTCCTGCTAGCAGCTGCTTCTTGCAAAATCCCACTCCCTCCCTCTCCTCCCATTAAAGTCAGTTAATTGTGCACACTCATCTCTGAATTTGACTGAAAACTAGAAAGACAAAATTAACATGTTTTTATGCTGTTTTGAAAACATACTTTTTACACCATAAAGCTTTTTGTAATGATTTGGTATATTCACTAAATCAATAACCTATACCTTGGACAGGTTAAAATCACTTGTTTTTCTACCAAACCCTTGTCTCAACAGAAAAAAATATTTATTTTTTTTCTAAATGATAAGACATGAATGCCCTGATCACATGATTCAGTTAATGGAAGCTGAGTATGGCCAGAAGAATTTAAAGTTGTGTTGCTCTGAAAATAAAGCAGCAAAGTAGCTATTACATTCATTAAATACCATTTTCATGAGTTAATCAAAGAAAAACCCACTTGCACCAATTAATTTGCAGGAGCATAAAGTGCTTTGCCCCAATCCAGATCTTTTAAGTAAAAATACCTCAAGGGCCAATGATTCAGTTCTACTCTCAGTAAAACTGTAAACTAATCTTAAACAGATTCAGTGTAAATCAACTGCGAAGTCTGACTAGAGAAATACAAAAGAAAGCCTATTGTGAAGTTTAAAACAATTATATATATATACGTACTGTGGTATTTTTATCTACTTTTGCCTTACGGCAGTGCGGTGTTCTGTTTCTCATGCAACTGAGTTTATAAAGCAAGTTGGAATCCTGGGAAAGGGCAGGGTAGTGCTGTTCAACAATGTTTTTTTTTTCCTTAAAAACACATCACCATCAGGCCTAGTAGAAGGGAGGGCATTGTATTAGGGCTATTCTGTGAAATTCCATTTTCACTTATGAATCTTGATGCTATTAGCTTTTAGTCCTATTAGCGATGGATCAATAAGATGATAAATAACACATGGCAAACTACATATATGCAGTGTAGCCTAGCTTCATTTGGTTCAGTTGCATAAGGCTGTTTCTTGTAAAATCCCAAAGTTTTTATGTAAAACATGCCCAATTGGGATGGCACCTTTTTTATAGATCAATTTGGCACATTATTGATAAATGGCCCATCTTATTGCTGATTGTAAAATTGATGACAAATCCCCCACCAATACACTTGTTTGTATTGTAGGGAAAACTACAAAGTTGAGGTTATTTGGGGGAGGTATTCTTTTGAAAAACTCAGTACTATCAAGTTAAATCATATTTGCAAACCTCATGCTTTGTTCAGTTTGCACTCAAAAGTGCATCTTTTGTTTTTATAATAGTTTTGTCTCTGTACTTCAGCTTGAAGAATTTTGTGTGCATCAACTTAATAACAGTGAAGGGCTGCCAACAGAAGAGAATATGTGTAGCTCAGGGTTGAACTGTGGAGCCCTTGGGGTTCTTTGAGCTTGGTGGTTTTCCTGCAAACGTTTCATTACCCAGCCAAGTAACATCTTCAGTGCTAGAATGGAATGGGGTTTGCTCTCTGTTTATATACTGGGCATGCCACTGTATATAACCAAGCTCAGAGAACCCCAAGGACTCCACAGTGAAAAGCTGTTCACACATTATTTAACTCAAGTTTGCCACGGGTATATACTGAATAGGGAGTCACAACCACTTCAGGCACATTAATAAGTGCACTTAGATGACACATTTTACCAAACAACATTTGTCATACTTATACTGTACACATTTTTAGTAGACATTTTAAAACAATGAAGTATACACCTAAAAATATGAATGTGCAAAAGCTACCTATATGACTTCCCCTTTGTTGGCCTCTTCTATATCTGGCTTTTAAATTTGTGGTTTCTAGGATTGGCTTTTCACTGCTGAGGCTTCACACTTGATTCATCATTCCTCATGAGCACAAGCTACCCAATACATTGCACACATTGGTTTTTCCCAAATGCATGGATTGATTGCTGTCCTCAGTTTAATCAATCCTGAACACAGACTGATTCCTTTCCATGGAGGAAGCCGATCTGTGTCCACATTCCTTGGAATCTGGGGCTTGGCTCTATTCACTGAACAAAATAGGCAATTTGTGCATGAACATTAGAGTGATGATGGTACTCTGAACCAGGGAATCTTAAGCAGTTTGGTGTAGTTTTTAATGCCCACAAGATAGCCATAAGACATGAGTACATTTTAAAATAATATACTTCATCTTTATATAGGTATCAACTAATATATTATCAGAGTTTATGGTCTTTCTTGTTCTAGATTTTTCTCTTTATCTTGTAATGGAATACATGGATATTGAAAGCAAATATAGTTTAGGGAGGGATAATATTAGTAATCTACACTGTATTGACAAGGCCCATAGTCAGAATTGTCACTTTTGCCTCTCCCCTGTTCCAAATGAGTCTTGTTTTGTTTGAAAACAAATAGCCAGGCTTTTATTTTTATGTATAGTTTTGATAAATTGATACTAATTTAAGTTTCTTATGATAGAATGCCTCACCTCTGTAAATAGCAACTGATAAATGCTTTTCAGAATTTACATTTCAGCTTTATTTTGGCATTGCCTTTTATACCTGTATTTCACACATTTTTGCTGTGGTTTTATACTGTAGTCCCAGTTACTTTTTCTGAACAATGTATTTAAAACACAATGAAGTGAATTTCATAAAAACAAAAACAGACTGTAAGTAACCTTTTATCTGAAGGCAAAGATGAATCATTTTGCAACCCAGAATATTTGGGACATTTCTTCCAGGGTATAGAAGGTATGGCATGATGAACAGTTTTCAGATTCTGGCTGTGTATACATACAATTGTGTTGAGGGGAGAAAGAGAGAGAGAGAGCACAAGAGAGAAAGCAAAAAAGAAAAAAAAAATTACAAACACAAGGATAAGCAAACCACTTGAGCAAATACTACCCAAGTGTCTCTTAATGCTGCAGAGGAATTGCCTTTTCTATAATCAGAAGAATTAAACTGTAGTTCCACACTGCACTTTAAATAACACTGTTTTAATTATAAAAAAGTTTTATTTTACTGTTCTGACCAGAAATCAAAAGTTACTCCTGTTCAGCAAAGATCCTACAGCATTCATCCTCACAATTTCAGCCCCTTTTATTGCTTTTTGTTGAACACAGCAATAAGATTCATCACCATCTACTATCCATGTTCTGTTTCCAGTTATGTGGGTACTATATAGCAGTTTCCCCTTAATTAAAAAAAAAAAAAAAGAGGCAACCATCAATGAAAAAAAAATACCCATGCCTTGGCAAGGAAACTTTAATTGACATTTAGACTCATTTAAAGATAAACTAATGAGCCATTCATCAGTTCCCTGTTCAGTTTTCATGAAGCAATGCAAGGGATTACATTCATGTAGGAAGCTAGTCATTAAAAATACAGTAGATCTGAGAAGTCACTATTGCCTTTTGATAATTTACAGTAGACAAGAGGCATAATAAATAAATAATAAAGGAAAAAAGAGTGCCAGATGGTAAGGATTGCAATAGTATCTAAGCAATATACTTCCAAAACCTGAGTAAAAAGGGCAGCAATTCTGAACAACTTGATTACATAAGGCATGAGGAACTTGCAATTTTTCAAATGCTGAACTACTATTCCCAGCAGTTCCTAGCCAGCATGGCCAGTGATGAAAGACAATGGGAACTATAGGCCCACGAGAATTTCATTTCCATCTCCAGACTTCTTGCTTATGGGAATCTCAATTCTGAATGTTCTTATCTGATGCTGGAGCTTTGGTTCAGGTTAAGGATTTCTCATCCACCTTTTACATATGATACCTGGTGATGAGGATGCCTGTACTGGTGGTCCTCTATTCAGTCATGAAACAAAAGATGTCATGGAGCTATACTAACATGTCATCAGTCAACTCATGTAGATGGATATAAGACTTTTTTTCAGACCTAACTAGGAAGAGGGTGAAGTAGATGACCTAACATTTCACTTATTGTCATTCTTAGACCACTAATTGTTTAGGTGCAGTCCTTTAGTTATTTTTCTGCTTTGTGAGGGTAGGGATCAATTAAAATAGACTCCCTGGAGCTAACAGAACCTAATAATTTACATTAGGCCTGGACAAATTATTGCTTTTCTCACTGCTTATCCCAACATATTTGTCCTTATCCTGGCAGAAGTGTCTTGCCTGTTCATACCCAAACAGAGGTCTTAAAGCAACCAGATAGGTTTACAATTTTGGGTACAGCTGGATCGACTCTTACGGCTAAAGAGCCACAAACAGCAATAGTAGCTATAATCTTTCCAGATCAGGAATGTCTTGGCATTTCTCACATTTTCTGGTTGGATTAGTAGAATGCATTATACTTTGATTTCCTTTAAAAAAAATCTCAAAAAAATCAATAATCCCCAAATCCTAACTGGCACTGGCCAAAATAATCATGGGACATCAGTGCTTTGTCAGTTACATTGTCTGCCAGTCAGTGTTCAGCCCAACATCAGAATCTTGGTGCTTATTTTTGAAACCCTGAACAACTTGGAGTCAAAGTACCTCAAAGCATGTTTTCTCCCATATGTATCTGCCCAGGAACTTTGGTCCTCTTTAGAGGCTTTCCTCAGGTGCCTCTATCAAATGAAGAGAAGTAGGTGGAGACAGAAGTGGGGAGCCTTTTTAGTTGTGGGACACAGCTTTTGAAATACTGTCCCCAGGGAGGCACACTAAGCACCTACAATATTTTGATGTATTATTCGGCTAAGATATTTCTCCCAAGTATTTTTATAATTTTGTAGCCAGATTGATTTCAGGAGCCTGCACTGTATTGGAATGGTAACTGTTATATGTTTTATGTACTTCCCATATGATTATAAATTATCTTACTGTTTGTTTATAGATAGTTTTCTAAAACATTTTAGTAATCTGTGCAGGCACTTTTGATACTGAGTAGATGAAAAGAGTTCATTAACATTGGAAAGAGTTTCCCATCCCTGATGTACAAGCAATTCAAGTGACCAATGACAATCCAGATCCAGAACTCAGTTTAAATTCAGTTTAAAACATCCTAATCCATAAATTGAGAGGCAGTTTGATTTAGTGGTTAAGGCACAAGCTAGAAACAGGAGACTGCGAGTTCTAGTCCCACCTTAGGCACAAAGCCAGCTGGGTAACCTTGGGGCAATCATTCTCCCTCAGCCCTAAGAAGAAGGCAAATGGCAAACCACCTGTGAAAATCTTGCCAAGAAGGCTGCAGTTGCCAGGAGTCAACCAACACTCCCCTCCAACAATAAACTGTTGAAAATGTGTCTCACACAATCAAGAGAACCATGGTATTAAGATTGCATATAAAGTTGCATGCTAATGGGGGGGAAATGTTTTTGTAAAAAAGAAACGGGGGGGGGAGAGAGAGAGAGAGAATGAGAATCCTAGCACAATGGGGAGCAGCTACACTCTCTGTGGGAGGCAGCAGCCATGGACCTGTTCCAGGACTTGGCAAATGGGTTCCAGGACCCTGGCAAATGAATCAGGAAATTTAGGCTTTATTAATCTGCTGCATTGTCTGACTATGTCTTTGGGGGTGTGAGTATTTTGGGCATGTTTGTAAAAGTATCATGGGCACTGCCAGAAAATGGCTGTTGTGAGAGGAGCGTCACAGAATGACCAACATCATGACAGCTGTCAGTTACAAAAAATTATTTTCAGAGAAGAGCAAACTAGTGCAGTTAAGGAGACTAATCTTCCAATGAACCTGAGCACAAGGCAGAGTCTGGTCTGAGCCTCAGAACA
The DNA here is from genome assembly GCA_030867105.1 of Liasis olivaceus. NCBI lineage: Eukaryota > Metazoa > Chordata > Lepidosauria > Squamata > Pythonidae > Liasis > Liasis olivaceus. The sequence goes on from CM061351.1 coordinate 59,539,639, forward strand.
TGAATTCATCTTCTGAATCTATAATTTTCTGCTACTACAGAAATCCATTTCATGAAAGAAAAGAAAAACTTTTGGAGCTAAAAGATAGTAGAGGTGATGTCTGAACCACAGAATGCAATCCCACACCTTTGAACTCTTTTCTGCTTCAACAGAAGCTCAGAAAAGAAAAATAAAGGCAGAAGTATAAATAACGTGTTCCAATAAGTTGAATACAAACCAAAGATAGGGTCAGAAACCTAAAATACAAACCCACTTAAGTCTCAATGTTATTTCTTATCCAGTCTCAGTTTTATCTCTTACCCATGTTTTTGCTCTTACAACATACTTACAAGCTCACAAGATCAATTCACCTAACTTACTTCTTTCATATCTCCAAATGAATCTCAGAAATACACCCCTTCCCTAGTTTTTTCCAGACACCTCCATAAGTTTATTTCCCCCCACTCCGAGTCCTCCAATGCTGTCAAAGGCCTTCTTCACTCCAGGCAGTTGGTTTTGTTTTGTTTTGTGTAATGAATTGAGACTCTGGTTCTATGTTATCTTTGTTTGCTTCCCAGAGAGCCTTGGTAGATGGGCAGGCATGTAGATATGCTAAATAAATAAATAAAATCTACTTCCTACCTCCCCCTACCCCAACTGGACCACTCCAACTCAGCAGTTATGTCCCCACCTCTTCCTCCTACATTAGGAAATACAATTTTTCCCAATTGCTCTGCTTCTATTTCAAAGCATCTGGAAGTGCTTCAAAATGAAATTACAGCCTCCAGTTACCATTATTTTACCTTTGTGGAAAAAAGATAGCAAGTGGTAGCCACATTTCACTTTTCACAAAATTTGTTCAGCAAGATTTCATAGACCTATTTCTCAAACATTAAATTTAAGAATAATAATTGATAAATCACAGATAACATATTGACCCAAATCTTTCAGCAATAGAAATAATTGCATGGGGTTCGATGGAGCTTATCCCAAGTAATTATGTATGTGATGCAATCATCATCCTTGAACTTCTATGATATCTTATTAGAGGATTGTCTGGTTTTGAATGTCAGTAAGTTTTTAGGAAGAGGGTCTGCTTCTTTGGACATAGATAGCAAAGCAGGATGTAAATATGTATCTGTGTCACAGCCATAATCATGGATTCTTCTTGGGGTTGATGCTATGGAAATTTCTCATGATGTATTATGTATTTCAAAATTTACAGTTACATCCCAGTATGAATAATTGCCAGACTCAGTTTGAAGCAGTACAGTTCCAGCATACTTCATTAGCTGTGATTTTTTTTCACATTAATTTGTAAGCATACAAGAATATAGTTAACTCAGTTTCAGGGTCAATTTGATTGTATTACTTAGCAATTTGTGTTTAACTCTCTTAGAGCACATTCCTGCCTCTAATCATCCTATTTCTGCTTATCTGACCAGAGAAAAAATATCTTCTCTTCCTGCAGCCTATGGAGTTACAAGTCTCAATGTTTCAACTGCCCAATATTTGTGTAAAGCTGATTCAGAACTCTGCTCTTCACAGAGCTGTTAACTACCATAATGGTTATGCAAAATCATAGAAATTCCAAAAATTTGCAAATTTTTAACAAGATGCATTACATTAGATACCTAAAGTCCAATCAAACAACAATTAATATATTGTACACACATCAACCTACGGCAGATCTTGCTGAAATATTACTTCCAGGAGCCCCCTGCCAAAATTATCAATGGTGAGGGATACTGGAAGTCAGCAGTTTCTACATGGATACAGATTTCCGCACATCCATATTGCTTCGTGACTAAATTATTGACTTTCAAGCACTCCTAAATATTGTTCATGCCTGCTCCTTTCAAATATTTAGTTAGCTGTGTTCACTTAAAGATGTCAGTTAAAACCTCATGGCTGCATGCATCTGCACAACATACTAAACAACATTTTGTGCTGATCCTGGCTAGTTTCTTCAGATGGCTTACCATGTTGTGTGAACACAGCTTTTGACCTTCAATGTGAATAATTATGCAAATAAAGATGGTTTGTTTATTTATTCTTCACTGCCATCCAACTCTAGGCAGACTTTGGGCAGCTCAAAATATAAAACAACAGAAATATAATGAACATAAAGGAAATAAACAAAATGGCAAATCCAGACAGCTACATCAGACAGACAGCTACATCATATGTGACATATGACAAAGATATCTAACAAGGGGGTTCCATCCACCCTACCCCAAGGCCTGGGAGAACAGCCAGGTCTTTAAGGCCTTCCTGAATGCCAACAGGGTGGAAGACATCCGGATCTTGGGGGAGACACACCTCATAATGGGTTAATTCAGAAACCAAGTTGTGCATGTTATGTGAACAGAGCATCTTTCAACATGGATGTGCAGTCCCTTCAGGAGTAATTTACTGGAACCAAATAACTGGAACCAAATTGAAGCAACTATTGAGTAAGAATTATCTATGAGCATCACACAAATTTTATGAGTCAATTCTTTGAACTGTATCAGGTAAAGTCATATATTCTGTCCATCTTAATGGTTTTTTACAAAACTGTTAGAAATATCCAGATGAAATCATAGATGAAGAAGTAATTCTTTTCAAGTTCTCAGTCCATGGAATATCTATAAGTTATAAGAAGTTTCCTAGTTTTTATCTGGCCCCACCAGACATAAGGATCGTGCACAGCAGAAGCCAGCTGCCATGTCCTCCCTGTTACAAATCATAAACCAACGCCTTCCTGTCCCTTGGGAGAAAAAAAAAATAAGGTTCTGGTTTGTAAGAAGTTCAGAAAAAAAAAATCTACACCTTGCAGCAGATAGCAGGCCTCAGACTGGCTGGGTGAGGAAGTTAATCAGCACAGCGCAGGCTGTTTGGGATGAGGCCCAACAGATGGTTAGTCTCTGAAATGGTAAAACGGGAAGCAGATGTGGCCACTGCTTCTCCGCATGCATAACTGGGAACCAGCCAGTTGGGGAGAAAATTTGCATAACAGGGATAATTTGGTATCAAAACTACCGCCTTGAAATTATCTGCATGGATCTGAGCGCAGTCAACTGTTTTCACTTCTTGTTTCCTACCGAGTTTAGCCAGATTGAATTTCTCAACCCCTTTACCTATAACTAATTAATTCAGAAATTATCACGCATGTGAATATGAACTGCCCTAAGGCAAACATTTCAACTTGAGGAGAACTCAAATAAAGTTCAAAAAAATCTTATTAGAACAAATGATGTGCAAGCTTTCAAATTTGCAAGGAATCTTCACCTGGCAAGATGGCCAGAAAGCTAGGGGAAAAAAACAGATGGGTGGAGAACATGGTTTAAGCCAGGCTTCCAGTAGGTCAGGTGCTTACTGAGAAGAAAGACAGGATGAAAATATGCCATTAGTTAAAAGAGGGCATACTGGGATTGTCTGTCTTGGTATTATTTAATGTATAACTCTTGACCCTTCTGGAAAGGTTGTAGCCTTCCAATAAAAGAAACAGAAGCAAAAACAGGCTTATGCAGCATTTAATTCTGTCTAAAATAATGCAAAATTTGCCTCTAGAAATTGCCTGGCTTCAGTGAGGAGTGGGAAGACCTTTAAGAAAAGCTATGTTTGCAGTGGGTCGAACCTTTGCAAGATCAACCTTTCATCTGAGCCAATCATAATCACTTAAACAATGTAACCACAATGAAAGAATATTTTAATTGGGCAGGGCAAGTGTTGTGCTCTTCCTCTGAGATTCTTGACACAGACTCCAGAATAAGTTGCAACTTAAGTGCTTTATTACATAATAGTTTTAGATACACAACACTTTCACAATTCTCCATTTTCTCTCCTCCTTCTTCTTCCTGTCTCCTGCAATGCCTCCTGGGACTTGTAGTACTACACTGCAGCAAGCAAAGCAGTTCTTATCTATTGCTAAGATGCTGATACAGTGACTATATTCGAACAGGCAGCTATTATATGCCTAAGGTGACCATATTTCCTTGGAAAAAATAAAGGACAACCCTGAAAAAGGGGCAAATCTGAAAGAAGTTCATAAGGATAAAAACATTCAATCATGTTTATAACTTTGCTTTACAAAGGAAAATTCAAGAGTAAAACCAAGAAAAACTACAAAAATTCTAATAAAAATATTTAAAATCAAACAGACAATTCAATATCCATATTTTTCACATGAATGTGAAAGACTGTGCATTAAGTGGAAACCATTTGTACAGTAAAAGTTAAATCACCAAAATAAAGGACAAAAGAGATTTGAAAAATAAATCTAAAGGATAGCTTTCTGAAATAACAGACTGACCTTTATAATAAAGGACATATGGTCACTGTATATATATGCCTCAAAAGGGGTATTATTGTTGTTGTTATTCAGGCACTACTATGGCTTTCCCTTGTCATGTAATTGCTGCCAGCCTCAACACAGCCATACATTTTTCAGTAGTATTCAATACAATGAACATAACAATAGAAATCAAGAATGAGGTAATGATGTCATGCGCATAGTTCTTGTTTGCGTCATTATCCAAAATGTTTCGAGATAAAGTACAGCAAACAATTACAACTTGGGAAAAATTCTCACTCTTACAAGTGGCCCTATAATGACCATGACAATCCACAAAAGTAGACAAAATTGTTTGTAGCAATTGTATCATGAGGTTCCTCAAGGTTCATTTTTATCCTCCATGCTATTTAAGGCTGACCACTTGGGGAGATTATCTGGGTTAAATTACTATTTGCATACGGATTAACAGGTGTCCATGAAAAAATGGGATGAAAAAATTAAGCACGCGGTGATGTCATACTTCCATCCCAATGCATGAGCGCACACACACATCAGCTCTGTACAGATGATACCAAGCTTTATCTCTTCTTTCATCTAACTTTGGTAAGGCAATCCATGCCTTGATTGTCAATGTCAATGAAGCAATCAGAGGTATGGTAGGTGGTCCAGCTGCCCAGGTGCATGATGTTCAAGTAGTTCAGGGGGATTCCATTACTCTTGAAAGATCAGAAGCAGTCTACATTTGTTCCTGGATCTATAACATCAACAGAGGCACAAGGGTCTTTGTGGTTAGGTCTACTTAGTCTGATATCCTAAGAGCAACATTTCTTGGGCAGAAATAGTCTCAATAGAAGAGAACATCTGTAGCTCACGGTTGAACTGTGAAATTCTTGGTGCTCTCTGAGCTTGGTTGTTTGCTTGCAGATGTTTCATTACCCAACTAAGTAATATCATCAGTGCAAGCTGATTACTACTTGGGTAATGAAACATCTGCAAGCAAACAACCAAGCTCAGAGAGTACCAAGAACTCCACAGAAATAGTCTGCTCTGGTAACTTCTCATTGAATTACTGCAATATGTTGCATGTGGGGCTAACCTGAAGATAATGGAGAAATTTAATTCAAAATAAAGTAGCAAAATTATATAATGGGTTAGGCAATAAAATCATGTAACAATTAACAGATTACAATCTGTTTTCAGAAACAATTCAATATCTTAGTTCTGATTTTTAAAATTCTGAACAGATTAAGGTTAGAATATCTCAAGGAATGCCTCCTCCATTTGTACCTGCCACAACACTTCAATCATCTTCACAGGGTTTCACCAAGTGAAATCACTATCAGGTAGGGCTACCATTTCAAGGCTACAAAAATCCAGGCAACCACTGAATGCCATTGGATTTTTGTAGTCCAAATATGTAACAGTGTGTTAGAGGACCCTCTCAGTTGTGGAATGGCTTCCTCACAAAGATACCTTTGTGCCCATAATTGATCCATTTTAGGTTTCTAGCAAAGACATTTCTCTTCTAAGCCTTTTTATAGTCCTCTTTTAAAATTAAGGGGCTTCATTAAACAGGAATCATCGTTTTCATACTGTAGCTTTTCATGCTACTTATTAACATACATTCTTTAGAACAGCTTTTACTATTTTATTGTTTTACTCTTATAATGTTTAACTTTTAAGTAAATTTGTAATCCAGAGATCTTCATTTATTGACAGATCAGAAATATAATCAACAAAAAATATAATTAACAAAAATATAATCAACCAATAAAACACTGAGGATACCTTTTAAACACTTGTTCTCTCTCTCTCTTCATTAGGAATGCTTTTTTTTTTTTTTAATGTCACTGTTCTATGTCCTTAAACAACAATTTAATAATTTTGCCAACTGAAGCATTTCTAGAAATAGGGACACCTGATGCTGTGATGATACTGAAGATCTAAGAACATGACCAATTTAGGAAGGAAACAACCCTCTTCTGGAGTTATTCAGACTGGCACCATGCACAACCGGTGCCTAAGCTGAAGTAAATGGGAATTGAAATTGGTGGGAAGGGAGCAACAGTACAAATGATTTGTTAGAGATCCCTTGTTCAAACCACAGAACCACAATTATCAGCATTTCTTGGAAAAAGCGAAGAATGGTTTAAATCTATTGAGTGGAGAACCTGAAAACAGACGTCTTTTTCCTTTAAAAGCCCTACTAGTGACTCAGCCACATCAAGGATAGATAATTAGCTCCTAGCAAAGAAGTCAATCTCAAATGCCTGAAAGGAGAGAAAGGAGGACCGCAAGACCTCTATTAGATGTTATGGCCTAGCTCTTTAATGGCTGAGCAATATTTTGACTATTTAAATCAGAAGAAATGTACCGGAAGTGTAGAGAACGAAAGGAAAATGTAGAGTAGCAGAAAATTGGGTGGAAAATTAACATATCATATACAGTAGAAGTTGCTTCTCCTCATATTAGCCATTCTAAACAAATGTAGTATGGAGTTAAGATATGACTTTTAAATAGTTATTTCTACTTTTCCTTGAAAATATTTTTTACAAGCACTAAGTCCTGGCACGGTAGGCATATGGGCATCCCTCTACTTTGAAAGTATCCAAGAAGCCTTTTGCAGGGCTATTCAGCCCTTTCATATAGAAAGCTGTACATAGGTTGACCTTACCTTCCCCCTTCCACATTAAGCACATTCAGGCATAGTAAGAATGAGATGAATAAAGAGGAGATGCCCAACACCAGTATGTTCCTATTTTAGTGACATTTTAGGATAATTTTCTACTACTGGAATGTGCCATTTCTTATTGAAGAAAAATTTCAAATGAAAAAAAAAATCTTCATTATTATGAGAGTTGCTTTTTAAAAGTTTCAATGTGCCATAAAATTGAGACACCTGTCAGGATCTCTGATGAAAATAAGCCAGTTCCATCGTTTCCCCTTGCTTTGACCTGAAATGTAGAAACAAAATAATGGATAGCACTTTTTAAAAATGCCTTTATAGGACTACTGGCATTGCTTTACCACCCTGCTCCTGGGCCACCCTGTTTTAAATCATGCTATTACCTTAGGGTATTGAGGGTCATGTCCTCAATACATAAAAACACAGACCCAAGATCACCCTGAATCCCCCAGCAAAACACAACTGTTTAAAATTAAAACATTTCTAACATCTAAGTAACTCCCATTGTCTTGTATATAGACCAACAAAATGCTTTTCCCAGTTTATATTGTGTCCCTGCCTAATAATACAAGAGCCATGTTATGTTTGGTGCGATAAACCAAAATATAAAGGTGGTTTGCTTACAGACAGAGCCTTGAATCCTCATTTTGCAATGTCTAAAATCAAATCAGGAAGTCCCCATTTTTTGCATTTTATCCAAATCAGTAAAATATGGCTTCCAGCTTCAAAAGAAGTTGAGATATTAAACCAAAAATTGAGATTGGTTCTTTATATTGGCTTGTTCTGGAACTGTTAATTGTAGTTTTCTGACTAGACAGAATGAGAAGCTAATGTTCAGCAGAGTCTTCCTGAGCTGACTGTACACACTTCAACATGAGGAATGAAGGGGGTCATACATGGGCAGCCAATTATCCATCTGCATCTTGGTTGTTAATCCAAATTGGGCCACTGATACTCTTCTTGGCCTTCTTTTATATATTTCATGGCTCCATTCAAGATAACTATACTACTACCAAAACCAAATCCATATTGTTCTTTATTAAGAGGAGACAGAGACTCTCCTTAGGTACTGAATTAGGGCCTGAATTTACTTGCAACAAAGCAAATACTGTAAAGGACATGTTTTTAAAAAATGGACAAATGCCAATAGGCAAAAGAGAAGCCCAAGATAAACTGTGGGGAAAAGGGGTGGGATTTCCAGAAAATAGGGAAGAACCTTCTACACCCTTCTTGTCACGTTCTCCAGGATCTAGAGGAAAGAGACAGAAATACAAAATAACCTAACAGCTTTCCCTCTGCTTCTGCTTCTCCTAAAGAAACTGCTTGCCTAATTTCCTTTACAATGAAATAAATGTTCCTTTAAAAAAAAAAAAAGCATGATTTCCACACACACTGTGGCTTGTATATTTTGGAAGCTTGCCTAGTTTGGAATAAATATATTAATTATAGGTTTTTTTTCTGAATTCTCATGTGTCTTTTCTCTAATCTCTGAGTGCCATCCAGTTGAAGCTAGTAGTGCTTACACATAAGCTTCTAATTATAAATTTTATTACAAACTTTTATATTCCACTTTCTGTTTCCAACAGAGGTACTTAAAGTAGATTGCTTCGATGATTAATTAATAACACAAACCTTTTTTTAAAAAGCATGGTTTACATCTTTTATTTGAAACTGAAAATTTGGGGTGCACTTAAGCAGCAACCTAATCTCTTGCCAGTTTCGTTGGTTTGCAGACTCTGCCTGCTTATAACTGAACTTAAATGCAAAAATGAACCATGTGACGCTATTTCCTGCACTACTAGAAGAAGCTTTGGAAGCTAAAATTTGTGTATCAACTGGCTGTTACTAAACCTATTTCTGTAAGTGCTTCCAGACAGAGGGCCGGTAAGAAGTTTCTGTGAAAGTAGCTTGTTGAAAGAGAAGGATTGCAGTAGAGTGTGTCTAGTTAACCAGCAAGAGGGAGAAAGACAAGATTGTACTGTTGTTCTTAATGATAGGAACACAACTATGAACAACATACCACATTCATACAATATTCAGTAGCTGATAGTAAATGTTGATATTAATCATTCATAACCTGAGTTACCTTTTTACTGCTAACACAACTCTTGCACTAAACATTCCAACTAAAAATATTTATTTCATCATAATTATATATATATCCCTTATCACTTAACCTTTATATTATTACTATTAAATTAATATTATTTCATTATCATAAATGGTTGATTAAACAGTAACTTTTGGCAGGGACAACTTCTCTCACAATTGAAGCATTACAACCAGAAAAGTCATGTCAGTCACAAAAGGAAAGTCAAAGCATGTCTTATGGAACCTTACCATTTTATCCCCAAGTGACCCACTTAAAAAAATACTAACACACAAACAGGAAGGTTATTGAGTAAGGTTGTTCCTGTGAGTATGCATGATTTTGTACAGTTTTAACCAATACTCTCTTCCGACTCATCCATCCAAAATATGTTCTGCTATCCCCACTCTGCCTCCCAGAATATTAAATGAAGTGTTATGTGTTTATTACTTTGCATATGGAGTTCCTATGCTGATTTTCACAATATGCAGGAACAGATAGGAGATTCATTTGGTGTTTATGATTCATCTGTAAATATTTGTAGACTTTCCCTGTAGAGTTGTCAACTGATCAAGGAATAGGAAAAAGAGAAAGAACCGTCTAACGTGCCATGATGCTGAATACCAGCTTGCTTGCTCTGCATAAATTATAAGGTAAAGATTTTTACAATGTTATTGCCATTCAATGTCTAATTATCAAGTTAAAGGGACAACTGCTATTGGAGAGTGTTCCTGCCCTTCGGAAATGATGAGTGGGCATAATTTATGCTTTGCGGGGCAATCTGGTTGTAGGTTTCTTTGTCCTCCAGTCAAGCAGAAAACAATACCCTAATCAAGGAACTACCAAGGAAAAAACCACAGCCCCACCAACACTGGCAGGGCAATCTACTGTATATAAACAGGGAGCAAACCCCACACTCACAAGCACTGATGATGTTACCTAGTTGGGTAATGAAATGTCTGCAATCAAACAACCAAGCTCAGAGAACACCAAGGACTCCACAGTTCAATCCTGAGCTGCATGCGTTCTCTTTTATTGATATTATAAGGATTCTCCTGGTAAATCACCCAATCCAATGCCCATCAGTCAACAGATAATTTGGATTTAAAGTTAGGGAGCCCCAAATGCTGGGGATCCCAATTTACATATCAAAAATGGTAGATCTGGGGTAGCATAGTACTTCAAAGGCTTCCAATATAATCATGAGGTTGTCCTACCATGACAGTACCAGAACATATGTCTTCCAATATATATTAGAGAGTATATTCTGAACCTGGTTTTCTTGGTTGGGCTTTTACATAAATGAGGGTTGTGCGGCAGTATGGATCAAGGGCAAAAAGATGCTTCAGAGCAATAGGAGGCACTCATATACCTATCAGCAACTTCTTAAAGCATCTGCATCTTTTCCTGGGATCATATGGCTGCCCCCATATGGCTCAGCCACAGCATGATCCTGAGAAAAGTCACATTTGGTTTAAGAAACTGCAAACAGATGCTTGGTGCACAGCCCTACATGCTCCAAAGCACCTTTTTGCCTTCTAATTCAGAGAAATGCACAAACTCTTTTATATATATGCTGAATTTGTTCACCACCAGGGAACCAAGGCTACTGGGCAGTCTAGAAGTACAATGGCTATGTTAGATGTAATGATACTGAAAGAATACATTGACATGTATTTGAACAATAAGACAGTCATTTTCCCTGTGTGATAGTTTGCATTCTTAACCTTTGCTTGCTTTGTGGTGACTATAAATCATTTCTTATTTTTTCTTGTACATTAAATATCTGTTAAAAGTTTGTTTTCCCTGGTTCAGAATTTAGAACTACTGCCCTTTATAATTTTTGTCTCACTTTGATATCAATTAAAAATGCCAGTGTTTTTTTTTTAAGCTGTAAGATTTCGTATCTTTTATTTTTTATTGTTTTACAGGAGCCAGTTTGGTGTAGTGGATAAGGCACAAGGCTAGAAATCAAAAGACCATGAGTTCTAGCCCTGCCTTAGGCACAAAGTCAGCTGGTTGACCTTGGGCCAGTCCTTCTCTTTCAGCCCTAGGAAGGAGGCAATGGAACTACTTCCAAAAATCTTGCCAAGAAAACTCAGGGACTAGTCCAGGCAGTCACCAGGAGTCAACACTGACTTGAAGACACAACAAAAAAAGTTCATGGCACAATATTTACATATGTATGTAATAAGAAGCAATCCTTAAAAATCATGGTTAAGTTCCATCTCTTATTATATAGCAAATCTACCCATCCCCCTAAAATAGAAAAATCATGGTGGGTGGCATCTCTGTTTTGCTAGATAATCAAATACCTCCCTTCTGTGGGGAAACTCACACATCCACAGCTAGGATAAGACAATCGTTTAAAGCAGTAGTATGAGCTGCTAGTTTCTCTCTCAAACTGAAGGGATGTACTTTTATATAAGACAGGACTTAGCATTCTGAAAGCCAGAAGTGAATAACCAGTAAAAACTGGATTTGCTTGCTATCAAAGCAGGAGAGAAGGACCAATTAAAATGTCCATCCTAAGCACCAGATGGATATAAGTGGTTTTCTGAATGAGCTTGGGGAATTTCTCATCTTGTCTGTCAGTGATACTGTTGAAGTCCTGGCTGAGCTGAAGAACATGGATCTGATGCAGACAGTGGATGCTACCATGCCACATTTCTCTTTAACGGAGCTCAACTGGCACCTTGGTTTACCAGGGAGCTGAGAGCAAAGAAGTGGCTAGAGGGATGCCCATGGAGGAACTCTTGAGATATATCAGACTAAACATAGAATGGGGCCTCTTCCAGGCCCATCTGAAATCCTACTCAATGTCAGTGAATACAGTGAAAAGGGTGCACCTCTCTGCTTTGACTGCATCTACACAACACAGATTAGTGACACTTTTCCATACAGCGTGGCATCTCCTTCACCAAAATACTGGAACATTTGGGACAAAGTGCTGGAACAGTGGGAGGCTCACTATGAGCAATTTTCACTGATATTTGCAGACAAAGTCAACTGGATTTACCTCAACTGAGACTCCAGTGTTGGAGTAGATCATAAGGAGGTAACCTGGCAACCACTTGTCAAATGCATATATATTCATTTTAGTTTATCGTTCTTGAGGATGTGGACAGGGTATGTGGAGAGATAAGGGAGCTTGCTTGCTTGACCCTTGCTTTTCCTGGCTGATTAAATCAACATGCTGGGACTGGCCACATGGGAGGTGATCACCACCTTCCTGAGCACAGGATGTTTTCTGCCTGCTTAAAGTAGGCAGTTATAAGTTCTTCATTGAAAAAGCCTTCCCTTGACTCAGAAGACCTTTCTAATTATAAGCCAATCTCAAATATTCCATTATTGGGTAAGATGCATCAATCTCAGTACTTTATTCTAGATGAAAACCTGACTGAAATCATTTCAGAAAATCATTTTATCTAGATGCATCTAGAGCTGCAAGGTGATGTTGCTATAGGGACCTATCTTGAGCATTATATGATCCCTGTAACTTGTACCATCAGTCAGTCAGATTTGCATCAACTGCAGTTTCCAGAGCAGCCCCACACAGGGCTCAGTGTAAGGCAGATAACTTACTAAGTCCAAAGTGCTCAGAAAGTGTTGCATTTGTCTCACTAGCCATAATGCAGAGACACTTTGTGTGAGATGGGCAGCTATATAAATGTGATGTGTGTGTGTGTGTATAAATAAAAAAATGCTCTTGGGCATCTGCAGAAAGGGAAGGGGGGGTGGGAACAATGAAACATGTCACAACATCACAGTGCAAACTCCATCCCTTATGTATTTGCATGTGACGTTGTGACACAATGTAGGTACAAAAGAGTCATAATATCACAACATGTTTTGCTGTTTTGGTGTCACTGTACCTAGCTGCAGATGCCCTCTTCCTCCATCCTTGCAAAATAGGTTAGGCTGAAATAATTAGTTCTGCATCAATTCCAAGTAATTTCAAAACTGTATAGTTTGATGACAAAGGGCAGAATGTGTTTCAAAGCCCTTGCCCTCACCCTTGCCCTGAAGATTTCTGCAGTTATTAAAAAACTACTCCTAAAGATAGGAGGAATCCAAAGCAGCAATGATTTAAAAGCAAGTTAGGCCTTAAATTCACTCATCTGATTCTTCAGTCTCACGGTCAGCGTCCAAGCCAATGCTGATTACAGAGTTATAAAGAATCTGTGTTTTTAAGAGCTGAAAGCTTGGCATGTCCTTTTAAGTTAGGAATAAAATTTGACAGAAATTTGAAATGTTGCATTGAGTTATGTAACAGTCTCACTTCTTAATTTTCTTGGATGTACTTCCTGTTTGTGCAGGTGCTTAAGCAAACATACTGATTCTATTTCTCTCTTTTTTCTCCTTTTTTCCCACTCATTTGCAGTCCCCTCTACCTTTATTTATTTTCAGATTAGAAAACAGAAAGAAGTAAAGCACTTTTAACCTTAGCAGGCACCTGTAACTGCCTGAAGGCATTTATTTGAGAAAATGCCTCCACCTGCTGGCAGATTATTCAAAATTGTTACAATAACTTAGAAATAAGAGAGTTGTCATTTAGGGCAAAACAAGAACCAATACACATAGAGAGCAAAATCTATAGCCTTTTCCATTAGACCATTTCACTTTGGAAACATTTTGCAATGGCAAATATATTAGTTACTTAAACCAAACTCCTAGGCACTCAAGGCATTGGGCAACAGAAAGGAATCAGTAAATAAGTGTGAAGAAGCAGAGCTATCAAAGGAAAACTACATGAGGTAAAAGGCAACCTAAAATGTGGTATGACTGGGGAAGCAGCCTGTATGGGCATAGGTGGCCTGGCAGGTAATCTGGGCTCCAGCCCTGTAGGAGCAAGCACTGAGTTGAGCCCTAAAGGAATAAATAATGGTGTAGCTATTTTTACACAAAGGTCCACAGAAAATATAGTGCTGAGTTTTGCAGCGCTTCCTCTGATGCACCCCATTTGTAGGAATCCCTTTCTCATCCCTCCTCAGGCTCCCCACTACTGGAATTCCCTTCCCCACTAAAAGTCAAGGCCCTGCCCTTCCCAAATACCCCAACAGTGGCTGGTTTTGCTTAATTTTTCTTCCATTGCTGTGAAAGAAAACCAACTGAAGGGAGGACTAGAAACAGGGTGCTGGCTAACTCCTTGTTTTGACATTCCCCTGCAGGAAGGCTGGAGAGCACTGACTGGCTCAAGAAAGCACCCTTTATGAAAGCATTCCTGTGCCTTTGCCTGGTGAAGCTGCTGTCTCAGAAGAGGAGAAACCATTTCAATATATTCAGTGTATGAATACTTTGTCTTAAATATTTGATTAATCATTCTGAAATATTTTCCAACTTTTTGGAAAGAAAGAATAGGCTCAGGAAAAAAAGGGGCATGTTCCTGATTTAAAAAAAAACAATTTTTTTTTTGCATTTATGGATGGCCTCAAGACACTTGGGGGGAGGGTTGTGGATGAAAACATTCTGGGTGGTAACTGTCTCCCAGACTTAATAAAGAGTCACTTGGAAAAGCCATCCATCATATTTTGATGCTAGGCATTAAGGGAACCTCAAAGAACTTCCCAGCTACATGATAGAGTGGAGTATGAACCTAGGAGACAGGTACATTCAGCAACATGGACAAAGTTATCATGAGGAACATCCAGGTGATGCTTTAGCCTGCCAACCTTTTTCTGATATGAGGTCACTTCAAAATTGGCTCACATTTTCCCCAAAGATCTGAACTGGATTTAATAGCTAATAGTTTCATTATTTCATACTTCAATTTCATTCAATGTCTGTCCATACTGTCTTCTAGTTTTAACTGAGGTTATTTTTTTAGGAACTTGATCATTACTGTCATATCGAGTTCTGCATCTTAAGGTATGTGTTTCTTTTAAATGAAAATGCAGATGATTTCAGTTTCTGCCAATGCAATGTAACTAGGTTAGATCTGGAAAATGCAGGAAGAAAATGAAAATATTTTGAACTACCTTAATAGCTAATGAAGGTTCACCTTTCCAAGACTGCTGAATCATTATTACAATTTAGAAAAAGGGATGAGGTGGGTATGGAGATAGTGCTGGATGTTATTCAACCACATAAAGGAGAGTTCTGCATTTCTTCTCTAAGCTTAATCAGGCAAAAAGAATAAATAAAGAAGAATTATATTTGTGCATCACCTGAACATACTCATTAAAGTGGATTCATCTGCATCATTTGCTTTAAATTGCAATCTTGCCATGTTTTGTTGCAGTTGTCAATATTTTGCAAAATTATGTTATTTTTCAGTGGTGGTAGCATTTAAATAAGAGATAATGGAACACAGATATATTAGGTAGTCACCTGCCTTCACTGGCTTCAACAGCAGATTGCCTGGCTTCTTACAAGATACTGCCAAAATGCACATATTAGTGAAAGATGAAATTAGCCCAGAGTGAAGATTTATTCTAAGCAAATGAGCAAAATATGTAATAATAAAAACTTAACACTGATTAGTATAATACTGATACAGATTTATGTTTTCCTCTATATTTCTCTTAATTTCCAAGTATGGGACAGCCAGTTTTATTTCAGTGGTGGATAATACTACGCATTCTGAACATTTGTCAGTACACTGCATATACCTCCTAATAGGTCAGATGCTCATTTATTTAACTTGTATGCAAAATAAATCACAAGAAACTCGGATGATAAAATATAGAAATTGGAATTAAAATTGCTGGGAGAAACATCAGCAACCTCAGATATGCTGATGGTACTAGTTTGATTGCTGGAATCTCTTGTTGAAAGTGAAAAAAGAAAGGGCACAAGCAGGTTTGCTGGTCAATATTAAAATAATTCAAATTCTGTCAACAGAATGCCAGCTTAATGCAGCTAGGAAAAGAAGTAGAAATTAAAGTTAATCTGACAATCCTGGCAAAAAGATGGCCATCAGGTCACAAAGAACTGGAAAGAACTAATTGAACAACACCAGCAGTAGTATTATGGTCACTCTTACAAATTATGGTCATCACTTAGGATTAAATCTAGAGTTGTCATCCCCTGGTCAATTCCCAAAGTAACTATTCTAAGGCATAGTCGCTTAAGGTAATCTATCTATCCCTCCCTCCCTCCCTCCCTCCATCCATCATCTGTCTCTGTCTATCATTTTATTTATTTATTTATTTGTGCCTTCAAGTCAGTGTTGACTTCTGGGGACTGCCTGGACAAGTCCCTGAAGTTTTCTTGCCAAGGTTTTTCAGAAGTGGTTTGCCATTGTCTGCTTCTTAGAGCTGAGAGAGAGTGACTAGCCCAAGGTCATTCGTAGACAGATATTGCTACCCATAATGATTCTGTGGAAGAATCTGCTATTTCAATGTTTTCTAATATATTATGTTTTATATCTTCCTTGATTTAAAGAACAAAATTCCTCCAGTACATCCTTCCCCTTACTATAAAGTTTTACTGAAGAATGATAATGCTCTCTCTATTCCACCAAGTTTCTGTTTATATCTACTTTATCTATGTTCTCATTCACCAAATATCCTAATTCTCCAATTTTGCTTTGAAGACTTCTAGTATTGATATAGATATACCTATCACCATTTTCAAATGCTGTTGGCATTAGCATATTCCACAACATTTTTGTCATTTACCTGCTGCCAATAAAAACTCTATCCTTTACAGTATTTACTGACATATCTTCATATTTCTGAACTGGATGCTATCCAACACCTGTTGACTTTTTCTCAGAGATCAAGAGATCAATATAAAATCTATTCTGTCACCTTTGCAGTATTATGTCCCAACAACCTACTTCATTTCAATTCCAGTGTACAGGTTCACAGTTTATCAGAAAAATGATCCCCTATACTGGTTTTTGATCAAAATAAACTTTGAAACTGAAACTGATCTCCAATACCCAGTAAATCCTCTTGGCATCACTGCCTCACCCATACATTGAGAAATGTTCTGGTTGTCTCCCTGACTCTGTGTATAGTGCAGGCAACATTTCTGAGAACACTGCCTTGGCAGTCCTGGGTATCACTTAGTTGCTAACAGCCTAAATTTGACTTCCAGAACCAGTCAACTACATTTTCCAATATGCTCATGTCATCATGTCTGCTGCTTCTGCTCAAGAACAGATTATCTAGGCAGCACATGACACTTGCAACCTTTGCATTAGGCTAGCTACTTATCATACAATCTAAACACCCATCACTGATCCATCTATCTGATTTACTATTGATCAAATAACTCAGAACCAAAACTCTCCAACTCTTTAGAGGGGTATCCTTGGAACAAGGATTGGGTCTCCTCTTGTGGGAACATTTCACTTATCCTTGAAATGACAAGGATGGAGGCAGTGATGTCGTTATTCTCCCTGATAGCAAGGGAACTGTCATGCGTGGAACAAAGCTATCACATGTGAGAAATTCTTGTCTGTTTTTTTCCCCCTGACTCATTAAGTATCTCCATCTCAAGGGAACAGACTTATTTTCTAAGAACCAGATGCACTTGCGCTAAACACAAATCCATGGCTCATGCTCAATGCTGTACATATGATACTTTATGAAATAACTTGGAAAGCACCCTTTCCTTGGCTGGCTTTCTAACTTCATGCAATTTACTGTTGGTAACTTGGTTTTCTTCTTCTTTATAAACTGTCTATGTCATACTTTTACAGAATTTGAAGTTAGAGCCCTGGCTTTCTCACACAGTATTAATTCACTTTTAAGTCTGGTTTTGGAGTTTGGAAGGCAGTGTGCTCCCCCACAGTTCCCCGCTAAACTCCTTTGGAAAATTCGAATTTGTGTTTGCTTTTCTGATTGCTCTGTCTGCAAGCGCCCAACTGCCTCCCCTCTTCCAAAAAGGTTTGGCTTGGTTTGAACTGTTGACTAAGACACGGACTACTAGCTGCAGCAGGATGCCCCTATCTCTCAGACCAGGTGCTCAGCATGCAAATACACACCTCACTCAGCCAGAAAGAAGCACAGACTCACCCAATTAGTCAAACAACCCTTCCTTAAATGCTCAGCTCCACAAACTCACCAGCTGCCTTGCAAAATTCCCATGTTCCTATTTGCCCTCTTATTTGCTCTGATTGTCAGCTCCCAATTGCCTTTCCTCTTTCTGGCTAAGTCTGAGTTAATGGCATTAGACACTTCACTTATTGCCAAAGATAACTTAAAATGTGCAACTTCTGCATTGGCTGAAGAAAACATACAGTTTTGATGGCACTGAAAAGCTGGGTATTCCAAATATAGCTGACCCTAATCTGTACAAATTTGTGCCCCAACTGCAGATTGTCTTTATTTTTATTTTTAATTACCATTCCAGAGATAAGAGTTAAGATTCAGGTTAAAATAAAGAGAACAATATCTTTATTAGTGTTTACATTTGCTTATGTCATGGCACTGCTCTGGAACATTTTGGCAACCTGCATCATCTGGCAAAAATGCATCATCCACACAATTTTGTTCCATCAAATTACCTGTTGTCAAAGCAGATAGCCACTTGTCACTGTCATTTTGCTGACAGCTTGCCAAAATCAATGTCTTTAGCATAGTTATTAAAGCCAGCTTCTCTAGCCTGCCAGAGTCAATAACTACAAAGTATCTGTTCTGTGCATTTTGAACAGGTTGGTACTGCAAACATAGGAGATTCTTGAATTTGTCCATGCATACTAAATGCTTAAGATGTATGCACAATGTTCATTTGCCTTCTGTCCTGGTGGGAAAGTGCCAGAGGAAAAAATAAAGCACTTTTTCTGCTATTCACAGGTAATGAGGCTTTAATCTTATATGATCTACAAAAAGAAAAATGTACTGTTCAAAAGTACAACAAAATACGTTTTTATTTCTATCTTCAGCTTTAGCTAAAGAGGCAGAATTTTGTATAATTTATTTCTCTTATTTGGCCATCTGTGACATATTACAAATATTTTGGACCGCCAAGATCAACTGATACCTCTTGATTTATACAATATTCTATGATTCATATAATTGATAAGGTTATGGGATATGCACAACAATCAAATCTCATTTAGCTCACACAAAAGAATTATTCCTACTCTGAAAGAAGATACTCTGATGTTTCTTCTCCTGAATTTCAACCACCTCTAAAGTCAACCAAGTGGAGCTGCATGGACTACATACAAGACAGTTTGAATTGCTACCTTATAAGCAAGGATGCATACATGAAGTTCTTCAGTATTTATTTACTTGATTTATACAGCTGCCCATCTCACATAAGTGACTCTAGGTGGCTTACAACAAAATAGATAAAATACATAGTATAAAAAATAAAACCCATAGCAGCTGAACATCATCCAAACAACTGTCAGCATAGCCAGGAGATGGGCTCTGTCACACACCCTGCACCCCAGGTTCAGGTACAAACCCAAGTTTCCAAGGCCTTACAGAAGGCCAGCAGGGATGGGGCTAATCTTAGAGGGGATGATGTTCCAAAGGGCAGGTGCCACAGCAGAAAAGGCTGTCCTTCTAGGCCCCGCCAGCCAAAACTCCTTTGGTACCCAGAGCATCCCCTCCTGCCAGATCAGGTAGGATGGGGAGAGACGGCCCCGTAAGTTACTTGGTCCCAAACCATGAAGAGCTTTAAAGGTGACAAGCAGCACCTTGAATTGCACCCAGATGCATTTTATAGTGAAATATGGCCTAACCACTGTATAAGAGAAGGAGGAGCCAATATCTTAGATGGCAAGATGGAAACCACTAAGAACCAAAGCAGGAGTTAGCTCTGCAATGAGTTTTCTATTACGGAAAGTAGAGAGAGGACCATAGTTATTGTAAATAAATACCTAAGCTATAACAAACAATCCAGACAGTGGCCTCATGTAGTACTGATCTGGGAGTCTTGCACATAATCGCAAAAAACATAAATCTTGCATAACCATATGGTGAATATGGGAAATGTATGCTAATCTCATACCATGTACAAACTGGGAAGAACGTTACACATCTAGACTATGGGCAGAAAGTTAGACAACAATAGGATTCATAGTCCTTGAAAGCTGCGTGGACCAACCCTGAGCACACATATCATATTAATTCCTTAATGCCTTCATCCAAAGACAAGCATATTATTGACTAAATAACATTTTCATATGGAAGCTGTTGTTGCTATGCTTTATGAATAGGCTAAACACATGCATTAAATTAAATTCTCCCTCTGGAGTTATATTTAGGCATTGAATAACTGACCACTTTTAAATGGCCCTAAAGAAATTTTATCCTGGAAGTTAATTTGATGCTTTAACATTTTCAAGTTTTGGCATATAATTTTTTTTTACTAAAATGCAGATAAACATCCATAGTTAGGACTCTTCATAAAGTATGTTTTTGTTTTTGTTTTTGATGGCAGAATGCTTTCACTGCCTGGTATTTGAGTTGCAAAGAAAGTCTGCTGACAAGGCTTGGAGGCTATGTGACAATGGGGCAGCATGGAAGGAACAGGAGAAATCCATATAGCCAGCTACCTGGAGCAACTTCCCAGGCCTTGTGTATACATAGTCTGCTGGAGACTTGAAAAACTATCAGTTCTTAAAAACCATAGGGAACAGCAGTTTTCTGCCCCTGGCATGTCATGACTGTAACCAGCTCAGAATCATTTTATTTAGAGAAAGAAAATGGTCAATTGCAAAGCAGGGCACTTTAGTGATATTGCCGAATCAAAAAGCTATTGCTTGCCAGTGTAAGAATTCACATCCCAGTTATCTTGGTCTTCATCTGCCTTTCTTTTTCAGCTTTGTTTTCTGCTAGCAGATTTTTTTTTAATAGTTTGGGACCTTAAGCCTATACCAAGAAAGATAAGAGATTTTATTATTTTGAATATATTTTGTAGCTTTCAGACACAACGTGGCCTTTCCTCTTCATGGTTGTTTTTTAAGGCTGATGCTTAGCCTCTGAGCAGCATAAAATAGAGCAATCCCCAGTGAGGCACTACCTTGACATGGCTGTAGGACTTGCGTGCTCTGAGGAAGATGAGAGCTATGCCAGAGGTTCAACCATACTGGACAGGTCTCATCAGAGGAGCCAGACGAAGAGTGCCTCTCCCATAAACTATATGGTGAGATATAATTTACAGAAACCTGTGCCGGATCAGTCGTCACCTGGGTCAACAAGGACCACGCTAGGTGTTCTACAGTAGTTCCTGGACATCTGGTGAGTATTATTATTATTATTTTGACTTTGAGCATCGTTCTAAGTTTAACTGGCATTAATTTTTTCTAACCTGCAAAATTTTACTGTGGACTTGGTAGGTAGAAATATTTTTCCTTCATTCACTTAATCCATGGTTTGGTAATCTGTCCCTGCATTGGGCCTCTGTACCTCTTCCACAACTTTTTAAAAAAGCAACATCTTTTGGAGGGCTTCTAAGGGGCTAGCCATCTTTTTTTAACCTCTTAAAATTCCCCAACCTTCTGCTTGGGGTGACTAATGGCAAAATTAGCTTCTTTAGTCCCACCCACTTTGGTGGAATCAAGCTATCACTATGCATCACTATGCAAGATATCACTGGAAAACAAAACTATGACTGTAAACAATTGGCTTCAGAATATCTGTCATCTGTCATAGCAGAGAAGTTATAGCATACTCCTTTGTTTGTTCAGGTCAAATTAAAAACAACACCTTTTTAAAGATAGGATCTCATTTTACAGTAAATGTTGGGAATTATGGCTGCCCTCCACCAATTAAATATATTAAAGTGTAGAAAGCATATTAAATAATGCCTGGCTTCATGATTCATTCTTTATTTATGTAAGTGTGACCATGTTTGGATGTCAAGACACCATTGAGATATGCCTCTTGAACTCATTAAAAAAAACTGAACACCGCCCTTAGCCACACAAGAAAACTTCTCACCCATGATTTAATCTTTCAGCCACACTGCTTTACAGCTGAAAATATATAAAGAGATGCATCATTAATTGGAATGATAGAATTTTCAGTGTAATTAGAATTCACTGAATCAAATTAAGGACCAAATCCAAGAATCAAGTTGCTACTAATCCTGCTTGTCCTATTTTTTCCATACAACCATTATTTCACTTGTTTGTGTCTTGGGTTGTTCGATGAGAATGAAATGATAGTAACTAAGGTATATATTTGCACATAAGTAGCTGACTTTGGTTTGTGCATGGAACACTCTATGGCATTTTATCTCCTTAAAATCACTCGCATATAATTTACATTTGCTTTTTCTGTAATAGTATATTCAACTTTCATAAGTTGGAAACCACTTTTTCTGTTTGAATATTTTTCAAAATACAGATAGTCTCTGCTCAGATCAGTCATAGCTTCTTGCCCATTCAGGCATTTGAAGAGCCTCACTTTCTAGAACAGTAATATATTTTGAATAAGCCTATAACATTAATAAGATTATGTAATTCATATTGGCCAAAGAAAAGTTAATAAAACCAGACACAGCTTATTTTCATTTGCGGACTATGGAACAAAGCAGTGAACAAGTGTACGTCCCCCTTCTTAATAAATATCAATCATTAATGTTAAAACAACAAAACCAGTAACAGAATATTGAAAACAAGAATGAATTAGAGAATGTTGTTACACCAATTTTAATGTGACTCAGGATGGTACCAAATACTTTAGCAATGGCAACATAGGTATCTTAAAATATATCAGTTATTCAGAATACAACATCTCTACAATACAAAGACTATTTTTGTTTAACACTGCACTATTCCTTCATTTCATATAAATGCATTTTTCCTCCTCATATCTACCTTTTCAGTAGTCACATATCATTTGAGTTTTTTCATATTCTGCCAAAGTTCATTTAGGAGGCAATATCATTACAACTAATAATAAATTATTTCAGCTGCTTTGTAAGTTTTTAATGAAAAGGCACAATGGATCCTGATTTTAGTGATTAACTAACATAGGATATATAATACATTTTTGAATGACTTACTGCCAGATGATGGTTTTACTTCAAGACATACAGATTTCACAAACCATTTTATTTTTCAGTGAAAAAGATAAAACACATTACAGCATCAGTTTAACCAAACAATATTAAACACAACGGATCTCTGCAATATCATATCAATATCATCTTTTATTTCCCTAAGGGGGAAATGACCTTTTTCCCTGCTTGGATATGCAGTAATGGGAATAGCTTCATTTGCTAGATTTCTGCTTTGCAATGCAGCTATGGAAGCAGACGAATCCTGCCATAAATAAAAAATGGGTTTCAGGTCTTACTCATGTGAGGTTAAATATGTACAGATGTACATACAAACATTCCTTCCTTACAGACCCTCACACTGAACATAGTTACTGAGAGGAGGGCAGTGTTAACTGTACAACACTGGACGGAGCTTGTGTATAGATGCTCCATTGTTTGCATAAATGCTAAAATAATCAAAGTTAGTTATCCAGGATTTATTGTGTTTTTAATTAAAACCCAGCATGAAGAACTCCTAACTGCAGAGAAAGGAAGTCTGAGTCTTCAGCTGCCCTTTAAAGTAAAGCTGCCCCTGATCCTAAAAGTAGTGCCCACTGGAAATAGAGATGGGGGGATGATCCCACTGGGGTCACTGCTTAAATTAAAAGTTACACTTAAGATGCTGCAACTAACTTATTTAATGTCATTTACAGTTAGACCTGAATATATCACATATCGTTAGAAGAATTTGCAGTGGTAGTTTGCTGCCTTATCAGACCAGAGAAGTTTAAGTACACTGAACTAAAACTTAAGTTTCACACTGTCTTATTCTGAATTGTAATTCACAGCTAATATTGTAACTGAAGTGTTTCCTTAATTTAGAAATAAAAAGAGAATGTGATGAACTTCTCAATTACTTCAGGCATTACCTAAATTCTGTATAAAGTCACACTATGTAAGTACAATATCTGCATGGCAAGTGTACTGGAAAATATAAAAGCTTACATATATTTTTGTGTTAATGTGACTGGTCCTATTAAAGGTATCTCCCATTTTACATTAGAATTTTACTTAGAATTTTACATAGAATTTGAGAGCATGTTACGATTTCAGAAAACACCAAAACTGACACAGTATACGACTGATTTCACCTTAGAATAAAACTTGTTAGTATATCAAGGAGGCAGCAAAGACTGGAAAAGAATACAGTTATTTAGGAGTCACTGTCCTGGATTCATAACACTTCCTCTAGAGAAAAATCATATGCAAACACTGCTTGACTATCATACAAACATTCAGAGACTATGAGGTTAAGTTATTAAATTTGAATCTTGCCATTCAGGTAACAATCTGAGGCAATTAAAAGTTCAAATGTTGCATGGAGGAAGTACATGAACAATTCTGCTCATGTTATTCCTTAAAAGGTTTCAAGGAACTTTTCCGAAAACAATCTGCTGGTGCCAGAAGTTTTTAAATAAAAAGCAGTAAAAATCATTAATATTTTCCATTTGCCCAGCAATGGGAAATTGAACACAGGATAAAATATTTATAATTTTTGATTGACATAGATATTCTATGCCTTTTGATAATTTGAAGACTGGAAAATGTACTGCTTATCATGCCACCGTATCAAAGGCACAGGAATAGACTCAGGCATACAAGTTGTACATTTGGTAGGTAGCTGCAATCTACTTGTTATTGAACTAATAAATGAATTCTGGGCTGTACAATGTCCAGCTCCAAATCATGTCTTATATGACTGGTGGAAAATTAGCATATAAAAAACTCAGCCTTAAGCCTGACATTGTAGTTTTCTGCACAGAAATAATTGTTGAAATGCCCAACTATTTAAAAATAAAACATGAGATTCCCCTCTCCCTGCAGCCTGGAGTCATCCTCGGCATATAGTTACATTTAGTCAGGACCTACTAGCTCTGAATAAAGTCTATTCTGGACCTTTAAGTTGTCCCCTGGAGACAAAATAACAGTTAATATGATTATTCTCCAGACAGGTATTTAATAGTATTCCCTTTTCCTGGATTTGTAACAACGTCTGGAGAACTCTTGCGAGCTGCACCCACAGCTCCCAAGGCCACGCGTGCTCTGCAGCCTCCGGCCGTGCATCTGCTCTGGAGCAGAGGGGTCAAACACGCGGCCTGCGGGCTGCCTGCGACCACCACGCTCCCAAGTGCGGCCCGAACCCGACTGAAACGCCACTGAGCAAGATGTAAGAAAACAAAATAAAAATACAACGAAACATAGATATTGTTACATTTTAAAACAAAACAATAATAAATTTCGTCACCAATCACCAAAACTCAGGGCTCGCAACTCACGAGGAGTCTCAGCTTAACTGTAGGAGCAAAGGGAGCCGCCCCAGCGCGGGCTGAGCAGGGGCGCCACGCGCCAGAATCTTCCTCTGCGTCTGCTCTGTACAGCCTCGAGCGCCCAGGGCTGCCGCGAGGAAGCCGAGGCAGCGGCTGGTGCCTTTCCCCCAGACAGCAGGCGGCCAGCCTTGCGCTGGTAGCCGACCTACTCCAGGCCCCAGAGCCTCCGGTGCACAAAGGCGCACCTCTCTCTAAAGCAGGTTGCGCTCGTTTCCCTTCTCCCTCCAAAAGAGGTTTCATTAATATCTGTTGAGTTTCAGGATGCACAAGGTTCACGATAATTATTACCTTTATAAAAAATTCAGTTTTTAAATTTGAAGTTTAAATAAGTTCAGAATGCATCCAGAGACGAAGGGAAGAATGGGGGAAAAATGAAAGAGGGGGGGCAATTCAAATGCTTATTTAATTACAATATCAAATTCCAAGGAAAGAAAGAATGGATTGCAGTTATCAATGACTAGTGAGTTTATATTATAATCTGTAAATCTGTATATGTGGAGCCAATTTAGTTGTAATAGTTAAAGTGTCAGATTAGAAACCAGGAGGTGGTGAGTTCTAGTCCTGCCTTGGGCATGAAGCCAGCTGGATGACCTTGGGCCAGTCACTTTCCTCACCCCTAGGAAGAAAGAATTGCCAAGTCACCTCTGAAAAATGCAGGTAAGAAATGGGCAGGGGGCAGTTGCCAGGAGTCCAAAATGACTTGAAGGCACAACTTTCAAGCATGTATGTGATATATTATTCTAGTTTCTATCCTTTAGAAATGCGTAAATTCTTTGACACATCACTATTACACATATTTGCAATTTACTCATATTCTCCTATTGTGGCACACAAATTTATACTTGATTTGGAAAAGCTGCACAAAACAATTTTTTCCACACATGGGATGTCAGAAATTAGAGGGAACATTACAAAGAAGTGGTAAGCAGGAGTAAGAGGAGAGGAGGTGGTTTCTGCAATAATTTGGCAGTACACCAGGAGGAAGCTCAGAGTGGAGTGGTGGGGAAATATATATGTGTGTGTGTGTGTGTGTATACACATACAAACACACACACACACACACACACACACACAGAGAGACATAAATATTGAAAACAAATAGTCAAATTTGTAATAATACATTTCTTTTTATGTATTAGTTATATTTAGTTTATATTTGATTTTAATGTGTTGATGTATTAATAAAATAATAAATAAATGTGCGGTTTTCTACGTCAATATGTGGCCCATAGGGATCCTTATGTACAGTTTAGTGGCCCTGTACATTCTGTCTGAGTTTGACACCATTGCTCTAGAGGATCAAGCAAGTCCTAAGATCCCATTCAGTGGAAACACCATGGAGGCACTAAACAAGCATTCACAGAGAAAAGGAATGTATAAATCAGCATTTATACAGAAAAAGATACACTGCAGTACGTTTGATTATATAACAGTAAGAATCTAAATCAGAATCTGTCACATAATGGGAATAACGCAAGGCACAGTTACTTCAATGAAAGTTACACTGAAACATTAACTTGCCACTGTTCTGTAATTCAGTTAGAATCATGTGCTAGACTTGAGCTGTCAATACTTTCCTCATTCTTTTTTTTTTAAGTGTGCCATCAATAGGTTGCCAATACTTGCAAAGCTATAATGTCAACAAGACAAACTACGGTTGGGCAAGATTATATAATTTTACCCCAACTGTCATTCACATTTGTTGGATCTAATCCAAGAAATTGTCCTGGAATAATTACTGTCTACTTGTTTAAGTAATTGAAGTTAAAAAGAGGTAGCAATAAAACCCCAGATTTTTTTTGTTTTTTCTCAGGATGAGTTTTGTTTTTGTTTTGTTTTTTTAAAGAAAAGAGGAGTGGCAGAAAGGAAGAAAAAAAATGAAAATATTTGGAGGTCGAATAGGATGAAAATCACAAAACAATGTTAGAGGTGAGATGGATGGCTTATCTGAGAAGCAGCAGTAGCATTGCCTCCCTTTCCCACAAATGTCATTTTTTAATTTGCTGCACTGCAACAAGTGGCAACAGAGAATCCTCTAGCTGAGCAAACTTTTACCCTACAGTGCTGATCTTCATGCTTTGGTATCAAATGCCACAAAGCATGGTAATGATCACTGATTTGCATGGCCTAAAAGACAGATTCTTGGAGGCAGATTTATTCACATGTTTATGTTCTGCCAACAACCATGACATAGAAGATGCTGGAGCCAAACAGGAGGAGATCATAATTATCAGGGCTTCTTTGGCAGCCCCCAAAGGCATCAAGTTGACTGCTCTTTTAAACCAACAATGGAAAAAGTGGACTAAATGATTCATGGTCTGATTGAGAAAGGCCCATTACAGGTAGTCCTCACTTAGCAACAGTAATTGGGACCGGAATTTCTGTTGTTAAGCGATGCAGTCATAAAGCTCAATGTCACATAACCACACCGCTTAGCAGTAGCACTTCCAGCATTGGAGGTTCCCATTATTAAGCAAATCACCACAGATTGTAAGTGAGGACATCACATGGTGGCTATTTGCAACCTCCTGCTGGCTTCCCCACTGAATTTGCTTGTAGAAAATTGGCAAAGAAGGTTGCAAACGGTGATCATATGACCATGGGATGCTATGACAACTGTAAGTATGAGGACTGGCCGTAACTACCACTTCTTCAGTGCCTTCATAAGTTGGAGCAATCACTGAATGAGTGGTCGTTAAACGAAGACCACCTCTTACCTATAAACTCAATCTTATTACAGCACTGTATGTTCCTGGTAGTTTTGCAAGTATCAGACAAGACAGAACACATATTATCCTTTAAATTTGGAGTTGATTCCAGCCTTTAGCCATTACTCTGACTGTTTTTGTGCTTTCAGAAGTTCACTTGCCATTGTTGTGATATGCTTCCAGGCAAACTGGATATGGGAAGACTCCACTGTGCGGGCACAAATTGCAAAACGCAGTACAAATGTTCCTCTCAGGTGACATGGAACAAGATGAATCTTCCTGGCATCATTTATGTTTTTAAGAAGCACTTCATTAAGTTCATTACTGCCCTAGAATAATGATAAAATATGCAATAATAGTTATTCCTATGACACATGTCATTCCTGCAGCTCTGTCAGAGACACATTGGAACCCTCATGGACCTGTTGTGATAGATTTGTGAGGCAAAGATAACATTGCTCATATTTATGTTGACTAACACTACTTTTCATGCAATATATATTGAGATACTTAGTATACCATCGGTTCCAGCTCATTTCAGCCCATGAGGCCCAAGGATAAGGATGTGGACTTGTAACCATCCAGCCTTCTACATGGTTTCTTGACCCTTGCCCATTTGGTTCATTTGAGCTAACCAGTGGGGTTGATTGGTTGATCCAGAGAGAGGTGAAAGCATTTTTGCAAGATGGAGAAGTACCATTAAATTCACCCACTCCTGAAAAAATTCCCTAGATCCAGAAAACTTTCCTAACTACTGCCCAGTCACAGATACCCCTTCTTGGGGCAAAATGCTTGACCAAGGGTAACATCTGCACAGACATTCTTGGAGAACACTAATTATCTCAACCTTTTTCAATCTGAGTTAAGCCTGATTTTGGAATAGAACCAGCCATAGTTGCCCCGATACCCTGAAAAAGGGAGACACAGGGAGTGCAGCTCTTTTGATCCTGCTTAACCAACGCCACCTCCTGGACAATCCTCTATGAGGTTGTGGTTGGGGCAACATGTTACAATGGGTTACTCCTATCACAGGGATACTCTTAAAAATACTATGTTGTAGGGCACCACAGGGCACTATTTTGTCTCCAGTACTATTTATAATCTATATGAATTCACTAGGGAATTCATCAGGCTTTTTGTCAACCAAAATAAAGATGGCACTCAACTTTACTTCTCCATAACAACTGAATCAGGAGAAGCTGAACACATCTAAATGCAGTGATGGAGTGAATAAGCCAATAAGCTAAGACTGAAACCCAATAAGATGGAGACTTTCTGGATGAACGGTTCCAGAGTTCAACACTGGGAGATTTACCTGTTCTGTAGAGGATAATAATCACTCAGAAAGAACATGGACAGAGTTTAGAGTGCTCCTAAACTAATTGTTGTCAATGGAAGTCAAGAGAGATCCATGGCTAGGAGTGTCAACTGCTAGCCTCAGCTGGTATACCAACTACACTCTTTTCTGGAGAAGGACAGCCTAGCTGTAATTGTTCATGCACTAGTTCCCTCAGGTTTAGTTGTAGGGCTACCTTGCACTTGGTCCAGTAGCAGCAGCTGGGCAGAATGTAATGACCAGGTTAGCTAAGCAGGGCACCTGATCATAAAGGTTACACCTTTGGTGAAGCAACTGCAATAGCTGTCAATTAACTACTGAGCTGGATTCAAGGTCTGAGGTATGACACAGAAGGCCTTAGCAACTTGGAACCAGGATATCTGTCAGATCATCTTCACCATTATAGATCTGGTTGGTTATTGGGAACATCAGAAGTCCTGCAATATGTACTGACAACTGCTGAATGCCATCAGGCAAATGTTTCTAGATGGGCATTTTCTGTAATGGTGCCGACACTCTGGAATGATCACCTATAATATAAATGCTATGCTATATATAAATATTATCTACTATAACATCTTTTTAACTATCTGTTGAAAACTCACCTCTTCACCCAGAAATTGCCAGTTATGATTGTTGGAAGTTTTTTTTTCCCCCCCCTCTTTCCCCGCCCCTACTTTTTAATGAACAATTTTACTGAACATAGTTTCACGTTGTTTTAATGCATTGATTTATTTGTACTTTATTGCTGCTTTTTATTGTAAACTACTTCAAGATGCTTCAATATAAAACGTTTCTATAAGCATTTCCAAATAAATTGTTGGAAGTGTGAATCTGAGGGCTCATAACCCACTGGCCACAAGGGGGCAGTAGGGTGTAGATAGTCGGTTAAGGATTTGTTTCCCTTCTTTGTCGGCCTGCCTGTTTTAGAGATTGCTGATCTGATGGCACTTCCTTCAGCTTTTCTTCCCAAGCACGTAGGCACAGAACACAGGCTCTTGGATTCTCCTCTTGGTAAGGCATTAGGTCACTAGCTGCTAGGCTTTGCAGTTCCTATAGTATATTTCCTGTAAATACATCATCTCTCTGTTACAAAACCTGCTTTACAAATCTTCACTCAAATCAGATTCCCACTTCCAGAAACACTCAGACACAGAGAAGAGGCTTCAGCTTCCAACATCAATCAACCATTCAATCAGTTCTTTAGGGCAGGGCTTTCAAACCTTTTCAGGTCACAGAACCTGTTAGTTAAAAAAATATATATTCCTGGAACCCCTGATCAAGAGGCAAAGCGTTAGTGATAGAAAAATAGCCGCACTTAAGTGAACCTTTTGTTTCATCTCTCATGAAGCCCGTCAAGGTCTGATGGAACCTTAGGATTCTGCGGGACAGAGTTTGAAAAACCTGCCGTAGGGCAGCTTTCCCCAATATGGTGCCCTTCACATGTGCTGGAGGTACTAGAGCAGGCATCTTAAAGTTGCTGAGGATGGGAAACACTGATCTAAACGAATGGTTTGCAGTTTTTCCATCATCAGGAAATATGTATTATGTATCTAGTCTGCCAACGTTATCTGCAAGATTTTTTCTTTGGGCATGTGTCCTATAAGATATGTGCTCTGTATATTACAGGAGTAGGATAACAACGAGGAACAAGTCCTATATCAGGAGGGAGAAAAATGTACGCTGCCATGGGCTTCTGGGGAAAAGATGTATTTAAATGATGTCACGGATAGTTCTGCTCATGCTTCCTACAAATTTTATTCTCTCTGATTCTGCTAGTTTCTTAGCAGTCCTTTGGACAATTTTATTACTCCATTAATGGAATGTCCAATGTACTTGAAATTTTCTGGTTGTCCTATTGACTCCAACATTATGCCATATGTGCACCCTTCCCCATATCTTTTCCTATTGCATAAACTTCAGATTTTTCCTTTAGAAATTGCCTCATTCTGACTTTTTTCAAATATCTGGAGATTTCCCATAGATAGAATGGTTTGCATTTTGTTTTATAATGGGAACAATGGGTCTATGCTGAAGGATGGAGAAAAACAGAGGGATGAGGGGAGAGAAACAAAGTTCTTGCAAGCTGCTTTTTCGGGAGGAAGTTAAAAATGTATGGTTTTGGGGGGGTCAGTTTAAAATGTACACAAGTTTAGGTGCAGTGGAGGAGAGACCTGCAAATAAAAGACAAGGATTATATTTAGGATAGTATTTTAATTTGGTATGCATTTATACCTAAGTGTCATATAAGACCTATTTTTTCCCAAAACAACAATCCTGGGAGATAGGTTTGGTGAGAGAAAGTGACTGCTGTGAAGTCATCCCAGTGAGCTTCTGTGGCTGAGGGTGGACTGATAAATGTCCCTGCCTATTGAACTGGTATTCATCTCATAATCGTAGCAGAGATACAGACATCCAAATTCAATTGCAACTTCATTTCCTTTGAATTCACAATCTTAGGCTAACAGCATGGGCAGTTTGTCAGAAAACATTTTTAGTCATTTTTGCCAATATATACATTTGAGCACCTTCTTCATGCTAAGTGTTTGTTCTAGGTTTTTCCTGGGTCCAGTGATAGCTGTTAGTCACAGCTCTAAATGTGGTGCAAAGAAGCTTTTCTAATGGTAAGGTAAAAGTCAGACTGCATCAACTAGTGGTCCATCTAAAGGTTAGGTGTTCTATCACAGAAAGGCTCAATGTCTTTTGAAACATATTGTTTGTTAGAAATATAAGGTTTACCCTGCAGTAGTACAGCTTTCCTACAGTCACAGCAGACTGAATGCATCTTGTGTGGGGAGCCTGTTAGAATGGAACATATTGCAAAGACCATGGAGCTGCCTTCAAGTCCTCCCCTTCTTCTCCCCTATTCACAGGGTCCAGTAGTTAATACACTGTCCATCTCCCTAACCCCATCAGTAGCAGATGAAGATACAGAGAGATTCATAGCACAGTGGGCATCAGGACACTGGACTTGATGTACTAGAAACTGTGGAAAAGGAAAATCAACATGGGACTGTTTTCACTGGGAGATCTATATTCTTTGGAAAATATAATTTCACCTTTACCATCAAAATATTTTCTTGCATGGGGAAGGATTTTTAAAATTGTTATTTTATAACATAGGTCATATTGTATGTATATGCATTGCCTAGAATTTGGTAGAAAATTGTATAAAAGAAGGACATGAAGCATGCCAGAAAGAAAAAAATGGCTGCTTTGCTTGGTAATGAGGGGCAGCCAAAAGGTTAATTTCCTTAATTTTCTTTGCTTTTTATAAACTCTATTCACCTGTTCAATCATATAAAATCTTAGCGTGTCACTTTAGGCATCTACTCAAGCGATAAGCTAATGATCACACACTATTATCTCTCGAAATGTAAAAAAAAATGTGGTTAAGGGTCAATGTGTTTAAGGGTTATTTTTTGGTCTTCCTTGTCATGATCAGTATTAAGAAAGCTGATTATTTCCTTAAGAGTACTGGAAGCATTCTATTAAAACTAGCAAACTCAATCACTGCTGGAAATATAGAAAAGCCTTACTGATCACTGGTAACAATTTCACTCATCTAAAGCAAATGCTGCGGTTGTTCGTAGTTAAGAGTTGGCATCAACCAACAGAGAGAACTCTGATCACCAAGCATATTTAAGGTATTTCAAGAAAAAGGAAAAAGAATGTCATAAAGGCTGGTAAAATTATCTCTAAAGTGTAAACTAAGCTTTTAGAAATGTAAGTCAAGAAACATTTCATAGAGGTCTGAGAAAATCCAAATATTCAATTGGTGATTAAATATAAAAGTTGATTCATTAAACTGCATGTATGTTACATTCCTCCTATAAATCAAAATACAGGCCTGACAATAGAAACTCTTTAAAACTAAATGTCTGCTTTGGCTTTAGTTTTCAGTAAAGTACTCTGATTTCCCCAAAAATTATTGTACAAGCAAGGTGTTAAGGCAAAGGTTATAGGAATTGGAAATTTCTCCACATTTACCTTTAATCGGAAGCACACCAGTCCCAGTATGACATCAGCACAAATTTCAAATCGATCATCTTGAAGCACTAGGTCCTTAAATTCATGTGCTATCCTAACATGCTAAAACAATAAAGAGAAGTTATTTAACTTATGAAATCAGCGTTCATCCAAAACATAAACAAGAATTGCAGAATTGGAAAGAACATCCTCACCATTTACTCTTCTATCCATCGTGCACTAAAGGGTATATTTATTTCTAATCAACATCTAACAAATAATTAAAGCAATATTATAGAATCCCAAGCTTGCAAATAAATCTACCAATTTCTCAAGCTCATCTTAATTTTTAAACATCTGGCTATATTGTTGATGATACCATTTTATGGGAAATCACAATCTGACATAAAAAATGAAGCATTTTATTTGCAATATATGGATACTTTATAACAGAGCATGAAAGCAC
Source organism: Liasis olivaceus (assembly GCA_030867105.1). Taxonomy (NCBI): domain Eukaryota; kingdom Metazoa; phylum Chordata; class Lepidosauria; order Squamata; family Pythonidae; genus Liasis; species Liasis olivaceus. The sequence goes on from CM061351.1 coordinate 59,573,434, forward strand.
ATTTAACTGGATCAAGATTGGGGTTAGCATGTTTTATAAACCCCAAAGCCCTCACAACAGTGGGCATGATATAGCTTTAACCCAAAATACCCTTGGACTATTTTGAGTTAAACTATCCTTCCCCAGTCAGTTGTGTCATATGAACATCAAGACATCATCAGTCATGGGACAGTTTCCAAACTGCACTCAGTCAATCCTATCAGAAAAGAACTGGCATTATAAAGCAGCTACCAAAGCAAGCTCCTCCACTGTAATTCACTATCACAACATGCAGTTCAGCACACCTTCTCAAGGGCCGATTGGCTGTAGCGCTCATATCACACCTGATGCTTCCTGCCTGGCCGGTAGGAAAGCAACCAGTGATGTAATAAATGACTACTTTGCCGGTAATCTGCCACTGCAAAGGTTCACAGGACAACAGGCAGTAGATGGAGATCTTGGGTTCTCCAAAATTAGTGTTGATTATGTTCTACCAGTATCGTTGATAAGGCAATATGACTGGATCATTGTTCAGAGGCAATAATCTTAGGGCTCATCTGCCTTGCCTCAGCTTGAAGATGACCCACTTACTATTTACTGGGAGTCCATGCTCACAACAAAGCTTCCATCTCTTTGCTAACCTAGGGCTAAGCAAGCTGAAACTGGCCCAAATTATTCCAGTTGGAAAATAGTATTTTCCTGGGAAAATGGAAGAAAATGTCCCATAGGGAAATTCCAGGCTGGATAGAAGAGGAGTCTTCAGGGGTTGGCAACTTGCTGAGCTCCATCTGGTTACTGAAGGACTGCTCCCTCCCATCTGGCTGAGCACATTTCTACAGTGACTGCCAAAGAGATTGGATGTGTACTGGCAGCAACACTGCTCAGCCTCATTGCCAAGTCATGTTAAGGGTAGCCTGTAGGGGCAGTGCATTTTATAGCAATGTACTTTCCTATCATTTCAAGGACAGGAGGAAAGCACATTGGCACTGCTGTGTAGATGATCCCTTATTCCCTAGGAATGACTGGCCAACACTATTTACAAGTTAAACTATTCTTTCTCCACATTGGTAGTTTAACAAAATCTCATCAACACAAAAATCTGCAGAAGCCTATCCACCAATAATGATTAGCTTATATCTTTTATATAAATGGCTATATTCAAACTGCCCTGTCTGGCAGTTCCATCAAGCACCTAATTGGCTGCTGAAATCAGTAGACTACAAATTGCTTGAGATAACTTCCTGAGGGGCATCATGGTCTACTGAGGGGCTCTGAGAGACGAGGCAACAGAAGGGATATCTGGAGTACCATTGGAAGAAGATCAATGATGAATCTGACCAAACATGAGTAAGAGCCTATGTCTGGGTGTCCACTGTGGCAATAAGGATGGCAAAATGCCAGTACTTTTCCATCTGATTGTGTCAGTGAGCTGTCATCCAGCAAGGTGACTCATTCCCTTGAGTATCCTCACATTATGTTTCTGGAAGCCTAGGCATAGCAGATCAGTGCTGCAAGGAAACATGTTCGTCATTACTGTTCTTCTATTACTCTACATGAGAGCTAGTTTGGTCTAGTAGCTAAAGCACTGGATTAGGAGTGGGAGAACCTGAATTCTAGTCCTCCTTAATGCCAGTTGTGTGACTTTAGGCCAGACATTCTTTCTCAGCCCTAGGAAGAAGTCAGTGCTTCAAAAATGCTGCCAGAAAAGGAGCTAGCCTTCAGTTGATCCAGAGGTCGGATCTTGTGATGGAATGGAATTATGAAGGCCAAACTCAGGGAGGGAAACATGCTCTTTCGTCTCCTGAGGGACGAGGAAGAGATAAGAGGATGAGGCTGGCACCTCCCTGAGGAATTCACTCTGTTTTGACTGGCTGACTTTGGGAACTGAGGTTTCAGTCTGGGAAGATTCTTGCTAGAGGTTGTAGCTAATAAACATTGCTGAACTGAATCTGCATGGTCTCCTGGAGTTCCTTGGGCTAGACCTGACAGATCTAAATGCACGCCTCCCTTGGCAGGCTACGTGATGTCACTGTTTAATGTAATTAAAGCTTGCTTTCTGATGTCACCTATTTCTCAAATGTCAAATGCATACTCCTTTGGATATTACTCACCCAGCCTTCACTACCCATCACAAATAAAATCACACACCCACTCTTCCTTTGCCTTCCATAGAATAGTCTGAGTAGCACCTTTCCCCATCAGTAATCTAAGCTGAACAAACTAAAAGGATCCAGAAAGCATCATACATCTTCCACAACTGGGGAAGCAGCCTTCCCATATCAGAGAAGACATCTCCCAAAGACACTGGCAAAAATTACTCCTCACTTTCTTTGACTGACTCCTAGTGATCCTGTCATCTTTTCCTTATGGGGGAAGGACACGCTGTGGGCAAAGCAGAGCTAGTCCTCCTGCAGGAATGTGGGACATATTGGCTACTTTGGCTCAGGGTGGAATGATGAGGTGTAGATGAACTGCAATGGGACCATCACCAATGATAGGGGAAAGAGCTTAGGGAGGAAACATTCTACAAGCCAGACCTGCCCCTTTTCTTAGACAACTTCCCATAGCTAGCATGCTTGTTAAGCCTCCTCCTGGATTTGTTTCAATATTTCTCCCCATGTGATTCTCCTAACAACAAGGATTTTAGACCACATGGAGACACTCAAAATTTTATGAAGTGCAGTGCTTGCATGATACGCTAAACTTAGTTTTAAAAGAATCACATGGATAGAAGCCATGCTGATACTGGGGCCATGTAAGCCAGGGTAGAGAGAACCTCATTTTACAGAGGTGGATGACTTCAACGGAATCTCATAAGAACTAAATACCAATCCAAATGATAGTTCAGAAATTTTCTTGCCATTTCCCCAGATAATTAGATTATAATAAAATAATAATGGAAGTATCCTAAAAAATAGAATATTAAGGAAAGTACTGTAAGGCATAGAATAAATTATCTAATAGAACAATAAAATGTACTTTATATAACAGGATTGTTACTGCTGGGTAAAATCCTGAAGTTCAGTTCTGGTAGATTCCCCCCCCCCCCCTTTTTCTGCTAGAAAAAAGAAGGATATTGTACCTGTGTGAGAAAGGCATTTCTGGCATTTATACAGATGGGAATCAGTTAATTTTGCAACTGGAAAGCCTTATTTTACAGTCAATTAATTTTAATAAAAACTACTATTTTTTATTTTTTGCCCTGATCCTATCCTTTTTTCTTTTTTTCTTTTTTGGCTAATGTACACATATATCAGACACAAAACTGTTGGGAGAGAAAAATCTCCAGAACTGGTTTCAGCTGAGATTAACATAGTAGAACAACAAAGTGGGCATCTAGGTAATGCACAGAGCTTATTTTATTTTATTTTTTTATTTTATTTTATTTGTACAAAACTCATATTTTATACAATTTTATCATTTTTTTACTGTCTGATCTCATAATTTTAAATTGAGAATTGTTTTCCTTTTAAATAAATACAGTATTTCTGTACATATGATTGTTTAATAGCTTTAAAACAACAAGTAGAAATTAGATGAAATTTTCTTGCATTCTTGTAGCTGTTTTATCTGAAAGAACAATGCACTGAGTTTTTTAAAAATCTATTATAATCATTTATAATTGTAATGAGCAGTATTTAATAAAGCCAGAGGGGGGCGCCAAAGCTTTGGAGATTTACATTGCTACAAGGAATGGAAACTGAAGCTCTTCTATAGGTATAGGAAGATATGCTGTTCATACACAGGATACAGAAAGGTCAGTAAACAAGTCCATGCATATGGCTGCCGCTTTAAAACAATTATTCTTTTATAATCATGTATAAAGACTGCATAAATATTGGATGGATATGAAGGTTTGGGAACTTCTGAAAAAAATATGATATTAGAAATATATTTGCACACCACTCCAATGAGGAAAGTGGGGGGGCAGTTTAGGAAACTTGTGAAATGCCCAGGGAGCTTTTAACCGATCAAAAAGATAAAAAGCACATGTGTAGAAAATGGAGCAAGGGCGTTATCCCTAAGGAAGTCTACCAAAAGTAGTGAATATCTTCAGGGAGAAAATTAGACCAAAGGAAAGAAAGCTAAGCACAACTGAAAGAGCTGTTTGTGTATTCCAGTGGTAAAAGAAGGAAAAAAAGGAAGGGGTGGGAATTATGCAAGAAAAAGAAGACGGGCTACTAACATGACAGGGAGAGGGCAGGGAGTTTAAGTGCCAATCTTGCTTCATCTTTTCCCCAGAAGGGAACTGCGTTAAAACTGATCTAAGCAGAACAACTGACAAAAGGAAGGAGTAGCAACCCAAGGTAACTTTTAAATGTGTTTGCAGCCAGTTTATTACTTTGGATGGTTAATAACTTTGATAAAGCAACCTTGCTAAAGCTGAACATACCTTTATAAATGAATGTATATGTAATTTATTTATAGGTAATATATTTTAACACATTGGTATGCTGTATTCATGAACATAGTGCATGTTTTTCTGCAGAAATGTGTATCTTTAGATGCATTTCTGGAAAACTGCATCTCAAAATTCAGAAACTACAAACATCAAAATATAACTGGTTTTGATGCACATATTATATTTGGAGCCTGTATTAAATTAATTTTAGATAATGTGTGAACTAAACACATTTTTCTTCCTGTCCCATTCCTTTCTGAGCATTTAGGAGTAAAATAAAATATGTTCACCTTGCGGATGTATTCTTGTAATCCGTTCACACCATACATTCGGAACACAAACCACATTTTCAAGGAACGGAATCTTCTACCTAAAGGAATCTGCCAGTGCTGGAGATAAAACACAAACAATTACCTTTCATTCAGAACAGAATCTTCAACAAAAGGAGAAATGAATTAAACACTGTCAGACTTCTAAATAACCCAGATTAGAAGAATAAGTAAGAATCAAATATCTGATAGAGCAAATGCTACGCCAGAGTTCAGATTTTGCAGGACATAGAGCAAGGTGCTGTGCCACAGACAGGTTTTAGAGATGTGTTCTTTCTCAACTGTGCTCCTCTCTCAGGCACATTTCTCCCTTCTTCCCAATTCCTGAAGAGCAAAGCTGTAATTGCATCCAGCCTTTTTGTTTTTCCTTGACCATTATAGAACATGCAAATTATTATTCTTATGGGGAAAGAGTACTTACCCTGTAATCTGTAATGCATCCTGTAAAGGGTTGGGGGTGAGTAGAAGACAAACAGTACAATAATATATAAGTATGAATTTATTACTCTGCTTTATGATACTTCAGGCAGCCTAATCTATCTGTTCAAAAAACTTTATATGGCAAACACACCTGACCTTCTATGAAGGAAACAAAGTACAGCTGCATGCGCCCTGCATAATATTGCTTTAATTCTCCTGAGTATGTATTTGGTAGAAAGTGCAAATCAGACTGTGGATTTCTCAAATGCACTTACATACAAAGAAATACATGCATAGGAAATCCACAAATACTATACACAAGTAAATGATCCCATGCCAGATTTCCTGCATGGTTGAAACTGTTGTCAATATTTAAGAGAATTTCCTTCCACTGCAACTGAGACTATGCATATCCAAAGTAGCAACAACATCTTTATACTTTATCAAGAAAGATTAAGGACTTATCAAATTATTGGTTTTATATAAGCCTCTAATCCTAATTTTATAGTTAAGAGAACCAACTCCAGCATCATATTTGTTGGAGAACTCATGTGATCCCTCACTCAAGAGAAAGACAGCTCTATTGCTGAGTCTTTGGGCCTATTGCAATCACATGCAGTATTGCTTCCCATAGACTCAAAAATACTGGAGCAAATAGGTTGTGGTTGTACAGTCAGTAACAGATCATCCTATGAAATCTGTTAATTTGCAGACCTTCAACCTTTTAAACCATCTATGGGGATATGGGGAAGGATGGGAAAACAACTTATTATTGGATGCCGTTTTGCTGGTAGATGGATACTGTACTACTAGATATAATCCAATGAACTAACCTCATACAGTATGTGTATGAGAACTTCCCTGTTCATTTTAATTAAGCTATCTCAGATTGACTTCCAGCTATTCTTCTAACTACCAAATTAGTACTATAAGCTAGCTATTCAACCAGACCTCTCATCTGAAAAACAAACGAATTTCATAGTATATCAAAAGTCAATATAAAATTCTAAAATTTCCCAGGTATGGAAATGGTACACTCAATCTTATCCAAGCTGTTTTCAAATATATTCTCTTTTTCATCTATCGGCACTGCTTTGTTACAAACCAAAGTGCATAACACAAAGGAAAAAGAATTCATGTCCAGTGAATCTATATCATTTACAGTGCACAATTACCCAAAAATATTTTTGCTTTTCTTTAAAAGCCCCAAAGGGTACCCTACTGCACTTCCAGTTCCAAATGACTGTTTAAAAACAGTGGTACCCAGTCCAATGAAGGAGAGACACATTTTTCCTAGTAAGAATCAATGGTAGGATAGGGAATAATAATAATGAGAAAACCACACCCCCACCAACACTGGTAACTGGGTAATGAAGCGTTTGCAATCAAACAGCGAAGCTCAGAGAGCACCAAGGACTGCACAGAATTCTCTCTGTCCCATCCATTTCCCAAACTGTATTTGCTAGACTCTTTATTCCCATTAATACAGCAAATGTGTGATTGGAACACATATTTGCCAACTAATATCAAGATTCATAATCAGCAAATTAGTGTGCGGTTAATATTCCCATTTATGCATTTATATAAAACCAATTTCCTCAGAATATTATCATACATAAAGCTGTACAGAATTGGAATTACAGATATCTCATCTCAATGAACCAAGTAGATTTCAGAAGGAACTGAACCAGAACCCCAGATAAGCAGCTGAAAAGCCTACTATTCCATCTCACTAGAAGTGTTGATTTAATAGTTGCAGGGCAGGAGCAAAGCTGGAGGCAATTGGTGATGGATAACTAATTGCATGTTGCTGTAACACACCATGTGGCTAATGATACACTAGTAACCTCTTGAAAAGAAGCTGAACAGCATAATGCAATCTACTATTAGTCCTTGTCACTCTAATTATAAACTTCAATCTTATCTCTCTGTAGTCCAGATGAACTTAATTAAAGTTGCATATGTGGTATTTATTTAGAGTATAAAAGAGTATCTTTCTGATGCTAACAGCCATATGCTAGTGGCTAGGTAGTAAATAGAGTCTTGAATGTTAGAGTATAAATTAACACAAAATAATAGAATCAGGTAAAATAAGGAGTATTTTTTTTTCTGTTTCTTGAACAGAATTAACTGCTTGGACATTGTGAAACTACATAGCATGAACAGATTGCCTTTCAAAGACACACTACACTTTACATTCTGACGGTAGAACAACTGAGGAATGACTTGCAGGATGTCAGCTCTGCCAAAGAGAGCACAAAACTGGAAGTTCATCATATCTGTATGCATTTCTCTTTCCCATTTCAAGAAAACTTACTCAAAAGATGAGGATTAGTTCAATGTTATCCATTTCCCTAAAGTAAGTTGAGAGTTTGAGCTAAGAAAAAAAGATAGCTTTGTAGGATTGGGCAGGCATAAAATATTAAGAGATGCCTTATTATGTTATATCTATCTGTTTTGCTGTTCTTGGATGCATTTTATAGCATCATTTTGTGATATAGGTGGCTCTCTATATACACAAAACAGGCCTGCCCAGAGAATTTGCAGTGTAAATTTGAATGACGGAACGGAGGGATGCCAAAAGCCACTGTACGCTACAGAAAGGATCCCAAAATAAATCTGAGCAAATGCTGCTGCATATCATAAAACTGAAATTCAGTTGGGGATGAGATTTCTGTAAGGCTTAACCATGTGAAAAGAGAGACAACTCCTGTGTACAGTGGTACCTCAAGATACGAATTTAATCCGCTCCGTGACTCTGATCGCAAGTCGAATTGGTCGCATCCTGAAGCAAATTTCCCCATAAGGTTCAATGTAAATACGGCTAATCCGCCCTCCGAATTTGGTCGCATCCTGAAGCACATGTCCCCATAAGGTTCAATGTGTCAGCCGGCGTTGCACGGCTACGAAATTCCCCAGGCGCGCTTTAGTCAGCCCTAGCGCAGAAAAAGGAAGTGCTAATGAAATCTGAGAAAGGCTCCCGCGCGCACAGCCGGGAGCGGGAGCTTCCCCCCGTGCTGATTCTTCTTAATTCCTCGCTCTTTCCTCTGTGCATAGCCCTTGGCGCACGCGACAAAAGCACAGTGAAAGGAATGGGGGGGGAAGGCTTATGTAGCGCGCACAGCGGAGCGGGAGCTTCCCCACCCCCATGCTGATTCTTCTTAATTCCGCGCTCTTTCCTCTGTGCATAGCCCTTGGCGCGCACAACAAAAGCACAGTGAAAGCAATGGGGGGGAAGGCTTATGTCACGCGCACGCACAGCGGAGCGGGAGCTTCCCCCCCCCATTCCTCCGCGCTCTTTCCTTTCTCCATAGCGACAAAAGCACAGCGAAAGCAATCACCAAGCCAAGGGCTATGGCCAAAGGAAAGAGCAAATTTCCCCATAAGGTTCAATGTAAATACGAACAGTTCTGAAACATATGCATTTTATTTTTAAACCACAAAAACATGAAAAAAAGCACAGTATGAAGAGGGAGAATGGGGTGGGGAGGCAGTTATTGTTTGGAGGGAGAGTCCCCCTCCAAAGGGACTTCGGGGAGATCTCCTTCAGGGGTTTCCTCTCTTCTTTGCCTCTTAGCTGCAAAGCCTTATTCTTGCCACGCCCGCTCTGCATTTTCTTTGGAGCCGTGCTGACAAGCACACCAAAAACCTTCCAAACGCCACAAAACACACCACAAGCCTCAGTGAACGCCTCCTTGCTACCGCGATCTCGCCCACAGGAAGCCGCGACCACGTGGCAGCAGAGCAAATGGCTTTTCCTTTTCCTTTTTCCTTTCTCCATAGCGACAAAAGCACAGTGAAAGCAATATCAGCGCGCACGCACAGCCGGGAGCGGGAGTGGGAGCTTCTCCCCCCCCCCCGCTCAGATTTCATTAGCACTTCCTCTTTCTGCATTGCTTTCCTTGGGCTTTTGTCCTCACGCTCAGATTTCATTAGCACTTCCTCTTGGAAGCCGTGACCACGTGGCAGCAGGGCAAATGGCCGCAGATCCGGTTCATAGCTTGAGGCGGAGTTCGCATGTTGAGGTAATTTTTTGCGGCTGGAGCTGGTCGTATCTTGAAATTTTCATAAGATGGGGCGTTCGTATCTTGAGGTACCACTGTATTTACATAACTTTCCCTAAACTAGTCATACTGGTGAGGACTTAGGGAAGAGATAATCTAATTCATCAAGGGAGCCCTAGGTTGGAAAATGCTATACCAGAGTTACTGTGTGCAGTTTTGCAAGTTTCCAGAAAAGAGAGGTAATATAAAAAACAAGTGAAAAAGAGAGATATCTTGACTTCTTCAAATCCTTACACTAAGGATACTCCCATGACTCCTAGATTGAATGAAGAATTTGGAACAGTTCTGTTCAGTTTTTAAACACTTGGAAACATTCCATTTTGATACCCTTTACACTAACATATAAATATGGCACATTATTGTATTTATTACTAACTGCTGGATAAGCATCTTTCAGAAAGAAAACAAGCATATTAACTATATTAGAAAAAGGTGAACAGACATTTGTGAGGCCGTGCTTTAGACTCAGTAGTTTCTTGAGCATAGATCCCCCATTTTAATCCTGCTTCTGTATCACTGCAGATAAGCAGAGTCTAAGGAACCATTTGGTGGAAGCCACCATAGTCTAGCATGCTTTTCAAATATTTTGACCATACATTACTTATTGTCCATTCCTTTGATTATTCAAGGAGGAAATTATGACTGCAAACTTCAAAATTCAGTGACAGAATTCAGTATAGTGCACTAAATCTCAGTGTTCAAGTCAGAGAAATAAAGCAGAAACAGTAAGGAAAATACTATGAATCATATTAACTCTCATTGTCTATGTCCCCATTATGCAGAAACTGGACCAAGATTATTATCATTAAGGAAAATTATTATTTAATGGCACTTTACCAGATTCATCATGATCATGCTTCAAGTAAACAGGATCTATTTTAAAGGCACATGTTAAATCCGATCTCTTCTTCACCCTGCACAGATATTGAATATATGGTCACTGCTTTACTTAAGAATTGACCTATTTCCATGATGACTAGTAGTAGAGATATAAATTTAAATAAGTTCAGATTAATCAATGGAGAAGTTTTAATGGGAGATTAAAATTTAATCTCTGATTAATTAATTTAGAGTTCATTAATTAATTAGTGTTGCATTAGATAACTTCTAGGATTGTTTCCAAGTCTACAATTCTATGAAATAAAAAGTTTTGACTGCACTTTAAGCATGGATTAATTAATTAATCAGTGTTTAAGTCACATAAATGTACAAGTTCCTTCTCTGACAAATATTGAATTTAACAAACCTAAATATGACATTATATCCTAAACTAGCAAATACTTTGTAACAAATGTATTTTGATTGCTTTCCTCTCAAATTTTTGGTATTATTTATTATTATTAATTATTTCTGTCACATTCTGGTGACAGAGTAAGTCATCACATAGAATCTGTACCTACATAGTTGGGTTTTCTTTTCCTCCAAGAATGTCTGCACAAGGCACCAAAATTAGCGAAACCTCTGGCTTATCATGAATGAGCCAGAGTGAAATGCATACTATCTGATGCTCTCTTGATTTCTTATGCCAATGGAAGCAGCTCAACAAACTGTGGAAGCTCTTTCTGTGGTTTCTTTATCATGATGTGGGAACCAGACCCTCTGGCTTACTCTTTTAACAAGACTGAGTCTGAATCCATTCAATTCCTTCTTGAGAAGAGACAACTCAGGGATCCTGGTCTCCATAGGATGATAAGCAGTTTGTTCCACAGTCGGTTGAACCACTCTTGGCATAAGGAACCAAGCAGGAGGTCATATATGATCAGCATAATAAACTAGAGTTCCTGGAAAACCTGTCTTATAATGGCACACATATGCTCCCATTAAGTCTGCCCCCATCACATTCCTTTAGAGAGAAATGTTATGTGATAATACTGTTAATAATTCTTGCATTTCCTACGTACCACATAGTAGAACAATCAAAGTTCACCAGGAGCCACTTATGAGGGTTAAAGTTGAATGAATCCGCAAACTACAAAGAAGAAAATAGACCAACTGTTATAGGATAAGTGTCCTAAAATAGTTTCCAGAGTGTTATTCTCTCTGTGGTACTTTAAACTGTGACAAATATTGGAATGTTCAAAGACCTCTTTGAAGTCCAGCATCAACATTTACAGAAGAAAATTCTGAAGAAATGTCCTTTATCTACAGTGAACAAAAATTGTATATGTGTGTACTGAATGAAGTCTGTTCCATATTCTGGTTTATTTGTTTATTGTATTAATAATAATTAAAATAAATAATGTGTATTTATTGTTAATGTTTATTAATTATTAATTATTTTGTTTTTAAACTTAAGATAATTTTAATTTAATTTAATCAGTTATAGCAGCCCTCATCTGACACAACTTAGCACATGGTTCCCATTTTTACTTCTATGGAAGCCCCCAACTATGTGGGGAAAGACCCACCCCCATTCTCCACCCCACATATATTGAACATGCAGAGCTTGGTGGGGGGGGCTAAGAGTATCATAAGTTTATTTCCTTTTCTTCTTTTTTGGGGTGTCTTTGCCTCAGTGTTGACTCCTGGCAACTGCCTGAATGAATCCCTGCACTTTTCTTGGTAATATTTTCAGAAGTGGTTTGCCACTGCCTGCTTTCTAGGGCTAAGAGAGAGTGAGTGGCCCAAGGTCACCCAGTTGGTCTCATGCCTAAGGCAGGACTGGAATTCAGTGTCCTGGTTTCTAGCCTGGTGCCTTAACTACTACACCCAACTGGCTCTCCCCACAAATTTAATAAAGATTATTATGGTGGACTAACCTGACAAAATATCATTAGTTAATTTTATTGACCAAACTTAAACACCTACTCATGATATGTGAATTTCCACATCTGAACACCATCCTCACTTCATCCTTATGGTGGTATCAGTGGCAGAAAGACTTAGTGATAAGATCTAGCATCTGCTGTTCAAAGGAAAAATTTGGGAATACTAGAATTTCTCCATTAGGTTACTGCTCTTTTGTGAAAAATGAGTGCTTTAACTGAACAGGGAGCAGATAGGTAGAAGTAGGAAATTTATTCACACTTGCTGAATGGTTGCTACCCTGAAAAATGCTGGGCTACCCTGCAAGTGATGATTCATTTCCTTCAGAAGCCAATAAAACCTACCCAGGAAATTACAGCGGGCTTTGTTTGCTGATAAAACGAGAAAGAGGGATGCTTTACAGGTTAGCGTTTTTCCCCTTCTTTTTCTTTATTAGTCTGTAGCCAGTGGGCACTGACCTTCTCCAAAGAATGTTTTTTCTCCTGTTGACATAGAATTTATCTGACAGCTGAAGAGAGACCCAGGAAATTGCATTGCCCTTATCAAAGGAAGCACAGGGAAAGCAGCTAGGCATTATTGAAAAGGGGAAGAATATAAAAGAAAAATATTATACACAGAATGTTAAACAAAATCCCCACCCCCATCCCGCTCAGTTGTGAATTCAGGAAACAAAGCAGGAACTTCTCTACCTTAATTTCCAAATAAATGCAGGTAAGGAAAGTGGTCATTAAATGAAAATATGTATTTCAAATAACAAGTTGGCTGTAGAGTTATTCAAAAAGGAAAGCCAGCCTTTCTCATCTCTTCATTAGGGCTTTGTGCTGTTCCCTCTGAGCACAGGGAAGGTCAGAGGAACTTTAGTCAAGGAAAAGCCTCAAAGGTGTTCTTGCTTATTTATTTATGGTTCCTTTATGACTGCGGCTAGGATACATCAAATAGTGCTGGCAAAAAAGACAGAAATACGTAACTAAATCCAAGAGGTTCTGTACTGTACTCACAAAGGATTCTTCTACCTGTCAACCAAAAAGGGCACTTCCATATAGCAAAGTTCTCACTAGATAACCTCTCAGGCACATACATAACCCTTCAAATGCCCCTTCTACTGCCCCCTGGAGCTGGAGAGGATGAGGAAGATTACTCACCAGTAAGGAAACCAACCACCAACCACTCCCCTAACGTGAGATGGAGAAGACAGCAAGTTTTGATAGAAGGCTATGTCTATGGATTCTGAGATGTCAGGAGAAGAGGGAACACATCTCCCTTGTTATCCCTCCTCCCCTAATCAAACTTCAGTTGCATGTCTTTTTTACAATAAGGCCACATTTTCATTCTCCAGATATTACTTTAGCAGATCCAAGACCTTTTATCTGCAAACTATATTCTATATATTTAAGCATTGGAACAAAGAGATTCAGGTTTCTGAAGTATCTTTCACACCTTTTTCTTGACCAGGATATACAAGGTCTTGGAGCAGAACCAGTAGAGGCCACATGCCTGCCAAATGTGAAATCCATTTGTTGATGTTCAGATTATTCTTGTATCTGCCTGTAATCCCAAGTAGTTGGGAGAGGCCACACATATGTGAACATATTAACCAAAATGATCCAAATGGAGAAAGGCAGATGTATAGGCACAAACATAAGCATACTTATGGCCAGGAGGGCTTTTGCACAACTTTGGGTTGTGCACCAGTTACGCCCTTTCCTGGATCGGGATGCCCTTTGAACGGTCACTCGAGCCCTTGTTATCTCCCAGATAGACTACTGCAATGCGCTCTACACGGGGCTACCCTTGAAGAGTATTTGGAAGCTTCAGCTGGTCCAGAACACAGCCGCGCAAGCTATTTTTGGGGTCTGAAGAAGGACCCATATAACACCATTGCTCCGTGAGCTGCATTGGGTACCGGTTTGCTTCCGGGTCCAATTCAAGGTGTTGGTTATCACCTTTAAAGCCCTACATGGCATGGGGCCAGGTTACCTGAGGGACCGCCTCTCCCCCACGACTCCCATTCGACCACACAGAGAGGGCATGCTCTGGACCCCCTCGGCAAAAGAACTCCGACTAGCGGGGTCCAGAAGGCAGGCCTTCTCTGCTGTAGCCCTCGCCCTTTGGAATATCTTGCCCCCAGAGGTGAGACTGGCCCCCTCACTCCCGGCCTTTTGGAGGGACTTGAAGACCTGGCTCTGCCATCTGGCCTCAGGTGGGGAGGGAGGTCTTCAAATGTGGGGTTGGCTAGCTCCTTAGAGGCCTGGTGTTGCTGCCCTGAACCATCAGCCTCCTGGGTTTTTTTCCTTTTATTTTTGTAAATGTGTATTGTTATATATTTTAATTGTATATCTATTTATTGTTTTAATATGTTGTGAGCCGCCCAGAATCCCCCATTGGGGGGAGATGGGTGGGGACAAGTTAAATAAATAAATAAATAAATAAATAAATACACATAGACACACATGCGCGCACACACACAGGGTCACTCTGCTGGGATTAAAGAGAGGTTTCTCTCCACTTTAGCAGTGAGAGACTGCACTGTTCTCCATGGGGTTGGGACACCCTAAATAATCCTGATAGAGGTAACAGTCTCCACCGCTGTATCCAGGATATTATTTTTGATTTTAAAAGCTACATTATAAAGATCTAGATTAGAGAAAAGAGGGGAGGGATATCTCAGCAATGTCACCCTGCAATTTGGAATTGAGGTGGAGTAAGGAAATGGAGTGCAGGACTATAGAAATCTAATCTCATTTATTAGACAGCCCATTCAAATGTCTGTTAGAACTGAATATATGCTGCTACAGTTGAGTGTTTGGGACAGTGAAAGACGTCTAGTGGTATATCATCTGCCCTTTTTGTTAATTCCCTTCTTGAAATAGCCAAGACAATACGAGGGTTGCTACTAGATCATCCCAGTGTAAATATACAATACGAGGGTTGGTAGTAGATCGTCCCATAAATATATACCTATTTATACTAAGGGTGTTTATATGAGAGAGGCTTATAGTGAAAATTCTAAATGATCAGTAAATAGCCTGTTTAGCTGACCCACTTCCTTGCCCCAACAACCCAATCAGCTCCCTGATTCAGCAGAAATCTGAGGGCAATGAAATAATAAGACAATAGCTAGAACTCCAATGGAGGAAAAACTTGGGATAAATCAAATTTAACCTGGGTTACAGCCTAATGGTATAGGCTATTCCAATATGAAAGGAATAGCCTAAAGAGAGCAATTCTCTGCTATCATTCCGTCTGCACCAAAGAGACAGCATGGCTCTTCTGTACTGTGTAGGATCTACTTTCCTAGCATTCTGATGGGCAGAAGTCAAAGCAGTCAGTGGCTTGCTGTGAACAATTTACTTCATTTGTGGGTGAAGTTGCTAAGAATCTGATACTGTTTGAACACTGATGTTAATACCAAACAGAATGTCTTACATGACTGTAAAAGCATCAGCTAAATAGTTCTACTGTATTTCATTCTGAAATACAGCAGAACTGTAACTTACCTCTACTCCATTGAGAAGGTAACGAAATTCAGGGCAGATGAAAGCACTTCCAGCATAGGCTGCATCAATATGCATCCAAATATTCTCCTCATTACCTAGAAAGAGAAAAGTCTTAAATGCAATACATTTTTTTACCTAATTAAATTATTCCAAGGATGGCAAGAATGATCAGCTGGGGATGTGTGCCCCATATGAAGCAGGGGACCCATGGGACTAGCCATTTCTCAATGCGATTGGTAAATGGTGCCCTACCAGCTGCTGACAGTCAGAGAGAGAGGATTTAACCCATGGCCTGGCTGGATATCATTTTTTCATATCCAAAATTAGGACACCACCACCCAGTGACAAGCCTGAATGAAGGTTACAGAGCATGATGGGGATCAACACAGGGAAAAGTACATTTTCTGCCAATACAAACTTCTGCTTGCTCAGGGATAGGTAGAGCATACAATAGCTTGACAAGTAGGAAAAAGTTCTAATACTCATAAAGTGCATGTCTGAAATCCATGAGGCAATTAGTTATCAAGTTTAATTTATTTCCCATTAATTTCAAGGGGAGTTAGTTATAATTAACTTAGTTTGAATGCTACCCATGAATTCTAGAAGCAGCTATCTTAGGAAGGCAGTATAAATAAATTGCCATTTTATATTTGAGAAAGTTCTGTTCATTGTTCTGAAACTTAATCTAGATTGTTAGTTCTTAACAACCACTGACCTTAATGTCCCTTTCTAGGAAAGGTGCCAGATAATGAAGGCTGCATAGCTTCTGATGTTCTTGAAAGAGATGGATTATCTGGACCCATTCAGCTCAGACCTGGCTATGGAAATGACTCAGCTTGGACCTCCTCATGGATAACCTTTTCAGGGAGTATGATCCTGTTGATTCTCTTAGATTTCTTGTACTGTCCTGTGATACTGGGATTTTAAACTGTTTTATGATTTTAAAGATTGGGTGATTTAGAGGTTTTATTATAAAATTTATTTTAAAATATGCATTACAAAATACATATATGCTCCCTTTTAACATTTTCATTGAACAATGATTTCAAGATTCCTTTCTGATCAAGTCATTGTCAACTTGGATCCCATAGATTATGTGTGTGTGTATGTGTGTTAATATACATAACCTTGTACTTTTTACACACTGAACTGCATGGATGTGTATATAGGGCAGTGCAGTGCTTCAGAAATAATTTAGAGGAGGTCCTTTGCTGTGTATACATAGCACTGCTTGCATATCTTCAAAGACTTGTGTCTTTCCCCCTAAGATTGTACAATTGCCACATGATCCTAAGAAAAAATATGGCTGCTATGTCTGGTCCCTCGCAGATGTTGAGGCACCTTTCCAGAATCAAATCAAAGCATCGGAGTTGAATCCAAAGCCAGATATGTCATCTACATCTACTGTTTTTTAGTCCCTAAAGCGTTAGTCGCATTATGAAAACATCATTTGGATTCCAAGAATCTGACTCTGGAGCATCAGGCTAATGGCCAGAAGTGGAGCATTGTTCTACAATATATGCCTGGCCTCTGTTTAAATATGTGGAACAAAATAAACCCTGCACAAACAAGCCACTGCAGTGACTGTTCCGGCTGGTGTGAGGGTTCTTTGGGTTATCCTACATTGACCCAATGCCACATTAGAACCTGAAGGGGAAGCAAGAGAAATCTGTCTTTAAAAAAGATGTTTTGGTGCTTAGCCTGCCCAGGAAATATGTATAACAGTTGGGGGCCGGGGGGGGGGGGAGAATAATTTCCTTTCTGCTTCTTAGCAAGTTGTAGGAAAGGCAAACAGTGAGCAACCAGAAGAGCAGAAATGGAATTAGAAGAGTAGTGGCCAGAATCCAAGACAATTTGCTTAAAGTACGTTCAAACTGAGGACCTCTCAAGCAGGAGAGAATCGCAACTCCATATGACCAACAAGAAGAAAATAGGCATTTATTTTAAAAGCAACAACAAAATAAATAAATAAAAAAGAAGAAAATAGGCAAATAGTTGTTATTCTAACTATTTATTCAAATGTGTTTGAATCTTAAATTGTTTTCCTTATTATGCACCGAGTGTATGAACTTGCAGAATAACTGCAATAAAACTGAATTGAATACACAAATGCTGTAGGTATGCACAACCTTTGATAAATATCAGAACAGATATCCAACACCTATTGTGATGAAATAGAAGAATGTGAAAGTTTAATTTACAACTATAAAAACTATAGTGTCCCAAGGCTGCCTGGCAGTAATGGAATGATCTTGCTATAGTTTAAAGATTGTATAAAAGGTACATTATGGAAGTTGTATATGCTGCAGGTATCACGTTGCTCAATACTTTTCACATCATAGGTAATACTCAGTGAACAACCAAAAAGAAAGGCATTAAACCCCACCTTGTCACCTGATGCTGCTGTTCCAGATTGGAATCCTCCTTTCTGCAGTGGTTACTTTTTCAAGTTTTTGTTTGTTTCCTGTATGCCTTCTACCATAACAGTCTGTATGCTATTCCTTTTTCCTATGTCACTGGGCATTTCTATAACAATGCCGTGAAGAAGAGAATATGCAGGTAGATATAGGAACATACAGGCGATAGCTGGAGACAACACATTGATCTCCAGATAAGATTCACAATCTTCCTGGATCCAGCACTGTCTGGATAAGGGGGATCTTTTATTAATCTCAGCCAATAAACCAGCTGTGCCCTTATCTGGAGGAAAGAAACCTAACATGGGTGACACGGGCTGCCTATTACTGCTTTGTGGGACAGCCCTTGAAGAAGCTTTGGAAATTGTAGCTAGCTGAGAATGTGGCAGCTTGGTGGGTCTGCAATCACATTTGTGTTGAAACAGCTGCTGTACTTGCCAGTTGTCTTCCAAGCCCAATCCAAAATTCCCCCTTTGGAGTATAAGGCTGTATACAGCTTAGATTCAGGATACCTACAGCATGGCCTACTCCTGCAGAGTCTGTTCCAGACTTTCAGGTCTTTTGCAGGTTTCATCATGGATACATCTAATATCAACGGCAAATTCTGTTTTTTCCTTGGTGGAGCTTTCATCATGGAACAAACTGCTACTGGAGTTGAGGGCCGATTTCCCTCCTAGGAGGGAGAAGAACACCAATCTTTTTCCCTAGGACTTTTAGACTTTGAAGGATTTTACACTTCTGATTTTTACAGGTTCACATACGTGGTTTTTAATGTTTACATATAAGTATCATAGCCTGTTGAAAGTGGTTTGGGAATGGGTGACATATAGATGAGTAAAATAAATAAATTGCTCCCAGCTAAAGGATTCAGCCATCTGCTAGAAATTATGCCACAAAAGTGTTTGTCTAATTAAATTGTGTGGGAATACTGAGCTTTTCTGCTGAGCCAGTCTCTTACTCAAAATCCACTAAAGGGTTTAATGCAATATGACCAACAAACCAAAAGCAGGTTTTCAGTGTTGAGATAAAATGACCGCTTGTTAACTTACAAATAGGACCCAGCTCCAGCAGATTGTCAAAGGAGCAGCACGTTGTGGTTCCGAGAGTTGCGCAAAACTGCAGATCCGGAAAAAAAAAACCCAAAACAAAAAAAAGACGTTTTGAGAATAACGTTTAATATAATGATATTACACAATCTAAAAACGTAAGTTTCGGTATACTCTATCTTGGCACAAAACTGGCAACATAACTTCATGCAGCCATTTTCTAGGGTGTTCTGTGATTATGCAGGCATATTTTATCAAACAAGGACAGAAAAATATTTTCAATTAAAAACAGCCTAGATGTAGTACGTGATAAGTTTGATTGTAGATAATATGAGACAGTTTGTGAAACAAAAGGATAAATCCACAGCTAAAAAGCTACTGGAACAATCCACTGAAGCCCATTTTTAACTATGTACTTTTATTTCTTTGTTGATCTCTTCTTGTATTCTTATGTTTGCATAATGTTTTTCTGCCATTTTTTTCCTGGGTGAAGGAGATCTGCATGTTTGTGAGGTGCTTCAGAAATCCTCAGGAAGCCTCTTTGTGAAATGATAGTGGACCAAAAGCAGTAGCTTTGTAATACTGTAAGTGCTTAACATTTTCTGACAAACATTGCCATCAGCCAGAAGCACAGGGCACAGAATAACTTTGCAGACCGCTCAGCTGTTCCAGCTGGTTTCCATATTACAGCCTCATTAATTCTGGCTTCTGGAGATGTTGAAAACATTATTTCTGTGCTGGTCTTTGACCGTAATAAAGATTTGATTTGAATCTTACTATTTCTGTAATAATAATGTTGAGGTTTGGACTAAGTCTGGAGAACCCACGTTCAAATGCAACTTCCTAGGTTTTCTCAAGCAGTTATTATGCTTCTGCCTCTTACCTTATGGGGATGTTGAGAACTGTGAAAGGAAGAAGCATGACACTGCCCCGAGTTCCTTCAAAGAAAGACTGGATTATACAGAGAGAAAGAGGAGTGGAAGTATTGTGGAAAAGAATTTCAAACCTCTGTTCATTGCTTAGAAATTTATATGTGAATCTATGATAATGGGTATATAGAGAAAACTTTGCATGCTTATGTTAGCAATAAAACAGTTATGAACACCCAAATGTGAATAAGTTCAAGCCATGACCTTTCAGAAAATGATTGTGTGCAAACTACAGAAAACCTAGATTTTTTTGTACCATAATTGAATTTTTAAAAAATATTTCTATCTCAATTGGGATTTGCAAGGTGGCCCACCATATTGTTAAAATAAAAAGCATGTATCATAAATGCCTCAATCATTAAAATAACCATAGGGTAAATCCAATTAAAGAAAAAAGGTTCAGTTATCGCTATTTATTCTCACAACATTCGTTTATTCAGTATAAGATATCAAAGTTATAAATAATAGCAGTTTTACCCACTGGCATCATTGGGCCCACAATTACTGGTTTTCCCCTCCCCATTACACACAGCATAATTGTCAGGGAATATAGTAAACCTCACAAGTAGCTTTACAGATAAGAAGCTTCATAATTAAGGCTGCACATACTCTGCCGTCTCTGTAAGGCTACGTAATGACTAAGCATATTAGTTGTTACCAGGACACATATCCATGGGTGATAAAAGCCATAGCAAATACTCATTTTAGTGCAGATGGTTAGATTAAAGATATAGCATCTTGGTCTCCATGTCCTATTACTGTTTAAATGCAGAGATTCACAAACCCCAGTAATCCATTCAGGCCTTTTGCCATTATGAAAAGAGATGTAGGCCTGTGATATAACTCTCCTGTGTCATTGTTATGAATATCTTTCCTACAAGTCTGCAGGCAGCTCAAAGCTCCTTACATCAATACTCAAAAGCTACTCAAGCTAACAGCAGCTGCTCTGTTTGTGTGTGTGCGCATGCGTGTGATGGAGGCCTAATACTGCATCTAACCCAATTTGAAATCCCCATTACAACACTGTAATCACATTTGGAGCAGGGACAGATTGTCTCCCTTGCAAATTGTTCGGACAACTTACAGACCACATGCACCTTTTCAGAGTGTATCTTTAAATACAGCACTGCTGCTCCTATTTTGGAAACAAAGCAGTCAGTTTTATAGCTGGTACGATTACCACACCCAATCAGGTAAGTTTAGCATTTGGCTAACGACAGGACTGGATATATTCAGAATTCAGAAGAAGAAATTTTGTAGTGTCAAGGCTCCAAAAAACCCCCTAAGGACACATCTTAAATTGCTGCAAAACAAAAGAGAATGGAAGAGGAGTGGGGGGGGGGGGCAATTAATTTAATATAACAGGGCCCTGTCAGACATGTATACTGGCATAGCTTTTTGTACAAACTGGCAATTGCAGGAAAACAAGTTAAATTACTGATGCATCAAACTCTCAATTGATTTATTCATCTTTTAAGTGCCAGGAAATTCACAGACTAAGGCATGAATGTAAAATCTTGTGAAGTACCCACCCCTGAACCTTTTTGTGGCCCCCAGACCAGCAATGGGGTTAATAATGTTACTTGAAGGCTCTTTTAATTATTTCAGTGCCTTGAAAAATACCTTTGATCCATTAAAGACATTAAGAAACTTTAGCAGCACTGGGAAAGTAGGTGGGTTGAGAAACATGGCCCTTTGGTGGCTTGCCTTCACCCATGACCAAGGGTGTCTACAGACTATGGTCAAAATAGTTAAGATGGCGGCTGGTGTAATCAAAGCTCTGACCATTTTTATGTGTGATGGTCAAATGGTAGCCATCTTGACTTTTTTGACCATAGCTTGCAGACACCTCTGCCCATGACCCTTGCAATTGTAGTCACTCTCCTAGAGCAGCCCGTGCCCAAGAAAGGTTATACCAGTGTATACACTGATAAGATGCCGCTGAGGTCAACAAGGCATGTTGTAAATAATTCTGAATAGGGTTCCAGCTTTAATTTATTTGATATCTAATAATGAAGATGTCAAAACACCAACTACAAGTTTACCTGTTCCCGAACAATTGGTTAGATGACTGCCAGACCGTGTTTTTTCCCTCCTTAAGAAATGCTAAGTTCCCCCGTCATGAGGGATTCTCATGCCACAAATCATTCTTCTCCCACTGCAAATAATAAACAGACCTGCAATTGACCATCCACACTTAGATAGTTCAGACTTTGGGGGGGGGGGGGGTCCATTTGTGCATTTTATGATGTCCCATCCAAATGACAGGCATGACATGGCTGCAAGGAAGGATCATTTTCTCTTTTTTTATCTGACCTTATTGGCTGCTACAGAGTTCTCCTGGCTTCTTGAAATAAGCACCATTTTAGTACCATACTTATGTGAGTTCACTGCTTCTAAAAGTTCACTGCTTGTTCACTTCCTACTATCATAGGTTACCCTCTGCTGCACAGTGTTAGTTGCCTTGTCACAGTTAGCACACTCATGAAGCAAGGAAGAGGCCTCACATTCACAAATCTAGAGGTGGCCAGGGTAAATATCTTCATTCAGACTAGCCCCCAGATATCATCCCACATGGTAATGAAAGGCTATAAATTCAATCTATTTCATTTTAGAATGCCTGAGCTCTAGTCTCATCAGTTAGCTCTATTCAGATAATTTCTAGACTAGCTAGAAAACTTGTCAGCTTTATATTCATTTGCCTGCTGCAAAAACAGGGAATCCCTAAGAGGACATCTACATTTTGTTGTGCATTATCTCACCTACCCAACAAGAAAAAGATTCTGGCTCTGCCTTCCTTTCTTCAATGGAGTTTATGTAGTAGGAAAACAATCTTTTTTACAAAACAAACTCAGGAGAAGCAAATGGGGGGAAATAGGAGAATTGTCACTTAGAAGACAATCATTGGAGAAAATAAAGGTACGTGTGTTTGAATGCTCCTGAAATCTGGAATCTAGCCTGAGCAAGGGTTAGTGAAGCAGGTTTATAACTTTAACAAAAAGGTTTGTCAAAGAAAACCCATGGAGAGAACAGCAAAGCCTAGCATCCAGCTGGTACATCCTATCAGAGGAAGTCAGCAAGCAAAAGGCTCCGTACAGTATCCATTGTGCCCTGCAGGCTGTGAGGTGCTGAAGCATCAGTGCCACTAAAGGATACTCCAACCACAAGAACATCTGGAAATGCTAAATCTGCAAGAAGTGTCCAGTTTAATTCAGTTTCAAGAAATAAGTATTGTCAGCAGTTGGGTCAGGTGACTCCTACACATGTCTTCTTTAAAAAAAGCAGAGTTATTAAGAGTGAAGAAATAAGTCAGTGAAGATAATGGACTGAATCTGGAGCTATGCTTAAAGTATACCTTGCATGACTATCTCGTTAGAAAATGGGATGCTAAAACAGATTAAGGAAACAAAAAATGGATTAAATGGATAACAATTTAATAATGTAAATATATCATCAGAGGTATGGAAGTATTGCATGTACACATCTTGCAAATAATCATATGAATTTCAAAGAAAGTTTGTATAAATTATAGAACAGATGGTATCTGCCTCCTCATAGATTGAAAAACAGGCAAGACAGAAATGTTGGAAGTGGAATTACATAGATTTATGTTTATTATATCTGTTAGTCATGTATTAAAATATTAAAAAGTATTGGTATTTCTAAAAACAAAATAATATATCAGGTTATGTTTCACTATTGTTTAATTATGTAAAAGATTTGCATACCTACTTTCCATTTAAAAATTTCTGAGCGGTTGACAGTTAAATTACCACAAGCATTCCTTATACATTTATCCATATGTACCTTAAATAACCAAAGAACACCATACATTCTTAGTTTACTCTTTGTTCAGCACCAAACTATATTCCATTTGTTCTCATGCATGCTGTATTTCTAACATATAGTGTTCTTATTGCATTCTTATTACATTTAGCAACCAATCTGATCCTATATTCAGGCAAAACATACCATAATTCAGACCTATTCACCTCCATGGCACTTTATAGGATATTGAGCCACTTCAAGTTGGAATATTTGAATTAATTGAAGTATTGAATAAATTAAATACATCAATAAATAATTTATTTTTCTTTCTATTTGAAACAGTTTTTATGTTATCTTTCCTTACATCCCCTTTCCATTCATTCTGTTGGTAAAATAATCTGCCTTCTAATACTTTTTTAACACAGGACCCATACCTTTTCTTCCTATAGCCGACTCCACAAGATCACTTTCTTCCTCCCTTTTCCTTTTATTTTCAAAGGGACACATCTGTTTTCTTTTCTTTTCTTTTATTCATTTCATTTGTTAATTCAAGCTCTAACATGTACTCCTCTTCCATTTCATGTCATAGTCTTTGGTAATAATCAAATGGGGCCATAGATATGGCCCTGTTCCTGCCCATCATGGCTTTGGTTAATCCAGGCTTGCACATAATATTTTTTAGTAATTCAGAAAAAGTATAGATGAGATTAGCAGCCTTAGTCATGCTTTTGATACATACAGCATTCCCTACTAATGGCCAGGACAGTACCAGTCGTTTAGGCACATCTTGGCTATTACTCTACAAGTGCAACCAAAATCCTGGTTTATCACAGTCATGCACGCTGTCTAACCTAGAGACTCACTTGCAAGCCCACATTCCATCAGCTCAGATATATGTAATGAACTGACACACACTAAGGATGCCAAAGATGCTGATGTCTGAGATAAAATAAATCCAAATGTTAGAAGACAACAAGAATATGAATTCACAAAGGCTTTGTGCAGCTAATGATCAGAAACATTCAGTAAAAATAAATCCACTGAAAAAATAATAGTAACCTCAAGAGCATCATAAAAGATTTTTTTTTTAAATGCACACATGTCTCTGCTAGTCATCTTATCATTCAGAGTGCCTTTCTCCTAGGCTAGATGGAAAAGCCAAGTCTTAACTGCTCTTCTGAAACCCAGGAGGGAAAATGTAGACTGGCAAATCTCCACATAGAAGAAGTTCTAAGGCAAGGTGGCAGCGTTCGAAAAATGCCCATTTCCTAGCCCCTGTCAGATGTCAGGCCCCCTGTTCAATCTAATGAGATGGATATATTAATACAGGAGAAAATGGTCTCAGAAATAACCAGGTCTGGAGCCCTGTAAGGCCTTAAAGGTGGTGACAAGCACCCTGAATTGTATCTGGAAAACAGCCAATGCAGCTTCCAAAGCAGTGTGATCACCCAAATATAACAGGAAAGATCCATCACCGGCTGGGCCATCACATTTTGTATTTTTCTTATTAAGTTTCTTACTAGTTTGCTTGACTAATATTTTTACTGAGTAAACATATATTGGACTGCCAGTTTTTGAACTAGCTACCTTCTTTCTCCTTTGGGAATAATTATCTGCAACAGTTACTGTGAGCAGCCTCAGACTTGGATGGATGGGAAATCATCTGAAAAATGTAGGAGCTTTGGCAAGACTGAGAAGTTGAAAAACATTCCAGAAGAAAGCAGCAACAAACTACCTACAATTTGCCAAGAAATATCCATGAAGTTACCAAGGAATATTTACCATAGATGTTATGTCTGAAGATAGTAACTCTGATTTAAAACATAGAGCAGCAGACTAATTAGCAACTGGGAATATTATTTGTAATCTTATTCCACAGATATTAACAAAAATTGAGATATCAGTACTTACAAAGAATGGGATGAGACCAGCAGCTTTATCTGCATCTAGAACTTTTCTTAGAGTTGGCCCACGTACAGCAAATGAGTCATCTGTGGAGACTTGTTTAATTTTCACTCCAGCAATCAAGCCATCCTTTTCAACTGATGAATGAGCCTGCATGAAATGGAATAAAGTTTATCCTAAAATTTCATTTACAAATCAATAATTTCCTCAAAATATTTTACAATTACTAGAAGATGTAATCAAATCTTGCTAATGTAAGTAAAGAATAATATACGGCAACAAACAACCTGCACAGACATGCACTTTTATTGTTTGGTGACTGTAACACTAAGTGAACATTTGCAGATAAAGAATAACCATTGAAGATCAACAGTGAAATGCAGATCATTTCACATCAGATTTATCCTTTTAATAGGAAATTCAATTATTCAGCTGTAAGCCATCAAATAATGCATCTGAATGCATTAACTAGTCTAAAAACTGCAATGATCCCATTATGTATATATAGTGAACACATGAGCGTTACTTATGCATCCCTTTACCCAGCTGTAACATTCAATAAATTTTACCCAACTATCACGTTCAATGAATTTAAACAATATAAAAGCACAGCATCACTAATGAGCTACAGGATCTAATAAATCATACTTTATAATTCAAATAGCCGAATTTATAAGAATGCTTCCATATAAGCCAAAAGACTGTTACCCTCAATTCTTAATATACTTATAGTTTCTTTGAGTAAGATAATGTCTTGCCTTTTCAAGAATACTCATCTGCTCTTCTATAGGTATAAAATATTGAATCTATGTCCCTTTCTAGGTATATTTCTTTTTACAACAGAAATATACCACTTCAGTCTGGCATCTATAAAATATAAGTATTATTAATTATGAAGCCACAAGTCACTTAATGAGAAGGAAACAAAATGTTAGGAAATTCGGGATTTAAAATATAATTTTAAAATTCAATTCAGCATGTGATTATTGTAAAATAGGAATAGGAAAGTAGAGTCCTTAGGATAAATTCAGGTTATAAAAACTCTGCTGGCTATAGCATGACTCTTGATCCTAAAAATACATGCTTACTCCCAATGTGGGAATGAAAGCACTATATATAAAAACATTAAAACAAAATATAGGAAACATAATCTATACAATTAGTTAAAAAACAAGCATGCAAATTTAGATTCCTCTAGCAGCACTTTTAGCCAAGTTGACTCCCACTTTGTATAGAATGGAAACAATTCTAAAAGGAATATGTTGATGTAAGATAATAGTTAGAACTATCTACAAAAGAAATCTGCAAGGCCAAATTAATATTTCTCAAGATGTTTATAAGTCTGTTGTGTATCTTTGTTTTAAAGGACACAGTTACCTGCATTTAACCTTACAGCCTTAATTCATTTTTTCCTTTTTACATCAGTGTTACTTTTGCCCTTTTTGTTCACCACATTATAGTTTCTGACTTGCTACAAGAAGTGTAGTCCATTAAAATGAAATTCAACCAAATGCATGCAATCCCATTTTCTTAAATCATTATGATCAGGGGGAAAAATACCCATTAATATGTTTATATTTCTTTAGTGCTCTTACCCAAAATGCACTGTTGTTGTTGTCCTAAAACAACCTTTGGAGGGAAAGAGGATGAAACATATGCCTGAATTCTTTGACATTTGTTCCAGAAACTTGCTTCCTTGTCAAACCTCATTTTTCTCCTTAAGTTGGTTTGCCTTTTTTTCCCTTAGTTTGATTCCTGCTTTAAAGACTGCTTTAAAAGGTCACAAATACCTTATGGCAAACCTTTGGGCAGACAAAAAAATCCCCTGACATTCAATAGTCATAGAGGGTGGTCATAGAGGATCAACTACTGGCAGTCAAAAGCAGAAAAGATATTTTAAGAGAAGGTAAAACCTCCCAGAGATTGGGAAAATTCTGTCAAAGCTGATTTGGCTCAGTTTTTCCAGCTAGTTCTACCTTCTTTCCACATGAACATTTGATCATTTGCTTTTTCCCCAAAGTTATGTACTTTTGTATGCATTTTCCTAATAGATGCATTTTTGCAGATTATTTTCTCTAATATGTGTTTTGTTTGCATTTGCGCATAATATGCATTGCAAAATTAAGAAAAATGCAAATGATTGCATAACAGTTCTTCTTTATGTTTAGAAAGTACAACTTTAATTAAACTGAATTTAAAATGCAAACCAAATAAATTCCTTAACATCCTTAGGCAGTACAATGCAAGTCCAAGGATGCTAAAAAAAACAGGAAAAAAGCTTGAATAAACACACTATTTCTGTAACTCTGAGCATTAGAACTTGTCATTCTCAAAGCTATCACTTCACAAGTACTTGAGATTTCCAGGTAAAAATATATACATTAGAAAGAGGAATTTTTTTTATTCATTACAATGAAGCAAATCAGTTAAATACTATATTGTTTTTGTATTAACTGAATTTATAACTTTAAGCAAATTTATCTTTTGAGTACTAGCTTACAGAAATTAATGTGATCAGTAGTAATTATTACAAAGTCCTTTTGCCCAATTTATGCTATAACTTTTGTAATATTTTCTGAGATGTTGTCTTCAGCTTTTACGTTCATAGTTTGATGGCCATCTTGCCAAAGGAAACATTGATTGGCATCTAAGGGACAGTGAAAAAATAAAATTCATTTAATATGCAAACTGATTATGCCAAAGAAATCTGAAATTTCAGAGGGAGAAAACGTTTTAATCATGCTTATTTCAATCCACATATGTCCCTGTGTCAGGGCCTGTTACAGAATCAGCTTCAACAAAAAAGCATGTGAATCTGTTTAATACTGTGATAATAGGTGGTGCAAATAGAGGGATTTCAAAATATCAAAGAAAAAAAGCAGTCTCTGACATTTAAATACTAAAATGTCAACTTGGCCAGAAAAAAATGCATATTAATTGGATTTCTATGCTATGTTGTAAAAATAATAAAAGACCAAGATGTTTTTGCTTTTTTAAGCTCCAAGCTTTCCCTGATCCTGGCTCCAGGGCTAATCACTATGAGGAAAAGAGATTGTTCTGGCACAGAACTAAGGCCAGTTGACATAAAATACTTCTGGACCACTGGGTGCTAATGCGGAATTACTTCTTCTCCTGAGTTGCCACTCACACACCCCACCTCAAATGGGGAATCATTTGAATGGGTATATGCTCCTGAGTCAAAGAAGTTGAAGTGGTAATGAAAAGAAAGCATTCTGCATGTAACTAGACCAGCCTTCCCCAACCTGCCCCTCCAGATGGTTTGGCTCCACAACTCTTAGAATTCCCAGCCAGCTGAAAAGGTGCCCAGGTGTCGTTGGCAACCACTCTCCTCCAGCCTTGATTTAAGGTGCCAAATGCCTTAGACAATTTCAAGAACAGACAGTGAGCAGACAAAGCCAGGAACACTACATAGGAACATTATTTTAATGTTATTTGTTTCTATTTTTCCAGATGAAAAGGCAAGTTCCAAAGTATATTGCAATAGCAATAAAAGCCAGTTAAAAGAATTAAAATATAGCAAAAATATCAATCTGTTAAAGCACCCCAAAAGCTAGAAAGAACACAGGCATTAGCCCCCAAAGGCATGATGAAAATTGGCCACATTCCCAAAGGCAAGGTGGGAAAACGCCATCCAAAACCCTGGCTGGCAAGTTATTCCCTAAAATAGGGCAGCACCAGGAAGGCCTTCCTCACCCTTACTTCTCTAACAACCAGGAGGCAGAAGTGCAAAGCATCCCTTCCTCATTGGACCACCACATGCTGTAGGTAAAGAGTAGCTCTTTGGAATGGACCCAGAAATCAAAGGCAGCCAATGCAGGGTCCAAAGCACTGGTGTAATTCTGTTAAGCAGCTCTCATCCATCAATAGCCATGCTGCTGCATTTGATGAAGCTTCCAAGTCATCTTCAAAGGCAGCCCCAAGTACAGCACATGATGATAATCCAGTCTGGTGGTAATCAGGATAATGGTTGTCAGGGCTTTCTGCTCCAAAACCGCTCCAGTTGCTGCCTCAGCCAAAGCTGGGGAAAAGCTCCCATGGCCACTGACTCCACTTGTTGTATAAGCAGATTCTGTGAATTCAGGAGAACTCCCAGATCCTGAAGTGAGCCTGTTCCATTAATGGGAGTGTGACCTTGTCTAGGGCTAATATTAGAGCAGGCAACGAACCAAATCATTTCTGGATGAACAGGTCTTGCTGAAATTCAGTCTGAATTTGTTTCATCCCATCTCATCTCTAACAGCTCTGAAACACTGGGTGAAGACATTCAAAGCATCTTCAGTGGGGGCACAGCTGGGTAACATCAGCATCTTTATGCTACCTTCCCATGAACTCAAATATGACCTCTCATGTAGATGTTGAATATTATGGGACAGAAGAGTGACCCTTGCAGTACCTTACATACTGTAGTTCTGGATATAAGTTGGATTGCTCTTCCTCCATCACCACCTACTGAAACTGCCTACTCAGGAAGTAATTTTTTGTTTTGTTTTGGGTTTTTTGGTAAGTTTTTTTTTTGTTTTTTGTTTTTGTTTTTCTTGTTTGGTAATGTTTTGTATAGTTTTTATGTTTTATATATGTATTGTTTTAATGAATTTTGTGAGCCGCCCAGAGTCCCCCATTGGTGGGAAATGGGGGGAGATAAATTGAATGAATTAATTAATTAATTAATGACAGCAAAATGATGCTTCCTATCTCCATCCTTGCAGGCTACTCAGAAGGATACCATAGTTGATAATGATAATGATAACACTGCTGAGATATCCACTAGGGCTGCACTCCCCCATTCCAGGCCCCAATGGTTATCCCCAGAGGAACCAATGCCATTTCAGTCCTATATCCAAGTATGAAACCAAAATCCAGTTTTATCCAGGATTCTTTCTAATCCTCATTGTACTAACTGGCCACCCAGCCTCATAGCTACCCAAGACTACCCCTATCCCCTCCCCCACAATAGTCTGGAATACTCCTAGCACTTCCCATTCCATCAAAATTGTTTAGGTATTTAGCATAGCCACCCCAAAACCAAGAAAGTCCTACCAGTTTGCAACTCAGAAAAGTACAGATCACATCCCTAAAATAAAGAAGCCCAACCTATGTCTCCCCATCACTAGAAGGCCCCTGGATCCTGACCAGTAGGCAACAACCCCTCTTCCCTGCACTCTCATTCCAGGGAGCAGTGGGTCTTCCTCTCTCCTCACATTCCAGTCTGTTTCTTGTTCTCTTCTAATAATTCCCAAACAATTCAGTCCCCTTCCCTCCTGCATTCTCTCTTCAGGCAGGTATAAGGCCTGATCTCTTTTCAACTTCTCCTGGACTCTCATTCTGAGGGACAGGAGCTCACGGATTAGCCACTATCTCAGTAACTGCATTAGGACAAATCTTGAAACAGGAAAGGAACATAGTTTGCAAGAGGCAGTGAGAACAGGCCATCCGCTCTCCTCTACCCCAAGAACAGCATAAATCAATCCACTTTACCTTTTAGCCAGCAAATAAAATGGAAGGAAGGAAGGAAGGAAGGAAGGAAGGAAGGAAGGAAGGAAACCCAAATATTGTAAGCATATACAGTAATCCATCTTAAATCCTAAATTTCACTATGGATCCCCTGCCAAAGCCTTGCTGCTAGATAACAAAACTTTGTAACACTGTAGGTTGTATAAAAAACCTTATCAGTGAGCAAAAAATCAATCCACACTGTGTGATTGCTGCTAGAAGGGAAGAATAAGATTTTGACACAACGTTGTATAAAACCTGCAATGTAAAAGAATGTGTATTACTGATTCTACCTCTCGTCTGCCACAAGGGCAGAGACAATGACCCAAGGACAGTTTGCAGTACCTACCCTATAACACTGCTGAAGGAAGGATCTTACAGCAAGCCCTGGTAAAAGCCCAAAGGTAGCTTGAGTAGGTCAGGGAGTAAATATAGGGGACCATGTCTCTTGGATTAATTGTTTTTGTTAAAACTGGGGGGTTAAAACTACAAAAACTGGGCAGTTGGTTCAAATTATACTGCAGCTCAATTTCAAGTAATTATTGGGCAATCAGATTTTTAGCCTGAGCCTGACCAAGGTTACATGAAATGGTCTGAGCGAGGCCACATGAAAGGAGCTTCTGCTTAAAGGACTTCTTCCAGGGGGATTGGAAAGTGTTACTGAGAACAGAGTACAGCAGCCCACTGGGCTGTTAGATAAGTTTAAGACAATAATTAAATATTACTGGCTTAGTTACTAGATGCATGTCATACATCTTACTGAGGATATTAAGCAAATTAATGGCCCTATAATTAGTGGAGTCATCCTGTTTCTTTTCTTAAATAATGGAATAATAACACCCCCATCCCCCCATCACTGGGATAAAAGCTGTTTTATTAATATAGGTAAACTGGGGTGTTAGAACTGGTATCCACCAAAAGAAGTTTGATTTAAATAAATCAGTGGGAATACATGAGGTCAAACATTCTATTATCTATCTGAGCTCATTAACTGACACTGGTTGCCATTGCTGCAAAGAATCAATTGCTAAATTTAGTGAAAAGCAATAGGTGTCTTGAATTTCACAAAGAGTTGTAAAATAAGTGTTTGCAGGGATGCATCAGTCCATTCGGGGTGTTGTGGATATGGTCTGAGGAACCATTATATCCCAGAAGAGAGAGGATTTCTATCCTTGGCCATTGGTACCAGGAAATTAGGCAGTTCATTTCTTCATTTTCAGCCATTTTTTATTATTTCTTTTCAATGCTAAGAGGTTTCGAAAGGATTCAGAAGAAAGATTGGATTATAACTTACAAATAATGAGATGAGCATCCTCTTAGCAGCTACACAGTCAGAATCAAACCAAGGTTTTAAAAAAAAATTTATGAACAGTCCTACTCTTTCTATAGATTGTAATTTAGATATAAGTGATGGGTAAGACTCCAGAATTTGGTTAGCGAGATAATAAAGTTGAGAATATTGTTCCTGAAGAGACTCGCTGAAATGTGTACCTTCTGGTCTATATCTCCAAGCAACACCTCCAGAAAAGCTGGCTTTCTATAGCAGCAGAATCTCATCTTCCCCTTTGAATCTCAATTTTAATCATGGTGGCAGTGAACCCACCAATTTAGCTCCATATTTTTGCCCACTGACCAGGTCTGAACACATCAAGAAGACTAGTTTCAGTTCAATATGGCTAAATATGGCATCAGGCTAGAAACCAGGAGACTGAGTTCTAGTTCCACCTTAGGCATGAAAGCCAGCTGGGTAACTTTGGGCCAGTCACTCTCTCTCGGCCCAACTCACCTCACAGGCTTGCTGTTGTGGGGAAAATAGGACGAGGTATCAGGTATGTTCGCCATCTTGAGTTATTTATAAAAATAATAAAGGTGGGGTAAAAAATCTAAAAATATATACTTATCTAATTTATATCTTACCTTTCATTCAGGAATGTCACATAGTGCTCCCAACTATCTTTTCCCACAAAAGCTCCGTGAGGTGGGCTAAAATCAGAAAGAACTATTGGCCCACGTGACTGAGCTTCTGTGGCTGAGGGTGGACTAGAACTTGGGTCTCCCCCTTACCAGTCCAACACATTATCCACTACACCATGCTGGTGTCTAATAAAGAGCTCTCGGGTAATGCTGCCCTTTTGGCATGACATCTATCTATCTATCGATAGATTTACTTACTTTTAATATACCACCAACCTCCAAGTAGAGTCAATAAGCCAAAATAAATACTGTATAACAGTAATACAAAAATAATACAAAAATAATAATCTTCAAAACCATCAAAGCATAGCATAAATTACTGTAACAAGACAAATCTTTTGAAAAATTGAAGACACAATCCAGCTAAAGTGAAGTGTTTGTAATTTACATTGATTTTACTTCCTGAAATTATTCTTGTTGAAGTTAACAGGTCTTAAGTGCTTATATATAGATGGATATGGATATAGATGGATCAGTCCCAATAAAATGTCAGAGGGAAAATGATGAGATCTGTTGACTGGGACATGCTGGCTGGGGTATTCTGGCAATCTCCATACATTTGCAGGGGACCAGGATGAAGAAGGCTGTA
Source organism: Liasis olivaceus (assembly GCA_030867105.1). NCBI lineage: Eukaryota > Metazoa > Chordata > Lepidosauria > Squamata > Pythonidae > Liasis > Liasis olivaceus. The sequence goes on from CM061351.1 coordinate 59,607,030, forward strand.
TTTGGCCACTGCTAACAGAATTAGACCCAGTCTGGAGTAGTGCCTATAAGTCCTGGATTAGAAACTGGGAGATTGAGGGTTTTAATCCTGCCTTAGGCATGAAAGCCAGCTGGGTGACTAATCAAACAGGTATTTTCAAAACTTGTCCCTAGCTGCTGTTTTCTCCAAGGCTCACAGGCAAGATCAACTGAAAGTAGTAAATGCCAACAGTTCCCCAATATTACTTGGGAACATATTCCAGACTGCAGCTGCTTCTCTTCCAAAATATACCAACTCATTTCAGCATCCTTGTTTATCAAAATGTATTGCTTTGCTAGCAGGTGTCTGCATTATTGAGAATCATCAAAAAAGTAACCTGAGGATGAAAGGCATGGCATCTTAATGAGGCCTTAGTCTATGCTGCATGAGTATTAGGCATCATTTTATTTCCAAACCTACAGTAATGCAGGGCATGAACGTACTCACTTGATCAGAGGTATAAGCCACCAGCCGGCCAATGATCTCTCCCTGAGTCAGATTTTCATTTTCTAACTGAACACGACGGATTGCTTTGGTTCGAGCCGCAAGCAGTGCAACCAAGGTAGCTTCACTGGCAGTCCCCTGTGGTGAAAATTGGACAAGTTGGACAATTGGACAGTTGGACAAGAGAATCCAGTAGAAATTGTATCCACTGCGTTGGTGTTGCTTATACAGTCCAGTTGGTGGTATTGGGCATGGCCCAGCACCAGATCATCCAGATCATCTCGCTGGTCTAATAGCAGCAATCATGGTAAGAATTCCTCCTTCCTGCCTCAAATGTATACAATACAGTGTATTTTATTCATGCTTGCTTTAGGATGCCAATAGTCTATAAATGCATTTATGTGAAAGTGCTCTTAGACACTTCCAAGGAGAAACAGCGAAGAGGCAGAAGTGGCAACATTACACAGAGACCCTGTTTAAATTAAGGGCACAATCCAGCTGATTTCACCTTTCGAAATCATTCCAACTGAAATCAATAGGGTTGCATTCATAAATAGGGATGGATCCATCCCTAATAAAATGACAGAAGAAAAATAATCAGCTGAAGGCTCTGTTGAGAAACTTCACTTTTTTAAATGACACAAATACTAGGCACACAGCCGATTTTACTTTTCTGTGCAAAGAGGTTACCATGGTGAACAGGCTCAAGAGCCGGCACATCTATCGCTGAATAGTTACCTCTGTCAGCCAAAGCCCCCAGCAAGACGTTTTCTTTCATCTCTGAATGTTTCAAGTGGCACATTTGAAGTAACAGGCAACGATTTCATATTGATTTGGCCTTTCAGAGGTAATTAAGCACCAATTTTCATAAGCGAACAGTGCAAATAATCATTTGGTTTTAAATCTAGGAAAGATTGGCAGTTTAATATAAAACCCATGTTGAACACATCCTTTCCTGTTTCTATCACTGTTATTATGACTGGGAGAGAAGAAAATCATCTGCACAAATTGCTTCCTCTCTGGTAGTATCAGGAGAGGCCGAACCCATTCTCCTCCTCCTGTCCTAAAGTTAACAATGAAAACTTCTTTCAAAATTACAGGCAATCATGAATTGTCATCAAAAATGAGTTGATAAATCGACATAAAAGTCCCATGTCGTCAGCCCCAAACTGGGGCTATTGCAAGATGAAATAATATACAATATAATATACATAGCAAGATGAAATATATAAATATATATATTTATATCACATATAAATACAAAACACTAAAATATAAAGCTACAGCAAATATTATTCAGGCTGCATATTTCAGCAGCATATTCAAGGTCAGGCAAGGCTCATTTATAACCTTTTAGTGTATTAAAATACAAAACTCTGAAATTCCAGCTGGCATGGAAGAATACAAATGAAACACAAGCTTCTTTATCGAATTTGCAAAGAAAGGATCTATAATAACTGGCTCAAATATAAGGTTGCTATTTCTACAGGGCATTACCTCAGAAGAATTTCACATGTGCATGCAGTGAACTTGATAATGAACAGTTTTAGGACTCATACATGTATGCACAATCATTTGATTACTGAAACTTCAAGAGACAACTTGCATATGTGAATGGGTAACTGAAGAACAATGGAGTCAGCTCACATGTTCATCTTCAGCTATCAAACATACAGCAATCAGTCACAGAAAAATAAAATAATATGTGAATTTACTCTCCAGTGATCAATATGAACAAATCAAATAGAAATACTCAAATCAGAAACCATGCCCGACCTAGAGGCAAACAAATCCAGAGTTTAAAACTTGGTTTCAATATTTATCTGATTTCATTATCATCAATTTTTGAGTCTTGAGATGCAGTGGCATCTCATTCTGAAGACACAGGAATAGTCATAATTATGGCATGTTAATTTACACATTGCCAAATCATAATGCAAAGTGTTTCAGAAATTAATTTTAAATGGTGGGTTCCTTATTCTGGTTTATTTCCTTAATGATGATTTAGCAAGATGTTGAATTGACTTGCTAAATTTAGAAGTATTTAAGTCATTATCTAACACAGAATTTTGCAAAATTGGGGCTACTGCAAGATGAAATAATATACAATATAATATATATAGCAAGATGAAATATATAAATATATATATTTATACCACATATAAATACAAAACACTGTAATATAAGGCTACAGCAAAGATTATTCAGGCTGTATATTTCAGCAGAATATTCAAGGTCAGGCAAGACAGAGTGGACAGAAATGTATTTAACACTGAGTCAGTCAAGCCAGAACAGCAACTGATGAGGGAACTTACAAGCTATTGCTCAGCTCAGTTTCCCCATTCCTGATACTCAAACACTCACATATACCTATAGTCCAGAGAACTATATGAAATAATGTTGAGTAGACTCATCCTAAATATATTCCTGGTTATGCTTCCAGATATGTCCTTTATTCTTCTTTTCTACTCTATTCCATTTCCTATCTAACCTGGCTTTCATTCCCCCCCCCCCTTCCCCACCAGCCACTGGACATCTCTAAGCATTCCCTTTAATATTTGTTTAGATAATATTTTCTTCATCACTGCAAAATTTGGGTTTACCCCATATATCTGTTGATAGTTTCCATTTGTGTGTAATGATTCCATTTTGGACAGAAAACTCTAAGCATTCAGAGAACTGAATCAGAAATAGAGGAGATGATGATGATGATGATGATGATGATGATGATGATGATGATGATGATATCTTAAAAAAAGAAATAATTTGGCAATGTATATAATTTTCTATCCAGATTAAATATGATATAGAAGAAATAGTCACTTCAGTAGCAAATATTCTAATTACCTGGATTACCCCACCTCCCTCTCCATCCTTCCCAGCCAGAAATTGTGGAGGCAAATTGATCATCTTGCCTAGCCAATCCAGCATGACTGTTTCCAATTCGGTACAAGCTGGGCTTGAAGCCTAGAATGGGAAAACAGGGTAAAAAGGGAATAAAGGTCTATAGTGGTTTCCTTTAGACATTTACACATTTTAGAAGAGTGCACAGGACAGATATGCAATGAAGCATGGAAGTATCAAGTGTAACTCAGAATGTTACACAGTTTGTGAGTGAAAAAAGAGACGGTTAATCATCCATTTCGATAAATGCCGTGTTTGGCAGGTACATTAACTCAAGTCTCTCATTGTACCTCATAACATTTCAAACTGTAGGCAAAAGGGTGTAAAAGTTTGGAAATCCCACCTTATCAAACAATCCTATATATATTTACTCAGATATCGATCTCGTTGAGTACACCGGAGCTTCTCTGCAGGTAATCCTCTGTATCCTCTGCTGTCAGGATCCAAAAGGGAGTTAGAAGAGCAAAGTATGGAAAGAATCTTTACAGCGTTCTGCTCAGTTTCATGCAGCTTTCCACATTCTGAGACTGAATTAATCTCATTAATCATTGTTAAAGGACATATTCCCAGGATGTTGCTTTCATCTGATCCACAGTCTGCTATAGAGGCCACCTAACATCAGATGTTCTGGTGTTAAAGTACTATTTTTCATCTTCTCTGACACAAGTCTTCCTATAGGACAAACGATGCCACTTTTTCCACCATGCTATTGAGATTGTGACTGGGTGGGGATCTCCCCAGAAGTAGCCCAGTGCTTCTAGGCTACTTCTAGGCTACTTCTAGGCTGTTGTTGGCATGCCCCCACTCCATCTAGTTACTTTGCCCTGCCACCATTTGTGTTTGGGCTGTAGAAAGGACTGACATCTAGCTTTCTCAGAGTTAGCTTCCAAATAGCCCCCCACCTGTCAGGCATTTTTCAGGATGGAAAAAGCCTGGGTGTCTTGACTGCCTGGGTGTGTTTAAAAATAACACTGCCCACATCTCCTGGAGCAATTTAACCCCCTTTCCCTCCACATCTGCCTGTCATCTCTTGGAGGGCTGGCAAGAAAAGTGGGGAGCAGTATTTTTAAACACATACTACAAGATCTGTGTGTAAACATAGCAGTCACCCCTTGTCCTGCAGGCCTGAAAAGTGGGTGACAGGCAGGGGCAATATTTTAACCTCCTCCCTCCACCCACTCCTCCCCACCTGCCAGGAGAAATGGGGAGAGTTAGAGAAATGGCAGCTAAAGAGCTTCAGAAAAAAGGACAAACCTGGATCAGGGGAGCTTCCCAAATATATATATGTTTCTCTCACATGGGAAAACCCCAGCAAAACACAGCTCCTTCCACATAGATGTATAGGTGCTCGACTGTAGCCTAGGTTACAAGCTACTGAGTAGTTTTTTATGTGAAGGAAACACTTTTGTACATTCAGTTATGTTAACCCCTATCTTCATACTGGAGTGGTACAGTTCTCCCATGGTCTACCACTTCAGTGAGAACTAGGCTGTTGAAAGCCATTATAACCCCTCTGTGGCCTAAAATGTGAAGAAAATATCTCCAAAAATCCATAATTGTAATACCTTTGAATTATAAAGACACTTAGACATGCAGTAACTGAACTTGCTTGAAACTGGTTCTTACATGACCACATAGAACGTACCCATGAAAATCCAATGCATCCTATGCCCCCAGATAACATATCACCCAAAAGAGCCGGGAAAGAGTTGGCAGTAGGGAAATAGGCAAAGAAGTAGGGACTGTGCCAGTGAGTCACCTGTGGAAAAGAATACAAAGATTTATCAGGATGAAAGGCATTTGATTATACAAGCATCAAAAGGCCATGTATTATGCATAGCTTTGCTTTAACAAGCACATGCTGAGATTGTCCATTTATCAGTTCTGAATCATTTTGTTGTAGCTACTCAGAACCAATAGAGTCATCTCTGCCTCCTATTTTACCTTAAGATTCCTGGCATGAATTACACCCAAGCAATTTTACCCAAAGTCAAAGTGAGCTATTCAAACTGAAGCAACTTTGATATTATTGGCAAGATATACCCACTTCTGTATGATTTTAAGAAGGGGAGGGGCTTATCTTTGTCTTCTCTATTAAAATTGAAAAGCAACTAACTTGGGGTTTATCTTTGTTTTCCTTATTAAAATTTTAAAAATAGCTAAGCTGGGACTGTTCTGAATGTGATCACACTTGATTTCTTCCATGGTTAACAAACCTGCATGTTTGTTACTACATTATTATTGCTATTAATTGTAAAATGCGAGAAGAACTTATTTGACCAAATGTCCCAAAGTCTAACATGTAGGCTTGTGGACATATTAATGAAGAGGTGAATAAGATTCTGTGGGTAAGGATTATTAGAAAACAACTTTTCATATAATTCATTATCAAGTATCAGGGCCATATTCAGAAGCAAGTGGACAACATCATGGCATCTTAGAAAATAAAATCTGTTGATGCATTCCTGAGTTAGTGATCTCCTTTGTGTGCTGGCCAGTTCTAGTACTAACAGAGCTGAGTGTTGCTGGGACTTGTTCTCAACATACAGCTATTGAGCCAGTAAGTTTTTTAAGAGGCATATAATTTCCTTTGATAGTGTGCAGAAACAGAATGTAGCTACAAAAAGCCAGTTATTTTCCAAGCTGCCACTAACTTTTCACTTCACTTCACAGAACCTTCGAATTGGTACAAAGCAGCCCATGGACCTTAAAGTGTGGACTGCTGCCCTACAGAACACCTTTAGAAGTCGAAGATGATATATGATTCTCCAAACATTACTGGACTGGTTAAATGCAGTCTGTTATATTCCACAAAATGAAATAATGTACAACTAGCAGGATAGATCTAATAGAGTTACCAAGTGCCACCCTCATATGGCACCTGCTGACTCAAATGTGAGAGCAGGACTGGGACAGCTCAGATAGCCATTGCAGAAGAGAGATGATGCAGCTACGACTGGCACCTCTCAGAAACATTATCAGCCTTATAAGAAGATAGGATATCATTGGAACCTAAAGCCTTATTTTTAAAGGTGAACCAGAGGGATCATCAGGGTTCAGGATGGAAGGGAAATTTTAAAATACTGTTAATCCTCCCCATCATAGGTTATCTTGCAGTGATGAGATGAACTGACCCTGAAAAGTGCTATTTTTCTTTTCTATTTGTGCTTTTTTAAAAAAATGGAACAGGACCACAACAAATAAAATCAAGCAACCTGCTGCATACAAAGGCAACACGTTCATGTAAAACCATCACAGTCTATACCAGCAATTCTAAGTATTTCAGAGCCCCGGTCAGGTTCAGCACCATTTTATGTTTAAAAAGAAGCCTTTTATTCCTATCAGCACTAAAGCTATTATGCAAGTAACCAAATGTAGTGATATGATATCACTGGCAAATCAAGTTAGTTCAGGATGAGGGATAAACCTACCTGCCCTCTGAACTAGCTTCATTTGCCTCTAATGATGTAATCACATTGCAAATACGACCTTTGTGACATCACATTAAAACTGTTTACAAAGGAAGAAAAATAATACCACTACCACAATTAAAAAGAGTTTAATTAAACAATTAAACAGAAATTGTTGGAAAAAGGTAAAATTTGTTGGGCATTGTAAAACTTTAGTTTATTATGTTGATGGAGTTTGCAGTATTTTTTTTTAACACAGAGACTTTATTACATGTGGTTGTAATCTGCTGTGAATGCAGAAGGAGTTGATGTTACATAAATTAAATAAATCTGATCTGATCTAATATTCTGGGAAACTTCCTTAACCTGAAAGCCACTTTTTTCCTATTAAAATGTTCACTAAAGAATCTTTAGCTCAATATTAAAATATCACCAAAAGGGAAGGTGATAAATTTTTTTCAATTGTTCTTTACAAAGAACTCAAGTAGATATGTACCCTCTTGGGTATACGGGTCCTTCTCCAGTATAACTGCTATTTAAGAGGTAAATGATAAAATTTAGCAAAGTAAATTAACTGAGCATAAACCTTCAAAATACAATTTAAAAGCTGTATTGAAACTATGTGCACAGAGGAAAAATAAAGACCACCGTGAGTCTGAGAGAAGTTTTGCACAAAACATTTTCTCTGTCTATCAATGTACCTATCTAATGTATGCAAGGCAAGAGACAAATTTCTCTTCAGTGAGCATGTGATTCTTCTGCCAGACCAAGATGATGAATGATCTCCAGTCTGATTGTTAAATGAAAAGTGGAGCTATTACAAGAAATCCAGGAAAAGTCTACAAAGAAATTAAAACGTTGGTGGATTGCTTCAGGAACACAGTGGACTGAAGATGACTGTGCAAAAGTGGAACTGACGATTGCAGCTAAGAACAAGGAACCAACGAGCAGATCGGCTCCTTCAACCCTCTCTTGAGAAAGAGAGGACATTAGATTGCCCAAGTTGTGTTCAGTACAGTTGCTCCTTACAAGGAGACTGCAAGTCAGCAGTTTCCGGAGGGTGGGAGAACTGGGAGGCAAGGGAATTTACCATTCTTGCTCCGGAGCCTTCAAAGGACACTGAGTTCACTCTTCCTTTGCTAACCATTTTAGGAAATTGTCTATTAAATGCTTTAAAGAAGTTAGACACCTTTAAAATGACAAGGCTGGAAACATTGGGTGAGTGCCCTCGATCCTTAATGTAAGAAAATGAAACTGTATCTTTATAAGCTTTGAGAATTTAAAATAAACAGGAAAAAGCAAGGCAAGGTTTTGGCTATAAAAATTTTAAGTGGATTAAGGGCTCAGAAAACGTTGGAATATTTGATTTTGAATATTAAGACTTTGCAATTAATTTTAAAGAATACATGCATTTTCATGGGAAAGAAAAATTATTTTTGATACTAGAGACATGACAAAATAAGCAACTTATAATGGTGTTCAGAGATATTGTTGAGGAACTGCACTGGGACCTTGAATTAATAATGTCAGCTGTGTTATGTGTTCTTATGAACAGTCTGTTCCCAGAAGAAGCTGTTATAGAAAAAGATTTGCAACTGATTGTGGAGAACAATGTGAACAAGAATTTGTTATTGGATATTAAAAAAAAAAAAATGGATGAGGCTTAAAAATTAAGAAGAGAATAAAAATGCCAATCCCAGAGAGCAATTGGGATCATTTCTTCTTACTGGACTTACAAAAGAGGCTTGTTAAAGTTTTGAAGAAATTTGAGACAAGGGTCAATAATCATTTGAATGGATTAAAGAACAAGATTGTTTTACACAAAAGGAAGGAACATAAAGTTGGCTTATTTGATCAGGGTTAAAATGGGACATGTTATTTTGGGTGGTTCTTCTGGACTTGCTGACATCTGGACTGGAAACATATTGTGTATTGGATTTGCTTACAGTTAAGAGTTGAGATATGGAATGATGACTTTTATATTTATTAAATAATGTTATTATTTTAGGACTCTGGAGTTTTTGCTGATACCTTGATTGGAAAAGACGTTGCTTATTGAACTTGCCTATAGTTAAGAGCTGAGTTATGGGATGAAGAGTTTTATATTTGTTAATTAAGATGAGGTGAAGAGATAGTGAAATTGTTTATACTTGTCATGACAAGGGTGGGAAGTTGCTTTCTTAGATTTTTTTTCTCTATTCTTTCTCTTTTTTCTTTCTTGCACCTTTTTCTCTATTTCCCTTTTCCTTTTTAGCTTGTATTATCTTTTATTATTGTAGTTAAAACTTTTAATAAAAATTATTTAAAATAAAAGAAATTAAAATGTTGGTTATGAGCCTGATAACTGACACTGACACAATGGATGAGAGGGAAGTTGGACAGTTGCTTGAGATTATCATCTTGGACAATAATATGTAAGAGTGATATGCATTTTTATCAAATTAAATCCCAGTTATTTGCCTGATGAAAGAGAAGGGAAAGGTCTGCTAAAAGCACAGTACAGAAAAAGCCAGAGACCATGCCCAGAAAATAAGACATTTCTATATGTTACATCTAAAAACTAAATTAATGTACAAAGTATGCTCCAACTTTGGAAATTTAGTTTTGTTTTTTAGAATCTTTTCAACTGCTCTTTAGTAGAGAAGTGCTGATTTCTGTTTCCAATTACTCTTTGAACCTAGTTCCACTAACATCCTAGCTCACATCTCTTGTGATTGTGATGTACAGGCTCTTCAGCATGAAGCACCGAATGGCCTTTAAAACAAATATGTGCTTTGAACAATTCTAAATCCATGGAAGGCTCAGCTACTTGTAGCCAGAATTATTACCTTAAGTTTCTTGTCATCAGTATTAAAAATAATTAAACTCTTCAAAATGCCTTAATTAATATTACCCCAGGCATAATTATCCTTTCAACATCTTTAAGGATGTCTTCAAATCTCTCAGGTTTTTCAGGAGCAGACTCTGGAATGAGGGATCTCAGGTACCCTGGCTCGACATCAGGATAAACCTGCCGCTTCTCTATCTTCTCAATGTAATCTGCAATGTAGTCCACCATCTCTTTTCCTCTTTTTCGAAACTCTGTGGCATCCATTTCACGATTTCAAGCAACCTAAAAGAAACATATTGACAATTTTGAAAAATGCACGTGTATTTCTCTTATCTTCTATATATGTGAAGCCAATTGCAAACCAACAGCCAATGATTTTAAGATAGGATTATCTCTTTTCTATGATTCCAAAGATAGAAATTTACAGGATGGTGTTCAATAGTTTCCATTTCTTTAAAAAAACATAACAAAAACAGACAAGTAGTCAGGGAGAGCTCATCGTTAAAATGCAGAGCCACAGATATGAAAGCATGTCCTGTTTGGGCTACAGGAACTTTTGGACTTGTAGATAATAAGTTGTTGTTGTTGTTGTTATTTAGACTTGTTATAGTCACCCCACTCCAAAAGACTGAGTATGAGAAACAAGGAAAAACAATAAAATACAGTTACAAAAAGTATAATATTAACATCAAAGAAACTTTATGCTACTTCTGCTAGTTGGGAAACCCTGAAGATGATGACATGCAGACCCCTTTTCCAAGCCAGCAAGCATATAGCACTTCCTAGGATAGGTCTGCATTGAGGTTTATTCTAGCAGAGTTTCTGACTGGGTTTATATAGATCATACACAATAATCAATCACACCTGCACATGTCTGCCTGCCCTTGCCAAGAGCAAGAAGTTTATCATGTCTTATCTTTCATAGGATTTGCTTATTATCCCAAAACAAGGCCAGGCAAGTACAAAGAGCGCCTTGTTTATACCAAGCATGGAGAGGACATACCTACCCACCTAGGTGTTTCATATTAAGGACCAGACAAGATAATCAAACTGATCCAGTGTGCTAAATACTCAAATACATTTCACTATCCAACTTCTATATGAAAATACAGAATTTTATGAACTTAAGAGAAAGAGGCACACAGCATGAATCTCCTCCTCGCCAATATCCTCCATAGGACCACCACCACTTCATGGCAGCAAAACAATGGGAAATAGAGAAGGGGGAATTAAGGACATATAATGCAACATAACCACATAAACTTTGTTTATCCATACTCTTTAACAATGATGGATGAAAAACTTCTTAAAATAATATGCAATAATTGAAAAATATTAGATCTAATTACAGTGTAGCAAAAAAGCTGGTTACATTGTGATCCCTAATGTCACTCAGATAACACTGTCTTTCTGGAGGCATCATGCATTTAGCAAGTTTGCAAGGTGGAAACTTCATGTTTACAACAAGGTGTACATTCTTAGGGTTCCATTTAAGTCAGGGTCATGATAATGTAAGTTGCTGACTCATGTGTGTTTATTTAGGTTTTCTCCCTCCAAACATTGCATATCCCTGCACTGAACATGTAATGACTGCAGAAAACAGCAATGTCAACAAGTGATGGGAAGCATTATCCAGAACACTAATGTGATCGTCATTCAGTGTATAATCATTCCTGACATAGATAATTCTCTTATCTGAAGATAGTCTTACAATGTGGATATTTTACAAAACAAATGAATTTATATTTATTTATATTATATATTTTTATATATATCCTGTATATTTCACAGTAAATACTGTTATTCCATTAATGAACAGTAATGGCTATTATCTGGCAATATAAGGTGATCGGAATTAAGTAGAGATGAAGTCTCAATCCAGGTAAATTGCAGGAATTTAAAGCAGACCTTGACTCACCCGAGGCCAGGCAGATAGTTCTGGCCAAGCTTGTATTGGTTCAGAACCCTCTGTTGAAGCTCTAGTACCCATTTGTCATTCCAGAGCTCCACCATTCTGCAAATAACACTGCAATGATAACCATATCCAAAAGGAAAAGTATTTTAAAACCCTTTGGTGCTTGCTTACATAAAATACCTTAGTGGAAAAGAGAGAGAGTGAAAGTAATTAATAGTAATTCACAATTCAAAGTAGTTAAGTAATTGATAAACCTATTCTCAAAGCAGACCACAACTGATCATCTCAGTCATGGCCTTTTCAACAGACGATGAGATGATGTGGACTTGGGCACTAACTGGGAAATGCAGGGGATCCAACAGAGAGACCACTAACGATCAGGCCTGAAGTGGATCTTGGCCAAATTGCTTTAGCAAAGGTATACTGAGAGTTTTGCAGATTGTCCAGAATTAGTCTGAGCAAGTCACCGTGGAGAGAATGGGGCTCCCCCATTTTTACAGCCTTTCTCTTTCTTACTGGGAATAAGCTGGTACAGATTCTTCCCAGAGTGAAATGGGGGAAGGGGGTTCAGGGCTTCAGGGCTTCAGATTCAACCCTCAGTGCAGGATGGTAATGCCTGCATACCCCTAAGGAGCAGGCTATTGAAGAAACTGACAGTTTAGTGAAATTAGCCCAAGAAGGAAGAAGGTAAAACTGCAGTTCTACTGAACTGCACATTTACACCAGAGACTTAATTTGAGATATTGTCTCCCATTACAGATCTCTGAGAAGAACCGAGGACAAAATCATTAGCACCCACAGACAGCTACAGTTTCTGTGATATTTGGGGGGAATGTTTGGCAGTTCAGGTAGTATAATATAGATGTTTGTCTGTAAATGGAAAAGACAGATATTTGCCTTTAGAGTCTTCCGAATACTGCAATGTATCTATTTCTTGCCATTCAGTCTTACTTTTCCTGCACGATAAGTACCTCTAGCAAGAAAGGATGCATTTACTAAAAAGTGTGGACTACAATAAAAACATAATTGGACAGGATGCACAGATATAAATGTAGGCATAATATAGGCCTTGGGTGCAATTGGTGGATTTTTATAGCTTTTTCATAGCAGCCCCTCAAGGCGTGCAAACACTTAACAACCTCAGTTCATCTCCAGTGAATTAATTCCTCATAGACATAAAGAACTAGTTTTTTTGGATCAAAGCCACTGCATTTAGCAAGTGAATAATCTGCATCTAAAAAAAAACTCCACTCCCACTGCACATGTGATAACTATGTACAATTCTTAAATGGAAAACTTCTCTGCATTGTAATGGATTGTCATGCATGAAATACCCTAATCCAAGAAATCCCTGGGCCGCAGACTAAAGTGGGCAGTCAAAAAACCACCCTAGAAGCAGACAAATTACTTCTATGGCATTGCCATGGACATGACAATCTAGTTATCAAGGATAAAGCTCAATTCAATACTTTTTCTTATTACATAAAATATAAGAGAACTTATTTTGGTCGCAGACATAAGACTCAGCCAAGAAGTAATGAAGTCAAGTACTGCACCATCAAGTTTCATTCCATCTCACCCTCCACATGCCTTAGAAATCCAAGCTTCATAGACATTTATAGGCTAGCTGTCCAAAACAATTATAACTATTGATATTTTTTCTCACTTTTTATGAAGGTGTCTAAAATAGTTTTTTTGTGTAGTATTACTTGCTAGTTTACTTTCATAGCTTAAGGACTACATAAATGACTGAATTAATAGGAGAGGTAAGCATATCTAAATACTCCAATCAAAACAATTGAAAAGGACTAACTTCACTTACACACTGAAAATTCTAGTTAGGAAAACGAGATTTCTACTGAAATTAGATAAGTGGAGGATTAACCATAGGCATAAAGGAAGTAAATACACTAGCATCCTAGCTGATTGAGGCAATCAACTCCTGTAAATTAATAAGTAAACAAATAAATAATATATTTTGGAAGAGCAGCCCCTGTTATAATAATAATTAGAAATCTGATTAATGTTCACATCAAAGAAATTTCAGTTCCATTGTTTCATGATTTCACAAAGATTAAAGCAGTACAGTCTCTGTTGGGAGATCTCATCAACCACTTTCTGATCTCTTTCCAACATTATAAACATCTCATGCATTTTTCATGACATTTTCCAAACTCTTGTAAAAGTAATTAAAAATATGAGACAATATGGCTTTCCAATACTACTATTACTACTACTACTATTTCTGGAATACTTCAAAGATACTAGGAACTCACTTACAGAAGAAGGAGGAATAGGAGTTTTTTGTTGAAAATCTATTGTATTTAATAATTAATAATTAATAGTTAATATTTAATAGTTCAGTAATTAAACCAGCCTGAACAGGAACCCTATAGATCCAGCTAATATATTAGGGTAGAACAAGAGAAAGAACACGTCTGATGATAAATGGATTTTATTTCAATACAAATTTTAAAATAATAAACATTCTCATTTTTTAAATCATACTTATATTTAAGAAAACAATTTACCCACTTGTTTATACCTTAAAGTAATATTAATAATACCAGTACTGCTACAAGTACTACTAAATTTTAAATTTTCTTCTTTCATTTTAAAGATTTTAATTTAATTGAGAATGTATTCTGCTTAAGTTCCTAAATGATAAAACATTTAGGTTATGTTTAGGAACAGGCTTAATTATTGAGAGGATAAAGCAATGACAAATATTGAGAGGATAAAGCAAATAATTAAGCAGTTATTTTTACCCTTCTATGAATCTCCAGTATTGCTAAAGCATGATGAAGAGTATATTTGTTACCCTTATGTATAAACTTAGTGCATTATATGTATTTTGAACTTTGAAGTGTTATGTTGAAGTTTAATTTTTCTGTACAGTACTATCTCTGCCTTTTCTGTAATGTACAGAAAATTAGCATATTTTGAAATACTTTGTAATCTATTTCATCCTCAAATACAAATATCTTAGAAGTCATGAAAGAGCCCAAACAGAACAATAGAATATTAACATTCATTAGCAGAACCCTCACTTAAACATAGCTATCAGGGAGATATCTTTCCTCAAAATCCAGGCCACTGATGAATGGTTACATTAAGATGATTTCAATAACTCAGCTTAAATGATAAAGACTTTTACTTACTATTTGCAAGATTTTGTTTTCTCTCTCTTTGCCCAGCTGCTTTCTTTGTGACAGATATAAAAAGAGGAAGCTCTTGTCCATTTATATTGAGAGTAAGTGCTTTCCATGAACCAATCAGACAGTGCTTTGCAGTTTAATATTCTGAGCATCACACTTTCCTCTCCTATTCTTCATCCATTCATTTGTACTCAGCGCAAACACTATTCCAAACCCAAAGCAAACTAATAAACCTTCATATTTGCTGGGAAGTTCAATGCAGTATTCATCTGTGGTTGATCAATTGTCTTTCCTTATTGCAGAAGACTCTAAACACACTGTTTGTAAATGGGCACACACACGTTCATTTAAGAAAACATTTGAGCACAATTAGTGTTCCACACTGTTTTGTTTGAGCATGTGGAGAATAGCTTTCTAAGCACCGTGCTGGGCACACATCAATCAAAGGCCTATCTGTAGACACAGGATTAATATAGAGCTATATCTACGGAAAGCTTTATGAAAACTGTCTCTCATTTATAAATCTACTGAATACACATGGAAAAACTGTAACCAAAAAGGAAGCAAACCAGAACAAAATCCATGTTAGATCATGCAATTTTTCTTCAAACAAACATTGCAGACATGCACTGCAAGATTATTTTCTGTTACTATACAGTTTTACATTCCAGTTATCTCTGGGAAACAGAGGAGCAGTGAGTTGTGTAACAGTCTTAGAAGAAATATCTTACAGATTGTTTAAGGATGCTTACTAGTCTTCACTTAAAATGAATTTTCACCAGCCAGATCAATATTCCAGCAAAAATGGCCATGTCATTAAGCAAACTAATTTTGGTGATGGGCCATTAGCTAGACCTTGAAATACTGTAGTATTGTGAAGAACAGGGAGCTTCTTACAAGTGTTTCATTTCTAGATCATCCAATATTTAGTTCTCTGTATAAAATACTGGGCTTCTTGCTTTAAGTAGCAAGTTCAGTTGTTGCCAGTTGTCTTCTTTGAGATGTGTCCTGTATCACTATTGTATAATAGGTCATACTACAATCATACAAGACAAATTGAGTTCAGTTCTCCTCTACTGGATTCTGAGAGAGAAGTAGCTAAAATGAAAACAGCCTGTTTAAAAGGGGGTATCTGAAACATATTGTTTCTTCCGTTAAAATGAGAGCTCTGAGAAATAAACTCTTTTAGGGGGAAAAAAAATAGGAGGCCCAGAACAAATCTGTGTGAAGTTTAACTTTTGTGTTGGTTTGCAAAATATGGCATTTGGTTTATGATTTACATAGCTTTGAAACTATACCTATTACAGCTTTTAAAAGAACTAAAAACTTAAGAGACTAGCTAGTCATTCTACTACTTAATTATGTCCCAATATTTGTTGAGCCATTATATTTGGATTAGAACAATCTCATAGCCATTATCCTTCTAGCTACTGTGCATTCTGCAATTATACCAACAGTTTTATTTAAAAAATAAAATAAATAAGCAATACAGCAGCATTTACTTAGTGTAATGTAATGTGTAAGAAATCAGAGGTTTGACAGACACCCAGGCTCTTGAAAATGTGCATGAGGCAAAGTAATACCTTGATATGGCAGAATAGCTGCCCCTCCTGTAGGCCATTCTGTTAACTGCAAACACTCTGCACATAACTCATCTTTCTGAGCTACAGTATATGGAAAGTATTTTGCTTTGGAAGGAACAAAGCACATACATTTGATCAAGGTTTCTTTAAAAAAAACAAACCAGAAATAATATTTTAACATTTCTTTAGAAATCAGATTAGGAGGAGTGAAATTCTTTAAGCAACAGACAGGAAAAATCTGGCTTGTAAGGTCTGGTCAATGTGGCCTTTTTAAACGTTAAGCTTCCAAAGTCAAAATAGTGAAATTATTTTTAAAATCCAAGTATCACCCTTGGG
Source organism: Liasis olivaceus (assembly GCA_030867105.1). Lineage (NCBI taxonomy): Eukaryota > Metazoa > Chordata > Lepidosauria > Squamata > Pythonidae > Liasis > Liasis olivaceus. Next base: position 59,623,628 of record CM061351.1, read on the forward strand.
CTTAGTCTAAATATTTCAGCATATATGGAGGACAGTTTTAAAAGATGATGAACTTCCAGCATTATCCATGCTAAAGGCCCCGAATGAGAAGTTGATGGCCTGGTAGCAAAGTCCCATCAGGATGGAAGAAAAACAAAGGACTAGTCCAGAGAAGAGAAGGTTAAGAGCACTGTGATTTTGGGTCCTGGAAGACACTTCTTCATTATTTGCATAACATGGATGGGCCAGGTACACCATAATGCTCACCTAACCATCCACCTCTTGTAACTGTAGTGTCTTCCTGCCAGAATGTGTTCTTGGCAGTATGCCATTTTAGTAAACCAACCTTATTTCTAAATAAAGGATCCTAAATCTTTTCCGTTTCCCTATCTTTGTTATTCTCTAATTATAGTCCTGAATGGTCAGCTTTTTATAGGTACTTCAGTGCCTAAATGCCAGTACTACTGTAACAAACCGCTATTTATGATAAATAATTACCAAGAACATGGTAAGTGTAAAAAAGGAACAAGAACCATTTTCAGGAACAGGTCACATAGCATATAGACCAGAGATAAGGATAGTATGGAAAAGCACTGAATTTGGTTTTCCACTGGAAGCCTTGGACTCAGCAGAGCTGAAGACTAAGCTGTTTTTCTGTGGATAGGAACTCATCCTTAACCCTGCCTCCTGGACTATCTTCCTCCCCATAGGAAGTAAGCTGAGTCAGTTTCATTCCATCATTTTTCAACAACAGAGGCATCCTGGCAGCACTGCAGCCATCTTTCCCCTGGCTGTGACTGCTTTAACTGATTGCTTCAAATGGGGATGCCTATTTTCAAGGTTGGAAGTAGTGAAAAGCAGTAGCTTTGAATTTCCCATCAATGGTACTGTTGGGCAGATACATTAATGCTCTTGGTTGAGAGCATCTTTGTATCTGCTCAGACTTTCTAATAAAGAAAGTAGAGCACATATGCTTCTGAAATGCCCAATTTACCACTTTTGGAGGGCAGAGTTAATCTATCCTCTAACTATAAATTATTCACATGGCAATCATGCACTACCTACTAAACAACCAAGATCAGGAAGTCTCTAGAATTGTAGCCAAGTTTTGAACCATTGCTATGCCAAATGGAAGTTTCTGGACCTGATCGTTTCCCTAGGTGTATCTAGTGAGGCAAGAATGGGGTTTTTTTAAAAAATTGGATGCAATGTAATGTATTTTTTAACATCTGTGTGTTTGGTCTATAGCCATATATTTTACTAAACTAAACTCTGTGTATTTCTATTAAAAATTTGATCACACTGTGAAACATAAATTTCCTCTCCTATTTCCTGGAATAAGGAACCCAATAGCTCTACTTGACTGGGGTACTAAACCAAATTGCAACCATTGTCACAGGTTTGGTGATTTAGGAGTACTTTCCATAGATACTCTGTGTGTGTGTGTGTGTGTTTTAGATTTTTTTAGCCCGCCTTTATTATTTTTATAAATAACTCAAGGTGGTGAATATGCCTAATACTCCTTCCTCCTCCTATTTTCCCCACAACAACAACACTGTGAAATGAGTGGGGCTGAGAGAGGGGGCCTGGCCCAAAGTCACCCAGCCGGCTTTCATGCCTAAGGCAGAACTAGAACTCACAATCTCCTGGTTTCTAACCTGGCGCCTTAGCCACCAGACCGAACTGGCTCTCAGTGTTCTGTTTCATAGTTCAGTAATCACTGTATTCTTTATATAAACAGGACAACTGTTTCTGTGAACTGTTTTTGTTTATTCAGTGTTAAAAATAATTATTTCTGTGATTATAATTGAATAGTGAATGTTGGTCAATTTTAATATATATAAGAGATGAGAGATTGTTCAAAAGCATAATGGAAAGATTCCTGTATCCTCTGACAAATAATTGGCTCCATCGTTATTTGTCTTTTGAAATACTTTCTCCCACCTCCTTTGGCTTCAAGCTATGGATGTCAAATAAATCTTCATGCTTTCATGTGATAAGACTACTGCATTAAGTTCTATCCACTGAAACATGTGGTAACATGAATGATCAAGATGCCTGCAGAGTTTACCAAAAATTGACTTCAAACTAGTTCATACAGCGACTGCATACAATACCTGCTCTATTTTTGCGTGTTTGTATAATCTGCTTTATTTGGTGCTTTATTTCACATATTAGAAATAATTTATTAAGAAACAGTATACATTGTTGGACATCATACCTCTAGATTTCTCAAAATAAGAATGGCCTAATAGATATTACTATGCCAGTATGTGTAGTACTGTTCCTTTGACTGGTGCTTTAGCATATTCACCTGATGGGAAGCTCAAGGCATTATAGACAGGCAAAAGAAAAGCAAAGGCAAAGGGGATGTAAGGAGGAAACTGGAGAGATTCAAAACAGTTGGTGCAGCACAAGGTAAAACAAACAGCTGTACTAGAAGTGTTGCTCAACCTGCTACTGAAATTTTCCTGCTTCATTTTAAGGGAGTTGCTAGGAAGTAGGAGATTTGAGAATCTCAATCAGGTTCCAAGGTACAGCAAGAGGGAGTAATTCTTGGAGCCATCATGATAAGCATTTGATAAATTCTGTTACCAAATGTCAAAAACATTATTTGGACCAAAAAAGTCAACATTATGAAAGAAATCAGAAAAAATATGTGTTTGACCCCCAAACATCCACTATTTAGGAAAAGGGCAAAACATAGTTCTTTTCTTGAGCTTTTAATTGTTAATTATTTTAATTATTAATTTTGTTTTTAATTAAAAAATTAATTAATTTTAATTGTATTGATTTTATTATGTTATACACGTTGTATTTTTAATTGTTGTAAGCCATCTTGAATGTTGGTATAAACAGAATATGTTTGTAATTTCCAACATTTGTGGAAAACTTTAGGAAACTTTGCTAAATTACTAAATGACTCTTTTCTCTAGCAAGGAAGAAAGAAAGATCCCAACATTAAATATAAATTTCTTAAGAAAAATGAATTGCTATTGCAATTAAGGCACTACAACCAAGTCAAGAATGAAGAATAATTAGGGAGGGATGGAATTAATTTTGAAAGTTCTGCAGCAAATTCATGATAGATCTTATTTACCATCTGTACTATACTTTAAGATTGCTAAGGAAAGACCTGTATCATATCAATAGTCCCACAACATCTACACGGCAGTTGTGTGGAATCTTATATGGAGTCTGTATTGTTTCTTTCATATATACACACACGGAGAGACACACACACACATATATACATATATATATTTGTAATATATGATAAAGAATGACATTGCTCTACTCTTGAACAGGCAGCTGGGAAGGCTACTAAATAGCTGAAAATAGACATACTTATGGCCACCAGGAAAGAAAATGTGAGTACTCTTCCCTCCCCTGATGTAACCAGCGGATTTAAAACATTTATAACCTAGAAGTGCATGTCTCCCTTGCCTATTAATTTCCAACAACTCTCTGAGGAAGGTGCCAGCAATGTTAGTGCTGGAGAAACTAACCTGGAACCAAATCCTGGGACCTACACCACAGTAAATGATATCTGGCACCAGATGAAGAGCCTATACTTTGGTAGTGCTTGCTAACAACTCATGCCACAATGACTATCTTTGAAAGAGTCCTCCTGAATATAGAACAGAAAGTGGACAACCTGAAGAAGGTGTTGGCACAATAATTTTAATAATGATAACATAAGGGGTATTTTAAGTAGGGGGAGAGAAGAAATCACATTGATGAACAAGCAAAATTAGAGGGGCATTACTCCTCTCCTATAAGATCAATCAAAGTGGTCAGTAATCAGCAGCCTTCCCCACCTTGCACTGTGCTAGAATGCTTCAACCAAATCCAGTCTGCTTGCTAACTGAACTTCAATAAATATTGTTTGGTAGACAGAAGAGGAATAATTAAATTCCTAAGTAGCCTGTTAATATGTGACCAGCAGGTTGTCTTACTGCAAGCCATAATTTGACTTCCTAGCCTTCCTTCTCCCCCCACCACTTCAGAAAATGATCCTTCTTCCTGATGGAAATGGCAGAAAATGATAAACTGACTTGTTTATTAAAAGAAAATTCAAATAATTATTACCTTAAAGAATGGAAACCACTGATGGACTATTTGCAAAATGCAGGTGGGGTGAAGCTTACATGGGGATTTGAAGATTAGATTATAAATGTAATGGGATATGCTTTGACAAAGAATTATTCCTACTTAATGCATTAAAAACTAGCACTTATGACACTTATATTATTCTTAAGACCAGAGATAGATTGGAAACTATCTATTTTTCATGTCTTTTTTCTTTTTCTTTTACTTTATCTCACCTTTTCTTTTCCTCTTTTTTATAATTTGTATTTTCAATTTTCTTTTTCATTTCTAACTTTTAACTTTGTAATCTTAAAAATTTCAATAAAATACTATTAAAAAAAAAAAGAAAATGATCCTTCTTATCTTTAGACAACAACTTACTCCAACAATGTTCTTGCATATGAAAGTTTTTTGGCCACCTTTTCTATTACTCTTACAATAATTTTTAAAGATCAACCATCTCAGCGGATCCTCCAAGGCAGAGCAAATAAGGTGGTCAGCCTCCCACAGAAGAATCTCTGACCTTCCAGATAAGTCTTGCTCAACGCTAGTGCCTCAAGTTTTCAAATCTCTCTCCTGTGCTTTGCAGGAGGTAAGTAGGAAAATTGAAAAGAGCACATCAAATATCAAAGAGGTCAATAAAGATAAAGAGGTGGTATTTCCAATCTTACTTAAAGAGCTATCAGCAGACACAGATGAAAGTTTGGTTAACTCCCCAGTATGTAACACTGCCATTTCCTATAACACCTAAAGCCTTCTGGAAGAGGAAGGAGGAGGGCTTATGACCAGATGATGGTTTAATGTTAAGTTTCCTATGCCTCATAGAGCGCTAAACTCTCCACCTCCCCATCACAAAGCCCAGCAAGTCTGAGCATAGCAAAGCAAAGTGGAACAAGAAATAATTCCTCCCCTCAACTTTGCAGGTCTGTAAAGCAAAGGAAAGCTGAAGTAAGCTGAAGTAAGATTGTAAGCGTAGTTGCAGTTTCATGTAGTGATCACTTCACTTAACGACCAAGTTGCTGATCCCAGTTGTGGTTGCTAAACAAGGACTACCTGTAATGGTGGTTATATGATATACAAAATGTATGTATGATTCTGATGTGCTTGTTAGCCACTAATAAGATCTCTTACACATTAATTCTCTCAACAGGCAATTTGGTATACCTGGAATTGCATTCTCTACCCATCATTTAAATCACAGGAGCCTCCCAATTCTGTTTTAGCATGATAGAAACCAAGATGATTATAATACCTTCATCCATTTGAGAACTCATATTGCAAAATAAATAGCTGACGTGGATATGTTTTCTGTTTGCACATTCAGTTACATAGTATGACTGAAAAAATTTACTGCCAAATCTCCAAAATGATAGTAGCAACTTTATACAATATCCGAAATTAATTTCTTTATAAGAGAAATAGAGGATTGGCATAGCAAAGCAGATTTTTGTCACTATAGCTGTATTCCAAAATGTATCTAAATCCATTTATGTTGCATTCTGTTCATATTTGGATACTATGAATAATGTCAGTATTCATCAGACAAAAATCCATCAGTTGCATCTGTAGGAAGTTATTGTGTTCCTTCTTTTTTTAATTAAGTCCTTTAGAAAAAATATATAAACCATGAAACATGAACAATATATAACAAGAATAGAAGAGTAAAATATAATAGTAGAATACAAGTAAGTAAACATGGGATTTTAAATGTCATGGAGGTCAGTTTTTCAATATATCCTTATTTACTTATACAATTATGATATCTGTTATATTAGTTATTAAAGGAGAGTCTAAAAATCACCATTAATCTTCAAGTTAAAAATACTTGGTTGATACCGTTTAAATCAGTAACTAGAAGTATGAGCTCTAACACATTAGAACAACACTAAGAATCCAATTTCTTATCAATTTAAGTAGAAACCCCAAATTTAAGATGTAGTACAAATCTGTAAATTATAATCCAAGAATGTGTAGGAAATTATTGTGGATGAATTGTGGCTCTGTTAAAGTTTTGTTTGGCTAATTACTACAATAGTGGAATTACTCTTAAATCTGCATCAAGGATCTGTGCATCATACAATGCTAAGAGACTGGGGAAGCTGCACTGTTGAATGTCTTCTAGATATATCCCTGCAGCCTAAAGTTGACCTGAGAATCTAAAAAAAGCTAAGTAGATGGATCCTGACTTGTAAAGCTATTACAGTAAATGAGACTGAATAAGTATTCACCACTTATATGGAATGAATTCTATGGATTATAAAATACTTATATTCTAATTTCTTGGTATTTGAAAGTAATGTAACAATAAAAACTATTGTTATTATTATTACTGGTATAATTACACTCTTATCAAATAGGAACAAATTTATTTTTAAATAAAACAACATTCCATACTGTCCATACTTCCAATTGCACACACAGCTTCTGTAGAAACTCAGCATATTTATTGCGGTTAGAAATATGTTAAGTTCGTATAGTAGCTGTCTGTGTAATTGGCAGCATAAAAGTAACCAAATTAACATAAAAACAGATTGCAAACTTTAAACTTCCTGTTGTAAACACATAGAAAATGTAAGCATAACAGCTTACTTTTCCAAAAGTCCAGAGAAACAAATCACAGCTTCAGTAGTAGTAGTTGGTGTCTGCTCTGCAGTTCACAGGGTGAATCAACACAGCATATGGACAGAATTACAGGAAGGGAGGTGGGGCATTGCCATAGATAGCCAGTCAAGTCACCATCCTGTTTTTATATCCCTGACCACCAGCTTGATTCAATTGCTGAGTCACACTTCTTTCTTTTAAGCAGGCAGTCCTATCCTTTGTAATTTGCTACATGGTGCCAGGCTAGGAACCTTGCCTAACTTAGGCTCTGGGTCAGCTGGCTCAGCCTGCACCTGTGTCTCCTCAAGGGCCTCTTCTACCTGTCTACTCTCTTCCATTAATTCTGGTGGAACAGGCTGAAACTCAGCCTTGTCAATCTCTTCCACTTCTGAACCTGAAGACTTGAAGTGATCCCCAACACCCACAAAATGGAACCCATCACAAGCACAAGTGAGCCCCTAGTTCATAGAGTCTGCCAGCATATCAATATGGTTTGACTAAACAATTGCATATACAGTAACATGTAGGGGAATGTTGCATAAAAACTTGTATTTGGAAAACAGTGTGCAGAATTATGCAGTATGCTTAGAAAGCAGGGAGGTGGAGATGGCCATGGTCTATAGGAATTTCATTTTTGACCAGATGCTCCTTTCAACTGCCTACCAAGTTAGAATGCATGCTGTTGCATTTGGGTGGCAGGACAGCATAGGGATACTGCTAATTATCATTCTCCCCTTTGCTAACAGTCTCTTTGTTAAAAAGATCTCAAGCTTGGCACAGGATGAGCCTCGGCTTCATATCCTTTGGGACTTCAGTAGCTATTCTGAAGTTTCCCACTCAGGAGCAGCTCAGGATTTCATTCCTCCATGACATCTGTCCCAGTTGATATTTAGCCTCAGTTTTAATCAAGGATCATTCATTAATATTTATTTACTATTTTTTTACCAGCACAATTAAAAATGAAAATGTTGTTAAGGAGGAATTAGAATATTTGGGGACTCACTCTGATCTTTACAGTTAAAGTCAGTGAAATTTGATTTGAGTTGGACTCTTGGAACAAGGCATAGAAATGTAACCATGAACCAAATGTAACCACTTGTCCATTTGCTTTGGATTCTTTTGGGATTGTAGATCTCAAGGATGTGGATAGTATATGTAGAGAAAGAGGAGTATTGTTAGCTCATTCAACTCTTTCCCCACCTGGCTGATGAAATCAGCTAGAACAGGACTGGCCACATGGTTAAAGAAGATGATCAATGTCTCCTCATATTTTTCCTCCTGCCTGAAAAGAGGCAGTTTAGTCAATAAAGCTTCTATTAAGAAGCTGTCTCTTAAACTGGGAGATGTTGATTGAGAAGAGGTGGCTTTCTTGCTCATGACACATCTGGATATTTCCTGGATTTATTTCAAATGGGTTTTCAGCTGGACTATGTTATTGAGACTCCTTTAATCAACTTATAGATGACCTCCACTAAAATTGGACAGGGGAATGCAACCAATAGCCCTCATGGACAGCTGAACCATTTTCAATAAAATTGATCTTGGTATCCTTCTGGACTATCTGATGGGCTTAGGGTCATAGTTTTACAGTGGCTTTTCCTTCTTACTAGGCCATGTCCAGAAAGTACTGCTGTGGGATACTATTTGAAAACAAAGTAGTTGATCTGTAATATCCAACAGATATGATCCCCCATGTTGTTCAGTATCTACATAAAAACAGCAAATAATGCCTCTTAAACTGTGATACCAAGAATGAAAAGTGTACTCTGGATCATACATTTGAGAATTTCAGGAATTAGCTCATCATCCTAATCAACGGCCATTTTAGAGCATGATTACGTTACTAGAAGGTACATGAAAATGTATGGGCAGAAGTTGGATAACTCCTTCCACACTCCCCCCCCCCCACACACACACTGCTTGTCGAAACTTAAAAAAATGTGTTCCTGCTTTCCCCATGTTTCTTGAGGCAGTAACAGTGACAAGTGCTGCTTCTCTCTGCTGCCCATGTTAATTCTTGGTTATTCATTTGCAGCCAAGCAAATATTGCATCTTGCCCTGGGTAGTGTCGAAGATCAACAGGTTGCTCCATGATCCATGATAAATTTGATTTATCCATGATAAATGGGTAATCATGGCGTGTAAAGGTCATCCATGATAGTATTGAAAACAGAGTACGATATTAAATATCTATTTCCAGCATTAACATTTTTAGAAAATCTACTACAAAGGTAAACTGTTAATACTCAGATCTCAGTACAACAAGAAGTTTAAATTTTACTTACTGTTTTCCTGTAATGCTCAAGTGTTTTAGTTGAAGTGGGTAAGAACTGTATAGATTATTTTAATCACAAACAAGCTTTGAGGCTTCCAGAAGTCCAATGAGAAGGAAGGCCATTCTGTTTTATAACATCCAACCCGTACTGAACATAACAATCATTAACTTTCTGTGGCACATAGGCACATTCCTGCACATGAAATTGTACTGTTACAATGTTACTGTTATACTCCTACACATGAAATTGTACTGTTACACAAATAAGCTTCCGTTACAGAATTAATGTCCACAAATGTCACCTCTAAAATTCCTAGTCATCCAGTTCTCTAACTTGAACTCCACGCTTCAGGTTTTCTATCCTACCAATCTGCTCATGCAGTTTCTCTTTATTTTTATCCTGTCTTTCAATCAGCATATCCAAAGTCATTTGACTGGCATGGGATTTTATTGCCCATTTGTAAATACTCCTGTGTTAATTCAACTCAGCTTAATTCATAGCATCCTCCTTTGCTTGAGAACTTTAGTATATAGATGTTAGAAGCTATATCATCAAGCCAGCCAAGCAGAAGTGCATTTATGCTATAAAGAAAGGAACAGAAAGCAAAGGGGTACTGAAGCTGCTTATGTCATTGCTGGGTCTCGTGATGGCAGTTTATGGTATGCTGGTAATTGATGAGACAAAAAGAGGGAGTCTATCTTAGAGCTAATCTGGGAAGCGTACTGAAAGCAGTTTGATTTGCCCAACAGAAACAGAAAAAGTTGCAGTCAGGATAACAGTTCTGTTTCAGTATTTTGGAACATCAGTTCTATGAAAACTTTCTGAAATTTATTTTATTCCATTCTATTTATATTAGTGTCTTGAAGCACAGTAAAAAGGCAGCATTAGCTTGTAAGGCCAGGAGAAGTGATGTAAGAACATCCATTCCTATTTTTTTTTTCATGGAGCAGTGTACAAAATGGAGGGATGGTGTTGATTTGCAGGAGCAATTCAGAAATGTTTTCTCCTCAGTAGCTTGTAGTTCTCCATCCTATAAGCAGCCACACCCAGACTTATGATTTTTTTTTTATATAGTCTAGTCTATGGACATCTGCATCCCCTTTCAACCAAAATAGTTTCTAAAATCGATCATAGTGGTCCTTCTAAAAGTTAAACTTGACTTTAGCACTCATCTGGCATCCTTTTTCACCCTTGAAGTGTTTTAGTTACAGTTTGCTCTTAAAGGTGTTTGGCCCCGGTGTAAAATATTTTTATGAATTTGTTGCTGGTCTATACTTGGTCTAGTCTTAGGTTCACAATTACAAATAAAATATTTTAAAAAATACTTAAGGAAAGCTTTAATCATTGGGCCAGAAGTCCGTTTAATCCAGCATTTGTGACTAGCATGCTGAATCAGGTAGTGATCTTGATAGTGTTATTCAGGATTAAAAGTTCCCCTAGAAGTCAATATATATCCCATCATTGGAAGGGAAAAATATGCTAAATTCCAGAGTGATTGGAAATGGGCCAAACATTTCTAGGACAAGTAATGAATGGCCATCACAGAATCTACATGAATTAAGATGGGTAATCATGTCATGTAAATAGTGATTGTAAAAGAAAAGCATACTGTTGAATTGCATAGCCTTAGTATGTTTAACCTATAAATTCCTACTCAAACATATGGGGAACTAAGATTTACCCATGGATTCTAGATTTAAGTGTCAAGCAGCACCCTTAGCAAGTTAAAAGGATCAAAAAAGGGTCAGTAAATCTACTAAGTGTATCTGTAGTCTTGGAATCATCTGAAGTGGATGGAATGGGTTTCTTTTCCCAGGCTTATTACAATGACCAATCAAATACACTCAAAATCTGATGGGATGGACAGGATGACATAGCCCTCTTCCACTGTGGCTTTCTATTTTCTGATGTTTAAGATAGGCCTCAAGACTAGAAGCTGCTCAGAGCTTGACCCTCAGTGAATGTATCTAGTTTCCTTTTAAAACCTATGCAGTCCAGATCCAATGGCATTGATCTTTCAGCACTTCATGATCTACATGGCACAAAGAAGTGAGATGTAAGTAAAATTAAGAATTTACTCTGCTTCTCCTCTTTGTCATTCTGCCTGCTCTTTATCTAAGAGATTGCTATTCTAAGGTCACTTCCTTCTGCCTTTCCCAAGCAGACAGGCACAGAGCATATGTTCTTATACTTTCTTTCAGCTAGTTTTGCCTGTCTCTAAAATGTATTTTTTGTAAATATTTTTCTGTAAACATTTATTTTGCTTTAGCTGGACAGCTGGGATACACTCCTGACATTCTTTGCTCATCCCTCCCAGTAACATCCACCACAATGAGGCAGCACAGCAGGGCTTGGGGGTAGAGTGGGGGGAATAAATTGTGTGTGTGCGTGTGTATATACACACACACATCTGCTTCGTTGCTTATGTCAGATTCTCTCCAACGTGCACACATAGAATAATGCAACTCGCAACCCTAAATTGTTGCAATTAACACTTCTGACAGCAGTAAATTGAAAGTTTATACAGTATTTCTCATATGTAGTTCCATGGCTCTTCTCTTAGGAAGGCTATATTGAATTCAGAGTTTGGATGGTCTCACATGTAACCTCCTGACCTTATGTTAAATTAGATATTGAGAAAACATTTGTATATCTTCCATTTCAAAACATGTTAATAATAATGCCAAGGCATTATTTCACCTTATTATACAATGTATCAGTTAAAACAGAAAGTCCAATGTAGATTACAGAAATATTGAAGAAAATTGATTGGTTCATGTTACACGTATCAACATGCATATATGAGCTCCTCCATGCAAAGGGAGAGATCCTGAGCATATAAAGATTCCACCTCAGGAGCAGCTCAGTGCACTTGCATTAGCACATAATTAAATTCCCTTCAATTACACATTGGTACATATGCTGCTGAATGCATAGATACTGGAAAGCATCAGTGGCCACAATGCTCTCTAACAAATGGTGAAAATTTTGAGAGAGACCCACTAAAGGAAGCACTATTTTGAGTTTTTCAGGTAACATTCTTATGTGTGCCACCCTGGACATCTAATTTGGTAATATTAGGGAAAGATAGGAATCCTGTGTATGGCAATTTGTATTTCTCTTTGTTAAAGCAAATAGGCCCTGCAATTTGCTTCAAGGAAACCTTTTCACATTGCCTTGAAGCTTTTCCTGGTCTTCTGCTCTACGGTCACTTGCCAAAGCTAGATGATGCTACTATGCAGTCACTTTGCCCGGGGAAGAGCCTCTTGTAGTGGCAGTGCAGAAGACCATTGTATTTTGAGGAGTGAGGTGACATCTTTTAGCTTCTTCTTCATATTAAGTCACTTAGAGTTCACTCTGAGTCATAATAATGTTTTGCTGGCTTTTTACTTTTGCCTGGTAAATCAAGAAGAGAGAAGAATCTTCACACAGCTGTAGGAGGACCTCAAGATTATTTAGGTTAGCACTGGCTTATCTATACAGTTCCCAGGCTCTTAGTTTACATTCCAGGGTTTTGTTAGTTCACATGATGAGCAGTGGTACCATCTAGCCAAGGTCAGATCCTGTAATCTCAGTACCATGGAAACAGGATCATGAGGTTTTAGTGCCAAACTTTGATAAAAACCTTAAGATTGCCCCTGGAGCTTTGAGCTTCGACACAGATTTTGGTACCAGGTGCTGTGTGAATTGGCTGCCTTGGGGTAATTCCGCTGTCGTTCCACTGGGGCTCCCGACAGCTGAAGGGCAATTGGTTATCATCTTGCTTGGTATGTTATGTTTTTGTATTTCAAGTTTTTGCATTTTATGCTTTTGTATTTGTTTAAATCTGTCTGCTAAAGTTAACAATAAAGCTTAGTATACCCTTACTTACTGGTGTGCTCATTGTCTCTGGATCCTAAAAGAACCAATTGTCTAGCACCTGGCCAGTGCTTGGCAAAACACCTCTTCAGATTTTGGTAAGGGCATGCTGTAGAAAGCAGAGTCATGATGAGCCATGTCAAAGCAAGCAAGCAACATGCTTTCTGCAGCTTTCATCAACATTTTTGATGAGTAGCAGTCCTCCATAATGCTTAACACAAAACTTTGAAAAAGTAGAGCAAAGCGTTAACATCCTTCTTAGAATCAGAATGACCATGTTACCTCACAAAGCAACTTTGAGGGAGCGCTTTGTGTGAAACTTTGTTGAAGCAAAACATCCCTTCAAAGAGTTCCACAGCCTTGATACATACTGCTATGGCACCACCTAGTACTATGGTGGATTTTCAGCTTGTAAAATCTGAGAAGACTGACAAAGAGTTTGGCAAGTTGAAGTCTATTCTGCAAGTTCCTCAAATCTTTTGTTTCATGTCTTCTAAATCCTGCCAAGATAGGGCTAACACTCTGCAGTTTAGAAAAAGTGAAATGTTTCATTTGATTTTTTTTTTCTAGTCTATCAGCATTTATGATACCATACTTCTAAATTGTTTCTCCTAAAACTTAGAGCTTTATTACTCCAAATATTGTAGTTTTGTTACTCGTGCTGACCAGAAGGTGGAGCTGGGGATGACTTTGCTCTTGACCTTTAAGAGAACTTATCAGGTGGTTTAGGCTGCAATTCATCAGTATACAGATGACATGCCCTCATCTTATACCTAGTGAGGCTGTATACATTTTGGCTGGTAACATGAAGGCTTACTGGGGATTGATAAATGCAAACAAGGTAAAACTACAACCCAATGGAGACAGATAATACATTCTTTATCTTTCATAAAGGAGTTTGGGGTTTTCCTGGGCACAGTACAGGTACCATTGGTGGCCAAGAATACACTTTATCATCTTTAATTGGCTCACCAACTCTTATTTTCTCTGAAGAACAGATCTTGCCTCAGAGATTATAGCAGCAGCAGCTACTTTGGTCACTTACCAATCAAATTTACATTCAATGCTAAAATTAAAGCCATCCTTTTGTGCCAAGTCTAATCTACATACTACAAGAACAATTAATAAAATTAAAATTTAGGGTGCTACCAAGATATAAAAACCAATACCATTAGGATTATAAATATAACTGGGATTACACAAATATAACTAGTAATTATATCTGAACTACATTACTATAAACTGGAGATGGATTTTAATCGAGCAAAACAAGAATTAAAACAAAGGATAAAGGATATTGAGAGACAAGAAGATATAGGAAAGACACCACTCTTCCTGTCCCCTGCATTCAAAAAATACAGAGTTTGGTCGCTAGTTACCTTGACCACCTTGAAATCACCTGCCATCTGAGAGCTTTCTCCTTAGCACACTGCCATGCCCTCCCCTCTGCTGTCTTGGAGGGAAGGTATAAAAAAAATTCCACTGGCCACTAGATTATGCCCATGTGACTCAAGAGAGGTTGAAACTACAGAACACGTTCTCCTGCACTGTGCCTTTTATGAAGACTCCTGTGCTAAATTTATTACGCCATGGATCGCTAAATATCCTGGACGTACAGACCACGAGCACACGCAATTGCTGCTCATAGATGAACATCCCATAGTAACAGAGCAGGTAGCAAGATTTTGCACTGCAGCAATAAAGATCCGCCTCATCAAGAGACCAAATGTTAAGAAAGGCTATCCTATGTAATGGCCTGTATACTATAGTAAATCTTCCATAACCTTGCCTATATATACTTTTACATATAGCATGGCCACAATGTAGACTTTTAAGTTTTATACCTCACATTTAATAGATTTTTAACCTGTACATAGTTAGTATAGTCAACATAGGCTCCATCCTAGATCTCATTTGTTGAGCTGAACAGGTAATAAATGTATTTTAATATATATATGCCTGCTATTATAAATTGTTAACAACTAAGTATGACTAAATTTGTTTTATAAACATATGTCTCTATATTGGTCTATGACTGTAATAAAGTTTGCTTGCTTGCTTGCTTGCTTGCTTACTATAAACACTTGACACGAAACTGCCTTTGGAATTTCAAATGATCCAAATACAGTAGTGAAAATACTCAAGGAATATACCTATTCTCTTCCTGTAATAAAGGCTGCCTATTTGTTTCTAACCCTAGCCCTAACCTTAAAGTGCTGGCCTTGGGCTTTGCAAGCCTTAATACCGAAGAACTATTTGCATGAACCGCACAAGCATTTAAATCCCTCTTCAAGGCTCTGCTCTGCAGCCAGATTAGACTGGTAAGTAACAGAGAGGAGGTTTTTTAATACTGCTCCCACATTGATGAAAATGTTTTTCTTCAAGTAGAAAAATAGCTCTGTCACGGATGATGTTTTAAGGTAAGTTTTTATTTTGGTCTTTTTAATTCGTTTCATCTTGATCAAAATGCATAGTTCATTTAAAGGAGCATAATGTGGATATTAAGTTGATGGTTTTTTGTATATTCCACATCTGTTAATGGCAGTTGCCCTGAAAGTAGCTTAATCTCTTAATAAATTTTTAAAAAATACAATGAATACATGTATATATTGGCTTGGGTAAATTGCTAATTTACTCCAGCTAATGGAAAAACAGTCCACAGGCAGCACAATCACCTACAGCTGTAGTATTGCATTGGGCGGATATTCCCCTTTGAAAAAAACCAAATGAAACTTTACCAACAGTATAAAATGAATACCATTGTTTGAATGTTTATTTCTAAGTACAAGAAATATAACCAGTCCCTTGTTTTGTACAAAAATACCTGAAAGATAACAATTAAGTTCACTAGTCAAAAAGTGAAAAGCTATTTACAATATGAAGCAATGCATATTGAATAAGAGGTTGTGTCCCTTAAGTTAATACCTTTTGCATTCCCTGATAAGTTTTATTCCATTTTACAGTCACAATAAAGTCTTGTGTTATGACAATATAATTTATGCTAAGCAAGTCTTGCCACTGGAAAGGTGCATTGATTGGTCAAAATGGTCAGGTACTTAGTGCAGAAAAGTTAAGACAAAACAATCTAAAAATAGAGGCACATATTTCTTCAAGATTAATTCAACAAATAAAAAGCTGTACTTTTAAAAAACACAAATAATATAACTTACCTGCTATTTTTTTAAAAAAATTACCAAATGGTTTGGCATTTTCCTTCTTAACATATTACAAGATGCTATATGACATATTTTATTTACAAAACAATCACAGGCAAAAATAAAATAAAATCAACAGGCTCCAGAAACAACCCTGAGCATCCCTCTTTACATTCATGTCATTTAAATATTTTTTTAAAAAATCAAATTTCCTTCAATCCTTATTTCCTAAATTGTTAGACAGCTGTATCTGCTGGTACTGTTTAAGATGGGTTAGAAATTGTACATTTCTAGCAAAGGGGAGAAATGCAATAATGGTGTGCTCAAGTAATATAGCTACCACTTTGAAGGTAGTACAAAATAGTCTGTCCTCTGCATTCAAATTCATCAGAACTTGTACTGTCAAATTCAAAATCAGAACTTGTACTGTTAAATTCAATTAAATGTAATTTTTATAACATGAAGCTATCACTGGGAAACTGTGTAACTAAGATACTGAAAAATTTTCAGTAATTTTTAATAAACTCAAACAACCTCACTTAAACTTGAGAATCTGTATTTTAAAAAATCCTGTAAGTCCATTTAAAAAATCTAGGTGGAACAAATATGCAGTATTAAGTCAACTCATGTTAGCTTACCTTACAAGTGTTGACAAAATATGTAAAATGTAATAACCAAGATATTTCTAACAAAAATCAAGTTTCTTCATTGTATATGTAGACATTTCATGGAAAAACCTCTATTAGATATGTTCTGTAAACTAAAATACAGTGTTTTTTCATCGGCTATGCATAACTCAAGCTGGTTATATTGTCTTAAGCTATTCTCAACAGTATATGATTATCCTGTGAATAAATAACTGTACTCAATTTCAACTGCTCAAATGGGCTATCAGTTACATGCAATATTTAATATTAATACCTATATAAAGGTTCAAGATTTTTGGAAAGAGTGAGAGAGAAGATATTTCACTTGCAAGTAATTCTGAACATTCATAGGCTGGAACATACTTCTTGATTTATAAAACACAAAACACTTCCTATATGCACTTACTATCATCCCCAAATTACGATAATCATAATAATTGACCTTATTTAAGTGCAAGCTATCAATGAAAGAAGTGTTGCTATGTAAACATGGAACAGCTGAAATATTCACAAGCATTGGCCTTGATTCTGATGTTATAAAACCCTCCACATGGCATATCTCCATGCACACAGTTATATAGAATTAGAAAACATGAGCCAATATGAGTACACTGACAGATATGACACTTCAGTGGCATACTTTTTATTTGCCACATTTTCCCCCAATTACAGCTAGAAAGCTGTGCCTTTCAAGAGAAATAAAGTATTATTTGTTCTGCATAGCTATGTACACATTAACATTCTAAGTGTATGGATTTAGGGAGCCTAAATCAGGACTAATAGTAGGATGATGAACCAGGACTGAAGCAAGGTTTCTCTAGTTGCTGCAGATACTGGCATGCAAATGTTAGTGCATAAACCCTAAAGGATCAATTGTCTGAACTGTCAATGGCAAGTCCTTCTGTGGCAGAGACAGTTGAACATATAATTTCCAAATAAAAATTAGTCATCCAGTTATTGCAATGCTGCAGGTGCACTGCCCTCTTTTACAGCAAGACTGAAATGGACGGAGAGAATGTGCAGCAGTGCTTGAGGGATGATGTCCACAGTTTTGAACAAGCTCACAGTGTTAAGTTTTGGCAATCCAGCAGCATGTGATCAGACTGCATTTCTCACATTTACTTCATTGACAATCATATTTATCATGCCATCACTTAGGAAAAGTACATCTATGCTGCTGGAGCATTCCTCAATATCCCAGCTATTCTTAGAAGATTGGGAGTGCTGCATGAGCACTTCTCCTGTGTTTCCACTTTTGATTCTATTTATAGTTTGTGTAACACCTACAACAGTATTTTCAATAAGCAAAGAAACATAAAATCAGAATTGTGCTTGGGTTATTAGAAAATGCAAGTCCAGAGAAAAAATAAATGGAAAGAGCATGCAGACTTACAGAGCACTCTTAAACTCCTAACTATGGTTAGAAGACTAGGCAGTGTTATATGTGCACTGGAGCTGTATAATACATTCTGAAGAGTTAAGGAAATAATGCTAAAAATAGAAAACACTGAGTTGTGTTATACTAAGTAGACTAAATAAATGACAACCCCTCCCCTCCCCACCAAATAAAATAAAATAAAATAAACAGAAAAAAGCCAAGTGATTCCAAATACATATATTATCATTCAGCTCTGAACTAGCTACTGACAGTGGATTTTCCCATGGGATATGTGCAGAAAAAGGAGCTCCAGCAGATTGGGAGGGAGGAGGACAATCAAAATAAAACAGGTTCAGAACATCTGTGCATAGAAGCAGAGTCCTCTTTCATACACACACACTACAGCCATTATTTTAAAAATCATACACTGGTGGGATGTTCTCTCCTTCCCAGAATTGTCTCCATATTGTTTCTTCAACAACATCAGCAAATGGCAGAGCATCTAGTTTCAAAAGTCAGAAGACATTTTTTGTCTTTTGGGTTATTGTTAGGATGAAGCAATTCATGCAGTATAGGATTTAGAACACCCAAATCAGGCATAAATTTAAAAACTGTATCAGCTAATATAGGCTAAATATAATATCCAAAAGGAGTGCAAAAAAAATAGAGAGCAACAAAAAACAATATAAAGAGAGCGATCAATACAAAAAGAAAATATACTCAGTTTTAAATTGTCAAGATTATTCCAGGGCAAGAGTTCTTTTCAATAATTTTGCTTCACAAACCTGACTCTGTTAAGTGGACCAGCCAAGGGACAATTTCCAGTTTTGTTTAGTGTTTTTACATAACCTTTCCCAGTTTTGTGGGAGTTGCTGGGACACTCAGCAGCAATCAGGCTTAGGATTTAGACAAAAGAGCAAAATCTTGGACTGTTGGCACCAGCTCAAGCATCCCTTTCCAAGTCCCCTAGGTGCATAATTTTGATGGTACATTTAGTTCTTTAAAAGCAACTACAAGTTGGCTAATGTCCCAGTGTCAACTTTCTTCAACAATACTTCTCTTCCATCTCCATTCTTGGAACAAAGCCAGTTATCAGCATGGGCTGGAACAGAGGTCATAAGGCCACCCGGATGCAGTGATGTTTGAGTTTACAAGGTAAAACTCCCTTGTTTAGTTGGTAGAATTCAACAAGCTGTATTAGATCAGTGAATTTGGTGCTCCCATCATCCAGGCTGAAAAATATCTGTCCGTCATCTTCACACTTGAAAAATGAAAATGAAACAACAATAAAATACTAAAACTTTTCTTAAGGCAGAAAACAAATCATTCAAAAAAGAAAGAGTGTTAAAATATTTCAACCAGTATAAGTATCCATATTCATCTTATTACCCTTACTTTTTAACTTCCTTCTTTCCTGAAAAGTGCAGACTTTGAAGTTACATGAATCCACAATTCTAAGATTTCTGTGGGATTGCATTCAAGTCAAACAAATCAGACAAGAGTTCTCACTGAAGGCACAAATGACCAGGCTCAAGCTACCCTGTTTTGGAGACGTTATGCAAAGACCGAGCTCTCTAGAGAAGGCTCTCATGCTGAGGAAAATGGAAGGAAAGAGAAGAAAAGGATGACCAGTAGCAAGATAGATGGACTCAGTTACAGTGGCAATGGGTGCACTGTTGGAAGACCTGAAGGATCAGGTTAGGGACAGATCATCATGGAGAAATCCATCTATGTGGTCACTAAGAGTTGACACGGAGTTGATGGCACAAAATCAATCAAAATTATCTCTTTCCAAAATATTAACACTACTTAAAATTTAGGGAATGTTAGCAACTTAAGATCAATCAGTTCTAGCAAAGGACCATCAATGTAGCATTTAAAACTAAGAAATAAAGGAATGTATATGCTGATATAAGAAAGAGTATAGCTAATATAGAAAAATACATATACTAATCACATATATATTGTACAGAATGGACAATGTATCTGAGACTGACAATCCTACACTTATTACAGTTCTGAAATTCGGCCCACCATTTTATGGATCGTCATCATTATTTTCACCATCTCATTACAATGTTCCTTAATTCTTCAATAAGTACGAAACCATTGTCTTTTTCAATTCCTTGGGTTCTGATGGCGGGGGGGGGGGGGGGGTAAACAGATAGGTAATTGTCAATTTAACACTTCAGAAAAATTAAGAGGACAGGATTAAAGTCACATACTGAAAGATATCACCACCCAGTACTGCCTGGGTGGAATACTATACTTACTGGTAAAATCTGAAAATGTTTAATTTTTTGATGATGACACAATGTAAGTACAAATGCCTTTGGATTACTCTGGCTGTCCCGAAGAAGAAATAACCTACAAAATAACATTATATGTTACTACCAGATTGACTATGCAATTCTTATAAACTAACAACTCCACTGCTTTATGATGTCATCAGATTCTATGTCTATTCATAAGTAATCTAATATTTCACTGATGAAAATAACATTAAAAAAAACTATATATAAGATGCTGATATACTATGTATGTTCAAGGATACAATATTAATCATTTTATGCCTTGCAACTTGAGCATTCCAGTGATTCTAGAGGATTCCAACTCAATAAGCAAGCACATAGCTTTCAGTCTTAGGCAGCTTCAGGTAGACTAGTTCAGTATAGATGGTCTGAACTAGTAATGGATAGTTATTACTATTTTTTTTCCCCAAGAACCTTATCCTATAGGCATCCCAAGCTAATTGAGCAGAATGTAAGTCTATTAGGGCACTCATTTCAGGGACATTTCTGGGACTTGTAGGCCATGGAATAAATAGTACATACTCAGTTAAAAATACATACCCATCCACGAGACCCTGTTGTTTAATAATCCTGTGGGATTCTTCTCTTGAGATCCTGCCATGAAACCAGTGCTGTGTCTTATGAATAACTGATGGAGAAATAAATGGTTAATCCTTATATATTGTTTATGCTGGTCTTTAACCGTAATAAAGATTTGATTTGATAGTATATTGTAGAGTGTGTGCATGGTACAGTATGGGTTTTATCCTTGTTTATTATATTCCTAACTGCCAGATTCAAAATATGGCTCCTGGTGTTTACACAATAAAAACAAAACAAGACAAAAACATAATATTAATAAAATAAAAAATAATAGCACAATACAGTAATACAAGGTTCTAAACTGGTTCTGGAAGAGCTCAGTTTTAATTTCTGGAAGGCTAACAATGAAGAAAGTTGAACCTTCTGACTTTAGTAGAACAATTATTGTTTGAGTCAAGTTCAATCTCAAATCTAAATTAGTGACTCAACTTTCACATTGAAATAAAAAGACGAAACTCAGCAGTTGCCATTCTTCTTACTTGTGCTCAGCGAGGAAGGATGAAGTGGACTTTGATTCCCCAAAATGTTCATTCTTGTGCTGCGTTTCTGCAGAACAAAGCATATAATTATAATGCATTATCAGCTGCATGGAGCAAAAAGCACAAAGTCTGACCTGATTCCATTAAGAGGGGAAAAAAAGAAAAACTCTGGTGCAAACTTCCAAGCCAGCTATGAAGCTCACTGGGGTGGGGTGTGGACCATAAACTACATCCTGAGCTCTCTGGCAGGAAAGGCAAGATAAAACAAATTCATGGAAAGCAAATAATACTATTTTGCATACCCGTTTGCCTGAATAGTGAAGATGATGATTCTCCAATCATTTATAGGAATAATAGTGCATAAGAGGCAATTTGGTACCTAAGTTTATATTTTATATATAATATAAGTATATTGGCATATAAGATATTATATAGTAATTAATTAATAACATAAGAGCCAGTTTGGCGTAGTGGTTAAGGTGCTGGCCTAGAAACCAGGACACTGTGAGTTCTAGTCCTGCCTTAAGCATGAAAGCTGGCTGGGTGACTTTGAGGCAGTCACTCTTTCTCAACTCAATCTACCTCATAAGGTTGTTATTGTGGGGAAAATAGGAGGCAGGAGTATTAGGTATGTTTGCTGCCTTGAGCTGACCAAATATAAATAAATAAAAAGGCAGGACAATAACAGTAAGTGTCTTTCATATACAACTGCCTACTATTCCACTAATAAGCCAAGGAACAGGGTATGAGCCATTCACTATCTATGAATGGAGATGCAGAAGGTAGGATGAAGAGGAAAAGCCTCTTTTATACAATAATATGATCTCTGAAGAAAGAACAGGATAAAAATATCTATACCTATCTATAGCTATTGCCCCTTCATTCAGTTAATGCATGAAGCAGGCATAACCTGACACCTCTTCCTTAGATAGTAGATTGGGCCCATGTATATCTTCTTAATGTGAAAACTTTGAATAAAAGGCATGCATAAAATGCCACCCAAAGGACTAAGGATTTCCCCAATGCAGTCATTCCCACATCAGAGGAACCACACCCTGCAAGGTGAATACTCTCCCCATTACGAATGGCCATTTGAAGAACCAGCATAACAGAGAAAATAGTGTCTTCCTTCGATCAAATATCAAATTCCTTTAAAAACATTACAATAGCTCCTATGCCATAGCTGATAACAACATGAACTGCTCTTCTAACCAGTGTTTCACAGATATGTCTACAGAGAAAGGTTTGCCAATTGGCAAAGCAGAATGGGATTCTCTTACCCGCCAGGCATGGCCTTCTTCCAAGGCTGCACACTGTGCTTCTTCTGGATTTTCAATCACTCTTCCTATTTGTCCAGAAAAATCCATTGCTACTAAGGAATTTTCAGACACACTTCTCTGAAAGATTTTTAAAAGTATCATTAAAATAAAATTAAAACTGAAATCATAGAACAGACAGCACGTGGGCCAAATATATAAAATAAATTATCCTTGCTATCACTCAGTCATAAGAAAGCTTGATGGAATAAGTCAAGCAGATTTTAAACCATGGGTGGGGAAACTGGCTCCCAACAGCTCTAGCAGCATGTCAACGGTGGAGGATGTTGGGAGCATGTGATTCAGAAACAGATTTCCCAACTTGATTTAAAATGAATTCCAAAGAACAAGGAATAGAACAGTGTTTCTCAACCTCAGAACTTTAAGATGTGTGGACTTCAACTCCCAGAATTCTCCAGCCACAAACACTGAAATAAAACCCTGTTCCAATCACTCCCTGAGAAGACAAGCAATAACACTGTGAGGTAAGTAGCAGAGCAGAACTTCTGCTGATCTCATTTACTGGTATAGAAGTTAGGAATAGCTAGGCAAATTGGATGCACAATCCAACCCCTTCCCATCACACAGCGCATTTTGCATATTATTTCATTTTACTGATTTGTGATATTCTTTTCTACTTCTTTGGTTTCCTTTATGATGAAAATTACTAAGAAGTGTAACTGGATTACCATCTGACTCTGCAAGAGTGTACACTGTAGAGAATGTCAGGCCTGAGTAGTTAAAAGCTACTTTGTACCATTCAATGGGAAAAAGCCACCTGAACTCCTGCTTATATTATTGATGGAATGATACCTGTATAGTACATAAATTAACTTACCACAGGAGTGGTGAAGTGAGGAAGCAAATTGTTTCTCTGTTGTGGAATTCTGTAATTTTGGTACAGCAACATCCCATACTGAGAAGTGGAGAGAGAGAAAAATATGCAGCTGTTTAGTTTGTTCTGATTGTGATAATGTAGTATCCTCGGTGCTTTTTTGCTTGGCTTAAGCCAAAGACTTGGGCTCAGGAATTCTGTTCAATTTTCAGTTTGTTCCAAGGAAAGCAACTGAACGAAAAGAATGCTAAAAATAACTCTCCTTTGTTCCTACAGAGGTAGTAGAATAATGCATTCATACTGAAATCTGCAACATTTTACCGCTGAACACAAAATAATTGTGTTTATGGCACAGAAGAAACACCCTGCCTCTATCTATCTATCTATCTATCTATCTATCTATCGGATTTATTTATTTAGTGGATTTATAGGGCCGCCAGACTCAGTGTGATTCTGGGTGGCATATAGCAAAAAAACAAACAATAAACCAAAAATTACCACGTAGCATTAAAAAGCATACCCAATATCTAAAATATAAAATGGCAACCTAACACAATAATTAAACAACCAAAAGGGGACTCCATTCAACTGGACCCAAACGTCTGGGGTCTCCTCAATTATTTTCTTTTGTTGCTAGATCCTTCCCTTGGTTAGAAAGATTCGCAGGCCTAGAATTCTTTATACCATTCTCAAGACACAGCTATTGCTTTTTGTATTTTCCAGTCCAGAGCATAGCCTTTGCAATACAGGTAGTCCTTGTTTAGTGACTACAACTAGGACCAGCAACTCTGTTGTCAAGTGAAGTGGTAGCTAAGTGGGAAATCAGGTGACCATGACTGTGCTTTCCAGCTTGAAACTGACAAGATTAATCAGTTTTACACCATTGGCTTTTGTTTGCCTCCTAACCACTCCCCTGCCCTTTGGAATGCTCACCTGGGCACTGAGATAATTAACAAGAAGGAAATTAACGTTTGCATTGGAGAGGAAGGGATTATATATATATGTGCAACCAATCACACAATGGGGAATATACATCAAAAGCAATGTGCTGGCACAATGGGGAATATACATCAAAAGCCATGAGTGCACTACGCAAACAGCCCGGTATATTCCCCTTTGGGTGCCTGCTTTCTTTCTTGTAATCCTTTCCTCTCCAATCTCTCCGCTCTGCGGGGGGTGGGAGAATAAACCAAGCAATTTCTGTAGGCACTCTCTCCTGTGCCTGACACTTTCTTTTCTCCCCATCCCTTGCAGAGCAGAGAGATTGGAGAAGGGATTATAAGAGAGTAAGCAGGCACACAATGGGAAATACATCGGGCTGTCTGCATAGCACACTTATGGCTGCTGGCACCAGCACATTGCTTTTGATGTGCTGTGCCTGCTTACTCTCTTATAATCCCTTCCTCTCCAGTCTCTCCACTCAGCAAGGGGGGAGGAAAGAAAAACAACAGGTCAGGCACAGGACAACACATACTGATTGTAATGGCAATCATGTGACTGAGGGATGCTCCAAAGGTCGTAAATGTGGGCATTGGTTGTAAAGTTATTTTTTCAGCACTGTTGTAACTTTGAATGGTCACTGAATGAGGCAGTTGGTAAGTGCGGACTACCTGTAGTAGTCTGAAACCCTAAAATTACTCTTTAATCCAAGCATTCATGGATTTTTTCTTTTCTTTATTAACCAAATCTGCTGTTCATAAGTTGTGTTCTCTAGAACTTGGCTTCAAAATGGTTCCAAGGTTCATTTTGCTTCATCTAATTCTTATCAAATACTAACTCTGCTTTACTATGATACCTACACTATATTTCCTAAGTGAGAACCTCTTTTTGTCTCTCTGAAGTGCTAGATAAACTTGCTCAGAAAATATCCCTTTCTTTTATCCTCTAGCCACCTGGTTCTATGCATGATTTGCCTAGCTTTTAATATCTGGCAAGAAGAATCCTCCCCTCTTAAGTTATTGGTAGAAGGACCAATAGTTTTAAAGAGTCATATAAAGAATCCATAGTCAGAGGGATACTGCTGCAGAACATCTCAAGCACGCTTTAAGATTAGCTACTTGCATACCTATTTTTAACCAAATTGTTTGGGGCTTTGGAAAATAGTGGACAATCTTCTTTCATTGTCCCCATTGACATCAAGCATAGTCTAGGACAGGGTTAGCAATTTTTAGTGACCAAGGGCAGACTTAACATGGGGTGGGGGGAGCAAGAGTGCCAAGGGTCACAGTGGATGAGACAAAATGGATGGCACCTCATCACACTTCACTTTTTGAGGCAAGTATTTTTCTTTTCACTCTATTAGGCCTATTTCAGGACTTGTTACAGTTTCCCTGAACATTTAGCTCCCATGATCAGAGATGACAACACCAGTCCTATAGTCTAGAAAGTTCTTGCCTTCTTGGCTTTTTCTGGATAGTAACTAGGATTGTACCTTCAGATATATTTATTTAAATATTTATATCAACAGAGTTGCAGACCCCTGTTGTTTCCCATAGCAGGTCATTTGTTCGGTAACAAAGGCAGTTGTAGTGTTAAAACTCAGTCTGAAATCTGACTGGAACAGATCCAGATAATCCATATACTTAAGTGCATGGGAACTGGTTGGCCACTACTTTGTCAAGTATCTTGACCCAAAAGGAGATATTTACAATAGAGCCAAGAAGTTTGGAACAACCTACCTGCCGAGTTCCTTCAAAAACTCTGTGCAAGTGTATCTAGAAGAATTGATGCTCTGCTCTGCTGTATCTCTAGATCTTTAGAAGCCCCACTATCCCTTTCAAGCCATTCTATATTGAGGCATCTGGCATTCCCTAAACCGATCCTATCAACTCCCTCTGCTTGATCTAACAGCCAGGATGGCTGTTCAGTGACACATAATTTTTACCAGACTGCCAGAAACATCCTGGAAATTGTTTATTTTTGTCCTAGTTGCTTTATAACAAGTATTTTTTGTTACTTCTTCCAGTTTCATTTTTATAATCCTTTTTTTATAATAAGTGAACTTCCCTTGATCCAATCCCTGGACTTTCCCTATCTCCCTGCCATTCATTGCAAAGGTAATAATTTATTAAACTTAAATGAAGTACTGTGCAAACCTTTTAGGCAGGTGTGGAAAAATGCTGTAAAGTAAGAATGCTTTCAAAAATATATATTGTAATTGTTTATGTTTATCAATTTACAAAATGCAAAGTGAGCAAACAGAAGAAAAACCCAAATCAAATCAATATTTGGTGTGACTACCCTTTGCCTTCAAAACAGCATCAATTCTTCTAGGTACACTTGCACATAGTTTTTGAAGGAACTCGGCAGGGAGGATGTTCCAAACTTCTTGGCTCCTGTGGATGTAGGCTGCCTCAAATCCTTCTGTCTCTTCATGTAATCCCAGACAGACTCGATGACGTTGAGATCAGGGCTCTGTGGGGGCCAATCCATCACTTCCAGGACTCCTTGTTCTTCTTTATGCTGAAGATAGTTCTTCATGACATTAGCTGTATGTTCGGGGTTGTTGTCCTGCTGCAGAATACATTTGGGGCCAATTACACGCCTCCCTGATGGTATGGCATGATGGATAAGTATCTATGATGGAATGGAATTATGAAGGCCAGGCTCAGGGAGATAAGCATGTTCTTAGTTCACCGGAGGAGCGTGGAAAGATCAAGAGGATGAGTCTGGCACCTCCCTGAGGAATTCAGGGTGTTGTGGCTGGCTGGCTTGGGAGCTAGGTTTGAGTCTGGGGAGATTGATGTCAGGTTTAGCCCAAAGAACTCTAAGAGACAAATCCAGTTCAACTGTGTTAATCAGCTATAACCTCTATACAGAAAGTCTCCCCAGACTCAAACCTAGCTCCCAAGCCAGCCAGCCACAACACCCTGAATTCCTTTTGTGTCTACAGTCCTCAACATTGCCCATTTCTTTGTGCTTCTTCAAAAGAGCTTGAACAGCACATCCTGAAACCCCAGGCTGCTTTGAAATGTTTGCCTGGGAGAGACCTTGCTGATGCAGTATAACTACCTTGTGTCTTGTTGCTGTGCTCAGTCTTGCCATGGTGTATGACCTGTGACATGAAACTGTCTTCCACAACCTCATCTTAGTAGCAGAGTTTGGCTGTTCCTCACCCAGTTTTAAGCCTCCTACACAGCTGTTGCTGTTTCAGTTAATGACTGTGTTTCAGCCTACATATGAATTGATGATCATTAGCACCTGCTTGGTATAATTGGTTAATCATACACCTGACTCTAATCCTACAAGATCCTTGACTTTGTGTAAGTGTACAAAGTGTGCAAGTGTAAGAATCGATGCTGTTTTGAAGCCAAAGGGTGGTCACACCAAATATTGATTTGATTTGGATTTCTCTTCTGTTTGTTCACTTTGCATTTTGTAGATTGATAAATATAAACAATTACAATATATATTTTTGAAAGCATTCTTACTTTACAGCATTTTTTCACACCTGCCTAAAACTTTTGCACAGTACTGTAAATATCTTTAAAAATCCTAACTCTGCCTGTGTCTATACCAAGGATGAATGCAGGACCTCTGATAATCCACATGGAGGCTATTAAAAATAAACTAGCCCATGGCTAACCAATACCTTGAGCAGTCTGAAGGCAGTCATCCAGCACGTTCTGCTTTGTTCATCCTCAGCACACAGCAATCTTAATTCTTTAGTTTCATTTCTTACTCTGTTGGGCTACAAAACAAACAAAAACATATTAATCCTGTCTCTCAGCCATGAAATTAATTTACAGTTTAGGTGTGATATACAAATCCTAAGCATTCGCTATATTGTGGAATATTTCGGAGTGTTCATATAAACTGAGAAATGTCTGCATAAGCATATAGGCATTATCTCCTTTTTGAAGAAATTGATGTAGAGGCTGAAAGTACAATAGTTGATGTAAGGTACATAATGAGTTTACTGTTTTGCTACGACATGAAATGGGGACTTCTGGGCCCACACCATTAATATTATGCTGATTTGGTGGCTAATAATTGCACGCAATACCAAATTTGACAAGGTTCTAATTTTGTATGATTTTTCTCTATCTAGGGTAAAATTCAGGATATAACTGAAATCACAATAATTTTAAAAGTCATATAAAACTATAAAGTTTAACACCATGAACCACAACCTTGTAAGATTTAAAGCCATTACCTTTATACAAAAGCCATAGTCTGTAGGTGCACTGTACATTTTTTTGCCTGCAATTAATGAAAAGATATTGCTGTCTTCAAGATCAGCTAGCAACTGCAGGTGTCTTGGTTCCTGTGGAAACAGTTGTAGTAATTTAAAAAAGCATTAAACCATTCTTTTATATTCCCTGAAAATAGAAAGGAGAACCACTAGAGGGCAATAAAAGCACGCAAAAGGACTTCGTAGATGTCACCTCCAGCAGCAATAAACTTGGATAGTAATATTACCTTCCAATATATTCAAAATCCAAGTATGTACTTAAAGACATAGCATTCCTTGTCTATCAAAATTCCTATCAGATGCTTAAAAAACTTGACTAACTCCCCACAACCTCAATTTATATTGGGAACACTTTTTTTCCTATTAACTTTTTAGATCATCTAATTAAGTTCTGCTCCACTACAGGTTTCAGCTTTCAGAGGTGACTTCAAAGTCATGGGACATAGGAGGAAGACCAGCTTCATTATGAAATGCTCATCTTTTAAGAAAAAGAAAGCAGTAAGTTCAGTTTAATTGTATTTCAGATCTTCTTATGGGTTTGCTTGATCATATTTCTGCAGATACTTAAAGAAATGTATTTTCATGTTATTTCACTCTGATGAACCTATTTCTTTAAATTCCTTCCAAACCTATTTTGAACTTCCTTCCAATTTGGCTGCCTTTTCTTCTTTCTAAGATAGTAAATTTGTGTGTACAGTCAAAAACCAGAAAAGTTTGAGAAGGGACCATCTACTGCCTGAATTGTTTAAAATAAATATTGAAGATCAATACTGGTTCTAGCAGCTTTATTTACCCCGAAAGGCAGAATGGTCTATAGGATTAAAGACTGGCTCCAACTTTTTCTCTCCATTTGTAAGAAATCTAGCCATTGCCCAGTAAGATACTTACACAGGATACATATCCCAGAAACTGACAGATTTGGATTAAACAGGAAATAATCTTGATGGAGTACCAGGCAGAGTAAGTGAACAATCCCATAGTAGATAAACCTATCCTTGGGGACTTCGATGTACAACTTCTTAAAAATCTTAAGTCACCTTTGAATTCATTCCCAGGGATAAATTATGGAGAAAACTGGAGGCAACTATGATTGGTCAGCATCATCTATTTTTAATTCAGCAGTTTTATGTCAATATATCTTTATGAGTAATCATTTGGGAGTTTATCTTGTCTCATACTAATGGAAAGGGGTTAAACAGAAATGCTACTAATGCTGACTTCTAAGTCAGTCAGTCAGTCCAAACTAACAAACAGACATCTCTCTGTGCTACTGTGTGCAGATGGTGATGTTCTTTTCAATAACACCAGTGGGTCTGGGAAGATCCCTCCAACCCTCACCTCCCATTGAGCAGTGGAATACTACTGATTAGACATGAAAAGCAAAGATGCCAGATATTGCCCAGCATCCAAAATGGCATATATGCCATCTGGACTGGAATCATGTAGAACACATGAAGCTTTTAAATATTTGGAACTTGTCTTCTGGGTATTCGGTTTGTGGAAATGATTTCTGAATTTGTAACTGAGAATGCTCAGAGAAGAGACACTGCTATTTTCCTGTGCAATGAGGGAAACAGTACTGATGATCAGCCACAAGGGTGCTTCATGTGAAACTATAGCTCAATGATCTTGTGGCACTCAAGAACGTAATTATAAAGATTGCAACTCATTAGAAAGTTCTAATCTAAAACCTTAAGAACCCCCTTACTGGCATTAAGTTATGCACCAAAACCAGGTTACAATGAAATTCAGAGCACAGGGTAATTGGAACTTACACTCTAACATATTACTGACAAAGATAACAGTGCCTTCAAAGTCAGTTGGCTATCTTTATTAAACTAGTCTAATTAAATAAGTACCTTTGAAGACCCTTTTGTAGAGCAATAAAGTCCAGATTTCCTCAGACAACCATACAGCTTCTTCCATGATTTTCTTCCCAATTCTTTCACATGTAAAAACCCTTGAATTTCTGGACAACTACTTGAATTTAAAAATTTCTGTTGAAGATAAATGGAAATTTGAATTCTATAATTACAAAGAAAGAAGTACATGCAAGAGCTATTACTTACTGGTTATTGTACCAATACACATTTTCATGCTGAAAATTTAAAAAACTGTGCCACCTTAAAATGACAGCCAGTCACTTCAATAGAGAAGAGATTTTCTAATTTATTTCCCTAGGAAAATATTATTAAAATAATAAATAATTCTAGAATCTACTGCCCAATACAACCATCGTGTTATTAGTGGAAATTACTGTGGTTGTAGATACAGGGGCATAATACTATTCCAGATACAGCCAACAACATAGCCAATGGAATTGAGACAATAGTAGCATGTTGTTATTCTACAATGAGCAAATCTGTATAATCTATTTTTCTCATATTCACTCTTCAGATATGTTTTAAAAACAAAGCAACAAACATGTTGACAAGGGATGCACTGTTCATACATCATGTCAGGCTTCCCCAGCCTGGTGCCTACAGATATTACTAAAATTTAATCTTCAAAATATCTAGTAAATAAACTGGCTAGCAATTCTGAGAACTCTAATCCAATATATCTTGACAGAACCAGACTGGAAAAAGCTGAACTTTGCTAAGGTTAAAAAACTCTGTATTGGCTTTGAACAGTATCATATTAACATTTCTATAGGGTTACTGAGAGCCAGTTTGCTGTAGTGGTTGAGGTATCAGACTAGAAACCAGGAGTCTGTGAGTTCTAGTCCTGCCTTAGGCACAAAGGCAGCCGGGTGACTTTGGGTCAGTCACTCCCTCTCAGCCCTAGGAAGCAGGCGATAGCAAACCATTTCTAAAATCTTGCCAAGAAAATTGCAGAGCCTATTCCAGGCAGTTGCCAGGAGTCAAGACTGACTCGAAGGCACCAAAAAAAAAAAAAAGTGTGGGGGGGGTTACTAAACATGTACTACAGCAGATGTTTAATTATTCCATAATTTTAAGCAGGTATGTGTACCTTAATCGATTTTATCTATACTTTTACTAATGCTTTTTTCTAGTGTTACAGGAAAACATTATTTGCAATTTTCAGAATCACTTCTTTTAGAAGGAAATTCTGTGAATGAATTAGATATGTGGTAACTGTATGTTGACTGAAAATCTTACTAGCTGACCTTGTGTAGTTTATCCTTCTTTGCAAAGCCTTAGAGAAAAGAATAAAATCTATGATTAAAGGCAATTTTCAACAGAACTTTTCTTTTTACTCTTTTTTTTTAATGGATATGTCCTGCTTCAACAACTTGTTTCCTCAGGCCTTCTTTTACTTTGGATGAGGTGGCACTGTTCCTGAAGAAGCAGTGAACACCCACAGAGCAGAATAATACCAATGTAACATTAGCTGCAGTTGGTAGCCATGTCCAATTCAAGGTGCTGCTCATTACATATAAAGCTTTTTATGGATCAGGTCCTTGTTACTTCCAGGACTATTTGATACAAGTAGATTCACATCCTGAGAGGGTATGCTAAGAGGGTATGCTAAGAATTGCCCCGTCTTGAAGTCAGTGAGGAGGGCACCTAGAACCAAGCTTCTTCTGTGGCAGCCTCCTTGCTCTGGAATAGTCTGTCCCTTGAGGTGAAGAAGGTACTGAAAACTGCTCTTATCCAGTAAGCCTTGGGTAGGAAAGAAACACTGCACTAAAAGCATCTTAAATTGGAGTTAGAGTGGCATGACACCTGAATTGTGACATTTTGGCACAGAGTGGAGTAGAAAGAAAAAGAAGTAGTGAGAAAATTGATTAGAATGCAATAAAGTTATCAGGCTGCACATAAGATACCATTTTTTAAGGGTCACCAATCCAGACTTCTCCTCCAGTTTACTCTCATCCTGAATATCAAGAGATCTGTCAACCCTACTTAGCCCTAGTTAACAACTGCTGTTTTTACTGGCTTTTGCAAGTGTTTAGGTGAATCATATTAAAGTCTGTTTCCCTTGTCTCTTCTGTAATGAAAATAACATTTGGCCGCACATTGTACGTTGAAAGGCCCCAAAGTATTTTAAACAAAAATTCAGAAACGTATTTCAAAGCCCATGCTGCAATAATTCAAATTCAACACAGTGCTAGTTCAGTGCTTGCCTAGTCTTAACGTATTCCTCCTTCTATCCCATCTATTCTGTCACATATCGTTTATTACATCCTTTGCTCAACTTCGAAAGCAACGACATTGCCATAAAAGCTTACCTGTAAGAGTTGTGATTGTGGAATACAGCCATTTGACTGCTGACACCAAGCAATCATCTGTTCTGGAAAAAAATTCTGGGGTGGGGAGAGACAGTAATATCTGTGGTAATAACTTGCTGTTAAAATACATCCAACTAATTTAGCACACATACCAATGTATTAAAAAATCTGAGTACATTTTGCTGAGTTGTTTTTATTATTTGATATATACCTTGCCTTTGTGCTCTAACAAGCACTAAAGGCAGCTAACAAAATCTATCCCATAATATGGATCTACCTTTTCAATCACAGCAGCGTGGCTATTTGCACAGATCTTTCTAAAAATAACTATCTAGTTGGACATAAGGAACAACAAGCCATGTCTCAGATACCTATGTAACTGCTCCCACATAGATGGTTTTGAAACTCAACATTACAGCAACACCATGTGTGGAATCACAACATACCCATTTAACACCCACAACAGGAATTACAGCAGCTACTGTAAACATATGCAAATGGGATGATTAAGATACAGATATAGTTAATTTACTTTCCACTTCTGAAATACAGTAGTAGAATACCGAGCAATTTTTAAGGATGACGTACTATTTCTTTTCATGTTTTTAATGGAAATTCTACTATAATTTTTAATAGATCAATCACTATGAACTACCATATAATTAAAAAAAAACTGCACTGCTTGTTTTAGATGTCAGGTGAAAATATCAAAGTATCTTATATAATTAGCCTATTGTTTCATGTTGTCTCACACTATGTGTTCTAATTGCTAATGGTTCTCTAAAGCTCTTCCTAGCCATTTTTAACTAAGATCAAAGGGGAATTTCCATGTTCAAGATGTGCAATCTACCACTAAGAATATATAGCTCCCCAAAACAGTACTGAGATATTACTTCCTCTTCCCCAAATGGATACTTGTTCACAAGATTGGCTTATAGATAAATATCAGCTGAAGGCAAAATGTTTTCGCATAAAAATTGGAATTATCTTTTTATAAACGTAGTAAGAATTTTTATATTGTTTTGTACTGGGAAGTATTCCAATCATACACTGTAAGATTATTTCATATTAGTATTATGATAAGAGTTGATACTGCACAGTTTACAAAAACAAAGCAATTCTTTTCAGGACAACAGACTGTGATTACGTAAGAGAAAACAATAGGATACTCACCACAGGATTCTTAAAGAATTCATATTTTGCATAGTTCTTCCTGAATAAAAATTTACTTTCACTTCCCATGGTAGACTCAACTTGAACAATGAGTTCATGATCTTCCAAGCATCTCTCTATAAGCAGAAGATAAAACAGACATTTTTCAGTTTGGTCAACTACAGGCAAGTATATGTTCATGGACCTGCATCTTCATACACAGAAGAGAGGATAGATCAATGCTCCTAATAAATGCCTAAAATTTCCTCCAGATATAGACTTTCCAGAGTGCAAGAGAACCTCTGAACATTATCTGCTATGGAATCTTTTCCATATATATTGCATATTCCGTGTATACTATATATTTCAAATATTTTGTGTGTGCGCGCACACGCCGTGCCTTCCAGTCAGTTTTAACTGCTGGCGATTGTCTGGAATAGTCCCTGCAGTTTTCTAGGCAAGGTATTTCAGAAGTGGTTTGCCACTGCCTTCTTCCTAGGGCTGAGAGAACATGACTGGCCCAAGGTCACCCAGCTGGCTTCGTGCCTAAAATGGGACAAGAATTCACGGTCTCCTGATTTCTAGCCTGGTGCCTTAACCACTACACCAAACTGGCTCTCTATTCCAAATCTTACATGTTTATGATATAAATGTAAGTATGATCTAAATCTTTTGTTACTTCAACAAAACCCCTCATGAAGTGGTTTTTAAGCTTTAAAGGAACTCAACGTTTTCCTAAGGATACCACTTTAAAATCACTATTCCCAGAATACACTGTATTTTTCAGATAATTTTGATTTCTGAATTGAAAGATAATTCAATTTGAAAGGATTGCTTATCCTTCTGGATCTGGTGCCTCCAAGGTACAGTTTTGGTAATGATGGTTAGCACTTATAGAAATCCAACATATCTGGACAGTTGATAGATCATAAATAGAAATTATCTATAAACTTAGAAAATATAGCCATCAACCTATGGTGTCTTGTTTACTTTGAAGTCAATGAAGTTATAAACATTTGGTAGCAAAACAAATGGCACGTGAGCCATATAATTATCAAACAATATTGAAAGCTACATGTTGAAAGAGATCTCTAATGAATACTGGTAAGTAAAAAAGCTAAGACTGAGACTTAATTAATCCTATTTAGCATAGCTTTTGTTTAATCTATCTAGTATAAGGCTTTACCTGGCATCTGTAGGCAACAGGTATATAAGAAGAATAAACTAAATGCAAGTAGGTTAAAAAATACAGTCAGGTCAAGAGGTTTACAATAAACACATACCATATTCGGACAAATGCCTGGCAAATGCCTGGAAATCACCATATCCTCTGAGCTTGGACAGATAGGGTTTTTTTCTCCATTTGGTATAATTTCATGTGTTAGTAATCCCTTTCATTTCATGTGTCAGTAAGTAACCTCATCTCCTTTCCCACAATCAATTCCAAATAAGGAAAAAGGAAGAAATAATAGATGCTTCTTATCAATCCCATAATAATCCAAATAAGTGCATTTCAACTGACATTCATCACCACTGATCCATCTTGATCATATGCCAGATTAGGTTGTCCCCTTAAAACTCTGTTTTTTGTCACCAGCATTAGGAGAGTGAGCATATTTTTCTACTAGTGTATTTATAAAACAAAGCTTTTAAGGTTTATCTTGTTGGATTTTTTTAAGCAAGGGTACATGCAATCTTGGTTTTGGAGTTTAGCCAACTCTGGATGTAGGGCAGCTAGTGGGAGAATTGCATAAAATTCGCTTATATATTTAGTAACATTCTCACAAGTTTTGTACTATTAACTTTGTCCCTTTTAAGTTTAACAAGCGAAAAGAAGTATTTATCTTTTTTCTTTATTGTACTGTTTAATCACACAATATTTCCATGGATAATGGTAAGAGTAAAACATTTAGAATTTACTGGATTCTTTTTAAATAATCTTTGGAAGGTTTGCCAGCTGAATAAAACTAATTCAAGTAACTGGGGAAAAAAAGTGTGTATATGAGTGGAGGTGTTTATATGTAAAGTCTTTCTACTGATTGGTACAAAGTTTGTCCAAAACAGAAACTTTTACTCCTGACAGTTTTATGTCTAGATATATGTAGAATATATGTATATAGAACAAAGCAATATTCTTGCTGCCAATGTGCTGTTTAGTTAGTAAGAGAGAATGCTGCTTGCAAGGGCATAGAGTAGTATGTTGCTCTTCTATGGGTAAAGGGGTTTGCCATCTCCTCTTAATTTATACAAAGAGGAAGATAACATTAAGTATTATTACTAAAAAAAAAAACAATGAAAATGAAATATCTGGAAGACCTTGTTTGGATTATACCAGAAATATGGGACACAAAGAATTAATGCTACAGGTAAATTAACAAAGAGATAAGGAAAGAGATAAAAAGAGAGATGAGTGCAAAAAGGAGTATAAAGTACTGTTAAGGAATGTCCAAATTTTATGACCAGGGGATTTAAAGGAAAGTGGCATCTATGAGCCTAACACAACAGTTTTATTTGAGGATTAGAAAGACACAAAAAGTTAATTAGAAAGGATAAACTGATTTCCCCAGATGATAAACAGGCCCTACAAAAGGAACTGGGCTCACTGGGAACAGATTTCCCTGCAGTGGTGAACAAAGTTGGCATTTTACATCTCTCAACTTGAGATATGTAGCAGCTGTTAATTGCCATTGGATTTAAAATTGAGTCAGCCTTCTTTTCACACTAGTTTGTGGAGAGAAAGGGACCCTTCTCGTGGCTTGCTGCATAGTACAGAGATGCATACGGGTCACTGGAATTTAGGGATGTTTTTCTCAGTACAAAGAATTCCATATCTGTCTCCAGAAATAGTATGCAGATCTGAAAACAGATTGTCTATGTTGTTTATGTAGTCTGTAGAATAGCAAGTATGATCAAGAAGGTAAGGATTGGGACTGGAATTTCACAAAATCTTTCAAGAATGGCTTCCATCCTTTCATCCAAAAAAGTACTGGCAAGGAATGCACAGAGAGATATGAAAAACTGAAAGAGATATCATAATGAAAGCCAAAGAAGCACAGAAGAATGCTGTGTATTTTTATTTTTCTCCATGGAAAATAATGGTTACACAAAATATAATGCCCAATTTTGATCTCTCTCAATTCCCCTCTTCCCATCTAATCCCTCATTTGTGCCCCAAATTCTCAAACCACAGCTGCTGAGGGACAGAAGGGTCATGTGCACCAGCCTTGCCCTTCCCTTCCTCTCCCCATTCAGCCAGGCCAAGATCTTTTGCCCTGTCTTCCTTCTTCCCCCTTTGAATCACTCCTTCCTGAACAGTCATGTTTCAATGCATGTATAAGTTAAAGCAGCCCCCTTTTGTTTCATCCATGGACCATAATCATAACCATAATCGTAACATAATAATCATATATAATAATGAACATAATCATAACATAAACATAACCAGAAGTGGTCTCTACTGATCTCTATTAATCAGGGTGGGATTTGCTTCTGGATCATGGGGAAAAAGTGAATTTTTTTGTTTTTAAAAATCTGTAGCTTGCTATTTTTCCCCATTTTTTAAGGGAAATATACATTACAACAGCCAAACGTAACTGATTTACAAAAAGAGAAATGAAAACAATGGTGAACATATTTAAATAGCAACATTTTGGATTAGCTGTAGTTATATATACCAATAATTATGCTACCGTAGGTACAGAT
The DNA here is from genome assembly GCA_030867105.1 of Liasis olivaceus. Classification (NCBI taxonomy): domain Eukaryota; kingdom Metazoa; phylum Chordata; class Lepidosauria; order Squamata; family Pythonidae; genus Liasis; species Liasis olivaceus. Next base: position 59,661,381 of record CM061351.1, read on the forward strand.
GGTTACCAGGATGAAGAAAATATAAACACGAACAATGTGAAATCTACAGGTAGTCCTTAGTTTACGACGGGCATTGGGACCAGAATTGCCACTGCTAAGCAACGTGGTTGTAAAGCGCGATGTCATGACCGTGCCACTTAGCAATGGCAGTTTTGGCAGTCCTGGTTGCCATCATTAAACGAGGACTGCATGGGTCATTAAACAAGGACCTCACATGACCGTGACTTCTGACTTCCTGATGGCTTCCCCATTGACTTTGCTTCTGGGAAGGTGACAGGGAATGTTACATATCGCAATCATGTGACTGCTGCTTACAGTGACTTTGTAATTGCAAGCCGGGTGCTGAGCATGAACATGACCACATGAGCATGAACATGACCACATGAATGCCATGACGGCTGGAACTCCAAGGATCAGTCATTGGTACCACTCATTCAATGCTGTCACAAGTTCTAAGAGATGCCAAACGAATGGACATAAGCTGAGGACTACCTGTAATGGTTACTACACATTTAAAAAACAAGTAGCCACAAGCTAGATCAAATCTCTAATATAGCCTATTTTAATCCACTTCTCTGTAAAGTCCCAAACACAGCAATAAAATTCTTGAGTCTCCCAGCTGTTTCTGCTGAAATTTTGTCTGCTCTATAATACCTACAAGTAGTCCTCACTTAACAATGGTAATTGGGACCGGCAACTCCATCGCTAAGCGATGCAGTCATAAAATGTGATATCATGTGACCATGCCGACTTACAACAGCAGTTGTGGTAGTCCCAGTTGCCACTGTTAGGCAAATCCTGCACGGTTCCAGCATCCCATAGTCATGTAATCTCCATTTGTGATCTCCTGCTGGCTTCCCCATTGACTTTGCTGTCAGAAGCCAGCAGTGAAGGTTGCAAATGGTGATTATGTGACCGCGGGATGCTGCAACTATCGTAATTGCGAGCTGGTTGCCAAGCACCTGAATCATAATTGTGTGACCGCGGGGAAGCTGCAATGGCCGCAATTACGAGGAACGGTTGTAAGTCTCCCCCCCCCCCCATTCAGTACTGTCATAACTTCAAACAGTCACTGAACAAGTGGTTGCTCAACAAGGACTATCTTTTTTTTTTAACTGCATCAACCAGAACTGAACAAAATATTCTAGATCATGAGGAGTTCCAACCACACTATGAAAGGGATATGGGTTATAGTAGTACTCAAAGTAATAATTTCTATATCCTTGGGGGTGGGAACTTCTTTTTTAACCCATTCCTTCCCAGGGGCTGAGAAAAATCAGTGTGAACTTTACAGTGACATGAAGATGAAGATGACTCAGGCTGGAGGAGTGGAGACTAAAAGAAAAACAAACCAACTATGGTGGAAGGGAAAAGAAAGTTAATTAGTATGTCATACAGCTTCTCTTAGAGGAAATTATGACCATATATCTGTTTTCAGAAGGGAAAGAAACCAAATGCAATCTGAGGCTGCAGAACTTTCAGATATAGCCGGCCCTAAATTTAACATCTATAACCCTATACAGTCTCGCAGAAAAGACCTCAAAAGCATCCTTTTTACTATTCTTTCTGCATCTACCACCACCCAGCTGGTACAGAACTATGGCTCCTCTTCCCTGCTATCTGGCCCTTCAGAGAAAAAGTTCCTTTTAGTGGGCAAGAAACACTACAGCAGCCTTACTCAATCTGAGCACCCACTAGCCAAATGGACTCTACACTTTGCCAGAGTTCTCAACAATAACCATGCTGCCTGGGTAACTCGGGAATTTGAAATTTCTTCATGGGGCAGTGGGGGCACCCATATCGGGAAAGGCTGCATTAAAGCAAAGATGTCACAATAGGGACAATTTAAGTTTCATTCCTATACAAAAGAGAGACACAAATGATACAATAGAAGAGAATTATACACTTTTTTTTTAACCTGTGGTGCAGCATAGCTGTTAAGCAAATCCCCAGTTCAAAACTTGACTCTGTTGACCTCACTAAATGAACCCAAGCAAGCCACTGTATTTCAGCCTTAGCCTTCCCGTCTGTAACAGGAACACAATAATACTTATAAGTAAAGGATTTTCCCAGATAAAGGTTTTACATAAAGTGCTTTGAACATGTTAAATTATTACATGTATGCAAATCTTATTAACATGCTGTCAGGGCAATTCAAAACAAATATCTTGGATGTTAACATATACACTACTAAATTAGTGTCTAGCATTACAAAAACATGTCTCATGCTCTCAAGTTGACCTTTCCACTTTCTTCTTACAGTGAGATCTCAGAAAGGAGGCCAGAAGCTTTCACATCCATTGTTTAACTAACTGCAAGTTAACCGTGTGCACACATTTTGAAAAACTGAGAGTAATTTTAACTGTGATTTACTGAAGCAACCAACTTCAAATCATAGGTTATAAAATTTGATTCAATAATCCACATGATAGTTCATAGTTTGAGTATCATGCCAAACCATGATTAAATGGAAAATGGAAATGAAACCCTCTGACCTAATTGTCCAAACTCCAAGCTACACAAAACTAGAGGCAAGCATAGGCAACCCAGAATTACTCAACTACAGAGTTTACATGAGGTAATCAATCTTTCATTTTCAAAGAATTCACTTGGACTATAACTCTCACATATTTTATGAGTCTGGAATTTGTACAGCTTTGCTATCATAAAGGGATTTCAACAGAATTGAGGATGCAGTTGATAGTGATTGAAATACTGATAAAGATATTGTTTCTTATGATTGTTAACTACCAAGTTATTGGTGAGTGAACAAAAGCTTATTTCCTAATCAACTTCCTGGCAGATTCATTCACAAATATCACCCTACAGAATCTGACAACACAATTAATCACCATGGAAGCTACTGTGATGTCACAGACATTGAACTATGGCATCACTGGATGAATCTGACAAAAGACATTGGATACAAAAGAGAAAAGCTTTTGTTTGCACAATACCTTGGTAATTTTGAAAGGGAAAAGACTTATAAAAAGAACCTAGAATTTTAAAATTTCAGCCTGAGAGAATGGGAGAGAGAAAGAATACTATCAGTGAAACAGTTGTCTTCATATCCATTTATGAGTTTACTAGGATCTTTCTAAAGTCTTACTATGCATTTTTTAAAAAAATAAGGTTCAAAAAGCTGATTGATTAGTACTAGTTCACCACTGCTGTATTTGAAAGAATGCAAAGAGAGACAGAGATCACTATCTAAGATATTTTCAAGTATAAGGCATTAAAATTATTCTACTTGGTTGTTCTCTTACTGTAACCATGGTACCTTAATTTCAATAGGTGTAAGAACAGCTGCTTAAAAGCAGAGACTCCAAATCTATGCAAGATTCCCACATAATGCAACATGAAGTGCGCTGCCATTTTCACTTCCATAAAATTAAATGTAAGGAAGCACAACCCTAGCTTGTGTCAGGCTAGTCTTAAGGAGACTTTAACGATGCCATGTGCTGAAATGTCCAAGCATCTCCACTGGTTCTTAGCTTACAAGGAAATCTGACTCTCTACTAGAGATCCAAATATAAGTCCATACACTGCTGCAGTACAGACATGGCCCCCAAAAAGAAGTCATCAATGCAAGCAGAAATGTGTACATTACAGTATATGATCAAATTCCCATTAATGTCATGGAAGAAGTCAGATATACAATGATGCTTATTATTACCTAAAATATTGGCAGCATACATCTGCCAATATTTAAATGCAGAGGAAATATATGCAAATATGAATATATTTTAAAAGTCCTGTTATTTATGAAACACACATACATACATCTCCTATGTTACTTAAATGCCTGTCAAACTTTTATATTTTTCCCTTTTCACTGGTAGGAATTTTTTCACATAATTTCTAACAGATTACCCCAACAAAGTGGATCTATTTCCTTATTATTGGAAATTCAAGTTTATAACAGACTTCCTTTCTGTATTCCTTCATACCTAATCCTATGAGAGGGTGATGCTCCACTAGGGCCCAGCTGTTGTCATCCACACAATGACTTTTGTAAACGAGCAACTGGCAGAGGTCCCGGGCCGTCATATCTGCTAAGATCTCAACCACCTTGCAAGTCCCATCTTCACTAAAAACTTTTATATCCTGCAATACAAAAAAAAAAAAAAAAGATACACCTTACAGATAGCAGCAATATATTCCAAAAACATTAAAAGAAAAAGAAACTGAACAGTTATTATACATAATCAATGTTAGGCACATTCTGGGTTATAACAATGAACCTCTGCACCCTGATGCAATAAAATGCTGCATTTTAGGCACTGTTCAAATTAAACCTATTTGAACAATTTATCTGGGTTTGGAATCATGAGCAGTAAAGCTATAAAGATCACACACACTACCCCATACATACAATGTATCTTTGCTAGAAAACCAAGAAGCTAAGAGTCTCAGAAAAATGAGTTCTTACAACTATTTCAATATGAATATTAAATGCAATACAAGGGCTTCAAACTATTGGCACGGGTGGGGAGGGAACAATATTAATCACATACTCTCCACTTCAAGGTCTTTTGCACTGGAGTGTTTTACCACCCCCAAAAAATCAATGATTATTAATTAAAACACACCTATCTTGTTTAGTACTAAAGTTTGTCTAATTTGGAATTGAAATTATTTAAAACGGATTAGTTGCAAGCACTAGTTACACTTCCTCCACCCCTGTATCACAAAATCCAATACTTTCTTGCAACTAAATATACTAATAATTAAAAATAATAAAAATAGAATTAAAAAATAAACATTTTATCCTTAATCATTAATAAGATGAGATTGTAGTCTGCTGGCAACCTATGAATCTTCATTAAATGGGTAATTCCCCATTACTGATTAATACTGTTTTAACCAGTGTTAATAAATAGTATTAACTCTGCAAAAAGAATCCCCAAAGAATCCCATTGACAGGTTTAACCTTGTATTAAGATTTAGCCCTACATTAACTTCATATTCTAATTTGGGGGAGGAAGGAAGAAAAGAAAACATCTTACCTCACCAGTATGCACAAAGCAGCAGTCAGGAGAACAAGATGGCATTTTAAAATATAGATTTCTTGTTCAGAAAGGTTGTTCTCTGCCTCTTTCAGCCCTCTGAAACTCCCAGCTCAAGCAACTCGGGTTATTTCAATGGATTAGTGTCAGCAAGCCCTGGTGGTGTGTGCACCATTTTCTGGGGGAGGCAGGGAGCTCTCCAGAGCTTCCCTTAAAGGGTTACACACAATCTTTTAGGTAGTGAATCAAACCACACTGTACAGACCAATCCTAGCCCTTTTTGTGACTGATGTAATCATTTCCACAGAACTCACAGACGTCCAAATTATGCCCCCCAGGAAGAATTTTCCTCCTTTATGGCCACCCACATGCATTTAAAAAAAGAACAGCACCCAAACCAGAAATCATTCGCCAGGATCACAAAAGTTGAAAAGAGCAAAATTCCGCAGCCCAAACTCGACCTGCTCCTTGAACTGCTGATCTCTTTCCCAAATCCCTCTCCATTCCCCACCTCATGGAAGCAGCTGATGTCCTCTGTTTGCAAGTTAAGCCCTTGAACCTCTCCAAAGCTTCTAATACTACTTTCCCCCAACAAGCTCTCTCCCCCTCTGCTTCTCCGAAGCTCAGCAATGGCTTTCAAGGGGGCTGATGAGCCACCATAAATTCAAAAGATTCACCTGGCCATTCCAGCTGAACTCTTGTGCTATACTGTGTGTTTAAGAATGGGACCCCACACTGCCTTAGCAGTCACCTTGATCTAATGTCTCAAGAGCCACTTCTCCACTCAGCAGAGAACTGCATGTGCACCGAGAGGCATGATTAGGGAGGAGTTAAAGTTTAAATGGGAAGGAAGAAACCCACTCAAAGCTGGTACATTCAGGAAACAGCATCTTTTGACAAGCAGGATGAGCCAGCTCTTTCGGGGGGGGCGGGGAATTCTTATTAACGTATCTCTGAAAAGTGTTCCAGCTTCATAAAATTCCTGCACATCCAAAAATAAGTTTTTTTAAAAAAAACTACCCTAGAAATAACTCTGCACCTCAAAGTTTTGTGTATATACAGGTAAGCTTCTTTTTAAAATCAGGATTTGGGGACTTTATTTTCCACAATCTAGAGGCAGAATATTTTGTATTCAACTGGATGTAGCCTAACTAAGTCGGGTGCAAGTGCTTTAATGGAAATATTACTGGTAGAAAACAGATGTATTATGTGTAGTCATTGCTGGGGGCAGCCAAAGAATAAAGGTGTTTCCTGAAAAATCTGCTCATTAGCAGCAGCAACATCAGTAGCCTTTTTAAAAGTTCCCTTCTTTCTCTTATAGGAATTCATTTCAGAAGGGTGACCAGGTAAACCTATTGCAGCAAAAATAACAATGTTTTATAGAACTTTAAAGTAACCAATAGATTATGGCATAGATTTAGGTGTAATGTAATCAAATCAACTGCTGCCCAAATTTTACTCTATAGATTGCATATGAACAAAATTTTCCATCACAGGGAACTAGAAAGAGAGATATGGGAAAGAGATTACCAAAATATCAAACATGTTTCACATATTGTTTACTAATTGTTATGTTACTTGCAAAGTCACCCGTAAATATTACCTCTATATCACAATTACTAGGCTGAGAATGACAGACAGTGGCTATCTACTGAGGTCACAGCTGGGAAAAGTTTTAACTGAGGGACTCACAGTTCACACTGAACCAGTACACTCACTCATACATCAAATCTCAAGGGAATAATGCTGACATTCATGGAGGACTTCCATAATTCTGAAATCAGCAGCATTTCAAAGTAAATTCAGTTAATACACGTATATGTAATTGTCTGAATAAATCATATATTTAAGTGTTATATATCAAGTCAGATTATGCATAACATGTTGGAAAGTGGGATAACTTTTGTAAAAGTGCAACTCATCTAAAAATCTTTAATTACTAGATTAAGTTGTGCTCATGCCCCCTTCTAGGATAGCTTAAAAAATGCTTTCTGGAACAAATGCAGGTTGACCTGTCACGGAGGGGCAGGCAGAGTCCTCTGATGGACAGAACAGCCTTTCACTGATGGGCAGCTTGAGCAACCCATCAGCAATTACTAGCTTATGGGCCATCTTGCCCATCTTCCCCATAACTGCAAAAGAAAATTGTGGAAAAGCATGCTATTGATTGCATAAGTCAAGCAGACCTCAAATCCATGTCATCATCATTTCTTTAATCAAGAACTTCCATTGCTATGAAAACTATCTGACTTTAAATCTATAATTGAGAAGTGCTTGCAGTCAACAATGAATTCAGTTGATGCCATCAGCAATACTTGAAGAAAGATTTCAAAACACCCTGTAACATTCATTTCTACTCAAATGTGATTGATCTTCAAATCTTCAATCACAGAACCTTGGAAAAATGTCTATTAACTTTCTTGGAGAGTAAAACTCACTGACCTGATCATTACAAAATCACTCTCTTGCTGCCTCAACCAAAGGAAAATCAGTAAAGGCTTCCGCCAATTTTGCCTGGTCTACAGCCAAATGTTTTGAGAAATTTGTCCATGCTGGCACCTACATTAGGGCCATAAGAAACTATGTGATGTTGTTCTTGTTGTCATTTTAATTGTTTAAAACTTTATATACTTGCTGTTATATTATTTATTGCCTTAGCTTATTCATTCATTTTAATTATACACTGTAATTTTAATTTTTACACCATAAATGCTATGCAAATAAATATAAATAACACATCTTGGGATGTGCTGCTCCAAATTTCCATTTCCCCCAAAAGAGAAACAGAAAAAAAAAAAATCCCTTTAAAATTTCTGAAAATGAACTACTCTAAACCTTCCAAATGTGAAATCTAAATAAGTCACTTAACATGTGACCTATCAAAGCACTTATTGTTTTAGCAGACTTCAGATTAAGCAAAATTTTCAGCTTATGTTAAGAATCTGAACTTTGGGAGCATTGCTCTAAACACAATTTATTTGTGGAAAATGCAGTGATTGGTTATATATTCAGCTTTCTTTGACTATTTCTTACAGTTCTAAGGTCTCTTTTTCCTCCTAGTAGATATTTCTATGACATTACAATCTATTGACTAAAGGAATCCCTTGAGAACAGCTTGTGTTTCTGTTTGGGGTAGAAATAACTCATGTGACAGCACAAATACAATCTTACACAAATAAACATATACACAGTGAGAGCCACGGTTACAATGCTGAACTCAGAGTGGCAAGACACAGGTTCTGGTCCCCCCTTAGGCACAGAAACTGGCTGGGGGACTTTGGGTTAGTCACTGTTTCTTAGCCTTACATGGAAAAGTTGAAAAACAGCTATCTGCCAAGCCACACATACATTACAGTCATGATTAATTACTAGATCTCACTCTTAAGCATGCCAATCTATGCCAGATAATGACAGGTAGGCCTGTCTTTTTTTTAAAGGCTCCTGATCAATTTACACTGGGAATGTATTGCTGGTTCCATCCCATGTGAATGCACTGATGGTTTTCTGCTGCTTTTGCTAACAAGTAGTTTTGCATGGCCATGCTTTCTACTGTTTTATTTCTTTAGGAAAGAGGCAATGCCATTTTGCATACTCCATGAGATAGTTCTGGATGCTGTGAACTATAGTCATGCATGCCCAATGGAGTGCTTACTGACTGAGGTATTTGGAAGGTGGGATAAAATTGACAAGGGTTCTGCCAGTTTCCTCTTCTGGTCCAAGTGATAGGAAGGCCAGTAAAACTTCTAGAACCTAGCAGAGGGATTGGTGGGGTAGAGAATAGACAGGGATGAAGTAGGGAGATCTCTCAACACATCATGTGAGCTAGTTCCTGCTTCACCCCATACTGCTCCTCCCTCCCTCCAACCTGTTATCTGGGTTACTTTGGGGCAGAGGTCTGACAGACTTCAGAAGACCAGTTAACCCATGTTTGGAAACATTCAAAATGACAGGTTACCAGTGCAAAGCTTCTACATCGGCATCCTGTCACTCAGACAACTTGAAAGGTGATTAAAGCCTCTGTTCCAGGCATCTGCTCACACTCAGCCAAGCCCACCCCACCATACTTTAAGGAGGGTGATTGGTGGTGCTTTCCCATCAGTTACTGTTGCTGGGCAAGAGGAGAAAAAAGCCAGGAGAATCTACCAATCACTACCCTTAGATTGTCCCACAATAAAGCTGTAATGACAGGACTACTCAAGACTCTTGTTAACTGAGGCAGATTAGGATTTGGCCATCAGAGCAGTACAAATTATGCTGACATATTTTTTGTCCACTTAAGGACTGGAGGAATGCACATTAAAGCAGTCCTGTAAAAAGCCCTCAGCCATTCACTGTGAATGGAAGGAAAGGAAAGCTATTATAGCACGTACATAACAAAGATGTGATTAAACAGAGTGAAGATCATTTTCACATCAGATTAGTTTCTACGTACAGTAAAAGAGGTGACAGAGAAGTATAAAAAACTTATGTGCAATGAGGAGTAGAATTTTCCATATTTTATATGTATTATTTTCAGCCACATTTGTCTTCGAATGGAAGGTAAGATAAACTTTGTTTTTGTGCAGCTGCAGATTACACTGCTTTCCTAAATTCAAGTGCTGAAATCTCAGATGAACTCTGAGTGTACTTTAGTTCCACGCTGGCAAATTCTAGTCTTAGCCTGTAATTGTATACTTGTTTGCATCTTGAAATTATCCTTGAAGCTGCAGCTCTTGGTCACTGCAGATATATCAATATGTTTTCTCTTTCAATTTTTTTTTAACTGAGTGAAGCAGAAAATAATGTTATTACAGAATGCAGGGGTACAGGCAATACTATGCATTAAATTTTACTATTGAAAGTACAGAATTCCCCCCTTTCTCATTTTTATTAAATTTTAGTTTTCTTTTTTTTGGTTGATTTGTGGGACTTTCTGGCATCTATTTTTCTTTGTATCTTGTACCTATATTACTCTCTATTGTGATATTCTTTTTAACATGCAACTATAAGGGACTAGATTTCCTATTAAGACAAATCCTGTCTCTAAGTTAAGAAAATGTGATATACAATTATTTTCTTCTTTTTAATAGAAGGCTCATACTGTAGTTTCTCAAGCGTTCTCTCAAAAGCTTTTAAAGAAAACATGGTTAAGGAAGTATGCATATAAGCGACAACTCTAAATTCAAAGGTCACTGCTACCCTAGTTAGGACATTGTTGTGGTGGAGGACTTGGATGAGGAGGTTCAAGGTCATGGGGAGAAGCATCTCCTCAGCCTACATCCTAAGCGTGTGAAAGCAAAGAGGATGAGACTGGCACCACCCTAAGGAATTCGTAGTGTTTAGCTGCAGACTTTGGGAGTTAGTCTGGTGAGATTCTGTCTAGCAGGTGCAAGCTAATAAAGCAACTGAGCAATTCCAGAACCATCTCGAGGACTTTCTTAGGCTGAACCTGACAATTCTTCCTGATATCTCGCCTTACCCTCTTTCCTTATAGTTTTAACTCACTGGTTCTGTTAAGGGGCAATAAGGAGGAAGTCCATCTGTGTGACAACTATTCAGATATTTGAAGACTGCTATCATAACTCCCCTCAGCTGTCTTTTATGTAAACTAAACATACTCAGATCTTCTAACCATTTCTCATAGGGCTTGGTTTAATTCCTTCTTCTTGGTAGTTCTCCTCTGAACTTGCTCCAATTTAGCAAGGCTTTTTTGAGCTATGATGCGTAGAAATAGACACAAGCCTATCTAGAGCTTTTTTTTTTTTTTAAATCTTCTCTCTTTCATCTAAAGCAGTATTTCTCAACCTTGGCAACCAGTGTGCTGGCTTGGGAATTCTGGGAGTTAAAGTCCACATATCTTAAAGTTGCCAAGGTTGAAAAACACTGATCTAAAGTATCAGCAATCCGTTCTAGTTTTGTGTCATCTACGGATCTTAAAAGGGTCTCCTTAATTCCCTCATCCAATTACTGATAAAAATGTTGAACAGTACTGGACCTAAGACGTAATGTGGCACTGCACTCAACACTTCCCTCAGAGTGAAGTGGAGCTATTAATAAGCACTCTTTAGGTATAGTCATTTAGACAACTGAGAGTTCATCTAGCAGCAGCAGCATCTATCTCATATTTTTACCATTTTCTGAAGAATATGAAGTTATTGAGAAGGCTTTGCTGAGACCCAAGGATGCTGTGTTTTTGGCATTCTTCTGATCTATTTAGCTAGGATTCTACCAAAATAGGAGATAAGATTAGTCCGGCAGGACTTCCTTGTGACAAACCAATGCTGGCTGTTATTAACTACAGTATGCCAATCCAAGTGCTCACAGACATGCTGTTTGATAATCTGTTCAAGGATCTTGCCCTGTATAGAAGTCAACCTGACAAATTTCTAGTTTCCCAGGTTCTCTTCCTTTCCCTTTTTGAAGATAGGGATAACATTTGCTCTCCTTCAGCCTTCTGGGACATTGCCAGTCCTCCAGCAGTCCTCAGAGATCCTTCCTTCCCCCAGTGGCATAACAATAATCAACCAGGGCTCTGTTTCCCTCTGAGAGAAGACAGATGCAAAACAGGAGTTAAGAAGTTCTGCCTTCTTGTTATCACCCATTCCTGCTTCACCACTTTCTCTTCACTATGAACCTGAATTTTCTTTGGCTTTCCTTTTATTTCTAACAGACCCAAAGAATCTTTTTTAAAAAAAACAATGCTATTTTTTTATAATTTTTCTTTTAAAAGTATGAAAAATAAACAGACAAGCAAAAGAGAGAAAAGAAGAAAGTTAATGCAAAGATATAATATCAGTTAAGTGGACAGAGAAATTGCAAAAGTTGTACAGTTGGTGCTCAGTATATCTTTGATGAAGGATTAACCATAAAAAGCAGAATACACTGAATTATTTTTATATTTATAAAAATATAAACACATTTTATACATATAAAAATATATAAATATTTTATATATATAAAATATATAAGTATAAAAATATATTTATACTTATTTTTATTTTTATCAAAAAGGAAAAGGATTTTAAAGTCTTTTTAAATCTTTGAGGATTTAAATATTAAATATTTGTGGAATTTGAATCGACCATGTCTATTGCACATATGTGATTGCACTATTCCCAAAGAATAATTTTTTAACCGCTTACAGTACAAATCTCTTTCTTCTGCGTGCTTAAACTTAACTCTGAACATTCTTTTAAGTTGTACTGTTCATACACACTACACACCTGGGAACATGAAACTGACAGGCAAAAAGACTATCTTGGCCATCTGTAGAAGTATACCATGCTTGGTGAAGACAGAATAGAATTTAGTCAAAATATGGCAGTTTAAAAACTGACACATCCTAGGACTGAAGTGAAAGTGGCAGGAATTGTGGTTGACAACCAAATTTGCAAAGGTGGAAAAAAGATATTCAAAAAGATTTTAGGACATTTAGACGTCTAATAAATATTCAGCCAGATGCAATTGTTAACATCAAAATTGGACCATTTTGTGATTTTTCATGCTCTCCCACTTTGAATTTTTTCAATACTTCAATTTCAACACTTTCATTCCAATAGGTATTTGATTTCATCAAAAACTGTATTGCTGAGGTTTAGTGTGAAACCTTTAAAAGGGAAAGCAATTACTGCTTTTAGGAGAAAAAATGATTGTTGTAAGTCCTTTCCTCAAGAGAAATGCCAGCATCACTATGACCCATAGGTTGTCAAGGAGATGACACAGTAGATGGCAGAACCTTTCATTCCAACAGGTATTTGATTTCATCATTGGTTTTAAAAAGCATTTATGTGAGATTTTATAAGCAGTACATTCAATAATAAAAAGAAGCAACAATTTACCAAAATTAAATCCTCAGTGGAGAAAGTTAAGAAACTATTAATTCTTTATGCATGCCATCCTTCTCAACCACTATGAATCTCTCGTTCTGCTGAATATGAACTTAATAGGCTTTTTGCTCTAGAAAATGATTTTTTTAATCTACCAAGCGAAGATTCAGAGGAAAAGATGAGAAGCCTTCTAAACTGTTACTTCTAATATATGCAAATTAAATAGTACTGTATTTTATCAGAAATACTTATGAGAGAGTGTATACATATTCTAAATAAAGAGTTTGAATTTTAATCAAAACTGCACAGTTAAATAGTGATATACTATTTCTTTCAAAATACAAAAGCTGAGATTTCTGCAGTACAACAGAAGAAGGCTGCCAAGCTCTTTTTCTTTAAGAAACAGTAAACAGTTAAATAATGGAACAGGATATTCTCCCTCTTTTTTAATTTTGTCACAGAACTTCTTCCTTGCATCCTTATAAGTTCTCAAAACACCAGAATCAATGTTTTAATTAAAATACTAAAGCTATTTGGGATATGAAGAACCTATTATTTATGTTGTACATTATGTATTGTTTATGTGGATCATGTTTTACAGATATACTGAAAATTCTACCCCTTCGATACTTCTATCACTTTCAATACCTGCATTAATATCACCGAATACATATATATGCACAAACACAAACACACACACGTAGGTACATTTTAATCCTTTCACCCCAACAAGTTTAGCTATGGTTTAGAGCAGTGTTGTCCAAACTTGGCCACTTTAAGATGAGTGGACTTCAACTCCCAGAATTCCCCAGCCAACCATGGAATTCTGGGAGTTGAAGTCCACTCATCTTAAAGTGGCCAAGTTTGGACAACACTGGTTTAGAGGTTAGGGTTAGGGTACAGGCACATTTTTTTTCCTGGTCAGGCTTGGTCATTTGGAATATTTGGATCAGATTAATTCTGATGAAGCAGCTTTTATAATTTTTGTGGACCTCAAAATTGAGTTTGATTTATCCCAGAATGTATTATTTGGCTTTTTGGGTCTGACGTTATTATTATCTCTAAAATTTCATATTTTAAAAAAGATTTAATAAGAGTAATATCCAATGAGTGCACATTAATGGCTCTACATCAGTCTGGGTGGAAGGGTTGAGTGGTGCATTGCAAGATACCATTCTAGGCCCTATGGTATTCAGCATACATATAAATAATCTGAATGAGGGGTTAGAAAATATCATTATCACAACTGCAGACAACAGAAAGATAGGAGAGACAAGACACAGCTTACAGGACAGTATCTATGAATCAGGAGGATTTTGAACGGCCAAAAATAAGCAAAATAAATTTTAACAGAGACAAATATAAAGTCCTACATTTGGGAGAGAAGAAATCAAAACTGTGTATATAGGATTGGGGGCAATGTACTGGGCAGCAAAACATGCAAACAAGATTTGAGTATCTTGGTGGATAACAAGCTTAATATGAGCCAACAGAATGAGGCAACTGCAAAATAGCAAATTGACCCCTGAGCTGTATTAGTAGAAATATAGTGTCAAAATCAAGACAAGGCACTGTTCTTCTTTACTCTGTGTTGGTCAAAGAACACCTAGATCATCACATCCAGTTCTGGGCACTGTACTTCAGGCAGGACATTGACAAAGTAGATTGTGTCTGTAGGAGAATAAACCAAGACAATAAGGTGCTTAAAAAGAAACCTCATCGAGAATGGTTCAAATCACTGGAGACAGGGAGCCTACAGAAGGGAGGACTACAGGGAGACATGATAATTGACTTCAAGTAACTGAAGGGCCGTCATGCAGAACTGTTCAGTTATTCCAGAAGACAGAATAAGTAATAATGGGCTTAAATTACAAGGAAGGAGATTTCATTTGCACCTCAGGAAAAAAAAGATCCTAATAGTAAGAACCGTTCAGCAATAGGACAGATTGCCTCAAGAGGGCAGGGCCTCCTTTGCTGGAGAAGTTTAAACAGCAGCTGGATGGCCATCTAGCAGGGATGCTGTAGTAATGGATTCCTGCATTGCACAGGTGTTTGAACTAAAGGAAATCTAAAGGCCCATCCAACCTGTTGTGGAGAAACTACCCAGAATGAGCAAGCATTTCTCCTTCCCTCCTGGAATCCAGCGTTTCAGGAGATTTCAAGCAGCCCCATTTTTCCTTACTTGGAGAGACGTAAAATGGACCAGAACCCCAACACATTGGGAGAGGGTAGCAAAAAAGGACGCAGAAAGACTGCAGAGAAACAGGGGAAAAACTCCAGTTCAAAGGCAAACAATTCAGCAGCAGTCCCAGGACAACACAAGGAATGGCAAGTCTTGGAGCTGCAAGACAGAGAGACACTGAGACACTGAGAGACAGAGTCAAAAGATTGGGGGGCGGGGGGCGGGGAGCCCAAGCGGCATCTGCAAAAAAGCAACTGAAGCAAGCCCTCTGTGGACAGTTTCACCAACCAGCTCCAGGAAAAGAGGACTGTGGGTGCTGAGAGGAGAGAAAAGTCACACACAGAAGTTCATAAAGAAGGAGTGAAAAGGGCTTTCGAATGCAAATGGATTGAATTTGGCTACAAGAACTAAAGAAATAAGAAAGGCTAAAGAGCTAGGAAATAGACAAAACAGGGAAACATAAAACTAAGAATACAGAGATAAAAATGTATAGCTTAAAAGAGAAGCGGTTGTAAACTTATAGAAATAGGAAGACCTTATTAAGATAAGTAGTAAGAAAATTAGGTAATAGATATAAGCACTGAGTTAGCACTAAGATTAAAAGGAACATTAATTTTGTATAAAACAACCCCAATGGGACAAAAATAAATCTAAGTCTTTGTGTACCAGCTTCAGAAAACCCTAAAACCTGAACATTCCAGAATTCTACAAACTATTGTGTGAGGTTCCACAGTAACATATCTTTCAGAAACTGAAATAAGTAGACAACAGTGATATTGAATATATATGCAATCTCTTCAATAACAAGCTTGAATGTCTTGTTCTGGAAAATTTGTGACAGGTTATTTTAAAAATAGTGAACTTAATACTTCATATTAAAATGCAGTTAATATAACAAAACAGTATTTTCTATACATCTGATACCACCAAGTTGGTTTAATAAGACTTGAATTATGGTTATGTTGCTATCCAAGATTAAACTCTCCCACAGTAATTGTATTTTACTTTGAAATACATATATTGTCAACATGACTGCAGAGATCTATTTGTCAGAGATGCACATACTCTAGGGCATGCTGGATGGGGAATTCTGGGAGTTGAAGTCTTAAAGTTGCTGAGGTTGGAAACACTGTTTTAGGGTTCCCAGGAATTTAAGAACTGTGCACTCTTCATGTGTAAAGGGTAGCCATTTGAAATAATTATACATCGTATTTCCAAATAGAAAGTAGAGTCCTCCTCCCAAAACAATTATAGTTATCTGTAGATTGAAAATGCTATATTTGCTGATAAGAATAATTGTGGATAACAAGGAATGAGTTAGGAATTACAGATGAATGCAAGCACTGCTAAAAAGCATAGACGCTTTTAATAATCATTTCTTGCTTAGGAGAGGTTTTTTTTGTGTGTCATTTTAACCTTTTTTGTAACGTGCAGTTACCTGTATTCCTCACTGAGTTTTATTCTATATTTCTCTTTCCTTTCTTTCCCAATGTAGCCATACCTTCCCCTTAACCAAATTTCATACTATCTTCTTCACCATTTCTGTTGGAAAGGAGAAGAGATGTGTTTGTGTGTGTACTTGCTTGTTTCTGGGTATGAGAATGGTTTGTACATTACAGAACAGAATGATCGGTATTTGCCAATGAAGTATCAATTTTCTAAACTTGGTTATCTTATTTTACTAGCAATTAATTTTACTTAATTTAATTAAATTTAATTAACCTGGCTTCTAACAGGTATATACAGTATGTGCAAAAGTTTTAGGCAGGTGTGAAAAAATGCTGTAAAGTAAGAATGCTTTCAAAAATGTGTATTATAATTGTTTATGTTTATCAATTTACAAAATGCAAAGTGGGCAAACAAAAGAGAAATCCAAATCAAATCAATATTTGGGGTGACCACCCTTTGCCTTCAAAACAGCATCAATTCTTCTAGGTACACTTGCACACGGTTTTTGAAGGAACTCAGCAGGTAGGTTGTTCCAAACCTCTTGGAGAACTAACCACAGATCTCCTGTGGATGTAGGCTGCCTCAAATCCTTCTGTCTCTTCATGTAATCCCAGACAGACTTGATGACGTTGAGATCAGGGCTCTGTGGGGGCCAATCCATCACTTCCAGGATTCCTTGTTCTTCTTTACGCTGAAGATAGTTCTTCATGACATTGGCTGTATGTTTGGGGTTGTTGTCCTGCTGCAGAATAAATTTGGGGCCAATCACACGCCTCCCTGATGGTATGGCATGATGGATAAGTATCTGCCTGCATTTCTCAGCATTGAGGACACCATTCATCCTGACCAAATCTCCAACTCTATTTGCAGAAATGTAGCCCCAAACTTGCAAGGAACCTCCACCATGCTTCACTGCCTACATGTTGCCTGCAGACACTCATTATTGTACCACTCTCCAGCCCTTTGGTGAACAAACTGCCTCCTGCTACAGCCAAATATTTTGAATTTTGACTCATCAGTCCAGAGCACCTGCTGCCATTTTTCTGCACCCCAGTTCCTATGTTTTCATGCATAGTTGAGTCAATTAGCTCAACTAAGTGTTTAGTTTCCACGTCAGAGGTATGGCTTTTTGGCTGCAATTCTTCCATGAAGACCACTTCTGGCCAGACTTCTCTGGACAGCAGATGGGTGTACCTGGGTCCCACTGGGATCAAACCCCAGGCTGCTTTGAAATGTTTGCCTGGGAGAGACCTTGCTGATGCAGTATAACTACCTTGTGTCTTGTTGCTGTGCTCAGTCTTGCCATGGTGTATGACCTGTGACATGAAACTGTCTTCCACAACCTCACCTTGGTAGCAGAGTTTGGCTGTTCCTCACCCAGTTTTAAGCCTCCTACACAGGTGTTGCTGTTTCAGTTAATGATATGTGTTTCACATATGCCCTTGTTATCTCCCAGATAGACTACTGCAATGAACTCTACATGAAGCTACCCTCGAAGAGTATCCAGAAGCTTCAGCTGGTCCAGAATGCAGCCGCACGAGCTATTTTTGGGGTCCGAAGAAGGACCCATATAACACCATTGCTCCGTGAGCTGCATTGGGTACCGGTTTGCTTCCGGGTCCAATTCAAGGTGTTGGTTATCACCTTTAAAGCCCTACATGGCATGGGGCCAGGCTACCTGAGAGACCGCCTCTCACCCACGATTTCAACCCGATCACACAGAGAGGGCATGCTCCGGACCCCCTCGGCAAAAGAACTCTGACTAGCGGGGTCCATAAGGCGAGCCTTCTCTGCTGTAGCCCCCGCCCTTTGGAACATCTTGCCCCTGGAGGTGAGACAGGCCCCCTCATTCCCGGCCTTTCGGAGGGACTTGAAGACCTGGGTCTGCCATCTGACCTGGGGTGGGGAGGGAGGTCATCAGATATGGGGTTGGCTATCCCCCTAGAGCCCCGGTGTTGCTTCCATCGGCCTCCTGGATTTTTCCTCTTCCTTTTACTCTGTGTAAATGTGGTTTTTTTTAAAAAATAAATTTTAACTATGTATTTATTTATTGTTTTAATCTGTTGTAAGCCTCCCAGAGTCCCCCATTGGGGGGAGATGGGCAGGGATAAGTTTGATAAACAAACAAACAAACCTACATATGAGATTGATGATCATTAGCACCTGCTTGGTATAATTGGTTAATCATACACCTGACTCTAATCCTACAAGATCCCTGACTTTGTGCAAGTGTACAAAGTGTGCAAGTATAAGAATTGATGCTGGTTTGAAGCCAAAAGGTAGTCACACCAAATATTTATTTGATTTAGATTTTTCTTCTGTTTGCTCACTTTGCATTTTGTAAATTGATAAACATAAATAATTACAGTATATATTTTTGAAAGCATTCTTACTTTACAGCATTTTTTCACACCTGCCTAAAACTTTTCCACAGTACTGTATATGCATACCTAGACATATGTATACAGAAATGTGCATACAATTATGGGGGAGAGGGAGGAAATCTCCAGAATTGTTTACTACAATCTCCAACGCATTCTGATGCAGAAGAATTCCCGAACAGTCCCTCAAATTGATAGTCAATAATCTATTATCAACGACCTAATTAGCTATCTCTAATTAATCACTAAATCAGTATGACTAGTCCTGCTGGTATTATTTAAAAAAAACTTGAAAAGCTAACCTGACCAGCATTTTCTTCAATAAATCAAAAGAATCAAATATAACAGTCATAAAAATCTGTTATACTGTTTCTGTACCTATGGCTCCAGGAACAATTAAAATCCAGAAATCCAGGTTGTGCTATCTTTTCAAAAGGACTTTCTCCAATTTGACAGAAAATCAGCATGAAGCAATGAACTGAAATATTTCTAGGCTGCATCTTTAAGGCTACCAGAATACTTTTTCCATCAACCAATTGAGGAGAATTTCCAGCAGGAACTGGGTTGTAACTATCTCTCTGCCACTTGCTGAAAACCAGGCAAACATTTAGGCTACTTTCAAGAGCTAGTCTTGAAATAATAGCTCTCCATTGCTCTGAACAGGAGAGAAAGACATTTTTAACAAAATCTCTGCTCTCCCACTCCATTAGTGCTTATCCAACAGGAGACAGGGATTTTTGAGGGGCTCTAACATCAGAGTATTCCAAGAAAGGCACATGACTCCTGTTTTAATATTGCTTATTTACAAGAGTAATTTCTATAAAGAAATCAGTTGTTTGGAAAGATGGTTCTGTATCAGGCATTTGAGTGCTATTGCCCATAAGCGTTGACAGCACTGGGTTCAAAAGTCCAGCACTGATAGCACTCTGCTTTTGGCAGCTTCATTATGGCTATGAAGCCAATTCAGAAGCAAGGAGTTTCTTCACCTTACAACCCTGAGCAACAGCAATTCTATTGTGTGCAGTTATACTAAGGTCTAAAACATGCTAAAAAGAGTGTGTAGCTTTGATCAACTACAGCATGTCATGATTCTTCCTTGGCCCTTTTTCTTTTTTAATTTGAAAATCAAAGCAAAATAAAATAATAATAAACACTTTTAATTTGAAAATTGAAAGGGTTTATGTTAATATGATTATTGTAGAACCTTATTCAAGATCAGCAACAAGCCGGTTAAGAATCCCAGATGCCCAGAATAAATCAAATTACTGTGAACTTCATGCAGAATTTTTAAACTTCCAAAGTGAACAGTAATTGCTTACAGTTAAAAAGAGGATACAAATCTTTTTTGTTGTTGTTGTTCTATTCATTATAAAATAATTTTAAACTGCAAATTATTTTGAGCTGCTTTTAAAAAAATGAAGTCTGCATAAAAACTGGGGTTTGGTGATAAATGTTTATATTGCTGAAAGGACAGATTTATTCTTAGCAATATAACATTTATTTCCTCTCTCCCGTTTTTTATGATGAGAATGTGATCAGTGATCTCAAGAAAACTAAGAAATGTCAATGTTAAAACAAGTCACTCTCAAAAATGCAAAAAAAAAAGGCTCACTCACTTGCTTATTCATAGGTTGACTCTGAGGTAGAGATCCAGGTGCCAACACAGGTGAGTTTGTGGGGCTGCAAAGTTCAGGGAAAGGATTTGGAATGGCAGGCAAAGAGGATGTTCTAAATTGTTGCTCTTCCTCTTGCAGACGTCTACAGAACATACAGAAATTTTCAGATGGTAGTCTGATTAGGCTAGTTAGCATTAGTTAAAGTGGGACAGAAATAATAACCATGGTTAACGTTACCAAAGCAAGGGGAAGGGGGATTCATTTGTGACACAAAAGCACCACGAGATCTTAAGTCTTAACTCTATTTTTAAAATACCTGTTTAAAAATTAGGCCTACCATTTTTTCCTAATATCTTGCTAATTCTACTAATTGGCAACAATGACAGTTAATAACTGTATTTAGGCCAGGGGTATTTCATGGATAGTTTTTGCTTCATGGATATGTAAAAATGAATTTTTTTTTCATGATTTCTAAGTGGCTTCCTATATTAGAAAAAAAATAGCGCTTTTAGAAGTTTACAGATACTGATTTAGCCTAAAACAGAATAAAGCTATTTAAATTTGTACTTTATAAAGTTCTTCAGCAGCACATGATAACTATATTTTTTATCTTGACTTTTTCTCATAGCTCAAAGTATTTTGCACTATAGCTTTCTTTTATTGTTCAGTTACCTCTGTTTTGCCCTTAAATTTAATTTACTTAGACACAAATCTATTTCTAATCTGACTCAATAGACACTAATTTTTAAGAATTCTGAACATCTGAAGTGCCATGATCTTAACATTTATTCAGAAACAAGGCCCTCTGAGTTCAGTGAGATTTACTTCCTACCAAGAATATTCAGTCATTTTTAAACAGTATGCTGGGCAAATAGTTTATTTTAAGAAAATAAATGTATATTGTTGTATGCAGCCTAGAGTTGCTCTGGCAACTGAGAAGGCCTATAAGTTGATCAAACAAACAAAGAGAAAGCTGCTTGCTGACCTAGCTTTGCCCTCAGCTTCCACTTTGGGTAGATAGCCCTGCCAGCCCTTGCTTGGGACATTCAACCCTTCTCAGTGCAGAGGCGCAGGAAGACCCATGCGTCAGCTGTTCAGTTGATTTCCAGTCCTCTTTCTTGCCTCCTTCCAGAACTTCCAAAATTATCTGTCAGTGTAGAAGGATGCTGTACTTTACTCTAATTAAGTACAGCCTTAAGAAAAAGCACATTCAGAACACTGACTCATACAAAAAACAAGAAATGGATTTCTTTAAAGCTGCCAATGCTTAACATTCATATTTTAAAAAACAAAACAAGTTTTCAGGTAAAAATGCATAACGCAAGCAACAAGCTCAGGGAAATGCTGGACTAGATAAGTGTGCTTATGTGCTACGAACCCTAGAGAACTCAGGTGGGACCACTGAGATTCCACCTTCAATTTGCAGAGGCATCACTGAAGCAGAGGGATAATGTATCCTACTAAGTTCTTCCTGTCAATCAGACCCCAAATCTTAGGGCTGCAATGGCTTGCTGAAAAGGACCACTGCTGCACTGGTTACATACCTGACTGCCATGATGCGGACTGGTTGAGACCTCTGTATTTTCTGTCGTGGAGACACTGGATGCTGCAAATGAGTTCCCGAAGCTAACAGCTGGCTGCGATTTAGCTGGCCATTCTGAAGGAGGGGTGTGCTTTCTGAATGCATACTGAAGGTGGAGCACAGACTTTCAAATGAGGAGTTCATATTGTTAACTAAAGCTTCCAAGTCCACATCATCATCTGAAAGGATATGAAAAGACGAATACTGAAGGTCAGAAGCAACAAAATACATTAGCCACACATATCTGGCCAGTTCTTATACAACACTTATCTACCATTTGGAATTATTTTCCCCAAATTCACTGGATTGTGCAGATAAGGATTGTAGCCCAAGGGGGTTGTTCAAGTTGAGAGAGAAAGATGTATGTATGTTTGTATGTATGTATGCATTTAGGTTTATACTTGCCAAAGCAATTCGGGGTGGTGAACAAAGTTTAAAAATAAAAACCACAATATAAATAACCCTTAAAAAAATAGAACATACAATCCAAAAATGACAGTAGCCAAGAATAAAAAAAACCACAAAATAATTTCTAACCACTTGGGCTTCACCAACTTCCTGATCCCCATGCCCAGGAAAACAGCCAAGTTTTCAGTGCTTTCCAGAAAGCCAGCCTGGTCAGGGCCAATCTGACCTCAGGTGATAAGATGTTCCAAAGTCCATCGTGACTGAAAATGCATGTTTCCTGGGTCCTGCAAGATTCTTTAATTGAAAGAACCCAGAGCATGCCCTCCTGCCACATCTAACATCTAACTGGGTAGAGACACAAGCTAAAGATGGGCAGGCCATAAAAGCATGTACAGAGAACCAAAAAAACCCGTCTCAAAACAATCTTACATAATACTAGTAGTGGTCTTTGCATTTATAATTTACAATTTCAACAGTATCAGCACTTTTTAAATTGTCCCATCGACTCTAAAACAATAGAAACAGCAGAAACATAATCAGCCCTGCTGCTTCATTGGGTTGTTTTTGAAAAAAAATACATGTAGTATTATATTCCCCATCTGTTTCTTTCTGGTTACCACCACTATCTCACTATAGAAAGCTTTAAAAGCTAAAATTAAAATCTGTTTTCTTATAGCATTCTTATATAAGTACACTGAACCCAATGTCCATGAGAGTACCCTGTTTCAGCAAAAACAAGGGGTCATATTACACTTAGATTAACACATATCTTCTGGAATACATTCAACTTTATCAGATAAATGAAGTATTATGCCATGTTGCAAGTACAGTGGTACCTCAAGATACGAATTTAATCCGTTCCGTGACTCTGATCGCAAGTCGAATTGGTCGCATCTTGAAGCACGTTTTCCCATAGGGTTCAATGTAAATACGGTTAATCCGTTCCACCCTCTGAATTTGGTCGCATCCTGAAGCAAATTTCCCCATAAGGTTCAACGTAATTACGGCTAATCCGCCCTCCGAATTTGGTCGCATCCTGAAGCACATGTCCCCAAGTGGCTAGGAAATTCCCCAGGCGCGCTTTAGTCAGCCCTAGCACAGAAAAAGGAAGTGCTAATGAAATCTGAGAAAGGCTCCCACGTGCACAGCCGGGAGCAGGAGCTTCCCCCCCATCCCCCGCTGATTCTTCTTAATTCCGCGCTCTTCCCTCCCTGCATAGCCCTTGGCGCGTGGGACAAAAGCACAGTGAAAGGAATGGGGGGAAGGCTTATGTCGCGCGCACAGCGGAGCGGGAGCTTCCCCACCCCCCCTGCTGATTCTTCTTAATTCCGCGCTCTTCCCTCCCTGCATAGCCCTTGGCGCGCGGGACAAAAGCACAGTGAAAAGAATGGGGGGGAAGGCTTATGTCGCGCGCACAGCGGAGCGAGAGCTTCCCCACCCCCGTCCTGCTGCTTAATTCCTCACTCTTCCCTCCCTGCATAGCCCTTGGCACCCGCGAGAAAAGCACAGTGAAAGGAATGGGGGGGAAGGCTTATGTCGCGCGCACAGCGAGCGGGAGCTTCCCCACCCCCGTCCTGCTGCTTAATTCCTCGCTCTTCCCTCCCTGCATAGACCTTGGCACACGAGAAAAGCACAGTGAAAGGAATGGGGGGAAGGCTTATGTCGCGCGCACAGCGGAGGGAGAGCTTCCCCACCCCCGTCCTGCTGCTTAATTCCGCACTCTTTCCTCTGTGCATAGCCCTTGGCACACGAGAAAAGCACAGTGAAAGGAATGGGGGGAAGGCTTATGTCGCACGCACAGCGGAGCGGGAGTTTCCCACCCCCCCATTCCTCTGCGCTCTTTCCTTTCTCCATAGCAACAAAAGCACAGTGAAAGCAATCAGCGCGCTGGGGGGAAAGGCTTATGTCGCGCTCTTTCCTTTCTCCATAGCGACAAAAGCACAGTGAAAGCAATCACCAGGCCAAGGGCTATGGCCAAAGGAAAGAGCAAATTTCCCCATAAGGTTCAATGTAAATACAAACAGTTCTGAAACATATGCATTTTATTTTTAAACCACAAAAACATGAAAAAAAGCACAGTATGAAGAGGGAGAATGGGGTGGGGAGGCAGTTATTGTTTGGAGGGAGAGTCCCCCTCCAAAGGGACTTCGGGGAGATCTCCTTCAGGGGTTTCCTCTCTTCTTTGCCTCTTAGCTGCAAAGCCTTATTCTTGCCACGCCCGCTCTGCATTTTCTTTGGAGCCGTGCTGACAAGCACACCAAAAACCTTCCAAACGCCACAAAACACACCACAAGCCTCAGTGAACGCCTCCTTGCTACCGCGATCTCGCCCACAGGAAGCCGCGACCACGTGGCAGCAGAGCAAATGGCTTTTCCTTTTCCTTTTTCCTTTCTCCATAGCGACAAAAGCACAGTGAAAGCAATATCAGCGCGCACGCACAGCCGGGAGCGGGAGTGGGAGCTTCTCCCCCCCCCCCGCTCAGATTTCATTAGCACTTCCTCTTTCTGCATTGCTTTCCTTGGGCCTTTGTCCTCGCGCTCAGATTTCATTAGCACTTCCTCTTGGAAGCCACAACCACGTGGCAGCAGGGCAAATGGCCGCTGATCTGGTTCGTAGCTTGAGGTGGAGTTCGCATGTTGAGGTAAATTTTTGCGGCCGGAGCTGGTCGTATCTTGAAATTTTCGTAAGATGGGGCATTCGTATCTTGAGGTACCACTGTATATGTAT
Organism: Liasis olivaceus; assembly: GCA_030867105.1. NCBI lineage: Eukaryota > Metazoa > Chordata > Lepidosauria > Squamata > Pythonidae > Liasis > Liasis olivaceus. The sequence continues at coordinate 59,686,540 of CM061351.1, forward strand.
ACATGACTATAAACAATGAATTTGAAGGAAATGGAAAGCATATTCTACACAAAGAGAGCAAGAACCACATTATTAGCAGTGACCATTCAGAAAGCAATAGTTGAGTGAAAACATTTTTGGTCTGGTAAACTGGTCAAGAGAAATCATTAGGAATATTATCCTTGATGATGCTATAAGTACACTGATCTATCCAACTTTGTCAATTTGCAATTAAATAAAAGTACTTTAGTGGAGCACATGGATCTTCAGATCAATGACACAGTCATGGGTACTACTGTCACAAAGACTGTTTCACATTATGATAAATGTCATGGCTATTTTAAAATAATACTGTTACACTTCTGTTCCCAAAGCTTCTTCTTGATCTGAGATTCTTAAGACATCATTGTAATCTGGATTCACAGATGGAAAGCAAATAAAAAATATCGTTTTACTAACATTCATTCCACCAATCACCACAGCTAGACCAATCCATGAAACAAGTTTGCTGTCTGTATGTTATTATGAAAAAACAGAATGGATATGAAAAAACTACCTTATATCCAAATCCCCTTCCAGCTTAACCAGAACATACCACTAAATACACTGCCTACATCAGAAATTATAATGGTGATGATAATAATAATGACAACTATGGCAAAAGAAAGCAAAGATAGTGCCAATAGTTACAGGTGCCTTAGGTGCAATCCCAAAACATCTGGAGCACCACTTGAAGACCATCAGTGTTGACAAAATCACCACCAGTCAATTGCAAAAGGTAGCTTTACTTGGAGCAGCTCACATCCTGTGATGATACCTTTAACGCCATCAAACAACAGTATCTGCCTATCCCAGGTCTTTGGGAAGGATGTGATAGGTAGATAAAAATGCAAAATCCAGTCTAAACATCTGGTTGACTGTGCGACCAACCATAATAATAATAAAATGATGATGATGATGATGTATATGTGTATAAATATGTATCTGGACAGTAACATGTCATTTTAAACATTTTATAAGATGTGCTTCTCAATCTACAATATCCATCAACAAAGTGAAAAGTCAAATCAACAGAGCTAGACATCTACCTAAAAATAATCTGCTACAGGACAGACTCCAGTAAAAAGATAACACTCCTGGTTGACATGGAGATTTCCCAGTTTAAAACCTCTCAAACATACTGTGGCAGATCCCAAAACGTCTTAGATTTACCTCACAATTTATAAGTAATGTCGATATTTCTCTCATACAAAGGAATGTCCCTTCAGAAACCACAAAAATCCCAAGTCGGAGTTACTATTTCAGTCATGTCTGATACTCTCTGTAAATCAGTCTCTAAGTCTGTTTCCTTCTCACTACTGACATTTAGGTTCTTTTGGCTTCTTCACTATTAACTCTAGCTTTCCTGCTTAATTTAATTTTAAAAAATCATTTTTTTAATTCAGTGGTCTTCTCAGCAGACTGCTCTCTCTGAATTCCATCAGCTCATAATGGAAGACTGTGATGAAAAGAGAGTGGGCAAAAGTTAACCATTAACACTTTTTTCCAATCAGAGCATCCTCAGTGGAATTTTTCTTATAACTCTTGCTGGCAAAGGACACTGTGGATTCAACTGTATTTAAATTGAAAGGCAACAATTTTAGCATACAGTTGACCTACAGGTTATCAGAACTATGTATTATTGTTAGTTGTTTCAATTGCCATCTGTCCATTGCCTAGGTAGCTCCCCACCCCAACCTGGATGTATCTACACAGACTTTCTGCTGCCAGCTACAACACCAATGATTTAAAGCCAACCTTGGACAAGGCCCATGAAGGGGACAGACAAGTCCTCAAACCCCGAAAGACACTCAGCAGCAACCCAAGGCACAAACACCACAGCCAGACTCTGCAGACTTGACACCAATTCTGTCCCCACATCTCCTCTGGCAATCTTATTACAGGGTCTAACATGCAGCATCAGAGTTTATATATCTGCTCATCTTTTGGTTTGTTAAATGTCATCATTTTTTGTTAAACAGAATGAGCAAGGCAATCTCCATGCCAAAAAATTAACTAACTAGTACCACTCCAATATCAGAAATGGCATTAAGATAAAAAAATAGAAACTTCAATCCACCCCCAGATATTACAATAGATTTCTTTAACAAACAAACTCCAAATAAATAAATAAGGCACTTAGAATATTATCAAAAGCTTGAGATTTATTTCCTATTGCTTGAAATGGACAGGCTCTTTCTTTTTTTAAATCACACTACTTTTGTTCTTTCCCCCACCCTCAAAATGAAAGATATCATCCAAACATTATTTATGAAAGGCTGCGCCTAATAAAGTAAATAATTGCACTTTCCACATTTTCCCTTCCCACTGATCTCACCATTTGCAATTTTCAAATAATTTATATATAAAGTTGCAACTCTGCATATTCCAACAGTGAAAGGTATGCAACAACAATTAGTCTTTATCATGATGTTATTTGGTTATATCATAACATAAAACCACCAGGTGGCACTACTTCCTTTAAAACAAAATGAAGACTATCCCAATTTCACCTATAACCAAAAGCCAAGTATTTGTAAGTTAACACTTCATAATTAGCTCAAGGTATGTCAAAACTCATTTTCAGTAAACAGTATAAATTAATTTGGGGCACCATGCTGTGAATTGCTTAATTTGCCTTGCGTTTACCGAAAATTAAGAGAAACTAAATTACTGAAACTCTTTACAATATGGTAAAATTCACTAACCTGGTGTTAAGCTGTCCAAGTTAACTAAACTTACATGGGTAAAAAAAAACAAAAACAAAACAAAACAAAAAACAGATTTAAAACACTGCATAAGCTGAACTTTGTCTAACTGTGACAAGAAGCCGCTGGAGCATTTTTGACAAGTTCCTAAAAATGATCTTTATGATTTTTACCTGCGATCTGCAGTCACTAATGCGTGGCTGACCCAGGTGCATGCAGTGTCACTGTTAGCACAAAGATCTGGCAAAAGAAGAATCTTCCTAAAATTCATGTTTCTCCCTCCCATTATTTTTAACGGTGGAGTTTTAGTTGGGTGGCTTTTGTCTGACTGCCAGTTTTTGAGAATTCTGTTTGGCTTTCCAACTTGCCATATTTTCCTAAGTTTATCTGCAATTTTCAGGCTGCTTGACTAGAATTAATACTGAAATCAGCACATGGAGATTCACAAAGTTCTGCACATTGTGGTTTGTATGCAAAGGATTATAAAAATAATTGTGGGTAAGTCAAATGAAATTAAATCCATATTTAAATATTTGTGTATTATAAGTATACAAATATATAATTGTATATTTAATATACAATTAAATCATATTGTGTATGGAATTTATAAAGAGTAATGTATATTTTTTATTATTTATAAAATTTATAATAAATTTACGTGTGTGTGTACACAAACACATGCACACATTTTTCCCTCGAGAAATGACTGTTAAACATTTACCAGTACACCACTGCCAGTAGGTTCACTGAACTGCCTATTGGTAAAGGAGTATTTTGTGGCCAGCTATTCCCTCCATCTTGTGGGCGCCCCTTAATGTGTTTTCAGAATTCTAAAGGAACCTTCTTTCTCCGAAAGGCTGGGAACCTCCAGCTTAAAACTGCATTTGTTATCACAGCATCAACCACTTCTCAGTTAATTTAGGCTTTCCATTATTCACACTTAACTATTTTCTGCAGAACATCCTTAATTTATTAAGAACTCACTTCAAGCTGGTGAACTTAAACTTCAGTAGTAATCAAAAAATTATGCACAATCAATTACATTCTTTTGGAAAATATTTAGAGTTATATGCCCACCCAGTGACTCTATTTAGAGGTCTAGAATAAAGGTTAAGCATGACTTATTTTGAAAAACACCAAAAGCCTTTCAACACTTTGTATTTCTCCAGATCAGTAGTTAGTGGAAGGAGACCTATTTGAACATTTCTGGCAGAAAAACCATTCAAACTCCATTCTGCCAACAAGCAACTAATAATCATCAATTCTCAATGTCTTAAAAAAATAAAGACAGAACTCATAAATTAAAAACAATAAAAAAACTAAATGTGGCATATGTTTCCATGTAAGGGTCATATGCTGCGCATTAATTAGATGGTTAAGTGTATACAAACAACTGAATGTTAGGAAAGAATACTCTTAAGATGTGATCACTGCAAGGCCTGGACGCTGGTAGGGCCTTTCTGCTTCAGTGATATGTGTAAGACCCATTTCTAAATCTTAGCCAAGTCAGGTTGGTAAGGAGGTTGATAAGAAAATGATACGGAAATTGCAATGGGTCACAGCTGGACATCGAAAATTTTAATTGATCTGAAATAAAAACACCTACAGCACATTACATCAAACAGAATTACACAGAGTGTTAGCCAGTACTCCAGCACTGATAATACTTTTCAAAACAACACAGGGCAAGAAATTCTGGCATAGATTACTGATGAATCCAGAACTGTGGCCTAGAATTCTCTTTGTGCTACCTTATACAGGTGATGATGACGATGGGGATGATGATTAGCCCGAATCAATCTACTACATAATGAAGACTTTTTTACTGAGGGTTATGAGCTGTAATCCACCACAATGGTCCAGTGCGATTTGGCAGAGAGATGCTTTTTATTTCCCAGTCTAGGGCTGAGAGAAAGTGACTAGCCCATAGACAGCCAGCTAGCTCCCATACCTAAGGAAGAGCATCTTAACCACTACACCATTTTAGTGCTCACATATATAAATTTATAGAAAAGATTCTAAAACTTTGAAAGCTAATTACTTCTTTATTAGTCTGCGCCCAAGGCTGAGGGGAAACTTTAACCATAGAAAAGCAATTCAGACATTTTCTTAATCCTTTCCTTTCCTGCCAGGTAGGTAATCTGCTAGGGAATCTATCAGTGGCAAACTGTGATAAATGTTTTAGAGCCTTAACTTGGGGAATCACAAGATCTGCCTTTTCTTTTTATGCCAATCTGCTATTAGAGTATTGCTTTACATAAAGGGTTGTTCCTGGTTGGAACCCAAAAACGTCAGCCAAAGACAGGAAATGATGACTGCTGTGATAATGATACTCAACGATCCAGGAAGGCTTCAAGTACTGAAGCTTTCTAAATGGATTGTGGAAGAGGTGCAGAAATTATTAGAGAACTGCTTGATTTGGAGTTTCACAGATTGGGAACGGAGTGATTCTCAGCTAAAGGCAATCAAATTTTCAGTAAGGAGAATAAAAATACTATAGCAACCATATTGTTCCATTGGCACAGTCAACTACCACTGTATGACAATCTATACTCTGTTGTATTTTATGAAACTACTTCAATTCCATTTCATTTTATCTCATTTATTTCATTCCATATAGCACTGTGGGAATTTTAAAAATCCTAAAAACTTATTTCTCTTCTCTTCATGTACATCAATTTTCTTTTAACATGCAACCTAAGAAAGAGATGTGTTGAGCCCAAAAGACAGTCCCAGGAATGTACAGTACAAAATGTTTCAAATTCAGGCTTAAAACTGATTTGTTCTGAACATTGCCAGAAAGGTTTCAAGCTTAAACCTGGATTGTTTCAAGTTCAAAACTTCTGAGTAAAGACAGAGCTGTTCTGAACTAGAAGTATGGGACATTTCAAGTACAAAATATTTTGGACCCTTCTAGTTTACCACTTCCTTCAGCGCTTTGCCAACTGGAAAATGTTATAATATTTAAAATATTATGCTATTGTGCTGTATTGCTAGTTTTTCTTTTCCTTATATGCCAAAGAAATATGCCTGTATCATATGTCCCTTACCTCCTTGGTGACTTAATGAGATGCGACTTGATTGTTCTTGGAATCCAGGTTCCACTAGATCTCGCCGTGTATGTGCTGATGTCTGATCAACAGTGTCCTAGAAATAAACATCAAAAAAGAAGAAAAGTATTACTGATAATTGCCATGAATAATCTTTCTGTTTTCCAATGTTTGATGAGAAATGTTATCTTCAACAGAAATAAAGCAGTAAGGAAACAATAATTGTATTCTAAATTGAAAACAGAGTTTTCACAATATTCAGAAGTTGAAAATGAATTATTGCCTTATATAATGTCCCTCTATTTCAGGTAAAAAAAAACTTATTTTGAAATAAGGCAGTCACAAGTTTTATCCTTGATCAGGTAACTGTAATTAAAACACTTTCCTTTTTTTGATTTTAAGTGGAACAAAGTTCTCTTGTGAGACCTGGTAACTAAATCCCAGCAAAGCAAAACCATGCAAAGACAATATGCAACAGACTTCACCTCACTTCAACCTAATTAATCGTTATACAAAAATTATTACATTTGACCTCAGCACATAAAACCTATAAACATTCATAACTGCTATATATAATTTTTATTAAAGACATTTTTGAAAGAATAAAAACAAAACAAATTTTCTGGGGGAGATGGGTGGCATATAAATTCAATAAGAAATAAATAAATAAAAATTTTGAAAGAGAAAAGTAAGGAGAGTAAAGTAATAAGTAAGTGGGGGGAAAAGTACAAAAAAAGAAATAGAGACGAGAAAGAAAAGAAAAGTTATAAAGAAGTGGCTTCCAGTCTTAACAGCAGTTACAAGCACATTTATATTTTACTCTCTCTCTCTCTCTCTCTCTCAAGTTACTCATTCATAACTGCATAAAACACCACCCCAATATAATGTATAAATGTGTGATGGAATGGAATTATGAAGGCCAAACTCAGGGAGGGAAACATGCTCTTTCGTCTCCTGAGGGGCGAGGGAGAGATAAGAGGATGAGGCTGGCACCCCTCTGAGGAATTCACAGTGTTGTGACTGGCATTACTTGGGAGCTGGGGTTTCAGTCTGGGAAGATTCTTGCTAGAAGTTGTAGCTAATAAACATTGCTGAACTGAATCTGCATGGTCTCCTGGAGTTCCTTGGGCTAGGCCTGACAAAATGTTCTACTTCAACTTTTAATATATACATTTTAGGTAACAGACAATTTACAGTCAGTTGGTAGAACAGAATACTTGCAATAGTGTGTTGGAACAGAAGGACCTTAATTTGACCCTGGTAGGTCATAAAACATGATTAAGAAAGAATACAGGCTTAATCAATATCAATTCAATTATGCCTTACATACAGTGGTACCTTGGTTCACGAACTTAATTCATTCCACGATTCTGGTCACAATCCGAATTGATTGCGAACCGAACCAAATTTCCCCATAAGGTTCAATGTAAATAAAGTTAATCCGTTCTGAACCATACGTGTTTTTTTTTAACCACAAAAATATGAAACAAAGTACAGTACAGTACAGTATGAAGAGAGAGAACACTAACCTTGCTTGAGGCAACACCAAAAAGCTTCACAGCAAGTGTCTGTCTGCAACTGCAATCTCGCCTAGAGGAAGCCACGACCACGTGTCAGAGCAGGGAAGATGGCCACGGGTTGTGTTCGTCACCCGATGTGGAGTTCACAAACAAAAGCAAAAATTTGCAAACGCTGCTGTTCTCGAACTGAATTGTTTGTGAACAGAAGCGTTCGTGAACCAAGGTATTACTGTATTTAAAGACTTCGAATATGTACTATTATTAAAAAAAAAAAAATCAGAATCACAGTGGTGAAACAATATATTCGAGATGTACAGAATACACAAGACCAAAGTTACCCTACTCCTAGCACAACTTAAGCAGCAGAGTAAGAGCAAACCAGGACTGAATTTCCGGTTCAACCCACAAACCCCAACTACTTGGTTTGCAAACAAAGGATTTTTCTAACAGTACACATATAGAACCAGTCCCTGGAATATATTTCCAGTACTAGGACCACATCCTAGAAGATATAAAACATATAAGGAGAGGAGAGAGGAACTTGGTGCATAAAGAAAGCACATCTAATTGATCAATTAACAACCATTCAAAGTTACGACAGCGCTGAAAAAAGTGGCTTACAACTGGTCCTCATACTTATGACTGTCGCAACATCTCCATGGTCACATGATCAAAATTCAGGCACTTGGCAATTGGCATGTATTTATGATGGTTGCAGCATCCTGGGTTTACGTGATTGCCATTTATGACCTTCCCAGGGGGCTTCGGACAAGCAAAGTCAGTGAGGGACACTGGATTCGCTTAACAACCATGGTGATTCATTTAACAACCGCAGCAAAAAAGGTAGTAAAATCAGGTGTGACTCACTTAACAACCACACTGCTTAGCAACAGACATTCCAGTCCCAATTGTGGTCTAAGTCGATGACTACCTGTATATTGAATTACCTCTCCATGACTAGCTGTAGATAAGATTGTGCATTAGAATGGAGTTTCTCAACTAACAGTGAAAGTACACTGCAGAATTCTAAGTACAACATGATTCCTCTTTCCATTCCAAAACTAAGATGACTATACTCACCAAGTCCTACACTAACAGCTTATATAGCTGGAAAATCAACAATAACCAAATAGACAAGGATTTCTCAGTATTGGCACAACAGGCATCATATGCTATAATAAAATTTGCAGCTATTAGGACAATAACTATATGTGGGGAGCAGTTAAATTATTTCAAGTCAAGGTGATAAATCTTCTCTCATAAGGCACACAGTTTGTGCCTATAATGACACACCTGCATTCTAATGCTGGTGTGCCCCCTGCCCTCCCCATAAGAAATGCTCTGCTTTAGCTAGAGATTCCTTGTGCCTTTCTAGAGGCCAGAGAGTTTGCCAGCTGAAATACAGGCTGAAACAAGTCCCTAGTGCAATCTGGTTGATAAATGTTCCTCTTCTTGGAAGAAATGAATAGCTGCTTGATCTGGCTCACTGGAGAGACCCAAGCATTTCAAGGAATGAGTTGAGACTGGTTACAAATGGAGAAACCTTCCATGGCTACATCCCATCTTCATGTGAGGCAGCCAACCAGTTCCTTCTTGTCACTCCTTTTCCAGTGTCCATTAAGCCCTTTATCTAAAATGGCACTGTATCCCAGAGAAACCACTGTCCCCATTTACCCAGTATAAGCAATGACCATAATGGCTGGGAATTTGAGAACTGAGAAGGGCAGAATATGGGTATATGCAATATATAATCTCAGAATTAGACTTCCTAAATGTCAGTTTTTAGTGCAGCCTTATTTTTTTAGTCATAAATTCAAGCTTTTTTGTCTAAAGAAGCTTTATGCTACTATTACCTATTCATCTGCACATTAACAAAAGCAGCTTTGAACCTGTATTTTTCACTATAGCTAAAAAAGACAGATGGTGATCACATCTAAATGGACAAGGTCAAAATGCTGGCAAGTGTCCTGTCCAGCTTCAATACTGGGAATAAATGTTCTGTGTACACATGGATGACACTTGCAACATCATACAATGTTCTATATTTAGTGTATCCTTTTACCTTCTTCCTTCTAATATTTAAGACATTCAGCATAAAAACATACCTGACTTCAGTTAATATTGTACTAACTGAAAAGTTATGTTTATACCTTACCTGAAACACTTGAAATAAATAAAATTCTAAATACCACAAAAAAATCAGAAGCAAAGAACTAGCCTGGAGCACAATATACAGGAAATTAATGATGCCATAGTTCCTATTCCTATATAATTCTTATGCCTACACAGTTCCTATGCCTACTATTTCTATTCCTGCATAGATCCTATGTAATCCTGAGCATCTGCTCTTTTAGTAAATTCAGTAAATCAAAAATTTGTGTTCTATTGCTCAAATATTCCAGTGCTTTTATTGATCTATTTTGGAAACATAAGTTAGCATGATGTTTTCATTTTTATTAGGAAACAGTCTGGGATTTCAAAATGATCAAAGATTTATCTCTAGGCTGAACTAGTGAAGTTAAAAACTCCACATTTTTACAATTTGTTGTTTGCTACACCCACACTGAGAGGATGAAAATAAAGGAGCTGCTTCCTTTCCTTATAAAATATTTTGTTAATAATCAAACACACACACAGAGACATACACAAAGACATACATACGTATACACACACACACTTTCCATGCAAAAGTATCTTAAAGACACTTACAAAATGTAAGTTGTGCAATGAGAATATATAGCAAGAACTGGGGAAGAGAGAAAATAAAAACAAATCATCCAACATTCACACAGAAAAGATCTGACTGAAGAGAAAGATCTTCAAGAGACAGTTAAAAATGTTAACAGCAGGCACCTCATGAGCTTAGGGGAGAGGATACTAGAGTGTAGATGTCACTACACTCTAGCAAGCAAGCAACTACAAGGTAGTACATTGTGAGTTTATACACATGTGGCAGGGCCTCCCTTGACAATCTCAGAATGGTATCCCTAGTCTCGAGTTTTTAGGGCCTTAAAAGTCATTAACAAACCCTGAACTGGTTTGCTAACTAATTGGCAGCCTGCACAGTAACTTCAACATAGGGGTAACATGTACCTAGCAAGGCATTCTGCTCAATAACCTGGCTGCTCCATTCTGCATTCACTGAAGCGTCTACCATTAAAATATTCCCAGAGAGAATGAATTAGAGTCATCTAAAAATGAAGTGACTAGTGGACAGACAGCAACAACTAAGCTCTCCCTTTCAGGAAATGGAAGTATTGGTGTATCAGTTGAAGCTGGTAGTAGGCTCTTCTGACAACAGAAGTTACTTGGGCCACCAGTGCCATTCCCAAATCACATGCCTATTCTGAGGGAACGCAACCTCACCGAGAACAGGTAAACTTCCCAATTTCTGTCTTTAGGAATTACTCACATAGTCTCTATCGTGATAAGGTTTCAGTCTCAGTTTCCTGAACCTCATGCACTCTGTTACTACAATCAAACGCTGGTACATATCATACATCATGTCCCCTAACAGGTGTTATGGAGAAAAAGAGCTGAATGTCATCAGCACGCTTACACCATTATGATGAATCCCCCAGCAGCATAACAGAGATGTTAAATATCTTGTGGACCAAAGAATGCAAAAGCTGTCAAAGTCCAGAGACAGTCATCCAAATACTTTGAGACCAGGAGGAAAAGAGCCACTGTAACAAGGGAGAAAGTCTGACATAACAGTATATTGGACTAGCACTGGTAGGACCATGGTTTAAACCCATATCCATGAAACACACTGGGTGAGTTCATGCCAATCATTCACTCTTAGCTTCATCTACTTTTCAGAGTTGTGAGTGGAGGGGGACTACAAATAGCAGAATAACACCCAACAAGAATTGTGATATATAAATGCCACAAATAACTAAAATGTTGCTGTTCATATTTTCCCAGGATTGCTAGTTAAATCCGCATAGGATTTAAGCTATGCTGTTTATTTTCCTTCATATCAGCAAATCTGTTAGTCCCTTTTTTCTTTGTATTAAAGAAACAAAACAAGACAAAAATGTAAAATATACAGTAAGAAGAACAAATAGGGACAACAGCAAAACAGATGAGAAAAGGAAAAAAGGGAGAGTATCTGGGAATATACATACAGATGCAATTTAAAGGAAAAATGAAAACATTTTAACCAATCATGTTCAATATTTCTATTCAGAATGAAAACTGTATAGACAACAGCGATATATGACAAAATATTAATATAACTACTAAATTATTATTAGGGTCACACTATTTTATCCTTCAGTGTAGTGTTTTTCAAAGCTCTTTACTATTTAGCCTTTTCAGTCAAAGCAATTTTTCATTTTTGAATATCAGTCATCCACTGAAATACTTATTTTATTTCTTCACGATTAGCAATAACAAACTTGGCAATTGAATTAATTAATGTCCTATGCTTCATCAATTTATTTTCTTTTGGAAATATGAATAATAATCCAATAGCAAGAGTCACTGTTAAGTGATTTACTTTTTTTTCCCCAAAAATCTTTTGACCAAAAAGACTAATCAGGCATTGCTACCCAAGATGGAAATATGTACCAAATTTCTTACCCCCACAACATAAACTATTGTTTACATTCTGAAGTTTACCATTTATATAGCATACTTTTAGCAGGCTATAGTGCTAAATGAATTTTCTTCATGATCAATTATGAAAGACTGACTGAAATAGATTTAAAAGGAATACATCACAAATTCAGTATCAAGCAAAACAGTGTTTAAAAGAACATTCAAGCTTCTATCTTTTCTTCATATTTGTTTCTGGAAGCATTCCAGCTGAATGGATTTGTAAGAATATACCTTCTGTCCACTCCACCTAACTGGATTTCTAACTTAATATAGCAACTCAACAACTTTTGTAGTCTGATAAAAGACAGCTACTTGAGGTTATCTGCTGAACATATTCAGGATTCAATATTTTATCTTAATGTTATCTCAAAATAACTCATACTCTAGTTGTTAGAAAGTATCACAAATATGAATCTTCCATCCACAATATGGGTTTTCAAGATGCTTACGTTTTCCAGGACATTTTCTATTGGCCTAAATTACCTGATAATGCTATTATCTGAATCCAAATAATAGTTGAATTATGAAACTCCTTAACATCCAATTAATATAAGTCAATTGCAGGACAAAGTAGCTCAAGAGATTTATGTCAAAATTGGAGATAAATTCATCAATTAAGACAGTTTTCTAGGAACAGAATAATAAAATAATCACACAATCTAAAATTCCAAGATCTAAACATATAAAATTTGAATTCAGACCCCAAAGGTATCAAGACTGATGTACTGTTTTAGGGAATAACCGGACAAGATATAACCTCATATTCAAAAAATAAGATCAACAGAGGTTTGTGGTATATTTATGAAATATAATAAATAATCTGCTCAACCTTGCCTACTATAATTCCTTTAATATTTTCAGATCACTTTAGAGAATGAAAAGAGGTTCAAAGCCATTGACAGCGTGCTTCTCCATGAATCTGTCTACCTCCATTTTCAAACTTTAAATGCTACCACATGTGATGGTGGTGAATTCCATGCGATGTGTAAATAAATGCTTCCTTTTATCCTAAATGTCTCTGAGTTTAGTTTCAATGAGCAACTGAGAGTTCTTGTATTGTGAGAAAGGCAGAATAACTTCTAACAACACTGTCCATCCATGCACAACTCCATTCATGTCTATGTGAAGTTTGAATTTTTTGCTCCAAGCTGCATCACTGACATTCTTGAGACCTGTTCACCCAGTTTGGAGAGATTGTTTTGGAGCTCTTTCCAATCCCTTTTTACTTTATTGTCATTGGGGTAATAAAATCCGATGGTATCAGCAACAAACCTTCCTCACTGCTACATTCTAACACCAGATCATTTATAAACAAGTTAAAAAGCAATGGTCCCAACACTGAATCCTATGAGACCCTATTTTCTTCATATATGCACAATGAAATTGTCCATGTATACCAACTCTGTTAAATAAATTTTTAAAAGGTGTATGTGCTAACAGTAAAGATGAAGATAATCCTCAGATGCTTTCAAAAAATATAAAACAAAACACTAGTACATTACATACAGTATATGAATAAGAGCTGATACTAAGCCAATTTAGCAGACATTGCTTATGAGAAACCCAAGGAGAGTTAAGACCTTCCCTGAAAGCCTGTAAATGGGAGGCAGGATTGAGGAACTGTCCTATCCAACATTCCACAGTTGTGGGTCCATTGCTGATAAAGCTCTCTGTATTATGTTAGCTAGCCTGATCAGTGGGCATGCAAAAAGGACCTTACTAGCTGGTAATAGGATAGGCTGACATGGATGAAAATGCTTGTCCCAGAACTACTTAAGGTCAAGATTAGCACCTTAAAATTGAACTCAGGAACAACTAGAAACCAGTAGTTAGCACAGTATGGATGTCATATGATCCAACTCTGATAGCCTCATTGTGCAGTAGCTGGAGTTCCCAAACTATCTTTAAAGGCACTATTGTATGCAGCACTTTATAGTAATTAGCCTGGATGTCACTGCAGCATGGATACTGAAAGCAAGATCATGACTGCAGACAGCACCATCCTTAACTGACAAAAAGCACTAGTGGCCATCACTATCATCACAATTTCCCCAGTTAGCACAGAATTCAACTTCAAAACAGCTGCGCACATAGACCTTCATATAAAAGGAAGAGCTTCAGGCAGTTGTACATATGACACTTCTCTAAAAATTTCCCCCCACTATAACCCCATGAGAGAAGTTTGGTGAAAGGAGTATGACTGGTCCAAGGGTCACCTAATGAGCTTCCATGGCTGAAGGTGGACTTGAACCTGGCAATCTCCAGTCCTATCCTAACACCTTAGCCACTATACCATACTTACAGTACAGAAAATATATAGCATATATAGCAATAAAATTCGTTGATAATAAGTCTTCAACAAATGGATAGGGAAATGAAAAGAGACCTAACATATGACAGTTCAAATCTTTCACAAAAATCTATTTATCAAGAAATATATCTGTGATATTCAATAGTAAATGCGCAAGTGAGGCATCACCATAAATCTGGGGGGGAAACAGTTTAATTCTAACTGAATGCTTAGAATTAAAGCCACAGATGTACAGTATTATACAGCTTGTTTATAAAAGGAATGAAGCTTTACCCCAAAATGTTCAGCACTAAACAATTACCAACTGAAAGCTGGGTCCAGTGCAATACAGAAAATACTCTGATGCAAAATTTATCTGCCAGGACAGAAAGCATATGGTTTATATACAACTGTATTTATTCTGTTTAAAACAGATATAGAATATAATAAAATTGCACATGAAGAATTTTATTGGCACTTAAGCAACTTTCCAAATGAGTCAAACTAAAATTCTTGGAAAAACCAAAACAAAAATAAGAAGTGAGAAATACAAATCCCATAAGGACTACTGACCACTGACAGAACTGAAACATGTTTCAACCTTCATCAGATTCCTTACAGTGGTTCAATGGGGGGTCTGAACAGGAATGGGGGGATTAGATGAAATGTCTTCCCTTCTTCAAATGTCGAAATAGCAAAGGCTATAACAAACTTTAGAGTCACAAATCATAAATATAGCAACCATTTATGGGACAACATTCTCCATTAATTGTATAAAGAACTAAAAATAAATTATCAAACTCCATAAAAAAATAGTCAGTGGGAAAAAAACTTTAATTGAAAAGAGGTTCACTATTTCATCAAGACAATACAAGCATACCTCCAAAATCAACCATAAAACACTTATAGGAAAAATAGTTAAATGTTTTGGAACAGCCTTCCCAGTCCCCTATTCGAATATAATTGAAAATTGATAGGATGTTCTCAAACGTGCATGCAAGAAGACATAAGAATATTTCCGGGCTAGAAAACCTCTGCAAGGAGGAAAAAGTTCCAAAACAAGAAGAGACAGACTCTTAGCTGTTATTTTGCCAAAAGAGATGTTACAAAGTACTGACTGAAATGACAGCCAAACTTTTGTACCTGTCATATTCAATGTTTTCTTACAGTATTTTGAATCTAGAAACAGCTGCATGTAAATCCTAAGCAGGCATTCAAATTTGCAGAAAGATGCGTTTAACTTCATGCCATGTAGAGGCTGTGTCAGCTTGTGTTCACTTAAGGACTCAATGAAACATACAATTCGACCAGGGATGCATAACTTTTGCATATAACTCTGCATCCCAAATGAAATAAAACTCCAGTACTGAACAATGCCTTTGCTTTTCTAACACCACAGAAAAATGTTACAGTGTCATTCTGTGTAATCCAAAATGCATAGCCCATAACTGATTCAAGTATAACTGAATAAAGAAGAAACCAGATGTTCCCCCAATCACTAATAATTAATATATGATCTACAGGAATGGAGGCAATACAGTAGAATTTCATTTTAATTGATTAACTGGAGGAAGAGTTGCCTGTTATTCAGATACCTCCATTGAATTGAAAAGTAGGGCTTTCAGGGGATTTATATAATTTGTGTGTTGATGTCATTGAAGATGATGGAAATTTGGTTCACTGAATGCAAAGTCTGGTAAAGTGAAGTTTCCTTGCATATAACAGCTCTTTCGGACTCCTTTGTTTGTTTGTTCGATCTATATCCACTCTCCCTTCCCCCCCCAATAACTTAAATCACCATGCAAAGCACTCCCTCCTCCAATTTTTCAACACAACAACCTTGCGAGGTAGATGAAACTGAGAGAAACCACTCCAAAATCACCCAGCAAGTTTCATGGCTAAGAGTGGAATACATTGGTTCTCACATGGACAGTACACTGTAAAAGGAGTGCCTGCTCTTGATATAAAGCTTAACCTAGTTCTTATTGGGGATCTGAGATTGTTATGTTTGGGATACTTTTCTGCACCACATACATTATATTTCTCAACACAGAAAACTCTAGTGTAGCATTTTCTATGGCAAGGAATGTAGTGTTTTGGTCCAGAACATTCAATCACTCAAAACCACATTCCCAACGTGACAGAGGGCATCCCAGACCACAAATGTACCCTAAGTTGTTATCCCAATGTACCACTAATTACTCAAGCATGGGTGAGCAAAAGATCACAGACCAGCCTTTTTATATGCTGTTTTTCCTAAACAGAACTTACTGAAGCTCAAACATAAAAACGCTGTCTGTGCAGGAAACGGTGGACAGAATCGGCTACTTCTTCACACTATGTGAACATATGACAAAGGGCAAGGGCCTGTACTGGCTCCAGGCAGAGTCTGAAGAGCTAGTGCAGCACAGAAGCTGAGGATATATCCGAAGTGTATAACTCTTGACAGCACTAAGGGAAACATTTGAATGTGAAGTTGTCCGAATTGGCATACCAGCAGCTGCCCAAAAGTGAAAGACTTAAGTGGAGCCCCATTCTGGGGCAATAAGATTTCTAACCAATTAATGGAAAATCTTTATCCCTGTGGTCCGTTTCTCACAGTACCACTGAGTTGGAAAGGCCATTCAATTCAGACACATCCAGTACCTCTTGCTCAGTCAAGGAATTCATAACTCACCCCAACAGGTAACGGTACAGATGCTTTTTGTGACAAAGACTGTATAGGCATTTCGTTCCAAATGGTTTTTTATGTTCACATGAAATGTGCCTTCCTGAATCTTTAAACCCATAATTCCATATAATCACAGAGAACAGGTAAGCGCATTTTGGTATACAAGACTATTTTTTCTTTCTCAGTCTGTTCATCACAATGGTAAATATATCAGGTTCACTCACCCTCCTGTCATAGGAATCAGTGTCCAGTCCCTGGACTATTTTTTAATTATTTTTCTGAAACTAATCCAATTTATCTGAATGCTTAAAACACTGCATCCAAAACTGGACACAATCCTCAAGATGAAGTCTGACCAGAGTACAAAGTAGTTTGGAATGATTGTTCCTTTGATTTGGAAACTATAGTTCAATTTATACTTCTACAAATTCAATTTGCTTTTTTTGTAGCTACATCATGCTGATGACTTATATTAAGCCTGTGATCAACTACAATTCCAAAATCTTTTCAAGTGCCCTAGTGCCATGCTGTGTTGTATTCATCTCCCACCTGTTCATTTAGATTTTTTTCCCCTTAAATGAAGGCATTTACTTTTTTCTGTTAAATATCATTCTATTGTTCTCTGTCCAGCTTTCTATCCTATTAATGTAATTTTGCTATTTCTGTCTTCTTAGATATTGGCTGTTCAGCTCAAGTTTGTGTCATCTCCAGGTAGGCAACATGATATGATAGGCAATATGTCCCTACGGGTCTTGGGTGTACTGCCCAAACTGCATACCCCACCTAACTTTTAAAAAATGAATAAAAACAAAGTTCAAAAGGAAGGTGACACTCCAAAAAGCAACATATCTGCTAGCACTTACAGCAATGCCCTTGGGCTTCAGACAGGTTCCACCAGTATGGCAGAAAGCATTCTGAAGGGCATCTGGTAAATTGACATTTTGTGACTGGTCGTGCCCTATTTTGTGAATAGATACATCCCCCTTTGAGTAGATCACTGTATGCTCTTAACTCTCTAAACGTGCCAGTGGTACCAATCTCTAATTTAATAAGCATTCCCTCTCACCTTCCTCTCCAAATCATTAATAAAAATGCTAAAAAGCATAAGGCCAAGAACAGAGTCCAAGTGAATACATCTTCCAATCTCATGAAGAACCACTGATATATACTCTTCAGCTAATTAATGGATTTCCTAACTTGTAATGTTATCCATCCTACATGAAACTAGCTTTCTAATCAGAAACCTATCAGAACCAATGCAGCACCCACAGAACCAGTGTTATGTAGTTTTAATGCCTCTCACCTGCCACTAGGTGGGCCACTGCACTTTGCATCTATTGCAATTTCTGATTAATCTTCAAAGGCAGCTCCATATAAAGTGCTTTACAGTAGTCTAGCTTCAAGGTGATAACAGTGTGGTGGTGGGTTTGCCTGACAAAAATTAATGATGAAATTAAAGCTTTCCAAATGGTCACTGTAACGTATACATAAACTGTAAAATGTCTGCAAAATATGTTTTAAAACAGGGATATAAAAGTTTGTGAAGAGTTGCTTCCAAGCTCTGTTCCTAAAAGCAGTAGTTTTTTTTAATATCACATGTTTACTTTTTAAGTAAGCATTTCCCACATATGCAAGATGTTTTAATTATTCACACCTACACATATTCTGTCTAACATTAAGATAACAGAGAATCCAATGCATTGTTTTGCTGTTTATATTAACAGCAATAGGGCATGGGATGGAAGGGATATATCAGTTAAATGTTTTCCTCTAGGTTTCTTTCAGTCTCTTCATGATGAATTGTTCTATTGGAATAAGAATCAGTGATTATATCACTAGAGAATAAAGTGTTCAAGTGACTGTGCTTGATTACTGCCGTGACTCCTGATTGCATAAGAATAGGAGTGCATGCAGTTAGTCATCCTATTTTTCTGAGAAATTCTGGAACTACAGTCTGAACTTCCAGGAACACAAGGTAAGCACTGCCAATTCTCACTGCTGGATTTTTATTTTTTAAAACCAGAGAAAGACAGAAGTTTGGAATGGCCTCCTGGAAACACCAGTAGTAAGAGGCACTTTCAGCACCACAAGATTAGAGATCATTTCCAAGGGAATGCATTTGAATGCTAAAAGCATTGTTAAAAGAATGTTAAAATACAAGTTTTGCCCAAATACATGATTATTTCTTTCAACATCAACAGTTAAAATTCTGTGCTCCAACTAGGGTAATATTAAATTTGATCTAACATTAACTGTAACACAGAATGACAAATGAATTAAAACTTTGTGGGGACAGATACAATTCTTCAATATGAAAATCCAAATTCCATAGTGACAGCTGGGGAACGGGACTGGCCTTAAGTTTAGGCAGTGAAACAAAGAGTCAAGCAGAAAATGGGTCAACCTTATACACATCTACATGATATGCTCAAGATTAAAAACAGAATTTAGCTGCAGAAAGATATGCATAGAAGCACAGAGAAACCCTTGATTACCAAACTCAGAGAAATGTGGCAATTAGGTCAAGTACTGGAAATT
Source organism: Liasis olivaceus (assembly GCA_030867105.1). NCBI lineage: Eukaryota > Metazoa > Chordata > Lepidosauria > Squamata > Pythonidae > Liasis > Liasis olivaceus. The sequence goes on from CM061351.1 coordinate 59,705,940, forward strand.
GCAACTTTGTTAGCTTCCAAAATGTAGGTGAGAATTAGGATGGTGTAGAAGTAATGGTATACTATCATCCAAGATATATAGATATCTGTTTTCAATGCCCACTTAACAGAGGATGACCAGGGCTATTCTCTGTCTCAGAATAATCCATCCCACAAGGTTGTTATGAGAGTACTTGCAATGAAGATACAGGCAGCAGGGTGAGAAATATGGTGTTCTGAGTAACTCTGAAGAAAGACAAGAGTAGAAATACAATCCTAGATTACCTGCTTCCAAATCATTTAAAAATTTATCTTTTGTATCTTATCCTTCCTTCCGGGAAAACAATGAAATAACACATGGAAGGTACTGAGAAGCACTAGGCAAGGATTATAGTTAGAATCCAACTGGTAGGCATCAGATTAGAATAGTCTGATTTAGGCATAGACATGATAATTTGCTCAAGGGCAAAGGAGTTTTGACTGCAAATGATGATAGTAATAAAAGTGATGGGCTTATGGCAAGTTCCACTGATTGAGCACAAAATGAAGTTTAGCTATGTGACATAGAAACAATTTGACCAGATCATTGTCCGGAGTAGGGGCCTCCACAGTGACAATCACTGGCTTCAAAACAGTGGGCGCAACTGGGCAACTGAAGCCTTTTTAAAGTGCATTACATGCACTATACATGGAGTTCAACTGCCCAATCGTGCCTGCTAGTCTGAAGACAGTGATTGCTACTCCAGATGTTCCTGACCCAGAGTAAATGATGTTGCTTTGTCCTTTTCATCACTACAAGTCAATTCAGCAGTAAATGAAAAAACTGTTTTTCAACCATGTCTTGCTACATGTCTATATTATCAAGCTTGAAAGAAATTTCCACCTTTTAAAAGGTGATGAATTATTTCTAGGATGAATTATTTCTCCTATGAAATCTGAGAATGCATAAAGAAGTGTGACAAAATATGACTGCCTTTACTTTTCTGCAAAGAAGGATGTATTTGGGGAGGGATGTCTTACACTGCATGCACAATTATTAGGCAAGTTGTATTTTTGAGGATGAATTTCATTATTGAACAACTACAGTGCTCTCGGTCAATCCAAAATGTTAATAAACCTCAAACCTGAATATTTAAGGAAGTAAAAGTGAGGTTTTGGCTTTCTTAGGAACATATCTATGTGTGCACAATTATTGGGAAACTATTAGTGTGCAGAATTCTTATGCAACTAAATGAAAAACAAAAATTCCCCCATCTCACTCGTTTATTTTCATCTGTTAAAGTGAGAATAATAAACAACTCAAAATTTACAAATAAACATTTCTGACATTTCAAACAAAAAATCAGTGACCAATATAGCCACCCTTCTTTGCAATAACAGTCATAAGCCTTCCATTCATGGAGTCTGTCAGTTTCTTGATCTGTTGATGATCAACTTTTTGTGCAGCAGCAACCACAGCCTCCCAGACACTGTTCAGAGAGGTGCACTGTTTTCCTTCACTGTAAATCTCCCGTTTGAGAAGGTCCCACAAGTTCTCAATAGGGTTTAGGTCAGATGAGGAAGGGGGCCATGTCATTATTCTTTCATCTTTGAGGGCTTTACTGGCTAGCCACACAGTGGAGTACTTCGATGCAATCGATTGAGCATTGTCCTGCATAAACATCATGGTCTTCTTGAAAGATGCAGACTTCTTCCTGTACCACTGCTTGAAGAAAGTGTCTTCTAAAAACTGGCAGTAGGTTTGGGAGTTGATTTTGAGTCCATCTTCAACCCGAAAAGGTCCAACTAGCTCATCTGTAATAATACCAGCCCATACCAGTACCCCACCTCCACCTCGCTGGTGTCTCAGTCAAAGTGGAGCTCTGTGCCCGTTACTGATCCAGACACAGGCCCATCCATCTGGTCCGTCAAGAGTCACTCTCATCTCATCAGTCCATAAAACCTTTGAAAAATCTGTCTTCAGATATTTCTTGGCCCAGTCTTGCCGTTTCAACTTATGTGTCTTGTTCAGTGGTGGTCGAGTTTCAGCCTTCCTTACCTTGGCCATGTCTCTGAGCACTGAACACCTTGTACTTCTGGGCACCAGGTAGGCTGCAGTTCTGGAATATGACAGCATTGGAGGATAATGGGTTCCTGGTAGCTTCACGTTTGATTCTTCTCAAATCTTTGGCAGTTAATTTGCATCTTTTTTTCTCAACATGTTTCTTGCAATCCTGTTGACTATTTGCAACAAAACGTTTGATGGTTCTGCGGTCACGCCCCAATATCTTAGCAATTTCAAGAGTGCTGCATTCCTCTGAAAGACTTTTTACAATTTTTGACTTTTCAGAGTCAGTTAAATCTCTTTTTAGGTCCATTTTGCCTGAGGAAAAGAAGCTGCCTAATAATTATGCACACCTTGATATAGGGTGTTGATCTCCTTAGGCCACACCCTCCCTCATTACACAAATACACATCACCTGATATGCTTATATCCAATAAGCATTCAGGTTTATACAGCTTGGAGGTGGAAAATATGCATAAAAATGATGATATGGTCAAAATACTCACTTGCCTAATAATTGTGCACACAGTGTAGTTCAGCCACTGCACAAGTGCCATCTAAATCCAATTCCATCTTCTTAACAGTTGCAGCATAAGTGAATTTTGATAAAATGTGTTTTGGCTTGATGGGAAGGGAGGGAGATAGAACTAGCATTCATACACTGTGCATTGCAACTACTGTATGTGTTCCAATATCACATTGATTAACACTTCCCTACCCTGTTTTAGGATTAACATTAAGGCTGCTTCACACAAACAATTGTTCTGCAGCAATAAATATATACAGTAACATCCTGTCCCAGGTGGGCACACTCATAGGAACACATATAAGGAACTATTTTAGAAATATATCTAGTTTTTATCTTTGTTTTTTAAAATTTAATAAAGTTATTATAAAAAAAGAAACTGATTGTCACAAGTTTTGTTTTTTTAATATTTTTACTGAACATTAAAAAAAACAATAATAAAAGACAATACAAACTAAACTCAGAAAGGAAAAGAAAAATAAAGAGAGAACAGAAAGTGCAAGAGAATAGAGGGGGGAAAGGAGAAACAAGAATAAGAGAAAAGAAATTTTTAAAGAAGTGACTTCCTATCTTCATCACAAGTACAAACTTAGTAATTCTTCACCCCTATAAGGTTACATGCACATCTCTCTTCTTCCCATAACTCATGCCTCATCCATACACAAATCCATAAATCATTAACATTTCAGTCCTGGTGTCAGCAAAAAGTCCATAAGGGTTTACAAAATGTTAGAGAAATGTGTCTTAGTTTAACCTTGGTCAAACCAACCAACTTTGAACTCCTTCCTTTTGCTTCTAGCAATCTTGAATTTTAATGCATTCAGATGTTGTTGCAAGATTTGATATCTCTTAAATTTTTCTTTTTCCCATTTCAAAGGCTTCTTCAAGGCTTTAGCAAACCTCTTTTGTAAATCCAGTAAGGAGTCATGATCCAGGTCATTCTCTTGGCTTCTCATCTGTATTTCCACTTTAACTATTATCTCTGTTTTATAATCCACATTTTTTTAAAATTTTCCAGTATTTCAACAATTTCTTTATAATCTAATATTTCTGCAACAGATGAGGTTTGTTTCAGGTCTTTATCCTGTAGGTCTTCCAAAGTATTCTCTTTCACATCTGTCATTTTTTAACATTTTTTGAACATAGTTTCCATAGAAGCAGACATCATTGCTGACATTCTGTCCCCATTCTTCAAATATCTCCTGGAGTATTTCAAATGTCATATCATTTTCTGACATTTTGTCTCAATGCTGACCAAAGACAAAAGGCATGCCTCTCTCTCTCTCTTTTCCCCTCTTTTCCTTTTATGCCTGGAATCTTTAGTCCCCTCTAGTGTCCAATTTCTGAAATAATAAAGTCTCAAATTTCAGTTATGACTTAAGGTTGACTAAACAATTCCCACAAAGTGCTATTTATTTATATAATTATTTCCAAAACCTTATAGCAAAAGTCCTAATATTCCAAATTTGTCCTGTCCCTTAATCTGTTTATAACTTTCTTGGATTAAAGCCTTATTTAGCTTTTTGCTTGTTTGTTTTAAATTATTTACATTCTTAAGCTTATACTTAATTTTTCTTTTATTCTGGAATGAATAAAAGAACTACAAGGTGGCTTTGCAAACTTGTCATTTTGAAGATCTCTAATAGCCTTAAGATAGTTAAATAGGTACTTTAAGTGATTAGAAAGTAAGTTAGTGAACCCAGTGTCCTTTAAAAGGCGCAGACACAGTTGAGAGCATGATGCTTCCCTTTGTCTCCCGGTGCTCAAACCCATGGGAAACTGCTATCCTGTGGTCTCCTCACAAGGAGCAGCTGTCCAGAGCACAAGTAGGCAATCTCCCATGCTCTCCTTATCTGGAGAGGTTCCATGGGACTGGCGGTAGTCCTCGGATTACAATGGCAGTTGGGACTGGAATTTTCATCACTAAATGCAGTTGTAAAGCACAATATCACATGACTGCATCACTTAGTAACGGCAATCCCACAGTCCCAGTTGCCATTGTAATCCCAGGACCATGCAGGTCACTAAGTGGGAAGAGGCTGGAGTCCCAGACAAGGAGGCTGGTGGGGGAAAGCAGTAGGTGAGAGCCACGGCATGTGTACAGATGCCACGAGGGTTGCCATGGGCAGGTGCTATGGAACAAGGGTGGACAAAAAGGCTGCAGGAGTGGGAGCGACTTGTGACTTCCAACTTCCTGTTGTCTTCTGCATTGACTTTGCTTATGGGAAGCCAGCAGGGAACATTGGAAATCGCAATCACATGACTTTGGCTCACTGAGATGTCATAATCATGAACTGGGCACTGAGTGCCCAAATTGTGATCATGTGACCGCGGAGACGCTGCAACGGCTGGAACTCCAAGTTGTAAGTACCCCTCATTCAGCACTGTCATAACTTTGAATGGTCACTGAACAAGTGGTCATAACCCAAGGACCATCTGTACATGGTGATCCACCAAGAAATTAATTTTTGTTCTGTTTCCTATCTGGAACTTTGTATGTGTGGGTAAGGGGGAGTTTAAAAAACCACAATGCATGACCTTGAAAAAGAACTATACTTTTTAGATTCATAGAAGATAAAAAGACAGTACCTGATGAAGACAGTTAATATCTGGCATTAGTAACTCATGATCTCTTCACCACTAGGATAGACTACTGCAATACTCTACACAGAACTATTTTTGAAGACTACTTGGAAACCTCAGTTGGTGTAGAATGCAGCTCTCTACATGTTGGAAGTAAGAGGTGTTGCAGGTGTGTAATGCTGTAGGTGCTACACTGATGTTGGTTTTGACCTTTAAAGCCCAGATACTTGCAGGACTGCCTTCTGCAAGCAGAACTGACTCAGCTGGGATCCCCAATCAATTTTTTTGTGGCAATTTTTTTTGTGGGCCCAGATGCAATGTTTCTGACAGAGGTTATAAAACAGACTCCCCATAGAAGAACATGTTTATTTTAGAAGTTGTTCAATTTATTTTAGGAGTTGTTCATTTTATTTATTTATTTCATTTACAAGTAAATATCATATTGTGATGGTTTAACTTCTAAGCTTTTAGAACACATACCAACCCATATCCAGGTGTTCAAAACCAGGGGTAAAAAAGACAAGACAAGACAAGACTAGAATATGGAAACCCCAATAAACTCTGTCTTTTACCAGTCTCAGCTACACTACCTAATACATATCTAATCTTCAGTTGCAATATTTACAATAGAAGACAGAAAGGATGGCTAGTGGATATGTAAAAGCATTAACTATGGATATGAATTTCCATCTAATCAAGCACACACCTACCACAAGCACTAAGGCAAAGCCACGCATATACCCTGGACAAAGCACTCTGCTGAGAGAACATACAATTGAAGTATATGGAATTTAATTAAGTTATAACTTACTATCCGATATGGATGATGCAAAAAGGAATCTGGACAGCCAGCTAAAGCCATTTTACCGACAGTACTTCTTCAAAGTTACATCTACTGTTTCTTAGTACCTGCAATATAAAAACAAGACTATGAGAAAATCCTCCTAGAGATATTTATTGCCTATTTATTATTATAACTAATAGTTCAGTATCTTGTGTGAACCCAGAGCATTGGACTAATTCAGTAAAAATATGTAATGTATTCATGTCATCACATCTTCTACATACAAAATAACCTCCTTTAATTTACAAAAAATTTTTAAATTAGGTGAGCTAAATTGTTTATCACTAAGCACTGAACTATATATAATTTGTCAACTGAAAAATGTCAGGTATTTATCATGGACTTTGGAAAAACAGTTCCAAGATGAAAAGGAGAGATTTCAGACTGAACAAGGGAAAACAATTGCTTCAATTTATGCTCCAAATCATAATAAAATATTTTAATGGAAAAAAAGCCCACTCACTTCTTGAAATTGCAGGAGATACCCTAATTTTTGGAGATATGAATGGGGATTTTCCCTAAATGTAGACAAATCTGGATTTTCCAAAAGAATTTCTAGTAAACCTCCAAAAACATTCTATACTGCATGGTCATTACCCTCCCTTTCAGACACATGGAGATACAAACCCCCTTTAAAAAAGGAATATATTTATTACTCTTCTGTTCATGAAACTTGCTGAATGATAGATATGTGTTAGATTTCCAGCTCATTGTAAATTAAACTTATAGATGTGGAAGTTGCATCTCAGAGGAATCTTCAATTGAGAAGGTGGCAACTTAATGGTTTATTATTACTACAGCAGATATTTGAGGTGTTAAGACAAATTAAAGAGCTTCATCCAAACCAATTAAACTCCTGATTTTCCTTTATTTGCAGCATGGAATTCAAGTAATACATTTAAGAGAGGACTGTTTATTTCTTTAGCATCAAACAGAAAGAAAGCCATACAAAAACAAATCAACATATTGATGAACTAACTAAGCAACTAGAATTAAGACGAAGCAGAATCTACATCTCCAGGACCAGACACATTTTCTGCAAAATACTATAAAACCTTCCAGGAAATCATGATTAAACCATTAACTGAAGTAATGAAAAAGATTCAACAATATTAAGTACTTCCTTCTTCCTGGAAGGAAGCTTTAATTTCATGATTTATTCAGAAGTAAACAAGCTGACGTGGCCAGAGTCATAGAGACTTATTTCATTAATTAATGTAAATTATAAACTTTTTACAGCAATACTTACAAAAAAAGACTAAATGGCTTCTAGCTGAATAGATACCCCTGATGGGACTGGAGTTGTTTTGAAAAGATATATGGGAATAACATTAGATACATTTTAAATGATATTCTTAATAAAAATCAGAAAAGCAAGAAAGTAGCCATGATTTTTCTAGATGTGAAAAAAAGATTTTGATAATTTGGAATAGTTATTCATATTTATGACTGAAAAAGATGAATTGTGGCTTGAATGTTCTTACATGCATAGAGTATTTACAAAAAATAAACAGCCAAGTCAATGGTAAATAGATTTTATCAAAAAAAAAATCTGCTTTTCCTTCATTTCTACCAGCATTACAAAGCAAAGAAGAAAGAAATAAAATTTCAGGAATTAAGTTAGCAAATCAAGAACATAAATTAAAATTATATTTCAGTCAGATTCCTCCTGCCAAAGACTGATTTTTCCTTGTGTTAAATATATTGTTATTTTTGCTTTTTGAACATTGATTTTATATCCAGAGAATTCTCCAAAACTATGAATTGTTTTCATTAGCTATTTTATTGACTTTTGTGGTTCTGTGATGGTTAGTACTACATCATCTGTATAACATTTCAGCTTATATTTGTGAATTTTGAGACTTATTATTTATTGCCTCAAACTGTTTCTGCCAGTATTTCTAACACAATGATGAATAATAAAGGAGAGAGTGGACACTCTTGCCTTGTTCCTTTACTGATTTGGACATCTGCACAGAGTGCTCCACTAGCTATAATCTTTGCTTTTTGCTGTTGGTATATACTTTTAACCCAAGCTTGAAACTCTTCTCTGGGGTTCATTTTATTCAATACAGACAGCAGGAATCGTCACTGCAAATTATCAAAGGCTTCTTCTGAGTCTAAAAATATTAGTGCAGCTCTCTTCCTTTCTACTAGTTATAGTCCCAGAAAAACACAACAAGAAACAAGAAACATCACAATTTAATTAGATACATGCTCATAGCAGCAAGAATAAATTTTACCCGATACTGGAAGAAATATACAATTCTGGCAATATCTGATTGGGAACTTAAACTTGGAGAATATGCAGCAATGGCAAAATTAACAGTACAGTGGTACCTCGAGTTACGAACTTAATCCGTTCCGTGACTCTGATCGCAACTCGATTTGGTCGCAACTCGAGGTAAATTTTCCCATAAGGTTCAATGTAAATACAGTTAATCCGTTCTGCCCTCCGAATTTGGTCGCACCACGAGGCAAATTTCCCCATAAGGTTCAATGTAAATATGGCTAATCCGCCCTCCGAATTTGGTCACACCACGAAGCAAATTTCCCCATAAGGTTCAATGTAAATACATACGGTTAAACAGTTCTGAAACATATGCATTTTATTTTTAAACCACAAAAACATGAAAAAAAGTACAGTACAGCACAGTATGAAGAGGGAGAATGGGGTGGGGAGGCAGTTATTGTTTGGAGGGAGAGTCCCCCTCCAAAGGGACATCGGGGAGATCTCCTTCAGGGGTTTCCTCTCTTCTTTGCCTCTTAGCTGCAGGCTCAGTTCTGGGGAAAAACCTGTCTAAAGTCAGTTGTTTTTTCCTGCGCTGCATAACCCTCCGGAAATGAGAGAACACGTTGTCGTTCATCATGTTCAACATTCTGGTTGTCACAGTTCTGTTGGGGTGGTGCTTCTCAAGGAAATCCTGGCACTCATTCCATTTCACCATGATGGATTGTATCACTTCACTGCTCACCTCCTCCCCGTCCTCCTCTTCCTCAGTGGAATGCTCCTGGCCAAGCACTTTCTGTTGCTCACTCTGGAGCTCAGCAAGTTCTTCCGTGGTCAGCTCCTCCTCATGGTCCTCAACAAGCTCCTCTATGTCTGCATCATCGACAACCAGACCCATGCTCTTGCCATGGACACAATCTCCACCACTACCTCTGCATCAGACCCTTCAAAGTCACGTTCAGCAACACATTCTGGCCAGTTTCCTCCAGGCTGAGTTTAAGGTCCGGCTGGTGACATCTTGCCAGGCTTTGTCAATGAGGCTGATGGAGTGGAGGACATTGAAATGTTTCTTCCAAAACTCTGTCAGAGTCAAGGATGTTTCCTCAGTGACACTGAAACACCTGGTGAAGAGCACCTTTGTGTAGAGCTTCTTAAAGTTGTAGATCACTTGCTGGTCCATGGGCTGCAGAAGAGGAGTCGTGTTGGGGGGGAGGAACGTGACCTTTATGAAGTCGTATTCGGTGTCCATATCATCCACCAAGGCTGGAGGGTGTGCCGGGGCATTGTCCATCAGAAAAAGGCACCTTTCAGGCAGCTGGTTGTCAGAAATATATTTTTTAACGCTGGGTGTGAACACCTCGTGCAGCCATTCCATGAACAACTGCCTTGTGACCCACGCTCTCGCATTGGCCCTCCACATGACAGGCAGTCTGGCCTTGTTCACATTGTGTTCCCTGAACGCACGAGGGGTCTGGGAATGGTACACCAGTAGTGGCTTAATCTTCAGGTCGCCGCTTGCGTTCTCACACAGCAAAAGGGTCAATCTGTCCTTCATGGGCTTGTGCCCTGGCAGTGCCTTTTCCTCCTGCATGATGTAGGTTCTGTTTGGCATCTTCTTCCAGAAGAGCCCTGTCTCGTCGCAGTTGAACACTTGCTGAGCGACGTATCCTTCTGCCTTCATGAAGTCCTCAAATTCTTCCTTGTAGGCTTCTGCAGCAGCCTTGTCAGAACTGGAAGCCTCACCATGTCTTGCCACACTGTGGATGCCACTTCTCCTGCAGAATTTCTCAAACCAGCCTCTGCTGGCTTTAAATTCCTCACTTGCTGCGCTGGTAGAGGGGTTTGTCCGCAGTAAATCACTGTGCAGTTTCCTGGCTTTTTCACAGATGATAGCTTCACTCATGCTATCACCTGCCAGCTGTTTCTCATTCAGCCACACTAACAACAGCTTTTCCACCTCTTCCAGCACTTGTGTCCTCTTCTTCGTTAAGATCGTTACTCCTTTTGCCACATCAGCTTCTCTGATGGCATCTTTATTCTTCAAAATAGTCGAGATGGTCGACTTCGCCATCTTGTACTCCGAGGCCAGATCAGTCACACGAATACCACGATCGTGCTTTTCTATAATGTCCTTCTTCAGTTCGATCGTCACTTTTTTCTTCAAAGCCTTATTCTTGCCAAGCCTGCTCTGCGTTTTCTTTGGAGCCATGCTGACAAGCACACCAAAAACCTTCCAAACGCCACAAAACACACCACAAGCCTCACTGAACGTCTCCTTGCTACCGTGATCTTGCCCACAGGAAGCCGCGACCGCGTGGCAGCAGGGCAAATGGCCGCGGATCTGGTTCGTAGCTCGAGGCGGAGTTCGCATGTCGAGGCAAATTTTTGGGGCCGGAGCTAGTCGTATCTCGAAAAATTCGTAAGGAGGGGCGTTCGTAACCCGAGGTACCACTGTATATATTCACAACAGAAGTTTAACCAAATTTAAGCATGAATGGTTAAATGTAATGATATAATGGTTCCCATACATACATCACACAGCATGGCAACAAACATTTACAGTCTGGCTTCTAAGGGGGCCCAATTGTTTATAAAAATTGTAAATTAGCAGAAGGACAAAAAGAGAGAGGTTAGAAACTGAATAGTCTTTTTCTTCTTTCTTTTCCCCCCTTTTTTCTTTCTTTTCCAGTATTTTAATTGTCATCAAATTTGCTTTATCTTCTTTTTTTCTTTTTCAACATGCACAAACATTAAGTGATAATACAGTGGAGACCTTAATCAACTTAAGATCATAATCAGCTTAAGAACAAAACTTTATTGTACAACAATATTTATTGTGTTGTATTGTATTTATTATATTGTACAATATTTTTTGTACAATCTTTATTGTACAACAAATACTTTGATGCAATTTGCATCAGTTTTCTAACATTATATTCAATTATATTCAATTCTGGATGAAAAAACCAAATATCTTATGTTCATTAACGCTGATATTTTAATGTATAATATTGATTTTTTTTTGTTTTTATCCTCAATGTTCTAAATTATCTAAATATTAGAGTGTTAATAATTTTTAATCAACACTATACAAATGTTGTACAAAACTGTACAAACACTATACAAATTAACTGTATTGAAACAATATAATGTATTATGTAAATTTATGACAATATTAAAAAGATTACTCTTAAAAATAGTATTTGTAGCTAACAATGGACTTCATAATTGTGTTTCTTATTTTGAGTAGCTTCATTTGACTATGCGTTTGCCAATATGTGACAGCCACAGCATAAGCAATTCTCTCTGGTCTATGAGAATCTAACTTTTGTTTTGGCTTCAAAAAGAAATGCAATCCACTAAGTGTAGAGCAATTTTAAACATTCTCTTAGGTACAAATTGAAACTGAGCTCTAACTGGGTACTTTGCTGGAACTTTTTTTTTTTTTTTAAGATAAAATTAAAAATGTTCACCCTTTTACTTGCAGAGATAAGGAAACTGTAAAGTCATGTTGAGGTCTGCAACAATTGTGGTGTAAGAAGTAACTCTGAACTTAACATTAGTAGCACATGCCTACTAATATTTTATTTAAATGTTTGTCTTATATTCACATACATTATGAAAATCTCTTTCAAGAAAGTTTCCAGCTTCAGGCCTAATTTTAATCATATATAGATTCTTCTTATATCAGTTACTGATTGTTACCTTGAAGATAAGAAATTCAAGATGCACATGTATGGACAGCAAACCATCATTAGACTAAGACTTCTTTATATTACAGAAAGTAGATAAAAACTAATCATGAAGTACAAGCAGAAGACACAGTCTCCTCCAGAAGATACACTTTCAACTATCATCAGAGTTATATCAAGGCATGATATAACCCTTATTTATAAATGAAGTTCCTTGACTGATCTTGGGGCAGGCATTCTCTCAGTCCAACCCTTCTCTGAGTTGATGGGAGAGTTTAAACAAATCAGTCTTAAGCTTGTGGATAAAAGGTAAAATGCAGGTCTCATAAATAAATAAAAGTGAATATCAGAAAATGTACTAGTATAATGTGTTTTACCAACATTGCACCAACACTGAGTTTGCATCATAAAATGTCACTCAAAACAAATATTTTAATATTCAGTACTAGTAGTTACTTTCTTACTGATCTGTTTTATCTATGCTTTATACTCATACTAGCTTTGTTTGCACCCAAAAATCTAATCCAAACATTGCCTTGGTTGTCTTCCATTATTCTACTCAGATGTGAAACTGAACCACAGCTATGGTACTTCCAAGTGTAAGCTTTCTTTAAAAAAAATCAGTAATAAAAAGGATTTTTGTTGAATTTTGAAAAGCATATTTAAGATAAATATATACAGTGGTACCTCGGTTCACGAACGCTTCTGTTCACAAACAATTCGGTTCACGAACAGCTCCGGTCACAAAATTTTGCCTCCATTTGCGAACTCCACATTGGGTTACGAACAGGATCCGCGGCCATTTTCCCTCCCGTGACACGTGGTCGCGGCTTCCTGTAGGGAGGGGGACTCTCCCTCCAAGCAGTAACCGCCTCCCCACCCGCCTTCCTGTCCTCCACGCCAGAAGTCGCGTCGAGCAAGGTTAGCTTTCTCTCTCTTCATACTGTACTTTGTGTCATATTTTTGTGGTTTAAAAAAAAAAAAAAAACATATGGTTCAGAACGGATTAACCATAATTACATTGACCCTTATAGGGAAATTTGATTCGGGACGCGATCAAAAATCGGTTGGCGACCAAATTCGTAGGGGTCAGAACGGATTAACTGTATTTACATTGAACCTTATGGGAAAATTTGATTTGGTTCACGACCAATTCGGTTCGCGACCAGAGTCGCGGAACGAATTAAGTTCGTGAACCGAGGTACCACTGTATATATATTTGCTCCTCTGTTTGTTGTACTGGCACATCTGGACAGCCTGTGCTCAGACTTCTGCATACCCTCCTACTCATCTCAAACTCTCTTATACCTACTATGGCCATCTTCATTCCACCAAAACCACTTCTTGTTGTCAGCATGCTGCGGGTATCCTACATGCCAACGTAACAGAATTTCAAAATACTTTAAATGAATAGTAAAAAATATGAATACCGGCAATTTGTGGAATGCCACTGTACAGTAATCGGCTTTAAAAGAATGGGTGTTTGCAGTTAGATTGGCCATTGCTGTACAAACCACAGAAAGTTTTAAGCACTGCTCTACTCATTTACAGCTCCCTGTCAAACACTGCTGCCTTCTCTGTGCCACTCAGAAGATACTACTGTTATCTTTAAAAATCCTCTCTGCCTCTTGTTACCCATTCCCCTGCCCAACAGTAGAACTAGACAGATACTGTGCTCTTCTAGGTTTCAGGGCCAATGCATATACTCAGCTGAGGCTTCTCAAGTAGCAGAAAAGGAGAGTCAATCCTTGATTGCAGTGAACTTTAAAGTGCCTGAATTATGACCTTCCACATAGACAGAGGAGCAAAAAAATCAGTGGTGTAGAAGAAATGTTCAGAATGTTGCACTGTGGGTGTTAAAGGAGAAAGATATCCCTCCTAAATAGAAGCGCTAACTAAACTGTCCAACTCCTATCAGGCAGTATTAGGAGATGGCTGATGCCACTGTAGTCTGGCTTACTTGGGATTCAATAGCATTGAACAGACTTGCTTAGGATTGCACTGTAAAATTAATAATTTTTGCACTGTAAAATTAATAATAATAATTTTCAGCCACATAGTGAGCAATTCACAAAACAATTCCTCCTGATAGCCATCTAGATATTTTTCTCTTTTTTACAATGAGGCTATAGAATTGGGGGTGCAAAGTGTGGGGCAGAACCTTTAGAATAAAAGCTGTTATCCTGATGGGTAAGTTTTGTTACGAAGTGCTATGAGAAAACGGCCACAATCCTAGTTTTGCTTACCTAAAATAAACTTAACTGAACTTAGTAAAACAATCTTTTTCTTTTAATTTGATTCATATTCCTGCAACAGAAAGACCACTCACAACATTGTTATATGTTGTGGACCTAAAGAACATTTGAATGGGTAACATGCTTTTCTTAAGCTTAGTAAGTAAATAATAATTCAGAAGGTTTTTAATGATTTGCATAGCGGCTAGATGATTCTATTAATTGCTGCTTGTTTGTTCTTTCCAATCCAGGAAGCAGGGCTCTTATTTTCATTTTACTGATTTAAAATTTTATAAGTGTGCACAAAGAGACCACATGTATTCTCAGAACAACTTATTTGCAGGAGCACAGAAAGAAGGAGAAAGCAATAAACCCAATTCTGAATGAATAATTATATTTTGATCTAGAATTAGTTTTCTGTCTGATTACAAAAATTTTAAATGAAACAAACACAAAAGCAAAAATGGAATAGATTAAAAACAGCACTGGAAAAAATAAATAAAACAAAAAGCATAAAAAGCCATTACAAAATAGGTAGCGAAGTCTGAAATCAATGGGAGAAGATAAATGTCTTAGGATGGGCCTAAAAAGTAGAATAATGTAGGTGACAGGTGAGTCCCCAAGGAAAGCATATTCTGGTGCACAGGATCTCACAACTGGGGGGAAAAACTCCCTTGCAATCTTTGCCCTAACTTCATTTGGTAGAAATATGAGGACCACAAAGTTTCACTAATAAGCTCTCATCCATGTTTACCTGGATTGAGCACATGTTTTCCTCCACTTATGACAGCCACTGCTCCACTTGCTTTATTTCCTTCAGTCCAAAATAATATCTGGCAGCTGAAGTAGACAGAACACCATGCAACTGTCAGCACAATCCTTAAACTGTCCTGAATATCCAGCTATAATCACAAAACCTATGCAAATAAAGTACAAGGGAACATATCTTTCAAGAAAAGTATTTAGGACTGGATGTTTTCAGTTAAATGGATTATCCCTGTTAAGGGGCAGGGGGTGGGACAAATAGATGAAAGGGAACAGAAACATGAGGTACAGAACTTTAGCAGACCCCAAGCTTGAGTTTTTATGACCTTGGCCCATTTGAAGTTAGAAGCTCTAGAGAACATTTATTCAGATCAAAGGAAACATTTTTCTAGTTCAAATCCTATCCCCAGATTCTGTCCTATTCACAGCTGAAAATGTTCTTAATTAGGAGGGGATGAAAACAGAATAGTATTCAAAAGCCCTTTTCACATATTCATATAGGACACCCATTGTTTGAAACCCAAGTGAGGCCACTCAGATTCCACACACACACTATCACAAACTGGGGCTAGCCACATGTATGCCCATCTGTAAAGGCATCCTATATGTGAAGAGCTGCTCATATGTCTACTCTGATTTGGGTTTTCTTATAGAGAACAACAATAAATGAGGGGGATAAGGCCAGAGTACGATTACTGGTAGTCCTTGACTTAAGACCATTTGTTTAACGACTGTTCGAAGTTACGACAGCATTGAAAAACTTATGACCAGTCCTCACACTTACGACCACTGCAGTCATTAACGTGATCAAAGTTCAGACCACTGGCAACCAGCATGTCTTTACGATGGTTGCAGCACCCCAGGGTCACATGACTGCCATTAGGGACCTTCCCAGGGGGCTTCCAACAAGCAAAGTCAATAGAATAAGCCGGATTCACTTAACAATCATGTGATTCACTTAATGACTATGGTGATTCACATAATGACTGTGGCAAAAAAGACTGTAAAATTGGGTGCTACTCACTTAATGACTGTATCACTTAGCAACAGAAATTCCAGTCCCAATTGTGATCATAAGTCAAGGATTACCTATATATTTCTACTTCATCATTTAATGCCTTGTTCTGGCAATACATTTGAATGGAGAACTGACCACACAAATAACTATGAGCAATGATAAAGCCATGCTGTGTCATCCAAAGTACAACGTGACTGTCTGCAACACAGAATCCTTTATATGTAGAGTTCTATGCATACTCTTCTCCACTGAAGACTGTCAGGCTGCACACATGGATGATGATGACATACCATGCTTCACAGAAGAGAAAGGAGGGTCAATGTTGCTTGTGTGGCAGGTTCTGAATGCAAAAGAATTGTATGAATAAGGCTTAAGAACATCTTACATATAAGCTACGTGTGAACAGTAACCAGTGAAGGAAGAATTCCCACCGCCGTCTTCACTGAATTCTTCCCGATGGTACAGGAAAGGGAAGGTAAATAAATTCAGAACTGCGGTAC
Source organism: Liasis olivaceus (assembly GCA_030867105.1). Lineage (NCBI taxonomy): Eukaryota > Metazoa > Chordata > Lepidosauria > Squamata > Pythonidae > Liasis > Liasis olivaceus. Next base: position 59,722,354 of record CM061351.1, read on the forward strand.
TCAGTTCCCAATGAAAGCAACTCTCATTGAAACCAGTGCAGTTTCAAAGGAAAGTTCATTTATTGGAAAGTAGTGAACAGCTCTACAGCATAGCTGGAACTGAATCCTGTGTGCCAAAACTTATTTTTACCTCACTCCCATTTCACACACACACCCCTTCAGTCTTGGACTCTCTCTTGCGCATGTTGAAGATGTCCTCAGGTTTTCATGTTGGTACGACCTTGGGCATTCCTGAGAGCAAGATAACAGCCCATCTGCGCCTAATGGTTAGCATTCCCATCCTGCCCCCCCTTCTCTGTAATGGCAGAAATGAAGCAAGTAAACTAGCAGTACAAGTGATTGATTGCGAGGATTCTGACAATTTCCCTTCTTGCACCACACCATTAAAGTCTAATGCTAGGTAAGTAACTTCCTGCATACTTAGCCCAAATTCTCATCCATTAGTACTAAAGATCAATTGTGGTACAGCACTAGTCTGCTGAAGTTCAGGAGCAGGGAATAAGCAGCTTCTGCCAGTCTGATCTTAGTAAGAGAGGGAAAACAACATTCTTAGCAATTTTAATAATACACCATTTCCATTTCCTAGGACTGCATATAACTGTGTATTTAATTTGCATCATGATTATCAGTTTTTCCCTACATATCTAATTATTGTAGATACATCTGAGGAAAATAGTTTTAAGAATGCAAAGAGAAAAATATAAACCTTCCTTAAGAAATATTATTTAACTTAAGCATGCTAATTCAGAAAATCAACCTATAGGCAAAAATATATTGAGATAGAAAAAGATGCAGGAGGAAAGAAGCCTGTTAGTCAGTTGTGCATTATCCTTTCCTTAAACTTCAAATATTACGTCTGTTACTCTCTGTTGATTGACAGGAAGAAGGGCACCCCATTCGGAAGCTTTATTCCATTATTCTATGACTGTCAAGCACATGCTCTCTCTGATTACTGTGAAGATATTTTGGCTCTGAAGAGAAGGTCTGTGGTCTTTCCAAAAAGCAGCAACTATAGTCATACACTGAGGACTCCACCCAATAGCCCCAAATCACTCCTTGTCTTAAATGGCTGTCATCAAGGTTCTATGGCTAAAGGCACGTTCCTCAGAAGTTCAGTAATAGTTGATTCTTTCTAATAAGAAAACTTAAATCTGTAAAATTTTGAAATTATGTAGATTTAGGAAGCTTCCATTCTCATTAAGACAACTACATGAAGAGTAAAATTAGGAATATTGCTGTTGGAGACTCAGATCAAGGTAGTAGGACACACTATAGGTAATCCCCAGTTTAAGAACAAGTTCCATTCCCAAGGTCTGCCCTTAGGTCGAATTTGTATGTAAGCCAGAATAGTATTATTGTATAATACTGTATAAGTAGTATTGTCCAATTAATTCAAACCATTGTGTATTTAACTCAAATTTTGCTACAATAGGCTCTGTTCTTATCTATGGGTCATCTGTAAACTGGGCATTCTTAACCTGGGGACTACCTGTATTATTATTCAGTTATGCTTAATGCAGTAGAAAATTTCCTGAAAAAGCCACTATCACTAGCCAACAGTGTGAGAAGAGCTGTGAAAAAGAGATGCAGAAGAAGCATAGCCATCAAATCTGTGTAGTTTAGGAGAAGGATCATTCCCAGGTTCAATCCCTGGCATTTCCTGTTCAGGATCTCATGTTGCAAGACTGTGAACAGATTGTACTCAAGATCCTAGGGTGCTGCTGCTAGCAGAATAAGCAGTATTTGACCACAAATTTGATTTCATGTTAGGCAGTTCATTCCATCCATCAACTAGAGTTCTTTCACAAAAAAGCTACAGGGCACAGCTCTGAAGATATCACATGCCAAATCATGTCTCATAGTAACATATGGAGCTACAAAAGAATAGCAGGGTATGGAAGATCACTGCTAAAATTTTATATTTATATAAACTTTATACCACCCCAGGAAAAATACATTAATCCAAGTTCTACTGGACTTCACTCTCAATGAATCACCACAAAAAATGCATAAACAACAAACCAGAAGAGAAATATAATTGCTATGTATCATATAACTGAGAGACATCCAATACCAAAATATCTTCCTGGATTCTCCAAATGAGAGAAATACAAGAAGATTGTCACAGATGTCTAAAAGCAAAAAGAGTTTCTCACCTGAAACATTTTAAGGCTGTTTTCAAAATGGCATGTGAATAAATACAGCAGCACATGCTCTATCCCATTTTTAAGAGAATAATCCATTATATACTACACAACAGGTTCACTCACAAAACAAAATAACCTTTTCTTTCACAAGAGAACAAGAAATTCAGAGACTCTGGTATATGTTGTAGGTAAAACCCACTTTACAAATCCCTTCCTTTCATGATTTAGAAGGAAAATTTAACTTCAGAAGGTTCACCTGTATTTTAGTGCAGTCAAATAAAGTCCAAATTATTACCTAATATGTGGCATATATAACATTTGGACTGAATATTCACAAAATATTCATCTCTGATCACATAAATAAGATCCTAATCAACACCGAAAAATATTTAACTGTCTCATTAGCTGTTATTATACTTCATTTCATCACTGACAAGTGGGGAAAGAATTTAGCTTGTGTAAAGTGATTACACAAAAACTAAGAGAAAGGGGGGGGGGTTCCTTTTAGGCTGTTGCTGCTGAAGTGGGAAACTAGGAATGTGTGACTCTACTGAAAGAGTTACAGAGTGGAATGTAGAAAGGCAAGTAGAGGAAGAAGACATAAGTGGTTGGACAGAGATGAACAAAGAGAGCCTATGAAGAGAAGCCTGGAGAGACCATATCTGCTGGAGTCTGGGAGAAGATGGTGTCCAGGGCAGACCACCATTAGTGCTGCAATTTGCAAGCAAACAACCATAGGGCTGTAAGCAGGAGCCAGAGGGTAGATGGAAGCTTGTCCAAGGATTGTGAAACTGATTGGACTAGACTTGGTCAATGGTGGGAAGAGAGGCAGAGGCTGATGAAAAGGTAGAAAGGTTGGAGCTGAAAAGAGTGAGAAGCAGGGGATGGTAGTGGAATACTCCCCCCAAGAGACTGCTAAAATACAGGCAGCCATGGTGCTCTATAGGACTGTCCCTGAATGGCTTCTCCCTATCTGCCAGTCCAATGCAACTCCTTGATATACAGCTGTGCTCATAAGTTTACATAGCCCTTGGAGAATTTTTAAGATATGGGCCATTTTGTAAATAAACATGGGTGATCAGACAAAAAACATTTTTAAAAATTTGTAATGTCATTCAAATTAAACTATTGGGCATCAGAGAACAGCACAATCATTAAACAAATCATAGCAATAAAGGAAATAATAAAATGGTCCTGCTCAAAAGTTTGCATACCCTTACTTCTTAATATCATGTATTACCCCCTTTAGCATCAATGACGGCTTGCAGTCTTTTGCGATAGTTGGATGAGGGTGGCACTCTCCTGGACTCTTAGGGAGTCCTCTTGGTCTCGCAGTTCCTGTTAGAACAAGAAGTAGAGGAAGTAGACAAGAGGGCTTCTATGCAATTTACATTTGTTGTATCTGCTGTAACCATTCCTGAAAAGGGAGGCTTTGCTGACAGTCACTCACTCCCATGTCATTTCACACTTGCAACTCTCTCTGCACAAGGGCGGTCCTTGAAGACTAATTCCAACATTGCAGCTGGTTCAGCATGCAGTAGCCAGAGTAGTTATGGGCATACCCATGTGACACCTCCACTGCAGGAGCGGCACTGGCTGCCAGATAGCTTTCAGATGCAATTCAAGGTGACCAGTCCTTTAAAGCTCTACACAGCTTACAACCCACCTATCTTGAGATTCACTGCTCTGAATGAAATCTGAATTGGAGAGATAAGGGACAGAATGCACAAAGAAGTCCTCCACTGAAATAATAGCATCCTCAGAAACCCCACCTTCATATCTTCTTGATAATGCCCTTCTCCTTTGGAATGACACCCAGACACTGTTAAGTTTTTGAAGGGCCTTGAAGACCTGGCATTTGGGGAAGAAATGGAATATTGAATTATCATCAAGGTACAGGCACCTTTGAGTGTGTTGTGGGTGTTTTCTGCTTTTTGTGGTTTGCATGATTTTAACCCTACTATTGTCAGCAGATTGTAAGATGATCAGAGTCTTCTAACTGCAGCAGTAATAAAAAGTAAAAACTCAGTACACTATTGGCAAAGATGCATTTCTACCCTCACTTTTCAAGCATGGTTTCAAAGCCTCAATCAAAAGGACATCAATCTCAAAGTATTTTTGGCTCCCCTATACCATGAATAGCCTTTCAAAGGGCATAGCAAAAGTGAGAGAGGATGAAGTAATAGTTCACAGCCTTTTAAAGAAGATTATCTTCCATTTAAATTACAGTGATATTTTTGGCAGCACCTAGAACTGCTCACATCTACAAAGACAGACTGAAGAGCCACTAATTTATCTACAAAGATATTGCCAAATCATGAATATTAAAGAGAAACCAGTGCCTTAGAGCACAAGAATCTGAAGTCAAAATGAAGTACTTAAGTTTGCTTTCCTGGACACTAATGTTAAGGAATCAACTCTGCAATAGTTATTTGCATGAGTTCAAGCAAATTTGAACAATAGTTCAAGCATGCAACTTATTGCATGCTTGAAACAGAAGTATTTCTCTTTTTTTCCAATTCCAATTCAAAATTCATACTCTCATGGAATTAATTTTAATATTCATAAACTACTGATTACATAGCTGTCCTTAGCAATGGCAGCTAGTGTGAAGGTTCTTAATAAATCTGAAATATAAGTTTTTTTATAGTAATGTGTTTACATGCCTACACGAATCTGCAATTTAACGTCTTCCAGCAATCTGAAAACACCAAAGCCACTTTTGCTCACTTAAGACTGACAACTACTTTCATACCATTTTTTCCTGTCTAATAGCTTGAAATCAACCCTTTGAGAAGTTGCTAGTTGCCAAGAAGGACCCATCTCTTTGTGGTCTCAGGATCTGCTACAGCAAAACTGCAGAGGATGGGAGAGATGTGGTTGAAGAAATTAATTAAGAAGTGGAAAGGATGACTAAAAAATATGACTAAAACTAAAGGCAACAGCAGAAGTTGAACAACCTTTACTGTTGCATGGGAGGGAGAAAGGGCAAATACAGTAATCTATCTGGCAACCTATCTACCTAATAGAAAAAGTAGCATACAAAGTTTAACACTCAAGAAACCAGAAAATGACAAACTCCCAGAAATGACTAATAACCAGAAAATGACAAACTCCCAGAAAATAACACACACTGTCAGTATACTAAATAAACCTTTCTCACAATTGAAGGATCCAACATGCATGTTTCTCAGAAAGTAGCAGGAACTCAAAGCTTGATATCTAGGTAAACTTCCAGCCTGAACAAGAAGTCTTATAACAGAAAGAAACAAAAACTAGCAAAGGCACTCAGAGCTCAGAAAATACTCTGACATAGCCCAATATGCTTACTTATGGGGAAGCAGTGTACAGGGCTATGGGTTCTAGTCAGGGCAGTACTCAACACTAGAGCACATTCATAGGCTTTTTGTAAAGCCATTGAGAAATTTTCTGCAGAATACAGAATTTTTAAACGTATGAGGGTTTTCTGTCATGAGCACATCTGAACAGAACAGCAGCTGTGCCTTACTCACTCAGTTAAACAGCTCCAGGTTCACTTTTCCAGAGATGACTCTCTGCAGCATCTTAGGGCCATCTTAGCACATAATCTCTGTATAGTAGATTCCCATGTAAAACAAATAATGCGGCCTCTTGTTTCACAAAACAAACACCTGTACACAGGGTGAAAGTGTGCTCAAATATCAATAGTGGACCAAGAGTAAGAACTACAACACAGTTTGTCATAACTACTATGAAAAAGTTTCCATGTGAGTTTTCAACAGAATGTAAAGCTTGTGAGCACTAGTGTTCTCTTGTATTTTAGTAAAATTAAAGCATAACTATTTTCCTGCTATGTGATTGATGAAAAGTCAGCCCTGCTTTGTAATCTTTTCTGCCACATGAGTTGTTTGGTTACATGCTGAAAAGAATCTTCCCACACATACAACACAGACACACACTATTTTATTTTTGTTCTTATTCATCTAGAAGCAACTGCTTCTTTAAACTCTATTCATACTTTCTTTATATGACCAAAAGTTCTCCTCTTAACCAAGTTGGTTAAGCAACAACTGAGGTATACAGACTCATTCTATCCAGGGATTATACAAGACGGGGACAGTGGACATGAGTAAATTAGCACATCTCCGGGTCAGCCATCTTATTGGAAAGCATCTTCTCTCTGTAGAGAAACTCTTAAAAATCAGAATCCCTAATCATATGGAGAATCTTTCAACAAAAGAAATACCCCAGTACAAATAGTCACATTCTTCAGATGGGAGCTGATGCAAAGAAGACATTTAATATGCTCACCCCTTTTTGACCTGCTCTCTCTTCACACAATGTCAGAAGGGGGCTTCCATATAGTCCCAAAAAAGAGCACGTTAGGTATACAAAACACCTTTGCCATTTAATTAAAAACTTTATACATGCTGACTTCAATAATCAGTTGTGGTCAGATTTGTGATAATTATCTTAAAGAGTCCATTACAGTCTTTAGGAAACAATCCCACCAATTTCTGACATGTGTGCAGAGCATGCTATCACATTTATTTGTTTTAAAAACAAAATAATTACATACAGCCTATTACAGAAAGAGAGAGAAGCCACTGAAATATGGTTTATTCAGCATTCAAATGAATCATAATGCTTTCCTTCTCTCCTAATTCAGGAAGACGTACTTTTGTAAAGAATTTCTGCATTTCACAATACAGTATAAAAGCACTCTTTATGCAATTAATTCAAACTCCTCCAGTTAGAGTTAAAGAAGGAAATATAGAAGAAATACTTCTAATGGAAGAGTTTAGCTGCCCAAACTCATGAATCTGAGATGGCCAGCTACCTAAATTGAAACAGTAAATAAATAAAGGAGATGGTTAATATTTAAGGTCTAAAAACTGTTGAGAGGATCTTCATCTAGACTGAACAGAGAAAGATACAAATATCACATTTACAGCAAATATAGTACCAAGTACTCTAGCCATCTTGATCAAAAACAGCTTCCACAATAAACAAAGAGTTATTTATTTATTAAATTTATATGCTGCCCATCTCCCCCAGAGGGTGACTCTGAATGGCTCACAATTAAAATAAAACCCCAAAACAGTTAAAAATATAAATATCCACACTAATTTAGTTAAAAAGTGTATATGTATGTATGTGTGTGTGTGTGTGTGTATATGTATATGTATATGTGTGTATGTGTATGTATGTGTGTGTGTGTGTGTGTGTGTGTATATATATCTATATATATAAATAAAAACCCATATACATAAAAAGAGTAAAAACATTCAAGATGACGGGGTGGTAGAATCAATTACCCCACAAGCCAATTCTGATGGTGTGAGCCCCATCCAGCCCCCAGGCCATCTGTCATAGCCAAGATTTCACACTCTTCCTTTATTTATTTATTTGACGCCACTCAATTCCAACAATAGGCAGCTCACAATAAGTTTAAATTCCACTGTTCAAATGTCAGGCACTGTAAATTAAGTAATAAATGACCCCAAAATTTGATGTCCCACCAATGCTGAACAGTTTTTATCAGCAGCACATAAAAATTGATCCACCAAATGTTTATGTTTACTATTACTCTATGCAAACAACACTGAGTTTATTTTAAATGTGTTTTATAGTAATTTTATTAAAAATTACAATTACAACAATGAAAACTAATACAAACTAAAAAAAGAAAAAATAGAAGGTGCAGAAAAAAAAAGAAAAAGAAAAAAAGAAAAAAAAGAAAAACAATATAGTAAAGAAAAAGAAAAGAAATATATAAAGAAATGACTTCCCCCTTCATCACAAGTATAAACAGTTTCCCATCTCTTATCTATAAACACATCCTTAAAGCCTTGTCATTTCAATCCTGATGTCAGCAAAAGTCCGTTAAGGGTTACCAGAGATAACTTACCTATTTTAACTTTGATCAAATAAACCAACGTTATATTTCTTCCTTTTACTGCTAACTATTTTGATCTTTATTCCCTTTAAATAATGTCCTAGAACTTGATTTCTTTTCATTTTCTCTTTGCCTCATCTCACAAAATTCTTTAAAGTTTTAACAAGCCTCTTTTGTAAATCCAATATAGGAAAATTACCTAGGTCACTGTCTTGGTTTATTATTTGTATATCCCTTTTAATTATTAAGACATCATCTGGTTTCTTTTGTATATCCAGTGTAACTTCTGGGGAAGAAATGGTGGACTGAAGACGGCTCCTCAAAAAGCAGAGCTGACAACTGTGGCAGAATGAAGAGTGAGTAGACCAGCTCTTCAATAATTCCTGTCTGTACAGAGGACTTAATATTGTCCACAAGTGCTCCAGACAGTTGCCCCTTGGAAGACCACAAGACAGCAGTCTCCACCAGGGTTAGAGTTCTGGGAGATGAAGGAATAGCCATCTTGCTCAAACTGCAGTCAGCGCCTTTGAAAGGACACTGGGTTTGCATATTTCTTTTTCTAATCCCTTTCGGAAATTGCTTGTTAACTGCTTTTCAGCTATGAGGAACCTTTGAATCAACAAGTTTTACAGTACAGGGTAAGTTTCATTCAATCCTTAGCAAAAAAAGTTTTAACTACAAGTTTAAGAATTTTTTTTTTTTTTTTGCAATAAACAGCAAAAGGGTGATTAAAACTTTGATTTTAGAAACTTATAAAAGTACTAAGGGTTCAGATAAATTTGAAATAAGATTTTGGAATTAATTATAACAAATCCTTCCCATGGGAAAATGCTTTTGTTTTGAATTCTTTTACGAAAACATAATAAGATAATATTTTAAAAACTGGACACTAGAGGGAACTAGAAGAAGCTAAAGATTACAATTAAAGGAGAACATTTAAACTCAACTTATAAATACAGAGTGAAGCAAAATATTTTAACACTGGACATACTGAAGGATATTTTTGAACAATGGACCCAGAAGTTAATTTTAAGAGTGTCTGCCTCTGCAGATAGACCATGTTTAAAAGATGTTATGGAAAAGGAGCCATTTTGGGTGAAGCAACATGCTGAGGAAGCACTTATTTGATGATAAAGTGTTTGCTTGAACTAAAAGACTTTCTTGAAGATCTGCACAACATAAATGTTTCACCAACTGAAAGCCAGTGGGCACAAGTGACAGAATTAGAAAGTCTACTTTCTCACCCTTTTACTGTCACCAAGAAGTTGCAGTCTGAGGATTTAACACCTGGTAATTTCTTGTTGGAGTGGAAAAGTTTGATGTATTGCCAGAACAAAAGAGGAGGATTAACTGCTGATGGCACTGTATCTTCAGTGAAGAAAAGGGAGGGTCTCTTGCTGGATAATCAAATCCTGTTAGCTGCTATTTACATTGATCCAATGAACCGACTTTTGTTGAGCAATGACCATGTTGCTACAGGAAAACAGGCACTCTATGAAGTAGCAGTTCACATGAAAGGGTTACAAGTACTACCAGAAACACCTGAATCACTGGATGAAGCTAGAAGCATTGGTAAGTCAGAATCATCCTCTTCAAAAGAAGAATTAGAGTTTGACGCCTACTTGGACAGAATGGAAATGTCAAAGTGACACCATTTAAGCATGGAAAAGCAACCAGTAAATATCCAAGTAAAGAAATTTCAGCAAGAATTTTTTGAAGGATTAAAGAAATTGGAAAAGTATGACTGCTCATAGAAACCGACTATAGTCTTCTTGTTTATCCAGAGGTTATTAGTGATGTAGCTAGAACTGTAACAGCAATGCCACCCACCCAAGTCAGTGTTGAGAGACTGTTTTCAGCACTGAAAATAGTCAAATCAGATTTAAGGGCTTCTATAAAGGAGGATTTGGCAGAAGCAATTCTGTTTCTAAGAACAATATGTTGGTCTTCAACTTCAACTATCTTCTACAATATAATTTTTATTTCATTAAATGTAATGTTTCATGTTATATTCACTTGAATTTTATATTCAAACGATACTTTAATCTCAAAAAATAAAGTTTATGTTACTTATCTACCTAACTGAGTTCATTTCTTTTAAAACGGTCATTTGTTAAGCTGTTTTAGGTATTCAATTGTTTTTTACTTTTTTGTAATTTTGACTTTGAATTCTTTTTAGTAATATCAAAGGATATACTTTAGATTTTTGAACTAGTAGAGAGTTGTTCTCTATTAGGAACTAGTTGTTCCTGATTTTCTTTTATAGTTTTTTTATATCCTATTACTTTATAGTCTTTTGATAAAAATATAACCTCATTGTTTTTATTTTTTAGCTTTTATCCTTTGTTTAAACTATAAGGTTACTGACTGTTTGTAATTTCTTTAATAAATAAAATGAAAAAACCAGAATGTCTTAGCTATAGCCTTTAGACCCAAGATATGACAGGTTAGGATTCTAAAAAGTTGCCTGCTGATTCATGTTGGCAGTGATGAAATGTGTTGTATGTTGCATGCTTGCAGTCGATATAGGAAATATATATAATTGGTATATTTATAATTTATGTCCTATATCGATATATAATTAAAGGAGCTGGAGTCAGTGGTACCATGAATAAAGGAGTCAGAGTCAGAGCCAAAGGTTTTATGTGCCGACTCTACAGCCCTATTCATTTCACAGCTATATGTAATGGTGTAATATCTTGGTTACTAAATAAGAACCACCAACTGCTACCAAAAGTCAAAAATATATTTTCCTTTTTTCCCTATTTATCTTATAGCAATTAAGAGAAGAATGCATATGTAAATATTGAAAATGCAGAATTCACAAGCCTCTTTAACAAATAACGTATATCAATTATTAATTCCTGTAGATCAGGTGCAGATTTATCTTTCTAGGATTATATGATAATTTTTCTGACGATTCCCCCATGCAAAATTTCCTGTTCTTGATGTTACAATTAAGCTGCAAACACTGGGAACATAACTAAGAAGAAAACATGCACCTTTAACCCACAATAATTAGTCTAAACTAATGTTAAACATTATTCAATTGTATCCTACCACTAGGTCACTTCCATCTAAGTTCTGATCATATGAACGTTTCAACTTCTAAGTGGCACTCCCATAATAAGAAATTACATGCAACCTTTGTTGAATATACAAAGTCATTTTAATATAACTTTTCCATGGATAAAAGGTTCCAATTTTTAACTACATTCGAATCATTTTCATATGTATCTTTTGGCAGTCAATACTAGTCTACACATTGGCAGTGAATGACACAAGAGACCTCACAAAACATGTCAAGGGGGCTTCAGGCTGCCTGCCTCCCATTTAGAAATCATTTAGCTAACACTGCAGAAAATAATCCCTCTTAGCCTTCTCCCACAGAACAAGTTTTCCAGGAGACTAAAAAGCATGGATGTTTTCCTTCAGCCTTAGAAGCAAAGGGACCACTATTATTTTGTAAACAAGCTTTGAAAGAGGGCACCATTCAAAACATCGTTAAAAGTGAAGCACTCATTTGAAGCTTTCCATAGCCCTACAGTATGCCAAATTCAGATATTAAAAAATAAGATAAGATATGGAACTTTCTAGCTGAACAATAAAATATAACTGCATTATATCCTGCCTCTCCTGCCATAATTTGATTGATATTTTCCGAGTTTCTACTAAAATAGACAATACAAGTTTTAATGACAAAAGGGAGAAAGAAAGCAAACAGCAGTGAAAGCTAAAACGTTTAGTAACTGCACAAATAAATCATAATTAAACACTGAACAAAATATCTCTCTCTAAAAAATAAATTTTTGAGAAAACTGAAATCAACTCAGAACCTTTCAGAAACTTCCAAAGGAACATATTAACAGCTTTCTCAGCATCCAAAAATTATTGGCCGCTGGATTCTCTATATATTGAGTTAAAGCAAGTACATCAGTCAGAAATCTGATATTATCAGATCCTTGACAGTCCTGTATAAATCCAGCCCAAGTTGGATGCACAATAGTCGGAAGAACAAACTGTAATCTGAGGCCCAAGAAATTTACATTCTTGGCATCCACATTTATTAAGGAAGTAGGTCTATAATTGGAACACATAGTAGAATTCCTAACCAATTTGTCTCAATGAAGTTAAGAAGGGTGGGGGTGGTAGGAATTTAGTTGAAAACGTTTCATCATTCATTTCCAGTAAGAGAGAAAGAAGAACTCCACTATATTTTTTGTATCAATGAGCTAGAAAATCATAAGGGCCAGGAACCTTCCCTAATTTCATCAATTTAGCTGCAGTTACAATTAAAGAGAGAGAGGTAAAAATTGGCGTATGGTGTATGGCGATCACTTTCTACAGAAAATTATTTATTTTATCATCTGTTGATATGAATTTAAAATTACAGTTTGGAATATAATTTTTCAAAACGTATACATTAATATAGCTAGAATCAGTGATGTTTTCATATTTAGTGCAGATGTTTTCATATTTTTCAGATATAAAACATATAGTAGCACAGTGCTATAATTATGTAAGTATAAAAGCCAGTGGCAGAATTCTGTCCCCTTTGCCAGTACCCTACCTTGGGCCTTATATGAAAAATCTTGTTTCAAAAGGTGAATGCTTTTTAAGTGCATTTTTAGCAGAGACCAATGATCTGTATTTCTCAAAAGAAATACAGTTTCTTCTTCTGCATAAAGTTTGCATCAAGAGATTTAACTTTAAATCTTTTTTGCTTCTTTTTATAAACAGAGTATGCATTGGCATTACATCAAATAAATACTTTTGTAATTCCCCACCATACCAAAGACTGGGACAAAACCAAGTCCAGAGTCATACTACCTCCGAATCTATCTGCTCAATAAATCTTTGTCCTTCAACAAACAAAACATATTATTAATGTACAAAAGAAAGGAAGATAAGTTTCTAAATATTCTATGGATTCTAAATCCATCTATGCATACAACCATGAAAGAACTGCAAATTCAGAAACGTAGTCCAGATGCACAATCTAGGAAGGCTTGATTCAGATTTCTTCCAACTATTACCTTAGTCTACAAATTTGAAAACAATAATGTACTTATTCTGAATCATATAGATTCAGTAATGCTAACATCAATCTTCTAACCAAACAGCAAATATTAATAATTACCTTTTTCATCTTCTGTTTTTTTTGAAGATGAACTTTGAAAATTTCCTAAACAAAACTGCAACACCACCTGGACATTTAGAATCACTACTTACATCCATTTCTGCACCCAAGCTTTCTGTAACAACAGCCTGTCCTTTGGGGAAAAAAATATGAATCTTCTATAAAATTGCAATTTCTGTTTTATATGCATTTTTTTAAAAATGCATTTCATGTTTGTGCTTAAAAGAGTACAAACTCTCATTGTTTCATGCTACTGCAAACTGCCACAAGAAATAGTTATAAGTAAATTCAAATCTGCAATAGGTAGGCTTAGCGCAAGCCTCATATGCATTCATTAACTGGTTATAATTATTATTAATACTGCAAATTCCAACAACGAGAAAAAATAATTAAAAAGGAAAAAAAATCCTACTAGTTGACAACTTGAAAATATATAGTTTCTTCCATAATGCCAGACGTGAAAAATAAGAAACAGGGATGGGAGGGGGTGATAAAAAAGAAAAATCAAGCCATAGCCACTGAGAAAAATACAGTTTGTTGTGATCTTATTATAACTCCAAGGACACTACATAAAATAGGCAAATGCCTACTTAGGAACTAGAGATTTTTTAAAAAGCACACACAACAATGTTAAAACACGGAGAATATTCAGGCCTCTGAAGAAACTTCAGCTGCAACTTAAAGCAGTAGGATTTTTTTTCAGATTTGACAGAAGTATTAAAGGATCTCTGAAAGTCAGCTGACATTTGCAAATATAGATATCTGGGACTCAAAGAAATGAAGAATTTCATTCACCTTTCTGTGCTGCTGGATTCCTGAAGGTACAGTAATCTGAGGAAAACGTAAGGTGGAATTTTTATTTCCCATTCCAGCATATCTGGCTTCCTGTGTGAGTTAATTCCACCCAGTAAATCTGAGAAAGTTCACAGTAAATAGGAGGGGTTTATCCACTATACAAAATGAAAAGACCTCGATGTTGTAAGCTCTCTACATTTTAAACTGATAATCTTAGCAGACCTAACGCTTCATATATTAGTGTTTTCTTAAAAAGAACAGGCTGAGCCTTCTCTGCTTGTTCTGGAAGTCCAACTACACATAATTTTGACTGAAATTGAATTTCTAGAAATGTTACTTTGTCTTGGTAATAATCTGATTCTTACAGTATGAAAAGTAGTTTCAGTATCTTTCATATATCTCCACATCTCCATAAGGACAAACAAAACATCTTTCTTAGTCACTGCCAACCCAAGGAGGGAGAGACTGGTGGCAGAAGCAGTCAATGAACAAACCAATAGCAAAGCACAAGATTTTACTGAGTAACAATTAAATAAGCTAATAATATTCTATGAAGTGCTGGTGTATAGGATGCTCTTCCAACTACAGCACCATCTTATTTATTCATTTATTAGATTTATATCCTGACTTTTCTCCAGGAACTCAGGACAATTTATATTTTTATCCACACAACAAATCTGAAAGGTGACCGACTCAGAGATACCTACAGAGTTTCCATAACTGAAGGTGGACTTGAAGTGGGTCTTCGGCAGCTTAACCTTTATACCACACTGGCTCTCTCTCTCATTTTGCACAGTCTATGAAAAATGATCCAGATATTATTCAGAGCACCTCGAAGAGGAGGAGAGTTTAATAGTCTTGAAGAGGTCCAGGAGGGACTTTTCAGAATACAAAAACAATACACCCCACAAAAGAGCCTCCTCGTGTGAGATAGGCAGCTATATAAATATGACTGATTGACAGATAGAGACAGAAGAAAATTCATCACATATATGGGCATTTAACATTTTATAAAGGCATGTATTAGCCATCAATACAATCTCTGAAACACTAGTGACTTTGCTTAGTAAGTGAATTCAAAACAATGTGATTTGTAAAGTACAGCTACTCTCAGATAAATGCACACAATCACATTTCAACACTCAAATAACCACATACCAAAACAAATATAGAAACAAAACAAATGCCAGTCATATCTATGCTGAGTTCTCTCTTTTGTAACCATCCTTCTGCAGATGTTACAGTGCAAGATGGTCTAAACAGTTCTGTACCCCATGGTAAAACATTGCTAAGAACTACTAGTACACATACACATAATCTATAGACAAACTTCCATGCTTAAAAGGAAAAAAAACCTAAGGGAGGCTCCAAGACTGAAACATGTTTTCAACCAAAGCCGTTTGAAGGAGTGTCTCCTTACTACAGAAGTGTCCCCAAGCCTATTCAGTTCAGTATTCCCAACACTCCCTTGGCTGTCAGATGGCAATGGCTTAATTAAAACCATTTAATCTAAAGCTGACTAAGTTTGGTTGCTTCATTTCTTTGAGCATGTGCTTTAATTGTGTGTTGTATTACAGTATGCTTGCAGCAATGAATCCCTACTACAAATTCCATGTGGATCATGGAAAATAATCTCTTCGACAGATCAGAGCAAAGCCCCTGATATAGAAGCAAGGTGGTGGACCTGAAAGAGACAGAAAGTATTCCCCTAACTGGCACCCCCCAAATGCACTGAGACCCCAATTTCAAACCAGCACCAGCAAGGATTTCTGAGGCTTGCTATTTGAACACTTCAGAAGAACAGTAGGTTGGAAAAGTCTGGCATAAAAAATTGACTCTTCTTTTTAAACAATAAAATGAAGTTATGGGTCAAAAGGTTACAAGTACATTTTTCTATAACTAACTGTAGCATTAGAAGACATGACACACCCTTCTAAAATAAATAAATGTTCACCCTTCTTCCAGGATTCATACAGAAACATACATGTTCAAAAACTATGAGAGAAGAGAGAGCATCTACCATTAAGGCTTGGGGGGAAATAGGGTGGTAAGGCTCTTTCTGAAATATCTGTTTCTATGTATAAGCAACTAAAACCATTTCCTGGATATCAGCTGAAAACACTAGGGAGGAGGGCAGGAAGGGAGGCAAGGAGGCAGATAAGCACAACTGGTGTTGTTATATTTGTATCCTGTCCTTGCTAGATGTATTTTTGGCACACATCCATACCATCGGGACTCACTGTAAAATAAGGAATAACAGTGTCAATCAAAGCAGAAGTTCGAGGTTTGGTTTTAAGGTCCATTAGTAGTTCAAACTGAAAGGAATAATAATAATAACTTGCATGTCACAGACAACGTTATTGAGAAGACTGCAATGGAGCCACAATCTTCCCCCCACCTTAAAAAATAGCATAGCAAAATGAACTGAATTCCTTTACAGTCCATCCTTCAAGGAACAGAACTCTGACCTATGCTGGGCTATGTTTTAAAGGCTGGTCTCTCACAAAGAAAGGACAGCCATTAGAATGAGTTAGAAATACCCTTTAACTATTTTATTTATGGCATCATACTTCCTTCCTTTCATCATTCATTCTGAACTCTTCTCCATAAGAGTTTGAAGTTCACACTGTGCAAAATGTTTGATCCCAGGCTGCATCCCTTAAGCAGAAGACACTGAGCAAATGTAAGTCAGTTTATTGTAAAGGCTGGACAATGGAGACAACAGGCAACAACTGATGCTAGACAGACCAGAAGTCACTAAGAAGTAGTGATGTATCATTTCCATGAGGTTTGAAGCAATAGGAATAATTTCCCTTTCTTGGGAAAAATACATAAAGGGGAGGAAAGTTCAGAATACCTTCTATCACAGGAAATGTGTGATAATATTCCAGATACAGAAAATGAAATGTATCACTATTGGTAGTTTCAACTGAGTTTTATTTTTACTATCAGATAATTCTAGCCTAGTAGTCTAAACTGGGACTGGGGGGTGGCAACACCTCACAATGGCAAAATTATTTCTGTACTGTTGCCAAGAGAACTTGCACAGATGTGAAACTTGACTCCTGGTGATTACATGGACACTTAAGGGCATCTTTACCCCCCCTTAACCATTTCATGGACTGATATTTTGTTTGTATTGCAACAGACCTCTTTGCCCTTTCACATATTAAGATTATAACTTAATTTAGTACCATTATTTCCAAACACAGTTCAATTACTTTTACAACTTAGCCATTTTATATATTATTTAAAATGAAAATATCAGGAAATATTTCAAAATCATCTTCCCAAAGAAAAGCAGGAAAGAAAAATTCCCTAATTTTTCTGGATTCTCTTTCCCAAGCCTTCACATATGTAGTATTAAGCAAAGATGAAAACAGACGAACAAATCCAAAAGACTGTCAGGTGACTGCAGTCCAAGAATACAACACAAATAATACAAGGCTAAGGGAGTTCAAGGGCAGGAAATGAACAGGTCTGAAGAGTACTCACAGAGGACATGGACATGGACGCTGTTCCCCATTAAAGTATTACTATCTTGGCCTTAAAACCCCTACACCAAAAATTAACTGTTTTCATTCAGATCAATTCAGTCACAGCATTATTGGACACAAGATGCAAGTTTAAACTACAACTCTTATTTCCGGGGCATGTTTCTTTGTCACCAAGTCCATAGTCTCTATATTCAAGTGTGTGCTGAAATGTCAGATTTAGCTACTGGAAACCTACACACCTGTCTGTTAAAGTTCTGCCTCATCCTTAGATGAGGATCTTCTAAGAGGATAAAGGCAGGAGAGACAAGAAAGCAAGTAAGCGTTTGGTTTCCACAACTAACCCAGAGACACAGGACTTCCTAGTATTGTTCCAGAGAAGTTGCCAAGGAGGTAATAGCAGTAGGAGAACAAAGCTGAAGCAGACAAACCCACTGAAATGCTGCATTATGGGATATGTCACAACTTCTATTGATAGTTATTCTCATAATATTGAAAAAATATGTACAGGCTTAAATCTATTTTAACAATACATTTTAAAAACAGTATGACAAAGACAGCTGAAAGATATAATCATAAATGTATTTTCTAATCATATTCTATTCTGCTTGCTAATACGGAGATGACAGATAAGTTAACAGACTACAAAAATAAAGATCAAAGATGAGAACTTTGAGGTGATATGACAGACCTGACAAGAACAAAGGTGTATTCTAGCAGTCTTGAGAATGTGAGGAAAAGTTTCTGACCCTGATGTGCAACATCTATCGACCAAGACCTAACCATGGTAGCAGTTTGAGAAATAGGCCCCCATCTGTGATGAAGTTCCTATATTTGTGGGTAAGAGAGGCAAGCATGCCAAATGTAAATGATGCAGGAAAGAAATACAAGGTCAAATGAAGTATCCTGCTCTGAAGATGAAGAAAGTAGCATATTTGAACATGCAAGTTCTTCAGGTTATTTCTATGTCATATTTTATGCCATTATTCTTTTTCATAATGGCTACCTGTCTTGCTGATCATAGGCTCTGGGTGGGCTTTTCAGGTTACTAGTGGAACTGCCATATTTGAACAAAAATGTTATTATCTTATGCAGTTCAACAACACAAGAAGATATTTCTTTTCTTGTAACAAGAGGCAGCAAGGAGTTTTATCTGCATACTGGTTACTCTATATCTCTATATGACTTTCCTCTGTGGCTTCATGCAAATGTTCAAAAGCAACATGAAACTTTTGAGGCATTGCATGAAATTATGAGACAGAACAGAAATCTCTCATAATAACCTTCTGAATCAATCCTTCTGGAAAGGATCAAAATCGCTGCAACACTACCTATATCCCAACCAAAATAAATAATCTGGAAAGAAAGCCACTGAGAGATCCAGCAGAATTAACAAAGTAACACTTCCAGGTTCCATCTATTCAGCAACACACATTAACTGACAGTGACCAATTATTTTGACTATCCTCTACAGATGAAAGATCCATAACTCTTGATCCCATGACACATTCCAAACATAGGGAATATAGCCAAGCAGAACACTTGCTTCTTCATTTAGCAGCACTCACTCTGAAGTCACACTGACATATACATTCAGACCAAAATATAATAGATACGAGGCCTAACTGTGACTGCTGAACTAAACTTTATTGAAAATTCTCTGAGGTATCTTATATGAAACAAAGTTTTCAGTTTTATTACCCACATGTTATGAAGTCTAAAAAAACTTGTGGCTGCTTTAGGAAGCAGTACATTCAAATTGTTTTTCCAAAGGTTATCTAAATAATACCAATTTCATCTACTTCCTTCAATTTCTTATCAAGAAGCCTCAGAGATAACAAGGGCATCAGGATCAAGAAATCAAAAAAACAACTAAGTTGAAAAAACTGCCAAACAATAAATTGTTGTGTCCCAAATACTACTCTATACATTGAAACTAGTGTTATTTCCACAGAAACCTGGTTTTGGGAACATAGACTCACGTGTTGGCTAAAGCAATGAAACTGTCCAGAAGGCCTGGCACCCCCCATCCCAAATAATCTTATATGATCAACATGAGTATAGCTGGATTACCTCTTCAGAAACAAACTTAAGAGGATCTGGCTTTTCAACATCTATTATGGCATCTATAGGATCTCTAAAGGCCAAAGAAGCTATAAAAATGCATATTTGGACACTGATAAATAAACGCTTAGCAGAACAGCCCAATGCTGTGCTGTTAGGACTTTATTCAAATTTCCATCCCAGCTTCTTACTTCTTAAATGACCTCCCTCCGGGTACCCCTGTGTACTTTTACTAGCTCAACTAAATGCTCTTTCTTCTGCAATTAATGCCAAGCAGATTTGGAGATGCCCCATATTCAGAACAGCCATGACTCCTAGAGTTTCTTGAATCGCCACCAATGTCTTATCACATACAAATTTCCAACATCTGATAAATTTCCAACATCTAATAGATTTCATAAGGTAATGAAATCTGTTTTTGGGACCATGCTTATTAGGAAATAAATGGTATTGCAGGAGATACAGTCTATCAGCCAATCTATTAGTTCTTTATTACAGTCACCAACCAGAATACAACAATCAATAGCAGATGGAGCAGAATAAAGAATATAGTTTACAGTTAGATAATCGGAATCAAAATGTGTCTGGTTTTACAAACAGTGTAACAAAATTTGGCCATGTCCATAGAAACTGAATCATATTGGTGTGCTAATAACAGCTGTACATAGAAAAAATCTGAATTGCCTGGTATTTGTCATATAAAAATTGAACCAAAGGTTTAACTCCAATTCTGCTGCTGCATTTTATATTTTAAATTGCACAATTTCTCTTATACAGTATATGTGTTTGTAAATGTTTTCTTTTTATATCCCTTATCCTGGACCAAAATAAAATAAATAATAATGATTACTACTGCTACATTTCTTCTACAATGATCTCATATCTGCCTTCTTTAGCAATGTGTCAAGGAGGCACTGATGTTCTCGGTTGGTCTGATAGATTTCACAACTGGAAAGGACTCAGAAAACTGGTGGGCCTCAACTCTCCAAGCAATTTGTCCACATCCTCAGACTGTATAAACTAAAGGTATCTGAGTAGTCATGGTATAATCCAATTAACTATCCACCGTATCAAGTAACAATATCCATATCAGCATAAAATAATATTTCTTCACTGCCATAAAATAAGATCACAAATTGATTTTTATTTTCTTCTGTCAAGCATAGTATGAATCTTTAGTCTTATCCATTATTTGTTGTTTCATCACCCTCAACTCCTCAGTATACTAAGGAGTTAGCATAATGTATAACTGGATCATGAATATTTGGGAGGAATCAGGTCACCCACCTTCATTTGGATCTGACAGGTCAGCTACATCTCAGAAAATGGTCTTGACTCCTCACCCTCCAGAGTGAACCATTAAATTCTGTCTTCTACCCCTGCAGAATTGACACAGGCAGCCTGAAGGTCAAAACTGCTCAGTTAATTATCTATTTATGCCAACAGAGTATTTAAAGCCACCAAACACTGAGATCATTATTCCTTAGGCCTATGCAGAAAACCAGGCCCAAAGTATCTCTCATCACATTGGTTGGGCTAAAGATAAAGAAACAGGTCCATGGTTGACTGGTACATATGAAGTCCTGAACAGTTTACTCTGACTTAGTTTCCCATTTGGAGGGACATTCTATTAGGAGTGTTATAATGCAGTCCGACTACAGATCTCCTGTTATACAAACTCCTAACAGTTTGTAATGATTGTTCTCAACATCTAGCCTCTTTATCTACAGTCAGTTAACCCTAGGTGGAGTTTTTTATTAATGTTATAATCCAAAATTAGAGAGGAGCACCCATCTCATAAATTTGTACCAGTCTCATAAATTCAAAATCCACCACTGGGAAACACTGAAAGCATTTTAATTTATTTAACCAATTTATAATCTGCTTCAATCACAATAGCAATTCTAGGTGGTTTATCAACCATAACTAATTAGGTTTAAAACAACCACAAGGCAAAAGAAATCTAGCAAGTAGCATATACTTGCTAGATTTGGGGTTGGTAGATCTGTGATATCCCCTGCAAACCAAAGTTAGGTATTATTATTCTTGTTATAAGTTGTTTTAGATATTTTGACTCAATTTGTCATTGCATGTAAAATATAGATACCATAGTCATCTTTGATCATAGTAATCCTCAAATGAGAATTATTTCCAGACTTGCAAAGTCAGTTGAATGCTCAGTAAAATGAACAAGAAGCACACTATTTCTAAGTGTGGCAAAATAAGAAAGCTAGGAATTGTATGCTGAATCTGAATTATGTAGTCCTCATATATAAAGGCCATAACTAATACTTGGGTGTTTGCAATCTTATTCAGGACTAAGAAACCAATATTTCCCATGGCATATGAACAACAAATTTTGTACAGCTTAATCTTTCATTCATTGCCCTTGATCCAATCCTTTAAATAGCAGTTCAGTTCAGTATTGGTACAAATTCATCCAAATTTGCTGAACAGAAGAACTAGAACATGAGTCATCAGCACACAAATGTTTCCTAACCCTAATCATTACTAAAAGAGTATAGAGTATGAAGTGTCCTAATTTGCCAGAATAGGGTGTAAATGTTTTCTCTTTTTTGTTTTTTACAAAAGGCAGGCAATTTTTGGTTCATGGAGTCTAAAATTGTTTTAGAACTGCTAACTAAAAGTGGTTGCCCAGTTTTTTTGAAACTGTCAAACCCTCACAAGCAATGGTCACCTTATCTCTATAACATATTCCCTTGAGAAGTATTTGACAGATCTGGTTTCAAAACACTTCTGTCAGCCACATTATAAACCTGGATCAAATATAGCACAGAACAAATATCCACCAAAAAAAAAAAAAGATTCCCTCCTCTATGAAACAACTTTTATTTCAAAAATTTAAATTAAGTTTATATTTATTTACAAATCTGTAGAACAGTTCTGTTCAGGCATCCCATATTTGCAGGTTGGACTCTGAATATCAACCTTTCTAAGTCCATTTTGTGAGACTGTGAATAAAGATAAGATTTAAACACAGTTCCCATTCTTAATCAGAATTTTATGACTTTTAGATTCTCCTCAGATAACTTTCAACCAGAGTGGTACTCATTTGATACCTGATACCTGAACAAGAGATTAATGTCTATATTCATAAGAAAATATACATATATGTTCCTTGAGATATGTTCATTGAAGGAATATGCTTCAGTGACCTCTGAACAACGGTAAATTAGCCCATGCATATATGAAGAGTTTTAACAAAAGCATTCAGGAAATACTGCTTAGAAGAGCAATTGTATAACACTTTAAGGTTGACAGCTTAGATTATCACAGCTGAAACAACAAAGCAAGACAATAAACCAGATTTAAGATTGCCCCCATCTTCTTAATTACATCTGCTAAACACATGATTGATTTTACTCCAATTTTGCACTCTCTACTACTGTCTGTTCAGCAAGCACAGGTTGCCTAGGCCTACTGTAACTTGCAAACAGACATAAGAGGTATTCTTCAACCAGGTCTAGGCTAGCTATTTGTTGTTTTAAAAGGTTTTGAATGTTATTGTTCTTGGAACACTGCATAAAATACAACAGCCTTGTGATTACAGATATGTAACTTTTTATGTATGCATGTTTTTCAATTTCTTGGAATTATACATCTCCTTATCTAAGAACCACCAAAGAAACTAAACAGGGTTTGAGTAGTAGAGATTTAAATAAAAAAGAGCCTCCATTCCTTTTAAGTGGAATTTTTTAAAGTGGCATAAAGGGTGAAGGGGAAAAGAGACGTAACTCTCTCCAGCCTGTGCAAGGCATAGCTAAACCAGATTGGGACCTTGGATGCTTCCCAGAAATAAAAAAAGGCAGAAGGAAAGTTACTGAGCATGACTGTAGTGTCTGTTATAGATTAAACTGCAAGTGTTGCTTATACTCCTGGAATAATCTTCTATGGCATAGAAAAACAATACAGTGATCTATAGATGTTTTGACTACAATTTCCATAGTATCCTGCTACTGGTCATGCTATCTGGTTCTAATGGAAGACGATGGGCATTTGGAAGAATCTGGCAGGCAACAGATTGCCTATCCTTGTTCTAAGGCATACCCACTAAAAATAGATAAAGGGCATTTTATCAGAATATATAATCTCAGGAGACACTAAAGCTTTCCTAGACAAACCCATTCAAGAGCAATGAGTCCAAAAAAAGATACTTTTTGTTTTTATACTTCACTGGTCATATCTGGCCAATCACCTCCCTGTTTATTAAATAAGACACTGCCTTTATAGACAATTCCTTTGCTGTGTGAGTAAACTGAAAAGTATGTCAGTTTAAAATCTTGGCTTGTTTAAACCATAACTGTGACTTTACTGCTTTTTTAACATTTCTGGTTTGCTTGTAAGTCAGAGAGGCACAGAAAGGCTGCGTATAAACAAAAGCCTTAATTACATCTCATCATTAAGCCTTCAGAACAGTAAACATTAATACATTCCCTTTCACTTCATCTTATTTGTAATTAAGTCTGCAAAAGCTACCAGCCTGAAAGACAATAGGCTACCAGAAGAACAAAATTCCAATAAATAATATTTATTTTTCATTCTGGGTTAATATTTTCACAAAATATGCAGCTGAAGAGAAATAGACCAGTTATTGCTAAGGCCTTTAGGGCATACCAGGCATGATATGCAAGAGAAAAAGATATTTTTAAAAATCTTCCCACATTTTACTTTTCTAGGTGAGCAAACTGCTTTAGCCAAGCAAACCTGCAAACATACTTTTCCATATCTCCTTTTGGTGCTTTGAAAACGTGGATCTTTTGACTACTGTATACTTGCAGAGAACTGGACTGTTTTTGCAGGACTTTATGGCTATCTTGAAAAACCTACACAGGGTCAGACCTGATTGGTATTTGGATAAATTATCTCCATGGACTACTAGGGCTACAAGCTAGACTGAGATTTTATTTATTTATTTTAAGAAAGCACTGACCAATCATTTCTGTCCTGTTAACAAAAATCCCAAATGAACATGCTCAGCAGGAATCAAGCTTGACCTGAAGGACACTTAACTCTGAGAGCTATTTCTGCAATCATTTTCACTGACCTTTCTTTCAGAAAATCCTCTGCCTACAATCCCAAACACCATTTTCTAAGATGCTCTTTTTAGCAAAAACAGAAAGTTCAACCTCTCATACAAATCCCTAACAAATACTCCCATCATTTAGGTTTCTGAGCTCTCTGACAGAAACAGATGCTCTCATAAACCACATTCTGAAGAACGAAAAGGATGGCAAAATAGGCCAGAATATATCTGTGCCCACAAAAGAATTTATCAACATAAATGTTTTCTCACAGCACTAAGCAGTATATTTACCTGCATTGTTTCTTCCTTATGAACTCTGCAGATTCTCTTTTCATATAAGCCATGCCACAGGCAGTGAAATTTTAGGAGTAGAAACTGTACCTCATTTCTTGTCTTCAGAAGCTGTTATATCTTGAGTATTAACTAACAAGTCCACATATGCATGTAATTTTAACTCAGGAACTGTTTACCAAATTAGAGTTTGAATGTTCCGATTTGGCCCAACTACCAAAAAGAAGGTATTGTTTAGCAACAAGTCCTGTTCTGATGTTACTGAGTTCAAATTTCAGCTTGTTTTAACTGTGGTTTATTAGTTTAACTGGTTTATCGTTATGTCCAAGTCAGAGCAATGGAGATGTGAAGAAAGAACTGTTCTGCAGCTGACGCAACACTTAGCAGCACATTTGTCTTTCCTGAAAAAAATGCAATATGGATTTTTTGTTGCCACAAAGAGAGGAACCTACCTTACTATGAACATTCACAACAAGGGGGATAAGCGAAGTTTTACCACTAGGCATAACAAAATAAAAAACTATCAAGCATTACTATCTTTCCTTCACAGTTCATGTTTCCCCCATATCTCTTGATGTTTAATTTTCATCACAAAGCACCTACCACCTCTTTGATTTCAATAGTCTTCAGATGTATAATACACATTTGTTTCCTATATGGGCTAACACATCTCTCCATATAACATGTGCTTCACACAGGCAAGCTGCTGGAGTGTGACACACATTATATCAGGTGAGTGAGTCACAAGTATATCAGGAATAAATTGTTAAACCCCTCCAGTGAGGTTTCTGGGGCTCAGAGGTAATGACTGCTATCAGCGATGGAGGTGCAAGTTAGTGTCCATCTAGTATAGTTTACTATCAAAAGGACATTTTAATGAAATTTTACAACAAAAATTAAAGAGCATCTCAGAATCTCAAACTCTTACTTTCTGATCATATCAAAAGATTACCAAGCTCAGGAGTCAAAAATCCTTTTCATGTATTCAATAGAGAGAATGCAAAGGGAAAGAAAGTTGATTCTTGCTGTGGGGAACATGGCCAACAATCCTTGATTACTGTTTGAGCATTTGGGATAACTGCCAGAACTTGGTTATTTACAATGGGGGAATGGTGAGCAGGTAACCTAAAAATGATGAAATAAATGAGTTTCTTTCCTTATCTGTAAAATTATTTCAGCCTTATTCAACAAACTATGGTGAAAATAAACCTCATCTCAGTGTTAAATGCAAACATTTAACACTTTATAAAATGCTTAAAATATATAGGCTACCCTAATATATAACATACATAGGCTATATTGTGAAAGATGTTGTGTGTGTGTGTGTGTACGCGCACATGTGAGACAACATTCACTGCCCACCTAACAATTGAAACCTAATACTTTCTCCACGTGATGGTGCCTAGAGTAAGCTGTCTTTTACTACCTGAAAAAATAGGTATAATATTAAACAACCTTTCATATAATTTTATTAAAAGTTTCAAAAACAAAGGTAAAAACTAATATAAACTAATATACAGTAAGAAAGAAAAAAGAAAAAGAAATCAAAGAGAGCTAAAAGTGCAAAAAAGAAAGAAAAAGTACAGTAAAAGAAAAATACAAAAGAAAAAAAAGATACAAAGAAGTGGCTTCCGATCTTCTTTACAGCAGTTATAAGTACAATTATAAATTTACTCTTTCTCTAAAGTTACATCATAACTTTCTTTCTATAATGCATCCTATCTAATAATCAAAATCATAAATCATAAGTTTTTTTTCTGTTTTATGCAAAAAGTCCATAAGGGGTTTCCAGTTACAACCTTTCAGAAGTACTTTCAAAAGCTGTTATAAGGGTTTCAGACATCAGTGCATGCCACACACTATGAATACTCAAAGAGCATTTCTTAAATATTACAAATACATTATTAAATATTCCCATCAACACTCACTCCTATTTGTTTTTTATGAACATACTATTTTTTCTTGAAACATCCCTGATAGAGATTTGAGCTGTGAAAAAGATTCAGACTTCACTATTTATTAATCAGATTTATTTACTTGCAAAGATTTAATCCAAAACTCTGTGCAGCTCACAAATCATTCAGGACAAAATATTACAAATTATTAAAACATCATCCATAAACATTCAATAAAAGAACCTAAATACAAAATATAAAACAAACAGCCACTCCAGTCATAGCACTACGTCCCCCAAAAAAATCTGGCAAAAAAGGAGCTCTGTTTAAGATAACAGAGAACTCCCTAAAAGACAATAGAGAAGGGACCAACCTAACCAATCTGGGGTGGCCACTGAGAAGACCCATACTCCATTCCCATCCCAAATCCACACTATATCTTGTCAGTTTACATGCACAGAACAGGTAGTGTCCATTGAGAGAAGAGGATCCTGTAGGTACAAGGATATAACACTGATATCCTGAATTTTCTCCTCCAACTTTTCCCCATAACACAAAGTTGTTGGGCAGAGGCAATAATTGGCCCAAAGTCACCCAGTGAGCTTCTGAGAGTGGACTTAACCCTGCGTCAGCTGAATATCAACCCAAAACATGAATCATTACATACTACCACTCGGCTTTAATTTTCAAGTTGCTCTGTCAGTCGTCGTCTTCTTTAAAGAGCTCTTCTTGGAAATAAATGTTCATTTATCTGTTAGATAACAAACCTATCTGCAAAAGCTAAGGAGGGTCAGACCTGACTAGTACTTGGATGGGAGACCATTAAGAAATATCAGGGCTATAAGATAGACTGGGAAGTCAAAAAACACCTTAGAAGAAGGTAGTGGCAGTCTATTTCCACCTAGCTGCCAAGAAAATTACATAGATGTGCCATGCCAAGGTCAACCACTTTTTTATTCCTTCATACTGGTAGTCTTAAGGAGAGTCCTGGGTACCAAAGCATTAGTAGAGCTTAATTTAAATGTCTGCAACTTTCTCCCATGTTCTATTAGAAGAGCAAAAAGAGACTCATGATTACTTTACCTCCTCCCTTTTTTAAAATTTTTAAACTTTTGCACTTTCTTTGCCATGAATCCTTATGAACTCTTCATCAACTCTTCATAAGGAAGCCTGAGATCTTGAAAGCCTGAAAACAATTATAGGACACTAAGTTGGTCTGATATTATGTGCCATCATGTCATTTTTGACTCCTAGCGATCATCTCTACAATGATCTGTTCCTC
This sequence comes from Liasis olivaceus, assembly GCA_030867105.1. Classification (NCBI taxonomy): domain Eukaryota; kingdom Metazoa; phylum Chordata; class Lepidosauria; order Squamata; family Pythonidae; genus Liasis; species Liasis olivaceus. The sequence goes on from CM061351.1 coordinate 59,750,384, forward strand.
ACCTAGTCTTTCAGGTCTTCTAACAGTGCGCCATTCACCACTGTAACAGAATCCATCCACCTTGCTGCTAGTCGTCCTCTTCTTTGCTTTCCTTCCATCTTTCCCAGCATTAGAGCTTTCTCCAGAGAGCTCGGTCTTTGCATAATGTTTTCTAAGTAAGATAATTTGAGCCTGCTCATTTGTGCCTCGAGTGACAACTCTGCATGTTCCTTAATATTTATTTGGAGTTTACCTTTCCATTAGCCTTCGCTTAGTAATAAACAGCTGGAATTTTTAATGGCAGTTTGCTGCTTCTGCACTTGCTTCATTCCCAAAATCTCTGCCTCCTTAACCCTACCCACATTGGTCTCCTCCCTCCCCTAATCCTGAGATTAGCCTTGCTGCCATTCTTAGTACTTGAAAATATCAATTAAGTGGCCCATGAGAATATCAGAAACTCTTCAGTTTATTTAATAGCTTAAACAACTGAGGGTACATGATGCATGGGTGGGGGGAATTCCCACAATAGTGAATCCATTAGATCCATTAGATTCATGATTAGAATGAATTCTAACCTAGAATTTTTACAACTTTACAATAATGGAACAAAGAGGAAGTATTTCTAATACTGTACACATTTTTTTTTTTTTGCTACCAACTGTTCATAGTTACAGTTAGTTACTTTGAAAAAAAGATACAGCAGCTGTACAGCCCAGTGAGAAAATTAAACAGGCAATCACTATCACTGCTTACTCTCCCATTTAATCTATTCCACTGCTAAAGTACACTGTATACTTTGAATGCATTCTCTCAGATCATACAGAGGATTGAGAAGATCCTGAAAACCTGACCAACACATCTTAGGAACTAAGGAGATGCCTTCCCAGAATTGTTTTCAAACCGCAGATTTTCCACAGCAATTAAACAAACAAGTTTCCTTGATGTTAGAAAGTTTAGTGTCATCTGCTAAAAGCTTTAACTCATTTTTTTTGTTTTGAACACTAACTACATATGTTCTCCAGCCTAAACAATTAAGAACATTCTAAATACATACAACAATGATGAATGGTTGAATCTGCAAGATCATAATCTTAAATGATAGAATCTAGTGTAAAACTCCAAATAAGCTTATGAATCAATGTTGAAACGAAAGACACTGGCACATTTCAGATTAAAAAATACACTCATGCATATACAAAGTCCAGCTCATTTGGCTGTGGAAATGGAAGGGGGGAATAAAAGGGGGGGGGGGGAACTTGTGTCTATAATCAAATCTATTGCTGAAATCATGGCCCTACTGAATTACCTTCTGGATAAACCAGGCTAAGGTAGTTGAGTAAGTACATATTCACTTTGTTGGAAGTATTTCAACCAGCATAGTGGGAGTAAAGTGAAGTGCTGTATTAAGTTTGTAAAAAGAAACACAAATGGCAATATAGAAAGACATATGAAAATAGTATGGTACACCTTTTGCTTTAACACAAAAAGAAAAAGGGACCAGAGTTTCCCTTTACCTAATAATGAGCAGTCAGCAAGTAACAAGGATATATTCCAAGAACACCTTTATGGACATGATTGCCAAACATGATAGATGTTTTTGTAAAATCTTATGTCATGTAAATTAGTAGCATCAATTTTATGTGGTATCTGATACACTTTAAGGATAGTTGACTCCTCTAATCCAGAAAAGATCACAATGCAACGTTGCCAAGCTTTTTCTAACGTTTGTGGGGGAGGGGTATGCTCATCTCCAAACATAAGACTTTGGGATTAAACGGACAACATGGCCTCTGCCACCACTCTTCCCTCCACTCTTAATGGTTCCAAAGGAATTAACTATTTGCATGTTCTATGCTGCTTAATTAGGGGAAAGAGAATAGAAAGTTTAATACTCTTTGCAAGTTATCTTCTGCAATTTTGAGAAAATAAACAGTTAGTAAACCAAAATTACATTAAGTGGGGACAATGCATCTGTAAAGCCTACATTCATATCTTCCCAGATTACAGTTCAAAGAGTATGTCTTACCAGGCTGTTGCCGGATTAGCTCCACAATTCTTTTGCCTCCCCCTTAAGTCTTTAGATGCATCCTCTCTTCCTCCCCACCCCCCCATCCAATCTCTGGATTGACCGACTCCCCGAAGTAGGCGGGGCAGAGAATAGACCGCACTACCAACCACAAGTGATTGGCATAGCCGGGCAAGCCCCTCAAATCTAGTTACTTAGGAGGGGGGGAATGGGAGGAGGAGAAAGATGAACTCCACCCTTATTTTATGATGCAATGTGGAAAAGACACAGAGAGTGAGTTCAGAGAAACAAAGTTTCTACGCCCCAAACCTTGGGGTTTTTTAGTGGAATGAAAGCTCACACGGCAAAGATTTGTGTCACCCGGGAAGAAGCACTGCGCGATTCAGGCATTTCCAAATGGTTCTATAAACTTCTAATCCTCCCCACCCAACCAGCGGCGCGCGTGCCAAATGGAGAGGAGAAAGGCGAAGGCGTGCTTATTAAACGCAAGGGAATTTACTTCCCAATAAAGACAGCTCGAACCGCCCAGCTTCCCAATCGCAGGCGAAAGGCCTCCCTGCTCCCGCTGCAAGCGAAGTACTGCAAAAAGACCCCCGTCTTTCTGCTAGCACCCCCGCTCTTCCACACGGGACGCGATCAAGGCGCCTTGTGCTCAGTTGCTAGCCCGCTTCTCAACCACACCAAAGAAACGGAAAGCGAGGCGCAACCGAGCACTTTACCGCACTTCTCCGGGCAAGACTTACCTGCCAGGTCTCGTGCTCTCCTCCAGTGGCCCTTCCGTTCACCCTGTGGCCTCCCTTTCCCTCTGGGCGGCGGAGAACTCGAGAGCGCTGTGCGCCCCCGCCCCCTCTTCCTTCCACACACTCTCTTCTGACCGCGCTGATCGGATCAAGTTTAGGGCGGACTAAGAACGGCAGTGCGAGAAGAAAGAGACCCGGAGCAGGCAAGGAGGAGATCCTCTTGCATCAGCACCCGGAACTTTCTGGGAGGCGACGGGAGGCAAAAAAGAAACTCCTGGCGTCCACACGTATACAAAAACCCGTATACAAATAACCAAGCAAGCCCGGTAGGAGGAAGAAGAGAAGAAAGAGTCGGGGGAGGAGTCTTCTTGTTCTTTCACGACTATGTATTTACGGTTGCTTATTGGCTTTCCTCCCCAAGGTTCCTTGTATTAACCCGGGACTACTTGCCCGCGCCGCCGCCGCCGCCGCCCGCTAGCACTTGCTTGGTTGCTCAGCTGACTCTTCCCAACCCAGCAGACGTCCCCCTCACTCTCCCCCTTAACTGGGCCTTAAGCCCTCCCATCACCGCGCCTCCCGCTGTCTGCTTCACGCAGTCGCAAGCGATCGTTTCTCGGCCATGTATGCTTCGGGAGTCTCCCAGCGGCTGCTTCTAGGAGCCGGTAACTTTTTTCTGAGACAGAAGGGCTATCGCCGTCTTCCCACGTAGCCAAGGAGCGTGTGCTCACGCGCGCGCACTCCTCGGGCCCCAAAGTGTAGCCGGGCGCGTAAGGCACGATAGGCTTTCCTAGTTTGGTTGGGCTGGCTTTGGAGTCTGAACTGAGCCGCAGTTCGTTAAATAAATTTTCAGTGTTCTGCAGGCACATCTGGGAGTGAAGCCTTATTGTACGCGGCGGGAATCACTTCCCAGTAAGCATATCTGAGTTAGAATTTTGCATGCACTACTAGCAAATGTACTTAGAAGAGAATATGAGAGACTTCCTTCCAACCACACTTAAATAGTATTTAACTGCAGGCTGCATTGTTTCTCTGCTGAGCAAATTTTTGATGCAGCAGAACAGCCAAAGCCTTGCTCCAACAGGAGATAGGACTCCCCCCTCCACGTTTGTTGCTGACACATATGTAAAGGAGGGTCCCTAGCCCAACACTAAGGCCTCGATGCAATCTCCAGCATTAGGAGATAGGTTAGGAACTGCTCCTGTCTGAAGTCATGGGTAGCCACAGCTATTCATGTGGAGTGACAATACTGAAATATTAATTATATTTTCAGCTATCCAGTAACAAATGTTCTCTTAATGGAAAGATAATAAAATGCAGTGGAAGATGACAGCATGAAAAATAACATGGAAAATTTAAAAAAATCTCATTCAAGTTGCCAGCTCAATATAATGCAGGTAATCTGAAAATTCAGACTAAACTAAATAATTGAGAAAAGGAAGTCTTACCCGGATGTCAGAAAGGACAACCACATAGGACATTGGGTATGTCTTCCCAGATAGCACATTCAGAACTTACACCTCCCCAACTAAAAAAAATTAAACCATCTCTTGTAGCCACCTGCCAGTTCATTCAGTGCAGACCCCCAGAAAAAGGCTGTGAAGAAGACCTGCATGCACAGGCAGGTCCATACAGGAGAAGACATTCCTTTCTAGCCTGAAACAATCTCTGTAGGAAGAGGACTACTTTAATGAGAAAGGCCAACTATGAAATCCAGTCTGGAAGGATTATGGTTGATAGTATTGAAAAGCCTCAGGGATCCATGAGAACCAACAGGGCTATAGTCCTCATATCTCTGTCCACAAGCATGGAAAGTGCTTTGATCACCTAATGGTTTATATAATAAAGCTGGCAGAAACCAGACTGACATAAGTCTAGAAAACAAAGATTTTCTAAAATGCATTTCTAAAATGCATTTTCAAAAATGCATTGTTGTTCAGTCGTTAAGTCGTGTCCGACTCTTCGTGACCCCATGAACCATATTGCGCCAGGCCTTCCTATCTTTCACTGCCTCCCTGAGTTTGCTCAATTTCATGTTCATTGCTTCAGTGATGCTATCTAGCCATCTCATCCTCTTCTCCTTTTGCCTTCCATCTTTCCCAGCATCAGGGTCTTTTCCAAAGAGTCCTCTCTTCGCATGGAGAGGGTCAGTAATCATTCACTTAAGCATCTTACCTCAAAAGTGCATTTAAATATTCGGCCTATTGTCCTCCATTTCTGGGATTCCGTAACCTTTCTTTGGGGCAAGAACAATCTGATTACTGTCTTTTTCAAGTGATGTTTATAATTCTCCAGTGAGGAATTTGTAATATGTACCTAACCAGCTATTAACATTAGATAACAATTCCAAGACAAGTGATAATTTTATGTTACAGTTATGTTGTTTTAGTTTTTCAAACTGTTTTTATTGATGCTGTCCACTACGGATCTATGTAAATCACATTACGTATATAGAATGAATGAATGAATGAGGGCAGTCAGAATCATCTGAGAACCTTGTCCAGATCCCTTGAGCCTCAACAACTGGAATTAATCCAATAAAACTGAACCAGCTGGTAGTCAAGCCCAAAACATTAATGATTCTAGATTAACCATGAAGTCCAGTGCAAGCAAACACCCAAATACCAATACAAGGACATTTTCCATTATAGTATTTTGCTAATTTGTTGTAGCCAGTTGTCAAAAGTATAATCAGTTCCCTTTCAAGGTAAGAGCACAATAACCTATGTCACTGTGTGTGAGTTGGGTGGCCATATAATTTTTTTAAATAAATAAAATAAAATTAACCTCTTTACTACCTAGAATACTATGAAGGTACAATGAAGGTAAAAAGTAACTCATCTTTTGTCACCTCAACCTCCACAAAATAAGCTTAATAATAAATTCTCATCAGTATTTGATTCAGCACAAGTTTATAGGGCCTAATATTCAAGTCTATCAAGATCCTTTTGAATTTTGAGTCTGTGTCTTCTGAGTTGTTGGCAATCCCCCCTCCCCCAGCTTTGCCTCATCTGTAAATTTTATGAGCATTACTGGTATTCCCTCTCCTTCTCTCTTTTTCCCTTCTTTTTCTTCCCTTTACTAGGTAGAAGCATTGCTTTTGCCTTTAACTTCTTAAAATGTATATGTGTTGTAGAGCAACAGTGCAGTCAAGTCAAGCATTTTCATTTCTTCAGATAACTTTTAGGAGAGGAGAAGTGATGTTAAGTTTGCTGCCCTCCAAACTGCAAGTTCCTCAGCTTTTGTCCAGTGATTCATCCCTAGCAGCATCACTGCCAAGTTTAAACAATATAATTGACTGATTTGATATGATAAGGATCATAAAATCATCTCTTCCTGTGTCAAAAATACAGAATGCGTTCCATTGCATATTCTTGTTCCCTACCCGCCAAAACTGGGGGTGAAGTGGAGGAACAGTTTTTGAATGCCAGAAGCAGGGAGGTTCCACATGAACAAGCAATGGCTGACAGAATATTGGATGAACCTTCACTGAAGCAGGCAATTGCAGATAAGGCCACTGGTTTAGGTTGTTACATAGGGACCAAAAAACCTTTGAGTCCAGCTTTTCAGATTGGTGGAGAGAAGGTAAAAACATATTGGAGTGCTACACCAATTCCCCCACCACTAACTTCTTCTTGCCTATGTGTATCTTCAGTATGCTTGTTTGCAGCCTTGGCCAAATTTAGTTGTTCTTTTAAGAGGAGCTTAACAGCCTGTCTCTCCTGTAGAAAGTCCAAGGTGCAATGAAAAGTGGACCACAGCAAGATTCAGGGCTGATAGCCGTACTGCCTGAAAGAAAGACATTCCTTTGGATGAATGTACTGAGTCATTATAGACAAAATTTCAGAAGAGGCAACAGTTCAATCCAATTACCCTGATGAAAAGAGACATAGCACCTCACGTATTGTTCAAATAATTGATTCGCTTTTTCCAATTACTCACATCAAATAATGCAAACACACACACACACACACACACACTCATCTATATTAAAAAAAGGATGGTTCTCTAACCTTACAAAATCTATGGCAAAGAAGAACATATTGAGATATTTTCTCATTAGTGGATAAAATTGGCTTTCAAAAACAGATAAATTACACGTCTCTTGAATCCATTCCTTAATATCAGGAGAATTGATTGTTTTTCCAGTTTCTCTCAATAATTCTCTTAACAACACCCCGGCTGATATACAGGTAGTCCTCACTTAACGACCATTTGTTCAGTGACCGAAATTACAACAGCACTGAAAAAATGGACTTATGACCTATGCCTGAAGATATGGCCATCGCAGTGTCCCCGCAGTCACGTGATCAAAATTGAGGCACTTGGCAGCCCGCCCACACTTACAACCACAGGGGTGCTGCAACTCCCCCCACCTGCCTATCACACCCTCCATTTGTGCCCTTTTGCCACCCTGAACAGCAATACTCGGCAGTGGCAGAGCTGGGGCTGGGGCTGAAGTAGAGTCCCAAAGCCTTCAGCAGTTTCAACCAGCTGCCACCATCCCCAGGCCTCACCTTCAACTCCAGTGCCACCACTGCCACTGAGAAATGCTGCCTCAAGCCCCACACTGCTGGTCTTCACCACCTTGCACCGTTCTCCAAGCTGTGCCTCTCATTCCTTCCTCAAGCCAGTGTCCCATTCCTTCCACAAGCCGTACATCCCATACCTTCCCCAAGCCGGCATCCCATTCCTTTCCCAAGCCATGCTTCTTGTTCCTTCTTCAAACCGGCACCCCTCATTCTTTCTGCAAGCTGCACATCCCGTGCCTTCTGCAAGCCAGCGTCCCATTCTCGTGATCCTTCGGAAACCTTCTGGTTTCTTGTGCAGAGAAGAAGTTCTGACAGGAAATACAATAACTAATATGATGTATAGATTCTTGACAGGTGATTGGTCCTGCAGCCCATTTATTACTGACCATCTGGAGGCCTGCTCTGAGAAATATCCTTACTATCTGGCAGATGCTCAGATCCACTCACAGTTAAATTCTAACTGGACAAGACAAGATTCTCACTTATCTAGAGTGAGTTTGATTTCGTGACTCCCAAGAAACTGGACAGAATTCTCCAGTCTGTTAGCTCAGCCACCTGCTTGTTTGATCCAGGTCTCTCTTGGATGGTTAAAGCCACCTAGGAACTGACCAGTGGTTGAGTCCAAGAGATGGTATCAACTTATTTGAGTGAGGAGGTGGTATCCACAGTCTTGAAGGAGGCTATGCTGACTTCCTTCTTGCAGATAATCTCTTTTATGTAACATAATGTTCTGAAGTTTTGTTACCTAGATTCAAGACTGCAGCAGGGGATTTACAATGAAAAATAAACTTGAATGCTCCATGTGCTTATGTATTGTTGGGTTTCTTTGGTCATGTCCTTATCTTGTCTGTTTTTCAGTATTTATTTGTTAACCAATGGCTGTAATGAATTGAACTTCACCAAATGGAATAGCACAACCACAAGATCTAAGTGGGGACAAAGTACCTCTTCCTTCTAAAAAACCCACAATATAATAAGAGTATTTAATTTGTAAAAACAGGAGAAAAATGTGTTGCTGCTGCATAAAGAGAGGGGAGATGGGCTTTGGACCTGCAAATGGGAAATCTGGCATTTCTGGGAGCCAAATGTAGTGGCGTCTCTGTCCCAATGAAAAGGTGTGTGACGAATCTGAAGCCAATCCATCCATAGTACCATAGGGATATGCAAAGAAGAAATTAAATAGAATTGCAGTGTTAGCAAAGAAATGCTTTCAGAGTGCAGAGCTCTGCTACTAGTAGTTCCCACCCTATTGGTTATGCCTGTTTAAAATATTCCTAATTGTAACTTTCTGAAAAACAACTATCTCATAGAATGCCCTCTTTGTTCTCTCCAAGAATCATTTTTATACTCCCAACCCACTACTTAATAGAATTCACTCCATATCTGACATCACTGACACATACACTATGTCCAGTCATATTCAGTTATATCCGGTCAATTACTTTGCTGTATCTAATTACATATATATTCTAATTTGCATAATTTTATATAGAGTAGAGGGATTGCATTCCTACTACTTTTTTGGTTTGCCTCTGCTGCCTTTGGTATTGCAATAAACAATCTCTGCTTCAACAGAATTGTGTGCTGGTCTCTGTTTTAAGTGAATTCTTGGGGAAATTGTGAGGGAGAAATTTCTCCTTCAATTTGGTGTCAAAAATACAACAGCCAGAAACACAGAGATGGTAGCAGTGCTTCTGCAGCAAGTATCAGGCACTCTTCCACTGAGGTACAGATGAGTATGGACGTGATCTCCTTACCTTTGTGTCTTGTTGGTGGGTAACCAGCAGAAAAAGGAGGATTCCTGATTCCTGATTCTGTGTATCTGCATGAAAATGCACCGGAAACGTTGGATTCAGATTTGTAATAGGCAATATCCCAGGTGCTAGATGGAGGCCAGGTGATGATCTGACTCCCAGACTGGGGACTGGTGATGCTCCATGGCCCCAGAATATAGTGGACAATGTCCCAACTACAGATTTGGCCAAAGAAATTTCACTAGAGCATAAGCAAAAAAGTATTATGGCTCTTTAGACCAATAATAGTTTGCCTAAATTAAATCCCACAAGGAACTCCAGCTTTTACTTAATGGAACCTTTGATCTCACATTTCGCAATATCTCCATTTTTTTGCTTAGAAGAGGTGTATTCAATATAACTTAGGGCCTTGAATCTTTGGTAACTACAGGGATAGGGGATGCAGAAGCATGCCTGAACTCCCTCTGCTTACTCAGTAGGATTGTGTCCCAGCTGGCTGACATTCCAAAGATTTACCCCAGGGCATCAGATGTGCTTTTAGATGAATGGGTATCCAGGCAGCCTATAACTCCAGCTGCTACCCCACCACCTAGGTTCTCAGGAATAGCAGCCTTCTCATGCATGCCAATGACCCTGATGAGTGAGACCATTCACACAAGTACTGTTTGCTGCCATCACCCCACCAGCAGATGACATCAGAAAAGGATCCAGGATTTGAATCTCTGACCCTACCTAATACTCCCCAAGGCCACTTCCAGACTTTTCCATCTCAAATTTACAATTGTACCTCCGTCCTACCCTGAAAATTACCTGGGAAGTAATAGAGCATGATCTCGCAGGCAGGATCATCTCTAAGCAACTGAGGAAATTATAGTCTGGGTCCAATTTAGCTCAGTTTGCCTTTACTCTGTAGAATTTTCCAGAACTTTTTCCACTCCCTCCCTGAAGTATACAGTACTGTATTATTGTCTCATTACATGCTTTTTTGGATTCTTAGGGAGGACATCCCACTGTGGTCCATGTTCCATAGACTCCAGGAGATTGATGAACTGAAGCACAACCCTTCCTAAATTAAGAGAAGTCCTCCAATGCCCCAGGGAGTTTGGTCAAAAATTGGCTCAGCGATTTGCTGTGTATAATCCTACTTGGAGTGATGTGGAAATGTTACTCTCAGACATGCTCACACCAGAGAAGTTGGCTCTCTTTTCAAAATCCTGAGCCGACAATCACTGAGATGCTTGGCCTCTACTTTTCTCTGCTGGCTCAGCTGGTTGTCAAATTTATAACCAAGTTAGCAAGTTATAAATCTGAAACAGCCAGAGATAAGTGGGCACGGGCAGTTCACAGTTAGTAGAGAATAAGCAGCCTTTGAAAGAGTACCTGTGCTTATGATCAGGCTAGTAAACAAATAAGAGATGAATCCAGAGGAGAGATAATCCAGAGGAGAGCACTGTTGGAGTCTCCAGCAACAGATCTGCTATTACTGGATGCCTCTGGGTCCACTCCTTCCATATCCTCCCCATTTAAGGACACGTCCATCAGGGACCCCATTTTTCTCTCATCTCTAATGCCATTCCCGATCCCATTCAATGGGACGAAGGGGTGGAACTAACTACTGCCTCTATGAAAAAAGCTCTCTCTGCTGCCCCTACCTTGAGGCAACCTGATTTTTAAAACTTTCCACTGTATATTGTCAGGAGAAAGAAGGGTTTGCCAACAGTTCAGCCAAGCCCTTTGGTAGTATATCTCTCAACTGAATGTGACACAATTGCTAAAAGACTAGCACCTTGTATGTAGTAGCAGTGGCAGCCCTTCTGATTAAAAAGGCACGAGGTGGCTGACCCCCATGCTGTTCGTGCCCTTCTCCAAACAAGGCATGCACAATTTTTTTCTCCTGAATGACTCACTCACTATGAAATAATCGCTCCTAATTGTTGAAAACATACAGTTGTGAGATACCTGCCTTTGAATCCGCTTCCGTCATGCCAGATCTGCCAGAAGGCACTCCCCATGATTTACTACATGACTGTGTGTCTCTTAGCTTTGACCTTTTGCTACCTCAACCTGATATTCCTTTGAAAACTCTCATTTAATTCTTTTTTCTGATGACTCCTTCCACCACAACCAAACAAGTCAACTTGTTATTCTGTGTTCTCAGTATGCTGTACTAAAATCCTTTTCTTGCTGGATGTGGGTTCTTCTCAAGCCATGGAACTTATTGTTCTAGTTTGCATTGGTGAGCGAGCAGCAGGGCTACCCGAAACGATCTATAGTGATTCAAAATATGCTTATGATGTTTGTCATTCCATTAGTACTATCTGGCAGGAACAACACTTCTTTACTTCAGCAGGCACCTCAATCTTTGATGCTCTCTACTCCATTTTGGGTTTTCCCCGCTGCCTCTGGTACCATAATATACAATCCAAGCGTCAATGGAAATTTGTAAGGGAAATTTCTCCCACAGTAGCATGAAGCAGCAGTTGATCGTTGCTGGACTTGTTTCATCTGATGTCTAATCCAGTTTGTCTAATCCAGTTTATTGCTTGTGTCAGCAGGTTAAACTAGTTATCCATTTAGTTCTGAAGTAGATCTTATTATTCTTTATACTGGAACAAGGCATTAATTACTTGTTCAGTTGCCGTGATCTGAACCTAGGAACTTAAACTAAGCTTGTCTCCATTATAGAGGGAGTAAAACGTTACTGGAACTTACTGGCAGGTTTAAAAATCCTGGTAGACAGGATTAGAACCAATGAAGCAAGCTCATAAGAACCCAAGAATGTCCGTTAAGTAGTAATGAACTGTTTGGCCTTTTCTTCTGAGCAGAAGGCCTAGTTACCTTTGCATTGATAACAGCTAGATGTGATATTAGGTTGCTTACCTCTGATCATGTAAGAACTAATTGTCACATTGTCATGCCCCAAGGTACAAAATCAGCCTCCTAGGAAGAGGAGGCACCAGCAGATTGGGTACACAGGACACTGTGGTGTCCTCTTTTTCTCCAGATCTGGGAAAGGCATTGCTAGGCCATGCAGCAGGCCACACCTGAGGGATCCCATACTAAGCCAAAGTGGCCAACTCATAAATACTTACTGTACATATGTATTCCCAGGAGTAGACACAGTTCATAGCCTTGCTAACAACAGCAGCTGAGGAAAAGGCTCTGCAGCTATGTCACCCTAGTCAGAAAAGTATTTAAAACCAACTGCCATCATTCCGCAGTTGCTACAAGCAACTTCAGCATCCAGCTGCTGTGCTGTGTGTTCCTGGGTCCAGTTGCTGTTCCATTTCTTGACCTCAGCTTGCTCCAGACCGCTATTTTGGCTTAATCCCTGGTATTAAGAAGATTGATCTCTGCGTATCTCAACCCCAGACCGCCTGACTATGCTTCATGTTTTCTCTTTTGGCTTCAGAAGAACTCAATGTACAAGCACACAGACTTCACTCTCCCTATTGGTAACTCTACATGCAAGCGCACATACTTCACTCTTCTGTCCCCATGCTCTCTGTGCCAGTTGCTCCACATGAAAATGCATCCGTCCTACTTTCTTGTCCCTTGCTCTTTGTGCTGTACGTTCCATTCAAGCACACACCAAATGCTTGCTTGACTCCTCCTCTCATTTTCTCCCCTCAGCATACAAACACAGACAGTGCACTTGTCCCTCCATTGCTTGGACCCTCTGGCATCTTCTGTAGTTCATGCAACCAAACCGTGAAACATGTTTGCTCTCCTTCCCAACCTAACAGAATGTTGAAAAAAAAATTATAAAGGGGCTCAGAACTCTGTCTCTGTATCCATTAGCAAGATAACTCTCTGAAAATTGGACAGAGTAGGACCAAATTTGGCATGGAGAGAGAAGCCAGCACATTAAAAAGTAGGCTGGATTTGGCCAGGGTCTGTAGAAAGAATCATTTCAGAAAAAAAATCAGTGCATTTCTCTGGGACCCACAGTTTCACAGCAACTCAGAATGTTATACTACTTTTATTATGGTCATAGACCAGCTTTTCATACTGTTCTGTAAAGGTGTTACAGAGCTCAGGTTAAGATACATAAACATTTTCTAGATCAGAGCTGGGCAAACTTTCTGTAAAGGTTTGTAAAAGGTCTGCAAAAGTTCCCACCCTTCTTCCACCTCCATGGGTGCGGTCATGGCTGGCACTTCTACAGGCCAAGGAGTAAGGCCCAATGGGCAAGTGGCAAGTGGCTGTTTTGGAAACGAGGCAGAAATTTGAAATCTCTTAACAGTTGTGGGCATTGAGGGAAGGATGAGGGAGCAAGTTGGATGCCTGCTGGTGAGCTGGGGCTGGCTAGAGGGCGCTGGTGGTTGATGGGTGAGCCCTCTTCCTCCCTCAAGGGAGGGGTCCCTTGGGTACATGCCAGAATGGGGAGCGGGGTTGCAGTTTTCCTTGCAGCCTATATTATATGTGGAAAGGGAGGGAGGGAGGAAGGCAGGCAGGCAGGCAGATTTCTGATATTCCCTGCCAGCTTCCCACAAGCAAAGTCAATGGGGAAGCCGGCAGCAAGTTGCAAGTCACTCCTACTCCCACTGTTTTTTTTGCCCTTGATCATTCTGTTTCTCTGATTAGGTAAGGAAATATCTCTGAAATGATGATCCAACAGGTCATGAGTTGTCTAGTGATAACTATTGTTACTCCTGTTGAAATGCCAATTTCGATCAACCTTTATGAATGAAACAATGTTATGAGATGATGTCCAAGGCACCATGATAAGGTTCAAGAGTAGTTAATATGCCCACATTATTATTTCCACATTTCAGTGGCATTATCTTATAATGAATCTTTCATTATTAGCAAAGATGATTCAGAATCTAACAGTCAAATGTCTGGGTCATTTTGCTAATAGAGACTATATTCCTTAGCACACCACAGAGAATCATAGAACTGTAAATGGCTAATTAGGACTGTGAATGCTAACCCCTGTTCAGTACAGGATCCAGTTTAGCATCTGTTACAGATCACTGTCCAGCCTTGGCCTGGAGATATCTAACAGGAGTATACCACCACTCTGTATACTTGGCTCCATAGTCAAACTGCTCTGAGTCAGGAGGCTTTTCCTAAGACTGAAATGACATCTGAAACTTATGCCTATTATTCCATGTTCTGCACGCTGGACAATTATGAAGCCTTGAGTTTCTTCAGTGTGACACTACTTCTGGTATTTAAAGAGTACTCTTGTTTCCCCGCACCACTAGCAACTGTAAGGGAGTAAAAAAAAAAAGATACTGATTGCAACTGTAAAATCAAAAAAATGCTTCCGTTCAATGAGGATCAGGATAGGTTTGGAAACAAATGAGCAGGGGAACTTTATGTAAGTGGTCTTGCAAAAAGGGAAAGAGCTTTATTCATGTATTATAGGGCTTTTCTTTCTTTGTTTAGTTTGTTCCTTAAGCTGTTATCTTATTGTGATGATTAAGTCTTTTGAAAATGACAAAATGCCTTGGTTAATATTTATGGTCCTAGTTTAGATTCCCATAATATATTTTATTATCGTTTAAACCACTTTGTTCTGATTTTTATGACTTCTTGATAACCTGTAGAGGTTTTAACGATATTCCTGATCCAGTTTTAGACAGTTCTTTATGTGAGAAAATGCACCTCATCCATTTAGCTGGCATTGAAGGCTTATATGTATGAAGCTGATTTAGCTGGCCTTGGCAGTTCCACATTCAATGCAGAGATGCCATGTATTTTTTATTCTCTATATCCAAGCTTCTACTTTGATTCTTTTTTTTTTCTTCATCTTTGCGCTATAAAGTAACATTATCATAGAAATATAATGGCAATATGGGATCATGTTGTATTTATGTTTTCTTTGCAACTCAAAATTCTACTAAATAATTTTTGGCATTTAGGTGCTTTCTTGCTAAACGGCAGTAATTTTAAAAGGCAAATTGGTATTTAGCTTTCATGTACAGGTGAAACTCGAAAAATTAGAATATCGTGCAAATGTTCATTTATGTCAGTATGGCAACTCAAAAGGTGAAACCAATATATGAGATAGACGCATTACATGCAAAGCGAGATATGTCAAGCCTTACTTTGGTATAATTGTGATGATTATGGCGTACAGCTTATGAAAACCCCAAATTCACAATCTCAGAAAATTAGAATAGTGTGAAAAGGTTCAATATTCTAGGCTCAAAGTGTCCCACTCTAATCAGCTAACGAATCCATAACACCTGCAAAGGGTTCCTGAGCCTTGAAATGGTCTCTCAGGCTGGTTCAGTAGGAATCACAAGCATGGGAAAGACTGCTGACCTGACAGTTGTGCAGAAAACCATCACTGACACCCTCCATAAGGAGGGAAAGCCCCAAAAGGTAATTGCAAAAGAAGTTGGATGTTCCCAAAGTGCTGTATCAAAGCACATCAATAGAAGGTTATGTGGAAGGGAAAAGTGTGGTAGAAAAAGGTGCACAAGCAGCAGGGATGACTGCAGCCTGGAGAGGATTGTCAGGAAAAGGCCATTCAAAAGTGTTGGGGACTTTCACAAGGAGTGGACTGAGGCTGGAGTTAGCGCATCAAGAGCCACCACACACAGACGGATCCTGGACATGGGTTTCAAATGTCGTATTCCTCTTGTCAAGCCGCTCCTGAACAACAAACAACATCAGAAGCGTCTTACCTGGGCTACAGAAAAAAAGAACTGGTCTGTTGCCCAGTGGTCCAAAGTCCTCTTTTCTGATGAGAGCAATTTTTGCATCTCATTTGGGAACCAAGGACCCAGAGTCTGGAGGAAGAATGGAGAGGCACACAATGCACGATGCTTGAAGTCCAGTGTGAAGTTTCCACAGTCTGTGTTGATTTGGGGAGCCATGTCATCTGCTGGTGTTGGTCCACTGTGCTTCATTAAGTCCAGGGTCAACGCAGCCATCTACCAGGAGATTTTGGAGCACTTCATGCTTCCTTCCGCAGACGAGCTTTATGGGGATGCTGACTTCATTTTCCAGCAGGACTTGGCACCTGCCCACACTGCCAAAAGTACCAAAACCTGGTTCAATGACCATGGGATTACTGTGCTTGATTGGCCAGCAAACTCGCCTGACCTGAACCCCATAGAGAATCGATGGGGCATTGCCAAGAGAAAGATGAGGGACATGAGACCGAACAATGCAGCGGAGCTGAAGGCCGCTATTGAAGCATCCTGGTCTTCCATAACACCTCAGCAGTGCCACAGGCTGATAGCATCCATGCCACGCCGCATTGCGGCAGTCATTGCTGCAAAAGGGGCCCAAACCAAGTACTGAGTACATATGCATGCTTCTACTTTGCAGAGGTCCGATATTGTTCTATTTCCAATCCTTGTGTTATTGATGTCATGTAATATTCTAATTTTCTGAGATTGTGAATTTGGGGTTTTCATAAGCTGTCCGCCATAATCATCACAATTATACCAAAGTAAGGCTTGACATATCTCGCTTTGCATGTAATGCGTCTATCTCATATATTGGTTTCACCTTTTGAGTTGCCATACTGACATAAATGAACATTTGCACGATATTCTAATTTTTCAAGTTTCACCTGTAGTCCTATTTTGTCCTAGCTATACTGTGGGTGTGTCTGGATGTAGATTCCTACTCAAAGACTAGCTGCAATTTAAAGCCTGCAAGGTTCATGATGTTTTCCTTTCTCTTTCTCTCATGGTCTTCAACCCTCAACTGAATAATAAGCAACTTGCATCTTCTCTGATATCAGTCTTGTTCTGACAGGGAATTTAGCCCAGAACACATCCTGGCCATTTTGCCAGCTACTGAAAAGGGCGGGCGGGGGGCGGGGGGAACCAATAGTAGATTTTTCCACTCTTTTCCTCTTATTAAATACACACTGAAGAATTTTATCTGTAAAACAGTGGATAGTGAGTAATCAGCTGTCCCTAGGACTGTGGACACAGCAGCAGTAAGAAGTGGAGAGGGGGCCTAAGGAACCCCTGCTTGAGGAAGCCAGAGGAGCTAATACCATATCCCTGTGCGTGTGCAAGAGTATACTCCACTGCAACTGGAGATGACTAACTTGTGCCTATAATGACTATGGGTATACAAAATATTGCAACTTTGAAAGAGTTTGCACTCATGAAGCCCATTTTGAGTATGTTTTCTAAGCCTGACATGAAGTAAGTATTTCCCAGGAATTTTGCTTGCAGCCAAGCACTAAACATGTTGTTCTGTTCTGCCTAAAAGACAAAACTCGGCTGCTTCAAACAGAATTGCTTGAGTGTTCCATGATATTTGTGTGAGTACTGTTTGTGTGAAGTCTGGCTTGTAGTAGTAGCAGAAGATGTTGCTGTTATATTTTACAACATAGTTTCTACAGAAGTAGACACTGACCATGTCCCACCTGCAGCTTACTTATTTTGTATGGGAAGATCTTGAAGAAGAAGTGCTGGGCAAAACAGCTGCTATTTAAGCAGCACATGCTCAGTGAAGAGCCATTCTGGAGTCTGTTGCTACAGAGAGACAAGCCAAACTGTTCGACCAAACAAATGCTTCTGGAGAGGACTGCTGTTGCTCCTGGAGTATCTTGCTTCCCACCACAAGCAACCTGACATTTCCTCCATCCCAACATAGCAGTAGTATGC
This sequence comes from Liasis olivaceus, assembly GCA_030867105.1. NCBI lineage: Eukaryota > Metazoa > Chordata > Lepidosauria > Squamata > Pythonidae > Liasis > Liasis olivaceus. The sequence goes on from CM061351.1 coordinate 59,768,006, forward strand.
TTTTAATTTTTTTCTTTAGTTTTAATTTTTAATCAGTATTGTATGGATATGAGTTCTGTGTGAGAGAGAGATCCCCTTTCCTTCTCAGAAGAAGTGTTGGGGTATGCTGCAGGCTCAGGAAAAAGCATGCACTTCATTTCAGACTTTTGGTTCAGTGGAGGTGGATTGCATATATTGTATGTCTCTCTCACTATACACTGGTGGAGTCAGGGTAAAACCTAGGGAATGTCTGTCATTGTAACTGCCTGCACCTCCTGTGGTATAAAGATCCAGGCACAGTGGATGCTTCTTCATGCTAGGTGAACATAGTCTGTTTTTGCAGAGCCAATGGCCACAGTGATTAACAGAAGCTGGTGAAGGATCTGGCTCTTCAGAACTGTTTCCAAATAAATGAGATGATTGGATCTCCCTCAAATACTCCTTACAGAGGTTTCCTGTGAAGAGATCGCAAATTAGCGATCTCTAGCGGGTTGAGCACTCTGGGAGTCGTGAGAAACATCGAGCCCAAGCCATGGTTCTAAGCCTTCAAAAGGACATTAGATTCACATACACTTCATCCGTTAATTGACAAAGGAAACTACCTATTAACAACTTATTTGGAATTAAAAACCTTCAGAAGGGCAAGTTGCTGCATACTGGGAGAATTTCCTTCTATCCCTGAAGAAGAAAGATTTAAGTTTAAAGATTAAAAGAAAAAAAAGTTGAAACAGCAAAAGGAAGATTAGAATGTTGACTGTGGACAATTAAGATGGATTTGAAAGAATAGTTATTATAGACTTTTACATTTTATAAAAATTCAGCTGATGATTTTGGAGTTAATTGTAAGAAATCTTACTGTGGGAAAGTTTTGACTTTGAAAAGAAACAAAAGATAGGACTGGGCTTTGAAGGTTAACTAGAGGGAACCAGAAAGCAATTAAAGGAGAAGATACTAACACAATGGAGGAACATTATCTTACTATAGAAGAATTTAAGTTGGTTTGGGAACAATGTGTTCAGGACTTATTCTTAAAACTTTTTGATATGCCTAACGTGGAGTTAATAGATGTTGTAGAAGAAGAAAAGACTGTTGGATAAAACAGAGGCTGAGGATAATTTGAATAGGGATCTTAAAATGGACTTTAAAAAACTGCCAGACTATCAAAGAGATATGGAAGACACAGAAGAAGAGGTTGTGGATTTGAAATGGGATTTTAAATGTTTGACTATGAAAGTGACATGGAGAAAGAAGCTGCATGGCGCTTACAAGTTATACTAGATGATGTTTTAACAATTAAAAGGGATATTCAGATTAGAAATCAGAAAAGTGACTCTCAGAGCCATCTTATTTTGGATCCATGGAAGGGAAGTATGAAAATAGACAGGGAGAAAATGATAAGAGATTATCATGTGTGATTTTATTTGAAGAAACAATGAAAATCAAGCGTCTTAAAAAGAAGAAAAAGGAATTCAAAGTGGACTTATCTGATCAGGGTTAAATTGTGTAAATTGTGATTCTGGGCTGTTACCATTGGAATCTTTTCTTATGACCCAGATTGTACAATGAGAATTTAAATATTTTTTTCATATGGGGATAAACTTTCTATGTCCTATTTGTTAGAGAAAGTTATAGGTTTGAATGTAAAAGGGAATTATTTCATTTAGTTTAAGATATATATGTTACTATTGTTGGTATTTTTTATGCCTATGGGGATAAATCTTTTATGCTTTACTTATTAGAGAAAGTTACAGTTAAAATGGATTTATTTATTTAAGGTTAAAGTATATGGGTTATTATTTCTGGCACTCATACTGCTTTTGCTGTGTAAGACGGATGATTTTTTTTTTTATAATTTGGCTATTATTAAGGGATGACAAATGGGAAGAAGAGGGCTTTTTTTTTTTTTTTGTAATACTAGAGAAGATCTTTAGCTAATGTAAATCTTTATACCTGTTTGGAGGGAGGGGGAAGTCACCTTTTATATCTCTTTCTTTTTCTCTCTCTTTGTATATCTTTTCTAGGTTCTACCTTTTATCCATGTAAAGTTCCAATAAAAATATTATTAAAAAAACTCATGGTCAAGGACAGTAGAGCCAAAATACAGTCAACATGGCACAGTTTATCAGTAGTAAACGGAGCAAGGCCATCCCAGATAATCCCAGCAGGGACTAAGATTGTTGCCAATGTGCTTAAACAAGTAAACCAGGTTGAGTTTAGCCTATTCCAGTGTCTGATCCCAGTGGAACTCCTCCTATCTACTGTTCAGGCTGATGTCTGAGTAGCAGGTGCCATGCATGACAAGACAAGACCCTCAGATATATAACTCATCAACCATCTAGACTGGAAATTAATAGCTGCACTTCACCCATTCCTTGTGATGAAGTCTTAAGTGCAGAAACAGCCAGCTGCTGCACTTGGTTATTTTTGTAGAAAAGATGTTGGGTACATTTGCAACCTCCTGCATTGACTTTGTTTGTCAGGAGCTGGCAATGAAGGTCACAAATGGCAATCATGTGACCACAGGATGCTGTGACATTGTAATTGTGAGCTGGATGCCAAGCGCCCAAATTGCGATCACATGGCCGTGGGGATGCTTTGATGGCTGCAACTACAAGGACCTGTTGTAAGTCCCCCTCGTTCAGTGCTGTCATAACTTTGAACAGTCACTGAATGAGTGGATGTTAAGGTTGGACTACCTGTACTCTTTTAAAAAGATTGTTTGCCTCTTTTTTTTAATCTGTCTGACTAGGGGTTGAGGCATTAAAAAAATGATGTTTGGCTAGGCTGAAAGAAAGAGACCTTTCCTCATTACTGAGTTGAAGTGCTTTCTGCCCATCCTTGAATCAACAGAATTTTGCTGTCCTCATCACCAATCCCTCTTCTTCAAGTCACTGCAGTCCCCTTACTTCCCTCCAAGGCAGTAGGTGGCAGGGCTTAACCCAGTTTATATAGCTTGAAGCTATCTTTGGATGATGTTGGAATAAGAAGGCAAAGACTACTTTAATGCCAGTAATGTTAAAGGTGACTTAAGCCTTTCTCACACCTGGGCTAGGCATAGAATGAAAGCAATATCAGAGGAGAGATGTTGCCAGGGTATGTTTGTGCTGCCATTAGGTACACATGGGAAAAGGCCCAAGGTTGGTGAAGGGGATTAGAGAGATCACTGGAATGCCTTTGGAAGAGCTACAAGTTCTTCCTAGAAACAGGTCAGGATGACAAGCATTTTTCCAGGCAGGCATCAGGTACCACAATCAACTTTATAGCATCTAACTAACTTGCTGTATGGAAGGTAGTTCATGGACATCTGCCCTTTCGTACTTATGTCACAGCACACGTTTTTATCCTTTCTCCCTCCTGCCACCCTGTGCCTCTGTGGACACCTAAGACAAAAGCCACTGCCTTCTTTTTCTCAGCATAATCTGAAGCGCCTCCTCTTTCAGTTTATATTAAGCTATGCCACAGAATAAAAGCTATCTTCTGATATGACACATACACTACACATAATTTATACAGTACTAATAGGGCACAAGAAAACAAACTGCATAAAAATCCACTGTAAACTGGAATAGGGCCTGCAGCCAATCTGTATTATAGCCCAAACAGCAATGAATACATTTTTAGAAACACAACCCAGCACAAATACAAATGGTTATATTTTCTGCTCTTCTCAGAAAGGATTACATTATTTGGTTGCAACCTTGTCAGCTATCAAGCTCGTTTCTGTTACTTTCTCCTCTAATGGTTATCTCAGGCAATTTCTGTTTTTGCCTTGTGTCTAGTAACAACAATGAAGGCTAGAGAAGACTGTGTCCTCATGTATGTGGGATAATCAGAGGTCAATGAAGTTTTTTGGATTTATGGCTGGTTCTTCAGGAAAACATTATCACTTGGTATGGTAGTAGGAACAGGTTTTGTTGGCTTGGAGTTCTGGAAGATTTTTCCCCTAATACAGAAAGACACCTCCCCTCCATAGAATGAGAAAAACATTGGACAATATGGTATGATGGTATTTCTATTGCCGAAACGTGTCAGTTGCCAAAAAGTATATCCGGTTGGCAATGCAACATGGGTTCATTAATTCCATTGATTTCAGTGGCACCTACTCCTAGGCAAATAGCCATTCAAATGATTCGTGTGTCAGTCAATTGGCAATATGAATGTATAACCTGCCAGAAATAGCCAGAATACTCGCCTGCATTAATAATGCTTCTCTTGTATGTTCTCTTTCGCATGCACATTGAGATAGCCAACTATCTATTAAAAAAGAGAGAGAGAAAAAAAAGATCCAGACCAACAGAATCAGAGTGGTCACCAGGAATACTTTGTTCTACAAGGTAGACATAATGCCACTCAAAACATCAGGAATTAATCTTCCAATGTGGTGCATGTTATTGTTAGCTTCAGTACCTTGGCCTTTATGCAGTTCCTGGTCTAATCCCTATCCGGTGTAATAAGCAATAACAAATCTGACATCAGAAATAGCAGTTTCTGAAATGCAGAGAGAGAGGATTCTGTTTCCCAGTGCACTGTACCGCTGATTTCAAGATGAGCATCCCTGAGCAAAGGAACTGACAGAAGTAATGGACCAGAATTTATTTGGAGATGTATTTCCTATAGATTAAGCAGAGATCATGCTTTCATATCAGACTTACATACGTTAATGAGCTCACTAATGCCAACAACTGTAGACAGAAATGGTAGATTTTTACAATGTTTACTGATAACCACTATTTTTAAAGTATCACTGTTTTCTAATATGCGTATTTTCTTTTCAAAGGTAACTCATAAAATGTACAGGCTGTTTGATGGTGATTCACGATACAAAAACAAGAGAGCAGAGTAATGTACACTTGGGGAAATACAGTTGACAGCTTTCGAAAATCCCATTAATTGGGATAAGAAGTGACTTCGATATTAAAATGACATTCTTTTTCTGTCTCTGAAATTTCTGTCACAATGTGAGAGAGCGTATTAACCAAACTTATGAAGACAAATGTACTGATGACTCAGAATAGCAAAGTATATGGCCAGGAGAGGTGACACTTGAGACATCTGGCCACCTGCTCTTAGGAGCTGTTGCATAGCATGCTTGCAAATTCCTAATGCTGAGCTGCCTGGAGCTTGAATGGCGAAGGAGAAAAAGCAGTGATTCACCCACCTTGTGACTACATATGGCTTTGACAGGGTGTGTGTATACATGATAAAAGCAAAATTGGCTTTGGTCCCAAAAGGATGGTCATCAGGAAGAAGCAAAGACACACCTCTGTCTCCTATGTTTGATATGCACAGAGTTTATGAATAATGGACTTGACTTACTGAAAGTTACATTTGAGTATGGTCATATCGCCATGACTCAGAGCACTTTGGCATTTGTACTTTACAACATCAGTTCTTCATTTGATGGTGCAACCACATTGGTTGTGTATTTGCATGTAATAATTGGTTAGAATCCACATGCTATTTGTATTGGTGTGTCTGTTTAGGTTTTTGCACTATAGGAAGGTGAAATGCAGAGCCACAAATTGATGTCGGAGGTGGGTGGAGATACAGTAAAAGAATAGCCCAATAGGAAGAATGGTAAGTATGACATTGTGGCTCAGTCAGGAGGAGAATTGGGGGAAAATACCTGTGACTTGTACCCCAAGTTGCAGAATCTGGGTGACTTATCAGGGCCCCTGATTCTGATATGTCTACAAACATGTACAGATACATTGCAGCCCAGGCTATGTCCCAGGATTTATACCACAGCTGTTCAACTGAAAGATTTCATACTGTCTGCCTCTTGCACAGGACAGTGCTACACATTCCATTCTGTGGCTGGAGTTAAAATGTATTATTACAGTCAAAGGCCAGCCAGATAAAATGCTTAACAATATTGAGCAGTACCATAAATAATTTATTATTGCATTCACATTTATAGTCACTCTGAGACAAGCAAGGTAAATATTACATTGTGATCAGCTGATAGTCTAGTGGCAGTTCCCAAAGGTGGCCTTGCTGTTGCCTTGTGCCAGACTCTTCATGCTGTGATAAAAATTGTTACACTACATGCAATATATCTGACCTCATTAAGGAAAGATAAATTTTCTCTGACTTAGACAAATAAGGTAGGAAAACTATGATGTACTTGGTGTGGTACAGTAATCTCTGTAGGAAAGTATAATGGAGTAAGATATGGGATTTTGTGCTTGAAGAGTGCAATGAGGTCAGATCACATAGTCCTTGGTTATTCATTACATAGTGGTATCTTAAAATATAAAGGTTTTTCATTCAAATACTTGAGTCCCTGACTCTGATTGCCTGCCAAGGTATAAAGCATTAAACCCTTGGTTCAACAACAGCAACCAACTTTGTGGATTAGCCGTCTGACCATATAAAAAACTATAAAACCAATACAGAGAAAACAGTAGGACATATTCATAATAAATCATCATCCCTGCAGTTAACCCCAATCTGTTCTAGGTAGTCTATCCTCTTCGAAATGGCCTTTGATATAAAAATTGCAGTCTTGCTAGTGATATACAGGTTCATTCCCTGAAAGAAGTAAAACAGGATGTCCCAATATTTTTAGTTTTTGAATCTAAGTAAACAGACCTTTCTGCAGAATATAGTTTGTAGTCAAACCAACTTCAACAGCTGGTGCACCACAGAAACAATCTTTCTTTAAATGGAACTCCCTGGATAAAACCTTTGTTTAACTGTTTAGTAATGTTTTTTAAATTTTTATGTTTTATGTATTTATATGTATTTATGGTTTTAATGTTTTGTGTGAACCGCCCACAGTCCCCCATTGGGGGGAGATGGGCAGGGGAGAAATTTAATAAATAAATAAATAACTGATCTGAGTTTAGTGGACTTCAGATACAGTGGACAATCCTTTTGTTCACACACCACCTGCATCTAATGTACTAAGTCTGTTGCTTCTGGAATAGTCCAAAAATCTTCATCATTTGCATCAACTTATGATACTTTTACACAGATGATGAAAATGATGAAATTTGTGCTATTTGCATAATCACATTGTTACATAAATGATGTAATAGACGCATTTTTTTAAAAAAATCAGATTTAATGGACAGTTGGGTTTAATGTACACGTTTCATAAGAACAAATGAATGTTAAATTCCTTCATTGCCTTGCTTTCCTGTTAATTTTGATGCTTAATTTAATGTACTAGTTATTGCCTTTAAAGTCCTACATTGCTGGATTCAAAAAAGCTGAGAGATTGTCTTTAGCATATCAATAGGAGATTGGGATGCTATAATTCTAGTAACTTTTGTTTAAAAGGACAGGATCTGTGGAACAGGGCTTTCTTAAACTTAAACATTTAAACTAAACTTACTGAGATATTCTATTGGCTGCATCTTTATTGGAAGGTAGATATTGGATGGAAAGCTGCCTTTTATTTAAGCATGTGATGATTAATTCCAAGTGACAGATCATAGATTTCAGTGGGATCTTTGAAGTCATCCAGTCCAATATGCTACTCAATGCAAGATCTGAAATGTGGGATGCAACTACAGCATTCTGGTATTAAATATTCAAAGAAGGAAACACTACAACCTCCCAAGACAGTTAGTTCCACTGCTGAGTAGCTTTCATTCTTATTTTAGTTTGTATTGCTAAACTTGGCCAAATTTAAAACTTTACCCACTCCTATTCAACATAGGAGCTGCTGGGTGAGGTCATCCATTGGCACTGGGTCAGGTATCATCAATACACAGATGATACACAACTTTACCTTTCAACCCCAGGCTGAATGGGTGATATTAATGGAGGTTCTGTCACAGTGCCTGGAAACTATAAGGGTCTGGATGGGGAGGAACTGTCTTAGGCTGAACCCTAGCAAGACTGAGTGGTCATGGATTCAATTATCTTCCATTTCCAGGGATTTTCTAACCATAGTTCTCAGTGGGATTGCACTTCCCCAGGTGGTACTTGTGTGTAATTTGGTAGATCTCCTGGACTCCTGTCTTGTGCTCAGTGAGCAAGTAGTACCCATAGCCAGGAGGGCCTTTGCACATGTCTAAGTGGTGTGACAGCTACAACCTTTTCTGGATCAGGAAGTCCTTCTCATTCACACATCAGTCATCTCTTGTTTGGACTACTGCAACATGCTTTATATGGGGCTACTCTTGGAAACCTCTTGGAAGCCAGAGCTGGTCCAGGATGCAGTGATGGGCATATCCCATTTTGTCTGTGTTACACCACTGCTTTGCAAGCTGTAATTCAAGGTCTTGGTTGTTACCTATAAAGCCTTTTACGGCCTAGGGCCTGAATACTTATGGGACCACCTATTTTTGAATGTTTCTTCCTTTTCACTAAGATCAATTCAGGGTTGGCTGCTCAAGGCTCCATCACTAAAGCACTGTCATCTCGTGGGGCCGGGGACATAGGCCTTCTCTGTGGCTTATAGAGCCAGTTTGGTGTAGTGGTTAAGGCACCAGACCAGAAACTGGGATTTTGGGGGAATGCTGTTTCATAGAGCAGGCACAGCCATAGGGTGGGAGGAGCCTTAAAGTCAGTGTTGACTCCTGGTGACTGCCTGGACTAGTCCCTGCAGTTTTCTTGGCAAGGTTTTTTGGAACTGGCTTGCCATTGCCTCCTTCCTAGAGCTAAGAAAGAATGACTGGCCCAAGGTACTCCAGCTGGCTTTGTGCCTAAGGCAGGACTAGAAGTCAAGCTCTCCCACTTTCTAGCCTTCTTCCCACCACACCAAACTGCCTCTATTATATGATTAAGAGTCCAAAATTCTTGATAATATGCTGAAATCATCAAGATCGAATGGATCCAGATCTACCTTCTCCTTGCCCCTGAACTAAACAGAACTATCTGCTCACACATTACTGATTTTATGTATTTTTACCAGCTTGTTCATTGCTGCTTCACTCGTGGCTTATATGTCAATTAGTATATTATAAAAGATTCTGCCAGCATGATCTATCCATACACTTCACAAGGATTATGCCTTGCTTGTTAGGACACTTCCATATTAACAACCTCGCCATCTCCCAGTCCTTCTGTTTCCAATATAAAAATGCACCTGAAATTGATCCGAGGTGTTCTCACTGGTTGTGGGTCTTTCCCTGTTTTCAGCCTTGAGGTGAAATTAGCAATAGGCCAGATGGAACTATGTCCCGCTTTGCCTTTTGTTTGTTTGTTTTATGGGTTGCTTGTCCATTCTAGAGCGAGCAAATGCCCTGAAACAGACATTCATGTTCACAGAAATTACAAGGATATATTGAGATATCCCCAAACTGCCAAGTCCCCAGTTAAGATATTCTTTATCACTGGTGGGCCAAAAGCAGGACTGCACCTTTGTCTAGTAGCACACTGTTTGCAAACATGTCAGGATAGTGAAGCATGCTGATAGAAGTGAAAATATTCCTGCGCCCCCATATAGCATGGAAGTAACTGAAGAAGGAAGGGCAATTATGCAGGTAAACGATCATATAAAATGTAATTAAAGGCCTGGAATGGAATAGATAAATAAGAGGGAAATATCTGAAATGAAACATTAACAGGCTTGCAACTTTGACTTTCTAAAATATTCTAATACTTTATTTAGCTCTTTGAGCGTAATATGACAAGAAGCAGAAAATGGATGTTCAAACCAGAGAGAGGATGTATCTTTTTTATAGTTAAGCATAATGATGACAGCTATGCATTTATAGTCAACTACATATGATAATAATTTATTTCAAAGCCTCAGTTTTGCTATTTTATTTTTGTATGTGTATGAAAGAGGGAGAGAAATTGTTTCTCTCTTATTTTGTGATGCTAATAAGCAGTTTCTTACTCAAATCCATTTTTCATTTTGCTCCTTACCTTAATTGCTATGGTACTGTGAGGTTTTTGTTTGTTTTTGTTTTCACTACCTTTTATCTTGAGGTAAAATAGAAAAATGTTCTATTTTTAGAACCCACATGTCACTGTTTCATGTGATATGCAGCTGCTAGGTTTCCCCTCACATTGAAATTACTATCAATATGTATGTCATTAATGTCAATGGAACTTTATAAAGTTTCACTAGCAACAAAGAGAGAAAATCTTAGCCAGAAGAAGTGTAGATGACCACAGAAGAGAAAAAAATACACCAGTGGCTGCTGGAAAGCCTAAAAGCATTATATGAAGATAACAGCGCCCCCATGCTGTAAACTGTTGACACAGAATACTGAGGTATACTGTGTCTGAATGTAGTGATACCATATCTATACAGTGGTACCTCGGTTCACGAACTTAATTCATTCTGCGACTCTGGTCGCGAACCGAATTGGTCGTGAACTGAATCAAATTTTCCCATAAGGTTCAATGTAAATACAGTTAATCCGTTCTGACCCCTACGAATTTGGTCGCCAACCGATTTTTGATCACGTCCCGAATCAAATTTCCCCATAAGGTTCAATGTAATTACGGTTAATCCGTTCTGAACCATATGTTGTTTTTTTAAACCGCAAAAATATGACACAAAGTACAGTACGAAGAGAGAGAAAGCTAACCTTGCTCAACGCGACTTCTGGCGTGGAGGACAGGAAGGTGGGTGGGGAGGTGGTTACTGCTTGGAGGGAGAGTCCCCTTCCCTACAGGAAGCCGCGACCATGTGTCACGGGAGGGAAAATGGCCGTGGATCCTGTTCGTAACCCGATGCGGAGTTCGCGAACGGACGCAAAATTTTGCGATCGGAGCTGTTCGTGAACCAAATTGTTTGTGAACAGAAGCGTTCGTGAACCGAGGTACCACTGTATTTTGCCACAGACAGAACTTGCCTTTTTCAAATGAGAAGCAAATAGGATATTTTATTAGTGAGCTTAGCAGGAGAATTTGAGGGAACAACCAGGAGTTTGGGAAAGGCTTGTGTAGGAGTCCATTTCTATAGGCATAAGGTGAAGCTTATTCCACAAAATGTTCAGGATAAAAATGAAGATAAGCAGACAGGTAGATTTTGTAATGCACCAAGAAAACAGATTAGTCACCTCTTCCCTTTTCTTATTATAAAGAAAGGGCATTTCCAGATGGCCAAATACTATTCTGCCACAAGCTGGGAAGGTAGAAAATCAATAACAACATGGGAACTTCCGGTGTATTGCCTAGAATTTCATATAGATAAGAATTTGCCTCATGGGTAGCCATCATGACTGTTTGCTTGGTGCCACAAGTATCTGACTTCTTTAGGTTAATTCACCAGAACAAGCTGCGAAAGGCAGAGAGGTTAGTTGAAGATACCTTTAAGAAGGCAATAGCAATATTTAGTTCCCAACGGTGGTGTTAATATGGTCGGGGAGAGGTTCATGAAAGAAAGCATCATCTTGAGGAGGTGGGACATGATATCTCAGAAGAGACCCATTCCCTCAACAATAAACAGATAGCCCATTAAAATCAAGATATACCACCAGGGAAGAGAGAAATCATTTTGTGCAGAAACATGGCCCTTGTTACATTGTGTTTTGTCTACCTAAAGCAAAGATCGCAAAGGCTGCAGATATCACATATTAGCAATGATCTATGGATTTTTTTTTCCTGGAAATCATGGAGGAATGCTTTAATCAGAATGGAATGATATTTGAAAAGCAGAGCAGTTCCTTCTGTGGTGAGATGAACTAAGGAATTTACCCAGTAGAATTGCTTCAGTCAGCACCTAAGATGACAAAGTCTTATCTCACCTTGCTGGATAGGTTCTCTTCCAATCTTAAGAAGGCAAATCAATGACGATTTGGCATATTGCAGCCTTACTTTGTCAGCACTACCTGCTTTGGGACTTGATAAAACTCTGGCTGAACTAAAGCAGAGTATTTAGGTTCTAGATATAAAAATGACAGAGTCTCCCATCCCCTCTATAGCACAATCACTCCTCCTCTCTTGTCTGTCCCTAGATATTTCTGTAACATCTTGTGTGTTCACATAGGACACTATTTACTTTGGCCCAAATCGGGGCGCTTCCTATCAGGGCAACAACCAGTAGATATATAAGCATCCCATATGAAAGCCGAACTTGTTTCTGTTCAGACCTGGAGGTAGAATATGTCTCACGTGCTATTAAAATGTCAACTGTACACCCAATGGCTATCAAGTTTAATGCTCCCAATTGTTAATAATTCTAATTGCTATTGTGACCAGGAGGCTGTTACCTTCTCCTGGGTGACCACTCTTCCAAAACCTCTAAAGAAGATTGCAAATTTTTTATCAATAGCTATAGCTGTCAGAAACCATCTGGTTCCTCCTCAGTGCAATTAATTATTAGCTGCTAAATGTTTTAGGATTTTCTTGCAATTTTAAAAATTTTATTTTATAGATATTGTACTGTATGTTGGTCTTTTATTGCATTTGGACTTGGACCATAAATAAATTTTGATCTGACCTGACCATGCATTTTTCTTTGCTCTATGTCATTAGTCCTATTTTATGTGTAGTATAATACTAGTCAGAGCTGATTTTTTTTTTTTCTCAGAGTGTTGGGGGAGGGCAGAGTTTGAAGTAGCAGCCCTCATTATGTATCAGAAAGTGCTCATGAAAAAAAATTGTTCTTGCAGCAATGGCGGACTGAAGGTGGCTCCATGAGAACAGAGCTGACAGCCTCAGCAGAAAGAGGAGTTGATGAATGGATTGGCTCCTTGGAACTCCTCTCCAGATCAAGATTGCTCCATATAGAGGCTTGTTGAGAAGCAATTGTAAAATAGCGATCTCCAGTGGGTTTGAGAGCTCTGAGATCGGGGGGGGGGGGGGGGGAATCACCCTGCTTAAGCTGCAGTTCGGCACCTTCATCTGGACACTGGGTTTGCCCACTTCCTTTCTTAACCACCTTAGGAAATTGCTTGTTATTGATCTTTTGGATGTTATGAACCTTCTGAAGGGCAAGTTTCATTACATTGGGAGAGTTTCCTTCTATCCTGGAGGAAAGAAGTTTCATGTAAGTTTAAGGATTAAAAAGATTTTTTTTATTTTTTGGAAAACAGCAAAAGAGGGACTAGAATGTTGATTTTGGAAAGTTAAGGAGCCAGATGGACTTGAAAGAATATTTCCTGTGGATTGTTTAAAATTTTATAAAAGTATATATAAAGATTTTGAGAAAATCCTCCCATGGGAAAGTTTTGCTGATTGGAAAATAAACATATGATAAGAGTGGACTTTGAAGATTGACTAGAGGGGACCAGAGAGAACTAAGGATTACAATTAAAGGAGAAGAGACCTATCAAAACAATGAAGCAATATTATCTGACTATAGAAGAAATTAAGGCTGTATGGGAACAATGTACTCAGAAATTACTTTCAAGATTGTCTGCCACTATAAAAATGGATCTAACAGAGGCTACAGGAGAGGAACAGATTTTACTGGACAAAATAGAGACCAAGGCTGTCTTGAATGTGGATTTGAAAATGGATTTTAAAAAAATGCTGGACTACAAGAATGATATGGAAAAAGATGCTATGGATTTGAAAATGGATTTAAAAATGACAGACAATAAGAGTGATAAAAAGATCCCACAATGGATTTTCAAATGAAACTGGCTGATGTCTTAATAACTAAAGGGGGCATACAAATAATATATCTGAAGAATGACTTGGATAGCCTTCTTATCCTGGATTTATAAAAGGGACATGTTAAACTACTGAAGCTGTTGAGAAGACAGAGAAAATGATAAGAAATCAACTTGTGGTACATTATTTGATGGGATTAAAGATAAAACTTGTTAAAAGTAAATGGAAGGAGTATAAAGTGGATTTATTCAACTAGGGTTAAATGTTATATGTTGTGGTTTCTGGTAGCTATTAATGGAATTTTTTTTTGACCAGTGCTAAATGATGAAGCTTTAAAGATTTGTTTATAAATGGGGAAAGATTTATTTTATTTTATTCTTCAGAGAAAGTGATACGTTGAAATACAAAATGGATTTATTTGATTAAGGGTAAAATATATATCCTTATATACAGTTATTATTTCTGGTAGCTCTTAATGGACTTTTGCTGATTAGGACTGAATGATGAGTTTTTACAAATTATTACAAAAAAAAGTTTTGTAAAAAGTTTTGAACTGAAGTCTGATGCTCAGCCCACCTGATGCTCCTTCATTATGTTTTGGAGATTTGCATTCAGCAGGAGCCCTTGTCAGAGGGTGAGCATACGCATAATGCTAAAAGAATGCTGAGTAATGAAGTAGCAGCAGTTCCCTTTCAAAAGGAAAAAATGTTCATAATATAGTTTTCTTAGTATGGAGCATAGGCTTAGACCACCTCTCAATGAATGCTAATAGACAATTATATTTGAAGTAAAAGTAGATGCATTAAAAAATACATAGGATAGGAAAGCCTCAGTCCTGCCTAAACTACATGTTGAAGAGAGAGAGGGGGGAAGCTCCATAGTCTCTGAAACCCATTGACTCATTTAACTAACAGTAGGCCAGGTAAGAGAGAAAGACTCAAGGGACAGCCTTTTCTGAACTTTCCCCTCATCTGTCTCTTGCCATTTATCTTGGTGATCAAAAGGCTCCTAGATGCAAAAATGCCCAGGTACCAACCTTAGCACCATGTCTTTCGTTTTGTTTTTCTCCAACTGTCAGATAGGAGCAATCTAGTGGCTGTGTGCTGTTTCAACTGCTTATACAATAGGATTTAAAAAATGCCTGAAATGTAGAAGATCTAACCTCTTACAGGATAAAAGAATCATTGAGAGGTTTGATGAAAAATGCAGGCATCACAACAGAACAGCAGCTGAGTCTCCCAAATTGGAATGAAAACAACTGAACATTGTGATGAAATTTCAGAAACGCAAAGTGAAATGAGGAATGTAAGAGTCCTATAACAAAACAACGACAAAATTTTTGCATGGCCCACTATATTTGAAAATGTTGAACATTTTTTGAGGGTGCAAATGCACATGGAAAAACTTCTCTGTAAAACTAAAATGAAAATGTTACTTACTTTGGGGATATCAATTTGAGCAAAAACCAACTTTTAAAAATGTGGTTTTCTATAGTCCTTAAAATAAATTAAAAAACAACCCAATGTCTAAAAATGATTGAAGCAACTGTCTAATATTAGCCATTATTGAATAAAATATGTAATTAAAATGTTATTAAAATTAGGATCTTTTCAAATAATTGCTTTGATTTTCTAGAAATAAATAATGGATATTGCAGGGTGGGTTACTTGCAGATTCATTTGGTTTATGAATGTTAAGAGTAAGTATATTATTGTACAACTATAAGAAAATAAATTTTGTACTCAAAGATGTGTTGCAAGTTAAAAGTAAATTCTGGATCTGGACAGTACAAGATAACTTTGATAGAGTAATTACTAAGATCAGGATTTATTGTTCCATTTTCAAATTCATGCAAAAGTGAATTTGTTACTGACATTGGTAACTATATAAAGACTTTCCATATTAATTCAACATAAACAAATATTATTTGAACAAATAAAGAGCTACAGCCAATTGTTACTAAAGGTATGATCTATAAATGCTTTTTGAAGCATAAAAGTTTAATCAATGCATTAAATTGGATTTTTTTCTCTCTCATGTGATTTAAAAATTCTGTTCTGATAGCATTACAACGTTATCAGCATTACAAATGAAAGCACTACAAGGTTTCTATGATTGTTACCCCAAGATGAGAAATAATTTTAGCATGATCCACCAATAATTTTAGCATGATCCACCATAAAAAGGCTCCTACAGTTCCTATGAATTCCTCAATATTTACTACCTAAGAAATGTTCTCAGGATGTTCTGATTCCTGGAATCCTGGCAAAGAAAAAGAATGGTATAATTCATTAACAGCCATGACGATGGTGCAGTTAATAAGATCTGCCTCAGCTGTCCAATGGGACATAGCCAGACCTATTGAGCAATTAGATACTGCTCAGAATTACACTTCCAGGAAGCTTAATCATAATTTAAATTTGGTAGCCTGTGAGAGAGGTAAACATGCTGCCCACTTGAAAAGTTATTCTCAGCATCAATAAACTGCCTGCATCTACTCTGCAAAGATATGGAAAGGCATGTGAAATTGCTTTCAAGAAAGTGGAAGAAATGTACCTCTACCATAAAGCATTGCGGCACAGTGAGTTCAGCCTGCTAGATTTCTTCTAAAGAGGTTTCAAAATTTGCAAGGAGGGAGCTACCACTGCAGCAGGGTGGAGCAATAGATCTGAAGCTATTGCAGTAAGTAAGCTGAGCCAAAGGGATGTAGTTTTACATGTCTTTTTTTCTCCACTTTTCTTGTAAAAATGCTAAAATGTGTGAGAAATGTATTTCAAGCATTTAGAATTTCAGTGTACTGAAGGCTCCTACTATCTTAGCAGGTGGCAACCCCTGGCCAATTTTGGGTTAGAATCCCAGGCTGTAAGCTAGACAGAAATTAAAAACCATCCTATAAGAAGGCAATGGAAAATCACTTCTGTACTGTTGCCCAGAAAACTGCATTAGATGTGCCCATGCAGTCACCAGGAGTTGAATCAGATTTGAGGAAGATTTTATTCTATACTAAAGATTTTTTTTTTTTTTTTTTTTTAATCTCAACTCCAATTATCTCTGGGTATTACATTTGGTTCTATAGAGAAAGAAAAGAGAAAACCTGCTGGTTAGCCCAACTTTACACGGAAAATTGGGCTTTGGAGCAAAAGAAAGAAAAATGTTGGAAAGGTGAAATGATTAAGAACAGCAAGCCTGTTACTTTGCTGGATGAAAAAAATGGGTCACCTCCACTGTCCTTTCGCAGGCACTCCATTTGGGCACCCTGCTGTCAGGACATTTTACTTGAGAAATGTCTAGGACTTCTTTCAGGCTTCGTCAGGAACCCAAAAAAGCCCCTCTGCTCAGAGGAGAAGGAATGTTATGCTGACTGGCTGCTATACTGAGAACATGTAGGAAAGGCCTTGTCTGCTTTCCAAGGAAGGACTTGTCTTGCTTGAGGAAATACTACCAGAAACAATTCAGACCAAGAAAATTAGTTGTCAGGTTAACGGTTGGGAGGAAAAGAGCTTTGTTATGACCCAGTTTGCAGACTGAGGCAACTGGTTTGAAAGACAACGTGAGCATCTTCATACAGTCATTTATAGAGCTGGAAAAAGCCAGTTAGACCACCAAGCCTCTCTCCCTTGCTCAGTGCAAAATCCAAATTAAATCATCTCTAACAGATGCTTAAACACATCCAGCAAAAGAGAGCCCACTCCCTCCCTGGGTAAATGGTTTCACTATTGAACTATTCTTATTATTAGAAAGTTCGTGGGGGGGGGGGGTCCTTTCCTTTTCTTCTTATTTCATCAGAATCTGCCTTCCCATCACTAAGGGAAAGGCAACATTTTCTACACTGGGAATCCCAACTCTATAGAGAATGCCCTGACATTACTGAAGCTGTATGTCAAAATGTTTTTGACTTTTTTTTAATATTAAGGAGCCTATGAGGTAAAGGATGGAACTGGTGGCACTGAGCTTTGCAGAGACTTTTCATGTTGGTTTCAGCTTGCCCATCCCTGTTATAATTTAATATCACTATTCAGTGCCACTCACTCTGGGATGATGGCTGTCCCATTGTGACTGTTTTTTCTATGAGAAAAACCTTAATATATTTGTGTTATCATATCAGTGTATTCAATTCACTTTTCCTAAGAGAAGAATTTTGCATTTGTCTGTTAAATTTAACTGTTACTTATCTACCTTTCCAAATTTTGTTTCATCTGCAGATTTGATAAGTATTCCCTCCATTTTGTCACTCAAGTCAATAATGAAAATGCTGAACAGTGGAGGGCCCAGGACAGACCCTCGGGACATTCCATTCAATTCAATGGGTAGGGTTTTCAAAGCAGTTACAATTTGGCATCCCATCCAACACATTTTAATTATTTTTACTAATCAGGATATAACAGGATGTTTTTTCAGATGCCTTAATTTCAGATGAATTTATATTATAGCCACAATATTTCCTTCATCTGTTAAGAAGGTTACTGAATCAAAACCTGAAGGTTAATTTGACAGGATTTATTCTTAACAAATCCATGCTGATCCTAGTAAAATCACTGCATTATTTTGAGGCACTTACAGATCAATCACTTTATTTGTTTTTTAAAAAATGACTAATGTCAGACTGGGCTATAATTACACAGATCCTCTTCTTTTGCCATGTTGAAAATAGGACTAAAACTTGTTATTTCAGTCATCTGTCAGGATTTCTCAAACACAGAAGATAGACCATCAACAAATTCCTTTAGTATCCTAAGATGTACAGTAATACCTCAGTTCACGAACGCTTCTGTTCATGAACAATTCGGTTCACGAACAGCACCATTCACAAAATTCTGCTTCCCTTTGTGAACTCCGCATCGGGTGACGAACACGACCCGCGGCCATTTTCCCTGCTGTGACACGTGGTCATGGCTTCCTGTAGGGAGGGGGACTCTCCCTCCAAACAATAACTGCCTCCCCACCCGCCTTCCTGTCCTCCACGCCAGAAGTCGCCTCAAGCAAGGTTAGCGTTCTCTCTCTTCATACTGTACTGTACTGTACTTTGTTTCATATTTTTGTGGTTTAAAAAAAAATACATATGGTTCAGAATGGATTAACTATATTTACATTGAACCTTATGGGAAAATTTGATTTGGTTGGCGACCAATTCGGTTCGCGACCAGAGTCGTGGAACGAATTAAGTTCGTGAACCGAGATATTTGCATTTCATCTAACACTAGAGATTTGAATTTATTCTAGATAAATAGGTATTCCCTAACTATCCACCTTTCACTCTCAAGATGGAATCCATCCTCTTCCTCCTGGTCATCACAATCACCCACTGGCACATATATCATCTTATTGATTAAATCAAAATAGGGAAAGAGTTGTTCTACCCTTATTTTTTATGGTTAGCATTCTGACATTTTCAGCAAGCATTTGGTATATTGTTTCTTTTCTCTTGCTTTGTTTTGCTTTCGACATATAAAAAATAAAAGATCTTTTGGGGTTCCTTGCTAACCTTAGGCCAGTCTGAACCAGTACGACAGACACCCTCCCTACTATTTATATTCAATTTAATCCAGATCTTCAGATTACTGGGGTCCTTTCATGTTTCTTGACTGTACTAATGAAGGCTATTTCTACACTGCCATTGTTTCTACTCTCCAATCCATCAAAAGCAGTTTGAAAACAACTCTGCTGCCAACTGAGAAATGCAGAAAACAAGGAGCAAAACAAAAATCACTGTCTCATCCCAAGTTGCCAGCAAGAAGAAAAATTCTCATTCAACCTCCATATAAAAGAGGGGGGGAAAGAAAGGAAATTAAAAGAAAAGCCAAACAGCTTAATGCTTTGTGCATTGTCATTCACATGACTATGCAGAGAAGGGGACGCTGATGGAAATTTGCCACTTTCACCCTGTCTGCTTCACCAGGCCTATTGGGGAAACAGGCAAAGCAAAGTAAGAAAATACTTGCATGTTATAATGTGCTATAAAACTTTTTCAGCAAAAGCATCCATGGCAGAACAAGCAAGAACTATAAGTGAAGACTGGATAGTATTTGTGTGTATGTACTGTATGTGTGTGTATGCACATGCACATTTAAAAGACTGCACCTTTATCATAGTGACAGATCCTTTGCAGAACAATGTCTTCCTTTCTCCAACACTTCCTGAAATTATCAGGGCCAGATGACATTACAAACATTGAAATAAATAAATAAAAGAAAGGTTTATGGTGTGTTCTTGGAACCTGAAGCAATCACCATTTGGGGCTTATACAAACATTGATTATAAGCTTTTCATTATGGAGGCTTTGCCAGTCTAGAGCTAAATTGAAATTATAAACTAGGGCAAAGTTCTAACCAAGGATATATAAAAATCTAGTTATAACTAGTGTATAACCTTAATAAATCAAATAAGTGCCTTTAATGTGTGCAGTTTGTGTCAAAAATATACTTCAGATAAAACACTATTGGCCTCTGTATCTAAATATCTGTACATAATTTCTGCAGCAAGAGTGGGCAGGAAGCTAACTGGAGGATAGTGGAAGATAAAGGTTGTACTAAACATACAACTGTTTTTTTTTTAATGGCTCATTTAACTCATACTTTATTTGCAGAGTTTTCTGTAGGACTGCTACAGAATATATGAATTGGCATATTAAGCCAATATCATTACATAATTAACTAGCAAACTGTACTAAGCACCATGAAGCCATAATATGGTAGTCCTTCAGGTTCAAAGAAGACGTGCTGATGTTCAAGTTCAACTGTGGACATGGAGGTGGCTCTGCAGTCCCAGTCTGGAAGGGCAGAGTCAACCACAATGGGGGCACTGGAAGTCCATTGTTGTAGTAACTGTGGCTGTTATTCCATGACGCTGCTCATGGTTTTCTATTGGTTTTTTGCAGCGCCTGTCTTCAAAGCCAGTGGAGGCTTCATAGCACAGGGCTCACCAACAGGTTCTGTCGGCAGCCACAGCTTCTAGTTCCCTTGGCTGGATGACACAGTGATGTAGGGTTTCTTTCACAGCATCTTTGTAGCACTTGTGTGATCAAGCTGTCTTCTGACTCCAGTACATTATAGAGCAGTGTTTCTCAACCTTGGCAACTTTAAGATGTATGGACTTCAAGTCCCAGAATCCCCCAGCCAGCAAGGCTGGCTGGGGAATTCTGGGACTTGAAGTCCACACATCTTAAAGTTGCCAAGGTTGAGAAACACTGCTATAGAGCAACTGGCGAGGCATACAGTAGTCATCCATTCTGATGATATGTCTTACCCATCCCACCTGGGCTCTGATAATCAGGCACTCAATGCTGGTGGACTCCACACAATCGAAGATCTCCAGGTTGGAGACACAACCTTGCCAACAAATGCCGAGGATGGAATGGAGAGCATGCATGTGAAGTTTCTCCAGTTGTTTGATGAACCTTCGGTACAGAGTCAGGACTCACATCCATATAGGACAGAAGGGATAACCACAGCTCTATAGACATTCAGCTTTGTGGAGATACAGGTGTTGGGTTGATTGAGCACCCCAGTACGCAGCCACCCTGGGGCCTGGCTGGCCTTGCTGATCCTAGTCAATTTCTTTGTCCAAAAACCCATTGCTCAAGATGATGCTTCCCAAGTATTTGAAGCTGCTTACATTTGTTAGCTGGGTGTTGTCAACAGTGATTTTTGGTTCGTGTTCTTTTTGGCACGGGCTGGTAAAATATTTCATTCAGTCTTGTTCAGGTTGATAGACAGGCCGAAGGGCATAGCAGTATCTGAGAATTTGTTCAGCATCAACTGTAGATCACTGTCTGTGTGCCAGGAGCACAGAGTCATCAGCAGAGGGTTTCTTGGATGAGTGTATGGAGGCACTTTATCCATGCGTTCAAGTTAAATTAACAGTGCTCTGTAGTGCACTTTAAAATATCAGTATGACTCTAACTGAAATCAGAATGGAATAGTTAATTCTGAGAGTCATAGTGCTGTCTTTAAAATAATAGCAGTAGCCAGAGGAACAACAGCACATAGATGCCAACATAGGTAGAAATTATTGAACAGTAAATGTTAATAACCACTTTCTGCTATGTCTACACTTGATCAGTGAGCCACCTGTAATTGTGGGCCAATTGATTGACATTTTATTATTTATAAAATCAGTGACATACCTTCCAACTAAGCCTGTTATTGCTCAGTGCTTGTGTATCTACTTTAATATTTGACCTTTTGCTTCTTAGGCCTGTTAGAAAAGCCAGTCTTAGTTTGCATGGTTACTAGCAATGATGGCTTATGAAAAAAGCAGATGTTCCAAAGGCACTGATGGCTGTCAAAAGTGCAACATTCACTCCCCCAATCTACCATTGAGAGTCCTATTGGAATGAAGTGATATAAATAAATAAATAAAATCTGAATGCCCTTCAAATATATGAACTTCAACTTCCAGAATTCTCAGTCACTGCTTTCCCTGACTTATACCCTCTCACAACTTTCCATGGAATATTATCCATTTATGTTGGCAAGAGATCCAGAAGGAAATGAACAGATAGCTGGGATTACAAAAATGAGGAAAGAAATATGCCCTTGTTAGTATTCTTTTAGCATTTTTCTACTTATTTGAAGCTACTGAAATCAGTCAGGTGAGCTAGGCCATTACAAAGTGAGAGTTGCAAAAGATTTTATCTGTGTCATATTGTGTTTGTACACTTTCTCTAAAAAGTCATAAATAAATAATTAATCTGAAGCCAGTTTTCAACTAAGGATCTAACTAGTAAAACTATAATCATAAATTCCCTTTGAATGGATTTCCAGAACATCTGGAAAAATGGTATAAAGTCTGTAAAGGGTTTTATGTGTGTTCTCAGGATTCAATGTGGTGCATTGTGCAAAAACATTTGAGATTTTTTTTATTAACAGAAACTAACAGCATTTATTTTCCCTGAATGTACTTCGCAAGTATATACTTAGCAACTATAATTTACACCTTAGATAAGTTCATTCCATTGCCTGCTCCCTCTTTCCTCTGCCCACTTAGGAACATAATGCAACAGCTCGAGTTTAAAAGGCATTGGAACAGAACTTTTTTTCCTTTCTCTCCTGAATATTATAGCCCAAGTTTCCTCTAACTGCATATCTTTGCAAGCTGCAACATATGTATGCATTGCTATTTCTAGTTATCTTACATTCTAAAGATACTGGCTGGCATTCTCTTTGACTCAGACCGGTACTAGCTTCCACTGTCTATGGCTGGTAAACTTACCTTCCATCATTTCAGCTTCTGAAAAGCCATTGTGAAGGATAGGAAAGGTCTTATGGTGCTTCCTCTTCTTCATGATTTGGACCACACTCTAACTTGCAACTCTGTTCAGCAATCTTTTCTAGACTTGCACCGGAACACTTCAGGAGTCTTTCAACTCCCCTCAAACCAACAAACCTTCAGTGGTGTAACATTGTTCAGTCCTTCTCAGGTTCACCAAGCAAAAATGTTCTTTAGTAAAACCATAAAACTTCAACAGTCTTTAAATCCATCTTAGATTGTTGGCCATTACCTTCCCCCATCAAAGTTCTTCATCTCCTTCTTAAGAGTTCTTCTTGATCTCCACCTGCCTTGGCTAGATCAGCAAATCCCCCCCCCCCACCATGTGGGAAAATCTTCCTACGGTAATTAAGCTAACTCCTGTTCTCAGCTTCTACTTATCAGTTCATTCAAGCAATCTGTTTGATATCTGGGCTGTCTTCATGACAGATTGAGAGGTATGGCCTCTTCTGGTTTGCTACAATGTTCATGCAGACTGACTGACTCTTTAAGGCAATAAAATATTTATAAAATCAGTGAAATGCCTCCCAAATATTTAAACCTATTATTGCTCAATGCCATATAGCCATGTTAATACTGTTTGTTTCTAAGGCCTGTTAAAAAAAGTAGTCTTGGTTTGCATGGTTTCATGACAGAATCGTAGAAAGATTTGGCCTATTGTGGCTTGTCACAATGTCTGGGCAGACTTTGCCCAACAAAGTCTATTTTTATTAGCAGATGGGTCTATGGAAATATTTGGGAGAGTTACCAAATTTTGTTTAATTATGACTGCCATAAGGCGGCTTTGGATTTAACATTAGTATGGTAATGCTTGTTGTCTGATTTATTTCAATAGTTTGTAATTCTATGATTTCCCCTTTATTTTTAGGTTAACTATTATAATGCTTTTTGATATGTTAGTCTTCAAATGTAAATAAATGTCAGCTAGGTAAACAAAGCCAACTTGAGTACTGTAAGAAAATAAAGTCTCCTTGCCAAATCCAAAACCTCCAAGGCCATTTAAATATGAACATATAACAAATATATGCCTGCTTAAAGTAAAATTTCATTCATCTATTCCTCTACCTATATACCAACAAATCAATACAGACTCATGGGCTTTACAAAAATCAACAAAAACATTAATAAAAGTCAAAACATTCACAATAAATATAAATAAATTAAAACAACTAATAGCTAATCAAAGTTATAATACAAGGATAAATTATAACAATAGTGATAATAAAAACCCTAACCCTAACTAATAGCTAATCAAAGTATAATACAAGGATAAATTATAACAATAGTGATGATAAAAAATAATAACGAAGACAAATAAAATAATATCAACAATTAAATTGATTTAATTCAGAGTAAAATAATAGTTGATGGCAAACTATTCAGCCAAAGGTGGAGCAAGCCTTAATTCTAAGGAAAAGTGTTTCACAAGGCTAAAGCAGCTTCTGTAAAATAGTGCTTCCTGGCCTCCATTCCCCCCTTTTCATGAAAGTGTGGCATGACCAAAAGTTTTCCTTGGAAGAGCGTACTAGAGGGGCTGATTCCTGTAGGTACCTGAATACAAACCCATGTTGCACTTTATAGGTCAAAACCAGCAACTTGATTTGTACCTGGAAACCTACTGGTAGCCAACATAGTGCCTGAACCACAGGTGTAATGTGCTCTTAGCAGGTAACATCCACCAGTAACTGGGCCACTGCATTTTGTACCATTTCTGAGTGGACTTCAAAGACAGCCCCATGCAGAGGCATTGCAGTAATCCAGTCAAGAAGTGATAAGGGCATGAGTCACCAAGGTGAGATCTTCACAATACAAATAGAGACTCAACTGTCATATAAGTTGGACAAAAGCCCCCCAGCTACAGCCTCTGACAGCAATAGGCTGAATAATACAGCACCCCAAGCTAATAAATGAAAATTTCCAGCAGCTTCATGTAGATGCTAAACAACAAAGGACTGGTCCTTGAGGCACCCCACATATGAGAAGCCATGAGGCTGGCCCTTCCTCCCCAATCACCCCTGAATCAGCCCTTTTCTTGCTTATTGGTGATATAGGAAATAATGATTTAATGAATAGAAATACTTTAATTTTGTTAACAATTCATATTTATAAGGAATTCCATAGAATCTGATAAAGAACCAGATGTGATTCACAATGTAATAACATATTAAACAGACTAATCTACACATTTTTCAAAAACCCACCCGTCACCACCTCTAAATGTGTGTTCCAAATGTCTGTACTGTCTTGCCAAAAGGCATTCATTGCGGCACTCCTAGGCACCTTCCTCTCAATTGGCACCAACAGAACAGTGTGCTTTTTACTATGATCAGTTCAGTGATGTTTCCAGCAAAGTAGATAAATTTTGCACTATAGCTATTGCTACCAGAAACCACTGACTTAACTGGAATTTATATACTGTAAAATTATTAATTTATCATCTTCAGGTGATTTGCAATTAATTCCCAGAGGTCTGACAGTTCAGTGAAAATGTCAACCTAGTGTTCCTCTAATTGTATGTTGGGGGTTAATTATATGTTGAGGAATGCATTTTACATTTAAACAGGTTCCACAGTTCTACATGTACAGATGTCAGTGCTTGTTTTAGCCCTGGTTCCTGATGCAATAATACTGTGCATAACATTGAAATGATCTGGTTTAAGTGAGGTGCCAGTTATGAGGAAGAATGTGGCATGGTTATTCTTACAAACTCAAAAATATTTATAACTTCTCATATTTTGTTAATCAAAACTGCCATCAGGCATGGAAATTCAAGCCCAAACTTGCTTTATCAACAGAACGTGAAGATGCAATATCTTGATTCATTAATATATTAGGATTGGCACTTTATTTTTTAAAAAACACAAACAGTATAAATTCCCATAAATCAAATGTAGATGCAAATCTCAAGGATGCTTAAAAAGTAAGATGGTGATCCTTTATACACATACAAGCAGTCCATTCCAGTAGTTCATCTAAGTCATGCCCAGCAGGCTATCTGAGTTAAGTGCAGTTACACTGCAAGACTCCCCACCCCACCATGTATGACATACTCATGTCTCCTCACCTGCTGTCACTACAGTCACGCAGCTGCACTACTTGGTACAATGATATCTTTTTATTTGGAATAACACCTGCATATATGCACTCACCACTACAAACTATTTTCTCTTGCTAACTTCACAATTATCCAAAATTAAACCAAGCATGACATATAAGCCTTGTGATTGTTTTATTTGTGGCACTAAATTAAATTAGTATTTTACAGTATATTACATATAGTTCCTGGATTGCAGGCAACTAGTAGTACACTTTTAAAGAGCAAGATTATATAATCTAGCAATAAAACACTGAAAGCCCTTTCTGACCATGTGCAGTCTCATCATGATTATAAAATTAAACATATATAATGAATATAGCTTAAGTTATCTTCTATACCATCTAAAAACAAGATCATAATTATGTTAATTATATTTAATGGCAGATTTTCCCAAGTTGTACATGATCAACAATAGCTTTTTTTTTTCATACCACTGAAACATGTTAAGGGTGTACCCATGGGAACAATGTAGTTCTAACAGATATATATGAGCCCAGTCAGAAGCATTTGGAACCATGCCCCCCGGCAGCAGTCAGTCAGCTTTGAGAAGCTATAGAAAAGCCCTTTTGATTAACGTTTCTGATTTGGAGCATAATCCACCAAGATGTTCTCTTTTTGCAAGCCATATTGTTGGGAATTGTGAAAGGGCATTCCTCTGTTCCCAGGAAGTTCAATGTGTGTGTTTGCAGAAACTGTTCTTGGTGGACTCTGACATAAGCATGCAGGCTAGCATCATTTTTCCTCAAAGTTCAGCACATCTGTAGATATTAGTGCTTCATGTCTCCTAAGGTAGTCTATCAAATGATTCTTCTGTAGATTTATAGTAATTAGTTACACAGCTGGAATATTACAACTTAATTGTCTCTAAGAAGTGGCAATTTCAGTACATGGCATGCTAAGTCATTCCGTTTCTACCATAATAACTTCTTTCAGTTTATTCTAAAACATCTATAGCAGGATTGTGCAATCTCTTGGCTCAAGGGCTGCACCAGGCTTGTGCAGCATGTTGAGAATCTCATTCCAAAGTAGATGAACCCAAACTTGCTTTGGGGAAAGGCTTCAGGAGTTTTAAGAGGTGAAGTAGGTTATTTAAACTACAACAAAGATTAGTGCACCCTTTAATTCCGAATGTAAAAAAAAAACGAAACAAACCACACACACAAAAAGGATGCTTGACAAGTTTGGCCCCTTCCTCTTGTAGGATCTGGGAGCTACAAAAGAATCCCATGGATTACACTTGTTGCATTCCTAAATACTTTTACATTTTAAAAGAGAGAAAAAGCTTCAAATATGTGGTTTGGAACAGCTACACATTTTAAATCACTTAATGAACAAAAGAATGATGTGCTTCAGGTACATAACAAAAAGTATTTGACTTTTCCCAGAAATATATTTAAATGTTACTGCAGGACTAAAAAGTGATTAAAAGTTCATGAATTTGGCAATTTGCCATTAAGAATAGTTTTGGCTTGGTGTAACCCTGGAAAGAGGCAGCCCCCAGATCCTTGGCACATAAGCTGAATTAAGAGGAGCACATAGACAATTAATGTGGCTTGTAAACAAACTGGAAAAATACTTGGATTCTTTTTATTATGGGTGACCACTTTAATCTATCACAATGCTTGCAGAGTTGTAGAACAGGTATTGGTGCATCTAATTTTCACACAAACAGAGGCACCTGAAACAAAATAAACATGTATTAATAACTTATATTTTCAAGCTCTTTTAAAATGTCAACATGTTATATTCTTTTCCTAGATTCCTTTTAGATGTATCGATATATTTTGAAAACCTTTCCAATGTTGGATATACAAAATAAAATTTTAATTGTTTCTTCTAATTGATTTATTTTCCTGGAACAATTAGAAGCTCTCAGGCTGAATTTTATACTAAGGAAAAATGTTCTGCCTTCAGTGTCTCCTACAACTGTATCTCATACTTCTTTCCATGACCCAAGACACTCTTCTGCCATCTATAGACAAGATGTTCAGGGGTTTCTGTTCATCACTGAAGAAAATCAAATAGAGCAGAAAGCAAAGCGTTCCTTTGCTGCAATATTTCTTCCCCCTTTCTTACATTTTTAAAGTAAATTTGAGGACATCATATTTGATATTAATACTGAGGCAAGATATATACAAGATTACTGATTTGGAAAGTGCCTTGTTTTTGGAAATTGCTTTCTTACTTCACTAACTTTAATGCTATGATTTATATATCATTATTTACAATTTTTTTTCTAGGTGAAATAGCTTTATACTGTGTGTGCTTCCTTACTAAATGGTCTGAAAGGTGTGTTATTTATTTTATGATTTTTGTGAGTTATTCTTTTAAAGGACAAGGAGATTAGACTGTGCAATATTTATAGGCTTGTAGTCTGATGTGAGAAAATTCCATCTGTGTTTGAAAACACATAATTTCACGTTAAGATATACTTCCAACATTCTGGGAAATCCACTGGTATCAGAGATATCAAACTGTTTCTATTAATCTCATGAACATTGTTACAGGCATTTTTTTCTGATGTCTTTAATTATTTTCCTGTATGTGCTGCGTATCAGTCTGAGTAAGACCTACTGATCCAACAGTCCCAATAGTACTCCATAGTAGCAGGTTTCAAATTTGAGCTTTCTAGGATCTTGAGCAGAAATTTTCTCAAGCTGTAAAGGATTGATGGAGTCGGTTCTCAGGCTTCATACATGCAATGATATGGAAGTAGTAAGTTATGCTCACACCATTATTACATCTGAAGGCAAAATCTGTCCTGGTGATTTCATACAAAGAAAGTGTTCAAATGTTACACCTCTCCTACACAGAAAGTATTCTATGCAGAAGGAGGTAACTTTTCTGCTGGGCTTATTGCAGAGTATGGAGTATTTGCAAGTCAGCAGCTGGAGAGAGATGATGGATGATATGCTTCCTTCATGAAGACGGTATGGCACCACCCTCCGTCTTTTCACTAAAAGAGGCAGTAATTGAACTGCCCTAACATCCAGCTTAAAGACAGTCACCTTCCTGTCATAAAAAGCTCTCCTATTAGTTATAGCATATAATTTGTAAAACTGCTTCAGCTGGTGTGAGAATACGAAAGCCTAATGTGACTATACTTTTTGTGCTCCAGTTAATTTTCCTGAATGGCTTTCTACACAGTCATTTACAAAGATATGTGAAAAATCTCAGCAAATAATTCAGTTTACAGCTGCAGTCCTAAATCTAAACTTCTTATGTGGGAGTTTAAGAATTGTAACACTCTATCTTGTACCCTACCATGGCTCCTCTCAGGTCCACAATATCCTTCCTACAAATAAGCTGCGTACCTTTCTTAACCGTGCTGTCCCAGCTCCCGAGCGGATTGCTTCCATTAAGGCCTGCCTTGAATTCCCTGGGCTGTCTGTCATTCTTGCAAGAGACCTGGGTGTTTCCATTCCCAACTGTGTGGGAGGTAACGGCAAAGGAGGTGGGGGAGGACCATGTTGCTGCTCATCTGTAGAGATGCTGACATTTTGAGAAGCTACTTCTGCATTTCGAAATCTCTGCAGCTCATCAGAAGCAGATGAAGAAATCTACCAATGAGAAAATTGAAAAGAAAAATAATTTGTTCATAGAAGAGATATTGGAATAGTGATAATTTGATACAAGGCATGATCTCAGCTCCTGAATAATTTTGGTTTATTAAACTTCTATGCAATTTTACTTTTCGTAAGACTGAACATCTGTTCCTGCTCTTTCATATCTTCCAAAAGGATTGATAGTCACAATCAAGGATTTGGCCTTGATGCAAAAATTCAATCTTTATTTACGGACATTCTATTATTGTTTTTGGCACAGAAGTGAAAAAGTATTTAGCCACTATGCTAGATTGGAAACAATCAGACACTTTGGAATAATATATGACTATATATGACACATTAAATCATCTAATAATTTGCTTTCCCTGGCACAAGATGCATTACAAACTAATAAATGTGATGGTTATTCCAAATCTGCACCTTCTAATCTAGTTTGTTTACTGCGCTCTAAAAACTTATTAGAAGCTGTAATTTGTATTCTCATTTGAAAAGCAGTAACAAGAATGAACAAATCTTGAAATTCACCCAAGACAATTAGCCTTTTAATAACTAATAAGGCTGTACAGGTACCACCTGATCCAACGTGCAAGCTGATCCTCCATGCTGAAAATAGCCGAACTAGCCTTATGATGGTCTCGAGGGTACCTTGTTATAAGTCATTCCCAATTCTAAAAAACTATTTTGGAAAACTGCAACTTTGCCCTCCTATTACCTACACAGAGAAAGCAAAAAAATGTCTAGAGGCACCTATAATCATTTTATTTTATTTTTTACAGAATGGAATGAAATTTGCAGAACAGCCAAACTGTTAAGAGCAGCATGACTGACACTTTTCATAAAATTAGTGCAAGGGTGTTCATTTGCTCAGACAGACCTACTGACATGAACTAACAGCATAAAAGCACATCCTTTTTTCCTACAAGAAATACCGATAACAAGGGAAAGATGCCTGATAATTTGCAACTGATAAATCCCACATCAGCAGAATAAGGCTTTCTTTCCATAGAATTAAGCTTTAAGCCCTGTTTGTTTTCTGAAGCAATGAGGTTTCTTAAGAATATTCAAAATTATGGGGGTTGGTTGTAGATTAAGAATGTAAAAAAACACAGTCC
The DNA here is from genome assembly GCA_030867105.1 of Liasis olivaceus. Taxonomy (NCBI): domain Eukaryota; kingdom Metazoa; phylum Chordata; class Lepidosauria; order Squamata; family Pythonidae; genus Liasis; species Liasis olivaceus. Next base: position 59,798,500 of record CM061351.1, read on the forward strand.
TCTCCATGTACTTGGTAAAGATTCTTGATTCATTTAGATGTAAGAAGCATAGAAAATAGAATTTGGCATAAATTTGTGGCTGCTTGAATTAGTACAGAGAATATAGCAATAGATTTTTTAAAATGCACAGATATAGAACAGGGCTATCTGGCTTGGCAACAGTACTTCTGAAAAAAATATACTGAAATTGTAGTTGAACACAAACTGGATTTGAGCTACCAGTATTATGGGGCTGCAAAAAGAAGGCAACTTATTTTTAGATTGTACCAATAAAGGTGCAGTCTCCAGATAGTTCCACTATATTCTGTATTAGTCAGATCCTACCTGAACTTGATTTACTTCTAACTGAAGCAGCATTCAGGAACGTTGGAACAGCTTCAAAGAAGGGCAATAAGGATGAACAAGAGCCTGAAAACAAAGTGCTACTAAGAGAGATTGAGTGAATATCTCTGGATATATTTAGACTCGGGAAATGACAGCTGAAGGGGGATATGACAGCATTTATCAAGTACCTGAAGGGGCCTCATACACAAGAAGGCTAAAGACCTGCAGGACAAATAAAGCAAATTCCATTTGAATGTTTAAAAAAGGTCCTAAATAGTAAGAGAGTTTGGCAGTGGAACCAGTTACTTAAGGAAGTGCTGTGCTCCTCTTCATTTGATGTGTTCAGGTTGCTTTAACTTGAATTCCTAGGCTAAGCAGAGAGTTGGACATGATGGCTTAAATGATCCCTTCCAATTTTATGATTTGCAGAGATGACTAAGCCTGATCTCCCACTCCAGCATTTGAAGATGACACAGAATAAAGATGGTCAATTTTCACAGCTACATGCCACTTATTTTTTAAAAAACCACAGGGTGTGTGGCCAGTGAGATTATGTCATCTATAGAGCGTTTGGGGTGAATGTTTCAGCCTACTTTGGGGGATTATTCGGATGATGAATAGATAAAATTATAGTCTTTTTCAAAAACCTAACTGGGTTTGATTCCAAAGGAGCATACAGTCACAAGAACAGAAAAGCTTGAAACAAAGTGAATAGTAGCAATGGGATGAGACTAAGAGCACAAACATTACTGCTATAGCCCTTAGTACTAGATGAGTAGTTTTGAATCACATATCAGCTGCATTGGAATTTTGGAAATTGGTATAACTCATTGTGCTGTATCACACTGTTGCAAGAAATCTGATTCTTCTAGTTTTGACACTGTTGATGTAGGTTTTATCTCTAGTAAACATGTTGGACAATGGTATCTATGGTAGTCCAACAGGGCTATCATATTAATCCCTTATGGGTTAAAGTATGGCACATAACAATAATTCCAATACTTGGATATTTGAAACATTCCACAAATATTATTCCATAAGGCATAAGTATTAAATTGCAACTAACTAGGCATTGGCCACCTCAGTTGCCAGTGTAGGAAATTTTTATCTGAAATTCTGAAGATTCTGTTGTATAATTTAGGATTTTAAAAAGAAGAAGAGGAGTGATGAATTGTTCCCGTAAAATCAAGCTGTATAATCTTGATAGTCAGATTTAACTAGTTCTGCAGATTTCCCATGAATAGCATCCTCTGATGTTGTCCCAAGTACTGGACTTTTACTGTAGAGTAGTTTGTTCTGCATCTTTTCTAAGACAAGCACAAAGGATGGAGGCAAAGTGTGTAGAGATGCAGGTATATAAAACAAAGGGAATTAGTGGAATTCTGTGTCAGAAACTGTATGCAGCATTCCATAAAAATAAAACAGTTTCTTTTTGCCTCTGAGCTTGATTGGATTTTGTCCCCAGTTCAACACTGGAACATGAACCTAGGCTGATTTTTCCTTGAAATTCCCTCAGTACCAATTGTAATGGAATTGACTATAGTCTGTATTAATGCTGTTGCCTTTTAGGAGCAGAGATAGAAGTTCTCGCTTTTAGAGATGGTTGAAAGCATGCCAGAGAAAGAGTCCTGTCTGCAGCTCAAAGCGCCTCACATATTAAAGCCTGGAGACAAAGAGACAGAATCTGAGAAGATTAGTTGGGAAATGAGTGGCTATCAGACAGGTTTCCCAGCTGTGTTTTGTACATTTGCAAAAGTTTAAAAAAATGTCTTCAAGGGTGTAAGCTTCTGTGCCAGTATCCTGTACCTAAAGCTAATAGATTTTTCTTTTTTTATTTTTGGAAGAATGGAAGGGGACCCCACAATGTCTATCACTCATTTCTTCTGATGTAAACTTTGGGCTAGCATACATTTTTCCACTAAAAAGTGCACTGCGATCAGATAAGCTGCACCAGCTTCAGCACAATGATGTTAAAACAGGAGGGGGCAGGTCAATCTTGTATATGTATACACACATATACATACACAGAGAACAGAATTTTTCTCAGGTCCCCTTTTCAGGAGGATTTCTTGGTATCCCAGATGAACATGTAACACTGAAAGTAACATGGACATTCCTGAAAACAGCACTATGTCATGGAGCCTTGTATCAGAAGATGTAAGCAAAAACAAAGCAGAAAGAAAATGGAAAACACAAAAAGAAATAATCTCAAAGAAAAAAGAAATTATTCTAATGTGATTACAACTGTGATGTTCAGAAAGGAATGCAGGAAAATGACAGGAGCTTGGGATTGTGTAAATAATCTACAATTTAAATGTATTTATTACACCTAGAGGCCACAAGGAAGATGTTTATAATAAAACAGTAAGCAACCACAGATGTAAGGTTTGAGAGGCCACAGAGCCCAAGGTTCCTCTGGATTTTCCTAGAAGGCAGCTGACTGGTTCATATCAATTTCAACAGCAACCACAGCATAGGAAGGCTCTCTGTTGTGTCATCATCACGTTCCCAGAAGAAACTTGGGGAGACTTATTAGATTGCTCATTTATTTCTAGAAGAAATACTTTTTTTGTGCTTTTGTTTTTGATCAACAAAATGTCTTTAAACACTTCCACATAGTTTCCAATTTGTTTCTATTTATTTTTATTTATTTATTTGTTACATATAAATAGTGTGATCACAGTTAGAACAGGGAATGCCCATTTCATTGGAAATTTAAGTTCTGAAGAATCAGAAAACAGCTTTGAAATGGATTTGTCCTCATATGAAATGGTAGCTGTAGTTTTCAAACAGGAAATTGTTAATATTTGTGCTACATTGTTAGCAATGACTCTTTTCTCCTTTGGCAGAAAGACATTATTGTTGGGTTAGGGAAGGAGAGAGAAGAAAACCATAAAGTTTTATTTGTTTTTTATCTTCTTGGACAAATTCATATTTGGAAAAGATGCTTTATGTGAGGCAAATTTGCTACTGAAACTGGAATGTTAAAAATTTGCCTGGAATTCTCCAATCCTGTTTGCATGGCAATCCTATTTAGAAGTTGCCACCCTTATTTTAGCTGACTGCTAAAATACATATTTCACATAATGCTGAGCCATATAAAATGAGCCATATCCTTTGTTTAAAGAAATAGTCTAGCAAATGAAGAAGGGAGCGGGTCCGGATCCTTCACACCTATTTTCCTAGCATTCGTTTTATTGCAATTAATTCCCTGAGAAGTACAGAGCTTCCATCTTAGGAACATGTCTATTTCCTAAGAAATAGGAACAGAATTAAAAATGTACTACAGCTTTCATTTGAAATCATGATTGTTGATTGTTGGACCATTGGGCTTTGTAAGACCCAATTATACTGACAAATTTATAATTAGGAGGAAAAATAAAGAATGAAAGAAAGCAATGCTCAGAACAGACTGCTAGGTGAAATTGCTTTTTTAGCAATTGCTATTTCCAAACTATGGATTTCAGTTGAAAGAACAGCAAAGTACAAACAATTTGCTGGAGGGCTGAGGAAAAAAACATCTTCACTCAAGAACACTAATCTGGGAAAATGTGGCTAAACTAGGCCACTAATTAAATTGGATAGTGAATACTCCACAATAGTCAGCCAGAGATTTCTCTGCAAACACAATTCTCAAATCACTTCACTTGGCAGGAGCTGTTCTACCTGAAGTGTGTTTGGCAGAACCCACTAAAGTATGCTTAGTTATTCCTCAAATGCAAGTGCTCTTTCCAAAACAGTTGCTGATAGATCATGATAAAATTAAGATCTACCAGATCTTAAGGTTCAAAAAAGATGACACATCTGCATATTAACATGCATACTGAGTAACATTTTTAGTCATTTGACCCAACTATACCTTTAGCTGGGATAATATCATGGAGAGTATAAACAAGTTATCATACGTAAAAATACTGGATTCTCTCTAGTCCACTACATTTCTATTTCTTTCATCATTAACTGGTCCTAATAATGTCCCCTTCAGGCAAAATGACCAGCCCAATTTTTTTTTCTATGATCTGTTCTATGATTCAACACCCCTTTCATGACACGTCTTATAACCCACAATTGTGGCACCAATTATCCTTTCTCTCCCTCACTCACCTCAGTCAACACTTAATCTCAAGAAAAACAGGGTACCTCACAGTGGCTGAATAAAAGTCACTCTGAGGCATAGCTATGCATATGGCTAACTTCCCTTATCTGAGTGTGTGCCTTCCTCTTGGCTCTCTTATCCAGGTCTCCACCAAAAGAACATACAAGGCCACTCTCCCCATGTTTTCAGCTTCTGCCTTACAGGTAGCCCACAAAATCCAGCAAAAATGCATATTTATTCCCTACAATTATTCAAATCACTGGTCTTGCTCCATCCTACTCCATTTATCTAGGGAACTGCTGATTGTGTGAGTGAAAACAGGAAACAGAACCTGGACTACGTTAAGGTTCAGAAAAGCCAAATAATCAGCTTGATTTTGAAGTCTCTCGCTTTCCCAGAAGGTTTGAGCACTTCAAAACCATGGTGCCTGGTATGTCTAATAATGACTTTACTTACACTGTACAGATAAATTACTGACGTTGTAAAAAAAAAAAATGCAAAAAGTGAAAGTCTAATTATCTAGGTTTAACCCATCTATTTTACAGACCAATACTTTTATATTCTTTTTAAAATCTGCAACAGTCCTGTATGGATTGCACTTCTCCTGCTTCTGTTTTCTACTCTAAAGCAATCTATTTAATTCTGATGAAGTTCATCCAGTGATGTTCAGGTGTACAGTCTGTGTTCATGTTACTTGAAACAGATCCAGTTAAGTATACATATTCCCAATTTGGTACACTTCATTTCCGCTTTGACAATTTAGATCCATTTTCCATGGATTGTACTTTTTGCTTTAATCTCACTCCATCATCTCTTCCAGATTGAGTCATGGAAGTTATATACTCTCCCCATTTATCTATCAAATTTATATGGCCAATCATCTCACAAAATGTGACTCTGAGCAACATACAACAAAGATAGAAAACAACAAACATGTCAAAAAACAGTCATTAGCAAAGGAGCTACCTCAAGATCTCAATGGTCCCCTGGGACCCCCAGGCCTGATGACAGTAATTAGAGCAGTATCTTTTGACTTACATTCTCATCATCTGACACCCAAACTTGTCTAATCATTACAGCCATGTCTATAGAGTTGGCAAGAATACAGAAGTGATTTGCCATTGCCTTCTTCCACATTTGAGTTTGATGTTCCTTGATGGGCTGGCTTCCCTCACACCTGCAGAGCCCCACCTACCCCCAAACCTATTATTTGAAAATCTTTAATATGGTCAATGACCAGTACAAAAAGAGAAAGAAGGAGACAGAGGAAGAGAGACAGAAGGAGAAAATACAGCAAATGTCCATGTACATATAACTAAATGAGTAAATAGGCAAATTTAAAATAGCATAAAACACTATAAACATAAAACCTGTAAAACCTATTAAGCTGATCTAGTTAACTAACCTCTATATCCTATTATCTATAAAAATTATCTGCTTTATTTGCTACTCTCAATCCTTTGCTGGGTACACATGTGAATAAGTAAGAAAAAATGAAATGGAAGAAGCAAGTAACTTTGTGGCATACAATATGAAAGTGGGACAAAATGTAGAATTTTGCCTTGTTTAAGCCTGCTGGCAATTTTTATCTTTAAGACACATTTACATGGGTGTAAGACACTTTTATATGGCTTCCAAGTAAAATCTTGCAACTTGTGCTAAAATATTAGGGGCTATATCTTTCAGCAACAGGTGAAGGTAAAATTCCATGGGCTACCATTTAAATCTTTTAATAAGTGGGATCTGGCTTGCTCATAAATGGGGCAGGTTAGAGGAATGTGAGCCACTATTTCTATTTACCCATTTCTACATTAGCAGAGTCTTTCTGCTTATTTAATCTTCTTATAGATGTCTTCCAGTACTGCAGAGAAGAAAGCATTAATGCGTGCCCTTGAAAAGGCCCATCTCTGTAAAAAATAAGATTTTGTAAATAATTGGCCAGAGCACCCTTACTACTTTCCCCCAATAAGCAACAGAAGTGTGGGGCTTAGGAAACTCCTTCTGATGTTCTATATTAACTATTCTTTCTTTACCATTCTCATAGCTTCCTCATACCCCAGTTGCCTTAGATATTCAGGTGAGAAACTGTCGGTAATATGCTTCTTGGCGATGATGATGATGATGATGGTTGGTCGCACAGTCAACCAGATGTTTAGACTGGATTTGGCATTGTTATCCACCTATCAAGTCCTTCCCAAGGATGATGATGATGATTTCAGTCATCTGGCTAACATCAAGTGTAGTAATTCTGTTATTTATTAGCTTCTCCCCTCCTCTCCCCATTTGACTGTACTGCCAAGGGTGATATTAGCAGGAATTCAGCTGTGACTGGCATCATTCACAGGGTCATTAGAGCTCTCAGCAGCATTCAGTACTATTGATCACATAATCCTTCTGGGCCACCTGCAATGTATAGGTATTGGAGGCACCATATTATGGTCTTTCCATTCTTTCCTGAGTGGGTAGGTCCAGTCAGTGATAGTGGGAGACAATAGGTCACGCCTTTCGCCACTTCAATATGGGATGCCCCAGAGATCAACCCTTTCTTCCATTTTATTTAACATCTACACAAAACTGCTGAGAGATCTTCCATCGGTTTTGGGTGAAATATCATCAAGCACTGTTGTATAACTACCTTGGGGTGAGCAAGAGATGCTGTGGAGGTTTGATTGTTGGATACATCATCCTCATCCACCAAAATGTATTCTTCATGCTGCAGAATACAGGGGAGGTCAGCTGCTGTCCTACTTCTCATCTCTATTTTACTGCCATTGTGTATATAAAAGGATGAAAGCTAGAAAAAACAAAGGCTACTTCCTCAGAGACTGTCCATGTTAATTATCCAAGAATTGCTTCTAGTGGCTCTGGAAAATTCTGTGCCTTTTGAAATATAGAGATATAATGGAAATTGTTGCCTGTTGCTCATGTCTTTCTCCCTGTTTTTGCCTGCCTTTTGTCCTGTGTTGCCAGTTAACTGTTTTTGATGTTTGTGAAGTTTAACCCAAGTTAATATCTGGACCCAATATACTACTAAATTTAGTTCTTGACAGGGCCTCCCTCCCTCAGAAGGATAAGGATAGATATAGATACAGATGTAGATATGATTTTTATCTAAAATATATATTATATTACAGTACAGTACAGTACAGTACATTACATTACATTACATTACATTACATTACAGGTGAAGGCTGAGGCCAAGATAGTGTTTGCCCAGCTGCAGCTTTGTCAGATGTGACTATTTCTGAATTAAGAGGCTCTGGTGATTGTCAATCATGCCCTCATAACCTATCATCTGGATTACTTGGGACTGCCTTTAAAGACTACTTGGAATCTTCAGTTTATTTTTTTATTTAAACAATTGATAAGGCCACCCTCTCCTGGGTGAGGGTGAATTGATAACGCCTCTCCTCTCCTGACTCTGGGTGGCATACGAGAGTTAAAAACAACAATTTAACAACCCACAACGCCCAAGGCCATAAACACAATCCAGCTCATAAAAAACAACATTAACCAATATTAGCCAGTAGAGCTTCCCTAACTATCTGACCCAAACAATTGGGGGAACATCCAGGTCTTCAATGAGTTACAAAGGCTAACCAGTTTGGGACTATCTTGATCTCCAGAGGAATGCTGTTCCATAGGGCAAACACTGCCACAGAGAAGGCACAACTCTGGGGTCCAACAAGAAGATGTTTAATGGAAGGGACCCGAAGCATACTAGATCTGGTGGGATGAGCAGAAACAAAGGTAGACAGGCAGTCCCACAAATAGCCTGGCTCTATGCCTTGTAGGGCTTTATAGGTGACAACCTCCACCCTGAATCGCACCCAGAAGCTCACTGGAAGCCAATACTTTCATGGAACAGTGGCGTTATACAGGAGTAATGAGAAACACCAACAACTCCTTAAAGCAGTATCTTTTCCCACAATCTTGCAGCCACAATTTGTGGCTAACCCCTACCCCTACCACGAAGCTAGCAGCAGAAATACAAAAACCAATCAAGGAGAAGTGAGATAATCCTCAAATTCCAATTTATTACTATCTCATAATAGTTCTAATATTTTGATTTTTTTTCTCCCTATCAGCAGATTTAAAAGTGAAGAAACTATCTTTTGCCACATGATGGGCAATCTTTATCCATTTAGTGCTGTCTGTTTTGACTTGGCACTTGACATTCTTCAGGATGTTAGGTGGAGATCCCTTAAATCTGCCTTAGATAATTTTAAAGCAAATATTTAATTTAAAGTTAGTTATCAGCTGCAACTGTGAATGAAGTCAAGGAATATAAAATTTAAGGTTAGAGTTAGGATTTCAAAATGGATTTTTAGCTACATCTTTGTTAGACAACAAATATAATGCACTTGCAATTAGAATTACCTTTCTCAGCGTTGAGATTCCACTGTGCCCTCTAATGGCTGCCAAAAGAGCTGAGTGCTCAGTCTCTGTTTCCATGAATTTTAACTCTTTCTGAGTTCCATTTATAGTACTGTGTGAAATCTGGCATATGACAAAACACATGGATTTTTTTTACTTAAAATATGGAAGCAGGGTAATATCAGCACTTGATTATTTTTTGGGAAACATGCCTAACTTTGGCCTTTATTTGATCTGAATATATTGAGCTATGTATAAAAGCAGCTTTGCAATATGCTAAGTACTATAATGGTCAGAGAAGAAGAAATTAGATCTGTTGGCAGGTGCCATACTAAAATATTGTGTTGTTTGATTAGATTTTTTGCATATATTGCATGATGATAATTCTTACCTCTCTGAGGACAGAAATAGTCTGATATGCTATCTATAATTATAGCAGCAAATCTTAAATATGTGAAGCTGTTATTGCTGTTGACAGCATCAAACTGCATGTGTAGAATTGATGTTAACCTACTATAGTATCTTGGTAATGTGCAAGTTTTAAAGTGTGATAGTGGCTAACAGGTCACTGGAAACAATAGTTGTTATAAAAAGGATAGTTATAGCTTTGCTAAAAACAAACAAACAAACAAACACCAGCAAGGCAGCTCCCGCTCTTACGGGAAACAGTGCTGCATCCAAAGTTGCTTTTAGCCAACAAATATTTACCTTTCGAAGCTTGTCTCTTCCTCCTGCAGTCTGAATGGCTTCCATTAAAGCACTGTGTAATGATGTATCTTTTGGAAGTGGCTTCTGGATGACTGATTTAAACTTCTTCTTTGGCCCAAAAATATTGTAGATGTTGTCCTCTATGATGCTAGAACACAGCTCGTTCCCTGCACTGCCAAGTTGCTCATCTTTTTCTGAAGTCATTTGGTCGACCATAAATGGTGGCATATTGCTTGATTTCACAGGGGAACTAAATATTGTGGCAGATGAGTCAGCATTAGGTTTGCTAAGAAAAAAGGGAGAGCTGACCTGACCAACTGGCTTTTTCATCGCTACTGAAATCATTTCTCTATCTGTTATATCTTGTACTGAACCACAGTTGATCTCCTGTTCTGTGAGGTTGTTTTTATTAGAAGTTATTCTAGTAAATGACCCGCTAATGCCATTAGTAGGTTTGTTTTGATTCAGTGTCTTGATGTTTGACAACCTAGAATCAGCACAACATGGCCGTGTATTTGACACAGTTTTACTGCAACTGAAGGTAGTTGAGTACGGTTTCTTTGTTTTTGCTGGCTCTGTTTCCACTGGGCGGTATTTGGCCACAACAGTACTTCTAGGAAGTGGCTCAATTTCAGTTTTCACCCCTTTTGCTTTATATAGCTTTTCTTGATTCTGCCTTTCTTGGCTGGCTTTAAACTGGGTTAGGTCATTGCAATTGGCAACAGCTGTGGCTAAATAGTGATCTGATGTTTTTTGGGGGGGCATCTGAAACAGAAGATCCTTCCTATTGATCACCGGTGCCAAGACAGTTTTCCCTGAAAACTGTGGGATATTCATAGGGAGCTTTGTTTCATTTGCTCCAACAATATTTTCAGCACTGGAACCAACCACTGGCAATGTTTCTGCTTTCAGACTCCTAATACAATCAGGCTTGGTTCTGGAGTTTTTATTGAGTTCTTTGGAATTACCTGTGATTTCTGGTTCAACAGAATGGCCTACTAGTAGTTGTTCACATTGCTTTTCTATAGAATTTAACTCCTTATATTCTTTAGCTTTGCCAATAACAGCTTCTTTTGAGGTCATATTTACTGTAATTTTTCTAATACCACCACTATTTGGAGTTACTAGGTTACCTAACTCATCTATTCTAATGGCACCAGTGTAGAGAGACACATCTCTGTCAAAATATTTTACTTCAGGTTTGGGAGGAACTACTTTAAAAGTAGTCAGACCAGTTTTTGGGCCATAGATTTCAATTCCATTGTTAATACAATGATGCCATGGAGATTGTGTTGGGTCAGATTCTCTCTCATCAGGGTTTTTTGCTAATGCATGCTTAAATTCTAATTCAGATTTATTAAGTTCATCATTGATATCATTTTCATTCAATGGCCTTGCTTTGTCAGGTACGCCATTAACTTTGTTCAACAGTTTAAAGTTATAAGCAATCCCCTGAGCATTGGGTTTCTCCGAATCAATGCAATTTTTGGAGACGCTTTTCTGCACTGTGTTTTTCTTGTTCTGTTTTCCATTTGAGAAAGTATATACTGCAGTCTCAGATCGCTGCTCTTCAGTTTGGTCCAAAAACTCTTCTGTAGAAGATTTTTGTGACAAGTTCTTGGGTAAATAGGAAGATGTTCCTACATATTCCTTACTGACAGATTCAATATTGTTGCTTTTGTTAATCAATTTACCTACATAGGTTGACTGAACTGGAATATTTTCACTAGTCTCCATCTTGGAAAAGAAAACATTTTCTTCTTCTGTACTGGAATGGGTGGTAGTATAATTTTCTGGAACTTCATCAATGATTGTCACTGGCACAGGAAATGAAACATCACAAGGAGTCTCAGCATTTTGTGGAAGAGAGCTGGATGTATCGTTCGTCTCAATGAGAACCAACTGGCTTTTAGAATCAGTATGTATATTTTCCATCACTGCAAATATTGTCAACAAATTATTTCAAAAACTATTTACAATGATACTGCAATATTTTCTAAAGTCTTATCTAACAGTGTCTCAAGGAATCCTAAGAGACATTTAATATTTTCTTAGATCAGCATTCCCATACTGCAAACTATTTTCATTTTTTTTACTGCAAAAGTTGTTTTCTATACAGCATAAAAGGCTACTGTTAGGAAAAAAACTGAACACAATTTTACACACACACACATATATACACATACATACATACATACATCATTCAATTTTTTTGTATATATTTGCATTGTGCTAAAATATAAACAAATTCTGCATTTGGTCAACTATTTATATATAATAAAGGGAAGTGTTATCAACACAGCTTACTTCCACAATGTTATTCCTGGGCAAGGCTCCAAAATCATAGAATATAGTTCTCAAGAAAGCAAACTATATATTATGTATTTACACGTAATGGGGTCTTACATATAATGAAAAAATGTATGATATTAATCCCTGCATCAGAGAATTTCTTCATGAGAACCCTATAAAATGTAAAAAGCTATGTGATTAGCGTATATTTATCTACAACACAGAATAAATACATTTTACTCTGTGAATAGATAGAGATCTGTAGAACAACACTACAACCCGTTCCCTTCAGTCCTGTTTTGAGACTTTTTAGTTGCCAATCTACAAATGAAGAATTCAAGAATTTACCTCAGCTGAACAAAGCACAGTTCTATTGCTATGACAATAGACTTTTCTATAACTTTTCACTGTACAGTGGCACAATTTGACTCTTTTATGCTATTGCATTTCTTCTGTGATGGAATACTCAATCTTCCAACAAAGTGTGTCTAAATAACATTTTTTAGAAGTTCATTCTCTTACTCTATGCCTATAAATATAGTATAAGGAGTGGTGTATTGCTAAATGTTTAAAAACTGACTCTGCTGGTTCTATTGCTGCTGCGCCTTGCCCCTAGCCATGGAACAGCTGATTGGCATGTCAGGCATTGAGACTCACCTCTGCTGTCAACCGGCTCACAAAATTCCCAAAAATTTAACAAACAGCTCTCACAAGCTGGTGCAAGCCAGCTCCAGCACACCACTGAATGTAAGCATAGTAAAAGACTTATGTCCAAAAAGAGAAGGATAAGATAAAGCTGATCGTGGAAGCGGAACAATTTCATTGGGATAATATTCAATAAGGCTACTAGGTTATGATAGGTAATTATATCATCATGATTACTTTCTCCAACATGGAGGAGCAAAGAAATTTTTCTGACCTTTCCAGTATATAGTCTGCTGTTACTTCCTCCTTCTTTCTATTATGTTTGCACCAGAGATATGCAAAATCAACTTCCACCTACCTGCTAGGCTTTTGTCCAGTGCAGGCTGAGCCTTTTTCTCATGAGCAACCATAAACATATCAGTATTCTCAAATTTAGCTTCCATCATTCTGCCATCAGCCCTGTATTAGGAGGACAACTAGTTAATTGCTGGTTTCTAGCAGGGCTAATAATATTAATATAGTAATTTGTGCGAACCAGTGACTTTAGATTGGGCCAAGGAACAAAAGACATTATTACTGATGCTTGCTGGACAATAGAGAAAGCCAAAGAATACCAAAAAGATGTCAATATGTGCTTTACTAATGAGAGAAAGGCCTTCAAATTATTTCAGCCAGGTCAGGTTATGGAATGTCCTTGGGAAAATGGGACTCCAGAACATTTCACTGTCCTCATACAAAACCTATATGCAGGCAAGAATATATTTATATATTTGTATATAAATATACAGTTTGGACTGGCTTCAGGTTGGCAAGAGTAAAACAAGGCTGTATACTGTCTCCTAATTTACTCAACCTATGCACTGAATATATACTGTGGGAGGCTGGATTGGAGGAGGGGTGTGGTTTTAAAACTGCGGGAAGAAACATCAGTAACCTAAGCTATACTGATGACAGTATTCTAACAGCTGACAATGCAAATGATCTGCAAGCTCTAATAAGAAAAGTCAAAGAGCACAGTGAACAAATGAGATTAAAGAAGATCAAAATAATAACAGCAGGTACAAAAACCAGCCTGAAAATTGTCAGTGAAGATACTGAAGTGTTGGACAGCTTCTGCCTTTTAGGATCGACTATCGACAGTAAAAGAATCAGCAGTCAAGAAATACACCATAGACTATCACTTGGTAGTGTAGCAATGAAGGCATTGGAAAAGGTGTTGAGATGCCATAACATGTCTGTACCTGCAAAGATCAGAATCGTGCAGGCAGTGATTTTCCCTGTGACATTCTATGGAAGTGAAAATTGGACTCATTTTATCCTACTTTGGACACATTATTCGAAGACCTAGCTCTCTGAAGAAGACTATAATTCTGAGAAAGGTAGAAGGAGACAGAAGAGGACAACCAGATGCAAAGTGGATGGTCTCAATTATAGTAGTGATAGATGTACCACTGGAAGACCTGAAGGGCCAGGTTGGGGATAGACCCTGCTGGAGAAGGTCTATTTATGTGGTCACTAAGACTCAACACTGACTTGATGGCACATAATTTTAATCAAATCCCACAGAATCACAGTGCTTTAGAATTACATGTAATAACAATAATAAAACAACACTAAAACATTAAAATCATTATCTTTTCCTTGACAAAGGAAAAGTAGAGTGGATTAGAACTGTTTGTCCTAACTCAAGCAAGTAAAAAAATGTGTCCTGAATTGCCCCAATTTGCCTGGAGTTGGAATATAGTCTAGTAATTACCAAAAATGGCCATTATTAATTGCTATTGTCATGTACTCAGTGAGAGGATGGGGAGGTGTCAGGGATGAGACATGGAGCTTGGGTTTCCTGTTTTGACCAAGAACTTAGAACAAAGAGTGGAGAGCAATGCAATATTCTGCAACTTTGATCTCTAAGGCAGGTCATAAGCCAGCCAAAAGACTGCTAAAGAAACAAAGGGCTGAATGGTGGAGGAGCATTGGGTTATAGGTCAGGTTCCCTGGGAGAGGTAATCAGCTCTTGCTTTGGACCTTGGATTTTCTCTGAGCTTGTCTCCTGTCCTCCTTTGGATTTGGTGCCTGATTAATAGTCCATAGGTCTCAGTCCTTGATTTGCTTTTTGACCACAAATACAGTCTACCCTCAAAGGTAAAGCAAAAGGACTTTTGCAAAGGCTGATCCATTCTCACTAGCTGCAATAAAGCCTGGGTGTGCTTATTTGTATGTTTAGGCCTGTGACAGATTTATAACCTGCTAGTTTGTTTCCTTGCAGCCAGCTGTGCCAGTACAGAAAACTTGCATACCATCTCAAAAATGTAACTTACCTTTGTTGAATGTTCTCAGATTCATCACTGTTAAAGGAAGCATTCTTTACAGAACATACTTCTGCAGCCAAGGTCTCCTCTACATCAATGGATTTATCTCTTGAATTTATACCAGCATTTTCAAAATCCAGGGATACAATATCAGAGGGTAAATTAATAACTTCTGAATCATCTATATTATCCTCTGACATAGAACAACTGCTAAAAGAGATGGTTTCTTCTACATTGTCTTCATTATAAATATGTGAAAGTTGAACATTTCCTAGAGAAAACACAGGAAAAAAGTGAAACACAGAAAAGTTTTCATTGTTTAGAATCATATTGCCTAAATCATTACTGTGAATTTCAGTGTTTATTATAGTAAGGCAAATCTCTTCCTACCAATATTTTTGCACAACGAAAGACTTTTCCATGGTAAGATTCTGTATTTCCAGATACTAAAAACATATTATTCACAAGTAAATCCTGAAAATTTAAGTAAAAAATTAGAGGCTTCAAAAATGTTATAGTGAAACAACATTGGTTGCACTTTTAACAGATATAATGGTTTCCCTTCCCTTTAAAGGTCAGCTTGATTGGGATTACTCCAGGGCAGGAAGTCTGTCTCCAATGATAGAATGGTGCTTTCTGGAAGATCAAATTGTCTTCCTGCCTTGTAGAATGAGTTGAAAGAGAGAGCAAGCAAGCCAGCCAAGTTCACACCTGCCATACTGGCACATATCTTGACCAGGACAAGTCAGGATGTTCCCCTGCTTATCTGATACCCTATAATAAGTCAGTGAGGTGTCTACAGAATCAGTAAAGAGTCTGGAGCAGCAGTGACTACAAATTAAATTATTAAAGACCTTTGGAGACCATTCAATAATCTCCAGCCCTGCCTCAATTCAGACAGCCAAGATATTATGAAAGATCTATTAGTAATTAATCTCTGAGACACCATATGGGGATGAAGAGCCAAGCAACTCAGTTCAAGCTCCATGTCGCATGTGATCTTTTGCTATCCATTCTTCTTCTCATGACAGAACTATTTTTTCAGTCTTTGAAAAGCTATTCTGAAATGTTGCAGAAACAAATCCAGTTTCAGAACTAACTCTGGCAGAACCTCACACTTTTCCAAGTGGAGAGAGTGCAGCCATTCCTGCTCCAGGTCTACTTGTTGAGGCTATAGTAAGTCATATTATAGCAATCCAGGCAGAGATCCAACTCTTTTTTCTCTTATTCCCTAATAGCTTCTCCTCCTTTTATAAGAATGTCAAGGTCACAAAAAGAGTTTGGCCCACCAAATTAATGGAGAAGTGCTTAAGAACTGTAGGCAGGTTTACGGACACCTTTCTCAGACTGTAGGGGACAGAGCAAAGGAAAGAAGCAGTCGAGCCACACTCTTCCTCCCCCTCCAATTCCATATTTAGATCTCAAAGTCCAAAATAACTTAGTGGGGTAAAAAAACCCATTATCCTTGACCAAAAGGTGCATGGAGAGATTATTCTATAGAGCCCTAGTCTCTAGATGCCTCCCATAAACTTGTAAAATCAGTGGAAGTCCTACAGCTTATATAACTAAGAATATAATCAAGAATTGTCATGGCTAAATAGTTTGAAGTACCAACACTTTACTCAAAGCTGTTGCAACTATCAGAATTGCTCCTCTATTCAGTAATTCTGAAAGACAATCCAAAAGGTTTGCTAGTTAAATATAGACTAAATCACCATTACTGTAGTATGTTATAATCTTCAGGCAAATGTCATAAAAGACCAGGCCATACTCCAATGCAGATTCTTCAATTGCAGCCTTATCCTTTAAAACCCATCCTCTGCTCTAAATGGATGAGTTGCTAATAGACTACCAAGGCTAAGCACAACTTGACAGCATCTGGATAGATGTAGTCAACAAGGGGTATGACCCAGGGTCATCAAAACATCAACATGTTTTGCATTCCAACATTTTTCACTGTGATTTGTATCAAAGTATAATGAAGAAGATACAGAACTCATGGATTTGACAGAGTTAATCAACAAGCCTACCTCATGTCTTTTCACTAATTCCACTAAGCCCAAAGCTTGTTTAGAAGATCTGGGATCACAAGGCTAAAGTAATCCTTATGGCTTTAAAATGGCCCAGGTATTCCTTGTTTTCTGTCTTGGAATCTCTATCAAAGTCCAAAACATTTCCTCTTTTTCTTGGGGAAGGACCTGCCACACTAAGGGCTCATTCTGAATCAAGTTCCTAGCTTTCTAAAGCCAACCACCCAGAAATCAAATGGGAACTGCTGGCTACTGAGAGATACTCAAGTAAGATAATCTTTACTTCCGTAGCTTCCAAAAGGAGCTTGATCAATTAAAGCTCCAAACATACCTGGTTAGTATTTCTTTCTTGTTGCACCTTAGATTCCAAGATTTTCCTATTGGAAAGCCTTTCTGCTGCCCTTAAAGTGATATGAACATGTCTAGATATGAAAAATGTCAGTTTCTCAGAACGTAATAATAAAAAACTTACAAAAAACAAATAGCTACTTATATGAAAGATAGCTTTCAGATACCTCCAGAAATAATACTTTTTTTTGCTGCAACGAGTCTAGTCTTACCAAACAACAGTAACGTGACAACTTTACACACAGAAAGACATATTCTTACTGTGAATTCTTATTTCTTATTCCTAGATGGCATTTTTAATCTCTTATTGAGATCACCCTTTCTCCTGCAGAATCAGTTAGAGGGACAACACATGCCTATCTCAAGGATCACTGATTGCTCCCACTATTGTATTTCCTAGCACTCTGTATAAATTACACAAAGCTTGCTGGTCAAATGAATCTCCAATGTATTCTTGGGTGTGACGCCTCACTTCAGCTTCATGGCTTTCCTCAGAGTTGCTTGAAAAGGTACTTTCATGGAAAAATCTCTCTAGTGCATGAGTGAACTTAAGGGACTTGGATTTATCCTAAAATTTATTATCAGCCAGTTGGAGTTATAAACTTTGAACAAGAAATTGGAACTTCATCTGAAGCAAGTGGCCTGGTAGCCTAGGAAGTGGACAGAATAAATTTCTTCTCAGAGAATTCACTTCCTTCCTTCCATAAGAAAAACGTATTGATGAACTTGAAAGAGTTCTCCATCCTGTTTTTTTGTTTGTGCCTTAGTAACTTCACATTTTCCCCCTTGTTCCTGTTAGGAAGACATGGGATCTAGGCTAGAAGAAAATATTTCTCATCCATTAAGCTAACCCATGTACTTCATAATATCCTAGATTTTATATCCACTGAAGAAAATTAAGGGCACAGTATTCTCCTCTCTATCCATGATAGACTGGGAGAGCTAAGAAATTGGCAATGGAGTTCAGAAAGAAAATCTAAGGGGTAGTCTGTAACTTGATTTCCTTCTGAAAAACAGAGAAGGGTTTTTTTTAAAAAAAAAATCCATTAGAGGTGCCATAAATAAAAATGAAAAAAAATATTATTGCAGTTGTGACCTTCACTGCTTGTGGCATGCTTGTATTCCTGCCCAAAATCAACCTGGCACGTTTCTGCAGCAAAAGCAAGCTTGTACAAATGGTTGACAGAAAACCTACAAAGACTGGAGCAGCAAGTGACCACATTTCAGCTCATAGGATGAAGATTTATTACATCAAACACATGAAGCACTACAACAAAAACTGAGGAAGAAAGCAGTTCTCCATAAGGAGGAGCAAACTCAGTGGACAAGAGCAATAGCCAGAAACAAGAGATGTAAGGGGTATTTTGCAGAAATGGAATGAAGCAACAGCTTTGAGGCCCTCATAAATGTAACAAGTCCTGAGTTTTCAGGAGAGAAAAATGAACACTGATGAACAGGAGAGAGGATCCATGAAAAGTAGAGGGGTTACAGCTGCAGCCCAAAAGAAAAGAGTTGTCAACATTGGTAACTCCTTACTACAAAAGCAAGAAGCAGTCAGCAACGTAAGCTGGAGTCTGGAAGACTGATGGTGACACAATTGTGTAGGATAATTTTCTCAATGAATACAGGGCAGTATCTGATAGCCCTCATCTAAACCAAAATGAGACACAAATAACATCTTTATGTGGCAGGGAATTTATTCCTACAATTAGTGCTCAAAGTATGTCTCCTACCAGATAAGTATATACAGTTAAAGATTTCAATATCATTTTAGAGTCTTACCTAGGCATAAATATCGGTACTAAAAAAAAAAAAAAAAGACAACCCCTTTGTAAAACTGGACAGCATTGCAAGTAAATATTTTGGAATTTTGGTTGTTATTTGATGTTTACTAAATCTAAAACAGAGTTTACACCTCAAGTTGTGGATTCCTCTACTGCAACATCAACCTGTGCTCCAATGACTTACACTGAAATTTAAAAGCTACAAACCTGTTAATTCTAGATGGTATTTGAATAATTTATTACTAGGAGGTCTTTCCTTTTCGAATATATCAAGAAGGATTTAAAACAAACAAAGATTTCTATATATTATCTATATATTAACACTATGAGATTTGTTTAAGGCATATATTTATGGATGCACAATAGCTTTTCCCTCTGCAAAAAGAGAGCTGGAGATTTTAATTGTACACTGCTGGAGAAGATAATTAAATATTTACTCCTGTCTCACAACAGAAACCTTACAGATGAATCTTATAATTCTTATAAAATATTTATGGCAACTATAGTGGCCAACTTATTAGAAAAGGTCAATATACTTCCAATACCAAAAAAAAAGGAGACTTAACAGAGTATACAAACTATTGTACAATGTCCTTAATTTCACATGCTAGCAAAATAATACTTAGGATCATCCAATGCAGATTAGAGCCCTATATGGAAAAAGATATGCCAGATGTTCAAACTGGCTTTCAAAAAGGCCAAGGAACACAAAACATTATTGCTGATGAGCGCTAGATAATTGAGAAAGCCAAAGAATACCAAAAAGAAGTCAGTAAGTGCTTCATTGATTATAGAAAGACATTTGATTGTGTCATGTCAAAATATGGAATGTGCTCATAAAAATGGGAACCCAGAACATCTTATTGTCCTCATGAGAAACTTACATACAGCTCAGAAAGCCACAATACGGATAGAACATGGTGAAACAGACTGGCTCCAGGTTGGCAAAGCAGTCTGATAAGGTTGTATACATTCCCCATATTTATTCAACCTATATGCTGAATATATATTAAGGGAAGCTGAATTGGAAGATGAGCATGGGTTTAAAACTGGAGGAAAAAACATCAATAACTTGCACTATGCTGATGACATTACCCTGATAGCTGAAAATGCAAAGGATCTGCAAGCCCTAGTACTACAGATAGTCCTCAAGTTACAACCATTCATTCAGCGACCATCCAAAGTTACGACGGTGATGAAAAAAATGGACTTATGATTGGTCCCTGAAGTTACAGCCATTGCAGCACCCTCGTGGTCACATGATCACAATCTGGGTACTTGGCAACCCGTTCGCACTTATGACTGGTTGCCAAGCACTTCATGATCACGTGATCGCCATTTGCAACCTTCTCTGTGGGGTTCCCACAAGCAAAGTCAATGGGGAAGCCGGTAGGAGAAATCGTAAGTCGCTTGGGTAGATCTCCCCCACCCATCCCGGCCTTTCTTTGATCACCTGCACCGTCCCCCCTTTCCCCTTTGCTAACTTGCACGAGCACCTTCCTTCCCCTTTGCTTGCTCACACACACCAGTGCTCTCTTTCCCCCTTTACTCACTCACATGCATAGCGCCCTCCTTCCCCCTTCACTCACTCGCGCACATAGTGCACCCTTCATGCTGCACTGCAGCTCTGGGACTTTGCAGGAGGAAAGAGAAAGCCTCATGAATGGCCAACAGCTTCTAATATGAGCTGCAGAGTGCGCACCGGAAGCGCCCTTGGAGAATTCTTCAGTGCCCAAAAGCACCCCTGGAGCACTCCTTAAGCACTGGTAGCACCCCTAGAGAGTCCTCAAGCATCCAAAAGAGGGAAGGAGGACACAATGCATGCGAGCGAACAAAGGGGGAAGAAGGGCACTGGTGCATGGAAGCAGGCAAAGGAGAGAAGGAGGGTACGGTGAATGCGTGTTAAGTGAGCGAAGAGGAATGGAGGGCACTGGTGCATGCAAGTGAGTAAAGGGGGAAGGAGAGCCAAGAAGCCCCAGAGCTGCATGATTCTGGGGTTGCTTGCTGCCCCACAAGGCAGGGTGCAGGGCTGCCAAAAGGACAGAGATGGGGGGGAGATAGGCGGGTGGGTGGAGTTGGAGGCAATCCTTTACCTTATTGAGGCTCAAGGCTGGGAGGAACCAAACCCAGAATGGCATGGATTGGGGTGGGTCCTCAACTAATGATTGGTGGAATTCGCTTATTAGCCACAATGGGGAATGTTAGGATTGCTGTCACTAAGCAATGCTGTCACATGCCATCTTGCTTTATGACCACATCACTTAGCAATGGAAATTCCGTTCCCAATTGTGGTCGTAAGTCAAAGAGCGCAGTGAAAAAATGGGACTAAAATTAAATATAAAGAAGGCCAAATTAATGACAACAGATAGAACAACCAGCCTTAGAACTGACAGTGAAGATACTGAAGTGGTGCACAGCTTCTGCCTTTTAGGATCACAGTAAAGGAACAAGCAGTCAAGAAATATGCCATAGACTAGCACTTGGTGGAGCAGCCACAAAGGCTTTGGAAAAGATATTCAAATGCCAAGTTGTATCTACACCTACAAAAAATTGTGCAAGCCGTGGTATTTCCTGTGATGCTCTATGGAAGTGAAAATTGGATTTTAAACAAGCAGGATAGGAAGAGCATTGACACTTTTGAACTTTAGTGTTGGAAAAGACTCCTGAGAATACCGTGGACAGCCAAGAAAACGAACTCATTGAACAAATCAACCCAGAGTTCTCATATGAAGCACAAAAGACCAGGCTCAAATTATTCTACTTAGGACACATTATGCGAAGACCCAGCTCTCTGAAAAAGGCTCTAATGCTGGGAAAGGTAGAAGGAAAGAGAATAGGAGGATGACCACCAGCAAGGTGGATGGACTCAGTTACAGTAGCAATGACTGCACTGTTGGGAGACCTGAAAGAGCAGGTTAGATTCTGGAAAAAATGGAGAAAATCTATCTACGTGGTTGCTGGGAGTCAAAAACGACTTGATAACACATAAGAATTTTTTTTCTAAGGTTAAATTGGGGTGAATATGTTCAGAAAAAAATTGAATATTCTTTGAAATGTATCAATGAGAATTATTGGAAATCTGGAGAGAAATCTAGAAAGTTATCTCAAGAGCAAAATCTTATTTCTGGAATTTAGACTGATAATGGCCAGTTATATACTGATACAGAATCTATCATTAAAAAAATATATATTTATGCTCAATTATCTATATTAAATGTCTGCAACTGACAACAAAATGTTAATTTTCAGGGTAATATTGAAATAAAACAAATTTTTCAAGAACATTAAATTGGCATTACCATTGTCACAAGAAAATACAGATAATTAGATCAATGACACCGGGGAAACCTCCAGTCCTGATGGTTTTCTAATTGAATTGTATATAATGTTTATAGGTTTTTGGCTTCTATTCCAAATTTATAATGAATCATTTAACCTTACTAAATTTCCTTCTTTTATGATGCCTATATTAGAGAAGTATTAAAGCCAGAGATTCTATTATATGTGCAAGTTATAGACTAATAATGCTGCTTAATGTTGATGCCAAAATATCGAGATATTAACTAACTTTAAATATTAACTAAGCGATTACAAATGTAATACTACCCATTGTTTATCCATCACCGTCAGTTTGTTTGTTGATTGATAACTGAGACTCTATTTGTGAAGTTGGATTCTAGGGAACAGGCTGGATAGCTGTTAACTGTACTGGCCTCCCTGCTATGTAATGGCTTCCCTGCCTGAGCTGCTAATTGTTGTGGCTGGACTGGTGGTGGTGGTTTCCTAGACTTATAGTACTGAAGACTATGACCTGCTTGAACCCTTCTCTAGATGCAACCTTGGCCTTGACCAAATCATCAGGGGCCCAACACACAGTAAGGGTCATATGCTGGATCTGGGTTTTTGTCTCAGGGCAGTGGCAACATGATCTGGAGTTGGGGAAGTATATAGTTGTCCCTTGTCATGGATATATCACTCTTTGATTGCTTTGGAGCTCTCCATTCTGGCACTCTACTGCAGGAAAGTAGGGCCTACTTAATTGGCCTGTCCCAGGTTGCTGACAGGCCCACTGGGCTTCAAAGGGCACCTGGGAAAGTTCCTAAGGATGAGGTGCACAGTTCGACTGAAGCCTTAATCTTTTCTTGGAATGTAAAGATGGCTGTTGCCTTGGATCAGATTGCACCCCCACAGCCTCTCTCTGAATGCAGATACCAGAGGGTCTGATTTTCAGAAGAACTCCAGAAGATGAAACTGCAGAAGAGATGCCTAGAGTGCTGTTGGAGGAAGACAAAGAACAAATCCAACCAAACATGGGTAAGGACCTTCATTAAGGATTACACCACAATGACAAAATGGCAAAAAATATGTATTTACCCATTCTTATTGCATCTCTGGACTACTGTCTGGCAACCCTCTTGAAGGCAAACTACTCCTTCCTAGGATAGGTCAGAGTATCATTTGAAAGGCTGCTGTGAGGAATTTTCCAGTATCTGTCAAATAAGATTGCTCAGATTTACTCTGAGCTGGACTCCAGCTGTGCAGACCCTATTAAGTTAACTAAGGCACAGTCAGGCATAGTTATCTGTGGAGAGTTTGATTCTGTTTGTTATTGGTTCTGAGAAAGACTAAAAGTTTTGTTAGCGAGACCACCAGTTTATTAAAATCATGTTCTTCCAAACTGGTCAAGACCTCCTGGGAGGTGATGTGTGGTTGGACATCAAATCTCTTCTGCTGGGCTTGTAAGTAATTTCAGGACTCTCTGACTCATGTGATTGGATTATGGCTCCTTTTTGGCCTCAACTTATTACATATGTTAATAGTCTTGGGAAAATATACATAGTTGTTAAAGATGTAAATCTAATGCTGAATTATACTCCCAAAATACAACATTTGATATTTCATGAAGAACTCTGACTCTATCAGGCCTGGGGTTGGCAAAGAAAATTATTTTACACAGAGGAAAGAAATGTATACTCCTTATGTTATGTCAATGTTTGAAACATATTTAAATTTTAAATGAGAAAAATGGAGCAGTATGTTTCTTCATGGACTGGCTTTAATAATAAATTTAATGATTAAATTAAATTAATATTAATACTATATGGATCCTTTTTTCCTTCTTTCTTTTTTCCCTTTTAAATTTTAGTTTCTTCTAATTGCTGTAATATATGCAATTTTTACTGCAGTATCACTTTTTGTTCATTATATTTCATTAATAAAAAATATATCCTTATAGTTAATATAGTTCAGAAAGAAGGGCCACAAGACTACAGGCCTTGAGGCACACTTATAAAGAAGGATATAATTATAGAGAAGGTAAAGGGAAGAAGAGAACAAAGAAAAGGTATTGCTCAGCAATGTTTCAGAAAAATCAGTCCCAGAGTACTCTTTACAAAGTCGCTGGTGTGGAGTGATAAAGTAAATTATATATTTGGCACTACTCTTGCTATGGGGGTGAACAGCAGGGTATATAATTCCTTCTGGAATGATGTTCTGTATAGGCAAAACCTACATGTGAGATCAGAGATTACAAAGAATAACACTATTTCTTACGAAAGGCATATAAAATGTAAATAAAACCCTTCACCACACAAAATTCAAACCATTAACTATTATGTACAATGCTTTTCCGTACTAATTTACCATAACTGACCTCATGAATCCTATTATTAAAGGTTTTTTTGTAAATACTCCTTCATGCTTTATTTTAAAAAAATACAACATATGAAAGATACAGAAGAAAGAGCAACATTAGTATTTTATAATTCTGATGTATTTTATTACAATTATTACTTCTGTTGTTTAAATTATTTGTTGGAAAAGGTACTTGCCCACATGGTCATTTTTGCTGTATTCAAATGGGCAGTAGGAAAGGAAAAGGGGCTGAACTCAATATCATCATAATTTAGGCTGGGTCTCTTTACAATTAAATAAGAAATTGTGTTAGCATTATACTGCAACTCCCAAAGGAATAAAAATAGAAAAACAATTAAATGAGATGCAAAACAAGGTTCACATCCAGGCATAGTCACAGTTTGATGCTCTTCCTCTGTCCGTAGAACAGTTGAAGAGAATCCTGAGTTAACACTGTCTGGGCAGTCCAATTATATCACACGATTTTTATAACAACAGTCTTGTAGTATCTTTAAAATCAACACATTTATTTTGGCATAAGTTTTTGTCAACTACATAAACCAGGATTAGGCAATATAGTACCAATGGGCAACAATCCATGCTTCCAGAAACAACCGATTTTTTTTTAAAGTTTCTTTTAATAAAAAAGTAAAATAGGAAGCTACTTAATTTGTGCATGCAGGAATGTTTTGGGGCCCCAAAGGCCCTAAGGAATGGTAGAAGGTAGCATGCACAAAGCAACATAGATCTGCTTTGGCAAAACAATTTGGGCCATGAAGAGATTTGCTTTGTTGAAAGGAAGAGGCCAGATCAGTATGAATTGCTTTAGCCTTTTATGAAAGAGGACTCCTGTCTGAAGCGTTTCCAAGCTAGGTAACTTCATGACTGCCTGCAGCATTTGCTGAAGCCACCAGGTGCGGAAGACCCTGAAAACAATCTCCACAGCATTTGCCAAAATCTCACAGCCAACCAGCCCTTTGAGCAGCACTGCAAGGAAAAGGTACCTCTCTCAGCCTTCTCTTTCTTACAAGACTTCCAGAAGATCTTCTGACATTTAATACCATGGACCTTCCATTGGGCAGAAGTAAGCAATGTGAAAAGGTGACTTTTCCTAAGTCAAAGTCACATCCCTGCACTCTTTCAACAATTCATCAGCTGGCCAATAGTTCAGACAGCCAAGTAGCATGAAATGACCACAGGGCACACCACAGGGCTCTCACTATTGTTCTGTTTAAGCAGGTAAAAGGCAAATGGCATGAAGATTGTCCTCCACCTACACTCTAGCCATTTATTCTGGAAATCCCAAACTGTACTGAATAATAATAACAACAGTAATATAAAATTGTCCCCTTCATGGATCACTGCCTTGTCGTGGCGAAGGGGCTTGTGTAACTCAGTGAAGCCATGAGCTATACCGTGCAGGGCCACCCAAGACGGACAGGTCATGACAGAGAGTTCTGACAAAATGTGGTCCACTGGAGAAGGAAATGGCAACCCACTCCAGTATCCTTGCCAAGAAAACCCCATGGACAATGTTAAAAGGCGAAAAGATATGACGCCGGAAGATGAGCCCCTCAGGTCGGAAGGTGCCCAATATGCTACTGGGGAAGAGCGGAGGGCAATTCCAAGTAGCTCCAGAAAGAGTGAAGCGGCTGGGCCAAAGCCAAAAGGACGTTCAGCTGTGGATGTATCTGGAAGTGAAAAGAAGGTCCGATGCTGTAAAGAACAATATTGTATAGGTACGTGGAATGTAAGATCCATGAACCAAGGCAAGCTGGATGTGGTCAAACATGAGATGACAAGATTGAACGTCGACATCTTGGGAATCAGCGAATTGAAATGGACGGGAATGGGTGAATTTAATTCAGGTGACCACTATATCTACTACTGTGGGCAAGAAACCCTTAGAAGAAATGGAGTTGCACTCATAGTCAATAAGAGAGTGGGAAAGGCAGTAATGGGGTACAACCTCAAAAACGACAGAATGATCTCAGTGCGTATCCAAGGAAAACCATTCAACATCACGGTAATCCAAGTCTATGCCCCAACCACTGATGCCAAAGAAGCTGAAGTTGACCGGTTCTATGAAGACCTACAAGACCTTCTAGAACTAGCACCAAAAAAAGATGTCCTTTTCATCATAGGGGATTGGAATGCTAAAGTAGGAAGTCAAGGAGTAATCGGAATAACAGGCAAGTTTGGCCTTGGAGTACAAAATGAAGCAGGGCAAAGGCTAATAGAGTTCTGTCAAGAGAACAAGCTAGTCATAGCAAACACTCTTTTCCAACAACACAAGAGACGACTCTACACATCGACATCACCAGATGGTCAATACCGAAACCAGATAGATTACATACTTTGCAGCCAAAGACGGAGAAGCTCTATACAGACGGCAAAAACAAGACCAGGAGCTGACTGTGGTTCAGATCATGAGCTTCTTACTGCAAAATTTAGGCTTAAATTGAATGTAGGGAAAACCACTAGACCACTCAGGTATGACTTAGATCATATTCCATGTGAGTACACAGTGAAGGTGATGAACAGATTTAGAGGATTAGATTTGGTAGATAGAGTGCTTGAAGAACTATGGATAGAGGTCTGTAACATTGTACAAGAGGCAGCAACTAAAACCATCCCAAAGAAAAAGAAATGCAAGAAAGCAAAATGGCTGTCTGATGAGGCTTTACAAATAGCTGTGGAAAGAAGGAATGCGAAAAGCAAGGGTGAAAGGGAAAGATATAAGCAACTGAATGCAGATTTCCAGAGAATAGCAAGGAGAGATAAGAAGGCCTTCTTAAATGAACAATGCAAAGAAATTGAAGAAAACAATAGAATGGGGAAGACTAGAGATCTCTTCAAGAAAAGTGGAGATATCAAAGGAACGTTTAGTGCAAAGATGGGCATGATAAAGGACAAAAAAGGCAGGGACCTAACAGAAGCAGAAGAGATTAAGAAGAGGTGGCAAGAATACACAGAAGAACTATACAAGAAAGATCTTAATGTCCCTGATGTCCATGCTGGTGTGGTCACTGACCCTGAGCCAGACATCCTAGAGAGTGAAGTCAAGTGGGCCTTAGGAAGCATTGCTAACAACAAAGCTAGTGGAGATGACAGTATTCCAGCTGAGTTATTTAAAATACTAAAAGACAATGCTGTTAAAGTGCTGCACTCAATATGCCAGCAAGTTTGGAAAACGCAACAGTGGCCACGGGATTGGAAAAGGTCAGTTTACGTTCCAATTCCAAAGAAGGGCAATGCCAAAGAATGCTCAAACTATCGCACCATTGCACTCATTTCACATGCTAGCAAGGTTATGCTCAAAATCCTACAAGCTAGGCTTCAGCAGTACGTGAACCGAGAACTACCGGATGTACAAGCTGGGTTTCGAAGAGGCAGAGGAACTAGAGATCAAATTGCCAACATTCGCTGGATCATGGAGAAAGCACGAGAGTTCCAGAAAAGCATCTACTTCTGCTTCATTGACTATGCAAAAGCCTTTGACTGTGTGGATCACAACAAACTGTGGCAAATTCTTAAAGAGATGGGGATACCAGACCACCTTACCTGTCTCCTGAGAAATCTGTATGCGGGCCAAGAAGCAACAGTTAGAACCGGTCATGGAACAACCGATTGGTTCAAAATAGGGAAAGGAGTACGACAAGGCTGTATACTGTCACCCTGCTTATTTAACCTATATGCAGAGTACATCATGAGAAATGCCAGGCTGGAAGAATCACAAACCGGAATTAAGATTGCAGGGAGAAACATCAATAACCTCAGATATGCAGACGATACCACCCTAATGGCAGAAAGTGAAGAAGAACTAAAGAGCCTCTTGATGAGGGTGAAAGAGGAGAGTGCGAAAGCTGGCTTGAAACTCAACATTAAAAAAACTAAGATCATGGCATCTGGACCCATCAATCCCTGGCAAATAGAAGGGGTAGAAATGGAAGCAGTAACAGACTTCATTTATTTGGGCTCCAAGATCACTGCAGACGGAGACTGCAGCCATGAAATTAGAAGACGCTTGCTCCTTGGGAGGAAAGCTATGGCAAACCTAGATAGCATATTAAAAAGCAGAGACGTCACCTTGCCAACAAAGATCCGCATAGTCAAAGCTATGGTTTTTCCAGTAGTAATGTATCTGTGAGAGCTGGACCATAAAGAAGGCTGAACGCCGAAGAATTGATGCCTTTGAACTGTGGTGCTGGAGAAGACTCTTAAGAGTCCCCTGGACTGCTAGGAGGTCAAACCAGTCAATCTTAAAGGAAATCAACTCTGATTGCTCATTGGAAGGATTGATAATGAAGCTCAAGCTCAGATACTTTGGTCACCTAATGCGAAGAGAGGACTCTTTGGAAAAGACCCTGATGCTGGGAAAGATGGAAGGCAAAAGGAGAAGAGGACGGCAGAGGATGAGATGGCTAGATAGCATCACTGAAGCAATGAGCATGAAATTGAGCAAACTCAGGGAGGCAGTGAAAGATAGGAAGGCTGGCGCAATATGGTTCATGGGGTCACGAAGAGTCGGACACGACTTAACGACTAAACAACAACAAACATAAAATTGTATGCTGCAGAAAGCATACATACTGAGACGATGCTTGGCATGCTGGGAAACACCCCCTCAGAACACACCAAGGAGTCTCCAGGCTGCACTGGTTGCCTCCTGACAGCTTTGGGATGGGCACCTCCACCATGCACAGCATCATAGCCATCACCACACCACAATTTCATAGCCTAGAAAGGCAGATCTGGTGGCTTAAGTATAGTCGGTGAGGAATTTCACAGTCTGCACAGAAGGAGATGGTCAACCTGAAGTCCTTGCCTACAGAGTGTGCCAACTGGTCTCTCAACTAGCCTCTTCAGCACGCACTTTGGAACTTTGTACAGTACAGCCAGTGTTGGAACCACCTAGCTTGGAAGACTCTTCAGCACACATCGAGGGGTCTTAGGACTGACTGTCTCTTATGGGAGCTATGGGATTTCCTATAGCCTGCAGTGAAGCCACTGAATATAGCTGCAAGATAACTCTTTTCTCACCCTCTCCTACACCATTCCGCAAAGAAGGTTCCTATCAGTCATCTCCCAAAGTGTGAGCTCTAAGGAAGAAGGCTGGGAAAAGGTTTTGCTTTGGTTTTAGAAGCAAGAGGACCACAGATGCTTCATGAAACAACTTTAAAGGGATGCTGTGCTAAAAGATTCATCAAAGTAATTAATTCCTTCAACACTTCACAAAACCCTAGTACAGAATACCCTGAAGTGCTACTTTGCTTTTTTGTAAATGACTCTTTTATGACTAGCTGTGCCCAACACAGTAACCATTTTGTATGAAAAGCAAGTCATTTTGTGAGTGTGCTCATCACATGCTTTCATCTTACAAATGCATCTTCAACAACAGGTTGCCTATTCTCAACATAAACTTTCTTGCAAGCCACAGATTAATTCCAAAGGGGAAAAAATAATGGCCTATGCAGTCGGCATTTGCTTACCATTTTCTCTTAGCCACATTAAAAGATCTGCAATGGTAATTTTTGCACATTTAAAGACTTGATTTATTGGATTAGATAAAGAAAATATTGAGGGTTATTTTTCTATTTAGAATGCATTTATTTGACTACATGGTCAGCAATAAATTAACAATATTATAATGTTCACATGCTTTAAAAACGAGTAAAAAAATATTTTAAGGTGTTAAACTTTGGAGAACTAAATCTCCCATCTTTTGTTTTCGTTGTTAGCATATATACCCCTTTCCCTCCTTTGATTACTTTTTTTTCCTTATTAAAACAAAATAAACCAAAAAAATTAATAAAAATGAATATAATATGTCCTGGGTGAAAATGGCCTAGCCTTACTCTCCATCTAAAGGCTAATGATGAAATCTAATAATAGTTGATAGGGTTGCTGTTAAAAGTTTAGATACAAACACAACACTTTTTCTAGAACCCTTTTTTTCAGAGTTACATTTTTTGGGAAAGGTCAAAAGTAATGACACAGTGATGTCACTGGAGGAGGCATCAGCAGAAGTTTAGGAACCTTTTTTTCCACTTTGGAGGGATGGGGTAATAAACAGGTAATTATTTGGTGCAGTCTCTCGGTTTCTAGTCCAGTGCCTTAACCACTACACCAAACTGGGTCTCAATAAATAGGCATACTAAGCATATTAAAGAATTAATTAACATATTTGTCTTTTTTAAACTGGGGGCTGCACATGCTATTTGAGTAGAAGAGTGGGAGCCAGGCATGAGAAAGTTATTGGAACCAAGACAAAAACTAAAATTGGTTAAATTTTAATATACACTGAATAGTAATTAAATAATTCTTAATAAAGAACAACTAGAACATAGGTTATTTCTACTCTGTTGCCATTAAGGGTTTGATTCTAGGCACCTATCAGATCTGGGCTGCAAAATGCAAAGCGCCAGATGGCAGCACAAAGTTAATGTTTTTTATGTCTCTTTGCTGCCATCTAGGAGTCATCTAGATTTTGCAGCCCAGATATGGTACAGAGTACAGATCGTTAATTTATTTTCCTGGTGATGGAAAACATACTTTTGATTTTTAACTCCTCCAGAAACTGTTCTCTTGCTCCTTCAGTAAGCAAAATTACTGTTCATTTAAAGCAGCTTGTCCTCTGCTCCTGAGATTGGTTTTATGTGTGCTAAATTCTCCTCCAGGTATGTGATTGCAAAAATCTGCCTTAGTAGATTTGGGTTACCATTGAATTATGGTCATACTTTGGAAGGAAGGTCCTAGTAAACTTAAGCTCTTACCAAAATAAGAAAGACTTTTCTCCTTCTTTGACATTCATAAGGGTGTTACTGTATACTCTTAGCTCAGAATATCTCATTTGCACAGCTCTGAGTAAATACACATATGACAGCATAGAGAAGAGGCAGGGGAGGCTTACATATATTTCCCCTTAGTAGACAGGTAACATGAGAAGCACCCTCCAGTCTAATGATGAAAACAGAGCCTTTCTCAATGAACTTATCTCAGTACAAGGTTTCGACTTGACGCTACTCTGAGAACCAGGTGAGTATACTTCTTTTAAACTGATTTAAGGCAGCGTCTTGCACAGAGAGACGGGATCAGTTGCCTGCCGGTAAGCACGAAACTGCACTCGCCCGAAAAGGGCGCGAAGCAACGGAAACCCCGCCTCCTGCGCTCGCCAGCTGGGCTCTGCTCTAGGAAGGAGGCTCTGGCAAACCACTTCCGAAACAATTGCCTTGAAAACTGCAAGGATTCGTCCAGGCAGTCACTGCGGGGTCAGTAATGACTGAGTGCAGACAAAAAAAAAAAAAATGATTAAAAGTAACATATTGGGAAATGGTACATAAAATGCTGGTAAAGATGTTTGTATTATAAATTAGAGCTGCTTTGGTTTTAATAATCCCCATCCTATATATACAGCAAATTTCCATTTGAATCTTAATGGAAATTACGATGCTTGTAGATGTTCAGACATTATCCAAAATGCATGTGATTTTTCAAAAAGAACAAATTTTTCAAATCAACACAGCATATTAAATAGTAAGAAAAATTCATATGTAACCTTCTGAATGCACAATACAACTTTGGGTTTGAACATTATTTCAATTCATTTAGTATCTCAAATGCATGTTTATGGCTTTTTCATGTGAATATTGGTGCCTAAATGTACAGTTCTGCTAAACAAGAGCTGCTTTCAAAAATACACACAAATATGCAGTGAACATTATTCCTCAAAATAATACAAAAAAAGAGCTCTGTTGAATTAGATGTGTCATCAAACAACTTAAAAATATTTGATTCAGAAACACAGCAGATTTATAATATACTAACAGAACCACAACAAGATACCTAAAAGCAGTAATAGTATGAAAAGCAAGAAAGGTAATGAATTAGTATACATTCATTGTATCTTCTGTATATCTTCCTGTGACTTAGTTTGCACATCATAAGGAAACATTTTGAAGCATTCTGGTGATTGAGCGGCCTGCTGATGCACGGTGCTTGAGAGCTCCCATTCCCAATTCCAACTTACTGGAACACCCGTACCTTCCAATTCTAGTCCCTTATGAGGGGTTTGCCTATCATGCTGAGCAAACTGCAGACGCTGGTTCTGGCTGACAGAAGCCAAGCAAGAGCAACTGAGCTTGTTCATGTGACATGAAAACATGGCTGTTATGTCTGACAGAATATTAACTCTGCAACTCTATTCAGAAGTAAATCTTGCTATTCTCAATGGAGTTTATGCTAAGTATGTATGGGTTTAAAGTCTCATAGTAAAATCCTGAGGTAAGTCCATTGAAATCAATGAGATTTATTCCTATGTAAGCATGCAGGAATGTAATCCTACAACTTTACTTGGAAATAGATCTGATTGAACTGAGTAAGGGTAGCAGTGCAATCCTTTATGTCTACTTAGAATTAATCCCCACAGAGTTAAAAAGCATTAAAGCCTACACTACTTTTTCCAAGCTCAGTGGAGAACTAACGCAAGGCCCCTTGTATCATTCATTACCTTGTTTCGTTAAGGCATGTCTAATGGCATAGAACAATGTAAATAAAATGTGTGTAGACATAGCACAATATATAGTAATAGCACTCACATAAATGTATACTTGAAAAGGAAAGGATAAGAAAAATAGCAAAATAATATGGTTTTCAACAACAACAACAAAGTGAAAATCTCCTCCATCTAAATAGTCAAAAAAGCATGCAAATAATCATTTTAAATCAACATAATACTGAACTTCATACACTAATTTCTGGACAGAATTTATCTCATAAACATATATGAATTGTAGCTGAAAATATTTGTCACTGCAAAATAACAACATGTATGAAAAGAAAGAGATATCTAAAGATGTCATTCATGCAAGAAAAACTTTTTTCCATGTGAAGAAGGAAAAAGGCAACATAAAGACAGGTAAGGCAGCAGAGGCAACAGGTTTCAGAAAGATGGAGACCAGAGGAAGAGGCAAACTGTTTCAGATGGGCTTGGAACGTGAAGGGAATGATGCACAACAGTAAACTGTTGGGGAAAAAAAGCAAATAATACATTAAAAATTGAACAAAAATAATTTAAAGCACAATCCTATATTCACTAATCTAGGAGTACATCCAACTATATTCAAGGGAATTATTAGACATATATATGAGTGCACTGCATATCTACATGTTTATACATGGACAAACTGAAGAGAATTTTCTATAAACAAAAATCACACCTTTATATTCTAGAGCTACCATCCAGTGCATTGTAGGAAAAATGTAGTGAATGTCTGCCATTTTCTCTACAAAGCACTAATTAAACGTTTCCTTGCTCCTAGAGGTATAGTGGAGGGAAACAAAACAGTGGTCTAGATGACAGGAGGGAAACCTCTGTTGTGCTACTGTTGTTGTATATGATAGCAGCAAAAATTGTTGAAAGTAATCACTGTTATTGCTAACTGTATGCCCTTGAGTGCACATACCAGATCTGAGTTGCAAAAAGCCGGATGACCACTAGATGGCAACAAATCTTAATTCTTTTGGCTACAAAATCATCTGGAACTTCATGATCCAGATATGTCTATCTTTGTACTAAAAAATTAAATCCCACTAAAAAAATAACAAAATCCTTACTTCTCACATTATAAATACCAATATACAATGTAAATACCAATAAACATGTAGAGACTGTTTTACAATCCTCCTAGACTTTTTAGATATTCAAGAGCTTCTAATGAAACTATCAGTAAAGATGGAGAAGCATTCTTGGAAGACAACTTACACTCTGTTGAAATAAGCTTTTTCTACAATTCATAGCCACAATATGTTGTATTTCAGTGCACATTCACAGGGGAAGAAAGATCTTTTTGGAAGTACTCTTAGATCAGAAGAGTACTAGCAATTCTGAATGCAACACTCTTGGACAAAATCAATATAAGTAATCAGATCATATACTTTAATTATTGTATACTGCTCAGGGTCCCTTGAAAAGAACAATAATCAAATAACAACAACAACAGTATAATTGACATTCTCTGAGGCTACTGCTGCCAGCTCAAGGACATGCAACCTCAGGCATATCCCTGTAAATAGGGTTCTTCTGGCCATATAAAATCACATTTTGAAATATTTTAAAGTGGTCCTAATTTATAATGATTGCTTACTATCTACAATCTACTCCTAAGCAGACACATACAGAACTTCAGTGTTAGGCTGTATCTTAAATACATTTACTTTGAAATAAATTTGTACTAAATTTAGTGCAGTTTACTTCCCAATTAATATGTTCTGATGGGGCTGTTAATTAAAACTTCAGCAAACCATACATGCAATGAATGTATGAATCATGGCAAATCTTCACAAAGTGAAAGTTTGATCAAAATCAGGTATTAGAGTAGAAGAAACCATATTAGTAAGCTAAAGTAGAAAAATCTATCCATGGATGGGTAATGTGGGATTTGTATATAAAACATGTAGAGGTCCAAATGTTAACAAGGTAGCTGAGCAGAATCATGGTTGAACAGAACACATTTATTTCCTTTTAATTTTTTGAAGAGAAGAAAAAGATGTAGGCATGAACCTGGGGAAGGCAGGACAGTACAGTTATGCACTGGCTAATAACAGAGCTCTGGCTGGCTGGCAGTCCTCTGTGCTCACTATTGGTCAGAAATAGCTAATACTGGATGACTGAAGGTTCCCTCCATGCTCTGTCCTCACAGAGTTCCAATATCTAAAAAGATCTGAAATCATCAGAATAGCCCAGAACAATATTGAGTGGCCATTATCTTGGGATCGTAATTGTTGGGACAAAAGTTTATTTCCAAGTGGTCTTTAGGATAGTCCAAACTTGAAGTGACATTGATATGAGGGAGTTACAAGCACATTCCTTTTTTTTAAGTTTCAAGTGCTGTTGCATTCAGGGAGACAACAGCAAAATGGCGGCAGATAAGGCTGACCAAGAACTGGAGGGAAGAGGGCATACAGCATTAGTCTGAAGTGGCCAATAAGCACTTCACCAGTCCCATCCTCTGCTGGTCATTTGACTTCATTTCTGACTGCAGTTGCAAAGCATATCAGATTTTATAAGGCTTGTGATTCTTGTTGGATACTACTTTAGCACTGGTATAGTTGCAGACATCTTAAGCCTGTCTCACTCATGGGCAGGGATGAAATGAAGGCAATGTCAGTGACAAGGCAAACAACATGTTGCTAGAGACTATTTGAACCAAGGTTATATTTAAGTGGGGAAACATTCTGTTTCTAGGCCATACCGCTTCAGATGCTACAGAGATTATTCACTTGATTGAATAAGCCACAGAAGTGCTTGCAAAGTTTGCCTTATTAACTGATGTTCAGTATTCAATAAATCACATGTACAAAATTCAGCAAAAGACCAGCATGTAGAAATCCCACATAATTTCATTCTAATTATATGAGAAATAGAAATTTGGACTGCCTGTCTTCCTTCCTTCCTTCCTTCCTTCCTTCCTTCCTTCCTTCCTTCCTTCCTTCCTTCCTTCCTATTTCAAATTTGTCACCGCCCATCTCACTGTGAGGTGACTCTGGGTGGTTTACAGTAAGAATAGAATAAATATTAATTAAAATAGATAAATATTAATTAAATAATTGCAGTATATTCAAAACACACTTCCTTTATAATACATCCAAGAGGCAGATGTTAATTAGATGTTAATAAACTCAGGGCGCATCGTCAAGGTCAGCCAAGTCTTCAACTCCCTCTAAAAAACTGGGAGGGTCAGGGGGAGAGTATTCCATAGGGCGGGGGCAACGGCAGAGAAAGCTCTCCTCCTAGGACCCGCCAGTCAACATTCTCTCACTGACAGGATCTGCAACATGCCTTCTCTGCCAGACCAGGTGGGACGGGTTGATATCCAGTGGATCAAGTAACAGGACAAATGGCACAAATGGTGGCTGCAAGGGCACAAGCTCTACCTTTTAGCCTTGGTTCTGAGATAAATGGCTGGAACTGGACTTGGGTTGTGGGCTAAAATGAAATTTTTTTGTTTAATTTCCTTTTGAGCTATACATTAGGGTTAATCTGGATAAACTGGGGCTTCTTGTCTGCCCTCTGCCCACCTTTAGATTTACCCTTAGCACAAAATGATTTACAATTGATAAAAAGCTAATTGTCAGTTAATGACCTGGAAATAATTTTTTTCTGAATCTATAATTCAGCTGAGACAAAAGATTGTCTTCACTGTAGCAAACAATGTTTTCTCATGTTTTTCTATCTGTCATCAGTGATTCTGGGAAGAGACTACTGACAGCAGATGAGGGAGCCAGGCACAGGCCTCTCCTTAAAAGACAATGGGGAAAGATCACTTGTTGCCTTCATTCATCCTTCTCTTTTAGTCCAGGTAGTTGGCAGACTATGTCCCTCAAAACAAATGGCTGTTGTGGGTCACTGGTCACGTATTGCCAAATTATCCAGAAGTCATAAGTAACCCAGCAATAGCCTGCTTTTAAACCATCTCACTCTTTCCTATTCCCATTCATTATATTCCAAATTGCAAATGTAATTACATTCTTAACATTTCTATTAAACAATAACTAAAATGAAATGCAAAAAAAAAAATGTTGTACTATGATTTTTTAGATTAAGTCTTGCTTAAGAGAAGTGTTCTTTTTCGTGTGTTCTTCCTGGACTGATTGGATTTATTTATGCAATACTATTTTTTAAATAAATAGTGTTATACACTACAGGTGAAACTCGAAAAATTAGAATATCGTGCAAATGTTCATTTATGTCAGTATGGCAACTCAAAAGGTGAAACCAATATATGAGATAGACGCATTACATGCAAAGCGAGATATGTCAAGCCTTACTTTGGTATAATTGTGATGATTATAGCGGACAGCTTATGAAAACCCTAAATTCACAATCTCAGAAAATTAGAATACTACATGACATCAATAACACAAGGATTGGAAATAGAACAATATCAGACCTCTGCAAAGTATAAGCATGCATATGTACTCAGTACTTGGTTTGGGCCCCTTTCGCAGCAATGACTGCCGCAATGTGGCGTGGCATGGATGCTATCAGCCTGTGGCACTGCTGAGGTGTTATGGAAGACCAGGATGCTTCAATAGCGGCTTTCAGCTCCGCTGCATTGTTCGGTCTCATGTCCCTCATCTTTCTCTTGGCAATGCCCCATCGATTCTCTATGGGGTTCAGGTCAGGCCAGTTTGCTGGCCAATCAAGCACAGTAATCCCATGGTCATTGAAGCAGGTTTTGGTACTTTTGGCAGTGTGGGCAGGTGCCAAGTCCTGCTGGAAAATGAAGTCAGCATCCCCATAAAGCTCGTCTGCGGAAGGAAGCATGAAGTGCTCCAAAATCTCCTGGTAGACGGCTGCGTTGACCCTGGACTTAATGAAGCACAGTGGACCAACACCACCAGCAGATGACATCGCTCCCCAAATCAACACAGGCTGTGGAAACTTCACACTGCACAGTGCTCCTGCATTCAAGTTCTTAAGCTGCATAAAGGCCATTTAGCACTGTAACTCAAACTATTATCTTCATGAGAAATGGGCTATAAAGTTCCATAAAAGGAAAATAAAAAGTTAAATAAAATAAAAATGAAATATTCAACCTCAGGTCTTGCCATCCAAATGCCAAAAATGTCATATCTGAAATCATTATCCTTGAATTATTACTTCCAATAAAGATTTGGCCTGGTTGGATTCAATATTTTAATTAGTAAATTTCATATAATACACTAAGAATGTTAAAAGGAGACAGATTGAAATGGAAAGCACATGTATGACAGGCAACAGAACAGAGGAAAGTCTGGAAAAGCCCAATTCCCTTTACTGCCACAAATATAAAGAAAAAGAAATATACAATTATTCAAACATACTTTTAGATACCAGCTGAGTTGGGTCTGTAACATCTGCTTCACTGTACAATACAGTTGGGTCCATAGTATCTTTGTCAGGAGGAGGGTATGGTGGGGGTGGGGGAATCACTAATTGGGGTGGACCACGTGTGTTGCCTCTAGGAGGCTTTTGAGGCACTTGCCGTCCATTACCTATAGGGGAATCAATTGGAATTCACTAGTTACTTTGACCATCAAATCAAATGTCTATTACATTTGCTGTAATGTACACGGCTTTGCAGTAATATACATAATAATCACCTTCTGATTAGTGTTTGGAAATTGCTATTCCAAAGTATTAGCTGTTTGTCAGTTTTAATGTATTTTTCAAGAAAATCTGAAACTCCAAAGCAGGCATAGCCATATCAGTAATATAAAGAGTTAGTGTGCCATTTACGATTGCTTACTTGAAATGAAATGTTTGGCTTTGAATCACTTGAAATAATCCATCCTCAATCCCTTTTTAATGTGTATTATTCTCTTACCTCTGCCTGGCCTTTATGATTAGCACACACACAAAATGCAGAAAGAGCCATTCATATAACTACTGTTAAAACTCTCATATAATCTTAGGAATTAATTATAGCTCTTATATAATCTCATTAAAATATTGTCAAAAAGATGTACAAACCAATAAATCACACTTGGTCTCTGTAGACCAAATTTATTTATTCGTTTGTTTGTATGCTGCCATGATCACAAGACTCTCAGCGGCTAACAAGATATATAAAAGGTGAGACAAATAAAACCCAAACAAAATATGTGGCGTCAGGCCCCAAAAGCTCTCTGGAAAAGCTCTATCTTCAGCTTTTTCCAGAATGCAGACAATATTGGAGACATACAAATCTCTCAACTGGAGGTCCCTCCAGAGGGCAGACCCCATCACTGAAAAATTGTGTTTCTGGGCTTCGGCCTCCCAAACTTTCAAAAATGGGGGACAACCAGCTGCTTCTTCTGGCATAAGCAGAGTGGACAGGCCAACTATAGTGGAGAGATGTGGTCCTCCAGGTAACCAAGCACCAGGCCGTAAATGGCTTTATAGGTTAATACCAGCACTTCTAATTGTGCTTGGAAAATAATACGAAGCAAATGCAGGGCTTGGAAATAGGTGCAATGTGTGCTCAACAGTCACCTCCCATGAGCACTTGGGCCACTGCATTTTGCAAAGTGAAGCTTTGTGGTCTTTAAAGGCAGAAGATCTAAATGGGTGGTGATGAAGGTGTGAGCCACTGTAGTGAGGTCTTCTCACTATCCTCTGGCCATGGCTTCCACCTGCTAATCAAGCAGGAGCCACAAGTCCAGGGGGACCTGAAGCCCTGTGCCTGCTCCTTCAAGGACTATGCCACCCTGTCCAGAAATAAAACAGTGGGCTTAGAGCCACACTGGTTTACAAACAGTAGCTCCATCTTGCTAGGGTTTAGTTTAAGCCTGCTTTCTCCCATTCAGACCCACACAGCCTCCAAGCATAGGGACAAGACTTTGTTGGCATCTCTGGCCCAGCCTGGGGTTACAGTATATGATTGGATATCATCAGCATATTGTTTATACCAGACCCCAAGATGTCAGATTACCTCCCCAAGTGGTTTCATGTAGATGATGAATAGCAAGGGGGAAAGCACTGACTCCTGGGATACCCCACAGGAGAACAACTACAGTGCCAGTCTCTCTCCCTTGACTACCACCTATTGCTATCAACCACTGAGGAAGGAGTGGAACCACTGCAGAACAGTGCCTTCAATTCCTGCAGCTAGTCCAGAAGGATACCATGGTTGATGATAATGAAGGCTACTGAAATGTCCAAAAGGACCAGGACAAGTGTACTACCCCCATTCATAGGTCATCAACCAAAGCTGTCTCTGTCCCATTTCTGGGCCTGAACCCTGATTGTAATGGTCCTAATATGACACTAAAGGTATCACAGAGGGCCTTAAATGCATGACAGATCCTTAAAAAGCTTTATAAAAAAACAGTGATTAATAACTTGAATTACATACGACTTACATCAAAGATTAAGATTAATAATAATAAAATTTAATAAATAATAATATTCATATGTCAGGATGTGTCTACATAGTATCAACAAAGTTCAGAATCGTGCAGGCAATGGTTTTCCCTGTGACACTCTATGGAAGCAAAAGTTGGACTTTGGAGAAACAGAATACACAGAATATTGATGCTTCTGAACTCTAGTGTTGGAGAAGGCTCCTGAGAATACCATGGATAGCTAATAAAATAAATCAATCACTGAACAAATCAACTGAGAGTTCTCACTTGAGATACAGATGACCAGGCTTAGATTATCCTACTTCACACACATTAGGCAAAGACCTAGGTCTCTGTGATAAGTTTATAATGCTGGGAAAGGTGGAAGGAGAGACTTCCAGGTAAGAAATGGTGAACTGAAGATGGCTCTGCTAAAAGGGAACCGATGACCATGGTGAAATTAAGAGCCAACAAGCAGACTGGCTCTTCGTAATTCCTCTCCAAACAAGGAGAGGACTTGAGATCACCCACAAGTGCTCCAGATAGTTGCTCCTCATGAGGAGACCGCAAGACAGTGGTCTCTAGTGGGTTTACAGCTCTGGGAGATGAGGAAAAACCATCTTTGCTCAAACTGTGGTCGGCGCCTTTATGGACACAGGGTTCACATACTTCCTTTTCTAATCACTTTTGAAAATTGCTTGTTAAATGGTTTTCAGCTATTAGGAATCTTTGGAGCAACAAGCTTTATGGCACTGAGTGAGTTTCCTTCAATCCTTAGAGAAAGAGGTTTTAAATACAAGTTTAAGGACTTTAAAAAATTATTTTTTTGGAATAAACAGCAAAAGGGTGATTAGAAAGTTGATTTCAGAAAGTTACAAATGGACTAAGGATCCAGGTGGATTTGAAGATTTTGGAATTAATTATAAGAATCCTCCCCGTGGGAAAATGCTGCTGTTTTGAATTCTTAAAAAAAAACATGATAGGATGGGACTTTGAAGGTTGGACACTAGAGGGAACCAGAAGGAGCTAAAGATTACAATTAAAGGAGAAGTACACTTAAATTCAACTTACTAATATAGAATGGAGCAAAATACTTTAACATTGGATGTATTAAAGGATATTTGTGAACAATGGACCCATGGAAGCTAATTTTAAGAGTGTCTGCCATTATGGATAGACTGAGTTTAAAAGTTGTTATAGAAGAGGAAAAAGTTATACTGGACAAGACAGAGACTGATCTGAAAGTGGATTTTAAAATGACAGGCTACAAGAATGATATGGAACAAGATGCTACACTAGATATATAAATGAAACCAGCTGATGTCTTAATAATTAAATAATAATCATTAATAATTATTTCCCACAGGAAGGATTCTTATAATTAATTCCAAAATCTTCCAATAATCTTAATAATTTAAAGGGATATACAAATAAGAAATCAAAAGAGTGACCTGGATAACTGGAGTTATCAAAGAAACTTGTTAAAAGTTTTGAAGAATTTTGTGAGAAGAGAAAGAAAAAATGAAAAGAAATCAAGTTCTAGGACATTATTGGAAGGGATTAAAAATCAAGATTGTTAAAAGTAAAAGGAAGGAATATAAAGTTGATTTATTTGATCAAGGTTTAAATAGATATATTGTTATCTCTGGTAACCCTTAATGGACTTTTGTTGACCAGGACTGAATGATGAGGCTTTCAGGATTTGTTTATAGACAAGATATGAGATATGAGAAGAGATCATTTGTTGTGTTTTAAGAGAAGGTGATTAGTTACTAAAATTGTTTATACTTGTTGTGATGAAGGAAGAAGTCATTTCTTTATATATTTCTTTTCTTTTTCTTTACTATATTCTTATTTTTTCTTTCTTTTCTATTTTTCTATTTTTTTTCATGCAATATTTTTCCTTTTTACTATTAATAAACAGTAGTATTACTAAATTACTATTTTAAAAAAAGGAAAGGTGGAAGGAGAGAGAAGAGGACGACATGCAGCAAGATACAGCAGCAATGGGTGCAGTACTGGAAGACCTGAAAGACCAGGTTGGGGACAGATCATCACGGAGAAAAATCTATATGAAGCTGACATCAAGTGTGACATCAAATCAAATCACATCACAGATTTAGAAATCCATGAAAAAGTTTGCCAGTTTATCAAACATAAGTCTAAATGATCTTGACAAGATTTTCAGCTTCACTAAGCTTGTTCAATTTTTAGCAAAGTGTAACATTTTTGCCAAAATTATTTATATCTTATTGTTTTTTCTACCAGTTGTACAAACTGCCTAATAATAGAGGTTTCAGGTAGCTGCACAGATGTGCAGAACCTTTGTTTTGGCTCAAGAGAAAAGAACATAAAACAGCTACAACTTCTCTGTTTGATGTTAAAATCAAAGTGCTTAACTGTCCATGTTTATAGATCTTAATATATTAATTAACTAATTAAGAACTTTCCAATCAATAAATACTATTTAAGACTAGGGCTTCATCTAGCCAAATTAAGCATGCTAAATCTTATTTAGTTAATTATATATTTAAAGAATGCAAAATCATTCACCTACTTTCCTGGGAATAAGCCTTGTACTGAAATGTTACATTAACAGATAATGTATTTCAAAAATATATTCAAATGTGTAAAAAAAAAATAAAAAGCAATGCACCTTAAATATTAACATACATCACAGATGTCTGCATGTATCCAAAAAAGGTTTATGCAGTAAGTTAGAAAATAAATGATCAAATACTTTGTTGTTTCCAGACTTTCATTCTGTTACATTAATAATTTTCCAGATTACATAGTATTTTGTCACCTGGGATATATTTTAGTATGACTGTTGATGCATCACACAACCTGCAGAGCAGCAAAGGTCACATGCACTGGTGTCAAAACTAATTACTCTTACCAATTGTACTTTGTCTTTTATCTTCCATTTCTTCAGATCTGTTTGGCATTGCAGGAGTTGGTGGAGGAGGAGCACGTCTCTTTTTCTTTTTTAGCTCATGTTGCAATGAACTTTGGGACATCTATAAAGATAGAAAATAATACTATTTAGGCATATGAACTATTACATATTTTGTATATTTGAAGATATGTTAACAGGCCAGTATTTGAGTGTCTCCAGTGCCATGTGTTCTTGGAGACAAAGACATTAAATAACCCGGCCCCTGCAGCTGGTACTTGAAGGTATGCTTCCCCAAATTGGAAATAACATTAAAATTTCAAGACTAATAGCCCTCAGTAGAACTGTCTTCTGAATATATCCACCGCCACCACCCATCTAAAGCTATTAACCTCACTTACTATACAATACATAAAGAGGTACTTTCTTTTGTCTGTTCTAAACTTCAATAATCTGTCCTGGATTAACCTCTGTTTTTAGAAAGAGAAAAACTTCCCCATCCACATTCTCCATGTGATACAGGTTTTATAAATCTTGATTGTGTCCCCCTCAGTCATCTTTTTTCTGAGCTGAAAACTCTCAAACAGCTTATTCTCACATGGAAGGTGTTGAACCCCATTATTTTGTTTGCCTTCTTCTACACTGTTTGCTATTATATCCCTTTTCAACTGCAGTCATCGGAACTGTATCCAGTATTCTAAATACAGATGTACCATAGATGCATGCATATATGGGCTTTGCTATGTTGACCAATTTATTTTCAGTCCTTTTCCTCCCTAGTATGGAATTTCCTTTTTCAGAACTACTGCACAGAGAGTCAACATATTCACCAATTTATAATCCCAAGCTTTTTTTCTCCCCAGTTAGTTAAAGACAGCTCAGACCCCATCATGGCATATGTAAAGTTAGTCTTTTTGTCCTAATGTGCATGACTTTTACACTTACTTAAACTGAATATTCACTCAGTTTAAAGAGATCCTTCTGGAGCTTTACAAACTCTTTTGGTTTTTACCAACTTGACTACATTGGCATTGCCTGCAAACTCACTCAACTCATTGTCTACAACAAAGCCCAGATCATTTACTAACAAGTAAAAAAACACTGGTACCAATACAGATTTTTGAGGATTTCTACTTCTCCATAAAGAAAATTGCCCATTTATCCTTATTCTTTGTTTTCTGTTTTTGAAATGAAATGAAAAACTTTGTCATAGACTTTTTGAACATCCAAATGGAAAATATTGACAGGGTCATCTGTAACCATGTAGCTGCTGACCATCTAAAAGGTTGGTGCGGCAGGA
The DNA here is from genome assembly GCA_030867105.1 of Liasis olivaceus. Classification (NCBI taxonomy): domain Eukaryota; kingdom Metazoa; phylum Chordata; class Lepidosauria; order Squamata; family Pythonidae; genus Liasis; species Liasis olivaceus. Next base: position 59,843,110 of record CM061351.1, read on the forward strand.
TTTACCTTCATAGAATCCATGCTGATTTTCCTTCAATAACGCTTGTTCCTTTGTATGCTTACTTATTTTTATTACCATTTCTACTAATTTGCCTGGACAGATATCAAGTGACTAGCCTATGATTTCCCAGATATATCTGGGTCCCTTTTGAAAAATTGGTGCCACATCATCTATCTTCCAATCCTCAGGCACTTAGTCCAGTCTGAAGGACAAACAACATATTTTGAAGGAGGTCAACAATTTCATATTTGAATTAAGAATTATCAGGACTCAGAGATTTATTACTGCGTAGTTTCTCAAGAAGTCCCAGAATATTTATTTATTCAATTTATATCCCACTTTTCCTTCAGGAGCTCAGGGTGATGAACATGGCATTCCCTCCTCCAGTTTTTCTTCACAACAGTCCTTTGAGTAACACTGCACTGAGACACGCAAAGTTTCTCTGCAATCTCTATATCCTCCTTGAACATTGCTTTTTTTTTCCTAGATTTTTTTCACCTGCCTTTATTATTTTTATAAATAACTTAAGGTGGCAAACATACCTAATACTCCTTCCTCCTCCTATTTTCCCAACAACCACCCTGTGAGGTGAGTTGGGCTGAGAGAGTATGACTGGCCCAAGGTCACCCAGCTGGCTTTGTGCCGAAGGCAGGACTAGAACCCACAGTCTCCTGCTTTCTAGCCTGGTGCCTTAACCACTAGACCAAACTGGCTCTCTTGCTTCCCTGGCCAGTTTTCTGCTTTGCGGTGTCTTCATGAAATCAATGGAGAGAAATGACCTGGAGAACTGGGACAGGGTATGTTGATGATACCCAAATCTTTTTCTCTGTAACATCTTTAGTGTGGCTCCCTAAATGCCTGCCCATAGGTGACAGTCAATTAGGTGAGAGATAATAAGATGAAAATTAATCCAGAGAAGACAGTATCACTTAGTGTCTCAACTGTAGACAGTAGATTTCCTTTTCTGGAGGGTTTAAACTCTTCTAGAATGAGCAGATACACAATCTGGGATGCTTCTGGCTACTCTCTCTCTCTGGTTTCGGACAGTGAGGCAATGACCAGAATTGTTTCTTATCAGCTTCAGCTGATACATGAAATGCACCCATTCCTGGAACAAAATGAACTTAAAATTCTAGAGCACATGATGATAAGTTTAACCACAGTAAAATCATTTATGCCTTTGGTCTAATCTAAGAACTTTACGTTGTACAAAATTTAGCAGCCAACATGCTCCTTGGAAAAATTCAAAGTGATCACAGTACATCTGTGTTAAAAGTATCAAACTGGCTGCCAACTGTACAAAATACAAAGTTTTAGATATTATCCTTAGATCCCTATAAAGCCTGAGTTTATCTTCTTCATTTTGTCCCCCCCTCCCCCGAGATGATTTAAAGAAGTTCACTTACTGTAGACATGGGATTTGAGCTCAAGCCTTCTCTTGGCCCCTCCAGTCCTTCCTATTAAGTTAAAAGGCTTGACCTCTTTAAGAGATCAAAGACCTTAAAAACACATATTTTAAGTTTCTTTAACTCTGATTTTTAGTTTCAAAAACACAGAATCACAGGCCTGAAAGAGTCCATTTAGGGCACCAAGGCTGATCTTCAGCTCACTGCAGGAATCCAAATTACAGCAGTCTATTACAATCCAGTTAAAGTGGAGCTCATCATTTCATTGGGCAGTTCTTACAGTGTGGATTTTTTTCTCCCTTACACTTGTGGTGTTTGAAAGTTGAAAAGATATTTGTAAAGGTGGATTTTTTAAAGTTTTCTTACTTAAGAATTGATTTTTTTTCAATTAAAAATCTTATTCCCATGGTAGCAGCAGAAATGTAACTATATAAAAATCAAGCAAGCTTTGAGGATCTAGGGGACCCTTTAGCATTGTAATTTAGTTTGGCACCAAGGAAGGGAGCAGAAGCCAGACAACAAGGCCTAAAAATGTCAGGTAAAGGGTAGTGTAAAAGCGGTAATCTTATAATACTAGTAATAATAATAGTATATAATAATAATTATTATTATTATAATAATAGTAATCTTATACTACTACTAATATAATATAACACTATTATAATAATAGTGAAGGAATGTAGATGGGGTGATATCAAGACTAAGGTCAGGATTTGGATGATTATTATACTTTATTGTTGTATCAATTTATTGTTGATAAAGGGTTGGGTTTTTTCCTATGAAAATGTGAGTAATTATTCATGACTGATCATGTATCCTATATAATCCTTTGCAAATTTGTATACAGGGCTCTTGGTCTGGATGGCTGGGAATCCAGTGATCACTGTTTTAGGGTATTTTAATAAAGAAACTTTGTTTTGGAACTGCTTTGCTTTGGTTCATCTTTCAGTGGATTACTTATTTTCTATGACATGCTGAACCTGCACCTATCTTTCTGTAACTTAAATCCATTATTCTATGTCTTATCTTTTGGCATTATAAATACAAGTCTTGAGCTTCTTCTGTGTGCTGCATTTTCAGGTAACTGAGTGCTGTCATATCCCACATCCTCTCAGGGCCAAAGAGTCCCAGTTCTTTCGATCTTTCTTTATACAACTTACATTGTATTATTATTCTACTGCTCTTCTCTGACCCTGCATTAGCTTATCTGAATCCTTTCTTAGGATGGATTCCTGTTGCACCTAAAGCTGGACATAGTACTCAAAATGGGATCTCACTAACATAAAACAAAGTGGAACATTTCTGTTGATATAGCTTAAAATTGCATTTGCTTTTCTTGCAGCCATATCATACTGCTGAGTCAATATTCAGGTGGTGATGAACTATTATTCCAAGATCATTTCCACAATTACGGTTGCCAATCCACCAGCCTCTGTATATTTATTTTCCAATTCCCTAACTTCACATTTGTTCAACAATTACCCCACGTTGACTTTCAATAAGATAAAATGCCATTTAGTGAATACTTAATTAGCTTGCTACTCAGAATAGCATGCTAATAATCAAGATATATTATGTCCATAGCATTCTCACAATTTACTAGAGAGATTACGTGTTCAAAAAATGAAACAAGAGAAGACTTGTTCTTGACAAAACCATGCTGACTCCTTGTAAACACTACACTGTTTTCATGTTAAGTCTTTATGGTTAATTCTAGAATTTTCCCAGATCATTATCAGACTGACTGGTCCACAGAACCTCAGAACTTCCTTTTCTCTTTTTTTTGAAGATAAGGATATTTGCCCTCTTCCAGTTGTCTGACGCTAATTCATTTTGAGCTTCCATAGGAAGACCTACAACAAAGTTTCTGGACAGGAACTGAGAAACCAAGCTTTGAACATTGAGTTCCTGCAACGTCATGAAAAAAAGGGAGGCAGAAAATATCGAGTTCCATGCTTGGGGAAGTAGGAGCATATCTAAACACTTTGCCTTATAAAGTACATTTTCTCCCAGGAGCATGGATTGGAATTGAAACTGAGTGACCATCAAGACTCATCAAATCCTCTAATTAATATGGTCTATTGCTTGTTCACATATAGTTGAATGATACAGCCAAGCACTATGAAGATCAATGGAGAGATTTGGGACTATAGTTTATGGGGTGTTTTGGATGAAGGACTTCTGTCAGGAAAGAGGCTGCATCTCCAAAATATCAATCAGGAGGACTAGTGATTTAGTGAGGAATGGAGAGGAATAGCCAACATCTGGGCCTGCAGATAAAGGTTCATGTGCTATATAAGATATTGGGATAGCAACTGGAGTAGGACCACTACCTTCCCCAATTTTTAATAAGAGAGCCCTTATATAATTGAATGTTTGACTTTGAGTGTTACGTATAAACAAAACAAGCTTGAGCTCAATAGAGATATGATCTGATAATATTACTGAGATTTGATGCAATACTTTCCATGAATTATTATATAACAACGTAAAAATAAAGCTTATTTAAAAAGAACAAAAACCGCAAAAAGGAGTTTCTGAACCATTACCATGTTTGTGGATGCCTCACTCCTGGGAGGTTTGGGTTCCATGACAGACGAAAAAAAAATCCTCTAGGAAAAAAAAGTAAAGCAATTTTTTCTTTAATACTTAAAAGCCCAATCTGTGGATTTTAGTTAGAGCTTTCTCTCACTACAAAACAATATATAGCAGAAAATGGCAGGCAGACTCTAAAAATGCAGAGAGATAAAATGAGGAAAACAGGAAAAAGCTTACAAGCTCCTGCACTGTTCTTGAGAACGTGGCAAGAACAGGGATTTCTTTCCTCCGGATTCTCTTTGATACTGCATGAAACAGAGTGGCCTCGATCTCTAAGGTATCCCTTGTCTATGATTTCCTGGAATATAATCTCCTGAAGAGTATGTCTATGCAGATATATACACATATCTCTAATAATATTTATAATTTTTATAATAATAAAAATAATTTTAAAATTATACAGTACCTAAAAATGTAACATGAATGGTATTTAGGTACAGATACATAAATACACATACATACATAAAACAGAGAAACAATATACAAGAGAAAGAGAAACTACTTTTTATGAAAAGGCAAAAATAGCAGTGTGCACCCCATTTTTTTCAATGGAGATTTGGCAAACAGCTATCTGTATTGTTAGTGAAGGGCTATGTACTCATGATCATGTGAAATAAGTTAAAATGCTTACTTAAAAGTGTTTTTAAATGTGTATAGTAAAAGCTCGCTCATAAAATTGGTGAAACATAATTTGCAAGTCTTTGTAGTTATAGAAGCTTAATGGAAGGAACAAAACACAAAGAACATTGTGTTTCTTTTTCACATTGGTACAGACCAAAACAATAGAAGTTGAAAATAATTTGTTATGGCTGGCTGCTTCTTTTATAAAAAATCAAGCTTTAACAACATTATCTGAAGCAATTGCCCACCGAACTTCGTTATAAACACCTCTTGCCAAATGCAAGATTCTTCACTGTTCTCAGCACTCTTTCACTAATTTTGATAGTTCATTACCAGACTTCATTTTACAGACAGTGATCAGCAAAACAATGCAGCTAGAAGAGACAACAAAGCAAACCCATAAAAAAGAACTATAGAAAAGTAATTTTTAAAAAAGCATGCATAGTTTGGATATATGTAAGTACAATTCATAAAAATGGTAAATTTTAAATGTCTGTAATGAATTATTCAACTGGGAAACTGTCAGCATCTTAGACCAAGCTAAATCCAAAAACACGAGGGAATTCCTGCAAGCTTGGTATCCAGACAAGTCAGCCATCAACAGGCACATAGAGATAAACAACATCTACACACTATTCAAAACAGACAATAAAAAGGAAACAAAAAGACCAGAACACCTCCTCACCAGCAAACAACACCCAGATAAGCAGAGATTAACACTAGACAAACAATCACCAGTAAACATACCCTAATCAAGGAACTACCAACTCAGACAGACAATGAAGCTGTAAACAGCCTAATCAAGGAACTACCAAGGAGAAAACACCACCACCAACAACAGTGACAGGGCAAGTATATAAACAGAGAGCAAACCCCACTCCCTTCGAGCACTGAAGATGTTACTTAGCCGGGTAATGAAACATCTGCAAGAAAGCAACCAAGCTCAGAGAACCCCAAGGACTCCTCAATTAGTCTATCAAAAAGCCATCCATAGAGAAAGTAATCTATTAGAAATAAATGCTACAACTAAAAAATTGAAAATATATATGAATAAAATCACAGTGGAAGATTTTTTTCAAAACTCTTTGCAGTTGTGTTAATTTCTTCAGCCAATGCTCTTTTCCAATGCTTTTAAATACTGCTACTAAAAGAAAAGTACTTTCATGTTCCAGTATTTTGCTATATTAAACATTTAAAAACAATGAATTGCCTTGTATCACTTTATATGGCCAGAAAGCAAAAATGTAATCATGAGAGCAATTAAAATTATTGACTATTGGAACTATGAGTTTTGATTGCCTTTGGATACTTTTTTTTTTTTTTTTTGGTACCTTTGAGTTAGTCTTGACTCTTGGCAAATGCCTGGACAGGTCCTTGCAATTTTCTTGGCAAGGTTTTTCAGAAATGGTTTAACATTGCCTCCTTCCCAGGGCGAAGAGAGAGTAACTGGCCCAAGGTCACCCAGCTGGTTTTGTGCCTAAGGTGGGACTAAAACTTATGGTCTCCCAGTTTCTAGCCCGGTGCCTTAACTATTACACCCAACTGGCTCTCTTTTGGATACGTAAGGGTCATTTTAATAGCAATACGATGCATATACAACCTCCGCATTTGAGCACAGGCCAAGTGTGTCTTTTGTATTGATGATTACCCTAACTGCCAATTGTCATCCAAATAAGCAGCACCCCAGTTCATGCCAGGATAAAGGAGGAGCATGTAGGATATTAAAAATGTATCTAGGGACAGTTCAGGGAGGCAGGGAAGTTATGCTGTAGAAAAGATGGGAACCACTGGTTCTATCAATTTAAATATTTAAGTCCCAAATCCTCTGCTTTGATTCAGCCAGTTTTATCCAGGCCAAGGGCAGAAAGTGCCAGCAAGGAAAGGCCACAATATGCCAAGTTATTATTAATTAGTATCCTTAGGATAGAACCAATTCTATTTAGCAAGATGAGATGAACTAGGGAAGTCCCCCTTCAACCAGAATTTGAGTCAGCAGAGTCTCACTCCAGCCCCCAAAGGAGATGCAGCCTAATTCTATCCATGCTGAAGTATTAGAAGTCGAGTGAGGAATAACTGTTATAGTTTTTACGAATTCTGATTGGATGACTTCTAAGCTTGGGGTCTCCTTATAAATACATAGCTGAATGCCACATAGCATTATACCCAGAACTTTGGCTTTAAATACTTTAATGGCTGCCAGGGCACAGTAATTTCCAAACTGACTTGCAAATTTAACAAATGCAATAGCTGCTTTTCATAGGGAGCTCTCACTTGAAATTGACCAGCAGCTAGAAGAAATTAAATACACAAGTACTTAAAAGATTTAACTTGTTCCATGAGCTTGCCATTAATCATCCATCTAATTTGGAACTTAAAGCAAAAAATAAAATAGAATCTAATTGGTGACTTAAAGAGAATATCAAGAATCTTTGTTTAGGAGTGGTTAATTTCAAGGTATTCTCTAGCAAAATAAAGCAATAAAGTTTTAAGGCATCATCAGATAACAAAGTGGCTGTAACATCAGTATAAAGAATAGAAATAGGGCAATGGTTAAGGGATAGAGGATGGAATTCTGGCTTGGCAAAAACCTCAACAATGTCATTAATATAAAAATTAAACACTAACGGGACAAGGTTATAGCTTTGTTTGATATCTTTGCAAGGAGAGATAGGATCAATTAAGTTGCATATATTAGTTATATAATTTAAGGAGATGTCAATCAAAGTGGCAGCTAATTTACTTCAGAGTCTTTAATGAGGTACTGAATCAAAGGCTGCAGTTAAATCTATAAAGGCAACATAAAGGGCTCTTTGAGGCAAGTTATATTTCTCAGCAAGATGATATAGCATAACACATTGGTCCATGGTAGGTAGGTGACTAGTAGGATGAGAAAGGGACCCCTGGGCTTGGAGAGGTCAGCAGGTGATTGTGGAGGAAAAGGTTTCAGGGGGTTGAGGGCACACAAGGACATGGATTGTAGCAATGGGTGACTATGTGCCATCAAGTTATTTTCAACTCTAGTGACCACATAGATTTTCTCAATGATGCTTGGATTTCTCAATCCAAAACCTATTCTTTCAAGTCTCCCAATGGTTTACTCATCACCACTGTAAATTAGTCCATCCACCTTGCTGCCGATCATCCTCTTTTTCTCTTTCCTTCCACCATTCCCAGCAGAAGAGCCTTGTGCCAATCGTTGCCAGTATGAGTGCAGGGTTTGAATTTTTACCTGAGGAAAGCATGAACAATATTCATTTGCAATAATTGTAAGCATTTAACTCTGCTGGACGACATGGACTAAAAGCAGAGTTCTGTATGTTCCAATTTACCAGAGAGGTGAGTTCCATTTAAGGAAAATAAGATTCCTCTGCCACCCTACCCACCCCCCCCTTGACATTGTTGGGAAATTATTTGAATCCTGAATCTGCATATTCCATGTTTGAGGTTTCTGAACATGTTTGGAGTGTTTTTCCTGTTTTTCTTATAGGAAGTTGGCAAAAAAGAAGATTAGATTGTATTTAGGAGAAAAGAGGAAGATGATTTTTTTCTCTGCCAAAACAAACATCCTCAGACCAGTGTAGTCTCTGCATTTCAATGCCTGAGAAAATATTTGGTGATGCAAACTGACTTCCGTAGGTGGAAATAATCCTGAGACTTAATAATGAGATTGTACAGACAGAGGAAATCCCAACTATTTCAGTAACTGAACTTGGGTATTTTTAATGGATATTATTTCCTATCTGACACTTTTAGCCTATTTAGAAAGTGATAGAGGGGTGAGGGGAAAATGAAACTAGGAAGCTATTCTGTACTGAAATAATCCACTTAATTTTTTCAAACTATCTATAATGATGGCCATTACTATACTTAATGGGAACAAATTCCATTTTTTGTTTACAGGTAGTCCTTGCTTAATGACTGTTCATTTAATGATGGTTCAATGTTACACCAGCCTCAAAAAAAGCACTTTATGACTTGTACTCTCACGATCATCACAAACTGTCGCACCACCCCCTGCGGTCACATGATCGCAATTTGCGACCTTTTTATGATAGTCATTAAGCGAATCACATGGTTGTTAAGCGAATTCTAGCAAAAAAGTCCATTGGGGAAGCTGGATTCACTTAATGACCACGTGATTTGTTTAACGACCATGGTGATTCACTCAGCGACTTGTAAATATGTTTGTAAAATCAGGATCTCGTCATGTGGTGACTTGTTTAACAACTGCCCCACTTAACAACCAATTTTCCAGTCCCTATTGTGGTCATTAAGCAAGGACTACCTGTCTGCTTATGTACAGATTTTTTGTTCTGAATCTCCTTGAGTTTAATTTCAATGCAAGAAAGAAGCAAAAAAATCTTAACTTTTCCCATACCACACATACTTTGTATGCCTCTATCATATATATATATACACACATATACATATTGTACATACAAACACATACAACTTTTCCATTTCTACATTTTGAGCTTTAATGACCAGAATTGTTTATAATCTTGTCTATTTATATGAGAAAATGACTATAGATTGTCAGTTCCCTTCCTAATGCTTCCAAACGTGGAATTTACCCTTCTTAAAGCATCATCAGATTGGCCTGGCATTTTCATAGTCACTGTGATTACAACATCCTTTCCTGATCAGTCATTTCCAGCTTAGAGGTTAATAATGCACAGGTTGTCCTCGTTTAGCGACTGCCTCATTTAGTGGCCCTCTGCAGTTATGACGATGAAAAAGCAAGTTTGTGACCAATCCTTGCATTTATGACCTTTGCAAGTCTGTAAAGCAAAGGAAAGCTGAAGTAAGATCGTAAGCGCAGTCGCAGTTTCACTTAGTGACCACTTCCCTTGACAACCAAGTTGCAGGTCCCAATTGTGGTCGCTAAACAAAGACTACCTGTGTATGTGAGATGTGTTTCTAGCTGCATTTACCATTTTGAAGGCCATTTACCTAGTTTGGAGAGATCCTTGTGGAAGACTTCACAATTCTTTTATTTTACTATTCTGGAGAGTTTTGTAACAAAGCAAATGCAGCCATCTCACTTCTCATCACTAATTCCATATAATTTATAAACTAATTAAAAAGGGCTGGTCCCAGTCTTGACCCCATTTTGCATATTTCTCCAATGTAAAAATTGCCCATTTATTTCTACCATTTCCTATGCTTAGCAACAGTATGCCTGTTAGAGAACAGTATTAATACTTTTCTTTCTGTAAATATGTATGGTGAAACAATACTTTAATATCTCAAACTTAATATTAGCAGTGTTTTTAAGCACTCTGCTATGAGTGTACAACATCAATGAAAAAAGATTCTAATATTTTAAGGTTAATTGATTACATGTGTGTCTATGTAATATTATGTGCATATGCAAAGAAGAACAAAGGCTGCCAAGAAATTAAGATCAATGTCACAGACCTTTCTATCAGAGAGTAGGAGGTACAATCTTTTCTTTCTTGAAGAGATCCAAAGTCTGACATGTTCTCGCTCTTCAAATTCATCATGTGCCTCTCAGCTGAAATTCAACACTTATTTTACTATACATTTAACAGTTGTCATGTTATTGGATTGTTGCCAGTTTAATGTCTTTTGTTATATTTATCTGTTATTGCTTTAGAATTTGTGTTGTATTCATATTTGATACCTACATAGTTTATGATTATGCTATAAACTATACAGTACCAAACACTTAGCAGAACATGAGTTAAATGGTAAATTATGTATTAATGAAAGGCAGCAATGCCTGATTTTGTCAGATTGGAGGAGCTTAGCCCCCTATCCCTACTGGCCCACTTTATTAATCTCCTCTGAAATGATGAAACAAGCTTGCTGCTTAACTAGTTAATGTAAATATGAATTTCAATCTAAGGATCATTTTAAAATAGGAAGCATTCCTGCATGTATGATGATGGTAGGTGGCTGCAGAAGAAAATAATATATACTTAGTTATTACAGAGAAACATAGATTTTAGAAGGGCCTTAAAACCATTTAAGATTTTTTAAAAATATTTTTTTGTTATAAACAATACTTGTTTCCTGAAACTTGGGTCCTTTTGTCCCCTCATATTTAAATATAAAATTCTGATTCCATAAATAAATCCGATTTAAAGTTCTATACTTGAATGGGGGGAGGATTTCAAGCACTGCTTTTAACCTTTAAAAATCTGACATGGCTTTTGCGCCCAGATACCTACTGGAAGCTTATTAAATAGTAGTTCTATAGCCTATAATTGAGACCAAGAATCAAGCCCAAAGAAGCTACAGCTGATATACCAAGCTGGACAGATTATTATTGAGCCAGATAATCATATGGCAGACCCCCACAGCTTGAGCCATAAAATTGTCAAAAAACAATTTGAAGACTACAAAGTTTGTTCCCAGAATGAAACATTTAAAGTTTCTTTGAGAAATCTGTCATGTGGGCTGTGTTTTGCTTTCCTTTTGAAAGTACAAAAGAAGGGCCATAAAACAGAAATACAGTTTCTAAATCATATACATCTGGCAGTTAGAATTATGCACAGCAGGAACTGTGAAGGATCCAATTTTCAGCTTTAAAGTACAGCTTTATACCTCCTTTTCTACTACATCTAAAGTTGTCCTAGGTGGGTCAAGATCAGTGAAGTCAAAGAAACGCATTTGAATGATTTTGTCTTCTGTTGGATACATCTTCTCTATTCTATAAGATATGCCTGAAACCTAGACTAGTTTCATGAATTCTACTAAGTGGAAAACTAGCAGGTGTGATTGCTGAATTTCAAGACTATCCGAATAACCTGATCATAAGCATGTGGCAAGTTTAGTGTCATTAGCAGGATAAACTAATTTAAGTTCATATATGCAGTTTTCATAGTGCTTGAGAAAGTGGGATTGCCATGTAACATTAATATTGAAGCTGAATATGAATACATTCAATAAAAAGGTATCAGAGTGTTTATCCTAAAAACATTGGAGAAGTTGCATAGCTATATCAGGGACTAACACAACTTTTAGAAATGTAGTTAAGTATGTTAGTCATTCCTAAAGGTGAGAACGAAGAATTTATAAAGATCCATTGGAAGTCTAAAGATAAAGTCCAAAGTTGGGAGTAATAATGGAGGGCGCCATTGTAATAATGTGTTGCCCGGTGATTCCTTATCCCATATAGGTTCATATCACCTATGAGTGGTATCAGTGAGGACACTGTAACTAGTGGCTATCTAATGAGTTCACACACATGAGTTCTGTGCTCATGCAATGCCCTATCTGGAGTGTTCCAGAGCTAGTTTTTAAGGGAGCCTTACCCTTAACGTAACTCCCCTAGATATGTTTCTTACTATTCTCTTCAGTTCTTACAGCTCTCTGGAACCAAAATAAATTAATTATGTGGGGAGATGGGCAGATCGTACGAATTCAAACATGGCAGTGATAGACAGGTTACAGGTAAGCAATCAGTTCTTCTTCATCATTGTCTCTATGTATCACACGTATGGGTGAGTACCAGCTACGCTATACGGTAAGGATTAGGTGTTCAGATGGTAAATGAGGCCATAACAACTTTTCCAAAAGAGCTTTCTGTCTGGATAGCCGTTTGAATCAGTAACTGCTTTTAGAATGTCAAACATTGAGTCCAAGTTGCAGTCCAACAGGGCTGATATAACTATACATCTTGTAAAATGGTATCAACAAATAACAGGTTTGTATCATAACCACTGTTCGTTTGGAAATGTAAAAGATGATAGGAAAATCCTTTTTTGGTCCTTCATAACAAAGAAAGAAACACTGAGTCTTACAAAAAGGTTCTGATCAATGTAGAAAACCACATCTCTCCAGACATTCAGAACATAGAAGGAATTTTCTAAAGGAGACAGGTTTGGATGAAAAAAGATGGCAGGACACAAATTAAAGATTCAAATCTCATTCACATGAAATATTAATACATCCTTATGCAAAAAAGAGAAGCTTCACCACAACACAAAATAATCTTTGTGAAATGCAAGAGAAGGCAAATCAGCAGTAGGAGACAACATTCATGTGCTATTGCTACTAAATGGCAGTTTCAGGGGAGCTAGCATAAGGAGGAAGATGTCATGGATAGTGACAATACTAAAAATAAAACCCTTCACTCTCAGAAGGAATGCCAAAATGCAAAGGATGTTGCAAGAGAAAGACTTCATCCTCTCCCTTGATGCAAGTGTCAAAAACTTATTCCACATAGTCATATGTTTTCCTGGTTGACAGCCTTTGTACTAACAAGCTTATCTCCTCCATCTCCAGATGGAGGCAAATTAGTTAGATTCTACAAACTATGAGTTGCAGAGAAAATAAGCCTGGTGTCTGACAATATACTTTACTTTAATAAAGTCCAGTACTGGGAAATTTGTGAAACCTCTGTATTGAGAATGAGCAGACAGGTAAATTAGTCTGTGATTAATATATTTTCAGCTCTGTCTCATTTGATCTTCACTATCAATAGGACCAAGCAATGAAACTGGGGAAAATAATGTAAAGGAATTGGTTGGCTAATGGAACAGAAATGTGTTACTTAGAGATTACCAGCAGATTTCCTCCCTGCTACAATACATCTTGCATCAATGATCTGAGAGATACAGTGGTACCTCGGTTCACGAACTTAATTCGTTCCACGACTCTGGTCGCGAACCGAATTGGTCGTGAACTGAATCAAATTTTCCCATAAGGTTCAATGTAAATACGGTTAATCCGTTCTGACCCCTACGAATGTAGTCACCAACCGATTTTGGTCGCCAACCAAATCAAATTTTCCCATAAGGTTCAATGTAAATATGGTTAATCCATTCTGAACCCTATGTATTTTTTTTTTAAACCGCAAAAATATGAAACAAAGTACAGTACAGTACAGTATGAAGAGAACACTAACCTTGCTTGAGGCGACTTCTGGCGTGGAGGACAGGAAGGCAGGTGGGGAGGCGGTTATTGTTTGGAGGGAGAGCCCCCTCCCTACAGGAAGCCACGACCACGTGTCACAGCAGGGAAAATGGCCGCAGGTCATGTTTGTAACCCAATGCGGAGTTCGCGAACGGAAGCAAAATTTTGCAAATGGTGCTGTTCATGAACCAAATTGTTCATGAAAAGAAGCGTTCGTGAACCAAGGTATTACTGTACAGAGATCAATGTTCAAAAACCTCCAATACTGTGTGCAGGAATAACTCAAGTCAATACATGTCTCGCCATTAGCAATGTCCTAGATGATCTCCTGGCTGGTTTTCTGCCCAAAATATCATCAAGTTGACTGCTTTGTCACCATTGATCCCAGAGTTGTACGGTGAGATGCAAAAAGTACAAACTGCATCCCTCCATGTTTGCTGATATGCCAAATGATAGCTATATTGTTAGATCTCACATCTCCTAGTAAGACTAGAAGAAATAACAAAGGCTACCTTGAGTTACTTAAGAAGTTTCTAGGAAATGTAATAGTAGGAATCTATAAGGAAGAATTAATAAACATGAATGTAACCACAACATTTTAGTTTGAATGACGGAAAAACCATTTTTCCAGTTAAATAATGAATACCATGATATTCAGTCTCTTAAGGACTTACTTGTTTCACTGCAGTAATTAATATTTTGGGAAGGATGGTTATGATGTGGACAGTTTATGCTTGTACAAATGTTTGATCCATTATGGTCTACAAAATACAACTAAAGCATGATAGGAGCTCATAGAGCCAATCACAGGGAGCCAGACACAGCCAAGTGAAGATTGTGCTCAATTCCTGCATTTGTGCTCTTTACTTCACTTTTCATATACAAGAGAGAAACTGTTGCTGATTTTTAGGTTATAACAAAAATATAAAATGTAAATAAAATCTATGAAATTATTGTTACATACACATATTTATCATGGAAGCAAAACCAGTTAGATGCTGGCTTCGTGACAAGGCAGTAGGTTGGGAATGCTGGTATAACTAATCCTCTTCTGTTGGACAGGCTTTCTTTTCCTATTTTGAGAGGACCTTTAAAACTGGAAACTATATTAGAAAAATGAGAAGAAAATACATCCTGACTATTAACTTGCTTCAAATGGGAAAAACTGATTCTCTTGAACTTTCTTCCTGTAAACAGAAACAGAATTTTCCTTCTCTTCCTCACAGAAGACTGCTATGGCTTTAGTTTCACACAGGAAGCTGATTCAGCCCACCCCCAAGAATAACAACACTGGGTACTTTCCACAGTCCCAGCTTCCTCCTGCTGCCATGGTGAAGTTTTTCCACTGTATAGCAGGCTATTCCTCAACTGCAGGAAGCTTGAACAGAATTGAAGCCAGAGATGCCGTTCAATTAAAGAAACAAAAGGAATATATTTTTAGAGAAAGAGTGATAGGACTCGCTTGACATTGAAATCACACATTTCCTGTTCTCTCTGAAGGAGAGCAGTCACCTATTCCTAGCTCCTGATGGCATTTCCTGATCTATTGATGGTACTTTCTGATTAAGAATTAAATATATATAATTGATATATATATATACCCAGTCTATCATTTCTGGTAAACAAGGATTCTGCTACAATGTGTATTCCTTACAATGAGCTGCTTATAGCCTGTTACCGAACAACACAAAGGTACAGTACAGCATAAAATATTACAATACCTGTCTAAAAGAGTTTCCACCCACCCAACTAGTAAAGTCCTGGGTAATGCAGCAACTTTGCCTTCCACTTGAATTTGATGCACCATATTCTTTTTTGTCTCTCAACCAGGATTATAGGAGCAAGACTAAAGAAGGAAAATGTTTTGCTAATCATTATGCTAATGGATAAGCATAAGGGCTCCTCAAGCATCTGGAGGGGGTTAGGAGTTTTGAAGCAAGTTAATGATCAAAACCACCCAAGACACAATTGGCACCAAGTTTACTTGTCTAAAATATTATTTTAATATTAAAATATTAAAAATAATAAACTGTTTAAATTAATTAGTTTATTGAGAACACAAAAGAAAGCCTGGGTTAAATACAAGGATTAGGAGTCAAAGACAAAGTGTAAATGAAGGAATCATGGAACAGAACCAATCAGAAATGACAATTAGGCCTCAGAGAAAGACTAGCTTTGAATAGGGCCACCATATCTGGGCTACAAAAATCTTTGCTGCCATGCAGCACTCATCTGGATTTTATGATAGCCTTACCTTTGAAAGAAACTTTATTTATTCACTGCACTAGAGGCCTGGGTGGGTTAGACTCCTTATTGGATTCCAGAATTTTTCATCCTACAATACAGAAAAGAGATGTAGTTTCCTTTCTTTTCTATCCCATAAACAGCTGCTGCTCTTAGGAAAAACTGAGAAGGAAAAGCTTCCACTCATTATTCAACCTCCAAGGGAAACGGCATTATTCTTGCTCAGAGATTTGGCCATCCAGCATCACCACCCCCGGGACTAACTGCTGAGGAAGACGGAAAACTACCCACAACACGTGCCTCCCATTTCTATCTTTGCAGTTGTTCCAGCATGAGTTATGATAAATTAAGCAAGACCACTAGTAGGATTGTACTTCCCCTATGGAATGGCACACAAGAGAAGCTTTTCAGAAGGAATCCTGTTGAGAGGTGCCACTGACCTTAGATTCTACTAGTCCACATACTCCCCAAGCATCCTTTGAAACCCCTCCAAGTTCATCAGGCACCTAAGGAACGTCAATTTAATAGGCCCCTTCTCCTTGTGAAGCATTGTGGCCTAAGAGAGATCCAAAGGGAGAATGAACCGACTACGACTAGGGATTGATAGAAATGTCTCCCATTTTCAGTCACATTCATTTATTCCAAAATAAAAACCAGGATTAGGAGAGACTTCCTGTGAGCGCCATGATGAGCTGATGTCCTGCTGGCAGCAGGACACTTTATGACAAAAATTGCGGCTGGATGCTGGATTCAGATCAGCGAAACCTCCCTGGAGAAGGAGAGATTGTTGAGATAACCCACATGACCCCAGACAGCCGCTCCCCTAGAGTAAACCACAGGAATCATTGTTTTGCAGTCAGCTTATGAGTTGAGTGGCTGGGAGTCGAGGGATAACATCAAGTTCATACTTGTAACACAGCCTTTGAAGGACATAAAGCTCAACCAAGACTCATTTCTTAATCACTTTTTGGATTATTTTTTTTATTGTACTAGAAACATCAAGACACTTCAGATTGGCAAGGTTTTACTCATTCATTGGGTGAGTTGCCTTCTCCTAGGAAAAAGAAGTTTTAAATACAATTTTAAAAGTTCTGGAAAAATATTTTTTGGATTAAACAGCAAAAGAGATTAATTAGAAGGGAACTAGAGGACAATAAATTCATTTTGTCAAGAAAGAATGGAGCAGAAATCTCTAAGGAATGTTTTTGAATTCTGGTCTTTAAAATTACTTCATATGATAGATTGTACATCAATTAAGTTATAAGAAGAACAACAAGCTACAACAGGTGAGCTTCAAATTAATTTGAATCTGAATTTAAATGTGCCTAGCAATGAGAAGGATATGGAGATACAAATGAAACTGATGGATGTTTCACTGCTTAAAGGAGATGTACAATTATTAAACCAGAAAAGTGACTTGGATAACTTTTTCTTACTGGATCCACAAAAGAGGTCTGCTAAAGTCTTGAAGGACTTTATGAGAAGTGCCAAAAAAAAAAAAAAAAAAGAAGACAAATTCCTACTGGATCTACAAAAGAGGTTTATTAAAGTTCTGGAAGATTCTTGGGTTAAAAAAAGATGAATAGAAACAAGCTTTGGGACTATATTTGAAGGGATTAAATATCAAGATTGTTAAAAATTCAAGGAAGGAATACAAGGTTGGCTTATTTGATCAAGGTTAAAATTAGAAATTTATTTATATCTGGTTTCTCTTATTGGACTTTTGCTGATAAAGAACGAATGATGAGGCTTTTGGATTTTGTTTTTTAGTTAAGAGATCAATTATGGGGTGAAGAGAGTATGTTGTATTAAGAGATGCTGATAAGTTATTAAAATTGTTTTTACTTGCTGGGATGAAGGGGGAAGTTATATGATGGAATGTATCTACGAGGAAGAGAGTGATGTGGGAGATCAAGGCTATCAGGAAGGAGGGGGTACATTCCAGGAGAGAGGAGGCGGCAAGAGGCAGCTGAGTCTGCAATTGGAGCGTGGGAAGTGAAAGAGGTTCAGGATAGCCATTCCCTAGAATCTCACAGCATATATCCACTAGTTGCTGTAGTATAGATTTAGTTTGGCAAGATTCTGCTCTACAAGGTGAAAGCTAATAAAGGGACTGGACTGGACTGTTTCATTCTTGGGCTGGGCCTGACAAGTTTCTTCTTTTTTTTCCCTACACTTTTCTTCTTTTTGTATTTTTCTTTTTCTACATTATTTGTAGATAGTATTTGTTTTTACTCTATTTTTAATTCTAAATAAAATTATTTAAAAAAAAACTAAATAGAAACCAGGACTAGCATGTAGCCTACTACACGAGTCAGGTTTGGGACATGCTCATAATTGACATAGTGACGATGAATTCCTGGGCTTCCTCCTCACCAAGCTATAGTAATTTGAAGTCCACCAGCACCACAAGTTTGGGGATCTCCAGCACCAACCTTGCAGTGAGGTCCAGTAACCTAGATAGGAGTTGTGCAGCAAGGAAGACAATGTAACAGTTTGTCCCATCAGCCCAACCTCACATATAAGGCCTCATACCCAGCTCTTTATAGAACAGTGCCTCTGGAAAGCAAAGTCCCCTGGATGACAGTCACTACTCTACCCTCTCTATCCCAGGGTCAAAGCTGATGGAGCACCTGATATCCAAATAGGCCCAAGGGGTATCTCCGCTTTAACCCCTCAAAGTTTCAGTAATGTATGCTAGATCAATCCTCTCAACCATGATCAAATCATGGGTAAGAGCAGCAATGATATACACAGATGTGGCATTAATCAATATATTTTGTGGACAGAGACTTGATGACTTGCACACGAAAGCTATAGCACTATCAAAATTCACTGAGGCAAAGCAAGCAACAAAGCCTGTGGATCTAACCATCTATCAGAAAGGTCTGCCAATCACAGCAGTGTTGTGTTACTAACTGCCAGATGATTTCTGGTACAGCATCTAGCACATTGGTAAACTTCAGAGTGTCTGTGGAAGTGAACTTCACTATCAGTGAATTTAATTTAATTTAATGATACCCAATGTTAGAGAACTTTAGTGTTTTTATCCATTATTTTAGATTTCTAATCTTTGAAATTATTTAAAAACAAGAACCACTGAATGGTAAAAGAAAAGCTGAAGATGGCAATCTACAATAATGCTGATATAAATACTCCTAAGCCAAGAGAGTACATGAAAGTTACATATATTTTGGTTTTACATCTCTTTTAGTTATTGGATAAGAACATCCTAAGTGTGTCAGTTATCAGAAAAAGCTGTCCACTGAGAGCATAGCCAAACAAACTAAAATGACATCAGGAAACAATCATGCATGTTTAGCTAACAAATCCTGAGATTTTTTTCATTTGATAAAGAGATGAAAGAAGAGATGAAATGAAGAAACATGAGTCCAGTTAAACAATTTCCATACAGAATCATCCAGTGCAAAAAGCCTCACACAACTGGAGAATTGATACACTTAAAACACTGTTGGGGGAGTTTAGTGCAAAACAGTTTTCATGTACTGTATCCCTTTGTCTAATTACTTTTTTCCCGTGAATACAGCAGACAATCTAAATAATCAGTGAACTGAAAAGCTAAGAAAGAAACTATTTGCTGTTTAAATAGATGAGATGACATACAGTGATAAAGAGGCTAATGTAATATGTTATTTTGTTGAGGGGGTAAAATACAGGAGAGCTTACTCTTCTAGAAAGAAGTTACACAGATGAGAAAAGTTAACCTTTTCAATATTATTACTAGATATATGAATGCACATTTCTTAGAGTGCCTAAACTGGGTGCAAACTGCATGGACTGAGCACAGACTACTGTATGTCAGGCTGTCACAGAGGACTTCAAGCTTTAATTGGTACTGTGCGGTTCCAGGCAGGGTCTTACTTTGGAAGATTTGGAATTGTCTCTTAGGAGACATTTCTGCAAACAGTTATAAAACCAGGGATTTTTAGACAATGATGTTTGCAAAATGGGTAGTAAACACACTTCTTCAGTGTTTTACTCTGACTCAAAATGGCTGTCTTGAACATTTTGACATGTTCATTTCTCACCATTTAGATGAGGAAAGGCACAGACTATGATTTAAATATGCATTTACCATATGTGCCTTTTTTATAAGCTAAACATTCTTAATATCACACTGCCAAATGGCAATATAAATGCTTTGAACTGTGTGACAAATTAGAATAATTTATTAGGAAAGTTGAACTGTGAAGAGTGATGATTCTTATCTTAACATCATTTATTGACAGCAATAGCATTCTAATTAGTGAATATGTTTTGTATTTTAAGTAATCTTTCTTTTGTGATGCTATCCCGACAACTGGCAGTGTCAATTCACCAATACATTTTCTGATGTTTTTGAAAATAACATTCCCCTCTGAAAGTGGTAAACTCAGGAAACAAGAACTACTTGGATATCTGGAATGATCTTTATTGCTGGTAGGGTAATATAACAGAATCTTGGAAGTCTGCCAAAGCAGTTCTCCAGATCAGCTTCCACTTAGTGTAACTAAGGCAGAGTCTTTTTCTCATGCTTCCCCCCTTCCTAGATTAAGGAATCTTTTCTGTAATGGTCCCCCTCTCTCCTCTATGTGCCCAGGTCTGCTAGACATTCCATCACCACTTGAGAAAGAGAAGAGGTTTAAATTAGCCAAACACTATTCTCTATATTTGGTATGCAGTAAAATATTAAAATGCCAAATACAATACAGTCAAACAAAATGGAAGATTAAAATCCAAAGATAATATTAGTTTTATTCATAGATGTGGGTCATACAAATTCATTTATCATTCTAAGGGGTCTTCACACTACAAACTTTGAAAATTTTGGTTCTTGAGTTTCTGGAGTCTCCAAGAAAATCTCATCAAGTACAAAACATTCCAGATCAAACAGGTGGGGCCTGGCATTCAAAAATACAGTAACTACAAGAATGTAAATGAAATGGTGAATACTGGAAAACCATATGAGGAAGAATGTGTCAAGAAAATGCACCTACTAAAATGTTATTGGAAGTTTGGTGATGGTAATGTGATGATTTTTTTTAGTATAGAAAACCAGGACACTGGCCCACAAACACCAGTACTGCTTCTGTTATGATGATAACACCTTGAGGACACACTACTGTATAAAGTATGTTGACAAGTCATCTTTGTACTGTAGAAAACCAACAATTTGCAAAGGCTGAAACAGATAAACCATGCTTGACCAGGTTTTTGTCACAGAAATTATTTATACAGGCATTTTATATGTCAGAAATGTCTTATAAATGACACAGAAGCAAAATGTTCATGTTTGCTTTAAGTCAGTTTTTGAAAGTTTTTTTCTTACTTCTAACATCTAGCATAAACATAACATCGAGCTGCATTGGTTACCAGTTTGTTTCCGGGTCCAATTCAAGGTGTTGGTCATCACCTTTAAAGCCCTTCATGGCACAGGACCAGGTTATCTGAGGAACCGCCTCGCCCCGGTCATTTCAGCCCGCCCCACTCGGTCCAGCAGAAGGGGCAGGTTGCAGACCCCACCAGTCAAGAAATTTCGATTAACATAAATTAAATCCATTTTGGATTTTTTTCATTTCACTTGTAGAAAAACACAGAAATTTGCAGCTTTCCAATTTTTGTAGTACAATATACTAACATAGTAATGTTATACACACACACATACACTTTTATTGCATATGTACATTTTGAGGCAGAATAAGAACAGAAAAACAAAAATTGACAGATTTGTCCTATTCCCTACTAGTAATCCCTATTACAATGACAGTTTTTATTCAATTTTATCTGCTGTTTCTGTAGCTTTTTCAGGAAATAGTACCTTTTTCCAATACAAAAAATAAACTCTGCAAAGTTTAATACAGCCAATGCATTTCATTTCCACAATTAAATGTGCCTACGGTATAAACTGCTGCCATTTTGGGGTTTCAGTATTATATTATTATTTGCAAACAACCTAAGATATTTACTGCCTGCATTTAATGAAAGAGATCTAAATTAATGTCTTCTACACTTATATCTTTCATTTTGTTATATTTGTGCTATAATAAACTGAAATAGATACTCATTCCTGAATTCTGACAGTTACAATTACTTTTTGGAATGTTCTTTAAAATACAGGGTGCAGGAAGAAAAGCATTGTCTTTTAAATGTTAACTGATATCTAAAAGAATAACTGAAAAACAACCCAAGGTCTAAAAAGAAAACTTAAGATCTGACATATTAGAAATGTCTCCAAGTCAACAGTTCTACTTCTGGGTCTCCAAGGATAGAGCTAGACATTCTGTTCTGTCTTCTTTGCTACACCACACCCATAAAATCAACTTGAAAAGAATGTGCAAGGTCCTGTGTGCTGTCAACAGGAAATTAAATGACGCCAGCACATAAAACATACAGAGCAATGTTATGTCATATATTGTCCTGAACAAGACATTTGATTGGGAAAACAAACAGCAATGCATCTCCTTCTAATTTCTGGTGAGTCCTTGATCACTCCATTTTCTTCGCCTTTTAATGTGTATCACTACTAAGACTGGCCAGAAGTTCTTTTTCAATATCCTTATGGGTGCATGAAAGTGATGTGTGTCACTCTGATCTCAGAAAATCCAAGTCACATAAGGAAAAACCCACAGTGAAATTCCTGTCTATGTCAGTGTAGCTTCAGAGATTCAATAAAATTATGGGAAGGAGCCCACTACAAAGCCTTCTCCCACACAAGGATCAATTCCTGAAACAGTATGAGAGCACAGCTTGTACCCAAAGAAAATTCCAAGGGGGAAGGCACTCTCTCTTTTCCTCCCAGAATCTGATACTCAACTTAGGGCTTCAGAGCAGGATCAAAGCCTTTAACGACAGTTGCATCAGCTTGAATACTGACCATGCTCTAGTGATTTCAAGTCATGACTACTGTATTTTCTCTGAAGTATTTTTGTAAATGATTTAATCAGAAGATAACCATTTGTTGCTACTATCTACTTGTTGATCATACTCTGTCATCCTATCCAGCTGGCAACTGCAGATCAGGAAATTTTGCTGAATATTACCATTTATTTTGTCTTTCTAATGTATGTTTCTTACCGGACTTGGCATTTTTTCTTCTCCATCAGCCTCCCCACCTGGAAAGGGTGGTATTACTGGTAGAGGAGGTGCTCTCCGCTTCTTTATTTCAGTGCTTCCAGTTATCCCTGAAATGTTCCCAAGAGATAATGATGGTGCCACCATAACAGAACATAAATTCCCTGAAGAATCTGAAGTTGCCACTGCTCCCTGTAATCAGATGTACAAACCCAATCAAAATTTATTAATGTAACATTTCAAAGCCATTTGCTATAAATATATCTGAAACAACAATAACAAAACACTGCCTCACATTTCACCCTATTAACATTTTCTTTCATACTTCATATGTTCTAAGACTCATCACTTTTTAAATAAATCTCTTCATACACACACACGCACACACACATATATATATGAAGAGATATTATTTAAAAAGTAACTGGATATTATACTGAATTTGTCATCCACTTTTCAACTTACTATCATGAAAACTATTTCAGTTTTCAAAAAACATTTTCATAACTATTCTGGTCTTAATATTTCTAATGTTTTCAGGGTACGTAAAGTGATATTTAAATTTCAGAACACTAGTCTTCATGTGAGAGTGATTAACTTTGCTCTCCTTCCATCTTAATGAACTTTAAAATATATATATTGAAGAGTATTATGGACATATTGAAATACACATATGGGATAGGGCTACCAAATCTGGGCTGCAAACATTTGGCCACCAGATGGCAGTAAAGAGATACAGAACACTGGTGGCTTCCTACTGAAGCTCAGTGATCCAAGAAGCTGCTGCAACAAAGTGTTCCAAGTTGCAATTTGTTCATTTAACTTTTAATGGCAATCTGGAGGATATAAGAAAATGCAAAAAGTATACACACATAGAGGCCAAAGCTCCATAAACCAATCAACACAATTAGCAGATTTGAATATAAGGCCCAGTAATTTAAGCACATACACCTCTTTGTATTCATCCGCCTGCCCTCTTCTGCCTACTTTTACCTGTATTTTTTGTAGGTACAAATGCAATCTTTCTGCTTGAACTCTGAGTTCCATGTAGCAATTACTCATTAAAAAAAACTGGATTTTACTACTTACTACTGCCTTGGTAAGGTTTTCCGTATTGCTGTGACTCTAGGACTTTCAAGAATTACGTTATTAAAAGAAATAAATGTAACTAGCTAGCCTTAAACTTGGGTGAGAACAGAGGGAAATCATAAAGACAACTTTCTGTTTAGTATTTGTGTGTTTATGCTTGCCCTGGCAAGGACCACAGTAGAACACCACAACATCCCCAAATTGAAACAATTTCCTCTATGTACGTAAGCAGACCTTATTGGGGTACACATGGGAGAGGGGGAGATATACCTTTTTAAACTGTAAAGGAGGGTGACTTGAAAAGCAGTGGGATCAGGAGGCTCTGCTCTCAGTCACTTATGCCCTAGTCTCCTCCCGAATGGATTACTGTAATGTGCTCTACATGGAGCTGCCCTTGAAGAGTATCCAGAAGCTTCAGCTGGTGTAAAATGCAGCAGCACAGGCAGTTATGTGTGCCCCAAGAACTGCACATATTACACCTCTGCTCCGCAAACTGCACTGGTTGCCAATTTGCTCCCAGGTCCAATTCAAGGTGCCGGTTATGACCTTTAAACCCTACATGGCATGGGACCAGGTTATTTGAGAGAACACCTCTCCCCAGTTACATCTACCCATCCCACCAGGTCCAGTAGAAGAGGCATGTTACATTTTATATACATTTTATATATATATACATATATGTACGCATGTATGTATGTATATGTATATATATGTATGTATGTTATATCGCCTATACAACATCTTCCAAAAAAATGAATACTCACACAACTTTATCAAAAAGTGCCTGATCACTCAACCCACTACAGCACAACCAACACAAGCTATGAAAAGGATAACACTGCCATACAGTACATCAGAAACATCTCAGAAACAACCAACAGACTATTGCAACCGCATAGCATCACCATAGCACACAAACCAACTAAAGCCTCCAAAATATCTTAAGTAAACTAAAAGACCCAGTAGCCCAAGAAGAAAAAACAGGAATCATCTACAACATGCAGTGTAAGGACTGTTAACAGCCACTATGTAGGACAGACAGGCAGAAGACTAGCACAGCACATCCATGAACACCAACAACTAGCAGTCAGAAGACATGATGAAAACTCCTTAATCTCACAACACATGGACAGACTGAGCCATAGTTTCAACTGGGAAACTGTCAGCATCCAAGACCAAGCTAAATCCAAACACTAGGGAATTCCTGGAAGCTAGGTACTCAAACACATCAGCAATCAATAGACACACAGAGATAAACCATATTTACACTCCATTCAAAAGAGAATAAGAAAGCTAAGAAGGAAACAAGAACACCAGAACACATCCTCTCCAGCAGCCTACACCCAGATAAGCAGGGATTAACACCAGACAAACAATCAAGCAGAAAACAATGCCCTAATCAAGGAACTACCGAGGAGAAAAACACACCCTGACCAACACTGGCAGGGCAAGCTACTGTCTACAAACAGGGAGCAAACCCCACTCTCTAGTACTGATGATGTTACCTAGTCAGGTAATGAAACGTCTGCAATCAAACAATCAAGTTCAAAGAGCACCAAGCTCAACCCTGAGCTACAGTGGTACCTCAGGTCACGAACTTAATTCATTCCATGACTCTGGTCGCGACCCGAATTGGTCGCGACCCGAATCAAGTTTTCCCATAAGGTTAAATGTAAATACGGTTAATCCGTTCTGACCCCTACGAATTTGGTCGCCAGCCAATATTGGTTGCGACCTGAATCAAATTTTCCCATAAGGTTCAGTGTAAATACGGTTAATCCGTTCTGAACCATATGTATTTTTTTTTTAAACCACAAAAATATGAAACAAAGTACAGTACAGTACAGTATGAAGAGAGAGAACGCTAACCTTGCTCGAGGCGACTTCTGGCGTGGAGGACAGGAAGGCGGGTGGGGAGGCGGTTATTGCTTGGAGGGAGAGTCCCCCTCCCTACAGGAAGCCACGACCACTTGTCACGGCAGGGAAAATGGCCGCGGATCCTGTTCGTCACCCGATGCGGCGTTCGCGAACGGAAGCAAAATTTTGCGAACGGTGCTGTTTGTGACCCGAATTGGTCGTGAACAGAAGCGTTCGTGAACCAAGGTACCACTGTACATATATTCTCTTCTATTGTTACAGGTCCTGTCAGCTAGGGAGTTTCATCAACGAAAGACTTTTCTACTGTGGCCCCCACTCTGTGGACCATCCTTCCCCTCAGGTGAGGCTGGCTTCAACCCTCAAAACATGGTTTTGTCAACTGGCCTGGGAATCCCATGAAAGAGCATCTAGAGCCTGCTAGATGATTACATTGAATACATTGTATGTTTTTTCACCATTTTTAAAATCTTTTTAATTTGTTTTGGTTGTATTTTTAAGTAGTTTTTATCAATTTGGATTGTTTTATTCTATATGCCACCCAGAATAACTACGTGAGGGGGTGGCTATATAAATATGACATATAAATAAATAAACAAATGGATCGTTTTCTCTCTCTTATCTCTAACTAACACTCACAACTATGTTATTTTAAAACTAAAGCAAATCCAAAGAACTCAGTGTTCTTAAAATGAGATGGGGTAAATGCAGAAAAGATATTACCTGAGTCAAGCTGCCAAATATCCCAGTGAAGTTCGTCAGGCAGCAATAGCAGAACTCCTGATCCTCTCTCTCCAACAGCAGAGTTAAGACCACAGCTGTTCTTCCCTAAGCCATATGCTGTATGAATGCCAACTGCTTGGCACCACCACCAGCATTCCACCAATGATACCCCATGGATTATTCCATCTAGTTAAAACTCATAACAGCAGGGACTACAGCAGTGTTTGCCACTGTGCTGACCAGCAGGGAAAACCAATATTTTAAAAAAACAGCAGCAATTGCAAGACAAACACACAGAAAATCCTTCAACTGCACTTCACAGAAGAGCATGGAAGATTCAGAACAAGGTCACCATGAAACTGTTGGAAAATATGGGGATTCAACCAAACCTGTCTCACACAAGCACAAAGGGAGGGCTGGCTTTGCTGTTTTGTGTGGGAGGGGCTTGGAGCCCGCCTTTTTTTCTGTTTCCCTCACTTTCCTACTCTTCTCCTCATGGCTCTCCACGAGGTAGGAATGAATCCTCTCTCCTCCTCATGGCTTTTGAATTAACATTTTCACAACCCCAACAGTAACTACCTCTGAGAACAGAAATAATTGCTTATTTTGTACCAGGAGTAAAGTATAGCATATTTGTTTTGCTTCAACCCCAGAACAACAGCAACAACCAATCCAAATTTCAACTGTCAGAACATTTTGCATGCCCTTACTATGAAATATAGAAGCTTTCTGAATTCAAAAATAGTTAAACATATATTCATCAACATTCTAACCAATTTTGTTGGATTTACCTTATTTCCATTCCTGTTACTGTGCAATATAATGTAAAATTAAAACTAATTTTGGAAACAGAAAACTAAATTTACCACAGTAAAACAATAATTTGGAGCACCATTCCTTCTACTGCTGATCTCTTCTTTCATTTATTTGCATGGATTCTCGTTAAATTGACACCAGCCAATTAACTAGCTGCAAGTATTCAGTTACTGTTGTAAGTATGTGTGTACCAGTAGAGGTGAATATGTGTAGCTCAGGGTTGAACTGTGGAGTCCTTGGAGTTCTCTGAGCTTGGTTCTTTTCTTGCATATGTTTCATTACCCGGCTAGGTAACATCTTCAGTGCTGAAATGGGATGGGGTTTGCTCTCTATTTATGTGCTGTGGCCTGCCTTGCCAGTGCTGTTGGGTGCGGAGGTTTTGTTTTGCTCCTCTGGTAGTTCTTTGATTAGCCTGTTTACTGCTTGATTGTGTGCCTGGTGGTAATCTCTGCTTATCTGGGTGCTGATTGCTGGTGAGATGTTCTGGTTTTTTGTTTTCTTTTCTATTGTCTCTTTTGAATAGTGTGTAGATGCTGTTTATGCATCTGTTGATTGCTGCCTTGTCTGAATACCAAGCTTCCAAGAATTCTCTTGCATTTTTGAATTTAGCTTGGTCTAAAATGCTGATAGTTTCCCAGTTAAAACTATGGTTCAGTCTGTCCATGTGTTGTGAGATTAAGGAGTTTTCATCATGTCTTCTGACTGCAAGTTGGTGTTCATGGATGCACTCTGCAAGCCTTCTGCCTGTCTGTTTCTAGGCGTTGCATTACAATCTCTGCTATGAGTCCTGACAGTGGTGATCCCATGGGTGTGCCTCTGATTTGTTGGTATATTTGTCCATCAAACTGAAAATAGGTAGTGAGGCAGAGGTTGATGAGGTCCATCATTCTGGGTATTTCGATCTGGGTGTATTTGGTTAAGTCGGGTGTATTGTGTAGTACTGCTGATATGGATTCTTTCGCTAGTTCTGGGTTTATGGACATAAAGAGTTCTGACACAATGAAAATTGACAAGGAATGAAAATTCCTTAATCTCACAACACATGGACAGACTCAACCATAGTTTTAACTGGGAAACTGTCAGCATTTTAGACCAAGCTAAATCCAAACTAAGATAATCATGATTCAGTGGCACTGAAATCCATAAGACATATTACTCATGACTTTGTCTGGATCCAGCATTTAATCAAGCGTACAAGGAAAGCCGAAAGATGTATGCCTGAAGGTACCCTAATATTCAGAGGTTTAAGCTAACTGATCCTTTCATGGAAGGTCAAATTCTAAAAAAGCATTTATATTTATTTATTTATTTATATTTCAAATTTGTCACCACCCATCTTACTGTGGGGTGACTCTGGGTGGCTTACAGTAAAAATAGAACTGCAATAGTATAAAGGGTTTTTTTATCCTCTGATTAAACTTTTATGCCACACTACACCTTGAGTTTCATGTTGCTTTAGATTTTAACTGCTCATTTCAATATAGTGGCTACCAGGTTCTTTTGGAGGGTTCTTAATCACAGTTATATAAGGTGCAAAACAAACTATTTTTTAATCTTCGATACTTACAGTAGGTATATCTGAACATGGTTCAAGTCATATTTCTCAAAATGTTTTACTGAATACGCACTGAATTATTCTTTTACATTAGTGAATATTACATTTTTACATTTAGTTTTGATACTGAACACACCTTTCCACTTTTTCAGTTGGTCCTTGTGCATGCTATGTTTTGTTTGCTTGTCTTTCAACCAGACGTTAATAATATAGGATTCAATTCCACTGGCAAGAGTACAGTTATTTACACCTCAACAGACTTTCCAGGAAACAGCTAGAATATATTAATCCTTTAATATCACAGCAGCACTACCTAGTGGCTACGATAGTACTTACATCAAGACTCTGTTTACTAGATGTTATGGATTTTAAAGGTTCTCCACCATCCCAGTCTAGGCTCGTTCTTGAGGACTCTTCTGCCTGGAATACAGATAAAAATCCTACACAATCTTTTTAAAGAAATATATTCCATGCCTAACTATGAACAGCACTCAATCAAGAAGATTATAAAAGCACTGTGTGGAAAACCAACCACAGATTCAATGGTTGCTTGCTCACTATTTGGAAAACTGACACACAGGTACTGATAGGGAGTTATTCTGAGTATGAGGTAGAGGGAGGAATGCAACAGATTTTGAATTCTCTGAGTTACGTTTTTCCTTAGGAGCAAGAATTAGAAGATGGAGCACAACATACACATTCATCAAAGTTGCAGATTTGACTGGAGTAAATCTCTAGTATTCTTAGATAGAAAATGTATGTCAAATTTAATGCATATAGAGATGTATATTTGCCCTTTTCAACACTACAGAATACAGTAGGAAGTCTACTGGAAAAGATACACACAGTTCCCATCCCAAATGAACACGCTTGCTGCAGGAATCAGTAGTTGGCTATAGAATTAATCTCTGTCTCTGATGAGGAGTAGAGTCATCATCCTTGCCTCTACTGTGCTTCAGTCAGGAGAGGACTGATTTACATTAGGAAGCTTCTCAGCAAGAGAAATAAGCCTCAATCAGTAATATCAAGGGGACAAGGCATGAAGACACTTTCCTACTGTGCTACCTTCCTAGTTTTTTAAGACAACTGAAATCAAATATTTTATTCTAGAATTATGAGTACACTTTACACAATAAAGTATTACAATTTATATCTAGGGTCCTACATATATTTTAGAAACACTGTTCTTAACTTTTAATTATCTGAGCAATCTTACCTCTCAAAATTTATCCTAATACATATATGTGAGGGTAATATGAGCTGAGTCACTAATATGTGTAAGTCACAGAGAATGCACATAGAAAAACTACACATTTCTCAATCGATATACATGACTTGTAGGTATCAATATGCTCAGTGCTTAAGAAATACTAATATTTCAACAAATGTTTTATACACTCTCCTAGTATCACATCTGCCTTTCTCAAAATGTAGGATTGGACTTTTGTTTTATGTAGTCATTTGGCAGGTTAGCAGCCCATTCTCCGTTTTTCCATTCAACCTCAGGTGGATTGGTACTAACAGACTTTATCTTTACAAGTAAATTAAAAGAAATGGAAAGAAATAAATTAATTAGTATATTAATTTCAGTGGGAAATATAAAGCAACTGTTGGAATAATGAGATCAACTGTCCTGTTTTTGCAAACCAATTTGTTTTAAATAATGTGAGAATGTTCAGTAGGGGTTCTTTAAGATTGCTTTGCTGTTGAAAATGCAATTCAGGAGCTGAAACATGAACTCAGATTGTCCTATAGTTGCCACATTTTGGTCTGATATTTTTAGGATCATCAGATTTTCAAAACAGAGATATCATCACTTGCCAAAAATACGTTTTTTTTAATCTAGCTTCCCAAGAGAGTAAGAACTATGGCTCTGTCAAGCATGAGGGATAGCTGAAGGAATGATTATAAACAAATGAGAGAATAAATCTATACCTGACCTGCAGCAGTGGATTACTGATACGTGCAATTGGTCAATATCTAATTCTCACAAAGGTGCAATAAAGAGGCATTTTAGCAAGCACATGCTAAATACAAGCTACACGAGAAAAGCATACACAGATAAGTAGGAATAATTAGTTCAATAAACAAAGAGAGCATTTACCTTGCTGTTTTTCTTACTTGTCTTGAAAAATCCAAGAAATCGTTTCTTTTCCTTTTCTGATGTGTCACAACCAGTTGAAGTATTTCTTGTTTCTGTTATATGCACAAGCCATAATGACTATTCTAATCCAACTCAAATAACATTAAAAAAAAACTTATTTATTTGAAAGTTGAAATCAGAAGCTACTACTGCATAGATGAATATAGATATATATTAAAAAGAACTTTTATTGTTCTTATGAGTTACTCATGAGAGAAGGGAGGCATGTGACATTCACCCAAGTTACTGATTGTAACTTTCAACCCAAGTTTTATGTACCTATATTAAAACTTTCTCTGTTTGTCTGTGGATATAGCTTGTTAGATTCCTATCAGATGTTTTCAACATGATATAACAAACACATCTTTGTTTACATTCAAAGATCAAACACAATTTTGTAAAATACTGTTAAACTCAAGGCATCATGTGCATGATCTGTTGTTAGCTTTTCACTGCAGCCACAGGGAGGTTTGCTACCCTGTGAGTTGCCTGGTGCTCTGCATCTGAATGGAGCAGAATGGTGTGAAATTCATTTGATCTGACTGGGTAATTGTACAGCGTAGGGCTAATATATTTTAAACACAGGCAGTACAAGAGACTTTCAGTTAGGAAATAGGACAACAGGACAGTTTATCCCAGAAGGGAACCACTTGGCAATTTTGTATGGGACAATTGTTATGCACCCCTTCTACTATTGCTTCTCTGCTGCCAGTTGCCTATTCTTCTTTTAGCCTGTCTAGACATAACTTGTCTAATGTTTCTCTCCCTATTTGTCTTCAAATAATAATATTCTATACTGTTTTCTGGAATCTGTATCCTTTTTCACAACAAATATCACATAAACTTTGAGCTAGTATTTGCAAAGAGATAGGAACAGATAATTTATATTGTGCATAATTGACACATTATATGAAGAGTTCACAAATGAGGTCTTTTAGTCTAAAATACTGCCTATAATTCCATAGCATATAGCTAAACTGTGTTGAGAGAGAGAAAGAGAGACAGAGATGTAAAGAAGATTAGAAACTAGAATGTTAAAATGTATTCAATAATGTATGAAAGCATGATAGAAAAATCAAAGTGTTACAATTGACCAAAAACCCTCCCTGAGTGTATTGATGTATCCTCTTCAATATCTGCAGAAAAGCACATATAAAGGTGAAAATACGCTCCTATGCGCTTAAAGGGTAGGCAATATTTTTAAAACTGAAGACCACTTTTGCTTCTTTTGTTAATTTCTAGTGCCTCCAAGAGCTACATGGAATACAGCCGGTAACCATTACAGAGGAGATGGAGTCACAATAATTATCCAAATTGGGTCTAGGGATGGGGAGGGATTAAAAGGCAAATTCTCATATGGTTCAAAGCAAAAGTCTGATACCAGATCAGTACATTACCAAAGCAAGAAACACATGGAAACTGTCTCTCCTACTCCAAAGAGAGTGACTTGTAGCCCTTTGCACAGAGCAAGTAGGAGAAAGAGGCACAAGAATGTGAATTGATTTCACAATAAATAAAACTTGTATCTGATACTTAACAATTGTTGGGATTCTTCCTAATGGCTTTTCTACAATAAACCAACATATTTGAGCATTTGTGTCCTTGGAATTCTATTCTTGCAGTTTCTTACCTACCAATAGAAGCAAATCTGTATAACTCAGGGTTGAACTGTGGCATCCTTGGGGTTCTCTGAGCTTGGTTGTTTTCCTGCAAACGTTTCATTACCCGACTAGGTAACATCTTCAGTGCTAGAATGGAATGGGTTTGCTCTCTGTTTATATACTGTGGCATGCCCTGCCAGTGTTGGTGGGGGTTTTGTTTTATTTTTTTCCCTCTGGTAGTTCCTTGATTAGGGTATTGCTTACTGATTGATTGTATGCCTGGTGGTAATCTTGATGTTATTCTCTGCTTATCTGGGTGATAATTGCTGGTGAGATGTTCTGGTCTTTTGTTTTCCTTTCTATTGTCTCTTTTGAATAGTCTGTAGATGTTGTTTTTCTCTATGTGCCTGTTGATGGCTGCCTTGTCTGAATACCAAGCTTGCAGGAATTCCCTTGCATTTTTGGATTTAGCTGGGTCTAAGATGCTGACAGTTTCCCAGTTGAAACTATGGTTATGTCTGTCCATGTGTTGTGAGATTAAGGAGTTTTCATTGTGTCTTCTGACTGCTAGCTGTGTTCATGGATGCGCTCTGCAAGCCTTCTGCCTGTTTCTAGGCGTTGCATTACAGTCTCTGCTATGAGTCCTGACAGTGGTGATCCCATGGGCGTGCCTCTGATTTGTTGGTATATTTGTCCATCAAACTGAAAATAGGTAGTGAGGCAGAGGTTGATGAGGTCCATGATTCTGGGTATTTCTGGGTAATGCAACGCCTAGAAACTATAGCACTTCCAGACATACAGCCTAAAGTATGTGATCCAGTATGTAAATGACACCTTTATTATAAAAAAAAGGAACAACTAGAGAAGACACATGAAACTATTAACAACATCTTCAAAGGAATAAAATTCTCTAGAGAGGAAGGAAACAACAACACACTACCCTTCCTGGATATCCTCATCAGCAGGGGAAATGACAGCAAATTAGAAACACAAGTCTATCAGAAGACAACCCACACTAATCAAGTACTCCATACCAAAGTAACAACCCAACCTCCCACAAGAGGAGCTGTGTAAGAACATTATTCAAACGAGCACAAACACACTGCAGCAACCCAGAACAGCAGAAAAAGGAAACAGACTACCTATACAACATCTTTCAACAAAATGGATATCCTCACAACTTTATCAAAAAGTGCATGACCACTCAACCTACTACAACACAACCAACGCAAGCTATGAAAAGGATAACCCTGCCATACATCAGGAACATCGCAGAAACTACCAACAGACTATTACAACCAGGCAGCATCACCATAGCACACAAACCAACTAAAGCCCTCCAAAACATCTGAAGCAAACCAAAAGACCCAGTAGCCCAAGAAGAAAAAACAGGAGTCATCTACAACATACAATGTAAGGACTGTAACAACCACTATGTAGGACAGACAGGCAGAAGGGTTGCAGAGCACATCCATGAACACAACTAGCAGTCAGAAGACACAATGAAAACTCCTTAATCTCACAACACATGGATAGACCGAACCATAGTTTCAACTTGGAAACTGTCAGCATCTTAGACCCAGCTAAATCCAAAAATGCAAGGGAATTCCTGCAAGCTTGGTATTCAGACAAGGCAGCCATCAACAGGCACATAGAGAAAAACAACATCTACAGACTATTCAAAAGAGACAATAGAAAGGAAAACAAAAGACCAGAACATCTCACCAGCAATTATCACCCAGATAAGCAGAGAATAACATCAAGATTACCACCAGGCATACAATCAATCAGTAAGCAATACCCTAATCAAGGAACTACCAGAGGGAAAAAAATAAAACAAAACCCCCACCCCCACCAACACTGGCAAGGCATGCCCAGTATATAAACAGAGAGCAAACCCATTCCATTCTAGCACTGAAGATGTTACCTAGTCGGGTAATGAAACGTTTGCAGGAAAACAACCAAGCTCAGAGAACCCCAAGGACTCTACAATTTCTTGCCTAGCCAGCAAGAGAAGTCTGCATTAATCTTTCATGAAATTTAATGCACCTATTTCACCCCTTAACTTAGGGATGCCCTATTATGCCAGTGATAACCATAAGAATCAAAATATTAATATCAAAACCATACAAAAACAAAACCTGAAAGGCAAATTTCTCTCCAAGTGCATACCTCTATAGTTCAAAGAAGGTTCAGACTGGGTTTTTGATGGAAGAGCTGCAACAACAATAGGAAAGTAACACTATGAAACTATGCAAAGATATTTATTTACTTATACAAGAGTTTAATATATTGTGTATTTTCTAAGGTTTA
The DNA here is from genome assembly GCA_030867105.1 of Liasis olivaceus. Taxonomy (NCBI): domain Eukaryota; kingdom Metazoa; phylum Chordata; class Lepidosauria; order Squamata; family Pythonidae; genus Liasis; species Liasis olivaceus. The sequence goes on from CM061351.1 coordinate 59,878,051, forward strand.
CCATAAAAATACAAAAAATCCCCATCCCCCCACCCCCAGTAAGTAACGGCAGTCTTTCCATCATCAATGCCCAAACATGCTGAACAATAAGGGCTGAAGCAAGGCCAGGTGGTTGGGAATATTCCATATCTCAGGAGGCAACCTATTCCAGAGTGTGGGGGGCAGCTACTAAGAAGATATGTTGCCAGGCTCCTGGCCTCTTTGTGAGGTGAGTGACCCAGATCCTGATTATAGCCAAGTTAGACCACCACAGCCTCAGGTTATAAGGGCAGAAGGTTGCACAACCCAGCAACGCAAGGCTGGCTCAGAGGGCTGTAGGTTGTGAGGAGAGCAGATAAGCTGCTGCAGGTAGACTGATGACTCTCAGCTGAGTAGACTCAGCATGGAGTATTTGATACCCTCTCTTACTGTGACAGGTTGTTGGAAACAAGTTTTCTCCTCTGGTTGTTGTTTGTTTTACTACTGGTCACTGTGTTGTTGTAGAATCTTGGCCTATTTTTAACTATTCTTCTGGACTTTTAGTTTGGTGTTTTGGCTCAAGCCATTGTGACTTTTGCTGTAGTACATGTCTGCTTACAGTATCTGAAAACAAACCTAAGTATTTACCACTTCTTATTGCTACTTCATCTCCATTTGCTACTGTTATGCTGTTTACATGTGACTGAGGAGTTCTATAGCTTGTTTTGAAAAAGGAATTTACAGCTGGGTAATTAGCCTAAATGGTCAGGGTACAAGAGAACCATGAAAATGTAAGGGATACAAAGATCTGGGGAAAAGATAGGTATTGAAGCATCTGCAGAAGATGAAAGCTGGAGTCAGTGGTGAATAGAGAGGAGACATCTAAGAGATGAACCATCCTGTCTGTGTGAAATATTTAACAGAAGGGAGCCACATACAAAATGCCCAATTTACCAACTCTGTGAGCTAAAGTAACAGTAAGCAAAAAATGCACATTTACAGACAAGAAGAACCTGGCTATTGGCTATTTTTTAATATAATAATAATAATAATAATAATAATAATAATAATAATAATAATATTACTACTACTACTACTACTACTACTACTACTATTATTACTATTTAGGCTAACAGGATTGAGGGACTCCATGGGGCAAGTGAAATCCTAAGGAGATATAAATTATTCAGCCCCCTGAAAAAGTCCTCTGAGGGGAGGAAAGATAACATTCACCTGATTTATGGAATGCATACCACCTCAGCACTGGATAAATCTTTGCAGAATTATGGGACAAAGCATAAGCATTTGAAAAAAAAATGTGGCAGTAAAGTTTGCACATGTTCCATACCTAAAGGTTATGCAAAGGCCGTAAGAACCACCATTTGACTTTGTAAGACTTCCATACAAATAGTTTCTTTCTGCTTTAAGCACATGCTGCACTATCAGAGCCAATCCTCCTGTACCTTTCTCACCCACTGAGATTACTCCTTTTCGTTTCTTGGGTGGTTGAGTGCTGTTTTTTGAAGCCTAGTTCTGCAGCCACTTCATCCCCCATTTCCAATATTTCTATACCCACAGGAAGCCTAGAAACAGTACTGATCATGGCTCCAAGTAACTACTTCAGAGGTTAAATGCTTAGCTGGCCAGACGAAGGGCAGGAACAGCTCCAAATTGTGTTAGGATTTCAACAGATTTAATAAAGGTTAATATTGATTGACGGGTACCTGTCTCAACAACATATTATGCTTAAAGACTGGGGTTTAGAAATTATAACCTCAACTTATAAACAGGGAATAAGTTAAATCCATCTGACTTTAGGCCAATCAGTTTGAACAGAGTGCTATATATAGCTTTTATTGATTTTAAACAGATTGTGGAATAAACTTGAAGGCATTTGCATAGATCAATGCTTGTTGTTGCTCCTATTAATATAGCTGCCTCAATTTGTTGGGTCATTTGATTAATGTTATGCCAATTCTGTGATAAGCCCTGATGTTCATCCTGAAATTAGTTAATAAGCATTTGATGGCTCTTCTCTATCCTGATGATATGGCTATTGTGTCACTGGCAACAACGGGAAGGCTTTTATGTGCCTTGGCAGATTACTGTGAGAGAGACAGTCAATTATCAGAAAACAAAACCAGCTGCATTTTTTAACAGTTCAAATATTCACAAGTGGGAAATAGTTAAAATTAATAGTGAACAAGTACAATTATATAAATGCCTTGGCATTTTTCCAGACTTCTGGAATCTAGAAAGGTCAAATTCAATACAATAGAGGAAAAGCTCAAAGAAGTGCCAATGCAATAAACTCTATAGGACCCTGGCAGATATTATGTTGGAGCAGCAATTAAAACATTCAAAGCAAAGACCACTGCTCATCTGTTGTATGATTCTCAAGTTTGTATTTATTAGGATTATCAGTCTTTAGAAACTATACAGACATCATATTTAAGATTTATTTTAAGACTTCCTCAGTTTACTTCAAATGTAACTTTAAAATTAGAAACATGTCTGTTAAAAGTGGAAACACAAACCTGCTTATATTCTTTGTGTGTGTGTGTGCTTAAAGCAATTCATTTTTTCATCAGGATTAACTCTAATATTTTTGGATACCACTGGCTCCGAATGGAATTAAGATTTCATAAGAAACTTAAAAGTTGCCGGATATCATATCAGTGGGATATGAAAATCCTAAACTGTCTAATTGAAAAATGTTTCTAACGTATTTATTTGTGGTATAGTCAGACTTTTGGTTTATAAATATCCAGATTTAAGAAGTCCTGTAATCAAACAGAAACCAGCTAGTAATTTAACTAACATAGCAAAACCAAAGCATTGTAGGACATTTATAATGGCTTGTATCAATGTGCTTTGCTCAGCTGTACTGTAGAGTTGATATAAAAAGGTCCCTTTTGCTAGAGGAATGTAGCCTTGCAGTGTGCAGGAGAAAAAGATAGCTGATCACTTGGTTTTTGTGTTGTTTCTTTTATCATGATATTCCTCAGAAATTAATTTTCTCACTTTTAAAGAATTACCCAGGTAAGTCCAATGAGGTTTTTTGCCTTCCTGCTGCTCTCAGAACAAAATGCAAATATCTCAGCGTTTTGTTCAACAACGTGTAACACAAAAAAACAAGTTGTTCATAAGGATAAATAATTAAAGATGTACACAATGAGCAATAAAAGAAAAAAAGGGATGTGAAATTGTAGTCTGAATACTAAATATTTATATTTTTAGTGAGCATTTATTTTTTCTCTCATTCCTTTTTGCCTTATTTTTCTTGTATTTAAAGACTGGGTTGTTTGTATTATAAAATTTGGTGTGTGCCATTTTGGTTTTTTTTTTCCCTTTAGATATGACTGGTCATAGATTGTAATAAATATTGATTGCTTGTGGAAAAATTAAGCAAGTCTTGGGTGAACCTAAATCTTCATATTTAATTGTTTTTAGTTATTGGGGGATTCTTTTTCTTCCCAACCCAATGGAACGTTGGAAAGAAATTGCATTAAAGGACTTAAGATTCTGCCTGGCAATCAGTCTGTCAGCAGGATAACACTCTAAAAATTTAACAGAAGAGAGCCAAAAGAACAACTGAATTCGCTGCAGAGAAAAACATTCCAGGAAAAAATCCACCAGTGAATCTCTATGGAAGAAGAAGTTGGGCAGTCAATAAGAATGCTGCTGACTGCTCCATTCTAAACCCTTCTCCCTCTTGGTAATATGATTCAGAATGGACCGCAGTCAGCTCGCCTTGAGCTACCTAATGCACCTATACACACAAGACATGCTTTGCATGCTGTCTCTCTATCCTATTTAAATTAAAATTAGCAAGGGTCAAGTGCTCAGGAAGCACTGTGCATACCATGCTACCCACTGCCAGATTAATGGATATAAAAGAGTGATTTGCTTTGGCAGTATAAACCAAGCAAGATTTTGCCCTCCACAATTTACTGTACTTAATCTATTTTAGTTTGCACCATGACATGTATCAGAATAGTGAAGCCAGGGATCTTCTGCATGCTGTTTCTCAGTAATCAAATGGGGCAGGACAAATCAGGGGGAAAAAAAGATAGTCCTGTAGGTACTGTGGTGCCAAGCCATGTAAGGCTTTAAAGGTGGTGACCAGCCCCTTGAAATACTCAGAAACATCAGAAACCAATGCAGTGCAGTGCCAGCAGCATGGTGTAACACTGCTGAATCTGCTGCTTCTAATTAACGAATAGGCCACCACTTTTTGGACTAGTTGAAATTTCCCAGTTGTCTTCAAGGACAGCCCAGTATATGTATTACAATAATTTATATGCAGAATGATGAGGATATGATTGACTGTTATCAAGTCATCTCAGTCCCAAAAAGCTTGCAACTGACATACCAGAAGAGCTGAGCAAAGCACACATATACCCTGCCCCAAGTCACAGTTTCCACAGGCTGCTCTAGCTATGAGTCCAGGAGGATCCTCAATTCATGTTCCTTCAGTGGAAATGCAACCTCATCTAAAGTCAGAAACGTTTTATTGGAAAAGATTCTGATCCCCATTAGAAGAATAGCTAACCAAATTGTGAAGCATATCAATGTCTAAAATAACTTTGTATTTAAAAAGTAAATCTGATGTAGAATTCAATTCTATTTGGAAACCCTTTTTAGACTACAATTGTATGTATAATAATTATACTATATCTAAAACTCATGTTTTAGACTTTGTATCCTAACCTGACATATAATCTACAGTTAATGAGATATCACCTCTCAATAATGCCATATGATATTTCAGATTTGTTGTCTATCCGCCTGTATATTAATACTGATATTTGTTTTTTTAATCTGTATTATCCTTTTAAAATGCTATTTGTATTATATTATCTATTTCCTTTATTCTTTAAAAATATACAATAAAAAAAAATAAAGTGAGAAACAGAATTGAGCCAGATTCATCACAGACAAACAGCAATGTTATCTTGTTGGGATTTAATCTGATCTCATTCAGATTCAACAGGCCAAGACTTCAATAGTATCCCTAGCCTAGCCCAGGATGGCAATATACAGTTGGGTTCAAGTGTTTTATGGCTTGGTTATTGACCGCAATAAAGATTATGTTCTGTACAGTTGGATATCATCATCATACTAAGGATACTGCACCCTGAACCAAGAGATGATCTGCCCCAGCAGCTTCATGTTGTTGTTAAGTAGCATGATGAGACCAAGCCCATGCCCCACAGGAAGGTGGCCGTGCATATGAATCAGCACCATTTGTAAGCATTAGTACATAGCTTCCCATGATACTTTAGCACAGGTCCTGACTTACCTTTTTTCTTGTTCCAGGCATAAAGCTCCTTTATCCCCAGTTCATTCAGTGATTTTGTCAATTCCAGTTTTTCTCCAGTGAAAGTATCTCTTAAGAGAACAAGGCATTCCTGACTAACTTCACACTTCTCACAAATGACTGGGATTATACTCTGGAGAGGAACTTCAGGATTCACTCGAACTACTGTCTTTTGTGTCTTCAAATAATTTACTACCAGTCTCACAGTTTTCTAGGGAAAAGCAATGCACATACAAACAAAAATTTCTAAGCATCACACTTTATTAATATAATTCAAGTAGAATTAAAATTAAATTAAAAATTGAATTAAAATTCAACTGGATGAGAGAACTAAAAAATGAATATACCAAATTAACACTGTAGAACATTCTTTATAGATATATGCAGAAATACAAATCATCAGTGCAATACTCATACATACAATGCTGAAAAAATTAACACTGAAGAGAAATCACATTTATTAAAATACCAGATTTAGTTGGATTAGAAAACAAGAAAGCACACTATAATGCCCCCCAGATTCCTTGAATCTTTCCTCATAATGTAGTTGCAAAGCCTGCAGATGAGAATCATGGAGAATTTCTTTGGCCAGGGAGGGTGTGCGAGTGGCCAGGGAGGTGCAGCATGAGCACAGCAAGGCTCAGGGAGGGTGCAAAAGGGTGCACAGAATACAGGGGCACAGCATAAGTGCAGTGAGGCTTGAGGAGTGTGTGCAAGGGTGTGCGGGTGACCAGTGAGCAGCGCAAGTGCATAAAGCCTGGGAGAGGGTGCATGGGTGGGGGAGACTTACCCAAGTGACTTGTGACCTTCCCTGCTGGCTTCCCCATTGACTTTGCTTGTGGGAAGCCAGCAGAAAAGGTTGCAAATTGCGATCACATGACGCTGCAACCACCCTAAATGAGAGCTGGTTGCCAAGAGCCCAGATCGCGATTACATGACCGCAGGGGTGCTGGGATGGCCGGAACTTTGAGGATTGGTCATAACCACCACTCATTCAGCGCTGTCATAACTTTGAATGGTCACTAAATGAGTGATCATTAACCAAGGACTATCTGTTTGTTATACTATACATTCCCCATGATCCACTCCTGACTCGTTTCCTCACTCTTAAGTCAAACCTAGATGTTCAGGCCTTGAGTCTTTTTGTTTGCTTCAGTTAAGTAGGTATCTCATGCATTCATTTGTATTGATTTATTTATTACAAATATTTATTTGCTTATTTAAAAGAGCCAAATGGTTTAAGATGTCAACCTATTAAATTGAATACAATTCATAAAGCAACCATACCTTTTTTTCAGGTTTGACAGCCTGCTCAAAAAGCTTCCCACTGTGAATTTACGCTCAGAACACTGGAATCACCAGGCCCTTGAGTATTTGGCTGGCACTGCCTGTTCGTGTGATATTTGGTGGCTTCAAAGACTGTATCAGCAATATTAAAATAATCCAGTATAGTGAGATGACTATCCAACTCTCTATTCCTGGACACCTTTGCAAGACATAGATCCATAACAGAATGGTTTACCTCAGGAATCTTTGGGGGAGGCCGCTTAGTTTTTTCTTCAGGAACTTTCACTTTTAGAAGTATCTTCTGTACATCTAGTGCCCCTATCAAAGTATTTGGCTTGTAACTCAAAGGTTGTTGGGTCCCCCAAGACTGCAACTCAAGAGTATAATGGGCTGGATTTAAGTGGTACTGGCTGCACAGGTCTACTAATAGGTCCATCACAGCTTTACTGTAAGAAAAAAGACACTGAAGGTTATTCAGGAAAAGGCCAACTATAAACTAGGATTAACTGTAGGCTTTTCTTGAAAGTTTTACAATAAATACCTATATAGCAAACATGACAACAAAGAATATCCAATTAAATCTTTATTTTAAAAGTCCTTCAAAAAAACCACTCTTCAAAAAAAGAAACCATGGAAAAATATAAACGCCAAAACTCTTTCATATATCTACATTTTACAGGCAACAGGCAAACAGTATTTCTTTTATTTAGAATGCTCATACTTATTTTTCATTACAAGCATATTAATTCCTGTGTATTACGAAATTAAGCCATAAAATTAAATTATTTTACAAGTTCTTAAACTCACACACGTACAACATATTAAAATGAAGACATAACACAGCAAGAGATGTAGAGTATAGATTCAATTAATCATACATTTTCAGATAGTGTTGAAAGCTCTTGCAAAGCTTATACCAGTCATATCTAAAGAAATCTTAAATTTAAGGCTCCTGTATCTAGAATGCCCTCTCTTACACTGCAGCCTAGTAGATTCCTGGTAAATGCAACATTTGTCAAGATAGCATCCCACCAGAGTTTAATATCAGGCCTGTACATGAGAGAGAAGGTCATCCATCCATCCATCCATCCAATTTGTATGCCGCCCATCTCCCCCATTACTAGATAGATACTAAATTCTGCTGGGTTTTACATCTTCAAGCACTTTGAACATGAGTATTATACTCTATAGATCATTCATCCATCATTTTTTTAAAAATTATCTCTACAAATCTGAACACCTACAACTTTTTAAGCTTTGTTAATTACTCAAAGCCTTTCTTTCTATAAATCATGAAATAGTGATCAAAAGCTTGGAGTAAATTGGAATGGACAGCAAAAAGCTTTAGAATTACAGTGAATCGACACTGGGAACAAACTTCTTATAAGACTGAAGGAGATTTTTCAGAGGAGTTTTCAGTGCAAAAAGGACTGCATGAGGGGTGTTTCCTATCAACCTTCTTTCAGTGTCTATACTGAATAAATATTTGAATTGAACCAGGACTGTCAATAGGTGATATGAAAATAAACAAAAGAGCAGATGATGCTTCTGTTCCTGGCAGAAAAAGAAGAGGATTTGAAGCTTGCAATTGAGAAAATAAAAACAAGTGAAAATATGGGTTACACTGTAATAAAACAAAAACAAACCAAAAAACCCCCATAATCCTGGGTGATGATAATCTCAGGATAAAAAGACCCTCCAAAAATAAAAACAATAACAATATTTATCTCAGAAAGTTAAGAATTTTATCAATCTTGGACTCTTAATGATGGAAGAGGGGAAAACAGCTGGTGAAATAAAGAGGCTAATAAAAATTTCCAGGAAAACTTAATAAGAATATCCCAACCTCAAGTAAACAGACTTAAAACTAAGAACAAGAATGTCCAAATGCTACATTTGATCAGACTCTCCTTTACAACAGCAATACATGGACAATATCCAACCGGGTTGAGAACAGACTGAAAGCCTCTGAAATGTGGCATTTAAAAGGAATCTTGAATTTTTTTTTGGGGGGGGGGGATAAGAAAAGATCAAATTTCAAAATCCTAGAGATAGCAGAGGACAAAAAAAAAAAAGCCTTACAAAATCTATCAAACAAAGAAAACTGAGATATTTGGGTCATATACTCAGATGCAATGCTGTGCAAAGGACCCTGCTAGAAGTAACAATGGAAGGGGAAACAAGCAGGGGACAATAAAGAGACACATGAAGTAGTAATATACACAACTGGACTGGTCTAAATTATGAAGACTGTGCAACAGTGACACAGAGGCAAACACGATGGAGACTTAGGGTCATGTGGGGTCCTTGGGGTTCTCTGAGCTTGTTTTCTTGCAAACGTTTTGTTACCCAGATCAGTAACATCTTCAGTGCTAGAATGGAATGGGGTTTGCACTCTGTTTATATACAGTATATATAGCTTGCCCCACCAGTGTTGGGTGTGGGGTTTTTTCTTGGTAATTCCTTGAGTAGGGTATTGTTTACTGCTTGATTGTATGTCTAGTGATAATCTTGGTGTTAATCTCTGCTTATCTGGTGATGATTGCTGGTGAGGAGATGTTCTGGTCTTTTGTTTTCCTTTCTATTGTCTCTTTTGAATAGTCTGTAGATGTTGTTTTTCTCTATGTGCCTGTTGATGGCTGCCTTGTCTGAATACCAAGCTTGGAGGAATTCCCTTGCATTTTTGGATTTAGCTGGGTCTAAGATGCTGACAGTTTCCAAGTTGAAACTATGGTTCGGTCTGTCCATGTGTTGTGAGATTAAGGAGTTTTCATTGTGTCTTCTGACTGCTAGTTGTGTTCATGGATGTGCTCTGCAACCCTTCTGCCTGTCTGTCCTACATAGTGGTTGTTACAGTCCTTACATTGTATGTTGTAGATGACTCCTGTTTTTTCTTCTTGGGCTACTGGGTCTTTTGGTTTGCTTCAGATGTTTTGGAGGGCTTTAGTTGGTTTGTGTGCTATGGTGATGCTGCCTGGTTGTAATAGTCTGTTCGTAGTTTCTGAGATGTTCCTGATGTATGGCAGGGTTATCCTTTTCATAGCTTGCGTTGGTTGTGTTTTAGTAGGTTGAGTGGTCAGGCACTTTTTATAAAGTTGCGTGGATATCCATTTTGTTGGAAGATGTTGTATAGGTAGTCTGTTTCCTTTTTCTGCTGTTCTGGGTTGCTGCAGTGTGTTTGTGCTCGTTTGAATAATATTCTTACACAGCTCCTCTTGTGGGAGGTTGGGTTGTTACTTTGGTATGGAGTACTTGATTAGTGTGGATTGTCTTCTGATAGACTTGTGTTTCTAATTTGCTATCATTTCCCCTGCTAATGTGGATATCCAGGAAGCATACCATGTTGTTGTTTTCTTCCTCTCTAGTGAATTTTATTCCTTTGAAGATGTTGTTGATAGTTTCATCTATCTCCTCTAGTTGTTCCTTTTTAATTATAACAAAGGTGTCATATTATAACAAAGGTGTCATCTACATACCAGACCCATACTTCCGGTTGTATGAGTAGAAGTGCTATAGTTTCTAGACGCTGCATTACAATCTCTGCTATGGAGTTCTTGGGGTTCTCTAAGTTTGGATGTTTTCTTGCAAACATTGTTACCCAGCTAGGTAACATCTTCAGTGCTAGAATGGAATGGGGTTTTGCCTCACTACCTATTTTTTCAGTTTGATGGACAAATATGCCAACAAATCAGAGGCACACCCATGGGATCACCACTGTCAGGAGACAGAAAAGACAAAGCTGCAATTACATTGCTTGGTATGATCAAATTTTGATTAAATCTATAGGTAGTGTACGTATGTAACCTTAGCTTAATTTGTATTTCCTAAAGGATGTATAAAATGGATCTGGATTCTGTATGTACACTCCCAACCTAAGGTGAAAGTCAATGTTCTTTTTTTCATCTATTTTTTTCATTCTGTACAGTAACAGACAAGGATGCCTAATTTCTCTTTTGATGTTTGATATTTGTTTAGAATGCTTAGTTTGTGCTATTAGACAATATGATAATATCTGATATTTTTGCATAAATCTGAATTGGTATTACATGTTGATTATATGTTATTGTTTATTTCTCAAATTATACTTTGATTCTGGCTCTGATGCACTTGATTAATGCATTTGGATGAATTGTGGGTTACTCTGCTATGATGGTAATAGGCAAAGATTTGTTAGTTAATATATTAAATAATTATCATTTTATTAAACAATGAGATGATTTATCAATTATCATTAAATAATAAATATGTTAACTATGTAGTATTCTTATTCCATGTGATATTTCTCAAATAATGATATTAAATACGAGTAAGATTCCCCTTGGATTTCCCTGACAGATGGGACTTTTAATCCTTACCCTTTCAAGTAGGGTAACACTCTCAAAATTAATGTAATGTCTACGGTATTTTATATCTTGCATGGAATTCATACACACACACACACACACACACACAGTATATGGAATTGCATGGCATTCCTTTATGTATTCATTCATTCATATATATATATATATATATATATATATATATATATATATATGGAAAATATTTTCAAAAATTCAGTATACTGTTCCTCTAAATAAAACATTCATGAACCAGAGTAGAGGATTAAATTAGGTGCCTATATGTATTTAATGTAACTCTGTACAAGACAAATACTTGGAACCTTATCTATCCCACACTATAATTATCATTACCAATCATGCAGCTGGTAGCAATTTATTCCTGATATATACAAGGAATGATTATTCATTTAGTCTTGTCTCACAGAACTACAACTGAAGATACCCATTTATCAAGCATGTATTTATTCAGTAGATTAGAGGAAAAGAAGCATGTTACATATGTGTGAATACAGTTGTCTTTATCAAGGTATTTTCAGCAGCCATGGAAATTATGATTTGTTTCAGCTATTTGAAAGCCTTACCTCCCATGTACAGTATTTTTCTGTTCTTCTCCATCTGGAAAAACTACCATAAAGTCCACTGTATTGTTAATCAGATTTTCCTTCATATTTAACATACTCTGATCTGGCAGCATTTCCAGGGCTGGGGTTACTTTATGTTCATTATTAACGTTACTGGTAACGGGAGGTTGGTTTGGTGGTGGGGGAGCACGAGCCTTAATTTTTTGCCTGAAAAAAGAAAAGACAATAGTGAGCAGATTTGCCTTATTTATGTTCCTAAGACAGTCTTCCCTTTGCTCAAGTGAAAACATCACCTCTGTTCTGGCATGGTTACTTGGAAATAAACTTTGGTGGCCAGAACTCACTACTACCAACAAGAAGTCCTCTCCATGTCTCAGCATCCCCACCAGAGTTTCCAAAGATCTAAGCACCAGTTTTGTAGTGTGACACCAACAAGAAGAATATGTATTAAGTTGTGTGTGTGTACATATAAAATGTTTAGATAATTTTTTCAGCTGTTTTAATAGTGTTAACTTTAGCAAAGAAACAGTTTGAGAACTTTGTTATGAAGTTCCCATATATTTTGCTGTTTGTGAAAATGATAATCTGCAGTTGGGAAGAAAGGCTCTACAGCTGGTTCTCATTTAACAACCATTCATTCAGCAATTGTTCAAACTGACAACGGCAATGAACAAGTGGTAGTTACAACCAATCCTCATACTTACATCATCATAGCATCCAGCAGTCATGTGACCACCACCTGCAACCTTCTTTGCTGGCTTCCTACAAGCAAAGTCAATGGGGAAGCCGGCAGGAGGTTGCAAATGGTGACCATGTGACATCCTTGCTTAACGACCCATAGTGATTCACTTAACAACAGCAATGGGAAGTTCTAGTGTTTTGGTTGCTAAGCAGTGTGGATCATGTGACATCACGCTTTACAACTATGTTGCTTAGCGACAGAAATTCCGGTCCCAATTACTGTCGTTAAGTGAGGACTACCTGTATTCAGTTTTGGCAAAGGAAAAGGGGGAAGCCCCCAGGATAATGATAGAAACAATAACTTTATAGCCCCTCAGAGAATGAGGGAATCCTGAATTCTTGAAAACGGAAGCCAGTCAAATAGAATTATAACATATGGAGTAAGATGTCATTCTAATTACTCTAGATCTGTTTTCAAAATGGCTGGCTTTATTCACTGTTCAGTGCTATCAGCTTGTGTAACAGCCCAAGTTTCTTAGGCAAGGATTCAGTTATGCAGGTTGTCAAAGTATGTAATTTCATACTGAGACTCAATTTACAACCCACATCTGACAGGGTTTTTTCCCATGCTCGTCTTGTGAACTTACATCTATCCATCACTCGTCACTCTCAACCTGCTGGACAAGTGAAGTGGATTTATATGACGTTGAAGTGATATTTACGATGCTACATAAATTATTGGTAAGATAACCAACCTTAGCTCTTGCCACTTGCAGAGTTTGCATACAAGTCTTTACATCTTTGAACTCATCAAACTTCCACAGATGACAGATTCCATCCCCTTTGCTTCTTTGTCACAAACATTTCCCTCCCATAATAATTTTCTTTCTAGACCATGCAGTAGACTATAATCTTCTGGATTCAATGCCATTCAAGAAGTATTAGGGGTTAGTGCAATAAGCCAAATAAGAATACAAGCAAACTTCAGACTAAAAAGGCCATTTAGAACTGTTATGCATTTAATTATCTAAGCAGCAATTACTGTTGTAACACCAAACAAAACATCCCATTCACTGGATTAATTTATTAAAACATACAGTATCTTCTTGGATTAATTCTACAGCATTTCATTTACCATTATCAAATCAGTTTACATCTATTTAGGCTTTTACAGATTTTTACTAGTCCCTGACGTAATAATGCATTCAAGTCATGTCAAACTCATCATTCAAATAGGTCAAATTCTAGCTTCTTGCTATAAGAGAGAGCAGTTGAATATTTAATAGATTAGAAGAAAGTTGGGTAGCTATCCTGAGACATTTGCACACAGTTCAGTCAGGTTCTAACACAGCCTCCACTAGCCTGGAAGGATTGTGTATCAGAAGATGAGGAAGTATTTGCCTGATTGAGGTGTAAGCATTGTAGAAATGAAATTCTGTTCTGGAATAGCTCAACATGTCTGGACATCAGCTCAGACTTGAAAAACACCACTTGATTAAAAAGCACTGCGGTGTACTATCTGTACAAAGCTCTCTTTGTTATGTACAGTTCATTGATGGAAACAACATCTACCACTTGTGAACTTGTGCAACCATTTACCTTGTGTCCTGACTGCTTAACAGACCTCCCTGACTCTTCACTGATCTTTGCTTTCTTATCTTCACTCCCTGGTATCTTGACTATAGCAGACTGATTTGGCTTGTGCACTGATTCTTCTGAGTGATTCTTCTGTTTTGCAATTAGGCAATCAAGCTGTACAGTTACACTTTTGCCTTCCCAATCCCTAATCCCAGGACAGGAAGGATAGTGGAGCAATCAGGACAAGGAAAGATAGTGAAGCATGCCTGCTTTATACTGTTATTGCATTTGCACAAAGATAAACTATAGTTGTATTTCACTACTGCAGAATACTTCCTTCATCAGAATACTGAAGAGGAGGAGCTGAAACAGCCAGTGGCTCACTTTGAAGAATCGACATAGTTCTTTGTGGAAAGAGAATTATGTAGATTTTTGTCAGATTTTTCAGTCAGAAATCAATCAAACTAAACTCCAGCTTGGGGCATATTAATGATGTAAGTTTGTCAATTGATTGCCCTACTATTTTGGATACTTTTCATCATATCAAGACATGTATTTCCATTTTTAAAGGATTATAATATTTAACACAAAACTGAAGGTGTAATAAAAATGTTTAAATTGAACAAGTTTAATAAGACTGTGGAGTCCTTGGGGTTCTCTGAGCTTGGTTCTTTTCTTGCAAACGTTTCATTACCCGGCTAGGTAACATCTTCAGTGCTAAAATGGGATGAGGTTTGCTCTCTCTTTATCTGCTGTGGGCTGCTTTGCCAGTGCTGGTGGAGGTGGGGGTTCTGTTTTGCTCATTGATTAGCATATGTTGACTGCTTGATTGTGTGCCTGGTGGTGACCTTTGCTTATCTGGGTGATGACTGCTGGAGATGATTGCTGGTGATGGAATGCTGGTGAGGCGATCTTCTGGTCTTTTGTCTCCTTTATTCACCTCCTTTAATAAGACTATTATAAGACTTTCCAATAAATTCTGGTAAAATCTTTAATCAGGTAATGAGATTCTGGAATGTGAAGAACTTCCTTCATCATAGAAAGAAGCCTTTATTTCTTTGAGTTATAAAAAAAAGAAAAGGTTCAACACGTCTTTACTGAATATACATTATAAATTTTTCATAGCAACACTTGGAAAGAAAATAAATGTTTTTTAACTGAAATGATGCACCTTGATCAAACTGAACTTGTTCCAAAGAGACACATGAGAGATAATTACAGATATATTTTGAATATTACAGGTAGTCCTCGACTTACAACCACAATGGGGACTGGAATTTCCATCGCTAAGCAATGCAGTCATAAAGTGAGATGTCATGTGACCACATCGCTTAGCAATGGCAATTCCAGCACTTCTCATTGCCATTGTTAAGCAAATTCCACCGGTCATTACCTGAGGATGCACGCTGATGCAAGCCATTCCAGGCTTGGTTCGTCCTAGCCCCAAGCCTCAGTAACGTAAGGGATGCCTCCAACTCCCCCCACCTACCTACCTTCCCCCCATCTCTACCATTTTGGCTGCCCTGCATCCTGCCTTGCAGGCCAGCAAGCAGCCCCAGAACAGCGCAGCTCTGGGCTACTTGCCACAGCCTGGGAAGCCGCAGCCACCCCAGCCCAGTCGCCCTTGCCAACCTGCACTCCTAGACCCTTGCGCCCTGCACTCTGCCACTCCAGCTGACCTACGCTGTCTTCTTGCTCCCACTACTGATGAGGCATGCCTGGCCTGGTCGCTGGGCCAGGACGGAGCTGAGCTTCGTGCTGTGCTGCAACTCAGGGGTTCATTTGCTTAATTGGGTTCTCTTTATCTAGTTTTAGGACTTGTGTGGAGAACAGATTATATTTAGGTCATATTTGTGCAGAAATACTGAAAATTCAAAATTCAGCATAATTGGCATATACAGGTAGTCCCTGACTTGCCACCATTTGTTCAGTGACCATTCAAAGTTTCAACAGTGCTGAACAAATGGTGGTTATGACCGGCCCTTGAAGTTCTGGCTGTCCCAGCACCCCTGCAGTCACATAATCACAATCTGAGTGCTTGGCAACTGGGTCGCACCTACAACCAGTTGTAGCGCCCTGTGATCATGTGATTGCTGTTTGCAACCTTCCCTGCTGGCATCCCCAGAAAGTCAATGGGGAAGCTGGCAGGGAAGGCTGCATGTTGCTGGTATAAGTCTCTCCCACCTGGTACCTCCCCAGCCCTTCTGCACTTGCGCTGCACTGGCCACTCACGCACCTCCACACGTGCCCTCCCTGATCCTCGCTGTGCCTCTCCCGCTACTGGTGTACCCCCATGCACCCTCTTCAAGCCTTGTCATACCTACCTTGCACTCTCCTGCACCCCCGTGCATCCTCCCTGACCATTGCCACACCTCCCTCACACCTTCGCGCACCCTCACCAAGCCTTGCCATACCTCCCTCACATCTTTGTACATCCTCCCCAAGCCTTGCCGCACTTCCATTGCACCTTCCTGCACCCGCCATGCACCCTCCCTGACCCTCGGTGTGCCTCCCTGTGATGGAATGTGAGGGTAACCTCGGAAGATGCGGGGAAGAGATGCCGCCTAGGGAATGATCAGATAAAAGAGAAAGGCAACCGCAACAGAGTAACAGCCAGAGAAAGAAATTTAGGAAGGAGCAGCTCTAACTATTCAGGCTGTAAGTAGGGAGGGTGGGAAACTTGTACTTTCAGACTTGCAAGATTCTGTTAAGGTAGCCTTATAATAAAGTAGAATTAGCTCATCTAGTCATGTTTCTGTCTAGTTTACCTGGGAGGGCTGACAGACCCTTGCACTCTCTCCCTGAGCTTCTCCATGCCTCCCCTGCTACTCATGCACCCCCACACACCCTCCCTGAGCCTTGCCACTCCTCCTGTTCACCCTCTCCAACCCTCCCTTGCGCACCCTCCCCAAGCCTCACTGAGCCTCCCATGCACCCTCACTAAACCTCGCTGTGCCTTCCTCACACCCTAGCACACCCTCCCCAAGTCTTGCCATGCCTCCCTCACACTCCTTGTGCCCTCCTCCACCCAGCAACAGCCTCTTACCTGCCTGCCAGCCTACTTGCGAGCTGCCTGGGACTTGCAACTTCCTGTCGGTTTCCCCACTGACTTGGTGGTGGGAAGCGAGCAGGAAGTTGCCTCACCTAATTACCATGGGATTCAGTTAACAATGGCAATCAGGACTGCAGGGATTGCCATTGCTAAGTGATGTGGTCACGTTTTACAACCGCACTGCTTAGCAATGGAAATTCTGGTCCCAATTGTCATAAGTCAAGGGCCACCCGTAATTTCAATTTGAGTTTATTTATTTGTATTTCAAATTTGTCACCGCCCATCTCACTGCAGAGAGACTCTGGGTGGTTGGGTGTTCTTAAGTTGGCAGTTTTACTCCTGAAATGTTTTTTTTAAATGCATGTTGGTTGCCAATGGCTCTAATGCCAGTAAAAATGAAGAACCAGAGAAGGGGCCTTGCCTTGTCCCCTTCAGTATGAGTCAGCCCTTTGAGGTAGACCAGACTAGGAAACCAAAATTTTGAATGCTGATACTACTTTTATTATAAGGTTACAGAAAGAGAATCTCGCAAATCTTCATACATTTACCCCCCCCCCCGCGCCTTTATCTTCATGAGAACTAGGGAGGGCCAAGTCTGAGACGCTTTCTCAAATTATATTTGAGAAAAAGAAATTCTCAGGTTTTTTTTCCTGACCATGGCTTTGGCAGCGGCTCTTCCTCCTGTTCCTCAAGGTTATCCCTACTTCCCATGACAGTATAGCACAGAGCCATTTACTAACTTGGTTTCTTGTTCTTTATAAATCCTTTGTATCCATGTGAAAAAATTAAGTCACCATTCATCTTTTTCACAATTGCAAGCATAAAGGACCATTCTAAATTGTCAAAAGCTATTTCTCATGAAGAAAAATCATAGCCACTTTTTTGATTTTTGGTTTCATTTTACAACAGGTAGTCCTTGACTTACAACCATTCATTTAGCGACCATTTGAAGTTATGGCAGTGCTGAACAAGGACTTATTACTGGTCCCCAAAGTTACGGTGGCTGCAGTGCCCCCGTAGTCACGTGATCAAAATTCAGACACTTGGCAGTCTGCCTACACTTACGATTGTAGGGGCACTGCAACTTCCTCTACCCACCCATCTCCCATCCATCTATGTCCTTTTGGCCAGCTGCCATCCTGTGCTATGCTGCCTCAGCTGACCTTCACTGTCTTCTTGCTCCCACTATTGATGAAGTGTGCTTAGCCTGGCCCTTTGTGAGGCAGTTGCTGGCCATGTGAGGCTTTCTTCCCCAGCTCATGCATGGCAGTTTCCTCACAAGACGTGGGGAAGATGGCTTCGTGTGGCCCGCAACTGCCTTGCAAAGAGCCAGGCTGGGTATGCCTTGTCAGCAGCAGGAGCAAGAAGACAGCAAAGGTCAGGGCGGTGACATAGCACAGGGCGGCAGGGGCCTCAGAGTGCAGGGGGCGAGGGGCAGCTGCAGCTGCAGCTGAGACTGGGCTGGGGTGGCTGGGCCTTCCTGGTACATAGCACCTTTACACCACGCTATTGGGGCTTCCCAGGCATGGCGGCTTTGTACTGCAGCTCAGGGGCTTCTTGCAGCCCCAGAGCCATGTGCGCTAGGCAGCCCCTTCGCACCACATTGCTGGGCCAAGCTGGGTTTCGCGCTGCAGCTCAGAGGCTTTTTGCAGCCCCAGAGCCGTGGCACACCAAGAAGCCCCTGAGCTGCAGCACGGCAAGCAGCTGCAGAGCCGCGTGGTTCTGGGGCTGCTTGCTGCTGTGTAAGGCAGGGTGCAGGATAGCCAAAAGGGCAGAAATGGGGGGGGAATAGGCAGGTGGGGGGAATTGGAGGTAGCCCCTTACCTTACCAAGGCTGGGGGCTGGGAGGGACCAAGCCCAGAATGGAGTGGATTGGGGTGGGTCCTCAGCTAACAAGTGGTGGAATTTGGTTAATAATGGCAATGGGGAGTGCCAGGATTGCTGTTGCTAAGCGATGCAGTCATGTGACATCACGCTTTATGACATCACTTAGCGACATAAATTCCAGTCCCAATTGTGGTTGTAAGTCAAGGACTACCTGTAAAGATAAAATTCAAATATTCACAACGAATTTGATACAGGAAGAAAAGCAATACCATTATCTAATAGTTAGCCATTCAAGGTAGATCAGACTAGGAAACCAGTGCCATGTAGGTCAGTACGACTTATACTATAAAGCTGTAGTAACAGAACCTTGCAAGCCTAATGCTTCCCTCCCTCTGCCTCCCCCACCCCCCCTTATCTTTGTGTGAACAAAGAAGGAGTTTGCCTGAGACATTTACATACTTGCCCTGGGATCAGGCTTCTTTTATTTGATCATTGCCTTGGTAGCAGCTCTTCCTCAAGGCTATTCCCTCTGCCCTCTACACTAATAATAGGGTTTAGCATTATTGAAAAAAAGGTCAAATACTCTGGAATTTACTTGATTTATTTAAAAATAGTTATTTACAGAGCTGGAAAAATATAACAGCAGATATTTCCAAGTGGAAAAAATTGAACTTGTCTTGGTTAGGAAGAACTGCAGTTTTGGGGGGCAGACTAATGAGAGAGATTAAAGATGCTTTGCTTGAAGGTGAGACAGCTCTGAAATGGGGTAAGTTCCTGTAATGGTAGGTGGGAATGACCTTGGAAGACAGGGGGAAGAGATGCTGCCTAGGGAATGATCAGTTAAGAGGAGACATAGCTGGGCAGAGAAAGAAACTCAGAAAGGAACCTCTCTAACTTATTGGGCTGTAAAAAAGACGGCAGGAGATTTGTACTTTCTGTCTTGCAAGATTGATGTCAGCCTTCCCAGGTAGACCAGACAGGAAATGCGACCAGATGAGGTAATTCTACTTTATTGTAAGGCTACTTTAACAGAATCTTGCAAGTCTGAAAGTACAAATCTTCTGCCGTCTCTCATTCTCACATACCATTACAGTTCCTGCCAAAGAGAAATCGAGACTGAAGGAAGGGGACAATCCAGCGGCTTATGACTAGAGGGAGAGACAAAGAGAAGCTCCTGACACTTCCGGATTCAATGCAGGAAGGAAAGGAAACTAGAGAAAAGTAATGTATAAAGGTTGAGACTGGTGAATCAGAGACAAGTACTTTCCAAGCTAGAGATATACATTATGTAAACATACCACAACTGTCCAACTGCAAGGCCACCAAATGCTGTATCAAACATTCAGAAGGGTAGGCGAAAAGAAATCTTGAACCAAATGTTTGATTTTGATGAGCTCATTTCAATATGTTTTTCAGATGGCTAATTGTGAAGCCACTAACTAGAAATGGTAGATGTCAGAGTGTCCAGTAATTTCTGAGATTTTCCACATCAAGCAATATTTCTTTAATAATTCTCTTATAATTATTAAAATTATCATTTATTTTATTTTTAAATATATTTTTATTAGACATTTCAAAGAAAATATGTAAACAGGCAAAGAAAAAGAAAAAAACAGATAAAAGAGTAAAATACAAACAAGGAATTTACAAATATCATAGAGGTTGTACTTTTTTAGTATATTGTTAGTTGACTGTGAGTAACTGATTATATATTTTTGTGTGCGTTCAAGTTGAAATAGGAAAACTTTTAAGATTTGTTTCATTCTGGTATTAATCATTTTCCAAAATGGCTGAGCTTTTCAACATTGACAACAAATGTGAAAGAATAACCCGCTTGCTCATTACCATTCCAAAAGAAAATGTTGCTATTGAGTTACATATATTTAACAATGTGTCTTGCAGATAGAGAAGTAAAATATCTTGCCCATAAACTCCAAATGTATGCCTTCAAAATCCACCGCAGCAATGTGGAGCATTTACTATGATTTCCCTTAAACAGTCTTGGGCCAGATACCCAAAGAAGAAATGGCAGTATCTGTGCTGCTGCGTATATACATTTCCTAGCCATCAAGCTACGTATAACATACATGGATTGAGGCTTGATCATTTGTTCTCCAACTGCTGGCAGAAATCCTTCTAACATTGCTATATCAAAAAGTGCTACAGTATCTGCATGGCTCAGGTGAAATATTGTTATTCTGTAATGGCTGGAGCTCCTCCATTTCCAGGTCAAGACTCTCAGGCACAGAGAAGCTACTTGACATAATATGTAGTCTTATCCACAGATCAAAGAAATCTGATCTTGTTGTATAGAGATATCTCAGAAGAACTCTGAGTCCAAGAAATGACTGCCAGCACCTGAAAGACTCAACTGAGACCAAGAAAGATTATACCAGCAGTGCTGGAAAAAAACATAGGCAGCCTTAGTACTAAGGACAGATACGTATAAAAGTCATACCAGCACCAAGGCTTGCTGGAAGTCATGGAAGTTAATAATGAGATGGGCAAAGGGAGTGTAGTCATTTATTTATTTATTTCGATATTTAAAGCCCACCAACTATATTAACAATTTCAGGATAAGTTATAAAAGATGAAAGTTTAAAAATCAATATTTTAACATTTCAAACAGCAGTGCCACAATGCAGTAACAGAGAGGCATAGATATTTGAAAAAAAAAAAGACAGTAAAGCCAATTTAGGTTCCAAAAAGCATAAGTAAAAAACTGAGTCTTCACCTTGCACTGAGAAGCAGACAGTATTGGCACCACCCTGTGAAAGGGCATTCCAAAACCAGTATGCTATGAGAGAAAGCTCACTTTCAAGTATCTATATAGTGCATCTCTCCTAACTATGGAGAGCTGACACTGAGAGAGATGTTCACTGAATTACTGAGGTCCTAAAACATTATTACCAAAATTCTGAAGTTTTACCAGCAATGTACAAACAGCCAGTGCAGTGTCTCTGGGGCTGGTATTATATGGATTCTAAAAGATGATCTCATCTGAATAAGATACAGTGTCCAAGTCATCTTCAAAGAGAGAACCACATAAAATGTACTGAAAAAGTTTATCAGCAGCTTAAGCGGCAGGTTACCAGAGAGTGGATTATTTTGTCCAGGAAAGGTCATAGCCATTGAACCAGGCCACCAAGGCCAATGAACTTCTAGTGACTGAAATAACTCCAGGAATATACTAAGGCTGTGCAACCTCAGAGTCAGAGACCTGCCAACTCCCAGACCCAGGAATCACTAATCTGCATCAGTGCATCAGGATGTACTCAGTTTATTAGTCCTTATCCAGACTATGTCAATACTCAAACAACAGCACTATCTCTTTGGATTGATGACAGGGAAAAATAGTGCTTAGGGCCATCTGCGTAATTATGGAACTCAAACCCTTGATGATCTCACTCAGCAGCTTCATAAACATATTAAACAGAAAGGTGACAAAATGGACTCATGCTGGATCCCACAGGTTAACAACCATGACCCCAAGCAGAAGTATCCTAGTGCAAGTGCCAACAAAATTTCTGAAGAACAGTGCCACTTACTCCAGGCCCAGCTAGCTCAGTAGGAGACCATAGTTACTGGTATAAAAGACACTAAAAGATACAGAAGAATCAGACTTGCATTCTCCGTGTCTTTCCCCTAGAGCTGATCACTTGGAAGGGTGACCAGGGCAGTTTCAGTGCAGAAACCTCAATCCTAACTGGAATGGGTCCAGATATAGCTACTGAGAAAACCATCATCCTTTCAAGCACCTTGTCCCCAAAGGAGTTATTTGCAATGGGGTGGTAGTTCTGATATCTTCTTTAGGAGGGGCTAACTCTGCTCCCTCTGTCAAGATAGGGAAACCATCCACAATAGTGAAGCAGCTCCTTCAGAGTGTTTTGTCAAACCCACTCTGCTTGAACTTGCCCCAAGAGGGGCAAGACTTGAACCTTGGTGATAATAAGGTAACTGAAAAGGAAGGTAGAAAGAAGATGGAGGCTGCAGCAATGAAATTAACTTGCAGTTATGGCAAATGATATACAGTAGAGCAAGAAATCTGCAATCTTGCAACTCCCATTGTATAATGCCTGCAAGACTCTATGGCTTAAAATGAGATCAACTAAACCAGCAGTAAGTATTCCCAAATAAGGCCATGATAGAAAACTACTGCTTGTTCCTTAGAATGTATCTACAGAAATTGTGACAATCCTCAGGCCTGATGGTCTAATTAGTTCAAAATAACTGATAATGATAGGTTCCCCCTCATAGCTGTGTGTGTGTGTGTGTGGGTGTGTGTGTAGATAGAGAGAGCATGTGTGTGTGAGAAAGAGAAACAGTGTGTGTCAACATATAGTCTTGAGAAGAAATAGACCCTTCAGTATTTTCTATCAAAAATGACATTGTACAAATAGGATTAGGGAAAACAATATAGTAGTAAATGGTGACCAAATCGGATTCAATTTGATCTTCATTACTGAGTTGTTTCAATGTTTTTTATTCTGTTCACTTTTTGGCCAAAACAATTTACCACACTTTTTGGATGCCTCTCTTAATTATTTATCTGCAATTATAGAACAGGATTAGCAATGCTTTAAGACCTGAAGGACCAGGTTATGGACAGATAGTCATGGAGAAAATCTATCTATGTGGTTGTCAGGAGTTGACACTGACTTGATGGCACATAATAAGTCAATAAAACAGCAATCATATTGATTCCTCAAGCAAATTTACTATGTATGTTATAAAAGCATTGTTACAGGAAACCCAGATAAATCTGAGCCTCCATTAAATTGTTACAGGAAATTACATCATCATAATGAAGTCTCTGGGCTAACTAGGATGCAAGGAAAATCCCTGGATTATAACTGAAGATCCCTGAAGTCAAACACAAATCTTAGTGAATGCTGGCCAAAAACCCAATCCAAGACAGCCATATTCAGTGTGGCAGTCCCAGCATAATGAGGCTTGTATATGCAAGGAGGAGGAACTTCTCTCAAACCAGCCTATAAATAACATTGCCATAATGAATTATGATCCGTTTGATGTTTGAGATAGATTTACATTCTGCCCAGGAGATAGTATTAGATTAGGTGAATTTCATATTTTACTTTGTACAGAGCTATTATTTGTGCTGCAGGAATTAGATTTTTTTTTCAGTTTAAAGGGGTACAGAAGCTGACTCTATCAGCCACTAAATTTTTTAAAATAAGTCCCTCTAAGGGAGTTCTCACCATCTTGCTAGATCTCCCATACAGTAACTCATTTTAGCAGATATGATGATCTGAAATTCAGAGGATATATACAGAGCGAGCACCCACCTTTTTTATATTTCAGATCAAGGCTGGCCACAAATTGTCATAATCAACTGTCTACTTTCCCATAGACAAAATCCCTGGGGCCTCAGATACGCTGTGATAGGAACTTGATCTGGCTGTAGATTATCTGGATTCAAATCATTCTGATTCACATATAATTATTGTGAGATATTTTAATGTGAGGGTGGGAGGGGAAATACTTATCTCACATAAACTTTCCATTGATTATGATGAACATCTGACATCTCCTGAATTCACCAAGAGATGGTAAGCAAAACAAAGCAGGTCTCTCTCTCTCTCCCTCCTGGAATTTATTTACTGGAGGAATTTTTGCCTTTCAAATGGGCTTAATTCCCATGATTAATTTGGCAACATCATTCTCCTCTCTTGGACCACTTCCAGTGCCACTAACTATATCTCAATCCCATTATGTGATAGATATCTAATTTCTAATTTTGAGGTTATCTTTGTGAACATCTTGGCTGTTTAGCAGGATGTTGGAACATTAGTATTGTTTTCTAGTCTTCAGAAATGGGGACCCAGCATAAGCCCTCTAATAGGAAACCAGTTAATTTAACAGATCTTGTAGCAAAATTATATGCCAAATTTATTTTGCTCAAATTAGCAGATTGGGCTGCAGTAAATAACATCAGAGTAGACAAATAAGTGTCCTTTAAGGATGACTGTTCTACAATAAATAAAGCCTCTGTGCTAAATCACCTAACTGAAAAATATGCTAAACAAAACACTCAAACTCTACATCACTGTTACTGATTTTTTAGCTGTTTTTCCTCTATAATAGTTTTCTGGGCTCAGCATTCAACCTCTCCAATATATTGTCATCTGTTGACATAGATAAGGCAATATAGAATAAGTCTACTCCCTTTTCTAGGTGATAATCCTTCAGATATTTGAAGACTGGTATCTTCCCTCAAGAACCAGTGTAGTGTAATGGTTAAGATTCTGGACTAGAAATGGGGAGACCCAGGTTCTAGTCCTCTCTAACGCATAGAAGCTAGCTGGATAGTTTTAGGTCAGTTACTCTCTCTCAGCCCTACACTGAGAAATCAAATATCTACCAACCCACACTGGACCAGCATAGTAGACTACAATCCATAATGTTCAAAAGAGGCCATCCTGCAGCGGTTTGTTTCAGGCTGCCAATAATGTCTTTCCTCAATCATATTTTCGGTAGGCCAAACATAATTACTACATCGTTCATCAATTTATCTTAAAAAAAAATAATCAATTAATCTGATAAAGTTAATTTCCAAACTGCCAATAGCCAACAACACAGTAGTGCTCAGCAATGGTTAAAAAAAAAAGTAACAAAAGCCACAAAATTTCCACCCTGGCATCTGGAAACATCAGTGAAAGAGAACAGCAGAGATTTAAGATATTAAAGATGTTTCAAATTCATGAAATGGGAGAGCTAAATAGTGCTTTGGTTTCTTTGTAGTACATGATACATTGCTTTTGGAGTAATAAATATGTATGTATGTATACACACACATGCACATACACATACAGAGAGAGAGAGACACTCTATTTTGGACAATTCAGTTTCACCTGGCTTCAGTTTAATATAAAACTAGAAGATCTGAAGGGAAATTTTATATTTTGTCTTATTCTCTGTCTTGACCACAATAAACCTGGTTCAATAAAGAGCCATGGAAACACCTAATCACTCTCTCTAGGAATATTATTGGAGTGTGTGTGATATAACAAGTGATGGCTATGCTATCAGGTTTCTAGAATGGGGAATGCCCCCATCTGAGGAAGATCTCCACTTCAGAGATCATCCTAACTTTCTAGTCTTTTTTAATGTCGCAAGGCTGGATGTCACTTAATTAGTTATCCCAATTTCTGTACTGCAGAACCAGCTTGGTGGGGCAAGGGGGATACTCTGGTGAACACTCCTTTTCAAATATATAATAATTTAATTTCAAAATAAAATTGAAATCAAACTAATAGATACAATCTCTAATAAGAACATCAGAAAGAGAACTAGGTTCCTTACTGATATGATCTGAAAACAGTGAAATACACTTTGCTTTCTTAAATGATAGGTGACAAGAAAATACAGGATCTCATGCTGTACAATGATGGTAAGAAAAAAATAAAGGGATTACTGTATACTTCCATAAAAAGGTCTTTGAGATTTATATTTTTTAATTTTCTAATAGTATTGGTTAATTTTTTGAGAATTCTATACCTCTGAAAAGCAATTTTGCCAGGTAAGATTCTAAGAGAATACAATTATAATTCATGGTATTCCAAGTACCATTGTTACTAATGTTAATAATTAATTTCCATTGACAATGAAAGGAGAAGCAGTGCAGAACAAAACATTATGACCAGCAAAGTGAATAACATTCTGTAGAATTTCTTTCCAAATGCTCTCTATACCTATGCAGGTGTGTCATCTGTGCAGAAAGATTTCAGATTACTGTCAACCCTTTGAGGTAAACCAGATCAAGATACCACAGGGATCCCAGGAATGCGTTTTATTGTAATAAGTTAGAATAACAGAATCTTGAAAGCCTGATCGAGTTTCTTTCCATCCCATTTTATACTAAATAAAATCAAGGTGGGATTATTTTGAGTTTCTTATGCTTGCTTCAATCTCTGGACTGTCTAATCTCTTCTCCAAATCCCTCCTTAATGGTTTATTCCTTCCATTGCCCCTAAGGACTCTTTTATACTTCCCTGAGGTCATCTTTCAGTTTCTTTACAATTACACACAACACTTTCAGCACTAAGGTGGAACAAAAATCAACATTTGGCCAATCTGGTGGGTGTTAAATAAATCTGGGGTTTTTTTTAGCTTAACTGGCTGCCAATTCTAAAGCCATTTCATTTGAGAGTAAAATAATGATACAGATTATAAATTAAACTGAGTTATTGTTATCTGTGATGGAAAAATAATAAAATAAAGCTGGAAACGGTCCCCCCTCGCCGTTGCCTCTCCTGCCTCAAACTCTTTACTCCCACTCCCCCTTGCCTCTCCTGCAATCTCTTTTCTCCACTTCCTTCTGCCATTCTTTGCTCATGAAAAACAGGATCAGCTCCAAGCTATTGCATGACCCAAGACCGACCATGTTCTGCTGCCAAAAATAGCCCTCTAAACGCTATCATACTGAAACAATGGGAGGGCCATCCCCTGTCTGCTTAAGGGTTTGCCCTGGTTCTTATCTCACAACAGAAAAACCATTTATCCCCCATTTAACACCTGTCCAAACCTGTCCTCAAATCAGATCCCTCAGATTTCCTGCCTCTCAACCTCAAAAGTGTATAAAATCTATGCTTTTCCATTGTTCAGGGTCCCTCTTTCTTGAAAGTAGGCACCCAATGATTATTGCAATAAACATGGTTCTTCTCCTCAGCGTTATGCTCCTGTCTTTGGCAAAAATTCCACGACCTATCCATTCATCCATTTCTGAAATTAAACTTTTGGGGAACTCTTTTAAAACTACAGAAATTCTTAAAATACAAGGATTGTGCAGCCTGCCATTCTGATATTAAGCAGGACATAAAATATTATATTAATATTTCTGAAACCAGCTTAGAGGTAGATTGTGAATAAGTTCCAACAATGCAGGTTTAATTGTTACTGTAACCATACACAATAGCATTGTGCAATCAGTCTAGTTTCCTATCTTGGAAAAACTTTATGTAAGTATGTAGGCTGAATATAAATTTCATGTATCCTTTCCAGATACCTTTATACAGCTATATAATGTTTGCCACTAAAATGAATTAATAAAAAATAAATTCCTCCCAAGCCCCTGACACATTAGGAATTAATCATTAATTCATATTGCACATTAGGAAAAATATAATTTAATACTGTAGAAGCTATCTTTGTAAAGATTTATACAAAGGAGGGCTGCTGTTTTGGAGGAGAAGCGTAAGATAATAAACTATATACGATACTCATAACCAACAGCGTGACAATGTTCATTATTCCAAATGAAAAGACGCACAAATATGCCATGTGTGCATGGAAGAAAAGTCACTGTATCGATTACTAGTACTATAACAATACCCCTTCCACTGCATCCAATTTTGGAGTGATAGCAAAACAAAAATAAAAAACGGAAATTGTAACTATGGGTTTATACATTTTGGTACAACCATTTCTGAAAGCCTTAGAAATAAGAAAGACTAAGAAAAGCTTTTTATTTTAACACTCCATCTTGTACTTTAAATATGAATGCTGAAGCAGAATTAATTAAGAGTTGTCTATTCAAATATTACAGATGTCATATCCACAACGATGTAACATCCTACAATGGGGAATGAATGACAATATGACAACAGCAGCAGATGAGAAAAGCCCCAGGGCTTTCCCCAAAATAGTTCGTATCCTACCAACCTAACAAGTCTTTGGGCTGTTCCTCACTACTGAATTAAAGAGCTCCCCACCCATCCTTGAGTTGGCATGAAGCAATGCTCGCATAACATTGGCTGTCCTTATTCCCAATCCCTACCTTGCTCTACTGTGTCTCTTCTGAGTCACTGGTGAAGGTTTCACTCATTATAAGCAAAGTAATTAGTTTTTCCTTTAGGATTGCTACTGTGCCTCTTCAGGATATCATCAGACACAATGGCATACAGCAGGGTGCTACAAAATGAATGGGCCAAGCTCTAACTTCTTCTTTAGGCTCATCTGTCTGCCTCCTCCCAAATTAAATTTGGGCATCTCCCGAGTTAAAATAATTTTGGAAGAAACCAGTGCAGAAACAGCCCCAGAGAGAATGGAGACAGACCTAGATCCTGAGGAACAGAATGACTGAAGTAACCTTTCTTACTTCACGATGTGCGTGTTTGTATGTATGTTTATGACTGACAAATACAAAGAAATTGGCAAATAAACAAAATGATTCTATTCTACTAATACTAATATATGATATCCTGATAGTGTCAGGAAAACTGATACTATTATGCTTATCAATGACTCACTCATGGGCTGGGGATGAGATACACATAGTTCTTGCTTAACAACAGTAATTGTGACTGGAATTTCCATCATTAAGTGATAAGTAAAGCACAATGTCATGTGACCACATTGTTTAGTAACGGCAATCCCTGTTGCAGTCATTAAGCAAGAATCATGGGTCCTTAAGCAAGGACCTCATATGACTGCAACTTGCAACTTCTTGCCAGCTTCCAACAAGCAAAGTCAATGAGGAAGGTGGCAGGAAGTCACAAGTCCCAGGTGGCTCACAAGGAGGCCACCAGGCAAGAGTGCTATGGCGCGCAGCTGGGTTGGGGGGGTGGCTGCTATGGGGCTGCATGCGTGTGGCTAGGCAGGGGGGTGCTGTGGAGTGTGGGAGGTCGTGCAGATGGCTGCCACGGTGTGGCACAAGTATGGGAGGGCACGCAGGTGGCTGCCACAGTGCAAGCGCAGCCAAGTGTGAGGTGGCTACTGCAGAGTGCACACAGGTAGCTGCTGCAGTGCAAGCACAGCCGGGCATATACTACAGAGTGCACGCAAGGGGGTGCTGTGGGCACGCGCACACTATGAGTACGAGATCCTGGGGATCTCATATTCCATAGCCAGGATCCCTGGGAGAAAAAAGGGCAGGAGCGGCTTACAGGAGCAACTTGCAACCTTCCCTGCCAGCTTTCCCACTGACTTTGCTTGTGGGAAGCCAGCAGGGAAGATTGCAAGTGGCGATTGTGTTGACTGCAGGATGCTGCAACCATTGTAAGTATAAGCTGGTTGCCAAGTGCCCAGATCATGATCACCTGACCTCAAGGCTACTGGGACAGCCAGAACTTTGAGGGCCGGTCTTAAGTACCGTTTGTTTAGTGCCATCACAAGTTCAGTCACTGAACGAGTGGTTGTTAACTCAGGACTACCTGTAAAGACATAATCTAACCCCAAGGAAGAAAATTGGGCTGTTAGGGCATCTGTGTAGGGCATGCTAATTTGCAAGTGAGGACAGGGCCTTTGTGGCTAGAAGTGGATGTAGCTGTTTAAATATCATGGCCACCACCAATGTTTGCCTCTGATATACTTCAACAGTATCACTGCAAACCAAATTTGTAAACTCCATTTGTTTTTCACATCCTTAAAGCCTAAAGCATCACATATAGAGATGACAATAAATGCCACTGACAACAAACTGGTATATGTTCTTCATTTTCCTATTACTTTGCTTTTAATATATTTGTTGAGTTCAGTTCTTTGAAGACTCTCATAACTAACCCATGCATTATTCCTAACACAACCCACATTAAATCAACACATGATTGTAAAATGTTGCTTCTTCAGTTTAGATGAATGGAGTAAACTATACAACAGTCAAGTGGGTAGGAAATTCAGCATGAACAAATTTCCAAATACAATTTAATAATGTACTAAAGTAAACATGAAAAATAAACTATTTTTACAATATAAATAGAGCTCTGCCTTTTTCTTTAAACTAAGCCTTATAGTCAGAGCTGCCCTGGGCAATGAATCACTGGTTGCTATTCATTAAGAGTCTCCTAGCACCTTGCTGTTCAGGCGCTCCTCTGTTTGAAATTTAAAAAAAAAACTTGACCCAGGCAACTTTTAATATAGAAGAGGAAACCAATTTAGATGTCAGGAGCTTTGAAATGAAATGAAAGACCTGCTTTTTAATTAAAAGAAGCCAAAATCTAATACAAAACAGGCAAAGTAACCTAACTAGACACTTTACATTAAATACTTGTTTAAAAGATGAAAAAGGCAAGAAGCTAATAAAATCACATGAGCGTAAGTACATATATAAAAAGGAAATGTGATGCTTATAAGTGCGCTCAGTAAACAGATGGAACAGTATTTCTAAGTTCAAACTGCCAAGATTTCACACTAGAATTTCATATAAAAGATAATAACCAACCAATCATCATAAGGATGGAACTGATTCCTTCAAGAATGTTAACTTCACTTAACAGAAGTCTTTGAAACGCCAGATTAAAATATTTAATAATCTGTATCAAGAACAAATTGTCAAAACTCCTGCAAGTACTATAATCTTTTTAAAGAATCAAATCAGAAAAATATCTGACTAAAAGGATAAATGTTTTGATTTCATTAATGAACACCTTAAGGAAAAAAAAAAAAAATCTAGGTATTAAGACAGAAGATTTGCTAGAAATACAGGAATCCTGGATTTCTTCTAATAATTGGACCTGAAATATAAATCAGGGAAAAGATATCTAATATGATTGGGATCTTAGGTTCTTTTGATATTTGTGCTTGAATATTGAAAACAAAAATACAAACCATTTCGTCCCCATGAGTAGTTTAGTACTTGCCACCTATTTATGTTCTGAGAACCAAGTGTATAGCTAGTGTATAGCTATATAATTAATATAGAATAATTAATATAAAATTATTAATTATAATTTTAGCTAGTAATAGGGAAGCAGGTGATGTTTCAGCAATGTGAAAAAGAAATGCTGCAGCTTTATAAAAGCCATAAAATGAGGAAAAGCACTCACAATTCATTTATAAATCAATGACCCAGCAGTTCATTACAGAATTAATGCTTTGCAAGTGAACCACCTTCCCTGTAGTAGTCTAGAATTTACTCAGATCTAAAAAGAATTTTTCAATAACTTTTTAATCCTTACCCGTATCTTCATCAGTAGCATAATATTCAGAAATTAAGAAGGTAAAATCTATTTATGCTAGAAAAAGTGTCTCCTGATGAATTTCTGCATATCAAGCTTCTTTAATAACTGATAATGGTATAGTTCAATGAAAGCAAATTTAATACGCAGTAAACTCCTTCATGGATCACTGCCTTGTTGTGGCGAAGGGGCTTGTGTAACTCAGTGAAGCCATGAGCTATACCGTGCAGGGCCACCCAAGACAGACAGATCATGACAGAGAGTTCTGACAAAATGCGGTCCACTGGAGAAGGAAATGGCAACCCACTCCAGTATCCTTGCCAAGAAAACCCCACGAACAATGTCAAAAGGCTAAAAGATATGACGCCAGATGAGCCCTTCAGGTCGGAAGGTGTCCAATATGCTACTGGGGAAGAGCAGAGGGCAATTCCAAGTAGCTCCAGAAAGAGTGAAGCGGCTGTGCCAAAGCCAAAAGGACGTTCAGCTGTGGATGTATCTGGAAGCGAAAAGAAGGTCCAATGCGGTAAAGAACAATATTGTATAGGTACCTGGAATGTAAGATCTATGAACCAAGGCAAGCTGGATGTGGTCAAACATGAGATGACAAGATTGAACATCGACATCTTGGGAATCAGCGAATTGAAATCGACGGGAATGGGTGAATTTAATTCAGGTGACCATTATATCTACTACTGTGGGCAAGAAACCCTTAGAAGAAATGGAGTAGCACTCATAGTCAATAAGAGAGTGGGAAAGGCAGTAATGGGGTACAACCTCAAAAACGACAGAATGATCTCAGTGCGAATCCAAGGAAAACCCTTCAACATCACAGTAATCCAAGTCTATGCCCCAACCACTGATGTCGAAGAAGCTGAAGTTGACCGGTTCTATGAAGACCTACAACACCTTCTAGAACTAACACCAAAAAAAGATGCCCCTTTCATCATAGGGGATTGGAATGCTAAAGTAGGAAGTCAAGGAGTAATCGGAATAACAGGCAAGTTTGGCCTTGGAGTACAAAATGAAGCGGGGCAAAGGCTAATAGAGTTCTGTCAACAGAACAAGCTA
Source organism: Liasis olivaceus (assembly GCA_030867105.1). Taxonomy (NCBI): domain Eukaryota; kingdom Metazoa; phylum Chordata; class Lepidosauria; order Squamata; family Pythonidae; genus Liasis; species Liasis olivaceus. The sequence goes on from CM061351.1 coordinate 59,910,663, forward strand.
GTCACAGCAAACACTCTTTTCCAACAACACAAGAGACGACTCTACACATGGACATTACCAGATGGTCAATACCAAAACCAGACTGATTATATACTTTGCAGCCAAAGATGGAGAAGCTCTATACAGACAGCAAAAACAAGACCAGGAGCTGACTGTGGCTCAGATCATGAGCTTCTTACTGCAAAATTTAGGCTTAAATTGAAGAACGTAGGGAAAACCACTAGACCACTCAGGTATGGCTTAGATCATATTCCTTGTGAGTACACAGTGAAGGTGATGAATAGATTTAGAGGATTAGATTTGGTAGACAGTGCCTGAAGAACTATGGACGGAGGTCCGTAACATTGTACAGGAGGCAGCAGCTAAAACCATCCCAAAGAAAAAGAAATGCAAGAAAGCAAAATGGCTGTCTGATGAGGCTTTACAAATAGCTGTGGAAAGAAGGAATGTGAAAAGGAAGGGTGAAAGGGAAAGATATAAGCAACTGAATGCAGACTTCCAAAGAATAGCAAGGAGAGATAAGAAGGCCTTCTTAAATGAACAATGCAAAGAAATCGAGGAAAACAACAGAATGGGGAAGACTAGAGATCTCTTCAAGAAAATTGGAGATATCAAAGGAACATTTAATGCAAAGATGGGCATGATAAAGGACAAAAAAGGTAGGGACCTAACAGAAGCAGAAGAAATTAAGAAGAGATGGCAAGAATACCCAGAAGAACTATACAAGAAAGATCTTAATGTCCCTGATGTCCACGCTGGTGTGGTCACTGACCTTGAGCCAGACATCCTAGAGAGTGAAGTCAAGTGGGTCTTAGGAAGCATTACTAACAACAAAGCTAGTGGAGATGACAGTATTCCAGTTGAGTTATTTAAAATACTAAAAGATGATGCTGTTAAAGTGCTGCACTCAATATGCCAGCAAGTTTGAAAAACACAACAGTGGCCACGGGATTGGAAAAGGTCAGTTTACATTCCAATTCCAAAGAAAGGCAGTGCCAAAGAATGCTCAAACTATCGCACAATTGTACTCATTTCACATGCTAGCAAGGTTATGCTCAAAATCCTACAAGCTAGGCTTCAGCAGTACGTGAACCGAGAACTACCGGATGTACAAGCCGGGTTTCAAAGAGGCAGAGGAACTAGAGATCAAATTGCCAACATTCACTGGATCATGGAGAAAGCACGAGAGTTCCAGAAAAACATCTACTTCTGCTTCATTGACTATGCAAAAGCCTTTGATTGTGTGGATCACAACAAACTCTGGCAAATTCTTAAAGAGATGGGGGTACCAGACCATCGTACCTGTCTCCTGAGAAATCTGTATGCGGGCCAAGAAGCAACAGTTAGAACCGGTCATGGAACAACCGATTGGTTCAAAATAGGGAAAGGAGTACGACAAGGCTGTATACTGTCACCCTGCTTATTTAACCTATATGCAGAGTACATCATGAAAAATGCCAGGCTAGAAGAATCACAAGCCGGAATTAAGATTGCAGGGAGAAACATCAACAACCTCAGATATGCAGATGATACTACCCTAATGGCAGAAAGTGAAGAAGAACTAAAGAGCCTCTTGATGAGGGTGAAAGAGGAGAGTGCGAAAGCTGGCTTGAAACTCTACATTAAAAAAACTAAGGTCATGGCATCTGGACCCATCAATTCCTGGCAAATAGAAGGGGTAGAAATGGAAGCAGTAACAGACTTCATTTATTTGGGCTTCAAGATCAACACAGACGGAGACTGCAGCCATGAAATTAAAAGACGCTTGCTCCTTGGGAGGAAAGCTACAGCAAACCTAGATAGCATATTAAAAAGCAGAGACATCACCTTGCCGACAAAGATCCGCATAGTCAAAGCTATGGTTTTTCCAGTAATAATGTATGGCTGTGAGAGCTGGACCATAAAGAAGGCTGAACGCCGAAGAATTGATGCCTTTGAACTGTGGTGCTGGAGAAGACTCTTAAGAGTCCCCTGGACTGCTAGGAGGTCAAACCAGTCAATCTTAAAGGAAATCAACCCTGACTGCTCATTGGAAGGATTGATAATGAAGCTCAAGCTCAGATACTTTGGTCACCTAATGCGAAGAGAGGACTCTTTGGAAAAACCCTGATGCTGGGAAAGATGGAAGGCAAAAGGAGAAGAGGACGGCAGAGGATGAGATGGTTAGATAGCATCACTGAAGCAATGAGCATGAAACTGAGCAAAGTCAGGGAGGCAGTGAAGGACAGGAAGGCCTGGCACGATATGGTTCATGGGATCACGAAGAGTCGGACACAACTTAACGACTGAACAACAACAACAAAACACCAAATTCTCTGGGACTTGCCCCCAAAAGTACGTAAGATTGTGGCTTTAATTATGTTCTGAAGCATATTATAAGCAAGACAATGTCAATTTCTCATTTACAAAAAGGCAAAAGAGAAAAATAACCAGAACTTTTCAGATTCAAATTCAAATGTATTTTATTTCTGTCCATGACCACCATAAGATAACATTTTAAAATATGGAATTGTGAATCCTTCCAAACAAAACAATCTAAGTATACAAGCATATAAGTATACAAGTTAAGTAAAAGGTTAAATTTACAACACAAAATTCAAAAATCCTGAAATTTACTAAGAATCCAAGTAAACGATGATTCATATTAAAACTATATATGGCAACACGTTTAAATAAAATAAGAAATAACTATGTACTATCATGAGAACCAGTCTGCATGGTGGCTAAAGGCACTAGATTAGAAACTACAAGACTGTGATTTCTAACCTGTACCTTTGGCACAGAAACCAACTGGGTGACTTTGGGCCATTCTCTCTCAGCCCTAGAAAGAAGGCAATGGCAAACCATGACTTGTTTGTCACCAGGAGTCAAGACTGACTCAAAGGCACCAAAATAAAAGCAAAAAGCTGTCTTAAAAGTAACATGATAAACTATAAAAATTTTAAAAATGAAAGTAGTAAAATATTTTATGCTAATAAACTATAACCGGACTGAACTTTTAGTCAGAAGATAATATTGCTTACTACTCAAGACGTGAAAAACAAAGACAGAATGGTATTGCTTTCAATATTAGGAGAGACAATACAGGTAGTCCTCGACTTAAAACCATTCATTTAGCAACAGTTCGAAGTTATGATGGTGCTGAAAAAGTGACTTACGACCACTCCTCGCACTTATGACTGTTGCAGCATCCCATGGTCATGTGATTGTGATTTGGGCACCTGGCAACCATCATGCATTTATGACAGCTGCAGCATCCTGCAGTCACACGATCACCATTTTTGACCTTCCCAGCCGGCTTCTTACAAGCAAAGTCAATGGGGAAGCCAGCTGGGAAGGTTGCAATTCATGGTTATGTGCTGTCTCGCTTAATGACCATGGCAGAAAAGGTCGTAAAATTGGGTATGGTCACGTGATGCATTACTTAATAACCGTATCACTTAATGATGAATCTTCTGGTCCCTATTATGGTCGTAAGTTGAGGACTACCTGTAACAAGGACAGTACTTGGGTGCAAAGCAGTCAATAATATCAATTAGACTTTGCAGACAACCCTTTAACATGACACTAATCCAAATTTATTCTCCAACCACTAATGCAGAAGAAGACGTTTATCAAGCTCAATCGGTAACTGACTGAACTTGTAAGCAAGATATGCTGCTTATGGTTGGAGACTGGAATGTCAAGGTTGAAATTAGTAAAGAGCAAAATGCAGTTCAACTGTATGATTTAAGAAACTGAAATGAAGCAACAATTTGTCAGTTTCTGCCAATCCAGTTATTTCTTCATTGCTAACATATTTTTCAAACAGCCAAAATGACACCTATATACATGGATATCACCAGATGGAGCACACAGAAATCAAATTGACAATATTATTGGTACAAGGAGGTGGAAGAATTCAGTTATAACAACAAAGACATATTGAGAAGCTAACTGTAGAACAGACCACAAACTGCTCATGTGCAAAATCCAGGTAGAAGAACAAAACCAACCAGTTTTCATGATATGATCTTGAGCACATACCCACCAGGAAGTGATGGATAGGTTCAGGCTTTTAGGAACAACTATCAACAGTAAACAGCAGTCAAGAAATATGCCACAGACTAGCACTTAGTAGGGCAGCAATGAAGGCCTTAGAAAAGATATTCAGATGCCATGTGACACTCTATGGATGAAAAAGTTGGACTCTAAAGAAGCAGAATAGAAGGAATATTGATGCTTTTAACTTTGGAATTGAAGAAGACTCTTGAAAATATTGTGGATGGCCAAGAAAACAGGCAAATGGATCGCAGGACAAATCAATCCATGGTTCTTGCTTGAAGCACAAATTATCAGATTCAAATTATCATTTCAGCTTCCTTGAGAAATCCATAATGCTGGGAGAGGTGGAAAAAAGAGAAGAAGAGGACCAGCAGCAGCAAGCAATTACAGCTGCAATGGATATATCACTGGGAGACCTGAAAGGCCAGCCTGAAGATGGAACAGTCTGGAGAAAATCTATGTAATCACTAAGAGTCAACGTCAACTTGATGGCACATAGTCAGTCAGTCAGTCAGCTATAATAAGATTGTTAAATAAGATGACTAGACGACTAAATAGCAAATCAACAACACAATATGTGACCTCAAGTTTTGTTGTATCAATTTAACTCTTATTAGAGTTACTGCTGTGAGATGGGTGGCTCTATAGATTATTTAAATAAATAAATACTTCTTGGTGATTTCTATAAGCAGCTACACAAAACTTAGCAACATTGTATTGTACAGTACAATAGAATGATAATCAGAAAGAAGTAGATAACTGGATTTTTTTTCATCGTTTTTCAATTACAATTACTTTTTATATTACTAGGGCAAAACTATACATGGAAGTCACTACTCCAGTATTAATATATATAAAACAAATTTTTTTTGTAATTACATCACAGCATAATTTCAGTTCTTCAGATTGCCATTCAGCAGACTTAGTATGCAATGGACATTTTTCTTAGAACACTGAAAGCAGTCCAGCCATTTCATGTAAGTTATGCCATTTGATATTTTTATGTCATTTGCATCAAGTTGTGTCATGTACAAAATGGAGTAATTACACAAATGAGGTAAATGGTTAAAATGTCAATTAAGCAATTATACAAGGGATATAGATTACAGCAATCTATAGTTTTAGTTTTAACACACACCCATCCTCCTCCAAATGCTTCATTATATCAAAGTTTTACTGTTTAATGTTATTTGCACACAACATACAGCGGTACCTCGGGTCACGAACTTAATTCGTTCCACAACCCGAATTGGTCGTGACCCAAATCAAATTTTCCCATAAGGTTCAATGTAAATACGGTTAATCCGTTCTGATCCCTACGAATTTGGTCGCCAACCGATTTTGGTCGCGACCCGAATCAAATTTTCACATAAGGTTCAATGTAAATATGGTTAATCCGTTCTGAACCATTTTTTTTTTTAAACCACAAAAATATGACACAAAGTACAGTACAGTACAGTATGGAGAGAGAGAACACTAACCTTGCTTGAGGCATGGAGGACAGGAAGGCGGGTGGGGAGGTGGTTATTGTTTGGAGGGAAAGTCCCTTCCCTACAGGAAGCCACGACCACATGTGTCAGCAGGAAAAATGACCGCGGATCCTGTTTGTCACCCGATGAGGAGTTCGCGAACGGAAGCAAAATTTTGCAAACAGTGCTGTTCGTGACCCGAATTGGTCGTGAACAGAAGCATTCGTGACCCGAGGTACCACTGTATATCAAAAGTGAATAATTTCCCTCCAAATGTTAATAGTCTTGTTCTTAATAATCTAAAGATAATTTAATATCTGCTTTTCTGTTCATTGCATCAACACACAACATCTAGAGACCCAGATCTGAACAAATAAGCTTTTTTATACTGTATTTTGTACTATATTTTATTTATATAGTATTTTATATATAATATTTAGAAGAAACAAGTGCCTTCTGTCAAAAGCGATAGGCATAACATATGAACAGTGTCACATTTTGCCTATTATCAACTTAATATCAATTAATACTTTGAAGATGACCTATTGGGTGCAGAAAAGGGTTTTATGTTTTAACTGTAATATTTAACAAATGAATGAGCTAATGAATTTCCAAATGGCCACAATTCAGAATATCGCAAGGGTATTCTAGTTAGGCATTTTATAGTAAATTTATATTTTTAAATATTACAAATAGCATAGTAATCATGAGATTAAGAATCATCACAGTAAAACAATTCCATATAGTTAAGTAGCTTACTAAGCAAAATTTCATTAAAATAGCTTCAAAGTAATATATATAATAACAGCTAAAAATACAAAAGTAAATGCTAATAAAGCCGTTTTACATCTATAGAAGTATTCTGTTAACTTCTAAATTAGATGATTTTTCCACTAAGTACTAAAAGATAGGAGAAAGTAATTAAAAAAGAACAATGTAAGTAAACATCTCTCACACTCATTCTATACAAGAAGCTTTTCATTCATTTTTTTCTCTCACAAACGACACATCCTAATTGAATTTCATTCTTAAATAATTAAAGAAAGTAATTTAATCAGGCTGTTTTCAGCTGTAATGATTTGTTTAAATTTGAATAATACAAGAATAATTTAGCATATATTTAGCCTAGTGCTAACACAGGACAAGGGTCTATTATAATCTAAACTTCTATTCTTACCAACATACCACAGCAGTATTTCTTCTCATGTTAAATTTTGGTTATATTAGAAGAGTACAGAGAAGCCAAAAGGGCAGAGATGGGGGGAGATAGATGGGTGGGGGGAAGCTGAAGCGCACCCTTCGGTTATAAATGTGGGCGGGCTGCCAAGCGCCCAAATTTTGATCACATAACCACGGGGTGTGCTTCAACTTCCTGCAATGGCCATAACTTCAAGGACCAAGCATAAATACCACTCATTCAGCACTTAACAAATGGTCATTAAGTGAGCACTACCTATACGATGCAATCTGGGAGTCAGGACAAAAATTCAGCGGATTGAGCAGCAAGTCATTAACATCTCTGCCAAACTGGGTTTCAGGGACTCAAGCAAGGCTTGGAGTCAAGACATGAATTTAGACTTTTAGAAATGTCCTAGCATTTTAGTGCTCTCAATCAGAAGTTTTCATACTGCAAGTTCTCAGCCTTCATCTAAACTCACCTTGCACTGATCCAAACTGATAGCTAAAGTCAGCTTATCAAAGTTATACCTAGAAAAGCAGTAATGGCACTTTGTGTGTGCCAGCATGCCTGCTCCAGGGTTAAATATAATTTTGCAGAATTGTTGTCATATGACAAAAATGGGTGTTGATGTAATTAAGACTATTTACTATGAAGTAAAGAGGGTGAAAATGTCCAAGAAAAGAAAAGAAAATGTCTGGGGCTGAAAATCATGTGGGTAAAGCTCAAAAAATTGAAGAAAAAAAGAAACAAGAGGGTGCCTTTTTGAAATTCCTAACAAAATGAGAAGATGGGCCAAACCATACGGGGCATCAGAACATGACTTTGCCTAGGGCACCAAAATATCTACAGCTGGCCCTGATTCAGCCCTGCCCTCAAGGGTAAGTTCTATGTTCTTTTATCTAATGCCTGTGCCTCTTGCTTCTCAGATGAAAACCTATTTGATGAGGCCATCATATTTGACAAATGTCCAGTTGAATCTGCCAGTTATTTTAAATAAAAATATTATAAACGTTTTTGCATTCAATGTCACATTAATTTTCACTAAAATTTATATCCTGTCTTTTTTCAAGGTGCTTAAGAAAGCATGTATCCTTCCCGTTCCACTATGAACTCACAAAAATCATAATATAAAAAACAGGGATTGCCCCCGTATCACCAATCGTTGCAGAGTAACCTTACAATACAAAGCATTGTGTATATGTGTAAAAAAAATTTGCTTTGACCAATATGGAAGGGTGGATTTCTGAAAAAGAACAAAATATAATTGTATTTGTGTTAAATATCTGGGAGTTGACAAAACATTCCTCTAACACTCACTTAAGTCACTTTATTTAACTCGTCTATTTTCTATTTTGAACTGGATTGATAATTCACACCCCTGCCAAATAATTAGAATTTGTTGTCTTATTATTTTTGTTACTTCCCAAAGAAATGTACTGAAAACTTGACTGTGTGCTTTCAGTATGATTGTCCAAACAAACTCTTTAATTAAAAAAAAATACTCTTATCTGTGGTAACTAAGTTTAGTCATAGTTTCACTCATCAGTGGATATATATAAAGAAGTGGTTTCACTTTCAAGACTTGATTCTATAGCTATCTGGTAACAACGGTGGGCTTCAACGGCTAAATGGGGAATTGATCTTAAGCCTCACTAATGCTGAATGTTTCAACTACTACCTCAACAAAGAGAGGCAGCAATATTCTGAGTTTTGGCCGTTTGCTTAGGATATACTTTAGTGTAGACATGCATAGGCAGAATAGTGGGGAGTGGTGTTCTGATTTGCTGAAACCATTCATCAGCCTATATGCATTTACATGAAATTAGCCACCATAAATTAAATGGAATTTACTTCTAAAACCCACAATGTAGTTTGAAAGGGGGATGATATCCCATGTAGAAGCTGTAAACATTTAAAAATGCTAGTTTGACTTTAACTCAGATAGTAGGGATATTTTTAGTTATTTATTTTTTAGATATATATTTAGGAGATGTACTGGAGCAGCTTTTGAAGCAGCCACCTGAACTTTGCAAAAGATGCAACTGCTTTAAAAATTCAAGGAGAGGTGCTTTGTTCACTAAAACGTGCCTTATGAAACATCTCTTTACAAAACTTTGCAAAGCCTAAAGATCAACCACTCTACATACGCCATAAGAAAAACTGTAGGAAAACAAAGAGTAGAGCTATATGTAAATACATTCTGCATATAAACCACTTTCTACAATGATATATCTTCTTTTACACCAATGGCTCACATAACTTCTGCTTCTAAAAAGGCATCCCTCAGTCACTAGAGAGTATGGAGTGCAACTGTTTTCAAACTGCACATCTAATTTGAGAACATTTTATAATGTAGAGACAAAACTGGATGGGATTATTTACCATCAGGAAAGAAAAATAGTAGCATTGCTCACAGATATTTTTAAAAAGATTCATGCTAGCTACCATAAATATCTAACAGCTGTATTAAAAAAAACAACAGCCCTTTCCCATATGTACATTCATAAACAGCTATATTTAATTTACATACATCTTTAATTTCCCTAATTCACAACTAAGTTATGGATTTCACAATGAATGTTGGATAAAGGTCAGGTCCTGGCTCTGAAAATATTGCAGATGTCTTGTTTAGTGACATTCTAAACACACAGACCAGAGGTTTAAATCAAGAAAACAAAAACATCAGGCTCTATTCCAACTTCCAATAAAAGCCATGCCTAGGCTATAGCCAGGCAGTGCAGATCTTGGCTAAGTGCTGCAGAATATCTTAATCTGTTTAAATTTCCCTCTTTTTAGAAACTACTATTCTTCCATCTTGAATTAACCATTGGTTCTGCTGCTGGATGCAGACAGATTTTTGGAATACACTTGTAAATATGTAACATTATATAAAGAACTGAGCTAGAAATTCAACCGTAGCAGTAGAAAAAGAAAACTTGGGCACAACACACTAGGCAATAATGTGGCTTGCAAACCTTGCCAATGTATTTTGCAAACTGTGGCTTGTGGCTTAATATGTGTGAATCCAGCTATTGTGATTAATTCAAAAACACAGTTAAGCAAACTGTAACTTAGCATAGTATGTGAGTCTCCTAATGGTCTCCAAAGTCTTTCAAGTTCATATACAAACATTGTAACAAATTAGTGCTTCTTCCTGAGTTCCCCCTTACAGCACATAAATCAGGCTGAGATAGAGAAATAATTTAATAAAGTACCCCTTAGGACAGGTCTTCATAGTTGCAGCTGCCGCAGTGTCCCTGCGATCATGTGGTCACGATTAAGGCAACTGCTTGCAATTACATTGCAGCATCCTGCAGTCACATGATTGACATTTGCAACCTTCACTGCCAGCTTCCCACAAGCAAAGTCAATGGGGAAGCCGGCAGGAGGTTGCAAATGGCGATCGTGTGACTGTGGGACACTGCAGTCGTGCGGGATTTGCCTAATGACTGCTGGAACTGCCGTTGTAAGTCAGCACGGTCATGTGACATTACGCCTTACGGCTGTGTCACTTAACAATGGAGTTCCCAATCCCTATTATTGTCAGTAAATAAGGTATTTGTTATTTAATTTGATCTAACTCTTCCCTTTATTTTTTAAATAAATAAATATTTGTTATTCCTATGTTTTCACATTTCTACCCTGCCACAATTCAAAAACTCTCAGCACCTTACACAGAACATAACCAAGTAAAATATCTATGGCACAAACTTCCATAAAAAAAATACTGTCCAAACATATGAATACAGACTGTCAAATTATCACTTTACAATGTTATATGGTGTAATGGAAATAATAATTTCCAAGTATTTGTTCATTGCCCAGCAGCTGTCCCACTTAACCAGACCCTAAACATTTAATCAAATGTTTAATCAAATCACCAGCAAACAGCTGAGTGAAAGAGTTCAATAGAAAGAAAACTTAAACTCTTATGCCAAAAAATATGCAAATACAATTGCATCAGTTTTCATGGTGAAATCAGGCTATCACCAAAAGTAAGTTTTCATTACTGACCTTTAGGTTTCAAGGCTCACCCTAACCATCATAAACTTACTTTTATATCTTCCAGAACTTACTTAATATTCTATTTAGAATTAGCCTAACACCATCTTTAAATTCTCTAACAATGGAAACCAATGAAAGAAATCCCAAAGGCATTCCTTCTCCATTTTATTCATTCTCTAGATTTAATAAATGAAGCAGATTCCCACTAATATCAAACAGTAAAATTAGAAAATCAGCACTGGTATAATTAAGTGTGCATGGAAAGAGAGTACAATAGTGTACACAATCCTGGTGATAATTAGTGTCACCTATTTAATTTTTCAAAATGAAAAACTATGGTCCACATCCACATGATTGATTTCAAAATACAGAAAGCTGTGCCTCTTTATAGAAAATTTCAGAATACACAGCTAAATACATCAGTAGCCATTCCAAAGCTGTTTTCACGTCAGTTGTCATAACATTTGTATGTATGTATGTATTTACTCAATTGAGTGGCAACAGTGTTTTTTAATGCAAGAGAAAAATATGACACTTAAAGCCATAAACCTAAAACTATTAACATTTAAAGGCCTGGTTAAAATGCATGTCTTCTTTAAACCTTGGACAGATAAATATTTATGATCTGGAGCAGTAGATGGGTGATGTATGTTCTTTTTCAACTACTAAACTGACACAAGGACAAGGAAGATTTTCGGCCTGGCTATATTTTCTTTATTCTGTTTATTAAAAACATTTCATACATACTGTTTAAAATTTTATATTATATAAACAGTTTATGCTCTCATCTTATCAATTTAAATATAGTTAATATTTGTACAATATCAAATCAGATATCATTTTCTGTTATCCTACTATTATCAATCAAGTAAATAAATTAATATATGAATCAACTGTTTTCTCAGAGTGGTATGAAGTATCTGAGTTCCTTTCAAGAGAACTGAAAAGAGTACCATAAACTAAGGCAAATATCTGGAGCATGTTTATTTTTGTAGTTAAACAGAATAGCTTCAGGGAATGTTTCCAACTATGAAAACACCAGAGGAACATATAGTTACAGCACCCTTCTCCAGTTGCCCACATCAGCCCCATCCAGCACCACTGCTCTACATATTTGTTATATTCCACCTTTCCTCCAAGAGCTCAAGGCAGATGACATGGAAATCTCCATTCATGGTATTTCCACCAAAGCAGCCCTGTAAGGTAAGTTAGGCAGAGAAAGCAAGTGACTAATCCAGAATCACCCAGTGAGTTTCCATGGCTAAGAATGAACTTGAACGTAAGTCTCCCTCATCCTAGTCCACCAATACCGTATAACCACTACACCACACTGCATTGCAGCTCCTGGAATCCTTTAAGAAAGCAAATTATCTAGATTCTTCCCAAACTATTATTTATATCAGATATTGGCATAGAGATGGCCTTGATCTGGAGGGAGGGAGAGAGGGAGGGAGGGAGAGAGAGAGATGGGAGTATCAGCAGAATTGCACTTCCCCCCAATTTCTTAGCAATTTTTGACTCAAAGTATCTGAGGGAACTGGGGACAAGAAATATCACTTGTGATTCCAATCCTATATTTGTGGATGTCGCTAAAAGAGAATTAAGAAACATCTTCTTGGTCCCTTAGAAATTATCTGGAAAGCATATTATTTCCTATGCCATTTAATAACTTACATGAAATCATTGGGAAGGACCATGCAAAGCTTAGAACTAATAGCTACCAGATCACTTGTGACTCTCAGCTGTACTACTTCTTTCCTGGGAACTTAGGTATGGATGTCTCGTGACACTGTACTTCTCCAGGCTTTAGAGAACTATATGTGGGAAAACCAACTGAATTCTGACAACCGCAGTTAGACTTTGGGAGATAAGCCTGATGTTAATAGGCCACACTGGCCTTTAAAGATCAGGGTTACAATTTAGGAGTCCTCCTGGATCCAAGACTCACTTTGGACAGCCGCACTACATTGATGGCAAGGACATTTATTAGCTTCAGCTGAAAAACCAGAGCCATCCATTCCTGGAGGATCAGTGATGCATATGCTGGTAAGATCATAGTTTGATTACATTAAGTCTATGAGACAGCCCTGCAACTGACTCAGAATATGACAGCTTGGGTGGGGTGCTTCCAGGAATGCCACATCACCACTATGAATAAACAGCAGCACGAGTGACCTGTTGCTTTTATACAAGGTATATAAAAGATTCTTAAGTATACAAATCCTCGCTTGATTTGGGCCTAAATTACTTGCAGGATTGCCTACTCCCATGTATTATTCTCCATGCTGTTAGACCTTCAACAGGGCATCTTTTGCAAGTCCCTAAATAAATATACTTAATATCAACAGTTAATTGTTGCTTTTGCTGTGATAAGGACTGAATTACAGAATGACTTAATGTTGGAGTTGCAGAGAACTCCATGCTACAGTTAAGGAGAAGGTGTAAAATATTCCTTTTTTACCCAGTTCTTTTAGTATCTTTTGAAAGTGTTAAAGTTATCCAAGCATCTTAGAGTTTTTATGCTGCTTTAATGGTTTGTTGGTTTGGACTGTATTGGATCTGAGTATTTGTAAACTACCCACAGCCACAGAAGGGAAATGAATGTCCTATAAATTTTAAAATACTTTTCACTAAAATGTTGGAAACAATAGCAATATATTCTTTCAGCAATTCATATTTTTAAAGCGTTAATACATAACTTTGGAGGAAAAATTGCAATTTTCAAATTTGCTTCTGGTATCAGTTATCAAAGAAATTATATGTTTCTGGGATAAAAAGATTTAAAAATCAGATACAGAATTAAGTAGATGCCAAGAAATCAAACAGTTCAAACTGTAGATGAATAACTTTTTGTTCAATATTATTTACATGAAATTAAATAATGCAACAGAGGAAATAACCAAGCTTACAACAGTTTAATGTCATTTAATTCCTACCATTAGACACTAATGAATTCAGAATTGTGCAATGAAATACATTTATTGATTTTTTTTTAAATTAACACATTAGAAAGGAGTCAGAGTTCAAAAGAGGAAAAATCCTGGAGTTTAATCTCCCAGCCTACATTTTGACCCTATTTATTATACTCCTTTTCCTCCTAAGGCTGGGTTACACAGCACAACGTGTGTTCACACTAAATCTTACAATAGTCAACCACGGTCTAGTGAATTATGCAAATTGCCCGGCTTGCAGTGCGCAAGGAAACAAAGGTTAAACACACAGCAAGACCCAGAGGCCCAAACTGGCCAACCACCCTCTAACCTAGCGTGTTTTATGAGGCCAGGCTGCTTAGCTAGGGCATGATTCGTCGTGCTCTGGTGTCATGGTAACCCCAAACTCGGGATAATTCTCCACACCGTGCCAACCGTGGGTTACTCCGTGCAGCAGCGGAGCGAGGCTCGATAGCTCCTGCGCGAGAGCTCCTTCTCATCCACCTGGCACGCGAAGCCCCGCCGCCTGTCAAAGCCCAATCCGAGCAGCCGCGCAAAAGGACCCACCCTTCACCGTGTCCTGCCGCCTTATCTAGGCGAGCGGCTCGTCTGCCGCTTGCTCCCTTCCAGCTGCCTGCCAAGCTCCAACTCCTCCCTCAACTGTCAACAGCTGAAAAGGCGGGGCGCAGGAACGCAAGAGCGAGCCGGGAGAGACCCTCCGAGTCCAGATTTGACTGTGCGGGGGAGCGCCGGCGCCTCGGCTTTGGAGACCGTCGCCTGTTGCTAGCTTTCGGCAGCCTCCTTGGTAGCTTTAGAAAATGCAAGATAGAACGGCTAGCAAAATACTACGGTCAGGAACGGACTCGCGTGCCTGCGCCTGGGGGGTCTTGCGAGGATCATTAGGAAGGGAGGGAAACGACGAAACTTAAGTCTGCTAAACTTTAAAAACTAGCCAATCTGTTGAAAATGCGAGACCCAAAGGCGGCTTTTCTCTGTCAAACGCCGTCTACGAAATGTCCCTGACGCACGCTGCCTTCTCTACCCCACCCTGAACAACTTGAGGCTGAGAGGAATAAAAACCGAGGACGAGCCTGTCCTCGTTGTTCTTTCCCAAGTCTCCAGCCCTCCTTCCATTTAAAAGTAGGCTTAAAATGCTCCCTCGACTTTCCTTACCCGCTGGCGGGTTTGTAGTCCCCGGACTGAAGAACCGCGGTCTCCATGGATAACTTGAAAACAGGCTCTAGCGCTGCCTTGAATGAAACCGCTCGGCTCGATCAAGTTGCAGCTGGCGGTGGGAGAGAAACTGGGAGGCAGATGGCGGGCGTCTGCTGGGCCGATTGGTTGGCGCGCCGTCCTTCATTCACGCCGGACTCCCACGCCAGCCGAGGTCCGACTGTTCTGGCTGCTCATCCGTGCGAGCGCGGGGCGTCTAAAAAGAGGCTGAGCGCGGAGAGAAAAGTTATTGCTGGCTCCTGCCTGGCATCCAGCGAGCAACTAGAAAGGCAACTTCCGTCCCCGAGGCTGGGAGAGGGAGGCACAGACAAGGGCAGCCTCTTCGTTCGCGTCCCGCTGCGGAGCTGAATGTCTTGCAGGACAACGGCTTTTGTTGTTGCGTTTGCCAGCCAGCCAGGCAGAGAGAGAAGCTAATACAATATTTATGCTTCTGGCGGGTATTTTCTTTCAGAGGCCCAACAAACCGGACGGGTTGTCTAAACTTATTAAAGTACATCATCAGGAGCAGCTGCTGATTGGCAAAGCAGCCAGAATATATCCCAGTATGGAAGCCGGTGCAATGGGTATCGACCAAATTTGACCCTAAGGTGATCAGTTTCTGAGATACAGTCAGCCCAAGCCTGGGTGCGTGATATTAAAACGTTTCTGAGCATACACAGATGGTCTGTTTGATTGCCCTTCGGCCGTAGCAGCGTCACATACTCTCCCATTCCACTGGGTAGGGATTCTTTTCTAAAGACAGGGCTGTTAAATAAAGCCGAACCGGCATTCATAACTTTGGATTTGAAATGGAGAACTGAGCCGTGGCACCTGTTACAGAAGCTAAGCTTTGGGAATAATAAAAGCTGCTGCAGGAAAATGGTTGCAGTTACTCGCCGACAATAGGCCGAAGCTTGCTTCAGCCCAATTATCTCTTTGGCTTGCGCGCAAGGCAGGTTCCACACCAAGCCTTCTTCCGCCGAAAAACTTGCTTGCTGTGATCCAGAAATTTAGACGAAGGGTGGGGAAGTGGAGATTAGCGAGCCCTGCGCTCCCATGTGACTGCCCGGGACGAATGCAGCGACCGAAGAATGCCTGCGGGGCCGATCGAGAAAGGCAAGCGGCGGCGCACGACTCTGTCAGCGGCTACGGGCAAAGGGGCCCGCGAACAAAAGCTGATCAAATAACCCGCCGCTGCCAGACAAAGGGCTTTGCTTACATAACCAAGGACTCCGAAAAGACGATTCCTATCCTCGAGTGTTTACCTGAAAAGAAGTCCATTTTTCCCCTCCAAATGCTGAAGCCCTTAAAATAGGAGGGCCGTTTTAGATTCCCCGGGAATGCAATAAAGTAATGAGAGCATGGCCGGGTGGGGCGGGATTTCTATTCTTTTTTTGTGGGATTAATTTAAATTCAGAATCCTCCTCTGGTGTAAATAAGATCAAAGGTTGTCATTATGTAACCACAGTCTTTGTTTAAAAATAACTTTACAAACAAACGTGATGGTATTTTGGCATTAATACATTGCTATAAAGAGCCCTCAGAGGCAGAAGCTGAGTTAAAATTGTTTATTTTCTCATAATGGTCATCTATTTCAAATCCCTCAACCATTATTTTCTTACTTTGCATAAGGTTAATAATTATGCATTTTTCATTTCTGGTCTCTACCTTTTAAGAATGGATAATCTATTGATAAAGTTAAACTGTAATATTTAAGGGGAAAAAAGGGTATCTTTCAATACAAAAGAATATCTCTCCAGTATGTAGTGACACATCTGGTACTGCCTCCATAATTTCTTCTTATGTTCCCTAATATTGTTCTTCCAAGGTTGTTTGTAAATACGTAATTACTCCCCAAAAGTGATTTGCAAATGCATCAGGAAATCAAGCTCTGAGGACAGTAGTCTGTGTCCTACTGACACTTCAGGACATTTCCAGTTGAGGCTTCTAGTGCTACCAGTCAAAATATATTGCATAGTTATTAAAACTTTCCCTTTAATGGATTTTTTCTGGTAAGGAAAACATGTGAGGAAAATCCAGGATGATTCCAAATACAAAATACCATTGCAACCTTCCATGAATGAAGCAGAGCAATTCTCCAATAAAAGTCTCATCTGGAAGCACCTTTGAGTATAAACAATCATAACAATATCAGTCTTAACAAGGATATGGCAGCAGTAATAGTGGTATCTTTGCAACAGCATGCCATCACTGAATCCCTGATTTATTTTCTCCAATATAAATCATGCCTGAGTTATCTAATCAACAAGTCAGGTGAAATAAGCACTTTGATTTAAGACTGTTTAATGCCACTTTAAAAAAGGTGGTGCTATGTTCACACCAGAAGAAATAGTGTTAGTTCCCTTACTTCTAGGTTAGTTTTGAATCTTCATTCCTGGCCAAGATAGCTGAGAGGGTGATGAGAAAACTACTTCAAGTATTCCTCAAGGAAACTCATTTAGATCTGTTTCTGGCTGGTCCAGAGCACTGAGATGGCTTCAGTTACCCTGCTAAAGGAGTGCAATAGTGGTAATTTCCTTCTGCTTATGCTCCTTGGACGTTTGGGGGGAGAGTGGGGTTGAAACCATTTTGCAACATTTTCCTCAACAGGCAAGGCCAAAACTCTTAAGAATAGATTTCAAACAACACAAAAGATAACACAGGTTTTTTGTAGAAAAACTATGAAGCCACTATGAAAGAATTCCAGAGACTGCTCTGTATCAAATGTGTGCCCTATTTACAGTAAAATCAAGGGTCAAATTCTTGTGCCTTTTGCTGCCCAGGTAGTGCAACATGATACATGCCCTTCTCTGTTTGAGGAAGAGGCCTGGTTTTCATCTGACTCTTGCTTTCATAATGGACAGATCTTTACGGATGACCATGTGAGAACTAGCTCTCACACATAGTACCTACTGATTTACTTTCAGGAGCACAATTTTACAATGGTTCCACTCCTTCCTTGAGGGTAGGTTTCAGACAATAGTGCTAGGACATTTCTGGTCTACTCCATAGCGCTTAGGCTGTGAAGCTGTTTCCTATGCTGTTTAGCATTTTTATGAGATTTCTGGGAGCAATCATCAGAGATTGTGGAGGCTGGCTGTTATCTCTGTGCAGCTGATAATTTTGTCTGTAATCTGGATACTTTTTCTCCAGGCATTATTGAACTCATTAGGCCGGGATGGACACTCTTATTAGTTGCAAGAACCACATTTATACCGTTTGACCTCCAAGGACTACAGGCAGAATTGTATTTTTTTCAATCCTGAAAGTAATAGACCAATTCAGATACATTATACACCAAACTGAAGAAAAAGGACTATGCTAATAAACATACAGTATCGAATGTAAGACAAGAAGCAATGGGTGGAAGCTTTACCAAGAATGATTGAAACTTAAAATAAGAAAGAATTTCCTGACTGTAAGAACTATTAAGGCACTCAAACAGCCTGCCTCCTGAAGTTGTGGATGTTCCATTACTGGAAGTGTTTAGGAAAAGATTGGACATCCATTTGTCCAGGATGATATGAGGACTCCTGCACTAGGCAGGGGTTGGACTAGAAGACCTTCAAGATCCCATGGGTTCTATGATTCTATGAAATAGAAACCAAACAGAAAATGCTGAGTACAAATTGCCAACATTAAGTATGAACCTATTATTCTAGGCTCAAAAATCCATATAGACAGTGGCTATAACCATGAAGGAAAAAGATATCTGCTTCTTGGGAGAAAGATTATGATAAATCTAGACAACATGGAGAAGTGTGGAGATGTCACATAGCCAATTTCGGAATGTATTGTCAAGGTATGGTCTTCAATACATAACATGGCTATGAAAGCTGGACCATCAGAAAAGCTGAAAGAAGAAAAAATCATGCCTACTGTGTGGCTGGAGAAAATTGTTAAAGTACCTTGGATAACAAGGAGAACAAATCATTCAGTACCTGAAGTACAGAAGCTTACTGGAAGTACTATTAAATGTTTGGACATATAATGTAGAAGCAGAAGTCTCTGGAGAAAACCATAATGCTTAGCAAATATGAAGGCAATAGATAAAAAGATAAGATGCCTGGACATCATGAGCAAGAGTCTACAAGAATTTAAAGAAGCAATTACCAACAGTCCTGGCCAAATGTTGCTCATCAAATCATAAAATGACTAAACAACTGAACAACAAAGTTTGCTCAATACTGTAGAATGTGCTATGGTGCTCTATATGTGCGTACATTTTCGTATTCAAATATTTCAACAAGTTGTCTTTAACAAATCAGTACTTATAAACTCTGCATAGACCAATAATATAATTAAATATACAAGATGCTTCCCAAGGTAGAGGTAAAACCTATGGAAATGTCATTTGGAGTATTCTGAAGTTTAATTGTCTACTGTATATTTTCTTCTGGAATATGCTGTGTTCTAAGGTAGATATGGGACAGCATCTTCCAGAAAGGACTAAACTATAACACAGGAAATGCCAATCAACTTCTTTGCCACCCTGAGAAGCATCACTCAAAACAACTGGACTAAGCAAAGAGAACCAACAACATGTATTGAAGACAATTATACTTCTGACAAAAAAAGGACACAGAAACAGAACCACCTTAAGGTGGTTAAGACAGCCCTAAAAATACTAATAAATGACCAAATCATCACAATCCCCCAGCAGACAAGGAAGAGACCACAGTTATCATGGACAGAACCCCATACATCCAAAAAGCAAAAGAATAATTGAATGACAGGGAACCTACAATCTCATAAACATAAACTCAATATAGAAACTGGACAACTAAAACAAGAACATTCATGATCTAACCAAAAAAGGCCAAATCATGAAAGAAGAATGGTGTATGAAAAGCTGTGTACTGGGCTTCTCATGCTGCTGCTGCTGCTGCTGCTGCTGCTGCTGCTGCTGCTGCTGCTGCTGCTCCCCCCACCCACACACACATCTTGTCTCTGGCTTTTTAAAAATTTGGTTAACAGAAGGACTTTATCCAATCAAAGCCAGAGAGCAGATTAAGAGAGAAATTTAATTCCTGGGAAAGAGTCTGGCGGCATCTTATTCAAGAAAGAAAAGTATAAGCTCACATATTTATGGAAGGTGTATTGATAACTCTCCTGCTTGTAGCGTAAAAACCACTACATATAACAAACAAACAGAATTGGCAGAATGCTTTCACAGACATCAACAGGCAATAAGAATATATGATGAAAAATCATTAATTTCACAGCACAAGGGAATTTAAGAAATTTCTCGACCATGCAGAAGAAAGTCTCCAAAAACAGCACAGGAAGGAAGAGACTACTACAAACAAAACAGGAGCCCCAGAGGAGGGTGGCTGGTACCATATAATTTGGAGGACCAAGAATACATAGACAGTGTTGCTGGAGCTGCGCAAACAATTATAAACATCTGGAGAAGGCTTTTTGCCCAGTCTTCCGGGGCCAACAAGAAGAAAAGCTCAGACTTCCACAGATATGAGGAGTCCAACAGGGGAAAAGGTACAGGTAGCCCTCATTTAGCAACCACAATTGGAACCGGCAACTCAGTCATTAAGCGAAGCAGTTGCTAAGTGAAGCTATGGCTGTGCTTATGATCATACTACAGCTTTCCTTTTTTCTTTACAGACCTAAAAGTTGTAAATGCGAGGATTAGTTGTAAAGTTACTTTTTTTCATGTCTGGCTTCAGCAAAGGAAGAAAATTCCTGTGCAATCGGCAGGCAAAGTGCGGGTGTGATGTGGGTGCTTGCGGGGAGCGAGGCTTGCAGAGGTGCTGGGCAGGAAAACACACACTGTGGAAGGAAAGCTTGGCTGGAGAGATGGCAGCAGATGGCTGGGGGGACACAACAGAAGAGGAAATTTAACCTTCAAGAGGATCTTTATAGATTTGAACATTAGGCTCTATCCAACAACATGCAGTTCAATGGCGAGAAATATAAGGTTTTGCTCTTAGGCAGGAAAAACCAAATGCAGAGTTACCAGATAAGTGGTACTTGGCTCTACAGTAGTACTTAAGGAAGGATCTGAGCTTCCTGGTTGACCACAGATTGAGCAAGACCCAGGAGTGTTTTGCAGCTGCCAAAAGAATAAATGCAATATTGGGCTGCATCAACAGAGGAATACTGTCAAGATAATGGGAAGTGAAAATTCTATTGTACGCTGCACTAGTCACACTACACCTGGAATATCATATCCAGTTCTGGTTGCCACAAAACAGGAAGAATGATGAGGAACTGCATTTGTTTGAATATGCAACTGCCCACATGAACTGGAACCCAAATGAAATAGGTCCTGATTATACAAAGAGCTGAACTTGCATTCAAGCAACAATTGTCATTTGTAGTCTTAGAATATACTTTAATGTGGTTAGGATACTGTAACTGAATACTGAAAGCTTATCAAAGCCCCTCTATACTTCAGCTTATACCTAACACAATCAAGGCAGAATAGTTTTCATTTTCTTGGTTATGCTTTCTACTTTTCTAGGACTCGGTTATCTTTTCCTGTAACGCCTGGCCTTCCCCTCCCACTTCTCTAAGTCAAACCCACATTCCATCATATTCACACACAAACCATTATCTCATTAAAAAATATAAATAAACATATAAACATGAATTCCTGGCAGAAACAGCAAAAAGGAAGAAAAAATATAGGATAGAAATAAGGATAGGAGCAAGAATAGCTGAACTAAAAGGAAAGAGAAAGGGGGGAACAAAGGTGGTTGGTAAAGTCAGAGGAAGAGATAAAATAAGGAAGGAAAGCAAAGAGAGAAAAGCCTTATCTAGCTATTCCAAGAAGGACTAACATTCAATGGGCAAGTAGCCAACCCTCCCATTGTTTCTTTCCACCCAACTGTTTTAAACATCTGTTCCATTTTTCTGAGTAAATGAAAGACAACCCTCCCTGCTTCAAGTGCATTTGAGGTAGAAAGTGAATCTCATCTTCCTACCAGGTAAATATAATACATTGTGTCAGGTAATTAAAATCATAAACTAATCAAAGCTGAATTTGCTAGAAATTGTTTTGTTTCTCTCACTTAAGCACTTAATCTATTTTACGTATCAAAGATGGATCACTACTGCTGTTATAGCAGAACTGTTTCTACTCAGAAGATAATTAACTACTGTAAGTAATTTTTTCTTGGTTCCGAACCTGGAACTATTGAGACAGACAACTGTCTTTCTCCTCTTGATTAAACAAAGTACCTAATAAGTAAGGTTCACATTCAGATATAATATTTCATGTACACCAAAAATGAAATTGATCTCAATATATGAAACTAAAATCTTTTTTTGTTCACAATCAGAACAAACCTAAGCAGAATTTTCCTTTGTTTAGTCTTAATAAAGAATATTTTGTATGAATGTGAGAAACAGAGTTTATTCTACATTTGTTGATCTAGAGAAAGCATGAATGGCCTTATTTATGGAATGTTTTCATGTACAGTACTGTGCAAAAGTTTTAGGCAGGTGTGAAAAAATGCTGTAAAGTAAGAATGCTTTCAAAAATATATATTGTAATTGTTTATGTTTATCAATTTACAAAATGCAAAGTGGGCAAACAGAAGAAAAACCTAAATCAAATCAATATTTGGTGTGACCACCCTTTGCCTTCAAAACAGCATCAATTCTTCTAGGTACACTTGCACACGGTTTTTGAAGGAACTCGGCAGGTAGGTTGTTCCAAACATCTTGGAGAACTAACCACAGATCTCCTGTGGATGTAGGCTGCCTCAAATCCTTCTGTCTCTTCATGTAATCCCAGACAGACTCAATGACATTTAGATAAGGGCTCTGTGGGGGCCAATCCATCACTTCCAGGACTCCTTGTTCTTCTTTACGCTGAAGATAGTTCTTAATGACATTGGCTGTATGTTTGGGGTTGTTGTCCTGCTGCAGAATAAATTTGGGGCCAATCACACGCCTCCCTGATGGTATGGCATGATGGATAAGTATCTGCCTGTATTTCTCAGCACTGAGGACACCATTCATCCTGACCAAATCTCCAACTCCATTTGCAGAAATGCAGCCCCAAACGTGCAAGGAAGCTCCACCATCCTTCACTGCCTGCATGTTACCTGCAGACACTCATTATTGTACCACTCTCCAGCCTTTCGATGAACAAACTGCCTCTTGCTGCAGCCAAATATTTTGAATTTTGACTCATCAGTCCAGAGCACCTGCTGCCATTTTTCTGCACCCCAGTTCCTATGTTTTCGTACATAGTTGAGTCACTTAGCTCAACTAAGTGTTTAGTTTCCACGTCGGAGGTATGGCTTTTTGGCCGCAATTCTTCCATGAAGACTTCTGGCCAGACTTCTCCAGACAGTAGATGGGGGTACCAGGGTCCCGCTGGTTTCCACCAGTAATGTGCTGATGGCACTGCTGACATCTTCCGATGTCAAAGGGAAGTAAGCATGATGTGTCTTTCACCTGCTGCAGTAAGTTTCCTTGGCCAACCACTGCATCTACAGTCCTCAACATTGCCTGTCTCTTTGTGCTTCTTCAAAAGAGCTTGAACAGCACATCCTGAAACCCCAGTCTGCTTTGAAATGTTTGCCTGGGAGAGACCTTGCTGATGCAGTAGAACTACCTTGTGTCTTGTTGCTGTGCTCAGTCTTGCCATGGTGTATGACCTGTGACATGAAACTGTCTTCCACAACCTCATCTTAGTAGCAGAGTTTGGCTGTTCCTCACCCAGTTTTACGCCTCCTACACAGGTGTTGCTGTTTCAGTTAATGATATGTGTTTCAACCTACATATGAATTGATGATCATTAGCACCTGCTTGGTATAATTGGTTAATCATACACCTGACTCTAATCCGACAAGATCCCTGGCTTTGTGCAAGTGTACAAAGTGTGCAAGTGTAAGAATTGATGCTGGTTTGAAGCCAAAGGGTAGTCACACCAAATATTGATTTGATTTAGATTTTTCTTCTGTTCGCTCACTTTGCATTTTATAAATTGATAAACATAAACAATTGCAATATATATTTTTGAAAGAATTCTTACTTTACAGCATTTTTTCACACCTGCCTAAAACTTTTGCACAGTACTGTATATGGAATTGAAGTTTGGTTGCTAAATGTGATATGAGCAGTATATGATGGAAGTAAAGCTAGCATGAAAAAAATTGAGTACTTCATGAATAGTTCAACACTGAGCGGACAAAAAGATAAAGACATGTAATGTCCTTGTTTGTTTAATGTATCTTTGGATAAAAGTATGAGAAATACTAGCAGCAGTGGTAGAGGTGTGTAGCTGGGTGTGAAAATGTACTGCATAGATACTTTTATGTATAGATAATGCTTGGTGGCTGAAAACCTATATGATTTGTGGTGAATGTTAAAGGAAATGTATGGTGCAATGAGAAGTATAACTCTGAAAATTAATGCATTAAAAACCAAGGTAGTTGTGTTTGACAGAGAAAATGGCAGGAACAATTGCAAGTTATACATAAATAATGAAAAACTCGATCAAGTAGATCCATTTGTGTACTTTGGTAGAATGTCTACTAGAGATGGGAAAATGGGTTGAGAAATTTTAAGATGTGCAATTGTTAGTAAAAAAAAGTAATGAAAAATATGTGTTCAGCTGCAAGGAATTAATGCTTCTGAATTAAGCAAAAAGAGCTGGAAATAAGAGTGTGCTCACCCTGTTAGATGGAAGTGAGAATTGAGTATATCAGGAAAAACACAAAAATAAGTTGAATGCAGTTGCTTAAGTGTGTGAGTGCAAAACAAAAAGAATGTCAAGAATGAATGGATTAAATACCAAAGTTAGTGATTAGTATTAAAGAAGCATATTGGGGTGGTTTGATCAAAGAGAATAAATGAGGAATGAACTGCAAAACAAATATTGATAAGGAATAGTGATCTTGGAAGGGGAAGACCAAGAAAGTTGTGGTTGGATGGAGATGATGAAATCCTCAAGAAGTGAAAGCCAAGTTTGAAAAACAAAAGACAGTATACTATGAATATGGTAGAAGCCAGGATAGCTTGCAAGGACAAAAAGATATGGAAAGGACTGAATGGTATGGAGGTAAGCTAGTTTTATCTATGTTGCCTTTTCTTTTTCTTATCTCATGCCTTTAATTTCTTTGATTTAGTATTTCTTATTCTTCTTCTGCACCTGGCATAATGTTGCTGTCTCAGAAAGGAATAGTATAGTCACTACTATACTATAATATAGTCAACACACTGATATACTATAGTATAGTCAACATACTGAACAATTGTTTTAAAATAATCATTTTTATTTAAACTGAATTTTTTGAAATTTAAATTAAATTTCAGTTTTTAAAAATCTTTTCTAAAAAATGAAAATAGTTCAAAGATATAAACATTACCTTCTAAAACTGTGTTTTATTCCATATGCTGATATGAAGATGATAAATAATAGACTTGGTAAAATACTGTACCTCCCTCTAAAAGTACAACAACAAAGTTCCATCTATAGAGAATTTGAGGAGATCTGGGCAAAGATAGAAGTATGGATTTAAATGAAAGGGATGGGAGGACAGTTATGTTTCTGGTTCTGAAATATGCCTTTTATGCACCAAAACTAGTAAAAAGAAACTTAACTGCAAATTTTCTAAAGATGTTTCTGAATTTGCAAGTCAGACAGGCAAGGCCACAAAATTGTGCAAAACAACAACAACAAAATAGCAGGCTTGGTTACCTTGTTGCTTATTAGAACAGCATCTTCAAAGGAGAAGGGAGCATTGCCTCAACATGCAGGATTTTCAGGTTAGTAAACATACTTCTGTCACCATTCTCTTTGTTTCTTCTATCTTCTTGGGGCAATATTAATTAAAGCAGCCTCTTTTTTTTTTTTTAAGCTTCTGCATGAGCCTGAAAATTGGTTGGAGATGCTTGGAGAAGTCAACTAATTAAAATCAATACAACTCTTAAAGCAGCTGCACTTTTTTCAGACTTTGCCTGTGGATTTACTCAAAAACAGCTTGCTCAGGCTTTAAATAAAGTTTGGCATGCAGTTAATGAAATGCATGTAACATCTTTTGCTAGATTCCTCGACTTGCCTTTCGCAAAACCTGTTATTTTGTCAGTGACATGTTTTATTTCAGTGAGATTAATATTTAGCCTGTTTAAGACAAAATGAATTGAAATTGCCTAATTCTATAGGCTTGGAGATGATTTAAGAGTCAATACAGGGAGTCCTCAGGTTACATCCATTCATTCAGTGACCATTCAAAGTTACCATGGTGCTGAAAAATGGACTTCTGAATGGTTCTTGAAGTTCTGGCTGTCACAGCGCCCCCATGGTCACATGATCAAAATTTGGGCACTTGGCCTGCATTTATGACCACTTCCCTGCCGCCATGGCCCTCAGCTGATCTTTGTCTTCTTCCTTGCCTGCCTCCCCTCTGCTGGACTTGCTGACCCCGGCTGGCCTCAAGCCATATGGCACAGGGGCTCTGTCAGCCATGCTGTGCAGAGTACCCTTGCCCCTCACTGCCACCTCCCCTTTTGGCTGCCTTGCTACGCAGGAAACCCTTGGCCAAGTAGCTGCCAGGAACTGCGCCCAGGCATCCCAGCTATGTGCAGGGGAGGTGCCACGGAAACATCCCCGCCTTGCTGCCCAGTGGGAGGATCGCTCCAGACAGCAGTGGCATGCAGCCTGGAGGACTCACAGCCCTGGACCCTTCCCTTCTGGGCAGGGCTGCAGCACCTACCTGCAGCACACACACACACACACCCCGTGGCTCTCACCCACTGGGCTGCTTGCCTGGGACTCCTGCTTCTTCCCACATTGCGGTTACATGAGGTCCTCACTGAATGATCCATGTGGTCCTGGGTTTTTGATAGCAACTGGGATTGCTGGAATTAGTTGCCGTCACTAAGTGATGTGGTCACATGATGTCGTGCTTTACAGCTGCATTGCTTAGAAATGGAAATTCCAGTTCCAATTGCCGCTGTAACCCAAGGATTACCTGTACTAACTTGATGGTACATAATCAAAATACTATAGGATTTTTTGGTAAGGGATATAATTGAATGTATATTCCTTCTATATATTTTCCTGTATAATTGGTATTTATTTTGTGCAGAATAACTATTTTCTTTAGGAACTCTCGGCCCTTCAAGGCAGGCTGGATTGCAGGAATGCTACTTTATTGTTATGGGGTATAATAACAGAGTCTTGAAAGTCTGTCAGAGTTTCTATCAGTCAAATCCAAGACAGGGTTATTTTGAGTTTTTTTCTCAAGCTTTCCACTGTCCCAGGACTGAGCTGCCATTAAACCTCCTTTAATGGTGCCTTCATTCCAAGGTCATCTCTACATTCCTTTACAGAAATGAGTAACACTAGCTTTTTTGATGTTACAGTGTGTCCTTATTAGATGGATAAGATCACTTTTGAATGTTACACAAATATATTTCCTTTCTAGTTCATATCCTGAGACTGTTGATCATTGTGACTAGAAACTTTAATTTTTGACAAAATTGGAACAACTGCCAAAAGCTGATTATTCCAAAAGTTGCTACATTTCTTGATCGCCGATGACAGCTATGCATTTCATACATAAAATCATATAGAATTCAATCCCTGTGAAGGATCAATATCTATGTAAGTGGAATTATACAAATTCAGAATGTTATGGATTTTTGTAACTGATTCCCTGTCAGATGGACATAAATTAATAATTTGTGTTTACATGTTTCATTTACCAAATTCCCTTATGCTTGCTGAAATGCTTCCTTGTATGCATATTCCTGTTACATTTTGTATTTTGTCTGACTGGCTGCTGTAATCCTGATAAAGAAAACAGTTTTATTTGACTTTGTATTACATTTGCCTGAATGCAATTTCAGTAACAGACTTTCATTAGTGGTAATACCATCTCTTTTTCTGTAAAGATATGGCAGGATAGGATGTGACAGAGAAAGCATCATCTGCCCAGTTTAATTTGGATGAGTGCATCTATGAATAAGATAAAGAAAAATTACAAGAAAAACAGCTGCCCCATGGGAAAAAAAGATTGTGGGGGTAGATGGGGAGGGAATGGCAATCTGATTTGAAAGAAACATTATTTACCTAACTTTATCCTGGTCCCTAATAACACCATATCAGAGGAACTCAGATGCAGACTGGATCATAAAGGGACGGGTGTTAAGACCTTACATTCCTTCATTAAGCAAGGAAACCTCCAGAAAGTGACCAAAAAGCCATCAAAGAAGACCTCACAAAGAGATTCCAAATATTAGGGGTATAATTTTACATATGTAATTCTCTCTCAAAAAATATATCTATTGATAAAGATATTGGACACAAGAGTATTTTATGATTTGGGATAAAGATGGTGCTATCTCCTCATAAAAAATAAAACTAGGAAGAATATAAAAGCAGAATGCATGCTGGAACCACTTCAGTTAGAGGAAACAGCCCAGTTTCTTTTTACCTGAATAGCATTCAGTTATTATTTTACAAGACTTTTGGACAGAGTGATGTGACTGGGTGAATGCTGTGCCACACTAAATTAATTTTGTAACCATTTGACGTACACTTATTGTTATATAAGAAAGCTTACAATTTTTCCTAAGAAGATGAATATTATACCAACCTTCTACTTTTAGAATCCAACCATCTTATTACCAGTTTGGGCCAGTCACTCTCTCTCAGCCCAAATCACCTCACAGGATTGTTGTTGTGGGGAAAGCAGGAGGGGGAAGGAGTATTAGGTATGTTCACCACCTTAAGTTATTTATAAAAATAATAAAGGAATAAAAAAATTTTAAAAATACTATAGCCAGATTTTGTGTGGTTACATTGAACATATGCCAACAGCTAGCACAAAATGACAAATAGTCTGAACATATGTTATTAATTTTACTTTACTTGTCTTACTATTTTGGGTGTAGCTGATTTTTTATTGCAATAAAAGCTTGTTGTATAAAGCAGAAGAATATATATTTTGTTTCAGATAATGGTTTAAAGATTAATATTGTTCAGTTAAGACCCAACAAACACTTATATTGCTTATGAGCTTAACAGTATATTTCAAACTCTAAGTGTGTCCAATAACTGTTCAGCGAAAGGCTTAACTAAACCAGAGAGATACAAGGGGATTCTTACATGGAGAGCCATTATTCACTACATGAAATAATACTAAACAAGCAGTCACTACACTAATTATATTTACCTCTTTTGTTTAGGTAGATCAATCCTTAAAATTTTGATGACTCTCCACTTGTACTGCTTTTACATCAGAGTTAAATTGACAGCCACATCACATATGACAATTTTCAGATACACTTAATATATTAATATATTACTCATAAAAGAAGGAAGGAACTCCCCAGTACAGCAACAGGCATAGAAAATATTTCATAAAAGGCATTAAATTACAGCAAGAAGTAACTATGAAAAAAATTCCTCAGTTAGCTTTTGCAACAAACGTTGTTCATTGTGGAAAACACATAACTTCTTGGCACTTTGACAATGATACAATTCATCTAAAGAAAAGATATCGCACCAACTTTATTAGATAAAGCATAAAAGAAAGAAGTGAATAAGTGTGCAAATGAGGGAAAAATGGTTACCCTGAGTTTTGATAGGCAGGGCAGTTTCCACAATAATTCCATCATATGTGCCTGTATATCAATAGAGTAAAAAGCATCTTCTTTACCAAAACAAATGATGCATTAGGAAATGCACCCATGATAAATATTCACAAGATGTAGCAGTCAAATCCATAAAAAAAAACCTGTCAAAAAGAATTTCAAATGCCTAGTATATAGCTTTGTGATGGATAATGCTACAAATGTTTTAAAGATAAGAAATTAGAAGAAAACAAACACCTTCCAAGAGTAACATATGGTTGCTTATTTAATACATCTCCTAACAAAAGATTTCTGTGCTGCAGAAACAAAGGCCAATGTAGACTTGCAGGATATTTTCACAATAATCACCTTGCAGCATCTGTCCTCAAAGGAGAACCAAATTAGCTCTTCCGCAGAATGCCTAATAGAACTTCTGTATCAAGAACTGGCTCACTCTGATAGCAGTTTGTGAATAAAACAATGAAGAAATGAATAGAACTTTCAGGAACAAATTTCCCAATATGGGACTAAAAAGAAATATTGAGCATCTGATAACTACCCTAAAGCCTATTTCTTTGGCTATGAACAAAGTGCAGAGAAATAAGAGTTTCATTTCTGATACTGTTGCAGTTTGGAACAATGTGGAATTAGGGAAAAAAAAAATAGGTGGTGACCAAGGTAAACTATGAACACAAAAAAGAAGGGGAAGAACCAGTGTCTCTTGATCATTTTCTGTCAATATTCACAATACTCAGTCCCAGGGTCAACTCTCAACTGCTGAAAGTTTGCTATGGAATGATATTCCAGCTATCATCCTTCTAAAATGCCATCTATAATAAATTTCAGGGCAAAGAGTGATCCACTGAAGACATATATATTTGCTGATTATGGAGTTAGTTTGCTTTTTGAAGGTGAGCTGGGGAATCTCATTTAAATATTTGGAGTCAGATCAATTTGATAAGCAGGAGAGATGCTTTGTTAGCAGAATTCTGACTTGCATGATTTGAAACCAGTTTAGCTTTTCCAATGTAACTGGAACGCATATATTGTGATCACTAATAATCAATCTTTTAAGTCTTTATAATCCCATATTTTCTCATTCTTTCCACTTAACTCTTTTGTCTGCATAAAATGGATGTTCCCAGAAAAACAGCAAAGAAAATGAACGAATGCTGAATGAAGTCCAAAAGCTAGTGATCAGTAGTATAAAGAACACTGGGTCATTTGATGGTACAGAGAACATGAATGAGGATCCAATCACAAAACATGTATGGGAAAATGGGAATTGGGAAGGTCGAGAACATAACTGTTGCATGAAATCCGTGAGATCCTCAAAAAGAGAGCGGTGGGCAGTTTCAAACATGTTTAAAAGCTAATATAGGAATCTGCATGTGTATGGTGGAGATAATGATGGTTTGTAAAGGAAGAAAGGTATGAACAGGTAAAACTAGTTTTAGACATATTGCCTTTTCATATTTCATGCCTTGTACTTTCTTTGTGTAAGTATTTGTTACTCCTTTTTTGCGATTTGCTCACCCGGAAAAAGAATCGCACGCTGGCTATCCATGTATATATGTCAGTGCTTAGTAGGGGCCACATAAAACAGGGAGGTTTTATAACTTCCAGGTAACGACGCAGAACATAAGCACTCATCTTCCACAAACACCCCTCTCCCTTTTGTGTTTTATTTCTCTTGAATTGTACCTGCAGGTCTCTTGCCACGCAAACAGTTAACCTTTTGTTCAACAGGAAGTCACGCACGCAAGATCTGCTCCCACCATCCCTAAATGCTTGGCGCCTTTGCAGATTACCAGCACTGATCACTGAAGTCGACCTCAGCGCTTATAACTCCACTATTTGCTCACTGGTTCCAACATCCATGTATTATCCACTGAAGGTTACCGGCTCAATACTGAGAATTAAAGGATCTCGACGGTATAATATTTTGCGCAGGCGTATTAAGTATTGAAATTGCCTATTTGCCTACGCATGCGTACTGAGCCTCTGACTCTGGAAGTTTTTTTTTTAAGCATTGAAGGATTGAGGCGCAAGCGCACTTCGATTGTCTTTCAGAGGCTTCCGGGAGTTAGTAGTGGCCCAGGTGAGCGTAACACGAGATTTTGGAGGTTGCCTTCATCAGACTCTTGCTCTCTCTATTTAACAGGGTAAGTGCAGTTACAGTTTGCATCCGCGGTACCGAGAGGGAGGTGGTCTTGGCCTTCGGAGGTGCCAGACCTGATTGTTTCTAGTCTTGGTAGGGAAGCGTTGTCAAGGCTAATCGCGCTTTCAGTGGTCAGAGCCGAAGCTTACCGTGCTCTGCATCCAGAATAGGTTTCTTCAGAAGAGAGACGAAGTAGGGGAAGAGGGGGAGAAAACGATTATTCTCTTTACGATGCTGTCTTTTTGCCTTTAATGGTTGCATGTCAATGCGTGAGAGGCGGCCCCAATTTTTTTCTTGTTGGTTCAGTGGTTAGAGGATGGGGAGGAGAATCCATCAGCAGCGAAAGCAGAAATTACTGACACGCATATTCCACATATAACAGACTGGGGCGGGGGAGGGGGTTGGCCTTGTTAGGATGCTGCTGTGTTCATGGAATCATAAACTAGCCAACCATCTTTCAGCTTAGCATGCTGTGGCAGTTTTGCCAGTATGGCTTGGTTATCATTCAGTATGTGCAAATCCAGAAAATTAGGTTGAGTAATCGTTTATGCAAACCATGAGATAATATTTTGTGCAGTATTTATAGAAGCTATCCAAGTATGATCCAACCAACTTACAGCATTAGGTTTCACTTTAATTTTTCTGGATCTCTCAACAGTTTTTGACATTTTGAACTACCAGATTTAGACCATTTGGAGAACCCCATTAGCATTCAATTAAACATTTAAAAAGGGGAACGTATGGTTGTAGTTAAATACTGTTGGAAGCACAGTAATTTAGGAGGCATTACATTTCCTTTCCTGTGCTCTTGTACAACTTACTGAATAATTTAAATTTGGTCCTCAGTGCTTTTCCCTACACATGCCCTATTGTGTGTGTGCTTGTTCCATTCATATTTATTATAATTCATTTTATAATGTCTATTTTTCTGAATAAAGGAAAATGTTGGAAAGGGGCTGCGGAAGGAAGAGGCTATGATCTGTTAGTAAAGCACATTTAGTAATACAGTAGTTCACACGTTAATATATTTTAAAACTGATATATATTGTATGTATATCAACTGGGTCAGAAGTCTAAATAGTGTGACTTCATGTTGATTGCCATTGTAAGAACTAATGGAGTAATTTTCTCCCATTACCTTCTGTTTTTCCCATCTGGGCCTTTCAAGGATTGTGTAGTTGTCTGTATTTGTTCTTATGCTTTTCTGTCAGTACCATGCAAGCTAAGTCCACTGTTTAAAATGCCATAGTACCACATTTATGACTATATTGCTTGAGAATGCCGAGAAATATAGCAAATGGATGATGCAGTAAAGGAACAAAAGAGGAACAAATGTATAATACAGAAAAGGAACAAAACAGAACAATTCTGGAACCTTATGTAAGATGTTATATCCGTCTTCCCACTCTTGGGATTGCTTCCCAGGAGTTGGGAGTACCGCAGGCTAAATTGTGCAAGTGACTTGTAGTTAATGACATCCGTAGGAGAATCTGCAACAAAGTAGCATGAGCAGGTTCAGATTTTGTAAACAGATGTTGTCAAATAATTAGTATTCTTTTTGTGCATTTGCATAGCACCATTTCATCTGAAGGCATTCTCAGTTTAATTTGTGGAGTGTAACAACAAAATTTAAGATGTTTCGGGGTGGTGGCTTGGGGAAAGTAAAATTGATAAGTGGCTCATCTAATATAATACCAAAAATATGTGGGAGAAGGCTATAAATCCGAGTACTGGATTTATTAACTACCATAATTGGGACCAGCAACTCTGTCACTAAGCAACACAGTTGTTAAACGAAAAATCATGTGACCACACCAATTTACGACAGCAGTTCCAGTCGCACTCGTTAAGCAAATCCCGCAAAGTCATTAAGTGTGACACCATGTTACCACAACTTGCGACTTCCTCCTGGCTTCCTCATTGATTTTGCATGTCGGAAGCTGGCAGTGAAGGTTGCAAATGGCGATCACATGATGGTGGGATGCTCTGACTGTTGCAGTTGCGCACCAGTTGCCAAGCACCCGAATTGTGATCACGCAACCATGGGATGCTGTGATGGCTGCAAGTACAAGGACTGGTCATAAGTCTCCTCGTTCAGCACCATCATATCTTCCAACAGTTGCTGTATGAGTGGTTGGTAAGTGAGGACTACCTATAGTCAAGATTCAAATGGAGTAGAAAAACCAAAACAAAATAATTTTCACAATTATAGCCTGAATTACAAGGATATAATGTGTTATTACTTAAAGCATCTTATCCTCTAAAATACTTTATTATTTACTATAATTGTCACTAGCATATATACTATCATTTTTTTTTAATATAATAGTTTATAACTGATATCTGAGAAAAAAAATCACGGTCCTGGAATTTTATTTCATTATAGTATTCTTGTCCATTACTTTTAAGATATGTATGCATCTGCATTTTAAGACTTTGCTGTAAGATGGAGGAGACTGACAGGGAAGCAGTTGCAACAGCTGTACAAAGGGTAGCTGGGATGCTTCAGAGACCAGACCAGTTAGATAAAGTGGAACAATATCGCAGGAGAGAAGGCCGTAAGAAAGCTTCAGTGGAAGCTCGACTGAAGGTATAAAATCTACATTATTGGTAGTCTAGAATTTCTGTGTATAAAATTATAGTGCTGGAGGTATCCTAGATGTTGTCTAACCAAATTCCAATAAAGAGAAAATAATCTATCAAATACCCTTAATAATCCTGCTTAAAGATTATGTTACATATCAGAATAAATTCTAGAAGGACACAATTAGAATTACAGAAGTTATTGCAGAAGTAATTATAATTAAAAGAAATAAATTAAATAATTAAATAACCAATTTAATTATTAACTATTTAATTACTTATTAAACGATTGATTTAAATAAATAAAAGAAACATAATTTGTAAAAGTGGGGTAAGAACCTAATAATAATTTACTTTAATGGAGATTTTTCTGAGGATAATGAGAATTACAGATTACAATTTTAAATATACTTGGATATAGATGGATTCTAGTTTATTAAGCCTTATGCCACAGTATGTTATTATTTAAGATATCACAATTCTCTTTCTTGTTGCAAATGAGCAACCTATCCTTTAGCATTGTTGGTTTTGTTTAAACTTACACACTCTTTTAATCAATTCCTCTTCTCCCCTGTACAGTATTTTGCTATAAGTCCTTCTCCAATCACAGCATTCCCACTGATCTGCCTCATACCTATATATCTTTTCATTTTAGTGGAAAAAAGTATTCAGATATTAACTGAAGTACAAATTAAATAGAAAACAAAATGTAAGTTTCCATTTAATTTCTGTGGCAGATTTAACATGTAGAATGCTAGAAAGTCCTGTATATGTATTCACGTACATTTTAATAAACCTACAGTGAAGTTACATTTGTATGGAAAAATACAAATATTTGTAATTTTGTTTAGTTTGGTCTAGTGGTTAAGGCAGTTTGGTCTAGAGGTTAAGGCACCAGGCTAGAAACCAGGAGACTGAATTCTAGTCCCACCTTAGGCTTGAAAGCTAGCTGGGTGACTTTGGGGCAGTCACTCTCTCTCACCTCACAGAGTTGTTGTTGTGGGGAAAGGAGTATTAGGTATGTTCACCGCCTTGAGTTATTTATAAAAATAATAAAGGCGGGATAAAAAATCTAAAAAAATAAGTCTATATATTAAAGGGTTTTTTTTGAAGCATTGTAATATATTTTGAAATATATAGAAAAACAATTTTAATAAAGTAATTCAGATGAATCTCATTTAAGTGAACTTCATCTAGGTGACTCCTGCTTGTATGTGTCCATTTACTTCTTGCCAGTGATTAGCAGACTCCTTTACCGTATCCCCAAGTAACTTAGAAGACAACTTTGGTTCAAAAAATGTTTTGTTAGGAGGTGTGACAAATTTCTATTCAATAAACACAAATCTAAAATGAAATCAATTGTTATTTGACTCCTAGTGTTCTCTTGGTATAAACATAGTTTGCATGTCATTGGAAATATAAAATTATTTTAAGCCATATATATTTATTTAAACACATAAATAAGATTTTATTTTACATTTTTAATTATAGTCCTAAAATATAAGATTGAGTAATTAAAGTAATTCAAATGAATTTTATAATAATTTCCCCTTTGATATTATTCCATTAAAATGGTAAGTGCTGTTTGTGTTGGACATTGAGACATTTTTATATTTAAATATAGAAACTTTCTCAATTTTATTAAATGTTCAGTGTTGTTTTAATAAAATTGTCTTTTGTGTAACAACAAATATTGTTATAATTAGAGAGCGTTTTAGGTGTTTGTTGCTACTATGGAGTGAATTAGCTATCTAGCTTGGGTCTTTTTAGGCTGCAATCCAGTCACAACTTGATGGAGTTCGAACTGGCTTAAGCCAGCTGCACACTGCATTGCATGATGTCAAGGACATACAGCACTCTTTGGTTGATGTCAATAAAGACTGGCGACAAAGTATCAACACCATAGAAAATCTCAAGGATGTTAAAGATGCTGTAGTTCAACATAGTCAACTGGCAGCTGCTGTAGAAAACCTCAAAAATATATTCTCAGGTATGACTCCTAAAATATCTTATGTACTGATGGTACAATGGAGTTGCATAGTATTAGATTAGTATAAATCTAATTTATACTAATTAGTTGCATAGTGTTGGATTTATATAAATAATGTTGATATTTAATGTACAGTAATAATGTGGCTGTTGTCATGCAGCTACTATTCTGAAACGAACTTTGTGGGATATAATGTGACTTAAATCTATGGTTTCTCTTCTCAGTGCCAGAGATAGTCCAGGAGACTCGAGATTTGATTGAGCAAGGACAATTATTACAAGCCCATCGAAAGTTGATGGATTTGGAGTGCTCTCGAGATGATCTTATGTATGAACAGTACCGCATGGATAGTAAGAATACCCATGATATGAACTTAATTGATAGCTATTTTGGAGATATGCAAAAGCTTTCTGAAGAACTGGCCAAGCAACTCTGGATGGTCATTCAGAGGTCTCTGGTTACTGTCCGTAGAGATCCAACCTTGCTAGTTTCAGTTGTCAGAATAATTGAGAGAGAAGAAAAGATAGATCGGCGTATGCTAGATCGGAAGAAGCAAACTGGATTCATCCCCCCCGGGAGACCTAAAAGATGGAAGGAAAAAATGTTTAATGTCTTAGATCGAACTGTTACCACCAGGATTGAAGGCACTCAAGCAGACACTCGAGAATCCGACAAAATGTGGCTTGTTCGCCATCTGGAAATAATCCGTAAATATGTTCTTGATGATCTGCTGGTGGCTAAAGATCTTATGGATCAGTGTTTCCCACCACATTATGAAATTTTCAAGAAATTACTATGTATGTATCACCAGGCATTGTCTTTACGTATGCAGGATCTGGCTTCTGAAGATTTAGAAGCAAATGAAATTGTTAGCCTTTTGACGTGGGTTTTAAATACTTATAAAAGGTAAGTGTGTTATTATTTAGGGCTAATAGCTGTGGTTACTGTGTGATTTTAAATAGGTTTTGTCAAGCCCCATATATCTGTCAAAGTCAAAGGGAGCAAGAATGACAAAACTTTCAGAAAACTATCTTTAATGGCAGGTTGAGGTCAGTACGGAATCTTTTAAACAGTAAGAGGAATTTCTCTCTTCGGTTATACTGAATTACACTCCAAAGGTAGAGTCTTTGAAGGACTTTTGTTCATGTCTTTCAGCATCAGGACAGAGATGCCTCTTTTGTGATAAACATTTAAACCCCCACCTGCCACATTTTTCCCACGGTTTCTCACAAATGCATAAAGATTAATTCAAGTTCAGTTTCTAATAGCTAAGGGGACACATTTATATAGTTTCCTTGGTACTATAGGAAAGTGCTTTACCACTGCTTTCTTCCAGGTTAGGGTTAGGGTTTGGGTTAGGGTTTGTTTGTTTGTTTTTCCAACTTTGCAATCTAACCTATAGTCTTAGGATTCCCTGTTGTTTTTTCATCGAAGTACTAACCAGTTCTGATCTTCCTCAGTCTTTTTCAAGCCAAAGTCAGCCAAGCGCTGCCATCTGCTAAAGACGGATAGACATATAGAAACTATTATAAAATAGCAGACAGGTATGGATGTAATTGAATTACCATTAAACAGGTGGGAGAGCTACACCAGGCAGCAGGTTTAGATTCATGAAAAAAAAAACCAGCCAATTCTTGCTTAATTAATTAGAATATTCTTTCCAGAAAACACAGTTGTGGGATTTTATGCCTTATAGGCCAGAATAACTTGACTAGTTTTAGATATTGTGAACCTCAATTTGGAAGGCTAAGTTCATAGGTGTCGGGTGTCCCAGTTTTATCTCAGATAGTAAAATGTTCTGTAGTGACTGAAATACTGATTTAGTTAAAGACATTAAGAACTGAAGCTGGGAACTTTGGCATACAAAGCAATCACTGTACCACAGAGAGGTGTTCCTTACAAAGTATAAATCTTTTTGCCTATCTCAGATGAGTATAAAATGAAAACAGTCTTTCAGAGAATATAGTTGTTTAACCATTTAAAGAGAATAAAGATAATTGAATTAAGTAGATTTGTTTAAATTCAGGCTATCCATGAAATCACGTGTAATCAGAATCATTTGGCTAACCCTCACTCTTAAGGGAACATTAAGAATAAATATACATTTATATCTTATACGCAGCTTATTCTGCTTTCCAATGAATTTATATTTTTTGGCAAGAAGGAAAAAAAGAAAATTGGAGGTTTTCTGTTTTTAGATGTTCAGGTGTTAAGAAGCAGTAAGTTGGAGAATGTGCAGAAATGCTGCAGAATGAAGATCTTGAGAATTATATATATTATTTATTTATTTATATATCAAATTTGTCACCACCCATTAAAAAAAAGTCTTCATTTTTTCTTTCCACAGGATAGAGATATTACAAAGATTCAAAGAACTGGTGATTCTATCAGTTAAATAAAAAAGATTGGGCTTCTAGTATTTCTTCTACAGTTCAAAATTATAACTAGAACTAAAACATCCAGAATAAATAAAAAGAAATACAGTATATTGGGTCTCTTCTATTCCTGCTTCTCTTCATTTCCTAAACATAATGTTTTAGGTCTATAAATACATTTTCTGGAAGACTGTAATAGGAAAAAAAACTGTTTATATTTACTTTGTTTATAGCAAATATCATATTGTATTATATGGTACAACTAAAATATATCAATTATTTGCAATCCACAATTGGAAAATATATTTCTAATACGTCTTCCAAATTTAACATGCTTCTTATTGCTAGTATACAGGCAGTTGGGCTTTGAACTCTTAAATCTAGGGCTATAGCTAAGGAGAAGCTTAACAGTGAATTTCCAGCTGTGTAATTAATTACCCCCCAAGTACCTGTATAGCACATAAACAGAAATAAATTGTTCAGGGAAACCTGCTTCTATCTTGCAGAATGAAAAATGCAAATATTCTAAGATAAACATCAAACCACTTGGTTATTTAACTTTTCAGTTAAAAAAAGAATATTAAGTTGCTTTGTTGGACTATCTGTATTTAAAGTTTCCTATTTTGACCCATTTAAAAGTATTTCATTGTTTGCCTGGTTTTTTTTTTTTTCTGTTGCATTTTTTGCTGCTGTAGAAAAACTGATCCTACAGTTGAGTTTTACTTGTCATTTATCTGTTCTCCTTATTTTAGTGAAGAAATGATGGGAAATTTGGAACTTGCACCAGAACTGGATGTGAATTCCCTGCAACCTCTTCTTTCTCAGGATGTGGTGGATGGACTTCTCAGCACATATATGTCAACGCTTACGGTAATTTATTCATTCACTTTCAAGGCCACCCATCTTGATAACTGGGCAACTTACAGACAAAAAGAAAAACTGTGCATATAAATACAAAGAAAAAGAAATCCTGGCTGACCAGGAGGCCAGTACACCCAACTATAAGGCAAACATAACTAAATTTTTCCCACATTTTCAAACAAAAATTAAATACTGTTCTTATTCAACAAAGGATAGAAGCCAATAGAAATGGGTTAATTCTTGTTTGTCATTGGAAGAGGACTTAGCGTAGACTTCCTATTCTCTGAGAAGAGAACTACAGGTAGTCCTTGACTTACGACCGCAATTGGGACCAGAACTTCTGTCGTTAAGCAATGCAGTCAGTAAGTGAGTCACGCCTGATTTTGCGATCTTTTTTGCCGCTGTCAATAAGTGAATCACCACAGTTGTTAAGTAAACCATGTGGTTGTTAAGCGAATCCAGCTTCCCCCATTGACTTTGCTTGTCAGAAGCCCTCTAGGAAGGTCACAAATGGCGATCACGTGACCCCGGGATGCTGCAACCATTGTAAAAACGTGCTGGTTGCCAAGTGCCCGAATTTTGAGCACATGACCACGGGGGATGCTGTGGTGGTTGTAAGTGCAAGGACCAGTCATAAGTCACTTTTTTCAGCACAGTTGTAACTTCGAACAGTTGTTAAACAAATGGTCATAAGTTGAGAGCTCCCTGTAGTTCCTAGTTTTGGCTCTGCCTTCTAGAGAAAAGCAAAGGTTTTCTTGTTAGCTCTAGGCTTCTCCAGGAGTCAATAAAAGTAAAAAAATAATAAACATGGGCATCTGGGATGGATGGGGGAATGATGAAACATATATCATGATGTAAACTCTGCCCCTTTTTGGCTTGCATTGCAACATTGCATATAAGTACATAAGGGGAGGAGCTCTGGCTTTGGTTCTAGTAAGTGATAATCTATCTCCATCTCTAGGCACTCTCCAGTTACACTTGGATTCCTCAAAGAATTCAAGTATTTTTGCCTGCTAGTAGTTTATTGTTTTGCCTTGTCATGTAAGAGTTGCCAAATTCAGCGCCGAATGAAACTCTCGTGAAACATAGGTTTGGTCAAAGAGGTTTACTCGGGTGTAATGTGGGTGGATACAAACAAAGCCAGGGTTGGCCTGGCACAGATTACATAGCGTTTTATAGGCAAACCATTCCCACGCTTTGCAAGTCCCACCTGAGACCGCCCCTGCCCGCTCTTGCCCCCGGCTCTCCCCTCCTTAGTTCGATGGCAGGTTCAGTCAGGGTCCTTTGTTTCTTGGCCATCTTGCTCGCGAGGCAGGTCCCATGTGGCTGACCCACGATTGCGCTTGATGGGCAGCTGATCGCGGCTTGAACTGCGGGGCTCTTTGTTGCTATTGTCAGCTGCATGCCTGCGGCACCTGGGGGAAGTCCCATTTGTTACAAGATAATTGAATCCTTGCCGCGGACCAATTGCCGCCACCTGCCAGTAGTTAACTTGCGGTTAGTGCTTCCTCTTTCGCTCGCCTGCACCTAAGGAAGCTGACCAGGTGCGCTTGAAACTAGCTGGGCGGAATGGCAGCTATCTTGTCTGCCATGCACTGAGCCGGGCTGAACCTGACACATCAGACTTAATGCTAGTTCTGCGAGTGTTGATGGAGGCTTCCTTTGAATCAGTTTGACAGATCATCATCAGGGTTTTAACCCAAAAAATAGCTTTCCCAGGTGGCTCTCACATCCTCCCTGAACATAAGGGATAATTGTGTGTTGATGAGCTCTGGAGCCCCTGCTTATAATCTGTCTGATGAAATTGGCTCATACTGCAGATGGCCAGGAGCAGGACTTCTCTGGCAGCGTCCCAGTTAGAAACTCTGCCAAGAAAATATAGCTGCCCTACCTCACTGTCTTGCCTTTTACATTACCTTGTTGTTTCATCAAACCCAATAGAATTTGTCTGTCTGTCTGTCAGCATGATAACGCTCCAAAAACTGGCAGAAGAGGACCAAATTTGATGTGGGGATAAGCCAGCATGTCAAATACAGAGTTTGAAAGTGGGCTGGCTCCAGCTAGGGACTGTACAGAAAAACATGACAAAATTTGGGTTTGATTAGGGCTTTAAAACAGTATAACCTTCAATAGTAGGTAAATATTGCCTAAAAATAAAAATGGTGACAGAATAAATGATGGCAAGGAAAATTAGAATTGTGCTCCATATGAAATGGGGTGCTTCCAGGTGGACTGTTTCTAGCACTTATTCAGTATTGACACAATTTTGTTTTCTCTTGATTTAATGGTCTCTTGATTCTGTAGTCCAACATTATTGGCTGGCTACGAAAAGCTCTGGAGACAGATAAAAAAGACTGGCTAAAAGAAAATGAACCAGAAGCAGACCAGGATGGATACTATCAAACAACACTCCCAGCTATTGTATTCCAGGTATAACAGTATTTTTAAATAAATAGTTTGAGTCACGTTTAAGAACTTTTAAAAATATTATATGCAATATTTGATGAAAGTTATACTTTTCTGATTTTATTAAAATGGATTGGATTTTTTAAATTTATTTTTTAATAAACATTCTTGGATTCCACTGCTGAAATATTCTCAAATCCCAGCACATTCAACAATTAATTCTTGAAAGACATGGGATTCCCTGCCAGCATATTATTACAATAGGTGGTATTTGATTTGGGGTTTTCTTTGATAGCAAGGATCAGTCGTTCTCAATATAGCAACAAATATAGATGATATCTTCATGTGGCACAAGCAAAATGTTGTAACTCAAATTATAGTGACAGAAAAAAAATGTATTGTTCATCTGAGTGTCTGGGAAGTGTGCTTAATTCTGATTAATTGAAATGTTACCTAATTGTTTTCTGGTTTTAGATGTTTGAACAGAATCTTCAGGTGGCTACTCAGATAAGTGAAGATTTGAAAATAAAAGTACTACATTTGTGCCTTCAACAAATGAGTTCCTTTCTTAACAGGTAAAATTATTATTATTGTTGTTATTATTATTGGTCACACAGTCAGCCAGATGTTTAGATTGGATTTGGCATTTTTATCCACCTGTCAAGTCCTTCCCAGGGACCTGGGATAGGCAGATGTTGTTGTTTGATGGTGTTAAAGGTATCATTGTAGGATGTAAGCTGTTCCAAGTAAAGCTGCCTTTTGCAATTATTATTATTGTTATTGTTACCTGACTCCCAACAACTCTGGGTGATTCACAAGTAAAAACATGAAAAACAAGACAAAAATACAATAATAGACAAAAATAAGGAATAGAAGATGGCAAGGATGACCAAAAAAAAGGACATGAATGACAAAAAAATGAACTCACACAATCCAAAAGAGGCTTCGCTCACCCTTGCCAAAAGCCAAATGTTTGCCTTTACTTGCTGATTTTCTTGAGAGGAGTTTTTCCAAATATTTTAACAAACACTGTCTATTCTTAGTTGTTTTTCAGTGTAAATAGGATAGGTATTCTCTTTTTCTTGTGCACTTTGGTTACCTTATTAAAAAGCCGTATGTTATCCTCCACTTTAGCCTCAATTTTCCCCTATGAATAGAGACTATAGTAGAGTTAATAATAACAGTAATCATTTATTAAATGTATGCCACCTGATTCTCAACAACCCTGGGCAGCTCACAACAATCAAACAAATTACAATAAAACAAAAAATAAAGGAAAAAAGATGGCAAGCATGATGAAGTAAGTGGTCTCACTCTCCCTCGCCAAAAGCCGGATCTTCACAGCATTTCTAAACAAAAGCAGAGTGGGGCCATTGGGATCTCAGGGGAATCTCGTTCCAGAGGGCAGGTGCTACTGCAGAAAAAGTACACTTCTTTGAGAAATAAGAAATTGTTTAATAGAAGGAACCCAGAGTGCACCAGTCCTGCAGGATCGAATGGGCTGGGCAGATGTTATGGGAGACAGGCTGTCCCTCAATAATCAGGCCCTATGCCATGTAAAGTTATTTCATACATGGTTTGCTTACATAGACTATTCAGCCTATAAAGTGAATTAGGAAAAAAACTCTTAGAAAGTAATCTTAGAAAGTAAAACATCTAGATATGGGCCCTGTTAAAAAAAGTCTTTGATCAGAGTTACAGATTTTTCTGCAAATTGTAGTGCAGACAACACAGTACCTTACAGTTTGCCAGCTCCACTGTTAATTATGGCTGAACCCACTAAATTTGGTTTCTTTTAATTTTTTAAATGATTTGACTGGTATACGCTAGAAATGTCTCCCTCTGGAGATTTCTAAAGCCTAATCTACCTATTCTGGGTAATGATGGGTGTTACCAGAGCAATTTTAAGTTTTCACCTTCTTCCATCATTGAGTTTTGTCCTTTTCCCTTATTCAGGTATAAAGAGGAAGCACATTTATATAAAGAAGAGCACTTAAGAAATCGTCAGTATCATCCATGCTATGTTCAGTACATGGTTGCCATCATCAACAACTGTCAGACTTTTAAGTAAGTTTTGCAAAATGAATTATTTTAAAATGAAAAATCCACATTTAATATAATAAACTTAGATTGTAGACAAATATACTATTGTGATAATGCTAGGCAATTTTGCCGCTCTGCTAATGACACACTAATACTGTTAAAAAACAGTTGCAATGAAATAGAGCTTGA
The DNA here is from genome assembly GCA_030867105.1 of Liasis olivaceus. Lineage (NCBI taxonomy): Eukaryota > Metazoa > Chordata > Lepidosauria > Squamata > Pythonidae > Liasis > Liasis olivaceus. The sequence continues at coordinate 59,954,667 of CM061351.1, forward strand.
ACGTGAAAATAGCCTGATATATACAGAAGGACAATACAAAAGGAAAAAGAAATGGGGAAGGAAGATGAAAGCAAGCGAATGCAAGTAGCAGTTCCTAAAGCTCCCAAATGCAAAATTTATTTAAACAAGTAGTTTTCAAACTTTCAATGTTTAATTATGCCTTTACATTATTATAATACAGGTAGTCCTCACATAACAACCACAATAGGGACTGGAAAATTGGTTGTTAGCAGGATGGTTGTTAAGCAAATTGGACCCAATTTTACGACCTTTTTTGTGGTGATTGTTAAGTGAATCACTGTGGTCGTTAAGCGAATTGCATGGTTCCCCATTGATTTTGCTTGCCAGAAGCTGTCTGGGATGGTCGCAAATGACAATCACATGACCCTGTGACGCTGCAATTGTTGTAAGTGCAAGTTGGTTGCCAAGCGCCCAAATTGCGATCACATGACCGTGAGGGTGCTGAGACAGTCATAACTTCAGGCACCAGTTGTAAGTCATTTTTTTGCCCTTCCTCCTTCCTGGAATTTTCCAAAGAGTCCATCATCTTTCATCTCAAACTCTTTTGAGTGTTCTCATCTTTAAGCTTTTTAAATTATGAAAATGCTTTGAAGAAGAAGAAGAGTTTGTTTAGCTGCTTGAAGTCCTGTGATTAGTGTTGGTGGAGTCCTCCATTTGGAATAACCCTTATTTTTTTAAGACACTGGTCTGACCTGTTGAATTTCGCTACTGCCCTGGTAAGAGTATACAAACCGTATACAAAAGAAAAGTCTCCCGTGAACTGAGTCTGACTTTTGTGATTTCATGGACATATCCATGTTATTTTCTTGGCAACAATATGGAAACAGTTTGCCATTGTCTTCTTCCAGGGGGAAATAAATGAAACAAACAAATACACATTACAGTATCCTCTACAAATTTCTTAGTGGTCTTCTCTCCAGGTACTAACCAGGTCTGACCTATCTTAGCCTTTTTGAAATCAGCCAAGGTTGGTGAGGTGCTGCTGTCTGCTATAATTGAGTGAGAGTAAGTCCTAGAATAAAGCAAATGCTGTCCTATGCCTTTATTTTGGGAGTGATGAGCAGACCTGCTCTGCAACATGTATTTCAGTAAAGCTATTACTAATTTTCTTGCTGAAGAACTACTGAAAAGCATCCAAGAATAATTGAAGATACCTTGTTACACAATTTGAAAACCACAAGCTCCTTGCATTTGCTGCTAAATTGAATAATCATGTTTCACAATTAGTAACATCAGCTTGATCCTTGAGAAGCTATTATTAAATAGTTATTGAAACTTTGTCATACAGATGACCATCATACTTTAATGAGGCTAACATTGGATGGTATCACATGATGCTCTGATTTAGCTTTTATATACGTTTAGCAGGATTCTGAAAGATCTTTTCTTGCCCATCCAAGGGAATCAATCATCAGTTTGAAAAAGAAATATTTGACCCCTGTGATGGAAGAGCTCCTGAAAAACAGTCATGCATGCATCGATGCCGTTTTAGATGATATTGCCAAAGAAGGATGCGCAAGCCTGCTAGATGAAGTCTTCATTGATTTAGAGGTTATTTTTTTCCTTCACCTCCCCTGCTTTTATTTTTTTAAATAATTTTTATTAAAGAAGTTTTTTTACAAAGTTAAAAGATAAATACAAAATAATATTGAAAAAGTAAGAAAGAAAGGTAAAGAAAAAAGTGTTGAAAACAACAGAAAGCAAAGAGAAAGAAAAAGAAAACAAAAAATACTTAAAGAAGCGACTTCCGATCTTCTTTACAGCAGTTATAGACATACTTGAAACTGTTTCCCCCTCCTAAACCATAACAAGGTTCCCTTCCCCCCTCCCACTTTTCAAAATAAAACTTGGGGTGCGGGACTGTCTGTCTGTAATGGGATAGAGACAAATGACCTGATTTAACAGAGATCCACCTAGGGCCCATCTAATTGCAAGTGAGGCTGGATATATCCGATTCATATGAATTAGAGTATGCTCAGAGTAGATCATATTCGATAGGAATTCCATCTCTCTGAGCAAAAACTTCAACTGGCAGTATACTCATTCTGAGTGTTTACTGCTTGTCTGGTTACCCAGGACTGCACAGGGATATTTTAGCATAGCATCCATCTTGGCAACATTTTTACAACCCATGCAATACTGTATGTCCTCCATCAAGAAGTTGGGAGAAAAAAATCTTAATGGTTGGAGATTTGCTGTGAACAATTTTCATTATAATTTGTAGATGAGGTCCCTGGATTCACCTCACCTTGGACTCTTGTGTTCAGAGCCAGTCCTAGGGAGGTAACTTTGGAAGTTACTTGTCCTATTCATATGGAATTCTTTTCAACTGTGCACCCCCAGGTTATGTATAAGGTATGCAGAGTGATAAGAGCCATTACCTGTTTGCTTGACCCTTGCTCTTCAAAGCTGATTAAAGTGGCCAAGTTGAGATAGGCACCATGGTTATATAAGGTGATGAATGCCTCTTCAAGTGAGAAATGTGTTCCCACTTGCTTAAAGACAATTAGAAGACCTTTATTAAAAGTGCTCTGTTTGGATTCTGAAGATATTTATAATTATAGGCCACTCTCATTCTTAGGTTAGGTGAGGAAGAAAATGATGGCTTTGCAGCTCCAGGTGCTGATTATCTGGACTTATTTCAGTTGAGGTTTGTCCAGGATATAGTACAGTACTGAGACTGCTTTGGCGGATGACCTGTGTCAGAAGCTAGATGTGGGGAGTGCAATTCTGGTAGTGAGTAAAGTCTTGTTGAATAATTTCCACAGAGTTACAAGATGAGACAGAGACTACATGTTCTTTATAGATGTCAACAGTTCTCAAGCCTGTGAAACCTGTGTTGGCAAAATAAAGCCAATTCAAGACATATATAATACACACTCATACTTGAAATTGAATGGAAGTTTATTTCTTAAATACTAAATTAATAGTTAATTTAAATACTAAATCATGTAGCTTTCCACTTTGATTGTGAACATTTACTTATCTTCCTCCCATAATTTTGGTACAGTGTCTCATTTGCTCTTTACACTTTCAATAAAAATAATGGCTCCTTTTGAAAGACTTTTATATTTAACACAGTTCCTTTTTAAAATTTAAAGTATATTGTTTCTGCTTTGCTTATTTGGGATGAAATGATATGAAGCTGAAAAATATTGTTAAAATTATTCTGACATTTCTGTTTTTTTCTTTTAAGCCCCATCTCAGTGAGCTGATGACAAAAAAATGGCTTGGTGCATCCAATGCTGTGGATACAATCTGTGTAACCGTAGAGGATTATTTTAATGATTTTGCAAGAATAAAGAAGCCCTGTAAGAAGGTATTTATTAAGTCTAATGTAGAATATTTAAATATCATAGCTTAATGTGTGGACATATTATTATTGTTTTGATTTTAAATTCAGTTGAAATAATAAAACCATGTATAATTTCTATCTTGTAATAAAGTCTCCCTAAAATTAGCAAAATAATTAGTGAAATAAACCTTCACTGCAATAAAATATGCTGCAACCCACCCACCCCCAGTTATTACATTCTTCTTTCCTAATAATTAGTTCTGGCTTAAGACCATTACTGGAGCACTTTTTATTGCTAATCCCAGTCACTACATTTTACATTTGAAAATGGGAAGAGAAAAATAGTTGCTACAACAATTAGGCTCAACATTTAATTTCTTATTTATTTCCTGCAGAAAGTCTATGCCAGTTAGGGGTATTATTTTACCATTAATGAATTACATTTTATCAAGCTACTATTTTAGAGCTTTAGCTGGTTTTTTTTTAAAGCAAAAACAATTTAAAAATCTGAATGAATGCTTCTATCACAATAAAAAAAAAAGCCCAAAGTTACTGTAACAACCATCCTACTTTTGTGCTGTTTTTCAGGGATAATGTGGCTTCCAGTCTGAACCGTTTTACTTTTTTAAGTAGGATTTCTTCAAGTACCGTATTTTTCCGTCAATAAGATGCCCCCATGTACAAGACGACCCCCACTTTTCCAACCCAAAATTAAGAAATCAATATTTTAAAGATAGTGCAGAACACATTTTTATTTAGTAATTAGGTAACATTGACCTGATACACTTGGTGGGAGGAGGTCCAAACCGTCTCTCTGCAGCTCTATTTCCATGCTCTTTTGCATAACTGATTACATTCAATCAGGAGTGAAACTGCCGATAGCTTGTCTCTCCAAACAGACTTCCTCTAATTGGTTTGTTCAGCATCAGCTGACATCAGTTACATAAGGCTCATGATTGGAAGAAGTCTGTTTGCAGAGACAGTATGGGCAGTTTCACTCGTGATTGGAGGCTAGCAATAGGAGGAAGCCTGTTTGCAGAGACAAAGTATGGGCAGTTTTGCCACTGTGCGGTTCTCTCCTCGGCTGACTTCCTTGAATAAGACACCCTTCAATTTTTAGCGTAAGGATTTTAGAAAAAAGTATCGTCTTATAGTCGGAAAAATATGGTATGTTCAAAATAAAACAAAATAATATTTAATAAACATTTCTTATGTTTTAACAAAATATATATTTTCATGTGTGTCCTGAATAACTTTTTAACAAGAGATATAATTTCATATATGTCCCAAATAAAAGAAAGACAAAATAATATACCATCAGCTCAATGAAGATAGCAAAATGTGTACAGGTAATAGAGAAAAGTCAGAACTGCTCAGCTCCTATTTTAGCTCAGTCTTCTCTGAGAAAGACCTACGTTCATAGAAAAGCAGGTAGAAGAAACAGAACTGAAGCTTGAGACTGACAGAAAGTTGATCAGATACCTATTTATTTTGAAAGAATTTAAATTTGTGGACCACCAAGTCCATTGTATCCTAGGGTGGTAAAGGAACTTCCTGATAGTCTAGTCAAACATTTATATGTTATTTTTGAGAAAGCTTGAAGGATACTAGAGTAAGGCAAATGTTGTCCCTATCTTCAAAAAGGAGGAGAAGGAGGATCCAAGGAAGTAGAGTCCAGTCAGTCTGACATTGATACCTGTCTAGAGCAGAACATAAACAGATTAAACTATAAGCACCTTCAAAACAGTGCTGTAATTACCGGAAGCATAGTTTTGTCAAGGGCCATTCTTGCCAGATTCACTTTATCTCATTTTTCATCGGGCAACTTCCTTAGCTAGTTGCAGGAATATTGTATATGTAATATATCTTAATTTCAGTGAAGCATTTGACAGAGTAACCATCATACAGGTAGTCCTTGAGTTAACGACCATTCATTCAGTGACCGTTCAAGTTACAACAGTGCTGAAAAATGGACTTACGACTGGTCCCTGAAGTTATGGCCATTGCAGTGCCCCCACAGTCACATGATCACGATCTGGACACTTGGCAACCCGTTCACACTTACAACTGGTTGCCAAGCACCCCGTGATCACGTGATTGCCATTTGCAACCTTCCCTGCCAGCTTCCCACAAGCAAAGTCAATAAGGAAGCCAGCAGGGGAGGTTCCAAGTCACTTAGGTAAGTCTCCCCCACCTACGCTGGCCTTTTTTTGCTTGCTTGCATGCACCCTCCTTTCCCCCTTTGCTTGCCTGCATGCATCAGCACCCTCCTTCCCCCTTCATTCCTGGCTCCTAGACTGGTCTACATTTTTTTTAATGATTTGGATAAGGATGTAGAAAGAATGCTTATCACAGTTGCAGATGACACAAATATTGATGAGATAGCAATTAATTGAGAGGACAGAAATGAAATTCAAAAGAATTTTAACAGATTAGAGAAATAGGCTGAGATAAAATTTAACAGACAAATGCAAAATTAATCACATAGGAAATAGACATCAACTATCCAGGCATATTTGTGAATAGTGCTTGTGAAAAAATGTGGTTGATAACTGAATGTTTACCCTAGTGCAGCTATATATGAAGTATCTGTTGAAGAATAAAGAATGGCAGTGGTGCCTAAAATATTGGTCCATCAATATTTAGTTAGTTAAATTTCACCCCAGTCAAATGACTCTCAGTGATTTTATCTGGCCTGTCTATCTATCTAAGAGCCCACATATCTGCAAACTTCAGCCCCTCTAATTTATGTCATGAAATTAATATTTATTTTTCCTCCCAAATGAACCTAGTGTGGATGTTTCGGTACTTTTAGTCTGTTTCTATTAGTTCCACTATTTAATTCAAACATCTTGTTTAGATTACTAGTTGCCAATCATGTCTTTTGAATTTTTTTTTTCAGAAAATGACTGTGGAGTGCCATCGTAGAGTTGTTATGGAATACATCAAGGCTATAATGTTAAAGCGTATTACTTTTAAGAATGCAGAAGAAAGAAAAGAGGGTGCTGAAAGGATGAACAGGGAAGCCCAACAGTTCAGGTTTCTATTTAAAAAACTTGCAGCAGTAAGTATCCCCAATGGAATGCTAAAACAGGAAATGTATGAAATAATTGGTATTTAAGATATTATTCTCCAGCATTAATATAATGATACATTAATGTCAGCACTTCACTTTTTTATTGGTTGACAAACATTGTGGTTGCTATAGATAAATCCATTATCTCTTTTCTTTTTTCTTGAAACTACTGGATAATTTATATACTGTTTACTGGAATTTATCAATTTCTGTTTACTTTTCATGTAATTTACTTCCATGTAATTAAAAAAAAATAGGACTGTGCACACTTCAAAAATGATTTGGAGGAAGTGCTTTGGACCTCATGTAAGCAAAGCACATCTCTTTTATTCACTGAAGCACATACGTCTTTTTTCGGTCTTCCACATGAACCTGAAAAAATGTTGCAGTTGCTTCAAGAATTAAGAATTTTTCCAAAACATTTTCAAAACATGGACAGCCCTAGTATTCAATATTTCACAATGGTCCTTTATGTAAATAACATTTAATCATTTGTTTCTCTAGATAAATACCTTGTTATAAAAAGGTTACAAATATTGATATATAATCATAGATTAAATAAATTATCTCAAATCTGGAATATAACATTGCCTACATAGTGGATCTCAAAATATGTTCCTATAGTAGTGTAATGTTTTAAGCTTCTCAGCTTAAAAGTTATGTCATTAAATTTAGATATATCTTATACCTCTTTCAATAACGTTGCTTAATATGTATTGAAATGAATGAAAAGCTGAGGAGTTATTCTCTCACTAGATAAATCAATGCCTGCCTGCCTGCCTGCCTGCCTGCCTGCCTGCCTGCCTGCCTGCCTGCCTGCCTGCCTGCCTGCCTGCCTTCCTTCCTTCCTTCCTTCTTTCCTTCCTTCCAGAATTCTATAGTGAAAAATAAACAGGTTGAATACTGATATTTAAATACAGTATTTTGTCAGAAATATTTACTGTCATTCATTGTCATTAAGATAGTCATATAGTAATCAAGTATATGTTAGAGTGCTGGAATAATGTAATGATGGCCTTGATGAAATTGCTGAAAACAATAGTTCATTTGATTAATTAATAGGGATCTGGAGAAGACACAGAAGGGCTTTGTGATGTCATTGAAGCTATTGCAGAAGTTTTCAAGCTGACTGATCCTTCACTGCTTTATTTAGAAATCTCAACTTTAGTTAGTAAACATCCTGATATCAGGTAATATCTTATGGTAATACTTCTAGAATTGAAATTTCTGCAATATTTATTTCATGGTCATGAGAGCACTTTACAAAACTTGGGCAAAGTCCCTAGCTTTGATTTTTTTTCCCCCTCTTACACAAAAGTGTTTAAATCAAAGGTAGGGACTGAATATATGGAGTTCTTTGTTATTTCAATTTTTTGAATAACATAATATGCAAGCATGTATAAAATAATGTTTGTTTTAAAAAGTATTGTTTATTTTTTCAATCTAAAAAGCCAACTTTGCTATTTTTTCATAAATAAAGTAAGTATGATTTTCGTATAGGGTACACATATAAGCCCTTTAGTATTTAAATTTTATGGAGATGCATGCTGGGTAGCTGAATGGGTGGATGATAATTATTTCCCTACATACAGTATTACTTCTTCTCTGCAGAATGTGCCTCACTGCTATTTAAGCTTCCTTTGTTGAAAATGGGCACCTGAAAGTAAAGCTGATTGGATCAGGAAAGATTGTGCCAGGTGGGATTGGTTGGGGGGCAAAATCAGATGGTATTTAAATTTCTCACTGCATGGCAGATTTTAAAAAAACTATTTAAATAAATTTTGGAGTACTAGACATGGGAGGGTTACAGAAGAAGTACAGCCATTGCCTGGATCTCCTGTTAAGATTACGTATAAGACAGATCAATTGCATGAATACAGGTAGTCCTCGACTTACGATGGCAATTGGGACCAGAATTTCTGTAGTTAAGTGATGCGGTCATAAAGCATGACTGCACTGCTTAGCAACAGCAATCCCTGCAGTCCCTGTTGTTAACTGAATCCCATGGTCATTAGGTGAGGCAACTTCCTGCTGTCTTCCCACAACCAAAGTCAGTGGGGAAGCCAGCAGGAAGTTTTAAGTCCCAGGCCCGCAGGCAGGTAAGTGGCTGCTGCAGGGTGGGGGAGGGAGCAAGGAGGTGTGGCACAGGTCGGGGAGGGGGTGTATGAGAGGCACAGGTCAGGGAGGGTACGGCGAGGTTCAGGGAGGGTATGTGAGGGTACAAGGAGGTATACAAGAGGCGTAGGTCGGGGAGGATGCAGAAGGGTATGTTGAGAGTCAGGGAGGGGGTGCAAGTGGCCAGCACAGCATGAGCGCAGTGGGGTTGGGGAGGGGGTGCATGTGGAGGAGACTTACAGCAACTAGTGACCTTCCTTGCCAGCTACCCCATTGACTTTCTGGGAAAGCCAGCAGGGAAGGTTGCAAATAGCGATCACGTGATTGTGGGGTGCTGCAACTGGTCATAAGTGCAAACCGGTTGCCAAGTGACCAGATCGCAATCATGTGACCGCAGGAGTGCTGGGACAGCTGGAATCTAAGGACCAGTCATAACCATCATTTGTTCAGCACTGTCATAACTTTGGTTGCTGAATGAATGGTTGTGGGTTGAGGACTAACTGTAAAGATTTAATAAATATTAGGTGGGTGTGACTGAAATCCTTCCTTACCCCTATAGGCCTGAAGTACAAGATAAATATAGAAATTAATTAAACAGACTAACTGATGGGTAATTAATAAAAGTATAATCATTATATCTGGCTCATAGAAATGGCTTTCCTAATTAAAAGTGATTTTTAAAAATTGTCTGGTAAGCTCAGTTTATATGAACTGACAAGAAAATCTTTAGTGCAGTGTGCATGGTGTGAAAAATCAGTGGTGCCAATTGCTTTTTTTCCATAAGTAGGATTTTTACTAATGCTGCATTATTCTGATTGGCAGAGATGACCATATTACAGCTTTATTGACAATGAGAGGAGATGCCAGCAGAGAGATGAAGCAGACCATCATTGAAACTTTGGACAAAGGCCCAAGCCAGCCAAATCCAAATTATGTGCCAATTTTTAAAGAAATTATGGTTCCAACATTAACTGTGCCAAAGCTTCTTAAGTAATAGCAATAGTTCTGTATTACTTTTCATGTCAAAATCTGGAATGTTTTTAGGTTAAAATGCATATAGAGAAAACATGAATTTCTTGCAAAGCTTCTTTTTTTCTCCTATGTTAGCACTTGTAACAAGATATAAGAATAGCTAAATCAGTCACTGGAAAAATATACAATATTCTGATAGCCAGAACATTTTGAAATTGCATTTTCACCGTTATCAGTGGATTTTTCCCCCTTGCATATTCCCCTCAAACTTTTTGTGTGCGCTTCAGGAAGTATAAAAGGGGTCATCGTATGTCTGGGTTGGGTAAAAAATTGAAAGCAACAGTGTTTTTGAGGTACATAAATTATCACTAGATTGAAAAGAGACTTGTGTTAAGTGATTGCTTAATAAATGAATAGTAATGGTGCTGGATTTTTGAATTGTGTGCAGATTGTTCAGATGCCCTTTTATGAAACAAACATTTATCTGCTTATTATAAAAATTATTTCTGTAAAGGAAGGACAAATGGAGGCAAGAGTGAAAAACTATATTACAGGTAGTCCTCGTTTAGCGACTGCAATTGGGACCAGCAACTCGGTCATTAAGCAAAGCAGTTGCTAAGCGAAAATCACATGACCACAACTGTGCTTACCATTTTACTTCAGTTTTCCTTTGCTTCTTGCTACTTCCTTTAGCTGAACTGGGGTTCTTTCTCTTTCAAGACATCTTGGTATAGAGTAAATAAGCAAGTGAAAATAAGAACAGAGAGATGCTGTGAAGGTCATAAATGCAAGGACTGGTTGCTAAGTTGCTTTTTTAGCACCATTGTAACTTCAAATGTTCACTAAATGAGACAGTTGCTAAGAGAGAAACATACTGTACTATAGTTTAGAATCATAAGGGACAATTTAGGATGTCAATCCAAAACCTTGCTCAGTGCAGGAATCCAAACAAAAGTTTCCCCAATAAATATCCACTCAGTTTCTGCTTGAATATACCCAGCAAAGGGAAGCCTATAATCTCTCTAGATGATTGGTTTCATGGGCAAACTGCTCTTAACAAAATGACTGCCGTTGTGGATACCCAGTCCCAAAATCCCAGTTTACATACGAAGGCAACTGGTGTGCTGTAACTTGTATGACTAAATTGAGCAGCAAACCACTGGTCAAGGGGGATGTAATTTCCCTCTCTTCCCTCCTCATTTTTGGCAAGAAACAAAATGAAAATAGTTGTTGGATACTTTAATGAACCAAAACTTAATTTAAAATACTTCAGAGTGCCCCTCAAAACCTCACATACTTCCATGATGTCACTGCCTTACCCATAGTGATTAAGCACTTAAAAAAAATGAAAGGTACAGTCTTCAGCTGCTGAAGTTTACCCCTACACAAAATGCATCAACTGGATCTTAACCCATAATTTTCTGATTCAACAGAATGGGACTCAGGGTTATGTTTATATGGTTCACATAAGAGTTTTGCAATACAATTTTCTGAAGTCTCATAAACCCAGAAAATCAAATAACTTAGATTAACTCTATACAACATGCAAAACCTAAATGGGATCAGCCAGTTAATGGTCCTGAGTGTCATTCAAACTCCACCTGAGACAAGAAACTGACCAAAAGGCAGAGTGGGCATGAATTTCAAATAGCCATAGCAACTATTGACATTCAAAAGTACACAAAATTTCTTTTTCACTGAAAGTAAATAGAATTTAACACATTAAATCATAACATGGTTTATTGTTGGCTTAGCATAAACTTAGCTAATTGTTTTTTCAATAAATAAGTAAACCCAGATTTAGCACGATGCACAAGCTCACTAATTCAAATGCAGAATAGCCACATTACTAATATAAATGTGCTAACCATTAAAATATTCCTTTGTTTTCAGCTAGGCAGGTTTTGTTAGAAGTTTCAGTGAGGACAAGTAGCAAGGGATCAAGAGAGAGAGAAGCACTAGCTGGAGTCAACAAAAGCATATTAAACTAAACTGGTTTGCTTGTTCATAAGCCACCGCTTATGATTTAGCATGTTGTGTAAGCACTGCCCATGTATGGATATTTTATCTTCCTGTTTGTGTGTGTGTGGTAAGAAAAAGGAACATGAAAAAGTTGAAAATGGATTACACTACCTGAATCCTTCATATGTACTCAAAGCTGTATTTCAGCACAGTCAAAATGTCATTTGGAAGCAGCCTGAGAAAGAAAAAGAATTGTAACTGTTTCCTGAATGAGGAACAATTTCAGAGAGAACATGAGAAGAGACACAGGGTGTGAGGAGATGAGAAAAGAAATTAGATGTAGCCTGGGCACACACAACATGCTAAATTAAATGTGTTTCACATGTTTGTGGCTCATTATTATTGCAAACCCAGCCAGAGTGTAAATGTATGCTCCTGTGTTACGTGAAACCAGGCAGGTGGTTCATTCAGTAAACCATGAGCTAGTGTGTGTATGAATTTAGACTTGGAGTGCATGAGTATAGGTTCCAGAACAGCTGAAATAGGGTGTCTTCATCAGTTCACATGGCAAGGGTCCCTATCGATATGTTAAGACTGATGGCTGAATGTACATAACATGCTGAGGAATGGTTTGTTTAATAATAAAGTGAATAAACTACACTGTCTAGATCATACAGAACAAGCCATGTATCAGTTTAGTGTGTTGTGTGAACCTGTCTTCATATGTAGGATTCCTTCATTCCCTGAGTCAATGGTCAGAGTTGCACATATCACTGGCTATATTAATGCAATATAGTGGACCACAAACTTGCCTTGAGTGTCGTGCAAACACAGCCAGTAAGATGAATTTATGGTTCAATACGTGTGACAAACCATGATAACTGTTTGCATAGCTTGCTAAGCCAAATCAAATCATATGGCCTAATTTATCCAAGGCAGCAAAGAGTGTTTCTTGGTCCCAAAATCTGGCTGCAACCCAGGCAACTGCCAGCTGGCAGCAAAGCAACACAGAAAAATCCCTTGCTGCCTTCTGTCTGACAACGTGATACTTGCAGCCCAGATCTGACACCTCCAAAGGCTTCCTAAACCCCTAAACCAACATCTCTCAAACTTGGCAACTTTAAGATGTGTGGACTTCAACTCCCAGAGTTCCCCAGCCAGCATGGCTGGCTGGGGAACTCTGGGAGTTGAAGTCCACACATCTTAAAGTTGCCAAGTTTGAGAGAGACTGCCTAAACGATAAACTAATCGCACATCAGAGTTTGACAACAGTACGTCATACTGTGTATAGTTAGATTTAAATAAGTAGTAACCATCTGTAAGAGGGGCTGGTTCACACAACACTCTCAGGCCAAGCCAATGTTTTAGCTAATCACGCTTGGCTGTGTTCAGGCGACCTCTTCAAGCACAAAAACGCACTGTAGAAATCGGCTCCAAAGCGTCCTTTTAGTCCGGCCCCCTTTTCAGGACTCCAACCAGGAGCCTCGTCTGAAGATCGCCCGCCCGCCGACTTGGGTGCGTCAGGATTTGTGTAAGAGAACCGGAGGTGGCTGGTTCCTCCTTCCCCACCGCAGCTCGGACTGAAACCCGGAACTGGTTCTGGGAAGGGCCACTTCCATAAGCGAGCAGGGGTGGGGTTGGTTTTTTTCTTTCCGCAGCGAGGCTGGTGCGGGCATGGCGGCGATGGGCATGCCCGACCCGAGCTTCTTGTGGGGAGTCTTCCAAAGGTGAGTCTGCGAAGTTTCTCTTCTCGGCCTCTCCTCCTTCTCAGGGAGAGGACTAGTAAGGCGGAATTGGGAAAAGCGCCCTTGGCTCCCTCCTTTCGCGGCGGGAATTCTGGGTCTGGGTCTTCTTTGCTCCTGATCTTGTCCCGCGTCGTAATTAGAATACTTTCTTGTGTTTGACTTCAGGGTTGATAAGGATCGTAGTGGTATCATCTCCGACACCGAGCTCCAGCAAGCACTTTCCAATGGTAGGATATCCTCTCTACTTCCTAAAAGTGCTGCTCTGGTGATAAGCACGCCAGTTGCGTTCACACAATGCCGTTTTTAATGTTTTACTTAATCATACTGCGTTTGGTTAACCCAGTTTGTTGAGTTCGTGTATATTGTTAGGTTCAAATGTAGTTGATTACTTGGCGCTTTAGTGTGTCTGGAGAGCACAGTATCTCTCCCTCTCCCCCTGGGGTGTGTTCTGTTGTATGGCAGGAGTGTTTTCTATTTGCAATATGAATAATCAAAAGACAGAAAGATAAATGTATTAAAGTTCAGTGGCAGCCACTGGAACTGGCTAATCAATTCCTAGAAAAATACCCTTTATACAGTGACACTGGTAAGTTTCTATTTCAAGCTACCCCCCCCCCCCCATTTCATTCTAAAACTGAGGTTCATTTACAATTAATTAATTACACTCTTTTGGTTTTATACTTATAGTTATAAATGCTGATTAGAATACTATCAAGCTAAATAATTTTTCTAGGAAAATATGGAGGCAAAATTCCATGTTTTTATTATTTTTATTGTGAATTAATTAGGGATTGTTGAGCTAAAAGAGTACACCTTGCTGTTCTCAAAAAGCTAAAGAGGGCAGATCTTGTTATTTTCTAAAGGGGAACCACCAGGAATTCCCAAGATTAAACTATGATGTCAAAATAACATTCCTCAGGAAGGCAATGACAAACAATTTCCTTGTTGCTGCTAAGAAAACTTTGTGTGTGTCATAGAAGGCAAGTTCAACTTCCGGGAGACTTTACTGGTGTAAATTAAAAAACATTTTTGCCTGTAGTAGCCTGACTTGAAATGGAGATATGTGTGAAAAGGGAGGCAATTCAAAATATTTAGTTGAAACAAAGCAGTTAATTGTTATTCACAGAAAGGGGGGGAGTCATAGTGATTGATTAATTTTAAAGAACAGTGAAGCAGTTGAGTATAAAGACGTAGACAAACTTGTGAAAGCTTGATTCTTATCACAAGTATTATAAGGATTTAGAAGAATTCTTAAAATTTGTTATAGAAGCTGAAGGGTTTTGCTATGATATTCTATGATTCAATTAAAGCAAAGGTATATTAATCATAAAAATACTGAATATTGTTTTCAGGTTATATATAACTGAAATATTACAAAAACACATTCTTTTTGTATTCCATTAAAATACAGTGAAGAAAAAAATGAAATGATATGGTTTTCAGTGTGTGGTGAATTGTATGTTTGTAAAGCAAGGATTGCAGAAGGTTTGTGATAATTAATTGAATCAAGTGCAAGAAGCAACTTTTCTTTGTGTTTGCTCAATTCAGATATAAGGTTATTTCACTATATAATTAAAAATATTAAGTACTAGTTTATTATTTTATTACAACTGATGTCAGAAGGTGCTGCTGATAAAATCATGAACTTAGGCAACTGAGGTTCTTCTGCCTGTTGTGATTACATTTAGTGTTATTAATCCTCACTTCTTTTTGTCTACTTCCCAGTGTTTTAATAGGATTTCTTTTGTGTGATGGTTTCTGTTTCTACACAACAGTTAACAAACTTGAGACATAATCACACTATATTGTCTACAGAGGCATATGAAAAGAATATACTTGTTTACACTATCATATCTGAAAATCACAATTTTTTAAATTTTGTGGCAGAGATGAAAGTTATATCTTTCAGCATCCTTTCATGCATGTTCAGAAGGGGGTGGAGCTTACACAGCAATGTTGTCTACCTTCTTACCAATTTTGGACACTGATACCCCCATGGATGCTGTTGAAATGACCTGTAATATCCATGCAGAGTTTCTCATGTGATTCATAGGAGCAGCATTATTCATCTCCATTCAGAATACTTTGACAGAATTCAGTGTGTAATGTAGCTGCAAAAAAAAAAAGCAAATGCATCAGCAGAGGGCTCATTTCCAAATCATGGGAAAGTAACAGTTCTAGTTTCTTCTGTGTTGCTGAAACTCTACTTTCAGTGTTGTATTCAATACTGGGTACCATATATTAAGAATGATTCAGGCAAACTGGAAGAAAACAGTGCAGAGAAATGAAAAGTGGTTGAGGACTAGAAATTATAAAGAGAGACTGAGGTAACTAGAAATATTTAGTCTTGAGAAGACAGAAGGAGGTGGGAGCAGAATGGGATAACACTCTGCAGTAACGTGAAAGGATGTTACTCAGAAGATTTTCACTTTATCATCACAGAGGGCAGGTCATGGAATAATGGGTTTAAGTTACAGGAAGGCAGATTCCAGCCGATTATTAAGAATTTTGGGGTCTGTTTTGCTATTCTCCACTGAATTATTTACAACAGATTGTTTATATATATATATTTTTTTGCTAGTATGTGTGTTTGCATGTTGGGCATGTGTTGTTTATTCTTATGAATTATCTGTGTAGAACTATGTTGGAATCATAGAATAGGGAAAGGTTATTTAGACTGTCTTGTCCAACCCCCTACTTAGTGCTAAATGCAAATAAGAGCATCCAAGTCAGATGGCTCTCCAGCCTCCACTTGAACACATACAATGAAGGGAGACCACCCTCTCTCTGAGTAGTTGGTTCCATTGTCAAACTATGTGTTACTGTTTCAGCATGATTAAGAGGGAACAAGTTTTATTATATGAATTTAAATATATACAGGTGAAACTTGAAAAATTAGAATATCGTGCAAATGTTCATTTCTGTCAGTATGGCAACTCAAAAGGTGAAACCAATATATGAGATAGACGCATTACATGCAAAGCGAGATATGTCAAGCCTTACTTTGGTATAATTGTGATGATTATGGCGTACAGCTTATGAAAACCCCAAATTCACAATCTCAGAAAATTAGAATATTACATGACATCAATAACACAAGGATTGGAAATAGAACAATATCAGACCTCTGCAAAGTATAAGCATGCATATGTACTCAGTACTTGGTTTGGGCCCCTTTTGCAGCAATGACTGCCGCAATGCGGCGTGGCATGGATGCTATCAGCCATTGGCACTGCTGAGGTGTTATGGAAGACCAGGATGCTTCAATAGCGGCCTTCAGCTCCGCTGCATTGTTCGGTCTCATGTCCCTCATCTTTCTCTTGGCAATGCCCCATCGATTCTCTATGGGGTTCAGGTCAGGCGAGTTTGCTGGCCAATCAAGCACAGTAATCCCATGGTCATTGAAGCAGGTTTTGGTACTTTTGGCAGTGTGGGCAGGTGCCAAGTCCTGCTGGAAAATGAAGTCAGCATCCCCATAAAGCTCGTCTGCGGAAGGAAGCATGAAGTGCTCCAAAATCTCCTGGTAGACGGCTGCGTTGACCCTGGACTTAATGAAGCACAGTGGACCAACACCAGCAGATGACATGGCTCCCCAAATCAACACAGACTGTGGAAACTTCACACTGGACTTCAAGCATCGTGCATTGTGTGCCTCTCCATTCTTCCCCCAGACTCTGGGTCCTTGGTTCCCAAATGAGATGCAAAAGTTGCTCTCATCAGAAAAGAGGACTTTGGACCACTGGGCAACAGACCAGTTCTTTTTTTCTGTAGCCCAGGTAAGACGCTTCTGACGTTGTTTGTTGTTCAGGAGCGGCTTGACAAGAGGAAAATGACATTTGAAGCCCATGTCCAGGATCCGTCTGTGTGTGGTGGCTCTTGATGCACTAACTCCAGCCTCAGTCCACTCCTTGTGAAAGTCCCCAACACTTTTGAATGGCCTTTTCCTGACAATCCTCTCCAGGCTGCGGTCATCCCTGCTGCTTGTGCACCTTTTTCTACCACTTTTCCCTTCCACATAACCTTCTATTGATGTGCTTTGATACAGCACTTTGGGAACATCCAACTTCTTTTGCAATTACCTTTTGGGGCTTTCCCTCCTTATGGAGGGTGTCAATGATGGTTTTCTGCACAACTGTCAGGTCAGCAGTCTTTCCCATGCTTGTGATTCCTACTGAACCAGCCTGAGAGACCATTTCAAGGCTCAGGAACCCTTTGCAGGTGTTATGGATTCGTTAGCTGATTAGAGTGGGACACTTTGAGCCTAGAATATTGAACCTTTTCACACTATTCTAATTTTCTGAGATTGTGAATTTGGGGTTTTCATAAGCTGTCCGCCATAATCATCACAATTATACCAAAGTAAGGCTTGACATATCTCGCTTTGCATGTAATGCGTCTATCTCATATATTGGTTTCACCTTTTGAGTTGCCATACTGACATAAATGAACATTTGCACGATATTCTAATTTTTCGAGTTTCACCTGTATGTAAATATATTCATATTTTTTCTAATAAAATATTTGATTAGGATTTTGCTAAGGCATCATTTGGGCATGAAATAGAGATAATATCAATGAAAAACTTTAGCTTAAAATTGCATTGTTTCCCCTTGCATAGTAGTGTTGTTCTTTGGGGGATGAGAATGAACAAATTCCCTGGCAGCTGTGCAAACTATGAAGAATTTAAGAAAAGATGGATTCCATCTTTAATAAATATTCATTGGAACTTATACCAATGGTGATGCTGATTTCTATTGCATCTTTACAACAAAATGCTGATATCATAGACCCCAGTTTTAATTTAGAGGATATAGAACAACAATATTACAAAAACATTAGAAGTGTATAAAGAGGAATTGAAGGATAGGAAGATCAAGACATTCAAAAGGAATTATTTTACTTATATAATTGGGTAAATACTTGGAAAAATAGGGATATATTTAAAAAATCACTTAGGGTTAGGGAATTTCCCATATTCTATCTGATTTAATCAACTGAAGTACAGGTAATCCTCACTTAACAACCATTCGTTTAGTGACCATTCAGAGTTACAATGGTGCTGAACAAAGCGACTTACGCTCAGTCCTCACACTTACAACCGTTGCAGCACCCCCACAGTCAAATGATCGTGATCCAGGTGCTTGGCAACCAATTCACACGACAGTTGCAGCATCCCGGTGTAACGACCTGACACCTACATCTCCCAATTCCAGTAACTCTCCTGGCAACCATAATGATTCCAAAAGAAAGTTCATTTATTGAGAATAAGTGTACAGATCCAAAGAATTGCTAAGACTGAGCCTGCGTGCACCAAAAGTTGCTTTTACCTTTTTTCCTTCTTCCCCCCCTCACCCCCCTGACGCCCTAGTCTTCTCACATTCTCCCGTTGGTACGACCTTGAGCATTCCATTGCCTGTGATAAGGGCCCATCTGCCTCCAGTGGTCCGTTCCTCCATCTTCCCATAACCTTCCATCCCCCCCACATCTTTTAATGGCAGAACCGAAGCAAGTGAAAACCAAGCCAATAATTAGCATGATTAATATTTGGTGAGGATTCTGACACCCGGGGTCATATTATCGCCATTTGCGACCTCAGCTGGCTTCTGGCAAGCAAAATCAATGGGAAACTTGTGATTCGCTTAACCGTGTGTTTTGCTTAATGGCCGTGGTGATTTGCTTAATTACCACTGCAAAAAAAGGTCATAAAATCGGGCACAACTCACTTAACAACTGCCCTGCTTAATAACAAATGTCCCTATTGTGATTGTTAAGTGAGGACTACCTGTATGTAAAGCCGAAAGAAAGAAAATTCCCCATCTAGTGGGAGTGGGAGGAGGGGTGAATACTTCATCATTATTGCATGATTGTTGTGAAACCATTACTGGAAACTTGAAGGAAGGATTGTTGGATGTAAGGAAAAAGAAACCTGTTAAGATATTTTTCTTAACTATGGTTTCCTGAACAACTCTATTCTGTTACCTCAGGATATACATTGTGGAGTGTGCATTGAACAGGCATTGATGAGAGTAAGTAAGTAGTTTTACTACTCAGTTCAATGAAATATATCTTCATAGTAATTGCATCTGGCTTATCTGCTTCTTCAGCCTAGGAACTGCAGACAGAGAAAGCCATAAAAATCCTCACTGCTACTGCCTTCTGAGTCATAGCTGGAACCTGCTCTGGATCCCATTGCTATATATACATTACACAGATAACATACATTTTAGAATTGGAATAGATTTGAAGTCATAGGCTTCAGATTTGCCCAAGTGAGCTTAAAGGGGTAAGGAAGGGAAGATATGGGCATTAAAGAACGTTTGTAATGTTGAATGTATGTGTCACATCTTCTTGATTTATTTGCTGTTTCACAATATTAAATAATAACTGTTGCTTACATATTGGAGTTGGCTAAATGGGAAAAAGGGATTGCTAAGTAGAAAGCCAAATTACAGATCACAGACCCAATTTTTCCTGATGCTCAGAAGTAAATAAATAATGGTGAATTTGTCTCATTTGGAACTTAATTCATTAGAATTTCAGGGTTTGAAAAATAATTTTTCTTTCCACAATAGTAATATTGCTTTTGAAAGAAGGGTGGATATCTGTAAATTGACCAGGTTGGTGAAATTTTTAAAAAATATTTAGGTCCGTGCTACTTGCGTAATGTCTGCATTTAGTCATAAATGTAGATTAGAATCAGATAAGAATGTTTCTAATATTTTTTAAGGATCCTAATGAGAGAAATTGGTGCGATATAACAAGGCAAGAGAAAAGTACTCTTCAGAGTCTTGCAGACCAGAGTAACATCATTAAATCTTTGGCTAAATGGGTAATATTCTTATTCAAGAAAATCTGCATGGATTAGCTTATCTAAAACAAAACCAGATAATAACAAATACTGTATATTGATAGGCCTTTATATTTGTGGTCCCTGTTCAAGATGCTAAAGAGATCACCAGCCCTATAAATAAGATGATACACAGGTTAAAGGACTTTCAGACTGTAGTGCAGCTTATGCTGATACACAGACAAGTGATAATGTATATCAGATAGATAAGACAACCAAAGCATTTAAGAGATAGATCATTGCACACAAATTAAAAATTACTTGTCAATAAATGGATGCCTTTTTCGTGCAATCTGTTACTTGGTCTGGTCTACCTTGTAGGGCTGACATACTAGATGCTCTGAGGTTGTAAGCTTGACTTACAGTGGGGAGAGAATAGGTGTTGCTAGAAATTAAATGAAGAAAAGTAAGTATTCCTTATTCAATGAATATGTGTGAGAAATTTATAAATTAGGATATCAGAAGAGATGTTTTTATAGACCAAGTGAGAGGGGAAATTAGTGCATTAGTAACTCATTTTAATGGTTCTAATATTCATTTTTTGCATTAAACTGGAGAAGATATCTTGATATAAAAGTATTTTACAGATTTATTTCTGTAAAATTGGGAATCCAGCCAGTTCATCAAGTTCATTTAAATAAAGAAAAAGTGTATTGTATTTTTCTAGATATGGGTATGATTAATAGTGTAAAGAAAAGATGTTTCCAGTTATCATTATTAGGAGAACTTTTCTAACAGTAAGGGTAATTTGACGTTGAACCAAAAACTTCCCTTTGATGGATGTATTCAAGAAGAGGTTGGACAGCCATCTGTGGCAGATATTTTAATTTATTATTATTATTTTTTTATTTATTAGATTTCTGTCCTGCCCATCTCCCCTACAATAAGGGACTCTTAGACTCCAATATGCAACGTGATTAGACTCAGTAGCCTGAATGGTCCATTCCAACTCTTTGAGGCTGTATCCCTGTGTTAACCTGAATGTTGAAAGGGGAAAACTATGAAAGGTGGGTCCTGCTCCAGGTTGGGAGCAGACCTGAGGGAAATTGTCTGGCTCAGAGCCAGTGCTTCAATCTTATTTCCTGGTAATTGCTTAAATGCTTTTTGTGCATATAATGAAAAGTTAATTCCTTGTATGTCTCATACTTGGCCAATAAAGTATTCTCTCTCTCTCTCTCGGGTCATGTTTACATGCACCAAAAAAGTACAAATTTCTGGCATGTATATATATCTAGGTTTGCACTGTACACTAGGGCTTATATTTGTGAGCTGCTTTGGGGTTCCCTGTGTTGTATGAACTCAGTTTAGTTGATTAGTTCAGTAAATCATGGTAAAGGAAACAGGTTAGAATGTGAGTAAACACAGCTTCAGTGTACCAAGAATGAGATGTGCATTTGGAGAACAATCACAGTCAGCTTTTTCACAGGAAAAACTGTGTGTGAAGTGAGGCATATTTCTAACTGACTCTGTTCTCAGATTTTCTTTTAAGTTCTCCATATTCATTGTATGGCCCATAGTATTAATGTGGCACGTGGCTAGCAATTTCTGTCTCCATAGTGTAGTTTTAATGATAGAGGTACAGAGCATAGCTGTTTAGAATTATAAGTTATAGCTAGAAAGGTTAGGATTTACTGTAGTTTCTGGTGAATAGCCAAGTATCTAACAGTTCTCTGTGCTACTTTTTGTTATTTCTGGACACCATTGCAAATAGCTGAAGAGCAGAACGAAGGATACTAACCTTACTGTATTGAGTTTCCAAGCCCTTTTAAAACAGGAATCTTCTAGTGCAAAATGTAGCATGGAAATTATGTATTCTACCCACATTTCTACACAGCATACCTTGTTTTAATGAAAAATGAAGCCAATTTTTGTTTTTTTCCTCTCACAAAGAGCAAAAGTTAAATCTCAGGAAAAGCCTACCAAAAACACATCAGTTTCTTTTCTTTCCCCCCCTCTAGTCTGGTTTTGTGGATTTGGGTTGAAATTTTGAATTAAGAAATAATGTTGGTTTAGGTCAGAGATGCACAACTTGAAGCCCCAGGGCTATATACAGTCCCTCAAACCTTCCAGCTCCAAAGTTTTACCAAATTATAATTTAGAATGTAACAGAAAAGAGAAATTATTCAATATATCACAAGAGTGTAATTGTATGAAACTTATTTAATTTGAATTATTTTAATTAAAAATAAATGAAATGTTTTTTTCTTGTGGCCATCTACACATTTCTGGAGTTTGGCCACTGGTACTCCACTCAAGCTGTGGCTTCAGGGATCAAACTATTCAGGTAACCATAGTGGGGAAAATGAATCTCTTCCAAACTACAGATATGCTATACAGAAAGGGGTTTGATATTTATCTATCCCTTTTTTTGAACAGCTAGAAATTGGTACTGCTCCAACTTCTTCCATATTCCAACCATTAATTTATTATAATAATAAGCATTCTATTCAACTGTATTGAATTGTAATATCAAATTACATACAGCAATGCATTTTTCTCTTATCTGCATTGCCATATAAATTTATAGTCTAAACCTTTGCCATTTTACCATCATGTAGAGTTTTCTGTTTCAGCAGTGCTGGATGCCAGCCAACAAGAGAGCAAGCTGGATGCTGCCACAGTCCAGTGACAGGCAAACTGAGGCAGAACTTTTACAGGAAAAGAGTCCTGTTTATCTGTATCTACAGACAGCAACTGTAACGTAATCAAAGGCTTGGCATAGGTCGAGACCAGGAGTCCAGTAAACACGCAACAAGGCCAAGGGAAAAGACCCAAGACACAGTGAGGTAGAATCCAGAGTTCAAAGTGTGGCATGGCAAAGTAAACACACCAAAGCTGAGGCTTGAAAAGTTGTTCTCAGCATTTTCACTCAGGGAATGTGGCCAATAAATAAGCCCAGCTGAGACACCACCCAGATGCACAGCTGAGGTACATTACCCATTAGAGTCTACTCTCCTGCCAGCCTGCTTCTTGGCCAGCCTGCCTGACCTGTGGAGCTCAGCCCTCAACTGCTATACCTTCAAAGCTCCCTCTGCTTGGGACTGGGTGGATGAACCACAGTCTAAGGGGTTGTCAATGGGTGCAGGCAGGGAGTCCTGGGGGCTTGCTGGATCTGCTTTAGCCGGGGCGGAGTCATTGGCTTCTATACGGCTGGAATCATCCCATCCAGGACTATTATCCCTAGAAGCCCCTGGCTCTGCTTCCTCTTCCTCCTTCTCCTCAGAAGACAAGTCCAGCAGGGCCATACCATCTAGTTATTTATTACCTACTGCCATTTCTGGATAATTACTTTAGAGAGAAAACAGTAAAACAAACATTTTTCCCTAATCAGGATAGTTTTAATGGTTTCCGTAAATTAAGCTTTTGAGTAATATTCGTAATCAATGGTTTAAAATTTTAAAAACATATAGTGTGGTAGTTTTCTGGGATATTAAAGTATGATTACTCTCAAATGATAAGTATTTTGTATTAATTTTTGCCTGATAATCTGTAAATCCATTCGTAATTGCCATTCTCTATATTTTTTATTTTGTATGAGCAGCATTATTTGTGCTTCTTTCCATGATTATAGTATCTCTCTACCTCACAAAATATATTAACAACATGAAACAGAATATTGAGCTATCAAATGTTTTATAAAATTCTCCTGACAACCCATCAACGTTCAGAGATTCATCAGATTTCCCTTCTGTGTGGCTTCCTTATTTTTCTCTAAAACGGTGGTTCTTAAATTGGGGTAATTACCCCAAAGGGGTAATGTGAGCAGACCCTGGGATAATGGAGCAATTTCTAATTGCTTATTTGTGAGTCAGGAATGGCGTTTGGGACTGCCACTGCCAAGGTACTTGTCTGGTGTTTAGTTTTGATTTTTTTTTGTGGGGGTAATAAAATTATTCTAGACCTGGAAAAGGGGTAATTGGGTCAACCATTTTAAGAACCATTAGTCTAAACTAATCAAAGCATTCAGAGAATCTTTATAGTCTTAAGTTATATTAATTCATCAGTGGGTTCATATTTATATATTTTTTGAAAATTTCTTAAAATGTGAAACAGTTTCTTTAGTATTATAAATTAATCTGCAAGTAGGAGATTTAATAGAATATGGTCTTTCATTTTCTTTTTTAGTTCATAAACTAATAACTTAGAATTTAGTCTATCTTAAAAATTTCTTTCAAAAGCTGTGATCTTTTTTGGGGTATGCCTTCTTTTAGCTCTACTGCCTTCAACTGCAAACAAAAACTCTTCTAAATGCTTTCTTGTATCCCAGACCATTGGGTTAGAATCTCTTTTATTTAAATTAATCTGGGAAAATGTTAATTCCTCTTAAATTTTATTTAAAGTTTCTGTTTTATGCAACAGTGAGGAAAAAGAAAAAGGTCTTGGGTATTGATGAGCCTCACATGTAGTTCTGCATTATAAAATTTAAAAAAACCACAAGTATTTTGAAATCACATTTAGCTTACTGACAATAGTAATCCTTTGATTTTTAAAACACATTTTGGCCATCCTATACTGATAATCTGATTTCTTTAGATATGCTTTATGAAATCTGATATATGTTAAATTTTATTCATGACTGTACAAGTAATTTATTGATTATGTGCCATAAAGTCATTATTGACTCTTAGTGACCACATAGATAGATTTTCTCAATGTGTATAAGTAATACACCAAGAGTATTTTATTTTGTTTATGGACCTTTTTTTCACCAAATAATTAAAGGTGATATAATCCTCTTGTTGGTCAACTTAAATGACCAATAGCACTCAAACTTCATAGTTCAATGGGAATTTAAACTTCTCTCCAAACATGTCCAACATTGCCTGTTCTGTACACCTCACTTGTTTAGTGGCAGCTAATGTGAAGCATTGAATGCCATTAGATCTTTAGCTAAAGTTATGTTGAGAATTTTAATCTAAAACCCAATAAAGACAACCAAAGAGAATTGTAGCTGCGGCAAAACTTTTACTTAATGTATTAAGAGTTAGAACAGGCTCCTACAGTCATATGGAGATAAAGTCATAGAAAATTATTTCTCTGTTTATATGCAGAAGCCTATTATAAGGAAGTAGTTAGAAGCTGGCTTTCGCTGCGTTAAATTAGGGAAATCATATGTTTTAGGTGTAGCGAAACCTAACATTTTTACACATGGATAAATCACTCAAAAATTCATTTTAACAAATGTTCTTTCTATTGTTTGTAATCTTGCCAAGGCCTATTTACACTTATCTATTACTGCAGGCAATTAATTTTCCCAAAGGGCCACATGAGAAGCTTTGACAGTTGTTGAGGGCCGGACCAATACACCTACAGTTCTGCCCGATATGTATCTCTTTATAAAAAACAGTAAATGAAACATTACAACGATACAATGAAATATGGACAAAAGAATACCACTGTTTAATGAACATTAAAACATTCACAAAAACAGTTTCAGAAATGTGCAAAACTAGCATCCATTAACTTTACACAAAATATCAAGTATTTTAAAGACCAGCATCACATTAACTTCACACAAAAAAGCAATAAATGCACCCAGCATTGTTTGTTTGCTTTACCTCAGTTATTTTTTTGTTGTTCAGTGAGAGAAATCTAGCCTGTTTTGGGCTTGAACAAGTGCACTGAAGTCAGGTTGAATATCTGAGGTGGATGCGCAAAGGACAGCACACAAGTGATCATCACTTAGAGAGGATCTGTATCTGGATTTGTTGAACTTCATCACTGAGAATGTTTGTTCACATATGTAGGTGGAAAGAGAACCAACATCCTCTGAGCATGACTCCTTAAGTTTGGAAAGCTCTCCTCTTTGAGAGAAGGATAGAAATCCAGCAGTGATACTGACTTAAAGTGCTCTGCCAGTAGTTTGTCAGACTGCAGATCGATGAGTTCAAACTGGACATCACTGATTGCATTATCCACACTGCTAGTGAAAGGAGAGGAAATCATGTGCATTTCACTCTCAACTGTTTTAAAGTCTTCAAATCGTCTTGACTATTCACCATGCAGTGTCCCTAACATGGATAAGTACCTGCGGAGGTTATCAGCTGATGGTGTGACTTCCTTCAGTGTGGGCATGTGGGCAAGAATGTTGCCCTCCAACTGGCTTGAGAGAAACTTCAACTTTCTCATGAAAGCCTTCATCAGGCTGTACATTTCATGTACAAAAAGGCCCTTGCCTTGCAGCTTGGTCTTTAGTTCAGTCATTAGTGCAGTCACATCAACAGCAAAAGGCAGGTCTGCCATCCAGTCTGCATCTGAGAGCTCTGTGATATCCCTGCCTTTCTTCTCACAAAATTCATGAATCTCTGCTCTCAGATCCCATACTCTTTTAAGCACCTTGCCCAGGCTGAGCCATCTGACAGCAGTTTGGTAACCTATGTCACTATATTCACTGTCATGCTCCTCCAAAAGTGCAACAAACTGTCTATGATTCAGTGCTCTTGCCCTGATGAAGTTAACTATTTTAGTCGCAACATCAATCACATGGTTGATTTTTAGCACTGACTTACATAACACTTCCTGATGTATAATACAATGCAAAAATATCAATTTCTGTTCTGGGTTTATTTCAGTCACTTTATCTTGCATCCACTTCAGAAGTCCAACATTTTTCCCTGTCAAATTTGGACAGCCATCGGTTGTAACACCTACCAATTTGTCCCATTTTAGTCCCAGTTTATCCATGCATGCATTTACCTCCATGAACAAATCACTCCCCATCGTAGTCCCTTTCATTGACTGCATAGCTGCCAGCTCCTCTGTCATCTCAAAGTTTTTTGTTAATCCACGTACAAAAATGAGTAACTGGGCCGTGTCGTGGACATCACAGCTCTCGTCCAGAGCCAAGGAGAAGAAGTCAAATTTGTCCGCTTTGTTGTGCAGCTGAAGCTCCAGATTTCCCGCAATGTCCTCAACCCTTCTTGTTACAGTTCATCTGGAAAGGGGCACATTCATGAACGCTTCTTTTTTCCCCGGGCATATTAGCGCTGCAGAGTCCACCAAACATTCTTTGACAAACTCCCCGTCAGAGAATGGCTTGCTGTTTTTGGCGATTCTGTGGGATATCACAAAGCTCGTCTTGACTGCTGCATCCCTCGATGTGTGAGCTTTGGTAAAAAATCCTTGCTGCTTTTGCAGTTTAGCTAGTAAAGATTCAGACATCTGTGCCCATTCTGCATCAGTCACATTTTTGTACTTCTCTGCGTGTTTCGTCTCGTAATGGTGATTCAAATTATAATCCTTAAACACTGCTATCTGTTCTCCACAAACTAGGCACGCAGCTTTACCTTTGACTTCAGGAAATAAATACTTGGAAGTCCATACCTTTTTAAAACTGCATTCTGAATCAATCTTTCTTTTTTTCACGCTTGCTGACATCTTTAAGGGCTAAAGCAAGCAGTCCAACATGTTCGCCAACACATTCAAATGAGGGTGCATAAGGTCACATGAGAAAAGCCGTTAATTTAGCAGTTCCTTCAAAATAAAAGGAGTGCAGTTGTATTGCATGCACCTATTACTGTAATATATTTATACTGACTTTTCATTTACCAATGACTTCATGCGGGCCGTTCAGGGAGAGCCAGGGGGCTGGATGTGGCCGGCGGGCCGTACAATGCCCAGGTCTGTATTACTGCCTTCTTTTCTGTCTGAGAATAGATAATGAGGGGAGTTGTTTGCTTATTTATATAGACAGTTGTTTCCTATAGACAAGGGGAGGAGTGGCTAAAATGAGCATAGAAACTTTGGAAGACGGCTTACTAAAATGGCTCTTACTGGAGAAATAGGATTTTATAAAGAATATTATTATATGAGAAAACAAATCCTCCATATTTAGACCTGCTACTTTATTGGTGATTGAAACATAAAATACTGAACAGTGGGTGAAACAGCCAATTTCTTAGTGTATGAAGATGATTTATCTAAAAGTAAAATGATTGCCTAACTCATAAACATAATTGAGAGGTAGGATTGATTAGTACCATTATTTTAATTTAATCATTCTATTGCCATTCATTTATCACTTTTGAAATTTTCTTGTTTCTATGTGTGCCATGCATTGTTTTCCTTTCTCTTTTAGGAACATGGACTCCATTTAACCCAGCAACTGTTAGATCTATCTTATGTAAGTAATATTTGAACTCTATCTGCTTTTATATTTAGGGTGGCATTGGTCTGAAGTAGGAACCAAAATACTAGCCTTTTCAAATCAGCTTTATTAAATGGTATTGTGATTTTTCAAGTAGTCACTTGTGCAGTTGCATGTTTTTCTGCTTCTCTCTGTGTACTCTACAGTCCCTGATCTGGGAGAAATTAATATTAATAAAAATAAATATTGAAGATTTATGAAAAAATTAGCAGCACTAAAAATTTGAACTTAGAAATACTGTGAACAAAGATGTGGCTGTCACATAGTGTTCCTAATTGGGTCTACTGCAGCATGATACTGCTTTATATCCTTTCAAATATCTCATAGCAGGTGAAGAGGAAGATGAAACCTAAACATTTATTGATACAGATGTTACGGGTGGGAGCAACGCAACATTTATTGATGACGAGACTCTCACTGGGTCATTCAGGGAGAAGCTTTATTTGCGCAAAGGTTCAGTTTGGACTCGCAGGTCCCTGCAAAGAACTGAACCCCGAAAAGGAGTTCAGCAAGCCTTTTTATCATTACAAGAGCCGTTTCTCCCCAATCCCCCCCTCAGTGCCCTCCCCATGCCTTCCGTACTCCAAATTTGGTCAATTGCTGGTAGCTAAACCACAAGTCCTTGTCTTCACCGGTTGTACCTTGTTTTGGGTACATTTCGGCCTTGTTGTCTAGAGCATTGCTATCTGAGGAGGGAGGGAGATAAGAGCACTCAGCACCAGCAGAAAGGAAAGTTACAGAGAGTTACATTTAAAATGTAAAACTTCACAAAATACCAGTTTCATACAAAATATAGGATATAACAAAAGACTTCTTCTCATATTTGCTTCCGAGACTTATCACTGCAAAGCCTCTAGCTAAAAAAACACTTCCAGAGAAGAGGTTCACTACTTGGTTACTAGTGAGGACTACATAACCCAAAAATATAGGATAGGACTACATAACCCAAAAATATAGGATAAAGATCAGAATGAAGTTACAAATAATTTTCCATTTGTATCCTGCCACCTCATTCCCCCCTTTGAAAGTCCTTTGGCTTTGCCGAAGGGCTTTCACTCATCAGAGTGGGAATGGGGTCATAATACCACAGAGCCATTATTTGAGTTGTTGCTTCTCTTTTGGCTATGAGGGAGAGGGTACTTGTGATAGTGCGAATAAAAATAGGTAAAATGCAAGGAATAAGCACACAGCCAGCAGCAATTATTCCAATAAGCGCAACTATAGCTTGGAGACCTGGGAGTTTGGGAAACCAGGACCCAAAGAGATTTTTCATATTGAAACCCTCCCATGTCTGAACAAAGACATGGGCAATTTTGACCACCCGGTCAGCAATTTTCTTAATAACCTTTTCAATATCTTTTATCACATACACCTTCTTCCTTTCCTTTTATCTCTCTTCTACTTTCTCCACTCCCTCCTTCTTACACACATACACATACTCAGCCATTGCTCATCACATATCCTGTTGCCCGCATCTGCTTGCTCTCTTTCCCTTTGCATACGAACCATCAAAACCACTATAGAACAAGCATTTACATCCATTCTTATCGTATGGGTGATGCCAAATCTTCTGGTTGTTCCTGAATTAGGTCACTACCGGTGGACCTAATTAGTCCTTAAAAAGATTTGCTGGTGAAGCTAGAGAACGCTGCAATTTTAATTTAAGTCCATCGACCAAGGAAACTTGCCAAATGTCTGGGGGTTCCTTCACCTGCCCGATCCTGGATCCGTGCACCCAAGCTTTGATGTAGGACTTTCACAGCAGTTGGCATGCTCAGTAGGACTGGCTTCGGCTGGGACCACTTCAGATCAGTGCAGGATGGGAACAGCTCTAACCCACTGGTCTGGCTGGGCAATGGGTTGTACGTCAGGAGTGACTGGCAAGGCATCTCGGACCTGCAGGGAAACAGAGGATAGAACGTGCGCCAGCTTCTGCAAGTATTGAGAAATGTTCTTTTCACCAGTCCAGGCAGTTTGTACTTCATGAGATCCAAATGATCTCCCATAAAGCATTTCAAAGGGGGACAGTAAATAGCCCTGATACGTGTTAAAGCAAGGGACAGTATTTTGGGCCATGGCAACTGAGTCTCCTAACAAAGCTTTGCAAGCTGAGCCTTTAAAGTACGATCCATGTCTTCAGCCCCTTCTTCAGGCCAGTTGACTCCAAACGTTGGCCATTCTTGTTTACAGAAAATCTTCAGGGTATCCGGGTCGCACCTGGGATCCCCATAGTCGCCACTGAAGGCAGCTTTAAAGTTTTTCAGCATGCACGACAGAGGGGTAACTTTGCTTCCTGTGTTCCCCATGGTGTGGGTCTCCTAACGTGTACCTGATGTTAGACTTTGGCAAGGGGTTCTCCTGTCAGGCCTCGGTCCGGCTCAGGGAAACGGCGAGACAGTCCTCCCAGCACTCGCTGGCTCTTCCTTTTAAAGGACCTGTCCCCTCCTGCCTTGGTCTCCCAGCAAACGCTGGCTCTTCCTTTTAAAGACCAATCCCTGCTACGGAGCGTGCCAGATTTCCAATCCCTTACTCCTTTAGGAGAAGGGATGTTCCCAACCCACTTGCCTATACACTACAGCCGACCTACGGTGCCGGACACTCAACGGTCACCAATAGGAACTGCGACTGTTTAACCACCCACACAATCCTAGAAGGCACCCACTCTTGGGCCCTTCACCCCCAGGAGGATGCGCTTTTCCTCCTCTTCCGCCTCACCGGTTATGACGGGTATTCCCCACTGAGTATACTCGCCTGGTCTGGTCGCTAGTCGGCCCACTCACTCCTCTGTTCCTCCGGCCGTCCACTCACTCCTCTGCTCGTCACCGTGAATGGGTCCTTGGATCCAGGGGAAGGCTCCCTACCCTCTGCGGCGTCCGCTGGTCCCGAGGCACAGGAGTCAAGGGGTCCTGCCAGCTGGTTGCGTCGAGCCGCCGGGCGTCGCTGAGTCTCAGGAGGTCCACTGGTCCTGCTCAAAGGGCCGGGAGAGTCCCATCTGGGGTGCCAGAAATGTTACGGGTGGGAGCAACGCAACATTTATTGATGACGAGACTCTCACTGGGTCATTCAGGGAGAAGCTTTATTTGCGCAAAGGTTCAGTTTGGACTCGCAGGTCCCTGCAAAGAACTGAACCCCGAAAAGGAGTTCAGCAAGCCTTTTTATCATTACAAGAGCCGTTTCTCCCCAATCCCCCCCTCAGTGCCCTCCCCATGCCTTCCGTACTCCAAATTTGGTCAATTGCTGGTAGCTAAACCACAAGTCCTTGTCTTCACCGGTTGTACCTTGTTTTGGGTACATTTCGGCCTTGTTGTCTAGAGCATTGCTATCTGAGGAGGGAGGGAGATAAGAGCACTCAGCACCAGCAGAAAGGAAAGTTACAGAGAGTTACATTTAAAATGTAAAACTTCACAAAATACCAGTTTCATACAAAATATAGGATATAACAAAAGACTTCTTCTCATATTTGCTTCCGAGACTTATCACTGCAAAGCCTCTAGCTAAAAAAACACTTCCAGAGAAGAGGTTCACTACTTGGTTACTAGTGAGGACTACATAACCCAAAAATATAGGATAGGACTACATAACCCAAAAATATAGGATAAAGATCAGAATGAAGTTACAAATAATTTTCCATTTGTATCCTGCCACCTCACAGAAGTTCCATCTTGCATTCTGTTCAGCAAATCTGATTTAGATGGAACTTTTACAGACTGCTTTTGGGCAGAAGGACTAGGTTAGACTTAAGGAGTTTATCCAAGACAGAGTCAGAATACAGAGCACAAAACTTGCCTATTCTTCCTGCAGAAGATATACAAACCAGAGAAAAGGAAGAAGAAAAAGAAGAAAAAAAACCTCAGATCTAAAAGCATTGGTCAGTATTTTCCTTTCAGATGAAAAACAGAGGTACCATTTGATGGAATTTCAGTGGTGAAGAAAATGGATTTTTGTTTCCTGAATAGGAAAGTGGAGAGAACTCAGGTTCCAAATTTCATCTATGCATGCACAAAACCTATATATGAGGTTGCACAGACACTGAAGGACAGAATCTACTTCTCTATTTTAAAATGTTATCTTGCCAATCAACTTCCAAAATGTCTAAAGATGGCTAAAAACAAGAAAACTTAAAATAGGGATATCTCCTTACACAATTAGCAGTCATTTTTGCAGGATAAGCATATTGCCATACATATTGAGGGATAAGGCCATCCACGGATAAGCTGACCCTCAAATTTTTAACCAAAATACCATGAAAAATGCACCACCCACAGATACGCCGACCCTAGAAATTTTTGTATGTTTTTTCAGTATATTCTGAAGGACTTCATTTGTTTTCATATTTTGTATCAATAAATGTTGTTTTCCAGAACAGATTCCGTTTTAAATTTTCACAGTTGGCTTATCCACGGGTGGTACATTTTTCATGGTATTTTGGTTCAGCTTTTCCACGAGTATATACGGGTACTTTTAAAAATATTACTGTATATATTTGCGGATAAGCCCATCCGCAGATAAGCCAAACCCAGTTTTTGGAGTGTATGTATGATAATGCCTTAAGGGGACGCGGTGGCGCAGCTGCTTAATGACGCTGAAAGTTGCCGGCCAGAAATGGCTGACGGCTTCGGCGGTTCGAGTCCAGCCTTCGCCGTTAACAAGGTGAGCTCTTGTTTCCTCCCCAGCTCCTGTCAACCCAACAGCTCGAAAACTTACGTGAGTAGATAAATGGGTACTCTCACTCCGGTGGGAGGAAAAATGCTGGCAGCGCCTTTTGCCGGTAAGCGCGCAGTGCTGTCGCGCACTGCTAGCAGCGCAGTTGCCGGTAAGCGTGAAACCGCGCTCGCCCGAAAAGGGCGCGAAGCAACAGAAATCCCGCCTCCTGCGCTCGCCAGCTGGGCTCTGCTCTAGGAAGGAGGCTCTGGCAAACCACTTCCGAAACAATTGCCTTGAAAACTGCACAGGATTTGTCCAGGCAAGGGTTCGTCCAGGCAAGGACTCGTCCAGGCAGGCACTGCAGGGTCAGTAATGACTGAGCGCAGACAAAAAAAAAAAAAAGATAATGCCTTACATTGTGACCAGACTCTTTGATTTTAAAACAAAAAATCCTAAACTTTGAACTGTGGCTTGAATATTTGGAGAGAAACTTGTGGAAAATCTAGTTCTCTTTCCATTCTTTCTATGAAACCTGAAGAACATTTGTTGTTATTATTTCTATTCCACTCTTCTTCAAAAGGCAAGTGGTATATCTTTGCTAACTTTTCAATAACTGATATTATATATTATGGACGTGTAGAGTATTTAGAGTGCATATCATTCCTGTCCCATTGATTCTTGAGATGTTTTGAGTTTGAAAGAGAGGGTTCCAACCTCAAAACAGCTGGTTGTGACCTTGGAACATTTCCAGAGCAAGTGAAAAAGCTGTTTTACATTCAAAATAGAGATTTTCAAATTAGAAATGTTTTACATATCCCTTCTATAAGCAACCTTGTGCCCTCCAGATGTTTGGGGTTATAGACAATATTTACTGGTTGGATCTCATGGGACATATACTCTAAAACTTATCAAAGGCACTTGCCTCTGAACTGGACAAATAAAACATTCTTAAACATGAAAGAGGTACTTTTCCATTATTGTTATTAGAAGTATCAGTTTCTTCATTGATGTTGTATACAAGGCACTAAATAAATAAATATGTTTCTGTCACCTGACTCCCAGCAGCTCTGGGCAGTTGAATAAAATAATAATTACAGGTTATTTTCTAATTTAAGAAGCTATTCTTGAAACATTGGTTTATTCATCTTTTCCCAGTTCACAATTCTGAAGGCTTTAAATATAGAGAATGAGCAGTGTTAACTGATACAGAGAAGTATCTGCAAGATTCAATCCTTTCATCAAAATGAAAGCAGCATTGTGCAGTCTGCCCCTTTTATAAGTGTGTACACCAATTGCTTTTCTCTTTTCTTTTTCTTGTGCTATTTTTTTTTCTTCTGCTTTATTATATAAAGGCAAAAAAAGTGAGTGGAGCTTGTATTGCCTACTACTGCTTTCATCATTTGTCCCCTTGGACACCTCTTATTTATAGAGAACACATTTATAAGAAGCCTTGATTTCCCATCCATTAAAACTAAGTAAAACTTTTCCACCCTCCCATGCTAATGTTCTGCATAATTATCGGATCGGCTGAGCTATATAAAATAAGACATTGCTGATATCACTAAGACAATTACCAGTAATATTGCCAGTGGCAACTGTGGAGTGTGTATGTCAAAATCAGCACGATGGTAGATGGAGGATTACAATACAAGTTCCACCCTTTTTCAACCTGCGTGTGACAATGTCACACGTAAAATGGAGCAGGGCTTGCATCATGATGCTCTGTTCACCATCTTACCAGTTTTGACACACATACCTTGCAGATGCTGCTGAATTATGGTATTTTATAAAATATACACATGCAGTGTTTAAACTTTCAATAAAAGATTTAGTATACAAAAGACTTCATAGGTTGCTGGGCATTTATCCCACACTCATCTGTTCTTAAACTGTGGTGACTAATGAAGGTCCTGATAATGGAAGAAGTAATTGAATTCCTCTAAAAATGTTAAAACTGAACTTTTTTTCTGGAGCTTCTCTGAAACCCATGTTTTGCCCTGCACAGAAGCTGCTTTGGGGGTTTTGTTTTAGCATAAAATGGGCAATAATTTCAGTACAATTAACTTCTTTTTTGAGGTATTTTATTTATTTACTTTTACATTCTAATTTAATTTAAACCTAACAAATTAAAAAATGGAAAATTACAGATTGATTAATATTTGCATTTTTTTTTTTAGCTATGTTTGACAGAGAAAACAAAGGTGGTGTAAACTTCAATGAATTCACAGGAGTCTGGAAATACATCTCTGACTGGCAGAACGTTTTTCGCACGTATGACAGAGACAACTCCGGAATGATTGACAAACATGAATTAAAACAAGCCCTAACAGGTTTTGGTAATTCATTGTAATTACTACAAATATATGCAATTTTGGCAAATAGCCATATGCAGCCTTTCCATGTGTATAGACTTCAACTCCCAGAATTCTCAGTAATTGTCCATCTGAATTCTTGGAGTTGAACTCCACATACCTGGAGGACACCCAGGTTGAAGTAAGTAATATTTATTCAGTCAATAACCATTAAAATCAGCATAAGATAACAGAAAGAATCAGACTAAATCAAATGAATACAATTGCATATAAACATCTATAAAATAAAACAATTATTTATGTGAAATAAAACAATTATAGTATAATCTATAGATCCCTGTTACAATTATGACATAACATATTTATTTACCTAAACATTAATAGATCCAATATATTAAAACTATGTTATAAAATATATGTCCTCTAAACATTATTAAAGGATAACTAAACAAAGTATTAGTGGAAATAAAAAATTAACAAAAATCCTACTTCTTTAACTGGTTTTGCCTTATTATCATTGCAGCAGCACAAAATTTAGCTACTGCATGAGTAATGGCTGGATTTGAGTCCTGAAGAAGATGGTTCTCATAAAACCTGTCTGGTCTCCCTAGAAATCTTTCCATTAGAGGATAGATATATATTGATCTGATATCCCTGTAATATTTACAGCGTAATAAAACATGTAAGACATTTTCAACCTCCTTATTGCCATGTGTACAAATTTTCTCTGCTAAGGGGGTTTTATTATACCTGCCTTCCAAGAGTGCTGATGGAAGGATATTAAATCTAGCTCTAAAAAATGCTATTCTAAGCTTAGAAAGGTTAGGTTTTTCAGATAACTTGCTGGTTCCCATGTACCCCATCTTATCTGATTTCTATTGTAAGAAAGTATCCTATTAACTTCTGACTGGAACTCCATATTCCTTATTGTATTGATAACCAATTGCTTGGCTTGATCGTAATCTGAAGATTTTAAGAACAATGGCTAAAGCCAATGTAAAGCCAGCTTGTGCTCTATCACCTGTTTCCAGGGAGAGGAAAAGTTGTCAGTCAGAACTAGAGGGGTCAAACCAACTGGGAAGAATTGAGTTTTCAACCAATCATCTTCCAGGCCCTAACCTGAATTTGAGGCATTCCTGTTTCTAGTCTCAACTGGGCATTTGGAGTTCTACTAGGTGCAGCTAAAATTGATCTCAGGAATTTAGTTTGTACAGTTTCTTGTAACTCTTTCTTCAAGAAAATTCCTGTTTGTGCCCCATAGACAATTTGTGACAATGTTTTGGTCTCAAAAAGTTTTAAGGCTGCAAGGACTAATTGTCCTCCACCTGTAAAAAAAAGTTTAATAGCATTTGAGGACCTAAGGGCTGATTGCACCACATAATTCAAATGTGCATTGCAAGTGCCTTTCGAATGGAACACCACTCCAAGGTATTTAAATGTATTAACCTGTTCTAAATTATGCCCTTCCACCCTCCAAGAGTACTGAATGGCTCTTTTAGCAAAGACCAGGATTTTTGATTTGTCAAAATTAAGAACCAGATTATTTTGTCTGCAGTAGTTTAGTGTTGCTACAATGGCTCTTTTCAATCCAGTTGGGGTTTGTGAGATAGTAGCGGCATCATCAGCATAAAGAAGTATCGGTACTTTTCATTGTGCTAGCTTGGGAGGATGGGAATCCAGACTGTGAAGATCAATCAAGGAGTTAATGTAAAGGTTAAAAAGGGAGGGGGCAAGAATACATCCCTGGCATATCCCTTTCTGCATGCTTACTAAACCAGATAAGGTTCCTAGGGGATTACACCTCACTCTTAAGGGGGAATTAGAATATAGTTTCTGTATAAGATAGAGGAGGCGTGTGATGGAATGGAATTATGAAGGCCAGGCTCAGAGCAAAAAACATTTCCTTGGGAAGATTGATGTCAGGCCTAGCTCAAGGAACTCCAAGAGACCATGTAAATTCAGTCCAGCTATATTTATTAACTACAACCTCTAGCAAGAATCTTCCCAGACTGAAACCCCAGCTCCCAAGTAACGCCAGTCACAACATTGTGAATTCCTCAGGGAGGTGCCAGTTTCATCCTCTTGTATCTCCCACGTTCCTCAGGAGATGAAATAAAATGTTTTTTCCTCTGAGCCTGGCCTTCATAATTCCATTCCATCACAGGCGTCTATCAATATTTGTATTTTTTAATTTTTCCCAAAGAGCACTTCTGGTTATTGAATCAAAGGCCTGTTTAAAGTCAAGAAAGGCCACAAAGAGGGAAGATTTCTTTTTATATGTATATTTTTGTACAAGGTGATGGAGCACCAAGATGTGATCAATTGTTGATCTCCCCTCTCTGAATCCAGCCTGTTCGTTTCTAATTATGCCCTCCGAGAGTATCCAGTCTTGTAATTTATAGTTTAGATGTTTAGCATATAACTTGCTAACTACACTCAATAAACGAATGGGCCTATAATCATATGTGTCATTTTTATTGCCCTTTTTATAGATTGGTACAATAATTGCCATTCCCCAGTCCTTTGGGATATAACCAGTCTGGTCTATAAATGTGAAGGGTGATGCTAGTAAAGGTGTCCACCAACTAGAGTTCTTTTTAATTATTTCGGGCAAGATGCAGTCAGCACCGGGAGCCTTGTTAACCTTAAGGGATTCAATCAGCTGGGATACCTCTTGTACTGTAACTGGAGACCAGTGAGGGGTTTGATCCAGATTAATCTGATTCTCATTCATATCACAAGCAGGGTCCATGTACAGCCCTCTAAAATATTCCTCCCATGCATGAGTTGGTACCTGATTAAGTGGAGGAGGGAGTGATTTTCCCAGTCCTCTAGTGATATGCCAAAAAAGGGATGTATCTTTCATCCTAACTGATTGAATTAATTTCTGCCAGGACTCCTTTAATGCCGCGCTTTCCTTTTCTTTTAAAAGGGCCTTATATTGAGCCTTTAAAGACCTTAAAGAATGAATTTGATCCTCAGAAGGAAAGTTTTTACTTTTCCTGTACTCCCTATTATATATCCTCTTTAGCTGTACTCAATCCCAATCAAACCATTTTTTATAACTCTACTTCTGGGGTGGAGCTGCATTCCCTTAATGAGGACTGTTTTGAGATTGGCAATTAAACTTTCAAGCCGATCTAAATATTATGTTTGGGATTTACTATCTAGTAGGTGAGCACACATTTCTATAGTTTCAGGAGCTAGATGTGATGGACTGGAATGGTGGGAGGGGAGTAAAGAATGTGCTCTCGTCTCCAGAGGAGCGAGGAAGAGATAAGCGGAGGAGACTGGCACCTCCCTAAGAAATTCCATCGGTGTGAACTGGCTGAGCCTGGGAACTGGTTTCATTCTGGGGAGATTCTTCTTAAGGGGTTGTAGCTAATAAACCTTACTGGATTGATTCTGTATGGTCTCCTGGAGTTCCTTGGGCTAGGCCTGACACTAGCTAACTTCTGTTGTATTCTTCTCAGTCCATTTAATTCTCACCTGGATATTATTATTTTTGAACATTGGCGAGTAGATTGAGTTAGCTCTTAGAAATTTCCAATGGGATGTCAAAGTTAAAATTACTGGATAGTGATCACTTTCTAGTCTAGAATCTACCTCCAGCCTCCATAAGAATTTCAAAAGATTACACGAAATTATCCAATAATCAACTGCAGATCTTCCTGCCCCCCCAGTAGTGGTATTCTGCTGGATAATCCCCTCCTATGGAACCATTGAGAATACATAGGTCCAGGTGTGCAATCATTTGTCTTGCACATAAACCTGCCCGGTTAGTTTTTGAATCTTTGAATTCTCTGGGGTACAAAGGTTCCTCTAACATATTCACCTCATAATGTATCTTGAATTGATTGAATAATGGGCATTTAATCCCATCCTTGCATTTAAATCCCCGCCTATTATTATTGATGCCGTGGATGTTTATCTGAGCAACTAACGATAAAATTTTCTATATACCCCCAAGTAATACTAATCAAATCTTTCTTATTAAAAGGAAGAATGTAAATGTTAAACAACAAAACTTCCCTGTGTTTGGATGAAAGCAAGGTAGCCACTACCCATGGCTTTAAGGGAGGCAATGACACACAATTGAATTGTAGAGCTGTGCTTACTAGAGTCACAATACATCCTTAGATCTCCCACCAACCTTACTTGAAATAGCTGGGATAGAGTTAACACAATAACCGTCTAACTCCACCTCTAAAGAAGCCCAAGCTTCCTGTAAAAAGAGAACATCAAATTGTGACAAATTATAACAAAAAAGTTGATCTTTGGATGGAACTGACCATCCAGCAATGTTCCAGGTTAAAAAGGAAAATGGATAATCATTTGAAGCCAGTCACAAAATGTGATTTTGACAGAAGATAGCTGTAGAACTGTTATGCTGAGCTGGGAAATCAACAGCGGATGTTTCAGTCTCTACTCAAGGGTGGCTTGCCTCATGCAAATCCTGTGTCAGCTCCTGAGGATCTTGTTCAAAATTGACATCCTCCATCTGATCTTGCCTTACTGAGGCTTCATTCAGTGGCACTGGAGATAGAATTGCTATGTCATACTGCATTCGTCTCTGTGACATTGGAGCTGGTGGGGGTCCCCCTCCAAGTCCCCTGACTTAT
This sequence comes from Liasis olivaceus, assembly GCA_030867105.1. Lineage (NCBI taxonomy): Eukaryota > Metazoa > Chordata > Lepidosauria > Squamata > Pythonidae > Liasis > Liasis olivaceus. The sequence continues at coordinate 59,994,424 of CM061351.1, forward strand.
TGTTAAAGCCCCAGTAGAATATTCTGATGTGTGTAATTGCTCCTCCTCAACTTCAAGTTCCCCTATTGGCCCAAAGGGATCCGGACTGCTGTTTTTTGACGGGTTATATTCAGATAGTCCCTTATTCACTGAGGGGAGACAGAATCAATAACTGGAGACACAAGGTCTATAAGTGGCTCAGCTGTGGCGATTGTGACCAACAAGGTTTTCTTCAGATTTTCCAGCTTGAGCAAAATGTTATCTTGTTCTTTTCTTGGTAAAGAGCCAAAAGCGTTAATGAGGCCAGCTTCAGTTGAATCGAAAACATCTTCATCAAGTAGGGCAGGCTGACTCTCACACTCTCGCTCTCTCAAGGCCGGAGGTGGAGAGATGCCAACCTTGGGAGCTGGCATGTCAGCAAATAAGGGTTTAGCCTTTTTGTCACAAAGACTCTGATGGGGAAAATTTGAAAGCTAAATATGCCCTCATATTAAATAGCATCAAGGGAATGGTAGACTGCTTGAAAGAGGATCCGCTTCCAATTTGGAGCACCTGGGAGCCATTCAACAGCACATAAATCAATCTGCCCATGTGGGCAATGGATAAGCTGATCCAGGGAAGTTACAATTGCTCTCCTAGTATTCCAGTGTCCAACATTATGTCTGTTCATGCAAACAGCGAGAGCAATCTGTTGTGTTTGCAGTTAATGCTTTAATTTAGATGGAAGTGTTTTGTTTACATCCAAAGAGTTTTTAATATGTGTAAGTTCCCCACTCTTTGCCTTATCAAGAGTTAGAGAGTTATTCTTTGGGAGCTGCACCTTTTTATCTAATTGTTTAACTTTTTCTTTGGCTGCTTGCTCTTTATGAACACACTTGCCCCTGGTGTGAGGGTTAACTGCATCTGTTTCATAAGCTTTTGTAAGAGTAAAAGATCTAGATTCATACTTTTGCACAAAAGCTTCGATATCTCCTTTTATCACATCCAGCTCATGTTTTATGGCTGAAAGCTGCTCAAATATCGAGATAACGGTTTGCGCCATGAGCAAGCATTGTCTTGCCATGAACTCCATTGAGTTTTCCTGTGTAAGCCTCTCCATATTCTGATTTTGTTTTTAGTTTTAGGCTTAGTTTCAGTTCCCCTGCGGCAAATATTTAGGCTAATTACATGGGGTGATGACACACAAGGGGAGCCCTTACAGGAGTCCTGGCTCCCATTTAGCTCTTCCCTAACAGATAGGGAAAGGTCTAATAACTGTTGTTTTTCCAACTCTGTTTGAAGATCCCATTCTAATACTTCAAATTTGTTGGAAGTGGGAGGGAGATTTATTTTACTTACATTTCCCTTTCGTGCAAAGTGATCTTCAATTCTTTGCTGTTTAGCAGACTTCAGTGGAGGAAGGGAGCCCGGACTGACACCGTGTTGTTTCTTTCTTTTTCCCATATCTATCAGATTTCACACAAGGTTCTTTATCTATGGAATTGTCTTCACAGTTGTCTCATCCAAGCAAAATTATTTAAGTTAAAAATAAATCCAGTAAAAATGAGTCCAGTAAAATATTTTAAAACTATTAATAAGATTACACTGGCAGGAGCTCCAAAAAACATGTCAGAGGAGCTCTCCAGCCAGTTTTTTTAAAAAAACAAACAAATAAAATATCATAAGGAGCGCAGCAAGGAAGCTGCTGCTCCATCGCCATCTTAGCTCCACCCCGCAGGTTGAAGTACATTGCCATTAAGCCTTTAAATTAATTAATGCTTTTAAGCAATAGGTTTAACTCCTATTACAGCCATCCGAAGTTATTTAGAGCTTATTTCAAAAGCTCCTGTGATTTCAGAATCATAGTTGCAATATAAAATAGAGTTGGTGATGCATAAAGCCCATGAGTATGAGAAAGTTTGTATGCCTAATGATTGTTTATACTCAATTTGTGTTCTGCCCCTTCCTTAAAAATATAAACAGTGTACAACAAAGGAGTTAAATTATTAAGACTACAGGTTGATTCCAATTAATCTTTAATTTTAGAAGAAAAATATTGATCTCTCTGAGTACGGCTAAGAGAACCCAAGGGAAATAGGGTTAAGTTCTGTAGATTAGGTTAGTTAACCTATAATAAGGATTGCTTTTTCCCAGATGGTGGAATTAAATTTGAAGAACTACATACCCATTTACAATCCTGATCAGGTTGGGGCATGATCTACAGGCAAAAGTCAAGTAGAGCTTGATGACTTGAATGGCATAAAAGTGCTAGGTGTTTATGAATTATCCCAAAGGTCTGAGTAGATGATACATTTCTTTAGTTTTCTCTGTGGTGTTATTTACAAGATATTACATATATCCTGGTATTTAAATTAACAGACTACTAATCTGTTGAATATTTGGGGTGGGGGGGTTAAAATGAATAATCTTTTCAAGATTGTTAGTTAAAACCTGCTGTACCATTTATTTTGGATTTAGAATTAGATCTAAATTAGTTTTAAAAGCAGTATTACTATAAATGTAAATGATACTTGGTGGAAAATGTTAAGAATATGGGTGCTCATCTGCTAATTTTACAGAATATTTGCAGATTTTACACACAAAAAAATCTGAAACAACTGGTAAAGGTGTCTTTATAATTATTATTTCAAAAACATGACACATAAGAAAAAGTGTGGGGAAGAGGAAAAAGCAAGCAAGCAAGCTCAAGCAGTCCATTCTTAAAGGTACATTTTAGGCCCAAATATCTACATTTAAAATAACACTGCTGTTAATTCAGTGGAATAGTAGTATTAGGTGTATGAAATGTTTTCTGAAGAGCAACTTTTCACACTTCTTTGTTGTAGCCAGGCTTTCTGGTGAGGCTTCTGGACTTGATCTTTGTTTCTCATATGAATTTAACTATCTTGATTGTAAACTTTTTGTAGTACTCACTGTGAAGAGTCTTATGTTCCTCTGAGGGATAAGAGGAATAAGTTTGAGTATAATGTTTAGTAAAACATATTACATAGGCTTATGTAAGGTTTTTGGCTCCCTGTATCATTTGTTTGATGGTGATGTTGAATGCATTTCCTCTTAGGTGCAAACCCTACTACGTTTAGCTTTCTAACTTAATAATACTAATTCTGTGAAATACATTTCATTACAGAATGGCTTCCTATGTGCATATTATCTGATGTACAGGGTTATTACTTCCTATTTAAATCAAATACCCTTTTCATTCCTGCACATTCTTAAGTGATTTAAAGAGTATTTGAACAGCACATAGCACATAGTTAAAAACACATACTGTGCCAGGATTTTAATTTCATTTATTGTTTTATCAATACAGTAAGCATTGCTTCCTTATCATTTCTGTTTTCAGCCATAATTTTGTTACAAAGACTCATCACAGTACGCTTTACTGGGCAGCATGATCTTCCATAAAATAAAAAGGCAACAGCCAGACTTGAGTGGACTTGATTGAACCATTTTGGTTCTGTTGTTCTGTCATACATGAAACTTCCTGTTTTTTGTTTGATTTGCTTATATGAATATCATTTATGTAGGTGGCTGCTATTATAGAATGTAATTATTTTATATTTTGCTCATGAATGTTTCCAATTCTGTCAAGGATACCGACTGACTGACCAGTTCTACGATCTCCTGATTCAGAAATTTGACAGACAAAGAAGAGGGCAGGTGGCCTTTGATGACTTCATTCAGTGCTGTGTTGTACTGCAGGTAATCATAGACTGGGTAATATAGAGAGGCCAAATGAAGAGAGATGATCAAGTTGTTTCAAATAGGCAGCATGAAAACAGGGACAGGAATGTTTGAATTCAAGCACAGCTATATGTTGTGGACTACTGAATTGGCAGTTTTGCCCAGCCCTTTCTCTGGATCCTGACTGATATTTTCATTGTCAAAATCTGTAGAAGAAATGTTCCCCTCCTAGATTATGTACAGAACAGATCATATTTGTTTCATGGTTGTTGTATGCATTTTCCAATGGAACTCAGATATTTTGTCTGTAGGCAATTTGACATTAACTTTTTGTCTTCCAGAAATGGACAGATGTCTTCAGACGCTATGATACTGATCAGGATGGTTGGATACAAGTATCTTATGAACAATATCTTTCTATGGTCTTCACTGCTGTATGATAGTAAATATTGTCTGTGACCAAGGAAAAGAATTTGCAAACTTGCATACGAGAGAAATGGATAACTTTCATTCTTCCATGCAGAACAAGAGGTTTAGAAATACGTACATTGCTTAAAGATTCTGTTATTCATTGCAAAGGTGCTATAGCTATAAGATTCAGCATTGTATCATGTATATTTTATTGCTGGAAGTAATGTTTAAATGCCAAACAGTAGAATTCTTATTCAAATTTGCACACTATTGCATGTGTCTTTTTAAAATAGGAAATGCAAAACAAATTAAATTTTTATCCTATGTCTTCACAGCAGGAATGACCTTAAATGCACAGGTGTCAAGATATACACTTATATTGTTTCTCCCACTTAGATTAGGTTTCATCTGCTTCTTCCATTTATTATTTAAAAAGAAAAAAGAAAATTAATGTTATTCTTCTTCCAGGGATTTTTAAATTCTGAGTAAGCACAGAGATTTATTACTAAAGCTGAATAATTCTGCTTTTTCTGTATCTTCAGGTGTAATAAAAAGGTTTACTGCCTTTCCTCTCTGACTTGGAGATATAGCTGGGTATGAATATTTTGCTGCAGTCATACTGTGTATAAAAATGTTTTGTAACTAAACACGTTGCAACTTTGAGCGGAGTTTTACCTTCAGCAGTTGTTTAGGATGTGCTGCTAGCCTAAATAATACTGTTCTGCACACACCTAGAACTGGGAAGGAGGGTCAAGATCCAGTCTATTTTGGAATAGTACATGGCCACATAAGGACTGCATTTTCAACCATGCATAATTTATTATATGCCTAATTTACTAACTCCATAGCATTTCTGCACTATGATCCTATCTTTTATATGGCAAGCAACTTGACTGCCATATATGGTGTATTTACTTCCTCTACCTTAGGTCACAAAGCAGAAAACTTGTGAAACAAATTTTATTCTCTGAAATTTCATTGAAGAGTATTAGTCCTGATTTACATGGCAAATGAATATCCCTAAATAGTAGAACTGATAGCCTCATTTGGAATGTACTGATATATATTTCCACTCGTGTTGACTTAGTGCCATTAAATCAAAATTACATGTAGAAATAGTAACTAGAACAGAGTTAACAACACCTATCCCCGCCCCCCCCCCAACTTTATCATGTTATGGTAAACTTCAGAAATCCTAAACATTATAAAATATTACTTCAAATTGGTTTCAAATGCTGTGTAAACTACAGGTAGTCCTCACTTAACAACGGTAACTGGAATTGGAAACTTGTTAAGTGACGTACTAAGCCAAAAAACAATGTGACTGCACTGCTTAGCGATGGCAGTTCCAGCAGTCCCAGTTGCCATTGTTAAGTGAGGACTATTCGAGTTGTTAAGTGTGGACCTCACATGACTGTGACTTATAACTTCCTGCCAGCTTCCCCATTGACTTTGCTTGTTAGAAGCTGTCAGAGAAGGTCACAAATCACGATCATGTGACTGCAGGGACACTGCAATGGCCGTAAGTACGAGGACCAGTTGTAACTACCACTCGTTCAGCACTGTTGCAAGTTTGAAATAGTCGCTGAATGAGTGATCATTAAACAAGGACCACCTGTATAGTAACAAAATAGTCCATCATTCCACTTCAATTATGTCTTCACTGATTTCACTCAGAATTTAGGCTAATGACTGGATATTAATTTCTAAGAAAGAAAAAAACTACTGTCAATCTTAGTGCAATAAAATACACTGAGAATAGCTTTTACCAGCTTACACTAAGAAGCTTCAGGCAGTACTAACAATGTAAACTCTCCTAAACAGTCCCTTCTTTCTGCATCCCACTTGTTAGTTGAGAAGTCAATTTTATTCCCGACTTCTGGAACCACCTCTTTTAGTGGTATTCTCCACTTCCATAAAAATTCTATCTTGTTTTCTCTTTGGGTATGTGAATAGCCTAAGTGTGCAAACTGAAGAACTTTTAAGAGCATAAAGCTAGTTTATGACTTAAGAAAAGGAAAAATGTTCTACTTTCTTACACATGTTTTGTAAAGTGGGGAGCAATAAATCTCTTACTAGTGCTTATGTATGCAAGCAGCCATACTTTCTCATCATGTGGACCTGTCCATGTGCCTAGCAATCATACTGCTAAATTAAACTTTAAAATTTAATATTTGACTGCAAGTTTCCTCTCCAATTCCATGCATTGCTGAAACACTGCCAAGGCCAAGGTCATTTGCACTGACTGACGGATATGTGCTAATGCATCTGGGGTGGTGTATAATTTAAAGTCCAGAATAACTTGGTGTTCAGAACCTACTTCCATTCAAGATTCATGTTCCTGTTCAACATCACAGGGTTTGAAAGGAGAGAATCATTTGTTCTTGACACAATGAAGCTAAAGTAACGAGTTTGTTAAACAGTTTACTTTGTTACAATTTACAAACCTTGCATTTGACAAAATATCCAAAAATACTGTGATATATAAAACACCACTTAAATCCAACACTGTTACATTCCATTTCTGAGAATAAATCTCTGCTCTTTAGTAAGTTTTTCCTAATGCATATGGCAGCTACTACAATTTTGTCATATGATTGTCCAGTAACAGTGATGTACTGAAAGCAGAGAAGTATAACAAGAGTATATAAAGCTATTTAAAATTTGCTATATATGCTGCCTGAGTCTTAGTTTAATGCCAAAGCAATATAAGAAGCTTCTTGGGGTGCAGTGGGGATTTTGTAGTACAACTGATTTGCGACTGGGATTGGATTATGGCAAGCCTGTCCACTTCTTAGTTTTCTGACCCTATATAGGCATGCAGCCCACAACTTACTATTCAACATTTTAAAAGAAACCTAATGAAAAAGACAAGAAATTTTATACACTTCCTCTGCAGGTCTGGACAATGGGGTGATAGCTGTTGAAGCATGCTCGTCACAGTAGTTGTATCTTTGTCTTGGACAAGGATATGAGATGGCAGCAGTGCAATTCACTCTTGAATCAAATGAATCTCTCCTGTTCTCCCACATTGGGAGGATATTTGCCATTCTGTTACCAGGTGCTAGATTGTCATCTTGACAGTTTTGTTCTGTGTTATTGTTCGTGGAGTTGTAAAGTAGGGGGCCTTTTGCTGAGCCAGACTGGCTGAACTGCTTCATCCACTTATTAATCCCACTTCCAAAACCTCTGGTCTGAAGGTGAAATGAACTCTTCAAGGCAGACATAGTTGCATGATCTTTAGTGCTTATGCCATACAAATCAACTTTTCTTCTCCTTTGACAAATAAATGAAATTGGGTGCATGAATCATTTGGTACATGCTGTGGTAAGGACTGTAATTGTGAAAGCCCGTTAGATAAATAGCCAATTGTCTCCTGTGTTGTGAGAAAAAAAATGTTCACCTTAAATAAGAAACCAAAATGTTTGTAGACAAATGCAACAAGTGTACATTTATTGGAATGTGTTACAGTGATCACTGGTTCCTCACCAACAAACTGCTGGAGAGAAAGCCCTGAATGAAACAACTCTACAGATTATATATGCTTGGTTTGTTACACTACAAAGAATGGATAAAAGGAATAGTATAAACCAAATACAACCCTTATACTGGACTGCTTTTGACAGATAAACTGTTGGGATGATGTGAATGTTAGTATTCACACTAGCAGAATATGAGCCCTCTAGGTGTACGGCATGTACAATAAATAAAGAGGCAATTTAAACATTTCCAAGAATTATAGTGTTATTATGGATTTCAAATGTTATTTCTCTAGAATTCCTGGTAATACAGATCAAAACTGACAAACAGGAGTCACTGCTATTTATTTGTTAGGATTTATATTCTGCCTTTCTCCGGGAACTCAAGGTGGTGTATGTAGCACTTCATCCTCCAGTTTTTCCCCAATCAACAACCCTCTTGAGGTAGGTTGAGCTGAGAGACTAACCCAAAGTCATCCACTGAGTTTCATGAGTGAGGGTGGACTTGAACCTGGGTCTCCCCAGTCTTTGTCTATCAACTTAATTACTGCATTTCTGCAAGCATCTTTCTTCTAGAAGTACCAAAAAATAATACAGGGTAAGAACATTAGAAATATTTACCTTTTGTATCTTTCTTAAACATTAGTATAAAACAGGTTAGCTGCAACTGACAAATATCAATCGTTTGGATTAGTAACCATGCATAAGATACATAATCTTACAACTCCACACCACAAATGCCATTTCCAGGATTAAAAAACTAAAAAAATGTGGCACTTTCAAGGCCAACGCATTTATTATGAGATAAACCATGCTTATTCCACCTACCTTTTAAGGACAATGGCACATCTGAACTTTGAAAAGCTGTTCTGGGTGCTCCCACAAATTATATAACATTGTAGGTATCACCTACAATGGCCTAGCACTCGTTTCCCTTTTAAAAGTCTTTTTAAAAAGTAAATTGGCTAACAAACTGAGTATAAGACAGGAATTTTAGATTCATGCCAAATTATGTCTCTCGGTGCAAAACATCAATTTATTTTACAACAAACAACTGAAATGGTAAATGGTGAAAGCAAGAACTAGTTAACTTGTAATTTTGGTTCTTTGAATAGTAACTGGTAAATCTTACTGATTGTATTTTAATTCAGAGGCCCTTCTGAAAGGATAACTCTGCTTAATTTCTCAGAAATATAAAACAAGAATTCCAAAACCTTTTTAAAAAGTAGCATTGATTGTGACAGAATTTAGTAAATTTTATAACATTTGCAAGTTGTTGCCTTTTCTGTAAAAATAAAAATTGCCTTCTTTTAGGTGCTATTTTTATGTGTGAAAAGAGAATTATTACAATTGGGTTTGTTAATAAAAGGTTTCCTCCCAATTTTGGTGAGCAATGTCTGAACACTGTTGTAGACAATGTCTAAGTAGCCTGCCAAATTATAAAAAGATAAATGGAAAGCACTGAAGAAGACAGTGAATCAAACAGCTTTGCTTATTGCTTCCGTTATCACTGAATATTTTTTAAAATACTTTGATGTGCATTGTAACTGTAATAGGGGACTAAGGCGCCCTCAGAGTCAAACCAGCCCCTCCTCTGAGGTAACTGCGCTTGTGGGTGAACCGCAACTGGCCAATCAGGTCTTGCTCCCACCAACCCTTCATTATAAACCAGCTTCTCCCACACCAGCTCTCTGGGGAACCACAAGAGGGTTGAAGGGGAAATCCTCACCCACCCTGGGTCTGGCTAAATACAGAAAGGGGAACCAAATAAAAACTTTGGGAGTCTGTAGCTCAGCCAAACTGAGGTTGGTGCTAGAAGGCCTTCGGTCAACTCCAGGATTTAAACAACTTTATTAAAGGTGCCAAAAGAATATAAGGTTTCACCTACAACATGCAGTTAAAAAAGATAAAATATGAAAAACCCTAATACAGTTCTAACTAAACAAATTTTCAACCTTGCCTGAAGAAACCATCCAGTACTTCAGCCAACTTTCTCACAAAAGCCACCCAAAACTCTTCCTGCCCCAAACCTGACAGAACCCCCTTCTCTTTCATTGACTCTCAGGGGTCAGATGGCTCCCTCTGGGCACATAAGGCTGGCTTGTGATTTAAAGGACCGGCTGCTCCCCACTACACCACCTTTTTTAAGATGAGATGTGGGGGGGGGGGGGGAGTTAGGGAGACTGGTCTCCAGCACCCATGTCTCATCCTGAAGGGGCTGGAACATCATTTTCCTCTGCTGGGTTGGCACGTCTCATTAAACACCATGGCTTTTCTGTTGCAGTAAGGCTTATGTGTTCGCATGATACAATCTGGATTTAAACTGAGTTCCTGGGAACTCAACTATATAGTTGACTTCCCCCACTCTCTCCTTGATGTGGTAAGGCCCTTTCCAAGCAGCTTGCATCTTTTACTTGCAAACTGACCTGAGGACCAATACCTGCTCCTGGGTTTGAGGCATTTCTCCCTAGCATGAGCATCATGCCAGGCCTTTTGCTCAGATTGAATGTCCTTGAGATTCTGCTGAGCCAACTGCCAGGATTCCTTGAGAGTGTTTTGCAGCTGGAGAACAAAATCTAGAAAATTATTTCCTTGTAAGGCCTCTTCCCTCCCACTCATGACATATGACCTCTAGCAGCTCCTGAAAAGGGGAGAAGTTCCTTGAAACTTCTCTGCTTGTCCATTTGTCTTGATGATGATAGAGTACAGAAGTGAGAGTTCTACACCATGGGCAGCCAACAGGTTTTCTATCAGCCCAGACATGACGTCTGTTACAAACTCAAGAGGCCAACCTATCCTGGCAAAAATGTCTATCAAGTCTCTGGAATGACATTTCCATGATTGGCAGGGGATGTAATGGCATGTTTGGTCTGTGCAATTCCCTATACACTGGCAAACATCACAAGATTTAACATATTTCATGACATCCTGGCCAAATCCCAGCCAGCAGAATTCTGTGACACACTCTCCTAGGTTCTGTCCATTCCCATGTGATCACTGGGATGGTCATAGGCAAGGCTCAAGATACATAGTCAACACTTGTGAGGAAACACTAGCCATCTGTGTACCTTACAGCCTTCCTGATAGTCTCTTGGGATATATTCTTTATAGAGCAGGACTTTCCTATTAATGACCCTAGACTTCCTGCTTAGACAAAGGGAAATTCATGTACCTCTTTCCTTGTCCCACCGCAAGATAAGCTAGGGTCCTCTTCTTGTTTTCTCTGGAAGTCTGTTGCTAGGGTACTCTTGGCCATCTCCTCTAGCACTTCCAGGGTCCTTTGCCCTGCTGGGTATCATCCCTTCCACTCCCTTATACCATGGGTTCTGCAGCCTATTGGGTGACCTCTGGGCTTGCTTGGCCTCCTTCCCCCTTGGGATCTTCTTCTGTTTCTTCCTGGAGCCCAACTGCTGGGGTACTCAGTGCCACCTTCCCTGGAACTTCCAGGGCCACAAGCCTTTCTGGGGTTTCCCTGCTTTAATTGTCCCCTTTTCTCTGGGACTCCACATTTTCCTAGATGACTTCTGTCCTTGCCTGGACCCTTTCCACCTCCCCCATGATACCTATGTTGGGTGGGGGTAATTCTGGTTCTGCCACTTCTTCTGCCCCTCCTGGGGTCAGCCTGGTATTTACCAGCTCAGATGTCCGCACAAGGTGGACTTCTCTCCCCATTTTTTTCACTGGCTTCTTTCTGAGGGTGGGCTAGGTTTTTGCATAATTTGGGAGCCTCCTTCCTCTATTCCATCTCCACTGTCTCAGGGTATTTCTCTCCAGGTTCAGGGCAGTATACATAACACTCCCTCCACCCATTTCCCCCACAAAACGACTCAGGTTGGGCTTAGAGAAAGTAACTGGCCAAAGTCACTCAGATGGTTGAGGGCGGACTTCAGCCTGAGTCTCTCTGGTCCTAGTCCAACATCTTAACCACTGTATCACACCAGCTTTGTAAATGGGGTGCTCTGTGATTGCTCAATCATCCCTAAAACCGCTGCATCAGAGAAGACATTGGAGCTGAGGAAGGAGCTTGCAGTCAGATTTTTTCTCCAGCTGCTTGGAGGAGCGATGTTGTAGCCGTTTTTCTTCAGTCTCCATTCCATCATAGAATGAGTGTATTCCTACAGTTCTTATATAATCCACAATCGATTATATGGTTTCTTGCCTCTGTAAGAGTACTCCTAAGTGTCTTAATTCAAAAAACAAGTCTTGTTGAATTCAAAGGAAATTGAGAAAGGGCTTTTCCTGTGATGGGTGGTGGAGCAAATAATTCTGAAAACTTTATTTACTCCAGCACTGATCCTGTGCCTTAAGCCACATACCATGGACAAGAAAACTCTGAGGACTCTCACTCCGGCGGGAGGAAAATGCTGGCAGCGGCTCAACAGAGAGACGGGACAGTTGCCGGTCAAAAGCGCAAAACCGCGCTCGTCCGAAAAAGGGGCGCGAAGCAACGGAAATCCCGCCTCCTGTGCTGCCAGCTGGGCTGACGCTCTAGGAATTAGGCTCTGGCAAAGTCTAATTCCGAAACTAGAAAGATGCAATTGCCTTGAAAACCGCTAGGGGGCGGTCACTGCAGGGTCAGTAATGACTGTTAAGCAGATTAAAAAAAAAAAAAAAAAACCTTGGCAGTAGGACTGCTATAAAATCTGATGAGTTCAATTCCTTTTGTAACAAATGCTGAATTTTAAGTGTTTATAGTTTTAAAAACATTCAGTACAAATGAGACTGGGCTTTTATTTTACTGTATTTACTAAACAAGGTATGCTTTTTTTACTTTACTTTACTTTATTTTACTGTATTTACTAAACAAGTATGCTTTTTGTTAATATTTATTGAACTAATTTTATACATAAATGTACCTTACTTTCTTTTTACTATACTTCATCCTCCCGTTTCTCTCCCCATCCAGCATGTGGCTGCTTTCTGTTAGATATGCCAAGTCAGTATAAAAGGGGAAGTTGACTTGATTTCATATTCTGGTGCAAAACAACGAACCATTTCAGGTTCATATGACACAAATGGCCTCAAACAAGCCTCCTTTGCTGGTTAATGTACCACAGGTGATGAGGAGGTTAGAAGGTGATACATCTGCACCCTTAAACTCTTCAAACTGAGTTAGCATGTCTTGTAAAGTGCTCCTGGATAAGGCAGGTGAGGGAGTTGCAATCAACATCTTCCACTTGTACCAAAAAAAATAATCAATAAATAATGGAAAGGCAGAATTGCTGCAAAATGCATATTGATTGGTAAGTACCCTTAGGAGCCACAATATTATGTTAATAAAACTTGTTAAGTCTGCTTAAAATAAACCACTAGCATGAGTTCCATGCTAGACAACATGGCAAACGATTGCAGGTTGCAATTTGCCATATGCTGTTCTTCTTGTCCAGTTCTTGACCTAACTTTAGAATGATTTGCTGACAGATGTTTCCTGGATTTTTCCCACATTAGAAAATAATGTAAAAATTGTAGTGACCTCTTTGTGCTTGAAACCATCATGTGTGGGGTGGGGGAAGACTGAGCTCCCCACTCCCTTGGAAGTTAAGCTATTCCTTTCCCCCTCCCCAAATAAGTGGAATAAAAATGTAGCTGGGACCTCACAAAACTGTGATAGCTGGAGCATTTGAGAATAAATTTTTAAATGAGAAAATGTGGACAAAGGATATATTAGCATCATACATAGTTTGATGCTCATAGTTTAAGAACAGCTTCTCCAGTACCCATGACAGCGCTGTACTAAACAACTCTGATTTCTCATATATTTGTATATGAGAATATAAAATGACATAGGCCTCATACAGAACTTCTTTTCTAATATGAACACAAGAATTCCCTTCATCTGGCATGTCTAAAAAATCTAAAACAAAAACAAGAGACAATACTGCAGAGTCATTTTCATTTATATAGAGAAAATCTATTAAATGCTGAATGTTACATTTATTCAGCAACATAAATTCAATATATATTTACAAATAGTAAAAATATTTAAAGCTACAAATTAAAGTATTTTTTAAAATGTAAAGTTTGTTAAAATCACTCAATAGTGCAGCTGTTTTGTTAAATGGACCATTTAATAGCGTAACAAGTTATTGTATTTTAGGCAGTGCTAAAATAAGGAATGAGATAATCTTTTTTCCTAACAATTTAGAAACAATTTCAAATCCCAGTAACCAGACAATTTGACACTAAACAAACTTTTCGGTTACTGGGATTTGTAAGAAAAATATAAATTACATAGTTTGTGTGGACAAATCAATATATTTACTCTAAGAACCAGAATATAATCTTGGCTTGCAAAAATAAATATTTTAATATACTTTTAATATCTGTTATTACTGCTAAATCAGTTAAAGATTATGTTTATGAAGGCTATGATTACTACATCTGAACAGTATTAGAAATGGTATGTATAAAGAAAATTACAGAATAACTATTTTCCATTTTATACCTTTCTGGAATGTGAACATTAGTCAATAAGACATATGCACTTATGATTTCCCTTAATTAAGAGCATATTGTTTTATTCAGCCAGGCAAACATTCTTATTGGTACATTAACTATCCAATGTTAAATGTATTAATCTTTTGTAAAATCCAAACTAGACAATGATTAAATATAATATACACAGATTACATTTTGTAGATTCCAAAGTACATTTCTATACTGTATATACATGACAATAAAACAAAGCATTTCAGTTTAAGACTGATATTTAACCTGGAGAGAAATCTTGCCTTGATTTTTAATTAAATGCTGTGCTTTGTGTCTGTATTAAAGTTCATTGCCAGTTCTGTGCTTCTGAAGCAGCAACAAAACTAGACCTAACACCTGCCAATATGGGAGCAGGAAAGCACTAGTTATTTTCCAAAGTAAGAAAGCAAATAAGATTATGATTTGCTTGATCAGTGCAAGCAGAAATAATGTTATTACTTTGTAAGACACTAGTTATGCAGTTTTTAGTTTATCATAGGACTGAAAACACATGAGAATTTAGGAAGCAGCAATAGAGAAATATGAATGAGCCTGAAAATTCCTTCAAAATCTTTGTCACTGAGGTGGATAATAGGCTCCGGATAAACTGTGTTTCATTTGTCTCTATTCAATACCAAAATGAACAAAAGTGGAAACAATGGACACCTTGTCTTGTCCCTTTTTGAATCTCACAGGTTTTGTTAGTTCTCCATTAACAATTATGTGTGCTGAGTATAAATTGACCTTACCCATTTAATAGAATTATCTCCAAGTTTCATATGTTCCAGAACTCTAAAATCTAATTCAAATTGTCAAAGGCCTTCTCTGCATCTAAGAATGCAGCTTGTTTTTCATTTTGTTGCTCCAAGTATTCCAGAATATTCAAACATTTCTAATATTATCTTGTAGTTGTCTTTTAGTTAAAAACCCACATTGATCTTTATGAATAAAATCCTGTGAAATTGTTTTCAACCTTTTAGCCAAAATCATGGTAAACAGTTTGTAATAATTATTCAAAGATATTGGTTGATAGTTTCTTGTTAAAGTCAAATCTTGTCCCTCTTTAGGTATTAATGTTATATTAGCCTCCTTCCAACAATCAGGAATCTTTCCATTCTGCAAAATAATATTCATTTGTTGTAAAGGCTGTAAAAGCTCATCTTCAAAACATTTATAGTAAGATGCCAGCAACCCATCTGGACCGGGTACCTTTCCTGTTTTAGACTTTTTGATAGACAACTCCCTTATTATCAGTCCGTTCAAAATTTGTCTCCATCTGTAATCTTCAGTAAATTCTGTTTGTGAACTATTCATCCACTTTTTTTCTTTTCGCAACTTGTATGCCAACCATCTCCCAGGTTTATTTGCAAATTCAAAATCTTTGTTTTACATAGTTCATCTTTATTTCCATCTCTCTCACTGTTGACATAGATAATTGCCTTAATTTGATGAGTTACAGTTATCGTTCCTGGAGATTTTTAAACTCCTTTTTTTTAAATCTCATCTAAAATAATGTGCATTTTCTCTCACCTTTTCTTTTTAAATTCACTATTACATTGTATAAAATATCTTCTGACAAAAGCTTTACTTGCATCCCAAACCATCCTTACTTCTGTACCACCTTTCTTCTTTCCCAGAACTAGCCGTAGCACTTAACCCAACCAGACTCCAGATCTTTCCACTTTCCCCATTTCTCCTAAGGATGCCAAGTACCCCCTATTTCTTGGTCTCAGAAAACATTTAACTTCTTTGCTTTCTTCTTCTAGATTCACCACTTGGGCTTTAAAAGATGTGTCATGGGAAAGAATCATGCCTTGTATTTTCCTGATGCTTCCTCTTGATTTCATTTGAACTCAGAGCCACAAATTGTATGTCTGTATTTTCCAAGAGCTTTGATGTTTCATGCAAGAGTTTGCCATTTAGTTTTGATTGCTTTTATTTCAGTATTATCTACTATGCTTTAGGTCATGCTTTTGTAAGTTTTAAGGGCACTTCTATATATAATGTTTAGTAGATGAATACTTTGAATTTAAGGGAAGGCATTGAACAGAATTTGTATGATCCTGAAGGTCACAACTATAATAACCCCTGTAATAGGAACTACTAATTATAAGGCACTTTTTGTGTTACATTATATTACTGATTCCATGAACATTTGGAAACACCTTAACGTACATTATGCAGTTTGTTCTTCCTTTACAGGTAGTCCTCCTTTAGCAACCACAATTGGGACCAGCAACTTGATTTTTAAGCCAAGCAGTCACTATGTGAAACCACATCTGTGCTTATAATCTTTAGCTTTCCTTTGCTGTACAGATCTGCAAAGGTCATAAATGTGAGGACTGGTCATCAAGTTACTTTTTCATCACTGTTGTAACTGTGAACAGTCACTAAACGAGACAGTTGCTAAACGAGGATTACCTGTACTTTATGAGTGTGAGGACCTGCTAATGTAGCTTCAGGGAATGTATTATGTATCCCATGCTGCTCTTTGGCAGACATTAGCAGAATTTAATAGCTCATGTTTGATCCTTTGAATCAAGCTGGGACTTTTAAATGCTGAATGTGTCCTCAAAAACTGGCTATTTGGCACAATCTCTTCTACTAAATTGGAATGGTAAAACTGATTACTGCAATATTGGTCTTGCATGCTCTGTAGTTCCTACACAGGAATAGTTCTGAGGGAACAATGGAGCTGTCTCGTTACTATGCATATTTTTGAAGTTTTTTTCTGTTTGTATCATTAGTATGATGCATCGTAGTGTAATGCCAGTTACATGGTGAATATATATGGTATTGTGGTGTTTGACAAGAAGATGCTTGCTCACTAAGGACCAGTTCTAAGGTGGATTCTAGTAGGTAAATAGATTGATGGCTGTTTTCACCCATCCAAACCTAACTTGGAGAAACAGAGGAAGTATTTTTAGCTGTATTTTCAGAATCTGAATTATATTCAGTTTTGATAGACACATTATGAGCCATCCTTATTTTATATATCATTTCTGGAGGTATTGATGGAGGCTGTAATTTCATATATTCTCCTGAATAACCGTCTGCTGCAAATTGATGCAAGCCTGAATAAGGCTGGTAATTCTCTATGCCACACCATTGGGAAGGACATGTTGATGATAAATTGAATAACTGCTGGTCTTTATCATAGAAACATCTTCGGATTTTCTTTGAGCATGTATTGTCATTACATTGACTGCTAGGACGAGAACTTGATGGATTCCTCGAAGTCCAAATGCAATTCCTGTTATTATTATGCTGAACAAATAGAGACAAATCTGGGCTAAGAAATTCTTTTTGAATAAAATATTCATTGTCATCTTCGTCAAGTTCAAACTTCACTTTCATGCTGTCTTGCTCTTTCATCCTTGAGGTTTTGTTTGGTATCATCTGATGCTTGTCCTCCCTTTCAATAAATGTAGAAAATTAAATTAGCCTCCAAAATAACATTTTAAAACAGTTTTTTTTTAGTAACCAATGATACTGACATACCCAGTGACAGGCAAGATTAACCATTGACTGTTATGAAACTGGGATGAGTTGTCTTGATGTATTTTTAATGTAGATGCGTATTATGATGCTTTGTATTGAACATGATCATTATCCAACACTAGCTACTATTCTGAACATTTTCCAACATTAGCTACCTAATACAGTATTATTTATCCTAAACATTCTCGCAGGTAAAAGATTCCTAATTATGTATTTATTATAACCTAATAAATTATTTCAAAAAGCTTCTAATATTTTGATGTGCTGCTTAGCCCACCATTCTGTTTCAAGTACAGTCTCAGACAGATATTTCTTGAAGTAAAAAAAAAGCAGAGCATAAAGGAACAACCCATTGTTTGTTGCTATTTGGCATTCAGAAATACCTTATCTCTTGAAATAGGGATTATATTTATAGCAATGGATGCTGTGAAGCCTAGAAATCTATTCTTTTTTTTTTCACTGTTTTATTGAACTATGATTAACAAACAATACCAAGTAACTACATTAACATAAACCCAATATGTATATAGAGAAAAAAAAGTTATAGAAAATGCCAAAAAAATCTACTACAATGTAAATAGACAGGTAGAGGATATGTACAAATTTATCACATATGTAAAGTACAGTGGTACCTCGGTTCACGAACGCATCTGTTCACGAACAATTTGGTTCACCAACAGCTCCAGCCGCAAAAATTTACCTCCATTCGTGAACGCCGGATCGGGTAACGAACAGGATCCACGGCCATTTTCCCTCCCGTGACACGTGGTCGCGGCTTCCTGTAGGGAGGGGGACTCTCCCTCCAAGCAGTAACCGCCTCCCCACCCGCCTTCCTGTCCTCCATGCCGGGAGTCGCGTCGAGCAAGGTTAGCTTTCTCTCTCTTCGTACTGTACTTTGTGTCATATTTTTGCGGTTTTTTAAAAAAAAAACATATGGTTCAGAATGGATTAACCGTATTTACATTGAACCTTATGGGGAAATTTGATTCGGTTCACGACCATTTTGGGTCGTGACCAGAGTCGCGGAACGAATTAAGTTCGTGAACCGAGGTACCACTGTATACTATATTATAGTCTATTGCTATGGAAGTAAACTGTAAAGTCCATCCAACTTTGATAAAATTGTAGTTCCTGCCTCTGATGTCTCGTTATTTTAACTATGTCTGTGACTTCTTCTAATGTGGCAATTGAAGAGGCCTTATTAATCCACATCTCAATTGTTATGTTATCTAAAGTTTTCCAGTGTTGGACAATTATTATTTTGGCTGCTAAAATTAAATAGGTAAGTTCTTTAATTTTAAGCTTGAGGCTTTGTCTAGTAAATAAATACAGTAAGCCTAACTCTGGGGAGGATTCAGTTCTTTGTTTAGTGATGGTGCTTGTCTCCCCAAAAATTTTACACGAAAAGGATATAGCTTTATCGCATGACCATCACAAATGAAAAAATGATCCTTTTTTTTTTTGACAACTTCTCCAATATTTGGAAGACTAATTTTGATATATATGTGCCAGTCTAACTGGAATCAAGTGCCAGCGATATATAATCTTCCACTGAAGTTCTTGCACTGAATCTGAGGTGAGTTCACCCAGTTTCTATAATTTCTGCCAATTTGTCTCCTGTATGGAATTATCAAGATCAGTATCCCAAGCTTCCTTTAAACCATGGGGTGGTTCTCCTATTTCTAATTGCAGTAATAACCTATAAATTTTTGAGATTGTTCCTTTTGATTGTTCTAAATAGCGAAGTATTAAATTCTCAAAATTAGTATAATTTTGTGTTGTTGAAGCTCTAATATTTCTATTGCCCAAAAGAGATTTCAGCTGATACTAAAGAGCCATGGTAATCACCCATTTGTTGCTCTATCTGATCTTTATTGAGAGGTTCCCTATTACTATGAAAATCTTTTAGTCTATAAACATTGTATTCTCTCAAAAATTTCATTTTAGCCAAATCATAATGATTATCCTGATCATTATTTAATTATTTTAATTATATTTAATTTAATTATTATTTAATTATGTTATTAAAGGAGTTAAAGGAGAAGTATCCTTTATCAAATCTAAGTATTTACTGTTCCAAACTTGAAGCATCATTTTAGTGAAAACATTTTCAATCTATTTTATTCTAGAAAAATATTTTGTGTGAAAAAACATTGATTTATAAAATTATTATTCTAATATAGTTTCAATTTGGATCCATTGTTTAGAAGAGTCTTCCATAATGAATGGAATCCTATGACCTAATTGTGCTGCTTGATTATACATTATCAAATTGGGCATTGTAAGATCTTGTCCCATTCGTCAAGAGAAACTCCCGTGACACGTGTGGTTCACAAAAGAGGTTTACTCAAGCGTAATGCAACAGTTACAAGCAAAACCAGCTAATGCCTCCAGGTGGCTAGGGCCCACTTTACCGCATATGCCTCCTTCTCCCACACCATCCACCTTCTCTCTGTCTCGGTGAATTTGCGGGAGGCGCACAGGTGGAGGGGCCCCTCCGGACCGGGCTGTAACAGGACCGCCCCCGTTGCCACGTCCGACGCATCCACTTCGATGATGAATTGCCAGTCTGGGTCGGGGTGCCGCAGGATCGGCTCCGCCGTGAACCGCTGCTTCAAGTCCCCAAATGCCTACTGGCATTCTGCAGTCCACGCGAGCGCCATGCTGGGCTTTGGGGGGTTCCCACTGCCCTTGGTCTTCAACAAGTCTGTTAGGGGGAGAGCGACTTGGGTGAAGTTCGGAATGAACTGCCTGTAGAAGTTCGCAAACCCCAGGAAGCTTTGGAGTTGCCTCCGGGTCCATGGCGCTTCCCAGCCCAGGACATCCCTCACCTTCGCCGGGTCCATTTCGATCCCTCAGCTAGATATATGGTAGCCGAGGTAGTCCAGCTGCTCCCGGTGAAACTCGCATTTTGAGAGTTTCACATACAGCTGTGCCTTCAACAGTCTCTGAAGCACCGTGTGCACCAGTTCCACATGCTCTGCCAGGGTTTCGGTGTAGATTAGGATGTCGTCCAGATAGACCAGGACGCCCCGGTAGAGTAGGTCATGCAGCACCTCATTTATCAGCTGCATAAATACCCCCGGGGCCCCTTTTAATCCAAATGGCATCATGCAAAATTGGTAGCTTCCAAGCGGGGTATTAAACGCCATCTTCCACTCATTTCCTGCGCGGATCCTAACCCTGAAATACGCTTCACGCAAGTCCAATTTCGTGAATACCCTCCCCTTAGATAGATGTGAAAGTAAGTCCTTCATCAAGAGGAGGGGGTAGTTATACTCGGTGCTGATTGCGTTCAGCCCCCGGTAGTCCACACACATCCAGAACGAGCCGTCCTTCTTCTCCCGGAACAATATCGGGGCCTCCAGTGGTGACTTCGTGGGCTGGATAAAACCTCGCGCCAGGTTTTTATCTATGAACTCCCGAAGGGCGCCCATCTCCTTCATTGACAGGGAGTACATTTTTGGCTTGGGCAGTTTTGCCCCTGGTTCCAGCTCAATGGTGCAGTCGCTGGGTCTGTGGGGCAGGAGCTGGTCGGATTCCTTCTCCCCGAATGCCGCCACCAAGCTCCGGTACTGACGCGGGATGCCTCTGGCTTCCAGGGCTTCCCCAGGTCCCGAACCGCTCTCTGCCTTGGCCCCGCTTGCCGTCGCCTGCCCCCACCTCGGTATCGCCGCCATCCCTCGGGGCTCCGGGACCATCTCCGGGCGCCTCGGACCTTCCGCCAGTTCGGCCATGGCCAACGCCATGGCCACGCCTCCTGCTCTCACACTTCCCCGGCTCCTCATCCTCGACCCTCAGTGCTTCCGACGCCCAGTCGACCTGTGGGTTCCGTTGTCGCAGCCACGCCAATCCAAGCACCACCGCGTAATAGGCAATTGGGACCACCACGAACTTCAGCTCTTCTTGGTGGTAGCTGACCGTCATCTGGACCGGCTTGGTGTGGTACTGAGCCGGCCCTCCCCCCGCTAGTGAGCCGTCTAATTGGCTGAATGCGATGGGTTCCCTGAGGCGTCGCAGCTGCAACCTAAGCCCGGAGACTACAGCTGGGTGCATCAGGCAGTGTGTGCAGCCCGAGTCCAGCAGCGCTTGTAGCTGCGCCTCCCCCTCGGATGTGCACTCTCACCCGCGGGGAGGGCAGTCCTCATCGGCTATTGGGTCCGCGCATCTCGGCTCTCCTGCTCGCACTGGGACGCTGTTCAGTGCGAGCGTGCCTCGTTTCCCGCCGGCCCCGATTCCTCCCCGGAGGATGCCGTCTTGGGGGTCGACCACCCTATCTGGCCTCGTTCGGTCACCGCCACTGCCACACTCCTGCGGTCGATCACCCACTTGTTTCCTGGTTGGACATGGTGGCTTAACCTCTGCACGTGGTGGGGTTCCGTGCCACTCCGTTGGGCATTGTGCCACCCGGTGGCCTCGTCCTCCGCACCTGAAGCATAGGTTCAGGGCCTTGGGCACCTCTCGCCCCCCCGCGGGCTGTCGCCAGCCGCTCCACCTCTCCTCTGCGGTCCTCTCCCTTGGCTTGTCTCTCGCCTGGTCCCGCCTCCGCGCACTCTGTTGGATCTGCCGCCATGCTGGCTCCGCCGTCCCGGCCAGCCAGATCCAATCCTTTACGGTGGTCGGGTCATCCCGGCCCAGTGCCTGTTCCAGGATCTCCAGGTTGAGACCCCTCTTGAAATACTTTACCCTGAGAGACTCCAGCCAGTCCGTGAGTTTCTCCACCAACCCCCGGAACTCCAATGCGTATTCGGCCACCGACTTGTCCCTCTGCCTGAAACGTAGGATGTCGTCCTCGGCCCACTTGGCACTCACTGTGTCCTTGAACCTATCCCGGAGCGCCTGCATGAAGTCCGGGAAACTCTTCAGCTCTGCCGCGTTGGCGTCGTACACCCCAATCACCCAGCTGGCCACTCGGCCGTCCAGTAGCTCGGCCACGTAGGAGACCCTGTCCTCACCCCTGGCAAACAGGTGACTCTGCATGAAGCTGCGCACGTGGGTTAGAAAGTGAGGCAGCTGCTCGGGGTCCCCCGAGAACTTTCCGGTTATACCCCGGAGTCTCAAAGCATCTGCTGCCTGTCGATCCACCAACAATGGATTTGGCACCGGTGCCGGCTGGGGTCCCGGGCCGCCGCCCCCGTCGCTCGTGCTGCCACTCGCCGCTGGCGGACCCACTTTCAGCAGTATGGCTTGGAGCATCGCCTGCATGGAGTCCAGGAGCTGCCCGACCCTCGCCTCCAGCCAGGCGAACTCTTCCTCCCATTTTCGGGTCCGTGACCCCGAACCTCGGGTCGTTGTAACCCCCGATCGGTCGGGCCCCTGGTTCACTTCGATCGACCACCGCGCCGATGGGGGGTCCCCGATCCCGGCCGCCATCCCGTCGCTCCAGGCTGGCTCCGCCATCGCCTCTGCGATCCCGAGCTCCTCACGCTCCAACTGACCAACGGATTCCTCGTCGCTGGCCATTACCTGTACTCAAAAGGAAATAAGCGCTCCTTGGTGGTACCGGGTAGCGTTAGTGGTGAGTCCTGGCTTTATGTAAGATCTTGTCCTGTTCGTCAAGAGAAACTCCCGTGACACGTGTGGTTCACAAAAATGGTTTACTCAAGCGTAACGCAACAGTTACAAGCAAAGCCAGGACTGGCTTGGTACAATCACATTGGTTACTTTATACCTCTCCCCTTCCCGCGTTTTTGCCCCGTGATCACGTTACAGGCTGCAGATTATCAGTGCCCCAATAATCCCCCTTAATTGTCCAGATGGCAGGTTCAGCCCGAATCCCATTGTCCCTTGATCGACTGCCCCTCCGGCGTGGGCTGGTTCCCTTGGGGTCCTTTTTCTTGCATGCAAAGCCGGGGTTTCTGGATGTGCGGCGATCTTAGCTTCGCAGCTCGCGGCTCTGCTCATTGTTCGCTCGCGCCCTTATCAGTGTAGATTGTTTCCACTCTGCGGTTTCCCTGCTGGCTAGGCGCAGGTGGCCATTAATCAGCCACACTGCTCTCACTTCCCCTTTTCCCCAGCTTGCAAGCAGGCAGCGGAATTGGCTCAATCCGGCGGGCTGGCTTCTACAGGAGTGCCATGCCGGCTGAACCTGACAGGCATGACCCAGCCTCCCTGTTTCTGAGGTCTATATAAAATCCTTTTATTGATTCTCAATTTTTTTGCAAATTTATTTGCAAGAACTTTGAAATAATACCCCGTTTTAATAAATGAATGGTTCAAAGACTTAATAGTATTAATTATGTTTCTTATTCTTATTAATGAGACTAAATCAACAAAAGTTTTTTTTCATGTTTATCAACACGTTAAAAGAATGTTTAAAAAGGGTTGGCTATCAACTTCATTATGCTGGAAGTATAAAATTATAGAGTATACATTTACACAGATATAAGCTTGCCCTGCTATCATCCATTATGGTTTAATATCCATAAATAAGTTAATATGGGATTAGGAAGAGTAATATGATTTAAAGCTATGATGTTCAATGACATACACAACATTTGAAAGTATGGCTTTATCAAGCATGGAATGTAACCAAAAAATGATCAGTATTACTCTGTGTGGTTAAGGTTTAATACTGTTACTGTAAACTGTTTACCTGAGTTTTGTATATAAAGATTATTATAATATGTGATCTTTTTCTTTTCTTTTTTGAACCTCTTTTCCACTACCGTTCCATATACTAGAGAGTAAAAGTAGCCAGATCCTAACTTATTTTAATAGTAGATTTAAACAAGGTAGAAAAACTAATTGTAACTGAAATAGTAGAAAACTAAGAACTTCAAAACATTAATCATTTGAAAGATGAAGTGTGAAAACTTTGGTGGACTGAAAAAAAATTGGGGGAAATTGATTTGATTTTACTAAAAGAAAATTTACATATATTTATTTTTAAATATATGTGTTTCTATTAACAAAATTTGCAATTAACTGTTATACAATAATATGTGTCTGCATTTGTACTTGCTTTGTGGCTGAATAATCAGTTCTGCATTTGGCTTTCCTACAGAGGCCTTTTAACTTTCCATCAGTCACAGAAGGAAGCTGTAGTGGTGCCACTATGGAAAATAAAGACAGCTGCGGAGGTAATATTGTTCCCAAGGAAGACTTCTTCTTTTGCCCAAAAAGAAATTTCAGTTTACCTTGAAAATGCATTGTCTGAAAAGCAAAATACATAAATAAACAACAGCAAAACAAACAAAAAACCCCAAAACCAAAGAAGTGTAAACAACATACAAAAAATTCTTAATTTTAAAAATACTACCCAAATTAAATTAACCTTTATTATGATTTATAGCAAAATGTATAATTGTTTTGTGACAAAATTTACAAGTTTGTATACAAGGATGTTTCTAAACAAAATAGTCAGGGTAGAGTAAAATAATTCTATGTATGGAGGTCCCAAAATATGAGAAAAAAATCTAAAATACTGGGAAAAGTCTATTAAGTTATTTAGACAATTATGTAAATGAATCCTATCTTAATAAAATACTGAGCTACTGAGATAATACATTGATTTAAGAACTGCTAAACAGTTAAAATAGTTAAAAAAATAATCCTAAATAGATAAACTAAAATAATGAACTACACATAATCACGTCACTTGCCTGCATGGCCTTCGCAAATGCAAATTTAACCCAGGATGACATCAGAAATCTATTTAATCTGATGGAGTAGTGGTTTTAGGGTTAATTTGAAGAAAACAGTAGTATGGCTCCAGAATTGTCCTTCACTAGTTGTTGAGCAGATAATTAAGTTGCAAACTGTGTTTGAATTGCCTTCCCTTTGTGTATTGAGCCCAGTATCAGCTAGAGAGAGAAGTAAGACTCCTCCCTTGGAGAATGGAATGCAGCTGGAAGCGCTACTAACTTAGATAGATAAGGTTTCCTTAGCAACAAACAGTGCCCACCCTCTGGATATTCATACCCACCTTCTTAAGAGTGTTCTTGACGAACGGGGCATTCCTTACAGGCTGCAAGGTACTGTAAACATTCCCCATCTAAGCCACCTTATCAACATAATATTTCTATCCTCAATGCAGGTATGCTGTAATACTGTAATCTCTTTCTAAATGTGCGCACTTCACACAGACTACCGTTTTGAAATGAAGTAACACATATAATTACTTACAAGAAAGCGGGAAGTACTGTTTAACAAACAGCGAATTCTGCAAGTAAAACAGCGAGTTAAAAAAGAGGAGAAGTCTGTTTGCATGCTGTCACCCTCCTGTATGTTACACATTTTACTGAGAATGAGTTCTTCACCTAAAAATAATACAAAAAATAGGTTTCAAATTTTGACAACAAAGAATGACAATATTTTAAAGCAAATTTCATATAGAAAGAATGGCAGTATGTATATAAGAAAGTGATTACTGGAAGGGAGTGGGTGGGAACATGAAGAATTGAAGACAACAGAGGATGATGATATGAAGAACTGGGGAGGGAGGAAGAACATAAAGTGGCAAAGAAGCTAAAACAAAATGGTGGCAGGAAATAGGGTAAAAATTAGGAATGAAGAATGATGAGGGTAAATGGGATATGTAACATTTTTACTCCACCCCCATAAAAGTTATTGCAGGTTCTTATTGAATTAATACAGATATACCTGTATTGGTTTGCAAATGTCCAGATAGTAACTGTGGTGGATTCATGGCCCAGTGCAGTTGTCTGCAGAAATCCTGCCTGTCATCCACATGAATGTACTCATATATATTCTGATGCATTACATCAGTCTGAAATAATTACAACATTACTTTATTTTCTTTGATCTCTGAGTTCTTTTTTTTAAAGAAGTTTTGGGTTTGGGAACTTTTCAAATACAAATATTATAGAAATACCATGCTAAATTTTTAAATAAATAAAATAAACTTCAGTAACTTTCCTGGTAAGTAACTTATTAATCCCCAGCTTAGTCTTTTTTCTTCTTCTTTAACCATTCTTTGATATTACTGTTATTACTTGGAGCCAGAAAAGGGTTTCAGCTTGAAAGGAAAATATAAGATGGCTAAGTGATGAGCTCTCAATCCCTTAGTACTGAGGAGTATCTAGGAGTAGCTGGATTCTTACTTGTCACTGACAAGGAGTGATACATGCTTTCTAGAAATATGAGAACAATAAAATGTATAGATGCTATCCAATATGTGGATTTTACCGTTTAAAATCCAAATTTCAGTTGTATGTAAACTCAACATTCTTGGGTTGCATTTCTATAGCTTTGTTTTGTTACTAAAGGAAGTTTCCAAGCACTGTGGTGATGCCTTTCAAGATATTCTTCAATTTTTCAAGACTCATCCCTAATGCAGTCCAAAATCACTTCAGTATTAGGTTATTGCATTTATTACCTTAATGAACATGGATTTATGGATATGTAACAACATGGAAATAAAGAAATTATGTTTCCCTCTCCATGCTCAAAATTATAATAATGAGCTAAAAGCATGGTATTATACATTAATGCAACTGCATTAATGTATAATACTGTGCTTTCAGCTCATTATTATAATTTTGGGCAGTGTATTGTACAATAGTTCAATTCTTCTTATGATATATTATTAAAAAGGTCCAAAACAAATATTGCAAGAATGGGACAGCTGACAAAAAAAAGTCACATAACTGAAGAGTGAAGCAAATATGCCATGATAAAACATTAAGGGGTTTGTGCAGCAGGTGCACAAATAGAAGGCGATTTTACTTTTCTTTTCCTCTTCTACCATTCCCTGCAGCTCCTGAAATGTCTCCTCAGAAGACTGAGAAGCCTCTGCAACAAATGTAGAGGATCCCAATGCAGGGTAGAGGAATAATTTGAAATTAACTACAGAAGCCTTATTTTTTTCATTTATGCATATTTACCTGGTGAAATCCTAGATAGTCTACTATTGTTGGTGATGCATAAAATATCATTCCATCAGCACTCACTACTAATGCAAAACCATTCAGTGACTGGGGAAGAAAAAAGCAAAAGAAGAAATGATAAAGTAGAACAATAAAAAAATAATATATATTCTTCATGTATTGTAATATGCCTTTTTTCAAGTGTTTTTTTTTTTTAACCTGAAAAGCGGATCTAGGGGTGGCAAATCTGAATGCAGCAATAGTATAGAAAGGAATGCTGAATCCTTTTACTGATATTCATTTTCCAAAATGAAATCTATCCATCCAAATTTCGCTCTCCACGTCCCCAAGTAAAATACTGGTATCACCCCGCCAGAGGAAAAGCATCTCAGCTTTTTGGGAAAAACAGCCACCCTGAAAAGAATTTCCATACTCCACTTTTCTTGAGATAATCTTCTCAAAGCTGCTCTTAGTTTTTAAAAGCACCAGCAACAAATTTGTGTTTAACATTTAGTCACATCTAATAGCTTTGTGACAAGAAGTTGACTTGCAGAGTCTGGAGATAAAGTGATGCGTTCCAAGTTTCTAAAATCAAGACATAATGTTCAGGGGACTAAAATGATAAGTACAGGTCTTGCATAATGAACAAAAACTCCTAAAGCTAGCTTGACTGATAATTCTAAAGAAAAACTGGAAGCTAAATTAGTGCCAATAATACACAGGATGATTTGCTCTGAAAAAAATCTATTCATGCACTAGCCTAGCTCTCTTCTGTGAAAAGGTAACACTTCTCAGGAAGGGCACACTGTTTTTCAGCTCCCATGTTAGATGCTTTAAGACTAAATTATTAACAAAAGTATGTAAATATGATAAGCACTGGTTATGTGACAGAGTTGTTTCTTCCTTGCGGTCTATGTGCCACAGTGTTCTGCATGAGGCTTGCTGGATTTTTCTAGTGCTGAGGCCTAGCTTTACGCAGGAAGAATATTCTTAGTGAGCATATCTTTCCACTTCTCCTGAAGAATTAGGCAACCCCTTGATGTTTGTCCAACACAGTTTTAAAATTAGAACAGGACATTTCAACCTGCAATACTTTTATTAAGCTTTACTAAATCATATATTCCCCCAAAGTATACTGAATTAGTTTTCAACATGCTAACTGCTGCAAGAATCCTTTGTGCCTTTTATTGAAAAGGACATTTGAACCCCTCTATGGAAGCATGGCTAACCAAGTTGTGGGAGTCTGTTTCGATGTCCAGAATAACTTATCTTAAAAGTAAATCTAACACAGAATATAATTTAAACTGGAAATCATTCCTAGACTATAATACAATACACGGAGTTGTACCACATCCAAATATGGGTTTCTCTATGTGTAAAGACTATATTTCATTTTTATAGGATTTCTAAATTAGGACGTGTTCAGTAAAATGGGTAGTGTTTATTATAGTTCATATTTTCATTCTGTGGTTCATACTGTGCTGACCACAGTTCCTAATATATACATTTTGTTTAGGGCCTAATGGCAATTTTCAGGATTTTAAAATTATGTAATATATTTATGTAGTTATCCACAATCAATACTATACTGGAAAGTTTGTGTTGTATTCTTTTATCCCTTTTTATTGTTCTTTTCTTTGTTCATTTTCTTTGAAATGTCTAATAATTCTCTGATAAACAATATAAAACAATATAACTTTCAACTCTGATACATATCAGAAAAAATGGGTTCTATGTGGACTCTTCAGTGAGGTGTTACAAAGCATGGGATGTGACCAAGCAGGAAAAGTTCTGAAGGAGAGAATTCTGGACACAGAAAGGCAGTAAGATACTAGCGTGGCACAAAGGCAACAAACGACGCCACATGGATACATGCAAAGCTCTCTAAAATGCTGAAGTGAAAAACAGGCAAATGGAGGAAGTGAAAGGAGAGGCACCTAACCAAAGAAGAATATAACTAGTCTCCAGAAATTACAGGAACTCTGTGAGAAAAGCTGAAGTTCAGAGTGAGTTGATGCTTACAAGAAATACTAAAAATAAAAAGGGGTTATTTGGATGTTAGAAATTATAGGAAAGCCATAGAGGGTGTAGCTCCATTGTCAGGAGAAAACTGGTGAACAACAATGGGGGTAAGAAAGAAGGCAGAACCTAAATCTTATTTTGCATCTGTCTTCTCCCAGAAGGGAACTGGAGCCTTGGTTGGTTATCATTACACTTCTATAGAAGGAGAGAGCTGCAGCTTAGAATAGATAAGGAGAAGGTAAAAGAGAATTCAGCTAACTTAAACCAATTCAAGTCTCCACGATGAGATGAATTACATCCCAGAGTACTGAATAAATTAGTAGAGGTGATAGCAGAACCATTCTTGGTAATCTCTGAGAACTCCTGGAGAACTAGTGAGGTAATACAAGACTGGAGAAGAGCAAATATCTGCATCTTCAAAAAGAGATGGAAGAGGACCTGGGAAACTGCAGAACTGTCATCTTGACAACTATACTGGGCAAGATTCTTGAACAGATTATCAAGCAGCATGTTTGTGATTGCTTGGATAGAGATTAACAGGAGTCAATATGCGTTTACCACAAAAAAATTCTGCTAGACTAACCTTCTCTCCTTCTCTGATAGAGTTACTAGCTTAGTAGATAAGTATGTAGATATACTGTACCCAGATTTCAGCAAAATCTTTACAGTCTCTCATGATATTCTACTTAATAAAATGGTAAAATAAGGGCTTGATGAGACCCCTGGTAGATGTAGTCACAGTTGGCTGAATGAGCACACCCAAAGTGTACTCAGTAATGGGTCCACTTCAGCCTGGAAGGAAGTAGCAAATGCAGTGTCACAGGCTCTGTGTTGATTAACACTTTTATCTATTACTACAGTGAGGGAGTTGAGGAGACACTTATGAAGTTTGTAGATAACACAAAGCTAGAAGGGATGGCTAATATTTTAGATAAAAAAGAGAAGGTTCTTCAAGCTCTAAATAGGCTTGAACAATAGGCTGAAATGAGTAAAATTTATCAGGGAGAAATGAACTAAGTACAGAATGGGGGAGATCTGGTTTGAGAGTACAGGTGAAACTCGAAAAATTAGAATATCGTGCAAATGTTCATTTATGTCAGTATGGCAACTCAAAAGGTGAAACCAATATATGAGATAGACGCATTACATGCAAAGCGAGATATGTCAAGCCTTACTTTGGTATAATTGTGATGATTATGGTGTACAGCTTATGAAAACCCCAAATTCACAATCTCAGAAAATTAGAATAGTGTGAAAAGGTTCAATATTCCAGGCTCAAAGTGTCCCACTCTAATCAGCTAATGAATCCATAACACCTGCAAAGGGTTCCTGAGCCTTGAAATGGTCTCTCAGGCTGGTTCAGTAGGAATCACAAGCATGGGAAAGACTGCTGACCTGACAGTTGTGCAGAAAACCATCACTGACACCCTCCATAAGGAGGGAAAGCCCCAAAAGGTAATTGCAAAAGAAGTTGGATGTTCCCAAAGTGCTGTATCAAAGCACATCAATAGAAGGTTATGTGGAAGGGAAAAGTGTGGTAGAAAAAGGTGCACAAGCAGCAGGGATGACCACAGCCTGGAGAGGATTGTCAGGAAAAGGCCATTCAAAAGTGTTGGGGACTTTCACAAGGAGTGGACTGAGGCTGGAGTTAGTGCATCAAGAGCCGCCACACACAGACGGATCCTGGACATGGGCTTCAAATGTCGTATTCCTCTTGTCAAGCCGCTCCTGAACAACAAACAACGTCAGACGCTGGGCTACAGAAAAAAAGAACTAGTCTGTTGCCCAGTGGTCCAAAGTCCTCTTTTCTGATGAGAGCAAATTTTGCATCTCATTTGGGAACCAAGGACCCAGAGTCTGGAGGAAGAATGGAGAGGCACACAATGCATGATGCTTGAAGTCCAGTGTGAAGTTTCCACAGTCTGTGTTGATTTGGGGAGCCATGTTATCTGCTGGTGGTGTTGGTCCACTGTGCTTCATTAAGTCCAGGGTCAACGCAGCCGTCTACCAGGAGATTTTGGAGCACTTCATGCTTCCTTCCGCAGACGAGCTTTATGGGGATGCTGACTTCATTTTCCAGCAGGACGTGGCACCTGCCCACACTGCCAAAAGTACCAAAACCTGGTTCAATGACCATGGGATTACTGTGCTTGATTGGCCAGCAAACTCGCCTGACCTGAACCCCATAGAGAATCTATGGGGCATTGCCAAGAGAAAGATGAGGGACATGAGACCGAACAATGCAGCGGAGCTGAAGGCCGCTATTGAAGCATCCTGGTCTTCCATAACACCTCAGCAGTGCCACAGGCTGATAGCATCCATGCCACATCACATTGTGGCAGTCATTGCTGCAAAAGGAGCCCAAACCAAGTACTGAGTACATATGCATGCTTATACTTTGCAGAGGTTCGATATTGTTCTATTTCCAATTCTTGTGTTATTGATGTCATGTAATATTCTAATTTTCTGAGATTGTGAATTTGGGGTTTTCATAAGCTGTCCGCCATAATCATCACAATTATACCAAAGTAAGGCTTGACATATCTCACTTTGCATGTAATGCGTCTATCTCATATATTGGTTTCACCTTTTGAGTTGCCATACTGACATAAATGAACATTTGCACGATATTCTAATTTTTCGAGTCTCACCTGTATGAAAGGGATCTGGGATCCTTTTGATCACAAGTTAAACATCAGCCAGCAGTGTGATACAGCTCCTAAAAAGGCAAATGCTATCTTAATAAGAACACAGTGTCCAGTTAATGGGAAGTAAGTGATACTTCACCATCAAATTACTCACTGACTTTTCTTCCAGTGTGTCAGCCAATCCTTGAATGTTTTGCCTCTGCCACCAATATGCAGTGCCTGAGACTTTTATTGACAGATGGAGAGGCAGAAGTTCCTAAAAGATACCTTTATCTTTTCATGGAGGGAACTGTTTCTGTATGCCCAACTTCTCTCATAAAAAGGGTGCTCAATTAAGCTATTCCACTGTACCCTCCTCACCTCTATGGTGGGTGAGACAGCTATTTTTCACACTTCTGATTCTGTCTGGCAGGGCATTCCATTATTTCACTAATAGCATGGTTCATCCTATGCAAAAGTTCCTGACACTGCCAGATCATTATTCTCTCAAATGGTTTTTAATATTCTCATTCAAGATGAGGATAGGCTCCAGTGCTACCTACTGCAAATCCTCCAATTCTTCCTAAGGTTCTTTCTCATGCCTTTTTGATGTAACCAAGTGTTTGCAATCCATTTCTTACAGTGGCCGAATGGTTGCACTTGCCCTTTGTTTACTAATAGGCCTGTCACTTCTTCAGGTACTTGCACTGGTAAATCTGTTATGAAATTCCTGGGCAGCTGTGACAATCTTATGATAGCTGCGGGCAAGGTGGGGCCACAGCCAGCAGACATGCACACTAGGCACTTCCCATCTTCCCAATGCACTTCCCAACTAAAAATCAGCCTCAGCTGATGAAAATTCCAATGATGTTTCTGCATAGATACATAGTTCATGTGTGTGAATGCATAGATAATTATATAGGATAGTTGCTGCTAAGCAGATTGAAACAGGCTGTTACCATATTTGCAGTATAGATGTAGTGCAGTAATCAATAGTAAATTCCATTTGGTAAGTAAAGGATTATTTGCCTATATTTTATTTTGGGCAAGTTAATGTTTCTCAGCCTCTACCTCTTTCAATTCAAGAGTGTTAATTTATCTGGGAAAATTATTAATTAATTAAATATGAACATGCTGGAAAGCAGAATCATAAGTATTTATGAGGTTCAGACTTTCTCAGTTTTAACTTCGTAACTGTATTTGCAAGGTTACATTTTTAAAATGTTGCTTCTCACCTCTAGTAAAAATCCACCTTCTGGTATGGCAGGTTCCTTAAGTAAGCCAACTTCTTTTATATCATGACTTGTTTGGTATCTCAAATGCTTTTCTTGAACAGCTGTTGGTAATAATAAATTGATATTTAATATAAAATGAAAATTTATGAGCACAGCAATTCTTAACATTGACCAAGGACCCCAAACCCTGCCAGAAAGAGATTGCCAGGGCAAATATCAGAAACAATGTATTTTACCCTTTTTCCTAAAGGAGGGGAAAGATAATTCTCTTCCAACAATGAGAAGGAACGTGCAGTATTTAAAGTAGTCATTTGGCTATTCTACATGTGTTGCCTATGTTAGACAGGGGAAAGAACACAGGATTTTAGATTTAAGGGACCTTCCTTACTACCACCTTTTCTGCTTTCCAAACTCAAGATTTCCCAACCTTTGAAAGACAGCCAGAGAAGCCAAAGAGGTATGATATTGGTTATCTCTGTTCAAAGCTTAAGCAATTTTTCAGACCTCAGAGGCAAGAAGCCAAGGGATCCTATCACCACAAGAATGCTGCTCTAGAGGTCACAACATTAATTCCTTAAGAAACCCTTCGCATGAGGTTTATTACCATTAATCTCACATTATAAGTCAGCAATATTGTTGAAATGTTTTGGATGTTTTGTGGAATATGGCTGGCCCACATAGTTGGCCCTATCATTCCTTAACACACACTCAGGATCAGCCTCTTCATTTACTAGGGAGCAGAGAGCCATAAAGTGGGTGGATTCAACTGGAGCCAAATGGATAAATGAGATCAAGCATGAATTAAGCCCATTTGGAGTCTTAATTAGGATCTGAAAGCTGCACTAGGTGACTAATGGATCCTACAGGCCTGGGGTTAACTTCAAGGATCTGACAGGCAGTTTGACTGTGCCCTTCTTGTTGCCTGGCATGGAGTGTGACACAAGCCCTGGATATGATTACTCCTACAAAGCCTCTCACTGTGCATCAATCCTGCTGGGCTCCTTGTTTTTCTGCTGATCTTCAAGAGATACAATGCAGAGCACCACTGGAAGAAGATGAAGAGTGAATCGAACCATGCACGAGTAAAAGCCCATATTAGGGATTACACTATGGTGATAAGAGCTGTGAAACATAACTATTGATCTTATTGCATCCACAGATAGTTGCCCAGCAGCCCTTTTTACTGTGACCTATTCTTTGCTAGGGAGAAATGGACCACAGTATTTTTTTTAGCAGACTGCTATATTATAAACATCTGGTGGATAAAGTCACTCAGATTCACTTGGAGTTGGACTTTGACTGGCAAAACCTGAAAACACTTTCTTGGTTATCTGGATACTTGAATGAGTTTGAGCCTGTGACTCCAGAGGATGTAGACAAGGACCTCAGACTGATGAAACCAGATACCTCTGTATTAGATTTATGCCTTTCCTGGCTGGTGAAAGGTAGTTGGGTCCATAAAGGTGGGAGGTGATATGCAGTTGGGTCCTTTGAGTGCCCTCTGCCTTGAAGGATGCAGTGGTATGCCCTCTCTTCTAGAAACCTTTGCTGGCCTGCATACTACTTGTTTAGTCTCTCCTTTCTGGGGAAGGTTATTGGGAAAGTGATTGGATTCTAGCTTCAGAGGACCATGGAAGGTACAGATTATCAGAGCCTTCGCTAGGACTTAAAATGGTTTGATTTTTGACTTATGGACTAGCTTTAAAAATAATGTGTCTCCCAGACTATGAGGGGTTTTATTGGTTGTTGTTGTTTGCAATTTTTTGCAATTAGATTTCAAACTTACAGTGGTCCCAATCCCTACTCTAGGCCAGAATGTGACAACTTCTGCATGCTATTACTCTGCTTTATTCATAAAGGGTCCAGATGACAATATTCTCAATTTGTTATCCTCCTGTCTTTGCACATTAGTTCTTATATCACTTGTCTTTTCAGAGAAAAGCTATCAAGGAGAAATAATGCAAAATGAGGAATAATTGCAAAATGTCTTTCAAGTTGTAGGCCTACACGTTCGCCATGTCAGAGTACCCTATTTCTACTTATTCCATTGCTCTGTCTTATGCCTTATTACCTTTTATTGTATACAGTAAGACAGCAACGTCTGCCAAAAGGATTCCAATAATGGTAATAACTACAGGAAGGACACCTATGGCTTGGCATAAAAATGTCATTCATAATACAGTATTTATTTATTTATTTATTTATTAGATTTATTGATTGATTGATTAGATTTCTCTCCCGCGCATCTCCCCTACAATAGTATATATTTCAAAGTAAAACAAAGTAGAACATAAAGCTGCAATTAAAAATAAGGATGGTAAATGAAATGAAGCACAAAAGTAAAACTTGAAATACAGGGCTACAAAATCTTAAGGTCCAGAAAATTAAGATGTATTTGCATAACATTTTAGCACTTGGCTCTAGCCTATATCTTTGATTGTTTTTTACTGTTTCTTGTTTTCACTCACTCTGTATGCAATATTCTTTTTTAAACAAAAACCCTTTATTCAACTTATATGTCATTCAGTCACTCAGACTCAGACTTGAATGGGCACTTGATACTTGTTAGGTAGTCCAAAATACCAGGGCAAGAACAGTGTTAGACAAAAACAAAACAAAAAGTAACATAAGACACTGTAATTTTTGAAACATATAACATTCTAAAGCATTAAGTGAATACTCCCAATTAAACATTCTAAAATTGCTCAGTCCTTTTGTTTCTTCCTGCTATGCCAATGCATATTTTTCATTTGAGCAAACTTCCTTTTGTAGATTGGACTGTTCAAGAAATACATATGAAAATCTTTGTGTTCTTTTTGCATTTCTTCCCCTGCCTCCTTTCCCTTCTCTCCATTACCAGTCATATGGTAAGCACAGATTACAGCAATCCTGATTTGAAGGGGAAAAGTGATTTGGAATATAGATTGGCTTCTTTCTTCCTGATACTTTCAGAAACTTGACTGTCCAACTAAATAACAAATAATTACAGGTAGCCAACAAGAATGTGATGCTATCTAGTGTATTGTTTCAGGGCCTTCTCTTTAGTTTTGCAACAGCCCCTCAAGTTGTCACAACATGCATGGTAGTGGCAGTAGTGTAGAGGTCATGTATATTCCCCCCAGTTCAGAGACAATTATTATATCAACATAGAACCAGGTACCTTCCAAAGCCAGTAAGAGAATGGCCAAGTACCCACTGAACTGGAGCAGGGGGAGGAAAAGGCAAGAATTTAAACTCTGGAATAAATGCTTTGATTTCTCTATACTGCAGTAGAAAATCTCATACATGGCTTCATTCTTCATTCATTCAATCTTGCTTATTTGAGTCTGCGACCATTCTCCAAGTAAGCCAAATTCTGAATAAGGGGTTAAATCTCTCCTCTCACTAAAAACTATGGATTAGTCTTTCTATCACTGAAAGTATATTTGGTTGCTATTTCAACACATCATCCTTCAGTAAATGCTTATTGATTACCCAGAATTTTCTTCTTCCACGGTCTGCATCTTTACTGTCTTGCAACTTCAGCCTTAATGGCTAAATCTTTTAAATGACTGGTATTTTCTGTTCCATATCTCTAGTGCTTTAGGTAGCATTCCTTGTGGACATGAATTCAGCCTGAAAGGTAGTAAGCTCTGTGTTCTTAGAGTTGACCTATGTCATGGCGAGCCCAGACTCAGATGAGGAGATTGACAATGAGCAGCCTATTCCAGAGTTGCCAGACAAACCACCGTCTGAGGAGCTATAGGCAGTTGATGCAGGGTCATCCAGCAATCAACAGGAACAGCTGCCATCACTCTCTGAAGATGAAGAGTCTGAGTTGCCAGCCCCCCCACCAGGCGGTGCAAGGGCTTGATGTGCAGAGAAGAGAGCTGAGCAAAGGTGCTCTACAAGGGTCCTTGTAAGAAAGGAACCGCGCTCTTCCTAATGAGAACACTGGCACTGGTTCTATTTAAGAAGAGCAGCAAACTCAAGCTTTTCTGTTGGCAACAGCCATCTGTTTAACCCAAATTCTGTGTGCCTCGGCTCCTGACTTGAAATCCTGTGACTTTGGCTTTGGACCCAAACCAAAGGCTGATGAATCTCCTGCAACATTTGACCCTTGGACTTCATTTTGACTACTCTTGCACCTGCTGCTTTGGATTTGGGAGTCTCGTAAGGCAAGTCTGTAGGACTTGGGGACTTGTTTCTCACTGTGTGTGCATGTGCATTTACACTTCCTCTTCTGTTTAGGTGTATGTTTCACAAAGTTATTAGTAAAGCCTGCAACCACCTCTCTATGAGGTGTGCATGTTTGGCCTGGGACAGGACAACCTGCCTTTCTGTCAGTTTTATCCTTAATTGGTCTGTGCTGAGCTAAACATTACCTTCCTCTCAAAAGTTTCACATTAATTAGCCATTCATTTTACCAACTTTACCAACTAAGAATCCATCTTCAGATTTAAAGCATCTTGGGATGTTCAAATGTGTTCTTGCATTCTAGTGTATAAACAAAGCTGTGAAGAAGTCTGAATGCCTTTTTTTCTCTTCCACTGTCTGCCTTGGAAAAGCTTGTTAGTCTCTTTCAGCTTTTCTCACAATGAATAGTGAAGATGATGTACCTTGCTTATCAATGCTAAGAACTACCCTTTTGCTGCAAAGGTTATGGCACCCTCCATGGCTCTTTGGGATACCCCTTTTCCAGTTCTTCACAAAGC
Organism: Liasis olivaceus; assembly: GCA_030867105.1. NCBI lineage: Eukaryota > Metazoa > Chordata > Lepidosauria > Squamata > Pythonidae > Liasis > Liasis olivaceus. Next base: position 60,032,354 of record CM061351.1, read on the forward strand.
AGCTGTTTCCTTTCAGTATACTGGATGAATGTGTGTGACTAGATGTTTCTTTTTGTCAGGCTGAAATGTTGCTTTTTCTATTCTTTCTCAGCACTTGGTGGTAACCTTGCATATATAAAGCATACATCCATATGGTGAAGCACAGAAGCCATGAAGAAGAAAAGCACATTGTTTGTAACCAAGAGGTAATTTGTGTTTTACCATCTTTCCCTTCTAATGTCCGCACTAAGAGGCATCCCTGATTCTCAGGGCCACTACAGCATCATGGGAACTGGCAACAATGGAAACAATTGCCACTGTTGTCTGAACAATTCAGTTTCTTCAATTTCAGAATCATATTCCAGTACCAACTTACATATAAGATCTAACAGATGTTCTGAGTTTTGTTATAAGCATTTCAAATTCAGTCGAATCTTTAAGTATGCCACCTTGTTTCTGTAGTTCCTTTTCAAATATGCTTATTTGAAGATACAGAATAAGACATTTCTGACCAGTCCAAAGAGAGTCTTAAAAGATCTCATCTTTGTTTTATTAAAGATTAAATCTTGCAGTCTATAGGAATTATTACCTCCCCGCTGATCAATATTTTACACATATTTACCTTCATAAAGGTATTTACTATTGAAGCAAGAAGGGATATTCTTTTATATTTGACCCATATTCTTACTAAGCTGTTTATAATAGAATTATCTCCTATGTACTAAACCAGGGGTGGGCAACCTACAGCCTGTGGTCCCAAAAAGAAATCTATTCACTCGGTCCAAGAGAGAGATGAGAAATCACTTGCTACCTCCTTGGGTGGCCATTTTGGGGATGGCGTCACCAGCCACCTCGGCATGGATGGAGCAATAAGTTCACCACCTGGCACTGGCAAGAGTAAGCTATGAGGTGGAGGAGGAGGAGGAAATGGCCATGACAGCAGCAAGGCCTCTGGCCCCTATGCAGAAGAAGGTTGCCCAGCCCTTCACTAAACAGTTCAATTTGTATCAGACCAGAAGTATTTGTGTAGGGCTTCTGAAAGCCCTGTTCCTACCATTACTATAAAAGTAATCCAGCCATATGATGATATCATCCAATCTGTTATCCAGAACAGGCAATTAGCTGGATAGTATGACTTAAAGTTTGATATAGCCAATCCACCTCATTCTTTTGTGTCTTGTAGAATCCTGAATTTGATCCTCCATCTTCTATTTAACCAAATGAAGTTACTTGGCTTTGCCACTCATTCAACATCTTTTCTTCAGCTATTGGGATCATTTGGAATAAGGGGGACTTCCTGTGAGTGTCATGGTAAGCTGACATCCTCTTGTTAGCAGGACAGCTTTGTGAGGAGAATCATGGCTGGATGCTGGATCTGGACCGATGAAATTGTTGACGTTATCCATGTGACTCCGGACAGCCGCTATTTGTGAGTAGACTGCAGAAACTGCCATTTTGCAGTTGGCTTATGAGTGGAGAAGCTGGGAGTCAGGATTTCATCAAACTCACACTCGCAAAGCAGCCTTTTGTGAACATTAAGCTTGACTGAGCCTTATTTCTTAATCACTTTTTTGGATTTGGATTATTAATTTTGTTTATTTGTTTGTTTACTGGAGAGATTAAAACCCTTTGGACTGGCAAGGTTTTACTGTATTCATCTGGTGAGTTTCCTCCTCTTTAGAGGACAATGGTGTATATTCGATTTTAAAAGTTTTGAAAATCTATCATTTCTTGGACTATACAGCAAAAGGTGCTTAGTATATAGATTTTAGAAAGTTAACAATGGATTAAAGGGCCAGAGCAATTTGGAATTATAGCTCTGAATTAACTAGAATATATTTTCTCATGAGAAAATGGCAACTGTTGTGGCTTTTTTACGATAAGAAGGTTTTGACTGTTTTTATGATGAGATCTTGAAGGATGGACACTAGAGGGAGCTAGAGGAAAAAGACAGAACATGTAATGAAGTTATAGAACAAGAACAAATTGCAATGGATGTTTATGAAATTACTTGAAGGGGGATTTAAATGTAACACAAATGGATCTGATGGATTACTCATTCCCTAAAGGACATGTACAGATATTAAACCAAGAAACAGATTTGGATAATTTTTTCTTACTGGATATACAAAAGAGCTCTGTTAAGGTTTTGAAGGACTTTATTACAAGTGACAAGCAGAAGGATAAACTTTACTTATTGGATATACAAAAGAAACTTGTTAAAGATCTAAAAGATTTTTGCCTTGAAATACAGATGACTGGCAAACTACCTCTAGGACTCTCTTTGAAAGGGCTAAAGAATATTTTCAAAAACTCTGGGAAGGAATACAAGGTTGGTTTGTTTGATCAGGGCTAAAAGAGGAAAAATGTTATATCTGGTTGCCCTTACTGGACTTTTGCTGACAAAGAACGACTGACGAAGCATTTGGATTTTGCTTTTTTACTTAAGAGATGAGCTGGGGGAGAAGAGAGATTATGTTGTATTTAGAGTGGTGATAGGCCATTAAATTTGTCTTTACTTGCTGGGATGAAGGGGGAAGTTACTTTTTTCTTTTTCCTCTTTTCTTTCTTTTTTCCTTTCCACACCCCTCCCCCTCCCCTTTTTGTATTTTTCTGTTCATATTTTTTTATTTTTGTATTGGTTTTTATTCTTTCCATTTATAATTTTTAATAAAATTATTTGGAAAAAAAAAAAAGATCATTTGGAATAAAAAGGAACCCCTTGGAAAAATATTCTTTTTTACTGCCAATCTTCTTCCTAGCCAAGATAGGTTTAGGTTTTTCCATCTTAAAATATCAGCCACTATATTTTTCCAAGTCTCTAAACAGTTATTTTTGAATAAATCTTTACTATTTCTAAGTAAATTCTCAAGTATTTACTCAGTTTAACGCTGTTATTAAACCCTGTTGTTTGTTTCAGATGCTAATTTTCCCCTTCAGATAGGTTCCATGTAATCATCTGTATCTTAGTCTTATTAATCAGGTATCCTGATACCAAACTGTCCAGGTCCCATTGTCGATTCTAAGATATCTGCTAAATGAGTAACTGTAAATACAACATCATCAACATCCAATTTTAATTTATGCTGTTGATTTGCCAGTTTAATTTCCTGAAATTTTACTCTCTTACACCATCTTCCTTGCCAGTGCTTCTAATGCCAGTAAAAATAGAGAAGGAAGAAGGGGACAATCTTGTCTTGTGACTTTCAAGATTTCTATTTTTGTGATAGAAATCTATGTACAAATTATCTTGGCTTCTTGTTCATTATAAATACTCTGTATCCATGAGAGAAAATTCAAACTGTGGTTCATCTTCTTCAAGGTCACAAATATGAAAGGACATTCCAAATTAATGAAAATGTTCTGCTCATCAAGAAAAATTATAACTGATTTATTTTTCTAGTTGATATTATGAATGATGTTCAAAATATGTCTGAATGTTAACTCTCATATATCTCTTTGGGACAAATCCAGTCTGCTCATGGTAAATTATGCCAGCTAAAAGACTATTTAACCCACTTGCAAGAAAAGCTTATAGTAGGCATTCAGTAAGGAGATAGAAGTCATTAAGACTCTGGATGGGATGGATCATGACTTCCTTATGAATCAGAGATATAAAAGACTCCTGCCATGAGGGAGAGAGTACTTGACATTGTTATATCTCATTTATTACATAACAAAACACCAGAAGGAACCTAGTATCACCTTTTGCAACTACAAACTATTACACAGACCAATACAACTCTCCTCCTACAAATTCATTATCCAAGTTAATGGTTTCATCAACATTTCTTTGAAGGTCCTATAATATATTGCAGGAAATCCACCTTGTCCTCAGGAGTTATTCAATGTTAACATCTGTATAACTTCCTTTATTTCATCTTGTGTGTAACTGGATAGCTTGAGATAATTTAAATAAGGCAAACAGAGAGATAAATTCAAAGTTGTGCAACTACCAGCAGTTATATTAGAAAAAGAGAGAAGGCATTTTCTTGCTTGATGATTTTTCTTAGACCACTTACCCTGAAAGAAGCTTCTGACTTTAAGGTAACCAATGCTGAGACGCAAGATAGATAGTTTGTCCAGTTTAGATATGACATCTGGAGGGAAAGGCAGAAGACTAGCCAGGTGATCTAATTCAGCATTCAAACGGTCTCTATGTCTCTTCGAAGGATTAGAAGTTCTATTCCCATGTTCAGGCTTCCTATTTGTGGAGAAAATGTGTCAGTTTCTTGAACCCATCCAGCAATTTTTCTTAACAACTGACTAATTTGGAAGAAAAACAGGCCATCTTCTCTTAGGTATTTTTTTAAATCTCAGAAGAAGCCACTTCCATAAGGCTGCTAAAGAACCCCTATATGGATGCAGTCACCAGATACTGAGCTCAATTTAAGGGAATTCTTATCTTTGTTCTTTCTTTTTACTAAACATGTAATTATATTATTGTTATATAAGAAAGATCTAATTCTAAAGAAGATGACCTATAATTATATACCATTTGTGATATTAATCTTAACTGATTTGGGCATTCCCTTATATAAAAAACATGAAATGAATGCTCCATCACAGGGGAAAAAACAATGGCTATGGAACAAGATAAATTTAGCAATATGCTATAAGAGCATGAAAAAGGTACAATAATCACATAGATATGCAGTATCAAACATATTCCTGGGTATAAAGCACTGTAAGTGTGTTAACAGTAATAAAGCTCTCTTATCTATAAGACATTCAGTTTTCTTCTATCTTGAGTTGACAAATAGATGTATCACTGGCAGTTGACAGAATAAGTTTTATAACCTTCAAGGAATGTTTTATTAAAATTGCTGAGGTAGAGTTGTGAAAGCATAAAATAATATAAGCTAACACAATTATAAAACAAGTTAATGTGGGAATTTTGTAGAGACAGAGGTAAGGATTTTTCAGTTCACCACCAACACAGGCCAAGATCAGGGCAATTTCTTACTAAAGCAACACACTGAGATTACGTTTTGAAGTTTGCTTTTTATAGTAGTAGTTTGATTTTTGTGCCTATTTTCATACGACTGCAATATACTTCTAAAATTAATTTTGTTCTATTTGAATTGCTTTATCCCCAGTACTGTGGTATACATTTCATGTGCACTAAGAATGAACAGATACCATTGAGGGGGGAGAATAAAAGTGCAAATATATATTTTATTTAGAAGCAACAATGACAAACTCTTGGGGAGGGGTCGAAGACAGTGTGATAGGCTGTTCTTCTTGGTATGTGTGGGAAGGAGGAAATAGATTCTTCTCCAAATGTTGGGAAAGGGACAGGTGGGCCAAGGAGGACCAAGATACAGTTTTGCCCAAAGAATTCTGAGAACCACAACGAGTTAAGTGCTGAAGATTCTACTAGAGGCAGTTAGCTCCCACACAGACATTTAATTCCCAAGGTTTTCCCAAACTGAAGGAATGAGGAGGGCATGGCTAAGAGTACAGTTTATAATGAAAAGTGTGTAACACCATGCACAAATAAATAAGTGCTGTACATATGTATATATCTATATCATTATATCAAAGAACACTGCCTGAAACAAAGTAGGATGCACACAGTTCACAAAACATATATATCAATGCAGACTAATGATAGTTCTGTCCTTCAACAAGGAACAACCCATGTTAAATCCCTACTCATTCACAGTCTTGGACAATTTTTTATTTCTCCAACCCAATCTAGTTTACAGGGCTATTTTGAGGATAAAATAGGAAAGTGAAGAGAGAAAGAGCCAAAGCAGGTTATATAAATGAAAATGGAAATAAGTAAACAGTTGTTTTAAGAATAAAATTGAATAAATCATAAAGATAAAATCTGTTAAATACTTAACTGGTTTTGAATGGGTTTCCGTCTTTTCCTCCCTGCATACAGACATTCTTCTGGTGGAATCATTGTTCTGTCATGGAAGCTGCAAGGCATTTCCAATTATTCAGTTAAAGCCAGCATTCCTCCAAAGCAGTGAAATTCTAAAAAACTAAGTTCCAAAGATCCTCTTCATTATTTAACTGAATAATGATGTAAGCTAAATTCAATTTCCTAATTTAAGATTATATAAAACATTTATAGGAAAGAAAAATAGCATTTTTAAAATTGAATTTTTAAAAATATTCATTTTGGGTATGGCCAACTGGAATTTACTCCCTGAGGCAAATATTAAATATGAAATCATACTTATAAAGATAAAATATTAATCAAGACATTATAAAACTGGATCCACCTAAGTATCATATAACTTACTTATATCAATTTTCTCAACAGTGTCTACATCCTGGATGATATCTCATCATACCCATTATTACAGACATTACTTGGCCCTACTTTAGTGTTAAATGTCTTTTTTAGGCTCTTTAGTTGTTCCGAATAGTAATGTATGTTTATCATAATGTAACAATCCTGGATGAAACACCAAAGTGGCTGGAGTCATTTAGCTATGGTCTGAAACAAAAAAGCAAGCAAATTGACCCTAATTGCTGAAATGCAGAGAAACTTGCAGCCCACAGACTAATTTCATGTGGTCCTCAGCTCTTATCAAGAACAATCCGTTCTTTCTCATATTTTGCAGAAAGAAAAGAGGGTGTCAGATATAAGACGAAATTGGGATTGGAAAAAGATCAGATGTGCTTCCCCCCCACATCCACTAATGGCTCCTGACCAACCCTTGCTTCTGATTTATCCACCTTATGACCCTTAATAAATTTTCTCTGAATTTTATTAAAAGGCATTGGTAGTCAGAAAATGTGCTACCAGAATCCCCCTGATTTTATGCTATCCTAGATGGCTCTTGTGCTACAATGTCTAACATAAGAGAATGCTTCTTTCAACAGAAAAAGGTTTCTGGCCTTAAAAAAAAGTTTGCAATATTCAAAACATGAAAACCATATTACATAAGACAAAAATATTACTTATGTAATGAGGTTATGATTAAGGACTCTACAAGAACTTCAGAAAGATGGGTCAAGCAAGATTGACAATCTAAAACTCATGGTTGGCCAATGCCTTTACAAGGGCCACTCATACTGTCACAAAAAAGTATGTGGAGAGAAAAATAAAAAGGACAGTGTTTAGCTTAACAATCTGTTCCATCTCTTTCCCAATTAATAAAAGAACAGGGCTGTTAGAGGTAGCACTCAGGCATATGCCTTTACATGGCATGAAGTATGTGCACATAAATATGACATCTTGGAAGTAACAAGAAGTGCAGAAAAAGAATGAAATAAATACAAGGAGGAGCTGATATACAATTGGAATATAAAGATCTACAACAGAAGAAGAATAGTCTATAGATTTTTGGGTTTTCAATTATTTTCGGACAGGAAAAATGAAACAAAATGGTGAATTGTTATGTAAAGAAACAAAAATCAAAGAACAGTGGAATTCAATAGTTTGGACTAATATTTTTTAATCCTAATCATATTCAATGGTTCCTTATGTTGCTTACATTTTATGAAATTTATTGTAATGTTTAGTTTAAATATATGTATTGTATTTTAATAATGTATAAAATGTATATTGTTTAAACATTTAATGTTTCATTTTTCAGTATTGGTGTCAATGTGTGTAGAAAATTAAATATCCAGCCATTTCTTATTCTGGACCCTGTGTCCCTAATCTAGGGACAGAATTTAAGATAGCTTCTATAAATCATTTTGCATGCTCTCCTCAGCTGGAATTCCTCTGCCTGTGTAACATGACACTAAAGTTTTAATTTTTTCTAGAGTTAAAAAAATATATCTGACCCAGTACTGCTGAAGTGGCAGTCTAATAGGAATAATTTAAATATCTTGATTAAAAAAATGTACTTTAGTAGGTTGGATGATATCAGCAATACATGGTTAACCAAGATTAAGATTCACAGAAAGCAGATGTTCCAGGTTTGACTTATATTAAATTCCTTATAAAGAGACAAAGTAATTATCATAGGAAGTCACTGAACATGTTGAATTACTTAAGATTTTTATTTTTAAACAATTCAAAACATTTGGAAAATTTCCCAGGAGTTAATATGCCATGCCTTCCAGCCCTTGGATTCTGCAGCATGTGGTAGAAGATTCTGATGAGCATCCTAACAGAAAGCTTTGTGAGTCCCATATTAAGAACCCTCTAACCCAAGTCTTGCCATCAGACGTAGAGAACATAGCCCCCTATCACCTCAGTTCTGCACAAGTCTGAGACTGTAAAATCAAACAAATGCTGTTCAGTAGGCTGGGCTTCTTCAGAGAGGACAGAGATGACCACAGTACAGATCCTGGCTATGCATATAAGACGTTAGGATACTGCAGAATCAGCATAAAAACATAGCAGTCAGTCAGGTATATTTAAGCAGCTCACTAGTATGGACCAAAAGGCAATATACTACTTCTACTGTCAGTTCCCAGGAACTGTATTTAAGACATGCTGCCTGTGAGGCAAGTAGTAGTAGTAGTAGCAGCAGCAGCAGCAGCAGCAATAATAATAATGATGATAATAATAATAATAGTAATAATAAGAAAATAATACTAAGAAGTTTTGTTCAGATAAATGGCTGTATTATATGTAATTTTTGGTTTCTGACCACACATACTTGTCTGACATGCTTAGTTTTAATTTCATTTAAAATCAAGAACTCAAGCATCACTTTCTTCAATATTCTTGCTACACCTACTTCCTCCTCCATTAAAAGGGAAAGGAAAGGACAACAGGACAAATCTGGCATTTCTTAGAAGGACTTTTTTTCTTTTGGCAAAGTTTGTCTCCCAACTGCTGTCAGGGTAACTAAAACCTCCCATCAATACTGATTCATTCATCTTTAAAAGATGAAGTATTAGCCTTATTGAAAATTACTTACTGAGAATAATTGTTTTAAAACAAAAAATCAAATTAGCCTCCTCTATTTATTGTGAAGTTTCTCAGATTTGATGTGAGGGATGAAATCTTAAAGAAAGCCCAACATACTGAATTCTTAAGAAACAATAAGACCCATACTGTATTTTGGTACTCCTGAATTAAATTAAGAAAATCAAATAATACAGAAAGGTATTTGGTACAATGAGAATGTGTAACTGGAGTTTTCAGCATTTTATTGGGTATCCAGTCATTTCTGTTCCAAAATCTTTAGACAGAGTCCAACAGTGCTGAGAGTATTAAAAAACATCTCTTAGAAGATTAAAAACTTCCATGTTTTCCTATTGTACCAATTGTATGTTTAAATTCAGCCAGCCAAACTGCTTATTATTTTCTTCTGTGTAGCTGAACTTGGCTAGAAGAAAAAGACAACCGAATGTAGACTCTTTTGCAACTCTGATTAGTCCTTTCTTCCTCCCTTCTCTCTCCTCCTCCTTCTCCTTTCACTTCTCAGCAAGATTCATCGAAGATACATATATTTTAAAAAGCCAGATGTCAGACTTTCTTCCTCTTTTTCTGTTTCTCTTGGTTCATTTGATATTAGTACCATTAATAATTAGCTACTTAAAGTATAGAAGGGTGCTGAGATACATTCTGCCACAATCCTGATTATGGCAGAATTTTTATTGTATTTTGTCTTTGCTAATGAGTATCTAGCGTTCTATTAATCCTTCTCAATATGAATAACCTGTTTTTCTTCTGTACATTATTTTTTATGTACAGAAGATTATTTCATGAAATCTCATTCCTTAGTACCTATTGCCAAGGCATGTGACATAGTTGCTATTAATGTTTCAGTTCCTGCTCCTGGTAACAGTCTTGTCTGAAAATTTACAAATGTAACTTTGTTGAATGATGATTTTAAGCAGATGGAACATTTGGTTTGAGTTGTGAAGAACTGCCTTTGAGGAAGATGATAGCAATGTTGTCAGAGTATTGTCCTGAGAAAAGAGTAGGTTATGGATAGTGATGTGCTCATAAATGTATAACAACTGGCTCTGTCCTGTTGCTAGCTGCCAAACAGCTGACTGGAGCACTAGGCTTTGCAGCTCAGCTCTGCTCTCAACCGGCTTGCAAAATTCCAGAAGATGAGTTTGCCCCAGTACACCACTGGATATGTCTGATTATATTTACCATATTATAGCTGCATTATCCTGCTGTTTGTTGTTGGTTTTATCTAACTTTGCAAATCAAATAGAGTTGATTTGCTTGAAGAACATAGGCATTGTAAGAAGTACAGGCAATCCTCAGGTTACAGGGGCAATTGAGGACAGGAGTCCTGTCACTAAATGATGCGGTCGTAAAGCACAATGTCACTTGACCACATTGCTTAGCAATGGCAATACCAGTTGCCATCGTAACCCCAAGACACATGGCTCAATAAGCAGGAAGAAGCAGGAGTTCCAGGTAAGGAGCATGGGGGTGACATGGGAGGGTGGGGGTGCTGTGGGAGAATGGGGGAGAAGGGAGACGCCCTGGGAGGGCTGGCCCAGGCTGTGTGTGAGTTGAGGGAGGCCAGGCAAGGTTTGGGAGAACCAGTGCAGGCTGTGCATGAATTGGGGAGGCCTGGGAAGGCTGGTGGAGGCTGCACGCGGGCGGTGGAGGTGCTGCGGGCAGAAGCAACTTACTGGAGCGACTTGCAAGCTTCCCTGCCAGCTTCCCCCACTGACTTTGCTTGTGGGAAGCCGGCAGAGAAGGTTGCAAATGGCAATCACATGACCACGGTTCCCTGTGATTTCATAATTGCAAGCCGGGCACCTGACTGCCCGAATCGCGGTCATGTGACTGCAAGGGTGCTGCAATGGCTGAAACTTGGGGGACCGGCTGTGCGTCCATTTTTTCATTGCAACTGTAACTTTGAGCAGTTGTTGAAAGAATGGATGTAAGCTGAGGACTATCCGTAAATAAATAAACGAGAACTTTTATTACATTGTACTAGGCAATGATACTGGAAAAGGGGAGAAATCCTGTGGACTGGTAGATCATTTCTTGCATTTTATTCTTGTTGTTTTCATTGTTTGAGATGACAATCAACACTATACACTATTTAAATTAAAAAGAGGTCACAAAATAATGAAGATAAAGTATACAGTAATGGATAAAGAGACGAGAAAAAAAGACAACTTCAGGCATTTATAGATCCCAGATAAATTCATTGCATGTTTCTTAGAAAATAGTATTGGTTGTCTAATCCAAATTCATATGCCTTCTGTCTGTAGAAAATGAGGTGACCAAACATTTAAGGATTCAACCCAATACTGCAGTAAATTTCCTAGTCCACAGTTATATCATGGCAGACCACGTGATCCAACTTTATTGTGTGCCTGTTGAAACGTCATATTCCAATGACTTAAAATGACTTAAAAAACTGGAAGAAGCAAAGAATCAGATGTTTCCTTCTATTATTCCCAGTCTTTGATGTACAACTTCTATGTGCGTGCATATAAGTACAAATACAGAATCCTTCACCATATTTATGGCATGCATTGGTTCCAGGCTTTCCACAGACAAAACATACCAGGGTTCTCTTAGCAGGTTCTGCTTCAGGTATTGCAAATTATCTGATTGGCCTTGGGATACCTGTATTCAGTATTACTTAGAATCTGCAATTAATGGAATGTCCTTTGTCTAGATGTCCAGAGCATAATTTGATCCATTTAGACTGGCAAGTTTCCATTACTGGATTCCAAAGAAGTAGACAAGATATTTGGTTGAGTCTTAGTGACCATTTGTACACTTGACCTTTATCCTGATTAAAAGTAGCAGAAAAAGAATGTATGCTTAGCAAAAAGGAGACGTGTATCTGCCTCCCTCCCTCCCTTTCCCTTCAAGTCAGTGTTGACTCTTGCTGACTGCCTGGACAAGCCCCTGCAGTTTTCTTGGCAAAATTTTGCTATTGCTTTTTTCCTAGGGCTGAGAGAAAGTGATTGGCCCCAGGTCACCCAGCTGGCTTTGTGCCTAAGGTGGGACTAGAACTCACGATTTCCCAATTTATAGCCTGGTGTCTTAACCGCTACACCAAAGTGGCTCTCCATATCTGCATCTACTAGGTTATAAATATCTCAATGAAAATGAGAGAGGCTATATTTTGAGGGTTTTTCAAAGATGCCAGAGTTGCATGTTCTTGAAGAAATCAGGCTTAGATATTGTCAATATTAATGACAATATAAATACATATAAATATTAATTTCCTTGGACTTCTCAGTTGCTTTTTATTACCACCATTCACTGTATGCTTCTTGGTTGGATGTGGGATTCTGAAAGTGACAGAAGTGAGAATATTAAAGATGTGACAAATGGTAGTGTATGAATCAGTACATGGATGTAGTAGAAGCAAAGATGGTCTGCAGAGTCAGAAAGGTACAAAGTCTGTAGAAAATGTGTTGGAGTAAACTAGTTTTCATTATTTGTATCAGTCATTCGCATGTGCATAATGATTTCATTTGTCATTGCCAAATGACATAAACTGCCATCCTAACATACCTTCACGTTTAATGGACATCTGGCAGCAATTGCCATTTCTTCCCCCAAATGGCCCTTTAAAACAAGCTTTCCCTGTATATACAGGTAGTCTGGATTTATGGAGATGTGCCAAGAAAGCTAGAATTCAGAATGACCTTGATGGTGAATGCTAAAAAGGAAGAGAAAATACAAAATAAAGGAAGCTAAAATGAAGTCAGAAAATGCTAACAGGTAAAAAAGTAACAGTGACACCTATTCCGGCACCTTAGTCTTCTTTGTAATACAGGATGTACTTCACCAGGCAATTTTGAAGAACAGGGTGATGGCTCAGAATCGAGACTGATCAAATGAGAAATAATACTTTGGATTGAAATCTTGGGGCCAGAAAATTTGCATCTTAGGGTGCTGAAGGGATTTGCTGGTTGTCTGGCCTTTTACGTATCAACTTTCAGAAACCCTGAAGAACAGGCAAAGTGCTAAACTAGTATGAGAACAAATTACGTTTTTTTTAAAAAATGGGGAAAAGGAGGAATTGTGGAAAGCAGATGTCTGACATCAAAACTCAGGAATTTTCTACAGCATAAAACCAGCAATCTGTGAGCACTTTGAAATTGCCAGAGATCAGCATGGATTTGTCAAGAACAACTCTTGTTAAATTAATTTTTTGATTGGATAACCCAGCAAATTGCGGGAATGCTATGGACATAATATGTAATAACTTCAGTAAAGCATCTGACAAAGGGCCCCATGATTTTCAGTTTAGCAATCCAATTAAATGTCAATCGGATGGCGGGTCAAGTGGATGGATCCAGAACTGCCTAGAAAGCTGTAAAAAAGTGCTTTTCAACAGTTCCTCAGTAAACTAGAGAGAGCTATTGTGGAATAGCACAGCATTCCACCTTGGATGCTGTATTCTTTCATATCTGTATTGCTTGGACAAAGTAGAGGAAACGCTTTATAAAATTTCAGATGCCCTAAAATGCAGTAAGTCTACAAGTCAAATACATTCAGATTACAGGTTATACTGCTGGGGCTGATAATTTTAAGGTAACAATTTAAAAGCAGGATGGTAAGATCCTGGGCCAAACTGCAATTGCATTTAACAAATGTATTTATATAAAGATTACACGGCTCCAGTTACTTCTATCAAATAATTGCTGTTAAACAAAAGGTATTGTGTAGCTATTCCCCCCCCCTTTTTTTTATCCTAGTAAGTGGAAGATGGAGGAAATAGTAGTTAAGACATGAGTGGAATGCAAATAGAATATTATCTCTTGGAGAAGTTTGTGTTTGTGGCAGAATAACTACACAGTAAAAACCTAATTGGGAAGCAAGTGACATCTGCAAACCAAAGCATCTATGTGGAAATTTGGGTGATATAATTTAAAATTAGTTTTTCAGCAAAGTATTTAGAGAAATCAACAAAACTAGTGTAGCTAGTATTGTAGTTTTATTCAGCTAGTTTGTGAATATCCTAATTACTGCTAAGATCCTCAAGCTGCAATCCTTACAGCTGCAAGAAATAGCTACAGTGGAATATATTTCTAAGTAAGCATGTCTTTTGAGCATGTTTACTTAGATACACCTTTCACATAAATCCCTTATCATATAAATTTCCCTTATTTTTGTTTGGAAAGAGCCTTGGAATTGGATGCAACTTTATGTACAGCCAAATTTAACTAGCATTTTCTCCCCAAAGGCACATACAGTGTGCCATTTCACAGAGTTAAGCAGATATCAGGGAGAAACATACCACAAAGACGATCTTTCGAGACCATGGAACCTACCAAAACTTGAGAAAGGTTATTAAATATTATCCTACTGGTTTGAGAAAAGTGAACATTCGAAATAAAGGAGTGTTTATAAAGGCAATATAAAATCTCAGCAACAGCTCCAGGCAATCTACATTTTATAAGCTCCTATACTGAGTTTACTGATAGGTAACAGCAGCTCAGTCCTGTAGTCAAAGAGAGCTTTTTCGTATATATTCAGAGACACTCACACAATCTCCAGCATTACAAATATGCTAACTGCAAACCTTATTACTAAGAGGCATGTTGGAGCCACTCTACACCAAATGTGTTTAAAGTCCCCAAAATAGATGTTACATTTTAACAATATCCATGATATTCATTGGTTTAAAATAAGAACTAAAAGAACTTCACATTTAGCAACTGCTCTTTAACTGCAAGGCCAGATAAAAAATTCCGGGGCTTAACTCCCACTTCAAATTAAGCTTTACCAGCAAGTAGTTACCAGATAAGAGGCTCAAAGTCCTATTTCTAAAAAGATCTAACTTGTAAGGTGATTAGCTGTAAACTGACCATGCTGTCACTTTAACAGACTTAACTTTTACAGAATTAGTTGGACATTTCTAATATATATACACGTGTGTGTATGCTGAATGACAACATAACGATCTGTATTTGTCTACATAGTTGTTTTCTCCTTGAGATGGCTCCTACAAAAACGATATAGGAAGGAATTCTTTCAATCGGACACATTATTACTATCCTATTTGGTTAAAAAGAAGGTAATTTTGGTCTTGAGAAATTTTCCCAACCCAGCAACTTCAAGAACGCTTTCAACAATGTTTGCGAAGTGGAAAGGGAGGTGAAAAAAAGGTCTTGTTTAATTCCCGTTTCTGTTTCCTGGGACAAAGAAGCCTTTTTTCTTTTTTAAAATTTCCTCCAGAGCCATTTAGCCAAAAAGGTGAGCAAAACAGCAAACACCTGGAAAGAGGGATCAATCAAACTTCCTAATTCAATAGTCTACCTTGCAACTTCCCTTAAATCATTACTTAAAAGAAGATTCTTAATTCTGAAGACTACTCGGCCAAACTGTCCCACTGCCACGAAAGCCCCTTTCCGATCTCCCTAAACTGAAGATATAGGGTATAAAAAATTGACGATATGAGTATCAAAACTCACCAGTTAAGAACGGAGCCCCGTCCTCCTATCGAGCACTTCCCGGGAGGCAATTCAGTTTAGAACTACGGCCGTTTCTTCCTCTTAACTGGGGGACTGCTGGAAAAAACGTGAGTGACAAGCGAACTGCCAGCGACCGACTCACTTGTTCGCACGCGATGCTTTTGTCATGCCGCCCCGGGGACACCAGAGGCGCCCTGGAGCCAAGACGCAACCATGAGTTGCTTTCCACGGCAATCGGCTGGAAGGGAGGAAATACTAGTATCAAAGAACTGGAAAATTTCTCGAGAGACACCTTACCGTTCCCTATGGTTCCTGGCCCTCACAGAGAGTATTTTGTTGCACGACTGCCTTTGCTTTTTAAAACTAAAAACAAATATTCTGGGGCAGAGCCGCAATGGAAGATGCACCGCACGAGGCATTTCCTGCTGCCTCCAACCCATCAATTGTGGGCACTGCGCCAAAGGAGCGATAGAGAAACTGCAGCGGGAGTCCCTCCGACGTGTAGCTAAGTAATTGAAATGATCAGATGGGTCGTTGTTTTTCATTCAACCAAATGAATCGGATAAATATGGCATAGGTAGGTAAGAGCAGCTGAGTCCTGTATATATATTATACCAGTACTGCAGATTTCTCTTCGGACACCTTCGATTACTAGCCTATTGACTTTTAATTAACAAAATACAATGGAGAAAAAAAGACATTCAGAAGAATGCTGTGAAAAAAAAAAAAAGGAAGTTCCTTCCCTGAATATCTCAGAATCCTAAAAATCTCCTGAATTAAACCATGCCATGATTTGGTTACTCAAATAAAATACAGTTGATTGGATTCACATTAAGCCATAAAGAATGGTTTTGCAGGCTATGTTCAACAACATGTTAAAGTGTAATGAATTCAGACCATAAATAAAACCATCAGTCATTCTAAGGCTGCAATTCTGTTTTTAACAGAACCTGGGGTCCTATTAAAATCATTTGTATTTAAACTTTTATATTTTTTAATTAAAAGTTTCAAGAAGATAGAATAATTGATGATAGTAAAAAAAAAGTTGAAAATACTTTTTATTTTTTAAAAAGCATTACTTTACATGTAAAAATACCATGAGATATAGGGCTAGCTACCAGCTTGGCTGACTTCAAAAATGGTTGGACCAATTCATGGAAGTCCTGGGGATCAATGGCTATTAGCCTTGATGGCAGTATGACCACCTCTGAAGGCCATCTGCTAGGAGACTAGTGAACTTTCTTGTGCAGTTGGCCAACCATAGTGGTTGGTCACTATGAGAACAGACTGCTGGACTAGATGTGCCAGGGATCTGATCCAGCAAAGCACTGCTTATATTCTTATGTACGCTGTAAGTTAAAAGCTTGGAAAAATTAAGAAAGTTGTGCTGGGCACCCAAATTAGTACTGTATGCACCCCATGAACCTCCCTAAAAAAGCTTCCTTGAATTGGGCACTAAAGTCTCTTTTTCAGCTGCCTTGCATACAATAGCTATAGTGCCCCTTAATGTGTGGTATTTGCTTCTGAGCAAATATGTGGTGGATTCTAAAATCTGTGGCTAAAAAATGTGAAATGAGACAAAGCCAAAAATGTCTCTGATGAAAGGGCATCATGATATTAGGAAGTCTGAGTAGCTGATTTTTCATACAAGGTGCTCTGGGAAATAATAGAGATTGAAATGTATAGCTTCGCTGAGATTTCTTCCAGCAACTATTCTGCCTAGTTTAATCATTAAATATTTCAATCTCTTGGGAACTAATTTTGTTTTCTAGCTCTGTAAATATAGAAATGTTAATAAATTGGCCAAGTTAAGCAAATTTAGGGAAGCAATTCTAAAATTTCCCTCAAAATCCAAATGAGGATTTGATACTACAGTTCCCACCATTTATTTTTCTGGCATTGTTCCTATGACTCCAACAACTGAATTGCACATTTAATTTCAATCTGTGAAGTGTTTTGAAGCCCTGTTAGTTGTAAAGTTAATAACAGATTAAAGAACCAAAAACAAATTACTTCCATTTTTAATAGCAAGAGGGTGTCTGCAAATGTTAACAAACTTAATCTGCATTTTTTCTGAAATCATGATGCTCATTGGGCAGAAGTCACAAACAGTGAAGCCAAGGGGTTGGGGCAAGGGTCATGTCAGAAAAAAGCAAGAGGCTGATCATCATCAGAACCCCATCTGCTACACTGCTAGAAATGCATAACAACTTTTAAGCATCCAATCTAACTGAAGGCTAGTCGCCTACTTTGGATCAGATTTCCATTCACTCACATTTTGTGCTGGGAGAAAAATACAGTATGATACACCCACCCCAAGTCTCAAAAAGTTGTTTTTTGCAGTATCACTTCTCCTGTTTACTTCATGCAGAGAAAATTGGCATGATGCAATGCAATGACAGCAACAAAAATACCAGGAACTTCTTCCGGAGGACATTCTAGGCCACGGGTGCACAACTTGTAGATGGGAAAGGCCCACATTGATAAATTAAAAATAATTGCCGCAAAGGAATACCTAGCTTGCCAATCAGCTGTTTGGCAGCTAGCAGAGTGGGGCAGTGCTGGTGATGGTGCCAGTGAGGGCTGGAGGCTTTGGAGGCGCTTGGCAGCTTGACCTTCAGGGTGGCAGCAGTGGTGGCAAATTTATTGACTTTTAAATAATGCCGGCAGGCTATACAAGGCTGCTTGGCAGGTTGCATGTTGTAAAGGCCTGTTCTAGGCCCATATACAGTATTATAAAACTGCAAATCATGAAATGCTGAACAGAAACATCACACAGTACAATTTTTTTTTGTTTTCTGGAGACCACTATGATGCTTTAGAACAGCTGAAATCAATTCTAGGGCAAGAAGAGATAAACAATGAAGTCACTTCCCAGAAATGTTGATAGCAAAAAAGAGTTTCCTGAAAATTAATCCTGTAAAGCTGAGGTGAGTGGGACAAGAGACCATTCAACAAAGACAGTCAAAATATTTGGTCCTTCACTTGAACACTATTTGGTGTAAAAGAAAAGAAAAAAGAAAAATGCAAGGAACACAGAGGCTGTACACTGATTTAGAGTCAACATGAGCACAAATTGAGAGTTCAGTTTGTGATGATACCACTGATTGATATAAAACAACAAGTGGGTATATAAATCACCTTAGGTTACCCATATCTTGGACCAAAAAGAAAACCAGCACCTGGTTTATCTATTTTATTTTGCTCCTTTGACTCAACAACTTCCTGAAGAGGAGACAAAGTCTCTTCTTGACTCAAAGTAAAAGACATTTCTGCAAGGATAACAAAGTCTCCTGTGGGCTTTGTGTAAGATCCCTGCAGAGGAGACAGTCTTTCTGACTAAAACTACAGGTTAAAAAAAAAAAGGGGGGGGGATATTCTTCCAACTCAGAATTCTGTTAATGAAAGAAGTATAAAGCCCATTTTTGAAAATGTCTGTGCCCCTTCCTCCCCTACTGGTTCAGCAACCCATGATTCTACACGGAATAATTTTCTCTACCATATTCTACTATTTCACTTAAATATAAGGAAAAACTTCCTGACGGTTAGATCTGTACAACAGTGGAACAGTCTACCTACGGAGGTTGTGAGTTCTCCATCTCTGGAGGTTTTTAAGAAGAGGCTGGACAGTCACCTCTCGGGGATGGTTTAATTGGTTTCCTGCATATTGCAGGGGGTTGGACTAGATGATCCATGTGGTCCCTTCCAACTCCAAAATTCTATGATTCTATGATTCTATGATTTAACAAGCGAATTTGGTTTTTTGTTTATATAAATTAAATATATTTAATCTCATGTTGAAGAGTAGCTGAGCTTTGAATAAGAGAAATCAAGTCTCTCATGATACAATTTAGGAGAGGAAATAAAGCAGGTTTTGGGGTGAAAAGTGAGCAGGGCAAGGGAGGGGCTTTGAGATTTAAATTGGAAGTTGTATCTAGGAGGAAAGTGAAGATGGGAATCTTGCAAACTCCATACAATCCCATCTTTGCTGATATCTCGTATTAACATCCCTGAAGAAGCAAAGTCTGTCTGTCGCAAACCACAAAGGAAAAAACAAACATCTTTTTCTATATCTGGAATTTGGAGTTTGTGTACAAATTAAATTAATTATTAATTCAAAGCAGGCAAAAATCCAATTTAGTTTTTCTTTCTCATAGATAAGGGATTAACACTTAAGTTATTAATGTTTGTAGGTAAGGCCCTGCTGTAAGTGGTTTATTGGAAGAAAAGGAGGCCTTTGATAAAACTGATCTTTTATTTTTACATTTGATTTCTTCCCAAATTCTTGAAAGTTTTTTTTTGGGGGTGGGTATTCTTCTACCAGAACACAACAGAGGACTAATAGGATCTTATCTGCTCCCTTTTTTTTTTTTACTGAAAACAGTACATGGTAGGGTTGCCCTGTCTCTCTTTTTTTTATGTTTAGAATTGTTTGCCTGTGCAGTTAAGTAGAATAGAGAGATTAATATAAAGTAGTCTTACTTGCATGTATAAATTTGAAAATAAATAAATAAATAAATATCTTGATAAAACAAGTGCTTGGTTTTAATGGTGTCAGAGGCAACAACTTATCACAGTTTAGAGATATATTACAGATGATTAAATAGCTATTTCTTATAGCAACAGACCTGGACAGACAGGCTTCACTTAAACTGTGTTTTTGAAAAGAAAATAAAGAAAATGAATTATTTTCCCATGATCTGTATGTAAGTATATTCCTGTTATCAGAAAAACAAAAAGTGTAGCCCCTGGGAGGCTGGTGACCCTCCCTCTGTTCATAGCCTTTGTGTTTCTCTGCCTTCTCTCTTCTTTCTTGCTGCGTTTCATACCCAGTGCTTCCCAAACATCTCTGCATTTCCTGTTTCCTCAGTCTGTTTCCCCTAACCCTCTACTCATTTCCTCCCCATTGCTGCCTCCCCAATTCTCTGCCTTTTCCTGCCTCCACTATTTTTTATACATTTACAATTGTGGTGCTCACCTCCTTCAGAATTCACTCCCCTCCCTCCTTTACCCCTTAACTGTCACCCCAGTTCTCCACCCTTCACCCTCCAGCCATTCCTTCCAAACCTATCCCACTTCTTCCAATCCTTCTGTATTGCTTTCCTCAATCCTGCCACTTCACTTAATAACCTGCTGGGAGGTTGCAGCTTCATCTATTCCTTCCCTTTCAAAAAAAGGACATACAACTTTCTTTACCCTTAAACGTTTATTTTGGCCTTTACAGGCCACAAGGCGTATGCCTAGTGATGTTATAATGTGACCAAACCAGGCAATCTATGTTTGGGGTTGATGGTTGGGGGGACTGAAGGGGTAAAATGTCAGAGACTTACCCCATAAATCTCGTGGGAAAACTTTTCCAATTTTGGGCAAAATTCACCTCCCTATACTCCTCAATTAAAAAAAAGGGACAATTGCTAGAGTTTTCTTAGGGTGCACTAAGCAGCACTGGGGCTATTTTCAACCAGAAGACTGTGGTATGCATGAAGAGATCTGAGATAGCAGGAAAAAAAAATCTTGAGTTGCTAGGGGGCAGGCTAGCAACTCAAGATTTTGAGTTTTAACAGTTTTCATAACTCTTATGAAAAAGGCAGGTTCCATATTGAAGATCATTTAGAAATTTGCCAATATTATTATGCCTTAATCCAAATCTAGAGTGATCGCACTTAGAATACTGTGCAAAATGTGATTGTCATATACCTAAAAAGTTATATGGCTGAAAAAAGTACGGAAAACGTGATAAAACAGCTACAAAAAATCTAATGAAGAAAGATCTTAATACTGTGGAACATTTTAACATCAAAGAGAGCTAAGAGCTAAGATGGTAGAAGAATATACAGCTATGCGTGATGTAGAGGAAGAAGAAAAACATGGTTGTAAAAAGCATACTTTTTAGAAAATATTTTTTTCTCCCACTCAAAATACCAGAATCCTGGGAGACTCAATAAACCCCTGGAAGTCACTGGATAGGTAAACTACTTTTTTTACACAATACCTAGTTAATCTATGCAATTTTGCCACTATAAGTATGTATTGAATAACTGTGAGTGGGGGTAGATAATGACTGCCAGTTCCTCAGTTACACCTGGATGCAGTCACCAGAAGTCCAGCTCAACATCTTTATCGAACAGTGTAGTTAATTTTTGTTTCCATGTGTTCTGAACTTCAGGCAAGTCATGGTTCAATTGGATTAATGTGTTATGCAAACATTAGTGAAAGTCTTGCTTTCATTGGGGAGCGTGTGACTGCTCTTGCAAATAGGTTCTGGGCTCTATTCTCTATATAATCAGAACTTTTACAACCACTATTGACCCACAATCACTATTTTTATATTAGGTGGCATCCTTAGAGTATGCTATATGCTAATGCCTTCTTTAAATTATCTTCTCATATTTTAGTTAATTGTAATTAATATGCTATCCCCTTTTGTCACAACACTAACACACTCTTTTCTTTTCTTGATGTACTTAGAACTACTACAGTTTACAGTAAATACCAATCTATGATTTTACACTGAAAGAAAAATTCAAGATGAATTAATAATTCATGATTTATTGGGAGCAACTATAGGTATATGGAATTTTTCTACTAGCAATATTTAGATACAATTTTAATAAGAAATCCATCATTTGATTACACATTATACAATAGACAAGGCACTAAAATGTACACCTACTATTCATTTTCATTATGGATTTTTTGGAGTCTCTTTTGATGAAAAATAAATATTATGAACAGATCCTTCATCAAAAATGTCATCATGAAACCAAGATACATAAGGATCCTCTCATTCCTTAAATATTTATATATAAAGCATAAGGTTCTAGTTCTAGAGACCAAATAGGGCAATAATCCATATTTGGACATGATAGCAATTTTCCATATTTTCCATTATGCACTTTTGAAAAGAATTCTGTAGAAAGCAGAAACAGCTTTGGTACTAATTTGAAGAGGTCCTTTCTACAGGGATGCAAGGATATGTGAGGTGGTTTCTTAAGTTTTGAAGAGATACAATCTCAGAAAGGCTCTGTAATATACATTTGCCAAATGGGTAGATCCAATGCAAGTTCGAATCACCGGGATGAAGTAGATAGCTTGACTGGTAGTGTCAACTTGTCCTCAAATTTGGAACAAAATTGCTAAATCTGAAAGGATTTGATTCAAGCCAGTCAATCTTTTCAGTACAGAACACCCAGGAAACAAATGATGGAATTGTCCTATTTGCCTCAATATTGTAGCCACACAAACTACTTGGTCAAATGGTATGGGTCATTTTAAATCACATCTCAAATATGTGGTAAAACAGTTGTTTGTAATCCCAACCAGAGATTCACATTGGCAAAGGGAGAACAAACAATGCTCACATTGCTGCCACTGTGTCAATAAGTCAAACTACAAATGTCCAATCATGGCCTACATGTTCTTAGGGACTTCTGCACATGATCATACAGAATGCTAAATCATAAACTCTGATTTACAAACCACAATGGCTAAGCCAAACTGAACAAACCACATTTTAGCCTAGCATAGTATGTGCACCCACCATAAACTTACACAACCAGAACTTGGTTAGTATGGTGGCAGAAAAAGAGAGACTCAACAAATTGTTATTTGGATGTCTCATCTTCATGATATTGCTACTTCAAGGTTTTCTCTTTGCCCATGCTAATATCTGACATTAAACTCTAATCATATCTAGTGATAGAAACCAAGACATAACATGATCAGAACAATATGCTACATATTAAGGGACATTTACTAGAAACGGAATATAAAATGAATAAAGATCTGAACAACTGGTGACCCACTAAGCCAAACTCACTTCAGGAGTGCTAGTCACTGCATTCAGCTTGGTAGATCACAAGTGGTGCATTCCTGAGATGCAACTCTCATCTATAATGTTAAGTAGCCTGCTCTGCAATATGCAGAGGCTTGAACTGAAATTATGATTCAGAACAGCTATACAGATTAAATATCAGTAGTGCAAAGAGCCATCTTAGAAGTTTAAAAAGACATACTGAATATTGAACAAATATCCATACAACTTTACCTTCATGAATGAAACTGGATAAAATAGATTGATCCAGATGTCATTCTGCTAAGATATTTAGCAAATTTCCAGTGGAATCACAAAAAGAAAAATCGTTAAATTCAAACAGACTCATTCAAAAATCAAAATTACAAATTACATTTCATCCCTTGTATTAAACAGTGGTTGACATAACCTTTGAAAAGTCTCAATTTGCTCAATCCCCTGAGTGTGCTTAAGGTAGCTCTTTGGATTTTGGTTTTATCATACTAGTTTCAGATATGGTACAATTAGATCATTATGTGCCTTACTTTCTCTTTTATTTTCAGGCCACTTGTCTTAATATTGATGATTCTTTGGGTCTTTCCCCCATTTATTTGGTTTTTTAAAATAATTCCCTTATATTTGTTTAGTTTGGTTTATTTAAAAATAGCAAATTAAAAAAATAATTTTAAAATAGTCCACAATCCCATTCAATAAGAACAGTCTATAGACAGCCTTGAAGAGATTTTCCCCCAATATTCAACCATTAAAAATGAATAAAGAAATACAAGTTTAGAACAAACTAAGATTCAAAGACAAAATTAATATTTTTATCATATTAGCAGCTGGACTAGGCAACAAGAAATGCTACTGAACTGACTGGAAAATCACACATTTCTGGAAATATAGAAATAATTAAATGACACTCATTTGTTGTGTAAAACTTGGATTTCATTAACTGTTAGTTTAATTTAACAGTCTGCTTTTTTGTAGGCAAGTGCAAACTTGGAATATGTAAAAATTCATTTCTTCTTGTTTATAATACCAGAAATATTTATTGGGTCTTTGTATACTGCATATTCAAGAAGCAAAGTGACGAAATGTAAGACATAATCCAATACAGTCACTGTAGCTGCAAATATAACTTTAATGTATGTGTTGAATGCATAGTGAAATCTCTAATCCAGAATTTTCTGCTACCAGTGGTCAGGTGCTCTGCATGGCACAATGTCCCATGATTAGAAAAATGAAATAAATGTATACTATGGAAATAACATGAACACTGGTTATTCATATCAGTAACAAGCTTTAGATTTACTTGGTGGAAAATTTGAACTATGCTTTGCACTGATTCTTTTGAAAACAGATTTGAATTAAGAAATAAAGTTATTTGCTTTAAAGTCTTCAAGGCTTTTTGCCTCCTAGTCTATCCAAACCCAAAAAAGACAAAGAAATTCTTAAATGTTTTGGTCTTGCCCACTCTGGTATTTTTGAACCATTCCTATAAAGGATGAGCCTCCATTGCTTTAGACAAATTCAGCACACAAGCTAGTCAACAGGTCACTGAGCAAATGTCTAGATTCTATATTCAGGTTGCTCACAACCATCTAATATTCATTACAACCCCAACGTGCAAAACTGGAGGGAAAAGCACTATCCTTTTGTTAATTTAGAACTACCCAAAGGGAGAACAGAATAAGTAATTAAAGTATGTTGGGATGGTCCATCAGTATTATGTGGACATGAGATTGTGCCTTAAGAAATGGGCTGTTTCCTCACTTTTGCTGTATGGGTAGCTTCCTATAAATAATAGCTTTAATCTACTATGCAGTGATTTGGTAGTGTTCTTAATAAGCTCCATGTTAGTGATTAGCAGCAATGCATGGAGTGAAAAAAAAATATTCCTAGAAATCCCCAGAAGGAAAACACTTTGGACTTGTTGGAAACCCAATGAGCACAACATACTTCCTCCTCTGAAAAAATGCTAGTACCTACCAGCTCTGCTTATTAGTCTTAATTAATAATGCTACATATAAATTGTGGACATTCCAGGCTACTAGCTAATTTAAAACTGGAACAGTTTTGTTTCTATTTCATATTGTATTTGTTTTCCCCTGCTCCTGGTGACCTGTGTTCAATGGTAAAAAGCTCTACAAGGGCTGCTTCAAACACTGTGTACCTGTAAACATGTGTCCAGTAGTCTGTGTGCACACGGCAGCAGGAAGCCACAAACAACTTTAGCATATATATCTGCATTGCCATGTGCACTCATTATATTTTTATACACATTTATCTAAAAGGTAATGCAAAAAAATCTGTAAATTACAACACAATCTATATTTTAGCCTTCTCCGTTTTGGTCTGTGCTTATTTTTCCAGGCCCTTCCTGGCTCATTTTAGAACTCAAGCTCTTGTAGGCAGGGAGTAAAAGATGGCTTGAAGACAGCAGTTGAATTATGCAAGTAACAGGATCTGACTTACACTAGAAGGCATGGCAATGTTATGCAGTCACAAACTGAACCTGTACAAAATTAATAAATTGCAACCCTACATGCATTTACTTTGGATAAAACATGCACAGGACTGGGCTGCAAATAGAAATGGGTTGTTTTTCTTTGCTGCAGGCCTGATGCCAGAATGAGTTTCACCAGCTAGTGGGCGGATCGTGCCATTCAGCGCAAATCAAAGGCAACAGACTAGATCAGTGATGGCGAACCTATGATACATGTGTCAAAGGTGACACATCGTAACATTTTGGGTGACACGCCAGCATTCACCAACACCTCACAACAACTATTCTCCCTGTTTGAGTTACCAAAAAAACTGAGTTTGTTTTACTCATATTTCATTTTTGTAATTATTTGACGTTTCTTTATATAATACATAGCACCACATGATTGGACTGCATTTTTTTAAAATAAATGCGTTTGTAAAGAATTGTTTCTCTTTTGTTCGGGGGGAGGGGGGATGACATGCCAGCAGAGTCAAGTTAGGCATTTTCCAAATTTTTGGCCCATCAAGCCCAAAAGGTTAGCCATCACTGGACTAGATGGTCTATCAGGACAGAAGTGAAGGGAGAAAGGGGGAACACACTTTCCTAGTATTCCACAATACAGAGAGCCAATCAGACAGTGGTTAGAAAGCTTTGAATTCTCTTTTCTTGTACAGCAAGTGCTGAATTGCCATCCACCTTGCTTAATAATTCAACTGGGTCGCTGTACAACTGTTAATAACTGTACCTTCACTGTTAAATAGTTAATTGAAAAATTCAGTCACAAAAATAAAATAACATAAAATGCCCAACTGGAACAAACTGGCCACCATGGAAAAGACTGGGTTTACTGGGTATACCTGGAAGTCCCATCAGAAGTTACATTAACGTTTTGCCTCCAAAAAAAATGGAGATTTCTTTTTGTTTTATTAAATTAAAACCTACCTAAACGTTATTTTAGGTCTTTCTTGGCATTTGTTCACAGCCAACAGACAACTATTCTATCATTCTAAATACAGGAATTGAACCTAACCCTCAAACTGTTTTCTAATCATCAAGTCACTTCAGTCTGATGGACCACCGGCTGCTGTATGTACTAGGGTGAATTAGGGAATGGCCTGTTAAAAGATGGAACAGGCCATTCTTTTGTAACAGTTTGAAGTTTCCTCTCCCAGTACATTTTTTTTTTGTTGAACACCTCCATCTTGATTCTGTGTTCTTCTTCAGCCATTTCACATTCCCTTTCTATCTGTTGAATTTTTGCCACATGCACCTCATTCATTTGGATCAGTTGCAGCTGCAAAATAGACATTTGCTGATGGTGTTCCTCTTCATGCATCTTTTTCAAATCACTTTCTTGAGCAGCTTTATTTCTGAAGTTTTTATTGCCAGTTACTCTGACTGCTGAACAGGAAGGCTCAGACTGTGAGGTACCTTCACATACCTGGAAATGTACAAGTTCTTTCTCTTCATCACATGGTTCTCTGTTTATAACACTGAATGATTCTGGGAAAATAAAAGAAACAGTCAACAGCTGTATGACTTTTTTTATAAAAAGTCCCCTATAGAAGATCTAATGTGGCATTGTAGAAAGTTTGTCTGGAAAACCTGGATTCCCATTCTCAGTATGAAGTTTATTGAAGGCCCTTAGCAAGCCACAATTGGCTGAACTATTTTATATAGTGATTTGTTATGAAGAAAAAGCATTTTATAGGAAGGTAAGAATTCAGTGTGAAAAATAAACATGGCATTGCACAACTAGAACAATTTGTGTAATCTTGCATGAATACATATTCAGGATACCACTAGATGTCAAAATTGTCTACACCAGGACAAATAACAAATGGATAAAAACAATAATTATAAAAAGACAAAAAGTGATCATTAAAATGAAAACATTATGAACAATTTTTAAATTTTAAAATGTTAAAAATATACAAACCCCACAGAGAGGGCAGAATATCAATTACAATGGAGCCATCTAAGAATGTCTCTGGTTCTCAAAGACCCCCAGGCCTGATGATACAAGCAGGTCTTGAGGGACTTCCTAAATGACAGCAGGGAAGGGGCGAGCCTAACTTCAAGAGGGAGAATGTTCCACAAAGGAGCCACAGCAGAGAAGGCCCACCTCCTGGGACCCACCAAATGCAAGTCCATGGCCGATGGAATGCGTAGCATACCTTCCCCGCCGGATCTAATGGGACAGACTGATGTGATCAGGGAGAGGCAGTCCCTCAGATAAGCCAGCCCCATGCCATGAAGGGCTTTAAAGGTCAAAACCAGCACCTTGAATTGGACCTGGAAAGAAACTGGCAACCAGTACAACTCACAAAGCAGAGGTGTAATGTGTGCTCTTCTAGGAGCACACATAACTGCCCTTGCTGCTGTATTGTGCACCAGTTGTAGCTTCTGGATACTCTTCATGGGCAGCCCAGTGTAGAACACATTACAGTAGTCCACTCTGGAGGTGACTAGGGCATGAGTGACTGTGGGCAGAGCCTCCTGATCCAGGAAGGGGTGCAACTGGCACACAACACGAAGCTGTGTAAAGGCCCTCCTAGCCATGACTACCACCTGCTCTTTGAGCAGGAATCACAAGTCAAGGAGAACCTCCAGATTGCGCACTGGGTCTATCCGGGGCAGTGCCACCCCATCCAGCACCAAAGATGGTATAGTCCCAGAACAGGCAGGACCCCTAACCCAAAGCCATTCAGTCTCGCCAGGGTTCAGTTGAAGTCTGTTGTTCCCCATCCAGACCCTCACAGTCTCCAGACATCAGGATAAGGCGTCCACAGCATCACTTACTTTGCCAGAGGTAGAGATTGTATAGTTGGGTATTATCAGCATAGTGATAATACCTCACCCTGTGGCGACAGATGAGCTCACCCAGCAGTCTCATGTAGAGATTACAAAATTACAAACATATTATAGGCTTATGGGCACCCTTCTTCACAAAAAGCTGAAGGCAATTGGAAAGAAAGTTTGTTGTTTGATATATAGTACTGTGCAAAAGTTTTAGGCAGGTGTGAAAAAATGCTGTAAAGTAAGAATGCTTTCAAAAATATATACTGTAATTGTTTATTTTGCACAGTACTGTACCTTTTGCCCAGTACTGTATGTATATGCATGTCATTTTCACTTCTGAGAACGGTTCACTTCTGGTATGTTGGGTAGATACAGTTTCAGAATCCCTACTGTACCCCAGTTTCAAGCTGGGGTAAGGCTGAAATTCATCTAGCTCAACAAAACCAGAAATATATACCAATTTAAGCTTACTTCTGGATTCAAGAAGTTATCAGTTTTGAAATGTGGTTCATCTTAGGCATTTTGAATTCCATGGACTAACAGAGGAAGGCATAGGAAATTTGTCCTAACTTCTCTTGTTTGTAGAACTATAGATAAGTACCTTTTCTATTCGTGACAAGGAGAAAACTATCCATTCAAAGATGTTCCAATTCAGATGCTTAAATATTAAATAGCATTTTAAAATTCTTCATTGAGATGCATATACAGTGCATTCGGAAAGTATTCAGACCCCCTTCACTTTTTTCAATTTTGTTATGTTGCAGCCTGATACTACAATCGTTCAAATTCATTTTTTTTCTCATTAACCTACACTCAGTACCCCATAATGACAAAGTAAAACTGAAATATCACACATACTTAAGTATTCAGACCCT
Organism: Liasis olivaceus; assembly: GCA_030867105.1. Taxonomy (NCBI): domain Eukaryota; kingdom Metazoa; phylum Chordata; class Lepidosauria; order Squamata; family Pythonidae; genus Liasis; species Liasis olivaceus. The sequence continues at coordinate 60,061,587 of CM061351.1, forward strand.
TTGCAATAACACTTGAAATTTAGCTCAGGTGCCTCCCATTTCTCTTGATTGTTGCTGAGCTGTTTCTACACCTTGATTGGGGTCCACTTGTGGTAAATTAAATTGATTGGACATGATTTGGAAAGGCACACACCTCTCTATAGAAGGCCTCACAGCTGACAATGCATACTGTGTCAGAGCAAAAGCCATGAGGTCAAAGGAACTGCCTGCAGAGCTCAGAGACAGGATTACTACAAGGCACAGATCTGGGGAAGGCTACAAAAAAAATTCTGCTGCACTGAAGGTTCTCAAGAGCATGGTGGCCTCCTTAATTCTCAAATGGAAGAAGTTTGGCACAACCAGGACTCTTCCAAGAGCTGGTTGCCCGGCCAAACTGAGCGATTGGGGGAGAAGAGCCACAGTAAGAGAACTTCGATTAGCGGGGTCCAGAAGGTGGGCCTTCTCTCCAGTAGCACCCGGTCTCTGGAATATTCTGCCTCCAGAGGTGAGATTGGCCCCCTCACTCCTGGCCTTCCAGAGGGCTTTGAAGACCTGGTTCTGTCACTTGGCCTGGGGTGGGGAAGGAATACTTCAAGCATGGGGATGGCTAGCCCCATAGAGGCCTGCTGTCTTCAGCCCCAGATCCTTCATCTTCTTGGACCCTCTTTCTCTTTTTTAGTAATGTTTTTAAATTTTTATGTTTTATCTATTTATATGTATTTATGGTTTTAATGTTTTGTGTGAACTGCCCAGAGTCCCCCATTGGGGGGAGATGGGTGGGGAGAAATTTAATAAACAAACAAACAAACAAACAAACAAACAAACAGACCCAATGGTCACTCTGACTGAGCTCCAGAGATCCTGTGTGGAGATAGGACAAAGTTCCAGAGGACAGCCATCACTGCAGCCCTCCACCGATTTGGGGTTTATGGCAGAGTGGCTAGATGGAAGCCTCTCCTCAGTGCAAAACACATGAAAGCCCGCTTGGAGTTTGCAAAAAAGCACCTGAAGGACTCTCCGACTGTGAGGAACAAGATTCTCTGGTCTGATGAAACCAAGATTGAACTGTTTGGCCTCAATTCTAAACGCTATGTCTGGAGGAAACCAGGCACTGCTCATCACCTGTCCAATACCATCCCAACAGTGAAGCACGGTGGTGGCAGCATCATGCTGTGGGGGTGTTTTTCAGCAGCAGGGACTGGGAGACTGGTCAGGGTTGAGGGAAAGCTGAATGGAGCAAAATACAGAGATATCCTCAATGAAAACCTGTTCCACAGTGCTAAGGACCTCAGACTGGGCCAAAGGTTCACCTTCCAACATGACAACGATCCTAAGCGCACAGCCAAGACAATACAGGAACAGGCGTAGGGACAACTCTGTGAATGTCCTAGAGTGGCCCAGCCAGAGCCCTGACTTGAACCCTATTGAACATCTCTGAAGAGACCTGAAAATGGCTGTCCACCGACAGTCCACATCCAACCTGATTGAGCTTGAGAGGATTTGCAAAGAAGAATGGCAGAAAATCTCCCAATCCAGGTGTGCAAAGCTTGTCGTGTCATACCAAAAAAGACTCGAGGCTGTAATTGCTGCCAAAGGTGCTTCAACAAAGTACTGAGTAAGGGGTATGAATACTTAAGTACATGTGATATTTCAGTTTTTTCTTTTTAATAAATTTACAGACATTTCTAAAATTCTGTTTTCACTTTGTCATTATGGGGTACTGAGTGTAGATTAATGAGAAGAAAAATGAATTTGAACGACTGTAGTATCAGGCTGCAACATAACAAAATTGAAAAAAGTGAAGGAGTCTGAATACTTTCCGAATGCACTGTACATTAAATGATCAATGTGATATTCATTACAACTTATTGGAAGAAAAAGACTAAGTTTTATTTTATAAAGTTCCAATTGCAGTATTTGCAATTGGATAAAATAAGGTTGTTTTGTATAACCTTAATAAAACAAAACACTACTAAAACATTATACAAACTTGTATATACACATATTTAAAATAGTACCCATTGTATTGAAGTTTATTATTAATAATTAAAAAATCTAACTAATTGGGAATAAATGTATTGCATCAAAGGGCAAGTTAAATTTTTTAAATTTCTCATTTTAAAATACAGGGGGCTAACCTGAGAGCCCAGGGCTACACAGCTCCTACAGACTTGCCAGAAATGCAGTATAAACCCTAAAAAAGCTTAATATAATTAAAATATAAATAGAAACCCCAAATTTCCCCATCAGGAAAACTCAGTAACCCTGGTCTCACCTATGTGTATGCTATGAGACCAGCCATAATAATGAAAAGGTTGCACTCTACCCCCTGCAGTCTTCAGAATCCCTGCCCCTATGTTTAGGAAGGACTCCATTCTCAAAGATTTTCCTTCTCCTGTTTTAAAAAACCACCACCTGCTTTAAGATTAAAAAAAAAATGGTTCTGCTACAGCTAAGAGACAGTTCAGGACTGGTCTTGCTGTTACCTGGAGCTATGAATAGTGAGTTATGTCTCACTAATTGTAAAGTGAAGTAAAATATGCGCATCTGCTTACATGTTGAAACTGATGCCATTACAGAGATATCGTTGGATAAATGCAGTGCAAATAATCTATCTACTTTTAAAATAGGAAGAAACTGTTTAATGTAGGTCACTAGATTACAACTGTACCTTGGCTGGAAGCTTCAGGCTGATATTCAGAATCTTCTTCCGGTGGAGTCTGTAAAAAGTATACTTGCTCTGGTATCATGTTGGTGATCTTCTCTTTTCCTAGGATGTGATTACTTATAAGTGGACTAATACATCTTTTTACCTTATCTCGTCTTTCATGGGCCATTATTTTCTTTGTCCGAGCCTTGATGTTCTCCCAGCATTTCTTCAACTGCTTGAAGTCTCGGAGTGATACATTTGGTTGGGAATTATATTCATGAGCAAGGGCCTGCCAGGTCCGTTGTTTCAGTGCAATAGTCCTTGCATCACTTTTTTTACACTCAAGTACATACTTATATTTCTCAACTAATGCCAGTAGCACACTCTTCTCCACTTCAGAGAAGTATTTGGCAGGCTTTATTACTTCACTGTTTTGCATTTTCTGTCAATTCTCCAGGATATCAAAGCAATCTGAAATTCAATAGGAATGCTTTAGATTTGAAAACGTGAATTATTTTAAAGTATCTACATTTTGAATCATAAAATGTAATTTTCACATATTCACAACAAAGATATATGACTCAGCCAATTTGTACAAGCGTTGACAGGCAGGTTCAAACAAAAGTTAGTGCAATTTCAAACAATTTGTAACTTGCCACTGCAAGATGTTGTCATGGCCACTTAGTTTGTTAGTTTAAAAATGCATGGAAAATAAAACATCTCAGTTCCAATTAGCCACAAAGGCAGCTAATTGGCATGTCCGTGTGCAGAGGCAATATAGCTCTGAATATTGGCAACAAATAATGGCCATTGTTCTTCATGCCCTAATTACAAGCTTCCAAAGGGCATCTGGCCAACAACTCTACAGACAGAAACCTGGACTAGATGGCTTTTTAGAACCAGTAAAACTATCCTACAGATGACAATAGCTGGTACACTCCTTAACTCTTCTAAGAAACAAAATTCAAATAGCAGCTGTCAAATAATTGTGGGACATGTTACTGTATTTCTCTTACACTTTATTTTGGAGAAGATACAATTTTGTTACAGGATAGAATATTCTAAAGGAAGTAAAATATTCAGGTTCCATTATTTGAGCTAATTCCTAGTATGTATTTAAAAAGGTGTACATGAAATTCTGCAGCAACCTGAATATCACTGCTATTTCTAATTTTTTAACTTCATTCCAATGAATTTGCTATCACGAAGTAACAGCTAGTTCTATTTGGGAGATTCTGTGTTCATCATACAAATTCAGATATTCTGTTAAAGATGCTAAAGTAAGGCATGTATCTGATGCAATCTACTGCAATAGCACTGATAACTTATCACACAGAAAAAACAAATGCTTTAAATCTGAATCTTCTTGGACAGTTAATCAGCTGCTCTGCAATTCCAAGAAGAAATATATTTCATATCTGAAAATATTTATGAGAATTATTAATATTTACTGATTTACCTCTGAATCCTACCCTAAGATTTACTCAGAGGGCTATAAACATTTTAATGATCTGAAAATACATGAATAAAATAATTATTTGCTTTAAATACAGATTTTCTATTTCCATTCCACTGAATCTTCCTAAACCTTTAGGAATGTTTAGATGGTTTCCTCTTAATTCATAACAGTATTTAATATGGCATAAGTTCATCAACTAAAGTAACTCTTAATTTGTTTTGTGATCAGTTTTTACGACAAGTACATTAAATAGGTTTCTCCACTTTGTTTCATCTTGTCAATAAGATTTAACTCAAGCTGTTCTTTTCACAGAATTGATGGCATCTACCATCCTGCAGTTCATGGTATGGTTCAGTCTAGCCAGTCTTTCTCAGCAGAAGGCATGAAAAGCTTTGAGGTTGCACAGCTCCTCTCAGTTCATTAAGTCTTGTACATAGAAGTGAATTTTTCAAGTTTTCAGATTTCTTATTTGTTGATCCAGTTAGCTGTCATTTGCAGGTAGTTTTCTACATCATTCTTTTTCTTAAGTCACAAAAATCTCACTCTATCATTGTGCACTTATTTGGCACGCCAACATTTATTTATTTATTTATTTATTATTTTGTTTATTTAGAAACTTATGTGGTGGGTTATCTGGGATCTAGGCAGTTCACAATATTCAACAAAAACAAAATAAATAAAACCTAACAAACCCCATGACAGTACTATATATCCCAACCACAGCACCACAACTTCCTATAAATTCTACATACTCTTGCATTTGCTAGGCTACTACCCTAGTCCAAGCCTGCGTGAAGAGCCAGGTCTTCAAAGCCCTCCAAAAGGCTAATAGGGTGGAGATCTTCTAAATTTCAGCGGGGAGACTGTTCCAAAAGGTTGGGACAGCCACAGAGATGCTTATTCTAAGTCCCACCAGATGGCAACATTCAAGGAAAGGGACCTGGAGCATACCCACTCTGTCTAAGCTGGTAGGACAGGTGGATATCCTCAGGGAGAATGTCTTCCAAATAACTTGGCCCCATGCCATTTAGGGTTTAAGAGTGATAACCAGCACCTTGAATTGTACCTAGAAAGCAACTGGAAGCCAGTGCAGCTTACACAGCAGTGGTTGAACACAGGCAAAACATGAAGTGCCAGAACTTTACACACCGCTGCAGGTTGGATGAATTGAAACATGTCATTAGGTGCAATTTTAACTTAGTTTATTTTACAGAACAAGAGTGATCAAGTCTACACTGCAAGATCAATTGAGAAAAATACCAACTTGTTCAATGCACATGACCACTATTTCATTATGGTTTGCCACCTCTAGAATATTCTTGAAGAGCCATCTATGTCTTTGGATATGTGATGTTCCCTTTTCTTGTCCACACAGTGATGCATGCATTTTTAAGAACTTGATGTTTGCTTCAACAGGCATTGCACAGCATCACTACTTGTCAATGATACAGATCTTATTGTCTTTTTTGTTTGAAAACTATTTTTTTTTTAATGAGAACACTCTCATTATTATTGTGCCATTGCTCTCACAACATCCAAGAACATTCTCTTGTTGCAAGATTGTAAAATGGCATTGTCTTTCCACTGTAAAGATCAACTTTTTTTCCTATGTCCTATATCCATTATAATCCATTATTCTTCATATAGTGATAAATTCCAGATTTGGGGTATATAATCAGAAACATATTCACATATTTAGTCCATATTAACAAATGTATGATATTAAACTGAAATGGGATAAGTATAACAGCTGCATTTCATATGCCTAAGTAGTCCCTCTGTCATTTTACACTTGAAACATGAGAGCCAATAATTTTCAAGCATTATCTGTGTCCAACAAATATGAAAAAAAGTATTTAATTAATTTCACAAAATAAAAGTATTTTAATTAATTATATCAAAATAAGAATAATATTCTTTTTGACTGATTTGTTAATATGGGGAATTACAATTTCTATTTCAACTTGCAAATTAGTATGTGCCTTAACAACACTCTTTAATTGTCTATTAATAATGCTGTGGTTGAAAACAATTTTTAGAGCTGATCTAAAGTAATACTTCTGTTATCCCATGATTTTGAAGAAAATGAAGATTTATGTGCAATTTTCAGACTGGGATTATCTCAAGATGTCAGAGAGGCTTTTTTTTTCCTATCATGGTGCCAAGGCTGGTTGAGTTTGTGGAGTGGACACCAATTGTGTGTAGATTTTAGGATACTGTGGATGACCAGGGGAGAGGATGTGCAAACTGGAAGTTTGAGGGGTTCTCCTGGATCATCCCCCTACTGGACTAGGATATGGCTGGCACTGCTTGATATCAGGCCTGCTTGGTTTGTATCCCCTGCCAGAACTGGTGGTTGCACGGGACAGAACCATGCCTGGGGCCTACCTTTTGTTCTGTGCTGCTGAGTGAAGGATTGTCTGAGACTGGTGGCAGCGGCAGCTGGGCTGCCAGGTGTGCTGATCAGCTGTCACATGGATTTTGCACTGATCTGCGTTTGGCATGGTGGCAGCACAAGGAGGCCGGTGATGCCAGCAGTGATGCGAGAGGCCCTCTGCTGGCTTGCGGGAAAGAGAGTGCTGGAATTTTGGTGGTGGCAAGGGAGGCACTGATGAAAGCGATGCCATAGATGATCCAGTGGTGCCAGCTCCTTCACTGGAATAGAGGCACTGGAGTGACAGTGAGTTGACTGTGGTGGATGTAAGGATGAGCTGAGGCGTTGGTGTCAGCCTGGCTCTGTGGCTGCAGCCTTTACTCCCTTACTCAAGTTTGGTGGACGTCTTGCCTATTTGGTCCAGGATTAAGAGAGACTTTGTAGTAGCCATCTTAGGGTGGCTTGCTTTGTTGACATCGCAACCCAACTGGAGTCTACCTGGTGGACTTTGGATGTGTGATTGGGAAGAGGGTTGTGGATGGTGGAGGGTGATTCCCCCTGAATGTGGGGAGTGCTTGCCTTCCTATGGGTGAGAGCTGGGGGGGGGCTTTGAATTCACCATCTAGATGGTTGATGGGTGGGTGACTAGACTAGTTGGGGTTGCCAGGAGAAGTTAGATGTGTGGATGGAGGCCCCTGTCAACTGGAGTCACTGAGTGGCTTGGGCAGAAGGATCTCTGGGATTCAGCTGGCCTCTACGAGGGGAGTGTGCATTGTGTGGGTATGGTGTGGGGTCTTCGGGCATGGGCCAGGACAGGAAAAGGAGAGAAGTCTCTGGAGGTAGGAGGTGGGTTATAACATCATGGTATTGACGGGAAGGGGGAGATATGACATGAGACAGGGGCAGGCTACTCTCGGGGAACAGATGACTAATGGATCCAGTTGGGTTCCAGAAGATTTGGGGATCTTCTGGAAGGTCTGCTGCAAGGTCCAACCAAAGCCCTGGTGGCTGCCTGAGATGAGAGGGTGGTTGGGGCTTTGGATTGGATTGCACCTGAGTGACCTCTCCTTCCCTGGGGATTCCAGAAATGTCCCTGGTTTATGGAGGAGCTAAGGGAGATGAAGCGGTATTAGGGCCTACCTTGTGGTGGTAATAGCAGCAAAACATTTTTATTTATCCACCCTTATTGCATCCATGGATAGTCATCCAGTGGCCGTTACAGGTGACCCAGTCCTTCCTGCATGGGAGTGGTTCTGGGACTCACCTAGAGGGTTGTTGTGAGGAATATGCTAGGCATCTGATGGATAAAGTTGATTGGATTCACTTTAAATTGGACTCCGGCCTTGATGCAGGTCCTATATAGGATACTAGGGCCAGGTCTGCCTCAGTTATCTGGGAAGAGTTTAATACTGCTGGGCCTTAGATCCGTGTTCCTCCTGGCTGGTTAAGGCCATCCGGGAAGGGACATGTGGTTGGGTACTGGGGGGGGGTGGGGTCCTGCTGCCTCTTAAGGAGATGCTAGACCCCACCATTCTGGACAATTTTCAGTCTCCAATCTTCCCTTTTTAGGGAAGGTTGTGGAACAGTGGTCACACTGCAGCTACATTAGACTCTGGAAGAAAGATTATCTAGACCCTTTCAGTTGGGTTTTAGGCTGGGGTTTGGGACCAAAACGGCACTGATAACACCCTTGGATGACCTCTGGTGAGAGCAGGATTAGGGTGGTGCACTCATCCTGGCTCTTCTTGACTTCTCAGCAGCTTTTGAAACCATTGATCATGGTATCCCTTTGGACCAGCTCCGGGAACTGGGGGTGGGCAGTATTGTATTGTGCTGGCTGTCCTCCTTTCTCCAGGGTCAGTTCCGGCTGATGTTAAGAAGGGAGGAGAGGTCTGGCCCGTGGCCGCTGCAGTGTGGGTCTCAGCGCTTGGCGCGTTCTCCTCTCCTGTTTAATGTCTACAGGAAGCCTCTGGGGGAGGTCCTCCAACAGTTTAGGTTGAAGTACCATCAGTATGCTGATGATAACTAGTTTTATATCTCTATCCCAGGTTGCCTGAGTGATGCCATGGAGGTTCTGTGCCAGTGCCGGAGGCTGATTGGGGTGTACAGACTTCAGCAAACCCTAGCAAGACTAAGTGGATGTAAGTTTTTGGGTGTCCTGGTTCTGGGGACCTTCCAGTTCTGGATGGGATGGCATTGCCTCAAATCCTACTTATGGTCACTCATTCCCTATTAACCTCCAGATTGGACTACTGCAATGTGCTTAACATGGGGCTGCCCCTGAAGAGAATTTGGAAGCTTAAGCTGGTGCAAAATGGCACAGGCAGTTAGCAGGGCTTGTTCCTTGGTGTATGTGACACCGCTTCTCAAGCTGCATTAGTTACCAATATGCTTCTGGGTATAATTCAGAGTACTGGTTGTCACCTTTAAAACCATTCATGGCTTGAGACTGGGTTATTTAGGGGACTGCCTCTCCCCAGTTGTTTCTATCTACCTACCCCATCTGGTCCAGCAGGAGGGGCATACTCCGGGTCCTATCAGCTAAGGAGTGTCAGCTAGTGGGGCCCAGGAGGAGAGCCTTTTCTGTTGTGGCACCCATCCTCTGGAATGCTATCCCTCCAGATCAGATTGGCCCCATCCCTGTTGGCCTTCTGTAAGGTCCTGAAGATGTTGCTCTGTGTTCGAGCCTGGGGCCCCATGTGTAGGACAGAGCCAATTGCTTGGTTATATTGAATGTAATTTTGTTCTGGTTTTCTAAGGGTTTTATTTTTTTTTGGTATATGTTTTTTATTATTTTTAAAATTGTGATTTGGCCATATAAATCTTCTAAATACAGATGGTGTTCGCTTAATGACCATTCATTCAAGGATCATTCAAAGTTACAACAGTGCTGAGCAAATGGTGCTTACACCTGGTTCTCAAAGTTATGGCCGTTGGAGTGCCCCCTGCAGTCATGTGATCAAAATTTGGGCACTTGGCAGCCCACCCACATTTATGACCAGAGGTTGTTCAACAACCCCCACCCATCTCCCCATTTCTGTCCTTTTGGTCCCTTGCACACCGTGGCCCCTGCCGCCCTGCACTCTGCCCCCCAGCTGATCTTCATCGTCTTCTTGCTCTCACTGCTGACAAAGCGCACCTGGCCTGGCCCTTTGTGAAGCAGCTGCTGGCCGCATGAGGCCTTCTTCTCAAGGTCACATGTGGCAGTTTCCATGCCAGCAGATGCCTCGCAAACAGCCAGGCCAGGCACACCTTGTCAGCAGGAGCAAGATGACAACAAAGGTCAGCTGGGGGCAGCAGAGTGCTGAACAACTATGGCTGTGGCTTCGCGTTGCAGTGCTGGCTGGGGCAGCTGGGTCTTTGCACCATCCTGCTGGGCTTGGGGCAGCTGGGTCTTTGCGCTGTGCTGCTGGGCTTAGGGTGGCTGGGGCTTCATGCCACTGGGCTTGGGGTCGCTGGGGCTTTATGCTGCGCTGCTGGGCTGGGGCAGCAGCTTGAATGCCCTCCCTCCCCCAGCAGCAGCCACCCCAGCCCAGGACCTCCTCGCAACTTCCGGCCAGCTTCCCTGTTGACTTTGTTGGAAGCTGGCCAGAAGTCGTGAGGAGGTCCTCGCTTAACGACCCGTGATTCTTGCTTAACAAGAGCAACAGGGACTGCCGGGATTGCTAAGTGATGCAGTCACTTGATGTCACGCTTTACAACTGCATTGGTTAGCGACGGAAATTCTGATCCCAATTACCATAGTTAACTGAGAACTACCTGTAAATAAATAATTCTGCAGATAATGGCTCTTGATCATTCCATAGAGAAACTATATGCCCAATGGAAAGCCAAAAGTTATGAAAATTAAAGCAATCCAGGGTTTGTTATTCTCATAAAAAGAATTCTTAGTATGTTATCAATTTGTCTGAAATAACCTAAAGATATTGGCATAGGAACATCTCTACATACATGTATTGAACTTGATAAGCTCATATATGTTTTTTAAAAACCTCATTTTTATATCTATATATGTTTAGCAATTTGTATATCAATTTTATTCAGTTTTAATATGTAATTTTTAAAAAAGACATATTAATAGTCAGAAAAGAAGAATCTTTCTTTTGAATAACTACTCTCAGGTTTTTGAAAGAATACAAGCAGTAATTGAAATCCCAATTATACTTTTTTACAGAAAAACTAGAGTGTATCGGCAGCACATGAGAATACAGTTAACTGAGTTATCTGATAGATTATCAGTAAATTTTAGTAAAGAAAATATGTAATTTTCAATGACACATAATATACTATTGGCATATAATTACAATTAGTATCCAACACTAGTCATTGTTATACCCAAAATGTCTTCTGTTTGTCTAATAAAACAGGCCAGTGGTTCCAATTTAAAATTAAAAATAAGAGGAGATAAAAGTATCCTTGATCAGTTTCACATGAAAGTATGATAGATGAGGAGATAATTTCATTTATAGTAACTCTAATGAAGCAAGTAGAATATATTAATCAAATTGGTAAAAAAGTGAAAATCTTTTAAGTAAGCTTTAAGTAAAATTTATTTCAGAATTTTCCAGTGAACCATATCAGTCCTTTTCCACATCCAACAAAATTTGCTGATTTCAGGTTTTCTGATTATATCCAGGGTGTCAATTAGTAATCTAATGTCAGACAGATTTTTATAAAATCATATTGTACAAGATGAATGATCAAAGGTAATACCAGCTGCAGTTTATGTGCCAGCATTGCTATATTTTTGCAGCAAAATTTAGTAAGGAAATCAGAGAGTACCTTACACAATCAGCCTTCAAAATCACTGTTACACAAGCTTCACAAAGGAGGCTGTAGAAACCTTACAGTATTTAAAGTGCATTATAATAAGCCTCCAATACTGCTGAGTATGTGGACCAGTAGCTTTTCCTCTTTTAATACATTTAAGGTAGCTATAATTTTTTGGAGAGGTAAAGGTACAGGTAAATAGGTAACTTGATAATATGCAATCTTAGGAAGAGTTATATTATATAAAATATACTTTTGACTCAATATTATAAAGAATATTTTTTAAATGATTTATTCAGTCAAAAGCATTAACAGTTCCTTAATACTTAGCACTTAATAGTATAAATAGTATCACATTGCTGTAATTGTTTCAGCTGAGAAGTTAATACAGAACTGCCCTTGTTACTACCACTCTTATAAAATGCTGGAAAAAAATATAACCATAATCTTTTCTCAGGCTTTGATTTTTTAAAAAAGAAAACTGTCTATGTCAAAAGACTAGTACAAAGTCAAAGTTATACTTTAAGTCACTAGAAGACCAGTACTACACTAAGTTATACTTATACTTGGTCTACTATTTATTTTTTAATATTTATTTTAATATTTAGTATTATTTATTTTTTCTTTTTATATTTATTAATGTGTGGAAAATGTAACAGGGATGTATAATATCACTGAATTTTTACTGATCTACGAATACTGATTTTCTTTAAAAATATATCACTGTTTCTGCTACTGTTATTGCCTTCATTCTTTTGGGTGGGGGTGATTGTTGCCTTGTTTATTCATTAATAAAGGCTTTTGTCCTTTACAGGTAATCCTTACTTAACATCCACTCATTCAGCGACCATTCAAAGTTACGTTGCATTGAACAAGGGGTACTTACGACAGGTCCTTGTAGTTGCAGCCATCACAGTGTCCCCACAGTCATGTGATCATGATTTGGGCGGTGATTTGGGCACTTGGTGACTGGCTTACAATTACAACATTGAAGCACCCCATGGGTGCACGTAGAGATTAAGTTGTGTGTGTTTTATTTTGGTTGTTTGATTATTTTATATAATTTAAAAAATTAAAATAAAAAAAAAATTGCAGCATCCCATGGTCATGTGATCACCATTTGCGAGCTTCACTGCCAGCTTCTGACAAGCATAGTCAATGGGGAAGGTCACAAATGGTGATCATATGACTGTGGGATGCTGCAACTGTGCGGGATTCGCCTAACAATAGCAACTGGGACTACTGAAACTGCCACTATAAGTTGCTATGGTCACATGACATTGTGCCTTATGATCACGTCGCTTAGTGACAGAGTTCCCAGTCCCAATTTTGGTTGGTAAGTGAGGATTACCTGTATGTTCTAATACTTCATTTGATTTGACTTTATGATCAAAGGTGAAAACATACAAACCAAAAGAAATACACACGCAGAGAAAATCAAAGAGTAATAAAATGAGCATAAATAGGCAAATTGGTTTAAATGGTAAAGCAAATTATCAAAATTGCTAGACCATTAAGTATCAAGTGGCTATAGCAACTGCAACTACAACAAATTTAGAAACCCTTCTGGTGATCCATCAGCTAGGGGGAGGCAAATAATCTCCTTCTCTGAGCCAGCCTATGGATAGAACATTGTCCAGCAAGATCATAGTAAGACTAAAGTGCTACCAAGAAAGTGTAAATGAATCCAACTGCCAAGCTGCATGCAGGTTGCCAGAGAGATTAGTTTGGATTCCAATATCAACAGAGAGTTAGGTACATAATAGGGTTCTCAGAGCAGATTAGACTACACTGCCTCAATAGAGCTTGGGTCATGATAGCAGCAAATCTGTGCACCATACAGCAGGTGACTGATGACCATGGTAGCAGCTGAGACTTAGCTATCATAATTATGACTAGTAAAATGTAGAACAATGTTCAAAAGCTGATGGGCCTGGGCAGTTACAACCCTTTGTATTTATTCCAGGTCATCAAGGCTTTGAAGGAGACTCTTAAGTATTTAAATTCCCTGATATGATCAATGTCAAAGCCATTAATTTTCCAACAGTTCGTTTGGTGAAAGCAACTACTTTCTTTATACACACACACACACACACACAATAAAATATATAAGTTTTATTAAGCATTTTTACATAAGTAAAAGACAAATATGAAGAAAAAAGAAAGAAAGAAAGAAAAAAGAAAGGTACAAGAAACAAATCAGAAAAAGAAAAAAATTAAAGAAACAAAAATCAGAAAAAATAAGCAACTTCTGACTTTCTTTTCAAGTTATAAATGAACTCATTATCCTTCCTCCCTTTTGGTATTACAAAAATCCCTTCAGCCCCTTATTTAACCTTTTTTGAATCATCAAATCCATAAATCATCCCTTCACTTTTTTCCATTTTCAGCAAAAAATCCATAAAAGGTTTCCAGTCTTTTATAAAAGTACTTATTGTTTTGTCCCTGACCAAACAGGTCAGTTTTGCCATTTCTGCCAATTCTGACATCTTCACAATCCATTCCTCCATTGTGGGAATTTCAGTATTCCTCCACCACTGCACATACAATAATCTTGCTGCAGTTACCATATATAAAATCAGTCTTCCATGCGTCTTTTCTAAGTGGTTACCCATGGGTCCCAATAAAGAGAGTTCTAGCTTTTTCTCAATATTGATCTTTAAAATTCTTTGTATCATTGTGTGTATTTGTATCCAGAATTTTCTGGCTTTTTCACAAGTCCACCATGTATGGTAAAATGTCCCATCATATTTTTCACATTTCCAACATTGACTTGAAGTACCTTTATACATCTCTGATAATTTCTCTGGTATGATATACCAACGGTACATCATTTTATAAAACTTCTCTTCTAAATTATAGCAAAATGTGAATTTTATCCCATTTACCTACATTCTCTCCCATTTGTCCATCTGTATATTATAACCAAAATTCATAGCCCTTTTTATCATGCAGTCTTTAACTTGTCCTCTTTCGTTTCGAATCTTAACAAAAGCTTATTTTATTGATTGATTGATCATATTTATATAGCCACCCATCTCACAAAAATGTGACTCTGAGTGGCATACAACACTCAATTAAAAAACCCATAAATACATATTAAACCATCACTAAAACTATAAAACTATACACAAAAAGAAAGGATGATGTTAACCATAGTAAGGGAGCCATTGCAAAATGTCCCCAGTCCCCTGGGACCCCCAGGCCTGATCACATAGCCAGGTATTGAGGGACTTGCGGAATGTTAAGAGGGATAGGGTTATTCTCATTTCTGGGGGGAGAAGATTTCACAAGGCAGGGCCCATGGCAGAGAAGGCCTGCCTCCTGGGACCCACCAAATACAATTCCCTGGCAGGCGGTACCCGAAGCATGCCTTCTCTGCCAGACCTGATGGGCTGGGCAAATGTAGTTGTGGAGAGGCAGTCCCTCAAATAAGCTGGCCCCATGCCATGAAGGACTTTAAACGTCAAAACCAGCACCTTGAATTGGACCTGGAAGCAAACTGACAACCAATGCAGCTTGTGGAGCAGAGGTGCAATGTGTGCCCTTCTAGGGACCTACGCCTTTTGCACCAGCTGAAGCTTCTGGATACTCTTCAAGGGCAGTCCCATGTAGAGCACATTACAGAAGTCTAAATGGGAGGTGAGTAACAGTAAGCAGAGCTCCCCCAATCCAGGAACAGGTACAACTGGCACACAATTCAAAACTGTGCAAGGGCCCTCCTAGCCATAACTCTCACTTGCACTCTGAGCAAGAATTGTGAGTCCAGGATAACACCCAGATTACACACTGGGTCCATCTGGGGCAGTGCCACCCCATCCAGCACCAAAGATGGCATAATCCTAGAACTGGAAGGCCCCAAAACCCACAGCCACTCAGTTTTGCCAGGGTTCAGCTGAAGCCTGTTGTTCCCCATCCACAGCCTCCAGGCACCAGGCACCAGTGGCCTCATGCAGAAGTTAAATAGGAAAGGGGAGAGTACTGAACCCTACAAGGCCCCACGTACTAGGGGCAGAGGGCAGGATCTCTCCTCCCCAACCACCACTGACTGGCCCCGAATTGGCCCTGAAGAAAGGAGGTAAACCAGCACAACACCGTGCTGCCCACCCCAATCCTCTGAGTCAATCCAGAAGGATACCATGGTCGATGGTATCGAAAGCCGCAGAGAGGTCAAGCAGGGCAAGGATGGATGTACAATCCCCATCCCGCCCTTGCCAGAGGTCATCTAAAAGCACAACCAATGCTGTTTCCATCCTATACCCAGGCCTGAATCCCAGCTGAAAGGGATCCAGCTTATAAATTTTTGTGATCGCATGTTCATTTGTACATAGTACATTTTCAAATTCTGACTTATATTGTTCAATTCCAGTTACCTTTTTATCTATATTAAATATTTCTCTTAGCTGTGCATATGAAAACCATTGAAAACTAAATCCCTCTGCAGTCAATTGTTCTCTTAACTTTGTGAAAGCTACTTTCTAATATTCATGAGGATTCTTCTATGGCAGTTTTCCTTGTTATATGGAATGTTAAAGGTTTGGATACCCTTCTAAGCACTGACAACTGTGCTTCAAGTAAAAAAAAAAAAAAAGACACTGAATATATGGAGTATAGAAAAGTACTGAAAGTACTAAGTAAAAAAAGTCACTAAATTTAAGGATACTCACATTTACACAGAAATTTTAAAAGTGCAATGGATAATAATTTTTAAATGTTAATTGTTGTAGAATGTAGGATGAATTTTATTTAGTGGATATATGTGGTAAAAAAACTCACCAAATAACATTAACAACCGGAGAGGATCTAAAAATTATTTACTTTCAAAACTATACAAAATGTTGATCATATCAAGTCAAGCATATACACATTGAATGGCAGCCTGAATGTAAAGGCAACTGCTTTTCATGTTTATCTCCCCACAATATATAATGTTCCTTTATCCTTATCAATATGAATACAAAGACATTTTTGTCAAAGCCATTTTAGAGTATCTTGTTCCTTGGGTTATAAAATTAAAGCATATAACTATTTCAGAACCTTTCCAAGAAAGTTTATAGCTGTATTCAGTAATAATTTAAACGCATCTTTCAAGTCATCTCTGCTTACAAGAGAGAACACAGAACCCCAAAACAACTGTACTTTAAACCAATAGATTTTAATTTCCTCATAACAAAAAATGTAAAACTATAGGAAACTTAACAAACAGCAATGAAATTTAGCCATCCATCCATTTGTCTGTTTGTCTCCTCTGAAGCAATATCATAACTTATAGATGGGCCCTAGAGCCACTATATCTTGTCTGGCACTGGGAATTTGGTGACAGCCATCATAATCACTGGTCATTTGTTCAGTGGAGTGAGAATTGGGTGGGCTGCCAGGGATCCAGTGTGTAACAGAAAGCATTAACTTTACACCATCCTCCTGTGACTGGTTGGGAAAGCCTAACAGCAGAGGTTTATCTTGAGAAAAATCAATTGCTCCATCAAGTCAATGTCCAGGCATGAGTGACAGGAAATCATCCCATCTCCTATCCTGGAAAAGGTCTCCTTTCTGGCAGCTAATGAAACAAATGCAATTGTCAGGTTTAGCCCAAAGAACTCCAAGAGACAATGCAAATTCAGTTCTGCTGTGTTTATTAGCTACAACCTCTAGAAAGAATCTCCCCAGACTGAACCCTAGCTCCCAAGCCAGCCAGTCAGTCACAACACCGTGAATTCCTCAGGGAGGTGCCAGCCTCATCCTCTTGCACTTCCCACGCTCTAGGAGTGAACTAAGAACATGCTTATCTCCCTGAGCCTGGCCTTCATAATTCCATTCCATCACAGCAATGGACTTCTGGGAAACTGATGCCAGTTGCAACCAGACCTCAGCACTGGTCAACCAAAATAGGATGTATTTCCCACTTTTCTACCTAGATGGCACTCAAGACTTTTCTACTTGCCTTCCTCTGGCCCCGATAGAACTCAGCATGCTCTGTTCTATGTGACTGCCCAAGTAACCTGCAAATACTGTGTGTCTCCTTGACAAGATTCCAATAATGCTATCCCAAGAGAAGACCAGAGTGCTTCTGCTTGCCAGGAAGAATCTACTGTTAGTAGTAAGAGCAAGGCTGCTGTGAAAGGAATGAGTGCTCAGTATTCCATCCTTACTTTGTGGTCAAATCTCTCCATCTCTGCCTCAGCCACTTCTATACTGATGAAATCTCTCCCCTTCCGTCCTCAGTTTGTCTTCTATGGTCCTGGAGGCCTATCAAGGTATTTTTAGAACAATAACCATGAGCAGCATGTAGCAAAACCCTCTCTGTATTCAAGAAGTGTACTGTATAAGAAAGAAAATGTCTTGAGTGAAGGGAGAGCCTCTGAGATGAGCTTGCGCTCTTGTTGGATAAGGAAATATTTCCCTATCTGCCTTCCCATGTTTAATTAAATTACTTATTAATGATATGTATATAACTTGCTAAATCAACAAGAACCCACAGTGGTTTACAGTGATTAAAACTTTATAACAAGATATTTGAAATTAAAATATCCAGGTTAAAAATAACTCAAAATAACTGCAATCTGATTTTCTCTGAACCATCATCTAATATAAAAAGTAAAATTAGTACAAATCCATAATTGACTTTTTTTTAGTGCCTCCAAGTCATTGTTGACTCCTGGTGACTGCCTGGACTAGTCCCTGCAGTTTTCTTGGCAAGATTTCAGAAGCAAGCTCAGCGTGCCTGCTTCCTAAGGGTTGAAAGGGTGTGACTGGCCCAAAGTCACCCAGATGGCTTTGTGCCTAAGGTGGGACTAGAACTCACGGCCTCACAGTTTCTAGCCCAGTGCCTTAACCACTACACCAGACTGGCTCTCAATTGACCAACAGTGACAATTTAAACACCAATTGCCTTCTGGAAGAGCTCCATCTTTAGCAACTAGAATGCCATTTAATTAATCAATCAATTAATTAATTAATTAATTAATTAATTAATATCTACTTTCAAGGTTTCTACTTTACAAGGGCAGGCCTGCAACTGAAAAGCAACTTCTCCTGGCCTTGGCTCTCCTCACTTCATAGAAGTGGGGAACAATAAATAGCTTTTCCCAGAAAAAATGTACCAGAAAAGTTGATTCTGCTGGGAGAGAAGACCCTCGAAGTACTTAAATGCCAAGCCAAATCCACCACTTTGAATTGTGCCCAGAAACCTATTGGTAGCAAATGCATGGACAACATAGAGGTAATATATTCTTGATGCCTAGTGCATGCCTGTATGCAGATCATCTCATTCTTCACTAGTTGCAGTTTCTGAGTAGTCTTCAAAATAGCTCCACGTAGGCTGCATTGCAAAGATGTGAATTACTGTAGTGAGATCCTCTTCTTCCAGGTAAGGTTGCAACTGGAGCTGGGGAAGGCCATTCCAGCCAGAATCTCCATCTGTTCATCAAGCAGTGAGTCCAGGAGCCTACTGCCATGCCTCTGTCTTGAGACACAACTCTGGAGCAGAATAAGAATCATGATGGACCAACAGTAACTGCTTGCTAGGGTTTAACTTCCACCTCTTTGGTCCCATTCAGAAGTCTTCACAGAATTTAGATGTTGAGACAAAAGCACCACAGCATCAACCACACAGCATTACTGATTATTTCCCAGTGGCTTCATGCAGATATTAAACCAAAGGGGAAATAATTGAACTTTGTGGGACTACACAATTTATCATCCACTGGCCATCTTCTCTTCCCCTGTTGCTAACAACTGAAGCTGCCCGATAAGGAAGGAGCAAACAGCTGCAAAACAATGCCTCTTACCACTAGCCCTCACAGGCAGTACAGAAGAACACCATGGTTGATGGAAATACCACTGAGGGGACTAAAAGGACCACAAGGATTACCCTGATTCAGGTCCTGATATAGGACATCTACCAGTGCAACCAATGCCATTTTAGTCCCATGCTGAGACATAAACCCAGACTAAAAGTGGCCTATATAATCTGTTCTACACATGGCTGTTTAAATAACATGTAGATGGAGTTCCATTCTATTATGATAGTCTTCAGATTAAAGTACTGAGGTAAACAAAGCTTGACAGATGTTTTGTCAAATAACTGCCTCCCTTCACACAGCAAATAAAACATCCCAAAATCTTACGACACTCTTCTTTAAGCATGACCAAGGGCAACCAGTAGTACCTATACAGTGAGATGCATAATGTGAGCCATACAGCTAACAAACTGCCCCGTTGCTGATACTCATGAGTCTGCAGGTGCAGTTTTTGCTCACCCACCTGAGTCATATCCAGCTGTCCTTCATCTGACATTATCCTAGCTTGAAGCAGCACCCACCTATGCTTGGGTTCTCTAGCACAGAAGGTAGATGGTAACAGCAACAGCAGATATCCCTCTTTGCTCTACCCCCATTAGTACATTCTGACTACATGTCAGCCACACACTCAGCTGGAGGTCTGGAGGAGTTGTTCATAGCATTTGTCCCACATGGTTGCAGAATCCACTTGTTTTTGCACTGCGCTTGCCTAATTGTTACAGCAAAGCTATTTATGCATGATGTGATGAGTTTTATCAAACATCTTGTTGCAAAGTCTAATGTCAGTTAGAGCTGAGAGGGAATTACTGGCCCTATAGATAATGACAGGCATAGGGCCTAGGAGGGACTAGCAGTCTCCCTACCATTTATGTGAGCCTGCATTTAGGTGCCCCATACTATGTTGTCTGTACCCACTGCATTCTTTGATGTCAGGGGTGCTTAAATATATGCATAGGCATCAGCAGGCATCCTTGAATCTGCGGGCAACACAACACAAATAGTGCTCTTGAAGGAGAAGCAAAACCCATGGTTTAAAATATAGCAAGATGTCACAACAGTGGATAAGTGAGCAGTTGGCAGGCTAAAGGTGAGAGAGAGAGGGAGAGAGGGAGGCAGGATAGCCTAAAGCCACCACAGATCGCATTTGCTGTACTCCAAATGATGGCTTTGAATAACCAACCTTCAGTGCAGAAGATGATGCAGGCTTCCAATGCTTGACTCCAACTACACAGACTCACATAAATGGCAGGGAAAATGCTGGTCCCTCCTAAGCCCCATCACTACCATCTACAGGTTGTAAACCAAGAGGACATAATTGTTCCATTTATGACTCCATCCCTGGTTGCTATTGGGAAGGCATAGGTCTACTAGGCCAGTAAGCACTATTGTGGCGGAGAAAGATTCCTCACCCAGCACTCCCTGTCTCTTGCCATGGTGCTAACTGTATCATTACCACTGTAGGTGCAAAATCCTCCCTAGTCAAGTCTGGATGCAGTTGTCCATCTTACTGGCATATCTTTTTCTCCCATACTCTGCCCCTCCAACATTCCCAAGACATGTTTGATTTGGGATGGTAGGAATATTTTAAGGGTTCACTTTATTGCAAAAATTATGTAAAATCATAGCAGCAATGGCTTCAGTCAAACATTTCCTGTATCTGTGGATCAATTCTGCATATCTGCTTGGTGTATTGTCATCCTCTTTACAGAACTGTTTCAGTTCACTGATATTTTGGGTTCTCTTACATGAAGTACTCACTTCTGCTCAACAAAATATTTCAGTTGGATTAAGAGCAAGGTTTTGACTCGGCCATTCCAAAATCCAAAATTTATTCTGTTTCATCCATTCTGCTTCATATTTGTATGTTCAGTATCATTGTCATGCTGCATGACTCACATTCATTTAAGCTTCACCTCACAGATGGATACTCTTTCTCCTTTAGAATTTGCAATACAATCCAGAATCCATTGTCCCTCCAGCTGCTGAGTCTGCAAAGTAGCCCCCGACTATGATATTTCCAGCACCATGCTTCACAGTTGGACTTATTATTCTGCTTGAATTTTCTTCTGTGCTTTGTTTTCTCCAAAGTTTCTTATTCATGCCATAAAACTCCACCTTCATCTCAACCATCCACAGAACATTATTCTAACAGTTAGCCGGATCATTCTGGTGGTCCTTGGCATACTGAAGATGGTGGCAATGTGGTTTCTGGAGAGCAATTTTCTCCTTGGTATCATCCCATTCTTGTTTGGTATTCTCTTTGTAGTGCACTCATGAACACTCAGACCAGAGAGTGCAACAACAGCCTGCAGATCCTTTGCCATTATTCTAAGTTTCTACTGCAACCTCCCAAAATCCACAGGGCAGGCGCCACAGCAGAAAAGGCACCATGATCATCAACTATCCTTTTTCTGAGTTCAGAGGGATCTCTTTTGACTGGGGCATAATTTATTTCCTCAAATATCTGTTGCAAACAACAGACTATGTGGCAATGTGTGTGTGTGTGTGTGTGTTTGTGTACACACATTTTAGGGGGAAGGTTCCTATAATCTTTTAAAAAAAATATGTTCTTGAAAGCTTTAAAAACAAGAGTAAAAATTAATACAAACTAAAATAGAGTAAGAAGGAAAAAAGAAAAAAGGAATAAAAAAGAAAGCTAAAGTGCAAAAAGGAAAAAAAGATAAAAGATAAAGAAGTGGCTTCCGATCTTCTTTACAACAGTTATAAGGGTAATTGTAGATTTACCTCTTTCTCTAAAATTACATGATGACTCTCTTCTTTCTATTATCTATCCTATCTAATCATCAAAACCATAGATCATAAGTTCATTTTTTTTCCTGTTTTACAGAAAAAAGTCCATGGGGGTGGGGAAGGTTCCTATAATCAAAGTCACATCTGACTGTCATCTCATTTGATTGGAACATTTCTTTCAACTTACTCCTGTGACAGCTCATTATCCTAGGGCTTAACATGCTTTTTCCAATGTAGACACAGAACATTGGCTTAATGTGTTCAATACAGACAGGAGACAGGACACTATTTTGGGTGCTCTTTGCTTAACCAGAATAGTCTACTCCTGACTGAACAAATTTTGCACATCCTATGACTTTTAATCATTGGCCCTAGAGTCTGTTTAATAAGGGTTGGTTGCAGTCATGCTATACTGGAGATGCTATAAAAAATTGGAACATTAATTCAGATGGATTGGATTTGTCCCATTATTACCATATTTTGGACTGAAATCAATAGGACTGTTAATATTTATTTATTCCTTCACAGCAATTATATAAGACTAGAACGGTTACTGAGTGTTAAAGATGCGTGTATTCTTTTTTTTTTTGCTATATCTTTAGGATTTGGAATCCATCAAGGCATCAAGAACTGTGGACTTCCCAAGCATAACAGTTGACAAAAATAATTATTATGCAACATTGGAAGGAGAAATCTATACTTAATTTGCAGCAATGAATTGATGATGCATTTTCATCACTTGAACTATTTTTTGTTTCAACAAAAGGAAAAGGAAAAAGACTTTTGAGCAATAAGGTCAAAGTTATCTAAAAATACATTACATTGTTTATGTTCTCCTAGACAAATATTTAGGGGCAGCAGAAAAATAAAATATAAAAGGTGAGATAAGCATATAGACTCTGTGTTATTGCATATACCTCACTTTTATAAGAGATTAGTATCACCATGAACACTTAAATAAATAATATGATAGAGGAGTATGAAATTGAGAATATAAGATAAAGTAAAATAAAGGCCTGGGGATTTAAATTTACATCATGGATTAAGATGCAGTTTCAGGAGACAGATTAGCATGAGTTAGGTTATGAATCTTTGCAGAATCTGCAGAATCTTTGCTTTTATATTCAATCATCAGCTGAGTCAAATATCTTTTCCTCTTCTTGATCCCTGGTGTCACTTGATGTTTAGGAGAATCAGAGTTCAGTAATGTAAGTCATGGCTTAAACTTTCCTCTGATAGATGTTTGTGATTCTTCTTGAACTTGTCAAAGAATTTCTAACCAAGTTACACTATGATTACCTATATTTATTTATATCCCAACTCTCCTTAAGTGGCATTCCAGCAATATAAACAATTGCAAATAAAAAATACTGTTGGAGAACTTAGAAGTACAGAATTAATGCCTTATGCTGTCATCTTCAACAGATTATATCAAACCTCCTTTCTGCCCAAATGAAGATTACTGAATCAGACTAAGCTTCCTAGTTGAACCGGGATACTGTCTGAACAAAATAATAATTACTTGTTTGACAGGGCCATTAACATAAACTGATTTACAGATAAGGCATACACTGTATTTAGACACTGTACTCCAATCTATATATCATCAGCAAAGCAAGCAGACTAAGAACTTTAATAACAGCAGTGTTCAGAAGAGGAGGTGAAAGATATTTAGCTGATCTTGGGGGGGGGAACTGTCATTTGCTAATTCTGTGAAACAGCAAGAAGTCCTACTCTGTATGTTTCTGTCATTTACCCACTAGCTGTTCGAACACTGGACCTCTCATAAAGGCAAGTTTAAGGCAATTGTCCTAAACAGGTTTAGGAGATAAATATTCTTTAAAAAAATTCTTATTTAATATCTTTAAATAAGTCTTCTAGTGAATATGATTATCAGCTGGTAATACAGTAATCCATACTCAGCCTAGAGTATGTGACATCTCCAAATTCCCTGAAAAAGCAACAGACGAACAGAAGCAAAATTAAGCATTATTTACTTCCCTTCCTTTTTAAAAATAACAAGTATAGAAGGTATATTTATAGAGACCAACTCCTAAGCAGATCTAAATTGTTAGTGCATTAGCTGGTGGCCCTTCTTGCCACACCCCCTTTGAGGTCCTTCTGGTCCAGAATTGCCAAGGTATTAAGATTCAGCTTTGGAGATAGCGTGAGAGCGTATTAGTCTCTAAATGTGCATCATGAAGAACCCTTATAACCTCTTGGACACTGTCCTGGGACATGCAAACCAAAAGAAAAAAAATGTGTAAGACCCGAGAAAGCTGAACGTACTGTATATAAACCAAATAGAAATGTAAGCAAAATAAGGGAAGAATGTAAATATGTAAGTAAAGTACAATTATTTTTTACTTCCAGAAAAATAATTGTATAACTAAGATGTGAAGAACTGGTTGCGTTCAAACTTTGCAAAAAAACCCCAAAATGCATGCAAAATACAAAATCTAGGTTCTGCTCAAGATTCCTGTTAAAGAGTAAATTTATCTTAACATAGTCTGCCTGGACGTTTTCAAGATCACAGTGTTTACAGGTATAAAAAAACCAAGTAGGAGAAAAACCAACTTTAAAAAAAATCATGGTTCTACCTAACTTTAGAACCAAAGCAACTAATTATAATCATAAAGTATTCTATTAATGTTAGATTTCAGAAAGCTGTACCTAATCTCCCTGCTTACATTAAATAACGTTAGCAACACATTTACTCAGTGATACCCTACTTCATTCAGGGAGGCTTACTCCTAGATACTGAGGCTATTTTGTGATCTCTCTCAACAGTAAAAAAATAAAGAAATCTGCGTCTAGCTGGAAAACATTCTAAGCGTTGCCTAAGGCAATTGATAACGGGGAGGAGAGAGGATTTCAAAGTGCTTGTCTGAAACGGTTTTTTCTTCGAAATAAACACAAATATATATGCATGTATGTTACCAGACTTCTGTGCATGAAGGCCTTCTCAGACTTCCCCTTCCTTTCTCCTCGATGCTGCCGATTTCCTCTTCGTTTTAGATAAAAGGAACCAGAGATTTTAGCCTGACAAAGAACGCCCCACCACTTTACATGCGCACTGGCGGTCGTAGATTTACAAATAGGCACGTAAGCCGGGATCCAAACAGAATGTTTGTATTGTTGTTGTTGTTATCACTACTTCCTAAGACCCACTAATGGGACACAAAGAAAAAAAAATGTTCTGCAATTGCAACGCCAGCAGTCTTAGATTTTAAAAGACAACAGCAATCTTTACTCTTATCGAAGCACCACCATTACCAGCCTTTATTTTCCGCTCCCTCTTCAAGACTGGAGTAGAAGGCTAGACCTTCTTTGTCCCCTCCCACCGCCGCACTATTAGCCGCTCCTTCCTGATCTTCTCAAATTCCGACACGGTGGGAAAGCTTAGGGAAGAACAACTGCTTAGCAAAAATCCGTAATCCCATACTTTCGCACGTAGAACAGGTAGCAAATCCAAGCATATGTAGTTATGAGCAAAAAGAACGCACTTTGCTTCCATTTCCTTATTATTATTATTTTGATTACGACATCGCCATTCGTTAGAACAATAAGACATGATCGAGTAACGCCGTTCCCTCTCTTTCAGTCGTCCAGTGAGGGTTTTCTGTCTAACTGGCGGTGATTATTCCGACAAAAGTAGGAAGAGCCGGCCTGCGCGTGCGCAGTAGTCTCTCGGTAACTGGCGGGCGGCGGCGGCCTGCGGGATGTTTACGAAGCCAAGCCGGCGAGGGTTGGGGTTGAAATCAGGCGCTTCGAGTACGTTCGTCCTCTTGGCGGCGGTTTTTCGATGGGCTTGGAGGACCTTGACCCAGACTCCGTTCTGCTCCCCGCAACTGTCAGTCTTTCATCCGTAGCGCACATTCAAACAAGACTTGTTTTATGAATCCAGAAGCTGGATTTCAGAAGTATAGTGCTTCTGAAGATGGGAACCTTATTTAGCCAACATTAACAAGTCTGTGTACCTAGTAGCAATTGTTACTTTTTATAATACTCTGTGTATGTATGTGTAACGCCGTATTCTCGGTTGAAGGAAGTAGATTAAATTGTTAATTATTCATACAGTGTCTTGATTAACAAGGTTGAATGTCCTGTTCCTGCAAATCAGGTGTTTTTTTTTAAAGAATGATTAATAATTTTAAATGTGTTAATGTATATTGGGAACTTGGGCCGTGTAAAGCATTCAAAAGAAGTGCATTGCAACATGGTTTGATAAGAATTAAGCACCTCTTCTTGACTTTTTAAAGCAGCTGTGACTTTTGCAAGTTTTCTGTCTCTGTTTCAAAAGCTATCCCTAGTGGCTGTTTCCTCATGCACACATTTGCAGATAACCAGGGACAGGAATTGTTTGTTGTATAAGTTTGTTTCCTTCCTCCCTCCCTCCCCCTCTTGTTATCTTATTACTGCTGTCATAGAAAGAAGTCTTTTTCTCTTTGACAAGGAAAAATCCAACTCATCCTTACAGATCTGTTTCCTTATTGAACATAATTATAAGCTTTTCACAGCAATACTTGCAAAGAGAATATATGGTTTTTTAATTGAAATAGTACATTCTGATAAGACTGGATTTATTCTGAAGAGATACATGAGGGACATCACTCATTTTGAATGTTATTGACAAGATAAATTTAAAAAATCAAAGTGGCTATTTTCTTTCTTAATGCAGAAAAAGCCTTTGAGTTTTGAAAAGATGACTTCAATTTTTTTCACATGGATACAGAGTATGTATGAAAAACAAAAAAACTAAGATAATAGTATATGACTCATTATCACAAGAAAGTGCCAAGACAAGGTTGCCCCTTTCTCCCCTTTTATTTTTGCTGTTATTAGAACCATTAGCAATCCAAATAGGTCAAGAAAATAAATTTTCAGGAGTTAAGCTAGCAACTCAAGAACATAAATTGAAATTATATGCTGACAATGTACTTACAGTTACCCAACCAAGAGACTCTATAAACCTGTCTAGAAGCATTCCTTAATTACTGGACATATTTGATCTATATCCCCATCTAGCATGTTGTCTTCATTATTGGTTCAAGACTAACCACACTTTCATTTTGACTAAATCAAGTTTCATTCAATTTACTATTAATTCAATTCAAAGTTGCCACTAGCCAATTGGACAGGAAACAGACAATAGCTTTATACTCCTGTTATGTGTCAGACAACAGTGTTGATATTTCTTTCAAATTGAATTGTTCAGTAGGTTCATTGCAATGAGTGTGGTGCAGTATCTTCTCAGCTGTGAAGAAGGAAGTATTCACCCACATTGTTAAGTGTAGAAAAATATGTGTTAAAAAGCTTTTCTTTTTTTACAACTCATAGCACTCTAACCATAGGCTGCAAGTGTTTCTTATTTTTAAAAATATTTATTGATTTATTAAATTTATATGTCGCCCATCTCCCCCAGAGGGTGACTCTGGGCGGCTCACAATTAAAATCAAACATTAAAAACAGTAAAAATATAAGTATCCGTATTAAATTAGCTGAAAAATAATATTATATAAAAACTATATACATAAAAAGTCTATAAAATTCAAGATGACAGAGGGGCAGAATCAACTACCCCACAAGCCAAGTCCAACAATGTGAGCCCCCATCAGGCCCTCAGGCCATCTGGCATAGCCAAGATTTCACACTCTTCCCGAAGGCCATGAAAGTGGGAGCGCACCATACCTGAGATGGTAAGTTGTTCCACAGGGTGGGGACCATGGCAGAAAAAACCCTCTTCCTAGACCCTGCCAGCCAAAATTCCTTTACTGGTGGGGTCTGCAACATGCCCCTTCTGCCAGACTGAGTGGGGCAGGCTGATATAACAGGGATGAGACAGCTCCTCAGATAACCTGGTCCTGTGCCATGAAGGGCTTTAAAGGTAATAACCAACACTTGAATTGGAAACTGGCAACCAATGCAGCTTGCACAACAGAGGTGTTATATGTGTCCTCCTGAGGGCACTCAAAACTGACCACATCACTATGTTTTGTGCCAGCTGTAGTGTTCAGATACTCTTCAAGGGCAGCCCCATATAGAGTGCATTGCAGTAGTCCAACTGGGAGGTGACCAGGGCGTGAGTGACCATGTGGAGGGCCTCCTGATCCAGGAAGGAGCATAACTGGTGCATAACACGAAGTCGCACAAAGGACCTCCTAGCCACGACTGCCACCTGCTCTTTGAACAGGAGTTGTAAGTCTAGGAGAACTCCCAGATTATGCACCAGGTCTGTCTGGGGTAGTGCAACCCCATCAAGAACCAAGGATGATAAGCTCCTAGATCTTGAGGCTCCCCATACCCACAGCCACTCCGTCTTACCAGGGTTCAGTTGAAGCCTGTTGGCCCCCATCCAGGCCCCTACAGCCTCCAGGCACTGCGAAAGGGTAGCCAGAGCATCACTTAGGTCACCTGGGATATCTAGTTGAGTATCAGCAGCATACTGATGATACCTCATCCCATGGTGCCAGATGATCTCACCCAACAGTTTCATATAGGTGTTAAATAGGAGTGCGAGAGCACCCAATTGTGAGGCACCCCACAAAGTAGGGGCCGCGGGCTGGACCTCTCACTCCCTATCAACACCAAGTGGGATCGGCCTTGGAGGAAGGATCTGAGCCAGCCCCAACTCCTGCAGCTGACCCAAAAGGATACCATGGTCGATGGTATCGAAAGCTGCTGAGAGGTCAAGAAGAGCAAGGATGAACACACTACTCCCATCCTGCTCTTGCCAGAGATCATCTAAAAGTGTGACCAATGCTGTATCTGCCCCATAACCGGGTCTGAAACATGACAGGGGTCCAAATAATCCGTTTCCTCCAGGATCCACTGAAGCTGCTGTGTGACCACCTTTTCCACAACCTTTCCTAAAAAGGGAAGGTGGGAAACTGGACAAAAAATGTCCAGAAGGGTGGGATCTAGCGATGGTTTCTTGATGAGGGGGCAGACCAGGGCTTCCTTAAAAGGCTATGGGAACACCCCCTCCTGCAAGGATGAATTGATCACTGCCAGTACCCACCCCAATGTCACCTCCCTGGAGGGTTTAACCAACCAGGAGGGACAAGGATCTAAAGTACAGATAGCCATGCTAGAGCCACAAGGACCCTGTCCACTTCCTCAGGTCCAACAGGATCAAACCGTTCCCAGATAACTGGGTAAGTCCGCTCCCCAGGCATCTCCACTGGACCTGCATCATGCTTGGCCTCCAACTGGGCACGGATCTGAGTGATTTTATCCATCAGGTGTTCAGTAAATTCCTCTGCATGGCCCTGTAGGTGGTCCTCTGAGCCCTTCCTACCTAGGAGGGACTGGGTGACCCTAAATAGGGCTGCCGGGTGACATTCTGTGGATGCGATGAGCAGAGAAATAATGGTGTTTTGCCGCTCTTACTGCCATGAGGTAGGCCTTAACAGCGGCTCTAACCCGTGTTTGGTCAAACTCGTCCTTTGTTTTCTATCAACGGTGCTCTACACATTTCCTGGCCCTTTTCAGCATCCTTAACTCCTCTGTAAACCATGGGGAGTGCCGGAGGTGATGGACCAAGAGAGGACGCACAGGTGCGATCCTGTCTAGGGCCCTGGCTGCCTCCTTATTCCAGGCTGTGGCCAGGGCCTTCGCTGGACTGTACAGCAAGGCCTCAGGAACAACCCCCAGCTCCCTTTGGAACCCAAGTGGGTCCATCACCATTCAAACAGGTCCCGCCTCCCTGTGGAGGGGGCAGCATAAGAGAATCTCAAGACCACCAGGGAGTAGTCTGACCATTCCAAAGGGGACAATGCCAAATCCCCCACCAGATCACATTGCTACTGCTCTGACAAGAAAACCATGTCCGGAGTGTGACCACTGTCCTGAGGGGCCATGGATGACCTGGGATAGGCCCATGGCCACCATGGGAGCATCCTGAGCCACTTCTGAGGACAACCCCAAGGATGGCAGGTTAAAGTCCCCCAAGACCATAAGCCTGGGGAACTCCACCGCCAACCCTGAGTTGGCCCCCAGCAGCTCAGGCAGGGAGGTTGCTATGCAGCAGGGAGGCTGGTACAGAACCAAAACTCCCAACTGATCCCATGAGCCCATCTTCAGAAACAGTATCTTACAACCAGCAACTTGTGGAGCAGAGCCCCTGAAGGCAAACAGAGATTACCGGATGACAACTGCCACAACTTCCCCTACCCTGGGGTCTCGGCTAATGCCAAACCTTAAACCTGGCTGGACACATTTCCAAAAGGGGGACACCCCCTTCTGTTGTCAGCCAGGTCTTGGTAATGCACGCCAGGTCAGCTTGCTCCTCCTCAATAATGTCAGGAATAAGGGAGACCTTATTGTAATTGACATGGTATTCATCAGCAGCAGCCGAAAGCCCAGGCCTCCGTAGGTCCACTGACCAGGGTCTGGGCTTGAGCGCAGAGGGTTAAACACGCCACAGGTATAACACTTTGGGGGCGCCTTCCCCTGAAACAGCCTGCCCTCTGGCTCCCGTCATAATGTCCCATGCCTGTCACCACTTGAATACCCTTACCCACCCTGAATCGCCCAAGTTGATCCTCCACCCACCCTCCTGGCCTCTGGTCTAAGGGGCCCGCCATCTCATAAGCCATTCAGTCCAAGGGGGATTATGGGGGGGGGGAATGGGCCCCTGTGGCACTTCAACTATCTACTTTCAGTGCCAACAGGGGCTTAGTCCCCCCAACTCCCCCTTCCCTTGCCACACTCCCTCTCTCAGCTGGCCTTTCTCACTAGCCAATGAGAAGAGGGTCACATCCACTCCTACCCTCCTCCCGCCCGGGAAGAGGGTAGCACACTTATCTAATAGCCACACACCAACTCACACCACAACTACTCCAGTCACTCCTGGCCTCTTCTCTGAATATCTCTTCTAAGATATTCTTAATATTTTTATTCTTTAATTAATTAATAAATATTATTAATATTAATATTCTATTCTTCCAATATCTTAATTGCCTGCAATCCTATACTGCAATGAAAATGGCATTGTAAATCCCATTAATTTTCCTGAGAATGCCCATTTTTTAGTCACTTTTACAACTTCATTTTCTCAGCAAACATCATCATATTCCTATATCATCTAGTCAATTTCTCAACGTGAATACGTTTCCTGGCTTGCTCTTTCTTGCTTATATAAGCTTAACAGCATCCCACAAAGGAAAACTGTAGTACCACAGCTTTGAAATACATTATGTCAGCACAAAGAAGTCATGATTGCTTGAGAAAAGGAAGCAAGCAGGGGAAAATGAAGAAAACAGCATCCGGAGAATGGCTTAGCACATGGTTCATGTCTTTTGTATCACATTGACAGGAATATCTTGGTAGACCTGTCTTGTTTAGGGTTTCTGATAATTCATTGGGTTCAAAAGTTTGAAGACAGAGATAGAATTGTGTATCATCCATGCACTGGTGGAACATGAAATCCAAACCTCCAAATAATTTTGCCTCTAAGTTCTGTATTAAAAAGCAGATAGGACAAAATGGAATCCTGAAGGACTCATCCATAAGCATTCCTCATTTGTTACGGTTATACTCTTTCTAAGTTTTGGAATCCACTCTCCTGTGGTTTTTGTTTTATTTATAGTTTTTAATTGTTTTAATTGTATTTTAATGTTGTTTTTTAATGTTGTTTGGTTTTTGGTATTTTAATTGTGTGTGCTGCCCAGAGTCACGTATGTATATGTAATCATATATGTAAACTTAATTAAAAAAATAACTAAAATCACTGAGAGATTTACATCTTCCTTATGCATTCATCTGGCATATCTCTGACCAAAACAATCATGAATACTATCTGTAAGTTTAAAGTAATTCTAATTCTAAACGAGTTCTATGTCTCACATATGTTTTTGAGTCATGCTATGATCCAGTCCAACTAATGAATAAGAAATCCAGTTGTCTTTTAAATGTCATTTTAAGAAAGATCCCTAATAAAAATCACTATGATTTGATAGCAGCTGTGGGGAATATCATGTAAATCATTTGCCTTAAAGTTATGCCTTTCCACCATGGAAAGTTGCTGGATGTATAACTGATACAGGCAGTCCTTGGATTACAATGGCAATTGGGACTGGGATTGCCATCGCTAAGTGATGTGATGTCATGTGACTGCATCACTTAGTGACAGCAATCTTGGCAGTCCAGGTTGTCATCATAACCTCAGGACCATGCCAGTTGTTAAGTAGGAAGTGGCAGGAGTCCCAGGCAAGGAGCACTGGGGTGCCATGGGGGGGTGCTCTGGGGGAGTGGTGGTTGCCCTGGGCAGGTTGTACAAAGCCTGGGTGGGCCAATGGAGGCTCTGCGTGGGCCAGGGAGGCCTGGGGAGGGCTGGCAGAGGCCTCTGGAGAGGGGTGGTAGGAGTAGCAGCTCCTTGGAAGAAAAAGTGGTTGAAGCGACTTACTGGAGCAACTTGTGACCTTCCCTGCCAGCTTCCCCGTTGACTTTGTGGGAAGCAGGCTGGGAAGGTAACAAATGGCAATCACATGACCATGGCTTGCTGTGACATCATATTTGTTAGCCTGGCACCTGAGTGCCTGGATTGCGATCATGTGACTGGGGTGGTGCTATGATGGCTGGAACTTTCAGGACTGGTTGTAAGTCAATTTTTTCAGTGCCTCCATAACTTTGAACGGTCCCTGAACGAATGGACATAAGATGAGGACTATATGTATGCATAAATGTGTGGAGATATGACATACTGTACAGTTTGTGCTTTCTCCTGGATGTGCTATCAAAATAACGTGATGCCACTATTACAGATTTTTGCATCACATTGGTACAAACACAAACCTGCATGAATATTTTTGCTTGTTCTGTATATTGAGAAAGGTACAATCTGAAATTGAGAATAATTTGAGGTGGAACCTGTGTAAAAATCATGAGGATCCATGTCTTTACATTTTTGTAGACCAAAGACCCATGATTGTTATGGCTGTCAGTGCAGACATTATGTTCTGTGATCTGAGGGTGGTTTCACGTGACTGCAATGCAAAAATTATGAGGTCCCGTTACCATCCTTATGTAGCCTTATTACATTCTTGAATGAGGCTACGAAGAAACTGTTTCCTAATGTTAGCTTCACTGTCCAAAACGTAGACCAGACACTGGCTGGGGAATTCTGGGAGTTGAAGTCCACGCATCTTAAAGTTGCTGAGTTTGAGAAACACTGACGTAGACGGAGGCTTGACCACAATTCCAAAATCTGTTTGGTATAAATGTACACCTCCCACGTAAAAGTCTACTGCTATTATTCTGCTCCTGCTGAGTGGAGCCCGGGGAAACTGGCATTTCACTCGCTCTCTCGGCCTTTCCTTTTCCTCAGGCGGAAGCATTTCCTTTCCCCTCAACCGCAAGAACCCCCTAGTTTCGACGACAGAATCACGTGTTGGTACGAACTACGTTAGCGAGAAAGCACTACAAGCGAGTTCCGGAAGTTGTGATCGGATGAGGGACTTCTGACCCGGAAGGAATCCTCGAAGCCAAGTAGCACTGCCGCGTGGGTTGTTTCATTCGTCAGAACAGGGTGGGTGAGTACCTTTGCCTGAGGTTCGGAAGGGCGGAAAACTAGACGAGGAGTAAACTTTCCTTGGCAGAGAAGAGCGTTTATCGGCGTCTACTAACGCCTGGCTCTTTCCGTGCTTGGGGGCTCCAGGGAAGGGTTTTCCCCCGTTGGCTTTTCTGCCCTGAGATCCTTTCGAGGCTCTTCCTCTCCCCCCCTGCCCCGTTTGCTGTTTTATTCGCTTGCCGCCGAGTGGGACTTCTGTGGTTTTAAAGCTTTCCTTTCCCCAAAAAGGAGGTTGCTCTGAAAGAGAGCAGTCGTAGCTCTGCAAAAGAAGAAATCTGTGGGTCCCGTACGTGGTTCTCCGGGCACGCGAGGTCCTTGCTAAACACCTGGCTTTCATTATCTTTTCGGCGGTAGGCCAGGGCCGTTCAATCCTTTCAGAGTACTTTAAACGTGGTGGATATCTAGCCGTCTAGATCATGCGATGCGGGGATTTCCTATATCTGATTTTAGATTTAGATTTTCAATCAGGTTTATGTTTTATGCTGATTTGGGGTATTCCTGTTTATTAGGGGGAGTGTCCCTTGGACTCAAAATTTTAGTTGAGAATGAATTAGGTAATAATTTTCTCCATTCATGCAGAAAATGCTAGAAGCTAGAATACCATTTCAGTAGTCACATTTAAAATGTTTACTGATTTCCAACAGATATGCCTTTAAAACATCATCAGCAATATATATCTTGAACAGGTCAATCTTAGCCATGACATTGATCATAGATGTTATTATCGAAGGGTCAATGCTAGATGCCTGTAACATTGTCAGTTTTTCTTCAGTTAAAGGCTGATTCTAGTTTTGAATAGGAGAATATTATCAAGAAAATGAGCTGCTTCTGTTTAGTTCTGTTCTATCTGTAAATTAACTTCCATTGCATATGTCTGTTTTCAGTGTTTCAGTTCTTTCAACCATCTTTTAGTGCCAGTTTATGAAATAGCTGTTCATCCAGGCATCATTAAAATTAGTACTTCTGTGCCTTATATATACCTTGTCATGTATCTTGGATTTTATATTGTTTATGATTTTAAGTATAGTATTTTTAGAGGTCATCATTGAATTAGTTATGTTTCACTGTTTTTATTTCTATTGTAAATTTGTTTTTTAATTGTCCTGTGCTTTAGCATTTTTTTTTTTCATATACTGAAAATTGGTTTTAAATAAAACCTACTTCTCAAAATATCCCTTCCACGTATGCAATTGAGGTGAGATATAGGTTTGAACTGCTGGGTACTGCTGAGAAGTTGCCTAATGAACTGTGGCAGGAAATTAATTTGACCATCATTGAAACAGCAGTTGAACACATACCATACAAAAAGCCAGAGAAAAAGTGCAAGTGGCTCTCAGATGAAACCATCAGAATAGCCAAGTGAAGAAAAACAGCCAAAGCAGCAGGCAAACGGGAGGAAGCAAGGAGACTGAGTGCAGATTTCCAAAGAGCAGCAAGGAAAGTTTACTGGGACCAGTGTTGCAAGCAGCTAGAAGAGGACTGCATGAAGGGCCGCATCAGGAATACATTTGCGCAAGTCAAAAGGACTTGAACACCATTTACTGCTCATAAAAGCATCATCAGAAACAAGCAAGGGAAAGAACTGTCTGACCAACAACGTGTCAAGAACAGATGACAAGAATATACAGAAATGCTACATGCCAGCAGCAAAGTGGCCCGGACTCCTCAGGATGATGAGGAAAGGGAAGTAGAAATAGAACCAGCCATCCTACAGGAAGAAGTCTTGTGAACAATGAGTCAACTGCCAAACAACAAGGCCCCAGGAGTTGGTATCATCTCTGCAGAATTGTTGAGGCCTGTACCACCCATAACCATCACAGCCTTGTGCCAGTAAATTTGGGAAACGCACACATGGCCATAGGATTGGAAACTATCAGTGTTCATTTCATTGCCAAAAAAGGACAATTCCAAGGACTGCTCCAATTACTGCACTATTGCCCTCATCCCTCATGCTAGCAAGATTCTCCTTAAAATCATACAACAACCTCTGGCACTGACCATGGAAAGGGAATTACCAAATGTTCAAGCTGGCTTCAGAAGGGGTTGTGGCACTTGTGATCATATTACAAACCTACGCTGGATCATGGAAAAATCTCAAGAATAACAAAAGGGCATCTACATCTGCTTTATTGACTACAAGAAAGCCTTCGATTGTGTTGATTGTGGCACACTGTGAAGAGCCGTAGACAACTTGGGGGTGCCAACATATCTGGTAGTTGGTGCAGTCACTGTACACAGATCAAGAAGTCACTGTGCGAACACCATATGGTTGGTGTTCAAGACAGAGAAATTGACTGGTTCAAGATAGAGAAAGGAGTGTGGCGAGGTTGCATTCTTTCACCTTTCTTATTCAACCTGTATGCTGAAGTGATCATGAGGAAGCTGGAACTTGAAGAATCAACAATTGGAGTAAAGGTTTGAGGAAAGAACATCAACAATCTTTGATATGCTGATGACACAACTCTCCTCTCAGAAGCCAAAGAAGGCCTGAAACATCTGATCAAAAGGATTAAAGGTGAAAGTGAGAAATTTGGCCTCTTCTTGAACATCAAAAAGACCAAGCTCATGACCACTGTGAGGAATGGAAATGTCAAAACAGCAATTGGTGGGGAAGAGATTGAATGTGTGCAAGAATTCACTTTCCTAGGATCACAGATTAATCAAAGCAGTGAATGCAGTCCAGAAATGAAGCATTGAATTGCACTAGGTTGCATAGCAATGATAAGCATGAATCGAATATGGAAAAGCAAGGACATCAGCCTGGCAACTAAATGCAGTTTAGTCTGCACCATTGTGTTCCCCATAGCTACCTGTGGTTGCAAAAATTGAACCATGAAAGAACTAGACAGGAAGGAAATTGACTCATATGAGCTGTGGTGTTGGAGAGGGCTCCTGTGCATTCCTTGGACAGCAAAGGTGACAAGTTCTGGAGCATATAAAGCCAGACATATGGCTGGAAGGCAAAATCACAAAATTCCACCTTTCTTATTTTGGCCATGTCATGCAGCATACTGACTGGAAAAGGCAGTTATGCTCAGAATGGTCAGCATAAAGGAAATGAGGCCACCAAAAAACATTGTGGCTAGTCACCATCAAAACTAACACCAACCAGAGCATAAAACAATTGAAAGAAGTCATACAAGATAGGAAAATGTGGAGAGAGCTGGTCCATAGAATCGCCAAGAATCAGATATGATTGAATGGATAACATCATTTCTCAAAACATGTACTATATTTTTCCTGCTAGCATCCATAGTACTACAGCCAAATGCAATGAATCTTAATTATCAGGTTCTTTTACAAGAAGATAGCCTTGTTTGTGGATACTCAAGTAGTTTATGTTGGGGAGTGGGTAAGAGACAATAAAATTTGTGTCTTCAATTTAGATTTGATATGAACTGAGGTATTTAACTATTCAGTTTTAAATGTAATATCTCAATATTTTACTTTTTTAGTGCAGTTGCAAGTAATTTTTTTATTTAAGAACGTTCAATTTTTTTTTTTTTTGCAGAATTTCAAAATGACAAAGAAGAGAAAACATCAAGAGGATTTTCACAAACTGAAGTTAAAAGTTGGGAAGAAGAAGCCAAGACTAGAAAATGCAACTGACACAAATTTCAGAACAAAGACTATACATCTTCCTGAGCAGCTGAGACAGGATGGCATACTCCCAACAAATAACAGAAGGCTTAATATAAAGGTAAAGACAAATAAAAGTTTGAGTGCCAGGACTTATTGTTGTAGTTGGAATCTATTAGTATCAGACCAATTTTAACAGAAAATTAACTTTTGTAAAACTACAGCATATTACCAGACATGTGAAAAGGTATTTTTTCATATATAGTACAGATCTCTGTATAATTTAACAAGTACTCCCTATTCCTTTCATTTTAATTTTAGTTGAACAATGATGCTATAGTTTGAATGACCCAGGTTTAATTTTTAACCACCATAGTTTGTCTGTTAGAAATTGTAGCTTTCTCTGCTTTATGTCAGTTGTATCCTGCATCTCATGTTCAGCTCCTTAGTTTTCAGTCAGTTATCTCACTGCCATTTTTTTAAAAAATATGCTTATAAGAAGCAGTTGGACAGGAAAATACTTTTAAAATATATAATTAATGTTATACAGATATCTAAAACATTTTACAATGCAAAGAGTATTAACAGAAATATTTTATGTTATATTTTAGGATCTGCTTTCACAGATGAATCACTATAGTGCAGGGGTTAAACAAAGTGCACTTTTTGGACTCAAAGATCTGCTGTCTCAGTATCCATTCATAATTGATGCTCACCTTTCAAATATACTGAGTGAGTTAGCAGCTGTGTTTACGGACAAGGACTCTAGTGTGCGAACAGCAGCAGTCTGCCTTCTTCAGTTCCTGGCTCCAAAAATACGAGCTGAGCATATCTCTCCATTCTTCCCTTTAATGAGTGCCCATCTTTCTAGTGCCATGACTCACATCAGTGAAGAAATTCAGGAAGATTCTTTGAAGGTATTGGATATTCTATTGAAGGAATACCCTACTCTCCTGAGGGATCGCAGTAGTGTATTACTAAATAACTTTGTAGAGCTTATTTCTCATCAGCAACTGTCAACACAGTTGAAAAGTAGAGATAAAATAAGTTGGATGCTTTCTGTTAATCCTAATCGCAGAGTAACATCTCAACAATGGAGGCTGAATGTTCTGGTTAGACTCCAAAAATTCCTCCAGATCTTGGTAGAAGGTTCTAGCATACTAGAAATTGACAGTGAGGGCCAGCAAGAGCGAACTCATAGTGTACAAATACAGAAGTCCTTATGTGTTAATTGGCAGGAGCATGCCAATGGTCAGCAGCACATCCAGTTGTATGAAAATGGTGACTTACATCCCAGAATTAATTCATCATTCACACTAAGGTAAGAAATTTGTATGCTTGGAAGTAGTTTCAGAAATGCCACACTTTGTAGTTATTGTTTACAAAACAATTTAATGAGGCTGATTGCTATAATTTATTATATTCCTTTTTTAATTAATTATGCGTTCTTTGCTGAAAACATAATTATAACACTTCAGTGGGAGTCTGCTTTTGTGGAAGATTAGAATGTATTTATTTTTTTCTCTGACCCTAGGACAAAGAGGCCAACATTTTTTGTAGCAGTCTCCTTTAATACGCTGTACTACTTTCTAGAGTATCTTATGATGTTCTACCTCTGTTAATAGATCCAGTTGGGATCATGGAGAATAAGACAAGAGGATTTGAAATTTTGGTTAAAGAATCCTACCTAAAAGTTAAGAAAGAAACATAAGGCGTGTTTGTAAAACACAAATGAAATATTTGTCTATATTATTCAGGACTTTCATAAAAGTCCTGAAATCCTTTCTTATCTCTTTGACATAGAATTAGTCTGTCTATGGTCTGACCTTCATAATTAGTCTGTGGAGTGGACTCAGTTAAGGAAGGAGAAAGTGCACTGTATAAACTGTTCAGGTGAAGGTTGTAAGTGGAGTATTCTCAAAGGCATCACTCCCTAGAAGGGCTTTTTATGTTTTGGTGACTAAATATGTATTTCTTTTCTCTTTTCACTGGTCCATGTCTAGATTGAAATTATGCTGATTGGTAATTGGCTTCTATTTCCTGTCCACAAGGATGATCCCATTTTATTCAGGTCATGCCTAGGAAGACTTGTGGGACTCCTCTAACCTTCACAATTATCAGGGTTTTGTGTTAATTTTCACTTGCCTCTTAATATAGCAATCTCTGTTGCCAAAAATTTATGGCAATTTATAGCTTGTACAGTTAGTTTTCAGCTCCTATTGTCTCCAGATACAGTTTCTCCTGTATCTCAACTCAACAGCTGACCATTCTTATTTAGAAAATCTTGCCTCTCTTTTGCTTTCTGCTTTTCGCTATTACATGCCTCTACTTCCTAGATCTCAGTCCAGATGCATGTTCACTCCTCAGACACATCTAAAACTAAGTTCCTGTTGCAAATAATCTAAGTCTTTTCTGTTTGTCTCTTCAAAGCACTCCTCAAACTGCTGTTTTCATTCAGCTATTAAATTAAATCTTTAATCCAGCAGAAAATATGCTTTCAGTAATTGCACTCACACCTAGATATAAATCAAATGAATAAGAACAGGGCTCTCTCCTGCTCTAGACAATGTAATTGAAACCAATTCACATTTCAAGATCTGTCATTGGTTGAATCATACAGCTTTCTGGGGGGAGGGATCACTTTTGAAAGGGGACTGGCTTTCTCTTTTCACGGTACTGCATTGTATTTATACTAAGTCCTACTGACTGGATTATTAGTATGAAGATCAAGAAAAAAATATTGCTAGAACTGCCTGGTTAAATCTGCAAAACAGAACCTACAAATTACCTACTAAAATGCTTATCTGATAATGGAGTGAGTAGAACAGTACAACAGTGATCTGCATGGGAGGGTTGTCAGAAGGAAACCTTTTCTCTGAACTCATCCCAAAAGTCATCTGAAGTATGCAGAACCCTCCTGGCCTTCCAGAGAGATCTGAAGACCTGGCTCTGCCCCTTGGCCTGGGGTGGGGAGGGAACACACCAAGTGTGGGGATGGCTAGCCCCTTAGGGGCCTGTCGTCTGCAGCTCTGGAAACCATCAGCCTCTTGGACTTTTTCTTTTCTTTTGGTAATGCTTTGTATAGTTTTCATGTTTTATGTAATTTTGTATATATTTATTGTTTTAATGGATCTTGTGAGCTGCCCAGAGTCCCCCATTGGGGGAGATAAATCTAATAAATTAAAAAATTAAAAAAATAAATAAGTCTGAAACATTTTAGACAGAGTGCTTTGGACTAATGAATCAAAAATTGAACCATTTGGCCACAACCACATATTTGGAGAAAAAAGGGTGAAATATTTGAACCTGTCCTGTTTCTTCCTATCATCTCACTGTTTGCACGTACTTTGTATTTTATTTACTCTCACTTGATAGAAACCTTTTTTGTAATTTTATTTGGAATTGATCATTATAGTTGTAAAACTGTATGCTGTAACTGGTTAGTCACTGCAGTAAAAACCGTTCTATTTTTGAAGAAAAAAACACACTTGGCTAATGAATAAGCGTAGAGATGACTCTGTTATCCTTTGGGGTATATGGTAGTCTGTGGCCCAGGAAATACTGCATGAGTGAAAAGAAGAATGGATTCAACTAAATATCAACATCAGCAAGACAGCAGTATGAAACATACTTCCAAATTGATCTTGAATTCTTACAGAAAAGAAAGAAAGGTTTTGAATGGCCTTCAGAGCTCCTAGACTTGGGAATTATTGAAAATCTGTTGCGAGATCTAAAGCATATGGAACATTTCTAGGCTTTCCCATTCTTCCTTGTAAAATATTTCTGCAAGGAAGAGTGGGAAAATACTCCCAAAGTAAGAATAGAAAGACTTTATGTGTATACTGGAAATGTTGGACATTGTTATGTCTGCTAAACGAGATGTTACAAAGTACTGACTAAAAAGGTTCACAAATTTCTTATTTTGAATCTACTATATAAACAAGTGTACATAAATAGTAAGTATGCTCCAATGTAGCAGAAAGATGTCGCGTTTAATTTTGTATTAAGTTGCATAGGGAATCTGAAGCTAATATAAATATTACATATTTTATTCATAAACAACTGTTTTCTAACTATTGTTCATAAATACTTAGTGTGCTGATGCATCTTATGTGCATATGTAAGTCTTGTTTTAGTCAGTGTGCTTAGGAATGTACCCTTAAATACATTTGATAACATTTGGTTCTGAGTAATCAATTAAAAAAAGAAAAGAAAAACTGAACTCTTTGGTTTTTTTTAGGTCTTTAAGCATGACTGGCAGTGATGAAAAAGGTCTGGCATCCATGCATAATTTAAAAAATTTCATTCAAGTAATAATACCATTACTGCTTGATTGTTGGGTTGAAGCCTCTCCCACACAACTTGCAACTCCAGTTCTTGGAAATATTCTGGAACCTGGATCTCAGCAAATTATGGAGCAAGTGCTCAGTATCATTCATTTACTGTGGAGGCTTGCAAAACAAAACAAAGATCCACATGAAATGGTAAGAAGCTAAATTGCTGAAGCAGTATGAATGTTGGAAGTACACTGTCTGTTATCTAAATAAGATGAAAAATACGTTAACTTTTAATAGGCCCTTAGAATTTTTCTGTTTAGGGAGCAAGTAAAATTAAAGCAGTCAGTATGTAATGAACTTAAGAGAAAGGCATCTCCTTTTTTAATACTGAATGAAAACTAAAATTTTCTTTTCTGAAAAGTAGAAAAAGCTACATATACTATATGAGTTGTAATATGTAATACTTTTAAATATTTGAGTTATAAATGTTGCTCATATTCCTTATACAGTTTGTCTTGTACTCATAGAGAACAATTTTAACAATTGTTACAAATGATGTCTTAGTGTGAGGACTCTAGTAAAATATAGGTAGTATTTTTTGAGTTTCTAATTGAAGTAGCTTTTTCTTGTAACAGTTACTTAGCTTGTCTGAAAATTTAATACTGAACTGATCACTAGCTAAATAAGTGTTTTTCTACCTCAAAATATGCTGATTTTGTGTGGGAACCAGGGTTAGGATTTCAAATTTTGAACTGAAAATGTATGGGCTGAAACTAAGAAAAATTAATTACTTAGAACTGTAAGTACTATTACTTAGAGTTATAAATGTCTTATTGCATGGTTGTCAAAGCAGTGCAAAGCAGAATTACAGGTCTGGAAACAAGCTAGGGGCAGCCAAACTAAATGGGCACCATGGTCAGAGGTATTCCAGGAACATTTCAGAATTCAAAATCCAGGGGCTCTGGTGCTAGGAGAGCAAGAGCTGGTTTATATACATGCTGCCTGTTCAGAAACAAGGTTTTAAAGTCACAGCCCCCAGATTTACACACAAACCCCAGATCCAAGTATTTCCTAATCCTCCAAAGAAAGCTCCATCTCAGAAAGAGGCTATTATTTCCAGGTAAGCAGCATCTTTTGCCTAACATTTTGAATCTCAGGAGCAGACAAAAGAGACTTTAGATTGAAT
The DNA here is from genome assembly GCA_030867105.1 of Liasis olivaceus. Classification (NCBI taxonomy): domain Eukaryota; kingdom Metazoa; phylum Chordata; class Lepidosauria; order Squamata; family Pythonidae; genus Liasis; species Liasis olivaceus. The sequence goes on from CM061351.1 coordinate 60,103,983, forward strand.
TTCAGCGTTGCTTTCTGTGGCCTCACTTTGGTCCAAGCATACTATTTGTGAGAGAGAAAAATATATGTGTACCTTACTATAAATTGTGAGGGAGGTTTTTGTAAAATCTTCCTTCTCCTCCATACTTCATAATGTTTGGCAAAACTAAAAATGTCACTTTCTTCAGTTGATTAAAGAAAATAGTGAGCATTTATGTCATTTATATTATACCTAGCAAGAAAATTGTTTGACTTGTTGGAGTAGCTTATGAAAATGTTATGCTTTTCATAAGCGATTAATTGGGACTGCTTAGATGCAATGATTACCATAGTTTATTTATCCCTTGATGTGTAGTATTTTTTCAACAGGAAACATGGCTTCGAGCAAATTACCTGATTGATTTCAAGCACCATTTTATGTGTTATTTTCCTTACTCTTTCCAAGAAACAATCAAACAGAGAAAGAAAGATCCTTTGAAAAGGTATGACTGAGACTGTTGCATAGCAAGGGGAGTGAGATAGTTTGTCGGTTCCAAGAGTCCATAATCATAGGGGTCTGTGTTTAACACATGAGGGTGGGAATGGCTGTGGAGGTAATTTAATACTTGACTGCTCAGAAAGTTGCTTTTTGCATCATCCAGCTCCTTCCTGTCTCTCATCTCCATCACTTGTTCTCATAGTAAGAAATACATTCTGGATATGCACAGAATAAATATGGAGAATAATGGATGACCCTTGTCTATAAGTACAGTTCCAATCGATTCATCTTACCAGGTTGCTCCTTTTTACTTGGAGTGTGCAAAGTGGTTCTGTATATTCCTACCTCTACATGAAAATGCTGGGATGGTCCTCTGGAGAGAAGAACTGGTGTTGTGCCAAAATGCAGATTACTTTCTTAATAGGAAAAGATTATGGAAAACTGAAGGTCAGCCCCTCACTTTGAAGCATTCCCAGATAACAGAAAAAAGGAAGTATCTAACAGTTACTGTTTAGTATGTAGAAAATCTTGGGATTTGTAATGTACTGTTCGAGGGCAGGTAGAGCTTGGCCTGAGAGAAGCTTGGATGATCCAGTGTAGTGAGAGGAGATGGTGGTGAAACAGGAGTTAAGATATGGTAGACTAGAAATAACAGTGGGAATTTGGGAGGTGAAAAAGAGAAATGCATAACAGATCATCTGGGCTTAGAGTATGAGGCTGACAGAGTTTAAAGGTGACCCTAAATTAAAAAAAAAAAACAGTTGAGCACAAATAAATAAACTTGCATTATTTATTTGATTTGATTTGTGTGGCCATTCATCTCACCAAATGATTAGGCGGTGAACAAAATTTAAAAAATAAAAACAATTAAAATAATACAAAAATTAAAATACATAGTGGCCGAGAATAAATCACCCATCATAATGACTAAATTAACCACAAAACACGTCCATGTACACAACCGGGACCCCAGGCCTGGGCACAGGGCCAGGTCTTTAAGGACTTAAGAAAAGCCAGCAAGATTGGGGCCATCCTGATCTCTGGAGGGAGAATATTCAATAAGGCAGGTGCTATGGCAGAAAAGGCACATCTTCTAGGCCCTGCCAAACTGCATTCCTTAGCCGACGGGATTCAAAGCATGTCCACAATGCCTAACCAGATCAGATGGATAGAAACAACTGGGGAGAGACGGTCCCTCAAGTAACCTGGTCCCAAGCCATGAAGGGCTTTAAAGGTGACAACCAGCACTTTGCACCTGGAAGCACACTGGCAACCAGTGCACCTCACGGAATAGAGATTGTTACATGTGCTGAATAACCAGCACCATTTACTACCTGAGTTGCCACATTCTGCACCAGTTAAAGCTTCTGAATGCTCTTCAAAAGGGCAGTCCTATGAAGAGCACATTGCGGTGGTCCAGACGAGAGGTCACAAGAGCTAGTTTGATGTAGTGGTTAAGGTGCTAGACTAGAAACCAGGAGACTGAGAGTTTGAGTCCTCCCTTAGGAATGAAAGCTGGCTGGGTGACTGGGCCAGTCACTCTGTTTCAGTCCATACCACCTCACAGGGTTGTTGTTGTGGGGAGAATAGGAGTATTTTCTCTCTAAATAAATAAATAAATAAATAAAAAGTTGGGATAAAAATTAATAAAAAAAGAAAGTTATCTATACTTTAGTTCTACCAGTTTGTCTCTTGATGATAGCCTTTCGGAGTAGAAAAGATTGGATTTATTTTAGGGGGCTCAATTCTTCCTTTTGCATTTTTACAAATTGAGTAAGTGTCACTTAGCTTCAACAGTTTGCCTTTCTATGAAATTTATTTCAGTACCAGCACAAAATTGTATGTTGAAAAAACAGCTTAGCGTTCTGAAGGCTTAGATTCTATCTCTGTCTTACATTTGAATTCACTGAGCCTTTTCAGTTTGCCACACCCATGATAGAAACATGATAGCAAACACCTGAATGTGCCATCAGCCTAAAAACATTAAAAACCTCTTTTTCATACAGTGGAGGAAGGCAGCTAACACTGAGTTTGCAGACATGGCCAAACTTTTGAAATTAAATCCATCTCCCCAGTACTAATCAGGCCCAATTCTAACTTGCAGTGCTTTATTGCATGCTGTGCCACAGGATTCTTTATTTATTTTTCTACTCCTGATGGTTAGAACAACAAAAAGCAACCCTGTATGGCCTGTGGATCCATTGGAGGACCTCTCTGATTCCTGTGAGATCTAGTAGATTACATCAGTCTTCATATTGTTGGTAGGTTTGGGAGGAGGTAACATATGGTGGAGGATATCCCCCTCCCCTTAGGAGATTATGCTTTATTTATGGCAAAAGAGGTGTTGAACAGCCACCATGACATACTTACTGATCCTTTGAATGAGTTTTTCTGCAGGTAATCAAGGAATCTCTGCATTGTAAAGAGAGGTGCCTGGCTACAATGTGCAGCTGATTCTTCCTGCATTCTTTACTGTTAAGTTTTTCTTGAACCTCCCCAAATTCTTCATATGAATTAATACTGGCAGAGCTTCTTGTCCTGATTCTTTCAGCCAGGGTAATTCCTCCACCAGCAGCATAATGTTTGTCTGGCACTGGCCCTTTCCCTAATAGCTGCCATTTTGGACACCAAAAAAAGTTAAGAATTTCCTTCAAACTAGCAGTTGCATCTAGGGGTCAAGTCTGATGGGTACACCTGCTAAATCAGCTGCCTGAAAGGTAAGGTTCTTCTTACCTTTTCCTGAACTCATCTGCTTAGAGAAAGGAGCAGGCATCCCCAGACTCTGTTTCATGGTTACATAAATCACGGCATTGTACTGTATCCCTTTTCCTCAGCTGAGGATTCAGGGGGTTATTTTTCCCCTTGTCTGAAACAGAGGAGAGAGAATTAGGTTGGAAGAGGAGTATTCTTGATTTCCTTCAGATACATTCCAAAAAGCAAATTTTCCATACAGATAACATTTCTGGAAAATATTGGGTGTCAGCCTCACTGCTGTGCAGGCTTCAGTGAACTCCTGACTTGATCCTCTAGCAGCTGAATATTTGACCACATTTTCTTTTCTACAAATTTTCAGTAAAATCATAAACTCAGAATGGAATTCCCCAGGGACAAAGAGACCTGGTGAAATAACTCCTGTAACTGGAATATAGCAAGGGGTACAGTTTGTTCAAAAGGAATGGGATCAATAGAAAAGGAAGAGTTGTACCCAACCCTTCTCAGAAATCCAGATTAATTGCAGGGCAGTAGTGAACATCAGGATTAAAATAAGTAGAAGAACAAATAAAAGCAATACTGTGATGGAATAGAATTATGAAGGCCAGGCTGAGGGAGATAAGCATTTTCTTAGCTCACTGCAGGAGCGTGGGAACTACAAGAGGATGAGACTGGCACTTCCCTGAGGAATTCACACTGTTGTGGCTGGCTGACTTGGGACCTGGGGTTTGAGTCTGGGAAGATTGATGTCAGGCCTAGCCCAAGGAACTCCAAGAGACAGTGCAAAATCAGTTCAGCTATGTTTATTAGCTACAACCTCTAGCAAGAATCTTCCCAGACTGAAACCCCAGGTCCCAAGTCAGCCAGCCACAACAGTGTGAATTCTTCAGGGAAGTGCCAGTCTCATCCTCTTGTAGTTCCCACGCTCCTGCGGCGAGCTAAGAAAATGCTTATCTCCCTCAGCCTGGCCTTCATAATTCCATTCTATCACAAATACTATTGTTATCTGCTATTGCATATATGACTGTTGACCTAAAGAAGAGTTTTCAAGGTAAAAATCCTTCAAATAACTTTTTCATATGCTGGTAACTTCGATGCAGTGGAGTCTTGACCCCTATCACAAATATTGGTTGTTTCCAGTTGTCTGGTCAAGAGTTTTTGAAAACTACTTTGCTCAGTAAGATGTAGGGCATGTCCAGTCCTGAGGGCACAAAGTAAACTTTGAATCCTCTTGGCATAGAAAATTGATTGTTACGGTTACAATCCCCCCCCCCCCCCCCGGTGATCTTAGATATCTGAATGCTAGGTGGACCTCTATCTCAATTTCAGCATTATCCACCAGACATTAACAAAGGAGCTTCTTTGGAAATATCTCAATCCAAGGACATGAAATGTAATTATCTGGAATGAATAACCAACATAGATTCCATTCAATGAGAAAGGGCCCACTATTATTAATTACAATGACTATTATTGTCCTTCCAGATATCTCTGCATTTTAAAGGCAGTGTTGGTAAGGAGTAGCCAGGAATCTAGGACAGTTAACTACATAGTTCTTTCTCATAATTAAATTTTGTACAGAGGTTTATAATTCAGACTTGCCATGGTAGCAGCTATCTACCATTGGTTCTGAATGTGTGACCTTTTTGCCTAGGAATTATTTGCAAGGTTTCTGTCTAAATACCAAGATTAGGGGTAAGGTGGCAAATGAGGGTCAATATGTATCTAATCCAAACAACCTTTGCAGTCTTCACTCATTTTTACAGACCAGTTAAATGAAAATATTCTTGTATGCTATGACAACCTGATTCAGTAATGACAGCATATATTATTCCTTTTCAACAAAAATGATACCATTGTTTGTGCAAGCTAGACTATTAATTTCACCATTAATGTATATACTGAAGAAAAGCATTGATTGCAGCATATGGAGGTTAGAGGGGAAATTCACATACCTCTTACTTGAGGGTACTATAACTGAAAGAACAATCATAGTCTTTTGAGAGATGAAACATAATTTTCTAAATTTGTTCTACAGTAATTAGTTACACACCTGGAAGATCAGATAACTTCCACTTTCTGGAGATCAATTGCAGTAAGGCTGAATTCTGTGATCTCTCTATGTTCAACTGAACAGTCTGGGAGGCACACCATCTTGGTCTTTATACAGGAGAACACTGTAATCCCTTCTGTTTAAAAGTGGATTACAGTCAGCTCCTCATTGTGATTAGAAATACATAATTAATCAGGAGAAGCCTGAAAAAGCACCAAGGATTTCTTTAATCAAAAATATTTCTGTCTGGTGGGGTCAAATTTTTCCTTCTCTTTTTACCTATATTGATAAGTTAACCACAGTCATTAGGAATCTGAGCTGAACAATCATAATTCTTAATGGAAAGTAGGATCGATGAACCTACTAATCAGTCTTTTAAACAACTTCAGTAAAATCTATACCAGGTGTTTGTGCTGGGAACTGTTAGGCTGTCTAGACTCAGAATATTCTGGCAGATGTATACCCAGTCCTAAATTATAACAACTGTTGGAAAAATATACTGGAATGTCTAAATCAGTCCAATTGACATCATATGCAGATTCTGGGACTTTTTCTATCTCTCATCTACAGGTTGTGTATTAATATTAGTTTGAAAATGAGATGCATTCAACAAGTCATACTTATCTGGAAAGTAGCTTTTCTTAGTGCCTGTCATTTCAATCAGGGTGGCTTCTGAACTGGGGACCTTAATTTCCAGAAAAGATCTGTGCATGCATTTTCAGATTCAATAGACTCTAACTGGATCTTAGGTTGATTGCAAAGGTTAAAACTACATCCTGCCATCTGTGGAAAAAAAGTCTTAGCATATTTTTGCTTCCTTCCCAAATCATAGTTTTATGGATTAGAAATTTGTTGTTGTTAGGTTTTTTTCCTGGCTGGGTCTTTCTTGATTATTGTTCTAACTATCTTTATTCCAAGGTCTCTTCATTCATTGAAACTGGTGAAATGGTTCTTTAATCTATGGATTTAATTAAAAAGTTTGGCCCTCTGCTGAAGTGGTTTAGAGGAGAGCAACCCACTGTTACATGCTCTTGTTCCATCATAAAAAAAAGTATTCACTGTAGGTCTAATGAAATATTTTCTCTTAAAGAAAGCTGTAGAAGTTACACTTTGTTTCACTTTTATTTAAAAATTCTATCTGTTCTGTGTGTCTTTCATTTAGCAGCAAGTATTATATGACATCTTCAAATGATATTGACCACCTTTTGCTGAATTTAACTTTATGTGAAATCATGGTCTCGCTAGCAAGTACTTCAACATTGCCTGTGGATGCCCATTGGCTAGACTTGATTCGAAAGTTTGTGATAGAAACCCTTCAGGATGGTTGTAAATTAAACAGTAAGCAGCTGAACAAATTGCTCAGAGTAACTTGGAGACTTTTACAAATCCAGCTAAACAAAGGTAAGATGATCTGAATGTATGCTGTGTTATAGTCACTCAAAGTTTATTTGGTGCTGTATTGTATGTTTCAGAAGTTTCATTTTGCTAGCTCATTCATTCATTCATTCATTCATTCTAGTTTTTATCTAGAAAAGCAGGGTAGTATAATGATTTTGGTTATGTATAGATAATCAGAAAATGAAAATCATGGCATTTGCCAAAAGGCCCAAAAGCCATTCCTGGAGCATAGATGACAACAAGATTGAGCAGGTCTCCTGTTTCAAATACCAAGGGGTAGTCCTTTATCTTTGGGCAGTAGGAAAGCCCAAGGGGAGTATGTTGCTGAAAATGCATAGGTGAGTTCATTTACCATCCTTAAATACCTTAAGGGAAGAGGTGACCACTACATACCTGTAGCTCTCAAATTATTTGAAGCCAAGCCAATAACATAACTTCTCTATGCTGCCTAGCTAGGCGACTTCTCCAATTTTGCACCATTAGAATTTGTACAATCCAAATTTTTAAGATCAGCCCTTCAAGTCCGTAATTGTGTCTCTAATGCCACCCTGTGACTAGAGACAGGTTTCATGAAAGTGTAAACTAGAGCGTGGATGACTATACTCAACTCTTGGCTTAGACTGTCTTTTTTTTCCCTTGGCCTTGCTCCATTAACTATGAGTAATGATTTTCAATATGCATGGAAACAGGCAGTGGCAACTAAAATCTCTTCTTTGGGCTTCTCTCCAGGTCTTCTATTCAGTATTGGGTATGATCAGGACAAAACACTTATTAAATAGAGTGTACCAATACAGGTGAATATGTGTAGCTCAGGGTTGAACTGTGGAGTCCTTGGGGTTCTCTGAGTGCACTGAAGATGTTACCTAGCCAGGTAATGAAACATTTGCAAGAAAAGAACCAAGCTCAGAGAACCCCAAGGACTCCACATAAATAGTGTGTAGCAGACAGAGAGTGCCAAATGGATCTAGCTAGGACACCAAACTTTATTGCCAGGGAATCCAACAGATACCCTGTCCCCCTTGTGGCATACCTGACTAAACTTGAACTATCTAAAATAGAAGGGCCTTTACTCTGGCAGGATGTCATGCCCTCCCTTCAGCTGCCCTTGAAGGCTTGATAAAGGAAGATTCCTTACCGAGAGAGACAATACCCTGTGACTCTGGACGCACAGAAACCACAGAGCAAGTGCTTTCCCAGTGCCTGTACTACAGAGACATTCGACTTGGAGTGATTGTGACAAAAAACAAAAAGTGAATTTATTTATTTATTCATTCATTCATTAAAGAGGTTTTTCCACAGAGTAAAAACACTACAGATTTTAAGTTAAAGATAAGAGAAATAGAGAAAAGTAATAGAAAACTGAAAAAAAATGTGGCTTCTGATCTTCTTAACAGCACTTGTAAGTACATGTATATTTTACCCTCTCTCTCTAAGGTTACATCAAAGTTTCCTTCTTTCCATAATCTACCCTTTCTAATCATCAAATCCATAAATCTTCAGTTCATTTTTTTTCTTTTTTCAGCAAAAAGTCCATAAAGGGTTTTCAGTCACTAATAAATGTAGTAATTGATCTTTCTCTAAGCAAACAAGTTAATTTTGCCATCTCTGCTAGTTCTGTTATCTTTACTAACCATTCCTCCATTGTATTTCAGAATCTTTCCATTTTTGTGCATATATTTGTCTTGCAGCAGTGATCATATATAAAAATAATCTTCCTTGGCTTTTTTCTAGTTGTCTGTTCATTAATCCCAACAAAAAAAGTTCTGGTTTCAGTTGAATCTTAGTCTTTAAAATTCTTTATATCAATATATATATATATTTGAACCCAGAATTTTCTGGCTTTTTTACAAGTCCACCAAGCATGATAAAAATGACCCTTTATGTTGTCCACATTTCCAACATAAATTTGAGGTACCATTATACATTCTAGGTAATTTTTCTGGAGTCATATACTAATAGTACATCATTTTATAAAAAAAACTCTTTTAGGTTATAATGTAATGTGAATTTCAATCCTTTCAGCCACATTTTCCCACCGTTCCAACAATATGTTATGTCCAAAATTCTTAGCCCATTTTATCATACACTCTTTCACTTGTTTGTATCCATTTCACATTTTGGCAGTTACATATTCATCATTTGTACATAATTCAAATTCTGTCTCCTGTTGCTCAATTCCAAATGTCCTGTTATCTACCATGAATCTTTCTCTTAACTGTATGTACAAAAACCATTGAAAACTAAATCTCTCTACAACCGGTTCTTTTGATTTCATCTTATATTCTCCATGCTCTTGTTCTAACAATTCTCAGTAGGTTAACCATTTCTCTTTACCTGCTGTTTCTTTCCTATTCTTGTGCTTCTTGTGCTGAGACCCATAAAGGCATTTTTGGGCATAGTCTGGGTTTATATACAGTATATTCCATATTCTCAATATGGCACTTCTAACATAATGGTTTTTGAAATCTACATTAACCTTGACTTTATTGTACTACAGAAAACCAGATCGTGCTCTTCTAAAATTCTAAATTTTACTTCTAAAATTTCTAAACTTCTACATTTCTCAGCAGCACCTACTCTTTCATCCAAACCAAATAGCAGGCGGCAAAATACAATTTTAAATCAGGCAATCCCAATCCTCCTCATTTATTTGCATCTTGGAGCACTAAAATTTAACCCTTGGCTTTTTCCCTAAAAAACAAAAAGTGAATTTGTGTGTTGTGAGTATGAACTCAGGTTTAGGCCTATATTTTGTTTTTAGTCCTCTGCTCTTACTGTGTCTGCAGATTCATGTCCAGTGGCTGTGTTCATGTTATTTTACTTCCTTTGAGGTAGAAAAGTCAGGAGAGTGTTCCTTCTGGTTGTTATAACATGTCTGTGAAGTTTTTCAAATATAAAATTGCTCATAATGAATTGGAATCAGACACCACTTGGATGGAAGTGTGAAAACTGGGGTAATATCATCTGATATAATCTGGAATTCACCTCAGCTTATAGAGACTGAGAAAGTAGAGTTCTCTGTTATACAAGCTCTGCTACATGCAAGCTTGATTCATGCCCTTCAGGCTGCCAGTGTGTGTGAATTGCTGAATTCAAAAGTTGATGAATACTTCGATAGAGGGCATGGCTTCATTGACCTTAAAAGAAGCAGTAGCGCATCCTCTCTTAAAGTAGCTGTCTTTTAATCCAGCCATAACTTTTGCCCAGTATCCGGCCTTCCCTTTCTGAAGAAGGTGTTGCAGAAAGTGATAGGGAATCAATTATAGAGGCTTCCAGATGAAGCAGATCATTGGGATCCCTTCCAGTCCTGATCCTTGCCCATACATGAGACAGAAATTGCATTGGTCTCTTTGATAGATAACCTTTGTCAGAATTTCAAGGATGGGAAGGTACTCTTTTGGTATATTAGCAAATTTTGATGAGACTAACCATAGTGTCAGAGCTTCTGGGGAAGAAATGGCTGATTGAACATGGCTCCGTTCTTTGTGGAGCTGACACCCATGGCAATTAGAGGAGCTGGCCTTGATCCAGCTCTTTGGAATCATCTCCAGATAAAGGAGATTGACAGGATCACCCACAGGTACTCCTTACAGAGATTCCCTGTGAAGAGATTGCAGTCTAGCAATCTCTAGTGGGTGGAGCGCTCTAGGAGTTGAGGGACAAACACCGAGCCTAAGCCGTGGTGCAGAGCCTTCAAAGGGACACTAGATTTGCTTTACTTCTTTTAACTTAACATCGTAAACTGCCTATTCGTGATTTATTTGGCAATTAAAAACCTCCTGAAAGACAAGTTGCTTTACACTGGGAGAATTTCCTACTATCCTGGGAGAAAGAAGACTAAAGTAAGTTTAAAGATCAAAAAGAAATATTTTAACGTTTGGAAGCAGCAAAAGGGAATTAAGAATTTTGATTGGGGACAGTTAAGAGGCTAGATGGATTTGAAACAGCTTTTTAAAGGATTGCTTTAAATGTTTAAGAAATACAGTTAGTGAATTTGGATTTAATTTCAAGAAAATCTGCCCTGGGAAAGTTTTGCTTCTGAAAATAAACAATATAAGACTCAGCTTTCAAGGTCAGAGGAAATGGAGACTAGAGGAATATATCTCTTTTAACATAATGGAGGAGTATCCTTCTTTCAAAGAAGAATTTTTAGCTGTTTGGAATCAGCGTGTCCAGGAACTATTTTTAAAATTAGGACTAACAGAGGTTGTAGAAGAAGAAAAGATTTTACTGGATAAAATAGCAGTGGAGGATGACTTGAATAAGGATTCTAAAATGGACTTAAAAGAAATGCCAGATTATAGGAAAGACATGGAAGATATGGAAAAAGATGCTGTGGATCTGAAGATGGACTCAAAGTTGCTTGATTATGAGAATGATATGGAGAAAGAAGCTGTAATGGACCAGAAGAGTGACTTTGAGAATTATCCTATTTAGGATATACAGAAGGGAAATACCAAATCTCTGAAACCTTTTCTGAAAATGGATATAGGAAGAGAATGATAAGAGATTGTTATTTGGGGTTTTATTTAGAGAAGAGACTGAAGATTGAGCTTTTCAAAAAGAAGAGAAATTCAAAGTGGATTTATCAGATTAAGGTTAAATTGTCCATGTTTTGATCTTGAATTGTTAATATTGAATTTTCTTTTTCTGACCAGAACTGTAAGACGATGATTTACATCTGTAAAAGTGATTTATTTGGTTTAGTTTAAAACACGTATGTGATTATTATTGGCCTTTTGTATGCTTAAGGGGAGAGATCTTTTAGGTTTCATTTCTTAGAAAAAACTTAGAAGCTAAAATGCAAAACAGACCTATTTGTTTAAGCTTAAAATATATAGTTTATTATTACTGGCACTCTTAAATGCTTTTGCTTATTAGATTGATTGTTTAATATTTTTTATAATTCGGTTATTGTGTAGGGATGAGAAAGGGGATGAAGAAGACTTTTTGTAGTAATATTAGAGTAGTTGTTAAATTACTGTTAATACATATACTTGTTTGGAGGGAGGGGGGAAGTCTCCTTCCTTCCTTCCTTCCTTCCTTCCTTCCTTCCTTCCTTCCTTCCTTCCTTCCTTCTTTTCTCTCTTTTCTCTTTCTTTTCTTTTTGTTTGTAGGTTTTTTAGTTTTGTATTAGTTTTTATATATATAAACTTTAATAAAAATATTAAAAACCAAAGAGACTAACCATAGTGTATATGTGTCATTTCTGATTTTTACCCTCCCCTCTTATTTAGCAGTAACAGAAACTTTGATGAAAGCAGTCTACATGCTTTACCAGCAAAGGAATCTTCCTTTTCCTGTACGTACGTTGCTTTTGAATTTTTTTGCCAGAGTTTATCAAAAGGAAGAGATGAACCTTCATACAAATAGGTAATAATAATATATCTTGTTTTCAACTTTGCATTATATAATAAAAGAGAGAAAATCATTCTTGTTAGTTTTGTTGAAACTTTTGATATAGTAACATTTTGCAGCCAACTTAATTTTAAATGTCACTTTGTAAATGTCTGTTTTTTAAAAGGGTAATAAATGTGGAAGTATGCAATAATATACCCACAATATATTTATACATTGTCTGAAACTTTTCAATCCCATTCATCAAATTAATATAATGCCTTTGAAATTCAATATATGGAAATGAAATTCTGAATTAAGAGAGAGCTATTTTCTGAACCTCAAAAAAGTTTCAGTTTGTGTAATGCGGATGTGCTTATATTATAATTATGAAAATACTTGTTACTGTTTTTTTTCTTGTGCACTGCAGAAGCCGAAGTAAAGTATTAACTCGTTGGCTGGCTGGTCTGCCTCAGCAGCTTGTTCTTCTTGGCTTAAGAAATCCTGAACTTTCACAGCAACTGATTGGTATTATTTATTCTGCTGCATCCCGGGCAAACAAAGAAATTCTGCAGAGTTTACAAGCTGCTGCTCCTCTGATATATGGTATTTATCATTTTCACAATTGAGAACTAAACTCTGGTAACAATCTCTAAACTGCACCAAGAAAAATATTTTGAGAATTAAAGCAACTTTGAAAGGATTTATTCTGTATGAAGGATTGGGATTCAACTTGCTTTCTCTACTTGAAACTGCTATTTGACAGGAAAGTTGTTTACAGTAGACTTATTCAGGATTTTTTATGATAAAAGTTGCATTCATGTAACAAGTTTAGTTTAACATTGTATTAACAGTATTTTGGTAATTGACTGATGATTGACTGCCTTTATTGTTGTCCTAACCAGAACCTCTCAACTACCTTTGTAGAGGCTTGCCTCTTGCACTTCTGCTTCTTCTCTTTTAACTCTTAAAATATTAAAGAGCATAGTGGTCTAAATAGGGTTGGAGCCACTGCATGCAGCCAGGTTAATTTTATTGTGCCCATCAGGGGAGCAGGAAAAGAAGCTGCAGCAGTGGAGGTAATTGCTGTGTCAGTGTCTGGTATGCCAGTGATTGCTGCAGAGGTCCAACAGGACACATATCTTTATTTTGACATTTTGGACTATGGCTATGCCAAGATAATAAAAAGCACTGCTTTGCCCAGTATTGACATAAAGCTAACCAGTCTATAGTTACCTGGATCCTCTTTTTTTCATCTGTTTTGAAGATAGGGAAAAGATTTCCCTTTTTCCAGTCCTCTGGCAGTATGTCTATCCTCCATGGTTTCTCAAAGATCACAGAATGAGGCTTTGAGATGACAATTACAAGACTCTTGGCTTTAACTGATCCAATTCTAGAGACCCACTTTTCATGGTGGTCAAGTACTCCCTAGTTCTTTATTTACCATATGACAACTGTTTCATCTGAACACAGTTTTCCTTAGGGAACAGAAACAAGTAGGAGTTGAAGACCGTTGCCTTCTCCCTATCATTTGTTACTACAGATAGTGCTCGTTTAACAACGGTAATTGGGACTGGAATTTCCATCACCATGTGACAGAGTTGTAAAAGACAACAGCACTTCTGGTTGCTGCTGTTAAGCGAATCCTGCAGTGTTGTTAAGCGTGATGTCACCATTTGCGATCTCCTGCCAGCTTCCCCATTGACTTTGCTTGTCAGAAGCTGGCAGTGAAGGTCGCAAATAGTGATCCCGTGACCACAGGATGCCGCAACATTGTAATTGCAAACCAGTCACCAGTGCTCAGATCGTGATCACGTGACCCTGGGACACTGCTACAACTATGAGGACCAGTTGTAAGTACCACTTGTTCAGCGGTGGCATAAGTTTGAATAGTTGCTGAACAAGTTGTTGAGCAAGGCCTACCTGTATTTTCTCCAAGTGCACCCATCTTCCATTTCTTAAACACTATAACTTTTAGCCCAACTGAAATCTCTCTGTGCATCCACAATGTGAGATATTATATCCTGTATATTTGGGCATATCCGTTCTGGTGCAGTAGAAACTCAAATTTTTGTTCAGTTAATGTTCTTTGACTTGCTCTACTATCATTCCTCCCCTGTATCTCGCAGACAGCAGTTATTTTCACAAAATCTTGAACCTCAGTCCAGGAGTTAGTACCATCTGAAGGTAGCATCTGAAGATATGTTAGTATCATCTGAAGTACCATTTGGGGTCCAGATGTCCATGTAGGCAGAGCCCCTTACCTGTACAACCCAAGGGTACTAAGAGAGTTAAGACTCTGAGAGATGAACTTAATGCTCACCTAAGTAACAAATTTCTTAATTAGTACTGCTCTACATATGAGAGAGGTAGTTTCAACATGTCCTGATGCCTTTATTTCATGGCTGTAAAGAGAAGTGTGTACCATACTTGGATTCAGCCCCCTTTTCTGTTTTCTTTCTGTGCAACTGGACCTCTGTCTTTTGATTTCCTGGAGATTTCCTTGAATACCTACTTTGTTTAATCTCTGCTTAATTTCTGATCTGTTGCCTGTTATTAAATAGAATGGTTCATACCCATAATATTCCTGAAGCAGGATATTATACTTAGTGGATATGTCACTTCTTCCAGTTTATAGCAAAACATTATTCTGATTCAGACCATTCATTGGGATTATATTCTTTTAAGAGAGAGCAGTATATAATTCAGCCTTATATACTGAAAGCACACTATGTGTTTCCATGTTACGAAGTTCTAGGAAGAGACCATGTGTTAATTTAAGCCTTTTTCTAACTTCTTTTGACAAACTGATGTGAATTTTTTCAGTTCAGCTGCGATGTACAGCAGTTTTTGTCTTTTACAGAGAACTGTAATCTGCCTAACTGAAATGCTTGATTCTTAATTTATGTTTTATTATAGCATAATCTAATAATATGATCATAATCGCATAATCTGATGCATGCAGATAATGCTTAATTTCTTGAATTTCATAGATCCACTAGATGGCGCAGTGGCTCTTCTGCCGCCAGAATCGCAGCAACATTTAGTCCAGCTACTTTATTTTGTGCCTCATTTACCAGGCAATGTCCTTGCTTCTCTCAGCCGCTGCTGCATTATGGGAAAACTGTCTGTAAAGTTAGCCACCACTCTTATTAGGATACTGCATATAAGGTAACTATCCTTTTCTGTTTTGTTTTTCCTGAATGAACTTGACTAACACAGTGAATTTAAATTTTGTATATTTTAAGTATATACATTTTATCACAATGTAGTAGGCATCATTTCACTATGCAGATTACGAAGTAGCTGTGAACCCAGTCTGCAAGAAGAGGTGTTCGAATCTAAGCCTGTGCAGATTCCATGATATGGAAATAGAGAAATCGTTAAAAAAGGAAAATATGTAACGCTAAAATGTAAGGAAAGTGGATGAAAAGAGGATATTGGGATGTTAAATATACAAACAAGAGGCTGTAGTCCTAGTATGTATGCTTAGAACAGAAGGAATAGATTGAAGATGTGCTACAACTTAAGTAACTATCTAAATTAGAAGTGTTCAACTTTAGAAACGGTTCCCAAAGCTTTCCAAAATTGCCACAAAGTTTCAGTTTTAGTATGATTGTAAAAAAAAAAAAATTACACGTATGAAGTATAATCATATTATAATTATTATAATTACATTAATTTTTTTTCTGGTCCCACCTGCTTTTTGATATGCATTGCATCTCAGCACGCAGTTCAGAAGCTAAGAGTAAAGAGTAACTTTGACTGGAAAAAAAGCTTGTACTTCCTTGTTCTAAATTTTATTGCTGCTCATCTTAAAATGTCCAGAGGCATAATTTTAGAGGAGGTCACAGTTACAAGTGATTTTATAGGTTGGCAGTTTTTGCAGTTTCAGTATGCAAAAGATATTCCATATATTCTAAGGCTGCTTGTGGTAAAACTGTCCCAGTGTCATCACCCAAATAAGACCTTAGAACCAGATGTTTGGATGTATTGCATAGTTAATTTCCAAATAATGGAAGAAAGCTTTTCCTTGCAGTGGAGGAAGAGATCATGACAAGAGTTGCTTCTTTCATTTGTACAAATAGGCTGTTGTAAATGGGATAATATATACTCTTCAGTGTGGGAAATAATGCTCTCCCGTTTTTAGACCTGCAAGGGGCTGAACATTGGTGGAGTCAATCTTACTAAAAAAAAAAAAATGAGGTTCAGAGCAGATAAAGAGCATTGTGGCTGAGATGTTTCTTGTAAAATCAGGAAAAGATAACACTAAGCTATTGCCAGACTTTTTCGACCTGCCTGGGTAACTGGACTGGGTAACTAGGAAGGAGGTCAATCTTTTTTCAAACCTAGTATCTACACGTTTCTTTCATACAGGAATACCTGGAGATGCATTTTATTATGTCACTTGCCCAGGTATAGCAGGAAGCTCATCACACACGAGCAAAAATCTACCCTAATAAGGAGGAAAGAGCCCCAGAGACAGCTGTGGAGAGTGCAGGGGAATGTAAATCCTACACTGCCATCACCTCTTGGAAGCTCTCAGATCAGACATGAGAAACAGCAAGAGATCATCTCCTGCCCATCTTCTCTCCAGTCTGATTACTTGCCCCTTAGTGCTCCCCCCTAAAATGGGGGAGTTATAAGAAAACATTGTCAGACTAATGTAGCCCCTGTTGGTACGATTCCTAAATTCATGAAGGAGTTTATTGTGTCTGCCTTTGTTACTTCAGAAATGGATGAGCAACAGGCTCTCTAGTATGTGATCAAAATGTTCTATCATTTTATTCCAGTGAAGTTTATTAGACCATCAGCTTCCTTAGCATCATGAAGGGTTGAACTGTCTGGTGAGGAAACAAAAACTAAAAGATTCAAGTATCTTTTCACTTACCCCTCATAAGCAATAAGGCTAGTAAAGCATCTAGATAGAGATGGGGAGAAGGTTCTGCCTAGCCTGAGGACTCTCCTGCTTTTTCCTCCAAGAACAACAGAAAAGGATGCTATTTCTTTAAAAAAAGTGATAAATGTATGATGAACTCAAGGGCTCCATTGTTGGGTTTTTCTTTAGTTACACTGGCTCCTGGCAATGAGATTCTCAAGTTGTTGATAGAACTCAGGCTGAATATTAGCCAAAGAAACTTCAGAAGTACACAGCATACCTGAATTTTTTAAAAAAAAAAATTATTTGCCTGTGATGGTAGATTCAACATCAGTTATTACACATTTTATCTGCATCCTGGCAGACAGTATACTACTAAAGACCTGGTTCTTTCCCTAGGACCTGAGCCAGGATGTTACCTGAGTCCATTTTCATGTTTTGAATATTAATTGCCTTCTGCGCATTGTATTTTAACATATTCTCATAGAATTAAAGGTTCTATTTCTTCCCCGTTCTCCTGATAAGACAAGAAAAAGTTTTTTTATTATAGTTTATAGGAAATTTACAGTTTCAGAAGTTTAAACTAGCTGCGAAATTTTCTTCACAAATAGGTGATACTAGACTGTCTGTGGTTTGTTGTGCGTTATACTTTATAGAGAGTATAAATTTAAAGCAAAAGAGTTAAGTTATGCAAATAATCCATTATTTTTCTGAAACTTGGATTTATAGGCCTCTCTTTTAGCCAGCATTTGGGCTGTTCTTTCATATTTTTATGTTAAAAGTAATCAGTACTATGGAAGCTCACAAGGCAGTTGTAGTATAGTACCTGTATAGCTCCCTTCAAAGAAGGCTGCAAAAAAGGAGATATCATAGCTCTTTTCTTGGGATGCAAAGGAAGGAGAATTTTTTTTCTTTTATAGTAAGAGGTACATGTGAAAACTACAGCTAACTAATACAAAATATTTGCATATCTTCATACTGATTCATTAGTATTTATAAGGAATAAATATCAATTTATATGGAACTTGATTTTATCTTTTACAGGAACTTTATCATCTACAGCAACAGTTATCTTAGCAATCTAACTCTTATAATTTTCTGTTGACTCACTAGAATGGACAGGGTACAGAGATTAAGCCTGGTTTTTAGTACAGGTAGTCCTTGCTTAATGAGCCTAATTGGGAGCGGAATTTCTGCCACTAAGCAAGGTGGTCGTTAGGCGAAACATCATGTGACTGCACTGCTTAGGGATGGCAGTTCCAGTAGTCCTGGTTGCGGTCGTTAGACGAGGACCTCATGCTTCTCATGCCCTTTGTGAACTGCCGGCTCCATCCTGCTGCCTCCTCCCCAGCTGGGCCCAGTGAACTCCCTTTGGCAGATGAAGCTCCGTTACCCTGCCGTGCTCACCTCTGCTTCAACTTTTGGCACCCTGCACTCTGCCGCTGCCGCCTACCCCTGCCGCTCCCTTCCCCCACTTGACCTTCACCATCCTCTTCCTCCTGCTGCTGCTGAGGTGTGCCTGGCCAAAGCAGCTGCAGGCTCTTTGCGACACCTCGCAAGATAAGTGGGTAGGGATAATTGAAGCGCACGCTGCGGTCATACACATGGGCCGGGTTCCAAGCTCCTGAATTTTGATCACATGAGTATGAAGATGCTGCAATGACTGGTCATAACTGAAACCAATGGTCATTTAACGAGGACTACCTTTCAAAATAGCTGAAGGCTTGTGGCACTTTAGAAACTAACAAATACATTATTATATCAGTTTTGGAATTATTTCTTTAATATATTTTATAGTGGCTCCCATTAAAAGAAATTTTGAAACAATTTACTATTAAATATTACAAAATACATTAAAATGAATAATAAAACATCAATTAAAGCATTTTATAAAATAAAATACAAAATAAATAAGTTAAAGCAAAATCAAACTAAAAATGTTAAAAAGTGCTTTATAGTCTACTTCATCAGATGTATGGTACATCTGAGAATATAGTCCAGTACTATCATATGAAAAGCCTGAATCTCCCAAGCCTCCCAACCACACTGTCTTATTTAGCACTTTCTGAATTATTATTTTCAGAACTTACAAATCCTCTTGCACTATACAGCTCCCACTTGGCTTTCATCTTCCAGTGCTGCCTTAGCAAATTTGGTTCTACTAAAATAGGTTCCACCAAACAAGGTACTTAAACCTGGATGGTTGTTATATTATTTAGAATGACTAGAATAATTATGCTTTTTCATCTCTATCTTCAGTTGTACATTTATTAGTGTTCCTAAAGAATAACTTGTAGAATAGACTCAGAAACAAAACTTTAAGCCTTTTAATGTATGCATAGTAATGTTGTCCATAGATGGCACTGTGTTTCTTCTGTTTAAACTAATGTTTGAATAGAGATGTGGGTACATTTTTGTGTATATTCTATATACATTAAATAAATTTAAATAAATAAATAAAATTAAATCTTTCCCATTTTAACAGATTTTCTGTAATGGTAGATTTCGTTCTTTTCTTGAGTAGCTTTACTTCTGAAAAATTTCTTACTTCTCTCTAATGCACTTGATAACAGTGTAGAATAAATATAAAATTTGAAATATCAAATTTATAAACTTGAGTTATTTAGTCAATAATGTGATCAATTTTGTGAATATAAGTAATTATTAAAGCAATCTGAGGCAACTGATGCTGGGAGAACAGTTTTCGTAATTTCTATAATCTCAGTATTTTGTGTATGCCATATACATTTATAGTTTTGTTCTTAATGTAATACCTTATATGAACTTCTGTTATAAGGTAAACATTGCTGAATTCCTTTCATAGTCTTAGAAACTTAATTGGTATGCATACTTTTTTTTGAGAACATGAAAGAGAGGTTTCAGTTGAGAGTTCACATAAAATCCTGGTTTGCTGCATCTTCATTGTGACAGGCAGGGGGTGATATGATGGGGATCTGGAGAAGATGGGATAGATGTTTGAAATTGATCCTGCCTTCTGGTCACCAGCATTTGGCTCTGGTGCCAGGTCTCAGGATCCTTGGTGGCCATGGCCTCTGGCTGCTGCTACTAAACACCAGTTAGATCTGTAATAAAACTGCCTCATTATTCTGGATGAGGCAGCTGACCTAGCATATATTATGAAGACCTGGATGGGCCTACTGGAGGTGTTCCCATCTTGGAAATGTGGCTATGTGGGTTTCAAGTATGGTACAAGTAGGGTGGGGTAGATGTTGTCATCCAGGACACCTTAATGGCATTCAAAGGTACTATGTCATGGGTGAGATCCTGTAGCTGAAGTTGGGCTCTAGGGATCAGTTGGGTTTGTTGCTGTTGTATCAGCCTTCCTGTCTGAGCTGTTTGACATCACTAAGTTGGTGGTGGAGTCTCAGAGGCTGTTAGTGTTTATTTTTCTACTCTTAACATGTTCACAGGTAGCCAGCAGCAGCCTAGTTTAACATGACTGATTCTTTGTTGGGGAGGGACAAGTCACAGGAATATCTTGAAGGCCACTATGAGGACTGTTTTAGGCACCTGTCAGATACAGGTGAAACTCAAAAAATTAGAATATAGTGCAAATGTTCATTTATGTCAGTATGGCAACTCAAAAGGTGAAACCAATATATGAGATAGACGCATTACATGCAAAGCGAGATATGTCAAGCCTTACTTTGGTATAATTGTGATGATTATGGCGTACAGCTTATGAAAACCCCAAATTCACAATCTCAGAAAATTAGAATATTACATGACATCAATAACACAAGGATTGGAAATAGAACAATATTGGACCTCTGCAAAGTATAAGCATGCATATGTACTCAGTACTTGGTTTGGGCCCCTTTTGCAGCAATGACTGCCGCAATGCGGTGTGGCATGGATGCTATCAGCCTGTGGCACTGCTGAGGTGTTATGGAAGACCAGGATGCTTCAATAGCGGCCTTCAGCTCCGCTGCATTGTTCGGTCTCATGTCCCTCATCTTTCTCTTGGCAATGCCCCCTCGATTCTCTATGGGGTTCAGGTCAGGCGAGTTTGCTGGCCAATCAAGCACAGTAATCCCATGGTCATTGAAGCAGGTTTTGGTACTTTTGGCAGTGTGGGCAGGTGCCAAGTCCTGCTGGAAAATGAAGTCAGCATCCCCATAAAGCTCGTCTGCGGAAGGAAGCATGAAGTGCTCCAAAATCTCCTGGTAGACGGCTGCGTTGACCCTGGACTTAATGAAGCACAGTGGACCAACACCAGCAGATGACATGGCTCCCCAAATCAACACAGACTGTGGAAACTTCACACTGGACTTCAAGCATCGTGCATTGTGTGCCTCTCCATTCTTCCCCCAGACTCTGGGTCCTTGGTTCCCAAATGAGATGCAAAAGTTGCTCTCATCAGAAAAGAGGACTTTGGACCACTGGGCAACAGACCAGTTCTTTTTTTCTGTAGCCCAGGTAAGACGCTTCTGACGTTGTTTGTTGTTCAGGAGCGGCTTGACAAGAGGAATACGACATTTGAAGCCCATGTGCAGGATCTGTCTGTGTGTGGTGGCTCTTGATGCACTAACTCCAGCCTCAGTCCACTCCTTGTGAAAGTCCCCAACACTTTTGAATGGCCTTTTCCTGACAATCCTCTCCAGGCTGCAGTCATCCCTGCTGCTTGTGCACCTTTTTCTACCACACTTTTCCCTTCCACATAACCTTCTATTGATGTGCTTTGATACAGCACTTTGGGAACATCCAACTTCTTTTGCAATTACCTTTTGGGGCTTTCCCTCCTTATGGAGGGTGTCAATGATGGTTTTCTGCACAACTGTCAGGTCAGCAGTCTTTCCCATGCTTGTGATTCCTACTGAACCAGCCTGAGAGACCATTTCAAGGCTCAGGAACCCTTTGCAGGTGTTATGGATTCATGAGCTGATTAGAGTGGGACACTTTGAGCCTAGAATATTGAACCTTTTCACACTATTCTAATTTTCTGAGATTGTGAATTTGGGGTTTTCATAAGCTGTACGCCATAATCATCACAATTATAGCAAAGTAAGGCTTGACATATCTCGCTTTGCATGTAATGCGTCTATCTCATATATTGGTTTCACCTTTTGAGTTGCCATACTGACATAAATGAACATTTGCACGATATTCTAATTTTTCGAATTTCACCTGTATATATATATGGCACAGTATTGTCAAGAACAACTCTTGTCAGTCTGTCATCTTATTTTTCAGTTTCATAGTAGACTGTGCATAATGCTTCTTGATTTCTTTAGCTTTATTTCCTAAAAGCAGTGTATAAATCTAATAAATGAATTTTTACTCTCTTCCCAGCAGATTCCACTTCCATGTTCCAGTCGTTATGTGGACTCATACTTTTTCTTCCTGTAATCATGTTACTTAAACTAGTTTCTTTCACTTTATCCTCTTTTGACACTACCAAAAAGCCTTGCTTTACCCCATATTTAGAACCTTTCTTCATTCTTGTATCCTTCACTAGGTCTTTCAGTCTTTCATAATCAAATCATTTACACTTTTCAATACCTTTCTATTCCATTTGTACAAATGAATAGATTTAAATTTGAACTAAACAGACTGTTTCCAAGGAGATATTTGCCAAATTCTTATCATTCTCATTCATTCTTGAATCTCCAAATAACTCAGTCAGTTTTTCTATACTTGCTTGTCTCATTCCCATCAATCCATTTATAGCATCTAAGAGAACAATTTTTCCTCTGGATCACATTCATTCAGAAAGTTACATACTTTTTCTGAAAACTCATCTCTGGTTCTTTTGTTACTATAATTCTCTGGAGTATAACATGAAATTATCACCGGCCTATGAATTCCTACTTTCTTAAAGCACCCACCAGAACTAATATGACACTAATACATACTAGATAGATAGATAGATTAGATAGATAGATAGAGTTCTCATTTAGCAACTGCCTCATTAAGCAATCATTCGCAAATATGATGGCAGTAAATGGTAGTAAAAAAAAATCATTTTCTGATCAACGCATGCACTTATGTCCAAATTTCTGTGCTTGACAACAATACATGGCAGGGTGAGAGGAAAGGAAGTGATCTATCCAAGACTGTTGGAAATGTCCCTAGTATCAGATCACATCTCGTTTGCACTAGGCTAGATCTGTGTGGCTGTACATGGAATGGGCCAATTTTGACCCATGATAAGCCATAGTTATCATAGCAGCTATGAATTCCCAAGCCATCTCTGCCCTTGGAGAGGGGAAGTTGAAATAATCCAAAACCAATAGCCTAGTGAATCCACAATCACTGCCTCAGTGAGATCTTGCAGCCTGGAAAAGGATGTTGCTATGGATCTGGGAAGGACAGTTCAGTAGTAGCCCCTCCAAATTGTTCTTCTGGCCCAAGCCTCACAATCATGGCTGTACACCCAGCTACCTGTGGTACAGTGCTCCTTACAACTGCCTGGGCAAAGAATAGTTATCTTACCTCACCTACCCCAGGATCAAGAGTGGTACATTGCCCAAAACCCAGCTGAACAGATCTCAGAAAGAGGTACTCTCTCCTCCTCATCCAGCCAAGTGTCTGTGCTAAGTGCCAAGCCTATCCTCTCATCCACAGTTGTGGATGAACCTGAGGTACCCAGCAGTCTGGATGCTTGGCTTATGAGTTGAAATTGTGGGGCCAGAAGTAGGGATAGTTAGTTCCCAATTTTTTCTCCTGGAATGGCTAGTCCCACAGAGTTATTATTTTGTTATTATTAGAGTTCCTCATTATTGTATACCCTCCTTTATCTGGCAGTTACATTCCAACCCTGCATTCTTCTGTTTATCTCCCACCCCCTCAACCCTCTCACTCCAGGGATGGGACTTTCCTCAGCTGTTGACTCTCAGAGAGCAAAGCTGTTCCTTTTCTTTCATTTCTTTCATTTGGTTAGCTTCAGTAAACCTGCTACACAGTTGACTTACTTGGCTTGCTTGCAGACTCCTAGCCTCACAGTGCAACTCAGCTCCTGACTCTTCCTCTCTACTTCACCCAGTATCCTCGGTCTCTTTCTCTTCTTATTTTTCTTTCTCTTTCTCTTTTTCCATTTGCTGTAGTTCTTTCCTTCACTTTTTCCTTCTCTATTTTTTCTTTTTCCTTACAATCCAGATGGAATGGCGACCACTCTTTCTTTCTCTATTTTTATTTTTCTGGCTGTTTTTCAGCTTCTCTCTCTCTCTCAGAGCTTTTTAATCTCACAGCCTACATCTTTTTTAACAAAATCCCTAGTTACATTGCAAATTTTATACTGATTGTCATTGTTAATTTGTACAAGTACAAAGGGCTAATGGATGTCAGCACACCTCTGTTTTTTAAAATGCAGTTGTATAATAATCATATATAAAGGGTTTTGTGTCTTTATTCTTCCACACCCACATTTACCTTTTTAAAGATCCCCCTCAACTAAACATTTTTGGTTTGGAACCTAATGTAGAAGAAAATTATTCAGATATACTGGATACTCTTGCTTTTTCAGTTGCGCCATTTCCCCTGCTTTAGATAAGTTTGGGGGTGGATCTACATTTAACAGTACAAGCCAGTTGCCATCGTGTCTTGTTTTAGTTTGAACTACAGTTCATCATAAATAATTTTCCCAAGCCTTCTTCCCCCCTCCCCTTTGTTTTTTTTGTTTTGGTAATAGATCCTCTTTTGTGGCATGGAAATATCCAGCACAGGGCAATTCAGTGACTGACATGGGTTACTTCAGCTTTTTGTTTTCAACTCTTACAGGTAATCTGTACAAATTTACTTTCATCTTAATGTTGCTGGAGTATTTTGAGGTCAAATTTTGCATAAAATATATTTACTTTTGCTAGTTGACTTTAGTTTAAAGTCAACTTTAGTTTAAAGTTGACTTTAGTTTATTTAGTTATCTGTCCTATGTTTTCTACTGTGTTTTATTTCCATTAGACAAGCTGATATATACTTTATACTTTCAAATGTACAGCCACATTTGTTCTTCCATTTATGAAGTTCCTGTACTTTTTAAAGTGTTGGCCAATCTCAGAATAAAGAACAGTAGAATTAAAAGGTTAGAAGTTTTCTGAAACTCCCCAAATAATTGCCATAGACATGGCTTGCTGGATCAATTTTACAAAAGAAATAAGGCTAGCCAGGCCATTAAAGTATTTTTAGCAGCTTATATTACTCAGAGAGGAATTGAATGACTAGTAAATTATTTCTGCAGTTCTGAATATTATAATCAAAACCTTTCTTGTTCTCAGAATTTTACCAGAATCTGTTCAGTCTTGACTCTTTTTTATATGGCAACTTTCTGTACAGGTGGTCCTCACTTAATGACTACTCATCCAGTGACCATTCAAACTTGCAAACAGCACTGAACGAGTAGTACTTATGACTGGTCCTTGGAGTTCTGCTGTCGTGGTGTCCCTATGGTCACATAATCTAGTCCTAAAACTATATAAAGAGGACCCAGTTAATTAAACAAGCATTATATTTGTTCATTTCTGTATTGAGCAAAATGATCTAAAGCTACATATTTGTGTGTGGCAAAAGTATGCGAACTTTGCTTTCAGTAACTGGTATGCCCCCCTTGGGCAGCAATAATTGCTGCCATTCCAAAACATTAACTTTCTTCTGCTTTAACCATTCTTTGGTCGTACGACTTGTGTGTTTTGGGTCATTGTCTTGCTGCAGGACTCACTTTCTCTTGAACTTCAGTTCATAGAAAGATACCCTGACGTTTTCCTGTAGAATTTGCTGATACAATTCAGAATTCTTAATCCCATCAATGATGGCAAGCTGTCCTGGTCTGAAGGTAGCAAAGCAGGCCCAGACCATGATATTACCACTATCATGTTTCGAATACACGGGATAAGGTTTCTATGCTGGAATGCAGTGTTTGCCTTTTGCCAAACATAACACTTTTCATTCATTTCATTCAAGCCTAAAAGTTCTATTTTGGTCTCATGTTTTCCACAGAACATTCTTCCAGTAGCTTTCTGGCTTATCCATATAGTCTTTCACAAATTGTAGAAGGGCAGCAATATTCTTTTTGGAAAGTAGTGGCTTTCTCCTTGCAGTCCTGCCATGCATACCATTATTGTTCAGTGTTCTCCTGATGGTGGTCTCATGAACACTGACATTTGCCAATGCAAGAGAAGCCTTTAATTCCTTAGATGTTACCCTGGGATTCTTTGAGACCTCCTGGGGTCTTACATGCCTTGCTTGTGGTTTGATCTTGGTTGGTCGACCACTCCTGGGGAGAGTAACAACGATGTTGAATAGCTTCCATTTGTACACTATCCTGTCTGACAGTGGACTGGTAGAGTCCAAAGTCTTTGAAAACAGTTTTGTAAACTTTACCATCTTGGTGAGCATCAACAACTGTTTTTTGGAGGTCCTCAGAAATCTCATTTGTTCAAGCTGTGACACACTTCCACATACCTGTGTTGTGAAGATCAGACATTGATAGTGATTACCCAGAATTCTGTTATTTAAGTAAGACAGGACCTCCCATACTATAATTATTATTGGTCACATAACCAGTTGTTTAGATTGGATTTGGCATTTTTATCCATCTGTCGAGTTCTTCCCAAGGACCTGGGATAGGCAGATGTTATTGCTTGATGGTGTTAAAGGTATCGTCACAGGATGTAAGCTGTTCCAAGAAAAGCTGCCTTTTGTACTTAACTGATGATGATTTTGCAAAAGGTGATTTTGCAATTGACTGATAGTTGGCAAAAAGAACTCCCACACTATTACTACTACTACTACTACTACTACTACTGCTGCTACTGCTATTATTATTATTATTATTATTATTATTATTATTATTATTATTCCATTGATTGAAACACCTGACTCTAATTTCCCCTTCAGATGAACTGATAATCCCAGAGGTTCACATACTTTTGCCACACACAAATAAGTAACTTTGGATCATTTTCCTCAATGAATAAATGAACCAGTATAATGTTTTTGAGTCATTTGTTTAATTGTATTCTCTTTATCTAGTTTTAGGACTTGTGTGGAGAACAGAGCATGTTTTAGGTCTTACTTATGCAGAAATATTGAAAATTCAAAAGGGTTCACAAACCTTTAAGCATCACTGTAATTATTCATTAACATGAACTGAAGTATGCAGTGTTGAATTTCTATTTTGTTTATAACACTTGTAAAGAAAAATAATAGTTGTTCACATTGAAATGCACTCCTAATAGGATTTTTATCATCCTTTTCAGGCTTTTCCAGAGAAGAGTTGAGTAACCTTCAGAGCATTAGAGGAAAACCACATATAAACCAAACTCTGCTCTCCCCTGTCCAACTCTATTTAACAGATTTGGAACAGTTTTCATATCACTGGACTATGGCAGAGGTAAAGCCTTCTGCAGTGAAAGAGTATTACTGCTTTTAATTTATCCTAAAATGAAATGTTTGTGGGTTTACCATTGGTAAGGAAATACTCCATTTTATGAAAGTGAAACATAACTTAAGATGCATTAATTGCAGTTTTATATAAATAATGTCATCATAGTCTCTTAATACTTAAGCAGGCCTGTGCCATTACAGTTACTGATATCACTGGTAAAATTTGTTGGTTTTGGAAAAGTCTGTGCAACTTGACAAACTTTACATTTCAAAGTGAATTCCTAGAGATTGTTTATGCAGCTCCTAAAAGCCATGGATGCAATCCCCAGAGTCTTCTAAAACTTACTGTCAAATTATAATGCTTAATATGACAGAAGTGGAATTTCAGGATAGGGATGATATTGAGTCAGTCCTGCTTTGGCGAAAGCTGAGTTAGAGAACAGTGCCTGAGGTGTGAGCTGAACTTGAAATCATACACCCTAGGTTTGGTGGGTGAGCTGATTTTTAGTTGTCTACAACTTTCTGTGGAATCTTAATTTTATTTTATTCACCTCCCTCTTTGTTTATATATGTGAGGAATGAGGGATGATTTCTTGAAGGGAAGAGAGTGAGATGCCCCAATCAAGATGATTGCCAGTTAGGGATGAGGAGGAATTGGAATGAAGAGACATCCATAAGATAAATAATTGCAAGCCATAGTCCTGTCTGCTCCTTCATTCCTGTATCATGTACTTGGTTATATAACTCAGGAAAATAATGGACACGTATCCAACCTATCCAGGCCAACAGAAGACCTGTAACACCCAAAAGAAAATCAAGTGTTTGTTCTGTAAATATCATGATGAAGTAATCATTAAAATGTAATCAGTGAACTTTTTAAACATTTTACATTTGTTAACAGCAAATACCTGATGAACAAGTGGAGGTGTACATCCGTGTGGTTTCAGTTATAACCAGGTATTGGGTTTCAGATATAACAGGTATTAGGCTTATGAAATTAACCTGTTGGATCATACCTACTCTGGCAATGCTGTTAACAAGACTCAATTCACAATATCAGGGTCATGAACCTGCTCATTTCCAATGTGATTCAAGCAGTAATAATGTCAGCAATACCTAGCTTCATCCTATATAGTAAGCAACGGCCAGTCCCTAAGTAAAACAATAACTTTCTCAAACTCAAAACTGATCAGAAATTACAATACCCAAAATCAGCAAGGAGACATTTGAATTTTCCAGAACACAAACATCAAGCTGACAAAGACTAAGTTCAAAGCACAGCTGGAGATGTAGCACTATTTCATGTAGGATAAATGGAAATAAAGGCTTCTTGTGATGTGGTAACTAGTATAAGGATGTCTATATCGCGCCTGATAATTCTTGTCATTGGCCAGTGTTAATATGTAATCACCAATATCAGAATCTGTATTTGAGTATTTTCTAGGCTCCTTAAAATGCTTGCTGTGTGATCACTACTGTGGATACATATGTACATCGCCAGATTTATGCATGTTCATTCACTCCTTTCTCAGGACTCATTTGATGGTAGTCTTTCAGATGCTGTAAAATCACTGTGATTTTTTAATCAAGAAATTATTTGAGACATACAATCAAAGTCGGATCTCTTTTTGGGTGGATTAACTGTCATTTTTGCCTACATTGAAAAATGGGTATTCTATGGTATCTCTTAGTCAAATATGTACAGATTCTGGGATCACAGAGCATGACTGAGTTGGATCAGTAACGAAACAGAATTTTGAGATGGCCCCCAGCAGTCAAATATAATTACTGGTTCCTGGTCAGCTTTCAAATTCAAGTTGATATGTTGTTTTTAACTTGTAAAGCCTTTGAAGTTTGTATGTGTGTTGTAGTTCATATTATAAGGGACAATTGCATTCAGGCAGGAGACAAGGTTTTTATTGGAAGAAGTGCTTTATTATACAGTTATACAGGTGAAACTCGAAAAATTAGAGTATCGTGCAAATGTTCATTTATGTCAGTATGGCAACTCAAAAGGTGAAACCAATATATGAGATAGCCTTACTTTGGTATAATTGTGATGATTATGGCGTACAGCTTATGAAAACCCCAAATTCACAATCTCAGAAAATTAGAATATTACATGACATCAATAACACAAGGATTGGAAATAGAACAATATCGGACCTCTGCAAAGTATAAGCATGCATATGTACTCAGTACTTAGTTTGGGCCCCTTTTGCAGCAATGATTGCCGCAATGCGGCGTGGCATGGATGCTATCAGCCTGTAGCACTGCTGAGGTGTTATGGAAGACCAGGATGCTTCAATAGCGGCCTTCAGCTCCGCTGCATTGTTCGGTCTCATGTCCCTCATCTTTCTCTTGGCAATGCCCCATCGATTCTCTATGGGGTTCAGGTCAGGCGAGTTTGCTGGCCAATCAAGCACAGTAATCCCATGGTCATTGAAGCAGGTTTTGGTACTTTTGGCAGTGTGGGCAGGTGCCAAGTCCTGCTGGACAATGAAGTCAGCATCCCCATAAAGCTCGTCTGCGGAAGGAAGCATGAAGTGCTCCAAAAACTCCTGGTAGACGGCTGCGTTGACCCTGGACTTAATGAAGCACAGTGGACCAACACCAGCAGATGACATGGCTCCCCAAATCAACACAGACTGTGGAAACTTCACACTGGACTTCAAGCATCGTGCATTGTGTGCCTCTCCATTCTTCCTCCAGACTCTGGGTCCTTGGTTCCCAAATGAGATGCAAAAGTTGCTCTCATCAGAAAAGAGGACTTTGGACCACTGGGCAACAGACCAGTTCTTTTTTTCTGTAGCCCAGGTAAGACGCTTCTGACGTTGTTTGTTGTTCAGGAGCGGCTTGACAAGAGGAATACGACATTTGAAGCCCATGTGCAGGATCCGTCTGTGTGTGGTGGCTCTTGATGCACTAACTCCAGCCTCAGTCCACTCCTTGTGAAAGTCCCCAACACTTTTGAATGGCCTTTTCCTGACAATCCTCTCCAGGCTGCAGTCATCCCTGCTGCTTCTGCACCTTTTTCTACCACACTTTTCCCTTCCACATAACCTTCTATTGATGTGCTTTGATACAGCACTTTGGGAACATCCAACATCCAACTTCTTTTGCGATTACCTTTTGGGGCTTTCCCTCCTTATGGAGGGTGTCAATGACGGTTTTCTGCACAACTGTCAGGTCAGCAGTCTTTCCCATGCTTGTGATTCCTACTGAACCAGCCTGAGAGACAATTTCAAGGCTCAGGAACCCTTTGCAGGTGTTATGGATTCATTAGTTGATTAGAGTGGGACACTTTGAGCCTAGAATATTGAACCTTTTCACACTATTCTAATTTTCTGAGATTGTGAATTTGGGGTTTTCGTAAGCTGTACGCCATAATCATCACAATTATAGCAAAGTAAGGCTTGACATATCTCGCTTTGCATGTAATGCGTCTATCTCATATATTGGTTTCACCTTTTGAGTTGCCATACTGACATAAATGAACATTTGCACGATATTCTAATTTTTCGAGTTTCACCTGTATACAAAACGCTCAGGATGCTCGCTTACTAAAGGCAGTGATTTCTTATTTGTATCATTTTTAAACCTTCTCCCTCTACATTTCTAAGAGGATTGTTCCCTTTCTATCTTATTCTAATTTAATTTCCTGTAGTTAGGCTTGTGTTTTTAATCTTGAATCTCTCTCTGTACTGCCAACTTCTTTCCTTGCTTCAAAACCAAGATCTTCACTTCATCTTACATAGTAAACAGTGACCAGTCCCTAGGTCACTTCACCCCTTCTGTTCTCACTTCTCCTTGATTCTTTATCTCATTAGCACTAGGAATGTTTACTGTAGGCGCAGAGGAGCTGTTATCTGGTTGTCAGGAATGCACAAGGTCGTATCAACGTGAGAACCTGAGGACATGTCCAGCATGTGCAAGAGAGATTCGAAAACAGAAGGGGGGGGTGAAATGGGGGTGAGGTAAAACTAAGTTTTGGCGCGCACGAGACTTAGTCCCAGCTTTGCTTTAGAGCTGTTAACTACTTTCCAATAAATGAACTTTTCTTTGAACCAGCATTGGTTTCAATGAGAGTTGCTTTTGTTGGGAACTGAGTATCGCGGTTCTTACAGCACTTTACTAACTCTGTTATTGCTTTACAGCTCAACTCTTAGATTTTATTACCTTTACTAATTCTCTTTCTTTTCCCCTTCCCTCTCTTTCCCCAGAGTCACAAAATTTGTTGCATCTGAGCTCAGTTGCTCACAATAGGACAGCAGTCACTTGCCTCCCCCCGTTAATATAAAACCATTCAATTCCTCCCCCTCAGTCTTCACCCTTCTCCCAACAGTCCCTTTGGGAATTCTTCTGTGGGTGGATCCAGAAATCTCTTTTGCCAGCCTTCATCTAGCCCTCATGGATTCCACACAGCTCCTTTCCAGTTTCTCCTTTCTCTGACCCTGACAGCTGTCATGCTGTTAATGGCCTTTCTCTCGGCTTGGTGACTTTTGGTGTTCTCCTCTGTTCCTTCTACTCCTTTTTTCCTTTTCTTTTTTCCCTCCAGCTATATCCAGCATGCCATTTTGAAACTCTTATGAACAACAGACCTTTTCTAATCAACAGCTGTCTTCCTGCTAGCTCTCAACTGACTTAAATTAATACTTCTCAGCACTACCTTTCCACTTCCAGAAAAGTACTTGTCTACATGCCACAGGACATGCATGTCTGGTGGAAGACACTCCCAGGTGGCTAATGGCCTTAGTGAGAAACAGGCACAACTGCTGTCTTGTGATATGCTGGTCCAAGTATTATGGTTGGTTGAGAGTTGCACTAAAGATTGCCCCATGTGCTAAGAGGAGGCAGATACTAAGGAATTTCACCCTGGGGTAAAAGTAGTGCTGTTCAAATTCATTATTTACCAGCCAAATGAACCTTTTTAAAAATATCTGAACCTTTTAAGACTCAGTTTTATTAATATTTATAGGAAGGTGTGTAATTGGTGGTATGAATTACAATACATTTATATAACTATTTATTGCAGGTAGTCCTCAGTTAAGAATAGCAATTGGGACTGGAATTTCTGTTGCTAAGCGACACAGTCATAAAGCAAGACATCACGTGACCATGCTGCTTAGCAACAGCAATTTTGGCACTTCTGGTTGCTGTTGTTAAGTGAATCCCATGCTGCTGTTAAGTGAGGAGTCATGTGGTTGTCATTTGCAACCTCCTGCCAGCTTTCCCATTGACTTTGCTTGTAGGAAGCCGGCAAAGAAGGTTGCAAATGGTGACCGTGGAGACACTGCGATGTAATCACAATCCAGGTGCCAAGCACTTAAATTGCAATCACATGACCACAGGGATGCTGCAATGGTTGGAACTTCAAGGACTGGTCATAAGTACCACTCATTTCAGCAACGTCACAAGTTTGAATGGTCGCTGAACAAGTGGTTGTTGAATGAGGACCACCTGTATGTGTTTGTTCTGTTATTTCTGTGCCACTCCAGTTATCCAGCTCTGCGCAACTTACAAAAATTAAAACACTAAAACCATGAAACACATAATTACCTGAATTGTATAAACTTAATAAATACACCCAAGCAATAAAATATAATAATAGTAAATCCCAATAGATCAATATCCAAAAGCCTGGCAGAAAAGAATAATTTAAATTCCTTCCAAAATGTCAGTGGGGAGGAAGCCATTCTTTTTATGCCATTTTGGTAATGAGGAGTCATTGTATTAAATTGAATAAAGACATTCAGGTTTCCCATTGCTTTCTGAAGAACTTCAGTTCTGAAAGACAGGTTGCTGTCTCTCTGAGCAGCATGGAGGAAAAGACGGAGGGCACCTTGGCAAGTTATTTCAAAATGCAGATCTGTTGAAAGACATACAGTGAGTATGATGTATCATCTGTATGGGCTAATAGAAGCTATTTTGGCTTTGAAATGTAATTTCCCTGTATAATTGAAGAAAATGAAGTAGTAGAAAGAACCTGTGAAGCTAAATTTGGTTGTTTTGCTGTGCTTTTTATTATTGTCATGCATTAGTAGGGAGTAATTCATATTCTTTTTGAAGTTTTCCAAAGGAAAACTTGGGGGGAATTCATCCTCTAGCATCTAGCGATTTGTCTCAGAGGTAAACTGTGTGCATATGGATCTCAATATTGTTGCTGTTTCGCTGTCCTATAGGCCTTTGATTTATGCTACTGTGTTTAGGGGAATGATCGTGTATTGATCCTAGCATTGTCTGGCTCTTTAGTGGAGCTATGGTGGCTAGTTTTATCTGAGTTTTCCTAAAATCATGTCTATAAATCTCAGCTACCTGTATTTATTATTCCTGTTTGTACAGTTGACAGCTGCCGTGAGCAATTTTTAAACTGATGATTTGGGGTCTGGGATTATTGCCTCTTAGGGAGCATTTCTATGGCAGCAAGCTTCCCATAGAAATGCTCCTAATTATAGTGAGGTTATTTGAAAGCCTTAATATGATGGAAAAGGTTTTACCTATCGTTGCTACTTTAAAAGCTTCTCCTGGGGAGGAATGTTAAAAGTTACTTTAAAAGGGGAAGTGCCAGGGTTGGAAGAGGAGGAGAGTCCTCTAAGCAGCCATAGAACCAGCTGAAGAACCTCCAAGGCATGGATTTTGTTTTTCCATTTCATGGCATAGCTACATAGTCCAGGTGGTTTGCCAGCTGTGTTTCGTTTCTTTGCTTTGCAATACACAAAGGTGTCTCTGAGTAAGACCAAAAGGTACAGCCATTCTGCTCACAAAGTCTATCAGAAGCGTTACTGTTCAGATTTACTGACACAGGAAAAAGCACTCTTTTGGATTTTTAATTTTTATATAAAAGAATTGTCTAAACTCTTCAAATTACCATTGGTCACTACTTTTGTATTAATAGTAGGTAATCATGGATATTTGCTTATTTATTAATTAAATATATATACTGCTGACTCTTATGTTGTCTTTGAAGGTTATGCTTAATTTTCAATACTTAGTTAGTCCAAAAAGAATAGGACTGGCATTCCAGTGATTCCACTGATTATCGCTTATTTCAGGTGATATGAGACATAGATTTTACTTGAAACCAGTGTAATGAACTTAAAAGTCTTTCTTGAACAGATTTGGAGTTCATGATCAGAATGGAGGTGTGGAAAGTATCATTGCATGAGTAGGTTGTTTGCATAATATTGGAAATCACTGTTTTCCTGTTGACAGTTGCATAGATTTCTCCTAGGAAAGTTGGTAGTCAGTTTTGTAGAACAATATGAGCAGATGTGAAGCTGAAAAATTAAAGCAGAATCTGGCCAAGCAAGAATTCTCCTATTACATAGCAACCATTTTTTGTAATAGTGTTCTTAGGCAGTCACACAACTTACAGTTTTTAAACGACATTCAATATGACACAAAATCAAGTATGTTAAACTTTCTGAACAATTTTGCTGTTAAAATAGGTGGCGAGCCAATGCCTGTCCACTATTCCTTCACGAAGCCAGTGCATTGATATTGTACAAAGTGGAATTTGTAAATATCTGGTAGGTACC
The DNA here is from genome assembly GCA_030867105.1 of Liasis olivaceus. Classification (NCBI taxonomy): domain Eukaryota; kingdom Metazoa; phylum Chordata; class Lepidosauria; order Squamata; family Pythonidae; genus Liasis; species Liasis olivaceus. The sequence goes on from CM061351.1 coordinate 60,138,697, forward strand.
AATTTGGAATAAATTCATTGTTCATTATATAATTTTTTATTAGTATGTGTCCTTAGCTGATGGTTGAATTACAGCCATTTTATTTAAAAGATGGTACGTGAATTTTTAAACATGGTATATGAATATGTATATGTATATTTATTTATTTAAAATGTTACATTCTTCACAGTTTCTTTTGTGGCCCTAGAAAACTATAATTGCTTTTCTGTAATAGTAAGGTTTATATTTCAGACCATGAAACCATTTTTCTATTACTAGCTGTTGTAGAAATGTGTAATTACTATGGTGAAATTCTTAACATAATGCTTATTTTTAAAATGTAAACCTGCCTTTGTTTCTAAACATACTGAAGTGAGTGACAGACTAAAGCAGATTTAAATATAACATAAGGTACATGGCTCAGTATTCATGGTGAAATAAAAAAAACCCTAACTCTTCATAACTGACTGACTGTGCACCACATTATTTGCTCCTCTCTTTCTTTGGAATTAATGTAGAGACATCCCAGAGATCTAGAATGCCTATTACTCCCCCACCTTTTCTTACATGGCAAGTGGTTGAGTATGGGAGCACCAAACTAGAGATGAAGAGGGGGCTATCTTGGGAAGATAGGGGCTGAATAGCAGCACCCACTGTGAACAGCCTTGTAACAGTTTTAGTTTCCAAGTTGTCTGAAGAGCAAAAAGTAGAAATTTTGCTAAGGGGAGTCACATGAAGCAGCAGCATTGGTTATCAATGTGGATGCTGTAAGATCGATGACTGCCCAAAAGGGGCAACAATTAAGAGAGGGTTCAACCTAGGTCCTTAGAACGGCAAAACTGACCACAGATGTGTCTCTAGATGCTTTATAGTGTACAGTCAGAGCCATGGCTCAACCCAGTGCAGTTCAAGCAGTGGCAGACAGACCATATGTCAGGTCCAGCATTGTGGGCAGGTCATTGGAAGAAAAAAGCTGTTTGGTAAGGCCAATGATTCCATCCTAATCAAGAACAAGGATAAGAAGAAGGCTCTGCCATTGGCATCTAAAAGCAGAATAGTGGGTACAGGAAATGACTTTCTGCCTCCTGTTAATTCTGGGATTACACATCTAACTTCTTTTCTACAAGAGTCAGATAAGGGGATACCCATTGGGAGGGCTCAAGACAGACACTAAGGACACAGCACCAATAGCTGCGGCAGAGGTAGAAAGTTCCAGAGTAAATGTTCCTCAAATTGATGCTGCCACTGTCCAGGACAATGGATTCCTACAGTGCTTTTGTCATGCCTAAACTGGTCCCTGTTCCTATTCCAAATAGCCTGCAGGTCACAAGTAAGCCTGACAGGTCCCACACTGGGTGGCCAGTTCACTGCATAGAGACTGGAGCTGACCAGCTTGACAGGAGAGATTTCAGAGAATTAAATAGGGAACAGCTGACTTTTGACACAAATCTGAAAGGCTGGGGAGGCTACTTCTGATCTCTCTGAGTCTAGGGACAGTGGAGTTGGAGCACCTGGTGAGGAGTATGGACATCCTGATATGAACAGACAGCATGACAACAAAGGCCTGCATCAACAAAGGACCTCCAGAGGGAGGTGGTCTGCCTGATGAGATGGGCAGAGGAACACCTCACCTTCATATTAGAGGAATACCTAAAGGGACCACTAAAAACGCTGGCAGATTGGCTAAACCGCCTCTGCATTTCGCAGGAGAAGGGAAGTGGACACTGTGTCCTGAGATATTCCAGAGAACATCGAAGGAGCCCCCTTGGTTAACCTGTTTATGACAGTGGAAAACAGGTGGGTGAGACATTTATTTTCATGTTACCAAGGCAGAGAGAGTGAATGACCTGTCATCACCATAGTCAGCCTTCTCTAGGTGTTCCCTGCTGACACTGATTATTTCCAGGGAGGCACTGAAGACGAAGTTGCTAAGGGAGTATTCATAAGATGTGAGTGATTAGGATTTCCCCCACTGGCCCAGGAGACCATAGTTCTCTGCACTAATCAAGATGTGGGAAGAGCTTTGTGGCATTTTCTAACATTATGAGACATGCTCACTTAGGGATCAATTCTTCAGCAAGATCGAGAGTGGCTATCATTCTGCACCTAGAAATTGGCACACCTGCTGAGTGCTAGCTTGCCAGATGCAGTGGTAGAGATCATCTTAGCATCCAGACATCCAGTTACCAAGAAGATAATGACTTGGCAGGCATTCAAACAGTGATATAGGAGAAAGAGCTTTGGGACAGTGGCAGCAGCAGTACTGGAACTTCTGGGATTCCTACAAGCTTGAATGAACTAAAAGCTGATGGGCCATTGCCTTGAGATCTGCCTTTCTGGATAGACATGGAGAGGAAACACAAGTGCCACAACCTTGTCTCCCCACCAGTAATTCACTCTTTCCCACAGGAGGCTCTAAGAACCAGTTCTCAGGATCCTGACTACAGCCCCATTCAAGCCTATTATACCAATCTCAGTCAGTATTTTCTCTTGGAAAACAGCTTTTCTGATGGCCCTAAACTCAGCCACAAGTGTTGGTGAGTTAGGGTCCTTTTGTTGAGGGAAGATTTATGTGTGTTTCACCAGCATAAGGTGGTGGTAAGGAAATATTCTTGCTTTATGCCCAAGATGAATTTGAAGTTTCACTGGGCACAGGAATTCTTCCGAATTCTTGTCCCAATCCTTCCTATCCCAGATAGCATATTTAGTACAAGCTTGATGTTTGTACAACCCTAAGAATCTGCTTGAAGCATACTCAAGGGGATAGGAAGACAGATAGTTTGTTCAATTCTTATAGGACAGGCAATCCAGGGAAGTGAGTTTCTCATTCCTCTATCATGAGATGGGTTCAGGCCTAGTTGGCTAACAACAAAATGCTGCCTAGGGGCATTGCAGACCACTCAATCAGGGGAATGGCTGCTGGTGGGCATACAATGTGATCAGTTGTCTTTCTGTATTAAACATGATAAGATAGATAGGTCTTTGTGTGCCCCATCATGCAGCAGGTGCTGTAACAAGCTCAGACCTTCTTTTTGGATATTGCTATGATAAATCCCTTTCCTGCCCGCTCCATCTTCAGATGACTGAGAACACTTGAGGTTACTTTGAGATGCCCTTCTGACAGTACCACTCCAGCAAGCACTTCTTAAGGGTTGTTCCAGGCACTCACTGGAAATATTTTTATTTCATCATGAATACTGAGCCATGTACCTTACGTTTTCTGGGATTTGAATAATGACATTTTTTTAGGCTAACTTTCAGCTGAAATCAGTTCATCTGACTGAAGGGAAGAGGAGTTGGCCAAACAAATTAAGCCCTGTCTTCTTGCCAGTAGAAGTAGAGCTAAATCTTTCCTAAGGGATCCATCCTGGGGACCAGAAGGGCACCTCACAATGAATTCAAGCACTGTTTGATGTTTTGCATAGCCCTAACCCCTACAAAAATATTATTCTGCATCTTAAATCTACAACTGCAGTTTAAATTTGCTGGACAAGATTATGTTGGAATTATGTTGGTTATTGCTGAATAATGAGTTTTCTACTAATGTGTCTAAATCTCCAACAGATAAAATGTAAAATATAACATTTTAAAGGATAATTGAAATTATTACTATATTAGAATTCTTCTCTTAGGAACATAAGACACAAACAAAACTTTTGTGCTAAAAGGTTATGTGAAAGGTTAGGCTTATTCCGAAATTATTTTGTCTCCTAGGTAGGACTGACAGTAGTACCAGATAGCACTGCTGGTGCTGTTTTGTGTGCTATTAGTAAACTACTGGATCAAACATATCTCGTTAATGAAAATCTCTCCAGGTTCCTAGCTTCTTTGTGTTATAGTCTTCTCCACCTTCTCTTAACAATAGAGAGAGAGGATACGGAACACTTACAGAAGAGGTAAGCTTTTCAGTTTTAGACTTCATTCTTAAAATACTGGCACTTTCAAAGTGTGTCTATGCATGTGTGTTAGTATATGTACTTGAGCTTGTTTATTGTGGTTGAAGACTTGGTCAGTTGCATCTGGCAGTAGTCACCTAAGTCTTTGGACTTTGAATTTCTGGTGGGGATTTGTATTTTCTTTTCTAAGACACTGGTACTTTTAATTAACCATTTTGTGCTAGTTCACTACAATATTCTAAAAATAATATTACATTTCTGAAATTTATTTTAGTGTGAATTTTTCTTGTGGGAAGTTTAATTTAACTTCAGTCCTGGCCTGGAAATTTAAACTTAGGCAAGGCTTTTATGTGTTTTGATTTAGTAATGATCAATATATAATATATTCCATAATCAGCTGTGTGGCAAAAAGCTCACCTTTCCCATTTTTAACCATAGCTGTAGGCAAAATGACTGAATTTTTAAAAACTGTTAATTAGTAATAAATTGTCAGCCCCTTGGAGACTGTGCAAATAAATTGTATCTATGAATTGTTCATATTTATTTTTATGTATTTATTACATTTATATGGTCACCCATCTCACTTGCACATGACTCTGGGTGGCATACATAATAAAACACACACAATACTTGTGTTACTTGCCTTGTTTGAAGTTACTCCTTTCTTATAAATCTTTAGCTAAACTTGTACACATCTGATTTTCCCTTTTCCTCATCTTCTGTTCCAGGGATATACTGTGGAGTTCCTGTATCTCAATTCTAAGCACCTCACCTCACATCTTGAGGCTGATGTTGCAGAGTCTTCAAGTGAGCCGAGTCTCTCAGGATGAATTGCCTGTCCTTGCTCAGCTTCTTCGTTTGCTGATGCAACATGGACAGCTTCGGACTCATATGATGACCAATGAGCTCCTGGTGAAACAGATTGTCAAAGATATCATGGTAAGGAGCCTATTCTCAATCACTGGCTGCTAAAGCCAGGTAGGTTGTAGTCTCACAGAAATGTGAAAAATATGGTCAGTTTTCCTGACAGTTTCTGGTGATCCTTTCAAACAAAAGGATCCCCAGAGAGGCTGAAAGAAATTGGCCCATTAGTCATTAAAGTATAAAGAGTCAGTGTCTTATACAAGAATGATAGCAGCTTTCTCCATAAATGATTTCCATCCTAACTCCCAACTCCAGCAGGTAAGGACTTACCATGTTTTCTGCTGCCAAACAGGAAATAGCATTATGATACCCTGCCCTCATTCCTTGCTAGTTTGGAGTTAAGGCAGAGCTGTAGGTGAGCCTATACTTTTTAAAAGGTTTATTTTGAATGTCTCAAGCGTCTCTTCCTTTTAAAGGGGGACAATCTCCTTTTTCCACTTTGGAGTTTAATATATCCACATGTAAGGTTCTGTGCTAAAAATAAATAAGAATAGCTATTTTCTTTCTTTCTGTGAAATGGTTTGCAAGATGGAAAGTAATCACAGTCACATAATGTGTGAAAGGACATATTTGGGAGCACTGCACTGTCTAAACAAGGTACAGCAGATGTAGAGTCCAAGTCTCCATTTTTTTGTTGAAAATGTATTTCCTTTTCATCCTTCGTTCAAATGTAGCCTTTCTCCCAGGCAGGTATAACACAGTAGTACCTTTTAGATACTTTCCTTGGGTTTTACTTCCTTCAGAGTGCTTTTTAATCTATTCCTTTCTAATTTTACTTTTGTTTAGCTGTTTAGGCTACAAAGCTGTTTAATGGTCCCTCCTGCAAATGCAGTTGTATGGCTTTAAATACCCCCCCCCTTTCATAAATTTCACCAATTTGGAATCAAGCTCTCACTTTTAAGAGAGAGTCCTTAATTTTTATCTGAATTATGAAAATATTATAGAATCTTGTCCACTCTGCCAGGCATCTTTTAAAGAGTTTTGCAGATCTTTCAGTGAGACATGAAGATAAAGGCTCCCTTAAACTGAGCTCACCTCTTGGTGGCTAATGGACACATCCATCTAGTTTCTGGAAATCAATACAGAAGTGCAGGTAGTCCTCAACTTACAATGACAGTTGGGACCAGAATTTCCATCGCTAAGTAGTGCGGTTGTAAAGTGCAAGTGCATCAGTCGTTAACTGAATCCCACGGTTGTTAGGTGAGGCAACTTCCTGCTGGCTTCCCACAACCAAAGTCAGTGTGGAAGCCGTCAGGAAGTTGCAGTCCCAGGCCGGCAGGCAGGTAAGTAGCTGCTGCCAGGTGTGGGAGTGAAGGGGTGTGCAGGGGTGTGCGGAAGGCTCATTGAGGGTGCAAAGGGGTGCGGGAAAGGCGCCACACAGGTTGGGGAGAGTATGCAGAGTGCATGGCGGTGTGTGAGAGGCTCTGCACAGGTCATGGAGGGTGCATGGGGGTGTGCAAGAGGCACCGCATGGGTCAGGGAGGGTGCATGGTGGTGCATGAGATGCCGCGCTGGTTGGGGAGGGTGCGTGGGGATGTGCAAGAGGCGCCATGTGGGTGAGGGAGAGTGTGTGGGAGTGCATGACTGGTAGGCGCAGCACAAGTGCAGAGGGACTGGAGAGGGAGACTTATCCCAAATACTTGTAACCTTACCTGCCAGCTTCCCCATTGACTTTCTGGGGAAGCTGGCAGGGAAGGTTGCAAATAGTGATCAAGTGATTGCGAGGTGCTTGGCAATTGTTTGTAAATGCTAATGGGTTGCCAAGTGCCCCGATTGTGGTCATGTGATCATGGGGGTGCTGGGACGGCCATAGCTCCAAGGACCAGTCATAACCACCATTCATTCAGCACTGTCGTAATTTCGAATGGTCACTGAACGAATGGTTGTAAGTTGAGGACTACTTGTAGTTTGTTATTGCCTTCTCCCAAGATGTTTTTTCAACTTTCCAGTATAGCCTATGGCCTTGGTATTTCCTAGTAGTCCCCCATCTGAATAAGGTCTGACTGTGCTTAACTTTTTTGAGATTCAAGGTCAGCTAGGAGCTGCTGCTTGCTATAGCAAGTAATAGGACATGTATTGGGGAAATAATTATCCCAGTATCTGATTGTTCCAGCATCATTAAGCCCCCAAACCACACTCAGTCCAGAAATTTAAATTAAAGTATTCCTGACAGATATCCCACCCTCTGTTTGACAAGATTCAGCAAAGGGGAATTCATCATCTATTTCAATAACTGTTTCTACTGTCCAGCTACTCTTACCATTAGGAAACCTTTCCTAATATTCCACCAGAATTTGTTTTCATAATTTAAGGATGACAGATTGGCAGCAAAAGATGGATCCAGTTATATTAACTACCACTGATTTCATGTCACCTTCATTATCTTTGCTTAATTCCCCTATGCCATTTTGGAATCAGTGCAGAGAAACTTACAGTTGATAATTAATTGGTTTATGAAATCCATCTCTGAACTTGAGATTACATTTCTGTAGAACCAGAAGCCATAGAGAAACATCTCATCTTCCACCACTATCAACTCCCCAAGATCTTTTCTTTGATCTCCCTTTGTTTCTAGGATTTATGAGATCTTGCTAAACAGTAAAGATCATTATTTAATCATTATTTTTATATTTCTCTTCCTAAATTTTAGTGGATTATGACCATTTTCTACATTCTGAGTCTGAAGTTTTCCCTCTCAAGGCATCAAGGCCACCTAGCTTGGGGTTCTGTCTCTGAGTCAGAAATGTGATTTGGATTTGGAGACAATTTCCATGATCTCTTTGCTGTGGTCTGATCATATGCTGATCCATTTGCATTCCTAGCCATCTGTGATCTCCATGGGTTAGTGGGAATCTACTATCCAATGGCTTCCAGAGGGTGCTTTGGAAGTTTCCCAGTTTTCCATTGGGCAGTTCGGTTCAGTACCTAATGAGCCACTGGCAGCAGGAAGCAAGCCAAGCACTGACCATGATTAACCCTATGCAGCCTCTTTTTGGGGACCAATCCCAGTTGACTCTTTGACTTCCTGGGGACCTCCAGGAAAAGAAGCACCAGAAATGATACCTATAGTGCTGGTGGAACAAAACAAAACAAAAAGTGAATCAGACCAGTCATGTTTGGGCCTATGCCACAGTGATAAGGGAAGTGAAGTGCCTTTATTTCCCTTATCACCAAGGTGTAGAAGATACTGCATCAATGAGCTGTCATCCAGCGGCCTTGTTTAGGATGACTAATTCCCTTTTAGGGAGAAGTCAAGATTGAAAAGCACACACACACACACACACACACACACACACACACACACACAGGCACTGTGATCAATTTGCATAGTGTTTTGACAAATTTGTATGGATCTGCTGGAATCTTGTCTCTTCATGGACAGTCTTTGGTGATGAGTAGGGCATCATCTCGCCATATTATCTGGAATTCTTTTTAACATGTGAACTCAGAGGAAGTGGATAGGGTGCTTTCTAAGCTATCTTCTGCTACCTTTGGGTTGGATCCTTCTCACTTCTGTGAGAAGCAGTGTGTGTGTGTGAGACTGTCTAGAAGTGGGAGGTTGTCAATGCACCTTTACAGGTATGGAAGCTGCCTTATGTCTTAAGAACATAAGAATATAAGCAGGGCCCTGCTGGATTGGACCCTGGGTCCATCTGGTCCAGCAGTCTGTTCTCACATTGGCCAACCAGCTGCAGAAGGAAGCCTACTACTCTCCAGGCAGGTGGTCTTCAGGGGCAGTCATACTGCTACCAAGGCTAATAGCAACAGAAATTCCAGTCCCAATTGCTGTCATAACTCGAGGACTACTTGGGCAGCTGGGACCAGAATTTCTGTCGCTAAGCAATGCGGTTGTAAAGCACAATGTCACTTGACCACATTACTTAGCAACAGCAATCCCAAAGTCCCAGTTGCCATTGTAACCCCAGGACCGTGCAGGTCATTAAGCAGGAAGAGGCGGGAGTCCCAGGCAAGCAGGCTGGCAGGTGAGAGCTGTGGGTGGGGGGTGCTGCGAGCAGGTGCCCTGGAGTGCAGGCAGGTACTCTGGAGCACAGGCTCCACGGGCGGAGTGTGTCATGGGCAGGCACTCTAGAGTGTGGGTGCTGTAGGGGGCAGGGGGTTTTTGTGAGCAGGTGCTCTGAAGCATGCATGGGTCCTATGGGCAGATGCTCTGGAGTGCAGACTGGTGCCATGGGGGGTGTCGTGAACAGGCACTTGGGGGGGGGCTGGAGGTAGGTGCTCCGGAGTGCAGGTGGGCGAAAAAGCAGTGGGAGTCGGAGAGACTTCTTTCTGCCAGCTTCCCCATTGACTTGCTTGTGGGGGAAACTGGCAGGGAACATTGGAAATTGTGATCACATGACCGTGGCTTGCTGTGATATAATCGCAAGCCAGGCACCAAGTGCCCGGATTGCGATCACATGACCGCAAGAAAGCTGCAGTGGCCGGAATTTAGAGGACCAGTAGTCTCTCTTGTTCAGTGCTGACGTAACTTTGAACAGTCACTGAATGAGTGGTCATAACCCGAGGACTACCTGTACTATATTTTCAGTACCATTTCTTATTGTACCTAATATGGTTTTGGCTTTTTTTTCAGCAGATGTGCACTGTGTCAATGCCTTCATTGAACACTTTATCTTTACTCCAATATCTCTTTCCTTATCAGTCATTGCTAGCTCTTACCTGGTTAATTATACAAATGAGTAGTTAAAAGAGGCCATTCCTGGATGCAGTGATTTTAGAAAATTATTGACCAGTCATCAGCTTCCCTTTTTGGAGTAGGTTGTTGAGATAGCAGTGGTGGATCAGCTACACGGCATCCTAGAAAAAGCTGAATGTCTGGACCCTTTTCAGTCAGGGTTCAAGTCTTGGTGTGGACTGACATGGCATTGGCCACTCTCCTGGGTGACCTTTTTGGGATCTGGATGGGAGCTGTATTTCTTCCCTGGTCTTTTTCGATCTCTTAGTGGCCTGCAATATCCTCAATCATTGTCTCTTACTGGATCGTTAACTAGGGTTGGAGATAGGAGGCACTGTTTTGCAGTAGTCTCCCTCCTTCTTTGGCAGGCTCTTCCAGTCAGTAGTAGTGGGAGAGGAGATGTTGGCTAGTGACTCCAATCTTCTGGGGTGCTACAGAGATCAGTCTGCTCACTCCTGCCCTTTAGCATCTATATGAAACAGCTAAGAGGGTTCCTCTAAAAGTTTGGGTTATGTTATACAAATAATACCCAACTGTATATTGCCACCCTGTGCTATAATGAGGATGATGTTGATGTCTTATTCCACTGCCTGGAGATGGAAAAGGTTTGTGTGGGAGAGAACAGGCTGAAACTGAACACAAGCAAGATGAACATGCTGTTTGTTCGTAGAGGCTTTCTGTTGACACCAGTGTTATCTCTTGGGTGGACAAGCATTACCTTGAAAAGTAGATTTGTTTTTTAGGAGTTCTTCTATACTCATGGTTCCTGCTCAAGCAGTACATGGAAGCTGTGGCTAGAGGAGCTTTTCCCTAGCTCCAACTGGTGTGCCAGTATGTCCTTACTTGGTACAGAAAGACTTGGCTACAATAACTCATGACCTCATTGCCCCTTGGCTAAACTACTGCAATGTGTTCTACTTGGGGGTGCCTTTAAAGACTACTCGAAAACTACAGCTGGTCCAGAGCACAGCAGGCCATGCATTGGGGCAGTTGATTTCTGGGTATAATTTAAAATGCTGTTTTTGCCCCATAAAGCCCTTTATGTCTTGGCACTGGGTACCTGTAAGACAACCTACTCCAACTTGAATTAACCTGACCTTTTAGGTTATCTGAACAGAAACTGCTTATAGTTCCTCACTTCCAGGAAGTAAAGTGAGCTGAAGCCAGGAAACCCTGCTTTTCAGGGCCAACATTCTGGCCAGCAGAGATCAGACTTGTTCCTTTCTTGATGGCCTTCAGGAGGATGTTAAAAACTGAGTTGTTTGGGAGAGCATTCTAGTCAGTTAGTGCCATCTTTTATTTTTACCTGCATATTGTTTTTGTTTTATTTTCATGATTTATTCTTAATTGTTCATTTAGATTTACTGTAGATATTTTAAGGTTTCCATATCATGTAATTTGCCAAGTGTCACTAGATTGCAGTACTAGATTATAAATGTGATAATAAAATAAATTAAAAGAAAACTGAGTTCTATTGAACTTTTACCCATAGCAATACTTTTACTGACTTCCATTCCAAGGACACAGAGGAGAATGTCCAAGTAGAATTCTATAATACTTCATTAATTACTAGCATCTGCTTGGTACTATGTGGACAAAATTAATTTCTCTGTTTCCTGGTATGCTGTGATGAGTCACAAATACTGTAAAATTGAAACACTTATCATGTACTTTATTTAGGTGCCTTTAAAAAAAAACCCGTGGTTTCTCTGGGTGTTCCTAGATAATTGTATCTTGTGTTTTTATCTTTTACATGAGTTATAGATATGAGAAATAATGAAATATTTCTCATTTTAAAAATAATTCACTCAAATGCATCTTTGGCTGAACATTTCAAGTAATCATTCTGTTTTCTGATTCACAGGTCTTGAAGAGTGATGAAGCTCAAGAGCAGTGGCTGACAGACCTCCATTATAATTTCAATATATATTTAGCCACTCATTCCCCAGGATCTGGGGCAGCCAACACAATATATTAAAGCGAATATTTGGTTGAAAACACTTGTTATGAATGAAAAATTTCATTTTTTTGTGGAAATTAAAAATACATTTCGTATAACCTGTGTTTTGTGTAAAAACTCTTTCTCTTACATTTGATACTGAAATTTAAAAGTTGATCTAAAATAAATGAAGTAATACATTGAGCTTAAAGCAAACAAACAGAATAATATGCAAACATTGAGAAACATGTCTATGGAATTTTTACTTATTTGTGAAGAACAGGAAACACTTTGGTGTTGCCAGTTAACTTGGTATGCTTGATTCCCAATACTATACAGCTAAATATGTAAAAAGTACAGAAGATCATTTAGATAAAAGCACTGATGAAAATACTATTAAAAATACTTTAAAATGTCCATGAATAACCAACAGGCTCTCTTCTTATGCTATAGCGCAGTCTTGCTTTCATGCTTGGATCTTGTGTGTTTTGCTTTGATTATTGTGGTAGGTTTCATATTGTATGAAAAACGTTTAAATTTCCCTGGATTCTCCAATAAGCAGAGATCCTGCAATCCACCTGCTGTAAAATAAGCATACATTTATTAGTGTATTTGTTCAGTGAGGACTCAAGATACTTGGCTTTTCTTTCTGTATTAAACATATACAGAATCTAACTTTAAAATTCTGCCTCATTTGGTTGAAGGCTGTTAAATGGCAAATATACTCTTAATTTACTAGAGGATTCCTGTATCTACAGCTGGCAGCTACTACCTTTACTTTCTCTTTAGCTCTACCATTCTTATATAAACCTTATTTCTGTTTATTTTAAAAAATTGTTATTCCTATTTTGCCCAGTAAAAGGTACTACAGAAGGGGAGAGCCAGGGATACTTTCAAGGCTTATACAGTCGTGCTTAAAGTTTGTGAACCCTTTTGAATTTTCAATATTTCCAGAAATGAAGTACTACTAGGAATACTAGGAAATGAAGGAGTAGCAGCATTGTAGTTTATTGAGGGGTTCATGTCATATGAATGTAGAATGTTATGCAAGGTTGCAAATTTTCCTGTTTCATTCTTTCATTTGATCAGAACATGTAAGGGCATTTTAAATGTTCTGGTCTTCAATCCACAAGGAAATCAGCCTACCTGGGGAATGAAGATGGGGATTTTCCTGCTTTAAGGCATTGAGGCAAAATGCCTTGCAGAGGCTTAAAAGAAGCATTTCACCCTTAAAAAAAGCACTATAATTTTTTTTAAACCATTTACCAATAAAAAGAGCGACACAAAAAACAAGCTTTTCCATGACAGAACTGGGTGAACTCATCACCCAGTTCATTTCCCACGCTCTGATGGACTGCAATGGATAAATCACCCCTCCTACTGCTAGCTTTCTTCAAGGGGCAAGTGGGATGGTGACATACAGTAATGAAACTTGCCAGTACTTTATTCCTTTTTAAATTTTTTTTAAAAATTATTTATATATCTATATATAAAAAAGAAAGTACTTTCCTAGCACAAGGCCTCAAGGCACACTGGACACTTTCTCGAGAAAGGGGAGGGGGGCTTCATGTTCCCCAAACGGGAATCCAAGAGGTATGTGTATCAAGGTGGCAGCTGCAATCATGCCATCAAAGTCCCGCCCCTCTGCATGTGCATTTGATGTTGATACATGTGCAAAAAGGTTTGATCACAGTTGCAACCACCATCTTCACTATTTTCACCCCCCCCCCGGCTTATGCCCCCATCTGCAAATGGTGACTTTCACCCAGTTAATGTGACTGCGTGCTTATAGACCTAGCAGAAAGGAGATTTAACACAATTAGTGGCTACTTTAGTGGCTTATCAGTCAGAACCTCCCTCCACCTACTAACAACCCAAAGAATCACAGTACATACACTTGGGTGTGTATGTGTATGTGTAAAATCAAAACACAAGTTAACTACTTCACAAAGACTTTAATTTCTTCCATGCTGTCAATGTAGCATTTTCACATGCACCATATAAAATGGCCAAGATTTTTATAGATTCCATTATCCTTAGTTTACAAGACAATACTTTCTGCAATTAAAAAAAACTGTTTTGTTATATTGTTAATATGTATTTTTAGATTAGGATATTGAGATTAAATAATAGACTTATTCACCTCTCTCCTAGCTAAATACTGCTGCTAGGCCACCATGATGTAAAAAAAAAATCCAAATTTTATCAGCAATAGCTTCTTCAGGACCAACTGAAATGTCACAGAAGATCAACCCTGAGCTCACCAGAAAACTAAAGGGAAGACATTTTAGTACTGGCTTCAATCAACCTTTATTTTGAGTCAGACGCATCACTTTAAACATTGAGAACTTCACTTTGTATCAAGCAGAGTCCATTTTAACCCAAATTAGCAACATATGTGAAATATAACCTACTGGACCCGAGTTCCTGACAGTTTAGAGATTAAAAAAACAAAACAAAAATCCTTACTGATACACATACAAGAAAATGAATTGTCATCTTTAGATAGGTTAAAAGCTTCCAGATTCCCCAACTGGAAAAAGAAAGCATTCTTCCTAATAGGAGGCCTTACTGAGTTATGAAAAGAAAAGATAAAGACTTCTTGAAACTGCAAACACACTCCAGTTAGACTATATAGATTTCAAAAGAGTAAGTAGAATCTATTATTCTGAAGGGGATAACCAACACTAAGATCTGAGAAAGTTTTAATACCATTCATATCTGTGTAAAAGTTTAGATGAAGCCTTCTCTGATAATTCTGCCTGACCCAGGAGAAAAAAACAAAGAATCTTTCTTTGAGTTTGGCAGAGGAAAATTGCCCATAATTGTCAGTCAGCTCTGTTTGATAGCCTTTATTAAACCAGGAGGATGGCAATAAGAAGAGATATCCAGTTATTATCGCTGCACCTGCATATACGATTAAAAACTAATTTGCTTATTTATTTTTTAAAAAACTTTTAAAATTATACATGTGAATTGCTCATTTGCACTGTATATGAGATTTACATTTAAAATAAACTAAGAGCCATGTATAACTAACCATTAAGATCCAACTAACACTGGATGGGCAACCTACAGCCTGTGGACTGCATATGGATTCCCAGCAACTCATTTGCAGGTGAGCTGGAAAGAACAGAATTAAATTTAATAAAGAAATTTAAAATTCTTAACTAAGGAAACAGGAATCAAAGTGCATTCCTGGCTTGTAACTGTACAGTTCAAGATTATCTTGGAGCAGTAGTTGGTTGCAAATTAAATATGAGTCAGCAGTGTGAAAAAAAGACAGATGCCATTTTAAGCTGAATCCACAGAAGTGTAGTTTCCAAGTGGCTGAATGTAATAACTCCACTTTACTATGTAGTTGTCAGTGTCAGCTTATGTATTGTGTCCTATTCTGGACATCATTTTAAGGAGGATTCAGACAAACTGGAAGAGGTTCAGAGAAGCCAACAAGGATCTTCATGGCACAAAAACTAAGTCCTATGAAAACAAAGTAAATGAATTGGACATGTTCAGTCTTGAGAAGAGAAGATTAAGGGAAAATATGATAGTAGTCTTCAAATACCTGAAAGGATGTCACACAGAAGGTTAAGACTGTCTTCTATCTTTCCAGAGGGCAGGACTTTATGTTACAGAAAGGTAACTGAATGTTAGAAAAAAATGTCTTAGTAGTAAGACAGTGGAACCAATTACACAGAGAAGTGGTGTTTTAGACAGCCAAGTGTCAAGAATGCTTTAATTTGAATTCTTGTACTGAGCAGGATGTTGCACTCAATGGCCTAAGTAACTCTTTCCAAGTCTATGTGTTTATTTTATACTGCAAAGTATTTTGAAAATAATGATTTGCATGCTTATTCCCTTTTGATAATTGAAGATCATTTATAAATTTATTTGTTCTTTAAAATATCTATTCCACCCTTCAAAAAACAGTTTTTCCAAGGACATTTTACAACACACTAATGTCATAAAATAAAAATTCAGGACTAATTTAAAAAATTAAATACAATAATACAAATAGAATTCTGAGTATGTGTCAGTACACTATACATATCTTTTGGTTGACATGGGCAACTCAATGTATGCTTGTAAATTAGTTTATCAGTTAGAGATCCCAATTTATATAGAACAGCATGAGTAGGCTTGGGGTAAAACTGGGTTTTGGTTGTGCTTATGGCATATTGGCTATAATATCAAATCAAATTAAATAACTTTATTTTAGCCATAAGGCCAGAAAATAGTGATATAAAACCTACAAAGTAAGTGAATATCGATATCGATGTCAATTTACAAGTAGTAAGCATAAGATATATAACAAGGAATAAGAATGAAATACAGAACATAAAAATACAATAATAATAGAATAAAATACAAATATAAAATACCAGTAAGTAATGAATGAGAATCTTAGACTACAAGTAAGATGAATAGCACATGTAGTGGTGCAAAACTGCAACCTGGGAGGATAATACTTGGTCCTTATCCGATAGGAGGAACAACAAATAGAAGCTGTGTTCTCTGCCCAGAAATGTCACACAGTTTATGAGCTGGTGAACTTCAAGACTCTTTAAACTGCTATTTTGAAAGGCAGATGAAGACAATTGTTGGTAAGGGTATCAAGCTGCATGTGCACAGCTAGCCAACTGATAGAACAGAAAGATGCAGGGCGTGTTTCTTATCTAGCACAAATAATGTTTTCTGTTAAGAACAAAAATATTAATAAATAAAAATGTCCTCTAATAAAGCAACTATCTTTTCTCTGATTTAAGTTTTATGTACCCAAATGTTTCATACAGACTTAGAAAAGCTGGATTGACTTCCAAGGGTCTAAGATATAGATATTTACTACAACATTATTCTCTTAATGCTTTTCAAGATGGTTAGGGTTACATATAAAGAGGAAAACAAGTCTGATAACAGCAGGAGACCTGAGATCTATATCTGCATGAACATCTCTCTGACAAAGGTTCTTTCAAGAATTCTTTCAGCTGACTTTAACAGGAGGAACACTCTGAGATTTTCTATTGTCTTAAAGCAATCTTCAATAGGAATACATATAAATGTTGTTCCCCTTCTAGGCTGCTGGAGTCCATCTCTTAATAATGAAGCTAATTGCATAATGTTTATCTGACTTGTGCCCCTTTCCAAAATCTCCAAAAACTTTTCTTACAATTGAAGAATGGAAAAGCTACAAGTTGGTGGGGGAATCTTATCCCATTTGAACTTCTAAAGACAATTCTGACAGGCGGATACCAGTACTGGGATTCTCCTTACCCATACCGATAATTCCATTCACGTGGTCAAGAAATGTATAAACATCTATGTAATTTAAATAGGGAGGAAAATTAACAACAAAGAGGTTAATGATTGATTGTAGGTATTCTGCCTTAATGAACACAGCCAATATATAAAGGCATGACATCTGCTGTGGAGCTCTGTTTTAGTTCTGCCCCGAAGAAGCTAGAGGCAGGGCTAGTGAAATGTCCACACATATTCACTGTCTCACATGGCCTTATCTGGAAGTCATTTCACCAATAACCATTTTGTCATTTTTCCTAGCACCCTCAAATAATCACTGCAATGGCTTTCTTTCTGCTGCTGCTATTTATAGCATCCCTCCTTTGCTTCACACCTAATGTTTCTAAAGACAATCATCACATAAATCTGAATTGTACCTGATATTAACTGAAGTTCACAGACTTGCTGTTTTGAAGAAGGTAATTTCATTGGGTGATTCACCTTTCCTTCTTGTGAATGCCCTTTAAAAACAAATTTCCAAAATGTATAGACATTCATGTATAGTTTTCATTCTGTGCTATATTTATAATAAAAAATGTAATGCATTTAACATAAAACAAACAAACAAAAATAATGATAAATAATGAATGCCCTCCTAAAAAGCACTGTTTTCACCATTTTACCAAAAGCCATCAGGGTAAGGTACATCTGACCCCAGGGGGCAGCTGTTCCAGAGACAGAGGTGTTCCACTGAGCATAGTGTCCCTGCAAGACCATGTAAATAGGTGGATTCTACCTGAAAATTATGGTCCGAAAGGTCTAACCATAAAGCACCTTAAATTGGGCTTAGAAACCTATTGGCAACCAATGCAGTATTATTCTGCTAAACTAATGCTAGTCAGCAGGAGGGCTGCTGAATTGTGTGCCAGCTATAGCTTCCAACTATTCTTAAATGGCAGCCCCCCCCCTGCCCAACCCAGTGAATTGCAGTAGCCTAGCTGAGACATGACAAGAGCTTGAGTCACTCTCTTCAGTCCCTCTTGGTCCAAGAAAGGATGGAACTGAAAGACCCACCAAAGCTGTCTAAAAGGTCTCCTGGCCATGATTTCTACCTGCTGTTCTAGCAGGAATGGTTAAATCAAGAGGAATCCCCAGATTCTGCACCAGATCCTGGTGAAGGGCTACCCCATCAAGAGCTACAGATGAAACAGCCATGGTTTCAGATTACAAAACTCCTTTTTGCTGGATCCAGCTACTGTCTGTTTTTTATATATATATAAAGCTTTCCTTTTCTCGGCTGCCATACAGCTGCATTTATTCATGAAAATTAAATTCATTTTAATAGTGATTTGTTCTTTGACATCTCTGTGATAACACAGAATTGTGATTGAAAAAAAAAAAGACTCAACTTCCCAAGATACATATTTAGTGGCACGCATGATTACCATATATCTGCTTCAGAGTGGTTGACTTCTGTACCAAGTTGGTTCCTGAGCTGTTTTTGTTCATGGCCTTTGGGATTTTGCCTGAAGTAACTGCTTTCAGTGGAGTAAAGTTCAACTTTTTGTTCCAAATGACCTTAATGCACAGGGCAGCTGTTTTTTGTTGCCATTCATCTTCATCTTTACACTGCTGCTTCACAGTAAAAAACTGAAGGAATTGCTTTCTTAACCGATAGCTAGAAGGAGAAACCAAAGTGAGGAATTCAGTTTTAGCTTACCACTTTTTAACTCCAGAGTTTTCTTTGAACCATTTTCTTTTTCAATTTTTGCAAAAACAATATTTTCTCTTAATTGTATTAACCTTATTTTCAACATTTTAAAAAAGTAGTAAACAAAAATAATACCTCAGGGATGTATTATTATTATAAGTAGTACATATAGGTAGTACATACCTCAGGATTGTACTACCTCCTACATATAATTAAATTAAGTGATTAAATTAAGCCAAACATAAAAAGAGGAGAAATAACAAACCAGGAAAAAGGGGAAAAATCGATATAAGATTAATTCAATCCTTAAATCTATAAAACTTATGGAAACATTTTACTCCTCATTTTAGAATATAAAGACATTACAAAAATGGATAATAAAACTGTTCCTTAACATCAGGATAATCAGTTTCTTTTCATCTGTAAAAATATTCTCATTATCAAGCCCAAGGCTTGATAGAGGCAAAACTCTTCATAAAATGTCATATTCCATATTTCAGGAGTACAAAAATCCCATTCACTTTCTCGCCTTCCTCTGATCCACTGTTTGGCCCTTGGATATTCTGCTTTTAGGCCCAATATAGATAGTACCATCAAAAAAGATATGTCCTTTCTTCATGAGAATGGTTGCTCCTATAGCTAAAAAATGTTAACTGCATTATTTCCACATCATTGTTGTATCTGATCATTTAACATTCTTATGCTTCAAAGCCCTTTTTGATATCTGAAATTGTAGAAAGTTAATATGTGAATAATATATCCTTGGCTGACATGCCCTTTTAACATCGGAAAAAGAGGGTTCAGAAATGATGCATTTTCCAATTTTCTACCCTCCATGTTTACTTGAATTACCACTTCCTGAATTCTGAGAGCCATAATCTAAATCAGGTTGAGGAACACTGTGCAAATCAACACAACACAACACAACAGGCATTTTTTAACCATTCTGCCTGTTTACATACCACATTCCTTCCAATTTCACTTGATTATATGCATACTTGACATCACATTGCTCAAAGTATACCAAAGCACAAATTTATATTACATGCCAAGCCTCATGATTTTAGTAATAATTAAAATGAGATACAATGGAGGAATTTACTGACATCCATACCTTCTCCAAGCCTTTTGAATGACGTTTGCTGCATTATACTTCCTCTGAAATAGCTCTTTTCTTGCTCTTTCTTTTTCTATTACTTGCATTTGAATTGATTCAGGGTATGCATTTTTGTGCTGAACAAAACACAGCTGATCTTCTGAATTCCTGGATATCAATAGAACTTCTCTGTTCAGGGTTGTATCACCTCCATGACCACCATTCACAGCCATCTTGTTGAGTGCAATTGTTGTAACACTTGCATTCTTGGCCACCGAACAACAGGCTTTACTATTTTTTACCTTATTGATTTGTGTAACTGTAGCATTTGAAATATCCCTTTCAATGTTTATTCTTCTTACTGTGGCACTGCCAGGCCTGCTTGTGCTAGCCAAGGACCATTTTTCATTATTTAATTCTTTATTTTTTGTTTTTAACTGATGTGGATTATTTTTAAGTGCTATATTACATTGTCCTGAGTTTCTTATACTTCTACTACTTCTACTAATGCATCTATCATCCTGAACAGAAACTGTTGTTTCTTCAAAATGGTTTATATCATTCTTTACTGACCAATTTTGATGGTCTGATTTTCCCCCAGAGCTGGGAGATTTAGTGTTTGAATTGTGCCTTTTATTGCTGATATGCGTAAACATACCAGCTATTGTTGCAGGAGGCTTATGTTTTTTGTCATCCCTGCCTACGGTAGCAGATACAGTTTGATGCCTGTGTTGGTCATTATTCTTACAAGGATATGAAGGGATACAGGCAGACTTGCTGTTGCTGTTTGCCTCACATACATCTACAGAAACAGAGATAAATAAAAATACATTTATTACTTCTTAAATTATGGTTAGCTTAACAAATTTGAGACTCAGTATTGTTACGATACAAAAAATTAGATTTTTTTTCCAAAGTCAACTTGTAATACCTAATTTTAAAGCTAGAGGCAGTTTAAAGTTTTAATAAATAAAATATTAAACCTAAACGAATAATAGACCTTAGGAAATAAAGGTTGCAGGATTCTAAAAGAGGATTCTATAAGTAATTTTCAAGCAGTCACATGTGAATTCATACCTTTCAGATAATTAATCTTTATAGTATCCTATTTGTAAGAGTTGCCACATTCAGCGCCGAATGAAACTCTTGTGAAACACAGTGTCAGAACCTGCATCAACCAACAAATGTCAATTTAAAAAGCTATAGCAGTCAATGGGGGTTTGCTTGATTTGATTCTGCCATTTGTGACAAGGGAGGGGGGATGGTAGTTAAGGGTGCTTACACTGAGATGGGCAATTAAGGCAAGACCTGATTGTAGGCAAAACCGGTGGTAGCCTGATGGCCAGGAAGAACTGTGTTATTGGTGGGAGGAAGGGAAGAGGTCACCACCAGGTGAAAAAGAATTGTGGCGCCAAGGCAACAAGGGGAGGGGGGATAAATAGAGGGAAGTTTACATAGGCTTTAGTTTTAGCAATGCTTTGCTTCAAGCTGCATGTACCAACCAATAAAGGAGCATTTATCTGAACCAGGCCTGGTTTCACGAGAATTCTTCTGAATTGGGGTTTGGACTTTGTGGACTTGACACACAGGTTCAATCAAAGAAGTTTACTCGGGTGTAATGCAGGTGGTTACAAACAAAGCCAGGGTTGGCTTGGCACTGTTACATACAGCGGTTTTATAGGGTTCCCTCCTTGACCCGGAATTACCCCTTTTCCCACCCTTCTCCCCATTGCCTGGGTTACTAGTTTGCCTGCGGTGTTCTCCCCCTCGCCCAAATGGCAGATTCAGCAGCGTTTCTTTATCTCCCTAATTACTGTCCTTTGTTTGTGGGGTCGTTGAGTTCGTTGGGCTTTTCTTCTGCAGGCTAAACTGGGGCTTCTTAATTGCTCACCGATTGCTGCGCTTCCGAGCCATTGCAGTTTGCGTTGCCTGGGGCACTCGAGGGAAGCCGGCTTTGTTGCAAAGTATCCGCTCCTGCCCAGAGTCAATTGCCACCACCTGCTGGGTTTGCCCTACTTCCTCTTTTCTGCTGCCTGCGGTGAAATTGACTAGGGGCAGTGAAACTGAACAGCAGCGTTGGCCATGCTCTGCCGGCTGAATCTGACACTATTCAGTATCTTGCAGCGCTAAGATTTTAGATAGGAACCCCACTCCTATATATAATTGCATGCGTAAGTGCAATTCCCACTATCCTCGTATGTTCTGAAGTTCACTGCTGTCCTCTTTAATGACAATCTAATAAAATAGGCACTGTAGCAGGGACAGAGTTTGGGTTATGTGAATTCACAGATTACTACCCAAAGAACTATTGCTATAGTAAGTGCCCAGTTTTTCACTGTGGTCTCTGTAATTCACACTTACAGTTGACTAATAAGCTGTTTACCTGGTGAAAGTACAGATGCTCACAGAGACTGTGCCAAAAGTCATGCCAAAGCAGTCTTAAACAAAAGTTCAAGTGCTTCACATATATTAAGAGCTGAAACCAAGTAACCGGCTGCCACAAGTTTGGAAGTAGCATATTTCATTCAAACACAGCCAAGGATGTTACTTGAGTGGCAAGTCTTTGCTCTCTTATACTGTAGTTTTAATCTTGACAACCCACCTCAAGAATAATTGGCTTTAAAACAGGAGTCCTTTCATTTTGTTTCTACAGTGAACAAATAATATAAGACCTTCTAAAAGGATGGTAGTACCTCTGAAGATAAAAACATAGCTGAAAGATAAGCATTCTAAGAAAGTCAAGTAGATGCAAAAAAAGACAAGGCAATACATAACTAATTCATGGATAATAGGAAAACTAGAAACACTATTAGGAAAAAAGAAAAATGTCAAACCAAAAGACCATAGTTTTCTGATGTACAACCAGGTAAGGACAGATTCTGAGCACACACAGTTCACTCACCTTGTCAGCTGAAATCACCACCACCAAGAAGGGAAGTTTTATTGACAGTGGTTGTAACAAGCAAATTGTTAATAGCTCAAAATGTTTAGACTTAAGCATTAGAAAACGGGAGCCCAGTCTGCTGTGGCATGGGGTATGGAGACTGCTGCTAAATAAATGCTTTCTGGAGAGCAGAAAGAAATTTTTAAAGATCAGCAGTGCTTTTTATGTATCACAGTAAACAGTTCCAGAAGATCAGGTGCTTTTGGTAGATTCAAGATACTTCTGTTGCAGTTGATGCAGATCATGGCAAAATAAGATTGATGTAACCACTAAAGTATACCAAGAATGCAATCAACTTACTCTGCATCTTTGCAAGAGTTCAGGCCATAAGCTTGAAAGGGAGTAGGATGTAAAAGAACTGAATTATTCAACTGCAAAGAAATATTACTTAGGGATGTATAGACCTTTCCTCTCCAGCCAGAGATGCAGTGACAGTTGGTGTCAGTGACAAAAAGATTGATATCAAAGGTCCAAGCACTTGCAATCCTTGCCAAAGGAAAGGAGTCACAGGAAATATGTTATCATTTTTTGTGCACTGGCAGAATGGTGTCATTAAGACAACATGACAGGAGTACTGGGGGTGGGGGAAGAACCAAGTTCCCTGAAAATATATTGAAGTAAAGAACAAATTTGAACTACTGCATTTGTTGGAGAGAAATTCCTGATGAGTTACTGCTGTTAACAGATTAAAAAAACCTGAGAAGTTTATGGCAATCACCCTCTCCCTCCCAAGGCATGCACACTGACATTCAGGCAGGTGTCCACCTCTGGAAGATTCCAAACAGGAATATCCTATGTACAAGTGCATAACCCGTATGTGTAAATCATAGAGACCATGATGTTTTTTTTTTTTAAACAAAGTTTTCACATATTTTTCTTATCAATATCTTTGTCAGTATAATAGCTAACACAAAACCACAATTCACCAACTAGTGGCAATCTCAAGTTACGTTACCAAGTATGTTTCAACATTCAACAGAAAACTCATGCAATAATATATCCATGTGATGGAATAGAACCTTACCAACATATCCCTCCTTAGAAATGCCTTCCCCTCTAGAATTTCACATTTGATGAACAAAGAATCCTTTTTGAATCCTTAAACTTATCCCTTCAGTGGGGTCCCTCCCAATTTTTAGATGCCATTTCTCCTATCATCTATTTTCTCTAGCATGTTATTTTAGCAATCTGTCCTCTAACTGCTCTCTTTCATATTAAAAATATATATATATTCTAAAAAAATGGCCATCCCATGACCTATCCTATTTCTCCAATTTCTTTTCTTTTCTTCCTGCCGTTGTTGAACTCCTGGAGCATAATGCTTATCTCAACTGTCTCAATTTTGTCTCATCTGAGCTCCTTTTGATTCCATCCAGTTTGGCTTTTGCCACATTCTCTTTGTTGAAACATGCCTGATGAAAATGAGCAATGATATTTCTTTACTCAGCTACCATTCTTACTAAACTTTTCCCCACTTTTCTACATATGCTAATTCTCTTATACTGAATCTCTTTTATGTTCTAGCTGTGATTTTCTTTTTAGCTGATTCTTTTCTATCTGTCTACCAGGCTTTTATCATTCCAACCGTTTGAATCCCTTCCTCAAATATCTACAGTGGCTTCTTTTTCTTTTATTATCTCTATATTTTTATATACTAACACATCTTTTTATATAGCCAGCACTGCTATCCTTTGTTGACCAAAAATCTGCTGCTTCCATAAATCATAGAATGGATACCCTGGCTGCTTACTTGGCACAAATGAAGTGGCACAAATATGGCTGTATCTGGTAGTATAAAGCACTGGACTCTTGGTCTTCCCAGTCCCCACATTTTATTGTTCAGAAGATGGGACTGTTCTTAACCCTGACAAATGGTAAAAGAGATTACAAACCCATTTTTCTTTTGTGATCTTCACCAAGTAGCTCTACTGAGTGACCTTTGTTCTTGACCTTCACTTTGTTTGATAAAACTGTGGTTGTGCTTCTCTTGCTTTTTCCTGGTTGATTTTGTGACATGTTGTCAGATGGAGGTCTTTTACCAGGTGGAACAAAGGACTGTGGAGTATGAAGTCTCAAATGGCTTCTCTCCATCTCTGGCAAATCCTGCTGCTGCACTTGGACCTTATTAGTTTTGGAATTCTGCATGTCTTTCTGCTGTTCTGAGGCTTTTCTTCTATTTTCTTCTTCACGTTTCCTACAGTCAATATTTATAACATTTAAGAGTTAATGGAAACTATTTTGAGTTTCTCACTGAAAAGCTCGTCTTAAAATGTTAGAAATTATTTTAAAAGATTAAAACCACATATTACTTGTACCCCTTTTCTGCTAACCACAGACTAACCATGTAAAACAGGATCTAATCCAACCAAAATTAAGAATCTTTACACATCTCACTGATATCATTGGAATATTTATCTATAGATTTAATATAAAATAAATGGGATATTGATTTAGACTGAGAAAATGCTGTACACCATCATGAATGAAAAATTGATTAAAAAAAATCTGCTTCTCATATAAAAAACCACAAAGTTATTTTTAATAAAAATAATTAAAACAATTAAAATGGTTAAAACTTGCATTAAAACATAGTATATAGAAAATAAAATAAGCAATAGAATATATAATAAAGCTTAAAAATATAATAGCAGCAGATCAAGTATTCAATTCTAGATGAAGAAAAGCTAATCCAGAAATAGAAGTACAAGGACCACACATACAACAGGCATTGTACCTTGCTACTCATGGATAAAGCAGTTTTATCAATTAATGTTTTGGTTACAGTCTAAATTGAATCAACACAATACATGCTACCAATAGAGGTGAATAAGTGTAGCTCAGGGTTGAACTGTGGAGTCCTTGGGGTTCTCTGAGCTTGGTTCTTTTCTTCCAAACGTTTTCATTACCTGGCTAGGTAACATCTTCAGTGCTAAAATGGGATGGGGTTTACTCTCTATTTATATGCGGTGGCCTGCCTTGCCAGTGCTGGTGGGGTTGGGGGTTTTGTTTGGCTCCTCTGGTAGTTCCTTGATTAGTCTATGTTTACTGCTTGATTCTGTGCCTTCATCAGCAATCAATCACCAGCAATCATCACCCAGATAAGCAAAGGTTACCACCAGGCAACACGAAGCAAACAACAGTTGACTTGCAGCACCCTGATTCTGAAAACAAGATTGATTGGTCCCCTTACATCCTTTAAAGAGATATTTTTTTGGCAAGACATTTAATTTGCCCTATAATAATATGACAACCTTCCCCATGCAGTTAATTTGTTGCAAGCAGAAATCCAATACAAAGCCAAAAAATGGAAGCAAACAAATAAAACCTGAAGACAAAACAATATATTATAAAATGGACAGATGGTAAATGTCAGATCAGAATATTCTCTGCTATTTTAAACTTTAAATGTTGTAACATGATTTGTAGACTGTTGACACACAGCAGACTATTTATGTAGCATGCCTTCATCGATTCCTGTGTTTCAGAAGCAATACCAAAATGTGTGGTTTCAATGAGATGTGTCAGGAAAAAGCCCTAATTTTAACTGTCATTGCTATCTTGCCATGCATTCTCTTCAGAAGCTGCTCATTTAATCTCAAAGCATGAAAAGCTGCTAAGTGAGCCGCAAATTACACTCTGGGAAAGCTGAATCATTCCGCCTTTGGCATCAAAAAAGTACCTTATTTAAAAATTTTACAATAATGATATTACTACTTTACAACATACAGTATATCTTTCCTGTACACAATATAAAAACACCATTTTAATCTGACAAATTAAGACTTCACCACACAATTATTTTTTTTCTTTCAAAGGAGTACATTGATTACTTCCCACATTAAGCCAAAAAATAAATCAGATAAGTAAAATTCATCCAAACACAGCAGAAACATATAATTTGCCACCCTGAATTCTGTATGTGTCTGGATAACAGACTCACCGAATACATCAAAGATTTATCTGGCACTTCAAAGATTAAAAAAATTCAAATGAGACTCTGCAACAAAGAATTAACTGAACCAGTGGCTCTAAAGTACTGCTTGAACTTGGTTGTTAATAGGCATAAAAAAGGGGTTTGAACATTTAAAATTGCAAGCAGTCCATACACAACTCAGTGGAACATGATGTTTTTGCATGTAATTCTGAATTTGGTTGTGCTGAATGAAAATCTGGGACAGCAATTCAAACTGATTAATATAAGCAAAATTATGGAAGATTTTGACTGGGAATCCAGCTTTAGTTCTAGTATAAAACAGGTATCCCAGATACAACCTTTGATATCACCCAATATAATTCAATTTTTTCCAACAGAGTCATGTCACAAATCCTTAGTAAATTTTTACATTAATTGTTACATTGTTACATTAATCTGTGCATTAATCCTGAATCTACACTTTATCAAAAACTATGTATTACACAGACAATTGGATAGTCAACCATTATTAATTTCTGAGAGTGTCTGTGGGAATCCTCCAGGGACTCAACATTTTATATTAAACCTTTACAGGATCATAATTTAATTGGATCAAGGCAAACAGGTCAAGGTCTGTCCACTTTCACTTTATACAAAGACTGCCTTATTATGTGGTTTTTAATTTCCCTTACATTTATTTATACCTAGCTTTGTTCACACGTGCATTAATTTACAAAAGTAAATTAAAATGTAGTTGAATGTACTATTATTTATAATTCCCAAGTATGAGAATGCATGTTAGATTATGCCCTTTATATAAAAGTCAAATAAACAGATAAGGAACAGGTAAGTCATGAAACTCAATTTTTTTCATAATATTTTATTTGTCAGGTTCAGCCGGCATGGCGCTCCTAGGAAAACCAGCCCGCTGGGCTGACCTAATTCCGCCACCTGCTTGCAAGCCGGGGAAAAGAGGAAGTGAGAGCCGTGGCTGATTAATGGCCACCTGCGCCTAATCAAAGGGGGAAACCGCAGAGTGGAAGCGTTGAATTTACACTGATAAGCGGCGCGAGATCAGGGGTTACGACGATCCGAGGCTTGGGGTCACGGACCAGAAAATGGGAGGAGGAATTCGCCCAGCTGGAGGCGAGGGTTGAGCAGCGCCTGGACTCCATGCAGGCGATGCTCCAAGCCTTACTGCTGAGAGTGGCGAGCGGCAGCACAAGTAACGGGGGCAGCAGCCTGGAACCCCAGCCGGCACCGGTACCAGCTCCACAGTCGGTGGATCGATGGGTAGCAGACAACTTGAGGCTCCGGGGCATAACTGGAAAGTTCTCGGGGGACCCTGAGCAGCTACCCCACTTCCTGACTCACGTCTGAAGTTTCATGCAGAGGGGGAGTCACCTATTCGCTAGGGACGAGGACAGAGTCTCCTACGTGGCAGAGCTGCTGGACAGCCAAGCGGCCAGCTGGGTGGTTGGGCTGTACGACGCCAATGCAGCAGAGCTGAGGAGTTTCTTGGATTTCATGCAGGCGCTCTGGGAAAGGTTTGAGGACACTTTGAGCTCCAAGCGGGCTGAGGACGACATCCTGCAGTTTAGGCAGCGGGACAAGTCCGTGGCCGAATACGCCCTGGAGTTCTGGAGGTTGGTAGAAAAAGTCACGGACTGGCCGGAGTCCTTGAGGGTGAAGTATTTCAAGAGGGGCCTCAACCCGGAGATCCTGGAACGGGCGCTGGGTCAGGATGACCCTACCACCGTGAAGGACTGGATCTGGCTGGCTGGGACGGTGGAGTCAGCGTGGCAGCAGATCGAGCAGAGCGTGAGGAGATAGGACCAGGCGAGAGACAGGCCACGGGAGAGACCTGTAGAGGAGAAGCAGAGCAGCCAGCAACAGGCCACGGGGGGTCAAGAGGCAGCCAAAACCCTGAACCTATCCTTCAGGTGCGGAGGATGAGGCCACCGGGCGGCACAATGCCTGACGGAGCGGGAAGGAACTCCACCCCGTTCAGAGATCAAGCCATCAAGTCCAGCCAGGAAGCGAGCGTGTGAACAACCGTGGAAGAGTGCGGTGGTGGTGGTGACCGAACGAGGCCAGATGGGATGGTTGACTCCTGAGAGTGTCCTCCGGGGAGGAATTGGAGCCGGCGGGAAACGAGGCATGCTCGCACTGAATGGCGTCCCAGTGCGAGCAGGGGAGCCAAGATGCGCGGACCCAATAGGCGAGGAGGACTGCCCCCCCCTTCGGGTGAGAGTGCACATCCTGGGGGTGAGATCCGGAGGGGAGGCACAGCTGCAGGCGCTGCTGGACTCGGGCTGCACGCATTGCCTAATGCACCCAGCTGTAGTTTCAGGGCTCGGACTGCAGCTGCGGCGCCTCAGACAGCCCATCGCATTCAGCCAGCTAGACGGCTCACTAGCGGGTGGGGGGGGCGGCTCAGTACTATACCGAGCTGGTCCAAATGATGATTGGGAGTCACCAAGAAGAGCTGAGATTCGTGGTGGTCCTGATTGCCGACTATGCGGTGGTGCTCGGCTTGGCGTGGCTGCGTCAGCGGAACCCGCGTGTCGACTGGGCATCGGAAACGCTGAGGTTCGAGGACGAGGAGCTGGGAAGCATGAGGGCAGGAGGCACCGGCAAGCAGTGACGAGCGGAGGCGTGGAAGCGGCCGGGCCGACAGAGAGTCCGGGGCACCTGGAGGCGGAGCAGGAGCAGACCGAGGAGGGGACTTGGGTGGCGGCAGCGGTGGCGGCAGTTTCGGAGTCCCGAGAGGCAGCAGCGGGGCCAAGGCGTGTGCGGGCGATGGCGGCTAGCGGAGCCATGGCGGAGAGCAGGTCGAGACCAGAGGAAACCACGGCAGCTGGAGGCATCCCACGACAGTATCGGAGCCTGACAGTGGCGTTCGGGGAGGAGGAATCTGACCAGCTCCCACCCCACAGACTCAGTGACTGCGCCATCGAGCTAGAGCCAGGGGCAAAACTGCCCAAGCCGAAAATGTACTCCCTATCGATGAAGGCGATGAGTGCCCTTTGGGAGTTCATAGACAAAAACCTTGCGTGAGGTTTTATCCAGCCCGCGAATTCACCGCTAGCAGCCCCGGTATTATTCCGGGAGAAGAAGGATGGCTTGCTCTGGATGCGCGTGGACTACCGGAGGCTGAATGCAATCAGCACCAAGTATAACTACCCCTTCCCCTTGATGAAGGACCTGCTATCACACCTATCCAAGGGGAAGGTGTTCACGAAATTGGACTTGCGCGAGGTGTATTTCAGGGTTAGGATCCGCACAGGAGATGAATGGACAACTGCGTTTAATACTCCGCTTGGAAGTTACCAATTTTCCATGATGCCGTTTGGATTAAAAGGGGCCCTGGGGGTGTTTATGCAGCTAATAAATGAGATACTGCATGACCTACTCTACCGGGGCGTCCTGGTCTACCTGGACGACATCCTAATCTACACCGAAACCCTGGCGGAGCACGTGAAACTGGTGCGCATGGTGCTTCAGAGACTGTTGAAGGCACAGCTGTACGCGAAACTCTCAAAATGTGAGTTTCACCGGGAGCAGCTGGACTACCTCGGCTACCGTATATCCAGCCGAGGGATCGAAATGGACCCGGTGAAAGTGAAGGATGTCCTGGGCTGGGAAGCGCCACGGACCTGGAGGCAACTCCAAAGCTTCTTGGGGTTTGCGAACTTCTACAGACAGTTCATTCCAAACTTTGCCCAAGTCGCTCTCCCACTAATGGACTTGTTGAAGACCAAGGGCAGTGGGAAACCCCCAAAGCCCAGCATGGCACTCGCGTGGACCGCGGAATGCCAGGAGGCATTCGGAGACTTGAAGCAGCGGTTCACAGCGGAACTGATTCTGCGTCACCCCGACCTGGACCGGCAATTTATCATCCAGGTGGACGTGTTGGATACGGCAACGGGGGCGGTCCTGTTACAGCCTGATCCGGAGGGTCCCCTCCACCCGTGCACCTACGCCTCCCGCAAATTCACTAAGATGGAGAAAAGGTGGATGGTGTGGGAGAAGGAGGCATATGCGGTGAAGTGGGCCCTAGCCACATGGAGACATTTGTTGGAGGGGGCAACCAAGCCGTTCGAGGTGTGGATGGACCACAAGAACCTCGAGGCCCTTAAAACCCCGCAGAGGCTAACTCCTAAGCAGGCACATTGGTCCCAGTACTTTGGGAGGTTCAACTTCACCCTAAAACACATCCCTGGGAAGAGGAATTTCCTGGCAGTTGGGTTGTCTCGCATGCCCCAGCACACCAGCCTGCGAGAGGACATCGTGGACTCCAACATCCCCACCGGCAGGCTGGCTG
The DNA here is from genome assembly GCA_030867105.1 of Liasis olivaceus. Lineage (NCBI taxonomy): Eukaryota > Metazoa > Chordata > Lepidosauria > Squamata > Pythonidae > Liasis > Liasis olivaceus. The sequence continues at coordinate 60,169,354 of CM061351.1, forward strand.
CAAAGGCTGTCACCCGGAGCCAGACCAAGAGAGAGGTGAGGGACGCAGTGCCTGAGATAAAGCGGGGTTTTACGGAAGTGGCGGAGCGGGACTCCTGGCTCAAGGAGAACTGGGAAGTGCTAACCAGCCAAGGGGACTTGTGGTGGCATGAGGGGAAGGTGTACGTGCCTGAAGAATGTCAGCGGCAGGTGATGGAAAGAGCCCACGACAGCCGGAGCGCGGGGCACTACGGCTTCGTGAAAACGCTCCATTTAGTCAGGCGGCAGTTCTGGTGGCCAACGCTCCGGAAGGATGTGGAAGCATACTCGGGGGGTTGCCCGGTGTGAGCAACGGCGAAGGGGAGCAAGGGCAAGCCCAGGAAGCTACTCCAGCCGGTGGCAAACCCCATGGCCCATGGCAGGAGATCGCCATTGATTTCATAGTGGAGCTACCGGAGAGCAAGGGCAAGACCGCCATTTGGGTGGTTACGGACTTGTTCTCCAAACAAGCACACTTCGTGGCTTGCTGGCAAGTCCCCACGGCGGAGAGGTTGGCGCGGCTGTTCGTGCAGCACATCTACTGGCTGCACAGTGCACCCCGACGGATCGTCAGCGATCGAGGCGGCAACTTCATCGCGTGATTCTGGAGGGAGTTCCTGAAGCAGGTAGGGACGCAGCAAGCCCTATCATCCGCGGCGCACCTGCAGATGGACGGAGCCACCGAACGCCTTAACGGGGGGCTCGAGCAGTACCTGCGGTGCTACGTGGGGCACCAGCAGGACGACTGGGCGGAGCTACTGCCGTTCGCGGAAGTAGCCTACAACAACGCCGTCCACAAAAGCACCGGCTTCTCCCCGTTCAAGGTGGCCACCGGGCGAGATTTCGTCCCCATGCCAGAATTCCCTCAACCAACATCTCGGATAGACTCTCTGGACTCCTGGTTTGCCCAGATAGACGCCACGAGGCAGGCAGCGCACGCGGCGCTGCAAGGAGCCAAAGTGGACTATAAAAAATACGCCGACCGCAAGAGACTCCCCGAGTGGCAGTGGAAGGTGGGGGACCAGGTGTATCTGTCGACCAAGAACCTGAAAACGCACCAGGCTTTGAAGAAGCTCAGCCCGAGGTCCGTGGGACCGTTTCCCATCGTGGAAATAATCAACCCGGTAACTGTCAGGCTGACGCTCCCCAAAAGCCTCGGGAAAATCCACCCGGTGTTCCATTGCAGCTTATTGAAGCTGCACCTGCTGGGTAACAACTGGCACAAGGCAGAGGCAACACCGGCACCCATCATGATTGGCGGGGAGCAGCATTTCGAGGTTAAACAGATACAGGACGTGAGGAGGCACAAGTGACAGATCCAGCTGCTGGTGCAGTGGAAACATTTCCCCAAGTCCCATAGCGAATGGGTAAGCAAAGCCCATGTAAAAGCGCCGGACCTAGTGCGGGACTTTTACGATAGATACCCCGGGAAGCCAAAGTAAAAAAAGGGGGGGGGTCTGTTTTCAGGGGGGTGGTATGTCAGGTTCAGCCGGCACGACGCTCCTAGGAAAGCCAGCCCACCAGGCTGACCTAATTCCACCGCCTGCTTGCAAGCCGGGGAAAAGAGGAAGTTAAAGCCGTGGCTGATTAATGACCACCTGCGCCTAATCAACGGGGGAAACCGCAGAGTAGAAGCGTTGAATTTACACTGATAAGCGGCGCGAGCTAACAATGAGTGGAGCTGCGAGCCACGAGGCAAGATCACCGCGCAATCCAGAAACCCTGGTTTTGCACACAACTGAAAGGATACCAAGGGAACCAGCCCACGCCGGAGGGGTAGTCGATAAAGGAACAATGGGACTCGGGCTGAACCTGCCATCTGGACAATTAAGGGGATTATTGGGGTGCTGATAATCCGCAGCATGTAACGCGATCGCGGGGCGAAAACACGGGAAGGGGAGAGGTATAAATTGAACCATGTAAATGTACCAAGCCAGTCCTGGCTTTGTTTGTAACTGTTGCATTACGCCTGAGTAAACCTCTTATGTGAACCACACGTGTCACGGGAGTTTCTCTTGACGAACGGGGCATTCCTTACATTATTAGAGTTTTATATAATTAAAAGGTAATACATAATTAGAAAAAGGAAAAAGAAAAAGAAAGATATATAAAAAATGACTTCCCCCTCCTTCCAGACAACTATAAGCATTTATAGTAACTTAACACCTTCTTTGATATTACAGAAAAAGAAGCTCTTCTTCCTATTTCTCATCACTAAACAATAACCAAATTATAAAATTTTTTTTATCAGTCTTACACAGTAAAAGCATTAAGAGTACTACTAATAATAACCCATATGTTTTAAGCTTAAACAATTAAATCTATTTTACATTTTGACTTATAACTTTCTCTAATAAATAAAACAAAAAAAAAATCCCCCAAAGCATAAAGAATATCAATAATAGTAACATGTATACAGGTGAAACTCGAAAAATTAGAATATCGTGCAAATGTTCATTTATGTCAGTATGGCAACTCAAAAGGTGAAACCAATATATGAGATAGACGCATTACATGCAAAGCGAGATATGTCAAGCCTTACTTTGGTATAATTGTGATGATTATGGCGGACAGCTTATGAAAACCCCAAATTCACAATCTCAGAAAATTAGAATAGTGTGAAAAGGTTCAATATTCTAGACTCAAAGTGTCCCACTCTAATCAGCTAATGAATCCATAACACCTGCAAAGGATTCCTGAGCCTTGAAATGGTCTCTCAGGCTGGTTCAGTAGGAATCACAAGCATGGGAAAGACTGCTGACCTGATGCAGAAAACCATCATTGACACCCTCCATAAGGAGGGAAAGCCCCAAAAGGTAATTGCAAAAGAAGTTGGATGTTCCCAAAGTGTTATATCAAAGCACATCAATAGAAGGTTATGTGGAAGGGAAAAGGCCACTCAAAAGTGTTGGGGACTTTCACAAGGAGTGGACTGAGGCTGGAGTTAGTGCATCAAGAGCCACCACACACAGACCGATCCTGCACATGGGCTTCAAATGTCGTATTCCTCTTGTCAAGCCGCTCCTGAACAACAAACGTCAGAAGCGTCTTACCTGGGCTACAGAAAAAAAGAACTGGTCTGTTGCCCAGTGGTCCAAAGTCCTCTTTTCTGATGAGAGCAACTTTTGCATCTCATTTGGGAACCAAGGACCCAGAGTCCTTGGAGGAAGAATGGAGAGGCACACAATGCACGATGCTTGAAGTCCAGTGTGAAGTTTCCACAGTCTGTGTTGATTTGGGGAGCCATGTCATCTGCTGGTGTTGGTCCACTGTACTTCATTAAGTCCAGGGTCAACGCAGCCGTCTACCAGGAGAATTTGGAGCACTTCATGCTTCCTTCCGCAGACGAGCTTTATGGGGATCCTGACTTCATTTTCCAGCAGGACTTGGCACCTGCCCACACTGCCAAAAGTACCAAAACCTGCTTCAATGACCATGGGATTACTGTGCTTGATTGGCCAGCAAACTCGCCTGACCTGAACCCCATAGAGAATCGATGGGGCATTGCCAAGAGAAAGATGAGGGACATGAGACCGAACAATGCAGCGGAGCTGAAGGCCGCTATTGAAGCATCCTGGTCTTCCATAACACCTCAGCAGTGCCATAGGCTGATAGCATCCATGCCACGCCGCATTGCAGCAGTCATTGCTGCAAAAGGGGCCCAAACCAAGTACTGAGTACATATGCATGCTTATACTTTGCAGAGGTCTGATATTGTTCTATTTCCAATCCTTGTGTTATTGATGTCATGTAATATTCTAATTTTCTGAGATTGTGAATTTGGGGTTTTCATAAGCTGTACACCATAATCATCACAATTATACCAAAGTAAGGCTTGACATATCTCGCTTTGCATGTAATGCGTCTATCTCATATATTGGTTTCACCTTTTGAGTTGCCATACTGACATAAATGAACATTTGCACGATATTCTAATTTTTCGAGTTTCACCTGTAGAACCCCTCTGGGTCCATCCATCACCGGGGGGCAGACCAATCTAATGGGTCCAGCCTCCCTGCAGTGGATAGCGGCACCAGTGAATCCTATGGTAATCAGAGTGTGATCTGACCATGACAAGGGGGACACCAACAACTCCCCTAATTGTAGATCACATAGCCACTGCTCCGACAGGAACACCAGATCTGGTGTGAAAGACCATTGTCCCGTATCAGGCTCTGGATGACCTGGGATAGGCCCATGGCCATCATGGTGGCTATGAACTCCTGAACCACCTCAGATCCCACTCCCAGGGAAGGCAGATTAAAATCCCCCAAGACCGTAAGTCTGGAGAACTCCACCGCCAACCTGGAGATGGAATCAAGGAGCTCATGCAGGGAGGTTGCTATGCAGCAGAGAGGCTGGTACAACAGCAACAGTCCCAACTGATCCCTAGAGCCCAACTTAATGAACAGGGTCTCATATCCGGTGACCTGTGAGGCAGTGCCCCTGAAAGCCGTAAGCGATTCTTGGATGACAATTACCATACCACCACTCCTGCCCCAGGTTCTTGGCTGGTGCCACACTCGAAACCCAGCTGAGCACATCTCTGAGAGAGGCACCTCCCTACACTTCCGGGCTCAGCCAGGTTTTGGTAATACATGTTTGTGATCAAATCACAGATGAGGGAGGCCTTATTACAGACCGACCTGGCATTTAAGAGCAACAGCCAGAAGCCAGGGCTTCTGATGGTCTGCTGACCGGGTATAGGGGTTGAGAGCAAGGAGATGGAACATGGAACAGGTATAAAACATTGGTCCCGTATTCCCCGGGGTGGCCCGCTCTTCATCTCCTACCGTATCTCGCCATGCCCATCACCACAATATTATAGCCTGTGCAGATCTCCCCGGTAGCCACGTCTTTTCCTCCAGGCCCCTCAATTCAAAAGGCCCAGGGGCTCCTATAACAATCAACTGCATCCATCCTCCAGGAGGGGGAAACCAAGCACCCTGAGGTCTACTGACTCTCACCACCTTCAAGCATCTGGCATCCACCTCCGTCCACTCAAGAACAAGTACACAAGTACAGAAACACTCAACCTAACACCAAGGCCCCCCATAGCCACTCTCATCTGCTGGTAATAGTTCCCTTCTCATCTACCCCACCAAATCAACTTCCTTCACAGGCTCTCACCCTGAGAAGGGAAACATGCAAACAAAGCACTTGGCTGACAGACAAGTCAGGAGAAAGATACTCCTCTCCCTCTCTTTGGAGCTATCAGAGAAAAAGGCTCTGTGGGGAGGGGGGTGGAGAGGGTCCATAGCAGACTGCCACTCTGCTGCTATCCCCCCACCCACCCAGCCACCGCCAATTCTCCAACGCTCCAAAGTCCTGGCTGGCTTCTCCAGATGAAAAGTCCCATGGAGTCACAGAGTCCATACAAACACGTCGACCCATGGGGACGGCCCAGCTACCAGCCTGCCCCAACAACCAGTCCGCTGACTTTTCCTCATTTCCTCAAACATTGCATAAGTATCAACAGTTACAATTTATAGTAGGGCAGAGTTTGCAACATTTAAGGTCACTGAATTGTCTTTGTCTAATAGGTAAAATTAGTCAGAATGTTCTGGGAATTTAAAGTGGAGAGAGCAGACCAACTGCAAACAAGTGTCCCTATAGAATTGGTAGTATAACAAAACATGGGCTGTGGTTTCTATTGCACCTGCACGATAGGAGCAACATTGTTCTACAAAGTGGATTTTTCTATATTCGCCTTCTAACACTGCTGTGGGGACAGTGTTACATTGAGCCAAGGATAAAGCTCTTCTGAATTTTGAAACAGTGATTTTATCCAGATAACTAACCCCAGGTTTCAGACCAGGTACAGTACAGAGACAGCACTGGTCACACTGGTTGACCTTCGGCAGAGCCAGGATGAAAGTGGTACATTCATCTGGGTGCTCCTTGATCTCTCAGAGACTTTTGATACTGTTGACCACAGTATCCTGCTGGACCAGCTGCAGGGTTGGGAGTGGGAGGCAGTGTTCAAACTCCTTCCTCAGTGGTTGGTTTCAGTTGGTGTTGATGGTGGGGGAGGTTGCTTCCACGTCCCCTCATCTGCAGGGTGCCTGAAGGTTCGACACTCTCTCCTCTTTTGTTTCACATTGATGTGAAACTGCTGAGAGAGATCATCTGTTAGTTCAGCGTTTGATATCATCAGTACGCTGATGATACCAAGCTTTCTATCTCAATCCTGGGCTGCGCAGGTGATGATGACAATGTACTGACCTATTGTCTGGAGACTGTTTGGGTCTGGATGGGGGAGAACAGACTTCAGCATAATCCTGACAAGACTGAGTGTCTGTGGCTGTTTGGCCCCTCAGGGTCAGGGATGTTTGCATTGTTGGTCTTGGATGGGGTAACCAATTCAAGATTGGTGCACGACTTGGGGGTCCTTCTGGACTCACAGCCACTGAAGGGGGAGCCTTTGCACAGGTTCATGAGTCTTCCATCATGTATTTGTGTCCTACATTTTCTTCCCCATATGTAATACCTTGCATTTCTCCTTGTTGAAAGACATCCTGTTCTTCTCAGCCCAGTCTTCCAACCTGATCAGAATAGATTGCAATCTTGTTCTGTCATCCTAGGTGTTAGCCAAATCTTCCATTTTAAGGATTTAAAGATTGCACCTAAGGGATATCTCATCATACAGCTTTTAGATGAGCAGCAACTATCACTAGAAGAAGCCTCCACTTTATCCAAAGCCTTTCCCTGGATAGAGAGTCAAAAGCCAATTGGAATTTGACAAAAATGACAAAACACTGATATAGACATACTAGTATTTTTCTCAATCAGATGGTATAGAACTCACTGCTGACCTAAATGCAGACTATCCTACACTAAAGCCAGCCTGTTCCATTCTCAAAATATTGTCCCATTCAGTTTGATAGCTTCTCTTAGCGATGCCTACCATATTAATGGTCTGTAATTGTTTGAAACAGAGAATTGTGGGGTTTTAAAAAATAGATCAGAACTATTATAGCTAGATTCTAGGGCCAGAAGATGTGAGTTATATAATTAATACCAGAAAAAAATATTAGCCAGCACTAGTTTTCCATAATTTCACATTGAATTTTATTAATTCAGGTGGAATAAGATCACCCTCAGGAGACTTCCCAAGATTAAGTTGGATTATAAACTTTGTAACAACCTTTGGGACAAATGGGAGTCACACTGGGAATGAGTCAGAGGTAGACATTAAGTGGAGTGCCTAAATGATATTTATAAGGTACAGAGCAACTCAACCACAATATGGCATCTTATCTAGAACTATCCAAACATGTACTGTATGTGATTAGATGCTATATAACTAATTAAACTAAAGTAAGCTTGATATATTCCCATAAGATCATTCTATTAACCAAAAAGCAGACATATACTTGGATCTAGTGACCTGAATTAGAGTTCTAGGCATCTTTTAATGCATCCTTTCCCCCCCCCCCCCCTTTTTACAGAACTTTATACTACTTCTTCTGTGTAAATATGATAAGCAGAGAAACTAGCGTGTATTCGTTTTGCAGAGATGATCTGTGGCTATCCTTACATTTTTGAACTGACTTTTCTTTGAGTTAAAAAAAAGAAACACAGGCAAAAGTGGATTTAGTAATCTCCTAACACCTTTCAAAACCAGAGCAGATGGATCAGCAGATAGCACTGCAATAAAAAGATATAGAGAAATTCTCTGAAACCAGGAGACAAGAGATCTGCTTGCTTATTGTAGGGGATGATTTAACTTCAATCAATATGTTTGCTGGCGAAAGAGTTGTTGAAAGGCCACCTCCATCATACATTTTGAAAAACTCTTTCATTGATAAAACGGCCTGGTTACTAAGGGACTTCTATCTCTGATACTTTTTGCCCATCCTGTAGGATCTGACAAAGTGGCCATGCTCCATGTCCCATTGATTGAACAATATAAATTGTTCAGATCCAGAAAGTGTGTCCTCTCTGTCATAGAGCCTGCCCTATGGAACAGCACACACCCCTCCCCAAGATCTATACGGCCCCTACCCTGACTATATTTAAAAAATCTTTGAAAACCTGGCTTTTTCACCAGCTTTGGGTTAGGGTAGGTGATGAATCCCTTATAGAATTTTATGTTAATCTGAATGTTTTCTCTTCTGGATGAACACTTTCCTTTTCTTTATTTTTATAGTTCTTACTGCTTATAATGGTATACACTGCCCAGCGTCTTTATGAAGTTGGGTGGCCTTCCAAATTGGACATATAAAAAAATAGATGTGGTCACTGTCAAATTAGTAACTCACTCTAAAAAAGTCAGTCAGATTAAGTAGGTTTCAGGACACAGTGATATAATCCAGATCACAGGCTCTCTTTCAGCCCACTTGATGAATAATCTCTTTTTCAGGGTACAGTAATTTCCTACTGCCACAGTACGGATGAAAATATCCATTATTTTCACAAATACGGTTAAACATGTATGATGCCTTTAGGCTGTAAAAAGTCTGAATAGGTTATATTAAATGGGAAGCAAAAAACAACTACAAATGAGGTTCATTTGGTCCCATTCTACCATTAAATTTCCCTCTAATTACAAGCCCAAAACCTGGGAAGGCAACTAACAAATCAATCAATAATATATCTTTCTAGTGTGACACATAGTTATTTTCTATGAAGCTGTTGCTTCTGTGGTGGAGATAAACCTGGATAAGTAACAGCATGCAGCTACTAAACCATGTCATCATGGCTTTTGCAAAGTGCTGACAGCATTCATGTTCAGTCATTTCAGCATATAGGCTGGTGGAATTAAGCAATGTGAGACAACCTTTAGCTCTAAAATTCTTGGATGAAGCATTCAGAAAATACAAAGCAAAGCCATTAAATCTGAAACCTGCTATTGGCCAAGTTCCATGAAACAGGAGAATTTATCATATCTGGAAATAAAATGGTAAGACAGTAATTTGTTTGTTTTTCAGTTCAATCCTACAGCTTTCCACAGGAGAGTGAATACTTATATAATCAACCAAGAATACTTTTTCCTATCAAACAAAGGAACTCTCCTTAATGTTGAGTAGGCTAAAATGCTCTGAAGGCCCAGGGGAATCACACTGCGTCATCAGATGTTGCATCATCTGATGGGACAAGAGTGCTCTGACCGCTGGAAAAAAATCAGCTCTCCTTAGGTGCTCCAGTGCCAGATTTTACACCAAAAATAAACTTACTATATAATCTCTTGGCATCTATAAATTCTGTAAAGGTATTAGGTAACTTACCTCCTGATTTCACACAGTGTCTATCAAGAACTTCCAGGCGATGCAGCTGTAAATCCAATAACATTCAAAGGATAACTAAGCCCTCAAATGCTCAGAGGAAGGTGGTGGTTTTTGGTTCAATATTTTTCAGGAGTCCTTTTTAGATCTTGTTCGTGACTCATCAAGACTAATATTATCATTTCACCACTGAAATGGGACATGGGGATTGCTGTTTATCTAAGTTCTCCAAACTATGCAGAATTTCATCCTTTGGTAGTGTGCCAAAACAGCTTCTGTGTCATTTAAAGACTTTTCATTGGACCTGCTTGGAGATACCATGGGAGCAATGGGGAACTGGCACTATGTTTGTGTAGTTAATATGAACCTTATATGTATTAAAAAAGCACCACTAGCAATGAAAGGTCTGTCAGAGCAGAAGTGAGCAGAATTCAACTGATTGTAAACTATTTCTTTCCCCCTCTAGTAAGAAAAGCAGAAAGTATATTTGGCTAAATTGTTGTGAAAACGACACCGTGTCTGTGAAGTTAAATAGCCAAGGAGGAGTACACTTTAAATCTTTCTCAGAGCAGACACAGTTGGAGGAAGAAAAAAATATCTTAAACTCCCTCCAGATTGGGGATTGTGAAACTTCCAGGATGTTAGGAAGGGAAAGCAATTGCATGCAAACTTCTGAGAACTATAAGTAATCACAGTAGTGTGCATTTTTAAAATTTGTCTTGCTTGATGCCTTTCACAGCCATTTCCCTGGGATCTAATCTCCATTTTAAATGAGCCAACCCATTGTCCTCTGTTCACACTTGCTCTTGAAATCTAAGTCTTTTTCTCTAAACCCAGCATCCATCTGTGCCACTTGCTGTTGTGTTTTCTAATACAAGTAAATACTACTTTAAATAGATGAGTTTCATGCCTTAGAGATGGCAACAAAACTAGGCCTGTACAGATTGACTACTAGTTTACACTTAAACTGTCCTTGGGCTTTTCAACCAATAGGATGAGGAAATAGTGTATAATTTGTTATCTTCTCCAATTATTGTGTGCAGTTATTTTCACTCACCAAAGTCAGGACAAACAAAAGATGTTCCTTTTGCTTGAGCTGCTATAGACACTAAACAGAACACAGTTCCTTGCCTTAATTCAGCTACCCTTAAGTGGGTCTTAAAGTGTTGCGTCTTGCTTCTGGTGCACTCTCTCTCTCAGTGCAGCTACAGCGAGATCTTGCTCCCTTTCCAGGGACTTGCAAATTCCTCTCCCCTTTCTAGCAGTTCCCACCTTGATGCAGCCTCACCACCTCTCCTCCCTTACCTTCTGAGGTCACAGGTTTGTACAGGAGGCTTGTGCTTTCCAAGCTTGATTAGTGTTCTTCTGAAAGGTTTTTTAAGAAACAAAGCTTCACACAGGAAGCTTTGTCCAGCTTTGCATTCACATACTTTTGCATCAAATTAGTAAGCCTGGTTGAGAAGACTTTACAGGAAGGCACTCTCTCCCCATCCGTTATCTTGTGACCCAGGAGATCATAACCCATACTTTGGGAAATGAAAATAATGTTGCCTCCTCAAGACAGCTCTGGACATATTTCTCAAACAGAAGCCTCTTATGTCTCTGCCAAACTCTTTAGAAATCAGGGGAATCTTCAAACAAACTTCATGACATAGTATAGGAGTTTGCCCTTCAAAGAATAAAAGCCTCATTAGGCAACTGCATATCTCTGGATATACATCAACATCAGTAGCTACTGTGCCTAAGCAGCAGCATATTCTGTACAGCCAGTTACATGCACACAGCCAGCTTCTGGTAACAAAGTCAAAAAAATTATTACAATCATAATTCTTTTACCAAAGTAACACAAAATACACTTCAAACTCAAAGCTTTCTGGGTAGAAAACAGGCACGAGAGCTTACTTCAGCAAAGAAGTCTGGAGAGATAAATCTCAAGTTCAGGAAGATCCAACAATAATCCATTTTCAGTCCAAAGTTCCAGGTAATCCAACAACAGCATACAGACAAGAGTTACAGGGAAAACATCATCATCATCATTGTTATTATTATTATTTGCCATAAAGAGCCACTGACAAAAGTAATCTCTTTTGCATTGCCCTGAATATCAGCTTGACTAATTTGGCAAGTCATGCTTCTTTCTTTCAGGTTGATGGCATGACTTCCTTTGCTCTACACTATTTGTAAAATAATAAAAATTTGCGACCTGTTGCTGGGCTCAGTCTTTGAATCAGCTGACTCTACCTGCACCTCTCTCCTCTAGTATGGTCTCTTCAGCTAATTCCCATGGTACAGGTTGGTGCTCAGACTGGTTAGGTTCTTCTACTTCTGAATCTGAAAACTCAAACTGATCCTTAACACAGTAGCAAATTCACAGTATTTGTGGAATTATGATTTTTTCAAACTATAAATTGAACTGACTTCTAATCTGCACAAGTGCCATAGTTGAAAGGAGCCTGATAGTAATTAAAAAAAGCATATGGTGGTGTTTCTTAAATGTTTTATTCTCAGTACCTATTTCTAAAATTGGCCTACCTTCCAAACACCTATTCCCAATCGAGCACCTATTATTTTATTGGCATGCTGCAAGGGTAAGTCCTTTGTACACAGTGGTAGTCTAAACTATTTGTAATACATAGCCTTCCCCAACCTTGCATTTTCCAGATGCACTGAGATCACAACTCTCATAGATCCCAGCCAGCATGTACCTAGAATTCTGAGAGTTATTTTCCAGATTGAGAGAGACAATGTTTCATATTAGTTTGATTTCTCCTTTGGCTCTGAAAAGTTGAAACTCAGAAAGCAGGACTGAGACTTGGGTACAGTAAACTTGTTCTAGATTTGCCCGTTTAGTCCCACCATAGCTGCTTTCCTATGCTTAAAAGAAAAGTTACAGAGATTTTAACAGAAAAAGAGAAAAACATTTAGGGGAATTTTGATTATTGAAACAACGCAAAAGAAAATGGTTAAAGTTGCTACTTACCTCTCGCTTACCAGGTTTTTGTAAAAAAAAAAAAATCTTGGTATTCATTGAATGCTTTGATTTAATCAGAAAATTGGGAGGAAAAATTACAGCATCATCAATGGTGTATAGGTTGGGCTTGCATGTGCACACTATATGCTGTCTATATGGATTAGGACAAAGGAATATCAGAGACTGTCTTAGTGGGAATACTTTTCTCATTTCCTTTGTCACTTCCAATATCCCATGTAATATTATTATTAGGTATATATGATCATTAAGCTTAGGAATGAGCAATTCCCACAAGACAAGTAATGGAGGTAAGTGGATAACAGGCAAATTTTGCTGAGTGCAGCAACTGACAGCTAAAGTAGATGTGAGATTAAGCACATCATTAGCCTATATATGCTGATCTAGTGGGGAAGGGAGCTTTAACCCCTTGCTCCTAATCTAGACAGGCCCTAAGAAGTTTTTGTTTGCCTTGATGGTAATTATAGTTAGCACCAATGGCAACTTGCCTCCTGTTACAAACTGTATGTATGTTTTGTATGTACAGGTGTGTGTGTTTTGTCAGGATTTTCTCATGGGAAGAAAGTCATCCCGTTATCTGTACAACACTGTTATGTCTACTATGAGTTAATGTAAACAAAGCATCTTGTGACTGTGTTGTGCTATTTACTGCCACCTATTGGCATGTGTATGCTAGTTATTCAGTGGGGGGGGTACATGCTAGCAATATAATGGGAGGGCTAGATGCCTAGCCTTTCAGTCGTGTATAGTTTCATCTATCATGTAGTTTTATGGGTTATGTAGTTGTAACTAGTAACCAAGTAGTGTACCTCTTCTCTGAGAGTTTTCAGCTAGAGACTGTGTTGTGGATAAGTCTTGGATGCTAAGATGAGAAGAAGTCTTTGTTATTTCCTATATTTTGTATGCAACTTGTATTTTATGAAGTTTTGCATTTTTATCAATAAAAACCAGTTAGTATATATTTTCTGACTGATATATGGTATATAAATATGGACATTGCATTTTGCAAGCTCTCATGCTGATGTGTGGTTTTCCTGAGAGCAGAGTTTTTGAGAGCTTTTCTGCACTCTGCACAACAGGTTATGGGCCCAGGGCTAAGTTTCAGAGCTCAGAGGGGACCCAGGATCCTGATCCAGAATTCAGGACCCAGTGCCCAGGACCCAGGACTGAGGTCAGTGGTTCCAGAACAGATCCCAGGCGTGAGGTTCCAGGAATGCTGTCCAAGGCGTGAAGCCAGGAGTGCTGGAAGCAAGGACTGAAATTCCTGAGTGAAGGGTGATTTATGGATTTATTACCCTGCCTGTGACTGTTTCGTTTGAGGTTTGGATTTTTTCTCTGTGGTTGAGTGCTTGTTTTAAGTGAATTATGGCAGCAGCTCCACCTGCAGCAGTGAGCCTTCTGTTTGAAAGGTTGAATTCAAAGAATTACCAGACATGGAATATAAAGGTAAAATCTTTTTTCATGAGAGAGGGGCTTTGGTGTTATGTAAACAACCCGCCCCCAGTGGCACCCACGAATGCTGAGCAAGCCTTGATGGACCGTGCATATGGTAATTTGATTTTGGGACTTGAGTCTTCAGAATTGGTGCATGTTCGTGGTTTGGAAACTGCTAATGCATGCTGGGTGGCTTTGCGAGAGATCTATGCGAGGCAAACTTCATCTGCTATCGTAAGTTTGACAAAGCAGTTGTATAACCTTAAATTGGAGCAAGGAGCTAATGTAATTGAGCACCTGAATAAGATGAAAACTTTGTTTGCTGAGCTGGCAGATCGTAATCTGATTATTCCCGAGCAACAAAGAGTATGTATAATTCTTTCGAGTCTAGATGATTCGTTTGATATGCTTGTAGAATCTGTACAGACTTTACCGCCTGCCGATTTGACTGTTGAATATCTAACCAATAGATTGCAAGAGATACAATGCGCACATGATATGCAGACTAATTCTAAGAAAAGATTTGATAACGTAAAACGGCAACCTTCTCCAGCTGACACAGAATGTGCATATTTGGTAAGAAAATGTTTTCGTTGTAATTCTACCAAGCACCTTATAAAAGACTGTCCTGTGAAAAATCAGCCTGATGAGAGTTCCACAAGGTTCGTCCATCGTGGAAAAGCATCAATTAAGAAACAAGGGAGTACTAGACTGGTGTCTGCTTTGATTTCTAACAGAGACAAACACTTTGCTGATAAGTGGTTACTGGACTCTGGTTGTAGTGAAATCATTGTAAACAATGAGCAGTTATTATTAACTAAATGTAAGCCTAGAATAAGGGGGACGCGGTGGCGCAGCGGCTTAATGACGCTGAAAGTTGCCGGCCAGAAATGGCTGACGGCTTCGGCGGTTCGAGTCCAGCCTTCGCCATTAACAAGGTGAGCTCTTGTTTCCTCCCCAGCTCCTGTCAACCCAATAGCTCGAAAACTTACGTGAGTAGATAAATGGGTATTCTCACTCCAGTGGGAGGAAAAATGCTGGCAGCGCCTTGCACAGAGAGACGGGATCAGCTGCCGGTAAGCGCGAAACCGCGCTCGCCCGAAAAGGGCGCGAAGCAACGGAAATCCCGCCTCCTGCGCTCACCAGCTGGGCTCTGCTCTAGGAAGGAGGCTCTGGCAAACCACTTCTGAAACAATTGCCTTGAAAACTGCACAGGATTTGTCCAGGCAAGGATTCGTCCAGGCAGGCACTGCAGGGTCAGTAATGACTGAGCGCAGACAAAAAAAAAAAAAAAAAGCCTAGAATACAACAAGTTAATTTGGCTGATGGTTCTGTAGCCAAAGTAACCATGCAAGGTGAAGTGTTCATTCCTTGTTTGGGGGAAGTGGTTTCTGATGTACTCTGTGTTCCTACACTTGATTTTTCCCTTCTCAGTGTCCCTGTATTAACTAGCATTGGGTATTCTGTTATGTTCCAAGGTTCTGAATGCTATGTTACAAAAGAGGGGGCTGAGTGTGCTAGAGGGAGAATGGTTAATCAATTGTATGAAATGCTTCCTAAACAAGATGTGTTAATTGGAAGTTGTGCTAGTAATGTGTCTTTACATGATGATTGCATCCATCATTATCATAGAGTACTCGGTCATCCTGGATGGAAGTGTTTGTCACAAATGGCCAAAGTGTATCCAGAACTGAGATTCAAGAAGTGTGCTAAATTTCTTGATTGTACTGTGTGTAAGCAATCTAAGATAAAATCTGCCCCTGTCGCCAGAAAAAGCAACAGGATTTCCACAAGGCCATTTGCCCTTGTGGACGCTGACTTAGCTGGTCCGTTTCCTCCAAGTGAAGGGGGAGCAAGATTCATGTTTGTTTTAGTGGATGATAAAACACGTTTCACATTTTGTTATTTGTTGAAACAGAAGTCTGAAGCATTCTCTCGTTTCAAAGAATTTGTGTAATTGGTTGAAAAAAGACATGGATATAAACTGGGGAGCTTGCAGACAGACAGAGGGGGTGAGTTTATGAGTCTTGAGTTTAAAAATTGGCTACATAAGAAAGGCATTTTCCACAGATTAACAAATGTGGGCATGTCTGCTGAAAATGGGATAGCTGAGCGCAAGATTGGTGTTCTGAAGGTAATTAAGGATAGTTTACTTTTGGGTGCCCAGGTGCCATCCCGCTTCTGGGGTGAAGCAGTGTTAACAGCAGTGTTTCTTACTAATAGACACTGGAATTCAGCTGTGAATGAAGTTCCTTATTTTTTGCTGTATGGTAAACATCCGTGCTTAAAGCATTTGTGTACGTTTGGAGCTTTTGCTTATGTACAAATTCCGCAGTCTCAAAGAAGGAAAAACTAACCAAAAACACAGCGCTTGAGATTTGTTGGTTATTCTGAATCAAAAGCTTATCGATTTTCCTTGGGCCAAGGCCGAATTGTTATCTCTAAAAGTGCTAGCTTTGAAGAGCCTTCTGAGTGGCAAAGGCTGCATGCAAATTCAGTGGGTTTTTTGCAGTCACACACAGATTTAGCTAGAGAGCAAACACCACCTGTTGCACCCCCCTCTCCGCAGGTAAAGCAAGAAGCAGAGGCTTTAGCTGAAGTAGAAAAGAAAGGACAAAAAAGAGGAAATACAAGAGAGTTTTGAGATTCCTTGTAGATCAACTCGAATAACTAAAGGAGTTCCACCTGAAAAAATTGTTATTCAACAAGTCAGGGTGTGTCAAATAACTAGTGAGCCACAGAATTTTCAGGAAATGTTAACCTTGCTAATTGATGAGCAAGAGAAATGGAATAAAGCTATGGATACTGAGTTCAATGCATTAGTAAATCAGAACGTATTTGAGATTGTTGATTTACCTGTATCAGAAAAAGCCATAGGTTCCAGATGGGTGTTTAGAAAAAAGCTTTTACCTGATAATACTGTTCAGTATAAAGCTAGACTGGTTGCACAAGGTTATTCACAAGAACAGTTTGTGAATTATAATCTTACATTTGCACCTACAGTTAGGCCTGAGTCATTGCCTGTAATGTTGGCCTTAGCTGCACAAAGAGATATGGTTGTTCATCATTTTGATGTGGATACAGCGTATTTAAATGCTGAGCTTCCTGAAACTGTGTATATGAAGCAACCTCCAGGTTACACATGTGATGATTCCCAGAAAGTCTATAGATTGCGTAAAGCACTGTATGGATTGAAACAAGCTGGGAGATGTTGGCATCAATGATTAGATAAAGCTTTGTTGGAAATTGATTTCAAGAAATCAATAGCTGATCAATGTGTGTATACCAAAGGAACTGGGAAAGACTATACAGTACTTCTCACTTATGTTGATGATTTCTGTCTTGCTACTAGTTCTTTAAACTTGGTAAAAGAGTTTGCCAAGCAAATGGAGCAATATTTTAAATTGAAGGATCTAGGTATGTTAAGATACTACCTTGGGATTGAAGTGCATAGAGCTGAAAATGGAGAAATCTACCTAAGTCAAAAGAAAAAGATAGAACAATTGTTAACACACATGGGAATGTCAGATGCAAAACCTGTAAAAACTCCAATGACTTGTGATTTTTTAAAAAATGAAGCATGTGAAAAGTTGTGTGAAACACCTGCAATGTACCATTCTGTGATTGGTTCTGTACTGCACCTAGCACAATGGACACGCCCTGATGTATCCTATGTTGTTGGGATTTTGAGCCGTAAAGTGGCTAATCCTACAGAACATGACTGGCAAGGATTGAAAAGATTAATGAGATATTTAAAAGGTACAATAGACTTTTGTCTTAAAATGTCAACTAGTGGGTCAGAAAAATCTGTAATTTTTGTTGACAGTTCATTTGCAGAAGAAAGTGACAGAAAGTCCATAACTGGGTTTGTTTGTAAATTTGGTGAATCTACAATTGCATGGAAAGCAAAGAAGCAAACCTCCATTGCCTTGTCAACTGCAGAAGCAGAATTTGCAGCTTTGTTAGAAGCAGTCTGTGAATTAAGATGGTTTCATCAATTATTCACTGATTTAAATATTCAAGTGTCATTGCCTTATTCAGTGTATGAAGATTCTCAAGCCTGTATAGGGTTAGCTAAAACAGAAAACATAAGAGCTCGTACAAAGTATGTTGATGTAAAGTATAAAAATGTGAGACAAGCTATATTAGAAAATTTCATTGATCTTGTGTATTGTGCATCTGAAGCAAATCTTGCAGATGTATTTACCAAACCATTGCCTATTGTACAACATGAAGCAATGTTAACAAACCTTGGATTAGAGCAAATGTAAATTGTTTCTGTATTGTTGTAATCATTTGTTTGTACTACCCTGTAACATGTGTTGTTGTGTCGAAAATGGGCTGAGAGGGGTGTCAGGATTTTCTCATGGGAAGAAAGTCATCCCGTTATCTGTACAACAACATTGTTATGTCTACTGTATGAGTTAATGTAAACAAAGCATCTTGTGACTGTGTTGTGCTATTTACTGCCACCTATTGGCATGTGTATGCTAGTTATTCAGTGGGGGGGGGGTACATGCTAGCAATATAATGGGAGGGCTAGATGCCTAGCCTTTCAGTCGTGTATAGTTTCATCTATCATGTAGTTTTATGGGTTATGTAGTTGTAACTAGTAACCAAGTAGTATACCTCTTCTCTGAGAGTCTTCAGCTAGAGACTGTGTTGTGGATAAGTCTTGGATGCTAAGATGAGAAGTCTTTGTTATTTCCTATATTTTGTATGCAACTTGTATTTTATGAAGTTTTGCATTTTTATCAATAAAAACCAGTTAGTATATATTTTCTGACTGGTATATGGTATATAAATATGGACATTGCATTTTGCAAGCTCTCATGCTGATGTGTGGTTTTCCTGAGAGTAGAGTTTTTGAGAGTTTTGCTGCGCTCTGCACAACATGTTTTGCATTCCAAATAGGAACTATAGCAGTATCCAAGAAAAAGCTGTCTTTGGGCTTTTTCCTGCTTGCACCAACTTCCTCTTTTCAGCTGTGACCCCATGATGTTGTATTATTTCATTCTTAGCCTGTGCGTGAAACAGGCTTAACTTGTCCTTAGCTATATTGCTTTAAAGTGGTGTTTTCCTCTTATTTCAGCAATGTGAAAAGGCAGTGTCAAGGTGTGTAAAATCTGTTAAGGTCTGTCACCTTATTATCTTGGAGGCAAATCAGAGGATTGAAACAGACACAGGAGAAGAACTGGCAATTGGGACTTGCCAGGATAGTTTTCTCTTGGCTCAAGAGTGGGCGGAGGCACTTCAACTCAATACCGGGAACAGCTTTGCCCCCGTGCCACAATCTTGATCTGGATCACCATTTCCTTCAGTAGATCGATCTATCCATCCCTCCATCCCACCATCCATCATCTAAAGCTTCCCCAAGATCTGATGCATGATTAATATCTACTTTTTCCTGTAGGAGTAACTAGTTTACTAGAAACATCAGAAGAAACCATTTAGAATAGAAGTATAAAACTTATCCTATAATGCATCACAACATTTGGAACTTGTGTGTGTGTTTATGTGTGTATACATACACATATATGCAGGAATTCAGCACACTGAAACATATTAAAAACAACTTTTAGTTTTTGCTCCTATATCAAACTTACTTGGCAGCAGCATCTTTCCTCAGCTGATCATGCTTCATTAGAAGGTTTTTCCTATCTTGAAAAGCTTTTCTAACTTTGTATCCTTTGTAAACTGCCTGAATTTTGACAGCTGCAATATCTTGTATGGCAGCTATAGATAATGCACCATGCTCCAACATGAACTGAATTACTTCATGGTGACCTCCCAGCAAGGCAAAATCAAGTGGTGTATATCTAAAAATAACAAAATATTGTTATAGAATTGACCCAATAGCAAAGAAAGTACAATAATCAATGTTTAATTAAGTCAGTATCCTCCATCTTACACTTATTCCAGAAATAGGGTGACCAATACACACACACACATGTGTGAAGTTAACATATTTATTGCATTTAATTCATTATATTTAATATTATTTAACTTCAAATTTAAATTAAGTGTAAGTTAATTACACTGGGCCTGGGTCCTGTCAGTTAAAAAAATGCCATTTTGCAGGACCCAGAAGTGTGTTTGCTGTGTTGCAATTTCTGCCTTTTGGAATTATTTCTCTCCAGAGATTTGTGTGGCTCCCACCCTTATATCATCCAGAAAACTATTGAAGATCTGGTTTTCCCAGGCTTTGAGGACAGTGTAATTGTGGAGCCTCTTTTTGCCTCTTTTGTTTTTTTGTTTTGGTCTTGTTTTGAATACTTTGCTCTTCCTGTCACTTGCATCTTTTATATGCTTTTTTACATACAGTATATTGATTCTTAGTTGTAAGCCACCCAGAATAATTTGGAAGTCAGGCAACCTATTACATACATACATACATACATACATACATACATACTGATTCCATATTTTTAATCTTATATTGCTGAAAAGAATGTTATTTCAGTCATTCATGTGAACAGGTAACAAGAAACAATATATAGGAAGCCTAATGCATCAATCTTTTATTCATAGGATCTTACTCACTTACTCACCTATAAGAAACTAATATACTAGTATATATTTATGTCTGTCATTATTAACTTTACCTAATATAACTGATTGCTCAAAAGTATAGGCTAGCTTGGGGACTTATAATAGAGAAGTCCAGTCTATCATGGCAGAAATTCAGCCACCATCAAAATAAGAAGATGTTTGGCTAGATATTATATAGGACAAGATTTTAATCAACAAAAAGGCCCAGAAAAACCCAAAATGAAGAACCAATATCAGACTTTACTTAAAGACAGGATATGAAATTAGGTGTTTTTAACACCTCTGCAGGCCCACTAATGGTTAATGAATATTAAAATGAATCACTGAATAATAACAAGAACAGAGGTTTCTACAGTTGTGGAAAATTAGGAAAATGTGGCCACCACCCAATTAAACAAGCATGCCCTCCCTATGTTTCATTTAATTTTTTCAGCAAATAGAATTATCACAGTTGTATTTGGGTATGCTTTGCCATCCCTCCATTTTAAAGGGCCTTTCTAAATTAAATTTTATATAAAGTAAAGTTGAGGTTGTGGGGAGGTAGTGGGTCTTGCCAACACTTATCAGTGGGGTGGGGAGATGGGGCTGAGGCAGCAAGTATTGAATGTGGAGAAGCTGCAGCAGGCTACACTTTGACAATCACTGACCTAGTGTCTACAGCCCTACTGAATGTTCAAGTAGAGGTTACAATAGCCATGAAGTAAGGAAGATAAGCAACATATTGATCTGAGTAACTGAGGAAAAACAGGACTGGAGGAAGCATGTTTTGTATATTTGAAAAAGAGAATTGGCAGAACAGAAAAGCATCTCCCTTTTGCTAGTTCTCCAGCTCTCTGGCAAAGACAGGTAGTGTTTGGGTGGCTGGGAGAGGTGTGCTTAACATATTCTCGGGAGGAGCAAGTCCTGATAATAAAACTGGGGAAATTATATCACACACAAAGACCCAGCATGATGTCCCCCAATAGTTTATTATTTATGAGATTTAATCAATGCATCTAAGGCTGCTCTTGCTACTACAGTTTTAAAAGTAATTAAGGTAAAAATAATATACAGCTAAACATTTTTAAACTATATCCAGAGTCACCCGTTGGGGGAGATGGGCGGCATACAAGTTGAATGAATGAATGAATGAATGAATGAATGAATGAATGAATGAATAAATAAATAAATAAATATCAGTGTTTAAAAACTGCCGCCCCAGTTTTTAAACACTGATTAATCAGACATTGTACTCCAAATATTAACATTACTAAGATTTGTATAGCCCAGCCTTCTCCAATCTGAATACTTCCAGATGTTTTGGACTACATGTCCTAGATTCCCCAGTCAGCATCATATACATAAATAGCATAGAGTTTTTTTGTGTTCAAAGCATTTCATGTTACTTGCTGTTAAAGTAGTTATAGCATGTTACTATACATATCCAGCATATAGTACTGAGGGGCATGTAATTTGCAAAAAGGATAGCTTGTTGGTAAATTCATGGTAGAGGTAAAGTCCAAGCTAGTGACTTTCTGATTTATCTCTCTACAATTTCTGCAGTAGAATAGATTTAACAATCTGATCAGAAGAAGTCCCAGAAGACAACAGAGATATTATTTAATAAACAATACCTTTCTTCATTATTCTCCATATGATTGGGAAAGGCACCGAACCCCAGCAACAGCTTTATAGCATCAAGGTAGCCATTGTTACACAACCAATGTAATGCTGTCCTTCCCTATAGTCAGTAGAGCAGAAACATGTAAGGAAATTATTTATATTGTCAAATTCTAGTTCAAACATAGAAATAATCAGACGATATGCAATTGATATTCTTTACATTATTTTGAATACATACACAGATATAGAAAAGAATAAAAACAAATCATATTAATGATGAATTTTGAATGCTATTTTAAAAAAAATTGTTGTAACTTCTTCTAAATGGAGAAAGTAAGAGGAATTCTAAGGAAAACAGGCAAAAATATCTGCTGTTTAAATTTTGTTAGTCTCAGCCATCTTGTGTCTCATTATGTTCTGCCCAGATCTAAACTTCCAAGGGAGGTATGGCGAACTGAAGATGGCTCCGCAAAAGTGGAGCCGATGACTGCAGCAAAGACCAAGGAACTGGTTCCTTGGAACCTCTCCAGATAAGGAGGGGATGGGAGATTGCCCACATGTGCTCCAGATGGCTGCTCCTCGTTAGGAGACCGATGGGACTAGCTATCTTGCTTGCAACCACGACGAAGCCTTTTAAAGGACACTAAGTTTGCAAACCTCACTTTCTAATCACTTTTGGAAATTGCCTATTAACCATCTTAAAGCTGTTAGAGACCTTCAGAATGAGAAGTTTGAAAAGTCTTCATCAGGTGAGCTTATCTTCAACTCTGAACAAGAGAAACCTTAATTATAAGCTTAAGAACTTAAAGAATTTCAAATAAACAGCAAAAAGCTAAATAAGATTTTGGCCTAAGAAAGTTATGAATGGATTAAGGGTTCAGATAAATTTGGAATATTGACTTTTACTATAAGATTTTGGAATTAATTATAAAAAAGAAACAGCTTCTCATGGGAAACAGATATATTTTGGCCATCCTGGCTATTGTAAGCCATAACAAAGATACATGGTGATTTTAGTAATTGGACACTAGAGGGGACTAAAGATTCTAAGCAGAAGAAAAAAAAAACCCAAGCCTGTTGTCGATGTCAGTTAATACTGGGACTTACAAAATGACACAAAACATTATAACATCGGAAATATTAAAGGAGATCTTTGAAGAATGGAGCCAGAGATTAGTAACTACAACATCAACACTATCAGTGATGATGTCTGCTTCTATGGATAGGCTATGTCTAAAAGATGTTAATGAAGGAATAAAAAATGTGGAACAAATTTTATCTGACACAACAGAGAAAGTACTGAAAGTGGAACTACAAATGACAGGCCAAGAGAATGTTATGGAAAAGGATGCTCTGCTGGGTATACAAAAGAAACTGGCTGAAGTTTTAAAAATTAAAAGGAAAATACAAATCATAAACTAAGAGAATGACTTGGAAAATGTTTTCTTATTGGATCTACAAAAGAGGCTTGTTAAAGCCTTGAAAAAATCTGTGTGATGGGATAAAGAATTGAAGAGAAATCAAATCCTACAACAATCTTTGATTGAATTAAAGATTAAGACTGATCGAAGTAAAAGGAAGGAATATAAAGTAGGTTTATTTGATCGAGGTTAAAATATGATATATTTTTGCAAAGTTCTGGCAACCTTTATGGACTTTTTGCTGACACCAGGATTGAAAAGTTGATGTTTTATGGATTTGCTTATAGATAAGGGATAGGATATGGGATGAAGAGATATCTGTTTGTAACCTTATAGGGGATGAAGAGTTATTAAATTTGTTTATACTTGTTGCAATGAAAGTTGGAAGTCACTTCTTTATATATTTCTTTTTTCTTTATTATATTCTTTATTTTTCTTCTTTCTTTTTCTTTTTTCCTGCACTTTTTATTCTTTTTTTCCATTTTTCTCTTTTTTAAGTTTAGTGTGTATTAGTTTTTACTATTATAATTAGAATCCTTAATAAAAACTATGCTCTGCCCAGATCTTTGGGTGGTTCTTACAGAAGGGCAAAATAAGAATTCCTTATTGTCTCTCTATGGGGCCTCTTCCTTAGAATCTCCCTGGTGAGGATTATTCTTCACCCTCTGCCCTAATCCAAAAATCATTCCTTCACCCAGCTGGCATGATCTCAAAATTCCTGCTGTTAATGTGTGTACTCCCAAAAAAGTGTGCTCAGCAATTCAATTCATGACTATCCAGGCCATGACTATCCAAATGGTCTTAGGTAGTTAGGATCATTCTCATAATACAATTAATGGGCCTTATCAGCTGAATGGTATCAAATAATTCTTATCTAGCCTTCAGAGCTTCTTTTCCTCAGCTCATTCTCAGCTTCTACACAGTATTCCTCTTTTTCCCCAGCTAATACAGAAAACAGCAAGTGGTCAATGCTTGGGGCCTCATTTGGATCAGTATATGGTGTATGTATAAGGGTAGAAGGAGGAGGACTTTAACCTTTTCTCCCCTTTAAGGTCATGATTTAAATGAGAGGGAGAGATACATGTGCAATTTACATTAGGAAATAAAACTATCTGCTCCAATTAGTGCTTTTTATCCCATCTAAAGCGCAAATATTTGCACTGATTTGGATAGGAACAACAGTGAAATGCATAGGGTTAAATCCCCTTACACCTCCATGCCAGAGTTCTTATTTGGACTGGACCCACGATACTTGCAATTTCCTTTGGAAGAAGTATTCCATTTAATGAATGGGAAATTTCTAATGTAAATTGCCCAAGCGTGACAGGTATAAATGACACACAGTTTTAACACTATGAATGTCTAGTTGATTTTTGAGCTAAAGCTTGGATTAGTTTGACAGTCATGCAATGTACTCCAACAGCAATGAATGTGTGCCTGAACTATTATTATAAATAATATAGTAAAACAACACATACCTCTTTGTCTTGAATATTTGGATCTGCATTATTTTCCAATAGCACCACCATACAATTAATGTAGCCTCCATAAGCAGCACACTGCAATGGAGTTCTACCTGCATAATCCTGTACATTAGGATTGATTTTATTTTCTATCAATATCTGGCAAACATCAGGGTTTCCTCCTAGAGCTGCCCAATGTAAGGGAGAGTGGCCGTCTTGGTCAACTAGGTCAACTCTTGCTCCTCCTGCAACAACAATATATATTTCAGTTAATCCATGCAGTCTGCCTCAGCGGTTTATTAACAAATAAAGAGGGTGCATACTGGAGCTATGTGCAGTGCCTTTCCAACTCCCTTTCTCAAAATGCCAAGGTCCCACTTTCAAAGGCTTGACATGGTGGTTTTGAGGTGTGTTTGCATGCAGAAGATTGCCAGTGAAGCTACTTACTGACAATCCCAATGGAAGTATCTTTTGTGCATGCACACAGAAGGCAGATACAACATCTGCAATCAAATTTATCTTCCTCTTCCCACATAAAAAAATGGCATCCTGATCACAGAGCTGCCATGTTCTGGTGCAATATATATCTTTACATTTATTTTTCCTTCACTGCTCCTCACTCCAACCCAGTGAATTAACCATTTGCAGTTTGAGAAATAAGTTGATAATTAAGATACAACTGTATTACAATCAGAGATCAGAAACAAACGAGTTCAGCAAACTATAGGGGCTTTATTACACTTCCCATATAGAACTGCTGATGTTAAACCTGGCTGTAAAGAAGAATCTTTGTTGAAATGGCAAAGTGACTGATGTAATTTAACTAGCCACTTGTCATCTAGGATGTTTCATTCATTCTTGGTTGGGATCTGTGATCACACTAGTCTTATTCTGATATTTAATGTGCCTTTCTTTGATTATTTTCTTAGCCTGAGTACATTCTAAGAGATATAAAATCTAGAGAAGTCACATAATGAACAGTTTTCCCAAAACTGCTTGGGACCATGAAGATTGAAACTGAATAGATAGCAAGTATAGATGATGTATAATTAGGTTTCAAAACCAGTCAACTGAAAATCTGGCAATCTAAAAATTCCATCCACATTCCAAATGATTAATTTCAATTTATAATAACAATACTAATAACTCCGAGGTCAGACTGGCCCCGACCTTGCTGGTCTTCCAGAAGGGCTGGAAGACCTGGCTTTGCCATCTGGCCCAGGAATCAGAGAGTAGTGTGGAGCCTATAAAATGGCTGTTCTCTTCTTGAACGTCTGTCCTCTCCTGGTGACTGTATTGTATGGCTTTTAATTGTTTAATTGCTTTTAATGTTCATATTGTTTGTATGACTGTTGTTTTTTATTTTTATTTTGGTAGTGTTTATGTTTTAATTGTAAGTCGCCCACAGTTACTAATGTGAGATGGGCAGCTATATAAATTGAATAAATACAAATAATACAAATAATATAGAATGTTTATAATACTGAAAAACAGAATTTGCTCCTATGTCTGAGAATGCCTATCAGCATTGGTCTATTTTCTTCTACAAAGGTAAGTTACTAATTCTTATGCCATGCTTAAACTTCCTTCAAAATTCTAAATTTTCAGGAACAGGACCCTTTAAATACATCTGAAAGATTTTTAAAAAAGGTTGGTTAAAAATGTTGTTTTTGCCACTATCAGTCAATGCGTATCGTTCACAATATTGTCTATCATTACTGTTTGCTCAATTCAAAAGCTAAAGACAGCTATGTGTTTATGAAGAAATTCAGGAAGCTGACCTTTAATGAGAGTCTGTATCACCTCTTTATGTCCCATCTCACAAGCACGGAAAAGAGGAGTGTGTTTCATTACGTCAGCAGAATCTATCTGGGCATCATGTTTTAGAAGCAATTGCACAGTGCTGACATGGCCAGAAAGGGCAGCAGCATGTAATGCTGAAAGATGTCAAAGAGAATGAAGTTATTAAATGGTGTTTAATTAAAACAGTGAATATAGCAAAACCTAAACCAGACACTAAGATGAGGGACTGGCATTTACCTGCAGGTGCGCTGGACATCACTTCTCCAATTTATTTATTTTGTCATTTGTCTCAAGTTTGCTTCATTCAGTTGCATCTTACCATTTACACCCATGTTTATTAAGTTTATACAAACTAAACACATGTATGTAAGATCTGTGATATAAATCTAGGAGATCAAAGTAAATCTGACACCATCACTGAAATCAGCAATTTTGTTAAAGAATAATGAAAATAAATTAAAAGAACAAGGGAATTCAAATCACATATCCAACAAACATTAAAATAAAGATATGAAAAGGTAATGGGTAGTTAAAAAACCCAACTTCAATTATAAAACATGTGTGTATACAAGTAACTAAGAGATAATGGTGATTTGGAAATGAATTTAACAGATAAAGCATTCTGCTCTTCCAGCAGGTGGCAGCACCTAGCCAACCTTGGCTCATCTTGAAAATGCTAAACAGGATTGGATCTGGTCAATACTTGGAATGGAGACCATCAGGAAATCCCAAGATTGTAGAAGTTGAAAAAAAAACCACAAAAGAAAGTAATGGGAAACCACTTCCCTAATTTTGCCCAGAAAATGGCATGGATGTGTTTATGAAGTTACCAGTAGTTGAGATCAACTTGCAGGAGCATTCTAGCAAGCTAAGAGCTTCCATTTTTAAATCAAATGGGGGGGGGGGGCTCCTCCATAAATTGACAGAATCTGAAGTGTAAGAGACTTTGTCCTCCTTTCATGACTAAGCAATTACAATTGAACCAAATAAAACAATTCATTTCATTATATTATTATGAAATGAAACTATCAGATTTGGAAAACTGATTTTAAGATGCAAACCAAAGAAATATGAAATAATAAAGTTACTCCCCCCCCTCCCGTTTTTCCTTCCTTGAGTAAAGGGATGGGGAAAAATTGAATATTGCATTAATCTCTGTGGCAATAAACTGAGGAAGGAAGGAATGTCAAAAGAAGAGAAAATGGCTACGTATAATAACATGCTTCTGTCCACTTTGTTATACGGTATTGAGAATTGTGTGTCTCAGGAGAAACATAAAAGCTGAATGAAGTGGGAATGAATTACTTAAGAAGTCTATGTGTTGAAAAAAGAGAAAGGGTCCAGAACAAATGGGTGATGAATTATGTGGACTGAATGTAAAAGTGAGAGACCAATAGATTGGAATGGTTTGGTAATCTAGAAAGAATGAGTATTAAATTACAAAATGAAAATGAAGGAAGAGACAACTGAGAGAGAAGAAGAAAACTGAGAAAGCTGTGGTTGGATGGAACTCATGAGATCCTAAAAAAAGGGAGAGGTGAGAAATTTATTCTTTACATTTATTAATTGATGCGTGATATGATGGATGTGTCAGTTTTAATACAGGCAGAGCTTGATTCAAGACTTTTCAAATATGTGACCCCGCCCCCACACAACTCTGCCAGTACTGAAAGTAAAGCCTTTGAGAACTCAGCATGATTAGATAAAACTTTATTATAGACTTGAAGAAGTCATATTTATGGAGAAGATCAGCTACTACAGAATACAGGAATCCAACCATACATATATATATATATGGGGATATATATCCATCCATATACTGTATATGGGGATATGTGTGTGTTTGTGTGCGCACGCGCGTGTGTATACACACACGCACACACACAGGTAGATGGATGGAGAGAGAGAGAGAGAGATTTCAGCTTCATGTTTTAAATTCCTATCCTTTTCTGATAGATTTCTGAGTTTTTTCCCCAGCCGGGAAAGTGGAAAGCACCTACCCTTTGTTTGTATAATGGTCTTGAATGGCTGAGGCTCTTAGCTTCCCGCCTTGCCAGCTTCGGTTCTTTCAGGAGGCAAGAATAATTTGCAAGGATAGAAAGATATTGTGAATGGCAATGGTATAAATTAGATTTAATTGGGTTTTCTTTTATTTACTGACTTTAATTTTTCATTCACTATTAGTATTTCTTTTTTGCATTTTGTATAATGCTGCTTAACCCTGAAAGGGAATAGCATGATGAGTATGTATGATGTATGCTAATGAAACAAAAAAGATTCAGGAAAGAAAAAGTTGATAAATTCATTTGACAGAAAGCAGCCAACATTCCTTATCATAACTCTGATCCTGATACCTGGTAACATTGTATCAGTGAAATGCATGAAATGCAGAGTTAGGAAGTATTAAATAAGGGATGATAAAGTCATAAATTCTTTGTGTGATTCTTAGATAGGCTGTTCTCTGGAAAGTGAGAAAAAGTTGTTAAAGAAGACAGTGTACAAATATTCCAGACATCAAGAGTAGAGTTTTGCCTACATAATTATACTTTAAGAAAATGTACATTGATGAAGTTGTTTATCAAGACATCTCAGCTGAACAGTTCACAAATATATGACAAACCTGAAACATAAACTGTTAGAAAAATATTAGATTAAGAATAGAAGGGGGATTTATGCTGAAGCTGTTTAGCTCTTCAAGATGCAAACCTATGTTTTTCTCTTAACCACATTTTTCATGTTTCGGATAGGTTAAGCAATTTTTTAAATAAGCCTTGATGCATAAGTACAAAAGTTGTTTCACTGTTGAATGCTTTGCCATGCTAGACTAACTTTTAATTTTTGTTTTACAAAAACCTATAATAGAATTATGCTTTAGTAAAACAGACACTTTTTGCCTCAGTGAATGATTTAAAATGTTGCACATTTAAAGATCCTAAGAAGATATACATTCCCAGAGGAATTTGTTAGTGTACTTTAAAAACCCTATTGAGTATATCTTGTAATGACTTAACAGAAACAGAAATATACAAGGGAAGGTTTGAATATACAGGTAGTCCCCAGTTCAAGAACAAGTTCTGTTCCCAAGGTCTGTCCTTAAGTTGAATTTGTATGTAAGCTGGAACAGTATTATTATATAATACTGTATAAGTAGTATTGTGTAATTAACTCGAATCATTGTGTATTTAACTCAAATTTTGCCATGATAGGCTCTGTTCTTAACTATGGATCATCCTTAAATTGGGCGTTTTTAACCTGAGGACTATCTGTATAGCAATTGCTCATAATACAGAAACTTTGAACTACAATCCTTGGAGTCCCTACTCATGGATCATACATGCTGGAGTCTTGTGGAAATTAATAAATTTTAAAAAATACATATAATTAATATAATTAAACAAACAGATGAATAAACTGATGTCCAAAAGATCCATTTTGATTGCTTTAGATTTTTTTTCTTGTGCACTCTGAAGCAAATGATAGTAATATATATACTGACACATAAGTTCTATACAGCAATATAATTAAATAAGGGAAATGTGGCCTATGGCTGTCCTCCCTGGCATAAATCCTCCCCACATAGACATTAAGGTTTGAAGTCTCTGTTTAGTATACAGTACTCTCATCAGCTAGATTTTCTAAAAAGAAATCTCAGGAATGGAAGACATTCTTCAACCAGCTGTGTCACAGTAGAGCCTTGGTTCATTAACCTTAGTACCCTCTCTGTTTTAAACAATCCTAAAAGCAGTTTTGTCATGTAACTTGGAAGAAGCTGCTCAGGAATATAAAAGCAATGCCAATGTATTAAACTTAATAACAAGAACAATAATGTCTGAGAGCTTAGATAATTTTCAGCAACTGTTCTCTCCTTTTGAATTAATCTCAACATATCTTTATGCAGTTATACCCATTAGAAAACAACTGTGCACTCAAACCATCATCTTCCCCCCTTCGGTGAATTGAGAAACTATTATGTGCAACTTATGTTTGTAAAACTGGAGTTCCTTGCTACACACATAGACACATACACATACTGTTTTACCTGTGCCACCATATTTATCTGCCATGTTGATATCGGTGACCAGTTTCAATTTCAACATTGTCTGGATGACATCATCACTGCCTTTGCCAGCCGCCCACATAAAAGAAGTTCTTCCCTCTAGGTCTGAGTCATCTTTCACAGAAGGATGTTTAAAAAATGCTTCTACTGTTTCCTACAACAGAAACACTCACTGAGTATGGTTGGTTTTGAAATGAATCTGAAATATGACTGAGTATTCAAATTATAAATGAAGAAATGTACTTGAACACCATTTTCTTTAAGAAATAAAAATTATGTCTCATTATTCAAACTTATTACCTTGATAGTGATAAAAAAGCAAATGATTGTTTAATATTCCAAATATCATCAAAAGTGATTAAGTACTGTAATGCATTTCAGTCAAATGTAAAATTAAAAATAATATTTTAAGTCTTTCCAACTTTTTAAAATTTTTTATCCATATGTCTACATATCAGTGTTCAGAATGGTATAATATTCAAATGTATATGAATACTTCTTAGTGAGAAATGAGATCATAGTTATATTTATCCTGTTTTTCAGGTTTGAATATTATCACATATATAAAGATCCATAGTTGGGACCAACCAAAATGACATAAAAGAGAAAGCTCACACATTCTTTTGTACCATTTGGTTAGATTCCAACAAAGTCACTATGTAGTTACAGTTCTGAAACCTTTTTCAAGGACCAACATTGCCATGATTCTTTTAATATATGCAATTGTCAGGTTTAGCCCAGGAAACTCCAGGAGACAATACAGATTCAATCCAGCAAGGTTTAATTGGCTTCACACCATTACAGAATCTTCTCAGACTGAGAGCCGTTCCTAGGGTCAAACTACAAACATCACTAGCATTCCTCAGGGAGGGGCCAGTCTCATCCTCTTATCTCTTCTTCGCTCCTCTGGGGATGAGAGTCCATGTTTCACACCCCTGCTCCACACTCCCACAGCAATACTCTAATGGCTGATTATTATTATATAAAATGATCTCCAGTTATACATATAGATGGTCAAATTTGACAGATGAACTGCTAGTCATCCCTATTATTGCCTTGTTCAAAGGCCTGGAAATGGGCAGAAAAGAAATCAGGATAAATTTGTGTTACAGTAAATCAGCAAGGACAGCGTAAACAGCATCAACTGAACAGCTCACCCCATCTAAAATTAAGTTACTAAAATTCCTTTGGGGAGGAGACCATGAGTAGATTTGAACATCAAAGGATCAGAACAGATTACCATAGTACTATATAATTCCAGTTGATAGAATGTAGTATGTAAATTTGTAAGTGATTAAAGATTTAATGCCAATCAAAATAGTAAAAGCAAAATTTCTCTGTAACTCAGAAAAGAAGTTATAAAAATTAGGTGATCAGGAAAAAGCAACACAATCCATAAATATAAACCAATATAGTGATGATTGCTGTTTAAAAAGTAGAGCATACAAACCTAAACTCTGTCCAACATTCAGCTAGACTGTTCCTATCCACCAGGAAAGTACTATAAAACTGTTAGGGAAATATTCTGTCTGTATTTCATGGTAGGCAACAAACTTTGCTTGTTAATAGGTAATGAAATTGGTATAGAACATGTCATTGAACGACAGGTTATTTACCTGAATAGCTACTTCCCTAGCTCAGCAGATAGCACATATGCTAACAACTATCTCTCCCCTATCTCTGCCCTTTTGGCCACCCTGTATTCATCTCCCCTGCTGTCCTGCACTCTACCCTGCATGCGCGCTGCATTCTGCTGCACCTGCCACCCTGTGCTCTGCCCTGCACTCCCACTGCCCTGTTCTCCATCGCTCCTGCTGCCCTGTGCTCCGCCACCCCTGCTGCCTGCTGCTGCTGTGCCCAGCCTGGCCCTTCCCAAAGCCTTCTTCCCAAAGCCTTGCACAGTCTTCCTGAGCTGCCTTGCAAAGGGCCAGGCCGGGTGTGCCTCGTCAGCAGTAAGAGGAAGAAGACAGAGAAGGTTGGCTGGGGGTGGCAGAGCACAAGGGAGGAGGGGTGGCAGAGTGGAAAGGGTGGGAGCAGTGGGGGAGGTAGGGGCGGTGGAGCACAGGGTGGCACGGCAGCAGGGGCTGCAGAGTGCAGGGCAGCAGGAGTGCAGGGCAGAGTGCAGGAGGGCGGGGTGTTAGGGGTGGTGGAGCACAGGCTACCAGGGTGGCAGGGGTGGCGGAGTGCAAGGCAGCCCAAAGGGCAGAGATGGGGGGAGAGAGGCAGGTGGGGGGAGTTGAAACAGAAGTGAGCACGGCAGGGCAGGACAAGTGTGAGGTCCTGGCCTACCAACTGCAACCAGGACTACTGAAACTGCTATTGTTAAGCAATGTAGTCATGTGATGTTCTGCCTAATGACTGCATTGCTTAGTGATGGAAATTCTGGTCCCAATTAGGGTCGTTAAGTGAGGATTACCTGTAATACCAATGTTTAGGCATAGGCCCTGAAAAGGGCCTTTCCCAATCCCCAATCAAATGGATTACAAATGTACGAACCAGACCACAGAATTAGGTTCATCTAAGACAAGATGTTCCTTCTTATCTAGAACTATAAAGATTTTAATCAGAATTAAAATGCTCACTACATGGGCAGATCCTGGATTTTTTCCATATAGAACAAGTAGCAGCTCTCCAGAGTTTCAGAATGTTTTCTTAAACTTATTTGGAGAAGTTAGGGATAATCATTCTATCTTTGAGTTACTGCTCTTCCCTTAAATTTGTGGTAAATATTCTATAAGTAGCAGTAATGGAATCTGGAGGGGTGGGGTGGGGTGATGGATATACTTGTTCATTATCTGGCACTCTCTTTGCTTTCATATTATTGATTACACATCTAATTTCATCAGTTAACATAATAACACTTAGCATTTCTTGAATCTTAATTTATACACATAATTTCAGAATTAATCCTGTAACTGCAGTTATTCTTAAAACTGCAGTTTTTTTAAAATCTGATTTATCTGTCATTTAATAATAATAAAAAAGACCTGATAGTTTAAGAGAACTACTTTATTTCATAGTTCTGGGGGCTAAGCATCTTGTATATTAAATTTACCAAGGCAGAGAGGCCTGACCTTAAGAAATTAGTGTCCTTGGCTTTTCTTTCTCAGTAGGAAAACCTGGGATCCAAACAACATCTAACATTTTCAACACCAATCACAAGCAAATTGTTCCTACTAATGCAATTATTCAGAACACTGTGACCGGCAAGTATTGTTTTTCCCTGGACTTTTAATTGATCCACACACTAGAAAATTTCTCTTAGATCTGTTTAAGAGTATTATTAGTTTCTGTAATTAATGCTTGGAGAAAAGACATAGATTCTTGAAAGCCTTTAATTGGCAAAGGATATTTTTTTGGTACTATGGATGGAAGTGATATAACTAATGTTGAAAGTGCAGCAAAATCTTTTTTGGCTCTAGTGATATCTTTAGAGCAAAATAGAATGTAAATATCCTTACTTTACCACAATGCAGGATTTAATGTAGTTTTAATAGAAACTAATCAGGAGAGAAGAGGGATGTCAGGTTCAGCCTGGCTCAGCACACGCCATTCAAGTTAGCTGCGATTCTGCCTAGCTAAGTTCAACCGCGCCTGGTCAGCTTCCTTGCCTCAGGCGCAGGCAATCGAAAGAGGAAGTGCTAACCGCAAGTAAAGTTCCCACAGGTGGCGGCAATCAGCCCACGGCAGGATTCAATTACTTCTTAACAAGTGGGACTTCCCCCAGCCGCTGCAGGCAGGCAGCCACAATAGAAACAAAGAGCTCTGCAGCTTAAGCCGTGCTCATCTGCCCATCAAGCGCAATCGTGAGTCAGCCTCACGGGACCTGCCTTGCGAGCAAGACAGCTGAAAACAAAGGACCCTGGCTGAACCTGCCATTGGACCGAGGCGGGGAGAGCCAGGGGCGAGGCAAGGGTGGGCAAAGGCGGGCAGGGGCGGTCAACAGGCGGGACTTGCTAAGCGTGGGAACAGGGAGACTATAAAATGCTATGTAACCTGTGCCAAGCCAACCCTGGCTTTGTTTGTAACCACCTGCATTACACCTGAGTAAATTGCTTTTGTACGAGCCTGCGTCTCACAGAGCCTTTATTCGGCAATGAATGTGGCAACTCTTACAAGGGAGACAGTTGCTTATATTGTCAACTTGAACAGGAAGTCAGTTAGGATGAGGAATAGCAGACATTTTCTCTTTTAACTTTAGGAGGAGGAAAGAAATGCTGACTATCAAGGTCCATCCTTATATAGAAGTAACTGGCAAATTGCGCAAGCCATGGCCTTTCCTATTGATCTTGGAACATCAGTGTAACGGAAATACATTTAGCCAGCCAACAAAACCTGCTGGGTTCAGACTGTGCAGATTCCATTCACTGATCCCTTTCTGCTCTCTTAAACTCTCTCTTTAAAGTTAATTTCCTTTATGAAATTTGAAGATTCTGGATTTGTGGTGCTATTTGGTTGTAGGTAGAATGTATCACTGATTTCTAATTCTACTAATCCTATTGAGTTCTAATCCCAAACTGTCTCTAAGAAGACCTGGTCTGATTCCATTGGGGGACTTTTCTGACAGTATAGTATCTCATTTTGAAAGAGTTGGCCCACCTTGATCCCAGTTCCAGAGAAAAAGCTTTCTGAATGTGACATTTCCTGTGCTCCATTGAAGCATGTGGATTCAGCAATTAGCTCTTCTTTGCTCATTTGCCATTACTGAGGTAATTCTGATTTGTTTAATTTCCTCTACTCTTTAATATATTTAAATTCAATAGTTACCACATTTGACCCGAGGCTACACAGCATACACAAAAAGGAAGTCTGTAAAAACAGCTAATCACAGTAGCAAGTGACGCAGAAGGAAGAGGACAGACAATAAAAGAGAGACAAACTTCAGGTGTACCTCATTGTATGGCCTCCACAGAAAGCCATCTGGGAATGGCCCCCTTCTCAACAATTATTCCTTCACTATCTTCACACTTAGATATCCCAAATGGTCACTGGACAAAATTGGCCATGGACCTTGTCTTAGCCTACTGTGCAATGAGGAATGAGACCCCCAAAGGTGGCTACAATCAAGATCATCCTGTATGGACTTAGGAGAATGAAGACATTGCTATGTCTTTGTCCAAGCATCTGTGAGCAACACTACCCATAAATCTGATTGAGATTCTATGTCAACAATTCATGCAGTGCACAATTCACAGAAAACTGACTTTCATATAATGTTCTTAGGCCTGAGATCATGCAAGGGTCACAAGTTTGTTTGAAGTGTCAATCAATGTGCCTGACAACTTTAGCTGCACTCTTCATCAATGTACAAGGCAATTTTTTTTTTTTTTTTAATCTGCGCTCAGTCATTACTGATCCTGCAGTGACTGCCTGGACGAATCCTTGCAGTTTTCAAGGCAATTGTTTTTCAGAAGTGGTTTGCCAGAGCCTCCTTCCTAGAGCAGAGCCCAGCTGGCGAGCGCAGGAGGCGGGGTTTCCGTTGCTTTGCACCCTTTTCGGGCGAGCGCGGTTTCGCGCTTACCGGCAACTGGTCCCGTCTCTCTGTGCAAGGCGCTGCCAGCATTTTTCCTCCCACCGGAGTGAGAGTACCCATTTATCTACTCACGTGAGTTTTCGACCTGTTGGGTTGACAGGAGCTGCGGGGGGGGGGGGGGGGGAAACAGGAGCTCACCCTGTTAACGCGAAGGCTGGACTCGAACCGCCAAAGCGTCAGCCATTTCTGGCCATCAACTTTCAGCGTCATTAAGCCGCTGCGCCACCGCATCCCCATAAGGCAAATAATCCATTATTAAGCATTAGTTTAATATTACTGGCATAAGGTTAGCTTAATAATGATTAAGTCCAGGCCTGAGTAATGGCAACCTATAAACCAGGATTACCCCTTAAAACAATTGCCTGGGCTCTAGAAACATCAACATGTAAACAAGTTTGATTAAAAATATTCACTGATTCGCTTTTGATGAAATAAAGCAGTAGGTCTCTGTAAATTTCTTTTATCAACTGTACTGTAGCATTACCAAATCCATATCAGGAAAGGTAAAACATTACATTCAACTTCTCTTTTGAGAGTACATTTCAATTTCCCACAGTCTACAACTGTAATCATCATCATTATCCTCATTAGTTCAGTGCCATCTGAATGCATGCAATCTCAAGATTTGTGAGAGACTTCCTTACTGTAAGAGAGATTATTATAGTTCTTGACCATTTTATGAGGACACTGCATTGTTTTGATCAGATAAGAGATTATAGCTGTCCCAAATATACAGAAATTGTGCTTCTCTGTCCTTTTCCCTTTTATTCTTGCTGACAAAAGCCACAAAGATAGGTAAGAATGGGCATACAAAACTTTTAGGACCAAGTTTTACAGTTAGAATTATCCAAATATTTCAGTTTCAAGATTTGTCATCATATTGCAGTTGCAAGAAGGAATGTAATGCAATAGATATAATTGTGTGATACTTTAAATATTCAAGAATCTGCACGGTGCAATGCAGCTTAGTGCAATGAAGCAGTTCAACAGTATACAGCTGTTTCCCCCAACAGGAGTCAATTCAGAAGTGCTGGCTATGAATTATAAGAGAAGTATGAATTACTGCCCAGTGTATCTGGAGAGCAGTAAGTTGACAGGCTGTATTGCTTGCCCCTTCCCCGCTATTGTTTAGGAAGTCCCTCAAGACCTGGTTGTCATCAGGCCTGGGGAACCAGAGACATTCTTAGATGGCTCTGCTATGATTGATATTCTGCTCTCTCCGTGGGGTTTGTATATTTTAAATTTTTGGATAATGTTTCCATTTTAATAATTACTTTTTATCTTTTTACAATGATTTTTTTAATCTATTTGCCATTTTCTTAATTGTTGTATGCTGCCCAGAGTCACTTTGTGTGAGATGGATGGCTATATAAATGTGACAAATAGATAAATAAATAAAATTGTAGGAACAAATGCTGCATTGTTAATATGAGTGTTCCATTTTATTCCAGATCCTTTCTGTAAACTGCCCAGAGTCGCTTTTTAATGAGATGGGCAATGACAAATTTGAGATAGATAGATAGATAGATAGATAGATAGATAGATAGATAGAAGTGCTGAAGTCAAGCACATCAAGAAGGAAACAATATTTCAAACATGTCTCAAAATTTTTCCAATCAAAGAGAACACTGGAACAAATGAAATTATGAAAAATACTATTTTCAACTTGAAAGATATGCCTTTTTGCAACCTTTAATATGGAAAAGCACAGCCGTAATAACTAGACCAGTTAAAAAGGTTCAGTTTTATTCGGGGTGACATTTTAAAGTAAACTATTTATCTCACTTACAGAATAGTTGCTTTGTGCTGCATAATGTAAAGGTGTTGCCCCCTGACTATCGGACAGGATTGTTCCAACTTTGTTTCTTTCTAAAAGAATATGGACAATCTGTGCGTGACCTAACAAAAAACCGAGAAAAAGCACATATTAATGTATGAACAATACAGTATACTTTTATTCTAATAGAGGAGCACTAGATTTTTCCTCTATGACAGAACATATACAAATTAAATCTAAAAGTCAAGCCTAAATCATACTTAGTTTAATTAAAATTATGGGCTTGATCCAGACATAGAATAAATAAGAGGTCTCTAATTTTGGGATGTCTGTATGCACACTGAGAATTCTGAGAAACTTCATGCAGCAGAGATCTAATTAGGTAACAAAGTGTAAGCAATTCTTCAAATGGGTGAAATAAATGCAGGACAGCCTCTGCTTAGAGGTAGGCCTAGCAAAAATTGAATGTTTAATTTTTAGATAAAAGTGAATGCTGCACAACAAGGCACAGTCTCTTTAACATAGGTAGATCCTTTCCATGTATCATGGAAATTGAATGTTGAGCAAAACATGCTACAGAGCAAACTTTATTGCCCATGCTTGTGCGAATGGGCTATGACAAGCAAGAAACATTGAAATAGACACTTAGTTATCCAGATACACAGGAAGACTAAGATAGAAGTGCAGAAGTCAAATTTGGTCACATAATTTCCAGGTAACATGATTTCTTAAACAGTTGACTCTACCAAAGAGTAAGCGTTCACTTTTCAGCCTTTTCACACTAGCCCTTTAGCTACTTGTAGATGAATACTCCCCTCAGTGAAAGAGTCTGTGCATGAGGGACAGGTAGATAGCAACACTGGTCATGTCTTTGTGTTTTGACTCTTCCATTGACACATCTGTAACACCATGCTAGAACCTTAAAACAAAGAATTGCAATTTTTATGTACACTATTTGCAGGTAAGGACTGTACAATCACGTGGCAAGTAGCAACATCTTGTTGATAGCCTACTGGGCACAGCAGTGTTAACACAAGAAAGTGTAGGAAAATGGATATTGGTGTTCTCCCTTTTATTATTGTATGTAATGATTATATGTACTTTTATGTAATCTATATATTTTTATTTTATTACTTGAACCAATATAATGCATTTTTATATTTGCGTGAGAGTGAAAGTGTATTGATTAAATGAATGCAGGTAAGAGATTGGGCTTGAGCCCTAAACACCTAGCCATTTATTTGATCCCACATAACAAAACTTGTGATATCAAGATTATACATCTGCCTCGACCAAACACCTACACAGAAAAATGAGAATCTCACTTTCCAAATTAAATATATAGAGGCAAAACTATTCTTGAATCTCACCCTTGAAAATGTAACCGAAGGACAAACTCCTCTGATTGCTGTTCCCTTTTCCAAACTGCTTTCCTAGCTCCTCAAGTGTTTTTCCAGCCCCAGTTGGAAAATATATTTTTTAAAAATATTTATTTAA
Source organism: Liasis olivaceus (assembly GCA_030867105.1). Taxonomy (NCBI): domain Eukaryota; kingdom Metazoa; phylum Chordata; class Lepidosauria; order Squamata; family Pythonidae; genus Liasis; species Liasis olivaceus. Next base: position 60,208,726 of record CM061351.1, read on the forward strand.
ATAATAAAACCAATGTTTTAGCTAGCTTGTTGGGCTTGTTGAATGCTGAACCCTAACCCTAACCTTCTTCTTTTCTTATCCAAGAATGGGAATCACAGAAGAGTGGAAGGAAAGAAAGAGAAAGCTAGAATAGATTTTATTCATTCATTCATTCATTCATTCATTCATTCATTCATTCATTCATGTCGCCCATCTCCCCCAGAGGGTGACTCTGGTTGGCTCGCAGTTCGAGTAAAACTCGAAAACAATTAAAAAAATAAATCCCCACATTAATTAGTTAAAAAGTCAGACTATATAAAAAAGAACCTATACATAAAATGACTAAAAACATTCAAGATGACGGGGGTGGGGTAGAATCAATTACCCCACAAGCCACTCCCACTGCTGTGAGCCCCTATCTGGCCTCCAGGCCATCTGGCATACCCAAGATTTCATGCTCTTCCTGAAGGCCATGAGAGCGGGGGCACACTGCACATTGGGTGGTAAGTTGTTCCACAGAACGGGGGCCATGGCAGAAAAGGCCCTCTTCCTAGACCCCACCAGTCAAAATTCCTTGACTGGTGGGGTCCGCAAAATGCCCCTTCTGCCGGACCGAGTGGGGTGGGCTGATATAACAAGGACAAGACGGCTCCTCAGCTAACCTGGTCCTGTGCCATGAAGAGCTTTAAAGGTAATAACCAACACCTTGAATTGGACCCAGAAGCAAACCAGCAACCAATGCAGTTTGCGTAACAGAGGGGTTATGTGGGCCCTCTGGGGGCATTCAGAACTGTCCGTGCCGCTGCATTCTGTACCAGCTGTAGCTTCCGGATACTCTTCAAGGGTAGCCCCATGTAGAGCGCATTACAGTAATCCAACCGGATGACCAGGGCATGAGTGATTGTGCGGAGAGCCTCCCGATCCAGGAAGGGGCATAGCTGATGCACAACACGAAGTTGTGCAAAGGCTCTCCTAGCCACAACTGCCACCTGCTCTTCGAACAGGAGTCATGAGTCTAGGAGGACCCCCAGATTACACACTGGGTCTGTCTGGGGTAGTGTGACCCCATCAAGAACCAAAGATGATAAACTTCTAGAGCCAAAGATGATAAAGTCCTAGATAGCTAGAAGCTATAAATCTACTTTCTAGAATAAATCATATTTGATTTTTTTTTTGGTTAAAGTTAAAATGGGAAGACAGGAGGCTCAGCAGGTATCTATTATACTGTGCCGGCCTTTCTTTCAATGGATTTACATTAAGCACAACTAATTTTAGATCTAATCCAATATGGCAAGTTTGTAAGCATTTGATTGCCTCACTGACTTCAATGGAACTAAACAAATTTAGCCTGGACTCATTTTAACAGTGAGAGTGTAACAGGGATAGTTATAGCTGACATACTTTGGATGGTAGAATACAGTAGCTGCTTGTATGGATTTTACAGTCTCTGTTGATTGGAGGCAAAGTTAACAACACTTTGCTCATATCACAAAAAATCTTTGTATTAAAGTTATGGACCTACTGTGCTGGTCCAGGTTGGTAGACAGATATTTTTTGACTGTCCAGTCTAGGGCTGAGACAGATTTACTTGCTCAAACATACCCAACTGGCTTCTATATCTAAGGGAAGACTAGAACCTAGGTCTCCTTGCTCCTAGTCCAGCCATATGGGCACACAGACACATAGATATGTGTGTTCCTGTGTGCATAAGGAAATGAAAATATTTTCAAGAGTTATAGTATTGTTTGAAATGGCTATATTTTTAAAAAGTCTAGTCATAAGATTCTATATAAAACTATGTGTGATTGGATTATGAAATAAGCCATCATGGACAAACCTGAAGCTTAGAAAAACAGATCCCACCTTGACTCTTCAAAATGACAATCAATTAAGCTGTGCATACTACAGTAGCAATCTCAGGTAAGATGGATTACTTTGCCAGAATCCTATTGCCCATTTTCTTCCATGCATGGAAGCAAATATCTCTGGAAGGCAACTCAGAAAGCCCAAGCAGATAATACAGTAGCTTCCTTTAAGCTTTTCTCTTGCATTCTGTCTGTGGAAATGTTGAACTGGCTTACAAGAATATAGATGAGAACTTAAGGCCAGAACAATTGATGGAATAATATAATTTGGCAATCTATTTTTGCAGCTTACATCCCTCCATAAAGCTTACAGATTAAGGCTGTCCAGAATTTTAGCCCATATTACCAACTAAGCCTGAAGTAACTGCATTTGCTCACATTCATCCTCTGCTGTATTTGCTTCTCCTGCTAATTAGTAATGTGGAAAATACAGATTGCAAGGATCCTCAATTCAGGGATTTTATAATGTAAAACATTGTGTAGAGAAAGCACACTATGTTATTAAAAACAATAAATTAAGGAAAGACAGTAAATATGGGCTCTCTGATTTGCTATACATTTAATTATTCAAAATAACATTTTCTCATTTTCCCCACTGACACAAAATTACTATAAGTGGGTGAATGGGTGAACTATGAATGGGTGTCTATAGTGTCTAGTAATTCCAACCATTAAGAATTGTTCAGGGACAAACAGCATGATTTGTTGCCTGGGATTAAATTCTGGAATGTTTTGAGATGGTTAGTTCTAAAATTTTATTGGAATATTTTAGAATTTAGTGAATTAGTGGAGTGCAAATGTCTCAACAGGGGGTGCAGCTGAGAGAGGGGGAGGAGGCAGGAACCATTTTTTCTTTAATTTCCTCCTCTATTTCCTTCTCCAGCTACAATGGCACTGGTGCTGTTACTGTGTACCTGTCAAAACTTCTATCAAGTTAGCAGCTTAGCCAGAGAGAAAACAATAGCTATTTGTGAACAGCCCAGAAAAAGTAGGCTGACTGAAGGAAGAGATGTTAGCATCACCCCGGTCTTCCAAGTATAAGTGTAATACTTTGCTTCAATCATATAACCTGTAATATAATCTGTAAACTGCCTAGAGTCCTGTGGATTGAGGCAGGGATGAATTACATATGCAAACCAACCAACCCACTGAACAATGAGCTCTGAACTCATGCTACTAGGGACTCAAGATATGATTTGGATTTCTTTGACACATCATGCAGCTTGCAATCAACCTGTCAGGTGGGAAAAAGTGATCTTGGAAGTGATGTTGAAGAACCCAAACTTTTTGATTTACCCAAGAACTTCAACATCCATAATGAGGCCAAATTATCCTCAGCATAATAGAATTCATGTCTACTATAGCAACTATGGAAATGCTTATCACTTTAAATGTTATTTCCCATGATTTGCAGACTTTACAATGCCTGAATCTATGCAGACAAAAACTTTAGTATATTATGTGAATCAGAAAATTTTAGAGCTGAAACAAAGATGGGATGCTTTAGATTAGAAAATGATGGAGCTGAAAACCTTACTGATTAATATCAAACAAGAATTATGCAGTTTGAAGATTCTGATAAGCAATAGATGTTGAAACAAAACTGAAAGTAAATCAAATTGAAGTGACCCACTTACATGATATATTTCTTCAGAAATAATTTACAATTTTTAAACATTATTTGCAATGACAAGCAAAATCAGTTCATAGCAATCTTTGAGGATGGAATTATGTGAGAAATTTTCCCCCTGTAGCCAGAATATAAGTCTAAAATTGAAACTGCCTACTGTGTGGGTTTCTGATTCCACTGAGTACAAAAGCCTAGTCCTATTGTAAGGAGATTTTGAGATATATAGTATGAGATCATATCTTGATTTTATCTGGGCGGGCAGGATCTTTGGAATGGAATGCAAAGATAATAATTTTCTTTTTCCTTTGTTCATCTGTAGTTTCTGGTGTGAAGATGTTTTGTGACCCAGAGGCTGTAGAGAAGGTTATTGTTTTGGGTTCATCTGAAACAAAGTCTTTTCCAGCATTTATATTTGCTCATTCCTAAAATAGAGAGATGGGCCATCTTTGTGTGAAGAAAGTTCTTGTATAATACTTTCAATACATCTCATCTGGAAGTCCTAGTACTAGTGGGGTTTTTTTGTTTTGCTGAGTTTCTTTTTTACATTTTTAATTTGGTTCTTTTTAGTCTTTTAATTTTTTTTCTAGTTGGATTTTTTTTTTAGTTTACATAGTTTGCCTCAGTTATATGAACATTTTTTCTTCCCCTTTGTCTCTCAGATTTTTATGGTTTTTATGTGCATTTTTTCATGTTGTCTTCAGTCATTTTGTGGAATGTAAAGATATTTTCTGTAGAAGATGAGTAGATCAAGAATATTTGATGTGGGAAATGAAGGTGGCAGACATGGCCAGGAGGGTCTTTGCACAATACTTCTTGTGAGACAATTGCACTCATTCCTGTATCAAGCGGCCCTACTCCTGGTCATTCATCTATTCCAGTTCTCTCCCATCTAGACTACTGCAATTCAGTTTACATGGGGTGCCCATGAACCATTTGGAAGCTGCAAGTGGTCCAGAAAGCAATGGCACAAGTACTTGTGGGTGCACTTTAGTGCGCTCATATAACATCACTGCTTTGCAAGCTGTACTAGTTCTCTATAAGCTTCTGTGTGCAATTCAAGATTCTGGTTATAATCTGTAAAGCCCTTCATGTCAAGGGTCGGGTAACTCATGGGATTGCCTGTCTTCAACTGTGTCTGGTCATTCCAAGACATCTGCCAGAGTGGGCATGCTTCAGGCCTCTTACATGAAACACTGTTACCTAGTAGGATCCAGGGGATGTGCCTTCTCTGTTACAGTACCTGCCCTCTGGAATGAGATCCCTCAAAGATTCATGTTGGTCCTACTCTGATGACATTCTGGAAGGCCCTGGAAACCTGGCTGTTCTCCCAAGACTTGGGGTAGGGTGGATGTGGTCCCCTTGCTAGATGTGTTTCTATCTATATAGCACATTGTTTGAATGGATGCTAATTTTGTTTACTTGTACTGTATTTTATATTTTCTAATTGTTGCTTGTTGTATATTGTGAGCTTCCCAGAGTCATCTTCAAGTCAGGTGATGCTGAAATTTGATAGAAAAAATAAATAAGTATCCCTCCACCTCTCCCACCAAAAAACAACCCAATAACAAAAACAAAAACCTGGCTGATATGTGTTTTGATTTCATTCATGATAAGTTACTATAACATAACCTCTAACAGTCAAAGACACTTTGGATATTCTAAATCATGAAGAATATGTCAGTTAAAAATATTAATATTAAAATAGGTATCATACATAAATTGCATCAGGTATACTAACTACTTATTCATTTCCAAATTCAGTTTAAAGTGCCCCAAATGTTTTGGTTGCATCCACATGAATCTATCCAAATCTTAATATCAGCACTTCAGGCTGATCAATAAAAACAGTGCAATTAGAAAATACAGTGAAGAAGCCTTTTCTGAGGTCAACCTGTTCTTGAAGAATATACATAACTAATATTTTATGCTATTTTAATGCCATTGTAATAATTGTAAGCATTGTGTCTTCATATAGTGAATGGTTGTCACCAGCATTAGCATCATCCTGAACTATGCCCAACTAAAGGCAACCTTTCTGAGCCAATGGGCATACTTAGGATGTCAAGATTACTTTGTGATCATCCTCATGAAGTGGCTATCAGGGGGACTCTTGCTTACTTATAAAAAAATTGTCAACATGATCCCCTCCTTAATGACATTTGGCAAATGAGTCTTTGTAAAATAAGTTGAAGAAAAAGTAGTTTATATTTTCCCTGGGATTTTAATTTTGTTTTTAATTAGTTTTTTTTAATGGATATTTGATTGAAAAGATATTTTACTAATATTCATTGGTGTGAGCAGCCAGAGTCTGGTGAAATAGGCAGCATGCAAATTATGTAAAATAAATAAGAATGAATAAAACTTGTGTTTGGCTGATCATGGAATATTCATTTACTACAAACTGATGAAGTTTCTCTCTTTTGGTTCCTCTAGCTTTGTCCCTGAGTCAATTCTGAGGCTAATTTACATATTCCAATCCACTATGTGAACTAAAACACAAATTTCTTTCTGTATTTATACATCTCTGAATTTTCAAACAGATTTCTAGTCCATATCAAAATTAGTACAAATACATATTTTAAGGATAAGTATTGACAAAAATATACATTTAAATGTGTATATGTAAGAAGAATGCAAAAAACAGTTTGCATAATGTGAACTTCCATACATTAGAGAAAACATGCACAAAATATTGATGCAGTTTTAAAGAGAGATTAGCAACTGTTGTGGATATAGATAATAAAATGAAGTTAAGATTGGAAGACTTGTTGATCCAATAGCTCTTATAGCTCTTACATACAGTTCCACTGCTACTTTCCTACATCCTGCAATTTATCTGAATAGCAGGTAGAAGAGACTATGGAGAGTTTTAAATCTCTCCTCTATGTTATCTCCCTTGTACTCTGTGCTACTCAACTAACCAGAGAAAAATAAGTGAATAGTATGAAAAAACTGTAAGGACAGTTTGGGGCCTTGGAAGACTCTGAAAGCTATACCCAAGAGAAGACCCAAATTAGGTAACACTGAGCTGCATGAATCAATGGTCTAAGTTAGTCTCATGATCATATTTTTCTGTCTCCTTCAAGGCAAGCTCCTTCTTACTTGTCTCAGGATGCAGGCTCTTAATTTAGAAAAAGCAATATTCCACAAAAATTAGCTGACAAATATGTTCAAAAGGGTTAAGAATTTCTGCCATTTGTGATTTACCCAATAAAGCTGCCCAGTGAAGGGGAGTTCGAAATAAATTATCATAAGAAGACACGTTGCAACTTTCGTAGGATGTCAGCAGATCAACAACAGCTATATTCCCATCAGCAACTGCAAAATGGAGGGGAGTTCGTCCTTCATAATCTTGCCAGTTTAGCAGAGATTCAGTTGGAGCAGCATCCTGGTTTGTAAAAATGCCAATTAAATAAGATACAATGAATTTTTAGAGATGGCAGTAGGTACTTAAAAAGTCCTACTGGGCAAAGGTTCAAGCAGTAAATCAGGCAAAAACTAAAGCAAGACACTGTTATAATTTTAAAAAATTAGAACTGCACCTACTGATGGTAATTAAATTTCAAATTTCTTTGGAACAAAATTGCACAAATATTTTATTTCTTAAGGCAGAGGTGGGCCACCCATAGTATGAAAATCTGCAACACCCTGAGATTGTATTATCAAAGCATAGTAGCAAATTACCGAATTTTGATGTTGCCATTTTTAAAAAGGCTTTTTGTTGCAAAAGTAAGGATAGACATGAAAATGAAATAACTCTAGGAAGGTGGGTGTTCTATATCCATTCCCACCCCTAAAAGTGGGCTGAAATTGTGCTGTTAAAATTTGGGGCAAAATAGCTGAATTTTGGTAGTAAGATTTGGGGGTAAAGTATGAAAATAAGGTATGGAAGTGGGAGAAGGAAACCTCTGGGAAGTGAATTTGACATTTCCACCATTAACCTGTCCAAGCTCCTCCAAAATATAATAAAAACCAGGGCAAAATCTTCAGTTTGCACCTTTCTAATGACACCTCAGTGGATTGTTGGAAAGTGGATTTGACCCACTAGAAGTTGCCCGTCCATGTTTTGTGGGGGGCAGGTTTTCCTGCTTTAATTAATGTTATAACACTTTACAATCTATACTTTTTTTTCTTATTTTAAAGTTAGTAAATTTATATTCTAACTGACAACTCTAGTTCTCAATGTGGCTTATACTATTGATAAAATACAATCAATATATAAAGGTAAACAACGAGCCTCTATAACAGGAGCTGTCCTCTGATGACTTTTTCCAGAAAAAAATGTTGGTGGTATGTGGATAGATTGAAACTATCTATCCACATATATAGTCTAGCTAAAGGTAGATCTAAAGTTATTCTCCCCCCTTTTTGGTAATTCTTCATGCATTACATTGGATCAGTTTCAGCTTGTGACAACCAACGATGTGGACAAGCAATTAGGATCCATATGTTCCACCATTTTTCCTCTGGATCTTTGTCCAACCTTGTTTGTAAATTCTGGCTGGAAAGCTCTCAATGATATTTCAGTTAACATCATAAATGCCTTTCTGAGGAAGTTCAAAATTAAAACAGACAATTATTAGGCCACTTATAGATATCTATGTATTGAATGCCTCAGGGATAAACAATTATAGCCAGTTTCTAATATTTCATGTTTGGGTAAGGTGAAAAAGAGAGTGGTAACATCTCAGCTGTAGGAAGTCCTTGAGGAAACAGATTATCTTGATTCGTTTCAAAATGGTTTCATAGTCAGTTGTATGGTTGACTCTTCCTTGGTTGGCCTGAAGGATAATTTTTTGTTTGGTATTTGACAAACTGAATGTGACTTCGCTGGATTGGAAGCCACAATTCTAGATAGGGAGTAAATAAATCTGTACTGAATAGGAGCACATTCTCCCAGAAGGTGAAGTAAACAGTTTGATAGTGGTAGAACTCAAATCATACATACATATATATATTCCTCTACTCCCTCTACCCTACTTACTTTGCGTGACTGGTTATTTTTCTAGGAAACTACACATTAGTCTAGCAAAGCTGCACTTTTGTTAAATAACTTTCCCCCCATATCTGAGGATTACAGGAGCATAAAGTATAACATAATGGTATTTCCAAATGGGTAAGACTGGAAATTTAATCTTTTTCTTTTTTAAATGATCACCTGTAGGGAGGAGCAGCTGCTGGCTCTTTAAATCAAAAGCCAGCCTGAGGGCCAATACAGGAAAAGAAGGGTTCTGTTAGGTTTGGGCAGAAAGAGTTTGGTGTGGTTTTGGTGAGGGAGTTGACTGGAGTGCTGGATGAGGGGGTCACCTCAGGCAAGGCTGAAAGTCTAGTTAGAATTGCATTAGGGTTTTTTTTAACTGTGTTGTGTGCGTTGAAACTTATTTTCTTTTGGTACCTTTAGTAAAGTTTATTTTTTGTTTCAATCCTTGATCTATGAGGACAGGCTGAAGGAACTGGGGCTGTTCAGTCTGGAGAAAAGAAGACTGAGGGGAGACATGATAGCAGTGTTCAGGTACATAAAGGGGTGCCATAGGGAAGATGGTCAGGAACTCTTTTCCATGGCCACAGAAACTAGGACCAGAAATAATGGGTACAAACTGCAGCTACCTAGATTTCACTTAAATATAAGGAAAAACTTCCTGACGGTTAGATCTGTACAACAGTGGAACAGTCTACCTATGGAGGTTGTGAGTTCTCCATCTCTGAAGGTTTTTAAGAAGAGGCTGGACAGTCACCTCTCGGGGATGGTTTAATTGGTTTCCTGCATATTGCAGGGGGTTGGACTAGATGATCCATGTGGTCCCTTCCAACTCCAAAATTCTATGATTCTATGATTCTATGATTCTATCACCTGCCTCATCTTGGCTGGGCTATAGACTCCTAAAGTTTTGCTTTGGTTTCCCTTTGGTGTTTGGCCAGATCAGGGGTGAGGATTTCCCCTTTAATCCTCTCCTGGTTCCCCTGGTGTGGCAGGGAGAAGCTGGTTTATAATGAAGAGATGGAGGCAGCAAGGAGACCTAATTGGCCAGTCATTGTTCACCCATAGGCACAGTTACCTCAGAACTGAAGGACCTCAGAGGAGGGGCTGGTTTGACCCTAAGAGTATCCTTTTTCTCTCATTACATCACCAACATGGAAAAAAATGCCTTCCATTGAATTTTCTACGTAATTTGCCTTTGATTAATTCCAGCATGATTAATTCCAGCATGATTAATACTGTATGAAGCCAATTGATCTCTCTTCTGTTTCTACCTACCAAGGAATCTATGCATCTACCAAAATATGGATTTTATAATTTAAAACAACAACAATGGAGAACAATGATTATCTCCTTGCTGATTTTTCTCAGTAAGCATTGGGAATCCCTGAATGAAGCTACAATCATGTTCTTGAAACTTTTTTGGAAATTCAAAAGCTTGCAAATACTTAGTAATGTCATCTGGCCTAAAACAGGTAATTTGGATATTGGCAAAATTGAGATGATTTAATTAGAAACATGAATAAGTAAATTTGTAAACTGCTCCTAGAATTTCTCTGGCTGCAGAACAGGGTTTTTTTTTAAAAAAAACTTTAAGCAGAAGATGACGACTACTACTACTTCTTCTTCCTCTTATTATTTATTTATTTATTTATTTATTCGGCTTGTATGCCGCCCATCTCCCCCAACGGGTGACTCTGGGTGGCTCACAATAAAAAACACAGTTCTCTCCAAAGATGGCTAAAATCTATAAATAATTAAAAAACATATTAAAAATACCCTAAAAAACCTCCTCTGATTTGGCCCTAAAAAAACCCCCTGTAAGATGCTGGGGGGGACAACCCATCATCCCACCAGCCATCTCCACAGGTGCGGGCCCCCCTCTGGCCCTGAGGCCTTCTGGCAGAGCCAGGATTTGATACCTTTCCTGAAGGCCATGAGGGAGGGGGCACACCGGACCTCAGAAGGCAGGATGTTCCATAGGGCGGGCGCTATAGCAGAAAAGGCTCTCTGCCTAGACCCCACCAATCGAAATTCCCTGACTGGTGGGGTCTGCAACCTGCCCCTTCTGCGGGACTGAGTGGGACGGGCTGAAGTGACCAGGGCGAGGCGGTTCCTCAGATAACCTGGTCCCGTGCCATGAAGGGCTTTAAAGGTAATGACCAACACCTTGAATTGGACCCGGAAACAAACCGGTAACCAATGCAGCTCACGCAACAGCGGTGTTATATGTGCCCTCCTAGGGGCATTAAGAACTGTCCACGCCGCCACATTCTGCACCAGCTGTAGCTTCCGGATACTCTTCAAGGGTAGCCCCATGTAGAGCGCATTACAGTAGTCCAACCCAGAGGTGACCAGGGCATGAGTGACCGTGCGGAGGTCCCCCTGATCCAGGGGGATAATAATAATAATTATTATTATAAACAATAATTTCAGTTAAATATTTCTGCTCATATAGAACTCCAAATCCCTATTTAGAAACTTTGTATTTAACAACTTATTTCTGCCTTTCACAGATTCTCATTAAATTGTTTGAGTGGTGCATGATTGGTGGCTTATATAATTCTGATATTTAGGATAATACAATTTTGGATTCATCAAATAGCCTTCAAGAAATCTACCTTCTCGTCACATAGACTCATACGGTCCTAAACTGTGTGTGTGTAGTCCTAAACTGTGGGAGAATGTGACAGCCATTTAGTCTTTTCTCTCACTCCTTAAGAAAGCCAAACCATTAACTATCTTGGTTACTCTTTTCTTTTCTTTTCTTTCCCTTTCTTTTTACATCTTATTTTAAAAGAAGAGATTCAGAAGAAGATTCAATATTCTAAATGGGATATTACTGCACAATAAAGTAGAATTTTATGTACTCTCTCTGGTGTACTATATGACTAACATTGAGAAAAAAATCTTACCAAAATGCATTTGACAGTATGAATTGCACTGGGATCCTTGTGGTTAGCTGCCCAATGAAGTGGAATTCTGCCTTCAATGTCTGGGATTCCAATGTTAGAATCATGTTTGATAAGAAGTTTCACATGCTCTGGATTATTGTAATAGGCACTCCAGTGAAGAGCAGTTTGCTGAGAATAACAGTAGAGACAAAGAATATTTTTTAAAAACATCCGAAGTGAAATACATTGCATCCTAAATCAACAATGTAGTTGTAGCTATGCCATTGTGATTAAAGTGTTTGACTGGGACCAACGATACCCAGGTTCAAATTTCCACTTCACTTAGGAGCTTATTGGATGACTTTGTGCATGCCATTATCTCTCAGCCCAGCTCACCTCACACGATTGCTGTTGTGACCTATATATGCCATCCTTTGCTCTTAACTAAACCAGTGGTTCCCAACCTGTGGTTCATGAAGATAGTACAGGTAGTATACAGTATATGACAGCCAGTATGGTGTAGTAGTTAAGAAACCAGGCTAGAAACTGGGAGATTGTGGGTTCTAGTTCTGCCTTCAGCATGAAACCAGCTGGGTGAGTTTGGCCCAGTCACTTTCTCTTAGCTCCAGGAAGAAGGCAATAGCAAATCACTTCCAAAGATGTTGCCAAGACAGCTGCATGGACTTATCTAGGAAGGAGTCAAATATCATATCAAATCTTGCAATGTACAATCCAACCCAAAATTTCACAAGGTTTCAGGTTTTGCTAACATCTCCTGAGACTTGACAAACTCACAAAATTTCAGCCATTAGTTCTTCTCTAAAAAGGACAGGTAAAGTGTGCCATGAGGTCTACAAGCATTGTTTTGCCAACACCCAGTTCTCAAAATTTTTAATAATTTAGCAGTATACATAAAATAGAAAGTTAGGAATCTGCATCTCAGAGGAAAGGCAACATATAAAGCGGGATATAAATGAAAGAAAAAGATAACAGTAAAGAATAACACTGAAACAGATTTCTTCAGGAAATTTATATCTTAATATTAAATAAGTAATTATGAAATAAGAAATATTATTATTATTAAATAATAAGCAAACCAGAATAATAGAAACAAACTATTTAAACATAACATTCATTTTCATAAATTACAAAGCCTGAAAACAGTTGAAAATAAGTAAATAACTAGTTAATGGAAAACACTATATTTCTGTTTAGTGTCTGTCTGTAGTCAATTGCACAGCCATAATCTTACGTTTTTTTACACACATGAAGATGGTGCTAAGAACGCATTGCAGGTATATCATGACTTTAGGAAATGGAGTACAGAGCAATAATCCCTTGCTTGTTTTATTTGTTTTGCATTATTTGTGAAAAGACAAAATTGATTCAGAATAGCAATTCTTATACAGGTGAAACTCGAAAAATTAGAATATCGTGCAAATGTTCATTTATGTCAGTATGGCAACTCAAAAGGTGAAACCAATATATGAGATAGACGCATTACATGCAAAGCGAGATATGTCAAGCCTTACTTTGGTATAATTGTGATGATTATGGCGTACAGCTTATGAAAACCCCAAATTCACAATCTCAGAAAATTAGAATAGTGTGAAAAGGTTCAATATTCTAGGCTCAAAGTGTCCCACTCTAATCAGCTAATGAATCCATAACACCTGCAAAGGGTTCCTGAGCCTTTCAATGGTCTCTCAGGCTGGTTTAGTAGGAATCACAAACATGGGAAAGATTGTTGACCTGACAGTTGTGCAGAAAACCATCACTGACACCCTCCATAAGGAGGGAAAGCCCCAAAAGGTAATTGCAAAAGAAGTTGGATGTTCCCAAAGTGCTATATCAAAGCACATCAATAGAAGGTTATGTGGAAGGGAAAAGTGTGGTAGAAAAAGGTGCACAAGCAGCAGGGATGACCGCAGCCTGGAGAGGATTGTCAGGAAAAGGCCACTCAAAAGTGTTGGGGACTTTCACAAGGAGTGGACTGAGGCTGGAGTTAGTGCATCAAGAGCCACCACACACAGACGGATCCCGGACATGGGCTTCAAATGTCGTATTCCTCTTGTCAAGCTGCTCCTGAACAACAAACAATGTCAGAAGCGTCTTACCTGGGCTACAGAAAAAAAGAACTGGTCGGTTGCCCAGTGATCCAAAGTCCTCTTTTCTGATGAGAGCAACTTTTGCATCTCATTTGGGAACCAAGGACCCAGAGTCTGGAGGAAGAATGGAGAGGCACACAATGCACAATGCTTGAAGTCCAGTGTGAAGTTTCCACAATCTGTGTTGATTTGGGGAGCCATGTCATCTGCTGGTGTTGGTCCACTGTGCTTCATTAAGTCCAGGGTCAACGCAGCCGTCTACCAGGAGATTTTGGAGCACTTCATGCTTCCTTCCGCAGACGAGCTTTATGGGGATGCTGACTTCATTTTCCAGCAGGATTTGGCACCTGCCCACACTGCCAAAAGTACCAAAACCTGGTTCAATGACCATGGGATTACTGTGCTTGATTGGTCAGCAAACTCGCCTGACCTGAACCCCATAGAGAATCGATGGGGCATTGCCAAGAGAAAGATGAGGGACATGAGACCGAACAATGCAGCGGAGCTGAAGGCCGCTATTGAAGCATCCTGGTCTTCCATAACACCTCAGCGGTGCCACAGGCTGATAGCATCCATGCCACGCCGCATTGCGGCAGTCATTGCTGCAAAAGGGGCCCAAACCAAGTACTGAGTACATATGCATGCTTATACTTTGCAGAGGTCCGATATTGTTCTATTCTCCATCCTTGTGTTACTGATGTCATGTAATATTCTAATTTTCTGAGATTGTGAATTTGGGGTTTTCATAAGCTGTACGCCATAATCATCACAATTATACCAAAGTAAGGCTTGACATATCTCGCTTTGCATGTAATGCATCTATCTCATATATTGGTTTCACCTTTTGAGTTGCCATACTGACATAAATGAACATTTGCACGATATTCTAATTTTTCGAGTTTCACCTGTATAAGAACCATGGTGCCCAATTCCCAATGAAAGCAACTCTCATTGAAACCAATGCAAGTTCAAAGAAAAGTTTGTTTATTGGAAAGTAATGCACACCTCTAGAAGCAAAGCTTGGACTGAGTCCTGCGCATACCAAAACTTAGTTTTACCTCACCCCAATTTCACCTCCCCCTCCTGTCTTCGAATCTCTCTTGCGCATGCTGGAGATATCCTCAGTTCTCACATTGGTACAACCTTATGCATTCCTGAGAGCCAGATAATGGCTTCTCTGCGCCTACAATAAACATTCCCATCTTCCCCCCCCCCCCTCCCTCTATTTGTAATGGCAGAAACAAAGCAAGCAAGCTAGCAATATAAGTGATTGATTGCAAGGATTCTGACATGCCTCCCCTCTGGAAAAAAGGATCAGTTTCGGTCTTCATGGGCAGAGACCTGTAGAGGGGTTAGGTAAAGAGAAATAAAACATATGTACAATTCTACAAAATGAATGTATTCGTCATTTTGGTTTGTCAGGGTATTTTTTGTAGAAGTCCTTAATTAACTGTGGTGCTCACACATGTTTCTCCACAACCCACTCACATTGAGACCTGGGTGAATGCTTCCATTGAATGAGAAATTGTAATTCCCCTTTGTGTTTTCTGGCATCTAAAATCTCTTTTACTTCAAAGTGCTGCTCGCCCTCAATCATTATAGGGTGTGGTGGTGTTTGCACCGCGTGCCATTCTAGTGACTCTTTGTGAGGTTTTAAAAGGCTACAGTGAAATACGGGGTGAATTCTCTTAAGATTCTTAGGCAACTGTAGTCGAACTGTCACAGGGTTAATGATTTTCTCTATTGTAAAAGGTCCCACAAACCTGGGCCCCAAATTCTTCGAGGGTTGTAGTGTTTTGAGGTACTTAGTCGATAAATACACTTTGTCTCCTACTTTCCATTCCTTTTCAGGGGACTGCTTGTGATCTGCGTGTTTTCTGTCATCTTGTAATGCTGCCTTAATTACTGGCCAAGTATCTGTTATTTGTTTTATCCATTCGTCTACTGAGGCCACTTTAGTGGATCCCTGGCGAAGCTCTGGGATAGCCACAAAATCCTGCCCAGTAGCTACTTTGAACGGGGTAAACCCAGTGCTCTGATATACAGCTTTGTTATAAACCACTTCAGCAAATGGCAGAAGTTCTGCCCAATTGTCCTGCTGATAGTTTACAAAAATCTCAAATGCTGTTCTAATATGGAATTCACACGTTCAGAAGCACCGTCGGTCTGGGGGTGGTGACTCGAACTCAGGGCCTGACTTGACCCAACTAACTTCATGAACACCGTCCAGAACTCTTGAGGTGAACTGGACTCCGCAATTGCTAATGATTTGGTCAGGGGTCCCATGCAGCCTATAGAGATGCTGTATAAACATTTTAGCCAACTTGCCTGAGGTTGGAATAGACACACATGCCACAAAATGGGCTTGTTTGGAAAACAAGTCAGTTACTACCCAAATCACTGTTTTCTTCTCACTCTCAGGTAACTCAACAATAAAATCCATAGCAATTTGTTTCCAAGATCTCTCAGGGTTTGCTACTGGTTGTAAAAGGCCCATTGGCTTTCTCCCTTGTCTTTTCGTCATAGCACATGTTGGGCAACTAGCTACATACTCCGCCATGTCTTTTCTCATAGATGGCCACCAGAATTGCCTTCGTAGGGGGTGTAAAGTTTTCACAAACCCCAGATGGCCCGCTGTTTTACTATCATGGCCTCGTTCTAAGACCATTTTCCTGGATTCAGTGGGGACATATAATTTTCAACCTACCCACCACACTCCATCTTTATTTGTCAAAGACTCTTTATTCTTATGAAACCATTCATCTGTTTGTAATTTGCAGTTTAGTTCATTCAACAAATTGTTCTCTGGCTTGCACTCCCACTGTTTACTTTGAGCTCTGGTGATAGCTACCATTCCTGTCTGGGGACATGGCATAACTGGGGCAATCACTTCTCTCTGGCTGTTATGCTGTGATAGCCTGGATAGTGCATTAGCCAAGAAGTTTTTCCCCCCGGTATAAAATTCAAGGTAAAATTGAACCGACTGAAAAACTGTGCCCATCTGACTTGCTTTGGTGATAACTTCCTCAGACACTTTAAAGCCTCTAGATTTTTATGATCAGTCCAGACTTCAAAAGGATGAGCTGACCCTTCTAACAGATGCCTCCAGGTTATTAGTGCCCACTGCACAGCGAAAGCTTCCTTCTCCCACACTAACCAGCATCTCTCAGTCTCAGTAAACTTCTGAGAAATTAAGCACAATGATGCAGTACCCGATTTTCGGTCATTTGAAGTAAAACAGCCCTTATAGCCACATCTGACACATCCTCTTGAATTATAAAAGGTTTGTCAGGATCGGGGTGTTTTAAGATTGGTTTTGCAGTAAACAGTCTCTTTAATTGCTCAAATGCCAACTGGCACTCTTCTGTCCAATTTAAAGGTGCCTCCGGTCTCTGGGCTTTCACCTTATCAGTCTTTCCTTTCATTTTTAACAGGTCAGTAAGAGGGAGGGCAACTTGAGCAAAGTTCGGAATAAATTGGCGGTAGAAATTTGCAAACCCCAGGAAACTTCATAGCTTGCCTGTGAGTTTTCGGCACCTCCCATCCAATTACATCACCTACTTTACCTGGATCCATTTCAATCCCTCTATTGGATATTCGATATCCCAGACAATCAATTTGATCCTTGTGAAATTCACATTTAGAAAGTTTTGCATATAACTGGCTGCTCAGCAATGTTCTTAATACTTTCCTCACCAACTCTACATGCTGTTCCATCGTTTTTGTGTAAATTACAATATCGTCCAGGTACACTAATACTCCCCTGTATAAAAACTCGTGTAGCCCCTCATTTATCAATTGTATGAACACACCAAGGGCTCCTGACAACCCAAACGGCATTACTAGATATTGAAAGCAACCAAGGGGGCAGCTGAACACCGTCTTCCATTAATCTCCCTCTCTAATCTGCACTCTGAAATATGCCTCTCTCAAATCCAACTTGGTGAAAATCTTCCCTTTCGACAGATGAGCTAACAAGTCCTTCATCAAAGGGAGGGGGTGTTTATTTTCCTTGCAGATAGCATTTAAACCCCAATAATCAATACACAGTCTTAATGAGCCATCTTTCTTTTCTCTAAAGAGGACAGGCAGCGCCAACGGTGATTTTGCCGGCTGTATAAACCCCCTTCTTTGATTTTTATCAATGAATTCTCTCAATGCTTCCAACCCCTTAGGGGTCATAGCATACATTTTTGGTTTAGGAAATTTTGCCCCGAGTTCAATTTCGATCGCACAGTCTGTTGCTTTGTGAGGGGGAGCTGATCTGACTCCGCTTCACTAAACACCTCTTTTAAGTCTCTATACTGTTCTGGGATAGAGCAGGTATCTTCGGTGTCGCCCTCTCTTGGACATTCTACACTTGTCGCTGCTAGTGCCAACATTGGTGCATCACCAATTACTTTTGGGACCCCATAATCTCCATCCTGAAATTCCAGGCTCCCTGCCTTCCAGTCCACCTTAGGATTCCTCTGTTTTAACCAGGCTAGACCCAGTATTAAAGCATGACCAGCAATCGGAGCTACTAGGAAGCTTAAGGTCTTTTGGTGAGTTCCAATTCTCATCTCGATTGCTTCAGTATAGAATTCTACGGGGCCCCTCCCACTTGCGACTCATCCAATTGTGTAAAAGTAATAGGGTTTTCTATTCCTCACTATCCCCAGAAGATGTTTGGGGTTCTCCGGATTGACAGTCTTGGTCTCGGCTGCCTAGTACTTTCTCTAGCATTCTTTTTAATGACTTCAGCTCATCCATTACTGAGTTGAGCTTGGTCTCCATGCTATCCATAAGACCCCCCAAGATGACAACCCAGGGCTCCGGCTCTCTCTTCTCCTTCGAATCTTGATCCAACCTCACTCTGTTGCAGATCCCAATCGACCACTTCACCTTGTGGGTCTTTGTGGAGGGGAAGGCAACATCCAATTCCTGGAGTGTCCTGGATTCTTGGGATTGGGTCCATCGCCTGCCCAACTGCCGTTCTTTAGTCCTCACTGCCAGTTTTGCCACCAGCTTTGATGTCTCCATTTCCGATTCAGATGCTGGGTCTTCGACTATGCCAACGGCCCTGGCCTCTGCCTCGATAATTTCATCTGCCATCTCAAATTCCTCTCAATGTAAATCTGATGGACTTTCCTTGGTGAACTTTCATTCTGGGCAAAATCCAAAAGGGCAGTCCCAGCTTTATGTAAGAACTATGGTGCTCAATTCCCAATGAAAGCAACTCTCATTGAAACCAATGCAGGTTTAAAGAAAAGTTCGTTTATTAGAAAGTAATGCACAGCTCTAGAAGCAAAGCTGGGACTGAGTTCTGCGCATGCCAAAACTTAGTTTTACCTCATCCCCATTTCACCTCCCCGCTTCTATCTTCAAATCTCTCTTGCATGCCGGAGATGTCCTCAGGTTCTCATGTTGGTACAACTTTGTGCATTCCTGAGAGCCAGATAATGGCTCCTTTGCATCTACAAGAAACATTCCCATCTCCCCCCCTTCCTCCCTCCATTTGTAGTGGCAGAAATGAACCAAGCAAGCTAGCAATATAAGTGATTGATTGCGAGGATTCTCACATCTGACATAATCATCTCTAGATTTACGTCAGTTGTATCTTTAATGTAAAAATAATCAGATAAATTCCATCAGAATAGACCAGCTATTTTAACCAGACTTCTATGGTTAAAGCTTCTGAGAAAATCTTGGTAGAATACTTTCAGATAAATAGGTCTATCTACCAATTTATTATTTTTTTTACCTTGTTTTTATCCTGTGTATCTACTTCTCCTGGTGCCATATACTTTAACAACAAAGCTAAGCACTTTGGACTCTTATGCTGGGTAGTTAAGTGTAAAGGAATGATTTCTTCCAAATCCTTCTTCATCCAGTTTGCTCTATGAGCCAGTAAAAGTTTCATAAAGCGATAATTGCCCTAGATAATTTAATAGAAGAGGGAAGGGGAGGGAGATAGAAGTTAAATTCAACTAGATGACTGCTTCATAACTGATAGTTACTATTAGTTTTGAAAGTTAATCATTAGGAAGAATGACAATATATAAAAAAGACACAGAATTTATTTCTTTATTTCGAAGATTTAGAAGGCTGCCCAACTCAACAATGTGATTCTGGGCAGCATTCAACTTACAAAACAAACAACCACTCAAAAAAGAAAAAAAGAAAAAAACACTCATCATATAATAATTAACAAATACAAAATATAAAATGGCGACCAATCACATAACAAAACAACCAAAAAGAGACTCTTCTTCAATTGCCCCTTAATGCCTGGGGAAATAGCCAGGTCTTAACAGCTTTACCAAAGGCAAGAAGAATTGGAGCCTGCCATATATCATGGGGGAAATCATTCCGGAGAATAGGGGCAACTTCAAAAAAGACACACTTCCTAGATCCTATAAGATGACAAGTTTTAAAAGAAGGAACCTGGAGCATGCCCTCTCTGTGGGAGCATGTGGAGTAGACAGTTGTTCTGGGGCGATGGCAGTACCTTAAGTAGCCCAGTCCTATACGATGTCTAATTTGTCTTCATACTAAAAATATTGCTGAATACAAACTACTATTAGCTTGAAAGAATGAGGGCTTTTACTTCATCAATGTTCATAAAAAAACCAAAAAAACAGAACCCAGAAAACCTTCCTCCTAACAGTTACTCAGTTTCTGTTAGAAAAAGGGAAATAGTTAACAGGAGACTGAATCAAATCAAATGTGTGATGCTATTACTTAAAAAACTGTTTTCTTTTTAGGAAAAGTACATACCACTTCTGAATCTCAATATCTGATTACTAAAATATGTAATATTGTCAGAAGAAGCTCAGCTGTAATTATGACTCTGATTTTTTTTTTCTGTGTTGACACATATAGGTCCTACATATACATGCATGACCCTGAAAAGTGCTAAGTTAGGACTTTCAGCAAAAGCCCACCCTTCCAGCCCACTAGCAGATGTCCACAGAGACCACAATAGTAAGAACAAGTTACTTACCTGTTACCGTAGCTTTCTGAGTGGCCATGAACATTTATTGTTTCTTTGCCTATGCAGAGCAGACTTTGTACCTATAACTGGGATTCTTCTGTATATTCACATATATAGATGATAAACCTGTGTATAGCATTGCTTCAGGGATTTTCAAGCATATGAGAGAGTTTTTTGATTGCACTTACTCCTGTGCACCTATCCCCTCCTTCCAGCAACTTTCAAAACCAGGAATACCCATTATTATAGGTTGCTGCATGCCTAAAGCATGAAGAGAATATTCTAATATGGGAAATCTCACCCAGTCTGGACACAGAAAGGATTGACAGATCGATAGCTCTTTCTCGATTCTGTGGGTGGTGATGTATGGCTGTTTTTAGTTGACAGAGTGATTTGTTTGGTTAATTCTGATAATTAACGAGACTCGGGAATGCTGACTAATTATGCGATGCCCGAGGGAATTGTTATTAGCTAACTTTAATATGGATATTTATATTTTCATTGTTTTTACTGTTTTGGATTTTAATTGTGAGCTGCCCAGAGTTGCCCTCTGGGGAAGATGGGCAGCATATAAATGTAATCAATCAATCAATCAATCAATCAATCAATCAATCCCTGAACTGGTTTGAGGGAAAAAAGTTGACAGAATGGTTGGTAGATTAAGATGAAAATCTGACACAAACATTGGAAGAAAAGTGACATCTGGTGCATCACCTTTTACAGAGAAAACAGATAGGATGCATCAATTCAGAAAATATAAAGGTCAATAGTTCAGTATGTCAACATGATGGTCAAGAGAAATATTGCTTTTAAGATAAATACACATCAGGAGTGGCAGAGGTTCAAAGAATAGTCTTATCAAGGAACAAAAGGCAAAGCCCAAATTAGGATGAAGTGCATATAGCAAAGACCACTGAGGAAACTTTATGTTTAGAAGGAAGAAATTTGAATAATCCTCCACAGGTGGGAAATGGCTGGAAATGGTTGTCAGATAAGTCTTTATTGATGCAAACAGCAAGTTTTATGAAATTAATGAGAGAAGAAATTTAAAAATCAGTGCAGTGGAAAAGAGTCCAAGAGAAATTCTTCCAAACTGAGGAAGCTCAAAATAAGAGTCCACTTTCTTGCATAATATAGATGGGTAACTGGCTTGCAGTCAAGTATTACATTAGGATTTCCACTTTGGAAAATGAAACTGAATGAAGAAAGAATCAAGCAGAGATGGTGTTAATAAGTCCAGTAAGTGTTAGTAAGTGTAAAGCAGATTCCCATGCTAAGGCCACTGAGTAGATAGGAGAACCATGTTGGACACCAAGGCCTATAGACTATCTGCAATCACTCTAAAATTCATTTAACAGAATAGTTGGAAATGCAGAAAGACAAAGTAGGAAGGGGTTTTGAATGGAGCACTCAGCAGCATTCCGAGCTGCTTTTCAACTGTGTCCCATAGGGGTTCACTGGGGAATTTTTTTCTGGAATTTTTTTCTGTACAGCCTCAGCTGCGTCTGGCCCATTTTCCAAACCCAATCTTTCTTCTGCTGAGTTTCCTATAACAAATTTAATCCTGTCAGATATTTATTCTGCTGATGGATAGGCAGAAAAAGTCCTGAGCCTTTTATTAAATTTTTTTCTCAACATTCTGTTGGGCTGGAAAGAATAAAATGTAGTTTTCCACATTCCCAGATTTAATTTCTAGGTTTTATTCTCTGCCAAAATGATAGAATCAAGGAGAGGAGAAAGAGGAGGAAAAGGAAAAAAGAAACTATTCAGTGGTGCTTAAAAGCTTGTGAACCCTTTTGAATTTTCAATATTTCTGTATAAACATGACCTAAAACGTGATCTGTTCTCCACACAAATCCTAAAACTAGATAAAGAGAATCCAATTAAACAAATGAGTCCAGAACACTATACTTCCTCATTTATTTATTGAGGAAAATGATCCAAAACTACATATTTGTGTGTGGTAAAAGTATGTGAACCTCTAGGATTATCAGTTCATTTGAGGGGGAAATTAGAATTAGGTGTTTCAGTCAATGGCATGAGAATCAGGTGTGAGTGGGGGAGGTCCTGCCTTATTTAAAGAACAGAATTATGGGTATTCACTATCAAAGTCTGATCTTTATAACAAAGGTATGTGCAAGTGTGTCATGGCTCGAACAAAGGAGATTTCTGAGGACTTCCGAAAAAATAGCTGTTGATGCTCCCCAGGCTGGAAACTATTTCCAAAGAGTTTGGACTCCATCAGTCCACTGTCAGACAAACTGTGTAAAAATGGAGGCAATTCAGTACCATTGTTACCCTCCACAGGAGTGATCGACTAACGAAGATCATAACAAGAGCAAAGCATGTGATACTCTCAGAGGTCTCAAAGAACCTCAGGGTAATATCTAAGGAACTAAAGGCCTTTCTCACATTGGTGAATGTCAGTGTTCATGAGACCACCATCAGGAGAACACTGGACAACAATGGTGTGAGTGGCAGAGTTGCAAGGAGAAAGCCACTACTCTCCAAAAAGAACATTGTTGCCCGTCCACAGTTTGTGAAAGATCACATGGATAAGCCAAAAATCTATTGGAAGAATGTTCTATAGACACAGAACACAATAGAACTTTTTGCCTTGAATGAAAAGTGTTATATTTGGTGAAAAGCAAACACTGCATTCCAGTATAAGAACTTTATCCCATCTATCCCATGTTGGTGTTGGCAGTATCACGGTTTGGGCCTGCCTTGCTGCCTCTGGACCAGGTTGGCTTGCCATCATTGATGGAGCTATGAATTCTGAATTGTACCAGCAAATTCTACAGGAAAATGTCAGGGTATCTGTCCGTGAACTGAAGCTCAAGAGAAAGTGGGTCACGCAGCAAGACAACGATTAAAAACACGCAAGTCATATGACAAAGAATGGTTAAAGCAGAAAAAAATTAATGTTTTGGAATGGCAAAGTCAAAGTCCTGACAGAAATGTGGAAGGATCTGAAGCGGGTAGTTCATGCCAGGAAGCCCACCAACATCCCTGAGTTATTGCTGCCCAAGGGGGGCATACCAGTTACTGAAAGCAAAGGTTCGCATACTTTTGCCACATGCAAATATGTAGCTTTGGATCATTTCCCTCAATAAATAAATGAACCAGTATAATGTTTTTGACTCATTTGTTTAATTGGATATTGTTTAATTAAACAGAACATGTTTTAGGTCATATTTATGCAGAAATATTGAACATTCAAAAGGATTCACAAATTTTAAGCACCACTGTATATATGGAGAAAAGAGGTGCTTTTTAAATAAAAGCTTACTAGCCAAGGCTGACCTGGATGACAGGTTGGCTCTTCCTCATGGAGAGGATTTTGAAGACTGGATTGTGCTTAAATGTTCCAAGAGGAAGCACCATTTCAAGAGACAGAATGTCTTCCTTTAGAATCTCTGGCTCAAGTGCTTTTAACTGCAACTGGCATTAGGAATCTAAAGATAAATTATTTTTTCTTTCTTAAATTCCTCTAATGGTAGACCAACCATAATTTTAGCACATTACTATGTATGTGGCAGCTCTGTAAATGTTACTAATGAATAGCACTATCTTTTCTGTTTTATATATACTGAATAACTCTTTAATTTTGAATAATATATGTATATAAAAGAGAAGATAAAACTATAATTATCGTAATTTTGTAATTTTAATTGATTTTAACTGTTTTGTAAACCGCCCATAGTCATTCAACAAGATGGGCGGTGACAAATTTGATAAACAAACAAACAAACAAACAAATAAATATAAATCCTTAGTTTTATAGCAGATAAAGTACCGTTTCTGGCATGTGCATTTTCTCTTCTTTTTAAGTAGCCATACAGGGAAGAGCACAAGCTTCTTTGTCCTATTTTAAATTTATTAAGTTTTTTGTTATATGCAAATTGGAGTGCGCGTTTGTTAGTTTAAATTCTGATGGTTTTAATAAGCTAAGACCAAACTATGGTTTATTCTAAAATGTTTGAGAAAATAGTTTTAACCATAATTTCTCTACTCCTTCCAGTTTGGTTATACCAATAAAATCCAGTTTGTTTAATAATTTATTTATTATTTTATGAAACTATGAATTTTAGAAAGGAAATTTTGCACAAAATATATAGCAATGGAAAATATTCTACCACTGGAATAATCTCCCTGGCATACTACAATAAAATTATATCCATCAGCAATATTTGATTTAAGAATCTATAATGCAATACTCAAATATTTTTCAGTAACAAAGGTCTGCAGAAACCAAGTGGGACATTATTCTGTATATTATCCATAATATGGAAGGTGCACAGAAAAACTAAATTATCTGAGGTCTGATAGTCTGATTTCTATCTCCTTGTATCTTAACATCAAATTACAGGGCATCAAAGAATCACAAAATGTGGAATAAACTCCAAAAGAAATATCTTTAAGTTATCAATTCTCTTATGGAATTAAGCAGAAGCTGCCTACAAAATCACAATAACTGAGAAAATAACTGTGAAACTTCACCAATCTCAACACTGATAGAAGTAACAACTGAAACAAGGAAAAAAGGAAGAGAAAAGCTTTGGAAAATTTATTATAAATAGGACAACTCCAGAAACTGACCAAGGACAAGGAAGAACACTTTTGTTGAAAACAAAGGCCAGTTCAAAACATTTCTTCTTACTTTTAAAAATCCCCTGCCTACCAGAAGTCTCGGTCTTATCTTTTAATTTTTTTTATAGTATTTTAAAAATATTAAGCATTATATAAATAGTAAACAATAATAATGACTGGTATAGAAGAAGTCGTCCACTTTGTTTCCAAAGAGAACTCAGAATTCAAGAAATGAGTTAATTTCAAATAGACGAATGGGTAAAACTATTTTTTGGAAAGGGTGATTAAACTTTTGAAATGTTATAACCCAGGAATCCAGTCAGAAAAATGTATATTTTATTCATGTTTAGTACAATAAATTCATGTGAGCTTGATAGGCATTAAAAAGGCATTTAAAAGGACTAAAACCTAATTAAAAAAAAAAAGTAATGTGATTTTAGAAGCTAGAATATTATGATCAGACATATACTGCAATTACAGTTGAATACAGGTAGTCCTCACTTACTGACTGCCTTGTTTAACAACTGTTCAAAATTATGATGGTGTAAAAAAAAAAACAGCTTTGCAACCAATCCTTGCATTTATGACTGTTGCAGTGTCCTGTGGTCATGTGACTGCCATTTAGGCACTTCACAACAGGCGCATATTTACGATCACTGCAGTATCCCGTGGTCATGTGATCACCATCTGTGTGCTTCACAACAAGCAGAGTTAATGGAGAACATGGAAGTAAAATCACAAGTCATGGTCACATGAGGTCTCACTTAACAACCATGGTGATTTGTTTAACGACCAAATGGGAAGTGGCGTCGCAAGCCCGTTGTGGTCATGAGTTTACACTTAGCGACCACAGTGCTTAGTGATAGAGTTGCTGGTCCCAATTGTGGTTGCTAAGTGAGGACTACCTGTACCCTGAAGAGGCTCCCTCTGCGGGCAGGATTATTTCTTATTAAGTACAGAATATTGGACTTATCATGAAGAGTCTTTTTCTACAGTGATTGAAGGTATCTTTCATTGGACTTACTTCTTATCCATTTGCTCCAATAGGCAGGACCAAAAAAAAATTAACTGTACCTTTTACACAAGGAAAAGCACATGGTGATCTTCAGCCCAATTGAGTGATTTTGTGATAGTCCCTAAAGTGCTGTGGAGAGAGCTGGAGGATCCTAGCATAAGTACTAGCACCAGTGTGTCCAAAAAGGAAAAAAGCAGCAGCGGTCTGAGAGATGATATCTCTCAGAATTCTCCCAATTAAAATAGGCCCATCTGACAGATGTTCTGAGGTGTCAAGCAAGAGCCCTGAACTCTCAGCCTCTTTGGATGATATAATATATGATAGGTGAGAGGAAAGTAAAAAGAAGCTGAACTTCTAAAGACTGCCTGTGCAATGCTACCTGGTTGTCAGATAGTCTGACAAGACAGACAAAGATTTGCCAGGTTCCTTGGCTCCCTTGAAGCTTCTTGCCTACATACAAATATTCTGTCAGAATGTTCCCCAGAGCTCTTAGCTGACTAGTTTCAAGAACTGATCTCATACATTCAGAAATACTTAATTAAGGACTTGTGGCTGCTCATCCCTCCCTGACTTTCCAGATATCTAAATACTGGCTCAACTAGAATGCCAAACAGCCAAGGCTACCTTCTTAGTCCAACTGAATCCTACAAAGGACAGAAATGCCCTTTCCTTCCTGATTTATTCTTATAGAAAGCCACTAAAAATTATTCTTAAAAAGAAAAAAAAATGATGCCAGAGTACACCTATGGTCCAAGCATATTCAGGCTACCAGGTTAAATGACCGAAAAGACAAAAAGGGAGGGACCTAGACTAACTTGTATCTGAGAACTGCATTTTTAGGCCAATATAAATCCTTCTCTGTCTCTCGAAGTTGAATCTCCCAGCCTGGACACCAGTTATAGCTACAGAATTTTTTTAAAAAATTGCAGTGGTATAGGCAAAAGCAGGTAGAAAGGCAGGAAGAAACCACCTGTACTGATATTGATTTGTGGGCATCAATCCTAACGGTCCTTTTTAGTGCCACTGACTCTTCTTTGGTAATCCTAAAGGACTGGGATTTTTTTTTAATCTTGCCTTTATTATTTTTATAAATAACTCAAGGGGGCAAACATACCTAATACTCCTTCCTCCTCCTATTTTCCTCACAACAACAACCCTATGAGGTAAGTTGAGCTGAGTGAGAGAGGCTGGCCCAAAGTCACCCAGCTGGCTTTCATGCCTAAGGTGGGACTAGAACTCAGAGTCTCCTGGTTTCTAGCTTGTTGCCTTAACCAATAGACCAAACTGGCTCTCAGTCTGTCTATTTTTGTAGATTTGTCAGTCATCCCAAAATTGACTAGGACTGTCAATTCCTACTTATTAAAAAGGTTCCAGGATACCCCCAGGAAACTATTGCTGAGTATAATCAAGAAACTATATTTGAGACACCTTTGTCTATAACTTTGGGACGCAATAAAGACTGAAAACATCCTTACAGATGAACAGGCTGGCTTTAGAACTGGTAGATCTACAATTGACCATTCCTGGTTACTTCAACATCTGGGAAAAATATAGAGCCAAATTTCATGGGGCTTTATATACTGTTTTATGAACTTTATATCTGCCTTTACTCACTTCCACAAGACAGGTTCTGGAAAAAGTTGGAGGCCTCATTAGTAGACCACAGGCTATACCTTCTGATATGAAAATGGAATGAGAACAATTATCTAAAAGTCTGTGGTAATATAATATTGTAATATGTAGTAATGTAATACAGAACACACACTACAAAGTATTTTTCAAAATAAAAGACTGAAACACGGCTGTATACTGGCTTCATTTTTATTCAACTTTTCTTTAAATTCTCTAATCCAAGCACTTGAAAACCTCAACTTCCACCCCGCTGCATCTGGCCAATAGACAAATTCCTACTTACATTACGCTGATCATATTGCTGTTTTTCCTTCTCCACAGTGGGATTAAGAACATTACAATTACACTTACATTACAATTCTTTGCAGTTTATTGTGAGAAAAAGCTAACATAAATTATACAAAAACTAAAGTTATCTTGCTTAAAAAATGTATTAAACAAATGGCAGATTACTATATTAGTATATACTATGGTATAATACCTGGTAATAATATTTGTTGAGGGAATACCTGAGCATAGATTTCAGGACAAGGCAGATAGAAAGTATTAGTATACACAAATGGCAGATTGGTATATTAGTATATACTATGGTATAATACCTGGTAATAATATTTGTTGAGGGAATACCTAAGCATAGATTTCAGGACAAGGCAGATAGAAAGTCCAAATCTTTCAGGCCACAGAAAATCTGCCAATCTAAGCTTTTACTTTTGACCAAATAGGTGGCTACTTTATATTTTCAGCACATCAGGTATTTGTACAGCTTCTGTACAATATACGGGCCTGAGCCTAGAAAGATTTAAATCATTTTGAGAAAATAAAGTCTACATTTCTGAGGGTGATTTCTGGGACTCTTTGTTGTAACTCAGATGCTGCTCTACACATTAAAGCCACTCTTCTTTCTCTAGAAGCCTGCAAGGTAGGCTCAGTGTATTGGCTAAAGCTGTCAGACTGCTCAGAAGGTTTAGCCCCACTAATCTTATCCAATCAACATCATTCCAGGTAGATAAAGCTCTCTAGAAACTATGGGGATATGGCTTCTCACCATCTTTTACAACATCTATGCGGTACATAAAGGCAAAATAACTTATGAAACAGTGCATTTGGAATACCACTAAACAAAATTATTATAGCAAATCAGCCCAATGCTGTAGTGTTTCAAACTTTATTAAACTCTCTGGCCTGGCTTCTTACCTTTTCAATACCTTCATCTGAGGTACCGTTGTGCATTTTCACAAGCCCAACTAAATGTTCTACCTTCTGAAAATATTTGAGGTAGATTTGCAGGTGTCCCATATTCAGAAAGTCTATGATCCTATCTTTTGGTATCTATTGAATCAGTGCTGCATGTTTTATTATATTGTTCCTTTTGTAAAAATTCCTCTCATCTACTAATAACAACTTTTACAAGTAATTAGCTGGGTAGATTTTATGTCACTCTCCTTTTTTATCTGAGTCAAGTCCAGAATTTAATTTTTTAAAAATTAAATTAATACAGGGTTGCTGGTATGGGGAAAATAGAGGCAGGAGTATTAGGTATGTTTGTTGCCTTAAGCTAAATACATAAAAAGGGCAGGATAAAAGCATAATCCTAATCATAATATATTTTTTTTAAAAAGGTCAAAAAATCTCCTTTTAAGTTTAAATAGTCACATACAGGCACATGTCCATGTAATGTAAAACATGTAAAACAGTGCAGTTTGGGGCGCAGCTATGGGATAACCCAAAGAAATACAACAAGAATGCAGCGTGGATAAAGGAGGAGGATAAGAATAAAAAAGAAGCTGGAATGAGAGAACTTGTAATAACAGCAGAAATGGTGGAGAAAAGGGCAAGGAAGATCAAGAATTGGTCAGCACTAGGTAAAGATGAACTGCATGGTTTTTGGTTGAAACATCTGACTGCTCTGCACCCACTCATTGCCAAGCAGTTTAACCACATACTACAAGGAGGTGAAATTGAAGACTGGTTAATATCTGGCAAAACCTACCTCATAATGAAAGATCCAGCAAAAGGGGCAGCACCAGGCAACTACAAGCCAATTATCTGCTTGCCATAAACTTTCAAATTGCTAACTGATGTGGTAGCTGATGTGGTCCAACAGCATCTAGTTGAAAACAAGCTCTTTCCATCTGAGCAGAAAGGAAACTGTTCAAACAGCAAAGGGAAAAAACATCAGCTCCTAACTGACAACATGATTTTGGAAAACTGCAAGAGAAGGAGGACCAACTTGAATGTAGCTTGGATTGATAACAAGAAGGCATTCAACTCCCTGCCACATGACTGGAGTGCTAGAAATAACAGGAGTCAGTAGAAACATCAGAAGCTTTGTGCAAAGATCAATGGCAAAACGGAAGACACAGTTGCTGGTCAATGGCAATAGACTGGGAGAGGTTAATATCAAGAGAAGAATCTTTCAAGGAGACTCACTATCACACTATCATGTTTGTCATTCCAATGATTCCTCTGTCAACAATACTGAACATGTCAGGCCACGGCTATCAAACATCAAAAACGTCTGTCAGATTATCCCACCTCCTTTACATGGATGATCTGAAACTGTATGGAAAAACACCATCTGAAATGGAATCGCTGCTCAACACTGTCCGAATATACAACCAAGATATTGCAGTGGAGTTTGGACTGGACAAATGTGCCATCCTTACCATCAACAGGGGGAAAATAGTGAAAAGTGAAGGAATCAAGATGCCCAATGGAAATAGCATCAAGAATCTGGATGAAGAAGATCACTACAAATACCTGGGCATCCTTCAGGGTGACAACAACAAGCACACTGCAGACAGGGAGAAGGTTAGTAGTGAATACATCAGAAGAGTGAAGAAGATTTTAAGGTCCAAACTCAGTAGTGGAAATACCATCAAGGCAATTAACACCTGGACAATTCCAGTCATTAGATATACAGCTGGAATAGTGGACTGGACTCAAGCTGAACTAAAAGCCCAGGATAGGAAGACCAGAAAAATAATGACAATGAATCATGCCCTTCATCCATGCAGTGATGTTGACAGACTCTATTTACCAAAGAGCATAGGTGGGCATAGAATGGCATTGGAAGAATACCTGAAGGACAATAAAGAAGATGCACTGAAGCTAGTACACCATGAATGCTTATTGAATACCAAAGAGACCAAACTGGCCTGTAAGAAAGACCAAATGAAGAATAGAAAAGAGACATGGCAAGGCAAAGTATTACATGCCTAATAGATAAAAAAAAACCTCGCAGGCAAAGCAGATAACAACAGGACCTGGACTAAGAGCAGGAAGGCTGAAGAAAGAGACAGAGGGGCTAATTCTGGCTGCACAAGACCAAGCCTTAAAAACAAATGCATATAAAGCCAGAATTGAGGAGACAGCAACAGATAGCAAATGCCGCCTCTGCAAAGAAGCTGAAGAAACAGTGGACAACTTAATTAGCTGCTGCAAGAAGATTGCACAGACTGACTACAAACAATGGCATGATAAAATACAACAATGGTGCATTGGAAAATCTGCAAGAAATACCATTTGCCTGCAAGCAAGAACTGGTGGGACCACAAAATAGACAAAGTAATAGAAAATGAAGAAGCTAAAGTGTTCTGGGACTTCAGAGTTCAAACAGACAAGCACCTGCCACGTAACACCCCAGCTTTAACAATTGTTGACAAGAAAGACAAAAAAGTCTGGATAGTGGACATTGCAATGCCTGGAGACAGCAGAATAGAAGAGAAAGAACTGGAGAAAATCACACAATATAAAGACCTGCAAATAAAAGTAGAATGAGTATGGCAAAAGAAAGCAAAGATAGTTACAGGCACCTTAGGTGCAAACTCAAAACATCTGGAGCACCACTTGAAGACCATCGGCATTGACAAAATCACCAACAGTCAATTGCAAAAGGCAGTTTTACTTGGAACAGCTTATATCCTGTGTCAATAAATTTTAACACCATCAAACAACATCTGCCTTCCCAGGTCCTTGGGAAGGACCCTATAGGTGGATAAAAATGCCAAATCCAGTCTAAACATCTGGCTGACTGTGCAACCAACAATAATAAATCACACGCAAAATACTCCATGGCAAAGGCCGTAGAACTATGGAGTTATTTAAATCACAACTTTAAAAGAATCTCCAATAAAAAAACTGTAAAGGACAAATAAATAAATGAATCATTTGATAGAACTACTACTAATACAGAAACATCTGTGATGTAAAGAAGCCATATTTAGTGAACATTATCAAAGACCTCACCAGAAACAATAAAGAAGATTTAAACCCAAATATTAACAGAAATTAAACTTAGCACAATTCTTATCTAACCCATGGCTGAAAAAATGACCTACACTCTTCACCTGTGTTCTGGTCAAGTTAAAGCCTTCTCAAATATGTGATCTGATTTCATGTCTTATGCTAACCAGGGAAACCATAATTGCTTTATGCCAAATGAATATATTAATGTGTCGGACGAATATTAAAGAATTATTAATATGAGGTTTTACGATTTTTTTTGTTTCCTTTTTAATGTTTGTGCTGAATTTTATTGCACCATTTATAGTTACAGTGAATTTTTTAGAAATAAAAATTATTTACTTAAATTTTAATGAAATCTAACCTTTTCCTATTTCTCTGGAGAACAGACAATACTTATATCCCAATTTGTTCCCTGGAAAATCCTGTTACCTGCAAATTCCATTTTAAATTTGAGGCTGAGGGGAGATAGTATATACCACTGTTTCCCAGCTTCTCATCCAGCAATTTCTACTTGATTTTAAAGGCAGAAAAACTTTGTAACTAGCAGCAAGGGAAGGGCTTGGATGGATCCATTTGCTGCATTCATGATAAAACCTATATGATTCTATTTGAGACTGGGAAGACGTTGATTCATATGTCTCAGCTGTCAGTGGATGTGGATGTGAAGGGTGGGGGCTCATCTGATCATTCACTACAATGATTTATTATTTAAATAGTATATTCAATTTTATAATGTATGGCTTTCACTTCTAAAACATTTATATAAATTTAGCACTTTACACTTTTTGGGGAAAAAACACCCTGTTCTGATCTAGATAGATGTTTGCATTATTTCAGCAAATGGACAACATATTTTTGTCAAGGCATCATATATTTTGCTCCCTAACAATTAACTAGTAAAACATTGGCATTAATATGTTTGTCTTGCCAATACAAGAGAATCAGATAACAAATAGGATACTAAAAATTAGTACTATCTAGAAATGACAAAAATCATTTGTGTGGGTGGGTGAGTGAGTCATATTCTTTTTTGCATAGATAGAAACAGCCCCCCAAAATAACAGAGAAATGCTTCCCAAAGACGGCAAAAGCCCCTGAGCCATTCCTGAATTTATTAAACTAGCATATAAACAAGTTCAATGTGGATTTAAAATTAAAATACTTTTCAACTGTAATTTTATTGGAACAACTGTATGAGTTTTGTTAGGCAATGGATATATTATTTCAAAATATTCCAGGATTGGTAGTGCATGATTATGAACCCTTGTTGCAATAAAATATTATTTCGCTCTAGTCTGAGATTGAAAACATGGGAAATACATGTTGTCCACTGGAAAACACTAGAGCTTCTGAGAGGATTGTACTACAAGCAACTCTCTTCACATTATACTGCTAATGAGAAGGAAGTCTGGGAAGAACATAACAGGAAATCCTGTAGATAATAATTTATGGACTTGGCAGATATAAATGAAATAAAAAGATGGATATTGAGGGGAGAAACCTTAATACCTTTTAAATTGAAGAACTTAAAGCTCATTAACAAATCTAATCCTGTGAGCCGTTAAGTTAAACATTCTAATCATAAACCTATTTTGGCACTTTTCTCAGCAGATTATTTCTTTATTAAGATTGGACTCAATAAAAACCAGAATAAAGATTTCTTCAAGGTATATCAAATGAGCAAAAACTCTGAATACCAGAAATGACACAGTGGTCAATTCTACATGTACTTCATATTGATGCATCAAAGGAAATTCCTGTTTAGAGTGTGCATCTACAAAAAAGTAATGAAACTTTATTTTTTATTTATTTTTTATTTATGGGGCATTTTTCATTGTTATGGCTATTGCTATCTTTTTGTTGAATCTTTCACATTTATAATCCCCATCTACAGGTGAAACTTGAAAAATTAGAATATCGTGCAAATGTTCATTTCTGTCAGTATGGCAACTCAAAAGGTGAAACCAATATATGAGATAGACGCATTACATGCAAAGCGAGATATGTCAAGCCTTACTTTGGTATAATTGTGATGATTATGGCGGACATATTACATATGAAAACCCCAAATTCACAATCTCAGAAAATTAGAATAGTGTGAAAAGGTTCAATATTCTAGGCTCAAAGTGTCCCACTCTAATCAGCTAACGAATCCATAACACCTGCAAAGGGTTCCTGAGCCTTTAAATGGTCTCTCAGGCTGGTTTAGTAGGAATCACAAGCGTGGGAAAGACTGCTGACCTGACAGTTGTGCAGAAAACCATCACTGACACCCTCCATAACGAGGGAAAGCCCCAAAAGATAATTGCAAAAGAAGTTGGATGTTCCCAAAGTGCTGTATCAAAGCACATCAATAGAAGGTTATGTGGAAGGGAAAAGTGTGGTAGAAAAAGGTGCACAAGCAGCAGGGATGACCGCAGCCTGGAGAGGATTGTCAGGAAAAGGCCACTCAAAAGTGTTGGGGACTTTCACAAGGAGTGGACTGAGGCTGGAGTTAGTGCATCAAGAGCCACCACACACAGACGGATCCTGCACATGGGCTTCAAATGTCGTATTCCTCTTGTCAAGCCGCTCCTGAACAACAAACAACGTCAGAAGCGTCTTACCTGGGCTACAGAAAAAAAGAACTGGTCTGTTGCCCAGTGGTCCAAAGCCCTCTTTTCTGATGAGAGCAACTTTTACATCTCATTTGGGAACCAAGGACCCAGAGTCTGGGGGAAGAATGGAGAGGCACACAATGCACGATGCTTGAAGTCCAGTGTGAAGTTTCCACAGTCTGTGTTGATTTGGGGAGCCATGTCATCTGCTGGTGTTGGTCTACTCTGCTTCATTAAGTCCAGGGTCAACGCAGTCGTCTACCAGGAGATTTTGGAGCACTTCATGCTTCCTTCCGCAGACGAGCTTTATGGGGATGTTGGCTTCATTTTCCAGCAGGACTTGGCACCTGCCCACACTGCCAAAAGTACCAAAACCTGGTTCAATGACCATGGGATTACTGTGCTTGATTGGCCAGCAAACTCGCCTGACCTGAACCCCATAGAGAATCGATGGGGCATTGCCAAGAGAAAGATGAGGGACATGAGACCGAACAATGCAGCGGAGCTGAAGGCCGCTATTGAAGCATCCTGGTCTTCCATAACACCTCAGCAGTGCCACAGGCTGATAGCATCCATGCCACGCCGCATTGCGGCAGTCATTGCTGCAAAAGGGGCCCAAACCAAGTACTGAGTACATATGCATGCTTATACTTTGCAGAGGTCCGATATTGTTCTATTTCCAATCCTTGTGTTATTGATGTCATGTAATATTCTAATTTTCTGAGATTGTGAATTTGGGGTTTTCATAAGCTGTACGCCATAATCATCACAATTATACCAAAGTAAGGCTTGACATATCTCGCTTTGCATGTAATACATCTATCTCATATATTGGTTTCACCTTTTGAGTTGCCATACTGACATAAATGAACATTTGCACGATATTCTAATTTTTCGAGTTTCACCTGTAAGTAATTAAACTGCTTTTTATTGAAGACATAAATAACCAGCCTGAAGTGGTATTCAGCTGATAGCTATATACAGAGACAGACACAGACACACAAATTCATTAACAACATGGATGTATAATTTTTATTTTAAAAAAAAGGTCAGAGCATACATTTGCCGATTTTATTTTCTCTATTACATTCTCAAAAGCTTCTGTTGGATTACACCCTCAAGCTGTGAAAGCCATCATTCACCTCCTTTTCAGTATGAATAACACTGACGTTTGACAGCTTTACAGAGCTGACGGGGTTATACAACAGCCCATCCTCCCTATTCTCAATCCAATTAGACCTCTAATCCTCCAGATGAAAGGCCCAACTACTCACGTTCCTCATGACAACGACAGCTATTGATTATTTGTCACTGCAGCTAACACCTTCTCTGTGGAAGCCACTCTGACAGAAGCAAACCTCCCAAATTAGACAGCACTTTATCTGCCCTGGAGGCCAAATGGCACAACAAGTAAAGGCTAATAAATGGTATAAAAATGAACAAATCATAACATTATGACAGGTTGATCGTTGCCAACAGTTTTGCTGCTAAAGCTTGACACTCTGTTGGATCTGTTCCTTCTCTTATCTCTTCAAAATGTGCTCCAACTTTGACTGAATTAAAGGCCAGAACAATTAAGGCATTTGACCACCAAGGGTAAGCTAGGATGGATGTATTGTCAAGGGATACGATGTCAATAGCAGACTACCATTTGTCAATACAAACATTCCAGACATGTAAATGCCGATGTCTCATTTCTCCACTAGGTTGCACTCATACCCCTTACAAGCAGCTCAAAAAGAAACTGATAAAATTAATTTTTCGCATTATCTATTTAATGTAAATAGCAGAACATTTAAAAACATAAAATATATGTTTCATTAAATAATAAAAAAAGAAAAGATAGAATATGTAATAGAAGTATATGTGTCACATTATAATTTTCAGGAAAATCTGTGTTAAATACCCTTCTCTAAAGGTAAAGAAAAAGGATTTATATCATAGCACTACGATAGAGAAATCTAAAGTAATCAAAGAAACAGTAGCTATTTTAGGTTATAAAATCCCTTTTTCAGATACTTTGTTTATGGAATTTGTCATTTAAAATATTTGGACTGGCATTTGCTCCTCTTACTTGAATATAGGTAAAATCACTGGAATTCAAAGACACACTTCATACACATCATAGGATTTGGACATAACTACTGGAATTTCAGAAATAAATAAAAAAATAAAAAAATAAAAAACCAGACTTTATGGCCCACCAGAAGTCTAGAAATTCCCTGAGTTTCAAAAACTGTTTGGCACTGCTTGACCTCAATCAGTTTTGAAAGCTCTTAATCTCCTTCATTCTTCTTGCTTCATCAGTATTTTAAGTGAAATCCTCCTGTTTCTATAGCCTTGAGCCCTGTTTAAGTCTACAGGTAATTAAGAAAAAATGTGTTGGGTACTCGACAGGAGGGGGGAGGGGGGGAAAGGCAGCATATCTCCTACCAAAGGGACTAGTAGTCTCTATATAATGGGTGTGTTATTGATAAATAACTACTTTAGATTGCTGTGGTGCTAAAGGAAATGGAGGTCTGGGGTAATTCAGGAAATACTTTTCTGACAAAATCTTTTTTGTAGAAAGATAGCAATGTCTTGATTGTGAGAATTAAGTCTTTTCTAGACATGAAAGAAAAATCTATTGATGGTGACACACATATTTCTGAGTTGGGAGGCTGTTTGAGAAGTCACCTCACCTCAATTAAGTCAGATATATCTATTTTTTTCCAGAGTCAAACTCTGGGGAAAAAGAAAACAGTCCAGTAGTTTTGAAACAAAAGTCAATTGAGCATGGGCTTCTCCTTCCATGTCACTAACCTCTGTAAAATACAGAACATGTTTGGACTGTTACCAAGGCTTCTTTTTAAAAATTAGCAAGGAGATAAATGAATGAATGCATTCCGCCTTCATAAAAATGTCTCAAACGATCCAAACATGTATTAGTGTAGTATTGCTGAATGTGCATAGTATCTGTCAGTTTAAACTTCAAGGAAGCAAGAAAGAGAGAGCGTTTTGAAAAATATGAAAGCAACTTGAAATATAATAAGAAAATTATATCATAAACAAGAGTAAAAGAAAAGGAGTAGAAGAGAGAGGAAGGGAGAGATGGAAGGAGAAACAAATTCTGCATGGAATTTGTATCAAGCACACAGCAATTCTGTCAGGAGGACTCAGATTTCTATTAGTCATGCACAGTACACCTCTCAAAGAAAAACACTCTCAACACTCCATGGTGATGATTGTCTTGTAGTTGCTCCTGATGCACAGCCATTCAGAAGTGTGTGGGTTGATCAACTCTGGCCCATTTTGTGTTAACCTGCTAATGTTATTCTGATGTTATTCTGAATTATATTAATTAGATTGAATTCAATTTGCATCTGTTAACCTTAGCTCAACCCTTACATTTACCCTGATCCCAAATGAAATAAAAATTTATTTTATTCTTAGATGCTAGCATTTGATCCTTTGAAAAACAGTAATTTGGTAGCAACACTGTATAATTATCCAAATAGTCATAATATCATTATGTGATATTGTTGAATTTATATTCAATCCTGAGTGTCACCACATCCTTAATATCTTGAGACTATCTAATAGAAGCCAATGGTTCAAGAACCACTTTGAAGATTAAAGAAGGCAAAGAGCATCTTTGATGGGTGCCATCATATAGTATTATAGGTTGGGAGACAAATCCATTTATTATAACACAAGCCACTGGTTGAAGATACCAAACTGACATCCAATGAGCAAAATATAGTAGGTACCTGTACTTAGAATACACTTCATAAATTCAATCTGAACCACATCAAAGGCCTTTTCAGCATCCCATGAAATTAGAATAGCTGATTCTAACATGTCTGTCACGCTACCCAATGTATCAATCACCAGGCAGATAATGTCAGAGGCTTACTTGTTTTTTTTAATAAATCTAGACTTCAATGGGTGTCTTATAGACAATATTACTTTCTGTAACCTCCTGGCTAGTGTTGCAGTTAATATTTTAGCACCTACTTTGAGCAAAGGTATTGGCTTATAACTTACACATCTAATATTATCTTTTGTAATAATAACATAATATGCCTTAAATGTATCCCAAAATCCCTTCCCAAGAAGTGGACAGGGTTCTCTGTGCTGTCAGCTCGGCCACCTATTTACTGGATCTGGACCCTTCCTGGATTGTAAAAGCAGCCAGGGAGGTGACCTGTAGTTGGGTCCAGGCAGTGGTGTTGGCCTCTCTGAAGGAGGGGGTGGTACCTCCTGCTCCTTGGACCCATTGGTTTCTGACAACAACCAACCAGTCTCCAACCTTTGAGAAACCTTTGAGAAAAGGTTGGTGAAGGTGGTTTTATTTATTTATTTTTATTTATTTATTGAATTTCTCCCCGCCTATCTCCCCCCAATGGGGGACTCTGGGCGGCTCACACAAAACATTAAAACCATAAATGTATATAAATACATAAAACACAGAAATTTAAACAAAACAAAAAAGGAGAAAGTCCAAGAAGATGATGGATCTGGGGCTGAAGAGAGCAAGCCTCTATGAGGCTAGTCATCCCCACACTTGATGTATTCTCTCCCCACCCCAGGCCAAGTGGCAGAACCAGGTCTTCAAAGCCCTCCAAAAGGCCAGGAGTGTCAGGTTTAGCCCAGGAAACTCCAGGAGACAATACAGATTCAATCCAGCAAGGTTTATTTGGCTTCACACTATACAAAGAATCTTCCCAGACTGAGAGTAGTTCCCAGGGTCAATCTACAAACATCACCAGCATTCCTCAGGGAGGGGCCAGTCTCATCCTCTTCTCTCTCCCTCGCTCTTCAGGGGATGAGAGTACATTCTTTATTCCTCTCAGTCTTACTCTCATAAGGAGTGAGGGGGCCAATCTCACCTCCAGGGGCAGAATATTCCAAAGAGCGTGGGCTACAGCAGAGGTGGCCCACCTTCTCGACCCCGCTAATTCGAGTTCTTTTACTGAGGGGGTCTGAAGCATGCCCTCTCTATATGATCAGGTGGGATGGGTTGAAGTCATGGGGAAGAGGTGGTCCCTTAGGTAACCTGGTCCCATGCTATGTAGGACTTTAAAGGTGATAACCAACACCTTGAATTGGACCCAGAAGCAAATTGGTACCCAATGCAGCTCGTGGAGCAACAGCCCTTACTAGGCTGTTACATGGATCCTTCTAGGGGCTCCCAAAATAGCCCGCGTGGCTGCATTCCGGACCAGCTGTAGCTTCCAAATACTCTTCAAGGGTAGCCCCATGTAGAGCACCATGTAGATTCCCAAAAAGGTTGGAGAATGTTGTTGAGAAGGTGGTGGTCTGCAGCTGATGAGAACCCTGGAAGAAACATATTATCTAGACCTATTTCAGTTGGGTTTCAGGCTGGGATTTAGTACTGGGAAAGCCTTGGTCGCGCTTGTTGATGACCTGTGATACAGCCGGGGTAGCAGAGGTGCATCCATCCTTGTGCTCCTTGATCTTTTAGTAGCTTTTGATACTGTCAGCCATGGTATCCTTCTGAGCTGGCTCCATCAATTGAGAATTGGAGGCACCATTTTGTGCTGGTTTTCTTCCTTTTTCTGGGGCCAGTTCCATTTGGTTTGGTTGGGGGAAATCGCTTCCTAGACTCCTCCTGTGTAGGGTGCTGCAGGGTTCTACTCTCTCTCGCCTCCTTTTCAACAGCTACATGAAACTGCTGGCTGAGGTCATCCACCATTTTGGAGCTTGGTATCAGTATGCTGATGATATCCAATTATATCTTTCGGCCCCAGGCCAGCCAAGTGAGGCTTGTAAGTTACTGTCCCAGTGCCTGGACGCTGTGTGGGTTTGGGTGGGGAGAAATCTTCAACTCAATCCTACAAAGACTGAGTGGCTGTGAGTGTTTGGGCCACCCAAATCTGGGGATATTCCATCTTTGACCTTGGACTGGGTGACACTTCCCCCTTCAAGGTTGGTACACATTCTGAGGGTCTTCCTGGACTTGCAGATCCTGCTTGAAGAGCAGGTGTCAGAAGTGGCCAGGAAGGCCTTTGTATAATTCCATCTGGTGCACCAGCTGCACCCTTTCCTAGATTGGGGGGCTCTTCAGAAGTCATTCATTCCCTAGTCATCTTGCAGCTTGATGGGGCGATGTGGGGGTATGGGAAGATAGAGGCCAGAGTCGGTGAGTGAAAAATCCTCTTTCGTCTCCTGAGGTGCGAGGGAGAGATAAGAGGATGAGACTGGCACCTCCCTGAGGAATGCAAGCGGTGTTTACTGATTGACCCTGGGAACTGGTTCCAGTCTGGGAAGATTCTGTATAGAGGTTGCAGCTAATAAACCTTGCTGGATTGAATCTACATGGTCTCCTGGAGTTCCCTGGGCTAAACCTGACAGGCAATGTGCTCTACATGGTGCTGCCCTTAAAGACCACCCAGAGGTTCAACTGGTCCAGCATGTGGCAATGAGAGCAGTAATGGGCATGCCTCAGTATGCCCATGTAACACCTCTGCTTCGTTAGCTGCCCTGGTTGCCAGTCTGCTTCCAGGTGTGATTCATGGTGCTGGCTGTTACCTATGACATAGGGCCTGGGTACCTGAGGGACCACCTGTCTCCCATAGCATCTGACTGGCCAATTCAATCCTGCAGGGTTGGTGTGCTCTGGGTTCCTTTGATTAAACAATGTCATCTCTCGGGACTCTGGAAGCATGCCTTCTCTGTAGCAACACCTGCCCTCTGGAACAAGGTTCTCCCTGAGATCCAGATGGCCCCCAATCTGCTGTTGTTTAGAAGAGCCATGAAACCCTAGTTCTTCACCCAGGCTTTCGGTGAAGGAGAATGAGACCCCTCACTTCACCATGCTTGCCATCTTAATCTTTACCTTTTATGCTTTATTGATTCTATTCTAATTTCTTTGTTTGATTTGTAAGCCACCCAGAGTTGTTGAAAGTCAGGCAGCATATAACTTCAATAAATTGTTGTTGTTGTTATCTGGGATTTCAACAGAGTACACAACCTTATCCAGCTTCCCTGCCCCCCGCCCTTCATTACTTGGAGTGGACCTTTTGGCTTATCATGGATGACTGAGGGGGAGCTCTCTTCTTCATTTTATGAAGCATATTGTTAAAATAATGTTATATCCAACCTGTTTAAAGCAAACTGAAGGAGTCTGGGCTTAATTCACTCACCACTCAGTTATTTATATGAGTGATCCCATGCAGAGTTGAGTGAGGTACAGAAAGACAATTACCTAGGATGTCAGGATCTTCGCAAGCTAGAAAACGTAGTTGCTTTTAAGTTAGTTTAGTAATGCATATTAAAGGGTTAATAGTAAAGTTAATTGCAGGCCGCTTGCTTGTCCTGCCATTGAAGTTAGGGAGGAAAAGGGGGGAGAACATTCCAGGTGGTGTGACATAGGTAGCCATGAAAACTGGCACCCTACATTGATGAGACCATACCCTTTGAATTATGTAACACACAGTCCATGCTCCAGTGTCTAATGAATTTTGGGTGGGCTTAGCTTATTTTGTCATTATACAGTATATCTTGATAACATCCTAATTTATTCCTATACTACAAATCTTCATCTACAGATGTACAATTTGTCCTTTTCAGAGACTGTAGAAATATTCAGCATCACCTCCCAAGGATCAGAAGAGTACCTCATATGCTATGTTTTATTTATTTGTTGGACACCATCTAGATTGTAGGTGGTTTACAGAATTTACCTACAAAACATAATACAAAATCAGTGTTATAATCTGTTAAAATAGTGAGTTCAAATCTAATTACTAAAAGTAATAAACTAAAATTTATTAAACCATTAAGTTATTACTATTGACTGATTTGTTCCCCAAACTAAATAATATTCCATAATTTCAGGACAAATCTTCATTTGACTATCCCTAACCAGCAATTCCCCATTAAATCTAAAGTTATTTTATCCTACTCGACAAAATCCTTTCATTGTATAGT
Organism: Liasis olivaceus; assembly: GCA_030867105.1. NCBI lineage: Eukaryota > Metazoa > Chordata > Lepidosauria > Squamata > Pythonidae > Liasis > Liasis olivaceus. The sequence goes on from CM061351.1 coordinate 60,251,176, forward strand.
ATAGCCATAGGCGCAATCCCATATCAGCTCCAACTAGAAACAACGCTTGCTTCTGTACCTCTCTCACTCAGAAACTGACTGCAGAATACAATTATTTGGGGAATGAACTACTGGTGACTAGATAGCCTTCAAAACATATTCATGAGCTTTATTTTCATTGACAGTTCAAATGTATCTCAGAAACCTACAAATCACCAAGAAAAATTAACAACCATCTTATAATCAAAACTCAGCTCAGTTTTCAGGATTTAATATATTCCATGTACATCAAATCACAAATCAATGCCCAGAGTACTTATAGAGGCTGCTAAAGCTCCCAAATGCACATCCGGCACTAAGTAATATTTGTAGGAATTATCCAATTCACACAGTTGCAAAATGCAACAAAAGAAATCTCACATTTAAGCAAAATATTGATATATTTTATGTTTAAAACTGTTGTAATAACTGAAACTTATACTTGAATTCCCATTTGTATATATCCATCACTGTCATCCATTTGCAAATTCTTCATAAAAATAGAAACTGTTTAGCAAACCACACTGAACTCTCAAAATACTTTATTAAATAGAATTTCAGTATGATTAGGCATATTGTCAGCCCCACCAGGTAGACCAGACCAGGAACCAACTCCACAGGAAGGCTAAGACTTCTTTTATTGAGAGTAGCTATAACAACAGAATCTTGCAAGTGTCATTATGCTGTACCTTCTCCGCTTAAACTCATGTGAATTAGAGAGGTGTTTGTCTGAGCTGCTTCTGCATATTTTCTTCTTGTTTTGGACTTAACATATGTTTTTCCCTTTTTGCTTTGTTAACAGATCTCACCTATCTCTGCTAAGGTCATCTTCCTTACTCTCTACACATACATGAAGAAAAATGGCACTGTATTACTTCCAGTAATATCTCAGCACAAACGTTTACTTGGGAAAATTACAACTATCACACTGGATTTCATTATAGTTGTATTACTAATCAGAGATTACATGCCACAGTATTAATATGTACTGCCTTTCTAAGTACATGAAAATATATCTTTTTTAATTGGCTATTACCAGCATTTATTATATCTATCTGATCCACCTAATAATCTGAATTTACTCCCATGTAATTAACTGAATCTTGTTTAGATCAATTTGAATCTTTTTCACTGACTGCTTCTTTTCTTATAGAACCTGACCCTGGGTGAAACAGAACATGGTAATTGATTTTCTGAAGCAATAAATACTTTCTGGAATAACTTCGTTCTTGAAATCATAAAATGATAATATTCCTGTGATACAAAATGCTTTAATGGATCATGAAGTACACTAGGGTACAACAGCACGATTACACCTCTACATTATATTACAGGTGAAACTTGAAAAATTAGAATATCGTGCAAATGTTCATTTATGTCAGTATGGCAACTCAAAAGGTGAAACCAATATATGAGATAGATGTATTACATGCAAAGCGAGATATGTCAAGCCTTACTTTGGTATAATTGTGATGATTATGGCGTACAGCTTATGAAAACCCCAAATTCACAATCTCAGAAAATTAGAATATTACATGACATCAATAACACAAGGATTGGAAATAGAACAATATCGGACCTCTGCAAAGTATAAGCATGCATATGTACTCAGTACTTGGTTTGGGCCCCTTTTGCAGCAATGACTGCCGCAATGCGGCGTGGCATGGATGCTATCAGCCTGTGGCACTGCTGAGGTGTTATGGAAGACCAGGATGCTTCAATAGCGGCCTTCAGCTCCGCTGCATTGTTCGGTCTCATGTCCCTCATCTTTCTCTTGGCAATGCCCCATCGATTCTCTATGGGGTTCAGGTCAGGCGAGTTTGCTGGCCAATCAAGCACAGTAATCCCATGGTCATTGAACCAGGTTTTGGTACTTTTGGCAGTGTGGGCAGGTGCCAAGTCCTGCTGGAAAATGAAGCCAACATCCCCATAAAGCTCGTCTGCGGAAGGAAGCATGAAGTGCTCCAAAATCTCCTGGTAGACGACTGCGTTGACCCTGGACTTAATGAAGCAGAGTAGACCAACACCAGCAGATGACATGGCTCCCCAAATCAACACAGACTGTGGAAACTTCACACTGGACTTCAAGCATCGTGCATTGTGTGCCTCTCCATTCTTCCCCCAGACTCTGGGTCCTTGGTTCCCAAATGAGATGCAAAAGTTGCTCTCATCAGAAAAGAGGACTTTGGACCACTGGGCAACAGACCAGTTCTTTTTTTCTGTAGCCCAGGTAAGACGCTTCTGACGTTGTTTGTTGTTCAGGAGCGGCTTGACAAGAGGAATACGACATTTGAAGCCCATGTGCAGGATCCGTCTGTGTGTGGTGGCTCTTGATGCACTAACTCCAGCCTCAGTCCACTCCTTGTGAAAGTCCCCAACACTTTTGAATGGCCTTTTCCTGACAATCCTCTCCAGGCTGCGGTCATCCCTGCTGCTTGTGCACCTTTTTCTACCACTTTTCCCTTCCACATAACCTTCTATTGATGTGCTTTGATACAGCACTTTGGGAACATCCAACTTCTTTTGCAATTATCTTTTGGGGCTTTCCCTCCTTATGGAGGGTGTCAGTGATGGTTTTCTGCACAACTGTCAGGTCAGCAGTCTTTCCCATGCTTATGATTCCTACTGAACCAGCCTGAGAGACCATTTAAAGGCTCAGGAACCCTTTGCAGGTGTTATGGATTCATTAGCTGATTAGAGTGGGACACTTTGAGCCTAGAATATTGAACCTTTTCACACTATTCTAATTTTCTGAGATTGTGAATTTGGGGTTTTCATAAGCTGTACGCCATAATCATCACAATTATAGCAAAGTAAGGCTTGACATATCTCGCTTTGCATGTAATGTGTCTATCTCATATATTGGTTTCACCTTTTGAGTTGCCATACTGAAATAAATGAACATTTGCACGATATTCTAATTTTTCGAGTTTCACCTGTATATTATATTATAGCCATCTACAGTATGTTCCTCAGGAATACTTTGTTTTTGTGATGGAATGCAGCAGAGAACCAGGTTCTCAGGAAGGAGGAGCACATTCCAGGAGGAGAGGGGGGGAAACAAGAGGCAACACAGTCCAGAGCAAGGGCATGGGAAGAAGAAGAGACTTAGAATAGCCACTCCCTAAAATCTTCCAGGGTATATCCATTAGGTTAGCGTAGTACAGATTTAGTCTGGCAAGATTCTGTCTGTGGAGTCCTTGGAGTTCTCTGAGCTTGGTTATTTACTTGCAGACATTACCTGGCTAGGTAACATCTTCAGTGCTAGAAGGGAGTGGGGTTTGCTGTTTATATACAGTAGCTTGCCCTGTCAGTGTTGGTGGGGGTGTTGTTTTCGCCTTTGTAGTTCCTTGAGTAGGCTGTTGTTTACTGCTTGATTGTCTTTCTGCATTGTAGTCCTTTGATTAGAGCATTGTTTACTGCTTAATTGTTTGTCTGGTGTTGATTCTGGTGTTAATCCCTGCTTATCTGGATGTTGATTGCTGGCGAGGAGATGTTCTGGTCTCTTTGTTTCCTTTTTATTGTCTCTTTCGAATAGTATGTAAATGTTGTTTATTTCTATGTGCCTGTTGATGGCTGACTTGTCTGAATACCAAGCTTTCAGGAATTCCCTCGCGTTTTTGTATTTAACTTGATCTAAGATGCTAACAGTTTCCCAGTTGAAACTATGGTTCAATCTATCCATGTGTTGTGAGATTAAGGAGTTTTCATCATGTCTTCTGACTGTTAGTTGGTGCTCGTGGATGCGCTCTGCTAGTCTTCTGTTTGTCTGTCCTACATAGTGTTTGTTACAGTCCTTACACTGTATGTTGTAGATGATTCCTGTTTTTTATTCTTGTGCTACTGGGTCTTTTGATTTACTTAAGTTATTTTGGAGTGATTTTGTTGGTTTGTGTGCTACAGAGATGCCATGTGGTTGTAATAGTCTGTTGTAAGTGATGCCATGTGTCTGTAAGATTCTGTCCATATCGTGTAAGCAATAAAAAAACTGAACTTGGTTGGATTGTTTCTCTATTGTTCTTAGGCCTGACAGTTTTGAACTAAGTATCTTAACAAAATCTGTAAAATGAGATTTTTTTTTTTATAATGAAGTGGGAATGGCTTAGGCCAGATGCTCCCAAACTTTCTCAGTTCGCGACACCTAGTATTTTGGTAATTTTTTCATGCCCCCCACCACCAGGCCAAATCTATGAGCTACCTTGAGCTAGTAGTGTGCAATCTGAAAACACCTCTGTGAATTTGCTATGGTGCCCTGGGGTGCCGTAGCATGCTGTTTAGGAACTGCGGGCTTAAGTGAAAAATGAAGCTGGAATGAAAGGGATCTTAAGGTATGAATCATGAATTACTAGGGACTGTGAGCAACTTTGTGCAAGTTTACTTTTTTTTTTTTTTAATGTGAATCACAATTGTGCAGGTCAAAAGTGGGAACACTGTCAAAACTCACTCCTGCTTTGTCAGTGCAAGTACACAATGGGCTTGCATAGGTAAAACAGTGAGCAAGCCCAGAGCAAGAGTTGAGCAGGTTTGCAGCAAAATGGGGAGCAAAGCCTGGATCAGATTTTGACACGGCCCCCATTTTTCCTGGGCAAAGTTTTTTTATTTCTACCCTTTCTAAATGGAAAATGTTCTGTTTGATGGTAAGAAAAAACTAAATATAATCAATATGCTGATAAAAGGAGCTTAAGTCAAGAACATTACATATCATATAATAAGCGGTATATTTATTTTTTGCCCCAGTCTAACCCAATGAAACAATTAGTTTTATTCCGGGGAGAGGGTTCACACACATTTGTTTATCATTTTAGGAGGTCAGAGTATTGCAAACTTTGAGAATCCCTAGGTTAATGAAAACTAAGCCATGGAAGCAAAGCATTTGATAAAATCTCCCATATGCTGATTATTAAGATAGTAAACTACTGACTAGAGGAGACAATCATTTGATGAATTCATAATTGGCTGAAAGGCCACATCCCGAGAATACTGGTAAATGGTTCCTCATCAGCTTAGAGAGTAGTATGGAGTGGCTGAAGCCTTTGTACTGGGTCCTGTGCTGTTCAATATTTTTATTAATGACTGGATGAAGGAGTTGAAGGAATGATTATCAAGTTTGTTGATGTCACAAAACTGGGAGAAGCAGCTAACACTTTAGAAGAGAAAGGAAATTTAAAAAGAGCTAGACAAACTTGAATAGTGGACCAAAATAACAGGGCAAAAATTAACATTCTGAGTACCACAGTTCAAAAAGGACAGTGCCAAACCGGAAAAAAATTGGAGGATAGCTACTAACAGTTAAATAGTCTCAGTTTTATCATTAAGAAGGCTTGCATGGCTACTTCAAAAGTGTGTGTGTGTGTTTGTGTGAATAGCCACTTTGGTTCACCTTTTAAATAATAAGAAATCAAATCTTAAGAAGAGCGATTAAAGGAAGACAGATTTGTTTAGTCTTGAGAAAAGCAGACTGAGTGGGGATATACTGTAACAACATTTCAAATGCCTGAAATAAGGTTACACAGAAGTACAAGACACGAAATAATGAGTTATAAGGAGACTAGATTCCAACTAAATGTTAGGAAAAAAACACTTAGGACACTTAGCTCAACAGCAAGTCCTAGTATCAAGAATGCTGGTGGGCTTCTAACAGAGGCTATTAAAGGCTATTAGATATCAGGGATACTTTAATATGGATTTTTGTACTGAACAGGGCATAGGACCTGTTCTAAATGGCCCCTTTCAGCTCTATGGTTCAACAACAAAAGCTAAAAATTATCAGTGGAGGGAAAACAACTCTAAAATATATTTAGATTTTATACATTTATAAGTTTATAGCAAATTAAAAGAGAAGAAAAAGAAACTTGCACAAGGACATTATTGAAACTGTAATGACAACTTCTGATTATTAGAGGGCTATGAGCATATGAGTAGACTATCTGCCCTGGAAGTACTGACCTCTTCAGAAATGGCTCATTTAGAGAAGACATGGATGATTTCTGATATATTTGTTGTACCAGGTTGTAGCAGTTCTATCAAAATATATATCACCTTGAAATATCAGGTTTACCCCTCTGTATCTTAATAGGAAAATATGGAGGCCAAAAAATACACAGGCATTTGGAACAGGGGCAAAAGGGATAGTTCAGCACAGGTGGAATTTCTTTTCCTTGATCTGCCTTTTGACTATCAAAAAGTATCTCTGCTTCATTTCTATTTGTTTTTGTTCATCCAAACTATTACTGACATCAAGCAGTGTTTCAGACCTTAAATAACTCCTTAAATTTCAACATTTAGTCAAGAAGAAGCAAGGCTCCCTATGTGCAGTCCATAATTAGGTATTTCTGAACTACATAGAAATTAGGGATCACTACCCCCTTCCCATTATTTCTGAATTCTTTAGACAGGTTATGGAAGGTACAAGTCTTTACCAATTGATCTCAGAGGGGTTTACAATCTGCTTTTGATGAAAGATAGGCATGAATACTCAAGCACCTTCAATTATTGATATGGGTAGACTAAAGACAGAGTTCTGCCTTTTGGCCTCCAGGAGGCTCTAATCATCTTCTCATTGACCAGAACTTCCCTGGACAAGTTCTTGATGGTTCATTTAGATGATCTGCTAATTTATACTGAGGATCCAGCCCTTCATGAAGATCAAGCACAAGCACTTCTTCAAAACTTTTGTGATTACACTAAGTTAGAGAAATTCACCTTTGACCTCTTTGTATTGGACTGTTTGGGTCAGAGTATTTCTTTGTAAGGAAGACAAATGTTTCCAGGTAAGACAGAATCTATTTGAATATTTCTTGGGACACCATCTTTTCCACAACATTAATAAATTCACATGCCTTGTCAGGAAAGAAGTTATATTTTTTAGAATAAAACCAGGCAAAACTGTTTTGTAACAAATAAAAACATTATTTGGCATATTTGCTACAGTGACCAGAAAGTGCAAACAGTAAAGACAACATGAGAAGTCTGATTTTAACATAAGCACCTTTAGATTCTTCCATTAATGAACAAAGTTTATTTCTTCTTATCAATTATTATTGATTAGGGCTGGCTACAGGGTATAAATATTATTAATAATTTATTAAAAATATTCCTCCCAATGCCCTTGTATTAACAGGGTATTCTCAATAATGAACGTTAATTATACTTTAGTTACTGTAGGGCTACCAGATATGGGTTGCATTTTTCTGTCCCTCTTTGCTATCATCTAGTTGACATCTAGATTTATACAGCTCAGATCTGGTAGCCTTAAGGAAACAAGGACAAAGTCTGTTCATATTTCAATCAAAAATGAAACATTTGAGCTGTCTGCAGGAAGGAAAAATTAGCAAAGATGCTCTGTGATTTTATTTCAGACAGCCTTGCCAAAGTTTCTCCTTTTCCCATATCTATAGCTCCCACTTCAAATATTCTTAACTAGAACCTGAAAACTAAAAATAAAAGAAACAAACTTCGTTCCAAAATCTCAGTACAAAAAGAATCAAATCAGCAATTTTGCTACAATACTAAGATATATAGGAGGGCTTGGCACAGTTATGGTCTATATTCTGCCCCATGGCAATACCATTTTGTATACTTTTAATGTAAACAATCTAAACAAAAAAAGTACAGGACTTAATTACTGACATGAGTAATTTTTTTTTAATTTAGATTTTTGAAATCTGCATGTTAATCTATTGTGCTAAAATATACTTGCTTGTAACCTAATATTTTATGGGGATAAATAGAAATACAGCTAGCCAGCTTGCTTTGTTAAATCTCTCAAGCAAGACCATACAAACACACATACAGAGGATATTAAGAGAAAAAACAAAAACAATTCAGTCACTTTCATTGAAACTGATTCGTTATTCACCTTAATTCAATATACTGCTCTTTTTTCTCAGCTTTTTTCAACCTGACCTTTTATCTAAGTATTGTCTGTCAACTTAGTGCATGCAAGCCAGTGACAAGTTAGATTAGATGTCAGATATAAAAGATGTCAGCAGAGGATACTAGTTAGCCAACAGTGATTTCAATTAAAAATAAAGGCCTGTTTTTAAAGTTCAAAAATGGTAATATTATTTTCAAGATATAGAAACCATTTTCAAAAACGTTTTATACTTTTAGAATCTTTTGAAAATTTAGAAAAGTGCATTCTTTGAGTGCTGATAATGATCCTTTAAAATTAATGATTGATTTATAGCTTACCAAAGGCAATTCTGAATTTTAAAAACCTCTTTAAAAAAGCACCCAGATACAAAAAGTCCACTGCACTATTCAGCTTCCCCATTTTCTCCATCTAAGGTTACCAGTTGCAGCTGGAACCAATCCTTAATAATTCTTTCCTCCAGCAAATGTGTCTGTGTGCGGAATAAAGTAGTTACTTTCCATAATCTGGACTCTATGGCCCTGTTAATGCATCCCAAGATAAATTAGCATTTTTAGCAGTTGCATCACACTGCTGGCTCAGATTCCATCTCCCCCCATCCCCTTTCCAATCATGTATATTACTTGTAACAAGGTGAGTCTCATCTACAATCCCTCAAATCCATTTGTTCTCTATCTAAGAACTGGTGAATATTTGTATTTTTTGAACAATTCCTTGCTAAAGCCTTCTAATTTTAAGCATCCTATTTATTTCCAAAAATGGCTTGATTTATAGCAGCAAAGAAGACAATGGATGACTCTCATCTGAGAAATGCACATAAGGTTGTTTTAGGTACACAGAATTCTGATTCCAGTGTGTATATTCAAGCTTTTAATATTATTTAGTTACCTTTTGCGCAGCAAGATGGAGAGCTGTCCTCTGACTATGGTCAGCTTTATCCACATCTGTTCCCATCTTCAGTAAAGCCTCAGCACAGTCTAGCCTATCAGCCAAGATACAATACATGAGAGGAGTTCTTCCAAATTGGTCCTCTTTGTCTTTCAGATCAGGATTACCTATAACAGTAATAACATGAGAGGTATTGTTAGGTTTTATATAGGCCTGCATGTACAGTATGCACATACCTTATGAGGAAAATAAATATGACTGAATTTTAGCAGAGAATGCCATCCTGCTACCTCAAGACCAATAGACATGGATATTATTAAGGGGAATGGCTACATTACAAACATAAACCTAGAATCCCTGGCAATGATTTACTTAATGATACTTAAGGAAGCCAAAAGAAGTAACATTTTAAATTCCATAGGCACATATGTATCAATTAATCAAATTTTACCAACAAGGAAATATGATAAAATCCAGATTCTGAAATTGCTCTTGTGGAATAGCTGCCTACAGCAGGAAGAAGAGCTAAGAAGAAATTAATATAAATGGTTATGAAATGTACCCTATGCATGCCCACTCAACCAACAATAAAGGCAGGACTGACATGCTTTGAATACAGGAATAATTAGTCCCTACCCCCTTATGCCATTCTGAACAGAACAGGAAAAGAGGTATTTTATTTGCTACTGATATCTATTCCAACTGAACATTAGCTCTACTTGGGAACAATGGAAGTGGAGTAGTTGGAAGGATAAGTATCCTGTACCTCTGCTTCACTCAAAGGATTGTGGTATATATAAGTTAGGAACCTACCTCATACATATAGTTGGAATGCTTGCTTGGCCTTACAAATTTGTATCAGTTTGCCCTTGGGTATTCCTAGAGGATATACCTATGTCTCCACAAATGGCTGTGATGTTGTGGACTATTATCAGAATTTTTAAAAAAACTATTGGGAATCAAATGGCCACCAATCACTTGCCACTACAGAGTTAATTAAAATCAATTTAAAATGGTGAGTCCGGTAATCTTTTTTACTTCTATCAACAATACAAGCGAAATTCCAGAGCCATGGAAAAAAATCACTGTAATGTCCACATTTAAGAAAGGATCCCAAACTATCATCCCATCAATTTGTTTTCAGTGGTAGGAAAACTTTAAGCTTTGGCTACAGAAGTTAGACCCATGGATGACAGAATCTGGGGGACCGAATAGGCTGGGTTCAGAGCGGGTTACTCTTTACTGAATCACTGTTATGAGAATCACTGAGAAATATTCCTGGGGGCCAAAACATGATACATTTGTTGCTTTTACTGACTAATAAAAATAATTAAAAATAATTAAAAAGTCTTTTATTCTATTTCTAGGAGCATACTATGGGAAAAGCTGAGGAAATCCTCAGTTGACAGAAGACTGCTTTTTCTCATTAGATATGGTTCAAAAGGTAGTTTAACTTAATTCAATCCCCTCTACCAAAATACTTAAGGATGTATTTTGGCTCCAATCTTGTTCATTTTTTTATACGAATAACTTGGCAGCCTCATTGGAATCTGAAAATTTTCTTGCTACTAAGCTGGCTGAGATATGAGTGTTTTTTTTTATTATATACTGATGATTCTCCAATGATCACTGAAAGCCTTTTTGGAATATTGCAGTAATAGTAAATTAACTATAAACTATTCTACAACTGATGTATTAGTTTTTTCCAGCTCCAGTAAATCATATAAATAGTGGATCACAATATATTGAGCAGATATATAAATGTAAATATCTAGGTATTAATTTACAGTATAATTTGAATTGGAATACACATGGGTCATCAGCACTGCTACTAACCAGAAATATTTAAAGTGCTTTCCTAAAATTTCACTATTCTAAAAGGATAGTTTGTTTCCATAGTACTTCAGTTTTTCAATTAAAGATATTATCCCAACTTGTTTATGAGTGCCATGGGTGAGGGATATCACAAATAAGTTGGAAATAACAATCAATTTTTAATGCTATTATGGATGTTCCCAGATGTATATCATCCTGTGTTCTGTGCCTAGAAACTGGCTCTTTTCTAATAGTAATAGCCTAGCATTCATTTTTTCTAAATGGGCTAAATTGGACCCCAAACAGGAACCCTCGTACCTCTCAGTGTCACTGCAAGACTCTTTCTATAATTCATGGCTGCCAATTGCAAATAATACAGTTATGGAGATGGGGCTCTCCCCATCTGAATTACTCAATCAAGAAGGGAAAGGACCAAAAGAGCCTTTTCCCAATGTTTTTATGATATCAAGCACCAGAATCTACTATCTCAGGCTCAGAGGATCTATTCTCCCTTCAATTTGGGTATATATTTTCTTTTGTACAACAAAGGGGCAAATTATCTATCTTCACTTACAAGTTTAGAATTTCTTTCATGAAGGCCTGTTTCAATATGCTTCCTTCATCCATCCTACAGAAAAGATTTACAAGGCACCAATTATCTAGTGATATCTGTCCTCTTGACTGGTGTCTTGGAAACTGTGACACATATTATATCATGTACTAGAGAATCCTATACTGTATCCTCTATTGAGATATATGGAAGGAATTTATAAAATCACTATTTTTGAGCTTCCCAGGAAGAAATTATTTATTTTATTTTATGTAACTCACTGTCTTTAAGATATGAGCCTGGATATAAATAAAATGTTTGCTAAGTTCTTTTATATTGCTATAAAGACAGGAGTCCAGTTACTGTTGATACAACTGCACTGATTAGATGGACAGGCAGGTTCTGGCCAATCAACCAGACATTGTGGTAGTAGACACAGACCAGCAGTGGTGATAGATGTAATGGTGCCAAGTGACAGCAACATCAGGAAGAAGGAGTATGAGAAGCTGGAGATGGACCAGGTCTGAAGGAGGAACTAGAGAGGATGTGGAAAGTAAAGGCCAAAGTGGTCCCAGTGGTGGTAGGCGCACTCGGGGCTTTGACTCCTAAGCTGGGAGAGTGGCTCCAACAGATCCCAGGAACAATATCAGAGCTCTCTGTCCAGAAGAGTGCAGTGCTAGGAACAGCCAAGATACTACATAGAACCCTCAAACTCCCAGGCCTCTGATAGAGGACCTGAAATTGAAGAAGTCACATACCACCCAGAGGTGAGAGGGGAATTTTTTATAATTTTTTAAGGACTTTCATTATAATAGTAAAATCTAAACTTAAAGAAAAGAGAATAGGAAGGAGTAAAAAGTGCAAGGAAAAAAAGAAAGAAGACAAAAGAATATAATAAGAGAAAAGAAATATAGAAAGAAGCGACTTCCAACCTTTATCACAACAAGTATAAACAAATTTAGTGACTCTTCACCACTTTAAGGTTACAAACATTTATCTCTTCAACCCATATCCCATCTTTTATCTATAAACAAATCCATAAAGCATTATCTTTTCAATTCTGTCAGCAGAAGGTCCATAAAGGGTTACCAGAAGTAACAACATATCTTGTTTTAACTTTGATCAAATAAACCAACTTTATAATCCTTCCTTTTACTTCTAACAGTCTTAATCTTTATTCATTCAAATATTGTCATAGGATTTGATTTCTCTTCATTTCTTCTTTGCCCCATCACACAAAGTTCTTCAAGGCTTTAACAACCCTCTTTTGTAAATCCAATAGAAAAAAATTATCCAGGTCATTCTCTTGGTTTATCATTTTATTTCCCTTTTAAATTTTAAAACCTCAGCCAGTTTCTTTTGTAGATCCAGTGAAACATCCTTTTCTAAGTCATTCTCTTGGCCTGTCAGTTATAAATCCACTTTTGATACCATCTCTATCTTGTCAGATAAAATTTGTTCCACATCTGTCATTTCTTCAAGAACATCTTTTGGACATAGTCTATCCATAAAAGCAGACATAATTACTGACACTGTTGATACTGTGGCTCCTATTTTCCGATTCCATTTTTTAAAAGTGTTCTTCAGCATTGTTATTGTTATAATGTTTTGCAACATTTTACAGGCTTGTATATCTTTCCTCTACCTAAAATCTTTAGTCCCCTCTAGTGTCCAGTTTTTAAAATCATGAAATTATTTATCTATGTTGTGTCTTGTAAAAAACAAAACAGGATCTATTTCTTATAAGAAGTTGTTTGTTCTTTATAATTAATTCCAAAATCTTATTGTAAAAGTTTCAATATTCCAATTTTATCTGGACCCTTAGTCCATTTATAACTTTCTAAGATCAAAATCTTATTTAGCTTTTTGCTGTTTATTTCAGATCTTTTAAATTCTTAAGCTTATGATTAAAATTTTCTTTCCTTTAGGACTGAAGGCAGACTCACCCGGTGTTTTCTAGCTTGTCATTCCAAAGGTCTCTAATAGCTTGAAAGTAGATAATGAGCAATTTCTGAAAGTGATTAGAAAGTGAGATTTGCAAACTTAGTGTCCTTTAAAAGGCTCTGCTGCAGTTGTGAACAAGATGGCTAATACCATTGTCCCTTGGCGCTGAAACCCATGGAAAACTGCTGTCCTGCAGTCTCCTTGTGAGGAGAAGCTGTCCGGAGCACATGTGGGCAATCTCCCGTCCTCTCCTTATCTGGAGAGGTTCCAAGGAATTGGTCTACTCACCAGTTCCTTGGTCTTTGCTGTGGTCATTGGCTCCATTTTTGCAGAGCCTTCTTCAGTTCACCATACCTTCCCCGGAAGTCTGGATCCAAGGGTATTTCAAGACTATGTACATGGATCAATTCCTGGATCCATGAATTTCCAATTCCCATAGCCTTCATCTTGTCATGATTCAGCTTCAGTTTATCGGTCCCATCTAGCTCAATTTAACATCCATATATCAGTCTAACATCTACCCCCTCACCTGACCCTGATGATAGGGAGAACAGAGCTGGATATCATCAGCATATTAGTGGCATTCAATCCCAAACTCTTGACAAACTTGCCCAGTGGCTTCATGTAAAAGCTGAATGGTATTTAAAAGACACCTGAGTAAGCACATAGTCTGCTAGCAGCTTCAAGACTAATAAACTTTATTAGGGAATAAACTTTTGTGAACAAAGCTTACTAGAGTGTGTTTGCTACTGCAGGACTTTAAATACAGTGTTAAATTTCCCTCCACCACTTTTGCCCTCTTTATCTCCCTGCAAGGGAGTTCTGCAATAGTGAACCTACTTTATGCATCTGATGAAGTGAGCTGTTGCTCACATAAGCTTATGTCATATAAGAGTAGGTTGAAGTTGCCATAACCTAAAAATGGAGTAGGCATGTATGCAAAGAGGACAAAAGCCAGGAATCTTGTCCAAAAGATCCCTTTGGGAGATGGATAAGAAGGAACAAAGTCATTAAGAATCAAAGGAAAAGATGACATCAGAAGACAGACATAGAATGCTGGGTGCTGAACACACGGAAACCTCCCACATCCCATTGACAGCTACCAGACTTGTGAGTCAACAAGGCAAGGGCAGTGTTACCTGCATATCTCAGGTGACTGAGAACTTAATTCCAAAGTTATTCCATCCAGAAGTCTGAGGGACAAATGCTTCCACTTATAGTACATGCTTCTCTGAAGACCAGAAGTCTAACAGTGACAGATTTTGTCTATTTCATATAGCTTATTGGTTTAAATTGCACATTTTAAATGTCTCTCTCCTAAATGACCATCCAGCAGTATTCATTTATTGGATAGGGAATAAAATGAGTCTTATCAATTATATAATTGTGTCTGGAAACCTTAAATTTATTGAGAATTTATTAACTTTGAGGTTTTCACATTCTTTGATAGTAATCACTTTCCACTAGATAGATATACATAAACTATATACACACGCAGAGACCTATATATAAATACACACACATATGTGAAATGTGAAATATGTATATATATATATACACACACACTACATATACACAAAAACATATATATGCACACATATATACATATATATGTATCATTCCAATTTATATTCTGCTAGGAGAATTTGCTAGGGTTAAATGGTCTGCACATTTAAACAAGGCTGCCATAGAACATCTCAGCTCTTTGCAGAAAATCTGCCAATACCTTCAAATTATAGACCAAAAATCCTGCTTAGTATTACTTGCAAGCTTTATGCCAAGCACTTGCAATGGAAGTTTTGTAACTGGCTGGAGTAGGAAAAGTAAGCAGGTTGGTTTTAGAGTGGCTTGATCTGCTATTGACTAATGTATACTCTCGCAACACATGACAGAGGTTTTCTTCTCAGTTTGTAGCTTTATGCAGCTTTTATTGATTTAAAATCTGCTTTTGACTCTATCTCATGTGATATTTCGAGGGAGAAACTGGAAGCTTCCTCTATAGATAGGAGGCTTCTATATCTATAGATAGGAGGTTTCTATATCTAATCTGCTGTTTGCATGAGAACACATCTATGTTGGTTAGATATAATCCTCAAGGCCATCTTATTAATCCAGTAAGATGGATTCTCAGAAAAGAATCAAACAAGTTTGCATTTTAGCCTCTTTCTTGTTCAATTTTTATATTAAAGTTTAGTTGATTATTTGATTATTTGAACAGTCCAGATCACCATTCTTTCAAGTTGGCTGGGAAATGTACAGTACTTCTACCCTCCTTTATGCCAAAGATGCTGTAATTTTCTCTAGAACCCCATTGGCCTTAGGAGAGAACTGTGAGCCATTGGGAGATTTTATCTCCAATGTAGTGTGAGCACTAATTGGAGATAAATGATTCTAAAAGTAAAATAATGGTATTTGCCAGAAGGCCAAAAAACTATTCCTGATATGTTAATAAGCATTGCACAAATCTCATGCTTTAAATACTTGGGAGTGGTATTTAATGTTTCAGGTAGTTGAGCGGTACATGCTGCCTCAGGCACACAAAAGAGCCCAGTGGCCATCTTGTAATCCAGCTTTGCCACCCTAGAACATTTTCCAATTTCCAGTTCCACCATGGAACAAGTCCTGTCCAAATTATGTTTCTAATGAGTCCTTATGCCTTGAATTAGTTATAATGAAATTAGAGACCAGAGTCTGGCTCTTAATTTTCACCTATTGGTTGATGCTTGTCTTCTTATCTGAAGGCCTTGCCTCCTGATACCACTGGATAACTCTAAAACCTCCTGGAAAAGCTCTCTTAAAAATAAACTTCTGATATACAGTGTTTATGTACAAGAGGTATTATAAAGGGGCTATGATCAGGCAATATCACTTATTAAACTGCACATAATGGACATGGAGCACCAGACTGACCTAGGCAGAACCCTAATTGCCAACAGACAATGCATGAAGTACCTTTTAAAAACCTGCCTCATATCTCACCAATTGGTTTATCAGGGCATAGAAGAGCTTTCACTCTGGCAAGGTGTTGTGCTTTACCCTCAGTGATCCTAGAGGGAAGATATTAAAAAGTACCCTATTTAGAATGATTGTGTCCCTATGGAGACAGGGAGGTAAAAAAATTGAGCATGTTCTCCTTGCTTGTCAACATTATAGCCATGTACAAAGTACTAATATTACACCATTGCTAATAGATCTTACAGGTCACCCCAGGCATTTTTATATATCCTTCCTGTTGTCTGACAAGAACTTTACCACAATGTATATGGTGATGAAATTCTATGTGGTGGCATGTAACATCAGGAAGATGTTGATTTCTACAAAACATTAGCAATAACTGTTTTTTTCTTCTTCAGTATGTTTGCCCTTCTTTATTATAACATTTTTCTATTTTTTATACTGTACTGTTCTGTGCTAGTTTTGACTGTAATAATAAAGGTTCAACCAACAAATTTGTACCCTAAATTGGCTCTGGAAATGCTTAGTAAGTTGTAGTTTCTGGACAGTATTCAAGAAACACCATGCTATAATCCAACCTTGAAATTATCAGCATGTGATTAACCAACCTTAGGGGGCTTCTCCTCCAGAAAGCTGAAACTGATAAAAGCACCTCCAGCTCCCCATTGGCTGTCCAGCATTAATACTGGATCCAAGAGAACACCAAAGCTGTCAATCTGATTCTTAAGGGGAAGCATGCCCAGATCAAGCAGATCCCTCAATCCTTGTAATAGGTAACTCCAAATATAAGCTATAGCTTGTCAAGTCTTTTGCAGCTGGTAAGCAATACCATTGAGACAACCAACCTTGACCTAACAGGGAAGGAAATAAGAGACGATGGCAATTAGTTTTGAATCAAGATAAGATCCTTCCAATAACTTCATTTAAACAATACATAACATAGAAAGTAAGGTAGTACAGAACTCCCACAGGAAACATGAAAAGTACTCCAATTCCACTTTCTGATAGCACATGAAATAGGAATGAAACCTCAGCTCCCTCAAGCAGTCCTAACTGATACTATAGTCAGTGTATCAAAAATTGCTCAGATATCCAGAAATATTAACAGGATTGCATCTCCTCAATCTCACTTATGTTCAGATTGCTTGCTTATTGCTTGTGATGGACAACTAAGTGTGCAGTAAACCTGGGAATATCTGATTACTACTCCTTGCTTTCTCTGAAATGGAAGCTTGTTTCCAACCCTTCTCCTTTCCCTTCCATAAACCTGAAGGGAATTGAAGGCTTTACTAAATGAAAACGATGTATTAAAAGGCCAAATGGCTGCACTGACAATGGCTATAAATGCAATGCAAACTTTGCTCTCTCAGATGAGAAGCCAGCTAGCAGCCCTACCATACACAAATGCCCAGTTGTCCGGAGAAATGTAACTGTACTTTTAAACAATTCACCCACCTCCACAGAGGCTTATATATACATTATATGTGCATTTAGGGACTGAAATTTTAATACAAGCATCTGCAGGCAGGCTTCAAAATTAGCATACTGGCATAAGTTTTAGCTTAAATGGGCCACTCCTCTCCTCTTGGAACAGAGTCCTCTGCTTATCAACATCATAGGATTTTGATACAGGTGAGCATTGCCAACTGGAAGATGTAGAATCTCTGTGAAGAACAACTCTTGATATCAAATACATCAACAAAATCTAGCTGAACTCCCAAAATCTAACCTAGAATTAATTCTCTCTAATGAATACCAGAAAAGATTTGAGGAAAAACTATTAGATGATTTGACTCACATAGAGGGTCTTGAGTCCTTATGTTAAGGAGAGTGGAATCCATTTCTTTAATGCCATCCTTGAAATCCATAACCCCCAGTGACACCAAGCAGGATAGAGCAGGGGAGAGCTTGGCTATTAGTGCAGGCATTCACAGAGGCAAATGAACCTTTGCAGGTAAGTAGGTAGAATATAACACAACAGCACATATGTACTAGTAGGATGAGGTCATATACTTCACCAAAAAATGCCCAGAAAAGTCTCCATTCTCCAGTGTGGGAAACAGTACCCCACAGGTTTGATTGGGTCTACCAGTCTGAGGAAAGGAAAGCCTCCCTGTTCCTGTTTTTACCTACATGCCCAGGTCAGCAACAGATTTCCATAGAGACAATGACAGGTTCCTTTACTTACAGCTTTATTAACCATACTGCAAAAAACTAATTTCTCAACAAGGGCTCCCAACTCCTATGTTAGTGAAAGCTTTAGATGGAAGACTTGCTGTCAGGACCTTCACACACAGCATCTTTCCACCTACAGAAATACAAGGACTTGAAATGCTTCTATATAGCTTTCATACTGAATCTCCCAACTCAACTAACTTGCTTATGGGAGAAAATAAGGACACAGAAGCAATATGGAAAGTTTGAACTGAAATGATTAGAAAATCATCCAGAAGCCAGGATCACATCCCTTACATGGTCTGTCTTTCACAAGCCTATCTGCCCCCAGGAATCATGCCACAATAACACAGGTGCAGGTTGTTTAGAATACTTTAAAATAGTACATTGGTTGTCCTTTGATTTTTGGTGACCACAGATCATAGCTAACAGTGGAAATTATATTGCTGGGTGTCCAACATGATATTGGATCAAGAACACCTACACAAAACCTATTGGACTTCTCATGCCTTTAACCATCTCCATAGAGGCTTGGAAGACTGTTTCCATGTATTTCATCTTGGAATTGCTCAACTTGTGGGGCACAACAGCATCCTGGAGGTAGCAGACTTTTTTTATAAGGTGATCTATTATATCCCCTGTTTGATTCTACTAATTGCTGATGGTGTAATTTACTTTTATTAACACACATCTTCCAACACCATGAGTTGCCTGAATATGTTACTTCTGAAATGGGCACACAATTTACAACTCAGTTTTGGACAAACACATTAAAAACATCAGTAATGCAGTTTATACCTTACCACTGTTCACCATCAATAAACTCATGGTCAAACAAGGTCAAACAACCTTAACAGCAATATTTGTGGTGCTATGTTATATATCAGCTGAATAACTGAACTGGCTTGCTGACCTTTGGCAATTTAATTGATATCAAAGCTGTATATGTCTGACCCATTATGCTAACTATGGGTTTCATCCATACTCACTCAGTTCAGTTCAGCTCTTGCTCAGCCTCAGGTATAAAAAAAACTTGTACAGAAACTGCAGTTGGTTCATATGGCGTCAAGGGATCATATTAGACAAACAGAGCAAATTTATAAGATGTATGCAGACAAACAACAACAACAAAGTGGACTTCTATTTAGGATTGCAGAAAAGGCTTGTACAATAAATGTACAAATAAGGCCAAGGAGGATTATCAGAGGATTAGAAATTAAATCTTATGATAGGAGAATAAGGAAACTAGCATGATTCAACTTGATGAAAGATTACCAAGTAAGGATAGCAATGTTTAAAGTATGTGAAAGAATATCATACAAAAAAAGACAATCATCTAAGAATATAGGACATGGAATGGTGGTCTTAAATTACATGAAGACATATTTTAGTTGAATATTTGAAAAAGCTTTTTTTAAAAGTAATTTTATTAAATATTATAATTGCAATAGTAAAAATGGATACAAACTAAAAGATAGAATAGAAAGAAAGGGTAGAAGGTGCAGAAAAAAAAGAAAAAATCTATAAAGATAATCATAAGTATAAACAAGTTTAGTAACTTAGCACCTCCTTTTAAATACAGCAAATAATCTCTGCTTCTCATATCCCATCTTTTATCTATAAACAAATCCATAAAGCATCATTTCAATTCTGGTGTCAGCAAAAGTCCATTAAGGGTTACCAGAAAAAAGAACATATCTATGTTAGCCTTGATCAAATGAACCAACTTTATGTTCCTTGCTTTTAGTTCTAACAATCTTAATCTTCAGTCCATTCAAATAATGCTGTAAACTTGATTTCTTTTCATTTTTTCTTTGTCCCTTCTCATTAGATTCTTCAAAACTTTAACAAGCCTGTTTCATAAATCCAATATAGGAAAGTTATCCAGGTCACTCTCTTGATTTATTGTTTGTATATCCCTTTTAATTATTAAAACATCAGCTGGTTTCTTTTGTATGTCCAGTATAACATCTTTTTCTATGTCATTCTTGTAACCTGTCATTTGTAAATCCACTTTCAACTCAGTCTCGATCTTGTCAGATAAAATGTGTTCCTCTTCCATAATATCTTTTAGACGCAGTCTCTCCATAGAGGCAGATGTCTCTGTTGACACTATTTGAGTCCATTTTTTCTGAGTTCATTTTTCAAAAATATCCTTCAATTTGTCCAATGTTAGAATATTTTGCTCCATTCTGTAGTCGTCACGTTTATGTGTTCTTCTCCTTTAATTGTAATCTCCAGTTCCCTCTAGTGTCCAATTTTTAAAATCTCGTATTATTATTATTATTTTTTTTAAAAATCAAAACAAAAGCATTTTCTCATGGGAAGGATTCTTTATAATTAATTCCAAAGTCTTATTTCAAATTTATCTGGACCCTTAGTCCATTTGTAACTTTCTAAAATCAAAGTTTTAATCACGCTTTTATTTATTCCAAAAAAAATGTTTTTAAGTTCTTAAACTTGTAGTTAAAACTTTCTTTTGCTAAGGATTGAAGGGAAACTCACCTGGTGCTGTCAAACTTGTCAATACAAAGGTTAACTGAATAGCTGAAAAGCAGTTAATAAGCAAATTATGAAACTGATTAAAAAAGTATGCAAACTTAGTGTCCTTTCAAAGGTGCCAAACATGGTTTGAGCAAGATGGCTATTCCCTCGTCTCCCAGAGCTCTAAGCCTGCTGGAGGAGCAGTTGTCTGGTGCACTTGTAGGCAATCTCAAGTCCCCTCCTTGTCCAGAGAGGTTTGAAGAGCCGGTCTACTCGCCTGCTCTTTGTTCTTTGCCACTGTTGTCAGCTCTGCTTTTCACAGAGCCATCTTCAGTCCGCCATTTCTTCCTCTGGAGAATATTTGAAAAAGCTTTTGACAGAAAGAGCAAACTGAAGTGAAACCAACTATGTAGGTGATAGAATCTCCTCTGTTCAGTGGCAGGAAGCTTAACCCCATCATTTACATATTTCTAAAAGAAGAGCCCTGAGACCATTATTATGGTCTCAGGGCTCTTCTTTTTTTAGAAATATGTAAATGATCTTATATTTAAGAGGGATCTTTAGCAGCCCTCCTCCACAAGGAATTAAAATGCTAATGGAGATACAAATATAGAAATGAAGAACAAAACAATGTTTTATCACTTGGTTTTCAGACTCTTCTTTGTAGCTGTTCTTATATGAATATGCTCTAGTATCCTACTTAAAATATATTGTCCAGAACTATACATTACATCACATTCTAAATGCAGCCTAAAGAAATGGAATTGCTACTTTCTATGACTCAGGCATTATTCTTTGTTTAACGTAGCTTAAGACTGCACTAGCTGTAATAGGAACATCATATCCAGTTAGAACTGTATCTCATGCAGCACAAATAAGATCTCTCATCATATCATTTTTAATAAAATGGTGGTAATAGCAGTGATGGGGCATTTCTCTCCAAGTTTGCCAAATACTTACCTAATAATCCCATCACTCATTTTTTCCCCTAGGCAATTTGTCTCAGCAGAGCTCAAATCCTTCTTGATCAGGTATGTAAGGCATATGGCAAGCATATTCTGTTCAGTACTGGTCAAGTACAGCCAATCATTACAAGGAGTCCTTCACAGTGGTATGATAGTATATAGATATGAAATCAGATCTTGACCACACTATCTATGTAACCAGTTGCTCACTCACTGTATTTTATATGCAAGTAGTATGATGTTCAAAAGAAAAAAGTGATGGAAAAACCATTTGTGTCCATTTCTTTCACTTTCCTACCCAGAGTTTCATAATCTTTGGAAATCCATTCAACATTTCTGCTGATCGTAATATTTATTCCCACCTGGATTAATAGGAGGGGATAGTAATTGGTTGATAGATGTACCATGGTAATATGTCTCTCCCCCAGCCCCCTGCCCCGAGATCCCGCAGGCCCCCACCCTTCTAGCCTTCTGGAAGGCCTTAAAAAGCTGGTTCTTCCCCAAGCATTGGATTGGGTGAAGCTGGAGCCTAGTGATTACTGTTATTGAGGAGTGTTACTTGAGAGTGTTGGATGCTATTTTGTTTTGTGATTTTTGTTTTAAACATGTTTTTATTGTTGTTGCTTTGAGCCACCCAGAGTTATGGTATATAAGATGGATAGCTATATAAGGTTTTATAAATATCTTGAATATATAATACAGAGAGACAACACATTTTCTGAGATAACATGTACTGGTTCTGGATGGCTGTTCTAGATTACTGCTTCTTTCTCCTCAGCCTCATGCGTCTTCTACTTTAGTTTAAAAGTTGGAACCCCTTGAAGCAGAGTAGGGGCAACAGATTCAGGAGAAGAAGCAGATGCTGCACAAAAAATGATTGTGCTTTTTAAGCAATATATAACAATGATAAAATTATAAAAATGCCTAAAATAAAAGCTTCTCCATTTATACACAATTATATAAAAAATCTAGGGATAGACAAACTTTACGGTATAAACTAAAGCAAGACTGAGATTTTGTATGGTGAAACATTATTTTGAAGCCATTCAGCTGAGACAATTAGTACATATTATTAAGAAATAGACAACTGTTCAATTAGTATAAACTAAGTTGGCATCAGACTTCTTATCAGTTAGGGCAATACTGTTCCTCCTGACATAGGAAACTAACAGTTACCATATTTAGAATGCTTGCTAGAAGTTTGGAAAAAATAAAAACAATTTGGTTCTTCTCCCATTTCTTAATCATTCCCTTTTTAAGCATGAGAATAAATCTGTTCAACTAAAAGAATGGGAAAATAAAAGATTGTATAATAGATGGAATAATTAATAAATATATTTTACAAAATGAAACAAAAAAGAAAAAAGAATACGTGTTATGATCACAAAAAATAGTTGTGAATTCTAAATAAGTTCAATAATTTCTTTGTAAAATATATAGGCTCTATCAAAAGAACAATAACAATACCTGAATAATAGTAAATATCTTCTTCATTAGCTTATATAAAAATCTTACAATGTGGACTGCTAGTTCTCTTAAACTCTTAAATAATGAGAGTATGATCTGGTCTTGAACTTGATGAATTTTATTAGAATATTCTCTGGCACAGAATTCCTTTTAGGTCTATTTTAACATGTCAAACCCAGGAATTAATTATAAATGGCATACACTTGTAAAATCATACTAAATAAAACAGCAACTTTTCTAGATTGCGATGATGAACAAACAATAGTTGCAATGCCAAAAAATTCAACATTTTAAGTTGACAGTTTGTGAAGAAACTGGGAAAGTTACCCCACAGACTTTCACAATTCCTGCTGTTGGTTTTTGGCTCATCCCCTGAAGTTTAACTGTGGTAAATATACCACTTAACATTTTTTTCATCTTGCCAGGCAGTTTCCTCATGATTTTCAGCTTCTGTTGCAGCAACTAAACTCACAAAACGATTCCAAAACTGTATATTTATTAAATGTAGATAAGGAATTAAGGATACTTATTGGCTCCTTGGATACTGATTCCTTGATCAGCAGCTTATAAATTCTTATTTGTTTTGCTGATCTGACAGACAAATGTTACATGGGCTTGTTCTGTGACATTTTTTGTTTTTGCTTACCATTTTTCCCTATTAGTGCCCTATTCCTGCAGCCAGATGGTGTCCATATTGAAGGAATCATCCCCAGAAAAGTATCATAAATAAATTCTACTATACAAACATACATTTATCTAGCCAAGACAGGGAAAAAGAACAAGAATAAGCAAAAAATATGGAGCAAATGACTACACCTTCTAGCCCAGTGGTTCTCAAAGTGTGGTTTGAGGACACCAGGGGGTCCGCAAAGTCAAATAAATAAATAAATATTTTTAAATTTCTCAGTTTTATTTTCTAAACAGTAAATATTGATAGATATAACCCACATAAACCAAAGCTCTTTGGGGGTCCTCAACTGTTTTTAAAATGTAAAAGAATCCTGAGACCAATATATTTGAGAACCACTGTTCTAACCCAATGCCATCTTGCTCCACCCCCCCCCCCCCTAAAATTACAAAGTAGACAGTATGGACAGCAAGCTAGCCACCAGGAGAAGGGAATTTCTAAGTTGGATACAAGAGAGGCTCTATCTGTATCTCTATATTACTGTGATGGATACAGGAGGAATCACCCATCACCAGATCTTTTTATTTTGGCAGGTATACACTTGGAGAGGCTATCATCAGGTATTAGGATCTTAAACTATTTAGGGATTTAAACATCACTACAAAAACATTAAAAGCCAACCATATTGTTAGTTCAGTCACTTTAGGACCAGTGTTACATGGTCTCTGAAACATATTCTGGATAGCAGCCTGGCTGCTACATTCTATGCCAGCTACAGCTTCAAGTTTAGATCTAAACAAACTGCACTGCAGAAGTATAACTGGGAGGTTACCAGAGCATTATGGCCAGAACATCCCTGTGTAGAAAAGGGCACAGCTAATGGCCAGGGGCAGTTGACCAAATTCATTTCCTGGGGCTTTTATGCCTTTCCAGTCCAACAGGATTTGACTGGCAAATTTAACAAAAATGCATTTAAAGTAAGCGTTGCATCTGTTTAAAAAGCAAAATAAATTATTAGCATTTTAAGTTTTATTCTTTATTACATACAGGATAGGCATTCTGAAGCCAATGGGAACGCATGTGGTTCCTAAAGCATTGCAAGATTGCACAGATTAATATTTTTAAAAAAATATTAATTATTTAAATTTCTTGGTTGCCCAACTCCATTGGACTCTGGGAGGCACACAAAACTAAAAAAGACATAAAAACAGCTAAAGATGTTAAATCAACAGGCCACCAGGACTAAAATGCTCTAATAACAAAATCCACAAAACAAAACGGACCATTAAACAAATAACAAACATCAGCCTCAGGCCTGGGACCAAAGCCAGGTTTTCAAAGCTTTCTGGAACCGTAGGAGGGACGGCGCTGTCCTTATCTCTGGGAGGATGCTGTTCCAGAAGATGGGAGCCGCAACAGAGAAGGCACACTTCCTAGGCCCCACAAGATGTCAATATTTAATGGAGGGGACCTGGAGCACACCTACTCTGCTGGAACATACTGGTGGGCAGAAATGATAGGAGACAAGTGGCCCTATGCCATACAGGGCTTCATAACCAGCACCTTGAATTGCACTCGGAAGCCAACTGGCAACCAATGCAGCTTGCATAGCAGTGGTGACACATGGGCACATACCATTACTGCTTGCACTGCTGCATTTTGAACCATCTGTAGCTTCTGGGTGGTCTTCAAGGGCAGCCCCATGTAGAGTGCACTGCAATAATCCAATCGTGAGATGACCAGGGCATGAGTGACTGTCCAAAGGGCCTCCTTATTGAGGAAAGGGTGCAACTGGCATACAAGATGAACCTGTGCAAAGGCTCACCTGGCCACAATTGCTACCTGCTGTTTGAGCAGTAGCTGTGAGTCCAAAGGACCCCCAAGTTGCACACCAATCTTGACTGGGGAAGTGCAGCCCCATCCAAGACCAAGGATGGTGACATCTCTGACCAGGGGGTCCAAACAGCCACAGGCATAGCCGCTCAGTCTTGTTGGGACTGAGCTGAAGTCTGTTCTGGCCCATCCAGACCCGAACAGCCTCCAGACGCTGGGTTAATACATTGACAGCTTCAGCTGTGCTGCTCGGGGTTCAAATGTAGAGATGTAGAGCTTTTCTTGTTTTGCAGAGTTTAAAATGATTTAAAATGTGGAATTGGAAGCACAAAGTCTACATTAGATTAAAAAAACCTTCTATTCCAAACTTAAAACCCACTTTCCCAAGGTAAGTAAAAAGTGGAGCAATTTTTTTTCACCCCCATCCTTTCCCATTGATGCCCTTGGTCCATTGGCAAGTCATAAGGTTGAAGTCCAGTTCCCAACTCAAAAGAAGTTTTTTTTAAATTTTTCTATCTATCTATCTATCTATCTATCTATCTATCTATCTATCTATCTATCTATCTATCCATCCATCCATCCATCCATCCATCCATCCATCTCCCACCTTTTTTTTCATATACAACTCAAGGCGGCAAACATACCAATATTCCTTCCTCCTCCTATTTTCCCCACAACAATCCTGTGAGGTGAGTTGGGCAAGAGTGATTGCCCAAAGTCACCTAGCCAGCTTTCATGCCTAAGGCAGGACTAGAACTCACATTCTCCCATCCTTCTATAATATAAATCAAATCAAGTATCTTTTTTATGGTCTTTGACCAGCCTTTATAAAAATAAACAATACAACCATTTGTTATCAGGGAAGGAAGAGAATAAAACAATAAAATGACATGACTAATTAAAAGTTTTGCCCAATTGTATAACATGAAGAAGATATTTGGCCACCTGGTATGTGAGTGTCAAATCAGGATCCCTTAAAAAGTAATAAACATAAAATTTATCAGTATGGCCCTCAAATTTAGAGATGAATGGGGAGATCAGAGCACATCTTGAGGCATCATAAAAAGGACACCATAAAAGGACATGGGCAAGAGTTTCTACCTCCCTGGATCCAGAAGGGTAAAGTCTCTGTAAATAAGGAGTCCCATGAAATCTTTCTGCCAGCAGTGCCAAAGGGAGGGCATCAAAGTGGGCTCAGGAGAAGGCCCATCTATATTTGCGTAGAATTAGATTATATAGATACCCCGCAGTAGAGGGCTTGTGGCTATCTAACATTTGGCGATAGAATTCAGGAGCACTGGTGATATCATTTTGGCGATCAATGCCCCTAATTCTTAAGTTATGGATTTGGCCTTTTCCAGGGTTAATTGGCCCAAATATTCTGGAAAGAGGCCAAGGCTGCAAAGTTCTTCTATACAAGTACAGTGCCAATAAGATTGGCAGCTATCTGACAACAGCAGAGGCATCAGACCAGTAGGATCAAATATGATTCTGAATTCTGAAATTAGAATCCTGGTCCAGGCCTGGGCCTTAATACTTGGCACATTAGCTTCAAGCCTCAAGACTGCATTAGGGGTGCATTCTGGGGTACCAAACAGAGTCCTATGGAAATTCGACTGAATTGCTTCGTAAGCCCTTAAGTTTCTTTATGGGCCAAGTTGTATCCCATATAATAGTTGGGCAAATGTTTTAGCCATAAGCAGTTTGATTGCTGCTGAAATGTAATTTGCATCCTGTTGCCTATAACATTTAATTATTGCTTGTCTACTCTTTTGGGCAGTAGAAGTGGCATAATTTACCTGGGCTGTTAATTTCCTAGAGGCCTGAAATACTATGCCCAAGTATTTAAAACATTTGATCTGCTCTAATTCATGGGAATCAATGGTCCACTTGTGCCTTTGTCTTTTGTTGGAGAAAACTAAAACTTTAGATTGATCATAATTGATTATTAATTGTTCCTCATTACTGTAGAATGCCAGGATTCTCAGTGCGCACTTCATGCCTACAGAAGACAAGGAGAGAAGAACTGCATCATCAGCATAGAGAATTGGGAGATGTCTGTTGGCTAATTTAGGTGTGTGGATATCAGCTCTCTGAAGGGTTTTAATCAGAGAGTTGATGTATATGTTAAAAAGCAATGGTGCTAAAATACAACCTTGTTTCACCCCCTTGACGGTCTGAATAAAGTCAGAAAGGTCCCCTTCCCGGTTACATCTTACTCTAAGGCCGATTTTATCATATACTTTATGAATTAGGAGCAAGAGTCTTTTATTTATGGAGGATCTGCTCAGAATGTTCCAGAATCTTACCTTTGAAATATTATCAAAAGCTGCCTTGAAGTCAATAAAGGCAAGTCAGAGTGGCTTGTGTATTTGTCTGCCAGATGTTGAAACACTAGGCAATAGCCTATAGTAGAATGTCCAGGTTGAAACTGTGCTTGCTCAGGGTCAATGAATCCCTCATCAGTTATCCAGGTTTGGAGTTTGATGAATAGGTACCTGGCATATAGTTTACTAATGATGTTCAATAAACTAATTGGCCTATAGTTAACTGGATTGTTCCTATCACCCTTTTTATATACAGGTGAAACTCGAAAAATTAGAATATCGTGCAAATGTTCATTTATGACAGTATGGCAACTCAAAAGGTGAAACCAATATATGAGATAGACACATTACATGCAAAGCGAGATATGTCAAGCCTTACTTTGGTATAATTGTGATGATTATGGCGTACAGCTTATGAAAACCCCAAATTCACAACCTCAGAAAATTAGAATAGTGTGAAAATGTTCAATATTCTAGCCTCAAAGTGTCCCACTCTAATCAGCTAATGAATCCATAACACCTGCAAAGGGGTCCTGAGCCTTTAAATGGTCTCTCAGGCTGGTTCAGTAGGAATCACAAGTATGGGAAAGACTGCTGACCTGACAGTTGTGCAGAAAACCATCATTGACACCCTCCATAAGGAGGGAAAGCCCCAAACGGTAATTGCAAAAGAAGTTGGATGTTCCCAAAGTGCTGTATCAAAGCACATCAATAGAAGGTTATGTGGAAGGGAAAAGTGGTAGAAAAAGGTGCACAAGCAGCAGGGATGACCGCAGCCTGGAGAGGATTGTCAGGAAAAGGCCATTCAAAAGTGTTGGGGAATTTCACAAGGAGTGGACTGAGGCTGGAGTTAGTGCATCAAGAGCCACCACACACAGACGGATCCTGCACATGGGCTTCAAATGTCATATTCCTCTTGTCAAGCCGCTCCTGAACAACAACAACGTCAGAAGCGTCTTACCTGGGCTACAGAAAAAAAGAACTGGTCTGTTGCTCAGTGGTCCAAAGTCCTCTTTTCTGATGAGAGCAACTTTTGCATCTCATTTGGGAACCAAGGACCCAGAGTCTGGAGGAAGAATGGAGAGGCACACAATGCACAATGCTTGAAAGCCAGTGTGAAGTTTCCACAGTCTGTGTTGATTTGGGGAGCCATGTCATCTGCTGGTGTTGGTCCACTGTGCTTCATTAAGTCCAGGGTCAACGCAGCCATCTACCAGGAGATTTTGGAGCACTTCATGCTTCCTTCCACAGACAAGCTTTACGGGGATGCTGACTTCATTTTCCAGCAGGACTTGGCACCTGCCCACACTGCCAAAAGTACCAAAACCTGGTTCAGTGACCATGGGATTACTGTGCTTGATTGGCCAGCAAACTCGCCTGACCTGAACCCTATAGAGAATCGATGGGGCATTGCCGAGAGAAAGATGAGGGACATGAGACCGAACAATGCAGCGGAGCTGAAGGCCGCTATTGAAGCATCCTGGTCTTCCATAACACCTCAGCAGTGCCACAGGCTGATAGCATCCATGCCACGCCGCATTGCGGCAGTCATTGCTGCAAAAGGGGCCCAAACCAAGTACTGAGTACATATGCATGCTTATACTTTGCAGAGGTCCGATATTGTTCTATTTCCAATCCTTGTGTTATTGATGTCATGTAATATTCTAATTTTCTGAGATTGTGAATTTGGGGTTTTCATAAGCTGTCCGCCATAATCATCACAATTATAGCAAAGTAAGGCTTGACATATCTCGCTTTGCATGTAATGCGTCTATCTCATATATTGGTTTCACCTTTTGAGTTGCCATACTGACATAAATGAACATTTGCACGATATTCTAATTTTTCGAGTTTCACCTGTATAGGGACAATTATGGCTTTCCCCCCGTCCTCTGGAATCTTGGCTGTGTGGTTAATATATGAAAATAAAGAGGCCAGTACAGGGGCCCACCAATTTGAATTGGATTTAATTAGCTTAGGGGGGATATGGTCACTCCTGGGCGCTTTACCACACTTAAGCCGGTTTTTAACTTCCTTGCATGTGACTGGGGGTTACTGTGGTAGTGAGGATAAAGGTATATCCATCACATAGGTGTGAGCATGCAGATTGCTATAAAGGGCTTGGAAGTGATGTACCCAGGTACTTGAGGGGATGCTACAATGCAACTGTGTAATGTTGTTATGTGAACAATTTGGTATAATATGCCAGAATAGGGAGGGATTTTTGGACTTTGTAGCTTCGATTAGCTGTGACCCTTGTATCATATAATAAAAATAACCTTTAAAAATCATGCCTCATCTTCGTAATCCATTCAAATTAGTCTAATAAATTAATTTTTTTATAAGGGGTAGCAGAATTCAGTATTTCTGTCTTCACTAGTTTGTAGATAGAAGCAACAGACAATGATAAACATAAGAAAGTGTAGGTGCTTTTTTCAGAACAGGACCTAATATGCCAGAACTATGAGATAATTTATAGATTGTCTTTGTCTCACAAATGAAACATAATAGTGAGAGTGTCAATTGTTTCTACTGTTTGTGAAACAGTAGCCTTGGGGGCTTTTACATGTTCTGGCTGGAAAACACATTTGGAAGTTTGAAGTAATGTCATGGCTCCATCACAAAAGAGCTGCCAACATAGTACAGTCAAACATAAAGCATGTATTTCATAGCAAAGCAAAATGATGATCAAAAAGACAAATATCTTGACCAAGAACTACCCCCACAGAAATGCATTTGTTGGAAAGACAAATTAAAGTGTAAAAGAGATGAAATTAACTAAATATTATGAGATAGAGGTGAGATTTACTTTTCAGACCACAGATTCATGCATTCAAATTGATGGTTTTCTGTTTTATATAGTTGATATAATATGAAGTATATTTTAATATTTTAATATAAATATTAAAATTAGGACAGTAAAATGCACATATCCAAGAACCTGAATTTAAAAAAAGTAAGTACTTCACAGGTACATGAGGCAGCATTTATGGGCACAATGGTTCCCACAAGGATCAGACTGCCTACCATGCTATAATCAAATCAGTAATGAAATACAGTCTGGATAATTCTAGAGTTTTTTAAATTAATACTGCACATATGGCAGCATGTAATAAGTCTTCTATCCCCCTAATTAATTTACCTGTTTTACAGATGAAGCTAAAAGAGAACTTTTAAATAGTTAAACATAAACAAGTTAAAGTATAGTATCAACAGAGTACTTTTACCTGATATTTGTTTTAGGAGAGCTCTTTTATGTCCATTAACAGCAGCAGCATGAACCTGAGATGCTAGTGAGGAACCACTGAATAGCCACGTTTCAGAGACATTCATACTTCTTCTGGAAAAGTCAAAAATAAACCCTGCATAAACATAGTAATAGCTGCAGTAACAATTATAGTAATAGCTTTTCCACAAGTTGAAACTAATTTATTTTGGTGAAAACAATCTCTAGACTAGTTGTATTTAGATACAGTGGTGCTTACAAGTTTGTGAACCCTTTTGAATTTTCAATATTTCTGCATAAATATGATATAAAACATGATCTGTTCTCTACACAAGTCCTAAAACTAAAAAGAACCCAATTAAACAAATGAGTCCAGAACACTATACTTGCTCATTTATTTATTGAGGAAAATGACCCAAAGCTATATATTTGTGTGTCGCAAAAATATGTGAACCTCTAGGATTATCAGTTTATGTGAAGGGGAAATTAGAGTCAGGTGTTTCAGTCAATGGGATAAGAATTAGGTATGAGTGGGGGAAGTCCTACCTTATTTAACATACCTAGGAATTCTGGGAATTCACTATCAAAATCTGATCTTTATTACAAGGTATGTGCAAATGTGTCATGACTCAGAAAAAGATTTCTGAGGATGTCTGAAAAACAGTTGTTGACACTCACCAGGCTGGAAAAGGTTACAAAACTGTTTCCAAAGAGTTTGGACTCCACCCATCCACTATCAGGCAGATTGTGTACAAATGAAAGCAATTCAACACCATTGTTACCCTCTCCAGGAGTGGTCGACCAACCAAGATCACACCAAAAGCAAGGTGTATAATACTTTGGGAGGTCTCAAAGAAGCTCAGGGTTACATCTAAGGAACTAAAGGGCTCTCTTGCATTGGCAAATGATAGTGTTCATAAGACTCTTCATATCTTATGAAGACATGCATGGCAGGTTTACAAGGAGAAAGCCACTACTCTCCAAAAAGAACATTGCTGCCTGTCTACAGTTAGGTAAAGCCTTAGTTACTTATGGTTCAGTGTCACAGGATCCTGCTTATATATGTTCAATTTACATATATATACACATAGAATGTCAGGTTCAGCCCAAAGAACTCCACGAGACAGTACAGACACATTTCTGTTGCGTTTATTAGCTTCCACCTCAAAGACAGAAATCTCTCCAGACTGAATCTAAACTTCCCAAGCCAGCAAACCAAAGCACCATGAATTCCTTAAGGTGGTGCCAGTCTCATCTTCCTAACCTTCCCACGCTCCTGTTGGGGGCTAAGGGAATGCTTATCTCCCTGAGCGCGGCCATCATCAAACCATTCCATCACATAGAAACACTTAAAGGAATATACTTATTAGCCCAATGGAGCAGGATACAATGTTGAATCCAGTCTAAAAGGACATATTCCTTGTATTCCTGGACATTCTTGATTTCCTGAACTAGACTGATTCTCAGTACCAGCAAGCAGATGGACCCCAAGATAATGTGACCAACTTGTGGTCGAGCAGTGGAAACAACCAGAAGTAAGATCTGCATGAATACAGAATGGACATTTTGAGTTCCTTTGAAAAGATTCAAGAAGGAAGTAAGCCAAAGGCCTATAAAAATCTTTTATACAGGTACAGGAGGAGAAACTACAATGATGATCATTATCTGGGCTAGATTCCGAGATTTCCACTTTTCCAGCCTGGAACATGTGGAAACATAGATTTACTTTCTGTAGTTTGTATGTGATTTACTTTCTGTAGGTTCTATAGATTTACTTTCTGTAGGTTGTATGTGATAGGAAAATACTAAGCAATTGCTAATGTGATATCTAAATACATTGAATCATTTATTAATATTTTCTTTTTTTTCCTCTCAGTTACTAATTTGCAACTAAAAAGGTTAAATAAAGTGACTATTTAACAGGTCTCCAAGACTCTCATTTTGTACAGAATACTCACAAAGCTTTCGAACAGGCATGTCTACTTTCTGTTTGTATCATTTCTAATTTGTCTCTCCACATGTAGCTTCACATGGGGCCCTTGGCTCAAAAAGTATACAACAACAGTGACTTACTGAATCTTAACCCAACCTACTTCATGAAGAGGGTGTAAAAAAAAAAAAAAGACTCACAAAACACTGCCTTTCAGCATTTCTTTCTTTAAAGCCTCAAACTGTTTTTAATGTGCTTCCCCATAGTATTATTTCATGTTTATTCCCTATAGCATCACTTCATGTTTATAACTTTTGCATTCTGGTGGTTTTTACTGAATTTTAATGTAAAGTACCTTGAATCTTTCTGATTTGGTGGCAATATAAGTACAAGAAATAATAAAAATATCTCTAGAAAAAAAAATACAAGCTTATTAAAAATAGTGGCTGGCAGCTATAGAAAAAAAATATCAGCAACAATTCTATATTCAAGAGTAAATACTAGAGAATGGTTTGCTCAGTTAGGACACATATACTCTGCTACTTTCTTTTGACAAAGAGCATTAGATGAAACCAATACTGACACAATGTGTCCTTAATTTCCAGAATAAAGCTAATATTAAGATACAGAACTCTATCTTCACTACCATCAATTGCGACAGTTCCTAAAATGGAGTGTATTTGTGATAGTAAAAACCCTGGAGTTGATTACATACAAAGAAAGAATGACAAAATAACTCATGCCCCCATTGTCGCCCGACTGAGTGCTTGCAACCAAAATAGGCCTCTGAATACAAGTCAGAAAACGTGTCAGTTTCCATCCTTCTCCGTTATACAGTTCACTCGCCTATTTATTATTTTCTAGTCTTTTTCTCCTCCTTTTACAGAAAGAAAGAGGACCCAAAGACGTTCTTTCCTTGACAGCTAATAGAATAATCTCACCCTCACTCGTCGCTCCAAGCATGCAAAAAACTCAGAAACATGCTTCATTCCACTTCACAAACTTACCTACCTACGTTTTCAAGAGCTAAAATTACAACCCTTCTTCCGCGCCCGGCAAAGTTACTTCCGTCGGTGGCCAAAGAGGGTGCTCCTCCGAGTACAAATCAGTCGCCTCAGAAGTAAACTACATTTCCCAGCGTCCCTCGCGGCTGCACTTCAAACTCGGAAGTTATAGATGGGTTGGCGTGAAAGAGGCGGGCGGTGTGAGTGCAAGTGAGGTCGGTTTTCCCCTCCTCCTTTTGGTAGAACTTGTCTGCTGCTGTGCGATTTTTTCGGAGACCGGAGGTTAGATTTCATCGCTTGCCTGCTTCACTCCCTCTCCCGAAGCCTAGCCATCCTCGACCATGAGAACCGCCGCCATCTTTCCTGAGCCCGGCTGTTGCCTTCTCGTTTTTCTGGTGAGCTAAGGGGGAGAGTAGCGAAGATTGAGTATCGGGTTGCCTGTTTCACTCGTGGGAGCATAGAGAAAAATGAATAATGGGTGTTGGCGTGGTGGGCGAAAGAGGGTGTATAGTCTGTCATATTTGCCACTTGCTGTCGCGAATTTCCTCTCCCTGGGTGAGGAAACCGGTACCGCGGGAGCCCAGCCGGGCGTGGTGGTGGCGCGCTGGTGTGGCTCCGTCTGATAGGCTGCGAACTTTTCGGACCCGGAATCTGTAGCCGGCGACTGGGCGGGGTCCGAATGGGTCGGGGCAGTGGTTGGTACAGCACCCAGCACGATAGCTGGTCCTCGGGGAGCGCCGTGTTGCCTCCTCCTTTTTGCCTTAAAAGCCAGTTTTGATGTGTCAGTTTTGATCAGTCAACGTTTCAGAAGAAAAGATAATCTTCGTGGCGAGTTTGCTTTAAAGCATATCGGTCTATAAAAAACCATCAACTTGTTTCTCGCGTCCTGAGTTCCGGATCGTTTCATATCCTTTGGATAGAGGCGGCCGTCCCATGTGTGACTCAAATTTTTCAAGTATATGATCAAGTGATAGTCATATTATATGCTGTATGGGGTTGAATAAACATACAGATTTATCAAAAGGTACTGAACACGTATTAACTGCAGGTTGATACTGATGCAGGATGGATTTTAAATTAGTTGTCAGTCTAGAGTTCAAAATAGAATTTGCTTCCTACCTTTAGCCATTTCTTTTCTGCCAGGGTGCCCTTCAACAAATTAGCAAAAGAGAGTTCTGCTGGAAGATGCTGAGTATCACATTATGCACTACCTGCTGATCTAGTCAGTTGGTCTTAAATGGAAGATCCTGGCCCATCACTTGCATTGCACTCTCACACTCACTAGCGCTGATGATGGTACCTGGTTGGGTAATAAAATGTCTGCAAGCAAACAACCAAACTCAAAAAGCGCCAAGGACTCCACAAAATCCCAACTGCTGGCCATTTAGCATCCCTTTATATTTTGTATACAGAAGCTATCTTGTTTCTTACCTCAAATACAAAGTATCTTGGGCCAGCCCTACTTATGAGACAATGGCATACTTTTTCTGTTTAGATTTGTTTAATGATTCTGTCAAATAAAGGGATAGTTTTGATTTATTCCTGAAATGGAAGATGATCTTTAACATTGCTACTTAAAAGATTATTTTGTGTGCCTTTGAGTCAGTGTTGACTCCTGACAACTGCCTGGACAAGTCCCTGCAGTTTTCTTGGCAAGATTTTGGAAGTGGTTTGCCATTGCCTTCTTCCTAGGTATGAAAGAGAATGATTGACCCAAAGATTCCAGACTTAATCTTTTAGGAAAATTAAACTTACACAAACTTGTTGTATATAACAGCCCTTCTAGCAAACTTTGTTATCCAGATAAAGCTGTATGTACTGTTTTGTTTTGTTCTAGTCAGTGTTGACTCCTGGCAACTGCCTAGACAAATCCCTACAGTTTTCTTGGTAAGATTTCAGAAATGATTTGCCATTGTCTGCTTCCTAGGGCTGAGAAAGAGTGATTGGCCCAAGGTCACCCAGTTGTCTTTGTGCCTAAGGCAGAACTAGAACTCCCGGTCTCCTGGTTTCTAGCCTGTTGCCTTAAACACTACACCAAACTTACTCTTACACTTCCATACAGTTAAATAATTCAAAAATTGGTTTTGCTTACTTAGATGAACTTTAGTTTCAGTGAATGTAAAATGAAGAGTTCAGTTCTGGGATTTGTACAAACTGAGAATTAATGTCAAACCCAATGCATTAGACATTCACACAGCCACTATCTATTAATTGGACAGCAAACTCGCTACCTATTTTTGTTGTTTTAGTAAGAATGATACCTTATACAGTAGTTCACAGATTTCTTCCATGGATTTAATTTTTTTCCAAATTGCATTATGTTGCATTTTGGAGAAGATGAATATAACAAGAGTCTCTCTTGATGTTTCTTACCTTCTGTTATGGTCTACTGCAGGGAAGATCCAGTCTTTCTCTGAAACTCTTGTGTGTATAATGAAGGAGTCAGTGAAGCAGACTGAAGTAACCACTTGTAGGACTATACATCATGGCAATTATCTTTAGCCTCTAGTAGCTAATTCATTTTTTCTTGCATGGTACTTGTATATAAATCCAAGCCTGGCTGCTAAAGTCCTTCACCTTGAATAGTCTTTAGGCTTAAAGACAACATCTTCTCAAACAGGATGGATGATGTAAAGAGAGTTGGGACCAAAATCCAAACACACATATTCCTATGATATCATGGAGTGCTTAGAGAAGAGCAGCTTCAGATTCCAGGAGCTAGCTTTCCCTAACAGCTATATTTAATCACCCTGTAATTTCCCCACAGAGGAAACTTCAGGGAACTTAAAACAGAGTCATTCTTGCAAGTACTCCACTATCTTAAACTGCTTTGGTCACCCTACACTTTTCTCAGAGGGAGAAACCACTGAGAAGGGAAAAAAGAGCTGTGCTTTCCAGTATTTAGGATCATAAATTTGGAAGAAACTTTTAAGGCTATTGAGTCCAACCCCTTGTTCATTGTAGGAATCCAAATGATAAATTATTGTTCAACTTCTGCTGCAACACATCCAATAAAAGAGAGCCTGACCTCCTCCTGGATAATTGGTTTGAATTTGTATTGTTCTTATTGTCCAGAAGTTCTTCCTAAATTCACATGGAACCTGCCATCCTATAACTTAAATCCATTATTCTGTATCCTGCATTCAGATATTTGAAAAGTACTATTATTTTTCCCCAGTCTTGGAAGATCAACATTCCCATCATAACACTTAATTTTTAGTCCCCTGATCAACTTCATTACTCTTTTCTAAACCTTACCCAATTTTTTTAGATTTTTTTTTTTCGTGCCTTTATTATTTTTATAAATAACTCAAGGCAGTGAACATACTTAAATACTCCTTTCTCCTCCTATTTTCCCCACAACAACAATTCTTTGAAGTGAGTTGGGCTGAGAGAGAGTGACTGGCCCAAAGTCACCCAGCCGACTTTCATGCCTAAGAACTCACAGTCTCTTGGTTTCTAGCCTGGTGCCTTAACCGTTAGCCCAAACTGGCTCTTTTGAATTGTGTAATACACACAATTGGACACAGTACTTGATGAGGTAAGAGCCAGTTTGGTGTAGTGGGTAAGGCACCAGGCTAGTAACCGGGTGACCATGAGTTCTAGTCTTACCTTAGGCCTGAAGCCAACTGGGTGACCTTAGTTGCCAGGAGTTAACACTGACTCAAAGGCACACATACACTTGATGAGGTATCTGACCAATGTAGAATGAAGTGGGATAACTACTTTTCATAATTTTGAAACTATGTTTCTTCTATTTGCCTGTTTTGCACCCATGTCACACTTCTGGCTCACATTCAGTTTGCAACCAATTACTATTCCAAGGTCTTTTTCACAATACTAGTGCCAAACCAGGTATTCACTATTCCAGGTTTTTTTTTCCCAAACAGGATTCCACAGATCTGAGGAGGGGGTCTCAAATATACTCAGCCATTTTCCCATTTAACTTGTTATGTCATCAGTGTTTACAAGCAGTCAGTGCAGGAGGTGACTGGCTGACCTCCCCTTACCACATGCACATGGACAAAATCCAGTTCTTGGCCTGGCCCCAAACTCCAACAAACATTTCTAACTTGCCTAGCAGCGCAAGAGGATCACAGTGAGTCCCTCCTCCCTCTTCACTTTCCTTGTTACAGAAATTTGTGTATTGTGTCCCCCCCAAGAGGTCTGCTTTATAATCAGAATGGCATCCTGTGCATATCTACTTAGAAGTAAGTCCCACTGAATTGTGTTGGAATGAATAACTTTAGGGTTGCACTGCTCAGCTACAGTACATGTGTGTCTCAAATCCCTTCAGAATGAAAAACATTTCCAAAAGCAGGCAGGCAGAAAGGAGGAAGGTGGGTGCCTAAATGGCTTTAGTCAGGCATTCACAATGGAAAAAAAATCCAATTTAATGTTTATGGACACCAGGCCATCAGCTTTCGTAAGGAAAAGTTTCATTATAAATGGAGGTTTATATATAATTTTCCAGCTTCCACAATATTAATTTTCCAGCTTCACAATATTAAACTGTCATACCCATCCTAGATATATACTCCTCAGTATATGCATATTATTTTTATTTTGTTTTTGTTTTTATTAGGCTTAATATAGGTAATACAAACATTTCGCTAGCTATGAATAATTGGTTACAAACTGGTATAATTGCAGACAGTACAGAAGCAGGTAAAACAGAAAAAATGAAACAAATTCCAGTGCTGTAATTTGAACATCCATTTTTGTGAAATTTGAATTTTTAACGTATAAATTTGCATTGATAAATTAGAAGCACAAGCTTTATTTTATTGCCAGTTTTCTATCACTAGCGTTATGCCTCTTGTTCAGGGTTCTGGGAATTTTTTTTTAAACTAACAAGTTCTATGTCTAGAAAAATTTGCATATCCCTGCCTATTCCATACTTGTGCATTTCATGTACATTCCATAAATGAGGATCTTTACATTGTCTCTATTGGTAGTCCTCAAGTTATGATAGCAATTGGGACTGGATTTCTGTCACTAAGTGATGTGGTTGTAAAGTGCAAGGTTGGGGAGGGTGCGCAAGTGAGGGAGACTTATCCCAGTGACTTGCTACTTTCCCTGCCAGATTCCCTATTGACTTTCTAGGGAAGCTGGCAGGGAAGGTTGCAAATGGCGATCACGTGATTGTGGGGCGCTTGGCAACTGGTCATAAGTGCGAATGGGTTGCCAAGTGCCCAGATCGCGATCACGTGACCACAGGGGTGCTGGGATGGCCAGAACTCCCAGGACTAGTTGTAACCATCATCTGTTCAGTGCTGTCATAACTTGGAACTGTTGCTGACTGAATGGTCATAGGTCGAGGACTACCTGTACTAAATCTTATTCTGTTAATTTCAGTCAATTATTTGACCTATCAAGGTTGCTCTGAATTTTATTTTCCCTTTCTACACCGAAAAACTGGGTGAGACATCTGTGTCAAACACTGTACTAAAGTCTATAAAGGCAGCAAACAGTTGCCTCCCCTTGCTGACATACTTAATAATTAGATGGTGCTATTTATTTATTTATATGCTGCCAATCTCCCCGAAACAAAGGGGTTCAAGACAAAGCAATTGTCAATAATAGATCAACTCTATCTAAGGCCAGAATATTTTCTGCAAGAATGCACTCTTCGTCTACCCAGCTCTCAACTCTACTTAAGAGAAACTTGGCATATATTTTAGTCATATTATCTATAGATTGATGGGCCTATAATTGTCAGGATCCTTTTTATTCCCTTTTTTTTATATATAGGAACTACAATTACAATCTTCCACCAACTGGGATATGGCAAGTATTATTTATATGTGTGAATAAACCTGCCAAGGAAGGAACCCACCAGTGGGATATATTTTAAATTCTTGGGCAGTAGAAAGTTGTTGCCAGGGCCTTTATTGCTCTTCAGGCCTTTTATAATTTGATCACATTTTCTAAAACTGGTGGCCAATGGGGTGTAGCTTCAGTAGATGGTAAATCACTATTTAGTGCCTGTTTCTCAACAGGTTCCAAGTGAGCAAACAAGTGATGATGATAATTTTCCCATCTTCAGCTGAGATTGATATATTGAATGCAAATCTCTGTTCTTTCAAGATTCTACCCACAGAGTGCCAAAATATAGCTGAATTATGACTTCTTGCTGAGAGTTCAAGTCCTGACCAAACTGAAGCAGCATCACTTTTTTTTAATTTAATTAGTTGCTTATACTTTTTTTCTGAGAGACAGCATCTTAGCATGTCATACAGAGGAAAGCCTCTGAGCAAATATCATATCTGCCTTCAATTGTTTCTACCTCTCCCACCCGGTCTGGCAGGAGGGCATGCTCTGGGTGCTGTTGGCTAAGGAGTGTTGGCTAGCGGGGCCCAGGAGGAGGACCTTTTCTGCTGTGGTGCCCAGTAGAACATCATTCCACCTGAGAGTAGGTTAGCCCCAATCTTGCTGGCCTTTCACAAGGCCCTAAAAGCTTGGTTTTGTGTCCAGATCTGGGGTCCTGGAAGTGTGATAGAATCTATTTCTTAGCTTTGTTGATAGTTATTTTATGATGCTTAGCTCCAATGTGTTTTTGTTTTTTTATTTTATTTTTTATTTGTTTTTATCTATTTTATTGTAAGCTGCCCAGTGATGTATGTGAGATGGGCAGCTATATAAATCAGATACATACATACATACATACATACATACATTTTTCATCAAGCAATGTTCTTGTCAAACCAGGGAAATCTAGCTATTAGGAAACTTTTGGACGAGGATTTGGGTACAAGATGTTTCTTCAACACATGGCACAAATTTGTGAATGCAGTGGATACTGACTGCCTGTCAGCTGTAAGTGACCAAAGTGTTAAGGTCCAATTGATAGCATTTTCTGATTTGAGGCTATTCAGTATTGCCTTAGTATCTCACAGGCAGTCACTTTATTTTGGTCATTGACCAGCAAACCCGGTATCTACTTTGAACCATATTGATCTTTTATTCTGACTCACCTCTGAGTTGGTTATAACCCATCTATCTATTAGCCATGTTATGTAATCTTAAATCTGAATAGCGTAGGAATTTCATACTCGCTGGCTGATAATCATCAGCTTTCTCCTCTTGAATAGATAAAGACCTCTGAGAAGAGGTTGACTTTACTTTTTGATACATAAATGAGGTCTAACACACTGCTTGAGTGGCCTGAGTGGCAAGGTATATAGGTATACATAATTATCCTTGCCTCCCAAAATTTGAACCAAGTATAGGCCAGCAGTATTACTCAAGCCCCAGCAGTGCCAGGTGGCCTTAAGCCCCAGCAGCACTGGCCAGCTGCAAGCCCTGGTTGCCATCGTTAAGCAAGGACCATGCGGATCATTAAGTGAGGACCTCATGTGACTGCAACTTCTGACTTCCTGCTGGCTTCCCCATTGACTTTGTTTGTGGGAAGTTGGCAGGGAAGGTTGCAAATCATGATCACATGACCGCAGGACACTGCGATGGTCGGAAATCTAGGGTGGTTGCCGAGAGCCCAGATTGGCCAGAACTTCAAGGACCAGTCATAAGTACTGCTTGTTCACTGCCGTCACAAGTTCGAGCACTTGCTGAATGAATGGTTGTTAAATGAGGACTACCTGAATTACATTTTACAATTTTACAATTATTAGTAATTAAAGCAATGGTCCATTAATCTTCTATTCCCT
Organism: Liasis olivaceus; assembly: GCA_030867105.1. Classification (NCBI taxonomy): domain Eukaryota; kingdom Metazoa; phylum Chordata; class Lepidosauria; order Squamata; family Pythonidae; genus Liasis; species Liasis olivaceus. Next base: position 60,292,925 of record CM061351.1, read on the forward strand.
CTATTTTAGTCAGCCCAGTAAAAATGGAAGGATCCTTTTCTTTATTTAATACACATTTTTAGTCTGTAATCTTTTCTTATTCTGCACCTTTTTGCAAAATTATTCGGCCTTCCACATTCTTTACCAACAAGTGAGCATGCTCTTTTACTATGATAAACACCAGTGCTTCTAATCTCTAGCCTTCAGCATTGCAACTGACTGTTGAGATTTAGCTTTTATTGAAGCTATCTTTTTATTCTTCAAAATATTAATTTTGTTATTGGTACTTCCAGAGTCTGAGTTAACAGCCAGTTCAACTCGACAAATGTCAGCGGTATGCTCCAATATTAGATCATTTATCCTTAAGTTTTGCTCTTATCTTTCAGATTTCATTCCACCATTTCTCATTCTTTTTATTGACTCCACTAGCTACGCCTTATAGCTCAAACCTTTATTCTGGTTTTCTCCAATTTTCCTCCATATTCCGATAAAACTTATCTGGTGGCTATAAGCTGATCAATTACTGTACTGGCATATTCCAAAAGTCTTAGTTCTTTTTCTGACGCCATGTTATGTTTGGTAAATTGCAACATAGGGGAAGAAATCCACAAACCAGATACCCATGTAAGTTTAAATGCTACATTACAGGTTTACAACATGTGTGTTGTGAGCTATCTAATGAGCCAGACTCTGAACTGGAGGAGCAGGGCTTGACAGGTGACTTGCTTGACCTTGTGACTCAAGAGTCAGAGGGCTCAGATGAGACTTAGAGCAGAACCTGTTGGAAGGGGAGCCTGCAAGTCTGGAGCAATCAAGTAATCAGCTACCTGTGGTTGAAACACAGGAGCAGGATCTAGAGTGGGCCTGCGCAACTTGCAGAGGGGAAAAGGCCACATTGATAAATTAAAAATTATTGTGGCCACAAAGGAATACCTGGTGTGTTGATCAGGTGTTTGGTGGCTAGTAGAGCAGCAGCAGCACTGGAGCTGGTGGCAATGGTGAGGCCTGGAGGCATTGGAGGTGTTTGGTGCTGTGTCTTTTGGGGCAGTGGTGGCAGTGGTGAATGTGCTAACTTTTTAAAACATGCCAGGACGCAGCATGAGGCTGCTTGACAGGCCATATGTTGTGCAGGCCTGATCTAGAGCCTGAAGAGGAAAAGATTCTCAAGCCCTTGAACACACAGAAAGGTCAAGTGCATAGAACAGAGGCATTCAAAGACGCTCCTTAAAAGAAAGAGGCATGAGTCAAGAAAATAGGCATGCCTGAGTGCTATAAAAGAAGGGCTTGGGAGTCAGATTTTTGTTGGATAATAGCTTTCCAACCTTGGACCTAACTTCTTGAATGTACACTGCTTCTGTTTCTGACTGACCTCTGACTGGCACAAGACTTCACTCAGCTCTGAGTCCTATATCTTGGATTTGTCTGCTTGGAACTTTTGCCTTCTGAAGTATGCTTGCTTGTTTTTCCTGAGCTCTTACATTTCTGCACTCTGGTGAGATTTATAGTTGCCAGACTTTATCTAAGTCTGACCTCTTGCACTTATAATTAGCTGGCACAGGACAAAGTGTAGAGAGCCTGCCTACACATAGCTAGCTCTTCTTATGTATTGAACTATTCCAGTTACAATTTACTCCCAAGAAGTACAATTCATAGCACTGGGACTAAGATGTTTAAGTTCCAGTTGGGAGAGAGTATGAATGTGAACCAGATCACATAATATTCATTATTACTGTCCTGTCGCTTTTATCATGGTTGCCCAGAGTCACATTGTTCAAATTGAGCAGCCATATAAAAGCAATAAATAAATAAATAAATAAGACAATTGTCTAATTGTTTCTGTAATCTCTCCCAATGGTGGAGTCCAAGTTGAGACATATGCCTCCAATTGCCTTCAAATGAAGGCTGTGTGAGAGAGTAGTTTTAAATGATATCTACCACTACCTCCCCATCCCTAACGCTTAGCTTGCTTGTGGTATTGACATCCTGGGGATTAATGAGCAAATAAAGTATTGGAAAAGAAGAAAAAAACAAGCAATTTCTATAAGCAGTCTCTCCTGTGCCTGACCTGTTTTTTTCCTCCTTCCCCCTTCTCAGAGCAGAGGCATTAGAGAGGAAGGGATTACAAGGGAGTAGGCAGGCACACAATGGAGAATACAACTGGGCTGTTTGCATAGTGCGCTTGGGGCTGCCGGTGCCACCATATTCCTTTTGATGTGTATTCCCCATTGTGTGCCTGCTTATTCTCTTGTAATCCCTTCCTCTCCAATCTCTCCACTCTGAAGGGGGGGGAAGCAGGTTAGGCACAGGACAAAGTGATAACATATAATGGCGATCATGTGACTGAGGGACACTGCAAAGGTCATAAATGCAGGCATTGGTCATAAAGTTATTTTTTCAGCACCATCATAATTTTGAATGGTCGCTGAATGAGGCAGTCGATAAGCGAGGACTACCTGTACACCTATAACTGTCCAAGGAATGAAGAAAGCAATAAAATCAAATTAGGAAAAGCACCAAGTCCACATAGGTTTATAGCTCAATATTACAAAGAATTGGAAGAAGTACTATTAGAACCATTGACAAATATCATAAATGAAATTAAAGAAATAAAGGCAATACCACCAACATGGGAATTGGCATATATAACTTTGATTTACAAATAAGGGAATGACCCACAGAAACCATAGTCATATAGACCAATTTCCTTGCAGAATGTAGATTACAGGTATAAGAGTTTTACACAATACTAGCTGATACAGTTAAGAAATTTGTTTCAGATATTCTACATATTGACCAAACTGGTTTTATCCCAAAGAGAAATATGAAGGACAACAGCAAGTTTATAATTAATACAATGGAAAATATAAACAAAAAAAGGGAAGAAAGCTGCACTAATTTTTTTAGACGTGGAAAAAGCCTTTGATAATTTGCAATGAAAATTCCTACTGGTAATACTGAATAAAATGAATGCCGGAGAAGAGTTTTGAGCTTGTGGTAAAAGTACATACCAATGGTAAAAAGCAAAGATTATGGCTAATGAGATGCTTTCTGCAGATTTCCAAAACAGTAAAGGTACAAGGCAAGGATGTTCACTCTCTCCTTTATTATTCATCATTGTGTTAGAAATACTGGCAGAAAAAGTTTGAGGCAATAAACAACAGGTCTCAAAATTTGTGGAGAGGAATATGAACTTAAATGTTATGCATTAACAACCACAAAAATACAAAAGCAATTAAATAAGTAATGAGAACGATTCATAGTTTTGGAGAATTCTCTGGATACAAAATCAGTGTTGAAAAAGCAAAAATAATTAAACTATATTTAATGCAAGCAGAAATCAATCTTCCGCAAGAAGAATCTGGCTATCAGCTCATTCAGTGAAATATCTCGGTTTGCATTTGACAGGCAACAGTAAAGAAAGATACTAAAAATAATTACGTTAAATTATGGCAAATCAAAAGAGGAAAGGTGGAGGAATGTAAAATTATCCTGGTTAGGATCAATTGCAGTTCTCATAATGAATGCACTACCCAAGATGTTCTCTTCATGAATGCACTACCCAAGATAAACTATCTATTCCAAATGGCACCAATCAGAATTTCAGAGAGAATTTTACAAGAATGGCAAGAAACTGTCTGTAAATTGATATGGAGTGGGGAAAAACCCAGAGTTAAATTAAAAATTCTACAAGATTCCAAAGAGAGAGGTGGTCTTGCCCTTCCAAATCTTAAACTGTATCATAAAAAAAATTGCTTGTCATGGATAACGAAGTGGATACAATTCCTGAATAGTAGAATGGCAATATTGGAGAGAGCTGGCTTAGCCAATGGACTTCATTGATATTTATGGTACAGAGATACAAAGGAGGATAAACATTTAAAAGGACAGATTAGACAAAGTCTGATAAAAGTATGGAATTCTACAAAGGGAATAATAAATTCAACAATTTCACCTCTAGCTTCTCCCTCAAGTGCTTTCCATGTTGGAGATAATTACAGCAAGAAAAATGTAATTACATATTTTATTTTATTTATGTATATATCAAATTTATTACCACCCATCTCTTAAAAAATGACTCTGGGCAGTTATGCAGATATTATGCATAGCATATGCAGATATGGTTCATTCAGTGTCTATGAATAGATTAAAGAAACAGCAATAACTACTCAGGGAAGGCTGCAATATACCATGGTTGATGTATTTACAAATTGCTGGAAGGATAAAATCAGATCTCAAGAATGAAGGAGGGACATTAAGGAAAAAGACAGAATTTGAAACGCTCATACAAAACCAATACCATCTGTTAGGGTGCCGCCCAGAGTCACTGGTTTGAGATGGGCAGCTGTATAAAATGAATGAATGAATGAATGAATGAATGAATGAATGAACAAACAAACTTTATTCAGATACAATACAGGGACAACAAAGAACCGTATGACAAAATGAATGCAAAATGTTAAAGAAGCAGTCACAACAACAATATGGATTAAATCCATAAAATTTACACCAAACTAAAATAATAATAATAATAAAAGCTTAAAAGAAAATTGGTACTAAATGCTTTACAAATGGTGCACAACTTCATCAATAATATCTACGATAGACAAATCATACAGTAACATATGTTGGAAATGCCATAAAACAGAAGGAACGTTGTACCACATGTGGTAGATGTAAAAAAAAAAAAATACAGGCAATATATACACAGTATAATGGAGAAAATTTCGGAATTTAAATTTGAAATGAAACCACGACTCTTCTTAATAGGTATAATTTCAGAAAAATTCAAAAAGGGACATCACCATTTAATGACATGCATACTCATAGCAGTGAATAAATTTTGTCCAATATTGGAAGAAAGATATAATTCCAACAATATCTGATTGGAAACTTAAACTTGGAGAATATTCAGCAATGGCAAAACTAACAGTATACAGTGGTGCTTAAAGCTGTGTGTAAAACAGTTCATATTTTAGGTCATTTTTATGTGGAAATATTGAAAATTCAAAACAGTTCAAAAACTTTTAAGCACCACTGTATATTCACAATAGAAGTGTAACCAAATTCAAGCAAGAATGATTCCCATCCATACAATACATCACACAGCATGGCAAATATAACTTCAGTCAGGCTTCTAAGGGGGCTCAAATAATTATAAACATTGTAAATTAGCAGATATACAAAAAAGGGGGAAGTTAGAAACTCGATAGTCTTTCTCTCTTTTTTCTTTTTTGAGAATTTTAATTGCTGTAATACTTGCTCTGTTTATGTTCTTTTTTCCTTTATTAACATGTACAAAATATATTAAGTAACAATATTTAATACAATACTTAGTACAATACTCAATAAAAAGAGCCAGTTTGGTGTAGTGGTAAAGGTGCTGGCTTTGAAACCAGGAGACTGTGAGTTCTAGCCCTCCCTTAGGCATGAAAGCCATCTGGGTGACTTTGGGCCAGTCACTCTCTCTCAGCCCAACCCACTTCACAGGGTTGTTGTGGTAGTGAAAATAGGCAGGAGTATTAGGCATGTTCACTGCCTTGAGCTATATATATGAAAAGGGCAGGACAAAAATCTAATAATAGTAATAATACAGTGGAGACCTTAACACTGAGTAAAAAGTAAACACTAAATTAGTAAGACCAAAACCTTTATTGTACAACAAATACTTTGATGTTATCTGTAGCAGCATTTTTAATGTTATATCCAATTTTGGATAAAAAAGCCAAATAATCTTAAACTCATTAACACTGACATCCTAAATTGTAATTACTATTAATATAACACTTCTTTTTTTTTTTTACCCTCCAACAGTATAAGTTACCTAAACTTTAGAGTGTTGACAATCTTCAGTCAATACTGTACAAATATCATTGTACTGAAACAACATAATGTATTAAGATTTACAACAACATAATAAAATAAAAAAGAAAACTTCTTGAAGGAGTTGTATATAGATGTGACACAAGTTAGTTTTCTGTATCACTTGACTGCCATCTAGTGGGTGTCCAGAGATTTGCAGCCTGGATCTAGCAGCCCTACAGCTTCTTATATCAATCACCAAGCATTTAAAATGGGTAGTAGACAAAACCAAAATGATAAAACAGCAGCTAAAATAATTATTGATCCAATGCAAAAGGTTGACTGTAAAAAAAAAAAAGAGTTTTGACTCCATTCCTAAAGATTGAGGGAATGAGTGAATAAGTTTATTTTGTTGCTTGGGAGTGACAGAAGTTCACTTTGCAAGTTTCCAAGTTTATATTTTCAACACTAAGCTTCTTCAAGGGCACATTCAACTAGGTAAATATACATTGTATAGTTATTGATTTGTTTTAAAATGACTCTAAATGTAATGCAGGTAAACAAAGAGGTTGTATGACTACATGAGGTCCACTGTATACTTTAAACCCATGTGTGCCCATCAGTGCAATTACAAAAAATGGCGATAAACAGTATTATAAATTTATGATAAAAATGCTTTACACTGTATTAAGGAGAAGAACATCTCCTGTTAAGAAGCTCTAATCTTAAATGCAACATCCTTTGTCACTGTCTTGTCTTTCTTGGGAAGGATGAATTGATAATTGGTTATAAGATACAAGAATGTGGAAGCGGAATTGTAAATTTAGCATGTGAAGAATTTTTTACAATGATATATCATTTAATCTTGGAAAATATTAGAGACTGAGGATAGTTGTGAGTTCAAAGAAGTTTTTTGTATTTGAAAAGTTATAAAATCATAAATAATGAATCAATTTTGGAACATTTTTCCTGAACAAAGTACTGCCCAATCTACCATAACAGAAACTATTTTGCCTTTAATGTACTTTTCTACCCTTGAATTTTCTGTAATTATTAAAATCAGCAATGTGTGCAACACTTAATTTTTTCTTAACAAAGTACTGTATAAAGTATTTTGAAATTCATAGATATTTTAATATATATCTGAAAAGTAGCTTTTAGTTTTAAACAGTTTTAGTTAATTTATGTGGGACATCATGCTAAATGAATTTTAAAAAATTGTTTTGCAAAGCAGTTAGGATAGCTTGTGGTGCACAAGGCAGGCAGTACTGATTCTTACTAATGATCTGTTAATTAGTGAAGAGAGCCTAGTGAGTGTGGGAGCACCTTGGGGTTACCTCTGACATTTAAAGCTGATTTAGTTTTAAAACCGTATAATTGATAGAATTGTTTCTTACATTAAAATTTTATATATATTAGAAGTGCTTTATTAAAATTTTAGACATAGCTATTCATATTATATTATTTTATGTATATCTGTGCATACTGATACATATATGCATGCAAATGTATCCCTATATTTCAAATTCATTTAGTTTTGAGAGAGCTAAAATGTATTTTATAGACAAAAGTTGTTCCCAGAACTGGCATAAAATTTAAAATCATACTATGAATGTAAAAAAAAAAAAAAAAAAGGTAATGCACTTTTCTTATGTTTTATTTTTATTTGCCAAAACTAGCACTTTTCAGCTTCAAATAATATTATACCTAATCATTTAAACTCAAACCATGGATTATAAAATTAGTATCAAAGTCTTGTGTTTACTCTCATAATGGAATAAAATGCCTATTTATATGAGGGTCTAATAATTAGAGAATTTGGCCCTTTAACTAGAAACATAACAAAGTGAAAACTATCTGAATGGTTGAACTGAAGTACCATCTTATTAATCAGTGTAGTAGCATTTCTATTCCATAATCCAGTATGGGAGAGAATGCTGTTCATGACTTCTAATTGTAAGTGCTAGATAGGACCTCCAGGATCAGATATAGTAAGTTTTGAATTTCAGTTTCTGGAATTGTGAATGGCAAATACTGTTGAACTAATGTTATTCATATAGGTTTTCTATATCTGATTAGCCACTGTGAACATTATGAATCCAAGAATATTGGATTACTCAAACTTTTGCCGTTATGTTTGATGTCTCAAGAATAGTTAGGAGTGGGTTTTTTAACCAAACATCATAAGATTTTTGTAGAAAATCACATGGTTTGTTCAGAAATTTTTGCTAAGATGGATAGGGTGTAAATCATTTTTATTTTGCTGTTTCATAAAGAGTTTGTAACTTCAGGGAAAAGACTTACATTACAGAGACCAAGTATGCTTTTAATGATTCTCAGAACTTTCACTCTTGACTCCACAGTGCAGATAATCTTATGAAGTTCTGCTCCTTTTCAGGTACAATTATATTACACTTCAGAGATCAAGCTGAACTTATTCATAGGACATTTGTTTTACTTCGTAGTCATAACCCAGCTGCTGCCTTGGCACTTGCATTACTGGAATTATTGGAGTAATTGAAGAGTTTTCTACTTCTTATAGTCCAGTCTTCCAAAATCTGGGTATCCTCCGGATATCTGAACTGCAGTTCCAGTATTTCTCAGGCAACATAGCCATCAAGGATATCAACTCTTCAGCTTCTGGGGAAGAAACAGCTGACTGAATATGGCTCCATTCTTTATGGAATCAACACCCACGGCAATTAGAGGGGTCGGCCTCAGTCCAGCTCTTCGGAGTCATCTCCAGATAAAGGAGATCAACAGGATCACCCACAGGTACTCCTGACAGGGATTCCCTGTGAAGAGATTGCAATCTAGCAATCTCTAGCGAGTGCTCTGGGAATCGAAGGAAACATCAAGCCCCAGCCGTGGTGCGGAGCCTTCAAACGGACACTAGATCTGCTTTACTTCCTCTTTTAACTAACGTCTTAAACTGCCTATTTGTGATTTATTTGGCAATTAAAAACCTCCTGAAAGACAAGTTGCTGTACATTGGGGGAATTTCCTATTATCCTGGGAGAAAGAAGACCAAAGTAAGTTTAAAGATCAAAAATAAATAACGTTTGGAAACAGCAAAATGGAATTAAGAATGTTGATTAGGGACAAGAGGCTAGATGGATTTGAAACAGCTTTTTTAAGGATTGTTTTAAATGTTTAAGAAAATACAGTAAGTGAATTTGGATTTAACTGCAAGAAAATCTGCCCTGGGAAAGTTTGGCTTCTGAAAATAAACATAAAATAAGAAAGAGCCTTCAGGGTCAGAAGGAGCGGACACTAAAAATACATCTCTTTTAACAATGGAGGAGTATCCTTCTTTAAAAGAAGAATTTTTAGCTGTTTGGAATCAGTGTGTCCAGGAACTTTTTGTAAAATAGGGGCTAACAGAGGTTGTAGAAGAAGAACAGAATTTACTGGATAAAATAGCAGTGGAGGATGACTTGAATAAGGATTTTAAAATGGACTTTAAAGAAATGCCAGATTATAAGAGAGACATGGAAGATATGGAAAAAGATGCTATGGATCTGAAGATGGACTCAAAGTTGCTTGATTATGAGAATGATATGGAGAAAGAAGTCATAATGAACTGGAAGAGTGACTTTGAGCACTATTCTGTTTTGGACATAGTGAAGGGAAATACCAAATCTCTGAAACCTTTTCTGAAAATAGATAGGAAGAGAATGATAAGAGATGATTATCTGGGTTTTTATTTGAAGAAGAGACTGAAAGAGCCTTTCAAAAAGAAGAGAAAGGAATTCAAAATGGATTTACCAGATCAAGGTTAAATTGTCCATATTTTGATTTTGGATTGTTAATATTGAATTTTCTTTTTCTGACCAGGACTGTAAGATGATGATTTCTATCTGTAAAAGTGATTTATTTGGTTTAGCTTAAAACACATATGTGATTATTATTGGTCTTTTGTATGCTTAAGGGAGGAGATCTTTTAGGTTTCACTTCTCAGAAAAAACTTAGAAGCTAAAATGTGAAATAGACCTATTTGTTTAAGCTTAAAATTTATAGTTTATTATTACTGGCACTCTTAATGCTTTTGCTGGTTAGATTGATTGTTGAATATTTTTTACAATTCTGTTATTATTTAGGAATGAGAAAGGGGATAAAGAGGGTGTTTTGTTTTTTTTTAGTAATAATAGAGAAGGTGTTAAGTTACTGTTAATACATATACTTGTTTGGAGGGAGGGGGAAGTCATCTTTTACATTTCTTCATTTGTAGGTTTTTTAGTTCTGTATTAGTTTTTATGTATATGAACTTTAATAAAAATATTTTTTAAAAAAGGTTAGCAACTCTGGAGAAGAGTAGCATAACTTCAACCAGAGTTGGAGTCCATGATCTAATTGTTCTGTTCAAATTAATAATTCAGTGATTCTATTGCATTGTTGCACATTTTAAACTAATATTTCTCATGTACTTGGTGGGGTTCATCTTTCTTCTATTGTTTTCCTCTCGTGATAATTGGAAAGTTGCATTTATGTTCCTGTAGGATAGGAAATAACACGTATTCTCTAGATCAGTCTTTAAATTCTGTACAGTAGGGACTCAATTATTACAATTTAGAGATGTGAAGATCTAGTGGTTGAGGAGGAATGATGAACACCTTATTTCATATTTTCATGAGAACTTTTTCTTTGTTTAAAGAATTAAGAATTGTATTATCAAATATTTCTTCTTGAATGATGAATAAAAATGTTAAGACAAGTTCATACAGGTAGTCCTTACTTAATTTGGGACCAGAATTTGGGTAGTATTTGGGACCAGAATTTCCATTACTAAGTAATGCAGTCATAAAGTACAGTGTCACGTGACCATGCTACTTAGCAATGGCAGTTACAGCAGTCGTTGATTACCATCGTTAAGTGAATCAGCATGGGTCATTAAGTGAGGACCTCACGTGATCGCGACTGCTGGTTTCCCCATTGACTTTGCTTGTGGGAAGCCAGCAGGGAAGGTCACAAATTGCAATCACATGACCGCAGAATGCTGCAAGAGTTGGAAATCCAGGCTGGTTACTGAACACCTGGATCATGATCATGTGACCACAGGGCTGCTGCGATGGCCAGAACTTGGGGGACCGGTTGTAATTACCATTTGTTCAGCACCATCATAAGTTTAAACAGTTGCTGAATGATTAATTGATAACCGAGGGCCACCTGCATAGTGCTTTCTATATTGTAGTTATCTGTAAGGAGGACAATGTTTCTTTAAAATGGGAGAGATTTGTTTGATTTAGTGAGAATGAGATAATGGAGACAGGTGATTTTTTTTCCTGTTCTTTCTTTTTTTCCTTTTTGGAGAGGATCATCTTAAATCTAGATTGTCTTTCTTTTCATATATATTGTGTGTGTGTGTATACCATTCTCAGATGAAATAGCAAGATATTTTTCTGTTTCCACATGGCTTTGGCATTTTGTAAGAAAAAGAGGTTTCTGTGACATCTTTGCTTGTTGGCTTTCACTTGTTAACACTGATGTTTCTTTTCTCTTGGCTCAAAATGACTGAAAATGAATACTGGTAATAGTTTCCATTTGTTTCTATACAGATTAAAAACAAAGAATGTATTGTTCTGCTAGTTCAAAGGCTCAAGAAAGAAAAGAGTATTTTTTTCCAATATAATTTTATTAAACTGTAAAAACATTACAGTAGAGTCTCATTTAACCGACCTTCACTTATCCGACATTCCGTCTTATCCGATGCCCCTAAAAAAAATACAACACGCATAAATCGGTGACGAGAAAAGTGTGCTGCTTGTTTGCGAGCGTGAGTGTACTCTTTCTTGTTGTTCCTGATGGTGCGGTGCCGCAGTGCAAAAATCGATTGCAACAGGCGCAGTGGATCATGTTTTTTTTTTTTTACCGCACTCAATCATTACTGTGTGTTATCCAACATTTTCGCTTATCCGACGTTCTGCCGGCCTGTTTATGTCGGATAAGCAAGACTCTACTGTATGTTACAGATTTTGGAAAAAGTATCTTGTTTGTTAAGCTGTAACATTATATATCAGCTAAATAGCTACATAGCTATATTTCTATTGTGTGAAAGAAATCTAACCTATTATAGTTTAAAAAGCTGGGAAGAAGTGAGGAAAAAAAAAATAGGGGACAAAAAAGGGGAAAACGATAAAAAGATGCTAGACAACCTGAGAAAACCAAAAACCCAAACAAGTAAACAAAACAAAAAACTTAAAAAGACCACCCCATAATCTAGTTTTATATATACACATTTAAAAAAGAGAGAAAAATATTTATCAGGCAGTTAAAATTACATAACTTTTTTTCAATTTCACTGTTACGATTCAATTTTTAAACAATTAATTAAAGCTAGATCATATGAAACCATAGTCTGAACTTACCCCTCCTTTAATACAACGCTAATTCAAAAGTTGAGAGTTGATAAATTTCATTAAACCAAATTTTAGAGGTTAGATAGAAGCATCCTTCAATTAGTACAATTAGGTACAATTGTGCCAACAGTGCAAGCTTGATGTGTGCAAAGTTTTTCATAGATCTTCATAGATTGAAAGATTTCAGATTTTTGGAATACAGTTTTAGAAGTCATTAACAACTGTAACTCTTAACTGCCATCCAAGAACCTGGTGTACCATAGTAATAACTAATAGGGAATTACAAATGGAAAGACTAATAACTTGTGTATCAAGTTCCATCAAATTTATTATTATTTCATCATAGAAACGATAACAGCCAATCTTTTTTTAAGCATTCTTTAAGGGTTTCAATAAACCCTAAATACTTTTTGCTGAGTTAAGCCAAGTTTTTAAGTCATAACAAACATATTTAATATTTCATAAGTTCTGAAGCCATTGACAGGGCAATATAGGATATTCCAGTTCTCTGTTAATTTATTTTTATGTATTGTTCAAACTTATTTCTAATTTTTTTAATGGTGGTAATAATTTGCTATTTTAGTTTCACTAAAGGCCTTCTCCAACACATTCGGTGCCTGTGGAGTTTCAAAGGCTGGAGTAGCATTGAGGCCAAACAGTTGTATCTAAAGCATATGGCCCAACTCCAACTTGGTAGATCTAAAAACATAGCATGCTTCTTGATTCTGTCTTGTGACATCTTCTTTTACTTCAAGTTTACTATGATGTGATTCAGACAACTTTTTTCAGCAAGGAACATGGGCTGTTATTTTTTGACAGATAAAAGTTTTAAATGTATGCCAAACTCGTTATCGCCAAACTGGTTATTTGAAAAATATTTATATCTTTCTTTTGTTGATCCACAAACTGAATCATCCAGAAAGAAAATAAATACCACCTCTGACTAATTGAACATTTTTATCCAAAGGCAATGACATTACTAGAGGCGGATTAAATTAAATTAAATTAAAAATGAAATTAAAAATGAAATACTTTTACATTTCTCAACCAAATCATAAAACGTGGTATTGAAAAATAATGTCTTGACAATGTGCCATGTGAAGTGAGAAAAAAGTGTATTCTTACCTGAGGGAATTAGGCAGTGTCCATATGGCTACTAAATTAAAAAATAAATGCACATTTATTTGCAACCATAGGTTTTAGCAAAATTCATATAAAATTACCACAATCCATATCAGTTCAGTACATCCTGTCTAATATTAACAGCACTATCTGTCAACATCTGCTTTCGTATCTTCCTTGCGGCCATTTCAAACAGTGCAATTTGTTTTGTTACATGTTGATCTATATCAGTCAGCAGAAATTTTTTTCTTCTAAGTTGGACTGATTCAGTTGTATTAACAAAGGCATGATGAATTTAGCTCTAGGTTCCTGATATAATTTGCAATGTAATAAGTAATGGATCAGATCTTCCACCTGTGAATTGTTAAAAATGCATAAACAATGTGTAGTTGGTAATCCTTTATATTTCCATCCATATAGGCTGTTGGCATTGTTTGAAAACAAAGTTCTGTGAAAGCTTGTCTCAGGAAATGGGGTGTAAGAGACTGTAAATAATATGACATTCCTTGTACATCTTTAAAAGATTGATACCACTTGGCCAACTCAAGCTTATATACCTGCTTTTTCTCTTGTCTAAAATCTTCAAAAAAATAAGTAGTTCCTCAATAGTGTATGATAATTTATGTCGTTCAACAGTTTCTGATCTAGTGATAATTGTGAGAATAGTTTTAGACAAATCATTCATCTATTACTGTTAGATTGTTTGTGGAGGCATTGTTTTGCCAAATAAATGTTGGACATAAGGACTAGTTTCCTATATAATATAAGATTATTGCTTTCTTTACCCTTATATTGATGGAAAGCCCACTTCTAATCTCAACATTGCTGCAGGTATACATGGTTTAAGATTGATCTCACTAATTTATTCTGGGCCACTTTTAATTCTTCCAGATTGCTGAAACTCCAAATTGGAGCCCCATATATCACTGGTTTTCCTCTAGAAGAGGATTATTTTCCTCTGGAAGAACTTGAGTTCAGGCTGTAATAACCAGCCTCCTTTTGAATAGAAGATGGAGCAAATGGCTCTCTTTTGCACCCTCTTTCCACGACCTCCCTGTGATGTCATGCACCCTGTGCCCTCATTCCCCTGCCTTTCTGAGCTCACACTGCACCAAGCACCCCCTCCCCCAACTCACACGCAGCCTGCACCGGGCGTCCCAGCCCCCCCCACACTCCTTACCCGGGACTCTCTCCACTCCCTGCTTAATGACCTGTGTGTCTTGGTTTACAACAACTGGGACTGCCTGGATTGCTGTCGCTAAGCAATACAGTGACGTGATGTTGTCCTTTACGACCGCATCGCTTAGCGACAGTAATCCGAGTCCCAATTGCAGTTGTGACTTGAGGACTACCTGTGCCTTAGAAATGGTGGAACACCTGTGAGGCATAGGAGAAGACATAAAGGACCTTCATGTTGCAGCAGTACTGCTCAGTGATCTCCCAGACAGTTATGAAACACTTGTCACAGCACTTGATGCTCACCCAAATGATGAGCTTACACTGAGTAACTAAAGGCAAGCTTGTGGATGAATACAAGCGCAAAACAGAAAATGCAAGCAACAGAAGTGCTCCAGAAACAGAAACCATTTTAAAAACCAAGGATCAGACTAAAAACTGTAATGTGCAACGTGAAACACATTAATATTTTGTGTGCAAAAAGCCAGGTCATTTAAAGGCCAACTCCAGAGTCTGGAAAGCTGGAATGAATTAGCTAAGAGACAAGCTAACCACTTAAAGTCCAAAAGTGTTAAAATAGAAGGCACTTCAGATACTGAGCATGCCTTTAACTCCAAGAAGGATGCCTCATCATTTCATGCCTGCTGTATTACCTCAGGAGCTACAAGTCATGTGACTTGTACTTTTTTTTTTTTTTTTTACTAAACTTGACCAAAGCAAAACAGAAAGATTTGCCACAGCTAATAAACAGTTTATAGTCTCAGAAGGAGTGGGAGAAGGTTACCTTCACTGCCCTGTCTCTCAGTCACCAGAAAGATACCTATCAAAAATGTGCTTATGTACCAGCTCTTGAAAATGACTTGTTATCTGTGAAGAAGCTAACTAAACAACGGAATTTAGTTACATTCAAAGGTGACAGCTGCATTATCACCAAAGGGAGTCACTTATTTGCAAAAGGAAAAATTATGGATGAACTATATCAGTGTTATCCCTTTGCGGTAGCCCAGACAAGAAGCACAATCAAGACTATCAGCACTATTTTTATCGTAGGGTTACATTAAACAGAATCTTGCAAGACTGAAAGTATTTCTCCCCTCCTCTCTTTTCAGTCTCCGGAAAACTAAGGAGGGTCCCTTCTGAAACGCTTTTCATGCTCCCCCGCCAGACCGTTATCTTATCAAACCGTTGCCTAGGTTGCAGGTCTTCCTACTTCCCAAGGTCATTCCCACATACCATCACAATCAGCTGGACTGCAATGAAATGGTTAAGGCTGCCAAAAAGGAAAGACATATGAACTGTTTGGGCACAGAAATCCTGAAGAAATAAAAAGACTAATGCAAGATCAGCATGCCAGTGGCGTGAAAATGCAGTCAGATAATGAAATACACTAGCTGTATAAAAGGAAAAGTGACAAAGAAATCCTTTCCAAAAGCCAGCAACAGTAGAGCTCAACAGCCTCTGGACTTAATTCACACTGATCTGTGTGGTCCCATGAAAACTCAGACTCCAGGAAAGAAGAAATACTTTCTCACATTTATTGATGACTACTCTTTTTTTATATTTACATACATAATTTTATTTAAAAAAATTTAAAAGGAAGATAAAAAATAATACAGACCTAATATAAAGTAAGAACAGGAAAAGAAAAAAGAAAGAAATCAAAGAGAAAGCTAAGAGCTCAGGAAAGGAAAAAAAGTAAAAGAAAAATAGAAAACAAAGACCAAAGATACCAAGAAGTAGCTTCCAATCTTCTTTACAGCTATTATAAGTACAGTTATAAATTTACCTTTTACTGTATGGTTGCAACATGACTTTCTATAATCTATCCTGTCTAATCATGAAGACCATAAATCCTAAGTTCATTTTTTTTTCTGTTTTATGCAAAAAGTCCATAAAGGGTTTCCAGTCAGCAATAAACATATATATTGTCTTTTAACCATCTCAGTAAGTTCTATCATCTTCACCAACCATTCCTCCATTGTGGGTAATGCTGGATCTTTCCATCTTTGTGCATACTGCTATAGCAAATCTCATTGCAGTTATCATATAAAAAACAAAATTCCATGACTTTTTTTCAACTGTTTGTCCATTAATTCCAAAATTAAAACTTCTGGTCTCAATTGTATATTAATCTTTAAAATTCTCTGAATCTGTGTATGTATTTGAATCCAAAATTTTCTAGCATTTTTACATGTCCACCAAACATGATAAAATGTCCTTTCTTGTTCACATTTCCCACATAAATTTGAAGTGCCTTTATACATTCTAGACAATTTCTCTGGTGACATATACCAACAGTACTTCATTTTATAAAAATTCTGTTTAAGATTTATATATAGTGTAAATTTCAATCCTTTCAACCACATATTTCCCATTGTTCCATCTGTATATTATAACCAAATTTTTAGCACACTTTACCATACATTCTTTCACTGGTTCTTCTGTTTCAAATTTTTCTAAAGTTTATACATTTTAACAATTACATGTTAATCATTTGTACACAATTCTATTTCAAACTCAGTCTTATGATGTTCAAAACCATAATTTTTTTGTCTATTTTAAATCTTTTTAATAACAGTAAATAAGAAAACCATTGACAACTATATCCTTCTGCCACCACTTCTTCTCTTGATTTTATTTTACATTCCCCTTGACAATATTCTAGTATCTCACGATAAGTTAGGCATTTGTCTTTTGCCTATTATTTCTTATCTATAAAATGCTTCTTATGCTGAGAGCCACAAAGGTGTTTTCAGGCACAACCTGGATCTATTCCATATTCTCAATATGGCACGTCTGACAATGATTTTTAAAATCTGCATTAACCTTGACTTTATTGTACCACATATATCCATGCCGCCCAAATCTCAGGTTGTGACCTAACTCCAAAAGCCTTCTGTTTCTCAGCAGCACCCACTCTTTCATCAAAACCAAACAGCAAGCTGCAAAATACAATTTCAAATCAAGTAAATCCAATCATCCTCTTCTTGCATCTTGTAAGACCTTATATTTAACTTGTGTTTTTCCCCTGCCACACAAATTTAGATATATCCTTCTGCCACTGTTTAAATGGTGCATCAGTTGTCAAAACAAGTATTGTCTGAAACAAAAACATTGTTCTAGGCAAGACATTCATTTTTATCACAGAAATTTCCCCCAGCAATGACAGTTATAGTTTCCCCCATCTTAACATGTCTTTTTAAACTTAATTCCATGTCTTAACATAGTTATTTTGAAATAACATGCAGTTCATATTTATCACAGTGATACCCAGATATTTTACCTTCTTCTCAATGTTAAAACTTCTTTTTATTCATCAATTCTATTTTCATATTTTTTGTTAATACCATCTTCTGTTTATTATTTTGAAACCTGCTAATGCATCACATTCTTTTAATTTACCCATTAATATTTCAATTCCCTTTAAAGGACTTTCCAAAACCAACACCAAGTCATCTGCAAAAGCCCCTAACTTGTTTCTTTTTATTTATTGATGACTACTCTAGGTATTTATTTATTTATATTTCAAATTTGTCACCACCCATCTCATTGTGGGGTGACTCTGGGCGGTATACCATATTGTACCTGCTACACAGCAAGGAAGAAGTGCCAGAGAAGCTTGAAGAGTATCTTACCCATGTAAGCAGTACGTTTTGTAAAATGCCAGAAATACTTCATGCAGATAATGGAGCTGAGTACACAAGTGGCTAAACACAAGCAGTCCTGAGAAAATATGAAATTATGTTCCAGACTGTTATACCATACAACCCAGAACAAGATGGTGTTGCAGAGAGGATGAACCACGCTTTGTGTGAAAGTGGAAGGAGCATGCTTTCTGATTCAGATATGCCTATCGTTGAGGAGAAGCAATTATGACTGCCTGCTATCTTCAAAATCCTTTACCTGGCAAAGCAACAGAGAAAACTCCATATGAACTATGGAATGGAAGGAAACCTGAACTGAAACACATTAAGATTTTTGGAAGTAAGGCCCAAAGAAAAACATACAAAGTAGGAAGCTTGTGCTAAGGAAGGAATCCTTGTTGGCTACAGTGAGACTATAGCACTGTCAGACTTCAGCACTGAGACTGAAGTCAACACAAGTGATAAAACTACTGAAAAAGAAGAAAGTGAACCATCTACAGTCTAACAAAAGTACTTCTAGTTCTCTGAATTGGGGAGTCAGCCAAAGTTCTTACTTGGTAAGGGGAGAAAATAATTTCTTGCTTGAAGTCTTACTTTGTAACAGCCTCTCCAAAAGCTGTAGCTGGGTGTAATGTGTCTGTGCATATGTGCTGTGCAAGAGGTGTCTGTGCTGTAGGAGGAGAAGGAAGAGGCTGCTTCCTAGGCATTATCTTCCTGACATTCCAGAGGCAGCAGAAGCAATTTTATTACATTTTCAGCTTCCCAGATTTCTTCAGAATCTAAAAACTTTATTTTTGCAGCTGATGGGAGAGAGAAATAAATTGCATCTTAGCATGTTGCCATCATTCCAGAAATCCCTAAATATTTTGGACTTAGAACAGTGTGGTCTTCCATTCTCTGTGATTTTGAGTTTTATTCAAGTATAGAACAGCATAAAACAAGACTAAGAAAATAAAACTTTAACAGAAGTTACCTTCCTTCTACATTATAGGTGGATTCCTGATGCTTTGAGGTAAAACTACAACATCCAGCCTATTTTATGTATAATTTTTGTTTTTTAAGTTTGAGGGACAGGAGGCCTTAATGTTTATTTGTAAGATAGCCAATACATTTTAGCTTTCTTTATTTTTCCTAATCAAAACAGTAAGCTGTTCCGATTAAAAGAAAAAGAAACATGCAAATATTATCAAATAAATATGTTGCTACATTGGCCAAACAGAATCTTTCACAGAAATTTCAACTTTGCACATCAATAACTCTCTATAGAATTTTAAAACTGGTCATATGAATGCCATTTTGTATTAGTGGTTGTTATCCAGGAGTTACTAAGGTATCTGATAATGATGGTGGGGAAGGAGAGAGGAAAGGAAGTTAATGGATTCAGGCCTAGTCAGGGACAGAAATCACATTGGTTATTGTCTTGGGTTAGTTATAACTGAATTCGAAGAGAGTATGGCCATTCTTTTCCATCTGGGTCTTTCAATATTGTCATCCATAGCATCTTTCTGTATTTTGGATATAATTTTTATTAAGAATTTTAATTACAGTAGTAAAAAGTAGTACAAACTAAACTTAGAAAAAGAGAAAAAAATGGACAAAAAGAATAAAAAGTGAAGGAAAAAAGAAAAAAAGAAAAGAAAGAATATAATAAATGTAAGAGTTACCACATTTAGCGCCAAATGAAACTCTCGCGAAACACGGGTTCAGTCAAAGAAGTTTACTCAGCTGTAATGCAGGTGGTTACAAGTAAAGCCAGGGTTGGCTTGGCGTGGTTACATACAGCGGTTTTATAGGGTTCCCTTCTTGACTCGGAGTTACCCCTTTTTCCCGTGCTTCTCCCCGTTGCCTGGGTTACTGGTTTGCCCACGGTATTCTCCCCCTCACCCAAATGGCAGATTCAGCCGTGGTTCTTTGTCTCCCTGATTGCTGTCCTTCGTTTGTGGGGTTGTTGAGTTCGTTGGGCTTTTCTCCTGCAGGCTAAGCCAGAGCTCCTTAATTGCTCGCCGATTGCTGCACTTCCGAGCCCTTGTGGTTTCCGTTGCCTGGGGCGCTCGAGGGAAACCGGCTTTGTTACAAAGTATCCGCTCCTGCCCTGAGTCAGTTGCTGCCACCTGCCGGCAGTTGACTTGCAGTTATTCCAACTTGCTCTTTTCTGCTGCCTGCGCCTGAGGTGGAGAAACTGACTAGGGGCGGTGAAACTGAACAGCGGCATTGGCCGTGCCCTGCCGGCTGAATCTGACAACAAAAAGAAAATAAATATATAAAGAAGTAACTTCCAACCTTCATTACAACAAGTATAAACAAATTTAATAGCTCTTCACTTCCTATAAGGTTAAACAGATATCTCTTCATCCCATATCCCATCCCTTATCTATAAAACATCAACTTTTCAATCCTGTTGTCAGCAAAATGTCCATAAAGGGTTGCCAGAACTTTGCCAAAAAAAAAAAAAAGTATTGATAAAAACCTTGATAAAATAAACCAACTTTATATTCCTTCCTTTTACTTCTAACAGTCTTTAATTCAATTGTTGTAGAATTTGATTTTTCTTCAAATCTTCTTTATTCCATCGCATAGATTTCTTCAAGGCTTTAACAAGCCTCTATTGTAGATCCAATAAAACATTTTCCAAGTCATTCTCTTGGTTTATCATTTGTATTTCCCTTTTAATTTTTAAGACTTCAGCCAATTTCTTCTGTATATCCAGTAAAGTATCCTTTTCCAAATCATTTTCTTGTCCTGTCATTTGTGGTTCCACTTTTCGGTACTTTCTCTGTCTTGTCATTAACATTTTTTAGATATAGTCTATCCATAGAAACAGACATCATCACTGACAGTGTTGCTCTTGTAGTTATTAATTTCTGGCTCCATTCTTCAAGGATCTCCTTTAATATTTCCAGTGTTATATTGTTTTGTGTCATTTTGTAAGTCTCAGTATTAACTGACATCAAGAACAGGCTTGGTTTTTTTTTTTTTTTTTTTTCCTGCTTAGAATCTTTAGTCCCCTCTAGTGTCCAGTTTCTAAAATCATCATTTATCTTTGTTATGATTTACAGTAGCCAGGATAGCTAAAATAAATCTGTTTCTCACAAGAAACTCTTTATTTTTTCTAGTTAATTCCAAAATCTTAAAATCAATAGTTCAAATTTATCTGGACCCTTAATCCGTTTATGACTTTCTTAGATCGAAATCTTATTTAGCTTTTTGCTGTTTATTTCAAATTCTTTAAGTTCTTAAGCTTATAATTAATTTTTCTTTTGTTCAGAATTGAAGATAAACTCACCCAATGAAGACTTTTCAAACTTACCATTATGAAGGTCTCTAATAGCTTTAGGATGGTTAATGGCAATTTCTGAACGTGATTAGAAAGTGAGGTTTGCGAACTTTAAAAGGCTCCACCATGGTTGCAAGCAAAATGGCTGATCCTTTCATCTCCTGGCACTCAAACCCATGGAAAACTGCTGTCCTGCGGTCTCCTTATGAGGAGCAGCCATCTGGAGCACACGTGGTCAATCTCTTGTCCTCTCTTTATCCAGAGAGGTTCCAAGAAACGATTGTACTCACCAGTTCCTTGATCTTTGCTGTAGTCATCAGCTCTGCTTTTGTGGAGCTGTCTTCAGTTCACCATACCTCCCCCAGAAGTCCCATCTATAATATCTTTCTGGACCTTCTGCAAAATATGTTGGAGATACCATATTATGATGGCTCCCCTTACTTCCTGAGTGCTGGTCCAATCAGAAATAGTACGGGAAAAGGTGTCTTGTTTAATAGAACAGAGGAAAAAATAACAAAGAGAAAAAATGCAGTAACCACAGCATAAATTCAATCCGGTTACTCCCAAGCAAGTGGACAGAGTCCTTGGGTTGCTGAGTTCTATCACCTCTGTGTTAGATCCATGTCCCTCCTGGTTGGCCAAGGCCTCTCAGGAGGTGACATGTAGCTGGGTCCAGGTGGTAGTAAATGTTTCTTTGCAGGGGGGAGTAGTTCCACATGCCTTGAAGAAGGCAGTGATGCGCTTCCTCCTCAAGCAGTCATCACTGGATGTGGAAGTACTGTACAATTTTCAACCAATCTCCAGCCTTCCCTTTTGAGGGAAGGTTATTGAGAAGATAATAGGTGTACAACTTCAAAGAGCTGTGGAGGAAGTATCTGGATCTGATACAGTCAGATTTCTTGCTGGGGTATAGTACCAAGATGGCATTGATCATGCTTGTGGATGATCTCTGGCAGGCCTGGGATAGGAGTTGTGTATCCATCCTGACCTTACTTGATATCTTAGTGGCTTTCAATACCATAAAACATATGGACCAGCTGGGGTGTTGGGAGTGGGAGGCACACTTTTTCATTGATTTTTCTCCTTCTTCCAAGTCCAGTTCCTTTTGGTGTTGGGAGCGGTGAGTTTAACCCTATGCCTCTGCTTTATAGAGTGCTGCAAGGCTTGACTATCTCCCTGCTCCTCTTTAACATCTATATGAGACAGTTGGTTGAGGTCATCTGTTGGCATTGGGTCAAGTACCATCTGTATGCTGATAATACTTAGTTGTACATCTTGGCCTGTTCAAGCAATCCTGTGAAGGTCTTTTCAGTGCCTAGAGGCTGTACAGGTCTGGATAGGGAAGAACCGGCTTCAGCTCAACCCTATAAGACCAAGTGGCTGTGGGTTTTAGGACTCCCCATATCTAGTGATTTGCCATCTTTAACTCTAGCTGGGGTGACAATCTAGAGGTTCTTTTCAAGTGTCTCCAAAATTGCTTTCAAATGTGACCTTCCTCTGCACTTTAAAAAGTTTCAGCCCCTTTTGCCTAGGTAATAGCATATCTCTGTCAAGGTTGTCTTCCTTACTTTCTACACAGTCACTCATGCCTTGGTCACCTCCAGATTGGACTATTGCAATGGGGCAATAGTATTTGGGGCAGCCCTTGAATAGCATTTGGACGCTGCATCTGGCCCAGAATGCATAACACCAGTTCTGCATGAGTTGCTCTGGCTCCCAGTATGTTTCTGGGTATAATTCAAGGTGCTGTTTGTAACCTTTAAATCCCTATATTGCATTGAAAATACTTGTAAAAACTGATTACCAGTAAAATTTTAATTTTACACGAAAAGCATATTTATATATTGACAACAGAATAATAGATGGAAGTGGCTCTTCATCAACAATCTTGCAGATTCTTGGT
The DNA here is from genome assembly GCA_030867105.1 of Liasis olivaceus. Lineage (NCBI taxonomy): Eukaryota > Metazoa > Chordata > Lepidosauria > Squamata > Pythonidae > Liasis > Liasis olivaceus. The sequence goes on from CM061351.1 coordinate 60,316,178, forward strand.
ATATAACAGTTAAACTTGTGTGTCTTGATCTGTCTCCTCCCACTTTATGAATTATAGGAGCAGGATGAATATCCACAAAGTGACAGATTACATCAGTAAGTTGCTTGGTGAACTAGAACCTTCCACATTTTGTGTTTCATCTTGTGTGGAAGTCTAAGCATATAGGATTCTTTGCTAGAGATATTCATATTCAGTCCAATATGTATTGGGGAGGAGAACAAGGCCAAAGCTGAACTCTCTTACTGCGTATAATATCTGACACAATTTTGGCCATGCTAGAATGTTTGTATAGGAGGTTAATGAATACATTATAAGGTGTCTATATTCTTGCAGGTATCCTGTTTTTTTCATCCAACACGAAGTGAAATAACAAGCCTTGACAGTGGAAATATAGATGATATTTTAAGTAAGTATTGCTGAATGCTTATACAGGACATTTATTTATTTATTACCTTGATTTGTATAGCTGCCCATCTCACAATTGTGACTCTAGGTGGCATGAACAGGATGACACTTAACAAACAAAAATAAGAACAATAAAGAACAATAATTCAATATCACAATCGCAGTCAAGGACGATCAGACTCAGGCCACATAATTACAGTCATGTCAGAGGAACCACAGTGATGGGTCATCCAACTATAAAAAGAAAGTCCTGATATATAGGACCCATGCCCAGGAGAGCATTAGATCTTCAAGGATTTACAGAAAGCTAGTAGGGTTGGGGCCAAATGAATTTGGGGAGGTATGATGTTCCAAAGGGCAGCTCTATGATAGATAAGCCCCACTTCCTTAATACATAGTATATGGGACCCAGAGCATACCCAGCCTGCCAAATCTAGTGGGCCAGGCAGAAACAATTGGAGAAAGGTGGTCCCACAAATAAGCTGGCCCCACACCATGAAGGGCTTTAACCAACACCTTGAATTGCACCTGGAAGCCTAGTGGAAGCTAGTGCAGTTCCTGGAGCAGTGGTGTAACATGGGCAAACTGAGGTGTTCCCATTAACTGCCCACACTGCCACATTCTGGACCAGCTGCAGCTTCCAAGTGGATTTCATGGGCAACCTTAAGTGCATTACTATAATTCATTCAGGAGGTGACCAAAGCATGAGTGACCTTGAGCAATGCCTCCTGGTCCAGGAAAGTATACACTTGGCACACAAGACGAATCTATGCAAAAGCCTTCCTGGCTATGGCTGCCGCGTGTCCCTTGAACAGGAACCATGAGGGTAGGAGAACTACTGAATTCCATACGGGATCTGTCTAAAACAGTGCAATCCCATCAAGAACTATGGATGGAAAACCTCTGGATCTGGGAGGCCTTGAAACCCAAAGCCACTTGGCCTTGCTAAGGTTTATTTTTTATTTTATTTATTTACTGGACTTATTTGACCGTCTATGTCATATAATGACTCTAGGTGGCTCACAACAATCCATAAAAACAAAAGTACCCTTTTCCCCAGGCCCCAGAACAAGCATCCTCACAGCTCAACCCCCAACCTAGCCCAATGCTTGGGGGAAGACTCAGGTCTTCACAGCCCTCCGGAAGGCTAAAGAGTAGGGATCCCTCAGATCTCAGATGGGAGGCTGTTCCAAAGGGCTGGGGAAGCCACCAAGAAGGTGTGCCTCCAAGGTCCTATCAGGTGGCAACATTTAAGGGAGGGGTCCTGGAGCACACCCACCCTATCTAATCTAGTAGGACAGGCAGGTACCCTCAGGGAGAGGTGGTCCCATAAGTAACCTGGCTCTGTGCCATATAGGGCTTTAAAGCACCTTGAATTGCACCTGGAAAGCAACTGGAAGCCAGTACAGTTCACACAGCAGTGGTGTTACTTGGGTGAGCCATGAGGCAGCCAAAACTGCGCATGCCACTGCATTCTGGACCAGTTGCTGCCTCCAAAGGGTTTTCAAGGGCAGCCCTATATAGAGCGAATTGCAGTAATCCAAATGGGAGGCGACTAAAGCACGGGTGACTGTGAACAAGGCCTCCCGGTCCAGGAATGAGTCCAGTTGGCATGTAAGATGGCTTTATGCAAAGACACCACCACCACCCCTGGTTATGGCTGCCACCTGCTCTTCCAGCAGGAGCTGTGAGTCCAAGAGGATCCCCAAATTGCAAACCAGATCTGTCTGGGGAAGTGTTCTTTGTCCAGAGTCAGAGATGTCAACTCTCCTGACCCCAGGGGGCAAAAAACCCACAATCACTCCATCTTGCTAGGGTTCACTTGCAGTCAGTTTCTCCTCATCCATGCCCTTAAAGCCTCCAGGCACTGAGCCAGCACCTGAACAGTATCACTTGCCCAGCATGGGGTAATATATATAGTTGGGTATTATCAGTATATTGATGATACCGAATCCCATGCCAGTGGCTTCATATAGATGTTAAATAGGGGAGAGACATAATATAATAGGGCCACATAATAGGAGCCTCAGACTGGACCTCTTCTCCCTCACTAGCACTGACTGGTACCAGCCATGGAGAAAGAAGACCAGTACAAAACAGTGCCCCCCACTCCCAGTTCCCGGAGCTGGTCCAACAAGATGCCATGGTCGATGGTATCAAAAGCTGCTGAGAGATCCAGAAGGGCCAGGATGGACACACTACCCAAATCCTGAGCCCTCCAAAGGTCATCCACAAGTGCGACCAGTGCTGTCTTGGTACTATAGCCTGGCCTGAATCCTGACTGAAAAGGGTCCAGATAATCCGCTTCATCCAAGGCTCTTTATAGCTGGGAGCTCACCATCCTCTCCACAGTCTTCCCTAAAAAGGGAAGGTTAGACACTGGTCAGAAGTTATTCAAAACTGTAAGGTCCAAGGATGGCTTCTTGAGGAGGGAGTGAATCACTGCCTCTTTCAAGACTGGCAGAACCACCCCCTCATGCGAGGTGGCATTTACCATTGCTTGGACCCAACCACATGCCGCCTCCCGAGAGGCCTTAACAGATTACAGGTGGCAGAGCTCATAGCAGTAAGGACCCTGTGCACTTCCTCAGGATTGACCATTTTGGACTCTTCCAGATAACCAAGCTAGGACATGCCTCAATCACTTCCACTAGATCTACCCAGCCAGAGTCCAACTTTCAATGAAGTTGAGTGACTTTATCTGACAGATGCCTAGAATAGTCCTCACAGTGACCCTGCAAGGGCTCACCTGCCCCCCCCTTAGGAGGGCCCTGGTCACTTGAAACAGGGCCACTGGCCAGCCATGTGTGGACACAATAATGGGTTGAGTCAAAGCCTGTTCTTCCCCATCCAGACACCCCCTCCCTAGCCTCCAGGCACTGAGAAAGAACCTCAGCAGCATCATTTGTCAGCCTGTGGTAGAGATGTTTAGTTGATACCTAACCCCATGCTGATGGATGGTCTCACCTAGCAGCTTCATGTAGATATTAAACAGGAATGGGGAGAGAACAGAACCCTGGGGAACCCCATAGAGAAGAGGCCTTTTATCAAATCTCTCCAATCAGTACTAACTGGAACTGGCCCTGGAGGAAGGAGAACCACCACAATACTGTGCCCCCCACTCTCAACTCCCTGAGCCAATCCAGAAGGATACCATGATTAATGGTATTGAACGCTGCTGAGAGATCAAAGAGAGTGAGGATGAATGTACCACCCCCTTCAGAGGTCATCCACAAGTACAATCAGTGCTGTTTCAGTCCCCCTGCCGAAGTCTGAAACTTGACTGAAAAGGGTCCAGATAATCTGCTTCCTCTTCAGGGTCCTCTGAAGCGGCAGCGCAACAGCTTTCTCAAGAATTTTCCCTTAAAAAAGAAAGTTGGAGACAGGACTAAAATTGTCCAGCACAGTTAGTTCCAGTGATGGCTTTTTGATGGGCGATCACTGCCTCCTTAAACATCAGTGGGACAACCCTCTCTCTCTCTCTCAAGGATTAATTCTCCACCACCTGGACCTAATCACATGTCTTCTGGAAGGCCTTGATCAGGCAGGGGGACATGGATCTAAGTTACAGGTAGCTGAACTCACAGTCCTAAGGATTCTGTTCACTTCCTCAAGACTAATAGGATCAAACGTATCCCAAGTAACAAAGCTAGATTGCGCCTCTGTCAACTCCATAGGACTTGCCATGCAGTAGTGTCCAGCCAGCTCAGCAAAACTGGGCAATTTTATCCAATAGATGGCCAGGGTATTCCTCACAATGGCCCTGGAGGTATGACCCAGGCTCTATTCTACCCAGGAGGGACCTGAATAGGGCTACTTGCAGATACAATAGGGGTGGAAAAATATATACATTTTGCTGCCCTTATTGCCATGAGGAAGCCCTGAATAATGGCTCTAACCCATGTTCTGTCACTCTTTGTTGTCCTCCAGCAGTACTCTAGGTGTCTCTTCTGTTATTTTATCTGTTGGAGTTTCTCTGCAAATCAAGGGAGCCCTGGGTTCCACAGACAGCAAGAGGCTCCATAGGTGCGACTGATCCAAAGCCACAGCCACCCCTTCATTCCAGACAGTAACCAAGGCCTCAGTCAAACTGCACCAGACCTTTAGGAGACAGCCCCAATCCATCAGGTGCCTTCAGGACCAAATAGATCCTTCTCCCTGTGGTGGAAAGCAGCACTAGAGCACTTCAAAGCAATCAGAAAGTGATCAGTTCATGGCAAGGGAGTGATGGTAAGCTCCCCCAAGACCAAATCATGTTGCCACTGTCCTAAGACAAAACCTAGATCCAACATGTGACCACCATTATGTGTTGGGCCCTAGGTGACCCAACACCTAGGTCTGTGGTTGCTGTGATGGCCATGATCTCCTGAGCCATATTAGAACTTGCCCCCAAGGAGAGCAGGTTGAAGCCTAGGAAACTTCATTACCAACTTAGCTACAAAGTCAAGAAACTTAGGCAGGGAAGTTGCTACATAGCAGGGAGGCTGGTACAGCAATAACAATCCCAACTGGTCCCTAAAGCCCAGCTTTACACATAGGGTCTCACAGTCAATACTCTGTGAGGCAGCACATCTGAAAACTTCAAGAGTAGTTTTGATGACAATAGCACCTCTACTGTCCCAACCCTGCACACTCAGCTAATGCCACACCTGAATCCAGGATGGGTACATTTCTGAGAGGGCAATGCCCCTGCCCCCCACCCCCAAACCAGGTCTTGGTAATAAGCAGATTTCTCATCCACAAGTCACAGATGAGAAGAGCTTTATTACCAGCTAAGTTGGCGTTCAGTAGCGGCAATTGAAACCCCAGACCTCTGACAGTCTGTTGATCAGGCATTGGGAAAGAGATCAGGGAAGGCAAAACCAGTACATGACACTGAGACTGCCTGTCCCCATGTTTGGCCATCTCCCACCATATTTCCATCTGTCCATTCCACATGTTCCTGCTTGCCCCCTGCCCCCCAGAACTAAACCTTCCGTGTCCCTGAAACCAAACCTATGTTAAATAGGCTTGAGTTCTGTTCCTGCAATTTATTGTGAATTCATTAAGATAGGCATTGCAGCCAGATTTTAAAATACTCTGGGAAAAATATTTAAGTATGGCTATATTCTCAGTCCTTTCATAATTATAAGTGCAATCTTGAGCATACTTGCATAATATTGAAGCACAAATATTTAGAACTTAATGACATAAGTAAATAATGCCATAATGCTAAATTAAAATCAAGTTAGACAAAGTTTAAAAAGTATTATTCTCTTTGGAACTTTATCATTGCTAGGAAGAGACAGGAAGCATCCTTAATATAAATACCAAAGCAAAAACATTAGGTATATGTTATGCTTTAGTTACACTAAATTCAATGGAATGTAAATTACTATGGTTAATGAGTCTCATTAATGATTTCAGTGGGTCTATAGTGTATCTAATAATGCTCTGCAAATCCTTCAAAATAGGTGTTATACGATGAGCATACGAAGCATCTCTTTGCAAACTATTAAAGCAGCTATGTCATTTTTCCAGGTGATTGTAGCTGCAGCTTTCAAAGCAGCCATATGAACCTGGAAAAAAAATCTTTTAAAGTATTTGCACAGCCCAAATTCCTAGTTTTGTCTGAATCAGAAACATTGTTAATCTTTGGTTGCATGTAAGAGCTAGAGCAGGGGTGAGGATAGAAATCTATATTCTCTTAAATCTAAAAAAAATAATTGTGGGTTTCTTTTTATCTCTTGTGACTTGGTTCAAAAGAGCCTAAGCAAATGTTAATTCTGTGTACTGTGATAGTTCCCTGCTAGCTAGTCATGTGAAAGTGCAGCACAGATCCTAAAACATTAGTAGGGAATTGGAAGACTGGTGTAGGTGCTTTCACAAAATGGTGGCCATGCTGGGTGTTGCGCAGTTACAAAAATCTTATTTCCCAGATCAATCAGTGAGGGTAAAATGAAGTAATCTGCACCAAATCACTATAAGGAAGCAATTAAATTTGAGCTCCAAAATGCAAAGCAGTTAACTTTATTAGAACAGAAAAACTGTGGATTCTGCTCTTTCACAGAAGACAAGATTAATGAAGTTCAGAGTCAAGTAAGTTCACCAGGAAACTGAAGACAAGTCAAGGGCAGGTTCTGAAATCCAAATACCACATCAATTACATGCCCCCATGAAGGACAGCAAAAGCTATTTTTTATAAGCAAAACATCCAGCTATTCTGCCCTCTCAATGTGGACCAAAAACCCTACATAAAACAGGCACAGAACAAAACATCCTCAGTGTAGCACACAAGAATCCCTCAAATTGAGGGTTATATTGCTACCTAGTTTATTTGCACAGGGAATGACAGTGAAAGGTATGGAAAGGGCTATGTATTATTTTCAGATTGAGATACTAGTTTAAGTAATGGTAAAAGAAATTTTGAACCAGGTGGATCCTTTGCTATTCAAATGCTGGTATTTTTAAGTTGTGCATTTACCATATCCAAAACCTATGGATTCTTTCAGCAGCATTCACCTTTCAACGAGCAGGGACACTGTGCATAGAACAATGTACTCTAGAAAGAACTAGGCCCACTGAAATCTTAATTGAACTAGAAGAGAAAGTTTTTTTAGAGTGAGGGCAAGGAGAAAGAAACTAGCTTAATAATTCTGTAATTGAAGCAATATTAATTTATTATGAGTTCTGATTTATCCAAATGTTGCCTGCCGCCTTTCTGAAAACTGTAACTTCATTATTCTTTTTCTGTGCTGTTCTATCTAGTTCAGGTTTTTATGTATTGGCTTTGTGATGTCACAAACATTAATTAATTTTTCTTTTTGCCAGACAATGCAGATGTTGCATTAGTGAATTTTTATGCTGATTGGTAAGTATTTGTACACAAACACATATTTTTATTAATACAGAAATAGGGACTATTATCTATTTTTTAAAAGTATTTATAAATGTAAGATACTCAAACAGAGCCTTTAGAATATAAAATTTAGTACTTTTACAACTAAATATATGAATACACTTTCTCAAGTCAGTACTCTTCAAAAGTATACTGTATTGGTGTTCAACTGTGAGCATGTTATAATTTATTCCCCAGGAATGATCTCTTGAAACCTAGGGACTGATTAGATTTCCTTTTCCTTCTTTTTTTATTACCAAGAGAAATAAACCCCTTCTTGAAGGATTAGGAAAATATTCAGATTAGATTTCCTTGGTTCATTAATTTATCTGTACAGGTAGTCCTCACTTAATGAGTTTTTGTTTAGCAACCGTTCAAAGTTACGATGGTGCTAAAAAGTGACTTACGACTGGTGCCTGAAGTTACGACCGTCGCAGTGCCCCTTCAGTCATGTGATCATGATCTGGGTGCTTAGCAACCAGCTCTCACAACAGTTGCAGCATCCCAGAGTCATGTGATCACCATTTGCAACCTTCCCAGCTGGTTTCTGGCAAGCAAAATCAATAGGGAACCATGTGATTCACTTAACGATCACAGTGATTCTCTTAATGACCACCACCAAAAAAGGGCATAAATCGGGTCCGGTCACGTGATGATTGGTTTAATGACTAGATCGCTTAGTGATCTAAATTGTGGTCGTTAAGTGAGGACTACTTGTATAGAGAAATTTATTGTGCAGGCTGTTTGCTTTAAATAGTGCTATATGTGATACTAATAGTGTGAAATCCTCAAATATTTTATTTTCAGAAATTGGCCCTTATTTGATGTCTTTCAACAGGTGTCGATTTAGTCAAATGCTACACCCTATCTTTGAGGAAGCTTCCAATGTAATTAAAGAGGATTTTCCAGATCAGAATCAAGTTGTATTTGCCAGAGTAGATTGTGATCAGCACTGTAAGTAAGCTGTTTTAAAAACTTGTTTATGTTTTAAATGTCTAGTTGAGAAATTCAAACATGAAAACTGTTGTTGGAATAAACTATGACCTTGCAGTGTATTACTGAACAAAGTTATGTTGCTGATTAAAAAATTGATTATGTGCCATCAAGTCAATGTCGATTTTTAGCAACCACATAGATATATTTTCCTCCTTGACAATCTGTCCCTATCACCTATCACCACTGTAACTGAGTCCATCTACGTTGCTACTGGTCATAATTAATTAATTAAAAATTAAAAATTACATTTCACTTTTAATGAGTTCTTCATTTCTTCAAAGTTTCTGTTGAACACTAGTCAAGAATCACATTACTTATTTCATTTTTCTCCAAGATTAGAATTGCATTCTCTGCAGAAAGAATATTTAAATGTCTTGTTTTGGCAAGGTACATTTGTCTGTATTTTTGTTTCTGAATGTGGCTTATAATTAGCATTTAGGATTATTTGGGAACAAATTTCATTTACAATGTAAATGTCATCCTTCTTTATGCAACTGTAGTGCCTGCAGGAAGCAGAAATAGGTCCTTTTTCCTAACTGTATTCAGAGTGGTCAGCCTAACGTAGCTGTCTTCTTTTTGATGTACAATTGATCAGGCATGCTGCAGACTCTAGCAATTCCTACCAGTCTTTTAAGGCACAGCAAATGATAAGGAATTATTGATGGCTTTTACAGTGTTTGATGTCTAATAACAAAATGTCACTTTGCCTGCTCTTAGAACCAATATAAAGATGTTTTGCTGGAGAATGTGTGGAGCTTTGATGTGATCCTAGACAGTTCTTAACTCTTTTTTTTTTATTTTATTTTATTACACTTCTGAAATTAGAACTAGAGGGTGGTATAAGAGCTAGGACTTTGGAACTAGTGGAAGATATACATCTATAATGGCTGATGATGGTTGAGAATTAAGTACACCATATTTTTATTAAAATTGTAATTTAATGGATAAAATGATAAATGACCCTATAATAGTATGGAAAAGGAAGTATTAAAAATGATATCTTATTTGACAAGTTAGTGAAGGGGATGTCCTAAAAGCGAATAAATAGTAATGAAGAACAAGTCAAGGGATCATGATCATGCCCTTCCCTTACCAGTTTAATGAAATTCTGCTGCTAATAGAAAGTTTTATGCAGTGAATTGTGTGGAATCCTAAAAAATCTGGTTTGAATATAAATTTACAATGTGATGTTACTGCACTATATCACTGCACCCATTTAATTTTTCTGCATACCCTTTATCCCGCATTTTTCAAAATAAACCTCTTCTCTCTCCCCCATCCTACCTATAGTTAATGAATAATAATGACACTAACATTAGATTGGCCTATTTTGAACAAGGATTCTTAGTCTTTTTTTTTTCTTCTGTCAGTTGAAATCTCTATTAAGATGTTGACAATAGAGGTATTTATTAGAATGTTGATGAAGTTTAGGCAGTCATTAATTCATCTTCAATAAAACGTTTAAATAGCTGGCAATAGTAATAAGACTACATGCATATGTATGGCAGAGCATTTGGAATTGTACAATACAATCTCCATGGGATACTCCGAAAACCAAACTGGCTGCAGCGTTTTGTATCAGTTGAAGTTTCTGCATGGCATGGCACATGGGTAACCCTACATGGTGCTCATTACAGAAAGCCTAGAGGTTACCACTCTTAAACCTCCATAATAGTAGATAATACCACTGTTCTTAGGCCACTTTTATCTAGGAGTGGGCATAGCTACTGAATTAGTTGTGATCCCATCTAGAACAAGTGGATCTATCCTAGCCCTAAAGTTACAACACACTATTATCGGTACTTCCATTTTATTTTGATTCAGTTTCAATTTGTTTTCCCTCATCTAGCCAATTACTGCCCACAATATAAGGAAAGCATTCAGGGAAGTCTGCCATTGTCTAATGACCTAGACAAAGATAGATTCGAGTGCCATCAGTATGTTGGTAATACTTAGTATATTGGTAACATGTAGCACTTAACAATTTCCTGAAGATCTGTCCTAGTGGTTTCATATATGTTAAAAAGCACTGGAGACAAAATGTGGACTTAAGGGATTCCCAGATACCATCTCCAAGTTAGTCAGACAATAGTCTTTGAGTGACACAGTCAACATTCCCTGAAAGGAATGGAACCATTGCAAAACGATGCCCCAATTCCCCAAACTGTCAGGTGGTCCAGAAGCATACTGTGATTAATGGTACTAAAGATCACTGAGATTTTTTTTTCTCTTTTTCTTTGAGCATGTCTGCAACAGCTGTTTTTGTTGTAAGCATTTGTAGCAGATGGAAAGCTGAAAATCTCAATTTTTCTCTCCAAGAAGCCTTCTGGGTCTTTACACCCTAACTGAGCTATCTGCTTTGGGGTAACAGCTTAATAGTTACCTCTGTCACTGATTGTCTTCCAGGGCTTCATCACATGCTCTCTATATTCTAACCCTGGTGTGTGTGAGATTGGTGATTAAAAATGCAAAAAGTGAAAAGAATTCAATAGCAGAGGCTCCTGGCTATGTGTCAAGATGTATGTGATTAGATGATTTAGTCTTGTCTTCCTTGGGAGCTAGACCAAGAGAGGAAAAACATCAAGCTTTATTTAAAACAAAGAAAAGATAAAATGTAATTTTTAATATTACCAATGCAGACATTCTGTGTTAAAAAAGATAAATTACAGAGCTGCCCAAATTACAGAAAAATAGCTATTTCAAAGAAACATGAAAAAAAAATGCAGCGCTCTATATAGATCACAGAATGGCACTGAACCACTACAAATTACTTTTCTTCATCCCAAAATCTCATGAAAAGGGGAACTGATTAGATATTTGAAGTTAATATTACAGATTACAAGAACATTTTAGAGAGAATTTAACATCCTAATAAGTGGCCTGTTAGATAGATGAAAGGTGAAGCTATACACTCAGTTGCATAAGTTGTACAGAAAAATAAGATCAAAAACAAAAACTAAGAATCTAACGCAAATTTATAGCTAGACCTTTACTTATTTCCGCTTGAAATAACAGTACCTGAAGCATTTGCTTCAATTTTCCTAGACTTTCAACTTTTTGGAAATTCAAAATTTTAGTCAGAGTGGAGAGATGGTAAATCATGCTGGTTTCCAGTCTCGCTCTATAGCTTCTCTGGAATTCTGCCTCTAGTTATCAAAAGGCTAGTCTTTTTCTTTTTCTAACAAAGGGAAGGGCTGGGGTAATTAACTCTATATTTGAGAAGAGTCATGTCTCACTTGAGAGAAAGTGGATTGGGAATGTCTGTATGAGAAAATGCTTATTCTGTCTGAGTTCTCCTGGCTGACAGAGGATCCAGTATCCTTCACCAACTTTATCTTTTTTTTAATCTCAACCAAAAATTAAATGTGTGGGTTATTTTTTACCACTTGAACTCAGAAGCACTTTTGATACCCTCACAGAATAATAATAATAATAATAATAATAATAATAATAATAATAATTATTATTATTATTATTATTATTATTATTATTATTATTACTACTACTACTACTACTACTACTACTACTGCTACTATTATATTAGATTTATCTCTGCCCAACTCCCCTAATGGGGGACTCTGGGCAGCTCACATAGTACAACATTCTAACAATTTTACAACTTAACGTTTTACAACATTTATCTTTATCTATCTTACATTTTACAACCTATTCTATATGGCCAGCAGCGGTCATAAGGGAGTCTGCACACCGGGATTTCTTCCTCCGTTGATCTTTTCTGCCAATTGCATCAGTCGTGTCCAGCATCCGGTTGGGTCCAGCACCAGTTTCTGCTCCCCGCGCAAAGCGCCGCCAGCGTTTCCTCCCACCAAAATGGGAGTACCTATTTATCTACTTGCAGATGGTATGCTTTCGAACGGCTAGGTGGGCAGGAGCTAGGGACGAATGACAGGAGCTCACACCATCACGCAGAGCTGGGCTCGAACCGCTGGAGTGTCGACCATTTCTGGCCGGCAAGCTCCAGCGTTATTAAGCCACTATGCCACCACGTCCCATCTGCGTCTAGAATGATGGAGTTGGAAGGAAACATTTAGGCCACAGAGTTCAGTCTGCGTTCAGACTAAGAATTCATATTCAAGCATCCCTAGTAGATGATATCTAGCATCTGTTTGAAGGAGAAAATCAGAAATTCAGAAATTAAGTCCTTGAAGACAAGTTTGAGAATGTTTTGTCTTGAGAAGAGTAGACTGAGAGGGAATATGATACCCGAGTGCCCAAAAGGATATCATAGAAAAAAGGATCAGGTTCTGTTCTCTGTCCAAACAGCAGGCCACAAAACGACTGATTTGGCTTATAGGAGGATAGTTTCATGTGCATGTTGGGAAAAACTTTCTAATAGTAAGAAGAGTTTTACAATGTAGCCAATTTCTGAGAGAAGCATTGGCTTCCATCGTTTAAATGAATTCAAGCAATGGTTAGACAGCCATTGGTGCTTTAACTTGGATTCCTGTAGGGAGCAGGATGCTGGATTTAGTTACCTAAATGACACTTTCCAACAGTATGACTCAAGTTACCTGATGACTGTTAGCAAAAGCTAAATCAGTTTTTTTATGTTGGATCTGTTTATATACATTAGGATTATGGACAGCAGTTATCATTGTGAATGGCTATTGCGTAATTTTCTCCCAATTTCTCCAAGGAACAGTGAGTTACTGGGTATTGCCTCCGGCATGTACTAATTTGTTTCCATTTCCCCCCAACACAATTTAAAGTGGCTTTACAGGTAGCCCTCATTTAGCAATCATAATTGGGACCAGCAACTTGGTTGTTAAGCGAAGCAATCACTGAGTGAAACTGTGACTGTGCTTATGATCTTACTTCAGCTTTCCTTTGCTTTACAGACCTGCAAAGGTCATAAATGCAAGGATTGGTTGTAAACTTACTTTTTCATCATTGTCACAACTGTAAACAGTTGCTAAATGAGGCAGTCACTAAACAAGAACTACCTATAATTTATATTGTGCGATTTTAGCAAAGTGTAACGCCATCTTTTTATTATATTTGTTAATTTTTGTTGGCTTGCTGAACTAGATATAAAAACCATTGCTTACAAATTCATTAATTTCAAAACCAGATCATCCTTTCACAATATAAGACTTCAAATAGAATCAAAAGTGATATTATTGGCCAGTCACAATAAACCATTTTCCAGAAGCAGAGCTGGTTATTCTCCCTTACGCCTTGCACAACAACACTTAAAACAAGTGGACTGAAGTCATTCAACAGTGTTATTTTCTTTTTTGCCTCTGGTTTTATTTTTTATTAATTAGGTAAAACAAAGAACAAAAAAGAAAAGGGAAATAAATAGATACAGTATGCATGCATAAAATAAACTTGAATAAACTAGAGCAAAGACTGAAGTGAAAAATATGATATTTTTTTTGAAAAATTAAAAAGAGAAAAAAGGAAAAAGAAAAAAAATTATAGAAAAAAGCATTCTAGTAGGCCGCCTCTCTTTTGTTCCCCTTTCTTTTTTTCCTCTTTAATTGCTAATTGCTACTTAAATATTTTTATACTATGTTTTGGGCATCTGCATGGTTGCTCATTTCCATTTGCAGTTTCTCTTTTTCTAAGTATTTTAGCTTGCCTTGCTGTGCAGTATGTTGCATATAATGGAGCCATTCCTACTTGAATTTGGTGAGACTTCTGGTGTGAATATATACAGTTAATTTTTCAATTGCCGGATATTCTCCAATTTTAGTCTCCAAATCTTTTATTGTCAGTAAGGGTTGTCTTCTGTTGTGCCAGATTGATTATTTTTACTGTCAGCATATATCTTAATAAATTGTGATAGTTTCGTTTATATACTCTGGGATCATACCTAATAAAATATTTGTGGTTTTAATTCAAATTTTATTTTCAGAATTTTTTGGATGCTTTGGTTGTTTTCTTTCCATTACTTTTGAGTCTTTTGTATAACTACTGTATGGTAAAATGTTCCTTCTTTGTTGTGGCATTTCCAACATTTATTGTTGTATGATTTGCCCAACTTGGCAATCTTTGACCGAGTTTTATACCATCTTGTACCAATTTTTGTACTCAGAGCAGGGGCTTCGGGGTACTCTGCTCTGGATAAATAGACTAGCAAAAGCTGGTACTTTGTTAAGCGGTATGCCATAACATTAATTTTTAAAAGGAAAATTGAAATCAGATGGAGGCAGAGGTTCGGTGGACACCAAGGATGGTATCTGTAATAAGAAGTAAGGTGACAGTTCATAGTTATTTTCTCAATTAGAGTGATTTTGTAGGGAGCTTACAAAAGTATTTATTTGGGAAGTTAGTAACATAGTAACATAGTAAATAATCATAGAGCTAGCTAAACTGTATTGATATAGCCAAATAAGAGGGAGTAGAGTAATTCAGATTAAAACAGCTTTATTTTGCTCTGATAACTCAGAATAAATCATAGTTTAGTCTTAGCTTATTAAATCTATAAGAGTTTAAAGTTACAAAAATGCATTTCAGTTTGCATGTAACAAGAAAACTATTTAATTCAAGAAAGAACAGAGAAGCTCCTGATATTTCCTGTATGGCAGCTCGAGGATGAGAAATTTATATATGAGGGGCTCATTTATCTAATGTAGAACTATAATTTAGTGTGTATGTCTTTGGATTATAAGATATAAAAATAAAATACTCGTATAACTTTTTTATATTGAAGGAGAATTTCTCAGGGATACATTTGAACTGGAGACCAGGACACAATTACAAAGACGCAGAAATTGGTTTATTGATAGGATCAATATCAGAGGCGAAATAGAGACAATACAATAGAGGTGAATATGTGTAGCTCAGGGTTGAACTGCGGAGTCCTTGGGGTTCTCTGAGCTTGGTTCTTTTCTTGCAAACATTTCATTACCCGGCTAGGTAACATCTTCAGTGCTAAAATGGGATGGGGTTTGCTCTCTATTTATATGCAAATATCCATACCCTTTTGTGGTGAGCTCCTTGCTGAAAAGAAAGTGTCAGTGCTTTCTTCTTTAATCTTATCTTACTGGAGCTTCTTTTCTTTGCCTGTTAGTCCTAAATTGGAGGGAGGGTATTCCTTCCTAAGTTTCCCAAGCACAGCAAAAATAATTGGTCCTGTCCATCTGAATGAATGGGAGCAGTAATCCAGGTGAGGATACTCTCTGTCCAGTGTAGAATGGCTTCATGGTAACTCCAATGTTCTGCTCACTGTCATTCATACATATACATATACATGTTCATATAACTGTTTTCAAGAAGTTGTGATTAGGAAATTAGCAGGGAACGCCTAAATATATTTTTAAACTGCAAGAATTTTTAAACTGGAATGACAATAAATGTTGAATAAAATAGTAATAACATTGTATTTGCATTTCTGTGTGTGTGTGTGTGTGCGCGCGCGCATTAAACTAGTACGTTCTAGTACTTCTGTGTTGGCTGTACTTGTATCATGGTTTAATGAAAGTACTTGATGTTCTCTTTTTATTTATGGATTAATTAGAACATGAACATTTAATGCTTTTGCATTTTTTATATTGCTATGGAAGACTCTACTTATTATCTGTTGACTGCGTGCTGATCATTTGATAGCATTTTAGGATTCTCTATAAGGTCTGTGAGAATATCAACTAATTCATTGCCTTGAGCACTATTTATATGAAATAACGCAAGATGCAGTTTGAGATGGGATTATGAACAGCAACTTTCTTTACAGTATGCAGGATTATGAATAGCAACTTCCTTAACAGTATGAATGCAAGTTTTGCTTTCAGCTTGGAAATTGCCATGAACTATATTTGAAAATCTATTCACATGGATATGAATCATGGAATATATAACAAAATATCTTATGTGAATGGCCATCACTAAAATCAGATTTGTGGCTTACATTTGGTCATGCTGATGTCAATATATTTCTTCTAAATATACCTGATACATAAATTTATATGAAGATTTCAGATTTAACCAACTCAATTCTCATTCATTTCAGTAGGTTTGCTCTAAGACCAGCCAAGTTTGGATCTTATTGCCTTGTGTTAATTTAGCCCAAGCAGTCTTACTTGGCAGGATCTGCAGGCAAACTTTCTCAAAACAAAACAAAAACAAAATCAAAAACCCACAAATAGAGCACCTATAACAGTTGTATAAGATTGCCATTCTTAGTTGTATTCAGTGACAGCACTATGAATTAGTGCTCTAAAGCAGTGGTTCTCAACCAGGGGCCATAGGATATTTCAAGGGGGCCATGGGTGAAAAACATGTAATGGGGGGCCAGGGCACATGCTGAGGGCACCACAGAAAAGCAGAGTATTATACTGCAAATACTGTCTTGTTGACACCAGAAAACACACTTGTTACTGTCCCATATCTGTATCTGGTAATGGGACCTGGACAGGGGGCCACAAGAGAAAAACAAGATCAGAAGGGGGCTATGGGCAAAAAAAGGTTGAGAAACACTGCTCTAAAGGAGTTATTTAATCCAATGAACTTTATCATCATGAATTGGAAAATAAGTAAAACATTTGACTCTATTTCTTATTCTTATTTATTAAACTTATTTATTAATTAATTAATTTATTTAACCTATTTATTTATTAAACAAATTTATATGGCTGCCCCACTTACAGAATTAAAATCCACAATCTAAAAAGCACATCAACCCCCCACCCCCGCAGTGGCTACAAACACAATCAATATTTATTTATTAAACTTATATGGCCCCCCAGCACACACACAGTGACTCCAGGTGGCTTACAAAATTACAATCCACAATAATATCGGTGATCTTACAACGGGAAAGACTGTGAGGGTTAACTTTCATAGGGTTGTCCAAAAATATTTTTGATGCATCAGGGAGGAAATCCAAGTTACATTCTTCATGTACACTACTTTAGAGCACAATTCTCGTCTTTCTACGATTAGTAAAAAGCACATTATTATTCTGGTATTAGGATCAATGCCTGAAGGTATTTCTTTGACTAGGGCATTTTATTAACATTTTTTTTTTATAGTTCAAGAATATAAATATAAAAAATGGGATCTGAGTTTTGAAGTGACCAAGTAGAAAAATTATGCATTGTAGAAAAAAATAATTGAGGTTTTAATAGACTGATAGTCTGTAAATAAGTGGGGTTAAAGGCACAAAATTTAATTACTTCTGCCATTACCTTATTTAAAAGATGGGAGATATAATTTTGATTCACTACTTAACTGTATATAAACGTAAAGAAATGCAAACTATGTACACTTGAATGTGCATATTTTCAAATACTCTGTAATTATTTTTCAGCTGACATAGCTCAAAGGTATAGGATAAGTAAATACCCAACCTTGAAGTTGTTCCGGAATGGAATGATGATGAAGAGAGAGTATCGGGGTCAGAGATCAGTGACAGCAATAGCAGATTATATCCGGCAACAGAAAAGCAATCCTATTAGAGAAGTACTAAGCTTGGAAGAAATTAATTCTCTTGATGTGAGTTTGTATGTGTGTAATTGTGATATGTTGATTGCCATTAATAAATTGGAAAATGTATGTTTGCTAGTTAGCAAGTAATACCCATTTTCTCATTTAATGAAAACTGTTGTAATACTCCATATTTTTAGAAAATAATATGTTAATTAATAGCATTGCAAATATTGTAGGATAATTTTACTCATGTGATCTACATTGCCATGAAAACAGACTTATAAATCATATAAATTGTAGCACTATAACTTCAGCCAGCACGGCATAGTGGATAAAGGATTGGATTGGGATTGCAGGGGTGAGCCAGGTTTAAGTTTACCATCAGTGATCAAAGCTTTCTGGGTGTCTTTGAGTCAATCACTCCCTTTCAGTCCATCCTACTTCCTCTGTTGTGGAGAAATTAGAAGAGGGAGTACTAGATATAGTGCCTTGATTTCCAAAAGGAAAGGGGTATATGTTTAACAAATAATTGTTATAATCAACCATGGGCTCCTGTAAACAAGAATAGATGTGCAGAGAATCTTGAAGTTTGTGTGTGTTTCAAGCCCAAGAATGCATTTGAATAGACTTTTATCTACGGTTGCATAAATTCTATAGTCACCGTTAACCACATGAATAGAGATAGGCGATAACTTCTACACAAGTACATTAGAGAATTCATTTCCATGAAAACATAGGTTCTTAATCAAAATGGTTAGAATAACTATTATTAGGAAGATTAATACCTTCAAGATTCTCTGCACATTTTTTTCTTTGTTGCAGGGGTCTACATGAGATCCTGAACTATGATTTTAAGCTAATATTATATTTGAACCAAATTGGCATCATCTGTTCTTCTGTTTCAAGGACTACAGGATTAATGAAAATGTTAATTTATTTTAAGGGTGAGTTAGAATGCCATTCTGTATGTTTTATGTGTTACAGCGCAGTAAAAGAAACATTATTGGATATTTTGAACAAAAAGACTCTGATAATTACAGGAACTTTGAAAGAGTAGCAAATATTTTGCACGATGACTGTGTCTTCCTAGCTGCATTTGGGTAAGATTTTTGTATAAGAATTCATTGCGATAGGTTGATATATAACAGTATATTGGTTATTGAAGGTTTAACTTTTATCCTTATGAATTAACACTTGATTCCAGAATGTATTTTTCTTTAGCATCCTTACTTTAACAATGGTATGAAAGCTGTTTTTAAAAAAAAAAAATTTTTTTTTCAAAATCTGGGCTTGAAAGTACTTTTTCCTTAAAGGAGCAGCCCTATTACCCTTATTCTCCTTATACCCATTCAACCTTGGAAAATTATCCTAGAATGGTTTGAGGCAGAGAATTGGAGAAATTGAGAAGCAACTATGTTTTCAGATAAGAAACCAGAGTTTTAAACTATTATTTGCTAGTTTGCTCACTATAGCTATGACTTAGCATGATGATCAAATCAGGATGTGTTGTTTGAATAAATATAGGCTTGGGCAGGAATTAAAACCAAACAGTTTTGTTTTTACCTTAGCCAATAAATCATGGCTAAAACAAATGATAGTTTAGTGTGGTGTGTGATTTGAGCCAATGATTAATGATGTGCTGCTGTACCAGTATTTATTTTCTTGTTTCCTACCCTAGAATAGTTAAGAAAAAAATATTATAATCCTTAGGTCTGTTTCCAAACCAGAACGGTTTAGTGGGGACAACATAATATATAAGCCAACAGGGGTAAGTTTGATTTTTTTCCCTACCTATTAAATTTGATGAAATGTTTAAAAATAGCCCAAATCCTTAAAGTTATGCATGTATGATACTAATAACTGGATTTCATTCTTAGAGAAATTCAGGTTTAACATGCTCAGGCAGGTAGCATTTTCTAGGCTCTCAAATAATTGTTTGTTATTGTTAGTTACATTTCTTCTTGATCTCTATACTTCATACACATGGGTTTCTGCATCTATTCAAATAATCATAAGGAAAGTCTTTCCTACAGTGTGCAGCAATTGTTTTAACTGAAGTGTTCTCTTGACTTCACTAATCTATTTATTTTTGTATTTCATTTCCATATCTTTTAATTATTTTTTTTTATTTTATTAAAATATATTTTTCAGTTTTATTTTTTTTTACCTTAGGGTACTATATGGTCCTGAAGGCTTACTTTTGGAAATATACCAATTAAGACAATAAACTTCCCCATATAATGAATATTCTCTATGCCTTATCTGCTTACAGAGAGAAGATCTGTTTTTAGTGGATACTTGCCAGCATTTCCAGAACATTACTAAACTGAACAGCTCTGCTTTTTCTTGAGGGCCATTGTCAGTGCCTCAGACAATTTATATAAAGCAGGACATGGCTTGTTACAATGTCACTCTAAAACAATTCAAAAGTCTGGTTTGTTGGTTTCTCAACTGTAAGCTGAGTTCTGATATCTTTGGTCCTCATGATTAGTCCCTCGAACTTAAAACTTATCATAATTTCTTGGGTTCAGAGCATCAGACTCTATGATTAGACAGAGCTCTAACAGCAAGAGGTTAGATCTCATTCCAAAGGGAAAACGCCCAAGAATGAAAGGAAAAATCAAATGATTCTATGGAATGAAGATTTCCTACAGGTTTGAACCCTGTACTGATTATGGACTTCTTTGAGGCACTAGATGTAGTTTGTCTTCATCTCCATGGAACTGTGTGCACAGTTAGCATTTACAATTTCAGTTGTCTGTAGAGGTCCTGTTGTAGATTCTACCTCAGAAAATGAAAACTGCAAAAATCTCCAGGTTCTGTTCCATCTAATACTTGAAGTCCCACATTACAAATTCCTGAATCTCTCACTGTATGGTAAGCCTTTCTTCTTGCTGTGACACCACAGCGTGAGGGAATGTGTTTTCAGAATCCAAAGGTTTATACTTTTCCAAATTTTTGATATTTTGCTTAAGGCCATAGTCATATTCCTTAGAACATGTTAACTTCTCTCTAGGTTATAGATTACCCTTACCCATCAAAGGATTGTTTTTTTCACAAGATGCGTAGTGCCCAGTTATCCTAAGACTCTACCTCTACTTACCTAGACTTTGTTGGCTGGCATTGTGATTGAATCCTGGGACCTTCAGCCCTAGTAAACTACTATCAGCCCTTTGATTAGAAACAAAACAAAACCATTTTCATCAAAGTAATTATATGATGTAAAATTG
Organism: Liasis olivaceus; assembly: GCA_030867105.1. Lineage (NCBI taxonomy): Eukaryota > Metazoa > Chordata > Lepidosauria > Squamata > Pythonidae > Liasis > Liasis olivaceus. The sequence continues at coordinate 60,337,079 of CM061351.1, forward strand.
CAAAGTTATTTCCTCTTCATCTGCTTTCCAGATAAACATTAATTTACAGCTCAGACATGCAGAAGATGGTTGATCTGAAAGCAGGTTTCTCCCAGAAAGTCAGAAATACAAAAGCATACAGATATTTTTAAAATACAAACAATCAACTAGTCAAACAAACCAGATTCCTTTGCAAATATAACTAACCCTCTCTGTTCTAATTGGTAGACACATACAAACTTTGGGAAGACAATAAAACGCAGCAGCTGGTAGAAAAATATGACAAGTTTTCAACACAATCCCCCTCCCAAGGAAATTATAATACACTATTAGGGGTATTCATTCTAACTGTTAGGCATGTACATTCCTGCAATCTCAGGTGTGAAACATTCTGGGGGAATCTAGAACATTTTGTTTCTTTTCTGGATGGTACCAGTTGCTTTTCTGGGGTGGGTCAGCTGTTTTTTTTAAATTTAACCTCTAAAACTGGAAGCAGCTAGGTGTTATGGATGAAATAGACCTGTATGGGGGCAAGATATATATCTGGAACACCATAAAATGCTTCTGGTGTTGAAGATTAACTTCTGGAAAACAACTAGGCCACTGCCAGAGTAACTATATTGGTGCAATCTGTAGAAGAAACAAAATGTTCTGTTCCCTGAATGGTGCCCTTTACACATCCCTGTCAGCTATAACATCAGTAAATTTCCTGACCATAATCTTCTCATTGACTCCTTTATTCTTAGAACCTATGGACTTCAGCATGTGTTGCTTCCTGAGAAGAGCAATAAACTCCTTTCTAGCCAGTAACAGGCTGAATGTACATTCCTGCTTTTAAAATTACTTGCATAGCCCAATTATTATTTTCCTATCAACAGCTTCTGAGAAGTCTCCATTCCCTGGCAAAGACAATTGATCACATATGCCAATGGTTCTATCTTTCTTACTGTAGCATAAAAAATAAAGAACCCCAAAGGGCCATCTAGTTTAACCTTCTGTGTCATTCAGTGTCTACCCTGATAGATTAGGGAGGTCATAAAGAGAAGAAGGCAGTAGGACGTTCCCAGCATTGCTCCTTGGCAGTTGGCATTTAAGCTATGCTACCTGATTCCAGAGTATATAGGTGTCAGGGGTAGCCACCATGGGTAACACTATCCTTCATGGATTTGTCTTAGTCTGCTTTTAAATTGGTAGCCATTTCCACTTACGATGAAAGCAAATTCCACAATTTAAATATGTGTTGAATAAATTAATACTACTTTTTATTGGTCCTGAAGAGATTAGATTAAAGACGTTGCTCCTTGCAAGCCTGACTTGACTTTCCTGATAAATTTGTTTTACGGCAAGTTTGGATTCCTCACTTTCAATTCCAGGATGCTTTTAAATTAGTTAAAACGTACTCCCATTGCAAAATCCCAAGGGAATCCATTTCTTTCTACTTCCTGATTTTTTAAGCCGTTTCCAGTTCATGAGAACACATGACTATTGAATTTCCTCAGATACCCTTGGTGAGTGACTTTGTCAGAGGCTTTTTAAAGGTTGAGGTATACAGTGCCTATTGAATCATCTCTGTCTGCACGGTAAACAATGCCTGCAAAAAAAACCCAAAAGGCCATGGCCTTTGTTGTTGGTCCCTCTGACCACAACTGCTAAGAATTAGCAGTATGGATTCCTGTCATTCTGAGGGAGGAAATATTTTGAAAAATATGTAGCGCGCACCCTGAAATAGCTTAAGATTAGTTATATAGCTATACCTAATTTTAATTCATTTAACATTTAATTAAATTAAATTTAACATTTAATTTAATAGCAGCTTAGTAACAAAACATTTCTAGTCCAACTGATCTAAGATAATATTAGGATAATATTGTAAAAGGATGAAACCTCTTTAGTTTGTGCCCAAATTTGAAAAATCATGAGTTCACATCTCTTGAATGCAAATCAGATAATTATTTATGCTTAGACATAACTAGAAAGACCAGTCTCAGTCCCTCAGATTAGCTGACAGTTAAGAACCTAATCCAGAAAGTCCCGTATCCTTTTATTCTACAAATAAAAACAAGAGAAGCCTAGCTTCCTTTTGGGGGGGCCTCTAGAAATTTGCATTTTGTCATGAGGGCTTCATAAGAAAAGAAATTAAATATCTATTCATAGGACTACGGCCCACTGTCTAAATACTCTGTCAATTTACTTCTGTTCCTTAATTATTTATATTTTTCAGCTAATCACCCTTTACTTAATGTTGAATAGATACAGTGAGAATCAGAGGCCTCATTGTTCAAAAGTGTCTTGATATTATTTATTTATTTGATTTATATGGCTACCCATCTATCCAAGAAACACTGGGTGGTGAGCAAAATAAAAGCATGACATTAAAACCCAAAAGAAACTAAATGAAGGCCACAGTAAAATTCCCAATTACCACATATACTCGTGCCAGAGCTCCAGTAACTAATATCCAAGCCCCTGAACATGGGTATTTACTTCTATAACAAGAACGAAAAAAACAAAGCAAAACAAAGAATTAATACTGTGTTAACATAATATCAGTGTTTTAAATTCATTTGCATATGGCATCATTTAGAGAACCCTAGATTTTGAATGCACTTGTTTCTAAGTAGCATGACATGGTGAGCCCTTCCCCCTCCTGTTATAGTGTGTAGGTATTAACACTAAGTGATGCTGTGAGTTTCCAAGCCACTGAAATAGTGCTATTGATTATTGCTGGCCAGAATATGAGAAGCTGCTGCTAGATGTTTATGACAGGATGCCGTACAGTGCCTTGTGATGTGACCTCTTATTTACACTTAAATTATACCACTTCTTGTGTGTTAATTTATTAATAATTTTAAAATCATGTTTTAACAGGAAAATGCTCCAGATATGGTTTACTTGGGTTCTATGACTAATTTTGACTTGGCTTATGCATGGACTCAGGACAAATGTGTTCCTCTTGTTCGTGAAATTACATTTGAAAATGGAGAGGTAAAGAATATCTGGTTATTCAGGACTTTTATTTAAGGGATAAATGGTTACAAATGAAGTTGAATTAGCCCAAAATTAGGTGTCAAATACCTTTAATTACTTTATAATGCAACTGATTACAGTATATACTTGCGGATAAGCCCATCCAAGGATAAGCCAACCCTCAAATTTTTAACCAAAATACCATAAAAAATGTGCCACCTGTGGATAAGCCACCCCTCAAAATTTTCATATATTTTTTCAATATATTCTGAAGGACTTCAGTTGTTTCATATTTTGTATCAATAAATGTTGTTTATCAGAACAGATTATGTTTTAAATTTGCACAATTGGCTTACCTACAAGTGACACGTTTTTCACGGTATTTTGGTTTGGCTTATCCATGAGTATATACAGGTACTTTTAAAAGGTATTACCACATATACTCTTGGATAATCCCATCCGTGGATAAGCCAAATCCATTTTTTGGGGTGTATGTTGGAACCTAAAATTCTTGGCTAATCTGCAAGTACATACGGTACTTTCCAGTATATTTCCAGACTATCATTTCTTACCTAAATTGTCAACTAATAAAAATTACAACATGAACTTAAAAATAGAAAATTCCTTCACACAAGTAGGTAGATAAAAGTATTGAGCAATATGATGATGATGTCTATTATAACTGGAAGTCCAGTGTGGATACTTATTGGTCATACACATAGAAAGGCTGCTTTTGCCATGTTTGAACAGCAGTGTAAATGCTGAACAAAATGGTGACAAATAAATGTTCTTTATTTGCTTTTTGCAATGTCAAAGATGCCAGCCAGTTATGATTAATTTTTGAGCGTTTTTCAGAATTTCAGACTTAAAAAACATACTACATTTGTGTAATACTGTGCAACTGCATCTGATATTCTGTGTTCCTCTTTTATTTAAACTAATGTTTCTCAATGTACATTTTTCTTGGTAAATTTTATTCTTGAGGTTTAAGGCTTCCTATATCAGCTCAACCCTAGTATTTTCATCATTTCATTTTTTTTCTACATTTCAATGCTCAGTTAATGATTTACAGCTGATATTTTAAAAACAGTCTCTTTTACCTAAGAACTAAACTGTGTTTTATTTCATAGTTTTAATTCACTCTGGATATATTTATTGTTCAACTTCTTCATATGAAACTGACATGCTGAGTTACAGCTGGAGAACCAGCTGCCTCTCCAGAGTATCGCAGGAGGCCAGTAGCTGAGGAGATATCAGCATTAAAGAAAGCATGGCCTACATTTTTGGTTTTTGGAGGGAGAAGTTGAAGGTGGGAGTGGGAAGCTAATATAGGTAGTCCTTGTTTAGTGACTGCAATTGAGACTGGCAACTCTGTCATTAAGGGAAGTGGTCATTAAGTGGGAAATCATGTGACTGTGACTCTGCTTTCCTTTTCCCCACTCCCCCACCCTTTGGAATGTTCATCCTGGCATTGGGATAATTAACAAGAACGGAATTAATGTTTGTATTAACATTCATTGGAGAGGAAGGGATTACAAGAGAGCAAGCAGGCACACAATGGGAAATACATAGGGCTGTTTGTGTAGTGTGCTTCCCAGTGCCACCACATTGCTTTCAATGTGTATTCCCTTTTGTGTGCCTGCTTACTCTCTTATAATCTCTTCCTCTCCAATCTCTCTGCTCTGAAGGTGAGGGAGGGGAATAGGTCAGGCACAGAACAACACACACTGACTGTAATGGTGATCATGTGACTGGGGACACTGCAAAGATTGTGAATGCAGGCATTGGTCATAAAGTTATTTTTTTCAGCACTGTCATAATTTCAAGCAGTCGCAAGCGACGACCACCTGTAACAGTTTGGGGGACCAGTTTGGGATATTTTTTGTCATTTGAGGAGGGATGGGAGTGGAATTCTTATTGGAGATATCTATCTATAGGACACATAATTTTATATCTTTGGGGAAGCTAACAGTAATCAATAAATATGTAGAATTATTTTTGGTCAGTGCTGTCAGGAATTTTGAACTAATTGTTTACTATTTCTTTTGAGTTGTTCAGTATAAAAATTTCTGATTAAATTGGTGAGGTATGTTAGTATTACTTTAAGTTCCTGATATAGTTACTGGACAATTTCTGGCTTATCCCTCATAATTTAATTCCTCATTAAAAGTGTATGAGCACCCAGCTAAAAACCATATGTTAACTAAAAGCTAGTAGAAAACTGAGTCTATGAGTATTTTTATTTCTACCTAGGAATTGACAGAAGAGGGCCTTCCTTTCCTTATACTCTTTCATATGAAAGATGATACAGAAAGTTTAGAAAAGTTCCAGCAGGAAGTTGCACGACAGTTAATAAGTGAAAAGGGTACGTGTTGTGTTGTGTCTTATAATTAATTGAATTTGCATCAGGTGTTTAGACTGAATTGGCAAAATTGTGTTAGAGTTCTAGGTGTGTGTGTGTGTACAAGATAGATAATTATTGATGCTGTGCTTTCTTATTGCCATAATATGATGGGTTTACTTTTACCACTCAAATGAATTAAGGCTAATTCTTGTGCAAATTTATTGGAAAGTCAGCCATTACAATCTGTTAACTTTTTAAAAGTTCTTTGAAGATCCAATTGCAAATCAATCTATACTACAATTAAATCTTTTTTTCCGAGGCATCATGTTTTATATTTAACCTACTGATGTTAACACAAAATAATTTTATCAACACCTTTTGTATATTCAAAATGCTTTACCCTAGACCAGGTATTTACATATAATGTGGTGATTTGCCTGTATGCTCATATTTTATATTCTCTAAAAATCCTAAAATCTGCTTCTGAATTTCAAGGTACAATAAACTTTTTACATGCTGATTGCGACAAGTTCAGGCATCCGCTGCTCCACATTCAGAAGAGTCCAACAGATTGTCCTGTTATTGCTATTGATAGTTTTAGACATATGTATGTTTTTTCAGACTTCAATGATTTGACGTGAGTACATGTTTTCTTTCATTTTGGCTATATAGAGTTTGAAAAAAGAGAAAAAATTATTTTGGAAGGGAGAGGGTAAAGACCTTTTTGTATTGTGTTGTATCCTAAAAATTAAGTCTGGAGAACATTTTTTTCATAGAGAGAAAGTTTTCCTTGGGGTAATGTTTTGGGGGAGGTTTAGTGACAGTGGGGAATAGGGCACAGCCACTGCATGCACTTACACACTTCAGATCATCCTTACATTACCTGTTACTTCTTTTAAGAATGTTAAGGAAAGAAAGTGAGTGAATGTGGGGAGTGATCACTACACTATGTTTTATAGATTTAGTGGATTTATCTCTGCTGCAATCAAGGAGATTCTCCACAACTTCCATCAGTACAAAGTAATAAAACATCCATGCTAAAAATGAAACCAAAAAAAACATAATAAACAAATCTTAACATGCATAGTGCTGTAACTGATGGTATCAACTCATGTCTCAAATACTTTCTGAGGAGCTTTATTTTTAATAGCTTACAGAAAGTGAGCACTGTAGGACAAATCAAATTCATAAGGGGAGACTATTCCAAAGTGCAGGCACATTAACTGTAAAACAGTGCTTGTGAGCCCCCATTCCTCCCACTTTATAGAAGTGTGTAACTACTACAAGGTTCTTCTAGGTCATAAGTTTCAGGTGGGCTGAGACCTATTTATTTATTTATTTATTTATTTCATCATATTTATATAGCCACCCGTCTCACAAAACATGACTCTGGGCAGCGTACAATAAAAACAAACCATAAAATAAATACTATTAAAAAGAATTCTACAATTAAAGGCATCAATCCATATTACTATTAACAGACTAGTAGAGGGTTCGATGTTATAGACAATGCAGCCACCTCACTAATTTGCCATTTCCTGGAGATCCCTGAGTCTGTTGACACAACCATGTTTTGAGGGACTTCTGGAAAGATATTAAGGATGGGGCCAGTCTCACCCCCAGGGGGGAATGATGTTCCACAGGGTGGGTGCCACGTCAGAAAAGGCCCACCTCCTGGGTTCTGCCAAATGACCCTGTCCACCTCCTCAGGGCCAACAGATCCAAACCATTCCCAGCTAACAGGGCAAGATTCCGCCCCAGGCATCTCCATAGGACCTGCAACAAGGCTGGTGTCCAATTGAGAACTAATTCAAGCTATTTTATCCATCACGCTGAGCAAATTCTGCATGGCCTTTTAAGGGGATCTCCAAGCCCCCTGTACCCAAGAGGGCACATGACACCCGAAACAAGGCTGCAGGATGGCTATCTGTGGACACAATAAGGGCAGAGAAATATTGTTGCTTTGCTACCCTTACCACCACGAGGTAGGCCTTAATAGTGTCTCTAACCCATATCCAGTCAAGTTCATCCCTCGTTGAGCGCTGGTGATGCTCTAGATGTCTCTTCTCTCATTTCATCTTCCTCAGTTCTTCGATGAGACACGGAGAGTGACTGGATCCACGAAAGTAGAGAGGTCACATGGTGCGATCCAAGGCATTGGTAGTCCTCTTGTTCCAAGTGGCCACCAAGGCTTCAGATGAACCGCACAACAGACGAACAAGAAAACCTCCCAGCTCGCTCTGAAACCCATCAGGATCCATCAGTCGCCAAGGGCAGACTGATCTAATAGATTCAGCTTCCCTGCAGTCAATAGTGGCACCAGAAATCCCATGGTAATCAGTGTGTGATCTGACCATGACAAGGGGAACACTAAAAGCTCTCCCAATTCCAGATCACATTGCCACTGCTCCAATAGGAAAACCAGATCAGGTGTGTGACCACTGTCCTGTGTCAGGCCCTGGATGACCTGGGGTAGGCCCATGGCTCTCATGGTAGCCATGAACTCCCGAGCTGCTTCAGACCCCACTCCCAGGGAAAGTAGATTGAAGTACCCCCAAGACCCTAAGTCTGGGGAACTCCACCTCTACCGCCAACCTTAAAAGAGGCAGTCCTGCAATATTGCAGTGCCAAATCATGTAGTGCTTTACAAGTTGAACCAGCACTTTGAATTGCACTCTGAAATTGAAGCAAAGGTCTTAGGTCCTTATACCAGCATGTGCTGGTGAGCATTGTGCCACCATATTCTGGATGGTTTTCTCATAGTCTTCAAAGGCAGTCCCATATAGAGGTTCCATATAGAGTGCATTGCAGTAGTCGAAATGGGTGGTGATGGGGACATGAGTTACTATCAAGATCCTTTTGCTCCAGGTAGGACCACAATTGGCACATCAGCACATTACTTAAGCGCTTCAAGTTCCCCTCTGGCCATGGCATCCTAACTGTCTGTCTAGCAGTAGCTGTAAGTCCAGGTTGATTCAACAAGTTGAGGGCCTGCTCTTTCAAGGGCGTGCCACCCATCAGGAGTCAACACTGGAGACATCAAAGAACCCCAGTGAACAGACAGCAACTCTGTCTTACTTTGATTCAATTTCATCCTGCTTTTGTCTGATCTAGACCATCACAGTCTCCAGAGCTTGGGTCAAACTTTGACAGCTTCTCCCATATGACCTGGGGTAGATTACTTCAGCCCTTCAAGTATCTGAAGACTGCTGTCATATCTCCCCTCAGTCTTCTATTTACGTTTTTGGTTATCATATATAAAACTGAAGACTACATATCCTGAGATGTAGACATGTATTTTCAAATTATTCATATGCATATAAAATGGCTGTGCAGCTTTCCCATTCCTCTAATCTCTCTATCCAGCATTTCATTGTGCTCCATCAAATCGTCACCAGTGGGGACACAAGACTCTGAAAGTGTGGACCCATAAATTTTAACAGGGTTTTTTTTAATGGAAAAGAACAAAATGTATTTATTGAGTGTAAATGTGGACTCCTTTAAAATAGCATGTGAATGAATGAATGAATGAATGAATGAATGAATGAATGAATGAATGAATGCTTGGACACATTTAAGAGGAGAGGAGAGAAACTGCCACATATAAAGGGGTTTATTATACTATACATTTGCCTACTGACGTAAGGTTTATGATGGAAATCCCTTTTAATGGGTTGTGGCACAATATCATGAACCCTCATGATTAATTTTAGGACCAAATATACTTTTTAAAAAATTTAATTAGGGCAATTAGGGCACTTAACAATGTAGAACAGCACATGCAGATATGATGGCACTGTTGTAATAGTTGTGGTTACCTGATAGTTAATCATTCTATTTTTTCCTTGACTGTGCTGCAAAATGGAGCAGTCTCTGGGATGTGATTTGCTGTGCAAGATCATTCTGTGATCTTGCCTATTTAGATGACTTCAAAAAATAAGAACCTTCAGTATCTTAACCATTAATTATGGAACACAATTCTGCATTCATCTGCAAATGAACATATCAGTGAATGAGGATAATTGTTTAATGGTTAGAAAATGTCCTAAGGCTGTCAGGGTTGCCCAATCACAAAACTAGAGTTTACCAGAAGAGAATCACTTGAAGCCACTTCCAGCCTCTCCCGATCCCCCAGCTTTAGTCTCTCAAAACATACTCCCATCTCATTTGTACTATTCCATCATCTTCATAGTTATTTTTCTGGGCAGATTTCCAAACGAAGCGGTAGATTGAAGCCAGCTACCATATTTATTTTGTAAGAATGGCTTCAAGGCTTTACAGAAGATATTTTTTTAAAATAAAGATGATTTGGGAGGTTGGTGCTGAATTTGGAGCATTCCTTTTCCTATTTAACATTGTTTGAAAAGACTACACTGAGGCAGGGAGGCTTGCACACACCAAAGAAGGTGTCTGTGGACCTGTTTGGTGATAGATTGTCTAAGTTAATTTCTGTTTCTTTATACTTAATGTACTAGTTGAGTTCTTTATTCTTGGAGTTCTGCTGGTTCCAATTCTATCTTCACATAGTTTTTTGTAGGTGGAAAAAGTAGATTATCTCAGAAGAAATTTAAATTGATGTCCTTTTAGCGTTCATTTCTGGTGCTTGCAATTACTTAAGCACAAGAGAAGCTTTCAAAAGCATTTTTGTCAATATAACTTACTGACAGCCATTTGTATTTGTAAACTGTGCATTTGGCGCCTACTGTTCTCTGCTGTATTGTGGTGAGCAGGGGGTTGAAGGTAGCAGGCAATGAAATTATTGGGCAGCTCAGCTCTATGGGAATTAATGAAGAGGCAAAATGCTTGCTGTGCCTTCAGGGGATCGCAAAAAGAAAAAAGAGATAGGGTAGTTTGCCTCCCAGCTGTATTCCAGCTCCTGATCCTGCATTATTAACTTTAAAAATATCTTGGATGTGTGAAAGACAGTTAATATGAAATAAGTAAGATTCAGATTTTTTAAAGTTTTGAGATAATCTTTTGAATTCAGTGTAGAGACAAGTGTCTGCTGCCTTCTATTTTTAAGGAGATGATATTGCTAGCTTTTCTAATCACTACCTAACTTCAACCCCTTGTGGTTTAATTACTGCAAAAATGGAAAACAAACAATTGCAAAATTAAACAAAATTTATTATATATAAAATGGGAGCCCAGGTGAGGAGAGAATGGGATTAAAATATTCTTAAAGGAAGAAGACTATATGAATCTGCTTGAAAGACACCCTGAGTGCATTATTTCAAAAAGGATGACAGCAAAAGAGGGAGTCTTTTTAGATGCCCACTTAAGCTATGGAATAGCCTTCCAAGGGAAGGACACTATTCCCCCTCTTTGCCTGCTTTTAAATAACTTGTAAATTGAAAGCCATATTCAGATGTCAGGAATGTTGGCTTGATTTCCCTGACAATTTGTAAAGAAAATCATCCTTAGAATTACTCTTTATCTTGATACCCTAACACACACTATATTTTATTATTGCAATCATCTTTAATTGAGCCTACTCTAGGCTTAATTATGTATGTATCTGCTACTGTAGTTCTTATAACAATGGTAATTGAATGGTGATTGACATTAGATTTTTTTTTTAATATCTAATCTTTATTATATGACACTTTGAGTCGGATCTTATGGTGTCTAAGATAACGTTGTTTAATGTTATTTAAAATGTGGATATATTGTTTCAGTGTTCCTGGTAAACTCAAACAATTTGTACTAGATTTACACTCTGGGAAATTGCACAGAGAGTTTCATCATGGTCCAGATCCAACAGATGTAGCACCTGGTCAGGTAAGAAAGAAAGCATTCCAGTACATCTACATTAAGTGAAGATTGGAATTTTGCAGTGTTCCAATAAGGTTAAGATTCTACTTCTCCAGTGAAATCTGGAGAATTTTCAAAAATAGAGCAGGATACGACTGATTAGGCAGCTTAGAAAGAAACGTTAGTATAGCTGTGCAGTGCTTTGGAGTATGAGTGGGCATGCCTGTAGACCCCAGGATTACTTTGCAGCTGTGACAGACAGCTTCTTTAAGGAGTTGCTGACAGATGCTATGTGAGCAATTTCAAGTGCTTCCACACACTTATAGCTTTCAAGTCCAAAGCACTGCACAGCTCCTAATAATTAAGGTCAAAGAGTTATTTGCTTGCTTTATTTTTTCAACAAGATTTGAAATAATTCTTGGTGTAACCCAATGCCACTTCGATTCCTGATAGGATTTCACTTTCATGTCAGCAGATTCTTCCAATAATACCTCCTCCTATTCTTCCACAATCTTACCTCCTTCCTCCTTTTTCCTTGATTTCTTTTATCAGGGAAAAATTCCAACTAGTTTGAAATCTTCAGTTGACCTCATAAAACGATAGTCTGTATGGATTTGGATTTGCCGCACCATCATCACTACAACCATGGGCAATATGACTACTTTCATTTTTCATATGAATATAAGAACATCTTAAATTGTTGTTATAACCATAATGAATCCAAGTGTTTAATCTTAATTTCTCTTAGTTGTAAATAATTTATAATTAGAAATATTTAAAGATGCAGCTTTGCAGAGAATCAAAATGTTTAGATTATTTCTGTCCTGAGTCAAAGTAGTTAAATCTTATGTTCTTTTAATGTTTAAAAATAGTAATAATCAGCATGGTAAAAAAAAAATCTCAGGAAGCATCCTGAGGATGTGAGGAAGCATCCAGCCATAGGCCAAGAGAGCCAGTCTAGTGTTCAGATGTTGGACAGGGACTATGGGAACTGTTTCAAGTCCATCTTTAATTATATAATTCACTGTATGATTTTGATCCCGTCACTATTTCTTAATCCAGTTTACATCACTGAGTTGGTATAGGGAAACACTGGAGAAGGAAATGCTGTGTATGTCATCTTGAACTCATGGAGGAAAGGCATACAGTACATGTATCTAACATATTTATTTAAATACATGTATCCGCTGATTCCTATCAGATCTTCCTTGCTTTTTGCCTAGAACAAAATCTGTCTCTCCTCAAAGATGTGCTTCTAGCTCCCCACTTAGATTTAAAAACAATTGACCTTCTGTGTTATTGCTTTCTCCTCATTGCTTGTCATAGCTCTAAAATGGAAGAAAGCTCATTCAAAGCTTGCAGAACAAAAATCCACCCTGGCAATCCATATCTAGTCAGTTAAAAGCTAGCAGCATTGTATTAAGACAACATCAAGATGTCTTCCAAATAGCCTCATTCCACTTGCTTTTCTTCCACCTGGCTCTAAGGACTTCTTTGGAGCCCAGTTTGATACAGGGTCTCAGGAAACCCATTCTCACTAGCCATGGCAACCATCACATATCCAATTAGCAACTCTGAGTGCCAGCAAACACCAGACTTGATTTGTCAGAGAGCTTCATACAGATCTCTTCCTGAGCTAACTCATATTAGCAGCACTGTATTCTGAAAGTACAGGGTAACCTTGAATGCCCTATGGGTAGAAATGTAAGGTATCACTTGAAATAATAAGCAAACCGGGGGCGGGTGTGTGTGTATCTTAGATGGTTCTTCTGCTCTAGTTTCCTTTTCTGCTTATAACATCTGTGTGCCGAACTAGCTGTTTAGAATCCACTTGGACTTCAAGAAGGTGGATTTTAATAAACTCAGAGCAATGTTAAATTGGGTTCTCTGGCAGGAGAAGCTATTGGGAAAAATGGAAAACAGCAGAAGAAGCTCATGTTGGTCACATAAAAAGTTCAGTGAAGATCTGAAAACAAAAAAGGCACACATGGAAGTGGAAAGGAAAAGTTAGCTTGGAATTGTACAGGTGGTGTCCAAAAAGCTAAAAATCAGAATGAGTTACTATTGACAAAGGATGCCTAAAGAAACAAAAATCTTCTTCCAGTATATTCACAATAAAAAGAAGGGGAAAAAAAGTTTCAGAATACCATTCACTCAGTGAATATGGTAAAAGACCAACTGGGGAAAAAGAAAAGAGAGTATTAATCAAGCCCTCTTTTGGCTCTGTCTTCTCTAGCAAAGAAGACATTGTGTTCCGTGAGGCAGTTGTGAAGAGTAGGATTGAAATTTGCACTTAATCTGCACTTTTATGTCATTGTTCTCTCTCTTGGATGTGTGGAGATATAAACATCCTGCAGGGAAAGAATATGTCTACTACCCTTCAGTTCATAAAATTAATTTAAGGATAGACATGTGTTGGATTTCTAATTCATTGTTAATCAACTTCATAGACACGGAGGTGGCAGCTCTTACTTATGTGGATCATAATCCAATAATTGTATGCCTAAACAGAGGAACTCCCAGATGGAATAGTTGGAGAGTTACTGAACTATTATTGTTATAAGAGGATATTAAACTCAAGTATTACCAGAAACTAAAGAGATTCCAAATCAGTTTAATTCCTGATGTGTTGTGCCCTCTCTTTGTTCAAGTAGCAGCTTAAATTAGAGTGCCACTGTCAGTTGACTATGAAGTTGCATTTCAGGTTTGCCTGCCCTGATAACTAGTTACCAGCCTTTTGCACTATATTTACCTTATGGCTCTAGTCCAGCCCAGCATGCAGCTATACATGGATCCTGCTGCAGCAGCATCGCTGCTAGCAATGGTGGCAGATGCCTTCTCCAACTAAATATCCAAGGAGAATTGCATGGTGGTGTCAAATCTTGCTGCTTGCTGCCATACTAACATTTCCACCTTGCAACTCTTGTTTAAGATGGTACTTGAGAGGATTCTGTATTTGGGAGCAAACAATTCAAGGAATTAATGGAAGCTGGCATCTTTTACTGTGCTGAATGCCTGGTCATCTGAAACCATAATCTGGGGGATAGCACATGGAATCAATAGTTCTGGACCACCCTGCCTTTCCCATTTCAAATGTCCTGGATCCTTGCTGCTAGTCAGTGACTTGGTTTGTGTAATGATGCTGTTGCTAACTCTAAGGACATATGCATGATGCTTAGGCAGATACTTCAGCAGCATTGACATTGAAAGACCTTTTGTGTTCTTGCCTCTTCTGACAAGGTTTACACTTACGGGAGCATAACCTGGCTCCCATAAAGTAGTCCTATATGACACTATTCTCAGGGCTGCTATAGGCCCACTTCAGTGACAATGGTTGTTTGCTGGTACACCTCAATCAGTTGATATTTAAGGCCTCCCAAATTGCTTGGTGGTCTGACAGTGGATTTTTTGCATCCCCAGGAATTGCAGGTTACTCTATTCTTCAGATTCACATATTGCAACTCTATTCAGAAATAACTATTTTTTCTTTATTTGTTATACATAGTTTTTTTCCTTCTGCAAAATTCTTATATTTATCTTGTTTCAAGCTGAGTTATGAGATATAAAACATGGGACGAGTCAGAGGTATCAAAACATTAAAGTGAATTTTTAATCATGTGATCTTTGTCTTCCCTGGATTTAACCCATTTTATGCTTCCTGTTATACCAAAGCAGAACTAATTGTATAGTAAGTTTGAATGTCCCACTGTCAAGTTTTGTCTGTTCAGAACAGGCATGGCGGTACACTTGTTTCAGAACAATTTCAGGAAGATTTTTTTAAAGACTAACTTGAAAGTACAGAAGAGGTCATTTGTAAGGATGCAGCTTTTGTGTTTAAACAGGATACACATACCTTCTCTGAAACTCTTTCACCAACCTGCTATCTTGAGTGTTCTATGTTGCAGATAACAGAGGAAGCATCAGAGAAGGTAGCTTGCCTAAGGCAAGAATTGGTTGGACTGGCTCACACTTAGCAACAATATTTGTTGCTAAGTGTGCCACAGTTAATTGGTGTTGTGTCTGACTCTTTTACCTTTAATGTTTATCACTTGTTCTAGAAGATTGTTTTGTTCTTTTCAGCCACTCCAGGACATAGTAAGCAGCCCACCAGAGAGTTCATTCCAGAAGCTAGCACCTAGTGGACATAGGTACACCTTATTGCGGGAAAAAGATGAACTCTGAAGACTTGAAAACAGCATTCAGTCAGCAGTTGTGACTCCTGTGGGGTGGAAATAGGAAACCTATATTTTCTTAAATTCTGTTTGTTTTTATTTTAAATAATATCTTGTTTTTCTGTGCTCCCTGGGGTTTGTAAATATGTGTGGGCCATTTTGGACAGCATCTTTCCAAAGTTTATCTTGCTGCAAATCGATGTAAAACTTTTCTAAACAAATGAAAGTGTTGTCATTACCAGCAACATGCTGTTAACTTGCACTATCCAATTAAACAGGACTTCTAGTTTTTCCATTGGTGTAATCTGGTGGTATGATTGTCTTACTTTTCTCCTCAAATGAGCATAATTTTGTTAATTTGCTATTGAAGGAATATCCTGGATATTTGGGTGGGGAATAAATTACAATTTTACAGAATTTGTGTGATGGTATCTTACTTACTCTTACCAAATATTTCATTTTAAAGGGAGAATGAAATGGAGAATATGTTCAGTGGGGCTCCTGTAGGCTCAGTTTTTCTGTCACAGCTTATATTATGAAGTAAAAAGAAACCACTGGAGAAAAAAATCTATGGAATGATTACTTTAAAAAAAAACAAGAAAATCCAAAAGCATAAATATGTGAAATTTGGGGAAAATATTCTCATATGTTGAAGTAATTGTGTCCTTCAGCATTACATTGTTTATTCATTAAGAATGAGAAATATGGAATTGATGGAAAATTGTAAAATGTACATCCTTTAGTTTAAAAAGCAAAATTCCAATAAATAGATTTGGGAAGAGTCCCTCCTTCTCACATCCCCTATGTGAGAACTGTCCATTTATTTCTCTTTAACCAGCTATTAACCTAACCTAAGCTGTTCTCTTATCCTATCACTCCTTATTTAACTTTATTTATGGATACTCAGATATTGTTGAAGTAATGGTTGATAGAAATATCACTATCTACATAATTGACATTTTTGTCATTTATACATAAATATAGTAGCATTTTAAATATTCATAACAATTTTGAAGATTCTGTAAGAAAAAGCCCCTGCATTAGGAAAAATCATTAGCAGAATCTCTTTTAAGGCCCAGCAAGTGGCAGCATGTAGCCAATCCTGAAGAATTACCTTGTTAATATTTGGGTGGCAGGCCACCAAGAAATCCCAAGAATCTACACCAGTCTGGGAAGTTGGAAAAAAGTAGTAGAAGAAGACGTCAACAAACCATTATCATATCATTACCGTATTTAAAACTACCGTATTTATCGGCGTATAACATGTACAGGCGTATAACACACGCCTTAATTTTAAGAAGGAAGTTTGGGTAAAGAAACTTAAATTTAAAATAAATGACTTGGAAGCAAAATAAAGGGAGCTCTGAACTTTTTGTTTATTAATATTTATACCACTTATAAGGTAAATACATAATATGAAAGAAAAAGCGCCTCTTTGAATGAAGAAAACCGGCACTCCCCATTGCTCGCTAGCCTGCCGCTCACCTCTTGCTCTGTGGAGCTGCCCTAGTTACAGCCCTGGCTCAAATGAAGGCTCCACTCTCCCAGCCCTGCTGCTTGAGTATCGGCGTATAACACACAGCTAGGATTTCAGCCCCAAATTTTAAGGGAAGTGCGTGTTATACGCCGATAAATATGATACATGGTCCTGGGGCAACTAGGAGTCATACTCAATTTAAAAGTATTTTTAAATACTACACTGTTGTTATATTAATTACTTGGTTGTTTAATGAATTTTGAATCTTCAAAATCAACTTTTTTATAACACACATACAGTTATGATCATCAGTCTTCAATATGTTTGCTGTGTTTGGTGAAATCTTGGTGATGGGGCAGAGGCTGAGCAGAATTTCTAATGATAAATGAATATTTCGTTTTGTTAAGAGTATGTAATCCTGAGTATGCAGTACTAATTTATAGTATACAATCAACCCATCTCTAAATTTCTGCCTGTTTTCATATGTGTGTGTGTGTGTGTGTGCATATAAACACATACATACATACATAATTTTTATTAAAACTTTTAAACAAGATAAAAACTAACACAAACTAATATAAAGTAAGGAAGAAAAAGAAAAACGTGCAAGAAAAGAAAAATAGAAAAGAAAAAAGATATAAAATGGCTTTCAATATCCTTCACAGCAGTTATAGGTACAAATATATTTTAACCTCTCTCTAAAGTTACATCATATTACTCTTCTTTCTATACTCTATCCTGTCTAATCATCAAAATCATAAATCACAAGTTCATTTTTTTCATTGCAAAAAGTCCATAAGAGGCTTCCAGTCACCAATAAATGTGTCTTTTCTCTAATCAAAGAAGTCAATTTATCCATTTCACCAAAATCTGTCAACTTCACCAACCGTTCCTCCAGAATGGGTAGTATCAAATCTTTCCATCTCTGTACCGCAGTAATTATATATTGAAATAATCTTCCATGGCTTTTTTCTAACTATTTATCCATTCTTCCTAAAAGGAAAAGTTCCAGCTTCAATTCAATATTGATCTTTAAAATCCTCTGTGTCCAAGTATGTATTTGAATCCAATTTTTTAAGCTTTTTTAACATGTCTATCAAGCATGATAAAATATCCATTCATGCTGTTCACATTTCCAATGTACATTTGAAGTGCCTTTACACATTTTAGCTAACTTCTCTGTCATGTATTAATGATACATCATTTTATAAAAATTATCTTTGAGATCATAACACAATGTAAATTTCTACTCTTTTAACCACATATTTTCCCACTGATCTATCTGTATATTATAACCAAAATTCTTAGCCTACTTTATGATACATTCCTTAGCCTATTCTTCCTCTGTTTCAAATTTTAATGAAAGTTTGTATGTTTTAGCAATTACATATTCATCATCAGTACACAATTGTATTTCAAATTCTGATTTACTTTGCTCCATACCATAAGTCTTTTTATCCATTTTAAATCTTTCAAATAACTGTAAATGGGAAAACCATTGACAACTGTATCCTTCTGCTATTAATTGTCCTCTTGATTTGATTTTAAATTCCCCTTAATAGTTTTCCAGTAAGTCCTGGTAACATCAACCATTTATCTGCCATTTTTTTTCTATAATATTGCTTCTTGAGTTGAGATCTCTAAAGGTGTTTTCAGGCATAACCTGGGTTTATATCTATTCCATGTTCTCAATATGGCACATCTAATAAAATGATTTTAAAAATCCAAATTAATTTTAACTTTATCATACCATAAATATCCATGCCATCTAAACCTCAGGTCGTGACCTTCTAACTGTAAAAGTCTCTTGTTTCTCAGCAACATCCATTCTTTCATCCAGACCAAACAAGCAGCAAAATACAATTTCAAATCCGGTAAACCCAATCCTCTTTCCTTTTCATCTTGTAACACTTTATATTTAACTCATGGTTTTTTCCCTTGCCATATAAATTCTTGTTGCCATTGTTTAAATAGTACATCCGTTGTCAAAACAGGTATTGTCTGAAACAAAAATATCATTCTTGGCAAAACATTAATTTTTATCATAGAGATTCTCCCCAACAGTGACAATTTTAATTTCTCCCATCTTAACATGTCCTTAATTTCAGTCCATGTCTTAACATAATTATTTTGTAATTACATATCATGTAATACCAAAGTATTTTACTTTTTTCTCAAATCTTAAAATCAGTTTTCTCCATCAGTTCTATTTGATCTTCTAATTTCATATTTTTGTTAACATTTTTGTCTTCTGATTATTAATCTTGAAACCTGTTAATATGCTAAAGTCCTTTAATTTTCCAATAAATGCTTCTACTCCCTCTAGTGGATCTTCTAAAATTAACACCAAATCATCCGCAAATATGAATTGTATATTATTTCAAAATAATTATGTTAAGACATGGACTCCATTTTTTTTCCAAACCTGCTGAAATAAATTCCCAGATTTTTGTGACTTAAATATTTTACGTCTTTTTTCCTAATATGCATTTCTTGTAGACAAATCACCTCTTGTTTTAACTTTTTTAAATAGTGATTCCCCCCCCCCCTCTTTTTAGGGGCATTTGCTCCATTTATATTCCATGTTAAGCATTTATAATCCATAATTAGTCCAAAGTCTATACCTGTAGCACCTAACATGGAAGCTTCTTCAGTGTCTTGAATCTGTTGTGGCATTTGTTTAGTCTCATCTGTCATTGTCACTTCCCTTTGTGTCTCCTCCAGATCTTTATTTTTTTTCAAAAAATCTCTTGTTTTCTGCACAGAATTCAACACCTCTGTTATTTAAAAATAAAAGCAACCCTTCCAACTTGTCCCACCTAAATGGAATTTTCTTCTGTTTAAGACTTAACGATCTTTTCTCTGATATTCTCTCCATGTTCTTCTGGAATTGCTCTAAATCTTAAGTAGAATTTTTTTCTCTCAATTCCAATAATGCCTAATTGTCCAAATCCTTAATAGCTCTATTTATAACTTTTGTCTTGCTTTCCAGAACTTCCACTTTGTCAGTAATTTGTTTTAAGTCTGCAGCAAGTTGCCCTACAGATTCTTCAGTTTTCTTAACTTCTTTCAGATCTTTTGTCACCCCTGCAAATCCTTCTTCCATTTCCTTTTTAACTGTTGCAGTCATCTTTTTGCCAAATTCTTTAAATATTTTCTGCAATAAATTGGGTGAAATACCCTTATCTGTAATTTGTCTGGTCTATTAGTCTAATTAATTTTACTATTTTCAAAGGCACTTTCGTCAGAAAAAAATATTTTATTTCTATTTTTTAAAATCACTGTCCCATTTTAAACTTTCTTATATCACAGTCTTGTTAAGCTTTTTGCTTTAAATTAAAATCCTTTAAGATAGCTTTTTTCCCCCTCTTAATTTCAAAAAGAAGGCACAAGAGTTTTGATCAGTTTGGAATATCTCTCTTAGGTTGTAAAGCAATTAAATTGTGACGCAATTAAGAAGGTGAGGCTTTTGCCAGTCAAATGTCCATAAAGGCTACACAGCAATTTAGGGCCTGTTGTAAATCCCTCAACTCCCAAGCTGCTCAACCCACGATCAACCACAAGAAACTAAATTCCTGCAGCATCCTTGTGAGGAGCAGCTCTTCCAGAGCGCTAGTGGGAACCGCTGATTTCTCCTTCCTCCAGAGAAATTTCTGTCAGCCAGAACCATTTCCAGGCTGGCAATTCCACTGCTGTACTGTCTCTGCTTGCAGAGCTGCTCACAGAGTCATCTAACTGGCATAACACCTCACCTGGAAGCCAATTTCTGCCTGTTTTCAAGGACAGAGCATAGTCTTAGAATACATGAAGTTACTATACAGTATTTCCCTCACAGTTGAATAATTTTGAACTACTACTAGTGGATTTCCACAATACAGGGCTGAAGTGCTGCCCCTTCTTAATATATGTTTTAAAACAAATCAGATTCTTTAGTATTTTGAATTAACATCTTTCCTCAATTACTGCATTCTTTACTTGTTCTACAAGTGTTCGTGTTTTAAAACTTATGGTAGTAAAGCAATATTAAATATTAGCATTTTTCAACCATTTCCTTCATGCAAACTACTAAATATCAAATATATTTATGGAACACAATGTTTGCTAAGTAGGCGACACTAATTACAAGCACCATGGTGTGCCTGCTTCCAATGATGTCTGTGGGACCCCCAAATTTAAAAAAATTAAAAACTCATGAGATTTTAGCCTTTTAAAATATTATTTTTTTAGTTTTGGTGCCTGTAACTCACAAGTTGTGAACCACTAAAACTTAATAAAATTATAGGTATTTTTAAACCCATGCAGCTAATTATTGAATTAAAAAGATGGAAAAAATTTGGGCTTTGGAAACCTTTTTTTTTTTCCTTCCCCAAAGATCACAATGTTTCTCTCTTATCCATTTACTAAAAAAAGAGTGAGCAATAAGCTCTTCATTTAATATTAATATATAAAACAATAAAGAATGAACAGCAACTGAATCTCTTCTGAAGAGCCTTCACCTGTTACATTCATGGAAACATTTGGCAGCACTTTTTGGGAAACGAGAGTCTGGGAGGATAACTTACAAACGATTAAACGCAGGAACATGTTTTGTTCTCCTTGATGTGTAAAGATTGAGAAGCCTAGATGGGAAGTGCACTTGGATTCATCTTCTGCCCTGGAAATGGCCCCCTCTGCTTTGCAACAGAGCGATGTTAATTATGGTTTTCATACCAGAGTTTCCATGTTGAAATATAGTCGTGTCCTCAAATGCTAAATGGTAGTGGGTATCTAACCTTTGTCCCCAAATGATTTTTGTTCAGGATGTCATAGCTACTTTCCCCTTGGTTTCTTTTGTGAGGACAATAAAAGCTGCATGGCTTGAACATAGTTTTGTGCATCAAAAAGTGAGGAAACTACAGCCCCACAGATATCATTGGACCACAGTTGCCAGCAACCACACCACCAAACAGCTTATGGTAAAGGATGTTGGAAGTTCTAGTTCAGCACTATCTGGAGAGCTACAGATCTACCACCCTTGATTTATGGTAAAATTTGAATTATGTATATGCAACCCCTAATAACTCTATAAAACTTCCTGTTAGCTTTGTTATAAAGCATGTCAATCAGTGAAACTATATATGTGGCAAATTCTAAATTCTGTGCCACCATCAAAAGAATGTGATCTTCACAAATGCACAGGAAGGCTACCCATGATGACTATCTGCAGTGGTCACACGAACCTTTACATACTGAAATTGCATTCCCACATGGATGAACATTGTAAAGCCACAGAGAAGAATTGCTGTATTGCAATGCTACATGTGATTTATAATTTTGGATAGTTTTCTCACTGCTTGGCAACGTTGATCTAAGAAAGCTATAATAGTTCTGTTAATGGCACACTGATGAATTTGTGTCATTTTAATCTATATTAATTGGGAAAACCTAAATAGATCTAATTTCATTTGAAGTATTGTTAAAATATGTTCATTGCAAATACTGAAAGAAATTTACTGGGGTTGGAATTCTAAATATGCAAGGAAGAAGAATAATTTTGCCTTTAAAGCAAGTATCTTATTCTCCATAGTATCTTGCAAGTAACTGATATAGGCAAAATGTAGCTGAGTTCGTAGATGGGATTACAGATTATTAGGACAAAAGGTACTTCTGAAACAATCAGCAGTAACCTGTATAATGTAGGTCAACTGAATTCTGTTACATTTGCTACGATATTTGTGCTGCTGAAGAATTCCACTAAAATAAAAGAAACAGACTGTAGTGGTCCACAGAGAGTGCAGTCTGCTTCATCTATCCTTATGACATTACACTAAGAATTTGTTTATTTGTCAAACAGTACTTCCTGAAATTTAACAAAAATCAAAGATAACCTGGATACTGTCAGGTTCAGCTGGCGCAGCACTGCTAGGAACTTGCCCAGCTGCGCTGAGTCAGTTCTACCGCCCACTCGCAAGCTGGGGAAGAGAGGAAGTGAAAGCCGCGACTGATTAACGAGCCACCTGCGCCTGCTTAACAGGAAACCACAGAGTGGATGTTTTGTATCCACTCTGATTAGATGCAAGCGCTGAGACAAAGGACTAAGCCGCGGCTCCCGGAAATGCGATCAGCGTGCAATTGGGAAAACCCTGGCTTGGCGTGCAACTGAAAGGACCCAGAGGAAACACGACCACGCTGGCGGGGCAGAGCCATCAAGGGACAATGAGAACTGGGCTGAACCTGCCATTGGAGTAACGGGGGATTACTGGGGCAACTGGTAATCTGCAACCTGCAATATGTAATTTAGCAACGGGGCCAAGCGTGGGAAGGGGAGAACTATAAACTGTACCACAAAATGTGCCAAGCCAGTCCTGGCTTTGTTTGTAACTGCTGCGTTATGCTTGAGTAAACTTCTTTGTTGAACACACGTGTCATGAGAGTTTCTCTAGACGAATGGGGTAAACCTTACAGATACACTTTCTTATTTTGGATTTGTGTATGTTTTAATTGTAGAATGTCTTTTGAATAAAATTGGGGGTTGGAGAGACAAGGAAAGGATGCCTGGCAATTTTCTATCTCTGTTAGGTTCCCTCCTAAAGTTTAAGTGGTAGCTTGTTTGGTGGCCTGGTTCACATATAATGCTCCTCTATAATGTGATTTATTTTTGGCTTGTCATGATGTGCAAATCAATCTCAAGAAAGTAAAAGCATGTTCTCTAATCAATTTAATTACACAAACAGTGCTATATTTCTAAGATGGTTTGAAGCAGACATTTGACTGTTGAAGGCTCAGTGCTTGCTCTAAGGCAGAGGTAGAGACAGGAAGCTGCATGTGGCCCAAAGCTCCTTTCTTGCAGCTTATAGCTGCAAACTACTACTACTACAACAAGAACAACAACAACAACAGTGCTGTTTCTTACCATTTCTCAGTAGACAAACAAAAAGTTAGCAGAAAAAAAGCCTTCTTTTAATCTTCAGAGACCAAGAATCAATCTCCAACCACACACAGTTGGTAACATCGCTGTGTCACTGCTCTGTCAATGCAGCCTTAGCCTGTCCAACTTCTTTAAAAACATGTGTCCTGCAGAAGGACAACAAAACAAGACCCTTCTCTGCTCCTGCTGTAGGGATTTTAAAGGCGTATTCAGTTGGTATTGGTGGACAATAATCACTCAGCGAAGTGTTCTTTTTGGCCTAGTCAAGATAATGTGGTCATAAATGTTTTGTTTTAATAGAACAAAAACAAAGTGGAGATAAAAACTGAGCTGTTGAAGAAGGCATCATTTTCTGTTTTGTGTTGAATTTCAAAAGTGTACATATATATTCAAAACTGAATAACAGCATGGACATGAGGTCAATCCAATGAGGTGACTAATTTAGTGGAAGAATGACGAAAAAAAGGCTGTAAAGATTAAATCTCACTACACTCATAAACCACCTAGAATACAATAGATGCCTTCTCTTTTCCTTTTTTAAAAGCATGTCTTAGAAAATGCTGAATGGACATATAATAGAATTCCTACATCTTAAGGAAGACTATTTTCTATCACCTGAAAACAGATTTCCTGTTTGAAGGCATATTCCCACTAATTGCTACCATTTTTATAATGTAGCCTTAGTCTTTTGTAAGGGAGGAATATGCCATTTTTCCTTTCCTGAGAGCCACAGGCAGGAGACATTCCAGGGCATCACTTCAAGACATAGATGGGGCCAGGAAAAGAAGAGGATGGGAAAAAATTCACAAAAAATTTGAATTCAGTATCAGTTCCATTTAAATATAATAAGGTTACTCCTCAGAGAAGTTTTGGAGGGTTAAGGGAGCTTCTCCATGGGCCATAGTAGTGGGAACTGCACTGTGCTGCTGAAGGGAAGGTACTGTATAGACAAATGGCCTCAAGGCTCCCATCTGCCAGGCTGCTCTTGTAGTTGGTCACTGAGTAGCTGCTGTGATTTGATCATTTTCAGTCAGGAATAAGTAATTTTCTGGTGAAGTCTGGAATCTTTCTGAAGAAAGAAGTACTGTATAGGATATTTATCCAGAATTTGTTTTTAAAAAATCCTAATTTCTAGCATGTTTATTAAGCATGTTAGATGTTTAAAAATTAGGGTGTCTCTTAATCTAATGTTTGGGAAGAAAGAAACATGGGTATTGCCATAAATTTCTTCTGAGGAAAAATAGACAAAAGGATGATATAAAATGCGATAATGTAATGTGACATCTAGCTCTTGCTGCTGTCTAAGGAGTAGATTATTAAGTAGCCAAGTAATGCGAGGTGATATTTGGGCATTTGAGTACAAAAAAAAATGTAAGGAGAGTTGAGCTAACTTGCTTTAAAATCTCTTTATGGTCTTAAAATACTGTCTTTCTATTCTAATTAGATTTTATCTAAGCATTTCTGCATTGCTTAATGTATCAGAAGAAGAGGAATAATATCCTAGGCAGTATTTTCACCTTCCCAAGAGCAATTCTTCCTAGCTAGGAAATAGTCCATCTCCTTAGATCCTGCTTCATTTTATAAATAGCTTTTATAACATGGTCATTAACTAGACTATATTTTGGCTCAAAAAGTTTCATTCAAATAATTATTTGTACAGTTTCAGTTTTGGCCTGATGTGAGTCTTCCATGTTAAGCAGTAAAATTTCTGATTTACCTGCATTTACTTTGTAATCTTGAAATTTTACAAAATGTTTCTATAAGAAATTTCACAATATTGTATGATACGAACAATACAAACAATATAAACAGCATCAAGTATAATAGTGTTTTAATACTGATCTATTTTCATGTCCTTAATGTTCTTATATTCTTTGCTATAAATTCAGTAAATGTACTGAAGAATAATGCCTAGCTAACCCCTCTATGTAATCGAATTAGAGATGTCATTAGACTATTGATCACAATCCTAGCAACAGGAGTTATATAAAATTACAAAAAATGTGGATCAAATCCAATTTCCTTTCTGTGATTAGCATACATTTTCATTTTAAAACCTCACAATTTTTCAACATTTTAACAATTATAAAATAATGCCTTTTCTTTTTACTCTCTTAACAAAGTTTCTGTCATCTTTGTATTCCATACTAATTGTCTTTAATTCATAAATCCTGTTTGATCCTCCAGTATGTTACTTCCCAGAATATTATTCATTATATTTGCTAATACAACTGCCCCAAGCTTACAGTCTGCATTTAAAAATGACACTGATAGGTTTTTTAGGATTCTTCTCCAGTTTATGTATCAAAATAATACAGGTTTCTTTTCAAGATTCAATAATCCTATTTTCCAAAACCAGAAAAATGATTTTTTAAAACTTTCGTTGGAGATGTTCATTCACTAAATTCTTAGATTACCATTTATTAATATTTTAATTGCATTTGTAATGTTTTCCATAGTACTTTCCCATCTATAATACCGTAATGTTTTATGTTCCAGTAGAAGCTTGCTATATTTCTACTGTTTAATTATCTTCATACTCCTCCACTGGATTATTAGATTTATAAAAGTTTTCATAGACATTTCTCTGTTATTTCTTGTAATGTATCTATACTAGCACCTTCTGAGTTTTGAATGTTACTTATTCATAGTATATATTTCAGTAAATTTGTCAACAACTTTCCTGGCATACTATATTGCAATATTTTAAATTTAGGATATAATGATTTGGCAGCTAAAATCATTATCCTCAAGCTATTAAACTTAATTTTCCTTCTGCCTTATTCATCTTTTGTTTTTATGTCATTTTTCAGTTATTTCTTCTTTCTGCTTTATTAGAATTCTGTTTTTTCTTCTTCTGCATAATGTATACCTGCTGTAATTTCTTGACTCCTTAAGCCAGTCTGGCTAGTAATTACTTACAGGGGGACCATTAATGCAGTTCTCTCTTTAATTAATTCATTATTAGTTTGCAAAAATATTCCATTTTGTTCCATCTACAGACTTCCTGGAAAAAATACCTAAATATTTACAAAAGAACAGAGTTTGTATAAGTATCTTATTCCCAACAAATTGGATACCATATCAAATCTACCTAGAATTTGTTCTGTGTCTTTGAAAATATCTGCTACACTCAATTAGCAAAAAGATATTTACAATTTTATCATGTCTCTCTTACCTTTTTTGACATATTTAATTTCTGGTTAAAAAGCATTAAAGTCAGCTGCTAAAATAAGCTTTCCTTTAATCATTTCAATAAGCTTTCCTTTAATCATTTCAATAACCTTTATGTCAGAATCCTCACAAGATTTAGTTGAGAAATTGCTTTTTACATGCTGTTGCTTTTACATGCTGCGGTTCTGCCATTGTAAAAGTGGCGGGGGGGGGGGGGGAGAAGGAATGAGAAACTGTTAAAAGCAGATGGCTCCTTATCACAGGCACTGGTATGTGCAAGGTCATACCAGCGAGGGAATCAGAAGACCAAGAACTAAGGGAGGTGAAGGGGGGGGGGGGGAAGTAAGAAAAAACAGCTTTTGGCATGCTTTTGCTCAGTCTTAGCAATGCTTTGGATCTGTACACTTATTCTCAATAAATGAACTTTCTTTTGAATCAATATTGGTTGCAAGGAAAGTTACTGGATTTGGGATCAACAAGTGGCAGCTCGTTACATTTTGCTAAGACTCTCAGTGAAGACTTCCACCAGGGAGCTTACCCTGTGGGGAGTCCAGAGCCTCACGTTGACTGGGACCAACCGAGCAACGGGATGGCTGACAATGTCATTGAGGAAGAAGAAGAGAGACCGGTCCCTCCTCCGTTGGAAGTGAAGGTGATAACCCAGGAGGAGCCATGGCAATCTTTGCGCCAAGCCCGAGCGGGGACGAGGGCAATGGCAACGAAGGGATGAGGCCTTTTGATGAAAGATCGCATGGGTTAATTGGAAGGGCAGATGGGGTCCTTATCCGATGATATGAGAGCGCTAAAGGCAGCGGTGGATCAACTGCTTGGAGGGGGATTTACGCCCCCTATGCGAGAGTCAGCAGCCACCCCGGGAGGTACAGAGGCGGCAGAGTAGTCAGCCGAAGGTGAGACCTCCAGCGAGGAGGAGGAGGAGGATCTCACACCTAGCAGAGCCAAGAAGAGCCCAATGCAGCAGCGAGGCATCTCCATGAAATTCGGGGGAGTTGCTGAGCAGCTTGCTTGCTTTATCACCCAGGTTCGGATCTACATGGAGGGCTATGGGGATTTGTTCCGCAGCGAGGAGGAGAAGGTCTCCTATGTGTCCAGTTTTTTTGAAGGCATGGCTGCAGAATGGGTGGTTGGCCTGCACAGGGTGAAGGACCGGGCTTTAAGGAGATTGGAGGATTTCATGGTGGCTCTCTGCGTGCTTTGAAGACCTGTGCGTAGTGCTAAAAGCACAACGTGACCTGGAAAGGCTGAAGCAGGGGTCCAAGTCGGTATCAGAGTACGCCTACGAATTTCAGGGGTTGGCTCAAAAGCTGCCTCACGTGCCTGAAGAGCTCCTGATTGAGTTCTTCCAGAGAGGCTTGCAACCCGAATTGTTGCAGCGCGTGGTATGCCAGGGTTTCCCCAAAACCTTTAATGGATGGGTCACTATGGCCGGCGAAGTGGAGGAGCAATGGCGCACCATAGAAGCAAGAACCCGACTTCCACCCTTACCCGGCACAAAGAAGGCAGCACCCAAGGCAAAGACCAGCGCACCGGAAAGTAGCAGGAGCCGTCGCGTCTGTTTCAACTGTGGGGAGCCGGGGCACTTTGCCGCTGCATGCCCTAAAGCGAAGATGGAGCAAGGAGGCAAGAAGACGGAGCAGAAAGGGCCGAAGTCTTCAAAGCCCGGCAAGAAGGAGTCAGCAGCGGTAGGCAGCAAGGTGGGAGCTAGAGCGGCTACACGCGGTGGCGGCAAAACCCGGAAGTTGTTAGCTCCGCTCTCTCTCCGACAGGCGGCTGCTCTTCCGGAGAAAGAAAGCAGCTCATGGGAGGACTCGGAGAGCAAAGAGATGGGGATGAGTCCCATTAAAGTTTGGGTGGAACTAAGGGTGGTGAGGACGAATCGGAGGGCGGAGATACAGGCGCTGATAGACTCTGGCTGTTCTCGAAATCTAATTAATCCCGCCCTTGCCAGGGGTTTGGGGCTGCGCTTAAAGAGACTCAAAACCCCTGTGATTTTTACCCAGCTGGATGGATCCCCAGTGGGGGGAGGGCCGGTGGAATATCGTACTGAAGAGCTCGAGCTAACTATGGGGGACCATAGAGAGACTATTAAATTCCTAGTGACTCCCATGGCATGCAACCCAGTGCTTCTGGGCACGAACTGGTTAAAAAGGAAGAACCCAGAAGTGAACTGGGAGGAAAAGATCTTGCGTTTCCCGAAGGAGGGGGTAGTGGAAGTTGAAGGAATTACTGAGACGTTGTCAGAGGGAGAGATGGGCGCTGTGAGTGGGGAAAAGGCAGTGGAGGCTGCAAACCAGATTCCCAAGCAATACCATGACCTGCAGGAGGTGTTTAGTGAAAGGGAGTCAGATCAGCTACCCCCCCATTGCACCAGTGACTGCCATAGAGATTGAGCCTGGGGCTAAATTTCCAAGGAAGAAAATGTATCCAATGACACCCAAAGAGTTGGAAGCCTTGCGGGAGTTCATTGATAAGAATCTAAACGGGCTTTATTGTACCTACACATTCTCAAATTGCTGCACCGGTGCTTTTCAGGGAAAAGAAGGTTGGCTCCCTGCGTTTGTACACAGATTATAGAGGGCTAAATGCCATTTCTGCTGACAACTGGTACCCACTCCCCTTGATGAAAGACCTGTTGGCCCATTTATCCAAAGGGAAAATTTTCACAAAGCTGGATTTAAGGGAAGCATACTTCAGGGTGCGAATCCGGGAAGGAGATCAATGGAAATCCGCTTTTAACACGCCCCTGGGGTGCTTCCATTATGAAATAATGCCGTCCGGATTAAAAGGAGCGGCGGGGGTGTTTATGCAACTTATAAATGAGGTGTTACAAGAGGATTTATACCAGGGGGTGTTGGTTTATCTGGACGATATCCTGATTTACACTGAGACCATGGAGCAACATGTACAATTAGTCAGGAAGGTACTAAAAAAGCTACTGGAGGCTCAATTGTATGCCAAGCTCTCCAAATGTGAATTTCATAAACAGCAAATTGACTATTTGGGGTATATAATTTCACAACAGGGAATTGAAATGGACCCAGTCAAGGTGAGGGACGTCACGGGTTGGGAGGCTCCCAAAACCAGGCGACTACTTCAAAGTTTCCTAGGCTTTGCTAACTTCTATCGGCAGTTCATACCCAACTTTGCCCAAGTAGCACTCCCACTTACCGATTTGTTGAAAACCAAGGGCAAGGACAAGGTGAAGGCCTCAAAACCTGGAGCCCCCTTGGCCTGGCCTAAGGAGTGCCAGGAAGCATTTCAAGGTTTAAAGCAACTGTTTACGGCTGAACCAATTTTAAAGCACCCTGATCCAGAACAGCCATTTGTCATCCAGGCAGATGCTTCGGATGTGGCAGTGGGAGCTGTGCTGTTACAGAAAGGGGCAGGGGGGGAGCTGTTTCCATGTGCGTACATATCCCGGAAATTTTCAGAAACTGAGAGACGCTGGTTGGTGTGGGAAAAAGAAGCGTTCGCAGTGCGCTGGGCGTTAGTTTGCTGGAGACACTTGTTGGAGGGATCACCCCATCCCTTTGAAATTTGGACTGATCACAAAAATCTAGAGGCTTTGACTGCACCGAGGAAGCTGTCACCCAAGCAAATGAAATGGGCACAATATTTTCATCAATTTAACTTCTCCCTGAAGTACATTCCTGGGGGGAAAAATTTTCTGGCGGACGCCCTGTCTCGATTGCCTCAACACAACAGCAAGCGGGAGGAAGTGGTCGCTCCTGTAATTCCATGTACCCAACCAGCCTTAAGAATGGTCACTAGAGCTCAGAAAAAAAAGGGTGAAGAACAACCTGAAGGAGAGTTGTTGAAAAAATTAAATGCCCAGATTGCTCAGGATGATTGGTTTAAAAACAACAGCCAATTATTAGTAAACAAACAAGGGGCATGGTGGTGGCAGGATAAGATGTATTTGAGATGTTTCATTAACTACCAACAAGACAATTGGGATGAGCTGTTACCTTTTGCTGAAGTAGCTTATAATAATGCAGTGCACCAAAGCACTGGCCTCACCCCTTTTAAAATAGCTACAGGACAGGACTTTGTACCCATCCCAGAACTACCTAAACAGTCCACTCAAGTAACTTCAGTTGATGAATGGGTCCAACAAATGACACAAGTGTGGCCTCAGATTGCTGCGTCATTGAAGGAGGCCAGAGCAACGTACAAGAAATATGCAGATGCTAAAAGAACCACAGAAAAAGACTGGAAAGTAGGTGATAAGGTTCTTTTATCTACCAAGCATCTTAAATCATTACAACCTTCCAGAAAGCTCACTCCAAAGTTTGTAGGACCTTTTGTTATTGATAAAGTAATTAATCCAGTTTCACTACGATTACAGATGCCTGCCACGTTTAAAAGAATTCATCCAGTGTTCCACTGCGACCTGCTTAAACCCTATAAAGAGTCGTCTCAATGGCATCCCTCCCCAGTACCTGCTAAGCCAATGATGGTTGAAGGAGAACAACATTTTGAAGTTAAAGAAATACTGGACAGTAGAAAACATAGGGGGGAGGTTCAATTTTTAATTCAGTGGAAACATTTTCCTAAATCAATGGCTGAATGGGTTGACAAGAAACATGTAAAGGCTCCACATTTAGTTAAAAAATTTTATAATGTTTATCCTACAAAGCTTTAACGATTAGAATGGTTATTGTATTATGTTTCTATTTACTTTGTATTTTTTAGAGTGAAGAAGAGGAATCATCTGACTGACATCCTCACTTGTGGAGGGGCAGCATGTCAGAATCCTCGCAAGATTTAGTTTAGAAATTGCTTTTTACATGCTGTTGCTTTTACATGCTGCGGTTCTGCCATTGTAAAAGGGGGGGGGGGGGGGGAGAAGGAATGAGAAACTGTTAAAAGCAGATGGCTCCTTATCACAGGCGCTGGTATGTGCAAGGTCATACCAGCGAGGGAATCAGAAGACCAAGAACTAAGGGAGGTGGGGGGGGAGTAAGAAAAAACAGCTTTTGGCGTGCTTTTGCTCAGTCTTAGCAATGCTTTGGATCTGTATACTTATTCTCAATAAATGAACTTTCTTTTGAATCAATATTGGTTGCAAGGAAAGTTACTGGATTTGGGATCAACAAGTGGCAGCTCGTTACACTTTATGTGTGGATTTTATTTATTATGTAGCACTAGTTAAACCATTATTGATTAATAAATAATAAAATATAACATAATTAAAAAGCGAAAATAAGAGAAAAAGACTAACTTAACTAATTTTCTACATTTTAAATGTTCTACAATTTCCTTATTTTATCAACCAAATAAAAAAGATGGTTGAAGATATACCTTCTCCAGTCTGCCAATGATTTCCTCAGCAAGTTTATGGTTTATCTATATCTAAAAAATGCCCTCCACTCATTCCAATATGACTCTTCCATCTATCATTATTTATTGCAAAAGAAAACTCCACCTATACAAAAGGCCACCTTGGTTTAGTTAACTTGAGCTCTGGAGTACACTGGGAAGTAGGCAAAACACCCTAGAAGAAGGCAGTGGTATTGAAGAAACATACAGAAGTTCTTGTGGACTGGTCTCTTCTAAGGCCTGTACAGTAATGCTGTTTTGTCCATGCCCATCTTCCATTGAGAATAGGCTGTTCCGTCCAGGTCTTGAGCCATTCCAGGCTTATAAAGGTGACAACCAGCTTCTTGAATTGCAATCAGTCTCACTTCCAGGCCCTATCAGCTTATATTGCCTGGAGTACTTTGTAGCCAGTGCTTAGTATAAAGATATAAAGGCAAAGAATATGAATGTATATGTCCATCTGTCACAACAGACCTATTCTGCTATATAAAAGAATGTTCCACAGAGCATTACAAAGTAATGGAAACCTTAAAGATTTCTCCAATTAATATTACTTCAAGGAATGAACTATTTGGTATGCAATTCATGCAGCCAGAATGGTTTAAAACCCGACTAAAACCAGAATTGGGAAAAAATGGCTCCGTGGGGGGTTGCTGAACCAATGCTCAATACCATGAAAAACGGCACAGTTGGCCTACGCAGGCATCTGATACAGCTGAACTAAGCCATAGAAACAGAGAGAGAGAGACGTAGACAGAAGAGATCCTCCCTGTAACTTGTACAACATTCTTTAGCAACTTGCAGGTGTTTGAATAGTACTAGTGGGTTTTGACAGATCCCGTTAGATTCAACTTATGCCAAATTATTTACATTTGGTAATTTTTGCCTTTAAAGGCTATATTTTAGAACTTCTAACATTCATGCCTTCTTAGCTGGGCCTGTTTATCTTCAGGCTAGGGCAGATGCTGTCTGAACAACTAGCCGCAGACCTAAACTGAACACAGCAAGTGTCTCCTGTGCTTGAATGAGCTCATGTATCTTGAAGAGTGTATCAATGAATATGGAGTGTGCCTAGATTGAAAGGAAGTGGAAGCTACTTCAGGAATTTACCTCCTGGAATACATGGCTGAAGGAAGGAGTTTGTGTGGCATAGTGCCAAAACCTTTGGAAGGTTTGTTTCATAAGTGACAGAGGTCCTGCGCTCTTTAAATGAACTGCTTACTATTTGGCTAAGGGAACATACACAGATAACCATTAACTGGAGCTTCAGCGCTGGCATTCAGGGGTATCAACCAGTGTACTGGGCTTGCAGCTATGGCACAGAGGGAATATGGCTTCAAGGTTCTTTAGGAGACCTGAACCCAATAGCCGATAGTTCAGAAACATTCAGTAAGCCTTAATAAAAAAAAAAAAGCTCTCACAGCAGTATGAAGTATTTTCAAAGTGTCTACATGGGGTAGAAACTTTTTATCAATGTACATAAACTGATAGCTCCCCTTTGTAAATTACAAAAGTATTTCCTCCTCTGGCTGAATATTTCCCAGGCAAAACTCTTGTACAAGCAGATATTATCCCAGTTTCCAATAAATCCTTGGATAAAAGTTCAATTCAATTTTGAAAAGAATTAGAAACTTTTGGTAAGATTCTGCAATACACGTGTCATTATTGCTTCTGATCCACAGCTCCAGGCAATTTGAACTTTACCCAAAACTGTTGGCCATCACACTGCCATACCATAGCTTTCAACCCATTCTTTGCAGAGAAAGGAAAATTTGGAATATTACAATGACTTTTCTATGGTGACAGAATTGCTAAGATACAATAAAAAGTACTGGAAAAAAAATCACATATGCATCACTAAATGTAGAGAACATGCAGGACTATCTATTTGGTGACCTACGTTCAATTAAAGCCTTAATACATGTATTGCAGGCTATGATTTTTTCCAGAGTAAGAAATCTGCTTAGCACCACTGATTGTAACATCAATGCCAGATAGAATCTGAAATAGAATTGGAGCTCATATTTGTGAACTTGGAGGTAATAAATACTAAATTTAATTAATTAATTAATTAATTGACTATTTTTCCAGATATTTAAAGATTGCAAAGAGAGAGAGAGAGAGTGTTTATCTAATTTCTTGAAAAACATAGTTAACATGATGAATTCATAATAGATAATATTGCAAAATTCACAGGAAAAGAATTTGCACTATTTGCAGAAAAGAAAATCTTTGTTCATATTAAAACCAGCCTCTACTATCCAAAAGCCAATGGGAAAGCAAGAAGAGCAGTAAAAAATGAATTCTAGATCAATAAGGTCCATTCTTGTCTGTATTAAATTATAGAGTAGCTCCTATTCATACTACCATACTATAGTTCAGCACAACTAATCATGGGTGAAGAGCTACAAACCACAGTTATAACTTTGGAAACAAGCTTGTATCTTCACTGGCCTGATTTTAATCAAGTCTGTGCATCAGATGCAACTGCAAAAGCAGCTTACATTCCACTTTCATAATCATGATGAGTACCTTCTTTGTCAGAACTGCATCCAGGATCTGAAGTGCAAATTCAATTAGAATAACAAAAGGATAGTCAGAATCAGCAGTAACAGCATCAGTTATCTCAATCCTATATTGTCAAGACCAACAGAAGCACAATTAGAGGGAACAGAAGTCATTTGTAGCTAAATCCAGAGAAGCAGCATTCTTTACATTGACAGTAAGTTTCAGAAACTGGGTCAGGTAAAAGAAGCTTGCCAGCAGACCGAAACTCTGGGATTGACATCCTATCAGTCAATCCCATGGAACCTGAGACTTCTAGATCACAAGACTGCATGATGAGGCTGGATTTGAGTAGGTTTATTATTAGGGGAAATAATCTCTGGGTGCTCATCATCTCAGAGTTTGGAAATTAAATTCTGGAAATTAAAAATTTTAAATGTAATTGTACTGTATTATGTTTTATACTATATGTTCTATGCTGTTGATTAATTACTCTATTGGTTTTACTTAAAATTTTTTTTTTAAAGTATCTTGCATTGTGCACAAAGAACACTAGTGATTAGGTGGGCTAGAAGTAAATCCTGAAATAAACAACCCAACTTGAAATGTTCTGTCAAAATGTTTTGTTGGCTGTATTGAGATGGAGCAAAACTCAAAACAGCCTTAGTGTTCAGTGTCCTCTGGAAACTAAATGATTCTAGTGGTCTTGTCATAGGACACAATGGGACTTTACAACAAAGCCTTTGCTCCTTTAGTTTTCCCCTGGAGGGCTACAAAAGTTATTGGGCTTGCCAGCAAAAACAGCAGGTACCTCAAAGGTAGATGGGGTGATAGTCCATACTGATTGCTATCAGTCAGCCACTTTGTAGGAAAAATGGCCAAAGAAATTATTTTAAAACATTTTTGAAAGTATTAGGATCTGTTATTTCTTTTCCTATTTCAATGAAATTTCCCCCAATTCTTTAAATAATGCCTTGTCTTGGTGCTTAAGGTTTTAACAAGACAAATCACTAATTTATTTAACCTTCTTTTCAATAAGCACCTGCCCTGGTCTGAAAATAAACTTGTAAGATTTTCTTTACATTTTCAAAAATTCTTTACAAATTATTCTCTTGGCCAATTTTGTCCACCTAATTAGCAAGATCAAGCATCAAATTTCTCATGCTCTTTTTAAAAGACTTCCTGCTAGGTACAAGCTCAGCAAAAACAGATAGAGTTAGCTGCTGTCTGCCAAGAAAGGAAGGCTGCTAATGCTTTTTAACTTCAAGAACAACATTAACATTACAAGAAGACAAAAGACCAAATACATATAGACATACGCAAAACTCAAAAAAACAGCAAAAGCCTACCTTGTACTAGTAACTTTTGCTTAAGCCATTTTTTGGAGAAGGTGATGGGACTCCAGGTACAAAAGATCCTGCATTAAGTGGATTATCTGAATCTTTTTCAATCAGTATACAGATTCAGGTATGAAAAAGAAATGGCAGAGTCACTCTGTTCTGGAAGTCTTGTGCTGGGCCTTTTGTGCCAAACAGATAGCCAGACATGGGTTTTGGTGGGGGTTTTTTGGTGCTTCTGATTAAGCGCAGCAGCTTTTGGGTTCCACTGAGAAGAGAGAAGGAAGAAGGACACACATGGTCCTGAATCACCTGGGCTGCCTTTCTTGCAAGAAGTTGCTATGACCCTATAGCAGCTTGGGGGATGTACACAATGGGGGACTCTTTCTTACCCTCACCTCCTCCTTGTACCTGGCTTAAAGTAGAAGCTTAAATAATTGCAGAGTAATAGCTAATTTCTCAGATTCATAGAATCATAGGGCTGGAAGGGACCATAGAAGTCTCCTAATCCAACCTCCTGCCCAGGGCAGGAATCCTTAGGCCACCCCAGGCAAATGGCTGCCTGTTTTTTGAAAACCTCCAGGGATGGAGCGCCCATGACTCCAGGAGCAGGCAGCTCCACTGCTTAATAGCTCTCATAGGGAATTGGTCAGGAAATTCTTTCTTATTTCGGGTTGGTATTTCTCTGTAAAAGTTCTACTCCTTGGTTCTTGTCCTACCCTTGGATACTATGGAAAATAAGTCAAGCCAAACTTTATTATGGCTCGCTGACCCAGCCTTCATTTAAAAAAGCATATAATACAAATTATATTACAAATTATGATGTAGTCCAGAAATAAAGTGTCAAATCGCACTAGGTTGCACAGCAATGATGAGAATGAATCGAATATGGAAAAGCAAGGACATCAGCCTGGCAACTAAATGCAGATTAATCTGCACTATCATGCTTGCCATAGCTACCTGCAGTTGCAAATGTTGAACTATGAAAAAACCAGACAGGAGGAAAATTGACTTGTTCGAGCTGTGGTGTTGGAGAAGGCTCCTGTGCATTCCTTGAACAGCAAGGGTGACAAACAAGCATATTCTGGAGCGTATAAAACAAGACACATCTCTGGAAGGCAAAATCATAAAATTCCGCCTAACTTATTTTGGCTATGTCATGCAATCAAACTCACTGTTATGCTCAGAATGGTCAGCAGTAAAAGGAAACAAGGCCACCAAAAAGCATGGTGGCTAGACACCATCAAAGCTGGCACCAACCAGAGTATAAAACAACTGAAAGAAGCTGTACAAGATCAGAAAACTTGGAGAGCTGGTCCATAGAATCGCCAAGAATCAGACACAATTGAACAGATAGCATCATCACCATCACCATCATCATGTAGCATACATGATAAAAAGGCCTGTAGTGGTGCAAGAGTTATCTTGAGATCTTTATTTACAAAAGAAGCTGCACCCAGAATTCTTCGGTCTGACCTGAAAATGGGCTAAGAAGAATGTGGGTGTCTCAGTAAAAATTACAGTACAGCAGGATTTGAACCTGAGATTTTATGTTTCCATCTTTGAAGGGACAGTCTTTCAGCTTGGGGATTTTGCAGCATTTACCCTCCAACATTGCTGATATTAAGATATTAAACTGCAGTAGTGTAAAGAAGCTTGTTATTTTTAAGTTGGGTCAGATATAAAACTAATTTAAAATGGAATTTGCTGTGCCCCAATGAAGTTATTCTGTTGGTAATTTTATGTCAAGAATTCTTTATTTAAGAGTTACCATTGCCTGATCTTGTTCTAGGTGCATTAGCATCTTACTTGACAACCCCAATTTATGTAATTTATGATTTATTTGGAGTTTCCAAGATGAGTAATAATTATCTGTCAAGATGTACCAGTCTTTGAGGCAATATCTGAGTGCACTTAGCCATACCCTCGTTTAGATTGCTATAAACCCTGCCTCCAAGTACACAGCAGCATGGGGCACACATTTTGCTACCTGCAATAACTTCCTTAGAGAGCCAGGTTGAGCTCTCTCCAGTTTCTTATAGTCAACACCGGGATTTAACTGCTCTCCGTAGAGGAGCTGTGCCAGCATCTTGGCTTCCAAAACCTTGAAAGCAGCTGGTATATACTGGGCTCCTCTAGAAAAGAAGAAAAAGAGGACTGCTGCTGAACTCCTGTAAGCTTTCAGAGCAACCAGAGAGACAGAGGTATGGTGCTTCCCTAAATCATTGTAGCACAACTCCCAGGGGCTTTAAACAAAGGGACTTGTTCAATTATGTGTCCTTTGAGGGTCCAGTGGAACTTTTTCAAGCAAGCCTCCTGCAAAATGTATGATCTTTGTTTCCTCATAGTTAATCTGTGATGAGTTCCCTACAGAAGCAGTGATCCCATGGCTCTTCTAAGACCTGCTGGTGTCTGCAATAGTATGACAACATTGTCTGTGGAGTCCTTGGAGTTCTTGCAAACTTTGTTGTTTTCTTGGTTGTTTTCTTGCAAATGTTTCATTACCCAGCTAGGTAACATCTTCAGTGCTAGAATGGAATGGGGTTTGCTCTCTGTTTATATACTGGGCATGCCCTGCCAGTGTTGGTGGGGGTTTTGTTTTATTTTTTTCCCTCTGGTAGTTCCTTGATTAGGGTATTGCTTACTGATTGATTGTATGTCTGGTGATAATCTTGGTGTTAATCTCTGCTTATCTGGGTGATGATTGCTGGTGAGGAGATGTTTTGGTCTTTTGTCTTCCTTTCTATTGTCTCTTTTGAATAGTGTGTAGAAGTTGTTTATCTGTATGCGCCTGTTGATGGCTGCCTTGTCTGAATACCAAGCTTGCAGGAATTCCCTCGCATTTTTGGATTTAGCTTGGTCTAAGATGCTGACAGTTTCCCAGTTGAAACTATGGTTCAGTCTGTCCATGTGTTGTGAGATTAAGGAGTTTTCATTGTGTCTTCTGACTGCTAGTTGTGTTCATGGATGCGCTCTGCAAGCCTTCTGCCTGTCTGTCCTACATAGTGGTTGTTACAGTCCTCACACTGTATGTTGAAGATGACTCCTATTTTTTCTTCTTGGGCTACTGGGTCTTTTGGTTTGCTTCAGATGTTTTGG
Organism: Liasis olivaceus; assembly: GCA_030867105.1. Taxonomy (NCBI): domain Eukaryota; kingdom Metazoa; phylum Chordata; class Lepidosauria; order Squamata; family Pythonidae; genus Liasis; species Liasis olivaceus. The sequence goes on from CM061351.1 coordinate 60,376,134, forward strand.
AGGGCTTTAGTTGGTTTGTGTGCTATGGTGATGCTGCCTGGTTGTAATAGTCTGTTGGTAGTTTCTGAGATGTTTCTGATGTATGGCAGGGTTATCCTTTTCATAGCTTGTGTTGGTTGTATTGTAGTAGGTTGAGTGGTCAGGCACTTTTTATAAAGTTGCGTGGATATCTATTTTGTTGGAAGATATTGTATAGGTGGTCTGTTTCCTTTTTCTGCTGTTCTGGGTTGCTGCAGTGTGTTTGTGCTTGTTTGAATAATGTTCTTACACAGCTCCTCCTGTGGGAGGTTGGGTTGTTACTTTGGTAATGGAGTACTTAATTAGTGTGAGTTGTCTTCCGATAGACTTGGGTTTCCAATTTGCTGTTGTTTTCTCTGCTGATGAGGATATCCAGGAAGGGTAGCGTGTTGTTGTTTTCTTCCTCTCTGGTAAATTTTATTCCTTTGAAAATGTTGATGCTTTCATGTGTCTTCTCTAGCTGTTCCTTTTTTATTATAACAAAGGTGTTATCTACATACTGGATCTATACTTTGGGTTGTATGTGTGGAAGCGCTATAGTTTCTAGGCATTGCATTACAGTCTCTGCTATGAGTCCTGACAGTGGTGATCCCATGGTGTGCCTCTGATTTGCTGGTATATTTGTCCATCAAACTGAAAATAGGTAGTGAGGGAGAGGTTGGTGAGGTCCATGATTCTGGGTATTTTGATCTGGGTGTATTTGGTTAGGTCGGGTGTGTTGTGTAGTGCTGCTGATATGGATTCTTTTGCTAGTTCTGGGTTTATGGATGTAAACCCTGAGCTACACATATTCTCTTCTATTGATAACATTGTCTGTGTAAAGCAGTCTAGACATAGATATAGTCTATTAACCAGGGTTTTTTTGGGGGGGGAGGGGTTTAAAATTCGTCCTTCCTTCAGGCATATACCATGACATTAATCTAGCAATTTAAAAGTAGTGGGGGCAAAATACACCCTTGTTTAACCCTTATTCAAACTTAGCACTACATTTGAGAGGTGCTTGGCTGTAGTGCATTTCACCCTCAAACTGGGGTTCGTATGAAGTGCATATAATAGGGTGAGTAAAGGTCTGTCAATTGTAGATGTTCTGAGTTTCTTCCAAAAAGTTTCTCTAGAGGAGTTTCTTCCAAAATGTTTCTCTAGAGATGGAATCAAAGGCCTGCTTGAGATCTACCAAAAAGGCATAAAGGACTGACTTAGATGGATCAGATGCCCAAAACACTGCCTGTTCCTCCACTATGACATTTACTTCTTCCAGCCAGTCTAGGAGCTTCCTATAATAGTGTCTAGCAGAGATCTTACTAATTATGCTAAGAAGATTCACTGGGCAGTAACTGGCTGGATCATCTTTCTTCCTTTTCTTCTAGAGAGGAATAATTATGGATGTGCCCCAGTCTTAGTCTAGGGTTTGGAGGCTGAATTATCAAGTGAAATGTGAAGCCAAAACTGGAGTCCATCACTCAGGGTGGACTCATATCAGTTCGGGAGGAGTTAAATCCAGATCTGGGACTTATGTAATTAAGCAGCTGAAACTGAAGGCACACTGGCAGAGGATCTTTCCCTAAATCAGTCTCAGCATCCTACAAATTCTTCCTTCCATATAAAGCTTAAAAATGAGCTAATTAGCTCTTATAATCAGGAAATTCCTTCTTATTTTTCAGTTTATATCTCTCTGTAAAGCTTCTATCTATTGATTCTTACCCTATCTTTGGGTACTATGGAGAATAAATCTGCATCCTCTTCTCTTTATGATAGCCATTCAAATATTAGAAGACTGTGATCATATATCCCCTTAGCCTAGTTTTTTTTATTAGGCTAAACAAACCCAGTTTGTTCAACCATAAATCTTCTTAGGATTTGCCTCCAAGCCCCTTACCATCTTTATTGCTCTTCTCTGCACTTTTTCTCCAGCATCCTTCTTGTTTTGTGGCAGCGAAAGCTGGATAGAATATTCTGCTGATTAGTGCAGCGTGGAATGAAATTAGTATTTCCTGTTATCTCAACATTATGCCTCTGTTGATGCAGCCCAAGATTACGTTGACTCATTAGGAAACTGCAATACACTACTGATTCACGCTTAATCTATTGGTCTACCAGGACACCCAGATGTTTCTCACAAGTATGACTGCAGAGCCAAGTTGCACTTTTTTTGTAGCTATGCATCTGATTTTTCCTACTTAAGTACAGAACCCTACATTTCTTGTAATTGAACTGCATTTTGTGGAAAAGTCCCAGTGTTCAAGTTTATCAAGATCCTTTTGAACCTTGAGCCTTGAACCTTAGAAGACAAACCACAGCTTTGTGTTGTCTGCAAACTTGCTAAGCATCCCTTCTATCTCCTCATCTAAGTCATTTTAAAAAATGTTCACTGGGCCCAGGACAAAAGCCTGAGATGCATCTCACTGCACACCTCTCCCCATGTAGACATAGATCCATTAAGGACTACATGTTGGATACCCCACACAGTCTCCCTAGCTTTTGCGTTTCAAGATTATAATCCTTCCTGCATATTGGCCTGTAGCAATTAGCTCCTCTGAACTCATTTAACAAAGGAGGGATAAACATTAGCTAAACTCTCAACCTATTGTTATTGTTAATTTATTCTTGTTAGGATTTTAAATTAATTCAGAATGTTTTGATATACTCATTTGAATCAAAGAAAAGCAAGGCAATATGTGCAATAAAGTATTTTATAAATCAAATATAAATTATAGAATATAAAAATAGAATATAAAAATAATGAATTCATTGATAATCTTAATAATGTGATGATTACAATTTTGGTAGAAAAGACTATTTGGTAATTCTTTCTACATCTTACCTGATATGCATTGTGAAAAGCCCAAAGTTGAGATATTGGATGGGAGTATAGGGAATATTTTAAAAAATCATGTCTCCATTTTTCATTTGTGGGAATATCTGCTCAACTGAAAGTTATATTATTCATGATAGGGCACTTTTGAATCCAGCCCAGTGTTCCCAAGCTTTTGAAAAGTGAGGTATAGCATATTATTTTTCTGATTTTAAATTGGAGACATAATTTTCACATTAGCCAGAATTTAGCAGCCTTCTGTGTTTTGCAAACATTATTGTTTAGGAAAAGAGGGAAATGACTTACCCCTCATTGGAGTTAACACTGGGAATTAAATCCCAATGTTTCCAATGTGACTGTCTCCCAAGTAGGTATACTAGGACTGCAGATAGCCCCTTCCCCTTTGTTGGTTATTGGGGTTTTCATCAAAATGTTTCACACTGTCAGGCTTTCATATTTCATGGTGAGCCAATCATTTAACTCTTTGCTGGTTCTGTGATATTCCATTAGAAGCAGAAACAGAGCATTCTTATGAGGAGGCTTTAAGCAGAGGAAGTTCTTTTTTGGCAGTGTGGCTGTGACAGAACCCTATGAGAAAAATTGATTTCCTTTGCTGTCCTCCCCCTACTACCTATGTGTCATTTCTTCCTTATTTCCTTAATTGCTAGTTCCTTCGCAGTAAAGACGGGCAGATCAATGGGGTTAATATAGAAGATTGCTAGGAGGCCGAGTGCCATTGATTCATCAGCAGGGGCAGAGTCATACCATCCCCAAGTTTTTGGTTTCCTCTTCAACATTCACAGCAGCTCTGTTGACATGATCTTCAGTCCTGTCAATCTTCTCCTGCTGAGTCTGGATGCAAAGGAATTACAAGTGAGGTTTCCTGCTGGGAAGCGGCAGTAAGCCAATACACACCATTTTAATGTCTGTAATCAGGCCCCCACAGAAGCTTTCATCTGCTACTCTCTGCAGCCATGCAGCCTTAATGGCAGTTCATTAATAGCTTCTGATTAACTGTACTGAAAGCACAAAATTACACAGAGGGACAAATTTAACTATTAGGCAATAAAATAGGGCAATATTACATAGGAGATGGCTAAAAGTTAAAGAAAATGACAGTTAAAACATATTATTCAATCTACCGGCATATGAATAGGTGGGCTCACAAACCAGGAGGAAAAGCCAAACATGTACTTATGTGCTGCTAGATGTTCATACAGAAAACAATTTACGCCCTCTTAGAAAGACTGGCATACATAAAGAAAGGCATAAATGGGAGGATGGCTGGGAGGGAATTTTTGTTCTGTGTAGATATAGGGTTTCAAAAGTAATCTCAAAGTGGACTGCATCTAGAATGCTATGACGTCCTTCTATGTTTGGACAATCCACTTCCACGAATACATGATCCTTCCCTAGACCAGCCTGTTTTGAGAGAAAACAGAATACTCCAGAGGTAGATTGCCCCAATGTGGAACATTTTGTATATCTCTACTCTTAAGTTTAAGACGCAGTGACAATTACTGATCTTTATGTAAATCATGTTCTCCTAAATGTGTGGCTGAATTTCCATACTGTTATCCCAGGAACTCTGGGTTCATGGTCTGGTGTTCCCACACTCAGTCAGAACACACAAGACGTAGAGATCTTTTCAAAGTTTATTCCGTATGGAAGAAAGGTGCTTGGGAATATTTTTGCAAATGAGAGCATGTGCTTGTCTTTAGCAGTACAATTTATACATTAGCACACAGGGAAATGGTAAAATCTCATTGGTACACATCATTAGCTCTGTCCATTCTAGGCAAGCGCAGGAAATCCCTTATTTGGTCTTCTGTTCATTAATCCCACCTACTCTAGGCAGGCACAGGAAATCCCTTATTTGGTCTTTTGGGAATGCGTCATGGTCGGAGTGCTAATAGCAATTCAAAGTAGTGGAACAAAACAAGTGGCATCTCTTATTATAGTGCAAAATAAGACAGGTAAGGTTTTCCATCAGTAAGACAATCAGGGTCTGCAAAGTAAATAAGCAAAACAAAGCAAGACTGGTAATGTTAGTTTTTGTAAAATAATCAAGTCTATGGTAAACAGGAGTCAAATGAGCATTTGAACTCTATCAAGGCGGGGTTGCTTATTCAGTTGCGGATGTTAGGGCAATATAACAATTGCTTCTTCGCAGTAAACAAGGCAAGTGCTGGTCATCAGTGAAATAATCAGGTCTTTGTGAAGTCTTTGTAGGCCTCAAGAAGCAATAGCCTGGGCACTTGTAAATGTCATGATTTTAAGCTACCACCTCAACTTGGGTGGATGACCTGCTAGTGACCTTGTGTCTTCCCTTAAAATATGGAGAGGTTGTACAAAATATTGAGATGGCTACAGATTATTAAAAATGAACAAAATATAAAATACAAATACAAGATGGCAAATATAAAATACAAATACAAAATGGCTAAATACTGGCACATCAATACCAACTATAATACTAGATTTCAGGTTTTTTATTCTTATTCACTTACTGGATTATGAAGCCCAAGATAGCATCCATAAGAACAATCTGAGCTATTTTATTTATTAGCTACATGGATTTAATTTTCATCAGGCAGCAGGCTTGTATTTTTCGTAAAATGTTTGCAGTCATTATTTTTCTCATATAAAAATAAGAATTGTGCTACTAATCACTAAAGATAAGGTGCTGGCAAGAGAATTTAAATACTTTTCTATGAAAATGGATCTTCAATTTCATGGTACTGAGAAGTCAAACTACCCTAATAGTTTAGGGTTTTTTTCCACTGCTAGAAACAATTCTGCAGGTTTTAATTTTTGATTGCCACAGATATTATTGAGAAAGGTGGGATGCAACAGCACTATTGGGAATGTCCATTTGAATTATGAATGATAATAAAAAGCTTTTATTTGAAGATAAGTCCACCGGATAGGTTTCAAATTAGCACTCTAGATACCATAAAGTGCCAACAAGAGGAAGTCATAACTAGCTTCTGGCTACCAATTCCCCTAAGGTACTTCAATAAATCTCATCTAGCTTATACACTGGTTTAATTTGAAGCTAGGATCTTTGACAGCAGTTAATAAACATTATAGGTCTTGGCTGAATTCAGCAAATGATTGATAAGCACACATGCTGTGGAAGCAAATGTTGGTGGCTGTAATAAAGCATGGGATTGGGGAGAAAAAGTAGATGCAGAAATGATGATGTTACCTAGTTGGGTAATGAAATGTCTGCAACCAAACAACCAAGCTCAGAGAGCACCAGGGACTCCACAGTTCAACCCTTGGCTACATATATTCTCTTCTGTGAGATGCAGCAATCTTGTGACATATTTCAGGAAATCACAGTACTTCAGCAGCTGATCTTCCATTGTTCCTGTTAAAAAATTCCTTGATTCTTTCTGGCCTAAGGCTGTAATAAAGATTTGATGATGGTCATGCTCCATATCATGAATTATGGCATGTCCTTCCTTGAGGTTTTCTCACTATAAAATCTGAAGACACCAAGAGCAATATGAATTTTTCTGGGAGTTGACCTCCCACTGAAAACACTAATAGTCCAAGGGAAATTTTTATCTTTATTGCAAAAATCAGGACTCTGGTGGCACCTTTTCCAATTAACACATTTTATTAAAAAGCATACACTTTTGTGAACTGAGGCTCACTTTATCAGATGCACAGAGTGGTTAGACTGGTATAGGATTTAAGTTGTGATGAAGCCGGGGGCGGGGGGCAGGGAAGGAGGGGAAGACAGGTTTGGTTATGAGACAGATTGCAAGTACCTCATCAATTAACAATCGTAATGTGTTAAAAAATCATTGCGTTTGTTGAGACCTGAGATTGTCTGAAGCTTTTTGATGTATCAAAATGTTCAGCAATTTTTATATTGCTAAAGCAAGTTTCCAACTCTTTCTTTTTTAGGAGGTGTTACAGAAATCTGGGATGTTTTCTAAGATGCCAAGATGCATCATCTTAACTGCTGATAGTAAGGGAATTCTCATACCAATTTTTCTTAAGCTTTGCACGATGTTGTGTTTTAAATTAGAAGGGGTTTCAAGGTGAGGAGCTAAAACTTTGTTACAATTATTCATATCTTGCTTTCCAGGATAATAATTTCCTCAAAGAGACTTACAAGTAGTATAAACAATCATAAATAAAACTACAATAAATATCATTTAAAAACAAAGAAACTTCTAGGATCCTTCTCACATGGCAGTTTGTAGTGATGGCCAAGTTGTGGGGTGTACCACCCTGCAGTACAAGTAGTCCTCAACTTATGACCATTTGTTCAGTGACTGTTCGCAGTTACGGAGCTGCTGAATGAAGGGACTTACGACCCATGCCTGAAGTTATGGCTGTTGTGGTGCCCCCGTAGTCACGTGATCAAAATTTGGGCACTGGGCATCCTGCCACACTTACGACCACAGGGACACTTCAACTCCCCCCACCCGCCTATCTCCCCATCTATGTACTTTTGGCCCCCTGCTGCCTTGCACTCTGCTGCTCCAGCTGACCTTTGCCATCTTCTTGCTCTTGCTGCTGATGAGGCGTGCCTGGCCTGGCTGATGGACCAGGCTGGGGCTGAGCTTCATGTTAAGAAGGAGGAGAAGGAGAAGGAGAAGGAGAAGGAGAAGGAGAAGGAGAAGGAGAAGGAGGAGAAGGAGGAGGAGGAGGAGGAGGAGCAGCAGCAGCAGCAGCAGCAGCAGCAGCAGCTGCAGCAGCCCCAGAGCTGTGGCGTGCGTGTCATCAGAAGTAAGCATTATAAGAAGGTGTGTCAGTGCAGAATGCATATAATGATGGTTCAGGCTTTCATTTCAGGCTTTTCCTTTAATATCAATAGGGAAAAACAGCAACAAAGAAGATGAAGCAGGATGAGGGATTACTTATTACTTCTGTATCTGTACCATCTGTTCCATCAGTTCATGGACTTTCTTCATTCTGCAGATAACCATAGTGAAAACTCTGCTTCCTTACCTGGATTCTACCCAAACAGTATTTATTTCATATGCTCTGGGGTGCAGTACAACTTAACCTTACCAATCTTGTTCTCAGAATAGCAAATAATTTTCTTGGGACATCCATTCTCCCCTCCCTCCCAAAAGGAAACGAAGCCTAATTATGTTTCTGAATATGGGTAAATGAGTAGAACTAAAGGAAGAAGTGGCACGTCTCGATGACAATGCATCTGGTTTCCAAAGGCTAGAACGGTTCTCCATTCTGGTTAAAAACATATCTATTCCTCAAGATAAATACATGAAGGATCAGTTTCACTGAAGCCTGCTTCACAGGATGCAGAGCATACCAGCTGTATTTCATTTTATTCCACGCCGTAGTTATAAATTGGTAACAACAAGTGAAAAGGGGGAGGATAATAAAAATACAACTAAAACAATCATTTAGAAATTTACAGACATGTGTTTATGCAAATAACCAGATTAGTGACAAAGAAGTCAAAATTAAAATGTAGCTTGCTTTTCATATGCAAATGTTTTATGAAGCAAGTTACTACGGGAAAAAATGAAACTGCACAACCGCTTTTTGAAATGTTTTACTCAGCTGCATGAATTACTTTTTAAATGATTGAGTAAAAAGTTTTCAATTTTTTAAAACAAGAATATATGTAAGCAGGGTTTAATTCAGGCTGGAGTAAGCGTTCTAGGTTTCACTAACTTTAATGGAGAGATCAAAACCCATTTAACTGTCACAGTAAAATTACAGGATCAAATTGTTTAACTATAGTTGTATCACATCCAAAGTTGTTATCGTCTGAATGTCATATATGAACTATCTTTACAGAAATTGACACCTCATTTATGTCCATTGTGCTCATTCAGAAATCCTGAGTGATTTCTTTAAAAATATGGCTTATCAGAAAATTAAGTACCTTATTAATTTCTTCTCAGCTAGTTCTACTTAAGAGAGTGACATTTCATTCTTATTAAAATGGTTTTAAATTATCTCTGCAAACATTTAGTGAAAATATAGATACTTCTTTATGACAAATGAGTATTTTATAACACTGCTAACTGTTTGATCACCTGGCAAAGTGTCCACAATAGTGAGGGTCAAATATGACTCATTGTTGATTTGTGGGATCCTCTCAGAGAAGATCATACTTTCCAGGGGGCATCTGAAGGGCAGGTCCTGCATTTTATCCTGACCCAGGTAAGTGGAATACTAGTGGTCCTTGCACCCAATTCTGGATAGCTACAGTTTCAACGCTGGATCACAGACCCAATAATTGTGGTGAATGGAATGTTGATGCATCATAGTGTAGAAATGTGGCTAATAATAAGCCTTCTTCTCAATGCTTTTTAAAAAATCTTGTGGATGGATGTACAGGCAGTCCTCATTTAGAACTGCCTTGATAGCAGCCATTCACAAATACAACAGCGATAAATGCTAATAAAAAATCATTTTCAAACTAATGCATACATTTAGGACGACAAAAGGCTTCAGTGTAAAACTGATTAAGGTCTTGTCAGTTTCAGGCAGCAGCTGCCAGCCAGCTGGAGGATTCTAATCAACTAATTAAGGTCACACAGCTGAGCTTGTTAATTTGCCATTAGCACTTTTTAGGGAAGCACTGCACTGTGGAGAAAAGCAGCTCAGGAAGCAATCTCTCCACCCTGCGAGAGGACAAAAAAAAAAAAAAAGGAAAAAACAGGTCAGGCACAGGACACTGTACAGAGAAATTTATTTATTTATTTATTTATTTAATTAATTAATTTGTATGCCACCCATCTCCCCTGGATTTATCTGAATGAGGCAGCAGCAACCAATGATTAAACCATTTATTAGAAATAAATAAGCTTCTTCTAAGCAGAATTTTCTGAAAACTCATCCTTAAATTAAACACAAACTCAGTAAAGAAACTAGATAACCTTATCAAGAGAACCCTTAATGACTTAACCAAGAAAGGTAAAAACACAAAAGAAGAACAATGGTGGATGAAAAGGAGTGGACTGATCCTTCCACACTTCTATGGACACCCAAAAATACACAAGTCCTACATACCTCTTTGTCCAATTGTATTGTTACCAGGGACCCCAACACACAACATAGCAAAAGAACTTACAAGAAGCTGGGCCATCTCACAGAGCGGAGCAAATATTTTATCAACTCCCCACTATAGTGCCTCCAAAAAAAATCAAAGACATACAAATAGATGAAGATGAAATTATGGTTTCATTTGATGTCACAGTACTCTTTGCATCCATAGACCCAGAACTAGTGAAAGAATCCATGGCAACAGTACTACATAGCACACTGACCTAACTGAATACACCCAGATCGAAATACCCAGAATCATGGACCTCATCAATCTCTGCCTCACTACCTACTTTCAGTTTGATGGAAAAAAGATACCAACAAATTAGAGGAACACCCATGGGATCACCACTGTCAGGACTCATAGTAGAAACTGTAATGCAAAGTCTAGAAACTATAGTACTCCCACCCATACAAACAAAAGTATGGATCTGGTAGTAGATGACACCTTTGTTATAATAAAAAAGGAACAACTAGAGAAGACACACGAAACTATCAACAACATCTTCAAAGGAATACAATTCACTAGAGAGGAAGGAAACAACAACACGGTACCCTTCCTGGATATCCTTATCAGCAGAGGAAATGGCTAATTAGAAACACAAGTCTATTGAAACACAACCCACACTAGCCAAGAGCTGCATTACCAAATAACAACCCAACCTCCCACAAGAGAAGCTATGTAAGAACATTGTTCAGATGAGGATAAACACATTGCAGCAACTCAGAACACCAGAACATGTAAACAGATTGTCCATACAACATCTTCCCACAAAATGGATACCCATGCAACTTTATCAAAAAGTGCCTGACCACTCAACCTACTACAACACAACCTATGAAAAGGATTACCTTGCCATACATCAGAAACATCTCAGAAACAACCAACAAACTGTTACAACCAGGCAGCATCACCATAGCACACAAACCAACTAAAGCCCTCCAAAACATCTTAAGTAAATCAAAAGACCCAGTAGCCCAAGAAGAAAAAACAGGGGTCATCTACAACATACAGTGTGAGGACTATAACAACTGATAAGTAGGACAGACAGGCAGAAGGCTAGCAGAGCGCATTCATGAACACCAACTAGCAGTCAGAAGACACAATGAAAACTCCTTAATCTCACAACACATGGACAGACTGAACCATAGTTTCAACTGGGAAACTGTCAGCATCTTAGACCAAGCTAAATCCAAAAATGCGAGGGAATTCCTGGAAGCTTGGCACTCAGACACATCAGCTATCAATAGAGACAAACCACTTTTACGCACCATTCAAAAGAGACAATAAGAAAGTTAAGAAGGAAACCAAAAGACCAGAACACATCCTGTCCAGCAACCTACACCCAGATAAGCAGCAATTAACACCAGACAAACAATTGATCAGAAAACAATATCCTAATCAAGGAACTACCAAGGAGAAAACCACACCCCCACCAACACTGGCAGGGCAAGCTATTATATATAAACAAGGAGAAAACCCCACACTCACTAGCACTGATGATGCTATCTAGTCAGGTAATGAAATGTCTGCAATTAAACAACCAAGCTCAGGGAGCACTGAGAACTCTACAATTCAACCCTGAGCTACATATATTCTCTTCTGTTAATCCTTAAATTTTGCTACATCTATTCACTAGAGTATAACATTCAACTCTCACCAACCTATGATTTCCTCCTTTCATACATAGCCACAACAGTCAAGATGACATGAAGTCATACTCTCTGATATATACTTTAGCCCCTTCATTCACAATTAAACCTATGGCTGCACTTCCATGCATCTACCCTAGCAGATCATACAACCTTCATTCAGATTTATTACATCCTATCCCTTTCTTAGTTTTATAAATGCATAAATGGGGGTTGTGGTGCTAGGGAGTTGGCACCTTCTTAAAGAATCCATGCCTTTTCCTAGGCTTGCCCAGTAGGGTTTGAATTAAAAAAAACACCAATGCATAGCAACAAGGTCATTGCACTCTGTCACTGCTCCTTAACTCAAACTATCTTGCAAATGTCAATCAACTAGGAGATAGATGTTACATTTGTAGAGTGCTGCAATTCTCATCACAATCCAATCTATCCTCTTCTCTGACAACCTGCATCACCGGGCTATAATATTCTTTTCTATGGGCAATTCTACACTTTTATTCTCAGAGCAACTGTGTCCCCACAATCATAGCTTTCTGCTCTTTCCATTCATTCTACTCCAAACAGGAGAACTGTGTTTCTATCTTTTTATTTGTACATTTTACTGGTGGTCAAAAGTACAAAAAAGTAATTATTATAAGTAAACTAAAAATTCATAAAATGACTAATTGCATTCACATGGATTATACATAGAGTGTCCATGCATATATTTGTCTAAAACCTGTGTCAGAAGCTTTATATCAATATTGACTTAGGAATTCCTAATGTATTTTTATAGCATATAATTCTGAGTGCAAAATGTGTGCTGCAGAGAACATTTGGCAGCAAAATAATTAATCTGATTTCTTTGCAATCAAACAGAATACTAACCCATTGGTAAACATTTAGGGAACTTACAGCAAACACATTCTATTTGCCATATAATTTATTACAAAGTGTCCCAGACACCCAATTGTTTAATTAAATAAACTTTTAGTCTATCTCTTGTTTCCATGGATACAATATGCTGCTAATATCATGTGTGTGTGTGCACATAAACATACACCCACTGATTCAGAGAGATCATACTAGTTTAATTTGTAATTCTTTCAAACTGTGGAAGAAAAATTACAATTATGACTTTTACTTAACCTATTTTCAAAAACAATAAATATATTTGTTTAAGCCCCTGTTCCAGAGCTAGTTTGACTTAAACTCCATTGAAATCACTGGGATGTCAATGGGTTACTATTAATGTGTGCCATTGATTTATATGAATAAATGTGTGCAATTTTTTCTGGTAGTCAGGGTTATTACAGCTATGGCAATGTTGCTATTGTAGAATTATGGATGCAAGGTTTGGAATGGACCTTGGAGATCATCTGATCCAATCTTCTACCCCTGTGTTTCTCAACCTTGGCCACTTGCTGGCTGGCGAATTCTGGGAGTTGAAGTCCACACATCTTCAAGCGGCCAAGGTTGAGAAACACTGCTCTGCCCAGTGCAAGAATCCATTCCTAGAGTATCCCTGTTCGATGGCCATCCAGTGAAGAGAGTCCACTACTTCCCAACTGATGAACAGTTTTTCTTGTTAAGAATTTTTTTTCTCTTCAAGTGAAATCTGCTTCCTTGTCATTTAAACCCGTTGCTTCTTGTCTACGGTGGAAAACTCACCCAAGAAATGCCAGCAGCCAGGGAGATTATTTTATTATTTTAGACCTAGCAGGTTACAGTGAGTCACTGGTCTCTTACACTCAGAAGAGGCAAGAGCACAAAATGACATACATCTTATATAACTATGTTGACCAAGTGTATATTCCATCAAGTTCTCCAATATGGGAAATAATTAGTTTACTACTGATAAGGATGCAAAATAATCAGGAGGGAAGACATGGGTATCACTCATAGTGTAAAGACAATACAGTAACTTTCTCTGAAATGCAGCAGAGCAACTTTGATATACATGAGGGTACTACAACCATGAAGCTGAAACTGTATTAACTGCAGAAGGAGAAAAGATAAGAAAGTAGTTACCTGAATTAGCTGCATTTCTCTAACTACATAAATTTTATAAGTATTTAGGATCATTGACAGATCATTGGCACAGCTATTAAAAATCCTACAATTAAATAAATAACTAAAGAATACCTGGCACTTTGATTATATTCTGTAAAGCTAACTACTAAAATAAGCATAACTATTGACTGTTATTACACCTCTCTACAGTCCTATCTTCAAGAACAACTCATGACAGCCCTTAAGACGCTTCAAGACAGATATTATGATTCCCCAAAGTTTTCTCTTTTCTGAGCTAAACATACCCAGGCCTCCAGATTTTTCATTCCACACTTTTTAACACATCATCATAGCTGTCTAGGCATGTTCCTGTTTGTTAATGCCCAAGCTAAAATGCAATGTGCAGGACTGGATGCAGTATTTAGATATAGTGTGAGCAATGTGGAGTAAAGAGGAATGATGTCTTCTCTTGATCTTGACACTACACTTCTGTTGGTATAGCCTAGGATTCTATTTGCCTTTTTGCAGTTGCATCATACTGTTGGCTTGTTCAGCTTGTGATCCACAAAGACATCCAAACTCTTTGCTCATGTACTGCTGCCCAGTATGCTCTGCCATACTATATTCAATGCCTTTGATTTTTCATATCCAGACGTAGAACCTCACATTTGTGCTTGTTGAATTTCCTTTTCTTCTTTGTATCATCCGCATATTTGAAAATTTTATTTTATAACCCCTCATCAAGCCATTTCTAAATATATTGAACAGTACAGAGTCTAGAATGGAGTTCCAAGGTATGCAACCTGACATACCCTTCCAGCTTGACATGGAGCCATTGTCATACATTCATTGGGTATGACTGTTCAACCAGCTCTGCAGTATCCATCTAATAGTAGCCTATTTTGCCATCTTCTTTACTAACCTGGAAGAAAATGAGAAACTTAGAAGGGTTTTTCACAATTTTTAAAAATGATGCCTCAGACATTGCAGGTGAACTTGGATTCTTGAGTATTATTAACCTAATGAATAGGTTTTCCAACTGCTTCCTTTTCTTAGCCTGCTTTACAGATCCATCTCTGACTGCACAAATGATGCTCTGGAGGTTCTATCTCAGCAGGCTGTGCGGGTTTGGATGGGGAACAAGAGGCTTCAACTCACATTTAGCAAGACTGAGTGGCTTTGGGTATTAGGGCTCCCTGGTTCCAGGGACTTTCCATCTTTAGTTCTGGATGGGGCTACATTACCCCAAACAGAACCAGTGTAGTATTTGGGGATCCTCCTGGATTTATGGATCCTTTTCAAGGAACAGGTGGCAGTTGTAGCCAGGAGGATCTTTGCACAATTTTGTGTTGTGTATTATTTGCACCCATTCCTAGACCAGGAGGCTGCAATCGTGGTCACTCATGCCTCGGTCACCTCCCAAATGGACTACTGCAATATGCTTTACAATGTGCTGCCCTTGAAGAACATCCAGAAGCTATGGCTGATGCAGAATGCAGTGGCGTGGATAGTTATGTGTACTCCTCGATCAGCACATGTTACATCTCTGCTCTGTGAGCTGTATTGGTTGTCTGTATACTTGTGGGTACAATTCAAGGGGCTGGTAGTGACCCATAAAGCCCTTCATGGCATGGAGCTGGGTTATTTAAAGGACCACCTCTCTCCAATTATGTCTACCTGTCCCATCAGATCTGGCAGGAGAGATACGCTCTGGGTCCTGTCTATTAGGGAGTGCCATCTGGCAGGGCCCAGGAAGAGAGCTTTTTCTGTCATGGTGCCTGTCCTTTGGAACTTCACCCCCCACCCTTGCTGGCCTTTTGCAAGGCCTTAGAGCCATGGTTTGTCACTGGGCTTGGGGATCCAGATATATTTATTATATATAAATAATATATAATATATAACTATTATATGGTATTTTAAAACTGTTGTTAGGCCCCCAGCATCATGAATTTGAGATGGGCAGCCATATAAATTGAGATAATCAACAAACAAACAAAATATTGTGTAGATTGGATAGTCTTAATGCATTTGAGATGGACAAAACCTTCCATTTCTTCAGAGTATAATAACTGAAGATTCTGGGTCATGAGGTATTGGATATTGGCAATATTTGCATGTCTCTGGTATTTTCACAACATATGCAGGAAATTTTGCAAAAGTTTGTAAAGCTTTGTAAACTTTGCAAGAGTAAAGTCTTGTAAAGTTACAAGAGTATCTGTAGAAGTATACCTGTTAGTGGGTACACTCACTACAACCAAGAAGCAAAGTCTCTTTAAACATGTCTTTGAAAATAACATTTCTAGCAATGTATCTCCATGATCAGTGTGCAGAATTAGTACAAAGAATTAAGCAAGAAGAGCCTGTACATACTAATTCCATTTACAACATTCTCTTTGTGTCAGTCAGGGACTTCCACAGTTGCTGCTATAAACAGAAAATATGAATCAAAAACAAATGTTGAATGAGAAGTGAAGATGGCTATCTTAAATATGATACCCAGATTTCATGAACTATCCAACAGTAAGCAAGCTTCCATTAAAATATGGTTTTAAATTGAAAGCTTTTAAATTTGAACAGTTTTTAGTTTAAAAAGTTGTAAGGTTCTGTTACTGGTTTATTTGATATATACCTTAACATTGTAAGTAAGTAGTTTATTTCTTGCACAGCTCTGATCCCAATGAAGATATTCACTGGAGCTGTACAAAATAATGTATAATTTTTGGGACTCATAATTTGAGAATACCTGTCCTACATAATTTCTTTTCTTCCTCAAACAAATAAGGGTGTGCCTCTTCCAGTTACATGGATTCTCCTGTTGCTGGATTTTCAAGGCTCAAACAGAACTGAGATCCCCGGGTAAAGCAAAATGAAATGAAGAACACTTCTGTGATGTTGGGAATGCTATCCCTATTGATCCTTAAACATAACTGCATAAGTCTGTAGAGGTGTAATTATTCTGCCCAAGTCAATTCACTGGGACCATCATTGCCTTAGCTCTTCATTCCAAGTGAGAGCCTGGATGATCAGATGAAATTCACTTTTTGCATGGCATTCAACAACTCACATAGCCTATGAAGTCTGTGAACCACAGCTTTCCTCTAGTAAGTAGGAAATCATCTTTCATTGCCAAGCCTATAAGGTAAGGAATCCAGCATGAATAGGCTCATTTGGAAAGTCCCCTCCCCTGAGCTCCATCAGCAATGTGCACTGGTCAAGGAACTTAGGAAATGTCTCTGTGCTGCCATCAATTTTTTAGGAAAGTGACTGGACACTTCTGTGATGAGGGCATGATTGCTACAGGTGGCAAAACTCCTAGCTGATTCTGCAGTCAACATGGGATGTTAGCAGCAATAGCAAGGAGAGCAGCTGGTCCTAGAGAACGTGATTTTTTAAAGCAGCCCCTCCATCTCATATCTTAAAATTTGTCTAAGCAAGCCTTTTGGCAAAAGAATATAGAAAAGAGTTAGCAAAGTTCTTTGTAGTTCTAGGCTGTAAGTTGGAAGAGGCGCTTATAGTTCAGCAAAAAAGTTTGTTGAATATCTTGTCCTGATCCTCCTCTTACTTCAATGATATACATATATCAGGGAAATGAAATAGCTAAACTCCTTTTTGTTAAACCCTATATGTCATTTTGTAATACAAATGAGGAAACATGGACAAATAGCGCCTGCTTTTTCTTCTATTTTTAATTTTTATTTTAAAGAAATTATATTTTACTAAATCTTTAGAATTCAATCTTTAGGCCATCTTTATTCATATATCTACAAACATGTTATCCTGGTTTAGTGTGGTCCTAGGACAATTAATATTGGTTTTTGAAAAGAAAAGGTCTATATCTGTGTTTCTTTACTCCATTTGAAAAGCCCAACAGTAGGTAATTGGTAGTTGTTTTCACTGTGTTGTAAATCTATCAGGCAGTATTTCCTTAATCTTCCTGCCTGAACTTCTAATTCCTGAGTACACTCATCATATTTATTGTTCTCCAAATGGTACTTCTAACCCTGTTTCAGTTTCCAGGGAGCAAGATCACTGAGGACAAGTTTACAAGAGTTTGGCAAGAGTTCTGTGTTGCCCTGTGCATGCTCTGAGTGTCTGAGCTCAGCTGAAGAACAGGGATATGTACTTGAAGCTACTTGGTTTCCCATTATGGATGTTTGAGTGAATGCTTTCTGCTGAGCAGAGATGGCTTTAGAGGCTGTAAACAGAATATAAGGCAGCTAGCTTCCACGGAATTAATCCACTGAGGGAGTAATCAGGGTGAAGTAAGAGGAGTTAAGAATTCATTGGCATCACAATAAACTGAGATTACATCAAACTGATTACATCAAACAAACGTATGGGGACTTCATGAAGCAAATCCCACCTTTACATATTTGCATCCTGACATGTATGTAAGGTTGTGGTATTTGTGTCATGATATCATGATGCATCATTTGTCACATGCCCTCCCCCCACCATGGATGTCCATATAAGGATTGTCTTCTGGTGTCAGCTGTGTGTCATCCACAAACTTCATGAGCATCCCTTCAATTCCCTCATCTAAGTTATTTATGAAGATATTGAAGAGTATCAGGCCCAGGACAGAACCCTGAGGTACCCTGCTTCATTCTTCCATGTAGATACAGACCCATTAAGGGCCACATGATGGCTATGGTTGTTCAGCCAACTGCTAATCCATCTGGTAGTGGGACCATCCATCCCACATTGTTTCGGTTTGTCAAAAAGGATGCTATGGTCTACTTTATCCAATGCCTTACTAAAGTCTAAGTACACTGCATACACAACATTTTCTTGGTCCACTAATCTAGTCACACTGTCAAAGAAAGCAATGAAATTTGTCTGGCAAGACCTTTTTTTAATGAATCTATGCTGACTTCTGGTAATAACCCTGTTAGTTTTTAGGTGCTCACAAGCCCACTGCTTGATTATCTTTTCTAGGATTTTCCCAGGTATTGACACTTAATATCAGTCTCATAAACTTCCATTATAATTCCATTTTTCTTCTGTGAGTTAATTCAATGGGCACATTAGTTTAATCTTTTCCAGGGTTTTCAGTTTTAAGACTTTCTCAGTGTGATCCTTATTCTTACAAAATATTAATAGATCTTCTTGTAGCATCTACTTGATTCAAAGTATTAATATCTCCTACTGAAATGTATTTTAGTAGGCCCTTAGCTGTTATTACATTCATGTGTATTTTCATTTCTCCTAAATAATCTATCACATAGCCCCCACGCTCCTATCTTTCTCAGTGCTCTCTTCTGAGTATTACTAAATAACTGCCTCTGTTTTCCCCTCCACTTTCATTCTCATATATCCACTCCCAAATCAGAAAACCTTCCATCCTCTTCTCATCAGAGTCTCCTGGTAATACCTCCAGGAGCCCTCAGTCTCCAGCCTGGGTCAGCCTGACTTTGGTGCAATTGCATTTTAGAGCTAGGACAAGATAATCTTTTAGCAAGTTCAGTCAAATCCAGTTTATTAAACTGTAGCCTATAGGTCATGACATGAGGCTTACCTAAATAATTAAAATAGTATTCATTGAGTTAAGATAATATTTCTTATTTGCTGCACTGAGTAACAAAATCTTATTTACCACTGATTGATAGGTTTGCCCATAACTTCAAGTATTCTATAGCAAATGAAGCTGGACATTGAAAGATCTGTAATTTATTGTGATAATGCTAACCTTATTTTGTCCTCAACAGAATTTATATAATAGGAGCCTAGAAGATAGCTTAAGGATATTTTCCTACAAATATGAATATAGAAGTGTGGCAGATCTTCAATTTGTAATTGACAGAATATACAAACTCTTCCTACCAGTGAGATCTGTTGGTATCTCCTTTGGTCACTGCTGTTGGTAATGGGTGAAAATCTGTGGTACACTTTGTATGGCAGTATCTGAACTAGGCTCTGGGGGCTGGAGGAAAATACTTTCATATGGGACAAATAGGTTTAACTCTCTTTTTCTTTTTTGCTTTTTTATGAACCATAGCAAAAAAGAGAAAACAAATTGTAGAATAAAGCAAACAGTTAATAACTGTTCCTGTCCCTCATATACGTAAAATGCATCCAACTAAAGTATATATTTAATAATAATTTTAAAAATATTTTAATTTCACAGATATGAAAATAATGCCTGCTTTTAATAGAGAACAACGTGCCTCTCTCACTGCCATGTATGAGCTTGCAAGGCCGCATTCTAGCCAAATCATCTTTAGTTAAAGCTAGAGGAACATGATGGTAAGAAATGAGATCTTCCAAATTTGAGATAACAGAATATAACTAGTGCTTATTTCTGTACTTTTAAACACATTCATTTGGATTTATTTACATTGACTGCATATTATTAAGGCAAGTAGTTTCCAAATGGAACTTCTGGATTTACATATTCTTTTTGTAAATTACATTCTTCTTGCCCACATTTTATCAATACCTCTAAATGTTATTCATCTCATGTTTGAATAATTTTGGCCAATTGTTAAATCAGTAAAGCAACTAAAAAGGAAGAAATGGGTATCTCTGACAGAGTCCTCTGAAACACACTGGCCGCAGTTCCATTAACACATATAGAAGCTGCTGTAACATTCCATTCAACTTGTTATAAAACATTTTTGGATATCAAAACCAAAACACTGTATGATATTTATACTGACAACTTTTTGTGCCACATTCTGAACATACACAAAGTCTGTGTACATTTGTTATAATTATTCTTCCATAATCAATCCTATGCAGCCTTCCCTGTATGTTACTTTTATAAAGCATAAATCTTACAACTTAAATTTGTAACTGGAAAAGGGGCTACCAGAGTCCTGATATTATGCAAAGACCTAACTCTCTGGAAAAGAGAGTTAAAGTTTTTAAATTGGAGATCCAGCCTGGCTACCACCTCCTCTCCCATTTTTTACTCAAATTTTTCATCCCAAAGTTAGGCTGCTGCCATGCAACAACATCCCAAACACTCTTTAGCTGCAGCGTCCACAGCAAACTGTGATGATGCTAAAATGATGACATGCATTTTAAATGATGACATGCAAATGCCACCACAATGTACTTGTGTTCATATATCTGACGCAAATAAGTCATAATATGTGCCTCATTATGTCCTCAGGCACTTTTAGTCATTTGCCCTCTCTTGTTCCCCCTGTGGATGCTCATGCTCTCCAGGCTTGATTAATTATTTTTTTCTGGCAAGCCTTCTTAATTTTTTATAGTTTTTTTCTTTAATAGGCAAAAAGAAAGAAAATTAAAAACAAACAAAAAGGAAAAGGAGTGTATTACAATATATTTCTATCTCTATCTCTGTTTATCTATCTGTTTATCTATCTATGTATTAAAAATACATTCTAAACAAAGCACTGATCCTTGATCAAGATGAACAGTATTGATCAATCTTTCCATTCTGTTGATAAAGAGTGGTTCATAAATAGAGAGCAAATGCATATAATCACTCCAAGGCTATAAATTCAGAATAGCATATTAAATGTCTTTCCATTTAAAATTTTTGCTATATCTCAGGCTTGGTACATTCATATATTTATTTTTAAAATATTGATATAGTACAAATTTTGGGATTATGATTCAAAATCACATTCACATTTTAAAACTCTATTACTCTTCCCTAACCATATTAACAAACTTATAAATATTAAACTGGATGAGGAGGAGCTGAGATGATGAAAGAGAAACAGCTTTTCTGCAGAGCTCCACAAAATTTACTTCTAGAGTTACACGATAGTCAGGAATAGTGTTTACATTTTCTATATATTACTTCTGGAGGCAGATTATTCTTTGCCAAATTTTATTTTATTTTATTGATTTTATAATTTTATTTTTGTTACCCTTGTCTACTTCTGACAGTAGAATATTTTCCATCAGGCATTTTGAACCGTAAGCCTGACATTCAGCCTCTAAAGATTTAAAGATCACAGGTACAAGACAGAACATAAATGAACAAGTAAATGGGAAGCAAAATTACAGCAATAACCAAATGACTGGCAAGCAAAAGTATAACAGCATAATCAAGGACAAGCACAGGAGCACACCAAAAAACATCAGAACTCAAAACTATAGAAAACAGTACTGTAACAAAATCAACTGACAAGCAGTTGAATTCACACCATTTTTTTTTACCTCCAAGGAGAAGACAAGTAAGACTCCTTCGTCCCTTGTATCCATGATTAACAAGTACTGTATTTTATTCAACTGGGACGCTAATAAACTTCATTTTGAGGATGAATCTGTGGCAGAGGGGAAAAAGAACTGAAGAAACTGATTTAGAGAATCAAATAGAAGAAATATCTAAATGCATGCAAGGAGGCAATGTAGATAGTGTCTCATTACAAATATTGTCTGCTTATTGCACATACACTTATATCAATATTTGAACAATTGTTTGATGCCAACAGAAAGATAGATAGACTGAAAGCTTTAAGAAGGACTTCTACTTCCACTTCTGTTGACAATGTTACGGCAGCCAGAGCAGGCTCCAGTATTAAAAAAAAAGCCTCATCACAGATCAGGCCAGTGCACCTCAGCCCTGTGCAATAAACAAGTGTAATTTGGGCTATGCTAGTGAAGGAGAAAATCAAACGTACGTGCTACAGTTAAAGAAAGTAATGTCTGTAGCAATTAAATAAATTGCCAAAGATGGAACACTAAGTCAGCCATCCTAAAATCGCTTTCACAGCTTCTCAGATGTAGAATAAACCCATACAAAATAACAGAGATAACATGGCTACCTAATCTCTCCGGTCAGAAGAGAACAATGCTGACTTTCCAACAATTGCTCTTGCTGCAGACGTTATTAAGACTCAGAGACTTTCTCCAGAACTTTGGCATTGTGCCCGCAAGGGTTTTCCAAAACAGCTGTGTTTGTCCTTTACTAGCTTTGGGAAACATGCCAACCCTGCGAGGGAGTGTGACAAAAAGACTGGAGCAGAAAATGCTGCTCAATCTAACGAGCTAACAAAGATTTCAGCAAGCCCACAAAAACAAGATTATCTCCTACAGTTTTTTTTTAATGTATCATCAGAGTAAGAAGAGGGTGAGCTAGTAATTGATCTTGATGATATTCAGGCAAGGCTATGTACAGTGTTTACAGCTGCTAATTCCCTAAATGCCATCTTACCCCTGAAACTAGGGGATAATCTTGCAGGGTTAAGGTATTCAGGAAAGGACCTTTGGCAAGAAAGGCAACAACAGCAACAACAAACAGGCAAGAAAGCACCACTTAACAAGAGAAGGCTTAGTAACATGGCACATTAATACAATGGTGAAGACCCACCGGAAATATCTAGTCACAGAGCCAGATGGGATTAGAGTACTCTTGTTAGACTTTATACCTTGAAAGGGACCTAGAGCCACTGAGGAAGAACAATCATCTGCCCCAAAATCTATCTCAATTTTACAAAATAATACATTATTTGTGGAAACACAACGATTGGACTCTTTATCAAAATTGATAAGCCCTTTTCTGACAGACATGTTAGGGCATAATTCTACATCACATACAGTAGCTCTCAAATGGACCTCTTACAAGGGACAACAGACTGAGCCTCATAACCTATTATACATAATTTCCTGGAATATAGCAGAATGTTTGCCAAAAAGTAAAGATTCAGATCTCTTAAAGTTCATCACACAATCTGATTTTATTTTTCTCCAGGAAACATGGATGCGTGATGACTTTTTCATACCATATTACCGTTCCCATCAATTCAACGCTCAAGTCGGAAGCAGAGAAGTAGACCAAAAGAAGGGCTGAGCCTGTTTATTTCTATGGCCCTTAGTGTTCAAATAATAGAACAACTCACCCTTTTGGGATGGAGGTGTCAGCTCTAATCTAATTCAAGGATTTTTCTTTACTGTGCATAAATATTTATTTTTCACCTGTTCAATCAGTTTTGAGATCAGCTGGAGTCTTCCTTGGAGGACTGTGTAGAGCGACACCCAAAAGCATACAGTATAATGGAAGGTGACTATAATGCTACAACTGGCTGTAGCGGCCGTGACCTTTTCAGCCATTTTAAACTTTGCCCTCCTGATTTCGATGATACCTCTTGTCCTCTAATGATATGTTGCTCCCTAGACAAAAATATAATTCTGCTGGTCTTAGACTTATATGATTCATCAATGGCATAATCTAAAATTACTAAATGGTTCAGTCCAGGGTAATTAGCCTAGTTAATTTACCTTTTATTCAGACCACAGAGCCTCCATAATAGACTATATAATAGTGTCTAGCAAGTTGGTAAATTTGATCATTTATTTTGGTATCAGACCAAGACCTGAAAGTAATCACCACCCTTTATTATTATATCTCAAACCAGAGAACAGATCGATTAAGGCCCATTACAAAACACATCTGAGTTCACTGATAGTTAAGGGCTCCCACAGGGTAAGATGGAATGGTCATCTTGAGTCTAAAACAAAGAAATGGCTCATATCACATGAGGGCATCTCCTCTGTCCAATTCCCGCTCAGTAGAGCAGGAGGTAGCATAATAAATACATCAAGCTTGCAAGGTATTCTGAGTAACAGAAAGGTCCCCATTGCAAAGGGAGCAATGCACTCTAAAGTTTGGTTTGATAGCACTTGCATTGCGACAAAAAGAGCTACAGACCACATATAGTATTTCCAACATAAGCAAAAGAACACCACTAGCTCCTTACTCCACATGAAAAATATTTTTTTAAAAATGCATGGGTCACAGAAGAGAACATCATTGATCCTGAACAAGCAGTTTTTCAAGCAGACAAATCAACAATTGACTACTGCCTGGTGCTACTCAATTCCTCCATAGATAAATGCCTCCTGCTCCTGATCTATAGACTATATGAAAATAGAGGCCTAAGAGTAAGATGCAGTCAGCAGGTGGAGCTTTCAGATGATATCAAGACATTCAGAGGTGTGAAGCAGGGCTTTGTATTAGCCCCACTGCTATTCAATATTTATATAAATTCCTTAATTAAAACACTTCATTCGAAATATATTCTTGCCCCCAAACTAGGTTATAGAAGAAGCCCAGTTTTGATGTATGACAGATGACTCTCCCAAACATAAGTTGGCATGAGGTGTGCACTGAAAACCCTGGTAAGCTTTTGTAAAAATGAGTATTTAGCTGTTAATTATGATAAAACCAAAATCTTAGTTTTCTCAAACAGCAGACAGAAATACAAATGGTCAAAGAAGTTAACCAACATCCAGTAAATATCTAGAGGCTGTCTTTCAAAATAATAGAAAAATTACAGCCCAAACTAGCTATGTTGTTTCAAAAGCACAGAAGAAAGCCAATGTCATCTTAAGATTGTACAGGATGCAAAGAGGTAATTTTGCTCAGCCACAATTAACTTTTTTTAGCCCAAGTCATTTGCACAATTTATGTATGGGATTCAAATAGGGTTTCATTTTATAATATATGAATGAATCCAATCAAATTTCCTTAGGGCCATTTTAGGTGCCCCAGGATGCCTAGCCAGTACAACCTTGAGACTAGAAACAGGAATGTCAAGTATAGAGTCTCAAGCCTGATTCAGAATATTGTTAACCTGGGTTACAGTCTTATTAAACCCCAGTGGTTTACCACTGTTAGTACTAGAAAAGTACAAAGACACTTGATGATTAATCTATGAAAAAAAAATACATATGGGCTGTCACTTGAATTCCTACATTACAGGGGTTATGAGGATGCTGTAAATATAGTTAAATCAAGGACAGCTAATATGGAATCCTAAAAAGATTTTTCATAAGCCCGCATGTTAATAGAAGGCTCCTCTAGAGCTCCTGCTAAATACCTGTATAATTTAACTTTCTATAAACACAGATGGGCTTTCTCTAGGACATCCTCTAAACTCGGTTCAGCTTTTTCATGACCTTTATAAGGTGTGGTGCACAGAACTCAGCACAATATTCCAAGTACAGGCTAATCAGTGCAAAGGTCAATGAAACAATAATCTCCTTTGATCTGGATGCAGTGCCTCTGTTAATACACCTCTGCTCCTGTTCAGCTAGTGGTCTATTAGTATTCCTAGAGTCTTCTCATGTGTATGGCTGCCATGCCCAAGTCTCACCAGTATAGTTCATATGCATCTGATTATTCCTACCCAGATGCAGAATGTCACATCTGTCACAGCTGAACACCATCCTGTTGGATTTGGCCCATTTTCAAAACTGCAAAGCCACCACTGTGAAATACTGTCTAACCCACATTTATCCATTTTGTCCAAAAGGATGATATGAGATAGTTTGCCCAATGTTTTGCTGAGACCAAGATATACCACATGCAGAACATCCCTTGGTGTTGCAAACTAGTTACTTTGTCATAAAAAGAACAGCAGATCCATACTTCTGCTGGCCCAACACCAGTATGGACCACTTACTACTTCCTAAGGGCAAGTATGGATAATGTCCTCCTCCCACTCCCATCCCACTGAAAATGCACCCTGTTTCTCTCCTGAGTTCATTAAAATCCTTCCTTCTTGAAGTCCAAAGTATATAATTGACTTCTCTCAGTTTTTCCTATCCTATCTGTAGCTGTTTATAATTCGAACACTTTATGTTTTGTACTCAGATTGAGCATGCATTTTGCATTACATAAAATAATGCATATGAAGAAAGCTATAAGATATTTACACATGCTGGCTTCTTTTAAGAATATAAACTAATCTATTTAAAACAAAGCTGTTTCATCCTCAAATGTCAATAGTGCTAATGGAAAACATACCCATCAGGTGTAATTTTTAATGGTCAGTGATGTTTTGGTTCCATTTTTTAAAAATTGTAACATAAATAACAAAACAGTGCAATAAAATTGTATATACAAATTGTAAAATTTTTAATCAGAAGAGGCAGCTGTCAATAAATGAACTTGCTTCTTCTTTTTCATAATCTGAATAATTAGCAGTAATCACACACTGGACAAAAGAGTTAAAGTCTTTCCATAATTTTTGATTTTTTGCCTCCACCAAAGGAAATACAATTGGGACCTTTGTCTTAATTCTTTCCTAACAGCAGAACTCCCAATATAGTTGAAGGTGTATGTGTGCCTGAAATGTTATGTTGGGATTCTGAAACAACAGAATTTTTATGAAATTCTCCTGCCAATCTTGATGCCTGTATATCTTCATATTCAGGAATGTGCCACTGACACACTTAGGCCTAAAACTGTTTAGGGCCTAAAGGTTAAAGCCAACACCCTGAACTAGACTTGGAAAATATCCTGACAGATTTTCATCACAATACGTTCCTGGATAATTTTAGTCTACTAGAAGCATTTGGACATTCAGGAATAGCCCTCATGGAATAACACAGAATGAATATTTGGCTGCTAGATCTGACCAGCTCAGAAATGGTCAGAGTTGGTGTACTAGATGTCGCTGGGTAGGCCTGTTTTTTCATACGGGATGCAACTTGTCTAGAATAAATTGAAGCCCCATCCCAAGGTGTACTTTCCTAGTGACCCACAGCATGTCAGTCTTGTCTGGATTTAATTTTAGTTTATGTATTTTCAAACCCATAACTAAGCCATTAACTTCCTCAGGGCCATTCCATTTCTGCTTAGTTTTTCACCAAGTTTATTCATTTGCACTGAGACAATTTCTACACTTAGGGCAGCCATCTAGAGTATTACATCAGCTTCCTTTTAATTCAGCAAAAAGAATTGAGTTATTCCAGTGGAAGTTATATTTGGAAGCCTCAGCAGGTGGCAGAACCTGGTAGATCTGGATAGGAACTGTACTTCAGAACTGTAGGCTACCTTAGGAAGGCAAAAAACATGCTGGAAAAGGCAGCAGCAAATGACTTCTTTATTGTTGCCAGGAGAACAACATGTATTATTCATAAAGTCACCAGGAGTTGAGCTTGGCTCAAAAAAGCATTTACTTTTACATTTGATATAGAAATTATACTAAATCTTTTCTAATACTTTCAAGTGATTTTTTTTCAAAACTGAATTTGTACAGATAAAGTTATATATATTTGAATGTACAGGAAATTAAAAGAGTAAATACAAACATGATTGCATTTTTGGATAGGAGGCTTCATTGACTTTATGTATAGTCTAATATAGATACTTGTTTAAAACTGCAGAGTTAAATGCCAGCTGAAAGTAACGGGAGTGGAATGTTCAGCTTAGCAGGGTACTGTCCAGCTGCCTGGAGCAAAAAAAAAAAAAAGGAAATTAAGTAATATTTTCCAGCCAGCTCTGACTTTATAGTCCCTATAGTCTTGTTAGTGTCTTCTGATTGTTTTTCTCAAATTGGGAAAGGCACAATTATTTTTACTGTGTCAGGGCAGGCTAAATACAACCAAATATTCACAAGTGCTGAATATTGACAGGCAACTGAATGTTTCATACATCTAAATTTTAATCTTTTGACAAAATCAAAATTCCATCTTCAGAACTTATGAGAAAAATTCCATCAAAGTATATAGTTACGTCTGCGATTGTGGTAATGCCAAAGAATGGCAAGAGTTCCACCTTCAGGTCTGAGACAAAACTACCACTGATACCAAGAGCACAATGGAACTAATCTAGTGCCAATTCAAGAATCAAATACTGAAAGCAAGCTTTAATATGATATCTAGAATTACTTGCACTCAGTATGCCTTTCTTAAATTTCAGATACTCTTTTCTTCTTCTTCTTCTTCTTTTTGCAAATTATGATACTTCAGAGATGAAAACTGCATCTCACATTTTTGCTATGTTTAAGGAAATATACCAAGACATTCCTTGACAATTCTGGTATGTATTTATATGACTGCAGAGGGAGTATGCCTAATGATCAGATTAACCATGCAATGTACAGTGTCATTTAATATATAGTCATTACTTTCTTTTGGCTTGTTCTCATTCCAGCCCTTTTCATTCCAGCTCACAAACTGCTAAGAGGTTTTGGTCCATTGACAGATGCTGCTTCTTTCTTTTCGTTTTAACATTTCGTGTAGTCACTGTGTGTGTTTGAAATTATGCACAATAAACGAACTCAAACCTGTGTGCTTCATTTGCATTATTGGCCAATATAATATTTGAATTTGTTATTTGCTTAAAACATTGGAATTTGATTTAGGATAAATTTTAGACTTTTCATAATCAGCTAAATTTCCTGGAACCTTAGATTATTGGAATGCAATCTTAATTATATCAATAGCCTACACAAAGGTAGCCTATGTTACTTTAAAAAGCAATTTTATTCAATCATTTAAAAAACTTACAGTACTAAGGTCATCATTACAGTACTTACATCCTTATAGTACTAAGGATTGTTCAGGTGGTAACCTCAAAAGCCAGTTCAAAACTGATACTTGAAATACATATAGGATCTACTCAATAACATCCTTCATGTATCTATCACAGTCTTTTCTGTGTGAACAGGTTACTATGCATTGGGATGCTTTAGACAGGACCTGGTTTATGATTTTTCTCTGGCAAACTTGATACTATTCCAGCAATCTTGGTGAGATCTGCCTGACAGATCCTTGTAGAAAAAAATATGCCCTGATTGACTGGCATTATGGAACCTGCCAGTCATGGCACTCTTTTTTTACAGAGTCTGATAAGGAGGTTGCAGTAAGATCACTAGAGCAGAACTTATATTTAAAGTTTCTGACAGATGGCAAAACTAATCACTCTAAGCATCTGTCAAAACTTGCCTCCTCCCCCAGCCGCAGTCGCAGCCACTTTAGGAGGAGCACCTGGTGAATGTTTTTCCTGCTTGGTGGGAGGGAAACTAAGCCAGGAGAATCTACCATTAAGGGCACCTTAAATTGCCTCATATTAATCTGCTCTGGCTTCACCAGTAGAGCTTGGTTGTGGGGAAATAATGCCAGTATACTGCTGTTCCACATCATGGACTGGAGTAAAATATATTAAACAGGCTGCCTGGATGTGCTCTGCGTTTCTTCTGGCAGGAGTGGTAGTGGCACTTAAAAAATACTTTAAAAAACACTACTGACTAGGAACACTGGTCTAAGACTGTAATAAACTGTGAACTTGAACTACTGACTAGGAATGTAAAAGAAATCAGTCATATTTTTCTTTTCTTTTTTAAGGATCCAGATACTATAATCAACTCCAAGTGGCAGGTGTCCATTATTTTTCACTAGGAAAATTTGCACTTTAGCAAAACTTGGGGAAATCAATGTAAAACAAAGTTATTCTAAATGAAGCTAGATTAAAAAAGGATGTAGATTTAGGCTTTGTAACTTAAAAAAAAAACGTTTATATAAAGTTTTATAGGTAAGTGCAGCGATGTGCAACTGTATGTGGCTAGGTAGTTGGAGAAGACAGTGTCTGTGTGAAGTGGGGAGGAAAAGACTACACACCTATGTTGACATTCTGTGAGTTGGCATACAGGTTGGATTTAGGCCATGAAGTCCTGCTAAACCCAAAATCGTCCTGGAAAAAATGTCTAGATAATTTGTGCTAAAAGGCAATGACCTTACTTTTCTGTCTAAGATTTCTTCAGGTACTTGAAGAATGGTATCACATCTCCACCCCACACCCCGGTCATTTTTTCCCCCAAGACTAAAGATACCAAGTTCCTGCATCTCTCCTCATTGGATTACCTGATCATGGATTTTAGGTAGGCAACAGGGCACCAAGAATACAATGTTAGAAATGATTACATACTGTTTGAATTGTGCAGGAAAGTGTTCAAACATCTTTGCTGCATGCAAAAAAAGCACTTTTTCAATTGGTTAAGTTACTTTAAACTATCTTGTATTGCTCTGGCTAGCGTGTTGGGTGAAAAAAACACATACAAAAATTTCAGCTCTGCTCACTTTGGGGGCTTTGGGGGCCACAATTATGTTCAGGCTCCACTCACACCCAAAAGGGCATAATATAATATTTATTTACTTCTTTTACATAATTCCACAAACTCTGGAATGCTCACATAAATAATATAAATGTAATAGAATTAATTAAAAAAATAACTTTAAAACCATAAACCATGAAAAACACAGCATGTGACAGAGTCCTCAGTCCCAAAGCCCAAAAGAATTAGTAAAGCTTCCTCTAAAAGTGGTTACCTTGTAGGTCTACAGAACAAGTGATCAGCAGTTTCAGAAAGGGCGGGCTTCCTCACAGAATGACAGTGGCTGTCAGTACCAGATGCACAAATGCCTCAGCCACATTGCTTGGTTTTCTTCAAATGAAAAATGAAATCCAACACCCCATGGGAAAATGGGCAACTTCAGTCCCTCTTATCTAGACTAAGCCCTTTGTTGAGGAGCCACCAGAGGAAAAGCAACTTTGGACTCTACCCTAAGACTGCCCAGAATGCAAGCCTTGTTTTAATCACCTGAAAATCCTATGATGCTACAAAAGACCAAATTTCTACAAAATGAGAAGATTGCTAAAAACAAACAAACAGGACATTCAAGAAGTCACATGACTATGGAAGAGTTTAACATGATTCGGTACCACAGCTAGATCTTGTATCAAGAAAAGTGCTACCCAAAGAAAGAAAACTAACTGAGTTAAAAAGCAGAGAAGTTATTAAAAGCAAGAAGGCATAATTTTTTTAAAAAAAATAAAGTGGTGTTGAAAAATATGTAAGCATATAATGAAGAATGCAAAAATGGTTTTGAGAAGCATACGGCAAATCTTTAAAGTCTTCGTTGACAACAGGGGTGGACTTCCAGTCAAAATAATGGTGTAGTCAAGGAGGCCTTTGGCACACTCCTGTACCTCTTAAGCCAGTCTGTATCCTGCTGATTGCATAATTGGTATTGCTGGAGCTAACAAACGGGGATTATTTTCTCTCTTGGATATCTGAGAATCTGTTTTTAATTGGTCCTACGCAACAGACAAAAAGATTCAACTGTACTAACTCCACCTTTGGAGCATTTGCAGTTGTTACTGAGGAGGCAGATGTGACTGTCTTCAAGGTCATAGTTCAGGATTTAAAAAATATTATACCCATAATTTGTACCATACTGGATGTGGCTGAGAGAATATCTAAATTGGAGAATTGTGGGTTCCCTATTGATTCATCTGAACAGAACTATAAAAAAATATTATCTGTAGTAATAACTTCTTCAGAAAGTTAGTATAATAACCTAATTCTGTGGTAGTTGTAGTAAAATAAATATAAAAATAATCTATCTTTTGGGAAATTTTAAGTGTACAATTTGGAGGTTTTAAAAATGTTTAATTGATCTATAGTCAGTATACATGTGCCCATGTGTATCACAAATAGAAGATAAATTAAACAATGCAGTACAGTAAATGTAGAGGCCAGATTACTCTCCCCTTTGCAGGTATAAAACAATCTGTTTTGGCAGCATACAACTTGATAAATTCATATTTAATAGAGACCAAAGGTCTACATTGAACAGGAGACAGATGGGAAACATACAGAGGAAACAGTTCTTTAATTTCATTTTCTAGAGGTTTAACTTCTGGAGGTTTAACCAATGGATGATCTAAATGTCCCAGAGTCTCTTGTATTGGGGTGGTATAAATCCAATAATAAACCAACACAAATGTCACAGAAGCATAGTCTGAAATAATAACACATCTTCTAATATAACATATCAATGAACAAGATATTAGGAAATAATCAAAGCAAAAAGAAATTCTTTGTACAGAAGAGAATATCTACAACAGCATCACCAAATTCATTCCCTTGGCTTTCCGGGCAGATGTGTGATATAATATAACATATAATGGAACATACAGTAGAATTTCTGCTTCCTTTTTGTTGCTTCAGTTCCTTTTGAAGAAGTTATATCCTTCAATTGCTATATTCAGATCTTGAGAATTATCTCAGCAGGACTCAATTATGCACAGTAAATCATTTTTTTTTTTTTTTTTTTGTCTGCGCTCAGTCATTACTGACCCTGCAGTGACTGCCTGGACGAATCCTTGCAGTTTTCAAGGCAATTGTTTTTCGGAAGTGGTTTGCCAGAGCCTCCTTCCTAGAGCAGAGCCCAGCTGGCGAGCGCAGGAGGCGGGTTTCCGTTGCTTCGCGCCCTTTTCGGGCAAGCGCGGTTTCACGCTTACCAGCAACTGGTCCCGTCTCTCTGTGCAAGGCGCTGCCAGCATTTTTCCTCCCACCGGAGTGAGAGTCCCCATTTATCTACTCACGTGAGTTTTCGACCTGTTGGGTTGACAGGAGCTGCCTTCCACTATTACAACTTTCATTTCATTTTGGTTCATTTTTCATTCTCTGAGCATACACATCTCATTGTAGCATACACATCTAAGGCCCATAAATTGTATATCTGGTTTTTCACTGATTAATTTATTAGACCCCATTTAATTTATTAGGTATTCTTTCAGACACATTGTCCTTATTCTTTAGGACATACAACCAAGATTATCAGAGTGTGTGTGTCAAAAATATCAAGATGGCAGCCATGACCATGAGATTGAAGTTGCCATCATGACTTTTCCAATGCCACTAAGGACACCCAGCAGTCTTTATCCTTAAAAAACAGACCATGAGCCCAAAAACCAAAAATGTTGACATTCACTTCTGTAGCTGACCTTCCATGTATCAGAATACTGGATGAGAATATCACCTCAGCCCTAGGTTTTAGAACTTCCTTCCTAGAGCATCAAAATCTAAATTGAAACAATTGTTGCTACTCTTGGTGGTATCATTTGTTCCAATGTGGATGTACAGAAAATAATCTATTGGTATACTTACAACAACTGTTGCCTTATCAATCCTGGATCCATTTTCTTTAGAAAGTGCATACTTAATGGGCCAAAGGGTCTGACCAGCACACGTTCATTTCTGTTTCTAGTACTAGGAATTGCTAAGTACAGTAACTTTTCTCTTTGCTTTCCTATAAGGAGCAGCTGCATCCTTGTTTTCAGGGCTAAAGACTACAATCTGTTGAGGAGGGCATCTTATTCCTTCTTTAAAGGTTCAGAACCTGGCTTCTTTGATTAGACTGGAAAGCTGTTTCTGATTTCTAAGGTATAGAAGATCTTCTGAATCTCTTGTCTGTTGCATTTGTTCCTTTGCTTATAATATTTCCTGCTTAAGAGTTATTTCATTGTCAATTTCATTGTTGTAGTGCTTCCTCTGTTTGGTCACTTCACTGAAATTTTCTTCAAGCTCTAAATTTGCTCTTATTGTAAATATATGGCAGCTTATTTTGTATAAATATTTATTCATTTCAATTTATATGGCCGCCTATCTCAACATTGTGACTCTGGGTGGTGAACAGCAGTTAAAAACATAAATTAACAATAACTTCAGAATAAATACATAATCAGCAGCCAAGGTAAAAATCTTCACAACCGTTTACACAACCATCCCATGGGTTTTGCCACACATTTTGACCCCTGTGCATAATCAGGTCTTTAAAGCCATACAAAAGGCCACCAGGGTTGAGGCTAATTTAATCTCCCAAGAGGGAAGGGTGATGTTCCAAAGAATGGATGCATGACAGAAAAGGATCTCTTCCTGGGTCCTGCCAGTTGGTACTCTTTAATAGACGAAATCTCTAGTGTGCCTCTCCTGCCAGATCTGATGGGATGGGTGCCTAAAATAGCCCAGCCCCTTGCCATGAAATATACTGCAAGCACAACCAATATTCCATATTGCAACTGCAGAGTCATATCCATTCATTTCTTCTGATTCTTAAATTGGTGCCACAGTAAAAAGGCTTCCCTACTCAGGTTTTCAGGTTAACAAAGCTAAGTACACACTGTCCACTTCAAGGAAAAAAAAATTGTTAGGGATTTTACTTCACTGAATTCTTCTGTAAAACTCTTTTAGCTCACCCTGTTCCCTCTCAATGACCTTGTTCCCTAGAAACTGGCTGCCTTATATTCCTTCTACAATCTTTAAAGCAACTTCTGGTTGCTCAGCAGGAAGCATTCACTCAATCTTTCACAATAGGAATCAAACAACACTTGATGCAGATTGATGCTGATGCTACTCTTTAAATCACAGTAAGCTAATGGGGGTTCCATAAAATCTCTCCCTGGTCACATTGCAAATACCTTTTCATAGTGGCATCTGCATGGGAGGGTGGTGTCAAAACCTGCAAGATGGCAATCATGGTATCATGACTGAGGTCCTACCCCTTTCAATGTGCATGCAATGTTGATGCAAATAGAAAATGAGTGAAGCTTCAATTGCAGTGCCATAACTGCCATCTTGCCTGTTTAGACACCCTCAACCCCACCCTGTAGACTCTGCTGCCTTCTTGGCAGAATCAAGAATTCCAACGAGGTTGATGAGGACAGTTTTCATACATCCTCACTTGATCCTGAAGTGGAAGCATTTCAAGCTACATCATCTCTTTTGCAGATATAATACCAACCTTGGTATTAGAAACATATACCTATGTACAGGATTCTGATTCCTGCTTCTTGCCATCATGTCTCCAGACTATATGATTCTCCCTTTGTACTGAAAGAGTCATAACAAGAATATTCCTATGCCAGTACAACTCCCATCTTTCCAGTATAGCATCATGTCCTACTTTGCATAGGAATATTGTATTAATACTAACTAGAACTATGAGATCTGGCTGCAAAGATCCAGATGGCTAGTAGATGGGAATAAAGAGATATTGGAATCTCTAACTGCTTCCTGACATCCAAAGGTTGTCCAGATTTTAGAAGCCTAGACCTGACAGCCATATAATATACTGCTCATATAATATACTATTTCATATAATAAGGAATGGGAATAGTATTATAAAGATTTCCTACTTTCACTTGCATAGAGATATGACCCTGTAAACTTTACCCTATTCTGTTATTTAAAAGCTAAATACCAGAGGGCATGTATCCACTACACTTGTGTGATTATTGAAAACTTCACTCGTGTTCTTCTTTATTTTAATTGAAGAAGTCTGCTAGTGTGCTGTTTAGTCTGTTTCTGACCACTGCTCATGTTTTATGTTAATGTACTTTATGTTTTCATTGCCTATGTGCTCTGGAGTGGGGTGTGGTGGGTAGGAAATATGAAAGCAAATGTGACTATAAAAATGAGAATGTGGCAAAATTACAATACACTGGTATTCCTGCCAGTTATTACCTATTATAAATAGAAAATTACTTTTAAAATAATTTCATTCCATTTGAGGAAAAGCCATAACCTTCTATTATATAAACTTTTCCCATATAGAATGGACAACCTGGACTACTACTGAAAATTGAAAGATTTTGTTTAACAGTTATGATAATCTTATTCCTACCTTACAGAATCATTCTGAGTACTGAAACTTATTATTGTTCAGCATTCTGCAGTTGCTAGATATTGAAAGCAAGATCACGTTGCTTATGATCAGTCCTTAGATATTTCAGGGTCAGGTGTCCTAGTGGTTCATCTCTGCATTATAACTGACAGATTGTGTTAGAAACTAAGAGGGAGCTGTAAGCAACCTCAGCATGAATGTTAGCCAAACTGGCTAAATTATTCATTTGTGAATGAATTAACAGATAAATTTAGCCCCTGTCTTCTCTGACTAAAGCATACAGAACATGGTTCCTCATTCCTTAGAATGAATTTGTAGTCTAATATTTTACTTCGTGCTACTTTGTGCTTTGAAAGTTTTCAATATGTGTTTATGCAGCTAACATGAACTGTGGTGGCTTTCCAATTGGGGCATGTGAATTTGGTGGGTTTTTTCCCCTGCCTCTTGGAAATTTATCCATTTCTCAAGTTAAACTTCACTCCATATCTTATGTTGTCACAAAATAGGGTCATAAAATGTGTTGTCCTGATCTTCAATCTCTACCCTCCTTTTGCAGTTTTCAGATTTATTTATTTATTCAGTTTATATGGCAACTCATCTCAAACAGAGATTTGTGGGGGCACCAGTTGCTGTAGGCAAAGCAATATGCTTTCCATTCCCCTTTGGCATAGTGACACTTCCACCCAGGGGACTGCAGTGCCACATGAGTGGCATTGTGGTACAATCCTGCAACACCATGACTCAACCCCTCTGGGCTGATTTGAGTGCCCTTCCTGCCACATGCCATTTGGGCATCTTACAAATTAAAAAGTAACGTGAAATAAATAACAATGTCTTTTGAATCAGCCACGTATGCCAGCTGACTCTGTAAAATAGAACTATCTTACTGTCCCTCTCTTGGAGGAAAGAAAAGATATTATTAACAGCAATTAATTGACAACACAAACCAACAGCACAGAGTAATGGGTTTGGACCCTGGAAATTTAAGCACTTCCACTATAAGTGGACCATACTACACAATTATTAGGTTCTGGCTTTGTCTACAGACATCTATGTGTTGAGGACCACCATCTTTGTTAAAGAAGCTGATGCATGCCTTGCACGGCACACCTTTTGAATATCTAAGCCCACCACTTTAACCATCATACCACAGCATGGCTCTTGTACCAATTATCTCATGGGATTGTTCAGAAGGTAAAACATTTATCTGAGGTTCTTGGAAAAAATACAAATGACAAATGAATAACAAAAATGTAAATAAAACCTTAATCAAATTAAACCACATTTGCAAATAATAACAGTCTGTTCTGATTATTATTGTGGAAGTATAGTGTTTTGTGCCAAGTGAAGAAGGGACTATCTGCAAGCTTTAGCATATTAGTAACTGTCTATTTTACAGCTTTTGATGGCAGATGACTATTCTGTTTAACTCTCCATGTGCTTGATGGATATTGAAAGAAATAGTTTTCAATTTTGAACAGCCAGTAAGAGAACATAATTTTTATAATTGCTTTTAGATGTGTTCCAGAAGTATGCTTTTGTAATTCAAGAAATTGATGCTCCCTTAAACCCTAGTTTCTCCTGCGCAGTTGTTTAAATGTCACCTTATAGTTACATTATATGTTTGCTGTTAAATATATATTGCAAAACACTCTAAAATCCTGTACATTTTGGAAAAGAAGCAATACTGTGAAAATTCAAAGATCTGCATTTCACATTGTTCAAGATGTTTTAGAATCTAAGATGGAATGCATCAAGGTTGAACTTCTCCTCTTCTTACCTGTGGTGGTTTCTCAATAAACCATAAAGAACAACATTTCAAAAATCTTGTGTAAAATATAATGATTTCACAAGGAAATGTAAATGTTAAAAAAACTCTGGCTACTTTCTTTTTGTGGCTTTTTCAGTTTTCACTTCATGCAATCACACGAGGAGGTGAAAAACAGACAGAAATGGGTGGGATGGAGAAGCCTACCTAGGCTGACATCAATCTTGCAAGTCTGAAAGTAAATTTCTCCCCCTTTACCTTTACAGCCCAAGAAACTAGGTAGGGTCCCTTCTGAGACGTTTGCCATGTCCCCATTCCTTCTGCAGGCTAAACTACCTCTTGTCCAACCTTTCCCCTGACTATGGCTCTTCCCCCTCTCCCAAGGTCATTCCCACATACTATTACAGCCTATGAATTCCCGTGGGAACACTAGGTAGTGCAAAAACCAGCTAGATATCTACCAACCTGGTAACTAAGATCTGGGAAGAAAGTTCAAGATGTTGGGGCTCAACTGGTGGTCTTCTTTATACTTCCAGTCCATGGAAGGAGAAAGAAGGGTATTACAAGCAATGTTGATTGCAGAGGTTTAATTTCTGGGACCGTAATCAAAATAACCAAGATGATGTACTCCTGGCCTGAGACAGGCTGAACCTCACAAGAACTGATAAAAAGCATGGTTGAAACACAGCAAGATTTATCGCAAGGTCTTTAAACTGTGGCACTTGAAATGAAAATCTTGAAATAAAAACCTCAGATAAAGATTTGTGTACTATAGAGGTGATTAGGAGTGTTGCTATAAGGTAGCCATGAAAAGTCAGAAAAAAACATTGGCCCATAAGTTTCATGGCCTTTTTTGTCCATACACCAATATACTAATATAGAGTATGGGAAATAAGCAGGGTGAAATTGAAATCTTGGTACAGGAAGCAAATAAATGGTGCTAGAGCTAACGCTAAGCATTGGTTAGGTTGAAGAAGTGGTCCTTCCTCTGCAAAGCAGCTAATGAACTGCTGAACTCAGACAGCAGGAAAATAAAAGTGCTCTAGCCCATTGAGCATTCCAGCAGATACAGTGAGGGAAAGGGTCCTTTTGAACTGGAGCAGGGAAATGCATATGCAGGTTGCCTTCAGAGTGAGTGGAGGATTGATAGTGAGCGATGTTGTCTGTTTCTGCCCTCCAGAAATGGTTGCCAGCCAGTTCTAACAGAGGGTAAGTCCAAATGTGCAATTAGACAGGAAAGTGGAACATTGGGGGAAAGTGACCATGCTTTAATGCTAGAATTCTTGATTTGAATAGAAACTAAATCTGAGTATAGTTGAACATACATATTGATCTAAAAAGTAGATGTTAATACCCTTAGAATAATGACCATAACAACTATGGTATTAGGAATAGGAATGCAAGAGGCATGGGAGTTCCTAAAAGGGAAGTTAGTAAAAAAAGCAGAAATAGAAATAACTGCAATGAGAAAAAAAGAGGACAGTGAAAGAAGCTCTTATGACTACCCCTTAAAATTAGTGAAGTCATGAAAACAAGACAGGACAAATATAGGAAGTGGAAAGATAGGCAGGTCACTAGGGGAAAGTATATACAATTGCTAGTCTCAGGTAAGCTAAATCTTAGCAATTTTTGAAGGATACCTTCATGAGCTGTGCTGCCTCATCATGGTGGCAGTGGTGGTGGTGGTAGTGGTGGTCCTGGTGTTCCTGGGAGGATGAGTGAAGAACTCTGAGAATTTATGCCAAGAGTACATATTTCCAGTAGGGTCACACAAAGCACAAAGTTAATCTCAGCTGCCTAGATAAAGCGCCTATGATGGGCAGCAGTTATACAGGAAGATGACAGAGAAAGATCATCTACTTTAATGACAACAGTAAAGGCATCATGTTATACTAGGTCAGAGAAGGCAATAGCATCACTCTTATACTTTACTACTTAGATAGACATTACAAGATGATTGATGCTTTTGAACTTTGGTGTTGCAGAAGATTCCTGAGAATATAATGGATAGTCAAGAAAACATACAAATGAATCATGGAACAAATCAGTCCAGAATTTTCACCTGAGGCACAAATGACCAGGCTGTGAGAGTAAGAGCGAGAGGAATAAAGAATGTACTCTCATCCCCCGAAGAGCGAGGGAGAGATAAGAGGATGAGACTGGCCCCTCCCTGAGGAATGCTGGTGATGTTTGTAGATTGACCCTGAGAACTACTCTCAGTCTGGGAAGATTCTTTGTGTAGTGTGAAGCCAAATAAACCTTGCTGGATTGAACCTGTATTGTCTCCTGGAGTTTCCTGGGCTAAACCTGACACAGGCTCAAATTATATTTTGGACACATTATGTGAACATCTAGCTCTCTTGAAAAGTCTATGGTGCTGGGAAAGGTGAAAGGAAAGAAAAAAAGAGGCAGCAAGCAAGGTGATGGGCTAACTGTTGGAAGACCTGAAGGAACTATGTGATCATTAAGAGTCAACACTGACTTGATAGCATAATATCGTCATCATCATCATCATCATCATCATGGCTTCTGCAGATGATGAACTTCTGCAGAAGTTAAGAAAAAAGGAAGAAAAATAATATCAGCTGTTGAATGAAGATGGCAAAATGCTAACAGAAAACAAAGAAAATTTGGAATTATTAAATTTCAATTTCAACTCAGTCTTATCTAACAAGAGGGTATGTGTTCCACCAGGCAACTAAAGAACAGGATGTAGAGGCAGAACTGAAGCTGAAACTGAAGAAATATATCAGGGAATACACATCAGGGAATACACATCAATGTCTGGGAAGATTCTAGAGCTGATCATAAAGAGACAAATTTTTAAGTACCTTGAAGACAATATGAAGATTAAAAGTTGGCATGGATTTGTCAAGAAGAAATCTTAAACTCAACTTACTAGTTTATTTGTGACTGTTTTTATGATCCTGTTCCTGTTGCAGCAGGGTTATTGAAGGAATTAGTGGATTGTAGGAACACCCATAAAAAGTGGTACCTGACTCAGTCAACTAAGTCTCACTTGAATGGGCAGAATAATAGCTATGCATTTTGCCTTATACTGTAGCTCAGATTTTAGAAATACAGGATTTCCTCTATTTTTGATAATCTAATGATTATAGCTCATTTGGAAAGCAGGAAACTATTCCCTTCCTTCTCCTACTCTTGACCTACCTACTGTTCCAACAGAGTAGTTGTTTAGTTCCTCCCCTCGTGCCTAAGTTGCTAATAGCTACCGTTAACATGTATAAAGAATTCTACATGAAGAATGCAGTTGAGGGCTGCATTTCATTCAGGGCTATACATGTTTGTGGGGATTCCAGTGCTTCAGAAAAAAGTGTTAGCACATTGGTTTCATTAATGCTGTAGCTAGCTATTGAGAATCAAGGCTGTTCTGCACAGTCCCATCAGTAATCTTCATAACTACCTCTTACTTTCCTTTTAATGACTGCAGTCTTCAATACTTTTAACTAGCAGGAAACCCCATTAAATTAGTAAATTACTTCTCAGTATAGATGAATTGTTGAAACTGGTTTATATAGGGATACAGATTCTAATTTCAAAGCCTTGTAGCAACAAATAGCAGAATCAGAAGCCCTCCTTTTATCCCATTTAACAAAAAAGTTGATCAAACACTTTACAATACTACAATCAACTATACTGTGATTAGAAATGTGTTAAAATACATTTTTCTGTCAATGTTTGATATCTGCATATTGATGTAGATAACTACCGGTTACTATAATATAGCAGAAAGATTAATAAAGATACCCATCTGCTAGGAAATCAGAAATATTCCTTAGTTGTACTAGATGCTTTAGTTTCCAGTTTCACCTTTTAATTTTAGAAATTATATGTAATAATAGGTAGTAAATGGATGCATAATTATTTATCTGCTTCAGTCAGGACAACATCATGTTGATTTTTAAAAGCCTGTTTCCTCAGAAAGAATATATAGAGACAGAGTGTTGGACAACTTAGTTCTAGAATTGGGCTACCAAATCTGGACTGCAAAAATGGCAGCAAAGTACTAGATTTTTCGGTATCTTTTTGTAGCTATCTAATGGTCACCCAGATTTTTGCTGCCAAGATCTGGTACATTTAATCTAGAGAGCCAAGAACATTTTAAAAGAACTCAAAATGCCTCTTGAATATCTAAATGGTCAGTTTAATCTTTGTCAGTGATCTTTGTTGCTTGTGAATAGCTGTGATACTTTTATTGCTTCAAACAGTATCATACATTTATTGCACAAAACTGCACAATCATGATGTATTTCAGGCTTGTAAACCACTTAGCAGTGAGCAGATTGCCTATATTTACAAATCAAATGTAGCTATGGTTTATTTTAATCCCCCCTTTTAAAAGAAGTTAGAAGCACATCAACCCTACTCTCTCAGACAACCAAAATAATCATAATTTGTTTTAGCCAATTTGTTTTTGTTTTTCTTTGTTCTGCACTTATGTAGATTGCCTGAAAACCAGGACCCAAACAAAGCAGGAATGAGTTAGGAAATCACAAACAAACCTCCTTTCACACATCACACTAAGCCACAGTTGGAATCCATGAGCCAAAAACATCATGATTTATAACTATGGTTTACTTTCTTAAAACAAGCCATGGTTTACTCATTGGGCTATTTGCATATCACACTAAGCCCTGAAATAAAAAAACCAACCGCATTATGGGTGAAACAAGTGATGCTTTCATAAAGAAAAGGCACACTTTAAGATGTGCCTCTATATTGGGCACTTTCAATACTATGAAAGGTGAAGAGCTAGGCTAATAAAACATTAATTTAAAAAAATAAGTTTTTTTAAAAAGTTCCATGACAATATGTTTTTTTCCCCTACAGGTTTAGTAGTAACCACAGCCAGAGATAGGATACTGGTGATGGGCTCTACTTCCCACTTTTCTAAACAGGCATTGCACTTATCAACATTTATTTTCAAGGTCCTCCTACCAATTTTTCAGGATTCCTAATATACCCTTACTTTTGGTATGGAAATATATTTTTAATGTTTTATCCTATTAACAGTTCACAAGAAACATTAACACAATTAAGCATGTTAATTCAACACATACGATGCCTCTGGGGAAAATGCCATTCAATTTTATCATTTTAATTGAATGTACAAGTGCATTTCGTTCAATCCCACAGACGAACACAAGTTCATACTTTCTGTCTCATATACACACACAATGCTGTTTGAAAAGCAGAGTAACTTCTGAACCATGTTCTTGTCTGAAATGAAAACAAAGTACTCATTGGAAAGCTTGATTTTAGCCCAAGAGACAAAGCACCTTCAAGCTGAGGACTTCAAGAAATAATTCATCAGCTTTCTTTCTTTCCAAGTTTTATCAGTGACAACAGCACAAACATTTTTATTAATTAAAAAAATAGAAGATTCCATCATTAACAGGGATGATTCCCATAATGACATAAAAAAAAAAATCTACGGAAGACTGAAGCAGAATGGTTACATGAAATCTAACACAGTATTCTGAAATTGTGGAACTACAAAACATACTTTTAAAAAACTTCTTTTGCATACAGAGAATCCAAAGAAAATGTTTTGGAACAACAAGATACTCTGTTTGGGAACCTAACTTTGTGATAAGCTATGAATCTTCATCTTCCAACTTTCAGTATATGATGGCATTCTACAAGAATAAGAGTGAAACATGAACGGATTGTATGTCAAAAATGCTTATTAATTCCAGGAGGATAAGGATTATACCTTCTGCACAATTGGCAAGAAAATGTCCATGCCTTTTAAAAACCTGGTGCAGTTATGTATAGTATGTACAAACATTCAAATAATAAATTAAGAAAAATGCTTTGAGGGTCAGGCAAGTATGATCAACCTACAAGAAAAATCAGTTTCCTCTGATATTTAATTCTGCTATTCTGTTTGCACATAAATCCTATGTCAATACAAAAAAAGCAATACATTTTCAAATATTATCTGCAGGTAAACTAAAAATACTAGCTAGAATGATTAGAAGCCGTTTTTGCTATTGACATTATTATCAATCTGGATAAAAGAATAAAATTTCCTCAAAGGAACACTTTGAAACAAAGTTAAAGAGAAAATATCAGGCAACTTTTTGAAAACCAGATAATAGCTTGATATCTAGTTTATCCTAGCTGCAGCTATTAGGCAGTTATTTCGGCATCTGTGTGTATAATTTAATTTTCATATAAACACCATAGTTAAAAAAGACAAAACTACTGTAGATTGTTTAAAGCTAACAAAAATACAGGGATATCAGATCAACATTCAAAAAGTGATCTTTTTCTGTAGCAAAATGACCAATGAAATCTTGACTTGATACAGTGCATATAAATCTTTTTTTTTTTGTAAAGAACGAAAATATTTAAATATTAAAGTTAGCGAAACATGAACAAATGTTTAAATATCAAAGTGCTAAATTTTACTGCCTTAAAAGTCACTGCAAATAAATGGTAAGATCAGATTTACTTGTGAAAGACATATTACCTTTTTAACTAGTTAATAAAAAGGTCACATACATGTGTATGTGTGTGAGACTGCCCATACCCATTATATAACTGAGTTGGTGTGAGTACACTATTTAGTCTCTCTTGTAACAGGCTCCCATGAGCTGGCAGTCACTGTAATAAATAGAGGCAAATCTTTACAATATGTCATGCATACAAATATTTATACAAATAAAGACACTGTGCAACAAATTATTTCATATTAATATGGCATTAACAGTATAAACATACAAAAAAGGAAAGTACATACACGGAATGTTTAAAATGCAGCTCACTAAACCCTTCATAGCATTTACATTCAGACTATTTTTACAAAACTTGTCCGTCCAAATTGTCTTGAATCTATTACTAACTAATTAGCTAAGCTCAGTCCTAGCCTTACTTATGTCCGTGCTGACCCTGTCTCCTTCGGTTATTCTGCGTTGCTATTGACTTAATCAGCCAAGGAGTAAGCATGGGATCTTTGCTTAGTGCCTTGCTGTCAACATATGCTTGTCAGTAAGTCATGCTACATTGATCCAAAGTTTGAAGAACTTTGTCATGGAAATTAGTGCATGTAATAAAGCCATTTCCCCCCATTTTATTTCTTTCACTTCACTTTTGGATTAAAATAAATTACAGCTAATAAACAAGACTTAGCAAAACAGCACCTTAAAATTGCACTTGAGCATGGGAGCTAACAGCCATTGTCATTTTACTATATCTTATTTATGAAACTGTGGATGAACACTGTTAAGGGGAAAAAGAGAGAAAAAAATAATTTATGTGAGGAGAATGAGGCCTGGTATGAGAAGTACGCTAAATATATAAATTAATAAAATATATGCTATCCAAATCAGTTGTTATTACTCTTGTTTTCAAACACATTGCAGTGACAATTTTCTACTCACCATGTAAGAAGAGTTTCTATGGAATAGCTTTTATACAGTTATATTAACATCTTTTTCTGGCTGG
Source organism: Liasis olivaceus (assembly GCA_030867105.1). NCBI lineage: Eukaryota > Metazoa > Chordata > Lepidosauria > Squamata > Pythonidae > Liasis > Liasis olivaceus. Next base: position 60,421,079 of record CM061351.1, read on the forward strand.
AGTAGCATCATTAAAAAGTGCCATTAAAAAAAAACACCTGCATTTAATCTTTTTATCTTAGAATTCTTCATCTCCAAGACTGTAAATTATGTCTTAGACCTCAGTTTGCAAAGAAATACATTAGGAAAAGTCCACTGATTAGGGCTGGAATTACTCCCCACCCCACCCCACCCCCATTTAACAAAAGCAGCATTGTTATTAGTAAATATTCAATCTTTTTGCCTGCTCTGGTAGGTAGTTGCCTTTCACAAGGGAAACTTGACTTTCAGAACGGTAACGTGTCCAAAAATAGCTTGTCAATAATGGAAGGAGGTGGCACTAAATCTTCCAATTTCAGGTAAAAGATCCGCTGCAGTCCTAGTGTGCAGAGAGCACGCAAGTCAGCAAGGACACCAAGCACCTTAGATTCTGCAGACTCGATCGGTTGTCTTTTGCTCTGACAGTTGAAGGCCAAATGATCCTTCAAGCTGCTCATGATCTTGTTGCATAGCTCATGCACTTTCTTTGGTTCTTTTAATCCATGACGGTCTGCAAAGCAACAGCAGACAAAGAAATCAGCATCCATATTATGCAAACGAGTGTACTAGTGATTAATTATAAGAAAAGAAGTACTAATGTAGTAATTCTGTAGCCTTGTATGTGAACATGAATAGAAAATACGTGTGTCTCAATCCAGTGGGAAAGTACAATGCCAGCTGATCCCACTCTTACAGCAACAATCAAGCATAGTACTTTATCTTCCAGTTGGAGACTAAAACAGTTATATTAGCACAACATTCTAAATGGTGCATATCTCACATTTTACTGGAATCATTTATTTTTTCAGGATTTGAGGCCTGAGCTGCCACAGAAGGTGTTTTGGAGATTTCCTAGCTTCCCTACCAGTTGTGAATGCTCAATATCTATGGCAACCATTATTTATTCAGTGAATTCAAGGGGAGATCAATATCCATTGCTAGCTCCATCAGTCCAAGGCCTGGAATTCCATCAGGAATTCACAGATACTCTTCTAAGAAAATACAGACAGCTCAGCCAATCTTTGCTATATGAATTATTTTATAGTTTTGCAGCATAGTTACCTTTTAAAGGGGTTACAGATTAAAGTACTCTCAAAATTAGCTATTTTAAGGCTTAAAATAAATTATTATATTACCTGTAAAGTACTGAAAAAGATGATGCTGTCTAGATAAGAAAATCGTAAAACACCCAAACCATTTCCCTGTATTCCACTTCTACCACAAGTCTCAGCAAGAGGAGAAAATTTTATTTTTGGTAAGAAAATATAAGGGCAGATTAGCTACAGCACTGTCAACCAGACCAAGTCTCTATCTAATCCAGCATTATTGTTATGACAAAGACCACCCAGGTGCCTTTGGAAAGCAAAAACAGCTGTACATACAACCCTCCTTTATAGTTACTCTCCATTTTCCAAGTAACTGGCATTCAGTAGCATATTGTATATGAACATTTAGCCTTTTTAATGCCCGAGTACACATGTTTAATTCCTAACCTCATACAATTATATTTCTCAAATACATTTTAAATGGGGTGCTGCTTTGTTCAGGTTATAAAAGAAACTACTGTACTCTTATTTCCATTGCCAATGGGAATAACTCTGTAATCTACTGGTTTATATCAGAAAGTGAAAAAGCAGTCATTTTCTTCAGAAAATCATATGAACTGTAGATTTATAAAGCAGGCAGAAACCTCATCAAATGCAACCCTAGGATTCTTTCGTAATGAAATTAAACTGGTATCAGTGGTGTCCTTTGGGAGGGCAAGGGCGGAGGGATTAGAGTGACACCAGGAGCTTCGCAGAAGCCCCGCCCCTTTTCTACATGCTTTCCAATAGTGCACAACAACCCTGGTGGGTATAAAACTAAGATAAGTTTATAAGGATAGATCTAAGGATAGATATATCCTGGGGGCAAAATGTTTACAAGTCCTATTTAAATGCAGACATCTAGAAGTATCTTCCTTTGGGCATAGCTATGCTTATTATTTAAGCTACTCCTGTCCTGGGCTCATACCAGCTTGACTCTAAGCATCTGATGAAAATCCTGCCAAATCTTGTCCAGTTTGGCAACATCCTGAAAAGCATTCAGCCTGGACTATGGACTGCTATATCTACCCACTGGACAATTCTGCTGCTGTGTCTCCCTACTTTTTTGTTCCAGGAAAGCTACTGTCAGTTGCTTTCCTTCCCATAAGTGGTCTTTCTAAATGATTTACTTTTATATATGTCTGTGTGCGTCTGTGTTTACACACATATATACACACATATTTTTAAAATAAAAGTATATCACCCACTCACCGAGTGACCCTGCACAGCTAACAAAGAAAACACTATATTCAAAAACATCGAATACAAGGAAAATGATAAAAATAAGAAAACATAATAAAGTAGAAACATACTGCACCACACAACTCATATTGTACAGCCAAGCATATCTGACTTCCTGGCCCAATTCCTGAGTGAAGAACCAGGTCTCCAGGGCCTTCTTAAAGGCTGGCAGGGATGGGGTCAACCAGATGGTCCTAAAGATAACTAGGCCCTGTACCAGTAGTAATCAACGAACTGGAAGCTCAGTCTGAAGATATGCAGTAGAATATTCCACCAATTACAATATTAGATTAATAGTGCCATGATGTCCTGGAAAACTTAGCAACATGAATTCAGTTTAATCTTCAATATAATTTGAACATTAAATATTGTAATTTTGATTTTTTAGTCTGATAATTGAAAATATTTAATTGCAATGCATTTTAATGTAATATAATTTAAAATTTAAATTAAACTTAAAATTAATTTAATTGCATTGCAGGCATACATTCTTTTTGGAATTTACTAAAATGGAAATTTGTTCACACATAATGATATATAAATGTCTGTAAAACAAATTTATTTTGAATCAAAAGAATACTAACCTGTAATCATACTTAGAGCTGATAAGCATGCTAAGGCTGGGATGTCAAGGTTGAGGCTTTGTAAATTTAAAGAGAAGTCTTTAATTGAGTCAAGCCACTCCCCAAATCCACGAAGGCACTGAAGTCGATGAAGTACAAGTCCTTTGCAGAAAACAAGCTTGTCTTCAGTAGTGTCAGATCTTAAATGAAAAAAAGGAGACATATACTATGAATATGGCTAAACTTACCAGTATATATCCTACTGCACAATGCACATTATCTAAATGCCACCAATATTTCCATACACATGTATCTCATTTTGAAAATATGGTAATGTTTGGGGCAGATATAAAGCAAGCTGATCTCACATCCAATTTATCAGGATAGTAACTGAATGCAATTGTAGCCATTCAGGGTGAAATCCTGAGTGTTCTTCCACCTGTGCTGCTGGATGAACAAAGGCAGCTGATTGGAGATGAAAGAAAATGGATCCAATTGGAAGATGGGTTTAGAAGGATTTGAAACTTCAGCCATTTACTTATATAAACAGAAATGGCCATGTGGTCTACTCAGTCGCGCATCAGGTATCCTCACCCATCTTTCCCAAAATTATTAGTTTTATGATAATGCATGATGCTTCTGTGATTATCTCCAATTTTGCCAAAAACAGAGGAAGTGGATGTATGAGAAACCTCACATACCAGGAAATGGGTCCATTTGAGAAGCCAGGCTGGAGAGGCCTTCTTTATTACTAGATATTCAAATTCTATACCTCCCCCTGCTTGATCTCATGCAGGGTATCAATTTGCCTAATTGAATGTCTGAGATTATAAGTACCAGATACGTGAAGATCATAGGTAAGATTTGTTTGTTACCCAAACACAAAATCAAGAGACATTTGAACCTGTCAGTCCTTGTTCTTGTTTACACAATTATGGGTATCCAGCACTATTTCACAGAGGAATGATTCATGCGTGTTATCCCCAGGTTAAACTCTCCTGTTCTCTTGCACACTGCATTCTTTGTTTACACAAGTAGTGAATCTTACACAACAGGTTTCGAAGGTTACAAATATATTCCTGGACTGTATCATTTCAGATAGATAGTGGGTTGCATGTTTTAATGTTCTTCCATGAAATCAAATCCTTACAATGAAAAATCTAGCATATTATAATAACATAATAATATTAATAACAATAATCTCCCAGGCATTAGGCATTTTTACACACAGTCAGTCATGGAGCTAAATAATATTATTCCTGTTTTTCTGCCTAAGCATACCCAAAGCAACTAATAGTAAAAATGGAAAACAAAGAATCTAATAAAAGCAGTTGAAATTCAAATTGAAAAGGCATAGTGAACAGGAAGGCTTTGACTCTATTGTGAAAGCATAAAGAAGTCTCTTTCCTGTATGCCCAATGAATGGACCTCCAAAAGCTACAGATCTCTCTCCTAAATATCCAAATAGGTTCATACTGAGATAGATACTATAGCTTCTCAGATAGCCAAGCCTCAAGGCATCTATGACTTTAAATATTAAAAACAGTATCTTAAATTGTACCCAGAAAACAATAAGGAACCAGTGCAGGTCTTTCAACACACTATTTTTTTTGGTATCCTGTACCATTTAGCAGCTTTGGTGCCACATTTGATACTGATTTAACCATTGATATAATACTCTAGGGTAGCACCATTTCATTAGTCAAATTGGGATGTAACTAGGGCATCAGGAAGTATTGCCATGTCAAGTATTGCCACTGGCATTCTAGACATAATCATTCAATGGCTCCACCATACCATTTCGGAATCCCGAAACACTGTGGGTGGAGGAGTGGGAACTGCAACCTTATGCAGAACCCTATCTAGAGTTGGAATATCAACAGTACTGCTGTCTTTTTGAAGCAGTAAAAGCTTCCAAAAGGTTTAAGAGAACTAGCAGGACCATACTACCTATAGCCAGGTCTCAGCATAAGTTATCCAACAAGGCAATTAAAATGGTCTCAGCAAATTTCCTCATCTCAGAATGAGAGGTTTGGTTATAGTTTTACTATATGATCTACTGTGTGTGTAAACTAGCCCAATGCCTTAATATTTGATTACTGTTCCAGAGTTCTGCTTCATCCATTCCTACTTATTAAAATATGATAGTTTTTCCCACAAAATCATCCTAACAGAAAAAAAAACAGAAGTATTTTGTCACATTCACAATTTGCTTCAGACAGTGATTAAACACTTATCTGTGTAAACAAGCTGGGTTGCAAGTTATCAATCCACCAAAATAAATATTTTTTGTTTTTGAAAGAGAGATAATAACTTTAATGTTTTATTCAAACAGATTACAAAATAATGAGTTTTCCACTACTGAATCTCAGATGTACCTGATGGATAGACGCAATATAAAAAGTTCCAAAAAAGCTGATTCTATGAGTAAAGTTTGATCTTCTTTAGGGAGATCAGTAAATCCCGGGATTTTTTCTGCCCAGTCTCTAGATATATCAATGGAGGCAGTGAGAAGATTGTAGAACTGTTGTACATGCTCTGCATCTGTACCCGCAGAAGCTTGTTCCGTAGAACAGTACTAGAAGAAAAGCAATTAAAAACAGAAGTGAAGGAAACTTTTTCCTCCAGATCAACAGACATTAGCACTGAACAATAAGCAACCATTATAAGCTGTCAAATGTATTGTAGCCTATGTATGGAGTTTATGAATAGTCACTTACACAAAGATACAGAGGAAGACCCTAGCAGTTATTGTATTATATTTGAAGGCTTGCTAACTCTTACCAGGGGAGGTTCATTGTACCAAGAGTCTTTTGGTGACTTAACCTGGTAACCAATATTTCTTCCTTGAATGAATCTATTCTTGTGGATAGTATGGTTTACTGGATAAAATGCTAATGAAGGGATCTTGGGTTGAAATTCCTATTTAAAGTTTATTTGTAGACATCAATCTGTCTTGCAGAATAGTTGATAGAGAGTTTCTTTTGTATATAAATGTATTTTCCTCATTTTTATAAATCAAACATTTTAATATCTTATGCAAATGTGCTACTTATTTTAATATGGCTGTGACATTTAGACAAATATACTAATATCAATACTAAAGGTGTATCCTGATGTTATTCATGGCATAGATTTTTCTTGGATGAATCAATAACCTTGTATCTATTTCTTCCTTTTCCTTTCTTACAAGAAAATACACTTATTTTATATGGCCTGTATGTCTTCATGATCCCAAATGCAGCAACCAATAACGAGAAGCTAAAATGGGGAAGTACAAAGCTCTGACATTATAACCACAGAAAATTATTCAAGATATTGAAACACAGAGAAGGAAAATATGGACACCAAGATGCTCTTTTCAGCAGCAATCTTGTATTGCATAAAATATGTGATTTCAGTTTTTCAGATAAAAGAAACTTTTACTGGTTACTTGGGTGAATATTACCACCATCTGTCACCATTTTTATAAGTCTGTGCAATTTAGCTCAGAGATAGCTTCCTACTGTCCTATTGTGCACTAGCAATTACTGTTGTTTAAAAAAATATCACTGTTATATTAAATTGACTGTATAGCAAATTAGACATTGTATACATAAGTTTACAAGCACCATCTTAGAAGTAGTCATAACCTTGATGGGAAAAAAAAGGAACCAGTATAAAACGGCCCCAAAGGCCCAGCCCTGCAAGGCCAACCAGAAGGATACCATGCCCGATGATATTAAAAGCTGTTGAGAGTTCAGTGAACTAGAAAGACTAAATTCCCCAAATCCAGCTCCTGATGTACATCATCCACTAAGAAGATCAAAGCAGTCTCAGTCTTTGCTGAGGGCCCAACAGAAATGGGTATGGATAATCAGTTGCTTCCAGTTGTATCTGAAGATGTGAAACCACTCCCTTTTCAAGCACCTCGTGTGAGATCAGCCAACAGTTTTCCAGCATTTCCAGATAAAAAGGAAGTTTTTAAAATAATAATCTTACCACTGCATTGTCTCCTTTAAGCAGAAAGAGACATAGCCCTTCCTCAAGGAAGAATTAATAAATCTCTTCACAACTGGGGTCATTCCTCACCTAGTCAATTCAATTTCATTGGCTAGGAGGGGCAAAGGTCAAGTGAGCAGGTAGTAATCCTCATCTCACCAGTTATGCTGTTCACATCCACAAGCAGAAAAAAAAATCAAAATAAAGGATACACTCTTACCATAGTTAAGTCATCTGCATACCCTACCCCTATATTGGAGTGCAAGTCAAGGATCAAACAAATTTATCCACAAAGACTTTGTGAATGCTCATCATGGACCACCAACTGCTCCAGCAATCCCTCTTTGCCATTCTGGTAGAGATGATGCAATATGGCACAGAAAAGTGACCCCTATTCTGTGGGGATCCAATCACCTTTACCTCCCCATTAAATCAGAGGGGATTAATTTGAGTCTGCAAAAGGCAAACAACAGTGCATACTGCCTGGACTATTACCATGTTCTACATATTGATTGAGACTTTGATAATATTATTAAGAGACAGCAAAATTTCCCAAATACACTCAGAAAACCATTGCATCCACCATGGCCTTTCTCTACCCTCAATGAACTCTCCTCAGATAGAAAACCAATCTATGCTTCAAGTCGCATACTAATCAGACAGGTCCATAGCTGCCATAGTGAACATAAACTTCTAATGTGCTCTTTAGTTGAACAGCCTAACTACTCGCATAATTCCCCAGGATAAGAAGTCCAGCCCTTGAAATTGTTCCAGCTGAAAGGGATATTCTTAGGCAGTGGTGTTGATAAACATAGGATTTTTCTATTGTTCTAGCCACTTGGTTGCACTAGAATGGACTCAGAATTGGCTGATGATAGATAGCATGATGAAGTTCTTAAAGATTGTCACCATTCTACCTTCTTGCTCTTCAAAGCTAATTTACCCCACCAAAGAGTATGGATGTGGGCTGCTTTGGACCCAAAGTGGAAAAGGTACTTCTGCAGGGGTATGTGAGGCCTGTTGGCAACTCCTTGTCTCAGATGCATGGTTCCCGTGTGAGCCCAGGGAAAAAATGCAGCTTCTTTAAGGATTTGCCAAGAGATGAAACATATGAGCCCCCTTTGATGCATATTTTCTGCTTCAGAGCCAAAGCGCTGCACATCCCTGCCAAAGAATAACCAGTGGAAAGGGAGAGAGGAACCTCTCCCCTGGCTGGAGGGACCATTTTCCCTGCCAAGATGACTTCCTTGGCCTGACTGCAATTTGAAGGCAGGTAAGACTATCCAGCATTTTGCCCTGTAGTCAGGTTGAAGCCTCCTGCTGAATCTATCACTGCAGGTTGTTGTTGTTATTATTATTAGGTTTTTATCCTGACTTATCTCTCTCTCTTTCTCTCTCTCAAGGCAGCAAGCATACCTAATACTCCTGCCTCCTATTTTTCTCCATAACAACAACCTTGTGAGGTGGGTTTGGCTGAGAGAGAGTGACTGGCCTGTTCCCAAGCCATTTTCGGTTCTCTCTTTTCCCAAATACAGTGCTCAGCACCAAATTCCAATAGATTCAATCACACATTTTCACCCTATGAAAGCCGATCTCTTCTGTAAACGCGTGAGTGTGCATTAACTTCATATAAAAACATAGTAAGTTATACATCTCTATGGGTACACTGAGGGATGAGGGGAATTTTGAAATTTTGTTTTGGCAACATTTTTATTTTTCAGAAGTATGGAAGAAATAAATTTTTTACTTACTCTTTATCAGACAGTACCTTTCTCAACAACTGTTATTTAGAAATGGCTGCTCTTTTTGTGGTGGCAAAATGCCTCTATTAAATGCTTTAAACTATCCCCAAAATAAATGGTTCAAAACAGAGCTACAAGATCTAGGCTGCAAAAATCTGCACAAGCACTAGAATGGCAGTAAAGAGTTAGAGCTTCCTGTGCTGTACCTTGTTGGGGTTATCTAGTGAACATCTGGATTTTTGCAGGCCATATTGGTAGCCCTGGTTGAGACAATTTTATCTGTCCCATAACATCATAAATTCCACTGCAAATGTTATGCTAATTGTTTAAGATTATTATATTTTATATCTTTAACAAAAAGCATGTTTTGTGCTCTTTAGACTATGTTATTTCTTCCCATCTCTCCAGCATAATTTACAACACAGTGCAAAACATGTGCAAGACTGTGCTGTTTGAAAAGTATTTTCCTAGTAACTGTTTTTTTTTTTTTTTAACAAAAAGCATGTTAGGATTATTATGGGACGGTAAATTAATACCACTTGTGAGATATAAAGTATTAAAAAGTCAGAATGGAATCTGAATTAGTGCTATTTCTTACATAGTTATTTAAGATGGCTTTGGATCAAATACTGGCCACTCATTTTCTTAATGTATAATGCCTCCTGCATACAATTGGCCATAAAAATGTATAAATGTTTATCATGATGTATGTCATAGCTTCTAACAGCTGTTGATAAACACCAGGTCTGTGCAGAATAAGAATGCATCCATTCATGGCATGGTAGTGAATGAATACACAGACCTGGTATATATTTCTGTATGTATTTCTGAAACTTGGATAAGCAACAATGGGAATTTTGCCCAGTCAGGTTTCAGGTCCTACCGCAGCTGAAATACCAAGGTCAGCAAGGATAGGTAGCTGTGATTGTGCATGATAAAGAACACTGTCCTGCAGGTGACTGGCTGTAAGTGCCTATGTCTGGGTCTCACTGAAGGACTAGGTAACTGGTATATTGCTGGGGTACTAACTATCCTGCTTCCTAGCAATAGTTTTTCACAAACTCATGGATCTCATCTTTGTTCTTGTAGTCGTGGGTGAGTCTAACCTCCATGCCCTGGCAGAGGTTTCCAGTATAGCTTTGAATTCATGACCTCCAAGGCAATTGTGGACCTATCACAAATAGTTGGGCAAAATCCACTGTGGTGAGAAAGGCATCACCTTACGTGGCTATCTGGGTTTTGTTTGATCCTGAGAAAGTAGATAGGGCACTCTGTAATCTGAATTTTATCAGCTGTGGGATAGATCAATGCCATTTGTGGCTTATGGGATGAGCAGCTGCTTCTGGGAGATCATCAACACCTCCTTGGGGGAGGGCATAATACCATCTGCCTTAAAGGCCATAGTAGTGTGCTTTCTCCTGAAGAGGCCCACTTGTTTTGACAATTTTCATCCAATTTCCAAACTTTCCTTCCTCATGAAGGTGATCAAGAAGGTGGAAACAAATCTGCTAAAGAGAATCCTAGATAAAACAGATTATCTGGATCCTTTCCAGCCAGAATTCAGACCAGAAAGAGTATTGCTCACTCTGGTAAATGACCTCCATTGGCCTCAGTGGAGGGAGTCCACCCCTCCCGGTCCTATTAGCTATCTCAGTTCAGGACCATTGCCCATAGCATCCTCCTGGATCACCTTCAGGAGTTGGGAGTTTGGGACACTGTTTTATTGTGGCTCCACTCCTGTCTCAGCAGATATTTCCAGTCAATGGTCCTGAGGGACAGTGCTCAAGTCCTTGGGAAGTTCAGTGTGGTTCCTCTGGGTTTGGTTGTTTTCCCCATATTATTTTACTTTCAGAGGAAACCTCTGCAGAAGGTCATACACCAGTTTGAGGAGAGGCGTCATCAATGTGCCAGTGGTATCCATATCCACTTGTACACAAGGTGGATGGATTTAGTTACAGCTGTGATAAGTGCACCAAAGGAAGACCTAATCTTCTGTCCAAATCTAGTAGCTCTGTTTTAATTTATGCCTCTGTACAAAATAAGTAAGCATAATATCTATTTTTGACCTGACCAATTACTGGTATTAAATGTAATTGGATTGTTTTAAAAATTATGTGAAGCTCAAGAATAGAAGCTCATTGTTATTTTTTCCTCTCTTTTTGTCCATTGAAGTTAATGCATGACCTGTAAATAGGAATATTTGGGGAATATTGAAATACTTCTTAGAATTATGTTTCATTGACTGCTTTACTATTCTGAATGAAAAATATTGATCCACCTGACTTTTTCAAATATTTGACCATACTTGGAATGTTTTCCATATCTGGAGCCTGGGACAATTTCCCCATTACTCTCAGCAGGCCTTCAGTGTAACTTAACTGGCACACTATTCAAGTCACTATTGTGATCGCAAAGAGATTACTGTTTTTCATACTTCAGCACATAAATTCATAAGTTAAAACCCAGACTACCTGTTAAACAATTCTACTCAGAACAGAACAAAACCTACCCTGGAGTAATCAAGTTCCCTGGGTGCAGAATCAGATAGGGCTTGCACAAGAGCATTCACCATACTGACTGGAGGAGATGGGGGGGAGGGCTGCAAAGGTTCTTGCTGCAAAGGACTCTTTGGTTTTGAAGGCAGCCGGCCTCTTCTCCCTTTCAAACTGTCAGTACGGACAACTGGTCAAGAAGCAAAAACAAAAAACATAATCAGATTTGAAAGGGACCGTGGCAAATTTCTACAAGGATCACATTACAGTAAAGCTGCACAATCACTTTCTGATAAATTCAAAAAATAAAATCCAACAGGAAAACTGTTTGTCTTTCTACACTTTCATATTATTATTAACAGGTTTCACTTCAGTTACATAAATAGATGTTATTGGGGGAAGAAACCATAGCCAGAATTCAACAATGTCATCCATCTTAAGTGTGACATTTTATATGAGTTTTTCATAATTAAAGCTGAGTGTGTGTGTGTGTGTATTTGACTTCTATATACCTCCCATTAATTTGAAAAAGCCCAGACATTTGTAGTTTGCAATTAAAATATAATATTCACACAAATATACAATGATATTTAATGCATGCATCTTATAACTACATTAATGGATGAGCAATGTAGTTACAAATTTTACTCAGGGGAAGTAGCTTGCATTAATGCTTTTAGATAGATAATTATAACACCAAGCAATTAAAAAATTCAGTTGATGTATTACAACTTCAGTGGATATGCATTCTTAGTTATTGAAGGATATGTATAACATGCAATTTAAAAAAATAACATACATCAATAAAATACATTTTAATAATAATTAATATTTTCCTATTAATAAATTTTGTTTTTATAACTTCCTAACTATAGAAAGATCCAAAAAGGGTATTTTAATAATTAACATTTGACCTTAGGCATACAAATCAGTCTTCACAAATCAATCAATTAAAATTTTAATTTGACATGCGCAATTTGGAAGACTGGAGAATAACAAATAAAATGTAATAATTTCCTTCCTGAGACTAAAGATTTGAAACAAACATTGTGTGAAATCTTGGAAATGCTTCCTTGAAAAAGTTCTGCCTTCCTGCTTCGATCTTTGAAGAATCTATTTGACATTTGGAATGAAGATGTTACAACATAATATGCTTTTCAACATATGTGCAAATCACATAAAAATTGGGGCATTCAGCATTATTTCTAAAATTCACCAGTGAAATAATAGAGCCACTCCTTTTAAATGCAACCTATTTGGTATTGCAATGTGTGAGCTAATATTAGTGAATGCTTTACCTTCTTTTACCATACCAACACTGAGACACTTCTGAAATCGGCAGTACTGACATCTGTTTCGACGACGCTTATCTACTGGGCAGTTTTTATTGGCCAGGCAAACATATTTTGCATTTTTCTGAACTGTCCTCTAAAAAAATACAACAGAAGGAAGAGTTAACTGAATGAACAGGGACCTTAACAACTGTGTAAAAAAACCCGTTAAACTGCAATTGTGCAATTCTTATAACTAGATAACATTAATTCCCTAAAACACTATCCTCCAGGAAAAAACAATGCATTGGTGTTAGCTACTGACAGTGTAAATTATGAGCATGGTTCAAAGCTAGACTCGAGAGACAGCCAACTTGTAGATGATAAAATCATGTATGAAGTTATCAGGTCATCATGTTATAACTTTGGGGATTAGATTAACTTTTAATATTCTTTTGAGAATAATTTTCTATTTGGTTCATTTTGGTGAATAGTGATCTTACTAAAGTAATAAAATCATATGAATACTGATATATTTGTATCTGTATTGTTATAGAAAAATAAGTTAACTCAATAAGAAAACAAGATATTAAGCAAAGCTAAATATACAAATTAAACTATAAATTATATAAAAATATCTTGTATAGCATGCCTTGTTATCATAGGCTTACCCAAAAGCAAGGAATACCGACAGCTGATTTTAATGAGCTAAATTCAAATTTCTTAATGAAATAAATGCTGTTCTAAAATGTATTTGTTTATTCATTCATTTATTATTTAGATTTATAAGGCCACCCAACTCAACATTATTCGGGTGGCTATTAATCTATAAATGTAAATTAACTATAAAGAGATCATGTCCAGATAGTTTTATATTTAAAGATCAACGTAATATTTGCAAGCATTTATTACTAAATTTACTGAGGAAATTAAGCTTTTCATATGTTAGTAAAGTAAATATTTCTGTGTGATCAGCCTAAATTTGGAGCTGTCTTATTTCTACAACAGTTTGTGATTAAAAAACTGCACAAAATGTGTTTTTCAGATGCGAAAACTTACATGCTTCTCAGATACTAAGCATACAATTTGCAAAACAAGTCTTATTAAAACTTATAAGAATGGGATATACGAACAATTATTTAATTAATTTTTCAGCGTGCGCACGCGCGTGCACACACACACCTATATCTAGCTAGCTAATTTCAAATGCTCAAAGCAGATCTTAACAACCATAATAATAGTCCTGTTAAAGCAGATCTATATTTATCCTCATATTGAGCTTGAGTGTGTGGGACTGACTGAAGGCTATTTTGTTTTTAAAAGTCAAACTAAGAAATTCTGTACATGCATGTTAAATGCTTTTTATGACAAAATTACTAAGAACTTTATCAAAACTATCCTCAAAACACATTTAGGAATAATACAATCCACAAGAGTACTGCGTTCATTTGTTACAACCTTAAAACATACATATTATGACACATTAGAGCTGGAGCTCAACATACACTTACTCAGAAATAATTCCCATTAAAATCAGTGTGGTTTATCCCAGATAAACCGATACAGGATTTTTTTTGCATCCTCAAAAATTGTCAAATGCATTTTGCCATAAGATTTCAAGGTCTATAGAGGAAGATTATTAAAAAGATAAGGAATCAATAAGTTCTAAATAACTTTCCTTGGAGAAATCATACCTATTTTATTTAATGTCAAACATTCTCTGAGGATTTGTCCTGATTGTCATATGCCCTGTACTAGCACAGCAACAATAAATTGCCTTTTATGGTTATAAGATTAAATCACAAAGTGATTGCTGTTTGTTTTCTTTTGAAATCAAGGCTTATTGTAGAATTATCTAGGCTTTGGGCTCCCATTTTCAAGGTCAGAAAAAAGCACAAATTAATTTCTCAAGAAGCTACAGTAGACTAGATCTGCAAGCTTCTTTGGATACAATTCTGTGTATACTTTCTTGTGAGTAAACTTCATTTATTCAATTATACCTATTTCTAGGTAATATGATCAGGGTTAGGGTTCATCATATGATATGGCTATTCTGGGACTACTAAGCAGTTTGCTGAATAAGTAGCTCTCTTAACAATACTCTTGTACAGATAGTTATACTATTACATTTTAATATCAAAATAGTATGTTGCTGTGCATTTCTTGGGGGAAGTCAGGAAATACAGGTTATAAAAAATAAGTGAACATGGATGAAATAATATCAGCATACATGTTGGCTGATGAAAAGATAAAATAAAGGAAACCAAATTATAGAATTTTAAATTATATCAACCCTTCCCCCCTTCAAATTTTCTTTCTCCTTTCTTGTCTCCCTTTACTACCAGTAGTTAGACTGTTGGGTTCCTAGGACAGGGGCTTATTCTTGTTTAAAGCATAATGAATGTTGATAGTACTAAATACAGTAAATAAATATGAATAGCTTCCAGCAGTGAAAGAATATTGATGAATTACAAGGACATATGTGTATGTGGAGTCTGCAGAGCTGTGGTTAGACACAATATAGGCTCATACATCTTAAATAAGTTGTGATTAAATCTCTTGAGAGCAGTTGGTATGTTCGATTGGTTGACTGAAATGCGCAGTGAAACTCCATATACACCCTCATTAATTTCAGTAAGAACAGCCCTCAGCCAAGGATATATAGAACTAAGTCTTATTCGTAATTAAACCAAATGAATACAGACACATTTACTGTTGCATACACATATATAAGATTAGATGCTGGCTTATGGATGAAGAATTTTCAGCAATTCTTACCTTGAAGAAGCCCTTGCATCCCTCACAAGTCCGCACACCATAATGCTGGCAGGCAGCATTGTCCCCACACACAGCACAAGTGCCTTCTCCTGATGAAGAACTTCTGCTAGATGGAGAGGGAAGGCCACTGCTGCTATTGCTGCTCTCACCCAGAAGATTGGAAGTGGCTGCATTGAGGCCCAGTGGTGCAAAAGCTAAGGTGGCTGCTCTCTTGGACAGGGGGTGCCCATATGGATGATTTTCCATAGCAGCTTGACTAGCACTGGGCCTATCTGATCCAATAGGTAGGCTCAAGGCAGTGGTATCATAGCACATGTGGCCACCTGCAGTAGGTGTATGGGGTGGTGAATGCTTGAAATGGAAAAGTGGAAAGCGGCCAGGCACAGTTTTCATAGGGGCAGTGTCTACCAGGTGGCATGGGGCCATGCAAGTCTGTGCTGGTGAAAGAGAGTGTGATGGTGGTTCATCCCAGGTCTGTTGGGGAGTGAAGCCGGGGGTAGAAGGTGTGGAAGGTGGGGACTGCTTGAAGTACATGGAGGTGCTGGCCATGCCTTCATCCACTGTTAGAGAAAGTGAGGGGTGAAAACTGTGCATCCGATTGTCTTCCATCTTGATGAGGGGTCTCTGGCTTGCAGAGGAAGGTGATGAAGAAGAGGAGGCAGACTGCATTTGGTATAGGCAGGAGGGCTTGAGTTCATAGCCCCCAGAATAACCCTCCATAAAGGTACTGAAACTGGGCAGAGAGGTGGTAGCAGTGGCACTGATCTCAGCACTGCTCAATTCCATGGTCAGCTTTGTGTAGTCAGGGTTCATGATCTCAGGACTGTATTCTGAACCATAAGAGAAGGTTTGAGCAGCATAACTTGAACCAGGGGGTGAAGGGCTGTACTGGGCTTGCACACAGGGCATATCTACAAAAGCAAAGATAAAGATCCATTAACAATGTCTGCATTCCCAGCCTGGGGATTGTGACAAATTTTCTACTTTGAAAAATATTTCTGTGTCAGGGAAAGCACACTACATTACTTTAATTCAGCAGGGCAGTTACCAACAATTAGCAATGCAAATCTGACATACTGTGCAGTAGTTAAGGTGCTGGACTAGGACTGGAGAGAACGAGGTTCCACTCTATCCTCAGCACATGGAAACTTTGAGCCAGTTACTCTCAGTTCAGCTTATTTTACAAGGTCGTTGTTGGGATAAAAATGAAGTGAGACTCCCAATGTGCTCGCTGTTGCTTCTTGAGAAAGCAAAGCAAAGCAAGGATATTGAGAAAATATAGTTGCAGCAGCAATAACAATAACAGTAAAAATAATGCTGCATTATAATCTATAGTGACATGCAGGTAGTGAAATAGTCCCATAGTTAATAGGTATGCATGCTTTCTGTAACATTAAAAGGTATTCCATGTAGGAAGATCCTCACATTAGGGGTGGCCTTTGTGTTAACACCGAGTTAAACAGAAAAGAATTGCAAATATATTCAGAAGGATTTACCAAGCAAATTTCAGTTCAAGCTATCCCTGGATCTGTTTTTTTGATATATAAAGAAAACTCACTGAAACTGAAAGAAATTGTAGCTTCTTGAATGTTTACATTCATTTCATACATTATAAAGGGAGGGAGAATGACAATAAATTATCACATATATTGGAAGGGAAGGGAAAGGAAGGGAAGGGAGGGGAGGGGAGGGGAGGGAAGGGAAGGGAAGGGAAAAAGGCTAATTGTCAAAAATACGCCTCAAATAAAGAACAGAAATGTCTACATCTCCCAGTATTGCTACTTGGATCTACATGCTATTTTTAAAATATTTTTTATTGCAGAGATTTTCTATTAGAGTAAATAAAACTTTAATCAGAACAACATGCCAGCAAGAATCAAATCCCCCAAAATAAAATATGATAAATGAATCATTTACTTTTTCTTCATTTCTTGAAGAAATGGAATTGAGCATTTTGTGATGAAGGAGAATTAAACATCTGCTCTAAAAATCCAAAGGCAATTGCTAAGTTTTTGTTTCAGCTTTTATGGGAGTATACAGAACTTTTAGCAAAGAAAAGGGCAGAATATATATTGTATATTTATAATATATGACAGGACATTTTGGGCAATTTTTTTGAACTATTCCATTTGTTTTGAAAAATATATTTAAGTACCTCTAATTTCTGTTTTTAATCAAATAATTAAAAAGTCAAACAAAACACATTCATATAAAATATGCTTAATGCCATTGCATTTTAGCTAATAGAAACTGCAAAAAAAGAGCATTATTTCAAATTTGTCTATTTGAAACCTGCATGAAAAATAAAGCTTGCTTTTTAAAATGCTATTTATCTTTTTTTATAGAAGGTTCATAGCATTCCTAATGTTAATCAGGTAACAGTATGGTTTAACAAAAAATTAAGTGTCACAATCTGACACTGGTTGAGAAATTGCTCTGGAGAATTTTTTTCTCTTTGATCTAAAAGAAGAAACTAATCTCTTCTCCAAAGCTGGAATATGTATTTTTGAATATCATAGAAAATGTTTCAGAGAAAGTAACCCTTTTTAAAAATTGCCTTTCCCAAGCAATTCAGTTCATCTATGAATTCAGCTTTGCAAGAGACCATTAGTGGGAAGAAAGAAAGCAGCTGCCCGACTGGGGGTGAATGCAAACACTGCTTTTTACCTGGAGGGTGGCTTGCTTGCTGAATGGTGGGGGTGGCTGACAGGATGATGGCTGAGGCTGCTGCTGCTGCTACTGGGGCAAGGGTAGGTGGTGGTGGCGATTCCTCCTCAGCAGCGCTGTGTCTGGAGCCAGAGGGAGAGGGTTTTTCCGACCTGGGCTCTGAGAGAGAGAGAAAGAGACAGAGAGTGTTGGACCTTGGTCTCTTGCTTTGGGCAATGGGGTTCCTGCTCCTTAGCAGCAGTTTGCACATCTCCAGAGCTCCTGAACCAGTTTGGATTCCCAGGTCCTAAACGAACAGACAATGGAAACACCAGCTGAAAGAATTTAACTTTCACTTCCTCTCTGAAACAGATGAAAGACCAAATTTAAATGGACATTTAGAAGCAGAGTCTTCAAATATGTGTTCCTACAAATTTGACAACTGTCCCTACATCAAATCCTGGGATTAATCTGAAGCAGCCAAAACAAGTATCATTAGACCACAAGGCAAATATCCTCTAGTCACAATCACTGTTTGAAGAATTCAGACATCTCTTTCCTTTCTCCTCCCCCAGAAATAAAAGTGTCGAACTCTACAATGAAGCTCCCTTCCAGGACACAGATCCCTGGGAAAGGCACTCAGTTCCAAATCCACTGCAAGCTGCTCAGAGTAATGCTGATGTTTGCAATTGAAGCAGTCTTGATATAGTTTGGCCCTAAATCCTACTGAGTTGAGCAACTAAGAAGACCAGCCCAAATTCAGCAGTAGACAGGGCAGACTGGTTAACCTGCCCATAATTTTTGTCATAATAGTACAGGACAAGAAAAGGACTACTTCACTTAGGTTTGCAGTGGGCACCCCCTTTCTACTTCTGAAAATTGGATCTTCGCATCTCCATGCACAGGCACTTTTTTCTACTACACTGAGGGAGAGAGAGAGAGAAATGGGTAACTCTGAGAACATCTCTCCTGTTCCCTGCATCAAGCATTGTATGACCTCAAGCTCTGATGGTGAACAGCAAGAATGGGTGATTATATCTGATAGTCTCCTATTCCTTTCATGCATGAATCACAAATGCTCTTGGCAAATACTCTCAGTCCTGCAACCTTGGTTGTGTAGAAGTACCGCCTGTAATGCTAAATAACCCAATTATTTTAAGACCTCACTTCTCAAATTCCCTCCTATTGAAGGTGCCTTGAGAAATGCTCTGAACCCTGTCCCCAGAACAATTCCCATAACTGTGAATCAGGTGGGGGCTGTACCTCTGCCAAAGAGCCTGTCCCTTAAAACAATCTGCTTTAATAATTTTAATTTTGTTCATTATCAAGGAAGAAAGCTTTCTGACTCCTTACACACAAAGATTCTCACCTGACACGCGTGCTTCCCCTAAAACAATTCCACTACCCCATCTGTTCCATTAGCTTACAGTGTCAGAGTGTTTATATTTAATACAAATAGCAAAACACTACTCATCACAATCTTTGTGATTTCTTTGCACTCTCAAACTAGTTCTCTTTTTCTATTTTTGTGACTCCATTGGAAGAATTTACAATCCTTAGAAACCAGTTAATCAAGTGTGTTTTCCTTCAGTTTATCATACTAACAGGGAAAGAGAGGAATTGGTTAAGACTTTCAGAAGTATGGAGCGTAAGAGGCATCATCATTCACAAGGAAAATCACCAAATTACTTTTCTGTCCTTTTTAAAGTGGTATTAAGACCATGGATAATGTAATCAGGAACCCTACAATTCACCATATCCTGTCAATAAATGGCTTAAAGCAATAGTTACAATTTTCCTGCAATTGTAGTTTATTTTTTAAGGAGAGGTGCAAAAGTTTAAGTCATGACTGGACAGACACTCATTCTCTGGTAACGGTCATAGATACTTCTTTCAAAATAACTTTCAAGGTTCAGAAGTGTGTTCTGAGATTGTTTCCTCCTTCCTCTCTCAAATTATTTTCCCTTTGAGCCGCATATCTGTCTAACTATGAGCTTCTAGAAGAAGCAATGCTGGGGTTCAAACAATCTTCTGAATAGAACCTTCCAATTTCAATTGCGTTGGGTGAGAACCCTCTATGGATACTTAAGTATGAAGCAAATGTTCTCTGCGTCTCCAGATATTCATTTATCTCAGGAGTAAAGCTGGCATTGCTAACAGTGGCTGTGGTGGCATACGTAAGTTTCTATGACACTGAAAAGAGAAAATCTTCCTCCTTAATCCCAGGTTGATGTTGGGAAAGTCTAGTGGAGTTGTCAGGAAAAAGCAAACAGTCTATACTGACGGCTATTTCTTCAATTATTGTTTCACAGTTTCTAGGACTCAGCCCCCTAGAAAGAGGCGTTGAGGATCAACATAGGGGAACCTCGCCACATGCTTCATTTAGCCAAACGTCATCTTCCAGCCCGGTTAACTAAAAAAAGGGGGGGGGAGGGGAATGCAGTGACTGCCACCTCTTGATCATATCGGAAAAGTTTGGAATAATCACGGCGGCGCCCCCGTGGCTCCTCTCGACCTCTTCCACGTGCGGGCTCCTGGTGTGCACGCAGTTGAAAAGGGCCAAGGATGGAGCAGGAGCAAATCCGTTGACTTCGTCCGTCTCCTTCCACGAGCAATCAACCAGCAACTTCCACTGCCAACTCCTTTAACAAGCATTGCTTTCTTCTCCAGGCCGCCCTACCGTCTTTTGTCCGTCTCTCTCCCTAAACCCGTTTCACCCTTTGGCCGAAGCCACGCTCTCGCCACAAAAACCCGCAGCAAAGGGCCAAAAGCACATATTTCCCCGAAAGGACGCTGAGCTCCGGCAGCCCCGGACGAGGACAAATTGCTGCCATTCATCACGGCGGCGTGGGCAAGCCCGCTAGCATCATCCCCATGACAACTGCAAGCCGCGGAGAAGAAAAGCGACGCCGGCCGTGAGCGAGCGAAAGAGCACTCCTCCCCCACCCCGCTGAAGCTGCACAGAAATCTCACACCCCCAGACTGGCGCTCCAGGGTGTGGGCTCAGTTCTGACCCACTGCTGCCTACTCATTTACCAAGCACTGCTGCAAAGGCAGAGACTGGGTTCCACGCCCAGATTTGCCTTGATCGAAAGTGATCCAAACTTTATTCAAGTATCGGCCCTCCGCTTCCCTCCCATCTGTAGACCCAGCACCCCATTCACAGTATACCTACTCGGTTTCTGTGGCGGTTCCGTCTTTACATGTAGTTTGCCAAACGCTTTATTCCCTCAAAACGACAGCAAGCGAGCGCTGTCCCGAGACGTTGCTGAGAAAAAAGCCCAAGGCTCCGAGGAAGCTCCAGCCCTGGAGAATGAGTTTTCCTGAGGCATTGAAGGGAGGGAAAGAGAAATGAAAAAGGGAGACGGGGGGTAGAAGTAGTAGTAGAGAGCAGCCGCGTCTCTTGCTTGCTGCTGCCGTAAGAGCTTGGGACTTTAAGGAGAGCCCAAGCCGGCGCAATGTGCCTTTGTTTATATACACCGGCTAGCTCCGGAGGGCTCAGAGCCGTCCCCGTCCCCGTAGATTGTAAGAGAGAGCTGGAGGGAGGGAGGGAGGAAGGAAGCTTCGGAGTACGCGCTCGCTCCCCCTTTCCCTCCTCGCCGCACGTCATTTATGCCAGAGGAACCCTAGCGGCCTCTTCATACAGCGGCTGGAATGCGAGCGTCAGTAATGACGCCATGGGAGCCTGACACTGCTGACCCCCGCCTCCTGCCCGCCTCACTGATGTGTGTGTGTATGTGTGTGAGTGTGTGAGTGAATATGTGAGTGTGAGAGAGCGAGCGAGCGCGCAAGGGAGCGTATGCAACCTACCCCGTGCATTTGTACAACGAACAGAGCGCCAGGAATACCGTAACAATGCTCACACTTGGAAAACCACCACCCCATGCCATTATGATGGAAAGCCAAAAGAAAGAGAAAAGGTGACCTTTCAACTTTAGAGGAACGCAGTTTGTTTTGAAGCGCAGCTTGGAGTTTGCGATCCTCACTTCGGTTTCATAATGCAGCTTCTTGCTGGCCAAAGATGCTATTGCAAACATGGACTAATAAACGGGCGGCCAGGAAATAACCTGCCAGCAGGAATTCTGCCGACTGTCGTCCGAGCTTGCTCACTGTTTGGACAACACCCTCGCCCGTTGTAACCTTTCCTGCAAAATCATTGGGTTCAGAATCCTAGAACTACCGTGGTCTACCCAGCAGTACATTTCATTTGAGCTTGCCTTTGCTTGAGTTTCTACAAAGGGAATGTGGAATTCTCGTCCTCCATTCAGATAGCAGTAAATTTATAGAGCGCGCACTTGGCTGGAGCATAGCCGACTTTACAACTGGAACCCTGATGATGTGATTGAAAGGCACTGGAGGGCATGAAGTTGCTTTTCATACACATTCTTCTAGAAAAAAGAGCGTTTTCCAATTTGCTTAGCTTGTATGGATTTCAGAGAAACTTTTTTTAATTCCAGAAGAGGATAATAGAGTTGTCCCATGAAGAGAACCACATTGGACCACGCGTGGCTTTTCACAGGGCAGAAGTGCAATGTAGTTTGCCCTCGTCAATAAAATATTCTTCAACATTGTGGGAGTAATGTTACCTAAACTGTGAAAGGCACGAGACATATATTTCTATGTGGGAAAACGTAAGGCTTCAATCACCTGCAATTACATCGGGGTAAGTCTCATTGAATTTATGAGTGAGACATATTACCAAAGTCATCTTGAATAAGACCGTGGTGCATGTTCACTCGTGTATGTATATTACTGTACAAATGGTTGATGGCGGCTTTTAAAAATAGAGGCATGAAGCATGCAGAAGCCTCCTTCCCATGCATCGGAACAGACAATACGTCGCCAGATTGGAGCTCTTCCCCCCCCCCCGTCGCTTTTATTTTCTTCTACGTTGAGGAGCCCTCTTTCAGAACCAATCGGAACAAGGACGTCACTGTGGAACGTCGGCCCTCGTGACACTCTAACCAATCCAAACACGGGACGCCCCGGGTATTATTACAAGCGGGGCGGAGATTAAAAAAAAAGGCTTGACGCAGGGAAAGCGCGTGATTGACGCAAGCGATGTTACTAAATTTAGTCCCCGTGGACTTTTTTTTTGACAGGTGATGGAGGCGCGCAAGGCGTGGCCTGCGAAGCGAATTGAATGGTTGGTTTGGATTAGATTGGGCGGGTGCTGGCGCGAGCGCGGGAGTTAGTAGTTGGTGTTTCGCGCCGGATGGGAGCTATTTCGGGAAAGTAACACGCCCGGATAAGCCAAATATAGCGTGAGCGGAAGATATTTATAGTGGTATGCGCCCGTTGCTGCCAAACTTTTCCAGCTGCCTGGGGGAAAGGAAAAGCCAAATCTGAATCTTTGCAGCTGGTACTCGTTCCGTAAAGAGACATCTGGGCGGGATTCCCCCGTGTGACAGACGGAGGGGGTAAGGTGGAGACAGCAGGGACTGCCCCTGCCTAGCCTGACGTAATGGAGAAAAGCCGGGGGCGGGTAGACGGGATACCCCCAGCGGGGCGGGGACTTGAGACCGTAGCAGAAGTATTGCTATTGCTCCTCGCCCCTTTCTACTTTGCATTTGCAGCAGATCAGTCCCGCATCGAAAAGCACCTCCGGCCCTAGGAAATGACTCCCACTGATTTCCCTCCATGCTACAATTATTGACCGTGACAGATATGACATGCTTGCAGAAGCTCATTTTATAGAAGGAAGTCACAGTGAGAGTTTGGTTGAGTTCACAGGTAAACTTGCCTCTGAAGTTCCACAATAATGCAGTAGTAACCCTTGAAATATACCCAAATAGATCCTGCACCCGTTTGCACATTGAAAGCTTTGGTTTGAAATTGTCCTTGGCATTGGAATACAGATATAAATTCTGTCCTGACACTGAGAGCCTTTCCTCAGTTGACCTGCATTAAACAGTTGTGGCACAAATATACCCATAAGCAATTTTATTTGCATTCTCATGACATTGCCTTCATCTGCCCATACCTGAGGCAACCTTACATTGTTCTTAGCTATAAAGTTGTCTTTCTACTCCAGTTCCAACATAGGTTTTGCCATGGATATAATTAATTGATTAATTAATTAATGTTAGTAAAACAGTCAGATGACCCCTAGGAGACAGGATCAGTTCAGCACTAGTTGGCCACTTTGGACTGGGCAGTCCCTGGGCAGAGACTACTGGAGCCTGAACAGCTGATCCAGTTCTTAGAAGTCATCACCCAGAGACTGAGAAGGGCACACCTGCATCATCTCAAACAGCAGCTGACCAGTGGTAGTGGCAGGGAGCAGGCCTGCATGATGAAGTGGGAGAGACTGAGCTGGCTCAGTCAGATGTTATTCAGCTGCTTTTGAATATGATGAAAACACTCAAATAGCACTAAACCTATGTCTGAAAGAAACCACCACATTACTATATCATTATTATTCAGCTACTTTGAACACAGATCTAGTGTTCTTCCGGAATAGCTCTAAATCTAAGAAAGTAGCCCAACGATCAGCTGAATGTCAGTCTCCTTTTCTGCAGCTGTACAAAATGCTTGCATAAAACTAGAAGCAATTTTGACAAAAGACTAACTCTGCTGTCAAAACGTAACTGCTTCCCAACCCTAGCCCATATTAAGGTGAATGACTGGGGAATGTTTTCTTACTTGATTGGTAATGTTTGGTCAGAGAAAATAGAAACAAAGCTGAAAAGAATCTATTAATCCCTGTCCGTAATGTGCAAAAAGACAGCACCATTTGTTGGGATTGTGCTGATGGCAGGAAAGAGTTCACCAGTAAGGATAGCAAATTTGAGCTGGTTTCCTGCCAGCTCAAGCTTTAAATCAACTGTGAGGAAGACCCTTAAATTGATAACTAGTGCATGTTTATTCAGAAGTAAATCTAACTTCAGTGCTTCCCTGTTAGTACCCCTGGATTTACAATCATGCAGCTCATATTTACTTCAAAGTAAGTGTCCCTGGTAATTATACACAGGATTGCAGCTTTTTAGTGCATGTCTATGTATATTTATGTAGAATCCCCCCTGCCCTATATTAGTGGTGTTAAATTTTGGAAGTGGCTTGCTAAAAATCTCATGTACATTAAATGAGATTATATTATTATAATATAAATTATATTATTATATTAAATCTATTAGATTGGTCTGCCCCCGGTGATTGATGGACCCACAAGGGTTCCAGAGGGAGTGGGGGTTGTTCCTTACGTCTTCTGCATGGTCTGACGGAGGCTTTAGTTGCCACTTGGAATGAGAGGGTGGCTGTGGCCTTGGATTGGATTGTGCCTGTACAACCTGTGGATCGTGATGCTCTGCTCACAGTTACTCATGCCCTGGTCACCTCCTGCATGGACTGTTGTAATGTGCTCTACATGGGGCTGCCCTTGAAGAGTATCCAGAAGCTTCAGCTGATGCAAAATGCGGCAGACAGGCAGTTATGTGCGCCCCTGAGAGGACACCCATTACACCTCTGCTTTATGAGCTGCATGGGTTACCAGTTTGCTTCTGGGTCCAATTCAAGGTGCTGGTTTTGATCTTTAAAGTCCTACATGGCATGGGGCCAGGTTATCTGAGAGACCAGATAACATCTGCCTGTCCCATCAGATCCAGAAGAGGCATGTTTCTGGCTCCATCTGTGAAAGAGTTCCATCTGACAGGACCTAGAAGGCAAGCCTTTTTTGCTGTGGCACCTGCCCTCTGGAACATCATCCCTCCCAAGGTGAGGGTAGCCCCTACCCTCAGGGCCTTCTGGAAAGCCCTTAAAACATGCTTTTTTTAACAGGTCTGGGGGTCCCCTGGTAATAGGGAGCCCGCTTGTTGGTTGTACTATGTGTAATATTCTCTTGCTTGTGGTCTTGTTTTTATTTATGTTTATTGTTTTAATTGTTTTAATTGGTTTTTATTAGTTTTAATAGTAGGTTTTATTTTCCGCTGCCCAGAGTCACTTCGGGTGAGAAGGGTGGCCATATAAATTTGACAAACAAACAAACAAATAAATAAAATATATAGAGACTTTTATATAGAAAATATAATAGGGATGGAAAATATTTGGTATTACAGGGGCATGCTTCAATGCTTTTGAGAATCTCCTCAGCTGGTAACAGCATTGCCTGGGTTCAGAAGCTAAAACTGAGTTGGACCTGCTTGGTCCTTGGATGGGAGACTGCCAGGGCAATAGCAAACATTTCCACACAGGTGTCAAAAACTGTGATTGTGTTCATGTATTCACAGGAGTTGAACCTGACTTCAGGGCATTTATATCAGTTGATAAAATTGCAAGTTCCCATCCATGCAGTGAACATGTTGAGTTACTAGTGGAAGAAAGGATTAGGCTAGACTCATGGTTCCCAAAGTGTGCACTGTGGGAACCACAGGATATTTAAAATTTTTGCAATGTCCATTTGTGAAGTTAGGTTTTGCATTGAAATAGGACTGATAAATTCCATAAGTTGGTGGGTCATGGTTATAATTCTTTATAGCTTATCCAATTTTTCTACTTCTTATTTGTCATTTTCATTTAGAGAGGTCAACAATTTGATGACCATGGACTATGCTTAAAATGAAAAAGAGGAACTGCAGTGTGTGGACAAGGATGCAAAGTGGCAGAGCTGTATGTGGCAAGGGTTTTCTGTTCTTTGTTGGGGTGATTTTTTTAATACTGTGTTCACACTGTTTTAGAGCTTATAGTACAGTTATGCGTTTTGTAAATCAAAACTGACAGTCGCACTATTGAAATTCAGTGCTGCAGTCAGAGGGGACCCCAGAGGCTGCAAATTAAAAAGAAAGAGGTTGTAAACCCACATGTTTGCCATGATCGCTTGAATACAAATGGAAACCATTATAGACAGGCAGATCACTTCCCTTAACCAACATGTCTCCTGTCTTGCAGCTTGAGGGCAAATGTCTTTATACTCCTTTACCATTAGACCTCACAGTGGTTTAAAGTGCCATAGTTTTAGATTTCTTTGGAGTGGAGGTGAGATTGGTTTCATCATTATCTTTTCTTCAGTCAGCAATGTGTGACTTCCTCAGAAGAAACATAGTTTCCAAATCGTGAGCATAATAAGGTAAAGTCTCCTTCAAATTAAGTTCAGTTCCTGGTAACTTCAAGGACATGTCCATGTAGCAACAAAATGTCCTCTAGCAACAACATAGAAGTAGTTCACCATTGTCTTCTAAGACATATTAGTTTATTTGTTTTATATCACACCTTTTGCACAGGATCTCAGGATGGTGTACATAGTGGTCCCTCCTCCTTTTTTCCCCCACAACAAGAATCTTATGAAGTAAGTTGGTCTTAAGTCATCCAGTGGTCTTCCATGGCTGAGTGTGGATTAGAACCTGAATTACTCCACACCTAGTCTGACACCTTAACGACTACACCACTTCTCAGTTTAGCCTATAACCCTGGAAATAACTGTTCCACTCAGTTCTGCATTGGTTAAATTTTATCTTGAATAATGTGTCCCATTCTGGTGACACTTTAAGGATTTAAACAAAGTGGAACTGATGCAAAAAAGGGTAAGGAAGATGAGCAAGGAAGTGGAACCTAATGTTTATGAGACAGAAAGTGAGGGATGTTTAGACTTGAGAAGAAAAATACTGAAGGGGTAATATCATCAAACACATTAAGGAATGTCACACAGAAGATGACTAGGACTTATATTTTGTCGTCTCAAAGTGCTGGAGAGAATAAATTCTTAATTTAGATCAGTGTTTCTCAACCTCAGCAACTTTAACATGTGTGAACTTCAACTTCCAGAATTCCCCAGCCAGCCATGCTGGGAGTTGAAGTACATACATCTTAACGTTGCTGACACTGAGAAACACTGATTTAGAAGAAGGCAGATTCCAACAGAATGTTAGGAAAAGCTTCCTAACAAAGCAATGGTGGGCTCCCTTTCACTGAATATGTTTGGTGGGGATGCTTTAATTTGGCTTTAAGCTCTGAGCAGAAGATTGTACTCAGTGGACTAAATTGCCCATTCTAATTCAATGAGTATTTGTCCTACAAAATAGGCATGATTCCTGAAAGAGAAATCAAGTTGCTTCTTGAACAGCTGACACCTGCTACCTTTCAAAACTCTCCCAATCACAAGAGCTCTTCAGTGTACTGCAAAGCATACATTTGAACATCAGTGTGTGATAATTTATTATGAAGTGTCTAATACAACATGAAATATCATTTTAAAAAAGTTTATCCAGTTAAAGAAAAAATAAAAGATTATTTCCTTAGGTTACCTTTCATAGAAGCTGAAAATATTTTTAAAAGTTAGTAGAGAACACTTGTTCTATTTTAATTTAAACTCATTAATCAGAAAGCCTTGTTAATTTGAAAGAAAACACATTTTAGATATAAGTTCAAAGATTCCAATTATTTAATTATTTTATTAGATTTTATCTTGACTTTTCTTCAGCAGTTCAAGGCAACATACATGCTAGTCCCTCTTCCCATTTTTCCCCACAAAAACAACACTGTGAAATAGTTTGGGTTGACACAGAGAGACTATCCAAAGGGACTAAGTGCACTTCCATGGCTGAGGGTGGATGTGAACCTGGGTCTCAAATTTTTAAATTTTCAGTAAATTTAATTAGTAAAAATGGTATATTAGCTGGGAATAACGGTAGTTTTAGTCTAACACATCTGAAGACTGTGGAAAGATGTAATAAATTTTTACAAAATAAAATAATACAGCCTCCATTTAATTAAAGTCTTAGATGGAATGTAGGCATAGATTGTGCACCTGACATTGGGTTTTAATAGATTATGTGCTGTCAGATTGAATCCACAAATCCCCCAAATGTTGCTGGGATGAAGAAGCAAACAAACATCAGTTGATTCTCCATTTTTGAAACTACACAATCCAGCTTTTCTGAGTTTCCATTCCTTTCTCAAGCAAGAGACCCATGTTCCTCTAGACAAGTTAGAGATTACTTATTGCCAGGAGGTTTTTCAGTGTTTTTCAAGTCATTCAAAAATGCTATTCCAAGATGTAATCAAATGAAAAAGCATTTTTTAAAAATTTTGTCATCTTTATAAAAAGGGGGATGTGTCCTGATTTAAAGTAGCTTTTGCTTGCAATTTTTTAAAAACAACTGCATTAAAATAAGATCTCTGACTTCTGTTTGAGGTTATAGCTTGAATCAAATAAAAGTTTTAAAAATGATTAATGAATTGAATACCATGGTATTAATTTTTAGAAGAAGTATCTGACTGTTGCAAATGCCACATTTTCATCTGAATGGTATTCTTCATGTTGGGTGAGATTTTTTTCAATTAGAGATAAAATAATATCATATGGTTGCTTACTAATAAACTGAGAGAATTTTTCAGTCCAAAAAGGGTCACAACTGATGTATCAACCCAAATTGGGCAAAGGCAAACATTTGGAGCTACTGATAAGGATAGAGCTGTGAATCCAGGAGCAGGGCCAGGATCAAGTTGTAGACTTACTCTTTTGGAAATAGTGTGAATTGCCAGAGCCAGCAGGAGAGCCATCCTGGCCACTATGTGGTTTGTAGACCTTTAGCCACTCCATCTTGCTAAGGATTCAATCTCTACATGCTTTGTCCCACCCAGACCCTTCCAGCCTCCAGACATTCAGTAAGGACCTCCACAGCATCTTCTGTTCAGCTCTGGTTGGAGATATTTAACAGACTGTCATCAGCATATTGATGATGCTTCATCCCAAACCAATGGATGACCTCCCCCAGAAGCTTCATGTAGGTGTTAACTAGTGTGGGAGAAAGGACTGAGCACAAAAGGGTTCATGGACTTGATAATAGGGGGAAAAGAGATAGGAAGGGAAAAAGAAAAGTTTTTTCAGGTACCAGTTTTTTAATGTACAGTGGTACCTCGTGTTACGAATTTAATCCGTTCCATGACTCTGATCGCAACTTGATTTGGTCGCACCGCGAGGCAAATTTTCCCATAAGGTTCAATGTAAATACGGTTAATCCGTTCCGCCCTCTGAATTTGGTCGTGCCGCGAGGCAAATTTCCCCATAAGGTTCAATGTAAATACGGCTAATCTGCCCTCTGAATTTGGTTGCGCCGCGAGGCAAATTTCCCCATAAGGTTCAATGTAAATACATACGGCTCTGCATTTTCTTTGGAGCCATGCTGACAAGCACACCAAAAACCTTCCAAACGCCACAAAACACACCACAAGCCTCACCGAACGTCTCCCTGCTACCGCGATCTCGCCCACAGGAAGCCGCAACCATGTGGCAGCAGGGCAAATGGCCGCGGATCTGGTTCGTAGCGTGGGGCGGAGGTCGCACGGCGAGGTAAATTTTTGGGGCCAGAGCTGATTGTATCGCGAAAAATTCATAAGGGGGGGCGTTCGTAACCCAAGGTACCACTGTACTTCACTCCTACAACAGCCAGGTATCATAGAAAAGGATTGCTCAGAGAAGCTCAGATGACAGGAACAACTGGAGATACCCTCAGAGAGAGATGGTTCTACAAATAATATTGGATTTCTGGTTGAAGACTATAATAAAGTTTTAAAATATTGAAATAACCAGTACTGTGATTATTTTTATAAATAATTTAAATTTTACTGAATGTTATATGCAAATCAACACTTTATAGGTTGAACCAGTTTAGGGGGATATACTGTTGTTTTGCATATAACATTTAGTAAAATTTAAATTATTTATAAAAATAATCACAGTACTGGTTATTTCAATATTTTAAATGCTTAAAGGAGATCTCACAATTAATTTGACAATAGTTACAATATTTTTAGCATCAGCATTTATTAAAAATATACAGAAGTGGCAGCTTGGAAGAATACCTATCCAGAAAGCATCAATTAAATTATCTTTTTCTGCAAGCTTAATAATTTGTCTGTGGATGAATGTGGTTTTACTTAAATAACCAGTTTACCTCATAATTACTAGATGGTTCTTTAATTAGATAAAAATTCTAATAATTTGCATTCTGGTGAGTTGGTGATGGCTTACTGGATTCTCTCCCCCCACCCCCTGACCCCCCAAATATACCTTGGTCAAGAGAATTTTCTCTTTGAGTCACTGGAGCATTTTGCCACAACTGAACATAAGATGCTGGCTGGTTTGTCTAAAAGCAAGTGAGTTACTGTAGAAATTTAATAGATGCTAATGTGTAAATTTTATAAATTTTGATAAGCTCCTAATAAGAGTAATCAAAAGCTTTTGGGTAGTGTTTTTCTCTTTCTCTGCTCAAAGAATTCCTACCACCACTACCAAATACTCAGAAAATATGGAAGGAGTATAGTCTGAATATAACACTGGCTGAAAAACAAGAAATGTCTGTTATCTAAAATTTGTGTTTGCATGAGAAGTGCTAGTATCTAAATATAATCTATTTGTTGTATCATACTGATCTCGATTGTATGAGTTGTTATATGTATTAGACAGAGGTCCTTTCCATAAAACTGGACTGGGAGTTAATTTTATTATTTGCTTTTAAAACAGAACTACTAAGGTTGCCACAGCTGTATCTGAAATGGGAAAAAATTCTCCAGTATGTATGTCAGTCATGCAGCTGTTATAGGAACTGGATTCATGCTGAGTGTGGATAGATGGAAAATCTACAAGACAGACAGGAAGGGAGGGCTCTAATACTTTGAATTAGCTTTGTTGAGGAGCAAAGATAAGACTGTGGCTTATGTAACAGCAGGACTGTAACATCTGGGTTGCAAAAATCAAGTCACCACGAGATAGCAACAATATATATACAGTCCAGAACTGGTATTCCTCTGCAGTGGTGAACAAAGTTGAACATGTTGAAATTCCCCAAATCAAGATATAATAGACCTATTCTTCCTAAAGTCCAGATACTTTATCCTGGAGATATTGAAGCAAACTTTTACTAACCTGAGAGATTTTTCTGTTTCATTCACCTAAGGACCATATTGCTACAATGCAGGCAAAGGCTGCTTCAATCAATAGCAGTTGAACTTGCATGCAATCCCCAGAGGATTCAGAGAAAAGGGCATGGGTATCCCTAACGATTAATCTTATGTACAGTGGAAGGGGTACAGCTTTTGCCCAAAGAAAAGAAGAGCAGAGCATATAAGTGGCTTCAGAAACCCCACCCCACTATAAAACCAAATATGGAGCTTGTCAGATGACACTCAAAAGCTCAGCCACAGAACACCAGAAGAGGCAGGGCCTACAAAATGATGTCATAGATCACAATACAGCCCAGGTTAATTTATTCCCATTTCTTTTCTGTTGTTTTCTACTATTTCAAGAACATTAATTGTTGCTTTGATTTAATTGAGTCTACAGCTTAAAGTAATAATCCAGGTTATTCAAAAATTCATCAGCTGTTCTTGCCCTGTGCCTGTTAAAGTATCTCAAGAGACGTTCTGTCAGTTGCTGCTGAATAAGCTTTTTCCTGTATTAACATTGTCTTATCACTTTGCTCTCAGGCACTTTCTACTTGTTTGGCAGGTGCTGGTTAGCTCATCTTTGCTTTGTGATCCCAAGAACCAAGACTGTGAAGGCCAGGCCTCAAGAATAAGCTCTGCTGGTCCCCAGTTCTGAAGGCTGGCCAGCAGCTCCCTTGCTCCATGGCCATGAAGGCCAGGCCTCAAGAACAGACTCCACTATTTCTAAGGCAATTGGCAATCTAAGGTGTGGGTTGAATGCAGATGGTCTCTGAAATTAGGTAAGAGTAGAGAGTAAAAGAAGGCAGGTGAGTTCACATGGACTCTCCTCCAGTGTGATTTCCCTTCAGTGGTCACTCAGGGACTGAAAAAATTACCTACTTCAACCCTATAGAGGATTTCCAGTGTCAGTCTCACAAAGTATCTGCTCAGGGACTGAAAGAGAGTGGTAGCTCATCACCAAACATACTCCTCCAGTGTGAGTTTCACTGAGTGGAAGCTCAGGGACTAAAAGACCTCTAATATCTGGGGCCTGAACATCACCT
This sequence comes from Liasis olivaceus, assembly GCA_030867105.1. Lineage (NCBI taxonomy): Eukaryota > Metazoa > Chordata > Lepidosauria > Squamata > Pythonidae > Liasis > Liasis olivaceus. The sequence continues at coordinate 60,453,817 of CM061351.1, forward strand.
TTATCCTCTGTTTGCATGTGTTTTGATTTCAGCGGGCCTTGGAAATTCCTTCCTGGCCCAAATGAGGCTGGGACTGAACTTGGTAAAGTCATCATTGGCTACTGAAAAGCTACTGCCAAGGTACTGTCATAAGCCCCTGGCTGTGTGAGAGGAACTTATGCTAAAGTCCTTCCCATGCTAGTATTGCTGTGCTTTTTGAAGGAACTGCTTTTTCTCCTTCCAGACTTCCTTGTACTACCTTTGGAGCTGAGTAATGAGAACTTTACTGTAAACTTTATATCACAAAGGTGAAGTGAGGACAGTGTAAAATCAGTTCATCCACATATTATGCAGAAAGTGATATTGGGATTTGGAGAATTAGTTTTGGTTTTGCATTTCATTGCAAATCTACGTAATTTTGTACTTTCAAACCAATACATTAAGTAAAACTCAGTTACGTTTTGAAATGTGCACTTAAATGATTTTGTGTTGCAGTTCTCCAAACAAAAAAATAAATATATCATGGGAAAGGTAAGGAAAACAAGGAAAAAGAATTAGTGCTTAGACTGGCCTTCTGGTGGACCTTACCTGGAACAACATGTCCAAACCTGGGAAATGATTCATGCTGATCTTTCTGATACATGGTACCAGCATTCATGTCCCTCATTTGTCAATGTTCCTGAGGCATTTGCAGTCAAGAGGCAAAGGACAGCCTGGACAAGTACCTTTGGGCTGAACAAAAACAAGTTCTCAGCCAAGTTCCTTGGACAAAAACAATATAGCCATCATGCAACAATGACTCTTGCCTAGGCTTGGCAGTAGGCCCACCACCTACGTTTTCAGCACGTTTCTCCTTCCTCCCCAGAGAGGCATGGGGGTAGTAGGACTTGTAACAACAGGGGTCCTGGTCTTTGTGTTGAACACAGCATTTTCAGTAATTGCCCCCTTACCTACTGTTCTGAATCCTCACCTGGATGCTTGCATGAAAGTAGTGGAGAGCTACCACTCTTGCTTCTGGCTTGGGACTGGAAGAAGCAGTCTTACTATTTTGCGTGCTGCTTGTGCAGTTCAGCCTCAGGGAAAGTTATGCCACCTGAAGAGACACTAAAAATAAAACCATATTATGTTTCGGGGCACAATAACTCTTAACTGAAAAGTTCCAAAGACCACTTCTGTCACTTTGCTCCCTTGGCATCCCCAGTTAATGGTGGATGAAATATTTTACAAGTAATGGTTGTCAACATTGATGTAGTTAAACACATTGTGGCTATGAGTGACTAACTTCTGTCCCAGCTCTCCTGCTGGCTCATGTGTAGTACATAGGGAATGAAGGCCAGGTGAAAGGGCAAAAAACAGAATAAGCCGCAGATTGCAATAAGATTCTGAATTCACATAGACAATAGTGTGAGCCTATGATTGGTCCTCACCTCAAAGTCATGTGCTGAATAGCACTTCAGGAAAGGAACATTGAGGTGTCATAAGAGAGAATGGATAATCTTGTTTGTACTTGTAAAGTCACAGCCACTCTATGGCACCTGTGCAGCTGGTAGCAGCTTATATCACTGTGAGGAACTGGTCATCCAGAGCTCCATGGGAATGTGTGGGTGGCAAGGGCCTAACACTTGGCTGTGGCAGCATCTAGGAGGAATAGAAACATAGCCACTTTCACAGCATGCAAACACTATGGGTGTGTGTGTGGAATGTTACCAGCTCCAGTAAGGAGCAGCAGCAGGAGCAGCACCCAAGGGGGAAGGCCTAGTGGCATGTGAACAAGAGCAGTCAAGGTGGGATATAAGACTAATCAGACCACACTTGGAGATCCTACTGACGTTGTCTGCCTCATGTTTATATGCACTATGTCAGCAAGCAGCACATCCAGCAACAGAAGGGGAAGCTTGGAGGATAACCTGTGGAGGAAGGAGTAGCAGCATGTCATCAAGAGTTGCCACACTGGGAGGCCAGGCCATGGGCCATCACAATCCAGCATGGATGGACCCACTACTCACATCATCCTGTACAACATGACTGGAGGACAACTACATGCAGGAACAGGAAGGCCTAAGGAAAAGGACAAAGGCACATCAGTGACTTGACTGAGGGCAGAACTTGAGATTACAGCATGGGAATCAGGATAGATGAGGCACGTCATGCTATCTGGTAGCATGCAATCGCATACCTGCTGCTACTGGAAAAGGAACTGTACTGATTGTGGTTCTTCCCTGAACATGCTGATCATAGCTTGTAGGAAGGCCTCCTTCTCTTCAGCCACCTTGCAACTTTGAACACTGAGCATATCAAGTCCCAAGAGCCTATTCTCCAACATAGCTGCCCATAGCTAGGTGTTCACTTTTCACAGGGTGCTAAAGGATCTCTCTGCATTGCATGTAGTCATTGCCAGTTCACCCCAATAAAAAAGAACTCATGAATAGCTGGGAAAACCTCATTACTCTGTTCCAGGAGATCCAGGAGGCCAACATTTGGAGCTAGGTGCCAGTAGCAGTTCACTATAGTCTGCGTCTCAAACCATGTCCTGTATACATCAACGAAGTTGGGAATGTGATACAACTTATCAGTAGCCCCTATTTCATTGGAGAACTGCTCTTCAGTAATGGCTATTGTGTAATAGTGAAAACGTATTGAGTGTTCCTTGGCTCTCTGCCATAAATCATATGTCCAGAGCCATAATTGTGGAATCCAGATATAGAATGTAGTAACCTCTTCAGCAATACTCCTCATCTGTGGTGGCAGGTGGATTAACACAGTGCTGTTGCTGCCAGATCAACTCCTGTTTCCTCAGCCAAACTCTCCACTATAGCCATGATCTTACAAAATTCCCTCTCTGCCAAACTCCAGTGCTCTTTTTTTCCCCTTAAAGATTTATTAAATCATCATTTATAAACAAAGGTAAAAATACATACACATTTGAAGGAAGGAAATGGTAAATGTAGTTTTTCTGTGTCCTTTTCTGGCATTCACACCATATGGCAAAAACGTCAAAGCTATTAATTCCAACTTTTTTGGAGAGTATTGTTTCAAGACGTAGGGATATATTAGTAAAACCTTACATAACAGAGTTTCATATAAATACAGACATGCAATAGTGTATCGCATCTGAAGTAGTTTTCCCACACTAAAAAAAAAAAAAGAAAAAAACTTGCCATCTGATATGACTGGCCTTTGGAACTAATCTATATTTGTAAAATACCTGTTCTGCTAAATGTTAATCTTCAGAACTAAACTTGCTTTTCCAAGTAAAATGAAGTGACAAATACATACAATTGTATACAGAAACAGAAATATTTGCAAAATTAAGCCTCAAGGCAAGAATTACCTAGATCTAAGGAGATCAATAAAATTAAAGTTGGCAAGATGGAGAAAAATCACTCTCACATGAATTTTGTTTAATAGTTATATCAAATGCCTCTCAACCTCATATGGTTGTTCCTAAAACCCCAGATATTTAAGCTATTTTATAGATACTAGTTGGTTACAAAGATATTTGTGCAATGTAAACTAGAAATTGGTACCACTATAATAATTTAGATAATTTTCAACCTTTAAAGATAAAGGGAAAAAAGGGTTATGCCGATGTTAAAATTGTATAATAACATGTATTATTTATTGTTGTTTATGAATATTAAGAAAAAACCAAACCAAAAAAAGAGAGAGAAAATAAAAAGGAAAAAATAAAAATAAAAAAGCTACTTGAAAAATGTTCTCCCCAAACATTTTATACAGATTTTCTTTTAGATTATAACTCAGAGTGAATGTTATGGGTTTGCTCCATAATTCTTCCCAAGGTTGCATCGTGACTGTTTCTTCAAAGTTTTGCATCCATTTTATCATGCTTTTGAACATATCTGGAATGATCCATATGGTCCTGAGCTGGACCAACGATGCTGCTTGTAAAGATTTAGGCACAGACTCTAAGACTTGGCTCCATAATTTGCCATAGCCACCAGGGTGAAGAGGAAAGGCATGGATTTTTTTTTAAAATAATTTTTTAATTGAGTTTCAGAAAAAAGTAAAATACAGAAAAATCGAAAAGAAAAAAAAATAAGAGAGAAAAGTACAGAAAAAGAAAAGTAACTTCCGACTTTCTCTAGTACAGGCATAGGTATAAAATACATTCACCTCTTATTCCAATATCTAAAAATTCACATAATAAAAACTATCCTTTGCTCTAACATTTAAAAAGATTAAAAAATAAGTCTATATCAAGAAATATAAAAAAAGTAATACAAAATATTTCTGTAGTTTTAGAATAAATCAGTCATCAAATCCCAAAATCAAAATTTCATTTTTTATCAAGTAAAAAGTCCAAGAGTGGTTTCCAAATAGAAACAAAGCTACACAATGTCCTTTCTTTGATCAAAGTAGTCAGTTTTGCCATCTCCGCCAATTCCATTAATTTCATTATCCATTCTTCAGCTGTCGGTCTTTGTATATCTTTCCATTTTTGTGCATATAAAAGTCTTGCTGCTGTTATCATATAAAGAAACAAATCTCCATATTTTCTTTCTATCTGTCCATCATACCTAAAAGAAAAGTCTCTGGTTTCAATTGTATATCCATTTATAAATTTTTTTGAATCAAAATACACATCACATCCCAAGATTTCTTAGCTTTTTCACAGGTCCACAATAAATGATAAAAAGTGCCTTCACACTGAGTGCATTTCCAACATACATTTGAGATTTCTTTATACATCTTAGACAGTTTATCCGGTGTCAAATACTAATGGTACATCATTTTCTAGAAATTTTCTTTTAAGTTATAATTAAGAGTAAACTTCAAACCTTTATTCCACATATTTTCCCATTGGTCCAGCATAATGTTATATCCTAAGTTTTTTGCCCATTTAAACATACCATTTTTAACATATTCATCTTCCAAATTCATCTTTAACAAAAATGTATACTTTAGCAATAAGATGTTCATCATTAATACATAAAGCATATTCAAATTCCATTTTCTCTGAGGTAAATTCATAACTTTTCTTAACAATTTAAATCTTTCCAATAGCTGTGCATAGGTAAAACATTGGCAAGTATGACCTTCCAATTCTAATTCTTCTCTCTTCTTCAGATTAGGCTCTTGCTCAGAAAACGATAATAAATGTGCATATGTTAGCCATGGTTGTTTAAGTGTCATTTTTCTTCTATAGAAACCTTCTTGGCTTTCTTACCTTGTATCTGTTCCAGACCCCCAGTATGGTATATCTAATAAAATGATTCTTAAAATCAATATTAACTTTCACTTTGTTATATCATAAACATCCATGCCATCCAAATTTTAAATCATGTCCTCTAACTCCAATACCCTCTTGCTTTTCAAAGTCACCCACCCTTTCATCCATACCAGACAACAAGCATCAAATATAACTTTAAATCTGGAAGGCCTAACCCACCTCTTTCTTTAGCATCCTGTAAAAGTTTATATTTTATTATTGGTTGTTTACCATGCCAAATGAATTCAGAAATATGTTTTTGCCATTGTTTAAATGGTACATCATTTGTCAATATTGGTATTGTCTGAAAAGAAAAAGCATTCTAGGTAAAGCATTCATCTTAATTACTGAAACTCTACCTAACAATGACAATTGTAACTTGTCCCATCTCATTAAGTCTTTTTTGATATCATTCCAAACTTTGCCATAGTTACTCTGATATAACATACAATTCATATTAGTCAATGTAACTCCTAGATATTGAACCTTCTTCTCAATTTTAAAACCAGACTTCTTCATCAACATTTCTTGGTCACAAATAGTCATATTCTTAACCAGCATCTTTGTTTTTTGTTTATTTACCTTAAATCTAGCAAATGTACCAAAATCTTTCAATTTCTTCATTAAACATTCAGTTCCATTTTGATGTTCCTGTAAGATCAAAACTAAGTCATCTGCAAAAGTTCTTAATTTATAACCCTCTTTTTTGATTTGCAAGCCCTTTATATTCACATCTTTTCTAATATCTCTTAACACTTCCAAAATTAAAATGAAAAGTAAAGGGGACAAAGGATAACCTTGTCTTGTCCCCTTCTGCATCTCACAAGGTTTTGTTAACTCAACATTAACAATAATACTTGCCTTTTGGGAAGCATATATCGATTTAAACCCTTGAAGAAAATTCTTGCCAAAATCTGTATCTTCCAAGATTTTAAACAAAAATATCCAGTTTAAATTGTCAAAGGCTTTCTCTGCATCCCAGAAAATCAAAGCTGCTTGCTTCTCATTGTGTTGTTGTAAGTATTCTAGTATATCCAATACAATTCTTCCATTGCCTCTCAATTGCCTTTTAGGTAAGAAACCACATTGATATTCGTGTATAAAATCCAATAAAATCTTCAATCTTTTTTCTAATATTGATGTAAAGTGTTTATAGTCATTATTTAGCAAAGAAATTGGTCTATAGTTCTTAGTTACAGTTGACCTTTTGCTAATAATGATTAGTTTTCTTCCAAGTCTCTGGTATTGCTGAGCCCCTTAAAATAGAGTTCATCACCTGCTTGAGTGGCAATAACAATTCACTTATTTAAATATTCATCAATCTGTTCCAATGAAACCTCTTGTCTCTTATACAAGCTTGAAAAAAAGTTACGGAACGACTTCTGAATACTTGCATTATCTGGGAGTGTAACATTTCCTTCCTGAATTTTCATTATCTTTTCTTGTCTCTCTCCTTTATCGCTTTATATGCAAGCCATCTCCCTGGTTTATTTACAAATTCAAAATGGCACAGAATATTTTGAACGTTGATGGGAGTAAGCCATGTCACATTGGTTCTGGCTATTGGAATTTTCATACTTTGTAAAAGGCAGCAAAGTTCTTTGCAAACAGGGGAGGCTACAGTGCTTGTCTCACAGAGCTGTGGAATGCTTCACAAAAGTTCCCTCTGGCTGGGATTCTCTCAGAAGTTTGATTTTCTTAGTAGTACATACGGTGTTCTGTACTTCCTGCACTACCAGATCTAACCAGCTGCTACAACAGCTATTGTCTGTGGTCCTCAGTGAGGACCATATTAGGTGGCATGGCAATATAAAATCCAATGTGGTTTTCATGCACATGGATCACTGGCTGCTCCTGGACTTCCTGCAGCTGCACAGATGGGACAGTGGTCACTGCTGCTTGCTTCCTTCTTTTCAGGACAAAACCAGTGGCTCAGTCCCTCCTCTGAGTAGTCTTTACATCTGCTTCATTTTGCAAAAATCTTCTTATGTCCATATCTGGAGGAAAGCAAAAACACTTGGTTCACAAACACCCCAGAATACTGCATTAAAATGAAAAGCACATAACATTAAAATAAAAGCAAAACATGATGCATTACACACAATCGTGAGGAAAAAAAGCAGAAAAGAGCTTTAAAAAAACCATTCTGCCACCCAGAAACCCCACAGCCCAAGGAAGCAGTAGAAAACATTCATAGTACTTCATCGCCTCCAGTGTTAAGTCTCCTCCTTGTAACCCCTCACCTGGGAGTGAAGCTTACCCTCGGGGAAAGCTATGCCACCTGGAGGGGCACTAGAAAATGAAAGCCCACTCTGTCAATAGAGGAGTTCCAGACAGCCTTGTTTTCCTGCTCCTAGCTTGAGGCTGGAAGAAGTGATCTTATTGCATGTACTTGTCACAGCCTAAGAGGGCTTAGGATAAGCCACAAGGCTGTTTATAGTGAGTGCCCTTGCTTTTGTAACAAGCACAGCTGTTTCCTGAAATGTTTTTCCCTAAAATGTTCACTGTCTGGTATTGTGTATAATGCACCTTGCTGGCTCCTCACCTTGTGAATAGATCAGCAACAAGCCCAATGAAGATGATCCAAGGAATACTATTACACCGTCAAACTTTATGCACTGAAGGAATAGGCAGACCAGAACCCTTTCACAAGCAATATCGAATTGTGATGTGTGTGCATGCACACACACACACACACACAAGAGGCTGATCTCAGCAGAGAATCAAGCAGGGTCCACATGCACACTTGATCCTCCCAGGCACACATATGCAAGAAGAAGGGTGGAAGCAGACATCTTTCCAACTGCAAAAATCAAAGAGAACGCAGAGCGATGCTTGCATGCATATTGGAAAATCATAGAAACAGCTCTGCTCCATCCCACCACACCTGCCATCAGCTTCTAACTGCTTTCCACTTGTGCATTTCCCTCCCAAACCTCACCAGCCCCCCTTTTAACTGTATTTTTTAAAACAGGAGTCCCTGTTGTCAAAGCAGGTGGAAGCACATTTTTTCCAACTGCAATGCAAAGAAAATGCATGTGTGATGGTTGGATATGTGTGCACCCCTCACTCCCACCAGTGAAAAGCAGGACAATTCTGGAAAAGCCTGTGCTCCTCCCCACCCTACCTGGCATCAGCTTCCAACCATTTGCACTTTCCACTTGAGGGTTTCCCACTCAAAGTACATCAGGCCACATTTTAACTGTATTTTAAAAAATAAGGGGTCTCTTATTTTCAGAAGGGTGGAACAGGGTGGAAGCACACTTTTTTCTCACCTGCAATGCATGCGCACCCACACAAACACAGCAGGGAAAATTCTGAAAAGCCTCCACTCTACCTCGCCCCATCCCACCCAGCATCAGCTTCCAACTGTTCACGCTTTCCACTGGAGGGTTTTCTGCCCAAACCCCTCCCTCCCTCCCTCCCTCCCTCCCTCACACACACACACACACACACACAAAGAGCAGGGCGATTTTAGAAAGGTTTTGGGTGAGGGAAGGAAAAGCTGTTTTTCCTCCTGAAATGCTATGAAGCCGGTGAGAAAACGCTGGAAAAACGAAATTGCACGTTGTCAACAGGGTGACATTGTGATCATACGCAAGATCCTAGTTGTCCACTGGTAGTCATGACAACAGACTCCACTACTGACCTAAAAAAAACATGAGCATCTTGACAGGAAAAGCAGGGATACATTCTTCCATTCACGGGGTTTCCTTCTACTAGACTATAGTTGCCTCTTGGGACTGAACAGCGAGTTTTAAAAAAAACCCACCAGAAACTCTCTATTCCGCTGCCTCCGTTTGAGTTAAAAATAACACGCCGCCATCTGTCTGTCACGTTCCCATTACGTACGCATACACTGAATTGCGGCATCACGCTCTGTGACGCAAGCTCGTATCCGGTGAAGCTATAGATAGGTTTCCGGCAGTGGGTCAGCTGCTTGAGTGGGCGTCGGTAGGCATTGGGATAGAAAGTTGTAGAGCTATGTTGGTCCTTGGTGCTTCCTTGCTTGCTGATGCCTTAAGTACGGGTTGATTTTAGGTCGGAGTGGGCGGCTGGCAACACGTCTTTGTTTTCCTGTTAGCCTGCAATGGTCTTTCTCTCCGGATGTATTGTAGGGAGGAAGAATGCGAGGGAATTGGCACTGATGAATTGGTGATTGCTTCAGGGAACGGAGACAGCTTTCTGCATGTGCATGCTGTCTTGTTGGATGGCGTTTCTAGGCTCAGCTCTCTCTTGCTAGGCTACCCAGTGAGTAAGAAAAGTGAATCTTCAGGCCTGTCACATTATTCTTGATGAATGCAGGTGTCAATAAAAATTGGATCCTCTGACGATTTTTACATGATGTCTATTTGAAGCTGCTGTCAAATCATGTCTGTTTACACAGAATCCTCCATAACAATCATGGATCTGATGTTTTGCTCACCATGGGACCCTCCTAAAATCATCAACTTACAAATGACACCTTTCTGCATAAAACAAATCATAATAATCAGATTCAATTACCTTTTGGAACCATCTAGTGCAAAATATTGGAGCTGAGGTAAAAATCCTCAAGATCCACCTGAAATCAGCTTCAAATCACAGATCACATAGTCATGGCTTGGTCCATATGATTTTTTTAACTTACTGAATGTTCCCACTTAATTGTCATATCAATCTAGTTCATATTTAACTAGATTGTTAATCATAATGTTGTGGAGTATTTTGTTGAAGGCGTACCCTGAAATTAAGACATATCTACAATATCCCCAGAATCTGCTAAGGAAGTTACCCACTTAAAAAATAAAATAATATTACTCTGATAAATCTATGCTTACTTCTGGTACTCAACATATTGTTCACAAGATGCTTTTTGGTCTGCTCCCAAATCTGCCCAGGTATCAATCACAGACTAAGTGATCTATGGTTTCCTGGATCATCTTTTTTGCCCTTTCGAAAATATGAACAATATCTAGTTGTCTGACACCCCACTTCTGAATTTCTTAAAGATCTGTCTGCTACTAAAACTCTCATTGTGTTTGTTTGTACCCTCAGGTTTGCCCAAACGGTGCATTATACTGCAACAATTTTTGAATCGAGGTGCCTAAAATCTGCTAACTTAAAGAATGTGTAAAAAATCCAGGACCCATTATTCCTGTGGAATTGAAATTTCCACAATGTTCAGACCAGTTTTATTCGCAAAGTTGTGGCTGTTGCAGCATCCCTGTGGTCACATGATAGTGATTTCTGATGCTCCCTGCCAGCTTCCCACAAACAAAGTCAATGGGGAAACCGGCAGGAAGTCAGAAATCACTCCTGCTCCCACTGCTTTTTTGCCTGCCTATGGTCATTCTGTTTATCTGTTTAGGTAAGTAAATACTGACTTATTACTGAAGTTTTTTTGCCACTACAATTATTTTTATATTTATGATACATACTCAGATGATCACGGGACCTTGGATCATTGGGGTAAAAAAAAGATATGGTCAGCCTAAAATTTAATATTCATTCTGGTCACATCAGATTGCATCTTTCTCTCAAAGGATGACCCAGTGGGTCATAGGGTTGTCTAGTAATACATAAAGTTTCAGTCAAGCCATCAGCAAGTTCCTTCCCCACCCTAGAATGCAGGTCATCTGGTCCTGGAGATTGAAATCATTTAAAATGAATAGGTGCTTTCTGACCACATAGCTGTTAATTTTGAACTTCAATCCTGCCATTTATCCTCATCTTCAAAATTTTCTGATGAAATACATTACTGTACTTCCTTGTTGGAAAAGAAAACCAAATAGAAGTTAAGTAACTGCTATTTACCACCTAGTACTGTTCATCTTCACTGGAGATATACTAATATTACTCTTTTCATTTTGCACATATCAGAAGAAGATCTTTGCCAACCATAATTCATTCTGAACTGTAGTTTTTATGACATCTCTACAAAACCAGGCCACCAGTGAATATTCTTTCCATATCCATATATGTCCTGTTTTCATATAATTATTTAACTTTTGTGCATCCACAATAACTTTTGCTGTCTTCTATTTTTTTAGGATGATGATGATTTTTACAATTGTGCCTGTAGTATATCCACTTTTAGAAAATCCTATTTATTTTGTTTTCCTTTTTCTATTAGTTTCTTCAGCTATGGAATGCTACTTAACCACTGCTTTGACTTTATGAAAATCCACTTTTAGTAGAAGATTGGCACGAGTCAATATAAAGTTTTTCAAACTGAATGTTAGTGATGCACTCCCCTTCATTGGATGTGTTTAAGTGGAGAATAGTTAGATAGCTGCATGGGATGCTTTAATTTGGATTCCTACATCGAATGGGGGTTGGTTCTTTCCAACTTTATGAAATACAGCTCACCATTTCTAGTCAAGGTTTGAATGAACAGATCATAGACTACTTTTTTTTTGCAAATCAAGGTGACTCTAAGAAGACTGTTAACATAGGGCAAGAATAGTTTTGAATTAAAAATATTTATAGTAACTTTTTATTGCATCCTCTTAAAATTATTATTCTAATTCTGCATGTATTTATATTTTTAATAAATATAATGCTGCCTCTCTTAAAGTGGAGCTTACAAGAATTGTAAACATTCATATAAATCAAAGTACTCTAAATAAATTAGAATGATGTTAGTCAAAGGACCCTTCTTCATTAGCATCTTATACAAGCATTGTGATCTCAAGTTCCACCTATGGCATATAACATAATTCCCAATTTGTTTTCTGGGCACTATTTCTTTTTAGTCTGTTCCCCCCACAAACTACCTTTATTATGGCTGTTTAAAACTTACTGTACATTCAGTGTGGTACTGCAAAAAATATCTACCTACCTACCTACCTACCTACCTACCTACCTACCTACGGTGTTTTTAAAATATTTTTCCCATGGGATATTTACATAACTACAGCACTGTAAATAACTATACAATATTTATTTTTAAACTGTATTAGAATAGTGTATTCTTCAATGCTGCAACAGAAATCGAAGCAAACACCATGGAAATGCATCGAGTTCTTCATATTCTATAGAGAATTTATAATCAACTAGAAAAGAAAATGCATGTGCATTTTGTGAAGCATGCTTGTAATTTCTCACTATCCCATGGTGAGATGAGGCTGTATGATTGCAAAGTGGCATTGCTAAGTTTAGAAACACATGTGGAGTCAAAAGAGTTTAAAATTTTTCCAAACACTGATGATTCACTATCCCATGATAAAACATGAACACAGTTTTTCAGATTTTCTAGTACAGCATAGTTTGCCATTTACTACAAATGGCAGTTTCAACAGCTGGTAGGCAGAATATTTTTTAGAAATATTTCTAGATAGATACCTATGAAATATTTGTGTGGATATACAAAATCACTCACCCACTGCATTGGAAAGAAAACATACTGTCATTCAAAAGGGATTATCAGAAAGTTTGTTTTTTTAAAAAACAGCAGAAATGACAGTTCAGATAAAGATTACAAGTTCTTCCTCATACTTGTTACCAATTATACCATAGTGTGAACATGGTATATACAAATATACAAACGGTGAGCATGCAGATAAGTTGTCTCACACAATGCTACTATAATGATTGGCAGGAACAAAGGAATTCTGAAGTTTCTGCAGAAAAAATGAAATGATAGGAAATTTACGGTGATGGCTATGCAAGTCACTTGGTAGCAAAATATGGTGGATTTGTATTAAAATTTTGGAAAACTTGCCACTCCTCAAGGAGTGGAACCACTGTACAACAAGTGCCTCCAAACTCCAGCTTTTGCAAATGGTCCAAAAGGATATCATGGCTGAGGGTATTGAAGACCACTGAGGGGCCCAAAAGGAGAGGTGCACTAGTCTACACCAATCCAACAAAGGTCATCAACTAAAGCAACCAGTGCTGTCTCAGTCCCATACTCAGGTCTGAAACTGGACTGAAAGGTGGCCAAATAATCCACGTTGCTTCAGCAGGAAGAGCTTATGGTCCACAAACTGCAATATATTATGATGAAGCTGTATGTGTACCATGTTGAAATCAGCAAGGAAGATTTTCAGAAGAGTTGTTTATAAGCTATGCTTCGTTGCATCTGCTGAATAAGCAGCATCTTGGCTGGATTGTTAAATTCAGTGCTGAAGCAAGATTTTACAGCGAACTCAGCTTTCTATGAAGCAAAATTCCCATGCAGTGACTGACAGCACAATAGTGTTTGATCCTGTGGGGAGAGTAAATCTGGGCAACTCATTGAACCTTAAGTACTAAGATTTCACAATTTAGCTGCCATGTGCCTTGAGGAGGATTGATCAGGTTGGGAATCAGTTATCCAAAAAGCAAATTCTAATTACTGGACAACTATAGTTTCCAGCATTTTCTCATTTTTCAGAATATGTGTACTCATGTGCCAGAATAATGCTTTCTGTGAAGTTAATGTTCAGCATAGTTAGAAAAAAATACAGAGTGCTTCTCTGCGAAGTGAGCAGTAGCCAGACAGAATATATGCAAAATACACAGATGTTAGAAACAATATCTGTGTAAGGCCTGTGCAAATCAAGAAATACAACACTGTTAAAGAGGTCATCAGGCATGGATCTAATCCACAACTCTACATCTGCTACACAGAAAAACCTGCAAACAAAGGACAGTCTTTAGAATTTGGGTAGAAGAGTTCTGCTTCAGGCCCAATTACATTTAAATAATTAACAGCAGGTATTTCTTGGTTTGGATTTGGGAAAAGATTAATGTCAGAATGACGAACACTATTTCAGTCCTAGGTATTGATGCCTAATATTATTTGTTCTGATCAAATCTTTAGGGTTTGAGAGACAGACTCTATGCTGTGGGTGCATGGGGAAGAGCAAAACAATTTTGCACTGACCATGCCATTAGTACTGATCCTAACACATTGGCAGGTATGGTGATGGTGGGAAGAGCTGTGTATTCCTTCTAATTTTCATATAAGAAAATACAACTAAATGAATACTTAGTGGATATAGTAGCCTATTACATTCTTAGACAGAATTTTAAGTTAACTGGGGGAAACTCTTATTGCAAACTGTATTGTGACAAAATAATTTACTCCACTTTTATTGTACAGTATAGTTGATCTTGCTTTTCTTGCTCTGTCAGCCTCATATGTTTGAGAATAAAAGTAGATCCTTTAACATTTATTCACATATGGGTGAATTCCTTCACTATATAATGCTTCAATATCTTAGATTTGTTATCTATATCTTACATTAGAATATTTTTATATGTTTAAAGGTTGCATAGGCAGTAGTAAATAGGCAGTAGTAATGCCATTGTACTATAAAAGCTAGCTTCTCCATTAGAAACAATAGAGACATCACGTAGCACACCCATATAAAGGAAGACATGTATCTTATGCATAGAAAAACACATGTCTAGATGAAATGCCCATTTAAAATATTTCTGTTTTAGCTCTAGATAGACACTTGCTTAACCATAAATAAGGAGGCATCTGCTTTTACTCTAAGATAAGGAAAACTTTGTAATAAGCTAGCGCATTCCATTTCATTGATAATGACTGGCTAAATTTCTAAACTTCAGAACCTTATAAAAAGGGAAACAAAGAGATATGGGCACAGCCGCCCACTCAAAGCAACTTGTCAATTTTGGATGAATAAATGTATTTTGACTCTCCACTTGTCTCTGGTGTGCATTATTTCCAGCTTGGAATGAATCAAGGGAAGGTGTTTTAATCCTTCTAACAATTTATGGCAAGCCAGCCAGGAGCCCCAAGCTAACCAGGTGATTGCCATAGGGATTTATGGACACACAAGCCAGCACAGAGCTTTCTTTTCTCTGGTGCTTCCACTTTATTCCTGATGTTTCTCACTGGGGTAGTACTCTTTGCCACCCAGTCAAGTGGACAGTCAGAGCCTCCTATTGGTAAGTACCTTTTTAAATTCTTTTACTGTAACTTCAGTGATGAAAATTTGGATATTCTGTACCACTGCAAAAAAATTTTTTTAAGTTGTTATGGGTTGAATGTGTTATGTTTTACCTCATTAGGGGGTCTTCTGGTCTCCTGGAAGGAATCTAAAACCCACTGGACATATGTGTCAGCTTTAAAATAAGGACATGGATTGGGGTGGGGGGGACAGTAAAATCCCTAAGGATTCGCCCTGGCTAAAAACTCCTCGCTTGTTGGAGTGAAGGAAAGCTTTCTGTTCAACCCAGTATGTCAAAAATGTGTGCTACACTTTGTGTTGCAAATGGACCAAATATTTAGATAATTGTTGCAGGCAGATTTGGAAAAAAAAATGGTACTTTTCAATATTGTCAGTTAAATCTGTTCTGGTGCTGTCTTAAGGACTTGGCACGACAGCAGATTGAGAATTGATACCTATAGGCTAACTTGTCAGATGGGAATTGCCCACTCAAGTATACAATTGGGCTTTTTTGCAACCCTTTGAGGAAAAGACCTCACCTGCCAGAACTTCAAAGTTCTTAGCAAAGGGCTTATTAAACTCTCAGGCTGTAAAAACTGCTCAAGCATACACTCACCTCAAATGAAAATGGAAGGTATTTTAATCCTTCTAACACCTATATGACAATAACAACAGCTAAATGAGAAATAAATTTCTCTTTTAAGAGAAATATTTGAACAACATTCAAATATTTCTCTTAAAAGTTTGTGTGGATTATACCATTTAATACAATGTTGGCATAATGGGTAATACAGACTCTGGAATAATTATTTATTAGGCTTGATCAAATATGTGTGCAGGCCTATTATTTTCTGGAATTTTTTTTTAAATAATGTTCTTTTAAACATATATACAGTGGTACCTCAAGATACGAATTTAATCCGTTCCGTGACTCTGATCGCAAGTCGAATTGGTCGCATCCTGAAGCACGTTTTCCCATAGGGTTCAATGTAAATACGGTTAATCCGTTCCACCCTCTGAATTTGGTCGCATCCTGAAGCAAATTTCCCCATAAGGTTCAATGTAAATACGGCTAATCCGCCCTCCGAATTTGGTCGCATCCTGAAGCACATGTCCCCATAAGGTTCAATGTGTTTGCACGGCTACGAAATTCCCCAGGCGCGCTTTAGTCAGCCCTAGCGCAGAAAAAGGAAGTGCTAATGAAATCTGAGAAAGGCTCCCGCGCGCACAGCCGGGAGCGGGAGCTTCCCCCCCACTCCCCGTGCTGATTCTTCTTAATTCCGCGCTCTTTCCTCTGTGCATAGCCCTTGGCGCGCGCAACAAAAGCACACTGAAAGCAATGGGGGGGGAAGGCTTATGTCGCGCGCACGCACAGCCGGGAGCGGGAGCTTCCCCCCCCCCCACGCTCAGATTTCATTAGCACTTCCTCTCGGCGACCACGTGGCAGCAGGGCAAATGGCCGCGGATCCGGTTCGTAGCTTGAGGCGGAGTTCGCACGTTGAGGTAAATTTTTGCGGCCGGAGCTGGTCGTATCTTGAAATTTTCGTAAGGTGGGGCGTTCGTATCTTGAGGTACCACTGTAGATACTTCAGACTGTCAACAAACTTACAAACTTTGGCTAATGTCTTCATTTTTAAAGTCTATCAGTCCTAGAACAGCAACAACCTCAGTTCACTATCTGCTACAATTTCTGTTTTAAAATACATCTACTTGCAGATCAGTGAGTCACAGGAAATTATTCAGTTTTTCTAAAACTTAAATGCAAGTTAGTTTGGAGAATATTATTTATCTAATGCATTCAACAAGTTTGGCTGTTACAGGCAATGTATTGCAGTTTTATTGATGGCTGTGCAACACTTTGATTTAGAGAATTGATTCAAAAGTGATTTGTTCAGTTCTTCAAATGAAAGCATTTTTCCAAATAAAATAAGCAATTCAGATTGAAATGTCAGATTGAATTAGAGATCTCTGAATTAATTTGAGTTGCATTTGCAAAAGCCACTTTTTTTCCAAATCAATATGAAAATTGATTTGACTCAATTTGACACTGTGAATTGAAACATGAAATTGACTTGACTTGATTTCCCAAGCCACTTTACACAGTTGAATCATATTGGGTGGATTATCAGATTCTAATAACCAATTCACATACCCTTTCTGGTCAATACAGGTAGTCCTCACTTAACAACTGTTTGTTTAACGATGGTTCGAAGTTATGATGGCCTCGGAAAAAGTGTTTTATGACCTGTACTCACACTTATGACTGTTGCAAACGGTTGCACCCCCCCCCCCATGGTCACGTGATTGTGATTTGTGACCTTATTTACGAAAGTTGTTAAGCAAATCCCTATAGTTGTTAAGCGAATTCTGGCAAAAAAGTCCATTGGGGAAGCTGGATTTGCTTAACAACCATGTGATTCACTTGACTGTGGGGATTCGCTTAACGACCATTGTAAAAAAGGTCTTAAAATCGGGTCCGGTCACGTGGTGACTCACTTAACAACTGCCCTGCTTAATGACCAATTTTCTGGTTCCCTATTGTGGTCATTAAGCGAGGACCACCTGTAGTATTAAATATATGCTTAGTAAGATTTAAAGACCATGCTAAACTAATTATAAACTACTTGAATACACCCATAAAAGACTGAGTGACTGTGGGTTTTGGGCCTTTCTGGTGCTAAAGCTATGCCATCTTTGGTACTGAATGGGGTTGCACTGCTCCAGGCAGACCCTGTGTGGGGGTCCTCCTGGACTCACGACTCCTGCTCAAAGAGCAGGTGGCAGTCATGGCTAGGAGGGCCTTTCCACAGCTTCGTGTTGTGCGCCAATTGTGTCCATTCCTAGATTAGAGGGACCCAATCACTGTCACTCATGCCCTGGTCACCTCTCATTTGGATTTTTGTAATGCTCTCTACATGGGGATGCCCTTGAAGAGTATCCGGAAGCTTCAGCTGGTGCAAAATGCAGCGGCACAGGCAGTAATGTGTGCCCCTAGAGTGGTACATGTTACACCTCTGCTTCATGAGCTGCACTGGTTGCCAGTTTGCTTCCAGGTCCAATTCAATGTGCTGTTTTTGGCCTTTAAAGCCCTTCATGGCATGGAGCCGGGTTACCTGAGGGGCTGCCTGTCCCCGATTACATCTGCCTGTCCCATCAGTTCTGGCAGAGAAGGCATGCTGCGGATCCTGTCTACTAGAGAATTCCATTTGGCGGTTCCCAGGAGGCGGGCCTTCTCTGCTGTGGCGCCTGCCTTGTGGAATCTTCTCCCCCTGGAAGTGAGATTAGCTCCATCCCTCTTAACATTCTGTAAGTCCCTCAACACCTGGCTATGTGATCAGGCCTGAAGTTCCCAGGGGACCGGGGAGATTTCATGATGGCTCCCTTATTAATTTTATCCCCTCCTATTTTGTGTGTTTTTACACTTTTTTAATGTGTAATTGTTTTTATGTATTTATTTTTTAATTGTTGTACGCTGCCTAGAGTCACCTCGTGTGAGCTGGGTGGCTATATAAATATGATAGATAGATAGATAAATAAATAAATAAATAAAATCAAAAGTTTGAAGACAGTTTCATAAACCTTGTCTGGACCTAATAGAGGTATTGTCATAATATAAATCATGTCTGAAATGGGATTGGTAGTGGTGTCTAAATATGGGTTTCAGAACATTCATTGGGATGACACAAACAGAAATGTTAAAAGCTATCTGATTGTAAAAGGAGTTTTATTTTAGTGCAGGGATAGGTAAATTTTTCTGAGCTAATAGCTGGACTTCATCTTCAACAGGTGAAGACAGAACAAAAAACTAAATTAGATTTCAATTTCATTTATATTTACTTTAAATTTAGTTAATATGATTACTCTCCAGTCATGTTTTTAATAATTTCCCCATCCGTGACATTAAACAATGCAATTTAATGACAAGATCTTTAGGTGCTACATTCTGGTTTTTCAAGGTCTACAAGTAGCTTTCCTGAAGATTCCCTGATGTTTGTTTTTTCCGGAGTTCCAATCAGTGATCAGTGAGATCAGCACTTAACTCATGGGAATTCTAGCACAGGGTGCTCTCCTCCACTGATGCCTCTCTATTATCAACATGCTGATACCCAGTGGTATAAAGCCACCCCATAAGGTGGAAATGTGAACTGCCCCTTTAATTGACCTGCCCCAGGTCTGGCTTTGGCATCTGTTAGTTTCCCCAGAGCAAACCTGGATGCAGCTCCGTCCTCCAACTCCACAAACTCATAACTATCTCCCAAAGGAGAAAAACAATTTACTGTACTGAGGGCAGACTCCCACCAACGAGCTTTGCTTTAACATTTGAAGTAAAAAAATCTCCTATTTTAGATTGCTTACAAGCTGGGGTTAAAACCGGCTCCTCCGAATTCCTTGAATGCTTGCTAGGAGCCATTCATTAGTTCTCTCAGCTTGTTTTGAATAGGAAGACAAGTGTAAAATAAGATGGACTGGAATTTAAAACAATAAATTAAAAGAAAATGATAAAAGATAGTTGCTTGTAAGAGCTCTTTATAGTGGTTGCTGCCTTGTCGCCATCTTCTTCCTTAGCACATATAAAAAGGCATTTATTTATTTAGAAAACTTATACAGCCACCTATCTTATGCATGATACTCCTAGGCAGCTCACAACATTCCATAAAACCAAAATAAATATAACCCACAAAGCCCCACAACAACATCATATATCCCTTCACAGTGCCACAACGCCCCAGCAACTCTACATTTACCTTTGTATTTGCTGGGCTAGCTTCCATCCTAGCCCAATGCCTGGGTGAAAAATCAGGTCTTCACAGCCCCCCAGAGGGCTGTAGCCCACAAAACTTTATGCCTTTTAATAAAATATATTAGTCTGAAAAGGTGCTACCAGACTCCTTCTAATTTCTAACTCAAAGAAGAATCTTGCTAAACTCTACTGAAAAATATTAAGAAGCATTTGGAATTTTTAAATTTTTCCAGTGTAATTAAACTAGTTCAAGAGGATTCTTTGAAGTAAGATAAAGAAGAGATCTAATGGATTAGCTCTGATAGAGTGCCAGAAAAAATTATATTGAAATTCATGACATCATCATCATTATTATACAAAAGACCCAAATAAGACATTATTAAATATGAAGCAAACAAAAATGTCTCAAAATGCAAAAAACAAAAGAAGGCTAAATGATGAATTTAGGAGAACAAGAAAAGACAAAAAGATATAAAGAAATTGGACATAACTATAAATTGGGAGGGGTAAGATATTTATTTAAAAAGAAATTGAGGGAACATTTTATGCAAATGTGGGCATAATAAAAGACAAAGAAGGCAAACATCTACTGGAGAAATAACATATAAAGCAAGAAGTTGGCATTTATGTAGAAGAAATGGATGATGCATATGAAGGTCTGATCACTTAATTAGAACCAGTGAAGTTGGGCTTCACTACTAACAACAAAGCTGCAGGAGTTATCAAATATCAGTAGGACTATTTAAAATTTTACAAGATGCAGTTCAGTGTTTCATGCAGTTTGTAATGGGGTATGGAAAATACAGCAATAGCCAAGAGACTGGAAAAGATCAGTCTCAAAGAAGGACTTCCAATGCCAAAGAAGGGAAGTGCTAAAGAATGCTCAAACTAGTAAACAGGTGCACTTATCTCACATGCTAGTAAACTAATGCTCAAGATTTTGCTATCCAAATTTCAACAATATTTGGAATGAGAATGGCAGATGTACAAGCTGGCTTCAACTGATGGATAATAGCAAAGGAATTCCAAAAAAATGTCTAATTTTGCATTATTGATTATACTAAGCTATACAATTGTATAGATGACAACAAATTGTGGAGACCCTTTAAAAAACATGTTGTACTGCGCCATCTCATCTGCCTATTGAAGAACTTGAATCTTGACCAGGAATGAGTAAAATCGGACTGCTCACAGTGAAGCCCTAATAAGGAAGCCAAATCATAAATATTTTGGACACATAATGGGAAGACAACAGTCATTGGAGAAGACCTGACACTTAGAACAATGAAAGGCAATTGAAGAAGAAGAGAGGATGGCTGGATACTGATACTATCACTGATGACACCAACATAGATTTACAATAACTGAATTGTAATTCAGTTGACAATTGTAACTGAGTTGACAGACAATCATGGCAGAATGATGTCCTTCAGGTCCTGAAACAGTTGAATAACCAAAGAACAACATTCTAAGTAAAAAACTGTTTAAGATGAATTAAGAATTTATGAAAGAATAAAGAAATATGCAGCACCTTAAAGACAATAGATTTTGCAGACTATGGAAGCTTATACCATAATCAATTAGTTAAGATGACACAAGTCTTTTTGTCATTTATTCTAACAGATTAACATAAGTACTCCTTGGTCCTACTCAAAAGTTGTGGAGGTTCTTGGCTCAGTGTGGATTTAGACAGACCATCTCTTTTCAAACTACACCCATTGCTCTATTGATTCAGTCAGTACTTAATCAATCCTGCATTATTGTCTACATATTAAAGTGGAAGGAGATCTGAGAGGTAGTAGCTTGATTAAAACCATTCCACAATTTCAAGCTAAATGTACTGAGAACATCTCAGCTCACTTTCTTGCCAAATAAACCCAGATTTCCTGATTTAGAATGCTATCAACATTTCTGGGTTAAAGCAAGATAAAACCATAATGCTAAATTTAGCATCTATTCTCAGGCTGCAGTTAAGCATTATTTAAAAATATAATACAACCATTGATTTTCTACTATGCAGAGCTATAAACAATAGCTAGCCAATCTGTTTTTATTTAAAACTTGAAAGAGGTTGTTAAATAAGCTTTAAGTAATCCTACCTATCAGAAAAATGCAGCTTGTAGAGTGAACTTCCTGTTTTCATATTGGTTTCCCATTTCTCTCTGTTGTCTGTTATTAGCCAGTTAAATATGAAACTGATTAGGAGTATATTTTTAGTTCATTTGTGCTTATAATAAAATCCTTACTGCAGTAAAAGCTTATAAAGTGAGGTTATAAAATAATAATTTAAAAAATAATTGCCACATCTGAGATTAACATTAGATATTTTGGTCTGAAAATGCAGAAGGAGATAATTAAAACTTGTTCAAAATATCTATTCTGCCTTAAAATAACGTTTTATTTGCAAATTATATCTTTTATTTAACAAAGTAACTTTTCATTAGGTAAACCAATCCTATCTTATTTAACTTAGTTCCATGTAAAGGAAAATTTAAGATCTAAAGCAAAATTTTACATACATATGTAAAATGTTTATTAATTAATGAAATTAATTGATTTATGAGCTAAATTAATGTTTGTTTAAACTAGTCCTTTATTAACTTAGTTGATTTATATACAGCCCTTGTCTTCAAATTGAACACTCAAGATAGTTTAAAGTTTAAAACAACTCAAAAAGAAGGCCAAAAAGAAGTTAAATAGAAATGTAAGAGTAGATGAAACATGTTAAATAGAAATGGCTGATGGTGTCACTTCTTCAAAAGCTGATGTAGGTTAGTTAAACCTTGAGTGCATAATGTCACTCAAACACAGTAGCAGGCAAGTAACATAGGGCTACCAGATCTGGGCTGCAAAAATCTGTTCAGCAGCAAAGAGATACAAAACCCATCACCTCTAACTTTTCCTTGCCATCTAGTTTTTGTCTGGATTTTCACAGCCAAGATTTGATTGCCCTAAAGTAACAAGAAATAGGAAGCATGGGAGGCTGCAGGGAGTGGCAAGGAAGGGGGCAAATGATAACACATGCCTGACAATGTTGGGCAAATACCAGGAGTTCTGGATGGCAAAATGCAAAGGTGTAGCCATAGGATGCCTGAAATGGAGACATCCTTGTGGAGGAATGCACAGAGTTGTTATAGGCAACTTTTGCAAGAGGCAACAGCTCAGTACAGCTGTTTTACTGATAAGAGACATAGCACCTCAAGTATTGTTCCAATGTTTGGTTTGTTCTCTTTGCTTTCTAATTGATTCAAGGATGATTGATTGATTCAAGGATGACAAATTAATCTTAACATCTAATAGCTGGATGAGGCCCTTCCAAAACTTGAGAGTGTGATTCAAAATCACATGATTTACTAAACCCCTGTACCTAGACACATGGAAAAGCTATACAGTCTCCTGAACTGATGGAAGGCGCTTGCAAGGAATAAAATGAGTCATCTTCTGTAGAGAAGTCATCTTCTGTACCTCAAATTGAGGGAGGTCAAACAAATGTTTTTTAGCATAGCAAAAAGCTTGTCCTTTCAGTTTGCAGAGCTTCTACCTAAATATTATACTTACAGAAAATTGTTATTATATGGTTATTGTTGGTATATTACCTCAGTCTTGATTGTTAAAATTAACAGTTCATTTTCTAAAAATTGATGGAAATGATCAGCTCGCATCATTCTTTCATATTTGGTGACAATGTTGTATACCTCAACAAGTTTGGAAAATGATTCATACTAGAATTTGCCACTCAGTTATTAGAGGAATCTATGCTTGTAGGAACTACTGATGGGCAAGCTGATCCTGTTTTGCCATGCACGGCACCTCTGCAATTGATAATAAAAGATTATACAGAAGTCTTGTCACTCTGTGTCACAGCTTCCTTACATATTTCCATTGTGCTGGGCATTGATTGGTTGCAAACCCATAATGCAGAGGTTCACTGGGAGCACAGAATGACATTTTATCTATCTCAAAGATGTCAGCAGTACCAAAGATGTCAGCAGTACCAGAGGGCAGGAGAGGGCGAAGTACTTCTCCTTCTCCTGCCCTCTGAATCTCTTTCCTTGCCAGGAAAGTGCAGAGTTTCCTCCTCCCACTAATGTTTTGTGGGAGGAGGAAGCAATTATATTGACTCTTCATCAGGCATGTAAGTGTCCCATCAACTTGAAGCCAGAATCCCAGATCCCAGCTATAAAGCAATACTCCATGTCTACTCAAAAGCCACATTAAAGGAATTCAATATCCCTATATAAATTAAAATCAAATTGCTTCCTTATCCAAAAATAATTCCTCCTCCTCCTCCTCTAACATTAGTTTAAAACTTTGCCACTGCTAGAGTCACTTTAGGAATTTGATAAGAAAAAAGCTATTTAATACAAAATTGATTAGAATAACTGGGAAAATATGTTAAAATGGATTTATTTATTCAATTTATATGGTCACCATCTCAAACATATGACTCTGGGCACTTCACAGAGAATAAAAACAAGATAAAAGCATCATAAAATATATATATATATATATATATATATATATATAGGAGGTGAGTTAAAACTAATCAACACCATCAACAATTTTTATGAATCATCTAATTGTTATGCCAACTAAAATAAAAGCTATAATATATGCTTTTAGTATATGTTCCATCAACAACTATGTCATGGTTATTACAAGGACACACTCTTTTGAAGGGTCTAATCCCCTTATATCTTCCCATGTCAACATTTGGGTTTTATATTTATTAATCCGATAATCTGACACAGAACCATATTGCTGTATATATTCCATTAACAACACTGGAAGGTATTTTGGTTGGGATGAACTTGGCTTCTTGTTCCTTATAAACACTCTATATCCATGTGAAAAAAATTAGGGTCACATTTCATCTTTTCCAAAATTGCAGGCATAAAAGGTAATTCTAAACTGTCAAATGCTTTTTCTGCATTAAGAAATGTCATAGCCATACTTCTGTTTTTCTGTTTTATCTTGTTGATAATTCAAAATATAGCTGATGTTCTCTCTCTTTGGGGCAAATCCAGTCTGATCAGGATGTGTTATTTCAGTTAAAAAGCATTTATTCTCTTTGTATTTCCATAAAAAGTGTATAATCTCCATTCAATAAAGAAACATTCTATAATTCACTCAGTGCCAGGACGTCTGAGCTACCACTTTTTGTGGGGTAAAAATAATCACCTCGTCTCTGTTCTATAAAAAAGGGAAATAAAATAAACTGCTAAATTCCCATACCCTCATATATTCAGTACATGTATTTGTGTGCATTTCTCTGGCAGCTTCTCCCTAAAATTTGAGCAGCTGCTGTGCAACAAAGCTATGTATGGAAAGGTTGATTGTAAAAAAATGTAAACAAAGGAATTGAAATTTCTTCAAATTTTCCCAGATGCTAAGTCACCATTCTTTTTTTGTGTTAAAAATCCATGTGAACATTAAACATCACATTGGTGATTTTGCAAACAGACATTTTTCCTAATAGCTCTGACTGTAATTGCATGTTTTCACAGTAACTGGATTGAGGAGGAGGAAGTTAAGCATAAATAATGCCTACAGGTTCTAAGAACAAGGACACTGAATCCAGGAGTTGGAACTGGAATAAAGCAAGATTGCCCACAAGAGCTATAACAATGCAGTAATTCCAATAATAACATTGCTGCAGTTTTAATTAACTGGAGCAGATTCAGAAATAAATTGATTCAATTCCTAAAAGAGATGAAGTGAGATGAAGTCCAGAGCTGATCCTAAAGTGATGCAAAATACTGGGGTAGGTGTGCCCTCAGATTAAACAGAGGCTGCATACTTTGATTCTGGGCCCATTTTGAAACAAGTGTTATGGCTCACATTAAGTAGCATGTGAAAAATAGCATGCTTTGACTTTTCACAGAATACAATAAGCTATGACCATTCATTCATTCATTCATTCATTCATTCATTCATTCATTCGTGCATTCATTCAATTTATATGGCCACCCATCTCACCTTAGTTACTCTGGGCAACTAACAATAGATAAAACACCATAAAATAGACCAACTAGTATATAAAATCTATAATGACTACCAAGGTAAAACCAAGCCAAAAAAATTAAAACACCCCTGGGGTCCCAACTAACCTCCTGATCCCCATGTCCAGGAACACATTCAAGTCTTTAGAGCTTTTCAGAAAGCTGGCAGCTCAGAGTCAATCTAAACTTGGGGGGATGGTGTACCACAAGGTAGGTGCAGTGACAGAAAAGGCCTGCTTTCTAAGTCCTGCAAGGTGACATTCTTTACTGGCCATGACTGCCACCTGTTCCTCAAACAGGAGCTGCAATTCTAGAAGGACCCCCAGATTGCGCACTGGTTCTGTTTGGAGTTGTGCAATCCCATCCAGAACTAAAGATGGAAAATCACTGGATTTGGAAGCCCCTAAAACCCAAAGCCACTTAGAGTTATCAGGGCTGAGCTGAAGCCTGTTTTTCCCCATCTAGACCCTCACTGCCTCCAGACATTGAAACAGAACCCCCACAGTATCACTTGGTCAGCCCAGAGCTGAGATGTAAACCTGGGTATCATCATCAAATTGATAATGTCTCACCCTGTGCTGTCAGGATCTCACCCAGTGGCTTCATGTAGATGTTACAGATTCAGGTTGTGACCATTATTATGTATTAGGCACTCAGTGACCTAAGTCTGGTCCATGGCTGTCATGGTGACAATGAATTCCCAATCTGCCTTTGTCTCTGACCCAGAGAAGGCAGGTTGAAGGGTTGATCAGACCACTGCTACCCCTTTCCCCGAGCATTCATCCAGGAAGAGGCCCAAGTGGTACCCCAGCCAGTAAAAAAAAAAAAAACCCTCCACAGTCCAGTCTGAACTCCTTAATATGAAGTCCAAACATCCACCAGGGGAAGACACAATATCCACAAGAGTGAGCTGACAGCTCCACCTCATTATGGCCTCCACAGTGTCCCTTTCAGGTCCAGATGCTACGTGGCAGGGACAAGGTGTCTAGAAATCCAGATCAGAAGGCAGAACTGCAGCTGCAGGACACAGGCTTTATTGATTATTTCCAATGAAAAGGTTGTTATGTATTGATATGTAGATTAAAATATAAATTGTTAAAGGAGTTATTTATTTTTTGCCTAAACTTAATCCCAATGAAATTATTAGCTTTATTAATGGAGGCTTCAGACAAATTCCTTATCATTTTAGGGGTTACAGCACTGCAAAGTTTGAGAAACCCTTCTTTAAAGAAAACACATCTTTAGTGGAGGAAGAAGAGCGAATATTGGAATCCAGTAAATATACTGAACCAGGGCCCAGCACAGCTAGCACAAAAGAATTAGTCTTTGTGAGAATGGGATGTGCAGCCTCCATTCTAGCCCATATTTCCCAAAATGATCTCCAAGCCCATGGGAGTGACAAAGTGTCATGAGATAGAAAATTAAAGGGCTAAGAGGAGCAGAAATACAATATTACAAAGGAAAGTTCCCTGGGAATAGGGTTCTAGTTGGAGTTAAATGTTTGCCAGCTGTGTTGGTGCTGAAGCTTGAAGATTTTGTGTCAGATTTTCCATTTGGGAATAACTATGTCCATCCCTTGCAGGTTCTTCTCTTGACTCTTACCTTCTATCTTTGGATCAGCTTCTTGGACTCTGATCCAGCTACGTCTTTTTTTATGTCCTTTGGAGTGGAACTGTGATGATCGGGCTTGGGTGATGGCATCTGACACACTGACTGGGAGAACCTTCAGTGCACCCAGTTAGATTTTCCTTAATTGCTGCTGTGCTGATTGACTGAGGCATGCTATGCATAATCTTTCTGCCCTTCTCTTCTGGGTATCCTGTATGATAATTTTGTGGTCAGAGTTGTTGCAACACAAAATGTGGCAACAGGATATGATCAGATGAGTCAAGCTTCTAAACTTGTAACTGGGATGAATGTCACTCATTAAAATGAAAGTGTCCCCAGAACAATATATATATATTTTAAGTTTCCATCAAGATGGTAGGAAAGATAGGGATGCACATTCCTTAACTAAAGCAAATACAGAATAGATGTCAGGAATTAAAAATAAGGTCCAATTAAAAAAAAAAGATTAAATGGCATTTCTACATCTCTAGGGTTTCTACCTTCCAATCCCTCGTAAAACAGTTTAAAAGTGACTTGCAATTATCTTCATTATTTGCAAATCTCCTCTGACCCTGAAACTTCCTGAGCATGTTTGTATGTATTTTTGCAAGTCTAATGCTTGCAGAGATCCCCATGAGTCAGTCAGTACTCACCATCTCTCTCTCTCTAGCTGACCAAGGGAAAAACCAATAATATTTTGCAGTTAGTGCTCTGTCTCTTGAGCTTCCCCAAGTCACTGAGTAATAGAAATCATCTCATTCCCATACCATTTAAAAAAAAACAAAAAACAAGAAACTGCTAGTGCCCCATCACATTTTATTTGTCTGTACATATATTTGTGTACATTTTTCTGGTAGTTTGCAAAGAGAAAACAATTGAATTTTCATCAAAGTATTTTTTCATATGATCAGATCATATAACCCCTTCATGGATCACTGCCTTGTCGTGGCGAAGGGGCTTGTGTAACTCAGTGAAGCCATGAGCTATACCGTGCAGGGCTACCCAAGACGGACAGGTCATGACAGAGAGTTCTGACAAAATGTGGTCCACTGGAGAAGGAAATGGCAACCCACTCCAGTATCCTTGCCAAGAAAACCCCATGGACAATGTTAAAAGGCTAAAAGATGTGACGCCGGAAGATGATCCCCTCAGGTCGGAAGGTGTCCAATATGCTACTGGGGAAGAGCGGAGGGCAATTCCAAGTAGCTCCAGAAAGAGTGAAGCGGCTGGGCCAAAGCCGAAAGGACGTTCAGCTGTGGATGTATCTGGAAGCGAAAAGAAGGTCCGATGCTGTAAAGAACAATATTGTATAGGTACGTGGAATGTAAGATCCACGAACCAAGGCAAGCTGGATGTGGTCAAACATGAGATGACAAGATTGAACGTCGACATCTTGGGAATCAGCGAATTGAAATGGACGGGAATGGGTGAATTTAATTCAGGTGACCACTATATCTACTACTGTGGGCAAGAAACCCTTAGAAGAAATGGAGTTGCACTCATAGTCAATAAGAGAGTGGGAAAGGCAGTAATGGGGTACAACCTCAAAAACAACAGAATGATCTCAGTGCGTATCCAAGGAAAACCATTCAACATCACGGTAATCCAAGTCTATGCCCCAACCACTGATGCCGAAGAAGCTGAAGTTGACCGGTTCTATGAAGACCTACAAGACCTTCTAGAACTAGCACCAAAAAAAGATGTCCTTTTCATCATAGGGGATTGGAATGCTAAAGTAGGAAGTCAAGGAGTAATCGGAATAACAGGCAAGTTTGGCCTTGGAGTACAAAATGAAGCAGGGCAAAGGCTAATAGAGTTCTGTCAAGAGAACAAGCTAGTCATAGCAAACACTCTTTTCCAACAACACAAGAGACGACTCTACACATGGACATCACCAGATGGTCAATACCGAAACCAGATTGATTACATACTTTGCAGCCAAAGATGGAGAAGCTCTATACAGACGGCAAAAACAAGACCAGGAGCTGACTGTGGCTCAGATCATGAGCTTCTTACTGCAAAATTTAGGCTTAAATTGAAGAATGTAGGGAAAACCACTAGACCACTCAGGTATGACTTAGATCATATTCCATGTGAGTACACAGTGAAGGTGATGAATAGATTTAGAGGATTAGATTTGGTAGACAGAGTGCCTGAAGAACTATGGACGGAGGTCTGTAACATTGTACAAGAGGCAGCAGCTAAAACCATCCCAAAGAAAAAGAAATGCAAGAAAGCAAAATGGCTGTCTGATGAGGCTTTACAAATAGCTGTGGAAAGAAGGAATGCGAAAAGCAAGGGTGAAAGGGAAAGATATAAGCAACTGAATGCAGATTTCCAGAGAATAGCAAGGAGAGATAAGAAGGCCTTCTTAAATGAACAATGCAAAGAAATTGAAGAAAACAATAGCATGGGGAAGACTAGAGATCTCTTCAAGAAAATTGGAGATATCAAAGGAACGTTTAGTGCAAAGATGGGCACGATAAAGGACAAAAATGGCAGGGACCTAACAGAAGCAGAAGAGATTAAGAAGAGGTGGCAAGAATACACAGAAGAACTATACAAGAAAGATCTTAATGTCCCTGATGTCCATGCTGGTGTAATCACTGACCCTGAGCCAGACATCCTAGAGAGTGAAGTCAAGTGGGCCTTAGGAAGCATTGCTAACAACAAAGCTAGTGGAGATGACAGTATTCCAGCTGAGTTATTTAAAATACTAAAAGACGATGCTGTTAAAGTGCTGCACTCAATATGCCAGCAAGTTTGGAAAACGCAACAGTGGCCACGGGATTGGAAAAGGTCAGTTTACGTTCCAATTCCAAAGAAGGGCAATGCCAAAGAATGCTCAAACTATCGCACAATTGCACTCATTTCACATGCTAGCAAGGTTATGCTCAAAATCCTACAAGCTAGGCTTCAGCAGTATGTGAACCGAGAACTACCGGATGTACAATCTGGGTTTCGAAGAGGCAGAGGAACTAGAGATCAAATTGCCAGCATTCGCTGGATCATGGAGAAAGCACGAGAGTTCCAGAAAAGCATCTACTTCTGCTTCATTGACTATGGAAAAGCCTTTGATTGTGTGGATCACAACAAACTGTGGCAAATTCTTAAAGAGATGGGGATACCAGACCACCTTACCTGTCTCCTGAGAAATCTGTATGTGGGCCAAGAAGCAACAGTTAGAACCGGTCATGGAACAACCGATTGGTTCAAAATAGGGAAAGGAGTACGACAAGGCTGTATACTGTCACCCTGCTTATTTAACCTATATGCAGAGTACATCATGAGAAATACCAGGCTGGAAGAATCACAAGCCGGAATTAAGATTGCAGAGAGAAACATCAATAACCTCAGATATGCAGACGATACCACCCTAATGGCAGAAAGTGAAAAAGAACTAAAGAGCCTCTTGATGAGGGTGAAAGAGGAGAGTGCGAAAGCTGGCTTGAAACTCAACATTAAAAAAACTAAGATCATGGCATCTGGACCCATCAATCCCTGGCAAATAGAAGGCGTAGAAATGGAAGCAGTAACAGACTTCATTTATTTGGGCTCCAAGATCACTGCAGACGGAGACTGCAGCCATGAAATTAAAAGACGCTTGCTCCTTGGGAGGAAAGCTATGGCAAACCTAGATAGCATATTAAAAAGCAGAGACGTCACCTTGCCGACAAAGATCCGCATAGTCAAAGCTATGGTTTTTCCAGTAGTAATGTATGGCTGTGAGAGCTGGACCATAAAGAAGGCTGAACGCCGAAGAATTGATGCCTTTGAACTGTGGTGCTGGAGAAGACTCTTAAGAGTCCCCTGGACTGCTAGGAAGTCAAACCAGTCAATCTTAAAGGAAATCAACTCTGATTGCTCATTGGAAGGATTGATAATGAAGCTCAAGCTCAGATACTTTGGTCACCTAATGCGAAGAGAGGACTCTTTGGAAAAGACCCTGATGCTGGGAAAGATGGAAGGCAAAAGGAGAAGAGGACGGTAGAGGATGAGATGGCTAGATAGCATCACTGAAGCAATGAGCATGAAATTGAGCAAACTCAGGGAGGCAGTGAAAGATAGGAAGACCTGGCGCAATATGGTTCATGGGGTCACGAAGAGTCGGACACGACTTAACGACTAAACAACAACAACAACAACAGATCATATAAAGAAACCTAAAAGTGCACTACTGTTTTTCAGTGTTTTATAATCAGAAATTTTAATCTAGCCACATCATAAACACCATTTCTCCAGAAGATCTTCAGCTTTTCCTCAGTAGCATATTGAATGCTTTTGACCTGAGAGGCCCATCATCCAACACTATATGGTCAATCATTTGATATTTTCTATCCATGTGGTTTTCTTGGTAAAAAATACAGGAGTAGTTTACAATTGCCTTCTTCCACGCAGTGTGAATTGACGTCTTTGCCATTTGTCACTAAAGTGATCATCTGCTTCCAGCATCTTCCCATATCACTGCTGCCCAATGTAGGTGCCTGCTTGCTTGACCGGGGCAGCTGGGATGACCTTCATGCCTTGGGTGACCCTGTTGGGAATGTAAGTGACCTATAACCAATAACCAGTGTGACATTTTGAAATAAGACAGTCAGATGGATTTGAAAAACCAATTATGTTCTTTATTCATTTGAAACTAATAATTTATGTAATTTTTGCTAACAAAAATCTAAAGTATTAAAAGAATGAGAATAGTATGATTGTGCATTTCAAATTATGACAGGTTTTCCTCAAAGACCAATTATTTCTACAACAATATTGTGAAATTAATGTATTTGATATTACACAATTTCTTTATAGTAGAAGATATGCATTTTACATATATTTCTTTGAGCAAGAAACCCAAAATGAATCCTGGCATGAAACTTAATTCCCAAGAGAAAACTTGGTGTGCCTGGATGGATTTATTCCACTTTGTTAGTTTTAAAGTATGATTTTTACCAGGTACAATGTTCTGCAATTTAAGGAACATTTTTACCTTTATGCCAGACAATCTTCTATGCATATGTCATTTTAAAGTTTGTTGTTATAGAATCAAATCTAGTTATAAGAAAAACAAAAAATAATTTGAATGAATTCTAAATTGCAGTTGGAATTGAGACAGAGGTCAAGAGAACTAACCAAAAATTATGCCAGATATCTGGGTTTTGTTGTTGTTGTTTAGAAACCAACTGCTATGATGTAGGAACAGAACCAGGACCACTAAAGAAAGCAAAAAGATTGATTTTCCCCTCCAGTTGCTACTTACTAAGAAAAAGAAAATGACAAAACTGCCAGCGATACAACTGTAAATTTAATTTGGCTCTAAGGGTAGCCTAGATACAATTAACTCTAAGCCGATACTAGTTGCTTTTTAAAGAAGTATTTATGCATAATTATGCACAAAGATTTTTTTAAAAATAGGTAACAAAGCCATATCTTAGTTCCATTCATTAAAATCAGGAGAGTACTGTAACTGTAATTTTCTTTCCAGTTACATAAAATCATCTTTTTTGTTGTACCTTAAGCTCTATAAAGCCAAAGCTCTTCATTAGATGACAAATTACATATTTTAGGAATATACTGAAGCATCACATAAAATCATTAAAGATAACATCTCTTCTGATTATCTAAGACAGCATTTTGTTGGAGTTGTAATAAGGACAATGCTTTTTTAAAACACATGTTTTTACAATGCCCTATACTATCCTAAGCTTTGGGAAAAAGTAGTGGACCATATAAATGTAACTGTGTGACAAAAGCTAAAATTTTCAGAGGATTATCTCTTGAATTACATACTTAGTACATGGAACTTGGCAACTGGACAATGTAAATGGATTCTCTGTGCCCTTATTATGGCCAAAAGACTTATACTGCAACATTGGAAAGATAAATGTATGGCCCCATTTACTCAATGGATTGAAGACCTAATTGCACTTACCACCTATGAGCTGATTGTCTAAAGACGTAGACTTTGTATGGACATGTATAATAAAATATGGGACTCATTTATACAAAATACACTGGGTTAAAAAGAAAAAAAACAGGATAGTCATACAAATGTATTAATAATATAAATGTATTAAGAATATATATGTACTTGAATAATATTTGCATTAGATAAGTGTTATTTATTAAACAAATTTATATGGCTGCCCAACTCATACACGTTGACTCCGGGTGGCTTACAAAATTAGTATATATAGAATTGTAACTGTTTACTGTTATAATGACAATGACATACCATACTATGTTTTTTTTTTCTTTGTTGTACTTTTTTCACTTTTTTGTAAAGCACTTTTAATGTTTTTTTCTTTTTGACAAAGTATGCATCTCCATCATTATTATCATTGTGTTTTTCTTTCTTCTTTTTCTTTTCTGTTATTAATTAAAAAGCAATAAAAATAAATATATAAAAAACATTTCTTCCAAAAATTATACTGACATACATATTAATTTGAAAGAAAAACAAAAACAAAGCTTTAACAGAATAAGGCTAAATTAGGTGGGTTAAAGAACCTTGAAGTTTCTTACATTGCCAGCATCAGAATTCTAATCCCTTTTTAAACATTCTTTGATTCAATATAATATTTTCTGATGAACTAGTTTCATTCTTAAATCATAAGACGTGTATATCACATTTTTTAATACCTGGATCCATTGATTTCCCACATTTCCCAAAATTCTTCCTTCCATGGATCAAAAATCTAGTGCTTAACCTACCAGATTTTCAACTATGTCCTTGAACCTTTATCCTTAAACTTATATTTTTCTAGAATGACAGTTATGATTACTTTCCTCTCTAGGCCCATTTGAAAAGCAAATGAGTAAAACCTTTGAAATCTTGGCAGATGTTGGGGTCTAGGAATATAAATCAAGACCTTCCTTTCCTGTATTTAAAGCTGCTAGGCATGCTTGGTTATTAACAGGTAAGTGCTTGAGATTTGATCCTGAATCACATGAAGAATTGACATTGTGGTATAACTCAAATCTGAAAATAGTAGAGACGATCTTTTGTTTGTTTGTTTGTTTGTATATTTGGACTAAACAAGGGATTGCCTTTTGAATTTCTTAGCAATATATAGAATTGAAACATGTATTTAACTAAACAAAAGAGTCCAGGTACTTTAGCAGCCTCAAAGGTACCTGCAATTTTAATTTCTTTAAGAGATGCTGCAGTGCGATATGCTTTAAAATATTAAAAATGAGAGTCTTAGTTATATTTTTGATCCATGGAAAGAAAAGTTTTGGGAAATGGGGGAAATCAATGGATCCAGGTATTAAAAATGTGATTATTCATTTGCTTTTCAAATGGGCCCAGAGAGGAAAGTAATCATAAGTGTCATTCTAGAAAAATATACATGTAAGGATAAAGGTTCAAGGACATAGTTGAAAATCTGGTAGCTTAAGGCTGCCATCCTCAAACTGGTAACTGCAATTTGGCATCTGA
The DNA here is from genome assembly GCA_030867105.1 of Liasis olivaceus. Classification (NCBI taxonomy): domain Eukaryota; kingdom Metazoa; phylum Chordata; class Lepidosauria; order Squamata; family Pythonidae; genus Liasis; species Liasis olivaceus. Next base: position 60,488,696 of record CM061351.1, read on the forward strand.
AGTATTATAGGAATATCAAGGGAAAGTGACCATGCAATGCTGGAGTTCTTGATTTTAAAGAAAACTAAAGCTGAATATATTTGAAGAAGTACCTTGGATTTAATAAAGCAGATTTTAGAAAACTCAGAAAGCATGAGAGGGGACGTTTATTCTTAAAAAAGAAAGCTCACAAAAGGCTATACATCTCAACTCTTATTGCATTTGCAGAATACTATCTAATGGCTCTATGTGGCGAAGGATGGGCAGGAAGAACATTTAGCAAGATACTGTGAGGATCACCTGGATTCACTTGGAGTTGTATGCTAGCTGGGCAGGTACTATAGAAATGACTGAGCCTTATAGGATTATCTGGGATGAGTCTGAGCCTTTGAATCCTGAGGAAGTGGTTGGGGTTCTCCAAGATTACAGCCCAGACATTTATAGCCTAGATCCCTACCCTACTGGTTGATGAAAACCTCCAGGGAGATTTTTAGGAGGCTGGATCTGGGCAGTGATGAACGTAAAGTTGGAGACTGGCCAATGAGTTGTCCAAGCTCACCAGATTGAGCTATGGCCTCTTGAGGATGGGATGCACCACTGCCTCCTTTGAGGCAGGTGGCATCATTCCTTTCCTTTATGGGGAAGGCTGTTGAGCCTATAATTGTGGAGATCCCTTGAGGAAACATTACTTGGACCCTTTTCAGTCTGTACTCAAGTTCAGGTATAGGACTGAGTCCACTTTGCTTGCTCGTGTGGATAACCTGTAGCATGAACAGTATAGGGGAAATGTGACCCTCCTTGTCCTGCATGATCTCTCAGTGGCCTTTGATCATGGTACCCATCTAGACCACCTGGATGTCTTGATGGTGATGGCAATGTTCTTCAGTAGTTCTCCTCCTCCCTGAATAGGCAGCTGCAGCTGATGGTAGAAATGGGAGAGAGGTCAAGGCTTAGGGTCTTCCATTGTGTAAGTGCTATAGGAATCAATGCTTTCATCCCTCCTGTTCAACATCTACATGAACCCATTAAGTGAAGTCATCTACCAGCATGGAGTCAGGTATCATCAGTTTGCTGATGAGTCTCAACTTCACATCTTAACTGCAGGCTGAACAGGAGGTGCAATCAAGGTTTTGTTCTGGAACCTGGAAGCTTTTAGGGTCTGGATGGGAAGAACGAACTTAGGCTGAGTCCCAATGAGTGGCTATAGGTGCATAAGCCCCCTGACTTCAGAAAAAAATACATATTTATTTCTAGATGGGGTCACACTTTCCAGGCAGAATTGATTTGTAATCTAGGGAATTGCTAGGAGGGCTTTTGCACAGCTCCACCTTACATGTCAGTTACAATGTTTTCTGAAGTGGGAGGCATTGCTTGCTATCACTCATCTCTCTTTTGACTACTGTAATGTGCTCTACATGGGTCTATCATTGAAGACCACTTGGAAACTTCAGCTGGTACAGAATGTGTGGCTCAGACACTAATGGGTCCCAATTGGTTTATCCATACTACACAACTGCTTTGAGATGGCCTGGTTATTGGTTTGCTTCCAGGTGCAATTTAAGGTGTTGATTGTTACCCTTCATGGCTCAGTATCTAAGTACCTTTATGCTGCCTACTCCCAGTAGTTTCTGTCTGTCCATTAAGATAAGAAAGAAAGGATTTTGTTTAGGGAGTGATGTCTGCAGGGACCACAGAATAGGACCTTTTCAATCACTATCCTCCTTTTTTGGAACAGCATTCCCTCAGAAATGAAATTAGTCCCCACTCTTATGAATTTTCATAAAGCTATTAAAACCAGGCTTTTTCAACATACAATACTTCATGATTTGATAGATTGTTTCAATCCTTCCTGAAGAGGGAATGTATGTACAGGATTTGTTGTTAACAGTGCCCAGGATTGTATGTATATTTAGGATTGTATATTTTAATGTATCTTGTCTTTAATACAGTTTCTGTATCAGGTATGTACATCACTCAGAGGCTATAATGATTAGAACCATTTATAAGCCCAGCAAATAAGCAAGCAAGCAAGAAAAGAAAACAAACAAACAAACAGGCAAGGGTTTCCTTTAAAAAGGAGATACTAAAAGCACAATTCCAATGAAAACAAAAAAGGAAGTTACTCAACTCCTATTTTGGTTTTGTTTTAGCCAGATAGAGTATTTTCTTTCTCTAGGCAATTGTGATGAGCAGGATGAAGTGGCAAGACTGAAGTATGAGGATGACAGAAATATGTTCATAAGTGTTATTTTGAATGAGTTTAAATCTCCAGATGAGTTTTATCCTAGGGTACTGAAGGAACTAGCAGATTCTGGCTGAATCTTTGTGTAGTATCTTTGTAACTAAAGTGCCAGATCAATGGAGAGAACAAAACCTGTCCCTGTTTCAAAAAGGAATCCGTGGAACTACAAGCCACTGAGTCAGATACACTGAGACTTGGAAAGTTCCCAAAGATTATTAACCTATATTAGGCAACCACAGTTCCAACAATCATTTGTCATGTTATCTGGGGATCATGTGATGCACATTTGGCAGCTATCTGAGATGCAGGGGTGCACGAGTTTTCAAACTTTTCAGGACATGGAACCTGTTAGTTTAGAAAAAAATCCTGGATCCCCTAATCACGAAGGCAAAGCTGTGGTGACTGGTTATGTTCAAGTGAACTTTTCTTCTTGCATTCATTCATTCATTCATTCATTCATTCATTCATTCATTCTTCAAATTTAGATACCGCCCATCTCACAAAAAGTGACTCTGGGCGGTCAAGAGAGACACTTTAGTCTCTCGTGAAACTCCATCAAGTTATTGCAGAACCCTAGGGTTCCACACAGTTTTTGAAAAACACTGGAGCGGCTTCTGTGCTGAGCAGACAGTTGGCCTACATGACCTCTAACGCTCCTCTCAACTCTGTGATTCTATGATTTTGTAATAATGGAAGTGGTTATATGTATACCAGTAATAAGACTGTTTTCTTAGATATGCCAAGTGTTTGCTTCTTTGAGCACTACAGCAGTTGAAATAATGAGTTGTTGCTATTTAGTACATCTCAAGAAATTACAAGGGAAATATTTATGAAATGCTGGTTAAAAAAGAAATGTGGAATGGCTGATGAATGTGGACAAGAATTTGAGAGATGCAGAAGACTGAGGTTCCTACGTTACTTGGTGTGAGACTTTGCAAAAAGATAAGATATTGATTTTTAAAGCCAGTGGTAAATATTGGCTGACTCATTTTGAAGTATATTTAGTCCACAATTATTGATTGCCGCTCATGCCTTGAGACTCCATGCTTCCCACTGTTTACTGAAATTCAAACTAGATCTTTGGCATGATTAGCATGATTATGATTTCTTAACCTTGTCCATGCCTATAAAACACCATTGTGGCCAAGCTGTAAACCCAGTGCTGGCATGTCCTTCATTCTTTGCAATTATTCATGCAGCCTGCAATTCATGCAAGCTGCATGAATTCAGGTTTCCATAATTCTTTAGCTCTTGTTGACACGGGCAACAAATAATTACAAAATTCAAAATCAGCAAAATGATGATTTCTACAATAGATCTGCCATTTCATTTCCCCACTGAGTATAGTGTGAAGGCTAAGAAAAATAGGGAATTTTTTTTACAGTAAATAAAAGCTTAGAAACAATAAAACAGATGTATGCAGAATATATAAGCAGAATAAAATAATGTTATGTATGCCGAATAAATGTAAGAGGCAAAAGGATTGTATGAAAGGAATAGTGGCAACGGTATCAGTGCTTTATCTTCATTTTGACAGTGTCTGAAGCTCTGGCCTGCCATATTTCATCTCCACTGGAAACCAGCTCTACAATATATTTGAGGCTGACTAGAGGTCTAACCCCAAATGCTGTTTCCTAGATGTACTCTCTCCACAAATTACACTTTAATATTTTTCATTTTCATTTGGGATACAAATGATCACAGGTCAACATTTATTCTGAAAAACTGATTTCTTTCTCTATTATATAAACTCAGCAATGTTTCCAAATGAAACATTTCAGATATTCTTTTCACAGTTCTAGTGAAATCAAATTGTAAAATGAATGCAAAATGTATTCTGGATAGATACTTATTTGATTTTTTAAAACCCATTTAAGAGAATTCATACACTGACCTTTTATTTCAGAAAGTATAAGAATATAAGAACAGTCCTCCTGAATCGGATCAAAAGGGCTTCATGTTACCATTCTTACTTGTCTTATACAGTATATGTATTTGTTTTCTCTACATGTCTAAATTCCGCACTTCCTTGTTTGGGAACTAAGCCCTTCAGGAAAATAGATTAAATTAAAATTCAGTTAATAGTAGAATTAAAGTAATTCTACTTAATGCTGGGTGGTAGTGGGGGGCTCTTCTTTAGTCCTGGTTTGGCTGAAGGATAGGTAACATAGTGAACTTTGATCCAGGTATAGAGTGCACTTATAAGCTACTTACTGAATTCAACATTTATATGCTCCTAATTAACCACTGAAATAAAATTAATTAAAAGTGAATTTGTATCACAGCACAACAGAATTAATATTAAAAGGCTAAGGAGAAATGGGGGGGGGGGGTTGTGTGCCTTGTGCTCAAATGATAAAAAAAGTGTTCCCCATTCAGGATAATGTTCCAGGGATTGGGCTTCCACCACTGAAAAAGCCAATACCAACTGCATGTCACAAAGGGAGGTGCCCAGGACAGGGCCTTCAGATCTGTTTTTTAGGGAAAGTGGAGAAGATTATTTCCTTCAGCTATTGTGGTCCCACGTAATGAAGGATTTTATAAGTTGACATTAGCACCCTTAAATGGATATGGAAATGAGTCTTTGGAGATATTGTAATATTGGCATAATATGATCGTATGTGTAAACATAGTAAATTCTCTAGCTGTCATATTCCATATTTTATACTACCTGGAGCTTCCAGAACTGAGTAACCAGTAAAAGAAAATAATTTTCATTGTGTGAATTATGAAGATTATCAGAGAAGGAAATGAGGGAAACATAGAGAAGGAAAAGGAGAAATGTGTTGTAAACCAAATAAGATTCTAATCTGTATTTCAAAGGAGGAGGGGCCTCAGAATAAAATTGATGGAACAGATCTCCAGAGACACAGTTTCAGTTTCCTGGATGTAGCTGCAGGACGTGAAGGGGCAAGATTCCTACTGATCCATGACAAGGGGCAGACCAAGGTCCATAAGAGGGAGTGTGGAGATAGCTGATCAATAAAGATGGAACAATTTGTTAAGAGTGAAGTGATGTCCTTTGTTAGCACAGGAAGACCACAAATATACACAACTATATAAATTCACACATATCGCAACTATCATGTGGTAATTATTAACAAGAATGGTAACATTATTTTAACTCATACAACTAGCACAACTTATTTTAAAAAACATATAACAGAAAATCTTAATTCTTTGTGAGACCAAAATGAATGAAAAATCAGTAAAAGGAAAGCTTTTTCACTAATCTGCATATGCTGCCATTTTTTAAAGAACTTGTTTTCATCAACTGTGATTTGTAATGAAATCTTTAGTTTTCATATAAAACATGTTTGTAAATATTTTCTATTTTATAGTGCCATTGATAAAACATTTTTTTCAAAAGGTATTAGGCCAGCAATAAGCTTTTTCAGGCATTTTGAGGCAATTTCTTCCTTGTGTGCGTGGTGCATACACAGAAGCTTATTCCAAACAGCAGAACTACCAGAAGAAGCCACAGGAGAGAGTTGAAGCAAAGTCAGATGGACCCTTGGCTTTGCTTGGGGTCATAGTGCTTTGCGAAAGAGCTTCAGAGGGATGCTTACTCATACCTTTATCAAAGGGAATAGAATGATACGTTGTTAATTCAATGAACAAATAATATGACAAACTTTTACTAAGGTTAAACGGCTGAAGTACAATTTAACCCATCTTACTTTTGTTAAGCTTTTAAACTTGTTAAATGATGGTATTTCCCTTGGCCCAGCCATATCTGTATTGTTTTAAATTGTTTGTGTTGCTTTAATCCTGAAAGTCACCCAAAGAAATTGCATTCATTCATTCATTCATTCGTTCATTCATTCATTCATTCATTCATTCATTCATTCTTTAAGAAGCCTTTAAAAACAGAATGTACTCATGTCTTCTTTCTGCCAGAAGCAAGTAATGGAAGAGGAGCTCAATTAAACACATTTTCAGGGTTGTACAGAACTTCAAAGTAGTATTTTGCAAAGCACTCCCTGAAAGCTTCTTTGCAAAAAAAGCAACATGGTCCCTCACTTTTAAGAATGAAGCCAATTGCCCATGTAAACTTCATCTGCACCAAGGTGCACACTGTAGTTTCTAAACTGTTTTGCCCATAAGGTGGCTTCATGGTGTACTATAACGAAAAACAAATTTGAATGTGAATATTATTTGAAACACATTCCTTCTTATCTTGGCAGAAGTTTGTTCATATGAATAAGAATTCAGCAGCGGTCTGTTGCTGTAATTGATGGATAATGTACAAAGGATCCCCATAACTTGCTTATGCTGCTTTGGTCAGGATACTAGAAAGGATATTCCTTATTTGCTGCAGCTATTTTGGCCAGTCTCTAGAACAGCCTGTGTAAAATATTTGGTTACAATTCAGGAAAGAAAAAAGGCAGGCCTGACCCCAGCAGCCCTCCTTCCTGCATTTTCCCCTAATTATAGGGTGTCCCTTAAACTGGAACAAGTAGTTTCATGTAGCTGTTCCAAGCTACGCCAACTGATGGGTTAGTGCCAGCAGTAGATGAGTAGTACTATATTTTACGGATCTACTTGGGAAATTAATTGATCCTTTTGCCATGTTTTCTGATTGCTTCTCTCTCTCTCTCTCAGATCATCTTTATATGGAAACATGAACAGTTGTAGTTATTGGTTTCTATTATTTTAATATCTATTTTAATTGTCTTGTGACTTCTGCTTAAAATACTTAAATGCCTGCTACTATTAACAAAATAATTATTACTACAAAATAATAACAAAAATCACTGCATAACTGGGGAGAAATATTTCTCTGATTTTACATTGATATTTGCATACGTGGTACCACTATCACATAGTACAGGTAGTCCTCAGCTAATGACTGTCCTGTTTAGTGACCATTCAAAGTTACAACTGCGCTGAAAAAGTAACTTTATGACTGTTGCAGAATCCCAACGGTCACATGATTCCCATTCGGGCACTTTGTAACCGGTGCACATTTATGAACATTGCAGCTTCCTGTGGTCATTTGATCACCATTTGTGAGCTTTACAGCTGGCTTCCAACAAGCAAAGTCAATGGGGAAGCCAGCAGTAAAATTGCAACTTGTGGTCATGTAATGTCTCACTTAATGACCACAGGTGATTCACTTAACAACCACAATGGAACTAATGTCATATGTCTGGTGCGGTCACATGATATTTCATTTAACTCCATGTCGCTTAGCACTGGAGTTCCCTCTCCCAATTGTGGTTGTTAAGTGAGGACTACCTGTAATGGGACCCAGAGGAAACGATTCAATCATTTTTTTCAAATGTGGTATGCTCAAGCCCAGCAGCTTGACTAAAACTAATCAATTCACCTTTTAGGTGAGCAAAATCAGATACTGGATGAGTAAAAAGGCAGGCAAATAAGTCATCAGCAAATAATTTAAAATATCCTCCCCCCTCCTGTTCTCTACCCCCTTGGAATATAGCCATAGGCCATTATATTTACATAGTAACATACAACACATTAGTCTTCACTGAGTTGAAAATATAAAAACATTTAACCATGAAGAGGCAGTTTATGACCAGTTTCATCCTTATTGGGGCTCATCAGGTTCATCATCATCATCATCATCATGTATATCGCTATTATGGGGACTCATTATGTAATTCTGGGCAGTAAATTTCTTTTTCAAACATCTCAGATCAGAATTGTTAAAGCAGTATTTTTTTCCAGTGATAATCTATGACTGTGAAGGCTGGACATAGAGAAGGGAGGTATACAACACTGAATTATGGACTACAAGAAGAACCCCTTGATCCTGATGGAAATGAAGGCTTATTGCTTCTTTGGAGCAGTGATCAGAAAGCAGAAATGTATATACATTGTGAATGAATGATGGACTGAAAACGATGTTGCTTGACAAAGCTGAGAAAATAAAAGAGAGGAGGTCAAAGATGAGATAAGATCAGGGAGATCACTGTGGTATCCTTAAAAGAGTTGCCAGTTGTTTCTGGGAATAGGTTGAGGTGGAGGAATCTTGTCCATCATATATCACCAGAGGCTGGGATTAACTCAGTTGCAACTATCTGGTTCTCCATTCTCTACCTTTGTCAATATTTGGCTTATCAGAAATAGTTGATGAGTTGAATTTTTGTGCTGGGTTAAACCATTGTTTATTTTCATAATGTATGAATTAAAAAGTAAAAGTGAGTGAGTGATTATTGAAGCTATTTGCCCCATTTTACAAATAGCTATTCCCTGCACTATTGAAGCATAGTTCATTAACCTCCTTTGTGTGTGTGTGCCTCACCTTTGGAAAAAGTACCTTTGTTCCATTGTCATGGGTTTATGTATATGAATGAAGGATATGGATTATTTGCTATTGGATGTATTCTAAATGTTAGTGTATTTGTTTAAAAAAATAATTCACAATAGATATAGAAAAAGTAGTTGAGCTTTCTGCAGTTCAAAAATGATTTGGAAGAAGTGTCCTGGACTGCGCACAAGTGCAGCATTCCTGAAAGTATGCATTTAATTTATTTTAAAATGTAATGCTGTTGATTAAAATAGCCCAACTTTTCAGCTTCTAAATGAGCTTGCTTTTAAGAGTCACAGGATTCCTTTAAACAGAGGCATCTTCTTTCAGATTTAAGCAGATGCCTGGGTGGTGCAGGGGGGGGGGCACTATTTAACAAATAGCAGAGAGGTACTGCATTCACATAAGGACTGAAGCACTTCTTCCAAATTATTTTCAAAGTGTGCAGGGCCTGATTTACTGGGGCAAGTAAGCAGACAGCCCTTACATCAATACTAGTGCATGGAACCATTTTGTTGGATTATTCTTATAACAGAACACATACCGATAACTGTAGAGCTTAGAAAGAGGTGTAGCTCATGCAATACGAAACATGGGAGAAATCAGCAATCCCGGCTTCCTCCCAGGCATATTTTTAATGGTACTTCTTTGCGGGTTATCTGTAGAAACCATTTTCAAGAACTGTAAAGGGGAGGGGGGCTTGAGAATAACAAATGCTTAAGTTTTTAAAAAGATAGAGTTTCAGAAATACTCGTGTAGGATATATATTGATTACTGCTATAAAAACAGCGGCATTTATATGAAGGCAATGCTTTCCATTCTTATTACACTCCTCTTTGTTCATAGCTATAAGCATGAAATTATAATAAGAGACATACACGCACAGAGATTCTTTTAAAGGAAAGGGAAACCCCGTCACTGGTTTGCTCTCTTTTTTTCAAATTGTAACGTAAGCCAGACACAAGACAGCAGTGAATCTGCAGTCTGAAACAAGGACACAGAGCACGGTATAATGTCTTTCATACCAACAGTTGCTCGCAGCAGAGTTTCCAGAAAGGCCAGCTCTTGAGCTTGAGCTGCTACATGAAAGGAGGGGTGGGGAGGACTGCTTGACCATACGACACAAGAACTCTATTTTCCACATTGGTTGGTTATCGAAGAACTGGAATCAGCACTGACGAAGGTAATGTGATGTCATTCTTTCAACTGGCAAACCCAAAGAAACCACTTCCTGTGTGTGTAGGCTGGCCATCTCATGATGGCCATTTAATTCTGAAGCACTCATTGAAATTATATAAGAAAGCAGGGCTTTGGTTTTGCATGTGTGTGTGTTTAAATACGATGAATGAAATTGATGATGAAATGCTCTGCAACTACAGTAGGAAACACACACACACATAACCCAGAGGAGGAGCTGAAGGGTAGAGCATGTTGCTGCAAGGCTATGCAGCTGATACTTATTTTTTACTGCTTTTCTCAGTGTACCTTGAGTTTTAATTTAATTCAATATACGTCACTCCAAGGAAATAAAACTTCAGGTTGAAGACTGGTGTTTAATTCTGCCATTTTAAAAATGAATTGTTTGTGAAATGGTGAAATTTCACAAAAAAAATGAACTCAATTTAAAAATTAAATATCATAATGAGGAAAAAAAACATACAGGTAGTCCTTGCTTACTGACCACTTGTTCAGTGACTGTTTGAAGTTGCGACAGCGCTGAATGAGTGGTACTTACAACTGGTCCATGGAGTTCTGGCCATCACACCACCCCTGCAGTCATGTGATTGCAATTTGGGCACTCAGCAACCAGCTTGCACAACAGTTGCAGCGGCCCGAGGTCATGTGATTGCCATTTGCAACCTTCCCTGCTGGCTTCCCACAAGCAAAGTCAATGGGAAAACTGGCAGGGAAGGTCACAAGTCACTCCAGTAAGTCCTCCTGGCCTCCCTGTGCTCACATGGCACCACACCCTGTACCCGCACAGCCTGCACCAGGTCTCCCAGGGCCTCCAACCCCAGCAGCACCCACCCATGGCATCCCTACACTCCTTACCTGGGGCTCCTGCTGCTTCCCATTTAACAACCTGCAAGTCTTGGGGTTACGACTGCAACTGGGACTGCTGGGATTGTTGTCGCTAAGCGATGCAGTCATGTGATCACATCACTTAGTGATGACAATCCTGGTCCCAATTGCTGTCATAACCCGAGAACTACCTGTAGTTATATCATGTGACATTAACTGTAGTTGGCTTTGTCCCTTATATCTTATATTAATGCTGTGCCAGAAGGCCTTAGGCCCATGTGCTCTCACCCAGAGCTTGTACTTATAAGAACCACAGTACTCAGTTCCCAATGAAAGCAACTCCCATTGAAACCAATGCAGGTTCAAAGAAAAGTTCATTTATTGGGAAGTAGTGTACAGCTCTAAAGCATAGCTGGAACTGAGTCCTGCATGTGCCAAAACTTAATTTTTACTTCACTCCCATATTAACCCCCCACACGCACACTTCTGTCTTTGACTCTCTTATGTGCATGTCGACAAAGTCCTCAGGTTCTCAGGTTGGTACAACCTTGGAAGTCCTGGGAGCCACATAATAACCCATCTGCGCCTAACGGTTTGCATTCCATTCCTTCCCCCCCTCCTTCTACTGTGATGGCAGAAACAAAGCAAGCGAACTAGTAGTGCTTGATTGTGAGGTTCTGACATGCCGCCCTTCTGGAAAAAGGATCAGTTTTCAGTTTTCGGGGAAGGAGATCTGTAACGAGACTAGGTGGAGAGAAATAAAACATATGAACATTTTGACAATATGAATGAATTTGTTATTTTGGATTGTCAGAGTATTTCTTATAGAAGTCCTTAATCAACTGTGGCGCTTTCACATTTTTTTCAGCTACCTACTCGCATTGTGACTTGGGAAAATGCTTCCATTGAATAAGGCATTGTATCTTTCCTCTGTGTTAAGGCATCTAAAATCTCTTTTACTTTGAAGTGCTATTCGCCTTCCTTTGGTTTCCATCCAGATCTTTTTGTCACTGGCCCCGATGAATCCCCAGAGGGTTGTTTGTTTGTGCCTTTTCTTTTGATAGACATCCAATTGGTCTCCACTCTCTCTGCAAGGCTAATCCACTCTTTCAGGGTTTCAGGGTTGCCCCTGGCTAGCAAGTGTTCCAAAAGGTTGTAATCTGTTCTGAAAATACTGGACCTTAAACAATTCAGGCCAGCCTTGGAGTTTCCTGGCTAGCCGCCTGAATTCCAACGCGTAATCCAAAACCGTTTGATTACCTTGTTTAATTTGTTCGATGCTCTTCTTTGCTCTCATGATAGCAAAAGGATCCTCGAAGCACTCACACAGAACACCCATGAAATCGTCAAAGCTTGTTAGTTCAGCCACTTCAGCAATTGCCTCGTTGTTGTTCTTGGGCTGAACCTGACACCGGTTAACGACCACTTGTTCAGTGACCGTTCAAAGTTACAATGGCACTGAATGTGTGGTCCTTACGACTGGTCCTTGAAGTTCCGGCCATCCCAGCACCCTCCCCCGTGCCACAGTCTGGGCACTTGACAACTGGCCCACAGGATGGTTGCAGTGTCCTGTGGTCACATGATCACCATTTGTGTCCCCTACCAGCTTCCCACAAGCAAAGTCAGTGGGAAAGCCAGCAGGGAAGGTTGCAAGTTGCTCCAGTTAAGTCGCTCATACTCTCCCCCACCAGGCAGCAGCCAACCCCAGCCCCACCATGCTGCCCTCACTGGCCACTCATGCACCCTCCCCTGCCCACCAGCAGCCACCTCTGGCCCCACTACACTCATGCCATGCCTCACAGGCCACTCGCCTACCCTCCCCCACCCAACAGAGCCACTTACCTGCCTGCTGGCCTCCTTGTGAGCCATCTAGGACTTGCTTAACAACCCCAATCCTCACTTAACAACAGCAATAGTTCAATGTCGCGCTTTACAACCACATCATGTAGCAACGGAAATTCTGGTCCCAATTATGGCTGCTAACTAAGGACTGCCTGTATGTGACGACCTTGTTAGAGGGCAGGCCTGGCTTCTTTTCTCTTGCATTTTGTGATAGCTCTGCGTAGCCAAGACTGTGGCAGTATTCAGGGGCTCCAGGATTCGGCACTGAGCAGCACTGCTAGTGCTGGCATGGAACTCCCCAAGCTGTTGGGGAGCTGATGTCCCTCCCCAAAGATGCAGCCTTTTAGCTGGCTCTTCCCACAAGCGCTCAGAAAGGGCGAGGTGGGGGTCTGGGGATGATTCTGTCGGATGCATCCGAGGAGGATGGCTGAGGTGCCAGGTTTTTGGTTTTGGTTGTAATGTTTTAATTGTTTTCTGGTTTTTATTGTTATTGTGAACTGCCCAGAGCTGTGTTGTCAACACAAGCAGCCATATAAATGTTTGAAATAAATAACTTTAAACAGAAAACATGAATGCAGAAGGTAGGGTTGTAGCTGATATGGGCCCCATCTGGGTAGCTGGGGCCAAACATTTTATTTTTGGTGGAGGAAAATATGAGGAAATGATGCAAAGTGGGTAGTATGGGCAGTGTTCATTTCAGTAGTTCATTTTGATGGATTTTTTTTTCTTTGCTGTTTAAACTATACTGAGCTACTTTGGGGTTTGAGGGATCATAGCCTTGCTCTGCTGCTTTATGCAGACAATGCTATAGTTCTTTCCAGAACACAAATAGGCCTTAAAAGAGTTCTGAGAGCACTGTCCCAGTACTGCAGCAATGATCATCATCAGAAAACCAAGATTATGGCATTTGCCAAGAGCCAGGGCTCCATTCATGGAGCATTAATGGTCACAAGATAGAACAGGTGACTTGTTTCAAGTGTTTGTGAGTAGTAATGCATGCCACTGGTTTGAGGAAAGCTCACTGCAACTATGCCACTGCCACCGGACAAAGATCTGCAAATGCAGATGTTAATTTTTTTGCTCCAAGAGCAAATATTACATCCCAGCCACACTTAAGCTTTTTCAGGCTAAGACACTAGCCTAGCTCTTCTATGGCTCTCCAGCTTCTTGCTTTACCACTTTGGGTACAATCCAAATTCATCACAGTGGCTCTCAGATACTCCACTGTGTCTCAAATGCTTATCTACGACTAGAGACAGGTATGATAAAAGTTGAGGCAAGAGTGTGTCATGCTTCTATAAATTTTTGACTGTAGCTTAACTTTTATCCTCAAGGCCTAGCACCATCAATTCTCCAGGAGAACTTTCAATCTACCTGGATTAAGACTATTAAATCTAAACTCCTAAGTCTGGTCTTCTCTTTCTCCTTGGTTCTCAGGATGGAATATGATCAACCCTGAAGCAGGGGATAAAGGATACTGAGCATCAGGCAGATTTAGGGAAGGCCCCAACCTTCCTGTTATCAGCTAATAATAGATATATTGCCACTGCTGCAGGCTATCTCACACAGCTAGAAACACCCAGCCATCAGAAAACTTTCTCTCTCACCCAATGTCATGCTCTCCCCTCTGCAGTTTTGGATGGCAAATATAGAAAGGCAGCATTGGCTGAATTGGCCCCTGTGATTCTGGAGAGGTGGAAACCATGGAACATTTCTTCATAGCTGACTATATAGAGACATTTGAACCAGATTTATGCTTTCTTTGATCAGCAGACATCCTGATTGCTCAGACTCAGCCTATGCCCAGATGCTGCTTACAGATGAACTGCCATTTATTACAGTGCACATGGCTAGGTTTTGTGCAGCAGCATGTAAGATCCACCAAATTTTGTGGGAGGGAACATACAAACTGAAGAACCAGCATGGAAAAAACAGATAGGATAAATTATGGCTCCTTGTTTTTCAGCTAAGTGAATTTAAAGATGCAGAATCCATCATTATTATTTATTTGTTGAACCAAAAGAAAAACCCATCTTTGTTACAGTAAAGAGTGTGCATAAAACCAGAAAAGTGCTGTTATTTCTAGCTCAGAATAAAACAGCTTTATAGGGAACATTCCAAGTTTTCTTTGTTCCAACAAAACAGAATGTGGAATGCTTTAAATGTTCAACATCCCATATGGAACAAAATGAGAAATATTTTGAGTGTTCTGCCACAGGGAGCAACGGCAGCTTGAAACAAGTTCCATACTCCCTTGATTTAACTCTAGGGCCAGAAAAGTCGGTAGATGGATGGTAGTCCATGTTAACTGCTACCTGCCATCCAATCTACATTAAAAATAACCAAGGGGCTGATATATTTTTTTTTTTAAATTAAAACTTGGGGGAGGGGGAGTGGCTAGCCATGGGAAAATGGCATGCTGAGCTGATTGCTCTCCTTATAATTTTGGCTAAAAGCTTCACTGGCTGATAAAAAAAAATTAACAGAGATGTCCAGGAAAAGAACTTCACAAAGAGCCAAAGGAATAAAGGCATATATGGAAGGTTCCAGAGAGCTGAAGTGGCACTCCTCTCAAATAATGAGGAAGAAAAAATGGAGAAGGAGGTTCTCCCAAAAGCAGACTGAAAACTAAACATTGCTCTGGCTGAAATCAGGATGTTGACCTAATTCAATAACTAATTAAATGAATGATGGAACAAATCAAGCAGGAATTAAAATTAGAATGGGATAAATCAGCAACAGTGCTCTGTAAAGACTTTGAAGGTACAGGTACGTCTGACCTTACTAAAAAAGAAATTCAAGGATATGACTAAACAGATTTCAGAGGTTGCTTGGACAGCTTGCTAGGCTTATGATACTGCTATAAAAATAAGTATGACATTGCAACAATTCAAAAATGATATTATAAACCTAGAATTAGATTTGTCTGATGTTCAGGTTACCAACAGAAGGAACAATTTAAGGGTTAGAGGCATTTGGGCAAATACAAAAAAGAATGGCTTATCAGGATATCTTATTCCATAAATTAAGGAACTTGTGCCAGATATGCAACTTACTGAGAAAGATGTGGAACTCGCCTACAGAATATACAATCCTAGGCTCATAAGAATGCAAAAACCACAAGATATTATTATAAAATATCTCAACACTTGCGTGAGAAATATAATTGTGTATAGAGCCTGTAAACTGGAGGAAATAAAGTGGGTGGGGGGAGGGGAAAATACTTACATAATTTTTCCAGGATATAACTTCACCTACTTTTGCAAAGGAGAGATTTCAAACCTCTTACTGAAGAATTTATAAAATGAGGTATAAGATATAAATGGTGATTTCAAACCTCAAGGTAAGGAGATTATCTGAAATGAACAGAGCGTTGAGAGAGTTAAAGCAAACCCCATGAAAAATAATCTGAAGGCATTCTTAGATACTTTGAGAATGGCTGTCTTACCTTAAGGAGAAGGTAAGATAAATGTACTTGAAGATAGCAAAGAAATAGACTTTCTTTAAAATAAAAAGGGAAAGAAAATAGTATTTAAAATAAGTATTTGATAATAGTTAAAATTATTAGGATAGATATAGAATGAATATTATGTTTATAGATGTCTATAAGGCATATGGGTGGGTGTGGATGGGAGAAATATGAGCTCAGCACTGCAACCTCACTACCACCTCCCCCATTTTAAAAAAAGTTGAAAAGACAATTTTTAAATCTTCTGTAAGCACAGTTCAGATTGAGTCTAAGAGGGTCTGGGAGGGTGATATGAGTGGGAGGAATTGGACAGAAATTAGGGGGATTGGATGGAGAAGTAAGAGTGCAGTTAAGGGGGGATAAGTTAAATGACTAATATATTATTTTCTCCAGTTTGCTGAACTGTTTCCTCAAAATATAGATAATGAGTTTTGTAGTGATCATTGCAATGTTTCCTTTAGGGAAGCAAAAGATACACCAGAGAAATATAAAGCTGAAATAAGTTAATGTGAAATAACATTAAATGTTATGGGAATGGGTGATTTGATAAAAAGATCTAGGATTAGCATGTCTACAAGGTCCTTTGGTCCACTAGTAGTCATATTGCAGGAAAGATCAAGTTAGGATTGCTTAAGGATAAATATTTGAAGAACAATTTGTTGCTGAAAGTACTAATGAATCTAAGGGAGTGGCCATTTTAATTAAAGCCAACATAGATTTTAAAATAGAAAAGATTCAGAAAGGTAAGGAGGGGAGGTTTATCTTTATCAAGGGGAAGTCTGATAATAAAAGAGAAATACTGGCCTCTACTTACTCTCCAAATCAAATCAAATTGGTTTTATACAAAAAAACAATGAAATGTTTGGAGAAATTGGAATGGAAAAATATAATTTTAGGAGGGGATTTAAATATTTATGCAGGAATACCAGTGGCTGTTCATAAGGATAAAAAACAATCTTTAGTATTTAAGAATCTTTAAGCATTAATGCAAATGTAGGAGTTGTTGGTATTTGGGGACCATGAACCCCCAAATCAAAAGGATATATTTATTATTCTGGTAGGCATCAATTGTTTTCAAGGGTACCTTTAGGTTTCATAACAGTTTTAAAATGAATTAAAGCAAGTATAAATAGCATCCATCCACATTACTGATTATGCTCTGGTAATCTTCAGGTTTAATCATTAAGAAAATATTTTGTACACTTTCTTCTGCTGCTTTAATTATAGAGTGCTTTATAACCCACAATTGAAGTAATATTTAGCTCAGGCCCTGAGAAATTATTTCAAAGAAAATGCCGCAGAGCAAATGTGTTTAACAACAAGATGGGACACTATGAAAGGTATTAATATTGCTATTTGATTTTGTTACAGAAACATTAGTGGTAGCATTGTGTGACAACAAGGAAATTATGTTGCATGGTATGAGTTATTCTATGCAGCAAAAGGCATGGTGAAGAATAGAAATTATTGGACAGCATTGTGATTGCTACTTTTAACTGGGCTCAGCTTTGGTTTTTTTTATCTTCATTTCTCTCCTTTCCTTTCTCTCTCCCTTTTGAGACAATTGCCCTTTTAATATCTTGGACACACAATGGGCTACGCTTTGGAAGAACTCCATATTACAATCTGTTTCAGCAAAGATCAGGGAAAATTACCTAAAATGATTCATGGATGATATACAAGTTGCTAAAATTACTGGGAGAGCCCCCTATAAATGTTGGAAGTGTGGTGAAGCTTCTCAGCCTTTTGGCTAAGACCAAGTGTGGAAATGTGGTGAAGCAAAAGGCACCTATAGGCATGTATGGTGATCCTGTGGGATGGTACAAAGATTCTGGACAGAAGTGATTAGAGAGATTAACAGCATGGATATCATAAAATTTAGTTACAGTCCTGAGATATGCTTGCTGTCATAATTCAGTTAGACAACTCAAAGAACTGAAAATATAACTGTTCAATTCATGATGGTTGCTGCAAGGTTGGCTATGGAGCCCTTGGGGTTCTCTGAGCTTGGTTCTTTTCTTGCAAATGTTTCATTACCCGGCTAGGTAACATCTTCAGTGCTAAAAGCACTGTGAAGATTTTTTAGCACTGAAGATGTTACCTGGCCGGGTAATGAAACGTTTGCAAGAAAAGAACCAAGCTCAGAGAACCCCAAGGGCTCCACAGTTCAACAACACTGAGCTACACATATTCGCCTCTGTTGGTACCACATATGGGCATCAAAGTTTGCCTATAGCCCAATATTGGGAAAATCTAGATGCTCCATCCTTAGATCTCTGGTATGAAAAACTATGGAAAATTGTTGTAATGGAAAAAATAATATATAAAAGAAAGGAGCTGTTGGGATATACCAGAAAAGTTGCCTTTGATTCAGTTTAGGAAAATGTTATCTTTTTTGCAAAGTGTAATAGGCCACATTCTTCTTTCTGTTTGGAATCTTGATTTGTTCTTGAATTTTTTAAAATACTTTTGCTTTTAAATAAATTATTATTTTTTAAAAAATAAGATATACTGGTGACATATAAATCTTTCAAACATTAATTATTTGAAAATAATCTTATTCCTATTTGGAATAATTAAAATTAAAAATGGAAAAGTGGCACAAGAAATACTTGAATACACTGAGTCAAATTGTTGCTGTTAAAATTATGTCACTTTAAAAATAAAATT
Organism: Liasis olivaceus; assembly: GCA_030867105.1. Classification (NCBI taxonomy): domain Eukaryota; kingdom Metazoa; phylum Chordata; class Lepidosauria; order Squamata; family Pythonidae; genus Liasis; species Liasis olivaceus. The sequence continues at coordinate 60,507,197 of CM061351.1, forward strand.
TCTTATTCCAAGTCTTACAAGTTGAAATTTCAGAAAAAATGTTAAGAATGGATTTTTTTTTGTTTTAATGTTAAAAGGTCAAAGGTTAAGAGGAAAATTATTTACAGACTACAGAGACAGGAGGATGGGGATTCCATCTTCAAAATTATATTATCAAGCAGCTCATTTGGGACATGATTCCATTTATGTTGGAAGACAGAGTAAAACAGTGGACTCAGATAGAAGATGTACAAGAGTTGGATAGTTAAAATCCAACTATAATAGTCAAAAATCACAAACAGTTTTCAGATCTTAAATGCACAGAATCACAATTTTATCAAATCTGGAATGATTATATACTATGTAGTAATAAGCTGTAACAATGCTATGCTAATGAAATATTTCAAATGCTGTGAAATGTTGGAGTGAAATAATAATAAAAATAAAAAGACAAAAAATATGAAGAGAAAAACCTCACAAAATATAAAATAATAATTATACAGAAATAGAAAAATAAAAGACTTAAAATTCATAGGAAACAATGGAAGCAACATGTATTGTTGAAGGCTTTCACGGCCGGAATATGACGGCTGGTGTGGGTCTTCCGGGCTGTGTGGCCATGTTCTGGAAGTTTTGTTTCCTAACATTTTGCCAGCATCTGTGACTGGCATCTTCAGAGGGCAGGAGCACAGACAGGAGCAGCTCTCTGTGCCCAGGATGATGTGACCCTTTTGTGGGTATTTATAGAGATCAGCGGGGGTGCCTGAAGGGGGTGGTGTGGGGGTGGTGGGGGGTTTGGGTTAACGAGTGGCTGCTTGTTTTGGTGTCCGAATATGTGTGTATCTTCCTGGGGGTTAGGCAGGGTTTTTTCTTCTATTGAGTTGTTAACGAGTGGCTGCTGAGGGTGATCCTGGGCACAGAGAGAACTGCTCCTGTCTGTGCTCCTGCCCTCTGAAGATGCCGGTCACAGATGCTGGTGAAACGTTAGGAAACAAAACTTCCAGAACACAGCCACACAGCCCGGAAGACCCACACCAGCCAATGGACACAACAATTTAAGCAACTTTCTTTTTCCAGCAAACCTACAGAAAATCATAGGAACCTGACAAAGTGCAACTCACAGTGCAATTCACATAATATAGCCCATGATTAACAATATAACAAGAACAACAACAAAATTGGCTATTGGCTTAAAACTACTGTCTCTTCATATTGCTTAAAAACATGCATAGTTCTGAATTTAGCAATCTACCAGTACTGCTAAACAAACCTAACATGTTCACACACTAAAGCTCGACAAACACAACATAATATGCCGTATACAACTTACAGCCTCAGCATGATTAATAACATGTGTTTATACCTTTTCATTTGCCTAATACATATCTACCTGCAAAAGAACAAATAATGAATCTTAATCAATGATTATATTTGGAATCAGCCTTCACAATCAGCTCTGTATGCATATGCACCTCGTTGACCAGGCAAATTTAGGTGCAGGTGCCTCTGAGCAACTGCTTAAATAATCGTTGCTTCTCTCTAATTCCCATGTCTTTCACCCTAGGTTCAGCCAATAGAAATGGAGTTAAGATAATTCCATTATTTTATTAGAATACTAACACACACACACACACACACACACACACACACACAAGCACAAGACAACTAGTCAACTGCAGCTTACAAAATAACAAGTCAATCACAGGTCTGCAGACTTCAAACAACTTCATTTGAGGCAGTTACGTTTTGTTTCAAAATCAGAAAAAAATGTGGTTAGCTCTGATTGGGATAGGACAAAACCTTCTTGAACGTGGTGGTTTTCTTTTAAGTTTTAATTTTTAAACATTCAGAATAGTCATTTTAAATTCAGAAAGATTCAAGCTTAGAATTTTTTTTTACATACTTTGGTTACAATCTGGCAAGCCTATTTTTCAGGGAATATTCTAGCCAATTATTTACACAAAAAGGACAAATAGTATTACAGTCCATTTTAAAACTGTTCAGATTTCTCTGTCAAGTAGCAGTTGATTGAAGATGCAGCTAGTATTGTCCCTTTCCATGGCAATTAAACGCTAAAGTACCACTGGGCAAGTCTGAATGAGGGACTGGTAGGACCACTAATAGTATTTCAGTATGAAAAGCCAATTTAAAAAATGCACCCCAAAGTGTTAATAATAAACAGCAAAAAGCTAAAGATTTTGATCTAAGAAAGTTATAAACTTTTTAAAACTTGAGCTGCTCAGAGTCACCCACTAGGGGAGATGGGTAGCATACAAATTTAATAAATAAAATAAAATAAATAAACAAACAGATTAAGGGTCCAAATAAATTTGGAATATTGACTTTTACTATACGTTTTTGGAAATAATTATGAAAAATAAACAACTTCTCTTGGGAAACAGACTCATTTTGGCTATCCTGGCTATCCTTGCAAGTCACAACAAAAGATAAGTGATGATTTCAGAAACTGGACACTACAGGGGAGTAAAGATTTTAAGTAGAAGAAAAAAAATACAAGCCTTTTCTTGATGTCAGTTAATACTAGGATGTACAAAATGACACAAAATGTTATAATATCGGAAATATTAAAGGAGATCTTTGAAAGATGGAGCCAGAAATTAAGTACAATATCTATGTCTATAATATGTTAATGAAGGAATCACAGATGTGGAACAAATTTTATCTGACAAGACAGAGGAAGTACAGAATGTGGAACCACAAATGACAGGCCAAGAGAATGATTTGGAAAAAGGATGCTTTACTAGATATACAAAAGAAATTGGCTGAAATTTAAAAAATTAAAAGGGAAATATAAATGACAAATAGAGAGAATGACCTGCAAAATATTTTCTTATTGGATCTACAAAAGAGGCTTGTTAAAGCCTTGAAGAAATCCATGCGATGGGATAAAGGAGAATTGAAGAGAAATCAAATCCTATGACAATTTGTGATTGAATTAAAGATTAAGACTGTTAGAAGTAAAAGGAAGGAATGTAAAGTTGGTTTATTTGATCAAGGTTAAAATAAGACCTTTTTTTTTGCATGTTCTGACAAGCTTTATGGAATTTTTGCTGACATCAGGTTGATGTTTTATGGATTTACTTATAGATAAGGGATGGGATATGAGATGAATAGATATCTGTTTTACCTTGAAGAGTTATTCAACTTGTTTATACTTGTGATGAAGGTTGGAAGTAATTTCTTTATATACTGCTTTTTTCCCCTTTATTATAGTCTTTCTTTTCTTTTCTTTTTCTTCTTTCTTTTTTTCTGCACTTTTTATTCTTTCTTTCCATTCTCTTCTCTTTCTCTAAGTTTAGTCTAATTAGTTTTTACTACTGTAATTAACATTCTTAATAAAAATTATATCCAAAAAATATTTGCATACTTGCTAGAGTTTCAAATCTTATCATTTTTAAGTAGTATGTGAAACTTCATATTTGAAATTGGAACAGTGTGTTCTATTTTTCATTTTTATCTCAAGATTTTGCCTGTTTTTTCAATCCCTTTTCCCATGGTAAATTGACTTTATGGGGCAACCCAACATTAAAAACTGGGGAAAAAATGGTGATATGGAAAAATTGGATGGAAGCAGGGATATTGAATTTGGACCGATTGATAGGTGGGTGCTACCCCCCCCCCCCATCTGCCATAACGGTGTGCCTTTCCTCGGGCTTGGGGCTTTGGCCTTACCATGGCCGAGTCACTTATTGGATGGGTCCCCGAAGGTTCTCCTTCCCTTCCTTCATCACTGCACATGTCGAGCAGCTGGCCATGTATTCTTTTGTATCCCTCCAGAGGGACGGCCACCAAAACTGTTCATGCAGGAGGTGGAAAGTCCTAATGAACCCACAATGTCCCATAATCTCGTCAGTGTGCCCTCTTCTGAGCACATCCTCCTGGCAAGCCTCTGGCACATAGAGTTTCCCCTTGTGCCATCACAGGTCCCCTTGTTCCTTTAAGGAGTCCTTGTTGCTTGCCAGCCAGGAGGCTCTCTCACTTGCCTCCACGCAGGCTCGCCTCAGCTCCGGCTCTGCTTCCTTCCCCTGCTTCTCCACTGGGGTTTGGATTCCGCCTTTTGCCACTAGCTGGGTTGCCGGGCCTGTTGATTTGAGCGGCAACTCCCACAGGGTCCTACAACCCTCCAGGTTCATTTGGCCATGGTAGGGTCCCGGTATACTGCTGGCTTCTCCACCCTCCGCTGGGGTTTGGATCCCGACTTTAGCTGTCCATTGGTTCGCAGGGACAGTCAATTTAGGTGTCTGCTCCCCCAGGGTCCTACGGCCCTCCAGATCCTCCTGGTCGCGGTATGGTCCCGGTCTACAGTCAGCTTCTCCACTCCTGCTTGGTGCGGGCCGCTCGGCTCCCGTTGCCGTCGACTCTGCCCCCACTACTGCTATCGCTCTCGGCGCCAGTGTGGTCGTCGCCTGCTTTGCTGCGGGGCCCTCGGGTCCTGCCGCCGCCGCCTCTGCTGCAGCTGTCTTCCGCGTTGCTGCGCGGCCCTTAGGTCCCACCACCGCCGTCTCCTCTGCTGCCGTCCTCTGCGCTGTTGCAGGGTCCTCGGGTTCCACCGCCGCCGTCCCTGCTGCAGCCGTCCTCTGTGTTGCTGCAGGGCCCTTCATCGTCGATGCCACCGCCGCCTTGGCGGTCCCTGACCTCGCCACCATCTCCGTGGCTGCCCTCGCCCGCCCCGTTACTGGGCTGGGGCCTCTCACTGCCAGTGCTCCCGCCACCTCGGTGGTCTTCGACATTGCCGCTGTCTCCGCAGCTGCTATCGCCCACCCTGCCACCGGGCTGGGACTTCTCGTCATCGGTGCCACCGCCACCTCAGCGGTCCCCGACATCGCCACCACCTCTGCAGCTGTCATTTGCCGCATTGCCGCTGGGTTGGGACCTCACGCCGTCAGTGCCATCACCACCTTGGCAGTCCCCAACATCGCCGCCATCTCCGCGGCTGCCATTGCCCACTTGGCCTCTGGGCTGGGGCCTCGTGCCGCCGGTGCCACCGCCACCTCAGAGATTCCCGGAATCGCCACCGTCTCTGCGGCTGCCGGGCTCTCTCGTTTGTCGGTAGCCCTCAGCACCACCCTTGTGCTCGTCTCACGTGCGGTTGGTTGCCTGGGCCCTGCTGCCATTGCCACGGCAGCCTTCCAACCCTTGGCTCCCCTTCTTGCAGCTGCCACCTCCTCGAGCTCCATTGGGTCCTCTGCTCTCGCGCCTCCTCCACGACTCGACCCAGTCTGCCCGGTGGTGCTGCCGAACCGCATCGTCTCTGCAGCCACTGTCCCCTCTTGTGCGGCTGCCATCCCCTCTCGGTTGCCGGTCACCCCCGGCGCCATCCTCGGCCTCGCCTCACGTGCGGTTGGTTGCCCGGGTCCCGGTGCCGTTACTCCAGACGTCACTGCAGCTTGCTGACCCTTGGCTCTCCATCCTGCGGCCACCACCTCCTCGAGCTTCATGGGGTCCTCTGCTCTTGCGTCTCCTCCGTGGCTCAACCCCGTCTGCCCGGTGGCGCCACCGAACTGCACCGTCTTGGACGCCCAATCGATGTGCGGGTTCTGGCATGTTAGCCATGCCAGTCCCAGCACTAGTGCGTGGTCAGCCACCGGGGTAACTACCAAATGTAGCTCCTCCCGGTTGGTCCCAACCGTCATGCCGACCAGCTCAGTGCAATACTGCACTGGCCCCCCCTGCCGTCGATCCATCCCACTGGTGGGATGCGATGGGCTCCCTGAGCCTCCTCACTCTGAGCTCCGCAAGCTGCTGGCTCCTTCCAGGGTCGGTTGGGGGTTCTTGTGGCTGGAGGTCACTGAGGCCCTTCCGCTATGCCATGCGTCGGGGCACCCCATCTCAAGGGGCACTGCACCATCCAGTGCCCCTTCCCTCTGCAACAACAGCAGGTACCCGCAGTCTGCCGGACCACTCCGCCCTCGAACCTCCGCTGTCAGCTCTTGCACCTTGCCTCCAGGACCGCCTTGTTGCGGTCGGGTGTGGTTGGTATCTGGGCTCGTTGTTTCACCCGGTCCCAGGCAGCTTCCGCTGTCCCCATCAGCCATCTCCACTCTGCTAGAGTCTCTGGGTCATCGCTGCTGAGTGCTCTCCCCCGGATCTCCAGGTGGTGCCTATCCTGCATGAGGAAACAGGTTAGTCACTCGGGACTCCCCGCGAGCTTGCTCCTAGCGCTTCTGCCTCCGCTGTCCACTGGTTCTCTGTCGCGCTTCCCATCTGGCTGGCTACCGCCACCCGCCTGGACAAGGGCCTCGTGCTAGCCCCTGTTTTGGTGCCACCCTCTGTGGCTGCCCCAGCTGGGGTTTTGGGTCTGCCACGCAATGCCTGCGGCATGCTCAGTATGGCTGTCGTCCGCTGCTGGAAGTCGCTCTCCAGCCGGTCCAGCCTCTTCTCTGGCTCCTGGCTCCTGGACCCCTCGCTGTGGCTCCAGGTGACCTCATGTCCCATCGATCCCTCCGGCTCCATCCCGCTGTCGAACGCCTGCCTGGCGTCCCACAAGCTGGCCATGGTTGTGGGTCCTCTCCCGCTCAGGACTGGCCCCGTCTGCGCGACCTCTGATTTGGGCTCCACGCAGCTTCTCGAGCTTGTGCCCTCACTGCTGCTGGCATCACCCGATTCCTCCTTTGCCTGCGTCTCTGCCTTAGGGGCCTGGCCCTGCCGAAGCATGGTCTGCAGCATCACCTGGACGGCATCCGTCCACTGCTTGATCTTGGCCTCCAGTTGGGTGAGTCATCCCTCCAGCTCCCGGGTCTTGGGTTCCGAGCCACAACTTGTCGTAACCCCCCATCCTGGTGACCCGTCGGGGCCCCTGCCCCCGCCGAACGACCACCTGTCTTCTGGCGCCCTCTTGGCTGTGTCCGTGCACCATTCGCACCAGACCAATCCTGCCATCGTGCCTTCAGATCCGGGCTCCTGGTTGCCCAGCTGGCTAGTGGTTTCCCTGTCGCTGGCCATCTCCTGGTGCCGTCAATCGATTCCTCTCCAGTCCTGGCTGCAGGGAAAGAAGGTGAGTGCTCCTCAGTGTGTACCAGGTAGCGTTCAATATGGTGAGTCCTGGCTTTATGTAAGGTTTACTCCGTTCGTCTAGAGAAACTCTCATGACACGGGTGTGCAACAAAGAAGTTTACTGGAGCGTAACGTGCATAGTTACAAACAAAACCAGGAGTGGCTTGGCACATCTTCCCACATAATTTATAGTTGTCCCAATTTCCCGCTAGCCTCGTTGCTAGGTTACAGATTACAGATTACAGATTACCCACTGTAATCCCCCCCCTTTTACTCGAATGGCAGGTTCAGCCCAGTTCTATTGTTTCTTTGATTGTTGTTAGCTGATGGCATGGTCGTTGCCTTCATTGGGGCTTTCTGTTCCGCGCAAAGCCGGGAGTTTCCAATCGCATGCTGATTGCTATTCCTCAAATCCGTGGCTCTCCCCTTTGTCTGTAGCGCCCGCGGCCACCTGGCGTTAACACAACGCATCCGCTTCCAGTTTAGTAAAGTGGCGCCAGGTGGCCCATTCATTAGTTTGCGGTCTCGCACTTCCTCTTTCTTCGCTAGCGCTCAAATGGTGAAACTGACTAAAGCGCGGCTGGGCAAGTTCCTAGCCGTGCCATGCTGGCTGAACCTGACAGTGAAGATGAATTCTTAACATATCCTGTGTTAAGAGATAAATATCTATCAGATGTAACCCAATGGCTGTATTTACAGCTACAATATTTATTAACAACATTGTTTGGACCAGCAGCATTATCACCTTTTGAGACACCTGTGATACTAGAACAACTTGTTAAATCTTTTAAAGCTAAAAAACCTACTATTACTTTTTATATGTATTTGCTATCAATAAATCAGTTTGATACGCAGATGCTAAGAGATCAGTGGAATAAAATATTACAGGTTCCTATATTGCCTAGACAATGGGAAAGTGCCTTAACTTCTATAGCAAGAGTGTCAATGGACCTTAAACTACGACTTATGTATAAAAAAATAATATTTAGAATTTATTGGACTCCATTACTTGTATAGAAAAGGATTGTCTAAGACAGCATCTTATTGGAGATGTAATAAGGACAATGCTTCTTTAAAACACATGTTTTTACAATGTCCTATACTTACTAAGTTTTAAGAGAAAATAGTGGACCGTATAAATGTGACTGAGCGACAAAAACTAAAATTTTCAGAGAATAATATTCTCTTGAATTACATACCTAGTACATGGAATTTGACAACTGGACAACATAAATGGATTCTCCATGCCCTTACTATGGCTAAAAGACTGATATTGCAGCATTGGAAAGATAAACGTATGGTCCCATTTACTCAATGGATTGAACACCTAATTGCACTTGTCACCTATGAACAGATTGCCTATAGATGTACACTTTGTATGGATAAGTACAATGAAATATGGGACTCATTTATGCAAAATACAGTAGGTTAAAGAAAAAGCATGATAATTATATAAATGTATTAGAAATACACACACACACACACACACACACACTTGCATAATGTTTGTATTAGAAAATTATATATAGAATTGTAACTGTTCATTGTAACAACATATTATATTATATATATATATTTTCTGTTGTATTCTTTTCACTTCTTTTTTAAGCACTTGTTATGTATTTTTATTTGACAATGTATTTTTGTGTTTTGTTTCCTTTTTTTCTTTTTCTGTTATTTTAAAAGCAATAAAAAATAAAGAGGGGACGCGGTGGTGCAGTGGCTTAATGATGCTGAAAGTTGCTGGCCAGAAATGGTCGACACTTCAGCGGTTCGAGCCCAGCTCTGCGCAGCAGAGTGAGCTCCTGCTTCCTCCCCAGCTCCTGCCAACCCAGCAGCTCGAAAACATACGTGAGTAGATAAATTGGTACTCTCACCCCAGTGGGAGGAAAAATGCTGGTGGTGCCTTGCAAAGGAGATGGGACCAGTTGCTGGTAACGTGGGAGCCGCACACGCCCGAAAAAGACACGAAGCAGCAGAAACCCCGCCTCCTGCGCTCGCCAGCTGGGCTCTGCTCTAGGAAGGAGGCAATGGCAAACCACTTCTGAAACACCTTGCCTTGAAAACTGCAGGGACTCGTCCAGGCAGTTGCTGCAGAATTGGTAACGATTGAGTGTGGATAAATAAATAAATAAAAAAATAAATAAATAAATATATAAAAAAGATTTGCCTGTTTTAAATTCTAGAATGATTATCTTGATGTTAACAGACAACAAATATGGAATCTATTAAACTGGCAGAAGGAGACATGGGATATTTCAACCTAGGCTTTGCAAGAAGCTAGGCTGTTGGCTGTCTTCTCCTTTCAGGATTGGATCTAATCAAGAAGATCATGGTGATAAGCAAACAGGGGGTGCAAATGTGCTCTCCTTCATTGCTATCTAACACCAGGCAGTTGCTGAAAAAAAATTGTCATCCCAGATCTGGATGAAAATTCTGATTTGGTATGCATAATAGAGACTAGCTTAGGGAAGAAAAGGGGGTTAATTTGTCCATTGTGTTATGCTATGGCATAGCAGGCTAGCTCTGAAATATTGGAAAGTCAAGTGGGAGCAGACTGTAATCTGAGACTATTTTATTGACCAGGAGTCCCACCCATCATCTTTTTCTGATCCACCCACTTTGCTAGGGCCAGCTCAAATGATGAACTGAATTGGAATATTTTTCAAAAAGCATTGCCTATCTTCATTACAAATTGAAAGAAAAAATGGACTGCCAATATTTATCATAATTATACTTTCAGAAGATATTAAGAATAATGACAGGGGGAAATAGTTTCCTCAGTACTTATGCTAAAAAGTAATATATTCTGATTTGTGGTTGTAGAACTGTTTGAAACACTTGTTTTTGAATATCTATGACAGCATAATAACTTATTTCCTGCAGAGACTCCTAAATCTATACAAGATAGAAGAATGAATGTGCAGGTCCCTCCCTTTGAAAATCAAGATCTAATTTTCACTGATTTTAGCTGAAAATAGTACCAAATAAAATTGTTCACAGTGAGAAGGAAAAGGGCCTTAGAATATACACACAGAGAGCAATTACACTATACTTCAATAAAATTAAAATGATTAGTTAAAGCCTCCTATGCAAATGGAGCTGAGTTTTATTCCATACATGATTAATCACAAACATTACTATTCTTATTTGTGTAATATCTCTTATTCAATAGAATTTGAAATTGTTTTGCATTTACAAAGTAGAATTAATTTAATCTTAATGTGAGAAGGCACTTTAGAAAATTCCTAAAATGGAAACTCATCCAATAGGATTGAGTTTGGGATTTAAGAGCATGTGGGATGAAGAGTTTCAACTGCATTCAAGATTAAATTCTATTTAGAGCACATTTGCTACAGTTACTAAGCTCCTCACAGTAAATATAGTCCAATACTGATATCCTTTGAGCTGGGTGTGGTAGAGGACAATGAGCTTATGGAAGTAGAATCAAAATATTGAAACACCCCTTTCTCACAGAGATAAACACAGGCAAATATGCAAGTTAGTTAGCAGAAATCTTAATTATAAGAGAGAGAGAGAGAGTTTGGATCCGATATCTACAACACATTAAAGCACTCATCTGAAGTTATATTTGAACACTGCAGCATTTTCAGACAAAAATTAATCTGCAGTTTCTTGCAGGGAGAGTATCTGACAGAAGAATAAAATAACACTCTTCTGACCCATGATTTTCTGGTTCATAAATAAAAAGGTAAAGTTAAAATTAAAGTTAAGTTCAACTCCTGGTGATGTCATGGACAATCCATTATTTTGGCAACAAAAAGGAATTATTTGCTATTGCCTTTTGGGGGGATTTTTTTTTCTTCCCAGTCTAGCGTACAACGTTTGCATTTCCTGATGGTCTCCTATCCAGGTAGTAGTCAGGTCTGACTCTGCTTAGCTTTTTGATTTCAGCCAAGATTGGCAATTTGCTGCCCCTCAGTTAGGGGCTTTGAAAGTAACCCTCATTAAACAAAAGCAAAAGACTTAAAAGCCCAAGAACAAGTGAGGGAGCGTGTGTGAAGATCCACACACAACGAGGAGCACAAATGAAAAGCTAAACTTGTATGTGAAAAGATTGAAGGTATGCCACATTACGACAGAATCCACGTAGCAAAACTTCTAGAGATTTCTGCTCTTTTAGAACTGAAGTGAACTTCAAGGTTTTGAGCTTAAAACAACAGGCTAGAGCGTTACCCTTAGTATAATGATGGTGAATATATTAAGGGCAAGATGAAGTAACATAACTTAGATCTTATACTTGACTTATATAAGTCAAAAATGGGTTGAATAGGCCAGTATTAATGGACATGAATTAGTAATAGACAATAAGCAATAAACATATATATATTTCGCCTGCAGCTTCCCTTTGATATCTGGACTTGATAACATGGTGTACAGCTTCTGGTCACTGGAAGCTCCTCTCCTCTCCTCTCCTCTCTCTTGCACAACTGCAACCACAGACACAACCACATACAGAAAATCACTTCTTTCTTCTCTCTATGCATGCATGAGAAATAATCAGAAAAATAAATGATTTGGTTTGGGCATGCCGTGGGATGCCTATTTCTCAATGAAATTTCTGACTAACATGGACAATGGACTTCTCCATATATGGTAATGAGAGATAGGAGTCCTTACTGAGACTCACATCATGCCTGCTACCTGCTGCCACTGTAGTCCATTGCAATTTTAAAGACTCCTGGGGAAGTCATTGCACATGCATTAAGCAAGCAAGGAGAAGAAGTCAGAAATCTTCCTTTTTGCTGTATGCCAGTAAGATTGCTCTGGGGCTAGGCAATGAGTGCTTTTAATTGAATGATTCTCAAAAACTATATGACTTCATCTCTTAAAGTGGATATGATCTAGTTAAAATAAGGAAGCGAAGCAAGAGAGTTATATTACTGGTAGAACAATGATGGTGGAACTGTGATGGGAGCATACCAAATGAAATGCCTTGCTCCTTTAATAGCACCCTCCATTAAAATTATTTGTATTTTATATACATGTAAGAGGTGCACATTTAGTTTTAAAAACCTTGAAAAAATGGGAGGCACAATAGCTCCATTAATGTGTTCCTTTTTGCTACTTTTGGCAATATCCTTCTCAACTTGCTTTCAGACAAAAGACCCTAGGTTTCAGTAGCTTTAATGTACAATGGAACACTCTAGGCTGTAGTCCAATGTGTCTCAAAAGCAAATACTTGAAACAGTTAAAAACTGTTCCAACACTGTTAGTTTATTAATGAGCAACAGGAGGAATTGACACATGAAGGACACAGGAAGGGGAGGAGATTTTACGGCCTTTCTTCACCCTTACCCACCCCACTCCATAACTTCCTTGGACACCAGGGCTGGCGAACCCATGCAAATACGATAAATAATAATTATTAGATTTTTATCCCACCTTTTTTATATATAACACAAGGCAGCAAACATACCTAATGCTCTCGCCTCCTATTTTCCCAGCAACACCAACCCTGTAACGTGGTTTGGGCTGAGAGTGAGTGACTGTCCCAAAGTCACCCACCTGGCTTCTATGCCTAAGGGAGACCTAGAACTCACAGTCTCTTGGTTTCTAGGCCAGCACCTTAACCACTATGCCAAACCAGCCGGAACAGAACAGAACAGAACAGAACAGAACAATCCCTGTCCTTTACAGAGAAGGAGAGACTTTGGTTTATGTTTCCACTATTGAGCCCCAGGACACCTAGCTAAGACATGCACTGCTAAAGTACAAACCTCTGAGTCATCTGCAAAGCGCCAGACCAATGGAACTGTGGGCCACATAGCTAGCAAGTGCCTGAAGTACTCCAAAGCCTCATCTCCAGGAAACTTCACAGGCTCCCTTCCCAAGAACTTAGAAGGGGGTCCTCAGATAATTAAGAAGACCTCAGGCAGCTGACAACAGGCATATGTGTTTTATTATCCCTCTTACTATTCTTATACCCTCAGGTTTAAAAATACAACTCTCTGCTCTTGTAGATCTGGGTGCAACAGCCAACTTCATAGATAAAATCACAGTATAACAGTTTAAATTACTCACACTATTAGAGAAACCAATGCTTGTGGTTCAAGCTGGTCCTATTTTGCAATGCACAACACCTTTGCAACTGATAATAAATGACCATATGGAATTCTTGCCACTCTATAGCTCAACTTCCTTACATGTTCCCACTGTGCTGGGCATTGATTGGCTGCAAACCCATAATCCATAATCCAATGGGGCTGAGCAATTTTTTTTCTGCCTCAAAGATGTCCAGTAAGCTTCCCAATCTTAAAATTTTCCTTCTCTAACTCAGCTCTCTGACTCCTCACTGGAAGTGTGATTATACCATCAACTTGAAGTTGGAAGCCCAGATCCCAGCTAGAAGGAAGGAATATAATGTGTGTGTGTGTTTTTTTTTTAAATTAAGGTTAAAATAGATATGTTGTTATCTCTGGTAACCCTTAATGGACTTTTGCTGACACCAGGACTGAAATGATGATGCCTTATGGATTTGTTTATAGATAAGAGATGGGATATGGGAAGAAGAGATCATTTGTCATATTTTAAGAGGAGGCGATAAAGTTACTACAATTGTTTGTACTTGTTGTGATGAAGGTGGGAAGTCACTTCTTTATATATTTCTTTTCTTTTTCCTTATTATATTCTTACTTTTCTATTTCTGTTTCTCTGTTTTCCTTTTTTCTTTCTTTTCTGCATCTTCTATGCTTTCTTTTTATTCTTTTATCTTTGTTTCAGTTTGTATTAGTTTTTATTGTTGTAATTATAATCTTTAATAAAATTACTATGAAAAACAGAATGAAAAGGGGCCATGAATATTTAAATGCCTTTGATATCAGATATTGCAAATTAGAATACCCAGTGATGACTTTTGGTTTGGTTAATTGTGGCACAGTGTTCTCCAGATTTATGAATGAAATATTTTCTGATATTTTGGACAAATATGTAGTGGTGGACTTTGATGACACACTGATCTTTTAAGAAAACCCATCTTTGCATGGTGCTAACAACAGAAATGTCTTAGAGTTCCATATATATTACATATTGTGCAGCAAGGCAAATTCAAAGGCGAAAAAGAATTTGACCAAAGAACTAAAATCAGAAATGCATGACAATTTTAAATGTTTGTCAATATTGTATATCAGTGAGAGTACAACAGAGAAAAGTTAGAAACTAAATATTTACTTATAATGTTTTTAGTAGTTCTTCTTCTTCTACTTCTTTTGGATTCTTAAATAACAAAATAGTGGAGACGTTGGCACTTAGTTCAGAGATTCAAAATGATTTTTAAAATCTTTTTTCTAACTGTAAAAATAACTTACTTATTCTGTTGTTTATGGTTAACTTTCTATCAGTGATGTACAAGTAGTCATCATTTAACGATGGTAATTGGGGCCAGAATTTCTGTTGCCAAGCAATGCAGTTGTAAAGTGCAACATCACATGACTACACTGCTTAGCAATGGCAGTTCTGGCAGTTCCCAGTTACTGTCATTAAGCAAGGACTGAGCAGATCGTTAAGTGAGGACCTTATGTGACCACAACTTCTGACTTCCTACCAGCTTCCCCATTGACTTTGCTTGTGGGAAGCTAGCAGGGAAGATCACAAATGTGACCACGGAATGGCAGAAAAGGATAAACTGACTTGTTTATTAAAAGAAAATTCAAATAATTATTACCTTAAAGAATGGAAACCATTGATGGACTATTTGCAAAATGCAGGTGGGGCAAAGCTTACATGGGGATTTGAAGTTTAGATTATAAATGTAATGGGATATGTTTTGACAAGAATTATTCCTACTTAATGCATTAAAAACTAGCACTTATGACACTCATATTATTCTTAAGACCAGAGATAGATTGGAAGCTATCTATTTTTCATGTCTTTTTTCTTTTTCTTTTACTTTATTTCACTTTTTCTTTTCCTTTTCTTTATAATTTGTATTTTTGATTTTCTTTTTCATTTCTAACTTTTAACTTTGTAATCTTAAAATTTCAATAAAATACTATTAAAAAAAAACAAATGTGACCATGGGATGCTGCAACAGTCGGAAACCCAGGCCAGTTGCTGAACACCCAGATCATGATCACATGACTGCAGGGCACTGCAATGGCCAGAACTTCAAGGACCAGTCATAAGTACCACTCATTCAGTGCTGTCACAAGTTCAAACAATTGCTGAACGAGTGGTTATTAAACAAGGACCACTTGTACTGAACACTAAGTGTACAACCTTGATATTTTTTTTTGTCCACTCACTGATACTATATTTCTGCATCTTTTCTCTTTTCTCTTTCTTTTTTCCTTTCCTTGTTTAATAATTTTTTAAAAGAAAAAAAGCCAATGAAAAACTCTCTCTCTCTCTTGGAGTGGCCCCACAAAGACAATTTTTTTACTGTGTTGGAAAAATGTCTGTTTGATCTTCCTCAGTTGTATTATTTGGATTATCAGATCTCTACAAAAGCAATAGAAATAGATCCTGCTGAATTACAATTTGTACTATCATGGCAGATACCTAGAAATGTGAATGATGTCCAGCATTTTCTGGGCTTTGCACATTTATAAAAAGTTCATCTCTAATTTTGCAGAGCACACATGATCATTTTCTCAACTTCTAAACAAAACATAGTAAGTTCAAATGGTCTATTCCAGAGCAAGCAACATTTCAGGACTTAAAAGTATTTTTTTCTTCCTAGTCACTCCTTAGGCATACAGGTTATGACCACTCATTCAGTGACCATTCAGTTATGATGGGGCTGAACAAGGGGGACTTATGACCAGTCCACGAAGTTGAAGCATCCTTGCAGGCAAGTGATCATGTTCTGGGCACTGGATTCTGACCTTCCCTGCTGGCTTCCCACAAGCAAAGTCAATGGGAAAGCCAGCAGGAAATCAGAAGTTGCTCCTGCTACTACCACTTTTTCACCCATCCACACTCTGTAGCACTTCCCTGTGGTACCCCTGCTCCTTGCAGCACCTGCAACATCCACCTGCACTCCGGAGTGCTTGCCTGCAGCCCCCCCGCCCCCCCCATGGCCTTGCTCCAGAGCACCTGCCCACTTGGGCACCTGCCCACACTCCGAAGGGACTGCCTGCAGCATCCACTGAGGCACCTGTGCACCCACCCACACACCAGAGCACTTGCCTACAGCACCACCCACCCCCTGTGGCACCCACGCACCCGTCTGCCTGTTTGCCTCAGACTCCCACCTCTTCCCGTTTGACGACTCACACGATCCTGGGGTTACAATGGCAGCCAGGACTGTGGGATTGTCATCACTAAGTAATGTGGTCACGTGATGTCACACTTTATGACTGCGTCACTTAGCGATGAAAATTCTTGTCCCAATTCCCATCATAAGTTGAGAACTACCTGAATTCACCTCTCTTGTCCCTTTGTTGTGCAAACAGATGTGTCAGATGCAGCATTAGGAGTTGTTGTCTTCCAAGTTCTGCTGTAAGCTTTTTATTCCAGATTGTTTGTCCATGCTGAAAGGAACTTTGACATTTTCAATAAGGGCTTGCTATAAGCAATGGAGATGTTTTTTGGAAGGAGCAGTCCACCCAGTGCAAGTAAGCACAGAGCACAAGAATTTGGAATATCCACAGAAACCACAATCCCTCACAACTCATCAAATTAGGTGGACACAGTTTTTCTCTTGTTTCAGTTTCCTAGCCCACCGAACAAAGTACCAGATGCACTATCACCTGAATCTGAATATGATTTTACATGCTCATCCTTCCCTATCACGATCCTGAAACCAAGCAACTTTCCCCATCCTTAGAAAATAGATACTCCTGAAAAGCTGGGGGCAGGGAGACAAGCAGTGGATCTGTTAGATCAGATTAGAGAGCAGCAACAAGGTTTGTATGTCAGAGCTGGTGTGGATAGCCTCCAGAGAGCCCCACAGATATTTTTCACCTTTCTCTGTAAATGACAGTTAGTTCACAATGGTGGTTTATATGTTCCCCTTAGAAAAGAGATATTACAAGTTTGTGATGACAATAGAATGGTGAGAATGGGGAAGAGTTTAAAATTTTGCAACAGATACTCAGAGAGTTCTAGTGGTCAAGGGTAATGTCAAGCACTTAAGTTTCATCCTGTCATGTTTGTAACTGGGTGAAGACTGCTCCTGTAAGGCCAGTCAATTTACTTCAGCCCTTACCTTCACCTTTGAGACTGTGGGATTCTCTTTCAATGGACTTAGTTACTGATTTTTCCCCTGTTCAGGGTATACAACCATTTTGGCAGTAGGGTATTTATTTACTAAGATGGCTCAATTTATTCCTTACAAGGGGCTTCCATTGACTCAGGAGATTGTGCAACTCTTCCTAGGTCTTGTTTTTAGCTACAGGAGCTTAGTCAATCACGTTAGCACAGATTACGGCTTTCAATACAGATTCATTTGTCATCTTCAAGTAGTGCAGCTTGTAATAGAAAAATTGAAAGATTAAACCCATTTTTAGAATATGTACTACATCTCATATCAGCAGGACAATTGGATTGATCTGTTGCCTCTTGCAGAATTTGTGTATAACAACTCAATATATTCCTCCATAGGCATATCCTCCTCACAGGCAGTCTATAGGTACCATTCCCCATCTTGTCCTCCAGAACTTCACCGTCTGTATTTCCTTGTGCCTTGGACTTCCTGCAGGAAAGACAGGCTGTTCAGCTTCTTTTGAAGAAACAGATTTGGCAAAGACTGCATGTAAGTGTGCTGCAGATGCACTCAAACAAGAGAATGGTTATGGTGGGGGATTTTACCTTCTGCCCACCCATCTAAAAAGTTTGACTCAAAGTTTATTGGCCCTTTCCCAGTTACACACCAAATTAATACAGTGGCCTTTTCTTTATAAGTGCCTGCATCCATGAAAGTTCATCTCCTCTTCCATTGGTCATTACTTATTCCTAAACAGCCCCCCTGCCCTTTGTGTTCTAGAACTGTTCCTCTCTCACCCACCCCATATTCTACTGGATGGGGAAGAAAAGGAAGTGGCAGAAGCTAGTCTCTGACCTTGTCATCACCAAGGTGATTGTTTGTATGCCAAGACTTGCACTGGGAGAACACAGAAAATACTGTCTATTTTAAAACCTGAGTAAATAAGGAAAAATGAAGGCTCCTTCAGTATTGAGGTGGGGATGAGGCAAAGGCTGCATCATGAGGACATGTCCTCTAAAAATTCTTGGAGGGTGTCTTCATGCAGCAAAATTAATGATAAGACAGGTCCTGAAGACCCAGCTCAATGGGAAGAATAAGATCCATGCCATCAACACGCTCTGCCAGTCATCACCTGCCAGTATAGTGAGCTGGCCCGGAAACTCCTCACAATGTACAGAGGTTTCCACCCCAAGACCAACACCCAGAGACTGTATACCAGCCAGAAAGAAGGTGGGCAGGGTCTGGTGAGTATCAAAGCCACTGTCCCAGATGAAACCCAGAGCATCCAGGAGTACATCAGTAAGATGGCACCCAAACACGAGCTGCTGAGAGAATGCCTGAGGCAGCAGCAGACATGGGAGGAAGTTCAAGCAGAGGAAGTTCCATGACAAGACAAGAGCCTGCATCGGATATACCATTGACAGATATCTGAGGGGGCTGACACTGGGAAATCCTACCAGTGGCTGGAAAGGGCTGGACTAAAAGACAACATTGAGGCACTTATCATAGCAGCACAAGAAGGGGCATTAAGCACCAGATCCATAGAAGCAGGGGTCTACCACACTAGGCAGGACCCAAGGTGCAGACTGTGCAGAGAGGCCTCAGAGACAGTCTAACACATAGTGGCAGGGTGTAAGATGCATGCAGGAGCTGCATACACTGAACAGCACAGCCAAGTAGCTGGCATTGTGCACAGGAACATCTGTACAGCGTATGGACTAGACCCTCCCAAGTTCAGATGGTCGTGGAGAATAACAGGGCTAGGATCCTGCAGGACTTCCCAATCCAAATGGACAGGCAGGTACTGGCCAATCAACCATAAATCATGGTAGTAGACAAGGATCAGAAGACAGTGGTGGAGATAGATGTAGCAGTGCCAAGTGACAGTAACATCAGGAAGAAGGAGTATGAGAAACTGGAGAAATACCAGGGCCTGAAGGAAGAGCTAGAGAGGATGTGGAAAGTAAAAGCCAAAGTGGTCCTAGTGGTGGCAGAAGCACTTGGGATTGTGTCTCCTAAGCTAGGAGAGTGGCTCCAACTGATCTCAGGAACAATATCAGAGCTCTCTGTTCAGAATAGCACAGTGCTAGGAACAGCTAAGATACTGCGTAAAACCCTCAAACTGAGGAAGACACATGCCACCCATAGGAGTAAGAGGGGATTTTTTTTTCCTTGCAGCAGAGCAAGATGAAAAGAAGGCATCTCTCTAAAAATGCCAGTAGGTTGCCAATATCAAGCAAATGGGATTTTGTTTAATGAAACCGAATCTTTTGCTGGCATTCTTCCTAACAGACTTGTCTTGAAAAACAAATGTCATCACCCCCAAATTAAGAATCCACAGTCAGTTCTTATACTTCTTTACCAATGCTTTCAAGCTATGTAAAATAGCCACCCATACACTTGGGATAACATATTGCTAGGAGACTAGCAGTAGCTGTTAACATTTAATGCCAGTAGATAAGGCAACTTTAAAAAAAATCTAAAATATAACATTTTAAAACAACCTGTTAGTGCCTTAGTCAACCAGATTAGTCTCTACTAATATAACTATATGAGCCAAGAATATACAGTATGGAAAACAATGTTTTTGTATTTTGCTTTTTTTTTTAAATAAAATGTCCTACTTAACTAAAGCACTGATCTTCCTTTCTTAAAATGTTCATCCATGGTTTGATAATCCAATAAGAGTTTTCCTCCATTTCCCAAATTCCACACACTAGAGAATCAAGGTAAAGGTGGGCAAGGGGAGATATTGGAAGATAAAGCAAAGCAGCTTGCATGTCCTTTGGAGCCCCGCTGTGAGTTCACTACAAAGCTTTAACTGAGCAGGTATTCAGAGATTTTTATTTTTTTTTTTGCTGCCTTCAAGTCAATTTTGACTCCTGGCAACTGCCTGGACTAGTCCCTGCAGTTTTCTTGGCAAGGTTTTTCCGAAGTGGGTTGCCCTTGCTTGCTTCCTAAGGCTGAGAGAAAGGGACTGGCCCAAGGTCACCCAGCTGGCTTTGTGCCTAAGGCAGGACTAGAACTCACAGTCTCCTGGTTTCTAGCCTGGTGCCTTAACCATTACACCAAAGTGGCTGTACTGGAACTTAGCAGACAGGAAAGCTTAACAGTGGGAAAGGGAAGTGTTTGAGGAGAATAAATAGACAATTCCATATTCCCTAACATTCCACCTGATAATTCCGAAAACAATGCCTAGAAAACTACAGGGGCTTGTCCAAGCAGTCAGCAGGAATCAATACTGACAAAAAGGCACCAAAAAAAAAAAAAAGTTCCAGTAGGAAATGTAAAATCTAGCTGAAAGTTAACAGCCTCAAGGAAATATTTGTTGTAAGTACTTTGTAGCAATTGGTGGATTCTCCCATAAAATCTGTCTTCCTGCTTTTGGATGCATCATAGCTTAGTAAAGGTGAATTTTGAAATGTGTTTACTGAGAGAACATAATGTTTCAACTGTGCATACATTTACATGCGTGCTAACATGCACCTGCAGATTGCAACTTGAATCATTTAGCTTCCATGCATTCCATGCATGGAACGAAGTGAAGTGAATGCAACAATTAATATATATAAGCACACAAAGGATGTGCTAAAACTGACATAAGTTTAGAAAAGCTATTCTCTAAATCTCTCCAGGAGAACAAAATGAGAGAAAATGAGAGAGAGATTTACCAGGAGCAGATAATAACCTTTCTTATATGAAAGCTTTTCTGTCAGTGGTCTGATATTCAGTATGTATTTTGAATTTATGATTAATTTATTTGGCAACATATAAAATACAGTGCCCAGTATTTCAGAACTTGCATTCTACGATGATCTGCATAAAGCTTGTGGTAAATATTATCTTTGGAAAGCAGAAAAGTTAAATCCATATCCAGCCTGAAGAAAGCATAAATTCTCCAAAGCAGAGATTATTGTTACCCATTCCAGAATGCTAACTATTAAAGCATTCATTTTCAGAGATGCTCTAATGAAGACTGAAGGCTTATATATGCCTGGGTAGTCCCCATGGTAACAGCCATTCTACTAGGTTACCATAGGAATTGTAAAAGCTTCCATAAACCTCCATTAATAGAGTGTATATGCTTCCCAGACAAACTCTTAGAAAACATATCTCAGATTTTCAGTAACAAAGGAAATAGTTTTTTGCTTGGATTGATAGACTTTGACAATTTGACTAGCAAGATAATATTACTTTACATAAAAATAAAATGAAATTTTATTTTAAATAAAATTAAACTCCCCTGTATATGGTGGAATTCTAAAAAAAATCTTGAAAGAAGCTAATGTCAAACCACTTCTATACAGGTAGTCCTCAGTTTAAGAACAAGTTCTGTTTCCAAGGTCTGCCCTTAAGTTGAATTTGTAGGTAAGCTGGAGCAGTATTATTGTATAATACTGTATAAGTAGTATTGTGTAATGAACTCAAACCATTGTGTATTTAACTCAAATTTTGCTACAATAGGTTCCGTTCTTGACTATGGGTCATCCTTAAACTGGACATTCTTAACCCAGGGACTACCTGTACTGTTGCCAAGAAAACAATTTGGATGTGTTTGTGTAGTCACTAGGAGCTGAGTTCAACTTGAGAGAGATTTAAAATAATTCTTTGCTGTGTATGAAACCAAGTAAAAGGCAAGGATATTAGAAGTGTTTGAAACAAGAATAGAATGTTAAAAAGAGTTGTTTTCCTTTCCTTTCCTTTCCTTTCCTTTCCTTTCCTTTCCTTTCCTTTCCTTTCCTTTCCTTTCCTTTCCTTTCCTTTCCTTTCCTTTCCTTTCCTTTCCTTTCCTTTCCTTTCCCTTTTCCTTTTCCTTTTCCTTTTCCTTTTCCTTTTCCTTTTCCTTTTCCTTTTTTTTGAATGCAGCTATTCTACCAACCAGTAATGGAGAGATGTTGCCAGACATTCTATTTTAATATTTTGCAGATCTCTAGTTGATACCAACCATTTGTAGTAGTTACTCCTAAATATCCCAAACTCCTGGACTAATATAAAATCCAATAGCTTCTTGAAGCCCTTTTTTGTAGCCCTCTGTGTCACCCAAGTCCTGCTGTGCTGCCTCATCATGGTGGAGGGGTGTTTCTGGGACTGATGAGAGAAGAATGTCAGGAGTATATGCCAAGAATATATACATATGCCAGCAGGGTCACCCAAGGCATGAAGGTCATCCCAGCTGCCCCGGTCAAGCAAGCAGGCATCTATATTGGGCAGCAGCAATATAGGGAAGATGCTGGAAGCAGATTATCACTTTAGTGACAAATGGCAAAGATGTCAATTCACACTGCGTGGCAGAAAGCAATTGTAAATCACTCCTGTATTTTTACCAAGAAAACCACATGGATAGAAAATATAAAATGATTGACAACATGGTGCTGGATGATGGGCCCCTCAGGATGATGGTACTCAACATGCTACTGAGGAAAAGCTGAAGATCTTTTGGAGTACTAATGGTGTTTATGACATAGCTAGATTGAAGCCTTCAGGACATCTAGCTGCTGATGTTGCCATACAGGAAAAGAAAATCCAAAGCTGCAAAGACAGAATTACAGTAGGAACATGGAACATAAGAAGCATGAACACGGGAAAGCTCAACACAATGAAAATTGAAATGAAACAACTACAGATTAACATTTTAGGCATCAGTGAATTGGGATGGATTGGATTCAGACACTTTCAGTCAGAAGATCACACTGTTTATTACTCAGGACTTGAAAAACAAAGAAGGAATGGCATTGCTTTTATAGTTAGGAAGGATATAGCAAGAATAGTACTTGGCTACAATGCAATCAATGACCAAATAATATCAATTAGACTTTGTGGACAACTCTTTAATATGACAATCATTCAAGTTTATGCTCCAACCACTGATGCAGAAGAAGAGGAGGTTGATGACTTTTGTGATCAAGTTCAATTTGAAATCAACCAAACTTGCAAGCAAAATATGCTGCTTGTGATTGGAGATTGCAATGACAAAGTTGGAAATGTGAAGGAGGAAAATGTAGTTGGACTGTATGACTTAGGAACTCGAAATGAAGCTGGAGACCAACTCATCAATTTCTGCCACTTCAATGATTTCTTCATAGCTGACACTATCTTCAAACAACCAAGATGGAGTACATAGAAATCAAATTGACTATATTATTGCTAAAAGGAGGTGGGGAGCTCAATTATAGCATCCAAGACATGGCCAGGTGCTGACTGTGGAACAGATTATGAACAACACAGTAAGAACTTTTTTTTTTTTTTTTTGGCCCTTCAAGTCAGTTTTGACTCCTGGCAACTGCCTGGACAAGTCCATGCAGTTTTCCTGGCATGATTTCAGAAGTGGTTTGCCATTGCCTGTTTCCTAGGGCTGAGAGAGAGTGACTGGCCCAAGATCACCCAGCTGGTTTTGTGTCTAAGGCAGGACTAGAACTCACAGTCTTCTGGTTTCTAGCCTGGTACCTTAACCACAACACCAAACTGGCTCTGATAAGAACAATTAAGAAAAACAAATTTAAAAAACAGTAATATACAGCTGTTCAATGAATATTCAAATTATTAAATATTTAATAATTATTAATTATAAACTTATTTAATAATTATTAATTATTGAATTCTTTTACATGCAGGCAAAAAGACAAACAAAAAAACCCATAAGAATTAACATATTCAATTAATATAAATCACCTAAATATATCATTTATATATTTAATAGCAAATTATCCATAAACATTGTCTATTCTTATAAAATATGATGAAATTATGACAAAGGAAAATTTATTGTGTCATTTTTTTTAATGGTAAAAAAATAGCCTTTTACAAATGGATAAATTACACCTTTGTTGAATCTAGTCTTTGATGTCCTGAGTAGTATACCTTTCCAGTCTCTCAGTATAATTCTCTTATCTATTCCCACATACCTGGCATAACCAAAGTTCCTCAAAATGAGTCAAATTCCACAATTTTGGAATATAATTCAATATGATGTTCATGAAAACATTTACATATAAATTTATTTATAGCATGATAGAGCCTGTCTCTTGGCTTTGTTGATGGTTATTTTATTATGCTCAGCTGCTATGTGTTTTATTTTATATTACATATGTTATTTGTTTTTATCAATTTTATTGTAAGCCATCCATAGTGATATGTGTGAGATAGCGTGTATATAAATCAAATAATTAATAAATAAATATTACTGTTATTGCATCTATTATGAAATCTATGCCAAAGGGAAACATATTGCTTCCTTTTCTGATTAGTGAAGAAAACTGCCTCTTCAAAAATAGATAAATTACACATTTCCAAAATCCAATCCTTAATGAGTTGTGTCACTTCTCCAATTTCTCAAAATAATTATTTTGGCAACCCCCATACTCACTATAACCATAATTCCTCAAAAACAGTCAGATTCCATAGTTTTGGAATATAATTCAACATCTTTAATATTGAGGGATTTGCCCGTAAGCCTTACTTATAAACATTAAAATGTTACTCCAAAAAATGCAAGTAAATCACAAGGCCATTTTTTTTACATCTCCAACAAGGGAAATCTGATGTCCATCTTTTTAAATAAATTATTTGGGGAGTCCAATAGGCTCAAAATATAATTTTAATGGATCAGTTGCCATCTCAAATAAGCTGATACCAATTTAACATTCTTAAGAACTTGCAATCAAATCTACAAAAGATTTATATAATTCAACAGAGAAGTGTCTCGACTAGAGGCTTTCCTGTTTTTCAACCATTGAATTTTCTCTAATAAATTTCAAAGGTGCTTCTAAATACACAATCCTGTGATAATGGTTGAATATCTCACTCAGAAATTATTACTGTATCACTAAATCCGTATAACTGCTTATAGAATTGAAAAATATGAAAAATTAATAGATTCAGTAGATTTTCAGCCCATCGTTGAAATGTCAGGGATTATTTTTTGTTGTTTTATTTGTTTTAAATAATGTACTAATAATTTGCCAGCTTTTCCACAATATTTTCAATATTTTAACTTTAATCTCTTCAAAGAAAATTCAACTTGATCAACATAAAAATTACCCATCTGCAGCTTAGTTGACATGAATGCATTAACAGTTTTTTTATATGGCAGTAAACATTTTTAACCAAATTTTCCATGTCTTTGTAATCAGGATTTCTATTTTTCTTTTTTGCAGCGACATAAGCACTAACACACACATGTGTATATGCCTTATATCCACCCCATACAGCCTGTAGATTAGTAGAATCTAGATCAAATTTTAAAAATGGTTGCATTTGTTTGTTTGTTTATTTATTGGCACATTCATATAGCTGCCCATCTCACACAAAGTGACTGGGCAGCTTCCAACAATTAAATTAAATTTCACCCGCATCTGTTAAGATTCACTTCCAAGGAGCATACTTAGAATTATAACTGTTAATAAAGAGCAAATATGGTACCCCAAAAAATCCTGTTTTCAACATCTTGGTCAACATTTTTTTTTAAATGCTAAGATTGTACCACTATGAAAAAGGCATACAGATGAACTTGCAAGGGGTTTTGTAATGTCTACACATGCTTTAACCCTGTGGGGGATCAAAACCTAATGTGCACAATGTCATTAACAAGGGGATAAATCACTCTCTGAATTGCTTTTTAGTTGTTGTTTAATATAGTCAGAAAAATGATCATCCCATGTCAAGAAGTATTAAAATACCACCTAAGTTGTCTAACATGCTATAAACAACAGAGTAAGAGGCCTGTTTAAAATGCCCTATTTTAGAAACATAAACTACATCCTTTTAATGAACAGAGGTGGTAAAGGAATCATGGCAAAGGGAAAAGAAAAAGTTCAGAAGCAATATGGGACTACTGAAAAGCATATACCATATAGTTCAGAAACCCTTTAGCCCGGAGCTATACGACAAAGTAAACAATAGATATAGCACATCCTCATCTGCCTCTCAAGCTTCCAAGCCTGGACTCCACAGTAAATCTCCTCACATGACATAGTTTAGCTCATTTCCTCAACTTGACTTGAGAAAAGATCCATAGACCTGGCTTGGGAAGATTAGAATCTTTATTGCAGCAATACACAGTAGTTAATTGTGCACTAAAGATGTACATGACTTTTATAATCTCAAAAGTTTAAAGTGATATATTCTTCTTCCATTAATTGGTGGCCTCCCTCATTTCTGACCTTTCTACTCCTAGTCCTTCTTGATTCAAGGCAGCTTCCATTTCCATGTCTTCCTCTTCAGGAATATTCCCCAGTTCAGTTCTTTCTCATTTTTGGATGCGACAGTCTCTGCATTTCTCTCATCAGTCATGCAGTTGTCCCCTGCCCTCCTCAAACAAGTTTTCCTTTACTTCAGAGTCAAGTTTGGTCTAGTGTTTAAGGCACCAGGCTAGAAATGAGGAGACTGTGAGTTCTAGTCCTGCCTTAGGCATGAAAGCCAGCTGGGTGACTTTGGGCCAGTCACTCTCTTTCAGCCCAACTCACCTCACAAGGTTGTTGATGTGGGGAAAATAGGAGGAGGAAGGAGTATTAGATATGTTTGCTGCCTTGAGTTATTTATAAAAATAATAAAGACAGGATAAAAAATCTTTTTAAAAAGTTCTGAAACCTGACTGTGTGGTGAGTCAAGTGATTTGGGCTTGTGAAGGTATTGGAAATGGGATTGTTGTTGAAGGAGGTGGGATAAAGGGATATCATCTGATGCCTCCCAAGAACATTCTGTGTCTGGGTAGCCCATGGATTAATCAACTATTTAAGCCTGTCCCTTCTGCACTAATCCAGATTGCACTCCACCACCACTGAAATAGGGGAAGAATGTTGGGTCATAGATGTACAAAGAGCAAGGAAGATAATAGTGTCAAACAGGGTATATTTTCATTGTGGCTGGAAGCTGCAGAAAAAAAAGCCGATAAGATTGATTTATGCTATTATAAGGAATGATCAAATAAACTTAGCATCCAGCTACTTAAACAGTTGTGTGGTAGAGAGAAATCTGGTAGAAAGCCAGCCATGATCTCCAATAGATGGTCTTTGGCTGTTGATTTTATAATTCTGTAATTTAAATTTTTTACTATGGATATTTTTTAAATGTTTCATTACTATAAACCACCAAGAGTCTTGGGATTGTGTCAGAAAATAAATAAACAAACAAATAAACAAATGAATGGAAGAATTTCCTTTGGTCAGTGTCAGGCTCAGCCCAAGAACAATAGGGAAACAATCCAGCCAAATTCAGTTCTTTATTGCTTACACCATATAGACAGAATCTTGCCAAACTAAATCTGTGCTATGCTAACCTAACAGATATACTATGGGAGAATCTAGGCAATGGCTATCTTAAGTCTCTTCTTCCCATGCTCCTGCTCTGAATTATGTTGCCTCTTCTCTCCCCCCAGAATGCACTCCCTCCTTCCTGAGAACCTGGATCTCTATTGCATTCCATCACACCACCTCTCCCTTTGTAGATCCATCACAGTCACCAAAGTGCTTGTAGGAGGTTCTTTTGCCAGGGCGGGTGTCTTCAAACAGTGCTGACTCCTGAAGAAGTCTCTGCAGTTTTCTTGGCAAGGTTTTTCAGAAGTGGGTTGCCATTGCCTCCTTCCTAGGGCTGAGAGAGTGACTGGCCCAAGGTAACCCAGCTGGTTTCGTGCCTAAGGCAGGACTAGAACTCATGGTCTCCCAGTTTCCAGCCTGGTGCCTTAAACCACTACACCAAACTGGCTTTCTTGTAACAGATTCTAGTGTGAGCTAATTGATCTTTAAGGAGGCTTTGAATAGCTCGAAGTTCTCTGAGAAAAAAAGGAGACTTCTGGAATGGGGGAAGTTGGGATGTCTTTGGCAGCAGGCAGAGCTTATAAGGGTAAATAGCTTGTAACAGTAACAGCTGAGGGGAGGTATGAACAATTATATAGGTCAAATGGTAGTTTACATAGCAATATAAACCATCCCTAAGATACCATCTATGGATGGTGGACACAGGACAGGTGGAAGTTCACATTCAATAGCTGAAATAGAGTTTTCCAAAAATGTGCTATGAACCTGTATCAGAAAGCAGATGACTGGGTAAACTATGGTTTTGGAAAATGTGTTGAATGAACAAGTTTTAGGGATGGAGGAGAAGCCATGACAGATTATCTACAGGTGAAACTCAAAAAATTAGAATATCGTGCAAATGTTCATTTATGTCAGTATGGCAACTCAAAAGGTGAAACCAATATATGAGCTAGACGCATTACATGCAAAGCGAGATATGTCAAGCCTTACTTTGGTATAATTGTGATGATTATGGCGGACAGCTTACGAAAACCCCAAATTCACAATCTCAGAAAATTAGAATAGTGTGAAAAGGTTCAATATTCTAGGCTCAAAGTGTCCCACTCTAATCAGCTAACAAATCCATAACACCTGCAAAGGGTTCCTGAGCCTTGAAATGGTCTCTCAGGCTGGTTCAGTAGGAATCACAAGCATGGGAAAGACTGCTGACCTGACAGTTGTGCAGAAAACCATCACTGACACCCTCCATAAGGAGGGAAAGCCCCAAAAGGGAATTGCAAAAGAAGTTGGATGTTCCCAAAGTGCTGTATCAAAGCACATCAATAGAAGGTTATGTGGAAGGGAAAAGTGTGGTAGAAAAAGGTGCACAAGCAGCAGGGATGACCGCAGCCTGGAGAGGATTGTCAGGAAAAGGCCATTCAAAAGTGTTGGGGACTTTCACAAGGAGTGGACTGAGGCTGGAGTTAGTGCATCAAGAGCCACCACACACAGACGGATCCTGCACATGGGCTTCAAATGTCATATTCCTCTTGTCAAGCCGCTCCTGAACAACAAACAACGTCAGAAGCGTCTTACCTGGGCTACAGAAAAAAAGAACTGGTCTGTTGCCCAGTGGTCCAAAGTCCTCTTTTCTGATGAGAGCAACTTTTGCATCTCATTTGGGAACCAAGGACCCAGAGTCTGGAGGAAGAATGGAGAGGCACACAATGCACGATGCTTGAAGTCCAGTGTGAAGTTTCCACAGTCTGTGTTGATTTGGGGAGCCAGGTCATCTGCTGGTGTTGGTCCACTGTGCTTCATTAAGTCCAGGGTCAACGCAGTCGTCTACCAGGAGTTTTTGGAGCACTTCATGCTTCCTTCCGCAGACGAACTTTATGGGGATGCTGACTTCATTTTCCAGCAGGACCTGGCACCTGCCCACACTGCCAAAAGTACCAAAACCTGGTTCAACGACCATGGGATTACTGTGCTTGATTGGCCAGCAAACTCGCCTGACCTGAACCCCATAGAGAATCTATGGGGCATTGCCAAGAGAAAGATGAGGGACATGAGACCGAACAATGCAGCGGAGCTGAAGGCCGCTATTGAAGCATCCTGGTCTTCCATAACACCTCAGCAGTGCCACAGGCTGATAGCATCCATGCCACGCCGCATTGCGGCAGTCATTGTTGCAAAAGGGGCCCAAACCAAGTACTGAGTACATATACACGCTTCTACTTTGCAGAGGTCCGATATTGTTCTATTTCCAATCCTTGTGTTATTGATGTCATGTAATATTCTAATTTTCTGAGATTGTGAATTTGGGGTTTTCATAAGCTGTACGCCATAATCATCACAATTATACCAAAGTAAGGCTTGACATATCTC
Organism: Liasis olivaceus; assembly: GCA_030867105.1. Classification (NCBI taxonomy): domain Eukaryota; kingdom Metazoa; phylum Chordata; class Lepidosauria; order Squamata; family Pythonidae; genus Liasis; species Liasis olivaceus. The sequence continues at coordinate 60,536,975 of CM061351.1, forward strand.
GTTTTGCATGTAATGCATGTATCTCATATATTGGTTTCACGTTCTGAGTTGCCATACTGACATAAATGAACATTTGCACGATATTCTAATTTTTCGAGTTTCACCTGTACATTAGAGTGGTGTAGTTACAAAGTTACAAAGCCCAAGGAAACTACTCTCTGTTAGAAGGGGAGGTAACGCAACAGACCAGGAGTTTTGCTGCTGTGATGCTTCACATGGTAACAAGTGTGGCATGAAGAAACAATTATCAAGCTGACTGGTTGCCATGACAAAGCTGTAATATTTCTTTCATAACTGGTTGTTGTGGGACATTTCTCCCTGTTCCCAGGAAAAGAGTAAGGGAATAAGCAAAGGCAATTTATCCAAGCCAGCATGTAATACTGAGCATGGCTTTGGTCAGTTAAGGAGTCTCCCTTCTGGCCCCAAGTCTCTCACAAGCCAGGTGTCAGAAGAGTGTGGACAAAGATTTCAGGGTGCAAAATGGAGGTTGGAAAAAGGTTGTAAGGTAAGAAACATTCTGGCTTATGCAAAAAGGTTTGTTGTAGGCATGTAAGTGATTTGAAAATTGATAAAAAAAATTGAGCTTACCTGACTAGGTGTTATGTAAGCTATGAGTAGTTTGTATTTCCCACGCTTGGGTCTGTTCAAACCTCCATGCGATATCTTGCTCCTTATTCTCTGATGGCCAAATGCTCCTTGTTTAAAAAAAAAGACATATTTTCCTTTAACTTGTAGGAGCTGCTGAGAAAGGAATGCAGACAAGAGAAGCTGTCTGCAAACTCTGGAGTGTATTATTTGTTTCTACATAATTCCCAAGATGAAACTAGAAGGATAAGCACCTAAAATAAAGGATGAAGTGGAATCTTGATGATGGAGGATGGGCTGCAAGTGAATGCCTGTTTGAAGAAAGATTAGTTGGGCTTCAAATCCTACTTAGAAGGACCCCACTTCTTTGTAAGGAATGATGCTGGCAAAGTGAAAACTAGTGGTTTGCATGCTAGAAAGAACTGTTATGTCAAATAGATCAGGTGCCACCTATGGCTATTAAGAGAACAAGATTTCTGTTCAGTCAGAAAGGTAGGGGAGGAAAGCCTGACTCAGTAGCACAGACTTAGATGAGAGTGTTCATTTCTTTGTCCTGAAATGGCAAATCTTCTTTGTGTATACAATTTCATTGCAGAAGAGACTGTGTTTGACACTGAGTAGTGATGCTTTGCAGGAATTTGGGCTCCAGAAATCAGACTGTGCAATCACAGAACTAAGAAGGGGAGGGCAGGATCTATGCTTCCTCCTTTTCAAATTTACCAGCATAATCCAGCTATCTGGTAGACAAGACTGGAGTGTGTGCTTGCTGAGCAGTGGGAGTTTGAGACCTACAGGCTATGACCTTACATCCTAGGAAGTCAAAGATGATGTCACGATGGTCCTAATAAATATATGAATTGTAAATCTGTAGCCAAAACTATCAAAAAATGTAATGGGGAAAGTAAATAAAGTTGCAGGGAATCATGATGATTGCCAATGGTGAATTATAGAGGTTCTCTGATTATATTGTCTCATTTCAGTGTCTATTCAAACTTGGTTTTAGGTTGATCTTAGTTAACTGGATTCATTTCCTTTATGGAAAGATAGGAAAGTCACACCCACCTGTTTCTTCTTGATTTCTCAGCAGCTTTTGATATGATTTATCATGATACTTTTCTGAAACAGCTCTGTGAAGCTAGAAAGGGAGGTACTGTATTGCACAGATTCTGCTCCTACCGCTAATATCAGAGGGTGGTGTTAAGTGATTATGTCTTGGTCACGATCTTGATGAATAGGTGGCATACAAACTACTGTAAAATAAAATTACAGAGGACAATTTTATTCCCTGTCCCAATAACTCCCAATGCCATTTATCATATATATGAATCCACTCAATCTGTTTTTTAGTGACTTGGGACTGAGGAGTCATCAGAATGCAATTATACACAACTTTACTTCTCTGCTACATCTCAGAGATGTTCCCCACTGCTGAATTAAAATGCTATTTGCCCATTCTTAAATCAGTAGAAATGTATACCAGCATGAAATTTGTTGTCCCTATTGCTGATTCCCATCCTGCTGATATTGTGTCCATTCTGACTCACCGCCAGATGGTGCTGTCCTGATTTGCTTGTACACTGCATGATAAGCAATGCAATTGGTTTATTCCTCTGGCTTTGCTGTCTTTCCTTTTCTGCAGGTCATCAGCTGGTGGAAAAAACAGCTACCAGTCATGATGATTGCTGCAGCAGGAATGGTATAGGTCTGGCTGCAGGACTTTGTCCATCATCTCTAGGCTCCTTCCTGAGCCTCCCTCCTACAGTCTCTTCTCTCATAACCCAAACTGTATAAAGATGTAAAAAGCCAAACAGTTCAGAATAATGACAGCTGTGAAAAGCCACACTTGTAATTTCAATTCCCTTCCTTTCCTTTATTTATATAGGTGAGAAATGCTTATGTCCAGGTTCCTCTGTGCTCTGTTTGGGAAGCAGTGGGGAGGGGGATTGGTACTGTCATTCCACTGTTACACTATTTCAGCCTTCTCTGGGGAAAGACCATAGAATTAAAACTGTCACAGTACTGCCAGCTGAATAGTTTAGTGCTATTGTGCACACGTACAGAGTTTTGCTGTTTTTAGAGAGATGACAACAGAATGCCAATAGACTTAATGGAAATAATTTTCCCTTTGAAATTCTGATTAGCCATAGGATTTTATGAGTCCTGCTTAGAGTCAAGCACTCTCTCTCTCTTCTTTGAGCACTCAAGCTCCTCCCTCTTGCTTTGATCAACTCTTCACAAGTGACTGTGTCTTGAAGGAGCTAACTTTGCATAGCTCAGGTGAAGAAAATGGGATTTTATGAAAGGATAAGATGCACACAACACTTGGTGGGACTCCTTTCCATTTTCCCTTAAGCAATAATTAGAAGAGCAAAGGATCTGGGTATGTTTAGTCTAAAGAAGGCTAAGGGGAGGCACAATCTTCTAATACTTGAAGAACTGTCACAGAGAAGAGAGTGTAGAGCGTAGAGTTATTCTCTATAACACTTGAAGATAGTAACAAGAACCAGGGGATGGAAGATTTACAGAGGAATTCAAAATAAGGAGGAATTGAGAGCTATTAAGGAGTGTCTCAAGGAATTGTGGGGGCTCCATCATGGAAAGTTTTCAAGCAAAGGTTGGACAGCCATTTGTCTGGGGATTTGTATGAGCATCCCTGCCCTGGGCAAGGGGGAGGACTAGAAGACCTCCAGGGTCCTTTCCAACCCTAGCATTCTATGAACATTCGTATAGCTATGAAAGATTTAAGTGTTCCCACGCATGGGCCAGGGGTAAGACAAACGTAACATAATAGTGCCAGAAAAAAAGTGTTGCCAGGGCATATTTGTGCTGTGATAAGTGGGAACAGGCCTTCAGGCAGCTATAGCTATACATAAGTACTGCCTGGATGCAAAGGATGCTGAATTAGGGCCAATAAAACTGAGGATGAATTTAGGTAAAATTATGTTCTTTTGGTTACAACATCAATGTGACTGTTTTCTTGGTGACAAGAATTACCATTGCTTTCTTCCAGGTTTGAGTTCCTGGAAGAATTCAGTATGTGTAAGTTCATACAGGAACCAGTGGTTTGTAAAGTACCTTTCCATTAGCTGATCTACGGCACACTTATCAAAAGGCAGTTTAAATAAAAGCCTTTTCTATAGGCTGGTTTCTAAAGGCTGTTCATTTCTATAGACTTCTGCTGTGTGTTCATTAAGTTAATTACCAGCAATCACGTCAAGCTTTTTTTGTGTGTACTTTTGGACCAATATGCAATTTTCAGAAATTATTAATTATTTTTCTTTCTTGCTGTCCAGGTGGCTAAATTTAAGAGTAGCTTGTTCAGAATACTGATATGGTAGGATCTAGGTTAAAAATCTAAATGTACCTCCAGGGATTCACAGTTCAGACTAAGACCACTTCAATAGCCATGGCAGATTAATCCTCCTGTCTCTGTTTTTTTCCCAGTCAGAATTCCCCCCTACTCCACTAGTGATTTATTCTGCTGGAAAAGGCATATAAATATGCTTATCAAACAGAAGTATCTGATATCTGGAATCATTGCCTCCCATGCTCTTTTTGTGAGGTTTCTGAAATAACTGTTGGCAAAGCTCAGTAAGAACTTCAGTTTTCTACCTAAAAGAATTATTTACTGCAACACCTGAGTGACCTAAATATGGAATCAGTGATATAATGACTGATAGTAAAAGCAAGCTATTTGCCAACTATATGAAAGCTGCCATCTATATCTAATGGAAACATTTGGCTTGGTGATGAGACATACATTTTACAGGCCAGTATTATTTATTATATGTAATCAGAATTTTCATTCAGGCAAAATGGGCCTTCTGAAGAAGGATGATATCAAGAGGACGTTGAATTACTGACTGGTACTGTGATGCAATGAGCTAACTAGTTAACCTTTAATTGAAATTGTTAGAGGGGTGCATGTTGAAGCCACAGAAGCTACTTCAAAAACAAAAGCAAGCATTCTCTAAGTGGTTAAGTATTCACTCCGTTGACAAGCAGAATTTAGAATAAAAAGGTTACTCATGGTTTGGCAGTACTTTCCTCTTTTCCTTTGGCTCTATCTTGTGCTCCTGCCAAATAGCTCACAAGGATCAGATTTGATTAAAATGGCAATGCTCTCTGCTACTTGAATGTAATTACAACCATTCATTACAGCATTAGCTGACAGTTTGACAATCTGTAAAATTTTCTGAATATGGAGAGAATTCCATGGAAACAGGTCAAAGAATGAAAGTGCAAGAGAAAAGTCCTCCTTGAATTACATTAAATAGATTTCTAGTTAATGCAGAGAGCTTCTTTATTGCAGGTTGTTACAACAACTACATGTCCAACTCAACAAGTGGTATGAAGAGCTGCTTGGGACAACAGAATTCAAGATACTCCAGACTAATGGGGAAATCTATCTGTGAGAACATAATTCCACCAACACTACCTCAGTCCAGTACGTAAAACACCTTCCCTTTCTCTGCACACGTGGAACAACATATGGAATTAGAGAAAGTGGTAATACCCTCTGTTACAAATAGAACAATTTCTCTTCTGCCTCTCAGTATATTAAACAGAAGGCTTGAAATGGAAGGATTGGTGTTCTTATTCCACAAAAATCATGATTTTATCCCCTTTCCTTTTTTGTCCATCAACTGGCCAGAGTACAGCCCTCTAGATCTGCAAGATTATTTATTTCCTGTGAATACAGTATACTCCCTCTTTTCACAAGGAGGAAAAAACAAAACAAAACCCTGAACAAAAGATTTGCAGCAAATATAGGTGGGAAAAGAAGATGACCTTTAAAAATTATTAAACATTTTAGAAGAGGTTAATTAAGGAATTAACTTGAAACATTTTTATACCATTATAGCCTTTAAACAGAATCTTGAATTTTTTTGCATCTTTCATGTACTTTAAAAAATGCTCCCACCATTCCAATAGACATTTGCTCGGTCTTAAGTAGAATGCAGGCTTGTTTTCTTCCTGAATTTTCTTTTAAAGAATGATAAAGCATGATCACCTGAAATTGTATGGACAGATAACTATTTGAAAGAAAATACAGGAGGAAGGAATGTCTGTTCACCATTCCAAGTATGCAGGGGCCTTTTAAATAAATAAATGAGTGACTGACTGACTGAATGTATAGACAAGACCCAGCCCCCCCCCCCCCCATTGGCTACTTGAAAAAAGTGAGGCAAATTCCCCTTCCCATCCAGTGAATTTCAGAAAAAAATTGAACTTCCTTTCTGTTTGCTTTCTTTTAAATCTTCACCCCAATCTTCATGAATGAAGTAGATTAAAAAGTAAACTTTATTAGTCCCAGGGCTGTGGTTTAGGCTAGGCATCTGGAAAAAAAAATCTTGGAAGAAAGTAATGATTAAACATGTCTAAAAAACTAGAGAGATGTGTGTTTGAAAACACTGGGAGTTGAATTCAGTTCAATAAGAAAGAGCCTTTAACTTTAAAATAGTCTGGGATAACATTATTATATTTCTTGCAAAGGAAAAGCCCTTATAAAAAAAAAGCTTAATCCTTTCTTTAAACAGTAAGAATGAAAGGAGAATGCGGCAAAAATGATTTTTCATTTGGAGCAAGATTATAGCTTGATTTTTAATTTTTCTAAGAAATAGGTCATATTATTTACTAGTACTGTATATGAAATGGGGAAAATTGTTTTGAGCTGGAGGCAAAATAGCTTTATTCAGAATGTTCCACTCAATAATCTGAGACACCTACATTCTGACATAACAGAACTCAGAATGCTTCAATATTCTGTGTTTTGTATGACAAAAATTCAAAACATTTTGAATATTCTGCCATAGGAAATGGCCCCTTACTCTTTGTTTTTTTATTCTTGATCATACGATTAGGTGGGATGGTAATCCATACTGATTACTATCTACCACTTAATGTATAAAAATGACCAAAGGACTGATTTTTAAAAATGGAAACAGTGTAATCATGACTCTTCTCCCAGTTTGCTTATACAAAGCCCAGCAAGGAGCAACATGCAGCATGATTTTCTTCTTCATGAAAATAATAATGTTTTTCTTTTCTTCTTGTTGTTCTTCATGAACAACAATAATAATGAATACATTTATCTGTATATTTATTGGAAGCTTCCCTTGGCTATAATGCACATGCAAAGTATATGCCTGTATTTAGGAACAAATAAAGCAAAGCAACCTAAGTCCTGCATTTAGCATGCAGCCTAAATGCTCGGCATCAGTAACAGCATGCTTGGAATACATACACTAAAGCTCAACAAATACAAGCAAAGTGGTCTTTGCATTTTACAACTTATGGCTTGAAAACTTCAGCCTTATTAGCAACATCTATGTAATGCATCTTAGCATTTGCCTGAAAGCTACCTGCCTGCAAAAGAAAGCAGGTAGCTGAACACAAATCCTGAACACGGCTAGGAAAACTCCAAGCCTGCCAGTCTCCAGCTGTTTATAATGATGCTTTGAAATCAAATGTTGCTGGTTTTCGCATGATTAAATAAAGATGCTCATATGTTTTGATATTTTTTTTTGTATCACATGTGTTTGTATTGTAAAGACCTTCATTTAAAAGCAAATACATGTCATCAATATATTCCAGTATTATATGAAATCATGTACATTTTTCTTATTTGTTCTGGCTGTCTCATACTTCTTTGGTTGCTGCACTGTTGCCTGGGAAGTGTTAAAACAGAATAAATAATACTATTTTAAAAGACGCTTGACCCATATGAAACCACTTTGTAACTATGCCTATTGATTTCAATGTAGCTATTCGTGTAATTATTGTAAGCAAGATTTAGCACAAAGTCTTTGGAACCTTGGAACAGAATTAACAGAAAACATGGAGCTTCTTATTCAGTTGCATTTCCCACTCATTGTACTATTGATGGGAAGGGAGGAGAGTGATTAAATTAATGAGCTGGCCATTGTGGAGAGCTCTTTTGTATTAGAAACCAGCAAAATGTTTGTCATTATGATGCTGTATGTGTGTGTTGTAAAAGGGCCACTGCAAACCCCATCAGGCAGAAAGTGTCAGGAGGTTAAAGACACCTCCAGCAGCACAATTTTCTCTTAAGAGTGAATTACAATCATTTTCTTATATGAAAGAAAAAAAGCATGATAACAAATAATCTGCACCCAATTAAGGTGAAAATTGAACCCAAGTTTGGATCCCACAATCCCAGTAATGGAAATGCCTCCATTTACATAACCTTCTCCTGAGTTCTAGAGTCTGCCCAGACATATCATAATTGTTCTGAAGGTGCTGCACGATCTTCAGGCTAATGCCATACAAAGCCCTATGACGTTTAGGAGCAAAGTAGCTTCCTTAGGGTGCCATATTAGCTAGAGATTCATGATACATGAACTGAGACAGGCATTCTCAACAAAAATCCCCAGTGGTAGGATTCCCTTCCTACTTCACACTGTTACAACAAAAACTCCATTAAAGCTTTTTCTTTTTAGATGCTTTGATTAAAGTATACAGTAATATATGTCATAAACCGTTTTTTTACATGCAATTGAAATGGAAAACTGACACCTGTTAATCCTGTACTAGTGATCCATTGTCAGGCTGAGTACTGATATTTAGGTTTGGCTTCTCTTGGAAATACTCCTGTATCTCTGGCATCTGCTGGCATAACATGTAGTATATGTGTAGTTTCTGAGTATCTGTAGAAGTATACGTTTTAGTGAAGTTCAGTGTTTTTAACCATTGTTTTAAACCTCTATATTTTTCAGAATGGCAGTTTTTGTTGGGAGATAAGAAAAAAAAACTAAAGGTGACCAGTGCAAGTGTTTTTACTATTGCAAAAGTACATTATCCATCAGAAAATGCCAAGCAAACAACATATGGAAAAAATCATGCAAAAATGTGTAAGATTCTATCATTGTTTTATATTTATTTATGAATGTATGTATGTATTTATTTATGTATTTATTTATGTGTTTATGTATGTATGTATGTATTTAATTTGTATGCCACCCATCTCCCCCAATGGGTGACAGGTTTTATATGATATAGAGATCAATATTTAATGTTGAAAAGTAAACAGTACATTTGTTTCGTGTCCAGTGCTAACCTATGTGAAATCATTTATTTTTGGGGGTTTGCACAAATTCATCCATCATTTTAGAGGGCTATGGTGTCATGAAGTTTGAGGACCTCTGGTTTAGGTCCTCCTTTCTCAGGCCATGAGGAACTCAGCATAGCCTTCATAAAGTAAGATTTCTTTGGGATAGGAGTATAGGAGCTCCTGGAATCTAGGATTGGAAGGAATTTTATAGATAATCTAGTTCAACTGCCTGCTTAGTGCAGAATCCACTAGAGCAACTCTGATAGATGATTATCCAGCCTTGGTCTGAAGACCTCCAAAGAAGGAGAACTCATCACTTCATATGGTTCTGGCTGACAGCTCATGCAGTCAAGAAATTTCTCCTGACAACTAGGCTGAATCTCCTTCCTTGTAATTTTAAACCGTTAGTTCTGGTCCTGCTCTCTGAGGCAATAATTAAAGTTGAGTATACAAATGAAAAAATGTTGATATAATAAATCAGAGTGCTTTGTACCAAGTACCTTTAATAGCAGAAATGATGCTACTTCTTGTTGCTGTTTCAGTTGAGAGAGTACTGTAAGCTGTTTGTGTAGTGTGCCTGTCATTCCCAGCCCTGGGCTCCCAGTGCAATCGCATTGGTTTCAATGTGTACAAGACAGTAAGAAGGCATTCAAGCATTCCAAAGGGTGGGGGAGTGGTTAGGTGGCAAACAAAAGCTGAAGGTGTGAAACTGAGTACAGGTAGTCCCTGGGTTAAGATCGCCCGGGTTACGGATGACCCATAGGTAAGGACAGAGCCTATTGTAGCAAAATTCAAGTTAAATACATAATGATTTGAGTTAAATACACAATGGTTTGAGTTCATTACAGAATACTACTTATACAGCATTATACAATAATACTGTTCCAGCTTATATACAAATCTGACTTAAGGACAGACCTTGGGAACAGAACCTTTTCTTAAACTGGGGACTACCTGTAGTCTTATCTCTTTCCAGCGTGTGATTTCCCACTTAGTGTCCACTTCGCTTAACGGAGGAGTTGCCGGTCCCAATTAGGATTGTTAAGCAAGGACTACAGCTTGGTTGTTTAGCAGGAGAAGATGATGTTTCAGTAAAAAGTGCTTTGATATACAGGTACTCCTCACTTAGCAACTGACTCATTTAGCGACTGTTCACAGTTACAATGGTGATGAAAAAGTAACTCTGTGACCAGTCCTCACATTTACAACCTTTGCAGCTCTGTAAAGCAAAGGAAAGCTGAAGTAAAATAATAAAATAGCTATGTTTCACTTAGTGATTGCTTCGCTTTTGACTGAGTTGCCGTCCCAGTTGTGGTCGCTAAATGAGGACTACCTGTAATATTGGGTCTTCCAGAATTAGAAACACACTTAACTTTTTTAAATACTGTGAAACATATTGTCAGTCTCAACAAGTTCAGAGAAGAACTCTGTATATGCCCAGAGACTCACAGCTTGAATTCCTTTCCCTTCAAGAGATAGAAGGAAAATAAGGTGCATTCAAGGCTAGCAGGATAGTCAGGAGACCAAATCTCTTGATAATTGGAGCCCTTTAACTTTGCCCAGACTTATTATTCTTATTCTCCCACGTTACCTAAAGAGATCTTAAGTTTTGTAAAATGTAATATTTAACAGTACTTTAAAAAGTAGCCAGGCAGAATGTTTTGTTTGCAATTGAAGCTTGAGAAAGCCTCTAGAGCAGTGTTATTCAGACTTGGCAACTTAAAGATGTGTGGACTTCAACTCCCAGAATTCCCCAGCCATTATGGGTGGTCTCTCGAGGGAAACCCCATAGGATTTCCTCCACCTGTTCAGCCACAGAAGTTCCTTTTTGTTTCAAGGCATGACTGAAGTGATGAATGTTGCCTAAATATCCCTTTTCATATAATGCCACTTTAGTTTTGACAGAGGTATTCATTTTAACCTTGGATCTATGTGACAGTTACCACAGATCTATGCCAGTTCTCAGTAAAACTGACAATTCTCAGGACATTTTAACATTGGAACGAGAACTTTGCCCATTTTAAGTATTCCTTAAAAACATGGTAAAAGATGCTGCTTTGTGACTGCAGTAACTATGTCATTATGAATGATTAGGATTGAGGTCAAAGATTTCCTGAAATTGTTAGGGCCATTTCTTTTTTGCTCAGGTACTCTTTACCAGCAGCATCTTGCACACAGTAGAAAGATAAGGTCTTAGCTAGCAAGCCAGAAGGAAAATAGGAAGCATAAATATCTAATAATATGCTAAAGTATTCTGATCAATAATCTTGTGTTTATAATTTTAGGGGTAGCCAGGGCCTAATTCTGTCTAATCAGGTGACTTAGTTCTGTTTGCTGTTCACTGATTTTATATTTGGTCCACTCCTAAACTAAGATATCTTCCTCAGAAAAAAGTTTTGGCAGCTTGCATTTTGGCATTGTTTAAGAATACTTCTCTGGTGGGTGATGCTGAAATTAAATTACATGCTAGTGTGTCTGCCTTCTTGAACATCTCCCCTGACTACAAAAGCATCCAACCCCTTGGGTGATATGAAGTGCTAATCAATCAAATCTTTTTTTTTTTTTAACTTGCCTTGGCAAGTATTCATGGAAGTATTTTTATACTCTATTCACTTTTGACAAAATGAATAGGGAAGCGTAAAGATTGTATACATCTTCAGGCTGTTGTTGGAGAAAACCTTACTTTAATGGCAGTACAGTTAAGGTTAACTTAAGCCTGTCTCACTCATGAGCTAAGGATGTGGTGAAGCCCATGGGACAGGACGGAAAAAAGATGCTTGCAGGACACATTTGAATTGTGTTTAGGTGCACAGTAAAAAAAAATACTTGCAAAAAAATAGAAACAAAATTGGAACGTTACTCATTTACAAAATGAGTAACTATTTTGCAAAAATTGTTGATGTTGCACTAAGGTAAAATCCAACAGAATAAACTGCTCCAGCTACCCATCAGTGGCACTGGCCACAAGGATCTTGGTTCAGTGAGCACATTATAGAACACTCAGCTCAGCAGAGGTATTTCATAGAAACACAGTGTTAGAAAAGACCATTTAGGCAATCAGTCAACTCTGTGCTCCATACAGGAATGCAAATTAAACCACCCATAACAGATGGCTGTCTAATATCTGCTTGAGCACATCAAGCAAACTGTATATTCCTTCCTTTTACTTGTAACAGTCTTAATCTTTATTCCATTCAAATAATGTTGTAGAATTTGATTTCTTTTCATTTCTTCTTTGTCCCTTCTCACAAGATTCTTCAAAGCTTTAACAAGCCTTTTTCGTAAATCTAATATAAAAAAATATATCCAGGTCACTCTCTTGGTTTATTATTTGTATTTCCCTTTTGATTTTTAAAACATTAACTGGTTTCTTTTATACGCCCAGTGAGACATCCTTTTCCATGTCATTCTCATAGCCTGTCATTTGTAGATCCACTTTCGATATCATCTCTGACTGTTCCTCATCTGCCATTTCTTCCATAACATGTTTTGGACACAAGCAAACATCGCTATTGACATTGTTGATACTAACTTCTGATTCCATTTTTCAAAAGTATCCTTCAGTATTTTCAATGTTAAAATGTTTTGCATCATTTTATAAGTTCCAGTTAATTTAATCAGGCTTGTGTATTTTTCTCTTTTCTCCTTTAACTAAAATCTTTAGTTCCCTCTAGTGTCCAATTTTTAAAATTTCTTATCTTTATTTTGTCTTGCAAAAGTCCAAACAAATCTATTTCCCATGGGAAGGATTCTTAATCTTATTCCAAATTTATCTGGACTCTTAATCTGTTTCTAACTTTCTAAAATCAAAGTCTTATTTAGCTTTTGCAGTTTATTTCATTTTTTTTAAAGTTCTTAAGCTTATGATTACTTCTATTTTTCATTAAGGATTAAAGGAGACTTGTCAATCTGAAGCTCTCTAATAGCTTAAAAGTAGTTAACAAGCAATTTCTGAATGTGATTACAAAAAGAAGTTTCCGAACTTAGTGTCTTTTAAAAGGTGCCGACCGGGGTTGCAAGCAAGATGGCTATTCCGATTGTCTCCCAGTGCTCAAAACCTGCTGGGGACTGCAGTCTTGTGGTCTCCTTGTGAGGAGCAACTGAGAGGTTCCAAAGAGCTGGTCTACTCACCAGCTCTTTGTTCTTCACCATGGTCATCGTGAAGACGGCTTTTCACAGAGCCGTCCAGTCTGCCACTTCTTCCTCTGGAAGTCCCAGAAAGTACAATTCTCATGAAAATCTCAGATTCCATCTTCATGGAAATACCCACTTTTGAAACTAAGTATCCTGGGTATGTAATACTCTTTTGGTGAAATGAAAATGTCTTACACTATTAATTTTCTCAAACTTGCTTCTGTCAGCAATGCCAAATTTCCTTGCCTCTTACTTTGCCACAAATAAAGCCCAGCTATTAATAATTGATTAACCGTTCTCCACAAATTGTTCTGTGATAAGAGTCTGTGCAATTTACAGTGTCATACCTTTCCCCAGGCCTTCCACCCCCAGCAGCAGCAGTTCATATTTAATATCAATGACCCAGAGACCAGGATGCAAACCAGCTAGGATTGGTTTTAAGTTGTGTGAAATGATAATCAATGCAAAAGGTTTAGCAGCAAGCAGTTAGTTTTAAAGAGCTTGCAGCAATCCTAAGCCTTCTCAGGGAAGTGTTTCTATAGTTAAAAAAATAATTTGCAAAATTAAACTAAAAAAACTCTAATAATAAATAAAACATATATAAAATAATAACCGTACACAACAGTAGTATATGCTAAGGGAAATTTAGCATGCTGTAATAATGGCCAGCTAAATTCTGAAACTGCAACTAACAGAAAGACATGAATTAGAGAACCTGCTGGTTGTTGGAGTTAGATGATAAATGGTCTGAGCCCAATATATAGAACAGATTGGAGTATCATGTAGGGGGGATGGTCTCACATGAATCTGGCTTATGATATTAGTGATACATAACTATTTTATAGTAGTATTAAACTCTGTACTATCTCATTTTATTATTATATATTTTAATCTATCATGGATTTCGTGTATTAGATATTTGTTTCACTTTTGCTGATGTTTCTCCTCCTTGTTGATATGGTTGCAAGACTAATCAATAAAGCTGAAAGAAAGATAAATGGTCTGGCTTATTATACGACAGCTTAATATGTTGATATTTGAATATATTAGTCTATATTATGATTCTTTAACAGAGAAGTCCCTGCCCAAAACACTGTCTTAGAACAGTTCTAAATATGCAGCAAAATGAAGTATAGAATATCAGGTTCAAATACCATTTTGTGGAAAAAGAAAACACAATCCTTACAAGTTTTTTTTAAAAATAATTTATTTATTTTATTTTATTATTAAATTTATATGCCACTCATCTCCCCCAGACTGTGGGTGGCTTACAATTAAAAACCAAGACAATAAAAACAATAAAAATATAAATATCCCCCATTTAAAATCACAAGTAACAATTCTATAAAAACCAGTATACAATTCAAGATGATGGGGGGAGCAGTACCAATCATCCTACCAGCCACTTCCAGCAATGTGAGCGCCCCCCCAGGTCCCCAGGCCATCTGGCATAACCTTGTTTTTATATCTTTTCAGAAGGCCAGGAGAGTTGGGGCAGCCCGAACCTCAGGTGGCTAGCTGTTCCACAGGGCAGAGGGCCCGATAGAAAAGACCCTTTTCCTTAGACCCCCCCAGTCAAAATTCCTTGACTGGTGGGGCCTACAACATGCCCCTTCTGCCGGACTGAGTGGGATAGATATAACGGGGGTGAGACAGGTCCTCAGATAACCTGGTCCTGGGCCATGAAGGGCTTTAAAGGTGATAACCAAAACCTTGAATTGGACCCGGAAGCAAACCAGCAACCAATGCAGCTTGTATAATAGAGGTGTTATATGTGCCACTCTAGGGGCATTCAAGACTGTATGCGCCGCTGCATTTTGCGCCAGCTGTAGCTTCCAAATATTCTTCAAGGGTTGCCCCATATAGAGCACATTGCAGTAATCCAAACAGGAGGTGACCAGAATAGTGACCATGTGGAGGGCCTCCTGATCCAGGAAGGGGTGTAACTGATGCACAACATGAAGTTGCACAAAGGCCCTCCTAGCCATGACTGCCAACTGTTCTTTGAACATGTGATGGAAGACATAAGTGGGGAGGATTCTGGAATGGAGCTTCAAGGTTGCCGGGAGGGGGAAGAGAGGTTCAAGGGAAAGCACCTCCTCAGCCTGGCATCAATTATCACACAGAGCTGAGAGAGATCATCCAGTGTATTTGGAATTCCCTGCCTTATCAGCTCACTCTGAAGCTTGGGGTCCAACCCCACCTGAAACTGGTCAATGAGACCCATCTCATTCCACTTGACATCCCCCACCAACAGCTTCAACTCCATAATGTACAACCTTACCAACCTGCCACCCTGTTTGAGCTTCCAAATGTCCCGACAGGCAGTGAGCCTCCATATAGGATCCCCAAAATGCCCCCTAAAAGTGCCAATGAAGTTTTGATAGTTGTTGAGCACTGGATCACCAGTTTCTATTAAGGGGGTCGCCCACTTAGCAGCAGCTCCCTTCAACAAACTCAGCACAAAAGACACTTTTGTGCGGTCTGTAGGAAACTCTGCAGGTCTGCTATCCATGAACAACTCACACTGTGCCAGGAAGGTTCTCATCTATTCCACCTCACCTCCATACTTCTTAGGCATGCTTCCATGAGAACGCAACAGAAACAGCAGAGCAGCCGCAACTTGTGGGCCAGCTTGCCTGAGTTGCTGTGCCAACTGTGCCACAGCGGTCTGTAAATTATTGATTTGGGCATCTACTTGTTGTTGATGCTGTAATAAGGCCGCTGCCAGATGCTGTGGTGTTAAAGGAGCTCCCTGGGCACCCATTGCCATGCTTCAAAATTTCTCCCTCCTGATGGGAGTAGGAGTCTGGTGAGATTGATGTCAGGTTCAGCCCAAGAACAACAGCGAGACAGTCCAGAATCTGTTCAGCTCCTTTGTTAGCTTATACCTAATAGACAGAATCTTGCCAGACTAATTCTAACCTCCAACAACAGCAGCTATAACCATGATGCCCTTAGGGAGGGGCCAGTCTCCTTCTCTTGACTTTCCCACACTCCGGCTGGAGGCTGAGGAGGTGCTTCCCCCTCCTGGCAATCTTGAAGTTCCATTCCAGAATCCTCCCCACTCATGTCTTCCATCACGGAACAGGAATCGTGAGTCTAAGAGGACTCCCAGATTACACACCAGGTCTGTCTGGGGTAGTGCAACCTCATCTAGAACCAAAGATGATAAGCTCCTAGATCTTGAGGCTTCCCATACCCATAGCCACTCCTCCTTACCAGGGTTCATTTGAAGCCTGTTATCCCCTATCCAAGCCCCTACAGCCTCCAGGCACCACAAAAAGATAGCCACAGCATCACTTAGGTCACCTGGGATGGAGATACATAGTTGAGTGCTGGATGATCTCACCCAGCAGTTTCATGTAGATGTTAAATAGGAGTGGGAAGAGCACTGAACCCTGAGGCACCCTACAAAGTAGGGGCTGCGGGCTGGATCTCTTGTTCCCTATCAGCACCAATTGGTGTCAGAGGAAATTGCTGAACCAGCACAAAACTGTGCCACCTAGCCCCAACTCCTGCAGCCAACCCAAAAGGATACCATGGTCGATGGTACTGAAAGCCACCAAGAGGTCAAGAAGAGCGAGGATGGACACACTACCCCCATCCTGCTCTTGCCAGAGATCATCTAAGAGTGCAACCAATGCTGTTTCTGTTCTATAACCAGGCCTGAAACTGGACTGAAAGGGGTCCAGATAATCCATTTCCTCCGGGGTCCTCTGAAGCTGTCGTGCAACCACCTTTTCTATAACCTTACCCAAAAAGGGAAGGTGGAAAACTGGACAAAAATTGTCAAAAAGGGTAGGATTCAGTGATGGTTTTTTTGTTAGGATTATTAGGATTTGTTAGGATTATTAGGAATATTTTGTTAGGATTATTAGGATTTGTTAGGATTATTAGGATTATTAGGATTTGTTAGGATTATAATGACACTTTTTCACATGATCCACTTAGTCATAACAATACTGTTTTGGAGATAACGAGATGAATCCTTCCCATGAGAAAATCCTAACACCCCTCTCAGCTCGTTTTCGAAAAAACAACAATACATGTTATAGGGTAGTACAGGCAAATGGTTACAATAATAATACAGAAACAATTACATTTGTTCAAATCCAAGTCTATTTAACACTGCTTCATGTTGTACAATAGGCAATGATTTAGTAAATACATCTGCAAGATTTGATTCAGATACACAATACACAAGATCAATGAAATTTTCTAACATAGCTTGTCTTACATTTTTGTACTTTACATCTACATACTTTGTACGAGCTCTTAGGTTTTCTGTTTTAGCTAACCCTATACAGGCTTGAGAATCTTCGTGCACTGTATAAGGCAATGACACATGTATGTTTAAGTCAGTGAATAATTGATGAAACCATCTTAACTCACAGACTGTTTCTGACAAAGCTGCGAATTCAGCTTCTGCAGTTGACAAGGCAATTGAGGATTGTTTCTTTGCTTTCCATGCAATTGTAGATTCACCAAATTTACAAACAAACCCAGTTATGGACTTTCTGTCACCTTCTTCTGCAAATGAACTGTCAACAAAAATTACAGGCTTTTCAGGTCCATTAGTTGACATTTTAAGACAAAGGTCTATTGTACCTTTTAAATATCTCATTAACCTTTTTAATCCTTGCCAATCATGCTCTGTTGGTTTAGCCACTTTACGACTCAAGACTCCAACAGCATAGGATAAATCAGGACGTGTCCACTGTGCTAGGTGAAGGATAGAACCTATCACAGAATGGTACACTTCAGGTTTTTCACACAACTTTTCAAATGTTTCATTTTTCAAAAAATCACAAACCATTGGGGTTTTTACAGGTTTAGCTTCTGACATTCCCATTTGTGTTAACAACTGTTCTATCTTTTTCTTTTGACTTAGATAGATTTCTCCATTTTCAGCTCTGTGCACTTCAATCCCAAGGTAGTATCTTAACATACCTAGATCTTTCAATTTAAAAAATTGCTCCATTTGCTTGGCAAATTCTTTTACCAAGTTTAAAGAACCAGTAGCAAGACAAAAATCATCAACATAAGTGAGTACTACTGTATAATCTTCCCCAGTTCCTCTAGTATACACACATGGATCAGCTAATGATTTCTTGAAACCAGTTTCCAACAAAGCTTTATCTGAACATTGATGCCAACATCTCCCAGCTTGTTTCAACCCATACAGTGCTTTACGCAATCTGTAGACTTTCTGGGAATCACCACTTGTGTAACCTGGTGCTTGTTTCATGTACACGGTTTCAGGAAGCTCAGCATTTAAATGAGCTGTATCCACATCAAAATGATGAACAATCATGTATCTTTGTGCAGCTAAGGCCAACATTACATGCAATGACTCAGGCCTAACTGTAGGTGCATATGTAAGATTATAATTCACAAATTGCTCTTGTGAATAACCTTGTGCCACTAATCTAGCTTTATACTGAACAGTATCATCAGGTAAAAGCTTATTTCTAAACACCCATCTGGAACCTATGGCTTTTTATGATGAAGGTAAATCAACAATTTCAAAAACGTTCTGTTTTACTAATGCCTCGAATTCAGTATCCATAGCTACATTCCATTTCTCTTGCTAATCTATAGGCAAGCTTAATATTTCTTTAAAATTCTGTGGCTCACAAGTAATTTGACACACCCTCACTTGTTGAATAACAAATTTTTCAGGTGGAACCCCTTTTGTTATGCATTCTGATCTACAAGGAATTTCAAAACTTTCTTGTATTTCCTCTTTTTTCTCCTCTAAGTCAGCTAAAGCCTCCGCTTCTTGTTTTATCTGCGGAGAAGGGGGTGCAACAGGTGGTGTTTGTTCTCTAGCTAATTCTGTATTTGAATGCAAAATAACCTCTGAATTTGCATGCAGCCTTTGCCAGTCGGAAGACTTCAAAATTAGCATTTCTAGAGATAATAACCTGACCATGACCCAAAGAAAACTGATATGCTAAATTCAGCTGAATAACCAACAAATCTTAAACACTGTGCTTTTGGTTGTTTTTTTCTTCTTTGAGACTTAGGAATTTGTACATAAGCAAAAGTTCCATACGTACGCAAATGCTTTAAGGAAGGATATTTACCATACAGCAAAACATAAGGAACTTCATTCACAGCTGAATTCCAGAGTCTATTAGTGAGAAATACTGCTGTTAACATTGTCTCCCCCCAAAAGTGGGCTGGTACTTGAGCATCCAGCAGTAAACTATCTTTAAGAACTTTCAAAACACCAACCTTGTGTTCTGCCACACTGTTTTCTGCAGACATACCAACATTTGTTAATCTGTGGAAAATGCCCTTTTTACGTAGCCAATTCTGAAACTCAAGGCTCAGAAACTCACCCCCTCTATCCGTCTGCAAGCCCCCTACTTTGTACCCGTATTTTCTTTCAACCATGGCAACAAACTCTTTGAAACGAGAGAATGCTTCAGACTTCTGTTTCAACAAATAACAAAACGTGAAACATATTTTATCATCTACTAAAACAAATATAAACCTTGCTCCACCTTCACTTGGAGTAAAAGGGCCAGCTAAATCAGTATGATCTCTTTATAAAAAACAGTAAATGAAACATTACAACGGTACAATGAAATGTGGACAAAAGAATACCACTATTTAATGAACATTCACAAAAACATTTCAAAAATGTGCAAAACTAGCATCCATTAACTTTACACAAAATATCAAGTATTTTAAAGACCAGCATCACATTAACTTCACACAAAAAAGCAATAAATGCACCCAGCATTGTTTGTTTGCTTTACCTCAGTTGTTTTTTTTTTTGTTGTTCAGTGAGAGAAATCTAGCCTGTTTTGGGCTTGAACAAGTGCACTGAAGTCAGGTTGAATATCTGAGGTGGATGCGCGAAGGACAGCACACAAGTGATCATCACTTAGAGAGGATCTGTATCTGGATTTGTTGAACTTCATCATTGAGAATGTTTGTTCACATATGTAGGTGGATCCAAAGAGAACCAACACCCTCTGAGCATGACTCCTTAAGTTTGGAAAGCTCTCCTCTTTGAGAGAAGAATAGAAATCCAGCAGTTATACTGTCTTAAAGTGCTCTGCCAGTAGTTTGTCAGACTGCAGATTGATGAGTTCAAGCTGGACATCACTGACTGCATTATCCACACTGCTAGTGAAAGGAGAGGAAATCATGTGCATTTCACTCTCAACTGTTTTAAAGTCTTCAAATCGTCTTGACAATTCACCATGCAGTGTCCCTAACATGGATGAGTACCTGCGGAGGTGATCAGCTGATGGTGTGACTTCCTTCAGTGTGGGCATGTGGGCAAGAATGTTGCCCTCCAACTGGCTTGAGAGAAACTTCAACTTTCTCATGAAAGCCTTCACCAGGCTGTACATTTCATGTACAAAAAGGCCCTTGCCTTGCAGCTTGGTCTTTAGTTCAGTCATTAGTGCAGTCACATCAACAGCAAAAGGCAGGTCTGCCATCCAGTCTGCATCTGAGAGCTCTGTGATATCCCTGCCTTTCTTCTCACAAAATTCATGAATCTCTGCTCTCAGATCCCATACTCTTTTAAGCACCTTGCCCAGGCTGAGCCATCTGACAGCAGTTTGGTAACCTATGTCACTATATTCACTGTCATGCTCCTCCAAAAGTGCAACAAACTGTCTATGATTCAGTGCTCTTGCCCTGATGAAGTTAACTATTTTAGTCGCAACATCAATCACATGGTTGATTTTTAGCACTGACTTACATAACACTTCCTGATGTATAATACAATGCAAAAATATCAATTTCTGTTCTGGGTTTATTTCAGTCACTTTATCTTGCATCCACTTCAGAAGTCCAACATTTTTCCCTGTCAAATTTGGACAGCCATCGGTTGTAACACCTACCAATTTGTCCCATTTTAGTCCCAGTTTATCCATGCATGCATTTACCTCCATGAACAAATCACTCCCCATCGTAGTCCCTTTCATTGACTGCATAGCTGCCAGCTCCTCTGTCATCTCAAAGTTTTTTGTTAATCCACGTACAAAAATGAGTAACTGGGCCGTGTCGTGGACATCACAGCTCTCGTCCAGAGCCAAGGAGAAGAAGTCAAATTTGTCCGCTTTGTTGTGCAGCTGAAGCTCCAGATTTCCCGCAATGTCCTCAACCCTTCTTGTTACAGTTCATCTGGAAAGGGGCACATTCATGAACGCTTCTTTTTTCCCCGGGCATATTAGCGCTGCAGAGTCCACCAAACATTCTTTGACAAACTCCCCGTCAGAGAATGGCTTGCTGTTTTTGGCGATTCTGTGGGATATCACAAAGCTCGTCTTGACTGCTGCATCCCTCGATGTGTGAGCTTTGGTAAAAAATCCTTGCTGCTTTTGCAGTTTAGCTAGTAAAGATTCAGACATCTGTGCCCATTCTGCATCAGTCACATTTTTGTACTTCTCTGTGTGTTTTGTCTCGTGATGGCGATTCAAATGTTATCTCTGTTTTCCTCTCCAGTGGGGATACCTGGCTTGGCAAACATATATTTGAAAATGATCTTGTAATTAGAGTATATCAAAGATTGTTGAAATAATGATCCAGCAGTGTGATGTGACTTGAAAACAAGCAAACACAATTTTTGGCAACATCAATTGAAATATAATATAGCTAGCCCCATCTTGAAAAACATGCCCAGTTCTGGGCACCACGGTTTGGAAAGTATTCAGATATAGTGGAAGTAGATCCAGAGAATGACCACAAAAATAGTGAGGAACTAAGTCTTATAAAGAGACAGAGATCAAGTATAAGTTTAAATGTAAAAAGATTGGAGGGTGGGATATGATAGCACCTTACAAGTATTGCAAGTATTTTGTTTTAATAAAAAATAAGGCTATAATACAACTTCTTCTCTATTGCTTTAGAAATCAGGACCTGGAATAATGGTTTTAAAGGAAAAACAGGAATAGCAGATTAAGAATGGAACTAATTAATTAATGAGGTGGTGAACTGCCTTCCACTGGATGTACTCAAGCACACAATTAGTTAGTTATCTCTTAGGAATGCTTTAATTTGGATTATTTTATGGTGCAGTGAGTTTGAATTGATGTTCATTGTGTGAAACCCTTCTACCTCTAGTGATTGAAGAAATGATAAAATGGTGGAATCCTGGACTTTTTTTTTTTAAATTAAAAAAACGCTCTCAGGTAGCTAGTGAAAAGTAGCTAGATGATGAAAAAAAATGTACTCCTTAAGATAAGTTTTATACACTCCGTTTTGAACCAGCAAACTGGTATCTATGAGGCAAATCTCTTAGCCACTGTGCTATTTTAGTGCTGATGATAAATGGAAGGCATAGAAGTTATTAGATTACAAAGGGCCTGCAGGAAAGGAATTTTTATTTTAAAGATGGTGCTCGCGTGTGCCTGCATATGTGTCTGGTGTACAAGAAATTCTGGCCTCTTAGACTCAAAAAATTATGTTTGTAGTTCATTGTTTTGTGATGATAAATGTGTTGCATGAATGATTTCTGAAAAGTGCTGTTTTTACTACTATTAATTAATCAAAATAGCACTCCACCTGCTCTAGTGCACGTACTATCATGACATTTCTTAATCAGTATGTGTGTCTATATGTATGTATATAGTATTGAATGGCAAACTGTTTTGCATTTTCTTTTTCTAAAACATAATCAGTTGAGGCTTCTGAGGGTATTCTGAGTCATCTTTGAATCATAGAGAAAAGGATGTTGTCCTTTGCAACAGTGTTAATCTTGTTTTACCTACCTTTAGAAGAACACATATTTATGAAACATAACATTTAACATGAAAATAAGCCAACATGTTGTTTTGAAAGGCAGTATAAACTGAAGGATTAAAACAGATTTACTAATCTTTGTCCCAGAAACAGAAATCTGGTTAACTCTACATACATGTGTGCCTTTGATTTTCTAGGTCAGCACTGGAAGCATTACTGAAAAAGAAATCTACTTACAATTACAATTTTATCTTTGTCAACAGTAGAAGTTGTTTTCTACTCCAGACATGTTGATTGATACAGTTTTCATTTTTGAAAAAAAAAAAAATTCATTTCTAGTCACTCCATATTTCACGTATTCTGCTCTAATTTTTTTTTTTAAATCGATTATTTTCCCCTTGGTTTGTCATTCCAGTTCAATGGCTTCTTGGTCTATAAGAAATTTAAAGAGCCATTTCTTTCCAACTTCACCTATATAGAACTCTTGTGAAACATTATAGGCGATTAGGTTTTTATTAACATATATATTAGATACTTGTAATGCTTTGTGTACATATATATTTAGAAGCTTTATAAAACAGGAAGTTGGGGAAACAAAAGATGTGGTAGGCTGGGCCTTCCCTGGACTTTCCCTCCAACCCACTAGCCCAAAGAGTGTGATTATATGTTGTGTTTATATGACATATAAGTAGAAGAATGTGCATTAATTTACAGTACCCATGTTTTGGGGCATGTAAGGGAATTAGTAAATGTCTTAAGTCTTTTCTCAAACCAAAGTTTATTTTAAAGTTTAGTATACATTTAGGTGTAGGGTAGATTTATTGCCAATCTTTTTCCTAGAATTTCCTAACTGCCAAAAAAAAAAAAAAGTAAAAAGCAGCCTCTGAGCCATGGCATGCCAAAAAGCCCCTTTGTGCTGCAGCTCAGGGGCTGCTGTTGGCTTTTTTCTTTTTGCAGCACGAAGCCCAGCCCCAGCTCAGCCTGGCAGCCAGGCCAGGCATGCTTCGTCAGCAGCAGGAGCAAGAGGCAAGCAGCAGCAGAGAGCAAGAGGTCAGCAGGGGCACCAGAGTGCAGGGCGACTGTGGCTGGGACTAGGCTGGGGCAGCTGTGGCATGTGGCAAACAGCCCCAGAGCCGTGCGGTTCTGGGGCTGCTTGCCACCCCATAAGGCAGGGTGCAGGGCAGCTAAAAGGGCGGGGTGGGGGGGGGAGATAGGCAGGTGGGGGGAGTTGAAAGCAGTCCCTTATCTTACTGAGACTCAAGGCTGGGATGGACCAAGCCCAGAATGGCTCGGATTGGGGTGGGTACTCTTAACAATCTGCGATTCTCAGTTAACAATGGCAATCAGGACTGCCAGGATTGCTGTCGCTAAGTGATGCAGTCACATGACATCTTGCTTTATGACCGCATCACTTAGCAATGGAAATTCTGGTCCCAATTGTGTCATAAGTTGAGGACTACCTGCATATATCTAAAACTAAGCAATGCAATGTAATGTGAATAAAGTAATATAATGAATATATTCACCATAGGCCATTGATTTCAACAATGAATACTAGAATCCAGAAATGGTTTGCCACTTGGTCTCTAGAGCTTGGCTCTCTTTTTGACAGAAGGGGAGTTGGTTTTTGTGATCTCACAGAGGTGTTTGCTGTATGTGAATGATGCATTACAGTTGAAGGTGTGTCTTTATGCTCACCTTATGAAATACAATAATTCACAAATGGGGAGGATTGCATTGGCTTCCCGAAAGCTTTGGCTTTATGTGAAGGAGGCTTATTTGAGTTTGAAACTAATTTTATTTAATTTTTGCAGTAAAATATACAAAATATTAAATAATTTAATTTTAATTGAGAGTTCATAACCACAAACCTACATCTTCTTCCTTAAGTGCCTCTACAGTTTGTTCAGTTTATACAGTTGTTCTACATAAACTGAACAAAAAGAAAGTGGAAATGTAAATGTGTTTGTGTGTGCACCTTCAAGTCCGTGTTGTCTCCTGGCAACTGCCTGGACAAGTCCCTTCAGTTTTCTTGGCAAGGTTTTTCAGGTGGTTTGTCATTACCTCCTTCCTAGGGCTGAGAGAGAGGGACTGGCCCAAGGTCACCCGGCTGGCTTCATGCCTAAGGCAGGACTGGAATTCATGGTCTCCTAATTTCTAGCCTGGTGCCTTTAACCACAACACCAAACTGGCTTTCAGTTTGTAAATACATAGTATGAATACATAGAGTTATATGCTTAGGACTTAAAATGGTCATTTAGTTTATTTTATATTACTGTATTTTAAATAATAATGCATGGAATAACTAAATCAAAGATGTATGGATTACATTATGGATCAAAAGATTCACTATTGTAAATTTGACAAGGCCAGCATTTTATACTTCCACCTTAAAATCTCAGAAGATGGCACTTGCTTATGTTTCTGTAGATGGGAATAAGATCTGCAAGGAATCAGACAAGTGAACAGAAACAAAATATGACTTTTTGCCTCTGGAGTAATGGAGATGGAGATGAATCCTGACAGGCACACACATGACAAGGCCAAGGCAGAGCAAAAACGGGTGACTCACAAATTGTAGTGGCACGTTCTCTCCAAGGGCTCCAATGTGCTAGTAATGCCTGAACAATCTAAGCTACAATCACATGAGAAACACAATGGCTGGCTGGCTGGTTGACTGACTGGCTGACTACTGAGCCATATAATAAAACCCAGACAAATTGAGTCTAAAACACCCTCTGGTGGACCATAATCCTAATTAGATAGAAAATTAACAGGTATTAGATTAACAAAAAATCCCTGCCAGGAAAGTATGTAAGGGACATTATTAGAGAGACTTTCTTTTTTGTTGTTGTGTATATGTGTGTGTTTGGCTGAAGTTGATTGCACTTTTAATTACTTCTGTCAACATGAAGAGCTAAATGGATTCCTTAACTTAAAAGACTACTAAAGAGAGGAAAGGTTCATAAATCATCCAAGAGAATGAAGAAGAGTAGGAGCTGTAAACGCACAACTTTTTAATCTGCACAAAACATCCCAAATAGTCAGTTTGTGTACATTTGGGTACCATTTCTCATATTATGCAAATCTCCTTATAGTTTATTAAGTGCTTTTATAGATACTCTTATTTTGGCTAAGTTATAATAATAAATAAAAATGTAAATAAAATGGGACAACTGATGTAACATCTAAGTGCATGTTTCTCATATTCATCTTTTGTAACCTCTTCTTGGTTATCTGGCACTCCTCTCTTTTCCCAGTCAGGTGCCAATCGAAGTACGTCCTGTAGTCGTCTCTTTCTTTTCTACTACCACCCATCTTAATGGAGGTGAGGAGTTTTCTGTTCCATTAAAGGGTAAAATAGGAAAGCTCTTTTCCTGCCAGGGTGTATGGTGAGGTTTGATTTATGGGGGCCAACATTATGGCTAGACCCTACTGGTATGTGACTCTTAATGACTAGTTAGTCAAAGTTCCTTTGATCTGATCATGAGCTTGTTCACACTGACAACATGTCATCATGCATCCAGGAACCTGATGTTTGATTTAGTAGCCTCTGCATAACATCTTTATTGTCACGGCTCTTACTATTCCTTATTGGTACTTTACAGCAGTCATCCTGACCTTGTTGCCTTTTTGTTATGAGAAGTTTTCCAATTCTGCACTTTTTTTCTCAGCTTTCTGAGAAGTCCTTTGTCAGCCCATAATGGTTCTGGTCATATATCAGCTCTTGATGTAAGCTTGCTCTTATTCACATTGGTTGCTTTGTGTGTTCTCTATGATTTTCCAAACTTCAGCTATTTTAAAATTATCTGTTCATTCTCCAATCACATACTAAAATGGCCATGTTATTTAAAACATTACAGCAACTCATACTTACCCTATTACTAGCAAATTCCAAAATCACAGCAAAAAGAGATGCAGCGTAATATTTTGGTCTGAGCCAAACAGCATACTCAAGCATCCTTACATCTCATGACATGGAGATAGACAAATTAAAATACTACTTTAGAATAGTATAGGTTAAAAATGAAATATTGTTTCTTTATTTTTGCCAGTACCCATGGACTCCATAGGTTCAAGAATTATTTTCATCATTTCTAGAGTAGTGGCTCTTAGTGCTTCCAGTCAAAAGACATTGTACGGATACTCTATGTTTTACCCCTTAATAGATTCTCTGTAGTCAGGAAAAAAAGAGAAAAATGGTTGGAAAGAAGATTATTCCTGGAAGATTACTTAAAATGGATCCCCATAAAAGTGCCATGAATGAGGCAGAGTATTGCAGAATAAAAATGTGAACAGTGAAGGGAGATTGAAACAAAATTGGAAAGACAAATCCATGTGTTTTCTAACCTATTTACAATTGATAAAACCATGTATAAAAGACAACTTTTAAAGGAGCAACAGCCAAGATATTTCAGTAACTATATTATATATTGAGTAAAGTTCCTGCTGAACTTTATTTCAGTTAGAAGTAAAGTGGCTTATGATTGTTCCTTTCAACATTTGTTTATAAGACTGCATTCTTACCATTTCCACTAAAGTTCTTCCTTTCTCCTATGCTGTTCCATTTGGGGATATGTAGTAACCTAGTCTTGTGCTTAATGCCTTGTTATTTAAGATATGCTTATATTGTATTTCTTTCACCACATATTCTTCCCCCTGAATTCTTCAAATTGTGCTGGAATTTTGGTAGAATCAACTTTAGCTATGAATTTGTTGCGCTGCACTACCTAGTGCTTTATGAAATGAGTGCTGGTAGATCTTGCCTTCATTGAAAATTATGAATTTTTTTTCCTTTCAGGGGTTGGTGTCTTTATTTATCTCTATAGGTTACTGTAGATTAATTTCAATGAATTCATAGTACTCTTTTGGATGGCCTTGGATAGTGGTCACCTTAGCTTTGATGCAACACAGATTTTGGGAACAATCTGATATGTGTTTGTCTACTGTCAGGTTGCAGCTCACATATTCTTTATTATCTTAGGGTTTGTACGCCAGTCATCTATACCAAGGACAGATGTGCCAGGTTTTGCATGTCTACACTGGCTTCCTTATCCCTGGCCATTTTTCTGCACAATTCCCTTGGTTGGGATTTGTTTCCCGTTCTGGATAGTGTAGTGTTTCCTTTCAAGTGTATTGAGAACCTGTTATTGGTTAGTTGTTTTGCTATGAATTTGCTCTCAAGGCAGAGCACATGGAAGACATTCTTTATAAAGATAGAGAGATGCTTCCTTATTGCAAAGCAGGGCTTAAAAACTGATGCCTAGTTTGCTACATGTTGATGCTTTATTTTTTTCTTTGGGCCAAAAAAAAAAAAATCATTCTTTTTACTGCAGAAAACTATTTATTGCTAGTCATATGGCTTATCACCCTTTTTCACCAACCTGATGACTAGGGCCCAAATGTTTAATCCTGTCACCATGATATCTAACTATCCCCAAAGGCATCCAAATATTCCAGACTATCCTCTTAATATTAATTTTGATTAATATACCATTTCCCCCTAGACTGCTTTTATGATGATCTGTTAAGGTGATTGCAGTTTCCATTAATATTGGGTAATATCTGCTTCAGTCATGTGGTATTGTATTTGTGAGAGTAATTTCAAAACAAAGTTGTGTGTAAAGAAAGAGCCTGATTACTTACTTATTTGCCTGTAAGCGGGGAAACAGATGCAATAAATGCCACAAAGGAGTGTGATATTACTGAAAGGAAATCGAAGAAAGGAAGCAAACAGAATAGTAAAGAAATTCCTTCAGGCAGCAAGATCCAAGCCAGCAAAATACTAATTTCTAAAAGAATGCTAGAAAGTATTAAAATTATTTTGCTTTTTCATTCAAAGTTAATTATAACATTGGAAAGGAAAAAAATAAAAAAGATAATTTTATGAGCTGCTCTGGAATCTTCACAGATATCTATGTCATACTAAAAGTGCTTTTCAAATAGAAGGACATTTGTCTTCTACCAATCATTCACTACTTTATTCATTCCTCAGAATTTCTTAAATATGTTTGGCTAGATCATCAGTAATATTTTTCCATATCTTAAAATGTAATCCATCTGCCTCTGGAGAGTTAAACATATTCTAAATAAAGAGGTATTCCCTGTTTCTATTGTTCTCAAGTTTCAGCTCAGAACACATAACTTTTTGAGTTAAAATAGGAGTCAATAATTTTGCCTTTTTTCTGTTATGTGTTAACAATCTGCCACTCTTACTGACCAGCTGGTATTATTATTCTTTTCTCTTTCATTTTGAATATGTCTGTGAAGAAATCTTTTTTGCCTCCCAATAGATATTGGGGCAATTAAAGACCTCCATCTCTACTATTTGAATGATCTGCTATGTGCTTTCTGTAGAGTTTCTTCCTCATCTCCTTTGGGCAGGCAACAGTAACATGCATACATAACCATCACACCATTCCATTTCAGAATAACCAACTTTATGCAAAGTGCAGAAAAAGTGTAAGAGTAGTAAGCAAAACAAATTAAAAGCAGGAGGTAAAAGAAAAAGAAAAGAAAGCTTCATAAATCAACACCAAATCTTTTTTATCTTTGCAAACCACATCTATCCATGTCTTCATGCATGTCGTTTTAAAGATCTTTTTAAAGACCTTCACCAGCTTTGTCCAGTCAGAACTTTCTTCCCATCTTCTCAGCCCAACCAGTCTTCTTTCATATATTTGTTCTGAGAGTTAATCCTGATTCATTCTCAACATTGATATCACCTCAGCATCCACCTTCCTGGTCATTTCTTGTATTCAGTCTGCGTTCATTCATCATCTTTATTCTCGACCCTATCTCTTCTTAAATAGCCCTTTCCCACTGCACCCAACTTACTCTTTTTTTCCTGAGATACCCAGTTTTCAATTTCATGTAGGAAAGTAGGCAGAAACACTTATATCCAGCATCTTTTTATATTATTTATTCCTTGCAACACAGCACATACTACAAATTAGCTTTCTACCAACATTTGCACATCTTAAACATTCTTCATTTTCCTATTTTTAGTAAACATTTTACCAGTGATCTCATTTCTCAACATTTATGTATCATTCATTAACTCAATTTGTCCTGTCAAATCTTCGTCTTTGATACATTACTTTTCAAATTATTGTAAGATGCAGTTCTCACTGCCTGCAGGTGTTAATAGGTCTTGGTACTATTGGCAGTTTCACAGAAAGTTAGTTACACACAAATGAGACTACCCTGTTGAACTCCCTATCTGAGTGATAGCTATTGCTAGCTAGCTATCTCTTCCATTTAGGGCCAATTTCTACTCACCATGAATAACCATTTGCCTGCAACTTTATTTGGCTTCACTCTTGTGTTTTCTGATAGGGTTAAGAATGGATTGGCTCCATATTCTTATTTTATTCTTATTTTATTATATTATTATAAAACACAAGTACAGTAGTACATTATATTATTTGGGTACAGTGGTATTTATACAGTATTGACTAGAGATTATTAACACTGTAATGTTTAGATAACTTAAACCTTTAGAAATAAATAAAAAGAAATTTATATCACTATTAACTATGATTTCCAAAATTGTCAGTGTTGATAAGCATAAAGTTGTTTAAATTTTACATCTAAATCTAAATGTGGCATTAATAAACAAGTGCAAAATACATCAAACTATTTGCTTTACAATAAAGGTTTCTGTCTTAAGATTAATACTTAGGTAATACCAAGTATTAATACAAGTATTAAGTACTAATAAGCAACAGTACTAAGGTGTAATGTTACTTATTATCATTTGTGCATATTAAAGGAAAAGAGAGAGAAAATAAAATAGACAATAGTATAGTAATTGTAACTGAAAAAGCCTAATTTTTGCCTCCCAGACATACAAAAATTTCAGACTGCAATGCCTGCTGCCCCAGTACAACATAGCAGGAAATCCTGCCAGTCTTGGCTGCCAAATATACTGATTATGGAAATGTGCTTGGGAAGGGGCAGATTCACACTTCCCCACCCCTTCCCCAAATTCTGTGAATTTTGTTTAGATTTTTTTAATCCCACCTTTATTATTTTTTATAAATAACTCAAAGTGGCAAACAAACCTAGTACTCCTTCCTCCTCCTCCTTTCCCCACAACAACAACCCTGTGAGATGAGTTGGGCTGAGTGGCTGGCCCAAAGTCACCCAGCCGGCTTCCATGCTTAAGGTGGAACTAGAGTTCACAGTCTCCTGGTTTCTAGCCTTTATAGACTTTTAAGACTATAAAACTTTACTGTATATAGACTTTATGGTTATAGACTTCACTATAAACCTAATTTCTGGGGTTCAGATTTCAGCAAAATGTTTTATTCTGTGAGACTGAATTAGTCTGCCTAAAGGAGTTGATTGATGATCGCTTTATGTGGGGGCTTTATTTGATCTTACTCCCCCATGCACTGGCTTTTTTTGGTAAAAAATGATGATAGTTCTGCTTTATTTATTTAATAAAACAGAAAAAGGGGGGAAATTTAAATGAAGTAAAATTTAAAAAAATAATAAAGAAAAACAAAAACAAAAAATATATAAAAATAAGAAAAAGAGAAAAAATTGAATAACAACATAAATTGTGTAGAAATATGGGCTTCTGTGTATATAGACGTATGCATAATTTTTTTATATAACTTCAGTAAAAACCACCATATTTCATTGTAGTCATCCATCCGTATTCTATACCTATGGGCAACTCATTCATAAGTTGTCAGTAACATCAGATCTTCAATCTACTGGACAACTGGGGTCATAAATTTGTCTTTCCAATGTTGAAGAACTAATCTTTTGGCCATAATAAGGGCATGGAGACTCCATTTCTGTTGTTCAGATGTCAGTTTCCATGTAGCAGTTATGTAGTTCAAAGGAATGTGCACATTCAATAATATAAAATTTGTTGCTATGTCAAATTATTAAATGTAATTACTTATTTCCAGAACACAATAACTTTAAAACATTGCAAAAACATGTTTTGATGAAGTACAAACACTATGGGGTCCAATAATTCTGAAATATTGTTTTTATTATATAAACTATAATTAAGATCTAGTAAGGTTTTTGATACTGGGGTTAAAAGTTTATTTGTTTGTTTGTTTATTTATTTAATAAATTTGTATACTACCTGACTCCCAACAACTCTATCTATCTATCTATCTATCTATCTATCTATCTATCTATCATCTATCTATCTATCCATCCCTTTTTCAGTCAGGTTTCAGGCCCAGATATGGGATGGAAACAGCATTGGTCACACTTTTGGATGATCTCTGGCAGGAGCGGGATGGGGGTAGTGTATCTATTCTTGCTCTTCTTGACCCTTTCAGTGGCTTTCAATATCATCAACCATTGTATCCTTTTGGGTTGGCTTAAGGAGTTGGGGGTGGGTGGCACAGTTCTATCCCGGTCACAGTTGGTGTTGTGGGGTTCCATGGGGTTTGGTACTTTCTCTGCTCCTTTTTAACATCTACATGAAACTACTAGCTTAGATCATCCACCACCATGGGATGAGGTATCATCAATATGCAGATGATATCCAGTTATACATCTCCATCCTGGGTGATTTAAGTGATGCTGTGGCCAACCTTTCGTGGAACCTGGAGGCTGTGGGGGCCTGGATGGGGATCAACAGGCTTCAGCTGAACCCTGGTAAGATGGAGTGGCTATGGGTTGAGGGCTCCTCTGTATCCAGATATTTACCATCTTTGGTTCTGGATGGGGTTGCACTGCCCCAGACAGACCCAGTGCAGAATCTGGGGTTTCTCCTAGACTCATGACTTCTCCTTGAGGAGCAGGTGGCAGTCATGGCCCAGAGGGCCTTTGTTCAACTTTGTGTTATGCACCAGTTATACCCTTTCCTGGATCGGGAAGCCCTCCGATTAGTTACTCATGCCCTAATCATCTCCCTTATAGACTATTGCAATGGGCTCTACATGTAGTTACCCTTGAAAAGTATCTGGAAGCTACAGCTAGTTCAGAATGCGGCCCCTCAGGCAATTTTGGGTGCCCCAAGGATGGCACATGTAACACCTTTGCTTCAGGAACTGCACTGGGTGCCAGTCTTCTTCTGGGTCCAATTCAAGGTGTTGGTCATCACCTTTAAAGCCCTAGATGGCATGGGTCCAGGTTACCTGGGGGACTGTCTCATCCCCATTACATCGACCCGTCCCACTTGGGCAGGCAGCGAAGGTATGTTACGGACTCCGTTGATTAAAGAATGTTGCTTAGCGGGTCCCAGGAAGAGAGCCTTCTCTGCTGTTGCTCCCACCCTATGGAACACTCTCCCCCCAGAGGTGAGGTGGGCCCCCACTCTCCTGGTCTTCCAGAAAGGGGTGAAGACCTGGTTCTACCAGCTCATGTGGGGCTTAAGGAGGCGTAACCAACCCTAGGGGTGGTTAGCACCCTGAAGTCATTCCCAGAGGTCAGTAATTTATTTATACCATCTATCCCTTGGATTATATTATTTATTTTTTATTACTGTTTTTATTGTATTTTAATTGGTTTTTTATTCTAATTTATCGTAAACTGCCCAGAATCACTCATTGAATGAGATGGGCGGTGACTAAATTTGAAATATAAATAAATAAACTCTGAGTGATTCACAGGTAACAATAAAGCAATACAATACTAAACAAGGACAAAGTAATAAAAGATGGCAAATTGGATAGGAGCAAAAAACAAACCTACACAACCTAAAAGGGGGTTTCAATCACACTTGCCAAAAGCTTGGATAAAGAGCCAGTTGTTCAAGGCCCTTCAAAAGACTAACAGGATGGGAGCCAACTGGATCATTTTCCTATTGTTTAGACAAAATGGGGGACTCCGGTTCCTTATTGCATTCAGTCTTTAAAATTTGCATTTCAAATGTATAAATAAGACTAATTGTAGGCATTCTGATCTCATAAAATTCAGTGATCCCTTCTGATAAGTTGGATACCACTAGTCCAATTTGGGTTGTAATTGTACATACTGCTATAACTGATGAATAGCATTTATATTTTAACATAGGACAGATTAAAATTTATGATTATCATCCACTAATTGATCCAATATAAAAACTCAGCATCCATCCATATCTTCCATAACACAGGTTTTTTAAATCAATGTTGAGGCCTATAGCATCAATTTAACATAAGAAAAAAGATCAAAATACATTGTTCCTGTTTCTACATTAACATAATAGTCACAAGAGGTATAGCAAATCTACTATATTTTGAATTCAAAACAGTCTAATTAACTAAATATGAATATTCCAAAAGGGCCCAGGAACGAGAATTTGCATGAA
Source organism: Liasis olivaceus (assembly GCA_030867105.1). Lineage (NCBI taxonomy): Eukaryota > Metazoa > Chordata > Lepidosauria > Squamata > Pythonidae > Liasis > Liasis olivaceus. Next base: position 60,570,754 of record CM061351.1, read on the forward strand.
GCAAAGACAGCCAGAATGTAGTACTAGTCAAAAGGTATAATTTTAGATTCAGAAAATCAAAAACCCCATCTTTAACTGACAATTACATCTTTTCCAAAGATATCTCCAGAACTGGAGAAGCTCATAGAAATTTACAAAACAGTGTACTGACTTTTTGAAAATATTTTTCATATATATATATAAAGGAATTCCATGCAAAACATAAAGTATTCTGAGAATTACATTCATTTTAATAGTGTTTATCCTACCCAAAAAGGGTAAGGTTTAATGACTCCCATTTATCAATGTCCAGAGAAACTTCTTTATACATTTCATTCATATTCAGTGTAACTATTTGAGAAATAACTTTGGGATAAGAAGAGCTCAATAATTGATAAAATCAGTACATAGATGAAATTGATAACTACTTAATGTATGGATCAAGAAATCTTTACCTATAGGCATCACAATAACCCACTTATACCAACTAACAAAATATCCTGCATTTTGCCTGAAGGTATAACCAGATGCGTCACAGACACAACTGAAGTGTGAGGATCAGAGATAAACAATTAAATATCATCAGCATATAATACCAATTTATATTCTAATGAACCCTAACCATAGATATTATAATCTTGTCTAATGGCATAAACCTGTCAGATTCAGCCGGCATGGCACGGCCAACACTGCTGTTCAGTTTCACCACCCCTAATCAATTTCACCGCCTCAGGCGCAGGCAGCAGAAAAGAGGAAGTGGGCAAACTGTAAGTTAATTGTTGGCAGGTGGTGGCAATTGACTTGGGGCAGGAGCGGATACTTTGTAACAAAGCCAGCTTCCCTTGAGCGCCCCAGGCAATGCAAACCGCAATGGCTCGGAAGCGCAGCAATCAGCGAGCAATTAAGGAGCCCTGTCTTAGCCTGCAGGAGAAAAGCCCAACGAACTCAACAACCCCACAAAGGACAGCAATCAGGGAGACAAAGAACCACGGCTGAATCTGCCATTTGGGCAAGGGGGAGAATACCGCGGGCAAACCAGTAACCCAGGCAATGGGGAGAAGGGCGGGAAAAGGGGTAACTCCGGGTCAAGAAGGGAACCCTATAAAACCACTGTATTTAACAGTGCCAAGCCAACCCTGGCTTTGTTTGTAACCACCTGCATTACACCCGAGTAAACTTCTTTGACTGAACCTGTGTTTCGTGAGAGTTTCATTCAGCACTGAATGTGGCAACTCTTACAAAACAAATAATACCTGGCTGTTATGTGTCTTATTTTTATTTTTTATATTGTGTATTTTATGTATTTTATTTATTTAATTGTAAGCCACCTAGAGTCACAATAAAATGAGATGGGCAGCTATATAAATTTAATGAATAAATAAATTAAAATATTAAGGTTTGAAGGGGAAAGTGGACAACCTTATCTAGTACCTTAATATAGTGGAAAAATGGGTGAAAAATCATTAACCTTCATTTTGTATTTCAAATCTCATAGAGAATTTGGACCCACTTTATAAATTCTTGGTGGATTTGTTTACAAAGTTAGCCCTTTTCATTCCATGCAAGGGCCTCCTGACAGCTAAGAAAATGGCTCAACTTTTTTTAAATTATGTTTTTAGATAAACAAGCCTGGTCAATCATGTGATCTCAGATTGCAGATTGTAATTTGCCTTCAAATTTTGGAAGGGCCTCTTTTAATTGTTAAACATTAAAATGTATTTGTCATCTTCTCATCACCCGGCATTGAATGAAGAATCTGAGGGATTACAGCAATATTTAAGGTGCTATGTCTCTTTTCAACAGGACAACTGGGCTGAGCTATTACTGCTTGTAGAATTTGCCTGCAGCTCAGTATATTCTTCCATTGGCATTTCATTTCAGGCAACTTACAGCTTCCACCCCCTCATGCTGCCCTTCAGAACTCCTGCTTTTGCAGTTCCTTATGCCTTAGACTTCCTGTATGAGAGACAAGCTGCTCCGTGCCTCTTAAAGGAACAACTGGATCTGGCAAGTGGGCCGCAGACAAGAGGGTGCCAAGATTGCTGAAGGGGATTTGGTGTGACTTTCTACAAAGTTTTTGTCTTCTACCCGATTTGTCAAAAAGCTAGACTAAGAATGTATTGGCCCTTTCCCAGTGGTTCAGCAAATAAATCCAGTGGCCTTTCATTTGCAATTGCCAGCATCAGTGAAGATTCATCCTGTTTTCTATCAATCACTGCTTGTGTGGGAGCTTATGGACTAGAACAGCTCCACCTTCCTGATTCTAGTGGATGGGGAGGAAGAGTATGAAGTTGAGGCTATTCTGGACTCTAGACACAAAGGGAAACATTTGGAATATTTGATTCAGTGGAAGGGCTAGCCAGAGACAGAGAGATCATGGAAGAAGGCAACAGACATACACACCCTATGACTTGTACACCAGATTCATTTGCAGTTCTCAGGGAAACCCTGTCCACATGAGCTGCCACAAGGGACAGACACCTCCTGGATTCACTGGAGTATAAGAAGTGGGGGGGGGGGGGGGAAGGTACAGCACAATTGGACTTGTTATAGATTCTATTGTTATAGCCAGTCTCAATAAAAGAGCAAATTCTTCCCTTACAGGAGTGTCAGTTTCAATCCCCCCTCTTGACTCCTGACAGCAGGCAGATGGGTGGGGGGTGGGGGGTGGTCCTCCTTTTCTTCTTTATGTCCACAACACCTTCATCAGCAGATTTCCCAGTTTAATACCTTCCCCCTCTCCCCCCACGGTATGCACAGCAGTCTCCACCTTGGTTTGTAGTCAAACAACTGACTCCCTTTACAACTAGTCTCCCTCCCCTTCAGAGTCAATGCTGTCTACTGGTACCAAACACCAGAGTTCAATTTTTTTTGTTTTGTTGTTGTCTGCGCTCAGTCATTACTGACCCTGCAGTGACTGCCTGGACGAATCCTTGCAGTTTTCAAGGCAATTGTTTTTCGGAAGTGGTTTGCCAGAGCCTCCTTCCTAGAGCAGAGCCCAGCTGGCGAGCGCAGGAGGCGGGGTTTCCGTTGCTTTGCGCCCTTTTCGGGCGAGCGCGGTTTCGCGCTTTCCCGTCTCTCTGTGCAAGGCGCTGCCAGCATTTTTCCTCCCACCGGAGTGAGAGTCCCCATTTATCTACTCACGTGAGTTTTCGACCTGTTGGGTTGACAGGAGCTGGGGAGGAAACAGGAGCTCACCCTGTTAACGCAAAGGCTGGACTCGAACCGCCGAAGCGTCAGCCATTTCTGGCCAGCAACTTTCAGCGTCATTAAGCTGCTCCGCCACCGCGTCCCCCCAGAGTTCAATACCAGTCCACAGATTTGGGCTTATGGGCATCATGCAGATGGAACTGCTGAAAGACGGAGGGGGCATGGACGTTGGTTGCTGGTTCACAGGATCTCTCTGGGCTAGGTAGCTTTTCCAGTGAATCAGACATTCCAGTCTGCCCCATAGGCAGCAAGTCTAAAATACTATATTCCCCCTGTAATTCTTCCTCCCTTTGTGAAATGGGCGGTGTTGGGAGCAAAGCAGAGTAGCAGAAGGATCAAGGGTTTTATCAGACTTCCCTCCTTGCACACTAGAGAGGAAACTGTTAATTCACAGAACAAGAATTTAAGAGCTCTAATTAATGTACACAAAGGCAAGCAGGGTAGAAAAACTTTTGTTCGTATCTTCCCACTTTTTGTATCTAGAGTGCTGGCCTCTTTTGTGAAGGCAGGGCAGTCTGCATCTATTTTGTTTTGCTGGTGGTTCACCTAGAAATGAAAGTACTACTTCAAAGTGGCATTAGCTTCACCATCAGCTTGTGGATGATGTCTTGAAGATAAATAACATTTAGCACAGGTGAAAGAGGGCCTCCCCAAAATGGGCCATGAATTGCAGACCTCTATCTATGATTGATTGGAAGACAAAGCCGAAACTCTGTCACTAGATGTCAGCCCCACCAGGAAATCAACTCCATGGGAAGGCTAAAACTACTTTTACTGAGATTGGCTATAACAATAGAATCTATAATAAGTCTGATTGTGCTATACCTCCTCCTGCTTCTTATACTCCAGTGAATTTGCTCTTCCTGTAACCAAAAAATAAAGGGAAATCCTCTCCCTTCCTCCTCCCCCACCCCACCCCCACCCCACCCCACCCCCCACTTATTCAAGACACAGAAACTCCAGTTAGAAATACAAAATACCATCCATCTTTCTGAAGCAAAAAGAGAGATGCATAGTCCTCCTTTTCCAGATACCCTTGGGCAGGAAATGGGGACACCATCTTGACCACAGCCAGCGAATGGATGGAGACAGCAGGAGTGGAAGAAGGTCCTGGTACCTCCACTTCAAGGGAGTAGGTATAGAGAGGAAGAATATAGTGAGGGTTGAAGCTGGTATGGTGGGAAATTACCCTGAAATAATACAATAGTACAGGGAAGGTACAAACAGCTGGATAGCAAGAGAAACAGATTGCAGCCATTACAAAAAGGTAGGAAAAAGAAACTTAAGTACTACTTGAGGTAGTACTTCTCTATAGAACCAGATTCACAGTCTTATTAAGGTTGCTTATATCTGCAAGGAACCTTCTTTCCAGAATTGACCCTGTTGAACAGGAAATGACATTTTGAGGATACAGGTGCTCATATTTATCTTAATATAGTTTCTGTGTGGGTTGTATAGGTCCATTTCAATTGATGTGCTCGAAGCTGTGAATAAAATGCTTGGAAAGCTATTTAGTGACCATCTGTATCCTTAATATTTGCCGATCTTGGCTTCTGATGACTAACTAGCACTGAGAGGACATCATGTAAAGTGGAACAGTTTTAGTGGAACAGTTTTAGTAATAATAATAATTATTATTATTTATTAAATTTATATACTGCCTGACTTCCAGCAACCACACCTTAAATGTTAACAACTTTTAGCATGTTGCTATTGTGCCCTTCATTTGGCCAAATGAAGATGTTAATGCTTATCTTTAAAACTGCAAATAGTTCAAATATCTGACCTTTATATTGACCTGCTCATGTCTTAAAACTCCAGGAGTGTTTTTTCTCAAAGTACTTTCAAAAAGGTATATGCCAATATGCAAGAAGTCCCTCTCTATCGTGGTACTCTTGAGTGTGAAACACCATCACACAGACTATCAGCTTTACATCTTGGTAGAATATTAAATAAAGTTACTCTTTCTTGTTGCCAAATTGTTTTTTGATGATTGAGACTACAATTTTACTGCGTTTTGTAATCAGATCAGCATTTATTTTCAAGAGTCATCCTGCATTGGTATCATAAGGATGAGAAATAATTTAAATAAATATAGTATAAATATCTTGTTATTACAAGTAGTCCTCAGTTAATGACCACTCATTCAGCAACTGTTATAAGTTACAATGGCACTGAATAAGTGGTAGTTATGATTGGTCGTCAAAATTCCAGCTGTCTCAGTACCCCTCAGTCATGTGAATGCAATCTGGGCACTTGGCAACTGGCTCACACTTACAATGGTTGCAGCATTCCATGGTCACATGATCACCATTTGCGACCTTCCCTGTTGGCTTCCCACAAGCAGTCAATGGGGAAGTTGGCAGGGAAAGTCGCAAGTTGCTCAGGTAAGTCTCCCCCACCCAGACACTCTCCCTAGCCCCTCTGCACTCACTGGCCACCCAACCCCCTTGCACCCCCTCCCCCACTTGGCAGCAGTCCCGCGCTGCACTCATGCCACACCCCTGTCACTTGCACACCCCTATGCAACCTCCCCACACTCTTCCCAAGCCTCGCTGCCACTTGTGCACCCTCCCTGACACTTGCTGCACTCACACTGTGCCTCCCCTGTGCTTGCACTGTGCCTCCCTGGCCACTCACACACCCTCGCGCACCCTCCCCACACCCTTCCCAACCCTTGCTACCACTCACATACACTCCTTGAGACTCACTGCACTTGTGCTATGCCTTCCCGGACACCCACACACCCTCATGTACCCTTCCCAAGCCTCGCTGCCATTCATGTGCCCTCCCTGAGCCTCACTGCGCTTGTGCTGTGCCTTCCTGGCCACTCGCACATCCTCACACTCCCTTCCTGAGCCTCACTACCACTTGCGCATCCTCCCTGAGCCTCAGTGCACTCACATGGCACTTTCCCAGCTACCCATGCACCCCCATGCATCTTACCTGAGCCTTGCTGCACTCACACGACACCTTTGCACACCCTCCCCGCAGCCTTCCTGAACCTTACTGCCACTTGTGCACCTTCCCCAAACCTCGCTGCACTCGCAATGTGTCTCCCTGGCCACTGACATATCCCTGCGCCCCTTCCTGAGCCTCGCTATGCTTGCACTGCACCTGCCCGGCCACCCATGCACCCTCACATACCCTCCCCCCCAGGCAGCAGCTATCCTGAGTCCCACCATATTCATGGCGCACCTCCCCGGCCAACCACACACCCCCATACTCCTTCTCCCACCCAGCAGCAGCCACATATCTGCCTGGCGGCCTGCTTGCAAGCTGCCTGGGACTTGCAACTTCCTGCCAGCTTCCCCACTGACTTTGGTTGTTGGAAGCTGGCAGGAAGTTGCGAGGTGGTCCTCACTTAACAACTCATGAACCTCACTTAACAATGGCATCGGGAACTGCAGAGATTGCCATCATTAAGCAATGCGGTCACATGACATCGCACTTTACAACCACATCGCTTAGTGATGGAAATTCTGGTCCCAATTACAACCCTTAACCAAGGACTGTCTGTATTAGTGACTGGTCATATTTTGCATAGTCTATCTATGATACGATAGGAAACATATCATAGAAGAAATAAAACATATGATAGAAGAAACATATTTTCTTTTTTGTGATAGGCAGACTTGTGTTTCCTGTAACTACCATGGACAGAATTTGTCTATTTTAATTTATGTATGAATGAGTACATTTACATCAGTTATGCCTTCTGTTTCAAAAATATGTGTTTTAGGCAGAAAGGGATGATTCTGTAGTTAAGATAAAATCCTCTGAACTCCCACTCATTTTGATTTATGACTGAGTTGGCTGGTTGAACTATCCATAATTTTTCAAGTTTAATGGTAGCAACAGTGAATCGATGATTTAAAATAAAAAATGTCATTCCTTCCCTTAGACTCCTTTCATATATCAAGAAGTACTGTATACACATCACAGGTTTGACTCTGACATCTCTATGCATCCAGTGGCCTTTGGTACCCTTTTTCTCTCCTCCTGGGGATTCCACCAAGGTTCTAATTCTTGTTATCTAACATTTCTGACTAGCATCTACATTGGGTAAATTGAGCAGGAGACTGTTTTGTTCAAGCAAATGTTTCAGCATAAAAATGAGTGAATTCCACTAGGTGCTGACATTCCAGATTAGTCCTTGGTGGTCTGACTGACACTGGGTTACACTTATCAAAGTTGGTTGGTGGTACAACTGCTTGAATTATTCATCACTATCAAGTGGCTCTACTCTCTGAAAAAATGTAAGGGATTGAAGACTGCTTAGATACACAGGCAATTGTTTTTGAAACAGTTGGCTTAATTTTTTTTCATCAATCACAGAAATTAACTTTTCAAGCACCTTCAAATTATCCAGTTATATTTATTTGATACTGTTTTAAGTATCAAGGTCCCCCCCTCCCCCCAGTATCTTGGGAACTGTAGTTTGGGAAAGGTGGAGAGAATTTTGAGAAATTATTTTCTAGCAAGAGTCCTGTGCCTTTCCAGGTTACATCAGTGGCAGGAATACAACATAATGCAACTTTTGCCATTGTTTTACATCTATAACACATTTTACTTCTACTGGTGAAAGCCACTTGTAAATCAAGTCATTTTACAATGATGAAAGTCATACTACACATGCACACAAAAGAAACAGCAGCTGTTGACAGTTCTTAATCTGTGAATCCAGATGGAGATCCTAAATGGCTTGGAAAACATGGGTGAAGTACAATATTTATCCTAGGCTTGAAGCAGTAGGAGCAGCTACACTACTGCCAGCAATGGCCTATATCTTCCTTCTGAGGCCTGGGAGTGAAAGCCCATACCCCTTAATATTAGCATTATCAGGTACTCGAGGTTTCTGAAGTGGTGGGTAGAGTTGTTATCTAACACCTGAAGGAGATACCAAATGGGGGTCTCCATGTCAAAGTGGGTTAACCGTGAAGATAGGCTGAAGGCTATTTAATTTTCTGTTTCACATTTTTGTTTTAAGACCCTGGAAGAATCTTCTCATTAGGCCTTGGAGATGGAGGAGGATGCCCTAGTCAGGGTAACCAGAAGAAAGGATGGCATTTGGGGATTAATATACCAGGTGACAATCATAGAATCAAAGGGTGGGAAGAGATCTTTATCTAGTTCAAACCCCTGCAAGACCCACTAGAAAATCTCTGACATATGACTGTCTATCCTCTGAAGACCTTCAGGGAAGAAAAAATGCACTGTTTTCTGAGATTGTGAATTTGGGGTTTTCATAAGCCGTACGCCATAATCATCACAATTATACCAAAGTAAGGCTTGACTTATCTCGCTTTGCATGTAATGCATCTCTCTCATATATTGGTTTCACCTTTTGAGTTGCCATACTGACATAAATGAACATTTGCACGATATTTTAATTTTTTGAGTTTCACCTGTACAGTTAGGAAATTCCATCTGATATTTAGACTGAAGTTCTTTCCTTGTAGTTTAAACCCATCAATTCTGGTTCTGCACTCAGGAACAGTGCAGAATAATAAGTCTACTCACTCTTCTGTGTGACAGCCCTTTAGATATTTGAAGTCTGCTATCATATCTCCTCTAAATATAACTAGATCTTTTAACTGTTCTTCCTAAGACTTGGCTTCCATACTATTCTTGGTTAGTCCTCATGAACTTGCTCAAATTTGTCACTGTCATTTTCTTTAATAGGTATCCACAATTTCTTGTAATCTACAAACACAAAGCCTTAGTATAGTCAATAAAAGAAAAACAGCCATTTCTGGGATTTCCTTGCACAGAGTTATCTCTAGAATCCAGCTTCTACATTTGGTAGTTTTCTTAGTGCAAATATCCTATTTTTCACATCTTCAGCTATGCTGTTGAATGGTTTGCTAACTCACCCTGTCATCTTGGCTTACCAGGACTTTGCTATGCAGCAATGGCTCATTTCTGTACCATTGAGCAAGTTTTTCAATTGCCAGCAGTGCTGGGCATGCATGGTAATGGAGGGGGAATTGAATATGAGATGGTATTCTTTATGTGCCCACCTTGACACAGATCTGGAAGTGGTTATTGCTTTTTAAATTTCATTAGAGTTGGAGGGATATTGCTGGATAAAACCCCTAGTCTATCTTCAAGGCAGATAATATCCTATTGTACAGTGGGGAAACAAGGTAGATGCCTTTTTCTGATCATCTTCTGCATCATGGTGGCTGGGGGCTTCTGAGAATTGAAATCCACACATCATAGAGTTGCTGAGGTTCAGAAACATTGCACTAGAGCATCTCTGACAGATGATCATCCAGACTCTGTTTGAAGACCTCCAGTGAAGGAGAACTCACCACTTCATGTGGCGGCCTGATCCACTGACTCATAGCTTATACAGACAGGAAATTCCTCCAGACATCTAGCCTGAACCTTCTTCCTTATAGTTTTAATCTACTGGTTCTGAACTTGCTCTGGGGCAATAGAGAAGGCCGTTCTATGTGACAAATCTCTGGATATTTGAAAACTGTTCAAATAGCTTTTGCTGTAGCTCTCCTCTGAACTCAGTCCAATTTGTCAGTGTTCTTTCTGAATGGTGGTGCCCAGAATGGGATGTGGTATTCCAGGTGGGGTCTCATCAGGAGTGCCTATATCAAATAAGTCTTTTTCTTGGTTCTGTCATTTTATGCAGAAGACAGGCAAATCTTACAGAACTGAATTCAATGACTGTAATATGTAGGATAGTAGCTGTTCTAAGCAGATGAACTCAGGCCTTTGTTTCTCTGAATTCCCTCCTCTCCTTTTTCCACTGTTTGTCTTAGCAATAAGATTAGCAGTGGGAAGGCCTCCTTATGAAAGCAAAACAAAATGTTTTGTTACACACTTCTGGTAATTTGCTGGAAGGGGTAGCTGTAAAAAAAGAACTCTGTAATATCATTATCTTTACCCATATTAGTAAACCATTAGTCTTTTTTTTTTTTTTAAGAAGCAGTGCCCATTTTTAAAAGAAACAATCCCATGTATTAATTGAAATATTACATTTACTGTGCTGTATAGGGCTCTCAAGAGCTTGTTGCTCTTTCTGAAATGAACTGTTTAGTCCTGCAACTCATGTTAAACAGTTCTCAGGAGGCTCTCTGGTCAGTCACTCATGCCCTGGTCATCTCTTGGTTAGCTTATTGCAATGCATTCTACGTGAAGCTACCCTTGAGGAGTATCCAGAAGCTACAGTTGGTTCAAAATACGGCTGCATGGACAATTTGGGTGCCTCAAGGATGGCACTAAACAACTTTACTGAGGGAGCTGCATTGGGTGCCAGTTTGCTTCCGGGTCCAATTCAAGGTGTTGGTTATTACCTTTAAAGACCTACATGACATGGGTCCAGGTTACCCAAGGGACCATCTCATTCCCATCACATCAACCCATCCCACCTGGTCAGACAGAGAGGGCATGTTGCAGACCCTGTCAGCGAGAGAATGTCAGCTGGTGGGGCCCAGGAAGAAAGTCTTCTCTGCCATTGCCCCCGCCCTTTGGAATATACTCTCCCCAGAGGTGCAGCAGGCCCCTACCCTCCCAGCTTTCTGGAAAGGTTTAAAGTCCTGGCTCTTTAAACATGGGACAATAAGAGCTCTAACCAACCCTGGGGGTGGCTGACACCCTGATGACACTCCCTGAGCTATCTGCCAATTTATTATTTATTTAAGATTGTTTTTATATTGTATTTTAACTGATTTTAACTTTTCTGTAAAATATATATATATATACATACACACAAATCTTAGAGAAACTATAGCATTCCTACATCCATCTCCCTTTCTCTCTCTCTCTCCTGTCTCCTCTCTTTCTCAATCTCTTGAAAAACAAGCATCACAAAACGAATATTGCTCAGAAAGACACTGTGGTGCTCTGCATATTCTGTTTGATCTTTATGAAGCCGTTTCTTATTCATCTGCTTAATCATTTTTCTCTCCATTCTTTCTTTTGAAACATTTTCCTGATTCAATTCATTCATAGCTGATGTGACATCCTCCTCTCTACTTGATCCAAACATCTCCCATTACATTGATGAGTGCTTATCTTGAATCAAAAGTTCAAAAGATTGTGGCATAATATCATGCAGAACGTATGGTTTTCTGAACCCAGGGACTGCCACTGAAAATATGAACAATATAACTGGATACAGTGTCTATAATGTTTGACACCTTTTATTATAGGACAGTTTGTTTAACCTTATTCATTTCCCAATGAACACTATTAGTATGTCTGTTATATGCTCCTATCAGGCCTAAAATGACAATCAAGTTCACAGCTTTTTGTTAAATAAAATTTCAGCAAATCACAAGCCAAGTGCCAATGGAACTGATCTATAATTTAAAATAAATTATACATAAAGTATTGCTTTTCTTCAGTAATCTTTGTATAATTTTGACTGTTTTCCACAAAGCCATTAAGTTGTGGTTAATCTAGAATTGTCATAAAATGGTGAAATTTATCGTGCTCTAAAAACTGTGTGCCATTGTTAAGTACACCCCTGTGAAGAATGTTTGGGAAAAATGTGTACAAATGCTGCATAATTTCAAACCATTTTTTCTATCCTATGAAGTAACATCAATGTGCTGACAAAAACAATAAAGAAATAAGAATCTTCTTTTGCCTGCTAATGTAAATAAATCAATTCTTACTTCATGCTGTGGCTTTTTTTCAAGTTCATCATCTATCCACTTAAGCTCCTCCTTATTCTTGGCTGATAGAACTGGCATGAACTATATTTTCAATTACAGTATTTATCTCTGGTCAATGTAAGAACTCCCAAGTCTTCCTTTTGCACTTATAAATATCCAGATGACGCTTATGAATTCTCTACATCATTTCTATTCTTAATCTGTTAGGACTATTAACCTGTTGTTCTGAAATCTTTTAAGAAATTCTAAACTTTTTAATGAAATACCGTTTATTACAGAGAGCTTTATCAATAATTGGAGCAGCAATCAATATGGAGCAGAGAGACCATTATGGCCAATCATAACTGATTGCCCCTTGTAATGTCACTATTATGATGTTGTAGTTTGTTGCTTCCAGTTTTCTGTTTGTATTGTACTTTGCTCAGGGCCAACTGGAATGAAGTGGCATAGAAATGCTAATAAATGAAATTCCTCTAATGGAAGAAAATGAAAAGAGAAGTTCAGTCGATGGGAAGACTGAATCCAGAAAGACATATGTGGAGTTGTACACCAAGATAAAAGAAGCAGAGAGAAAAAACAGGGAACTCTTCCTGGAGAACTCCTAAAATTTTCTATTTTTCCCCTTCCTTCCACCTTCCTTTGCCTTGGAAAATTCTGGAACAATGAGATTGCTCTGAACCCTGAACACAATCACATCTGTGGTAACAGACTGTGAAGTTTAGAATTTCAGATAAGGATAAACTTCATTGTTGATAGGAACTCATTGGACTTACTTTCTCCTCATTTCTTTTCAGCCACCCTTCCCTCTTTTCTCTGCCTGATTAAGAATTTGTACAATAAAGGATCAATTTAGCTGGAAGTCTTGGGCCTAATTATTGAGTCTTACATACATCACTTACAGGTGAAACTCGAAAAATTAGAATATCGTGCAAATGTTCATTTCTGTCAGTATGGCAACTCAAAAGGTGAAACCAATATATGAGATAGACGCATTACATGCAAAGCGAGATATGTCAAGCCTTACTTTGCTATAATTGTGATGATTATGGCGTACAGCTTATGAAAACCCCAAATTCACAATCTCAGAAAATTAGAATAGTGTGAAAAGGTTCAATATTCTAGGCTCAAAGTGTCCCACTCTAATCAGCTAACAAATCCATAACACCTGCAAAGGGTTCCTGAGCCTTTCAATGGTCTCTCAGGCTGGTTCAGTAGGAATCACAAGCATGGGAAAGACTGCTGACCTGACAGTTGTGCAGAAAACCATCACTGACACCCTCCATAAGGAGGGAAAGCCCCAAAAGGTAATTGCAAAAGAAGTTGGATGTTCCCAAAGTGCTGTATCAAAGCACATCAATAGAAGGCTATGTGGAAGGGAAAAGTGTGGTAGAAAAAGGTGCACAAGCAGCAGGGATGACCGCAGCCCGGAGAGGATTGTCAGGAAAAGGCCATTCAAAAGTGTTGGGGACTTTCACAAGGAGTGGACTGAGGCTGGAGTTAGTGCATCAAGAGCCACCACACACAGACGGATCCTGCACATGGGCTTCAAATGTCGTATTCCTCTTGTCAAGCCGCTCCTGAACAACAAACAACGTCAGAAGCGTCTTACCTGGGCTACAGAAAAAAAGAACTGGTCTGTTGCCCAGTGGTCCAAAGTCTTCTTTTTTGATGAGAGCAACTTTTGCATCTCATTTGGGAACCAAGGACCCAGAGTCTGGAGGAAGAATGGAGAGGCACACAATGCACGATGCTTGAAGTCCAGTGTGAAGTTTCCACAGTCTGTGTTGATTTGGGGAGCCAGGTCATCTGCTGGTGTTGGTCCACTGTGCTTCATTAAGTCCAGGGTCAACGCAGCCGTTTACCAGGAGTTTTTGGAGCACTTCATGCTTCCTTCCGCAGACGAGCTTTATGGGGATGCTGACTTCATTTTCCAGCAGGACTTGGCACCTGCCCACACTGCCAAAAGTACCAAAACCTGGTTCAATGACCATGGGATTACTGTGCTTGATTGGCCAGCAAACTCGCCTGACCTGAACCCCATAGAGAATCTATGGGGCATTGCCAAGAGAAAGATGAGGGACATGAGACCGAACAATGCAGCGGAGCTGAAGGCCACTATTGAAGCATCCTGGTCTTCCATAATACCTCAGCAGTGCCACAGGCTGATAGCATCCATGCCACGCCGCATTGCGGCAGTCATTGCTGCAAAAGGGGCCCAAACCAAGTACTGAGTACATATGCATGCTTATACTTTGCAGAGGTCCGATATTGTTCTATTTCCAATCCTTGTGTTATTGATGTCATGTAATATTCTAATTTTCTGAGATTGTGAATTTGGGGTTTTCATAAGCTGTACGCCATAATCATCACAATTATACCAAAGTAAGGCTTGACATATCTCGCTTTGCATGTAATGCGTCTATCTTATATATTGGTTTCACCTTTTGAGTTGCCATACTGACATAAATGAACATTTGCACGATATTCTAATTTTTCAAGTTTCACCTGTATGTTAAAGAACTCAGGATGATCCTAGATGTCTGTAGCATGGCCATGTTTGACTGATACCACTCTTTCTGAGTGGTAATATCTTAATCCAACCATTGGGAGACAGCTTTAGACTCTGACAGACTTTGGATCATGAAAGAGGTGGAGACAATCTCCAGTGACCTATAGTTCCCAGAATCATTGGGAAGGTTGGGATAGACCAACAGTTTTTAACCCAGCAATAGCCTTGTGGTTGTGTTCAAAACTACACCTAAGGCTATCATCTAGTGAATTAGAGGAATGTACCTAAAAGTCTGTCAGCATTGGCAATCACATGTAAGGTGTGTTTGTGGAGAGTCATTAAGGTAGTATCAGAGGGTTTCCTCTGATAGGGAACAAATTTAAAAAGTGAGAGTGCTGGGATTCACTGGTCTCCAAGCTTGGGGCATTATAATTCAGTACAGTTGGCAGATTATTGTAAGCATTGTGGCAATAAGAACCAGAACAAGCTTTTGAGCTTAATGAAGTACTCCCTTCCACTTCAGAAGAAGGAACCTAACCATTTAATAATGCCTTAGGTACTATGGTTCCACAGCCATAGGGGAAACAGAGAAAAGTTATTTTAGTATGGGGATAATCTTGTGAATTGTTCCCAATTGTTTGAGCAGTATTGCTCTCTAAGGAAGCCATCAAAGGAGAGATGCAGAAAGGCAGGAGCTAACTTAGGTAAATTCCTTGAGCAATTGGGAGATGAATAAAGTGATAGCCAGCAAATGTGATTGGTGCAGCTGGCATTTCTCTTTTCCCTTCTTTTGGCCCCCTTATTGTTAGCGGGAATATCTACATCTGCATCTACATATTCCATAGATCTGTTTTAGACAAAAATGTCACAAAAAGAAGTGCACAGGGGGGAGAGAAAGAGAGAGAGAGAGAGAGAGAGAGAGAGAGAGAGAGAGAGAGAGAGAGAGAGAGAGAGAGAGAGAGCGAGCGCAAGCCTGAAAGCCCAGGATGCCCCTTCTCCCTCCTGCCAGAAAAGCCAGTGGCAGGAAAAGTGAGTCTTTAAGTTAGTGGATTTTAGGTACCTTGATTCAAAAATTGTTGTGGTATAGTGCACTGTTTGGGCTAACTTGAGGGTACAAATAGACAAACAGATAAACATAATGGGAGTTTTGGTAGTAAAATTGGGGTGTTTAGTAGTAGAATTGGAGTGTTTAATTTGGGATATGCCTCTTTTGTCAGGATGGAAAATTGAAACATGTAACTTGGGAAAATTTGTTTGAAGCAGGGCTCCTCCTTGAATGATTTAAGTTCTAGATATAAAAGATTTTATATTGTTATTAATCAGTTGTCTGCTGTGATTTGATGAATAGATCAAGGGGAAAGAAAATGGTGTTTGGTATATGATCCATCTGTTTCAGATTAACCTACACTTAGGGATGGAATAGCAGTAAGACATGAGCCCTCAAAACATTCTTAGTTGGAGAGATTTTCACAATGAACACATTGATTTGAAAAAGAATTAGCATTACAGAATATGTGAACGACCTGGATATCAACATCTTTATTTACCATTATTATAAATCTTATTCGGAATATGCTGCTCAAGTGATTGGATAGGGTTAGTCATGCAAGAAAATTATAAAATATATCTCAGGGGGAGGGAATTTGGGTTACCAATGAAAAATATGAGCAAGACAAAATTGGGCAGTTGTGGACCATGCCAAATAACAATGTATATTTCTTCAGAAATTATGTTCTCAGTGTAGTGCACAGGCAAGTACTGAAGCATAGTTACAATCCTAGTCTTCCTAGTAATATCTATATTAAAAGAAAATAAACTAGCTATTTCTGTGTTTTACAGACACTTCTGACACCAGCAGATTGGAAGTACTGCTTTATTTGTGTCAGATGGATTCTGTTTTGAAAATGGTCTGTTGGAATTGAAGCATTATTATTCATATGGTGATGTATTAATAAGATTGCTCCATGGATAAAAGGGACAAAGGTGAAGAAAATTAAAACAGAGAAATATTTTTGAAACATAGGGATTTTATTGTGGATGTTTAAAATACTTTATCTATGACCAGGAAGACAACATAGGGAGAGGTAAAAGTAATTTCATACCATCTGCTTGCTCAAGAGTCAACTGTAAGCAAGAGACATACTTAATTAGCTGGTATAGGAAAAGACTAAGCAACCTACTGTGATTGGGTGTTGCCCCCCCTCCCAGCAGTGCACTGAAAGGATTATATGTAGAGAAACTGCAGATGTATTGCTATGGAGAGTTCCATTTGGGTACTCCACCCAGACAGACCTACCTAGAAAGCAAGGTTCACAGAAAACCTAATTGGTTCTTGTGAATAACTTGGATGTTATATTTATCTGATGTAGGAAAAGTCAGAAAGCAATCAGAAAGCAATCTTCTTCTTAAAAGTCATGGTTTATCCTTTGTCATGCCATCTTTTTTAGACCCAATAGTTTACAGCTGGGAAAGAAAACCTGAAGTGTCCATGAATGACTTTATTTCTGATGATCCCTGTCTTTTCTAAGTTGTAAGAATTTGGGTATGAAAAAAACACATATATTGCCTTCCAAGTCTATCACCCATTATACACATGTCAACTGGACAGCTGCCAGTTAACTGGAGCTGCCCTGTGATTATGCTGAGAATTTTTTTTACCCACTGATTCAGGATATATACAAAGGGAAGGGCCTAAAGATGATAAGGCCCATATTAAATTAGAACCACAAGTGTAAAACATTTTTGAATTGCATACTCATAAAAAGGGCAATATAATGGAAATGTAATAAGAACTACTGTAAGTGATTTTAATACAATGAATTATCCATCCATATGATGATTCCATGAATTAAATTGGACTGCATAACTTAATGATGGCAAAAATTATTGGCATTGTGAATGCAACCCTATAATAAATTATACAAATCCTTTTGTAAAGTAATCACTTGGCCCACTATATTAATGCTTGCATATTGGGTGTGATGCCTGACAAGCAGTGACACAAGAGCTTGTAAGCTTGTTCAAAGATGGTTAATGAGAAACCAGATCTTAGTTCAAGAAATCACTATGGAGCCTACCAATCTGTGGTCCACAGGTTCTCGGTGCTTTCATCAGAATGACAAAAGCAGGATGGCACAATTGTGTCACAAGTGCTGCCCCTTTTGGGTATAAATGTAATGTTGTAATGCACATAGAAAAGGGCTTGCATCACAATGCCATAATGCTGGTTGTGTTTCTCTGATGCCTTTGCCCCTACTCCTTTGCAGATGCTGCTGGAGCATACTCCCAGAATGAAAACACTCCCTGGCTTTCTCACCAATTTAATTTTTATTTTAAATATTGTAGTGGAATATTCCTCTAACAAATCCTAGATAATGAACTTCTTTCTCCTATAATAACAATATAAGCAAGTCACTGCTTTTCTTGATCTGATTATAACAAAATCCCACTTAAGGGGAGCTCAGATCAGCTCCTATCCTGGCCATCTTCTGGAAGAAACCAAAGACAAGTTCTTCCAGGGGGCATTTGAGTTATGACACCTAGAGTTGCTCCTTGTAGTTTTGCCTTTTGTATTGTGTTTTTACTGGATTTGTAAGCTACAGAGAGTTGGGTAGATTGTGGCTGGGTAGAACGAGAAAAAATGTAACCTGTCATTCAGAACAAAATATGGGAGAAATTAAAACAGGGAGCAGCCATTTTACAAGATAATTTAAGAAAGCAGCTATGATTTTTTTCAGGCTGAGGGCTGAACTTTGTCTATGACAGGCATGTTAGAGAAGCACACCAAAATGCTGGTGAATCTAGGCCAAAGAAGTTGCCAAGACTAGGATAAAAAAATGATTAAGTTTAATGTACTTAAATATTGTAAATGCAATTACTTTCCATGTATTTAACTATTTCTCCTTTGCGTCACATTGAAAAGTACAATTTGGTAATAAATCTTGGAGGAACTGGGGGCAGAGAGATATCTGTGTGCATCCTTTTCTTCTTCGGTTGCACACTGTTGACTTAGCACATCTAGCATGTTATTCACCAAGTCTTGTCACTTTATACTGGCATTATTCAGACAGAGGGATGCAGTTAACAGTAATAATGAACTCTTGCCTACAAAAGCACAAAGATACTGTGCTAGAGGATCAAAATATGAGCTTATGCTCATATATATGTAGCTGACCTGCTGAGCAGCAAAATGATAGAAGGCGGCAAGTGTTAGTGGAAGCAGATGGATCAAAGGAAAACAAAAGGGGCAAGCATGCTTGGGACACATGACTTCCCCAGCGGTAAGGAAGGGAATGAGAGAGACAGAAAATTGGTTCACTGAATTAACCCTTTGCCAGATAGATAGGAACTCTGTGCCAGAGCAGGGGAACTTTATATGAACAGCAAAGAAAATCCCAAGGTTCAGATTTGAGTTATTTTCAGCGGCAGTTATGTTACTGTTCTCTCCAGCACTGTGTCAGATTGTAAATAGTGGTGTCCTATGTGATATGCTGTCATAATCATCTGTGGTATATCATAAAAGTCACTGGCAGCATGCCTCTCCATTAACCTGTTTTCTCAGCTCCACCACATCACTGGATAGGGTTTGGCAGCCGTCATGCCTTCAGCCCCACACTATGCTGCTTTCCTTAGCTCTTTATCAACCTCCTTGCCCTCAGATGGATCACAGCTGGTTACAACAATGAAGGAACAAAGAGAATAAAGAAGAGGGATGCATAAGGAGGAAGAGCCAAGTGAAGATAGCACTTGCTCAGAGATATTCAGAGTAGCAAAGCCATAAAGCGGAAGATTGCCTCTGAGGAATACCAATTATTTTGCCAAGTCAGTTTCAAGCAGCAGCACTGTGGTATAATAATAAGGCACATCCTTAATATTTATTTTATTTTTACACTGCTAAAAATATTTCTGTGCTGCTTTGGAATAAAACCATAATAATAATATAAATAAAATATAGTTTAAAAGGTATCTCAAGCATGTCAGCCTTGAAGCTTACACTGGCCTGTGAACAGTAGCCACCAGGAAGATGGCTGGGCTCCAAATTGCCACCATCTGAAAGTTGTACCACAGAATGCAGGATTTCCCAAAGCTTGTGTATGCCTGGGAGGCTGATGTGTTATTATAGGTAACCTGTTCCCAAATTGTTTAAGGCTTTGGCTAATACTTTGAATCCTGCTCTGCTGAATATTCTAGATCGAGGCTGAACATTTTTAGATCTTTTTTTCTTAGGAAAAAAAAAAGAAATTATTTCTTTTCTTTTCTTTTCTTTTCTTTTCTTTTCTTTTCTTTTCTTTTCTTTTCTTTTCTTTTCTCTGTCCCTATAGAATTTAACTCCCTCCAGAAATTAGTGAAATGATGCCTGCAATTTCTCTGGGTGGCGAATTATGACAGGCTATTGTGTATAGCTCTAGAACTGTTGTCAGGCCTACTATGACTTCAAGCCATGGAGGCAACATCATGTAGTAAACTGTCATTTTGTGTCTCACCATGATCTTTAATTAAACCTGTTCTTTAGACATTCATACTAATTAGAGGTGCACCTTGCAGTAAATTAGCCCCTACAAAAATTACTGTTGCAATAGTCATGTATACTTTCGTATATGACAGTGATGATATTCTCTTAGTTGCTGCCCAAGGGCTGCTTTAGAGTGAAATGCATCATATATATTATTAGAAATTATACTTTCAAAATTTAGCCTGTATAGGTCAGATATATGGAAATATTTGGTTCACTATGTTTTTCCCCTTCACACTGAAAAATTCAGAAAATTTCCTTATAAAACTTTTATGCAAATATTCATTTGTAATTTGTGCCCAAAACCAATGGCCTTCTTATTTAAACATAAAGACAGATTGCTTTTATGCATCACTGCAAAACATGGAATTTTAAATTTATGATCTCTTGGCGTATAAAACATAAATTGTTTATTGCATTTTATTAGCCAACCTTATAACATATAATTCAGTGCTTTGCATATGAATATGATACAGGATACCAAAGATACACATTTAACATAAACTAAATGTAGCAAACTTTAAAAATTAGAGATGTTTGCATGGAATCTGGTTTCTGTCAATATCACAGCTTTTCCATGTATTATTCCATTGTATCAAATTGTTTCCAATTAAAAAAACCCTAAAGTTTGTATTTGTTATTATATGTAACTTTCCCTAGTGTATTGCACTTTGTATCCACAGTTACCCCAAATATATATATTTTTGTTTGCTATTTTTTAAAATATGTATTATTTTGGACATATCTTTATTTGTTATTTCAATATAGACCCTCATTTCTACCCATAGGACACCAACTGTGGCTTTCTTTGCCAAATACATGCATTTCTTATGAATTTGGAGGAGATTAAATTGATAGAGTGTAGTGGATTCCATTAACTACTGCATCTAATGCTGGGTCACAATAGTTGATCGTGCCATTTTCCTCCCAATGAATTCCAATATATTCCAAAATATATAAGAGAATATATTTTCTCTTATATTTGTACCCAAAATATCAATAGGTTTACAAACACACACACCAAAATAGCTCCTGTGTTTACAAAAAGTATGCAAGGGTCTATAAGGCACATCGTTCTTTATTTGGCAAGCATGCTTCCAACAGTTCCTCACTTGCAGTGTCCCTCCTACTAAACTTCCGTGTAGAACAGTCATTCTTTTCTCCTGATCTATGCTTTCCTAAGGGCATAGCCAGATGGTCATGTTAAATCCACCCTTACTTGAGCTGAGAGAAAAGTATACCAACATGAACTCTGCTGCCCCTATTTTGCCTCAGTTTAAATCCATTTTAATGTGGAACAAGTAAAGGAAAGCAATGGGTGAGTCCTCTGGATTTGTATCGTCTCCCACTGAGTGTCACGTACTGGCAGGGAAAATAGCTATCAATTGCTCTCCTTAATATGTGGTAGGAAATACTGGATTCTTGAAATAGTGGGCTTAGCTACCTGTGAAGTTTGTTTGTTTGTTTGTTTGTTTGTTTATTAAATTTGTATGCTGCCCATCTCCCCCAACGGGTGACCCTGGGCAGCTCACAATTAAAACCAAAAACCCAAAAAGTTAGCTAAACTATCAGGTTGCAGGCACAGAAGTGCTCTCAGGCTATGACTTCTCAGTTGCACTGTTTCTAGATGTGGGTTGACAGAACCAGCAATGCATAATTGCTTTTCTTTCCCAGTCTGAATGGACCTTCTGTGTGGAGCAAGACTAGTGCACACTCAAGAAAGTGCTACACCCTTTTTTAAACACAGGTCTAGCACTCTTTCAAAAAAGCACTAAACCTGTGTATATAAGGAGTTCACAAGACCTAATAAGTGCTTTGGAAAGTCTATTCAGGAACTACATGGACAAATTACTCTGTGGAAGCCAGGTCTCTTGTATCTTGTACAGCTCAAGCCAACAGGGCAATATCTGATGACCAGAATGAATGATGAATGTCTACAGAAGCCTGAAGTAACCAATGGGTGCTGGGCAGATCCCAACTCCTCACCTTGTCATCAATTGTGAGCCGCCCAGAGTCACCCGTTGGGGGAGATGGGTGGCATACAAGTTGAATAACTAACTAACTAACTAAATAAATAAATAAATTGCATCACTGATAAAGCACAATAGATTGTGTCCACAACAGAAATAGCACTGGGAGAAGAGGTAAAGGACTACTTTAAAACTGAATAGCCTTGGCTTTAAGTTGCCTCAGCTGTTGGCTGGTGACAAAAGCAATATCATAAGGATGTCATATAAAAATGGTCACCAGGGCATGTGCTTGTTGTGGTTAGGGGGAAGTCAAAATTAGCACAGCCTCACTGACTGTCCTTCCTGTCTGTTACTCTGGCTCTCTATCATTCCATATATATTAGGGCTAGATTTATATGGTTATGTGCAATTCAAATGTATTTTAATTGTTCTGTATCTCATAATGCTGTCACTTTCTAGGTTGCATTAAGATACTTGTAAGCCTCAGGCACATTTATCTTTGTAGGCCCTCATTGGGGTAATAATCTGGTTGTTTATGATTATAAAGTAATTCCTGGACCTATATTCTTCAATAGGTTACAGTAAATATAATAGAGTATTAATAATATCTTAAACATATTTAATTTTAGGATATATGAATTCTGATGTTATTGTTGCTTTTCATAGTTTCATATTTTTAAATTTAAAACATTTCTGTAGGACTCAAAGGTTTTGTAGTCCGTGGGAACTGTGCCCATTGTGCCTAAGGAATAATATGAGCTTTAGCCTTGCCAGTTGTTGGGGACAAATGACAAGAGAAAAATATAATTCTTCTTTGTATCTTTCCAGTACTACTGGATGATCCACAAAGGACACTTTTTTTGTTGTTTTGGGTTACTATTTTTCCAGACTGAAAGAGGGGAGCTGCTTGCGTGTGCGTTGGGGGGGAGGGCGGGGGAGGTCTGAGGAAGTAAAGCAAAACAGGTGTCTTAGGTGTAGCAGAGATTTATTTTTAAGAAAAAGATACACAAATTGTGTCATCACAATTGCTACTTTGCTGCTGTACTTTCACAGCACAATCCCATAGACAAATGTTCACCCTAAGCATGTCCTTGAAGACTGATTATGTGAGAAGGAAGACACTGATTGCAGGAGATAGTCTGAATGGGAATTAAGAGCAGATCCATACTTTCAGCTTGGCATATTGCCGTTATGGACCCTTCACCAATTCCTGAGTGCAAGAATGCATCCCAGCCTAGCCCATTGCAAATGCACACGCACCCATGTTTCCCAGCTTCCATTCAAGACTGTTTTTCACCTAAGCTTTCTTAAACCCTTCAGAGTGGATGGTCTCCAGTGCTTCATTCCTTTCTAATAGCAATTCCTCTACTGAATTTTTAAGTGGCAAGGTAGGAATGTTGTTACTTTGTTTCTATGAAGCTAAACTATCAATTCTTCCTTGCTCTAAAGTTTCCATGGGCCTACAGTGGAATGTACAATTGAAAGAACATGCTGTACCCTATTGCTTTGAGCTATGATGGTATAATAATGGGAAAAAAAGAATACAAAGGGTCTGCATTAGTATCAAAGGAGATAATGTGGGGGGGGGGGGGTACACCAGTCCACACAGGAACCAGGCTTGCCTTCCCCAAATGGATGGAAGGACAAGAAGCATGGGAATGATCAGCCAGGTTTTGTGGTGGCTGTACTCTGGACAGAACATCAGTATGCCCCCTTGCTAACCCACCCAATATAGACTGGAATTTCTGAAGTTGGTTTAAGGAACAGAGCATTACAGACAAGCAGCCTAGGATGAAGTGCAGAATTGCCCAAAATATACCTGCTTGCCTTATGCTATAAATTTCCCCTGTTTCCTTGCGTCTTCTGTGAAATGTGCCTCTTGCCATCTGATGTTTACCTTGCAGTTTCAAAAAGCAGGGCATTCCTGGGGGAGGCGTCACATTTGTGAAACTCTCTGTAGAAAAGCTTAAATGCAAACTCTAAGTGACTGTGGCTAGTAGTGGTTTTAGAGAATGCTGAAGATGATATGCTGCCCACAGTGTAACAATGGATTTACTTTTGTCACACTATCACCACTGCTCAAACAGCTTTTTGAAACATATGATTGATGACAGTGGGCTATTTGCTTCAAAGAAAGGTAGAGAAAAATGTTCTATCCAGGAATAAAAATGCTATAAACACAAGGTGGTTCATTTTTCTTCATGCAAAATTCAACTTGATTTAATCGTACCTTGTAGGAATTAAATCACATCAAGAAAACTTTGGATTTCTGGACAATGGTCTACACTACCTACAAGATGAGCTTCTGACAAGAGACTGGGAAGTATGTGTTTGGAAGACATCTTGCTTGGGTCATCCAAAGGGCTTTAAACTAAATCTAGAAGGGGAAGGAGGCTAATTTCTAGGACCAAACATAAGCCCCAAGACAATGAATTTGACAACAAGGAAGGAAGTGGTGAAAAGGAAGGGGCACTCAGGTATAAAACAGTAAATGCAGCAAGCAAACACAAGGTCAGCCATAAAGGGTTCAGATGCCTGTACACTAATGCTCAAAGTACAGGGAACAAACAGGGAGAACTTGAAGTCCTAGTACATGAGGGCAGGTATGATATTGTTGGTATTATCAAAACTTGGTGGGATGGAACCCATGATTGGAATATACTACTAGAAGGGTATAATTTGTTCAAAAGAAACAGACCCAGCAAAAGAGGAGGAGGAGTTACACTGTATGTAAAAAATTACTACACCTGTACAGAAATACATGATTCCAAGAATGAAAGTCTTCTTGAAAGTATTTGGGTGAATATTAAGGGGGGGAAATGTCATTGCTTTAGGTGTGTATTACAGGCCACCCAACCAAGCAGAGAAAATAGATGAACTTTTTGTAAATCAATTAGCTGAGGTGTCCAGAAAACACACCACTGTAGTAATGGGGGACTTAACTACCATGACATCAACTGGGAAACAAGCTCTGCAGTAAGTGGAAGATCGAAGAGGTTCCTGATGTGCCTAGCTGATAACTTTATCAACCAAAGGGTGGAGAAAGGAACTAGAGGGTCAGCTATACTGGACTGGATACTTACTAATAGGGTTGAAGTGGTTGAGGGAATAGAAGTTGTAGGAACTTTGGGAGAGAGTGACCATGTCTTACTAGGATTCACCATAACGCAGGCAAGTGTAACTGAACAAAGTCAGACTAGTGTTCTAGATTTTAAAAGAGCTGATTTCAACAAACTAAGAGAAAGAATAGGAAGGATCACATGGATGGAAATCCTAAAGGGAAACACAGTTCAGGATGCTTGGGAAACTCTGAAAAATGAGATAATAAGGGCCAAACAAAAACAATACCACAGAGAAAGAAAAACAAGAGACACCTGATGAGACCAGCGTGGTTGCACAAAGAGCCCTCTGTCTGTCAGATTCAGCCAGCATGGCACGGCTAGGGACTTGCCCAGCCGCGCTTAGTCAGTTTCACCGCCCGAGCGCCACCAAAGGAAAAGGGGAAGTGAGAAACCAGGAATGGATTAATGGGCCACCTGGGGCCGCTTAACTAAACCGCAAGCAGATACTTTGTGTTAACACCAATTTGCCTCGAGCGCTACAGACAAAGGAGAGAGCAGTGGCTAGGGGCAAAGCAATCAGCGCGTGATTGGGAACTCCTGGCTTTGCGCACAACAGAAAGACCCAACGAAGACAACGACCACGCCATCGGAAAAAAGCAATCAAGAAACAAAAGAACTGGGCTGAATCTGCCATTTGAGCAAGGAGGGGGATTACTGCGGGTAATCTGTGACCTGTAATCTGTAATCTGTAACCTAGCAACAGGGGCTAAGCGCAGGAACGGGGCAACTATAAATTGTGCTGTAAGATGTGCCAAGCCAGTCCTGGCTTTGTCTGTAATTACGTACATTACGCTTGAGTAAACTTCTTTGCTGAACACAAGTGTCATGAGAATTTCTCTGAGTCAAATGGGGTAAACCTTGCACTGTCAAGCTGAGGGACAAAAAGGACAAGTATAAAAAATGGAAAGAGGGGCTTGTAACTAGAGCAGAATATCAGCAAATAGCCTGAATCTGCAAGGATAGAGTCAGGAAGGCTAAGGCTCAGAATGAGCTAAGACTTGCAACAAATGCAAAAAAAAAAAAAAATTCTTTCGATATGTAAGGAGCAAGAGAAAAGTCAGGGAAATGGTTGCTCCACTAGTGGGAGAAGATGGCAAGAAGGTAATGGGCAGCAAGGAGGAGGCGGAACTGCTTAATTCCTTTTTTGCATCTGACTTTATGCAAAAGGAAAAAAATAGTCCAACTTGTCAAAATCAGCACCAGGGGAGGCTGAAGAGGAATGCAGGTCAAAATAGGTAAGGAGTTGGTTAGATAACACTTAGCTGCTCTGAATGAGTTCAAGTCTCCTGGACCAGATGGTTTACACCCCAGGCTACTGAAGGAACTGGCAGATGTGATCTCAGAACCACTGAATGAAATCTTTGAGAGCTCCTGGAGCATAGGGGAACTGCCAGAGGACTGGAAAAGAGCTGATGTGGTTCCAGTTGTTAAAAAGGGGGAAAACATGGATCCAGGAAACTACAGACCAATCAGCTTGACATCAATACTTGGGAAAATACTGGAAAAGATAACCAAGCAGCACATTTGTGAGCACCTAGAAATGAACAAGGTGATTACTAGAAGCCAGCAAACAAATCTTACTGCCTTCTTTGATGAAGTGACTAAATTAGTGGACCAAAGAAATGCTGTGGATATAGTCTACTCAGATTTTAGTAAGGCATTTAATAAAGTAGACCACAGCCTACTTTCTGGTAAGATAGAACAATGTGGGATAGGCAGTACCACTACCAGATGGATTTGCAGTTGGTTGACCAACTTCTCTCTTGGACTCAATGCTCTTCAGCATCTTCATAAATGACTTAGATGAGGGGATTGAAAGGGCCCTCATCAAATTTGCAGATGACACAAAGCTGAGGGGAATTACTAACATTTTGAAAGATAGATTCAAGATTCAGAAGGATCTTGACAGACTTGAACATTGGGCCCTATCCAGAAAGATGCAGTTCAGTGGAGAGAAAAGTAAGGACCTACACTTAGGCAGGAAAAACCAGATGCACAGGTACAGGATAGGGAGTACCTGGCTCAACAGTAGTGCCTATGAGAGGGATCTAGGTGTCCTGGTGAACCACCGCTTAAGTGTGAGTCAGCAGTGTGCTGCAGCTGCCAAAAAAGCCAATGTGGTCCTGGGCTGCATCAACAGAGGGATAGTATCAAGATCAAGGGAAGCGATAGTACCGTTCTACGCCACACTGGTGAGGCCACATTTGGAATAGTGCACCTACTTCTGGTCACTACAATACAAAAAAGATGCTGAGGCCCTAGAAAGAGTGCAGAGAACAAAGATGATAAGGGGTCTGGAGGCTAGATACTATGGAGAATGTCTAAAGATACTAGGTATGTTTAGCTTAACAAAGAGAAGATTGAAGGGAGACATGATAGCAGTCTTGCAATACTTGAAGGGCTGCCACAGGGAAGACAGCATCAATTTATTCTCCATAGCACCTGAGGGTAGGACAAGAAGCAATGGATGGAAGCTTGTCAGAGGGAGATCCAACCTGGAAATGAGGAATTTCCTGACAGTGAGAACTATTAAGCAGTGGTACAGCTTGCCTCCCAAAGTTGTGGGTGCTCCATCTGGAAGTTTTCAAGAAAAGAATGGATAACCATTTGACCAAGATGGTATGAGGACTCTTGTCTTGGGCAGGAGGTTGGACTAGAAGACCTCCAAGGTCCCTTCCAACCCTATGATTCTATGATTCTATATAAACCCATGTTCAAAATTTGACTATTTAAAAAAAAACATACAAATGATTAATGCTGTATATCTACTATATCTTTTAATGGATAAACAAATCTGTTAGACCTCCACTGACATAAATATTAAGAGACAAAAATGGTGCAAAGGTTTTCTACAAGACTGGAGCCTTTGACCGAGCAGAGAAATTGTTACGTATTTACTGAGGAAACTTTTCAGTAAATCAATCTGACCAAAGTTATTTCTTATTATATATCAACTACAAGGCAGTGTTATTTTTTTTTCCTCACTGAAGCATTCTGTACAACAGTAAACAGGGAAAGAGGCCCAGAAGGCAGCATTTAATGTAATTTAAAACTGGAATTATATCAACAGTTCAAACAGATGGCAGAATGTGGGGATAAATGTGCTTGTTCCTTTCAGCTTATTTGGATATCTTTACTGCAACATTAAAAATTAGATTAGTTTGAAACAATTAAAAATTGATGAAGACACACATAGAATCTTTAGACTGAAATCTAAAAAGAACATGGAAGGTCATGGTGGGAAGAAATAAATTGGGTTCAGTGTGGACAGTATCCAGGATGCTTAAGTCAACTCTTCAAATAGGTTTCCTAAGAAATAAGCTGGGCAAGAATTTAAAATTGTACTTTACTTATTTCCTTTAAATATAAAAGATTGGTAATTGTTAGGTTATAAGTATTAAGACAAAGGTCAGTTAATATACATAGCTACAAAAGATACAGGGCACTATTCATTGGCTAATATTTAAGATTACATAGACTTGCATAAATTCACATTTTTTCCAGTAATACACAGCATGCCCTAACACCTTCTTTTGATTAGAGTTATGTATTTTGAACAAAATACACAAAAATATTTTGAACACATAATATGACAGCAAGAGTCACTGGAGAAGACTGTAATGCTTGGAAAAGCCAATGGCACTAAAGAGTCTGAAAAAAACCCAAGCTGGCTCAATTCCATTGCTGTTAACACAAGCAGGAGCTTACAAGAACTCCAAACAGCAGTCTTGATGGAATGATGTCCATCAGGTCACAAAGAGTCAGAAGTGAGTGAACAACTGAACAAGAATGATATATCATGTTATGATCAGGATCTCAAATAATATATACATGCTTACATAGGCTGTTTCCACCATGGTTCTTGAACGCAAAAATAAATGTGTAAGGCAAAGCATGCAGAGTATGGCTTTTGGAATTCTGTCCAACTCCTTTACCAGCAGTGACCATAGGGGTGTCTGCACTTCCCTTTATTGACAGCACCTGTGTACGTTACTGCACTTTCTCCCTGCAGACTAATCAATTGCATGCATAGCTTTTGCCCGTGTGTGTGTGTAAGGATCTAATCAGGGTGAGTGCATACTGTATATTTTGTGTATGTCTGTGTGTATTTCTCCTCTCCCCCCCCAATTATATCTAGGTGTCTCTGTGGAAACATAGGGTGGGCAGCATACACTTTGCTCTGGTCATGTGACCAGGGGATAGGGGAATGCCTAGAATGCAGGAGTTGGCAGCATTCTGAGCTGCTGTCCTACTGCCTCCCCAAGCACTGGGGAGGGGGGGGATTTTTTTTTTCTTAAATGTTTTTCTCTGCAACTGCCAGCCAGATCCAGCTTATTTTCAAGCTTGATTTTTCTTTTGCCAGCTTCTCCCACTATACCAAATTTGGTCCCGTTCTGTTCAGCTTCAGACAGTTATCCTGCTGACGGATAGACAGACATATGAGCAGAGCTGCCTTAACATAATTTCATTCCAACATTCTGTTGGGTTGGAAAGAATGAAATGTAGAATCAAACATTCACATAGGTAGTATTTTACATTAAGAAAGATGAACAATGCATTCAAGCAATTTAATCATTTTGCAAGGATATGTAATCAATATAACTCTGGAAAATTTCAAAGAGGTGCTTTGCATCTCTGCAAAGCTACTTTGGAAAGTAACTTGTCCTTTCCCCCACTTCTGACCTCAAAATGAAGCAACACAGCCACCTTCCCATTGCAGCCCGTCCCCCATGGAAGTTTCATTAGCTGGAACAGGCTATGCAAAGACCTCTTCTGGCAAGTAAAACTGCCAGATGAGTCTTTGAGGAGAACTGCACTGGCTCCATGAAACTATTTTTATTAATAACAATTATTTTAATAATATATTTTTAAATAATCAGGTCCTTCAAATTATTAAGTAAAAAATAATATATTGTAATACTGAACTAATTCATGATGCTCTCTTTAAATCCCCTCCCTTCAAAATGAAAACTTATCTTCACAAAATCTGCATCATCACTGAGGACACATGTTTCTTAATGGGTTCTGAATTTTTAGCAAAAATTTTTTGCTAAAGGTTATAAGTGTTGCATCTAATACCCTTCACTTAGTATCATTTAACAGTAAGCTTTTCCATTAAGACTATTTTTAATAATTTGGAGTACCAAAGGTCTAAAGTTGGAATGCTAGTCTGCTTCCATTTGTGGGATACAAGGGTTCTTACTGCCACCAGGACAATGCTAATCATGCCTTTGTTATTAACAAGTTCATTTTTTCTTTCAAACAATGATAAAAAGACATGGTTCTGGTGTTGCTAGAACTAGTAATGTACAGACCTTATTTATCTCCATAAAAACTGTTTTCTAAAATTGTTGGATGAAATATTCCAATGTTGCCACATTCCTTCAAATAGTTCTTAGATAGAACCCTTAAACATTTTGCTAAAAGAATTGGGGAATAATGCTATCAAAATTTCAATGATTTTTTCCTAATTTTTCCAGAGACAGATCTGAAAGGTTTTGATGTATTTTTAGCACAAATCTCACCATCAAATAGAGTCATGTATTTGGTTAGAAAGCTGGTGCTCATGTGTTTGTTTGCTCATATCCCTATGTGAAGGAGGTCACATGGTATCTAATTTCACCAAGAGGGAGAGGTTTTGGCACCTAAGATTATGACCACTCACTTAGCTACTATATTTTTCTTCAGCAAGGGATATGAGGCAGGAGAACTCAAAAAGCTGGTAGAGAGGAAAAAGCAGTGATTGCCAGAAAATTCATAAACTGTAAGATAAAGAGTAGAAGCCATGAAATGACTGATGAGGGTACGCATCAACATTTAAAGGAACATTTTTTCTGGCTTTCTTTGAGGCTTGTAGTACCATCAGAAAACATGAGGTATCAACAAGATCCTAGGAATGCCAGACACAGAAGCAAGGAGAAAGAGACTAAGACTTCATCTAAGGCAGTCCAAGACACCAGTTTTGGTAGGGTATATATTCTTGCTTCTATTAATAGGCTTGATATAATAACATTTAAAAAAAAAACTTTCATGAACGACTCACTCTGTTCCCTATAAGGAGCCCAGTTCAAATGTGAAACTAGAGCAGCTTCCCTGTTATGGAAGTTTATGTCACTCCTATTATCATGTGCAGCTAAGAGCAAGCTAATACCAACATCATACAGCCTGTGGTCCTTCAGACCTGGGCAGCTATCTTGGCATTCAGTGGAGGACTGATTGCAGGCTGCACTTAGGCCATCCACAAATAAAAGTCCCATACAAAAGACCCCTACCAGTACTATTTTGCTGATTTCCCTTACCCCTATTAGTACCAAGTAAGCCTGTAAGGATCTGAAGATACAAGGCTATAGGATTATCCATTAGCTCAAAAGCAGGCAGCTGACAGGACTGCCTCCAAAGAGTCCTCTGATGAAGAGAAGGTGATACCACTTCAAGACCTGGTCCCATGGGAAACTGGGGGATCACATCTACCTGTCAGGGAAAAACTAGAGACAGTGCTTCTTTGGAAATAGAAGTAGATGGAGATGAGCTGCTTGAACAAACATCTCCTCTTGTCCTAAGGAGTGAAGATCATTCAGATAGCAAGAGCTGAGATGCAGACAATGGGTGATGCTAATAGCTGGCAGGAGCAGGACTGCCCCAGATAATTATTCAAACAGCCCTTGAGGAGACACCCAGCATAGTAGACTTAAGCAAGCTTTCTGTTTACTTTCACTGTAGTACGCATCTGAAATTTTTGCCCCGTATTCTGTGAGCCTTCTCTGTGATTTCTGAATCTTAGATTGTCCTGTGATTTCCTGTATTTATTTGCTCCTTGAATTAGATGTCTGCTTGAAAGCTCTGCAGATGATCTAGCCATGGACCCCAAGTACTCTATTCATAAAGCAACTTTCCTTCTTTAAACCTCCCTGTGCTTGGCACAGAACAATAATAGAACATATGGGTTGTAAGGGTATAACATCCTACTCAGTGGAGGAATTTACTAGTACATTGTTTTAAAAATAATTCAGTCTATATTTAAATATTTCCAGTGAAGGATAGCCCATTGCTTCTTGAGGGAGCTTGTTCCATTGTTGAACTGAATTCTTCTTCCTTGCTGTACACTCACTGAGTACAATTGTTCAACCAGTTCTGTATTTGTGTAATGGTGATATAGTCCAGCCCACATTCTGTCATCTTCTGCACTAGTATCTCATGGGAGACTTTGTTCAATGCTTTGCTGAAATCCAGATGCATTATATCTGCTGTATTCCCATGGTCAACTAAACTGGCCATTCTATCAGAAAAGGAGATCAGGCTGATTTGGCAATTTCACTTTCCATAGTAGCTTGAACCCCAATAACATGAAGTCATTTCTTCCCAATATTCTCAGTGCTTTTACCTTTTTAACAAGTTCTTCCTACTGGCTAGAATCAATTCTAGGAGAGCAGAGTTTCTACTACAACCATTTGGAAAATTAACCAGTCAACAAGACCACTGAAGAATTTTGGGACCTTCAGTCTTGGCTAATTTGGTTTTTCAAAAGATGCTCAGGTGGTTAAAATCTCCCATTATTATTATGTCTCCACCCTGAAATTTCTGCATTTTATTGTCTGGACAGACTACAGCACCCCCACCCCACCCCACCCCACTATAATATCATTGAGCCAGGCTAGGATAAAACCCTAATAAGGCCATCACCCAGCCTGGAATGTGCTGGTTAAAAGGGGTATGATTGTGCATTACTTAGAAATTATTTTAAAATGAAAGTTTTCTTCAGTTTGATAAAACACATCTCTCAGTATTGGGGCAACAGATTTATGGTCACCGGATGTCCAAGGGATTATTCTAGACTGACTGCTGCTGCAGTGGCAAGTTGATAGCAAATTGAGTGACCCACATAGCTCTTGTGAGGGATTGGGCTAGATCAGTGTTTGGATGGATAAGTGCATGATTGTAACAGGAAGAAGGAATAACCATGCAGAACAGAAGGAAGAGCTGCAACCAAGGCAATGGTCAGATAAAAGAAATCTGACTCTGGGCAGAAATGTAATTTGAGAAAGCATCTTAGACATGACCCTCCCTAGTTCTCATGAAGATAAAGAGAGGGATGGGGAAGCACATTCAGAGTTGCAAGACTGATGTCAGCCCTCCAAGGTAGACCAAACTTGGAAACCAAAGACACACAAGCTAATACCCCTTTTATTATAAGGTTATAGTTAGAATGCACTTCCCCTCTCCCTCCGTTTCACAAGTGAAGAATTTATTTCAGCAGGAACAAAAAAAAAAAAAAAAAGGAGTTGTTTTGTATATAAATCCCCAACTAAAACCAGAACTTTAGGTGCCCCAAGGATGGCACATGTTACACCTTTGCTACGTGAGCTGCATTGGGTCCCAGTTTGCTTCTGGGTCCAATTCAAGGTGTTGGTTATCAACTTTAAAGCCCTACATGGCATGGGACCAGGTTACCCAAGGGACCGTCTCACCCCCATTATATCCACCTGTCCCACCTGGTCAGGCAGGGAGGGTATGCTGCGGGCCCAATCGATGAATGAATGTCGACTGGTGGGGTCCAGAAAGAGAGCCTTCTCTGCTGTGGCCCCCACCCTATGGAATACTCTTCCCCCAGAGGTGTGGCATGCCCCAACTCTCTTGTCCTTCCAGAAAGCAGTCAAGACCTGGCTCTGCCAACTGGCATGGGGCGCAAAAAAGGGCAACCAACCCTGGGGTTGGCTAGCACCTTGAAGATGCTCCCATATGTTAACATCTTACTGACCATCAACATCTTGGAAGATATTATTTGTGTATGTGTTTGGTTTTTATTCTATTTTTATTGTATTTTATATTGTTTTTATTGTATTTTAATATTTATTGCTGTTTCATTGCGAACCACCCAGAGTCACTTTTTGTGAGATGGGCGGTATCTAAATTTGAAAAATAAATAAATAAACAAACAAACAAACAAACAAACTTGCATTAACTGATGAGCATGGTAGATTTGTTGTGGTGGAAGTTAATATGCATGGGACTAAGACTTTGGTACTGGGAAGTTATGCCCCATATGAGGAAAAAGTATTGTTTTATAAATGACTAAGGGAGAGATTAATAGGTTTCTCTTATGAAAATTGGTGTTTGATGGAGGATTGCAATGGAGTGATCTCCGCACAACTAGACAGAACTTCTAAGAAAAATATTAAAATAACTCAAGGCAAATTACTGAAAGTTTTATTTGATTTGATGGACAATTTAGGGCTAGTTGATATATGGAGACAGAAAAATGGCAACCCAAAAGTATACCTACTTTTCTGAAAGACATAGATCATTTCAAGAATAGACATTTTTGATTTCAAAGAACATGGCTACTAAGGTGTCTAAAGTAGAGACATAATCAAAGACTTTTTCAGATCATAATCCTGTGAGTTTGTTTTATAAAAGAAAATCTAATTCTTTTAGATGGAGACTAAACAAAATGTTGCTACAGAAAGAAGCAATAGTGGAAGATTGTAAAAAGAAATTACAAGAATTTTTTGAAAACAATTTAGGTAAAGGCACTGATTTAAGAATGGTTTGGGATGCAAGTAAAGCTTTTATTAGAGGTTACTTTATACAACATAATAGTGAACTTAAAAAGAAGAGTCAAGAGAAAACACAAGCTATTTTGGATGAAATAAAGAGAAAAGAAGAATTAAAGAAATTTCCAGGGAAGATAAGTATTTCTCAACAAATTAAGCTTTCACAATGACCATTATCTATGTTAACAGTAAGAGAAAGAGAAATAAAAATGAATTATGTAAACAAAAATTTTTTGAGTTTGCAGATAAACCAGGAAAGTGGCTACCATATAAATTATGAAAAGAAAAAGAAAAGAAAATATTGAAACTACAAGAGGGAGATAGTGTATTAATGGACAATGCAGCCATATAAAAAGCATTTTATCAATATTATTCCAGCCTGTATAAAGGAAATGACATCTCTCTAGAGGAAATAGATAAATATCTAATAAACAAAATTTACCAAGATTACATAGGGAGATTATGAATGGACCTATAACAATAAGGGAAGTTTTTGAAGCTATAAAAAAGATTAAACTAGGAAAGGTGCCTGGACCAGATGGATTATCAGGTTCTTATTATAAATGTTTTTTGGATGAACTTTTACAACCTTTACAAAACACAATGAACTCACATGGAACTTGACAACCAGACAACATAAATGGATTCTCCATGCCCGTACTATGGCCAAAAGACTGATATTGCAACATTAGAAAGATAAATGTATAGCCCCATTTATTCAATGGATCAAAGATCTGATTGCACTGACTACTTACGAGTGGATTGCCTATAGAAGTAGACTTTGTATGGACAAGTATAATGAAATATGGGAGTCATTTATACAAAATACAGTAGGTTAAAAAAAATAGATAAATGTATTAGAAATATATATGTACTTGAATAAAATTAGCATTAGATAAGTATATATAGAATTGTAATTGTTTATTGTTATAATAACATATTAATATTTTTTTCCTTTGTTGTACTTCTTTCACTTTTTTGTTAAAGCACTTTTTATGTTTTTTTTCTTTTTTTCCTCTCTTTGTCAATGTATGTATCTCCATCATTATTATATTTATATTTTGTTCTTTTTCTTTCCTTTTTCTGATTAATTAAAAAGCATAAACTCTATCCTACAGGGAGGAAAGATTCTAGAGAGTTGGAAAGAGGCCAATA
Source organism: Liasis olivaceus (assembly GCA_030867105.1). NCBI lineage: Eukaryota > Metazoa > Chordata > Lepidosauria > Squamata > Pythonidae > Liasis > Liasis olivaceus. Next base: position 60,606,404 of record CM061351.1, read on the forward strand.
TAGCATTAATCCCCAAAGAGGGACAAGATTTGACTTTAACAAGAAACTATAGGTCGATATTATTATTGAGTAATGGCTACAAGTTGTTCTCAACAATTCTAGCTGATAGACTGAAAATAATTTTGCAAGAATTTATACATGAGGATCAAAGTGGGTTTTTACCTAAAAACAGTTAGAGGACAATATTAGAAACGTGTTGGACATTTTGGAATATTTGAAGTAACATAATGAAAAACAAACAGCATTGATCTTCTTAAATGCAGAGAAGGCCTTTGACAGTTTGAACTGGGCTTTCTTGTTCAAGGTTTGAGAAGATATGAATTTTGGAGAGAACTTTATAAAATGGGTAAGACTGATTTACACTTCACAGAAAACAAAAATAATTGTTAATGGAGATCTAACAAAACCCTGTGAGATACAAAAGGAACAAGACAGGGATGTCCACTGTCTCCTCTCTTGTTTATTTTGGTTCTTGAAATACTGAACAGATATAAGACAAGATGCGAGGATTGTGGGAGTAAAGATTTGAAAAGAAACTTATAAGTTAAGGGCTTTTGCAGATGACTTGGTGTTGGTTCTGGAATATCCTTTAAAGAAAATTGAAATATTAATGGACAAATTAAAAGAATTTGGTGCATTATCAGGTTTCAAGATTAATAAACAGAAGACGAAGATGTTAACAAAAAATGTGAAAATAGAAGATCAAACAGAACTGATGAATAAAACGGGTTTTAAGATTGAGAAGGTAAAATATCTGGGTATCACTACAACAAATATGAATTGTATGTTATTTCAAAATAACTATGTTAAGGCATGGAATGAAGTTTAAAAAGTTCTGTTAAGATGGGAGAAATTACAATGGTCATTGCTGGGGAGAAATTCTGTGATAAAAATGAATGTCTTGCCTAGAATGATGTTTTTGTTTCAGACAATACCTGTTTTGACAACTGATGCACCATTTAAACAGTGGCAGAAGGATTGATAAATTTGTGTGGCAGGGGAAAAACCATGAGTTAAATATAAGGTGTTACAAGATGCAAAGAAAAGCGGGGTTGGGGGGTTGGGTTTACCTGATTTCAAATTGTAATTTGCAGCTTGCTGTTTGGTTTTGATGAAAGAGTAGGTATTGCTGAGAAATAGAATGCGTTTGGAATTAGAAGGACAAGATCTGAGATTTGGGTGGCATAGATATTTGTGGTATGATTTCAAAATTAATGTGGATTTTAAAAAAACATTATGTTAGACATGCCATATTAAGAATATGGAATAGATACAAACCCAGGTTGTGCCTGAAAACACCTTTGTGGATCTCAGCACAAGAAGCATTTTATAGGCAAACACAAATGGCTAACTTATCATGAGATACTAGAATTTTGTCAAAGGGAATGTAAAATAAAATCAAGAGAAGAACTGGTGGCAGATGGATATAGTTGTCAATGGTTCTCTTATTTGCAATTATTAGAAAGATTTAAAGTGGACAAAAGAATTTATGGTTTTGAACATTGCAAGACTGAGTTTGAAATAGACTTATAATATAAATTTTTATTGAAATTTGAAACAGAAGAAGAACAAGTGAAAGAATGTATGATAAAGTGGGCTAAAATTTTTGTTTATAATATACAGATGGAACAATGGGAAATATGTGGTTGAAATTTATGCTAAGTTATAATCTTAAAGAGAATTTTTATAAAATGATGTATCATTGGTATATGTCACCAGAGAAATTGTCTAAAATGTATAAAGGCACTTCAAATTTATATTGAAAATGTGAACAAGAAGGAACATTTAATCGTGTTTGGTGGCCGTGTAAAAAAGCTAGAAAATTTTGGATTCAAATACACACACTGATTCAGAGGGTTTTAAAGGTTAATATACAATTGAGACCAGAGGTTTTTCCTTTGGGATTGATGGACAAACAGTTAGAAAAAAGTCATGGAGCTTTGTTTTTGTACATGATAACTGCAGCAAGATTATTGTCTGCACAAAGATGGAAAGATTTGGCATTACCCACAATGGAGGAATGGTTGATGAAGATGATGGAACTTGCTGAGATGGCTAAACTGACTTATTTGATCAGAGAAAAGACAATATCTACTGACTGCAATAAACACCTTATAGACTTTTTGCATGAAACAAAAAAATGAACTTATGATTTATGGTTCTGATGATTAGACAGGATAGATTATAGAAAGAAGAGAGTTATGTTGTAACCATAGAGTAAGAGGTAAGTTTATAATTGTACTTGTAACTGCTGTAAAGGAGATCAGAAACTACTTCTTTGTATTTTTTTTCTATTTTTGTTTTACTTTTCTTTTCCTTTCTTGCATTTTTAGCTTTCTCTTTGATTTCTTTCTTTTTCTTTTTCTTACTTTATTTGTTTGTATTAGTTTTTATCTTCCTTTTAAAACAAATCTTTAATAAAAATTATATTTAAAAAAAAGAAAAACATCATGTGACCGTGCTGACTTACAACATCAGTTCCAGCAGTCCTGGTCATGGTCATCAAGTGAATCACCCAGGGTCATTAAGTGAGACACCACATGATGGTGATTTGTGACCTCCTGCGAGCTTCCCCATTGACTTTGCATGTCAGAAGCTGGCTGCAAAGGTCACAAATGGCAATCACATGACCACAGGATTCTGTGACCATCATAAATGTGCAATAGTTGCGAAGCACCCAAATCATGATCACATGAACACAGGGACACTGAACAGTCGTAACTGCAAGAACTGGTCATAAGTCACTTTTTTCAGCACCATAATAACTTCAAACAGTCAGTAAATTAATGGTCGTTAAGTGAGGACTACCCATATAACATTTGAAATATTAAAGGAGATCTTTGAAGAATTGGACCAGAAATTAGTAGCCACAATATCAACAATATCAGTAACAATGTCTGGTTCTATGGATAAACTATGTTTAAAGGATGTTAATGAGGGAATGATAGATGTGAAACAAATCTTACTTGATGCAGAAATAGTGGAATGAGAAATATTGGATTTAAAAAATGTGGATTACAAGATACAGGAGGTATTTAAAGTAGAAATGCAAGTGGCAGGCCAGGAAAATGACCTGGAAAAGGATTCTTAATTGGATATACAAAAGAAGCTGGCTGAAGTTTTAAAAATTAAAGGGGAAATGCAAATGATAAATCAAGAGAATGACTTGGTTAATGCCTTTTTATTGGATTTACAAAAGAGACTTATTAAAGCCTCAAAGAAGCCTATGCAATTGGACAAAGAAGATTTGAAGAGAGGTCAAATCCTACAATGTTTGAATAAACTAAAGATTAAGATTTTTAGAAATAAAAGGAAGGAATATAAAATTGGTTTATTTGATCAAAGTTAAAATAATCCATGTTTTTATGAAATTCTGACAACCTTTTATGGCCTTTTTGCTGACACTAGTTTGAGAAAAATATAACTTTGGGTGAATCTTTGGGTAAAAGAAGCTTTTGAAGTTTTTAGAGGCCTCAGATGAATAGGATTGCCTTAATAAAATTGAAACATAAAGGAATGTGCAGTTTGAAGCTGGTATGAACTAGGCTGATTGTAAACCCCTTATCACAAACATCCCCATAGCAACGTAAGAGAGGATGTCTTCTTCCTGGCAGTTGGCACCTTGAACAATGTTTCTTCCCCTCTGACACTATTGCTTTCCTTATAGATAGCAGTTGTTCTGTCCTTGTAGATAGCAGCCAAGAACAGGGACAGAAAGTAACTTGAGAAGTATTGTTCATTTAGGTATGCCTGCATCATCATATGAATATGTATACATATATGTTTTTTTCCCTTCCCCTTTCTTGTAGAGCTGTATAAATATCAGGGCATCCATTTTGCCTACAGGGGAGGGTCTCCCACTAACCTTTAGTGGGGTCCCCCTCCAGTACGTACTGCCTAATAAACACTGCAGTGAAGCCTTGATTATTTTGCCTTTGTGTCCTGCATTTTGATTCCACACCAGGACTGAAAACTTGATGTCTTATGGATTTGCTTATAGATAAGGGATGGGTTATGGTAAGAAGAGATATCTGTAACCTTATACGGGGTGAAGAGCTACCAAACTGGTTTATACTTGTTGTGATGAAGATTGGAAATCACTTTTTATATATTTCTTTCCTTTTTCTTTATTATATTCTTTCCCTTTTTCTTTTCTTTCTCTTTTTTTTCCTTTTCTTTGCACTTTTTATTCTCTCTTTTTTCTTTCCTTTCTTTCTCTGAGTTGGTTTGTATTAGCTTTTATTACTGTAATTAACATTTTAATTAAAAATTACATATATATGAAACCTGATCAGTGCAGAATAAAATGCTTACTTTCTGTGAGTTACAGATGATGCTTTGTTGAAGCAGCCTAAAATTGCATTTGCCATTTTTGCGATCACATCACACTACTATCCCAAAATTGTTCTCACAAGTATTAATATGATTTACAAGTAAGGGGCAAAAGTAACATTTTAGTAAATATCAAAAATAAAACTTCAGATTAAAAAAAAAATTAATGAAGTATCTTGTGAAAGTTTCACTTAAAGCTGTAACTATATCAGGAAAGGCTGATGGTCTAAAATTTGAAGGAACTGGGAGGTGGTTTTATTCTAAGGGCTAATTTGGAAACATTTCATAAGCAGAAGTTTCCATTCTCATTTGCATGTTTTAGTAACATGTATAATTAAGAAGTACAGCAATTAGCATGATGGGAAGTCTGACAAATATCTCTTACCAGATGAGACTTCTAGTCAGAAAAGAAAGCCAAGAACCTGAGATTTGCCAGTTGCCATTTTCTTCAACACTCACTAAATTTCTTACACTGATTTTAAAATCTTTTTTTTTTTTTACAAAAGAATGCATGTCAGAATTTTCTTCATGTATGGCTTCTAGTTTCAAAACAGCTAAGCCACTTTGTCAGTTTAAACCTTTTTCATCATTAAAATTGGTTTCTATAAAGGATTGTACACAATGGTTTAATTGGTTTCATGGATATTAACTCTTTTAATATAATTTAGAATTGTTAATGATGATCTTTATCAGCCACAGTTTCTCCCAGATGGGAAAATCCTGCCATGTCCACTTACTTGAATAAAACAATAACAGAACTAAATTAAAAGCAATTCCAATGTATGCATCTCTATACACTACAACAGTGCTGAATGAATGGTAGTTGTGACTGGTCCTCAAAGTTACAGCCATTACAGCACCCTCTGGTCATGTGATAAAAATTCAGGTGCTTGGCAGCCCACCCACATTTACTTTTTTTTTAAGATAATTTTTATCAGAAGAAAAATTTATACCAGAAATATGAAAGAATAAAGAATAAAAGAAAAAGTAAAAGATAACAAAAGAAAAAGAAAGAAATCTAAAGATGTGACTTCCGCTCTTCTTTGCAGCAGTTACAAACATAGTAATACCTTTTCCACCCTCCCAAGTTACATATCATGGTTCCCTTCTTCCCAAATCTTTTAAATCAATAAATCCCAAAATCACCAATTCATTTTTATCTGTTTTCAGCAAAAAATCCATAAAGGTTTTTTTTTATGAATGTAATTGTTGTTTACCCTTTAATCAAACAAGTCCATTTAGCCATTTCTGCAAGCTCCGCCATCTTCACGATCCATTCCTCCATTATGGGTATTTCTGTATTCTTCCATCTTTGTGCACATAATAGCTTTGCTGCAGTTACCATATATAAAACCAATCATCCATGAGCCTTTTGTAGTTGAGTGTCCACAAGTCCTAATTAAAAAAAAAAATCAGGTTTCATCTGAGTATTAATTTTTAAACTCTCTGCATCACCATATGTATTTGTGTCCAATATATGTTTGCTTTTTCACAAGTCTGCCATGCATGATAAAATGCCCCTTCATGTTTTTCACATTGCCAATAGTAATTAGAAGTACCTTTAATACATATTAGACAATTTCTCTGGTGTCATATACCAATGGTACAACATTGTATAAAAGTTCTCTTTTAAATTATATGACAATGTGAATTTCAAACCTTTTAACCACATTGACTCCCACTGATCCATTTGAATATTATGACCAAAATTCTTGGCCCATTTTACAATGCATTCTTTAACTAGCTCTTCTTCTGTTTCAAATCTCAGCAAAAGTTTATACATTCTAGCAATCACATGTTCATCATTTGTACATAATTCATTTTCAAATTCAGTTTTATCAGATTCTATTTCTGATTTTTTTATCTGTATTAAATCTTTCTCTTAATTGTGCATATGAAAACTATTGAAAACTAAATCCCTCTGCAGTCAATTGTTCTCTTGATTTCATCTTAAGGTCTCCGTTTTCCTGCACTAGCAAATCTTTATATGTTAACCATTTTTCTTTGTCTGCTGTTTCTTTTCTGTAAAATGCTTTTTGGGTTGAGGCCAACAAAAGTATTTTTGGGCATAGTGTGGGTTTGTATCTATTCCATATTTGTAATATGGCATTCCTGATATAATGAGTTTTAAAATCTACATTTACTTTAACTTTATCGTACCATAAATAATCATGTCACCCAAACTTCAGACCATGTTCTTCTTACTCCAAAAGTCTCTTGTTTCTTAACAACAGCCACTCCTTCATCTAAATCAAACAGTAGGCAGCATAATACCATTTAAAATCAGGTAATCCCAATCCTCCTCTTTCCTTTGCATCTTGGAATATCTTATATTTAACCCTAGGTTTATTCTCCTGCCATACAAATCTGGATATGTCTTTTGCCACTGATCAAATGGTGCATCAGTTCTCAAAATAGGCAATGTCTGAAATAAGAATAACATTCTAGGTAATACATTCATTTTTATCACAGAAATTCTTCCTCACATTGATAATTCTAATTTTCCCCATCTTAATAAGTCCTTAATTTCATTCCATAACTTAACATAATTATTTTGAAATAACATACAATTCATGTTAGTTATAGTAATACCCTAATAGTTCACTTTTTTCTCAACCTGAAGCCCAGTTTTTACAGACAATTCTTTTTGGTCTTCCATGTTAATATTCTTTGTCAACATCTTTGTTTTCTCCTTATTAATTTTAAATCCAGACAGTGCATCAAATTATCTTAGATTTTCCATTAATTCACCTATCTCTTCTAGAGGGTTTTTCAAAATTAAAACCAAGTCATTGGAGAATGCCCTTAGTTTATATTCTTTTTTAACTTTCACTTACATTTTTTTAACTTTCACTTGCAATTCTCTCATCTTATCTTATGTCTCTATTCAAAACTTCAAGAGCCAGAATGAATAACAGCAGTTATAACAGCAGAATGGAAGTGGGCATCCTTGCCTTGTCCCTTTCTGTGTTTCACAGGGCTTAGTCAGTTCCTCATTCACAATAATTTATGCTGTATGTGAAGTATACTGTATATCGATTTCACCCATGTAATAAAGTTCTCTCCAAAGTACCTGTCTTCCACAATTTTAAACAGAAAAGTCCAATTTAAATTGTCAAAAGCTTTCTCTGCATCAAGCAATATTAAAGCAGCTTGTTTTTCACTGTAGTGTTCCAAATACTCTAATATAGTAAGAACATTTCTAATATTGTCTCTTAATTGTCTCTTAGGTAAAAAAGCAAATTGGTCTTCATGGATAAAATCTTGTAGAATGTTTTTCAGCCTTTCAACTAAAATCATCATAAATATTTTACAGTCATTGTTCAATAATGATACTGGTCTACAGATTTTTGGTAAAGTCAAATCTTGTCCTTTGGGAATCAGTACTATATTTGGACCTGTCCAATACCTTTCCATTATCTAACATAGAATTCATCGTTTTTTGCAAAGGTAATAAAAGCTCATCTTCAAAATATTTATAGTAAGAGGCTGACAGTCCATCTGGACCAGGGCTTTACCTGTATTCAACTTCTTTATAGTGTCACAAAATTCCCTTATTTTTATTGGTCCAGTCATCATTTGTCTTTGAGTATCTGTTATCTTTGGTAAATTTTGTCTCTTTAAATATTCATCTGCCCTTGCCAATGAAATTTCTTTTCTCTTATATAACTTAGTATAATACCAATGAAATATTCTTTGCATACTTACATTATCAGTCACTATAGTTTTCTCATTTTGTAATTTTAATATCATTTTCCCCCTTTCCTTTCTCAGTCTGTAAGCTAGCAATTTCCCTGGCTCATTTGCTAGCTCAGAATTCCTCTGTTTAGCAAAGTTCATGTTTATTTCCATCTCTCTCAGCATTAGCATAGAGAGTTGACACTGTCAAAGTTTAATTTGATGTGAAATATTTTTTCTCCCTGGAGATCTCTTTAAGTCATCCTCTTTTATCTGTATATCCATTAAGATATTTTACATGTTTTCTTGTCTTTGTTTTTTTAGTGTGTTGTTTTGCTGTATAAATTGTCCTTGTATGAAGGCTTTGCTGGCATCCCATACTGTCCTTAATATCAGTGCCCTTATTGAGCTTATTCTCAAAAAATTCTTTCAGATTCTTCTTACATTCCTCCACTATTCATTCTTTTTGTAGTAGTATTTCATTTAATCTCCATCTATAAATTCTAACTTTCTCCTTATATGTTAGAGTCACTGGATTACGGTCAGCAAAAGTTTTTAGTAGTATATCCACTTTATTGACACATGTGGCCAAGTTTTTAGAAATGTCTTTCCGAAAAGTAGGTCTGTTCTTTAGAATCACAATGTTTATGTCTCCAGATGTCAATCAATACAAGATTGTCCATCATTTCAAAAAAGATTTTTGGAAGTTTGCCTTACACTATTTTAGTCTCTTTTACGGATATTCTATCTTGTGGGCAGACTATTCCAATCACCCATTCAACACCAATTTTCATATGACAACTCCATTAATTTTTCCACTCCATTAATGTAGCTTTATTTTCATTTGGGGCATTGACCTCCAATAAACAACCTTAGTTTCATTAAAGTTAGACTCTGTCCCCACATATCTGCCTTGATTATCAGATAAAATCATTTTTGGTTGCAATTGTGGATTTATATACAAAACAACTCAATTTTTCTTACTTAAACTGAGATAAATCAGATATTTTTTATCCTTCTTTCTTATATGTGTTTCTTGTAAACAAATTACATCCAACTTTAGTTTCTTTGAATAATGAAATATCTTCTTCCTTTTTGAGGGAAATTTGCCCCATTTATATTTCATGATAAGTATTTAAACTCCATGTTTATTTTATACAAGTCTATACAAGCAGTACCTAATGTAGTGGTTGTCAGATTCAGGCGGCATGGCATGGCAAGGCGAACACCACTGCTCAGCTTTGCCTAGTCAATTTCAGGCACTAGCAGCAAAAAGGGGAAGTTAGCAAGACCGCGAATTGATTGCTGACACGTGGCGGCACTTAACTCCAACCGCAAGTGGATACATTGTATCGCCGCTGCCTTCCCTTGAGCTGCAGACAAAGGGAAGCGCAGCGGTTCGGAAGCGCAGCAATCAGCGCGCGATTGGGAACGCCCGGCTTCACGCGCAACAGGAAAGCCCAACAAAGACAACAACAACACAACCAATAGACAGCAATCAAGAAGACAAAAGAACCGGACTGAATCTGCCATTTGGACGAGGGGGGATTACTGTGGGTAATCTGTAACTAAGCAACGGGGCAAAACACGGGAATGGGGAAACTATAAAATACCATGTAAGCTATGCCAAGCCAACCCTGGCTTTGTCTGTACCTACCTATGTTACGCTTGAGTAAACCTCTTTGCTGAACCCACGTGTCACGAGAGTTTTCTTGGAGCCGAATGGGGTAAACCTTACAGTGGTATCTTCCTCAGCTTCTTGTGATGTTAACTGCCCAATTCCTTCCATTTGCATCTCTTGCATCTCCTCCAAAAATTCTCTTGCCTTTTGAACTGAATTAAAACAAAACCTCTGCAGCTTAAAAGTGAAAATCACTCCTTCCAATTTATCCCACCTAAATGGTATCTTCTTCTGTTTTATCAGTCAGGAAGGTGTAATCTTTTTTTTTATGTAGGATTCTGATGGGTATTTCTTTAAGCAAGATTACATCTGAGCTGCCTATCTTTAACTTTGTGTTGAAGAGTTGTAGAATCTGGTCTCTTGTTCTCTTCCTAACAAAATGCACTAATACGTCTCTTGGAACATATCTCAGTTTGGTGCATCTTGTACTAATTCTACAGACCTTATCCAATTCTTCTTCCCATCCCAAAAATTTTGTAAAATTTTGTAAAAGCCTGAACTATTTTGTCTTTTACATCTTCCCCAGATTCTTCTGGGACTGCCCTCAACCTCAGACAAAATTCCTTCTCTCTCAATTCTAGTAATGCCAAGTTATCTAAGTCTTTTTCCATCTCTTGGCTTATTGCTTCAGTCTTAGTTTCTAAAACTTTTACTTTTTCTTTAATTTGTTGAATCTCACCTTTAATCTGTATTACAGATTCTTCAAATTTCTTATTCATTTTTTCCTCCAAATTCATCAGTTTTTCCTCTATGGACACTGCCACAGCCGCAGTTGATAAACAGAGTCCAAAAAGCTCCCCTGGACCCTTTATCCATTTGAAACTTTTGTAATCCAAATTCTTATTCTGTATTTTGCTGCAAATTAATCTTTTTTTTTTTAAGTTCTTGTTCTTTTTCTATGAAATTTGTAGGCTGTAGGAATACTAACCGGATGATCCTATTAAACTGCCACTCTGAGGATCTCCTTGGTATTTAATTAGTTATATTCCAAAGTGATTTAGGAAGTGGGGTTTGGTCAGACCCAGTACCCTTTAAAAGGTTCCCCTGAGTCTGCGAGCTTGGTCCTCCTTCCTCGGCTCCTGGCTGCTGTTACTCACAAGATGCCCACAGACTCCTTTTGGATCTTGCAGGCTTCTTTGTGATGAGAAGTGGCCATCCAGAGCAAATGTGGCCAATCTCTTCATCTTCTCCCTTCTCTGGAGAAGCTATGCAAAATCAGGAACCTTACCTGATCGCAGTTCAAGCCTCGGCATCATCTCTGCACTTTTGAAGACATGTTAGTCTGCCATTTTCCCCACCGGCAGTCGATCAGCCCACCCACATTTTTTTTTCCTGGTCAAAACTTTTATTAAGATATATAAAAAAGCCCACCCACATTTATGACTGCAGCGTGCATTTCAACTCCCCCCACCCACTATCTCCCCTCCATCTCTGCCCTTTTGGCCACCCTGCATTCTGCCGCCACTGACCCCAGCTAACCTTTGCCATCTTCTTCCTCCTGCTGACGAGGCACACCCAGCCAAGGTTGCTGCATGCCCTTCACAACACCTCACATGGCAATCAGGACTACCAGAACTGCTGTTGTTAAGCAGTTCTTAACCTAACGACCACTTTGCTTAGTGACGGAAATTCTGGTCCCAATTAGGGTCATTTATATTTCAGATCATACTGGGAGAGAGATCTTGCTGAGAATCCTATAGCAGGGCCTTCTCAATAGTGTGCCCCTCTTGTTGAACAACTTGCCCCCTATAAAAGAACTTCCTTCTCCATGCTAAGTTTCCAAGAAGAGATGAAAACATGCACTGCAAGAGAACGTTTGGGGGATGTTAATTTTGTCTTTTAACATCTCCTTTAAATTACTTATTGCCATTGTAATATATGTTGTTTGCCATTGCTTTCATGTTTTAATGTTTATTCCTGTTGTACACTATTCGAAGTGCACTGCCAGTTTGGAGTGCAGCAATATGAAAATATTACTAATAAATAAAAATAAAAAGCGATTCTGCTTATAGCACTGACCGAAATGCAGGATTGGGTTTTGTTCCTTGGGAAACACAGATAAAAAATCAAATTCAAAAGGGCACATAATCAAGCAAATGAACATAGATTGTTTATTCTTTATAAGATTTATATCCTGTCTTTATTTTGTACAACTCAAAGTGGCATACATAATGCTTGCACTACCTATTTTCCCACAACAACAACCCTGTGAAGTTGATTGGGTTGAGAAAGAGTCTTCCAGTCTCCTTGTTTCTAGTCTAGCACCTCTACACCAGTCTCATTCTTTATTCTTTATTGGTAAATGAGACAATCTGAAAAATCTACATCCAGTGGAGAAACATTTAACATGTTTTCTCTCATAGAAACCAAGAGTCTTCCAATCACAGCTGACATTATTTGAAAAGAAACTAGGAGGGCCCCAACATTATCTCAGGACTACACAGCAAACTAGTTACTTGGAAAGTGTCATCATACTGTCCAAGCTGAAAGCCCATGCTGGACATCTCAGAGTAGTAAAGATGAAGGTACTACCCTGTAGTTTTGTTTGGTGGCTGGGAACAGACCAACAAATTGACTTGCAATGAGTTGCTCAGGTTGTCCAAAAGATGCCAAAAACAGCACCACTACTCATGTGGGAATGATATCCCTTGGCATAGCAAAGAATTCATGTATTTGCAGGATCATTTATGGGCACTATCTTTTCTGTTACAGCAGATGCATGTTCAAAATTACCACTCATGTTTCCAATGGCTTCAGCAATGGCCACACATATCGTAGATGTATTGAGAGAGCTCTTTGTCAAAACAGGTGTTCTAGAACAATTGGTGTGTAACAATGGATCATGGTTTGCAGCTGAACAGACATTCTGAAAAAGAACAGAATCAGAGAGAGAGAGAAAGATGGAATCAGGGTGGTGTACTGATTAAGGTGTTAGAGTAGCTCCAGGGAGACCCAGGTTCTAGTCCACTCTCGGCCAGGGAAGCTTGCTGAGTGACTTTTGGGCAATCACATTCTCTCAGCAAAACTTAACTTACAGGGTTGCTATTGTGATGAAAATTAGAAGGAGGGAGCACTATATACACTTTCTTGAGCTTCTATACAAGGGCAGGATATAAATCTAACAAATGTAACATCAGGTCTTCTACAAATTCCAGTATAAACGTATCACCACACTACAAACAGATTGCCCAAAAGGTTTGTTCAGAATTTCAGGACTGATTTGCAGGCAATGTATGGAGAAGACATTAACTGAATCCAAGCTTGTAAAATTTATGTCCACATATTGCAATATCTGCAATAAAAATTCAAACTCCAGTTATGTTATACGTAAGTTACACCCTACATTCAAGGTTGGATTTTCTCAAACATAATTTGAGAAGTGTTCAGGGCAAACAGTTGAAACAAGCCGGTCAATCTTCTCATGCTGAAACATGACATTTCTCCATTGAACAAACACAACTTAACAAACTTAATTTCATTAACAAGAATCTATAAAGGGGAATGTAAGTGGACAACCAAAAAGATTAAAGAAAAAACTGGTCCTCCTCCTGATAATGTAGAGATTATACCCAATAGCATTTGGAGACAACACACTGATCAGTTGAGGAGAACAGTGGTACAGAAAGAAGTTGTGACTGACTTGATTGGAGGCTCCACTATGATTCCTGAATTACCACTAGCAGCAACTCCCCCTGAAGAAGACACACAATCAGTAGTTGCTTCGTAGTTGCCAGTATCTTCAGACACACTGAACATTCCTGTTTGTGATGGCAGATATTATCCGATTTGTGTATAAAAATCACCACAGTGCCTAGATTTGTAAATACAAGATTTGTGTCTTAGTGGAGGGCATGTAGTGAACTGGGTTATAATGGTTTCAGATGAATATCCCTGTGATCTTGCATTGTTGCTCAATTACCTTGGGCTGCCTGAAAATAATTTTTGTAGACTCACTGGAGTTAGTTCTTCTGGAACTTTATGCAAGTAGCAGAAAACTTTGCTCCTGACTTAAGTATCTTTCGTCTGATCAGTAGAAAAGACACAACATGGAGAATAATGTGTTTGTTAGGCATTTTATGCATAAACACTGTTGTTAGATGTCAGAGAGCTGAAATCAAGAGTTTAGTGAGCCAGAAATGGATTCTTTCTCTATAAACATCAGAGATGTTTGTTTGAGGAAGGAACTACTGTATAGGCAATTTGAGCTAGCAATATTCCTTGTCCTAGGAAGCAAAGAGCTAATGATTCCACCCCTTTACCAGGTTTGCTGCACTCCTCAGCTGGAATTACTTGTTGCCCAGCAACATTACCATAATTATAATTGTGATGTATTGTGAGCTGGTTTAGATAAAGCTTCACTGTGCAAAAGTGGCATACATGTAAATGGAAGAAATGCAGCTTCTATCAATCTACAAAATGGAGGGAGAGAAGAAAAGCAGGCATATTCTATTGCCTCTGTTAATAAACTGTCCATGGTCTTCTCCAGTTATCACTGGCAGCCATTCCCTTATATTATCGAAACAGCTGCTCATTGTAGGCAGTGCAGTTCTAAGAACCAATGCTTGTTTGTTTTACAGTTTCTCCATATCTATCTATTGTGCAGAGGTTAACTAAAATCAGTTTTATTACTAATCTCTGTTAAGTATTCTGAACGACTTTTAGTAGAATTTACTATGAAGTAAGAATAGCAAAATGGAATAATTTGGAACTTTTTCAGAGATTGGATAAGGGCATGATGAAGAGGTGAAATGCTTAAGATCTTAAACCAGTGTTGGGTAATATTTGAAGGGTCAACTTTCAAAATTGTATCAGGGAAACATTCCCTGAAGTGAGTGGGGCATATACGTGAAGTTACATTAGTATGTGTAACTCTATAAACCTTTTTGAAAATAAGTAGGAATACTTATAGATGGGATAATTTCTCTGGAGGCTTTCAATGATTCTGGACAGCCTCACTGACATGTTGATATTTGTCTCAGGTCAATGTGAAGTAATTTATAGATTGTGAAGTACATTATAAACCACGCAGATTGAGTTTAAGTGTTAGCCACTTAGTAGGGGCTTGGTGGATTGAATCAAAGCTTTTAGTAGGCCTACACCAGGGCAGGGAGCCTGCAGCCCTAAGGCTACATGCCGTTCCAATTTCATGCAGCCCTCAGTTAAATTGTAAAAGCTCTCTGCAAGAGATCTGTTTAGACTTTTGATAAAACTATCTGTCTCTTCCCCACAGCATGTTGTAGAGGTGTGAGGGAGAGGAAGATGTTGAAAAGAATCCTGGCATCCCCAGGTACTTTTAGCTTGGTCCATTGCTCACAATGCAGCCTGAACAGATAATTCCTGAGGAAAAGTGTGATTGTCCCCATTGCTTAGGCTCTTAGGAAAATCAAGTATTGTAGATTGAAAAGTAGCCAAAAGAATCATTATTTTTAAAAAGAGATAGGGGCCTTATTAAAGGGAGAGAGCCAAATAACTTGGCAGAAAAGTGTTACATAAATAATATCAGATATATAGAAGACCAAGTCTTGCTGAAAAAAAAAATCAGCATGGCTTTATTGAAGGCAAATGTTTACAGTGACCTTTAAAAAAGTTTTTGAGAGCATCAACAAGCACAAGGATAGAGCTAATTTGAGGCACCATGGCTGACTTTGACTTTCAAATGCTTTTGGCAAAGTCCCTTCCCAAAAACTGAGTAGATATAACAATAATGAAATAAAAAATAATTATTTTATGGATTGGGAACTACTTAAAGAACAGAAAATACTGTAGAGAATAAGAGTAAATCACTATGCTTTGTAAAGAAGAACTATCAAGAGTGGGGTCTCTATTGGGACTAGTGGCATTAAACTGCTCAGAAATTATCTAAAGAAAGGGTGAGCAGTAAACTAAAGACAATATCAATTTATTTTAGAATTTTCATCTCACATATGCATTGTCTAAAATGATAGTGGCCAAGAAAGCAAGGGATATTGAGAACATAAGGACATTCTCACATTAAGATTCAAAAGGATTTGATTTAAAATAAAAATACCAATAATAAAGTGCACTTATACAAATAAATGGTTGCAGCCACATTTTGAAAACTGGGTCAGTATCTCAGAAATAATATTTTAGGAATCTAGAAGGTGCAGGATAAAAGAAAAATCCTATCAAGGACTGATACAGATTTTTATGAGGAATTGATAGATTTCAGATTTTTAGCTTAAAAAATCTAAGTTAGACCATGATAGACTATAATCCTATAGTTTTAAAGTGGAATTAAAATTTATGATTGTCTATTATCTCCAGAATCAGAAGCAACATGTCAGAGGCAGGCAAACATGGATATACCAGTGTTAATATTATTTTTGTGAACTTCTGGATTACTACAGTGAAAAACAGAATGCTGAACTAGGTTCAGGAATAGGTCTTTGTTGTGATCCAGCTTTTCTTCTTATTTTTCCCTACAATAGTTGATACTGGATTGAGAAAGATTTGGAGCCAAACTAGATTACATATATACTCAATCTACACATTTGCTAAAAAGAGAAGGGGCAGGTTGAGCACAATCATAAGGTTGCAGATGGTAACAGCTGGCAGCCAAGAACAGAAGCATTTTTGTAAAGAAAAAAGAAAAGCAATTTGGAATCTTCACCCTTTTATTCAGAAAAAATAGATGTTTCAACAATGCATAAAACTGCACAGATACAGCAAGGTGAGGCATAATCCACAAATTAAAAATCAATCTATTAGGTCCACATTTTTTCTGATCTAGCACATGAGCAACATTCCCAGTAAAAGTTGAATTGAGGCAAACTTTAACATCTAGAGCAGAAGTGAGGGAAGGAGAGAGAGTGAATCACGCACATTTTCTTTAGCTCTTGCTCTCTTGTGAGAGCAAAAAGAGAAGATTATGATCCACAAATAATTATTCTTGGTAGTTTTGCTACAAAATGAGTGGGCTTTTAAAAATATGTTTTCTTAGTTAAATGATGTAACATTTTCAAAATTCCATGGCCTATAGCTTTGAAAGAGGATGATTTCATTTTCTTTCCCACATTCCTAGGCATACACATATACATGTGCACTCACTCCCACAGACGTACATGCAGAGTACCACCGCTAACACCCCCCTTCCACTTTCCCTGGGAGACAAGAATAATTTGGAGGAAAACAGCTTAAAATGCTCTGGCCATCTTACCTCAGATGAATCTTTAGAAACAAAGTTTCTTCAAGCCACTTCAGCCTAGCAATTTTCTTTGCAATGGTGCCTAACAAACTACAGCTGATCTGGTGATGGGGTTCTCCCCGTTTCCCTGTGGGGCAGACAAAGAGTTGCAAATTATCCCGTGACAGCTGGATTCTAGACTTCTCAGCCCCAGAGCCTTCCAGGCCTATGATCACTGAAAGGGGACAAAGTAGGCTCCTCATCAATCTCCAGAGTATCTCTTTATAAATTTCTGGGAAAACAGGTTTTCTACACACAAACACACCACAATCATAAACCTGTATATGTTAAAAAGCTAAAGCTAAAAACTAAAAAGATTAAAACTAAAAAGGCAGAGAGAGCATCCTCAAGCTACCAACCACCCAGATCATGCACCGGGTCCATGCCACCCCACCCAGGACTAAAAATGGTAAGCACCCAGATGCAGGAGACCCCTGCACTTACAGCCACTCCATCTTACCAGGGTTCAGTTGAAGCCTGTTGTTCCCCATCCAGAACCCCCACAGCCTCTAGGTACCATGAAGGAACATCCACAGCATCATTTAATTCACCTGGGATGGAGATGTACAATTGAGTATCATCAGCATACTGATGATACCTCATCTTGTGGTGATGGATGATCTCACCCAGCAGCTTCATGTTAGATGTTAAAAAGGAGTGGAGAGAGCACCAAGCCCTGTGGCACCACACACAGCAAGGGCTGTGGGCTGGACTTCTCAGTCCCTATCAACACCAGTTGGGACTGGCCTTGGAGGAAGAAGATGACCAGAACAAAACTGTGCCCCTCACCCTCAACTCCTGAAGCTGACCCAAAAGGATACCATGGTCGATGGTATTGAAAGCCGCTGAGAGGTCAAGAGAGCCAGGATGGATGCACTACCCCCATCCCACTCCCACAAGAGATCATCTAAAAGCATGACCAATGCTGTTTCTGTTCCATATCCAGGCCTGAAACCTAACTGAATAATCCATTTCATCTAGGACCCTCTGAAACTGCAATGCCACCACCTTTTCTATCACCTTTCCCAAAAAAGGGAGGTGAGAGACTGGACAAAATTTGTCCAGGATGGTAGGGTCCAGCGATGGCTTCCTGAGGAGAGAGTGAACCAGCACCTTCTTAAATGGTGTCAGAAACACTCCCTCCACCAAGGATGAATCCACCACTGCTAGGACCCACCCACATGTCACCTCCTGGGTGGCCTTGACCAACCAGGAGGGGCATGGATCTAATATACAGGTGGGAAAGCTTATAGATCCAAGGACCCTGTCCAATTCCTTGGGCCCAATAGGATCAAACTGTTCCCAGATGATTGGGTAAGTCCCCTCCCCAGGTATCTTCAAAGGACATGCATCATGCTTGGCCTCCAACTGGGAACGAATCTGGGCAATTTTATCCACCAGATGCACAGCAAATTTCTCTGTGCGGTCCTGAAGGTAAACCTCCAAGCCCCCCTTGCCCAGGAGGGTCTGGGTAATCCTAAACAGGGCCACTGGGCAGCACTCTGCGGACACAATAAGAGTGGAGAAATACTGACGTTTTGCCACTCTTACCACCATGAGGTAGACCTTGATAGTGGCTCTAACTCGTGTCTGATCAGATACATCCCTTGTCTTCCTCCAGTGGCAGACATCTCTTGATTCTTTTCAGTTCCCTCAACTCCTCCGTAAACCACGGGGAGTGACGGGAGTGATGGGCCAAGATAGGTCACACGAGTGCAATCCTATCTAATGCCTCAGCCACCTTCCTATTCCAGGTAGCAGCCAGTGCTGAGCAGGACCGTGCAGCAGGGCCTCAGGAACAATCTCCAGTTCTCTTTGGAATCCAACCAGGTCCATCAGTCACCTGGGGCAGACCAATCGAATAGGTCCTGCCTCCCTGCAGAGGGGGGCAATATAAGAGAATCTCAAGGTCACCAGGGCATGATCTGACCATGACAGAGGGGACAAGGATAGCTCCCCCTCAGATCACATTGCCATTGCTCTAACAAGAAAACCGTGTCTGGTGTGTGGCCACTGTTTTGAGTTGGGCCATGAATGACCTGGGACAGGCTCTTGGGCTGCTTCCAAGGCCAGCCCAAGGGATGGCAAGTTGAAGTCCCCCAGGACCACAAGCCTGGGGAACTCCATAGCCAACCCCAAGATGGCCTCCAGCAGCTCAGGTGGGAAGGTTGCTATGCAGCAGGGAGGCTGCTACAGTACCAACAATCCCAACTGATCCTGTGAGCCTATCTTCAAAAAACAAGGTCTCACAACTGGCAACTTGGGGAGCTGCACCCCTGAAGGCTAACAGAGATTCCCGGATGACTACTGCTACATCCCCTCCCCTGCCGTGAGGTTTTGGCTGGTGCCATACTCTAAACCCAGCTGGGCACATTTCAGAAAAGGGATCCTCCCCCCCACTTCAGGTCTTGGTAATACATGCCAGGTTGGCATTCTCCTCCCTAACAAGATCACAGATGAAGGGAGCTTTATCATTAACTGACCTGGCATTAATCAGCAGCAGCTGAAAGCCTGGGCCTCTGTAGGTAGAGAGTATGCTATGAAGCATCAACAGATTAGCTACTAAGTATTAAGAAGAAGATAAATTAAACTGATTAATTAGAGAATTGTTTAATGCTTCATGGATGTATATGGTTTCCATTGCAAGTTTGCAAACTGATAGGCAGTATAAAGCCTAACACTACCTGGTTAGTTTAAAACAAAGCTAGATCTTCTCTTTTGATGTTCTAATGTGTATATATTGACAATAAGATATTATAAAAACAAAAGACTTTAATTTTTGTACTGCATCTTTCAAGCAGTACAACAAAACCAGATTTACAGCTTCAAAAGAAGATTAATCATAAATCAGAATGAGATCAATCACAATGAAGCACATAATGAATTGACTTATTTTGTGGCTTATGTAGATTTCAGAGAATGGCTGTCGTTTGCTTCCCCACTTAGAATTCTTTATAATAGAACTAATAGACCCAGACATCTGGAGATGTAAGCTAAACACTGATGATATACTATGTCATGAAATCTATTTCTGTCCTCAGAAAACATGAATATAAGAGAACTTGCTCAAGTGGTCCTTTGTTGTTGTTTTTTGTTTTGTTTTTGTTTTCCTTTAGCCACTTAGTCAATTCTTTTGTGGGGACTCTAATTTGTGGAAACTGTGGAAGATTTATGTGTGTCAGAGACTCCACGTAACAGTTAACACACTCTGATCTTACAGAAAGTCTGAAGTTGAATGCTTTCTAATTGCACCAGTGTATATCATGTTAATACAGAGGCTATATTTAGATTTGATTTTATTCAATGACTGTAAACAGCTATAATACTTCTAAAGGCTATAATGTAAGAGTCACATTCAGTTTCTGTATTCAGCAGCCAAACTATGGCCAACTTGCAAATAGTTAGACCACCACAGCCAATGGTTACCCTCTTAACCATGTTTTCTTATACTTCACTGCTGTCTGAATCATGATAGCACAATACAGAAAAATTACACCTATACGTCTATAAGTGTGCTAAGATAGTGCTAATTGAACTTTACTTACTCCATGAGTTAGCTATTCTTAATTAACCTTTTGTGTCCCATCATTTTTAATCCTGTGTTTTGTTTTTTCCCCTCTCTCATTCCCTGCCTTAATATTTTGTTTGAATCTTCAGCTTAGAAGACCTAAGCTATTTTGTACATAGTGCATTCAAGGTGGAGCTGAGGACAATTGTAGAATGGTATGAAATGTTCAGTGTGCATGTTTTATTTTGTTTGAATGTTCTGTTTTAGCACTATGCACATCAGTTCAATGAAGCTGAGAAAGGTGGCCCTTTTTAATTTTACCAATTTCACAAATGATAATTTCACTGGGCTTTATTTACCAGTTTTATTTTTAAACATTTAACTTCAGTTTTTGGTATAGAGAATGGCATCCAAAGCAAACTGTACTGATGGCAAAATGATGACAAACCTGGCGACATCATGTCAGAAATGCTGCCCTTACGTACTTGTGTCCTGATGTCCTGACCCAAGGACATACATTGCAATATTTGTGCCATGACACCATAAGCACATTTCATTGTTTTCCCCACTTCCCTTGCCTCCCTACAGGGGTGCTCATGTGGTCAAATACTGGGATGTCATACTGTTGTCTGGGAAAGAAGCCAGAAGGTAAAAATAAATTGTCTTTTCTCAGTATGAACTTGGAGAAAATAAGAATGGTTAAATATGTGATGTGGCAGATGTGAGGAGTGTTGCTGCCGGTGATGGTGATGGGGGAAAAGCTTTGAGGGAGGCACCTGAGGCCTTCTGGATAAATTGGATCAACTTGGCAGATCAGAGGCTCCCCATTGTTCTTAAAATCATTTCATTGTTCACTATGTACAATATGCTACATCCCCTCTGTACCTTTGAAATGGCCATAAGTTTAATAATTTTCCCTCCCAACTTATGCCCATCACATTTCCCCAAGACTGCTCTTATTTTTCCTACTAAAATAATTCCCTTTCAAATTTCCATTTCCTCATACATATCCTAATCCAGGCTAGTTAGAATGTTTAATATTTTTTTCTATACAGTATTTTATTTAGGAAATATTTGCTTTCTTTCATAATTGATCATAAGAAATAATTATGCAGTCATAATCAACACAATTTTATATATGGTCCCTAGCAGGCACACTTGGATTTAGTGGAGTACAATAAGAGCACTCTGGATTCACAAAAACAAAATTGCCAGAAGGCAAACAGGTGAGGCTGCTTTGCACCATCCCTTATGGCCTACCACCTCATTCTTAGCGTTCTCTTCTGGGCATACCTTCAAACAAAGTACTAGATTGCAACCACCTACTATTTTATTGTCTTTGGGGCCCAGAGTTATTTTTGGGAATACAAATTATGCTTTAGGGTGATTCTTTGCTTAGGAGCATGCTAACCTCCCATCTATTTTTAAAATTAAAATAATATTTACAAAAATAAAAACAGGTGGTATAGAGAATCTGGCAGGCACTAAGGGAGATGTCTATGGTCACGTTCACCATGGATATAATGATGAAGATACAGGAGTTTTCTTATGGGAAATATATAGCAATTAAACAAATCAATACACTGTAATGAAATATTTTAGGGAGTCCATGTGTATACACTCACATACATACATTCTCACACATATCCAAAATATTATTGGCACAGTTTGGACATTTGGATATCATTTTCAAACTGTAAATAGTTAATGCAATTTGAAGAATTCTTATGACTCTTTTTTTTAAATATAAAATTAAAAGCCATGGTATTCAGTATTATTTTACATATCTGTATTAGAGCTGTACAAAGCTTTGATGTGGTATGATTGGATTCAAAGGGGATTCATTTGAAATAGTCCATCACTGCAGATCCAGAAAGCACTACAGTGGTTTTACGTATCAGAATGGAGCAGCTGTGCAGTTCCACTTTGGTTACTTCTCCAGCCCATCAGTGGTCTTCTGGGCATGTGCAGCATAAATGCAGATGCTACTAGCCTCAAAGCAAAGTAGCCTGTTGAGGTGGATTAATCTTGCTTCCATGCTTTGTGAGACAGGATGCATTGGCCTCCAATGCTATGTTGTTAGCAAGGCTCCTCCTGCACAAATGTTATGAACTGATGGATATTTTCTCTCATTATACTTGTTGCTGCTGAACTTTATATTTACTATCCATTTTGGGCAACCTCCAGATTTAATACCATAAGAAATTTCACTGTACAAATCTATGAGATGTGCTTATTTTTAATTACTTGGATATTAAAACTACTTTATAATCCAGTCATTTAGGCATTGTTACTTGAAATTCTCTCTCTGTCTGCCCCACCACTCCATTTCAACATTTATTTATTTATTTATTGCTTTGCCTAATGGGAAACTTCAGGAGCATCTTTAAGTAATAAACGTTTTCAAGAAGGTTTCAGTAATAGTGGAAACACACTCAAGTAGCAATCATGAGCCCTTGACAGTTTAAAAGTGATCAGGAGAACAAATAATTGATTCCAATCAACAGCACCTGGTTTGATAATTGCTCAAGTGATTATAATTCAATAATATAAAACCAATTCAGAAATCTTAACTTAGACTGCATTAACCTCCCATTTACTGCACAAAAGGGAAATTGCATTATTTTTCATGAAAACAATTCTAATTTTTATGCTATTATTTTCTATTAGTATTACAATTCTGTTCTGTAGCTTTTAAATGTATTGTTCCATGATCCCATAATCTAATAAAATGGATTCTAATCCGTGGAAGTTCATAGATGAACAACATGATTGTTTTAAAGCTTCCAAGGTTTCTTGTTTTTTCCTTTCTTCATATGAACTGTAAAAAAGTTGGTGTTTTGAAGCCAGCAAATGGTTCATTTTGCAAACCACACTGCCCATTCTGCCTCACTGCCAGGATACAGAAATGCAGATAAAAATAACAAGGGAAAACCATGTTGGGGCAAGCCCCATAATTCTTATAACATGCAGCTCTGTCCATAGAAGCTACATGTAGCTGTACAAGATGGCTAAGGGAGTGGAGACGTCCCAGCTTTGGGCAGTCATGAAAGAAGCAGACTATCTTGACCAATTTCAAAACAGATTTTGAATGGACTATGTGATCAGTCTTGGTCAGCCTGGTAGATGACACTTGTTTGGAAACTGACAGAGGAAATTTGGATTTCTCAGCACACCACTGAACTTGGTTATTCAGGCATTATTATTCCTGAAGGATTTGCTTCTAGAAACTACTAGAAAGGCCTTTTGTTCACTCTATAACAATAGTGGCATCTAATTTGGCTCAATTGCATGATGTTTTATCCATTAAAATCTCATTTAAACTGTCATAAAGGGCCATCAATGCTCTCACTAAAGTAGGTTGATACAGTGCAAAGCAACTTTATTTATTTGGCTCACAAGAATATTCGAAGGTGATAGATTCATTCTTGTCATAATAAATTACAGTATGTAATTAGGTTTTCCAATGTATACTCTTTGAGGACTATAAAAACACTTGGAGTTGTAGACATCTTTTTTTTTTTACCCATAAAGACATGCCCAGGGAGATATTAACAGACCAGAGCTATAGTTTCATCAGCTGCCTCACATGAAACATTTGGATACTTTGATTTATCATCAGCATGATAGCTTGTTTGAGAATGTTAATTAAATATTGAAAACAATGCTAAATTTTCCAATGTTACTAATGAATGTAACTAATATGTCCTTTTTATATATAATTTTTATTAAAAAAATTTAAAAGAAAATAAAAAACTAATACAGACTAATATAAAGTAAAAAGAAGAAAAGAAAGAGAAAGAAATCAAAGAGAAAGATAAAAGTGCAAGAAAGAAAAAGGTAGAAGAAAAAGAAAAGAAAGAAAAAAGATACAAAGAATTTGTTTCCAATTTTCTTTACAGCAGTTACAAGCACAATTATAAGTTTAGCTCTTACTCTATGGTTACATCATACCCCTCTTCTTTCTATAATCCATTCTGTCTAATCATCAGAACCATAAATCATAAGTTCATTTTTTTCTGTTTTACACAAAAAGTCTATAAGTTGTTTCCAGTCAGCAATAAACATAGATATTGTCTAACTAATAAGTCCTAACTATAAGATCTCTTTTGACTTAGTAGCTAAAACCTGATAAACCAGAGAGCCTGCAGCCCAGCCAATAGACTCCTACTTGAGGTCTTGCAATAGCAGTTGCAAGACTCCATATTTACTTTAGGCTCAGAGTAATCAAAAAGCAATCTTGTGATGTAAAAACTAGGAAAGAGACATTGCTCATCCACTGATGAGCTGGTTTATAAGACAGCTCTGCATTTGACAAAATATAATTATTTATTGCAGTCTGTATGAAACTTTGGAATTGGGTCCTACTAAGTACTCAGGTGGGAGTAGGGCCAATGTGGTTGTCATGTCAGTCATCTGAAACAGTACTCTGATGGAGAAATTCTGTATGGTATTTGCCTAGACATGGAGGAGAAGACTTCTGACTAGTGGGAAAGGGAGTGTGTTCCTTACCTGAGGTGGCTAACTCTCATATGATTAGGTACTAGGCATGATAAATGACTGGGGAAAGTAGAAGTACCGTTTTCTACTGTAGAGGGAGGCAGAGACAGCAAAGGAATGTAAAAGCTGTTAATAGATAAAAGAGACAGTAAATGAAATGGCAGCCCAGGGGGAAAACTAAACATAAGAAAGAGATTCAAAATAACCTCACTTTGGTACTACATGATATAAGAGAAGACAGAGGAAAACTCTATTCTGTTATTTTACCCTTCAACAATAAAGTAGAGTTTCAATAGTCCTTGCAATGTCTGATTGCTGACCAGGCCTACCTCATACGGTTGACAACTATGTTTGTTTGTTTGTTTGTTTGAGTAATTTATATGCAGGCTACTCATCAGACTCAATATATACTAAGGTTCAAATGGAGCCAGGTAAAATGGTAAGAAACTATCTTTAATTTTTCCTGAGAAAAGTATCAGATCCCCACCCAAAAAACAAGAGATCCCATAAATGTCACATATAAGAAGAAGGTAGGATCCTCTCATATTCCAGAATACAGCTGCAGGGTAATTGTGCCTAAAACTTACAACATTTCTTAATTTGATGCACACTCAGTGCCTTGAGTGGAAGTCTTACTGGCCTAGTTAAGGGAGACAAATTTTATCAACATGATCAAAGGCTTCTAAAAAATCTGATTGTCACAAGAATCAAGAGAGAAAATAGCCTTTGATTTTGTTTACAAGTATGCCTTTTGGTTTGAAAAGAATGACTGCTACCTTCCATATTAGCACCTTTGCAAGAATTTGCCACTGCCTACATTGATAATGCAATTGTGTGATAGTTTATATCAGAAGCAAATTATCTTATATTGCTGAGTTATAATTGAAGTATTTAGTACAGTGGTACCTCGGTTCACAAACTTAATTCGTTCTGCGACTCTGGTCGCGAACCGAATTGGTCGTGAACCGAATCAAATTTTCCCATAAGGTTCAATGTAAATACGGTTAATCCGTTCTGACCCCTACGAATTTGGTCGCCAACCGATTTTTGATCACGTCCTGAATCAAATTTCCCTATAAGGTTCAATGTAATTACAGTTAATCCGTTCTGAACCATATGTTGTTGTTTTTTTAAACCACAAAAATATGAAACAAAGTACAGTACAGTATGAAGAGAGAGAACACTAACCTTGCTCGACGCGACTTCTGGCATGGAGGACAGGAAGGCGGGTGGGGAGGCAATTACTGCTTGGAGGGAGAGTCCCCCTCCCTACAGGAAGCCGCGACCACGTGTCATGGGAGGGAAAATGGCCGCGGATCCTGTTCGTAACCCAATGCGGAGTTCGCGAACGGAGGCAAAATTTTGCGACCGGAGCTGTTCATGAACCGAATTGTTCGTGAACAGAAGTGTTCGTGAACCGAGGTACCACTGTATATGTTGTAAGCCAAGCAGAAATACGTTCTATGATAAGCAAAGTAGTGGTCTTACAGAAATTTCTGGTACCCTCTTCAAATTTAAAACAGGTATTATATTTATAGTCAATTTGTGCCACAGTACACATCCCTTACTGTTGATCTGAAGCAGCTTCTAGAATCGTCTGAGGCCTATCAAAATGCTCTTTGTGCAGTGGTCAAACTTCTGTCCACGCCTTCTGTTTGAAAAGGCCAGACTCCACAAAGCTATTTACATTAGCCAATGATGCTTCGCTACTAGGAGCAGTTCTAACTCATTATCACTGTGATACAGAACAACCTTAGTATACAGGTGAAACTCGAAAAATTAGAATATTGTGCAAATGTTCATTTATGTCAGTATGGCAACTCAAAAGGTGAAACCAATATATGAGATAGACGCATTACATGCAAAGCGAGATATGTCAAGCCTTACTTTGGTATAATTGTGATGATTATGGCGTACAGCTTATGAAAACCCCAAATTCACAATCTCAGAAAATTAGAATAGTGTGAAAAGGTTCAATATTCTAGGCTCAAAGTGTCCCACTCTAATCAGCTAATGAATCCATAACACTTGCAAAGGGTTCCTGAGCCTTGAAATGGTCTCTCAGGCTGGTTCAGTAGGAATCACAAGCATGGGAAAGACTGCTGACCTGACAGTTGTGCAGAAAACCATCATTGACACCCTCCATAAGGAGGGAAAGCCCCAAAAGGTAATTGCAAAAGAAGTTGGATGTTCCCAAAGTGCTGTATCAAAGCACATCAATAGAAGGTTATGTGGAAGGGAAAAGTGTGGTAGAAAAAGGTGCACAAGCAGCAGGGATGACTGCAGCCTGGAGAGGATTGTCAGGAAAAGTGTTGGGGACTTTCACAAGGAGTGGACTGAGGCTGGAGTTAGTGCATCAAGAGCCACCACACACAGACGGATCCTGGACATGGGCTTCAAATGTCGTATTCCTCTTGTCAAGCCGCTCCTGAACAACAAACAACATCAGAAGCGTCTTACCTGGGCTACAGAAAAAAAGAACTGGTCTGTTGCCCAGTGGTCCAAAGTCCTCTTTTCTGATGAGAGCAACTTTTGCATCTCATTTGGGAACCAAGGACCCAGAGTCTGGAGGAAGAATGGAGAGGCACACAATGCATGATGCTTGAAGTCCAGTGTGAAGTTTCCACAGTCTGTGTTGATTTGGGGAGCCAGGTCATCTACTGGTGTTGGTCCACTGTGCTTCATTAAGTCCAGAGTCAACACAGCCATCTACCAGGAGATTTCGGAGCACTTCATGCTTCCTTCCGCAGACGAGCTTTATGGGGATGCTGACTTCATTTTGCAGCAGGACTTGGCACCTGCCCATACTGCCAAAAGTACCAAAACCTGGTTCAATGACCATGGGATTACTGTGCTTGATTGGCCAGCAAACTCGCCTGACCTGAACCCCATAAAGAATCAATGGGGCATTGCCAAGGGAAAGATGAGGGACATGAGACCGAACAATCCAGCAGAGCTGAAGGCCGCTATTGAAGCATCCTGGTCTTCCATAACACCTCAGCAGTGCCACAGGCTGATAGCATCCATGCCACATCACATTGCGGCAGTCATTGCTGCAAAAGGGGCCCAAACCAAGTACTGAGTACATATGCATGCTTCTACTTTGCAGAGGTCCGATATTGTTCTATTTCCAATCCTTGTGTTATTGATGTCATGTAATATTTTAATTTTCTGAGATTGTGAATTTGGGGTTTTCATAAGCTGTCCGCCATAATCATCACAATTATACCAAAGTAAGGCTTGACATATCTCGCTTTGCATGTAATGCGTCTATCTCATATATTGGTTTCACCTTTTGAGTTGCCCTACTGACATAAATGAACATTTGCACGATATTCTAATTTTTCGAGTTTCACCTGTATATCTCAGTATATCATAGAGAACACATTTATCTACTGTGTAGAAAAATATTTTAGTCATGACCCGAGCCCTTTGTTTGTTTTGTTTGCAGCAAAATCCTTTTTATTTATTTACAGACAATACAGCTTTATGGTGGGTGCGTGCTGTGAATCAAAACAAGGCCAGGTTGCAGACATGGATGCTTGATTAGAAACCATATCAGTTTTCTGTAATACACTGAGTAGGGCATTTCCACAGTAATGCAGATGTTCTGTTTATTTTAATGATGAGGGTAATTTAAGGACCAGAAAGAAAAGAAAGATACAAACTTTTGGAAAGAAGTTATGTGGAGAATTGAATGGAGCTGCTGAAACATATGACTCATCTTCACAGCTGGAACAATTTAGGCTAAAAGCTGAAGAAATAAGGCAGGGGACAGATTGATGATGGTGGACACTGTGCTGAATGGCAGGCATTTAATCCTCAAAGGCAACTGAGGAGAGGAAAGGAGGAGGAGCAAAAAAGGCAAAGAACAAGGAGAATGTCAATTATAAGCAACTCCATTTGACAGAGGAGGGCTATCATAAGAGGGGAGGGGAAAGGAGAGAGGAGAAACTTCAAAAATTCTGTAATTACAAAGCTTTCCCACTGAAAACTAGAGCAGGGAATAGACTGCCTCCCTTCTGGGATATGATGGGGACGGTGATGGTTTCTAATGGCTTTGAAATGCAAGGGGAACAATATTGCATGTGGGTTTGCTGTTGTACCACTACAGGCCAGGAGCTTTGGTTTACATTTTTCAGAATCAAATGACTCTCACAGCCACATCTAATGCAGCAGCCTCTGACAAGGCTATTTATTTATTTATTTATTTATATTTTGCAAATTAGACAAATGTTGCTAAATATATCCATGGACATGGGTTGTGGGGAGTGGGCGTGAAAAATGTTAGCATGTTTTGTTTTCTTTTTGTGGGGGTGCCAATTCAAGGTCTGTAGAGGGCTCAAATGCACTGGGGAGTAGAACCTGTGGTGAGTGCAAAGAACATTCATCTATTGGCTAATTTGGAAGCAGTGAGGACATCACTGTCACAGTAAACTGTGGATGCCAGCAACATACACATATGTCCATGTTAGCAGTGCTGTGAATACTGTATTAGCATTATTCCAAACATATACACACTGGGTATTGTAAAGGGTTTGAAACAAATGGATTGATCATCTGGAAAGCTTCAAAAAAGATCTTATGGACCCCTCTTTCCTTGCAGACAATTATTTGTCTGAAAAGTTACTTTTGTATGTTTCGTTTTTTTCTCAACCTTATCTTTAAATACCTCATTGCAGCATGCTAGCATCTATGTTTCAGTGAGATTTTATGCCTGTCCACTTTCTAAACTGTACTCACAAGACAGAGGAAATAATTATTTCACCTTTAATCTAAGTTACTAATTGCAGAGTACATTGTCTTTTCTTTCTCCTTCTCCCCCCTTTCTCTTGTGACGCACAAGTTCTATAATAAGTGGTTGTAACTTGGAGCTTGTATAGTAAATTGAAACCTGCTACTATATTTACACATTTTCCACATTTAGAGAAATGCTATTTTTATCTAGGATTCTATTTGTGGCAGCTGCCAACGTCATGAATCTCAAGTGTCATGCGCTATTTATTTTTATTTACTGGACCTTTTCCAAATCTGTTTTCAGGTTTTTTTATAAATATAATTCTTTAAAGTACATGATATAATTAATTTGAGTAAACCAAATTTGTCAAGGATTTTATAACTTTATAATTCAGAGGTTACTAAGAAAAGAAATACAACTACACCACAGCCTTCAGCAAACTTTTTATTTCCGGACTGTCTGTTTTTTAGCTTTTAATCATGTGTTTGATTCAGAAAACAGTAGGTTTCTCTGCCCTCTTTTTCTTGGGACATTTGTCTTATATAAAGCCACCACAGCTGTCTGTTGCTTTTGATGTTGTTTCATCATTCCTGCTGTGTGACACAAAAGGTTAATCTTCTTGCAATTCAGTCTGTCAATGTTGCATATGAAATGTACAGATACTCCAGTTTTTGTCATTTGCTTGGAAAGGTTTTTAAAATTATTTTTCACTAGCTATATTGAATGTACTTTTGATTTTAATAAACAACACATTGGAATACACACCCATATACATACATACACACATACACACATACATATTCCTGCTGTTCAGCTCACAGTCACGCATGCTTTTTGTTAGTGCAACTAGGGTTTCCCTGGTTTGCTCAGGTAACATCATCTTGTCCCTAAAGAACTCCTCCTTAGAAGGTTTTACAATCCTTCATTTTGTGTGCCACTTGGAAAGCTTGGTTCATCTGATACCTTCATCATGCATTTAAGTTTTTGGTATGCTCACATGCTGTTGTCATGACTTGTACTGTTGCTTTCTAAAACACCAGCAAGGTCTAACCTATAGAATAAAAAATAGAACAGAGAAAACATGCTGAGACAGATTTTGACAGGTGAAAATTATTCCATAATGATCTGATGAAATAGCTATGGGGTTTCTAAGTGCTTTTTACAATTAGAAATAAATTCTCTATTACAATATTATTATAAATAATAAATTAAACAAATGTGTTGACCTGTATTTTGAGCATAGAGTTGAAGAGATTGGTCTAGTATAGAGAACGATAAAATCTTTATTGACTAGAAAATAATTTTAAAATTAAAAATTTAAAGATAATTACCTTCTTTAAAATCTTTCATTCATGCAGTTTATTTATTTATTATTTCCATTCCTAGATGTTTAATTATCAAAGAGAACTGGAATTTATCCTTCTCTGACTAATGCTAGTAAAATCTGTAATTCAAAGAAATTCTGGAAAAGCAATGGCTAGTCTGACATTTAATTCACTTTTGATATATACTAAAGCAGAACTCTTATTTAAATATCACTTCTCCAAAACTCTTAATGATTTGAATTCAAAGAAGTTCTTTGCAGGATTATTAGATTCCATCCTTCATCCTTCTGTTGTTAAGAATCTTATGATAGAAGCATAAAACATCTACCTGCTTCTGAACACTTAACTGAATGTTGGCCACATAAAGATACAGCCCAGCTCAGGACACAGTATTTTTGCCTTATCATCATATGCTTTTTAAATTGCACTGTATTTTGTTTTTAATCTGTAATACAGATAACATCTATAACAATATTCTCAGGAGATATAAAGTGTGTGTGCGTGTCCGTGTGTGTGTATTACGACAGAATTCTTACGGAAGTTACAGTGCTAGGCCTGGGCAGTGGCCTTGGTTGTAGCCCAAATTCCAAAGATATATTGGAATAATTTGGGATAATTGATAATGCTTTTGAAGCTGCAGTCCTGAATTGTCATTCTGGAGCTACTGCAAATAGCATTGCAAGGATTAGCAGAGGTCTTGGAATCAATATGGGCCACTAGAAGAATTTGCATGAAATGATTAAGGTGACAGAGAGTGTGTGTGCGTGTATTTTTATTGAATAGAAATATTCATAAATATAGCATCTCAATGATAGTGGCAAAAATCACCTCAAGATGAAAAAAAAAGTGCTACATTATTTTTTAATGGTGTGATTTGGTCATGAAACTCATTTAGAACATTAGTATTATAATTATTTAGTGTGAGAGAGAAAATATTTACTATTTCATGTGCACATAATAAAATAAAAAGTATTGAGATCATCATTCCAACCACTTGTAGCCATTATTTTATATTATAACCCTCCATCAATGCATTGGCAGAAAAATAGCATATAAATGTAGTGAGTACTATGAGAACAAGATTAGAATTAAGAATATAAATATTAATGTGCCAGTATATCCAGTATCCACATTTGGGGGAAAAGTGACAGAGGAATCATAGAATCAGGAGAGAAGCCATTGATCTCCACAGATCTTCCTTGTACAGTATCAGAAAGCATGATGCCACGCCAGCATATATTGCAAGATCTAGCTTTGGCATCGATCATGATAGGCATGTTCTATCAGCACAGATGTTTCAGAGAGTGTGCCACTGATTAATGTCACTTCTTGGAGGGGCTGGGATTTAGTGCTGGGATTCAGTTTAATGCTTTTCCTGAAAATGCTGCTCTGGCCTAATGAATACAAGCTGAAATATCACAGCCCAAGATGGCATGGCCACAAGCCAGTCTTAATTAGCTAAGCATGTAGTATCAAGTATAGCTCATGCATTCCTTTAAAAATCTCACATAATACTGATTTGTTCATGAAATCAAAATGTCCAGTGAGACAAATATATTTCAGCATAATCCTAGTAATATTTTAGACTACCGTCGAAGATAAACCTTAAAACCTTCATAATGCATTACCTGACCATCTTTATATAGAAGCTTAGTGCCATTGTTTCCTAGCTACTATTTCAATAATCCATTGTGGGAAAAAAAGTGGAATAAAACTTACTTTGCCCACTTACCATAACCCTAACCATACCTGGACTGGTATACTTCTGCAATCATTTTATGCCTTATCTGACATTTGACAAGTGAGAGTTCAGTCTCTGCATACTTTCTTTATGTTCTATGTTACCTATGTGGCCCTCCAACAAATAAGTAAGAGTCAGTATCACTATAGTCACAAGTCACCAAAAATCACTTTCAATTGCTCCCTGCTTTTATCTTATGGCAGAGATACTTGTTATTGTCTTCTCAGTTCCCTTGAACGTCAAGAAAGGTATTTCTTCACCCTAGAGGATGCCATCGCATTACATTTTATTGAAATGTTTTACCTTTTCCAATTTGTTCAAGAATAATCTCTCTTCTGATACTCAGCAGTGAATGCATAAAATGTCAAGTTAGCTTCTTCATGAAGAAAAGGCCACAGATAAGCAGCAGGCGAACATAAAAAGCTCACTCATTTTCTTCCTGCACAGAGATGGCCTCACCCTCTCACTACCAGTGTTGATGCTCTTCTTCCCCATCACTGTCCCTTGGCTAAGTAAACTACAAGAGATGCTGCCTACATGTTGAAGCATTCGACAGGGAGCTTGGTTCCTGGTGCAGATTTTAAAAGATCGACCTTTCGACGATTGCCTTTATAGCCTTTATGACCTTTATAAAGGTATCTTCTGAAGATACTTAAGGCATGAGAGAGAACTGAAAATTGAAAGTAGCACACTTTGAAAAGATTGGTATGTTAGTTCCCCTTTAATTACCATTAACCATTTATTTTTTGTATCCAAGGATATGAAAACAGTGTAGATTAAGCCAATAGTTTGGGTTAGTATTCTAGGCAATTGAATGGATGAGTAAATGAGAATCTATGAGGGGAATTTTTTTGTTCAGTTTCCTCAATTTTACAGCATCTGTAAAATTTATCAGACTTCTGGAGCTACCTCAACATCCCATATTGCAGCAATGATGGGAGAACACGTGAAAGAGGATAGACTTAGCTGAATTTGAGTGCTGAGTGTTAGACATCATAGGTAAACTGCACTTCAGAGAAACATGCAGGATAAAATACTTATAGGAATTAGGTAAGCATTGGAAATTGGACTTAAAAACACAATTACTGCTGTGGCTTACCAACTTGGCACCTCTATGTAGAAAATCATAGAATGTAACAGTTGGAAGAGACTTGGAGATCTTGTCTAACCCCCTGCCTGGTGCAGGAATCTACTACTACAGCATTTCTAACAAATGGCCATCCAGCCTCTGTTTTAACCCCTCCAGGAGAGGAGAGTCCTGTAAGGAAGTCTTTCAATTTTTGAATAGCTCTTACCATGGGGAATTTTTTCCTGATGTCCAGCTGAAATCTGATTCCTAGAAACTAACATTTCTTATCTTTCCTTCTGGAACAATCCTGTCCTGTAATCTACCTCACAGCCCTTCAGATACTTGAAGTCACCTGTCATGTTTTCCTGTAGTCTTTTCTTTGCCATGCTAAACATATCCAGTACCTCCAACTGTTCCTCATAATTTTTTTCCTTCTAGGACCCTTATTATTTTGGTTGCTGTTCTTCCTAAAATGTGTTGCTTAGGACTAGATCCAATATTCTAGATGTGGTCTGACAAACACAAAATAGCGAAAAACAATCTTAATCTTGAGACTATATTTCTAGTGACGCAACCAAGCTTTGTATGTGCTTTTTCTGCAGCAGTACTACACTGTTGGCTCATGATTGTGATCCAACAAAACTTTGTTGCCTGGTATGGCCTCCCTCACACACATTTACCATTGATTTTCCATACCAGAATTATGGGCTTTGCTTTTGTCCTTACTGAAATACATCATGCTACTTTTTCCCATCTTTTTGAAAACATCTGTACAAGGGTACAGCATCTTCTGTCTTCTGATGCTGTACCCTTCCTCCATAATGTCTGAAGCATCATAGAAAAAGACTTTGAGATGACATCCACAAACTCCTTCAAGACTGTCAGATGTAATTAGTCTGGTCCTGGAGTCTTAAACTTGTACAGTATACAATATAAAAGCATGTAAAAGGTGAACAAAACTATAGATTTGAATGGCACACTGATTACAATCAGAATGCCAGTTTTACCATCTAATTATAAGGTACCTAGTGTGACAACTAGGTCTGAGAGAACATATGAGGTGCTTCACTTCTGAGCAAAGCTTCCCTCTAGATATCCCCTTGAAGCCTGAAAGACACCATCTGGGCAGACAACTATCTGAGGCCCAGAAGGCCTCCAAAGGGCCTCAAAGCAGCCATGCTGAGCCTTGCTCTAGCTGCTTTAAGAAGCTGATTTAGAGTGAAGTTTCACTCATCTCATTAAAACATCTGAACAGCACTAGTATCCATTAATAGGGAAAACTCATTTCAAATGACAGTGGCACTGTTTTTGCTTGAAGGGGTGGTCTGTATTCCTACTGGAGGAGATTCTCGACTTCCTACCACATGGACTTCCATTGGACTATTGTGCTGTCATAGTCAGAAAAAGAAGCCTGAAGGTACAATTTCTGGTGTGCTCAAGTTTGCTGAGGATTGCCACTGGGGGAACACAGAAATATGGCATACATTCACAATAATTTATTTATTCTTATAATTTTTGGGAAGAGGGGAAAGAGATGGATCTGAGCAGGCAGAATAAGCACTCAATTCATGATTAGGTGAATTAGTAACTTTTCATCTCATAAATGTCTACATTTCATTTCTTTACCAGAAGATGTGGGAGTGGGTGAAAGTAGCAAATGTGACTAAGGGCTAACTGCACCCCTCTAAGCATATCTCAGATGCAAGTTCTTCTGATGTTATGTAATTTTTATGTAAAACGTTATTTCACAAGTTTGTGGACTATTTAACTCAAGCATTTTCAAAGTTTGTCACAGTGAAGAAGAGAAAAAGCCCAACACAAAACTGCTCGTAGTAAAACAAAATAAAGACAGTCCAGATGGCAGCATTTATTCTCATCAAAGAGAAATTTTAAAAGCAAAAGAAGAAACAGGAGTATGCAAGATTGTAATTTTCCAGAGTTGTCAATCAAATTGTATTTCATTGGTCCAACCAGGAACACCATTGGCATGTGCCAAACTGAACATTTAAAAAAAAAAAAAAGGAGCTGCTGCAGTGATAAATGTGTCTTTGTTGGGAATGTGATACTGGAAGAAATGGGCATAACTTGTCTCCCTATGTCATTTCATCAGCTGAGTCCCTCAGTGGCTGCAAATAACATTTATTATATTAAACCTGGAATATAGATTCCATGCTGTAGGGATGGATATGACTCTGTGTCTCCTAAAGACCTATCTCAGCTTTTGAAATCCTTCTTACTATGCAGATGGGATCCACATGTGTGCAATGTCATGGTAGGTTACGAATGTATCAGACATGAAAGGCAGTATTTTTGAGGGCTCTGCTCTTTAAGGGGAGCTCCACAAATAGACTTACGCAACATGGAGACAGTTAGTTTATAAATTCACTCTCTCTGATTTATTAGTTTTCTGTTTCTAGGATTTTCTTTTTCATTTTGTTTCATGAGGAAACATTAAAAAATGATGCTGGACAACCGTGCTCTGAAGTGGCATGGCATGTGTAGGGCCTGGTCCGAAATATGCCTTGATGTACAATTGTTACCTGATTAAGAAAGAAATTTTATTACAGCAGACCTCAATCCTTTCTTCTGAATAAGAAACTGTGTTAATCTGATAGCTAAAATTATTAGCTATGATTTAACTAGCCACTACAATAGTTGCTTCTGTGAGTATTAATTCATTACGCTTTTTATTTAAAATAAGTGATAATCATTTTTCTTTAAGCATGTTCTACAGTTCTACTATTTGTAAATTCTCCTTCCGAGGAACAGACCAGATTGTCTGGATCTTTTAGTTGTTGTTCTGGCTTTGGTTTCAGAACTGAATGCACTCCTTCTGCTCCGTCTGTTTGAGTTTTGACAATGTAATAGATAAAGCTGGAGGAAATCCCATGGATAAGAGTGGCCTAACCTTCTGCTTCTTCTCAGTTTAAAGTATAATTCTCCTTACTAACTGTAGGCATTTTGGAGATGGCCTTGGAGCCATTGGATCCAAAGCTTCTTTATTTCCCAGAATTGGCAAAATTATTTTTAATCCCTCCATGGGGAGAAATTAACAAAAACTACTAGACCTTGGGGTGAGATGGAGAGGGCAGTTTGGATATACAAAACCAAAGTGGAGATTACAGCCACAAGTGAGGGTATCCCATTTTAAAAATGCATGAATATGAAAATCATGCATAATTCTGTAGGCTCAAAAATGGAAAATTCAGGGTGTAATTTTTGCTACAGTTAAACAGAAATATCTGGAAATGCCTTTCAGTTAGAAAGGTGACAATAATCTACTTAAACCTATTGCTTTGATAGAAAACATATTACAAAAGTACTGAAATGAGAATTATATATAATAGATATTAATAATTAATGTAAATACAATCCCTTAAATTAAAAGTGAGAGACCTACCAGCTGCCCACCTCATGCAGCCCCAGGATACAATACACAATCCTAGTTTATGCTCTTTTATGTAAGAAAATCTGAATGGATTAAGCCAGCGAATGTTACTGAATCAAGACTTTCCACGGACTCCTGGAAATCACAGTTAAACAAGATGCTTTCTATGAACTACTAGCAGACTTTTCGACAGGTTGGAAGGGAACACATGTCCCTTCTCAAGGGCGCATAGAGAAGTTTCAGGAAGCAGCACCCAACTGCGTGTACTTCTTCTGCTGGGTTTTTAATCTGGAATGAATAAGAACACATCTTAACTATCAAATCCTGAAGCCAATTTCTTTGCCTGTGTCCCTGCCAAATGGTGGGAGTTCCAATAGACATAGAGACAATTAATTTGTTTTCCGGGGTCATTTTGGAGTTAGAGGGAAACAGTACAGACAGAGGTTGGGTAGGCACATTGTGCTAAACCATGGTTTGTAAACAAGACGTGATAGCATACTTCACATATATCACCATGTCATAAAATCATGACTTACAAGTCAGAAAGCCTGGATTTATATGGTTTGGTGGAATGTGTGAAATATCTGATTAAAAAGGATCCTAGTTCATCCTCACTAATGGCAACTTTGAAAAGCAGAGTACCACATGAGTGCATCAAATTTGCAGAATGCAAAGACTGTTGTTCAGTAGTGCTCCAACCTCTGAACACCATGAGTTCCAGAATAACAGACCATCTCCTCCCCCTCCCCCCATGAACACAAAATGGAAAGATAATATTTGCTATTATCTCCCTGCCATGCTTAGGGGTCACATCCTATGCATTTCTCTGGCTGTACACCACACACACATACCACTGCAATATATCACAACTGAAACAAGACAAGATACTTTTCCTCCACTAAAAGCAGATGTGAACAGGAACAGTATAGCAAGCTGGCATTTTTTAAAATGGGTGCTTTTCCCAATAGCAGTTGGGACTGGCAAATCTTCAAAGGAATTTGAACAAGCACTCCTGAAAACAAAGGAATCCACCCACTTCTAATCAAAAGATCAGCTCCTTGCTTTGGCAACCACAGATTCTGTGCATGTGCAGATGCCATTGTTCATGAGGCAGACTGGTTGCCCGTGGCAGATGGCACCACCTTGACTTTTTACTGATATGGAATTGCATGCACCTGCAAGACAAAGTTTCTTGTCCAGGTAGACTGGCCTCAATCTTGCTGCAATCATAGTTGGAGACGCAGAGCTACAAACTCAGTCCTGAAGTTCTGGAGTAGAAGAGGTTGCTTTGAGATCAGGAGCTGGGAGGTAGGGTGTTTCAAGACTTCCTGCCAATGGGAAAACAGACTGCTTACAAGTTCCGTGAAACCACAACATGGCAAAGAAAACACCACATTTTCTCTGGTTTCAACTGACTCATTGCAGAATCATGGGGGGGGGGGGGGGGGACAAGAAAGAAGCTCATGTCAAGCTATCAGGGAGGTCCAGAGCAATCAGTTTTGAGTTGGCACAGGATCTCAGTGTAGATATGCTCCTTACAAAGAAAGATGGGAGCATGTTACCAACTGAAAATGGATATACAAAACGTACATTTGAAAAGCCTTATATTAATATTTTAAATTTTGTTTTAATTAGTGTGGAGGAGGAGTCAGGTTAAGAGTGCATCAATTGCATACGAACACTACCAGTTACCTTTCAATAGTTACGTTTTTTTTTTCAAATTTTGCAATTTCTTTCAATATAAAAAAGCTTACAAAAATCTGGAATTATTAAAAAGTGAGCATAAGATGTGAGCATTTGTGACGTGAATGACAAAAATGTATACAAATTTTGTGAAAACAAAAAATGCATATAGATTTAAAGCACTGCATACTTAAGACTGGAAAAGTGAGAACTGAAATGGAACTGAGCAAGTATTTTGGTTCTTTAAAAGAATTATTACCACACCACATGTGTTTATCCATGCAACAATATTTATCTCATCCAATATCTGTTTTGTGAATTACCATCCTCTATATGGTAATTCTTACTATTTATATCTTCTAATTCCATAGTTCTCTGCCTGCCTCCTCATACATCTTGCGTGCGCATATAATACATTCTGTACATTTATCAGTAAAATGTAAAAAGGATCATAAGGGGCCTTGTCGTGCTTTGTTTTAATGGTTGTTTTTGGTCCAAGCTGTCTTGTTTCATTTTGTTTATGTTTTTAATTGTTTAGTATTATATTTTGTAAGGTGCCCAGAGTCCACTGGAATGGGCAGCTATATTGAATCTAATAAATAATAAATAAATAAAAATAAGATTCTTAGTCTCTGGCAGTCAAAACACTGAATACGGCTATCACTTTGAAATGGCTAGATTTATTTAAGAAGTTGTGATATGTATTATGGTTCTATACGCTGCAGGTGGTTGTTTTTTTCATGAGACTGTGGATCTTTGCAGTGAATTTATTACAGTGAATTGAAATCACTATATAAAGGCTATTAGAATGATTCCACAGGTTAATAACATAGTAAAACCAGAGAACAGAATGATTTTTTTTTTCCAGAAAATCAACTTTCCTCTAAAATCTTCCACTGAATTACTAAAATACAAGTAATGTACTGCCAGAAGTCAAAAGAGTTCTGAGAAACGTTCCAATAACTAGGCTGGGACTTTCCTTGCTTTTCTGGAGACAAACAGTAGCAAAACAAATATGCAAACTGAAGAATTTACATAACTTTACAGGTCACAGATCCGAAACTTTTCTTATCAAAGAATTTATATTCCCTTCGCAGATTTATATTTAGTGCAGAGGGCATAATCCCCCAATAGTATGGAAAATAGCAACTGTTTATTTTTAGTAGCTGCTTTTTGCGGATATGCAAATATAACTTGGTAAGGTTTATCTTGTGATATCTCAGATGATAGTCCCTTGAATCTCCACCATCTGTTTTGGCTACAGAGTTTTGGATCTCCTGGTTAACAGATACTTGGAGATTTCAAGGGTCAGCTTGCTTTTCTAGACACTGTTTCTCTTGAACTAGCTGTGACTGTCACGGCCATATGAGAGAACGTGCTTGTGTTAGTAGCAGATCTGGTTTCACTGGGAAACCTCCCAAAACTCTCACCCGGCAGACAGCTGCTCAGGAAGCAAGAGTATATAACACACTCTAATTATATGAATCCTGTGATGTGGCTCCTTCTTTCAGAATGCAGCTTAAAGCGTTCTGAATCTCATCTCACCCAAAGGGATCAGATTTGCCAATTTGAGTTTGGAGCATCTGATCCACATGTGATTTTGAAAAAAGGCTCCTCTGTTTGCTTCAGGGATATCAGTGCTCCCTAAAACTTCAGTCACCTCCATGTATGGATCACTCAGCATATTGACCAATACCTGAAGCAAAATGTTACACTAAAACTCCTGTATTATCAGGTTATAAAATCAAATTGCAATCATTAAACAATTACCTAATTTCTGGTGACAGACTTTGAAAATGTAAATTGAATTTCCAATTTACTCTCAAACAACAGTAGTTGACTGCAGCAGTGGTATTTATCATGTTATGCTGTCTTCACTACTTATTCAGTTCAATCCTTGCTTGCATTTGCAGTGCAGACAATATCAAAATGAAGTATTTTACTGCAACTACTTTTGTAAATGCTACTGCGCTTTCTCACCCAACCTCCTACCTCAGTCTTCCATCCCATTTTTGTATGTCCCCAGGTGGCAATAGTAGATGCTGATGACTTGGTTTGGGGGATTTTTTGCCTTTTTATTATCAACTAAGCCATAATATAGGTGTGATTGAAGAGCCAGTTACCCCAAATATCTCTGCCCACACAAGATCTGACAGGGTTGGTATGTTCTGGGTCCCATCTGATGGGTCCCAGGAAGTATTCCTTCTCTGTCACAGCATCTGGCCTGTGGAACAGCTCTTCTCTGAGATACAGATGGCTCCAACCCTGCTGGCCTTGGAAAGGCCTTGAAGGCCTGGCTTTTTCTTTAGGCACTGGGCCAGGATGTTACATGAGCTATCACTATGTTTTAAGACATGTGAAATGAATTTTGACCCTAGTGTTATGTTTTGTGTCATTTTTCTTTCTTTTTTCTATTACGTGAATTCATTCTATTGTTTTAATGTTATGTCAGAATCCTCGCAATCAATCATTTGTACTGCTAGCTTGCTTGCTTCATTTCTGCCATTACAGGGAGAGGGAAGAAGGGGGGGAAGATGAGAATGTTTTTGTTAGGCGCAGATGGGCTTTTACCTTGCTCTCAGGAATGCCCAAGTTTGTACCAACGTGAGAACCTGAGGACATCTTTGACATGCACAAAAGAGATTCAAAGACTGAAGGGGAGGTGAAATGGAAGTGAGGTAAAAGTAAGTTTTGGCATGCGCGGGACTCAGTTCCAGCTATGCTTCTAGAGCTGTTACCTACTTTCCAATAAATGAACTTTTCTGTGAACCTGCATTGGTTTCAATGAGAGTTGCCTTCATTGGGACTGAGTACCGTGGTTCTTACAATTAGCTGCCCAAAGTTGCTTGCAAGTGGGTGGCCATATACATTCAATTAATTAAGTAAATAAGTAAATAAGTATTAAGTATTAAGCATCTCGTATGCTTATTACAACTACACCAAGCCATTCTCCTGCCCCCAATAGCTCAAAATGCTGGTCTCATGCCTTCTATTGATATTGCCAAGTCACTATCATATCTACTCAAGGACAATGCTAGTGTTGATAAAATGTGATTCCCCAGCCAGATAAAAACTGATCATCTCTCTTAATTGTTTGGAACCAGTCCCATAAACCTATGCTCAAGTGGCTCTTCTCAGTCTTCTTTGCTATTAACTCTATTCGAACAGAATTTGTATGAGTGGAAGAGGATCTATATGACCTGAATTCCAGCTTTATTCTCTGTGGGTGCTTGCCAGCCCACTACTAGATGTTATACTGCAATTTGGCATGTCTCACCTGTTTATAAAAATATATAATATTTAATAACTTCCAGCTGATATTAACATGCCTAATTTCAATCTCCTGCCTTTTACCTATGAAAGTATACATGCATTTCATCTAAGAAAAGTGGTAGTTTGGAGTTAACAGCAATTTTTAACAGTACAGAATCAACTTTTTAAAAATTCCAGTAGCCCTTGAGTCCATGGTATAATTTCAGCACCTGACATCCTAATTAGAATGTCTGCCTCCTCCCTGGATAGTTGGAGAAACTTAAAGGCAAACCCACCTTTTTCCCCTCTGTTTTATTTATTTTACCACCTTGCCAGGTGAAATTGCATGATTGAATACTATTTTGTGATGGTATGTAACAGAGTTGTTGGCAATGAACAACCAACAGTCAGTTAGCTTCAAGATTAAGAAGCAAAAATTTTAAATATCCATTAAACCATAGGAAATGTGGGGAAAAGATGTGCCATATGGGCATAAAATATATGGGCATAAAAGGGAACTGCTTTCTAATCTTGGCAGAGATTGCTTAAAGTGGCTTTCTTCTAGCATGCAATAAAGATTCTCATCTAGCTATGCTGTGTCAAATATGTAGGTAGCTTCTGCTGAGTTTGAGCTAGGGAGCCTGACAGATATTCTATGAGAAGGCTAATTCAGCCAGGTGGCATTACTTTAATGTTGTATTATTATGGGGCTAAGAAAAAATGGGGATATCTATAAGAATTTTTGTACCTCATATCTTTCCATGAATGGAAAATCTGTCTGATGAGGTTTTCAGAATGAGCTATTTTGTTAGCATCCCTTCTTGGTTTTTATAGCAGGTAAAACAGTGAACAATGCTTATTCTTCTCCAACACTGTCCCCTATTGTTAAAACATATGCTCACCCCTACCTGTATCTACTTGCCTTTTATGACCTCTATTAGCAGTTTTGCTTTATGTTCCTTTTTTTTCTAAGGCACAATTAGTTGGGATCAGGACTTTTCACTAGCAGGGCAAAGATTATGGAAGGCTCCTTTCTCAGGAATCTTGATTGGTTCCTTGGCTTTCAGGTATCATCCATATAGTAATTTTGCTAAACCTTCCTCCTGTTCTGGAGCCAGGAGGAAATCATGTCAACATAAATTGGGCTGCCCCCACAGAAAGCCCTTAATGCATATCCAGTGAAAACAATAAAGGGAAGAAGAAGAAGAAGAAGAAGAAGAAGAAGAAGAAGAAGAAGAAGAAGAAGAAGAAGAAGAAGAAGAAGAAGGAGGAGGAGGAGGAGGAGGAGGAGGAGGAGGAGGAGGAGGAGGAGGAGGAGGAGGAGGAGGAGGAGGAGGAGGAGGAGGAGAAAGACGGCATCTAGAAGTGATTGGTAAGAGGGGCTCCAGGTTTGGCTGTTTTGCACTTTTTAAAAATTTTTATGGCAGTTGAGGGAGGCGTGCAGTTAGCCCCTGGTCAGTGAGGGAGTGCCACGGGGAGCTGGTATGATATCCACAAAGCCCTGGAAGCACCTGGAACCATTGCAACCATGATTTGAGAGTGGTTACTTTACCAGGCCCTCAGTTTAAACTCTAAACACCTGGTTACCAGATCCTTGGAGGCCCTGGCTGCTTTTGAATGCATAAATACTCTCTCATCTACAACGTAATTGTGGATGAAGTGGCTTACCAGACATGTATAACAGAGGCCTGAATGAATCCAGAGGGGTGGTACCGTCAGAACTGTGCCCACTTGGGTTTCATGTTTTGCATCAGCTGAGAGGCCAGGGGAGGACAATGAGGTTATTGTCATCTCCACTGCTCCATAGATAAATTGATGTGAGACCCTCTGGTTGAAATTGGGCTTTAGGGAGCAGTTGGGATTGTTGTT
Source organism: Liasis olivaceus (assembly GCA_030867105.1). Taxonomy (NCBI): domain Eukaryota; kingdom Metazoa; phylum Chordata; class Lepidosauria; order Squamata; family Pythonidae; genus Liasis; species Liasis olivaceus. The sequence goes on from CM061351.1 coordinate 60,650,372, forward strand.
GGTATATTTTAGAGGGTTTTTTTCCCCCAGTATATTTCAGGTTTTTTTCAGTATATTTCAGGTTTTCATATTTCAGTATAATTTCAGGATTTCAGTTTGCTGCCTGGAGCAGCTCAGGAATTCATGGCTGGCATTGTAACTATGGACCTATCCGAAGTTACTGAAGGCCCAGCATACTGAAGGTCATGCTATAGATCTGGTTTTATCTTGAGGCAGCTGCAATTAGCGTTGGAGGACATTACCATCAGTCCATTGCAGGGACACGGTTGGCCTGATTTATGGATCCAGAGGGGGTCCAGCAGGAACTTGGGTTCCCTGAGGTTCTGGTGGGCAATTTGGCCAAGGTCTTAGTCACAGCCTGGAAGGGGCAGGTGGTAGGAGCCTTGGACTTTATTGATTTGAAGCAGCCTCTCCCTATGCATGGATCGCTTCGGTGTACCTTGGTTTACTGAGGAGCTTTGGGAGATGAAGAGGAAGAATAGATGCCTGAAGTGCCATTGGAGGAAGACAAATAGTGAGTCTGATTGAATATGGGTACATATCCATGTTTCAGATTACCTTGTAGTGATCAATGCGGCAAAGCACAATATTCCTCCACCCTTACCGCATGTGCCAATAGTCATCCAGTAGCCCTGCTTAAGATGACCTGGTTGCTGCTGGACATCTCCAGAGCCACTGTGAAAAATATTTTCACTCTCTGGTGAATAAAGATGCTCAGATCCAGAACCACCATCAACATACCAAACACCACCCAAACATCTGAGCCCAATGACAAGCATCTGACCATGACACTTTATTAACAAAAGGCTTGCCATTACTTTCTTTCTAGGGCTGCAAGAAGGTGATGGCTCAGTCACCCAGCTGGCTTTGTGCTAAGGCAAGACTGGAACTCATGATCTCCTACTTTCTGGTCTGATGCCTTAAACCACCACAATAAAACGGCTATCTCATATATCCACGCAGACATCCAAATAAAACCATTTGTACTCACTTTGCTGATAAGGAGCTGAGAACAGGGATTCATCTGGATTCTCATAGGAAAGCTTTCATAGGAGGAGTTAATGCACATGGGCTGGTATTTATATCAGATGACACACCATCAGAAAACACTCTGGGAAGAAGAGGGCCAGAGAGGAGAAGGTTGGAATGGACCTGATTGCTGGTGCCTGAAAGAGAAAATGTTGAGCTGATGGTTTTAATAAAACCCAATATGGGCTGGTAACCTGAGCTGAATTAGTTTGTGGGCAAGAGGAAAGATTTCTGAGAAAATCTTTTTGGGCACTGTCCAAAATAGCATGCTGAAGAGATGCAATGCCATAGAAAGGACTGGTGCTTGATGCAGAAAGCCCTCAGTGGAGTTGAATCAGTTGCCAGAACAGATCAAAGGTTTACTGCCAGAGAAAAGCCAATGCACAAGATCCCAGTCTGACTGATGGAAGTATGCCAGGAAGTATATTTTCATGCCCTTCCTTAACTCTAGATAGGAATGGTTCTAGTACTTAGCGGTAAAGAGAAGTGCATAATACTATGTACAAGCATATCTAAAATTCATATTATAATTTGCAAAATGATTCATGTTTAATGTGGCTTTGTGCTAGAAGTTAGAGTTCAGGGGGGGAAATGCTCATTTGTTACTTTTGCAACCTGTTATGTCAAGCTATCATGTGGGGGGGGGGGGGGGACTGTTCATTAAAAAAATCAGCATAATTAGTGAGGCTTAGGCTCATAAAGTGAAACTGTTGACTGTTCTGATAAAGCTTGGCTGACGTTGCTTCTTAGTGTCTTTTAACTGAATGAAACTGGATTTAAAAATTGATAGCTGTATGGCCTTCCTCTTTTAGTCAGATCCCTTGAACCTAAGGGCATATGCAATCACATTTTAATTTTACTCTGGCTTTTATCTTAGTTCTTTTATGGTACTATTATGTTTTTAAATGCAGTTATAACTTGTTGCCAAAATATGAGTTAAATCTTCTTAACAAATACAAATAATGCAAATTCAACAAATACTAGAATACTAAAAATGCTACTGTTCCAAACATAAGGAAACTTCTTCCATAATCTACTTGCAAAATATTTTTAAGCTATTTCAAAACACAATTTTGGGCCAACTGTAAGACAATTTGTTTTTTAAAGCTTAAAACAGTGCTCTCTCTTTCAAATGGTGCTGGAGAAAGGAAAGTTAACTGTCTCTTTGCACTGTTTTTCCTATCAGGCTTGTTTCATGAACTATTATGAAGCTAGCTGATACCCTCTCTGTTTTGAAAAGGCACACATAAAATCAAAGAATCTTGGGTACAGTATCTATCTATCCATATATGGTAATGGTATAAAATGATTATGAAGGCAAGAACCACTTAAATTCCCTGACATATTCTTAAAATATATGTCAGTCTCAGTTATGAAGCTTTTATAATACTTTGTGTGTAAAATAGCATTAGTAAAGCTACCTGGCAAATTATACATGGAAACATTTGCAAATACCCTCCAACAGTGATGGCTACTAATGTAGCTACCTGAAGTACCTGAAATGAGAGATTATGCCAGGTGGTACAGGCAGAGTGAGCAACTGACCCAGCCAGAGTAAGAAATGACATGGACTCCTATGAATTGGATCACTGCAGTCAATATCACAGCTATGTCACTGTAGTACGGCAGGGATAGAAACTGAATGGCTGAGCCAGATGGAGACAAGGGTAGAGTTGTAGGTGAGGTTTGGTAGTAGAGGTAGAGAAAGTGGCATTCAGAGACTTCACTGTGACCTCTTCCAACCTGTTGGCCACTGCATTGTTCACCAGATTTGCTGGCATAGCTTACTTGGAACCTTTAACTCATTCATCTTCTGTTGCTTGCCATATTTATATAGATATTCCACCAATTACTGTAGCCTTCTGACTTGGTAATGACCGGAGTGCTGATTTAACTTCATCTTTGATCTTTGATGTTCTTGTAAATAGGGAATATCTTCTAAAGTATCTGTACAACTCTACTGTGCAGAATTTTAGTATACTCCTTCCTTCTTTATTTGATCCACTTTGAATGAGTTACTATTGGTACATTTGTAAGGTTTACCCCGTTCGTCTCAGAGAAACTCTTGTGACATGTGTGTTCAGCAAAGCAGTTTACTCAAGCGTAATGTAAGTAAGTACAGACAAAGCCAGGGTTGGCTTGGCATAGCTTACATGGTATTTTATAGCTTCCCCATTCCTGCGCTTTACCCGTTGCCTAGTTACAGATTACCCGCAATAATCCCCCCTTGCCCAAATGGCAGATTCAGTCCAGTGCTTTTGTCTTTCTGATTGCAATCTATGGGTTGTGCTGTTGCTGCCTTTGTTGGGTTTGCCTGTTTGCATGCAAAGCCGGGAGTTCTCGATCGTTCGTTGACTGCTTCGCTTCTGAGCCTCTGCGCTTTCCTTTGTTTGCAGCGCCCAAGGGAAGCCGCGCTGATACAAAGTATCCGCTTCCAGTTTTGAGTTAAGCACCGCCACCTGTCCGTAATCAGCTCGCGGTTTCACTTCCCCTTTTCCTCTGCTTGCGCCTGGGCGGTGAAATTGACTTAGGCGAAGCTGAGCGGTGCCTTCACCGTGCCGGGCCGTGCTGGCTGAATCTGACAACATTAACATCCTTTAGCATACCAATTCAAGGTTGGAACTTCTAAGTTCAGTTTTTTTTTTTTTTTACTTTTCTTGGTTTTACTCATCTGTGCTCATCTTTAATCTTTACAGATGTTATGATCATACTGCTTCTTGTCTGTTGTCGTCTTCTAACATCTCTCAAATGCCTGTTAACATTCCTTCTTGAGATATTTGTCTGTCTTAGCTTTGATATCTCTTTTCTTCTTGGCAATTTCCACCATTTGTTCTGACATCCAGTTTGCATTCTTCTGTTTCTTGGTTTTTGGCTGTCTCTTTTCATATTCATCCTTAACAGCTTTTTGATTTGTTCCTCTGTTCCCTATCAATGAGGTTCAGGACTTCAAGGTGATTCCTGTTATGGTTTTTTTAAATGGTGGCTCAGGATTGAAATTGATTGGCTTTATCTTGACTTGGAACTTTCACGTGAGCAGTTCATGATCTATTCCACAGTCAGCCCTGGCAATATGGGAGAGAGGACACAAGTACTATTTTTGTTATAACTTTCCAGTCTGTAAAAGCAACACTATTTCTTCTTCGTTTTTCATGTCCTGAGTAGTAAAATGACTTGTTGACAGTGTCTCATACCAAATCATTTAAATTCACTGATGCCCAAGATACCAATGTGTAGTTAATTCATTTCATCTTTCATTGGGCTGAGATTTCCCATATTCATGCTTATTACATTTCAGGTTCCCTCTGTAATTATTTTGCTTTAGATCTTCTTTTCCTGTATGGCAACATCAGCAACTAATCTTTAATTTAGCCATGTCATAAACAACAATAGTACTCTGAAAAATCCTTATATCCTCCTCAATAGCATGTTGAGTGCCATCTGACATGAGGGGCCCATTATCCAGCACACTAACATCAACCATGTTATAGTGTCTATCTATACAGTTTTCTTGGTAAAATACAGGAGTATTACCATTGCCTTCTCCCACATAGTATGAAATGATGCCTTTGCCATTGCCGCTAAAGTGATCATCTGCCTCTTCTTCCTATACCACTCCTGTTTGCTTCAGCTAGGATAAGCTTCACACCTTGGGTGGCCCTGTGTGCACTTCTAGTGTTCTTCACTCATCCCTCCTAAAACCCCTATCACCAACACAGTGAGGTAGCACAGGAGGACTTGAAGGGAATGGAAGGATCAAAATGCCAGATTAGGAAGAATCGACACAATTCTAATGATCTGATTCTTCCCTTTGCTTTTTTAAAAAATGGCAAGTCCACCACAGAAGCCATTTTCTTTTAGCAGCCATAACCTTTTTTCAAAATTTCCAATATAAACTAACTCATATATTTGCATGGGACTCCTAAGATAGACAGAAGGGAAGTGTTTCAAGGATTATAGAGTGATATGCATTACAACTGTGAGGCCTCCAGAGTCCCAGCTGAGGAAGAGAGAGGAAAAGGAAAAGAACCACAGAAGTTTTCAGAGTATAGTCACTCAATTTTAAACTTTTTATTTTGTAGCCTAGGCTAAGACTGCCCCACTCTCCAGCTACTCGCTGAATAGGGCAGGTAGCTAAGCTCTTCTCTAGCTCCTGGAATTTTCCCAGACTTTAAAGTCAATCTTCTAAAATTAAAAACATTATCTTCATAATGTTGAAAGTGGACTAGTTATTTCAATCATTAATTTCTTGAATCAGTTTCAAGAAAGTTTTTGACAAAGTTCCACGTGACATTCTTATTGACTATGGTCTGGATGGCACTACACTCAGAGCATGAATGGTTGTACATCATGCTGGACAGTAGTAACCAATGGGTTCCTGTAGGGATCTGTCTTGGGGCCAGTATTAATGTTTTTATAATGACAAGATTGATGTCAAATTTGTGGATGACACAAAATTGGGAGGTCTGGCCAACACCTAGGATGACAGAATGAGATTGCAATCAAATCTGGACAGTATACTGATGTAGATTTTTACAGCTGGCATCAATCAATCAGTCATGAGTTTTCAGACTGAATGGCCATGGTCTAATTTTCTAGTGTCCTGACAATTTGTTGGCAGCTCTGGCATCTTCAGAGGCACAGTGAGTTGCTTTGTAGTGTACATCTCAGCAGCTCACAGGCAGCTGAACAGGGACTGACTGGGTTCCTATATTTGTACCTGGCAAGCTGATCTCTGACTGGTCTGTGTACAGGAGTCCAAGAAATCTGGTTCCTGATTAGTTCCTCAACTAGGTAGACTTCTGATTGGTCTATTTTGTTACATGAGCAAGTTACATGAGTTTGTTTTGTTACATGAGCCAAGAACATATCCCATCACGCAGCTGAGTCACTGATTGGTTTTGAGTATGACACATATAAGTTGCCTGAGGATCAGTGCTCATGCCTCATCATTGGCCATACCTAGGCAGTAAGCAAATGGCTGCTTATGTATTGGAAGGTGAAGAAAGGGCTCCAGTAGCATCTTAGGAAAGTTCAGAAGCAGTGGTTTGACTAAATCACCATATGTTGCTCCAACATGATAGCACTGAGGAATAAGCAACAAGTTATCATATGTCACCTGCCTTTGAGAATGCCTTCCTATTAAGGACATTGGTTGGTGAATGTATCAATGAACAACCATTTCCAGGTCTAAACAGATTTTGGTATTAGTTGCCCAAGAAAAAATCAGTTTGATAATTTGCCTAACTTGCTCAGACATAGAATGAAGCATTTTACTTTCTGAGCCAATAGTGAGCCAAGCATACTGCCTTAAGGCAACATTGGAATGCACAGACCACCCAAAAATTCCTATGGTAGAACTGGAGCCCTGGCTGTAGGGGTAGCATATATTTGATAGCCCAGTCCTTTCTCTTCAGTGTGATCTAGTCTTCTTTCCTTGACTGGAACTACTTCCTCAACCAGGAGATCTTTCTATGGGTGAGATTTTCAGTGCACACAATCTCTTCCTTCCTGTGTTTATTTTGCAGACATCCTTCCTTGTCATCCCTGATGAATCTCAGGATGGCGAAACATGCCTCCAGGCCACCGACTTTCTCCTCCAGCAATGCAATAAGCTTGCATTTGGTGCAGGTATAGCTGGAATCCTCCTCAGGCAGGAACACAAGCTTGCAGGTCACCATGGTACTTGCCTCCTTGTCTGTATCTATATATCTCCCACAGATGCATAAGCAACTTTGCACAGCTGCTTCTTTCATACATGGAAAAGAGAAAAACTAGTAGCTTGAGCTGATGAGATGAAGCCTAACTTCTTTACTGCTTATGGTGATTTTCTGGTCATTTCCCAGAATACCTTAAGAGTATGTATGCAAATTATCCCATGCTAGAGATTATTATCAAATTATCCCATTCTACTGCCATTCTCTGTACTGTATACACTTTCTAAAGTTGTGGACAAAATACTAAAGTTGTGAACAAAATAGGTTCATACATTGGGAAATGAAAGTAGGTTTCTGAATGTGAGTAGTGGGACTGAAATTTTATTTCTTTATTCATATCTTCATTCAGTTCTGTTGCTAAATGAATTGCCAACCTTTTCTGACAAGATCCTCTTGATTCCAATGGGAAACACATTCCATTTACATGAGCTCTGCAGCAATCTGAGGGCGTGTTTTGCTTCAATGCAAATCAATCAAAGCAATCCCTATAAGTTGGTTTGCAGAACAACATGGTCCACTTGCTTCTAAAAGCAATGTGGCCATGTTGTTTCACTGTGTGTTGCAGTCTGTGAGGTGGCACAAAGGGGTTCAGTGAGGCAAACTGCATCACCTCAATAGGGCACATCACATTGTCTTTGCAGCACAAAACATGTAATCAAAGCAAATTAGAGCTGCCTTATACAACCACCTATCATTTTTAATATATTTTTTATTGATCATCCTGGCTACACACAGTATACTGCCTTGATTCCTGGTATGCCTCTTTTTGTCTCTGTATGAAAAAGTATTTTCTTTTGTCTGTTCAAAACTTCCTTCCATTCAGCTTCACTGGATTGTCTCTGGTCCTAGTGCTTTGACAGAGGGAAAAAACTATTTCTCTATCTACCTTTCCCATGCCATGTGTGATTTTACACATCTGTCATATCCCGTCTCAGTCAGCTTTTTCTAGATTAAAGAGCCCAAGCTCTTTTACTGTATCTGAGCCTCAGATTACTTTGGTTGTCCACTTCTGTGCTTTTCCCCGCTCTATTATACCTTTTTTTCAGTAGTGGTGACCAGAACTATGTCTTTGTGCAGTTGTATACAAAGCCATTTGTATGGCTTTGGCCATTTTAATCTCAGTCTCTTTCTTAATGATCTCTAACATGGAATTTGCCTTTTTTCACAGCTGCCACACACTGAGTCAACATCTTTCTTGAGCTATTTGCTATGACCCCAAGAACTTTTTCCTGGTTAACTATAGACACCTCAGATGCCATCACTGTATAGGTGAATTTAAGGGGTTTGGTCCAAGTATGCATCATTTTAAGTATGCTTGCCACTGCTCTTGGCCAATGGTGGAGCACCAACCAGGGGGCAGCAGACTCTGTCTCTGGGATTCCTGTTGGACTCTGGCAGAGCTGCTTGGTTTCAGCAAAGCAGCTACTTTGGGAATGTTGGGCAGACCCTGTGCAGCACTGAGCAGAGGGTGGCAACCCGGGCAGTGGGGAGATAAAGTCAGGCAAGCCAGTTAGCACCAATGCAGACATGAGGAAGAGGGGCAGCTTAGCAGTGGTTTTGAAAAGGACAAGTTATTTTTGCCATGGGAAAATTGATCTCTTAAATGCCTATATGTACAACTAAGAGAAAGATTTAATATAGATAAAAAGGTAACTGGAATTGAACAACATAAGACGGAATTTGAAAATGTACTATGTATAAATGATGAACATGTGATCATGAAAATGTATAAGCTTTTGTTAAGATTTGAAATGGAAGAGGACAAGTTAAAGACTGCATGATAAAAAGGGCTATGAATTTTGGTTATAATATACAGATGGACAAATGGGAGAGAATGTAGATAAATGGAATGACATTCACATTGTGCTATAATTTAGAAGAGAAGTTTTATAAAATGATGTGCTGTTGGTATATCACACCAGAGAAATTATCAAAGATGTATAAAGGTACTTCAAGTCAATGTTGGAAATATGAAAAATATGAAGGAAAATTTTACCATGCATGGTGGACTTGGGAACAAGCCAAAAAAATTTGGATACAAATACACACAGTGATACAAAAAATTTTCAAGATCAATATTGAGAAAAAGCCAGAACTCTTTTTATTGAGACCTAGGGATAAACAATTAGAAAAGACGCATGGAAGACTGATTTTATATATGGTAACTGCAGCAAGGTATTATACGCACAGCAGTGGAGAATACTGAAATCCCACAATGGAGGAATGGATTGTGAAGATGTCAGAATTGGCAGAAATGGCAAAACTGGCCTGTTTGGTCAGGGACAAAACAATAAGTACTTTTATAAAAGACTGGAAACCTTTTATGGACTTTTTGCTAAAAATGAAAAAAAAAGTGAAGGGATGATTTATGGATTTGATGATTGAAGAAGGATTAACTAAAGGGCTGAAGGGATTTTTGTAATTCCAAGGGCGAGGAGGGATTATGAGTTTGTTTATAACTGTTGAAAAGAAGGTCGGAATCTGCTTATTTTTTCTGATTCTTGTTTCTTTCTTTCTTTCTTTCTTTCTTTCTTTCTTTCTTTCTTTCTTTCTTTCTTTCTTTTTCTCTTTTTCTTTTCTTTCTTTTCTTCATATTATTTCTTCATATTTGTCTTTTACTTAGGTAAAAATTCTTAAATTATAAAAAAAATCAAATTTTCCTGAAGACTATGAGTTTGATATTCCCAAAGCAATCAATCAACCAGTCAATCAATATTGATCCTGATGTGTCAACCATCCCCTGCCTCAAAATTATTCCATCTGACTTGCTGCTAGAGAGTAAGGGGGATGAGAGAGGAAAGGATTAAAGGGCACGGAGTGGTCAGAGTTCCCCACCACCCACCTCACATTCAGAAGAACTAGCAGCTGGTTTTCTCATTGGTAGGTGATGCTGCTTGGAAGAGAAACAATGGCAAGGAAACCACCAGTCACTACTCTGAAATTCTCCTAATTGTGGCAATGCAGCAACAATGCCCAGCCTCATTGCTGAGACCTGGTAAAGGTAGGCCTTGGGGACAGGCGGTGCTTTTTATACTGACTTTTGTCATATTAAGATGAAGAAGAGCCTATGGTGTAGTCTCTCTGTTCTGGACAGTCTCCTCTTGTTAGCCCAAATTACTTAAACTGTTTTTATTCAGTCCCTCAGAAAGTCAGTCCAACTCAGTTATCTGTTCTGTATCTTCTATAGTAAAACAAGTACAAAAATTGATCCAGTTTCTCTGCAATTTCCCGAGCATCCTTTTCATCTCTTGGTTGTCTAAGAGTCCAGTTGCTTCCCTGGCTGGTTTCTGTTCTGAATATCTTTAAAGTAGGTCTTAGTCTTTCTCCTGATGTTTTTGTTGTTGTTGTTGTTTTGCCATTTGCTCCTGAAATTCTTTTTCTTTTTCTTTTTTTGCATTATCTCCTTATACTTTTTCTGCCAGAGTTTTTTCTTCCTTTTTTGCTTTCATTAGGACAGTCTTTCTGTTGTATTTTACATACTACTAGAGAGCCATGGTGATCTCTTTCTATATTGGATTTATCTTTTCTTACATTGTGAGGATTTATTTATTTAATAGTGGCTGTAACTTCCCCTAATCCAGATGGACTTTGAGCAATGCACAGCAACACATGAAACAAAAATTACAGAACAAAAACAACACATTCATATAATAAAATATAACTATGTTAGATGCCCACAATCAAGTCAACCAGAGTTGCACTTGTATTTGACAGAAAATCAAAATTTCTATCGGCTGAGAGTGAGGTACTATTTTTAATTTTTTAAACTTTTAAAATTTGAAAAAAGAAAGCAAAAAGGGAAAGGAAAAGGAAGAATTTATATGAACATTCATCACTTGTAATCTACATAATTAATTTGTTTACAATTAAGTCAGTTTATCTAATTTTTTTAAAAGAGATAAATGGAAAAGTAAATTGATAGAATAATATAAGATCATATTTTAAACAATCCTTCACTTGAGACCCCTGATGGTAGAATGCTTTTCCAAATGTAGAAAGAGAATTAAGTTTTTTCAGATTTCAGTACAATTGAGAGACAATGGGTATTCAGCCACACTTACAACATTAACTCTTTTTTTTTCTGCAATCAAAGAACAAATATCCATTTCCTTTATCCTCTTGGTATTTTCCACACTATTGGGATGAGCATCTATGAAAAACAATGTCTTCCAAAACAAAGTCTCAAAATTAATACATCAGTTAACTTTTAGATAAAAGGGAATCACTATGGAACAAGGCAATATCATATGAACCTCTTGTCATTTTGAGCTCCATGTCTCGTGCAATTGGCTGAATCCCTCAGTTTGTTTCTGGAATTAACTGTAGTTCTAAATGTATGGAGATATATGTCAAAATAAATTTCCTTTGGCATGGATGTACTGGACATACCATTTTCCTCTTCCATACCTCCCATTCAAGAATACATTCTTGAATGTCTAATTTAACAATCACTTATAAATAACAGTTTTAAGCTTATTACTTGTAGAGTGTCTGTTAAATCATGTATAAATAAAGGAGTTCTGAAGCTGTCAGCACATATCTAAATGTTAAAAGATGTTTTTACTGGTGATATTGCCGCTCTGTGTTTTTTAGCAAATGATATTTATGTTGCAGCCTCTCAAATGGCCTCTCTGGTCCCATTAATTGATTAAAAGTATATACTCCACTCTCCATTTCTGTTCTTCAAGAAAAATATACCCTTGCTTTTTTTCAAATCTGGATTCCCTCTGATTGATAATTTAGCAAGATTACAATGATAAAAGCAGATCATATATGTTACAGTATTGAATACCATCCCTGTCTGATGGAAAGAGAAGGAGAGGCTCTCCAATTTATGCTCATTCCAATATAGTCCATGAATGGACAAAATGTACCACTCACTGACCTGAGACAGATTATATAATGATATAAACTTACATCTGGAAAATCAAAACCCTCTTCTTTAACTAACAACTCTCCAAATACATTTCCAAAACAATGAGTTAAATTTCTGAAAATTAATTTTAGGAATACAGTATATAGAGGAATCCCATATACAGCAAAATATTCATGTTTAAAATATTGATTTACCCTAAATTCTCAATCTGACTATAACTTACTTATCAAACTATTTGCTATTTATGTGGTCACTAAGAGTCAACAACAACTTGATGGCACATAATCATCAACAACATCATCTAGCTGCCGAATCAATAACAAATCAACAACGGAAACTTTTAGACAATTTATCAATTGAAAAATGATGTTCAAAGATATAGTCTATAGTTATGATTGAAAAAAAAACACAGAATTTGAATTAAATGCATAGAGGGCTGAATTACAATTTCTTAGGATCTGGAAAGTTTATATACTATATAGTAATAAAGTGTAACAATGTTGTGCTAATGAAATATTTTGAATGTTGTGAGCCTGTAATGCTGTTGCTATAAAATAAATAAATAATAAAATCTTTGCTATTTCTAATTCAGTTTGATTATTTGAGGATTGTCTCAGTATTCTCCAATAACAGGGTATGTGTTAGCACCATTCGAAATTGCTAGAGGAGAAACCAAATGCCTCCCTTTGCTTGCTTGCTTGCTTGCTTGCTCTCTCTCTCTATCTCTCTCTCTCTCTCTCTCTCTCTCATACATACACACACACACATGCACACTTGTTTCTGCATCACCATTAATATTTATTGCATACTTTATTCAAAAAGTAAACTTTCATTTCTCCATCAATTTATGAAGGGCATGGATGAGGCAATAAAGGATAGGAATGAAATGACAGGGGTCGCAATAAGGAATCAGTGTGATTTGCAAAAAAAAAAGTGCCTCAAGAAATAAAAGATTTATATACAGCATTTTTTATTACAATATATTTTGTTAGGCAGGAGTTCTACAAGGTTTATAACACAAAAAGTCTTAATTAAGAAGGAAGAAAAAAATTCCAATGCTCCAACTTAAAAAAAAAATCAAATTCTTAACAAATTCATCTAAACCATACAAACTTTTACATATCTCATACTGTACTAATCAGCAATTAAACAGAAATATAAGTTGTATAGGGTTTACTGTTTATTGCTGATGTATCACCTTAATAAAGTGTAATTATGTATTTCTAGCAGAAAGTTTTTAACTGCAAAAACAAAACATGATATTCAGAAGCAGATTAAGTTTATAACTGTTTCTACCCTGATCATTTTTTAAAATAAAATTGCAAAACACTCACATAACCAATTTTAAACTCAAGCTGTAATAAGTGGAATATTACTGTTTACACTGTGCTATGTTTTGATGATGAGAGGCACTTTGAAGATGAGGACATTTGCTTTCATCCAGTCTCTTGAGACTTCAACCATTCTCCTGTATTCCTCAAAGATAATTCATAAAGGTTTGGTCAAATATTGAGCATTATACAGTTTTTTTTATTACAGGGATTCATTTCTAGTTGTCTTTGAAAATGAAGAAGAAAAATGAATTTCAGATGCAATGGTTTTTGTGTAGCATCTTGTCAATCCTGTTTTTTGTAAAAACTAGAACAGCTCTGACCAATTTCACTTCATTTATAAAGCCCTGTATCACCTACAAAGCTCCAGGTGAACAGCGTGCCTGCTAAGAAGTATGACTGGAAGAGGCACTCAGGTAGGCATTTTCAGTGGCACCTTTAGAACAGCCTGCCTCCTCAGGCAAGAGTGGTTCCTGTTGTTATGGCCTTCTGGGAACTGGTTAAGAAGTAGATCCTTCAAAGCTTGGATAACCTGAGTAGGGTTGGCTCCAGAATATGAGCTGTTATTGTTAATTACTTTTATCTAATGTGTTCATATTTTATTATTATTTTATTCTTGTATACCACTTAAAGACCTATAGAATTAAGCTGTTTATAAATCTCATTAATAAATAATGATACACTCTGAAAAATAGAATGAAAAGCCAGGATTGAAGTAAAGGAATAACTACTTAAATTAAATTATCTTAAATTCCAGGTTCAGAAGAATTGCATCTGAAGGTACTAAAGGAACTTGCTCATGATTTGACCAAAACTTTATGAATTATCTTTGAGAAACCCAGGAGAATGGTTGAAGTGCCAAGAGACTGGATGAAAGCAAATGTCCTTATCTTCAAAAGGAAGAGAAAGGACGGTTCTGGTTCAGAGCTGGATGATCAGGGGACTAGAAAGCAAGTCATATGAAAAGATTAATGGAATTGGGAAGAGAAAACTGAGAGGGGATATGATAGCACTTATCAAACACCTGAAACAATGATACACAGAAAAAGATCAAGATCTGTTCTCTGCTGTTTCAGAATGCAGGACATGAAATGATGAACTTAAGTCAGAGGTAGGCAAACTGACTGAATATTAGAAAAAAATCCTAAGAATAAGCACATTTTGAGAGTGGAACCAATTACCCAGGTACATGGTGGGCATTACCTCATTTGGATATTTTTAAACAAAGGTTAGAGAGCTATCTGTCAGGGATTCTTTCAGCTGGATTTCCACACTGAGCAGGTGGTTGGACGTAATAGCCTAAAAGGCCCTTTCCAGCTATATGATTCTATTATCCTAGATGTCTTTGTAGGTATTTTCAATCCAAGAAAATTGATTATTCCTGGGCACCACTAAAATTGTCCAAAGAAAACTTATTTTTACATCATTATAACTAAAGGGCTAAATAGCTTCCAGGTCTGATTTGAACCAATTAATATTATATTCAGGGAGGCCTATAAACCCATCAATTAATGCTATTAATGTTGGCAGAGGTAACTCAGGTTTATTAATCAGTACCATAAAGATTTACACACAGGGCTGCCTTATGTTCCTTGCCAGCATGTATCAAAGAGCTAACTCATCCACTGCTTACGCACACATGCTGATACCTCTAAATACCCATCAAACCATAAAGGAGAGTTTTGGTAAGCATCCTCAGCAAGGGAAAACAAATTCTTACTAAACATAAGAGACTCAAGGCTGATTTTGCATTTTTATAAGAAGCACTTTTGTGGGAGAAGGATAAAGAGAGGTTGCAGAAGGATTTGGAGGGAGAGTTCAGATCAGTGATTTTACTCAAACAGAAATTTACATCCTGTTTTTTCCTGTTTTATCAATAAGTAAATTTAACTGCAAACCTCTAATCCTGCTCTGCATGAACTTAAATCTGAAATAATGGAATGTGAATTAACATCAGCAACCATTTTTTAAAAATATTGTACATTTTGAAAAGGAGCACACAAATGAAATAAATGAAGGTAGTCTTGTGCTCACTCTATGAGCAACTAACATGCTAAGCAAGTTAGCCATAATTCTAAAACTTCTAGAGAGAAAGAGAGATAGAGAAAAGTAAGAACTAAAGTCTGGCTGCTGTAAATTGGAGAAGTGGGGAAACACGAAGGTTAATA
The DNA here is from genome assembly GCA_030867105.1 of Liasis olivaceus. Classification (NCBI taxonomy): domain Eukaryota; kingdom Metazoa; phylum Chordata; class Lepidosauria; order Squamata; family Pythonidae; genus Liasis; species Liasis olivaceus. The sequence goes on from CM061351.1 coordinate 60,665,490, forward strand.
CTACTGATTCAGCTAAGGTAACAGGCTGAATGGAACAAGTGCAAAACAAACACACACAACCCCCCCCCCCCCACATGTAGTAGATTCACTGGGACGTGGGTGACCTATAGCGGTTTTGTTTGTTGCTTAAAGAGTAAAGCAATGGTTTTTAATATCCAAGGACCTTCTGTCTAAAAGCATCTTAAATAACCACCCTGTCTATAATACATTAGAAAAGTTAGAAATTGTGGATTGCAGGCAGTCTATTGAGATGGATTTAATGAAATAACCTGCCTCAACATCTCTGAGCCACTTAAGTCCTGTCAGAATTGGGCAGCATTGAAGCAAGAATGAATGAATGAGTAGCTGCAACTACCTGATATTTCATTTTTATGTGCATTAACAACCACACTTTTTAATTGTTTCTCTTTATTTCCTTAAAAATGCTCTGATGATTATTTAGAAGTAACCAACTTTATGCTTATGCTGTTTGTTGTACTATGAGTCTAATAAATTAATTGCATTTTAAATCATTTGTACTTGTCTTGTTACTGTCCCTCCAAGCAGTTTTAATGTGTGAATGAAAACACATAGAATGTAACATGGCCAAATTTTGTTTATTTTATGGTATGGGCTAAGAGGCAAGGTAGTTTCTAGAAATGCAGCAGGTTTATATATTTATTAAAATTCTAATTAGAGAAAGAAAAGGATATCAAAATTCTTCAGTGAACCATATCTTAACAGCCAGATTTATAATTTATTAATTTTAGTCTTATATATTTTTCATTAGTTCTTTCCTCAGGAATCCAGAAGGAACTCAAACTTATTTATTGTTTTTAAGATATAATGAAAGATTTGTTATCTCCTAAAGTTGGTTTAGAGGTGGGATTATTATTTCCATATGAATTTCCACTAAATGGGATGAGAATGGCATCAAAATCCTGACCAATTAAATTAGTTAAAATATAAGGCAGCAATAATTCTATGTATTTGTTTTTTCTTCTGTATCACGTAATGTCATGTTTTCTAAAAAATCATTGTATGACATATTAAGAAGCTGAACCAAAAATATGATTTGCCTTTTGTTTTGCATGTATATTTTTTCATTTTTGTCTTTTACAATTTAGGAAATTCATAATACATCCTGGAGACAATATAGATTTTGTTGAAACAATGTATAGTTATTTAAAATGTGTTATGTGTTTGGAACTCCATCTTTGTGCTTCAGTATTTTGCCTAGAGAACCTAGCCTCCATTTTATTTTTTTTCTGAGGAGATGTTTACTTAGAAATTATATTTATACTTTGCTGTGCCTCTGCATTTCAGTATTTGGAAGGTTTTTTTAATAGTTAATCTGCTAGGGTGATATTTACAATTCAAGGAACAGAACAATTATGCCTGTTGTTCTTTGGTGTGCCATGGGGCATGTATATGCTGAAAATGCTGCAATACCAGAATATGTTTTAATGTAGACCTCAGAATATTTATTTATTTATTAATAGCATTTTATATTGTCAGTTAACGGTACATTTAAATTTCCTATTAGCAATATAATAGTATGAACAACTATGTGTTAGAACAGCCCCATGGCCCCTTGGAGACTCTTTTCCAGCTACCTGAGCTTGTGTGTCTCCATTTTTTCTGGGACTGTTGCCAAAGCAAAGCACCACTGCTTGGCTGCACTAGTAACCTACTGGAAGTCTCTTCTATGCAGGTACAGATTCAGAAGAGTGGGAAAGGGTCTCAAGAGACAGAGCTGCCCCAAGCACTTCTAGCAGCACTTTCAAAGAGGTTCTTCATAAGCCTCTTAAACCACTAGGAAGTAACCTCTAGATGGTTTCAGTAATTGATAACATTGATAATAGGTGGAATTGCAATGGGTGGAAACTCATCAGAGGGAGATCCAACCTGGAAATAAGGAGGAATTTCCTGACAGTGAGAACTATTAAGCAGTGGAACAGCTTGTCTCCTGGAGTTGCGGGTGCTCCATCGCTGGAGGTTTTCAAAAAAGTTTGGACAGCCATTTGTCTGAGATGGTATGAGGACTCCTGCCTTGGGCAGGGGGTTGGACTAGAAGACCTCCATGGTCCCTTCCAACCCTATGATTCTACAATTCTATGATAAATATTGATTGCCTTATTCCCCCCAGTCAATTAACCTGGTTTATATTGCCCTTATGGGCACAGGGTTGTACCTTGTTTCTTAGAATAACCATGACTCATTTACCAAACTGCCTGAATAATAAATTCTGGGAATGTGGAGGAAGAGACAGCCAGAGTTTATGTGAGCTTTTGAGTCTTACATTATATTTATCCTCTTTTGGAGCATAATCTCTAAATCTAATTATTTATGAAAACTTATATCGAGTTGCTTGGAGGAGGACAGAGTAAAAGAAATAGAAAGCCTTGCAAATGAGCTGAAACCCCCACAAATAAACCTAGTTATGGTACTATATCAGCATACCTGAAGGTTATAGCAGAATGTATATGTGTATGGGCCTGAGTAATAAGCAAAATATTAATATCAATAAGCAAAAAGTCCCTTGTCACTGTAGAAGTGCTATATGTTTCCCATGACTAATTTTGTACTTTTTATTATGTATTATTTACATGTATTAGTTTTCTATCAGCCCCTCTACTTGATTATAATTTAATTACATTTAGTTTAACTACCTTATGGTATCCTAAGAAGGTGCCCTTGTTAGGAAAGATGAAGTGGTGAAGCCCACATTTAAGCTCCCATTTAACCTTATCTGTACAACTGGCAAATTAACTATACAACTGACAAATTAAATCAAGCAAAATCTGAAAACAAAGATTCAAATATAAAAGACCTTAAAATAATGTAATAATAGCACACATAATATGAATACAAATGGGAACTTGTGTCAGTTCCATCTGATTAAAAATATCAAATAGTGAAAGCCTAATGTTTATAACTTGAAAAATAAATGTAATAATCTGCAAAATATTAAGATTCTAAAATATATTAACAATGCTAAGATATTACAATAAGAAAGATGGAGGCTTCTCCAAGAAAGGGGGGGGGGGAATTGTCCATTCTGATACCATGTTTGTACTCCAGAGTGAGGGGACACCCTGAGAAGGAACTTTATTAGTTATCTTAAAATATTGGGGGGGGGGGGGGTTGTTTCAGAAAGTAGGGCAGGTATTTTTCAGGCTTGCAAACTATTGTATTTTTTTAAAACCAGAGGCTCAGGATCTACCAACTGAAGTCAAGGCAAACAGCATTAAAAAAAATTGGCTCAGAAAAATGTTTTCCATACCAAAACCAAAAACAGCTCAAAAGCTTTCCAGATCTGGTTACCCCCTGTTCATCCCCACCCTCATACAATTATATACCTAAATCTTGTTCATTTCTGCAGTAAAAAGTAGGCTGTAAGGACTCATTTTGTTGCTATTAGTAAATATATGAAAGTCAGATATCTTTGCAAATCATCAGTATTTACCAATGGTTTCCAGTTCATCACTGCTTCACTGCTTTAAGATACTGAAGCCCCAAACATGCAGATCTTTAAGTGTTGAAACGAGAGGTATAGTGTTAGGAACAAACCGAAAACTCTTTTTTATTCATAACAGACTTTAAATTCAATTTGCATTTTAACATATTATTAAAGTGTTGTCCAAAAATGAATCTAACTCAAATACATCATCATAAATAATGATTACAATTTCTTACTGCATTCTATGAATGCACTTGTTAAAAGCAATATCTGGAGATAACATGTTACAGGTCTGATCCTATTCTATCAAGTCCTTACCTTTCTGTCTAAAAATGAAAAGACAAAGAAGATAAACAATACAGTGCTTGGGAAGGTAGGGAGGATCCAAGAAAGGAGGAAGAGTCCATATTTATGCAAGGAAGAGGAAAGAAGAACAGAAGGTAAAAGAAAAGAACAAAGAAGCAATTTTGTAGTAACTTATTCTGAGCATGCTTCATGGACTGCAGAAGATAAAACTATCATGGCAGCAGACCACAAAGAAGACTAGATCAGAATTAGGAAATAATTTTGGAACTGAAAAAGCAAAAAAGCTTGTGTTTCTTTTTCAGATTACAAATGGCAACATAAAAATGAAAAAGAAGACTGACCATTACTAGCCACCCAATATTTTGCATATCATGCATTGACTTGGAAGATGGTTTTATGAAATAAAAAGAATACTCTTTCTTTCATTAAGAAGATGGTTAGATATAACCTTTTTGATACTGAGGTATCAAATACTGAGTTTCCTGAGGTATGATTTAAACCAGTTGAATGAATTATGATTTAAATCAAACCCTCCCTGTCACAGAATTTTCAGATCAGTCTTCTTCAATCCAGTTTGCAGGCGAAAGCAGCCTTCTGCAACCTGGCATTCCAAATGCTTTGAATGTTTCCATTGTTCTCAGCCACCATCACCAATAGGCAATAGGATCAACCAGAAAAAGAGGAGCTCTTCGGTTATTATTCAGCTAAATAGAAAGCCAAGAGAAAGAATTTTAACAGACAAGAGTAGCTATTCTTCCTGTCCTTGAGCATTCTACCACTATACTAACTACCTAAAGGAAATAAGCCAGAAGAGATGAACTTCATCCAACTCCTGACCCTGGGCTCAGGGAGGGCCAGATCAGCTTCCTCATCCATAATCAAATCAGAGCTCTCCTGGACTTTTATTTTAACTTTAAAGAAGCAAACATTATTCAGCCTTAAAAAATAAAAGACCAACAGTCTCCTGCATTGTTTTTCACCCTTGAGTCTCTCTGCCACATTTTGTAATTTTTTACAGTCATATATTCCCATCTTTAAGCAATGTTTTTCTGTCCCCAGTTGTTGTGTCAAAAGCTCATGCAAATAGCAAGGGAAACTGATTGACTACACAAGGGAGAAAAGAAGGCAGATGAGACACAAAGTGCTGTCAATTGCACATCGTAAACAAACTAAAAACAATAAAGGGGAAATGTGGCATTTCTTTCATCTCTTACTGCTGTAACAATCTTACGTATTACTGCCGGCACAATCATGTTGAAAACATAGTGCTTTGTATAGTTTTCAAGTTGTCAAACTATATTTTGGAATCTGAATGTATTATATTATTATTTTCAAAATAAAAAGCTATAGTACCTGTTTTGGATTTCATTACCATCAGGTATTGTTTAGTTAGTATTAGGTATGTGCAGAGTATATTCTTCCTCCAGGCCACACTGATCCAGCCATTTCAGGGGGAGGTCTGGCAGTTTTCTGGAATTAAATCTTCTGGAACAAGAAATATTTTGTGATGTTCTGTACATGGTCTGACCATGAAGTAGACATAGTCTAGCGGCCTAGTCCTTATGGTCACTGTTGCTGCTGCTGCTGCTGCTGCTGCTCCTCTTTCTCTAATGAGTGGGGGAGGGGCTGCTTTCTGATATTTTCAGTCCTGGACCTTTCTTCTTGAAGAAATGCCTCCTAAAGACAAACATTGTTTAAGTGATCTTCACACAGGCCTTCAACTCCCACAAAAGTGCCTTTTCTGGTCCATACACTGATGATGTTTTGTTCTCATAAGCTGGTTATTTCCAGCAAACACCATTTCCGTTATGAGAAATTAGCACATTCCCTGGGGTTGTTAGTCTTTTGCTTATCAAGACTGTACCCATGAGGAAGAAGCTGATTTTTCCAGTTTCCAAATCTGTCAGTCCTCTAAGTCTGCATCTTCCTCTTATCAACAGTTTCCAACTTCAAGGTTTTCAAAACACCCCAAACACATTTGTAGGAACATATTAAAACCTAAAAAGCATAGAAAGCACAAAAATAAAATAGCAGAGGGAGTATGCTAGGCCTATGCAAGACCCAGTGAACAAGATCCAAAACTCATGTGACAAGAGGCTACAAGGAATGTTATGAAAGTATCTTTCTTGCTACTTTTAGGAACATTTGTAATTAATTAATTAATAGGACAAATTAACATTTTGCTGTTTGGGTTTTTGAAATATTACAGTAGTATTCGGTATCATTGTTTCCATTTAATATTTTAGGGGATTTTTATGTCATGAAAGATACTATAGAGAGAGTGTAAACTATTGCAAAGGATAATAAAAAAAAATCATCCATGCATATGCAAAAGTTACACAACCATGAACCATTCCTCATGTCAGAAGCCTCACAATCAATTAACCATTTTCCTAGCTAGCTTGCTTTGGTTCTGCCATTATGAGAAAAGGGGGAGGGAGAGTCTGGAAGAATAACCGTTAAGTACAGATGGACTGTTATCTGTCTCTCAGGAATGCCAAGGTCGTACCCGCGTGAGACCAGGAGAGACCCAGGGAAAGGCGCAAGAAGGACTGTGGGCTAGAAAAGGGGGTGGTAGGGAAGAAGTAGTTAAGTAGAGTTTGGTGCGCGCAGGCTTTTTAGTTTCAGCAATCACTTTGCACGCTGTGGACTACTTCTCAATAAATGAACTTTTCTTTGAACTTATCTGAGTTTCTGGAAGAGTTACTTTTGTTGGGGATTGAGTATTGCACTCATTTACTAAGAACAGATTAGCCTGCCAGCAAAGACTTTCCACTCATACCTTTCCATCCTTAATTGATTCAAGGCAAAGATTCTCCCCCTAACACCATTTCTGTTCCTGATCAAATCAAGGCAAGACTTCCTTTTTCTGACTCTGACTGAATCAATGCAAGGTTTTATGTAACACATTTTTTTCCCAATGCCATTCACAAAAATCATAGTGTTAAGCCAACAATTAAAAGTACCTGCTGTAGTCTCTTTGAAGTTAATTATTTAATTCAGAAAACACTTCTTACTTCTGAGCATGAGCAATTCCTGGAAAAGAGGGGATCTTTCTAAGAACTGTCAACACAACAATCAATTGACACAAAGCTGGCAAAACTGACAACCAATCATGCTATTAGTACTGGGAATTCAATTCTCTATAATTTTTATTTTTGTAACAATGTTCAACATTTTCCACAATTCAGAACCTGACAATCATTTGTGAAATAAACTGTTGGCCTTTTTCAGTGCTGAGCTCCCTCCTCCTCCTCCTCCTTCCTCTTCCTCTTCTACACTGCCTTGGGTTTTAGGAGAAGGCAAGATCACATAAGATCAAATAAATAAATGTCTGTGATGGATATCAAAGACAGGTTAGGCATTTTGTTTTTTGGTTTGGTTTGTTTCTTTTGAGAATAACGGGATAGGATATTTGAAGTTCAGTGGAGGAGGTGAACTGGGGAACTCCAGAGACTAAGCATCAGGGTGAATTTAGTGACTATATAAGGAAGTTAGAGCTTCAGACTGTACAACATAAGACTACCTTTTAGGTTAAACAATTCCTAAAGGAGAACTGAAGAGAATACCGGCATTCTGAAAAAGATCAAATAAGGCTATCAATAAATTAAATTATTTGGAGTTTCTATTGTGGAAGCTTCAATGTACTTTATATCCTTTTTTTCTCTTTCAAAAAACTACTGCGTTGAGATTTTTTTAATGTCATAAAATGTTTCAGTATCTATCATTCAAGTTACATTAGTTGTTCTGAAGAACATGTTTATGTATCTTACAAGCATGTGAACTTTAAACAGACTGTATGTGTGTTCAAAATGCAGCAAGATACCCAAAATAGCGCTCTTAGGTATCTGGACTGGATTCCTAGAAACTTTAAGTTATTGTATGCATATGAACATTCTTGAGAGCTGTATAACATCTGGGAGCTAAATTTGGTTTTAAAAGTTTTATGGCAGCAGATTACAGTTAGCATTAGAATGAACTAAGGTAATAGGAGTGTTATTCTGTATTGAAACATCTGTACCAATTCTAAAATTAGTAAAATCAGTAATTATAGTAAAAATTAGTAATGCATTGAGAAAATATATATAATACATATGCAAGAGACTGACATAATTTAAATTTCAGAAGAAATTAGAGAATGGGCAAAGTCCTTGAAACTGAAAACAAATTGATCAGCAATCTCTGTATATAAATTATAATAATTAAACAGGCAAATCAAGGACATAGTACAGGGGGAAGTTCTTATTAACATAAGTAAAACCCTCAATCAATTTCAGCTGATGTTGCGCAAAAGAAATTCCTTATTTATTTCTGGATCATGTACTTAATCAATGTTGTTCCTGGATTCAAAGAAACATTTAGAGAATCATTCTCTAAATCATTCTCCTGGATTGCATTTTTATCACCCATCTCCAAACCCATCTGAATGAACATTTCTATTGCTGTCTTGCAGCATTATACAAAAACAAGAGCCATTTCCTTCCTTCCTTCCTTCCTTCCAGTGTTGAGGGAGCCACTCTTGTCCTTTCAGTCTTTGTTTACACCAGTGGGAATGAATACTAAAAGGAAGCATGGAAATGCAAGTAAAACATTCAGTATGAAGTATCTATTCTCTCTCTCTCACACACACACACATTTTTGGAACCCACCCTAATCTTCAGACTTTGGGCTGCATACAACAGAGTGAAAATGTAGATTAAAAACAAAAAGAAAGATATACATTTAATAGAAATCTCTCAGATGGCCACCAGAAACATTCAGTCCTGTTATAAACACAGTGGAGTAGTGTTACTTTAACAGCTTTACAAAATACTAGGAGGGAATGGGCAGCTCAACCATTCGAGCTGGAGGGGATATATTCTAAAGTATGGGGGCTGCAACAGATGAGGCCTCCTACCTGGTTTACAAAGAGCGGGGGCTCTAAGCAGTCTTCTCATCAAGTTCTGATCAGATAGGCAAATTCAACCTTGGCAAGATAGCCCTTGATCTATTCCATATAAGACTTTGTAGGTCATCAATTAGTTGTCAAACAAAGGGAATCTTGTTTATAAGATCTCTGCAATTTCCTTGCTAGGGAGGCATTCCTGGCATCCTAATGAATCATCTGACTACAAGCAAATCACCTTTTATTCTTCCAAATGTTTTAAAGGAAAAAAGACTGCAATCCTATTCACACTCACCTGAGAGTAGTTCCCATTGATCATAATGTGTCTGATTTCTAAGTAAACTTATTTATATCATCAGTATTTAAATACTGCTTGTATTGGCTGGTTTACAATTTTTAATCTTTTATACTGTAATTATGTAAACTTCATAGCTGAAGGTATGATGTGTAAATCCCTTAAATAAACAAGGTAATTATAGAAAAAGCAAAATTGTATTAGCCTTAATAATGGTATGTCTCAGCAGATGGTAGCACCTAACCCAATATTGGTTGATTTCAAAAAAATTACACAGGGTTGGACCTGGGGTGAGGACTGCCTACCATTATTTCTAAGTTATTTTCCAGCCCAATTATAAACCATCCTCTTCACTTTTATGGAATCAAACTACTTAACCAAGCAGATGATTTTATAATGTTGGATATGAAAGTTATGAGAACATGTTGGCAGTTGTTTCTTGAAAGCTGCTCTATATCTAAGAGTCAGCATATGTACTGTGCAAAGCAGCAGCTGTCATGGCAAGAAACATTTTTAATTGAATACGCGAGGAAGCAAACACGTGGAACCTGTGATGTCAAAGAAGTTGTTGTTGCCCAAGGTTCTCTGCCTTCCCCCCCATAAAGAACTTGACATTATTAGAGCAAAAGAATGCCTAATTTATATTATTCACAGAAAATATGTAATATAGAAACAATAATTCAGAACAGAAAAACATAACCCTTGCAGTTATGGAAAGGTTCTTTCAAAGACCATTTGTTGTTGTCAAACTTTGAACAATGTAAAGAGCAAAAAAATAGAATGGCAAGATACTTTGCTTGTTCTAGTAAAAAAGAACTTACCATGGTGTTTTCTTTTGAATAAAATGGATTTTCTAGATCAATTTTGTTTTGGCACTGAAACTTCCTTGGTTGCCCTGCAGGATGATCTTTGCCAGGAGAGAGATAAGGAAAATGCTTAAATGCCTGGCTGCAATGAGGGACTGGATAAGGACCAATAAACTGAAGCTCAGTCCAGATAAGACAGAACCTCTATTTGTGGATGCTTTATCAGTCTGATAATTGCATTCCATTGGTCTGGAAAGGCTTCCACTCCATCAAAAGGATCACATTCATAGCATGAGAAGTTTATTTATTTATTTATTTTTATTTATTTATTTGATTTGTCCCCGCCCATCTCCCCTACAACAGGGGACTCTGGGCGGCTTCTAGACCAGCTTTGTCATTAGAGATATTGATATTGTCTGTGACACAAAGTGCCTTTGGAAGTTCAACTGGTATCTGCACATTTCATATTTGGGCAGAAATAGCTTTGCTTAAGTAATTCAGTGATTACCTATATGAGCCCCTTGGTGATGATCAAAAAACTTCACTTAGTGTCAGCCCTACAAGGTAGACCAGATCAGGAAACACATTCCATGGGAAGACCAGAACTATATTGAGATGGGCTATAGTAACAGAATCTTGCAAGTCTGATCATGCTTCTTCTGCCCTCCCTCTTATAGAGCAGTAAGTCAAGAAGGAGTCAGTCTAAATCTCTTCTTAATGCTATCTCCCTTCCCAGGACTTAAGGAATGTTTCTGTCCTCTTTGTTTACACAAATATTTCTGAATATTTGCTTCAGGCCATTTCCCTGGCTTTTTACCGTTAGTATAAAAAACAGCTTTATGGTCATATCACATCAGTATTATATCATATTATTGTTTTCCCGTCCCAATCCAAGATGCCAGTTTTAACCTATAGAACCGTTCATATCTTGAGACCAGAATATTTAAATGAATGACTCTTATATTCCCTACCCAACTCTATCTTCAGAAACCTGGGTGATTCTTACATTGAGGTATGGATGGATGCCTATCCAGGAGCAGACTACTTTGGTGTGCCCAACTCTAATGAGGCACACTTGATACCTAGTTAAATTATTTGGAGATGAAGATGAAAACCTGAAATGGAAACCTCAGTTAAAGATGAATGTTCTATAGAACAAAATGAAAGGATTGCTGAAATGGGCCTATTAATCCATTCAGTGAAAATCTGTAAGACTGTTGGCTAATGAAATTCATGGCTTTCATTATCAATACACTAAGATGATTGAAGCACCTCTTTTTGAATAATTAAAGCATTTGAGTCATTGAAAAGCTTGTACAGTGGCTGCTACACACATGGAAATGGACAGGAATGGCTTCTGTAGCATCCACACAAGCCTTGCTGAAGACATGGCTGCTTTAACAATTCAAAAAATACATGCTTTGTACAAACCCTTCCTTGCACAATGAGAAGCACCTCTTCCAACATGCTTTGCTCAACTCTTTTATACATGAAAGCTCAGAGGGAAACAAACAAGAAGAGCTTGAACTGTTCATACAGGAAAGCAGATATATATTTTATTTATTTATTATTAAATTTATATGCGACTCATCTCCCCCAGAGGGTGAATCTTAATAGACATAGCTGAAGGGTGAAGGCTGGAATATAGACTCCCATGAATGGAATATAGCAAAGGATATCATTTGTTCAAAGGGTGCTGAAAAAAATGGAAAGAGAAGAGGAGTTGCACTGTATTCACCCTTGCTCAGAAATCCAAATGAATAAACTTGGCAGTCCTGTAGAGAGCATCTGGGTTAAAACAAGTGGTGGAATGAATAAAAGCAATACTGTTATTGGGTCCAATATTGCCTGCCAAACCAACACAAAGATATGGAAATGCTTTCCAGAAAATTCCAGAAAATTCCTGGCTTGTTTTGTTGAAAACTTTCCTGTTCAGAGTGTGGAACAAGGAAGAAGAGGTTCAATATCCTGTCCTTGATCCTCAGAGAGGCAGGAAAGAAAATAAGAAGGTTAAGAGAGGGCACCCTTAACACCACTCACTGTGAAGCAAGTTAATGGAAGCCTGCATTTCAGAGTAGTAGCAGCTTTTCTGGTTTGGTTTTTGTCTCAAAAAATGTACTTGCAGGCACTCAATTACCAAAATGTCATACAGCATATAAACTCTGCCTGAGTTAACTCAGATCTGTCTGAATCAACCAATATATACACTCTAAGTTAATCTAAATAAAGTAAACCACCCATTTTTTCTGCTACAGGTAAAAATAGTGGGGAAGCTTTAGTTGCTAAGCTATACTTAAAATAGGATTGCTGGCTCTTGGAATAAAACATTCTGGAATTTGGATGGGGTTTAGGGAAAGCACATTTGGATTAGGAATGGAGTGCATGCAAATCTTTCTCTTCCTTAAAATGTGCAAACCTATTTACAGCTGAGATATGGACCCTTTCTCTCCCCTTTAGTGAATCCCATGTTAAAGGAAGAGGAACAGAAATCTTTAAAAAAATAGTAAGCTTACAGCAGAGTTACAAGACAAACATCAACAAATAAACAAATCAGTTTTATTTCCAATTCAATTGTTTAACAGCAAATATTGGCTTTTAGTCCTTTGGTGGTCCTTTCTTGGCTCCCTTACTTCTGTGTGGGTTTTGGTCCTTTCTATAAAGAAGCCTGTATTGTGTAATGTTGTTTTTCCTTAATGCTGTTTAATGTAGCAACAAAAACCTGGCAAGTGACCTGAATTTTACATATTAAACTGCAATCACATAGGAGACTTGGGACTAGCAAACAAGAATGTTTTGCATCGTTCTTACTGTTAGATTCCCTGCCCATAATCCTAGTGCTCCCCCAACTGACCTTTCAGGCGATTCCCACTGTTTATTCTTCGGCAGTTGTCTAGGTGTATGGCATGCCTACAGTTCCTAAGAGGTTATTCCACATTCATCAGCTGATTAGTTCTCATTCTTGACTGCAGTTATGAGGAAAACTAATGTGTGAAGAATCACAGAAACCAAATCTATACTACTGGTATGACTTAAGATAAATATTGTCCACCACATTTATTGCTATGATCTACCAGGGCATGTTAATCTCACTGTGTAAGGTGTGCAATGTAAATTCCTTTTCCAAGCCACAGACTGGACCTTGAAATATGGAAACATATACTGTACATAATGTTTGAGATAAGACTTTATATATCTAAATATATACAATGCATATATGGGTATGCATCCCACCATCTTCTAAAGAGGTGGTAACTGCTGAGATACATATATGTCTGTTCATTAGACAATTATTTATTGTTGAACATTTTCAGTACTGTCCCTCAAGCTTTGGAAGTATCTTCCTAGGGCAATTGATCAATTATTGGCCATAAAGTCATTCTCAACTCCTAGCAACTACATAGATAGATTTTCTCCATGACAATCTATCCGTAACCTGTTCTTTCAAGTGTCCCAATGGTGCACTCATTGCCACTATAACTGAGTCTGTCCATCTTGCTGCTGGTCATCCTCTTCTCCTCTTTCCTTCCACCTTTCCCAGCATTAGAGCCTTTTCCAGAGAGCTGGGTCTTCACATAATGTGTCTGAAGTAGGATAATTTGAGCCTGGTCATTTGTGCCTTGAGTGAGAACTCTGGGTTGATTTGTTTGATGATCTATTGGTTTGCTTTCTTGGCTGTTCATGATGTTCTCAGAAATCTTCTCCAACACCAAAGTTCAGAGGTGTCAATACTCTTCCTATTCTGCTTTTTTAAAGTTCAACTTTTGCTTCAATGCTGCATACAAAACCTCAAAACCTGGCTGTTTTAAACACGGTGTTAACACATTTGATTTATATAGCCTATTCCATTTGTATAACAAATAATGTAAACATGACCCCTAAGTGACCACCTAAAGCTGGGCAGGGAGCTTATAACAGCAAGGCAACAATGGTGTTATATAAAAAGAGAACAAAAGTAATGTAAAACACTGAATATTTTTATACAGATGATGCAAAAGCAATATACAAATGTCCAAAATTCAAGTTTGATCTACACAACTGTCAAGCATATGAAAGACTGAGCTCTTTTAATTAAATGGGAAAAATATGTAAGAAACAACATAAATCCAGGGATTACTATTCTTTCATTAAACTGGAAACCTGAGATCATAATTTCATGTTGCTAGAGCTCTGCCAACCACCAACAATATTTAGGCCACCTCCAGAACTGAGGCAGGTTTGATGTACACAGTCCAGTTCACTGTTCCATATAGCTCATACATGTATGTATTGTAGCAGATTGCAGGTGAGCTCAAATGGCAGTCAGCCCAGATATATCTGTCATCAGGGTATTTCTATTTTGTTATTTGTAAGCCCTCTGTTACCAGGTTACAGTCTTTGCCTTTTGGGAGGATCTGAATTTATAGGATGCAGGAGAAGAGTCTCTTGAATTGTATAAAACAAATTTATTTATTATGTAGTTATCCTGACATGCACATGCAAAAAATAACACATATACATGTAGGTAGGTAGGTAGGTATATGCACATGTTGGTCAAAGACCGTAATAAATGTTTACCTATCTACCTCATACATACATAATGTGAGCAGATCAAAGCTTATGATCCTATGACTCTTGCTCCCACCCAGTTAGAATGTCCAAGTAGTCTGATCCCGCCTCTGTCTTAAAGTCACAGTACTGTAAACCACCATCTTACACTTGTCAGTTAAGCTTTTCAGTATAACCCTACTGAATTTATATGCAAAATATTTCTTTCTTGCTTTCAAGGCTGCAAGTCATCAATGATAACTTATTTGATTTGCAAGTTTATTCTCTACTGAGAGAAGAATCAAATGGTTCACCTATTCTACCCATTGCTGGCCACAAGCCATTCTTAATAACCTTAAACACACTAAAATTGTGTTCCCCAAATTCAATAGAGGCAGATGGGCATTTTCAAGCAAATGCGTATCTGAGGGAATATAGATTCTAGGTTCTTGGCATAAGAAACCCTCCTCCAGAGGTGCACAGTCTTCCTGACTTAATAAAACAAAGTTCCTCTTGGAACTCCTCCTTGTTTAGGTCCTGTGGATACATGCTGGACAGAGGCTTCACAAACTTTGTAACTTCTACTTCCTCTACAACTGCTGATAGTTCAAAGATAGGTGGGAATAAGCCTGAGAATTTCTCTGCGGTTCCAGCCAGATTTCACATATTCATACCTGTGATGAATACTTTAGCTCCATATTTATTCTCAAGAAAATAATAATTTTAAAAAGTATGTTTTGTAATGGCTGGCTCTTGATGGAAATGCTTCTTCTTTCAGATTCTTCTGCCTTTAAAAAAAAAAAAATCAGTAGTGAAACCTAGTCCTTCAGCAATGTCCTTAGCTTCCCTAAAACTACTGGATTTCTTCCAAGAGAACCTTTATATGTTCAACCCCTTATTCAGTGGTGAATTTGGACATTGGATATGTTTGCTTCAAATATCAATAGACTGCAGTATTTTACACCACACTTTTATTGGAACTATGAACTCAAAGGATTGAAACCTCTCAACGAGACCCAAACCTTACCCTGATTTTCTGCTGTCAATTTAGATTTTTCCTCAATTTTGAAAAGAGAATCTAGCACCCCTTTATAATTTTTCACAATTCTATAGCTTCATTTAATTGCGGAAATGGAATGGAAATAGAATTTTGCAGTATGTTGGAAAATCCCCATCTTACAGAACTGTATAAAAATACATTGTACAGATTCTGTACACCCTCAGGTTAAGTTTTGACCTCAGGATCATTTCAAAAAACATGGAAACCACATAGATTCAGTGAGTGTACTCTGCTGGATGATAACAATGACTGTGATCCAGCCTCTGGATATACCTTGTGGGCACACATACTGTGTAAAATTCCTTGAAACTGCATGCAAGAATACAACTATGAATTGGAAGAAACTGTCCTTCCAGTGCTGCTTTAAGTCTAGCCTATTGGTGTGGAATCTGCTGGATAAGCTCCTCCTTCACAAAGAGGAGAAGAAGGAGCTATGCTGTGTGCCATGCATTTCCATCTGCGAAGTTTGAGGTGCTCTCCCAGAACCTGTTTCTTGTCATTACCATCCATCTTTCCATTGATGTAAACACATTAGATATTGGAAGCTATGGCCAATCCTGCAGGAGACAAGCCTGTCTCTAAAGCTGGAGAATTCTTCCATGAATGTGGACAGTTTCAATTGTTACCAGACAACCATCTCTTCATTCCCTACCTCTGTTTGCTGCAAACTTTGCCTAATGGTAAGAGTGTGAAAAAGAGCCACAAGACATCTGGCCTGTCCTGCTTTCTATAATGTCTCTTTCAAGTTATGAATCCACATATAATTAGTAATTATGCCATGAGGTTTTCAAGAGAAGGAAACCATATGACAAAGTTGTCACTTCTTCCTGCTTACTACCTTCCTCAAGATGGGGAAATTGGAGATAGGACAATAATTGTCCAGTATAGAAGGATCCAAGGCAGGCCTCTTGAAGAAAAGGTAGACCAGTGCCTCTTTCAAAGCCAAGGCTCCTTTTCTAATGCCAAGGAACTATGGCTTGGATCCACATCCTATTCTTGCCCAGCTAACTTAGCCAGCCAGGAAATGTAGGGATCAAATCTACAGAGCTAAGACTATGGAGGATCTTGTCTATTTCCTTGAGATCCACATGTTCAAAAGCCTCTCAGACAGATATTTTATGTTACATCTCTCATCTCACTGGATCCTATTCTTCCAGCTTCCATCAAGAGTGAGTAATTTTATCCATGAAATGATCAAACAGATTATCCAAATTTGATCTTACAAAATCTTCCTGCTTGTTCATTCCACCCACTTTATTTCCCAGAGTTCCTTAGAAAGCCAAGGTGATTGATAATGGGAAAAGGCTGCCCAGGAACAAATGTGTCTAGTGCCCTGGTTGCCTCCATATTCCAGAGAATATTCCTCTAGATCTCTGGGATTCCCCAAGCTCTGTGTGGAAACCTTCTGGCTCCGTTAGACACATAGGCTAGCCTCTCCAGTTAATCCCAAATTTATGAGAAATTTATGATGGAAAGAAATGCCGCCCAGCACCACATCACATCTCATATGCTCCAAGGTATATGCTAGGTTTAATGTGTGGAACAGCTACATTGGGTCATGTCAGCAATGAACTGGGACAAGAAACATACTGTCAGAGAATATGGATTATGAGTTATGGTGTAGTGGTTAAGGTCTGGACTAGGAGCAGGGAGGTGCAAGTTGTAGTCCTTCCTTAAGCACAGTAGCCAGCAATTCCTTGGCTGACCTCACATAGCCTGTTAATTTTTTCCCCACATAATTGTTTCTTTCATAATAAACACAGAAATGTTAATATTATGATAGAAAATTCCTGAAGGGACACTGAACACTTCACTATTCTGAAATTCTAATTTAAAAAATTAAAAATGTGTATACACATTCCACAGGTATGGAACACATCCTCATAACACCAAGAGAATGAAACAGAATAGGAAGTACAGCTGAGGCAAGTACATAACAATCTTTCACATCAGGAACTGCTCTGATGTCCATGGGATATTGGGGGGGGGGGGGGGGGCAGATTTCAATGAAACAAAATTGGGTAGATTGGACATTACAATTCTTCAATAAAATAATGGGAAAGGCTCATGTCTAGAACCTGCCTGATTTTGCTTTATGTAAAAAAAGCCTAATGGAATGCCATGGCTCATGGTGATGTAGACTTTCTATACAGAAGTAAATCCTAGGATGAAAAGTTCTGTCAGCCATCCAGGAAGCCTGGTAGCAAAATACTACCACCAAAGTAACTGTGCATTTGATTTTCAGTAGTTCTATTTTATGCAAATATCTCTGTAAATATTGCATTCCAGACACCTTCTTATATAGGACCTCATAATTTTTAAACATCAGACTGGTAAAGAAATTCTTTTGACTATTGGACATTGTAAATGCATTAACACTGTGCTTTAGTGGACAGAAATACTTGTTTTTCTTTTTGTTTTGTTTTATAGGTACAGTAAGATTTATGAGGTTGGACAAACCATTAAGTCATTTAAGTCATTTTTCTCCTTTTAATAATGCAGTATCTGATTCAGTGAACTCAAATTTATGCTTTACATTATAGCATATTAGAAATCATGTTTGGCTAAAAATTCAGCAATAAATTTGAATGTAATGAAATTATAATAGAGCTCAACATGAGAAAAGTTTGGTGAATCAGTATATTTTCCTCTTTCATTGAATTAAAAGAAATCTGCATTTGAGCCATGTTCTAAATTATGCACTAAAAAGGTACAATTTACTAATAATACATATGGGGTTGCATATCCAGAAATGGTTAGCAACCAAAACAAAGCTGTTCTTGATATACCCAAGAGGAATGAAATGGATCTAGTACTAAATGTTGCTGTTGCCGAAAATCACATCGTGAATCTAAATGATATTTTATATTTTTGCAATGAAATGTCAGTGAAATAGATCGCCTTTATATTCTGCCCTTCCTCCAAGGAATTCATGGAAGAGCATCTGTGCTCTCCCCAGTCTTTATTGAAACAACAAGTTAAGTTACAGATACAGAGATATTTATCATTAGATTTTACTTTACAGCATGGTGGCACACTTTGGAAAGTACAGTATGTTAATAGAAGGGTTATCATTTTTTTAATTGAAAGTGCCCTATATCTGAAGTCAGTCCAATTGAGTTTTGTTGTTGAGAGCAGGGATTTTGTGGTTCTTCTGAACAATTACCACCTGAATCCTTAGACAGTCAAGATACGTCAGCCAGCATTGCCATCTCTTACTTTCGGTCTTGGTCTCTCTTATTCACACAACACATCTTCCAACTTTTGATTTTGGTGCTATTTTTCCTCAATATACTTTCTTTTCCTGTTCCTACTTTTATTAAAATTCTTCAGTGTGATCATAGTGGCACTGCTATGCAAAATGTTTTATCTTAACTTTTTTGTAGCAATGGTTTCCATAAAAATATTAATGCAGCCAGAGCCAGCAGAATCAGATTATTGTAGCGAAGGACACTTTATATATGGAGGAATGGAAGTTGGAATCAAGCACACAAATCATTATTTACTTTTTAAGCTTTTCTATTTTGCAAGAGTGCAGACAAATAAATTGGATTTAAACGCAAACATAGTACAATTGTTGTTCAGTCGTTAAGTCGTGTCTGACTCTTTGTGACCCCATGAACCATATCGCGCCAGGCCCTCCTGTCCTTCACTCCCTCCCTGACTTTGCTCAGTTTCATGCTTATTGCTTCAGTGATGCTGTCTAACCATCTCATCCTCTGCGGTCCTCTTCTCCTTTTGCCTTCAATCTTTCCCACCATCAGGGTCTTTTCCAAAGAGTCCCCTCTTTGCATTAGGCGGCCAAAGTATCTGAGCTTGAGCTTCATTATCAATCCTTCCAATGAGCAATCAGGGTTGGTTTCCTTTATGATTGACTGGTTTGACCTCCTAGCAGTCCAGGGGACTGTTAAGAGTCTTCTCCAGCACCACATTTCAAAGGCATCAGTTCTTCAGCACTCAGCCTTCTTTATGGTCCAGCTCTCACAGCCACACATTACTA
This sequence comes from Liasis olivaceus, assembly GCA_030867105.1. Lineage (NCBI taxonomy): Eukaryota > Metazoa > Chordata > Lepidosauria > Squamata > Pythonidae > Liasis > Liasis olivaceus. The sequence continues at coordinate 60,684,808 of CM061351.1, forward strand.
CTGGAAAAACCATAGCTTTGATTATGCGGATCTTTGTCGGCAAGGGGATGTGTCTGCTTTTTAATATGCTGTTTAGGTTTGCCATAGCTTTCCTCCCAAGGAACAAGCATCTTTTAATTTCATGGCTGCAGTCTCCATCTGTGGTGATCTTGGAGCCCAAATAAATGAAGTCTGTTACTGCTTCCATTTCTACCCCTTCTATTTGCCAGGAATTGATGGGTCCAGATGCCATGATCTTAGTTTTTTTAATGTTGAGTTTCAAGCCAGCTTTTCACTCTCCTCTTTCACCCTCATCAAGAGGCTCTTTAGTTCTTCTTCACTTTCTGCCATTAGGGTGGTATCATCTGCATATCTGAGGTTATTGATGTTTCTCCCTGCAATCTTAATTCCAGCTTGTGATTCTTCCAGCCTGGCATTTCTCATGATGTACTCTGCATATAAGTTAAATAAGCAGGGTGACAGTATACAGCCTTGTCGTACTCCTTTCCCTATTTTGAACCAATCAGTTGTTCCATGACCGGTTCTAACTGTTGCTTCTTGGCCCGCATACAGATTTCTCAGGAGACAGGTAAGGTGGTCTGGTATCCCCATCTCTTTAAGAATTTGCCACAGTTTGTTGTGATCCACACAATCAAAGGCTTTTGCATAGTCAATGAAGCAGAAATAGATGCTTTTCTGGAACTCTTGTGCTTTCTCCATGATCCAGCGAATGTTGGCAATTTGATCTCTAGTTCCTCTGCCTCTTCGAAACCCAGCTTGTACATCTGGTAGTTCTCAGTTCACATACTGCTGAAGCCTAGCTTGTAGGATTTTGAGCATAACCTTGCTAGCATGTGAAATGAGCGCAATTGTGCGATAGTTTGAGCATTCTTTGGCATTTCCCTTCTTTGGAATTGGAACGTAAACTGACCTTTTCCAATCCCGTGGCCACTGTTGCATTTTCCAAACTTGCTGGCATATTGAGTGCAGCACTCTAACAGCATCATCTTTTAGTATTTTAAATAACTCAGCTGGAATACCATCATCTCCACTAGCTTTGTTGTTAGTAATGCTTCCTAAGGCCCACTTGACTTCGCTCCCTAGGATGTCCGGCTCAAGGTCAGTGATCACACCAGCATGGACATCAAGGACATTAAGATCTTTCTTGTATAGTTCTTCTGTGTATTCTTGCCACCTCTTCTTAATCTCTTCTGCTTCTGTTAGGTCCCTGCCTTTTTTGTCCTTTCTCATGCCTATCTTTGCACTAAACGTTCCTTTGGTATCTTCAATTTTCTTGAACAGCTCTCTAGTCTTCCCCATTCTATTGTTTTCCTCGATTTCTTTGCATTGTTCATTTAAGAAGGCCTTCTTATCTCTCCTTGCTATTCTCTGGAAATCTGCATTCAGTTGCTTATATCTTTCCCTTTCACCCTTGCTTTTCGCATTCCTTCTTTCCACAGCTATTTGTAAAGCCTCATCAGACAGCCATTTTGCTTTCTTGCATTTCTTTTTCTTTGGGATGGTTTTAGTTGCTGCCTCCTGTACAATGTTACAGACCTCCATCCATAGTTCTTCAGGCACTCTGTCTACCAAATCTAATCCCCTAAATCTATTCATCACCTTCACTGTGTACTCACAAGGAATATGATCTAAGCCATACCTGAGTGGTCTAGTGGTTTTCCCTACATTCTTCAATTTAAGCCTAAATTTTAGAGTAAGAAGCTCATGATCTGAGCCACAGTCAGCTCCTGGTCTTGTTTTTGCTGTCTGTATAGAGCTTCTCCATCTTTGGCTGCAAAGTATATAATCAATCTGGTTTCGATATTGACCATCTGGTGATGTCCATGTGTAGAGTCATCTCTTGTGTTGTTGGAAAAGAGCGTTTGCTATGACCAGCTTGTTCTCTTGACAGAACTCTATTAGCCTTTGCCCTGCTTCATTTTGTACTCCGAGGCGAAACTTGCCTGTTATTCCGATTATTCCTTGACTTCCTACTTTAGCATTCCAATCCCCTATGATGAAAAGGACATCTTTTTTTGGTGCTAGGTCTAGAAGGTGTTGTAGGTCTTCATAGAACCGGTCAGCTTCAGCTCCTTCGGCATCAGTGGTTGGGGCATAGACTTGGATTACTGTGATGTTGAAGGGTTTTCCTTGGATTTGCACTGAGATCATTCTGTCGTTTTTGAGGTTGTACCCCATTACTGCCTTTCCCACTCTCTTATTAACTATGAGTGCTACTCCATTTCTTCTAAGGGTTTCTTGCCCACAGTAGTAGATATAATGGTCACCTGAATTAAATTCACCCATTCCCATCCATTTTAATTCGCTGATTCCCAAGATATCGATGTTCAATCTTGTCATCTCATGTTTGACCATATCCAGCTTGCCTTGGTTCATAGATCTTACATTCCAGGTACCTATACAATATTGTTTTTTACAGCATCGGACCTTCTTTTCACTTTCAGATACATCCACAGCTGAACGTCCTTTCGGCTTTGGCCTAGCCACTTCATTCTTTCTGGAGCTACTTGGAATTGCCCTCCGCTCTTCCCCAGTAGCATATTGGGTCTTCTGACCTGAGGGGCTCATCTTCCGGCATCATATCTTTTAGCCTTTTGACATTGTCCATGGGGTTTTCTTGGCAAGGATACTGGAGAGGGTTGCCATTTCCTTCTCCAGTGGACCACATTTTGTCAGAACTCTCTGTCATGACCTGTCCGTCTTGGGTGGCCCTGCATGGTATAGCTCATGGCTTCACTGAGTTATGCAAGCCCCTTCGCCACAACAAGGTAGTGATCCATGAAAGGGCATAGTACAATGGGAGCCCCCAATTGTAGCCAAATTGTTTATCAAACTCATGTGATCTTTACAACTATTTCACTTCATTTTGGGTGGTGCCTTTTGTCCTGATGTTCATATCTCTCACAGAAGTTTCTGCAGCTTCCTCTTTGTCATGTGCTCAATGAGCAGTAACTTTATCTGAAAAAATATAATACAGTGGTGCCTTACACTGGAAAAAATGTACAGAATATATTCAGGATTTCAGTTGACAGTGTTTGATGCAATATGCTGTCTATGAAGACTGAAATATGCATCTTTTGCAATGATTAACATTAAAAAATGGCAGTTATAGTGGACTATTTCTTAGCCAGTAAAATCATGATCACAGAGAATTTGTGATTTCTGCACATATGATACCAGATATAAATGGGTAATGTTCCACTCTGGAGATATCTTGTTCACATTTCTAACCAGCCAATAAAGTTATTTTTCCAGAATACTCTCTACTATTTAAATCTAGTTGTCTCTTCATCCCCTCTCCAAATTCCTTATTTTGTGTCCTTGATCTAGCTCCATCTTCATGGGGCTACTTGAAGTAGAATGTGCTCCTTTGGTATATTTCTGAAGCAGGCCTTGGGATGCGCTGTGGAAAGGACTATTCGGCCATTAAGTCTTCTTTTACATCATCTACGAATCCAAATTAAAGCATCTGTAACCAAAGGTTGTCAGGTCAACCTCTGTTTGAACACAGCTGGCACAAGTTGAGCAGAGGCTGATGAATATTGTTATCAATAGCAAACATTTTGATATGTTAAAAATAAGGGAAAAATAAATCCTACAAAACTATTGTCTCTTGATCCTCCTTCATTTAATTTGCTTAACCATATTCTAAATCCTTTGCTTGCCCATACCATAACATTTCTTCCACTTTTCCTTTCTTTTCACCATGTTCCAATCTTTTGTTTAAATACAGTGTTTTCCCATTGATCTGGGTTCTTTTTGCTTGCTCCCTCCTTTCATTCCTTTCTCCTGCAAATCATTCATTATTTGTTATTAGCTTCTATTTTTAAAATTGAAAGTAATAGTTTGTTTGTTTGTTTTATTTTGGTCATAGACCAACAGAAAACAAATAACAGTCACACTAAAATAGGAGTAAAAATAAAAAATCATATTGATGGAATAAAATAAGGTAAAAATAAAATTATTAACATAAAATTACAAAGTACAATTTTTGCAATCACCTCATTCCACCAGGTCCAACAGGGTTGGCAGGTCCCCTCTCTCTTAAACAGGGCCATCTTGTGGAGCCATAGAGGTGTGCCTTCTCTGTCACAGTGCCTGCCTTATGGAACAGCCTTCTCTCTGAAATTCAATAGCCCCAATCCTCTTGGCCTTCCAGATGGCTGTTGAAACTTGGCTTTTCCCCCAGGCGTCAGGGCCAGGATACTACAGGAACCCAATATATGCATGTATTTTATGGAATTGTTTTGTGGTACCTCAGTTGTTTTCTTGTTTTTTCTGCTGTAATATTTAATGGGTTAGGGGTTTTATATTGGTTTGTGTATATTGTTTACCACCCAGAGTTATGTACTTAATATGGGTGACAATAGAAACATTCTAAATAAAATAAATAAATACAGCTTGAACTCTGGATGGGATAACATTTCCCCAGATAGAGTCGGTGTGCAATCTAGGGGTCCTCCTGGACTTACAGCTCCTGCTTGAGAAGCAGGTGGTAGCCCTAGCCAGGAGGGCCTTTGCACAAATTAGTGCAAATCTTATTGTTCAGCCCATTTCTAGTTCTGGAGGCACTTCTCATGGTCATTCATGCTTTGGTCATCTTGCATTTGGACTAGTGTGCTTCATATAAGGCTGCCTTTGCAAAGCATTCAGAAACTTCAGCTGGTATAGCTGAATGCAGTGGTACATGCAAGTTGGGGAATACTACGATACATCCATGTACTACCACTACTACATGAACTGCATTGGCTTCCGATAGCTTTGAGGGTGCAATTCAAGGTGCTGGTTGTAACCTTTAAAGCACTGCATAGCATGAGGCCAGGTTACTTTCGGGATCACCTGTTTCCAGTGCTTTCTGTCTGTCCCACCAGGTCCAAGCATGCTCTGGGCCCCTTCTGTGAAGCAATGACATGTGGTGGGATACAGGCAGCATGGTTTCTCTGTTGTGCTGCCTGCCTTATGGAACAACCTTCTCCACCCACCCCCCAAGATTTGGAAGGCCCCAATGTTGCTGCCTTCCAGAAGGCCTTGAAGACCTGGCTCCCCACCCCCTACCCCACCCCCCCAGCATTGGAGACAGGATGTTAGTGGAGTCCAGCACATGTGTTTGGAAACTTTTTGGTTTCAGGCTCTTAGAAAGTTTTTTTGGTGCCTCAACTGGGTTTTTAATTGGTTGTTTTTATTGTGTTTCTTTACTTTTATTGTGTTTTTACTTATCTTAACCAATATAACTCTAGCCCAGAGTTATATTGGTTAAGTGGCCATATTCATTTATTTAATAATACAGGTAGTCCTTGCTTACTGACCAGCTTACTGATTCAGCGATCGTTCAAAGTTACAATGGCACTGAAAAAAGGAGACTTAAAACTGATCCTTGAAGTTGCAGCTGTCACAGCATCCTCACAGTCATATGATCATGATTCAGGAGCTGGGCAAACAGGGAACATTTACAATGTGATTGCCATTTGCGATCTTTATAGCCAGCTTCTGAAAAGCAAAGTCAATGGTGAAGCTGTCAAGAAGTGGCAAGTCGTAGTCACATAATGTCACAGTTAATGACCGTGGGTGATTCGCTTAATGACCACAGCTGGAACTGATGAACTGATGTTGTAAGTCAGGTGCAGTCACGTGATGTTTAACTTTATGACTGCTTCACTTAGTGACAGAGTTGCCTGTCCCAACTGTGGTTGGTAAGTGAAGATTACCTGTAATAAAATATACAGGCAGTCCTCACTTAACAACCATTTGTTTAGTGACCATTCAAAATTACAACAGTGCTAAAAAACTGTCCTATGATCAGTGCTCAAAGTTACAACCGTCCCAGCACCCCTTGTGGTCATGTGATCGTGATCTGGGAGCTTGGCAACCAGCTTGCACTTACAATGGTTGCAGCATCCTGGGGTCATGTAATCATCATTTGTGTCCTTCCCAGGGGGCTTCCAACAAGTAAAGTCAATGGGGGAAGCTGGATTCACTTAATGACCATGTGATTCGATTAACAACATGGTGATTCACTTAACAACTGCCACAAAAAAAGTTGTAAAATCGGGTCTAATTCACTTAACAACTGCCCTGCTTAACAACCAATTTTCCCCTCCCTATTGTGATCATCAAGCGAGTATTACCTGTATTCTAAACTTAGAACGTGAGCACATAAGGAAAAAAAGGATCCAGTCTTTTTTACACATTTCTACATTCATATATATAGTCCTTAATTACAGTATGTTGCCATGTTACTTTGCTGATCCTGCTTTTTGGTTATATGGAAATGTGGCGTGGAATAAAATTGAAAGGGTCCTTTATTCCAGTTGGTGGAAGCAGAGATTGTTCTCTATCAGTAACACGTCTGTTCATTTATTTGCATGAGACAGAGTGATTGAGTCTTCTATTTAAGGCATTAGGCCACGAATGGATAAATGAATAATAGGTTGCCTATGAGTTAAATACACCCTTAACCTAGAAAGCTTAATAAAGTAGATTGTCACTTGCTTCCACAAAAAATTAACAGCAAGAATTAAGTGGTGCCCAGAAGATAAGGAACATCATACTATTTAATTCATTTAACAAAAAGGTCAAAAGGAATTGAATTTACTGTCCTTATAAAAATAGGACTAACAATCCTCACTGCTTTATCAGACATGGAACATTTTTGGTCTTAATATTTCTGTCACATAAACATGAATGCTGCCACTTTTCTATTATGGATTATCTTGATTATTTCCTCAAATGAAAGGATAAATTATATTAATGTATAAGGCTATTAACCTGCTATTTACCTAATGAATCTTACTTACTTTCTAAGGAATACATCAGTCTAAAATTTACTAGAACAGGGTCCAAATGGAATACTTTCTATGAGAAATATCTCCCTGGAGTCTGAAAACCAGGATAACAATGTCTGGGAAGATGACATTTCAAATCTTTACTTCAAATCAAGGCAAAAGCGCTTACATGCAAACATATGTAGAGTTTTAAAATGTAACAGTCATAGAACCATAATAATAGAAAAGGCCACTTAAAGCAACTGGTTGAAAACTCTGTTCAGTGTAGGAATCCAAGGTAAAGTACTTAGTAACAGTTATGTTAAATAAGTAAAAACTAAGATGCCTTTTTTTTTAAATCCACACTCATTTGTTACCAATTCTGCAGCGAATGCCTGGACGAGTCCCTGCAGTTTTCATGGCAAGGTGTTTCGGAAGTGGATGCTTTAGACCAATACATATCGGGCCCTTTTCTCATCTTCACACGCCTCCACCTAGTGGTAAATGTAGAAGACTACATGGAGCACCAAGCATACAGTACAGTGGAAAATATAAAGCTTTAAATATTCCAGTAATAGTAGAGAGTGCCAGGTTTTCTTTTGTACAGAACAATTAATATAGAATTATAATAAATACTGCACTATTTTGTTAATAAGATGACATGGTGAAATTACAACAGATGCTAAACAGAGGGAACTTAAGGGAATAGGATTTCGACTACTAGGTGGTAAATATTCATATTTTAAATTTATAACTTGAAGTTTTTATTTTCAAAGAGATGCTATTTTCAGGGAGAAAACCATTAAGGCCTTTCTGTTGCAATTGCATAGTAGTGCTTGAAAATACAAAGTAAATTCATAACACTTGTAAATCAGTTCAGCTCTTTTTGCTCCATCATTCAATTATACTTAGTAATTTCTAAGCCATATTTGTGAGAAGTGTCTCCCTGAAAAGAGTTGTATCTGAGTTGACAATGGGAAAATAAAAATTTTATCATTAATTTGAAGTGGCTAAGTCACACTTGTAAACTCACACATACTGTGTGTTTTTTTTTAACATTGTAGACATGGCAAGTATGGGTGAAATGACCCCTAGCGATCTCACAAAACTGTTCTGAAAAGGAAGCTTTACTCCTTACAGCCTACCAGATCCAACCAAATTTTCAAACAGTTTTCTGTTTGTGGGTATCAGAGATTCTCCTTGGTTGGCAGAAGGCAAAATAAAGCAAACACTCAGTTAAGGGTAGTGCCCAATATTAGTAGTATAAATATTATATCAAGAACTTCAGCTTTGTGATAGATAACAATACTAGGCATATATTAGAAAACCTTTCAATAAATGAATAATGTTGATATCAGTCACACATGGGCCGACCTCACTATTCACTTACTGTAGATCAGGGATAGGATCCTTTCAGATCCTGTGCATGCACATTTGACTTCTTTTGTAGTGGCATGGCTTGTGACAAAATGCTTCTTATCATTCAACCAGTAACAAAAATTAATAATATTACCAGATGTAATAGTGGTCCTGGATGAAAAATCACCTTCAGGGTCCCTCCAGCTGATTTTTAGCAGATGAGGGCTTTAGCTCCTAATGATAGTCTGTATTATTAGGAGCTAAAGCCCTCATCTGCTGAAAAAATAGAGCAAACCTCTGTATAAATTTTAAATTTCTTATAACCAGATTAGGGTTTCTGAACATGTAAAAATATGCTAAAAATTTTAAGTAGAATACAAAGAAGGGTTATACCAAATACTCTTTACTTTTGATTGCAGATGGAAAATCTAGTACTAGGTTCACGCATTATGCAGTCTTTGTGTGGCTTCTTTAGGGCTAAAAACAATATATGAATCCAGCCAATTGTGGCTCAGATTGGTTTCACATATTCCCCTTAGCAACGGTTTGTTTATCCATAGTTTGGGGAAGAACTGTCTTGGCTGGGGTTGCATAACCAGCAAAGCCACATGCAGACTCCTTCACCAATGCATTTTGCCAGCAAAGAACACTCTCAGATCATGCTCCCGAAACTGAGTGGTGCAACCTTCAGTTTTTAGCAGCAGGATTTATGTGTGTGTGTGTGTGTGTGTGTGTGTGTGGTAAAAAGGTATAAAATAAGTATGCTATATCTCTGCAAGTCTCCTCCTTCTCCAAGCCCTGCAAAATGCAAACAAATGAAAAGCAAATCTTCAGCTTTGCCCCGTTTAGATACATGAACTTATCCCAGCCATGCCTCCTACAGTATGGCCAAAAATAATTGTGTGGGTTTTTTTAAATTAAGCATAGCCCTCAACTACAAGAAAGATTGCCCACATTTGCTTTAAACTGATTTACAGTTTAATGGCTGCATTCACAGAATGTTACATCACAGCTTTTTCTCTAAATAAATTAGAAAAATACACAGTATAGACAAACCACCAAGATACCCTAAAAAGCAAAATAAAATGGAACAATCCTTAAACTTAAAAAAGAATGGAAAAATTAACTAAAAAAGTAAAAAATAAAAGTGTAGCTTATATATTAAACTTATCAGTAGTCACTGATTTACTAATAAATATTATATAATACTATAGTATTATCAAGTACAAAATATTACTGTAAAATATTCTAATGAAGTGGGAGAAAGTAGGCAGTTACTTAGATCTCCATGCCACCAGAAGTCAATGTTATGCCAAAGCTAAACAAATCAGCATCATATGTAAAACCCAGTCATATTCAACAAACTATTATTAAGTAAACTATGGTTAGGGTGCTCATGAATCCAAGTAGGTTGTTGAAAATCTCTCATATAAAATTAAAATTCTTTATTATATTATTTGTATACAAAAATAAATACTCATCTTTTTCCCAATTATATTTTACATTTTTTCCATCTGGCCTTTGCTTTTTTTTCCTTTTATAGACTGCTATTTTAAAAATTAAACCCACTTGGAGACCTAGTGAACAGGATAATATGATATTATGATGATCTGTTTTTTGATAAAATCCCTACTCTCTAAGAGGAAGCAATTTAAACTATTGAGTGAAATTTTTCAAAAAATGCCCAAATTACTTTAGAAATGAAGTTTTTAGAGTGCTATAAAGTGAAATTTTTTAGGATGCTATAAAATTATATTTTCAAAAATAGCATAAAAACATTCATTATGAAAAAAAAATAACAGCTTCAGTAATACATGCAAATTTTCAGTTATTCAAGATAAAAGCATAGATTAGTTTATTGCTACTATATTTCCCCAGCTCTTCCTCTGATTTATCCTATATAGCAATATGAAACTATCAATGGGTTGCAATTATTATGGATTTAAATAGATTAATTCCTCACAGTCACACAGATGTGGCCAGCTGACCCATTCAGCTGGTGTTTCTGATGCTGCCTAGCAACACAGTCCAGCACTCCTTGTTTCTATAGTAAAATGTAAGTCTGCATGGAAAAACTAAAAGCAACAGAAAATTAGATGGTTTTCTAATCTCAATATTAGTCCACTTTTCTACATATACATAAATGTATTTCCCCATCCCTATTGCATCAGTGATTTTGTAAGCCATATAGATACACTTAACTGAAGCAGAATAAATATGGTAGTATGCACATGCATATGTGTGAATAAATAAATAGATAAATAAATAAATGGGTTGTCATCTAGCATAATTGTTAAGGTAACCCACTTCTTCTTTGGAAGTTCAACCAATAGGCCCTTATGACATATTTGCATTACATTTGGTTGATGAAGTTGCTCAGATTTATCTGAGTCTTGACTCTCCATGAGCAGGGTTTGATATGGTGACATCTGTAATATGATCTGGAATTCATGTCCAACTCTGGACTGTGGTGAAGCAAATACAATGCTCTCTAATATGAGTTTCACCATCTGTGGCTTAGATTCATACTCATCCTGGATCTTTCAGATAGCCAGGGGACCATGTAGGCAATTAGAAAGTGGTCAATGTCTCTTTCCAGCAGGTGCTCTTACCTGCTGCCCTTAATTAGGCAATAATGCAGCCCATTCTGAAGAGGCCTTATCTTGATCTAGCTATATTAGACAATCTCATCCTGTCTGCTACTTTCTCTATTCATGGAAGGTTAGTGAAAAGTTGGTGGGATTTCACTTACAGAATACCCTAGATGAAGCAGATTATCTAGATCACCTTCAGTCAGGGTTCAGGCCTAGGACTGGAACAGAAATGGTCAGTTTGATGGATGACCATCCTCAGCTTCTGTTTTATCCAGTAGAATCTTCTCTTCTTCTATAACCTCTGTTAGATCCAATTTTAAAAATAAGTCCTGAACACATTGTTCCCAAACAGATTTAAAGTCTTTATAGTAAAACAATGTTCCTCTATTATGTTAGGAAGTATAATTTCCTTTAACTGCTCTCTGGTTCCCTCTAATTAACCTTCAAAGCCCAGTCTTATCTTTTGCTTAGTTTCACAGCCAAAACTTTCCCACAATAAGTTTTCTTACAGTTAACTCCAAAATCATGTGCAGTATTTTTATAAAATTTAAAACAGTCCTTAAAAAAATTATTCTTTCAAAACCATCTGGCCCCTTAACTGCCCACAGCCAAAATTCTTAACTCCCTTTTGCTGTTTTCCAAAAGTTAAATTTGTTCTTTTTAATCTTTAAACTTACTTACAGTCATGTGAAAAAGAAAGTACACCCTCTTTGAGTTCTATGGTTTTACATATCAGGACATAATAAAAATCATCTGGTCCCTAGCAGTTCTCAAAAGTAGGTAAATACCACCTCAGATGAACAATAACACATGTCATATTACACCATGTCATCATTTATTTTACAAAAAGAAAGCCAAAATGGAGAAGCCATGTGTGAAAAACTAAGTACACCCTTACTGCTTCCATAGGTATGAAGAGGCTAAGTAGCAGCCAGGTGCTGCTAATCAAATGCCCTCGATCAATTGATCATCAGCAAGTGTGACTATAAAAGCCGAAGTTTTAGGAGTTTGTTGGTCTTGAGCATTGAGGTGTGTGTTAGCCAAAGAGTAAAGTTGTCAGCAATGATCTTAGAGAAGCAATTGTTGCTGCCTATCAATGTGGGAAAGGTTATAAGGCCATTTCCAAACAATTTAAAGCCCATCATTCTACAGTGAGGAAGATTATTCACAAGTGGAAAACATTCAAGACAGTTGCAAATCTTCCCAGGAGTGGATGTCCCAGCAAATTCACCCCAAGGTCAGACCGTGCAATGCTCAGAGAAATTGCAAAAAATGCAAGAGTTACATCTCAGACTCTACAGGCCTCAGTTAGCATGTTAAAAGTTCATGACAGGACAATTAGAAAAAGACTGAACAAGTATGGTTTGCTTGGAAGGGTTGTCAGGAGAAAGCCTCTTCTCTCTAAAAAGAATATGGCAGCATGGCTTAGGTTTGCAAAGTTGATCTGAACAAATCACAAGACTTCTGGAACACTGTCCTTTGGACAGATGAGACCAAAGTGGAAATGTTTGACCATAATGCACATAATGCACATTTGGCAAAACCCAGCACAGCATTTCAGCACAAACATCTCATACCAACTGTCAAGCACGGTGGTGGAGGGGTGATGATTTGGGCTAGTTTTGCGGCCACAGGACCTGGGGACCTTGCAGTCATTGAGTCGACCATGAACAACTCCGTATACCAAAGTATTCTAGAGTCAAAAGTGAGGCTATCTGTCTGACAACTAAAGCTTGGCCGACATTGGGTCATGCAACAGGACAATGATCCCAAGCACACCAGCAAATCTACAACAGAATGGCTGAAAAAGAAAAGAATCAAGGTGTTGCAATGGCCCAGACAAAGTCCAGACCTCCACCCGATTGAAATGCTGTGACGGGACCTCAAGAGAGCTGTGCATAAACAAATGCCCGCAAACCTCAATGAACCGAAGCAATGTTGTAAAGCAATGTTGTAATTCCTACACAATGATGTGAGAGACTGATAAAGTCATACAGAAAACAATTACTTCCAGTTATTGCTGGAATAGCAGTTCTACAAGCTATTGAATCATAAGGTGTACTTAGTTTTTCACACATGGCTTCTCCATTTTGGCTTTCTTTTTGTAAAATAAATGATGACATGGTGTCATGTGTTGTTGTTCATCTGAGGTTGTATTTACCTACTTTTGAGAACTGCTAAGGACCAGATGATTTTTATTATGTCCTGATACGTAAAATCATAGAACTCAAAGAGGGTGTACTTTCTTTTCCACATGACTGTAAATCTTTTCTCCCAGGATAGAAGGAAATTCTCCCAGCATATAGCAACTTGCTTTTTAGAAGGTTTTTAATTTCCAAGTAAATTGCTAATAAGTATTTTCCAATGTTAATTAAAGAGGAAGTGAAAGCAAATCTAGTGTCTCTTTCGAGGCTCCAAACCGCAGCCTGGGCTCAATGTTTCCCATGACTCCCAGAACACTCAACCCACTGGAGATCACTACATTGTGATCTCTTCATAGGAAGCCTCTGTAAGGAGTACTTGTGGATGATCTGGTCATCTCCTTTGTCTGGAGATGGTTCCGAAGAGCCAGACTTTTCTCCGGCTTCTCTTAACTGCCGTGTTCATCAGCTCCACAAAAAACAGAGCCATCTTCAATCCACCATTACTCCCCTAGAAGTAATTCACATGCCTTCCTAAAAGGAACCATAATATCTAATATAAGTTCTCCTGAGGTATGAGCTGAATCTTTGAATGTTCTCTTCAGTAACACTAGTTGCTGTCAGTCCTGGATGTCTGCTTTGAGGCAGTCCTAGGTGTGCCCTGGTGCCTCTTTCTGAGACCATTAAATTTATTGTTCAGCTACAATGAAAAAGGTAAGGCTACTGAGATAATTTAACTTCACCAGAATTAATGCAAGCTGCTATTTACTGGTGTGTCCCAACACTGGTCAAATTATTTATATACATTGACTGCACACTTACCAGAAGACTGGTGCAGATCTATTACTGTCATGCTGTTCAAAAGAGGTGTTAAAACTAGTCCATCAAACTACCCCCAAACCAGCCTGCTGAGTATAGTAGGTAAAGTTGTATACCACATACCTTATGTTAAATTGGTGGACTCAATGTTGCAAGATGGAAGAACAAGCTGATTTTAGAGAAAGCTATTAAACTCTAGATCATTGCTCAGTTCTCCAGCATTTAGCTAAAAAATATTCTGCCTCCCTTGGGGAAAACTATACATTGCCTACATAGATTTGAAGGCAGCACTTGATTCAATATCAAGAAACAAGCTGTAGTAGAAATTGTCTGTCTGCTCAAATGACCAGCATATCCTTGCACCAATAATGAAATTTTATGAGAACAATACAATGCAGATCTGTATCCAGAAATGGGTGAAATAAGGTCTGAGACCTATTCTTTTAAATTACTATACAAATTTATTGGTGGAAGGTTTGTAAAAGCCAGACTTCCAGACCCTCCTTCATTACCCAATACACCTATTTCATTTCTACTGCATGCAGATGATTGTTTAACATGAAACCACTGGAAGAGATTGGATCAGGGTGAGGTATCATCAATATGGTGATAATATCAAGCTGTACATGTCTGTCTACCCTTCAAGGAAGGCCAGGTCAGGAAATAGATGCTGCAAGATCTAGTGGAACTCTATTGTTGTTGGTATAATTATAGAATCTTGAATTCCTGCCAGTTTCCATCAGCCCCCTCTTATACCATACAGAATCAAGTATCTTTCTTATGATCTCTCCTTTCCCAGGGCTGTCATTTCTGCTAATGGTTCATGCATTCCTTTGCCAATTTTACCTCTAATCCTCTATAATCTCTACTCTGGGCAGGAGTGGAGATGCCATAAAAATTTTGATCCAGTGTCTGAGTCTGCAACGGAACAGATGGAAAGGAACAATTGAAACTTGGCAAGATGGAGGTGCTATTTGTCCAGAAACAATCTGGTTCTCTCTGTGCTCTGATTTTAACTCTAGATGGTGTGGCCCTTCTCCTGAAGGAGCACACTGACAATTTGGGAGTCCTCCTGGAGCCATAGTTACTCTTGGATTTGAAGATGGAGGCTGTGTCCAGGGGGTCCTTTGTCTAGGTCCTGTTTATGTGTCGGTTTCAACCCTTTCTAGGTTCTTGCAACGCTGCCCTCATCGCCACTAGACTAGACTACTATGTACTTTATATGAATCACTGTTTAAAATCTATTTGGAAACTGCAGTTGGTATAAAATGCAGCAATCTACATGCAACTTACACCTGAGGGCAGGTACAGTTCAAAGGGCTGGTTTAAACTACAAAACTTGGCCCCCAAGTGTCTTTAAGACCCTCTAAAAAGGTTGCAAAATTCTTATCAATAGCTATAGCTCTTGGAAACTGTCTGATTCCTCCCTCATGCTATTGTTAATTACTAATTGCTTTAGGATTTTCTCGCTATTTTATAATTTCTTTTTATAGTTATTGTATGATAGTCTTTGATTGTGTTTGGTCTTGGACAGTAAATACATTTTGGTGGTATCTTCAGGACCACCTCTTCCAAGTAGAAACAGCCCATCCTGTCTACTCTTATCCTAGATAAGGAAACTAACTGATTGCTGCTTATATTAGATAAGAGAGATGAGCACCTGGAGACAGTATTTCTTCATGGTAACCCCCTGTGAAACAGTGCCCCACTGTCCCATTTGTGACTGACCCTGACCCTATTCTGGAAGGCAGCTGAAATGGAGCTCTTCTGGAACAACTTAGAATTATAATTTGCTATCAAGTAGAGTAGGCTTGGCTTAATTATTGTCAAAATTATGACTTTATTATCCTAATGGTATTGTTTTGTTGATTTTATGTTTGAATTATTTTATTATATTTTTGGTTTTATTTGCACTGTAAGCCACCATGAGATAGATCTTTTCAAAATCAAGGTTGGAGAGAGACAGAGAGAAATATGATTACAGATAATGGACTAACAGTATTTTGATGTCACATTCGTATAAGTCCATATGCACTTCACTCCAGTTGTTGACAAGAAAATATTCTTATGAAGGAGTATGTGTACTGTTTCCTTTCTCAGATATAAATTGGTTTTTAATGCATGCAACTCTGAACCATTGGGAATAGAGTCACATAGAAACATCAGTAAATAAATAAAGCTGATGTATAAATAATAAGTACTTATCTATCACTTTATAAATCAGCTTTGGAAAACACCAAATCCAGCTGACCAAAGTATGTTTTCCAGAGGAGATTTGCTGTAATCTTAAAAGAGACTTTACATTTTAAAGATCTCCTCCAACCACTAAGTAATACCACACAGTTTGGCTTAATTGGCTTTTTACTCTGTTTACCACCTTAAATTACATTCCAGATTTGCTGGTGTAAAATTGTAGTGTTTATTTCCACTCTGTGTCTTTTCCCATGGCAGGAGATAGATTGGAAACTAATAGCCTTTGTTTTTCAAAACTGGAGGGTATGTGTGTCACACACTACAGTATTCTTTGCTTAGTCTAACCTGACACCTGTGTTTGTCAGATACTAAAGCATTCAGTCTGCAAACTGCATTAGAGATTGACTTTAAATTGTAAGCCTTATAGTCAAGGCACCTGTTTTTTTTTCCTGCTTGTTCCATATGCCTGTTTTGTGTATCATGTCAGGAAAATTATTTCAGGAAAACACAAAGGCTTACACACCTTTTTGTGCCATTTTTGATAGGTCTCTATAAAAGTATTACTGAACTATGGATTTCAGATTTGTTTCAAATAAAACAACACAATTTGCTTTATATGAAACCAAATTTCATATATGTTTGAGATTTCTCAGTCATCTGAATTCACATGGAAATGAATTTCAAACTGTGGGCAAATAGCCAGGCAAAAACAGCCAAGCTGAATTTAGAAAAGTATTACTTTGGGAACCTAGATTTGAGAAAACCAGTTGAGTAAAGGGTAGCTGATGAACATTGTCTCCAAACTGTGCCGATTTCTTCCAAACAAAAAGAAACAACCCCCAAAAGTTATTTTTTCAAACCAGACCTATCATTCTCTGCCCCATCCTTACTTGACATTCTGGTGCATGGGTACTATATACAGGAATCCTTCAGTTATCTTACAATTTATTAAAATAATTCCTTAGGTTCCTTTTCCCCCAGCCATATTTCAGTAGAAGGTAAAGACATTTTATCTCCAGTTAGCTTTCATCAATTAATGGTTGTTTAATTATTATGAGTTAAATAATTATTAATGATGCTTCTACTGAATTTTTCATACTGCTCTTTCATAGTGGATGTGTGTGTTGAAATATTTTGATAGTCAATTATTTGGTTATTATTTTAAAAGAAAAAGTAATATAAATCATTAACTAAATTATGCATTAAGTCAATCATTTATTTCCAAAAAAAAGACTGAATGCAATAAATAACATTATTGAATTACCCCCTTATTTCCTCTGTATTTCTCTCTTAAATAATCTAAGCACAAGAGAAAGATAATGCTGGATTCATACGTTAAATATTACCTTTAACCATGGTATGCTGAACATACCATGATGGTTGATTTTGCATATCATTTTAAATTATAAACAGTGCTATAAATTACAATGGTTGGGTTCTTGCATGAATCATGAAATTTAAAAGAGGCAAATGCAAAATTCTTCACTTAGGAAAAAGAAACCAAATATAAAGGCATAGAATGGGGGGATACTTCACTCGGTAATATAAAAAGGGCTCTTGGAATTGTAACTGATCACAAGCTGGATATCAATCAGTAGTATGATATGGCTGTGAAAAAATCTAACACAGTCTATTCATTAATATACAGTTCCCAAATCACTGGATGTAATAATTCCACTCTAGGTGAGATCCTTTCTTGACCACTATGACCATTCCAGATGGCCACATTTTAAAGAGGATTGAGACAAATTGGAAGAAATGTGAAGATGGACAATGGAGACATTCACAGGTTAGACCAGTGGTTCTTAAAACTGGGAATAATTACCTTCAAGGGGTAATTTGGGCACATCCTGGGGGTAATGGAGCAATTTGTAATTGCTTGTTGGCAAGTCAAGTATCCAGTTTGGGACTGCTGCTGCAGAGATGCTTGTGTAAAACAACAGTCTAGTTTGTCTGTGGTTTTCTTTGGGGGGTAATGACTTTATTCCAGACCTGTAAAAGAGGTTATTGAGTCAAACAGTTTAAGAACTGCTGGATCTAAGTATTTCAAGGAGAGATTTGGGAAAAGAAAACAGAGAGGGAGTAATATTGTACTCTTTACAAAAACCACTGGGAGACATCATTAGAGCTCTGCAATGGGATACCATCACCCTACTGATACTGCTGTATGCCATATAACTTCAAGAAAGTAATCTTTTGAATGTTGCCTAAATTTAATAATAAGCTGGATATGGGCTAGATATGGAAGAACAAGCTGAAATTAGATCCAGAAAAAAACTAAGGCACTGTTAGTCACCTGGAAACCAATTGTAGCTTTGTTTGGATAGGACTGCATTGTCAGAGCAGATTACTGTACAGCGTGGGAATGCTCTTTCATCATCAGCTCTCTCTATATACCCATGTAGAGGCTGTAGTAAGAAACATACCTACACACTTACATGTGTAAATTACATTTATGGCAACTCATTTCAATGAACCAGCCTTACTGCTTTCTGAGCATCTATATCAAGGTTTCTTTGTGCAACCATTTTCTACAATTCTCTTATTGTCCAGGTACTGCTAAACATAGGCAGGAAGCCCATAACACCTAATTTTAAGTTATACTATCCAGTTCCATTAAGCACAGTTTGGGAATCTATCAGTTTCCATAGAAGTAGTCTCCACCAATAATTATATTTCCTGATTTTAAAGCACAGAGTGTATATTCCCAGTT
Organism: Liasis olivaceus; assembly: GCA_030867105.1. Lineage (NCBI taxonomy): Eukaryota > Metazoa > Chordata > Lepidosauria > Squamata > Pythonidae > Liasis > Liasis olivaceus. The sequence goes on from CM061351.1 coordinate 60,703,388, forward strand.
CAGCTATAACTGCAGCAGCTTTTATCTACATCCAATATAGAGTACTCCTCAAATAATACAATTGTATTTGTTCTAAGAGTAATACATGTTTTAAACCTCATTGAGTGAGCTCCTGCATTGATGAGGAAAGCTGTGAACCAGCCTTAGAAAAAACTACCTCTAAGTAAGGAAATAAATTGATTTGCTTTTATTAACTCACCATCTATATCTGGATTTATTGATAATCAGACTATTATCATGACAATAGGAGCCCTGTCTGTTTATCAGTTTGCACAGCCCAAATTGTGAATGGTAGTAAGATCATGTTATCAACATAAAGCACGGTATTAAAGTGCATGTTCACTACCTTAGGCATATGTATTTCAAGGTTGTTTATCAGTCCTGGAATGTCATTAATATATAGGCTCAGTAGTATTGGTGCAAGCATATAACCCTACTTTACACCTTTCTAGTGAATTCACCTACCTGTGAATCCTAGTCACGGTTCCATTGACTCCAAACTACTCTCAGGTGGGTGTTTCTGTGGAGGGCTTTGATCAGTACAAGTAATCTGGGTTCATACTGAGGGTAGTTTCGTCCACAAAATTTCTCTATTGACAGTATCAAATCCTGCACTAAGATCTATAAAAGCAGCAAAAAATTGTTTCCCATTGCTAACATATTTAGTAATTAGATCGTCAAAACAATTGTCAGTGGTAGTCTGAATGTGGATTGCTAAGCTAGAATGCACTTTTCAGCCACCCAGCTCTCAATTCTTTATAGGAGAAAGCTGGCATAATTTGGGCCACAGTATCTATTAGGCTAATAGAACTATAACTGCTGGATACCTTTTTGTCCACTTTTTTGTATATAAGGACAATTGCCATCTTCCAACCAACTGGGATGCAGCAGGTGTTATTTATACATGTAAATAACCCCACCGAAAGAGGGCTCCACCAGTCAGCATGTCTTTTAAATAGCTTAGGTGATGAAAAGTCCTTGTCAGGGGCTTTCTTACTATTCAAACCTTTTATGAAGTTTTAACCTCTAATTCTGAAACTGGTGGCAATTGGGGTATAACTTCTGCAATTGAATAAAGTTGCTATTTGAAAGGTCTTCCTTAGTGGATTCTGCATGGGCAAACAAATGGTAATACAGGTACTCCTTGACTTATGATGGCAATTGGGAATGGAATTTCCATCACTAAGCAATGCGGTCATAAAGTGCTACCACGTCGCTTAGCTAAGGCAATCCCTGCAGTTCTGGCCATCATTAACCAAATCCCACAGTCGTTAGGCAAGGCAACTTCCTGCCGGCTTCCCACAACCTAGTCAACAGGGAAGCCGGCAGGAAGTTGCGAGTCCCAAGCAGCTTGCAAGCAGGCCAGTAGGCAGATAAGTGGCTGCTGCTGGGTGGCAGAGGGCGCAAGAGGGTGCACAAGGGAGTGAGGGAGGTGTGGTGAGGGTTGGAGAGGGTGTGCAGGGGCGTGAGGGAGGTGCAGTGAGGCTCGGGGAGGGTGCAAATATGCTGAAATATAGCTAAATTGTGACTTGCTCACAACTGAAGTTCTGACCAAATTAAAGCTGCATAATTTTGTTTTAAATACCATGAGTTTCTAGTATACAGCAACTAAACTTGTATATTTGGGGAGGAATTTCTTTGATTCATGTCATAACTGCTTTCGGGGGGGGGGGGGGTTTCCACAAGAACTTATGGCACAAATTTGTAAGTGCTTTAAAGACTGATAACAAATCAGCTGTGGATGATAGAACCATGAGCCCACTTGGTAGCCTTCTCTGATTTAAGGCTACTCAGTATCACATCAGTATCTACTTTAGACCTTTTATTTTGACCCACCTGTCTGTCATATTATATGATCTTAAAACTGAGTAGCCTGAAAATTCCACATCCATAGGCTGATGGTCACGTTCTCTTCTCAGATAAACAAGAATTTCAGAAAAAAAGATTTGCCTTACTTTTGGACGCACAGATGAGGTCCAACACACTACCTGAGTAGCCTGAGTGGAAATTAAATGTGTATACATAGATACTGTGTTTGCTTCCCAGTATCTAAAGGTTACATTTAAAAATCAGAGATACTAAATAGAGACTGGCAATATTATTTTTAGTATCTCTTGAGGACCGATGCAGATTATTATGAAAAAAAATTCATCTGGCAGTCCACCATGTCAGGAAAGATCATGAAGGGCATGTCCTAGTTTGGCATTAAATGGCAGTTATTTCTGCCAACAACCATTCTAAGTGCGTCCAGTAATCAGCATTATAATAGGATGAGTTTGGTGGAACATAAACATTTACCAACACCTGCTGCATCCCAGTTCAGGATTTTGGTAATTGAATTTGACAGCCAATATATAGGGCAATGTATCTTCTTTGTATAATTTCTCACCCTACCATTCCAATTCTTCCTTAACAAGAATACATAGGCCCTCAAAGGCACACCTTTTGTACTTTAGTTTTTGGGTGGAAGTGTGCCAACATCAAAATCCAAGTAATTGTATGTGACCATCTTCCCCTACTAACCAAGTTTCCTGTAAGGCTATTATCTTGATTCCATACAGATATTAAAGGCCAAATATCAGAAATCATGGCCAGGAAACATTCAAGGCTTTGGGAGAAGAACCACAATCCTCTTAAGAAAGTGACCCATCTATTCAAACCTCCTGGACAATTCTGAAAGGATCTGCATGGTCATGCAACAGTAATCCTTACAGCTTTTGTACAGAATTATGTACAATAGCCAGGCTATCATGGGAGAAAAGGAAAAGAAACTGGGGAGACTGGTAGGTTATAACCATTTTTCTTTTTTTTTAAACTTAACACTTCAGGGGTATTTTGCTCTCAACAGTTGAGCTACACAGAATAATATTGCTAAATTGTACAGTGAAAGTGTCCTTATTGCCATCAAAACATGACATTCATAAAAGAGAAATACAGAGTTTCATTTGGTCATATTTTAATGATATTTAATGCAATTTAAGTGTACAGATGCAAACAGCATCTTCAACAGAAAAGAATCAAAAATCCTATTTAGCAAAGAGTTTAAAAGCAGAGAAATAAATCTCCTGCAACAGCTCCATCTAGAATACCCAATTCATTTTTCTGTAAGTAAAATCTGATGGGTATGTTCATTTGGTCCAAAATGTAATTTTAAAGTTGGCAGATAGAACATAAAGTCTATGAGCGTGTGTATTTGCCCCAGATGTGCAACATAAATACAGATGCGATAAAAAGAAGACTCATAACGAGAACTGGAACAGGGCCGCTGAAAATAAAAGAAAACAAGAGGCTTGTTAACCACAGGAATAGGCAAAATCAGGTTCTAGTAATAGTATGTAATTTTTATTTCAGAAGATTTGTTATCTTTTCATCTAATAAAATAGAAAACAATATAAAACATTTTAAATTACAAAACAATTAGGGATGTGCAAAATCTTCCGTATGTGAACAATTCCATCCATGAATCAGCTGGTTTCAGGTGGTCAGCGCCCCCCCCCCCCCAAAAAAATGAACAAAAGGAAGTTGCTTTGCTTTGGATATGGAGGGAAGAATGGGAAAAAGCCAAGGCTGAAATGCCTGCTTGGCAAGAAGTTGGGCCTATCATGATAATGAGAGAAACACTGAAAAATTACAAAAGGGGAAGTTAGCTCCTTGCAAAGCCTTTGTGGCATTCATGTGCACCATAGAGGATTCACCATCATTTGGTATGTGGACACTGGTAGCAGCAGCAGCCAGGAGAGAAAGTGCTGGGAAGACTGGTGGTTGGCTGGTGGGCTATTGTTGTTGCTGAGTTCACCACAGTAAGGGATAGGCACACAGGCTGTGAAGAGTAAGGGGAGAGTGGTATGGCACATATCAACCTTGCCTTAGCCATCCTGAAAATTCACACTATAATTCCTCTGAGTTTTGTTTCAGCCAAAACCTGAAACAATCAAAACATCCTGGATTTCTTTCTGCCAAACCACAGCTGATCCACAATGGTTCAGCAAACTTCCAGAACTTGATGGTTTGTTTTAGGTTCAACCACTCTAGGGCACAATCCTAGATATGTGTAATTCATATTGTATGGGTAAATTTAGGGACTTGGCTACAATGAGGCTTAAAGCAATTTAAGTAAGATTTGGTCAATTTTCAATTTATTATTGAGGATAAATATATCAATATTTACACAGAAGTAAATGCACTTTTCCCATAAGGAATACTGCAGTATTTATTTCATTTGGGTTTGCCTCCTTATTGGAACTTTCTATCCAGTATATAAAGATAGCTTACAATCAGAAGACCTTGTGAATAAGTCTCAAGTTCTAAATTCAAGAGCTTAAGAAATCTCAAGATCTAGTTTTATCTGAGGTGGCAAAAGAAAGATGATTTTAAGGGTAAAGGGAGAATTAATCATAAGTATCAAAAGAAATAAGCAATCACCACATAAAATGTAGGAAAATGTTCACCAAGCTTTAAATAACAATAAACTTCAACTCTAAACTTCCACTCCTATACACACTTACCTGGGAGTTCTATTGAACTAAGCTTTTCCTTACTGCTCTCCAGATGTGTTTTTATTAGAACTCCTATTATCCCTAAGTAACTATGGTCATTGGCTATAACAGGAGTTGCAGCTCAACTCAATTGGAGCATTTCAGGTTTGGAAAGGTGTCTTAAAATGATTGGAACTTACTTCTAAATAAGCACTGTAGATATCTGCAGGAATGTTCTCTTACAGACTAAATTATTTGTATAAAAATAAGAAAAGGAGATAGTTCTGCAGGAGAAAGGATAGAAATGTGCCAAAAGAAAGGGGAGGTTAAGAGTAGTTACAATTGTGATATTAAGTAGTGACAAGGTATTATTAAGAGAAAAGATTAGAACAGGTTATATTGAAATTTTACAATCTAACTTTAACGCCTCTGCCTTAATGATGTAAAAATGCCAATCAATATTTATGAATTATCCAAATGGCATTGTATGCTTTATACAATACCTGAGAATCTTAGGCTCTTGAGAAAATGTAAATTGTAAAATTACATAAAAAGCAATATAAAATCACTACAGGTCTTCCTCCCACACCCAAGTACAACATAATTAACTTCATGCACACTGGAATAAAAGGGTCTTTACATTGTGTTTTATTTAAAAAAAAAACCTGAAGTGGTAAAGTAACAAGAATTTTAGCTGCCACAAGTCTGAAGCCATGGAGAAGGCAATAAGATATTTTTTCCTCTTTATGAAATAGAACAAACCAATGCATGTTTACAGAGAAACCTTACTGTTTACTTTACTCTTAGGTAAAAACCGCAAATTACACCAAAAATGCATAAAAAGCATAAACTATACCAAAACAAGTAGAAATCCTTTTGGTTTATACAATTTTTTAAAAATAGTAATTATTAAAAAGAGTCACAACTGATGCATTCTAGGCTATCTACTCATATATTTAGTTTTGGATTATTTAATAAGGGGAAAAATTGTTGAAATAAGAAATACAAATTTTCTAGCAATATATTATTCAGAAAGTAAGTTTCCTGCAGTCAGAGTATTACAGAATTGCAGCATACTTGGATGTGAGTAGTATTGTGAAGTAGTTGAATCTAAAGCAAGCAATGGTGCTTCAAATCCAAATACTGTATATCCCTACATATGAGTGCTGTAATGTCACCAGCTGGGCTCTGCTCTAGGAAGGAGGCTCTGGCAAACCACTTCCGAAACAATTGCCTTGAAAACTGCACAGGATTTGTCCAGGCAAGGATTCGTCCAGGCAAGGACTCGTCCAGGCAGGCACTGCAGGGTCAGTAATGACTGAGCGCAGAAAAAAAAAAAAAAAAGTCCACTACTGTCTATATCAGTATAGACAAATATGTATAATTTGTAGTTCTTGTGGCACTCCTGATACAATTCATCATATTGACTGCCACTTAGTTGAGCCTCTCCATTATGAACTGCTTTTAAAACCTTTGCAGGGCAATTATCCGCCAAATACTGTACCATCCTGCCAAAAACTATTGAGAAACGCCATGCCCATAATTACCAGAATAGTTGCTAAATTCTTGGATGAAGCACTCAAAAGTAAACGCAAACAAATCTCCTAATGAGTATGGCTTTCCCTTTGATTAATTTTCGGTATGTCACTGGGTGTTTTTGTAATTTTTTGTTCTTTTAATGCCAATAAAGGTTTTTTTGTTTGTTATAATTTGTATGTGTGTGCACTCTTCAGTCAGTCTTGACTCCTGGCACTTGCCTGGATAAGTCCACGCAGTCTTCTTGGCAACATTTTGGGAAGCGGTTTGCCACTGCCTTTTTCCTAAGGCTGAGAGAGACTGGCCCAAAGTCACCCAACTGGCTTTGTGCCTAAGGCAGAATTAGAACTCACCGTCTCCCAGTTTCTAGCCTGGTGCCTTTAACCACCACACCAAACTGGCTGTCAGACACAGAATTTACTGTTCTCTAATGTTACAAACTGCTGGGCATCTTTTAAAACAACTGCGTAAGTAATCTTTAGTAGTATCTTCCTATTGATTACGCACTGCACCAAAAGGTTTCTCAAGTGGTTTAAATGATGTTAAAAACTAGGAGACAATATCAGATACAAGTATCCAAATGTAAACCCCAGAAAGTTGTGGAACTATCACAATCCTATACCTTCCCATCTTATCCTGAAGAAATGAGCCAGAAAGATACTATGAACTGTGATACTGAAAGGTCAGGGAAAACCACTAATGTTAATCTCTCCTGCCAATACTTCAACGTATGTTATTCACTAGATTAATTGTAGCTGTTTCCACCACAAGTCAGACAAAGCAGAATAATCTGCGCAATTCAGGCCTGTTGAAACAAACACAACATCCACTACTCCAATACTTTATTTTCAACTGACTGATTTGAAACTCAGTGATCATGACTAAAGTCAAAGGACCTAAAACCATACTACAAAATGTTGTGGTTACAAATCGAATTACTCTTGAAGAAGCAGCAGTTTTACAAGAAAGAAGCACTCCACTAATAAATGGCTCCATTATTGTCTTTATATTTTTACTTACACTTTGAGACCAGGGGAATCCTCTGTGTAAAATCTCCACATCCCTCCAGTACCTGCAGAAGTTGAACGACCTGCACTCCTTGTTCCACAACTCGCATTTTTCCTACAAGAGAAACCAGCAACCAAAATGCATCAAGAATAACCAAACATGCAATGTTTATATTCACTGCATACTTCACTTTTGTATTGTTCAATTTTATGCCTCAAAACCACAATAATCACACAATTTTATAGAAGCACTATCTTGTACCAAACCTATATGGGGAACCTGCACCTTCCATATATTACTGAACTACAATTCTCAGCATAGTTCTTCACTGACCATGCTAGTAATGATTAATGGGAATTATACTTCCGCAACATTAAGAGAACTACAGTTCTACCATTTCTGTCTTCTAGCCACCTATAATGCTATGATATGTACAAATAAAAAATTAAGTGTTAAAGATGCTTTACGTAGCTTTATAAACAGGAGCTGCAGTTTCTAAATCTCTTCAGCTTAATTATTAGAGATATAACTACCAGGAAACACCCCATTGATGCAGATAATAAAGCAATTAATCAAGCTTCCTCACTACTCCATGATAACCTTTCTGGCAGCAAAAAATCCGGTTGGTCACTAGATAGCATCAAAGAGTTACTGAGAAGTCTAACTTTTTGCTACCATCTACTGTTCGTTCGGATTTTTGTAGCCTAGTTCTGGTGACCCCATAGTATGGTGTATTTTAAAGCATTCATTTACACAACTGTAATTTAAAGCGAATGAAAAGAAAGCCCTGATTGGTTATGAATCAAGTTTCTATAGCAGCACCGCTATTCGTTTAATGATCAACAAGCTCCTTCTCTTCCTACCTCTGTCGTACTGTGGATCCTGTGGCACGCGGGGCTACTGCTTTGCTAGGGGAGCGACTAGAGGCACCCACGCTGGTGGCGCTAGGATTGGGACCCGGCTGAAAATTAAAGAAAGACAATTAAACCTAGATGCTTATGTACACGCGCGTACACAACGTCTCTTTACAACCGACCCTTCTCTTACCCCATTCGCTTACCATAGCAAAGGCGGCACACAGAGCACAAACCCCCTCAATTCACAGGACACGTCTCACCCTTCTTTCCAGCTGAAGAGAGGTCCTGGTTCCCTTCGACGCAACAGGTCCCCGTCGGAGTAAGGTGGCTACTTCAGTGCCTGACTGAAATTCTTCTCATGAACCAAGGAAATGACCCGACTGGATCACCCCTTCTTTCCTTCAGCAAAAGCACTTGAGCTGAATTCTTTTAAATCGTTCCTGATAGTCCCTTCCTCTGTTATGTGAATGTGAAAGGAAACAGGCACTGCTTTCGGTTCTATTTTCAGAGGAACAAAGCTAAGGCTGAGGTGGCCTTTTGAGTGATCCGGATATGTATGTTCTAGCCATGCCCTGTACTGCGGAAGCTTGGGGTAAGGGGCGTCATCATGGCTGCTCCGGGGCCTAAGACTAATGACGAGGAGCGGCGAAAGGGACCGTCCGTTTTTTTTCTGCACCCGGATCTCGGCATCGGTGGGGCAGAGAGGCTGATAATAGATGCGGCTCTAGCGCTCCGCGCACGAGGCTGTCGTGTGCAAATTTGGACCCCGCGCTACGATTCCTCGCGGTGCTTCTCGGAGACGCGTCAGCTTGACATACGAATAGCGGGCGACTGGTTGCCGCGGAGCATCTTCGGAAGAGGCCTCGCGCTCTGCGCCGTACTGCGCATGATGTGGCTGGCTTTGCACGTGCTGCTGCTCAGCGGAGAGGAGTTCGAAGTCTTTGTTTGTGACCAGGTGTGTCGCGTGCTCGGATAGCCTGTTCTTGAGCTCCCCCCCTTTACATTATTTTTATTACATTACATTCTGAAAATACCGATTTAATACAAAATCTTTGAATCCTCGCAAGTCACGATATATTTAAAGGGGCGCACGACTGCTATGCCTCCCCCCCCCCCATAACTCCCTGTAATTAAGGTCATTACTTCAGAGAGTGCAAGGAACAGATTTTCCCTTTTCTAATTTGGCTCTGTGCTATCCAGTCAGAATTGAGGCTCTAGGCCAGTCAGATGTAACTTGGGCATGCTGCTCTCTCACCTTGTAAACAATTTTATGTTTACTATTTTAGGATTATTTTTAAAAGGCGTATTGAAATCAGTTAAGTCACATATTTCTGACATTACGTTGAAGTGATTCTCACTGGTTCATATTCCACATTAAGGAAAAGTCACCAATTTAAAGAAATGATATGCCTTTGAACTTTTGTTTTTTTTAGCTTCATCTGTAGTGTGAGACTGCTGTTTGTGATCCAAAATTGCTAGCTCAGAATTGGGCCAAAGCAGTGGTCACGAAAGCATTAAATTGGAGCTGTTTAGGTCCCTGAGGGAAATCCACCGTTCAGTTCAGGATCCACTTAAAGCATCCTAAGAAGGTATCCACCATATGCTTGAGCACATCCAGTGAAGACCCACTACCTCCCTTGGTAATTGATTCCACTGTTCCTATTGTTAGGAAACTTTCACTAGCCTTCCACTGTATTCACTAGCATTCCATTCTATAAGATGTTAATAATTTATTAATTTGTATGCCACCCAACTCCCAACAACTCTGATGGCTCACAACAATCAACAAAAAAAAAATTACAAAATCAATAAAACATAGAAGATAAAAGATAACAAATGAGATGAAGTGAGGGGTCTCACTTTCCCTCAACAAAGGCTGGGGTGAAAAGCCAGGTCCCTACAGCGTTTTTGAACAACAGCAGAGTGGGAGCCATCCAGATCTTGGGGGGAACCTTGTTCCAGAGGGCAAGCACTGCTACAGAGAAGCGCACTTCTGAGATACCAATAGATGACATTGTTTAATCAAAGGAATCTGGAGCACACCAACCCTGGTGCCAGGCAGATGCTATGGGAGACAGGAGTTCCCTCAAGTAAACGGGCCCTGTGCCATGGAGGGTTTTATAAGTAACAACCAGTATCTTGAATTGCAAAAGGGTTTTATAAGTAACAACTAGTGCAGCTTGCAAAAATACGTGTTACATGGGCATACCGAGGCATGCCCATTAGTGCTCATGCTGCTGCATTCTAGGCCAGCTGAAGCTGGTCTAGGTGGTCTTCAAGGGCAGCCCCATGTCGAGCACCTTGTAGTAGTCAAGCTGCGAGGTGAGTGAATGTCTGAAGAGACCCCCAATCTAGGAGATCTATAAATATTATTTATAGGACATTATTCCATGTTCTGCAGCTTCAGATATTAAAGAACATATTATAGCTTGCCTTTGAGACATCTATTCAAATACTTCATAAGTGATCTATCCATACTCTTTTTATCAAAGTTATAACAGTTCTCTCACTCTTTCCAGTCCCCTGATTATTCTTGTGGCCATTCTTTTGTCTTTCTCCAGTTTGGCTCCTTGTTAATGTGTGGTGTTCAAAATCCTTTAAAAATTCTTTATGGTGCCAGTAGGCAAGATGGGAGTCTTACTAATGTAAAAAAGAGTTGTACTATTACTTCTTATGGTTTAGAAGATAGATAGATACTTCCTGGCTGTGCTCCTTTCTAGATTTTCATACAATGGTATGGTTGTAGATGTAGTTTGCCATATCAGTATCTCAATGTGGAATAATAAGAATTGTCAATGGAACTGATAAATTTTGGAAGTTCTGTGCTCCTGACAAACAACGTACAGGTAGTCTTCACTTAAGAACCATTCATTTAGTGACCGTTCGAAGTTACAGCAGTGCTGAACAAAGGGACTTACAACCAGTCCTCGCACTTACAACCATCGCAGCACCCCCGCAGGCACGTGATCGTGATCCAGGCACTTGGCAACCAGCTCGCACTTACAGTGGTTGCAGCATCCCGGGGTCATGTGATCACCATTTGTGACATTCCCAGCCAGCTTCCAGCAAGCAAAATCAATGGGGAACTGCATGATTTGTTTAACGACCATGTGTTTCGCTTAATGGCCATGGTGATTTGCTTAATGACTGCTGCAAAAAAGGTCATAAAATTGGGTACAACTCATTTAACAACCGCCCCACTTAACAAATTTTCCGGTCCCTATTGTTGTTATTAAGCGAGGACTACCTGTAGGTCAACAAGTTGGTGGCTCCATTTGGCACACATTTGTTTCAGTCAGTAAATATAATGACTTTCCCTTTGTCTTCTTTTCAGGGCAAATCTCTTTCCTGCATAGATTCACCATCTTATCTCCTTAGGATCTTTTTTTTCTTCCCCGGAAGGCTTAAAGCATTCCATTACAATGTTATTTTAACTTGCTAAAATCCATTGCTACTAAAAGAGTAGCAGTGATACATAACAATATGTAATATGTTTTCAGTAGCTTTTTCCTAACACTTCTATAGGAGGATTCCCTAAAACTATTTAATGTTATTGAAATATTGCCATTCCACAGTCAGCTGCCAGTATAATTGTAATTGTGCTGGTATGTGATGTTTAATATAATGCTGTATATTACTGTATCATGTCATGTCTGCCTCCATGGCAGAGGTAAAATCACCCATTAAGAGCTAAGGAGTATTTTCTCTAGATTGATATTCAGTATTATGGAACTATCTACCTTTAACCTGTACTATTGTCTATTTAAAAAAAAAAACCTTGTAGATCTTTCTAGTGGAATATCTCTGGGTATATTTGTGAGGAGGTATGTCTGTAAACCAATATTTCCCTTTTTGGAAAGGTATTATAATTGGATATCTAGAATGGGACTGTTACTTTCAAAAGCAATTCAAATGATGCTCGCTCTTTGGGACATTTTAGTAGGTCCTAAAGAAACAATTGCCCAATCATGGATTTTAATGTAACCAAGACGGTTCTTTCTGTCCTTCATTTCTTGACATAAAACATATTCTTCCAATTGAGGGAAAAGAAAGGTTTCAAATATTACCACATACACCAAGCCGGGGGGAGGGGGGGGGGATGCTATTTAGACAAAATATGAAATGTCTCAAATAAACAGAGGAGACTAGCTGAGATTTACATCTAATGTAAATGCAAAAGTCAGATTTTCTCTGACCTCAGAAAAGACAAACTACTGAAAAAAATTATATTCCTTGGATTGCTAATAATATTATCTGACATTCCTGAGAAAACTGAATAAATTAATGATAATAATTTTGAATTAAATATCCACTGTGGAGATGATCAAGAGGGAAATCTTTTGAAAATTTAAGACAGAGAACTGCAACACGTAATAAACAAAATCTTAACCACTGGTTGTTGTTTTTTCAACACATTAACTTTTTTGTCCATCCTTTTTCCATCCATTTTTTTCTTCTCCCTCTAGGTGTCTGCATGCATTCCAATTCTACGTCTAGCCCGGACCCGTAAGAAGGTTTTGTTTTACTGTCACTTTCCTGATCAGCTTTTGACTAAGAGGAAATCATTGCTTAAACGCATCTACAGAGCTCCACTAGATTGGTTAGAAGAGTATACAACTGGCATGGCTGACTGTATTCTTGTCAACAGTTACTTCACAGCAAACATTTTCAAACATACCTTCAAATCCTTGTGTCACATAAATCCAGAGGTCCTTTACCCCTCTTTGAATGTCAATACCTTTAATACCATTATTTCTGCAAATATTGCTAACATAGTTCCCTACAGGAAGAAATTCTTGTTTCTTTCCATCAATAGATATGAAAAGAAGAAAAATCTAGTTTTGGCTTTGAAAGCATTACATGATCTTCGTGGTAGACTTGATGCTCAAAACTGGAGTGAAGTTCATCTGGTTTTAGCTGGTGGTTATGATGTGGCAGTAAATGAAAATGTGGAATACTTTGATGAATTGAAAGCACTCACTACAAAACTTCAGATTGATGAACATATCACATTTCTAAGATCATTCTCTGATGAGCAGAAGATAGCTCTTCTTAGCAATGCTATATGTGTCCTGTATACACCAAGTAATGAACACTTTGGTATAGTTCCCTTAGAGGCTATGTACATGAAGTGCCCAGTTATTGCTGTAAATTCAGGAGGACCTGTGGAATCAGTTGTAAATAATCAAACAGGTTTTTTGTGTGATCCTCTTCCAACCCAGTTTTCAGAAGCCATGGAGAAATTTATAAAAGATCCTAATTTAAAGAGGACAATGGGAGCTGCTGGGAGAATCAGAGTTTTAGAAAAGTTTTCATCAGAAGCATTCACTGAAAAGCTGTATCAGTATGTCCTTAATTTAATACAATGAAATGAAATGCTACGTAATTTATCGGTTGGAAATGCTTAGTTTTATATACATTCATTGGCATATACTATTGCTGCTGACTTGAAATCTTTATATGTGGTTCTGTCTTGACTATGAATATTATTCTATCTTTAAAACTGGGTCCTGGCATATAATGAAAATATTTGAAATTGTTTTCTGACATTTTGGATATTTGTCTTATACTGTTTGTTTTGAAAAATTAAACTCTCAGTCCGAGCAAAGTTATTGCTACTGTTATTATTCCTGCTACTACTTCTATAGGCTACTCTTGAAACTGGTATGAAAAAGATGTTCAGTTATGTCATATTCAGTAATCACTTGCTGTTTGTGACATTATCATATACATGTTTGTACAACATTGCAGTTGCAATTAATTTGGCTTTTTTTTTTCTTAATATGATTTGACAATTTAAATGAAATACCTCAAGAACTCAATAGATGTGGTAATGAAAGTTGTCTGATGTTGTCTGGGCTCAAGCTAAGCAGGGATGAGACTGGTTAGTGCTAGGATGGGAAGCTACCACAGAATGGTAGTCAGCCAGATGTTTAGACTGGATTTGGCATTTTTATCCATCTATTGAGTCCTTCCCAAGACCTGGGATAGGCAGATGTTATTGTTTGATGGTGTTAAAGGTATCGTCAGAGGATATAAGTTGTTCCAAGTAAAGCTGCCTTTTGCAATTGACTGATGGTGATTTTGTCAATGCCAATGGTCTTCAAGTGGTGCTCCAGCTGTTTTGGGATTGCACCTAAGGTGCTTATAACTATTGGTACTATCTTTGCTTTCTTTTGCCATAGTTGTTCTATTTCTATTTGCATTATTATTATTTCAAGAAAAAGAAGCTAGAGTACTATAAGATATTTCATATCCAATTTCTGGTCAAGAGATGTTTCTATTGTGAAACATCTATTTTATTCTAAAACATTCTATTTTATAGTATAAAAATATATGGTTAACACAATTAAAATCAATAAGAGAAAAAAAGCTGTAAATAGTAAACAATACATTAATAGAATACTATGAATAAGATGTGAACTATGTGTCTGATTAAATTATAAACTCTAGAATCCAGATTTGGGGGCAGCATAATTCCATGTGCAGAATTGTAGTCCAAAAATGGTTTCCAAATAAGATTAAATTGTACATCAGACTTTTTAGATATGAAGTTATTCTAGACATCAAAGCATATTTGCACAGTTTAATTAACCGTTTTTCTACAGAGGGTATCAGAGATCCTTTCTTTATTGCACATATAAATAAATGTATGTAAATATAATATAAATATTTATATTTATATATTATATATTTATATTTATATATAATATGTATTATGATATATGTATATAGAGTAGAGTAGAGTAGAGTAGAATACAATACAATACAATACAATACAATACAAAACAAAACAAAACAAAACAAGCAAACAGCCAGTTTGGCATAATGGTTAAGGTGCTGGGCTAGAAACCAGGAAACTCTGAGTTCTAGGCCTCCATTAGGTATGAAAACTGAGTGGGTGACTGTGGGCCAGGTACTCTTCCTCAGCCCAATCTACCTCATAGCGTTTTTGTGGGGAACATAGGAGGCAGGAATATTAGGTATGTTCACTGTCTTGAGTATATAAATAAATAAATAGGAGGGAAGATGATGATGATAATAGGCAGCTTTACTTTGAACAGTTTACATCCTGCAACTATACTTTTAATATCATCAAACAACAACATCTGCCTATCCCAGGTCCTTGGGAAGGACTCGATAGGTGGATAAAAATGCCAAATCCAGTCTAAAATCTGGCTGTGCAACCAACAATAAGAATAATAATGCAGCAATGTTGACAGACTCTACTTACCAAGGAGCATAGGTCAGCATGGAATGTTACAAGTACACCAGACAGTTGAAGAAGAAAAAAGGGCATTGGAAGAATATTTGACGGATAGTGAAGAAGATGCACTGAAGCTAGTATACCATGAAGGCTTACTGAATACAAAAGAGACCAAACTGGTCTACAAGAGAGATCAAATGAAGACTAGAAAAGAGACATGGCAAAGCAAATTATTACATGGCCAATACACAAAAAGCTAGCAGACAAAGTAGATAACTACAAAACTTGGCAATGGCTAAGAGCAGGAAAGTTGAAGAAAGAGACAGAGGGGCTAATCTGACTGTACAAGACCAAGCCTTAAAAACAAATGCATATAAAGCCAGAATTGAGGAGACAGCAACAGATAGCAAATGCCGCCTCTGCAAAGAAGCTGAAGAAACAGTGGACCACCTAGTTAGCTGTTTCAAGAAGATTGCACAGACTGACTACAAACAACAGCATGACAAAGTAGCAACAATGGTGCATTGGAATGCCTGCAAGAAATACCATTTGCCTGCAAGCGATAACTGGTGGGACCACAAAACAGACAAAGTAATAGAAAATGAAAAAGCTAAAGTGCTCTGGGACTTTAGAATTCAAACAGACAAGCACCTGCCACATAACACCCCAGCCTTAACAATTGTTGATCAGAAAGACAAAAAAGTCTGGATAATGGACATTGCAATTCCTGAAGACAGCAGAATAGAAGAAAACTGGAGAGAATCACAAAATACAAAGACCTGCAAATAGAAATAGAACAACTATGGCAAAATAAAGCAAAGATAGTACCAATAGTAATAGGTGCCTTGGGTGCAATTCCAAAACAACTGGGGTACCACTTGAACACCCTTGGCATTGACAAAATCACCAGTCAGTTGCAAAAGGCAGCTTTATTTAGAACAGCTTACATACTGCAACAATATAACACCATCAAACAACAACATCTGCCTATCCCAGGTCCTTGGGAAGGACACAATAGGTGGATAAAAATACCAAATCCAGTCTAAACATTTGGCTGTGCGACCAACAATAATATATAATCCTTGCAGCTGTTATCATATACAATGCCAGTTCAATGTATTTTGAAGGAATATATGGTCTGGTGAGGTTTAATAAAAATATTTCAGGTTGAAATGGGATTATGGCTTTCAAGATTTCCAGTATTGTTGACCTCTGCAGTGTTGCCACCACATATGGAAGAAAAATCCAATCTGTTCATTGCATTTCCAGCACTTCACAGAAAAGGAGCCTCTCATTTTAGCAATTATGACTGGAGTGATGTACCAGAGACAGAACATCTTATGCCAATTTGCTCTAAGTATATGCTCAAGGTGAATGTAATATACTTTTCCCTTGAAATTCACAGTGTTCCATCTCTATAACTGTATTGAAATTTTGCATCCATTTAATCATATTAATATCATCAGCAAATAATTTTAATTTATGCTCCTGTGCAGCTAATTTAACTTCTCGGATTCTGTATTCTTGATGTATTTGGATCACCAAGGGTGTTAATAAAATGTTAATAAAAATAAAGAAGGGGAGAAAGATCCTTTAATATTATATCACACCTTCAGTATAAATGGCTGAGACAAGTCTGTCTGTCTCTCACTTTTCTTCTTTCTTTACAACATGAATGTATCCTTTCTACTGTTAAAAGCTAAAATTTAGTCTTATATATATTGATTCCAAAGTTCCTTAGAGCTTTCTCATCATTTTTCAACATATTCCCGACAGTTGTCACACAGGAAAGCTTTAACAATCCTTTTTATGAGCCCTCGTGTCCCTATGGCTCCAGGGTGGTGGAGACACTATCACACTTTTTATTGTACTGGTGGTTATACCAGGGTACAAGATCCAAAACAATTACTTCTGTCATTATAAATAGACCTGGAGAATCTCTCTCTTGCCTGACTAGAAAAGCCTTAGAGGCTGCAGGAATTTCTTTGAATGGAACTAGCTGAGGACCTTATGCCTAATATGAAAAATATGCACTCCAAGATAAAGAGGTCTGGAACTACACCCCAAGATGTCAGTACACACCTGCTCTATTGGGATACCATTAATGTGCCATTTATGCATTCTATGATAGTGTCATGCAAAAAGTAAAACTTTAGGGTTATAATAATTACAAGTTATTTAGAACAGAAAAAAGCCAGTGTTATGGCCCTGATGGACATGTACTCTGATGAGAATGGGGAGGATGTAGGGTCAGGGACATGTAGGGGCAATAGTCTTGGTGTGGGCAATTCTAGTGGTGGAGCCAATAACTCCACTCTGGCTAAGACAATTCCAGTAAGCCCCCAGGATGCCTTGCCTGCACCTACTGATAGCCTCTCAGACTGAAATCCAGCCACTCAGTCCTAAGCAGATGTCTGTAAGAAAGTTTCAACAACCAAGAGCAAAACTATGAGATGTGCCAAGAGGAGACGTGCCGAGAAATGAGCCTACTGAGGAACAAACTGCCATAGCTATGTACTGGGTGGAGGCTCAGCCTGACTGATTTATTGGTCTCCTTCCCTGGGAGCAGAACTTTTCAAGGCTCAGTTCTGTCAATGTTTACCTTGTGCTATGCTTGGAACTCTGGATTTCACCTCACTGTGTTTCTTGTCTTTTCCCTTGGATTTGTTGCTGCTTTGTTGGATTCCTGATATCAGTCTGTCCCAAGCCTGTGACTAGGTTTACAGTTGCCATCTTAAGATACTGGTAAAAAGGATTCTTCTAAAAGTTCTGCCTGAGCTGGCATATTTATTTATTTATTTTTATTTATTTATTAAATTTGTCCCCTGCCTATCTCCCCCCAGTGGGGGACTCTGGGTGGCTCACAACATGTTAAAACAATAAATAAATATATAGGTAAAACCTGTAACAATACACATTCACAAAAATAAAAGGGAAAAAATCCAGGAGGCCAATGGTTCAAGACAGCAACACCAGGCCACTAAGGGACTAGCCAACCCCACACTTGATGATCCCCCTCCTCGCCCTAGGCCAGATGGCAGAGCCAGGCTTCAGATCCTTCCGAAAGGCCAGGAGTGAGGGGGCCAATCTCACCTCCAAGGGCAAGATATTCCAAAGGGCGGGGGCTACAGCAGAGAAGGCCTGTCTTCTGGACCCCGCTAGTCGGAGTTCTTTTGCCGAGGGGGTCTGGAGCATGCCCTCTCTGGGTGATCGGATGGGACGGGATGAACTCGTAGGGGAGAGGCGGTCCCTCAGGTAGCCTGGTCCCATGCCATGTAGGGCTTTAAAGGCGATAACCAACACCTTGAATTGGACCCAGAAGCAAACTGGTACCCAATGCAGTTCGCGAAGCAGAGGTGTTATATGGGTCCTTCAGGCTCCAAAAATAGCTCGCGCAGCTGCATTCTGGACCAGCTGAAGCTTCCGGATACTCTTCAAGGGTAGCCCCATGTAGAGCACATTGCAGTGGTCTATCTGGGAGATAACAAGGGCATGAGTGACCATTCGAAGGACATCCCAATCCAGGAAAGGGCGTAACTGGTGCACAACCCAAAGTTGTGCAAAAGCCCTCCTGGCCACGGCTGCCACTTGCTCTTCAAGCAGGAGCCGTGAGTCCAGGAGGACCCCCAGATTACGCACTGGGTCTGTCTGGGGCAGTGCTATCCCATCCAGCACCAACGATGACAAAGTCCCGGATATAGAGGAGCCATTAACCCACAGCCACTCCGTCTTACCAGGGTTCAGCTGGAGCCTGTTGTTCCCCATCCAGACCCTTACAGCCTCCAGGCACCGCGAGAGGGCGGTCATGGCATCACTTACCTCACCTGGGATGGAGATGTATAATTGAGTATCATCAGCATACTGATGATACCTCATCCCATGATGATGGATGATCTCACCCAGCAGTTTCATGTAGATGTTGAAAAGGAGCGGAGAGAGAACCAAACCCTGCAGCACCCCACAAAGGAGGGGCCGAGGATGGGACCTCTCGCTCCCTATCACCACCGATTGGGATCGGTCCTGGAGAAAGGAGGCGAACCAGCACAAGACTGTGCTGTCCACCCCCAATTCCCTGAGTCCCAACAGGATACCGTGGTTGATGGTATCGAAAGCCGCTGAGAGATCAAGGAGAGCAAGGATGGTCAGACTTCCACCATCCCGCTCCCGCCAGAGATCATCCATAAGTGCGACCAATGCCATTTCCGTTCCATAGCCAGGCCTGAAACCTATATATATATAACTAAACTAAAAAATATAACTAAACTGGCAGACATCCAGCTACGTAGAATAGCTAGTGGCCTTCTGATTTCCACCTGGGAAACATACAAAATTACTACATCATCTGTATATAACAGAGCTGGAATTGCACAATCTGCTAACACTGGAAAGTGATGAGCAGAAGACATGAGGGCCTGAATTAATGAATTAACACACAGATTGAAAAGTAGAGGAGCTAGAAGGCCTTACCCCTGAGTGACAAGAGCTCTAGAAAGATATCCCCAGAGGGAGCATGTAACTCTCAGTGAGGAGTTAGAATAAAAAGTCTGTCAGCCATACTAGATAGACCAGACCAGAAAATCAACTCCATAGGAAGGCTGGAACTACTTTTATTGAGATTGGCTATAATTATAGAAGCCTGAAAGTCTGACTGTATTGTACCTTCCCTCCATTCTTATACACAGTAAATCAAGGAGGTCCTAGGACTCCTGGGGGTCCCCAAGACCCTCTCAAAATTATTTGCCAGTCTATATTGAAAAATAATACAATATTAAAATCCCATCAAACAATCGTGAGAAGTGGTAGTGGCAGTGAATGTGTCAATTTTAATTTTTAATATGGTAAATATCAATGAATATAACCCATACAAACAACACCCCTCTTTTGGGGTACTCCATAATTTTTAAAAGTGGGAAGGGGTCCTGAAAGAAAAAAGTTTAAGAAACACTGCAGTAGTGTCTGGATAAAAAGAAGTAATTTTTTATCCATTGAGGATCCCCTTAATTTTTCCCCTGGCCTCTCTCTTGGAATCAAATCAAAAACTTGAAGTCTACAAATTAAGGTGCATGTATCAAGACTGCCCTGTTGCACATCAAAATGTTGACATACATAATACCCTTAAGAGAAGAGGCTCCTCCAGATATCCAGGTTCTAAACCTTATAGTACTTTGTATACCATAACAAATACCTTGAATTTGGCTTGAGAATGAACTTTTAGCAACACAGCTATGGCATTTTGCACAATCTGAATCTTCTGGCTAACCTCAAAGTTTGACCTGTAAGGTTCACTGCATTCACCACTGAACAGAAACCTCATGAGGCACTGGCTCAGACAAAAGCTAGTTTATTCAGGTGTAATGCGTAGCAGTTACAGACAAAGCCAGGATTGGACTGGCATGGTTTCTTACAATGTTTTATAGGGTTCCCCCCTTACCCGCAGTTACCCCTCTGTTCCGTCCCTTGCCCTTGCCCTGGGCTACCCATCTGTCCGTTGCAATCTTCCTTCCCCTCGCCTTGATGGCAGATTCAGCCGGTTTCTGTTGTGTTGTAATCTTCTTCCTTTGTCTGCCTTGCCCTTGCATTCCTGGAGCTGTATGGTGAGTTGGAGTGGCTGTTGTAATCTGGTTTCTAATTGTCCACTGATTATTGCTGTGCTTCCGGTGTATTGTAAGCTGGAGTTGCCCGGAGTGCCTGGGGAGCCGGCTGCGCTCCAGTTTGCCACTTCTAATTGACTCCCTGCTGCGAGTTAACTGCCCGCCCCCTGTCGGTAGTTTACCTGTGGTTGCCTTGTTTCTTTGCCTAATCACCTATTGCCTGAGGGGGTGAAATTGACCAACGGCTCTGTGCTAGCAGTGTGTGCTTCCTAGGCTGAATCTGACATGACCCACTTTATGATTATTTAATATTGAGGTTATCAGTGCGTGGATTACTGTGGCTATGCAGGGGTGACCATAGCTGATGAATGAACCATAGATTGGTATCTCTGTGCCTGTTGATAATGATGGCCTGAATCTACACACCTGCTCTTTCAAGTGTCCAATAAATATGAAAAATAATCTTTGGGTAGATTAATTTCAAGTTTAAATCACAGGACATAAACTTCATATTCTTCAAGACTTGAGTCCATCAATTTGGAAGGACCAGAGTTTCCCATGCTTAATTCCAAACTTCTTGTGTATAGATATTTTGAACTATATACTATATAACTATATACTGTATAGTATAGATAGTATATACTATATAACTTCCTTTAACATTGACAAAACAAGAAACTAGATTTAAAATCTAAAATTGAACTCTTCGGTATTAATAACATATCAGGTATTTTAAAAGCTGCTAAAGCGTCACTTCCATATTGAGTTGTCAAAGAAAATAGCCATGTACTCCTGTTGATTATGATGCTATATGAGAACACCTATGTGCAGATTAAATGTGCTGCCACCAATCCCCACACTAAGGGAATCAAATAGGAATGTTTCTTTGTGCCTTTTCTATTTAATGTTTACATTAATTCCATAATACAGGCTCTTTCAAAATCTGAACACCACCCCAATTGCCATCACTTATTTCTATCCTCCACTAACAATGTCATCATTCTTCCTGGACTCAGGTTGGCCTTTGGCAGAGTCTCCAAGAGCAAGTAACATTCTGCCACAACCAAAAACTAGAAATTAATTACTTTAAAGTGAAGCTGGTCTTACTCACTAAGGCATGTACCAACTGCCACCATAATTGGAAAATCAATGAGAACCAAATTGAGCAGATTAAGGTTTTCAAATAGTGAAGAATCCACTTTCAATTTTTCACCACTTGGAAACAACAATTTTGAGAAATTACAATGCATGACCCAAAGGCCTCCAATGCTATAATTAAATTTGCTAATTGCAACAGTAATAACTTTGTCCCTGCAGCAGTTAAATTATTTAGAGCTAAGGAGCTAAGCTTTCTGCTATGTGGCATACAACTCTGCACCTGTAAAGATATAATGGCCCTAGAAGCAATCCATTCAAAATTTATAAGAGCTATGCTTCATGTTCCTCAATCTGTGCAGAATGTACTTCTTCAGTTGGAACTGGGTTGTGCCTTCATAAAGGCTCACATGAATTTGTCACTTGAAGTACTGGCTGCAACAAATGTTATGGGCTGAGTCCCTGATCTATCCCCGCTGGTAAGTTTATTTCCTCTTTGAAGAAAAAAGTGTAGCTCCTCAGCCCAGTCTTTATTTAATGCTTAGACCAGAGAAAGCTACATTAGAGGTTAAACAGAGAGTCGTTGACTTGGACCTGCAGAACAACAGGTGCTGAAGGGGAGATTCAATAACATCCCATTTTCAGAGTGCCTCTGTATATGCTGAGACAAAATCATCATCTTGCACATTTTGTGCTGTCTCTTCTACCACAGCACTCTGAGTTAATATTCCCCATCCTTAATCAATGTACAGGTTTTAAGGTGCAAAACTAAAAAACGTAAAAACAGCGAGAAACAAAGATATGTTAAAATATGGCCTTTCCTTCAAAGAATATGGTGTTTTGTTGATTAAACTGTTATTTTGTATTTCCACTGGAATTTTAGTAATATTTAAATTAAATCTATTAATTTATTCATTGGTAAAAAAAGTAAATAAATTAACTAATTAAATATTATTTAATCAGTTGACAGCTCTAAAGATATTACAAAGTAAGCAGTTGGCATGTAACAATAATAAGAGATTCTACAGTTATTTTTCCCTCTTCACTGCTGCTCTCTATAACCATACTTTCCTGCTGTAATAGCATATGTTATTATTGTATCCTAGACTTGTGTGAGACTAGGCTGAAGTTGCCATAACCTAAGTTAGGCAGGCACATAAGCAGAGAGGACAAAAACCAGGAATCTTGTCTGTGAGATCCCTTCCGGGAGGTAGATAAGAAGGAAGTAAGTCCTTAAGGAAACAAAGGAAAAATGTGACCTGAACCAGACAAAAGAAGTTGGGCCTGAGCACATGGAAACCCCAATCCCATCAACAACTGCCAGACGTGTGAATCAACAAAGCAAGGACTTTGGGGGATAAAAAGGGTCCCAAAGCCCACTCACTCTGAGTTGTCTGAGTTGTCTGAGCTGAGTCAACTGAGTCACCTTTGGATCCAGACTAGGCAGCTTCCGTCCCTCTAGCTAGTGCCTGACAGCCTAGTTGGGAAGGACGTGGGTAAATGTGGATGAGCGTGTGTGTGTGTGTGTGTGTGTGTGTGTGTATGAGAAATTGCAAATGTACCTTGCAACCAGTAAAGTTTTGCTGTTACTTTAAATTCACTGGGTCTCCGTGTATTACAAAGAACCTCTTGTGCCTCAGTGTTCGGTTGGAAGTGATTTGTGTGCATCCCTAATTATTTCCCAGCTGTTGACCAGGGCTGTGTGTCTGTCTGCTCCAGCCGCACCTTTCTGGAAAACCCAGGTAGAAAGCAAGGGGGGCTGACAAGCTCTGCGTACCTCAACAGGCTGTGAGTGTGTGAGTGACCATAAGCCGAACCTGGGAGCAGCGCGTGTAACACTTGCATTTAGAGAAAGCTTTAATAAAAAATCCCTCTGGCCACATCTTTTTGCAAAACAAGGATACCATTAAGAAGTTCCTGAATATACAACTTTTTGTTTCTTCCAGTAAAAACAAATTTTAAAATAAACCAGAGTAGTCAATTTACTTACATTTTTATTATGATTATTATTTCTCAGATTTTTTTCTGAGACAAAAGTACATTTAAAAAAAAAATTAGATGAAAACATAAAATTCCTGACAACTGTGTTTAGAAGAACAGGACAAGGCTATGTTATATTGTTACATATATTGTCCCTGAACTGCAAAAGGAAAGATGCTTTGGAAGATGATCTGATTAGTATCAGCAGAAAGTGCTAGAGCAAAACTGCTGGCAAATGTCCAGTAGCCATCACAAAATAATCATCACCCCGTCTTTCAACCTTCTCAACTGACATGCAAAACATCCCAATATTCATTGCACATCTGTGCTAGACAGATTATGTATTAGCAATTCAAATCAACTGAAAGCATAGGCAGTTTTTGCAAAAGGTGTCTGTTTGGAGAGAGCTGCCCTGTTGTCTGATCTGGATAATAAGGCGACTCTTTGTAATCTTGGAGAACAATCAATCTATCTTGAGGAGGTGACTGACCACATCCGCTCTTGGCCTGACAGCACTAGAACAATGGCCCCATAATGCACTTGACTCATCTGGTAATAAAATCTACTTTTGATTAGCAGCCCTGGCTTGTGTCAATCACTGTATGATGCACCATTGTTCTTTCATCCTAAACACAGTTTATTTACATGGAAACAAAGCCCTTTTTAGATATGGCTGGAACTCAAAGATTGCAAAATAGATTGAGCTGTCAGCCCCACACACTAGATGAAGATTAATGAGTTGTGCAGACAATAAATATGAAGCAATGACCATAAATATGCTAATAGGAATTATCCATATACAGTATAATTGGTACAAAAATTAAAACGTAGTGTGAAGAATATGGGTCATTGGGTGACAGACAGATAATCTTGAGTGTGGAAGAGTTGTGCCTCCATTAGATTCTCTACAGGTCTATCTTCTCCAATTAAAATTTTCGAATAACTAATTGTTTAAAAGCAGTTTGAATGATCTATTTCTTAAGCAGAGCTTTGTTGGGGGGAGTTTTTATTAAAGAGTAACTTCAATGGAAACGTTTTTAGGGTTGTTTTTTTCAGGTTCATAAAAATTAGGTCACAAGACAACTAATATTTGTGCTGTGCTGGCAAATCTCATCAAGAAATGGGAATCTACATCAACTAGAATTTTTAGAAAAACCAAATACACACATGTAGGTGCATTAAGGATATCCAAGAGTGATAAACTTATCATTTTACTGTTAAGTAAAATGTATAAAACAAGCAGTGGTAACTTTTTAACCAGATAAATACCCTGTATTTTATGGAAAGGGCAGGCTAAAAAAAGCAGCTGAGCTTCACCTCAGATCTGTTTGCAAGTTCATGGCTGAAGAAGGTGAACTAAGAATTTGAAACCTGAAACTTCAGCCCAGAAGTTCTAGCTTACAACTGTTCTCCTACCTACCCAGTTCAAAATTGTTTCAAGTGTTAAAAGTTTAATACTATGCTGAAGGTACAAGAGCAGTTGAACTTATACAACAAGGTAGACTGGGGAGGGAGGAGGCGGGGGACCAGTACTTGCTTCTTTGTTCACATTTATTGACTGCAAAGTGATTATTCCCAAAGAATAAACTAGTCTTAATAATTCCCATTTATAAAAAAGGCAATCAGAACTTGCCGCCCAATTACTGACCCATCAGCCTCCTCAGCATCACCAGCAAGATAGATGCTATGTACCTTGCTGTTAAGCTCCTGGACTGGATGGACTCAGATAACATCTTGGTCAACGAACAAACTGGATTTAGAACAGGCTGCTCCATCTTTGACCATGCCTTGATCCTATAACACTACACCTCCAAATCATGGACTTCAATCTTTGCAGCTTCCCATCTTGCACCGACACTAGCAGAGAAACATCTCAGTCCTATTATATGCGGATGTCACAGTGTTACTTTCCCAGACTGATTGACCTAAGAAGGGACAATTGAGCATTGGCCAGTGATTGAGTTTCTGAAGCTCTGGAAATTAACTATAATATGACCAAGGTGATGGTCTTTGCAAAACTGCCCGGAAGACCTGTTTGGACTTTAAATAATTATCCTATTGGGCAGGTTAAATCGTTTAAATAACTAGGCATAATTTTTCATGCCATGACCTCACACAGGATGCCCAGAGAATATGCAGTCCAAAATGTCCAGACAGCTGCAGCAGTGCTACAATCCTTTCTCTCCGGTAAAGGGGCCTTATTTATCCCAGCTGCCCTCTGAGTGTACTCAGCTAAAGTTAGAGCACAGCTATTATTTTGTGCCTAGTTAGATCCATATAACTCTTTTGCTCCCCTAGAAAGAGTTCAGACCAAATTTCTCAGGAACGTATTTCAAGTCCCCTGCTGTGTCTCAAATGCGGTTCTTTGCCATGAGGACCATCAGTAGGACCAAGGCCAAAATATACTTTGTTCCCTCATATTGGGCCAAGATATACTTTGTTCCTGTAGGTCCAACACCTCAGATTCTCACTGACAATTTTGTGTCATCCTGGCCTGAAGCAATAAGTAAAAAATTGGAGCTCTTTGGATTTTCATTAACCCAACTCTGCACATTTGGGTAGAAGCTTACTGAGTTTTATTCTGTACTGGTCTTTAACCACAATAAAGATACCTGAACTTGACAGCAGAGTCCAATACCTGAAGCAATTAATGAATTTAGAGAATGACAATGTGCAAAAGCCTTTGATTGTGTGGATCACAACAAACTGTGGCAAATTCTTAAAGAGATGGGGATACCAGACCACCTTACCTGTCTCCTGAGAAATCTGTATGCGGGCCAAGAAGCAACAGTTAGAACCGGTCATGGAACAACCGATTGGTTCAAAATAGGGAAAGGAGTACGACAAGGCTGTATACTGTCACCCTGCTTATTTAACCTATATGCAGAGTACATCATGAGAAATGCCAGGCTGGAAGAATCACAAGCCGGAATTAAGATTGCAGGGAGAAACATCAATAACCTCAGATATGCAGACGATACCACCCTAATGGCAGAAAGTGAAGAAGAACTAAAGAGCCTCTTGATGAGGGTGAAAGAGGAGAGTGCGAAAGCTGGCTTGAAACTCAACATTAAAAAAACTAAGATAATGGCATCTGGACCCATCAATCCCTGGCAAATAGAAGGCGTAGAAATGGAAGCAGTAATGGACTTCATTTATTTGGGCTCCAAGATCACTGCAGACGGAGACTGCAGCCATGAAATTAAAAGACGCTTGCTCCTTGGGAGGAAAGCTATAGCAAACCTAGATAGCATATTAAAAAGCAGAGACGTCACCTTGCCGACAAAGATCCGCATAGTCAAAGCTATGGTTTTTCCAGTAGTAATGTATGGCTGTGAGAGCTGGACCATAAAGAAGGCTGAACGCCGAAGAATTGATGCCTTTGAACTGTGGTGCTGGAGAAGACTCTTAAGAGTCCCCTGGACCGCTAGGAGTTCGAACCAGTCAATCTTAAAGGAAATCAACTCTGATTGCTCATTGGAAGGATTGATAATGAAGCTCAAGCTCAGATACTTTGGTCACCTAATGCGAAGAGAGGACTCTTTGGAAAAGACCCTGATGCTGGGAAAGATGGAAGGCAAAAGGAGAAGAGGACGGCAGAGGATGAGATGGCTGGATAGCATCACTGAAGCAATGAGCATGAAATTGAGCAAACTCAGGGAGGCAGTGAAAAATAGGAAGGCCTGGCGCAATATGGTTCATGGGGTCACAAAGAGTCGGACACGACTTAACGACTGAACAACAACAAATGTGCTGCCATTCAGTCCCCTTAGTGCCTTTTCAGTTAAAAATATTAACTAGGAAGCTGGCATGCTGCAAAGTAAAGCATTAGTCACTAGCATGAGAGTTGTTTGAACGAATCCATTGAGACCCACAAACATCCCACTTGAAAAGTAGAGGGCATTCTGGGGCCTGGTTTGCCTTCTGGTAAATAGTTCACCTTCTGCACCTTCTGGTAAACAGGTTCCTCTGCAAAACACTTTACAATGTTTTCGTGGTATCCCCCATTATTTCTAAACTGCCCAAAATGACTCAGGATATTGGGATTTCTGCAAGCAATAGATCATGACCATAAGTACCCATGTTGTCTCAGACATTTGGTCCAGTCAAAGTGGAGTGCATGCATCTTATGTCTCACTCTCACATGTACTCATGGGGTGGGGCAAGACAGAGGAAGATCTGCTTCTGTATCCATCAGAACACCTTGTATTGCAGGACCAAATCACAGGTGGATATTTCTTCAAACCAAATGGCTGGACCCAGTTAAAAAATTATAGATGAGATTAGTGATGCTGTTATGCATATAATAGAGTTTTGTTCTGATAGAACATTGAGCTATTTTAAGTTTTATTCTGTCAGAAGAAAGCAATCCAGCTCCAGCTCCTGGCTGAGTCTGGATGTTATTCCTTCTTCTGGATGAGAGCCAGAGGGGAAATTACTAGGGAGTGCTTGGAAGAGAGCCCCTTAGGTGAGAGCAGCAGGGAGGGCTCTTGTGATTGTTAGGTTGTATGAATGTGTTCTGTGCGAGTATTGTAGTGAGTGATGGCCGGTGATGGCCGGGTACTTTGTTGGTACTGAGAGCTTATGTAGCTAAAGAGCCTCAGGATGCCTGGCTTCCCCTCCCAGGGAGGTTTGTGGAAGAAGCCAGAAGTTCTTGGTCTTGGGTCTTGGGGGGCGCAGGTATGGGGATGGGTCTGTCATGGGGGGAGTGGAGGTGAGCCATAATATAAGGGTGGTGACGGGCATGGGGAGATACAATGGGAGACAGGGAGCAGACCGTTCCAGGAGAACTCAGGACCAATGTCTCATACCAGTTCCATGTTCCAGCTTCTTGATCTCAGCCCTGATACCCTGTCAGCAGATCTTCAGTGGCCCTGGCCTCAGGTTATTGCTACTGAACACCAAGTCAGTCTGCAATAAGGCTTCCCACATTCATGATTTAATCATTGATAAGAGGGCCGACCTGGCATACATTACCAGAACCTGGCTGGGTCCAGAATGGGGGGTAGCCCTCTCTGAGCTATGCCCAGTGGAGTTTTGAGTGTGGCATCAGCTGAGACTCCAGGGCAAGGGTGGGGGTGTAGCAATTGTCATCCAGGAATCCCTTACGGCTTTCAGAAGTGCTGCCCCACAGGTCCTCGGATGTGAGTTCCTTAGGTTGGGCTTTAGGGATCAGTTGGGATTGTTGCTGTTGTACCAGCCTCCCTGCTGCATAGCGACCTCCCTGCCTGAGCTCCTTGACTCCATCTCGGGGTTGGCAGTGGAGTTCCCCAGACTTATCGTTCTGAGGGATTTCAATCTGCCTTCTCTCGGAGTGGGGTCTGAGGTGGCTCAGGAGTTCATGCCTGTCTCAGGTCATCCAGAGCCTGATGAGGGATAGTGGTCACACTCCAGATTTGGTGTTCCTGTCAGTGCAGTGGCTATGTGATCTGAAATTGGGAGAGCTTTTGGTGTCTCCTTTTTCATGGTCAGATCATGCCCTGATTTCCATGGGATTCTCTAGTGCCACTACCTACTGCAGGGGGGCTGGACCCATTACATAGGTCCGCCCCTGGCAGCTGATGGTCCTGGATGGATTTCAGAGGGAGCTGGGGGTTCCTTCTGCTGGTCTGCTGCATGGTCCATCTGAAGCCTTGGTTGCTGCTTGGAATAAGAGGGCAGCTAAGGCCTTGGATTGGATCACACCCATGCGACCTCTCCCCTCCTGTGGATTCCGTCACTCCCCATGGTTTATGGACGAGCTGAGGGAGATGAAACAAGAGAAGAGATATTTAGAGTGTCACTGGCACGCAACCAAGGACGTGCTCAACAGGATACAGGTTGGAGCTGCAATTAAGGCCCACCTGGTAGCAATAAGGGTGGCGAAGTGACAGTACTTCTCTGCCCTTATTGCATTCTCAGATTGCCACCCTGCAGCCCTGTTTCGGGTGACATGGGCCCTCTTGGGTAAAGGGGGCCCAGAACACCTTTTGCAGGGGCATGCAGAGGAATTTGCCTGGGGTGGAGTCTTGCCCAGTTATCTGGAAAGGGTTTGAACCTGTCAGGTTCAGCCCAAAGAACTCCAAGAGACAATGCAAATACAGTTCTGTTGCATTTATTAGCTACAACCTCCAGACAGAAAATCTCCCCATACTGAACCCTAGTTCCCAAGCCAGCCAGCCACAACACCGTGAATTCCTTAGGGAGGTGCCAGCCTCATCTTCTTGAACTTCCCACGCTCGTGCTGGGGCTAAGAACATGCTTATCTCCCTGAGCCTGGCCTTCATAAGTCCATTCCATCACAGAACCTGTTGGACTTGAGGATGTGGACAGGGTCCTTCAAGCTGTGAGCTCAGCCACCTGCTCCCTAGATTCATGCCCTTCCTGGCTTGTGAAAGCAGCCCGGGGGGTGTCATGTGAGTGGGCTCTAGCAGTGGTTAATTCTTCTTTGAGGGAGGGGGTGGTTCTGTTGCCTCTGAAAGAAGCTCTGGTGCACCCCCTCCTCAAGAAGCCATTGCTAGATCCCACCATACTGGCCAACTTTCGTCCAGTATCTAACTTTCCTTTTTTGGATAAAGTGGTTGCGAAGGTGGTTGCACAACAGCTTCAGAGGGCCTTGGAGGAAGTAGATTATCTAGATCCTTTTCAGTCCAAATTCAGACCTGGGCATGGGACAGAAACAGCATTGCTCACACTTCTGGATGATCTCTGGTGTGAGCAGGATGAAGGTTGTGCATCCATTCTTGCCCTACTTGACTTCCCGGCAGCTTTTGATACCATCGACCATGGTATCCTTCTGGATCAGCTCAGAGAATTGGGGGTGGGTGGCACTGTGTTCTGCTGGTTCACCTCCTTCCTCCGGGGCCGATTCCAGTTATTGGTGGTTGGGGAGGAGAAATCCTGCCCTCGGCCCCTGTTATGTGGGGTGCTGCAGGGTTTGGTACTCTCCTCCCTCCTGTTTAATATCTATTGTACATGAGGCCGCTGGGTGAGCTCATCTGTTGCCATGGGGTGAGGTATCATCATTATGCTGATAAAATGTATAGTTATACATCTCTACCCCTGGCAAAGTAAGTGATGCTGTGGATGTCTTATCCTGGTGTTTGGAGACTGTGAGGGTCTGAATGGGGAACAACAGGCTTCAACTGAACCCTGGCAAGACTGAGTGGCTTTGGGTTCAGGGTCCTGCCAGTTCTGAGACTATACGATCTGGATGGGGTGGCACTGCCCCAGATAGACCCAGTGCACAATTTGGGAGTCCTCCTAGACTTGCAACTACTGCTCGAAGAGCAGGTGGTAGTCGTGGCTAGGAGGGCCTTCACACAACTCTGTGTTGTGTGCCAGTTGCACCCTTCCCTGGATCAGGAGGCTATGCTCACAGTCACTCATGCCCTAGTCACCTCCAGATCGGACTACTGTAATGCATTCTACATGGGGCTACCCTTGAAGAATATCTGGAAGCTTCAACTGGGGCAGAATGCGGCAGCGCGGGCAGTTATGTGTACTCTTAAGAGAGCACATGTTACACCTCTGCTTCGCGAGTTGAATTGGCTGCAGTTTGCTTCCAGGTCCAATTCAAGGTGCTGGTTTTGACCTTTAAAGCCGTTTCATGGCATGGGCCAGGTTATCTGAGGGACCACCTCTCCCCAATTACATCAGTCCATCCCATTAGATCTGGCAGGGAAAATATGCTATGCATTCCATTGGCCAGGGACTTGCATGTGGTGGGTCCCAGGAGGAGGGCCTTCTCTGCTGTGGTGTCAGGTTCAGCCCAAGAACCACAACAAGGCCGTCCAGTGCAGTACAGTTCCTTTACTGACTGTTACCTATTAGACAGAATCTCGCCAGACTAAATTTATCTACAGCTACTAGAGAATGTATTCCATGAGGCTCTAGGGAGGAGCCAGCCTCATCCTCTTCATTTTCCCACAGTTTTGTTGCAAGCTGAGGAGGTGCTTGCCCTGGAATGTCTCTCCCCCCTCCTGACAACCTTGAAGATCCATTCCAGAATCTTCCCCGCTCATGCTATCCATCACATGTGGCTCCTTCTTTGTGAAACATTCTCCCTCTTGAAGTTAGGCTTGCCCCTTCCCTGCTGTCATTTAGGAAGTCCCTCAAGACCTGGTTGTGTCATCAGGCCTGGGAGTCTTTGGGAACCGGAGACATTCTTAGATGGCTCCACTCTAATTGATATCCTACTCTCTCCGTGGGGTTTGTATATTTTAAAATCTATTTTTTTAAAAAATCTGCAATAATATTTTTATTCTAATAATACCTTTTTATCTTTTATTCACTTGCTATTTTATTTTAATTGTTGTATGCTGCCCAGAGTCGCGTTGTGTGAGATGGGCGGCTATACGAATGTGATGTATAAATAAATAAATAAACAAACAAACAAACACACAAACAAATAAATAAATAAATAAATAAATTTGTGTAATGGTGTGGGAATGACCTTAGGAGATAGGAGGTCTTGCAAAATTCTATTACTGTACCTTACAATAAAGGTAGCATCAGTACTCATGGTTTGCGCTTCTTGTCTGGACTACCTCGAAGGGCTGACATCAATCTTGCAAGTCTAAAAGCATTTCTCCCTTCCTTTATTTTTACTTTCCAGAAAACTAGGGAGGATCCCTTCTGAGACTTTCCCACACCTCTTTCCTTCTGTGGGCTGAAATACCTTTTGCATGACAGTTGTGTAGGCTGCAGCTCTTCCTCCTGTCTCCCAAAATTCCCACAGATCATTACCGACTGCAACCAGCTCAGAATGCTCTTTTTAGGACATTTCAAGTAGGCTGTTCTGATCTTGCAACGAAACTTATTTTCTAGTTCATGTACACCCTTAGTTCTGACTTAGGTGAAATCTTCTAGAATGGTGATTTGCATTCTCTTCTGAAGCTAAACAGCCTCTTTTTATTTTGCTCTTGTTTTACCACCTGATTTCAGCATCTGCCCATGATCACAATTGAATTTATGTTTCAATTGGTTTATGAGAATTTCAGCTGCATGTTCTGATGGATTTTCCTTTTTTGTATCCAGATATTTTTCTTCCTCAGTTGCCACTTAGTTATTTGTTCAATTTATATGGCTGTCCACTTACCAAGCAACTGTGGGCAGCTAATGAGGATTAAAAACCTCAAATACAAATGAAAATGATATAATAATAAAACATAATAAAATATACTGTACCAGGAGCCAGATGCACGACTCTGTAATTATAACAGGTTCATATACCATCCTGGCAAGTGCCTGGGGGAAAAACATATCTTCAGGACCTTCTTAAATTTAGGTCTCCTTCAAATGTCATGCTGCTGTTTAAATTACATTATTTATCAATAGATTCATGATTCTGTAACTTTTGGAATTCTTGTATTTACTATCAATACCTTATACCACCCTATTTTGTATTTTGATATGTTAATTTTCAGGAACATACATTAATCCCCAGTGTTATGCAGCAAAATACTTAGAACTGCAGATCTTTCAAACAGCCATAAAGTAATAGTGACAAAGACTTCAATTATTCCAACATCTGTTGGGAGACAAACTCAACCAAGCATAGTCCTTTCTGGAAATTACTAAGTTGTCTTGCTGACAGTTTTGTCCTTTGAAGGGTAGAAGAAAGCACAAGGGAATCAGTTGACTTTGACTTAATACCACCTGTTATGTTGCCATCCAGCACTTACAAGAAGTACAGATGATCCCAGGAATACAGAACTTGGTGTCTCTCAGACATGATCTTTAGCATGTAGCAAAAAGACATGCCTGGCATGACAAAGGAAGAGATTCTCCCCAAAACCCTCCTTATTCAGATGAGGAAAAGTATTTTGCTTGTTTTAAATCCAAACCTCAGAAAAAGTGAGCAGAACTCCAGGGGAAATTTGGAAGGAAGAGCATTTGGGATCCTCAGGGACCATCTAAAGAAAGGATCCAGGGCATTGAGAAAGAAAGAAATCTGTTTGAGGCACAATTATTCTACTGGAAATAGGAAAATATCTAGTTAGTATTGTACTAAGCTTATGTTTTGTTTTGTTTTTTAATTCTGTGTGTTTTAAATTTGATATTTATGATCTTTGATAATTATATAAAGTCAGTCCTTGTGCACATTTGATACAAGTTGGTGCCCCTTTCCAACTTGTAATCTATCCTGCATCTTACCTTTAAAGGGGTGGGGGACTTTCTATAAGATGTGATTTTAGAAACATTGTATGCATGACAGTGAAGTGGATACATAGCTGGTTTAAAAATTACTCATCAATTATTCTTCATCAAGCTAGAGTGAAATGTCACATAAGATAACACAAGATTCAGTCTTGTGCCAGTATTCCCCAATTTGATGAAGTGGAATGCTTATTTACTGTACTTATTTGATTTATATCCTGCTTTTTATTCAGAACCTCAAAGCATGCATGGTGCTCTCGCCTATTATTTTTCCCCATAGTAGAGCCCTCTGAAGGAGATTGGGCTGAGAGTGGCTGGTCCAAAGTCACATAGTGAGCTTCTGTAGACATTGTAAAAAGAGACCCATGCTAGTCTATGGTAGTCAAAAATCAAAAGAAGTCCGGTAGCACCTTTTCAGACTAACACATCTTATTAAAAAGGATAAGCTTTCATGAGCTACAACTTCTGATTAAGTGAAATGTAACTCATGAAAATGTATGCCTTTTAATAAAATTTTGCTAGTCTGTAAAAATGCTACCAGTTCTTCTGACCAATGAGCTTTTGTGGTTGAACACCATAACCACACTGTCTCTATATTTTCAAATGACAAAAAATGTTTCAGAAATAGGCTGAAAATAAGAGAATGAAATTTAACAGAGAGAAATTTAAAATTATTCACCGAGAAAAAGAAATCAGATGCACAGGTATAAGATGGAGGACATCTGTCTTAGTAGCAGTACTAGTAAAAAGATCTCAGAAAGCCATTAACTGCAAACTAAATACAAGTCAGCAATATAGCATGGCTGCAAAAAAGGGAAAATGCAATTAGAGGTTGCATTAACAGAGTATAGTTTACAAATCAATGCAATAAATATTTGCATTGATTAGACGCTACCTCAGTTACAATGACTAATTCCACTGGACCAGATTCATAAAAGGACAATAAGTGTCATCAGGGAACTAGAAACTAAGACATATGAAGAATGGTAGAAGGAACTTGGAATAGTTAAGCTTGAGAAGAAAAGACTGATGGTGTACAGCATTCTTAAAATACTTAAAAGGATGTCACACAGAAGAAGGTCAAGACCTGTTGCCCATTGTTCCATGGTGCAGAGCAAGAAATCCTAAATTATTAAACAGTCCAACTGAACATTAGAAAAAAGCTCTTAACAGAGACAGCAATTTGGGAGCGGAGCAAATTAACCAAAGGGTTGTTTGTGCTGAAACCAAGGCTAGACAGCTGGGATATTTTTATTTGGATTCCTGCATTGAACAGGGAATTGGACTCATGGCCTAAATGTCTCCTTTTAATCATTTGACAGAAAAATATGGTCCTCAGAAAACAAATGTTAAATGTGGTTAAGGGGGTAGTGAAAGATATCCAACCTCCATTCTCATCTCTTACTTTGTCCTGTTTATCTGTGATGAATCATACAACATGTATATTTCTTGTTGTTCAAGGAATATTATTCTTAAGCATGACTTCTCCTGATAGAAAGAATGTTAACATTCCCTTCTAGTTGGTTTTACCATCAGCAAATTCTGTCTCCATCACCAAACTAAACATTCTGCAAGCTTCAATAATACAGCTGACTTGTAAAAAAACAGAGAAGTGCTAGCTTTTTTTTAATAGCACTTTGAATCAAAGAAGATTAAAAAAAAATTACAGTGGTCTGCCCTGCATTGCAGAGAGAATTTTAAATACTGTTAAACTAGGCTGAATGTTTGAATTCCTATTTTCTATTTCCAGCTGTAAGTGTGCTGTGAAAATGTATAATGCTTTCATCTATCTGTAGTGTTTGTGTACTGGACAGGTTTCAACATATTGACAGTTGCTTGTATGTTCACACTAATTGTTTTTCTTCACCTGCAGACACATCCAAGGAATTTCCAGACACACCAAGATCAAATCACTGTCAATCCTGCAAAGTAACTAATTGCCAAACTGTTTCTAAATTCTTGGTGGAGAAAATTTAGCCAGAGAACAAATCTGAGTAAGGTAGTTGGTGAAAACAGGGAAAGTTTCAGCTTCTATTTTCTGATTGTTACAAAGTTTCCATGGGTATTTTTTGTATGAATCTCAAAAGTATTACATTGATCACTACTAACTGAACAGAAATTAATTTCCATTGCATTAATGTACTAGTTTAAGTCATTGTGCTGGGAAAGGGCATACATTTGGGCATTACATATGACCAATGTGGCTTTCACTAGTTCAATAGCAAATGTCATGGTGCTGCTGAAGGTGAGGAAAACACAGGAAAGCAAGAGCGACAAATGTTTCAGGAAAAAGCGGACTGTGCTGCTTCATAAACATTCAATAGTGCCAGCATCATCTCCTCCAATCATGATCCAATCCAAAAAGGAATAGGAGAACCATTATACTAGGTTGTTTACTCCCGATCCCACTTCAATTAATTCCCCAATTAATTTAAAACTCTGTAACACTACAGCCTGGCCCCCTGTCTCTTTAAAAGAAATTGAATATCTAATCCTGGTGTTGCCATCAGGCAAAGTCCCTGGAGAAGACTATGTCAAGTCTACAATGTCCAAATCCCAATCCAGAAGAATTCTCATGAAACCAGGCCTGGTTCAGATAAAAACTCCTTTATTGAACGGTACATGCAGCTCTAAGCAAAGCATTGCTAAAACTAAAGCCTGTGTAACTTTCCCTCTACTTTTACCCCCTCTCTCCCCCTTCTTCTTTGGTGCCAGATTTCTTTCTCACCAAGTCATGGCCTTATGAATTTCTCACCCTGATAACAGCCATGAAATTTGTATATGTATTGAATAAACAGTTCAACTAGTTCAGGCACTGAAGGAATTGCCTTGCAAGGTATGAAGTGTGTCTGTTTAGAAAATAAGTCTGTTACAGTCCAGATCACTGTTTTCCTCCTGCTCTCTGGCAAATCCACAATAAAATCCATTGCAATCTCTTTCTAAGGTCTAGTGGGATTTGCTACCGGCTGTAGTAACCCTCGTGGCTTCCCTCCCTGTCTTTTCGCCATAGCACAGATAGGGCAGGTGTTTACATAATCACCCACATCTTTTCTCATGGATGGCCACCAAAACTGTCAGAGAAGTAGATGTAGGGTTTTCACAAATCCAAAATGCCCTGCTGATTTGTTATCATGGCTTCTCTCCAGTACTTGCTTACATGCCTCCTGTGGTACGTAAAGCTGGGTCTGCTTTCCACCATGCTCCCTCCCTATAGGTCAGCAGTGTTTTATTTTTCTGAAACCATTCATTCTTTTCTATTAACCCATTAATATCTTTGAGCAGTCCCTGGTCAGGAGGAAGCTCTGCTGTTTTACTCTGAGATCTAGTCACCACTGCTGCTAGCTCCTGCTCTTGTCCCATGGGAATTACAGCTGACACCACCTTCTCCCTCTGGCTGTTGTTTTGTGGCAATCTTGAGAGGGCATCCACTAGGAAGTTCTTTCCCCCAGGGAGGTATTTCAAAGTGAACTTAAACCGACTGAAAAACTGTGCCCAACTCACTTGTTTGGGAGACAGTTTTCTGGGTGACTTTAAGGCTTCTAGATTCTTACGATGTGTCCATACTTCAAAAGGCTGTTCTGCCCCTTCCAACAAATGTCTCCAATTCATCAATGCCCATTTCACAGCAAAAGCCTCTTTTTCCCACACCAGCCATCTCCTTTCCGTTTCATTGAATTTTCTAGATAAGTATGCACATGGCCGTAGCACCCCCTTTTCATCTTTTTCCAATAAAACTGCTCCAATAGCCACATCTGAGGCATCTGCTTGAATCATGAAAGGCATTGTGGGGTCTGGGTGTTTTAGGATGGGCTCAGCCGTAAATAATGCTTTGAGACATTCAAAAGCCTCTTGACATTCTTTTGTCCAATCCAAAGTAGCCCCTGGTTTCTGTGCCTTTATTGTGTCCTTGCCTTTTGTTTTCAACAAATCAGTTAAAGGCAAGGCTACTTGGGCGAAATTAGGAATGAACTGGCGATAGAAATTTGCAAAGCCCAGAAAACTCTGCAATTGGCACCTTGTTCTTGGTGCCTCCCAGGCCACAACATCCCACACCTTACCCGGGTCCATTTCCACCCCCTTATTGGAGATTCTGTATCCCAGATAGTCAATGCATTCTTTATGGAATTCACACTTGGACAATTTAGTACATAGCTGGACCTCCAACAGTTTTTTCAACACTTTTCTAACCAAGTCTACATGTTCCTCCAAAGTCTCTGTGTAAATTAAGATGTCATCCAAATATACCAGCACTCCTTTATACAAGAATTCATGTAGCACCTCATTTATCAACTGTATAAACACACCTGGGGCCCCTTTTAATCCGAAAGGGAGGACTTCATACATAAAATGTCCTAAGGGGCACCGGAACGCTGTTTTCCATTCATCCCCCTCCTTAATTTGCACTCGGAAGTACGCATCTCTCAGATCCGGCTTGGTAAAAATCTTTCCCTTTGCCAAGTGAGACAACAAGTCCTTCATTAAAGGAAGTGGGTACTTGTTTACTTTACATATGGCATTCAACCCCTGATAGTCGGTACATAAGCGTAAAGTCCCATTCTTCTTCTCTCTAAACAGCACTGGCGCCGCTAGGGGGGATTTGGCGGGTTCTATGAAACCGCGGCTTAAATTCTTATCAATGAACTCTCTCAGTGCTGCCATTTCCTTTTGAGTCATTGAGTACATTTTTGGGATCAGGTACTTAGCTCCTGGCTTGAGTTCAATTGCATAGTCAGTGGGGTAGTGCAGTGGCAGTTGGTCTGACTCAGCCTCGCTGAATACTTTCACCAAGTCTCTATATTGCTCAGGAATTTCTGCATCCCCCCCTGCTTGGGGTCCTGGCTCCTGGTGCTGTTTATGGCTGCCAGCCCCAGCTCTACTACGTGGCGGGGTTCCACTTTCTCGATCTCCCCCACGCCATCTGGGAAGGTCAGGGTCTTAGCGTGCCAATCCACACTTGGGTTCCACAGCTCTAGCCAGGACATTCCTAAAATGAGCGGGTAAGCCGCCACTGGCACCACCAGGCACTTTAAAGTTTCCTGGAGTGTTCCGCCTCTTAACTCAAAAGCTTCTGTATAATAGCGAACTGCACCGCCTCCCACCTCAGACCTGTCTACCTGCCTGAATATTATGGGCATTTTTAGCTGGTGCACTTTCAGTTTTAGTCTGGTGACTAGAACAGGGCTGATTAAACATCGAGAACACCCTGAGTCAATAAAGGCAATGAGCTTTGCTCAACAAATTATTATCTCAGATGACATCGGACTCACCCGGATGTCTTTGATTGATTTGCTCGGCTTTTGTT
Organism: Liasis olivaceus; assembly: GCA_030867105.1. Classification (NCBI taxonomy): domain Eukaryota; kingdom Metazoa; phylum Chordata; class Lepidosauria; order Squamata; family Pythonidae; genus Liasis; species Liasis olivaceus. The sequence continues at coordinate 60,742,579 of CM061351.1, forward strand.
TGTCGGACCTCAGTGGATTTACCCGGATGTCTCCCATCAATTCGCTCGGGGTTTGTTGATCACGCTTCGGCTTTCCCACCTGCTCTCGGGTGCGGTTTAGAGCAGGCGGCTTGCGTTTCATGCTGGTTGGTCTTCTTCCTCTTCACTCTCTGACAGGTATTGAATTGGGTACTGCTTCTCTTCCCCTCCTGCCGCCATGCCTTTCCTCACTGGTTTTGTCGGCTTTGCGGTTTTTTCAGTGGGTTTGGTTTTGCTGCACCTTTTAGGGTTGGCTTCTTGGGACAACCGGAGGTGAAGTGCCCCTCCTCACCACACAGGAAGCATGTTCTCCCCACTGCTGTCACCCCTGTGGATGGTTTTATAACCCGCGCCACGGCCTTCATCACTTGTTGCCGGGCAGCACTCAGTGCCTTCTGTTGCAGCTCCAACACTTGCATTTTAACTTTAGCCAGTTGCATCTCCAGCATGGAGACATGGGTGATCCACCCCGCCAAGGTTCCCGGACACCCCCAGGCCACCGCCAGCTCCAACAGCTTCTGGTTCAGCCCTTCCTGGAACAGCTGCACGAGGAACTCCTCTGGCCAGTCCAGGAGCTTTGCAGCTAGGTGCTTGAACTCCAGATAGTACTCAGTGATGGACCGGGTTCCTTGCTTCAGCCCCCTGATCTTCTCCGCTGCTTGAGTTCAGGTGCATTGGTCCTCGAACCAGTTGCGTAGCGTGGTGATGAAATGGTTGAAATCCCCCAGCTCCGGTGCCTCTGCTTCATTCAGGTCATTCACCCATTCCGCTGCTACTTCCACTAGAAACCAGGACACGTACAGCACCCTCCAGGCATCGCTTGCAAAAAGATGTCCTCAGGTCCCCATGCAAATCCGCACCTGGTTCAAGAAGGTAGCCAGCTGCCCTGGGTTGCCGTTGTACTTTTCCTCCAGCCCCCATCTCTTCAGCGGGTCCCCCTCCTCCTGGTAGAGTCACGGACAATGTGGTCCCTGGGCTGCCAGCATCTGGAGCCCAGTTGGGGGTCCCTCACCTTGCAATCTTGGCAGTCGCCCCAGAGGAAGAGAAGGGGGAAGGGTCAGTGGGCCTGCAGGTGTAGGCCCGGGGGCCAGGACGATGGGGGTGGTTATCAGACCAGGTCCAGTGGGTTGTTAGCCAAGCAGAGTCACAGGTGCAGGCTTGCCCAGGGCGCCAGACTGCTCAAGAAGTTTTATATGTTCCCTTAAAGCTCGATTTTCACCCTCTAACTCCCGCACCCATTGACCCTCATCCCACGGTGCTGTGAACCCAGTCACTCCTCCCATGGCTCTTGACCACCTGAGATGGTCAGGTATCTCCAGGATTCCTTCAGAAGCATCCCAAAAACTCAGGTTGCTCTGTGGACCCCATCACTGAGCCAGACACCTGGCTGGGTCTTTCTGCCTGATGACAAATTGTGCTTCGATGGGCTGAGGAGGGATGTACATCTTCTTCTTTGGTGCCAGATTTCTTTCTCACCAAGTCATGGCCTTGTGAATTTCTCACCCTGATAACACCTCTCCTTCCTGGCCTTTGAGATGGCACCGGCCCTGTCTTCTTTCACTCCCCAACCCCCCCTTGTTACAAATGGCAGAATCAAAGCAAGCAAACCCAGCATTTATTATCCCCAATAAATCAGTCCTCTTTTGGCTATTCCTTCGATTGCTGCAGGTTCTGACAGGCTACATCTCTGATGATTTATTAAAAGCTAATATTGTCTGGTGGAAGCCTATTTTGGCTAAGTTCTTTAATAACATTAATTCCTCTGGCCAACTTCCCCACAGTTGGAATATAAGCAAGTGATCCCAATGTCAGATTCAGCCTAGTACAGTCAGTGCAACTGTTCAGTTTCACCACCGATAGTCAATTTCACTGCCTCAGGCATAGGCAGTCAGGGAAGGGAAACAAGGCAAACCGCAAGCTAATTGCTGGCAGGTGGCAGCAATTAACTCATGGCTGAGAGTAAATTGAAACCGGCAACATTGTAGTGCAGGCAGCTCCCCAGATGCCCCGGGCAATGCTGATTACAATGCTTCAGGAATACAGCAATCCAGAGGTAATCAGCGACCAGTTGGAACCCGACTTAAGAAACGCCATTTCATCCGCATGAGAAAAGCCCCACGAGCACACCGACAACGCGGACAAAAGATGACAATCACGAGGACAATGAAACCTGACTGAATCTGCCATTAAGGAGAGGGGAGGGAGATCACAAAAAGCAGAGGGGTGACTCAGGACAAGGACAGGGGCAGAACCCATGGTTACTATGGGTCAAGGGGGGACCCCTATAAAACACTTTAAGAAACCGGACCAAGCCAATCCTGGCTTTGTCTATAATCGTTACGCATTATGCCTGAGTAAACTAACTTTCGTCTGAACCTGTGTCTCACAAGGTTTTTGTTCAGCATCAAATGCAGCGATCCTTACACCCAATATACAAAAAAGGTGATAGTAACCACCCAGAGAACTACAGACCAATTAGTCTAATTAATATTACAACTAAAATTTATGCAAAACATCCAGCTAATAAATTAGAAGACTGGATCATCAATATCCTTGCAGAGGAACAGGCAGGGTTCAGAGCAGGTTATTCAACAACTGATCATGGTTTTATATTGGATCCTCTGGTAAATATGTAAAACATTCCCACAGGAAACTGTATCTTGCCTTTGTAGATTTTTGTGCAGCTTTTGATTCTATGGATAGAAACAAACTATGGATTAAACTGTCAGATTCAGCCAGCACGGCACAGCCAATGCCACTGTTTCAGTTTCACTGCCCCTAGTCAATTTCACCACCTCAGGCGGCAATTGACTCAGGGCAGGAGCGGATACTTTGTAACAAAGCCGGCTTCCCTCGATCACCCCAGGCAACGCACACCGCAAGGGTTCGGAAGCGCAGCAATCAGCAAGCAATTAAGAAGCCCCAGCTTAGCCTGCAGAATAAAAGCCCAATGAACTCAACAACCCCACAAACAAAGGACAGTAATCAGGGAGACAAAGAAACACGGCTGAATCTGCCATTTGGGCGAGGGGGAGGATACCGTAGGCAAACTAGTAACCCAGGCAATGGGGAGAAGGGCAGGAAAATGGGTAACTCTAGGTCAAGGAGGGAACCCTATAAAACCGCTGTATGTAACTGCTCCAAGCCAACCCTGGCTTCGTTTGTAACCACCTGCATTACACCTGAGTAAATTGCTTTCGTACGAGCCTGCATCTCACGGAGTCTTTATTCAACTATGAATGCAGCAACTGTTACATAAACTAGATCAGTTGAATTTGGATAGAAGGTAATTAATTTTGATCATGGCTTCATATATAAATACTCAAATTCAGGTTAGGTTCACCCCAGTATGGCATCTGACAGATAATATCAAGACTTTTAAAGGAGTAAAACAAGGATGTGTGCTTGCACTGTTATTATTTAATCTATTTATTAATGATATTGTTCCAGCCCTGAGTGAAGAATTTTTTTTCCAGTAAAGGCAGGAAATGGGAACTTGTCCATATTACTTTGTGCAGATTATTTATTGCTTACTTCCCATTCTCAGATAGGCTTGCACAGACAGTTGAGAGCTTTGGACAGCTATTGCTCCTTACATTGTCTAACTGTGAATGCAGAAAAATCAAAGGCGGTGGTATTTGGAGAGAAAAGGAAAAGACACAAATGGAGAATTGGGGAATATAGGATACAGCAAGTTCTCTCTTACAGATACTTGGGCATCCTTTTTAATGCTTCAGGCAGTTGGCGTTCTCACTATCAGGCCCAAAAAATAAAAACTGAGAAAGCTTTGGTAGGAATAATAAAGTTTTGGTGTACAAGTGGTGGTCAACAAATCTCTCCAATCCTAACTCTTTTAAAAACCAAGTTAATTCCTTACTTTTCATATGCAGTAGAGTTATGGGGAATTTCTACCCCTTATGATATGGAATTTTTTTCAAAACAAGCTTCTCAGAATAGTTTTAGGTGTACCCAATGGTACTCCTATCCCCTTTCTCTATGCAGATACTGGTACATACCTAATTAAAGCTAGAATAATTGTAAGGGCTTTTAATTATTGGGCTGGACTACCTGATCCCTGACTTGTTAAGCAGTGCCTCCTGGAACAAATGAATTTCTCCATTCCTTCTTGCACCAATTGGTTTACATTTTTATCCAAGCATATGCATACCTTTGGTCTTTCCCCAGAATTCTTTCTGAACTCAAATAATGCCAATAATAGTCTATTATTTAAAAACAGGGTGCTGGATGTCTTTGCCCAAAGAAATTTGTTTAAATTATCACAAAATAAAATTGCCCCTTGGTATGCACTCAATAAAACCAAAATCGAATGTGAACATTATCTGAGGTGTGTTACAGTGCCATCCCTCCAAGAGGCACTTACAAGATTCCGGTTCCAGCAAATGGCACCAGCAACTAGAGATGGCCGATTTCACAATATCCCATATAATATGCGATTCTGTCCTTGTTCCAAGGGAAGTATAGAAGATTTTGTCCATAATTTATTGTACTGCCCTATATCTGCTTCAGCATGTGGAAACTTTCTGGAGTCCCTTTTGATAAGAAAATCATGTTGGCCTGATTCATTTAAAACTGAATATCTAATGAATTTAGACAAGGAGACACTGCTATGGAAATTAGCAAGCTTTGCACGGGCTGCTGCTAAACAGAGAGAATATTTTATCCAAAGTTCCTAATGTTTTCTAATATTTTATCTGTTGTAATAACACTATTTTAATGTTTTTACTTATTCTTGTATATTTTACTGTATTTATTAATGTATGGCCACTTTTGTGCAGGTTTTACCTTATTTGTTATGACCCATGGTCAAAACAATAAATAAATTGAATAGACAAGGGAGTAAATAAACAAAGGGAGCTTGACCTCTTAGTACAATGTATTTGCCTCCTGGTGGTATGATTGCCATAACTGAAATACAGTAATCAAATATACAATTTGTTCAAAAAGAATAAAGGCAATAAAAGAGAGGAGAGGTTGCTGCATCTTAAAGGTATTCACATTTGCTCAGAAATCCATGGTAGGAAAAGCAAATGGGAAAGGAATTCAAACTGGGTTTGAACTGGGTTGAAAAAGGTTCTCAACACATAATTGTAAACAATTCAAACAAAAGATAGAGGAAGAAGCCACCCTATGTGTCTGCACAAACGTCTTAGTAAAACTATGAAAATCAAAAGGGACTCAAGGAAGAAGGAAATACAGACAAGTCAAGTTTCTACAGGTGGCTCATATTTGTAGAGCTCGTATCAGGAAGGCAAAATCTGAGAATGAGCTGAGTGCAACAAAAAGGTATTTTTCCATGATGCTCAAAATAAAAAGAAAAGAAATGGCACACTATCAACTGCTCAGTCAAGATGCCCAAAGGGTAAAAGATTTTTTAAAAAGACTCAAGTATACTCTAAGAGTGCCTGCTTTCCACCAGGCAATTTTAAAGACAGGGTTGAAGAAGAAGGATTCCAGGAGCACAGTTGACAGAACCCTTAGCAGGTTATACTGACTGATCTTGAAGTCAGGGCTATCCAGGGCTAGATAGATTGCATCTCAGGAACATTCCTTTATAAATTATATTTGAACATTCCAGAAAATGTGTGGACTACAGGATGACTGGAGGAAGCCAAATGTTAACCCTACCTCCAGAAAGGAGAAAAAAATATGATTACATGATTACAGTCAGAATAGCAGTCAATTTGACATTTATATCTAGTAAGATTCAGCAGCAGCTATAAAGTAATTAATGTGTAAGAACCGTGGAAGCAATCCAGTGATTACCAGAAATTGTTACAGATTTCTCAAGAAGAAGCCTTACCAAACTAAGTATATCTCATTTTTTGATCAGGAAACTTCATTAGTAGATCGTGGGAATGCTGTGGACTTTATGTATCTTGACTTCAGCAAGGTATCTGAGAAAGTATTTAATGATATTCTAGCTAAATGTAGGCTTAGAAATTGTTTTCAAAGAGTGCTCATCAACCATTGATGAAGTGATGCATTGAGTGGCATGTCACAACATTCAGTCCTAAAGTCTACTCTTCATTATTTAATGGCTTCAGGGGGGTGATGGAAGGAAATACCTGCCAAATCTGCAGATGATGGGGAACAATAACTAATACTATAGAAAGTAAAAGGCAAAGTCTCCTTTGATTCAAGGCTCACTTCCTGGCAACAGCATGAACCTGTTTGCCATTGCCATTGCCTCTTCTATTTTTTTTTTCCCTCAATTTCCCAGTACTATATAGCCTACAGCCCTGGGATATCAAGTAGTCTCCCATACAAATACTAATCAGGTCCCTGTCTTCTGACCCAAGACAAAGTCAGCCAGATATTTCCACTGAAGACTGAGAAGACAAAAATAAAATTCAATATGCTCTAGATAGGTTAGCAGAAAGGGCTGAAAATGCCAGAAATAAAACTTAATGACAGACAAATGGAAAGCTCTTCATTAAAGAAACAGAATTCAAATGCACAGATATAGGGTGAAGGATGCCTGACTTAATAATGGCTGATTACCAAATATTGATCACCAAATATAACTCAGTCATTCAATGTAACCACTAAACCATCAAATGCAATTTTAGGGTGAAAAAATGGTGAAAAAAAAACTTTCCAAATGACAGTAAATTATTATTCCATTATTTCTGCATTGGTCAAATCCCACCTCAAATACCTGGTTCTGTTTGGGGCATGCATTTCAAGAACTGGAGTGGGTTCAGAGAATACAACAAGGATCATCAGAAAACTGGAAAATAAGTCTTTTGAGGCAAGACTGAAGAATGAGCATGTTTCACTTAGAGAAAAAAAAAGGCTAACTAGCATTTTTCTTTTTCTTTTTCTTTTTTTATATAATTTTTATTGAAACTTTTAAACAAGAAGATAAAAACTATCACAAACTAATATGAAGTAGATAAAAGAAAGAAAAAGAAAGAAAACAAAGAAAAAGCAAAAAGTGCAAGAAAAGAAAAAAAAAGTTGAAGAAAAATAGAAAAGAAAGAAAAAAGATATAAAGAAGTGGCTTCCAATATTCTTCACAGCAGTTATAAGTACAAATATATTTTAACCTCTCTCTCTAAAGTTACATCATATTACTCTTCTTTCTATAATCTATCCTATCAAAACCATAAATCACAAGTTCATTTTTACATTTTTATGCAAAACGTCCATAAGGGGTTTCCAGTCATCAATAAATGTAGATAATGTTTTTCTCTAATCAAAGAAGTCAATTTATCCATTTCAGCAAAATCTGTCCACTTCATCAGCAAACTAGCACTTTTCAAGTACCTGAAGGAATTGCCACATACAAATCAACATGAGTTTTTGATTGTCAGAGTGCAGGACATGAAATAATTTTTTAAAGATACAAGAAATCAGATTCTTCTTGAATGCTAGGAAATGCGCCCAACTAGTAAGGGTAGCTCAGTAGTGGAACCCAGTGCTGAGGGAGGTGCTGAATTCTCTTTCAGGGGATGCCTTCAAGCAGGGGCTAGAGGGACATCTGCTGGAGATGCTTTAAACTGGATTCCTGCAGTGACTAGCCCTCAAAATGTCCTACACCTGTTGTGATCCATTATTCTGTTGTGTGGATGCAATTTTAAAAATGATCACTAACGTGTAACATAAGGCAAAATATGAGCATGTGCTCTATATGCCTGCTAAATTAGCTGTTCTTATGGGTCCCTGCTCTTCCTTATCTTGTAAACAAACTTTGCTGAAATGTCCTTTCAAATAGATGGCAAATAGAAACAAAGCAGGCATAAATGCTTAGAAAAGTAAACTTGTAACTGGAAGATTTAACTAAATCCCTGAAACTCTCTATCTACAATATATGCCAGGATTTTAGCTACTGTCAAAAACCACATTTAAAAACAAGTTACTGTTTCTGAATAACAACCATAATTTTAAAATGTTAAATAACATTCAATGCGCAGACTTTCAAAAAATCTGATTCATTCTACTGTCTACTTTGGGCCGGTTGTTTTAGGGTTCCGGCAATTTTTAATAAGGATTAAAAAAAAAAAACTAAAAAAATTTACACTGGATAGAAAATGCACTTGCTTTTCTTTTAATATAGGGATGTGGTCAATGGCATCTCCAACTTTTTAACAGTATTTGGCTGCGGTTAATGCAACAAGCATTCAAAACATTAAACTGGAGGAGGTCTCTGAGGCATTTTGTACATCTTTAAAAAAGTAAGTACTATCCTCTGCAGAATTTTTCAAAGAGGACCGTGGTTAGCCAGACTTTGCTCGCAGCTAGTGTCCATTCCACCAGTAATTCTTCTGGGATGAAAACCCCAAATAAAGTACAGGGTGCATCAGACTGCCTAGAAAATTGCTTTTAACCTCCAACCTACTATCAGCACTATACTAGTTTTACAATGAATTCTGCAGACTGACAATAAAATAGAATGAATAAACAACTGTCAATATAACAATTCAGTCCACTTTTTATTGATTTAATTTTTAGAGCAGAACTGAAAATCTTTATGCTTCCTTTTCTTAGTGAAAAGCTTGCTTCATGAAAACTGAAGAGATCTCAAAGCTCGTCCAGGATGTCTGATCCAATGCCTGACAATAATTAGTTCAAGTTAATTACAGCAAATCTGCACATTTGAAGCCTCAAATCATTTCATCATCTAATCTGCAGCCTCCTGAGGGTCTTTCGATGAGCTCTGCATCCTAAGGGTAGATATAAAGTAATGAATTTGTCTCTAATAAGATTCATAGGTTTGTTCCCTAAGCAATGTCGATTATGTAGTCTAACACTGATGACTTATTTTGCTGAAAAATGCATAAAATTAGTTTGTTCTTAAAACATACAGCATTTTAACATTTATTTTAAAACTTTTTGCTCTCACAAGTAAGGCAATGTGGAATAATATACCGGAAATCTAATAAACTGAAAAGGGCTAATTTCCTGTGTTGCTAAGAAGAAAAGGTTAATTTAAATGGATGAGAGCATACTTGTTGAAGTAATCCACTACAGCTCCAATAAGTAAGGAAGATATTGGCTCAAAATATTCTCTGTTTAGAAAGATTAATACAGTAAACCTGTACTCGGAGTCTGCTACCAGAGGATAATAGGTTTTGTTAAACACTGTAAAAATGCAGGCTACATTACCATAATATGACAATATGTTGATGAAACAGTCAAGTAGTGTCTATGCCATTAATGAAGATACAGCATTGGAAGATCAAATACTGTAGAGCAAACAGAGTAGAATTGTAAGCAACACTGGAGAAGAGCAGACTTAACACCACACACCATGTATTACTTCTGATCATAGTCATGATCAATACAATTTTAAATCAGTGTTTGATCTGACATACACATGCAGATTCCCTCCCACTGACGTAGGTAGGAAACCAGAATTTAAAATAAGCATAATCATAACAGAAAATAGTTTATGATGTACTGAATCAAATCATGCCATCACCAGTATTTTAAAAAATGGGTGGCAATCTAAAATCCATATTAAAGCAATACCTTTATTAGGCTAATTGAAGGATTAAAAAACACTATATAATATAAAAATACAATATAAATCTCACACAGAGAAAGTCAGATAATATGATACAGTGAAAATTAGTTTGCATTGATGGGAAACTAATAAAAGTTATTTAATTACTTTAATTAATTAATAAAGTAATTAAATAACTTTTATTAGTTTCCCATCAATGCAAAGAAAAAGAAATAAATGCATTACATTACATTACATTACATTACATTACATTACATTACAACAATTGTCTATTTGTTCCCTATCACATACATACCAGTTAACACTAACTGCATAGGATTTTTGTTTTGTACTGTCAGTGTGTCATCTCTTTATTTTTCCTGCTTCTCCCACTCACAGTAATGAGGAGAGTTCAGACTTGCTGTTGCCTTCAGTGACTACAGCTTTGCTGGATTTGCATTTGCTCCTTGGTTTATCAGACCATTCCTTGGTCTTCTTTCCTTTATTTTTGTCACCACCTCATGCTACCCGATTCTTCATGGGTCTCACATGATTCATTCTGAGTTGCACTTGTAGAGATACCTCTTCAGTTTTGTGTTTTGACAATTTTATCTTCTCCTGCCTGTTATTTCTATTCTATAGAGTCTACTATTGCCAATTCTTTAGCTGACTTGTTTATTAACACAATCAAGGTTGCTCTGAATTGGTTGCTCCTGGATATAAACATGCATTGAGAGCCAGGGCCCCAGTGACCCTGGATGCCTGCAGTCCTGAGAAGAGAGAAGGTCCTGTTTAGATGAATAGAAAGGTGCCTGGGAAGACACCCCCACCCCCCAACAGGCTGTGGACGTGTACGGAATAACTTTGGATAATTATATTCACCACCTGGGAGAAGCAAAACATTTTTTTTTTCAGGATACCATTCAGTTGCATTAGGCCTGGACTTCTCATCAGCTTTTTTCTGTCTTTCATTCTTTATTAGCAACATCTACCACTGAACTGGGGCATATCCTATCTTCCAGCTCCTGTCTTTCAGCTAAGAGCTTGGGTGAATATTTTTTTATTCTTTTACTTCAGTAGCTCTCCTCCACAATTCTTACTATCTTCTACTCAATCTGCATTTTAATTTATCTATTTCAGAGGAAGAGGTTTGGCAAACTTTAGCGGGCTTGCCTTATACTGCTTCTGCTGATCCTTTTCCCACCTCCCTTTGTCTTATTCTTTTCTGGCCTATTTTACTGCTTGTTGAACTGTTCCTAAACCACTAGTAGTCTCTTTCATGTGAGTTTTTCTTTGTTCTTTATTCAAGAAACTGTCTTTGGATCCCTCACTGTACTCAAGTTACTAGCTTACTTTAGAATTCCCTTTTTATCCAAAGCCTTAATACAGTTGCCCTCCCAAAATGCTTCTTCATTGTTTTCTAATGGCCTTCTAGATCTGTATTAATCAGGATTTCAGGCAGGCCATTCATTTGAGATGGCACTTTCTTGAATTCTGAATGATATTTTGGAGGCCAAATCCCAGCACCTCACACTGGTTCTTTTGAATCTAAGAGCAGCATCTGAAATATGTTCAGATATTGCTGTCTAGGTTGTGCCCGCTGGCATCATTAGCTATACTCTTAATTGGTTCAAATCTTTTTTGAGTTCTTATTCTTTTGCAGTATTGCATGGTAAACCTCATTCTTGGAAATTTCTTCTTATAGCAGGTGTTCTTCAGACATCAGTCCTGAGTTTTATTTTGTTAACCCTTCATACTCTTCCCACAGGTGCCCTGATTCATGAACAGTGTTTTTACTATCATTATTATTCTATTGATGCTCCAGTCTATCAGTCTTATGGTTCTTGATGACAATGCATTAGTTATTTGGATGTCCTCCCATTGCCTTAACCTGATCATGGATAAGATGGAGATCATTATCTTTGGCCTTATTTTCCTTCTCATCCTCTATTGTGTCTTTGAGACTCTGGATATTCTTTTTCCTGATAGATTATTTTTCACCTGGTTATGGATTTTACACCTAATTTTCATTTGATGACTATATGATCTAGGGTTTCTGCAGAGGAGGTTGCAGAGAGAGACAGATAGAGATAGATACATAGATAGATATAGATGATGGATAATTTATTAAATATTATTAATCAGCTCAAGACAGAAATAAGACTAGTGTGAGCATAAAAGGAATAGTATAATAGGACATGACTGATGGTTTCAATGGCTCCTTCTCCACATAGGCATAGTCTAGATTTGAATGGAATGCCCTTATTTCCCCCTCTAAAACTGCTGATGGAAGTGCACTGAACTGTGCCAAGGTTCAGGCCCTCCTGAGTTTGGAGACAGTAATTTGACTTAACTACCTAGCAGGTGTGGAAGGAGTGCAAGTGCTACGTAAAAATATATCTTTAAGGAGGGACATCAGATCTAATTACAGATCAGTGTCCTTAAGGAGTTACTTCATTACCCCTACTGCACACTCATGTCCTGCACGCTCACTTGAATTAAGGAAAAACCTAAAAATTCCAATTCTTCATATATTGCCTTGAAGATGAAACAAAGTTGCCAGAAAGGGCTTGGGGGTTAGGCCTGCCAGGGAGAAAAACAGTTTAGTCCAGTATGTAAAGATGTGTATCCAGGCACTGAAGCTGATTTTACTAACACCAGCCTCATGACATAGGATGACATTCGAAATGCAGCATACATATTCAGATTGTATTCCACACCACATTCACAAATAGGATACATATTCCCTAGGCATCCTATCTGTGAATGTGGTATGGAATACAATCTGAGTTATCCTGGTCAATAGGATAATTGTTTAATTTCTATATATACATTTTAGGGCGTTTAGCACACATCAGCACCTTGCTTTTATTAATTTCTAGTATTTCTGCATTACAATGTTCAGCCAGGGCCCAAGATGCTCTTTTTAGGCCAACAGAGGTCTGGGAAAGCAGAACTACATCATCTTCATATAAGAGAATAGCAATACATTTTTCTGCCAGTTTCAGGGGATGGTGAGAGAGGTCATTAATCGTGGCAACTAAAGGATTGATGTAATAGTTTAAATAGTGACAGTGCCAGAATGCATCCCTGCCAGACTCCTCTGTTACAGAAACCTCCTTGGTATAATGTCCCTGGGAACTATGTCTATCCTTTATAGTTGAATGATCATATAATTAATAAATGAACAGAAGGAGCCTTCTATCTATAGAGGAACATAGAAACTTATACCAAAGATTAGGCCAGGAAATTAAATCAAAGGCTGCAGGAAAATCTGTAAAAGCTTAGTTTGTAGCTTAGTACATGGCTTGAAAGTATGTTTTTCTGCCAGAATAAGAGTGTATGTCAAAAATAGAGTGGCCATTTCTGAATCCAGCCTGTCTTCAGCTAATATATTCCCTAGGTCTAACCAATCCTGGAACTTTATGGATAAATGTCTGGCATATATTTTACAAATAATGCTGAGGAGACTGATAGATCGATGGTGAGCCAGAAGATTCCAATGACCATTTTTGTAGGTAGCAACTATTACGGTAAGGCCCCAATCTTTGAGAATCATAGCTTTCTGATCAATATACATAATCTGCATAACCAATGAAGCCAGTACCAGGGCTGACCAATCCAAATTAGTACGCAGAACCTCAGCTGCGACAAAGTCTATGCCTGGCACTTTGCCTGGGCTAACCTATTTAACCAGATCTGTGATTTCAATGCTTGTCATGGGGGCCATGGGGGTAGTTTTATCAAAGATACGATACCGCAAAGCAAAACCACCACTATATCACCAGAGGTACAGGATTCTAGGGATTCAAATGGTGTTCTCATCTATCTTCTTTGTCCATGGAAGAGGGCCAAAAAGTGAAATAGAAAGATTAATTATGGAAATAGTGCTGACAAAAGAGATTTGATTTCCAGAACTATGGTCTGAGTCATCTAGATTAATGGACTACTGCGTGAGATGGATTGCACATCACAAGGATTGACAAAAATGTTTTTGGCCAAAGCATGAGAAATAATAGCTCTAATTCATTTCATGCTGATTAGTCCCTGCTTGAGTATCATATCTAATCCAGGACATCACACATTCAGACCAGCCAAACTAGAACAGGTTCAGAGAAGGGAATGCAGGTGATTATGGAATAGGAGGTAAGTCCTATTAAGAGAAAGTGAAGGAGTTTGTCATGTTTATCCTTGATAAATCATTCAAAAAATGTGTCACACAGAAAAGGTCAAGACCTGATTTCTATTGTTCCAGAGTACAAAATATTCAATAATAGGTTCAGGAGGGCAGATTGCTCACAAATTATAAGGGAAAAATGTGCTAATAGGGCAATTTGACAGTGGAATCAATTACCCTGAGAAATGGTGGGCCACCCTTTACCCTTCAAGCAGAAGTTAGAAAGGGATGCTTTAATGCATAATCCTACAGTGAAGAAGAGGCTGGACTCCATGGACTAAATGGCCTTTTCTGATCCTAAGATTCTATCACTTTTACCCAGCCCTTTGTTTTTTAGGGTTTTCAATCATTTTAATTTAGATAATCATAGAATCATAGCATTGGAAGGGACGATACAGAACCTAGTCCAACATCCTGCTCAGTGCAGGATCCACTACAGCATTTCTAAAAGATGACCATCCAGCCTGTGAAGACTTCCAGGGAAGGAGAACTCACTACTTCATGTGGCAGCCTTGTCCACTATCTGACAGAAAGTCCCTCCTAGTGTCTGACCTGATATCATCCTTGTAGTTTTAACCAGGCTAAAAGGTTCTGGTCCTGCCCTCTGGGGAAATAGAGAATAAATTCACTATTTATTCTGACAACCCTTCGGATATTTTAAGATCACAATCATATCTCCCTTGAGTTGCCTTTTCTGTAGGCTAAATATACTCACATCTTTTAACTATTCCTTCAATGGCTTAGTCCTTAGACTCCTCACAATCTTGGTAGCCCTCCTCTGGATTTGCTCCAGTTTGATACTGCCTGTTTTTTTTTAACTGTGATGCTCAGAACTAGACACATTCTTTCAAGTAGCATCTGACCATTATAGAGCAGAGCAAAGCAGAATGATCTGGACTCTGTGCTCCTATTAACGTACCCCAAGGGAGCATTTGCCTTTTTAGCAGAATACTGCTGAATAGGTGTAATTTTTGGTTGATCAGGTCATCCAGATCCTTTTCATATCTACTATTGCCAAGCTGATGACAATGGTATTCGTTATTACAAGGAGGCCTCACAATCCCTGGATATTATCTGAATATTACCCCTAAGAGGTTAGGAAAAAAATATTCCAGAACAAAGGTATTGTTTTTCATAAAAAGAGTCAGTTGAGGACTTTATTCATCCTGACCCCGAGGCCTGGAGAAAGACCCAGGTCTTAATCACCTTTCACCAGATAGGCCTCTAATTGGGTTTTGCCATCCATCATGGTTTTGATCAAGGCTCTCATATAATGAAATTATATATAATATAGTGTTAACTATAGTCCTCAGTCACGCCTGTGCCACATGCAGCATTCCTTGTTAATGGTAAGGACAGTACCATTTGTGCAGTACTGCAGTACTGCATTTCTGTCACAATGTAATACTAACCAACATAACACACATATAAGAATAAAGAATAGGTGTTTTGACGTGGTGCATACCAGAAGTATAATTTACATTTACATCCTATACTGTCTTCTCCCCCCATCCCTGGAAAACTTGCTTCAGATGCTCAGATCAACTTTAATGATTCCACATGCTTATAGTGTAATTTAGTATCACATATTGGTGTGTGGTATTCTAATTATAAAAGAAGGTAGTGTTGAAAAGATCACTTTATCATTGCATGCACACATACCACCTACAGTCTTATGATTTCTAGAGTAGCCAGAGTGCAGAAATGCAGGCTGCTTTATGCAGAAGCTTTTATCTAATCAACTTATTTTCTTAGTAGATTCAATGCATTTATAGTCTTATTTTTTTTCTACATTCATGTAGCTGTGTCAATCCAATACAGTAAGTATGTGTGTAATTATGATTTGGTTTATTGTGGGCATCCCCCCGATCTCTATCTGTTCTGGGCTTGGATAAACCCTGGAGTGAGGTCGAGCAGAGAGTCCTTAATCTTGATGTTCAAAGGGATAGTCTTAACATCATATACTTCTGTTATAATGAGCTCACATACTGTATTCACCTTTCACCATTCACAATTTTTTTCCCCCTAAACTTATGTCCTCACATAGGAGGGCATTACATTGACATACTTAGATACTCTTCCCACCCCTGAATGGGAGATTCAAAAATATCCCCTATGAAAAGCATTTATGCATATGTTCAGACACTGAAATTGAGAGAGTCACACAGGTGCTTCTGAAATGTCCTATTTATCATCTTTGGAGACTGAAGTTAATAAATTTCATAATCACAAATTATCTAGACCAGTCATAACAGGCAATAGTACATTTCTTATTAAATGATCAGGATCACAAATTGTCTAGAAAGATGGCCAAATTCTATACTGCAACAATCAAAATCAGAAGTTGTTGGATCTGAACATAGTCTGGATGTGCTTAGTTTCAGCTGCAAAGGAGCCTGTAATCTGGATATTTTGTATTTTAATTCTATTTTTCTTTTGATCTGTGACTGTATATTCTTTAATAATATTTTTTTTAATGTGCAACTTTACAGAAGGACAGGCTTAAAAATTGTCAGGATTAGCCCAGGAAACTCCAGGAGACAGTACAGATTCAATTCAGCATGGTTTATTGGCTTCAGTCCCGTTACAGAAATCTTCTCAGAGTGAAAGCAATTCCCAGAGTCACCCCACAAACATCCTGCATTCCTCAGGGAGGTGCCAGTCTCATTCTCTTATCTCTACCTCTTTGTTCTGGGGGTAAGAGTACGCGCTTTAACTCTTTCTGCTCTAGTTCTCACAAAAATAGAGTTTAAGTTACTACTCACAGTTGCGTACCTGAAAATGATTAAAAAGAAAATAAAAATAACTCTATGGAATTTGAACCTAAAATCACTTCTCTTTAACTCAGGGAATCTTTGCAAACAGATCCAAGAGCAGGTGAAATAATTTCTGGGTAATGCCATGTGAGACACAAACTATGCGCTGACATGCTGCCAGTCTTACATACTGTTTTTAAACCATCCCAACTGTGCTTAGTATTTTATACTTTTAATTGTAAGCCATCCAGAGTTGTTGGCAATCGGGTGGCCTATAAATTGCCTTAATTAATTAATAGCAGATGTTGCTGGACTGGCACTCACATAAATTAGTAAAATAGCAGTATTGTAACTACAAAATATTCCCCATGAAAACAGTTTGGGGGAAAAAACCAGAACATAAAGGGAGAAACAGCACAGGAATATATGTCACCTGGGTAAGCCACATATCTTGGTCTTGATTTTGAAGTCCTTGGCTCACATCTAGTAACAACCCACAGCTTAACCAGTATGATGCTGTAGGCGCTATGGATCCATTGATGTCACATAGGACAAGGCTTTTCAAATTGTCTTGCATGGAACCCTAAGATTCTACAAGACGTTGATGGGGTTCCATGAGGGCAAAAGAATAAGTTCACTCAAACACAGCCATTCTTCTATCTCTAGAGCCTTACCCCTTGATCAGGAGTTCTGGGAATATTTTTCTTAAGCCTACAGATTCCATGGGCTGAAAATGTTTGAAAACCTCTGAACCAGCATATTCCTCCATTTTGTTGGTAGTGGTGGTGTTGCTGTGGGCCAATTGTTTTGCTTCTATTGGGTTGAGTCTAGATCAGTGTTTTTCAAAGATGGCAACTTTAAGATGTGTGGACTTCAGCCCCCAGAATTTCCCAACCAGCATTTCTCAGCAACTTTGAAAAACACTTGTCTAGATCTTCTTCCACATGAAAGCAGATATCACAATACTGGAATGAGACTGAGATAAAACATGTAAAGTTCCCTCAAGCCAGAATTCTATCATTTCCTTCCATAATTCATGGAATTGTTACAAATGGATTTGCAGCTTTAAAAATGAACTAGTATTAATCCTAGGAGCTCAGTGTATTGTAACAGGACTACTATTATTTGATTAATTACATGATTAAACAGTTTGGTGTAGTGGTTAAGGCATCAGGATAGAAACTGGGAGACTGTGAATTCTAGGCCCACCCTTAGGCACCAAGCCAGGCCAGACACTCTCTCTCAGCCCTAGGAAGCAGGCAAGGGCAAACCACTTCTAAAATCTTGCCAAGAAAACTGCAGAGAGTTGTCTAGGCAGTTGCCAAGAGTCAACACTGACTCAAAGGCACAAAAACAAAACAAAACAAAACATGATTAAACATCTTTGAGATTTTTGGTAAGTACAACTAAATAAGTTTCTTTAATGGATTTTAATAACTAGTAAGTCCTAAACATATCTTACCTATTTACATTAATTTGAAGAAAAATATATATTTGGGGTGAAACCAGAAAGAGAAGACAGAGGTTTCTGGTTTATACAGCTAGTAGCCTAAAGCAACTTTGGCAGAAGGGATTCTCAAAGTATACTGTTTGTATTTGCAGGGAATTTAAACTGTGTTTTAAGACTGGTTGTTCATATACTTCTCCATGTTATGATATACATGTTTAAATAACCTCTCCTGGTGTCAGGTTTTGGCCCTGAAAATTCCTAACAATTCCTATCACAAAATAGAGGATGGGCAACTATGCAATTCAAAGATTTGTAGAAAAACACTGAATAAGATCCAAATGCATAACAACTCCTTGGTTCAAGCCTATTTCTTAATAAGAACCATCTCCAGTTGAAATTTGAAACCCATTAATTACCTTCTCCTCATTTATATGATAAGTGGTTCATTTTCTTTTATTGTGATTGAAGCCTCTGCCAATGATCAGGAAAAGGGGGAGTTGCATAGGATGTTTGATTGAATTTCATTGCTGTTGGCCATTTCTTAAACAGGTTACAGGCTGACAAACACAGGAAAAGGAGTCGATATCCATCCTCTGCCTCATTGACAAGCCAATCTTTTTTGTAAACATTTCATCAGTACCTGCCATTTGTATACCTGCCACATAGGGACTGGGGGAAAACTTGGCTTTATATAAGTAGAAAAGACTAATAGATGAAACAAAGACAATAATGATGGAATAAATCACCAATAAATGTGCAAACCACCTTTTATTGTTTGACTGCTCAGTTAGTTTTTAAAATAATGTTTAATTATAATTAAGAATTTGACATCTTGTTTTTGCTGCTAAGACTGTAGCATTTTATCTGTGAGAAAATAATTGGTAACAAGTAACTCAAGAAAGGCTTAATTTTTACAGGATTTCATATAAAACTGTAAATTTATCCTTTGTACATCTGTCCTCCAATTCCTCACAATGTACAGGTGAAACTCGAAAAATTAGAATATCGTGCAAATGTTCATTTATGTCAGTATGGCAACTCAAAAGGTGAAACCAATATATGAGATAGACGCATTACATGCAAAGCGAGATATGTCAAGCCTTACTTTGGTATAATTGTGACGATTATGGCGTACAGCTTATGAAAACCCCAAATTCACAATCTCAGAAAATTAGAATAGTGTGAAAAGGTTCAATATTCTAGGCTCAAAGTGTCCCACTCTAATCAGCTAACGAATCCGTAACACCTGCAAAGGGTTCCTGAGCCTTGAAATGGTCTCTCAGGCTGGTTCAGTAGGAATCACAAGCATGGGAAAGACTGCTGACCTGACAGTTGTGCAGAAAACCATCACTGACACCCTCCATAAGGAGGGAAAGCCCCAAAAGGTAATTGCAAAAGACGTTGGATGTTCCCAAAGTGCTGTATCAAAGCACATCAATAGAAGGTTATGTGGAAGGGAAAAGTGTGGTAGAAAAAGGTGCACAAGCAGCAGGGATGACCGCAGCCTGGAGAGGATTGTCAGGAAAAGGCCATTCAAAAGTGTTGGGGACTTTCACAAGGAGTGGACTGAGGCTGGAGTTAGTGCATCAAGAGCCACCACACACAGACGGATCCTGGACGTGGGCTTCAAATGTCGTATTCCACTTGTCAAGCCGCTCCTGAACAACAAACAACGTCAGAAGCGTCTTACCTGGGCTACAGAAAAAAAGAACTGGTCTGTTGCCCAGTGGTCCAAAGTCTTCTTTTCTGATGAGAGCAACTTTTGCATCTCATTTGGGAACCAAGGACCCAGAGTCTGGAGGAAGAATGGAGAGGCACACAATGCACGATGCTTGAAGTCCAGTGTGAAGTTTCCAGAGTCTGTGTTGATTTGGGAAGCCATGTCATCTGCTGGTGTTGGTCCACTGTGCTTCATTAAGTCCAGGGTCAACGCAGCCATCTACCAGGAGTTTTTGGAGCACTTCATGCTTCCTTCCGCAGACGAGCTTTATGGGGATGCTGACTTCATTTTCCAGCAGGACCTGGCACCTGTCCACACTGCCAAAAGTACCAAAACCTGGTTCAATGACCATGGGATTACTGTGCTTGATTGGCCAGCAAACATGCCTGACCTGAACCCCATAGAGAATCTATGGGGCATTGCCAAGAGAAAGATGAGGGACGTGAGACCGAACAATGCAGCGGAGCTGAAGGCCGCTATTGAAGCATCCTGGTCTTCCATAACACCTCAGCAGTGCCACAGGCTGATAGCATCCATGCTTATACTTTGCAGAGGTCCGATATTGTTCTATTTCCAATCCTTGTGTTATTGATGTCATGTAATATTCTAATTTTCTGAGATTGTGAATTTGGGGTTTTCATAAGCTGTATGCCATAATCATCACAATTATACCAAGTAAGGCTTGACATATCTCGCTTTGCATGTAATGCGTCTATCTCATATATTGGTTTCAACTTCTGAGTTGCCATACTGACATAAATGAACATTTGCACGATATTCTAATTTTTCGAGTTTCACCTGTATAAATAGTTGGGGTTGCTAAACAGGATTATTCAGTTCCAAATAGTAACATTTCTGGTAAAATTATTAATCTGAAATGCAACTACATTCCATATAAAGTATCCTGTTGATAAATTGTTAGACTCCACAAGCTTTGTCACAAAGCTATGAAATAGAACCTTAGTTGTAGAATAAATAGCCAAAATTCTATTCTAGTTCTCTCATTATCACTTATTATGTTTGCTGGGGGTAGACCATGGTATCTGGATGCTTCACAAAAATGTATGAACAAAAGATGCAAGTTAGAGGGGGACCAAATTTATCAGGGGAGGGAATAAGTGTGCTTGATGCAAGAAGATCTCAAATGATAGTAAAATATACAGAAACAGATATTTTCTTCATCAAGCAGGGGCTGTACTTGATGGTCTAAATCACCCATTCAGCTCTAGAATTGTGCTGTGACACAGCATGAAAGTTGAGCCTGGTGCAGAATAAGATAATCAGGGTGGGTTTTAATTAATTTAATTTAATTAATTAAAGAGGGGAAGGACATGTCCTGTTTCTGATTGAAAATCTGCCTATGTAGTTTGGAATCTCTACATGCTGGAAAGGAAAGCACTCCACATCTAAAACAGTGTAAAAGTTAAATGAGATTTTGAGACATTTGTTTGCATAGTGCCATAGTGAGGATGGGAGACAAGGAAGTATAGGTCCAGGGACTGACAGGTCAGTCCACTAATCAGAGTGAACTGGTTGCCCCAATTGCAGCTTTTTGCACAGACTATGAGGTGATACTTCTCTGTCACTCAGACTCTTTTTCTGAGTGTCTCTGTAAGTGATTAGGGTCTCTTTTGCAAGTGACCAATTGATTTATTTAAAGCTCTTTTAACACTTGTTTATGCAGCTTTCTGTTCTTCTCTTTTTCTTCTCTTTCACAATATATTCCAATCTTTTAATTTATTTAAAGACAATAATTGTTCAATTAGTAATCTTGACTTCTTCCTCTTTCTAATCCATTTCAATTCATTAAACCCTCCTGCCATTTTTTATTAATTAGCTATTATTGTACTGTCTAAACATGTAAATAATATATTTTATCATATTCTATTTTGGCTATAGTTTATATATCCCTAAGATAACTTTTGTTGCCCTTCTCTGAACAATTTTCAGTTTGGTGCACTAAACTGGAAATCATGCTGAAGACTGGTTCTGACCAAGGCAGAATAGTTGAGTTACCTGTGATTCGGAAACTACTTCTATTACAACAACTTAAAGCCACAGTACTGACTTACATTTAATTTGTAATTAGCTACTGTTTCAAGATATTTTTCACAAAGTATGATTGTTAAGCTACTTATCATCCATTCCTTACTTATGTGGTTTGATGTCTCTTTCCTAAATGAGGACATTCATCTCTGTTAAGTTTTATTCTGTAATTCTGAGATCATTTTTCTCATGTGTGAATGTTATTTTGAATTTCATTTTTGTCTTCTAGTAAGTAGCTATCATATTGAATTTGACATAATCTGCTATGTTGAATCTGTAAGGTTTACCCCGTTAGTCTCAGGGAAACTCTCGTGACACGTGTGTTCAGCAAAGAAGTTTACTCAAGCATAACATAAGTAAGTACAGACAAAGCCAGGATTGGCTTGGCATAGCTTGCCTGGTATTTTATAGTTCCCCTGTTCCCGCGCTTTTCCCCGTTGCTTAGTTACAGATTACCCGCAGTAATCCCTCCTCGCCCAAATGGCAGAATCAGTCCGGGGCTTTTGTCTTTCTGATTGCCGTCTATGGGTTGTGCTGTTGTTGTCTTTGTTGGTTTCCCCGGTTGCGCGCAAATCTGGGAGTTCTCAATCGCTCGTTGATTGCTTCGCTTCAGAGTCTCTGCGCATTCCTTTGTCTACAGCGCTCGAGGGAAGCCGGCACTGATACAAAGTATCTGCCTGCGGTTTGAGTTAAGTGCCGCCACCTGCCAGTAATCAGTTCACAGTTTCACATCCCCTTTTTCTCTGCTAGTGCCTGGGGCGGTGAAATTGACTAGGCGAAGTTGAGCGGTGCCTTCATTGTGCTGTGCCCTGCCGGCTGAATCTGACAAAATCCACCTTCCATCTTTTCATCCAAGTCATAAAAATGTTGAAGAGTTCAGGACCAAGCACCCTCTTCAATACTTTAGTTTGCTAAGGAATCATTGATAAGCCCTCTTTAAGTATATTTTTGATCCAGCTTGGTATCTTCAGACCATACATTATTAGATTGCTAATACCTGGTCAAATGCTTTTACAAATGAAATCAGGATATATTACATCTGCACCATTCCTACATCCATGGGTGAAATTACCAGATTAAAAGACAGAATAAAACAAGTCTAGCAAGGTTTGTTCTTGAGAAATCCATGTAGGGAGAAGGAAAAAGAAGCTCAACAAATCTTCCTGAACTCCACTGCCTTTTAAAAATTTCTTCTCAATTCATCATCTGAAATTATATTATTCTCATCAGTAACAATGATTTCCATCTCTGCTGATTTGTTTACTGATTTAGAAACAGCTACAATGGAAGAATTGATAAATATTTGCACATTTGAAGTGTGTATTTGAAGATATATGGGTCATGATCCCCTTTTTCTAGATATCAGGACCACATAACTGCCCTGAGTTGTTTTCCTAGTTCTTATGTTCAGTTGCTTCAGGTGTGATAGTAGAATTTTCCTAGATATTAATGTCAGACTGATTGGTCTATAATTCCCTTCAACCTTCCTTTTGTCTCCTTTTAGAATTATGGACAATATTTGCCGTCTACCAATTATCTGGACTTCACTATTCTCCATGATCTCTCAAAGAGAATACATAAGATTTCAGTCATACCATTGGCAAGTTCTTATGACAGTTTAGCGAACCTATGACACGGGTGTCAAAGGTGACATGCCATGACATTTTGGGTGACACACCAGCATTTACCAACACCCCACAACAACTATTCTCCCTGTTTGAGTTACTAAAGAAACTAAATTTGTTTTATTCGTATTTCATTTTTGTAATTATTTGACGTTTCTTTATATAATACATAGCACCACACATGATTGGACTGTATTTTTTTTAAATAAATAAATATGTAAAGAATGGTTTATCTTTTGTTTGGGGGGGGGGGGGCGACATGCCAGCAAAATCAAGTTAGGCATTTTCCAAATTTTTGACATGCCGAGCCCAAAAGGTTCGCCATCACTGCCTTATGGTATCAAATGATGCAGTTTACTGGGGCTTGGAAATTTAACACATTCATATAGTATTTATTCCCCATGGCTCTATCAGGCAGAAATTTCAATCCTGCTCTACCATTCTGCTTTTCAAAATTGCCTGGAGGAACAAACATTTTTGTTGGAGAAGACTGAACCAAAATAGGATCTGAGTAAATCTGTCTTTTGTTATTTGCTAACATATTAGTAACTTTATTGGTCACCTAATATAACGATTTGTCCTTTTCTTTAATTCTAAAATATATCCAAAGAAGCCTCTTTTGTTGTTCTAAAAATTTTTCACTAGCCCTTGGCTCATTTTCAGCTTTTCCTTTCCCAATGTGATCTCTGTCAGGTTCAGCCGGCATGGCACTGCTAGAAAGCCCGGCCAGCTGTGCTGAGCCAATTCTACCGCCTGCTCGCAAGCGGGGGAGAAAGAGGAAGTGCGAGCCATGGCTAATTGATCGGCCACCTGAGCCCACTTAACAGAAAACCGCAGGGTGGAAGTGTTGTATTCACTCTGATAAGCGGCACGCGCCAACAACGAATGGAGCCGCGAGCGCGGAAAGGAGATCAACGCACGATCCAGCAAACCTCGGTTTTGCATGCAACTGAAAGGACCCCGAGGAAACCAGCCCACGCCGGAGGGGCAGTCAATCAAGGGACAATGGGACATGGGCTGAACCTGCCATCTGGACAATTAAGGGGGATTATTGGGGCGCCGATAATCCACAGCCTGTAACATGATGATGGGGCGAACCGCAGGAAGGGGAGAGGTATAAATGGAACAATGTAATGTGCCAAGCCAGTCCTGGCTTTGTTTGTAACTGTTGCGTTACGGTTGAGTAAACCTCTTTTGCGAACCACATGTGTCACGGGAGTTTCTCTTGACAAATGGGGCATTCCTTACATAAAGCCAGGACTCACATTGAGTGCTACCCGGTAAACACCGAGGAGCGCTCACCTTCTTTCCTTGCAGTCAGGACCGGAGAGGAATCGATTGATGGCACCAGGAGATGGCCAGCGATGGGGAAACCACTAGCCAGCTGGGCAACCAGGAGCCCGGATCCGAAGGAGCGACGGCAGGGCCAGTCCAGTGCGAACAGTGCGCGGACACAGCCGAGAGGGCGCCAGAGGATGGGTGGTCGTTCGACAGGGCCAGGAGCCCCGACGGGTCGCCAGCATGGGGGGTCACGATGAGTCGTGACTTGGAACCCAAGACCCAGGAGCTGGAGGAACGACTCACCCGACTGGAGGCCAAGATCGAGCAGTGGATGAGTACCGTCCAAGTGATGCTGCAGACCATACTCCGGCAGGGCAAAGCCCCAAAGGCAGAGTCACAGGCGAAGAAGGAACCGGGTGATGCCAGCAGCGGTGGGAGCACGAGCTCGAGGAGCCACGCAGCGCCCAACCCAGAGGTCACACAGACGGGCCCAGTCCCTAGCGTGAGGAGAGGACCCGCAACCACGGCCAGTTCGCGGGGCGCCAAGCGGGCACTCGGCGGTGGAATGGAGCCAGAGGGGTTGACGGGACGTGAGGTCCCCTGGAGCAGCGGGGTGGGGTCCAGGAGCCGGAGGAGAGGCTGGACAGG
Source organism: Liasis olivaceus (assembly GCA_030867105.1). Classification (NCBI taxonomy): domain Eukaryota; kingdom Metazoa; phylum Chordata; class Lepidosauria; order Squamata; family Pythonidae; genus Liasis; species Liasis olivaceus. The sequence goes on from CM061351.1 coordinate 60,767,769, forward strand.
CTGGAGGGCGACCTCCAGCAGCGGACGACAGCTGTACCGGGCATGCGGCAGCCATGGCGTGGCGGACCCAGAACCCCGACTGGGGCAGCCGCAGAGGGCGGTGCAGAGATCAGGCTGGCAGAGGTGGTCAGCCTGATGGGGAGCGCGACGGAAAGTCGGCGGCCAGCAGAGGCACCCTGATTCAGGAGCTCGAGGGGCAAGCTCTTGGGGAGTCTCGAGCAACTAACCTATTCCCGTATGCAGGACAGGCTCCACTCGGAGATCCAGGGGAGAGCACCCAGCAGAGACAACCCGGAGGCTCCAGCGGGGTGGAGACGACCAACGGAGACAGCGGGAGATGCCGGGGCCTGGGGAAAGCAAGAGACTCGAACCCCGATACCAGCCACGGCAGACTGTGATGAGGCGGTGCCAGAGGCGAGGCGCAAGAGCCGACGGCGGAGGCTTGAGGTCGGTGAGGCCCGGCAGACTACAGGTACTTGCTACTGTTGTGGAGGAAAGGGGCATCGGATGGTGCAGTGCCCCTCGAGGCGGGGGGCCCTGGTGCGCTACACAGAGGATGGGGCCTGACGATCGCCGACTACAAGGAACCCCGACTGAGCCCAGAGGGAGGCAGCAGCTTGCAGAGCGGCATGCAGCGGAGCCGGCTGGCTCACGAGGAAGCCCAGCTCTGTGGGGAGAGGAGAGCGAGCCAGTGGAAGGCAACAGCCGGCAACACTGAGGTGCACCCCGAAGCAGCCAACGGAGTAGCAGTATGAGGACCCGTGGGATAGCAGAGACTGCTCACCCATGCGGGTCAGGGTCCACCTCAAGGGGGTGAGATCGGAAGCAGAGGCAAAAGTCAATGCCCTGCTGGACTCAGGATGCACTCACTGCCTGATCCACCTGGTACTGGCATCCGCGCTGGGGCTCAGAGTGAGGAGACTCAGGGAGCCCATCGCACTCAGCCAGTTGGATGGATCGACGGCGGGGAGGGGGGCAGCGCAGTATCGCACTGAGCCGGTCGGCTTAACAGTTGGAACAAACCGGGAGGAGCTATGCTTGGTAGTTGCCCCGGTGGCCGACCACGCACTAGTGCTGGGACTGGCATGGCTTACGTGCCAGAACCCGCACATCGATTGGGCGTCCAAGATGGTGCAGTTCGGCGGCACCACCGGGCAGATGGGGTTGAGCCGAGGAGAAGGCGTGAGAGCAGAGGACCCCATGGAGCTCGGCGAGGTGGCGGCTGCAGGACGGAGAGCCGAGGGCCAGCAAGCTGCAGCAGCGATGGCAGTGGGACCTGGGCAACCAACCGCACGCGAGACGAGGACAGCGCTGAGGGCGACTGGCAGAGGAGCCGGGGCAGCAAGTGCACGAGAGGGTGCGGCAGCAGAGTTGGTGTGATTCGACGGCACCACTGGGCAGACTGGGTTGAGCCACGGAGGAGGCGCGGGAGCAGAGAACCCAATGGAGCTCGAGGAGGTGGCGGCCACAGGAAGGGGAGCCAAGGGTCGGGAAGCTGCAGTGGTGATGGCAGCGGGGCCCAGGTGACCAACCGCATGTGAGGCAAATACGAGGACGGCGCCGAGGGTGACCGACAAACGAGAGGGGCCGGCAGCCGCAGAGACGGTGGCAACTCTGGGAATCCCCGAGGTGGCGGGAGTGCTGGTGTCGAGAGGCCCCAGCCCCATGACGGGGGGGGGGCGAGGGCAGCCATGGAAATGGTGGCGAGGTCGGGGACAGCCGAGGCAGCAGTGGCATCGACGGCAAAGGGCCCTGCAGCAATGCAGAGGGTGACTGCAGCAGAGACGGTGGCGGTGGGACCCGAGGGCCCCGTAGCAAAGCAGGCGGCGACAAGTGTGAGTGGAGTAGCCGGCGGTAGACCAGGACCCTGCCGCGGCCAGGGGAACCTGGATGGTTGTAAGACCCTGAGGGAGTTGCCGCTCAAATCGACAGACCCGATGACCCAGCTGGAGGCAAAAGGCGGAATCCAAACCCCAGCGGAGAAACAGGGGAAGGGAGCAGAGCCGGAGCTGAGGCGTCGCTGTGCGGAGGTGAGCGAGGGAGACTCCTGGCTGGCAAGCAACAAGGACTCCCTAAAAAAGCAAGGGAGCTGGTGGGAGCACAAAGGGAAGCTCTACATGCCAGAAGCTTGCCAGGTGGATGTGCTCAGGAGAGGGCACACCGATGAGATTACAGGACATTGTGGGTTCGTTAGAACTTTCCACCTCCTGCGTGAACAGTTTTGGTGGCCGTCTCTCTGGAGGGATGCGAGAGAATATGTGGCCAACTGCTCGACATGTGCAGCGACGAAGGAAGGGAAGGAGAACCTTCGGGGGCCCGTTCAACAAGTGAATTGGCCTGGGTAAGGCTAGAAGCCCCAGCCAGAGAAAAGACATGCCATACTGCCCGATGTGAGGGAAGCATCCCGGCAGCCCAATTAAGGAGGGGGACTTGTTTTCAGGGGGGCCGGTATGTCAGGTTCAGCCGGCACGGCACTGCTAGAAAGCCCGGCCAGCCATGCTGAGTCAATTCTACCACCCGCTCGCAAGCCCGGGGAAAAAGAGGAAGTGCAAGCTGTGGCTAATTGATTGGCCACCTGAGCCCACTTAACAGAAAACGGAAGGGTGGAAGTGTTGTATTCACCCTGATAAGCGGCGCGCACCAACGATGAACAGAGCTGCGAGCGCGGAAAGGAGATCAACGCACGATCCAGCAAACCCCGGTTTTGCACGTAACTGAAAGGACCCTGAGGAAACCAGCCCACACCGGAGGGGCAGTCAATCAAGGGACAATGGGACACAGGCTGAACCTGCCATCTGGACAATTAAGGGGGATTATTGGGGCACCAATAATCCACAACCTGTAACACGACGGGGCAAACCGCGGGAAGGGGAGAGGTATAAATGGAACAATGTAATGTGCCAAGCCAGTCCTGGCTTTGTTTGTAACTGTTGCGTTACGGTTGAGTAAACCTCTTTTGTGAACCACACGTGTCACGGGAGTTTCTCTTGACAAATGGGCATTCCTTACAATCTCTACAATTCCTAGTTACATGTACAATACATACTCTTCCTTGGTGACTGGCGTCTCTTTCCTCATTCTAGATGTGCCCTTGTTTTCCCTAAGTGTTTTGGGTAGATATCTGGCTTCTTCTGCTCTCCTCCATTTTTTTCCTCAGTGAAATTATTTGCAACTGTACTTCTATTATTTCCTCTTTCAGCAATTTCCATTCTCCGTGAACATCTTTCCCATTACATTCTTCTACCATGAGCTCTTATTTTTCATTCTTCTGAGTTTATTAATAGCCACTTTTTGAAGTCCCAGATACATTTGATTACATTGACATTTAGTTTCCCCTAAAATTAAGACCATTACATGGTCACTCTCCACCAACATTCTTGCCACTTCCATTCCCTCAACTAACTGTTCCTATTGCTTGGTTCTAAGTAAAAATTAACTGATTCCCTTGTGCCCTCTTAGATGGTTTATGCTTGGCTGAGATTATTTCCCAACAGATGTTGGGGTAATTAAAATTCTCCATCAGTTCTCCTTGAAATACTGTTTATTCAATGACCAGCAAAAATTAAAATAAAAAACAAAACACCAAGGTAAAATCAAATAGATGAGATAAAATCCTAGCATAACAAAGATAAAATAACACATAAAATGTGACATACACTACTATAATGGTGCATTAATTATCTGTGCAAGTGTAAATCTAAAATATTACGGTCTATGAAGTAAAATATATAATCATCTAAAAATAAGATAGCTAGTGTGTATTAAACCTAAAGTGATAAATAAAACAAAAGTAATTATTTCTATAAACAGTTATGTCTCATTTTCATTGCGGCAACACAGAATTTGGCTACTGCATAAGTGATAAAGGGCTTCAAATCTTCTAGAAGATGGTTCACATAGAAATTTTCTGATCTTCCTGGAAATTTTCATATTAGGGGCAGAATATAAGCAGACCTGACATCCCTGTAGAATTTGCAATGTAATAATACATGCAAAATAGTTTCAATCTCCTTGTCAGCACATGGGCAGGTACACATAGTTAATGGGGTTTTGGAGTATCTGCCTTGCAGCAGTACGGATGGTAAGATGTTATGCCTGGCTTTGAAAAATGCTATTCTCAGCTTGGGGAAAATTAGATTTTGTAGATACCTTGCTGGTTCCCAAGCCCTTATTTATCCAGTTTTTCCATTTTGGGGCAGCCTATCAACTTCAGTATGAAACTCCATATCCCTTAGTTTTTGAATGAGCAGTTATTTGGCTTGGATATATCCTACAAAAAATAGGAATGGTACAGAAAACCCATATAATATAATTCTGCTCTACAACCTGTTTCCAGGGAGAAGGAAAATTGTTTATTAAAACTAAAGGGATTAGTCCAACTGGGAAGAATTGGATTTATCATCATCTTCCAAGCCCTTACCTGGATTGCAGGCATTCCTGTCTCAAGCCAGGGACTTAACTGGGCGTTTGCTATTCCATTGGGTGCAGCAAGGATTGATCTCAAAAATTTTGTTTGCACTGTTTTCAGCACATCCTTCTCGCATAAATTCCTACTTGTGCCCCATAAAGGATTTGGGCCAGTGATTTGACCTCAAAAAGTTTTAATGCCACAGGGATTAATTGTCCCTGCTTGTATAAAAGAAATGCTTAAGTGCTTGTAGACCTAAGAGCTAGCGGCACTACATGGTTCTGGTCCATGTTCCACTTTAGAGTGGAAAACCACCTCAAGGGTATTTAAATGCAGTAACCTGCTCTAATTTGTGCCTTCTACTCTACAGGATTGTTGGGTGGCTCTCTTAGCGAGGACCAGAATTTCAGTTCTTCTTCATACCTCTTTGAAAGATCTGCAGTTTGCTTTTGGAAAGGACCCTCCACTTTTTCCTCTTGGTTAGGGAGGCAATTGTAGGCGTGAATAATAGTATTGCTTTTAATTATTCTTCCGCTCACAGTTCTCTACTGCACTGTCAAGTTCATTCACCTGGATTTCTGAGTAGGAGCGGATACTTTTAACATACAGTCCAACTTCTTTATCCTTTTGGTTCTCCTTTATCCTTTATCTTGCTTCTTTTCTTTTTGAACTGTTGCTATATTCCAGTCTGAGGAATCATCCCACTAGGTGTCCGATATACCTATGAAATCATATTTGTCTCCCTGTAGTTCAGGTTCCTGTTCCCACTTTCCCATTCTCTGGCTACTATTGTATAGACCGTGAAAGCCATTACCTTCATGAAAAGAATATTTCGGATTTTTCATTGAGTGATTCACTAGTCCCATTACAGTAACACTCCCTTTTCCTTCTTCAATGTACGCAAATTGCTATATAAGGTCCCTTTTCATCTCCAACCCACACAGGACTCCATTTAAAGCGGGTTTCCCAAACTTTGGGGGGTACCTCCCTTGGGGAGGTGTGAAAAACCTTTTAGTTACATTGTTACAATAAATCCACTTTTCCCAAAGTTTATTTGTATTGTTTTCATTATTTATTTCTGTTCATTTTAGTGTTTGCATTTTACATCTGTACATTTTGTACATTAAGATTACACTAAAGGGAGGTGTGATGGCAAAAAAAATTCGGAACCCCTGATGTAAAGGCTTCCCCCTAATCTCACATGCTTTGGCCAAACAGGATGTTTTCAGTCCTTTGAAGGAGTTGCCTATCCTTTGCCAGCAGTTCATCACCCAGCCAACTCAGACCATGGCTCCACAAGCCAAATCTGACCTGCAGAATTACAATCCCACTGATTTTCTGAAGAAAGGAAATGGCCAGGGCATTCACACACTATATTGAATATTGTTATTATCTACACCCATGTATACAAAGACACTCTGCATTCTATGTGCATTGCAGCTTTCCCAGGTTTCAAAAGAGAAATCAAAGACCCTATGTCAGATTGAGCTGTAGGATCCCAGGATTAATAATAAAGGTTTTGATGGCAACAGTTATTTAGGAGCATTAAACATTTCAAAGACACTGGAATGTATAATATAATATGTTGAATCACACAAATTATCCAAGGCTTCTGACACATTTTCCTTGAGCACTTTAGTATTATTAATCAAGTAGCTTTTGGAAATCAAAAATCTCCATTGCCTTTGCAGATCAAGCTGCTTTTTCTTACCTGCTAAAGACTTGTAGTATATTTTGGGCTGATAATTCTCTGGATGCTGTGAGGAAATTTTGCATCCTTATACTGGCTGTAGATCAATCTTTGTACCTTTTTTTTTACCTCAGAAACACTTCTTACTGAACCAGATATGGGAGGAGTTCCTCTTATAGAAAGCAGATTTCTTTGCACTCAGATTATCATATACAGTAGTCACCAAGAAGAAAAGCTACCCACGGCTTTTGAGATATCACACATATCAATCACTATACCTTTAAGCTTCAAGGTTTGAGGGGAATTGAATACAATTTAAGCTCTGTGACCATTGCAATCACTTGTGCCTATAAAGTATTACAGAGAAAAACAGTCAGATATTTGGACCATATTAATTCAAGCATAAGAGTTAACTGGTCAGTTTGAGCTCAATAATTTACAGAAAAATTCTCAATAAAGGGGAGAATATGAGAGCAGTTGAAGGTGCTACAGTCACAACCAGAAATAAATGTAAGCTCACTAGTTGGTTCAAAATATTAATGTCATAACCCTTATCCATTCAACATAATAAGAACAAGATGAGTCACCCTCTGGGTTAAACAAATACCAGGAAAATTAAATTTAGAGTCATTAGAACAGCTATCATGATTGATACAAGTCTCAAGTTTATAGATGAGAAGAAAACAAAGTATTGTAATCAGACACTGTTCTAGCATTGAAATCCCCCATTAAAATTAGATAAGCCGTAGGGAACTGAGATTCCAGTTTAACAATATATTGTTCTTAATTGAGACTTTAGAAACTCAAACTTGCCAGAGTGATTTGATTGCACAGAGGAAGCTACTTAATAGGAGCCAGAAAGGCGATGGAAGCTAACAAAGCCAGCCCATGTTTTGGTCTCCTTTGTTCTTTTACTATGATAACATCCAGGGTATTAATAGCATAATCAACTAAATCAAATTTTGCAGAGCATCAAGGCTCCTGAAGAAAAAGACACCAAATGATTTTTTATAATCCCCAAACCTACTGTCCTTTGCCTTGGATGCCCACCCAACAACATAACAAGGACAAGATTTAAGCCAGGTAATATTCAAAGAATTAATTTCACAGTCTATTGAAAGCACAGAGGTTGTGATAACGGAGGCCTGTGTAGTTAGCCAATCTATTTTGCTTTCCTATTCAGTTCCTCAGGCATGTTATGAAAATATGCCACATTGCCTTTAGAGGAAACTCTTTTGGGTTCATTCTTCAGCTGTTGATCTGAAGGAGGGGGCATAATTTATCAAATTGCAATTATTAATAGATTGATTGATTGATTGACAGGACTTATATGGCTGCCTATCTCATACAATGACTCCAGGAGACTCACAACAATCCATAAATCATAGTTAAAAACAAAGGTACCCTTCCCCCCAGGCACCTTTCCTGCCATTTGCAGAAGACATACGATTAACTGAGAATAAAACAAACTTAAATTCCTGGGCAGGGGAAAATTCTATTTCTGTTCTTAAACAATCCTCTGTGATATTATTCTCAGTTCATGAATTTCTGCAAATATTGTTCTTTTCATAATACATGCTGTTTGGAATAATGCCCATTGCTGAACCCATCAGGCCCATCCCACTGTTCTTCCAGTTTGACTCTGCTGAATAAGAATAAATAAGAGTATTCAACACTGTCAATCTCTGAAGTGTTTCTTCCTGAGGCTTGGAAGACAATTTAAGAAAGGCATTTAGAAACATCATCTCTACAAGGACAAGGCTGTTAACTGCCTAAAGAGCCAAGAAAAGAAGGCACTGTTTGGGGCCAAGTGGGACTCATTAATTAACAGAAGCCATCTCATCCTTCTTGTGGGAAGACAGAGTCTGCTCCAAGGAGATATGCACAGGTCACTCAAATCAAATAACTTTATTACAGCCATAAGGCCAGAAAAGAACAGTATAAATCCTAAAAAGTAAGTAAAAAGAAATATACATATATATCAATTGATGTATATATAAATATAAAATATATAACAAGAAATAAGAATGAAATACAGAATATAAAAGTACATAAATAAAAGTACAATAATAATAGAATAGAATAAAATAACATAAAATACAAGTAAGTAAATGAACCAGAATCTTCGACTGTAAGCAAGACGAATGGCACATATAGAGGCACAAAACTGGGCAACCTGGGAGGATATGCTTGAGTTCTTATCAGATAGGAGGAGCAACAAATAGAAGTTGTGCTCTCTGCCCAGAAATGTCTTCTGGATGGGGTGGATGAGAATCATCCTAGATTCCCCTAAAGGGAAGAACAGAGGAGCATATGGCTCAAAGCCATTGCCACATAGTGCACTGGAGTATTCTTATAGCGTCCAAAGACGACTGATGAGAGCAGTGCATCTAGCCTGGCTAAGCTAAAAGCCCTACAAAATTCTGATATTGTAACAGATGATAAATCAAACCCTTTTACAAGAAACTCCCAAATTATAGGACTAGGCACTAGGCTTATATTAGATTGAAGGTCTGTCTCCCAGATCTGTTGCTTGAGAGTGCATCTGGCATGTTCAAAGCTTAAGGAGCAAAGATTCTCTATTGAAAAACCCAATAAATTGATTTTATCAGTAGCTTTCTCAAGCCACATTGATTTAAAGTGGTCCCTAAGTACCAAAGGGACCAGCCATTAGGGAAGAAAATTAATTTTGACCAAAAGTTGACAAGTAAAAACCAAGTTCTAGCCTTCACAGAAACTAAACCCATCTCCAAATGTAAAACAGTATTCTTAATACATTTTGGGACTGCAAGAATGGCTCTAATAAACTTAGTTTGAACAACTTCAAGAATATTGAACTTGGTAAAAGTGTAGATATACATACTGTAGAGAAGCTGAGGGACAGCCTTGATCAAGAACACCTTACAGGCTGCAGGGATATAATGAGCTCCCTTTGAATGAAAAAATCTCAGAATAGCCGTGGAGTTACACTGAGCAACACTAGTCTGGTAGGAAAGTTGTGCATTCCAAGGAATTTATAGGTATACACCTGCTTAATTGGAGTCCCACTGATTTGCCAGAACCAGAAATTTGGTTTTCTGATAATTTATTAATAATCTTACTTCCACTATTGTATTCTCTTGAGCTGTCCTTTCACTCCAAACTAGGCTATTCTACATATAAAACATCATCTATATGGCTTGAAACATGAAACAAATGCTTTCCTTTCATTTGAGAAAGCATGCAGTTTGTTTTGGGGTGGCATTGAAAAAAACAGGTTATATTAAATCAAATTAAAACAAAGTTTCACTAATTAGTATAAACTGGGCTGACTTGATTAGAGGCAGGGGTTAAAGTAGCCTGTAAATCTAACTCTCTGCACTTTCTTTGGTTAGAAGTGCTGACTAAGAGCATCTGGAGCAGATATATTAGAGAAAGCAGGAATATTATCAGAATTTGTGAGCACATTTCTTGACTGTGGTATTAAGGCAAGTTTAACTTTCTAAAGTAGATTGAGTAAATTACCAAATTAGGTGTTTGTTTATTGCCAAGGACTTGAATAGTTTCCTTGAAATTCAACTGTTGACTATTGTAGTCACAGCTCAAAAGCTACTATATCCCAGGCTTAGCATAGAGGAAGCATAGACATAAAGGAAGCATAGACATAGGGCTGTGCAGTGCTTCAAATTTAAAGGCAAAAATGTGCTTTGGAGCACACAGTGAACTTATGTGACACCTGTTTGCAATTCCTTAAAACAGCTGTGTTTTTCCCCAATATCGTATGGCTGTTCTGTATAGCTGCAGTGCAATCCTGGGACAAGATGAGTTTGGTTTAAAGAGTTACATGTAGGTACAACATGTACACCTCTTGGATACTCAGAAGCACTTTTTGCCTTCACATCCAAAGTATTGTGCTGCCTTACTGATCACAATAAGAACGCTGAGGTTTATTTAGAGTTGCAGAAGATCCTTGTCACAAAGGGATCCTTGGGAAATTATCAGACACTTGTGAATTTTTCCTTTTTCTTCATAACAGAGATAGTTGCAAGTTTCTACTTTCATTTGCAGGTATGTAATTCTACAGTATTCAGTTAAGGAGTTAAACAAGCATTTTCCCTCTTCTCTTCCTTCTTCAGTTGTAAAAGAATAGGAATGCTACTTGTGCCAGATTTTTAGGTTAACCCTTCCCTATTTTACAGATGTTTAAATTAAGGCTGTGGTTGTCTGTGTGTGCAGCTTTGTCTGCAATCTCCCCCCCCCCCCCCCCCATTTTGATTAAGCACAGCTGGCCAATTTCTCAGGCTGGTAGGATATTGTCTAAGAGTTCAACAGTCTTGCTTCCACTTTGGAAGAAGCAAACCACCGGGGGGTCCAAGTTGCCTAATCCAACATGGTTTGCCAGCCATCTTCTCCCCTTAGCCTACTCCTGCCAGCCAGCTTAGCCCCTATTAACTTCCTGTTCCCCCCTCAGGAGAACTGCTGTCTGAAAGTGTAAAAACTTTTCTTTCTTTCCTAGAACAGAGTGCATATCTGGGTGATCACTAGAGAATATGGCAGACAGTGTTCCAGTGATGCATTCTGTTACAAGCCCATAAAATTATCTATAATATGGCATTCCCATTCTACAGGGGGGAAAAAATGAAATGTTTATATGAAATATTTCATTAAAAAAAAATAACTGTAGCAAAGTGCAAGTAGAATAAGAATATGGTTGAAAGTATTTTTAATTAATGCTTTAAAGTAGGACATCACAGAAAGACTGACTAAGCAAAGGAATAGTAAGAATTTCTACAATCTTCATATGATGTGAAATACTTGCCATTTCCTAAAATAATTTGAGCAATCTTTAATTGCCTCTCACCCTCTTCATCCACTCATATCCATAAATCTTTATCAGCTATACTTCATCAATTTGTATTGAAATTCAGACAGTTGTTATCTACAAGCATCCCATTTTTGTGTAGTGAAAATCAGAATGATTTATGATTAAATAGTGGATTGGGCTATCATTCTCATATATAAAATTGAGTTTTGGCTCCAACACCATCTCAATATTCTTCTGGTGCTCTTGTTAGGATTTTTAAGATACTCTCTTATACTGAAATTGGGAACATAATGACTTAGTTGGGGAGGGGGATCTTTGTAGTTTTCACAGCTTGTTGGCAGGCAAAAGATGAGTAGGTGGAGTTGTTTCGTAAGGACAAATCCTTTCTGGAAAAGGATTTCCAGCTGAATTTCTAAAATACATGTGAACTTCTGCTTATTTATTAAGGAAAGAGCTGTATGGGCCCTAGCAAGACTTCCTTTGAAATAAATATATATATAGACTCAGGCTACAGAAGTGTATTAATTGGAAAATGAAGTTGTCCAGCGTGGGGCATTATATAATATCGCTGTCAATTTATCTGTAGCTTCTTCAGTAACTATTCCACACTCTTCCAACCACTTATCTAATTACATTGTGACCTGTGAACAATAATTTCCTCTAGGAATTGTATAGAAACACAATTGAGAGTCACCCAGAGTCACTTACATGAGATGGGTGGCTACACAAATCAAATAAATAATTTAAAGAAAGAAACAGTAGCAATATTGACATATTTGATATATAATGGAAACATCTAACACATAAATGTACTGAGGTAAGGAAATAAGGAAATTTAAAAAACAGAATATGTGTGTGATCCTGATGTAGTACTGCTTTCTTTTTCTTCAGTATTGATTCTTGTAATAGATTTTAAAATCCCAATATAATTAAAAATTACAGTTACAGCGACATTTACATAACAATTTGCAATGATAAAATTAAGAAGATAGAAAATCCAACCATCGATTCTCTCATAACTAAGCCAAAAATTTTGGTTTCTTATTCAAAAAGATTACAATGTGATTATCTCAAACTATGTCCCATGTTTTAAGGGAAGCAATTTTAGTGGTTTCAGTATAGTGAATAAAAAGATGACAATTTTGTTTTCAGACTTCTGCTAGTTTCTAACTTTTCATAGGAATATTTTAACTTCTGAAAAACATATCTTTTTCTCCTTCTACACAGCCACATTCTCCTAGACAGGATAGCAATACGGAATGATTTCCTCCCAATCTGCCAAAGTTCCCTCTAAAATATTTTCACATCAAGAAACTTGTTAAGGGCACCCTCCTATGTGTGTTTATTTGGAAATGAGTCCACTGGATTCTTATTTTTGAAAAGCATAGACTCAAGCTCCTCATGAACACAGAGTAGCCCCGAGAAATTGAAGTAATAGTACTAGTTCAGCAATCCCTAAATTGGCTTGGGCTTTGTCTTCAGTTAGAGGTGACCATGAAATAAATGTGCTAGATCAGGGTTTCTCAACCTTGGCAACTTTAAGACGTGTGGACTTCAACTCCCAGAATTCCCCATGTCTTAAAGTTGTCAAAGTTGAGAAACCCTATGCTAGATACTAGTGAGATACCCCTTAGTCCACAAGGAACTACAAAAAGAATTCCTCTTTTATGTTATAGCTGATAGAATGGCTTAATTTTAAAAACGTTTCTTCATAAAAACAGAAAGCATTTGGCATCGCAATACAAAAGGTATTTATTCTATTATCTTGATAAAAAAAAGTAGCAAACCCAGCACCAAACCGAAGAGCAATACTGCCATCTACTGGACAGTCGTAAATACTAGCCTTAACAAGTAGGATGGCTGCATTATTTTATTATACTGTATTCTGCGGAATAGAAGTATTGATTTCCCACACCTGTATGATTTGCATTACTAAGGTTTTTGAGAGTTAAAAGCAGCAGTCCAGGAAAGAAAGACAGCAGTGACAGAATGCTTGAGGAAAAGAAAAAGCCATTTTATGGCAGATTCATGTGCATTTTTCCAGCACTAATAATATTCTCTTCTCCACTATAAATGTATTGACATGCATCTCTCCATGCTCCTGCCCTTTTCAATTTAATATTATTATTTTTTAATTTATAGTTAAAATAAGTATATTAGTTTACTGTAGATTTTAATTGGATTTTTATTGGTCTTACTAGACTATTTTAAATATATTCATAACTATTCATGGTATGATGATTGTGGAGGCAAAAGGGGCAAGCAAAAGAGTCTGAGTGAATTTAAACAACTTGGGAAAAATAAAGAAATGACATGGCATCAGTAACAATCATTAACAATCTTTATGCCAGATTTCTCTCATCTAAAATTAGTGCTGGGTACAAAGTGAAAATATTATTGCTGAAGAACAGGCCAGATTTAGAGAGGAACGACCAACATTAGATCATTGTTTGGTTTTCCACCATTTGGCAGAAAAATATTCTGTGCCCCCTCACAGTTCCCTTTTTGTAAACTTTGTTGATTTTAAGTCAGCTTTCAATCTAATACCAAGTGTGATAACCTGAGACATTCCACTATTGATAAAAGGCTGCTTGTGCTTATTCAGGAACACAAACACCTCCCTGAAAATTAGATGTACCCCTTGGGGACATTTATCTAAAGCAGTCCCAACTTATAGAGAGGTAAGACACAGTTGCATATTAGCTCCATTACTTTTCAATTTATATCTAAATCCAATTCAAGCGCTTGCTGTTCCAGCCCATCATCCACCCATTTTGGCTGATTTTGCGATCCCAGCAGTACTGCATGCCAGTGATGTAGCTAATTACAGGTGAAACTCGAAAAATTAGAATATCGTGCAAATGTTCATTTATGTCAGTATGGCAACTCAAAAGGTGAAATCAATATATGAGATAGACGCATTACATGCAAAGCGAGATATGTCAAGCCTTACTTTGGTATAATTGTGACGATTATGGCGTACAGCTTATGAAAACCCCAAATTCACAATCTCAGAAAATTAGAATAGTGTGAAAAGGTTCAATATTCTAGGCTCAAAGTGTCCCACTCTAATCAGCTAACGAATCCGTAACACCTGCAAAGGGTTCCTGAGCCTTGAAATGGTCTCTCAGGCTGGTTCAGTAGGAATCACAAGCATGGGAAAGACTGCTGACCTGACAGTTGTGCAGAAAACCATCATTGACACCCTCCATAAGGAGGGAAAGCCCCAAAAGGTAATTGCAAAAGAAGTTGGATGTTCCCAAAGTGCTGTATCAAAGCACATCAATAGAAGGTTATGTGGAAGGGAAAAGTGTGGTAGAAAAAGGTGCACAAGCAGCAGGGATGACCGCAGCCTGGAGAGGATTGTCAGGAAAAGGCCATTCAAAAGTGTTGGGGACTTTCACAAGGAGTGGACTGAGGCTGGAGTTAGTGCATCAAGAGCCACCACACACAGACGGATCCTGGACGTGGGCTTCAAATGTCGTATTCCACTTGTCAAGCCGCTCCTGAACAACAAACAACGTCAGAAGCGTCTTACCTGGGCTACAGAAAAAAAGAACTGGTCTGTTGCCCAGTGGTCCAAAGTCTTCTTTTCTGATGAGAGCAACTTTTGCATCTCATTTGGGAACCAAGGACCCAGAGTCTGGAGGAAGAATGGAGAGGCACACAATGCACGATGCTTGAAGTCCAGTGTGAAGTTTCCACAATCTGTGTTGATTTGGGGAGCCATGTCATCTGCTGGTGTTGGTCCACTGTGCTTCATTAAGTCCAGGGTCAACGCAGCCGTCTACCAGGAGATTTTGGAGCACTTCATGCTTCCTTCCGCAGACGAGCTTTATGGGGATGCTGACTTCATTTTCCAGCAGGACTTGTGTCAAGTCCTCCCCGCCTGACTCCCAATTCCGAAGTATTCTCATGCAACCAGGCTTGGTTCAGAAAAATACTCTTTATTGAGTGGTACAGGTAGCTTGTAAACAGAACTTTGCTAAAACTAAAGCCTTGGTTAAACTTCCCTCTATTTATCCCTCTATTTATCCCCCCTCCCTTGATTGCCTGGCATCTTGAGTCTTCTCCACCGGGTGGTGACCTTTTTCCTTCCTCCCCCCTCCTCCCCGAGCCTCTTCCTGGCTCTTTGGGGCCCCAGCTGCCTTGCTGGCAATCAAGCCAGGCGAAATTGCCCATATATGGTTAAGCTGCTTCCCAGCTCCCATTACAACCATTAACAGAACCCCCCCCCCTTTAGTTACTAGTGGCAGAACCAATTCACTCTAACTCCCAACGACTGCAATACCATGGCAAACAACAACAGATGGGTGATGCAGGTTCTGACATGCCGCCCCCCCCCCAAATTTTTTATATAGAAGAACCCCTCTTCACCACAATGGCCTGGAACCCTAGAACGAAGAAAAAAGAGGGACTGGAATTACAAAGCCATACAGTCCATAGAATACCACAAGGTTACTAGGGTTTGTTAGGATAATTTCTATAAAAGTCCAACAGTAAGTCAGGAGCTTTAACATGTCTTTTGGAGACCCATTCAGCCAACGATTTAGGGAAATGTTTCCAATGTACCAAATACTGAATGTCCGCTTTGAATTTTCTAGAGTCCAATATTTCCCTGATCTCAAAGTGTTGCTCCCCCTCGATCATAATAGGTTCAGGCGGGGTGACTGAGGGCCTCCATTTCTCAGATTCCTTGTAAGGTTTCAACAGTTCACTGTGGAAGACAGGGTTAATCTTCCTGAGGGTTTTGGGGAGTTTCAAGCGTACAGAAACAGGGTTAATTACTCTATCCACTGTGAACGGTCCAATGAATTTATTATCAAGCTTTCTACATGCTCTGGAAGACTTCAGATTCTTGGTAGACAACCACATTTTGTCCCCCACTTTCCACGGTTCATGTGGGGCCCTCTTATCTGCCTGGGCTTTGTAACTTTCTCTAGCTTTGGCAATAGCTTTTTCAGCAATTGGCCACAATTGCCTTATCCTGTCACCCCATTCATCCACTGTTTTAACCCCTGTCTGAGCGTGAGGAAGTTCGGGTATAGGTACAAAGTCTTGCCCCGATACAATTTGGAAAGGTGATAGCCCAGTACTATCGTGGACAGCATTATTGTAAGCCACTTCGGCGTAAGGTAATAATTCCACCCAATTGTCCTGCTGATGATTTATGAAACATTGTAAATATTGTTCCAATCCCGCATTCCTCCTCTCCGTCGCTCTGTCCATCTGAGGATGGAAGGCAGAGCTCATTGCTTGCTTGGACCCCAAAAGGGTTAAAAATGCCTTCCAGAATTTAGAGGAGAACTGGACCCCCCTGTCGCTGATCACTCTTTCAGGACAACCATGTAATCTGTATATGTGTTGGATAAACATTGCAGCTAGTTCAGGCGCTGAGGGGATGGTTTTGCACGGGATGAAGTGAGTTTGCTTAGAGAAGAGATCAGTAACAGTCCACACTACTGTCATTTTCCTGCTCTCTGGCAGGCCTACAATAAAATCCATGGCTATTTCTTTCCAGGGTTTTTCAGGGCATGCCACAGATTGCAACAACCCATGTGGTTTCCCCCCTTGCCTTTTTGCCATAGCACATACAGGACAGGTATTTACATATTCCGCCACATCTCTTCTGAGAGAAGGCCACCAAAATTGCCTGTGTAGTAGATGTAGAGTTTTGACAAAGCCAAAGTGTCCTGCTGTTTTATCATCATGGCACCTTAGTAGCACCAGTTTGTGAGCCTCCTGGGGCATGTATAGTCTATCTGCTTTCCACCATGCCCCCTCCCTCTGGGTCAGTTCACCCTTATTCTCCTGGAACCATGCATCCTGTTCCAGAAGGCGATTTAAGTCCGTTAATAACTCTGGCTTAAGGGTGGTTTTGGTGGCCTTACTTAATGATCTGGTGACTGCAGCTGCCAGTTCTGGCTCCCGCCTGTTGGGTATTACAGCTGACACCACCTTCTCCTGTTGGCTATTGTGCTGTGGCAGCCTGGAAAGAGCATCTGCCAAGAAGTTACGCCCTCCCAGGATGTACTTTAAAGTGAAATTAAATCTACTGAAGAATTGCGCCCATCTTATTTGTTTAGGAGACAATTTTCTGGGTGATGCCAACGCTTCTAAGTTCTTATGGTCCGTCCAAACCTCAAAAGGTTCCTCCGCCCCTTCCAGCAAATGTCGCCAATTCATTAACGCCCATTTCACTGCGAAAGCCTCCTTTTCCCATACCAGCCACCTCCTCTCAGTTTCAGTGAACTTCCTAGATAAGTAAGCACATGGTTTTAACACTCCGTCCCCCTCTTTTTGTAAGAGGACTGCACCCGTTGCTACATCTGAGGCATCGGCCTGAATGACAAAAGGCTTTGCTGGGTCTGGGTGCTTCAGGATGGGTTCAGCCGTGAATAATTGCTTGAGGCTTTCAAAAGCCTCCTGACACTCTCTTGTCCATTTTAAAGAGGCCCCTGGGTTCTGACAACTTGGCACCTGCCCACACTGCCAAAAGTACCAAAACCTGGTTCAATGACCATGGGATTACTGTGCTTGATTGGCCAGCAAACTCGCCTGACCTGAACCCCATAGAGAATCGATGGGGCATTGCCAAGAGAAAGATGAGGGACATGAGACCAAACAATGCAGCGGAGCTGAAGGCCGCTATTGAAGCATCCTGGTCTTCCATAACACCTCAGCAGTGCCACAGGCTGATAGCATCCATGCCACGCCGCATTGCGGCAGTCATTGCTGCAAAAGGGGCCCAAACCAAGTACTGAGCACATATGCATGCTTATACTTTGCAGAGGTCCGATATTGTTCTATTTCCAATCCTTGTGTTATTGATGTCATGTAATATTCTAATTTTCTGAGATTGTGAATTTGGGGTTTTCATAAGCCGTACGCCATAATCATCACAATTATACCAAAGTAAGGCTTGACATATCTCGCTTTGCATGTAATACGTTTATCTCATATATTGGTTTCACCTTTTGAGTTGCCATACTGACATAAATGAACATTTGCACGATATTCTAATTTTTCGAGTTTCACCTGTATGTCTACTTCACAGGTGGGAATGAGAAAAGTACTTAGAGCTCTAGCTTTATTTTGCACAGAACATAAACTATCAATAAATTATCAGAAAACCAAAGTGCTTGTTTTCGCCTGACGCTGTCATAAAATTCACAAATGGCAAATAAATGGGATTCAAATTGAACAGGTGCACATCTATAAATACCTCAGAGCACAGTTCCATGCTCCCTTATCCTGGAATGCTCATTTTTTCTACCAGGCAAGTGTCGCTCAGCGTACCTCTTCAGCTACTGTAAAATTTTATCATTCAAAAGGAGCCCATTATATCCCTGCAGCTTGCAGTCTTTCAAGCCTCAGCTTCTCTATGGCTCTCAAATTTGCTCCTTTGTATTATTGAAACCCTTCAAAATAATTTTATTAGAGCCATATTAATGGTTCCAAAAAATGTCAAAAATGCCATCCTACATATAGAAACAGGTATAATTTCTTTGGATGCTAGGGCATGGTTTCTTCTTCTTACCTTCTGGTTAAAGTTCATTTTACTTCCTATAGGTTTAGCCCCATTAGTATTTAGAGATTGCTTTAAAGCTTAAAAAAGCCCTAGATAAAATTCAGTTGTTGGCTTCTCTATGGAAGGTCTGTGCTCATTAGGTTTTGATAATGCCAGAACCGCCCTTAAACAATGAATTTGGGATATAGATCTCCAAACAAATTTAAATAAGGGGCTATGTCCCAATATTTCTCATTTTCTCCCAAAAGGGTTCATTGCAGCCTCCTGTTTATCATCCATTACAATTTTGAAATTCCGTAAGGCCTTCACCTTAGTCAGGATGGATGCTTTGCCTTCAGCAGTTCTTTTTGGATGTTTTAAGGGCATTCCTATGCACATGGTTGTGTCCATGTGGTGATGGCTCAATAGAAACTCTAAGCCATATGCTACTTTATTGCTCTCTATATAAGGACTCCAGACAGACCTTTTTATATCCGATCTTGAAGAAATTTCCAAGTAGGAAATGTGATTTTTATTTAATGTTGCTTTTTTTGGACAAGGATTCAAAAATATCTGCCCAAGTTGCCCAGTTGTATCCTACCATCTGTACAATATGCCACACCATTATCTAGGTTTGGAATTTTTTACAATAGTATCTTATTTTGATCTATTTTAGTATTTTTATTCTTAACTATTTTAGACCCTATTATATTTACTGTTTTTCTGTTATATAGATATGTACATGTGGAGGGATGTATTGCTGATATTGTTAGATGTTTTGACTGTGTCTGGCCTAAGGGTTGTAATAAACTTGATTGATTGACTGTCATAATGATTAATTTTTGCACAATATCCTTACTAGTGCTTTCCATCACTTTGGATTATAAAGCCAAAGGCATTATTTTTAGCATATAGGGCACTACTAGATGGTGCCTATTGACCTTCAAAGCAATAATCATCATTACAGAAATTTATGATCTGGCCAAATCTTGCAAGTTTTTTACATGAGATCTTTGTAAATAAAATATAATACAATATACATATATACAAATATATACATACATATATTGTTTCCACAACATGTATAATCCATAATCAATACTGGGATTCTGGCCCTATTTACTGATGCTGGGTGTGTGAGAAGACAGGGGACTTAAGCACACATAACTGTACTTAACAATTGCTAAAATTAATTCAACACAAAAGAGAGGTGGATGTTGTAACTCAACTTCAAATGAGATAGTAGCATTTGTAAACAGACAAGAATAACACAGAATTAAACTCAACACAAAAACCTGAAGCAGTTGACTCTCAAATGCAAGGACTATGAAACAATTCAGTTTAAAGCATGGGGATAAGATTTCTGTCCAGGAGAAGTTGCATTATAAAATATAGATTTCAATACCAAGTAACAAAAAGAAAAGTATATGTGACAAGTATGAATTATCCAGTTTGAATACAGTTAAATAATTTATCTTAGTTTGATTCATTTATTCTGAACATTTAATTTTGTAATTTAAACACAGTCCTTATAAATAACGGATAAATTCAGAATTGTATCATTGATAAACTCAACATATTCTCTACTAATATTAACTGTTTGAATAGTCCATTTAAAAGGAAAAAGATATAATTTGAAAAAAGAGAAAACACATATAAGTTTACAAGAGACTCATATAAAAATGTAGTGAATCTGCTGGAATGCAAATACCTTGATCAAAAATGTGTGGCCTTAGACAGACAGAAAACAAATGGGGTAGACATATATGTAAAAAATTTACCATGGTCCTTAGAAAAACAAATTAAAGATGCAAAAGGAAGATTTATAATATTACATTTTCAGACTGAATTTGGAAAGGTAACAGTTGCCTCAGTTTATGTGCCAAATGACAATAAAACAACATTTTATTATTTTTTTCAATCTCTTCATGGAATTGCATAGGGAGATATCTCAGTACACATGAATGGGGTTTTATTCCCTCTCCTGGAGAAGTCAATTTCATCAAGTCAAGACAAACGTCCCTCATTTATTTATTTTTTTTAGATTATATGACATTATCATCTCTCTTGGATGAATAAATACTCTGCAGAGTATGATAGTAAGAATATCATACTATTCTTCAGCTCATAAAACTTATTTTAGGATAGTCATGTGTTGGATTACTAATTCATTGTTGATCAATCTTAATTACATGGAGGTGGTAGTTTCAACATACGCAGATCACAACAATCTCATAATTGTAAGATTAAACACAGAAATTAGAGCCTGCTTGGTGTAGTGGTTTAAGGCACCAGGCTGGAAACCAGGAGACCATGAGTTCTAGTCCCACCTTAAGTACAAAGCTTGGGCCAGTCACTCTCTCTCAACCCTAGGAAGCATGCAATGGCAAACTACTTCTGGAAAAAAAGTTTTGCCAAGCAAACTGCAGGGACTTGTCCAGGTAGTCGCCAGGAGTCAAGATTGACTCCAAGGCACAAAAACAACAACAGGCATTCCTTAACAAATTATTACAAGAGGATATTAAATTGAAATGTCACCATGTTTCCCCTTCCCATCCTGCACAATTCTTTGGACTGCACTGTTGTGGCAATGGAGCACTTCCCCCACAACTGTGTCATTCAAATGTTGCAGACTTTCACCTCTGCAAAACTGTAGAAGCCAATTCCCCAGTCATGTCAGCTGTCCCTAGTAGGAGCCCCTCAGTCTCCATACAGTTCACTGACACAGGGTCTTTGCAGGGTAAGGAGGATAAGATGCTTACTGAATGCTAATCCTGTAAGTTTTAGTATAGTTCCAGGCCAAGGAATAAAACTATTTGTTTATTCTGTACCTGCATTTTGTACAATACCAAACCCTTAAGGTCATAAGGAGTCACATGAGACTCTCATGGGTACATAGGCTTTGTGCTCTGTGAGAGAACACTAACACAGTACTGCAAGCAAGATCAGTTAGAACTCAATTATCAGAAAATTAAAATCAGGACATTTGCCAAAAAGCCCAAGAGCTTTTTGGAGCATAGATGGCCACAAGATTGAGCAGGTCTCCTGTTTCAAATACCTCCGAGTAGTCTTTCATTCTGCTAGTAGTAGAAAAGTCCACGGGGACTATGTTGCTGAAAATGCACAGAGGAGTTCATCTACCATCCTTAAATTCCTCAAGACAAGAGGTGACCACTATATTCCTGCAGCACTCAAATTATTTGAACCAAGCCATTAGCACTTCTTTTATGGTGCCCAACTGGGCCCCTTCTCCAAGTTTCCACCATTAGAACTTGTACAACCAAATTTCTAAGATCAGCCCTTGAAGTCGCAAAATGTGTCTCTAATGCCACCCTGAGAGGCTTCATGAAAGTGGAGGCTAGAGCGTGACACATACTCAGCTGTTGGCTCAGACTATCCTTTTTTTCCCCTTGGCCTTGCCCCAATAACTATGAGGGATGATATTCAGTTCACATGGAAACAGGCAGTAGTAACTAAATTCTCATCCCTGGGCTCCTCTCCAGGTCTTCTACTCAGCATGGGATATGATCAGGCCAAAGTGCTCATTAAACAGCATATAGCAGACACAGTGCACCAACTGGATCTAGCCAGGTTCCCAGCCTTTACTGCCAGTGAATCCAACAGGTACTCTGCCTCCCCTATGACATACTTAACTAAACTCAATGTACCTAAACACCAGAGGGCCTTTACTCTGTCACTATGTCATGCCCCCCCTCAGCTGTGCTTGAAAGCTGATACAGGAAGATCCCCTACCTGGAGAGACAATGCCCCTGTGACTCCGGACACACAGAAACAACAGAGCATATGCTTCTCCAGTGCCTGTGTTATAGAGATATTCATACTAGCCTCATCTTACTATTATTGAATAAAAACCCAGGTTGCACAGGACAATTCTACACCTCCTTGCTGCTTTCAGATACCAACCCTGCTACAACATATAATGCTGCCAGGTTCTGCACAGCAGCGATTACAATTCATCAGATGATGACCTGGGCCATAAACTAGTCTTAATGAGTATCTAGTTCTTCATACTAGAGTGCTCTATAATTTGATATAGTCTGCCACATACTAACTTTTATGTCCTCCTACAACCATCTAATGCTCCTACTGCTTTTTTTAGATTCCTTTTAGTTATATACTATCTGTTTTATAACTTTTAGCTTTTTTAACTCTGATGTATTTTCTATGCTTTTTAATTGACTGTACCTCACCTTTCTTATGCTGGTCTTTGACCATAATAAAAATTTGATTTGATTTGATTTGTGCTCTGTGGAGACGGCTGTTTTTTCAGAATGCCTACAACCCTGCTACGGTTGTCTGTGCTTATCACATCCTCAACCACGTGGTAGAAGCACTTTGCATGCAATTTATGTTAGAATACATATATTATTTTCTGTGTGCATTCAGTCTAGCATATTAAAACTGCTGCAATCCCCTATGGTGATGAATGGCATGTACAAGCAATTAAAATCAGGCTTTATTTTTTTTTGAAGTCCCTGAAAATCTAATGTATTGAAATAACAATATTAAAATTATAGCATTTTGAAATTAAAGTTTGCAAATATATTTTAGAGAAGTGATTCTGTACAAATAAGAAATGATATAAATCATTATGTTCTTACATTTCTTGATTTTGTACGTTCCATATTTTGGCTTGTCATTTCCTATATACTTCAGTGATGGTTCCATACAAAAGTGAATTTTGGTAGGCAAAACTGCTTCTCCATTAAACATCTCTTGAAATGATCAGTAAAGGAATAAAGTACCATTCAACTTTGTTTTATGTAAGTGGTTTATCCAATGTAATCATATGAACTCCCAGTTTTCTTTTTCATAATCTGTTAAAAATAGTCCCCTTTCCACAAAAATTATTCTTTTGGTGGAAAAACATTTTGTTCATATTGGCCAGGGTTTACAATGTTGCCAGCAGGTTCATATCTAGCCACCACAAATGTGGAGCCGTCACTTGCAGCTGCCTTTCCAACTCCCATCTTTTTTGTGTTCTTCCAAATCATTGCTGTAAAATGACCTGAAAGTGTATTGGAAAAAAAATGCATTAGCTCAAAAAATTATTTTGGACATAAGTATCAGACCATACAGAAAAAAAATCCAAATTAGTAGCTTATCAAAAATTGCTTCAAGTAATCACAGAACATTACATGTGAATGAGAGAGATTTGCTTTTGTAACTTTCTAAAAATAAAGATCTTGTGGACTCGGTTAAACATGTGAGGAATGCTTAGATAAGTTCCTAGTTGAAGTAAATAGAACAGAATTGCTTCAAATTATAATAAAATAGTCTTTACCAAAAATACAAACTGTTAAACTATTCTTGGCTACATGTAACACATACTTCCCGATGTAAATATTTTTTCCTACAGCAAATGCAAAATAGACTACTGATCATAGAAATTATTGATTTGACTGTAAATATTCTGTTGACAGAGGTTTGAAACAAAGAGTTCTTGATCTCAGTCTCACTTCAGAGGCACTGTTGACAAGCTGAATTGCTTTTCTTTGTAGACACTGAAGGAAACATTTATTCAACTGTATTGTTTGTTTTATTGTATCACTGTGTTTGGGAATGTTATTATTACTGTTAGATTTATTTGGATTCCACTGGGAAAAAAGTAATGTTGAAATACCGAACTGAACTGAAATTCTAGTGCTTGTTCTCTTGCACCTAGCCTCTTATTCATTTTTTCCCCCCACAGCCTGCTCCTGTTACTGAATGTAAATTATAACTATAATTAGTAGCAGTCTTTAGTAGTCTTATCATTTATGAATTTGTCTAATTCTGTCTATGTGATGGCCATGGCCACAATCTTATGAAAGCAACTTTAAGGAATTTTTTATGCACTCCATGAAAAAAAAGTTCCCATCTGTCCTGGAACTCCCACCGTTTAGTTTCATTCCTTTCTAAAGATTTTAATGTCCATTCCGCAATTTGGAGAGACTCTTTGGAACACATCAACATTCTCTTTTGTTGTTTAATCACTGTAAATAATTTGATGTCATCAGCAAATAGAATTACCTCACTGCTGCCTCATTAATTTCGGCTCATTTATGGACAAATTAAAAATACAGCAGTTCCCATACAGATTCCTGAGGAACTTTACTGTTTATGTCCCTTTATTGTTCTTGCATTCATTGCATTGATTTTGATCTGTGTTTTATGTTTATAACTACTTACCAATCCATAACATCCCATTGTTACTAATTGTGCTCAGCTTTGATGAACTAGTTTTTTTTATTACTGAGATGGTGAAGGGTCTAAGAGTTAACCTGTTTAGACTATATCAGCAATTGATCTATTGGACTAGACCCAACTCTAGTCCCCTCTGTAGAAACTGTATCAAGGACGACACTGAGATTAAATGAATATAACCATCTCTAGGGAATGTGCTTTTACATATTACGTAACCACCGGAGGCAGTATGTGACCCATTTCATTCTTAGTGGGACTCATCAGATACTTGCAGCCATTGCAATTAGCATAGCAATTCCTCTGCTAGGAACTGAACTCACAGACAACTCTCCTTTATACAGTGCACCAAGATTTAGGAACTATAACAGCCTTGGGAATCTAGATTACTTGACCTCCAGAGAATCAAGTAATATGTAAAGCCACAGGAATGTATACTGAAATAATCTCTCCCCCCTGCCACTCTGGGGTGTAGAATAATGAAACCTCCAGTATGAGGGCATAACATACTAACACTTCTCTCTCTCTAGTCTGAGAGGTCATATAAAGGAAGGTGTATACTACCTATGTAGCGAATGTGCAGACTGCAAACCTCATCCAAATTCACTGGAAGCCAACTAGCATCTGAGTTTCAGTATATTTCAAAAGGAAAATATGTCTCTATAGAGACATCTTTGGCCCTTAGACATAACCAGATGCACCAATCCCTCCCTCTCCTGAATAGAATTTTTTTTTTTTAACTTAGAGGCAGAATTCTGAGAAACTGGACTGAGGCAAGAAACAAATGTGCTTTAACGTCTTCCCACAGCTTCAGAATTAACTGAGTAGAATTCCAGGAAAAAGGGAAATCCAGGTATATGGAAGTAGTCTTGCTTATTTCTCTAGATATAGGAAACACTTTAGCCAGGAATCTGTGTTAGACCTTTGATTTATTTTGCTGTAGTCTTTTGTACCTATGTCTTTGAACAAACTGGAGAATGGTATATAATATCCACAGTTGCCATGTATTTTGGATTGTCTTCATAAAACTAGCTTTAAACCATTTTTCTGTGATAAAAGCCTGACCCTAGCAATAAATGAATAATTTGTAGTGGTCAACCACCATCTTGTGGTCCAACTGGAACACTACATCTTATTTTCGATTTTTTTTCCTTTTAAACTTGTTTGGAAACAGCTGTTCTACAGAAGCAGTTCTGCATTTTTCTCAATAAGAAATGGTTGCATATTAATATTTGAAATTTAAAAGGTTATTTTTTATTTTAAATAAAATTTGTAGTAAAAAGTAGCCCAATGTTGTTATGGTTGAGGGGGAGGGGCACAGTAGAGAGGTGCATGACATTGTAGCATAGTACTCCAGTGATACGAACCAGTCTCCTGATGTGCTGGGGATCCCAGGGAGGCCAGACAAATTTTATTTGAATCATTTTCTCCAGGATTTAAAATCGGCTATTACCTCTGCAGTAGCTAAATTTTGTGTTGCCACAATGAAAATAAGGCAAAAATGGTTAAAGTAATTGGTTTAAGAAAATCATTTTTTATTTTTACTCCTAATAGCACATTCAGATCAGTATTTCTTAATTAATAAGTTGCTAGGGGATATTTCGTCTATATCATAGTTTTTAGTTTTTAAACTTATTATTACTTGGGTAATGTATTAATATGGTAATAGAGGAGTGTATGTAATATTATTACATGATTTGTCTTTTAGTATATTGTTGTATCAATTTGTTTTACTCTGTTACCGTTCTCTTAAATTTGCTAGTCATTGACTGAATAAGGATGTGTTTTGATGTGCTGGGGAATTTTTTTAGAGACAGAGGTTTATCCTTCTGTCATAACACAGGCTGTGGGCAATATAGCATGTAGATCTTCAGAAATTATTGTGCTTTTACATACTGTAGGATTAAAGCTCTATGATGATGTGTCTTATATATTACCTAGAGAACAAAACATAGGGATGCCATATTTTATGTATTTATTTATACTGTTTACATTTTGTATATGAGTTCTCATGAGCTCCATGGTGACCATGGGCTTGTCCCAGGGTACCTCAGGCTCAATATATGCAGGCAGTCATATATATCATGTCAGTTCAAATCTTTATTACAGTCATAGACCAGCATAAAGAATTGTGTATGAATTGGGCAGCCACAGAATCAAATCAACTAGATGACACTAGATGAAGCATCAGATGAGACATCCAAAGCACTGGGAGAGGAAAATGAAAAACAAACCTAACTGAGCATGAGTTTAGGTTAGTTTAAGTTTACAGCATTGAACTACAAACAAAGAGTATTATAAAGATAAACATTAGGTCCTGTATTTGGAAGAATTTTGGAACAATTGGAATATTTCACATCAAGTTAAGTTAGGAATGGTTAAATTTGTGGTGTTGAGGTTAAGGGGTTGGATTGGCACAAGGGAGACCAAGCTACACCCTCAGCCACAAAAACTCACTGGTTAACTTCAAGCCAGTTATTCTTTCTCAGCGTAACCTACTTCATAGTTTGTTGTTCTGGGAAAAAATGGGAAGAAAGAGTGCTGCTTCTAAACAAAAGATGGGATTTAAATCTAACAATCAATTCTACATAATTTATATAAATTCTAATAATGAATATATGATCTGAAGATATAATGAATATAATAAAATATTTCATTCATGTTTCTTGGGCACTTCACAGAATGTTAAAATCTCTTGGCTCCTTATGCTCCAAGTATAAAATGGGTGAGAGGATGCTTTATATGAAAGGGGCTTCTCCCACTATTGACCCATTTGGGGTTAATAGTGTATACTTTTGTTAATATGGTGCTGAAAATCTTAATACAGTTTAAAGAAGGCCTTTGCACAAATTCATCTGGTGTGCCAATTGCACACATACTTTGACTAGGAGGCCATTAAGACAGTCACTCATGTTTTAGTCACCTCACATTTAGAGTATTGCAATTACGATACATGGGGCTGCCCTGGAAGACCACTCAGAAGCTGCAGCTAGTCCAGAATGAGCAGTTGTGAACATGACATGGCATGCCCATATAATGTCAGATTCAGCTAGCACGGAACGGCTAGTTTTTGCCCAGCCACGCTGTGTCAGTTCTATCGCCCGTACGCAAGCAGAGGAAAAAGGGGAAGTGGAAGCCGCGGCTGATTAATGAGCCACCTGAGACCGCTTAACTGAAAACCGCAGAGTGGATATTTTGTATCAACACTGATTAGCCGCGAGCACCATAGACAAAGGGTTGAATGGCGGCTCGTGGAAAAGCGATCAGCGCGCAATTGGAAAACCCCGGCTTTGCGCGCAACTGAAAGAACCAAGAGGAACCACGCCAGCGGGGCAGAGCAATCAAGGGACAAAAGAACTAAACTGAATCTGCCATTTCGGTGGAAGGGGGGATTACACCAAGAGATTTGTAACATAGCAACGGGGCAAAGCGCGGGAAGGGGAGAACTATAAATTGTATCACAAGATGTGCCAAGCCAGTCCTGCTTGATATGCTCTTAAGTCCTTCACATTGTTTTCACATTCTTTTTGAAAGGTGTCATCAGTATCTAGGCACTTAACTTGCTAATATTTAATCATTTAATTCAGTTTGATTTTCTATATTTAACTTAAATATATACTTAAATATATACTTATTTAGCATATTTAGTGATATTTATTCCCCCCAAACAACTTACGTATGTTACGCTCGAGTAAACTTCTTTGTTGAACACACGTGTCATGAAAGTTTCTCTAGACGAATGGGGTAAACCTTACATATAACACCTCTGATCCATGAGTTTGACTGGTTACCAGTAGGCTTTCAGCTGCAATTCAAGGTGCTGGTTATCACCTATAAAGCCCTTTATGGCACAGGGCTGGTTATCCAAGGAACCAACACCTTGTGTAGTTTCTGCCCATCCCATACCCTAACCCTCTTTTAACTTTTTTTAATTGCTTTTTTATATATATTTTATATGTTTATGTATGTCAAAGACCACAATAAAGTTTACTTACCTACCTACCTGCACATCCCATATAATTAAACAGTGTCACCTGATGGGACCCAGAAAGTCTAGAGCCTGCACTCTAGAATGCACCTGATGGAACCCAGTATGTCATTCTAGAGCCTGCACTCTAGAATGACATACCCCAGAGATTTGTCTGGTACCCACCATGACCTATTTAAATGAGCCCTTAAAACTTGGCTCCTCCCCCAAGCCTTAGCCTAGAATCAGTGACAGACCCCTGTGGGATGATTGTATATATTTTTTCCATTACTCTTTCATATTGGTATTACAGTAGACCCTAGGATTGATAACCTTGGGTTGATGATATATATCTTATATATTCATCAATAAGCTAAGAATTTTAGGTGCCAAAATACACTTAAACAATTGGGTTGAGCTAATCCATGGATGGGCTTATCTGCAAGTATATACAGTAATACTTTTATAAAGTACCCATGTATCCCATATATACTCACATATAATCCCATCCATGGATAAACTGACTCTGAAATTTTTAACCAAAATACCATGAAAAATTGATAATCTGTGGATTATCCATGGGTAAGCCAATTGTGAAAATTAAAACATACAGAAATGGTCAGCTTATCTGCATGCCAGTTTATCTGCGGGTGGCACATTTTCCATGGTATTTTGGTTAAAAATTTGTGGATTGGCTTATACATGGATGGGCTTATATGCAAGTATACATGGTATTCACTTTCTATATATGACCAGGGTCTCTTGACCAACATAAAGAAAAGATTGATCTGTATTCCACATAATCCAGGTTTAACAATGTGCTTAAAAATTGAGCTGTTTCTTCTGTTTTAATTTTGGGGAGGCGGTGGAGAGGGAGGTAGTTTTCTTCTTTTGTCTTTCAGTTGTATATTAAAGTAATAAAATAGCCCAGGTAGCATCTAGAGTTTGTTTAAAGCAAATTCACTGAAAAGAAAGTCCAGTACATAAATAAACATAAAGCAATTAATAAAACTTCCGAGTAATCTATTTCTTTTCTGAGAAATTAGACTATACCTGTATTTGGAATCAATGACCCTTTAAATTATGACATTAGAGGAATATTTTAAAATGTTATCAGCTTCCATATACTCCTAGGACTCAAACATGCTTTCTGTCAATATTTGAACAGCATGTTCTTGCATCTCTGTCAGCATGAGCTTAATTTTTACAATCTGAGAGGAAACCAAAAGTTTCTCTTTGTGCTGTGTTACAAAAGCAGTGAAAAGTCCACACTTACCAGTCCCAGACGAAAAACCTGGGCTTTGAAAATTATAATTCTTGATTTCACTATACCATCTGTCGGCTACTTCACTTCCTGCAAAACAAACAAAACAACACTGTAGAATTGGAATGGATGAACTCTGAAAAATATTCCTCTCCTCTCCTCTCCTCTCCTCTCCTCTCCTCTCCTCTTTTCTCTCTTCTTTCTCAGCATGACAGTTACATATTATCAAATTCTTTTTATAATTCCAGTTTGGTTAAGATACTGACCACTAGCCATGATAACTGAGTAAAAAAAATTAAATAAGTTAAAGGAAGTTTTAAGCACATATTATTGGAAGATTTTTTTTTAAAGGCCCAGGGGTAGGTCCTACGAAACAGCTTTTGTTTATGTGTAAACAACCTGTAAATATTAAAATATCTGTTTGAACTTTTCTAAAATCTTTCATTTCATTAACATAAACATGCATATAAGAGCAAGGTAAAGGAGGAATGATTATGTTGAGATACTAACCTATGTTGGGGCTGTTTAAAGACATAGATATAGGAACCCCATAATCATGAGCACTGCATGTGATTGGGAATACTGTTTTGGGCAAACTGCCATATAGCTCAGGTAACAACATTGCTGTTAAAAATGGAAAATCCCTATGTATGTCACCTTGAATTCCATGGATAAAGATGGGAAACAAATATGAGATGGTACATGTACTGTGTCCTGCAATATTCCTCTTATGGTTTCACTTACATTCAACCTTTTCTTCCAGTCATTGGGTCACTGTTGTCTAGCATCTTCTAAATTTTTGTTATGCTGCATTTTAAAATTCTCTGCATTTTATCATGACAACCCTGTGAGGCAGACTAAGTAGAAATATTGTCTAGCCTCAAGTTGGCCCATGAGCTTCATGATCAAATGAGGACTTTATATGGGGCTTCCCATCCTAGTTTAACAATCTAACCACTTCTATAGTATCATTGGTTCACCAAAACTATCCAGCAACAAAAAAAATTAGGTAGAGCAGCAACAGATAAATGTAAAGAGACAAGACAACTCTCCAAGAGCAGCTTGTTCCCTTTACTCATGGCCACAGAGAATGTATGAAAGAACCAAGAATATGAATGCTTGATATATTTGCAATTTTGATAGCAAATAACTTCATCTATTTTATCCAGGCTATTTTAACAAATTCTGTGATTATTCACTGTTTCCCTTTCCCAAATATTCTAATATTTACATTGCATGTGTTACATTTTAAAGCACATATTTGGAGATACATATTTAAATTTTGGGGATATATATTTAAACATGAATTTTTAAAAGTCTGCAGATTGATATATAAATAAGTCAGGTTTATGGATGAACACAAGCAAATCAGAAAGGTTGATTTGCTCAAGAAAGGAGTGGGATGAAATATCAGGACAGGAAAAGGAAGAGAGGGGATGTCAACAGGCCAGGTCTGAGGAAAGTTCGAATTTCATTCATTCATTCATTCATTCATTCATTCATTCATTCATTCAATTTATATAGCCACCCATCTCAGACCAGTGACATTGAGCTCACATGGGTAGGAAAGGACTAAAATTAATTATAGGAATTAATGTTGAAGCTCCTTTTAGAAAAGAAGCTTGAGAATTTTCTCCACAATGCATATTCCTCTTTTCCAAAGACTTAAAAAAGGGATTTTCTTGCATGACACACTTCAGCATTCCTTATATATGCTACCTCCTTTGGGTACAGTCCAACAAACTTGAATGTGTCCTGATTTTCTCTGCCTTATAGGAGTTCAGCTATCTTGTTCCATGAGAATAAAATGAATGTACATAAATGAATGTATACATAGAGCTGTTTCCTTGATGGAGCATGTGAGAAAATTCACCTAGGAGCTTTCACTGCATCACATTTAGAACTCTAGATAGGGTACAATGTCCATGAAAGATTAACAAGCTGTTGAGTACAGCCTTTAACTAGATTTATTAATTGGCGTTCTGTCCACATGTGCTATCTAAAGATTACATTATATAGCAGGATTTGTTCTTTACAGTAAAAGGGTTAATAGAGCATTTCATATATGGGAACAAACATTTATCTTACCTGACTGATTGTATGAAGCCCATGCTAGATTTTCTCCACATTTTCCACTGCTAGATTCAGGACTGTGTTTGAGGATTCTTGTGCTAGCAAGTGCTTCTGAATACCTTGATCAACAACATGTTCATACTTTACAATGATGAACAATAAGCACATATTTACTAAATATAGAGAGCATATAGCATAAAGGGTTTAGCCAGAAGTGCACACAATTTAATTTGAGAAGAACATCTTACACTGATGAAAAGGACCATCTATTCCCACTTCTCCTGCCATCCTTTCCTGTTTTATTGGGCAGCCTTTGCTACTCCATGGTTTGTAAGGGCTTAAGGACAAGTGGATTGCTCTTGAATATGACTGTCTGACTAGGCCTACAAAGTCCCAGCCCTAGCATGGTGCTATGAATTCACCTCAGGACTGCACTGTTCCTGGTAAGTTTACCTTCATAGTCTGTGGAACAACACAATCTTCTCCATGTGAAGAGTCAGAAAGCAGGGAGATAGAAGCATATTTGGTTGTCAGAGAAACATCTGCCACAGCCAGTGCTATTTGAGAACAGCCTGATACTGGAAATCAGGATTTACCAGCTTTGCTCTGGTAGAGGCTGAGAGCTTCCGGTATTTAAGTTCCACCTGAGTGTTGAAGCAGCTTTCTGTGACAGCCCCAGCCTGGAATGTCTTGTATGCTACTTTCAACCATGTTCTAATTTGTACTTCTTGCTGTATGTAGTTCTTGCTACAATGTTTGATTTGGACAATGAACACACTCTTCTACTGGTAAAAACATTATTCCCTTTGAAGTAGGTCTCTATTTACTGCAATGCCTTTATTGCTGGATTTGCAACAATTGTAACTGCTATTTAACTGTCTCCAGCCTGAGGAGGCAGAATAGCTGTTAGTTTAAGTTACCCTTAGCGTTATTTTGATCCTACAACATTATTTGGTCTTCTGGTGGCAGCAATTGCTTGGAGTGGGTTTGCACAAGTATGTTTTTTGACCATCACTAAATTTGGATGATCTAGCAACAATTATTCATGCTTTAGTTATACCATATTCAGCACTGTGCTTTATATAGGGCTACCCTTGAATGGTCAGAAACTTTATCAGTGTAAAATGGCCACATGCCGGATTTAGTTTTCTTGTCAGAGCAATGGCAAAGTCATCTGAGGGGACATTTACAGCTTTCCACATTGTCATGGTCAGATCACGTCCTGGTGACCCTGAGTTTCTCTTATGCCAACCCCCTCCGCAGGGAGGCAGGACCCATGCAATTGGTCCGCCCCCGGCGCCTGATGGACCCGTCAGAGTTCCAGAGGGAGCTGGGGGATATTCCCACAGATTTGCTGTACGGTCCAGCGGAGGCCTTGGCTGCTGCCTGGAATAGGGAGGTGGCTGGGGCCTTGGATAGGATCGCGCCTATGCGACCTCTCTTGCCACATTGGCCCCGACACTCCCCGTGGTTTACGGAGGAGTTGAGGGTGCTGAAGAGGGTTAAGAGACGTCTAGAGAGCCGCTGGAGAAAGACAAAGACTGAATCCGACCGAACACAGGTTAGAGCCGCTGTTAAGGCCTACATTGTGGCAATAAGGGTGGCAAAATGTCAATACTTCTCCACCCTTATTGCGTCCACAGAATGCCACCGGGCGGCCCTGTTTAGGATCACTAGGTCCCTCCTTGGTAAGGGGGATGTGGGGGTTCATTTGCAGGGCCATGCGGAGGAATTTTCAGGGCATCTGCAGGACAAAGTCGCTCGGATTCATTCCAAGTTAGACTCTGAGTGTGGGGCAGGGTCTGGGGAGATACCGGGGGACCGTTCTTACCCAGTTATCTGGGAACAGTTCGATCCTGTTGGTCCTGAGGAAGTGGACAGGGTCCTGGGGACTGTGGGGGCCACCACTTGCCATCTTGACCCATGTCCCTCCTGGCTGGTGAAAGCAGCTCGGGAGGTGACATGTGGTTGGATCCAGGCGATGGTTACTACATCCTTGCAGGAGGGAGTGTTTCCGGCTGCCTTTAAGGAGGTGTTGGTGCACCCCCTCCTCAAGAAACCCTCCCTGGATCCCACCATACTGGACAATTTTCGTCCAGTCTCCCACCTCCCCTTTCTGGGGAAGGTGGTTGAGAAATGGTGGCTTCACAACTCCAAAGGGTCCTGGAGGAAACGGATTATCTGGACCCCTTCCAGTCAGGTTTCAGGCCCGGTTATGGTACAGAAATGGCATTGGTTGCACTTATGGATGATCTCTGGTGGGAGCGGGATGGTGGAAGTGCGACCATCCTTGCGCTCCTTGATCTCTCAGCAGCTTTCGATACCGTCGACCACGGTATCCTGTTGGGACGACTCAGGGAATTGGGGGTGGGTGGCACAGACTTGTGCTGGTTCACCTCCTTTCTTCAGGGCTGATCCCAATCAGTGTTGATAGGGAGCGAGAGGTCCCATCCTCGGCCCCTCCTTTGTGGGGTGCCACAGGGTTCGGTTCTCTCCCCACTCCTTTTCAACATCTACATGAAACCACTGGATGAGATCATCCGTCATCATGGGATGAGGTATCATCAGTACGCTGATGGTACGCAATTATAAATCTCCATCCCTGGTGAAGTAAGTGATGCCGTGGCCGCCCTTTCTCGGTGCCTGGAGGCTGTAAGGGTCTGGATGGGGAGCAACAGGTTTCGGCTGAACCCTGGTAAGACGGAGTGGCTGTGGGTTAATGGCTCCTCTGTATCCGGGACTTTGTCATCTTTGGTGCTCGATGGGGTGGCACTACCCCAAACAGATGGGGTGCGTAATCTGGGGGTCCTCCTAGACTCACGGCTCCTGCTTGAAGAGCAGGTGGCAGCCGTGGCAAGGACGGCCTTTGCACAACTTCGGGTTGTGCATCAGTTATGCCCTTTTCTGGATCGGGATGCCCTTCAAACAGTCACTCATGCCCTTGTTATCTCCCAGATAGACTACTGCAATGCGCTCTACATGGGGCTACTCTTGAAGAGTATCTGGAAGCTACAGCTGGTCCAGAATGCGGCCACACGGGCTATTTTTGGAGCCCCGAGAAGGGCCCATGTAACACCATTGCTCCGTGAGCTGCATTGGGTACCAGTTTGCTTCCGGGTCCAATTCAAGGTGTTGGTTATTACCTTTAAAGCCCTACATGGCATGGGGCCAGGCTACCTAAGGGACCGCCTCTCCCCTATGACTTCAACCCGTCCCACCCGT
The DNA here is from genome assembly GCA_030867105.1 of Liasis olivaceus. Lineage (NCBI taxonomy): Eukaryota > Metazoa > Chordata > Lepidosauria > Squamata > Pythonidae > Liasis > Liasis olivaceus. The sequence goes on from CM061351.1 coordinate 60,802,911, forward strand.
TTACACAGAGAGGGCATGCTTCGGACCCCCTCAGTAAAAGAACTCCATTTAGCGGGGTTCAGACGGCGTGCCTTCTCTGCAGTAGCCCCCACTCTTTGGAACATTCTGCCCCCGGAGGTGCGATTGGCCCCCTCACTCCTGGCCTTCCGAAGGACCTTGAAGACATGCCTCTGTCACTTGGCCTGGGGTGGGGAGGGAATATCTCAAGCAGGGAGATGGCTAGCCCCATAGTGTCTGGCTGTCCCTGGCCCGATGTTCCATCTTCTTGGATTGTTCTTTTTTAGTATTGTTTTAATTTTATATATATTATGCATTTTATATATATTTATAATTTTAATGTCTTTGTAAGCCACCCAGAGTCCCCTATTGTGGGGGAGACAGGTGGTGGAGAAATCCAATAAATAAAAAAATAAATTAAAAAATTAAAAAATGAAGCTGCAGTATTGTGATTCTCTGTTGGTTTGACCATTCCTTGAGCATTGTGTCCAGTTCTGGACACCAAACATTGAGAGTTCAGTTGAACTGTTACAGTTCAGAGAATAGTACTAAGGATAATCTGAAGACTAGAAACTAAATCTTTTTTTTGAATTGACATCAGAACCCAACTATGCCATCTGTGAATAGTGTATAGCAGCACAAACATGAATCAAAGAATAAGGTAGTCTCTTCAGTCTGCCGGGGCATCTGAAGAAAAACCACCAACTTGAATTACTTGCAGAAGGCAACAATTGGGCAGTAGGAAAGCAGAGATAGCGTGTGTAGTCCCTGTCGCTTCCCTAAAAAGCAGATTCATTTTTCTACAATGCATGACCTGGGATGGGACAATGAGTCTACCAGGTAACAGTATTCACCCTCACTGCTGGGTTGCCATTCAAATCTATTCCTTTAGTGTTCAATGAGCTGCCTTGTATATTATGTGGTATTATGTATCACCTTCAGCTGGTTGGTGGTTTCCTCCCTACCCCAGACAGTAAAGGAGAAATTGCTGGCTTAACGTCATAAGCAGAGTTTCATTTTCAATAGCTGGAGTGGTCACACTGGGGTGCATGCCACTTATCCCTCTGTATATAATAATTTTATTATATTTTTTATTATTATAACACAGTGAGAGCTAGTTTGGTTAAAAGCACCAGGCTAGAAACCAGGAGACTGTGAGTTCAAGTCCTGATTTAAGCACAAAGCCTGAGGAAGAAGGCAACCACTTCTGAAAATTTTGCTAGGAAAATTCATGGACTTATTGAGGCAGTTGCCAAGAGTCAAGACTGACTTGAAGGCCTATGCATACACACAAAAAGACATACAAAGAGATTAATTATATGCTACATTTATGACACTTGAAAAAAAGTTATTCATATAATGGATAAATAAAATATTCTAAAGTGATCTCACTAATTCAAATTATTCTAGCATATAATTTTCTTATTCCACACAAAAGCATTTTTATACAAATTACTATGCCAGATTATAGCATGTCACCAATTTTCTTACAAAAGATGCCATTATTTTTGGAGTCAAATACTTTTTAAACATAAAAAAAATATCAAATGTTGGTTTGACTAAATATATTCTTGGGTCTACATTATCAAAAAGATAGTCTGCAACCTAAGTATAATAATACTACCGTGTTTCTAAACCAAGAAGAACTAATTGTACTTACTGCTGTGCATCTCTATTTAATTTTTTGCAGAGTTTTAGTGAAGGAACACCATGCTTCTTCCTGTAGTCATTGTGGGCTCTTAAGACTTCTTCTGAAAATTGCTTGGAAGCTAATTGAGTATAAAACATTAGAAATGTTATCAAACACCAGGAGGACAAACTGCAAAATCCTACAGTGATTTACACTTTCAGGTATAAAGAACAAAATCAGTTTCATTAATTTACAGAAGACTTATCCTACAATATTTGTGACTTGAATATCTTATATGAACACTGAAGAGAAGAGATACACTTTGGAATTAAAATTTGAAATCAACCTGATCATTCATTCATTCTTCTGTCCAACAATGTACTCTCCTGAATAGTTCATTAATTTAGGCATAAATTAAGCTAATTAGCTAACCCTAAGCTAGTACCTCCTACTTTTCTACGGGAATTCTGCTGGACAATTTGGGGGCAACTGTGCTGTCCTTTACTCATCCCTGATCTTTGCCTTAAAATATGTACAGAATTTTTTTTTTAATATATTGTTGTGAAACCTTTGAAACTATTTGGCTGCAATTTTTCAGGGTTCGTATCCTCTGAAAGGTCTACCACTTCTGTTGGTTTCATCCCCTTTTACTGCAAAATGAAACAACTGTGGGCATTTTGATGCTCCTCCATTATACCCTATGATGAATCTTCTATCAGATCAAATCTTATTTTAATTCAAATCAAATCTTGTTGAACAAAATCTTGTCATCTTGGAATGTCAAATTAAAAAATCCTGGCTATTTTGCACTTTTCTCTGAATAGCTAGAGGCTGTGAGAAAGTACTATCTTCTGTGAAGCCTTTCTCCTTTGTTTTTCAATTGTTCGTTTTAGAGGTGGATAGGTTAGTCCTATTTTTATATTTAGTTACTTTCATTAAGATATTACTGGATTGATCCACTCATAGAAGATGTACAACCTCCTTAACAGACCAGCCCAAGAACTTAGTGAAAAAGGGGCTATTAGCTTAGAGCATCAGATGGCATTAAAAAGTACAAAACACATGAGCAGCTATTTCTACAGCTTCATCCAAATAGACACAAATGCTTCAAAAGAGGAGTATTTCTGTACCTTCCCTATCATAGCCTACAGGGTAAAATATAAAAGCACTCCTGTGAGGAACAGAAAGAATGTTAAAGGAGTATTTTGGTCAAGAAGAACTTGCAGTTAACTATTGTAAAACAAAACTGGTTCTGTTCACTAACTGTTGTGCAAACTGCCATCATACATGGAAAATTATCTCTCCTATGAGATTTCAACCAATGCTCAGAAAGCTTCTAATGCTATAATGAGGTTTCCAATCATAATGGTGATAACTTATTTCTGCTACTAACAAACTATTTAGAGCAATGGTGCTAGCCATCCTGCTATTCAAGACATAGTTCTGCTCCTAGAAGGATAAGAGCACCCTAAATATTGTCCAATCTAAGTTTTAAGAACCCTACGGCATGTTCTCTGTTTTGTGCCCAACACACTTCTTTGTTTGGAACTTGGCTTTCCCTCTGTGGAAACCTGTATGAGAATTTGCTGTCTGAAATACTGGCTAAAACAGTCTTTTGGAGTAGGTCTCTGGTTCAGTTTAATCTATTAACAAGATAAAAAGGCATATCCAAATATCCAGCCTATTGTGGTCTTTCAATTCAATCCTTGATAATACTTGGCCCTGAAATAGTCTTTATTAAGATCAAACAAAAGGTCTTGATTTGCACCTGTAAAGAGACAGATTCAAAATTTTGAACCATTATAACAGAGGCCTCTTCTACAACCCTTCTCTACATTTAAACTGAGGGATAATTATATTACGTGGTTATTTTTACAATTAATCACAAATAACCTTTCAAAATTCTGCTCCAAATTTGTGGGCAGAAAAATTAATTGGACAATTTCTCTGAATTTCTTCAAGGGAAATTCTCCAACAATTTCTGAATGTCAGGACTCTGCCTTAGTAGTAACAATGGCATAATAACTTCTCTTGGGATGTAACTGAAGTAAAGCAGAATTACCACTGATTATTATTAGATAGCTATATATATGTCAAGAAGCCACTTTACAGACAGAACATGGTGAAACTGACTGGCTCTGGGTTGGCAAAGGAGTGAGATGAACTGTATTGTTTCTTCCAAAATTACCCCCAAAATAATTCCATCGGTAACTTTGTTACTGTGAATTAGCCCATTTCTGGATTCACACAGTACAATGAATTATAAACTAACCAGATGGGCTGGTTTTGCAAACAAACTAAGCCACCAAATTAAAGCAAAAATAAAAAAACAACAACACCCCCTCCAACCCTAACCAAAATGAAATCTAACCAAAGTTTAGCATTCATTGTTTCTTTGTAAATTCAGTCAAGTCTATCTTAATTGTTGGCATTTTATAGTGATGTAATCTCAATAATTGTTTTTCCTATTATTTCTTTTCAATTTGTGGATCTTGAGAACTGGATGTGTACAATTATTATGACTACCAAATTATTTGATCACTATCCCTTCTGGATGATTAAATCAAACAGAATTAAATTTCTCTGCCTCCTTGGAGCAGGATGTGTTCCTTGCTGCTTGAAAAGGGCAATTATAAGACAATTACTGAAAGACTCACCTTTGACCCAAGAAATCTGAGTCACAAATACTGCATTTCTGGGAAAGATCAAGATGGCAGTGGATTTACAACTCAAAATATTCTTGAAGGGTACTGATTATCTGAACCCATTTCATTTGGGCTTTTAGTAGCAGTGTCTATGGGGGATAGGGTGGCAAAATGTTCATATTTTGTACACAGAAAAGGGTGGGGTGATGATGTCATATCTGCCATCTTGTCCTCTTTGATTCCTTCCCCCCTCCCCCAAATGTTGCTGCCTTACAGACAAAATAAGGGATTAAGCCTGCTTTGGCTGCTGAAGGATGGTTATACGAGAGGGTATATGTGACTTTTTTTGTTCTCCTGGATTTTACAATGGCTTTTGATTAGGTATGTGCAAAGTGTTCCATCTCTGGACATGATGTTCCACAAAACTCTGGAATATTTCAATACTTCTCTAGACCATGTTGATCTGGCCAGGAAGGGTGGGGAGGATGTCTAGCAGTTTTCCAGAAGAAAATGGTCTAAAACAGAAAGCAGTTTGTGTGTTCTGGATCCAGCTTTTAGTTCCTTCTGCAGTACCTGAATGTTTTTACTATTAATTTGATGTTCTTAACATTGTTCAGTCATCTAGAAAGAACATTTATATAGCGAACGTATTATTAAAATAAGCTGCTGTTTAATGCTATCTTACACTGAATCTTCCATGTCTAAAATGTATAATATGAATACACAGATCTTCCAGCACTCTGAAATATAACCTAGTCCAAATGTACACATTTAGATCTTTTTTTAAAAAAATGAATACGCCGTACAGTTATAAAAGTATTTCAGACTGAACATTTCTACCAACCCACAAACATTAGAAATCCTTCTAACATATGGAATCCATCAACTGTTTAAATAAAGCATGAATTATCAGGGCAACAGTCAAGGAATAACTTCCTTTAAGGCTGCATCTGTTCTAGAAACAGAACAATCTGTTGCTAACAATATAAAACTAAGCCACTCCCTGTCTCAGTATCCACTGGAGCCTGAAGGACTTCCAATTACAGTCTGTCAATTTGGTATTTTCAGCACAATAGATTTTTTTCAGAACCCATGAAAGGGAACAGCTGGACTTTCCAACAAACTAAGATGCGAGCTGCCTTTATAAAATGCAAGATTTACAACAAAGAATTATATGAATTTGAGCTATATTATTACATGCAGTGCATCTTATACATTAAAGATTTCCAACTAATAGTCCTCAAGCATACCTAGGTATGCAAATTTCTGGTACAGGCACCAAAATAAAATAATTATTAAATAGCCTAAATCTTGGGAGATCTCTAATTTCTCCATAATTTAGACTCTCTCATCCCAAACATAATTCTCTCTTTTTACTAGCCTTGGTCATTCCCATTACATTACATGATCCAAAGAAGAGCATACTAGCCATGATTCATGGCCTGGTTCATGTGTCATGCCATTGTGGTAAGATTCCCATAAATATAATGAGTGGACTTACATACCATATTGTAATAAACAGGCAAAATGCATTACATCTTAATCAGGGTATTCTGATTCAGCTTTCACTTCCCTTTTAAAAAAAATCAGCATTATGTGGCCACTTTTCCTAAAAGTTCTTGCTGCTTTGATTTTACCATCTAAAAATCTATTTGTTAGAACTAAGAAAAGAATAGCTGTTTTCATTGACTCTTCCACCATTTTCTGAAGGAAATGGTCAGCAGACTGTGCCTGTCTCCCAAGAAATGCTGGGTTAAGTAACAATTCCCATTATTATTATTACGTCATGCCTTTTTGAAAGATCTGCCCTTTCCTAGGAAGAAAAGCACCTTGAACTACTCAACTGTCTCTTTCAGCTGGGATAATTGTGTTCTTTTGCTGCAGGTACCACAACAGCTCTCTTGATGTATCATCCAGTGTTTCTTGGTCTATCTCCAAGCAGGGATATCCACAGGGGTGTGTGTCACACAGTCAAGAAGGTGGTTGTGACCATACAAACTCTCACTCTTTGTATGCACATGTGGTATCAATGCTTCAGAGACCACCTTTGATACTCCCCCTCCAAGGATGCCACTGCTCCTCAAACTTTCTGTAGCCTTTCAGGGTAGGCCAGGTCAAGAAACAGGCATGACAGGGATTCCAGGAATGTTCTTTATTGTTGTTTGGTAGAATAACAGAATCTTGAAGGCCACTCAGCACTCTCTGCCCCATCTTATACAAAACAAAATCAAGGTGAAGTTATTTTGAGGTTTTTTTCCTCACACCCTCTTTCTCAGGACTGTGTTGTTGTTGTTTAGTCGTTAAGTCGTGTCCGACTCTTCGTGACCCCATGAACCATATTGCGCCAGGCCTTCCTATCTTTCACTGCCTCCCTGAGTTTGCTCAATTTCATGCTCATTGCTTCAGTGATGCTATCCAGCCATCTAATCCTCTGCCGTCCTCTTCTCCTTTGGCCTTCCATCTTTCCCAGCATCAGGGTCTTTTCCAAAGAGTCCTCTCTTCGCATTAGGTGACCAAAGTATCTGAGCTTGAGCTTCATTATCAATCCTTCCAATGAGCAATCAGAGTTGATCTCCTTTAAGATTGACTGGTTTGACCTCCTAGCAGTCCAGGGGACTCTTAAGAGCCTTCTCCAGCACCACAGTTCAAAGGCATCAATTCTTCGGCGTTCAGCCTTCTTTATGGTCCAGCTCTCACAGCCATACATTACTACTGGAAAAACCATAGCTTTGACTATGCGGATCTTTGTCGGCAAGGTGACGTCTCTGCTTTTTAATATGCTATCTAGGTTTGCCATAGCTTTCCTCCCAAGGAGCAAGCGTCTTTTAATTTCATGGCTGCAGTCTCCATCTGCGGTGATCTTGGAGCCCAAATAAATGAAGTCTGTTACTGCTTCCATTTCTACCCCTTCTATTTGCCAGGGATTGATGGGTCCAGATGCCATGATCTTAGTTTTTTTAATGTTGAGTTTCAAGCCAGCTTTCGCACTCTCCTCTTTCACCCTCATCAAGAGGCTCTTTAGTTCTTCTTCACTTTCTGCCATTAGGGTGGTATCGTCTGCATATCTGAGGTTATTGATGTTTCTCCCTGCAATCTTAATTCCGGCTTGTGATTCTTCCAGCCTGGCATTTCTCATGATGTACTCTGCATATAGGTTAAATAAGCAGGGTGACAGTATACAGCCTTGTCGTACTCCTTTCCCTATTTTGAACCAATCGGTTGTTCCATGACCGGTTCTAACTGTTGCTTCTTGGCCCGCATACAGATTTCTCAGGAGACAGGTAAGGTGGTCTGGTATCCCCATCTCTTTAAGAATTTGCCACAGTTTGTTGTGATCCACACAATCAAAGGCTTTTGCATAGTCAATGAAGCAGAAGTAGATGCTTTTCTGGAACTCTCGTGCTTTCTCCATGATCCAGCGAATGTTGGCAATTTGATCTCTAGTTCCTCTGCCTCTTTGAAACCCAGCTTGTACATCCGGTAGTTCTCGGTTCACGTACTGCTGAAGCCTAGCTTGTAGGATTTTGAGCATAACCTTGCTAGCATGTGAAATGAGTGCAATTGTGCGATAGTTTGAGCATTCTTTGGCATTGCCCTTCTTTGGAATTGGAACGTAAACTGACCTTTTCCAATCCCGTGGCCACTGTTGCGTTTTCCAAACTTGCTGGCATATTGAGTGCAGCACTTTAACAGCATCGTCTTTTAGTATTTTAAATAACTCAGCTGGAATACTGTCATCTCCACTAGCTTTGTTGTTAGCAATGCTTCCTAAGGCCCACTTGACTTCACTCTCTAGGATGTCTGGCTCAGGGTCAGTGACCACACCAGCATGGACATCAGGGACATTAAGATCTTTCTTGTATAGTTCTTCTGTGTATTCTTGCCACCTCTTCTTAATCTCTTCTGCTTCTGTTAGGTCCCTGCCTTTTTTGTCCTTTATCATGCCCATCTTTGCCCTAAACGTTCCTTTGATATCTCCAATTTTCTTGAAGAGATCTCTAGTCTTCCCCATTCTATTGTTTTCTTCAATTTCTTTGCATTGTTCATTTAAGAAGGCCTTCTTATCTCTCCTTGCTATTCTCTGGAAATCTGCATTCAGTTGCTTATATTTTTCCCTTTCACCCTTGCTTTTCGCATTCCTTCTTTCCACAGCTATTTGTAAAGCCTCATCAGACAGCCATTTTGCTTTCTTGCATTTCTTTTTCTTTGGAATGGTTTTAGTTGCTGCCTCTTGTACAATGTTACAGACCTCCGTCCATAGTTCTTCAGGCACTCTGTCTACCAAATCTAATCCTCTAAATCTATTCATCACCTTCACTGTGTACTCACATGGAATATGATCTAAGTCATACCTGAGTGGTCTAGTGGTTTTCCCTACATTCTTCAATTTAAGCCTAAATTTTGCAGTAAGAAGCTCATGATCTGAGCCACAGTCAGCTCCTGGTCTTGTTTTTGCCGTCTGTATAGAGCTTCTCCATCTTTGGTTGCAAAGTATGTAATCAATCTGGTTTCGGTATTGACCATTTGGTGATGTCCATGTGTAGAGTCGTCTCTTGTGTTGTTGGAAAAGGGTGTTTGCTATGACTAGCTTGTTCTCTTGACAGAACTCTATTAGCCTTTGCCCTGCTTCATTTTGTACTCCAAGGCCAAACTTGCCTGTTATTCCGATTACTCCTTGACTTCCTACTTTAGCATTCCAATCCCCTATGATGAAAAGGACATCTTTTTTTGGTGCTAGTTCTAGAAGGTCTTGTAGGTCTTCATAGAACCGGTCAACTTCAGCTTCTTCGGCATCAGTGGTTGGGGCATAGACTTGGATTACCGTGATGTTGAATGGTTTTCCTTGGATACGCACTGAGATCATTCTGTCGTTTTTGAGGTTGTACCCCATTACTGCCTTTCCCACTCTCTTATTGACTATGAGTGCAACTCCATTTCTTCTAAGGGTTTCTTGCCCACAGTAGTAGATATAATGGTCACTTGAATTAAATTCACCCATTCCCGTCCATTTCAATTCGCTGATTCCCAAGATGTCGACGTTCAATCTTGTCATCTCATGTTTGACCACATCCAGCTTGCCTTGGTTCATGGATCTTACATTCCACGTACCTATACAATATTGTTCTTTACAGCATCGGACCTTCTTTTCGCTTCCAGATACATCCACAGCTGAACGTCCTTTCGGCTTTGGCCCAGCCGCTTCACTCTTTCTGGAGCTACTTGGAATTGCCCTCCGCTCTTCCCCAGTAGCATATTGGACACCTTCCGACCTGAGGGGCTCATCTTCCGGCGTCATATCTTTTAGCCTTTTAACATTGTCCATGGGGTTTTCTTGGCAAGGATACTGGAGTGGGTTGCCATTTCCTTCTCCAGTGGACCACATTTTGTCAGAACTCTCTGTCATGACCTGTCCGTCTTGGGTGGCCCTGCACGGTATAGCTCATGGCTTCACTGAGTTACACAAGCCCCTTCGCCACGACAAGGCAGTGATCCATGAAGGGGCAGGACTGTGTAATCTTTCCTGAATGTGCCCTTCTTAGTGGTTTGCTCATTCCTTCCCCATTCCCAGAGCCAGGTCTACATTCCTTCACATTTTTATATTTCCTGGCTTTTACAACTTGATAATTTGCTCAGAAGAACAAAAGCTAACCTTCTTAGACTGTCTAATTCAGACTGCCACAAGTTGGATTTATAGAATTATTTTGTACCTACTGCTATCACATTGTTCAAGTAAACCATGGGAAGAAAAGTAACATTCGTTTAGTAGAGATGGGGAGGACTTTGGACAGCCTGCTTGTAATTTCTAGATCTTAGGAGCATGGAGTAGTAAAATCTTATTTGGGCCTTTGTGATGCTAATAAATGTATTTGTAATCAGATGCCAGTAACTGAAATACCAGTTAGCATTTAATATTTATTAACTTAGGTGAATCAGCTCCCTAGGATCTGAAGATCCTCATTTCTATGATTTTTTATTTTTCACCTATATTTAATATATATTATTAAAAGGAATTATACACACTTCTTTATAAACAGGCTTGTATCAACCTTACTTTTGAAAGCTGAACAGGAGATCTTGAGCAGTAATACTTGAAAAAAAATATAGAAATAGTTGATCACAAACTGAATATGAGATAGCAGTATGAACTAGTTGCATTGATCAGACCACACCTCAAGTACTCCGTCCAGTTCTAGACACCACATTTTAAGAATTCAGACATTATGCATGCACTCATAGATTCAGCCAGGAGCAGGTTCCAAAATTATTGCATGAGCCTGGAAAAAGATGTGGCTATTTGACAGTTAAAAGAGGTGCTTTATACATGCTCCCACACATTCTAAAGTACCCTCCTCTTAGAGATTTGCACAGCCTTACAAATCAGATCTATAAGATGGATTGCTTTCCCGGAATGTATATGGACATGTGACAGAGACTGCTGAGATTCAAATGTAATATCTCATTGTTTGCCAAAATAAAGTGATTCAGGGTACTTTCACCCAGTGGGTGAATAAGGACAGGTAACAGGTGACAGAAAAAAATAAGGAATAGAGGTGTAACCAGAGAAGTTGTATATTCTTGTTCATTCTTCTGGGCATTGGACATGAAACAGAAAGGTGAACACCATATTTCCTGGATATTGATGCTGGCACAAGTTGTGTTGCACTTCTCAAGAACTGAGAAGAATGTGTTTGGCAACAGAAAGAGAGGAGTTGCATTCTATCTTAAACTTACCCACATCTCTACAGAAATTCAGGAGATGCTTTTGAAAACATGGAGGTTAAAAGAAATAGAATAAAACCAACATTGTTGTTGGTGTCTGCTGCTGACCATCCATTCAAGGAGAAGATGCAGGTGATGCTTTCCAAAAACAAACAGGTTTTTCAGAAAGCCATGAAAAACTTATGATGGGGGATTTTGTTTCCCAACAGATATCAGAGGTAAACTCTGCCAAGCGTGGTTGATAAAGAAATTCCTGATCTGTCTTGATGAAATTTTCTCCTTCAGAGGACAGAAGAAAGCACAAAAGTTATCCTTCACTGGTTACTAAGCAAGAATTAGTCAAGGAAGTAGAAGTAACAGGAACATTGTGAGAAAGTGATTGTGGGGTTCTTGATTTTAAGAGAAATAAAGCTAAGTGCAATCAAACAAAGTTGAGAGTTATCTTGGATTTGAAAAGTGGATTTTAGTAAACTCAGAGCAATGAGTTCAGGAGAAGCTAACGGGAAAAGGAGTTCTAGATGGACAGGAGTTTTTTAAAAAGTAGATACTAAAAGCACAATCACCAATACAGAAAAAAAAGGAAGATGCCAGTGTAATTACATAAAAATCTTAATTAAAAAGCTGGAATTTATAAAGGATATAGTAACAGAAAAACCATTTTCCAAATAAGCTGAAGTTAGCAATGTTGCTAACAATAATAATATAGACTTTCTCAGATGTGCTGAAAGTAAAAGGCAGAGAAATTAAATACTTTGCAAGCTTCTCGGTGAAAGCTGCCAAAGAGTGTTAGATCACAAAGAAAAGGCAAAGTTACTCATCTCCAAGTCTGGCTCAGTCTTCTCTGAGAAAGATGTAAGTTTTTCACCAGGATTCTATCCTGAGCTTGCAAGGAATAACCACTGATCTTGAATGAGTTCTAATCTTCAGGCTGGGAAATTTGGAAGAATTTGCTAATCTGGCCATACCTTTATTATCTTTGTGAATGGTGGGAATGCTGCTAGCATAACAAATCTTGATTTCATAAAGCATTTGACAAATGATCCCATTATATTCTGATTAGCAAGCTATTTAAGTATGAGCTGAACAGCATGCTGTTCATGCTATGAGGCAGGTCTACAGGTAACTTGAAAAGTGTACTTAAAGATTGTTCATTAGACATTCCTCATCAAACTGGAGTGAGTTAGATCAGCTAGGGTGGTTTGGCCCTGGGACTGGTACTGTTACTTTTCAACATTTTCATTAATGGACTGGACAAAGAGATGGAAGAAATACTCATGAAATGAACAGATTTTAGAAAATTAGGAAGAATACCTAATATTCTGGAAAAGAGTAAATTTAAAATGATGACAAATTAACTGAAACTAATTAAAAATAATACTTGAAATGTAATAGAAAAGAAAGCTTTTCTTTTGAGAAAAATACATCAAATGCATGGATATAGAATGCAAGATATTTTGAACGGGGTTGTAGTCCTTCTGGATAAATATTTTTCCTATACTTCACCTTGACCTAATCCTTAGGCTGTCCTCTCATATAAAGGTATGCCCTGCAGAAGTTTCACAACTTATTAGTACAGTATACTAAATTCAATAATTAAAAAAGAGCAGCAAACAACTTAAAGCAATAAACCAAATAAAAGCAGCACAGATAGTTAATGAATCATGTTGCTCCAATAAAAGATATCCTACCAAGCTTGGGGTGCTCAGAGAGTGCTGTACAAAACAAGAGACTGTACCTTACAATCTGTATCAGTCATTTTGTATGGTTTTGTCTACAGAAACTGAATATTGAAAAATATTCATTTCATTTTGATAGCCCGAGCTGCATAAATACACCCTGCTTTAATATTAAATATATTTCAGAATGCAAAAATCTATTTCCTAGCATTTCCTGCCATGCAGCCTCTTTTGTAAAACCTTCTAACTTTCTGCTGCCTTAGGATTTCAATCTAGCTTGGTAACAAGTGGTCATTGCATTATATCCTTTATTTCTTTTTTTCCAGTATAAATAGTTATTTTACAGTCTCTTCTATGGATGTTTCCTGTGTCTCAACCACTACTTTCTAATTTCTAAGCATGTTTATGAAAGCAATGATGTAAATCTAAAATGGCTTGGAAACAAAATTTAGATTGGCTTAGAAACTTTTATCAAAACAACCAATTGATTTCAGTAAAAAGTTGAACAGAGTCGGTTATAAGTACAGGGAAATTACTAGAATTAAATATGGATATTTAAAATATTTAGAACAATTTCCAGTCAAATTAACGAAACTAATTTAAAATTGATCTTCAAGTGCACCACTCCAATCCAGATTGCACAAATCTATTTTAAAAAACTGGATTTGTAAGAAAAGGGACTGTATTATCTGCAAATAAATTTAATAAATAGTTATTGCCATCTATATGCATCTCTTGGAAGTGGCTAACCCTATTGCTAACATTTCTGTTACTAAATTGAACAGAATAGTAGATAGCAGTCATCTCTATTTAGTGCCTCTTAAAAGCAGGAATTCTGAAGGATGGTAATTATTCAGGGGCATTGCTCCACAAGTTTCTGGCTGTGAGACACTGTTTCTTAGGTTGGGTGCCCATGAACAGTTGGGAGTGCTGCTACTGTACCAGCCTCCCTGCTGCATGGCAGCCTCCCTGCCTGAGCTGCTGGAGGCCATCTCGGGGCTGGCGGTGGAGTTCCCCAGGCTTATGGTTCTGGGGGACTTCAACCTGCCATCCCTGGGACAGTCCGCGGAGGCAGCTCGGGAGTTCATGGCTACCATGGCAGCCATGGGCCTGTCTCAAATTGTATGGGACCGAACCCGAGACAGTGGCCATATGCCGGATTGTATGGGACCCAACCCAAGACAGTGGCCACATGCCGGATTTAGTTTTCTTGTCTGAGCAATGGCAAAGTGATCTGAGGGGAGATATACAGCTTTCCCCGCTGTCATGGTCAGATCACGCCCTGGTGACCCTGAGTTTCTCTTATGCCACCCCCCTCCGCAGGGAGGCAGGACCCATGCGATTGGTCCGCCCCTGGCGCCTGATGGACCCGTCAGGGTTCCAGAGGGAGCTGGGGAGCATTCCTGTGGACCTGCTGCACGGTCCAGCAGAGGCCCTAGCTGCTGCTTGGAATAGGGAGGCAGCTGGGGCCTTGGACAGGATAGTGCCTATGCGACCTCTCTTGCCACATCGGCCCCGACACTCCCCGTGGTTTACGGAGGAGTTGAGGGTGCTGAAGAGGGTTAAGAGATGTTTAGAGCGTCGCTGGAGGAAGACATGGACTGAATCCGACCGAACACATGTTAGAGCCACTATTAAGGCCTACATTGTGGCAATAAGAGCGGCGAAGTGCCAATACTTCTCCACCCTTATCACGTCCGCAGAGTGCCGCCCGGCGGCTCTGTTTGGGATCACTAGATCCCTCCTTGGCAGGACGGAGCTGGAGATTCACTTGCAGGGCCGCATGGAGGAATTTTCAGAGCACCTGCAGGATAAAATCGTGCGGATTCATTCCAAGTTGGACTCTGAGCGTGATGCAGGGTCTGGGGAGGTACCAGGGGATCGTTCTTGCCCAGTTATCTGGGAACGGTTCGATCCTGTTGTTCCTGAGGAAGTGGACAGGATCTTCCAGACTGTGAGGGCTACCACTTGTCATCTGGACCCATGTCCCTCCTGGCTGGTGAAAGCAGCTCGGGAGGTGACATATGATTGGATCCAGGCGATAGTTAATACATCCTTGCAGGAGGGAGTGTTTCCAGCACCCTTTAAAGAGGTGTTGGTGCACCCCCTCCTCAAGAAGCCCTCCCTGGATCCTACCGTACTGGACAATTTTCATCCAGTCTCCCACCTCCCCTTCTTGGGGAAGGTGGTTGAGAAAGTGGTGGCATCACAGCTCCAGAGGTTCCTGGAGGAAACGGATTATCTGGACCCTTATCAGTCAGGTTTCAGACCCGGTTATGGAATGGAAACGGCATCGGTCGCACTTATGGATGATCTCTGGCGGGAGCAGGATAGTGGAAGTGCAACCATCCTTGCTCTCCTTGATCTCTCAGCGGCTTTCAATACTGTCGACCATAGTATCCTATTGGGACGGCTCAGGGATTTGGGGGTAGGCGGCACAGTTCTGTGCTGGTTCACCTCCTTTCTTCGGGGTCAGTCCCAGTCGGTGGTGATAGGGAGCGAGAGGTCCCATCCTTGGCCCCTCCTCTGTGGGGTGCCGCAGGGTTCGGTTCTCTCTCCGCTCCTTTTCAACATCTACATGAAACCGCTGGGTGAGATCATCCGTCATCATGGGATGAGGTATCATCAGTATGCTGATGATACTCAATTATATATTTCCATCCCTGGTGAGGTAAGTGATGCCATGACTGCCCTCTCGTGGTGTCTGGAGGCTGTGAGGGTCTGGATGGGGAACAACAGGCTCCAGCTGAACCATGGTAAGATGGCTGTGGGTTAATGGCTCCTCTGTATCCGGGACATTGTCATAGTTGGTGCTGGATGGGGTAGCACTGCCCCAGACAGACCCAGTGGGTAATTTGGGGGTCCTCCTGGACTCACGGCTCCTGCTCAAAGAGCAGGTGGCAGCCGCGGCCAGGAGGGCTTTTGCACAGCTTCGGGTTGTGTACCAGTTACGCCCCTTCCTGGATCGGGATGCCCTTCGAACGGTCACTCATGCCCTTGTTTTCTCCCAGATAGACTACTGCAATGCGCTCTACATGGGGCTACCCTTGAAGAGTATCCGGAAGCTTCAGCTGGTCCAGAATGCAGTCGCGCGAGCTATTTTTGGGGTCCAAAGGACCCATATAACACCTTTGCTCTGTGAGCTGCATTGGGTACCAGTTTGCTTCAGGGTCCAATTCAAGATGTTGGTTATCACCTTTAAAGCCCTACATGGCATGGGGCCAGGCTACCCAAGGGACCGCCTCTCCCCTATGACCCCACGATTTCAACCTGTCCTACCTGATCTCACAGAGAGGGCATGCTCCGGACCCCCTCGGCAAAAGAACTCTGACTAGTGGGGTCCAGAAGGCAAGCCTTCTCTGCTGTAGCCCCCACCCTTTGGAACATCTTGCCCCCGGAGGTGAGACAGGCCCCCTCACTCCCGGCCTTTCGGAGGGATTTGAAGACCTGGCTTTGCCATCTGGCCTGGGGCGGGGAGGGAGGTTATCAGAAATGGGGTTGGCTAGCCCCCTAGAGGCCTAGTGTGGCTTCCATCAGCCTCTTGGATTTTTTTAATCTTCTTTCCATCTGTGTAGATGTGTTTGTCTTTTTATAAATTTTAATCATGTATTTATTGATTTAACTTGATGTAAACCGCCCAGAGTCCCCCATTGCGGGGAGATGGGCAGGGATAAGTCTATGTATAAATAAATAAAAAATTAGTTCTTATTAGTTGTTACTGATGTTTTTGTAGGTTTATAACTGCAAAGTCTATTATTTTCTGATAGTCAACATGCCTCCCTGTTCTTTAGTCTTCTGGACACACCACTTGCATGTGGAAACTGCAATTTTTGAGGTGCTACAGAGATACAGATGTCCCTTCCTTGGGCTCTGCAGCATCAGAACAAAGTGTAAACATAGAGGTTAGGGCTGGGCAGGCACTGAGGTAATCCCAGAAAGAGTTCTGCTCTAAGCCCAGTATGTAGCCCAGACCTTTTCTGGCAGCTTCCTATCTCTTGGACATCATCTAGGAGAGCTTTCACCTTGGCCAGATATAGTATACTACTATTCACATACTACTACTCAGCAGTTGATTTTTTATATACATCACAGACTGTCATGCATGAAACTATATTATCAAGCAGCATAACTAGAGCATATCATTCTATTAATTCTGGAATATTCAATGAAACTGTAGAAGCAAATAAAAATATTCAATATTTGGATAAATACCTAACCTCTAGCTTCATCCAAAAAGATCTTTATAAAAATGAAAAAAAATAATGAGTTTTTGATGTGAATGTGGAGGAAGAGGTATTTGGCAGTTATACCAAGCATTTTTCCATTTAGTCTTCTGATAATATACTCAAGGTTTTATAACCAGGACAGTGTCAGGTTCAGCCCAAGAACCACAACAAGACAGTCCAGGAACAGCTCAGTTACTTTATTAGCTTACACCTACTAGACAGAATTTCACCAGACTAACTCTAACCCCCAACAACAGCAACTATAACCCTGAATCCCTTAGGGAGGGGCCAGTCTCCTTCTCTTCACTTTCACACACTTCAGCTGGGGGCTGAGGAGATGCTTGGAATGTCTTTCCCCGTCCCTGCAACCCTGAAGCTCCATTCCAGGATCCTCCTCGCTTATGCCTTCCATCACAGACAGAATAGCAGACCTGAAATCATGGACATTCACAAGCTTAAAAACAAAGTGGGAAATAAACTATTGAGATTGGCAGGATTTTATCTGTTTTAATAATGGCAAAATGAATACCCATCGGGGATATGGACAAATTACATTTAAATGGCCTGTTGTAAGACTGAAGCTGTCCTTTGTAATGTAACATAATGTAAAGAAACATTATAATACATTTTTAAAGATTTTCTAGATATGTCATTATGGTGCAAGAAGCATCAAAGACCCCACAGTCAATGGTTTCAACTCACACCCTTTGGGTACAGAAGCTGGTGCAGGAACAGGAAGACCCAGAGGTTACTGGGATATTACTATGTGCAGTCAGGGTAAGACCTTCTTTTAAGCAACATGCTATGGCTGTGATAATTCACTTCAGATACTATACCATGTCTACCTACCCCCTTCAAGGCAGAAATTACACATCAGAAACTGTGGTCTAAATTGGAAAGTTATATATCTGGCCTACTTACTATCTTCTCTGATGTATATGTAGTGATAGGTGGCAATTTTAATATTAAACTAGGCCCTGATAATGACATTCTATACCCATGCTGTCAGTACTGCTCACCCAACCTTGAAGAAGGTGTATTTCCCTTTGCATGTGTCTCAAAGAATGAGAAATACCATTCCTTTGGAAAGGTATGTTGGTCAAAATGCACAATTTAAGTACTTCTGCTATTCTAAACTTATGAAGAAAAGTAGGTTTCTACACACCTGCAGCCATTAAACTATTTGAAGCCAAGTCAATAGCACAAATTCTTTACAAAGCTCAGCTAGGGTCCCTTTTCCAACTACCCCCGCCCCCCGCTTTGAAATAATCTAGTCCAAATTCCTAAATGGAGTATTCCAAGTACCTCACTGTGTTTCTCTAGCTTGGTAGAAGTGAAAGCCAACATATTCTTATCCATTCTCAGTTTTTAGCTAAGATTATTCTTTTTTCCAAGGGCCCAGTTCCTCCAACCCTGGAAGTAAATTCTGATAGCCAAAATTTCATTACCTGAGCTTCTCCCCAACCCCATTATTCTCCCTGTATCCATGGGCATACTTCTTAAACAGCAGGTAAAGGATACAATTGATTGCTCATTGGAAGGATTGATAATGAAGCTCAAGCTCAGATACTTTGGTCACCTAATGCGAAGAGAGGACTCTTTGGAAAAGACCCTGATGCTGGGAAAGATGGAAGGCAAAAGGAGAAGAGGATGGCAGAGGATGAGATGGCTAGATAGCATCC
This sequence comes from Liasis olivaceus, assembly GCA_030867105.1. Classification (NCBI taxonomy): domain Eukaryota; kingdom Metazoa; phylum Chordata; class Lepidosauria; order Squamata; family Pythonidae; genus Liasis; species Liasis olivaceus. The sequence goes on from CM061351.1 coordinate 60,821,487, forward strand.
CTGAAGCAATAAGCATGAAATTGAGCAAACTCAGGGAGGCAGTGAAAGATAGGAAGGCCTGGGGCAATATGGTTCATGGGGTCACAAAGAGTCGGACACGACTTAACGACTGAACAACAACAAAAGGATACAAAGCACTAAACCAATCCATACAGTATTATAGTTTCTCTATTTTTTCTCCCTTGACATTTCTCTGTTAAAGAACTTTTGTTTGAAAGATATTAGGAGAAATAATATTGATAACCTGTTTAAGCAGCTGTTACTGTGTTGTGTACCATAGTTGCTTTTTGGTCCCTTGGTTTCTGAGTTTAACCCTCTACATATCATCCAGAACCTGACTGATACCTGCCTAACACATATTCAGTATTAAAACCAGGCTAGAATGAAAAGAGCTGAAGAATGCCTGTATAATCCTATATATATGTCTACTAATGTCACAGTGAGATTTTTTCTCAAACAAGCCTTATAGTTGGTTCACACACTGAATTGAGGGGTTACATTCTGACACTATGCACATTTCAGTATAAAATGAATGAATACAAGTCATCTGAATGTCTTATGAAGTGAACACTTGGAAATTTTTGCTACAGGAAACACACATTAGGGATTTTTATTTTTGCTATGGCTCTTGAAAATATTCAGTAAAAAAGTACATATGAAAAAACCACATTATTTGACATTACAATTCTCATATAGCCTAAGAAGCATTTCAAGAGTAAAACCAAGCTACTCAATTTCTTGCTCACCCGAAGATACTAAATTTCTTCCTACTCCTATTAGAATCATGGGATTGGAATGGACCTTGGTATTCTACTCCAGCCACCTGCCCAGGGCAGGAATTCTCATACAATCCCAAACAAATGACTATCCAACCTTTGCCTAAAAACCTCCAGTGATAGAGAACCACAACTCTAGGGCGCAGGCTGTTCTACTGATTAATAGCTCTCATGTTCAGGAAATTCCTCCTTACTTCAAGTTTGGAACTTCTGGGAATTTTGACTCCAGTTTGGATCAATTAGGGAAGGCGTTTCTAAAGATTTTTTGTAGAATGTAGCACCTCACTCAATGACAGTTATTTTGGGGTTACTACAAGTTGTTTTTTTAAAAAACGTACTCTTACCCATACACATGCTATCCATTTTTCTCCTCTGCAATCAGGGCACTGCCGCTGAAGCTTTTTCAGATGAATTATTCTTCCTCTATGATTACCAACATAATTTTGGAGGTCTGGTAACCATTTCTTTTTTTCCTTTCCAAGAAAATTGATCCAACAAGTCTCACTATTTTATACATACTTTTAAAAAAATTGGAGTCATAATTTCTGAATACTGTCATAAATATATTTCTCCAACCCTTTGTAAAGACAAATAGATGACTTGCATTTTACCAAAATAAATTAAAAGGTTAACTGGACACTTTATTATAAGGAAGGAAAAGCAAAAAATTAAGAGAATTTGGGGAGAGAAGCATGAGTAAGAAAGTTAATTTCTAACACTTGGGCAGAGTAAAAACAAAGAACAGAAAGAAAAAGGAGATAATCAGTGTATGAAAAAGAAGAGAGAAACACTGAAGGCCCTCATGGAAAATAAATATTCTGTAAATATGAACCTCTTAGTAAATTATCATTCTGTAAATATGAACTCTTCTCCTTGCCTAAGATACTACACTACCAAGAAAAGAGTTGATAAAACAGAAAATAACATCAATATAATAATTCTAAGTTTATCATTTAAAATGGTGGCAGTGAAATTTTCTCTATTTCCATTCTAATTTCACTACAGGGCTATTTTTTATTGTGAATAAATTCCTGACTTCAAATTTGCTACACAAAGGATGCTGAGATAATCTGTCCATGTTATCCCTACTAAAATGAGTAATTCAAATGGTAATAAGTTCAGAAATACAAATATATAGCCATTAATAAGTGCACTGGCAAAGTTGAGTAACAAGTAGATTGCACCTAGAAGGATTGGGAAGAAAAGGATGGTGACCTGCTACAAAACATATTCTCACAGTAGGAAACCTTGCTGAAAAGCACATTCTAAGCTACAATAAGCACAAAATCAAAGGTTAAATCATGAAAAAGATTTCATGCTACAAGAAGTGTCTAAACCATGATTTATTTAATGGCAGCCACAGGAACCATTTTAAATGCAGCTATTAGTTTTATAGGCATGTATTTTTATAGCCATGCATACATGGAAATAATTTAATACAAATGCTTTTACAGGAGAGGGCTAAGATTGCATGAGTTTTGCTCCTCCTGGGCAGGAGAGAACAGAAATGTTATTTTGCCCAATGACCAGCACATAGCAAAATAAAATAGTAAACTACAATAAAGCATTCATACTACAATCAATGCAGTAAATAATATAATATAGAATTATAAACATTAAATCTATAAACCTGGGTAGGAGCAAATAAAATCTGAACACAGCACTATAACTGTGGAAAGTAAATAAACCCTCTCTCTCCTTTAGTCTGTGATATGGGAGAAAGTTGAGATCCCTAGTTCTGCCAGGAGTGCCATTTTTAGGGAAAAATAGAATATGTACCAATATGTACATTATCTGGTTGTCTTCAGCTGTAAATTGGCACTTTAGCTCAACTTGCAGGCTATCCCAAGATTTTGCTGCCTAAATAAAACCCAAAAGTCTCAGGTACTTTTGCAATGAAGTTTTTTTACCACTGAAATATATGAGAAATAACTAATTACTGAGCAGCTACATGCCATATTGAAGCCCCGATAAGGAAAAAAGAGAAAATTTAAAGTCTTGCTTAACACCAGACATACATACATAACAAACTCTTTCAGTCCTACTGCTGCTACAATCAGTCTCAGTTCCCCACCAATAGGTAGGCACAAGAACAACCAGAAGGTTGGATAAGAACAGGTTATGTGCAATAATGTCATTCATTACTATCTCACACACACACACCCCACACACCAGTCCTAATGGGCATAACATCACTGAGTTTCCTTATAGGGCTGGAATAACATATATGTAATAACAATGCCCTTGATTTGCACACTTTGGCAGTTTTAAACTCAGAAAAATCACTGATTTTTCAAAGTAGTAATGTACTAAGAAAACTCCTCTCTTCGTTGCTATCTTTAATTTTTCTGTAAATACATCAGTACCCAATCAGAACTATGCCAACATCCAAGAATTGTGTCGTTTCTTTTAATGGGGTAGAAATTAGAAAATGACCCAGGAACTTCTTTGGACAACATTATCAATTATTTTTATGACTATTCATTCATTAGCTAAAATACTGAAAAGCAAAAAGAACACTTTCTTACAAAATGTGTAGAATAGCAGATGTTTTGATTTCTTAAAGGGCTAGAGGCTTTATCTAAATAAACAAAACAAAACTAGGGGTATTAAATGATCCAGCTTCTATTGGCTAACAGTGTTCACTTGTGCTGCATAGTCATACCCTGGGTTTCCCTAATAGCTGTGGTAATGCAATTGATCCTCCATATTTAGAAGCAGCATAAATCGTAGTTTGAGTTATTAATACATTTCTATTACTTTAAAAAACAATGTTTCTTCAACTGTTACACCACCCTCCTATATGCTTTCCTTAAATTTCCTTCTTCAATTTTCTGCTCTAGCTGAAGATTTTCTGCTCCTAAAGTGATGTGATCCCTTTGTTCTCCCTCTCTGAAACAGTTTTCTTCAATTATAGAAAGCAAAATCCAGTTTTCCTTCCTAACATTTCAACTGTGCTTGTTAGATAACAAGATACAGTTACATTGGTAAACAGGCACAGTGTTTCTTGACAATGGAGGCACAATTTGCTCCACCTTGCACTGCAGTCATGAGATATATTTGTCTCTCTGCTGACTCAGTGGCTGCTGTCTCCTCCCCCCACAAACAGTTTAGAAAGGTAGGTATTTCATTTTTGCTTGTTTATTTATTATTACAATTGAAAATTAAATAACTTATTTTTCAAAGCTTTCAGTGAGCTCTGAAAAAACAACCCAGCAGCCTCTCTGTGAAGCAATATTCCACAGCTGGGGAAAAGGGGAAAGGAAGAGAGTCACTTTTTTCAGCTGCAGAACTGTTCCCGGAAAGAGTGGTTTAAGATTGCAACATCAAAACCATCAGCCAAAAACCATCAGCATGAAACCAGTTCTCATTTCTAATGTTAGACAGATCTGTTTTCATAAATTTAGTCATATGTTCTATCCTGTTTTTATTAGTTAAGCAAAAATTACATCAAAATATTGAATGAATTTTCTCCTAAAATCTGCATTTCTGCATGGGCTAAGAATTGCATTTACAGATTTTAAGAAAGTATACATTCTAAAGGATACTCCAAATTTACATTTTACTTAAGGAGGCAGCACACTTAAAATATAAACGTAAAAGTATATTTATTTCATTTATTTTTTTCTAACTTTTTAAGAAAAGGAGTTGTACTTCTGTTCTTTTAAAATGTTTTGAAGGTAAACTGTGGCATTTTGTTTTTGTTAAGCTCAAAATGTAGTATAGAAATTTGTTTAAATAAATAATAAATCCACTCTCTTCAGATATAACTCCTAGAATACAAAATAATAAGAGGACATATTATCCAAATCAAAAGAATAATGGCATTCAGGGGTTCAACATGTAGTCCCTCAGCTCAGCTAAGGAACCTCCCCTTAGCATTGCCTAGGTTAGGTAAGTAAAACTTTTTGATTCCTGAGCCACTATCCTCAGCTGAAATGGACTACAACTGAAAAATGTTTCAATTGCATAGGATGTAGTTCAATGTATGCTACCATCTGTTCTTCCCTGTTAAGAATTTCATAAAGGAATTGGTTGCAGGAATGAGAGATGAAGGAAACTGAAGGGAGATTATCAGGCAATGTGACTTGGATTTCTCTGCTGAATTCATAATAGATCTTTCCTTTCACCAAAAACGGAATTACATATACTGCCAGTTTAGCAATTTATCAGAAAAAAACTGTATGTTCCACCAAACATAGGCCTCAAGGTGGCTTTGGTACTAATAAAGCTCCCTCTTTGGCCTATCAAGCTTCAGTGACTGTAATTCTTATAACAGTCTTCTATATGACCAAATAACATTAGATGACGTTGAATGGGCCTTTAAGGACTGACACCTTTATTACTGATAGGGATTTTGAAAGCATCATAATTAATGAAAGTTTAAGAGCTGTTCCCAGGCCTAGGGTTAATGTGTTTGTTATGTATGTGTGGAGGCCCTATTGGTCTTGCACTGTCTATTGTTCTAGCTATTTTGGTCCAGGCTGCCTGTTTATGTGCATTTTAATTATTTTGTTTTGATTTGGGGGGGGCAGGATTTTGTTATCTACCCAGAGTCTTCTGGAATGGATGGCTGTATCAAATCTAATTAAGTTAAATTAAAATTTGTTATTACTATATCTGTTATGCTGAAGAAACCAGCAGCAATATATTGCCACTTTAACAAAATTTAAAAGCCTTGCCAGAAATTAAGTGGCAATCACACATAGCCCCAAATGGGGGTCAGGACTTCTATCTTCAGGGAATGAAATATATTTTGTACTGCATGTCTAATCCAAAACAACTTTAGCCACCAAAACAAAGGGTAATGTTCAATTCAAAGCAGCTTCTACCAAAATTACATTGTTTTCAGAATCATAAATCTCAAGAGGTCTATAAAGTTCCCTCCTACATGATTTTTAGAGGATCCTTAAAGACAGTTTTATTTCACTGGGCCTTGAACCCTAACTAAATTTTATTGGTGTCCCATCTTGGGGGAGACCTAATTTATTATTCCTATTAAGTTTAATAATTTTGATTTATTTGTATCATTGCTTTTATAGCTTTGGCTCAGTTGGATGGGCTATAAAAACTGCAAAATAAATATGTAAACTATAAACTATAAAAACAATGCTAAAGGTTACCATTTGTTGAAGCAACATAATCAGAGAAAAGAATGTTTTGCTTTCTCTTAGCCTAGCCAGAACAGCTGCTAATTCTAAGAACCAGCAACATACCAAACAAGCATCTGAACTGACAGATATTCTTACGCTACTCATTATATCTCTTACAGCATTAATCACATCTTTCTACAACAGTATTTAACTCAAAATTAAGTATGTGCCCCTCAGAAAAACTGGGTAGGAGGGTGGTAGGATCCTGAAAATCATCTTTTAAATTACTTACTGTGTTCTTTGCTACAAAGAAACTCCTTCTAGTCTAATGGTGTAAAGTTGAATGAATAATCTTTAAAATGCAAAGTACATATCAAGATATGGGACAAAACAAACAAAAGTTTATGAACAATGTAAAATATAATTGTTTACCAACCTGATTTTCCCATAGTTATGTTCTTGATTTAAAGAAGCTGCTTTTTCTTTAAATGCTCCCTTTTGTTAGAAACTGGTTGCAATTTCCTGGTAGCGTTCTGAGCTCCTTGACTGCATGAAATAGACTGTGCATAATAAAGTGCAATCATCCATTCACAGTGCTCAAATAGCCTAATGATGCCATATAAGGAATGAAGATTTTCTGTCTTCTTCTAAACTTGAAGCCTCCTTGTAATCAAAGATTCTTTATCCTGCAACACAGCAACACAAGAAAATACTGAATGATTTCACATATCAGCGAAAGCAAGAGGAAACTGGGGAGAAAGTATATTAAAGTAAAATATGCTAGGAACGTTATAGTATTCAGTAATACATATTTTAGCAAGAACAGGATTCTCCAGATGAGTTGAGTCTCTTCAATGCTACAGTCTTGAATAAAGTGTTACTGTGTGTGCACTACTGGTCTAAGTTGCCACAAATTGAATCTTTAACAATGTAAGGCTTGTTTAAATGTAATAAAAATGTAATTTCAGACTATCTAGAAATATCATCAACAGTGTTTGTCCCTGATGGCTTATTCTCACAAGAAAATGGAAGTATGTGAGCCAATTTTTATTCCACATAAATATATTTCTGATCAGGTTACAAAGCATTGCTTTGATTAACTCTTAAATTTAATAGAGCTCATACAGGCAAAATATCCAGTGGGCTTTGTCTTATATCAGAAGTCACTGTTACTACCTTGATGATGTAACCAAGTGAATAGGTTTAGGGCTCATCCTCACATCCTGCCAAACACAGCACCCCACTTACTGTCTCTTTTGCAGTCCAAGCCTAAATAAATGTAGAAGGCTTGCTCAGCCATGAGAGCAGCTCAAATTATATCAACATAATTTCCTGCCAATTCAAGGATAGGAGATATAGACATTAAAACAGCCATGAAGAAATGCCCCTAGTCAAGTACAAAGTAAGAGCCCAAGAACAGTTTTACCTTGTTTAAAACTCAGCCTAACTGCAACTCTGTCCGGGTGCTTGTAAGTTGCTAAACAATTTATACATTTTTTTCTCTTTTGCAGAGAGTGTCATATTAGCCAAATATAAGATATCTGGGAGCTTTATATTGTGTGGTAACCACATATTGAGACAGATTGTTAGAGATATTAAATTTCTGAGCACCATCTCTGCAGTTCTAAACTATTGATACAGAATCTTTCTTTGTGACTTGTCCCTTTTTCCAACTTCTATATGTAGGGTTTTTTTTCAAATATTCCTTAAACTTTCTATACAGCCATATTTACTACTTCTGCCTGTCTCCATTTTTTCTCCTGTTTTCCAATACACTTTTCCTATCCATCATTGCTCTGAGTTTATTAAAATCTACATTTTGGTTATCCAAGATATGCATTTAACTATACTCAGCTACACTGTGTACTGCATTAGACATTTATTTTACTTCAATGTTTCTGCTATTTCCATTACCTTGACTAAGTCTCATCCTCATGTTCCATTTATTGCAGCACAAGAAAGTCTTGTTAAACATTTTCCATTTTAAGGGGCACATCCTCATGACATCACCTTCATTTCATCCCCAGCCTGCTGAGGAGGCAGCCTAGAATAATCTTTAGTTGATCCAGTATGGAAGTGGAGTTTCCCTTCTACACATGAAACAAAATTTGCCATATGGATGAATTAGGATGCCTCAGTGATATGCCTGGACCTGACATGGTCAGGGCCAGCAATCTACTCAACTCCTGTTGGCCACCTAAGTCTGCTGCTGTCACATTCTCTCCATACCACAGCAGGCAAGGCAACTCTACTGCCATTTTTTTTGGCTGCAACAGACACATTTCTGATCTCCACACCTTCTCTTCCTGTCTTCTTTTCAAAGGGAATGTTATCCTTCAGGCACCCCAAAATAGGGTTGAATTTCCCTATTCCCTCAGAATTTCTACATCTCTGAAAATCATGCATTCCTAAGAAAGGCATTCTTGTGAAAAAGATGTAAAGATATGGAGTATGGTTATTTTTTTTTTCATTTGAAAAGGACTCACAATCTTTTAGAAGACCAATAGTTCTATTGATTTTTTCCCCCTTCCCTGTGATGTGGGTGGGACATTTTCTGTGAATGGGGGCATCCTGTTTTCTCGTGTTGCACTTGTGTTTTTGGATTGCTTGGATTTGCAACTTTTTAGGTTCGTTAGGGATAGTGTGAAAATGTTTTAGATTTTTCTCACATTCACACTCTTTCATACACACAAATTTTCCCTTTGCTCCCTTGAGTGATTTACGAATACATTTCAGTGGGTGGTTTACAATGTAATTAGTATCCATCTTAGTTTTATATTCTACTGGAATCTCAGAGAAAAAGCAACAGTTTCAGCTCAGAGGGAAGAAAAATATCATGTAAGAATGAGGAAGGAAGGAAACTGTAGTCAGATGAGAATTTGGGATAAAGAAATAAAATGGGAAGGACAGAAATGAGGCACAGAAACAAAACCCAACATTATTCTGCTAATTAAATCAACTGCAGTAAAAGGTGTGCTTGTTTTGCCATGTTTACTGTTCTCCCATTCAAGGTTGGGTAAAATGCTTCCTTGGAGGTAAAAGTAAATAATTGCTTTGAATGCCACTAGGCAAACAACGAGTTGTGAAGCTCTCTCAAAGTAAACAAAAAGGGGAAAAATGAGGGGGGAAAGGAGGCCAGGGCAATCCTTCAAGACAATTAAAACTTCTTTTTTCTATGAAATCTTTCCCTATCTTCCTCCCTCCCTCTTCCAAAGTTGTGGATAAGACGTTTTAAAGGACTTTGGAAGAAGACCTAGTGTGTGTGTGTGTGTGTGTGTGTGCGCGTGCATGTATAAATAAAAGAGCCAATGGGGTACAATGGTTAAAGGAGTGGACTAGGAGCATAGAAGCCAGCTGAGTAATTTTGAGTCAGTCACGTTCAGCCCTAGATCAAAAAACTTCTATCTCCCGACCCATACTGGACCAAAATGGTAGACTACAGTCCATAACTTTCCTTTTTTATATAATTTTTATTAAGAATTTTTATTACAATAGTAAAAACTAATACAAACTAAACTTAAAGAGAAAAGAATAGGAAAAAAAGAATAAAAAGTGAAGGAAAAACAAAAAAGAATATAATAAATAAAAAGAAATATATAAAGAAGTGACTTCCAGCCTTTATCACAACACGTATAAACAAATTTAATAACTCTTCACCCATCCACCTCCCATCTATGAGGTTACACATACCTCTTCATCCCTTATCCCATTCCTTACCTATAAGCAAATCCATAAAACATCAACTTTTCAATCCTGGTGTTAGCAAAAATCCATAAAGGGTTGCCAGAACTTTGCAAAAAAAGTCTTAATTTAACCTTGATCAAATAAACCAACTTTATATTCCTTCTTTTTACTAAGTCTTAATCTTTAATTCAATCAAAAATTGTTATAGGATTTGATTTCTCTAAAATTCTTCTTTATCCCATCCCAGAGATTTCTTCAAGGCTTTAACAAGACTCTTTTGTAGATCCAATAAGAAAACATTTTTCAGGTCATTCTCTGTTTATCATTTGTATTTCCCTTTTAATTTTTAAAACTTCAGTCAGTTTCTTTTGTACATCCAGCAAAGCATCCTTTTCCAAATCATCCTTTTGGTCTGCCATTTGTAGTTCCACTTTTGGTACTCTCTCTGCCTTGTCTGATAAAATTTGTTCCACATCAGTCATTCCTTCATTAACATCTTTTAGACATAGTCTATCCATAGAAGCAGACATCATTACTGACAGTGGTGACGTAGTTATTAATTTTTGGCTTCGTTCTTCAAAGATCTCCTTTAATATTTCCAATGTTATAATGTTTTGTGTCATTTTGTAAGTCCCAGTATTAACTGGCATCAAGAACAGGCTTGTATTTTTTTTTTCTTCTGTTTAGAATCTGTAGTCCCCTTTAGTGTCTTGTTTCTAAAATCATCACTTAACTTTGTTATGGCTTACAATAGCCAGGATAGACAAAATAAGTCTGTTTCCCATGAGAAGCTGTTTATTTTTTACAATTAATTCCAAAGTCTTACAGTAAAAATCAATATTCCAAATTTATCTGGACCCTTAATCCATTTATAACTTTCTTAGATCAAAATCTTATTTAGGTTTTTGCTGTTTATTTCAAATTCTTTAACTTCTTAAGCTTATAATTATTTTTCTTTTGTTCAGAGTTGAAGATAAATTCACCCAATGAAGACTTTTCAAACTTGTCACTCTGAAGACCTCTAATAGCTTTAAGATGCTTAATAGGCAATTTCCAAAAGTGAGGTTTGCAAACCTAGTGTCCTTTAAAAGGCTCCACCATGGTTGCAAACAAGATGTCTGGTGCCATCGTCCTCGACACTCAAACATGCAGAAAACCACTGTCCTGTGGTCTCCTCATGAGAAGCAGCCATCCGGAGCACATGTGGGTGATCTCTAACCCTAACCCTGGGAGATCCTATCGGTCTCAAAGAATATTGATAGTCCTAAGGGGAAAAAAAGCCGTTTTCCAAGTGTTGTTCATAGGATGTTTCAAGCAAGTATGCCTGTGCTTTTCTTTTGGGCTGTGTTTGTGTTTTTGTTTCCTCCATATATAGGAGACTTGATAGTGCTGGCAAAACAAACAAACAAATCCAAATTTAAAAAATGACCCCAAACCCCTCCCTGCCACGTTTTGGACAGTGGTTGGTACTTGTTTTTCCCCAAAATAGGTGACAGTATGTCAGGTTCAGCCCAAAGAACTCCCCGAGACAGTGCAGATACATTTCTGTTGTGTTTATTAGCTTCTACCTCCAGACTGAATCTAACTTCCCAAGCCAGCAAGCCAAAACACTGTGAATTCCTTAGGGTGGTGCCAGCCTCATCTTCTTAAACTTCCCACGCTCCCGTTGAGGGCTAAGGGAATGCTTATCTCCTCAAGCGCGGCCTTCATCCAACCATTCCTTCACACAGTAGATGGGAGGGGAAAGAACATCAGAAAATCTACTCATCACTTACTTGAAAAATTAAATTTTTTCTGATATAAGCATCTTTTGTATGATTTTGGTAATTATTTTTAAGCCTTTGTAATGAATTTCTCTCACACAGACACACAGGTCATCTTTATAACATCTTTTCTTATCTATATATCACATATTTATTTAAAATTCAATAAATATTTTATAGTATACAGTATATACTTTAATAATTCTCAACTCATTTCAAAACTCCAGTCAGCTTTTCTCAAAATTTGAAAATTTTTAAGACACTTCTTATAGTGATCTAACTCTGGAAACCTCTAGAGGATTTTGTTGTGTTAAAACAAAGCAATTTAAACTACATGACAGAGTAACTACGCAGTACACTTTAAAAACATACTTTTCTAGGTATAAGTCTCAACTTATATCTAGAATAATAAGTAAATAAAGTAAACAAATAAATAATGAAGAAAATAAATAAATAAATAAATAAGTTTATTTCACACATTTAAACGCTTCCCAACCCAAAACAACTGTATGACTAAGCAACATACAATAAAATAAACATTAACAAAAGGAATAACACACATCATTAAAAAAATATCTCAGCATATAAAATAGCGTACTGAATGAGATAATTAAAACAACCCAAAGGGGGGCCCATTCAGCTAGACCCAAATGCCTGGGGGGGGGGGGGAAGCCAGGTCTTAACTGCTTTTCTAAAGGCAAGCAGGGTTGGGACCTGTCTGGTATTGGGGAGGCAATGACTCCAGCAAATAAGGGTAACTACTGAAATTGAAAACTGGTCAGAATAAGTTCTCACATGTAGATTGTTCAGGACCTTCCATCTGCCAGTGTCCCTAAAATGTTCTTTATTTGCCCATGCTGATACTTCTCCTCAGATCCTTAGAAACTGAGTAACTCCAATACATAAAAATAGGGGTAAGACCAACCTGGCTAATTACCCTCCAATTAGGTTGCTCAGTGTAATTGGTAAATTATATACAAAACACTTTTTCCAAAAACTTGAAGAAGTCAGCTTCTGACTTTTTGCAGATACTCTGCACCATCTGTCAACAAAATGTGCTTGTACTCTCTTTGCTACCTTTATAGATCTGAAGACAGTTTCCAACTCAATTCCCTGGAAGAGATTATGGCAAAAACTGGCAGCTTCTTCTACTGATCTTCTTCACTTAATAATAATGTTGCAGGGAAACTGACCATACCTTCTTTTATGTATTTATTATTTATGCAATTTAAAGGCTGCCCAACTCCATAAGAATCTGAGAGACTTATGGCATTAAAAACAGTAAACAATAGCAATAAAAACACAGAGCATGAACCTCCAGAAAAAATACATACTTAATCAAATAAAATTCTCAGGAACTCAGCACCCAACCTAACCCAAGGCCTGCAAAAACAGCCAGATTTTCAGTGACTTTTTGAACATCAAGGATGGAAGCTATATGAATCTTAAGGGACAGGGCTGCTGTTTCAGAAGGCAGGCACTGCAACAGAGAAAGCACACTGCCATCGTTTAATCAAAGGGTCCTGGAGCTCGCCTGCTCTTCGTAGGATAGACAAAAACTATCAGAGATAGGCCATCCCTCAAGTAGCTAGGCCCTGTGCCATAAAGAGCTTAATAGGTGGTAACCAGCACCTTGAACTGCACCTAGAAGCCAACTGGCAACCAGTGCAGCTCATGAAGCAGTGGTGTTTTTTTACAAGTCCACCAGGCGTGATAAAATGACCCTTCATGTTTTCCACATTTCCAACATAAAGTTGAAGTACTTCTATACATCCTAGGTAATTTTTCTGGTATCATATACCAACAATACATCATTTTGTAAAAGTTCTCTTTTAAGTTATAACGTAATGTAAATTTCAGTCCTTTCAACCACTTCTTCTCCCATTGGTCCATCTGTATACTATAGCCTGGTTCACGATTATGACATTGCAGCAAGCCATGGTCACATGTTCGCAATTTCTGATGTTCAATGCCAGCTTCCCACAAGCGAAGTCAATAGGGAAGCCGGCAGGAAGTTGGAAGCCGCAGTCATGTGAGGTCCTTGCTTAATGACAGCAACTAGGACTACCAGAATTTCTTTTGCTAAACAACGTGATGTGACATTGTGCTTTATAACCGCATTACTTAGCGATGGAAATTCCAGCCCCAATTGCCATCGTAACCCAAGGACTACCTGTATTGGTTCCAGCAAACATAAGGTTTAGTGAAACACTGGGCTAATTTCCAAACTCTGTGCATTGCCAGTATTCCCATTGTCTGCAAAACCTAAGACCAGCCAGTTGCTGGGAACCCCCAGGAATAGTAAATTGTGAACATACCTCTACATTAATATGTTATGGGTTAACTTGCCATCATCAGGTGGGAGGGGGATTAACTTTCAATTTGTGCTGGCCAATGAGATTCCCATCTTAGTCCTCTTTTAAGGGCCTCTGTTCCAGGGTCCTTTGCACTTACCTGATCTCACCATGGATCTGACCCAACGTCTCAAATGTCAATACTGTCAAGAAAGTTATGGTTAAAGTAATTTATAAAATTGCATATATTAAGATAAGACATTATTGTCAGCCCCTTTAGACCAGATCAGAAAATCAACTCCACAGGAAGATCAGAACTCCACTTTATTGAGATTGGCTATAATGATTAATAATATTGTTGATGTCTCTTAACTGTGGTTTTTAACATTTGGATTTTATTATTGTTTTTATTGTAAGCTGCCTAGAGTCACTTTATTGTGAGATAGGCAGCTATATAAATGTGATAAATAATAGAACATTGCAAGTCTAATTGTGCTGTACCTGCCCTCCTTATATTTCAGTGAATCAGGGAGGAGTTTGCCTGAGCCACTTCCAGATATTATCTTGTTTCCCAGGACTTAAAGAATGTTTCACCCTGCTTTACCTAGGTAATGGTTTTTGCATATTTCCCTCTGTCACTTCCCTTACTCTCTGCACATATTAACCTTATTTTTCCTCTTATTTTCCCTTAATTTTCCAGTTCATGAGGAACAGGACTGGGAATCAGGAATCTGTTACTTTTGCCCAGACCCACTTCTGCCACATTAGAGAAATCTGGACTCTTCCCCTGCCCTGGCCAAGTGATTCAGGCTAGAGTCACTGCTCCTTTAAACCAATTAGTAACATACACTGTCTTGTAGAGAGCAGTTACTGGTCAACTACTGTCCAGCAAATGTTTGTTCTACTGCCTCAGCCCAAGCCTTTGGTTGTAGGCTTTCTTCATCAAAATTTCTCACCACATTCAAGAAGAATTTCCTTCTTTGTCAGCAAAGATTTCTCCATACTTGTCAAGGTCAAGACAATTTTTATATGCTAAATGAGGAGAAGCAGAAAAGTGTAGAGGAAAAAATGCACCCAACACAAAACAAAATAAAGTATACCTGGCTATCCTTTCCTACAAGATGGAAGGGAAAGAAAATGTACAGTGATTCAGAAAAGTATTATATAGACTAATGGAGAAACAGATATATATTTAGCAAAATTAGGCAATTACTACAGTTTACCCAGAATTTGCCTCTTAAAAGAAGTATTTGTCTTTTCATAATTTAAAGTAATTATGTAAAGTAGCAATTACTTCTATACATATTATGTGAACCATCTTCTGGAGCAGCAATCCATTTCCAGAAGTGACATGTGGATACTTCTAGGGTTTACCAGTTAAGAAACAACTGAAAGTCAGTTTGGTGCAATGGTTAAGGTGCTGGCCTAGAGACCAGGAGACTGTGAGTTCTAGGGCTCCCTTGGGAATGAAAACCAACCTTTGTGCCAGTCATTCTCTCTTAGCTCAACCTACCTCACAGAGTTGCTGTTGTGTGGAATATAGGAGGCAGGAGTACCAGGTATATTTGCCACCTTGAGTTATATATAAAAAAGTGGGATTAAAAAAAAAATCATGAAGACAAATCCCATTTTTTTTCCTCTTCAATTATTTGCTCCTGCCCCAGTGCTTCTACCACTCAGAACTTGGGATATAGTGTTTCTGTGTAGAGGGAGGATGGGTAGATACTTTTTGCAATCACCCAGAAACTAACTAAATATATATTTACAGAGGTACTTTTTACATTTGCATTTAAGCTTACAATAACCAAAAACCTGAAACACAGTTTCATATATATATATATATATGTCTCTATGGTGAGATGGGCAGCTATATAAATTAATTTAATAAATAAACGTGTGTGTGCACGCGTGAGAGACAGAGAGAGAGAAGTGACAGTTATTGAGCAGAAGGCAAAACCTCTCTAACAGCCACCCATTATGTTGTTGCTGGCTTCTGTTGTAAAGGTTAATATTCTCCCTAATTGGATTGCTCTGTTTCTGTTACTCTATCTCTCTTCACTCTTTGGTTTCTTGGATTCTTCTTCTTTGGTCTCCTCCTTCTTTCCTTCCACTTCTCAGCACCAACAGTTCTTTCTTTTAAAAAGAGCCAATCCTTCTTTCTCTCCCTCTATTCCAAGCCCCGCCCACTTTTCTCATTTTACATTCCATGTCTATGCTTCCCTCATTTCTTTTACCTTCTCTGAACTGCTTGCAAGTGGGAGACGTGAGAGGAAGACAGCCACACACGTCAAAGGGAGAATTAAAACCATGATGCCAGGAATAGTCCCTCTACAGTATCATGTTTCTCTAATACAGCTCCTTTGTACACTCTCATTATTATCGCTCCTCCCTTTCTCCAGGGCCACCTGTAAGTAATGCAAATAGAAGAGAGAAAAATGAGTCAAATCCCTGAAGAAGACCAGCGTTTCCTTTCCTCTTAATCACAAAACTTCTCCATCATATTCAGAGGAGGCATTTATCTATCCTGAGGTGGCATATATTATGACAGGATAGAAGAACTGTTATCCCACCACACTCCTTCCTTTAGCTACATATGCAAAGTTGACTTACTTGAGGAAGAGAGAAGAACCTAGGACCAGCTGTCTAGAAATGAATACTTCATGATATTACAGAAGGGGCATCCAATCATTTTCAGGCTGAGGACTCCACTTTGCCTTTGAGTGATGAGCTGAAGCCATAATTAGGCAGGTCCAGAATGAAATAATAGATGTGATTAGGACAAAAATTAAATTTTATTTAATGTTAGTTAATTAAAATATAATTAAAATTGAATCAATTAAGCATATTTAGAATGATTGTTCCCCTATATTCTGTTACATTAAAATCATAATTTAGTAGCAGCCTTTGGGGGAACTCTGTGGGCCGCACCCAAGGCTTTAGGGAAGGGGATCTCAGGTTGTGCCCTCAGTATTATGTCCAATAATATAACTGTCACCTTTAAACAAGGCAGGAATGTGTGCAAAGCATAGTTTTGAATTTTTTTCCAAAACCCTAACAAAAGCTTCATTTTCGGTCATGTGATCAGAAGGGAGGCTGAAAAGGAATTAGTAATACTTTTTATTTTGAACATATTACAAAAAGTCTTTTTTCATTATTCTTATTATCCTTTATTAACCTTTGCTTATTCATGGCACTGTCTCTATACATCAATACTACCATGTACTCTTTCTTGATGACTACTTCTATCTAATTGCTATATGTGACTTTAATATTCGATGTTCAGGCATACAGTCACATTCCCTTCTGCTAACTTCTATTTTTCCATCATTGGAATTGTTTGCAAACTGTGCTTTTAGTAGCTCCCCCCTTTTTAGGGGAGGGGGCACCTTGTGTCCTTTTCTTATTAGCTTCCTTGCCATAAAATCCTACTTCTGTGAGTTTATTAATATCTTTCTTGATGTCCAAAGTATATGTTTTATATTCACTGTAGTTTCTTGGTTTCAAAAATGCTATTTCAAGCTACTTCCATCTGCCTGCTAAGCATTTCCTATTGATTAAGATAATCAAAGATAGCCAATTCCCATATACCATTTTCACCCTCTGAAAGAAAAAATTGTCAGCAAGACTAAAAGTTCCTGAAAGAACTATGCTTGGCAGAATTTGTAATTAAACTCATCTCTCACTATTACTACTTCATGGCTGTTTGAAAAATCTGAAATTTGCTTGTGGAATACCTTTTCCTTTTTGGGTGGTTGATAATAGACATTGGAAACAGTACTGTTTTTATTTCTCCTTCCACTTACTTTAACCCAAATGCTCTCTACTGCATCAACAGGTTCATTCCTATAGATTTCTGAGCAGATGAGGATATTTTTAACATATAGTGCAATTTCACTTTCCTTTTGGTTGCTTCTATTTCTCATGAACAGGATTATCCTTCAATTGTATTCCAATAATGAACTCCAGTTAACCTATTAATCATGTTCGTTATCCTGTATTAAATATTCAGCCTCAAATCCTTTATTTTTCATTCTCTGTGTATTAATATATAGATTGTGAATTCAACAGTGAATTTTATAAGCCAATTTTTTTCCTGAATTTCAGTTGAATGCCTTAATGGGCCCCACTACAGGTATTTTTCACTTCCTTGTGCAGTGTCCAAGTCCTAATTTGTAGTTTTCAACCACCATAGGATTTTAGCTTAAAGCTTGCCATGTTTGAGAAAAATCCCTGTCCTCCCTCAATACTATTTATTTGTTTATTCCACTGTATATCACCATAATTCAATCAAGACCCATGGTAGTTAATATTAACTGCTGAGAATCTGTTTCAATTGCAACAGGATATAAATGCATTAAATAAATAAATAATTGCACAATAAAATGTCCACAGTAATTATATAAATAACATGTCCATAGTAAATTAATTTTTTTCAGTTAATGGCATATAACTCACTTCAGATCAATTCAGCTCAACACATTGAACCTAGATAGAGTCATCTCAGTCTACAAGTGCTCAGCTCAGTTTTTAGCAACCCATCTTATGTAATATTTTGTCCAGAAAGTATAGATCATGATCCCCAAAACAAATTTATTCGCATGTGAAAATTTCCATAGCCAGTAATTCACACACAGTATTGTCATTTCAACTTCTCTTCCTTTGACTAAAAGAACAAATGAAAACATCACCTGAACTCCCTAGTTATTGAGCTACAATTGATATTCTATCTGTCTTGAAGAGTGCCTCTTCCATTTTATGAAATTTCTAAGCTCCTCTAATAAGGAACCATTGTATTCTGGACACAGCCTTATAAAATTATGTCAGATTTCAGGTTGTTCATACTGAGAGGGTCTGCTGCTTGAATATAACTGCCAGATATAACAATTTAGCATTTATTGGTCAGATCCTTGAATTTGGACCAAAAACATGCTGAAAATAAACATGAATGTCCCAAAGAGAACATATTACAAGCAACTGTAACTGTCCCAAAACTTTAAACTCCATTTCTCAAGTGGTTTTCATATTTCCATTTCTGTTATTGTTTTACAAGTAAGCCAGAACAATCCTATTTGTGGAGAATTTCCTACTTTCTGCTTTTTGTGTCAATATTTTGTAAATTGCTTTGTAAACAGTTGTCAAAATCTATACATCTTGAAACTTTTAGAATACTGCAACTATTAAAGATAAAGTCACCTTGTCCTATTTATCATGCTAGTTATCCAAGTAATTAATATAAGAAATGCAGAACCAAAGTCAATGTCTGAACAATCCTCCAAAAAACATACAGACACCTAGTTAAAAATGCTCATTTAAGTGAATGGTAAATGTCAATTCTGTCTACTTCACTTTCCTAGGTAGCGGTCTTAGAAAACACTAATAATACTAATATTTTAATAATTGTAAAGCTATTTTATCAAGTGATATTTGGCAAGGAATTTTTCATACTAGGGAAGAGAATGTCTGACCCTGCTTAACTCTCTTCTTGTAAGTACTGCTTTCATGCTTCATGTACAATTCTTTGTTATCCTTAGTGAAAGTCTATAAAGTAGATCAGTATTAAATCCTGTCACAGGTTCCCTTTTTTGAACTACCAATAACCAGATTAACCCAGACTCAATAGACACAAAACACTGGAAACTTGGACAACTATTTTCTATTTTAACTATTTTCTATAAGGTCTTTATACTATATTCTCTGAAGTCCAATTTCACTATATTTTCACATCGTTCTATTCTATATCTCTAATATATTTGTTTATTGCTGACTTCTGTATGTCTGTTATCTTAATCACTGTGTATATCTATTGTCACTTTGTAAAGAGCTGTACTCCTTTTTCTATAGACTTTGATCTTCTTTAATTTCTGTTTTCTATTTCTATTCTGTCAAAGTCTTTACTTTTTCTTTGCCTTTTCTGCTTTTTTGTTCCTGGCTGGACTTCTCTTTTCCTCTTACAAATCTTTGCTCCATCTGAGGGAAACGGCTTGAAGAACTTTTACCTTATGCCAGGTCTGAGTGAAGGAAAAAACGCCTCTCTCTCGCCAGTTTTCTCAGCTGCTGCATCCTTTACGGTTCCTTCTTTCTCAGCGGAGCTGTCTAGCCTTTAGTTTTACCCTTTACTTTGTCTCCTGGCCTTTGGCTCTGTTTATTTAGCCTATTCTTTATGAGGTCTGTACCTACAGAGCTCCCAGATAGCCATCTTGCTTTCCCTTCTCCCGCCTACTCTTTGATTGGCAGCTGTGTTTTCCTGACGAGGGGGAGGGCTAAGAAGGGAGCGGAAGGAAGGAGCACAGGTGCTTATAATCTGCTCAGGCCTTCCGCAATTCTGAAGAATTGGAATTTGTAGTTGCAGGTTGTAGTTAGACAGATGTTATTATGTTTACCTGGCAGGGGAGGTAACTTGATCACAGATTGCAGTGTATTATTCTGCTATTCAGTATTCCAGCCATTCACGCTTTCTCTTGAGCTATTTCGCTCCTTTTCATCTTATACCAACGATTTCTTCCCACCAAAAGATGACAGCGTTTTTAGTCCTCAGTTTGAGATGTTTCCCTTAAGTATGTATTGCCTTTTCATTTCTTAACGTTTAGTGGGAGGAGAGGAAGTGAAACCGCGTTAGTTTTGTTCATTTTCCAGGTATCAGTTGATGGGAATGTCACTAAGAAAATATTTATATCTTCAGCTGGTCATATATATAACTGAGTAAGCATATTATTTCTGAAATCTGCAATGTATCATTAGATGAGTGATTTATAGTTAGACTAGTAATGTGAATGATGGTCTAATTATTTTAATCAGAATCATAATATGCTTTGTAGAATTGTGTTTCTTTGTTTCATGTTGTGTTAGTTGGAAGCCCATGTTTTATGAATAAAATGTGCCACTTAAGGAAAAAAGCAATATACTTGAAGAGAGAAACCAGAAGCATATCACAAAAAACAGAAACTCTATATAAATTCATTACTTCCATCACAGAAGCTCAGCAGACTTCTCTTCAAATAGTTGGAACAGAAGAAAGAACTGGTAACACAGATTTCTTCACCTGTTGATTTTATACAACTGTTTAAAAGCTGTCTTTTTGCTGCATTTTTATTCCTTGTTATAATATACCTTTAATGGATGGGGTCCATAAGATCCACAGAACTATAAACTAGTCAATCATATTTTTACCTAGCATGTTGTATGAAAACAGCCCATGGGATTAGTTTATGGCTCAGTGGGTCATATGAACACAAAAAAATAAGATTAAATCAGTAAACCTTGATTTAATTAACCATAAGAGAATAGCAGTTTTGCAATATATAATCTAATTATAAGCAGAATTAAGCACAAGAAACTTAGTTGAATTAGAGGTCTTAAACGACACCTATTTTTACATAAGAAGATAGCTTTTAAACATTTCCAATGGAGAACTTCTGGCACTGCCAATGAAAACATTATGCATCTCTTACACTTCTTATAGTAGGCGTGGACAGCCCACCCAAGCTATAGTAAATGTCCTAGCTCCTATTTGTGATTTGCTGCCTCCCCAAAGCTGTCCTGGGATGAGTGGGGCTGAAATGTTCAGTTCTGTTGTTTGAAGTGGGGGAGGGGTAAAGGTTTAAAATGGGTGCCATAAATGGGTGCAAAAAGGGCCTGTTCAGTCCAGTGATATAATGACTTCATTGGTCATGTCCTCTGCTGCCTACATATACATATAAAAACTCTAGCCCCCCCACTCTCCCAGGCCAAGAAAAGTGGCCCGCGTTTGCCTTAATAGATTTTATTTGCTAAGAAAAAATAAGACACCTGGGGAAGCCCAGAATAGTAAACAACAGAAGAGAACACTGGCCACTCTTTTTACCACAGTTACAGATCATTTGAACTGCCCCAGGTCTGTGGCATGCCTTTTTTCCCTTGGAATTCGCTAGTATTGTTTGATTATCAGACCTCAAGCTGAGAGGAGCCAATGTTTTCTTTGTCCCTAAATGATAAGTGAAACCCAACACAGATTATATACAAGTGGTCCTCAGTTAACAACCACTCATTCAGCAACTGTTCAAACTTACAACAGTGCTGAATGAGGTACTTATGACTGGTCCTTGAACTTCTAGCTGTGTCAGCGCCCCCATGGTCATGTGATCACAATCCAGGTGCTTGGCAACTGTCCCAGAATTCTGACCATTGTAGCATCACAAGATCACAATTTGTGACCTGCCCTGGTGGCTTCCCACAAGCAAAGTCAGTGGAGAAGCTGGCAGGAAGTTGGAAGTTGCAGTCATGTGACAACCTTGCCTAACGACTCTGGTGATTCGCTTGACAGTAATTGGGGACTACTGGAACTGCCATTGCTAAGCAGCATGGTCACGTGACATCGTGCTTTATGACCACATCGCTTAGCAATGGAAATTCCAGTCCCAATTACCATCGTTAAGTGAGGACTACCTGTATAACAAATATATTCAGTCTTCTGAATATATTTTAACTGTATATGTAGTGGCTATAACTAAGGCCTAATTTTTAGGCTTGCTTTCATCTTTCACAACTCCTATTTGTAATCTTACAAATCTTACCCAGAAGGTAAGTGCTCATGGGTGTTCTAGGGAAACCAAGAGCTTTCCAGCTGCCTGCACAACTACCCTCATGCAGCTGGCAGACAGGCAAAACATTAAAACTGTAGGGAAGAAATGATGATACAGTCTCTGCCATGGCAGCTTATCCTACCACACCCCACATATTGGCATTTATTTTTGCTGTTATTGCCAAATACTGAGGGAGATCATTCTCTTCATGCTTAGAGGTTAGAGGCAGAATTCCGTTTAGGCTTTCTTGGCCCTTCTGAATTAAAGTAGCTTGGGATGACAAAAATGACAAGCCCCGAGTCACCCAGTAAACTCCATGGTCAAGTCGAGTCTCAGCCTTCCCAGCCCACGTCCATGTCCCTAACACAATACTGCATTAATTTCTTGAGGGAAGAGTAGGATGAAAATAAAACAGGTTTAAGCACCATCTTTGTAGGAAATATCAATGATCTTACAGCTCATAATAAATAAATATTATTGCTTTTTATTATTAGATGATGTTTGCTCACAAGTAAATGTTTTTAGCATCAGGGCAGGAGAGGGCATTATCTACAGTGTTCCTTTGAAGAGTTAAATTAATGTCAAATGTAAAACTTTGCAGATGATCAGTTTTCATTTTTTTATTGCTCAAAATTGGCTGAGTGTTCTGTTCTCTTCTCTGGTCTATCGCATTAGAAAAATGCATGAGTACATTTTCCCCCTAGAATTTATTATTTTTCTCTCTAGTCCAGAGCATTGAGCCCCTAGACCCATTTTTAAAGCACTTAGAGTACTGTTTCTATATTTGATTGAAGATAATCTTCTTCCTTCCAATTTCTAATTCCAGAATTATCCTCTTCTCTCATTCTAAGTAGAGTTTCCCATGTGTAATGTTGCATATTTTAAAAAAAAACTCCTGGGTGGAAAAGATGCATCTTGATTAAGAAAACAGAAAGTCAGGAAAGGATTGTGTTCTCTACCTGCTTCTCTAGTCATAGGTTCTGTATCCCTGAGTAGTCAAATGTCTATGCATTTAACATATAGGTTGTTCATCATGTAAATAACAATTCATTCTTAGCCTCAGATCTATGGAACAAAAATATATTAATACTTTTCCATTAATTTGTGTTAATGGAAAAACAAAACCTTTAATTGGAGTAGGCCAATATAATGTAATTCACCAAACTTCTTCAATCTTTTCATTCATCTCTCAGAAATAAGCCTTAGTGGGATATTATTTGCATTATTTTTGGTAAATTGTATATAATCCTGTATCTCATGTGATTTTTCCTACTTCAGTTCCAGTATATGTTATTGATTCAAAAAAAATAATTCTAAACTGTTTGACTGAAAAGCTATTAATGCAAAGAATCATTGATCCAAAATACCAATGGACCGGTCCCATAGGGCAAATAACTAAAGGTAATTATTGTTTTATTTGTAAACGAATAGTCCAACATTCTGCAGTCTGCAGGAAAACCAGTTAAACTATCCTCAGGAGGTAGCTATCCATTATCTTCTTAAAAATCTCCCAAGATGAAAAACCCACAACTTGCTTAGGTAGGCAGTTTCACTGTACAGATCTTACTATTAGGAAGTTCAAGCAACATCTAGATATTTGCACCTTGCACCATGTGGAACCTTGTCAAAAGCTTTGCTGATATTGAGGCAGATTATATCCACAGCATTCCATTCAGGTCAAACCTTGTCAAAGGATGAGACAAGGTTTGTTTCACATGTCCTGTTTTTGACAGAACGATGTCGGCTCTTAGCAATTGCAGTATTGTCTTCAATATATTTACAGCCTGCTTTATTAGCTGCTGTAACATCTTTCCCGGTATGAATGTTAATTTCACTGGTCAGTAATTACTGAAATCCTCTTTTTTTCCTTTCTTAAGGGAGAAAGCACATTTGCTCTTCTTCAATACCATTCTACTTGCTAAGAAAACAGGATTGCAATTATGATAGACATACATTGACATTATTGATTGCTAACACAGAAGAATGATAGAATTGAATCAATAACCAAAAAAGCATCCATGTAGTACATACTTTAACGGTTTTGGAGAGGTCAAGGCCACACTGATTGGCATGAGTGGCAGCAAATGCCTGGGACTGGAATTTTCCATGTTTCCCTAGATTTAGGGAGAACTTTGGCAGGGGAGTCCTATATTCTTTTAAAATGGTATTACCTCTATTTTATGGCATACATTGCAGTTTTGGGGTGTTTCCTGCTTCAAAATGACATAAATTGTGCCAACAGATAAGGGTCACAATTTCCTACCATTATGTCCAGGGAACAAGTTGGAGGTTGGATGTCTCAGGCCACATGTGGCCTAGGACCAGATTACCCACACCTTTCTTATGTGTTTTTGTACATTTTCTTCTTTGCTTATTTATATACTGTGTGATTTATCAACGGCTATATGAAAATGCATAGTAGGAGTATTTTATATAAAGAATCCCGCCCTACTGCTAAATATCAGGCGTCAGGACTTTAGGATTAATTTGTATTACAACTTGATGTCACATTTTTTATATTTTGAATTTTTTTTTTTTTATAGAATCTCAAAGATTTGTTTTAAATGGTGATGGTAGCTTGGAGATTTATAAAATCAAAGCCAGTGACTCTGGGAGTTATACTTGCAAAGTGAACTATATGTATAATCATGAACATCTGACTACAGGAATCCATTTTATAGTCTATGGTCAGTAAGTGTTCAGTAATTTTGTTTTTTGTTTTTTTGTTTTTGTTTGTTTTGCTTTGTAATTGTGATATTAACTTATAAACTATACAGATACTCATATGCAAGAAAAATAGTATAAAGTAATAAATGACATTTTACACTATTAGAACCTTGGTCTACCGAAACTAAATATGGGGAGATTCATGAACAATGCTTCTTTACACAATAATTAGAATTTTTGCCATCAGAAGTTGTGATGGTCACCAGTTTAAATGGTTTAAAAGGTAAACCAATTCATGGAGGACTGGATGGTCAAAAGCTACTTGACTTGATTACTGTATACTGCTTCTTCAATCACAGGCCGTATACTTTAAATACCAGTTGCTGGGAAGGGTTCATGCCCCCCTGTTCTGCCTTTAAGATTTTAAATGCTCCTTTTAAATAATTACTACCTGCCCATAAACTCTAATAGATTGTCTAGTAGCATCTGGAGAATATTAGCTCAAGTAGTACGGAAGGTAGCTTTTTAGGGTCAATTAGAGCTACTAGAAAGTAATCTGAGTTTATTGAATGAGGAACTATGTGCAGCTCTATGGCAGGGATCTCATCTCCAGACACCCCTTGATCATGCTTAGAAAATTAATTGACATGTGCAGTCACTAAATGGCTCAAAAGCTCTTGGTGATTTCTTCTCTTCTTAACTGCTTTCTTTATAAGATTATAGACTTCACATGTCTTGCTGCCACATGTCTTGCTGGGCCAGTCAAAACAGATACAAATATAGAGATGAAAAGATGCTTAAAGATGCTTAACTAGCCATATAAAGACTGAATCCCTGAAGGGTAGAATCCTATATATATCTATTGGATTCTGCCCTACAGGGATTCAGTCTTTATATGGCTAGCACTCTGTAATTTTAGTTGTTGCTGTATCACTTTACTGTTTATCTGTCTCTGTGTTCATATGTAGAGTTGGACTGTGCTTTGGGTCTGACAACACAATTTCTTAAAAGTTCAATTCACCATCATCTTTGATGCACATTCCATTCCAATATGCTATTTTGGTATCTTGTATTTCCATTTTGTGGAGTTGGAAGCATCTCCCGTGTCTCTTCTGGAACTGGGTGGATTTGGCTCCTCCAAATATCTGGGCATAAATTCACCAAATTTAAGCTCTGGGCATTAGTCCATTCAACATCTTAATGCATAAGTCTACAATACCAACTTTAATAATCTCTTAGTATGAATTATTAAGCCTGGGGATCAGTCTCTCAGATTAAGTAAACTGAGTTCCTCAATCTAACATGTTTCTGAGAATCAATCCTATAGTTCCTGTAATCATCATCTGTCCCATCTCCTTTGCTATCATTAATTGGAAATGGGTTTCCTTTGTTAAAAAAAAAAAAGCTACTTAGTTGATACATACCCTGTGTTATATTTAAGATTAGAGGCATCAAAAACATATTACTTATATTCAATCAAACTGAAGAAAACGCTTCAGTATTTTGACTTCAGGACAGCACAATTAGTATGCTTAAAACAGAATGTACTACATTAATAAATTAATTATTAAGGGTCTTAAAAGAATATTAAGTATTTTTCTTATGATCTTAAAATATTAATTCAACAAAATATAGTTTTTCAGTTTTATTGAATAAACCAGAGAATGTTTTAAAAGGGCTGGTTTTATGTTAACACATAAAATGAGGGATATATGATATGGGCTTTTGCTGTAATTGCCCTATCTGGTTGTTAATAGTATTTGTTTATTTATTAGATTTAGAAGGCTGTCCAATTTCACAAGAGAATGGGCAGTGTACAACAAATTTTAAAAAATAGCAAAAACAGTAAAAAGAGAAGAATCATGCACATCCAGAAAATATGGAACTCTGGGATTGTTTGGGGTTAAATTTAATCCACTAGGTTTAGCTGACTTGGTGAGTTGACCCTGTTTGGGTGTTCCCAAAGATGTTAACCCCATCATTGATGCACTTAAGTGTACTATGGGAACAGGACCAGCATGTTAGTTTTCAGCCTAATTTAGCAGACCTCTTTGTGTATTTGGTTATAGATTATTTTGAAGATGGCAGCAGCTCTTTGTAAAGAAGAGAGCAAAACTTACACTCTCTAATAAGTTAGTCTGTTACGCTCTCTGGAATGCTAACAGCCTCTAATAGCTCCACAGCATGAGAATTAAAAAAGAAAACCAGGAATAGCCCCAGCTCTCTGAAATGTCTCAAAGCATCTAAACAACTCAAGATTAACAGTCTGTTATTGGCAAAGGAACAAGTTAGTAACCCAAATAAAATAGGTGTCTCAAATGCTTGGAAGTCTGGTAGCAAACTAGGGGTATTACAACAAGGATCTCTCTCCCACCCTGACTCACATGATGATCTGTAGTCTCCTCTCCCCTCCCTAAACCAAGAATATTTTTGGGATGATGACTCGTGGTGCAATGACACCCCTCTTCTGGGTTCTGTGTTCTCGAAGGAGCAGACTGCAGAGCTAAATGAAATATTCCAGAAGAGACAAAATGACTCACTATATAAGAATTCTGTTAAAGACTTTGTTACTAAACAATGCCTTTTAACTGCTGGAACTGTGATAGCACTATTTGAACAGATGGCAAGAAAGTGGACAAGCTGAAAGATACATTTAATAGTTTAGGCAAGTCCTGTAGTGACAATTTGAACCCTCCCCCAAAAGATAAAAATCCTAAACTACAAACTGTTAACAAACAAGCCTTGAACACCATGAATAGAAGTCAACATACTCCTGAAGAAAACAGGAGGAATTCTTATAACTATGAATCAAATCAAATAGTATTGTCTGTAACAGGACAACAGGGGGAGATGGTCATCTAAGGGATCAATTGTACACTCCTTAAGCCAACTCCTACATTGTAGAATATATTCAACTGATCTTAAGAAGAGTGGCTGCCTAGCTGGGAAGGCAAACAAAGGGTTCTGCTAATATTTGAAATTACAACAATTTTATCCATGCTGCAGAAAATGAGTGCTTTTCTGGCAACCTTTGATATCTGCCCCACTCATGTATTTAAAGAAGAATATTAAAGAATATTAAGTCATTACTCCAAGTTAAAGGACAAGTATCAACTTTGAATGCTAGCCATAATCACTCACCACAGTCTGGAGTGATAGATACAGAAGCCATTTGGGCTGCCTCACTTCATCTATGACCTTGTTGGAGCAATGCCCAGCTGGTCACTGTAGCAACTGAAGGGAGACTTGGTTGAGTACATTTAAATGTAATCTTAATTTTTTCAACTCGATGCCATAGGAGGAACAAGTAGATATCTTAGCAAAGATTGAAGAGTTCAGACAAGCTATGAACATAATTCAAAAGACTGCTGAATCTTTGTATGATTGCTTGTCACAGAACGATAAAGTAAACAGAACTTATCAGATTAACCCATAGGCTACTACCAATCAATTAGAACATACTATTACACTTAGAGCCTTCCAGTAACAGCAAGGAGGAAAGTGATAGTAGCAAGGAGGAAAGCAAATAATCACAAGTAAGAAGCAGCAATAAGAGATTCTGATGGAACCAGAATATGATAAGGAAAGGGAAGTCATAGAGCATTCAGAAGAAAGAGATATGGAATTAAGAGGCTACAGCGAGGTTCCCACTAATTGCATTATAGCCATATACCAGAGGAAACATACTCCAATTCCTTTGGAGATCACATCTGTGCTACACACAACTCAGGAAACTCAAGAAGATGAAACAAAATTAACCCAGACGACCTTCAAGAATGTAACATTTGGGTGTTTAGCAGCCTGCCCCAGCAGTGCTTATGACTGCAGGGTCACTGCAACTCCCCCCACCCACCTATCTCCCCCTCCCAAGCGGTGCTGGGGCTGAAGTCGAGGCCTGGGGGCATTGGCAGCTGGCTGTGACTGCTGAACGACTCGGGCCTCTATTTCAGCCCCAGCCCCAGAGCTGCTGC
This sequence comes from Liasis olivaceus, assembly GCA_030867105.1. Classification (NCBI taxonomy): domain Eukaryota; kingdom Metazoa; phylum Chordata; class Lepidosauria; order Squamata; family Pythonidae; genus Liasis; species Liasis olivaceus. The sequence continues at coordinate 60,850,293 of CM061351.1, forward strand.
CGCTGAGTGCCACTGTGCAGGGCAGTCAAAAGGGCATAGATATGGGTGGGCAGTAGGCGGGTCGGGGGACTTGCAGCGCCCCTGCAGTTGTAAGTATAGGCAGGCTGCCAAGCTCCTGAATTTTGATCATGTGACCGTGGGGGAGCTGCAACAACCATATCTTTGGGCATGGGTCGTAAGTCCATCTTTTCAGTGCCATCGTAATTTCAAATGGTCACTGAATGAATGGTTGTTAAGCGAGGACTACCTGTAAATCAAACAGAAAATAAAGATGCATTACAGAGAGGGAAACAAGTCAATGATCCACATATAAACAATTAATTTTGACTTAGTGTTTTGTTGAACCCAGCTATTATGGTTTATAACCCATGATTTACAGAAATTTATACAATGTGTTGTTTATCAAATTTAGAAGGCTGATAACTCTATAAGCCAGGACCTATGCCATGAATGGCTTTATAGGTGATAATGAGCACCTTGAGTTGCACTGGAAACCAAATGGCAACCAATGTAGCTCATGGAGCAGTAGTGTCACATGAGCATCCTGAGGCATGACCATTACTGCCCATACTGTTGCATTCTGGGCCAGCTGTATTTTTGAAGTGGTCTTCAAGAGCAGCCCTCTGTAGAGTCCATTGTAATAGTCTACACAAGAGGTGATTAGGATGTGAATAATCATCTGACGGGTCTCCTGATCCCCTTCTTCCCTCCTTCTACAAATGAGCAGTCTACTTCACCTCTCTCTGGAGATTTGGGAGCAGGCCATAAAAGTCATGTGAAGGTGGTTTCCATAGATTTAAATGTATCTTACTAAGTTCTACTAGGGAAATTCTGGACAGTCAGCTGAGCAGAATTTTAAAAAAGAAGAGGCTGCTTATATCACAGCAGCCATTTTTCCATCAAAGAACGGAATGATTTCCCCTTAGAAAACGGGATTTTTAAATCCTTATGGGAGATACTTTCTCAGCAGATCAGAGGTCCATTTTCTCAAATCATGCTTTGGGGGGAACAAATTCTACCCCGGGCTGAATTAGGATGGAATTTACTATTTCTAGAGTCTCAGAGCTGGCTACAAACCAGGTTAGGGATCTATACATAACCTCAGTGATGTATAGTTTAGTGTATTGTGTGAATCCAGCCAACTATAATTTGTTGAACTGTGATGGCTTTATATGATCTATGGTCACCAGACAAAACTCATGACGATGGAGTTTTGTTTCATGTATCAAAAGAAGAGCATGAATACTTTAATAGAACCAATAAGGGGGATTCTAATTTCCCCCTGATATATTTAAAAATTAATATTGCATATCAGTGCCAGCTTCATCAGATTATTACATAATATAGATCATATGGACGCACTATGATAAACTCCAATGCATCAGTATTAGCTTTTGCTAACTTACATGCTATATGCTGTTAAGAGAAATAATTTGTTTTAATTTTTAACAGTGTATCATGTGCCAGAAAGGAGTATATACATGTCATCAGAATTCACAAGTGGAACCTGTGAAACCAGCACAATTGCTTTATTTGAAAAGTATCTCTTGGAGAAATTAGAGAGCTTAATCTACAATCTGGGTTGTGAAATCAAGCAGTGGAACACCCAGTGTCATGCTGCTACAGATACATTGGAAAAAATAACACATAAGTTTACCTTTCAGTTCATAGGTAAGGTGAAAGTTTTATTCACTACTTCTGTGTATATATTTGTGTGTGTTCTATAGTACCATGAATATGAAAATATTGCAGACATCACTTCTGTAATATAATAATATTACAATAAGGTGATTTTAGTATATATGTCAATTAAAAAGGTGTAAAAAAAATACATCAGCAATACTTTAATGGGCAACCATTCTCCAAATCAGCCCAACATAGAATAATGCATTTGTCAGACAAAATAAGAAAAATAGGCATAGACTTCTTTTATGCAACTATGGAATCACCATACAGGTAGTCCTTGACCTACAACCATTCGGTCAGCAACTGTTCCAAGTTGTAACAGTGCTGAATTGTGATGGAATGGAATTATGAAGGCCAGACTCAGGGAGGGAAGCATCCTCTTTCGTCTCCTGAGGGGCGAGGAAGAGATAAGAGGATGAGGCTGGCACCTCCCTGAGGAATTCACTCTGTTTTGACTGGCTGACCTTGGGAACTAGTTTCAGTCTGGGAAGATTCTTGCTAGAGGTTGTAGCTAATAAACATTGCTGAACTGAATCTGCATGGTCTCCTGGAGTTCCTTGGGCTAGGCCTGACATGAATAAATGGTGGTTATGACTAGTCTTCAGAGTTCCATCTGTCCCAGCACCCCTGCAGTTACGTGATTGCGATCTGGGCTCTTAGAAACCATTTCGCAGTTACGACCAGTTGCAGTGCCCCACAATCATGTGATTGCCATTTGTAACCTTCCCTGCCAGCTTCCACAGAAAGGCAATGGGGAAGCTGGAAGGAAAGGTTGCAAGTCACTGGGGTAAGTCTCCTCCACCTGTGCATCCTTCCCCAGCCCGTCTGCACTCGCACCACACTGGTCACTCATGCACTCCCGCGCACCCTCTGACCCTCACCATGCCTCCCTTGGACCCTTGTACACCCCCTCACACCCCTGTACACTTTGCCGTCATAAGTTGAGGACTACCTGTATCTAAAAATAGGTTGTAGTTCATTTGACATATCACCTTTGTTTATAGTTCAGGAAACATATATAAAGACTGCAAAACAATAAGCATTTGCCACTGCCAAAATTCTCCTTCCCCTTGGTAGCTCTCCCATTTCCCTCTTCCTCCTTGTAACCCTCCCAACACTGCTGTTGCACTAGATTCCCCAATTGGCAGCTGTGTTGGCTAGGAGGAGAACATTGACTGAATCCTGACTGTTATTTTTATATGGAAGAAATAGTTTTTTTAAAAAAATTCTTTTCTCTCAGTAGATACAGAACTAAGTCATTAGTAGACCGAAATCATGCATTGTTTTTTTCTTGTTGAAATCTTGTTAACCAAGAATTTAAATAAAAATGCCCCAGTAACTGACTTTTAAGTGTATCCGCCATTGCCACCTGATAATGCCTTGGTATTGCAGACTGATTTTATCTGTGGTAACGTCACCATATACTGATACATGAACATTATCACATTAGGGTAGGATCTAAGGAATCGTGTGCAAAAATGCAATTAAAACATAACATTCTTTCTTTTTCACTTTTCACAGTGTTTCCTTTAGTACTAGGTACAGCAGATTTTTGTCGACATTCTCAGTGTGAACATTCCACAAGCAGCATCAAAAAGGTGATACAGAATTATTCTAAAAGATTTAAAAACATATTTGAGAATGGTATGCTTCAAGACAGGAGCATGGCCATAGCAAAAAGATAATCATGTAAATTCACAACATCAGTATATTTTTCTGAATACCACCAGCCTTTCCATTTGTAACATGCTTTAAAACCAATTCACAGTCTTTTCACATAGTTTTTGCTATTTACAGATCTCACCAACTTTTAGTGCAATGTGGTTTAGAAAATTGTGAATCGCTTCCTGTTCTGGAACTTTTGTTCCAAGGGTAATTCATAATTTTCGAGAATGCTAGACTGACATGTTCCCCCCAGAGAAACCCGGTACATTCAAAGAAGCATACCATACCTGGAAATGAGTTTGCACATTACTAGTTTTTCCTTTGTATGGAAACTGCTGTTCATGATGTTAACTAGCGCAAAGGAGTATCTTGCATCCTATCACATATATAATCCACCTTGACAGCCAGTTTGCAATTAAATCCATGTTAATATGATCATCTTTTTAAATTGTAGGCATATGTCAAAATCAAGCAATTCTTTGAAGTCCTAAACACAGAATCTTTTCCTGGTGATCTTTTAAATTATGTTCCTGGCACTCTGGCTGGTGTTAAAGTAGACCATTGCAAACCAGGGTTTGGGAAAAACACAAGTACCATGAGCAATAATACAATATGTCCAGGATGTTGTGGTGAGTTTCCAGGGTTTGGGTATTAGTTAATTTTTACTAACCAACTCTTCATGAAATGAAACATATTATCATTTTTCCTATATATTTTCTTTTTTAAAACAAAACGAAAACTTGGTAATATTGAAATGAAACGAATTCTTAAGATTACATAAAAAGATAATCATGCTAGAAATCATCCATTTTGCAACAATCACAAAGCAATATAAAACTGAGTATTATTGTTAACCTTTCTTACTCCAGTATTGGTAATCATGTCAGTGCTCTATAAATAGTATTGCTATTTTCCCATTTCTTATCTACTTCTTCAGTTTTACTGGTTATTTACTAGTTCTTTCCAAGCAGTTATGTTTGTTCCTAAATGTTCCTACCAGCACACATTATATAAATTATATTATTATAAATAAATAATACATTTCCTATTCAAATCTCAAATTGGTTAATAGATAAAATTGTAGTGCAAAACCATTACTATTTGAGTAAGTCAAATTACTGTTTTCCAGCATAGTTGTATTATGAGCATCACTGTCAGATCTTTATTGTCAGAGAAAATCTGTATGGCTAAGATGTAGCTGAATCTGATTTTACAAGCCATAATACCTAAAATCATATGCATGCTAACATCACAGGTTTCCCAAGAATGTTGTTTTTCAAAACTCTGTCCTTTATGCTCTTGCTGGAATCATGGTCGTTTTACATCCAAATAAGGAAAAATATAACTTATTTTGTTTTTTCTTTATTAACTAAATACAAAAAACAAAGAAAAAGAATAGACAAAATTATTAAAGAAGGGTGGGGAAGGAAAAACATAACTTGTTAATGGTAAATTAACAATCAGCCAGTTTGCCTCCCATTTGCAATTAATACCTAGTGGTTCCATTTTGCATCTGGGACTTCAAAATGTACTGTTCGTTTGAACAAAGGCTAAGAACAGAGTAGAAGGTTTGGCAAGAAAGCCTAGCTACGTAGTGTTGATATAAATTACAGGGACAAAAAATTACAAGATGTGCTACAACCTCACAGTATAACCTTTGGCCTTTGAAATTACACCCCAGTATCACATGCAAGTCTGCACTTCAAGGGATTTCTCATTATCTCCCATCTCAAGTTTCATCACTTGGCTGCTTTCTTGCAGATGCCTATGCTGCCTACCGGGGTTTTTTTAAACATATTACTTTAATATATAACAAAGGTTTAAAAAACAAAAAACAGCAAATAATATTGTATATAGAGAAAATCATTCAACCTCATTTGTAAACACACCATTAGCCCTTGACAACATGGAATAATTTTGATTAGTCCTTCTATTAGAGCTTGTTCATCAGCAGAAAGCAAACATATTTTGGTATATAATTCAGAAGTACATCCACATCTTTGATTGATCTTTGTAATGCTATATTAACAAGCTTACACATATTAAACCAAAATTGGACAATAGTGGGGCAAGCCCATATCATATGAATAAATGTCCCCTTACCTATTTTACACTTCCAATATAATGAGATTGATAGTCATCCATTTTTAATTTTTCTCTGGAATTCTCAGTAAGTGAGAAAAAAATACTTTGTTGAATTAGTCTTATCTAAAGATAATAAGAAATATGCTTAATATTATTAGAGATTCTTAGTGTCTACTTGCTAATATGGGGTATTCCAACTCTATGCCAGAGTTCTTACAGATAACTAAGAACAGTCTAAGGTAGTTGATTGCACAACTGTCAACTTTGCACAATATGTTTTGATTTAGGAAGTACATCCTTATGAATAAGACATATCATTTATATTAGTAAGACACAATATATCATAATTACAGCTTATGCTCAGAATGTCTTCTGTTTGCCTAATAAACTAGACCAATGATTCTAATATCAAATACATAGAATCATGAAGTTGAAAAGGACTTCACAGATCAACCCTCTGCTTGATGCAGGAACTACATTTGGCAACTTTTATAAAATCAGATTGTGCAGGGTGAATAATTACAGGTAATATCATCTGTAATCCTGATGTCAGTATCATTATTAATAGTTTTCCATCAACTTTTAATGAAAAAATTGGACAATACCGTGCAGAGTCAGCAGTCTTTATCATTTTTCAAAATCACATGTTGTGTAAGCCTCATTGAAAGAGTTTGGAATAACTTTAAAAAGACATCATTATAGATTTCCAATAATATTATTGGAACAAATAATAAATAACCCTATCTGTCTGTCTGTCTGTCTGTCTGCCTACCTACCTACCTACCTACCTACCTACCTACCTACCTACCTATATTTAGGGGATAACCATCCATATGGGAGCTTTTCTTCTTTTCATGGACTTCATGGTATCTGATTTTTCTTGGAAAGATAAAGGTGCACTTAAACAGGCAATTTGAACATCCCTAATCTTAGGAAGAACTACTTCATAAAACATTGCTTTACTTCTTCCTTGGTAAATTTGATTTAGAATTGTATACAATCAAGAATAAAAAGATTTCAAAATGTTGATTTATTGGGTCAGAATCATTGTATAGTTTACCCTGGGCATCCTTGATAGTAAAGATAATATTTTCTTTGATTGCATAATAGGAAGAACAAAAATATTCTGTGATGGACAGTATCTACGAAGAGGAGGGTAATAATCAAGGCTATCAGGAAAGAGGGGGTGCATTCCAGGGAGGGAAAGGAGACAAAAGACAACACAGTCTGCAGGGGGAGCATGGGAGGCATAAGAGGTTCAAGATAGCCACCCCCTAGAATCTCCCAGGGTATATCCACTTAGTAGATTTAGTCTGGCAAGGTTCTGTCTACATGGTGTAAGCAAATAAAGGAATTTGACTCAACTGGACTATTTCACTGTTGTTCTTGGGCTGGGTCTGACATATTAAAAGATTTATAAAATCAGGATATCATATAATCAATCTGCTCATTTTTCTTCAAAACTCTTATATCAATATTTGTAGGTTTTGTTGGATATAACTTAATTTTATTTGAATTAAACAAATTGTATTCAGTGGCTTTTAAAGTGAGGAGCTAGATGGCATATGAATTAAGTGGATACATACAGTAGCTGACTCAAAAATCATACTCCAGGGGTATTAATCAGACTTGTTGTCTTTATTCTAGAGTTCAGGACACAGAATAATGGAATTAAGTTATAGGAAGGTAGATTTCAAAAGGATGGTAGGAAATGGAACAGTTCAACATGGGAACCAATTTCCTTTCACTTTGTTCATTCAAGAGGAGCTATATTGCTACCTGCAAAGCTGCTTTAATCTGGATTCCTGCACAGAGCAAGCATTTGACTTGATGTTCTAAAAGGCCCATTTATGATTAGATTTCAAAATGTACTCTATATCAATTACTGTTGCTCACCTTCTCAGGAAGTTAAAATATACATTTAAAGGTTTCTTAGAGTGAGGAAAGCATATTGTATCAGTTATAGGGATGTGCAGAAAGTCCTACCTCAGGGCATGTTCTGAAGAATTATGGAATTCTCTTAGAGATGGCCTAAAAGACTTTAAAAATACATAATTCAGAAGAGGAAGCAGAATGATATATTTTGCACAAACCTATTCCATTTATTCTGCATGTACATTTAATCACTACAGGGCAGCCAAAATGTAGGAGGAAATTGAAATGATACTTTTCACAACACACGTAACCTAATGTTTATGGTTCTCTATTACAATCTTTCTAGAGTAGAGAAGAAACAAAATATTTTTAATGAATTGGATTAAAAATGTAAATTTGAATATAGTGATTGCTATAAAAAACCCCATCCCCTATTTACTTTTGCATGTGCTTTTTCAGTTATTAAAAAAAAAAACCTAAAAATTCTGAAAAGATTTGATCATGGATAATTATGTAATCCACAAACAAATCACAAGCCACTGTTGCAATCCATAAGCCAACAACAAACCATACATTTACACATTTACTGCTTTAAGACAAATCATGGTTATTTCACCAATCCCACATGCATAACAATACTTTAAACCAAAGAAATTTAAATTAGCCTGCTTTGTGTTTAAAATTCATTTAAGATTTCGTGTTCACTGGATCACGTTGCTTTTGTTTTCTGATGGTGCTTTTATCTCTATAGGAGGTACAAATGGTTTTTCAGAAGATAGTTTGGCACTTGTGCCTTCTCTTTTCCTACTCTTTCTCCTCCCACCCCCCGCTGCTCCCCTTCAGCGCCTAAGACTTGATTACAAATCAAAGTCAGAGCAAACTCATAGTAACACTAGCTAATAAAATTAAGTGAATTTAAGTTGATATATAACTTTGTTCTTTTTTTTTAATGGGATAGTGACATGTCCACCAGGTAGATTTAGTGCAAAATATGGAACAATCTGTACTTTGTGTCCTGCTGGATCCTATAATGGAAAATATGGCCAGGTGGCTTGTGAAAATTGTCCAAAAAAACAAAGCAGTGATGGAAAAGGTGCAATGACAGAAAGAAAGTGTCACAGTAAGTTATTGTATCTTCACAATGTAAGGATTCAGCTTTCTCTTATTGGGTGACTTATATTCACAAATAGGCCAAAAATAAGTTAATTGGAGGTGTTCAGGCAATTGTGCAGCACATCTGAATTAACTGTTCCTCCTAAAGCATGATACCAAACCTTTCCTTTTGCCCTGGATTCCTTCCTTGAGGGCTGCTTTCAGATAGGCAGACTTTTGGCAGCTGATGCCTGTATTTACCAAAGAAACAAGCAAGCCTAAAAAAGAGGCCTCCAAGGGTCCCAGTGACATCAGCAATAGGATAACATCACTGGAAAGGGCAGAAGCAAATTTATTTTCATTCTTAAGGCTTTTTAAAGCAATTTTTAAAAAAATCTAAGATGTGCTTAGCAGATTCTTAATATACAAGTATAAGTGAATCAGGATTGAAGTGGGTTCATAAATATCATGAGAGGAAACAGTTTATACTGAATTGCATTTCTGGTGGGAGAAAAATGCTACACCTCAGTTAGTTTGTGCTGAAAACTTTGTTAATCAAATCTTAACTCAAAATCTTTCCAAAGTTCTGTTGCTCACTTTCATCCAATCAGGAAAAAAAGACTTTCACTTATCAGCAGTAAAGCCATTCGGAGAAGAGAACAAAACATTGCTGAAGTATTGATTAAGGACATGAGAAGAAAATTACTGTGCTTCCAATAGGATACTGTAGTACTGAATCCTTGTGGGAACAGTATTACTGATGTAGAAGAGCAAAGATCAGCAAGAGAAAGGATTGCCTTGCAAAGGAAATGCTGGAATCAAGCCTAAGAAACAGCCAGCAGCTCAAGAAATCCATGATGGCTCTCTGACCAGAGTATTCCTAATATCTAGGTCACCAGACTTAACTCTGTAAACTATGGTCTCTCCTAGAAGATACAAACATACACTGCAAAAATAATCTGCATCTGGATATAACATTGGCTTAAACAATTGTAGCTGAACAGAAATGGAATACATTTATCACAAGGATGTAGTCCACGAGAAGTTTTAAGTAAAACCTTTGCAGTAAATTTTTTGTGAAATTAACTATTCCAGGAACTAAACAGACTGAAGGTAATTATCTAATGTTTGGCTTCTCTTGATGCCTAAGCTTAAAATGATGCCTAGCTACAAGCACTACGTTACTGACAGTATTAACTGCCTTGCAAAATATAAGTCAGGCTTCAGCCTAGTTTTTTAATGCTCTTTTCATTCAAAAATCCTTTTTCCCACTAGGCTACATTTACAACAGGTCTTTTGTGCAATGAGTTTTGTATATTGCTGAATACATTGTGTCCCATAGATTGGCAGCAACTTTGGAACAGCTTTGGAAGCAGCATCCAACATTTTCAAAGGCCCACATGTGGCTTTTGTCTTCATATTTTACCCCTCCACTGTACACAAATGTTCAAATAAAGAAGATTTGCCTTTATATTTGAACAATCTTCTGCTCACATCCAAGAAATGTCAGGTATAAAGATGTCCTCTCCTATATCTCTCCGCTCCCCAGCTTTTTATCCCTTTTCTTTTTAGATGGAAAAACAGCAGAGCTTGTCAGTTAAATGTGAAAAGGGGAGTACTAAGTAGATACATATCATGAACTCATAAGACTGAATACAGTGATAGCTTTCCACTTGCCCAATACTCTGCTCAAGTCTTGCTTAAATCAGTGGAGGCCATAGAAAATCAGGTATGTAAAGAAAATAAAGTTTCCCTTGAGTCAGAGCGAACTCTTGGTGACCACGTAGGTATGGCCAAATAGGGAACAGACTGGCCATCCAGGATACTGTTTTCAATTACTCATTCTAATTTACAGCCCATTCTTAAATTCTATTACCCTGGCAACCCTCAAGGAAGGAATCCAGGGCAAATGCCAGGAAAGGTTGGGCATCATGCTTTAAGAAAAGGAGCTTATATGAAAATCAAAGCTGAATACCCTGGGTGTGGTACGGAAATGACATTCATCATGCTTTTGGATGATCTCTGGCAAGAGTGGGATGGTGGTTGTGCATCCATCCTTGCCTACTTGACCTCAGCAGCCTTTGATACTATCAACCATTGTATCCTTCTGAATTGACTCAGAGGATTGGGGGTGAGCAGCATGGTGTTGTGCTGGTTCTCCTCCTTTCTACGGGGTTGGTTCCAGTTGGTGGTGATTGGGAAGGAGAGATCCCACCCTTGGCCCCTACTAAGTGGGGTGCCTCAGGGATTGGTGCTCTCTCTTCTCCTATTTAACATCTACATGAGACCACTGGGTGAACTCATCCATTGTGATGGGGTGAGGTACCATCAGTATCCTGATGTTACTCAGTTGTACATCTCTGTCCCTGATGAATTAAGTGATGCTGTGGATATCCTATCCTGGTGTCTGGAGGCTGTGAGGGTCTGGATGGAAAACAACAGTCTTCAACTGAACCCCGGCATGACTGAGTGGCTTTGGGTTTTGGGCCCCTCTGGTTCTAGGACTTGACCACCTCTGGTTCTGAATTGGGTCGCACTGCCCCAATTCAGACCCTGTGTACAATCTGGGGGTGCTCCTGGACTCGCAACTCCTCCTCAATCAGCAGGTGGCAGTCGTGGCGCTAGGAGGGCCTTTGCACAACTTCGTATTGTGTGCCAGTTGCACCTATTCCTGGATCAGGAGGACCTTCTCATGGTCACTCATGCCCTGGTCGCCTCCCAGTTAGACTATTGCAATGCACTCTACATCGGGCTGCCCTTGAAGAGTATCTGGAAACTTCAGCTGGTGCAAAATGCAGTGGTGCGAGCAGTTGTGTGTGCTTCATTATACCTCTGCTTTGTGAGCTGCATTGGTTACCATTTGTTTCTGGGTCCAATTCAAGGTGCTGGTATTGACTTTTAAAGCCCTTTGTGGCATGGGACCGGGTTCATCTGCCTGTCCTACCAGATCCAGAAGACAGGGCACATTACAGGTTCTGACGCCTAGGGAGCTACATTTGGTGGGCTCTAGGCGGCGAGCCTTTTCTGCTGTGGTGCCTGCGCTGTGGAATCTCTTCCCCCTAAGGTAAGGTTGGCCTCATCAATGTTGAGCTTCCAGAAGTCCCTCAAGACTTGGTTGTGCCAGCAGGCCTGGGGGCCACAGGGGATGGGTGATCTAATGAGGTAGCTCCATTATTTTTAATATCCCTTTGCCTATTATTTTCTGATTTGTTTTTTATATTTTTAAATAATTTTTAATGTATTTATTGATTGTTTTTTAACCCTGTTGTACATGCCCAGAGTCGCTTGGAAAAGTGAGATGGGCAGCTAATAAATTGTGTAAATAAATTCATAAATAAATTTCCTGGTGTCTCCCATTTAAGAACTGACCAAGTCAGTGCGCTTCATTGTTCCAAGGTCAGCTCGGAACTGCTACTTTACAGGCTAGAAAAACTCCATGTTTTAAACACTGGAGATTTCTACTGATAGGTTCTGTGTAAAATGTAGTAATATCCTCAATTCCTTGCTGTGACTACATGGATAAAATTGATGAAATTCATTATATATGAATTTGTATATATGCCCCCACAGCTTGACAGAGTACTAGAAGTGTCTAGGGCATTTAGACCACTGATCTGGGCATTGCAACCTACAAAGAGCATTGACAAACTGCAGTGAATTGCAAGGACCACTATCAGGATTGTGAGAGGACTGGAAATAAGGATCAGTTAAAAGAAATAAGTATGATGACCATACAAAAGAGAGAGATGAGGAGAGATATGGTAGCAGTCTTTGTTAAATTTGTAGGCCTCCCCATTCCAGACAACTCTGGTGGCTTTACAAAATTAAAACAACAATTAAATACAAAACTCCAGCCATAAAAATATATCTTCAAATATCTAAAATGTCGTCATACAGAAGAGACAGTGGATTAAAACTACGGGGAGGCAGATTAAGGTTAGGCATCCGGAGGAATTTTAAGGCTGGTACAGAAGTACAATATTTTTAAGATGATAAAATAGCATAGATGCAGTTCCAGTTCTTCCATGAACTGGAACTTCTGTACATCTGCCTCTTTTGTACTTTCTTCCAAATTATCTTGACAGGTTTTTCTTTGATTTGTTTTGTTGTTGTCTAAATCATTTGCAAATCAGTCTAAAAGTGCTGATGACTTCATAATATTGTCCAAGATCAACAACTTCCACCTTTAATTACTGCTTCAGAGGATTCTGCAAAGTTTAGCAGGATAGCACCTCCTATTAGTGATCACTGACTAACCTTTTCACGTAACCTAAGCCTTGTCCAGGACTTCAGCAGCAAGCTTGATTTTTGTGTTAGATAAAGTAGGGCTGATAAATAAATGTTTCTTCTTTGTTACTGTTTTTCAGAAATTCTACCAATGTGGACGGCCTTTTTAATATCTTCCACAGCAACCAGTATTTTTCTTGTGACAATTTGGATGTAAGAAACTTAATTTAGTTTGAATGTTGATAAGTGTTTGAAATGTGATTTATCAATTACTATTACCTCTGTATCCCCTTCAGTTTCAGCAGCTGAAGAAAGTCTGTTCTGTTGGATTGAATTTGGTAGATTGAATTCAGTAAATGCAATCCATGAAACTATGTAAAAGCAGATAGTACTTTTCTATTTAGCTCCCCCATACCTAGAATTTCATACCATTTCATCATCCATAATTTTAAAACATTAATGTACAGCCTGAGTGACACAAGGTTGTAAAAGGGCACTTTGCTATTATGAAATTTGAACAAAGGATGCCTTTGAACAGAAGAGTATCCCTCTCCCAGTTGCAATGGAGCAGCTGCAGTACTTTTTGGCTGGAATTTAGGGGATTAACTGAGGTAGACCATGTCATCTCTGTGGTGCAAAGTGCCTGCTTTACGCACTCCTAATAGCTCATATATTCCATTGAGTTTTATCAAACCCAGGGTATCAATGTGAATAAAATATGTACCTCCTCTGCATTCTACCCTGAACATACTGGAAGTATTGTGGGATGCAAACGTGATACATAGTAATTCTAACTCCTCTTCATATAATGAGTGCAAATTAAAGCATGTAATCATCTTGCTGAAAGTGGTCATTTTTTAAAAGAATTGAAAATTTAAAAAATAAGTATCCAGCTTAATGCTGATCATTTTTAATTATCTTCTACAACCTGGAAACAAGGAATACACTACATCTATGCTTGCATGTTCATGTTTTGCCTGTGAGGTTTCTTCAGACATTTAAATACAATACACAGCTGTATGCCATGATGTATGAATACATATCTTAAAAATAAACACAGAAAAACCCAGTTCGCCTGAATTTTTTTCCCATCCAGGATGAATTTGACCTTGTGTCTGGCCTAACTTCCCTGATTTTAGTGGGAACTACATCAGCCCTTGGAATATGTGAAGTGGACCTACTTTGCCTTGATCAGGCATTTTGCATCACAAGGTGAAGTGCTCCACCTCAGCTGGCTCTCTTATTACAAGAAAAGTGATCTTGTGCACATGCAAAAGTCCTTCTGTTGACTGAAGTACTTGGCTGCTGCTTAGAAGCTTCTCTTTGTTGAGTATCTTGACTGAACTTAATTGAAGTAAAATAGCCCTTTGAAGCTCTGTACAATCCCAATCAGTACCTTCATTCATAAATTGGCTTTATAACAATATTTGTACCATGCAGTTACCCACAGTTGACTTCATCATTCAATCCAATTTTCTAGGTTTACAGTTTTATACAACACCCTAAACTAAAATGTGACTGGCTTGTTTGTGGTTCAGTCTGAAGAGAACCCATACAGCTGGTTTGTCTATTTTTTTCTAGTGATTATTTTGACTTATAGGATGAAAAAGGCTCATTTATTTTAATGTTTCGTACATATATAGAAAGGCCATAAACAGAAAAAAATACTAAAGACAATAATATAAAATAGAACTCTGAATAACATCAAGGTGTTCAGCAAGTAAACTAAGTTTTATTTATTTATTTATTTAATTTGTCACCGCCCATCTCATTAAATGACTCTGGGCGGTTTACAAAACAATTAAAATCAATTAAAATTACAATAATAAATAGAAAATAAATAGATCCAAAAATAATTGGCAGTCACTCAGGGAGCATCATTTAGATGCTAGCCACCCCCAGGATTGGGTAAGTGTCAGGATTAGCCCATGAAACTTCAGGAGACAGTACAGATTCAATCCAGCAAGGTTTATTGGTTTCACTCCCGTTACAGAAATCTTCTCAGAGTGATAGCAATTCCCAGGGTCACCCCACAAACATCCTGCATTCCTTAGGGAGGTGCCAGTCTCATTCTCTTATCTCTTCCTCTCTGCTCTGGGGATAAGAGTAGGTGCTTAACCCCTTTCGCTCTAGCTCTCACAGTAAGGTTGTTATCATCCCACGCAAGCTGGCAGAGCCAGGTCTTTAATTCTTTCCAGAAGGCTGGTAGGGTAGGGGCCTGCCACACCTCTGGGGGGAGAATGTTCCAAAGGGTGGGGGCAACGACAGAGAAGGCTCTCCTCCTGGGCCCTGCCAGTTGACATTCTCTTGCTGACAGGACCCACAACATGTTCTCTCTGCTTGACCAGGTGTGATGGGTTGATGTGATGGGGGTAAGACAATCCCTCAGGTAACCTGGACTCATGCTGTGTAGAACTTTAAAGGTGATAACCAAAACTTTGAATTGGACCCGGAAGCAGACTGGGACCCAACACAGCTCACTAGTAAAGGTATTATATGCGCCATTCTTGGGGCATTCAAAATTATCCATGCAGCTGCATTTTGGACCAACTGTAGCTTCCAGATACTCTTCAAAGGTAGCCCCATGTAGAGCACATTGCAATAGTCTAGCCAAGAGATGACCAGGGTGTGAGTGACTGACTGGAGAGCCTCCTGATCCAGGAAGGGGCATAACTGCTGTATCACATGGAGGTGGGCAAAAGCTCTCCTGGCCACGACTGCCACCTGCTCTTCAAGCAGGAGTCATGAGTCCAGAAGGACCCCCAGGTTAAGCACCGGGTCTGACCAGGGCAGTGGAACCCTGTCCAAAACCAAAGATGGTAAATCCTTGGATACAGAGGGGCCTCCGATCCATAGCCACTCCATCTTACCAGGGTTCAGCTGAAGCCTGTTGCACCCCATCCAGACCCCCACAGTCTCCAGGCACTGTGAAAGGGTGGTCATGGCATCACTCACCTCACCCGGGATGGAGATGTATAACTGGGTATTATCTGCATATTGATCCCATGATGGCGGATGATCTCACTCAGTGGTTTCATGTAGATGTTAAAAAGGATCAGAGAGAGTACCGAACCCTGGGCACCCCACAAAGGAGGGGCCACAAGCTGGACCTCTTGCCCCCAATCAACACTGATTGGGATTGACCTTGGAGGAAGGAAGAGAACCAGCACAAAACTGTGCTACCCACTCCTAACTCCCCAAGTTGACCCAAAAGGATACCATGGTCAATGGTATCGAAAGCCACCGAGAGGTCAAGAAGAGCAAGGATGGATGCACTACCCCATCCCACTCCTGCCAGAGATCATCCATGAGTGTGACCAATGCCGTTTCCATCCCATATCCGGGCCTGAAACCTGACTGAAAAGGGTCCAGATAATCCATTTCCTCCAGAATCCTCTGGAGCCACAATGCCACCACCTTCCTTAAAAAGAAAATTGTCCTGTATGGTGGGATCCAGTGATAGCTTCTTGAGGAGAGGGTGCACCAGTGCCTCTTTAAGGCAGCTGGAAACACCCCCTCCCTCAAGGATGAATTCACCATTGCCTGGACCTACCCACATGTCACCTCCCAGGAAGCTTTAGCCAGGAGGGACATGGATCTAATTGATAGGTGGTGGCATTGACCCTGTCCACTTCCTCAGGTTCAACAGGATCAAACTGTTCCCAGATAACAGGGTAAGAACGTACCCTGGGCATCTCTATAGACCATGCCTCATGCTTGGTATCCAACTTGGAATCCAAGTGATTTTATCCTCCAGATGCCTAGAAAACTCCTCTGTGCGGCCCTCTAAATGGGCTACTGAGCCCCCCTTTCCCAAAAGAGATTGGGTGATCTTAAACAGGGCCGCTGGGCGGCATTCTGTGGATGCAATAAGAGCAGAGAGATACGGATGTTTCACCACTCTTACCGCCACAAGGTAGGCCTTAATAGTGGCTCTAGCTTGTGTTCGGTTGGGTTTGGTCCTTGTTTTCCTCCAGCAGTGCTCTAGATGTCTTTTAATCCTTTTCAAAACCCTCAACTCCATAAACCACGAGGAGTGTCGGGTTCAATGGGTTAAGAGAGGTCGCACAGGCATGATCTTGTCCAAGGCCTCAGCCGCTTTCCTATTCCAGTGGCCAAGGCCTCCACTGGAACGTGCAGCAGACTCTTGGGTATAACTCCAGCTCCCTTTGGAACCCAATTGGATCCATCAGTCACCGGGGGCGGACCAATTAAATGGGCCCTACCTCCCTGTGGAGGGGAGTAGCATAGGAGAATCTCAAGGCCACCAGGACATGATCTGACCACGACAAGGGGGACAGATGTAATTCCTCCTTCAGATCACATTGCTACTGCTCTGACAAGAAAACCAAGTCTGGTGTTAGACCACTGTCCCAAGTCAGGTCACAAATAATCTGGGACAGGCCCATGGCTGCCATGGTAACCATGAACTCCTGGGCTGCCTCTGAGGCATGCCCCAGGGATGGCAGATTGAAGTCCCCCAGGACCATCAGTCTGGGGAACTCCACTGCCAGCCCCGCGACGGCCTCCAGTTGCTCAGGCAGGGAAGTTGCTACGTAGCATGGAGGCTGGTACAGTAACAACAACCCCAACTGTGCTCACGAGCCCAACGTCAGGAACAGGGTCTCACAACCGGCCACTTGTGGAGCAGCACCCCTGAAGGCCAACAGAGATTCTCTAAAGACAACTGCTACCCCTCCTCCCCTACCCTGGGGTCTCAGCTGGTGCCAAACCGTAAACCCAGCCGGGCACATTTCTGAAAGGGGCACCCCCACTTCAGGGCCCAGCCAGGTCTCAGTGATACATGCCAGGTCGGCCTGCTCCTCAGTGATCAACTGACATATAAGGGGGGCCTTGTTGACTGACCTGGCATTAAGCAGCAGCAGCCAAAAGCCAGGGTCTCCACGGGTCTGCTGTCCAGTGCCTGGGTCTGAGTCCAGAGGGCTGGAGCATGCCACCAGTACTAAACAACAGGGACATCTTCTCCGGCCCGCCCTCTGACTCCCATCATAATACCTCCCATAATAAGTATGGGAGAGCTTACACCAGTTGGTGCCTCATTTTCACTGCCGCTGCAAAATATTTTGCTACTGTAGAAAGTTTGAGTCTCTTCTTCCAGGTTACTGGTGGAGCGATGTCTAAGATACAGGCATTACAAATGACCCTATAGATAGTGCAGTAGAATAGTTCCTGCCCTGCTTCAGAAAACCTTTGGAAAGATTCTGAGGTTGTCCAAGGCAGCACGGGGTGTGCATTCTGGAGAACGGTGCACGTGATTAGAGAATGGCACAAGTACTCACAAGAAGAAAGGCTGGCGCAGCCAGCAGCTGCCTCACATAAGGCAGGCTGCCTGTGCCTTGTCAGTGGCAGAAAGAGAACGATGAAGGTCAGCTGGGCGCAGCAGGGCCTGTAGAGCACAGGGTGGTGGGGCAGCTGGGGCTTTGCGCTGTGGCAGCTGGCCATGGTGCAGGGCTTGAAGTGGCACTCAGCAGTGGTGCTGGCTGTGCTGGGAGTGAAGTAGAAGTCTGGGGGCGGTGGCGGCTGGCTGAGATTGCTGAGGGGCCTTGGGTTTCTAATTCAGCCCCAGCACTTCCATTGGTGGAGGCAGGAGGCAGGGCTGGTGGGGCGTGGCACGCTCCATTGCTGGGGAAGGCAGAAGACCTCTGCCCCCTCTCCCGTCCTCTGCCACCACCCCCTCTCCTGCCTCACCTGGCAACAGAGCACACCATGTAAACTAACCCTTTGTCAGAACCTGCATCAATCAAATATCATTTTAAAAAGTTATAGCAGTCAATGGGTGTTTGCTTGATTTGATTCTGCCATTTGTATCTGGGGGGCGGGGGAATGGTAGTTTATAGTTGTGTTTGAGTTAATGCTATGAGATGGAGAGGCGCTCAAACTGAGATGGAAATTTACAGCAAGACCTGAATGCAGACAAAACCAGTGGTAGTCTGAAGGCTGGGAAGAACTGTGTTATCAATGGGAGGAATGCACAAGGTCACCAGTCTGTGAGAAAGGATTTTGGCGCCAATGTAGTAAAGGGGGGGAATAAGGAGAGAGAAATTTACACAGGCTTTAGTTTTAGCAATGCTTCGCTTCAAGCTGTATGTACCAACCAATAAAGGAGCATTTATCTGAACCAGGCCTGGTTTCACGAGAATTCTTCTAAATTGGGGTTTGGATTTTGCGGACTTGACACCCTTTCTGGGAACTCCAACTTCAGTGCAAACCTCAAATGCAAACGGAATGCAGCAAACTAACCCTTTTCCACCTTCTCCAGCATTCTGTTTGTATTTGAGGTTTGCACTGAAGTTGGAGTTCCCAGAAAAGGTTAGTTTACACGGTGTGCTCCGTTGCCAGGTGAGGCAGGAGAGGTCTGCAAACTAACCCTTTCCCGACTTCTCCTGACTTCTGGTTCTGATTTCCAGCCCGACTTCCAGTTCTGACTCCCGGGTCCATCCTGTTCGTATTGGTGAAAGTTTACAACATGAAAGTTTGCAAGTAGGGGACTATCTGTATAGTCCCTAAGTATAGAGAAACCCAAATTTTGAATGTGGTACAAATCTTTGTGTTAAACTATAGTCTATGAATGGTTGCCAATTTGAATTAAATTCTGTATCAGATTTACTTTTAAGATACACATTTATTCTAAATATTGAAGCATACTCCCACAACTTGGTTAGCTGTTCTTCCAATGTAGGAACCAAATGCCTTTTCCAGTAAAAAACATATAATATCCTTGAAGCAGTTACTATGCACAAAGCTAAATACTTTGAGAGAATATAAGCTTTAGTAAAGTTTGAGGAAAATATTGTAGGTTGAAATGGGAATCCAACTCTTAGAATTTGTTTCACTGTGATATGAATCATTATCCAGAACTGTTGAGCTTTACAACACTTAGATGTGAATGATCCAACCTGCTCATTACATTTCTAGAAGTTTTTAAAAAATGAAGAATGAAATGAAAAAAACGAATTATCCAATTTAGCAATCAGAACAATAAAACGTATCAGTTTTCTCTTAAGTATAATATTCTTTTGTCATCATACTTTACCAACAGATATTCCAAGTTTATAAGTTTTAAATTCAGTCAAGTCTCCCTCTTGATTCTGCAATTCTTTTAATAGTATGCTACTTATTTGAATATACTGAAACCAGTTAAGTGAACTACACCATATAAGAGTTGCAAAAGGTTTTATCTTTGTCTTATTAATAATTAGATCTTGCATTCTAAATGGTTAACTCTCCTCTCAG
Source organism: Liasis olivaceus (assembly GCA_030867105.1). Lineage (NCBI taxonomy): Eukaryota > Metazoa > Chordata > Lepidosauria > Squamata > Pythonidae > Liasis > Liasis olivaceus. Next base: position 60,870,177 of record CM061351.1, read on the forward strand.
CAAATATGTGTTTTCCTCTTCATAAAAGTGAACATTTGTAACAAAATTTGAGTGCCATATTATTATTACATGGTCACTTATAAATTGTTTGTTTCTATTTGTATAAGACCAAATATATTTATCAGACTGTCTGGAAGTCTTGCTCCTTCCATAGAGGTAGTTCACCTCTACAAGGCAGACCAGACTAAGAAATCAATGCCATATAGGTATAAAAGGACTTTTACTGGAAAAGCTATAGTAACAAAAATTTGTAAATGTGAATGTGCTTCCCTCCTCCCTCACTTTATGTGAATTAGGGAGGGACCTAAGACATTTTCTTAAATTAGTTTTTGGAATGGACTTAAGCTGCACTTGTCTGATCATTACCTTGGTAGTGGCTCTTCTCCCTGTTCTTCAGGGTCATTCCCCATGCCCTCTACAGGTAGCCAGCCTATAAGGAGACACAATTCATATTAAGCAACTGGCATATTAAGCAACTGGTTTAAAGTTTGGAGCCGCCAGTCTGCATCACTCTTTCAAATCCTGTAAAATCTTGAATTTAATCCTTGATCTTTCATTGGACCATACAGACTTCATTATTTATTTATGCCAGTCACTTAACTTTTTGTTTATTAATTTCTTATTGAATCAGTGAACAACTCAGATTGTCAGGCCCCAAACTAGGCTGCAAGATCCTAACACTGTTATACAGAGATGATGAGCTTTTTCTCTACTATAAGACTTAGAAAGGCAGTGAGTTCTATACACGTATACTACAAACAAGAACAGGCTGGCACTTAACTTTCAAAAATGTAAAGTTATGGTTTTCACCATTCTTTTTTTACTAAAGGAGGCAAACTAGTACTGGCTGCCTTAAAACTTTTCCAAACTGAAATCTTGGCCCAAATATTGTATGGAGCCCAGATGAGCTTGTTTGTTGGGAAGAACACTCTTGAGGTAGTTCAGACCAAATTTCTGAGTCTATACTTGCTGCACTCAGCTGGGTAGCTAATGCCCTCCCCCATTAAGAAACAGTGATAGCTAAAATTAAGATATGGAGGATGATGTTAAACTATTAGCTAAAGCGCCAGTTTTTCCCCTCAAGTTTACTTCCACTAATAATGACTGTTGATTTTCCATAAAACTGGAATAAAGTCATAGAAAAAAAAAAAAGAATGACATATGGGTCATCAGAAGGGTTCACACAATCCTGAGAGTATGATCATGCCAAACTACACTTCTGCAAATGTTAAATGGTACTGGGTTCCATCCTATGTTTCAGTAGATTATATTTATCTTTCAGCCTAATCCCAAACCAAATTATATGTCCTAGCTTTGTATGAATAGTTTAGCAATTTTCGCTTATAATACTTTTTCCACATAATTCTTACAGCATCATAATCAATTGCTGCAAAAAAACAATAGCAGCTCAATACATCAGAGAAGCAGAATCTCAGCTTAAAAGGCGATTGCAGGCATTTGCAAACATTGCAAGTGATACAGAAATTCAAGAACAAAGAAGTAAATTAAATCCAATCAAGCAGCAAAGAAATAAAATTGGCTTTCTAGAAGAAGAATCTATGGGATTACTAAGCAATGATGAAATAACAGAACCATCCACACGTGGTTCAAGCCTATCACCTGATCAAATGGGACCAGGGGAATTTGAAATTAACTTTGAAGATGAGTCATCACCCACTTTGGAAAACAACAACAATTTCATTCCAAATGCTCTGCAACACACCCAACAGAGCTTAATATAATGAAGCATAAGCAATCCTAGCTGCTGTGATTTAAGGTTCTTTGCTGATCTGCATGAATCTAGAATGAAATCCGTGTTAGAAGGAAAACTGAAAAATACTTAGTGCTGGTATGTAGAAAGCAACAGCAATCTGTTGCAGAATCAACCACAGGCAGTGTTTTATTTTAAAAAGCACTTCAAAATGAATTATGTTACTTAAAAAGTGTTACAAGTATACTTTAAAAAGATTAAATTAAATTAAAACTTTGAAGGTATATTCCATTATTTTAAACTGGCGAATTGCCCAGATTAAGTAATGAAATTGTTCAGGAACCTTAGTTTAGATCTTCTTTGAGAAGAAATTCCTCTGAAATCAAAATTTGAACTAATTTTTTCTTTAATCCCCATGAAAAAAAAAAGTGGCATGCAAATGAAATTATGGTAACCTGTGGATGTCTTGTAGTGTGGATTGAATCTGATGTGAAATTGAAAAATATGTAACTTATTCTAAATATTTAGTTCTACTATATGTGCTTTGAACACATATAATATTGAAAAGTGTAAGTAAGTGCATGGACTCATCCAATTATGTCAGCATTAGCAAGCTCCAGGTGGTGGGCCAACAGAGCTAAGAATTAAAGAGCTACCTTTCTGGTTACGTAACCTGAGAACCTTGCTTAACTTTGAGTCACTGTTAATGAGCAAAGACAAAGGCTTAGAACAGAATCCATTAAATGCTTTGTAAGAAAAAGATTGCTGTTAGAATATTTTGTCAAATTTAAAGATTTCTTATCTTTCAAGTTATCCCAGTTTTTCTAACCTACTGAGTTATATTGTTCTCGCAAATGCAGTTTGTCTCACGTATGGAATTTTCAATTCTGATGGCATCTCCTCATGCACTGAGATTTCTTCCTGCAGCTGCCACATTTCAGACATTTCAGAAACAAAACTTTGTGGCAGTCAGAGTAACATAACTGTGCAGGAAAGGGGAAAGTACTACAAGTTGAGAAAGACAGCCAGAAGGCACCAAAGATTTCTAGCTTTTTCTTCATTGTTCCAATAGCTTATCTCACATAGTGCATTGAAATAATTGTTATCCTGATGCAGAGTGTGTCACTATTTCTCCTTCTTCCATTTTTAAAAAATTAAGGTGATTGTGGTTTAACATTGGAAAAGATGCTTATTATTAATATACAGTATAACAACAAAACTATGAATGTAAAAATGTACCATTTTTATGAAATTATACATTTGTAAATGAGACATAAAATATAAAAAATATTTTATTAAAATAAAAGCTTTGATATTACATTGCAAAGATTTATTTTTTATAAGAATCAAAACAAAATAATTGCCACAAACTGTTGCCAACAAAGATGCTAAAATAGTTTTCACTTCTTATTTTAATATTTAACAATTTGGCACAGATGGTGCTATTTATACATACTTCAAAGTGACCTATAATAATACTGATAACAAAATATTAGAAAAGGTCAGGTGCACAAAAAGTATAAGAGCATAATCCAGCAGATTATCATGTAATAATCTCTCTCTAGCACCTGAACAGTTTCTGTTTATGATTTGTACAGAAGACTTTCCTGCTGGATTTTGTCCTCTGATAAACACTTTGCATAAAATAGTAACCCACTAGGAGTGTAATAGTGTAATATCCTTACCACAGTATCTAGAATAATATACAAATACTGCATTATTTAGAGTGACATTCACAAATATCTTAATGCTCTTTATCATATCACTTTTCAAAGAAAGTCAGTGTAAACAATGTTTGTTATTCAAGCTGCACATTTTATACATTTTAACACAAGAAAGAAAACTAGCTTAAAACATGACTGACAATGGGGCAACAATATTCAGCAAATTCTTCTGTGCACATGTAATTTTACTTCACATTCTTTGCAGAATAAGGCCCATGGCTATATTCTTCATGTATTTACTTCCAGTAATATGATTCTAGGATTCTACATGAAAACCTATTCATTTTTGGTACATTTATTTAGTAGCAGCAGTATTTTCCTTCAAAATACTAATTTTTAAAATGGATATTCTGAATAATATACCTCTAAATCAGGGGTGTGCTATTTCCATTGCACTGAGGGCTGCATGTGATCATCCAGCTGCACTTTTTTCACCCCTGCTCTAAAGTAATATAAAAATAACTTTTTAACCTTATAAAATATGTGTCAGCTGTGAAAATTATACAGAAAATTACACATACATGCACACACACCAATTTCATCTTCAAGGGAAATTAAAACCATTACTTTGATCCAAGCTTGCCTCTCAATAAGCTGTTCGCATATGCAGAATGGATGCGTCACGTGCGCTTTCTTCTATATGGATTACTTGGGCGCAAAATAGAAATTGGCATGGGCATACACACTATGGCATCCTCGCATAGCACAGAGGAAAGCGTACACTTGCATAATGTGAGGAAAATATACCCTTGAATGTTATTTGGCATCTATGTCTTTAATTTTTCCCTTGTATTTCTAATTCTGCTTAATAACTTTCTTTGGATAAGCTAGGTTTAGAATTATTATTCGTGGTTTAAAGGATAATAATGGGGAAAAAAACTGATAAAAATGCAACTGAGCATATGCTTGTTAAAAAATAATGCTTCCAAAAAGATTGCCTGACTTATACTGACACTTGGGTGCTGAGGTGCAGTTTAAGGCTTGTGACAGAAGAAAATTTCCCAGAACTGAAAAAAGCGTGCTATATATCTGTTATATACCTGATGCATATACACTCATTTAGTATGTCCTGTTACTATTGTCAGTTTAAAAGATCCAACAATATTTATTTAATAATGTATTCCTTTAATTTATATCTTGCCTTGCCACTAAAATAATGCTCAGGGCATCTAATGATCAAAAACAGTTAGAACACTAAAGTTATAATTTTAAAAAATAATTGAACACATCAGTAAGAAATCACAAGACCCATGATAGCAGCAAGCTATCTGACTAAAAATTATTTTCCACGTACAGAGATCTGAAGCCAGCTTAGCCTCCCTTGCCAGGACATTCAAAACCCTACAGTAGACATTTCCAAACAAGCCTGGCTGAACAGGGCTAAAAGAAATGAGTGTATACACATAAGCACCACAGTGACTGTAGTATGCTGCCTTCAGCACTGAAGAAAACATCTTTGTTATACTGTGCAGCACTGCTTATTTGCTGTATATTAAACACTAAGTTAATGCCAAATAATAATCTAATTTTGTAATTAAAATGTCAAAGCTGGTATTGTGTGGGCCCACAAGTAGGTCTGCAGATTATGACATTATTATTACCTCACTAGATCTGAATGTCTTTTGCAAATCAAATACCAAAGTCTACTTGAACATTTTTTGTTTTGACTATGTATTACACATGATGGCTGAAAAAATTAGCACAAGGCTCCAAAAGACCAAATACTCTGCTGATATAATTTGACTGTGGGAAGAAGACATCTTGAATGAAACTTCCACCTGGGCTGCAATAAGTGCTGAGAGAGGCACATGGGATGCTAAAGCAGGACTGTCTGAGTTGATCAGTGATTCTATCTTTTCTGCTTCTTTATTGCATGCTTCAATCTAGGAAAACATAATATTGAATTTAGTGAATAGTGAAGAGGATGCCATTATGGAAAATATGCAACCTTGGTTTTTTCCAGGACATCCTTTAATTATTCAGAGTGCTTCTTTCTTGTAATAGGAAGCAAGATAAAAATTCTTTTATAAACTCAGTAGGAAAGGTTTCCCTTCCCTCTGTCTTTCAGTGGCTCTAGTTGCAAGACTTGTTGACCAGATCAGCTACTCCTCAGGCAAATAACTCATCATCTGTTCACTTGGAGATGTCACTGCCAATTACAGAATGGCCATTTTTTTAACCTTCCCAGCTGCAGCAAAACACACATTTCCTTTCCCCCCTCCCTCTCCCCACTAGAATGCAAAAAAAAAAAAAAGTTAAAATTGGGATAGACACAATGGGAGGATTACCTCATCATTTTCAGGCCCATCATCCACCCTCCTGTGTGGCCATCAGGGACTTAAAGCAGACAGAATGCCCAGAGAAACCCTATTAGTGTAGACCTCTCTAGGAATTTAACCTGGTTTTGATAGGAGGAACCCAAATTATGGTTGATCAGATTAGGTTCCAGCTAAGTGGATTAAGATACTTGTGCAACTTGCTAACTCCTGGTCCAGTTAAGAATGTACAAAGGGAGCCAATATTGCCTGTTTTACACATTTGCCCTTGAATGTATCTTCTTATTTATAAAGCGCAGCAGGGATTATATTCTGTAGTATTCTATATTTGTATATTGGTTGCTTTGAAGAGACTATCATTCCAGAATTCATTCTATAGGTTTATTCCTTTTCCCCATTCTCTTGTTGACTCCACAAATTTTTAAAAATGATTTTGAATATTCATAATTAAAATACAAATTCTAAAGTATTATTCCCTCAATTCAGTGAAAAACAGCCCAATGTCTCCTCCTTAATAAATTTTTGGAGAGCTATAAAAACTTTGGCTTGCAGGAAATCATTCCATCTCAAATGGCCAGTTCTAAAAAAATGTCTGTCAGCATGTTTTATATTTTTCCTTCTTTCTTTTTTGCATCAGGCCTTTTAAAAAGAAAAAGCAAAAGGAGGGGAATATATTTTCCCTCCTTTTGAATTTCTTCCTCTCCTTGGCATATTTATTAGAACTTTACATACTTATTAAAGAAATAATATAATTCAAAGGAAATTTGATTAAATCACTCCTTCAAACCATTTTGGAGAAATTCTAAAAAGATTCATATCTCTGCACAATCTCAAATATTGTTGCTAAGGAAGCTTTTGATAGTGTTTCTTGAAGATTTCTGAAACAGCATTTGATCTATATTATAGGATCACCTTAGGAAATTTCAATTGACATGTTTTATTCAATCCTTTATTCAAATGTGCAATTACTAATAGTTTATTTTTATTTTTTTTACATTTACCTTGTGTTACATGCTAAGCATGCCCTGTTTCTCGCTTTCATTTTAATTTGGTTTTAGAATTTCTCATTGTTCCATTAGTAAATGTGAAAATATTAAAAGAATTACAGAATTACAGTAACTGAGGATATCCATGAAAACATAGATAAACTAGAAATATCTGTTTTGATTTATTTTCAATACAAGAGTATTATTTATGGTTATTCCATAAACTGGAGTAAATCAGACTTGCTACTATTGGGTCTCAGTAATAATTTTGACATGTTTAGGACTTGGAGAATTTAGGTTGTGTTCTGATTCTTTTATTTATCTCAGTGTAACAGTTGCTAGAATGCTTTTTTCAACTGGTAAATTTTAGGCACAAATTTAATTTAAAATTACATTACATCAAACTTAGTTTTTATTCTAGCCATGTATACTATTCGGGGATGATTCCTAGCATGTTATTCAAACACGAATTACAGCTCCTGTTTTCCAAAATGTTCCACATCTTTGCAATCTATCAAGGGAATCAACAAAGCCTTCTACTAAAATGAATAAAAGCACCATTATTATGTCCTCTGGTCTGAAAAGAGAGAAGTTCTCCCAAAGAATTGAGAATGCACTCTGAGAGCCAAATATGAATAATAATAAAAAAGAAATTTATTTTCACCAATGACTATCTTTTAAAAAATACTATTTAAAAAAAAATATATAAACTTAACATTTGAGCCAGTGCTTAGATTCAGACAGCTAATCTATTTTTTCCTACTTTGCATGTTTTATCACTGTTTTATTAGAAAATAGAAGTTATTGATAAGGGCTGTGCAAATATTTGATTTGGAGATTCAGTTTTAAATTAATTTCATCTGGAAATCCTAATCAATATGGAGATCCCAAATCAACTACTGAAATTGGAACTGTTTCAGTAAAATTAACTGCAAAAAACTAAAAATATTTTAAACATTACCTGAAGCAGCTTAGGATTCTGATCAACAGGAATGATAAGAATTATAATTTCAGATTCTATGCTGAAGTATCCAAACACATCACACTGTGGTACAGAAACATGGAGACGGATCTTTTGAAGTATTTCAAGCACTGTGATTGGCTTTTGGTTGGTTATCTACAAGAAAATCCAAATCTTTTCAGATTTATGACATTTTACAAAATTGTGTCTTTCCAGTATCCCTAGTATGGTAGTACAGTACATATCTCTCCTAGTTGGTGCAATACTTTCTGTAGATTAGAGGTCCTCATAAAATAGCATGAGTATATTTGGGCTTTGGTTGTGTTTTTGGTATACTCAACCAAATGCAAAACATGACTGAATTGTCCTTACCATTAGCAGAGAATGCTACATCATCCAACTTCATAGCTTACTCCCTTATTTCTCTTAGTATAAAGCACTACATGAAAAGCCTCAACTGGTCAAAGTCATGATGAAATTCATAGTCCCATCAGGTGACAACTATGATTCATGGATGATTGAAATTTTAAATGCAAGCGGAATAAATTATACACAGCATGAACAAATGGATGAAATCAAGAAAAGAAAAACAGACGTGTGGTTGTGCAACTAAGATTAAAAGCAGGGATGTAACAGATCTGAATAAAGATAGACTGATCTGTTATTGTGGAGGTGAGTGATTGGGCCAGAGACTCAAGAATGAATTAAAATAATGATTCCTAGATGAGAACCTGTTTAGAAAACATTGGTTTGATTCAAATATGCAGTTTAAGCATAATTTCATTCATTTGTATCCATAGAAGAATGAATATAAATCTAAAAGCATGAATAGAAAAAGATCTGAATGTGATACAGACCATTCTTTGTAATGTTAAGAGGGGATCTCAGGGGAGAAATTGATTAGAAGAAAGAAGTGGGAGTACGGAATAGGTATTGAAAGTACAATTCCTATGTTAAAAAAATAGCAATAGATTAATGTTCCAACTGAATGAATGAAAAGTGATGTGAGGAAAGATGATGTGGAAGTTGCTTGAAGCAGAGTGAAAAGAATCCTGTTGGAAAGTGCAGCAGAAGAGTGGGAAATATGAAAAAGGATGCTTGGTGAAGTAAAAAAGGCAGTGGATGAGAAAAAAAATGCATATAAGAGAATGACATTCTATGAACAGTTAAGATTTTAAAAGGTAGAGAAAATGCATTATTCTAATAAAAAAAAAATAATTTTGAAAGGGGGTAGAAAGGTCTAAGTGACAAACCTCCAGCAGAGTGAATGGATTTAGAGACCTACATGGGAATTATACCAATACACTGAGAAGTAGAAGCAAAATGATTGCTATAAATATTAGTATAAAAAATGAAAAGGAATTCACTGTGAAAATGTTAAAAAATGTTTAAGACTGCAGGTGTTGATAGTTTTAACTAAAAATACATGTTTTGCTTATGGAGTGGCTGCGTGACTTGATTAACCAATATGTGAAGACTGTGTATATGCCTGATTATTGACGAATACTGTTACTGTTCCCTTATATAAAGAAAAAGAGAACAAGAGTGCAAAAAGTATTGTTGCTGATTGTTTTGTTACACATGCCTGGGAAATGGCTGCATTGTGACTGAAAATGTATGCGAGGTGACTGAGAGCAAAATTGGGGAAATACAGTGTGGGGGATGTGCAAACTCAGTTTTTGCTTTCCAGCAGGTCATTGAGAAATGTATGGATGTGTTGAAAAAGTTTACCAAAACTGCTGATTTAGAGAAAGCAAGTAATTAAGTGAATAAACTTTGATTATGGGATGTTTTGCATAAATATGGATTTGAAGGTTGGTTGCAGAATATGAAAATGGGAATATGATGAAAGTAACAGATATGTGAGAAGAAACTGATTGCTTTAAGCTAATAATTCAACACTGAACAGAGATTAAGACAAGGATGTATGAAATCTGCTTGGTTGTTCAATGTATTTATGGAGAAATGTATAGCACATTGCTGTGGCAATATAAGAGTATGTTGGTGGGAATATGAATGTCTGTGTACTTTTGTACTGATGCTGTATTGTTGGCTAAAATCCTGAACAATTTGCAAGAAATATTAGATATATTGCATGTTCTAATGAGGAGTATGGATTTAATGTAACAAAGACCAGGGTATTATTGTCTGTGACAGGGAGAATGAAGTGAATGACTGCAAAAGATTAGAGTAAGTAGACTAATTTGCATACTTATAGGTTAAAGCTTTTATCAAAGAAACAAACATGGATGAAGAAATTTTAAGATCTGCAAGTGCTGGCAGAAAGATAGTATGTTGTAAGGAATGAATATTTGTCAAAAGTGACAGCTATGTATATGAACATGTTTCTGCCCACTTAATTATACTGAAGTGAAAGTTAGAAATGTCTCAGGAGAAACATAAAAGTTCAGTTGGACAGAGCCAAACTTTCCCATCTCTCATACCTACAAATTGCTCTCTACCCCTGGACACTCCCCAACTACTTCTATAAGATTCTGTATGCCCCATAGAAGGCTTTTCTCCCTAGCCCTTATACATGCTCTCCCTACAGCTAATTGATATGCCAACCTTCCATATGAAGATCAAGTATGTATTTGCTCAAACACAGAGGTTGAGTCTCTTTCACACAACCTTTTAAAGTGCCCACTGTACATGCATTGGTGTTCAGAGCTAATACACCTGCTCTTGAGTCTAATTAACTCCACTCACAACAAGGAGATTCAGGTATTCTTATTAAATGGCCAAAATCCAGGTGTTTCAAAGGCAGTAGCAAAATTTTTATTTATAGCCTTAGCTTATAGAAACTGTTAGGTCCCTTCAATGCAATGTTAACTTTATAAGATTCCTCTCTTTTATATATGTATGTACTTAATTGCACATGTATTAATGGCATGCTATATTTTTTAAATTCTGTGATTTGGTCACAAATAAACAAGGGCCTTCACCTTAGTCCGATGTAATGCTCTCCCCTTAGCACTTCTGACTGGAAAATACAAAAATATACCATGTTCACTACAAGCATGTCCCTGTGACTCAGGACAGGTTGAAACTATCAAACATGTTCTTCCGTCCAGTGCAGTACTGCCACTTTTATACAGAACCTGAAAGTACTCTAATTACGCCACTCCTGACCAGCAAAACAGGATTCACCAACCAACATTGCATACAATTTCTGAAATATTAATCCTGAAATAACACACAAAGTAGCCTGTTTTTTTATATCATTATTATTATTATTTTGTTATTGTTGTTATATTTTTGTCCTGCCTTATATATATATATATGGCGGCGGGGGGGGTCAACTCAAGGCGGCAAACATACCTAATACTCCTGCCACCTATTTTCCTACAACAACAACCCTGTGAATTGTTGTAGGAAACTGGCCCAAAGTTGTTGTAGTGACTGGCCCAAAGTCACCCAGCTGGTTTGCATGCCTAAGATGGGACTAGAACTCACAGTCTTCTGGTTTCTAGGCTAGCACCTTAACTGCAAATCCAGGCAAAGGATAATTAAGAGCAACTGGACCTGTCTGAGTATGGATAGACAGAAATGTCCCAGACTCAGCATTAACTCTTGGTTACCTTTTAACTCTTTGAAGGTGTTTATACAGTTGCAAGAAAAAGTATGTGAACCTTTTGGAATTTCATGGTGTTCTGCATTAATTTGTCATAAAATGTGATCTGACCACCATCTAAGTCAAGAGTATTGACAAATATAATGTGCCTAAAATAATAACACAAAAACAATTCTGATCCTTCATGTCTTTATTGAGAACAACCATAAAAACCTTATAGTGCTAGTGGAAAAAGTATGTGAACCCTTGAGTTGATCTCAAAAAAACTAATTGGAGTCAGGTGTTAGCATACCTGGAGTCTTGTTAAGCCTTGGAGGTGTGGACTAGAGCTACGTTGACTGATGAAAACCACTCAAACTTTTTGAGTTTGCTCCACACCAGAAGAATACACTTATGTGAGACATGCCTCGCCAAAAAGAGCTTTCAGAGCATCTATGATCAAGAATTGTTGATTTACATAAAGCTGGAAAGGGTTACAAAGTGATTTCAAAGACCTTAGAAATTCACCAGTCTACCATTAGGCAAACGATCTACAAGTGGAGACATTTTGGGACTGTGGCTACTCTACCAAGAAGTGGCTCCCAGTCAAAATGACCCCAAGAGCACAACGAAGATTCATCAATGAGGTAAAGAAACAACCCCAAGTGACAGCCAAAGATTTGAAGGCATCATTGGAACTGGCTAACATCTGTGTTCATGAGTCTACAGTATGTAAAACATTGAACAAGCAGGGTGTCTATGGCAGGACACCACGAAGGAAGCCGCTGCCTACTACAAAGAACATTGCTGCATGCCTGAAGTTTGCGAAAGAGCACATTGACACTCCACAGCGGTATTGGCAAAATGTTTTGTGGACTGATGAAACAAAGATTGAACTATTTGGAAAAAACATGCAGCACTACATCTGGTGTAAAAAGAGCACTGCATATCATCATGAAAACATCATCCCAACCATAAAGTATGGTGGAGGAAACATCATGATTTGGGCCTGCTTTGCTGCATCAAGGCCTGGCCAGCTTGCAGTCATTGAGGGGAAGACAAATTCCCAAGTGTATCGAAAAATTCTTCAGGATAATGTGAGAATGTCTGTACGTCAGCTGAAACTCTGTAGAAGTTGGGTGATGCAACAGGACAATGACCCAAAACACCGGAGCAAGTCCACAACAGAATGGCTTCAGAAAAACAAAATCCGCCTTTTGGAGTGGCCAAGTCAGAGCCCAGACCTCAACCCAATAGAGATGCTATGGAATGACTTGAAGAGAGCCATACACATGAGATGTCCAAAGAATATGACAGAGGTAAAGCAATTCTGCCAGGAAGAATGGGCTAAAATCCCTCCTGAATGATGTGCAGGTCTGATCCACAGCTACAGGAAGCACCTGGTTGAGGTTACTGCTGCCAAGGGGGGGGTCAACCAGTTATTGATTCCAAGGGTTCACTTACTTTTTCCACTAGCATTTTGAATGTTGAATGAGTGTGTTCAGTAAAGACATAAAGGATCAGAATTGTTTTTGTGTTATTATTTTAGGCACATTATATTTGTCAATACTCTTGACTTAGATGACGGTCAGATCACATTTTATGACAAATTAATGCAGAACACCATGAAATTCCAAAAGGTTCACATACTTTTTCTTGCAACTGTATCTTGGTGTGTATGTGCCCTGTCAGTTATTATACTACAGGCAGTCCTCACTTAAAGACCATTCATTTAGTGAGTGTTCGAAGTTATGACAGCACTGAGCGAATGGTACTTACACCCGGTCCTTGAAGTTATGGCCATTGCAGTGCCCCCACGGTCATGTTATCAAGATTTGGGCACTTGGCAGCTGTGACGGAAATCCAGGGTCGTGAGAAATAACCATCTTTTTTTTGCATATTTCTCTGTTCTCAATAGTAGGTGAACAAACTTCCTGATTTATATTTCGATGTGACATGGATAAAGCATTTATCGCCCGCTAGAAAATCAACTTCGTTGTTAGATAGCCATAAGTCTTTGTATTAGATGAGAGTGTGGGAAAGAGCCCCAGTTTGTATCCCAAACTGTAACTATTGCAAACTTTGTTAAGTTAATCAGAGTGGGATGCTAAATTGTTAACACCTGTGAAGAGGGGTGGAGGCTGATTCTGAAAGGGTATTTAAGATTAGCCCTGGAGGAGAGCGGGAGGCGCTGGAGAAGCAAAGGTTGACCATGAATTGCTGCTGCTATGCATCATAATAGATTTCTGGAGAAGCTAAGGTTTTAAGTCTTGCCTTGGCTGCAGGAGGGGGGACTCGCTCGTCTCGTCCTCTCGCCAACAAGACACGTTTACGTAAGGCTACTCAGGCAAAGAGGGCTTACACTCCTGCCTTCGTTTTTTATATTGACTGTCGGACCGTATGGGAGGACTTTTAATTTGCAGCTTATTTTATCAAGCCCTTTTGGAGCATTGAGTAAAGCCTTGGTTGAAAACCTACTGCTTGCCTCTCGAGTTACTCTGTCATCACACTTGCACATAACCAGAAAGAAAAGAACCCAGAGAGAAAACCGGGGGAAATCCGTCATAGCAGCCCACCTGCATTTACAACTACAGGGTGTGCTTCAACTCTCCCCACCCGCCTATCTCCCCTCATCGTTAGGCCAGGACTGCACTGTCATTAGGCGAGGACCTCACACTTTTCCTGCCTTGCTACACTCACCTCCACTTCAACTCCACCACCCTTGTCACCCTGCACTCCACTGCACCTGCCTTTGCTGTAAGTCTCTGGGAAGAAGGCTGCATGTGGCTAGCAGTTGCCTTGTGAAGGGCCGGCTGATGCATCTTGTCAGCAGTGGGAGGAAGATGATGATGAAGGTTAGCTGGGGGTGGCAGGAGCAGCAGAATGCAGGGCAGAGGGCGTACAGGGCGGAGTGCAGGGCGGCAGGAGCAGCGGAGTTGAAGCAGAGGTGAGAGTAGTAGGGCAGGAGAAGCATGAGGTCCTTGCCTGTGATGGCACAGTCCTGGCCTAATGACTGCAACCAGGACCACTGAAACTGCTGTTGCTAAGCGGCACAGTCACATGTTTTACCTAACGACTGCATCGCTTAAGTGACGGAAATTCCAGTCCCAGGATCGTTAAGCGAGGACTATCTGTACAAATGTCAGAGTCTGCCGCTCAATTCCCAAGACCAAGACTCTGGAGTCTATTTGTTTCCAGCAAAGATTTCTTTATTGAGAAGCAGCATACAGCATTCCATAGAAATTGCTGAGACTGACCCTCCCCAGCCAGAGCTCTCCTTTTAACCCCCCTCTATTCTACTTTTCCCGCTTGAATTCTTTGCGCCTCTTCCTGGGTCTCATGGCCATTCGACCTTGCTGGCGCCTCTAGCTGAGATAATAGCCTTTAAATGGTAGCTTGCGCAGATCCTGACAACATTCTTCTCAAGATTGACAGGCCTGTAAGTGGAGTTTATAACCCACAAATCCCTTATGGATTATATTATTGCTGTATTTATCAATATTTACTTGAATGTTATGTTACCATTTTAAAGTTTATAGTACTCTGAGTACTAATCTAAATCCCTTTTCTTTTTTGTTGTACATGTGTACCCTAAGCAAGTATCTCAACATTCTCTGTTTTCAATATAGTTTTTAGTCAATTTTTTTCCTATGTATTTCTCCTAACTATCCTAATACTGTATTGTCAATTCATTTTTGGAGATTTTCCATACTGATTCCCTTTTTGCTAGTTAATGACTGCAATAAAGTTTTTCAGTTTCGATTACAAATAAATATATGAAAAAAAGAATAACTGGGCAGAAGAGTGAGAAAATTATGGTTGGATGGAGTTGATGAGATCCTGAAAAACAGATGAAAAGTTTAAAGAACAAAAGGCAATGTATGAAGTGGTATATGGATTTTTTTTAATCCATTCAATCGTGTCCAATTTTCGGAGACTGCCCGGACAAGTCCCTGCAGTTTTCTTGACAAACTTGGTTGTTCATAAGTGGTTTGCCACTGCCTCCTTCCTAGGGCTGAGAGAAAGTGACTGGCCCAAGGTAAAACCAAATGTCTAGCCCCACATAGCTGGGCAAGATGAAGAATTTCGCAGACTTCTTTAAGGTATCTTTAAGGCTAGTGTTAGGGGTAAATACAGACTCCTGGAAACTGCAAGAGGAATTTCCAACCGTCATTTATTAGTGAGTTTGTTAAGGTGAAGTCTCTCAGAATGTTTTTGAATAATTTCTTTCCAGGTTTCTTGCCATCTATTGAGTTGCCATTCATGAAATAAGCTACCAATGGACTCCCCTCCTATTTCTTGTTGTTTATGTCTAATTTTCCTTTCATTACTCTACTTAGTCTCCCCACAATCTCTCACAGGATGGATGGTTTGCAAGGCTAGAAAAGAATGGAGAGGTGTTGGCACAAACTAGACTACTTAGCTTTTCTTTTCTTTTGTCTTATCTCCTCTTTAATTTCCTTGCCCACTAATTCTGAAACCCCCACCCTGGTTAAATAGAACTGGCTAGTTAGGAGGTAAGAAAGATCTCTTTGCTACTGACAAGGCAGCATGCATGTAAATAGTCACTTGCTAATAGCAATCTATATTTAGACTGCAGCTACTAGCTACAGTCCAGAAAAATTGACCACAATTTGTGCCACATGGGCTTCCCTTATGTCACTACAAGGAAGATCTTTCACTGTTCAATAAAGGATTGTTTGTTTTCCATTCCCGTTCCCACATACCCAGTTACAAATCCTACTGAATATCTGCAAGTCCAGAATAGACAGCATCCACAATGCTTTAACTTTTTAAGTAGAAGACACAGTGCCTACTCACCCTGGCAAAAGTATCCAATTTTTCCTTGTCGTATAAGACCCTCAACATTCCTGCATACAAAGGACAACAAGCTCCTGCACAATAGAAAGACACCAAACACCCAGATTGAAATTTATAAAATAACTTCTATGAATATATGATAGTTAGAAATATCAGATAAATATAAGTACATGCTCCATCTTCACTGAACAACTGGTGAACTGATACTTTTTAAAAAACATACTTAAATAAGCTCTTTTTATAATTATTAGCATCTGTGAACCTCAGCTCATTCTGAGCTTTCATTTTCCTCAT
This sequence comes from Liasis olivaceus, assembly GCA_030867105.1. Lineage (NCBI taxonomy): Eukaryota > Metazoa > Chordata > Lepidosauria > Squamata > Pythonidae > Liasis > Liasis olivaceus. Next base: position 60,886,503 of record CM061351.1, read on the forward strand.
ACCTCCTCTATAGTCTCCTATACTTTCCCCCCTCATTGAACTTGTTCACAATTGCGCTTTTAATATCTCTTTATTTAGGAACATCTACCAATCTAGAGCAACTTTTCCCATTAGCTTCTATGGAATCCTGCTTACCACTGCTTTGAATTTATGAAAATCTGCTTTCCTGAAGTCCCAAATAGAGAAAATGTAGACAGTGAAAGGAGTCAGAGAATAAATTCACAGTCGGCATATGCAGTACTAGAGTTACAAGCAAATAACCAGTTCTTCACTGTGGCCTTTGTAATTCACACTGATGGTAAAGTAACCAGCTATATACCTGGAGAAGAGATGGTATCAATAGGCAACCAAAAGAAGGACCTCATCTGAAGAGGCATCATTTGGGGATCGAAGATCAAAGTGATATTATTTAATGAAGACTGAATTCATGGACCAAGCTGCAGATTTGCATATGTTTGGAGGGAGACTTCCTTCAACATACCACTGAAGCTGCCATGCTCAAATAGAAGGTCTCTAAACTTGAGAAAGATGAAGGCACTTACTCAGCTGGAAGCACAAATATATTGCTGAAACAACTGAGAAATATTGAGCAAAGACCAGTCTGTCCTTGTTTGGACAAAAATAAACATCTATCACTGATAAAAAGCCCAACATCCAGACTGTATAAAGTCATGTCCAACTGGCTGGAAGGCTTTAAGAGGAATGGGAGAAAGCTCAGTTCAGGGTTGGTGTTCATACAGGAAGATGAGCATTCTTAATATCTTTAATATCATTTTGCTAAAGGGTGAGAGAACAGGAAGAATAGTGAATCATTTGGAAAGAACTGTGGTACACAGCATTGTTTGCAAAGTAAACATGCAGTTAGCCAAATAAACTTGCAGTCACACTAGTGACAGTACAAATGAATCTAAGTGTGAAAGAAAATATATGTAACTGTACTAGTCCAAGAGACCAAGTGTGGTGATCTGCAACAACTAAAATTTATTTTAAATTTGTAACAGGATTTGTGCATGTACGACTTCCTAGAAATTTAAGATTTCTCTAACATCCCTAAAGATTGAAGTCAATCTCAGATCTTTCTGATTGCAAGTTACAGGAGCATTAGTCTGGGTAGCAAAAAGTGCTTTCACTGATAGTGAGCAAGTCTATTCTCAGTTGTTCCCAATTTCTGAATATTTTACTGACAACTTAGCAGTTGAGAATATTAGCAATGCCTGCCACGCGTATCGCCAGAAGATACACCAACACCAAAGACTTTCTTCCAAAGTCTACAAGCAGAAATACCAAGTTGTTCATATGCTACAGAAACATGGTATTGTCCATGGCAGCTTCAAAAGAGAGTTTCAAATTCTCAAAATACTTTTATCACTAATATCAATTCCAAGGTGTTGATGTGCTGCCTGTTGCACTTCCTCTGGCTCCAAAGGCTTTGCTGTCAATGGTTGAGGTAGTATGTTTTCCAGTATATTTTAGAGCTGCCTGTTGTGACCATAGCATCTAGGAACAAAGAAGTGAAAGACTGCAGTTCTTCAACTATCAACTGAGGAGTCTTCCCACATAAGATGTGGAATCTGGGTGCATGGCATGTTGAAGATATCAACTTGGAAATAAACACAAAGGCTTTTGCGCTAAGAGTGTTGTTGATTGATTGTGTGGCTACTATATGTCTTAAGAACTTAAGAATGCAGCCACTGGTGCTGTGCTACTTGCAGAATATGAGAAGAATTTTTGCTGGAAGAGATGCTTTGCTACTACCTGTGTCTCCAAAAGCTCTGATGAATTTAGGAGCTTGAGCTCTTTCAGATGGGCTTTTTAAAATTTATCCTTAAGCCTACAGTATCCAGGTTTGCAAAAGATCAATCTGTATCCTATTCAGGGTGTCATCTATCTGGTAACAGGACAGGCTACCTCCTCAAACCACACATCCTTGATCACAACATTGGATTCTAGGGGTAAGTAAGAAGATCCAAGCCATAAATGACAGCAGAGAAATTGCTGTTATTTCTGAACCCAAGTTAATTATATGCCTATATCATTTTGGTACATGGCCCTAAACTTCCTGGAATATTTCCACAGCCTGGTGCTCGTTCTTAAAGTGCCATCTTTTCCCAGATCATCATGTATTGGAACCAAGAATACTGATGGAGCCAGGATTTCTCCTAGCAGCATTTATATCTACTCAACAGGAGAGCCATGCAGTGATGGTCTCGGAGTTTGGGCTAGCAGTGGCCTACAATACTTCTTCACACATAATGTAAGTATCTTTAATTTTGAAGATCAGTTCCAGAGAGCCTGTTCTGTGAATACTTAACAATGGGAGCAAGAATCAAGTCTGTGCTCTTTTCCCAAGCAGATTAGACACAGGGAGCGCTTATCTGTAGATGGCAATTTACTACTGCATCTTGTTTACTTCCTAAACCATGCCTTTGGTGAAAGGCAAGGTTGCTCTTAATATTAAAAGCCAAAGCAAATAAAAATGCAAACTGAGAGAGAGAAATACTAATAAATACTAATGTGAGAAAAGATGAAATAAGTAAAAGAAAATGCTAACTGCAATCCTAACAGCCCCTCAGAGATATGAAGAGTGTTCTCTCTCCTGGGGTTCTGAAAAGTTCTTAAGACCTGGCTTTGGTCTCAGGCCTGGGATTAATGGGTTTGTGGGGCCCCTGGTCTGGCTTGTTATTGTTATAACTGTTTTAGTCTGGGCTGCCTGTGGTGTTTATGGTCTTAACTGTTTTTATTGTTTTTGTATTTCTAAGCTGTCTAGAGTCTCCTGGAGTGGGCAGCTATAATAAATTTAAAATTATAATAACAACAACATTTTTCAGAGATACTACTGCTATGCTGGTTGAAAAGGAATTGCAGGTGGGAGCCCATCTCCCAGACTAGGAAAGAAGTTCCCACCAAGTATGTTAACTCTGTAAGATTCTAACAGAGGTACTGCAGAGACACAAAATCCCATCAGTGTGAATCAAGAGACCATGATGAAGAATCAGTTGATTCTACGTTTGCAAAAATCTAAAACTGTATCCTTTTCCAACAGAATCTCAAGTAATATTTTGTGAGTATCTTTCAAAAGTTATCAAACATCAATTGAATATTAATGCCAGAATTTTCACCTGGTGGGATAACTGGCTTGTATCCTGTTGCTGAAAGATGGGAACATGTAACAGATACACATTCCCCTTGATAACTGTAGTCAGAAAGGACTCCTACAGCTTGACAAGGTCCACTGTAATCAACAGCCACACGATCAGAAAAGGCAGCACATATGTTGCTATAAGTTTCCCCGTTATGGCCACATACCAAATCTACTGATTTGCAAAAGGACTAAAGAAAAAAAAGAGAGAAAGAAACGGAATGAAAAATATCAGCAGAGAAATTTGCAATTATTTCCAAAATAAAAGCAGAATATAATTTCCCAAACTGTATGCAAACAGCGTAATGATTTTTCAGTGCTTAAAATTTTGATTGTATTTAGTATCCAGTAAAACAGAGAGGAACATATAAGACAGAAGCAATTAAAATTTTTAACTGTAGAATAAATGAGAGGGGGTCACATACACGGTTAATACCTTACCCCTCCCCCTAAAAGTACAAAAATACAGAAGATGAACTAATATAAGATTTGGGTGAATGGAATAAATTCAGACGAGGAGGAGGACTCGGCTTCATCCTCCATTTTTATTTATTTATTTAATTAATTCTATTTTATTTTTACTTTGTTTATATTTAGATTGTTTAAGCAGTGAAGACCTGGATCAAACGTGCTAGCTTCTGGTTTCCTCCATTTTGTTTGCACTTCTCTATGCTCTTGGACTCCAGCCATTTGAGAACATGGGAAGAAGAAAAGGAAAGTCATTTTGCCATCTTCTCTACTAGGATCTCCTGATACTTTGATGATGTAATAAGCCATGAGGGATAAGGAGAAGCAAATATGTGGTTGGCTAAACTGGTCTAAACACATTGTTTTATAAGATCAATCCTTAAAAACTGTAGCTCATCCAAAAAATCTGACTAGACTATGCCCTGAGCAATTCTACATCTTGAATAGCCAAAACTTTAGATTCTAAGCCATGATGAATGTGATTGATTTTGCTCTCAGAGAGTCTAAACAGTACATCACAGTGAACTACCAAGGATTTTATATGCTTTCTAGTTGGGTCATTTCTAAAGACCCTGAACCATACAGAAAAATTCTGCTGAGTAATACTGAGAGCATATAATAGCGGAGGAGAAAAATGTGGGGTTTTTTGCTTTCATCACCACCACAAAGTGCAATGAATAATTTTACTATCATTTGATCAGATTCAAGATAAATTTTCTTCCATTTATATTCTAGTTGCCTCCTGACTTGTGGCCTCAACTCAGATGAACACTAAAGAGCTGACTGGACCTAGCAGCATGAGGAAGTAGTCAGGAGTGATCATACCAACTGCCTTAATCATCTTATATCCTCAGGGAAGCCAAATTTTCAGCAGCAATACCAACCATATTAGTCATACAAACCTAAAGTCTTTCTGGGGACAGATCATTCTAATAGGTCCCCTGCAGAAAAGAATAGATGCTGCAAGTTTAAATCTAAGCAGGAAGTAGAATGTGATTATGTTTCAAACTTTTACTTATCTCTTAATCTTGCTCTTCACAATTACAGAGCTCTTTATTGCAGAAGTTCGGACAGCAAGTGAATAGTTCTGCCCTTTCTTTGTTACATGTTAGCATCTGCATCTTCACTGCTTTCTCTTGCTCCATAGTACAGAACACAGAATAATAGATTTAAGTTACAAGAAAGCAGATTTTAGTTGAATGCTGAGAAAAATAACCTAGCAGTAGAAAGAATTCAACAGTGGAAGCTAGATAGCCATCTTCCGAGAAATCCATTTAACTATGGATTCAAGCTTAAATGATCCCTTTCAATTGTGATTCTATGATTCTATGTAGAGTAGAAATTTTCAATAGTATTTTTGAAAAATATATTAGAATATTGACTATTAGTAATAATTTAATGTAAAATAAATTATGAATTAGAGTGATATGGCTGCAGAAAAAGCCAATGTAATTGTAGATGTATCAACAGAAGCATTCTTTCCAAATCATGTCTATGTTGCATGGGTCAAACCTCATGTAGAATATTGTGTCCAGGTCTGGAGATTTCTTAAAAAGAATTCAGACAAGTTTGAACAAGTTCAGAGAGATACAAGAAGGATAGATTGAAGATAAGAAATAATGTCATAAAAAATACTGATAACTAATTGCATTTCCATAAAATGAGCAAGTTGAACCTACATTAAAATGGTATGTAACTAATCAATAGTCCAAAGATTTGATAAAGAAAAGCCTGGGACACTTTACAACAACATATTTTTGATCTAGAATCTCAGTTTCCTCCGGTCCACTTAATTGTACTGGGAGATCTCAATGCTAGAACAGGTCCCAGTATAATACTCTGTTCTCTTCCTTCCTTTGGTGCTTTCATGTTAATCATGTTAATGTTCTAAAGTTCTTAAATTAATCCTGGTGTCTGCTCAGTTCAAATGATAGGTCACCTTGATCTTACTATTGTTAACAGAATCTTGATTGATAAATACACTTCTGTTTCAGGTCATGGATCCACTACAGTTTATTGCATTCTGACCTCTGCTAGCATTCTTTATACCACTGCCAATTGTTCTTTAAGCTTCCAGATGAAAAGTAATCATTTGCTTCTCATTTCTTCTCTTGTTTCTTCTGTTTCTTGCTCTTTTCTTAGCTACCAATAGTCTTCTGTGAGTCTTATACTTCCTTCCAAAGGGCTTTGTCAGGGATGGACCCTTGGTCCATCTCTATTTTACCTTTATCTCAATTACTTGAGTTAAGTTTATCTATTTTCTGACTGTCTTTGATCTAAACTGGCTGGACGTTTTATCCATTTATTGCTGATGTGGTTCTTCTGACTTTATCAAAGATAGGGCTAACACATATTTTGAGGTTATTTTAAATTATTACTTGACCAGTAATTTAAATGTTGTCTTAACAACTTTACAAAGCCTAATATTTTTTTTGCCATAAAAATTGTATTCTAAGTTTTTGATGCTTCTACAAAATATTAAGATGATTCAGGGAGTGAAAGGCATGTCAAATCAGTACCTCAAATAATGAAAATCTTTATCTCCACAAAGAGCCTCATTAGGGAGGAAGCAGAGCTTTCTATGAGGGGAAAGTTGACTTCTTTTGGTCTTTCCTAACTGTAATGGAGTATACTTAGACAATAATCAAGAATCAGAGGCTGAAGAGCAAGTTTATCTATTGGGGGCTGCTTGAAGTTGAACAACCTGGTGGAGTTATAAATTTTCATGGAGATTTATATCTTTATCTAAAGCTTATTACATGAATCTGGATTAACATCAGACTCACAAGAGCCAACCAAACTAAAGTGTTGAGCTTTTATTATATTTCACATTGAGATTTTATTACATTTTTAATTGCATTTCACCCCCTTCTACACTTCATGCCTTTTTCACAACTTTGGGATTTACTGTAGTTAAAGATTTGATTTATGATATACAAGAGTTTTACAGGTTCTGTAAACTAACTTTATCTTTCTTTCTCTACTCTCTAAATTTAGCTTTTTGCAGCACAAAATTGTTTATAAAATTCAAGGGATATTTTGAGTGGAGACTATATAGTTGGTAGGAGTTTGTGGTTTTTGCATTTATGTGAGAAACCCAAATAAGTATCAAGATTAATTAAAACAGACTGGATCAATTAGCCATAATCTTCTCTTTTTTGCCTGACTTTAAATAATTATGCAACTGGTGATGGTGATTGAGCTTAGAATAATTCTACTTATTTCATCTGAGTTTGTATCTTGGATTTACTTGAATAAAAACTGCACTCTAAAATGAATTATATCTATTTGCTGGAAAATTGAGTTAGATACAAAATCATTAACATATATTCTAATTCTATTTTCCAGCAAATGGATATAATTCATTTTAGAGTGCAAATTTTATTTTGCCAGTTCTAATTCTCTGAATTTATTATATTTGTTACCATAAGGGGGAGCTCCTTCACAGCTCTACTGTAAAGTAGCATTGGATGATTTTAAATGCTACTTCACAGAGAAATTAAAGGGATTCTATTGAGAATCTGTTTGGACTAACTTAATTTTATATGTTTGGACTCATTTTAATTTTACTGATCTTCTGCATATAGATTATCCTAAAATATTATTCATTTTTAATTGGTATTGTAAGAGTGAGCTCCAACACAAAGAACTGAGTATGATGCCGAAACTGAACAAACTAATTATCTTTGTTATTAATAAGGTATTATCATGTCTTGTAATTTTTAAAGTATTCTTTACATTTTATTGCATACAACATTTAAATATTTTATGAAATGTAATTAATATTTTATCTCAACATTAAGATATCCTTTTCTGAATTTGTTTAACGAAAAAGCATTTTTAAGAGTAAAACTGTATCTCATTTGTTAAAAATGAGTAAAAGGTGGCAGAGTAGATTTGACAATAACAGGGGAAGACCAGCAACAATCAACAAAAAGTGGTTCCCCTGTTACTCTATCACAAATTAGAGATTTATCTACAGCTGAATTGAATAAGTCTCAACAAAAATGTGCATACAGAAAACCAAGAACTATCCTCAGAATATAGAATTCAACTGTCAGAGATAAAGGGTATGAATACTAGGCTACAAGTAGCAGAAACAGAATTGCATAGAAACAACTTCAGAAGATTTTGGGAGAGATGATTTGGAAGAAGTGGGATACATATCTCAATCTAGACAAAGACAAGTAATTACAAATTCAAGAATTCTACAGACTAAACTCATGGTCAGCACATAAAACAAACTAACTACATTAAATATATACAAAGACAAAGGATGCAATATTGCAAGTAAAAGGCATTCTTTTAAAGCTGGGAGATATAGTAATAAATATCCCACAGATTAGCACTTGGTAGACTAACAATGAAGGCTTTTGAAAAGGTATTCAGATGCTACGCCTACAAAGATCAGAATCATGCAGGCAATGGTTTTCCCTGTGACAGTCTGTGGAAGCAAAAGTTGGATTTTGAACAAGCGGGATATAAAGAATATTGACACTTCTGAACACTGGTGGAAAAGACTCCTGGGAATACCATGGATAGCCAAGAAAACAAAAGGATCACAGAACAAATCAATCCAGAGTTCTCCTGAGGCAAAAATGACCAAGCTCAAATTATCGTATTTTGGACACATTGAGAAGACCTACTCTCTAGAGAAGTCTATAATTCTGGGAAAGATGAAAGGAAATAAAAAAGAGGACAATCAGCAGCAAGGTGGATGGACTCAGTTACAGCAGTAATGGGTGTACCATTGGAAGATTTTAAGGAACAGGTTATCCTGGAGAAAATCTATCTATGTGGTTGCTAAGAAGCAACACCGACTTGATGGCACAAATCAAATCAATATGAACATACAAAAACTTTGATCGGTAGGGAGATAATTCATACAGATTGCAAGATTTCTTTAATAAAACAGAGATGAAAACTTTTGAGATTCTCTTCTTGAAATGTTTAGAAACACCTTACTGGTTCCAGTATCTTCAAATAAGTGGTATAATTCACAAGGAATTACAAAACAAGAGGGAACACTCAGAGACCTAACCAAATTCGAAAAGGCTGTAACACAAAATTCAGAACACCTGCTGAGGCTCATTTGTAAGTTTTTACTGAAATATGATTCAGAAACTGAACAAATAAAGTATTGTATGATTAAATGGATACAGTATTTAAACAGGACAATTAAAATGCAACAATGGAAATACCAATGGAAGGTAAATACTATATTTACTGTTGACTCTATAACAGCTGCTAGGATACTTTATACTTCTATTGAAAATTATACATAATTCCTTATTAAGAAGAATACCAGACTAAGCTATGGGAGTATGCATCAATGTCAAAAATAACTTTTTATTTAAAAAACAAGATATTGAATTTAATTTAACCTGGAAACTATTTATATACTATAATCCTTGCACATGGACTTGAAGGCTTTAAAGTATTAGATTTTGCTTAATCAACAGACTCAGTTTAGATAAAAATTCTTATTTTTTATTCTGATTAATGATTCTAATCACATTGTCTGCCTTTGCTAATTATTCATTATCAATTTGATTTTAACAGTACTTTTAAAGTGCTAAATTGATATAAGTTCAACTTTATAAATAGTACTAATGTTACCTTGAATTCTTATTTAATTTTATAAAGCTTGTAAATCTATTTTCTATTTCTTTTTTGTTCCTTTCATTTTTTTCTCTTTTTCCTGATTGCACTTTTAAATTTCTGTCAAAATAACATAAAATAGCAAAGAAAATCCTCATACAGACTGTGCAAATTATTCATAGGGATTTCTAGGATCAGCTCAAGGAGCTCAGTCAAAATTAATATCTATAAAAAGAAATGCCTTTATTTTGCTGGTTCACACTTTCTTATTGCTTAAATAGAATAAAGAGAAAAATCAGCACTAGACAGATACAGCAATAGAATAATACATACAACAAGAAAGGAGTTTGAGACATTACTGCATACCTGACATGGACCTTTGTATGATATAATTTTTCCTTTTTGGTGCAGAGCACAGAGGTTATTATATTCTATATTATCTGTGTCACAAACAGGATCTCGCAACTGGTCACCACAACTGAACTGTCTTGGCACACATTCATATTGGTTACACCCAAAGTTCTCAAAACTTGTTAAACAAACCTGTGGCTTTGGTAAACATCTGGGGAAAATATTTTCAAATATTTATTCCAGGAAAAAAAAAAGCAAACAGAAATATTATAATGAGGGAAATCATTTCTCTTCTTTAAAAGGTTGTAAAAAAGCATATATAATAAATATTTCTGGTCATAAGCATCAAATACAGAGTGGGTACAAGTGTTTTATAAAAGGACTATCTTACTTCAAGTTCAGGAGGCTTAATTAGCTCAGGGAAACTGTTTCATATGAATTTCAGAGGAGATAAGAACCCCAGGCATTATGAAATCTGCAATGCTCACTAGATGTCATAAGGTGCTCCCTAGCTACTTATCAGGGACAGGATATATTATGAAGGAAACTAATTCTTAGTTAGTCCAGGTATACTTTAATAACCCTACCTCAACATTAGTCGGGTGACAGCTGCCCTCCACTCTTCCTAGAATGTTCTGTCAAGGAGAAAGTCTTCTCCAAGAAGCCTCCAGTTTAAGCAATCTAACAAGATTAGATTTACTGGTAGCCAATTCAAGGTAGATTCCAACTCAATGTTAGGAAAAACTTCCTAACAGAAAGAGCAATTCAGCAATGGAACACTCACCCAGAGAGGTCCCTTTCACTGTAAGCATTCAGTCAGAGGCTAGCAGCCATCTCTCAGGAATGCTTTAATTTGGATTCTTGTTCTGAGCAGAGGATTGGACCCACCAGCCCAAATGGGCCCTTCTGTCTCTATGATTCTAATATACCCAGCACTTCCATTCCTGCCTCCCTATAATCAGAGGCAACAATATGGATTCCAAACTAAAGAGAGCAGTACTGATTTGACACCAGCAGGCCAAAACACTGATTCACTGCCCTTGATAATCCTCAGGGAATGAAGTGGGGGTTCAGGGACTGACAATTGTTTGGCCTGGTTTATTTATATATTTATTCAGTTTATGAGCTGCCTCAATCATCCAACCAACTCTAGGCAATGTGCAACATATTTTTTTAAAAAGTTGAAAATAGTAATAAACAACACACATGTGATGTGATGTTATGTAATATATATAATATAATATATCCTTAGTTCATGGTGCTTTCTTCCTGTGAAGGAAACATCGAGGACTGAGGAATAAAATCAGTGTGAGGAGTAACGTCAGTGTGGAATAACAAAGCACCCTATCCTGTGGCCTGTTGAAAGAGCCATGATTTAGGGCTTTCCCTGGGCAACAATAAGGTGCAGGCCATGTGGACTTCAGGGGGTTACAATCCCCCAGGGCAGTTGCAGCCACGAAATAATAATAATAATAATAATAATAATAATAATAATAATAATAATAATAATATAATACAAAGACCTGCAAATAGAAATAGAACTGTGGCAAAAGAAAGCAAAGATAGTACCAATAGTAACAGACACCTTGGGTGCAATCCCAAAACATCTGGCGTACCACTTGAACACCATCGGCATTGACAAAATCACCATCGGTCAATTGCAAAAGATAGTTTTACTTGGAACAGCTTCCATCCTGTGACGATACCTTTAACACCATCAAACAACATCTGCCAATCCCAGGTCCTTGGGAAGGACTCAATAGGTGGATAAAAATGCCAAGTCCAGTCTAAACATCTGGCTGACTGTGCGACCAACAATAATTTATATGGTGCCGAACTCCCAGAGATGATATAATTTTAACAGTCGGGACCTGAAGCACACCCAGATCTAATAGAACAATGGTGGTCCTATTCAATTCTCCTATCTTCCAGGGTTCCTACTAAGAAATCCTCCCATTAGTTCTTCCTAAGTTTCCCTTCAAAATAATCTAAGCAGCCAAATCTGTGGAAGACTGTCCCTAGGAACAGTCTTCCACAGATTTGGCTGCTTATTTTTCAGTAGTGTTCCTGCAATCTGAAGGAAATCACCAATATATACATAGGATATACTATATTCTAGGAGTGAGATTAATAAAAATATTAGAAGAAATATATAAGGAAGCTACTTGTCATTTAACAAAGAATTCTAACTAAATTCTTCTACCACAATATCCATTCCATGATAGAGCTTTGATATGGACTCTGCTATATGTGCTCCAACAAGTTATTCTTTTAAAGAGCAAAACATGAAACAACTTACTCTCAGAAAGTCAGATTTGTTGTTCAATATCCTATTTGAGGATTACATCCTCCACTGATTGTTAAGCATAAGTTGCTTATCAGTAATTGCGGTTTTTCAAGTGGTCATATTATGGTCTCTGTATATCACACATATAGGATCTAGGCCTGCATGGAAGCCTCAGTGGGAACCTTCAATACCGGCACAGAATTTTGGAAGGAAATCCACTCCCAACATCCATGCTCACAGGCAAGACTCCCACTCCCACTTCAGTTTTTAGAAATAATGCAGTTTTCTCAGAACCAGGACTATCTACCATGGTAGGGATCTGCAGAGAAGGTAAACCAATTGTGTGAATTCAGAGATGATTAATTAAGAACCAGTTATAGGTAAATAAACCATTCTGCATCATGTTCTCCCTGCATCACACATACAGGAGACTAGCAGGTTTATCAGGTGAAAGTTGAGTAGGTGCCCAGGTTAAGCCAGGAGGAAGCTAGCTCTGCAAAAGGAGACATCAACTTTAGACAGAACATCCATTCTTTAGTGTTACATAAACATCTTTACTCTGCATACGCCAAAAAGGAAGATAGCTTGCAACAAGGATGCAGATGTGGAAACTGCTTTATTGGAATGTCCATGGAAATGACCTCACTAGCAATAAATTAGACAATCAGTGGCATAGATTAATAGTGTACCATCACCCACTGAGCAAAATATTGTAATTAATCCAGTAAGTTCTTCAGATGTACTGAAGATCTACAAACAAACTGAAACAAGTAAAATGACTCTTTGCAAGCACCTAAAGACTGAGGAGAATATTCTAGTGAATTGGACAGTAATGAGAAGAAAATTAGAAATATTAATAGGATTGTTAATACAACAGCTCTTGGACGAAATGTAGTATTTGGTTTTAATACAATTTGATTGTAAGAACGGAAGATTTACCCAAAGGCCCCGAAGTTTCCTCAGAGCATACAGAGCTTATAGCCATCACCAAATACAACTTTGAAGGTATAAAACTGAAACTCTGATCAAGTAGTTTTGCAGGTGGATTTGAAAGAATTAGAGACAAAACTCCAGGTAGATAAATGTTGGAAAGCCCTTTCAAGAAATATTTTGTGAGCAGATGAGTTAAAAAGGAATGTTTTTTGATAAAATCATGCATCACTAGATAAAGCCTGTTGAGAGAACGAAGCCTTTTAATAACACGAAGATTAGCAGAAACTGAAAAGTTAATTGAAATGGAGAATTAGCCAGGTTGGATCCAAGTGTAGACACAGAAGCTGAAAACTAGACCACTTGTTAGACCAGTGATGGCGAACCTATGGGCTTGGCGTGTCAAAAATTCAGAAAATGCCTAACTTGACTCTGCTGGCATGTCACCCCACCCCCAAAACAAGAGAGAAACAATTCTTTACATATTAATTTATTGAAAGAAATACAGTCCAATCATGTGTGGTATATATAAAGAAACATCAAATAATTACAAAAATGAAGTATGAGTAAAACAAATTCAGTTTCTTTGGTAACTCAAACAGGGGGAATAGCTGTTGTTGGGTGTTGGTGAACGCTGATGTGTCACCCAAGACGTTGTGGCGTGTCACCTTTGACACGCATGTCATAGGTTTGCCATCATTGTGTTAGTCTCCTATAAAAGGACTGTATGCAGCCTCTAATACTAGTGTAATCTCTCTTAAAATCAATCAGGTTGAAGGTACAAGGCCAATGAACCCAAGGATCACAGATTACAGTGGTGCAGTTGCCCCTCATTCAGAGAGAATGAATTCTGCACAGATAAACCTTAAAGTAGCCCAAGATAAATGAACAGTAGCCTATGACATCATGAGGGAATCATGACATGGTTGACCCCCATGTAGTTATTTTATAATTAAGGGAATGGTGGAAAATATAAAGAAGAGATTTGATTTTCTCTTGTGGGAAGGCATTTTCCAGGAATGCTGGATTGTGATCAGCTTTGCTGTAGATCTGGATGCAGTGGCTGCTCAGAATGGTAACAAACTTCAACCTCAACAATTGAACAGTTTATGAACCATCATACAGTGAAGAACCTATTCATGTGAAGTGCTTAACTGCAGATGAGAACATTGGCTGGCAGAGAAGCATATAGCAATTCTCTTATATGCAGACAATGTAGTACAGGTAGGTAGTCCTCATTTAGCAACTATAATTGGGACCGACCAGCAACTCGGTCGTTAAGCAAAACAGTCTCTAAGTGAAACCGCAACTGTGCTTATGATCTTATTTCAGCTTTCCTTTGCTTTACAGACCCATGAAGGTCATAAGTGCAAAGATTGGTCACAAAGTTACTTTTGCAGCACTGTTGTAACTGCGAATGGTCACTGTACAAGGCAGTCGCTAAATGAGGACTACCTGTACTGCTCCTCCAGACTCATATTGGCTGAAAAAGAGCACTGCAAAACCAGGTTGAATACTGTAATGCAGAAGCCCTATTTACGTGGAACATAGCTGGATGGACAGCTATTACCAAAGATTGTGGTTTCCATACTTATTCGTCAAGATACATCTTACTCTTGCAAAAAACCTTGGGCTTTAAATAAGCCCAACCTGGATGGGTTCCACAGCAACTGGATTAAAGCAGCCCCAAGTAAGGAGAGAGTGAGGCCAAAGGGAGGTATAGCTACCCTTATTAATGTCAATCTCCAATCCAGCTTTACTATACTTCCTCCTCTCAACCAGTTAATCCTGACAGTATTAGTGAAATTCAAAGGACTCAAAATAATACTTTTCAATATGTATATTCCTCCTCTTAGAACCCATGCTCAAATTAAATCTTACTGGGATCGCATAGAAAGTTATTTATGAAGCTGTACTGCTGATGCAGTGCTGGTGGTGACAGGAGGGGATTTAAATGCCCGTCTCAGCCCAGATGACTAAACCCTTTACCAATGCTTTAAATGTTTACATCAGCTGGAGGAAGCAGAGGAACTATGTCTACTAAAAGAAGTAAAAGATAAAACACACACTTTTACCGGACTCTGCTTGAAACAGATGGCTTCCCATTTGTAGCAGACTCTTTGATCATACAGGACAATTTCATTACTGCAGACCTAACATTTTATGGGCTATCAAGTCATTATGTGATTGCACTTGTCTCTGAGAGAATGTGGTCTGAATGGAATTGACATTGATATCTAGCATGATTTAACCCAAACTCCCATCTTGTATGGAACAGGCTTGTATGGGAGACTGTTCCCTTAGCACCTCCCAGTCCATAGGGGAGCTTTTACCCTTGTCTTTTACTTTTTAAACTGATTATCTTTTATGCACGTTTCATTACTCTTTATTTTAATATGAATATTCTGTTTGTCTTTTGCAGTATTAAGGTGCTGGACATGAGTGGGGAGACTCAGGTTCTAGTCCTCCTTTAGCACAGAAGCCAGCTAAGTGACTTGAGCAAGTCACTCTCTCTGAGCCCAAAAAGAGAATCGGAAAGGGTTACCACATATAATTCATCTTTCTTAGTCTGGATTTGTCAAAACTAGACAAGCATTTATTAATAGATATTTATGACATAGATCAAAATAGAATGTACTATTTCAGTACTTTATGTTTCAGATCAAATTTCCAAAGCAAATGATGAGTAGATATAGGTTTCCATTTTATTTTATTAATTTGATGAAAATTTATTATTTGAAACTATATGTCAAAATTATAACAAACTGATTGATTTCGGATTCATTTGAGTTATAGTGAGGTATCCATCAGGGTTACCTACCTTTTCTGTTGCTTTTTTATTTAATATATAAATAATTGAATATTGAATATAAATTAGGTTGATATGCTGATGGTATTTTGGCAATTTAGATAACTATTCTATTTCATTGTTAAATTTTATTATTTATTAAATTATTAAATTAATTAAATTTAAATATCATGTTATATGGTGCTTCAACTGCAATGGTTAGTATTCAGGATATAAGATTAATTGGGATAAGTCCACTTTATGTCCTTGGGTTGAGTGCTGATATATCAATAGAACAAAGTAAAGAGTTGGGTTTTATAATTTCTACAAAATATATTAAGTATTTAGGATTTTATATTCCCCAAAATATTTGTAAATACATAAAAATAAATATGATGCCTTATGTATTAATAGATGGATTAAAATCCCACTAAGTGGGGGAGGGTAAAATTGTTATTAAAATTAATATTTTAATAGATCTTTTTTCAGATAGACAAATTATTAAGGAAATTTATATGGGAAATCAGGCCATCAAGGATATCATTGTCTAAACTGAAATTATGAGGATAGTGGTTTTAATTTACCAGATTTTCAAAAATATCACTGGTCTTATATTCTATCAGCCAGTGTTTACGTAGAATGAAAATTTAGTATATTAACAACCTGTGTGGGCCTTTTAGGAAAGTTTTATTTATCTGCACTAAGGTCTTGGCAATTGCTTGGGTCAATATATAGTAAAAAGAGCCTTTCATTTCTGGGGTTGAGAGAAGCTAGACAGGTTTGGGCCTTGTTGCATTATAGATTTGATTCTGATATTGAGGCTCACGAATTTTCAACTCTACAGAAAATTTTTACTTTAAAAATAGGCAGTAAAACATTATTATTATATTTTTATCCTGACTTTATATATATATGTATGTATGTCAATTCAAGGTGGCAAACATACTTAATATTCCTGCCTCCTATTTTCCCCACAACAACAACCCTGTGAGGTGGGTTTTGCTGAGAGAGAGTGACTGGCCCAAAGTCATCCAGCCAGTTTTCATGACTAAGGGAGGCCTAGAACTCAGTTTCCTGGTTTCTAGGCATAGCCCTTAACCACTATGCCAGACCAGCTCTCTGTATTATATATTGGAAAGTATGGGTAGAATCTGAAAGTTACTTTGTAATGATTATTTTAAGGATTTTTCTCAACTTCAGATGGAGTTCACTTGCCTAATTCACAACAGTATGAATGTCTTGAGAATATAGATCAAATGCTTTAGCTGCTTCAAGGAAATGTGAGGTACTTTCTCTTCTGATGGGGTCTATGTCTGAACTAAACCTACATCATATTTGTATCAAAAATTAAAGAATATTTTTAAAGCTGAAATCACTGACCTGTATGAGGTATAGAATAAAGAACTGCAGTATCTAATAAAGAAACATCAACAGTTACAAGTTTTAAAAAACATTAAATCAGTTTCTTTGGACTTAAGACTGAAATTGATTAATCAAAAGATTCTATTTCAAGTTTATTGGATGCTCCAAAAATGTATCTGAAAGGATGTCAGATTTTCTTTGTTGGCAATGTAAAAAAAATTGAGAGAACAATGACTAACATGATTGGTCTTGTGAGTTACTAGCATCTTTTTCTAATGTATATATGCACATAAGTATACATGTACAGTATATATGTATGAAAATCTCTTAATGTTAAAGATATTAATCTTATGCTGAATTCCATTCCAAGAATGTAGAATCTGATTGTTTTTGAGGAGCTTTGGCTATATCAGGTGAGGGGAATGGCAAGAAAATTATTTTGAGAAACTAGAAAATTAGTATTGTTCTGAATATTAAGGATTGGATTTGGGAGATGCTTAATTTATCAATTTTTGAAAAGGCAATTTTTTCTACCAATCAAAAAATGACATAATATGTTTCCCTTTGGCGTAGATTTCGTGATATTTTACAACAGATATTTTACATCAATTATTTTTTAATCAGAGCTGTTTATACAATGTTTAATATTTGATATAATTGTGATACACTTAGATAATTTTATTTTCCATTTTTTCTCTTTTGTTTTGTTTGTTATTGTTCATCAGATGGTATCTTTTTCTCCTACTTTTTTGTACTTTTTGTATGCTTGTATGCTTTTTAAAACTTGCTTTTTGTATGCTTGTATGCTTTTTAAAACTTGTAATAAAATAGATACAATTTTAAAAAGATCAGCCAGCTGAAGAAGAAACCCCTCATCACATATAGAGAGCCACAGAAATGACCTTGGAGAAACCATGCAGAAATACTTACAGAAACAAAAGCATGCATTGAGTCCAGGAAACAGAGAAAGCATGAGAAAGAAGCTTAGAATGACTCCACCCTAATCCACTGGGGTATAAGAGAGAGGAAGGAAAATACAGTCAGGCTTTCAAGATTCTGTTATTATAGCCTATATTGCTAAAGTATAGTGTATAGTTCCAATCAAACTTGTGGACCCTATATCCTGACGTGGCCCATCTCAAAGGCTGACATTGCATCATGCATTAATGGCTTCATTGTATAAACTAGGCAAGCACTGTGCAAACAAGTGGACCCTACAATCAAATAGGGCAAGTGCTAAGAACAAAGTTCCTAACACTTTCAGTTGACTGTTGCAGCAACTGAAAGGAAGCAAAGGACAACAAATGTCTCATCTGCAAGCAAGTACAACAGAGACTAACTTATTCTCCCAAATCTTTTCCATTATAGGAAATTCCCAAAGCATCTTCCAGGTGGTGGAGTAGCTGTATGTGTGATGGACAGAGATCACAAAGAAGAATCAAACATTAAAATTACCATGTAAGTTTCAGTGAATGTTTCAATTTGTTGATTACCTGGATGCTTACTACCTTTGATTCCTAGAATATTTTTCTTTACAATTCTTCTCATTATTACATTGTCATAAATCACAGTTTTTTAAAAAATTAAGCTGTTGAAACTGGAAGACCCATAAATCAATGAGAAGGTTTTCCATTTCATATTCTGGATGAGGATAATTTATGATGTCTTTACAGAAATATAGGGAGTTACAAGGAATAAACAGGATTCTTGAGCACACATAAAAAAACTGGAGTCCTGTAGCATAAGCTCCTTTAAACTTTCCCTAGCTTCTCAACACTCTATTCAGGGTAAAATATTCTAGTCTTGATTGCTCCCTGATTTTATCTGAAATTTCAGCCGCAATTGACCAGGATACCTAAACTGGCACTGTCAGAACCTGCATCAATCAAATGTCAATTTAAAAAAAGCTATAGCAGTCAATGGGTGTTTGCTTGATTTGATTCTGCCATTTGTACCTAGGGGGGGATGTTATAGTTGTGCTTGGGTTATTGCTATGAGATGGAGAGGCGCTCACACTGATATGGGAATTTACAGCAAGACCTGAATGCAGACAAAACCGGTGGTAGTCTGAAGGCTGGGAAGAACTGTGTTATCAATGGGAGGAATGCACAAGGCCACCATTCTGTGTGAAAGGAGTTTGGTGCCAATGTAGCAAGCGGGGGGGGGGAATAAGTAGAGGGAAATTTACACAGGCTTTAGTTTTAGCAATGCTTTGCTTCAAGCTGCATGTACCAACCAATAAAGGAGCATTTATCTGGACCAGGCCTGGTTTCACGAGAATTCTTCTAAATTGGGGTTTGGACTTTGTGGACCTGACAGGCACATAAAGTGATCCTCAAGCTGTCAGACATTACAGGGAGGTAGGTGGGAGGTTCAGTCATTGAATATAGCATTAGGGCACTACCTAGATGGCTAATGTTTAACTAATAATGTCTCATCCAATTGGTGTAGTGATAATTAGATACTGGGAGAGTTGTAATAGGTTAACTCTCACATTGGTTCCTCAATATGCTGTCTGTTCCCTCCTTTTTAATAGAGTTCCTTGAGTTCCTACAGAAAACCTATCTATGTGCCAAACTCAAGAAGACAACTGGATCACTGATAAGAGGTTCAGTCTAAAAGAAATGGCCTTTTAATCTTGATTTCCAAGTCTTTAAGCTCATAAAAGCAAAGTATATGCAATGTTTCAGAACCTTTAAAACTCTTTTTCCACTTTAATTAAAGCATGAATTTAACTGTCAAACTTTCTATGGCATCTTGCTTTCAAAATTCAAGTTTTAATAATACAGATACATGATATAAAATAATTGTAGTAGTTTACATAACACTGATATGTGGAGTCCTTGGTATTCTCTAAGCTTGGTTGTTTTGTTGCAGATGTTTTGTTACGTGACTAGGTAATATCATCAGTGTTAGAAGACAGTGGAATTTGCTCTCTGTTTATATACAGTAGCTTGCCCTGTCAGTGTTAGTGGGGGTGTTGTTTTCTCTTTGGTAGTTCCTTGATTAGGCTGTGGTTTACTGCTTCATTGTTTGTCTGAGCTGGTAGTTCTTTGATTAGGGTATTATTTCCTGCTTGCCTGATGTTAATCCTGGTGTTAATCCCTGCTTATCTGGGTGTTGATTGCTGGCAAGGAGGTGTTCTTGTCTATTTGTTTCCTTTTTAGTTTTTTGTTGTCTCATTTGAATGGTGTGTAAAAGTTGCTTATCTCTAGATGCCTGTTGATGGCTGACTTGTCTGAATACTAGGCTTCCAGGAATTCCCTCACGTTTTTGGATTTATCTTGGTCTAAGATGCTGACAGCTGAAGCTATGGTTGAGTCTGTCCATGTGTTGAGTCTGTCCACATTAAGGAGTTTTCATCATGTCTTCGGACTACTAGTTGGTTCATGGATGCCCTCTGCTATTCTTCTGCCTGTCTGTCCTACATAGTGGCTGTTACAGTTCTTACACTGTATGTTGTAGATGACTCCTGTTTTTTCTTCTTGGGTTACTGGGTCTTTTGGTTTACTTAAAATGTTTTGGAGGGCTCTAGTTGGTTTGTGGGCTACAGTGAAGCCATGTCATTGTAATAGTCTGTGGGTTGTTTCTGAGATGTTTCTGATGTATAGCAGCTTTATCCTTTTCATAGTTTGTGTTGATTGTGCTGTAATGGGTTGAGTGGTCAGACACTTTTTGATAAAATTGAAGATGTTACCTAGTCAGGTAATGAAACATCTGCAAGAAAACCACCAAGCTCAGCAAACACCCAGAATACCACAGTTCAACCCTGAGCTACATATATTCTTTTCTATTGGTAACACTGATATGTGTTATGTAAACTACTACAATTCATATTTCTCTGTTAATAGTAAACCAGAATTAAGTAAGATATAACTGATTTTTCATAATCAAGATAACTGGTCAATTAAAATAATCTCCCCAGTCCTGTAGATTTTCTTAAATATTTACCTTTGATTTTTGGGACAGGGATTAGGGTTACAAGGATCCTTAGATATGCAGGACCCAAATTCAAACTGATTATCATGAAGCCCAACACAACGTGCTATACATGCACTTGGATAGGTACGTCCATTCTGCCCACATACTGGGACAAACTGATCAGCGCAGTCACATGGCAGACCTGAAAAAGTTAAACCCCTGTTAGGATGTTGATTGTATCTACATCAGCTACAGAAAGCCATTCAGTATTTATCCTTGAAGGAAGATGAGGTTTTTGCCCCTTAAATAATTATCTGAGGGGAGGATTATCTTACACTGGCTAAAAATATGGTAACAGAGGTAGACACTGTTGAAAGTGAATGAATATAAAGGTGTGTGTACAAATAATGAAAGCAAATGGCTGAAACAGAAACCTTTCTCATTGCTTTAAGAGGGGTGGGGATGAGCATATTAGCCCTGCTTCTCCTTTTTCTCTTTCATATAGAGAGAGTACATAAATTGCAGTGGGAGACTCCTTTATCTGTGGATGAGGACTTTGGAAATGAATATCCTCAATTAGTGAAGTCTAGACATCCAATCATACTTAACTGGGAGTAACAGGTACTAGATTTAATTGAACCTATTACAGAGTAAGTACACATTATATTTGCAGCCTAGCACGAAAGCCTGCCTTGAACTATTCAATTTTTGCAAATAGAAGGAAAAAACAAGTCAGTATCTCAAGGTTTTCAGTTCCATTCCTACTTATGGAGAACATACAGATCCATCCCTGAAACAATAGCAGCCTGTGCATACTTAACTGGAAGTAAAGAGTTACTGAACTCAAGGGAACTTGCTACAGAGTAAGCAAAGATAGATTTATACTTGCTCAGTTCTGTTGTATGCAAATCATCTCTATTTTTCAGTGTGTTTATGTGTGTGACTGCACAAAAGTGTAGTTTGTGAGGAGAGATAATAATTTAGGTCTACATAGGTAAGTGATAGTTATTTAATTTATAGAAAGTATGTCTCATTTAGCAGGAAATTAATTTTAATCAAGTGATATTAATTTTCATTTCCCCCCCTTTTTTGAAGTGAAGCCTCTGGCCAATGTCTATCTATCTATATATAAATGTACACAAACATATGTGTCACATGTATACATTTATTGGTGGAAAAAAAATCTCCAGGACTGACTTCAGTGGAAACACTACTTTTAAATGTAAGGAAGCTGGACAGTGTACAGAATTTTTGTTTGTGTTAACAACTGCTTTTCTGTCTAATCTTTCCATCTTAAATACAGCACTGTCTATCTTTTGAATAAATATAGTAATATCAAGTGGTATTAATCTTTTTAAGCAGTCTTTAAAAATACATTATAACAGATTCCTAACATTCTTATAAATTATTTCTCCCTAGAACTGTGTGTTTTCAGCTTCATTTAACTCCATCTGGGATATTGCCCAAACCATTTCCTTCAGTATCAGCAGTCTGAATAAATCCACATGAAAACCGGCTATAGAAAGTTGTCACAGAAAATATCTAGGCAAAGTACCACCAGAGAAGGAAAACAAAATCCAATGTTACTATGTTTTGATTATCACTTCTATCATCTTTCAAAGTTTCTTATAATTTAAAAACACTACCTGTAAACAGGTGACGTTCATCATCTGAACTTAATTCATTTAGACACTGACGAGTAGAGCATATCAAATTCCCAGAAAAACAGGAACAGACATTGCAGTCTATATTAAAAGATGTTCCATGGCCTTAAAATAAAAGAAATATATTAATACATCTATTGGATTTTAAAATGTAGCTACTTAAATGTATGCATAATTAGTATGAAATACTGCCCTTGCGGACAAAAAAGAAATTCATTAAATGTATATCCTACCTTTCCTCTAGGAGTTCAGAATAGTGGAGTCTCTCCTCCATTTTTTCCACAATAAGAAAAATGAGAGGGTGTGACTGGCCTAACCCAATGAACTCAACTGACTCAGGGTGGACTTATAATTGGGTTTCCAGATTAACTGTTAAACTACAAATAAATCCTCATGCTTTATCTAGATTTAATGAATCATCTGTCTTTTTCATTTTGAATGACAATTCTTCATGTGAATTACATGCTAATATTCTTTTACCACACTATTTTGTTTTAGACAACTCATTTGCTTAAGTGAAATCAGTCTAGACACTATTTACATACTGTACAAAGATTACAGAATTCTGTAAAAATAAATGAATTTGCATAAAATAATCTCAGCAAAAGTGAATGATACATACAAGAAATACTTGTTTACTCTATATGGAAAATCTGTGAAAAATAGCAATGGAGATCATTGCTAGGGAGGTTTCCAATTAGAATTAGTTTTATAATCTGCAGAAGTCTAAAATCTTGTTATAAAGGCAGTCTCACATGCTAGTACTTACTTTTTCGTTGCCCTCCAACAATGCATGACTTTTGGAGATCAACACAATGCATTTCCATACAGTTTTCTAACAAACCATTCTGGCCACATGTGCAAATTTTATAGCAACCAACATCTCCTACAGAAGATGGTACTTGGATGAGCGTACCTTGGCGGACAATAAAATCAGAAGCTTCACCCAGCTTGCAGCCTATGCAAAGAAGGCAAATGTTACTGAATTATGTATTCTAAGAGGAACAAGTGTGCTGCAAAAAAAGGGCCTCTTAAGGACTAACAAACAGCTTAAACTTTCACTGATTACAGTTCACTTTGAGACGTATGGAGCATTATACTGAAAGAGGGGCATATCCATAGCAAGGTCAGTTGGCCTGAAAATGTGAAATTGGAGGTACAGATAGTAAAATTACCTGTAGATATGGGGACAGCACCAAATGAGATTAGAGGAGAAATATATACAGGAGGTATAAACTATGACAATACAACTGTAATATAAATAATGGTAATATATAAACAAAAATTTACAGAGAAAGAAGGTACAGTGAAGGTACAGTGAGGAAGTATCAGAGGAAGAGATACAGGTATTTTCAGGTAATTCCTGCTTCTGATCCATTTCCCATTTTGCTAAAACAGGTAACTCTCTGGGTGGTTTAGTCATTCTAATTAATATAAAATGTCAATTTTAAATCCTGAAGATTAATTTTGAGCAGGCATCCACTTTTCTGTACCTCAAGGTTGAGGCTGGCCACAAACTGTCTTTTATCATAATTAATGCATATGATTAAAAGCCTTGAGGTTTCAGATACACTGTGGCACGAATTGGATTTGGCTATAGCTTACTTGGATTCAAATTACTCTGATTCTCATGCAATTATTCTGGGAGATTTTAATGCAAGGGTAGGATGAGATAAATCACTCTCATGTAAACTTTCTACTGGTTATGATGAGCTTGTGACATATTTTCCTTATTTAATGATGGATGACAAATATATCAAAGTAGGTATACTTTGAAATTTATATATCAGAGGAATTTTTGTCTTTTAAATCAGTATTTTCCCCATTATTTACTAAACAACCTCTCTTTAACTGGGTTCACTACTGTTGATTAGGTCTGTATCCTGCATCCTATGTGATGCAGATTTATTTTCTAATTTTGAGGTCCTCTCCTCAGGCTGCAGTGACCCTCAACTGCTCTCATAGAATCAATAGGGTTGGAAGGGACCTTGGAGGTATTCTAGCCCAACCCCCTAAGAGGGCAGGAATCCTCAGATCATCCCCAACAAATTGCAGTCCAATCTTTTCTTGAAAACCTCCAGTGATGGAGCACCCATGACTTCAAGAGGAAGACTGTTTTACTGTTTAATAGTGCTCACTTCAGGAAATTCATTCATTCAAGTTTGGCTCTCTATCTGTAAAGCTTCCACCCACTGGTTCTGGTCTTACCCTTTGCTACTATGGAGAATAAATCCTGACCCTCTGCCCTGTGACAACCCTTCATGTCTTGGAAGACTGCTATCTTGTCTCCCCTTAGCTTTCCTCTTTGGATTTAGCCTCCATACCCCTTACCATCCTTGTCATTCCTCTCTGCAATCTTTCCAATTCCTCAATATCTTTTTATATTGTGGCAACACAAACTGGGCACAGTATTCCAGATGCAGTCTAACCGGGACAACAAAGAGCGGTACTATAATTTCCCATGATCTTGACACTGTACCTCTGTTGATACAGCCCAAAACTGCATTAGCTATTTTGGCAGCTACAGCACAAACTTCTGGTTCATGCTTAATCTGTGGTCTACCAGAACACCCAGAGCCTTCTTGCAAGTACTAATGCCTATTTTGTACGTGTGCAACTGTATTTTTTTTTTCTGCTTAAATGCAGAACTTTATATTTCTCATCATTTGTAGAGTAAGGAAGATGACCTTGATGGAGATATGCAAGCTCCAAGAGAATGTGGGTAACCAGTATTAAATCTACACTGTGTCGTAATTTAAGAGAATTTTTTTTAATAAAATGATGTATCATTGGTATATGATACCAGAGAAATTATAAAAAAAGTACAAAAGTATTTCAAACCAGTGTTGGAAAGGAGAAAAGCATGAGGGGACATTTTATTATACATGGTGGACTTGTGAGAAAGCGAAGAAATTTTGGATACAAATTCCAACAATGATGCAAAGGATTTTAAAGATTAATATTGTAAAGAAACCAGAATTCTTTTTATTGGGACTTACAGACAATGAATAAGAAAAGGCTCATGGTAGACTGATTTTGTATATGTATATGTTAACTGCAGCAAGGCACAACACACAAATGCACAATGATGGAAGAATGCTGAAATTCCCACAGTGGTGTAATGGATTGTGAAAATATCAGAATTCACAGAAATGGCAAAACTGACCTGTTTGGTCAGTGCAAAAACAACAAAAACTTTTCTGAAAGACTGGAAACCTTATATGGACTTTTTACTGAAAGAAGAAAGAAGAAAGAAATGAAATTATGATTTATGGATTTGAAGATTAAGAAAAACATGGATTAAATGAGGGGCTGAATGGACTTGTATAACATCAAGAGGGAGGAGGGATAAGAAGAGTGTAATTATCTGTTGAAAAAGTCAGAAGTCATTCATGCATTTCCTTAACTTTAGGTTTTTTTCTCTTTTTTACCCCCCCCTCCTTTTTTCCTTCAATTTGTCTTTTATTCTATGAAAAAAATCTTAATAAATATAAATTTAAAAAAAGAGAGATGCTAGCTCCATTAACAAAGCAACGAGGAGAAAAATGTATCTTAAGTCCAGAAGCGGCAGATAGTATTCATAAGCAGCTCAGACTGACACATCCCTAATTCACAATAGTATAAGAAAAAGAAGAAGAATCAACACTTGCAAGATTCTGTTATTCTAGCCAAATTCAATAGAAGTAGTTTTAGCCTTCTTATGGAATTGATTTCTTGGTTTGATTTACCTAGTAGGGCTGACATCATTGAACAACATTTTGTTGGATAGGGTCCAATGTTTAAGTCTATCAAAATCCTTTCAACTTTGAGCCTATCTTCTGGGATGTTAGCAATCACCCTCAGCTTTGTGTTATCTACAATTTTTATGAACATCCATTCTATTCCCTCATCTAAGCTATTTATGAAGATATTGAAGAGTATTCGGCCTAGGACTGAACCCTGAGGTACCTCACTGCATCCCTCTTCATGTGGACGTAAACCCATTAAGGAGCATGCATTGGCTACAGCTATTCAGCAGCCAACTGCAAATTCTTCTGGTGGTGACCATCCATCCCACATTGTTCAAGTTTATCAAGAAGGAAGCTATGGTCTACTTCATCAAAAGCTTTACTAAAGTCTAAGTATACCACATCCACAGCATTCTCTTGGTCCACTAATCTACACACATTGTTAAAGAAAGCAATACAATTTGTCTGCTACAACTTTTTTTAATGAATCCATGCTGGCTTCTGGTAAACCTGTTAGTTCCTAGGTACTTGCAAGCCCACTTCTTATCTTTTCTAGAATTTTCCCAAGTATTAATGTCAAACTGATTGGTCTGTAGTTTCCTGACAAGCTGGCTGATAAACAAAAACCCCATCATTGCATCATGCACTGACAGCTTCACTGTAAGAACTAAGCAAGTACAGTGTAAAACCAAGAGGATCCTGCCACCATACAAGAAAGTCCATCAGCCCCAATATCTTCGGAGTAGGCAGAACTAATTATTGGAACCTGAAACACCAACAACAAAAATAGTGAAAACAGGTAACATTAAAAAAAAAAAATCTGTAAAGGGAGAGGGCAACCTTTTGTTTGTTTTTCATCACAGAAGAGCAAGGTGGGTCTGTGAGGCTCAGACAATAGAAATTCATAGTAAATTTTTCTCTTGAGCCTCAAAGATGACATTTGTAATCTTGGAAAGTAAGAGAATAATAATGTTGTTCTTCCACTGAAGACAATGGAAGGGAAGAAGATGGACCCAGGAAACTTGCAGACCTGTCAGTTTAATGTCTTTGCTGCAAATGGTCCTCAGGCAGGCTATTAAACATGTATGTGAGCACTTGAACACCAATACAACAATTAACAAGAACCGACATGGATTTGTCACAAATAAATCATGCAAGACTAACCTTATCACCATTTATTTTCAGAGTTACTAACTTAACACATACGGAGAATGCCATGGGCACAGAATACCTTAATTTCAGCAAAGCATTCAACAAATTCTCATGATATCCCTGTGAACACAATGGTAAAATATGGCCTAAATAATATAAACTTTAGATGGATTCATAATTGGCATCCAAAGAGTACTCATAAATGGTTCCACATCAAGCTTAAATAACAGTAGTACTGTATGACACTGGATCTGGTCTATCCCACACCCATCCTTAGTAATGACCTGGTTCTGTCTCTTCTTTCTTCAGCCAACCTCCAACTCACCTTCCCCTATAAACATTCAGTTATATATTCAGTTCCCTTTTCAGTCTCCACCATATGTTGGGTGTACATAAAAAGTGAGAGGGGATGCAGCACGTGGAACTGTGTTTTCCCATAGCTAAAGAAGGGGTTTGGAACCACAGTCCTTATAAAGGTGCATGAAATGGAGACATCCATAAATACTAGATTTTAAATTTCCAGCACAGATAGAACATAATAAACTGGACTGGGCTGGACAAAGGCATGCTTCATGCCAGAGGATTTATTGCAGATCTGCTCAGATATCAGTAGCAGCTGCTTGCCCTGGCTCTGCAGTGTAATGATCCAAGAGCAGGAGTTGTCTTGTGACCCATCCTGCTAATGGAAAATTATGTTCACCCAAGCAACACAGGAGTAGGAACACCAAGGGGAGAGACGGTAAGAATGGATAAAGATTGGTGTGTAATATTAAATAATTATGTTTCATTTGTCATTCTGAAATCTTTTTGACCTTCTATGCTTCCTCTTTAATTAAGTCAAGCACACAGCCTTCTCAGAACAGGAGGGTAATAAGACATATTCCTAGAAGCCCTAATTAGGACACAGATGCCTCCCTGTTTACCCTCTGAGAAAACAACATGTGGATATCTCTCAGCACTTTCTGTTGGTACTAAGAAATATGTGAAAGGGGTAACTGTAATATAATTTGGAATCACTACCTGTGTAATAGTCACTGACCATATCCTATTGACCACTGGAGACCCAGATCCCAATATTAACTGAGAGGTGACTGGTCCAACAGGAAGAATGGGAGAGATAGAGAAAAACAATCTGAACGTTTTTAATCAGATTCTACAATTTTAACCTCCCTGCCTAAAATGAAACAATGAAATGAAAGATAGCAAGAGTTGCTATAGCAGACTTTGGGTGGGTTAACAGAAACTCTTTCATTAACAATGTACCCATAAATAGTATGGTTGCTATACCACGCAAGCATAGTTCACCTCCTTCTTATCATATATGCAGTGCAAATAAGTGAAATAAAATGCCCACTGAAGCTTTAGAAAAGCAACTAACATCTCCAAATTTTCATGCAGATTTCAGAATTGAAGTCAGTTCAAAGGGGAGAATCTTGCACTGGAATCTGGAAAACTGTGGTAGCAAAGCAGAAGGAACTAGTAATGCTGAATGGAATATACAACGTTTCTGCTAGTTCAACTACTCCAGGTAGTCTGTGATGTCAACAAGGTGCAGAAATGAGAAAAAGGACCCAAATTTGCCTAAGATTGTTTTTGGATATGGTACCATACTGGGAGGGAGTGGATTTAAGAGAAGAAACCAAGATCTCAAAGAGCATCATATACCCCCTGCTTAACCTCCTTACCAGACAGGGCCAGACTGGAGATTCAGATGGTTCCTCCCCCTGGGTGAGGAGTTATTATTATGGCCTAATCGCTAAGGCCTAATTATTATGGTCTAATAATTCCAAATGGAAGAACCACCTTGAAGGTACAATTACCCTCCACAAATTCAGTAGAATCACAATGAGATAAACAATTTTTGGAAAAGCCTTTGATACTTATGGATCAAACAGAAATCCAAGCAGTGATGGTGGAAGATACTGTTCCCTTCGAAATTTTCCAGACTTTCTAATACAGTGGTACCTCAGTTCATGAACTTACCGTATTTTTCCGACTATAAGACGATACTTTTTTCTAAAATCCTTACCCTAAAAATTGAAGGGCGTCTTATTTAAGGAAGTCAGCCGAAAAGAACCTCGCTGTTGCAAAACTGCCCATACTTTGTTTCTGCAGGCAGCTTCCTCTTATTGCTAGCCTCCAATCACGAGTGAAATAGCTTGTCTCCCAAACAGACTTCCTCCAATCACGAGCCTCATGTAACTGACGTCAGCTGATGCTGAACAAACCAATTAGAGGAAGGCTGTCTGCAGAGGCAAGCTATCGGCAGTTTCACTCGTGATTGAATGTAATCAGTTATGTAAAAGAGCCTGGAAATAGAGCTGCAGAGAGACGGTTTGGACCTCCTCCCACCGAGTGTATCAGGTCAATGTTAACTAATTACTAAATAAAAATGTGTTCTGCACTATCTTTAAAATATTGATTTCTTAATTTGGGGTTGGAAAAATGGGGGTCGTCTTGTACATGGGGGCGTCTTATTGTCGGAAAAATACGGTAATTCGTTCCACGATTCTGGTCGCAAGCCGAATTGGTCGCGAATCAAATTTCCCCATAAGGTTCAATGTAAATAAGGTTGATCCGTTCTGACCCCTATGAACGTGGTCGTGAACCGAATTGGTCGCCAACTGAATCAAATTTTCCCATAAGGTTCAATGTAAATAAGGTTAATCCGTTCTGAACCATATGTATTTTTTTTTAACCACAAAAGTATGAAACAAAGTACAGTACAGTACAGTATGAAGAGAGAGAACACTAACCTTGCTTGAGGCAACACCAAAAAGCTTCACAGCAAGTGTCTATCTGCGACTGCGATCTTGCCTAGAGGAAGCCACGACCACATGTCAGAGCAGGGAAGATGGCCGCGGGTCGTGTTCGTCACCCAATGCGGAGTTCGCGAACGGAAGCAAAATTTTGCGAACGCTGCTATTCGCAAACCAAATTGTTCAAGAACAGAAGCATTCGTGAACCGAGGTATTGTAAGTCTTCTGGGAATTAGGCCTTTTGAAACAATTCAGCCATGTTCAGACAAAGCTGGGCTGCCACCTTCTCCTCTATGGAAAAGCATTTGACACTAAAGCAGTCAGAAGAAATCAATGAAGACTTTTCACAGCAGGAAGCTGAAGCCTCAAAAAAACAATGAAGATATTGTGATAGATTTCAACTATGCAACTGTTCGTTGAAAGACTAATTTTGCCAAAATCAGGATATAAGAAAAATTCTTGATTTGCCCTGGCAATAATTTTCTCTTTCAAAAGGTGGAGGTGTATGCTAGAAGACCTGCTACTTTGGATTTAGTCCTTACCAACAGGAAGAAGTTAATTGATATTAAAGCGGTGGGAGCTCTGGATGCAGGTGCACAGTCTTGATTTTAACAAATAATTTATATTAAAAAATAATCAAATGCAAACCATGGTTTTTAAGAAGGCCAATAAACTAAAAGAAATGACAACAAAGGTACCATGGGAAGAAAACCATGAAGACAAAGGCGGGACTTCTTGAAAATAGAATTAAGGATACCATAGTCTCAAACAATGCCAATGCAAACAGAAACCAGTGGGCACCTAAAGAAACCAATGTGGTGGAAGCGGCAGATCAAGAAGGAGTTGACACTAAAGAAAGAAGCTTATTTGAAATGGAAGGAAGGACTTACAACCAAAGAGGTCTACAAAACTTCAGCCCAAAAGTGCAGAAATGAGATAATGAAGGCAAAAGGCAGAAAAATGACCCTAGGATAGCAAGAGAGGCAAAATCTAGCAAGAAGGGTTTCTTTAAATATGTCAATAGCAAGAAGACAACAGAGGTGGTGGACTCATTGCTTACTTCGGCTGGAGATTTTAAAAGATGACCTATTCAACTTCTATTCTGACTCTATCATTACACCCCAAGAAACAGTAATCTGGGTGGCAGAGTTTGGGAACAAACCCAACAGGGGAGCGTACATGTCAGTAAGAATGTAGCAAAACAATTTCTAGCTCATTTGAATGCCTTCAAGTCTCCAGGTCCTGATGAAATACACCCTAGAATACTGAAGGAACTGGTTGAAGAGCTGTCAGGACTTCTATCAATTATCTCTGAGAAGTTCTGGAGAACTGAGCAGATATCAGAGAACTGGAGGAGAGTAAATATAGTCCCTCTGCAAGAAAGGAAAAAGAGGATCCCAGTTATTATTAACCAGTGAGCCTAACATTGATTCTCAGACAGATGTTAGAGCAAGTAATAAAGCAGGGCATTTATAAACATCTTGAAGAAAATGCCATTTCTAACAGCCAACATGGCATTGTCAAAAACAGATCATGTGAGACAAATCTCCTTCTTTGACAGGGTGAAAGTGGACAAATTCCTGATGGTAAGATTTGTACAACAGTGGAACAGTCTACCTACAGAGGTTGTGGGATCTCCAACTCTTTTAAGAAGAGGCTATGCCATCTCAGTTTAATTGGCTTTCCCACGTATTACAGAGGATTGGACCAAATGATCCTTGATACTGGTTTCAACTTTACAATTCCATGATTCTATGCCATTTGGCACTTTTCTTTTTAACTGCATTTTTGAATGGCCCAATTCCTGGCCAGGATGCTGTAAGTCCAACAAGTGAAAAAGATTAAAAACTGCTTCTTGAATTCTACTTGCATGTGTAACCATCCTTTCTGGATGGAGTAACTAGAACAACCCATGGAGCTCAGGTTCATGGTTCCTGCCTTTCCCTCTCAAAAAGAAAGCCTATGTTTGAAGGAACTTTATCACTTGTGTGGGCCTGTAGTTCCTAACAGGGATACTTATAAGACAATGGTAAATGGAAGGAAGAAACTCAAAGATTATTACCTTGTGTCTCCATGTTGAAAATTCTGGATGCAGTCACTGATGACAGGTGTTGGAAGGATCAGACACCTGCTTCAGCTGGTTTCCATTCCATCCATTAGTCAGGCCTCTCAATTCCCAAAGGACCAGGGATGGCCCTACCAGTGACTCCTAACGGTGTTGTTTGGGGGCACCAGAAACACCTGGGGGGTGGAAGGACACCCACTGTAGTGGGTAGTTGTGCCTCGGAAAGCTGAACCTCGGAAAGCTGAACCTCTGCTGTGTTGTTCTGTGATATTTTCTTCTACAGCACTGGGATGTTGTTTTATTTTGCAGGCGAGAGGAGAAGAGAAGAACTGTTTCTAAATTTGTCTCCTCATGGCAACCCTTCCTAGATTACATGCTTGGGTTGGGAAAAAATGAAGCTTTGATTGTGGGATTTAATGATTAGATGGTTTGTGTTGATACAAATAATGTGAATTTGGATTAATTAATGGTAAGAGATTAACCTTTTTTTAATTTGTACTTATATCTGTATTGGAGATAGTCAGAAGTCACTTTCTGTTTCATCTTTCTACCTGTTCTATTTTAGTTTTTTTATTTTTCTTCTAGTTCTATTTTCTTTCTTTTCTATACTTTCTGATTTATATTTTAACTGTACTTTTTATATATCTTAATAAAAGTTTTAATAAAAAAGAAGGGGAGGGGAGGGGAGGGGAGGGGAGGGGACACCAGACCAGACCAGACCAGACCAGACCAGACCAGACCAGACCTGGACAGGTCAGTTTTTCCTCTCACAGTGAGGAAAGTTGAAAGATCTGTTCCCACCTACTGGAGCAAGTGAAAGGAACAATCTCACTGTAGGATTCCTCCATTATAGGAAACGACAGCATTCTCTATTTGACACTTACTACCTAGTTTCAGTCACCATAGATTTCAGCCACAAGTCAATCTTGATTGATCTCAAAAAAGTTAAACAGAACTAGAAAACCAGAGCTCAATTTAAGGGAGTCTTCACTTTCACTTAAGTGAGACCATGTGGACTATCAGTGTGGAGTGTTTCCATTAACAACTGTGAAGTTTTAAAGTCTCATTTGCTCCATCTTTGCCAGCTAAGTTTAATAACAGCTAAAATGCAATTCTAACTTTTTATTTATTGCATTATTAGTCAATGTTACTCTATTTTTTATTTTATTGTAAACTATTATGGAATTTTAATGAAGTGAAAAGCAGTATATGCATTTTCTAGTCAATAAATAGTAATAAAATTTAGTGTTCCAATTTTGAAATTCTAAAAGAAACAGCAGTCCCTTTGAAGAAAGGCATGTTCAATAACAAGAAAGTTAAATGTTATTAGGAATCTTATGACATTTGTTTAGGCTTTAAAAAGTATGGCTTACCCTGCACACAAAAATAGGGAAGACAAGGTTCAAGAGGCTGACATCCCTTTCTGTTTACTTCACACAATTGATTTGCAGCACAGGGATTTGGGTTACAGGGATGTGTAACATCTTCTACAATATTATCCAAAGTACTTGGACCTGAAAAAAACAAAAAGTAGGGAACATCAACAGTATTTAAAATCAGACTTGTAAGTTAATTTTTTTAAGCCAATTTGCCATTCATATTCAGTAAGTGAAAATGTACACATTAAGTTATTTTTAAAAACTAAGATTCAATCAATTGTTAAAAAAAACACAAAATTTCAGCCTAAACTAGGCCATGTTTTAAAGTGCGTGTCAAGTGGGGGTTCGTTCATTCATTCATTCATTCATTCATTCATCACAATAATATAGCCGTCCATCTCACAAATGTGACTCTGGGCAGCATACAATAAAAAACAAACCATAAAAAAGAAACAAGATTTTAAAAATTCCTAATTTATAAAGCATCAATATATATATATATATATATACCCGATACTGAAGAGATTTCCTGGCAGGGAGTGTGATTTCTATTTAATGTTACTCCTTTCGGACAAGGACCCAAAAATATCCTGCCAAGTTGCCCAGTTTTGTGCTACCATCTGCACAATATGCTCCACCATTATTTAGATTTAAAACTTCATAACACAGTATTTTACTTTGATATATTTTAGCACTTTTATTTTAATTTTTAGATTAAATAATATTGTTTTGTTTTATATATGTACATAAATGTAAGATGGTTAGCATTGTATATTTTGATTGTATCTGGCCTTAGGGCTGTAATAAACGTGTGTGTGTATAATATAAGAAGTCCCTTAATTAATTAATTAATTAATTAATGGGCTGAGAGAGAGTGACTGGCCCAAAGTCACCCAGCTGGCTTTCTTGCCTAAGGCAGGACTAGAACTCACAGTCTCCTGGTTTCTAGCCTCTTAAGAGCCAGTTTGGTCTAGTGGTTAATGCACCAGGCTAGAAACCAGGAAACTGTGAGTTCTAGTCCTCCCTTAGGCATGAAAGCTGGTTGGTTGACTTTGGACCAGTCACTCTCTCTCAGCCCAATTCACCTCAAAGAGTTGTTGTGGGGAAAAGAGGAGGAGGAAGGAATATTTAAGTATGTTCACCACCTTGAATCATTTATAAAAGAAATAGGCAGGATAAAAAAAATCTAAAAAAAAATTGTCCCAACAGTTTCAACGCTGAAGATATGGCCCAGCGCAAATTTATTCACACACTTCAAGTATGTGGTGTGGCCTTCTAAGCCCCTCACTTTTGGGGAATGACAAAGATACTGTATAGACTCCTAAGAAATTTTGTTCTGTTGGTATAGGCTTTATACTCCTAGGATACAACAAATATTGCCTAGCTGGATTTGCTTCCCAAATTACTGCTTCTCTGGAAGTTGGAAACCAGCTAGGCAATGAATCTGCATCTGGAAAAGTCACAAAATTCTATAAGGTACCTCACTGTTATGATACCTAATTCCCAGGAGTCTATAGTGGAGAGTTCCCAACTAGAAGGAAGTCATAATTATTGGGGGAAAAAAGTCTGCTTGGAGAGGCTGATGCTTGAAGAGCTGGAATATGGAGAAAACATGAGTACAACATGACAGATAAAGAGATTGGGAGATTTTTAACAAAAAGGTTAAAAGAAGTTTTTGGTAGTTTTTTTTAAAAAAACAAACATATTTCTTTTCTTCTGAATTTTCCTATTTAAAAGTAGAATATGCAGAGGGTTTTTTATCTTTAGTTTCAACAAAGCTGTCTTTAAGGGCTTTTTTAATCATGATGCAA
The DNA here is from genome assembly GCA_030867105.1 of Liasis olivaceus. NCBI lineage: Eukaryota > Metazoa > Chordata > Lepidosauria > Squamata > Pythonidae > Liasis > Liasis olivaceus. The sequence continues at coordinate 60,921,908 of CM061351.1, forward strand.
GTACTTCAAAGGGCATTCAGGCCAAGTTCCTTTTGGAAGAGACATCAGCCTACCAATGACTGAGTCAGAGGAAATCTTCTGGCAACAATTAACAGAAACCACATTGCATCATGATTATCTAACACCATCCACTGTGGATATCTTGAGATAATTTAAGAAAAATTTTATGGAACAGTTCAGCATAGCTTTTAAAAGACAATTCAGGTTGTTAGGTAACTTTTTCAGGCCAGAACCATAAAGAAATAAATACTTGCCAGAAGATAATAGATGAAGTCTTTAGTGTATACATACTTGGACTTACTGGTTCTTTTTCCTGATTTTTGGAATGGGGATAGAGAGGTTAGTACTGTATCTGAAAAAGGTAAAATTTCAAGAGAGAAACCCTTCTCATGAAATTGCCAATGACTGAGCCAGCGTTACAGACTATTGGGAAGTAGACAGGAATTTAAACCTCCATCTTCCCTATAGGATAAGGAAAGAAACTGTATGTCAACAAAAATGCTCTTCTGAACTTTTACTGCCTCTGAGCAATGAGATGCCACCTGGTGGTTAACTGAGTTAACCTGTTGCATAGGTTTGATGTGAAGGCAGGGACATGAAGACTGATAGCTATCTGAAGACATTATCACTAGGATTTTATATGCAAGGAAGAGTTGGCATCAGACAAGGAAGCATTATTTGAGATGGAGTGCTAACTGAGGTTGCATGGATGGTTTCTCTATGTAGGTCACCATGTGAAGAGTCCAGAGAAATGCTATGATGGCAGCTGTGATGGCATGAATGGTCACACAGCACTTATCTGGGAATTTCAGGCCAGATTTAATAAGTCAGCTGTTTGCCTTTCCTGAATTAGAATACGCTGGGACCACAGTTGAGATCTAGCAGCTTACAGTCTAGAGATCTGACTACTGTAATGTAGTGAATGGTGTGAGTCATGCAGATGAAGTAAACCCATCTTTTCTAGTACCATCAAAACAAATTACAAGTAGTCCTTATTTAGCGACTGCAGTTAGGACCAGCAACTCAGTCACTAAATGACACGGACACTAAGTGAAAAATCACATGACTCCGATTGTGCTTACGATTTTACTTCAGCTTTCCTTTGCTTTACAGCATCAGAAGAATACAACCCCAAACAGCTGGGTGAGCCCAAATGGCAGGGAAGCTTTCCGGAACTCAATTCACAAGGAAGCCAGGTAAGAGGCTAAAACTTATAGCCCTTTTTCCCCATTCCCCGACTCTTTGGAATGCTCACCCCAATGCTGGGATAATTAGCAAGAAGGGAATTGATGTTTGTGTTAACACTCATTGGAGAGGAAGGGATTACAGCAGAGTAAGCAGGTACACAATGGGGAATACACATCACAAGGAATGGCTGTGAGATGCTTAGGAGGCAAACAGAAGCCTTTAGTATGAAACTGATTAGGGTCTTGTCAGTGTCAGGCAACAGTGCTAGGGATAGGAGGGTTCTAATCAACTAATTAAGATTACAGAGCTGAGCTTGTTAACTTGGGCTTAGCATTTTTTAGAGGCACACTGCACTGCAGAGAAAAGCAGCTCACAAAGAGATAGCTTATTTAGGCAATCTCTCCACTCTGCAAGGTGGACAAAAAGAAAAAAAATGGATCAGGCACATGACAATGTGTACTGGCTGTAATGGTGAACACATGACTGAGAGGGAGACACTGTGAAGGTCCTAAATGCTGGTCACTGGTCACAAAGTTACTTTTTCATCACTGTCATAACTGCAAAAGGTCGCTGTCCGAGGCACTCACTAAATGAGGACTACCTGTATTTATTTTCTTTATATACAGTCTCTCTGCCCAGAAAACTGAAAAGAACCTGAAGAGTGGAGCCTAACTCTCTTCAGCAAACTTTATTCATGCAACTTTTCTGCCTTTCTGAGTAGTAAAAGAGTTTAGCCTGTAGTTGGATATCTCCAAGCACTGAATACAGAAAGAGGTTCTTTGCTGTTATGTCACCCATATATGAAGCACATCCCATGTTGGCTTGTTTGGTATTCAGATGTCATTCCAGTGTTTTTTTAATTTTCTCAGGCATTTTGATAGCATTTTAAATATTAAATACATGTTCTTGTTGGATTGTATTACTGAATTCTTTTGCTTTGCAGTAAGATAATTTAAAGGATAGGAAATAAAAGAAACAAATAATTGCAACCATATGCTCAGAGTAATGTGTACAGGCTGAAATGCCATAGTGATCCTAATTATGTATGAACACAATGACATAGTAGAAAGACAGAACTGGGAATAGCAAATTTCAAGTTCACCCTTAGCTATGGAAACTCACTGAATAACTTTGTATCAGACTCTCAGCCCATCCAACCTCACAGGTTTGTTGTGTGAAAAATTGAAGGAAGGAATGTTTTATAACCACCCAAAGATTCTGGAGAGAGATGAGATAATCATCTAACAAATAAATAAATAGGTACTGGGTTTCCAGCCAAGTAGACGATACTAAAATCCACAACTGCTGTTAAAGCCTTGACAATTACCAGGAAGTGGGCAAATTGCTAGACAGATCCTGCAGAGATGCTTGTGTCTGACATGAAACAGTATAAATATTAATTTAAAAATAAAGGTTTAATACGTTCTAACCCCATCAACCTATTCATATATCTCTGAGTTGCTTCAATTTCAGTACCTTTTGCTTGATTCAACCATTCACTTAAGTACAATACAATCTTTTTAGGTTCTGCAATAATTTTTCCTTCTGACTTTTAATATATTATTGTCCACTACATGCCAGTATATCCACTCTTCAATCACGGGACCTGAATAGAGCACTTAGGTTTTAAAAAAAAAAAAATCTAACTTTCATAACTTGGAAGGCATACATGTGAAAGGGATCTGAACACCCATGTCAACTACAAATTAAACATGAGCCAGCAGTGTGATGCGGTGCTAAAAAGGCAAATGCTATTTTTGACACAACTTGTAGGAGCACAGAGGACTACCTGTAGAGGGAATATATACAGTTGTAGAGGCTGAACTTGGCAAGCACTGCTCAGACCAGACAGAAGCACATGGAGCAGGTGCATTCTAATACCAAGGCAGGGAAAAGTATGCCCAAAAGTATGACTGAAAAGTATGGATGAACAGCTTAAATTTTCAATAGCAGATACTTAGACAATTGAATTAAAATACATTTTCCAGAGAATTATAACTCAAGCTATATTTGCTGCAAAAATGACGGTGCTGTTTATGTTATGGAGTCAGACATGCTAGGCTGTCTTCCACTTTGAAAAAGAGAAAAAGTAATCCTTGAGTTAGACTCTATTCATGAGTTTTTTTAGATTCTGTGTCTTGAGTAGCTGGTTTGCTACTCAATTCTCACACTGTTCCACATATAGTATATGCCCAGTGTCAAGATTCCTCTGACTGTACACCAATCCAGAATTGCATTGCCAAACTCAGCAAAGGTAATTCTCTCATTTTACTGTTGACATACTAGATAACCACAGTATAATATATGTGAATTATACAACCTGTTAAAAAGATACTGACAACTTGCGCTTCCAAGGATCACTATGAGCTTGACCTTACTGCTGTGTACTTGAAGAAAAGGACATACCAATAATCACTGTAACAGAAGGGGAGGAAGACATGAAAGGGATGCCTCTCAGGACATTTGTCTCAGTGTGGTAGATGAACCCTGAACCCAGTCTTGGATCATAATGTCAGTTATGTTCCTAACAGCCAGAAATTCCCTGCAGGAGTCAAGCCTGGACTTGTCACACCTGAAGGTGAGTAAATACTACCACTGCAGTAATGGATGCCATAAGAGACAGAGGATCAAACAGGTTGGAATAATGGTGTGCTGAATGCTTGGGAAATCAAAACTTGGGGGAAAAATGTCAGAACAGGTAAGTCCAAATAAAATAAAATGTAGAAGAGCCTAGAAGAGCTAAACACAGAAGGAACAGAGAAAAGCTCCAGAAAAATGAATCAATCATACTACCACTATGGCAAAGAAGTATGAACAAATGATGGTAGCTGCACTTAAAAGGAAGTACAATACAGACAAGGGGAAAGACTGCCAATAGAAATACCAGTTCTGGAATGTTCAGAACAGGGCTTTACACAGGCTGAGAAACCTATATGTATGACCACTGTGAAGAACCAGCAATATTGGGATCACAATGATGGTTCAGGTAATTAGACACAGGTAATTCGACTGAATAACAATAAAATGATTATAAAGGCTTTTGCTCCCATCTGCTTTTTGGTCACACGTAGAAATAAACTGTTTTGAATTCTAACCTTGTTTCACAGGGTTTGTTCTTCAGTACTTACGAAGGTAGGTATCTAAAGGTATGCAAGTCTCCAAGTCATCAGCTGGAGATAAAAGTTCACAAATGCTTTCAGCCATGTGTCCCTCAGGAAATTTGCTTAAGTCTCCACATTTTTTGAGAATTTCTACACAATCTGACCTTCGAGAAAACAAAACGTTTGCACGTTATATACGTGCACAATATTTGGAACTAAAAAGAAAAAAAATACACATATAAAAGTAACATGTACAACTCTGCAAACAAATATCAATTAATGAACATAAACGTTATACATATATCCTTACATATATTAGGTCTCTGTAAACCACTTGAAAGAGGTGTTTTGGAATGTATGGAACCACACATGAAACAATTCTTTTTAAATCCTTCCATAGCAGCCACACAAGCTAATTAAATGTTAATTAAATTTCTCATGGTCCTCCCATGTGTTCCAATGTACCTCTTTCTAAGGAGAACAGCCCTATATAATATGGTGTGTTATTAGTCATGTTTGCCAAAAACAACCATCAATGAATTTAGTAGCTTAGATTATATATTCTAGAATAAAATTACTATCTAGTATTAATCTTGAGGCCTTTCAGCTTTCCCACACTACCTAGTATAGACCCAAGGACATAAACAGTAAACTACACCTTAACACTTACATTGCATGTGGAACCTCATTAAAATTATAGAGGCAGAGGGATCCACTAACTTCATTCTGAATACAAAGGTGCATAAGTTCCACAAGTTCTTACTGTATTGACATTTTTCCAATTAAGAACTTTTTGGAAGGGCTCTCAGACTATGTGTCCTTTACAGTTCTTATACTCGTCCAAGAATTATGCTCAGAGAAAATTCACCACTGAGCAGAATAGAAGCTCAGACAATATATTTTATATGCGTTGCACAAAACATTATTGTGATCATCTGCAGGCTTAACCCTCTCCGCAATTTCACAGATTTTGAATTTACATAGCAGAATTCGACTAGCTTAGACCCTGGGCAATCTCCTATTCAATTACATACTATGTTAGATTTACAGAATTTATTCAGCTAAAACTATAGTTGATGAAAAATCTGTGAAAAAGTAATTTTGTAGCCATCTTATCTGAAAGCCAAATCAAACCTCAGTTTTGATTCAAATATTACAGTAAACTCCGATTTGCATGAACTTTTGAAACTAATCATTGTTTGAATTTCCAAACATACCACATACTTGCTTTTGTGCTTTCGTCTATTTGCTCAACACTCTACCATATATTCTTAAGCTTGCTCTAACTCCAAAGTGTAGTAGTCTCTGGAAGTGACATGACAATCTTAACCATGATTTCTCAATTAAGATATCAAACCAGAGTAACAAACCATAGTTTGCAAACTCATTTATAATTTTTTTCATTTCCTAACTAATGGCAAAATCATTATTAATTCAAACATAATATAATTACATAGTTAAGCTTAGTTAACAGTCTGGTATGATTATTAGTCTGGACACTGGTGTGATATCAGTTAAGAATAGTTTCAGTTCAGTTCTAGAACAAAATAATGTTGAAACTTTTTTGTTGGAAACAGCAGAAACTTGAATGCACTAATTAGTTCTAGTTTCCAGCTAGATGCTTTATGCTTTCATTTCATTAAATACAATTTTTCCAGTACTACTGTCATTTAATTTGCCTTTTTCTACATACACACCCAACTGAAAACCTACTAAAGCTAACCCTCTACATGCAATCATCTGAATGTGTAAGGACATAAAAGAGAATCAAGAACAACTACACAATGGCTTTGCTCAGCACTCTCTCAAGATCTCTACATGGTCAGCTGGAAAGTCTGAATGACAGCTGCATTTATATTAGTCTGAACTTGAATGCAGACCTCTGTAAGATATAAGACATGTTAGCATACTTGCCTTCACATCTTTCAGCTGAAGATATGGCTGTATATGGAACCTTATTTGCTATCTAGTCTTAACATTAAGAAGAATGCCTTGAAGGCAGCCATTGAATGCTACAAATCTACTTACTTGCAAATAATACTTCCTCTAGATTTACTGTGACAAGGTTTAATTTGCAGCGAACAAGCAATTGCCTTCCACATTTCTGGCTGGCATTTTTTAATATCAAGTACAGGGATATTTATAAAAGGCATCTTAATGCTTCCTTTTTCCCAAAGTTTCATATCATTCATAGCTCCTTGGTCTGATTGGGCATTGCAGCTCCTGAAGAGTTCAGTAGGCCTTCAAGAAAAAAGTCACACAATTAAACAGAAGGCTACAATAATTTCATGATTGGCTGTATACCTTTAGATAGAATGCTGGGTTCTGTATAATATAAGAAAAAAGGGCTGATAAGTATATTATGAATATTTCATGCCTTTTTGATTTATTATGTGCCATCAAATTATTTTTGACTCCTAGCGATCAAATAGATAGATTTTCTCCATGACCATCTATTCCTAACCTATTCTTTCAAGTCTCCCAACGGTGATTTCATGTCTTAACATGACTAAAAAGAATTATTGCAATCCAACACTAAATTAAAGATGTTGAGTCCAATTATTTGATTTCAATAATAGAACTTCACATTGATAAATGTGAAGATGTATAAACAAAATCTAGGTTTTATTTTGAAAACAATTTCAGCAAGAACACATTAAAATAGGAAATGAAAGCAGTATCCAGAGATATTAAATTAAATTTTGAAGATATTATTTTAAAAAATTCAGGCAAAGAACCTGAAACACATGGAATTCCATTAGGATTAGAAATTTACATCTAATTAAATGCATACAATCAGAGAAGTACAGTTGTGATAGAATCAATATTAAAAATAAGATTCTCAGACTGGAACTTTATAGAACTATATTAATTTGGTCTTTCAAGGAGGGATCTGTCATATTATAGATATTGGCAGAAAAGAAATTAATAGATGAAGATAATCAAGTAGAAATATTGGTAGATATATTTTGGCACAATGAATGAAATTAAAAATTTTAACAATACAAATCAGGAATAAAATTTTAATAACACAACCCAAGAATGAAAAAAATCAGGTATAAGAACCTCATTTTAATATCTTATATTAAAGACAATAAACTACCATTTGAACTATGAAGATGCACATCATATTCAGAAAGCTGATATTGTGTTTATATATTCCGAAAGAGATGCCCCCAGCCAGAACAGCCTATTTCAAATATTGCTACAGATGATGCTCAGGTTACAACATCCCAAGTTATTTGAATGGACTTCCATGTAAAAGTTGGATTTTCCTTTCTTTTCCCTGCATGCACGTGCACACACACACAAATATACTCTGGATCTGTTCTACTCTATTAGAGAAAATTAAGAAGGCATACGGAGGAGTCTACCAGAGAGGGAGAATCCATTCAACTGGTAGATAGCATTCCATCTGTAGATAGCATTCCATCTGACAGACGCATAAATTAAATCAAGGAATTCACAGGGATAAAGGAGAAAATAAAACAAACAAAAAGTCGAAGTTTAAGTAGAAAATAAACAAAAATAAATAAATGCAGTGAGGATATAATACTTATTCATTTCAACGGATTGGAGCAAAAAATGACTAAACCTGAATCCAACCCACTGAATCAGATAAAACAGACATACTAACATTAGAAATGTGAGTTGTTGTTGTTTCAACTTATAAACATAAACAATTACAATATATATTTTTGAAAGCATTCTTACCTTACAGCACCTGCCTAAAACTTTTGCACAGTACTGTATATTGATCTAATATTCCTGTAATATTTACAGCGTAATAAAACATGTAAGACATTTTCTTGTTGCCACGTGTACAAATTGTCTCTGCTACAGGGGTTTTATTATATCTGTCTTGCAGAAGTGCTATGGGGAGGATATTAAATCTAGCTCTAAAAAATGCTATTCTAAGCTTAGGAAAGATTAGGTCTTTCAGATAACTTGCTAGTTCCCATGTACCCCATCTTATCTGATTTCTTCTGTGAAAAGGTATCCTATTAACTTCTAACTGGAACTCCATATCCCTTATTCTATTGATAATCAATTGCTTGGCTTGATCGTAATCTAAAGATTTTAAGAACAATGGTGAAAGCCCATATAAAGCCAGCTTGCACTCTATCGCTTGTTTCCAGGGAGAGGAAAAGTTATCAGTCAGAACTAGAGGGGTCAAACCAACTGGGAAGAACTGAATTTTCAACCAAAAAGTTAGCATCATCTTCTAGGCCCTAACCTGAATTTGAGGCATTCCTGTTTCTAGTCTCAACTGGGCATTTCATGTTCCACTAGGTGCAGCTAAGATTGATCGCAGGAATTTAGTTTGTACGGTTTCTTGTGACTCTTTCTTCAAAAAAATTCCTGTTTGTGCCCCACAGAGAATTTGTGTCAATGTTTCGGCCTCAAAAAGTTTTAAGGCTGCAGGGACTAATTGTCCTCCACCTGTATATATATAAAAAATTTTTAAGAGCATTTGAGGACCTAAGGCTGATTGCATTGCATAATTCAAATGTGCATTCCAGGTGCCTTTCGAGTGAAAAACCACTCCAAGGTATTTAAATGTATTAACCTGTTCTAATTTGTGCCCTTCCACTCTCCAAGAATATTGTATGGCTCTTTTAATAAAGACCAGGATTTTTGATTTGTCAAAATTGAGAACCAAATTATTTTGTCTGCAGTAGTTTAGTGTTGCTGCAATGGCTCTTTTCAATCCAATTGGGGTTTGTGAGATAATAGCGGCATCATCAGCATAAAGAAGTATCGGTACTTTTCATTGTGCTAGCTTGGGAGGATGGGAATCCAGACTGTGAAGAAGATTAATCAAGGAGTTAATGTAAAGATTAAAAAGGGAGGGGGCAAGAATACATCCCTGGCGTATCCCTTTCTGCACACTTACTAAACCAGATAAGGTCTCTAGGGGACTACACCTCACTCTTAAAGTGGAATTAGAATATAATTTCTGTATAAGATAGAGGAGGCGTCTATCAATATTTGTATTTTTTAATTTTTCCCAAAGAGCACTTCTGGATATTGACGTGTTTAAAAGTCAAGAAAGGCCACAAAGAGGGAAGATTTCTTTTTATATGTATATTTTTGTACAAGGTGCTGGAGCACCAAGATGTGATCAATTGTTGATCTCCCCTCTCTGAATCCAGCCTGTTCATCTCTAATTATGCCCTCTGAGAGTATCCAGTCTTATAATTTATAGTTTAGATGTTTAGCATATAACTTGCTAACTACACTCAATAAATGAATGGGCCTATAATTATATGAGTCATTTTTATTGCCCTTTTTATAGATTGGTACAATGATTGCTATTCCCCAGTCCTTTGGGATATAACCAGTCTGGTCTATAAATGTGAAGAGGGATGCTAGTAGAGGTGCCCACCAGCTGGAATTCCTTTTAATTATTTCAGGCAAGACACAATCCACACCGGGAGCCTTGTTAACCTTAAGGGATTCAATCAGCCAGGATACCTCTTGTACTGTAACTGGGGGCCAGTGAGGGATTTGGTCCAGATTAATCTGACTCTCATTCATATCACAAGCAGGGTCCATGTACAGCCCTCTAAAGTATTCCTCCCATGCATGGGTTGGTATTTGATTAAGTGGGGGAGGGAGCAAGTTTCCCAATCCTCTAGTGGTATGCCAAAAAAGGGATGTATCTTTTGTCCTGATTGAATTAATTTCTGCCAAGATTCCTTCAATGCCACACTTTTATTTTCTTTTAAAAGGACCTTATATTGAGCCTTTAAGGACCTTAAATAATGAGTTTGATCCTGAGAGGGGCAAATTTTTACTTTTCCTGTACTCCCTATTATATGCCCTCTTTAGCTGTACACAATCCCAATCAAACCATTTTTATCACTCTTTTTCTATGGTGAACCTGCATTTCTATGGTGAACCCTTAGTGAGAACTGTTTTAAGATTGTCAATTAAACTTTCAAACCAATCTAAATATGATCTTTGGGATTTACTATTTAAGAGGTGAGCACGAATTTTGAGAATTTCAGGGGCTAGGATCCATTTACTAACTTCTGTTGCATTCTTCTCAGTCCATTTAATTCTCACCTGGGTATTATTATTTTCAAGCATTGGTGGGTAGACTGAATTAGCTCTTAAGGATTTCTAATGGGATGTCAAAGTTAGAATTACTGGATAGTGATCACTTTCTAGTCTAGAATCTACCTCCATCTTCCATAGGAATTTCAAGAGATCACATAAAATTATCCAATAATCAACTGTAGATCTTCTTCCTGCCCCCCAATAAGTGTATTCTGCTGGAGAATCCCCTCCTACAGAACCACTGAGAATACATAGGTCCAGGCGTGCAATCATTTTTCTTGCACATAAGCCTGCCCAGTTAGCTTTTGAATCTTTGAATTCTCTAGAGTACAAAGGTTCCCCTAATACATTCTCCTCATAATGTATCTTGAATTGACTGAATAATGTACAATCATTTAATCCCATCCTAGCATTTAAATCCCCGCCTATTATTATTGATGCTGTGGGGTGTTTATCTAAGCAGCTAAAGATAAAATTGTCTATGTGCTCCCAAATAATACTAATTAAATCGTTCCTATTAAAAGGAGGAATATAAATGTTAAAAAGCAAAATTTCCACATTTGGATGAAAGCAAGGTAGCCACTACCCATGGCTTTAAGGGAGGCAATGACACACAATTGAATTGTAGAGCTGTGCTTACTAGAGTTGCAATACCACCCTTAGATCTCCCACCAACATTACTTGGAACAGCTGGAATAGAGTTAATCCAATAACCGTCTAACTCCACCTCTGAAGAGGCCCATGTTTCCTGTAAAAAGAGAACATCCAATTGTGACCAATAGTCAAAAAAAGTTGGTCTTTGGATGGAACTGACCATCCAGCAATGTTCCAGGTTAAAAGGGAAATGCATAATCATTTGAGGCCAGTCACAAAATATGATTCTGACAAGAAAGAACTATAAAACTGTTATGTTGAGCCGGGGAAACAGCAGCAGATGTTGCAGCCTCTACTGGAGGGTGGCTTGCCTCATACAAATCTTGTATCAGCTCCTGAGGATCTTGTTCATAATTGACATCATCCAGCTGATTTTGCCTTACTAGGACTTCATTCAGTGGCACTGGGGACAAAGTTGCTATGTCATACTGCGTCTGAGTGACATTGGAGGTGGTGGGGATCTCCCTCCAGGCCCCTGATTTGTTGCTAAAACCCCAGTAGAATGTTCTGATGTAGGTAATACCTCCTCCTCAGCTACAAGTTCCCCTATTGGCCCAAAGGGATCTGGACTGCTGTTTCTTGGCGGGTCATATTCAGATAGTCCCTTGTTCGCTGAGGGGAGACAGCTAAAATCAGTAGTTGGGGACACAAGGTCTATAAGTGGCTCAGCTGTCGCAATTGTGATCAACAAGGTTTTCTTCAGGTTTTCCAGCTTGAGAAAAATGTTATCTTATTCTTTTCTTGGTAAAGAGCCGAAAATATTAATGAGGCCGGCTTCAGTTGGATCGAAAACATCTTCATCAAGTAGGACAGGCTGACTCCCACACTCTCACTCTCTCAAGGCCGGGGGTGGAAGAGCGGCAACCTTGGGAGCTGGCATCTCAGTAAGTAAGTGTTTAACCTTTTCATCACAAAAGACTCTGATGGGGAAAATTTGAAACAGAGATAGATACGCCCCCATCTTAAATAGCATCAAAGGAACGGCAGACTGCTTGAAAGACAAGAAGATCCACTTCCAGTTTGGAGCACCTGGGAGCCATTCAACAGCATGTAAATCAATCTGCCCATGTTGGCAATGAGTAAGCTGACCCAGGGAAGTTACAGTTGCTCTCCTAGTATTCCAGCGACCAACATTATGTCTGTTCATGCAAACAGCAAGAGCAATCTGTTGTGTTTGCAATGAGCGATTTAATTTAGATGGAAGTGCTTTATTTACATCCAAAGAGTTTTTAATATGTGTAAGTTCCCCACTCTTTGCCTTATCAAGAGTTAGAGAGTTATTCTTTGGGAGCTGTGGCTTTTTATCTAGTTGTTTAACTTTTTCGTTGGCTGCTTGCTCTTTATCAACACACTTGCCCCCGGTGCGAGGGTTAACTGCATCTGTTTCATAAGCTTTTGTACGAGTAAAAGATCTAGATTCATACTTTTGCACAAAAGCCTCTATTTCTCCTTTCATCACATCTAGCTCATGTTTTATGGCTGAAAGCTGCTCAAATATTGGTTTGTGCTGTGAGCAAGCATTGTTTTGCCATGAACTCCGTTGAGTTTTCCCATGGAAGCCTCTCCAAATTCTGATTTTGTTTTTTAGTTTTAGTTTTAGACTTTGTTTCAGATCCCCTACAGCAGATATTTGGGCTAATTTCATGGAACGACGACACATAAGGGGAGCCCTTACAGGAGTCCTGACTCCTTTTTAGCTCTTCTCTGACAGATAGGGAAAGCTCTAATAACTGCTGTTTTTCCAACTGTTTGAAGATCCCATTCTAATACTTCAAATTTGTTGGAAGTGGGAGGGAGATTTATTTTACTTACATCCCCCTTTCATGCAAAGTGATCTTCAATTCTTGGCTGTTTAGCAGACTTCAGTGGAGGAAGGGAACCCAGGCTAACACCGTGCTGCTTCTTTCTTTTTCCCTTATCTATTAAATTCCACAGAAAGTCCTTTATCTGTGCATTTGTCTTCACCGTTGTCTCATCCAAACAATATTACTTGAGTTAAAAATAAGTCCAATAAAAAATAAGTCCAATAAAATATTAAAAAACTATTAAAATGATTAGACTGGCAGGAGCTACAAAAAACATGTGCTATCCCATTGATGGCTCAACTCCTCCCCCTCAGGGGAGCAACTACATTCTATCTGTCTGTCTGTCTATCTATCATCTCCCATCTACTCAAGGAACTCTAATAACTAACTTTTCATTCATTCATTCATTCATTCATTCATTCATTCATTCCCACTCACTCACTCACTCACTCACTCTAGGAGCTACCCAATTCCAGATGACTCTGAGGAGCTATTATCTGGAGGAAGGTCTATCTGACCCATTTGTTCTTTCTTCTGACAAATGAAGTTGTTAACATGAGAGGACAAGAATTTTTTGGATCTCTGATTCTTGGCACAGTTAGATCCCCAGCAGATATTAGGATAATTGAAATTCTTCATTACAGATAGTCCTTGGATTATGACAGCAATTGGGACCAGAATTTCTGTTGCTAAGCAATGTGGTGATGACGTGCAATGACATGTGACTGCATCACTTACTGACAGCAAACCTGGCAGTCCCTGTTGTCATCATTAAGTGAGGACGGTGGGTCATTAAGTGAGGATCTCACATGACCGTGACTTGCAACTTCCTACTGGCTTCCAACAAGCAAAGTCAATGGGGAAGCCAGCAGGAAGTTGCAAGTCCCAGTCATGATAAGCCTTTCCTTAGGCAGCTTGCAAGCAGGCCAGTGTAATGGTATGTGGGAAAGACCCTGGGAGACAGGGCGAAGAGATGCTGCCTAGGGAATGATCAGATAAGAGACAGCATAGCCTGCAGCTGGATAGTGGGCAGGGCCAGCCAGCAGGATGGTGAGTGCTATGGAGGGCGGGGGAGCAATGGGGTGGGCACTGTGGCATGAGTGCAGGCAGCTGGGTGCTGTGGCCCTGTGTGAGTGCAGCCAGGTGGGCAGCTGCCTGCCTACTCAGGACTTGAACTCACCCTGCCACCCAGGGGTTCCTTGGGAGAAAAAGCAGTAGGAGTGGGTGCAACTTATGGGAGTGACTTACGATCTTTCCTGCTGGCTTCCCCATTGACTTTGCTTATGGGAAGTCAGGAGGGAAGGTCACAAATGGCAATCATGTGACCAGTGTCAGATTCACCGGCACGGCACGGCCAACACTGCTATTCAGTTTCACTGCCCCTAGTCAGTTTCAGTGCCTCAGGCGCAGGCAGCAGAAAAGAGGAAGTAGGGCAAACCGCAAGTTAATTGCAGCAGGTGGCGGCAATTGACTTAGGGCAGGAACGGATACTTTGTAACAAAGCCAGCTTCCCTCAAACACCCCAGGCACCGCCAACTACAACAACTCGGAAGCACAGCAATTCAGTAGCAATCCGCAAAGCAATCAAGGAGCCCCAGCTTGACCCGCAGAAGAAAAGCCCAACAAATGCAACGATCACACACACAAAGGGCAGCAATCAGGGAGACAAAGAAACTTGGCTGAATCTGCCATTAAGGCAAGGGGAAGAACACCGCTGATGAACTGAGTAACCCAGGGAACCGGGTAAAGGGTGGGAACGAGGGGTAACTCCTGGTCAAGGGGGGAACCCTAAAAAACCGCTGTATGTAACCGCACCAAACCAATCCTGGCTTTGTCTGTAACCGCTATGTGTTACACCTGAGTAAACTGCTTTCGTACCAGCCTGTGTCTCACAGAGTCTTTTATTCAGTGCTGAATGCAGCGATCATTATACATAGGACACTGCAACCATCAAAAGTGCAAATCGGTTGCCAAGAGCTCAAATTGTGCTCACATGACCGTGGGGACACTGTGACAGCCGCAACTTTGCAGACCGATCATAAGTCCCCCTCATTCAGTGCTGATGTAACTTTGAATGGTCGCTGAGCAAGTGGTCATAACTTGAGAACTACCTGTATCAATATCACATGCCACTTTGAAGTGATGCAGAAAGACCTCATGTGTATCTCCTGCCTAATCTAGGTCTACAATACACTCCCATAACAGCCCTTTTATTCTTACTCAAATAATTTCAACAGGATTTCCATGCTCTGATTCCTGAATTCCTTCACAAGTATATTTTTTCCTTATGTACAGTAAAACACATCCTTCCTCTTGAGTCTATTCCTTGTGAATAAACTCTAGCCTTCCAGTATTCTGTGCCAATCATGAGTATCATCCCATCACGCTTTAACAATACCTATCACATCATATTTGTTTTCCTGAGTTAGGATCTCCAGTTCTGTTTATTTCCCATACTCCATGCTTTGATGTAGAAACATCTAAGGTTTTGAGTATCACCTTAATGGGGTAGTATCATAAAAACCTGACTCCCCATCCCATCCCCCTATTTCTCATTTTATATTCTGCTTTTTTATTTTTATTCTTTAATACAATCTTTATTATTTTTTGAACAAAACAAACATTAATCTTAAAGAAAAAATTGAAAAAAATTAAAAGTACAAACTAAAAATACAAACTGAGAAAAGAAAAAAAAGGAAAAAAATCTCTTATAGTTTATACTTGTTAATAGTCACTGGTTTACTAATGAATTCACTACTCTAATATGAACAGTACAAGATATTATTGTAAAATATCACAAAATCTCTGCCATAGTAACAAATATTGCTGTATCTTTTAATTAGTAGAGAATATTGCCTTTTCTAAAACAGATAAATCACACATTTCTAGCAGCTGTCGCTTGACATATGGAATATCACTTTTCAAATTTCTTACTATAATTCTTTTTGCTACCCTCCCCCCCGCCCATGCTTGATACAATCACAATTCCTGATAAACAGATTCCAAGGATCCATATCATATGAGTCAGTGAGCCCTCAAATTTTTTACACCTCCAGCATAGGAAGTCTGATGTCTATTCTTTCAAATACATTGTTTGGGGAGTCCAATCACCCTAAATACAATTGTTTTGATGAATCAACCTTCATCTCAAATCTGTAGATAACACTTTACATTTTTAAGGATATGAAGCCACTCACGTGGCTTTATCAGAAATTCTAGTTCTTTAGTCCATGTTTGAAATGTCCTAGAAATGACCACTCTAAAAATATTATTCAGCTTTTGATAGAGATATGTTATAGGCTTTATTTCTGTCACAGATTCCATCAAGTAAGAAAGCAACTCAGGTGCCTTTGAGGCAGCCAAAGCATCTGGTCCATATTTATCTGTTTGGTCTAGTGGTTAAGGCATCAGGCTAGAAACCAGGAGACTATGCATTCTAGTCCCAACTTAGGCATGAAAGCCAGATGGGTGACTTTGGGCCAGTCACTCTCTCTCAGCCCAACTCATCTCACAGGGTTGTTGTTGTGGGGGAAATAGGGGGAGGTAGGAGTATTAGGTATGTTCACTGCCTTGAGTTACTTATAAAAAACAATAAGGCAGGATAAAAAATCTAAAAAAAAATGCTTAAGCTGAAGATACCTCCACTGTTGCAAACTGGGAAGACCAAATTCAATTTGAAGTTGAGAAAAATCCTTAAAATAGTAATTACACAGTACTAATTTAAAGTCATGATCCCAGCTTCTGCCCATGCTTTCCAATATAATAATTTACCACCAATTTTCAAAGTAGAATTTTTTCCCAAGAGTTAGATATTCATGAGTCTCGTTATCAAAACTTAATTTACATCCCAACATGGCCCAAAGATTTCTCACTACTCATGCTCCTGGAAATAAAACATGTTTTCTGCTATATGTTTTCTAACCACTTGCCATGATTGCAAAGGCAATAGATAACAATTTTCTAGCTTAGCCCATAAGGGATACTTTTCAATTATATTTTCATTCCACCAACGGATGGCTGATAAATTATTGGCCCAATGGTATTTTTGCAAGTCAGAAAGATTAAAATCACCTTCATCAAATGGTAATTTCAATTTAGCTAAGGAAAACTTTGGTGGTCCACTATCCCAAATAAATTTCCTAAACAACTTATAAATGAAAAGGAAATATTTAATACTAGACAACCATTGGGTCATTGTTTCAGAGATATTTCCTTACCTAAACAGAGAAACAGAATGACCAAGGGCAAAAAAGCAGTGGGAGTGGGAGTGACTTACAACTTGCTGCCAGCTTCCCCACTGACTTTGCTTGTGGGAAGCTGGCAGGGAACATCAGAAATCTTCCTTCCTTCCTTCCCTCCCTCCCCTCCTCTCTCCCTCCCTCCATTTCCACATATAATATAGGCTTGTGCCATTTGCCCTCCCATCATGACCCTCAGGAGAACCCCGGTGAAGCCTCCTCCTCCTCCTCCTCAGCTCACCCATGGAATTGCCTGCCACTTTGCTGGGGGCAGGTGGAACAAGGGAGCCACGGACCATGAGGTAAACTGCACCCCCTCCCCATTCTGGTGTGTCCCCAAGGGAGGAAGAGGGCTCATCTGTCAACCACTGGCGCCCCCCCAGCCAGCCCTACCTCACCAACAGGCATCCAAGTTGCTCCCTCATCCTTCCCTCAACACCCACAGTCATTAAGAGATTTCAAACTTCTGCCTCATTTCCAAATCAGCCAATCGCCACTCACGCATCAGGCCTTGCCACCAGCCGACTGGTGCAGGGGAAAGAAGGAGACGGGAAAGAGGTTGGGGATATGCCCATGACGACCACGTGACCTGGGCTGAGCACGGCAGTGCAGCAGCATAACAGTGCTGAAGCAGCCACAAATTTCCCAACTTTCAATCCCACGGGAGTAATGGGTCCTGGATTTTGGATGCAGTCTGTAAGTTAGCCCTTTTGGTTCAAACATTGTTGCCCTATGACACACCATTTCACCCAGTTGAAGGTTACAGACATGAGAGTTTTAGTGGCATATTGTGATGGAATGGTTTGAAGGCCGCGCCCGGGGAGATAAGCATTTCCTTAGCCCCAGAATGAGCATGGGAAGGTGAAGAGGATGAGACTGGCACCACCCTAAGGAATTCGCAGTGTTTGCTTGCTGCCTTGGGAAGTTTAGTTTCAGTCTGGTGAGATTCTGTCTTGTAGGTGAAGCTAATAATGGCTATAGAACTATATCTGTACTGTCTCGTGGAGTTCTTTGGGCTGAACCTGACACATATAGATTATGTATATGTATATGTGTGTATATGTGTGTGTGTGTAGTGTGTGTGTGTGTGTGTGTAAGAGAGAAAGAAAGAGAGAGAATGGTATATTAAACCCCAAATATTTGATATAACCAGTGGAGAACACAAAACCCATCTCTTTACATAACTGTACTGATAACTTAGAGCCCAGGGGAAATAAACAAGATTTATCCCAATTTATTTTATAACCAAAATACTGTCCAAAATACTGCACCACCTTTATAAAGTTAGCAAAGAAATAGAATACTGGTCCAAAATTGCCAAAATATCATCAGCATACAGAAATAATTTATATTCACACCCTGCCATTGTAATACCCTTAACATCTAAAGACTGCCTAATCATGGTAGCTAAAGGGTCAAGAATCAAATTAAATAGCAAGGGAGAAAATGGGCAACCCTGCCATATACCACATTGTAACTGGAAAGGATCTGAAATCTTCAATTTGTTGTAACTCTGGCACAAGGTTGTAGATAATAAATCTCAATCCACTGGGAAAACTCCAGTGGAAAACCATATCTAATCATCACTTGCTTTAAAAATTTAATCCAAACCAAATCAAAAGCTTTTCCTGCATATAAAGATAGTAATACTGCAGAGTCTTTTGATCCTTGGCTATATCCATTATATCAATTAGTGATCATAAATTATCTGTTACCTGACGATTTTTGATAAACCTAGTCTGGGAGGGATGAACTATATCTAGTAAGACCCTCTACAAGCATCTAGCCAGTATGGTAGTTAAAATCTTGATATCCACATTAATTAATGAAATAGGTCTATACCTGGCACAAAATTTAGGATCTTTACCTGGTTTTAAAATCAAACTAATATAGAATGATGATGGCAGTTTACCATCCTGAAAAGATTGATTATATACCTCCACAAGTATAGGAGCCAACTGACCTGTAAATGCCTTATATCATTCCACTAAAAAGCCATCTGGGCCAGGAGCTTTTCCATCTTGCTATAATGGAATAGAACCTAATAGTTCTTGGAACTGACAAACATGCTTTCAGCATGTCAATATTATTTAACAATAACAGTTGAAAGTGGGGACTCAGCAATTGATCAGTTTCATGATGGTCCCTCTTCTCATCCAAACTATAAACAGACTTATAAAAAAGTAAAAACTGATTATTAATAGTAGCAGAATCAGAAACAGTCCAGTTATTTTCAGTAACTATTTCAGAAATTAAGCTCTGCTGATTTTGTTGCTTCAAATGATGTGCCAGCAACTTACCAAATCTTTCACCAGATTCCCAATACTTTAATTTTAATCTACTCAATGAAAATTGAGCATTGGGCCCTATCCAACAAGATGCAGTTCAGTGGAGAGAAAAGTGAGGTCCTGCACTTAGGCAGGAAAAAACAGATGTGCAGGTACATGATAGGCAGTACCTGGCTCAACAGTAGTGCCTATGGGAGGGATCTAAGTGACCACTTAAGTATGAGTCAGCAGTGCGTTGCAGCTGCCAAAAAAGCCAACATAATCCTGGGCTGCATCAACAGAGGGATAGTATCAAGACCAAGGGAAGCGATAGTACCGCTCTACATCACACTGGTGAGGCCACATTTGGAATACTGCATCCAGTTCTGGTCACCACAATACAAAAAGATGCTGAGGCCCTAGAAAGAGTGCAGAGAAGAGCAACAAAGATGATAAAGGGTCTGGAGGCTAAATCCTATGAAGAACGGCTAAAGGAACTAGGTATGTTTAGCTTAATGAAGAGAAGACTGAGGGGAGACTTGATAGCAGTGCTCCAATACTTGAAGGGCTGCCACAGGGAAGAGGGCATTGATTTATTCTCAGTAGCACCTGAGGGTAGGACAAGAAGCAGTGGGTGGAAGTTTATCAGAGGGAGATCCAACCTGAAAATAAGGAGGAATTTCCTGACAAAACTATTAAGCAGTGGACTAGCTTGCCTCCCAGAGTTGTGGTTGCTCCATTGCTGGAGGTTTTCAAGAAAAGATTGGACAACCATTTGATTAAGACTAGAAGTCCTCAAAGGTCCCTTCCAACCCTATGATTCTACGAATTCTATCTTCTCAGCACAGAAATCCCCTAAGTATAACTTGGCTAATACAAATGCTTTATAAGCCTGCCCTGTGAGTTCTTTTGCATAATCTAACAGTCTTTCTTTGACCAAAGTTTCTAACTGTTGATGCCTAAGATTTTTTTCTTCTTTCCTTAGAAGCATAGGCTACTATATAATCTTGTACATAAGCCTAAAATAATTCCATACATTATGAATAATGGATGAATTACAATTAGTATCAAAAAATTGTGAAGTTAGTTGTCCAATAAAACATAAAAATCCCTCCTTTTGTAACAAACAAGTATTAAAATACCACCTTTCATAGGCTGGCTTAAGCTTTCTAAATGGAAGGGTTAAAGTAATAGGAGTATGATCTGATATAGTAATAGGATGAATAGAAGAGTCTAAGATATATTCCATTAAATGATGTGAAATAAAAAAATAATCCATAAAGAATAATTATATAAGTATAAGAAGTAAATGAATAATTCCTAATGAGGGGATGGAGTGAACGCCATACATATATCAATTGAAACTTTTGTTTATAAGCCTGGAATACATTTCAATTTTGATTATAAGTATACTTGTTATAATCCTGACCATTTCTACATCCAACAAAAAGATTTAGATCACCCTCTACAATCAGACAGTCAAATATTACATCACATATTCTTGCCATGCATCTATGAAATAATTCTGGATCCTTTTTATAGGCCCATTTTAGTGGCTATGCGGAAGATCATTGTTATTTCTAGGAGTTTAGGTGACATAGTTTGACTTCTGCACAGATTTATGTTTATGTCTTCATGTAGGAAAAAAAGAAATAATGCAAAATGTAAATTGATTGCATCAATAACAGCTGAAAGGCAAAATAAGGTTTGCCTGAAATTTTAGAAGGTATTGTAATTTTGTGTAACTTTTCCACCTTACCTAGCTTGTAAATTCCTCACCATTGGTTCATACATCACTGATGGATACTTAGGAGGCTGGAGGAGGGAACCAGTTTGTAGTGGTTTTCTCACCTCCCTACCTCCAAAACCAACGGCTTGAGACATGATGCCTTTAAGACAGGCTTTCCCCCACTTTTACTAGAACAGCCATTTGGTATTTTTGTTTAGTTTTATGAGATAAAGATCTTGGGATGTTTTGGGGCAAATTTACCCTGAGTTTCCTAAAAATTAAAGAATAATTAAATTGTTGTCTATGGGATTCAGCACCCCTGACATAAAGAAAGTGAGGTAAAGAAAGAAAGTGAAGTTGCAGGTATTTCTGCTTGTGGTAGTGATCAGAAGAGATCAGGAAAGTAAAGTGTTGGCAGGACAAATGTTAAGGACAAAATGCTGAAAGTATTTGAAGCAGAGAGAGAGAGAGAGAGAGAGAGAGAGAGAGAATGAATCCTGGCTGATATTAATCGGTGGCAATGAATGCAAATAGACTGATTGTGTTTTGGGAAAAAGAAGGTGACTCGTTGGTTTGTGTAAATACCTGAATGCCCATTGCCTTGAAATTTTGGGACTTTTAGCAGTAAAAGCTGACCAGCAAATGCTAGCTGCTCAGACCGGATGGCTTTTGCTGGAAGCCCTTAAAGGGTCAGGTGATGAAAACAGAGTTTGAGGGGAGAAATTACAGAAGGAGATTCAATTGTTCAGTTCAAATGGTTTGAAGTAAGTGAGCATATGTTGTGTGTCTGTAGTAATGCATCTGAGAGCATTTTAAACAAAGGAACAAAAGAGATGAAGTTTAATATGCTTTTGCTTTATGAAATTTAAGATCTAATTCAGTGTGTGCATTTGGAACTCCTTGCCATTGCAAAAAGAGTGGCAGGTTATTGTTAAATATGTGTACTAAGTATTTTCCTTCCTTTTTTTTCTTTTGAAGCCAAAGAAAGGGTGGGTTACCAATTTTTTGTAGAGAGCCAGTTTGGTATAGTGGTTAAGGCACCAGGCTAGAGACTGTGAAACTGTGAGTTCTAGTCCAGCCTTGTTGCACAACATACAGCTGGGTGACTTCGGGTCAATCACTTTCTCTCAGCCCTAGGAAGGAGGCACTGACAAGCCACTTCTGAAAGAGTTGCTTACAATGCTAGGAGTCAAGAATGACTCAAAAACAAAAAAGGAGAGGATTCCCAGCCTAATGTTTTTCAAAAACAGAATAAAGTCTTATGAAGGGTTTCCTCCCCTTCTTAGGACTTTGGAAGCAGAGAGAGTCTAAGAGAACGCATACTGTACAAGAACCCGTGATAGTAAGCTGTTTGTAAATGTGGCAGGACTTCTTAGTTGCAGGCACTCCAAAAGAAAAAACTGACAAACAAAACACAGTTTTGTAAAAATTGTGAAAGCAGCTGTCCTCAAAATAGCAGTTTGCGAAGCAGCAAACCTCAACTGCTCCACCAACTTAGAATGAGAATAGGGACATGTAACTGTCTTTGAGTACATGGAAACATCCCCCTCCTAGAGACTGAAGGGGTGGCCAAAGTCCACCTGGGGAGATAATTAAAATTAGGGCTATTACCCCAGGGGACCAGAGGCTGTATATTAAATTAGATATTTATTGGACAAGCAAAATAATAATAATCATAGAATCATAGAATCATAGAATTTTGGAGTTGGAAGGGATCACATGGATCATCTAGTCCAACCCCCTGCAATATGCAGGAAACCAATTAAACCATCCCCGAGAGGTGACTGTCCAGCCTCTTCTTAAAAACCTCCAGAGATGGAGAACTCACAACCTCCGTAGGTAGACTGTTCCACTGTTGTACAGATCTAACCGTCAGGAAGTTTTTCCTTATATTTAAGTGAAATCTAGGTAGCTGCAGTTTGTACCCATTAGTTCTGGTCCTAGTTTCTGTGGCCATGGAAAAGAGTTCCTGACCATCTTCCCTATGGCACCCCTTTATGTACCTGAACACTGCTATCATGTCTCCCCTCAGTCTTCTTTTCTCCAGACTGAACAGCCTCAGTTCCTTCAGCCTGTCCTCATAGGACATGTCCTGAAGTCCTATAATAATAATAATAATAATAATAATAATAATAATAATAATAGCAGCAGCAGCAGCAGCAGCAGCAGCAGCAGCAGCAGCAGCTGCTGCTGCTGCTTTAGACGACACAAAAGCTGAGTATACCCTTGTGCATGAAGATCCAGCAAAATTTCAGGGACCCACAGCTTACATTGACGGCTCTGGGGAAGCCCTGAAGATAATCTTTTTTAATCCTGGGTGGGGAGAGGCTTGCTTCCTACTCTAGTGTAAAAGTGATTATAGTCAATGGGTTAGAGTTTAAAGCCCTTTATCAGAATAATTATTTGAATTTTAAGTGTTTTTCGTAAATGTTACTGTTAGGAAAAGATGATTGCTCTTCTTGAGGAGATCTAGGCAGTTTTCAAGAAGCAATCGTTTAGGACTTATTGCTTATTTGTTGCGCTGCCCCCAAGAGAGCTTTGTATTTTAGTTTTTTACCAGCAATCTGACCCATCTTGCAACAGGAGTCCAGTATTAGCTCTAGGAGGAGAGAAAGAAAAAAGAAAAGAGGGTGGTGGCTTCATGTGTTTTAGCTTTTAAAGTCTACATGGATTATAAAGGAAAGTTTATTGGATTTCATTTGTCCCTCAACATGGCACATGATGAATTTTAAAAAAAGGAAAAAATATATATTTAGAACAATGTTTGATGGAACCTTCATGGACTGGTATGGTCTATCTGAATGTTTTGGGTGGTTTTTTTTTTTTTTTACAACTTTTGGCTATGGGAGCAGCCCAAACACTGAATAAACTCCTATGCTAATGCATAGATTTTTTCTTCCCAGCTTTGCAAGTTTTGATTTCTGGGAAGTTATTGGGAAATTAAATGGTATTAAAGTTCTTTGCAACTGAATTGTATAATGTTGTTTTTACCTAAACAGGAAATGCAATGGACGGTTTAACTTCTGCCTCAAGGTTGCTTGCATTCAGCCATACCTGTCAGGGTATGGGGGCATACATTGTTGTGATTGTGTTAATCTTTGATTATTTAATTTTTATGGTAGAAGTATTTAACTGACCTGCAAACACACTTGCATACCTGAGGGTGGGCCCTTAATCTTAATGAAATCCAAGGACCAGACACTGATGAAAAATTTTAGGAGTCCTATAGTCAGGCAGGACACAGGTTTTGCCTCACAGCATGGTTGATAAGGTACAGCATTTTCCCCTTCCCTGGATGGTGAAGGAGCTACAGCAATTTTGAGGAATGCTAGGGTCCTCCCACACTTGGCACAAACACTTCAGCCCTTGTACAAGCTCATAAATAAAGGGGTAGTATGGGATTAGAAGGAACATGCTTTCAGTCAAGAAAAACTTTTAGAATTGGCAGTGGGAGTCCCGGAAGACAGATGCACATGGGGTCTGTGGCAAACTGACTAAAAGCAATTGCTGGCAGTTTGCTACAAACCACAACATGTGGAGGGAAACAACCCAGTCACAGGTAAAACAGCCACCCAATAAAGCATGGATAAATAACTCCAAAGTAAAATGGAAAGCTTATTTACAACAGAAAAGTGTGCTAAATTTATCACCATTAAGCATTGAACAAATAGTAATTTGGGGACCAATCATATTCCTGGAAGAAGTTAATAATGAGCCCATTCTTCCAACAGCCCCTCTGGAAAACATTAAATGGTTGGGGGAGGCAGTTGGTAAACTAAGCAACCGCATTAGGGGATTTTTGCCCTCCTCTTTGCAAATGATTTGAATGTCCCCTAAAGCCTCCACTTTAGCTTTAATGTACTCATGCTTAGTAGGGGTACTCAAAAGCAATTGGGCTAGATCTGTGTATTTGTAGATTTGTGGTCATAGCTGCACCAAACGCTGATGGCTGGATTGTCCCCAGGTCTAGTTTGGCTATAAAGGGAATCCAGATGTTAAGCAGTGTATAACAGACCCAGAATACAGAGGAGAACTTTAAGTTGTCCTATGTAATGGAGGGGACATCAGTGTGTCTATTGAGAGAAGGGACTGAATTGCCCAGCTAATTCTGGAAAAAAACGATTTCCCAGTAAAAGAAATAAATGGGCCAGAAAATAATACCTTGAAGGGTTCGGGTGGATTTACATCTACAGGAAAGAAAGTCTGGTATAGAAAACCAGACGGCAAGCTAGCAAAGGAAGAAGTGCTAGCAATAAACCTGTTATTGTTTCTGTGTTTTATTTCCTAGATAAGCATCTTTTTTGAGCCTGCCATGTATTTCAGGTTGCAGTAGATCATTGGGGTCACAACGACATCTGACGTAAGTATGTCTCAATAAATGATCTAATATAAATAAATTATAATTGTTGGATTTGTTCTGCTTTACCAGTACATGGGCATGGTGGATTTCTATTGCATATAGAGTCTTTATTAAGGTATGATTATTATTAGACCTTTGTAGAAAAGAGTTGAAAAGGAAGTATGTTTATCTTATTTAACCAATGATAATTTTTTTTATGATAGTGATAAGGATTTTTATGACAGAAAGAATAGATGGCAAAAAAGCAGTGTTTTTGGAAACTGAAACTATGAGCTATCTTTAACACCTTTTGTTGGAATGGGACATATGATGATTAAAGCTAATGAATTTTAACATTTATTTTAGAGTCCTTGAATGCTACCACTGATATCCTAGTAGCAGTAAATCGGGGCCCTTGATGTGCTAAGAGCTGCTCAAGGAAGAACATGTGCCATTAAGCAAGAATGCTATTTGTTCATCCTCCATCCACAGTTTAAGAAAGCAAAGCAATGCCATTGTATACCCAGAAGTTGCTGGGAAAACTTAATAAAGTGTTTTTAGCATGGGGAGTGTGATAGAAAAAGTTTTGGTGTTTCTTTGTATGATTATTACATATCCACTTTTATTATATACGTGCATATATTTTTTGTACTCAGTTACGTAGTAAGCAAACATATACATACAACGTATGTTTTCCATGATGACAAAGTGTACTTTAATGCAGTTAGGGAATATTATGAAATTAGAACATGACGCTCAAGGTTGGTCTAATGGAGAAGTTAATAAATGAAAAGATATAATTAAAGATATTGATGTAAACTGAGAATGGATCAGAGTAACCCGATTTGAAAAGCGATATCCAGCGTTAAAAATTTTAAGTTATAGCCATAATAAAAGGAGCAACTATAGTTGCCTATCCTTATCTTACACTCCCTGATATAATCACTAATCATTTGTGGATACCTCACTTTAATTCACGATTAGCCACAGAAGAATACTTTTTTATGACCACCTGATGTGAACAATGGGGCTTTCACAAATGACTTTGCCCAATCCATACTATTCCATTTGAACCATGTGCTTATAATTTTAGCAGTGCTACATGTACATGGATTCAATGAAATAATGCTCCTAGAATCATTGATATGAGAGCCTTCTTTGCCATTGCCCCTGCCCTCTGGAATATTCTCACCCCAGAAGTGCGGCAGGCCCCTACCCTCCCGGCTTTCCAGAAAGGATTAAAGACCTGGCTCTGCCAGCTTGTGCCAGTTTAAGAATTTCACCCAATCCTGGGGTTGACTGGTGCCTTGATGATGTTCTCCAAGCTACCTGCCAATGTAGCATCTATTCTTGGATGATATTTATTTTGTATTTATTCAACACCATTTTATATTGTATTTTTAATTGATTTTAACTTCTTTGTAAACTGACCAGAGTAGCTTTTTTAACAAGATGGGCAGTGACAAATTTGATAAATAAAGGTAGGGGATGTGTCTATGTAGTATCAATAGATTTAATTTATTGGGAAGATGAAAGTTTATCTCACCCACCTGTTAGAGAATGTTGATGTAATGTATCCCAAATTTGCACTTCCACTGGATATTATATAGCAATCGAATATGAAACAAAAACTTTAGGTTGAGAAGCTAAAGAATGGAACTTTACACTTCTCTTGGAATGAATATCAGCTCAATAGCTCAATTAATATGGAAAAGTAATCGAGTTCAATCCCAATTGCAAGCCCTATTTAAAAATGATAAAGGAATTATATTAAAAATTAGGCATGAACACGCTGAATTAGAGTTACTCAAGAGATTGAGGGTTTAACCACTCATTGGTGCAATTTTTTTCAGGATGGAGCCCAACTGTGATCAACGTTTTAAATTTAGCATGGCATCCAGTTATTTTTGTAATAGCCATTCTTATTTTGTTAATATTGATATGTGTTCTGTATATTAAAGTTAAACAATTGTATGCAAATGTGCAATTTATTACTTGGAGATTTGGGATTTATGAACTGTTAGTGTGAAGGGAAATCAAAATACATCAAGGGGTGGAGTGTAGTAGCAGTGTGGAAGACCACTGTTATTTTCAGGAGTTTAGGTGACATAGTTTGATTTCTTCTGCACATATTAAGAAAACTCACTTTGAATCATAATGTTTAGCTGGCTTGTTTTTCACTTTTATTTAGAAGTGGGGGGGAGCAAAACCCTTGGGATTGTTTAGTGAAGCACTAGCTTATCTATATAGTTCCCAGGCTCTAGAATCTTTTGATGAGCAGGAATAACATCTGGTCAAGGTCACTTTCAAAGCCCCTGACTCCAAAACAGTCATGGGACTGCACTGCCAGATTTTAATAAAAAGCCCTGGTGTTGCCCTGGAATTTGGAGCATGGACACAGGCCTTGGGATTAAGTGCTTGGTTTATTGGGAAGATGGAAGTTCATCTCACCCACCTGTTAGAGAATGTCGATGTAAGTCTCTCCACTGTTGCCTTATTGTAGCTCCCAACAATAGGGGAAGAGTTTTATCATTTCGCTTGGTATGTTATGCTTTTATACTATGCTTATGTATTTCTGTTTAATGCTATATGCTAATTCTTATATTCCTGTTTAAATCTGTTTGCTAGAGTTAACAATAAAGTTTAAAATCTCCTTACCTACTGGTGTGTTCATTGTCTGGATCTAAAAGAACTAAAATAACCAACTGCCTGGGCACCTGATCACTGCCTTGACAACTGCAAAACACCCATAAAAATTCAAATATCCTCAATTTAATAATAATAAAATGCCCATGTGAATCAATATATACTTGCGCTGTTACTACATTAATCTCTATCCTGATTAACAGCATAAATCCAGCTGCATTAGAACTTTATCCACTAATGTAAGAGAAGCCTGATGATCCAATTTGACAAAAAAAAATCATTTCTAATGAGATTCTTGCAGAAACATAACTTCAGCTTTATGTCTTATTACTTTAAATATCTTTATATTTTAATAATATTTTGCATCCCTTTCACATTCCAACTCAGTATCCTCAGTATCCATTCCCACTCAGAATCCTCAGAATTCTCAACCCAAGCATTTAAAAGGATCAATTATAATATACTTACTTATAGAATCTGTAACAAACAAACCTTCTTTAAAAGCACTGAATATTAAACTTACTAACTCCTCTTGAAACTTAGTAATTTCTGTTTTCATTGTTTTCATGTCTTCTCATAATAACTTCATGTTGTAATCCAAAGTAGTACAGATAGTTCTTGTTTAGTGACCACAATTGGGACCAGCAACTCAGTCACTAAGTGATGTGGTCACTAAGTGGAAAATCACTTAATCACAAGCGTGCTTATGATTTTACTTCAGCTTTCCTTTTTTCCCACTCCCCCACCCTTTGGAATGCTCACCCCAGCACTGGGATAATTTAGCAAGAAGGGAATTAATGTTTGTGTTTACATTCATTGGAGAGGAAGGGATTACAAGAGAATAAGCAGGCACACAATGGGGAATACTCATCAAAAGAAATGTACTGATGCCAGCTGTTTGCCTAGCACGGTCGCGGTTGAAGCCCCAAACCACTGAGGAAGGAAACAAAAGATGAAGGTGTGAAATTGATTAGAGTCACAGGCAGAAGCTAAGTAAGGTCACAGAGCTGAGCTTGTTAACTTGCAGTTAGCACCTTTTAGGAAAGTGCTGTGGAGAAAAGCAGCTGAGGAAGAGATAGCTTGTTTAGGCAATCTCTCCATTCTGCAAGGGGAAAAAGAAAAAAAACAGGTCAGGCACAGGACAACTCATATGGACTGACTGTAACGGTGAACACCTCACACAGAGAGACACTGCAAAAGTCATAAATGCGGGCACTGGTTGCAAAGTTACTTTTTCATCATCGTCATAACTTTGAACAGTTGCTGCCTGAGTCTAGCACTACAATTGCCTCTCTTAGGACAAAAAAGACACCACCTTCTCTTGAATTCAATGTAGTTTGGGCTCATTCAGCCAATTTTAGCCCCAGCCCCGATAATAAACAGAAATCAAGACAGCAGGTAATCAGCATTATAGCTACAAGCAACTTGCCCACTTCCGGCAACAACTTAACATTATCTTACAAAACTGGAATAGATTATCTGTGGACAATGCACCTGAAACCATCATAAATCTGGCATTTGCCCAAATAATTTTACTGGTCAGCAGACAATGCAGATACTTGTCAGCAAACTTGTCATAGCAGGCTATTGGGGCCTCAGACAATGCAGATACTTCAGGCAAGTGTCTCCTTCTCCAATAAATAAAAATAGAAGATAAAACAGAAATTTATTTAATTTATGATTTTGATGCATACTGTATATAGACTTCTGAATCTCTGAGAATGAGATAGGAGGCTTAGGAATTGGAGAAAGACAATTATCTCTCAGCAGCATCGAAGAAAATATTTTTTAAGTTAACCAGATTCAGAATTAAAGGAAAATACTCTTTAAAAGCTTTAGCAACCATCCCTTCTCCAACTTACATACATTTCAAATACAATATAGTTTAAAAAATACTGAGTGAACCTTTCTTACCTGTTATTAAAATTAGTGCAGAAAGTAAGATTTCTACAGCCCAACTGACAAGGTTCACGTACATCTGCTAAGCAAGTCAACATGGAAACTTCAACTGGATTATATTCACAAAAACGATCAAATTCTTGCCAGCTTTGTGTATTACCCCAGCTGCTTGTATAAAGTTTAGTGCATACATCTCTAAAAGAAAAAAGAAATACAAATACACGCAAAAGAGAATAAAAATGAAATCTTCCATAAGTTTAGATGTTCTTTAGCATATAGTTCATAAGATCTTTTACCCTAAACATAGAGCGGAAAACATATAATGGCTGCAGGAAGTTATGGATGTCTAAAGCTAATCATGTCCAAAGCATTATTGATATAATTACCCAAAAGAGGTTGCTAATAACCTTTTGAATGCTTATTGAAATTAAGTTCCACTGAACGTATCAAGTCTTACCTGTGAATGCTTAGGGCCATACCTAGAACCATACTATTTTCTTATGACTTGAAATATTATACTCTGTTTCTTCCTAAATTATATTACTGAATACAGCTGATGATGTTTTAAATATTACTTTATCTCCTTGTCAAAACAAAAACGGACTGTGCTTCACAATTGCCTGACAGGTCATATTATCCAGACAGCAAACTCAGAAGCTAGGTATCAAATTAGAGAAGAGTTGCCTGCTCCTGTCTCATATTCCAGAGATAGTGCATTTTGGGTACAGCAGTGTCATATGGACTACTTTAAGTTGGACTAATACTTAAGTGACCCTTGCTATCCTGCATGGAAACACTATGAGACACAGGTCAGAAGAGGGGGAAAAAAGCTGAAATTGGTGAATGTACCACTGGAAAGCTGCAACTAATTCAAAAGGAACAAACCAAATAGAAAGGATGGGGATATTAACTGTTTGGTTAAGGATAAAAGGAGAAAGAAACAAAAATGATGCAGCCATGGGAGTTTATTATACCTTGGCTGGGCAATATCCTGCAAGACACCTGTCTGCAGGATATTACTAGTCTTTCAAAGCGGCATGGAATAGTGGTAATGGGAGATTTCAATTATTGTGGCTTCTGTTGGGAATCTAACTCTGCAAAGAGTTAGAGGTCCAACAAATTCTTCTCCTCTCTTGTTAAGAATCTCATCTGTCAGGAGATGGATGAAAGAACTGCATTTCCAGCTTCAGAGACACCTACATCATCATCATCATCATCATCATTATTAATTTTTTATTGCTTTTAAAGTATTAACAGAAAAAGAAAAAGGAACAAAACACAAAAATAGTTATGACAGAAATACATACACTGTCAAAGAAAAAAACCCAAATACCAAGTGCTTTAAAAAAAGAGGCAAGAAAAGAAAATTACAACAGAAAAAAGAGGAAACAGAAGCACAATATACTATATCATTATAAGAATAAACCATTACAATTCTATATATACTTACCTAATACAAATATTCAAATTTGTATATATTTATTTCTAATACACTAATATAACTATCATGCTTTTTTTTAACCTACCATATTTTATATAAATGAGTCCCATATTTCATTATACTTGTCCATCAAAGTCTATGTCTATAGGCAATCCACTCTTAAGTGACTAGTGTAATCAGGTCTTCAATCCATTGAGTAAATGGGGCCATACATTTATCTTTCCAATGCTGCAATATCAGTTTTTTGGCCATAATAAGGGCACAAAGAATCCAGTTACATTGTCCAGTTATCAAATTCCATGTACTAGGTATGTAATTCAAGAGAATATTGTCCTCTGAAAATTTTAGCTTTTGTCACAGTCATATTTATATAGTCCACTACTTCCTTCCAAAACAGTACATATAGGACATTGTAAAAATATGTGTTTTAAAGAAGCATTATCCTTATTACATCTCCAACAAAATGTTGTCTTAGACAATCCTTTTCTATACAAACATAGTGAAGTCCAATAAATTCTAAATATTATTTTTTGCTGTATAAGTCGTAGTTGAAGGTCCACTGACACTCTTGCTATAGAAGTTAAGACACCCTCCCATTGCCTAGGCAATATAGGGACCTCTAATTCTTGATTCCACTTATTTCTTAGCATCTGCATATCAAATTGATTTATTGATAACAAATATCTATAAAAACTTATAGTAGGTTTTTTAGTTTTAAAAGATTTAACAAGTTGTTCTAGTATCTCACATGTTTCAGAAGCTGAAAATGCTGAGGGTCCAAACAGTGTTGTTAACAAATGTTCTAACTGCAAATATTCCCATTGGGTTACATCTGATAGATGATATTTATCTCTTAACACAGCATATGTCAAAAATTCATTTTCGTCATCTATCAATTGGTCCAAAGTCAATATCCCCACTTTCATCCAATTTTCCACATCACCATCTTTTCCCCAATTTTTAAAGTTGGGTTTCCCCATAAAGTCAAGCTAACATGGAAAAGGGATTAGACATTCCATTCCATAGCTTTCTAACTGACATAATTGTTTCCAGAGATACTAGAGTTCTAATATATTTAGACCCTAATACTGTCCGTCCAACATGTATATTCCAATGTTGCTCAAATTGGAAAGAACACCAATTGTTGGCTTCCAGTATTTGATACTTGACAATAGATAAGCTTGATGATATAGCTCCAGATTCAGAAAACTGAATCCTCCATTAGTTGGTAATTGCATTTCTGCAAAGATATTCTCAGAATTGAAGAACCCCATAGACATTTTCTAAACAAATAATTTATTTTCTGAAAATATTTTCCAGATATATAAACTGAAATTCCTATTCTGTATTTTTCATTTACAAGAAGAGAGATGAAACCACAGTGCCATCCCACTTGGGAAGTCGTCAATTTCTTTGTTTTTACTTTTTATTTTTTTCAGGGTTCTTTTCAATCTCTTTAATAATGTTATCTGCTTGTCTTTATTTTTTTGCACAATCATGTTTTTCTATTTTTCTTTTAAGTATAGATTCTATGTATATGTAATAGAAAGGTATTTGAATGCTAAATTGTGTCTTTATGGAGTTTTACTTCTGTGAGCTATACTAGAAAGCATGATAAATATTTAAACATAGAAAAATTTATTATTAGATATTTGTTAAGTGGTGCAAGTCATAAATGAATTGGTCCTGGAAGAATATTGATAAGTGGACCAAAATAAAATTAATGGATGAAGTTAGTCTTAAAAGGGTTGTGAGAATCTAAGAAATCTTAGCATATTTAAAACTGTTAAAGGCAAATACTGCTTATCTATAAGAAACTCATCTAATGGAACAGGATACATTTCTATTAATGTTGGATTGGGTGGGTCAGATTTACTTCGATGAAAGCTAAAGGCGTGGCCATTTTAGTTCAAAAAGGATTTTCAATTTATGTACAACAGGTTATTACTGATCTAAATAGGCGTTATTTAATTTTATGTGCTAAAATAGAAGGGACTGTAATAGCTATGGTTAATGTTTATGGACCTAATTTAGATTATCCTATTATGTGTTATGAATATTTTCACCACTTGAATGAGTGCATTTATGACAAAGTGGTAATAGGAGGAGATTTTAATGAAATATTGGAATCTGAGCTTGATAAAAATACACCAGCAAGGAAAAAATAATCATTAACAAGGGAAACAATTAAGATTTATATGGAAGAACTGAATTTAATAAACCCTTGGTGTTTGATGTATCCAACTAAAAGAGAATATACATATTATTCAAGTGTACACCAGAATTTCTTTAGGATTGATTATTTTTTAATATCATCGACTTTATATCACCAAACTCAAGAATGTAATACTGATGTTTATTATGTATCAGACCATAGTGCAATACTTTGAATTGTGCATTTCAGAAACCAAAGTATTGAGAAATTGGTATTTCAATGTCTCCTTATTGAATGATAAAGAATTTGTACAACAAATGTGGGTAGAGACTTTGCAATACTGTGATCTGAATTTAGAAACATCAAGTGCCCAAACTTTTGAAAGGATAGTATATAAATCATATATCTGAGGTTGAATTATTGCTTATGCATAATATAAGAATAAGATTAAAAGTAGCAATGGAGGCGAATATGTGTAGCTCAGGGTTGAACTGTGGAGCCCTGGGGGTTCTCTGAGCTTGGTTAACCAAGCTCAGAGAACCCCAAGGACTCCACAAGATTAAAAGTAAAAGGGAAAATAATTTCCACAAGATTAAAAGTAAAAGGGAAAATAAAGAGTAATTGAAACATTTATGGGCACAAATGGTTAGATGCCCATCAACTACTTTGTTCAGAGAAATACAGGAGACTTCCAGTGGCTGGTATGGTGGTTTGACTGTCTTCAAGCTCGGAGACAGCCCCTCAGTTGTTTTTTTAGCACCCAGAGGGAATGTTGGACACTTTAAATCCCTCTGGATGAAGGAGGAAACTTGAAATCAACCTATGTGTTCTCCAGATGGCTGCTCCTCATGAGTAAATCACAAGAACTGAGGTTTTTGCGAGGAACCCATGAGTGGAGCGGGTGGGAGGAGAGGATTACAACTTTGTTCAAAGCTGAGTAACAGCCTGTTTAATGGACACTAATAGTGACCGACCCCCATTTCTAATGCACGTTTTAAATGCAAATTATTCTTTGCAAAATCACAGTTACTTTAACAGGGATCCACTTCTTCATGAGAAAGATTTTTTGTTTAATGTAAACAATCAGGCAATTGGCTGGGATTATATTTCAAAGAGGAATTACAATCAGTTTGGTTTATTTTTTGCTTAGTTTAGCTTTTCCTTAATAGAGACACCTCCTGGCAATTGCCTGTGATTTCCCTTTTTAACCATTTTTTTTAAAAAGTGGACTTTAGCTCAGTAGAGACACCAGTTGACAACTGTTTGTAATTACATTTTAAAGTCAAGGAATTATTGCGTTTTTTAATCTTTTTCTTTTTGGGAATTTTTTCCCTCTTCCTTGTTCTCTCCTCTCTTTTCAGTGATACATCTATATTTTTTTGGGATTTTTGTAATGGCAACATGCAGAACACATTTGGAGGCTAGAAGAACCTCTATGGAGCAGCCAATCGAAAAGGAAGATAAAGAAAGAGAAGATAAACCAATTTCTGCTAATCTATTTAAATTGATGATCAGTGAATTGAGAGCCAAACTGACTTAGTCACTAGATGTTAAATTGGATGCCAAATTTTCAAATTTTGAAAAAAAGATTGAACAAAGAATGGATAAGATGGATAGTTTTGTAAAACAAGTGATTGTAGATATGAAACAGATGTCAGAAGAAATAAAACAAACAAATGTCAGGATGGAAATCTTAAGAGAATAAATCAACAATTAGAGATTCAGAATTTGAGAGAGGGATGGATAATTTAGCATTGTTGGAACTGGGAGAGAAAGAGTTCTGCCTGCGATTTAGAGCCATTCTGGAATCACCAAAGGAAGATATTAAAAGAAAGTTGACTCAGGCATTGGCGGAATTCTTAGATTGGGAAGAAGAAGAGACAGGAGAGGAAATTGACAAAGCCTACCAGAATAATTCACGTTTTGCTACAATAAGACATGTGACAAGAGATGATCTCTTGTACTCTTCCTGATAAAATGTACTATATCAAGTTTTGCAACAACATTTTAAATTAAGATTGAAAATTGATAACATAGATATAATTATTTGGAAAGAAATTCCTATTAGAATTTGGCATAAAAGAAAAGACTACTCTTTCCTGACTGAGGTATTAAAGCAGAAGAAGATTCCATTTTGTTGGGACAAAATGGAAGGTATAACTTTTACTTTTCAACAGAAAAGGTATCAACTGAATACTGTTCAAAAGGCTAGAGAATTTTTGGAAAAATTTAAAAGAGTTTTGAAAGAGGTCCAAATGGAAATCCCAGAGGAAACAGGCCAAGATCTGCAACCGGGAAAGGAGCTAAAGAAGGAAGATTTGGAATTAGGTGCTATTGGTATGGATTTTTCAAAATTATTCCCTAAAAATGGGTTAAAAGTGCCTAACATGGAATATTAATAGGGCTAACTCCCCTCATAAATGAAAAAAAGTATTACATTATTTGAAAAAATTGAAACAAGATGTAATTTGTTTGCAAGAGACTCATATAAGAAATAGTATATAAATACAAAGTACTTAATATGTAAAAACATAGGAGAATTTATTTCAGCAGGACCAAGAAAAACCTAAGAGTTGTTTTATATATTAACTGCCATTTAAACCACAACCAATACTGACTGATCAACAAGGTAGATTTGTGGGAGTAGAAATTGAATTATATGGACTTAAAACTCTATTATTGGGAATTTATGCTCCAAATGAAGATAAAGCATGTTTTTATAAAAGACTCAGAACAACTGATAAATTTTACATATGAGAATTGGATTTTGATTGGAGACTGGAATGGTGTGGTTTCCCCACAACTAGAAAGAACATCTGAGAAGAAAATTAAAACTACCCAAGGTAAATTACCAAAGACTTTTTTTGACTTGATGGATAATTTAACATTAGTGGATATTTGGAGACCAAAAAAAAAAAAAAGGAAATTCTAGGGAATACACTTATTTTTCTGAAAGATACAGATCATTTTCAAGAATAGATATGATATGGAGTTCAAAAAATTTGGTTAGCAATACAACAAAAGTTGATATCTTACCAAAACCTTTTTCTAATCATAACCTGTGACTTGGAGTTTTAAAAAGAAACTTACTACCTTCAGATGGAGATTAAATGAAATGTTATTATAAAAAGATTGGATAGTTGAAGGCTGTAAGAAAAAATTAATGGATTTTTTTGAGAATAACCTAAATAAAGGCACGGATTTAATAACAGTTTGGGATACAAGCAAAGATTTTATTAGAGGTTATTTTATTCAATACAATATTGAACTGAAAAAAAAAAGCACAAATAAAGACACATGCTATTTTACAAGAGATTAAGAGAAAAGAAGAATTAAAGACACTGCCGATCAAGACAAATGTTTTATATCAAATTAAAATACTACAGCAACAACTATCTATCTTGACAGTAAAAGAAATGGAAACCAAAATGAATTATGTAAAACAAAGGAATTTTGAATTTGCAAATAAACCAGGAAAGTGGTTAGCCTGTAAATTAAGAAAGGAGAAAGAAAAGAGGATGATACTGAAACTTCAAGAGGGCAATACGACCTTAACAGACAGTTTGGCTATACAAAAAGCTTTCCATCAGTATTATTCCAATTTGTATAAAAGACAAGACATTCCTCTGGGAAAAATAGATGAATATCTAAAATTGCAAAACTTACCATGACTTACAGATGTACAAAAACAAACAATGAATGGACCTATAACAGTAATGGAACTTTCAGAAGCTATAAAAAAGATTAAATTGGGAAAAGCACCCAGGCCAGATGGACTACCAGGGTCTTATAAATGTTTTGAGGATGAAATTTTACAGCCACTTCAAATTACAGTGAATTCTATTTTACAAGGAGATGGGATGCCACAGTCTTGGAAATAAACTAATATTACATTAATACCCAAAGAGGGACAGGACTTAAACCTAATCAAAAATTTGGACCAATATCATTATTAAATAATGAGTATAAATTATTTACAACAATTTTGGCAAATAGACTAAAAATAATTTTACAAGACTTTGTTTATGAAGATCAATGTGGATTTTTACCTAAGGGACTATTAAAAAATGTTAGAACAGTACTGGATATTATAGAATGTTTGGAACACCATAATGAAAAACAAGCGGCATTGATCTTTTTGGATGTAGAGAAAGCTTTTGACAATCTTAATTGGCCTTTCCTGTTTAAAGTTTTAGAAGATATGGACTTTGGTGAGAATTTTATAACATGAGTTAAATTGATTTATGTATCACAGAAAGCGCAAATTACTGTCAATGGAGAGTTAACGAAACCATGTGAGATACAAAAAGGTACAAGACAAGGATCTCCACTATCCACACTTTTGTTTATTTTGGTCTTGGAAGTTTTAAATAGAGATATAAGACAAGATGGGGGGATAATGGGAGTTAAAATCAAGAAAGAGACATATAAATTGAGAGCTTTTGCAGATGATCTGGTGTTGGTGCTAGAAGATCCTCTGAAAGGGATAGAAATACTAATGAGAAAACTAAAGGAATTTGGTGCACTAGCTGGTTTTAAGGTTAATAAAGAAAAATATGCTAACAAAAAATATGAAGATACAAGACTACCTAGAATTGATGAATAAAACAGGTTTTAAGATTGAAAAAAGGTAAAATATTTGGGTGTTAATCTGACAAATATGAATTGTATGTTGTTCCAGAATAATTGTGTCAAGACATGGAATGAAATTAAGAAAGATATGTTAAGATGGGAGAAATTACAACTACCATTGTTGGGAAGAATCTCTGTGATAAAAATGAATGTCTTACCTAGGATGCTATTTTTGTTTCAGACAATACCAATTGTGACTACTGACTTACCATTTAAGTAATGGCAGAAGGATATAACTAAATTTATCTGGCAAGGTAAAAAACCAAAAGTTAAATATAAGGTGTTGCAAGATGCTAAAGAAAGAGGAAGTGTAGCTTTGCCTGATTTTAAATTGTACTTTGCCACTTGTTGTTTGGTTTGGTTGAGAGAATGGGTGTTGGTGAGAAATAACAGATTATTGAATTTGGAATGACACGAATTGAGATTTGGGTGCCACGGCTATTTATGGTATAAGGCTAATGTGGATTTTAAGAATCATTTTATTAGACGTGCCACTTTGAGAATTTGGAATAGATATAAACTGTGTCCGAGAGTACCCCTATGGTTATGTCCACAAGAAGTATTTGATAGGAAAGAAATGGTAACTAAGCAGAAATTGTTAACTTATGGCGATATCCTTGATATTCATTAAGGAGAAATTAAAATAAAATCAAGAGAGGATTTGACATCTCAAGGACATTCATGCCACTGGTCTTCATATGTACAACTTGGAGAAAGATTTAAAGTTGATAAAAAGTTATATGGTTTTGAACAAAACAAAACTGTTTTTGAAACTGAATTGTGTACCAATGATGAACATCTTATTGCTAAAATGTATAAGCTTTTGTTAAGGCTTGAAACAGAAGATGAACAAGTTAAAGATTGTATGATAAAATGGGCTAAAAATTTTGGACATAATATACAAATGGAACAATGGGACATAATATACAAATGGAACAATGGGAAATTCACACTGTGTTATAATTTGAAGGAGAATTTCTATAAAAGGTATAGATGGTATTTGTCACCAGAAAGATTATTCAAAATGTACAAAGGGGTTTCAAACGTATGTTGGAAATGTGAACAAGAAGGGACTTTTTATCATCTTTGATGGATATAAGGCTAAAAACCTTTGGACCCAAATTCATATATCAATTCAGAAGATCTTGAAGGCTAATATATAGCTAAAATTTTGGGACTAATGGACAAACAATTGGAAAAAGCTCATGGATCTTTGTTTTTAGATATGATAACTGCAGTTAGACTTTTATATGCTCAGAGGGAACTCTCTGTCTGTGGAAAGACTCGACATTACCCACAATGGAAGAATGGATTCTGAAGATGATGGAGTTAGCTGAGATGGCAAAATTGACAGCTTTGCTTAGAGAAAAAACATTGACTAACTTTAATGCCAACTGGAAGCCCCTTTTGGACTTTTTGCAGGAGACAGAAAAAAATGAAATTATGATTTATGGATTTGATGATTAGTTAAAATAATAGGTTATACAAAATATGTATGTTAAGATGTAGTTTTAGAGTAAGACGTTACTATATTATTTATCTATATCTGCTGTATAAGGTTGGAAGTCATTCTTTTTGTAATTTTTCCTTTCTTCCCTTTTCTTTACTTTTCATCACTTTTGTATTCTTTATTTCTAACTCTCTTGCTTTCTACTTCTCTCTTTGATCATTAGTTCTTGTTTGCTTTTATCTTTATGTTTTCTATAACTTAATAAAGTTCTTATAAAAAAAGGAAATACAGAAAAAGAAATATGAACTAAATACTATAAGATCACAGGAGACAGAATTTATGCTAACATGTTTACAACAGAGATATTGGGAGAATGGTGAAAAACCCAGCAAGATTTTGGCTAATCACTTAAAGCAAGAAACACCTACTTGATTAAAAGTGATACTTAAATCTCATGAAACAAAAAGCCCACAATTAGTTGTTATACTTAAATGCTTGTTATCCATAAGTCAATTTGATATGCACATTTTAAAGACTGAATGGAATAACTTAATTCAATTTAGGACCACCAACTTCAGGATGACTCTGGAAATAATGAAGTTGAGATCCTCATTTTGTCTAAAGAGCAGAAACTGTCTTAACATCTGCATCAAACATTTCAATAGATCTTAGATATAGCTTATTCAACAAAAATAATATTTCAGGCTTACTGGACTTATTCAGGACTTATTCAGACCTAGTGTGTTTGTACAGAAAGGAACAAATAAATCATTGTGTTGTTGGAAATGTAATAATAACAGTTCATTAAAAAGTATGTTTTGCAATGTCCTACAATTGTTTTATTATGTCATTGAACACTTTAATTTGACAGGGTTTAATATTTTTGGACATCCATATTCTTTTGAAACACAGGCCTATTACATGGAAATTGATTGGTAGATAATGGAAATAGATTCTCCACACATTTCTTATTGCTAAGAGATTTATCCTTAAATGTTGGAAAATATAAATTTATGGCCCATCAATTCTGTGGATTGGTGTTACTTGTGACTTACAAAGAATACTGACAGATGTAGTTTATATGTTCATGATTATAAGATAATATGGTTATATTTATTGAAACTTTATATATATGTATGAGAAACCCTAATATATATGTCATTTTTTTCTTTTTTTTCTGTTTAGTTTAAGAAGAAAGAAAAAAATTGTTTTAAAAAAAGGAATCAATTCAGAGCAAAACAGTAAAGGTTTTGGAAGCCAAGTCCTATGAGGAATGGTTAAAGAATCTTAGTATGTTTAGCCTACAGAAAAGACAACTGAGGATAGATATGAGAGCAGTCTTCAAATATCTGAAGGCCTCTCACACAGAAAATCAAGTGGATTTACTCTCTGTAGCTCCAGAGGGTAGGACCAGAACCAATGGGTTAAAACTACAAAGAAGCAGATTCAGAATAGGCATTTGAAGTGCTTCCTGACTGTACAAGCTGTCAGCAAGTAGAACAGGCTGCCATATGAAGCAGTGAGTTTTCTTTCACTGGAGCTTTTTAAGTAGATACTGCATGGTCATCTCAGAGATGTGCTACTGAATCCTATGCCAAGCATGGGATTGGATTAAATGATCTCTAAGATTCCTTCCAACCCTATGACCCTATGAAATCATTCAATACTAAATAAAGAAAATACAGACTGCTCACTGGGTGGCAGCACTAGTAATAAAATAAGGCTTAAATATTTTGGACACATAATGAGAATGCAAGAGTCAGTGGAGACCTGATACATGGAAAAAGAGACCAACAGAAATCATGTCCATTGAGTCATGAAGAGCTGGAACCAACTGAACAAAACCAACAACAATAAATCAATTTCCTGTTATGATATCTTGACCTCTTCTTCTCTTGGAATTTTAAATTGCTCTTTTGAGAATGCTTTTGTATTTCATCTCTACACTGCTGTTATTGCTCTTTGGATTCCTATTTCTTTGACTTCGGTAGGCTTCTTTCATTTATGTCTTCATTTCCTGATTTTACCTGGTGTGTTCTTGAGATATTTTGGCTTTGATTCCAGACTTGTTAAAGATTATAACATACAGATTTTCCCCCAATTCTGCAAATTTCCAGAGACTTTCAACTTCAAGTAAAAAACAGTGTGTTTCTTTGAACATCACCAGTTTATTTTTTGAGAAATGATCTGTATCTTTGTGTGTGTGTGTGTGTGTGCGTGTGCATGCGCGCATACTTGGAGGAACAAGTATGCTACCTCAATTTGGAGATTCAGACCACCACCTCTGCTTTGCATTCAGCATTTGGCCTGACTTCATCAGTTTGTCTCTAGTGAAACAGGTGTTAAGGAGAAAACTTCAAAAGAGCTGGTTGTGCTTTGAAATCTCTGCCTTTTATGTAGAATCTTGAACAAATTTTCTTTTGACATGAACAATTTGTCTTATGGAAGTGGTGGTATTTTATCATTTGCTGGGCCCTCAGCTTTGTGAACAAGAAAGCTGTTTTTATTACTACTACTGATAGGAGTTTCAGTAGCATTCTCAAAATTCCAAATTGGTTCACTTCATAAAAAAAAAAAAGTTGGACACTGTTTAAATATTAACAAATGAATAAAATAAATATATATTTCTCATCAAAAGCTTGAAGGAACTGAAACAAAGAGGGATATGTACTAACCTACACAAGGAAGTATTTGCTTTTGAACAGCAGTGCAACTTAGCACTATCCAGAACTGTTGAAGGTGGTGGATGCAGTGTCACTCCAGGATGAACAGATCTTGAGCTCTCCAAGAAACATTGCCAAAGAGGATCCTGTGGAAGAGGCATTGTTTTACAGCTTTCAATAAGTCCGTCCACAATTTCATGTTCTGTTTTCATTGACATCAGTATCCTTTTACAAGCTGTTTGGCAAACATAATCTTCTGCTCTATCACAGCAGTATAAACCTACATAAGAAAGAAAACAAATATTGTTAGTTGTCACCTCTCTGCATTTACGGACTTCTAGTCTAGAATGTAAGCATGAGCAGCCATATCTTTCTCCTCTATTGTTTACTATCTTCTTAAACTGCATTAAATCCTTGTTATACGATTAATACTTCATTAATCTGGCAAACTGAATTGTTTATGCTTCAGTATTTTCATTATCTTGCTTTAAATATATCTGTTCAAGCAACAAAGCACCAGCTTTACTACTTCTTCTGAACAGAAGGAATCTCTATTGTCTTTACTTTTTTTCTCTCAAGTAGACTCTGAGCCTACTGAGGAGCCTATTTCATGTCTTCAGTTGGCTATTGCTTGAAACAGACAGAAAATGAGACTGACAAACTTCAAGATTGGGTGCAGGCATTAGAAACTGCAATGCCAGCAAACCATGAAGTTTTGTGTTCCAGAATCACTGCTGTGGATTTCAAGTATAAAGGAAATTTTTTCAGATAATGCCTTCCTGAAATTCACAAGGTTCTTGCTTCTTGAGTTTGCCAGCTAAGTCAGGCTTAACTGAATCTTCAAATCTGAAGACTTCTTTAAAAGATGTCGTTGTCTATTAAAAAGAGGGGATATGGCTTTCCAAAATTTGCATTTCTATTAGCTAGTACCAATTTTTGGATGACTCCACTTAGTGGAAACTCTCCTTCATATGCCCCTCTAGAAAACTCTAGAAAACTTTACTTTGTTGGACTGTTTCTGGATCAAAATACAATAGATTTCAAACAGTTATTCTTACTGTTACAGTCATTCAAAGATTGTGGAACATACAGTATTTTTAGAAAAAGGCATTTTGAACCTTTTTCTCATACTCAGTTCATGCAATGGGATAATCCATATCTCAGAATTAATTTTAAAAAATGATCACATAGAAAAGGTGGGTGGAAGATGAGATTTATCTTGGATTGATAAATAGATGTATTTTTATTGTTTTCTGCTGTAAAGGACAAATATTATCTGCCTAATATGGCTCACTAATGGTATTTTCAGCTACATCTACTAATACCCCAATTTGGACATGCAACATTTTCAGACTCAGAAATACTTAATCTACTACAAGTAATTATTAAAAAAGCTTAGAATTATTGTTTTTTATCATGGTTGTTAAGCGAATCATGTGGTCGTTAAGCGAATTCCAGCAAAAAAGTCCACTGGGGAAGCTGGATCCACTTAATGACTTTGTGATTCTCTTAACCACCACATGATTTGCTTAACGACTGCAGTGATTCACTTAATGACCTTTGTAAAAATGGTAGTAAAATCAGGTCTGGTCATGTGGTGACTTGTGTAATGGCTGCCCTGCTTAACAACCAGTATTCTGGTCCCTATTGTGGTTGTTAAGCAAGGAGTACCTGTAAATTGTCATGTTCTTGGATACACAGTGAGATTAATGTTTCATTTCAACATATGATTCTTCCTTTTGAAAAGGAAGTTATTACATATATTAATTTAACTGTGAGAGTTAATATTCTCAGATGTTCCTATTATTTTGAACTTTATTCTTATTGCATGGAAACTGATATCTGGACAAAGAAAATGAATTCCCTGTGCCCTATTTATAAATAAAGTAGTTGTTCTGCTCCTTTCCCAGTGGACAGTTCCAGTTTGGGGGGGGATGAGAGGTTGACCTGATGG
Organism: Liasis olivaceus; assembly: GCA_030867105.1. NCBI lineage: Eukaryota > Metazoa > Chordata > Lepidosauria > Squamata > Pythonidae > Liasis > Liasis olivaceus. The sequence goes on from CM061351.1 coordinate 60,966,135, forward strand.
TCTCTGATATTTGGAGTGCCACATGAGCTGGTCCTCTCTACCTTGCTTTTAAGCATCCCAGTACCTAAGGTTGAGAGAACAGACTGGTGTTGGAGGCAAGTAAAACAGAGTTACAAGGGTCCTCTGATGATGCTAGTATTGTCTCTGGATGGACAAGTTCATGATTTGGTGTTCATTCTAGACCTACAGCTGCTGCTAGAACAGCAAGGAGTGGCTATGGCTAGAGGAGCCTTCACCCAGCCGGAGCTAGTATGCCAACCGCAGTCCTACCTGATGCTGGAGGAGATGACTACAGTAACTCATGCCCTCATTTCCGCCTGGCTGGCTTACTGCAACCGGTCCAGAACATGCATACTTATCAACTCCCAGTGATGGGAGCATGTAACACCAATTTTGCAGGTTTCCCTGATACAGTTTAAGGTGCTGGTGTTGACCTATAAAGCACTTCATGGCTTGGCATCTGCAGGACTGCTTGCCCAATCTATAGGTCTTATATGAAACAGCTGCTGGTAGCTCTGGACTCCTAGGAGTTAAAGAGAGTGCTGCTCTTCTGTGGCAGCACCATTGCTCTGGAGTGGCCTCCACTTGACATCAGATTCACTTCCTCCCTGCTGGTTTTCAGGAAATTATTGGAAACCCAATTATTTCAGAGGGCATTATCTTGATTTAAAGCATTACATTATTCCTTTTTTTATTATTTTTTCTTGGTGTTCCTTCGGGGGGGGTATGACTGCATTATCATGCATGTTTTAATTGCTGTCATTCTGATTCCTTGCAAACCACTGAGGGTCTTTTGATTGCAGCAGGTTAGAAATTTAATAAATAAACTTATTCCATAGCACTGGAAGGATAAACTTATGGCCCCAACTACTCAACAGTCTGTATTCAATTAATAAAAAGCAAAATTAAAACACTGAATATTTCTTTGGATTTATACAGTTTGATCAAATCATGAAATTAACATTATTATAAAATAAATAAATAAGAATTGGAAATTGTTCTTTAAAAATCAGTCTACCTCAGGAATACCTCTATTGATTAACAATGGTTCCTCAGGTATTAGGCAGGAGTTTTTCCTAACCTAGCTGAAGATAACTTAAGAGTTGTCCATGCACAGCATGTCCTCTATTAAAAGATCTATGGCTTTTCCCTGTAGAATAATCAGAATATTTGTTTTCCTTAATTTTAGAATACAGAATTGTGTGGGTTTTTTTTTTAATTATCCAATAAATTAATTAACAATGCCTAATCTGCAGAAACCTCTTTGTGTTATTTCTATGCATTAGTTGATCAGATTATTGTACGTCAAATTTACTTTGTCTCATACTTACTATCTGTTGAATTTCTCATTGGATATGACTGTGTATAGTTATTCACACAATTCACTAACAGTGGGCTCACAGAAACACAGTAACTTTCAAGAGTTTTTATCTGGGAAGGGCCTGGTGAAGTATCTGTTCGAAAGATTGCTTGACAGTATTCCCAGCAATTTGTTTGATGACCAGCATAACTGCAACAAACTGATCCCACTAAGGGGAAAAAAGAGATTTCATAATTAAAAATTATATTTATCTTTGCTGATCAACATAAATATACTATATTGTTCAGAATCTTAGGCGCTAACATTGCTCCTACCACTATATACCAATATTTGGCCAAAAAGTTCCACATTTTGAAACTAAAATATATTGAGATGCATAAAAAAGAGCACTAAAGTTTAGAGCACATGCAATCTAATCTGCTTGACAGTCAGTTTGATCAATGTGAAATAGATGTTATATTTTCTTGAAAAATTATTTTAAAAGGTAAAATGAAATCAAGTGGAGAATAAAATGTCAAAATTCAGTTTGTTCGGAAATAAGATACTTACTTTCATTTCTGTTAATACAACTAAAAAGGGTGTTCTAAAAATAAAAACAAAAAGCATAATCAACAGCTACTAGTGAAAAAAATTTATGGTAGATATGCTAAATATTTTCCTGATAAACAATATAATTCAAATAAATTGAAATATATACATTGCCAGAATACTGTACAATAACCATGGAAGTCTCCCTCAAAATTTCATTTCCCAAAGCTAAGAAAATATTTTGATACCCTTGAATTAATGAATTAATCATAAGTCAATAATGCAAGAAGACAACAAGAGTAACAGCTGCACTGGAGTGCATCAGATGAAAATTGGACACAATTTTCAATAACAAAAATAAAAAAGCATTAAGACTTTATTGTTGACTGCAAACAGTAGCCTAAAGTGCCAAACTGAGTATAAGCCTTTCTGAATTTTATTACCTTTCCATTTGTTTCCTTCATACATTTAAAAGTATGTTGGTTCGAATATTAGCAGCCATACTTATGCATACTAGAATTTATAAGTACTGATGCAGAAGTCTGAATAGATAATTAGAATGTGACTAAAATCTTTCCTATTTCCTGAATAGTCATTCTTTTTTTTCCTTCTGCTCTTTACCAAATGGCTTGAAAATAGTCAGGAGATAAGAAGCAAACTGCAATATTTCATCATCTGCTGAAGTTTAGAAAACATGTCTACTATTTAGATATTCTGTCTATTCTGATTACTACCTCTATTTACATTTTAGGAGCTTACACAAAGAAAAAAAATAATATAGCAGACTGCTGTTGCTTATTGTCCTTAGTGTCCCAATTCTCCCTGTTCCTCTTCAGGAACCCTTCATTTCAGTGAATAACATATTTTTCATGACTGGTTTGCAGTAAGTGGCTGAATTTAGCATTAAAAGCATTTAGCTACGGACAGTTCAGTGCCTCTAAGAGACAGCTGACAATCAACACTTACCCATAATCTTTACCAATTATTATTTTCAGGTCCATATACCATACAACAATCTGAAATTCAGCTCTTCATTTGTCCAGAATATAAATTCTAGTAACATTCAAGCAAGTATCTAGTAGGCTTAAGTATATTTAATGAGATTTTAGGCTTCCAACAGCTCCTCTTGCAAAGCTTCAAAAGTAGTTTATCATTTGGAATTAGTTTATATGTTATTTGAGAAGCACAATTAAATTGCTCCAAATTAATACTTTATGATGCCTTCCCAAGAATCATCTTCCTTATATCCAATAATTAATTTTCCTATATGAAAATTAGGGCCAATTCTGAAAGACTCTCCACATCTTTGCTTGATTTCATTTTTCTAAAGATTTGCTCAAAATTCTTATGTCCTTAAATTTGATGTATTTTTTTCCTGCAACTCCATACACATTATCTCCTTATAAAATCACTGATTCCATCTAAAACACTTTTATTTCGTAAAACTATTTTAAATACAGAGAAAAAATGTTGATTTTTCAGGAGGTTTTTTTTTTCCTGATGTATAAACTAGAAGAAATGTTGTAAATTCAGTGGATTAGAAATAACCATTTTGCAAATTCAATGGCTTAATAACAATAATAGTAATAATCCCTTTTTCTTTAGTTCTAATCATTAGTTACAGTATTGTTTTGTTTTGAATGCCATTAATTTCCACTTTACTAGTTTTACTCAGTTATTTCCTGGCATTAATTAGATGTGCTTTGTTTATACTATGTTCTAAGCTTGTGGGAGGTGTTTTAATTTGATTATCAGAATCTTGTGCTATAAGGGACCTAATGGCTGCTTTCCCATTTATTTCTATACTACTCTATGGATACTACCAAAAATATATACCTGAACTCATATTCATAACTATATTTAAAAGTGCACCAATTTTTTGCATTACAAGAAGAAAACATAAAAGAATCCGACAGCAACCACAGCATGCCACTCATTTCTTAAAGGAAAGTAAATTTTAAAAATTCAGTCTCTTTCACATCAAAGACTAAATATTACTGCACCCTGTGTATTTTATTTTGAAATATTTTTCTATTAAAGATTAGGAGCTCACAACATGGAGAGATACTGAAATATAGCTTGGAGACCACCATTTCATCCCCAAATCTAGAAAACTGTACCAACGGTTCGCCTTGTAATGATTTTATCATGAAACATAAAAACAGATCTAAGATGCATCCATAGCAATGATACATGGAAGAAGGATATAAACATGTAAATACAGGTATATCATGACAAATGTGAAAAAAATTACCAGATAATTAAGTTTATTGTTTTTATATTTGTAAACATTCCTGAAATAACTCTAATTAAGAGAACAGAAAAATAATGAAATGACACATGATAAAATAAATGCAACAAAACTAAAGTGAATAAGAGTTAGGAAAAGAAATTATCATGAGAAACGACCATTACTTCACTCCTATTTTTGAAAACTCTCTTACCTTTCCTTTCCGTTCTCCAACAAATATTGGTGAATCTCCTACAGCAATGCAGAAATCCAGAAAAGAGAAGGAAACACAGCATAACAGAGGAGTGGTATAATACAGTATTAGAAGAGATAAAGCTCTTAAGTTGATGGTTATAGTTCAGAAGTATTCAAAATTATGACCTCCTCAGTAACTAAAAAAACTGTATTTTCAAATGTGTATTTGCAGCAGGAAATTGAGCTATGTATTAATAGCATTTTCAGTTCAATCTATTGGACTTAAATAGCCAGAATGTCATTATGTACACTTAAGTGAATCTCAAAGTTTGAAAAAGGACAAAAAATCTTTAGGAAAAAATACATTAAGGGATCAAAAACAGTATCCTGAGTGGATGATGTGACTCTTATGGAAGAAAATTAGGCTAGGGTATACAGGTGAAACTCGAAAAATTAGAATATTGTGCAAATGTTCATTTATGTCAGTATGGCAACTCAAAAGGTGAAACCAATATATGAGAGAGACGCATTACATGCAAAGCGAGATATGTCAAGCCTTACTTTGGTATAATTGTGATGATTATGGCGTACAGCTTATGAAAACCCCAAATTCACAATCTCAGAAAATTAGAATATTACATAACATCAATAACACAAGGATTGGAAATAGAACAATATCGGACCTCTGCAAAGTAGAAGCATGCTCAGTACTTGGTTTGGGCCCCTTTTGCAGCAATGACTGCCGCAATGCGGCGTAGCATGGATGCTATCAGCCTGTGGCACTGCTGAGGTGTTATGGAAAACCAGGATGCTTCAATAGCGGCCTTCAGCTCCACTGCATTGTTCGGTCTCACGTCCCTCATCTTTCTCTTGGCAATGCCCCATAGATTCTCTATGGGGTTCAGGTCAGGCGAGTTTGCTGGCCAATCAAGCACAGTAATCCCATGGTCATTGAACCAGGTTTCGGTACTTTTGGCAGTGTGGGCAGGTGCCAAGTCCTGCTGGAAAATGAAGTCAGCATCCCCATAAAGCTCGTCTGCGGAAGGAAGCATGAAGTGCTCCAAAATCTCCTGGTAGACGGCCGCGTTGACCCTGGACTTAATGAAGCACAGTGGACCAATACCAGCAGATGACATGGCTCCCCAAATCAACACAGATTGTGGAAACTTCACACTGGACTTCAAGCATCGTGCATTGTGTGCCTCTCCATTCTTCCTCCAGACTCTGGGTCCTTGGTTCCCAAATGAGATGTAAAAGTTGCTCTCATCAGAAAAGAGGACTTTGGACCACTGGGCAACAGACCAGTTCTTTTTTTCTGTAGCCCAGGTAAGACGCTTCTGACGTTGTTTGTTGTTCAGGAGCGGCTTGACAAGAGGAATACGACATTTGAAGCCCATGTCCAGGATCCATCTGTATGTGATGGCTCTTGATGCGCTAACTCCAGCCTCAGTCCACTCCTTGTGAAAGTCCCCAACACTTTTGAATGGCCTTTTCCTGACAATCCTCTCCAGGCTGCGGTCATCCCTGCTGCTTGTGCACCTTTTTCTACCACACTTTTCCCTTCCACATAACCTTCTATTGATGTGCTTTGATTCAGCACTTTGGGAACATCCAACTTCTTTTGCAATTACCTTTTGGGGCTTTCCCTCCTTATGGAGGGTGTCAATGATGGTTTTCTGCACAACTGTCAGGTCAGCAGTCTTTCCCATGCTTGTGATTCCTACTGAACCAGCCTGAGACACCATTTCAAGGCTCAGGAACCCTTTGCAGGTGTTATGGATTCATGAGCTGATTAGAGTGGGACACTTTGAGCCTAGAATATTGAACCTTTTCACACTATTCTAATTTTCTGAGATTGTGAATTTAGGGTTTTCATAAGCTGTACGCCATAATCGTCACAATTATACCAAAGTAAGGCTTGACATATCTCGCTTTGCATGTAATGCGTCTCTCTCATATATTGGTTTCACCTTTTGAGTTGCCATACTGACATAAATGAACATTTGCACGATCTTCTAATTTTTCGAGTTTCACCTGTAGAATGAAATGCCTGGAATCCTAAAATAGATTCTTCTTGCCACTTTTTACTGCAGTTTCCTCTAGTATAAGGTAAACCAACTTTCCTGGAGAATCAGTAAGCCACTGCACTTTCCGTATTTAAAAAAAAAAATCTTGCAGTTGGGAACAACAGAGTACACATGCTGACATGCCATAGTAAACTAAGATTCAGTATAACAGATAGGAAGGGGATCTTGGAGTGATGATACTACATCACAATTTTGGGCAGTTTTGGTTTGTTGAATGAACCAGAAACAAGCTAATGCCAGTCTTGTAGATCAGCAAAGTAATCATAGTTTGTTCCTAATTTTTTCCTTCTTCTACAGCAGCTATTGCCTTGCACCTCTGTGATAACAGAATTACAAAAAAAAAAATCATGTGTCCGTTTACGTATCATGATCAGCACAGTTGTAATCAAAAACGATGCGTAAGCCAGCAAATACCATGGTTTCTAAATGTGGTTACTGTCCTAAGCAAATCACTGTTTATTGAGGTTCCCTTTCATACATTAACCTCATATTAGGACTCAGTACAATGTGGGAATCCAACTACTTTGAAGTCACATAGTTCCAGCCTTTTGTGTAGCCAGAAAGACTATTCTGCAAACTTTTATTTTTTTGCTTTCAATTAACCTTGTTTCGTTATGCTGTTTAGTATGTAATAAATATTATCATAAATTTCAAACAAAACAAACAATTATTTCAAAAGCTACTTTAACCATAATTCCCAGGAATTGTGTTAATGTGCATCATGGTAAACCACAATTTAGCTGTGAAAATATTTTCACTAAATATATATGCATAAACAGTGGTAGGGTTGATCGTTTTATTTTTCTCAGAGCACACCAAATTAACTGTTGAGTCTGATAAGAGTACATCTAAAAACAAGAGCCGTAGGATGGCAGATTCCTCTTAAATACAGAAAAGGTAAATAGAAACAATATATTAAGAAATAGTTGTTTTGAAGAAAATAGGCTGCAGACTATTGACTAATGATTTTATTTTGTTAAATGCAATTCTTCCAAAATCAATATTTGATTTAAAATACTAGGCAACAGAAATCTACATACAGATTAATAGAAAGTGAATTCTTTTAAAAGAAAATTTCTTATTGCAATTATTCACCTAATTAAACATATCTGTACTTATTATATATTATGTACATTATACTAGAAAACAGTACCTTGAGCTAAAAAAAAAAACTAGCTAGTTTACCAATACCTTTTCTGAATGTCAGACAATCTGCAATGTAAAATTTAAACTTACCAGATATCAGAATTTGACACAAAGACCTAACAGAGATGCACTGCAGAAGATCTGATGCACAGTGTATTGTCCAAGCATAACAAAGGGGGGGGGGGGGGGCACCAGTAAATGTATTTTAAGAGACCAAGCTTTCTGGCTTAGCTTAGCATGTCATGTGAAGGCTACCTCTGAATACTATTCCATTATACCTACACACTTGCTATTAGGTATTATTAGATATTAGGTGATAGGTACTATCAGATGGATGTTTGGTGTGTTTAGTAAACACCCTTCATAATGTTAATCATGAGATGGTTCCCTTTCCTCTTCATATACCTTGAAAAAATATGTGAAAATAGAAAGCATACACCTTATAAAATGTTTCTCAAACTTTCAAGATATTGTGGACCACTAGCCAAACATTGGAAAAGGTGAGGAATATCAAATTAAACACACATATCCCTCCCTACATTTGTGTGTTCAAGAGCATGGGAATTCATGGTGAATAAAATAATGACTATGTTTGCATTTGTGAATGCCTTCCTATCCCTTCCTTGTTTCAATAACTTTTTAAACTAAATTTTATACCAAAATACGTTATCCAAAATTAAGTATTTGTCACTTGAATTATTGTATATATCCCCTGACATAATAACTTTAGCATAAACCTGCTGATCAAGAATCTTTATAGAAATCTCCAAATTCTAAGAGGCTAGGTCTAGCCCCATGAAATCCCATTTTTTGGTGTTTATCATTATATTTCTTATTTACTTTTCTTTTTAAGTTGCTGTGAGATCACAGTTCCATTTAACACAGAACATGTGAATTCAGTGAGTAACTGCACCCCAGTAAGATAGGACTGAGGTTCAGTGGGGTCTTGCCAGATGACTGCTGGCACATGAAGAAGCAGAGGCTGAAGCAGTGAACAGCTCTGGCCTATGAACAAGGGGAGGCTGCAATGGACCTTCTAATGGATCTGTGTAGATAACACTTAGGACAATATTTCTCTCAGCCTCTCAAAGTTTCAAACAGACAGTGCTAGCACATTCCTCTCAACTTGTATTCCCCATTGTACTCCTGTTCACTCACTTGTAATCCCTTCCTCTCCAATGAATGTAAATACAAATATTAAACAGTTAGTGTGTTCTCCTTTCCAACTGTCCGTGTCCTCCTTTCCAATTGTCCTGTTCAGATATCTGGTAACTATGCCTGGAGCACTATAGCATAAAGACAAAGAGTAAATCCAACTAAACACAACTTAGAGCTCATATTCAGGCCTTGTCAGGATTAGCCCAGGAAACTCCAGGAGACAGTACAGATTCAATCCAGCATAGTTTAATGGCCTTACTCCCGTTACAGAAATCTTAGAGTGAGAGCAAATTCCAGGGTCACCCTCCCAACCTCCCTTGCATTCTTTAGGGAGGGTTCAGTCTCATCCTCTTATCTGTTCCTCATTGCTCTGGTGATGAGAGTAAATTCTTAACCCCTCTTGTCCTGACTCTCACAGGCCTACACTATGGTGATAGGGGTTGTGAAACATTATTTCTCTGTCCTTATTGCATTTGCCAATAGCCACCCAGGAGCCATATTTAGAGTGACCCACTCCCTGTCAGGGGGCTGGGCCTCAGGACCATCTGCAGGGCCCCAGCAAGTAGTATTCATGCTATTTAGTGGATAAAGTTGCTTGAATTCACTCAGAGTTGGACTCCGACTGGACAGGTCCAAGTGAATTGCCCAGGGCACAATCTTGTGAAGTTACCCGGACTGAGTTCGATTCTCTGACTCCCAAGGAAGTAGACAAGGTCATCCAATCTGTAAGTCTGACCACCTGTTTGTTAGATCCTGCCCTCTCATAAGTTGTTAAGGCAGCTCAGGAGGTAAATAAGAGTACAGTCCCTCCAGCCTTGAAGGTAACGGTGGAATGTTCCTCCTGAAGAGGCAATCGCTGGATCTCTCCATCTTGGACAACTATTGGATAGTTCCCAATCTTCCCTTTGTTGGGAAGGTTGTGGAGAAAGTGGTCAGATGGCAGTTACAGAGGCTCTTGGAGGAAACAGATTATCTGGACCTGTTTCAGTTGGGCTTCACACTGGGGTATAGAATGGTGACAGCATTGGTTATGCTTGTCAGTAACCTTTGGCAGAGGCAGGATAGGGGTGGTGCTTCATCTCTCAAGGAGCATCCTTGTGCTCCTTCATCTCTCAGCGGCTTTCAATACCATTGACCATGATATCCTTCTGGACTGAATGTAGGGGTTGGGAGTGGGACGCACTGTGTTTCAATGGTTCACCTCCTTCCTCAGTGGTTGGTTCCAGTTGGTGTCAGTTGTGGGGGAGAGATCACTTCCTCAGCCCCTTCTTTTTGGGGTCCCACAGGATTCTACTCTTTCACTCCTCCTTTTTAACATCTACTTGAAATTGGTAAGTGAGGTCATCCATCAGTTAGGGGTTTGGTATTATTAATATGCTGTTGATACACCTTTACATCTCTACTCCAAGCTGCTCAAGTGAAGCTCTCAAGGTATTGACCCAGTATCTGGAGGCTGCTCAGGTCTGGATGGGGAGGAACAGACTTTGGCTCAATTCTGACAAGACTGAGTGGCTGTGGTTATTTTGTACCCTTGAGTTCGGAATGTTTCCACCTTTGGTCTTGGATGGGATTGCACTTCCCCATTTGAGACTTGTGCACAACTTGGGCGTCCTTCTGGACTTGCAGCTACTGCTTGGAGAGCAGGCTGCAGCTAAGGCCAGGATGGCCTTTGCACAGATACATCTGGTGTGCCAGTTGCATCCATTTCTTGACCAGGAGGCCCTGCAGATGGTAACTCATGCCACGATCACCTCATGACTGGACTAATGCAATGCGCTCTATATGGGGCTGCCCCTGAAAACTCTCTGGAAATTACAGCTGGTTCAAAATGCAATGGCATGAGCAGTAATGGACACTTCTCATTGTGCCCATGTGTCACAACTGCTAAGTGAGTTGCATTTGCGACCAGTTGGCTTCAGGTGCAATTCATGGTGCTGGCTCTTACCTTTAAAGCCCTTCATGGCATAGGGCCTGGTTATCTGAGGGACTACCTCTCTCCCATTGTTTCTGCCCGCTATGGTAAGTTCAGGGAAAGCAGGTGCCCTCCAGGACCCTTCTATTAAATGTTGCCTTCTTGTGAGATCTAGGAAGTGTGCCATGTTGCAGCCCCCACCTCTAGAACAGAGATATGGGTAGGGCCCACCCTCCTGGGGATCCAAAAAGCCCTTAAAACCTGGCTTTGGTCCCAGGCCTGGGTTTAATGGATTTCGGGGGATTCCTACTGTGCTGTGTTTTAGTGGCTGATTTTAGTCCAGGCTGTTTTGTTTTGTTGTTTATGTTTTTAATTGTTTTAAATTTGTATTAGATTTTGTAAGCCATCCAGAGTCTGTTGGAATGGGTGACTACAATAAATTAAATGAAATAAATATATAAAACTGCACTACCATTAAAATAGAATTTTTATAAAATGATGTACAGTTGGTATATGACTCCAGAAAAATTGTCCAGAATGTACAAAGGTACTTCAAATTTATCTTGGAAATTTGGACAACATGAAGGGTCATTTTATCATGCCTGGTGGATTTGTAAAAAAGTCAGAAATTTCTGGGTTCAAATACATATAATGATACAAAGAATTTTAAAGATCAACGCTCAACTGAAACCAGGACTTTTCTTGCTGGGATTAATGGACGGTCAATTGGAAAAGAGCCATGGAAGATTATTTTCAGATATGATTACTGCTGCGAGACCATTATATGTGCAAAAATGGAAAGATTCTGAAATACCCACAACAGGAATGGTTGGTGAAAATGACAGAACCAGGAGAGATGGCAAAATTAACTTGCTTGATTAGAGAAAGATCAACAACTACATTTATCAGTGATTGGAAATTCCTTATGGACTTTTAGCTGAAAAAAGAGAAAAATGAACTTTTGATTTATGAGTTTGAAGATTAGAAAGGGTAGTTTATGGAAAGAAGGAAATTATGATATAACTTTGGAGAGAGAGGGTAAAATATAAATGCATTTATAAACGCTGTCAAAAATATTGGAAGTAACTTCTTTATAATTTTTTTCTTTTTCTTTTCTATTTCTTTTTCTATTTTCTTTCTTACTTATTCACTATTCTTTATTTTCTTTGTTTTTTTTCTAATATTTGTATTGTTTTTATCTTGTTAAAAAATTCTTCAATAAAAAGTATATATATAAAAAAACCCTGCACTACCATGATATATACTTCAGTAACACTGTTATGAGTTATAATACAGGTAGTCCTCGTTTAGTGACCATTCAGTTATGACAGTGATGAAAAATTGACTTTGTGATCAATCCTCCCATTTACAACCTTTGCAGGTCTGTAAAGCAAAGGAAAGCTGAAGTAAGATCATAAGCACAGTCACAGTTTCACTAAGCAACTGCTTCGTTTAACAACTAAGTTGCCAGTCCCAATTGTGGTCACTAAACAAGGACTACCTGTATTGCCATAGCCATCAGGGATTGATACAAACACAGATCTGTATAGTATATGCCATAAATATGAAAAACTTGAAGGTGGGCAACGCTGAAAAAAATTGGTGACTGTGTAAGAAATTCAAACCACACATTTTAATGTGCCTTAATAAAAAAAGGTTTTTATTTAGAAAGGAATTGCTAGCAAGAGGGAAGAACACAAAAAAGTTACCCATTAGCTAAAGTCTCTAAAAGCATGTGTAAAAAATACTGGCATTTATTATAATAGTCTAGGATTTATGGCTTCCAACTAAACTTAAAGCATCTCTCTCTTCAACTTTCCTTCCTTCTTATCAAGTTTCAGCCTAGTTCTCACCACTCCTGGTAAGTTTCCTTTTGCTTCCATCTGACCTTCAGCTGAAGCATTTATCATGCACCCCTGTCAGGTTCAGCCCAAGAAACTCCACGAGATGGTTCTGGAATTGCTCCGTTCTTTATTAGCTTGCACCTGCTAGACAGAATCTCGCCAGACTAACTCTAACTCCCAAAGTCTGCAACTAAACACTATGAATTCCTTAGGATGGTGCCACTCTCAGCCTTTTTGCTTTCACACGCTCAGTCTGTGGACTGAGGAGATGCTTCTCCCCATGATCTTGAACCTCCTCATCCAAGTCCTCCATCACAACCCCTCACTGAAAAGGTCCAAAGAATCTATTTCCTCTAAAGTGCTTCTCTAAAAAGGGAAGATTGGAGCTGAATCCAAGAAGGGCTTCTGGAGGGAACACACTACAATCTCTTTCAAATCTACAAGAACCATCCCTCTCCTAAAATGAGAAACTGACCACTTCCAAGATCCAGCTGACCACACTTCCACCAGCTCTCTACAAGAGGCAGGAGTGTATGGATCCAGCCCACATTTGACAGGGACATACTAGGGATATACATATATTAATTGATTTGCCAATACAAGAATATCTCTGCCATTTTCAACAATTGTTTTATAAACAGAAGCTAACAATATGTATTATTATTACTAATTGTTAACATTTGCTTTCTTATAACTATAATAAGATCAAATTAGGGAAATATAATAAGATTAAAACCATAACATTCACCATCTTAAAATGAAACAATTCTAGTATCTTAAAACCACAAGAGGAACAACAATAGCAAACACAGTGAATTAAAGGTCTGGGTGAACAAATACATTTTCAGCTGACACTAAATATTTACAAGACTGAGCCAGCTGCAAATGAACAGAGATGGAATTCTATGATTGGAACAAGAATGCCCTCTGTCAGGTTGCTCCATAAATTAATTTCTGCTAAATGCAGACCTATCAAGAAGGCATCCCCCCAGGTAATTATCACTGTATGTTCCTTTTCCATTTAATTTCATTATTTCTCATTCCATGATCATTTGTAGCTTTAATTCAAGAAAATAGTTTATGCATCTAATGAAATAGGGTCTAGTCCACAAACACATTATAATGAAAGTCTGTGTTGTTTTTACTGCGATAGACTAACAATGTTCTCTAGAATCTGACTGGAACATAGTCTTCCCTTGAGTGGTAGAAGAAAGAAACAGACCTGGAAAAATTCACATAGAGAGCTCTTTTTTAGGCTGGGCAAAGTAGCAGAGGGGCAAGGTTAGCATGGTTGGTAACAGCAAGGAATGGGGCCAACAAGCAGCCCATTCATGGTTTGGGAAAGTCTCTTTAATCACAATATGCCTTCTTATTACAAAACATCAAATAGAAAAGAACAGCTTACACACATCAGATCACACACATGTATTTATGGCTACAATTTCTAGATTACAAGAACATATGACTTATTAACCAAAGTTTGTGTTGGTGTATAGGTAATATGAAACTATGACTAATACTGAAAAGAAAGCAAAACATTACAGAGAGAGGAAGGAGCAGGGAAAATACAGGTATACTCTGTTGGCGCTTATTTGCAAATCAGTTTGCCAAAAAACAACATAACATAGTTAAACTTGGTTTGATTTTCTTCTACACAACTGTATAGTGTGGAAACTATAGCCAGATTTTATAATCAATCTATATCAAACAAGTTTAGTTATGAGAAAAATAACTAATATCTGCCAAATGCTTACCTCATATTCTTTCCTGCAAATTTTGAAAATATCGTTTTTTGAAGATGCCTGAAATAAATTTATTTCATTATCAGCATGTTATCCAGACTATTCAAAAACAGAATTTAGAAAGTATATAGATAAGAGTTGTGATAATTTTAAAATCTCACCAGTATATTTCTACTACAGCAATAGATTTGAATCACTCAGATTATTCTAAAATTTGGAATTTAATCAATCCTCCCAATTCTGGGAGGATGGAGACAAGAGCGGAAAGATGCAATGAATTTAGGAACTTCAATGTTAACAAAAAAAGGGGGGGAGGCGCTTGAGAGGGTGCCTAGTCAAAACAAAATAAATGCTGGAGTGCAGTGTCTAAGACCCCTTCCCATATGCTGCTGGAACCTATCTCCTATCACCCTAGCCATGCAGGCATGATGGTAAATGCAGCCCAAGAAAATACAAAGGGATGCAGGTTCCTTGCTTTTGATCTTACATTTTAAGCTATAAACTAAAGTACAAGAGAGAGTGAGAGTCTGAGAGCCACTCAGTGCAGTGGTTAAGGTGCTGGCCTAGAAACCAGGAGACCGGCCTCCCTTAAACATGAAAGCAGGCTGAGTGACTTTGGGCCAGTCATTCACTCTCAGCTCAACCCACTTCACAGGTTTGTTGTTGTGGGGAAAAAAGTAGGCAGGAGTATTAGGTATGTTACCCACCTTGAGTTATGTATAAAAAAGGCAGGATGATGATGATGACGATATCATCAAACATCTGCCTATCCCAGGTCCTTGGGAAAGACTCAATAGGTGGATAAAATGCCAAATCCAAAAATGTGATCAATCATAATAATTATTATTATTATTATAATAAAAAGTCAGGAAATAAACAAGATGAGTTTAAACTCTTGATTCAGGAAGATTAATATGAATTCATACGGATAATAGGCACTTGATAGAATCATCATATTATTAAAACACAGCAATATATAATTTGTTCCAAAATAATACAGGTAGTCCTTGGTTAACAACCACTTGTTCAGCGACCATTCGAAGTTATGACAGCACTGAACGAGTGGAAGTTCCTCAAAGTTCTGACCATCCCAGCACCCACATGGGGAAGCCAGCAGGGAAGGTCGCAAGTTGCTCGGGTAAGTCTCCCCCACCCATGCACTCTCCTTCAGTCCTTCTGCGCTCGCGCTGCACCTCCCCAGCCACCCATATACCCTCCCACTCCACACATGTACCCTCGCACACACTCCCCAGCCACTTGCACACCCTCACACACTTTCTCCACCTGGTAGCAGCCACCCCAAGCCCCACCACATTTGTACCATGCCTCCCCAGCCATTCATGCACCCCCTCGCTCCCTGTCCTATCCAGCAGCAGCCACTTACGTGCCTGTTGGCCTACTTGCAAGCTGCCTGAGACTTGCAACTTCCTGCCAGCTTCCCAACTCACTTTGGTTGTTGGAAGCCAGCAGAAAGTTGTGACAAGGTGCTCGCTTAACAACCCATGATCCTCGCTTAACAACAGCAACAGGGACTGTAGAAATTGCCATCGTTAACCGGTACAGTCACTTGATGTCGTTCTTTACAACCGCATCACTTAGCGATGGAAATTCCAGTTCCAATTGCCATTGTAACTTGAGGACCACCTATAGCAGCAAGAGAGAGGAATTATCACCTGGTCAAAAAAAAAATACACATACATATATGCATGTATTATCTTAGCCTTTTAGACTTCACTTTTCTGTCACTGCACTTATGTAGTCTGCTTTTACCATTTTTTGGTTTTATAATGTTTATTTTGTCATGTTTTATAGTTCAGATTATACTGTATTGGATTGCCCTTATTAGTTGGTTACAAATTTTGTTATATATTGTTTTTGATATATATTGTTTCTATTCTCTGACAGTAATAAAATTGTCTGTCTATCTACACATATAAATTCAAACAACTGAAGAAAAATACTTGTGGGGATCAGCTAAATAAAAATAAATGGAAAGAAAAAATGTGTCCACTACATAGTATAAATCACTGAATGAAGGACAGTGTTGCCCTTAGCTCTACCCCATGATTTTCGTACATGACAGAAATACTCCAAAACTGGCACACTAAAATCAAAACAGATTCTTTGGAGCCCAGTAATATTTAGCAATCCTCATTCACAATATTATTTTCTTTGCACTTGATCTCCATGGCGATCAATAAGGACCTCGGGGACCTTGTCTGTTGACAGCGTGTAGTTTGGTTTGAACCGAAAACCCCTTTCTGTCTTTCTTGTTCATTGGTAATGGGGATAAAATAGTTTTTTAAAAACAAAATTCTAGCTATCTAAAATATAGAGCAATCACTTTATATTCCACAAGAATGACAGAGTGAGAGATTTAATCTCCCATAAACATTTTCTCATTAACTTAGATTGGCCAAGGATATTGTTAAGAGCTTTAGCCTACCATAAAAATGTTCTTATATCTTTGGCCAAACTGCAATTATCTTATGAGGATGGCAGTTTTAACCTATCAGAATTTCAGCTGTTAAGATATTTTATCTTAACATCTGTGTTTTTCTAGATTGACATTTATAATTAGTTTCCTCCACAGGCCCAACTGAAAACAAATTTGTAACATCTCTGAAATCTTGGCAGGTGTTAGGGTTTAGATATGCTCATCTCCTGCTTTGAAAGCTAGTAACATGTTTGGTTAATAGGTGTGAAGGAATGGTTGGCTGAAGGCCGCACTCGAGGAGATAAGCATTCCCTTACCCTAAAGTTTAGGAACTCCCCGAGACAGCGCAGCACAGTTACAGTTCTGTTGCATTTATTAGCTTCCACCTCAAGACAGAATCTCTCCAGACTGAATCTAACTTCCCAAGCCAGCAAGCCACAACACCGTGAATTCCTTAGGGTGGTGCCAGTCTCATCTTCTTAAACTTCCCACGCTCTTGTTGAGGGCTAAGAGAATGCTTATCTCCTCGAGCGCGGCCTTCATCCAACCATTCCTTCACAATAGGTAAGCAATTACAATTTGATCCCGAATCACATGAGAAGTTGATGTTGTAGTATAACTCAAAACTGAAAACAGTAGGGAAGATGTTGTATTGAAATGCTTTGGGTAAACAAGGGATTAACTTGTTAAATAAGTTGGTTTTTAATGGCTGTTTTAAAGACTTTGAGAGATTGTTATTCGAGTTTCACTTGTCTTCAGTATACATTTTACAATATATACAACTGAGACATGTATTAATTAAAACAGTATGGCCTGAATGCTTTAGCAGCCTCGAAGGTACCTAAGGTATCTGTAATTTTACCTTTTTAAAGAGATGGTGTGCTAGAAACCAATAATTCAGTTTTATAAGGTATTAAAAAGTGAAATCAGCATGGATGGATGGGAGGGAGGGAGGGAGGAAGGATTGGAATACAGATAGTCCCCAGGTTAAGAACGCCCAGTTTACAGATGACCTATAGTTAAGAACAGAGCCGACTGTAGCAAAACTCAAGTTAAATACACAATGATTTGAGTTAAATATACAATGGTTTGGGTTCATTACACCATACTACTTATACAGTATTATACAATAATACTGTTCTGGCTTACAATATAAATTTGATTTAAGGACAGACCTTGGAAATGGAACGTGTTGTTAATCTGGGAATAACCTATATTCTGTTTTGGAAAATCAATGACTTCACATACTATTTTCAGTCTGTTTAGAAAGCAACGCATATTAGACTTTTGATATTGGCAATGTAAGAAATCTGAAAATACTTTTAACTCAGATGATTGGTCTTTTTTCTGTCACAGTTTGTTTTGGTTTCAGATTATGTTTGAAATACATTCATGTAATTTTATGTATGTGAATGGAATTTTGGGAAGAAATAATTAAGCATCTCAATGTGATATTGAATTCTACTCCTAAAATATGGAACATATCATCTTAAGGAAAAGCTTTGACTTTCTCAAGCTTGGGGCACAGGTAAGAGGATAATGTTATGTAACTGGAAATAAAGCCCAGGATATTTATTTTGTGCTATGAACATTGATAAGATAATTAAATTGTTATATCATCCAGATTTAATGATAAATTCAACAATCTGAGCAGCAAACAATTATACTTCAGCTGTTGAGAAAGGATAAAATTTGCTGGTTCAAGGAAAAGAAGCTCTACAACAGAAACTGACAAAAGAAGCAACACTACCTAATGAAGGCAGACACACAAAAAGAACAAACCCAGTAGATGAAAGGAACAACCAGAAGCAAAAATATAAAATATAACCTGTACTTTTGGAACTCCAAAACAACTTTGAAGCATTTTCAGATAAAATCACTTCTAAAAGTTCAAAGGAAGAAAAAGGGTCACTGAATGGGAGACACAATGATGGATCTTATATCCCATAAGAAATACACAAAAAAATCACGATACTTGATGACTCATTGCTATGTCAAACAAAACAAATGTATGCCAACCAGTTTCACCGGCTCATGAAATGCCATAAGAGTAAAGGATGTGACAGAACTTCCAAGACTTAACCAGTCCAATGACAATTATCTCTTTCTTAAAGTCCTACCTCCACAAAATGTGAGAGGAGTATGCACTAGAAGCCAGGACTTATCTGTGATTGCCCTCACATTACGGAATATGCTGCCCCCAGATCTGAGCTCAGCAGCTTTGCTCTTGGCATTCAGAAAGGTGATGAAATCCTTCCTATTTAAATAGCATTCAACACCAGGCTGGCAAGTGCTAGATGATATTTTTTGTGATTTTTCTTATGTTTTAATGATTCTTCCATGAGTGAAATACTGTTATTGTGTCTACCATTCAGATTTCTTTGGATGAGCAATATAAACAATATAATATTTTCGGGTGGGGTAAAATAAAATACACATCCTGGGAACAAATCATACTGCAAAATCAGCAACACCCATATCACCACAGAATTTGAATATCTTGGAAGGAAGCTGAACAGCTTGAAGTTTGCAACCATTCTTCCAGTCCACTGAAAAGGACTTGAAGAAAAAAGATGAATACTGCGAATCAATAACTGGTCACACAAAATGATGACAAAGAAAAGTTTTGGGTTTTGAGACCACAGATTCAATTAGCCAGCTGATGTATTTCTGCTATGAGAAGGGATTGCATCCCACAAGGATTGGCAAAAATACGTTTGGCCAAAGCATGGTAATCTTGATTAGGAGGGCTTTAAACTGAATCCTCTGAAAGCTAGAAACGAAGAACCTAAAGAAAGGACCTCAGTTAAAGACTTGTACACTGTAGAAAATGAAATGTAAGAAATAACACTGGGTCACAAACTTCCTTCATTATCTATACACTAATGCTCAGAGAACGGGAAATAAGATGAGTCTGAACACTTAATATGGAAAAACAAATGTGTTTTCAGAGGTATAACAGAGATCTAATGACTCCTATGATTGGAATACAGCAATTAAATATTAATAGAAAAGGATAAGGAGTTACACTGTGTGTTAAAAATATCTATGCCTACTCAGAAATCCAAATAAATTCACTTGGCAAAGTTGTAGTAAATATCTCAGTTAAAATAAGTGGAGGACCAAACTAAAGAATACTGTGGTTGGTATTTATTATCACCCATCCAACCAAAGCGAACGTGAATGCCTTACAAAAGGAAGATACAGATCAGAGAATGAAGTGACAAGAGATTATAATCATCCTGAAATCTGTTAGGAGACAAACTCTGCCAAGCATGGCCCTTCCAGGAAATTCCTGAATTGTGTCAGTGACAAAAGATCAAATAAAGGAACCTGTGAGGAAGACTTAGTGGAGAAATGTGAAGTAGCAGTTATATCAGAGGATAGTGACCATGTAATATTAGAGCTTTTATCTTAACAAAAATAAGATCGGTCATAGTGAAACACGTATTCTGGACTGGTTCCATACATCCTGCAGGATGTGAACCAGTTTTAATGACCAACAATAGCATGTTCTGGATGGATGAAATTTCAGAATTCACTACTGGGAAAATTTACTAATGCAACTTTTAATCAAGGCTTTGTAACAAACTGGAATGTTCAATTATCCCAGTCTACAGATTGACTGGGGCTTAAGCAACCTCTGAATATGCAGATCAGCTTGGATTACTGAGGCTCTATAGGCAACAAAACAGGTGGACAAACATATAAAACAACAGTAGCAAAAATCAGAACATGCACAACTTAGAATACATTTGAGAATCTTTTCTCCACTTCCACTGCATCTGCTGAAAAGCACCTGTTCTGGGTGGTATTGGTGCAATCCATAGGGTCAAGGAAAGTCTTAGTACTTTGCCACTGCAAATTGGGAGGGCTTCATAGAATTTACTGCAGCTAGATTCATTCATATCCTTCCTTCAATGCCACCTCTGGTGATGGCTGCAGGAGGTCATCACAGCACTGATTTGTCCTGTGTTACTGGATCATTTTTTACTTGTCCTCCTTGAGAATGTGACTAGGATGCCTGAATGAGTTTGTCCCTAACTTATCCTTTACATCCAGCTCCCTCTTGACTGGTACTGATCAGCAGGGATTCACTGAAACAGGTATTATGTCTAATCATTAACACATCCCTCATTTGGGGGGGGGGAGTGCTATTTGCTTTGAAAAAAGGAGTAGAACATCCCCTTGCCAAAAAAAAAATCTTTAAATTCCTCCTTTTTACTAACTTTTGGCTAGTTTTTGAGTATTTAGAAAAAAAATGCATTGCACTGGTTTATCCAAAATACATTATGCCAAACTAACCTGTCAGCTCTACAAGAGAGACCAGTATAAGAAACCAATGCCATATAAGTCAGGACTGCTTTTTTAACAGCTATAGTAACAGAGTCTTGCAAGTCTTCATGTGTTTCCCCCCTCCCTCACTTTATCTTCATGTGCCTCATGTGCCTTGTCTAAGGCGTTTTCTCAAGTTATTTTCTTGGCCCAGGCTCAAGCCCAATTTATCTGACTGTTGCCTTGATAGTGGCTCTTTCTCCTGTCTTTCAAGGCCATTCCCTATGCCCTCTACACAACCTGATCTTCTTTTTTGATAGAGTGACCTGTCTAGCAAACTAAGGAATATGGTAGTCATAGCATACCTTGACTTCATCCCAGCAGGAGGTAAGCCACTGAGCCAGAAGTAAAGATTGGTATGGTGCCAAGTTCTCCAGCGGGCACTTGGGGTTTTCCCAACAATCCAGTAGGCAGTCCCACTAATCAGTGCTCTGATTGGCCACTGGTAACAGAAGGCAACCAGGGCTCTCATTAATGGCTTCCAAGTGACCTCTCCTTGTTTGGAGATTCTGGAGGGTTCCTTGGTTAACAAAGGAGTGGAAATAAAGATGCCTGGGGCCCTTGTGACAGAAAACAAAGAATGAATATGATCAAGAACTGATATGAACTTATATTTGAGCCTATAATGTAATGATAAGGCGGGGGGGGTCAAAATTTCTGCACCCTTATTGCATCAATGTAGTAACATCTAGAAGCCTTGCTTAAAACAGTCACTATAGGGCAGGGTGGGCAAACAGATCTCTAGAGATTACTGTTATTCTTTTGCAAGACATCCTAGTTATCTTTCAGAAAACTGTTAATATGTGATCATTCCAACAAGACTATGGAGATCAATATTTGTGCTTGCATGACACTTGATCAGCAAAGGACTATTTTAATTTTGCACTGACTTTGTTTTATGAGGTGTTGTTGGGGGGGGGGTTCCCTATTTTTATGCCTGGGTTCTCTAAACCTCCTAGAGTTTTGTAATTTTGGCATATATAAATAATGGAAATAATAAAATAAATGAGATTTAATTTGGTCTCCTTTGCTGTTTAGCATTCATAGAAAGCTGCTCCTGCAATCATCAGGTATTTGTGGAGCTGGGTGTTACCTTTATGTGTATAACACCTAGGTCTACCTCTCCAAGATCACCGCAGATGGAGACTGCAGCCATGAAATTAAAAGACGCTTGCTCCTTGGGAGGAAAGCTATGGCAAACCTAGATAGCATATTAAAAAGCAGAGACGTCACCTTGCCGACAAAGATCCACATAGTCAAAGCTATGGTTTTTCCAGTAGTAATGTATGGCTGTGAGAGCTGGACCATAAAGAAGGCTGAACGCCGAAGAATTGATGCCTTTGAACTGTGGTGCTGGAGAAGACTCTTAAGAGTCCCCTGGACCGCTAGGAGTTCGAACCAGTCAATCTTAAAGGAAATCAACTCTGATTGCTCATTGGAAGGATTGATAATGAAGCTCAAGCTCAGATACTTTGGTCACCTAATGCGAAGAGAGGACTCTTTGGAAAAGACCCTGATGCTGGGAAAGATGGAAGGCAAAAGGAGAAGAGGACGGCAGAGGATGAGATGGCTGGATAGCATCACTGAAGCAATGAGCATGAAATTGAGCAAACTCAGGGAGGCAGTGAAAAATAGGAAGGCCTGGCGCAATATGGTTCATGGGGTCACAAAGAGTTGGACACGACTTAACGACTAAACAACAACAACAACTACCTCTCCTTTCTTTTCTTGCCAAATGTGCCAAGATCTCTGGCTGGTTCCTGTCTGGAGCAGACTATAGACTGAATAAGTTGTAACTGGTTAAAACTGAATCCAGGATAGTTGTGTCAGCCCTTCAAAATAGGCCAAGTAAGGAAATAGACACTACAGGAACTCTTGGAACTTTATTTTATTGCTTGGAACTTTATTTTATTGCTGTGGAGTATACTAACAGAATCTTGAAAGCCTGGCACTGTTCTATAAAAGACTAGAAAAGATGGACCAGTAGGCAAGAAACAATGGCTGGGACTTCAGGAACAAAGAGTGCTTGTTTTACCTTGAGAAAGATCCTCATGTAAGGTTGCAAAAAAGTTGCAAAAAATAGGGATTTTGCATGGGCACGGTAAACTTTAACAGCAGCAAGGTCCAGATTCTTTACTGAAGACTGTTATAACCATGAATGAATAGAGTGCAGAAAGTCAAATACAGGCAGTCCTCATTTAGTGACCACAATTGGGACCAGCAACTTGGTCACTAAGCAAAGCAGTCACTAAGTGGGAAATCACATGACCACAACTGTGTTTTCTGATTCAAACTGACAAAACTAATCAGTTTCACACCTTTGGCTTTTGTTTGCCTCCTAACCACTCCCCCATCCTTTGGAATGCTCACCCCGGTGCTGGATAATTAACAAGGGAATTAATGTATTGTCAAAGGCTTTCACGGCTGGAATACGATGGCTGAAGTGGGTCTTCCGGGCTGTGTGGCTGTGTTCTGGAAGTTTTGGTTCCTAATGTTAGGAACCAAACCTTCCAGAACACGGCCACACAGCCCGGAAGACCCACATCAGCCAAGGGAATTAATGTTTGTATTTACACTCACTGGAGAGAAAGGGATTAGAAGAGAGTAAGTAAGCACACAATGGGGAATACACATCGAAAGCAATGCACTGGTGTCAGCAGGTGCAAGTGTGCTCAGCAAACAGCCTGTGTTTTCCCCATTGTGTGCCTGCTTACTGTACTCACCTCTAATCCTTTTACGCTCCACATCCCATCCTTCACTGCTTCCTCCTCCTTGCCTTCCAGCACCTATACTGAGGTAGAGATGCTGCCCCACAATATGCATGACTGGAAGCCCCCGCTTCTCCCCTTGCCAATCTCCTCCCATCCAAATGTTCCCACCCGGGTCTGTAAACCAGGAGAGAGGAAACATCTGTGCACCTCTCTCCCCCTGCCCCCATCAATGCCCAAGTCACTCTGATGCTTCCCTGCCCTCCTCCCTCTCCCATGTGCCAACCACAGCCCCCCTCCTCCCCTCGACCCTCTGGAAAAGAAGGGGCTCATCAAGCAATTTCTGCAGGCTCTCTCTCCTCTGTCCTCCCCCCACTCGCAGAGCAGAGAGATTGGAGATGAGGGGATTAGAAGAGAGTACAGTAAGCAGGCACACAGTGGGGAACACATCAGCTGTTTGCCGAGCATGTTTGAGGCTGCTTGCACCAGTGTACTGCTTTTGATGTGCATTCCCCATTGTGTGCCTGTTTACTCTTCTCTAATCACTTATTCTCTAATCTCTCCACTCTGCAACGGGGGGAAAAGGAAACACAACAGGTCAGACACATGATGTTTACTGACTGTAATGGTAATCACATGACTGAGGAAAGCTGCAAATGTCATAAACGGTTGTAAAGTTATTTTTTCAGTACCGTCATAACTTCGAATGGTCACTGAATGAGTGGTCAGTAAGTGAGGACTACCTGTATATAAATGGCTTTGAATCAGATCTATCCCCAAAAGCAGACTAAAAAGCAACAAGGCTTCTTGTTTAATCATATAAAAATTTAAGTAGGCAGCACTTGGGGTACATTAGGTTTCAACTTTATGAAAAAGAATCCCCCATGCTGTCAGGCAAAGTTAGATGATCAGGAAGAAAACACTATTGCTAGAATTATAATATCCAGCACATTAAGGAGAGCTTAATATTGACTTTGCAGGATTTTTTTCTCTCACTGGAAAGAGACCTTGATCTGTTTGGAAATTCTGCCCTTACTGCTGAGATAGAAGCACAGGACTGAAGTAGAAAACAAGACACAGGTGTGTATTGTCTAGAACTGCTGTTATGGCAATTAAGTGGCCAGTCAGTTGATGAATCTCTCAACTATGGATATTAAGACGTGTTTTAGTTGCCTTGCAAAAGAAACAAAAGTGGATTTCTCCAGTGATTAAAAAAAAGACCACTTGGTGGAATTAAGAAATACTCCAATAAATTAATTCAAGTTAGGGTAGGGCAAGATTTTTGCAGGTTTACACTATTATACTGACACGAAGTGTTGTTTCAATATGCTAAAACAAATCAATCCTCTGTAAGTGCTATTAGGAGCCAGTCAGCAATATAAAGCATGAAAGACCAACCTGTACATGATCCACTAAAACCCAGTTTCTGCATTTTAAGAAGAATCTAAATAAAATGTAATGCATTTTAAGAAGGTCAGAGAAGATAGTACAGGAAACAATTTATGAAAGAAGTCTGAGGAAAAAGGATCTATTTAGCTTAGAAAAGTTAAGACTGAGGAGGAATATGGTTGAACTTTAAAGGACTACTGCACAGACAAAACTTCTTCTTTGTTACTTTAGAGGTCTAATGGGTTTATGGTTTTGGAAGGTAATTTTTGCTGAAGATTAGAAGAAACTTTTGATGGTAATTTACAAAGCAAGCAATTTCTAGAGTGGTGGCAGGCACTCTCTCACTAGAGGTCATCAATAAAAGACAAGATCAATCTGTGGGGATGATTACTGAAGGCATGAATAAGATAAAAGAGCCATCTATGGAATTCCTGCACCAAATTGGACTGGGAAAGTATACAAGCTCTCCTTCCGATTAATGGGATTTTTTTTTATCTAAAGTATTTAAGCCTAAAGAAACTGATTCATAAAACAAATATCAACATCTATATAAATATGAGTAGGGAAGATGACTCTGAAACCAAACAATTTTTTTAAACTGAAATAGCATTTGTTACTATGGGAACTGTTAGCAGAACTACAGAAAGTTCACTGACTTGGTCAAAAGATACTACCCCAGCTATGCTGGAATAGTAAACTCATCTCTGTGAAGCAGCCCCAACTTCCCCAAAGCATTTGGAAGCACTACCTCAATGTCAAAGTTAGCACATCATGCTAAGCACTGGTTGGTTTGATTTTGGCTTAAAGTACTATAAAATCAATCATTATGGTTTGTTTTGAGACTTGATGCATTAAGAGAGTCTAGTTAACTATGATTTATTTAACAAATTATGATTGAGCAAACCATGGGTCAATGCACAATATGAAGCCGGGCAGGAAATATTATTAAGGGCTAGGGGAAATCAGAAGCTCTCTAAGACTGTACAAGGCAGAATTGTTTCTGAATAAGGCATAATAAACAGCACAGGCATCAGAATAATACTTGTGAGATGCTATCTGCACAACTTGCTAAGCCACAGGTAAATTATAGTTAAGAACCCGGGTATGCCATCTTATCCCCAGTGTAGAAATCACTAATCAAAGCTGGAGGCCTGTTTGAGCTTTAATTTGTCATCTGAACCTGGACCAACTGTCATTTTTGATTTGCAGAAGCAGAATCTGAAGTTTTTGTAAGTTTCAGTTCACATTTCCACAAAAATCACTGACGCAGTTCGGATGACATGTTAAACCACAGGCAACTCTCTAGTTCTGGTTAACAAGCCATATATTATAAGGTAAAAGCTGCACACACCTTCCTCTTAACCCCTTTTTGTAGCTTACTGCTTTGCAAGAATGCACCCGCTAAAAAAGTCATATCGTGAGGTAATGCAAAGCACTTACATAACTCTCCTTGCTCAATACACTTTATAGCAGAAAGTGTGGAGAAAAGAATTGGAAGAATAGAAGTGTTTCAGAAGGCATGTCTGTGCTGCCAATCTTTGCTAATATAAATTTTTCTTATATTAGCACCATATACACATTCTCCCAAAAGAGAGGATCCAACCAACTCTTACCTGTTTACATGCCTGCCGACATTCTACAGCAATGGCTAATTCACAGCACCCTAAGCCAACCCAGCCATCAGATTTTTTCAAAACACCTTTAAAGAAAAATTATAAAATACATTATAAAACCAAGCTTTTGTATGTTTTAAAATTATATCCTGTAATTACCATACAACACAAAAGGCAACACTGCTCTACAAAACTTTTCACTACATGTCTAATATACTGCTGCCAAAATAAACCACACTAAATTCAGGAGGCATGTTGTGTAGTTTATAGGATTAGAAGTGCCTAATTTCTCAGTCCCTCTGGAAAGGCCCTTATTCTTGCTCACCTTAGCACCCTCCCTCTAACTATGGAAGGTAGATCCCTTTCCAGGAAAATCTGTGCCCCACCATGCTAGGCGACTTGAAACTGCCAAGCATAGCTTCATCTCCTCATTGTACAGAGACATTTGCAATACTCATTTTCCCACTGTTCACTGGGTTGTACAAAACAATTCTGATTCTCCCTACTGTTCTGTCACCCTAACCCTATCATAGCCTGTAATACTGCCAAGTTCTATGCAGCAGCATGCATTTTATAGGATAGAGATAAATATGTTTCACATAGTTCATGTCTGACTACAATACTGTAATTTCTTACTTCCAATTATTCAGTTTGACATCTTATGTCACTACACTTAATTTTTTAGCACAGTACATTAACTTACAATACTTTATTTAATGTTGAAATTTAATGAAATATTTTAATTTTTAGTTAACCCCATTACTTTTATAGATTTGGTTTTATAACAGCTTATAGTTTTTATGTCACTGTCTTTTAACACAGAATTGGTGAGGTATCAAAAGAACGGAAGAGAATAAACATCCCTATCTTTAAAAAAGGGAAGGAGGAAGAAGCTGGAAAATATAGACCTGTTAGCTTGAGGTCTGAGCTAAATATAACTGGCTGAGTGACCACACCCAGAGAGTACTCATAAATGGCTCCAGATCAGATTGGAGACCACTATCCAGTGGAGTGACACAAGAGCTCTGTTCTGGACCTTGATTTGTTCAGCCTATTTTTTAATGACCTGAATGAAAGTACTGAGGGAATGATTTATTGAGGGAATGATTATCAAATCTGAAACTGACACAGAACTAGGAGTGTCTAGCACTTTAGAAGAGAAAAAGAAGATTCAAAAAGATCTATACAAGCTTGAAAATGGACAAAAATGATCAGGATTAAAAAGAAAAAAAATGAAAACTCCTGCACCTGGAGAGAAAATTGGCAATTAGTTTGTGAACAAAAGTTCATTCCCTATGGCTTCTCACTTGAATATCTAAGCTAACTGGGATATGATGATGCCATGAGTATGGTTAACACCAGAAGATGGCCCAAGCATCACACTTCCATTGCTCATTGGTAGAAGGTATTAATGACGCCCCATCCAATTATTTACAAAAACTTATATTTACAGACACAGATAGCCTTTCCCCTTTGCCATATTAGAGGGCAGATATAAGAAGACTCTATACCCAGAAACACTCTGCCAAGATGGAAAGGGTGACATTATTATGAGCAGAAGGAATAACTTTCAGGAACAGAAGGAAGAGCCACTACCAAAACAATGGTAAAATAAAAGAAATTTGAGTCTGGGGCAGAATTGTAATCCAAGCAAATGTCTCAGACAAGACCCTCTCTTGCTCTCACAAAGGTAAGGGAGAGAGGGGGGAAGCACATTCATGCTTCCAAGATTCTGTTACCATAACCTTATAATAAAAGTAGTACTGTATTAGCATTCATGACTTTGGTTTTGTAGTATGGTCTACCTTGGAGGGCTGATAGAAATAGAATCAATGGCTTACATTTTTTAAGCTGCCCCTTCTATGAGCAAGCCAGACACTGAAGGATAACTCCACTTATTAAAAGGGTGGTCCACAAAATTTTATCTTCTTCAGTTACTACTGAAGAATACAGCCCTTAATATTTCGGCACAAGTTGTAAGATTTTGCTATGAAGCCTTACAAAAGGGTAAGTGCCTTATGGAGAGAAACTATCAGGAAGCTTAGCAAGGCAAAATTCTATGTTTTCTCCCACTTTAATACCGTATGCCATAAAGTTGTTTACTTCCACCACTTATTTTTCTTACTTATTTTTACTTATTACTCAACCAAGGATTGTAAAGTAGCAAGTAAAGTAGATTAGCTTTATAAATAGTAGGCTTAATCAGTTTAGTTAATAAGATCAGCTCAACAGGTTTTATAGGTATTATATCTATACTTTTTATGCTATCTTAAATTTACTTAAAATGTATATGTAATGGATATTTGCAGTATTTTTCTTTTTCTTTGACAGGACACTGATCATAAGTTTATTCTGTTGTGTTTGTTGTTGACAGAGAGTTGACAAAAATACTTTGTTTTGAGACAACAGGAGGAGGAGTTAGGTGGGAAATGTGAAAGGAAGCAGATTGTCTCACTGGAGACCAAGGAGAAAGAACACCTGAAAGAAGGAGAGACTGCTGGAAGTTATAAGCAAGATGGAGACTGAAAACAGCCACATGATTTTAATAAGCAAATTCGTAGGAGAAGCAGACAGCTAAGCAATGTTGGAGTGGGAGGAAACCAGGGTAAGAGCAAAGCTGGAGGTGAGGAAGTGCCATAAAGCATAACAAAATACTAGGTCTGGGCAACAAACCAGATTGAAAGGGGTAAAGCTGATTTAGAGTGCACACAGGTGTTTACGTATCACCTGTCAACAACTCCTTGAAGCAGCATCTCTTCTTGCTCTCCACAGCTGCTAAATTACAGATTTGGTTTAAGAAAGTGCCAATAGGTACTGCAAATCACTTTTTCCCCTTCAAATTTGGACTGCTACACAGCCCAACAAAATACCTATTTCATGGAATAGAAAGTGACAATGTTCAAGGAAACATACACATAGGCAAAATACGCAGAAGGAAAAGAGAGGCTACTAGGTACCAATCCAGATATCTGCAGTCACACTGGTGATTACTGGCACCACACAGGAGACCCAGATCCTATAGTCTATACAAAAAATGTACTTAGTATTTACTGCACAACTGAGATGCTAACGTTAAAAAAAAAGTAATCTAATACAAATCTTCTCAAAAGTAAGCCTTGAGGAGTTCAATACATCATGTAAGCTTTAGTAGTACTCTTACCTGGCAAAGAAGAATTTATACAGTCCCAAACCTCTCTCTGTAAAAAACAATTTTATCATTACTAAGTGATATAACAAAAATTTTAAAAATAGTTAAACAAGATAAATATTTGTATTTGAAACACTAGCATATTTAAAAGTGTATGTATTACTAGAGAGCCAGTTTGGTCTAGTGGTTAAGGCATCAGGCTAGAAACTGGAAGACTGTGAGTTCCTAAGGTGAGTTCCACCTTAGGTATGAAGCCAGCTGGGTGATCTTGGGCCAGTCCCTCTCTTTCACCCTATGAAACAGGTAATGGCAAACCACTTCTGAAATCTTGTCAAGAAAACTGCAGGGACTTGTCTAGGTAGTCACCAGAAGTCAACACTGTCTTGAAGGCACACGTCTACTGTGCATTCTTGCCCTGGCATGTGTGCTTGAGTTAAGGAAAAACCCAGAAGTTCCAGTTTTTTATGTATCGCCTTGGCCCAGGAGGAAAGAAATTTATCAGAAAAGACCAGGGGAATTAGACTTGCAGGGAGAAAAGCAGTAGAGTCCAATACATGAAAATGAGTTCCAGGCACATTTGACATAAAATTCTCCTAATTCCTCATTACTGGGACCTAAATAATCACAGAAAGACAGATTCATAGAATCACAGAATTGGAAATGACCTCAAATGTCTAGGGGAGTGCTATCCTATTAACAGTTAACAACGGAATATCTCCAAATCAGAAGAACCCTAAAACCCATAGCCATTCAATCTTGCTAAGATTGAATCAAAGCCTGTTCTTCTTTTATCCAGACCCTCACAGATGCTGGAAAAGAACTCAAGAAATCCCTTGAACAGCCAAGAGCAGAGATTATCAGCGTACAGATGACACTTAACCTTGTGTTGATGAAAGACCGCCCAGAAGTTTCGTGTAGATATTAAATAATGGTGGGGAGAGAATTGAGTCCTGGGGCACCTCACAGAACAAAGGCCTAGAACTACTCCTTTTCCCCTCTATGAACACTGACCAGAACTGGCCCTGGAGAAAAAAGAAAGCTCTACCCCTCACTCCCATCCCTCTAAACCAGTCTAGAAGGATACAATGATCCATGGTATCGAAGGCTGCTGAAAGATCAAGCAGGACTACGACAGATACATCACCTCTGTCACATGCCCAACAGAAGTTATCCACAAGCTTGATTAGTGTCATCTCAGTGTTATAACTTATATTCCCTCTAAGGTGTACATATGTGCACATGCACACTACTGTTCATATCTGCACACATAGTAAAAACTTGAGTGCACACAAAATTAAGTTACCCCAATTTTTTTATTACTACTACTACTACTACTACTACTACTACTACTATTATTATTATTATTATTATTATTATTATTATTATTATTATTTTAGGCATCATAAAACTGAGCTTACAACTCATAAGGAGTCCTGCACAAGGTCACCAGAATGAGCAGGGTGAGCATCAGCTATGGTTGCTTGGCTCTGCTGAGCGTAGCTGAGCAGGAACTCCAGGGGGAAGTTGCCTTTTGCCTGAGGCAGCAGACAGGCAGTCCTTTCCCAGCCTTGCAGTTGCAGCCGACCTCTGGATCAGGCCCAGCTAGACACGCCGAGTGTGACCTCAGAGCCTCCTGTACATGAAGGAGTGCCTCCTTCCTCCCTCCAGTTTAATTGATAACTGTTGAGTTTCAGGCCACATAAGGTCCGTGATCATTGTTAACTTTATAAAAATTTCAATTTTTAAATTAATAATAATTAAAGTTTAAGTAAGTTCAGAATGCATCCTGAGAAGAAGAAAAAAATGAAAGAGGAGGGAGTATCTAAACGTTTTTTGTATAATGCTTTCCTTTCTTTCTTTTTAAATTTTTCTTTCATTACAATAACAAATTCCAAAACAAAAAACAATTCTAAATGATTACAAGATATTGATTGCAATTATTACTTATCAGTGACTAGCGAGTTTATATTATAATCTGTAAGTATGTAGAGCCAGTTTGATATAGTGGTTATAGCATCAGACTAGAAACCAGGAGACTGTGAGTTCTAGTCCCACTTTAGGCATAAAGGCAGCTGAGTAACCTTGGAGCTGTCACTTTTCTCAGCCCTCAGAAAAAGGAACTGCCAGGACTCAAAAATGACTTGAAGGCACAACTTTTATGCATGTGTGTGACATACTATGACACTTAGATTTTGATGTATCACTATTCCCCTTTTTTGCAATCTACTCATATACTTGTATTACGGCGCACAAATTTGTCCTTGGTTTGGGAAAAGCTGCACAAAACAATTTTTTCCCACACACAGCATGTCAGAAATTAGAGGGAAATTTGGTTATAACCATCCTGAAACCCAACTGAAAAGGCTGTAGATCAGCAGTTTCCAAACTCTCTTAGTTCATGGTACTCTTAGTGTCCCTGTAATTTTTTCACAGCTCCCCTAGGCTAAAAGAAACAACAGTTGTGTTTCCCTCAAAAATTTAAAATGTCCCCACAGAGCACTTGTGAGTTCACCACGGCACCACAGCATACAGTTTAGGAACTACAGGTCTTGATAATTTTGATGGTTTAGTGGAAGGTTGGGTAGGTCAGAGGCTACCTACGCCTCTCTAGATGGGCAGGCTGCACTGGGTTTTTGTCCTAGCTTGTGAGGTAGAGTGCATTTCTTTTCTCTGTTGACTACCCACATGACAGCAGGAGGTTGAGGGGGGGTATGTGTATAGGATGGGGGTAAGTAGACTGGTGAGCTGGACTTAGGGTGCTGAGTGCTGAGCAGAAACATTAGGAGATTCAGATCTGCTGGCTATTTGGAGGAGTGAGTTATTGGATTGCATAAATAGGACCTTTTAACCTGGAGGAGGGAAGGCATGTGTTGAGGGGCTATGATATCCTGGTGGGGGAAAGAAAAGGCAATAACATCAGGGGGATGACAGGCATGAGGACATATGGCAAGAGACAGGAGGCCAATCACTCTTCAAGAATATGGTCTTGGTGTTTGTTGCCAATGCTGCATTCCAATCCCCTGTACCCAACCACAATGTCAGGTCTTCAGAACTTCAATGCCCCCATTTCCAGCAGTTGCTAGCTGATGCAAGGTCAGTCTATAATAAAATTTGCCTCATCCTCAGATCACATCTCACATGCTCCAAAGTAAAGACCAGGTTTAGCATAATATGAACAGAGGCTATAATTATTTGTCACAATTTCATGGTGGCCATGGAGGTTATAAACTAACAAGCTTCAGCAGAACTCAGGAGCTGCACCAAACTCTTCTCTCGGGCCCAGAGACTCCAATACCAGCCTTGAGATGTAGTCTAGAAGCTTACAGAGGTCCACTGCCAACCAGCCACATGGTTATTACATGATTTGCCTCTCTGGCCCATTTCACACACAGGTACTCACAATGAGTCACTTCCAGGACAGTTCTGGTTAATGTGAGTTTCACATACTATTATAGCTACCCTTCCTCCCCAGTGCCAAGACTGCTACAGGACATAAAAGGGCAGATTTCAAAAAGGGTTACATCATATCACTTCCCAACCAGGCTTCAGTAACGCACACCAACTCTGCACATTCATCTGTTACTATGTTGTAGAGAGAAATGGTCTTATTTCACACAGACCTGCTGCTTACAAGCAGCAACCTGAAACCCCAAGGCAACCAACAGTTCAGCCATCTGGGCCAAGGGCTGAGACAACTGCAAGCTCTACCTAGCATTAAAACACTACCAGCATGATACTAACAATCACTCTTCTTATTATCTTCTATGTCAACACTACCTCAACTCACAATATGATGAAATCAAGTATACGATTTCATCGCATACTTATCTAGAACAATTATACCTACCATTGATTCTGGACAATATTCAGGAGCCCGTTGCAATAGGTGCTTCAAATGAGAATCGCTCTTTGATGCCAAAATCTGTTGAAAGAATTTTTTTTATAATAACTTTATTACATTTTAAGCAAGAAAGATAAAAATTAACAAAAACTAATATTTAAGATAAGAAAAAGAGAAAAAGTAAAGAAAGAACCAAGCCAAAAGTGCAAGAAAAAAAGAAAGAAAAGAGAAATATAAAGAAGTGACTTCCAATTTTCTTTTTACAAGAGTTATAGATATAAATTTAAATTAACCTCTTACTCTATAGGTACAACATAATTTTCATTTTTTTCTATCATCTATTATTTGTTTCTAATCATCAAACCCATATATTATAATTTCATTTTTTTCTGTTTCACGCAAAAAGCACAAAAGTGGTTTCCAATCAGCATTAAACTTGTTGAAAGAATTGTTAAAGAAAATATTGCACAGTAAAAATCTCAACTTTAATGGAATTTGCTTCTAAACAAATGTATTTGTAAACATATTGTTATAGCATTTTAGCTAGGAGTATTCCTCGACTTACAACTGGGACCAGAATTTCCATCGCTAAGCAATGCAGTCGTAAAGCACAACTGTGTCGCTTAGCAATGGCAATCCCTGCAATCCCAGTTGCTATCATTAACTGAATCCTACAGTTGTTAGGCAGGTAACTTCCTGCCAATTTTCCACAACCGAGGTCAATGGGGAAGCTGGCAGGAAATTGCAAGCCCCAGGCCGGCAGGCAGGTAAGTGGCTGCTGCTGGGTGGGGGAGGGAGTGAGGGGTTATGTGGGGGTTCAGAGGAGGGTCGAAGAGGGTGCACAAGGGTACAAGGGTGTGTGCAAGAAGTGCCGTGTGGGTTGGGAAGGGGGTGCGGGGGTGCGCAAGAGGCACCACACTGGCTGGGGAGGATGCATGGTGGTGTGTGGCAGTGCATGAGAAGTGCCACACATGTAGGGGAGGGTGCGTGGAGGTGCACAAGAGGCACTGTGCAGGTCGGGGAGGGTGCGCGAGGGTGCAGCATGGGTTAGAGAGGATGTGCGACAGTGTGCAAGAGGCACTGTGTGAGCCAGGAGGATGTGCAGTGGTGCATGAGAGATGCCACATGGGTCAGGGGGCACAGCCCAGGTTGGGTGGTGTCAGGTTCAGCCCAAAGAACTCCACGAGACAGTGCAAATACAGTTCTGTTGCGTTTATTAGCTTCCACCTCAAGACAGAAATCTCTCCAGACTGAACCTAAGTTCCCAAGCCTGCAAGCCACAACACCGTGAATTCCTTAGGGTGGTGCCAGTCTCATCTTCTTAAACTTCCCATGCTCCTGTTGAGGGCTAAGGAAACGCTTACCTCCCTGAGCATGGCCTTCATAACACCATTCCATCACAGGTGGCCAACACGATGTGAGCACAGAGGGGCTGGGGAGGGTGCATGTGTAGGTGAGACTTACCCCAGTGACTTGCAACCTTCTCTGCCACTTTCCACATTGACTTTCTGGGGAAGCTGGCAGGGAAGGTTGCAAATGGCGATCACATGATTGTGGGGTGCTTGGCAACCAGTCGTGTGAATGGGCTGTCAAGTGCCCAGATCATGATCACGTGACCATGGTGATGCTAGGACGTCTCTAACTCCAAGGAGCAGTCGTAACCACCATTTGTTCAGCACCATCATAACTCTGAACGGTCGCTGAATGAATGACCATAAGTTGAGGCCTACCTCTATAAAATATATGTTGCATTGATATTCCAATATCAAAACAGGTTTTTCCCCCCATGGAAGCAAAACAGCACACTATTTAAAGAATAGCTTTTGATAACTACACACCAAGGTTTTTCCTAGAGAAGTTCATGGAGTGCCATTTGTTTCAGAGACAATTATTTATATTAGTAAAATAACTTCACATAATTACTAGGGTCTAAAACTCTACTTTTGTTAATTCACAAAGCTGATTTGCACCATTTGGATTTTTCATTATAAATTGTAGAGGCCTATCAAAAACTTGCTGACTATGCAACACAAGAACCTGATATCTGACATGGGCACTCCCTTCTTTTGAAACTCATATGCTATTGCCCCGCCCCTAAGAGTCATAAGATCATAGAGTTAAAAGGGATATTAGAAGTTATCTAGTCCAATCCCCTGTTCTGTGCAGGATCCACTACAGCATCTCTGAGAGATGACCATCCAACCTCTGTTTAAACACCTGTACTTGAAGCACCATGTGGCACCTTTTTCCAATGTCTCGCACCTTGTACTATCAGGAAATTCCTCTTGTTCTCTAGCCTGCTTTGAGCTCCCAGAAGCTACCTCACTCAGTGAGGACAGAAATAAACACAAAAGAAGAAAGGGAAAACAAAAACAAAGAAAAACAAAGTCACTCCCCTTTCACCTTCCTTGGCAAACTCCTGTTGGTTTTCCTGTTCACTCACTCAGGAAGCTTCCTGTTCTCTTCTGCCTTTTTCAGCTCCATTGCCAAACTGTTTGGTCTCCTTGTATGGGAGATCAAGGCTATCAGGAAGGAGGTGGTGCATTCCAGGATGGGAAAAGAGACAAGAGGCAGCACAGTCTGCAGGAGGAGCATGAGAAGTCTAACAGATTCAGGATAGCCACTCCCTAGAATCTCACAGGGTATATCCACTAATTGCCGTAGTATAGATTTAGTTTGGCAAGATTCTGTCTATAAGGCAGAATAAAGGAACTGTACTAGACTGGACTGTTTCATCGCTGTTTTTGGGCTGGGCCTAACTCCTTGCTAGCTCACTCATTAAACTAGAGTTTCTAATATTCTTTAGAAGCCTACAATTTATGCCAACAAATTACCATAGAAGAGATTTTGGAGGCCTTCTAGTCCAACCCCCTGCCCAGGGCAGGAATCCTCAGGTCATCCCAGACAAATGGCTATCCAATATTTTCTTGAAAAATTCTGGAGATAGAGCATGCACAACTGCAGGAGGAAGGCTGTTCCACCACTTAATAGTTCTCACAGTCAGGAAATTACTCTCTATTTCAAGTTTGGATCCCCTGTTCAACTCTCTTCTTTCCACTGGTTCTTGTCCTACTCTCAGTCAGTATGGAGAATAAATCTGTGACAGTCCTTCAAGTATTAGTATCAAGTATTATTATTCAAGTTCCCCCATTGGGGGGAGATGGGCGGCTGAAAAATTAATTAATTAATTAATTAATTACAAAGACTGTTGTCATGTCTCCCTTTAGCCTTCTCTTCTATAGGCTAAACACACTCGCTTCTTTTAACTGTTCTTCACAGGATTTAGCCTCCAAGCTCTTCACCAACTTTCTTGTTCTTCTCTGCACTCTTTACAGTTCCATAGCACCCTTCTTGTATTATGGCAACGAAAACTGTACACAATATTCTAGGTTCAGTCTGACCAACGTAGAATGGAATTATCACTTTCTGTGATCACAAAATTATACCTTTGTTGATACAGTCCAAGATTGTATTGGCTCTTTTGACAGCTGCAGCATGCTGCTGGCTTATGCTTAATGTATGATCTATCAGGTCAACCAGATCCTTCTCATGAGTACTACTGCTGAGCCAGGTACTGCCTACCTTGGACCTGTATGTCTGATTTTTACTAAGTGCAGAACCTTATATTTCTTACTACTAAACTACATTTTTTTTAAATGCTCAATATTCAAGTTTATCAAGATCCCTTTGAGCCTTCAGTGTAATGGAAGGCTTGAGCAAGGAAGATACTGGAATGGAGGATCAAGGTTATCAGGAGGGAGGGAAAACATTCCAGAGGAAGTACCTCCTCAGTCCGCAGCAAAAGCGTGGGAATAGAAAGAGGAGGTGGCCAGCCCCCCCTAGGGTTTCATGGGGTTATATCCAATAGTTGCTTTAGCATACGTTTAGTCTGGTGAGATTCTGTCTATTAGGTGCAAGCTAATAAAGGAACTGTACTATATTGGATTGCCTCGTTGTTGTTCTTGGGCTGAACCTGACATTGAGCCTGTCTTCTGAGATGTTAGCGATCCCCCACAGATTTCTGTTGTCTGCAAATTTGCTGACCATTCCCTCTATCCCCTTGTCTAAGTCGTCTGGCCGCCAATCTCTGCCGCAATGCCATCCCACTCCTTCAGGGATGTCTAGTCTGCCATAGATCCTCACCTGGATCTGTTAGTCTCTGGGCCCTGGCCAGTGCAGTCTTTCCAGACAAGGAAAATTCATGAGATAGCCTGCTTGCAATCCAGACAGCTCCTCCATGTGAGGAGACTGCAGGAACTGAGGTTTTTGCAGTCAACTTGTGAGTTGAGCGGCTGGGAATCAAGGGATTTAAATCAAGCTCACAGCCGTAATGCAGCCTACATGGACACAAGGCTCACAAGAGCCTCACTTTTTTAACCACTTTCAGATGTAATCAATTTAAAGCTAGAGAGAGATTTCTGAGTGGCAGAATAAGAGAATTCCACTTGGTGAGTTAACATTCTTTCTGGATTAAAAAGAAAAAAAAGTTTCAAAAATTTAAAAACTTTTGGCAAAATGCTTAACAAGGAGTAGATGTAAAAAAGTTTAAAACAGATAAAGGGGATAGTAATTTTGAAAGATTACTTTTTGGTAGAAGTGCTTTTAAACAAATTGGAATTAAAATAGACAAATGGACCAGGCCTGTCAAGCCCAGCCCAAAAAAACAATAGTCCGGTACAGATCCTTTATTAGCTTACACCTTATAGACAGAATCTTGCCAAACTAAATCTATACTACAGCACTTAGTGGATATACCCTGTGAGATTCTAGGGAGTGGCTATCCTGAACCTCTCTTCCCACACTCCTGTTGCAGACTCAACTGCTACTTGCCTCCTTCTCTCCTGGAATGCACCCCCTCCTTCCCGATAGCCTTGATCTCCCACATCACTTTCCTCCTTGTAGATACATTCCATCACAAGGCCTTTGTGGGAATGTTTTTTGTTTACTATTAAAGAGTGCAGACAATTGGTGGATTTTACAAAACAAAAGATAAAGGTAATATGAGCTAGACTGTGATGCTGATGGAAATATGGAGTGCTATATGAAACTAAAGTATTAAGGGTACAGGAAGACAAAACAGAAAAAAAGGGAAGTTTGCCTTCTACTCTTTCCCTTGCAATTGAGACACTTTCACTTTTGGATTACAATATTACAATGGCAACCACCAGAAAAGTGGCAAAAACAGCAGAGGGGAGGAGAGGATAGCTAGAGCAATCAACAGAGAGAGGAACTAAACCAGATTTGCTTCAGAAACTGTTTGCAGAATTGGGCAATAAGTTAGTGAATCAATTGATACTAAATTGACTAAATCACTTGATACCAATTTGACAGCTTTTGAAAAAAGAATGGATGAAATGCTTTTTAAAGATGGAAGAGGAGATGAAAGAAGAAGTTAAGAAGATGGAAAGCTCTGTAAAGCAAGTGACTGGAGATATAAAACAAATTACTAACGAAGCGGAAATTCTGGAGAGTAAGACAGAAGTTATAGACAGAGAAGTGCAAAGGAGACTTAGATAATTTGGCACTACTGGAACTGAGAGAGAAGGAATTTTGTTTGAGACTTAGAGCAATTCCAGAAGATTCTGGTGAAGATATCAGAGAAAAGGTCATTAAAGCTCTAGCACATTTTTGGAATGGGATGAGGATACAGAGGCAAAAACTGAAGTATACAGAATAAATACAAGATCTGTAAGAATAAGAAATGTTTCAAGGGATGTCTTGGTGCACTTTGTCAGGAAGAACACAAGAGATCAAGCTTTGCACAGCATTTTAATACAAGACTAAAGATTGGTAAGACAGATGTAATTGTTCTTAAAGAAATTCCTATTAGAATTCTGTGTAAGAGAAAAGAGTTTTTTTTTGACTGATACATTAAAACCAAAAAAGATTCCATTTCAATGGGACAAACTGGAAGTTGTGGTTTTTACTTTTAAACAGCAGAGATTTTGACTGAATTCTGTCCAGAAGGCAAGGGAATTTCTAGAAAACTTTAAAGAAGAATTGGAGGAGATTCAA
The DNA here is from genome assembly GCA_030867105.1 of Liasis olivaceus. Lineage (NCBI taxonomy): Eukaryota > Metazoa > Chordata > Lepidosauria > Squamata > Pythonidae > Liasis > Liasis olivaceus. The sequence continues at coordinate 61,005,784 of CM061351.1, forward strand.
ATAGAGGTCTCAGAGGAGACTACACAAAAACCTTGACAGGTGCAACAGGAAACTGAAAGGGACGATACTGAGTTAGATGCTATAGGTATCGACTTCTCTAAATTTTTGGCTTGACTATGCTTAAGGTGGAATACAAATGAAGCAAGTCCTCCTCAAAAGAAAAAAAAATTACTTGAAAAAAATAAAATAAGATATAATTTGTCTACAGTAAACACATATTAGAAAAAAGGACATTAAATATTTGATCTATAAAAATCTATAAAAATTTGGGTGAAGAATTTATTTCAGCAGGAACTAAACAAAAGAAATGGAGTTGTTTTATATATAAACCCCCAACTGAAACCAGAACTTTTACTGACTGATGAGCATGGTAGATTTGTTGGGGTGAAAGTTAATTTGCACTGGGAATGTATACCTCAAATGTGTAAGGTTTACCCCATTCAGCTCCAAAGAAACTCTCATGACACGCAAGTTCAGCAAAGACGTTTACTAGAGTGTAACGTAGGTAGGTACAGACAAAGCCAGGGTTGGCTTGGCATAGTTTACATGGTATTTTATAGTTTCCCCGTTCCCGCGCTTTACCCCGTTGCTTAGTTCCCGATTGCCCGCAGTAATCCCCCCTCGCCCAAATGGCAGATTCAGTCAGGTTCTTTTGTCTTCTTGATTGCCGTCTATTGGTTGTGCGGTTGTTGCCTTTGTTGGGTTTTCCTGCTGCACATAAAGCTGGGAGTTCTCAATAGCGCACTGTTCGCTGCGCTTCCGAACTGCTGCACTTCCCTTTGTCTGCAGTGCTCGAGGGAAGCCAGCGATGATACAATGTATCTGCTCTTGGCTGGAGTTAACTACCGCCAGCTGTCAGGAATCAGTTCACGGTTTGGCTAACTTCCCCTTTTTCGCTGCTAGCACCTGGGGCGGTGAAATTGACTAGGCGAAGCTGAGCAGCAGCATTCGCCATGCCGTGCCGGCTGAATCTGACAAAATGAGGATAAAGTATTGTTCTATAAAGGACTTATGGAGACACTGATGGGGTTTTTTTTTTATGAAAATTGGTGTTTGATGAGAGATTGGAATGGAGTGATCTCCCCACAATTGGATAGAACTTCTGAGAAAAATATTAAAATTACTCAAGGCAAATTATCAAAACTTTATTTGATTTGATAATTTAGGGATGGTTGATACATGGAGACAGGAAAATGGCAATCCAAGAGAATATATCTACTTTTGTGAAAGACATAGATTCTTTTCAAATATAGACATGATTTGGACTTCAAAGAACTTGGCTACTAAGGTTTCTAAGGTACTAAGACTTTTTTGGATCATAATCCTGTGAGTTTGGGTTTATAAAAGAAAACTCCATTCTTTTAGATGGAGACTAAACAAAATGTTGCTACAGAAAGAAGTAATAGTGGAGGACTGTAAAAAGACATTAAAAGAAGTTTTTGAAAATAATTTAGGTAAAGGCATTTACCTACCTGATTTAAGAATGGTTTGGGATGCAAGTAAAGCTTTTATTAGAGGTTATTTTATACAATATAATAGTGAACTTAAAAAGAAGAGTCAAGAGAAAACACAAGCTATTTTGGATGAAATAAGGAGAAAAGAAGAAGAATTAAAGACATTTCCAGAGAAGGTAAGTTTTTTTCAACAAATTAATCTTTTACAATGACTTTTATCTATGTTAACAGTAAGAGAAATGGAAATAAAAATGAACTATGTAAAGCAAAAAAACCAGGAAAGTGGTTGGCATATAAATTATGAAAAGAAAAAGAGAATATAATATTGAAACTATAAGAGGGAGATATTGTATTAATGCATAACATGGCTAAGCAAAAAGGATTAAGGTAGTCCTCATGTAATGACCATTCATTTAATGGCAGTTCAGAGTTATGATGGCCTTGGAAAAAGTGCTTTACGACCTGTACTTGCACTTACGGCCATCACAAACCATCGCATCACCCTCCATGGTCATGTGCGATGGCGACCTTTTTATGATGTCATTAAGCGAATCACCACTGTCATTAAGCGAATCACATGGTCGTTAAGTGAACGACATGGTTGTTAAGTGAATTCCAGCAAAAAATCCATTGGGGAAGCTGGATTTGCTTAATGACCATGTGATTCGCTTAACGACCATCATAAAAAAGGTTGCAAAATCAGTTCCAGTCACATGACAATTTGCTTAACGAGCAAATTGCTTAGCAACCTAAATTCTGGTCCCTACTGTGGTTGGATAGTAAGGACTTCCTGTAAGATTATTCCAACTTGTATAAAGAACAAGACATCTCTCTGGAGAAAACAGATGAATACCTAAAGAAACAAAATTTACTGAGGATTACAGAGGAACAGAAACAGATTATGAATGGACCTATAACAATAATGGAAGTTTGTGAAGCTATAAAAAACGATTAGTGCCTGGACTAGATGGATATACAGGGTCTTATTATAAATGTTTTGAGGATGAACTTTTACAAACTTTACAAAATATGAAGAACTCTATTTTACAGGGAGGAAAGATGCCAGAGGGTTGGAAAGAAGCCAACATAGCACTAATTCCTAAAGAGGGACAAGATTTGACTTTAACAAAAAACTAGGCCAATATAATTATTGAATAATGACTACAAGTTGTTACAATGATTTTGGCTGATAGACTGAAAATAATTTTGCAAGAATTTATTCATGAGGATCAATGTGGATTTTTACCTAAAAGACAATATTAGAAATGTATTAGACAACTTGGAACATCTGGAGTAACATTACAAAAAACAAGCCATGCTGATTTTATTAGATGCAGAAAAGGCCTTTGACAATTTGAATTGGGCTTTCTTGTTCAAAGTTTTGGAAGATATGAACTTTGGAGAGAACTTTATAAAATGGGTAAGATCAATTTGTACAGTATTTCACAGAAACCACAAATAATTGTTAACGGAGATCTATCAAAGCCTTATGAGATACAAAAAGGAACAAGACAGGGAGGCCCACTATCTCCTCTCATTTATTTTGGTTCTTGAAATACTGAATAGAGATACAAGACAAGGTGACAGGATTGTGGGAGTAAAGATTAAAAAAGAAACATGTAAGTTAAGGGCTTATACCTGTTTTGACAATTGATGCATCATTTAAACAGTGGCAAAGGGTATATCTACATTTGTGCGGCAGGAGAAAAAAAACACAAGTTAAATATGAGGTGTTACAAGATGCAAAGGAAAGAGGAAGATTGAGTTTACCTGATTTGAAATTGTATTTTGCAGCTTGCCATTTGGTTTGGATGAGAGAGTGGGTGCTGCTGAGAAAATAGAAGGCTTTTGGAGTTAGGACATGACCGGAGATTTGGGTGGCATGGGTATTTGTGACACGATAAAGCCAAGGTTAATGTGGATTTTAAAAATTAGTTGTGCCACATGGAGAATATGGAATAAATATAAATCCAGGTTGTGCCCAAAAATACCTTTGTGGCTCTCAGCACAAGAAGCATTTTATGGACAAGAAATAATAGCCAAACACAAATGGCTAACTTATTGTGCGATATTAGAATTTTGTCAAGGGGAATACAAAATAAAATCAAGAGAAGAACTGGTGGTGGAGGGATATAGTTGCCAATGGTATTCTTACAGTTATTAGAAATATTTAAAGTAGACAAAAGAGTTTGTGGTTTTGAACACTGTAAGATTGAGTTTGAAACACAATTGTGTACCAGTGATGATCATGTAATTGCTAAAATGTATAAACTTTTATTGCTGAACATGTCATTGCTAAACTTGTATTGCAATTTGATACAGAAGAACAAATGAAAGAATGCATGATAAAGTGGGCTAAAATGTTGGTTATAATATACAGATGGAACAATGGGGAAATACGTGGTTGAAAGGACTGAAATTTACATTGTGTTATAATCTTAAAGAGAATTTTTATAAATTGTTGATATATGATACCAGAGAAACTGTCTAGAATGAGTAAAGGCACTTCAAATTTACGTTGGAAATGTGAACAAGAAGTAACATTTTATCATGCTTGGTGGATGTGTAAAAAAGCTAGAAATTTTTGGATTCAAATATATACACTGATTCAGAGGATTTTAAAGATACTTTATTCCCTATACTTAGTACAGACATTTGAGCCCTTTAGTACTGCCCTTATTAGGTTTGCCTGTTGCATCTCCTGATGTCTTCCTGAGAATCTCTTTGTTCTTACCATTCCTTCCTTGAAGATTTCCTGCCTTCAAGCTTACAATTTTGAGTGTGGGTCTGGGTATTAGTCTCCCTCCCACTCCAAATATAGATTAAAGCTCACCAGATGACCTGAGCAAGATGTCTTCTGAATACATTCATCCTTGTCTTTCTGAGGAACAGCCCATCTCTCACTCAAAGCCCTTCCTGTAGATCATGTAGACCATGTCCAGGAATCCAAAGTTTTCTTGATAGCACCACCCCTTAAGCCAGTGGTTCACCTCCATAATTATTTACTCATTCAATGCTGACTCCATTCCTCTCAGCAGCAAATCACCCATCACTACCACACACCTCTTCCAGCTGTTGGATTTCTCTCTTTCAAGGAAGCCTGAGCTTCTCTCTTTTCTGTCCCTGGAACACTGGGCAAAAACTCTTCTTCAATTTTCTGTGAGTCACCTGCCAGGCAAAGACCTGAAGTTGATCGGAAGCTCCACAACAGTTGCTTGTTTTGGTCCTCTGAGTTACACACTGACACTCTCCTACTCCACAGTTCCTGTTTTCTTTGTAATAGCCTCTTTATCAATATAAGTTTGCAGTGGTATCTACATTACAATATTAAATTACTTTGTCAATAGCAAATCACGTATGTCTTGCTCATCAGACCAAAAGCTCGTCTAATTATCACCCTGCTCCAACAATGGCTAGTCAAAGGTCAATGGAAATATGAGTGGAATCTGTTCCTGAACAATTGGAAATCAGAAGACTTTGTTACTGAAGATAATGCATAGCTATCATGATTAATAGTCACTCCTCCATCTTCTTTCATCTTCAGAGTTTCTAATCCCCTTGTAAACAGGCTTTTGCAAGTGGCTGGCCACCTCTAATCTTCTGGTATTAAATTCCATAAGTTAATTATATTTATTTATTTATTTGACTTATATGCCCCTTCAATCATGACAGATTCTCAGGGACTACAGCGCGTGTGAAGAATCTCTCAACCTTATCTTGGATCTTCCAAAACTGGGTCCAAGTTCTAGTATTTGGAAACAGGGAGAAAAACTTTTTATTATCTAGGTTTTCCATACCATGTATAATTTCATGTCTGTCATCTATCACTCCCATGTTTACCATACATACTTAACTTTTTTCTAAGGTAAAAAGCTCCAACTATTGCAATATTTCCTCACAACAGAGTTGCTTCATCTTTGGGGTTATTTTTGTTGCCTTTTTCTGCACATTTCCCTCTTCTGCAATATCAATTCTGAATGCAGCATTCAGAACCACACCCAACATTCTAAATGTAGTTATACCATAGAATTATATAAAGGTATTACAATACCTAATGAACCCTAGGCTGCGTGATTGTACTTTTGAAACCCAGAAAAGAACCAGATGACCCAAAGAATTTTCGTCCAATTTCCCTCCTTTGCTATCCTTTTAAATTCTACAAGAGAGTTCTATTAAATAGAATATTTCCTGTTATCGAACCAACTCTCATTCCCCAACAAGCTGGTTTCCGGCCAGGGAAGTCCTGCACAGGCCAGATACTTAACTTGTTCAGCACAAAGAGGATGGATTTCAATTGGGTCTAATTATGGGAGTTGCTTTCGTGGATTTATCTGCAGCCTACGACATAGTTAATCACAGGAAGCTTCTCTTGAAATTATATAATATCACACATGATCTTGCTCTGACTAAATGTATTGAGGCAATACTTGAAAATCGATGATTTTTTGTTGACTTTCAGGGAAAAAAGAGCCAGTGGAGAGCCCAACAACATGGTCTTCCACAGGGGAGCATTCCTGACCCCCTGTTATTTAATATATATACCAATGATCACCCTGTTGGTCCTGATACATTGTCTTTCATCTATGCTGATGACTTGGCACTTACTGCTCAGGGAGCCAACTTCGAGGAGGTGGAAGTTAGGCTTACTCTGGCCCTTAAGAATATGTCAGAATACTATAATAAGAATGGACTAAAACCTAATCCATCAAAAACTGATGTCTCTGCATTCCATCTTAAAAACAGGCAGGCCAGACATAGGCTTGATATTATCTGGGATGGAGTGAGTCTGGTACATTGTGAGACACCATGTTACCTTGGCGTTACATTGGACTGAACATTAACCTTTAAAAGACATTGTTGCAATTTAAAGCAAAAGATCTCCACCCGTAATCATTTCCTCAGAAAGTTGGCTGGAACTACCTGGGGTGCCCATTCTATTACTCTATGAATGGCTGCCCTTGCATTGTGTTACTTGGCAGCAGAGTATACTTGCCCCGTTTGGGGCTGGTCTGCGCATTCTATACATGTGGATAGGCACTTAGTGATACATGTCGTATTGTTACTGGATGTTTGCGCCCCATTCCACCTGATAAACTGAATATCTTGGCAGGAATAGCCCCGCCAGGTATTAGAAGGAGCGTGGCACAAGACGTGGAATATGGAAAGGTGTTACATGATCTAGCACACCCATTATTTGGCCAAGTACCTCCCACAAAAAGATTGAAATGAAGGAGGAGCTTTTTAGATTGCGCTGAGGAGATTGCTACCACACCTCAAACAGAATGATTAAAAAGATGGAAATCCCAAGCAAAACATCTTTACGATTGGACAGAACTGCTTGAGGAGTTGCCTGGAGGTTCGGAGGAGAAGTAGATGGTTTGGAGATGTTTAAACAGACTGTGCACTGATCTGGGTAGAACTAAAGATCAAATGGAAAAATGGGGGTTTCTTCCTGAGGACACGGATATTTATTGTGAATGTGGCACTATTTAAACAACTATCCATCTTTTGCAGTGCCCCTTGGAACCGACATGCACTCAGAATGACTTGCTGGTCGGAAATACCTTTGCCATCAACGTGGCCCGGCATTGGGCAAGAATTATATAAATCTATATTTTTATTAAAGTTTTTAATTTTTTAAAATTTAGATTAATAATTATCTCCCTTCCAGTTCCTGCATTTCTGACATGAGACGAGACGAGACCCTAGCATGAGATTGGCCTTTTTCAGGATGTGTCCCGCTAATGCCTAAACCCAGTCTGCTATGGACTGAGAAGAGTATAGGCCTATCTTTGAGGTCAAACAGTTTCTAAAGAAGAAAGTGTAAAGAAAAAAAAAGTTTTAAAGTTTTTTAAAAAGTTTTAAAGTTTTAAAAAATTAAACTTTAAAGAAAAAAAAGAAGGAAGTTTAAAGAAGGAGGTCCTAAAGAAGGAATGAAGTTGCCAATAATAACTAGTATGAAACTAGAAAGCCAGCAGCCTAGAGAGTGCTTTCTACATGTCATATGTATGATTATTTCCTTCTTTGGCATATGTTTGGATCTGTGCTTCATGCAATAAGATGTTGATTCTCAGGGAAGAAGTCTTTTCCCTTGAAACCAAGAAAGCTGAACTGAAGATGTTTGGAGAGGTACAGAATTACGTAAACCACACAGTCCAAGATATCATAACTTTACTCCACCCCCAAGATGACAAATCCCTTGCTGTCAAGGAAAATAGGAAACTGGAAAAAGAGGCTATGCTTTTTGAGGACAAGAGAGATGTTCCTATAGGAGAAATTCAATCCTTGGGTGAGGGATCCACATTCTCTCATACCAAGGATATTCCTTTGAAGGGGCAGAGGACTTTTGCTTGTGAGCAATTCAATCACAGATAGATGGGTTGATGACAGGTATCTAACTAGCATACCAAGTGCAAAGGCTGTAAACATCACACCTTTGCCTGCTTGGCGCAAAGGTTGCTGTTGTCATGTACCATCTATTTAAATTGTTAGTGGTGGAGAGGAAGCAGTAGATGTAGTCCACTGCTTTGGAAAACGTGGTTGGCCAATCCTGGAAGCTAAATATGGATTGCTAAGTAGCAGACTGATTATCAGAACTGCCAGGGTAGTATTCTCAAAAATGATACTTGTTCCAAACCTAAGGTCAGTTAGACAAGGATCACAATGGGTAGATTTGACAATAGTGCTGGGCAGGGAGGTTTAGTTATGTTAAGCACCGCACCAAATAGAGTCAAGCCGCTGTCATACATAATATCAAATGGTAGCAGAGCAGTTTTTAAATTGATCTTTGAGTAAAGGTGACAGATGTTACAGAGTATCCAGTTCAGAAGGCTGTAGATTTTTTTTTAAATTCTCTATGGGATAGGACCAACAACAATTGGCAACCGAAAAGGCTGTGAAAAAGATTCACGCCAACAACATTTTTAAAAGAACATAGTGAATAGATACTTCAAAGCTAATGACAGAAGTCTCTAAGCCCAAGATAGGGGAATTAGAGTACTTAGTTGTGAATGAGAACATAGACATAGTGCTTATAACATAAATGTTATAAAAAGGACAGAAAAATGCACTGGGATAAGTCTTGTTCTTTGTATCAAAAAGGGTATAAAATCTCACATACCAGAAAAACTGGAAAGCTAGATTATTCATCAAAAATGCTATGGGTGGCAATATCCAACCACAAATGTGCATTCATTCTAGGGAAAATGTATTGATCATCTGATCAATGTTAAGGGTAATCCTAAGATTCTGAAATTGGGGAGGCATGAAAGGAGAGCTTACTGTAATAATGCTGGGGACTACAGTAACCCTCATATAGCTTGTGTTTATTAATGCTCAGACTATATAAACACAAAAAAATCAAAGGTGTAAATATCTATATCACTATGGCTAAAACAGTTGGAACAGAGGAACTAAGCAACCCTAGATTTAATCCTAAATGGTGACAGTGATTGGTGCAAGGTATAGGTGTAATGGAACCAACAAGACAGAACAATTTCCAAGATTTATCATATCTAAAGACAAGTATCATTTGTTAATGATACATTTACAGATAAATGATACAAGCTTTGAAAATCTTGGAAAGAAGCTCAAGCCTGTGGGCTTATGCAGTGTTCTCATTCATCCTTTCAGTCCATGGAAGGGAAGCAGAGGAAAAACCATCTTTGTTATTTATTTTAACCAAGCAGGAGGCATTGGGACACTCAAAATCACATAAATTGAAATGCCAGAGCTAGAAACTAAAACATGGTGTGCTTTGTTCCAGCTTAGAAACATAGTATGCTTTGTTCTAAGCTTAAAGAGTGGTTCTAAACTTGGAACCTTTGAGCTTGGAACTTTTAAGGGATATCTTGTGCATTCCTAGTATACCTGTTTCTGAAGTAGCAGCCCAAGTACAGATATCTCTCCAACATTCAGCCATGAACTCAGATACAATTTATTCATTTAAATTTTCTACAATTATTTTATCCGTTGTTCATATTAATGTAATTCTATTGTCACCTATTGGTCTAACTCCCAACCTTAACAATTTCCAGCTTCTTACTAGCAATATGTTTCTGAAGATTTTTACATCTTACATCAAGTAATAGACTTAAATTTTTATGTGCTTAAAATCTTCAGTTGCAGCTCAAAATACCAAAAATCTGGTAAAAATGAGAAATGGATGGCATTCTAGAAACAAGCAAGAGGCAAGGTGGCAGAACTTTTTAATTCTGTTTTGTATAACATATAAACTCTCTAGCTCTATACCCCTCTCACAGAATGAAAGAACTGTGACTATGATTCCTTATACATATTAAACTTAAAATACCCTCATAATTAAAATATGTTCATGAAAATATCTAGGTGATGCTAAAGGATTCAGGCTTAAAATTTCACCATTAATGTTCAAGGTCATAAACACATGGCAACATATAACATTAGAATGCCAGTTGAAATGTTAAGTTTGGTATAAATTCAGAACCAACTTACCAGTTCACAAACATCATGACACATTAAGTTATTCTTCGCAAGGTAACAGCATGATGCACCTGTAGGAAAACATACTTTTCAACCTCAGTAAAATATTTACATTTTGTAATGTTTAATGGAACATTTTTTTTCTGTTTATACCACTTACTGTTTTTCTGAAGTTCTGCTTTAAAGCTGGACACTGAAATTACAGTAATTGTCAAGCCTCTTATAGGAGGGCACAATCAAGGCAGCAAAAATTATACCAACCTCAGTAAGATGTTTTAATGCAAGGATTAGTGGTAAAATACAAAGTACTGGATGCTGCAATAGACCTCCAGCTCTCACTTATTACTGAATCTGTTCAGGCAGAATTTCTTTGAACATTTTGATTTTTTTCTTCCCAAGCTTTTTGTTGCCAGGAGTGAGTTGCCTTTTATGAGGTAAACTACTAATGAACTTCTCTCCTATCTATTGGTTGTTTATGTCTAGCATTCCAGTATTTTTCCAGCCTCCCTACAATCACTTGCAATAGTCACACAAGTAAGATAAGAAATCATACAGTGAAACTAGAAAAAAACAAAAATGAAGGCAGTTTCAGCAACAGACTAAGGAAACACCATGGATTGCAGTAATCCTGTAAGAGGAGGAGTAACTTCAGAAGGTTAACAGAGGCTGTAGGCAGCTGCACAGGAGTTAAGACTGGCTTAAAGGCAGAACCCCAACCCCATGATGCAAATTACCCTTGAGATTTTGATATTTTAAAATATTAAGCCTATTTTAGGGTATACACTAAATTATTATTTTTTATTAAATTTATATGCTGCCCAACTCCCAGCAACTCTATTGTTTTTATGTGACACCTGCCTCAAAATGGTAAAAATACATGCCACCAATTTTCAGCAGTAGTGGTTAAGGGGAGTACTACAGGGCTTATGGTTCTTCCACTGATAAAAAAGTGTAAGGGGAGGGTTTAAATATAACTGAATTATGTCTGCTAGCCACCAAGTAGCTAATTGGCCACCAACTATTGCTTTGTGGCCCACAATTATTCTTCATGTATCAATATTGCCCTTTCCCCTCCACAAAGTATGCTAGCCTAGTCTAGAGATTCACATTAAGACGTAATGCACTCAGAACTGACTTGTAAACTAAGATAAGTATATCAAGGCCAGTTAGCTAAACTTTCAACAGTGGCAGGCAAGATCCCTGTAGAAGTTCATTTATTCAAATTAGTTTTATCAGGAAATGTAGTCATCTGTGGAGTTTTGTTCCTCTGGCCCATTCAGCCCAAAGTTGCTAAAACCTGCAATCTAAAAATCCAGTTGATTGGCTTTTCAGGGCTCCACTGACACATGAAACTAAAAAAGCCAGCTGATTTCTACTTTTTCTGCTCCAGACCTCATGCGTTATAATAAATGGCCCATTCCAGTTAAGTGGGATTATGACTATCTACCAAGAGATTCAGAGAAATTCAAAAAGATTTAGAGAAGGTCAGAGGATGAGCATGGTACTAGAAATTATGTCCTATGAAGAGATTACTGATGTGCCTGGGAATATTTAGCTCTGAAAATAAAAGACTGAGGGATTATATAATAATTCTTTTCAAATATTCGAAAGAGCATTACACAAAAGTCTTTGCAGAACATAAAATACTGGATTTAAGTTATAGAAAATCAGATTGTGACTGAATGTTTTTAAAAACATTCCTAACAGCAATTAAGAGCAGTTTTACAGAGGAACCAATTAGCCAGAGGAGTGGGAAGCTCCAAGAGATTGGATGTAATGGTTTAAATGGTCCTTTGGAATTTCTCACTGAATTATGTGCAGTTTGTGAGAGTTCCCTTTGCCCAGTCTGTCAGCTTTCTAATATGAACATTCAGGGCCACAAAATGTAAGCTGTAAATTATAATCCACTGATATAACCCCTATCTCCATACTGGTTGCTGCCATATTATGGTTTTGAACAGCATACGTACAGAACATAGACAACAAAATTCCCTGCCCTGATTTTTCAAAAGAAATTGGAGCAGAAATTTTAAAAGGTAGAAGTCCAGAAATGTGGATAATTATAACATTATCCCAGCACCAGATTCAATTTTGTCCATCACAGGATGAAAACATAGTGTTTAGAATTCCCCAAAGCAACAGTTTTGACAATTCTAAAAAGCAAGTCTCCTATTGGACCTCTTCCAGTTCCAGAACTACAGTCCTATTTCCAGGAACAGTAATTCTACTCTCTGGAGCTGTCCCTTTATTCTAATCTGTCCAGTGGTCATTATTCTATTCTATGCTCAGGACTGTAACTCCCCTTATATAGTCTGATGCCTTTTTTTTACTCCCAGAAGAGTAAACAGAATACATTCTAAATATATTTAAAAATATATTTTAATTATTAAGACAGAACAAGAAATTTAAAGTATTTGTACACCATTATCCATGTGTAAATCTTACATCAAAATTAAGTTTTAAAATAATAAGAGAAAGCATCATAAACTATTTCTATTCCATCCCATTCCTGCTGAGAATCCACTCCTCGGTTTATTTTTTGTCTATTTGCAGCTTGTTTTGATTTCACAGCAGTAGAGTTATGTTAATAGGACTTCTGATTTCCCATTCCTTGCCTTAGGCCTTCGGATAGTTTCAATCCTTGTCTTTTATTGTAAGAGAATCCTAGTTCCACCGAGGATATACTCCGTAAATGTATAAAGAGAGCACTTTAAGGGGGAAAAACCAAAGTGACAATGTTCAAATTCCTAGTAACTGTATGCCAAACTCCGTTTTAATGAATCTCTGAGATGACAAAAGTAATTCGACCCACATCCTTAATTTGTTTTCTTCAAACATAAAATTAAAATTACTGTTTTTAAAGCATATTTAAAAGGCATTATGAGCAAATTCCTTCGAACTTCAGCCGACCCCCTCCCCCCGATATACCCGGTTAATTAGTTGGTTGGCTGAGGTGGTTCTGAACGTATAGTTGCCCAGCCTAGCATTTAATTCCTGCGTTCCCGGCACGATTACTCACCCGTCATGCCTGGGAGGAACAAGAGTAACACGGGGATGATTAACAGGGCTACCTGACTTCGCCCATTCTCCCGCTGCGGACGAACACCTCGAGTCGCCATAGCGCGTTCGCTGCCGCCCGCCTCATCCGCCAGCCACCCCGGCGCTTTTCCATTGGCTGACAGACCCCTCCAGACCCACCCAATTGTTCAGTCTGAGAAAAGATAGATGGAAGTCTATGAGGGAGGTACAGCTTGAGAATCCGGCGAAAGAACGTTCTCTACAGTCTCGCGAAATTTTTAACGGTGGAATGTTGGCAGGCTCTTTTTTCCGACCATTTTAATATCAAAGACTTTCATTAATTGACCTAGTAGAATATAACTCTTGTCAGTCTGTTTTACCCTGAAAAGAAATTATAACTCCCATCCGTATAATTCTCCAAAGAATTAGATAGCTGAAGAAAAGTAAAGGAGTGTATGAAGTAAAGGAGTGACCGAGATTAGAGACAGACAAATCATGGTTCCATTTAATAAAATTAAAAGGATTTGAGAGAGACGTTAATACTATGCAGCATATACACATTTTGACATTTGACTCATCGTAGAGGCCACTTAAGCGATGGAGCCCAACACCCTGATTAGTGCAACAGTCTAAAGTACCCCTGAAAAATGCCAGGTTTCTGAACACATCCAGTGAAGGGGGAGCCTACCATCACCCTATATAATTTCATTTTTACTTCTTAAAGTGAAGAATTTTGCATGTCTTTTTGTAAAATTTAATTCTAGTACTTTCACCTCATTTCTCCAAATCAACAAAACATTTTTAATTTCTATCTTTTGGTTTTAGCTATCCCATGGAATGTAATATCATATACAAATTTGATAAGACCATCTTATCCACCTCTTTATTCGTACAATTTATTAAATATTAAAAAGCAGAAGGCCCAGTACTGATCCTTCTGGCACCTGATGTGATACTTCTGTCCAGTTCGATGGGGAATCATTGATGAGCATAATTTTCAGGACAACTGTGTATCCATTTAATTGACATGCCATCCACCCCATACTTCACTAGTTTGCTAATCAGCAGGTTATGCGGTACTTTGTCAAAAGCACTGCTGAAGTCAAGACATATTATTATAGAATACAATATATGATTTTTTTGTAAACCAATCACTATAGATTTAACATATATGTTGTATCATTAGTTTCAACCCTAACCCTAACCCTTTACTACTGTAATTTGTTAGCGTCTTTAAGGGCTGGGGGCGGGTCTTCCTTTCTTCTTTTTTTCTCTTTAAAAATTTATTGGATTGTTTAGTTTAATTTTGTTATTGTTGTATATTCTGGTACACAAAATTATATTTTGTAATCTTCTAAAGTAAAGAATAAAGTTGGGGGGGGGAAGATATCATAGAATCACAACATGTGAGGGTTGGAAGGAAACTTGGGGATCACCTAGTCCAGCCTCCTGTCTAGTGCAGGAATCCCCTACTACAGTACAGCATTCTACATTTTGTCTACAGTACAATAGTTCCCAAAGGTTATTATGGAAGTTACCTAATCAGAACATTAACTAAAATTGCTCTAGCACATCCGTATTGATTTTTGAAGTTAGGGACATTTGCTGTCCTCTAGTAATCTGCACTTCAGCAGTTCTCCAGGATTTCTCAAAGAGAATACATAAGGGTTTGGCCACTCCATTAGCTAGTTCTTTTAGAACACTAAGATACAACTGACTTGGTGCTAGTATTCTCTGATCATGTTTTCTCAGGCTGGAATTCTGTTTCTTCAACCTGCCCTTCATCTGTTTCTGGTGGAGGATATAGGTTTTTGTGGGAGAAAACTGACCTAAAGTATGCTTTTTATGGCTCTGCCTTTTCTTTGTTCCCTGTTAGCAATTTGCTTTCTTCATTGAGCAATTGGTATACCGATTGCTGTTGTTTTTTCTCTTTTAGTTTGAGCAAATTTAAAGAAGGCTTTTCTCAGCCTTTGCTAACTTTGGTGTATTCTAAGCTTTTACATTTCTGACACAAGCTGTTTAATTCCAAGCTTTCATATCTTCTTCTTTAGGTTGTCCTACTCCCCCATTTTCAGCATCTTTTCTCATTAGTCATGGGAAAGATCCTACTTACTATTCCTCAGTGTTTATTAAAATGCACTTTTTAACATCAGCATTTACCTCCCATCAGATGTTAGGGTAATTAAAATCTTCCATCATTCCAACTTCATGAGTTTTGGAAAAATTCATTGTTGCCTTTTGGAAGGCATTATCCTTTTGGAAGGTATTATCCAGATCTTCTCCTTGGCTAAGTGGGCTATAGTAGATAGCAACAGCAATATTGCTTGTTTCTCCACTTACTTTAAACTTTAATCTGGTATTCATTTTCTTTGTCAACTGATATTCTGTTTCTGTTTATGGATTCCAACATGGCCTATGCTAATTTTTTGCAAAGTGTCTGTTCATGCTTTGCTTTGCGAAGTATATATGTATGCATTTCCATGAGGAAGCAGCCAGAGCAGCCTTTTTCCGTACTGTAGTCAAGCCTGGAAAAAGACAGAGCTGTCTAAATGATTCAAAACATCAGGTCTGGCAGAAAAGGCATGTTGCAGGTCCTGTCTGTCAGGAAATTACATTTGGTGGGTCCCAGGAGGCGGGCTTTCTCTGCCATGGATTCCACCTTATGGAATCTTCTCCCCTTGGAAGTGAGGTTAGCTCCATCCCTCTTAATATTCTGCAAGTCCCTCAAGACCTGGCTGTTTGATCAGGCTTGGGGGTCCCAGAGGACCAGGGAAATTTTGTGATGACTCCCTTACTGTGGTTAACATCATCCTCTCTTGTTCCGTGTGCTTTTTTATAGCTTTTACAGTTTTAATAATGACTCTTTTATATGTATTTATTAGTTTTCTTTTTAATTTAATGGTGTACACTGCCCAGAGTCACTTTCTTGTGAGATCGGCAACTATACAAATATGATAAATAAATAAATAAAAATATGCGATTTATATGTGCTTGGTTCCCATATCCTTTATTGTTCTGGTAGTTCTTCTGAACCTGCTCCTGCTTCTTCAAATCCCTTTTAGAGTGAGGCACCTAAAACTTTACACAGTATTGCAAGTGTCTAGTTATCAATTAACCAGTGGGGAGGACAATGGAATTATTATCCCCTGGGCAATGTTTGATTACCACAGCTCAAGAATGCACTGGCATGTTTAGCCACTGTATTTCAATATTTTAATTTCTGTTTATAAGTAGGTACATATACAAGATTATATATCTCTCTCTAAATGTGTTCAGAGTTTGAATGGATCTTTTATAGCTAGTAGTTTCTTAGCCTATAGTTACGTTCAGCTGAATTCAACTTTCTGGAATTACATGCACAGAGATGTAAAGATCGTAAAAGATCATTCCTATAGCTAAATCAGAGGCATCAATTTCCATAAAGAAGATAAAAGGTTCTGGATGTTCCAATATTGGGTAATTCATAAATTGATACCTGAGTCATTCAAAGAGATGTTGGGCCTGCTTATTCTATTGGAACATGAACTTAATTTTCAGTAAATGAATTAAAACTGAGTTGGTCTGGATAAATAAGTTATTGTGGATGTAAAACATTATGCCAGACATTCATGATACTCCAGGTCACTTCTTAGATGGACTCAGATGCTCAATATAAATCCATGAGAAAGAGATGCTGTTTGCAACATATATACGGATATCCCAATCCCTCTATTTTGGGGATAGAAAAATTGACATAAACTAGGTGGTACATTTGGGACAGAGAGTAGGGTATAGGGCTATATCAATGCTGGAGAGCAAGGTACAGGCTGTCTAGGAATTGTCCTGTCCCTACAAAGAAAAGACATGAGCAGTCATTCTTGGGGTTAGCTGGTTACTGTCAAAGGTCTGTGCCCAAGTACAGCCAAATTTCAGCACTTCTGTTAGAGTTAACCCTGAAGAACAAATGTAAAGTGGTAATATGGTCTGAGGAGTGTCAAGCTGAGTTTGAGCAATTGAAAGCAACCCACAGTAATTGTCTTGTGTTACAGCTTCAGATTTTGATAAATTCACATTGATAACTGATGCCTCAAAGAGCAGGGCTGGGGAATCACTATCTGTGGGGGCAATTAGTTTAAACTCAGAACTGACTATGCGGCACTGAAGTGACTACAAGAAGTTGAACACAGGAATAAATTTTGGCACTGGAGTCTAGCCCTGCAAAGTATTACTTTAAGATAAAATATGTTGAAGATGATGAACAGTGGTGGATGCATTGTCCAAAAGTCCTGTTGAGGAAGACAATGGACCACAGGGAACTGTGGGGGACATGGAATCGGTAATTGAGGAATATGGTCTATCTCACACGCACTGTATATATGTTATCCTGTTACCATGTTCTGTGGATAATGTGTTAAGTGTCGTAGCTTCACATATATCCCACAGGTACTCCTAAGAGAGAAAGAGTAGCCTCAAGCCAATCCCTCATGCTAGACATTCATAATACTCTAGGCTGTTTGCCAGACAGGCTCAGCCACTCAAAATATATCCACAAGAAAGAGTTGTTCTTTGTTACATACACATAAAAAGTTACCAGTTAAACTCCACATAGCTGGCAAACTCAAGAAGCAAAAACCACATTTCAGAAAGGCATCTTTAATCCTAGTCAGGGGTAAAATATAATTTTGAAAACTGTAACAGTTACCAGGCAAACAGATGGCAAGCCAGTCAAGGCAGAGTCTCTTTGAAACTTTTCCTTTCCATGGCTCCCACTTCTTAGCTGTGTTGTCTCTTCTTGTACCCACTGAGCTCTTTCATCCTCACATGCTGAAGCTTCCCACAGTCTCTCACAATACCCTAGCAGCATCTTCTATTCTGGGGATAGAAAATGTGAGTCCTCTGGAAAGACAAAAGCAGACCAGGATGAGAACATCTGAGGAACAAACTATGAACCAAGGCTGGTGAACACAGGATTAGTATCGATCTATATAACTTCTAAATAAAGTTTGGATTTGGCAGGAATTGGGATAGTCCATGAAAATGAGACAAAAGGAACATCTCCTTTTAAAGGAATTCTAGTTCTGAAGTAATATGTAATGTCTTGCCAGAAGTCTGTATTAGGATTGATTTATTTTTCTGTGCTATGTAAATCTAATATTCTTATTTCTCTCTACAGAATTAGGAAACAGAACATGTAACCTCAGCCTTGCATCCCATCCTTCAGGCTGGGCAGAAAGATACTAATTTTAATACATTATCTTCTGGTAGTCTAATTGTAAACTGCAACATCTCCCATCTAACAAGGAGAAAGATTAATTTGTAAGCAGACCATCACCATTTTCTTGGCCTACCTAGAACACTGAATTTCTTTTGTAATTTGAGGGGCATTTATTTGTTATGCTTTCTTCTTCTTCTTTTTTTAATCTCTTATGAAATTGGTCTGCCGTCCAAGGAGGAGAGGAAGGGTTGAAATCACACATATTTGTGCTACATGGCCAAGAGCATTTTCAAACATTTTTGAAACTGTTTCCCATGTTTTACCTTTTAAATGTCAGAAATGTAGGACAAATTCTGAGAGCCCTATCTTCATATCTACATGGATCAGAAAAGGATGCTCATTTGGAAGATAGATGGGGTTAGAGTAGGAAGAACCAGATGGCTTCTGGAAGAGAAAATGTAAGATCCTCCCAATCTTCCACTTATGGGCTTAGCTGGTTTTGCTACATAAGGTTTAGGGTCAAAAAACCCAAGAAACATTGTTGCAAATGCCAGGATTGCATTGCATCAACTTTTTATGGCTGTGGCTGGAGAGATAAGATTTCTCCCCAAATTTAGCACAAGTCAAATGCATACTCCTCTAATTTGTCATAGCCATTATTCCCATAACAGTTGGGGCACTGTTTCACGCTTTTTATTCTCTTGGGGAATGGATTAATAAGGTAAGGTATTATCAAATATATGTCAACAAAATCAACAAATCAAGAAGTATATCACCAGAGCACTGCATAAGAAAAATGGTATAACAAATTATCAGAATGGTCACACTAAGTCTGAAATGCTTATTCTCTAGTTTCCCACCTTGATGCATATTAAATTATTATAACCACTAAGTTCAGTTTGCTATATTATACAGTACAGTATATTGTACTGTGTGTTGTACTATGGCAACAACATTTTATTAAATTGGAAATGAAAGCTAAGGAATCTGAACAATACTCAGAATGGAGCTGAATCTCAGGAGAAATTCCTGATTCCTGAGTAAGACTTTATTCTCAAAATACTTGGCTTTCATTGCCATTCTGTTTGTCTCATTTGCTACTTACTAATGATACTGTACTATTCTTGCTTGGGGACTGTGGAATATCTTCACCATATCAGGAATCATTGTTCTAGATAAAGGCCTGCAGCAAAATGTATAAAGTCAGTAACAAAATCCCAAATTCTTAGCAAATGCTGAAAAGGCATATGATTTTTGCGCAATAGATAGCTTTCTTACTCCTTGTAAAACAGCACTGACGTGACATGAGTATGATGTGACAGGTTGTAATGGACAGTGACAGAAGATTCCAGTGATGAAGAGAGAGTTTGCTTATTAACAAGAGTATGACATGCTTGGAAATTTATAATTATTTTTTTAGTAATGAACTATGATGTCTGCCTGTCCTATTGAATCACATTGGGTGTTGCTTGAAGATCCAAACACTCCAATTAATAAATAGTTGATGTAGGATGTAATTTTGCAGGATGCAGAATGCAATTTTAACTTTTACATACCACAGGATGTAATTTTAACTTATGAGCACTTTTCTCATATGTAACTGAGTTGATCTGCAAGAACTTTCTCAGTTCTGACATCATGAATGGTGTTTGAGTCTGTGAATCAATTCAAAATTATCGGTGTTAATGATACAGAGAAATGATATTTCTCTGTATCATTAGAATGATATTTCAGTCTGTGAATCAATTCAAAATTATGGGTGTTAATGATACAGAGAAAAACAAATTTTAAAATGTATGATAAATTGGAAGCAAAATTTTAAAGAAATAGTCCCAATACAACAATAGAAAGAATTGTGGAATAAATCTATAAAATTTACCCCAAGCTATAATTTAAGAGAAAACTGGTATAAAATGTTTTACAGATGGCATACAACTCCATCAATAATTGACAAAATCGACAACTCATACACTAATAAATGTTGGGAATGCCACAAGACGGAAGGAACATTCTACCACATGTGGGAGACATGCAATCCCCCCGCTCCACCAAAGTATTGGAAAGACATATACAGCACCCTTCAGAGGAACTTAAAAATCAAATTTGAAATGAAACCACAATTCTTTTTACTAGGTATAATTTCAGAACATATTAATAAAAAATATCACAATTTATTAAGATACATGCCCACAGCTGTGAGGACAACCTTTGAACAACATTGGAAAAAAGTACCAACAATATCTGATTGGGTACTTAAACTTGGAGAATACACAGCAATGGCAAAATTAACAGCATATACAGTATACATAATAAGTTTAACTAAATTTAAGCAAGGATGTCTTCCATATATACTTGATATCATGCAGCAAGGCCAATATAAACATTTAGAGTAGGGTTTCTAAAGTTCATATTAAAAAATACTGTAAATCGGCTGGAGCACAATGAAGGGGTAAGTCAGCTATTGAATACTTATCTATACTATTTTTAGTAGTAGTAATAGTTTTTTTCTTTCTTTTTCTTCTTTTGTAGCATTTATAAATAATATAGTGGAGATTTTGGCACTAAGCTCAAAGATTTATACTTCTTCATGTCATAAAAACAATTAATTGTACTTTTTTGGAATAGTTCATATTTTATTAATGTTATACTGAGTATTAATTGCATAATTTCAGCAATTTTCCTTGCCACTTACTATATCTTTATTTTAAATAAATAAATTAGAAAATATCACTGTTAGTTACAAGAAAATCCATGATCTTTTTCACAAATGCTGTGATTTGCAGTCCTACCCATGCCAATTTATGTTGATGCCTTGTAAATCTTTAAATAATATAGAATGTGTCCAAAGTCCCCCATAATGTCAGAGATATTTGTTCTAGAGAAATTCCTCCAATGAAAATTACTGTATAGTGTCTTAGAGCAGAGCAGGCAATCTTTTTCATGTTGAGGGTCACATTCCATCTTGTTTAACATGCCAGGAGCCAACCTCCATAAAATTGAACAAAGCCATGATGAAATGTACTGGGGAAAAAAAGATTCCTTGTCCTTTTCCTGTTTCCATTCTAGTGGATTAATGATATCAATAAAATAGCAATCATAATTAAATTGGATCACAGAATTGTACAGTTAGAAGGGACTGCAACAAGCCTTTGCAATGTAGAAGGAAACCAATTAAAACTATCCTTAAGAAGTGGTTGTCCACCCTTTTCTTAAAAACCTCTACAGAACTCAAACTTCCATAAGTAGATTGTTCCATCATTCTGAACTTACTGTCAGGATTTTTTTCCTTACATTTCAATGAAATGTAGGTAACTGCAACTTACACCCATTATTTCTGGTCCTAGTTTTTGCGGCCATAGAAAACAGTTCTTGATCATGTTCTGTTGAGCTGTCATCTATCTCCTCATTCAATATTTAATAATACTAGCCCCAAGACCGATTCCTGTGAAACCCCACCCTCCAACTCACTGCACAGCCATTAATACTGACTCTCTAAGTGCTACTTGCCAGGCAGCTACTTGCCATGTTATTGTATGCCATCCAAACCACATGCTGTGGATATATGGTAGATTATATCCACAGGATTGCCCTTGAACACTAGAGTAGTTACAAATATGTAACTTCTAATAACAAGGTAAAATAAAAACAAAAATATCCCCACAAAAGCAATTATTGTCAATAAATATTATGCTAATTATCTGATTGAAAAACCATTCCTACATTTTGGTTTGCCTTTACTAGAACCAAACTTTGTTCTCTTCCCCCTGCCTTATTAACAGTTTTCACAATACAGTATATAATACGGTAGCCACCCTTGCCCTCTGGAATGAAATTGCTGACTTATTTAAATATGTGGGATTTTCAGCACTTTCTACCATGAGAAGTTGCTAAGATTCAGTAAATTTCTCATCCAATTTCCCAGAAGGTTTCTTGACTTGAATTTTTGCACTAGCAGATGTCACATTAAGATAACTTAATAGTCACTAAATCGTTTAGCCCAGTTATTCGGATTTATAAACAGATGATTTAGTTAATTTGCTTTAGATGTACCTACATTAACTTTTATTGCTGTCCTGTACAGTATTGTTATGACTGTGTTTTATTCCTGTTTATTCCTTACAGCTTTCAGATGTTTTTAGTTTTATTGCTTAATTTCTAATCCCATCATTTTGTATAGCTTTAACAAGCTTTTTAATATTCTGCTTTGTTGAAAAAAAAAAGGCATTTGGCCTCCTTTGTATTTTTAACGGCTCTTTGACTACATAATAAAGTTGTTATTGTTGTAAGTCGCTTACGTCTTTAAGGCAATAACGAGGAAATGGAGAAAGAAGTTATAAAGCGGAACACTACAAACTTTCTTTAATGCTCTTTTTTCTTTTCTGGAGCACGGATGCGTCGTGGCCCGTTATGCGTACTTCGCACCGCGATTAAGTACGCATCCCTACTTCATTCTAGATTTTCTTGTCCGATTTCGAACTTGATGTTCGTTCTGCACTTTCTTTCGCTACAGCAAGAAAAGAAGGAGGCGGGAGGAATGTGGGCGGAACCTCGAGGCGGAATCGCCCAATCAGAAAAAGACCTTGCGTGCCCGATAGACTACTTTGTATTAGTCAGTGTCTGAGAAGGAGAAAGGGTTATTCTTATGTCTGTCGCGCGGGAGGGAGGTTCGGAAAAAGTGGGAGGGTTTTGGATGCGGCGCTAGAGGGTTGTGTTTGTTTCTGTGAGCTGCTTGTGAGGGGGAGGAGAAGGTTGAGGTAGTGGGATTTGGACGGGACAATGGCGGCGCTAGCGGTCTCCCTTCGGAGGTGGTTACAGGCCTTCCTTGCAAGTTTTTGCTGTTCGGCTACTTTGACGACGACAGCTGCAGCTGGGTTGCTTCTTTTCCTCCTCCCTGAAGCAGCAACGGGTGAGTCGCATATAATACAGCGGGCCAGGCTGGGAGGAACTAGGCCCGTCCGGTCTGTTCCCCTTTAAGGAACATGGCGCTTCTGCAGCCTCCCAGGACGAAGAACGCTGGGGAATAGAGTGTTACGAGACGGTTGAAAGGGACTGCGGGTTTAATGGACAAGGAACCGCTACAGCGGCGGTCTGGACAATGGCTGCTCAAAGCAATTAGCGCGGCTTTCTTTAAGCATAATTGTAGCGGATGGTGTAATTTAGTCGGAAGACTTCTTCGCTCAATCACAAAGGTTCATTCCACTCTGCCCGAAGTAGGCAAGCAAACAAAAGGCCATCCCATCGACAGGAGCTCGCTCTTTCCCTGTTTCCTTTGAAAATGAGTTCCATAAAAATGAAAAGTAGAGTATTTCCATTTTCTAGAGCATGAGCGTAATATTCCATATCAGTGTTTTGTGTTTGTGCAGTTCAGCATGGAACATTGCCGTTAATCTTCATAGAAACTACGTATTAATCTGGAATGAATCCTGTGCAGGCAAGGGGAGCCCCGAATTACTCCCTGTATCTTCCCCTTCTCTCAGTCCTATAGGGCAGATGGTATTTGTTGGTTAACGTAGACGTGCTTCCTATCTGAGGACTGAAGGTGGAAACTATAGTGTCTAAGAAGGATTTTGATCTCTTTATTAATCCACTGTCAAAGTTGTTAGATCTCTGGCACTAAATGTTGTGTTCACTTCTCCTTGCAATGTTTGATACATTTCTTCAAGGTACTACAAAAATTAGTGTTGCCTATAATCTACCGCCATTTGGATAATTTATATTAGTCCCCAAAAGGTTTTGATACTTGGCAATTTAATAATTGGGAAATCTCAATTCTTCATACATTGTTGCTAATGCAGAAAGCTTGCAAGATAGCATTTTGTATCTTTTACTTTATTAGGCAGTGGGGAGTTTATTTTTAAAAGTTTTTACATGAAATGAATGAGCCTCAAGTATAAGTGTTTGGTGTATTAATGTTAAGATAGTATACTTAAATTGTACTAATTTAGTATAATTAGTATACTAAAAACATACTAATGTTGAGAACTGCATTCTAATTATATGGTATCTTCTTAAAGAAGAGTAAGTATCATGTAGAACTCAGTCCTTTTACACATCGTACATAATTATATTTGAGGATGGATGAGAACTTGCCTAAATCTTGATCTTGCTCACATGCTCTTCAACTTTTCTCATTTTTATGTTACCTACACAAACCTAATATAAAATCACTGTTCCTATACATCTATGTAATGCATTTCCAAATCAGTTGTAGTGATCTGTGGTATGAAAATGTGTGGTATGAGAACTGTAACTTTTACAATAAGCATTTTAAATCCACTTGGATGCCAGCTTCTTATGGAAAAATTATATTATTAAAATTGTGGTTCATCTGCTCAAAGTACCATCACATATAAAAAGCTAAATTTGAAACATGGAATTTCTTCAGATCTGCATAATTTTAATAATTGTCACAAATATCTGCCAGATGTCATAGTTCATAACTATCTCTTGAACTTCTGTTGCAAAATTTTAGGCTTCAAGAATGGATATCATAATATTGTCAAGGAAATATATTTTAATTCTCCATGAAGTTATCTTACATGTTTAGCTAGGAACTGCAGCATGAAAACTACAATTTGTGACAGGTTTAAGCAAAGGTACACTGTGGTACCTGTGGTGTTAAAAATCTACATTCTTTTTTTAAGTGGCAGTGGTTCTAGGACCTAGATCACTAATATAAAAATAGTATTCATATGTGGCTGCTTCTGATAAAAACATTCCTGAAGTCTGTGAGGGTGATCTGGCTGTGATATCTGTCACCCCATTGATTGCCAAGGTTGATATGGCTAGGGGGGTGTTGCTTTCCTCTCTCACTGCTCCATGTACATCGCTCCCAAAGCTGTGTGCTCAGTGAAAGAGGACGACCATCCCAGACTGAAGCACTGTAAGGTACCATTCTTAGCTCAAGGGTAATACAATTGATGTGCTCCCCTGGTAAACAAAATTCTTGAGTATTTTGAATTGGAAAATTTTCCCAAAATAATTTCAGTGCAAACATTCTGAGAAGATGTTCAAAATAGCAGTTTCAAAATCTGTTCAGGTGACATTAAGTATCTAATATAATTTTAAACAGTATACATTTATAAAAATCAGTACAATACATAATTATTTCTGATTAACTCTTTTAACATCATTTTTGCTTTATCATATTCAGGTTAATGGCACACATATTTCTCTTGCATGTGTGCTGGGGTAATTGCCTGATAAACACTAATTAAACTTGGATGTTAAGTTTGCCTAATACAAATTTTGAGATTGTAATAAGTAAGCATGGTATAGAAAAAATTTCCATGGAAAGCAATCTAGTTTACAGCATTGTTTACTCCATCATAAGCATATCTGATTGCTTCATTGAATTGCTGTAATCCAGAAAAATATAGATCCAAGCTATGAATATTCATAAAACCTATGAAATTTATTGACAAGACATGAAAATCCACTAACCATGGTCATATACTCTCAAATTCCACTGTAAAAATAATAGATCTGGCTATTTATGCTTTTTAACATAGACACTTTGAATCTGTTCTCCTAAAATATATCTGCAAATGCTTCAAGTCAGTTGTAGAGTACATTCATGATTATATGGTTTAAGAAAATGATAATAGTTCCTAGAGTTGCAAGAATCTGGGTCTGAATCACAGGTGTCATATACATTCTCTTGCAAACCAAATTAATATATATATAGCCACCCATCTCAGAGATTCATGATTCTCAGCGGTGTACAATAAAAAGCAATCATAAAAAACTAACAAAATTCAGCAATTAAATCACCAATTAAAATTACCAGTGATGGAATAGCAGAGACAGTTATTGTTATGGGCAATGAAACCATCTCACTAATTCACCACCTCCTTGAGATCCCCAAGCCTGTTGGCACAACCATGTTTTAAGAGACTTCTGCAGGATATCAGGGATGGGGCCAGTCTCACCTTGGGGGGAATGATATTCCACAGGGTGGGTGCCATGGCAGAAAAGGTGTCTCCTGGGTCCTACCAGATATAACTCCTTAGCGGATGGGACCCACAGCATACCTCTTCTGCTGGACCTAATGGAATGGGCAGATGTAATTGGGTAGAGGCAGTCCCTCAAATAACCCAGTCCTATGCCATGAAGAACTTTAAAGGTCAAAACCAACACCTTGAATTGCACCTGGAAGCAAATTGGCAACCAATGCAGCTTGTGGATCAGAGTGTGTGCCATTCTAAAGGCACACATAACTGCCTGTGCTGCCACATTTTGTACCAGCTGAAGCTTCCAAATACTCTTCAAGGGGAGCCCTATGTAGAGCACATTGCAGTAGTCTATCCGGGAGGTAACCAGGGCATAAGTGACTGTGATCAGAGCCTGTCAGTCCAGGAACAGGTGCAACTGGTACACAATACCAAGCTGTGCAAAGGCCCTCCTAGCCATGACTGCTACCTGCTCTTCTTAATCATAGTAGGTTTGTTCTCCATAATTATTTTGTTATTGCTGTTATCAGTATTACCTTGATTACAGCTCCCTATTTCCTTTTATATGGGATTTTAACTATTTTATACACTAGTAGAGAAAGTTTAGAAGCATAATCAATTGATAGGCACTTTATAACTCTATAAGAGGATTACTGGCTGACAGGTTTCTAGGTGGTCAGGAGGCTAGATCTGCTTTTTTCTACTCATAAGTAATTACCAGCCTGATACCTTGGAATATTTGCAGGAATAAGAGTTAGTAAAAGGAGGAATTTAAAGTGAGCTCTAGGTGATCTTAATATGTAAATCAGGCAGCTGCAACCATTCATATTTGGAACACAGACTGCTGAATGCTAAGGAAGTGATAGAGACACCATAACACCTGCTTTCCCATAGCAGCCTGCTACCTTGGAATAGCTGTAAGCAGTAAGAGCTGGCTATCTTATTTAGATTGCTGGGCCAGAGATACATAAATCAGGCGGCATGGTGCTACTGGGACTCCAGCTCCAAAAAAATAGTACCAAAAGACATTATCCCCTTTTGGGTTGGCATAGGAAGTTCTGCTATTGCATTTCAAAGTGAGAAGTTGAAACAGTAAAACAGAATAAGGAGCAGTTCGGCTTGTCTCCTAGAAAGAGTTAAAATGTCGATTTGATTTTATACCACTTATCCCTTCTTCCCACAGGATTATTAAAATGATCTGCCCTTGGAGACTTAGGGAATTCAGTGAAATGTTCTGGGGGGATTTTTCTGTAGCTAGAGTTGGTGATCCTTCAAATGATAATTGATGTTGGTGATACTGTGAAATGATAAGATGTGATGAGTATCAACATAAATGCTCCTGAATATACTCTCCAATTTGTGGAGGATAAGTTGCTCCCTGCTTTGGGGGTGAGTGCCAGATAATGAAGCAGATCAGACAATGGCTAGAGTACTTGTGCTGAAGGAATTATTGTCAGACTGAACAGGCATGTGTTAAAGCACATAACTGTACCTACTATGTGGAAGTGAGGGCAACAAAGTAAGCTTCTTTTGCAGCCTCCATTGCACTTTTAAGTAGCCAACCACCAGAACTTTTTAAAATTCTACCAGGATTACCATCATCTACTCTGAAAAACATCTACTCTTTTACAATCTTCAGAAGTTGTCTGTGATGAAATTGTAGGGCGCTCTGAGGATAAAATACTGTAACTCATATAAGAATCTAAACATAGCATTGGTCAACCCAAATGAAGTGTTCTGTGTATTGCCCTGTCCAGTTTTGTAGGATAATTCTTAGTTTATATGGCCTGAGTATGTGGACAGATTTGTGGCAGTTTGGCTTACCATCCTTGTCCAGCATTGCTAATCCAGGCTACCTGAGAAAGAGTGACTGGACAAGTCTAGGAACTAATAAATGTATTGTTACAGGATGATCACTGTTAAAAAAATCTTCTCTATCCAGAGGATTATTATAACTTACCATCTAATGGCAAATACTCTCTTTTTGAGCAGATTGATTAAGAAGGTTATGCAAAACTCACAGATACAGGAAGAGAAGTTGTTGGAGAACTCAGGAATGTTCTGTTCCTGTTCTGGACCATGCCATTCCTGAGGTAGTTCAGTGGTTTGAATCCTCTGAAACACATGCTTTAGAGGAGGGTCAGGATGATCTGGAGTGGAAATGGAATATTCCAGACTTCACAATGTCCTTTTCCAAAATCAGTAAGTGTTGCATATTCCTGATATTCGTGTCGAACGACCTACTATTGAGTCTATTCCAGTCTGGATTCAAACCTGGTAATCAAAAGTTAGCCATGGATGCTTTGATAAATGACCTTTCCAAGAGAGGGGCAGAGGGAAAATGACGCTTTTACTTAACTAGTCTTTGGCATTTAATACCATTCATTGTGGTATTCTGGATTGGAGCTGCAGACTGGAGGAAGTAGTTTTGCTCTTAAGTGGCTGAAAATGATCATTAGGGGAATATGGGGTGAAGTGTCACCAACATACTGTTGATACTCAGCTTTATTTCTATGTAACAGCTATATCAGTGATTATGTGTTGTATTCTGTACTTGCATACAGCAATATGTTAATATCTTACTGACCATCAACATCTTGGAAGATATTATTTATGTATGTGTTTGGTTTTATTCTATTTTTATTGTATTTTATATTGTTTTATTGTATTTTAATATTTATTGCTGTTTTATTGTGAACCACCCAGAGTCACTTTTTGTGAGATGGACGGTATCTAAATTTGAAATATAAATAAATAAATAGATAAATATCTAAATCAGGAAAGACAGTGCATGACCAGAAGCTGTTTTTCAGTGTAGCAATGGATAGATGAACTTTTGAACTTCATCAAAAAAGGCCCTTTCCCCATTTTTCTTCATTTTTTTCAGCTAGGGGGCTCTACACAAAACAGGAATTGTCAGGGAGAAATGATCTCAGCATATACAGTACTGTGCAAAAGTTATATATTCTAATTGTTTGTGTTTATCAATTTACAAAATGCAAAGTGAGTGAACAGAAGAAAAACCCAGATCAAATCAATATTTGGTGTGACTACCCTTTGGCTTCAAACCAGCATCAACTCTTACACTTGTACACTTTGTACACTTGCACAGAGTCAGGGATCTTGTAGGATTAGAGTCAGGTGTACAATTAACCAATTATACCAAGCAGGTGCTAATGATCATCAATTTCCTATGTAGTTGAAACACAGTCATTAACTGAAACTGAAACAGCTGTGTAGGAGGCTTAAAACTGGGTGAGGAACAGCCAAACTCTGCTACTTAAGGTGAGGTTGTGGAAGACAGTTTTATGTCACAGGTCATACACCATGGCAAGACTGAGCACAGCAACAAGACACAAGGTAGTTACATCTCATCAGCAAGGTCTCTCCCAGGCAAAAATTTCAAAGCAGACTGGGATTTCAAGATGTGCTGTTCAAGCTCTTTTGAAGAAGCACAAAGAAATGGGCAACGTTGAGGACCATAGATGCAGTGGTCGGCCAAGGAAACTTCATGCAGCAGATGAAAAACACATCCTGCTTACTTCCCTTTGACATTGGAAGATGTTCAGCAGTGCCATCAGCACAGAACTGGCGGAAACCAGTGGGACCCAGGTACACCCATCTGCTGTCTGGAGAAGCCTGGCCAGAAGTGGTCTTCGTGGAAGAATTGTGGCCAAAAAGCCATACCTCCGATGTGGAAACAAGGCTAAGTGACTCAACTATGCATAAAAATGTAGGAACTAGGGTGCAGAAAAATGTCAGTGCCAATGTGCTGTGGACTGATGAGTCAAAATTTGAAATATTTGGCTGTAGCAGGAGGCAGTTTGTTTGCTGAAGGGCTGGAGAGTGGTACAATAATGAGTGTCTGCAGGCAACAGTGAAGCACAGTGGAGGTTCCTTACAAGTTTGGGCTGCATTTCTGTAAAGAGTTGGAGATTTGGTTGGGATCAATGGTGTCCTCAATGCTGAGAAATACAGGCAAATACTTATCCATCATGCCATACCATCAGGGAGGCTTGTGATTGACCCCAAATTTATTCTGCAGCAGGACGACCCCAAACATACAGCCAGTGTCATTAAGAACTATCTTCAGCGTAAAGAACGAGTCCTGGAAGTGATGGTTTGGCCCCCACAGAGCCCTGATCTCAACATCATCGAGTCTGTCTGGGATTGTCAGGATTAGCCCAGGAAACTCCAGGAGACAGTACAGATTCAATTCAGCAGGGTTTATTGGCTTCAGTCCCGTTACAGAAATCTTCTCAGAGTGAGAGCAAATTCCAGGGTCACCCTCCTAACCTCCCTTGCATTCTTTAGGGAGGGTTCAGTCTCATCCTCTTATCAGTACCACGTTGCTCGGGCGACGAGAGTAAATTCTTGACTCCCCTGTTCCTGACTCTCACATCACCCCTCTCTCCATCCTTATCCTCCCCCTCTGAGTTCTCATGAGAACTTGGCAAAGGTGGGAAATCTGACATTTCAGATGATGAAAAGGTCTCCGCATCTCCTGCCTCCTCCATATTGTCTTCCGATGGGTCCTGAAAAACATCTGCAACATTAATAGAATCAGCCCCCCTCCCTCCTGCCCTCTGCCAGGCTGAAGTAGATGGCCTTGGGCTGCCAGACCAATGTTGCTCCCCCCTTCCAGCCTCCACCAAACCTTCCTCCAGTGCTCTGTCCCCTCCTTCTTCTTCCTGCTGATTAACTGCTGATGTTCCGGACAGCTCTCGAGGTTTGGGTTTGTTAGGGAAACGCCTATGGAAAGCAACTACCATCTCTGCGGCATGAACGTTCTTTGCATTCTCCCAAGAACGGTCTGTTTCAGGGTAACCCTTCCAGTGAATCAAATATTGAAGTCCTTTCCCTCTCCTCCGAGAGTCCAAAATTGCCTCCACTTCGTATTCTTCTTCTCCTTCCACCACAACCGGTGGGGGAGGGGATGAGTGGGTTCTCAGAGGACTTGGGGGGGCCTCCTTCACTAATAAGGAACGGTGAAAAACCGGATGAATCTTCATAGATGGAGGGAGCTGTAATCGGAATGCTAAGTTATTCACTTTCTGTAATACTTTGTATGGTCCTATGAACCGGTCATTCAATTTCCTGGATGGCCTGGTAGAAGTTAGAAACTTAGTAGATAACCACACCTTGTCCCCCACCGAAATCAGCGGCCCTGCCTGTCTGCGTGCATCGGCATTCCTCTTGTATGCCTCCTTTGCCTTTGCTAAGTGGTCCCACAACAGTTGCTGAGCTGCTTGCTGCTCTTTCAGAAAATGCTGTGCCCCTGGAACTTGAGTGGGTGAGACAGTCTGTGGCAAAACCTGGGGGGACCATCCGTAGAGTGCTTGAAACGGGGACATCCCAATTGAAGAGTGTACTGAGTTGTTGTAGGAGAATTCTGCCAAGGGAATTAACTCCACCCAATTATCCTGGCTGTAGGTAGTATAGCATCTTAAATACTGCTGCAACATCTGATGGGTCTTCTCTGCCTCTCCATTGGTAGCCAGATGGTGCGCTGAGGACATGCAGCTGTTTACCTTTAACAGTCCAAAAAGAGCTCTCCAAAACTTAGAGGAGAACTGACTGCCTCTGTCTGTTATCAAAGTATTAATCATTCCTCTAAATCGGAAGACATGATCCAAAAATAGTTGTGCTGTGGCTTGAGCCGAAGGTAGACCCTTGCATGGTATGAAACGGGCCATCTTAGTAAATAAGTCCACAACCACCAGCACTGAAGAATAGCCTTTTACTGGAGGCAAGTCAGTAATAAAGTCCATGGAAACTGTATGCCAAGGCTAATGGCTGTAAGAGCCCAGCGGGTTTTCCATGAAAAGTCTTAGCTCTTTTGCACACGTGACAAGATGCCATGTAATCTTTAATGTTTGCTGCCATCTTAGGCCACCAATAGTCTCTTAAGGTTCTGTGTAATGTCTTAAATACTCCTCCATGTCCTGCTGTCAAATTATCATGGCAAAGTTGTAAAACTTCCTCTCGCAATGACAGAGGAACATATAACTTCCCTTTGTGATATAGGTGTCCTCCTTCCATTGAAAAAGGGGAACTCTCCCTCTGTGTGCCCTGGAGGTCATCTATCCGAGCCCTTGCAAATGCGTCCTGTGCCTGCTGCTCCTTAATTCTGACCAGTAAATCTTCTGCCTGTCTACTGGCTCCCAACTTCTCTTGTGCACATTTCAACCTTTTAAAGTTGCACGGCTGCAAGATGGTAGCGGGTTGTGTCTGTGGCTGCTCTGCGACGTACTCCAGTTTCCGAGAAAGCGCATCAGGCATCAAATTACGTGCCCCCGGAACGTACGTGAAGTAAAAATCAAAACGTGAAAAGAACTAACTCCATCGCACTTGGCGAGGAGTGAGTGAGCGAGAGCTCTGCATTGTTTCTAAGTTCTTATGATCTGTGCACACTTGAACTGGAAACTTTGCCCCCTCTAGCCACTGCCTCCATTCCTGGAAAGCTGCCTTCACTGCCAGTAACTCCTTGTTAAAAATGTCGTAATTTCTCTCTGCTGATGAGAGCGTGCGAGAGAAAAATGCACACGGCAGCCACCCCCCTTTGCCTGTCTCATCTGCTTGCAACAAAACTGCTCCTATTGCTACATCCGAGGCATCTGTATGGAGCACAAATTGGCGACAAGGGTCTGGATGCCGAAGGAGGGGTTGGGAGGCGAAAAGCTGTTTTAATTGTTGGAAAGCTGCCTGCTCCCCCTCTGCCCAAGTAAACTTCTTTCCTTTCTTCAATAGCTGCGTGAGGGGCTTGACACGCTCTGCAAAGTTGGGAATAAACTTTCTGTAAAAATTAGCAAATCCCAGAAACCATTGTACATCTTTTACATTTCGGGGTGGGTGCCAAGACAACACTGCTTGCATTTTAGCAGGATCCATTTGTAGTCCCTCTGTTGAGATTCTAAATCCCAAATAGTCCAATTGTGGCAAATCAAATGCACACTTCTCAGGCTTGGCAAATAGTCTATTTTCTCTTAGTCTCTGTAACACATTCCTGACATGCATTGTGTGTGTCTGGACATCGCCAGAGTATATCAGGATGTCGTCTAAATAAATTACCACATAGGAATCAATTATATCAGAGAATATTTGATTCATAAATCTAGAAAATACCGCCCCACAGTTGGAAAGCCCAAACGGCATGACTGTGTATTCAAATTTGCCATATCTTGTGTCAAAAGCTGTCAAAAACTCGTGGCCTTGTTTCACACGAATAAGGTTGTAGGCACTTCTCAGGTCTAATTTTGTGAAAATGCGAGCCTTTTGTAGCCTGTCTAAAAGATCTGAAATTAATGGTAGTGGATAATGATCTCTAATGGTTACTTTGTTCAACTCCTTGTAATCGTGCACCGTGCGCATTGGAATGGTTTCGCTGGTGGTACTTTCGCACGTCTGTGGATCTGGCTTTTTTGGCACGAAAAATGTAGGAGCTGATGCTGGAGATTTTGATGGCCTGATAAATCCTTTCTTCAAATTTGCTTCTATGTAATCTTTGAGAATAGCTAGCTCTTTTGCAGACATGGGATATTGTCTCCTGCTGGTATTTTAGCACCTGGTTTCAAATCAATTGTGCAATCACAGTCTCTATGGGGGGGTAAAGCCGTAGCTTCTTCCTCCCCAAAAACATCTGCAAAGTCTGCATACTTGGCCGGCACTCCCCTTCCCACCTCCTGGTTGCCTGTTAGAGGACTGGCAAATATAGCTCCCTGTACTTTGTGGTGTTGACAATCTGGAGCTGAAAATGAGAGGGTCCCCGTTGCCCAGTCGATGTTAGGGTTATGCAACTTGAGCCAGGAAGTTCCCAATACTACTGGCATATGTAACGAGTCCGTTACATAGAGTGGGAGTAATTCCATGTGCTCGTTAATGGTTAGTTGCAGAGGGACTGTGGATTGCAGCACCGGACCTGCCCTCAATGGTTGAGAATCTATAGTCTCTACGTTTATGGGTTTATCCAAATCCACTGTTGGTAATTGCCATTTCTGTACAGTCTGAACTTCTATGAAACTTGTGGTAGCGCCTGAATCTATGAGAGCCTCCAATTTGATTTTGGAGCCGGAAGGCAATGTCACCGAGATTGGTACAACTATGAATGCCTGATTGCTGTCTCCATTGTGAGCTCTTCTTAATTGCTTGATAGCCCCCCCCCCCGCGAGCTCTGAGCAGGGGGGCCTTGCCAGTTTCCCTGCTGCTGAGCTGAGGTGGAAACTGCTTTCTTGCTCGGTATCTGTTGTTTTTGCTTGGCTCCTGTTAGTGTATTTCTCGCTGGGCACACTCTCGCCATATGCCCTGGGGCTCCACAATTAAAACACAAGTTAAGATCCTTTCTTCTCTGCCTTTCCTCTCCTGATACTGAGCAGCTCCCAACTGCATCGGTTCCCCTGCTGTGAGGTCTGGTGTTAATGTAGGAGGGGAAGACACTGTAGCCAAGGAATGCTGAGAAGCTACTAAGGGAGTTATAGGTTCATATTGCTTCAACTCCATGAGCCTGGCTTCCACTACAATACAAAGCTGATATAGGTCATCCAGAGTATTTGGAATGCCTTGCTTTACCACTTCTGATCGGATTTCAGGATTCAAACTTTCTCTAAACTGGTCTATAAGAGCCACATCATTCCACTCAACATCTCCCGCTAATAACTTGAAATCTGCAATGAATAATCTTACCGATCTGCCGCCTTGTCTGAGCTTGCGGATGTCCCGACAGGCAGTTAATCGTCTCACTGGGTCTCCAAAGTGCCCCCTGAAAGCTGTGACAAAATTCCGGTAGCTGTTGAGTATTGGATCTCCAGTCTCTATGAGAGGAGTAGCCCACTTGGCTGCAGATCCCTTCAATAAGCTCATCACAAAAGCCACCCTTGTTCGATCTGTAGGAAACTCTCCCGGCCTACCGTCCATGAACAAGTCACATTGTGCCAGGAAGGTTCTCATCTGCTCCACTTCGCCTCCGTACTTCTCAGGCATGCTGCCAGGTGAGCGCAGTAACACAGGTTGTGGGAGAGGTGGTGGCTGGACTACCTGTCCGAGCTGCTGCACCAGTTGCCCCATAGCAGCCTGCAGGTTATTAATCTGTGCATCTACTTGTTGCTGGTGCTGTAACAACGCGGCTGCCAATACTTCTGGAGTCAAAGCCGCTCCCTGCGGATCTGTAGCCATGATGTATCTCCTTCTACTGGAAGGTAGTAGACTCTGAGAAGATTGATGTCAGGATTAGCCCAGGAAACTCCAGGAGACAGTACAGATTCAATTCAGCAGGGTTGATTGGCTTCAGTCCCGTTACAGAAATCTTCTCAGAGTGAGAGCAAATTCCAGGGTCACCCTCCCAACCTCCCTTGCATTCTTTAGGGAGGGTTCAGTCTCATCCTCTTATCAGTACCGCGTTGCTCGGGCGACGAGAGTAAATTCTTGACTCCCCTGTTCCTGACTCTCACAGGGATTACATGAAGAGACAGAAGGATTTGAGGCAGCCTACATCCACAGGAGATCTGAGGTTAGTTGTCCAAGATGTTTGGAATAACCTACCTGCTGAGTTCCTTCAAAAACTGTGTGCAAGTGTACCTAGAAGAATTGATGCTGTTTTGAAGGCAAAGGGTGGTCACACCAAATATTGATTTGATTTGGGTTTTTCTTCTGTTTGCTCACTTTGCATTTTGTAAATTGAAATTAGAATATATATTTTTGAAAACATTCTTACTTTACAGCATTTTTTCACACCTGCCTAAAACTTTTGCATAGTACTATATGCTGAGCAGTTTTTTTTGTTTCCTTCAAATTGATAGAATCATAAAGTATAAGGATTGTAAGGGACTTTGGAGATCATATAGTCCAACTTCCTTTCCAGTTCAGGTATGCCTCATGACTCACAAATTTCTGAGAATTCTTTATGCAAGTGATAATGCCTAGTAGTTAGCAAGCACACTAACCTAGTTTACACATTAAAATACTACATAATATAATACATTTGGTGGTAGCCCAACATATGTGTGTGGATTAACTGGGTTAAACACATGGGGCAAAAGTAATTAAAGACATTTTGCTGGTAATTGAGTAGAAGGGTGGTCAGGTATCCAGGAGTAAAGCATTTTCCTTGTCAATATGTTACAACAAGATGAGCTGGCAAAAGTAGCATTATCAGGCTATTGGGAACTTGGAGGCAGCTAACTTCCCAGGAAAATAGAACACTCATATCAGTTTAAACATTTTAATCTGTGAATACATTAGTTCCATGTTGAGCTTTTGCCTCTGTAATGAACTCAGTAAGTAAAGAAGAACATTATATACATGGGCTTTGTAATCAATATTTGCATTGCATGTCACCTTATTCTTGCTTACAGTAAGCATTTGAAAAACACTACTGGGGAAACTTTGAAAATAGAATAAAAATGCTATAGACAGTGAAAAATACTTGCTGACAGCTTATTTAATAAACAAAGCAAAAGAAAAAAAGGAATAATAGTTTCAACAATATAATAAGGAACAGTTTTTTCCCAAGTAATACAAGAGTGGATAAGGTGCTCCATCCTTCCCATCTAGTTTGGACCTGAAAATCCAAGGAAAACTGGGGCTGTATGAATAGTATGTTGTCACCCTTAGATTCTGATTTCTTTATTTTGTGGAATTTGAGCCACCTGTGTTAATTTAACTTAGACCTTAAACCAAAGGTATAAGCTATCAGGATTTTCTCATGGGAAGAAAGTTCATCCTGTTAGCTTTACAAAACAAGTGTTGAGATAACAAAGTATCTTGTGATGTTATTATGATTTTGTCTACTGCCGCCTACTGAAATTGTGTATGTGTGTTAGTTATTCAGTAGGAGTGTTTTCAACTGGCACTATAAGGGAGGGTTACAATGCCCAACCTGTCCAGTGTGTATGTGTGTGTGTTTTTTAGTCTTACAGTTAACCATGTAGGTTTATAGGTTATGTAGTCTTAACAAGTAACTAAGTAGTGAACCTCTTCTCTGAGAGTGTTTTTAGCTAGAGGCTTTGCAGTGATAAGTCTTGGAAGCTAATATGAGAAGAAGTTTTTGTTATATCCTATCTTTTGTATGCAACTTGTATTTTATGAAGTTTTTGCATTTTTATCAATAAAGACCAGTTAGCTTATATTTTCTGACTGGAGTTTCTTTGGAGTTCAGGATATGGACATTGCTACTTGCAAGCTCTCATGCTGATGTGTATTTTTCCTGAGAGCAAGGTTTATGGGTTTTTTGCTGCACTCTGCTCAACATAAGCGTGTTACTTTTTAGAATTTCTGCTGACTGACCCAAAGAGAGCAATTTTCTGTATGGAGAAATAAAAATAAATACTGTAACAATAAGTGACTACAACTTTAAGTTACTTAATCTGTTATAGGGGTGGAATGAATAAGAATTAGACTACTTGATCATATCTTGTGCATTAAGCTTCAGAGCAGCTGGTATGGGAGATGAATTGCTTTTCTTGCTCTGTTCATACCTTCTTACTATAACTGAAGAGGTGCAGTTGGCCCACTCAATTCTGGAACTGCATTTGCAAGCTGTAGTGGAACTAGATAAGTGACAGTTAGTGAAAAATCACATTGGTATAGCAGAATTTTATCTTCTCTCTCATGTCCCCAACTTTCCAAGGAGGGTTTGCAGAACGTTTTCTATCAGCAAATTTTTTATGTTGGTTTCTGGCATTCTGTAGAGATTTTACAATCAGAGGCCACAGTTGTGTAATATTAGTGATCCATTGATCAGTTGAAAGTTCAGGAAAATTTTTCAAAGGCAGTTCTGGAAAAGGCAGAAAGTCCTGACCTGTGAGAGTCAGTGCGAGAGGGGTTAAAAACGTACTCTCATCGCCAGAACAACGAGGAGGAGATAAGAGAATGAGACTGGCCCCTTCCTAAAGAATGCAAGGGAGGTTGGGAGGGTGACCCTGGAAATTGCTCTCACTCTGAGAAGATTTCTGTAACGGGACTGAAGCCAATAAACCTTGCTGGATTGAATCTGTACTGTCTCCTGGAGTTTCCTGGGCTAACCCTGACATGACCAGTAGCTATTTTATAAGGTGTAAATCCAGTACTTTGGTGCACTGTATTGTTGTAAGCCACTTCAGCAAAAGGTAAAAGTTCTGACCAATCATCCTGTTGGTGATTAGTAAAGCATCTCAAATATTGTTCTAATAATGAGTTCATTTTCTCAGTTGATCCATCCGTTTCCAGATGAAAACTGGAACTCAGGGCCTGAGTGGAACCAATTAACGTAATAAATTCCCTCCAAAATCTGGAGGTGAACTGTGGGCCGCGATCTGAAATCATCCTCTTGAGGGCGCCATGGAGGCGGTATACAGTGGTACCTCAGGTTACGAACTTAATCCATTCCGTGACTCTGATCGCAACTCGATTTGGTCGCAACGCGAGGTAAATTTTCCCATAAGGTTCAATGTAAATACGGTTAATCTGTTCCGCCCTCCGAATTTGGTTGCACCACGAGGCAAATTTCCCCATAAGGTTCAATGTAAATACGGCTAATCTGCCCTCCGAATTTGGTCGTACCACGAGGCAAATTTCCCCACTTTTTTCTTCAAAGCCTTATTCTTGCCAAGCCAGCTCTGCATTTTCTTTGGAGCCATGCTGACAAACACACCAAAAACCTTCCAAACGCCACAAAACACACCACAAGCCTCACCGAACATCTCCTTGCTACCGCGATCTTGCCCACAGGAAGCCATGACCACATGGCAGCAGGGCAAATGGCCACGGATCCGGTTCGTAGCTCGAGGCGGAGGTCGCATGGCGAGGTAAATTTTTGGGGCTGGAGCTGGTTGTATCCCGAAAAATTTGTAAGGAGGGGCGTTCGTAACCCGAGGTACCACTGTCTGTTTTGAATAAATAATTTAGCAAGTTTTTTAGCATTAGGAATTGAAGCACATGGAATAAAATGTGCCTGTTTAGAGAAAAGATCAATTACAACCCAAATAACAGTGTTGTGGTTACTCTCAGGCAAATCAACAATAAAGTCCATAGAAATTTCTTTCCAGGGTTGTTGAGGAGATGCAACAGGTTCTAAAAGTCCCAAAGGCTTTCCTCCCCTCTTTTTTGAAATGGCACATGTAGGGCATGTAGATACATATTCAGAGATGTCTTTTCTCATGGTAGGCCACCAAAATTGCCTACATAATAAATGCAAAGTCTTTAGAAATCCAAAATGTCCAGAGGTTTTGTCATCATGGCCCTTTTTCAAAATGAGTTTACATAGTGAAGATGGTACATACAATTTGTCTCCCATCCACCAGGCTTGTTGCTCATGGGTTAAAGTATTTTTATTGTGCTGGAACCATTCATCTGAATCCAATGCTGCATTTAATTTTTGAAGCAGTTCATTAGTAGGTGCTTGTTTAGGAGTTCTGGTTTGAGCTCTGGTAAGTGCCACTGAGCCTGGTTGTGATTTTGGGATAACGGGAGCGACTATCTGCTCTCGTTGGCTGTTATGCTGAGGCAGTCTGGATAAAGCATCAGCCAAAAAGTTTTTCCCTCCAGGGATAAACTTCAGTGTAAATTTAAAACGGCTGAAAAATTGAGCCCAACGAACTTGTTTAGGAGGATTTCTAAACGTTGTAGGATTTCTAGGTGTTGTAAGGGCTTCTAAATTTTTATGGTCCGTCCAAACTTCGAACGGATGTGGTGACCCTTCCAAGAGGTGTCTCCATGTCATCAAAGCCCAGCGAACTGCAAAAGCTTCTTTTTCCCAAATAAGCCATCTCCTTTCTGTTTCAGTAAATTTGCGGGAGATATAGGCACAAGGCTTGAGTGATCCCCCTTCATCTTTTTGAAGCAAGACTGCTCCTATGGCCACATCAGAAGCGTCAGCTTGAATTACAAAGGGTTGATTAGGCTCAGGGTGCTTTAGAATTGGTTCAGCAGTAAATAATGCTTTTAAGGCTTCAAAGGCTTTCTGGCACTCCTCAGTCCATATTAGTGGGGCTCCAGGCCTTTGGGTTTTTGGTGTTCCTTTGCCTTTGGTTTTTAATAAATCAGTTAGAGGCAGTGCCACCTGTGCAAAGTTTGGAATGAACTGGCGGTAGAAATTAACAAAACCCAGAAAACTTTGCAATTGCCTTCTAGATCTGGGAGCTTCCCACCCCAGAACATCCTTTACTTTAGAGGGGTCCATCTCAATTCCTGCATGTGATATGTGATACCCCAAATAGTCCACTTGTTGTTTATGAAATTCACATTTTGACAATTTGGCATATAATTGAGCATCCAGTAACTTTTTTAACACATTACGAACTAACTTTATATGATCTTTCAAGTTATCAGAGTAAATGAGGATGTCATCCAGATAAACCAATACTCCCCGATACAGATATTCGTGGAGCACCTCATTAATTAGTTGCATAAACACCCCAGGGGCCCCTGAAAGCCTGAAGGGCATGACCTTGTACTCATAGCAGCCAAAAGGGTGGAGAATGAGGTCATCCATTCGTGCCCTTCTTTAATGCGCACTCGAAAATATGCATCCCTTAAATCTAGCTTGGTAAACACTTTCCCCTTAGATAATTGGGCTAACAAGACTTTCATAAGAGGTAAAGGATACTTGTTTTCTTTGCAAATAGCATTGAGGCCCCTATAATCAGTACAAAGTCTTAAGCTTCCATCCTTTTTCTCCCGAAACAGAACTGGTGCAGCCATCTGTGATTTAGCAGGTTGTATGAATCCTCTGGCCAGATTGGTATCTATAAACTCCCTTAAAGCTGCCAGTTCCTTTTGGGTCATAGAATATGTCGTCTTCTTTGGGAATTTAGCCCCTGGTTCAATTTCAATAGCACAGTCAGTGTCTCTGTGAGGAGGCAGCATGTCTGATTCTTTTTTGCTGAAGACAGCTTTTAAATCCCTATAAGGTTTTGGAATGTTTTCAATCGATTCCGGGTCCTGGGTTTGAGGCGGAACCCCACTGCTTGCAGCTGCAGCCATCACGCCTTTTCCCTTGGGTGGGTCAGAACCCAAATAGACCCCATCCACAAATTGCATTCGCCCTGTTTTCCAAAAGACTCTAGGGTCCCACCATTTTACCCAGTTTGCTCCCAGGATCAGGGCATAACTACCCAAAGGAGCCACTAAACATTTAAGAGTCTCTCGGTGAGTCCCCACTTGCAGTTCAAAATGCTCAGTGCGGTACAGCACAGCCCTCCTCCTGCTTGAGATCCATCCAACTGGTTAAATACTATGGGGGTTTTCAGTTTTTTCACCCTTTTCCTGCTTCTTCCCCACCGATCCTTCTTCATAGAGAATGGGGTCTGGGAATGGCGACTCCGTTCCCCCAGCTGCGGTTCCCCTCTTCCCTTTACGGCCGGTGGGTTTTTGGGCAGCTCCGGAGGTTTTCCGCGGCTCCTGCGCGGGCATCTGTTTGTTGCAGGCTGGCACAAAATGCCCCAGTTCTCCGCAACAAAAACAGACACGTTGCTTTGCCGCTCTGGGAAATTTCTCGTCTCCTCCTCTCGCTGGTGGTTTCCAAGGTGCCTGCGTAGGAATGCCAAGCTTCCGCTTGAACTCCGGATCCACGGCCGTCCAATCGGCTTCTAGTTGCGTGGTGTGCTCGATCCATCCCTCAAGGGTACGTGGGTTTGCTCGCGAGTAGGCTAGCTGCCACAAATCGTGTCGCAAGCCTTGTTGAAAGCAGGCAATTTTAAATTCTTCTGGCCACTGGGGAAGCTTCCCCGAGAGGCTCCGGAACTCCAAGGCGTATTCACCCACGTTCCGGGATCCCTGCCGCACTTTAACCAGTTGGGAGTGAGCCCTCGTGATTGCTCCCGGGTCTTTGAACCTCCTCCACAGGGCTGTTAGAAACTGGCTGAGGTGGTGTAGCTCAGGTGCTTGGGCTTCGCACATTTTGATCAGCCATTCTCCTGCCTTTCTGGAAAGCACCCTGCAAACGTAGATCACGCGTTCCCTGTCGGAGGTGAACAGGTGGCCCGTCTGCTCCATGCATAAGGTAACTTCGGCCATGAAGTTAGCCAGTTTGTTCGGATCTCCGTTGAATTTCACGCTTAACCCCCAGCGCTTAAGGAGGGCGTCTTGGTTGCCTTGGGGACGTACGGCCGGCCATTGGGCAGCAGGAGAGCGCACAGCCAGCGCGGCTGGAGCAGGCAGAGGACCCCGGGCTACCGGAGCTGCTGGAGCTAACATCGCGGGAGGAGGGGGGGTAGCTAGCCGTGTGTCTCCCAACCTCTCTTCTCCGTACTCCCTCTCTGCCTCGGGGCCCCGGAACATACCCAAACGCCGTATCAGGTCGCCCAGCCCTCTTAGTTCTTGTCGCATCATGCTGTTCTCGGCTTGCAGCAGGCTCATGCCCTCCTCCAAGGCTCCTATCCAGGTGGATTCTATTCGGCCAGTAGTTAGGGCCCAACGCTCTTCGGGCTCCATCTCTAGGAATGACGTTCCCCTGTACATCTCTTCCCGGCTCCATACCTTGGTTTTACGCTGGTTGGGATCGCTGGGTGCAGGAAGGCGGGCGAAGGTTGTTGTTAGGGATCTCCTTATGGACTTTTTGCTGAAAAAAGAAAAAAATGAGCTTGTGATTTATGGGTTTGATGATTAGAAAGCGTAGACTACAGAAAG
Source organism: Liasis olivaceus (assembly GCA_030867105.1). NCBI lineage: Eukaryota > Metazoa > Chordata > Lepidosauria > Squamata > Pythonidae > Liasis > Liasis olivaceus. Next base: position 61,048,458 of record CM061351.1, read on the forward strand.
AAAGAGATTATTTTGTAACCTTAGAGAGGATAAAACATAAATGTACTTGTTACTGCTGTTAAGAATACCAGAAGCCGCTTCTTTATAACTTTTTCTTTTCTTCTTTTCTCTTCTCTATTTCTTTCTTTGTACTTCTATCACCTACTTATTACTTTTCTTTACTTTTCTTACTTTTTATTCTTTTTAAAAGAATAAAAACAAATTTGTATTGTTTTTATTCTTTTCAAATATTCTTTAATAAAAATTATATCCCCCCAAATCTATAGAATCCAGTTCACCATTCTTTGAATGATAATAAAAAAAGTAAACTAAAAAACTTTTAAAAAGTATATGTATGTGTGGAATGCTATTTTTTTCTATTAACTGTCAGCTGACCAGAACTCTGTTAGAGGGAATTTTCATGTGAAAACTTGTCCCTGAAAGAACATTTTGTCCCTGAGTTAAAGGCTGTCAGTAAAATACAGAACTATTCACGAAGCAAATTTGAGTTTAGTGGCTTTCTGGGACACTTTAATGTCATAATTCTAACTGCTTAAAACATCACTAATATTAAGCATTTTTCTTTTAAACAGCCTTGCAGTGTTTTTGTCTTCGCTGTACAAAAGAGAACTTCACATGCACAACAGATGGGCTCTGCATTACTTCAGTAACACGGAATAGAAACAAAATCATACGCAATAGTATGTGTATTGCAGAAATTGATCTGTTTCCCAGAGACAGGCCGTTTGTTTGTGCTGTTTCAACAAGTAAAGGAGTAATTACTGTGCCTCATTGCTGCGATAAAGACTTCTGCAATAAAATAGATCTTCCAATTCCAACACCAGGTAATAGCTTTTATTTTGCCAGCAGAAAATGGATAGCTGAGAGGATTCCCTGTGGTCAAACATATCTATAAAGCACAATTTTATTGTGTTTTATTTCACACAGTATCAAATCCTGAGTATAATATTTAACTAATGAGTTGTTTGTTTTCTATTTTGTGTTCCCTTTTTGCATTCTTAGGTCCTGTACCAGGGAAGTTTTCTTCCACTCTAGGACCAGTGGAATTGGCTGCTGTCATTGCTGGGCCCGTTTGTTTTCTTTGCATTTCACTCATGTTGATTCTTTATATCTGCCATAATCGTACAGTCATACACCATCGAGTTCCAAATGAAGAAGATCCTTCAATGGACCGACCATTTATATCTGAGGGAACTACTTTAAAAGATTTAATTTATGATATGACCACTTCAGGATCAGGATCAGGTAATAGATTAGTTTTCCCCATATTCTAGTAAATGATTTTTAAAATGTTATGTTGTTAAAGGTGCTACAGACACATAGTAACTTGCTATATATTATGAGGGGAAAGTCTTTTTAATTTATTGAGGTGGTGACATTTTAGCTGTAAGCTTTTTTTGTTGTTGCTGTTTAAACTGTAGTTTCACTTGTTTGAACAAAATGAAATTTTCTTACTGGTATGAGACCTCTGCATCTTATAAATAGCATTGTCATATGGAAAAGGAAATCCCTATTTTGATTAATTTTCATATCAGAAATAAAGATTACCTGAAGCTTAACATTTATGGTATTTCCAAATTCAATGCCCTGTTGTAGATAAAACTCTAACCTAAGTATACCTTATCCTTAAGATTTATAATATGCAGGGGGTCCTTGCTTAACTGATGGGGCAGGTCATGTGGGTGGCTGCAGCGGCGCAAGCGATTTTGGGCCCGGGGGTGGCTGCTGTCAGTGGAAGAGACTTGCAACCTTCCCTGCCAGCTTCCCCATTGACTTTACTTGTGGGAAACCTGCAGGAAAGTTCACAAATGGCGATCACGTGTCCACGGGGCACTGCAGCTGTCGTGTGAGCTGGTTGTTAAGCACCCAAATCACAATCATGTGACTGCAGGGGTTGTGTGACAGCCAGAATTTCAAGGACTGGTTGTAACTACTACTCATTCAGCACTGTTGCACCTTCAAACAGTTGCTGAATGAGTGGTCACTAAGTGAGGACTACCTGTACTCTTAACATGTATAGGAACTTATTAATTAATTAGATTCACATTCCAGTTTTCCATCAGGAATCCCTGGCAGCATACGTAGAGCTCCTTCCTCCTATTTTCCCCCACAAACAACCCCGACTGGGGCAAGAGGGAACGATTAGCCCATCATCATCCATCAAGATTCTGTGGCTAAGGGTAGATTAGAACTTGGGTCTTCATGCTGATAGCCCAACACTTTAACTACTATACTGTGCTGGCTGTCGTGTACTTTGGGTACTCCAAGGTGACCTTGGAGAAATGAGGCAGAGATCATGGTTGCAAAAACATGTTATAAGCCCAAGAGACAGCAAAAATGTGAGAAAGGAGCTAAGGCTGACTCCTCACTAATTTACTACAGGTAGTCCTCGGCTTACCTCCATTTGTTCAGCGACTGTTCAAAGTTACAACAGCACTGAAAAAATAGACTTAAGACTGGACCTTGAAGTTCCAGCCATTGCAGCGTTCCCATGATTGCAATCCGGGTGCCTGGCTCACAATTACAGTGTCACAGCTGTGGTCACATGATCGCCATTTATGACCTTCCCTGCCAGCTTCCCACAAGCAAAGTCAACGGGGAAGCTGGCAGGGAAGCTTACAAGTCACTCCAGTAACTCACTCCCACTGCTTTTTCTCCCAAGGAGCCTGCTATAGAGTATGAGGGATCTTGTACTCTGTAGCACCCACCACCCACCCACACTCCATCACATATGCCTGCCTGCAGCATCAACCTCACCTGCCCATGGCCTCCATCGGCCTGCCCACAGCCTCCACCAGCCAGCCTGCATCCATAGCACCCACCTGTGGCCTCTGCTGGCTCACCCGCAGCTCGTGCTCCATAGTGCCTGCATGCAGCACCCCACCACCACCGCACTCCTTGCCTGGGACTCCCACCTTTTCCTAGTTAATGACCCGCATGGTCCTGGGGTTACAACAGCAACCAGGACTGCCAGGATTGCCATCACTAAGTGATACAGTCACATGACATCACATTTTACAACCACATAGCGATGGCAAACCCGGTCCCAATTGCCATTGTAACCTGGGGACTACCTGTAGAGTATAAGAGGGAAGGAGTGAAAAACTCAATCAGATGTTCAAGGTTCTGTTACTATAGCCAATATCAATAAAGTATAGTTCCAGTCAGACTTGTGGAGTCTGTTTTCTTGCCTGGTCTATCTCAAAGGGCAAATGGGTATGTACAAACCAGATTTGGTTAGACCCCAATTGGAAAACGATTTCAGCTTTAAACAGATTTTGAGTCCCACTGAATTGATTTAGATTCCACATTCAATTGTTAGTGGAAATATGATAGACTCCTTAGAGATAAAGCCTCCCTGGATACAGGGAGTAGGAAGTTACAGTGAATAAAAAATTGTTAACACACTTTTGTGTGTTCATAGCAAGTGCACTGGGATAGGACTGGATGATTAATGCAGACAGAGAATTGCCCAGAAGTATTAACTGTTGTTACTGGAAATAAATCAATTTCATAAACTAAGATTTGAAATTGACTTATTTTAACAAAGCAGAATTGGTCTCACTAACACAGAGGTAAAAGCCTAGATTCGATTAGATTGGAGTCTCCTTTATTTATGACCAAAGACCAAGCATGGCTGACTAGAATTAGTAATAGCTAGAGGCTTCAACAGTCTTTTGATAGGAGGAAAACCTTGTAGATCAAACAAGGCCTGGATTAATTAATTGGCTCTTTATCACTGATCATAAAACCTTGTTTTTAAGGCTTGCCATTACTTGTTCAAAGAACAATTGCAAGAACAATTGTACTACAAGAAAGCATTGGAAAAGGTCGATTTGGAGAAGTCTGGCGAGGAAAATGGAGAGGAGAAGAAGTTGCAGTAAAAATATTCTCTTCAAGAGAAGAACGCTCATGGTTTCGTGAAGCTGAAATCTATCAAACAGTTATGCTACGTCATGAAAATATTCTTGGGTTTATAGCTGCAGACAACAAAGGTGGTGACATTTAGAAAAACATTTCTGGACTCTTTTTCTTATCATATAACTTGTTATTATATACCTCTAATGAGAAACATTAATGACATAATGCCTAACCCTGCTCTATTTTAAGAAAAAAAACTGCTTGAAAGAAACTGTAAATTGTTTAAAAATATCCTTTTATTATTAGAAAACAAAATTGTAATGGATTTATGTTCATGTTTGAAACTCTGATTAAATGCTTATATTAAGTATCTCTTACTCTGCCAAATTGGATGTTCTCCTTATGTGTCAAATTCAATACCCAGAATTCCTCAGCAAGCATGGCTATTGCAGAGAATTTTAAGAGTTGAAACCCATACTCATCTGAAGCTTGCCAAGACTGGGAAACATTGAACCCTTACCTGGACTAAATTTCATTAGATTTACTTTCAAGGCCAACTAAATAACAGTACTTGCCAACCTAAATACTTGAATGAAGGACCACCAGGAGATATTAGGAGCATAAACTAGACTAGGAAGTAAGAAAACATCCTGGAAGGCAGTAGCAAGCTACTTCCAGGTTGTTGCTAATGGATGTGTCCATTAAGTTACCAGGAGTCAACCTCAATTTCAAGAAAACTTTACCCTTCAAGTGAGGGTAATTTTATAGATTGATATCCAAACAGAATTAAAATCAATTGCTTGCAATGAGAAATTGTGGTTGTACAATGGCTTATAGTTGCAGTGACTTAACAAATATCTTTATCTGGATTTTAGACATTTTCTTCATCTTGGTTTTTTTTAAATCATGGTATTCATGACATAATTCTTTGTAGTGCTGTGAACATGGGTTACTTAAATCTCCGTGACTTCATTAGGATTTAAACAGCTGATGTGCGCAAGTTTGCAGTCACTATTTTTGATACAAGTAGAAATGCTTTTCTTTAAGATCTTACTGCAGTAATATTCTTCATGGGATAAAATGTGTGCATTTTCCGATGTGTTTGTTTTGTTCCTTTAATTTTAATTGTTTCTTTTTTGTTTTGATTTGCAGATAATGGTACATGGACACAACTCTGGCTAGTGTCAGATTATCATGAACATGGCTCTCTTTTTGATTATCTGAACAGGTATACTGTTGCTGTAGAGGGAATGATAAAACTAGCATTGTCAACTGCCAGTGGACTTGCACATCTTCACATGGAGATTGTTGGCACACAAGGTAACTTATCTTGAGTTTATAGTCTTAATCATATGGCCCAATGCTTGTTTCAATTGTTAACATATATCTTCTCTCAGTAATATAATTTTAAAATTATTTTAATCATCTCCACTGCAGTTTAATTTGATATAACATTTAATCTACTTGATTTATGTTTAGATTTTTTTTAAAAATTGATGCCATATCATTTCTTTCTTTTTCCCATACTGTTCAAATCCACTCAGAATCTTTTGCTTGCATCTTTTGCTTCTACATTCATCTTGCTTGAAAAAGTTATGATTAAATTTTTTAAAAGTCTAACAAGTCTAGTAAAAATCTAATAAATCTACTATAGCCTAGTTTACTTATTTTAACTAAAAATTAGCCCATTATATCCCTGCAGCTTGCAGGGTTTTCCAAGCTAAGGTTCTTTATGGCTCCCAGATTTGCTGTTTTGCAAAGCTTAACATTCTTGGAACTATTCAAAATAAATTTATTTGAGACATACTGATGGTTCCAAAAAGTATCCAAAATGCCATCTTACATGTAGAGACAGACATAGTCCTGTTGGACACTAGAGCATAGTTCTTATTAACTTTTGGCTAAAATTAATCCTACTTCCTATAGGTTTGGGCCCATTAGTACGTAGAAATCATTTTAAATCGTCATGGCTTAAAAAAGCCCTGGATAAAATTCATTTACTGGGCTTCTTTGTGGAAAGTTTGTGCTCATTAGGTTTTGATAATGCTAGAACTGCCCTCAAACAATAAATTTGGGATATAGATCTCCAAACGAATTTAAGCAAGGTGTCACACTCCAGTATTTACCATATTCTTCCAAAAGGGGTGGTTCCAGCCTCCTATTTATCATCCATTATGATTCTGAAATTTCATAATGCCTTCACTTTAGCCAGGGTGGATGCATTGTCCTTAGTAGTCCTTTTTGGACATTTTAAGGGTACTTCTATGTATCTTTGGCTATGTCCATATGGTGATGGTTCAGTAGAAACTCTAAGCCACATGCTACTATGTTGCTCCCTATATAAGAACTCTAGACAGACCTTCATTCATCCGATCTTGAAGAAATTTCTGGGTAGGTAGTGTGATTTCTATTTAATGTTACTTCTTTCAGACAAAGACTCAAAAATATCTTTCCGAGTCTCCCAATTTTGTGCTACCATCTATACAATATACCGCACCATTAATTAAGTTGGAACTTCTTATAATACTATTTTTATTCTGTTCTATTTTATTATATCTGTTCTTAGTTATTTTTTAGATCCTATATTACTCATTGTTTTTCCGTTACATATATGTAACAGAATATGTGTGAAGTTGTGTGAAAAAAAAAGTACACCCTCTTTGAGTTCTATGGTTTTACGTATCAGGACATAATAAACATCATCTGGTCCTTAGCAATTCTCAAAAGTAGGTAAATATGACCTCAGATGAACAACAACGCATGACATATTATTACACCATGTCATCATTTATTTTACAAAAAGAAAGCCAAAATGGAGAAGCCCAGGAGAAGGGAAAGGAAAAAAATCAGAAAGCTATAAGAGATTAACATTCAGCACATTCAGAAGTAAGTAACAGTGTATAATAAAAAAAGTCTTAACAGCCTGAATACAAGTAGACATAATAGCAAAGCATTAGAAAGAAGGAAAAAATGCTCCTCTTTAAAAAAGAGCTTAAAGAAGTCAGGTATTTTTCAGTTTCCACATAATAATAAATTATTTTCAAGTATCATTTGATAATTTCAGAACAGGGATGGCTGGAAATACTCTGTCCAAGTTGGAGCTGTAATCAGATGGATATTAGGAGTTTCTGGCATCTTTGCCTTGTTAACTGCAGTGCCAGAGCTGTGAGAGTTAGTTCTTGCCCAGTCAGAAGAAAACAGCCCGATATCAGATTTTTCTGTGATCAAAAAAGAGGCAAGTTGAACTTGGGCTCTCTGCCCCATATAGAGGGCTGTCCAACCCATAGCATAGCTTCCTAAGGAGAAAGACGCTTCACACTGCTGGGTGGGAAGGGAAACCTCTCGGCGGTGGGGAGGAACAATGCTGAAATCCTGAAGATTTGAGCTCTGTTCCTGCCTACCACTGAGTGGGGAGGTGAAACCCTTCGGTGGTGTGAAGGAACGGAGCTCAAATCCCAAACATCTGAGCTCTGTTCCTCCAGCCCCAGGAAGGATTTCCCCTCCATCCACGGAGAGGAGGGCAAACCCTTCGACAGGCTGTAGGTACATTTGAGAGCCAAAGGGCTGCCTGCTGGGAGGATTCCAGCTGTACACGGAGCTGAAACAGTCTGGCAGGCAGCCCTTTTGCTCTCAAAGAGCTGCCCACCAGGAGGATTTCAGCACTGAGCTGAAATCCTTCAGCAGACAGCTCTTTCACTCCATCCACTTAACGATGCGGGAGATTGCTTAGCAACCTCAATCAGGATTGCCTGAATTGCAGTCATTGAGCAAACCAGTCATGTAGGCGTCTCGCTTAACAACCGCTTTGCTCAACAACCACGATTCCAGTCCCAATTGTGGTCATTAGGTAAGGACTTTGTGTATTTGTGGATCTTATGTTGTAAAATACTGGCTTATTTGGATTAGACTCAAAATGGTTGCTCATGTCAGGTGAGATATATCTGTATTTTATCCCTTCAAAGATTTTAGCCTTTTTGTTAGGACCACTGGGTAACTTTGAGTATTGTGAACTAATTCTCTAGTTACTTCTTTTTTGTAGTGCTTAGATATGCGGCATACCTCTTCCTCTGTTTTCAGATAATAGCATTCTGATTAAATTGTAATTCTTTTAAAGCAGATATTTTACTTCCTATACTTTTTGCCATCACACTTTCCTTCAATGTAATCTTAATGTACATACCTCCCCTAACAATCCAAACATCAAAATGAACACAAATGAATAATGAAAACAATACAATGAAACTTTGGGAAAGGTGGAATTATTATAACAATGTAACTAAAAGGTTCTTCACACCTCCCCTGGACTCTGTCTGCACTTCCCAAAGGAGGCACACCTAACAGTTTGGGAAACCCTGCTTTAAAACATGTTCATGTTTATTTAGTAAATTTTGATAGACACTAATATTCTTTTCTAAATTCAGGTTGATTAAAAGGATTCTTTAATCAGTGTCATTGGTATAAGTTTACTTTCTGTTTTAAAGCTGAAATTAGAAAAAGTTTAATGATCCCCTCAGGAGCCAAAAAAATTGATTACAATAATCACTGTAAATATATTGACATAGGATTGAAATGCATTATATTTTGGAGTTTGCACAAATTAAGTCCCATTAATATGGTATTAAAAAATAAGCATTTCTTGTTATTACGCTCCAATGAAGATACAATGGTCAAAACATCTAGATACTAATTAAATACACTATTTATTTGTTGTGGTAATTTAGTATTTGTATACCTTTGGTTTATGTAATCTTAAGTAGATCATCAGATCCTGAGTATGAATTTCCCTCTAAAATCATTTCAGAATTGTTCCAAAATTAAGCAGATGTTTAGATACTATTTATTAAAATCATTTAACACCAAACAAATTGTCAGAGTTCTGCAGTCATCCTGAATTTAAATATGTAATAAAATAAGGTGTGTATATTGATTATGTGCCATCAAGTCATTGTCAACTTTTACCGAGCATATAGATAGATTTTCTCCATTATGATCTGTCCCTAACATGGTCTTTTGGGTCTTCCAACTGTGCACTCATTGCCACCATAACTGAGTTTCTCTGTCTTGCTGCTAGTCATCCTCTTCTCTTTCCTTCCACCTTTCCCAGCATTAGAGTCTTCTCCAGAGAATTAGGTCTTTGCATAGTGTGTCTGAAGTGGGATAATTTGAGCCTGGTCTTTTGTGCCTTGAGTAAGAACTCAGGGTTGGTTTGTTTGATGATATTAATAGTGCTTCTGTGTGTTTTAATTGCAGGTAAACCAGCTATAGCTCATAGAGACTTGAAATCAAAAAATATATTAGTAAAGAAAAATGGAACATGTTGCATTGCAGATTTAGGTCTGGCAGTGAGACACGATTCAGCTACAGATACAATAGATATTGCACCAAATCACAGAGTGGGAACAAAAAGGTAAACCCATGATCTTTTAATAGAATATTTTACATAGTTCAAACCTGAAGACAAGCTAATGGGTAGATGTTAAGGAGAGCAGTTATTCCTACAGCAATGGGAGAAAGTCTGTTGAATCCATTAGAATCCAGCAGTAATGTGACCTATAGTGTGATCAGAGCTGCTTTTAAGTCCTATTAATAGTTAAAAAGATTCAGGTTATAGATTTCACAAACTTTCTCTCAGTACTACATTATGAAAACCAATATAATATGTGCCTCATATTGAACTTGGATCTGGAATCTCAACTTAAGCATGAACTCATTTGAAAGTTACTGCCTGTCATCCTAACTTGTCTAAAACAGGGAATTAAAAAGATAAACACATTGCTGTATGCTCCCAAATGAGAGGAAATAATGTACCTTGCCTCATTCTTTCTTCCTTCCTTTACTCTCCACCAGTAAGTGACCTAGAACTGCTGAGTAGTGCCTTCTCTTTAAGTGTGAAGGCATAAGTGATTGAAAGTTGATCCTCTTCTCCACAGAGTAATAAATAAAATGGAGAAGAATGATGTACCCTAATCCTTGGAGTAGCATTCTTCAATCATTCTTGATAGCCTACTAACTACTAACATGTAATCCTTTAATCTTGAAAATTCTTGGAAATATAAATGACACATAAAGTTTCCATTTAAATCTGTATTAGCCTTGTTTTTACCAGTGACAGATAAACTTCTATCTGGAATGTACTGTATTACTTTAGATTCCAGATGAATTCTTACATAATGATGTGCTTATCATAAAATATAATTCTAGTCTAGTTTTCTATGACAAATCAGTTTTCTGTATGGAGGAGTATTTTGTGAGAAAAAGACCCTCACCGGCAGCTTGATATAGTGAAACCCAATTATTTGCTCATTTAATCTATTAGTTGTCCATCTCTCTCAATGCCTTGTTTTGTTGGAAATCGTACAGCATACTCTAGGCAGTCACAGAAAAAATTAGAACATAATATTGTACATAAACTAGCCCTGCTAGGTGGCAGCAGAGAGCCAAACCTGACTGATCTTAAAAAACTAAGCAGAGTCAGATCTGGTTAATACCTGGAAATACCAGAGCTGTAGGTTAGAGTTGAAAAAAACAACCCCAGAAAAAGGCATTGGCAAATTGTTTAGTATTCTTCCCAAGAAAACATTGTGGACATGTCTATGAAGTGACCAGAAGTTAAGCTTGACTCAGAAGACTACTTAGTTCACTTGACTCTTCCCAAGGATCCACAATGTCTGCAGCAAACCACAGTGATGCCAAACTGACAATACACATGTAATAATTACATCATACAAACACCACCTGTACACATATACATCTTGTGCCCTGCTCCTCTCCCATATTTGTCCAGGGAGATGATACTCATTCCCTCCTATAGTTCCAAAATACGGGATTCAGTCTTCACATTGTCTTTTCATTATTTGTCTTTTTTCATCACCTTGCTGGATTCAGCTGAGTCTAGAGTGTATCTTAAGAATTCAGTCATTCATTTTTCTTCCTTGTTTCATTCAGACTTTAAATTTTCCATATCCCCTCCTGATACAGGGCCAAGAGAACTTCAAAGTTCAGTTCCATCCATCCCCTAATATTACTCAAGGGCCAAGAGAATATCTAAGATACTGAAAAGGGAATGACACAACACAACTCTATGGCAGCCTCAAGAGTCCTCCCCTCCAGCTATGTAGAGCCCGGTTGCAATGAAGAAGTAATGTATGTGCTGTCAATTCAAACAGTGCAATAGTAGGCACTGTTCAAAATGATGTGCAGGCATTTAAGAGGTGTTCCAACTGTCTCCCTTCATGAATGGGTGCGAATTATTTGCAGTGATTAACTGCAAATAATTAACAATTAAATAGCTATTAGGAACAGTCTTGAGTTGAACAACAGGAAAGAGGCAGCCCTGAATGTTTTAGCCCTCTGTTAAGATAAAGCAGATTATTCAGTCCTTTCATAGCCAAACTACATTCCTCCCCAAATAAGAAAAGAATGTGAATGTATCTGGTCCCAGGTCTCAAACAGCAGTGCAAGAAGTACAGCCCTGAGTCAGAAATTAGCATTGCTGTTTTGCTCGGGGTTTCTGGCCTTTTTGGGAACAGCCACATACTATTGAGTAAACTAATACTCTCAAGGCAGTTTTCAAGGGATGCTGCATAAGATTTTGATTTTATAAATCAAAGTTTTCGAAAGCTGTGGTGCAGACTTAATAGTAATTAGGACTTCGAAATCAATGTTATGTTAGTGTATTACTCTGCTCAACTTAGCCTGCAATAATGAATAATTTAGTTTTTCAATGCTGTTTAAAGTTGTTTTTTTTAAAAAATGGCAAACTTTGTGGGTTTCATTGGAGTAGCCAATAATAGTGTATATACTTCAGACAGTTGTTACTTTGTAGAGTTGAATTGGCCAAGTGCGACAACTGCTTATGATACCTTTAAAAAATAAAATGTGAATAATGTTAAAGCAGCATTGTTTTATAAATAATATGTATTGGTCTTTATATTCATAGGTACATGGCTCCTGAGGTACTTGATGATTCAATAAACATGAAGCATTTTGAATCTTTCAAAAGAGCAGATATTTATGCAATGGGACTAGTATTCTGGGAAATAGCTCGCCGATGTTCAGTTGGTGGTAGGTTCAAATAGAAAAAAACAAAAAATTAACTTCAATCAGTGTCAGAAATGAACCTTAAGTTGTATTTTGGTTTATATATTATCAGGAATCCATGAGGATTATCAGTTACCATATTATGACCTTGTCCCTTCTGATCCTTCAGTTGAGGAAATGAGGAGAATTGTTTGTGAGCAGAAGCTACGACCCAATATTCCAAATAGATGGCAAAGCTGTGAGGTAAGTTCTTTTCTTCAGATAAGTTTTAAAATCTTTAAAAAATAAAGCAATTTTTTAAAAATAAAATCAATATTTTGATTTTAGAATTTGAATTAAAAGAATTATGAATGTCAGGACTGTTCTGTTTGAGATTATGGACTCATACTTTGTATTTGCATTTATGGATAAATGTGGTAAAATGTTTTGGTTTGTGATAGCAAATAATGGCTCACAAACTACTATTTCCTGTTTTGTTTTTTGGCTTTATAGGCATTACGAGTCATGGCCAAGATTATGCGAGAATGCTGGTATGCCAATGGTGCAGCTAGACTAACAGCTTTACGCATAAAGAAAACTCTGTCACAACTCAGTCAGCAAGAAGGAATAAAAATGTGATTTTGGAAATAGTATTCAAGAAAACATTTGAAAGTCCACATGTGCACCTTCTTGTGCATTAAGAATTGTTCTACCTCACTGAGGGAACAGAAGAATATTGCTGCCTTTTATACAGGATAGGATAATCAGTTATTAGTCCAGGATTTCTCTAGATGCAGTAAATGGTCGTACAGGTTCTTAATTATTTTTCGAAGGTCACATTGATATCTGTTACGTTGAAAACACAAAGAACAAGCTGGAAAGTGGAACTTGTGCATGCCATGCACAGCACTGAAGGACAGTAAGAAAGATATGTTCATGATGGTACACACTGTATATTCCTGTCAAATTATTTTGTTTCATTATTAAGACACTATTATTGAACACCTTTCATTGGAACTCACATATGTGACCTCATTTTATCTGGAACATACATACACAATTTATGCAATACTTTGTATTATGTTTCTGTCTTTTGCATCAGAACATTACTTGCCTTTAAAACCATTATACAATACCAGTTAGTGCCACTTTTGAATTTTCTTAATGCAATTCATTAGGATATACAAAGTCCTTGATCCTTGTATAATGACAGTAAATCTGCATTCCTCAATCTTCTACATACTTTGGTATTACCAAATTCCTGCATTTCCCATGCAGCATTGCCAGGGTCCTGCTGGTTGGGAATCCTAACTTACAGGATGGCACCAAGCTGCGTTAAATAATATGATTGTCTATATGATGATTTCATACTCATGCATGAATTTCTTTTTATCAAATGCTCTTATTCACTAGACAATAGGAACTGAAGTATACCAATTAATTCTGTGCTATTCCCATGCTTTATATATCACAATGAACAGTGGTGTCAAATGTGGAATTCTTAAAAAGAGCTTTACTTGTAAAGGATTTTGATGTTGTTTTTACATTTGATATGAACACTAACCTGTTAAAATAAATCTTACTACTTAAATATCATATGTCAGAAAAAATATTTTTACATTGTTCTTTCTGTGCAATGAAAAGTGCTTTGCTAAAATTTGCTAAATGCTTTCCTGAGGACGATCCATGCAGAAAAACAATGTATTTAGATAGTCTTACTGGATTCAGTCTGTGCAAAATGGAAATTTTTCTAGCATCTAGATTTGCTGTGTGGATTTGGTCAACACACATAGTTGTTAACGTTGGCTTTCATTGTACTGATACCAAACTTTGGAGAAATGAAGGAGGCGAGTATAGACATTTTCTTGCTACCATCTTTGCTACCAAGAGGTTCAGTATTGCTCCTTTTGCATGTCCCATAGCTCTTCTTGCAAGCCCGTCCCTCTTATATATTAATGTAGTAATTGGAAATTTGTAATACGTTTGCTTTTGTTTCTTTCAGCATATCTGGGACATATAAACTATAACATTTAGATACCAATAGATATAATTTCATGAACTGACAATATACTTATAATATAGAATATTAAAAAACTATGCAGAGTCATTTGATATATTTTAAGTGTGCCTTTGTAAATTTTAAGTTTTGCACACTACATCACTAATCATAACTAATATTGTAAAACAGTTAATTTATAAATCAAAAGTTACTATAGTTTTAAAACCAGTATGAATAAAGATTAAAACATGATATCAACTTAAATTTGCCTTTATGCAATTTGCATATGAAATAAAAGTTAAGACCCTTACAGTAATTTTAAAGGGATGAAGTAAACTATATAGCAGTGATGAGCTTTTTTTAAACCAATTTTTTACAGGTTTATTTCATGATGAAAAACAGCAGAGTACACTGCGAAGTAACCCAAAACAGCTGTACACTTAAAGACATTCATGTGAGCTCAACCAGTAGGGATTTGAGTTTTTGTGGAAGCTTTTTATAGAAAGCTTTCCTTTTTTTTTCTTCTACCCTTTTGGTAACACTTGAATAGGACTAGATTGTTTATTCTCTTCCCATTTTGTCTTTTTTGATTCCCTAAGACAGTCTCTGTAAAGCACCCTTCTAATTGTTCCCCTTTCTTCAAGCAGAGGATAGAAAAGGTGTCAGTAGCAGGAGAGGAGGAAATGAAGATGTTTTTCTTCACTCTTCTTTCATCCTTCTAGTGCATAACAGAGTACCTCAGGGTTGTAAGCAGTGACATTAGGGGACTGGCATTTTCTCAAGGCTTACTGTGCCATTCCTTCAAGAGAACTAGTTTTACTCAGATATACTCTGGGCCCAGAGCAAGAGGAAGGAAAAGGGATAGAAATTATCTGGCAGCGGCAGCAGCAGTGGCTGCTGCCGCCGCCGCCGCTGCTACTGCTGCTTTTCCTTTTCCTCAATTTTAAGGTAAAATTGCCAAGGAGAGAACATGTGCTCTATCCATTGAAAAAGAAATATATAATGGGGTGGCTTGAACAGAAGACAGAGGAGCCTTTTCCATCCCCATCCTGGTCAAAGCTAAAATGCAGATGGTGGCAGTGAGAGTTCTTAAAAGTTTGTTCCTTTTTGGCAATATTTTAAGAGTCCTAGAAACTGGTCCCCAACTTCAGCTTAGATAAACATTCACAACTTTTCTAATATAATTATCTAAATAACTAGCTTGATAGGCTTCTTTTGAAATATGATAATCTTTTGTTCTTAAGAGTCCAAGGGACCAAAATAGTTCAGCATTCAAACATTTTTATATGGCGAAGATAATACTGAAACAATTTTCTCATCATACTGATGTGGAGGATAATATGCAGGTTTGGCCATCTTTTCAGACACTGGTAACCAGATAATGACAGTTAAAAATGGTGGAAAACTTACAAAATTGTCAACTCTAAAGGGATTTTAACAGTCCCATAAAGCCCAATAAGGCTTTACAACATATTGTGTGTTTATAATTTTATTTATACACACACAGATATAAAATTAAGACATTCTGTAAAAGACTCCTACTGTTGTTGCATTGCTAGCCTCTCTTACAAATGTTCTCCCAGCAGACATTTATTTGACAAGTTTGTAGTTTTGTTGTTTTTAGTAATATTTCAAATTTCTAATTATGGTTATACTGTACTGATCATATCAGATCTTATAGATCATATCAGATCTGTAAAATGCTTATAAGGAACAATAGCCCATAACTAAAAAAATCTCAAGTTTAGGTTAAGGCTCAGTTGAATTAACTTCAATTCCTTATAATAACCTGGAAGAATAATAAAATGCTTAGAAGTTAAGGATTTTACTAAATATTTAAATTGCTGCCCATCCTTTATTAATCTTTCACAAACCTATATTAAATGGCTGTTCTAAAAAAATAATGAATTGCCAGCTAAGCATCATGAATTCACTTTTTAGTTAGCTTGTTTGTACTGTACTATTAAAATGGTTTCAGTAATATTTTAATTATTTACATTTTTTAAAAATTGCTTTAATCTTAAATTACCTCATGAAAAGACAAAGGTACATTTACCTCTGTGTATATAATATTTAATGTTTCTCAGAACATTATGAAGGTTGGGTATTCTATGTTTCTCTGTGTCTTAAAGTATGGTATTGTTCTGATCAATCTGCAACATTGCTGGTATTAATTAGCTCTGATCCAAAGCATTCTCTGTTACTTGGAATTCTTGTTAAGACAGGCTTTTTTGTTGGCTTCCCTATTGGAAAGCTGCCTAATATATTCTGTGTAGAAGGATCCATACAATGGCCTAATGCAAATTTTTATGGGGCTGTATGCATAGACAGAAGTATCTGCATAATTAAATAGGCAATGGATTAGCTGGTTGTCAGATTTTTGTCCAAATTGAATATTTTTATTTCTGTTTGATAGTTTTGGTAAATATATTTGCTCTTTTATGTTTCCAGAACTATATGGTAAAGACATCCTTATAGTTTAGTTGATGCATTTTGAGAATCTGTACAAATGTCATTTTTAAGCCTTATAGAATTATTCATTTCTCTGTATATTCCTGATTATGTATTTGTAGAGTATACAATGGAGAAATGTAAATTGTTGGTTATTGTTAAGTGCTAACACTAAGTTGAAAATAAAGCAGTGACATTTTTCTTTTTCCTTCCTTCATTTTAGACACTCAGCTTTGTTTGAGAAAACTATAGTTTAAATACTGATAAATGGGCTGAATATGTATATTGTCCCATTATGATATGTTCTGGTTCTGAAAAATGAGGACACAATAATGAATTAATAAGTTCCTTGAGGAATTTTGCAGTTATCTAAACTTCTTGAAGCAATTTTGTTGTTCAGAGTACCTCAAATGGTATTATATGCTCTTTTTTGAAAAATGTAGCTTGCAATGGACACAATGTACCAGAGGCACCAGCTGTGAGAATTGGAATTTTTGCTACAAAATGGAAATACAGCTGAATTATAGATGCCATCCCAATTTCATCTGTTACATTTTACATGAAATTCTCTGCCAAAGTATAATTAAATGATTCAACAAGTCATTCAGGTTTAAACTTAACAGAAGTTAAGTGGAGAGAAAATATTTTGTGCATAATCCTGTTCATTCCCAGTCAGTCACTGAATTGCAACACATTTGCAGCATTTTTTTGCATCTTATTCAAGAGCTTTATTTTTATGACTTCTAAGGCTCTCAAGTATATGGATTTTCAGTATAACCAATGCTGAAATATTTTGAAATATTTAGATTAGGCACCAATCAGTTCTGATAACAATTTCTCATATTTAAGTGAGGTTAATGATTATATTTCATGCAGAATTTTTCTTAGCTTTTGCAACAAACTTCCTTTTTGGGAAAAGCAACTGAAATCTTGAAGCATGGAAGGATTGTATCCATTTAAAAGGCTCACAGTGTAAGTCTCCACCCATTTCTTCTCCATTATTTGTCCTTTTGCTAGAGTTTTTCATCCAGAACTTGCGCCCACCTTTCTTTCCCATCTTTTTGTATAAACTCGAAGCCATCTCTCTCTTGCCACCTCCCTTCCCAGAAATTAGTATGTAATCCTATACATACACAGTTGGAGATAATTGTTATCACAGGGACTTCCTGTAGATTGATATGAATTGATGTGACATGGTGCAGCTACAACTTTATTTGGGGGGGGGGGGGGTATTAAAAACACATCAAAGCTATTGACATCAGTTAGTTTCATTTTCCCCAGTCTCATTCTTGAAGCAGAATATACAAGTAGCTAATTCCATAGCAATCCTTCCTCAGTCTGACCTTCTGATAACACTGCCACTTGACTTTTTAAAATGCCATGAACTTTTTTTTCTGTGTTACTAAATATAGCCTAAGTTTTCTTTAACTGCACATATGTTCACAAGCTATAATGTTGCTTTAACAGGTATGTGCACATGGCTATTTCTGTTTACATCCTAGAAAGCACTGGCTGGTAGAATGTCTTATCTGTGTAATCTCTCAGGGATCATCTGCATTGAGAAGACAAAATTCCCGGTGCATCCTCCTCTTTGGATTTTCACTGAATCTTCCTGAAGTCACCAAACAGCAATCTCCTCTGATTTGCCCTCAAATTAACAGGTCTTCAATAGTATACCACTGCACAGTCCAGTTTGGGTCCAACAGCCAATACTGCACTTCACTGAAATCAACATCAAATCTTAACAGTGTAACACTGTCTAAATGCACTTTAATTTGTGCCAGCTCTTACACCTCCTTCTGTCTTCTTCCAGTTCTCCCAGATGGAACAGAGGCAGGTTGGATCAGACTAGCACAACAAGGTGTTGGTGGCTATGGCATCCTAGCGGTGATAAACCTTGATGGAATGGTGGACTCAGGTGGATAGCAGCAGGAGGATTGGGAGCAGGTTGGTGGTCTTGCAGGAGAGTCAACTCATGTCCTACAGCTGCCACTTGACCGGCCACATGTAGCAGTGACCATTTTGATGGTCTCTATTGCCTTCTTTCCAAGACTTGGGATTTGGACAGGCTGGGCTGTGCCTGGCAACAGGGATGCTGGAGCAGTCCTGGAATAATTTACTCTTGGAATCTGGTTGCATGGAGGAGAAGATCTGGGAGATTTACCAGTTAAGATTATTTTGGAAGTGGAAGTGTGGTAAGGCTGCCTTACCCTCATGTGAGAGACGGGGATAGGGGGTTGAGCCCAGCCCTCTGAGCCTGTTGAGTTTGGGGCTCCCCCTGTGATCCACATGAGAGCTGGGGGAGAGGGGAAGAGGGTTAGAGTGTGTGTACTGGTAGGAGGGAGGAACTGCCCCAGCCATAGTTGCTGGATGCAAAGCAGAAGCACCAGGTGCCTGGGTTCGGTATACCCTCTCACAAAGAATGGAAGTGTTGGGGTGTTTGGTAGGACTATGATAGGCCTTTTAGACTTGGGGTGGGTTGTCAGGCAGGAGGGCAGAGGATGCACTGAGGTGGTGATGGGTAAGGGAAGATATGGTGGGAGGCAGGGGGCAAGCCACTCTTGGGTAAGGTGGCCCTGGTGTTTAACACCAGTGTCACATTCTAAACCCCTGTGCTCTACCTCAAAGCCTGGTCTGCAGAGCCTTGGAGGCCCTGCTCTCCAACTGCTGCTGCTTAATGCCAGGTCAGCCTGGACAAAGCTCATCTCACCCATGATCTGATCATAGATGAGAGGGCTGACCTGAAGTGCATTACTGAAACCTAATTGGGTCTGGAGGGGGGTGTTCCTCTCGTAAATGTGCCCTTCCTAGTTTCAAGTGTGGCATCAGGCACGAGTGGGGCAGGGGTGAGATTGTAGCTGTTGTTACCTGGGAGTCTTAGTGGCCCTTAGGGGCACCACCCCAGACATAAATGGATGTTAAACCCTTCGTGAAATTGGACCATAGAAATCAGTTGGGCTTTCTGCTCATCTCCTTCCCGCCTTGCAGCATATCACTGGCTCTTCCTGAGCTTCTGAATTCTGTGGCTGAGTTGGTGGTGGAGTTCCCCAGACTGATGATGCTGGGGACTTCAACCTGCCTTCTTTCGGCCCAGAGTCAGAGATAGCTCAGGAATTCAGCTTACTGATGGCCTGACTTACAGTGGAGGTCGCACATTGGACGAGGTTTTTCTCTTGAGGTGGTGGCAAAGTGATCTGGGGTTGGGGGATGTTAACATTAATACCTTGCCGTAGAGAGATCACTTGCTCTTGGCCTCGGAGTTCTCTGTTGCCAGCCTGAACTACAGGGAGGCTGGGCTTATTCAATCAGCCCTCCCCAGGTGACTGATGGACCCAGTAGGGTTTCAGAGGGAGGTTAGGGTTATTCCTGAGGCTCTAGCATGTGGTTCAGCCAAGACCTTGGTCATAGGCTGGAATGAACATGTGATAAGGGCTCTGGATTGAATTGTGCCTGTGTGGACTCTGCAGTCATGGATCCTGTAGAACATCTTAGTTCACAGAGGAGCTCTGTGAGATGAAGCAATACAAAAGATGCCTAGAGGGCCATTAGAGGAAGACTCAGGATGAAAGGTGAAGCTGACTGGGCACAGATGAGCCTTTATTAGGCTCTTGTGGTGATAAGAATTGCAAAATGTGCTTTCTTGTCTGCTCTTATTGAATCCACAGATAACCAGCCAATGGCTGTTTCAGGTGACCAGAGACCAAGAGAGCCCTTATAAGGTCACTGTGAGAACCATTCTAGGCATCTTTCAGAGAAAGTCGTTTGAATTTGGACAATGTCCTTATTGCTATGAGCTCTGTCACCTGTAGTCCGGACCCATGCCCCTCCTGGCTGGTCAAGAGTTATTAATGCCTCTTAGCAGTAGAGGGTGGGAAAAAGGCCATGATATGCCCTCTCCTCAAGAGGCCATCCTTAGACCCAACAGTTTTGGATTACTTCTATACAGTCTCCAATCTTCCCTAAAAAGCTGTGGAGAGTCCTGGATAAAGCAGATTATCTATACCCTTTACAGTCAGGATTCAGGCTAGGCTACAGTATCAAAGGGGGAGAGAGTGTAAACACATATATACATGTCTGTATATATGTGCAATACCAAAAAAGGGTGTAGAAATGAGGCGTGAGCTCTCAGTTTTTATAAAAAACTAAAGGGTAAGTCCAAGGTGCCAAAACATATGATAGAAACATGACAGAAACAACATTTGACATACTGTGGGGAAATAGCAAAGGTCTTAGATAAAAGGGCCATAGAATTGTAACATCCATCTATATGCAATACTGTTGCCTTCAGTCCTCCTGAACTAAAAAAAGACAGTCTCTAGGAAGCAGGGAGATTGAAATAGCATTTTTAATAATGTAGTTTTAAATAAATATCTTTAACAGCTTTCTCATTCATACAGTCTACTTGAAACCTCAGCTCAGAACTGCCTCAGACTTCAATTTTGTATTAATTTGTTTGATTTTAGGGAATTGTCAGTGGTGTTTACTTGATTAAGGTACCAGATTAAACAATTAAACTGCTTTTGCTGATTAAAACTGAATTAATACAATTAGAATTGTAGGTAAAAAGGCAAATAACAGATATTCTGTGAGATGGTTTCTTTTTAGGATAGATCTGGCTTAGACTCATGCATGTATTATATAAAAATATTTCTCTTCCACTTACTCTATTAACTTTGATATGTAGACAGATTTTAAATCCATATGTATTTTTAACTGGACAGAAGCCTTAATATAGCATGTAATTTAATTTTCCTGTAGCCAAATTGGAATACCACAGCCAGAGTCAAATGCAGACTTTTAATGAAAAGTTAAAAATATTATCATGTAACTGCAAGATGGACAGCGTACTGCTTCTGAATGAAAGGAAACTGGCCCAGTAAACAGCATTAATTATTTTGGAATATTACCTAAGACACATAGAGCTCTTCAAGGTGAAAACAGGATGTAAATATAATAAAGATATTCTTTTATTAAAAATGCAATATTGGTTTTGAGGTAAAGAGTTGATTCTATTCCTATTTTTAACTCAGATTTTTTTTTAGTAAAAAGTAATTAGTAAGCTAATTCATACCAAAGACTGGGATGAAAACTATTAACTATTTTTATTACATTACTAACATTACTAACATAACTGGTTATGAACTTGTAACGGCATGAATAATCATGCGGATTTGAGGCTGGGAAGGTAAGAACTCTTATGTCATTGTATTGTCGAAGGCTTTCACGGCCGGCATACGAAGGCTGGTGTGGATCTTCCGGGTTGTGTGGCCGTGGTCTGGAAGTTCTGTTTCCTAACGTTTCGCCAGCATCTGTGACCGGCATCTTCAGTTCAACTGCTCCTGTCTGTGCTCCTGCACTCTGAAGATGCCGGTCACAGATGCTGGCGAAACGTTAGGAAACAGAACTTCCAGACCACGGCCACACAACCCGGAAGATCCACACCAGCCTTCTTATGTCATTGTTCTAAAAATAAGTAAGGTTCAGTAAAGGTATAAAGCAGATGAAAACTTCTGTTTTCTGCACATAGGACATGTAGCACTTGGCCTTTCTATCAGTTTCTTTGTGAAAATGGCATTCTTAAATTCTTCCAGGAAGAGCCCTTGAGGATGAATGCAAGGATTGCTGGAGAAGGAGGCAGATCACCCATATCAGAGGCATACACTTGCTCAACTTCCAGTATAATAGATGTGATCTCTCTCTCTCTCTCTCTCTCTCTCTCTCTCTCTCACACACACACACACACACACACAAAACAAGTCTCAGAACTCAAGAATTCATATCATGAAATTAAAATTCTAATCCACATCGAACTTCATTAGTTGCTAGCTTGCTGTATACTCAACCTTCTTATGAGTTAAATTTTAAAATGAAGAAATAAGTGACAAACTAAATTATAACTGTCTTCCATGCCATTAACAGGATGAAAAAGTGAGGATTAAACACTGCTAAAGGAAACAGGGAACCATACCAAGGAACATGCATGCAACAGGGTGAGCTTACTGCCAAAAGTCTGCTATAACTCCAGAACATTCAAGTGTTAGCTTTCTGCAGAAACATCACTTCTATGAATGATGCAAAGACAAGAATAATGATTCTTATTTATCATTAGTGATTGTTCTAGTTGGTCTTAATGTTCTATAAGAGAAGACTATCATCAGTACACCAACATTATTTTTACAAGAGGTATAAAAGGTATTGATCTGACAGTCATCTAGTTCAAAGAAAGAACACAAAATGATACAAAGCACAGGTATTTCAACTCCAAGAACTTTTCAAAATTATTAGGAACCATAACTTGGAATTGCTTTTAAATGCTTTTCCCCAACAGTACATGGCATCTTGATGACCCAAACAAAGCAAAACTTCTGAATATATACAAGTAATTTATTATGCATACAATACTTGAAAAAAAGAAAGCCTGAACTGAACTTCAGGTTAAGAACTCATTGATTCTTAATTAGCAATCTCAGTGGGTAGGTAGACAAACAATGTGAGAATGTATGTAAAGAAAGTTACAATAAAATATAGAGGAGGAATGAGAATATCAAGCGCAATCTGAAAGTTTTGCTCTTTCTTCAAATTGCTTGTCCACTGCAAGTGACAAAGCTTGAAGGAAAGTTGTCATTGTAACACTAGCAGACTAGAAGGAAAGATAAATATGTTAAGTGCCAGAATAAAAGTTTGTAAATCCACTATATAAAAAGAATTCAACAGTTCTTTAACCCACTATACGAACATATTACAAGTATTACATAAATACACAAATTCCATGAAAATAGGAACATTTCTAATGGCATTTATGTTATTGACCTAATTAAAACGCTGAATGGATTTATTATTTGCTATTGCACATGACTGTTTTGTTTAAGCTTGCTCTTTGTGGCATGTGCCAAAATTAAAAATGTAAAAATTACAGTTAGCCCTGAGTCAAAATGAAGCTCATACATTGGCTAATTATATATTTTATGATATTTGTAAAATAACATGATCTTACTTGAATATGCAGTGCATGGGCTAGAAAAGGAAGCTTTCTTAAGATACGTCCGCTAAGTCCTTCACTTTTCCTATAAAGCAGAAATATGTTAAGCATTATGTTTGATTTTATAAATATGAACACATAAGAAAAGTGCTAAGTTTTACAACATAATACATATTGAACCAACCTGTTAATGAATTATGGGCCAGAAAAAGCCTTGTTTGCTCTATGGTTATATTTTTAGATTGTATTACTATATATTGGAAGTGGGATCTCATTTGTGTAAATGCATTTGTGTAATCTAGCTTTGTTCTGTTAAAGATTTACAAAATATTTCAAATCTCTCCAAAGTGATCCTAACTTGAAATACTGTTTCAACCACAAAATGCCCAGCGTAACATTCAATTTATAAACTGCTTCTTCAATTTCTTGGCTTTGTTTTCATGATCTTTTGTTATTGCACAATTCCTCAATATTCTTGGAAATTGACTCACTGGGATACTTTATTTTAAATATCTAGGTTGTGAACTCTATAAATGTAAATAGGTGTTGAAATCAGTGGACACTGTAATTAAATGCGCCAGGAATAAAATCTGTCTTTCAGCAATACTAGATGTTTCTTTTTCTTGCTGCATAAAAAATCACCCTAGAAAGCTGATCGGGCCAAGCTGTTTTTTAAATTATTTGCCAGATGTTTCAATATTGTTATTGTTTCTATGTGTTCTGCTTACTTTTGAAAGCAAAAGCCACAGGCATTCAGATTGCTTTCTTAATGCACACTATACTTGACACAGCTGGTACACTGAGGCTTCAAATTGCCAAAAGCAAATTATTACTTTATCTTTTTGAGCAAAAATGAACTGTCAGTGTGCATTCAGTTTTTGGCTTTCAGACTGCTGAATGGTAAATGTAAAATTGTATTACTTTTTGGCATTCTTTCTGCTGAGTTTTGCAGGGAAGTTGACATGACAATGCAGAAGTACGCTTATGCAATGTGCATTAGGAAGAAGTTTCAAGTAACAGCCAGAGTTGAGAAGGACTTTTTTCTGCTGTTAACAACAACAAAGTGTACTTAACTAAATGGAAGACGGCACTCAGCACAGACTAGCATCCCACACAGTTTTATATATCTAAGAAAAAAAGTGTAAATGTTAGGTTTTATTCCCATTGTTCCCTAAAGTAGAATTTTTAAAATATTTCCAATTTTGTTCCAACACAGAACTCAAGACTTTATGGGGTTGAGTCTACAGGGTATTATACTGTGATGGTACTAGTGGATCATGTTCAGAAGGTAGTGCTTGATGAGAGTTGCTTGATAGCCTAGCCTTTGGCCTATAGTATCCTATGGAGTTCCAATTCATCTTGCTATTAAATATCTACATGAAATTATGAAAGTGTTCATTTGGAGTTTAGAATTAGGTATCATAAACATGCTGATAACACTCAGTTCTATTACTCTTTATCTGTGAGAGAGAGAGCAAGGGTAGTGAAACATGTACTCTCATCACCAGAGGAGCGGGGGAGAGATAAGAGGATGAGACTGGCCCCTCCCTGAGGAATGCTAGTCATGTTGATTACTGAGCCTGGGAACTGATCTCAGTCTGAGAAGATTCTGTAAATGGTGTGAAGCCAAATAAACCTTGCTGGATTGAATCTGTATTGTCTCCTGGAGTTTCCTGGGCTAAACCTGACATTATCATTAAGACAAAGGAAACAGTTGATGCCCATGAATCTTGTCCAAATTTGATAATGATCTAGATGATCATTAGCAATAATGATGAGTGGACAAACTGAGATAAATCCTGACAATATGAATGTGCTGTTGATCTGTAAAAGGTATGGGTCATTCAATATGGTCTAGAAAAGTTATTCTATTCTGAAAAATCAGATGTGTAGATTAGGACGACTCATTGATACTATGCTGTCCTTGCATTTTCAAGTGAAACAATTAAATCTAGTGCAAATGGCACTAAATTTCTCAGCTCTTAGCTCTTTCCTCAGATCATTTAATCAGAAACAATTATGAGAGAGAGAGATCAGAGAGCCAGTTTGGTGTAGTGGGTAAGGCATTGGGGAAACTGGGAGACCATGAGTTGTAGTCCCACCTTAGGCACAAAGTCAGCTAGGTGATCTTGGGCCAGTCACTCTTTCGCAGCCCTAGGAAGGAGGCAGTGGCAAACCACTTCCGAAAAACATCACCAAGAAAATTGCAGGGACTAGTACAGGCAGTTGCCAGGAGTCAAAAACTGACTCGAAGTCACCCCCCACAAAGATACATATCAATTTTAACTACATACTGCAAAATGTGTCAATTTTTCAATTGCTTTTTAATGGTTGGGGGTCTGACTAAGAGATCATCTGTCTTATTATGAATTTGTTATTAATATCTGCAGGAAAGAAACCTTTGTTGACATCATCACAAGCAAAGACCCATTTGTTGAACACATAGAAAAAGGCTCTCCTGAGTTGTTCCCAAATTTATTTATTTATTTAAAAGATTTATATTTTGTCCATCTTATGAAGCACAACTCTGGGCAGCTCATAACAATAAAACCAGAAAAGAGTAAAACCAAAATCTGATGCCTCAATCAACGTTCTCCAATACATCCAATGATGCAATCCCTGGGCTCCAACTTCATCCTATCCTAACAATGCTGGAGGAGCATTGAGAGCCCTAAGGCACTCCACATCACAGGGGTTTAGAGCGAGACCTCATCCCCCACTCCCATATGGCACTCTTTCTATTTTTACAAATGGTACTTAAGCACAGTTTTTTAAAACTTGGCCTTTTAAATTATTCAGTAATATCATTGTTATGTTTAAAGTCCTTAGCATTCTTTCATTATTGGATTTTAAGTCATTATTTTTTAATTTGTTATACACAATCTTGGTTGCTTTTATTGGAAAGTTTTACAGATATATTAATTACAAATAAGCTATCAACAGGGGTGGAGAATCTCTAGATTATATATACCCAAGTTGTAGATTTACTTCTGGTCATAGAATGTCCAGAATCTTGTTATATAGTGTTTGGCTTGATATGAAATTTGTTCAAGAAGAGAACATTCTAGAATTAGAATAAGAAATGAATATGGCTGCCTATAATGACAAGTGAGTGCTCAGCCTCCTCTGGTGAAGTCCTTCAGTGACAATCTTTTTCCTCTTTTTGATCTGTGGGAACAAGTTCAGAACATATCTTTTGCCATCAGGCAATAAGACCATCTGGGTGAGACCCTGTAAAAACTGAGTTTGTTAAAAATGAGCAGGGAAAAAAAAAACTCTCATGGTGGTTGGTCAGAGCCACACCAGTTAATGTATGGAAGGGAATAGAGATCAAGAGGAGGAGCAGGCAAAGAAGAGAGGTGACTACAGAAGAACTTACAGCAGTAGTGTTAGTAAGGGGGTTGGTGGGGGCTGAATCCACAGTATGGGACTATTGTCATGAATAATCTGGTCAAAAGAGAAGCAGAGATGGTAACCCAGGACAGAACACTGCAGAAACCACAACATGGAATTCACCATGATGAAGAGATGCCATAATTAATCAGAAAAATGGATTATAATGCATCTGTGTCTGTATTTCTTCTGTAATTCTCAGATTCAGGAATGCACTTTGTTTTATTCCTCATATTGTACTTAGTAACAGGAACTCTTATCATTGGTAAAAAGAATTCCAGACTGCTTTGCCTGACCCTTGAAATGGAACAGGAAACAATGTGGGACATGAAGACTGCTCTTGAGATGGAAGGTAAACAGCAGGAGGAAAAGTGACTTCCAGGGATGGGGTGGGGAATCCAATCCATGTGTCTGTGGCCAAGGATGGTGAAGTTGTGATAAATGGGCAGTAGAACCTCTCAGCAATACGCAAAGTTCAATTTGTGACCTCTTAGGGGGTGAATGAAGGAGCACATTTCTGTAATGAAAGGTCAAGGGAAATATGCAGGAGGCAGTGGGTGAGCTATTTCAGGGGAAGCGAGACCAACAGTTTGATGCTTATTTCCTCTCCCACCTCAAATGCCTCAAACCTGGATGCAAAAGGCCAGATTGATGGTGACCTTGGCCGTGAGCTGGTAAATGCCAGGTCTATTTGTAATAAGATTATGTTTATCCATAATCTAGGAGTGAATGAGCAATGGACCTGATGTATAGTACTGAAACCTGGTTGGGTGAGGGAGGTACTTTGAGAAAGTTCCTTCCAGGTACTATCTGGCTTCAGACCCCTAGGTCTGATGTATGATAGAACATCATAGACAGGTATGATATAGAAGCTTTCCATCTCTACTCCAGTCAAGCTGGAAATCCGGTGGAAGTGTTGACCCAATGCTTGGAGGCTGTTATGGTCTGAATGGAATGAAATAGGCTGAAGTTGAATCCAGCAAAACAGAGCTGTTATTTGTTTGGAAAATTTATCTGCTGGTTTGACATGGTGGTACTCCCCATGAAGGTCTGTGACTTGGGAGTTCTCCCAGACTTATGGCTACCAGCTCCATCGACCTATCTAGCAAAGACGCTTTGGTTGGCGTGTCAGTTTTGGCCCTACCTGGAATGTGAAGTCCTAGCTACTGTGACTCTTGCACTTTTCACTATGTGACTGGACTACCAAAATGTACTCTACATGGGGCTACATTTGAAGACCCCATCCCTGGAAGCGGCAATTGTAGAATGGAGCAGCCCACTTGCTGGTGAATGATAGTTGTGGTAACCACCTGTGCTGTGGATACTGCATTGATCACATGTAGGTTTCTAAATACAAGTCAAAGTGCTAGTTTTAACTTACAAAGCCCTCTATTGCTTGGCTCCTAGCTACCTTTGCATGGAATTGCTTCCTGAAAAAAATCCGTTAATAGTCCCCAATTACCAAGAGGTTAACGCTTGCAGACTATGCTTTTCTGTTGCAGCATCTATCTTATGAAACAGCTTCTGCCCTGATGTTAGACCATTGTCAATGCTAATGGCCTTCTGAAAGAACTGAGCATTTCCAAAGTGTATTCAGGGAATTGTGAATGTGTGCCATCTGTACTACTTTAATATCTTGTTACTGTGTTAGCTTGCTTATAATGTTGTTTTATTGTTGAAACTGCTGAAGTACATACAGATTACAGTAATATACAAATGACAGAACACATACTCACAAAACAAATAGCCCTGGCGCAAACATGCTTGTTCACAGTTTAGCAAGAGTTAAGTAATGCAAGCTTTCCTGTTTTAGCACTTAAATAAGCCACCACACTATTGTTTTATAATTTAAAGAAAATAATGCAAAAAGAAACACTTAACTTCTCTATTATGAGTAGCAATATTTTGTGATTATTATATGTCAAAACAACTATGTGTGTGTGAGTGTATATGTATCAATAACATGCATAAATCCAGAAAGACACATTAGAATATAATTTCTCACTGTAGTCTCGATTCTGAAAACATACATTTGACCTCATGGAACAATAATCACATATCCAAGAAGCATAAAACAAAACAAAAAGTCAGCAGAACTAAACCCTGAAGTATACCTTGAAATGTCTTTCAACAGGAGACTTAACTTTGACACGTCGTTTTCTAAATAACCAATCATCTCTAGCTCACGGAGTGTTAGCAGCTGCTGACGAGGATATATTATTTGGCACTTTGGGGAAAAAAGTTTTTATTTACAAAAAATAATATGCAAAGCTGAAAAATCATTGTTATTAAAAAAAAAAGTGCTAACCACCAACTCAGTAAGGTTGAAGACAATATTCAGCCCAAAGAAGTTATTAAAAAGGAATAGTCATTGCTTCCTAGTCCAAGTTAAATACATAGAAAAAATACACTAGTAAGAATCAAAAGTAAAATTAATTAAATATTCCTTCAGGATTAGAATTAGACTTTTAAGAAGTTAATATAATAGCAATTAAAAAAATACTGATTCCAAGTAATTACCTTCATTAGCTCTTCTAAACAAGAATGATAGATTTTGAATATTGCTGCAGGAGAAGGTGGCCCAATATATTGTTTGATATCAGCTCTATCTACAAAGGCAATATCAATTTTCTCTGTGATATTTGAAGTGGTCAAGATAACCACATTAGGATACCTTTAAAAACACAATTGCAAGAACGTCACTTCATATACTTAATGAACACAGAAATTTTTGACTCATGAGACAAGTTTGAATTATTCAAGAATCTTTGAATATATAAGGTTGTAACGAGATTTCTCACTGTTTCTACAGAACAAATTACTGCTCAGTTCTGGATTAAATGAAGTTTGACAACCTTAAATCAAGTCTGAAAGTTACTGGTTTTGTTTAATAGAATTATAAATATTTCTATATATTGCTAATTTGATATTTTTGAAACGTTCCTCTGAAAAGAAAGGAGAAATGTTTTCTTGCCTCCAGGTACTCCTATCTTGTTTCTGACCTTTTATAAGAAACGGTAACTATTAGTGATTACCTTTTGATCTGATCAATTTGTGTCAGTACAGCGTTTACAACACGGATAGCATCAGAAGGTTCAGTACCTGCCTGAAAAGCACTACGAGCAGCTGTGAGACTTTCCACCTGCAAAAAAAAAAAAAAAAAATGGCTAGCTCATACAAATCATTAGGGATAGCAACTCCAATGAGAGTTCTCCCCGACCTCTTGAACAGTGTGTCACCTCTATTTTCTTTCTTTCTTTCTTTCTTTCTTTCTTTCTTTCTTTCTTTCTTTCTTTCTTTCTTTCTTTCTTTCTTTCTTTCCTCTCTCTCTCTCTCTCTCTCTCTCTCTCTCTCTCTCTCTCTCATTCATTCATTCATTCATTCATTCATATCTTGCCTTGGGATAAGAAAAAACTCCCAGTATTTTAATAAGATATTACATATTAATTAAAAAGACAGCGAACATCTAACACATAGATAAAAGCCTACCTTTGCTGGCTGAAAATTCAACAGACAAAAATCTTGGACTCCAAGGGAGTCCAAATGGTTTTGTTGAGTTTCTTTTTTGTAAGCTGCCCAGAGTCACCTTGATGGAGTTGGACAACCATATAATTGTTTAAAGTAAGGTAAAATAAAAACTTTTGAAGCAGAAATGGAAAAGAGACCTTGGGATCCCACCAAAAGTCAAGGGGTTGTAAAACTAAGGAAAGGGACTCCCCCAAAGATCCTTAAATATGAGCAGCTTTGTAAAGAACAAAACAAACTTTTCCTTGTAATTAATTTATATCGAGTCATGTAGAAGACATTCTGTATTTGGGGCTAGTGCATTCTCCTGGTGTTTGTAGGCCAGGTCCACATTTGAAAGCCTTTAAGTGGTGGCAGTGGACTATCCTCAACCCTATAAATGAACAGCCATAAAATATAAATGGTAAAATAATCACATCTATACAATTTATCATTGCCAATATAACTTACTCCTTGTCCCATAAAAGTAACAGTGATATGACATATATTTATTGCTAAATGATCAAATTTTGTGTTTAGTTAGGGAACTTCATGTCTGCTAAAAAGTAATTTACATAAAATGTGTATGTATGGCTAGGGCCTCAAACCTATAGTAAGTAAGTAAATACATTTATTGTTGTAACCACAGGTCATAGCATACGAATGCCACAAAATACAATAAAATAATAAAACAATAAAATAGTGAAATTATAAAATAGGTTAATAGAAGTATTAGATGTAAAAAGGTTACAACAGAATAAAGCCAAAGCTACAACTAGGAACTTAAGTATTTCTTTCTAAGTTTAAATGACAGCAGAGCAAAAGTAGCAGTTTGGTTGCTGGCATCTGCAACAAGATAGTTCAATTTTTCAAGGTCAGAGACCTTGAGTTCATCTGACGTTAATAATTTGGCCCTGATCTTATTATAAATGGGACAATGGTCAAGTGGATAATGTCCTCCACTTGACCAACACCACAAGGACAGAGGTAGTGTTCAACAGGGAGCTTACAAAATCTCCCTTCAAGATATGCGGAGGGCATGGTCTGCAGGTGAAGGGATGTTAAAACTCTTCTCAGTGAAGCACTGGTTATGTTAACCAGGTGCTGGGAGAGGCTTCTATGTTTTCTATAATGATGATACCAAGATGAAAATTTAGATGATTGTACAGTGGCATCTTTAATAGCAACCCTTTCAAAAAGCCTATCTCTAATATTTTATCTATTCCAAGATCTACAGGTGAAACTCGAAAAATTAGAATATCGTGCAAATGTTCATTTATGTCAGTATGGCAACTCAAAAGATGAAACCAATATATGAGATAGACGCATTACATGCAAAGCGAGATATGTCAAGCCTTACTTTGGTATAATTGTGATGATTATGGCATACAGCTTATGAAAACCCTAAATTCACAATCTCAGAAAATTAGAATAGTGTGAAAAGGTTCAATATTCTAGGCTCAAAGTGTCCCACTCTAATCAGCTAATGAATCCATAACACCTGCAAAGGGGTCCTGAGCCTTTAAATGGTCTCTCAGGCTGGTTCAGTAGGAATCACAAGCATGGGAAAGACTGCTGACCTGACAGTTGTGCAGAAAACCATCATTGACACCCTCCATAAGGAGGGAAAGCCCCAAAAGGTAATTGCAAAAGAAGTTGGATGTTCCCAAAGTGCTGTATCAAAGCACATCAATAGAAGGTTATGTGGAAGGGAAAAGTGTGGTAGAAAAAGGTGCACAAGCAGCAGGGATGACCGCAGCCTGGAGAGGATTGTCAGGAAAAGGCCATTCAAAAGTGCTGGGGACTTTCACAAGGAGTGGACTGAGGCTGGAGTTAGTGCATCAACAGCCACCACACACAGACGGATCCTGGACGTGGGCTTCAAATGTCGTATTCCTCTTGTCAAGCCGCTCCTGAACAACAAACAACGTCAGAAGTGTCTTACCTGGGCTACAGAAAAAAAGAACTGGTCTGTTGCCCAGTGGTCCAAAATCCTCTTTTCTGATGTGAGCAACTTTTGCATCTCATTTGGGAACCAAGGACCCAGAGTCTGGAGGAAGAATGGAGAGGCACACAACGCATGATGCTTGAAGTCCAGTGTGAAGTTTCCACAGTCTGTGTTGATTTGGGGAGCCATGTCATCTGCTGGTGTTGGTCCACTGTGCTTCATTAAGTCCAGGGTCAACACAGCTGTCTACCAGAAGATTTTGGAGCACTTCATGCTTCCTTCCGCAGACGAGCTTTATGGGGATGCTGACTTCATTTTCCAGCAGGACTTGGCATCTGCCCACCCTGCCAAAAGTACCAAAACCTGGTTCAATGACCATGGGATTACTGTGCTTGATTGGCCAGCAAACTCGCCTGACCTGAACCCCATAGAGAATCAAGGGGGCATTGCCAAGAGAAAGATGAGGGACATGAGACCGAACAATGCAGCGGAGCTGAAGGCCGCTATTGAAGCATCCTGGTCTTCCATAACACCTCAGCAGTGCCACAGGCTGATAGCATCCGTGCCACGCCGCATTGTGGCAGTCATTGCTGCAAAAGGGGCCCAAACCAAGTACTGAGTACATATGCATGCTTATACTTTGCAGAGGTCCGATATTGTTCTATTTCCAATCCTTGTGTTATTGATGTCATGTAATATTCTAATTTTCTGAGATTGTGAATTTGGGGTTTTCATAAGCTGTACGCCATAATCATCACAATTATACCAAAGTAAGGCTTGACATATCTCGCTTTGCATGTAATGCGTCTATCTCATATATTGGTTTCACCTTTTGAGTTGCCAGACTGACATAAATGAACATTTGCACGATATTCTAATTTTTCGAGTTTCACCTGTAAGTTCTCCCAAAGTGGTAGGGAATACATTTGTAGAATGGGTGACAAAAGTTTGGTCCATTGATTCCCAACCATGTAATGGAGAAAACAGAATCTGGCAAGATGGGATTCTTGAAGGCTTTCTAGTTTCTTACAGTGCCCCAACAATGCAAGGTATATTCTAACAGTGATGGAAAGTAGCCCTACCTCCTTCCCTAAATAGGCAGTGGGGGTGCCCTGAAGGAGGCCCCAGATCTTCATTAGTTGTTTTGGACTACTTCAAATTGGGCAATGACTTTCTTATCCCACCCCAAAATCTCAGCCCCATACAGCATCTGGGCTATCACTTTGCCTTGCAATATTTTAAGTGCAGGGGTTACCAGTTGTCCTCCTTTAGAATAAAAAATGTCAGAATAGCATCTACTGTATGTTGGGCAGTTGCCAAGACAGTAGATAAGTTTGAGGGAACCTCAAACCTATATAATCTAGCCTTCATTGAATAGAAGAAAAAAAACTCTAACACAGATGGATCTAGTGGGGAAAATGGCTAACACTTTCTCTATAAGCTCACTGAAACCAGTTCTCTTTCTTCCAGGGAGAAGACACTGTTGTTTATCAGTGGGTATGATTAAAGGCTCTTGCCACTGATGTTACATGGCTCTGCAGCATCAATGCTTGTACTAGAAGTAATCCTGGAGTGCAAACCTGATTCTTAAACAAGACTGCAATCAGAACAGCATTTCTTCAGAAGCCTGAACAAGAACTTTGATGAAGTAGAGAGGGTGCTCTCAATTATATCCTCTGCCACATGTGGGTTTATCTCATGCTTCTCCTAACTCTTCTGGGTTGCTGGGGCGAGTATGACAGCTTAGCTCTGGGAGACTGTCAATGGTTCATTGAGTGACAGAATGTTGCTATTTGCCTTGAAAGAGGCAGTGGTATGCCCTCTTCTTAAGAAGCCCTTTTTGGAGCTAAAACTTTTAGACAACTATCTTTTCTTTCTAGGAAGTCAGCTACAGAATACCCTTAAAGATGCAGAGGTATTATATGGACCCCTTTCAGCCTGGATTCAGATCCAGGCATGAGATGAAAATGACATTGATCATTCTTGTCAATGAACTTAAACAGGATCTGGATGGAAAGAGGGCACCCCTTTCCTATCACACCTCTCCACAGCACGATACCATCAACCATGGTATCTCCCAGACCACAACTGGAGATTGTGAGTTGGAAGTATTGTGCTTCAGTGGTTTCACCCCTTCATAAGTGGGAAGTTCCAGTTGGTAGCAGTAGGAGAAGTCCAGTGGAAACGCATGTGGAGTCCCTCAGAACTCATTCCTGTTTTGTTTAATATAGCTTGGAAAGGTCATCCATCAGTTTGGGGTAAGATATCAGTGTTATGCTGATGCTGACAGTCTGAGTTGCAGATGTCGTGGAAGTCGTGATCTGTTGCTTGGAGGCTTAGTCTGAATGGGATGAAATAGGCTGAAGTCAAATCCCAGCAAGACAGAGTTGATGCCTGTGTAGAAAGGTTATCTGCCAGCTTTTGTGATAACTCTGGATGAGACGATATTTTCCCTGAAGAATTGGGTCCCCAATTCAGGGATCTTCCTGGATTCAGTTACTTTATAATAGTCAGACGGAAGCCCTAGAAGGCCTTGCTCAGTTCTGCTCTGACCTGGAGTAGGAAGCCTTGGCAAAAGTGACTCATGTAATTGCCAGAACTTGCTTGATTACTGTAATGCTCCTTTTGAAAACCACTCAGAAACTGCAATTGGTTTCAAATGCAGCAATTTGCATGTTAGCAAATCAGAGTTGCCATAGTTGTATAACACCTACACTGCACTCACTGCATTGGTTGCCAATAGGTCTCTGGGTGTTGGCTTTGACTTATAAAGTCCTATATGGCTTGTCTTTTAGGTACTTAGGTTTACCTTCTCTGTGTAGAAGTGACCTATAGGACCTTTCTGGTGTGCGCACCCTAACAAGATCTTTTGGCAGTCCCCCAGTTTCATGAAGTAGGTAAAGGCTCACAGATAATGTCAGCTATAGCTAAGGGCAGGTTATCTCCCTCAATTACTGGCCTTCTGGAAACTAGTGAAAACAAAATTACTCCAGGAAGCATTTGGAGATTGAAGAGTAGATTTCTATCTGTACTGACTCAACATGCAGGGATATAAGAGCACTCTGAGGCCAGCCTTTTAGATGGGGCCTTGACAGTAAGAGAGCTCTGGTACCAAACTTTCTGGCATTTAAAGTTCTTTAACTGTTACAATTCATTTTCTGGAATTCATGTTCCATTGCTTCATTGCCTGAATTCCCATTGCCCTGTGCCAGTTCAGAGTTGCTATCTATTCTTACAGATCTGGAACCTCCTTTCTGCATTGCTCCTGTGCCACACTGCTTATTGGCAGGAAAATGACACAGAACTGCCTTGCTGCCATCTAGTGTTCATCTGGAGTTTTGCAGCCAAAACATGGTGGCTCTGCCTGACATGGTGACTGCAGGTTCTGAGGCAGCTGCTTCCTCTACCTTTGCTATATTATGCCACTGTCAGCATAGAAGACATGAGCTTTTGATCTTCTAGCAAAAACTGATACTGAGTCACTGATACTGAGTCTTAAGATATTAAGCCACTGAGATATTGATATCGAGCCCAGTAATTGGCAATATGAAGATTCAAAGTTGCAGTGAAACACAGGCATCTGTGGAATGTGTCTAATTTACAGTCTCTCATCTCCACTGTCATGTAGCTTGCTTTGTAAAGCCTCTACCACAATGAATTTATGAACAGGAATTTTCTTCCTGGAACTGATACACATTTTCTAACCTTCCAGATAAGAGAAACTGAAAAATGTGTATCCCAAGATCTGCTGATAATGTCCAGTACAGCTGTTAGCAGAAAAATTGTAATTGGAACCACAGAATTTGAGTGAGCAAAGTTGAAAGCTAGTTCATATATTTGCAGTATCTTCTGTATAAAAACTACAATAAAAATAATAATTGCCATCAAGTTAGTGGTTCAATATGAAAACAAGTATCTTCAGAGAGCGAAAAAATAGTATGATTTCCTCAGGAGATTATAAAGATGATTGGAACAAGGAGAGAAATACTCAACTTCTATTTTGGATTACTATATTCTAATGAAAGGATATGAGTTCCACTAGACAAGAGGCAGGACTGAAGCTAGAGATTAAAATATCATTTTACTTTGAATTTGAATGTCCAGGGCCAGATGTTAGCATTTGTTAAGAGTAAATATTGCCAGATTAACAATAGTTTTTGATGAGACAATTACAGTAGTTTTGATGAGATAATTTCCTCAGATTCTAGGAATTCTACAGACATTTTTTTTTATTATTTTTATGTCAGCCAAGCATTCAACAAAGTATCCCATGACTTTGTGATTAAGAGTTAAGTGTAGGCTGGATGACTGGATGATATGCCACTTAATAGTTACACAGCTTGGTAAAAATTGTAGTCAAAGGGTGCTGGTATTATGGTCTCACTGAATCCTCTGAGTCAGAGGCTGAGGAGGCAGACCAGCTAGACTGTCAGCCAAAAAGCCAGCAGGTAATCAGGCACCTGTGGCAACTTCATGTTTGAGGAGATGAGTTCGGATTCAAATGTGGGAGCAGATTCTGGCAGGGTGCCTAGCCCTAAAACAAACTGGTAGCTACAAAGGATTAAATAAGTGTGAACAGCATGTATCCTTGAGAGAAGACAGAAGCAACATCCCTAATTAACCTGGGGCTATATGAGAGCAGCCTCCAGCCCCTTTCTGTGGGAAGTAACTCTCTGACTACGGACTTGCGTTCCTACAGGTAGTCCTCAGGTTAAGTCCATTTGTTCGGTGACCGTCCAAAATTATGATGGTGCTGGTTGTGGGGTGCTACAGGACTTAATGTTTTCTCCCCTCCTTTTTGGGATCTACAATGAAATTGCTGGGTCCATTGGCTTGGGGTTTAGTATGATCAGTATGCCTCCCCTCTGGAATGAGGTTCCCCCAGAGATCCATGTGGCTCACCCTGCTGGCTTTCCAGAAAGCCTTAAAGACCTGGCTCTTCTCCCAGGCCTTGGGCTGGGGGGGGGGGGGGGGGCTGTTGCATATATTTGTATGCATGGGTGTTGTTGACCAAGTAGACATCTTGTTTTCTTTTTTATCTTTGTATTTTTTGTCTTATTTTATTGTGAACCGCCCAAAGTCAGTCTGAAGTGCCTAAACTGAATTGATTTTGGCATGCTGCCAAAAGTCATTCTGAGTTGGATGGCTTATAAATCTGAGTTATAAATAAATATAAATAAATTAGAACTCAGAATAAAAATATATTATGCAAGTAACTATGGATCTGATCTAACGTCTTTATGAATAGGTGTATATATACTTAAATCTGCAAACAAACTCAGGGCTGAATCATGAGTATATTCGGACTCTAACCTGAGGATTTAAAGTAAATGTAACCCATCCAGCACAGATCAGTTTTGAATTACTAATAACTCCTGTTTGAATTGAAATCTGGTTTCTTTGCTTCATGCAGCCCAGCTTGGATTTTGATAGAAAAAAGACATAGAATGGATGTAATCAGCATACTGGTAAGATACTATAAACACTTTCTCTAGTGCAAACAATTTTTAATATTGACGTAGTACTGTAGTCATACCTCATCAATAAGAACAAATACAAGGACATCTTTGTCATCAATTAATTCTTGAATCTTCTGAAACATTTTCGTAACAAGTTTGCCACTCTAAAAAAAATGGAGTATATAAATTGATGTATTCCTTTCTTCTATAGGATATTAATGAGGCTTACAATTTAGCCTTTGCCTGATTGTTTATTCTCAAGGCCACATGGTTACATACTTGCTGCTGACACAAATTCTGCATGGCTGAAAGATAATTTCATATGTAGAATTTTAACTATGAGTGTTCTCCCAAAGGAGAAACAACATGTGGAAATCCTCTCAGAAGTGGAAGCAACATGCAGGATTCTGTATTTCAGCAATCACCAAAACTGTAGCATACAAAAAGGGAAACAAAATTTGGGGTAGCATAAGACTTGAAGTAAATGCAACCTGCCTTCTCCTAACACCCTGGATTGATGACTATTTCTTTTTTTTAATACTAAAGCGTGTGTGTGTGTATGTGTGTATAAAAACTAATACAAAACTAAAAAACCTACAAACAAAAAGAAAGAAAAAAAGAAAGAAAAAGAAAGAAATATAAAAGATGGCTTCCCCCTCCCTCCAGACAAGTATATGTATTAACAGTAATTTAACACCTTCTCTAATATTACTGAAAAAAAGCCCTCTTCATCCCCTTTCTCATCCCTAAACAATAACCAAATTATAAAAAATATTCAACAATCAATCTAATCATTAATCACTCAAGAGTGCCAGTAATAATAAACTAGATATTTTAAGTTTAAACAAATATGTCTATTTTGCATTTTAGCTTCTAAGTTTTTTCTCAGAAATGAAACCTAAAAGATCTCTCCCCTTAAGCATACAAAAGACCAATAATAATCACATATGTGTTTTAAAGTAAACCAAATAAATCACCTTTACAGGTATAAATCATCATCTTACAGTCCTGGCCAGAAAAAGAAAATTAAATAGATATACAGTATTTAGAATTGTAGTCACAACCCAAAATCCAAAGTGGATCTGATAAATCCACTTTGTATTCCTTTCTCTTCTTTTGGAAAAGCTCCAGTCTCTTCTTCAAATAAAAACCCAGATAGCAATCTCTTATCATTCTCTTCCTATATCTATTTTCAGAATATTTGGTATTTGGTATTTCCCTTCTGTATATCCAAAATAGTATAATTCTCACTCTTCTAGTCCATTACAGCTTCTTTCTCCATATCATTCTCATAATCAAGCAACTCTGAGTCCATCTTCAAATCCACAGCATCTTTTTCTGTATCTTCCATGTGTCTCTTATAATCTGGCATTTCTTTAAAGTACATTTCAGAATCCTTATTCAAGCCTTTCTTCCCCGGAAGCCCCAATTGATGACTATTTCTTGATAAATAAACTGCATTCAACCACATTAGATTTTGGGTTGTGACTACAATTCTAAATACTGTATATCTATTTAACCGCATCCCAGTTTGGGAAAAATTAATATGCTAACCAGTTGAGTTGTTGATTCATTCTGCTGGTTTATCCTTCTGGAGAGTTTTAGGAAATAGTCTATCTTTTTGTAACGCCAGTGTCAAGATTAGTATTACAAACCACAGCTCATATGGTAGATAGCAGGAAGAAACAGCATATATAAGAATCTCTGCATAGTTATATGTGGAGTCAGTTATAAGTATTGGGAGATTTATGAGAAAGAATATTCAGAAGGGATCCTTAAATTTAAAAAAACTGTGAAACATTACAATTAGCTACTCAGACTCTTTACATTTTTTTTTTACTGGCTTGTATCCAAAACCCTTTGAAGCACAAGAATACAAATGCATAAAATAAAAAGAGTTTACTTGAAAACCAATGAACCTACATTTCAAAATATAACACTATTGTGTTATCCCATCCCTTTTCTCTCTGCATGGCTGCTTGTAACAGTTACAAAGAGCTAGAGTTAGCCAGGATGTTAACACTTCATAAGGTCTCAGATGGGGATATGATTATTATGCAGAAATAAATAATCAGAATCCAAAATAGTCAGTTACTTTATTTGCCAAAAGGTTTATTTGCATAATAAATGTAAAAAAATCTAACAATAAGAACAGCTCAACAATGGACTCAGAAAAATGGTGGGCCTCCTTTTCAATGTATTCAAACAAAGGCCAGACACTGTGTGTTGAGGTTGTTTTAGTTGGGTTCCTGAAAAGAGCTGGGGGATAGATTCTGTAGCCCCTTCTGATTCTAATTAGAATTCTAATTTCCCTCTAAGGGAATTCATTGAAAAAGCTGACTATATTTAATTGGTTTCACTTCTACCTCTTTTCACTCACTATTCTACCTGACTACTGATGGGATATTAGCTGGCAGACTCCTGCCAGTTTGCTGGATTATGCTATTATTAGGATCAGTCACATAGAGAGAGGCTGCCTGAGTCTACTGGATTTAACTTCAAATTATGGACAATGTGTTTTGTGAGATCTCCATTATCAATTGATGGAAAGTTCTTCATCTGCTGTTAATCTGTTGTATCAATGTAATAAAAGAACTAAGCTGATTGAAATTCATTGCTGCAAAATGTAATTTGGGCTGTGATTCTCAGGAAATCCATATCCTCAACATTAGTGTGTGTGTGCGCATGCATGCATATTTGTTTGTTATAACATGTTCACAAAACTGTCAAGGGTAATGGTCCCAATAGGTTTCCTATAATCTACAGTAATTGTAATTTTTTCTCATTTTAAATGGGTTAACGTTAAACATAGATGTGTTTAATAAACTGCAAGTGTAGAAAGCCTATTTGATAAGGGAGAAACTGTGCAGATTAAGTCCCTCAGTTTGTCCACATTTAGATTTACTGGTTTCAGTTCTACTGAGTTCTCAGTGAAATTTAATGAGAGCAGTTTATTGGCAGGATTCTCTCCTGATTTTCTATTAATGTGTAACTAAGGATTGTTATCTTATTCATGAGAAAGTTTGCATATACCAGCACTAGTCAAATATTAGCTAAAAAGTAATTCTCACTGATATAATAATATGTAAATTAAGGAGATTGAGATCATTTAGCTGAAAGCTGAGCAAGAACAGCAGGATTAGAAACCATGTGTGCAAAGAGTGCGTCTGGACAAAGCTACACCAGAATTATAGGGGTGGGAAGGCAAGGGTCGGGGGGATTGGATATTGCAAAGGGGGAGGGCAGACATGGACGTCATAGTAGTGACGGGAATGGGGAGATATGGTAGATGGGGTGGGATGCTCTTGGGGAAAGCAGCCAATGCTGCATTCCAGCCCCTTGTGCTCAGTCTTCAGAGGTTCATGATCCTGGTCGTGGATTAGAGGGCCAATCCAATATGCATTACCAAAACCCAGCTGGACACGGGCAGATGTGTTCCACCTCTTGGAAATGTGCTTTCATTTGCTTTCAGTGTGGCACCAGCTGCAATCCTAGAACAGGATTGGGGACATGGCTGCTGATATCTGAGAACCTCCGGTGATTTTAAGGGACACTGCCCTTGACAGATGCAAGATCCTGTTTGTAAAATTGGGCCAGAGAAATAAGCTGGAATTGCTGTTATTGTACCAGCCTCCCTTGCTTGCACTCCTTGACTCTGTGGACGAGTTGGTGGTTTCCCAAAATGATACTTCTGAGGGACTTCAACCTGCTTTCTCTGGGCTGAATCAGAGGTGGCTTGGGAATTCATAGCCACCATGGACTTGCTCCAGACTATTGAGTGGGAGTCACATGTTAGATCTGGTTTTGGCTTAGGGCAGTGGCAACATGAACTGGTGTTGCAGAATATTGACATCAGTCCCTTATCCTGGGCAGATCATTCCCTCCAACCATGCAGTTCTCTCTAGGTAACTCCCTCTGCAGGGAAGAAGGGCCTACAGGTAGTCCTTGCATAATAACCATTCATTCAGTGACCATTCAAAATTACGATGGCACTGAAAAAATGGACTTACGACCTGTGCCTAAAGATATGGCTGTTGCAGCACCCCCGCAGCCACATGATCAAAACTCAGGTGGTTGGCAACCCGCCTGCACCTAGTCACAGCCTGGAAAGAATGGGCAATTACAGCCTGGATTGGATCACACCTGCATGGATTGTTTGTGGATGCCGGAGGGGCTCAGTTTTCAGAGGAACTCTGCAAGATGAAACAGTGCAAGAGTCAATAAGAGCTAATATGAGAAGGATAGGAAAGAAAATGATAAGATGCCTGTTCTAAATAATAGTAATCCATTCAATTCTACGTTATACTTGCTCTTTTCAGCTCTGTGCTTCTACAGTAATTGTAATTGCTTTTTCTAGATCTGAGGAAATTTCAAATGTGCATAGTCTCAATAATTCACATTCTGATTTTTAAAGGGATATAATGGAAAATATGCTTTCTGAATGCAGTGACATAGGGGCTGGCTATCCATAGAGTGAAAGATGGGAGGTCTGTTTTCCTCCTCCCCAAAGGCTGTAAGCCCCACCCTTTCCTATGGTACAGCTTTTGTAGTACTTTCCTATAGTTACTATCTAACTTGTAGGACAGGACTGAATTGGTCTGGCATACTATTGTTAATGATGATGTTAATTATTATGTTATTGATAACATTCTCCTTTTTCTCAAGCTTCTAAAGACTGAGCTTTTTCAGAGAGCCTTCCCCTGACCTTAATTGTTATTGCCATCTTTTATTCTACTTCTATTTTTCTTGTGTTGTAATATTTTAAATTTTTATATGTGGACTGTTTTATATTGTATTTTTATGTGAGCTGACAAAAGCCATTGCATTATATTGCAACGGCATACAAATATGTTTAATAAATAATGAAGAATGGAAATTAAACTCTGTAGCATTACTCCTTACTAAGTTTGAGGTATGCAGGTAAGATCTAAGATTCAAAAGCTGTAAGATGGCACAAAACATTCAAGACTTGAATTAGCACAAATTACAATAAATTTCAGTTCTAGAGGGCGAGACCTAAGGATCAGATTAAGGTGTTAAAAAAAATATAAGTGAGCTTGTTTTGTTCAAGAACAATAACCTTTAGTTGCAAAAGTTACAAGAAATAATCAAGCAGACTTAGTTCCCATAAAATAAAGGTTAATATCCTTATAAAGAATTCTAGCTGAATTAGTGAACAAATGGATTTCTGGCAACAAATGGATTTCTGCAATAAAAGTTACTACTGTCTTTCTAGGATATACCAGACTCCAAACGATTCAGAGGCTTAGCAGTAATTCTTTCATGCTCCTGTTTCAGTCTCTCTCCTTTCCAGAGATGTTTCTCAGCAACTTGTCTCCATCTTTGTTTCTCCCAAAGATCCCCCACCCTCTCTGTTCCATCAAGATTTATCAGCCAGCAACTTCCACCTGTTTCCACCAGAGAGCTCTCTGCCCAGAATCTCCCTCAAATCAACTTTTCTCTCTAATCAGCTTTTCTTCCCAATCTCTCTTTTAGCAATCTTGAATATAATTTTATTAGAGTTTACAAGTACAAAGATGAAAGACGAATACAAAGGAAAATATAAAAAATAAAGAAAAAAAGAAGTGTAATGAGATAGAAAAAAGGAAAAAGAAGATATACTGTATAAAAGATGACTCCCCTGTCCCTCCAGACAAGTATAAACAATTTCAGTAACTTAACACCTTTTCTAGTATTTCAATTTAAAAAAAACCCTCTTCTTCCTATATATCATCCCTTATCAATAATCTAAGTTTAAAAACTCATCATTCAGTCCTAATTAGGAAGTCTATTAAGAGCTACCAAAAATAACATATGTATTTTAATCTTAATTAAAGAAATCTATTTTGCAATTCAATTTATCACCTTCTGTAAGAAGCAAAGCAAAATAAATCTTTCCCCACTTATAAACAGATCCTTAAAACCTTGTCATTCAGTCCTTGTAGAAAAAAAATCCATTAATAACTAACAGAAACCACAACATATATTTTAACCCTGCTCTAATAAGTTCACTTTGTAAACCTTCTGTTTACTTTTAAAAAGCTTGATCTTTAATCCTGTCAAACAAGTTGATTTCTTATCATTTTCGCATCTCCTTTCAGGAACAGCTTCAGTAGTTTCTCTTTGTCTCCTCTCAAAAGCAGCTTTATTGGTTTAACACATTCCTTTTGTAAATCCAAGATAAGAAGGCTTTCCAAGTCACTTTTCTGATTTTTTATTTGTATTTCTCCTTTAATTATTATGACATCAGCTGGTTTTGTAGATCCATTCTGACATCTTTTTCCATATCACTCCTATACGCTAGCATTTAAAAATCCATTTTCAGATCCACAGCATCTTTTTTCACATCACTTTTATAATCCAACATTTTTTTAAACCCCAAATCCACATTTAAATCAACCTCAGTTTCCA
Source organism: Liasis olivaceus (assembly GCA_030867105.1). NCBI lineage: Eukaryota > Metazoa > Chordata > Lepidosauria > Squamata > Pythonidae > Liasis > Liasis olivaceus. The sequence goes on from CM061351.1 coordinate 61,092,482, forward strand.
TTTTATCCAATAAAATCTGTTGTTCTTCTATATCCTGTTATAGTATAAGATAATCTTGAAAGTAATTTCTGAGTACGTTGTTCCCAAACAGCCTTATTTTCTTCTATAGTCAAATAGTATTGCTCCATTGTATTAATGGGTCTCTTCTCCTTTAATTGTAATCGTTTGTTCTCTCTAGTCACCTTTCAAGTCCCCTCTTATCTTCTGTTTATTTTCCAGTCAACAAAACTTTCCCACAGGAGGATTTCTTACAATTAATTTCAAAATCTTCATATATTCTTTTATAAATTTTAAAACACCCCACAGGAAATATTCTTTCAAGTCCATCTAGCCTTTTAACTTTCCAAAATCCATATTCTAGTCTCTCTTTTGCTGTTTTCTTGGAGCTTCTTTCATGCAGGGTGGGAGATTCTCCCAGTGTAATAAAACTTGCCTTTTGGAAGGTTCTTAATTTCTAAGAAATTAGTAAAAAGCAGCTTCCTAAAGTAATTAAGAGAGGAAGTAGGCAAACCCAGTGTCTCTTTGAAAGGTGCCGAACCATGGCTTACGCAGGATGGTTTTCCCCTGGCTCCCAGAACTCTCAGACCCACTGGAGATCGCTATTTTACAATCTCTTCACAGGGAAATTCTGTATGGAGCAAACTTCTGGGTGATCCTTGTCCTCTCCTTGAACCGAACAGTAGTCCTGAGGAGCTGATCCATTAACCGGTTCCTCTTTCCACCACAGTCATCAACTCCTCAAAAGCAGAGCTGTGTTCAGTCTGTCATTGTTATCCCTGGAAGTCTTCTGTTTGAAGCAATCTCTTTCTCCTATATTACTAGACAAGGCTTTTTTGGTTTTGCTCTGGCAAAACTCTCTTCTTCCCCCTCCCCGCTTGAGGTTAGGATTCCAAAATAACCAACCTTTTGTTCTTTTCAGCCCAAAGAAAGGGGCTATGGATTATTCCCTGCCCTTCCCATATGTTATCAGGCATATCCTACTTGGGAAGCAAAACTATAAAAACCCTGTTTGATTGATCAGTGTAGCCTTCTGGCCTGAGTCAGCTTGCTTACTTTGCCTACACACGGCAGATCCTGGAATGAATAGTGGCTTGCCCATTACACAGGTTCATTATATTAAGTATGATAATTTATTTTTACACTAAAAGCTAAAATGATAGAGTATAAAAGCCCTAGCAACTTGACAGACATACAGAATCCTAGAAATCACAGATGGGCAAGAAATAATCTCATGAACTTCTGAGAAAATCATATAAATACTTACCTCAGAGAACCACTTAGAGAAGAGGCTATGACTATTTATCTCTATCAACTGTCCATAGCGGTACCTAAAAGTTTAATTAAAATCAATCCTTAAAACAAAGATTATTATTCATATCATGTCTTTATAAAGCATTAAACCAGATGACACTTTTCCCAATAGTCTTAGAGTTATACATATAGCAATGATTAAATCAAAGTTGACCATTTGTCATTGTACTGTGAGAATTAACTAAAATGAATGAGGCTGAAACAGGGTCAGCTTTGGCTGGATTGTGACTACATTCTTCCAGTTTTCAACCTGAAATAACTATTATTAAATAAGGAAAAATATTCAATGTCAAGGGAATGAACAATTTCAGATTGGGTCATAATCTTTCATTCATATTGCTCTGAAATACACTACTACTTTTAATTTGTTTTCATCTAAATGTTTATCTTGTTGTGGAAGTGGAGGTTGCACAGCAGGGATGGAATGATGTCCAAGTGGGAAAGTTCCAGTTTAAATGAAGAGCAGTATACACACAATAATATTCAATGTTTGCAAATTAATGTTGAAATGCTATCTTTTGGATTAGATGCTATTTTAATTTTGAATACAGAAAACATTACTTAAAATTACCTATGTGAAAGTCTAATAGTCAACTTCTGAGCCATTGCTCTACAAAGAGAAGTTTTACCAGTACCAGGAGGACCTGCAATCAAAGTATAGAGTACAGTCACTATTAAATAACTTAATTCAGCATGTTTCCTGCCACATCAGCTGACAGCATTTGCTACTGTTATGGCTGCTCTCAAAAAGTCACACAAAGTAGCTCAGTATACGAAAACAGTGCAAAGCAGTAACTGGGAATACATTTTGCTTCATCTTTCTGATTCCCTTATACAATACAATATGGAGGTAATAATACTGATTTTCTTAAAGGATTTTTCTATTATTTAAACTAATAAATGTGAAACATTATCAATTTTACAAAATGCTATAAGCTAAGCATTATACTAAATTGTTCTAGCTGCACACTTTTTAATTAAAAAGGTAATAGTTACCATGCAGTAGAATAACTCTGTTCCATGATATCAAGTTGTTATTAACATTTCTGTCAGAGAATAGTAATGTTGTAGTCACATAATTTAATAACTAAAGAGAAAAGTAGAAAACAGCATATTAAAACAAAATTGAACATTTTTATTAAATGCATTGTTTCCATCAATGTGAAAAGCAAACCAATCATATTTAAACATACAGATTAAATAGAAATAGGAATGTAGAATCCTTTCTTAGCAAATAGCTGCTTTTCCAAGATACTTTTTCCACTTTGTGGAATGGAGGTATGTGCATCCTACAATAGATATATAAACATAACGTTTTGGGAGCAAATCGAATTATAACAAAGCAGACTGAATTTGGGAATAAAATAGTGTACCTATTTATGAATTATATCTTTCCTGTAAATAACTAGAATTTCTCAATATCCTCACTTTTAAATGCCTATTTCTTCGGGATTCAAGAGTGCAACATTTTACAGTACATAATCTTAAACTGGATAATTTGGCTTTTTAAAATGATTGTACAAATGATTACATGAGGCTCCCTTCAGAAAATGAATGTCTTTCCCATTCATGTGAAATTAACGTATGTACAAACGTTCCCAAAATACATGAAATGAGCGAATAAAAGGAAAAAGATATTTCCCTAATACCATATCATCGGTACAACTAAGGGTGGCATCCTATTCTATTCTTTCTACCTAAAAAGCATTATGTGAAAACTTTAATTGATTAAAGTTATGATGAACTACAGAGGGCAATATCTATGGAAAATAGGTATGTTGTGTTTGATAAAGGGGGAGTATACAATAGATCTGAATGAAGGTAATCTGATCCTGGGTAAGTGAATTGTTGAATACATCCGCATAGAAGTAAAGGTGCAGGTTAAATATGAACAAAAGGGGTTAAATCCAATGTGTGAAATAGTGTCACTGTATAAAAAAGTAGGAATTTATAGGTTATAGTTTCATGTAAGATTTTGCCAAAAGAAAGAAGACTCTTAACCTTATAGAAAAAAATTAGCAGGCTTGAATAACTTCCTCCATTAATCCAAAACCACAAAACCCAGCAGAAAGTAGTATAATGGTCACACCTGGAAGAGGAATTATGTTGGCTATGAAAGCAAGGTTTGCCCTGGTTATAAAATGGGCTTTTGGTTATACTGGAATACATTAAGTTAATATGCGCTCCCATCAGCCCAAACTTTGCTCACCTTAAAGTTGGGGGTGAAAAAAAGAAACTTCACTACTGATGTCAGAAATAACTTCAGTCTTGCTTAACTCATTAAAGAAAACCAAACCAAACCAAAAACAATCTTAAATTGTGTGTGTGTAGAATTAGCCTCAACTTCACACCCACTTTTGTTCCCTTGTTGCAGATCGTAATTAAGAGGAAATACTTTTCCAACTGTCTTACTTCAAATGCTATGACTGCCTTATAAAGGGAAAATAGCATTTATTATGGCAAAAGCTTTTGGCACTTAAACATTGCGATATACATTTTTGTAGAGTAGACTCCACTTTACAGGATGCATGAAGTCTTACTTTCAGATGTCAAATGTAATTACTATAACAACACTATTTAAACCTAAGGTAAAGTAATATTCAATGACAATTCAAACCAGCAGTAAAAACTATTCACATAATATATGCTGGTTGATTAATTAAGTATATATTGTAAAAAAGAAATGCATAATCCTTCAAAGGAGAAAGTGGCAATGCAGAAAATACCATTGCCAACTCCAATTACTAATTCTCCCTGTACAAGCCTATCCTATCCTTACCATCAACTCCACTCTATTTTTTCCTTTCCTGTAATGCATTTCTATTTTGCAGAGTTCAGGAGGCACCAAATTTTCCAATGGCACAAATAAATGCTAGGAAACACAGTGAAATGGTTTAAGCAAATCAGCTATTAAAACAATACTTGTTATCAGTCATGGAAAGGGGAAATTCTCTCTTGTAATTAACAATTCAATTCTGATCCTGCAGTCATTCCAAAAAAGAAATCTTTTTAAATGAAGAAAATCTGAGATAGCCAGATTGACTATGTCAATCAGATAATTGTATTGTTTCAAACATTTGCAATAGACAACCATTTATAAACCTGATAACAATGCAACTTACATCTGATTTTATTTCAGCATCATAAATCAGGCTCTCCCACAAACAATGGAATTCAACTGTGAAACACAAAAACTATTATTTTAGAGAGAAAAAGGCAAACCATTCAAAACAGCGTAGTAGGCAATAGAAACACTTGGAATTATGGAAGTACGTTGTAGTGACTTTAATAACGAAGGAGGGTAGTTTGCCCATTCACAAAATGTTACCATACTGGCCAGTCAACAAACTCCCAATTAGCTGAAAAGAAATGTGTGAGAAAATGAAAAACCAGAATCACATGCCTTCAAAGTAAAAATGAAAACGAAAGTAGTGATTGCATGTATTTTTATGGGGTGTTTCTTGTCTTCCTCTTCACTTTAAACGCTATACTTGTAAAAGCAGTTTAGATAGGATTGCAAAGTAACATATTTTAAAGTCTAAAGCTAAGCATGTGCATTTCTGATCAAATAACACCGTTCCTGATATGATCATCTTTGCCTACCGAAATCATGAGGTATAAGCCAACCATTAAAAAAACTTTTAAGTCCCAGGAATTTCAGCATAAACACTTTTCAGTTCATGCTTCATTTTCCCACTGGAATTTGAAAATGTTTAAGTTCATCATTATGTCTACTGGAATGCATTTTATTGTCTCAGAAATATTTCTAATTTCAGAAAGCAGTATACTTCATTTCAAAATGGTGTTCAGTGTGATTCTTGTTTCTTTTATTTCTCATTTAAACAAAATCTTGTCCATTTAAATAACCAAATCATACTCGCAGGTTCTCTTGAAATACCTGCAGGTAATAACCAATGATTAGCTGCAACAATATCCTCATCCTCTGCATCCAGATTTTCTGTACTAGGCCCTTCCTCATTGAGATGAAAAATATGGATTAAAAGTCTGCATTTATTCAAGCTGATAGGCTGCAATGAAGAAAAAACAAGTTAGGCTGCAATTATACCCACGCCTACCTAAAAATATGTTGTAATGGAAAGTACTTGATAGATATGTATAGAATATCACAATCACCCTTTAACAATTATTTTAAAATTTCTTAAATGCATGGTTAGATGTTAGAAAAAATACTGACAGCTTATAAAAAACTTAAGGTGATTTTCAAAAGATTAATCTAAATAGGCCTTATTCAAAATAAGACAAGATCTCATCTACCTATAAACTAGAATGAGATAGTATTGTGCCTTCTTTCTACTCAGTTTGTAGTTAGGAAATAACAGGTTCAAATATTTCCCCATGAGTAGAGAAACATTCTGCAGATAAAGCTAGCATAGTTTTGAGAAACATCAACATACACACTTTCTGTTTTCATCTAGGGGGCATTTAAACATGTGGTCCCTTGTTGATGGGGGTATAGCTCATCTCTAGAATCATGTTTTTGCATTTTTATTATTATTAAATTACAGATTCTAAAATTATGGGTTTGTCTCTGCTAGGAATTCTCACATGTAATGTACTCTCTTGAAGTATTTGGGAGAAGGGAATAACTTTGGATCATTTTTTAATTAATCCAAAAATAATTGTGTTAGGTTTTGCTTTCACCTCAGCAAGCTTTTCTATGGAAGATACTGATAGCATTTTATCATAAGTCTTGCAACACCTTTTCTGAATAACAATTTTATTAAAAGGTATAAACTTTCATGAATTTTGTCAGAAAAGGTGCTATCAAACTTCTGATTTTTGCCATCATAGACTGACATGGGTCTCCTCCTACAATGGCAGCATTTTAATTATATTTAATCACAATTTAATGGTTGAATAGTTAATTTAAAATTAAATCTTTAAAGGATTTGTTATATTTGTTTGATTAGTGTGGCTGCCCAATTACAAAAAGTAACTCTAGGTGACTTACAAGTTGTACAAACATAAAAACAAGGAACTAAAAATAAAACACAGTAAATATCTAAAATAGAAAAAAGAGCAACAATGACAGAACAAAAATAGCAGAATTCATTGAAGCCAGCTAAGTGTATCTCATGCAAGATCTTTCTCTAAACAGGTCCATCATGCATTCTGATCCAATGCCCGGAGAAAGAATCAGGTTTTCAGGGTCTTACAGAATGACAAAAAGATCAGGACCATGTTGTTTCACAGAGCAGGCATTACAACAGAGATAAGGCAGGCCTCCTGGGTCCACCAGATGACAATGTCATAGAAGGAAACTGAAGCATGCCCACTCTGCTGGATCTCATGGGCCAAGCAAAAATAATTGGAGAAGGTGATCCTGCAAATAACTTGATCCTATGTCATGAAGAGCTTTATAGGTGATATTGATTATGTGCCATCAAGTTGGTGTCCTCTCTTAGCAACTTAAATTGTACTTGGAAGCTTATAGGGAGCCACTGCATTCTGGACCAAGGGCAGCCCTATGAAGAGCATATTGTAATAGTACAAACAGGAGCTGATTAGGGCATGAATGGCCATAAGCACTATTTGAATATTATTTGAATAATAATTATTATTTGTAATATTCATGGTTTAAAAACATTTCAATAAGTTTAATAATTAATAAAATATTCAACATTTTGATCTCCGGCTATAAACATGGAGAAATAAACAAAAGAAGAAACACCAATTACCTGTCTTTCTTTCAGCTTTAGCTCTGTATCCACAACTGCAATTGACTGCACATTATTTGTTAGGAAACAATCATCAAACTCAATCCATTTGTAATCACCAAAAATAACACTGTGCCTGTTTAGTAGCTTTAAGACACTTAGTTTGATATCTTCTTTTTTTGCAGTGCTGGTTAAAATAGGAGGGAAAAAATCAGCTTCATCCATGACCATTACACCCAGGAAAGATACAGTGCCACTTATTTCAACCAGCTGAAACATGAGACTCCACCCATCCTGCTACTAGAGGATGGTATGCACATACAAAGCACACTTCACTGATAACCCATACTCTTGGGTTAGAATTTCCTGTCAGTATTCATACTGACGTAAATGGGGAAAAAAAACTTTTAATATAAACAAGATGATTAGTTAGCTGCTCTAACAAAAGCAAAGATACCATTTTGTCTGCAGACTTGAGTGTCAAAAGAAAGCTTAGGCAACCTTTCTGGGTACATTATGAAGTTTGAGATCACAGGAGCTCTCACAGAGCAGCTGCCACAAGGGAGGTTTCCTGGCTTCTATGACTGATCACAAAGCCTTATTTACCAAAATACAAAGCAGCATGATTACCCTCTCCTCCACCCCCCATCAACTTTCCAGGATGCTTCTTACCACCTCAGTTTATCTTTGTATTTTTCTTTGGCAGGTGGGTGCCCAACATTTTTTTTAAAGAATGTTTAGAGAACTCACAGGCAATCTTCTAAACAAAGATGACCCTGCAGGCTAGAACTTTGCTTTGCAGTTTCCTTTATCAGGTGAATTAGGGCAGGACCTTTCAAACTTTTTCAGGCCATGGAATCTGTTAGTTAAAAAAAAACAAAACCCAGACTCCTAATCCACAAAATGGAAGTGGAGAACAAGTCCTGCCCTTTCCATTGTACCTTTGAAAAACTGCTATGAATATCCTTGGCTGTGTTCAAGTGATCCTTTTTGGGGGGTGGGTCTGTAATGCTGCATGGAATCCCTTCATGAGGGGTAGAACCAGAGGGTTCTGCAGAACACAGTGTGAAAAAAACTGAGTAAGGGTATCTGGCAGCCACCAAAAACAATCTTCATGACCACTTATAAACCCTTATCCTTGTAGATGGTGGTGTCATATGCTTAATGTGTCTACTACATCCATTGCAATACTAATTTGGGGAGAATTGTTTTCTCTAAATATATTATGGGTAAAATGAAGACTTGCATCCTTTGGAACTAATCATTTGTCCACCTACAGTACATGTTATTCATCTGGTAGAAATGGTAGGAGAGTCCCTCTGCAACATAGAACAAAATCTGTAATGCAAAACCAACCTGTTTGATTTCTGATGAACTTCCACATGTATCTGAAGAGATTCACAGTCACTTTGAAGAGGCAGTTTTAAATCACCTGCTGCTTCATCCATTTTATAAAAACCTAATTAAAGAATGGTTATACATCTAAAAAGGCCTAGAAATAACTTAATCACTCTAAGCATATTTTTATATTTTATTAGACAATTTCTCTTTCGATTGTGTTCTCATTTCTGATTTGCTCATTAAAGCAGAGGTGGCCCCATGACAACCATTTTTATGGAAGCATTCTTGTCAGTTTCCAGGATTTCCAATCTGCCCATTGGCTGAAAGAAATTTAAGATCTAAATAATGAAGAATTTAAAACCAATTTAAACCAAATCTATATTACATTCTAAATACCCTGGAACAATTAAAACATATTGGTTTGCAAATATACACTACCCAGTTAGAAACACAATTCCAAGTTTCTGGTCATGCAGCCCATATTCCTTTTGCATTATGGTGTTATGTCAGGTTTCCATTTGACTGTTCCCTGTACATATCCAGTTATATTAGGCAAAATCACTTCCTAGATTGGTAACAAACTACCTGTACTCTTAGTTCACTCAGGTTTCCCTTTGTCTTTTGCCATTATTAGTAGCATGGGAAAGTATGGGAAGATCAGCAGTATGCAAAGCCTAAATCTTGCTTTTCCAAGACACATTCAGCATGGAGAACAGTTTCAGCTCCTTCTTGGCAAGCTCACTGGGCAGTTTCTTGAAGAGGAAGTGACATCACTTGTAGGTTGCTTTTTCCTCCACAATTCTGACATGGAATGGGCAAAACCAGCAAGGTTAGGGCTGCCATATCTGGGCTGCAAAAACCCAAATAACCACTAAATGTCAGCAAAGAATTCATTTTAATCTATAGATCTTTGCCCCATCTAATGATTGTTGGGATTTTTGGGATTTTGTCTATGTACAGTAGCTCTAAGCATTGGGTTTCTGTTGGTGGTAACTCTAACTCTTGAACAGCACTGAAGTGATACCTTTGGATAAGATCCTCTCTACAACAAAAGGAGTAAATCCAAAAACTATCCTTCCCCTCTCTTCTTCCTAATGTTTCTTGTAGAAAGAAGCAAAAGAAAAGCCTTGCTAGCCATAGCTACCATCCAGTTCCCACTGCCAATTCTTCCAAGGTTTTGTAGGGATGCAGAAAGTGCAGCCTGGTGGTCACATGTGGTTCACAAGTGTCCAGTGACTAGCCCAGAGGCTAACCCTTTTGGACTTTGTATTCACTGCAGAGGTTTAAGGGATCCATTTCATCCCTTTTAAAAAAGTAAAGGGTCTTGCTCCCACCAAGTGTTGGAGTATTGTCCTTTACTGCAAGAAGGGATGGAAAAGAAATGTATTATATGGGGAGGGGGAAAGAAACCCCAATATCTATGTTTAGTATGATACTTCTCAATTGATAAAAGATTTGTAAAACACTGTATTTGTCAGCTTTCAGCTTTATTATTTTGAAACTTAGATATCTAGATCATAATTTAGATAGATATCAAAATTAAAAACATTTTTGTGGTGTGTGCACCGAAGTATTATACGCTTACAATAGATTGAGGAAGCAATTCATTTATTTAATGTATTTAAAATGGTTTGGTTATTTAAGGTTAAAAAACTGTAAAACTGGATAACCTGTTTAATTCTATGTGCTGCTCATCTTAAAAGCATATTTAAAAGCAATAGATATATTGCATTTAAAGGATAGGAAATTGCTCTATTTTACAAATAAGGATAAATTATTACATTGCTATTATTGTCTGAATATTAATTTTATTATCAGAAAGACATACAATTAAATGTATACATCTATATTTTATTCATTTAACTACTGATATTTAATTGATTTAAATTAATGTATTTTTTTACTCTCCCTTCTCCATTTTGTGATTAGCCTAGGGTTACCAGATGACCAGCAAAAGGAGGATGTGACCTCCTTTTGGTCCTCATGTCCTCTGTCCAGCAGGCATAGCCTTAAAATTAAATATTGCCAGGCTTTTTGAGTATTTTTTTTAAAAATTGGATTGTTTTTACAACAGTTGCCATTCAAACATCTGTGTACGACCTTGTAAGTTGTCTTTCTTTTCCTCATCTGTCGACAGACTGAACAGCCTAGATTTATATTATTTATTTCCCGATTCCAGCAATTGGCTTCAATCCAGCCCCTTCAAATCTATGATCACTATAGTTTTTAGATCACATCACTTGTCACACATTTCTATGGTGAAATTTGAAAAGCGTGTCATCACTTCTATACTGTTGCTAGCATTTTCTTGAAAATGAAGGTTTGAAAAATATTGCAATTGAAAAACCAGTCTTTCAGGATGTGGAAAATGTACGCTCATATACATGTAAGCCTAAGTACATATTTTGCTGTTTTTTGCTGTGTGGCCTCCCCTCTCCTTGTCCTCCTTTTCAATTATCTATAACCTCCTTTGCCTGTTCAGATATCTGGTAACCCTAGACTAGCCATCTATTGTCCACCATTTTGTGACTAGCCACAGCTTCATAGCAGCCATTTTATGGCAGTGTTCCCGCTACATCCTCAAAGCTCTAAATATGTTTTCAAGCTCTCCAAAGCTGCTCACCATTAACTTACTCAAAATGAGTCCGCAATTTTATGGCAAATATCCAGAAACCAGTTCAGCTGAAAAAATGCAGTTTCTCTACACATTTAGCAATCAGGCAGTTGAAGAGCATAAACCCCCACTCCCACATCTTGAGATCAGTGGACGTTAAACCCCTATAACAACTTGCCTCTTAATTTAAGGCAAAACTGCAAAAGAAATGCTTGACTTTTTGTATCATAATTTAATATTTGTTCTGTGCCGTCTCTTTCTGACACAGACTTTAGCTTAATTTGATACATCGTTTTTAGAAAAAAACCTTCTAATAGGCTGTTCATATTATCCACCCACCCCACACACACTTTTCCTTCCCTAAATACAAGATAATTTCCAAGTACGCAACACCGCTTTCCCCAGAGTAATAATCTCTCAGTTCACTTACGCAAGAAAACGAAAGTCACGTCCACAAGGTTTGGGATTACATCGGTTTCTGGAATCCTACGGCCGTTTTGCCTCCATTTCCCGGGTACCCGCGCAGCCTACTCAGCAAAGGCGGGTGAAAGTCAAATTTCCTTCTCTTTATGTAGCTTCCCTCCTACGTTCTGTTTCTTAGTATTCCTAAGAAAAAATGGGAACAATCTTATCTTATATAGGCACATCAGTTCACATACTTTATAAAAGGCGAGGGTGAAAAAAACATATGTATCCAATAACCAAGACGTATTTAACTGCGATCGAGAACATACTTTGGTTAATTACTTACGTCTGTACAAATTTCCCGCGCTTCTTCCTTCAGTAACCACGATCAAATATGAATCAGAAGTGTTTCCGTGTTAGCTTCTTACGTCATTTCCTTCCATCTCCGAGTTGCTTAGATTAGAGGAAGGAGTGGCTTCCAGGTGGGGTGGGAAAAGTGAGTTTTAATAGGTGATTTTAATTATAGTTATGGGGAAGAAACATAAGAAGCACAAGGCGGAATGGAGATCTACATCTGCCCCGAGTGTAACTGCTACTGGAACCGGCGCCGCTGCTTATGACGGTGGGTTGAGCGGGCAATCATGGAAGAGGAAAGGGAAGCAAAAAAGGGGAGTGGGAGGGAGACCGACAGACATGCACCTGGAAAAGCGTCCCGCTTTGCGTCCCGTTGCGCGCCTTTGTCACTGAGACCTCGTCTCATTTCCTCCAGGCTGTAATAGAACTTCATGGGGAATGGTAATTCTTATTTCCCGGCATATCCTCTACCATCATTATTGCGGGAGGAATCCATTTCTTTCGGTAAATCTCTGAATTCTGATCAAATAAGAGTTCACATATGTGGCAGCGCGCGCGATTTGCTGCCTGAGCCTATACAACGGGGAGAAGTACATTACAGTAAAACTCCCAACTCTGCAATCGTGTGTAAACTTAGGGAGGGTACAGACACTGCTGAAACCTCAGAGGGGCTCATGGACTGCTTTTTTTTTTTTAATTGCTGTGGTTCTGAAGAGTTCGTCTCTTTGTTTTCTCTCAGTCAGATCCTGCTTTTAGATCTGAACTGAGATAAGGCTCAGTGGAGATGTCAACATTTCATGCCCGCTTGCCTCTGCCAGTCTCCCACTTCTATAACTTTTGTGATTGAGGCATGTCTAAATTTGATTACAGCAGTAAGCCATCTGATGTTGTTTGAATATTTACCAATCCTGTCACTGTGTGCACCTTATCATAACTCTTATTTGTGCAGGCATCTATTATGCTGCATAAAGATAAAATGAGTGAAGAGGCCCAACTTACTGTGATAAGGATTTCAGCAGAGAGCACTTTAATGGATCTTCCCCTCTTTGGAGTTATGGAGATTTGTTCTTATCTAATTATCCGTGGTTTCTCAAGGATGATCCATAAGGCTATGATATAAGTGAAGGGTCTTTAGGCTTGAATCAGGAAAAATTTACTGGAATCCATATCCCCACAGTTCACTGCCTGACCATGGACCATTTTCAAATCTGTTAGCTAATCCTCAAAAATTAATTGTGAAGAAAAAACATCACAGCTCTGCCTTGTCTTCTACATGACAGCCCTTCAAATACTTGAAGACAGCTATCATATACCGCTTCTCTTTTAGCTGTATGACAGCTATCATATCAATCTTTTCTTTTCCAAGCTAAACATATCCAACTGTTTTTCCTTTGAAGCTCCTTATCATCTGTGTTGCTGTCTTCTAAACATATTCTATTTTGTCAGTGTCTTTCCTAAAATTCAGGGCCCAGAACTGAATGCAATATTCTAGATGCAGTCTGACCAATGTAGAACAGAGAGGAATTATGACTTTTCTTGAACTTGGTAGCATACTTGCAGTGTAGGAATTGATTTGCTTTTTTTTTTTTGCAGCTGCATTGCAGTGTTGCTTCATGTTCAGCTTGTAATCCACCAAGACATCCAGATCCTTTTAGTCCCCCTATAGTCCCTCCATCCTATACTTCTACCTTTGATTTTCTTTCTACACAAAAGCATTTGTCCCTACTGAAATTCATTTTGCTAATTTCTGCCCATTGTTCCAGCTTGTCAAGATCCTCTTTAATTTTCATACTTTCCTCTAGAGTGTTTGCTATTGCCCTACTTTTGTATCATCTGCAAATTTGTAGTCTTATTTTCTGATCCAGGTTATTTTATAAATATGAAAATAGGAATTGAGACATTTCCTTCCAGCTTGATTTCATCACTTTTATTCTTAATTCCTTTCATTTTCCTGGACAGTTCTTGTTTAGCTCAGTTTACCCACTTCCATTTTTAAAAAATCCATCAGAATTGCTCTGTATTTTCTCTTCTTCCTTGTTCTCTGACTAATATCTTCCCAGGAATCAATATCAATGGATCTTCCCCTCTTTGGAGTTATGGAGATTTGTTCTTATCTAATTATCCGTGGTTTCTCAAGGATGATCCATAAGGCTGTCAGCTAGTTTCTTTAGTATTCTGGGATGTAATTCCTCTGGTCCTGGGTTTCAAAACTCATTTAAAGTAAATAAATATCCTCTGATGATGTTTGATCTCATGGTTAAATCTTGCCCCTTAATCCTGTTTTTCATAATTTCCTGGTGGAATACACAGGTTTGGAAAAACACTGAACTAAAATAGTTACCTGTTAGTGTTTTGCCTTTTTTTACTTAGCGGCTGGTATGCTGATTTTTCTGTTTTTATTTTGAACATATCTAAAGAAACTCTTTTTGTTTATTTCTATTTATTTTATTTTGGTCAGAGATCAGCGTTAGATAACATTAAAACGGAGATTATGAATCCAATCAAACTAGCAATCTATGTATATAAAGTATAAGTAAGATAACTAAAAGATTGAGTTTGTAATTCTACAATGCAATTATATAAGTGCCAGTTTTGTTGGATTTGTTTAATTCCCAACAAATTTTACAGGCTGCTGTATAGAACCTAATAACTATATAGTAGGGATACAAACAAAAAAAAGTAAAAAGACTCTAAATTGATCAGTCTGACCAGGCAACCTTGTAAAATGTTTGATAGTCTCAGTGTGCCCAGACTAACAGGTTCATAAGTGCTCCAGAAAATTAGTTTTCTATATCTTCCATTAAGTTCCTTTACTTGCTTTAGCCTAGGTGCTATCTGTAGCATTGCCAAATTCATTCATTTGGGTTTCTGAGGATGAATTAGTGTTTTTCACACACATCGCAACTCCTCCCTTTCTACTGTTTTTGTTTCTTTTGAACAAATAGTATCCTTTAATTGCTATATTCTAGTCATAGGAGTCATCCCTCTAGGTCTGGGTTATACCTATTAAATAATATATATTTAATATGTCTGTTTGTTTTAGAAGTGTATAAGGTTGTCCAACTCTGCAGCAACTCTGGGTGGAGTACAGTAAACACAATAATACAATACAATTAAAGCAAAAACAAAAACACCCAAACACCCAAACACCCAAAGAAAAGCAACCATTAAAAGACCAACATGCAGGACCTGCCACCTGTTCTGACCCAAGGAATGGGGAAAGAGCAAGGTTTTCAGAGCTTTTTGAACACAACCAGGGTGGGGGCCAGACATATTTCAGGAGGGTTGGTATTTCAGAGGGCAGATGCTGCAATAGAAAGATGCACTTTCTAGGTTCCATCAGATGGCACTGCCTGGAAGCAGTTGAAAATGGATGAGACCTGGAGCATGTCAACTCTGCCCAATTGTACAGACCAGGTAGAAATCATGGAAGACAGATGTTCCTTTAGATAACTAGGCACCAGTCCATGAAAGGCTTTATAGATAATAAGATAATAATTGTGGAAGCCTACTGGTAACCAGTGCAGTTCATGGCACAAAGATCGTACATGGGCCTGATGAGATACATCCATAATTGCCCTTGCTGCTGTATTCTGGACCAGCTATAGCTTTTGAGTAGTTTTCATGGGCAGCCCTATGTAAAGTGCATTGCAGTAGTCATAAGATTTTCAAAATCTATTAATGGTCACAATGCTATCTTCTTACAGATTTTATTTTTAATAAAAAAAAACCTCATTTCATTAATTAGCAGCCAGTTAAGGTTCATACATGCCAATTTCTGCTTTAAAATATCTTCTGGAATTACTTGATTATTTATGAAATAACTCCTTAGCCTAAACAAGTTTTACTGTCTCCACACATTACTGGATATCCTTGTTAGGTTTTTTGGGAAACAGCCATGATCCATAATTGGCATTAAGGGGGAAGGAGATGGAACTAATTTTTCCCCCAATACTTCCAAATCCTCAGAGAACAGTCAAGAAACCTGTTAATACATGCTGGATTTATCCATTTTATATCTCTTGCTTTCAGAAACGGTATCAATTCTGTTCTTTGATTTATCAGCCAAAAAGTCTCCATTTGTGCCTACTTTCTATATTTTGAATTTTCCACCCAGAATAAAAATTGTCTAAGTTGAAATGATGTATAATATAAATGTAATTTGGGAGGCCCCAACCCCCTTTTTGTAGTTTCCAAAACAGTATGTTTTTTTGGGGGGGGGGGTTGGTTATTCTTGGTCTTTTTTCTATTAAACACAAATTTTATAAACATTTGTTGCCAGGAGTTCAAGACCTTAGAATTCAAATATATTGGTATAGTTTGGAAATAATAAAACAATTTTGGAAAAACTAATAACTTTAGGGAAGCTATTTTGCCTAGAATAGATAAAGTAATGACCATTTTCTAAGTTATTTTTTGATTGCTTGCAACAATGGGTTATAATTTAGCACACCTAATTTTTGGAATATTGATTCTTAAGTATGGTATTGACTTTTGACAGCTATTAATGTCATATCACTTCTTAATTTCTTTCTGGATCTTAGAAATATTTATAAAATATTTATAAAAAGTGTTTCTTTTTTTATATTTAATTTTCAATCCTGCTAGTTTTCCATAATTATTTATTTCTTGCATAATAATTGGCAGTTCTTTGGTTGGTTTAGATAAGAACAGTGCAATATCATTGGCATATACATTCGCATCATGTTCACATAAAAATTCATTGTTTAGCAACTTATTGTTTTGGATTGTCTATAATAGCAGCTCTACAGATAGTATGTATAGCAAGGGAGATAAAGGGCATCCCTGTCTTGTCCCTTTATGTATCTGGAACCTTTCTGACTCTAAATTATTAGTCCTTACAGTGGCCTTTACAGTGTAATACAATTTAAGTAGAGCTGAGCAAAAATTTTGACCCAAGTTATATTTATTCAAGATTTTTTCTAGAACAGTCCATGCTAATTGATCAAAGGCTTTGTATGCATCAAGAGTGAAAACAGCTAAAGGTGATCTGTGCTTAACATTTTTCTAATGGAATCTGAGACTTGCTTTCCTTTTACAAAGCCCTCTGGGGGAGATGGGCGGCATATAAATTTAATAATAAATAAATAAATAAATATTGGTCTAAATTAATATTTTATTAGTTCTTTCAATCTCATAGCTAATATAGATGTAAAAATCTTTAGTTCTTTTTACTAGTTATTTAAAGACAAACTAGGTCCTTATGTGAATTATATAATAATACTCTTAAAGGCAATACTGTAAAGTGCCTGATATGTGGCAGGACTCAAGAATTGTGGTCATACCAAAACTAAATAAAGATCCAACAGAAGTAGCTATTTATACACCAATTTCTCTGCTAAATCAAGATGCAAAGATTTTTATGAAGGCAAGTCTTGAAGCTATGCAGGCTGCACTTTGATTAGGGCAAGTTTCAAATGCTTTCACCTTTCATAATTTGGCCACGAGTTTTAACATAGGCAACAATCTTACAAATCAAATCTGACCAGGCTGAGCACTTTTGGGTCAAAACTTCATTTCAAATCTGTTGACATCTCTTTATTTTATATATTTTTAATAATAGTATATATTTTAATAATAATTTTATATATTTTTAATAATATATAATCACTCTTGAGCCTAAGAAGACAGTGTGTTACAACTTCTGCTTCAAATTCTACTTCACCTTTTTGCATTGGGTAGACCCTGCTTCTTGACATCATTATACGTTTATTTGTTTTTAAAAAATATTGAATAGCTGATTGGTTTCTGCACTTTTCTTCAGAGATTAAAGTCTTCTTTGCTTCTAGCCATTCACATCTCTGAGGTTCCTGATCTTCTCTCACCAGTTTTGATTCTGATTTCTATTTTGTTCATTTTAACATTTATCATGATATGTTCTGCATTTAAGTTAAATAAAGTGACAGTATACTACCTTGGGGTACTTCTTTCCCAATTCTGAACCCTTTAGTTGTTTTCTATTCCATTCTCATTATTGCTTTCTAGCCATTGTACAGATTCTTCAGTAGGCAACTAAGGTGACCTAGTGTATTCATGTATTAAAGAGCTATCCAGTATATTGTGGTATATATATAGTCAAATGATTTTATATAATTGATAAGAAATTTTATACAATAACATTCTTTTGGAATTCCCTTCCCTTTTCCCTTTTTCATTGGATGCTAGAAATGTGATCTGGGGTGCCTCTGCCTCTTTTATATTTAGTTTGTACATTAAATCTGTAGTTCATATATTGCTGAAGTCTTCACTGCAAAATCTTGAGCACTACCTTACAAATATATGAGAGAAGTGCAGTTGTTAGTAGTTTGAGCATTCTTTAGCACTTTTTTTGCTGTTGGAATATGGATTAATTTTTTTTAGCCACTTGGTCATTGCTGTGTTTTCCATACCTGCTGATAAATCAAAAGTAGCTTTTTTAACTGCATAATCTTTTAACATTTTAAACAGTTGTAGTATTGTTTAATTCATGCAGCTTTATTGTTAACAGGATTTTCTAGGGCCAAATTAACTTCACTTTTAAGAATGTATGCCACTAGCTCAGTTATCAAACCTTTGTTCATATTGATTTTGCAATCTTTTTTGTAAAATTCTTCTGTATATTTCTATCATCCCTTCTTTAAATCATCTTTCTCCGGTAGATCTTTGCTGATTTTGTCTTTTGTCGTGCCCATCTTTACATAGAATTTATCTTGATTTCTATAATTTTCTTAAATAAATATCTTGTCCTACACATTCAATTATTATTCTCAATTTCTTTGCGTTGTTTAGATATAATTACTTTCTCTTCTTGTTCTTCTCTAGAACCCAGTGGTGGCAAAATTTCCACCATAGCTTTTTGCTTTTCATCTTTTTTATAAACTATTTTCAATGTATCAGTCTCCATGTCATCATTTTGCCTTCATATTTTTTTTGCATTTTGGGACATTTCTGTTTGTTTCATCTTTAACGATGTCATGAATTTCAGTCCAAAGTTCTTCAGGCGTACTATCAATTCTAATTCATTATTAGAATTAGATAATTCATTATTCACTATTAAAGCTATTTCTTTAAAGGAACCTTAGAGGTAATATAATCCAGCCCCCTGTTCAGTGAAAGTCTTACTAAAGCATCTCTGACTTGAGATGTAAGATATCCATTAGCTCAGTGTGAGAAGGTATTTGGGGTACCATACCTTGCTGCTTAGGGACCCTCCCTTTCTGTGGCAATGACTAAATTAGAAGTATGGCTAACTGTAGGTTGTTTCACACTGTCGACCAGCTTCCTTGAAATGGAGAGAGTGATTGAAGGCATCTCGCTGAATCATTCTGCACAATTAATTAAGAGGAGAGAGTCTTGTAGTAAATCTACATTAGCTTTCATACAGCTCTCAGTAACATTAATAGACATAGAAATGCCTCCAATATCCACTTCTTCCTTTTAAGTTCTGAATTCTCTTTAACTGATATGGGGGTAAATAAAGTGTGGATTGGTCTTTCCTTTTCTATCTTTGACTTTAAAACCCCATTCTGGGTTAACAAAGCAATTGCTTTGTCTGTAAAAATTTCTGATAGTAAAAATGTCAATAATTTTGAACTGTTTTGTTGCCTTAATTGGTTTCAAGATCCTGTAGCTACTTCTATACCCTTTTTTCTTGGCCATCCTAATGAAAGAATTATGAAAACAGCTAATATTTACCTAAAACCTAGCTTATTTTTTCTTTATAAGACAATAAATACTGATATTTACTTTAGGAAAGCTGTCTTCCATGGTCTGTTCCCCAGCATGGCTTGTCCAATAATATATGTATATTCATGCAGACTGTCATATAATCACTATACATGTAGATGGTAAAAGTATATATCTTAATCCAATTCTTCAAATTCCAGATGGGGAGTGTTCTGCTCCTGTTACCTCTTGGCTTCCTTTCTCTTAGCCTGCTTCTCACTCAGACTTTTTATCTTATCTAGCATAGTTGCTCAAATAACTGGGCCCTATGCCATGTAGGGATTTGTAGGTCATAACCAACAGTTGAATTACACCTGGAAGCAGACTGGTAATCAGTGCAACTCATGGAGCAAAGGTGTCACATGAGCATACAGAGGCAACACCATCACTGCCTGCACCACTACATTCTGTATCAGTTGAAGTTTCCAAGAGGTCTTCAAAGGCAGCCACATGTAGAACACATGTGAGTCCAAGAAGACCCTCAAATTGCACACCATCCTTGAGTTGGGAAGTGCAACCCCACCCAAGGTCAAAGTTGGAATCTCCCTGGATCTAATGGGGCCCGACAACCCCAGCCACTCAGTCTTGGTAGAATTGAACTGAAGGTGGTTTCTTCCCATCCAGGCCCGCACAGCCTCTAGGCATTGGGACTGGACTGACAGCCTCATTCGACCAGGCTGAAGTTGAAAAATGTAATCGGGTATCATTTGCATACTGATGATACCAAACTCCAAATAGCTTTGGATCATTTACCTCAACAAATAAGTGAACAAATATAATGTTTTTGACTCATCTCTTTAATTGGATTCTCATTATCTAGTTTTAGGACTTGTGTGGAGAACAGATTACATTTTAAGTCATATTTTTATGCAGAAATATTGAAAATTCAAATGGGTTCACAGACTTTTAAGCACCACTGTAGATTCATACATAGTAAGATAAGGATTAAGATTCATACATAGTAAGATCTCTTTTGGAGGGATCCCTTGCAAAACATCCTCCAACATTCTCCAAATCCATTGCTCAGAATGTCTGTCTCTTTGAAGGCTTGATGCAACCACTTTGTGGTCCTTTGAGTAAATGCAGGTATGCACACAAGACACCATTGCCCCACATCTCAGAAGACTGAACTTTCAAAATTCCATAACAAAAGATGAACCATCTGAACAATTTGAATGAAAATACTAGTGAATTAAATACAGAAAATCTTCAATAAAAGACACTTGACCAATGAAACAAAAGAAGAAACCACATCTAATTTGACAGAAAGCAATCTGATCCTGTTACCTGATGACACCATGTCAGTAGAACTAACAACCAAGAAGGTTGATAAAATGAGGGGTACTACAGTAATAGGTTCCTTGTTTGATTCCTGTATAAACCTGTAGAAAGTGACAGAAAAGTTAATTGTTAAAGAAAATGGTATACAGATATTGGGAATATCAGTTTACATATAGCAATCTGTTCTAAAGATGTTTCATACAAGAATATTTCATACTTTGGAGAAAGAGATGGAGTTAACTTAGGTTGTCAGGCTCAGTATAACTGAGCCAAAGATATCCAGTGAGTTTCTGTGGCTGAGAGTAGACTTGAACCTGGGTCTCCCCAGTCTTTGTCCAACATCTTAACCACTACACAACATTGTGTCCCCAGGAAGTTTGACTGTGTTCTTCAAAAACTCTAAGGAAACCTAAGTTATCTGAAATAGAGATCAGCAAAAAGGATTTCTCAGTATAGAGCAGTTGCTCCCAGTACACAGCTTCCTTGATATTTCATGCAACAGCCCTTCAAATGGTTTGCATAACACTTAAACATACCACCTGAACTTAGTGGTTTCTTAATGTAAAGTCCAGAACACATGATTGTTGCCTCATTTCCTCATATTCTCTTCCTGCAAAGATTAGTTCAGGCAGAAATATTTACTCAAGATCTTTTGGAGAAGACAAATACAAAGAATTCATTCAGGTTTTCTGCGGTTTAAGAACCTATGAATTTTATGTTGTGTTGTTACTTGTTTTGATTAGATTATATGGACAAACCTTTGGAAAAGCCACTGAAGCTGGTGTTGAAAGTTGGGGGTAGTGAAGTGACAGAGCTTTCAGGATCAGGACATGATTCCAGTTACTATGATGACCGATCAGACCATGAGAGAGAGCGACATAAGGAAAAGAAGAAGAAAAAGAAAAAAAAATCCGAGAAAGAGAAAGAAAAGCATCTTGATGAGGAGGAAAGGCGGAAGAGAAAGGTAAACAGAGCAATTGGCTGGCATTTCAAGTAATGCATTTTGTGTTGCAGTTTTAAATATGTTTAAAATACTGTTGTGCAATCCTAAAATCATACAGTTGGAAAGATCCATTTTGGCCTGAAGGAGTGTAATCTGTATGCTGCATTAACCCCCTTTGCATCCTATTTGAAGACCCTGAAACACTTCATGATTAAGGCACCAAAAGTTGGCAACATACTAGCTTATTTTGTTATTAGGGTTTTTGCTTGATTTGCAGGTTTGGGGACTCTTTTAAAGACAGGAATGGGAGCAAAAGGACTCCATTAGGCAACTTGTTTCCATTCCCTATCTTAACTCCCCAACTGCCAAATAAGTTAAAATAGGACAGTTTTGACTTCACCCCTTCCAGTGACATAATAAGCCTTTTGTGGTCCATTAAGGAAGTTAAGAGGCTGAATTGCAGTCTCTGATCCTGAAGAAATCCAACCTGATTTCAGCCATTGAGTCCAGTGCTGTGCTCAGTACAGTCATGCAAGCCATTGCATGCAAACCAATGCCTTGCTCAGTACAGTCATCCAAATTAAAGTTTTCTAGTGTCTGCTGAACATGCCTAATGAATCAAGCATCTAATTAGACAATTATTTCCACTGTTAAACTGCTCTTCCTATTAGGCAGTTTTTCTAAACTATAACCAGAATTTGCCTTCTTATAATTTGAGGCTACTTTGTGCCTTGCTATTTGGAACAATTGAAAATAGCTTGTATTCTTCTATACTTTGTGACACTTCTCTTCATATTTGAAAATATGACCATATCCCTCTTGGTTTCTCAAAACTTAAACATGCCCAAGTTCATCAGTTTTCCCTTGTAGGACATTTGGAGTTCACTGATCATCCTTATGGTATATGAAGTATGTAGTTTACAGATCAAGTAAGTGATGCAATTGCAGTTGGTAAAAGATTTAACTAAGTCTGGAATATGAAGATGTTTAAAAAATAAATAGTTCACTGATCATCCTTATGGTATATGAAGTATGTAGTTTACAGAACAAGTAAGTGATGCAATTGCAGTTGGTAAAAGATTTAACTGAGTCTGGAATATGAAGATGTTTAACAAATAAATAGATTTTGTGAATTAATATTATAATTGAGGTCCTGGTATATGGAAATCTGTTCTCTCAATCAGTATTTTTTTATAAAATGGTAAGCATTTGAATAATTCCTTAGAAATTAAGTAACTTCGTTTTTGTTTTTGTTTTTTTAAAAAGAGTTTGAAAATGACTCTGTGAGTTAAGTTTATTTCATATCTATGCCAGTGAAGAATCCAGATTATCAGGTAAAGCATCTTCTTCTGCACTGAAGAATCTGGAGAGGAACCAGACAAGTTGATGGAAATCTATGGAAGTTAGTGAAATTTACTTCCAAATAAACATACATACATCATTACTTCAGGAAGGTTTTTAGGAGGCAACTTAAAGAGTAGCAACACATTTATTAATTTATTTAAATGATTTATATGATTGTCCATATTATACAAAATAACTCTGGACAGCTAATAGCAGGTACACAAATAATGATACAAAAAATTAAAAACTCTCATATCACCAAGCGCCCATAACAGCCCCATCACAAAACTTCAAATGCTGAGTTCATCTCCCCTCCTGACCCAGTGCCTAGGAGAAAAGCCAGGTCTTAATGGTCTTCCGGAAGGCAAGGAGGATAGGGGCTCCTTTGCAACTCAGGGGGGAGACTGTTCCACAAGGTAGATGCAGCTACAGATTTATTTAATATATATTTCAAAGAATTTTAGCCACCTTTTTCTAAAGCAATAAGAACATCTTAAAGCTGAAGCCTATGTACACTTGTTTAGCAGCCCTATTAAATTTAGTAGCACTTATTTCTGAATAGAAATATGTAGGATTGCAGTATCAAACAATATGAAACAATATCTCTAGATCATTGTATTCAAGAAGCAAAATAAAAAGATCAGTAAAAGTCATAAATTACTCTTAATAAAAAGCAAAAGATTTATATGATGGGGTTTTGCTGGTGTGTAGACCTTGAAAATTGTTGTTTTGCTTTTTTTAAAAAAAGTAGTATTATCTGTGCACAAGTTAAGCAGCTGGACCCTTTATTTTTTCACACAAATCCAACAAAAAGCAAAAATGAAGACTTGTTTTTGGTGAACTTGTGCCTATCAGTCATACAAGCTATCCAAAAAAAGACAAGAAAAAAGTGAAAAGTTACTAGAACTTTCTAAATAGGTGGAACAGTAATCCATATTGATTGCTACCAATCAGTCAAAAAAAATTGGCCAAGGGATTTTAAAAACATTAACAAAAGTCCTCATAGGGAGCAATTCCTTCCATAATGTGAACTATGTCAAGATTTTTGTGTGGAAACCTTGAATCTCTGTACTTATACTGAGAAACCTGGAAAGCTCTTACAATCGCATAGGCTGCCTGTCATTCTGGAAAAATAGTTATGAGTCTTCCCCCTCTTCAAACACCTCTTAGTTCATTTGACAACATAAAAGGAGGCAAGCCCTCACAGTTGAAGCATAAGCTTCAATGGGAAAATGTTTCAGCTAGCTCTTAGCCAACAAGACTCGGTGCCATTTGAACACTATGAGAAGAATAGTGCTGAAACAATCCATCTATTATCAGGAGGAGACAGAGTTAGAACTAGATTGTGATCCTGCACAAGAGATTACTGTCCTAACAAAAGGTTACAGACAAGAAACTGATAAAATCATACAGAAGATATGTCGGGGGTGCGAAAGGGTTCTACCAGCTAAAGTGATTCTTGCTGTTACAATGCAAATGAAGTAAAGAACTTGTGCCTATGTTTCTAATATATAGTGGTTTCTGTTTCTATTTTATTGTGTGCCTTTGAGCCAGTGTTGATTCCTGGCAACTGCCTGGACTTCTCACTGCAGTTTTCTTGGCAAGATTTTTGGAAGTGGTTTGCCACTGCTTCCTAGGGCTGAGAGACAATGACTGGCCCAAGGTCACCCAGCTGGGTTTGTGCCTAAGAATGGGACTAGAACCTACGGTCTCCCAGTTTCTAGTCTGGTGCCTTAACTATTACACCAAACTGGCTCTCTGGTCTCTCTTTTGCAAATGTATGAAAAAGGAAAAACTCGAATATCACACTGGCATAGGTATTCAGACCCTTTGCAACAACACTTGAAATTTAGCTCAGGTGCCTCCCATTTCTCTTGAACATTGCTGAGCTGTTTCTATACCTTGACTGGAGTCCACCTGTGGTAAATCAAACTGATTGGACATGATTTGGAAAGGCACACACCTCTCTATAGAAGGCCTCACAGCTGACAATGCATACTGTATCAGAGCAAAAGCCATGAGGTCAAAGGAACTGCCTGCAGAGCTCAGAGATAAGATTATTGCAAGGCACAGATCTGGGGAAGGCTACAAAAAAATTTCTGCTGCACTGAAGGTTCCCAAGAGCACAGTGGCCTCCATAATTCTCAAATGGAAGAAGTTTGGCACAACCAGGACTCTTCCAAGAGCTGGTCACCCGGCCAAACTGAGCAATCAGGGGAGAAGAGCCTTAGTAAAAGAGGTGACCAAGAACCTGATGGCCACTCTGACTGAGCTCCAGAGATGCTGCGTGGAGATGGGACAAAGTTCCAGAAGGACAACCATCACTGCAGTCCTCCACCGATCTGGGCTTTATGGCAGAGTGGCTAGACGGAAGCCTCTCCTCAGTGCAAAACATATGAAAGCCCTCTTGGAGTTTGCAAAAAGGCACCTGAAGGACTCTCAGACTGTGAGGAACAAGATTCTCTGGTCTGATGAAACCAAGATTGAACTGTTTGGCCTCAATTCTAAACGTTATGTCTGGAGGAAACCAGGCACCGCTCATCACCTGCCCAATACCATCCCAACAATGAAGCATGGTGGTGGCAGCATCATGCTGTGGGGATGTTTTTGAGCAGCAGGGACTGGGAGACTGGTCAGGGTTGAGGGAAAGCTGAATGGAGCAAAGTACAGAGATATCCTCAATGAAAACCTGTTCCATAGCGCTCAGGACCATAGACTGGGCCGAAGGTTCACCTTCCAACATGACAACGATCTTAAGCACACAGACAAGGTAACAGAGGAGTGGCTTAGGGACAACTCTGAATGTCCTAGAGTGGCCCAGTGTTCTATTACCAAAGTAACAACCCAACCTCCCACAAGAAGAGCTGTGTAAGAACATTATTCAGATGTGTACAAATGCACTGCAGCAGCCCAGAACACCAACAAAAGGAAACAACATCTTCCAATAAAATGGATATCCACGCAACTTTATCAAAAAATGCCTGACCACTCAATCCACTACAGCACAACCAACACAAGCTATGAAAAGTATAACACTACCATACATCAAAAACATCTCAGAAACAACCAACTATTACAACCACATGGCATCACCATAGCACACAAACCAACTAAAGCCCTCCAAAACTACTTAAGTAAACCAAAAGACCCAGTAGCCCAAGAAGAAAAAACAGGAGTAATCTACAACGTACAGTGTAAGGACTGTAACAGCCACTATGCAGGACAGTCAGGCAGAAGACTAGCAGAGTGCATCCATGGACACCAACTAGCAGTTGGAAGACACAATGAAAACTCCTTAATCTCACAACACATCGACAGACTCAACCATAGTTTCAACTGGGAAACTCTGAGCATCCTAGACCAAGCTAAATCCAAAAATGCTGGAAGTTTGGCATTCAGACAAATCAGCCATCAGTAGACACATAGAAATAAACCACATTTATACACCATTCAAAAGATACAATAAAAAAGCTAAGAAGGAAACAAAAAGACCAGAACACATCCTCTCCAACAGCCTACATCCAGATAAGCAGGGATTAACACCAGACAAACAAGCAAGCAGAAAAATCATTAAGGAACTACCAAGGAGAGAACCACACCCCCACTTACACTGGCAGGCATGCTACAGTTTGCTCCCTATAAACATATCCCACACTCATTAGCACTGATGATGTTTCCTAATTGGATAATGAAACATCTGCAAGCAAATGACCAACTCAGGGAGCACCAAGGACTCCATGGTTAATTCTTTAGCAAGCTAACCTTTGATATTGTTTCTTACCTTCCATCATTTTTCAACTTATCTTAAGTTACTTCTTGCCTACATTTTAGTTTCTAAATAGAAGGTCTCTGTTAGCTAATTCCTTTTCATCTAGGGTTTGAAGTGGGAAGAATGTGATTGGGCTTTCTAGCTGAGATTATTGGTGAATATATCCCGATTTTTAAACTCCAGTCTTTCCACATTGTTTATTATATACTGTCCTTGGTGACAGGAGATAAAATATTTTTGTCCACACTTATTTGATTGTATCCTCTCTGAATTCTGCTTCCATAGCTATTGTATTGTTTCTGGCTTATTTTGTTTTGTTCTATAGAAAAACTGTTTGTCTTTCTATCTATGTGACCACTTTTCTGTAACAAAATCCAGTTCAACTAAAGGATGAGGCTATTGTTCCCGCTGCTGCAGTTGCCTTATTTGTGCTTGGAGAAATCATACCTAACAGCTCTAGAACCAGAATGTCTCACTGCTCTCTCTCCTAGCTACACGCTGCAAGGTTGAAGGAGCCATCTTCCCTTTTAAAATCTTATGGAGTCATTCTTCATTATTTTGTCTTCTGTTTAATATAATTAAAGTGCTTACTGATCTTTATATTACAGTAATGAATGTTTTGTGTAAATATATACTTATATTTATATATGAAAATATTGATCACGCTTTTTGTTTTTTGATATCAGGAAGAGAAGAAAAGAAAAAGAGAGAAGGAACATTGTGATACTGAGGGTGAAATGGATGACTTTGATCCAGGAAAAAAGGTTGAAGTTGATCCACCCTCTGATCGTCCAGTCCGGGCCTGTAGAACTCAACCTAGTGAGTAATTTAGATTTAGTATATCAGTAATGTCAATCATGATATGTACTTACAATGAGATCAGGAACAGACTTTCCCAAAATGCTGTGTGAAATTCTATACACAAGTTATGGAAAAATTTAATGGTAGAAAAATAATTTTTCATCTCAGATGCTTATCTACTTCCAGAATTTGTTTGTTTATTCTGGAATTATTTATTTATATAGATAGAAACATATTCATCTTGTACTACCCTTAATGTTCCTTTTTTGTTTTTAAAAGAACTAAATTGAAGGTGCTATGGATTAAATAAGTTAATGATAAATCCATTGCCACACACAATAAGCAACCAGAAATCTGGCTGATTGAATGGTCCCTAAACTGTACTGTGTCCTATAGGACCTATCATGAGTGGAAAACCCCACTACAGCAGATAAATTATACCTTAACCCAATTTTAGAATCGCCTTTTTTAAAATACCAGCTAAGTCATCTACTTCTGTAATCTGTGCTAAAAAGCTAAATTCATCTATGATAGGGGATGCACTTTCACAGTTTTTGGATATACCACTTTGCCATTTTAAATACTGTGTGACAATGATATTGACTGCTAGCAGGATCATCACATTTTCCTGTCAGGTAATGAAGCCAGCAGTGATATATAGACCCTTCCTTTTCCAAGGGATCAAATGGTGTAGTATCATAGAATCATAATGTTGAAAGGGACCTTGGAGTCATCTAGTCCAACCCTCTGCCTAGAGCAGGAAGCTTCATACCATCCCAAACAAATGGCTGTCCATTGTCTTGAAAATCTTCAGTGATGGAGTACCCACAGCTTCAGGAGGCAGGCTCATCCACTGCTTAATAGCTCTTACAGTCATGAAATTCCTCCTTATTCCAAATTTGGATCAGTCTCTTTTAAACTTCTACCCACTGGTTCTTATCTTACCTTCAAGTGCTATGGAGAATAAATCCATACCCTTTACCCTATGAGATTCCTTCATGTCTTGGAAGACTGATATCATGTCACTCCTTAACCTTCTCTTCTTTGGACTAAATGTACCAAGTTCCTTTAACTGCTCTTTGTAGGATCGAGCCTCCAAATCCCTTATCATCCTTGTTGCTCTTCTCTGCACCCTTTTCAGTTCCGCAGCATCCTTTTTGTATTGTTGCAACCAGAACTGGACTCAGTATTTCAGGTACAGCATGACCAGTGCAGCATAAAGCAGTACTACCACTTTCCATGATCTTGACACAATACCTCCGTTGATGTAGCCCAAAACTGCATTGGCTCTTTTGGCAGCTGCAGCACTTTGCTGGTTCATGGTTTAATTTGTGGTCTACCAAGACTTCCATATCCGTCTTGCAAGGACTATTGCTAAGCCAGGTACCACCTACCTTGTAACCTGTGCATCTGTTTTTCCTGCCCAACTGCAGAATCTTAATTTCTCACCATTGAACAGCATTTTGTGGATAGGGCTCAATGTTCAAGTCTATCAAGATCCTTTTGAATGTTGAGCCTGTTTTCTGGAGTGTTAGCAATCCCCCTCAGCTTTTTATCCACAGATTTTATGAGCATCTGTTCCTTATCTAAATCATTTATGAAGAAGCTGAAGAGTACTGGGTGTAGGACAGAGCTCTGAGGTACCCCACTACATAGCTCTCTCCATATGGACTTAGACCCATTAAGGATTACAGGTAGTCCTCGGTTATGACAGCACTGAATGAGTGGTGGTTACGACCAGTCCTTGAAGTTTTGGCTATCCCAGCATCCCTGTGGTCACATGATTGTGATCTGGGTGCTTGGCAACTCACTCACACTTACAGCGGTTGCAGTGTTCCATAGTCACGTGATCATTATTTGCAACCTTCCCTGCCAGCTTCCCAGAAGCAAAGTCAATAGGGAAGCTGGCAGGGAAGGTCGCAAGTTGCTCAGGTAAGTCTCCCCCACCCACGCAGCCTCCCCCAGCCTCTCTGTGCTCACACCAAGCCTCGCTGGCCACCCGCACACCCTCACATACCCTCCCTGAGCCTTGTGTTTGGGATGGGCCTCTCCAGCCACTTGTGCACCCTCCCCCACCCAGCAACAGCCACCTCAAGCCCCACTGCGCTCGCACCGCACCTCCCCTGCCACCTGCACACCCTTGCAGAACCTCCCTGAGCCTCACTGCAGTCATGCTGTGTCTCCCCAGCCGTTCGCGCACCCTCTTTCACCCAGCAGCAGCCACCTCAAGCCCCACTGCATTCATGCCACACTTCCTCTGCCTCTCCCACCTGGCAGCAGCCACCCCAAGCCCTGCTGCACTTGTGCCATGCCTCACTGGCCACCCACACACCCCCTCGTTCCATTTCCCACCTGGCAGCAGCCAGTCACCTGCCTGCTAGCCTGTTTGCGAGCCCCCTGGGACTTGCAACTTCTGCCAGCTTCCACACTGACTTTGGTTGTTGGAAGCCAGCAGGAAGTTGCAAGGCGGTGTTCGCTTAACAAGCCATGATCCTCACTTAATGATGGCATGGGGACTGCAGGGATTGCCATTGCTAAGCAATGTGGTCATGTGACATTGTGCTTTACAACTGCATCACTTAGTGACAGACATTCCGCTCCCAATTGCTGTCATAATTTGAGGAGGACCTGTATGTTGAACCAATTGAATCCAACAGGTAGCGGGACCACCCATCCCACATTGTTCCACTCCATCAAGAAGGAGGCTGTGGCCTGCTTTGTCAAATGCTTTACTAAAATCTAAGTACACTACATCTATAGGTCCACTAATCTAATAACATTGTCAAAGAAAGGAGTAAGATTTATCTGGCACAACTATTTTTTAAAAGTCCATGCTGGCGCCTCGTTATGACTATACAGTATTAATTTCTAAGTGCTTGCAAGCCCACAATTACCTTTTCTAGGATTTTTTCCAAGTATTGTTGTCAAACTGATTGGTCTATAGTTTCTAGGGTCTACTTTTTTCTCTTTTTAAAATATTAGAATAACATTGGCTCTTCTCTAGTCTTCTGACACTTCCCCTGTGCTCCAGGATTTCTCAAAGATTTTAGTCAGTGGCTCTGAGAGGATATCTGCCAGTTCCTTTAGCACCCTGTGATGTAATATATCCAGTCCAGGAGATTGAATTCATTTAAAGCAACTACGTGTTCTCTCACCAATTCCTTACCTATTTTGATCTGCATTTCTCTTCTGACAAGTTGGACCATGTTTTCCTTTTGCGAAAAGACAGATGCAAGGTGGGAATTAAGCAGTTCAGCCTTCTCCCTGTTTCCTGTCTCCCATCTTGCCATCTTCTTCAATCAGCACCCCCCCCACACAAATTTCCATGACTTTCCCCTTGTTCCACACATACCCAAAGAACCCTTTTTTGTTATTTTTGGCATTCATTGCAAGCCTTACTTCATGCTGAGCCTTAGCCTTCCTGATTCTACCCTTGCAGATTTGGGTTATTTCCTGATATTCTGGCTTTGTTACATACTTCTCTTTCCATTTTTTAAAACTTGTCCTTTTTGTTTCTCAGTTTATCAGAGAGATCTTGGTGTAATCATGCCAGTCTCATCAGGTATCTCCCCTTTTTTCCCTCTGTTGTTTGTATTTGTGGCTTAATTATCTCATTTTTCAGAATTTCCCAACTCCTCTGAACTGTTTTTCCCTTCACGATTTCCACCCATGCAATTCCTTCTACTTTTTCCCTTGGCTTGTTGAAGTCAGCTCTTTTGAAATCTAGAATACTAATCTGGCTACCTTCAGTTTTCCCTGCCTGCAGTATGGTGAATTCTAGGATTAAATGGTCATTCTCTCTCAGATTTCCTATCATTTTCACTTCTTTGACCACTTCTTCCCTGTTAATAAGGGTTAAGTCCAATATAGCTGATACTCCAGTTCTCTTTTGCACCTTTTGGACAATAAAGGTGTCTGCAAGGTACATCAAGAATTTGTTGGATCTCCTGCTTGCTATGGAGTTTGATTCCCAATTGAAATCCCCCATTATCACAGTGTGTATTTCCTGGGTATCTTGGCCATCTGGTTTGTGAAGATTTCATCTATATCTTCTGCTTGGTTGGGTAGCCTGTAGTACACACCCAAAACAGTGTTATCTTTGTTTCTTGTCATTTCCATACAAGTGTAACTATTCTTTACATGTAATACAATTCCATTTCCCCTATTTTGGTGTCTGTTCCTTTTAAACAAATTATATCCTTCCAGTGCTATGTTCCAATCGTGGGATCCATCCCACCAAGTTTCAGTGATTCCTACAATATCATATTTTTCCTCCTGTACTAGGACTTCAGGTTCAAGTTTATGATCACAGTAATATTATCATAAAATTGTTTTTGTTTATCACATAAGATGGTAGGTACCTTAACATGTAATGAAATAATTGTTTCTGGTCCTAATAATTAAGTTCTCAACCTCTTGCCCATCACCTTGATCAGGTGAATACTGTGTTCCAGAAACTGGCGTATTCTGGTATTTCAACTGTGCCTGATATGGTCCAATCAGAGAATACTCAGCTTTCTTAATAAGTTGTTTCATAAACTGAATTTGCCTCTTCAATCATTCCTTTTGATTATGGATATCCTGAGTACTAAGATATTCTTCATATCCCCATTTATGACCAAGCCATTGAAATTCTTGACAAGTAAAATGTAACTTTGCTTATCATTAAATATCATCTTTACCTATTGTGGAATACTATGATAGGCAAATATAATTTTAAGCTTGTCAATATCTGAAAGACTCAACAGTTTTTGCCATTTGAAAAAATAATAAAGAAAAGAGGCTGAAGCAGTTCAAAAATGTTCATAAACCTTTACTATGGCCATAAGACCAGAAGTTAGATACTTAGATACAGTTAAACACACACACACACACACACACACACACACACACAAACACAACCCAGAATGTATGTCTGAATAACGTTTGGACTGGAAAAGTAACAAATAGAACTCATATTCTCTTCCAGGGAATTGCTTCAGGATTTTTTTTTCCTGGTGAGTGTGTGTGCCTTTGTGTCAGTCCTGATTCCTGCAACTGTCTGGAAAAGACTCTGCAGTTTTCTTCAGGAAAGGATACATAAAATCAACCACAATTCCCTGTAGAGACGTAAAAGTATATGGCCTTTTGTAGTAAAAGAAGTAAAAGAGTATATGGCTTAATGACTCTACTGAGCTGTCCCCACAAGGACGTATGCATTGGTGTAGGGGAGTATTCTTATAACACTCCAGGAGAACTGCAAAAGGCAGTGCGTTTAGCATAGTTCAAGTAAAGGTTTGGTGGAATTTCAGGACTGATTGTAGAGAGATAGGAAGCTGGCACGTACCCATTTGGTTATCACAATAGACTGTAAGGCTGAGATGCAGTTTATTTGAAGATCAGTGTCCCAGATATGCAGCTTAAGGCATTAAGTCTGCTTCTGGCATTTTCAGAACTAATGGGTAGAGTCTTTCCAATGGGAATCCTAGGGAGTGAAACTTGCCAATAACCTGGTTTTTTTAACCAGGCTAACTTAAAGTGGTACCTAAGAACCAGGGAGCCAGTCGTACTTGGAAAAAAGTTAACTTAGCCAAAGGCTAGAAAGTTGTTACCAAGCTCTAGCATTTTATCATTCATTCATTCATTCATTCATTCATTCATTCATTCATTCATTCATTCATTCAATTTTTATAGCCTCCCATCTCACATAAGTGACTCTGGGAGGCTCACAAAATTAAAACCACAACAAAATGTAATAATGAAATACAAATAACCATAAAACTCTATTAAAACCAAATTAAAAATCATAAGAAACATAATCAGCAACTTTTACAATCCATACATCCATATAAACATCATGAGCAATACAACCTTTGTGCAGGCTCCCCAGTTACCATGGCAAATCTAAGTCTTCGTGCTTTCTGGAAGACACGTAGGGTCAGAGCCAATCTAACCTTGGGAGCATGATGTTCCAAAGTTTTTCAAATGGAAAAACTCAAATGATTGCTAAAGAGCAACACTGAGCAATATTTGCCAAATAAAAATTGATCTCTCCAACTTAGGCTTGGAACAGTATTTCAAGGTGTTTATAAGTGTGCATATGCTTGATAGCGTTGCCATTAATTTTCCAGTTATGAATTTTATATTTTTAAGCAAATACTTTTTCTGATAGTGTATTATTAGTTTTTCCATTGAAAAGAAAGAAGCCAAAGCCCTCAGTACTCTTTGCATTCCCACCTAAGAGAGGGACACAATGACAACATCATCTGTGCATTGAAAAATGGAAACCACTCGACCTGCTAATACTATAGGGTGATGAGAAGGCTTGGATTATTGGATTAATTTACAGGTTAAAATGTAGAAGGCATAGAATACATCCCTGCCTTACTCTCGAGTAGTGACAGCTCAAGACATTATCACCATTTGCTACCTTCCCAGCCAGCTTCCCCAGAAAGTCAGTGGGGAAGCTGGCAGGGAAGGTTGCAAGTTGCTGGGGTAAGTCTCCTCCTCCCATGCATCCTCCCCCAGCCCCTCTGTATTCGCCCTGCGCCGACCACTCACACATCCCTGCACCCTCTTCCCAACCCCCACAGCACCTCTCACACATCCTCCCAACCCATGTGGCACCTCTCATACACCCTCACGCACTCGCCCTGACCTGTGCGCCACCTCTTACACATCCCTCGCACCCTCTTCAACTTGCGTGGCACCTCTCACGCGCTCCTGTGTACTCTCCCCGACCTTCCCCAACAAGTACCATGCCTCTTGTGCACTCCCTCGCACCCTTGCATATCCTCCCTGACCTGTACCTCTCACCCACCTCACACCCTCGTGCACTCTCCCTGACCCTCCCCAACCTGCACCATGCCTCTTGTGCACCTTCTCGCACTCTCATGCACCTTTCCTGACCCTCCCCGACCAGTGCTGTGCCTCTCACACACCCTCCCTCACCCATGTGGCACCCCTCACGCAACC
The DNA here is from genome assembly GCA_030867105.1 of Liasis olivaceus. NCBI lineage: Eukaryota > Metazoa > Chordata > Lepidosauria > Squamata > Pythonidae > Liasis > Liasis olivaceus. The sequence goes on from CM061351.1 coordinate 61,127,002, forward strand.
CTCCTGACCCTCCCCAACCCTCATGGCACCTCTCATGCACCCTCTCACACCTTCCCTGATCCGCGTGGGGCCTCTCACACACCCTCATGCACCCTCCTCGACGCGTGCCTCTCAGAAACCCCTTTGCAGCCTCTCACACCCTTCCCGACCTGCATGGTGCCTCTCACACATCTTCCTCGACCATCCCTCGTGCATCCTTGCAACCCTCACTGTGCCACGCCTCTTGCGCACCCTCCCCCGTGCACCTCCTTGCTCCCTCCTTCACCCAGCAGTAGCCACTTACCTGCCTGCGGCCCTGGGACTTGCAACTTCCTGCCAACTTCCCCACTGACTTTGGTTATGGGAAGCCGGCAGGTAGTTGTCTTGCCTAACAACTGTGGGATTCAGTTAACAATGGCCACTGGGAATGCAGGGATTGCCATCGCTAAGCGATGCAGTCGCATTTTACAACCACATCACTTAGTGATAGAAATTCAGTTCCCAATTGCTGTTGTAAGTTGAGGACTACCTGTAAATTAAGAAGCTCTCTGTATGAATAGTTTATAGTATTAGAATTGTGAGAAATATGAAAATTACTGTCAAAACCTATTTTTTATGTTGAATTATAGCAGAAAATGAGAGCACTCCTATCCAACAATTATTGGAACATTTTCTTCGTCAGTTACAGAGGTAAGAATATATAATATATACATAAAATAAGATGTGTAGCTGCTATATTGAGTTTTCAAATTTAGCTGTTTAACTTAATGAGTCCTCTGTGATTAAGAGGTATTTTAAAGTTGATTTTATTTTCTATTGAGAGTTTGTATAAGTTTAGATATAGTAGAAGCAAATTTGTCACTCAGATTCATGTCTTTTTTAATCTTATTTGAAAGTGTGAATAGGAATCCCAGTTAGAAACATGAATGCTCAGAACATTCAACATTCTCCCCTCTATAGCTTAACTCTATGGAGATCCTTCACAGGGACACTTTAATATTTATTTATTATTGAACCAAACAAGGTAGGGAAGTGTTTTGGATTTGATCTAACAGGGCTTTGGAGCATGATGAGCCCAAACTTGTCTGCAACACCTTAAAGCAACCATAGTCTCTCTGTAACATATTGAAGCTCCCAGACCCTCCAAATCATCTTTTGAAGACTGAATTCAAAGTGCTGCACGGCTCTAGTTGAGGACCAGAGGAAATAAAATGCATACATTAACAGTTAATAAAGTAATGCTGAACTTAAAAATTTGCAGTCAGCTTTCTCTTCCCTGCTGACATATCTTTCAGTATATCTCACCTACATGAACAGAATTCAGGTAAGCTTTACTGAAAATATTAGAACTTATTTTCAGGTAAGCAAATTTGTGCTCAGAGAGTTTTGGTGGACAAGGGTGAAAGCAGGTGTCAAAGACTATATGTCATCCTGTCATGTCTGTTGCTGGGCTAAAGTTTGGCCCAGCCACTCCCCTTTCCTCCTAGTCCATGGGACAGTTTCCCTGAGTTTTATTATCAATCTTCCAGCTATGCAATGACCAGTAGAAGAGAATATATGTAGCTCAGGGTTGAACTGTGGAGTCCTTGGTGTTCTCTGAGCTTGGTTGTTTTCTTGCAGATGTGCTAGCACTGAACACGTTACCTAGTCGGGTAATGAAACGTCCGCAAGAAAACTATGCAATGACCATTTTGGTGGTAGGGGATTTCCTTACCAAGATGACTCATTTTATTCCTTGCAAGGGTCTGCTCTCAGCTCAGACTCTGGAACCGTTTATGGACCACATTGCTTGGTACAGGTAGATGATCTCAAATCATGGTTCTTAATTTACCCCCAAGTTTTGGAGGGCCCTTTTCCACTTACTGGACATTTATATCCATTTGTCCTCCTCTCATTGTCTGGAATCTAAGGGGAGAGGAGAAGGTGAACACATTACTTGAACTATGTTTGTGCTGCTGTGTCTCTTATCAACAGGACAACTGAACTGAATTATTGCCTTATGCAACTATAGCAACTCGTAGCATTCCTCTACAGGTAGTCACCAGTTTAAGAACGAGTTCTCATAGTCTGTCCTTAAGTCAAATGTGTATGTAAGCCGGAAGAGTATTATTGTATAATACTGTATAAGTAGTATTGTGTAATGAACTTGAACCATTGTGTATTTAATTCAAATCATTGGGTATTTAACTTACAATTTGCTATAGTAGGCTCTGTTCTTAACTGTGAGTCGTCTATAACCCAGGCTTTCTTAACCCAGGGACTACCTATATTGGCATGTCTAACAATTAACCCCCCCCCCACACCACCACCACCACTAAGCATCTTGTCCTCAGAGTTCTTGCTTCCACTGTTCTTTAAATTTCTGACTTTTTCCAGGAGAGATAAGCTGCATAGATCCTCTTAAAGGACCAATTAGATTTGGCTAAGGCTGCTTAGAAACATGCACCATATGTGCTTAGGCAAAACAGCACCAAGATTACAATGGAGGATTTAGAGTAGCTTTCTACTAAGTTTTTGCCTTCCTCCCACCTATCCAAAACAAAATTTATAGTCCCTTTCCCTGTTAAACATCAAATTAGCCCAGTGGCCTTCTGTCTGCAATTGCCTTTTTCAATGAAGGTTCATCCAATATCTCATCAGTTTCCCCCTGTTTGAGATGGGCCCACTCTGTCTCTTGCATTCTGCACCTGTTCCTTCTACTGTCTCACCCTACCACCACCCCTGGTTCTGGTAGATGGGAAAGAGGACTACCAAGTGGATATATTCACTGGAAAGCTAACTTATTCAAAGAATTGGTGGGAGGGAACAAAGGATGTCCAGACACCATAACTTGTCTGTCAGTTCCATCTGAAATTGCCCCACAAACCACATCTCCAAAATCACCAGACATCAGCTTCCAGTCATGTCAGACTCTCCAGTTGTGTTTGCTATGCAAAGGTGAGGATAGGCACCTTCCAGCTCCATCTAGTTCTGCGCTGTCAGACTTTTCCATTGATGTTGGCAAGCTGCTGGGCCCATCTTCAAGCGAGGGAGGAGGGGAATGATTATGTGTCCATTTTCCTTGATGAGTTGCCTGGACCAGCTTCACATATGGGAATGGGAAGAGATTCTGTTGGGGGGGGGTGTGTGACAGAATGTAGATCTGGCTTTTAAAAGGGGGAAGAAAGCAATGAAACATTAAGAGGAGAGAAATGGCAATTCAGTCCTGAGAAGTTCTGTATTAAAAAGAGACCCAAAATAACCCCACTTTGATTTTATTTCGTATAAGATGGGGCAGAGAGAAACTCTGACAGGCTTTCAAGATTCTGTTATCCTATCCTACAACAATAAAGAACATTCCTGGAATCCTTTATGCTTTTGTTTCTTGATTTTGTCTGTATTGAAGGGCTGATAAAAGGCTCACTGGATTGTTGGTAACAGAAGTGTTGGATGCATTTAGGTCAAGATAAAAAGACAAGCTAGCAGAAGGGATATCTTACTAGGAGTTTGCTGCAGACCACCAAATCAGTTGGAAGAAATTTTGTTAAAGCAGATAAATAAAGCCTAAAAACCATGGAGACATCTGTTGGAAAACTAATTCTGCCATAAACAAGATGTCAGATAAATTCCTGATTTCTGTTGGTGATAAGCTTCTTTTTCAAAAGGTAGAGTTGGACACTAGAAGATTTGCTACCTTGGATTTGGTCTATACTAAGAGAGAGTAGTTGATTGAAGATCTCAAAGTGGTAGGTAAAATAGTGACTATTATTATTATTGAGTAAAAGTGACTATTATTAGAATTCTTGATTTTAACAGATAGATTTTAAAAAACAGTCAAATATAAACCCTGGACTTTAGGAAGGTAACTATTTTAGTAAACAGGGAATGCAGAAAATATAATTTACTGTGATTTCAGCAAAATTTTGACAAGGTTCCATGTGACATTTTCATTGACAAATAGCTAAAGTGTGGTTTGGATGGTCCTACAGTAAATTGGGTCACAACTGGCTAACTACACTCAGAGTCAACATTGATGGCTCTACATTGAATTGGAGAACAGTAGCCAATGGTTTCCCACAGGGATCTCTTTTGGGCCAGTATTATTCAACATTTTTATTAATTACCTTGATAATGGAATTGATAGGCTGCTTATCAAATTCATGGATGACACAAAATTGGAAGGTCTGGCCAACTCAGGAAGATAGAACAAGATTGCAATCTAATATGGAGAAGTTGGAAGAGTTGGATAAGAGGAACAAGGTATCTTTCAGTAGGGATAAATATAAGATAAAATTTAGGGAGGAAAAATATAGTGCATTCATAGAAGATGGGGGATTTTTAGCTTGGAAGCACTACTTTTGAAAAGGATTTGGGTATGTCATTGACAACGAGTTGCACATGAGTAAGCAATGTAAGTCAGCTTCTAGAAGGACTAATCAATTCTGGGCTGCATTAGAGTTGTTGTATCAAAGATGTGTGAAATCTTTATTACCCTCTATTCTGCACTAGTAGGGCCATACCTGGAGTTCTGTTTACGATTCTGGGTACTACATATCCAGAGGATATTGGCAATTTAGAACAAGTTCAGAGGAGGATGACAAAGATGATATATAGACTTGAGGGCATGCCCTGTAGGGACAAGATGAAAGAACTGAAAATGTTCAGTCTAGAGAAAAGAAGAATAATTTAAAATCATTATTTAGGTACATATAGAAGGGTGCCTTAGGGAAGATGGTCAGGAACCCAATGATACAGAAAGTAGACCTAGAAATAATGGATACAAGTGGCAGCTATGTAGATTTCATTTAAATATAAAGAAAAAAACTTCCATAAGATGCATACAGCAGTGGAACAGTTTCTCTAGGAAAGTTGTAGGTTCTCCACTACTGGAGGTGTTTAAGGGAAGGTTGGACAGCCACTTCTCAAGAAAGGTTTAATTGGTTTTCCTGTACATTGGAAAAGATTGAACCAGATGATTCTTGTGGTCTTTTCCAACTCTACGCTTTTATGATTCTGTGACACTTTTCTCACAGATAGACACTTTCTCTCAGGAAAAGGGAGCTGATCTGCTGGCAAGGGGGAGGCAGGCAATTTTGAAGAGAGAGGTTGAGGGAAGAAGGATGATAATGATTGCTGGTGACCCAAAATGGATTCTAGGCAGCATTGGCTGCTGCAGCCTGTTTGTTCCTGGGCAGATTCAAGACCACTGAAGCAGCCCAAAGGAGAATGGAACAAAGCTCTTGAAATGGAGCTGTATGAGATCCAAAAATGACCAGAGGAGGAAGATGGGTATTGAGGGCATGTCTTCTTTGTGCAGATGGTCCTGGGGGGAGGGTGTGTGTGATTGAACGTAATAGACTCCATTTTAGCACCCTGAAAGAGATTGCCAGTCAGTGCAATTGCTGCCTTACTTTCTATCTCAGGGTTTTTCAGTCAGGGTTCCACTGAACCCTAGGGTTCCGCAAGAGGTCACTAGGAGTTCCCTGGGAGATCATGATTTATTTAAAAAATTATTTCAAATTCAGGCAATGAACTCTTGCAGTGATGAGCAGAGACCAAACAAAAATCTAGTTACAACTCTTTCTGAGCTCTCTGGTAGTGCACTGTAAGACTGTGTTTATTTGGTTGAATCCATTCTTAATTTTTGGTGCGAGATAAAGGAGACTGTTGATAACAGGTGAGTGCTAACTGCAGGAAGGGAGGAATATATTACAGTAAAGGAACAATATATTGAAGGAAGGGGAGGGAGAAGTGCATTTTTCAAGAAATTAATGGACTCATCCAACTTAGTCTGTGACGTCGGTCACTCCCTCCCGCATATTTTCCCTGCTGTTTTCCTGTAGTTATTTTATCCCATTATTTTAAATAAATTTCATACATGGCCCAGAATTGAGTATTTGTGCAGCAAAAAACAAGCACAGTTTTCACATTAAAGAGGTATGTTTCATTCTTTATTTTTAGTTTAGGAACACTGTTAATGCACTCATACAGGCGTACACATGAAATGAATATAATAAATCTGTAACTTCTGGCCTATATTTCAGCCTGAATGTGTAAGGGTTCCCCAAGGCCTGAAAAATATTTCAAGGGTTCCTCTAGGGTCAGAAGGTTGAGAAAGGCTGCTCTATGTAGCTGGAGAGGGTTGTAAAAATACTATGCAGATTACTTATGCTTTCATTAGGAACAAAACCAAAATGTTTTCTTATTTTTGTCACAAGCCTGCACACCTCAGCTAGAAGTAATGGCACAAACTGAATATTTGTTATGCTCAGATATTTATTTGATGCTCTTAGATGCTCTAAGATTTTTGGTAGTTTGATGGGTTAGGGATTGTATTTCAGTACTTTTATGTTTCCCATTCCTTGGCTTTGCCTTCAGGCATTGCACCATATTGCAGAAAGTTGATAATTGACATAACTAATATAGTGTGGGCAATATTAGGCCTAAAAATAATGTTAAGTTTCTGTGCTTTCTTTCTTTTTTTTTTTTTTTTAGGAAAGATCCTCATGGTTTTTTTGCTTTTCCAGTCACGGATGCTATTGCTCCTGGATATTCCATGATAATAAAACATCCTATGGATTTTGGTACAATGAAAGAAAAAATTGCAGCAAATGAGTACAAGTCAGTAACAGAATTCAAGGTGAATTAATAGAGATTTATTAAGCTAGTGTGAATTGCTAATCTTTGTTTTCTCTGTGACAGGGATGATATCATGAGGTTCCAGAAATAGATGTACAAATCTTTGTATTCTACAGGAATATGCTTGCAACCTTATACCTAAAAAGTCAAGGCCATTCAATATATTCAGTGTATTATACTGTTACCTGCTTATATGCATTTTATGTACTATAAAAGTTTGTTTTAGGGTTGTACCAGTCTTTCAATAACTTAGCGCCTTCATTTATTTTTTATTTTTTATTCTTCAGATCTGCGCAGTAACTGAAGATCTGTGGGCAATTGCTTAAAATATTTTTTTCTAAAAATATTACAAAAATAGGAGAAAATAAAATAGTAAAATGAAGTAGGTAGCACAGATGGACATAATAGTCACTATTTCTTGTTTGATTCTTGGAGGTATCCTCTCTCCAGCTCCTTTCCTGCCTTTGCCGAGATAAATCCTGTACTTTCATACCTTTCCCCCTTTTCAGTCACACTATTTAGGCTTCTGTAACCAGTTTGCATCACTGCCTTGTCTTTTTTTTTTCTGCTATCTTCTGTTGACTCCAGAGAAAAAGTATTCTAGAACTCTACACTCTAAGAAATATATAATTTTCCACATCAAAATGATCAGAGCAGTAACAAAAAGCTCACTTAGCTCTCAGGATATGGTACACTTGAATTCAGTAGAAACAGTACACTTGTGAAATCAGACACTAAATGCCCATAAAACCATCCTGAGACTACCCATGCTGGCATTAGTCACCATCATAGCTTTTCACAGAATCACAGAGTTGAAAGTGACCATTTAGGCTATTAAGGCCAACCCTCTGTTCAGGTTAGGAATCCAGATTAAAGCCTCCCAGATAGATGGTTGTCTAATGTTTGCTTGAACAAATTCAATGAAGAACCCCCTACCTCTCTGGATAATTGGTTCCACTGTTGAACTGCTGTTACTGTTAGGAACTTTTTTCTAACATTCAACTGGAATCTGCTTGTCACATCATTCATCCTACATTAAACTAACTAGCTAATCAATATATCATGAGATACTTTGCCAAATGCTTTGCTTAAGTCAAGGTATATTATGTCTACAGCATTTTCACAATCTATTAAAGAACTTACACACTAAAAAAAATGAGATAAGATTAGCCTGGTATTAATTTTTCTTGACAAATTTGTGCTCACTTCTGGTAATTTTTTTCAAGATGCATACAGATCTCCTTATGATCAGCTCTAGAATCTACTCAAGTATCAGTGTCAGAGTGACTGGTCTGTAGTGTCTGGACTTTCCCCCTCCTCCATCTTTTCCTTTGACTACAAGAACAGCAATTGCTGTCATCCAACTATCTGGCACTTCATTCAGGATTTCTCAAATATTAAGGGTTTGACAGATCATCAGTTAGCTCCTTTAGTGTCAAGGGATGCAATTCATCTGGTCATGGAGATTTAAAATTCAAAGTAAAAAAAATACTCTGACTATATTTCTGTCAATCTCAAGCTTCAGTTCTGCCTTTCACAATTTCCTGATGGAATGGCATTTTGAGGGGGGAGTTGGTGAGGGGGCTTTGAGATGATCGAACATAGGAATTGGGTAACTCTGCCTATTTTTCTTATCCATTAGCATTTTGCCCTCTTCTTTGAGCAACTGGTATACTGGATATTTTCTGTTCAACATATCTAAAGAAAACCTATTTGATTATTTTTAACATCTAACTAACATCAACTCATTCTGAGCTTTTGCTTTCTTGACATCAACAGTACAATTCCAGGCTATATACCTGTATATATAGTGCATTTAGAAAGTATTCAGACCCCCTTCACTTTTTTCAATTTTGTTATGTTGCATCCTGACACTACAATAGTTCAAATTCATTTTTTTTTCATTAATCTACACTCAGTACCCCATAATGACAAAGTGAAAACAGAATTTTAGAAATGGCTGTAAATTTATTAAAAAGGAAAAACTGAAATATCACATTGGCATAAGTATTCAGACCCTTTGCAACAACACTTCAAATTTAGCTCAGGTGCCTCCCATTTCTCTTGATAGTTGCTGAGCTGTTTCTACATCTTGACTGGAGTCCACCTGTGGTAAATCAAACTGATTGGACATGATTTGGAAAGGCACACACCTCTATAGAAGGCCTCACAGCTAACAGTGCATACTGTATCAGAGCAAAAGCCATGAGGTCAAAGGAACTGCCTGCAGAGCTCAGAGATAAGATTATTGCAAGGCACAGATCTGGGGAAGGCTACAAAAAAATTTCTGCTGCACTGAAGGTTCCCAAGAGCACAGTGGCCTCCATAATTCTCAAATGGAAGAAGTTTGGCACAACCAGGACTCTTCCAAGAGCTGGTCACCCGGCCAAACTGAGCAATCAGGGGAGAAGAGCCTTAGTAAGAGAGGTGACCAAGAACCTGATGGCCACTCTGACTGAGCTCCAGAGATGCTGCGTGGAGATGGGACAAAGTTCCAGAAGGACAACCATCACTGCAGTCCTCCACCGATCTGGGCTTTATGGCAGAGTGGCTAGACGGAAGCCTCTCCTCAGTGCAAAACACATGAAAGCCCTCTTGGAGTTTGCAAAAAGGCACCTGAAGGACTCTCAGACTGTGAGAAACAAGATTCTCTGGTCTGATGAAACCAAGATTGAACTGTTTGGCCTCAATTCTAAACATTATGTCTGGAGGAAACCAGGCACCGCTCATCACCTGCCCAATACCATCCCAACAATGAAGCGTGGTGGCAGCATCATGCTGTGGGGGTGTTTTTGAGCAGCAGGGACTGGGAGACTGGTCAGGGTTGAGGGAAAGCTGAATGGAGCAAAGTACAGAGATATTCTCAATGAAAACCTGTTCCATAGCACTCAGGACCTCAGACTGGGCTGAAGGTTCACCTTCTAAATGACAACGATCCTAAGCACACAGCCAAGACAACACAGGAATGGCTTAGGGACAACTCTGTGAATGTCCTAGAGTGGCCCAGCCAGAGCCCTGACTTGAACTGTATTGAACATCTCTGGAGAGACCTGAAAATGGCTGTCCACCGACAGTACCCATCCGACCTGATTGAGCTTGGGAAGATTTGCAAAGAAGAATGGCAAAAAATCCCCCAATCCAGGCATGCAAAGCTTATTGTGTCATACTGAAAAAGACTCGAGGCTCTAATTGCTGCCAAAGGTGTTTCAACAAACTACTGAGTAAAGAGTCTGGACACTTATGCCAATGTGATATTTCAGTTTTTTCTTTTTAATAAATTTACAGACATTTCTAAAATTCTGTTTTCACTTTGTCATTATGGGGTACTGAGTGTAGATTAATGAGAAAAAAAAATGAATTTGAACGATTGTAGTATCAGGCTGCAACATAACAAAATTGAAAAAAGGGAAGGGGGCCTGAATACTTTCTGAATGCACTGTATATTTACCTGTGTATCTGTTTTGTCCTGTCCTCTTCACATTTTCTGTATGTATCCTTTCTAGTTTATCAGATCTTCACTAAATTTTTGGTGTAATTATATTGTTTCTTCAACTGCCCTCCATTTTTCTTTCCTCATTGGAATTGTTTGTAATTGTGTTTTAATATCTCCTTCTCTAGGAGGTCCTAACTATTTTGAGCTCCTTTTCTTATTAGCTTCTACTACCATGGGATCCTGTTTAACACTGTTCAGATAGTATTCAAATCTACTTTTTTGAAGTCCAAATGTGTTTAATTATACACAGTTTTAATTTCCCTTTAAATCAGGAACTCCAACATTCCCTGCTTCATTTTCTCTGATTGTATCATTTTAAACTGAGCATGACCTGAGTGGTCTTCTATGCCTGCCTAATTTACTGCATCTGGAAAATTAACATGCAACATTTCACTTGTTTTATGAGAAGTAAGCCTAAAAACCACTGTGAGCAGTAAACAGTCTGCTCCTTAGCTTAAACTGCAAGTGACTTTGTAAATGACATAGATACTGATATTTTGAACAGTTAAATCAAGCAAAGGATTGGATTTAAACCATTTCATTTGCACCATAAGTAACCAAAAGGATAGCTTGTAAAATAATTGGGTAAATGTTTATCAACTAACTTACATTGTAAGAGTCCACTGAAATTGAACTTCTTAAACTATAAATAGTATTTGAAAACAGAGCAATTTATGTTTATGTTTTCCAGGCAGATTTTAAATTGATGTGTGACAATGCAATGACTTACAACAGACCAGACACCGTGTACTACAAACTGGCCAAAAAGATCCTCCATGCTGGCTTTAAGATGATGAGCAAAGTAAGACAACTATAACAGAGAACTTTCCGGGGCCAAAAATATAGATTAACCTTTGTAGTGGGTCATAATACAACATTATTTTATACTTCCAGTCTAGATTCAGTTTCAGAAAGGTGGTTCGGGTGCATGGGGATGTGAATGCAGCATGTGTCTAAGTGGCTTATTAAAGCAATTGCTGATATGCTGCATTCATACTTCAACATGTTCTTAAGCACCGAACTTTACTTTAAATAAAGTACCCTACTTTAGATCAGATATTTATAGCCCTAGAGGGCAGACCATGTTTTATAAAATAAAACTGGAATTTTAAGGAAGTTGAATTCTGTTCTTAATACCAAATGGTGGTTTCCCCATGCTGCTGGGTTTAATAAAGGTCTCATTGGCATTTCCATTATAAATCTCTTTCCTTTTAAGGTGAAAAGCACTCCTTTAAGATTTGGTTTCTTCAAGATAGAAATGTTGAACTGAAGCATTCACTCAAGAAATAAACATTGCCCTATTTAAATAAACATTGAAACTATTCTAGAATGTTTAAACATTTCACTATTTTTAAAGCTTCTTTCCATAAAATATTTAAGAAAATACATACATACTCTTTTTTAAAAACTGTTTGATTACATTTTTAATGAATTTCTAAATACAATACCCACTCCTTCACCTACTGAATAAAACCAGACAAAGTATAATGGAATTGTTTATATAAAATGAGAAAGAGATGGATTTGTGTAAGATACACCCATTATATGATACCATTTTTCAAAATTATAAAAAGCTGACTTTCAAACTGAAGAGTTGACTGTCTTGTATGAAGATTGTGGTAAGTTCTGTGTTCAGGTAGGTGGCCATTTTTGTGTTGGTTTCCCTTCTGAGATAGGTTGCAGGTGTTCTGGTGTCATGCTGTCATGATTGAATCACCTTGCATCCTCATTGAAGATGTAGCTCTTAGGTGCAAAGCCATGGCCATTCCCATCCCATCCCATCATCATAGCATCTTCGCTATGAGGGAAAGGTGTAAAGTCCCTGCTGCTCTGTCCTTTCTAATTCTAGGAACGGCTGTTAGCTTTGAAGCGCAGCATGTCGTTTATGCAGGACATGGATTTTTCTCAGCAGGCAGCTCTTTTGGGCGATGAGGACCCAGCTGTTGAAGATCCAGTGCCCGAAGTTGTTCCTGTGCATGTAGAGACTACCAAGAAATCCAAAAAACCAAGTAAAGAAGTTATTAGGTAAACATTGGAGGAAATGTTTTACTCTTTTATGCCTTTATTTGCAAATTAACACTCCCATTTTAGGAATGAATTCATTAGAGCATTGTTTTTCTGAGTTTATACCTCAAAGAACTGGGACAACATATAATGTTTGTCAAGGAACTTACGCACCTTGGGGCCCTTGAGCAGAATTGTTGTGCACCCCAGAAGATTTGGGGGCATGTTCTACAGTCATTATAGGTGGCATTGGGTAAACACTTTGAAAATGAGCTGGAAGAATTGACAAACATGAGCACAGGGCATTCTTGGCATTCATTACAGCAGCTGATCTTTCAGGTTTCCATATGAGCCAGAAAAAAAAGTACAGCTGCAAGAGGCGCATTAATTTTGATGAGCTGACTTCTTAAATTAGCCACATCTTTTTTGAGGCTAGAATGGAAGCCTGAAAAAAGAGGGCTTGTATTAATGAACAGTAGAATGGCATTCAATTTCAGGGTAATTTGAAGCAGTTCTTCCAAATTATTTTCAAAATGTTTACTGCACTGATGGGTATTAGTCTGGCACACTATTCCTATAAAAGATCAGACTCCAGGACATTTCCAGTGTTCCTGTGTAGTGGATATTGCAAGGGACTGTGAGTAGTGGCCTGTCCCTTGTTTCTGGTCATGTTAAAACATGACAGTAACCTCCTAAGGACTCCAGGACTTTCCAGCAAACAATTTCAAACAATTTCAAAACTGCTGACATCATCATTTGACCTTTTCATTCGTAAAAATGGATAGTGTTCTTCTTTAGTTAGTAATCCTTTTAACAAATACAATTGCTTTTAAAAATGAAGGTTTCTCTCTCTTAATTTCTGTGTTTTCTTCATTAAACCCCTCTTTTTTTCTTATTTGCTTTTTAGAAATAACATTGCACACTAATCTTCATAATATTTTAAAAGATGCTAATTTGGAAGTACAGGTAGTCCTCAACTTTGACCACAATAGGAAACTCATTGTTAAGTGGTGTGGTCGTTAGTAAGACATCATGTGACCGCAACTTACGACCTTCCCTGCTGGCTTCCCCACTGACTTTTCTTGTCAGAAGCTGGCTGGGAAGGTCACAAATCATGATCACATGACTGCAGGATGCCACAACCATTGTAAATTCGCAACTGTTGCCAAGCGCCCGAATCACAATCACATGACCATGATGATGCTGCAATGGTCATAAGTGTGAGGACTGTAAGTCGCTTTTTTCAGCACCATCATAACTTCGAACAGGCACTAAACAAATGGTCATAAGTCGAGGACTCCCTGTAATTGTTGGTTCTGAGATTTTCAGCTCTAATTTGAAATATCTGTTATTCTAAAACTATGTATTTTTGGTACATTCATGAAATTTTCCTTCAATGTAGCAGTGTAGTTTTCAGGATACTGCAGATGGGCATCTCAGTATTTATAAGAGAGTATTGTAATTCATACTTCTGGTTGTCAGCATAGTTGCAGGTAAACAGCTTCAAAACTGCTGATATTAAGAATCATTTATGTTATTATATATATTTATATGCCAGTATTAATAAAAGAAATAAAACAGTGCCCTAAAACAGCACCAATAAATAACATTTTAATATAAAAACATCAAGTACATTAAAAACTGGACGCTTCCATGACATGTGGTGCCAGGTTCTCTGAAATCTCTACGGAAAAGAACTTTCTTAATGGCCTTTCTGAATGTGGGCAGGAAGGAACTATTCTAATCTTGGGAGGCAAGGGGTTCCAGAATGGGCAGACTGTAATCAAGAAAGCCTACCTCCAGGTTCCCACCTCTTAAACTCTCTTACCGGACACCCAAGAGCCTGGATTGCAATGCCGTGACTGCAGGGATGCTTCAAGGGCCGGAACTTCGAGGATCGGTCATAAGTCCATTTTTTCAGCACCACCGTAACTTTGAACGGTTGCTGAAGAAATGGACATAAGCTGAGGACTACATGTAGAATGAATCCCAACATGATAAAGTGGTTGCTTGCCTCTGGTTCCATCATAATTCCACATTTAATATTAGATGGACTGAGGGCCGGTTTTGGCGTACTAGTTAAAGCACCAGGCTAGATACTGGGAGACCATGAGTTCTAGTCCCACCTTAGGCCCTTGAAGCATCCCTGCAGTCACGGCATTGCAATCCAGGCTCTTGGGTGTCCGGCTTGCAATTACAACATCACAGCAAGCAGCATCACATATTCACTATTTGCAACCTTCCCTGCCAGCTTCTCACAAGCAAAGTCAATGGGGAAGCCTGCAGGGAAGGTTGCAAGTCACCCCAGTAAGTTGCTCCTGCTGCTTTTTCTCCCAAGGAGCCCACTATGGAATATGAGACCCCAAGGATCTTGTACTCTGTAGCACCCCCCACCTGCCCACACTCTGTAGTATGTGCCCACCCACAGCACCCCCTGTAATCCCATGGCCTCTGCCAACCCTCCCGCAGCTTCTGCAACACACCCGAAGCTTTCACCAGCTCTTCTACAGTTCTCACCCATGCCCCCTAGTGCTCATGGCACTTCCCTTGCACTCCCCTTACCTGGGACTCCCACCTCTTCCCACTTAATGACCCACACGTCCTGAGGTTACAAGAGCTGCCCAGATTGTCATCGCTAAGCAATGCGGTCACATGACATTGCACTTTACGACTGCATTGCTTAACAACAGCAATCCTATTCCAAATTGCTGTCATAACCTGAGGACTACCTGTACCCTGTTCAGTCCTATCCAGTGCTTCACAGCTTCCTGGCACCAGGTTAAAACTTCCACTGTGTTTTCTGCTTGTCCAGGATGGAGATAGATAACTGGATACTTTTATCTGATACTGTATGATACATACGTGTATCATGTATACACACACACACATACATACATAGGGGATACAGAGGAATGCCATGACTGATGATACTGAACACTGCTGCAAGATCTAGTAAAATGAGAACTGGTGCAGTACCCTATTCAAATCCCACTGAATATCATCCTAACTTCAGTATTAAAGCCTGTTGTTTGGTATACACATTGAATTTCTTCCTCTGTCAAATTCCATATCAACATTTGAATTTTCTCTTGATTGATCCGGTAACTTGACCCTGAACAATTTTGTACTACGTGTTCCATCAGCAGTGTTCAAGAATCTTTAGGCTGAGCACTTTAAATACAATACCATCAGCAAATAAATTTTAATTAATGTTCTTGTGTAGTTTAATTCCTGAAATGTTGTTATTTTAGCATAGCTCAATAGGCAGTGGTTCTAGTACCGGTAAAAATAATGAAGGAGAGGGGGGCACCGTTATCCCCTTTAGTATATTGCTATGAAATAAGACCATTTATTACAATTTTGGCTGTTTGTTCTTTATAAATGCTCTATAAATATAAGAGAATTAGGGCTATAACCCATTTTTTTTTTCAAAACTGCAAGCATAAAAGCCCATTCCAAATTGTCAAAGTTTTTTTTTTTAGAAGAAATATCATGGCCAAGTTTTCATTTTTCTGATGTCCCTTATTGGTAATATTTAAATTATATCTACTATTGTTTCTTATGTATTTGTTTGAGATAAAGCCATCTAGTCAAGATGTATAATTTCAGTTAAAAGTCCATTTAGACTCTTAGTAAGAATTGTAAAAAACTTATAATTCACATTCAGTAAAGAGATGCGTCTGTATGATTCAAGATGAATTGGATCTTTTCCTTCTTTATAAATCAAAGAGATGAAAGCTTCTTTCCATGACAGGTGAGGTTCCTGGCATAACTGAATCTCGTTCATTACTTGAGTTAAAGGTTTAATTAGAGTTTCTTGAAAAATTCTGTAGTAAATTGTAGAAATACTGTCTGCTCCTGGAGCTGTATTCAATTTCATTTTTTGATTGACTCTTTGGTTTCATGTTCTATTGTAAGCCAATTAAGAATTAATTTTTGTTGATCCATACATTTTTGAAGTAATATTCCATTCAAATTTTCTTCAATTTTTACTGGATCAGATTCCTGTTTATTATATAATTTTGAATATTAAATAATAAATTGCTACATCATATGCTTCATTGTAGAAACATATTTAGAGCTGTCCCAAATGGATTATTATTTTGTTTTGTCCCTTACTTCATTGATAGGTTAACAGTTTGTCTGGCTTATTGCCTTTTTCAAAATATTTATGCCTGGTGAAGCTCATTTTTGTTTATACGTTTCATTCACTCCCAGTCAATTATAATAGTTCCTTATTGCTTTCATCTTTTGCTCTAAATCTAAAGTTGGATTGAGTTTATGTCTTAGTTCTAATTGTTTTAAATTATTCAGTAATATATGTTTCTGCTTTTGCATGACTTTCTTTCTGTTTGACTCAGAGAGATAAACAACCCTCCCATAAATGCTTTACTTGCCTCTCATACTGTAGCAAAGAATATTTATTTCAGAAGTTAAATTGTACTGGAAAAAATTTTAGTTCTTGATGGTACTTCAGTTTAATATTCTCTTCTAACAATAGCAATTCTTTCAGATTCCATCTAATCAAGATGGCGGTTCATTAGGAGACAAAAGATCTGTCTCTTCCGGACTGCTGTTAATTGTTAAGTACTTGACAGAAGGCCTAATTTTCCTTGGAGGCCTGTTCTCAGAGGGTAAACCCAGGGGACTATAAATCTTTATAAAGCTGCTTGCAGTTATGGCCAGCAATTATGTTGATAAGAATCTCTGGAATTGTACTTAACAGATTTGCAGGTCAAAATCTCCCCTTTTTTCCTGAATTTCTGGATATTTATTTTACTGCTTTTTCCTATGTCTACTGAATCTAATTAGGGCTTATTTTTTCATTATCTGAATGGACTCTTGTTTGAATAATTTATAGTATTGCCTTTTGGGCTTTCTTTTTTCATGATTCTTTAACAGCTTCAGTTAATAGCTTTGGTTAACACAGTAAAGAAACAGAACAAACAAGCATCAGATACAAATGATCCCAGATCAATTCTGATTATATAATCAAACTACAATAGCAATAACTTTAAAGGAAAACTATCAAGATTAGCATTAATGCTGTAAAAAGTTCACTTATTATGATTTCTTATGTTGAAGTGGCCTCTTGTAGCTAAAGAGAATAAAACAGTCTGAAAAACAGAACAAGTTCTGACAGCATGATGGTGGACTAGCATGCAGGAAAAACCTCTAGTTAAGAATAACTAAGAAAAACCTCCAGATGGAATGGAGTACCTGTAAAACAAAATTCTATAAAACATTTTTTCAGTCTGTAAACTGAAGAGGGAGTTATTTTAGTACTTGAGAATATGAATGAGGTCTTATAATTATAAGACTATAATTATAAACTATTAACTTTTTAGGGAAGGTTGTTGAGAAGGTAGTCAGGCTACAGCTTCAGAGAGTCCCAGAAGAATTGGATTATCTGGACACCTTTAAGTTGGATTTCAGGCCAGGACATAGTACAGAAATGGTACTGGTTATGTTTGTGGATGACATGTGATTGTCTTGGCTCTTGATCTCATAGTATACTCAGTTTGTATATCATGATCCCAGGCAACCAAGTGATGCTATCAAGGTCTTGTCCCAATGTTTGGAGGCTGTGAGGGTCTGGATGGGGAGGAAGACAGTCAAGCTCAACCCTAGCAAGACCAAGTGGCTGTGGGTGTCTGGACCACTCAGAATTGGAGACTGTCCACCTGTAGTCCTGAATGGGGTTTCACTTCTCTATTTTGGACTTATGCACAATTTGGGTTTTAACTCCTGCTTGAGAAGAAGGGGCCAGCTATAGCCAAGAAACCTTCACACAGATTCATCTTGTGTACCAGTTGCACCTGTTTCTGGACTGGGAGGCTCTCTGGACAGATTCATGTTTTAATCATCTTATATGTGGATTATTTTAATATAACTCAACATGGGGCTGCTCTTAAAGTTTACTCAGAAGCTGCAGCTGATCCAGAACGCAATGGCATGGGAGGTTATGAGCACACCACAGTATGACCATGTAATTCCTCTGCTCCATGAGTGGACTGGTTACTCATAGGCTTTTGGGTACAATTCAAGGTACCAGTTATCAGCCATAAAGCTCTTTGTGGCATAAGGCCTGGCTGTCTGAAGGACCATCTGTAGTGTTCGCCTGCCCTGTTTGATCCAAAAGAGTTTGCATGCTTCAGATCCCATCAGTTGAACACTATTACCTGATTGGACTCAGGGAGGGAGCCTTCTCTATTTGCAGTACCTTTTTTCTGGGACACTATCCCCACAGAAATTTGAATGGCCCCTATCTTGGCCTCATTCAAACAAGCCTTACGTCTGGCTCTTCCCCCAGGCTTTGGATTAGGTCAGGTGGTGAGAGTGTTATATGGTGAGAGGGCACTGGGTTTACTCCTTATGGATGGTTCACCATCTTTGCCTTATTGTTGCTGTTAATTTTGTTCTTAATATTGTATGGCATCCAGAGTCACTATGGAGTTGGGTAGCCTTATGAAATTAAAATTTAAAAATCTAGTAGTAAGAAGAAAAGAATGCTGATTCACCCAGGAAATTCACTATGTTTACCTAGCAGTCATAAAACTCTATGGCTTAGAGGGAGGTGGGGAACCATTTGATTTCTTATTTATATGATAATTTGTACTTTGTTATAGTTGTATATTTGAACCAGAAGGAAATGCGTGCAGTCTGACAGACAGCACAGCCGAAGAACATGTCCTGGCCTTGGTAGAGCACGCAGCAGATGAAGCACGGGATCGGATCAATCAGTGTCTCCCAAACAGCAAGGTCTTGTCAAATTGATTCATGCTGTCATTTTATAGACATTTTATTTGGCTAATTTTCTCAGTTGGACAAGAAATTTTGCATAGTGTCTGGTATGTGAATATATATATATATATCAAATTTGTCACCACCCATTTCATTAAAAAGCAACTGGGCGGTTTACAGAAGAGATGCATTCAATTAAAATACAATATAAAACCATCTTAAATAATTAATAAATAAATTCCAAAGGATGATAAAATTGGCAAACAGTTCAAGGAGTGTCGTCAGGGCACCAGCCACCCCCAGGATTGATTACAACTTCTGTCACCCCATGCAAGCTCACAGAGCCAGGTCTTCAGTCCTTTCTGGAAAACCAGGAGGGTAGGGTCCTGTTGCACCTCTGGGGAGAGAATATTCCAAAGGGCAGGGCAATGGCAGAGAAGGCTCTCTTCCTGGCCCTGCCAGCCAACATTCTCTTGTTGACAAGGTCCGCAACATGCCCTCTCTGCCTGACCAGGTGGGACAGGTTGATGTAATGGGGGTGAGACAGTCCCTCAGATAACCTGGATCCATGCCATGTAGGCCTTTAAAGGTGATAACGAGCACCTTGAATTGGACCTGGAACCAAACTGGCACCCAATGCAGCTCCCATAGCAGAGGTGTTATATGTGCCATCCTTGGGGCACCCATGATTGTCCGCACGGCTGCATTTTGAACCAACGGTAGCTTCCGGATACTCTTCAAGAGTAGCCCCATGTAGAACACATTGCAGTAGTCTAACCAAGATATGACCAGAGCGTGAGTGACTGACTGGACAGCCTCCCGTATGATGGTTTATTTGGATGTAAAATCTCTAGAATAAAGATTAAAATTATACTATACATGATTTAGATTTCAGTTTGAATATAAGTAGAAATTAAATGACATGTCCTAAGATTCTGTCCCAATGAAAATCTTCCTAAAATATGTTAATGTTGCTTATGACAGTACTCTAAATTGACAAGATTGTATCATACAGTATAGCCCAACTAGAAGAGTTGAAGTTAAAAGTCGATGAACAATACCAGCTGATTGTGTTAACCCAGAATCTAAATGTGTATATGAGATAATTCCATTGCTTCTTGTTTTATTCTAAATACAAATGCACTGTCTATTTTTAGAACAACACAGAAAATTATGGACTCCTTGGAGTTCTCTGAGCTTGATTCTTTTCTTGCAAACGTTTCATTACCCCACTAGGTAACATCTTCAGTGCTAAAATGGGATGGGGTTTGCTCTCTATTGATATACTGTGGCATGCCTTGCCAGTGCTGGTGGGGGTGGGGGTTTT
This sequence comes from Liasis olivaceus, assembly GCA_030867105.1. NCBI lineage: Eukaryota > Metazoa > Chordata > Lepidosauria > Squamata > Pythonidae > Liasis > Liasis olivaceus. Next base: position 61,147,167 of record CM061351.1, read on the forward strand.
GTTTTGCTCCTCTGGTAGTTCTTTGATTGGCATATGTTTGCTGCTTGATTGTGTGCCTGGTGGTAACCTTTGCTTATCTGGGTGATGATTGCTAGTGAGGCGATCTTCTGGTCTTTTGTCTCTTTTGAATAGTATGTAGGTGCTGTTTATCTCTATGGGTCTGTTAATTGCTGCCTTGTCTGAATACCAAGCTTCCAAGAATTCTTTTGCATTTTTGGATTTAGCTTGGTTTAAAATGCTGACAGTTTTCCAGTTAAAACTATGGTTAAGTGTATTCAAGAGAGATAAAAGACCAGAAGATTGCCTCACCAGCAATCATCACTCAGATAAGCAAAGGTTACCACCAAGCATACAATCAAACAGTAAACATATGCTAATCAAGGAACTACCAGAGGAGCAAAACAAACCCCCCACCAACACTGGCAAGGCAAAGCCCATCCCATTTTAGCACTGAAGATGTTGCCTAGCCGGGTAATGAAACATTTGCAAGAAAAGAACCAAGCTTAGAAAACCCCAAGGAGTCCACAGTTCAACCCTGAGCTACACATGTTCACCTCTATTGGTACAGAAAATGATGGTTTAGTACAATGTGTGAACCCAGTTTCATTATATATTGTATTTAAGAGGGGAAATATACATATCCAATATGGATAGATCTAAGAGGTCATTTATAGACTGCATAGGCACAACTCTTCTTACGGTTACACATTCAACAAGTTAATATTGTTAGTATCTTCTCCTTAAAATCTAGATGGGTATTTGCTGATTGAACAGGAAACATGAAAAGAAAGACTGTTTCTCCTTTTGTTGTGTTTAAGTACAGATAGGCTACCTGAAGAAGAATACTGATGGATCTTTGGTCTTCAGTGTACTCAATCCATCAGATCCTGAAACAGAAGGTAATTTTCAGATAAACTTTAATAGTTTATATTTTTCATTGTAAATGTGCTTTTAATTATGCATGACTAAGTTTGTGCTAATTTTTATCTCTTATTTAATAAGAGAAAATTTAATTTTATATTGTTTGTATCTTTGTTTAAATAACACACATAAGTACCTCCATTTAAGGATTAAATGTTATATACACTGACGTGCCTGAATTGGCAACAAAAAGATTTGCACTCTGAAATATATTTGACTAAAACGGTGAGCTAATATTAACATATTTGAAGGCTTTCAGCTAATACTGTAGTAATGTCAAAATTAAGCTGCATTTGTTGTAAAATATAAGTCTAAAAGAAATCCTATGTGAGCAACGCCTCTTTGAGCTCTAACTCAAAGTTCCATAAATATATATTTATGCAACTAGATTTACCTAATTAGTTAAAATGTGTTGCCAGTCTGTGATCCAGGTAGTTGGTCCTTAAGCCATGCCCGCAGGAAGGTTATTAAGCCTGGCAATGGCATTTATATATTTATTTATATTTCAAATTTCTCACCGCCCATCTCACTGTGGAGTGACTCTGGGCAGTTTACAGTAAAAATAGAATAAACCATTAATTAAAATAGATAAATATGAATTAGTTAATTAAAATATACTAAAAACTTCCTTTATAATACTTCTAAGAGGCAGATGTTAATTAGGTGTTATTAAAGACAGGGAGCATCGTCAAGGCACCAGCCATCCCCAGGGTCGATTGTATCTTCCCTCACTCCACACAAGTCTTCAATTCCCTCTGAAAAATTGGGAGGGTAGAGGCCCACCTCACCTCTGGGGTGAGAGTATTCCATAGGGTGGGAGCTACGGCAAAGAAGGCTCTCCTCCTAGGACCCGCCAGTTGACATTCTCTCACTGATGGGATCCGCAACATGCCTTCTCTGCCAGACCGGGTGTGATGGGTCAATGTAATGGGGGTGAAACAGTCCCTCAGGTAAGTTGGACCCATGCCATATAGGGCTTTAAACGTGATAGCCAAAACCTTGAATTGAACCTGGAAACAAATTGGAACCCAATGAAGCTCCTGCAGCAAAGGTGTTACATGTGCCATCCTTGGGGCACCCAAGATTGCCCACACGGCCGCATTTTGAACCAGCTGAAGCTTCCAGACACTCTTCAAGGGTAGACCCATGTAGAGCACATTGCAATAGTCTAAACAAGAGATAATCAGGGCATGAGTGACAGACTGGAGGGACTCCTGATCCAGGAAGGGGTGTAACTGGTGCACCACATGAAGTTGCACAAAGGCCCTCCTGGCCACGACTGCCACCTGCTCCTTGAGCAGGAGTCGTGAGTCCAGGAGGATACCCAGATTATGTACTGGGTCTGTCTGGGGCAGTGCAACCCCATCAAGAACCAAAGATGGTAAACCCCCAGATACAGAGGAGCCTCTAATCCACAGCCACTCTGTCTTACCAGGGTTGAGCTGAAGCCTGTTGCTCCCCATCCAGACCCCCACAGCCTCCAGGGACCGTGAAAGGGTGGTCAAAGCATCACTCAAATCACCTGGGATGGAGATGTATAATTGGGTATCATCTGCGTATTGATGATACTTCATCCCATGGTGGTGGATGATCTCACCCAGTGGTTTCATGTAGATGTTAAAAAGAAGTGGTGAGAGTACCAAGCCCTGTGGCACCCTACAACAGAGGGGCCAGGGGCTGGACCTCTCACTCCCAATCAACACCGATTGGGACCAACCTTGGAGGAAGGAAGTGAACCAGCACAAAACTGTGCTGCCCATCCTAACTCCCGAAGTTGACCCAAAAGGATACTATGGTTGATGGTATCGAAAGCTGCTGAGAGGTCAAGAAGAGCCAGGATGGATGCACTACCCCCATCCCACTCCTGCCAGAGATCATCCATGAGTGCGACCAATGCTGTTTCCATCCCATATCCGAGCCTGAAACCTGACTGAAAAGGGTCCAGATAATCCATTTCATCCAGTATCCTCTGGAGCTGCAACGCCATCACCTTCTCAACCACCTTCCCTAAAAAGGGGAAGTGGGAGACTGAATGAAAATTGTCTAGTACGGTGGGATTCAGGGATGGTTTCTTGAGGAGGGGATGTACCAGCGCCTCTTTAAAGATGATTGGGAATACCCTCTCTCTCAAGGATGAATTCACCATTGCCTGGACCCACCCACATGTCACCTCCCGAGTGGCCTTGACCAGTCAGGAGGGGTGTGGGTCTAGTTGACAAGTGGTGGCATTAACAGTCTGGAGGACCCTGTCCACTTCCTTGGGTTCAACAGGCTCAAACTGTTCCCAGATAACAGAGTAAGTCCATAGGCCATGCCCCACGCTTGGAATCCAACTGGGAATGGATCCGAGTGATTTTATCCTCCAGATGCCCCGAAAACTCCTCTGCATGGCCCTGTAAATGTCCCACTGGGCCCTCCTTTCCCAAAAGGGATTGGGTGATTTTAAACAGGGCCACCAGGTGGCATTCTGCAAATGCAATAAGAGTGGAGAAGTATTGGCGTTTCACCGCTCTTACTGCTTAATAGTGGCTCTAACCTGTGTTTGGTCAGATTCAGTCCTTGTTTTCCTTTGGCAGTGCTCTAGACATCTCTTAATCCTTTTCAAGACCCTCAACTCCTCTGTAAACCACAGGGAGTATCGGGCTTGATGGAACAAGAGAGGTCACATGGGTGCGATCTTGTCCAAGGCCTCAGCTGCCTTCCTATTCCAGGTGGCGCCCAAGGCCTCTGCTGGACTGCAGCAGATCCTCAGGTATAACCCCCAGGTCCCTTTGGAACCCAGTTGGGTCCATTAGTCATCGGGGGCAGACCAGTTGAATAGGTCCTGCCTCCCTGCGGAAGGGGGTAGCATGAGAGAAATTCAAGGTCACCAGGGCATGATCTGACCATGACAATGGGGACAGATGTAACTCCCCCTTCAGATCATCTTGCCACTGCTCTGACAAGAAAACCAAGTCTGGTGTGAGACCACTGTCCCGAGTCAGGTCATGAATAACCTGGGACAGGCACATGGCCGCCACGGTGGCCATGAACTCCCTGGCTGCCTCCAAGGCATGTCCCAGGGATGGCACATTGAAGTCCCCCAGAATTATAAGTCTGGGTAACTACACTGCCAGCCCCAAGATGGCCTCCAGCAGCTCAGGCAGGGAGGTTGCTACACAGCAGGGAGGCTGGTACAGCAGCAACAATCCCAACTGTTCTCGCAAGCCTACATTCAGGAACAGGGTCTCACAACTGGCCACTTGTGGAACAGCGCCCCTGAAGGCTAACAGAGATTCCCGGATGACAACTGCTACACCTCCTTCCCTGCCCTGGGGTTTCAGCTGATGCCAAACCGTAAATCCAGCTGGGCACATTTCCGAGAGGGGCACCCCCACTTCAGGGCCCAGCCAGGTCTCGGTGATACACGCCAGGTCGGCCCACTCCTCAGTGATCAGATCACATATAAGGAGGGCCTTGTTATTAACTGATCTGGCGTTAAGAAGCAGCAGCCGAAAGCCAGGGCCTCCACAGGTCTGCTGTCCAGGGCCTGGGTCTGAGTCCAGAGGGCCAGAACATGCCACCGGTAGTGTGTCAGATTCAGCCGGCATGGCATAGCACGGCGAAAGCACCGCTCAGCTTCGCCTAGTCAATTTCACCGCCCAGGCGCTAGCAGAGAAAAGGGGGAAATGAAACCGCAAACTGATTGATGACAGGTGGCGCTTAACTCAAACCGCAAGCGGATACTTTGTATCAGCGCCGGCTTCCCTTGAGCGCTGTAGACAAAGGAATGCGAAGAGACTCTGAAGCGAAGGAATCAATGAGAGAACTCCCGGGTTTGCGTGCAAACATGAAAACCTAACAAAGGCAACAACAGCACAACCCATAGACGGCAATCAGAAAGACAAAAGCACCGGACTGAATCTGCCATTTGGGCGAGGGGGAATTAACTGCGTGTAATCTGTAACTGTAAAATTGTAAAACTGTAAAATGCTGGCAGCGGCTCAACAGAGAGACGGGACAAGTTGCCGGTAAAAAGCGCGAAACCGCGCTCGTCCGAAAAAGGGGCGCGAAGCAACGGAAATCCCGCCTCCTGTGCTGCCAGCTGGGCTGACGCTCTAGGAATTAGGCTCTGGCAAAGTCTAATTCCGAAACTAGAAAGATGCAATTGCCTTGAAAACCGCTAGGGGGTGGTCACTGCAGGGTCAGTAATGACTGTTAAGCAGATAAAAAAAAAAAAATCTGTAACTAAGCAACGGGGCAAAACGCGGGAACGGGGAAGCTATAAAATACATTGTAAGATGTGCCAAGTCAACCCTGGCTTTGTCTGTACTTACTTATGTTACGCTTAAGTAAACTTCTTTGCTGAACACACGTGTCATGACAGTTTCTCTGAGATGAATGGGGTAAACCTTACATAAAGCCAGGGTTCACCCTTGAGCACTACCCGGTACACACCGAGGAGCACTCACCTTTTTCCCGTAGCCAGGCCGCAAGAGGACCTGATCGACTTCGCCAGGAGATGGCCAGTGGTGGTGAGGGCACGAGCTCATGGAGCAGCGAGGAGCCCGGACCAGAGGTCACGATGGTGAGGCCAGTCCGAGCGAGAGGAGAGGGCCAGCACTCATGGCCAGTTCACAGGACTCCAGGTGGTGGTTCAGCATCAGGACACAGCCCAAAGGGTCAACGAGACATGGAGTCACAGGGGGCCATGGCGCGGGGTCTAGGAGCGGAGAGCTGGAAGAGATACTAAACTGGATAGAGAGCGACTTCCAGCAGCAGCTGACAGCTATACACGGAATGCTGCAGGCATGGCTTCGCAGACCCAGAGCCCCGGCTGGGGCGGCTGCAGAGGGTGGCGCAGAAGCAGGGCCCAGCGCAGGCCCCACATCCAGGCTGGCGATGTCAGTTAGCCTTGGGGAGGCGTGATGGAGGACCGGCAGGCAGCAGAGGCACTCCAGTTCAGGAGCTCAAAGAGCAAGTTCTCGGGGGATCCTGAGCAACTACCCTGCTTCCTCACGCAGGACGGGCTCCACCTGGAGATCCGGGAGAGAGCACTTGGCAGGGATGACCCAGAGACTCTAGCAGAGTGGATCTGGCTGGTGGGGATGGCGGAAGCTGCCTGGGACCGGGTTAAACGAGGGACCTGAGCCCAGGTACCAACCCCACCCGACCGTGACGAGGCGGTCCTGGGGGCGAGGCGCAGGAGCTGATGGCGGAGGCTCAATGACAGAGAGGCCCGGCAGACGGCAGGGGCTTGCTACTGTTGCAGAGGGAAGGGGCATCAGGCGGTGCAGTGCCCCTCGGGGCGGGGCACCCCGACGCATTGCCCAGAGGATGGGGCCTAGTGACCTCCGGCTACCAGAACCCCCAAACGACCCCAGAAGGAGGCAGCAGCTTGCGGAGCAGCAGGCGGTGGAGCCGGCTGGCTCGCTTCGAAGTCCAGCTCCATGAAGGGGGGAGAGTGAGCCAGTGGAAAACAACGGGTGTCTACGCTGAGGCACACCCCAGAGCAGCCAAAGGAGCCATAGTATGAGGACCCACTGGGAAGCAGGGACTGCTCATCCATGCGGGTCAGGGTCCACCTCAAGGGGGTGAGATCGGGAGCGGAGGCGAACATCGAGGCCCTGCTGGACTCGGGTTGTACCCGCTGCCTTATCCACCCGGTGCTGCCATCCGCGCTGGGGCTCCGAGTGAGGAGACTTAGGGAGCCCAGCGCATTCAGCCAGTTGGACGGATCGACGGCGGGGGGGGACAGTATTGCACTGAGCCGGTCAGCATGACGGGGCCCACCAAGAGGAGCTACGGTTTGTAGTTACCCCGGTGGCCGACCACGCACTGGTGCTGGGCCTGGCATGGCTAAAGCACCAGAACCCGCACGTCGACTAGGCGCCCAAAACCCTGCGGTTCAGCAGCACCACCAGGCAGACTGGGTCAGGCCGTGGAGGAGACATGATGGCAGAGGACCCAGCAGAGCTCGGGGGGCCAGCAACAGGAAGGGTGGCCAAGGGTCAGCAAGCTGTGGCAGTGACTAGAGGAGCGGCAGCGGGACCTGAGCAACCAACCACAACCAAGGAGAGGACAAGGACGGTGCCAAGGGTGACCGGAAAGCAAGAGGGGATGGCAGCAGCGGAGACGGCAGCACCGGGACCTGAGAGCCCAGTGGCAAAGCAGGCGACGGCAGCATTGGTGCTGAGAGCAGTGGCAGCAACGGCGGCAGAGTCGACAGCGGTGGGAGCCGAGCGGTCCGCACCAGGCGAGGGGGGAGAAGCCAGCAGTACACTGGGACCCTACCACGGCCAGGAGAATATGCAGGTGTTTAGGACCCTGCGGGAGCTGTCACCTAACTCAACTACCCCTGCGACCCAGCTGGTGGCGAGGCGTAACCCAAGCCCGAGTGGAGAAGCAGCGGGAGGAAGCAGAGCCGGAGCTGATGCGAGCCTGCACGGAAGCGGGCGAGAAAGACTCCTGGTTGGCGAGCAATAAAGAATCATTGAAGGGACAAGGGGGCCTGTGGTGGCGCAATGGGAAACTCTATGTGCCGGAGGCTTGCTGTACGGAGGTGCTGGAGAGAGGGCACACTGGCAGAATTGCAGGACATTGTGGATTTGTCAGGACCCTCCACCTCCTGCGCGGGCAGTTCTGGTGGCCGTCCCTCAGGAAGGATATGAGGGAACACGTGGCCAGCTGCCCAACATGTGCAACGGCGAGGGGAGAGGAGAAGAATCCTTGGGGACCCTTCCGGCCAGTAATTGACCCGGCCATGGTAAGGCTAGAGCCCCAAAGCCCTAGGAAAGTTAAGGCAGATGGGGGGCAGTACCCCAGTAAGCCCAATTAGAGAGAGGGGGTCTCTCTTCAGGGGGGCGGTATGTCAGATTCAGCCGGCACAGCACAGCACGGCGAAAGCACCGCTCAGCTTCGCCTAGTCAATTTCACTGCCCAGGTGCTAGCAGAGAAAAGGGGGAAGTGAAACCGCAAACTGATTGCTGACAGGTGGCGCTTAACCCAAACCGCAAGCGGATACTTTGAATCAGTGCCAGCTTCCCTTGAGCGCTGTAGACAAAGGAACGCGCAGAGACTCTGAAGCGAAGCAATCAAGCGATTGAGAATTCCCGGCTTTGCGTGCAAACAGGAAAACCCAGCAAAGGCAACAGCAGCACAACCCATAGACGGCAATCAGAAAGGCAAAAGCACCGGACTGAATCTGCCATTTGGGTGAGGGGGGATTACTGCGGGTAATCTGTAACTAAGCAACAGGGCAAAACGCGGGAACGGGGAAGCTATAAGATACATTGTAAGATGTGCCAAGCCAACCCTGGCTTTTTCTGTACTTACTTACGTTATGCTTGAGTAAACTTCTTTGCTGAACACACGTGTCACAAGAGTTTCTCTGAGACAAACGGGGTAAACCTTACATAGTAGACACTGGGGGCATCTTCCCCAAGAGCGGCCCGCCCTCTGACTCCCATCATAACACCCACTCCCCGTCACCACCTGAATAGTATGACCTACCCTAAACCCCCCCAGGGTCTCCAATTCTCCCCAGTCCCAGGCCTCTGGCTTCCTTAGTTAGGGGACCCTCCATCCAAACATACAATAACAATCACCCAGTCAATCAAATCAGTCAATCAGGTGGTTCTACATTCAATTTGAGATGGGTAATTAATCTTCAATCCACTTTTCTTCTGCATCACCTTGAAATCATAAGTCATTGTACTGGTATAGCACCATCTCAGCATTACCGAATGAAAATGCTATATTTTGAAGCAAAAATGCACAGCCATTTCAAACCCAAATAATGGAATATGAATTCTGGTTGTCTCCTTATATGTTTTAAAATTGGAAAAAATGTTGAATATACTTCCAATTTCATAAGTAAGAGTGTTAAGCTATATTTAAACAAGCTATTTATTGGTTAATATTGCAGTGCTACCTGTTGATTCTATATAGAAAGCAAAGAACCTCCTTAAATAAAGCATACATCTAAAATTGATTGGAGTTATCATATGAAATTATTACATAAATCTTTAAATCTGTTTTTCATTTGTCTTAGGTAATCCTGAATTATGACTCGTATTTCAACCTTTATTGGTTAACCCAAGAATATCACTTATTATAAGGTCTTCCATGTTTATACTGCTTACAGTATTTTAAACATTAATGATCTTTAATGTAATTTCATATCTTACCAGTTCAATTTCCTCATTCTTTTGTTCATTCAGTGATGTCAAAATCAACTTGTTCATTAATTTTCTTGCATCAATTTCTCACAGTTAATGCAACATATTTGTCTTCCTTTTAATAAAAGAAATGAATTCTTTGGAGTATGGCTTCTAAAGTTTATGCCAATCAGTACTGCAAATCAGTTGGAGTACAAAGAAGGGGGAAGTCAAAAATAAAATACTTATCTATAGTATTTTTAGGGGTGTTTTTCTTTTCTTTCTTTTCTTTTTTTACATTTATAAATAATAATTTAATGGAAATTTTGGCTTTAAGCTCAAAAATGTATACTTCTTTTTCATATCATGAAAGCAACTCAATGTACTCTGCTTGGAATCTTTTATTAATGTTATATTGAGCATTAATTGTATAATTTCAGTCATTAATTGTCCAGTTATAGATATCTTTTTTGAAAATACATCTCTTTTATAATTTTTTTTAAAAAAGACAAGGCCTAACTGAAAAAAATTCTTTTTGCTTATTTATATAGCCTAATAGCAAATTATTTTCTTTTGTGCAGTTCAGTTGTACTTTGTTAACATTTTAAAACAAACCACCTAATATTGTTTTGAAATATTAACAATTTCTAAATAGTCTTTTTAGTAATTTCAGGCAAAAGTTCTTAAAATCTATGATAGAGTTGTAAGAGTGTGCTCCTGCCTATTACTTTTGAAAACTTGGAAAACATTTATTTATATGTTTATTGTTGAAAGTAGAGGAGGAGACCCATCCAGTGGATCTGAGCTCTCTGTCAAGCAAGTTACTACCTGGATTCACAGCATTGGGCTTCAAAGATGAAAGAAGGCACAAAGGTAACCTCTTTGATGGAAATAATGTTTATATTCCCAAGATTAAATATTTGTCTTCATATTTATAAGACATTTTCATTTAATTTTGAGTATTTTTAGAAGGTAACTACTAGATATCCAGTGACTCAGAGAGTCAGGTCTTGTAGGTCTCAGTGCAAGGTGAATGATTGATTTCACTTGGATATTGGTACCACTTTTCTCAAGTATACAAGTTCTTTGTGGTGTCCATAGCTGGACCATTCTCAAAGAATGCTTATCAGTGGTTCCTCATTAAACTGGAAATGTGTCTCAGGTGGGATGCTTGGGGTTCTATCCTTAGCTCAGTACCCTTCAATTTTTAAAAATTGTATTTACAAAACGTTTAAGTCATTTTTCATATGTAATAAGAATATCAAGCAACAGTACTATTTATTAATAATATCAACAGGAAAAGTTCAAAAACAATTAAAACATGCATAACAATACAATTAAATGATTTTAAAACTTTATCAAATGTGGGAAAAGAGTAAAATTTGAAGCTGGGATGCTGAATGTATAAAGGTTGTGTGCTGATAATTTACTAGTTTGTGTTGTTAATTTTTTTAGCTGTCCAAGATGAAGTTGGAAAGCTATAGTGTGGAAAAGAGAGAGTTACGTTTTTACCATCTCCAAAAACGTTACCATTTTTAAAGTGGATAAAGTTGGAGTTGGAGGCCCAGATGAGCAGGAAAGGACTAGCAAGGGAACAATCTTCCAAGGAGATTGTTTTGCTGGAAAAGCTGAGGCTATTGCCATAGGCATCACAGAGTTGGGAACTCTGCACTTGAGAATGCTGTTCCCATAGCCAAAGGGGCAAGCAATGGTGGTTAGGATTATTGCCAGAACATTGCTCAACCAGACCATTAGAGACTAGAGATGAAGCTGCTAACTTGTCTGACTCATAAGGTGAGGGGGGGAGGGCGGGAGAGGAGGAAGAGGAAAAGAATAAGGACAAAAAAACTAGAAGGAAAGAACTAGAATTAAAATCAGAGTCAGTAGAAGAGGAAGAGATATAAGAAGACAAAAGAAATAAGGTGGATAGGGTGGAGAAGCCAAGAAATATATCAAATGGCAAGGTTTTTGCCAGCCAAGCTGAATATGTAGGAAGCCTAGTGAAACTGATTCTATTAAAACGGAGGAGCAAAAAGTTGCCTTGGCCTTATTTTTCTTAGATAGAGTAGAGGAGGAGAATGTTGGAGAACAAACAGAGCAATCAGGGAGGGAAGAAGAAAAGAACAAAACTACTGGCTGTCTGAGTGAGTCAGAGAACTGGGAAAGAGGGTCCCCACCCTGGAATGGGAGTTGAGGGAACAATGTCTTTACCTCATTCTGACCTAGCTGGCTGAGAGCTAGTTGGGGATGGAGGGGGACAAGTGGGAAGTGGAATGTTTTGGGGTGTTTTAGGTGGGAAATTATGGTAAATTTGGTATAGCTGTCACATAAAAATCTCTGATATTGTGACTTGTTTGCACTTGGTGGAAAAATTGCTCTTCGACACAGTTGGAGTGACCAGGAGTAACTGGGAGTGCATAGGAGGTGGGGTGACTTGGAGGTGACTGGGAAGTGCAGCCAAGGAAAAATGGAGAGGAGGATAATGGTAGTAATGGGCAGGTGGAAGTATAATGGGAGATGATGGACAGCCATTCCAAAAGAAGAGAGATTAGAAACTTGGTGCCAGTCTTTACTTCTGATCCTCTAACCTCAATTCAAGACCCACCCAACCAGATTTCTGGGTTTACTGAACTCAGGTCTACACTTCTGAATTCCAGGTCTTCCTGCAATAAAATTAGCCTTATCCATTATTTAATGTTTAGTCATGGATGAGAGGCCCAATGTGACATGTGTCAATGAGACCTGGCTGGACAAAGAGCAGGGAATCCCCTGTGCTGAAATCTGTCCAGTTTCCATATCTTGCATCACTTTTGACCCTGGAGCAGGGGAGATGATATGGTCATTGGGTAGGGAGACTTTGTCTGTTGTGAGGAACTACGACAGGTGGCCAGATATGAGGCCATATTTGTGAAATTCAACCAGAAGGACAAGCTTGGGTGCTGCTGTTGTACCTTTCTCCCAGCTTGGTGGCAGCATCCCATCCTGAGTTGCTCAGTCTCATTGTTGGAATGGTTATGGATTCTCCCAGACTCTGCAATTTTATCTTCTCCTGTCTGGGGCCAGAGACACCTTGGGAGTTGATGGCTACCATGACAGCTGTGGGCTTGTCCCAGGTTGTTGCCGAGACAAAGCTGGCCATGCATTAGATCTGACCTTTACCTTGGAGCAGATAAATGTGATCTGGTCCTGGGGAACATTTCTATCAGTCCCTTGTCATGGAGCTACTAACCTCTTCAGGGAGAAAAGCCCAATTAAGATGGCCCACGCAAATGCATGATAGGTCCACAAGGTTTTCAGATAGTGCTTTGGGCTTACCTAGCAGTCTGGAAGGCAGTTCTACTGAATATCTTGTAAGTTTCTGGAACTCAGCAATGACCAGTGTACTAAATAGCATTGCTCCTGAATGGTCTCTCCCTTCATATTGATCCTAACCAGCTCCTTGATTTTCTGAGATGCTCCAGGAAATCAGGTGGGTAAAAAGGTACTTGAAGTGACACCAGCTGAAAACATTAAGTGAATATGACAGATGGCTCAAGTTCAAGTTTATTATGTGGTGATAAAGCTGGTAAAGAGGAATAATTTATCTATCTTTATTGCATTTGTGGAATCTCAAAAGTGTCCTGAACCTTTTAGAGAACGAAGAACAATTTTGTGTAAATTGCAGTCACTTGTTCAAGCATGGATAAAATCACTCATATTTGCTTCAGGTTGGAAACTGGATGGTTGGAATTAATTGAGATGATAGAGATCATGTCTTGTGATGTTACATGGGAGATTTTTGAGCCTGTGGATCTTGAGGAAGCAGTCAGATTTCTCTGTGACCTTAACTCTGCCACTTGTGCATCGAGCTGGTGAAAATGTCAAGGGGATGGAATTAGGTGTTGGATCCAACCTATACTCAATGCCTTTGGGAGAAAGAGAGACTCTACTATGTCTGAAAAAGGCTCTGATCTGCCCACTCAAGTAGCCCAGTCTGGATCCGGTAGGTATGAACAACTTCCATCTATCTCCAGATTCCCCATTTTGGGGAGAGTTGTAGAGACAATGAAGGAACTACAGCTCTGGAGGACACAGATTATCTCAACCTGTGGCAATCCAGATTGAGGCCTGGGCATGGATAAGAATCATATTGGTCACTCTCAAGGATAAACTGTGGCAGAATTTAAAGGAGTGTAACCATCTATGTCTATTTGGTTCTCTTGGGAGCCTTCCATACTGTCAATCACTACCTTTCTGGACCAGGAGTGAAGGCTAGGAATTTAAGGGACCATTTTATTGTGGTTCTACTTCTGTCTAAGTGACTATGTCCAAACAATTATCGTGGGGGAAGAGGAGTCAGGCCCTTAGATCCCATGTTATGGGATGCTGTAGGACTTTGCACTCTCCCTTATCCTGTTTAACATATATATGAAACTGCTGGAAGAAGTAATCCATTGGTTTGATGGGACTATGATAGCATTCTTCTAGTATTTGAAAGTTTGTTGTACAAATGTACATGATGACTTTCTTTTTGTCCCAGAATGTAAGACATCTACTGTATGTTGCAAAGGAAGATTCTAGTTGAATATTATATAAAACTTTCTAAAGTAACAACACTTCAAAAATGGAGACCAGGGAGTCTCAAATTATGAGTTGCGACCCCCAGAGGGTTGCAAGTAAATTTGAGGAGGGAGGTGCACATTATCCAAGTAAAGGAAAGAGGAAAATTCAGAGCATGATCTGACAGCTTTTGAGAATGATTCCTTGGGCTGAAGGCATTTGACAACTGATTGGAGGCTTTGGCCAGCCTCACAAGGCTTTCCCTTCCAGAGTGGGGTTTGGGATAATGGCAGAATGAGATTGGATGGAGGCCTTGGACAAGTGGTTGAGACAGTGTTGTAGATGGAGAGAATTGGGCAACTTCTGTGGGTGCTGCTTAGAATCATAGTGTTGGAGGGGACCTTGGTGATCATCTAATCCAGCCCAGGGCAGCAATCCTGGACATCCCAGACAAATGGGTCTCCAACCTTTGGTTGAAAATCTCCCATTTTCATTCTAATACCTGTCATGGTCTGAAAGGTCTGAATGAAAACTCTTTTGGCCACAAGGTAGGGCTACCATATCTGAGTTGCAAAAATCCAGATGTAGCAGAAACCTAGTGGTCACCCAGATATTTGCAGCCAGATCTGATAACCCTGCAGCAATTGGGCTTGATAACCTTTACACCAGCCCAGCCTCCCTTTGTTCAGGAGAACCAGGCAATCCTTTATTATAGAGGAGGTTCTCCAAGGAGCTAAAGAGCTTTAGTCCTACTAAGTCTAATTACTGCCCCAAGCATTCCTTTAGAAATTTTGACTTGGATAGGAATGGAAAGGTGTTTTGTTTTGTTTTTTGTCTCATTTGCTTTTCTAGGATAGAAAAAAAATGGTGGTTAACAGTGACTTCCCTACCCTATAGATCTCCCTACCTGTAGTTCTCTTTTTTAACAGCATAAATAATTTTATCAAACTAATGGTTGGTAAAACAGTCATGAGTTGCAGTAGTGATACAAAGCATCCACCTAGGTTTGCCTTATCAGGATTCTCAGCATAAGCAACTGAGCAGGAAGGAGAAAAGACAAACCTGGCTTGGGAATTGACCACTTCCCTGCTTCTCCAGGCTGGCTGCTGTTTATTGCTTTGACTGATTTATAAAGAGTGTCTTTAGCATGCCTGAGCTTTGCAGGATCTCAAAGGCCAAGGTCCTGCTCCAAGAAGGTTGCAACTGAAAATGTGGCAAAGGCATGGCATCACAAAGAGGAGGTCGGCACTAAATAAGAGAAAGCAATTTATAGGATGGTTTATGAACAATGCTGAGATGACAACCTCAAAAGAGTCTGTGTTTTCTCTCTTGTTCTTTCATCACAATCATTTTTTTAGTAATGGGGGAGGGTTGCACAAATTGATTTATGATTTTAGGAGTCACACTGCCATAATGAACCCATGGTATTCACTGAAACATGTATGAAGCCCAAGAGTTGCAGCTCTTTTTTTGTAGAACATTCCAAACACATTTTTCTTATATTTTCAGTTACATTTCTTTCAAGTGCTAATACAATGGTTTCAGTGCAAAACCACTCTATCTTTCATGATCTGAAAGTGGATGAAATGGAGCTGCTGTATTCGGCATATGGAGATGAGACTGGGATTCAGTGTGCCTTAAGGTAAGCTTGTTGAACTGCAATATTGAACCCACTGATGCTATGGCAGTTACTGTATACTGTTACAACAATACATATGGCTTTGGCATTGGATGGAGCCCAGTTCATTTAGTAGCTAGCATAAATAACAAAGGGAACAGCTTTAAAAACAAAAGCCAAGAAAGTCAGACAAAAGGAAGAAAGTTTTAAAATAAGAATGCATCTGATAGAGTTTGTTTTACACTGGAATTTCTTTTAGCCTTCAAGAATTTGTGAAAGATTCTGGAAGCTATAGTAAAAAAATAGTAGATGACTTGCTGGATCAGATCACTGGTGGAGATCATTCTAAGTCTGTTTATCAACTAAAACAGGTAAGTGTGTTCTATAGACATGCAGTTAGTTGAGGTTCAGTACTTTATACCTCAAATTATTCTTAAAACCAGCTTTGTTATTTGTTGTTGAAACAAATCGTTCACACGATCTAAACAGACTACAGCTAAATTACAACTAAAACCTCTAAAGTCCTTTTTTAAGATAAAAAATATTTATGTTTGACATAGTCTCAAAAAGTATCCTTTTCACAACAAAGGTACTTTAAAGGGTATAGGAGTACTCAATCACTGTGTTTAAAATATGTGCAGGAAAGACACTTTTAGGCATACCATGCCTGTCATTGAAGATATCTAAGTCAGTAAATTAATTTATATCAATCAATATGCCTACAAAACTAGTTCTTTTGGAGAAAAGAACATATTTTCTAGACCACACTATTCAGAACTGTCTCACTGACAGGTGTAACTTGATCATATCTTGTTTAAGTAGAAATATTTTGCGTTGAAGAGTGGGATAAAATTGTAGATTATAGACATGTTGATTAGGTAGATTACAGACATGTTGAAGGTCTACCCGTTTTAGAAATATATGTCTCCTTGCTGCCTTAGACGTTCATGAGAATTTATATTCTCCTGTACCACAGATGGAAGGAGGAAATTGAGAATAGCTACTGCCATTTGCAGTACTGGAGATCAGTGCTGCAAATCAGAATAAATTCTTGAATAAAGGGAGAGACAATACAGTTGACTCTGCTTGTCATGTATTTTCCTAAATAATCAAATTTCCAGTTGTTGGGAAAGAACTTTGCATATATCTAAGGGCACAGGTCTACAATGGATTTACATCTACATTTAGATATAATGCCATAAGGATCTGAATTGAGGAAAGTATAAAATATAAAATAAAAATACAATATACAGGCAGGTAGTTCTCGCCTAAGAGCCACAATTGGGACTGGAATTTTGGTCATTGAGCAAAGTGGTCATTAAGCAAGACATCCACATGACTGCTCTGCTCAGCACCTGCAATCTGGGCACTCCTAGTTGTGGTCATTAAGTGATCTCCCGGGTAGTTAAGTGGGCAGAGTGAAACATCTGTCTCTTGGAGGATTTCAGCTCAGCATGGAGCTGAAATCCTCCTGGCAGGCAGCTCTTTGAGAGTGAAAGGGCTGCCTGCTGGATGGTTTGCCTTCTGAAGGGTTTGCCCTCCCTTCTGTGGATGGAGGGAAAATTCTTCCTGGGGCTGGAGGAACAGAGAAACCTCCCAGCAGTGGGCAGTTATGGAGCTCAAATCCTGAAGATTTGAGGACTGTTCCTTCTCACTGCTGAATCTTCAGGATTTGAGCTCCATGCCTGCCCACAACTGAGAGGGGAGGGGAAACCGCTGTGAAGGAACAGAGTTCAAATCTTCAGGATTTGAGCTCCATTCCTTCATACTGCTGAGAGGTTTCAGCAGTGTGAAGGAATGGACCTCAGATCCTGGAGATTTGAGCTCTGTTCCTTTGATGTCTGTTCCTTCATACTGCTGAAACCTCTCATCTATTAGTAGATGAGAAACCTTTCATATATTAGAGGAGGCAGTGGGATGCAGCTGGCAAAGGAGTCAGGGCAGTGGTGCAGCTGCCACCTTCCCTCAGGAAGCCATCGCCCACACTGCTGCCCTGCCTCTTCTGCCAGCCCCATCCCACTGCCTCCTCCCCAGCCAGGCCTGGCAAGCTCCCTTCAGCAGGCGAGGCTCCACCACCCTGCCGCACTCACTGCACACTTCCCAGGGCCGCACCCTTACCCAGCGCCTGGATCCCAGGCCAGCAGCAGGGGGAAGAAGACAGAGAAGGTCAATTCCAGGCGGCAGCAGCAGAGTGCAGAGCAGCCAAAAGGGCAGAGATGTGGGGGGAAGATAGGCAGGTGGGGGGAGTTGAAGTGCACACTGCAGTCATAAATGCAGGCCAGTTGCCAAGTGCCTGAATTTTGATCACATAACCATGGGGGCGCTGCAACAACTTACTACCATTTGTTCAGTGCCATCATAACTTTGAACAGTCGCTAAGCAAGGACTACCTGTATTTTAACAATAATTTCCATTCAGTAAGATTAATCAATTTTTTTTAGAAGCATTTCAATTATACCAAAAATAAAAATGTCCTAATTAAAGTTATCTTCAAGTTATAGAAATGCTTGATAATAGTTTCTAATAATAGTTTCATCTAAGAGTTGAAGTGGAGGCAAGTGCAGCAGGGCAGCAGAGCCTCATCTGCTAAGCAAAGCTTGCCGGGCCCAGCTGGGGAGGAGGCAGCAGGATGGAGCCGGCAGTTCACACAGGGCAGGAGAAGCATGAGGTCCTTGCCTAACTACTGCAGCCAGGACTACCGGAACTGCCATCACTAAGTGGAGCAGTCATGCGATGTTTCACCTAACAATCACTTTGCTTAGTGACAGAAAATCCAGTCCCAGTTAGGGTTGTTAAGCAAGGACTATCTGTATCAGGAAAACCAGCAAAAAGATTATTTTAAATTTATTTTTAACATTATAATTTTCAGAGAAGAAACATTCCAATGAAGCCACCAGATGATCTCAAAGTAAGTTGCTTTGCATATATAAACCTCCCCTTCTTGTAGAAAATACTGTTTTTTTACTGTAAATGGTTCTGGAAATATGAAGGAAATGTTTATTTAATTTATATAATAAATGAAGATGATAGACAGTCACATTATTGTAGAATAGCTTACAGCAGTATTCCTGATGTTTATAACACTTTTAAATTTTACTCTTATATGAGGAGGAGTGCCATATATTTTTTCTATGACTTATTCTATTAAATTATTTGAAACCCCTAAGTAAAAAGCATACTATTTCATGCTGTAACTCTGGTGATATGAAAATGAAGGTTCCATAGGGAAGGTGATTATGAGATATAAATTACCTTTGATTTAAACATATGTTTTTAGGTTCCATCAGTCCTCATAAAAGAAGAACATAAATTATGTAATACTTGCCCAGATGACTCCAAGCAAAGTATGGTAAGATTTCTTTTCAAGTTTCATTCTATCTCAGCTTGTTATTTCAGATTGTTAGTTCTTACCATTTTCCTCCTCCTCTTTGATTTTTCCTTTTTTTTTTTTTTTAAGTTTACTGTCCTGTCCCAGGCTTCACACTTTCTCTCTCACACACACAAGAAAAACAGTTCAAAGCTTACTTGGGAAAGTAATTCCAGCAGTAGCAGGCAGGGCATGTATGCAGATGCACACACAATTTCAAATAGTCCGAAATCCCTTGGAAACTTACAAAGTCCCGGTAAGCAAAGTTCCAAGTAGCAGGCAGAAGTGTACTCAAGGGCACAGTCCAGAGGTCGTGGAGTCATCGTAGGTCAGCAGATGGTCTGTGTTCAAGAGCACAGAGTTATCAGAGGCAAGAGTTGAGAGTGCAGTGGACAGAAATTCCAGTAAATGCAGTTGTTCCAAACAAAGGATTGCTTGCTGGTGGTGGCTCTAAAATAGAGCCCCACCAGATGCAAGCACTCACCAATGGGAACACCCTTGCCTCACAAGAACCATGCAGACCTCCTCTGTTCTGCCCTTCACTGAGCCCTGCGTGCCTTAGAGCTAGGAGGAGGTCCTGGATCAGGCCGATCCTCTTCTTCTGCATCCAGCTGCTCCTCATACTCTGCAGCCAAATGATTTCCAGATGTCATAACCCCTTTTTCCTAAGGGTTGATAAGGAGAGTGCCATCTAACATCATGGGGGAGGGTATTCCATAAGATTAGAGAAGCCACAGAAAAGACCTGATTCTGCAGCCTTGCAACCTGGAGGTAGGGTTACCAAAGAATACTCTCCCAAGTACAGTACACAGGACAGACAGACTATGGTCAGAGAAGAGGGTTCTGCAGATACTGAGGGCCTAAGCCATATAGAGCTTTGTAGGTAATGACAAGCACTTTGAAATTTACCTGGAAACTAAAACAGCTTTTGCAGTATAGATGTTATTCTACTGAAATGATCCTGGTTAGTCAACAACCAGGCAGCTTTATTTTGGACCACTTGTAATTTTGGAACAGTCTTCTAAGGCAACACCATGTAGAACACATTATAGTAATGCAGCCACAAGGTGATGAAAGTATTGCCAAAGCATATCATTCCAGGATCAGCCATATCTAGTATACTAGCCTAACCCAGTCAGAGGCTATCCTGATCATAGCCCCTACCTACTGCTCTACTGCTGAATCTAGAATTTCCAGATCATGTGACTGATCTTTCTAGGATTATATAACCCCATTTTAAGCCACAGCTGGAACCAACCTGAATCCAAATGGTTTCTGGATAAGTGGTCAATCTTTCTTGCTGGGATTTAATTTGAACCTCTTTCTTCCATCCAGTCCTTTACAGCATCCATACATCAGGTAAGGATCTCCACAGCATCTCCTGCTAAGTCAGTACAGCTGGGTATTACCAGCCTATTGATGACATCTCACTCCAAGTCTTACCCAGTGGTTTCATGTAGATGGTAAATAGAATGTTAAATAGTTGTTATAACCACTATTCAGATATAATATTCCAATATTTCAGAAATGACTTTAAATTAACTAATAGATGAGTGTCTATACCTTAAGTGCCTGTCAATACACTGCATATACTAATTAGTTTGTGAGATGGTACAACAATATGTTGGCTCACAAGGTAGTCCCTGAATTAGAAATCTTAGCTTGCACATAATAGTTCAAACAGGTTTGGGGTAAAACTGGGCTTTGATTTTGGCATACTGCCCAAAATGTGCCCAAATTAATCAGTATCATGTCATTCATATCAACAGGGAATGTTACATGTGACAGGGTCCAACTAATTATTTCTATGTCTATTTAAAACCATCATGTGGAGGCCTTGATTGACCAAAGCAAAGATGGGTGGTGGTAATCAATATGTATGGGCCCATCTGGTGATATCTGTGGCATCCAAGATGAAAGTAAGAGAAATACAGTAGATCTGAATGAAAGTAGTTGTGAAGTTGATGACTCTATGCCAGAAGTGAACATTTAGGTTTAATTATGAATCAACAAAAAGGCAAAAATGTATGTTAGAAAGTATGAATTGGTGTAATTTAGATTGTACATATGAAAGTAAGTTGATCCATACAGCTTTTTCTTAGGAGTTGGGTTGAACAAACTTAGGTTACAAAATGATTCTGCAAACATAAAGTCTGTTCCTGAATAAGAAAGTTGTAAATAGCACTTCACTGAATCTTTAACCCTAGACATGCAAACAAAGAATAATTGCACATTTGCATAATACGTACTTTTGCACATTTGGCTGCATATGGAAGAATCATTAAACATTTGTGTTATTGTAAGTTAACTTACATTTTACTAAAAAAATGAATTTATAGCAGCTTTAAGCAGAGCAATTGATTATTATAGCTAATTAGTCCATTGCATAGGTATCACTTTCCTCTTTTTTTTCCAGATTGGAGAAGCCATTGGAGATAATAGTAGTTCTGTTTTGGACTTTCTGTCTATGAAAACATATTCAGATATGTCACTTGATATATCCATGTTGAGTTCATTAGGTAGGTGTTCTTATACAGGAGTTCAGCACTGAAGGTATAATCCAGTAGTGTATATATTATCTGTTCCATTAGTCCAGGGGTTCTCAAAGTACGGCCCGTGGGCCGGATATGGCCCGCCAGGGTCATTTATCTGGCCCGCCCACCTGATTGGCCGCTGCTGCTGTCTGTCAGAAGCGGAAGTGTCGGGGCTGTGTTGGGAGCTGCAGGCAATGCATGAGGAGGGAGATCGCAGAGCCGGTCTATTCTACATGACAGGTATGCCGGGTCCGGCGGCTCTCCTCCTCTCCTCAAACTATAGTCCAGCCCCCCAACATTCTGAGGGACCATGAACTGGCCCTCTGTTTAAAAAGTTTGAGGACCCCTGCATTAGTCCATTGAACTGCTTTGGAATTGCTGGGGTTTTGACATAAAAGTTAATAAGCTGTTTTTTGTTCTAAAGATCTATACACACATGCGTACACACACACACACATACATATAATGTATGCTTTTGTCCATTCTAACACCATACTATGAAAATCATGGGCTCTAGACAGCAGCAGCTGTGGGGGGGAGGGCAGAATGACAAAAGCGGTGTTGTAGTGTCATAACACAAGCTCTGCCCCTTTTGTATATGCGTCATAACAATGTATGGACATATGAAAAGTGTGGAGCATTCTAACAAAAGCAGCAAGCGTATACAGATGCCCATGGCTTTAGGCTGGTTGTCAGTTATCTAACCCAGTCCTCATCTATTCCTCTTAAGTTGCTAATTCAAACAGCCTATGGCATACTTTCCATCTCTAAGTGCTAATATATGCTTATTCAGTTTATTCCATCTAAACTGCTGGGAAGAATGCTCACCTCCTAAAAGTTCCCTTGCTCAGAAAAGAATGAGTAAATCAAGTCATAAGATAGGAAGGCCTATCAGGGAGAATCTTGCATTTGCAGCAGTCACACAATCTAGTATCTTACAGGATATCATCTGGAAGCATCAAAACCTTGTGTGAAATTATAAGGTTTGAAACATTTTAACTTTTTTAAAAAATATGTTTTATTTAATTTGGGGTTCTACTTAGACCATCTGCAGGTGGTCACACATATCATAGTGATCACAGGCACTAAGTTGCTGACTCCTGGTTTTATGTAGTCCTCAAAAGACTCTGATGGTGATGTACTGGTTCATATAAGGAAGAGCGTGGGAACTGATATATTAGAGACATCATAGAGTGATTGATATGTTGACAGTGATGCGGTGATTACTAGAAATGTCAGCATGCATTTATAAATACAAGTCTTGCTAAAACAATTCCATTTCATTTTTTATGGGGTAATTTCTTTAATAGAGTATGGAACATAATATATCTTGATATCATTTAGACATTTGATAAATACATTCTGACAAAGCAGTTTAGCTAAATGAGTAGATTTGTGCTGTGATAATTAAGTGGATCATAACTGTCTGGAAAATTGCACTCAAATTGCATATAAATAAATCAAGAAAAATATAGAGTGGGATGCCATTGGGCTTGATCTTAGGTCCAATACTATTCAACATTTTTAATAATGAGCTGGTGAAAGAGGCAGAGAATACTTACTAGATCTGTGGCTGACACAAAATCATGTTAGATAGGAAATACTGCAGAAGACAGAAATAGAATTCAAAATAATTATGGTGGGCTCTTTGTTGGATTCAAGCAGAGGCTGACAACCATTTCAGAGAAGCATTTATCTCATTTCCTAGATTTAGAAATAGGCTGAATTTGATGGTTTAACATTCCACAGAGTACCTTTTTCTTTTTTCCTTGTGACTGAGCATGCTTAAAAACAAAGTACTGGATTGCAGTTAACCTGCCACTTTTATTTGTTAAGACTGCCTGTGTAGGGCCAAAGCATTCTTAGAAATAAAGATGATGTTTCCCTTTGCATTTTTCTGTTTAAAATAATAATAATTTAATTAAAAAAAAAAAAAACAGGAAGAATACGAAATTAGGTGAGCACCCAGGGAAGTATCCATTAGCCTTTTGGATACCCCATTTTTACGATTTATTCAGCATATGTTGGTTTTATCTACCTTTACTGTAAGACAAGATTGATGGAAGAATGGAGTAACAAATTGATTGTTAACTTCTTAAACCATTCATCCCAAACCCATTTTGTATTCAATAATCTAATGTTGTTGACAGGTAAAGTAAAGAAAGAGTTTGATCATGATGACAATCATTTACACTTGGATGAAACAACTAAATTATTACAGGACCTTCATGAGGTACAAACGGACAGAATAGGATCCAGGCCTTCTTCTAACCTCAGTTCCCTCTCTAATGCTTCTGAAAGGGATCAACATCATCTAGGTAAATCTGTTTAACAGTATGATTACCAAAACCTTTTTATTTCCATTAAAAGTTGTGAGATTATGAAGGTATTGAGTATATTCATGTTGTGTAAATAACTGGTTTCTTTGGTTTTTTTTAACATTAGCATCCAGTAGACTTGTCTTCTCCTCCCCTTCCCTCCGTCTTGCCCATTTCATAGATGGATTTCAATTGTAAACTAGAAATCTTTTAAAAGCCAGAATGTAAATACTGAGTTGTAAATAAGTAAATGCAAATCGAGAAATTTGACCAAATTAATTTCAGTGCTATAATGTATTTTATTTTAAAATATACATTTAATATTGTTTTATCAAATTTATTGAGATGGCCCTGACATACTGTAGTTCCAAAACAAAGACACTTTAAATCTATAAACATTTAAATAAAATTATTGGCAGTATAGAGAAACACAAAATATGTTATAAAAGTTATATTTCACAGTAGAAGAGTTTATTCATCTCAGAATTTATTATTCTCAGTGAGTTTATTTCATCATTATAGAGCACCACAGAAAAGTTTCTACTCCTACTCATTATTAATCGCTCACTTTTAATAGGAGAAAGTAAACAGAATTTATAGTTCTTTGCCTTTGGTCATTGAAGACATATCCAGACAGTTTAATGTGTTTTCCTTAGTCCATGTGGCAGCGAAAAGTATAGTTTGTCTACATAACTTCTTACCACTTTGCCTTGGTAAGAAGATCAGCAAGTGATACTGTCATAACAATTTACTACAGAGCAAGTTAAGATGCAGTGGGAAAAACATCCATTAGTTGTTGCGCTGAATATGGACTGTGGAAGAAGTTGACATATGACAGATAAGTGGAGTGGTAAATTTAATTATGAGTCAGAACTTTAAACAGAAGGACTGCTCTAATGATCTCAGTATGACCTGCCTGTCAGATCTCTCAGAGCATTTGTTTGTATGCGTTGTAATGATAGACCAGGACTTCTCCAATCACCTTCCTGTCAGATCCATGTAGAGACAGCATAGCAATCTGCCAGTCAGGGCATTAGACTGTACATGGGTCTGAAGACACTCACCCAAGATTGCTGAAGTAATGGGCCTTTGTTGTTGTCTGACTAGAGAAGTCCTGGTCTACCACTTTCTGTAGCAATTGTCATATCAGACCAGCAGCATAAACCAAAATGGCCTTGAAGAAAGTTGGAATAAGCGGAGAAGAAGGGACATACTCACAGCAGCTAAAAACTGTCAGTAGGAGCTGGCTAGATCTCAGCCACTGCCATTTCATCATCATAGTTGCCACTGAAAACTTGTGTCAGGAGAAAATGGAAAATACCAGATCAGAAAAACCCAAAGTTAGTTGGCCTCAGTTGTATGCTGAGGATGAGAGGAAAGCTGTGGTATGTAGGCATATCCTTAAAAATAGTCTTTTTTGAGCCAAAACTAGACTGATGTGTGGAAGAACCTTCAGGAATCATGTCATGATAAAACTGCATTGTGAATTAGTTCTCTGCTGTTACATGCACCTAATTTGCTTCTCCCTCAAGTAAACAGATATATAATCTACATTGCAATACCTTAATAAACTAGGATTATGGTTTATTATGCCAAAACTATTCACCTAATATCTAACCCTGTTTAATGCCAGTAATCCTAAATACAAATGTATGTCTGTCCACCTACTGCCTCAATTACAAAAGTAACTCTAGGTGGATTACGTGTTAAGATTAAAACAACCATAGAAATATAAAACAGAAAACAATAGTAATACACAGCCATACATTATGGAGGATAACCAGCACTAAACAATTATAGCAATCTGTATTAAATTATCAGAGAGTAGGCCATTGCATCCTACCACAAGGCCTGCTGGAACAAATAAGTTTTCATAGCTTTATGAAAGCCCTGCAGGGTCTGGGCCAGACAAACCTCAGGGCAGACACAGATGTGGAGAAGGTACCCCTCCTAGGTCCCACAGGAAGGCAGTGCTTTACGCCTGACTTGGAGTTCACCCACTTTGGTTGGGCAGAGATAACAGAAGAAAGATAGTCATATAGGTAATTGGGTCCTAAGCAATGTGGAGCTCTATAGCTGACAACCCAGAATACCACTGGTAACCAGTGCAGCTCATAGAGCAGAAGTGTTACTTGGGCAAAACAAGAAACACCCATAAATGTTCATGTGGCTGCATTCTAGGCCAGTTGTAGCTTCCACGTACTTGGCAAGGGTGGCCTCATGTAGACCACATTGCAGTAATAATTGTTTGTTGTAAGCCGCCCAGAGTCCCCCGTTGTGGGGAGATGGGCGGGGACAAGTCAAATAAATAAATTAATTAATTAATAATAATAATAATAATCCAGATGGAAGGTGATCACAGCATGAGTGACTATAAGAACAGCCTCCCATTCCAGAAAAGGATGCAGTTGGCACATGAGATGGATTTGTGCAAAGCCCCTCCTGGCCATGGCTGCCATCTGCTTATTAGCAGCAGCCAAGAGTCCAGGAAGATCCCCAACCTGTGTATCAGTTCTACCTAGAGAAATATAATCCTGCCGAGAACTAAAGATAGTAAGTTTCTGTGACTGGAAGGTCATTGAAATCAAAGTCACTCAGTCTTACCAATAGAGGTGAATCGCTCAGTCTTGCTCAGATTGAGCTTCACCCTTTTCCCATCCAGACCCTTACAGGCTCTAGGCACTGAGACAGGACTTCTGCAGTGTTACATGTCTGGGCCAGGGTTCAGCTGGGTATTATCTGCATACTGATGGTACCTGACCCCATGCCAATGGATGACTTGTCCAGTGGCCTCATGTAGATTTTGAATAGGAGTGGAGAGAGCATTAAGCCATGTGGGGTCCTGTATAGTAAGGGTCTTGGATTAGATCTATCTTCACCTACCAACACTAAGTGGAATCAGCCCTAGAGGAAGAAGGAAAAACACAGTAATACAACGCCTGCTACTCCCAATTCTCAGAGATCATCCAGAAGGATACTACGATTGATTATATTGAAGCTGCTGAGAAGTCAGGCAGAACCAGTAGGGCCACAACACCCATTCCGGTCTCACTGTGCATAAGCACAGTCTCAAAGCTGTACCCAGATCTGCATGAAAATGACCCGATAAACCACCTTCTCCATCACCATCTCCCAAAAGGACATGATGCAACAGCCTCTTCAGGAGAAGACATACCATTGCTTCCTTTAAGGCAGGTGGGATAGCCCTCTAACTCAAGGATGAATTCACCATTTGAATCCAGCTGTCAGGTTGTGCTCAGTCCTCAATAAAAGCAATCCTCATTGAAACCAACACGGGTTCATGGATAAGAAGTTTTATTGAAGAAACAGAAGCACACCGTGATATGGCAAAAAGAAATAGCTGGAACTAAATCCCCTCAGCCAAACCCCAAATTTAAAGCCCTTTCCTTTCCCCCTCCCCCTTGATCATTAGCCCTTTTTGCTCAGGGGTGTCGAGGCTCTCCGATTTCCTCCATTGCCAGGTTCTTAATTGTCCCTGATGGTTCGGGAAATGGCTTGCCAGCATCGAGCAGTCCTCACTCTAATCTTTTCCCCCCCTCCTGCCGGAACGGCAGAACTGCAGCAGTTTAAGCATACATGCAAAAGAATGATTGTGAGGATTCTGACATGCCACCCCCCCCCCCCCCAAAAGAGAAGCAACTCCGGTCTTCATGGAATGAACCTGGGGAGAGACTAGAGAAAGGAAATAAAACATACACACCATCCCACCCCATTCACTATCTAGGTTTGTTGGGATATTTTTTATAAAAGTCTCTGACTAATTGGGGTGCCCTAATGTCCGTTTCATCCACCCACTTGCTCTGCACCACCAGGAAGTGCTTCCACTGCACGAGGAATTGCAGCTTCCCCCTCCGTGTCCTGGAGCCCAGAATTTCTTGAACCTCAAAATGCTGCTGTCCGTTAATAATTATGGTTTCAGGTTGGTGTTGCGTGGGGTGCCATTTGTGTGATCCCTTGAGCAGTTTTAGGAGGCTGAAATGAAAAACTGGATGAATCCTCCTGAGGGACTTCGGCAGTTTTAGTTGGAACGCCACAGGGTTAATGATTTTCTCGATCAGAAAGGGACCTATAAACTTGGGTCCAAGCTTTTTTGAGGGTTGTGCCGTTTTAAGATATTTAGTTGACAGGTACACTAGGTCCCCCACTTTCCATTGTTTTTCAGGAGCACGCTTGCAATCGGCGTATTTCTTGTAGTCATCCCAGGCATCTTGGAACACTGTTTGAACAATTGGCCATTGGTCAGCTAATTGCTTGATCCACTCATCAAGTGACAACACGTGGGTGACTTCTTGGGGAAATTTGGGGACAGCTACAAAATCCTGTCCCGTGGCAACTTTGAAGGGTGTGTGTCCAGTGCTATGATGCACTGCGTTATTGTAGGCAACCTCAGTAAAGGGAAGCACCTGTGCCCAATTGTCCTGTTGATAGTAAATGAAACACTGTAAATACTGTTCCAATACAGCATTCAGATATTCAGTAGCCCCGTCCGTCTGGGGGTGGCTAGCGGAATTAAAGGCTTGGCTTGACCCAATTAGCTTTATAAATGCCCTCCAGAACTTTAATGTGAACTGTGTGCCGCGATTGGAAATTATTCGTGTCAGGACTCTGTGTAACTGGTAGATATGTTGTATGAACAACTCAGCTAGTTTGTTCACTGTGGGTAGGGACACGCACTCCACGAAATGGGCTTGTTTTGAAAATAAGTTGGTCACCACCCAAATCACCATGTTTCATTTGCTCTCGGGCAGATCTACAATGAAGTCCATAGCGATCTCCCTCTAGGGCTTTTCTGGGTTCGCTAATGTCTATAAGAGCCCTGCCGGCTTAACGCCTAATCTCTTCACCATAGCGCAGGTAGGGCACCCAGCTACATACTCAGCAATGTCCCCGTGTATAGAGGGCCACCAGAATTGCCAGTGTAAAAGGTGCAAAGTTTTAACAAAACCAAAGTGGCCTGCTGTCTTGCTATCGTGGCCCTTCTGCAGTACCAATTTTCTGGCTTCCTCCAGGACATATACCGTATTTTTCCGTCAATAAGACGCCCCCATGTACAAGACAACCCCCATTTTTCCAACCCAAAATTAAGAAATCAATATTTTAAAGATAGTGCAGAACACATTTTTATTTAGTAATTAGTTAACATTGACCTGATACACTCGGTGGGAGGAGGTCCAAACTGTCTCTCTGAAGCTCTGTTTCCATGCTCTTTTGCATAACTGATTACATTCAAGCACGAGTGAAACTGCCGGTAGCTTCTCTCTGCAAATAGCCTTCTCTAATTGGTTTGTTCAGCATCAACTGACATCAGTTACATAAGGCTCGTGATTGGAGGAAGTCTGTTTGGGAGACAAGCTATTTCACTCGTGATTGGAGGCTAGCAATAGGAGGAAGCCTGCCTGCAGAGACAAAGTATGGGCAGTTTTGCCACCGTGCGGTTCTCTCCTCGGCTGACTTCCTTGAATAAGACGCCCTTCAATTTTTAGGGTAAGGATTTTAGAAAAAAGTATCGTCTTATAGTCGGAAAAATACGGTAATTTGCTGCACCTCCTCCACGCCTTGTTGCGGGTCTCCAAGGTATCTTTATTCTGTTGGAACCATTTATTGTTTTGCAACTTGTTGCAAAAATCATTTAAAAAGTCCCATGCTGGGTCAACCCTGTAGCCCCCCTTCCACCCAGGTTGCCACCCTCAGCCCGGTGTGGGGTTTGGGTATAACGGCCGCAATCACTGTTTCCCTTTGGCTGTCATGCTGCGGTAATCTAGATAGAGCGTCTGCCAAAAAGTTCTTCCCCCTGGTATATGCTTTAGCGCAAAATTGAAGCAGCTGAAAAACTGCGCCCACCTCACAAGCTTTGGCGATAGCTTCCTCGGTGACCGTAGCACTTCTAAATTCTTGTGATGGGTCCACACCTCGACTGGTCAGACAATCGCGAGGATTCTGACACCAGCCATTAATTACCTCCTGGGAGGCCTTGGCCAAGAAGATATAGGTGGCAGCACTTACATTACTGGCAGCACTTACATTACTGAGACCCTGTCTATTTCCTCAAGATTCACATGCTTAAACTATTCCCAGATAATAGACCCCTCCCCAGTCAGCTCCATAGGACCTGCCCAGTCAGTGTTCAACTCTAAACCAGACAGAGTAACTATGTCCTCACAGAACATAGTGAATATATTCCTCACAGCAGTCCTTAAGAAATTCTTTATGTGACTTGCAATCTGATACTTTTTTTTGTAGACCTCAGAGCTTTCTCTAACTTTCAACAATGAGGTGAACAAAAATCACAATGTTGGAATCTGAAATATATGAAAACTGGAATGTAACACGAATAGTAAGATTTATACAGTTTTTTTAAAAAAGCCCACCTGCCATTGCAAAGGACAAGCAATAAAAAATGAAGCCTAGACTGCTATTGCCCAGCTAACTGGAGCCTTCACTACATTGTTAATTTTGGCAACATTTTTTCTGACCAGTTAATACAGATTGGTATTATTAATTTGGATCACATTGATTTTTAAAAAAGTAATAGATATTTGAGAAGTGAAGCTTTCAAAATGTCTTAATCAATACTGATTTAAAATGATTTTTTCCTTCCATATTTTATACAGGAAGCCCGTCTCACTTAAGTATAGGAGAACAGCAAGACATGGTCCATGACCCCTATGAATTTCTTCAGTCTCCAGAACCTACAAATGTCAATAATTAATCTCACATATATTGTATATATTAACTATGAAACATTTCATAGACTCCCACCAAACAGTAGGCATTTCAACTCTTTCTTTCCTCCCCAACTCCCAAATAAGAATTACTGCTTAGTTATGTTTATACATTTTACTTGGATAAAATACATCATGGTATTTGTACCATCCCAAACAATATTTTAGGAATATGTACAATAGATCTGGAGTTACAAATTATGTATTTAAGAAAACCTGTTTATAAAAATGGCTAACCAGCTGTTTATCATGCTGTTGATTGCTACACATACTTAATGTACAACTGTGGCTATATAGAAAGTTCTCTAAGATAAATTTATTTCATTTGTAATACAATTTTCAGAAATAGGGTGGTTTCATATTTTCCCTTCTATCAGTTTTTCATTGCCAAGATGGTCTGATGAAAAGAAAGTTGTTGACTCTTCATTTAGAATGAAAAACAAAGTACTCTTGAGAACTTTTTAAAATTAAGTATTTGAAATTTGATATTGTATGATTTTAAACATTATGTACAAACCAGAATAATACATTCATTAACAATATTGTAAATATTAATAAAAATGTACTTGTGTTCTGGTGTTCCCAGTTGATCATTTGTCAGCTTGAATTAACTTAAACTTTGATTTTCTACGTATGCATCAGTTTGCAGTTTTAAGATACCTTACAGCAGGGGTCTCAAACATGTGGCCCAATGGCCACATGTGACCTGCTGAATTCTTTTGTGCAGCCCACATTAACTCACCCATCAGGCACTGCTGTCTCAGTTTCTCTGCCCATCTTTGCCTCTGAAGGCCCCTGCTTTCCACCACTATCTTGCTTTGCTACCTTTCTACTTTGTTCCTTTATTCATTCACTTGCCTCTTCCCCCACTGTTTGTTCATGTTTGTGGATTGGGACAGTTTTTTTTGCAAGACTGAGCTCATGTGCAGCTGTGACAGCACTGGTGCCAAAGGGTACATGATGATGCTGGGTTTTGGAGGGGTATGGTAACCACATTGGGAGCCAGAGGGGTACATGACAGTGCTGGAGCACAGTAGTGGCTGAGGTATGCAACAATATATAGGTTAGCCAGAGAAGATCAAAGTGCTTCATTTTTGCTTGCTGCAAGAACCCATGACAGTCCATTTTACTGTTTTATAGTAACAAATTTCTGCTTTTATTAACCATCAGTAGTGTCAATTTAATGTTAATAATTACTAATTATAAATTATTTATTATTTGATAATGCATTTTAATCTGTCGCATTTTTCATGTTTATAAGTGTGGCCTTAAATCAGTGCATTTTATGTAAGATTGTCTCCATATTCATTTTGTTCAAGATCCCTGCCTTAGAGTACAGGTAGTCCTTGCTTACCGGCGGTAATTGGGACCGGGTACTCTGTCACTAAGTGACACAGTTGTAAGGTGCAATGTCAAATGACCATGCTAACTTATGACAGCAGTTCCAGCAGTCTCAGTTGCCGTTGTTAGGCAAATCCTGTGTGGTTGCAGCATCCCACAGTCACATGATCGCCATTTGCAACCTCCTGCCGGCTTCCCCGTTGATTTTGCTTGTTGGAACCTGGCAGTGAAGGTTGCAAATGGCAATCATGTGATATTGGGATGATGCAACGTTATTGGAAACTGGTTGCTGAGTGTCTGAATTGCTATGACATGACCTCGGGGATGCTATGACAGCTGCAACTATGAGGACTGGTTGTAAGTACCCCTCATTCAGTGCCATCATAACTTCAAACAGTCACTGAACGAGTGGACGTTAAACATGGAATACCTATATGAAATTCTCATTCATGCAGTAAATCTTCAGGACACCTGTATTTACTTACTAACAGTGTTGGAATTATTTCCTGCTTTCTCTAACTTTGAGACTTACAGTGAGACTGGCAAAAGGCTCAGAAGCTGACCTAACCCTAACCCTATCATATGTGGGGGAGGGGAACAGTAAAAAAAATGCATGCTGTTCATTTTGTATAAGGATGAAAACCATGAATGCTTGGCTAGGGGTACTTGTGCAAAACTATGCACGCGATGAGATTCTTTGACTAGGTGGACTGTGGAAAACTGAATTAGAAAATATCTCTGATAAAGAGGAAGTATCAGAGTAGACAAAGTCAAAGTAATTAAAAGAGGCAGAGTAGGCATGGAGATGAAGGGAAGAGTAGCTGATTGAAACATCACCTCTCGGACTGAACCAAGAACTGCCATCTCCCTGCTGACATTGACCAACCAGGAGGGACATGGATCTAATACATAGGTGGCAGAGTTCACAGCTGCAAGGAGCCTATCAGCCTCAGGGCTAACCATGTATAACTCATCCCAGAAAACTGGGTAAGACTGTGCTTCAGTCATTTCCATAGGACCTGCCTAGCTAGTGTCCAACTCTGAGTGGATCCAAATCATTTTGTCCAACAGATGGTGCAAATAGTCTTCACAGTGATCCTGCAAGGCTCCCCTATCCGTCCTTACCCAGAAGGGATCTGGTCACCTGGCTATTTCAGAGCTAATGGTCTTGTCCTGTTACAGGGGGGTGCAGGAGTGGGTGGGACATGCGTGGTCTCTTGCTGGGGCTTAGACACCCTGTCAAAGTCTGCTGAGTGCATGGCAGGTGCTGTTGGAGTGACAGGATTCCAAGTAGGACAAGATGGGTCATTGGGAGGGGATTGAGTTGCTGTATCTTTAAGAGGGGAGAGAGATTGGTCTATGTATGATTGGGCCTGGGAGGGAAATGTGGAAGGTGGGGTTGGGATGGGGCTGAGGGAGATATGGTGGGAACTTGAGGGCAGTTCCCTTGTCCAGCCCTTGGCTTCCACCCTCAGTGCCTGGCAATTGGATCCTTAGTGGCCCTGGACTTCAGCTGTTGCTTTTGAATGCCAGGTTGGTGTGTAACAACGCTGCCCTCATCCATGATCTCATCTTGAATGAGGGTGCCAACCTAGCATGCCTTACCAAAATTTCTTTGGGCCCAGGGGGTCACCTCTTGGAAACATGCTCAGGTTTGGGGTTCTGAACCAGCTGAGAGCCCAGTGGAGGGAGAAGGAGTGGCTGTTTTCATCTGTGAGTCACTACAGGCTTTCAGAGACTCCACAGATAATTAGATGTGGGCTGCTCTGGTTGAAGTTGGGCTTAAAAGAACAGTTGGGATTGCTGCTGGTGTACCACTCTCCCTACTGCCTGGCAGCATCCTGGCTGAATTGCTGCATTCCATTGCCAGGTTGGCAATAGAGTCCTCAAGCCTGCTTGGGGATTTTAATTTGCCACCCAGTGATGTTGAGTCTGGGGTGGCTCAGGAGTTTGTGGCCTCTGTGTCAACCTTGGATCTGTCCCATCAACTGGTGGTCATACATTGGATCTGGTTTTTGTCTCAGGGTGGTTGAGATGTGATTTGGCAGTGGAGAACATTGACACCAGTCTGTTGCCATGGGCAGATAATTCTCTGGTAGCCTTTTGATTCCCTGGTGTCACTTCTCCCTGCAGGGAGACAGGACCAGTTCAATCAGCCTGCCCCAGGCAATCGATGGTTCTAGGGAGACCTCGGAGTTTTCCCTGAGGATCTGGTGGGCAGTTTGGCTGAGGCCCTAGTCTCCATGTGAAATGGGCAGGTGGCTGGGGCTTTGGACTGTTTCATCCCTATGAAGCCTTTCTCTGCGTGCCAATCCCAAGGTGCACATTGGTTTACTGAGGAGCTCTGGGGGATGAAGCACCAGAAGAGACACCTCAATGCAGAAGACTCAAAGCAAGTCTGACCAGACACAGATAAGAGCCCATATTAGGGATTACTTCATGGTAATAAGGCCAGCAAAAAAACAGTTTTTCTCTGCTCTTACTGCATCTGGTGCTAGCTGAGTGGTGGCCCTGTTCCGGGTGGCCTAGTTCCTATTGGTAGGGAGAGCCCCTCAGAAAAACTGCTGGGCTGCTATAAGGGTTATTCAGGCTATCTGGCAGATAAAGTCACTCAGATCTGCTCTGACTTGGACTCTGAATGGGCAGGGCAGGCTGAGGTGACTGGGGCATGGTCCGGTGGTATGAGCTGGATGAATATGAGCCTGTACTCTTGAGGAAGTGGATAGGGTTTTCTGTGTTATTAGCTCAGACACCTTTTTGTTGTATCAGGGCCTCTCCTGGGTTGTAAAAGCAGCCAAGGAGGTGACCCATGGTTGGGTTCATACTATGATGTTGGCCTTTTTGATGGAGGGGATGATATTTTGTACAAGAGGCAGTGGTGCACCCCCTCCTCAAGAGGCCATCCCTGGACCCAATGGTTTTCAATAACTGCCGTTCAGTCTCCAACCTTCCCTTTCTGGTTGGTCTGCAGTTGATGAGAATCCTGGAAAAAACTGATTACTTAGACCCATTTCAGTCAGGTTTCAGGCCAGGATTTAGTACTAAGACAGCTTTGGTTACACTTCTAAATTATCTGTGGCAGAGCCAGATGGAGGTGGTGCATCCATCTTTGTGCTCCTTGATCACTCAGTGGCTTTTGATACTGTTGACAATGGTATCCTTCTGAACCAGTTCCATGGGCTAGGGATTGGGGGCATCTTTTTACATACCACACTCTCCTATCTTTCATGTTCTATGCTGACAACTTGTCACACAACCATGCACACCTGCTTTATGTCCTTGGGACATTTTAGTACCTCCTATGGTTCCCCATGGACTGACTATAAAAGATTTCATGCCAGGTAAGGAATAAACTTTGACTCTCCAGTTCTTTAAACCTGTGCACAGGGATTTGCTTACGGAAGTAGTTCATTTTATATATACATATACATGTACATATACATATACATATACATACATACATATATTTGTCACATTTATATAGCACATGGAGGCTACATGGCTAGATAAAGTGCTTTAGTGCAGAGCTAATAGAAATCATACATATGGAGAGCTGCATCCTGAGGAATGCAGAAATCATGTTCCGGGGTTTAAATCTTAGGCCTTCCCATTTTTTCAAGTCAACCAAATTTTGGTGTTTTCTTCTGGGCTTTGGGATTGTAAGGCACTGCAGTAAAATATAGCTCTCTGGACACTTAATCTGTAATTTAACAATTGGCTTAACTGGGCAAAACACTTACAGACATGACTCAAGTAGATAGTAGAATTGATATTCTGATATTTGCTTTCCTTCTGATATTTTGCTTTCTGCAATGTAAAGAAATTGAAGCCTGTCTATAGGTTTAAAGTTCCTCCCTTTTCAAATTGATACTTGGCTGAGAGGCAACTGAATTACGTTTACATAATTATTCTGGGAAGTGCTGTTTATTGTCTTGCAAATTCAGCCATTATAATTACAGGTAGTCCTTGATTAACGACCCACTCATTCAGCAACTGTTCAAAGTTACAACAGTGCTGGCACTGAACAAGGGATGGTTACGTACAACCAGTCCTCGAAGTTCCAGCTGTCCCAGCGCCCTCGCAGTCATATGATTGTGATCTGGGCACTTGGCAACTGGCTCACACTTACAATGGTTGCAGTGTCCCAGTCACGTGATCAAAATTTGCGACCTTCCCTGCCAGCTTCCCACAAGCAAAGTCAATGGAGAAGCCAGCAGGAAAGGTTGCAAGTTGCTCAGGTAAGTCTCCCCCACCTGCGCACCCAGCACCTATGTGTTTGCACTACACCTTGCCAGCCACCCACACACCCTTGCACACTCTCCCTAAGCCTTGCTGTGCTCGCGCCACATG
Source organism: Liasis olivaceus (assembly GCA_030867105.1). Taxonomy (NCBI): domain Eukaryota; kingdom Metazoa; phylum Chordata; class Lepidosauria; order Squamata; family Pythonidae; genus Liasis; species Liasis olivaceus. The sequence goes on from CM061351.1 coordinate 61,183,036, forward strand.
TCCCCAGCCACTCATGCACCCTCCCTGGCCACTCGCAAACCCTCCCCAGGCCTCACTGTGCTTGTGTTGCGCCTCCCCAGCCACTTGTGCACCCTCCCCCATCTGGCAGTAGCCACCCCGAGCCCCACTGCACTCACACTGTGCATCCCTTGCCACTCATGCACCCTCATGCACCCTCCCCAAGCCTCACTGCACTTGTACTGTGCCTCGCTGGCCACTTGCGCACCTTCCCTGGCCACTCATGCACCCTTGGCACCCTCCCCCACCCAGCAACAGCCACCCCAAGCCCTGCCTCACTTGTGTCATGCTTCTTAGCCCCCCACACACACACCCTTGCTCCTTCTCCCACCTGACAGCAGCCACTTATCTGCCTGCCAGCCTGCTTGCAAGCCACTTCAGACTTGCGACTTCCTGCCAGCTTCTCCACTGATTTTGGTTGTTGGAAGTCAGCAGGAAATTGCAAGGAGGTGCTTGCTTAACAATCCACAATCCTCACTAAACAACAGCAACGGGGACTGAAGGGATTGCCTTTGCTAAGCGATGCTGTCACGTGACGTCACGCTTTACAATTGCATCGCTTAGCGACAGAAATTCCGGTCCCAACTGCTGTCATAACTCAAGAACTACCTGTACATCATACTTCAGCTGGTGATCCAACAGACCTCTAAATCCTTTTGACATGCACTGCTATCAAGGCGAGTTTTCCCAGTGCTGTACCTACAGATTTAATTTTGTTTCCTACCCAGCCACAGGACCTTCCACTTGTCATAGGTGAACATAACCTATTGAAACCAGTCAGCCATCAACAGGCTCATTGAGATAAACACTATCTACACACTATTCAAAAGAGACAATAAAAAGGAAACAAAAAGACCAGAACACCTCCTTGCCAGCAATCAACACCCATATAAGCAAAGATTAACACCAGAATTAACATCAGACAACCAATTAAGCTGTAAACAATACCCTAATCAAGGAACTACCAACTCAGAGAATTAAGTAGTAAACAACAGCCTAATCAAGGAACTACCAAGGAGAAAACAACACCCCCAACAACACTGACAGGGCAAGCTACTGCATGTAAACAGTAAAGCAAACCCTGCTCCCTTCTAGCACAGATGTTACCTAGCTGGGTAACAAAATGTCTGCAAGAAAACCACCAAGGACTTATATTCTCTTCTATTCTGTTGTTACCTGGAATTTTAGGCTTTACTATTAGCATTTTAAAAAGGTGATATTAGAATTTTTTAACATGGCAGTCTAGGCCTCTTTTCTACCTTTAAGAGAGCATGTTTTTCTTCTGGGCCAAGGCCATTTCTTCTGGTATATTTGAGAGCTTGGCTTTTCAGCAACTAAACAACAGACAGCATATTCTGAAAGTCCTTGAATAACTTGCAGGTTTTAAAGATACAAACCCAGCTGGGAAAGGGAGTGACATAACCCATACATTTGCCACTTGTGAAATGTTATCTGGAATCAGTGTTTTCTATTGAACAATTCTCATATGTAATCAATGTCTTTTATTGTTTGATTACCTGCTTTCTGGCGTATCACATATACTGAATGTATGTATCATTTGTTTCTGTACCCTATAAAAAGACTTGAACCCCCCCCCCCCCGCCCCTTAATAAATGCTTTTTGCTTTGCCTGAATTACTGGGTGGTTCATATTTTCAGGTAGGCTGAGAAAAAGGTAAAACTGTTTTCTCTCCCAAATTCAGGGAATAGGTCTTCAAGCTCCACGCCATTTGGGGTGCCTGAGTTTTAAAGGCAACACTTTCATTTGAAGAATACTGGTAACTACTATAATACTGGTAACTACTATAATGAGCAAAAGCTTTTTGCTGGGCTCAAAGAAATGGCAAGTCTCTTTGTCAGTTGGTTGCCATAGCAATCTTTCCAATTTTTAAGAGCCCCAGCATTCCAAAACTGCAGAAGCAACAGTTGCAGATCAAATGGAGATTATCCACGTCTAGTAATTTAGACATGGAACTAAAATAGTTTAAACTGCAGCACAACTGTATTTGAGGTAAACTTTATTAAAGGTGCAAATAGGATAAGTAGTTTGCTGTTCCTATCCCATCTCTCTCACACAGCCCTATTTACATGGCATGCTTGTGTAACAAACTGAGCCAGGCTGAGCATTAACTTAGTTAAAGGACTAGGTGAATGCTTCCTACATTCCACAACATGCCTGTTAGAACTTAGTTCATTCCTTGCTCGGGTCAAAACACCAGATGCTGTAATTTGGAGTTTTATTTAGCATGCAAGGCAAAAGCAGTTTGCATTGAGGGCAGCCAGCCCCTTGCAAGGGGTGCAAAGCCATTTTAATTACAGGTAGTCCTCGACTTACAACCATTTGTTCAACAACCGTTCCCAAAGTTATAGCCGTTGCAGTGCCCCCAAGGTCACATGATCAAAATTCGGGTGCTTGGCAGCCCACATGCACTTATGACCGCAGGGGCTCTCCAACTCCCTCCACCCATCCATCTCTCCCCACATCTATGCCCTTTTGGCATCTCTGCACTTTGCATTAGCTAACCTTCGCTGTCTTCTTGCTCCTGCTGACCAAGCATACCTGGCCAGCCCCTTCGTGAGGCAGCTACTGCTCACACAAAGCTTTCTTCCCAAGGTTGCACGTGTCAGGGAAGATGGCCTCATGTGGCCAGCAGTTGCCTCACAAAGAGCCAGGCTGGGCACGGCTCATCAGCAGTGGGAGCAAGAAGACAGTGAAGGTTAACTGGGGCAGCACAGCGCAAAGTGGCAGGGGTCTCGGAGTACAAATTGGTGAGGATGACTGAGGCTGGGACTGGGCTAGGGTGGCTGGGGCTTCCCAGGATGCTGCAGCTTCGCGCCACACTGCTGGGGCTTCCCAGGTGGCTGCAGTTTTGTGCTGCACTGCTGGGGTTTCTTGGGGCACTGGAGTTTCGTGCTGCACTTCTGGGCTGTGGCAGCTGTGGCTTTGCACTGTGACTCAGGGGCTTCTTGCAGCTCCAGAGCTGCAGCGTGCCAAGAAGCCCAAGCCACAATGTGGCAAACAGCCCCAGAGCCGTGTGGTTCTGCTCTGCGGTTAGAGGGACCCCAGAGCCATGCAGTTCTGGGGCTGCTTGTCACCCTCCAAGGCAGGGTGCAGGGAGGCCAAAAGGGCAGAGATGGGGGGGGGAGATGGGCGAGTGGGCAGGAGTTGAAGAGGAGGCAGTCCTTTAACTTACCAAGGCTCAGAGCTGGGAGGGACCAAGCCCGGAATGGCTTGGATTGGGGTGAGCCCTCAGCTAGTGGAATTCAGTTAATGCTGGCAACAGGGAGTACCAGGATTGCCATTGCTAAGTTTAGCAATGGAAATTCTGGTCCCAACTACCGTTGTAAGTTGAGGACTACCTGTATATTTAAAGGATTTGGTGAATACTTCCTAGACACATCATGCTCAAGCCATGCATTTTAACAATAGATATATACCCATCACGCTATTCCATTTCAGGGTAAGTAATACTATGCAGAGTGCAGAAAAGAAGAAATAGTAAGCCAAAGAAGTTAAAGGCATGAGATAAGAAAAAAAGAAATTCTTTTACCATTTGTCCTTTATCCCAGCACTCTGATCAGCCGGCACTTTCTGAATGCATTGTTTAAAAAACAAAAACAAAGCCCAAATTCAGAGCTATTTCCCCCAGCCTTTTTGTTTTGAAAAATAGCCCTGAGACAAAACAGGGGAAGCAGAAATGCTATTGTAAGAGTTGCAGTCACTCTTTCTCCTTACCTTATTTTCCTGGAATAATAAGGGCTACTTAACTATTAGTGATGGCTTGCACAACATGCTGAACCATAGCTAAGGTAAGACAACCTATAACAACCTATGTTTATATGCTTAGAAGCCAGTAACTTCTAGCTGTTGGTACATATGTGTACTATTAGAAGGGATCCCCACAATATGCATTGCCTCCCATATCCAATAGTCCTACAAGGAGGTATCATAGGAGCATAGGTTGGAAGGGATCCCGGAGGTCTTCTAATCCAACTCCTTCCTTAACTTTTACAGCATTCACATCTCTGCTGTGGGAAAAACTATCTGATGCTGACTTGGTCAGTTGTAGACATTTTTAATAATAACTAAAAACTTATTTTCCACTGGCATTTATGACTATCAATTTTTACCATTGGTTTGGTTTTAACTAAATGGTGGAGAGAGAGGGAGCTGTCGGACTGTCCTTGTGATTGTTTGTGCACTGTGCCTGTGGATTTTTGTTTTGTTTTGTTGGAAGCATTTACTTGTATGGAGTTCAGACTGGAGGTTTGGAGGTTGGAGCAGGCCCGACTGGACTGGAGTGCAGCATCCCAGAGGACAGCTGCATTGACTGTTTTACTGTGCTTGTAGCTTTACAGTGGTTTGCAGTGGTTTGCTGGCCGCGTCTGCTGTTTTGGTTGGCTGTGCAGTTGTTGTGGACCTGGCAGCAGTTTTTTGGACTGGGCACTGGCTGCTAGTCTGTCTTTCCAGAGGAGCAGGCTGCTGCTGGATGCTGAGAGTGGGCTGAAAAATGGGCAGCTGCAGGACGTTTTGGGATGCTGCTGCTGGACGCTGCTGCTGGACACTTCTGGGGAAGCAGCTTTTGTGGATGCTGTTAGACGCTTTCTGCTGCTGCTGAGGCTTCTGCTGGGGGGTTCTGCTGCTGGATGCCTTTGTCATCACCTGATCCCTTCCTGCACCATCTACTCTTCTCACTGGACATTGGGGCTTGGAGGTGTGAGCAGGGGCTGGGTGGGTGGGGGCTTCAGTAGAGTGGCAGGCTGCTGTGGAACTTCTTCCCCCATGGAGGCCACTATGTCTGCCCTCCGGGTAGCCCCAAGGAGGAAGGAAGAAGGAAGGAAGGAACAACTCAGCTCCATCTGTTCGTTGAGTGCTGTTGTGAATGGACTGATTCTGAGTGACAGCCAGAGGAGGAATTGGGGGTGGGTGAATGAGGGGAGCCCTCTACCAGCTGGTGGGAGTGGCAGTGGAGGGTGTCTGGCAGTGTTTGTGTGTATGAATGTATTGTAGTGTGTGTGAGTGTATTGTAGTGTGTGGGGAGGTAGTGGTGCTGAGAGCTGGTGAAGCTAAAGTGCCTCGGGGTGCCCAGCTTCCCCTCCCATGGATGGTTGGTTAGGACAATGGGAGGTTCCTGGTCCCTGGTCTTGGGGGGCTTGGTTTTGGGAATGTAGCTGCTGTAGGGGGAGTGGAGGCAAGCCATAGTATGATGGTAGCAATGGGCATGGGGAGATATGGTGGGAGACAGGGAGTGGGAACGCGGAACCATTGTCTTATACTGGTTTTGTGTTCTAGCTTCTTGGTCTCTACCCTGGTACCCTGTCAGCAGACCTGCAGTGGCCCTGGCCTCTGGCTGCTGCTACTGAATACCAGGTAATAAGGCCTCCCATATTAGTGATTTAATCATTGATGAGAGGGTCAACCTGGCACGTATTACTGAGACCTAGCTGGGTCCAGAAGTGTGGGGGGGGGACTTTCAGAAATATGCCCAGCTGGGTTTCAGGTATGGCATAAGCTGAGACTCTGGGGCAGGGGTATGGGTGTGGTGATTGTCATCCAGGAGTCTCTTACAGCTTTCAGGGGCGCTGCACCACAGGCCACTGGATGTGAGACCCTGTTCATTAAACTGAGTTCTAGGGATCAGTTGGGATTGTTGCTATTGTACCAGCCTCCCTGCTGCATAGCAATCTCCCTGCCTAAGCTCCTTGACTCCATCTCTGGGCTGGCAGTGGAGTTTCCCAGACATATGGTTCTGGGGGACTTCAATCTGCCTTCTCTGGGAGCAGGGTCTGAAGTGGGTCAGGAGTTCATGGTCACCATGATCACCATGGGCCTATCCCAGGTCATCCAGAGCCCAGCACGGAAAAGTGGTCACACTCCAGATCTGGTATTCCTTTTGTAGCAGTGGCTGTGTGATATGAAATTGAGTCTCTTGGTGTCTGCCTTGTCATGGTCAGATCATGCCCTGATTTCCATGGGATTCTCTAGTGCCACTATCCATCACAGGGAAGCTGGACCCATTAGATCGGTCTGCCCCGCCCCTGGTGACTGATGAACCCGGATAGATTTCAGAGGGAGCTGGGGGTTGTTCCTGTTGGTCTGCTGCATGGTCCATCTGAAGCCTTGGTTGCTGCTTGGAACATGGGGCAGCTGAGGCATTGAATCAGATTGTGCCCATGCAACCTCTCCCCTCTCGGGGGTCCTGCAACTCCCCATGGTTTATGGAGGAACTGAGGCAGATGAAATGAGAGAAGAGACATTTAGAGCATTGTTGGTGCTCAACAAAGGATGAACTCGACTGAACATGGGTTAGAGCCACTATTAAGGCCTACCTTATGGCAGTAAGGGTGGTGAAGCATCAGTACTTCTCCACCCTTACTACATCTGCAGATTGCCATTCTGCAGCCCTGTTTCTGGTGATATGAGCCCTCTTGGGTAAAGGGGGCTTGGGGAACCTTTTGCAGGGGTGTGCGAAATAATTTGCTCAGCATCTGTTAGACAAAATTGCTCAGATTTGCTTGGAGTTGCATGCCTGCTTTGTTGCAGGTCCAGAAGAGATGCCTGGGGAGGAGTTTTGCCTGGTTATCTGGGAATGGTTTGAACCTTTTGGACCTGAGGAAGTGGACATGGACCTTAGGACTGTAAGCTCAGCCACCTGCTGTTTAGACCCATGCCCCTCCTGGCTTGTTAAAGCGGCCCAGGGGGTGTCATGTGAGTGGGTTCTAGAGGTGGTTAATTCTTCTTTGAGTGAGGGCATTGTTCCTTTATCTCTTAAATGGTTTGCCCCCTCCTCAAGAAGTCATTGCTGGACCCCACCATACTGGACAATTTTCATCCAATATCTAACCTTCTCTTTTTGGGGAAGGTAGTTGAGAGTGGTTATGCAACAGCTTCAGAGGGCCTTGGATGAAGCAGATTATCTGGATCCTTTTCAATCAGGACTCAGACCTAGGTATGGGATGGAAATGGCATTGGTTGTGCTTTTGGATGATCTCTGGCATGGGCAGGATGGGGGTTCTGCATCCATCCTTGCCCTACTTGACCTCTCGGCAGCGTTGACTGTGGTATTCTGGATCATCTCAGAGAACTGGAGATGGGCAGCATGGTGTCGCGCTGGTTTGCCTCCTTTCTTTAGGGTCAATTCCAGTTGGTGGTGATTGGGGAGGAGAGATTCCGCCCTCGGCCCTTACTATGAGTGCTGCAGGGTTCAGTGCTCTTGCCTCTCCTATTTAACATCTACATGAGGTCACTGATGATACCCAATTATATATCTCTGCACCTGGTGAATTAAGCAATCCTGTGAACATTTTATCCCCAGTGCCTAGAGGCTGTGATGGGGAACAACAGGCTTCAGCTGAACCCTGGCAAGACTGAGTGGCTTTGGGTTTTAGGGCCTATTAGTTCTAGGACTATGCCATCTTTGGTGCTGGATGGGGTTGCACTGCCCCAGACAGACCCGGTGCACAATCTGGGGCTCCTCCTAGACTCATGACTCCTGCTCAAAGAGCAGGTGGCAGTTGTGGCTAGGAGGGTCTTTGTACAGCTCCATGTTGAGTGCCAGTTGTGCTCATTCCTGGATTGAGAGGCTTTGCTCACAGTCACTCATGCCCTAGTCACCTCCAGATAGTTCTACTGTAATGTGCTTTACATGGGGCTGCCCTTGAAGAGTATCCAGAAGCTTCAACTAGTGCAGAATGTGACAGCGTGGGCAGCTATGTGTGCTCCTAGAAGAGCACATATCACACCTCTGCTCTGTGAGCTGCATTGATTCCCAGTCTGATTCTGGGTTCAATTCAAGGTGCTGTTTTTAACCTTTAAAGCCCTTCATGGCATGAGTCCGGGTTATCTGAGGGACTGCCTCTCCCCAATTACATTAGCCAGTCCTATTCGATCTGGCAGAGAAGGCATGTTGTGGGCACCATCTGCTAGGGATTTACACTTGATGGGTCCCAGGAGGCGGGCCTTCTCTGTCACGGTGTCCACTTTATGGAACATTCTCCCCCCCCCCAAAGTCAGGTTAGCTCCACCCCTGTTAATGTTCTGGAAGTCCCTCAAGACCTGGTTATATCACCAGGCCTGGGGTTCCCAGGGAACTAGGGACATTCTTAGATGGCTCCACTGTGGTTGATATATTTACTCTGTCCATGCCTTGTAGTTTGCATATTTTAAATTTTTAATAATATTTTAAGTTGTATTAATGACTTTTTATATTTTATGATTATTTTTTATATATTGTTGTTTTGTTTGATTATTGTATGCTGCCCAGAGTCATTTTTTATTTAATATTATTTTATTTATTTGTTTATTAAACCAATTTATATAGTCACCCATCTCACCACAAGCGACTCTGGGCAGTGTACAACAAATCTAAAAACAGTAAATAAATACATTAAAAATATAAAAAACAAAATAGAACAGAGAGTAAAAGGCTGTTAAAAATAAGGGAGCCACCTCACTAGATCATCCATCCCCTGGGGTCCCCAGGCCTGCTGGCATAACCAAGTCTTAAGGGACCTCCAGAAGCTCAACAATGATGAAGCCAACCTCACCTCGGGGGGGGAGAAGATTCCACAGCGCAGGCGCCACAGCCCGCCAAATGTAGCTCCCTAGGCAACAGAACCTGCAACACGCCCTCTCTGCTGGATCTGGTAGGACGGGCAGATGAAATCGGGGAGAGGCGGTCCCTCAGGTAGCCCAGACCCACACCATGAAGGGCTTTAAAGGTCAACTCCAGCACCTTGAACTGGACCCAGAAACAAACTGGTAACCAAATGCAGCTCATGAAGCAGAGGTGTAACATGTGTTCTACTAGAAACACACATAACTGCTCATTTTGCACCAGCTGAAGTTTTTGGATACTCTTCAAGGGCAGTCCCATGTAGAGTGCATTGCAGTAGTCTAACTGGGAGTTGACCAGGGCATGAGACATTTTTTTCAAGGTCTGAAATTTTGATCAGTCTACTTGAGACTGTGGGAGACACAAATGAGACAATTATGATTATTGAATAAGCCATAGTTTAACAACATTAGCACCCATTACTAAATGCTATAACAGAAAATCTTTTAGGTCTGAACCTAGCCTTCTCTGATTCAAACCTATTTTCCATACTATAAAATAGTTAAAGCTACAGAATCTTCACTCTCTGCAACATACATGGGCATGACAGATTGGGTTATAGTGGTTCTGGCAGCATACAGTCATATTAACTGGATGAAACATAATCATTTTGGTAGTGCATAGTATCCCATAAGCCTAGAAAATTCTGATAAGGTTTCATCAGTCCCTTAATCATAAGCTTCTCCCCCTCCTGCCAGAGGAATCACCACCCCCTTCCCCACTAGGAAAACAAAAGGAAAACCAGCAGTGCTGTAACCCTCAATTCACATAAAAATTCACACTCACTCTGGCTCCCTGCCCCTGTTGAACCCCTTCCTTTCAGCAACCTCTTTCTTCCTCAACCTCCCACTCTACAAAATCTCCTTTGCCCATTCTACTACCCAGAAGTATTTCTGCCTGAAATTATGAAAATAGTTAGGGTTTGGTGTTGAGGATAGTCAGAATGCTGATTCTAGGGAATGTTAGTTTCCACTAGACAACTCGTGACCTGTTGGGTCATTGTTTCAAAGATATTTCCTTACCTAAACAGAGAAACAGAATGACCAAGGGCAAAACAGCAGTGAGAATGTGAGCGAGTTGCAGCTTGCTGCCAGCTTCCCTATTGACTTCGCTAGAGGGAAGCTGGCAGAAATCTTCCTTCCACCCTCCTTTCCTTCCCTTCTCTCCTTCCCCCTCCCTCTTCCTCTCCCTCTCCCCCTCCCCCTCCCTCTCCTCCCATCCCTTTCCTCTCTCCCTCCCTCCTGCTCCCCATTCCAGTATGTCCCAAGGGCTCCCTCTCTTAAGGGAGGAAGAGGGCTCACCCATCAATCACAGGCACCCCCCAACAAGCCCTACTTCATCAGCAGGCATCCAAGTTTTATCCTTCCCTCACTGCCAACTGCCATTAAGAGATTTCAAATTTCTACCTTGTTTCCAAAGCAGCCCATCGCCGCTCACCCGTCAGGCCCTGCCACCAGCTGACTGGGAGCAGGGGACAGAGGGAGGCAGGAAAGAGATTGGGAATACTCCCATGACAATCACATGACCTGGGCTGACTACTGTAGTGCAGTGCTGAAGCAGCCACAAATTTCCCAAATTTCAATCCCATGGGAGTAATGGGTCCCAGAATTTGGATGCATTCTGTAAGTTAGCTCATTTAAGGTACCTCGGTTCAAAAATCGTTGCCCTATGACACACCATTTTGCCCAGTTGAATGTAATAGACACAAGAGTCTTAGTAGTATATAGATACTTGGACCATGTTGAAACAGCTTAGGATTTCATGGCAACTGTAACAATTATGTGTCTGTTCCCAATTATATTTGTTACTAAGTTACAGCATGCAGTTGCAGAAGTTCAGTTTGTCTAGTCAAATCCTTTGAAAGATTTTTGTGCTTGAAGGCCTACAGGAGTGATTGACCATTCATTGTTTAAGCAGGAAAAAGAATGAAGTCATGCCAAACCAACACAATCTACTTTTTTTAACAGTTGACCATGAATGTGGTGGATAGAGTGTGCCTTGCAAAGCGTTCAACAAAGATTCCAATGAGATTTTGAGAGAAAAGATGACAAAAAAAGGGGGTGGATTATGCTATCATTAGATGGATTCAGAACTGGTGAACAATCACATTGAATGGCATTGTAAGGTTTACCCTGTTCAGCTCCAAAGAAACTCTCGTGACACGCAAGTTCAGCAAAGAAGTTTACTGGAGTGTAACATAGGTAGGTACAGACAAAGCCAGGGTTGGCTTGGCATCACTTACATGGTGTTTTATAGTTTCCCATTCCCGCGCTTTACCCCGTTGCTTAGTTACCGATTACCCGCAGTAATCCCCCCTCGCCCAAATGGCAGATTCAGTCCAGTTCTTTTGTCTTCTTGATTGCTGTCTATTGGTTGTGTGGTTGTTGCCTTTGTTGGGTTTTCCTGTTGCGCATAAAGCCAGGAGTTTTCAATCGTGTGCTGATTGCTGAACTACCGAGCCGCTGCGCTTCCCTTTGTCTGTAGTGCTTGAGGGAAGCCGGCAGCGATACAATGTATCTGCTTGCGGTTGGAGTTAAGTGCCACCACCTGTCGGCAATCAGTTCGCGGTTTGAACTTCCCCTTTTCCGCTGCTAGCGCCTGGGGCGGTGAAATTGACTAGGTGAAACTGAACAGCTGAGCAGCGGCGTTCGCTGTGCCATGCCGGCTGAATCTGACAGACATGACTATGGAATGAGGGAGACAATATTGGGCTGCACTTCATGCAAAAATTATCTGGATGTCTTGGCTAAGCCCAAAGTGTGATGCAGGCACAAAAGAACCTAAACACAATACTAGGCCACATCAGTAGGAACATTAATAAAGATCAAGAAAATTATTTCTTTCTAGTCTGATGGATACAATAATTTGCATTATTAAGTAAAATAATTTAAATTATTGCATCCAGTTCTGGCAGTGCATTTCTGGAAGGACATTGACAAACTAGGGCATGTCTACAGAAGAGCAACCAAAACGATAAGAGTCCTAGAAGGAAAAACTGATAAGGAACAACTGGAGAATAGAAGAATGCACGGTGACATTATATTCATTCAGGTGCCTAAAGGGCTGCCAAGACAGGAAGGCTTGTTCATCAGAGTTGTTCCAGAACACAAGATAAGAAACAGTGGGTTTAAATTACAAAGGACCAGATTTTGATTTGACACCAGGAAGAATTACTAATGTTAAGACCTGCTCAATGATGGACAGGTTATTTCAGTATTGTTGTGAGCTTTTCTTTGCTATATTTAAACAGAAACTGGATGGACATCTGTCATGTACTCTGCAGAAGTAGATTCCTGCACTGGACAAGGGGTTTGACTAGATGATCTCCAGAGTCACTTGCAACTTTTACATTCTATGATTCTGTGATTGTGGACTTTAATCATGCAGCCCTTTGTTCAACTCTTACTGTATATCCTCATGGCTCATTATATCTAGCTAGAAGGGGTGCTCAGCTGGGTCAAGGAAGTTAAGAACTCTTTATGAAAAGGAGTGGTTTCAACTGCATTAAAGAAATAATAATAATTAGATCCAGAGGATCTAATAATTATAATTCTGTGGTAATCATCTACTTTCTTGGTTTCTTGATTGAGTGGGTGATGGCTGATGAGTTCCAGATACTCTTTAATGAACCACATTTACTAGATCCATTTCACTTGGGGTTTAGGTTTAATGGTGATACTTCATGGAAGAGACAGGTAGAAAGTTGCATGTTGATTCTTCTGGATCTTTCAATGGTTTTCAATCCCATCAACCATAGTATATTTCTGGAGTGGCTGACTAAATTAGATGTGGGTGGAACAGATTTGCTGTGGTTTCTTTCATACTTAGATGGCCATTAGCAGAATCATATAATCATAGAGTTGGTGTGGGACATTTAGACTATTAAGTCTAGCAACTTAATACATACAAGAATCCAATTAAAGCATCCCCAAGAAATGACATCTAGCTTCAGGTTGGAACAGTCAGTGGAGCTCACCACCTTGCTTAGTAATTGGTTCCATTGTGGAATTATAGTTAGGAAGACTTTCTTAATATTCAGTCAAAAATTGCCTTCCTCTAATTTAAAGTCATTATTCATTGTCTAATATTTGCAGTAGAGAAAAAATTCATCACTTTTTCCTGTGTGACAAAAGATATGAAGATATCATATCCCTCCATCCAATTGTCTTTTCTTAAGACAATTGTGTTAGTAAAAAAAAAGGCAAAAAGAAAAATGTGGCTATAACCGGAATCACACCTGCATCCGGTTTTATTGTTAGTCTGATGAGGAGCTCAGACATGCCCATTAGGTACTAAGAAAGTACTATTTCACTATAATTAGGACTCACCCAAAGCTTACTGGAAAGAAGTAACAAACAAATTATTGTAGAAAGGCAAGTGCTTCTCTGCTGTATCTCAATTCCAACATAAATTGACTACAAAAGTAACTGGCAAAGCTAGCACTCTCCCTGTGAGTGTTGTGTGTGTCAAGGTAAGAAAGATAAGCCATCTTCAGCCATCACTGGCCATTCTATTCCCAAATGGAAACACACTGGCCGTATTCATAATGAATTCAGTCAGCCAGTATTTCAGTCATAGCTCCTTACTATTTGATCTGGTAACATGAAATCATGCAAATCAGGACAAGGGCCACCATTTTGGTCAGTTTTCCCCTATCCACTTACTCCAGGCTAGCATACCATCTCTTAGCTCTTGTGTCAGGAGAGTACTGGCAATTGCCTTACCTCCATTAGCCAGGCCAACATAGTTTGGTCACTGCAGCCACTTAGTATTTGGGAGGTATGTCCAGAAATTGCCAAACTTTGATAATAAGTTTTGTAGTGGAATTATTTGCAATTTCAGCTACTTTACAACTCCATCTCTTTTACTTGACTATTTGGCTAGAGTTTTTGATTAGCACAACATGGGAGAGGATAATTTGACTCACAATTGTCCTGGCTGCTCCTTTTCTTCTCCAGTACTGAATAGCTTACCACAAGCAGCCCCTGACCCTACCCAAAAACATTGTGTAAAATCAGCTATTGTGCTGCTGACCCCAGTACATTTCTTTTGATCAATTATATCAGTTGATCTTTCCTAAGGTATTACTAGGTCACCCATCCTGCTAATTCAACATTAAAAAATCTTATTCATAAATCAACCTTTACATGGTAAAAGGGACCCTGTAGGGTGATCTCAATAGATTCTTTAAACCCATAACATCATATTAAACTCTTATTGTAGTTAATTTTGTTTTCACTTAGTGTATTGTATGAAATCAGTCACTATAGTTTCTAAACTATCATTGATATCTTAGTTTAGCTTGTTGACGTATGAAGTCAGTCAGATGTGATTCAAATAACCATTAGCCATGACTTAATATGATTCCTGAATCCAGTTATGTTAGACCTGATAGATAAGAATCGATTATTGTAATGTCACCAAGACTGATTTCATACACGAGGCATAAATGTTAATCTAGATATTGTCTTCTGTTCAATTCTACATGCAGCCACAGAAAATCTTGCCATATTTGATTGAGTTGTTCTGGTCTGACAGAACAAGAGGTATAGAATTGCTCTGAGCAGCCTGGAAATTGCAATAAAAGAGGTATAATGTACTTAGTACCAGATTCTATAAAAAGTATTGTATAATAAATCATGCAAATCGTTCTGCACAAATGCTAATACACAAGAACAGATACTCTCTGTGTGTATGGTATTACTAAATCCACCCTGTAATACTGCAAATGGAAGCACATCAACTCTTACTTTTCTGTATGTTTTTCATCTGAATTTTCATACTTCTTGAGGAATGAAATACTACTCCATGATATTTAAAGCTTTCTACCTTCTCTATCTTGTAACCACTAATAAACCAGTTGTGCATCTTGGGCCTTTTGACAAAAATCATTGCCTCGGCCTTTGATCATTTATTTGCAAATATTCCTTGCAGCAATATTGAACAAGAGACTTCGAAGCCTTTCTAAGACCTAGTAAGGTTTGTAACGGCAAACAGTTGGTATATTGACTTCTATACTGACAAGGGCCACACTGTCAGTACACAGCAATATTGGGATGCTTGTTTGCTTTATCTACAGTCTTTGCTAACGCATTGGTATAAAAGTTGAAGAGTAAGGGTGCCGAGATGCAGCTTGCTTGACTCTTGCCTGTTTGACTCTATGTTGTACAGGATTGAGTCAGAAAGCAAGCCAGTTGTGTTATTCTTAACTCTCAAGTAATTGTTGGTGTAAAAGCAACAGTAGCCATTTATCAGTATTAGTGGCCTCAAGCTTTTTGCCAAGTCTGCTTCTGGAGACTGCATTAAAAGTATACCTAGAATTTTGTTTTGATTCCATGGAGTACTTTTCAGCTAGATGTAAAAATGACTCCATGACAATTGTGACCATGACTGTCCTACTCCAAACCCAGCTTGTCTTCATCTAGGATGTACTCATTTTCCATCCAATCTAGGATTTTCCAATATAAGTGCCTGACTCAAGCAAGCTCATTGGAGCCAAGGATTATCTCTGGCTCCTTTTTTAAATATTGGAATGTTGATGGTCATTCCCCAATTGCTAGAAATCAGCACTGTCTTATTAATATATGTGAAGAGGGATGCCAATATTAATGTCCATCAATTCACATTATTCTTAATTAGCCCAAGTGTTATACAATCACTTCCTGGTGCCTTCTTTAATTTTAGTTGTTCTATTAATACTTTGTCTCAGAAACTGATACTGGTGACAAAATAGATATTATATCATCAGGGAATGCTGGACAAATGTGAGCCACCCAGAATTACTTTTGAGTCAGGCAGCACCAAAATAAAATAAAATCAATAAATGATTAAATGTTTGGCTATTATAAAGGGCTCTTCCTAGGTTCTCAGGAGGTTATTACCAGGTCTCAAGATACTTGATCCTGGATGACCAGCTACCATATGCTGAAAATAGGCTGAGTTCTTTTCCCTAATTCTGCTAACTGCAGCCAAGTCAACTTTAATTCCCCCCTTAAACATTAACACAGATTTATATTACCTTTTTAGGATTTGTTGGGAAGTTACAAGCAAGGAATCAGATTTATATAATTTATAGGACCTTATGATCTTTTTTTTTTTCTGAGAATTCCTGGTCAAACCAACTTGTAGACCTACCTGTTTGGTAGGGCACTGTCAGGCCTAGCCCTAGGAACTCCAAGAGACCATGTAAACTCAGTTCAGCAATGTTTATTAGCTACAACCTCTAGCAAGAATCTTCCCAGGCTGAAACCCCGGTTCCCAAGTAATGCCAGCCACAACACTGTGAATTCCTCAGGGAGGTGCCAGTCTCATCCTCTTATCTCTCCCTCTCGCCTCAGGCGATGAAAGAAAATGTTTTTCTCCCTGAGTCTGGCCTTCATAATTCCATTCCATCACAACACCCCTCCCTCCATCTCTATCCTCCCCCTCGGAGTTCTCAGCAGAACTTGCCAAAGGCAGGAGGGATGACAGGTCAGGTGATGATGGTCTCTCAGTACATCTTGCCTCCTCTGTACAGTCATCCGACTGGTCCTGAAAAACATCTACAACATTAGCAGAATCAACCCCCCTCCCTCCTACCATCTGCAAGCCTGAAGTAGAAGGCTGTGGACTGCTAGCTTGAGTCCGCTCCTCCCCTAAATCCCCCACCAAACCTTCCTCCAGCGCGCTGCCCCCTCCTTCTTCTTGCTGATTAACTACTGGCACTCCGGGCAACATTTGAGGCTTGGGTTTGCTAGGGAAATGCCTATGGAAGTCAATGACCAGCTCCAGGGCGTGAATGTTCCTTGCATTCTCCCAAGAACGCTCTGCTTCAGGGTAGCCCATCCAACGAATCAAATACTGAATTCCCTTTCCTCTCCTGCGAGAGTCCAATATTGCCTCCACCTTGTATTCCTCCTCTCCTTCGACCGCAACCGGAGGAGGTGGGGAGGAGTGAGTCCTCAAGGGACTTGGTGGGGCATCCTTAACTAGTAAGGAGCAGTGAAAAACCGGATGGATCTTCATCGACGGTGGCAGCTGCAATCAAAAGGCCAACTTATTCACCTGCTGCAAAACTTTAAATGGTCTGACAAACCGGTCATCTAATTTTCTGGATGGCCTACTGGAAGCTAGAAACTTGGCAGACAACCACACTTTGTCTCCCACAGAAATCTGTGGACCTGTCTGCCTGCGGGTATCAGCAGTCCTCTTGTACGCCTCCTTTGCCCTTGCTAATTGATCCTGTAACAGTTGCTGCGCTGCTTGCTGTTCTTTCAGAAAATGCGCTGCCCCTGGGACCCCTCCCTGTGACACAGTCTGTGGCAAAACCTGGGAAGCCCATCCATAGAGTGCTTGAAACGGGGACATTCCAATTGAAGAGTGCACTGAATTGTTGTAGGAGAATTCTGCCAAGGGAATTCACTCAACCCAATTGTCCTGGCCGTAGATGGTATAGCACCTTAAATACTGTTGCAACATCTGATGGGTCCTCTCTGCCTCTCCATTGGTAGCCGGGTGGTGCGCTGAAGACATGTGGCTGTGTACCTTCAACAGTGCAAAAATAGCTTTCCAGAACTTAGAAGAGAATTGACTCCCTCTGTCCGTTATCAATGTATTAACCATTCCTCTAAATTGGAAGACATGATCCAAAAATAGTTGTGCTGTGGCTTGAGCGGAAGGTAGACCCTTGCATGGTATGAAATGAGCCATCTTAGTAAATAAGTCCACCATCACCAGCACTGATGAATAACCCTTCACTGGAGGCAAATCAGTAATAAAGTCCATTAATACTGTATGCCAAGGCTTGGGGGGGAGTCTCTAATGGCTGTAACAGCCCAGCGGGTTTCCCATGAAAAGGCTTAGCTCGTCTGCACACGTGACAAGCTGCCACATAATCTCTAATGTTTGCCGCCATCTTAGGCCACCAATAGTCTCTTAAAGTCCTGTGCAGGGTCTTAAACACCCCTCCATGTCCTGCTGTGACATTATCATGGCAAAGTTGTAAAACCTCTTCCCGCAAGGACAAAGGAACATATAACTTCCCCTTGTGACGGAGGCATCCTCCTTCCACTGAAAATGGGGAACCCTCGCCCTGCCGGGTGCCCTGGAGGTCATCCATCCGAGCCCTCGCAAAAGCGTCCTGCGCCTGCTGCACCCTTATTCTTACCAGTAAATCTTCTGTCTGCTGACTTGCTCCCAACTTCTCTCTCGTGCTGTCCAATTCTTTAAAGTTGCAAGGCTGCAGGATTGCTGCACGCTGTTGAGGTGGTTGCTCAGCAACGTACTCCGGTTTCCGGGAAAGCACATCTGGCATCAAATTACGTGCCCCCAGAATGTATGTGATGTAAAAATCAAAATGTGAAAAAAACTGACTCCACCGTACTTGCCGCGGAGTGAGTGAGCACGAGCTCTGCATTGCTTCCAAGTTCTTATGGTCGGTGCAGACCCGCATAGGAAACCTCACCCCCTCCAGCCATTGCCTCCATTCCTGGAAAGTTGCTTTAACTGCAAGTAACTCTTTGTTAAAAATGTCATAATTTCTCTCCGCTGGAGAGAGCGTGCGAGAGAAAAAGGCACACGGCAGCCACCCCCCCACACCTACCTCATCTGCCTGCAACAAAACCGCCCCTATCGCCACATCAGAGGCATCTATGTGGAGCACAAACTGGCGGGAAGGGTCGGGATGCAGGAGGAGAGGTTGGGAGGCAAAAAACTGTTTTAACTGTTGGAAGGCTGCCTGGTCTCCCTCCGCCCAAGCAAACTTTTTTCCTTTCTTCAATAGTTGCATGAGGGGCTTCACACGCTCCGCAAAATTGGGAATGAACTTTCTGTAAAAATTAGCAAACCCCAGAAAGCATTGTATATCCTTTACATTACAGGGTGGGTACCAAGATAACACTATCTGTACTTTAGCAGGATCCATCTGCAGCCCCTCTGTTGAAATCCTAAAGCCCAAATAGTCCAATTGAGGCAAATCAAACGCACACTTCTCTGGCTTGGCAAAGAACTTATTTTCTCTCAGTCTCTGTAATACATTCCTGACATGCATCGTGTGTGATTGAACATCATCAGAGTATATTAGAATGTCCAAGTAAATCACCACATAGGAATCAATTATGCCCAAGAAAATCTGATTCATAAATCTAGAAAATACTGCTCCACAATTAGAAAGCCCGAACGGCATCACGGAATATTAATATTTTCCATATCTTGTATCAAAAGCAGTGAGATATTCATGCCCCTCCTTCACCCGAATAAGGTTGTAGGCATTTCTAAGATCTAGCTTTGTGAAAATGTGAGCCTTTTGTAGCTGGTCTAAAAGATCTGAGATCAATGGGAGTGGATAATGATCTCTAATGGTTACTTTGCTTAGTTCCTTGTAATCATGTACCGTGCGCATCAGAACTGTCCCGCTAGCGGTGGTTCTGAACGTCTGTGGATCTGGCTTCTTTGATACAAAAAATGTGGGAGCTGAGGCTGGAGACTTTGATGGCCTGATAAATCCTTTTTTCAAATTTACCTCTAGGTAATCCTTGAGAATAGCTAACTCTTTTGCAGACATATTGTCACCTGGCTGGAATTTTAGCACCTGGTTTCAAATCAATCGTGCAATCACAGTCTCTATGGGGGGGTAAAGCCGTAGCCTCCTCCTCCCCAAAAACATCTGCAAAGTCTGCATACTTGGCAGGCAAATCCCTTCCCCCATCCTGGATGCCCACTAGAGAATTGGTGAGGATAGTTCCCTGTACTTTGTGGTGTTGACAATCTGGAGCTGAAAATGAGAGGGTCCCCGCTGTCCAGCCAATGTCAGGGTTGTGCAACCTAAGCCACAAAGTGCCCAAGACCACTGGCACCTGTAAAGATGCTGTAACGTACAGGGGTAATAACTCCATGTGGTCGTTATGGTCATCTGCAAAGGGACTGTGGATTGCAGCACCAGACCTGCCCTCAATGGTTGAGCATCTATAGTCTCTACGTTCATGGGTTTGTCCAAATCCACCGTAGGTAACTGCCATTTCTGTACAGTTTGAACATCTATGAAACTCGTGGTAGCGCCTGAATCTATGAGAGCCTCCAACTCAATTTTGGAGCCGGAAGGCAATGTCACTGTGAGAGGCACTAACATGAAGGCCTGGTTGCTGTCTCCATAGTGAGCTCTCCTTAATTGCTTGATAGCCCTCCCCCCCCCCCCCCCCACGAGCTCTGAGTTTGCCAGTTTCCCTGCTGCTGCACTGGGACAGAAACTGCTTTCTTGGGGGGTGCCTGCTGCGTGCGTTTGGCTCCCGCTGGTATACCTCTCACCGGGCAAACTCTTACCCTATGCCCTGGGGCTCCACAATAGAAACACAAATTAAGATCTCTTCTCCTCTGCCTTTCCTCCCCCGAAACTGTTCTCCAAGCAGCTCCCAATTGCATCGGCTCTCCCTCCACAAATTCTCTTGTTTCAGCATGAGGGGAGGGAAGCGGGGCCAAGGAAGGCTGAGGAGCAACGAGGGGAGTAGATGGAGCATACTGTTTCAACTCCATGAGCCTGGCCTCAACTATTATACAAAGCTGATACAGGTCATCCAGAGTATTTGGAATGCCTTGTTTTACCATCTCTGACTGGAGTTCAGAGTCCAACCCATCTCTAAACTGGTCCATAAGAGCCACTTCATTCCACTCAACATCCCCCGCTAGCAACTTGAAATCTGCAATGAACAACCTTACCAGTCTGTCGCCTTGCCTGAGCTTACGAATGTCCCGACAGGCAGTTAATCTTCTCACTGGATCTCCAAAATGCCCCCTGAATGCTGTGACGAAATTCTGGTAGTTGTTGAGCATTGGATCCCCTGTCTCTATGAGGGGGGTAGCCCACTTGGCTGCAGCGCCCTTCAATAAACTCATCACAAAAGCCACCCTTGTTCGATCTGTAGGAAACTCTCCCGGTCTGCCGTCCATGAACAACTCACATTGTGCCAGGAAGGTTCTCATCTGTTCCACCTCACCTCCGTACTTCTCTGGCATGCTACCAGGCGAACGTAGTAACACCGGTGGTGGGGGAGGTTATGGCTGGGCCACTGGTCCGAGTTGCTGTATTAGTTGTTCCATAGTTGCTTTCAGGTTATTAATCTGTGCATCCACTTGCTGCTGATGCTGTAGAAGGACTGCTGCCAATAACTGTGATGTCAAATTAGCTCCCTGGGGATCTGTTGCCATGATTCAAACTCCTTTGTCTGGAAGGTAGTATGAGTCTGGGAAGATTGATGTCAGGCCTAGCCCTAGGAACTCCAAGAGACCATGTAAATTCAGTTCAGCAATGTTTATTAGCTACAACCTCTAGCAAGAATCTTCCCAGACTGAAACCCCGGTTCCCAAGTAATGCCAGCCACAACATTGTGAATTCCTCAGGGAGGTGCCAGTCTCATCCTCTTATCTCTCCCTCTCGCCTCAGGCGATGAAAGAAAATGTTTTTCTCCCTGAGTCTGGCCTTCATAATTCCATTCCATCACAGGCACATTGGTTACATATATTGAGGTTAAATACACTTGTATTTTTGTATTAGAGTATTATAACTCTTTAGTGGGTACTTACTTTCTTTGTATGCATTAAGTAAGTAGAACTGGACTGGAGCTGGGTTGTATTTAGCAAGACCGCAATGGCTTTGTGAGATCACTCTCCACTTAATGCAGTTACAGTCTTATTTCCACCATTAGAATTAGGCACCTCTGTGTGGAGGGGCCCAAGGAGAAGATTTAGTTTTAATGGAAAGTTATTATCTGGACATGATTCTACTTCTGGTTGTTTGACCTAGGGAAGAAAGAAAAAAAAAAGATATAAGAAAGTAGTCTAGTATAGAAGCTTTAACCCTGCCCAGTACATGAACTCCTTCAGATGATCACTTGTCACTGTCCTGTTTAGTATGTGTTGATATTTGAGTTAGGCACACATACCTGTGAGGTTGCACGTAGAGTCCCTAAATATTTAAGATAAGAAGGAATCCTCTCCTATGTCTGTTGGACATTGGCTGTACTGGGCATACAGGAATGCATCCTTTGGTCTCATCCTTATATTCAGATCTCCATGTTTTACACAGGCTGTTGTTACACACGTTGCTCCCAGGTTCGGCTTATGGTCACTCACTCACACACTCACAGCCTGTTGAGGCACGCAGATCTTGTCAGCCCCCCTTGCTTTCTACCTGGGTTTTCCAGATAGGTGCAGCTGGAGCTGACAGACACCCAGCCCTGGTCAACAGCGGGGAAATAATTAGGGATACACACAAATCACTTCCAACTGAACACTGAGGCACAAGAGGTTCTTTGTAATACACGGAGACCCAGTGAATTTAAAGTAACAGCAAAACTTTACTGGTTGCAAGGTACATTTGCTCTTTCTCATACACACACACACACACACACACACACACTCATCCACACTTACCCACGTCCTTCCCAACTAGGCTGCCAGGCACTAGCTAGAAGGATGGAAGCCGCCAAGTCTTGATCCAAAGGTGGCTCAGATGACTCAGATAACTCAGAGTGGGCGGGCTTTGGGACCCCTTTTATCCCCCAAAGTCCTTGTTGGGTTGATTTACAAGTTGATGGGATTGGGGTGAGGACTTCTATGTGCTCAGGCCCAACTTCCTCTTTCTGGTTCAGGTCCTTTGTTTTTTCCTTAACGACTTGCTTCCTTCTTATCTACCTCCCCGAAAGGAATCCCATAGATAAGTTTCCTGGCTTTTATACTCTCTGCTTACCTGCCTGCTTCATCTTTAGGTTATGGCAGCTTCAGCCTAGTCTCACACTGTCAGATACTCATTGATAGCCTCTGCACTTTTGCCTGCAGTGGTTTGTTAATTAAATTAACAGTTTAATTAATTAAAATTAATTAAGTGTACAGAAAACAAAAGGACACACCAGGGTTAATTTTTAGTAAAGCTGCCAACACACAAATGGCATAGTATAGGAGTATGGAAATTTTTACTTTCAATCTTGTTGATATATATAACCCCAACCACTTTTGATCTTTCCACCTCTCACTTAATGCAACACTTAACAAGTATAAATAATAGCCATTCAGTTTTACCTTTCCAAATGCCTAGATCTCCAGAAAATATATTACATCACATTTAGACAGACAAATTACAAATGCCAAATGTTGTGACCTATTTCTCAAGCCGCCTATGTTCCAGGTGCAAAAGGATAATTCATGTGAATTCTTATAATGTCAATCTACTTGATCAGTAGCAACTTTTCTGGCCTGTTTTTTGTAGCAAAATTCATATTGTGTTCCTGTGTTACATTTTCTGGTGCAGATTTAAGAACCTTCTTCTTAGTGAGGAAAGTCTTAGTGGCTGCTTTAAAGGACAGTTGCTGCAGCTACTATTCTCATTCACTGGTGCCTAATTCCTGCAGGCAAGGCCATAGTACACATCTTAATCTCACTGCAGCCATTTGACTGCTGAGTGAACCCCAAGAATCCTTCTTTTGGACTTGGATCAGGAATACAAATTGGGTCAGTGGTGTCCACAGAGGGAATCAAAAAGTCAAGTCATGACCACCATCTTGAGACTGTAGACACTGATGAATTTGGTGGGATCTATTACCTTGGCAGGGCTTTTTGTCATATCTATGGTTGTTTTCTGCTGTAAGGTACACTGATTAACCCATTGGTCTATATTTAGCCTTAATGTCCGAGGCTCAAAAATCTCTAAACATTGTAGCTATTTCAATTGGCTTGCTGATTGGGATCTGTCCATATTGGGCCATTATCTTGTGTTCCTGGACTTAGGTTGGAAAGCAAGTCAATAAGTAGTATGAAGGATTTTCTGTCATGAAAGGTATGAAATGTAAGGTTTGCCCTGTTCAGCTCCAATGAAACTCTTGTGACACGCAGGTTCAGCAAAGAAGTTTACTAGAGTGTAACCTAGGTAGGTACAGACAAAGCCAGGGCTGGCTTGGTATAACTTACATGGTGTTTTATAGTTTCCCCATTCCCGTGCTTTACCCCGTTGCCTAGTTACCGATTACCCGCAGTAATCCCCCCTCGCCCAAATGGCAGATTCAGTCAGGTTCTTTTGTCTTCTTGATTGCCGTCTATTGTTTGTGTGGTTGTTGCATTTGTTGGGTTTTCCTGTTGTGCGTAAAGCCAGGAGTTCTTAATCGCACACTGATTGCTGCGCTTCCGAGCCACTACACTTCCCTTTGTCTGCAGCGCTTGAGGGAAGCTGGTGGTGATACAATGTATCCGCTCTCGGCGGAGTTAACCACCACCACCTGTCCGCAATTAGTTCGCAGTTTGGCTAACTTCCCCTTTTCCACTGCTAGCACCTGGGGTGGTGAAATTGACTAGGTGAAACTGAGCAGCAGCGTTCGCTGTGCTGTGCCAGCTGAATCTGACATGATGAACCTCTTTACACAGCAGAACTGTGAATGTTACCAGTCACAGAAGTGGGAGTATCCTTAACTTTGCTTGGTGATTTTTTACCTCTCCCAATCTTGTTAGCTGTAGGTGAATGGTTAAAGTGTCGGGGTATATTTAGCTAGAGAAGAGATGATACAATAGCAGTCTTGAAATAGTTGAAGGATTGTCACATAGAAGAAGTGGTCTTATTCTCTATTGCCCAAGAGGGCAGGACCAGAAACAATAGAACTTCCTGCTTTATGAGCTATGACCCAGTAGAACAGGCTGCCACACAAAGTGGTAAGTTCTCCTTAAATGGAGGAGAACTCCATTTAACCTTAAAGAGAGGTCAGGTGGACATCTGCCAGATATGCTATAGTGGGTTGGACTTGATGACCATTAAAGTTCATCCCAACTTTATGATTCTAGTCCTGAACTGGTTGCTCTCCCTGTCAGATTTCATTATCAGCAGGTAACCGCAGTATGGCATTCTCAAAGTTTGTTGAAATTTGCATAGTTTTCTATGTCTGGGCTAAATGAGATCAGGAAAGAGGTGGCCCATCAATTGTGTAGTTGATCTATATCTGATTCTGTAATGGTACGTGGGAATTATCTTGGGAGAGAGGAGGAAGAGCCGCAGACTAGACAATTGGCATGTAAAAGATTTTTCAGCCCACAGAAGGAGAGGAGGTGTGGGAAGTATTTCAGAAGGGACCCTTCCTAGTTTTCTGGAGAGTAAAAGGACAGAAGAGGGGAAATACTTTCAGCCTTGCAAAATTCTGTTAATATAACCTTACAATAAAGGTAGAGTTAGTACTCATGGTTGTGCTTCTTGTCTAGACTACCTCGAAGGGCTAACATCAATCTTGCAAGATTCTTACTCTCTTCCTAAAAGAGGCAGAAGATCATGCTTGGATTTTTAGGAATGTCCTACTCCCAGGGGACATCTCTATCTGCTGAGCGCCTACAGGACTTATATGGCCATCTATCTCATACAGTGACTCCAGGCGGCTCATAATAATCCATAAAAACATAGTTAAAAACAAAAGCACTCTTTCCCCCAGGCACCAGACCAAACATCCTCACAGCTCAACCCTCATCCTAGCCCAATGCTTGGGGGAAGAGCCAGGTCATCACAGCTTTCCAGAAGACTAAAAGGGTATGGATCCCTCTGATCTCAGGTGGGAGGCTGTTCCAAAGGCCTGGGATGGCCACTGAGAAGGTGTGCCTCCAAGGTCCCATCATGTGGCAACATTTAAGGGAGGGGACCTGGAGCGCACCCACCCTATCTGATCTAGTAGAACAGGCAGATACCCTCTGAGAAAGGTAGTCCCACAAGTAACCTGGCCCTGTGCCATGCAGGGCTTTAAAGGTGATAACCAGTACCTTGAATTGCCCCCACAAAGCAACAGGAACCCAGTGAAGCTCACACTGTTACCCAGGTGAAATGAAGAGACCAGAACACCTCCTCACCAGCAATCAGCACTCAAATAAGTAGGAATTAACACCAGGATTAACACCAGCCAAACACTCAAGCAGTAAACAATACCCTAATCAAGGAACTACCAACTCAGACAAACACTCAGGCAATAAATAACAGCCTAATCTAGGAATTACCAAGGAAAAAAACACCAATACTGACAGGGCAAGCTACTATTTATAAACAGAGAGCAAACCGCACTCCCTTCTAGCAATGAAGATTTTACCTAGATGGGTAACGAAACATCTGCAAGAAAACAACCAAGCTCAATGTGAAATGTTTATGGCAGGCAGACCAGTAGAGTTTCCCACAGATTGCACCAAAGTGACTTTTGTGTTAAGTTTGCTAAAAGCAGCAGCAGAAAATGGGCCATTCCGATCATTGAGGGCAACGATCTGGTGCTGGACAATTACCAAGACTTCATGCAAAAGCTCAAGGGATACTTTGGGGACCCCATACAAATAATCACAAGTAGTCAAGAGATCTGAAAGCTCAAGTAAGGGACAGAGGAGAATGAGGTTATATATTTTGGATTTTAAATTACTTGCCAGAGATGTGGAATGGAACAACTTGGCCTTGGTTACCCAGTTCATCTGTGACTACTTCCTTGCAAGTGCCCATCATCTTGGGAATAGAGTGGCTACAACTACATGATCCAGATGTAGGTTGGGTACAAGGGAAACTCCAATTCTCCTCCTCAAAGCGCCAGCAACATCACTTACTAGTGCTGCAAACCCCCACTTTAGTGCAGCACAAAGGAGGATCTACCCTACCAGTATTCAGACTTTGCAGATCCTTAAGAGGAGGTAGCCACTCTAACCCCATCAAGCATGTGATTGCATCATGAATTTGAAACTAGGAGCCCAAATTCCAGCAAAGAGACAATATCCCATGTCTACTCGCGATTTTGCCAGTCTCAAGGAATATTTAGATGTCAGTGTAAAAAAAGGGTTTATTTGCCCTTCCAACTCACCAGCATCTGCAGCTATATTTTTTATGCCCAAAAAATAAGGTTGGGGGCAGCAAGAACTCAGAAGGGAAATGGGGGACTCTCTTTTTCCATATAGAGCTCTAATTTGTGTTGGATGATCCTAAGCATTATTGTGCTAGCATATGAAATTAAGGATATTGTATGATAGTTTTCATACTCTGTTAAGTCTCCTCTTTTTGATATTGGAATGTAGATTGACCTCTTCCAATCTGTTGGACACTGTGTTGTTCTCCAGATTTGCTGGCATAGCTTGGTAAGAAACGTTACTGATTCTTCTTCTGTTGCTTGCCATATTTCTATGGGTATTCAGTTCCTATAGCCTTCTGACTTGGTAATTATCAGAGTGTTGATCTAACTTCATCTTCTAGTATTAGAGGTTCCTGTAAGTAGGAAATATCTTCTAAGGTATCTTGGATCTATACTGTACAATATTTTGTTATACTCCTTCCATTTTCGTTTGATCTCCTTTGAATCAGTTACTATCTGTCCATTGGCGGCCTTTAGCGTACCAATTTAAGGTTGGGACATCCTTCTGAGTTCAGAGATCTTTTGAAAGACTTTCCTTGTTTTTCCATGTCTGTTTCCACCTTCAATGTCTTTATAGTATTGTTATAATACTGCTTCTTGTCTCTTCTAACAGCTCTCTGAAACTCTTTGTCAAGTTCCTTCCTGAGATTTTTGTCTTTCTTGGCTTTGATTTTTCTTCTCTTCCTGGCAATTTCCACAGTTTGTCCTGACAGTCAGTTTGCTTTCTTCTCTTTCTTCATTTTTGGCAGTCTCTTTTCACATTTGACCTTAACAACTTCTTTAAATTCATTCCATAATTCCTCTGGTTCCCTATCAATGAAGTTCAGGATTTCAAAATGATTCCTGGTATTCTCCTTGAAAATGGTGGATATATGCTCAAGGTCATATTGTGGAAACTAACTGGCTTTCTTCTTCTTTTGCTTAACTTGAAACTTGCACATGAGCAGTTTGTGATCTGTTCCACAGTCAGCACCTGGCTATATCTTTGATGCTATAAATTGACCTCCTCCACCTCCATATAGCCAATTTGATTTCTATCACCATCACCATGTATAAGGCGTCATTTTGGTTGTTTGAAAACAGTATTAGCTATGAAGAAATAATTGGAGTGGCAGAAACTGATAAGTTGGTTTCCTGCTTAATTTAGGTTTCCTAAATCATACAACTACATTTTCCTCTTTAATGTTTCCAACTTTGGCATTCCACTCTCCAATTACAAGCAGTAAGTACATCTTGCTTACATGTTGTGTCAATTTCAAATTGAACTTGATCATAAAATTCATCAACCTCCTCTTCTGTATCGTTGGTTGGGGCATAAACCTGAATGATCCTCATATTAAAGGGTTGTCCATGAAGTCTAATTGATATTATTGAGTCATTGATTGCATTGCAGCCAAGTATTGTTCTTGTTATACCCTTCCTAACTATAAAAGCAATGTCGTTCCTTCTTTGTTTTTCATGTCCTGATTAATAAAACAGTGTGATCTTCTGACTGAAAGTGTCCAATCCCAGTCCATCTCAACTCACTGTTGCCTAAGATGTCAATCTGTAGTTGTTTCATTTCATCTTTCACTGTGTTGAGCTTTCCCGCGTTCATGCCTCTTACGTACCATATTGTACGTAATATAATTGCGTCTTTGCAGCTTCAGAATTTCTTGTATGGCAACATTAGCAACTAGACGTCCTGAAGGCTTTAATCTAATCACGTCATAAACACCTTAAGTACACCAAGAAATCCTCAATTCTTCCTCAGTAGCATCTTCAGTAGGATGGTTGAGTGCCACCTGAGCTGAGGGGCCCCTCGTCTGGATTAATAAACAATATAATGTAGAATACTTTAGGAGAATGGCAGACAAGGTAGTTTTAAAAAAACATACTGTTCAGTATTAACAATTAATTCTTTAAAGGCTAACAAAGATATCTGAAGCAATTAATAATATATGGGAAATGTAATGCATTCAGTTCAATGAAGGAAAGACAAAGAACAAGTTAATATGCAGATTCGTGCCATACTAATAAGGCAAGAGGTCAAAAGATGTTAACTGTCGACAGGTTATCAAAAAGGTATAGGGCTAAAGTGGTCAGTGCCCTAGGCTGATTCTTGTAAACATAGAAAAGCAAGTGGATAGAGCAGTTTTAAGAGAAAAAAGGTAGCGTGTTTACAGAAATTGAGCTTGTGGGGAAAACATAAGAAAGAGACATACATAGAAGAAGTTAAGTTTCTGGATCATTAGGAAAGGAGAAAGAAAGGGTGTTACCTGTCATTGTCTGCTAGTTTATGTATGATGGAAGCTGGCAAGCCACAGATAGGTGCAATACTAGCTCCACTAAATTTTATCTGTGATTATCTATTGCAGAATAGTAATTTTGACAGGCTTGTTGACATTTCATCCCCTTGCCAAACAACGTATCCATCATCTACCCTAGCTTTCCAATAATTGACATTGCCTCATTTAAACATGTCGTGAAGTTGCGTTTTGAACATATTACTGATTTGTGGTATGCAAAATGTTTATCTAAATTTTAAAAGAATAATGACTATTTCATATAGGTAATTTGGGATTCTGTTTTACAGATGACCTGTTATGACAAAAAGCTAAGGCAGACAAGACCTGAACAATTGAATGATCTAGTCATGGCACCTCTCCAGTCCAGAGTGAATGGTTAGTCATTACCACTTCACTTTTTCCAGTTAATCACCCTTTTGCTTTATTCATATTTGGGTATAGTAGGCTTTGGTATCTACATACCTCTTCTTCCAAATGAATGGAAACAGGTTGCCTATGCTGTATCCTTTTTTCTTCTATTTAAAACCAAGTAATAAAATTAAAATTGTATATACATTCTTTATGTCATAGGAATAGAAAGGAAAGAGCCAATTGTTTATTTAAGTTATTATCACATTTATCTGGAAGCCCAAATGAATTCAGTGGGGCTTACCTCTGAATGGTTATACATTGAATTGAGCTTTGGGGCAGACTGGTTGATTTGTGGTTATATTTCTGAAAAAATGATTATGGAATCATAACAATTTCAATAGTTATTAAAAAATAAATTTGTAGATCATCATTATGCAGGAAGGTAAATGTGATTTCTAGAATTTACTGAAACCTGGTGGGATAAAATTAATGAGTGGAATATAAAGATTGATGAGTATAATTTATTGAAAAGGAAATAGACCAGAGCAAAGAATAGAAGTGGAATTATATATGAAGGAGGTGCACAAATGCACAGAAATAGGAATCTGAGCACAAAGGTCCAGTCAAGAGCATTTGGATAATAATGGAAGGAGAAACAACACAAATATTATTGTACGGGTATGCTACAGATTGCCAATCAGGCAGAAGATTTGAATAATTCCCTTCTAGGACAGATTACAGAACTTTCAGAGATGATAGATGTAATAATAAGATACTTTAACTCCCCAGACAGCTCTTGGAAAACCAACTGCAAGGTCCCAAAATCCCTCAGTGGTCTTACTGATTGTTTACTTTTGCATAAGGATGAAGAGGAGATATCTGATTCTAATCAACATAGAACAGCTGCAACTTTGGAAGAAGTGACTACATCATTTTGGGTTTCACGATGTTGTACAAAGAGTATTCTCATATACACTAGAAGTCAGATTTCAGGAAAGCCAATTTCAACAAGGTTAGAGATGTACTATATGGGATTCCGTTGAAAAGAAATTCTCACATCAAAAGAAGCACTGGAGAGTTTGAAACTTAGAAAGATAGATACTGGAGTTGCAAATCTTTCTAATAAAAAAAGGATTGAGAGGCAACTTTTTTTTAATAGTATTTTATTGAGATTTTAAAATTACAAAGTTAAAAGTTAGAAGTGAAAAAGAAAATTGAAAATACAAATTATAAAGAAAAGAAAAAGAAAAAGAAAAAGTGAGATAAAGTAAAAGAAAAAGAAAAAAGACATGAAAAATAGATAGTTTCCAATCTATCTCTGGCCTTAAGAATAATAAAAGTGTCATAGGTGCTAGTTTTTAATGCATTAATTCTTTGTCAAAACATATCCCATTACATTTATAATCTAATCTTCAAATCCCCATGTAAGCTTCGCCCCACCTGCATTTTGCAAATAGTCCATCAATGGTTTCCATTCCTTAAGGTAATAATTATTTGATTTTTCTTTCAACAAACAAGATTGGGAGGCAACTTATGATTGTAGATGCATAGGGAGGTTTCAACTGAGCCAAGAGTTTAAAAGGAATTAACAAGGAGTTAATAACAGAAAGTAGTTAATATCTTCCTAAAGAAACTTAACATGGATAAAGATTAAAATGAACATAGACTCCCAAAGGAGCTAAAAGCTACAAAAAGGGTTTTTTTTGGAGGCGGGGGGTGAGACCATGAGGATCAGAAGATATTCAGGGCCAATGGTGTTCAGGATCCAGTATCAGGCTGTTGCTCCCAAGCAAACCTCATTAGTCCCAGCTTCACAGAACAGAATAAAAGGCATGGGCCCTGTGGGTTAAAGAAATCTAATAACAGCTAAACAAAAAGATGCATTATGATGGTGGGAGGTTCCAGGTACCTGTATCCAGGATGTGACAGACAGAGACTCTTCAAATTCACTTATAACTATTCCATCCCTCATGATTCAGATGGGGATGAATGATACTGCCAAGAGAAAGTGTCAATCTCCAGAGATTATTAGGCTCTGGGGAGACAAATGAAGGAACTGGAACACAAGTACTGTTTGTTAACTCTTCCAGTTGAGGGTCATAGTATAAGAAGAAAAATCCTGGAAATGAACAACTGGCTATGTAGGTAATGCCACTGAAAAAGGTTTGGCTTGTTTGACTATGGACTGTACTAACTATATGAAAGACTTCTGGCAGGAGATGGGCTACATCTCACACAGGCTGGCATGTTTGGCAGGCATCTAGCTAAACCAGAGAAAAAGTGGGAGGGTGACAAAATCCTAGAACTGAATATATTGCCAAGGACTGGGGTCAGCAAAGCTACAGCAGTGAAGCCAGTAGGGGTTGGAAAAGTTATTACTTGTTGGGGTTGTGAAACGTTA
Organism: Liasis olivaceus; assembly: GCA_030867105.1. Classification (NCBI taxonomy): domain Eukaryota; kingdom Metazoa; phylum Chordata; class Lepidosauria; order Squamata; family Pythonidae; genus Liasis; species Liasis olivaceus. The sequence goes on from CM061351.1 coordinate 61,214,569, forward strand.
TTACAAAAATCATGAGGAGGAGAGAGGATTCATTCCTACCTCGTGGAGAGCCGTGAGGAGAACAGTAGGAAAATGAGGGAAACAGGAAAAAAGGCGGGCTCCAAGCCTCGCCTACACAAAGCAGCAAAGCTAGGCCACAGCGAAGCCACACCCCCCCCCCCCTTTGTGCTTATGTGAGACAGGCTTGGTTGAAACCCCGTATTTTCCAACACCCCTTCTTTTCAAGCTTGCATGTCTCCATGTCCCACAATATTTAATTTTTCTCTTAGTTCCTGATAACTGGTTCTCAATAACGGCTTCATGAAGATGTCCGCTGTCACGTTTCCTGTGGGACAGTAATCTAGTTTGATTAACCCTTGTTGTTGCAACTCTCTCACCACATGATACTTTACATCAATGTGCTTAGTTCTCCCACCTGCTTTCTCTGACTGTGAAAGTCTGATGCAACTCTGATTGTCTTCAAAGATTTGTATAGGGGTTGGTTTGTCTATACCCATGTCTGCAAGCAATAATCTAAGCCACGCAGTCTCATTACATGCGTCTGTTGCTGCCACATACTCTGCTTCTGCAGAGGACTGTGATATTGTGCTTTGCTTGTGACTTTCCCAGCTCACTGTTCCACCCCCATAGAAAAATACATAGCCACTAGTGGACTTATGGTCAGCAATGTTTTCTGCCCAGTCTGCATCTGTGAATCCCACTAGTCTAGGATTCTCAGCGGCTGGCAGTTTTAGTTTTAGGTGCATGGTCCCCTTTAGGTACCTTCCCACCCTCTTGACACCAATCCAGTCTCTCTGTGTGGGCATGCTTGTTTTTCTGCATAGAATGCCCACTGCAGCTGCAGAGTCTGGTCTAGTGGTGGTGGCTAGATACAACAATTTTCCTATGGCACTTCTATATTCATTGTTCTCTGGTAGGAGTTCGCTGGGTTCTTGTTGCTTGTGGAAAGCTGTCTCCATCGGTGTAGGCGCAGGATTGGCATTTTGCAATCTTAAGCTTTTCCAACAGTTCTAGAATCTTTTGGTTCTGACTTAGAAGAAAGCTCCCATCTTCTTCTCTCTCAATCTGTATTCCTAAGTAGTAGCTGGCATTGCCCAGATGCTTCACTTCTACTTCTCTATTTAGTTGAGAAACAATATCATTAAAGTCCCTCTGGTTATTGTGGCAAATCATTAAATCATCCACATAACAAAGTATATACACATCCCTCCCATTTCTGTGTATTGTGTATAGGCAGGGATCAGCTTTTCTTTGAATGAAACCCTGGTCAAGAAGTATTTGGTTTAACTTTTTGTTCCACACACTGGCCACCTGCTTCAGGCCATAAATTCCCTTCTGAAGCTTGCAAACGAGATGCTTGGTATTGGGATTAATGAAGCCTGGAGGCTGTGTCATGTAAAGTTCTTCTATCTCCCCATGCAAAAATGCAGTTTTAACATCTAAGTGTTCGACGTTCATGTTCCTGGATGCTGCTAGACTTAGAAGTATTCTAATTGTGTTTCACAACAGGAGCAAAACATTCATCATAGTCCTGTCTGTAAGGAATGCCCCGTTCGTCAAGAGAAACTCCCATGACACATGTGGTTCACAAAAGAGGTTTACTCAAGCGTAACGCAACAGTTACAAACAAAGCCAGGACTGGCTTGGCACATTTACATGGTTCAATTTATACCTCTCCCCTTCCCGCGTTTTCACCCCGCGATTGCGTTACATGCTGCGGATTATCAGCGCCCCAATAATCCCCCTTAATGGTCCAGATGGCAGGTTCAGCCCGAGTCCCATTGTTCCTTGATCGACTACCCCTCCAGCGTGGGCTGGTTCCCTTGGGGTCCTTTCAGTTGCGTGCAAAACTGGGGTTTCTGGATTGCGCGGTGGTTTTGACTTGTAGCTTGCGGCTCCGCTCATTGTTAGCTCGCACCACTTATCAGTGTAAATTCAACGCTTCCACTCTGCGGTTTCCTCCGTTGATTAGGCGCAGGTGGCCATTAATCAGCCGCGGCTTTCACTTCCTCTTTTCCCCGGCTTGCAAGCAGGTGGCAGAATTTGTTGTGCAGAGCGCAGCAAAGCTCCCAAAAAACTCTGCTCTCAGGAAAAATACACATCAGCATGAGAGCTTGCAAAATGCAATGTCCATATTTCGTTCTCCAAAGAAATCCAGTCAGAAAATATATACTAACTGGTTTTATTGATAAAAATGCAAAACTCCATAAAATACAAGTTACATACAAAATATAGGAAACAACAAAACTTCTCATAAACTTAGCATCCAAGACTTATCCACAAAGTCTCTAGCTAAAAACTCTCAGATAAGAGGTACACTACTTGGTTATAGTTACAACTACATAACCCATAAAACCTAACTACATGGTGGATAAAACTATACTGAAAGGCTGGGCATCTAGCCCTCCCATTATATTGCCAACATGTACCCCCCCCACTGAATAACTAGCATACACACGCCAATAGGTGGCAGTAAATAGCGGTATACGTGCACAACACACAATAACAGGTTTTGTTTACATGAGCTATGTAGCCATAATAATTGTTGTACAGATAACGAGATGAATTTCTTCCCATGAGAAAATCCTGACAGAATTAGGTCAGCCCGGTGGCCTGGCTTTCCTAGGAGCGCCGTGCTGGCTGAACCTGACACTGTCTATATTTCTGTGAGTAGCCTTTCGCCACCAATCTGGCCTTGTACCTTTGTACTTCGCCATTCTCATCTTGTTTTGCCTTGAACACCCACTTACAACCTATGGCCTTCTTGCCTTTCAGTAGTTTAGTTAAAGTCTATGTTTTGTTTTTGTACAGAGCATCTAGCTCCTCCTCTGCTGCCCTTTTCCACTTACTTGCCTCATCTGCTGGCATTTGTGGCATCTCATTCCACGATGCAGGTTCACTTCATAGCGACGGCCTTGTGAGGTAGGTAAGTCTGTCAGCTAGAACTCCTTTGTTGGGTCGTGATGAGCATCTCAGAGCAGATTCAGGAGCGACAACTGGTGGTTCACCCTCTTCTGCATCCTCAGCCTCATCATCTGTCTCTAGTGGAGTCTCTTCCTGGACTTCCATCTCCCTCTGGGTTGGTGTAGCTGTGTCTTCTGGTGTCAGGCTGAACATCTCAGGCTGGTAACTGTTGCTGCTTGTTTCTCCACAGTCATTATCCACCTGAGTGCAGCAGCCTCTCTCCCTCTCATTAAATTATACCACTCTGCATACGCTTACTCTTCCCGTCTTTGGGTTCACGATTCTGTATCCCTTGCTTCCTGGAGCATAGCCAATCATAACCCCTTCTTCAGCTCTAGGGTCTAGTTTGGATCTCCTTTCTTTTGGTATGTGGGCATAGGCCTTAGGTCCAAACACTCTTAAATGTTTGACACTTGGTTTTCGCCCATGCCAAAGTTCAAAAGGCAATCCTTATTGGCTCTGGTTGGCAATCTATTTTGCAAGTATGTAGCTGTGATAACAGCATCTGCCCAGTATTTGTCAGGTAGATCTGCCTCTAACAGCATACACCTTACCATGTCCATCAATGATCTGTTCTTTCGTTCTGCGACTCCATTACTCTCTGGTGTGTAAGGAGTGGTTAATCTGTGCTCTATGCCTAGTTGTGTTAGGTATGTCTGCATGGTGTTAGAAATGAACTCACCGCCTCTGTTGCCTTGAAGGGCTTGAGGGGTCCGGTTGAATTTATTCCTTACCATAGCAACGTATGTCTTCAGCATATCCCCAGTTTGGGACTTTTCCTTCATCAGATAGGTTATACAATACCTGGAAAAATCATCTATAAAACATATTATGTATTTGTTTCCACCTGCTGACATTTGAAAAGGTCCACATAAATCAGTGTGGATAAGTTCAAGTGGTTTAATTGCATGCCTTTCCCTTTGTTTGGGTATGGCAGGCCTTGTTGCCTTTCCTCTGATCCACACTACAGACTTTGACTGGTATTTTTCGCGATTGCTTAGTTCAAGGTCTCTTACCATATTTTCCTTCTTTATTCTAAAATTTGCATCAAAGTCCCTGTGTGCAAACCGCTTGTGCCATACAGTGGTGCTGATGTCCTTCTTTCTGTGCTGCTGTTGGCAGGTGAGGCTGACATCTTGTGGTAGCTGTTCACAGTTCACCTGGTTCACTCCATTTTTCTCAAAGCCTGTAACATAAATCTGGCTACCACTGGTTACTTCAAATGTTCTATTGGCTTTAAACATTACATTGAAACCTTTTCTGTTTAATGATCACACACTCAGCAAATTGGTTGTCAGTCATGGTATGTAATATGCATCTGTCACTATGAGGTCTTTGTATTTTTCTCCATTAAAACATCTCAAGGGTATTTTGCCTTTTCCTCTTATTGAGATGGAATTCCCATCAGCAAGAGCAATGTTCCCTTGTGGCTCTTCGTTCAGTTCACTAAAGTTATCTCTGTTCCCACAAAGATGTTGGCTTGTACCTGAATCTGAGATCCACTGACTTTTGGTTTCATTAGAATTAGCTTCAAGAGCATTTTCTTTTGGTTTCATTAGAATTAGCTTCAAGAGCATTTGTATGCAGAGCTAATTTTTCTTTGGAATGCCTTCCTTCTGAAAAATCCTTTTTGTCTTTGCTTTTAAAAATCTAGCTATGTGCCCTGGCTTGTTGCAGGAATGACAAACAATGGGTTTATTATTGTGCTGATGAGCAATCAATGGCTTCTGCTCACGTTTCCCTTTTTCTGCCAGGTAACCCATGTCTTTTGTTGACTTTTTATGGAAATACAAACAATTTTTCTGTCTCCTTGTTTCACTTCTAATTGCTCCAAACAACTGAGACAAATTCGTCCTTTGTAAATTCTGCACTGCTACGAAAGGGTAATATTTGTCAGGTAATGAGCTTAGTAGTAAAGCCATTTTTAGTCTTTCATTCATGAGATTTTGAATTGTGCTCAGCCTTTCAAAGATAGACTGCATTCTCAATAAATGCTCGTTAATATCCTCATCTTCTAAAAAACTAGATACAATCAGTTCCCTCAGTAACGAAATAATCTTCTGATCATCATTTTCTAAATATAATGTCCTCAGGTTCTCAATCATTTCTTGGCAGTGGGAAGATCTTTTATTTCTGCTAGTCTGTGATCAGGTAGTGAACTAGAAATTAAAATCATGGCCTTTTTGTTCTTCTGTTCTCATAATCTCTTGGATTCCTCAGAATCCCCTGGTTGTGGTTGAGGGGAATCTAAACAATCTAGGCTGTCCTGAAAGTCCAGTCGTAGCCTTAGTCTGTATAGCCAAGCTGAAAAATGATCTTCATTCAACTTTGGGATGGGGGGAAGCCCCTCCTCCCTCTCCATTGTTAAAAGGAGAGAGAGAAAGAAACCGTGAACTGAGCCTTTTTAAAATGTGCAAGCACTTTCTTGGCTGTAAGACCAAAGAAACCTCCTGGGCTGATACGCTGGGCCCATAACCCTATGTTTGGGATGTGAAATGTTATTACAAAAACCATGAGGAGGAGAGAGGATTCATTCCTATCTCATGGAGAGCCATGAGGAGGAGAGTAGGAAAATGAGGGAAACAGGAAAAAAGGCAGGCTCCAAGCCCCTCCCACACAAAGCAGCAAAGCTAGGCTGCAGTGAAGCCACCCCTCCCTTTGTGCTCATGTGAGACAGGCTTGGTTGAAACCCCAGATTTTCCAACAGTAATCACTCACAATCTCAGATGTTTCTATAACAATATACAGAGACCAGAGAGAATTTGAAATATGTGTCCAGTTCTAGTCATCACAATACAAGAAAGACACTGATGGATTGGAAAGAATGTAGAGAAGAGTGATAAAGAGGGTCTGGGAATACTTCTATGAAGAAGTATTAAAGGAATTGGGTATGTTTAGTCTAAAGAAGGAGGGGGAGACAGGATGTAAGTTTTCAAATACTTGAAGGACAGTCACAGGGTAAAGATTTAGTTACTATAGTGCCCAGGAATAGGACAAGAACCAATGAGTGGAAATTTTACCAGGGGAGATCCAAATAAGAAGGCATTTCCTGACTATGAGATTATTAAGGAGTAGAACAGCCTGCCTCCTACAGTCGTGGGTGCTCCATCACTGAAGGTTTTCAAGAAAAGTTTAGACAGCCATTTGTCTGGGCTGGTATAAAAATTCCTGCCCTAAATAGGAGGTTGGACTAGAAGACCACCATGGTCTCTTCCAACCCTACGATTCTATGAATTTGACATTTTCAACCTTTCCTCCCAACTTATCCAGGTAATTTTGATTTGATTTTTGTCTGCTAGGGTATTAGATATCTCTAATTAATTAATTATTGGATTAATTGTCCAATTTTGCATAACCTGCAAAGCATTCCCTCCACATCTCTGTCCACATCATTAATGAAAATATTGCAAATAGAGGTCCCAGGACTGGTCCTTTCGATATCTCCCTTTGATACTTTCCCTCCGATTTATTGAGGAACCCTCTTTAAATATAGTTTAAACTAACTAAACTAACATAGTTTAGTAATCAGCTTATCATAGGGTATTTTGTCAGATGCTTTGCTAACATCAAGATAAATTATCTGCATAACTTGCACAATCTATCACAGAAGTTACCAGATCAAAAAGAGGTAAGGTTTCTTCTTGATAAATCTATATTGACTTCTGGCAATTACTGCATTGCTTTTGAAGTTCTTATATAGTAGATCAGTCACTTCATCATCTTCTCTACAGTCTTCCCAGCTGTTAAAGTCAGGCTGACCACTTTGGTTTTTTTTAAATATCATTTTTATTAAAGATTTTTAAGAAGGAAGATAAAAACTCATACAAACTAATATAAAGTAAAAAAGAAAAGAAAAAGTAAGAAATCAAAGAGAAATCTAAACGTGCAAGAAAAGAAAAAAAAGTAAAATAAAAATAGAAATGAAAAAAAAAGTTACAAAGAAGCAGCTTCTGATCTTTACAGCAGTTACAGGTACAATTATAAATTTACTTCTTACTCTATGGTTACAACTTAACTCTCTTCTTTCTATAATCTATCCTGTTTAATAATCAAAACCATAAATCATAAGTTCATTTTTTTCAGTTTCATGCAAAAAATCTATAAGGGGTTTCCAGTCAGCAATAAATCTACAATAAATAAATGTAGATATTGTCTTTTCTCTGATCAAAGAAGTCAATTTAGCCGTCTCAGCAAGTTCCATCATTTTCACCAACCATTCCTCCATTGTGGGTTGCTGAATCTTTCCATCTTTGTGCATACAATAATTTCGCTGCAGTAATCATGTACAAAAACAAAGTTCCATAACCTTTTCCCATCAATCCCAAAAGAAAAACCGCTGGTTTCAATTGTATATTAATCTTTAAAATCCTCTGAATCAGTGTATGTATTTGAATCCAGAATTTTCTAGCTTTTTTACATGTCCACCAAACATGATAAAATGTCCCTTCTTGTTGTTCACATTTCCAACATAAATTTGAAGTGCCTTTATGCTTTCTATTTTTTTAAATAAGACTTTATTACATTTCAAAAAGAAGATAAAATATAAGGAAACAGAAAAGAAAAATTAGAAAAAGAAAATATGAGAAAAAAAGCAAAATTAAGAGTGCAGTAAAGAAAAAGAAAAAAGAGAAATATCTACTTATTAGATATTACTTATTACTTATTATTACTTATTATTAGAGTGACTTCAACTTTCTTCGGCACAGATACAAATACAAAATACATTAATCTTTATTCTAAAATTAACAATAGGACACAATATTTCTATAGCCACAGACAGTTCTAATCATCAGATCCCAAAGTCAAAGTTTAATTTCTTTCAGTTTCAAGCAAATAGTCCAAAAGTGTTTTCCAAGTAGAAACAAAGCTGAACAAAGTCTTTAATCAAAGTAGTCAATTTCACCATCTCAGCCAATTCCAATAACTTCACCATCCATTCTTCCATTGTAGGTATTTGTAAATCCTTCCACCTCTGTGCATATAAAAGTCTTGTTGCTACTATCATATATAAAAGCAAAGTCCCATATTTTCTTTCAATCTTTTTATCCATTAAAACTAGAAGGAAAACCTCTGGTTTCAATTCTGCATTTACTTTAAGAAATCTCTGAATTAAGATGCATATCTGACCCCAATATTTTTTAGCTTTCTAACAAGTCCACCAAAGATAATAAAAGGTACCTTCACATTGATTACATTTCCAACACATATTTGACACTCCCTTATACATCTTTGACAATTTATCAGGTGTTAAATACCAGCAATAAATCATCTTATAACAATTCTCTTTCAAATTATAATTCAATGTAAATTTCAACCCTTTACTCCACATGTTCTCCCATTCATCCAATGTTATGTTATATCTGAATTTTTTTGCCCATTTAATCATACAACCTTTAACATATACGTCTTCCATATTCATTTTCAGTAAAAGTAAGATGTTCATCATTAGTACCGAAATCCAAAGCAAAGTCAGTTTTCTCATTTGTAAAATCATAATTCTTCTTGTCCAAGTTGAATCTTTCTGTCAACTGAGCATAGGCAAACCAGTGACAAGTATAACCTTCCAGTTCTAGTTCTCCTCTTGTTTTTAATTTAGGTTCTCCTTCAAAAAAAAGTCAATACATCAGCATAGGACAATCATGTTTGTTTAACTATCTTTTCTCTTCTAAAAAAATTTCTAGGGGTGACAGCCATAAAGGAATTTTAGGAGACAATCTTGCTTTATACCTACTCCAGACTCTCAGTATGGCATGCCTAATAAAAATGATCTTTGGAATCTGTATTAACCTTCACTTTCTCATACCACAAATAAGTGTGCCACCCAAATCTTACATCGTATCCTTCCAACTCCAATAACCTATTATTTCTCAAACTCACCCAAGCTTTCATCCATACCAAACAATAAGCAGCAAAGTACAGTTTTAAGTCAGATAATCCTAGCCCACTTCTTTCTTTGGCATCTTGAAACAATTTATACTTAATTCTTAGTTTTTTGCCTTGCCATACAAACTTAGAAATATCTTTTTGCTATTGTTTAAATGGTACATCAGTCAATATCGGTATTACCTGGAATAAAAATAACATCCTAGGTAAAACATTCATTTTAATTACTGAAATTCTTCCCAAGAGTGACAATTGTAATTTGTCCCACCTCAATAAATCTTTTTTAATATAATTCCATACCTTAACATCTGAAACAACATGCAATTCATATTAGTAAATGTAACCCCAATATATTTAACCCTTTTCTCAATTTTAAAACCAGTCTTTTTCATCAAAGTCTCTTCGTCTTATATATTCATAATTTTAACCAACATCTTTGTTTTTTGTTTATTTACTTTAAAGCCAGTTAATGCACCAATATCCTTCAATTTCTTCATCAAATGTTCAGTACCATTCTGAGGCTCTTGTAAAATCAAAACTAAGTCATCAGCAAAAGCCCTTGTTTTATAAGCCTCTTTTTAAATTTTCAAACCCATTATTTTCTCATCCTGTCTAATGTTTCTGTTCAACACTTCCAAGACCAAAATAAAAAACAAAGGGGATAGTGAACATTCCTGTCTTGTCCCCTTCTGTATCTCACAAGATTTAGTTAACTCGCCATTAACAATAATAGGTGCCTTCTGAGATGTATACAGGTGAAACTCGAAAAATTAGAATATCGTGCAAATGTTCATTTATGTCAGTATGGCAACTCAAAAGGTGAAACCAATATATGAGAGAGACGCATATATATAATCTCAGAAAATTAGAATAGTGTAAAAAGGTTCAATATTCTAGGCTCAAAGTGTCCCACTCTAATCAGCTCATGAATCCATAACACCTGCAAAGGGGTCCTGAGCCTTTAAATGGTCTCTCAGGCTGGTTCAGTAGGAATCACAAGCATGGGAAAGACTGCTGACCTGACAGTTGTGCAGAAAACCATCATTGACACCCTCCATAAGGAGGGGAAGCCCCAAAAGGTAATTGCAAAAGAAGTTGGATGTTCCCAAAGTGTTGTATCAAAGCACATCAATAGAAGGTTATGTGGAAGGGAAAAGTGTGGTAGAAAAAGGTGCACAAGCAGCAGGGATGACCGCAGCCTGGAGAGGATTGTCAGGAAAAGGCCATTCAAAAGTGTTGGGGACTTTCACAAGGAGTGGACTGAGGCTGGAGTTAGCGCATCAAGAGCCACCACACACAGATGGATTCTGGACATGGGCTTCAAATGTCGTATTCCTCTTGTCAAGCCACTCCTGAACAACAAACAACGTCAGAAGCGTCTTACCTGGGCTACAGAAAAAAAGAACTGGTCTGTTGCCCAGTGGTCCAAAGTCCTCTTTTCTGATGAGGGCAACTTTTGCATCTCATTTGGGAACCAAGGACCCAGAGTCTGGAGGAAGAATGGAGAGGCACACAATGCACGATGCTTGAAGTCCAGTGTGAAGTTTCCACAGTCTGTGTTGATTTGGGGAGCCATGTCATCTGCTGGTGTTGGTCCACTGTGCTTCATTAAGTCCAGGGTCAACACAGCTGTCTACCAGACGATTTTGGAGCACTTCATGCTTCCTTCCGCAGATGAGCTTTATGGGGATGCTGACTTCATTTTGCAGCAGGACTTGGCACCTGCCCACACTTCCAAAAGTACCAAAACCTGGTTCAATGACCATGGGATTACTGTGCTTGATTGGCCAGCAAACTCGCCTGACCTGAACCCCATAGAGAATCGAGGGGGCATTGCCAAGAGAAAGATGAGGGACATGAGACCGAACAATGCAGCGGAGCTGAAGGCCGCTATTGAAGCATCCTGGTCTTCCATAACACCTCAGCAGTGCCACAGGCTGATAGCATCCATGCCACGCTGCATTGTGGCAGTCATTGCTGCAAAAGGGGCCCAAACCAAGTACTGAGTACATATGCATGCTTATACTTTGCAGAGGTCTGATATTGTTCTATTTCCAATCCTTGTGTTATTGATGTCATGTAATATTCTAATTTTCTGAGATTGTGAATTTGGGGTTTTCATAAGCTGTACACCATAATCATCACAATTATACCAAAGTAAGGCTTGACATATCTCGCTTTGCATGTAATGCGTCTATCTCATATATTGGTTTCACCTTTTGAGTTGCCATACTGACATAAATGAACATTTGCACGATATTCTAATTTTTCGAGTTTCACCTGTATATTGGCTTAATCTCTTGAATAAAGTTCTCCACAAAGTCCATATCTTCCAGAACTTTAAACATAAAGGACCAATTCAAATTATCAAAAGCTTTCTCTGCATCCAGAAAAAGCAATGCCACTTGCTTTTCATTATGTTGTTGTAAGTACTCTATTATATCCAGTACAGCTTCTCACATTGTCTCTTAATTGCCTTTTGGGTAAAAATCCACATTAATCTTCATGAATAAAGTCCTGTAAAATCTTCTATAATCTATCAGCCAATATTGATGTAAATACTTTATAGTCATTACTGAACGATGAAATAGATCTATAATTCTTATCTGAGGTTAAATCTTGTCCTTCCTTTGGTAATAATGCAATGTTAGCCTCTTTCTGAGATTCTGACATAACAGATTCCTGCAAAATAGAATTCATCACATTCTGAAGTGGTTGAAAAAGTTGGTCGTCAAAATATTTATAGTATGAACTTGGTAATCCATCAGGCCCTGGTGCTTTCCCTGTTTTGATCTTTTTTATGGCTTCTGATATCTCAAAAGTTGTTATGGGGTGATTCATAATTTGTCTCTAAAATTTTGAAAGTTCTGGTAAATTCTGTTTCTTCAAATATTCATCAATCTTTTCCAGGGAAACATCCTGCCTTTTATATTAATTTGAATAAAAATCATGAAAGGATTTCTGAATACTCACATTATTTGTTAATACAGTATCACCTTCTTGAATCTTTAGTATTATTTTCTTTTCTTTCTCCTTTCTCAGTTTGAATGCCTACCATTTCCCTGGTTTATTTGCAAACTCAAAATTCTTCTGCTCCGCATAATTTAATTTAGTCTGTTTCTCTCACAGTTAACACAAATAATTGTTGGTGTAAAGGTTTGATTTGGTATAAAATAGCTGAAGAAGAAAATAATAAGCCCCCCAAAAAAGTGTTTTAGAAATGGGGGGGTCGGTTCTAGTGTCCGTATTTTCCCAGCTTCGCCACAGCCTTGAACTTGCTGGAAATCCCGCCTCCCAGCTGCTAAACTCACCAGCCGATTACAAAAACCTCTGTTTTGTGATCCTCACACAAGGAACGGCTGTCTGGAGGACAGATGGGTCAATTTCAGGGAGCTCTGGAGAATTCTTCAGGCTATAGGGATCCTACCCGAGCCACAAAACAGCTGTAGGGTCATCTCCCATTGCAAAAGAGGTGCTCAAGCCCACCATTTCCCCCTACCAGAAGCCCACCTTTATATATTATAGACAATTTCTCTGGTGACATTTACCAATGGTACATCATTTTATAAAAATTCTCTTTAAGATTATAATATAGTGGAAATTTCAGTCCTTTCAGCCACATATTTTCCCATTGTTCCATCTGCAGAGTATAACCAACATTTTTAGCTCACTTTATCATTCATTCTTTCACTTGCTCTTCTTCTGCTTAAAATTTCAATAAAACTTTATCCATTTTAGCAATTATATGTTCATCATTTGTACACAATTCTATTTCAGACTCAGTCTAAGAATGTTCAAAATCATAAATTCTTTTGTCTACTTTAAATATTTCTAATAATTGTAAATAAGAGAACCATTGAACATATCCTTCTGCCACCAGTTCTTCTCTTGGTTTTTACATTCCCCTTGACAAAATTCTAACATTGCACAATAAGTTACCCATTTGTGTTTGCCTATTATTTCTACTCTATAAAATGCTTCTTGTGCTGAGAGCCACAAAGGTATTTTTGGGCACAACTTGGGTTTGTATCTATTCCATATTCTCAATATGGCACAAGTAGTAATAGTGTATACTAAATTCAATGGGAGTTTATCTGTTTAATCAGTGACACTATCAGGTTATGCTAGATATGACATGCATAATCCTAACCCTCCCCCAGATATGACGTGCATAGCCCTCATCCCCACAAGATGCAGCACTCACAAGGTCATAACCCTATCCAGACATTGTCAGATTCAGCCGGCATGGCACAGCACGGTGAACACCACTGCTCAGCTTCACCTAGTCAATTTTACTGCCCCAGGTGCTAGCAGTGAAAAAGGGGAAGTTAGCCAAACCGCGAACAAATTGCTAACAGGTGGCGGCAGTTAACTCTGGCAGACAGCGGATACGTTGCATCACCACCAGCTTCCCTTGAGCGCTGCAGACAAAGGGAAGTGCAGTGGGTCAGAAGCACAATGATCAGTGCACCATTAAGAACTCCCGGGTTTACGCGCAACAGGAAAACCTAACAAAGGCAACAACCACACAAACAATAGACGGCAATCAAGAAGACAAAAGAACCTGACTGAATCTGCCATTTGGGTGAGGGGGGATTACTGCGGGTAATCAGTAACTAGGCAACGGGGTAAAGCGCGGGAATGGGGAAACTATAAAACACCATGTAAGTTATACCAAGCCAACCCTGGCTTTTTCTGTACCTACCTACGTTACACTCTAGTAAACTTCTTTTCTGAACTTGCGTGTCATGAGAGTTTCTTTGGAGCTGAACGGGGTAAACCTTACAGACATGACATGTTGAACCTATCATCAAGAAAGGTGTGATGCACAATCCTAGGGTGTTAGCTTAACCCTAAACCTAATTCCATGGGGGCATTCAAATAAAAAACTAAGTGAATAATTAACAGAACCCTAGGCTGTGCTGTATTTGGGAAGCAAACCCTATTTGGGCCTTGTGAAATAAATAATAGCCTAATGATGCTTTTAATTTTGTGGAGTTTTAAAATCAGCGCCTGAATGCAGGAAAGAGCCCATGAGTTTGTGCACATGCTGAGCTGTTTACATGTCAGCTACAGGCCACTGTGAAGTTCAACAGTTTAAGCTCTGGCTTGCATTTAAAAATAATACGGCAGACCCTGATGGTGATTTGTTTGATGTAAAATTGACCCCCAAACTTCCACAACGTGGATGCAGAATCAGAAAAAAACCTGATCCTTGCTGCTTCTTTGATGAGAATGATCAGGATGAACTTATACCTCCTTGTTATTGCAGGTTCTGTAAATCAACTAATGGTAAGTAAAAATAAACATTAAGAAAAATAGTATTTTATTAGTTGAACTGGTAGCTTATTATAATCTTGTTTCCTGTTTAGAAATGAAACTGCCTCAAGATGCAGGATTGACCCAGATTCTGAAGGGTTCTGTTATCAGGATCTTACGTCATTGTTTAATGGGAAGTCTACAAGAAGATGAAGACCAAGTTGATGGAGCCAATGAAACACAGTTTATTCAAAGTTTATGCAGTATACTTTCCAAGCCTGAAGTCCTGTGGATCATCACAACCATTTCCAACAAACTGGATAAACTATATTTCCCAAGAAACACACTGTGCATTCAAACTCTGGGCATTCATACAACATATCAAGAAGAACCCTAATCCATTTTCAGTAATGTCAAACATTGAAGCTGAGTTACCTGTATCTCTGAAGTGGATCATATGTCAGAATGTAACAGAAATTAATTACAAGAAACTATTAACAACCACCCAGTGAATATTACAATAAATATACATTTACAGGCCATGTGAAATCTGCTTTATTTCTTTTGCTAATCCTAGTTTAACCATGTCAGATGGTAAACACAGAGATGCAATTTAATCACAACACGTGTGATATTATCCAAACAGGCCTTCCTATGGGTTAGGGTCAGGGTTTTGACTGGTTTTGCAAAAGGTGTTAAGAATTCAGCGTCTCTGGTGCAATTAGTGTATGACGTCAACAACATGTATAAAATACTATAGGAGGCCCATACTGAAAGAGACAGGAAGTCTGAGTTATCCAGCTGTCCATCTTGCACCATTTGCCAGCAAAGCAGACCCATTTCAGAATGGATGCGACTAATGTAAGTAATTTATGGCTAATTTTAAGATATAGGACCTGTTAGACGCAATACCGTATTTATAACTTTTTGTTGGTGGTGGTTTCTTTCATTAGAATGAAGTCTCAGACTCACAATGCCTGAAAGCCTATGAAGGTATTATTTTTCCTTTCACACAAATACATTTCAGTAGACTCATGTAAAATTTCTGCAGCAAAACTGATCTCTGCTTGTCTCTATTCTTTTCCTTCAGAATGGGAGGAAGATTAGATCTTTGCCAATTTTCCAATGCCCACAGATTCACAATGGGCTCTACAGATTATGGACCCCCAGCCTTCTACATCCCATGGAGCACAGGGTCATTTAGAAGGTAAAAATATCCACATTGTTTTATCCAAAATGTAAGCAGGTTTCAGAAAACCATGAAGGGCCATTGTATGTTTATGAATGCTGCCAGTATTACTTATTTATTCATTGGGGTTACTGTTGATTCTGTTGTTTTATCCAGAGCCATCCTGCAAAAAAGTAGAAATGCATGGTGGTGGATTTCCTACAGACTCCCCAAATAGTATCAGCACAGAACAGTCTATACCAGAACCCCTGCCAGCAGAGGATATGCAACAGTCAGTGGGGCCAAGCATCATAAATGTCCAGAATTCAGACATGTACCTGGAGAATATTCAAACGTGGGAACAATTTCTTAATAATTTCAATGCCGTGGAACATTATGTTCATTATAGATTTGCAAACCATGTTCATATTCACTCATTCACACAGGTTATAGATATTCATAATGAGATGCAGATTCTTTTGAACAATATTTCTAGGGAGATAAGACCCAATGATTTTGTTCAGCTGCGGCTGGATGCAGAGGGTCTAAATCAACCTCTCTTTTCTGTTAGGAGACATATGGATGATTTAAATGCTGATGTGTTCCTGAGCCATGCTGAAGGCATGCTACAGAGCAATGTTGAAGTGGTGTGGGGTGGCGATTTACAACTAGTGGTTAGCATCATGAAGAACAGAGAGGGGGAGGACTTAGAAAGTTAAGCACAGTATTATTCACCAGGGTCCTGGAGAAAAAAAGACGCTACCTGATTGATTTCAATGTGGAGGGGGAATTTCTGTGTTTTGCTGATTGTTTGTTATATTTGTTAGACACCGGGTTGTTTACAAACCAAGAAATCATTACTAGAGCCAAGGATCTCCACAGCAGATTGGGCATTTCCACAGAAAACATGGTCAACTTTTCACAGGTACACCTCTTTGAAGAGTGTCTAGGTACAACCATAAAGATTTTGTTTTATAATCAAGAAGGGTGGCCTTTTTTGGTCATAGGCAGACCCCAACAAGAAAAAACGGTGTTTATATTGTTACACAACAAACATTACTATGCAATCAAAAACATCAAGGGTTTCCTGGGTGAACATTATTCCTATGAATTCTGCCACACAGGATACCACCACAAATTTACCCATGATTGCCAATATTTCTGTCATGCATGTCTGAAGCATGCATGTCACGAGGTAGATGTGGAGAAGACAAGATGCTGTAAGTGCAAACTGTCTTGTCACTCTAAGGCATGCCTTGAAAGACACATACAACTGGCAAAGGAAGGAAAAATTGTTTGTAAGAATAAAGTGTTTTGTGGCACATGTGGTGTTTATGTCTTCACCCCTCACAAAAAATGTAAGAAAAGCAAGTACAGGCAATGCTATGAGAAAGTAGATAGCATGGAAAGGCATTTATGTTTTCTGAAACCACTGTCTCAACCAGAAACAGGCACGAGGTTCATTATTTATGATTTTGAATGTTGTCAAGAAACAGGGGTGCACATACTAAATTATGTCTATGCCATGGACATGCTGGAGGAAGAGGATGTGATGAGGTGGGAATGTTGTGGTGATACGTGCCTGGATCGATTTGTGAAGAAATTTATAAATCAGGAGTTTACAGGCTGTACTGTTATTGCTCACAATTCCAAAGCTTATGACGGTTATCTAGTCCTGAGACAGCTGATCCGTGAAAAGGTCCAGGCTGAACTTTTAAGTCAGGGTGGTAAATTGCTATGTATTACCCTGCCATCCCCTTCATGGATCACTGCCTTGTCGTGGCGAAGGGGCTTGTGTAACTCAGTGAAGCCATGAGCTATACCGTGCAGGGCCACCCAAGACGGACAGGTCATGACAGAGAGTTCTGACAAAATGTGGTCCACTGGAGAAGGAAATGGCAACCCACTCCAGTATCCTTGCCAAGAAAACCCCATGGACAATGTTAAAAGGCTAAAAGATATGACGCCGGAAGATGAGCCCCTCAGGTCTGAAGGTGTCCAATATGCTACTGGGGAAGAGCAGAGGGCAATTCCAAGTAGCTCCAGAAAGAGTGAAGCGGCTGGGCCAAAGCCGAAAGGACGTTCAGCTGTGGATGTATCTGGAAGCGAAAAGAAGGTCCGATGCTGTAAAGAACAATATTGTATAGGTACGTGGAATGTAAGATCCATGAACCAAGGCAAGCTGGATGTGGTCAAACATGAGATGACAAGATTGAACGTCGACATCTTGGGAATCAGCGAATTGAAATGGACGGGAATGGGTGAATTTAATTCAAGTGACCATTATATCTACTACTGTGGGCAAGAAACCCTTAGAAGAAATGGAGTTGCACTCATAGTCAATAAGAGAGTGGGAAAGGCAGTAATGGGGTACAACCTCAAAAACGACAGAATGATCTCAGTGCGTATCCAAGGAAAACCATTCAACATCACGGTAATCCAAGTCTATGCCCCAACCACTGATGCCGAAGAAGCTGAAGTTGACCGATTCTATGAAGACCTACAAGACCTTCTAGAACTAGCACCAAAAAAAGATGTCCTTTTCATCATAGGGGATTGGAATGCTAAAGTAGGAAGTCAAGGAGTAATCGGAATAACAGGCAAGTTTGGCCTTGGAGTACAAAATGAAGCAGGGCAAAGGCTAATAGAGTTCTGTCAAGAGAACAAGCTAGTCATAGCAAACACCCTTTTCCAACAACACAAGAGATGACTCTACACATGGACATCACCAAATGGTCAATACCGAAACCAGATTGATTACATACTTTGCAGCCAAAGATGGAGAAGCTCTATACAGACGGCAAAAACAAGACCAGGAGCTGACTGTGGCTCAGATCATGAGCTTCTTACTGCAAAATTTAGGCTTAAATTGAAGAATGTAGGGAAAACCACTAGACCACTCAGGTATGACTTAGATCATATTCCATGTGAGTACACAGTGAAGGTGATGAATAGATTTAGAGGATTAGATTTGGTAGACAGAGTGCCTGAAGAACTATGGACGGAGGTCTGTAACATTGTACAAGAGGCAGCAACTAAAACCATCCCAAAGAAAAAGAAATGCAAGAAAGCAAAATGGCTGTCTGATGAGGCTTTACAAATAGCTGTGGAAAGAAGGAATGCGAAAAGCAAGGGTGAAAGGGAAAGATATAAGCAACTGAATGCAGATTTCCAGAGAATAGCAAGGAGAGATAAGAAGGCCTTCTTAAATGAACAATGCAAAGAAATTGAAGAAAACAATAGAATGGGGAAGACTAGAGATCTCTTCAAGAAAATTGGAGATATCAAAGGAACGTTTAGGGCAAAGATGGGCATGATAAAGGACAAAAAAGGCAGGGACCTAACAGAAGCAGAAGAGATTAAGAAGAGGTGGCAAGAATACACAGAAGAACTATACAAGAAAGATCTTAATGTCCCTGATGTCCATGCTGGTGTGGTCACTGACCCTGAGCCAGACATCCTAGAGAGTGAAGTCAAGTGGGCCTTAGGAAGCATTGCTAACAACAAAGCTAGTGGAGATGACAGTATTCCAGCTGAGTTATTTAAAATACTAAAAGACGATGCTGTTAAAGTGCTGCACTCAATATGCCAGCAAGTTTGGAAAACGCAACAGTGGCCACGGGATTGGAAAAGGTCAGTTTACGTTCCAATTCCAAAGAAGGGCAATGCCAAAGAATGCTCAAACTATCGCACAATTGCACTCATTTCACATGCTAGCAAGGTTATGCTCAAAATCCTACAAGCTAGGCTTCAGCAGTACGTGAACCGAGAACTACCGGATGTACAAGCTGGGTTTCAAAGAGGCAGAGGAACTAGAGATCAAATTGCCAACATTCGCTGGATCATGGAGAAAGCACGAGAGTTCCAGAAAAGCATCTACTTCTGCTTCATTGACTATGCAAAAGCCTTTGATTGTGTGGATCACAACAAACTGTGGCAAATTCTTAAAGAGATGGGGATACCAGACCACCTTACCTGTCTCCTGAGAAATCTGTATGCGGGCCAAGAAGCAACAGTTAGAACCGGTCATGGAACAACCGATTGGTTCAAAATAGGGAAAGGAGTACGACAAGGCTGTATACTGTCACCCTGCTTATTTAACCTATATGCAGAGTACATCATGAGAAATGCCAGGCTGGAAGAATCACAAGCCGGAATTAAGATTGCAGGGAGAAACATCAATAACCTCAGATATGCAGACGATACCACCCTAATGGCAGAAAGTGAAGAAGAACTAAAGAGCCTCTTGATGAGGGTGAAAGAGGAGAGTGCGAAAGCTGGCTTGAAACTCAACATTAAAAAAACTAAGATCATGGCATCTGGACCCATCAATCCCTGGCAAATAGAAGGGGTAGAAATGGAAGCAGTAACAGACTTCATTTATTTGGGCTCCAAGATCACCGCAGACGGAGACTGCAGCCATGAAATTAAAAGACGCTTGCTCCTTGGGAGGAAAGCTATGGCAAACCTAGATAGCATATTAAAAAGCAGAGACGTCACCTTGCCGACAAAGATCCGCATAGTCAAAGCTATGGTTTTTCCAGTAGTAATGTATGGCTGTGAGAGCTGGACCATAAAGAAGGCTGAACGCCGAAGAATTGATGCCTTTGAACTGTGGTGCTGGAGAAGGCTCTTAAGAGTCCCCTGGACTGCTAGGAGGTCAAACCAGTCAATCTTAAAGGAAATCAACTCTGATTGCTCATTGGAAGGATTGATAATGAAGCTCAAGCTCAGATACTTTGGTCACCTAATGCGAAGAGAGGACTCTTTGGAAAAGACCCTGATGCTGGGAAAGATGGAAGGCCAAAGGAGAAGAGGACGGCAGAGGATGAGATGGCTGGATAGCATCACTGAAGCAATGAGCATGAAATTGAGCAAACTCAGGGAGGCAGTGAAAGATAGGAAGGCCTGGCGCAATATGGTTCATGGGGTCACGAAGAGTCGGACATGACTTAACGACTAAACAACAACAACAACCCTGCCATACTTTAAGATTCGGTGTATAGATAGTCTCTCCGTCTTACCCCTTAAATTAAGCAAACTACCTAAAGCTATGGGATTTCAGGGGAGCAAGGGGTATTTCCCCCATTTGTTCAATACAATGGACAATCAAGATTATGTAGGGCTGCTCCCCGATGCCAAGTATTACAGCCCTCAAACCACGATGCCCAGGGAGAGAGAAGAATTTCTGAAATGGCATGCTGCTAATACAGGTACCGTGTTTAAACTAAAAAAGGCCCTGGCTTACTACTGCAGACAAGATGTAGAGATATTGAGAGAGGCTTGTAACTGGTTTAGGGGGCAAGTGATGAAAATGACAGAGTGCAAGTTTCTAACAGGATGTGGGGGAGATGTTGCTGAGGAGATTAAGACTCAGTGCATTGATCCCTTCCAGTATGCAACACTGGCCTCAGTTTGCATGGCTCACTATCACTTCATGTATTTGGAGAATAACACCATTGCATTAGCTCCTTTGGACAGTTATCAGCAGACCCAGAAAAGGTATTCTGCACCAGCCATACAATGCATCAGCATACACCAAGAAACTCAATATTCAGCATGCTCCACAAGGAGGTGAAAAGTGGGTAGGTAAATATCTTTTGGATGGATTTGCTATCATAAATGGGACCCCCACAGCCTTTGAATTTAATGATTGTTTCTTTCATGGCTGCCCTGTTTGCTACTCAGCAAACACCTTCAACAGTTTACTTGATTCAACCTATGGGGCTCTGCACTACCATACTAGGGTTAAAGAAGAGTACCTCAGGGATCTGAGAACATGAATGCGTTGCCTTGCAGGAGACTGACACATCTTTGAAGCAGTTTCTAGTTGAGAATAAGCTCCCAACTCCTTTGAATCCATGAGATGCATTTTTTGGTGGTAGAACAAATGCTACATGCCTGTACTACAAACCAAAACCTGGGGAACAAATCTTATATTATGATTTCACCAGTTTGTACCCCTTCGTGAACAAGAACAAGGAGTACCCGATTGGCCATCCACAAATCATCTATCAAAACTTTAGGGACATAAAACAGTATTTTGGACTTGCTAAAGTTAAAGTGTACCCACCAAGGAACCTCTGTTTCCCAGTCCTACCCCATACATCTGAAGGTAAATTAATGTTTAGTATGTGTGCAACCTGCACAGAAAAGTAGAGGGTCACTCTATGTAAACACAGTGATGAAGAAAGAGCCCTGATTGGGACATGGTGTACTGTTGAACTAAATGTGGCTTTAGAAAAAGGTTACAGAACTGCAGAAATCTATGAGATCTGGCATTTTGAAAGAAAGAAAGGCATGTTATTTTCAGGTTACATTAATGAGCATCTCAGACAAAAGCAGGAGGCCAGGGGTTACCCTGACTGGTGCAAAACAGAACTGGATAAAAATCAGTACATTCGGGATTATGAAAAGATGAAAGGTGTCTGCTTACGACGTGAGCATATTGAAGTAAACCCTGCTGAAAGGCAGATTGCCAAGCTCTTTTTAAACTCACTGTGGGGTAAGTTTGGGCAGAGCACCAATCACATGGCTACATCTGTGGTGACAAACCCTGAGGAATTATTCAAATATCTTTTTTTACCCTATTGTGAAGTTTCCTCATGTGAGTTTGTGGACACAGAAACAGCAGTTGTGACGTGGAAAACAGCCAAACACCATCCAACCAAATCCACATGTCCAAACACATTCATTGCCAGTTTCACAACAGCTTACGCGTGGCTGGAATTATACAGGCTACTGGACAGCTTGGGTGAGAGGTGTCTGTATCATGACACCGATTCTGTCATTTTTATTAGTAGAGAGGGGGCGTGGACACCATCATTAGGTGATTATTTAGGCCAGCTGACGAGTGAGATCCCTCCAAACACAGTGATCACAGAGTTTGTGGCAGCAGGCCCCAAAACGTATGGGTACGCTTTGTCAAATGGGGAGACAGTAGGTGGTGAAGGAGCTTAAATGGGGAGACAGTAGGGGGTGAAGCAGCTTATGCTGAATAGTGTTAATTGTGATAAGGTTAATTTTGACAGCTTGAAAGATTTGGTAGATTATTACTGTCTGTCTGGGGAGGAGGGAAAGAAAGAGATCAAGGTAGAGTAACTGGGGATTGTTAGAGTTAAGAAACAGTGGGCACTAGAAATGCAGGTACTCAAAAAAACTCTAAACGTAGTATATAAGAAAAGGGCACTCAGGACTGAGGATTACTGTACACTACCTTACAGTTACTAGGCATGATGGAAAACATTGTACCCTTTCTCTTGTATTATAAGTGGGCCATCCAATTCTGGCAAATCCTTTTTTATCAAACAAATGTTAGAACATGGTGATGCTGTGTTGTCTCAAATGCCTCAAAATATTGTATGGTTTTATAGTTGTTGGCAACCTCTGTACAAAGAACTACTTAAGAAATTCCCATATATTAAGTTTATGGAGGGTCTACCACCTTCTTTTGATGATGATTTGTTTCCATCTAGCCAAATCAATTTAGCAATGGTAGATGATCTAATGGCCTCTGCCAGTGACAGCAATCAAATAGAGAAGGCATTTACATAGTACATTCACCACAGAAACCTGAGCATTATTCTCATACTTCAAAACCTGCTTTTCCAAGGTAAGAAAATGAGAACACTAGCTCTGAATTCCAAATATTTGGTTTTATTCCGCTGTCCCCACAATCTGATGCAAATTGTCACGCTGGCTCGTCAGATGTACCCCACTAACACACAGTACTTTTTAGAGGTGTTCCAAGATGCTTCTCGCAACCTACACAGCTACCTTTTGGTAGATTTGGCAGCCGCTACTCCAGAAACCTACAGGCTGAGAATAGGACTCTTTCTGCCTGATTGGCCTGTTGTTTACACTGAGAAAAAGAAGAGTAAAAAAGCAACAGCTTGGGCATCATAGCATTAGTTCATCCAGGATGTCAGAGAGGGTTGCAGAAATTGGGGTTTTTAAAAAATCTTAGTAAAGGCTGGTTCAAAACAGAGAAAGGCCATCTTATGTAGCACTGATAATGATCTGGTAGGTGTGATAGTAGAAATAGCCCTGAACACTTTAAAAGGAAACCTTCCTCTGAAACCTTCACAACTCTGCACATTAAAGAGAACGAAAGGTGTCATTAAGAAGTTGAGTGATAGAAATGTCTCACTTAAAAAGAAGAAACAGATCATTCGCCAGTCAGGAGGATTTATTGGGCCCTTACTAGGGGCTGCTATTCCATTGCTGACCAGTCTATTAACTGGAAAAACCATGGACCATGCTGAGAAAATGTATCTGGTGTCATGTCATCAGATGGAGCAACTACAGGGTAGGGTGCCTACTATGGGGGCTATGGCCACTAACCAGCTGGATGATGAGATGCATGCCATTCTTCAGAGATCTGATGTGAGTGAGGACAACAAGATTAAGCTCTACAATTCTGTGCTGCAGAGGTTTCTAAGACTGACCAGGCAAAATGAGTCTGAAAAGGACAGGCTGAATCTCATTTACCCCCCAGAAGACCCTTGGTCACCTCTGATATTGCCGGAATGACCATCTCCACAGGATGTGACAACGCATGAGGTCCTAGGCGGTGTGAACACACGTTACAGAAAAAATGCAGAACTTTTGCTGAACAAAATGAAACAGCATCAGAACATCTCATCCTGGGATGATTGTGGCACCTTTTTATACAAGGGTGTACCTGTTCCTGGTACTAATATTTTAGACTTGGTGAAAGGGGCCTCGCAACACTGATCACTTACCAAGAAGTGGAAACCCCAGGGATGGGATGAATTTATGAAAGCTATGGCGGAGTTGAATATACCTACATCTGTGCTGGGGTCTATAGCTGCTAAAGATTAGTTAGAAACACTGAAAAAGTCTACAGCTCCTAAGGAGGAAACCACGACTAACGCAACTCTGTTATGACCACCCTTTTTGGGCCATGTTTTTGGGCTCTGTTTACTGACACCCCCTCTAGACCTTGGATGCTAAATCCTAGAAGCATGCTCAGGTTTGGTGACTGGCTCAGTCTGTAAAATGAATAAAAACACAGTGAAACAAGCAAAAAAGTTTAAGTCTTTGTCTTTATTTTACAATAAGGCAGACATGTCTGCATACAATGGTAATCAGTACAGGCACCAGGCCCCCTCCCCAACTTTATACTTTTTACAAACAGCTTTACCATTTGATCATTTTTAATATTGTCCTCAGAGTACTGCTTTAAAATATTTTCATAATCCACACCTATTCATTAGAAAAAACACACAGTGTTGCCCACAAGTCATCACATGCGGGTGTTGCAGTTGAAGTTGGTGAAATGTATGCTTCTCAGCTTGCAGCTCTAAAAACTTCACTATGGATCCAGGAAAGTCAGGGCTATCTGGTGGTCTTCCATAAGAATTGAAAAATTCACCATATCCGGGAGATGGGAACTGATTACTGACACCCCCTCTAGACCTTGGATGCTAAATCCTAGAAGCACACTCAGGTTTGATGACTGGCTCAGTTTGTAAAATGAGGGAAGTAGAGGGCTAGCCAGTGTTCACCAGGTAGAGTTTGAGGATGGGTGTTTACAATTAATCCGAAAGGTCTTTTGGAGATTTGTCTCTTGGATGGCAGGTCATAAGGGTAGACCCCTAGAAAGCATGTAATTCCAGAGAACAAACAGAGGAGCTGCAGGGAGTCCATTCTCACATATAATCAAAAAGCACGATCCTTGTGTGATTTATTTCAATACGGTTTTCAAAGATTGCATAGAAAATCATGTTGATAGTGTTGGGGAGGGGTTGTGAAAATCTAATTTTGGGTTACCATTCCTGATCAAAGAATAGTGCTCAGAGCACCCCTGATCAGGGGTCAAGTCAAAATAGTACAAAGTATAACCATGGCTAAACTCTTCCTGGCTAATTAACAGAGGCCTGTCTTTCATACCTTTGCCTGACACTTGCACCATCTGCATGTACTCTCTCACATAAATGTCATGCTCATAATCAGGCTGAAGAGGCTTTGCAGGGATCTGTTCACCATCGCAATACAGGGCACAAAAATTGACACTGCAGTGTTGAAAACTGAATGGGTTTCTTTCATAATCCCTGCGAAAGGATGCATTGTCCACAAAACCAATCACTAATTGTTTTGGTGACTGCCCCAGAAATAGGTTTCCTGATTACACACAAGGCTACCTGCTGGA
Organism: Liasis olivaceus; assembly: GCA_030867105.1. NCBI lineage: Eukaryota > Metazoa > Chordata > Lepidosauria > Squamata > Pythonidae > Liasis > Liasis olivaceus. The sequence continues at coordinate 61,240,017 of CM061351.1, forward strand.
ATGCCATTAACCTTCATTCCCACTTGATCTATGGGATACTTGGCATTGGAGGACAGCAAAGCTTCCACATAACCCAAACGCATGCCTGGTGCTACTTTTACACGTTTTACAAAGAGAGAGGCCAACAGGAGTTGCACTTTGTAATTCTCATTGCCGTCCTTCGTCAAACAAAATTCATTTCTGCTCCTTATGAGTTTGACTTTCACATCAACCCCATTAATCAGCAGCTTGTCTTGAAAAAAGAGATCACTATGCAAAGGTCCAAGCAGGTCTCATTTACGACTTCTGGCTGTGTGTCTCGCTCTTGCTCTGAAGCCCGAGTTGCCTGCAGGTGTCAGCAGGGTGCTCTCCATGAGGGTTGAGTCATCTTTGTAAAACCCCCCAGCTGTAAATTGGGTTCCCAGGGCATCACCACCAAAGTTCAGAATCAGTTCAATGATGGCACGGTAAGAATAACAATGATGGCTCTGCGTAATGAGACGATCTCCCAAGGTTACATCCAACAAGGTTAAACAGCGATGCTATAGGATAGTTGACCAGTGCCACCCTGGCATCATCACTGATATCTGTACCATTGGCTTTTACAATCTTGCAACTCACATACAGCAGGGTGCTCTTTAAATCCATGTAATGCTCACCATGTTCTATGATAAAAAATTCCAAGGGTGCGTTGGGTGATAGCATGGATAAAGGTGGGATCTCAACATATATGCTGTTTTCAATACTGGTTTGTGTAGGTGCCAGTTGAAAAAGATCCAGTTCTGATTTCATACATTCCACTGAAGCCTCATGGATAAATGCCATTTTGTATTAGAATATGTCTCGTTTGTCACACCACTTCCTCTTCCGTGCACATCTCCTCTTTGTATGCAGGGGTTTTTTTCACAATCTTTCTCTTTTTAACTGGAATAGGCGACCCCATTGCATAATTCTTCCTGGCCATGACCATACCCGAACCCCCCTGCCCCCCTCAACAACATGGGATACAAGCTGTCCTGCCACATCTCTGACAATGTTCTTGGCTGCAGATTTCACATGTGGTTTAAGGATTTCTAATCCTTTCCTCGGAAATGACATTGCTTTTCAAAAAAGTCCACAGACCACACCTGTCCTGTACATGACAGGGGTTCCTCAGAAGCCTGTAAGGCCATGACTGGCTTGCGCCATATAGTAGGCCACATAGTCTTTGGGACTCCCGTGCTCCTTGATCACAACCATCCCTCACTTTCCTGAGGCCTAAAATGAAGCTTCACAACCACCTTCCCGTGATAAAAGCGGATGTTTTTGTCTTGATCAGTTTTGATTTCTACAGTAATGGTGTCAATGTAATGCTTGCTGACTGGAATGTAATGTGGTTGATCATAGGTCACCATAATGAAATCGTTGTCTTGCCCCCACACAGGCACGCAATGCAGTGGTGGTACATAGAAGTCACCCACTATCTGGGGTTCTACGATGTTTGTATAAACGTATTGAATCCTCCAGTCACATCTGCAGCAAAGGGAGATTTTTTTGGCACGGAATCCTGGGAACAAACCTAATATATATCCAAGTTCTTCACCAACTACAATGGCATATGTTCCATCTCCTGTAAGATTAATTTTTCGAACCATCGGATCATACTTCAGGGTCATCTCGGGACCATTCTTGATGCCTGATATAAGCTTGTTCATATTTTCTACCAGCTGTTCAGTGCTGGCATAGTACTACCACTTTTCAAAGAAAAATACCTTTTTTTCTCGGTAAGAATTTCAAAATGTCCAGTTGAAGTGTTCCAACTGTGTGGGTACTGTATCTCTACTAGTCCTACTTCCCATGAACCTGGAAGATCCAATGCCCTTGCTAACTGAATAGTAAAATTAGAACTTTTGTTTTGGGGAGAAGCAGCAGCTGATGTGTTGCTGGGAAAAACCCCGCCATATCAAAGATGGAATACTTCCCTCTCCTTAACCCAGCTGTTGAATTTCTCTGGCCAGCCTACACATTTGACCAGAATCTCTCTATTTTTTCCCCACCCTCTTTTTCTGACCACTTTTTCAATTCTGTATATGTGTTGTTGGTCATCAGGAACCTTTTAGAGCTCCTTTAGGTAAAAAGACCCCTTTACAGGTTCATCAGTGTAATCTTTTAATCTATACACCACTCTTTCCCCCCTTGACCCCAGTTCTTTGATGATGAATATTTTATCTGTATAAGTTTGCTGATAGCCCTTTTCAAATTTCCCTTCAGTCGGGATAACCTGATGTGATCACCCACCTTAAGATGTTTTTCCATTCTTTTACTTTTTAAAACATCCCCATACAGTCTTATCCACACCTCCCTTTCGTTAGACAAGTTTATGATATTAGGAGCAGTCCGGATGCTACGATGGTAAGTGTCATTGTAACCCTGAAGAATTGCAGGTAAAATATCTATGTACTGCTGGGTGTTTCTAGCTGTAAAATATCTCCAGAGTTTATTTTTCAGGATATGGTTAAAACTCTCTATAATGGCTGCTTTAGTTTCACTATGGGTGACAAAGTGATGAATGCCATAACATGCTAAAAGCTTCTCCAGAGGAATATTTAAGAACTCTTTACCGGCATCTGTCTGTATTTTTCAGGGTGTGTGTCCTGTTTCAAAGGTGTTCTGGAAGGCAGCTGTGACCTCTCTCCCCAACTTACCAAATAAAGGGTAGGCCCAAGCATATTTAGATAGCACGTTGATAACTGTTAAGGTGAACTTTTTTCCATGGTTTTCCTTAGAAAATATGGAGACATCTATGATATCAGCCTGCCACTGCTGATCTATGCCAGCCACCATTGTTTTATTTCTATGAAAATTAATTCTTGCAGGTTTATGAAAGGTATAAGCATCTTGTCCTGAAAACCATGTCTTGACTTGCTTCATGGACAGGTTTTTATCATGCTTTCTTCCCTCCTGAAAAAGGGAATTCACACCTCCATAGCTCCCCACACAACCAGGTAATAAATGGACCTCAGAATCTCTTCATACTTCATTATACCAAAAGAACTCTGACAAATGATCACACATTGCCTTTAACACATAATTGTATTGGTAATAGAGAGTTCAGAGGGGCATGCCTATGCCCTTGGAAAAATACCCCTCATCATCATCATCATCATCATCATCATCAGAAGGTAAAGTTTCATAACGTGCTATTTTACAGTAAGTTGGCCTTTCTGGGTGACATTCTGTACCCCACAAACCATGCCCACAGTCACAAGTAAGCCAATCTTCACTTGAATTGCAGCTCTTTAACTCATTGTTCAAATAGCCTGGCCACTCTAATAGAGCAGAATCATTGCCACATTCTAGATCAGACAAATCTTCATAAGATATTTGCCAGCAGCGATTACCGCTAGAATATGAAAGTGGGGTACTTTGAATTGCTCTTTGTCTAGGCAGTGTTAATTCAGATACTGCAAAATATAAAACATAGCCTGTTAGTATGCTATCTGCTCCACCAGCATTTACATAACAATAATATCTGTTACTTACCCTCTCAGTGTCCTTTGATGGGGGCTAAAGATAGCCCATGCACCATTTCACAGGGTGTATGGTTAGTATTACAGACTATGTGTCAGGTCTACAACGTTCAAACTCCAATACAGACAAATGCCTTGAACTCCAAAGTAGATTCAAAAAAGATTTCATTTATTGGAGGATACATGCAGCTCAAAACATTCCCTATATGCAAACAACAATTACTATGCTAATAAAACAATCCTCTAGTTGATATATATTTTGATTGCTGCAGATTCTGACACTATGTCCTCTGTCTTCTGATGTTCCTCATCACTAAAATTACAACACAGCTTATAACAGCCATACAAAATTGGTCTGAGGTAATTATTTTCTCTATCATAACCCTGGCAACAGCTTTTGGTGCATTCTGTTAGAGCTCTTGAGTTGACCCATGTGCTGGTGGGTTTCTCTAATAGTCTAAAAAGGTCTGCAGAATCTTTATTCTTTGGAAATAAAGAATCAAGGTTTTCTTCTTTCTTCACCTCTTTGGAATCTGAGGCTGCCATATTATTTTCAAATGCAAGCTGGAGCTTAAACTGTTGAACTTCACAGCGGCCTGTAGTTGACACGTCAACAGCTCAGCACGCACACAAAATCATGGGCTCTAACAAGCACAGATGTGCATACAGTCCCTCTCATCCATTCCAAACATGCCTGCGCAGATGGATAATGTCATGTCATTGAGTCATGTGCTTAGGACATGTCTGGACATGCATACATCCCCTCCCATCCATCGCAAGCACACCTGTGCATGCCTAGAATCATGACTCTGACATGTCCAGACGTATCAATAATGAGTATCACTGTGGAATACTTGCTGCTTGCTTGGCTGCTGCTTGTGAGAGTATTTGGCTCCTCCGTCAAATTATCCTGGCTTTGCTGGAGGGAGGGGGATAGAAATACAATTTTATTAAGGTCATGCTTCAAAATGTTTATGTGTATGTGCGTATTTGTGTTATCAGTTAAATTTGCAAAGGTGTGTGTGTATGCGCGCAAGCATGCACGCACATGCATGTTTATTTCAGGTTAAAATTTGCAAGCTATGTATCTTTAGCTTTTACAAAAGGTAAAGCTGTCTGTGATTTTGACTTCCCTTAGGATATGGGTTGGGTTTAGGGTTAGGTTAATCATTCTGGGGCTGCTGTGGTTTAAAAAGTTCTTTTTTTCCACATTTGAGGAGTGATTTTAAAACTGCATAGAAATAAAGCCTTTTTAGGATCTCCTTTTCCTGTATTCAGGCGCTGATTTTAAAACTCCACAAAATTAAAAGCATCATTAGGCTATTATTTATTTCACAAGGCCCAAATAGGGTTTGCTTCCCAAATACAGCGCAGCCTAGGGTTCTGTTAATTATTCACCTTACTTAGTTTTGATTTGAATGCCCCCATGGGATTAGGTTTAGGGTTAAGCTAATCAGATACCCTAGGGTTGACCATCACACCTTTCTTGATGATAGGGTTAGGTTCAACATGTCATGTCCGGTTAGGGTTATGACTTTGTGACTGCTGCATCACGTGGGGATGAGGGTTATGCACATCATATCTGGGGGAGGGTTAGGGTTACGCACATCATATCTGGCATAACCTGATGGCATCACTTCTGGAGCGACCTAATGATGTCACTGATTAAACAAACAGATAAACTCCCACTGAATTTAGTATACACTATCACTACTGGCACGTATAACATAATGATTTCTCAGCAACACCAACTCTTTCATCCAAACCAAACAGCAAGCTGCAAAATACAATTTCAAATCAGGGAAGCCCAATCCCCCTCTTTCATTTGCATCTTCTAATGCCTTATATTTAACTCACGGCTTTTCTGCTGCCACACAAATTTAGATATATCCTTCTATCACTGTTTAAATGGTGCATCAGTTGTCAAAACACATATTGTCTGAAACAAAAACATCATTCTAGGCAAGACATTCATTTCTATTACAGAAATTCTCCCCAGCAAAATGACAGTTTAGTTTCTCCCATCTTAACGTATCTTTTTTAACCTCATTCTATGTCTTAACATAGTTATTTTGAAATAACTTACAATTCATATTTGTCATAGTGATACCCAGATACTTTACCTTCTTCTCAATCTTAAAACCCGCTTTATTCATCAATTCTGTTTCATCTTCTATTTTCATATTTTTTGTTAACAACTTTGTCTTCTGTTTATTAATCTTGAAACTTGCTAATGCAGCAAATTCTTTTAATTTGTCCATTAATATTTTAATTCCCTTTAAAGGATCTTCCAGAACCAACACCTGCCTTTGAACTGTGGTGCTGGAGAAGACTTTTAAGAGTCCCCTGGACTGCTAGGAGGTCAAACCAGTCAATCTTAAAGGAAATCAACCCTGATTGCTCATTGGAAGGATTGATACTGAAGCTCAAGCTCAGATACTTTGGTCACCTAATGCGAAGAGAGGACTCTTTGGAAAAGACCCTGATGCTGGGAAAGATTGAAGGCAAAAGGAGAAGAGGACGGCAGAGGATGAGATGGTTAGATAGCATCTGAACTGAAGCAATGAGCATGAAACTGAGCAAACTCAGGGAGGCAGTGAAGGACAGGAAGGCCTGGCGCAATATGGTTTATGGGGTCACGAAGAGTTGGACACGACTTCACGACTGAACAACATGAACCAACACCAAGTCATCTGCAAATGCCCTTAACTTATATGTTTCTTTTTTAATCTTTACTCCCACAATCCTCTCATCTTGTCTTATATCTCTCTTCAGTATTTCAAGAACCAAAATAAACAAGAGAGGAGACACTGTCTTGTTTCTTTTTGTATCTCACAGGGTTTTGTTAGATCTCCATTAACAACTATTTGCGCTTTCTGTGAAGTATAAATCTACCCATTTTATAAAATTCTCTCCAAAATTCACAACTTCTAAAACCTTGAACAAGACAGCCCAATTCAAATTGTCAAAGACTTTCTCTGTATCTAAGAAAATCAATGCAGCTTGCTTTTCATTATGTTGCTCCACATATTCCAAAATGTCCAATACATTTCTAACATTGTCCTTTAACTGTTTTTTATGTAAAAACCCACACTGATCTTCATGTATAAATTCTTGCAAATTATTTTCACTCTATCAGCTAGAATCATTGTGAATACTTGTAGTCATTATTCAATAATGATATCAGCCTATAGTTCTTGTTAAAGTCAAATCTCCTCTTTCCAATTCTCTGGCATCTTTCCTCCCTGTAGAATAGAGTTCATCATGTTTTGTAAAGGTTATAAAAGTTCATCCCCAAAAGATTTATAAGAACCTGATAGAATTACTCAATACATGATTACCGCAGCAAGACTTCTTTATGCAAAATTTTGGAAAACCCAGACACTACCAACAATACAAGAATGGTTGTTAAAACTGATGAAAATGGCAGAAAATGATAAATTGACTTGTTTATTAAAAGAAAACTCAAATAACTATTACCTTAAAGAATGGAAACCATTGATGGACTATTTGCAAAATGCAGGTGGGGTGAAGCTTACATGGGGATTTGAAGATTAGATTATAAATGTAATGGGATATGTTTTGACAAAGAATTACTCCTACTTAATGTATTAAAAATTAGCACTTATGATAGTCTTACTATTCCTAAGACCAGAGATAGATTGGAAGTTATCTATTTTTCATATCTTTTTTCTTTTTCTTTTACTTTATCTCACTTTTTCTTTTCCTTTTCTTTATAATTTGTATTTTCAATTTTCTTTTTCATTTCTAACTTTTAACTTTGTAACTTTAAAATTTCAATAAAATATTATTAAAAAAAAAAAAAAAGAACCTGATAAACCAACTAGTCCAGGCACCTTTCCTAGTTCAATCTTTTTTATAGCTTCAGAAACTTCCCTTTTTGTTATAGGTCCATTCATAATCTGTCTCTGTTCCTCTGTAATCCTAATTTTGTTTCTTTAGATATTCATCTATTTTCTCTAGAGAGATGTTGCTTCCTTTATACAAATTGGAATAATATTGATGAAATGCTTTTTGTATGGCCGCATTGTCCATTAATACAGTATCTCCCTCTTGCAATTTCAATATCATTTTCTTGTCTTTTTCTTTTCATAATTTATATGGTAGCCACTTCCCTGGTTTATTTGCAAACTCATTTTTTTTTATTTACATAATTCATTTTTATTTCCATTTCTCTTACTGTTAACATAGATAATTGTTGTTATAAAAGCTTAATTTGTTGAGAAATACTTCTCTGGAAATGTCTTTAATTCTTCTTCTTTTCTCTTTATTTCATCCAAAATAGCTTGTGTTTTTCTTGACTCTTCTTTTTAAGTTCACTATTACGTTGTATAAAATAACATCTAATAAAAGCTTTACTTGCATCCCAAACCATTCTGAAATCAGTGCTTTTACCTAAATTATTTTCAAAAAATTCTTTTAATTTCTTTTTACAATCCTCCATTATTCATAGGATTATGATCCAAAAAAGTCTTTGGTAATATCTCTACTTTAGAAACCTTAGTAACCAAGCTGAAATCCAAATCATGTCTATTCTTGAAAAGGATCTATGTCTTCAGAAAAGTAGGTATACTCTCTTTAATTGCCAATTTTCTGTCTTCATATATCAACCAGCCCTAAATTGTCCATCACATCAAAGAATACATTTGGTAATTTGCCTTGAGTGATTTTAATTTTTTTCTCAGAAGTTCTGTCCAGTTGTGGGGACATCACTCCATTCCAATCCCCCATCAAACAACAATTTTTATAAGAGAAACCTATTAATCTCTCCATAAGTCATTTATAAAACAATAGTTTGTCCTCATTTGGGGCATAACTTCCCAGTATCAGTTTTAGTCCCATGCAAATTAACTTCTACCCAACAAATCTACCATGCTCACTAGTTAATACAAGTTCTGGTTTTAGTTGGGGATTTATATACAAAACTCTTTTCGTTTTCCTTTTCCTTTCTTCTTTCTTTTTTGTTCCTGCTGAAATAAATTCTTCACCCAATTTTTTATAAATCATTTATACAAACATTTTGTGTCCTTTTTTCTAATATATGTCTCTTGTAGGCAAATTATAACTTTTAATTTTTTCAAATAATCATTTTTTTCTCTTTTGAGGAGCATTTGCTCCATTTATATTTTATCTTAAGCATTTGTAATCCATAATCAGGCCAAAAATTTAGAAAAATCAAAACCTGTAGCACCTAGTTCAGTATCATCCCTTTCAATTTCCTGTTGCATCTGTTGGAGTTTTTGTGTAGTCTCCTCTGATACCTCCATCTGAATCTCTTCCAATTCCTCTTTGAATTTTTCTAGAAATTCCTTCACCTTCTGGACAGAATTCAATTGAAATCTCTGCCGTTTAAAACTAAAAATCACACCATCCAATTTGTCCTTTTGAAATGGGATCTCTTTTTGCTGTAGTCTTTCAGTCAAAAAAGGATACTCTTCTCTCCTATGCAAAATTCTAACAAGAATTTCTTTAAGAACAATTATATCTGTATTATCATTCTTCAGTCTTGTATTAAACTGCTGCTGCAAAACTTGATCTCTTGTCTTCTTCCTGACAAAGCGCACCAAAACATCTCTTGGAACATGTCTTATTCTCACAAATCTTGTATTTATTCTACATACTTTATCAATTTCTGCCTCTGTATCCTCCTCATCCCAATCCAAAAAAATCACTAAGATTTAATAATCTTTTCTCTAATATCTTCACCAGAATCTGGTGATTGTTCTAAGTCTCAAACACCCTTTCTTGAAGGTCTCAGATAAAAGGCCCTCATTGGTTTGACTCAGAATGCCATTCCCTGAGAAAAAGATTAAGGCTAGCTATGTGTCTAACACGGAACTATCCATCAAATAATAACCAAGTTGCCATGCTAGTACTTAGACAAGAATATAAGAAAACTATTAAATGTAAGAAGTCTCTTCATTTGTCTTCTCTCTGATTAAATTTAGAATTAGCAGCCAAAAATCCAAACCCAGTCTTTTTTTCTTTTTCTTTTTCTTTTTTTGTATACGATTGTAGGAATACTGCGGGAACGTAGGTTCTCCCCAGACATTCCTATACCTGCCTCTATGTGGGAGGAATATTAGAATATTACAGCCAATTATTCACTGCCTCAAGTTGTAGTGAATTAGAGGACTCACAAAAAGATATACAAAACACCTGTAGTCCCTCCCCACCCTGGCCTCTGGTGACTGAATGGGAGACTAGAGGACTTATTCAGTCTCTGAAGTCCAGCAAGGGTCCTGGAGAAGTTCTCCTACCCCCTGAATTATTCAAATATCATATTAACTGGTGGGCTCCCTTATTTGCAGGTTTATTTATTCATATAAACAATTCCTGCCAAATTCCAGCTGGTTAAGAGCTCTCTATTGTGGTCCCCATTTACAAAAATGGTGATAAGGATGATTCCTCAAATTATAGACTGATTAGTCTAATTGACATTGTAGCAAAATGATATGCCAAATATCCTTTATACGAGATTGAGGACTGGGTAATTGAAAAGGATTTGCTTCCTGCAGAACAAACTGGATTTAGGTCTGGTCGCTCCACTATTGATAACTGTTTTATCTTATGTCATCTAATAAAAAAATATGCAGCCGAACAGGGCCAACTGTTTACAACTTTTACAGATCTCAGCGCAGCATTCGATTCAATAAATAGGGAAGAAATTCAAATTCAATAAATTTGGAAGAAATTTACAGACCTGAGCATGGATCCCAGATCCTCTCTTTAATTAAGGCATTATATTCAAACGCATGCTAAAGGTATGCACAAGAGCTCATAGTTCCCTAACAGGGATAATTAGTACCAACAAGGGAATCAGACAAGGATGTATACTGGATCCCATCTTATTTAACCTGTATATTAATGATATCCCAAAGTCCCTTCATTCAACTGATATGCTTAATTTAAAAATAAACATGTAAGAAGTCTGCTTTACACAGATGACATGGTATTGATGTCATACACCCAGGTAGGGATGAGAAGACTGCTGCATAGGTTTAGTTTATACTGTGCACTCAGCTACCTGAACTCCAATAAGTCTAAGACCAAGGTAGTTGTTTTTGGGAAGAGGTGGACTAGGTATAACTGGAGCCTGGATAGGGAACATATAGATCAGGTTAAGTCCTATTTATACCTAGGACTTATTTTTACAGAAACAGGCTCCTGGCTCCCACATTTTAAGAGGAATTCTTTAAGGACTACAGCCTGTGCCAACGCCATAAGGCAGCTCACCAACCACAGCCACCCAGGTTCTCTAATTCCAATCATAAAGGTATATAATAGCAAAATAGTCCCAATGATTACATATGGTGCAGAACTATGAGGATATATAAAAGTTCCCTTATTGGAACAGATACAGTCTACTTTCTTGAAATGCATCTTGGGGGTGGACAAATCTACTCCATCTCCAGCAGTAAGGGCAGAGTTGGGTATACCCCCCTATACAAAGCCATTTAGTAATTAAGGTATTCAATTATTGGCTGAAGATCTTATCTATGGACCCAGATAGTTTACCCAAGCTTTGTTTTGAAGAGCAATTGTATAATATGCCTTCTCGTGCTTGGGTTGTCCAACTGTCAAATGCCATAAAACAATAAGGATTCTCCATCCAATTCCCAGTCCAATGAAGACCAAGAAAAGTTTCAAACAAAGGGTCATGGATATGGCTGCCCAAGAGGATACTGCATCCCTTAAACATGTTAAGTCCTTGAAGTGGCTGGCACAGCACGAATCAGCCTCCCAGCTAGAAAAGTATTTAACAGCTTATATGCCCCAACATCTTAGAAGAGCTTTTTCAAGAGCTCATTTTGAACAACTAGACTCCATGGTAAGATATGGGAGGTTCCATGGAGTTCCATTTGAAGAAACACTGTGTATCTGTGGTGCACTAGCTATCAAAGACATTGCACATATCCTCTTTAATTGCAAACTATATTCAACAGAAAGGACTATTTACTTAGATTCCTACTTAAAAAATAAAAAAATACTGGGGTACCCAGAATAAATTGTCTTACTTTTTTTGCAGGAGACAAACCTAGCAAATATCAAAGCACTCTTCATATCAAAGGCGATTTTGAAGAGGACAGACTACATAGATCAGATTGGGGTTAACTGCAGGGGTGATGATTTATTATGAATTTGTTCTACTTTTTAAAATATTTACTTGTATGCTTGTATTGGTCTCATACTTCTGATATCGTCATATGACTAAATCAATAAAGTTTCTGTTCTGTTCTAAGTCTCAGACAAAATTCCTTCTCTCTAAATTCCAATAGAGCCAGATTATCTAGTTCTCTTTCCAACTCTCTGTCTATAACTTCTGTCTTACTCTCCATAATTTCCACTTTGTCATTAATCTGTTTTACATCTCCAGACACTTATTTTAGAGATTTCCATCTTTTTAACTTCTTCTTTCACCTCCTCTTTAATCTTTACAAGTCTTTCATCCATTCTTTTTTCAAAAGCTGTCAATTTAGTATTAAGTGATTCAGCTTTCTGCCCAGTTGCTCAAACATTTCCTGAAGTAAATCTGCTATGATTCCTCTCTCTGCAGGTTGCTCTAGCAATCCTCCCCTCCCCTCCATTCTTGCTGCTTTTCTGGTGGTTGCCATTATGATATTATAATCCAAAAATGAAAGTGTTTCAAACAAGGGAAAAAGAAAAGGCAAGCTCCCCCCCTCCTTTTTCTCTTTTGTCTTTCTATGACTTTAATACTTTCATCTCAAGCGGCACTCTGTAGATACAGTCAGCATCACAGTCAACATTTTTATAGTTACAGTCAGCATCACAGTCTGGCTCATATTACCTTTATCTTTTGTTTTTAAAATCACCAATTGTCTGCACTCTTTAATAATAAACAAACAAAAAAAAACCCACATTCCCACAAAGGTCCGGTTTGTTTGTCTAATTTAATTCCAATTTTTTCAAAAGTACTTTCACCATAAAATAATCTTTCAGAATAACTGTTCCCCTTATCCATTTTAAACTTTCATACATTGACTCTTTGTTAAGCTGCTTGCCAAAAGTTTTAAAGTGTTTAAGACTTTTTCTTTATTCCTTTGTAATCCAGAAAAAAAAGGGGACGCGGTGGCGCAGCGGCTTAATGACGCTGAAAGTTGCCGGCCAGAAATGGCTGATGCTTCGGCGGTTCGAGTCCAGCCTTCGCATTAACAGGGTGAGCTCCTGTTTCCCCCCCCCCCAGCTCCTGTCAACCCAACAGCTCGAAAACTCACGTGAGTAGATAAATGGGTACTCACTCCGGTGGGAGGAAAAATGCTGGCAGCGCCTTGCACAGAGAGACGGGACCAGTTGCCGGTAAGCGTGAAACCGCGCTCACCCGAAAAGGGCGCAAAGCAACGGAAACCCCGCCTCCTGCACTCGCCAGCTGGGCTATGCTCTAGGAAGGAGGCTCTGGCAAACCACTTCCGAAACACCTTGCCTTGAAAACTGCAAGGATTCGTCCAGGCAGTCACTGCAGGATCAGTAATGACTGAGCGCAGACAAAAAAAAAAAAAAATCCAGAAAAAATAATTAACCAAGTGGAATTTTCTTATCCTGGTGCTCAGAAAACCTCTCTTTAGCTGTAAATTAGTTACATCTGAAAGTAGTTAAGAAATGAGGCTCATGCAAACCTTACATCCATATAGGCTGCATTATGGCCATGAGCTTGATTGGAATCCTTCGACTCCCAGCCACTTCATGAGACAATTGCAAAACCCTCAGTTCTTGCAGTCTACTTGTAAGAGGCAGCTGTCCAGAGTCCAAGTGGGTGATTTCACTATCTCTCCTTTTTCTGGAGAGTCTTTGCCAGCCAGAATTCACCATCTGGCTGCCAATCTCCACCACAATGTTGTCCCCACTCCTTCAGGGATGTCTAATTCACCATGAATCCTCACCAGAAGCTCCAAGACTGACTACTTTGTAGTTTGTGGGATCTTCCTTTTCCCACTTTTAAGTTAGTCCTGCACTCATCTGGCACATCCTCAGTTCTCCAGGATTTCTTTCCTCAGACTATCTTTTAGCAGATTATGATGTAGTTTATCTGGAACTGGAGATTTAAACTCATTCAAACGGAAAAGGTATTCGTGACTGTGTTTCTTACAGTCTCAAGCACACTGGACATGCTTTAATTATCAGAAATTAGCATGCATTTGTCAAGAACTATCCTAATCTCATTTTTGTGAGAACTCTCTGAATATAATATATCTTAATTTCAGGAAAGATTTTAAATTTTTTCATGAAATATTAAGAGTCTAGTTAAGTTGAGCTCGATGGCATGACAATCAAATTGTCATTCCATCCAGCCCAACTAGACACTTAATCAGTATAGACCCCAGCCTATTTTTTAGCAAGATAAAACAATATGAGATAGATAGTACCACTACCAGATGAATTTGCAGTTAGCTCACCAACCACACTCAGCGTGTGGTCCTTAATGGAACTACAGTACATCTATGTGGAGGGAAGTATGCAGTGGGTTCCTCAAGGTTCTGTCTTGGGCCCAGTGCTCTTCAACATCTTCATAAATGACCTAGATGAGGGGATTGAAGGAAGGCTCATCAAATTTACAGATGGCACAAAGCTGGGGGGAATTGCTAACACTTTGGAAGATAGATTCAAGATTCAGAAGAATTTTAACCAACTTGAGCATTGAGCCCTATCCAACAAGACGTAGTTCAGTGGAGAGAAAAGTAAGGTCCTGCACTTAGGCAGGAAAAACCAGATGCACAGGTACAGGATAGACAGTACCTGGCTCAACAGTACTGCCTATGAGAGGGATCTAGGTGTCCTGGTGAACCACCGCTTAAGTGTGAGTCAGCAGTGTGCTGCAGCTGCCAAAAAAGCCAATGCAGTCCTGGGCTGCATCAACAGAGGGATAGTATCAAGATCAAGGGAAGTGATAGTACCGCTCTACATTGCGCTAGTGAAGCCACATTTGGAATACTGCGTCCAGTTCTAGTCACCACAATACAAAAAAGATGCTGAGGCCCTAGAAAGAGTACAGAGAAGAGCAACAAAGATAAGGGGTCTGGAGGCTAAATCCTATGAAGAACAGCTAAAGGAACTAGGTATATTTAGCATAATGAAGAGAAGACTGAGGGGAGACATGATAGCAGTCCTCCAATACTTGAAGGGCTGCCACAGGGAAGAGGGCGTCGATTTATTCTCAGTAGCACCTGAGGTTAGAACAAGAAGCAATGGGTGGAAGCTTGTCAGAGGGAGATCCAACCTGGAAATAAGAAGGAATTTCTTGACAGTGAGAATTATTAAACAGTGGAATAGCTTGCCTCCTGGAGTTGCAGGTGGTCCATCACTGGAGGTTTTCAAGAAAAGATTGAACAACCATTTGTCCGAGATGGTATGAGGACTCCTGCCTTGGGTGGGGGCTGGACTAGAAGACCTCCAAGGTCCCTTCCAACCCTATGATTCTGTGAAATGGATACAAAATGGCTTTAAATGGCTCCTGGCTTTAAAATCATATTCAAAAAGTGACTCTTCATCTAACTGGAGGGAGGTATCAAGGGAGATGCCAGGTTTCAATCCCGGCCCCTATATTTTTCAATATTTTTTTATTAATGATTCAGCTGAGGAGGTAGAGAGAATGTTTATTTAAAACACTATGGAATATGAAGCCAGATAATTGGAGAATTGATTTTAAAACAATCAGTGAGGTGTTTGTGACATAGTATTCCAAAATATATAAGAAGGAAGGAGATCAATTCAGAGATGAGGAAGAACATTTTAGATTCTTCTAAAAAGAAGAAGCTAGTAGAATAATTTTGTTATAGAAGGATGCTGTTTTCCATTTGTCATTTAGAGTTCTTTTATCATTGAGGGTATAATAAAAAAAAATCAGTAAAAACAGTTGGTCAGCTATTATACATGAGTCTGAAGTTTTGACTTTAAAGTGAGGTAGCAAACCAAATTTATGCTTAAGTCCATGGACTGTGTAATAGGACTGCACAGTGCTTTGGAACTGATCTACAAAAGGTGTTTTGTAACACATGGGAGCATGACCATTGCATCTGCTTGCTACACCTTAAAGCAGCCATAACTTTTTCTTGGATTGTATGGTAGCAATCTTATGATCCTGGGAAAGACACAGATTCTTTAAAGTGTTGTAAGTCCGGCTCAACATTTGCTCTCCTGTGTGCTCCAAAACACGCTATATATCCTTACTTTGTAACATTAATTAAAATATTAGGGTACAGTGGAGATAACAATTTTCTGGCCCATAAGGGTTTGTTGTTGTTTTTTTTTACTGTATTACTGCTTTTCTGCAGGAAACCACCTTATGCAATGCAATATTTTGAGATGGAGAAATAACAAAGCTACAGATAGTTCTCACTTACCAACAATAATTGGGACTGGGAACTCCATCACTAAATGAAACTGTCATAAGACATGATGTCATGTGACCACGCCAACTTATGACAGCAGTTCCAGCAGTCCCAGTTGCCGTAGTCAGGAATCCCACATGGTCACAGCATCCCGCAGTCACATGATCACCATTTGCAACATCCTGCCAGCTTCCCCACTGACTTTGCTTGTCATAAGCCAGCAGCAAAGGTCACAAATGGTGATCACATGACTGCGGGGACTCTGCAATGGCCACAACTATAAGGACCTGTTGTAAGTACTCCTCGTTCAGTGTCATCATAACTTTGAATGGTCACTGAATGAGTGTATGTTAAATGAGGACTACCTGTACTGTTTGTTTGTTTGTTTTTCAAAATGTAACTTACAGTTTACAAAGACTCTAGCAGGAACTAAGTCTTGTTATTATTCCCACCCCATGCTAATAAATCTGTCAATAAAAATAACAATTTTAAAAAACCCACCTCTGTCAAGTTGGGGGCACAAGCAGTCTATCCTAACAAATATGTTAAAGATTCAATTTCTTCTTTTCTTTTATTCATTACATTTTCCCTAACTTTATTTTAATATATAGGTAATTGGCATATTCTTTGTGCATCATTTAATCACTCACCTTGTTGCAATCACTATTGATCCAGCAGATGAAAACATATTAGCTAAGAAGAATTATGACAAACCAATGCCAATTCTTGACCGAAGTAAATGCAAGCATGTCATTCAAAATCAGTACTGCTATCTTTGTGAAGCTGATGTGTAAGTCCTTCATTAATAGCAGAGCAAAAAAGTGAACTATTTATTTACCAGTATATATTATATAGATACTTCTATCAATAGCTTCTTTAAATGTTTTAACATTCTTTAGTTGGCAGGTCCATGACTCAATCGTGCTGTTATTTAAAGTTGATTGCTAATGTTACAGCATTTTAAAATATACCTATGCTTTTAAGGATCCTGAGTTTGCTATTTTTTCTATATTGTTTGTGTCCTGCCGTTTAAGTTTTAAGCTTCTATTATTATTTTACTGTTACTATTGTTGGGTGTGGATAGCTTTAGCTTTTTCAGTCCTGTAAGTAGGCGTGCTTCAAGTAACTAAAAATGAAATAAAAACAGAAAGGGGCGGGGGGAGTTTAGTAAAGCGAACAGGACTTCTACAACAAAAATGAGTAAGAGGTAACGTGCATATTGAAAGTTATGTGTGCAGCCCTTTGATCAACAAGAACCCTGAAAAAGCACAAGTCTTGCTGTATGAAATGCTGCCACTATCTCAGCACAGTGAATGGAAGAGGAACGGAGCCTGCCAACTCCCACCGTATACAGATGGGCTTTGGTCAGAATAGAATTCTATTTCCTGGGCAATTTAAGATTATTAGGAGTTTTTTTCACTGAAAAAGATGACTAACACAGATCAGCTTTCTGAAATACAGTATGACTGTATCTTTCTATAAAGTGCACAGCTACAAGGAAATGAATATATTCTGGAGTTCACATTCAATTTATATAGAGCAACAATAAAGGCTAGTAAGACTGACCAATTTCCAAAGTGAAAAAAGTAGTCTAGAATTTCCTAGAATCCCTTGTTATGTGGTAAGTCTCAGGGCTGCTCAGCAAAAATGTCAATCTAGATTGTATTTCTTCAAAGTACCATGTTCTGGGAATCATAAATAAATGATCCAGTTTCAGGCAGATCCTTCAAATATGTTTTTACAATCCAATTGTACTACAGTTTTTAAAGTGTTGATACCATCAAACTGTTAACAGTTCTTGCATGACTTTCCTAGATCTTCATCATGGTCTCTGTACATCCACCCTTGCCTAGCAGAATAAGCCCTCAGAAAAATCTAGAGCTGAGACATATCCCACCCTATTATGCTTGTAGTCTTTGTAGCTGCATTTTACTGAGTTACTAAGGCAGCTGTACCATCTTGCAGCAAGTTTTTCTCTTTGAGAGTAAAACTTTGTTTTTTGACTTGGCATTTTTTCACTAAGTTCTTATTCATCTTTCATCATATGGCTATTTGCCAGTTTTGTCACTCCATTGATTGTATTGTGAAAGTACATGCTGTGGGAGTGTAGAGATTAAAGGAATATGACCTTGATGGAAATATGAAAAAATTGTTATCTAGGCAAAAGGGGCTGAAATATTTTTTAAGATCAGAGCAACAAGACAACATTCACAAGCAACTCAGGCAGACACCTCCCTGATTTGCTGGATGTACAGTACAATCAGACTTGCAAGATTCTGTTATTTTAGCCAATCTCAATAAAAGTAGTTTTAGCCTTCCTGTGGAGTTGATTTCCTGGTTTGGTCTATCTAGTGGGGCTGACAGGGAGTAAGATCTCCCTGTCAGATGACCACTGTATCTCCTTTGTTTAGATAAAGGGCATTTGCCTTTATTGCCCACCTAAACAGCTTGCCCCATCTGTGGGATCTATTGTGACAGCAAGTTCTCCAGACACAGTCCATTGTTACTAATTCTAAGTCAGGGTACTGATACCTGTTACAAGAACTACTGTATTTGAAAGTACATGCTGTGGGAGTGTAGAGATTAAAGGAATATGGCCTTGATGGAAATATGCTGGGCTTCATCAGCACCTATCATGGGCTCAATACTTTTAAACCAAAAATAGTCAGTTTGGCTGTTTTAGAGGCAAAAGTTGAGGACTTCTTCATGCAAAGACCAATGAAGAGTTGAATGGATTCAAAAGTTGCACACTGTGGCACACTGCTCCCACTAATTTCTGCCACTCATACACTGGAGCTAGAGTAGAGAGTTTTATTTATTCCACAATTCAGAGGTCACTGAGGTTCCTGGATGCCTCCAACCAAGCTTTTTAATCCAAATTCAGCATTGCCAGATGCCCATGACAATGACTGATTCCCCGATTCTCAGATCTTTCATTTGGGGGACCATCCTCCTCATTTCTTGCTGGTCTGAGAAAGCATTATAATATGTCACTGGGAGTGGAAGATTGAAAGTTGCATCATAAAATTTTCTGAATTGCTTCTTCACTTTATAATCGCTCCATCCTCTCAACAACTCTTGCAGTAAGATAGCTACCATCTTTGAAAAAGATACCATCAAACTGATTCTAACCAACTCACAGCATGAGTTTTATGCCTGTTACTTTACTATTGTGAAAAAGGATGATGGTCTTTGCCCCATTAACTATTGTGGGACTGAACATTATTGTCACACCTTTGTACTGGGAGAGGCTAATTATCAGTTTAATGTGTTGCTTTTTGGCTTATCCATGGCTGAGAAGTGTTCATAAAACGTATGTCAAAGAGAGTTCTGACAAAGTCAGAAATGAAACCAGACTAGACCATTCAAATAACAAGTGACAGGTAGAAACCATTGCACCACACAGGCAAAAAAATAAGGTATAAGAATTTGAAGTTTGATTTTTGCATAAATAGAGCTTGCATTTAATACATAGAAGTCACTGGAATTATTTCATAATAGCTTCTTTAATATATATACATGTTATCAGGATTTTCTCATGGGAAGAAGGTCATCCCGTTCCCTATACAAAAAACAGGTGTTGAGATTATTCTATGAGTAATGTATCTTGTGATTCTGTTATGATTTTTACTGCCACCTATTGTATTGTGTATGCTAGTTATTCAGTGGGGGAGGTACATGCTGGCAATATAACGGGAGGGCTAAATGCCCAGCCTGTTGTTCAGTGTGTTTGTCTTGTAAAAAGTTCATGTAGTTTATGGGTTATGTAGTCTTAACTAGTAACCAAGTAGTGTACCTCTTCTCTGAGAGTGTTTTTTTAGCTAGAGACTTTGTTGTGGATAAGTCTTGGAAGCTAAAGTGAGAAGAAGTCTTTGTTATATCCTATATTTTGTATGCAACTTGTATTTTATGAAGTTTTTCATTTTTATCAATAAAGACCAGTTAGTTTATATTTTCTGACTGGATTTTCTTTGGAAAGCTAACTATGGATATTGCATTTTGCAAGCTCTCATGCTGATGTATAATTTTTCTTGAGAGCAGGATTTTTGGGACCTTTTTGCTGCACTCTGCGCAACACATGTATATATGTGTATATGTATATGTATGTGTGTACGTGTGCGCACGTGCATGTATGCTAGGTTTAAATGCAATTCTAATCAGAACTGAGTAGCTTACAGACCTACAATCAGTAGCTTAAAACAATATGCAAGAATCTACCTAACACCAATATAATAAAATCCTTACACAGAGGACTTATCTGCACACATTCACTCTCAGGAGGCAATAAGACAAACACCACCACTCAGACCCAAAGTTCTGCTGAAGAATGCCAGCTATGGAAGGCTAGGAGAAGTGGACCTTCTCTGATGTCAAGGAAATGCTGTTCCAGTGAAGGTGAGCAGCAATGAAGGCCTGACTCTGAGATCCCTGCAGAAGCCATTCCACTGAGGGATAGAATCTGTTAAGAGCTTTCTTCCAGATCTTAATGAATGGGTAGAAGCCACTGAGTGTAGGTGGTCCCATATCCCAATCCTGTACCATAAAATGCTTTAAATCAAACACACTTGTAACTAACACAGATCTCAAAACAGGAATGTTACATGGACAAATTAATTGATGCCTATAACTGTTCAAATCATTGCATTTGGGACCAACTGAAGTAAATGGACAGGGCTGGAGAGGTCCTTTCAACCCTATGATTTTATAATTCTATAAGTTTCCAAGTGTTATTCAGGGTCAGGCCCATGTAGACTGCACTGCAGTACAGTAATCCAAATGGGAGGTGCTGAAAGCACGAATGACCATGAACAGGTCCTCCTGATCCAGAAAAGACCATAACTGGCACACCAGATAGAGCTGCGCAAAGGCCCTCTTCCTCATACCTGCCATCTACTTTTTGAGCACAAGGTGTGAGTCCAGGAGGAACCATAGATTACAAACCTCCCTGCAGGGGAAAGCAAAATGCTATGTAAGGTCAAGGATGGAATCAGAGAGCCTTCACACCCAAGTAATTTGGTCTTGTTGGAATTAAGTCTGACCCTTTTCCTTGTCATCCAGGCACTGCAGCAAAATCTAAACATCTCTTGTTTCGTCTCAGAGTCAAGATGTATGGTTGGGTAGCGTACATGACGACCTCCCCCAGGGGATTCATGTAGATTTTAATTAGGAAGGGTGAGGATATCAACCCCTATGGCACCCCAAATGGAGGACCCTAGGTCTCACTCTTTTGCCCCCCACTACCACTGACTGGAACTGCCCATTTAGGAAGGAGTTCTACTGCAATTCAGTAACCCTGATACCCAACTCTTGCAAGAACCCATAAGGATACCATCATCAATGGAAATGAAGGCCAATAAAAGATCAGAAAGGACCGGAGGATTGTACTTATCCTAGTCCCACCACAATTCATCTACAAGAGTAACCAATGTGGATTTCGTTGCATACCTGGGTGTGAACCCTGACTGGAAACACTCAAAATAATCCATTTCCTCCAGACTTCTTCCCAGTTGCAGCCCTGCCATCTTCTCAATAACTTCCTCAAAGGCAAAGTTGGAGACTGGCTAGTGGTTATTTAAAACATAGGGATTTCAGGAAGGCATAGTTAATGCTAGACAGGGTAAAAACATAAGCCTTAAAACTGTAAAAGTTAGTCCCTAGGCAGACTTATAGCAAGTCAATTAAAGAAAGGCTCTTTGAAATGTTTCCCATGCCCACCCCCCGCAGGCTCAGCTGCCCCTCCTCACACCTACTGAACTCTCCTCCATATGATTCTCAGTCTCTCATGTAAGATCATCACTCAGTGAAAACCGTATACAATAATCTCCTTGAGACTGAGAGAACTTCTCACATATCCTCCCTAAACCAGACCCTAGGAGGAAGAGAGAGATGCACCAGGCTTCTCCTTGCCTTTTCTCTGAATTGGAAGCTACTACAAGCATATATACTGGAATTCAAGTTAATAGATGTCTAGGGCTGCTAAATTCAAAATATAAAGAATATAGCTTTTTCTCGCATGCATATTAGAACTGTTCCAAATTAGATTATTTTTTGATTGCTCAATCAGGTTATGGATTTGCAATAGGCCCACTCCAATCTCAGACCATCCTCCAGGCCCACCTAAAAATCATAAATCAGTTAATTCTAGGTGGTGCTTGAATATTTTCCCCCTAAAATGACTTTGTTTACATTTTTACACTCATTCTTAACTGGAAAAAAATAATTAGTTGCTCCGGTATTTACTATATCTATAGATTACTCTAAGAGATTAGGATTTACAATTTGTACAGACTCTAAAGTTTTTAGGTTTTCATCTTTCTTGAAATATATCACAATATGTTGCATTAAATATGTGTACAAGTATAGATGCAATTTCAATAGATACACTGTAACAATGGTTAAAAATCCATTAAGTCTTTGGGGCAGGATTAATGTTAACAAAATTAATGTATATCTTAAGAGGGATTGCAGTGTTAATTCCTATTACAGGTAGTCCTTCTTTAGCAACTGTTTGAAGTTATGACGGTGCTGAAAAAAGTGACTTATGACTGGTCCTTATGCTTATGACCATTGCAACATCCCCACAGCCATGTGATTGTAATCAGGCACCTAGCAATCACCATGCATTTACAACAGTTGCAGCATCCTGCAGTCACGTGATCACTATTTGCAACCTTCCCAGCCAGCTTCCAATAAGCAAAGTCAATGGGGAACCTGGCAGGGAAGGTTGCAAATAGCAATCATGTGATGTCTCACTTGACAACTGCAGTGATTCACTAACAGCCGCGGCAAAAAAGGTAATAAAATCAGGTGTGGTCACATGATGCCTCACTTAATGACTGCACCACTTAATGACAATTTTTTTTATCCCAATTGTGGTCGTAAGTAGAGAACTGTAGATATTTTACATAGATAGATAAATTAACCCCTTCATGGATCACTGCCTTGTCGTGGCAAAGGGACTTGTGTAACTCAGTGAAGCCATGAGCTATACAGTGCAGGGCCACCTGTTACAAACGCTGCTCCCAGGTTCGGCTTATGGTCACTCACTCACACACTCACAGCCTGTTGAGGCACGCGGATCTTGTCAGCCCCCCTTGCTTTCTACCTGGGTTTTCCAGATAGGTGCGGCTGGAGCAGACAAAACACACAGCCCTGGTCAACAGCCGGGAAATAATTGGGGATACACACAAATCACACACTCACAGCCTGTTGAGGCACGCGGATCTTGTCAGCCCCCCTTGCTTTCTACCTGGGTTTTCCAGATAGGTGCGGCTGGAGCAGACAGACACACAGCCCTGGTCAACAGCTGGGAAAGAATTAGGGATACACACAAATCACTTCCAATCGAACACTGAGGCACAAGAGGTTCTTTGTAATACATGGAGACCCAGTGAATTTAAAGTAACAGCAAAACTTTACTGGTTGCAAGGTACATTTGCTCTTTCTCATACACACACGCACGCGCTCATCCACACTTACCCACGTCCTTCCCAACTAGGCTGCCAGACACTAGCTAGAGGGACGGAAGCCGCCAAGTCTTGATCCAAAGGTGACTCAGGTGACTCAGACGACTCAGAGTGGGCGGGCTTTGGGACCCCTTTTATCCCCAAAAGTCCTTGCTGGGTTGATTTACAAGTTGATGGGATTGGGGTGAGGGCTTCCATGTGCTCAGGCCCAACTTCCTCTTTCTGGTTCAGGTCCTTTGTTTTTCCCTTAACGACTTGCTTCCTTCTTATCTACCTCCCCGAAGGGATCCCATAGATAAGTTTCCTGGCTTTTGTCCTCTCTGCTTACATGCCTGCTTCATCTTTAGGTTATGGCAGCTTCAGCCTAGTCTCACACACCCAAGACGGACAGGTCATGACAGAGAGTTCTGACAAAATGTGGTCCACTGGAGAAGGAAATGGCAACCCACTCCAGTATCCTTGCCAAGAAAACCCCATGGACAATGTTAAAAGGCTAAAAGATATGACGCCAGAAGATGATCCCCTCAGGTCGGAAGGTGTCCAATATGCTACTGGGGAAGAGCGGAGGGCAATTCCAAGTAGCTCCAGAAAGAGTGAAGCGGCTGGGCCAAAGTCGAAAGGACGTTCAGCTGTGGATGTATCTGGAAGCAAAAAGAAGGTCCGATGCTGTAAAGAACAATATTGTATAGGTACATGGAATGTAAGATCTATGAACCAAGGCAAGCTGGATGTGGTCAAACATGAGATGACAAGATTGAACGTCGACATCTTGGGAATCAGCGAATTGAAATGGACGGGAATGGGTGAATTTAATTCAGGTGACCATTATATCTACTACTGTGGGCAAGAAACCCTTAGAAGAAATGGACTTGCACTCATAGTCAATAAGAGAGTGGGAAAGGCAGTAATGTGGTACAACCTCAAAAACGACAGAATGATCTCAGTGTGTATCCAAGGAAAACCATTCAACATCACAGTAATCCAAGTCTATGCCCCAACCACTGATGCCGAAGAAGCTGAAGTTGACCGGTTCTAAGACGACCTACAAGACCTTCTAGAACTAGCACCAAAAAAAGATGTCCTTTTCATCATAGGGGATTGGAATGCTAAAGTAGGAAGTCAAGGAGTAATCGGAATAACAGGCAAGTTTGGCCTTGGAGTACAAAATGAAGCAGGGCAAAGGCTAATAGAGTTCTGTCAAGAGAACAAGCTAGTCATAGCAAACACTCTTTTCCAACAGCACAAGAGACGACTCTACACATGGACATCACCAGATGGTCAATACCGAAACCAGATTGATTACATACTTTGCAGCCAAAGATGGAGAAGCTCTATACAGACGGCAAAAACAAGACCAGGAGCTGACTGTGGCACAGATCATGAGCTTCTTACTGCAAAATTTAGGCTTAAATTGAAGAATGTAGGGAAAACCACTAGACCACTCAGGTATGACTTAGATCATATTCCTTGTGAGTACACAGTGAAGGTGATGAATAGATTTAGAGGATTAGATTTGGTAGACAGAGTGCCTGAAGAACTATGGACGGAGGTCTGTAACATTGTACAGGAGGCAGCAACTAAAACCATCCCAAAGAAAAAGAAATGCAAGAAAGCAAAATGGCTGTCTGATGAGGCTTTACAAATAGCTGTGGAAAGAAGGAATGCGAAAAGCAAGGGTGAAAGGGAAAGATATAAGCAACTGAATGCAGATTTCCAGAGAATAGCAAGGAGAGATAAGAAGGCCTTCTTAAATGAACAATGCAAAGAAATCGAGGAAAACAATAGAATGGGGAAGACTAGAGATCTCTTCAAGAAAATTGGAGATATCAAAGGAACGTTTAGTGCAAAGATGGGCACGATAAAGGACAAAAAAGGCAGGGACCTAACAGAAGCAGAAGAGATTAAGAAGAGGTGGCAAGAATACACAGAAGAACTATACAAGAAAGATCTTAATGTCCCTGATGTCCATGCTGGTGTGGTCACTGACCCTGAGCCAGACATCCTAGAGAGTGAAGTCAAGTGGGCCTTAGGAAGCATTGCTAAGAACAAAGCTAGTGGAGATGACAGTATTCCAGCTGAGTTATTTAAAATACTAAAAGACGATGCTGTTAAAGTGCCAACTCAATATGCCAGCAAGTTTGGAAAACGCAACAGTGGCCACGGGATTGGAAAAGGTCAGTTTACGTTCCAATTCCAAAGAAGGGCAATGCCAAAGAATGCTCAAACTATCGCACAATTGCACTCATTTCACATGCTAGCAAGGTTATGCTCAAAATCCTACAAGCTAGGCTTCAGCAGTATGTGAACCAAGAACTACTGGCTGTACAAGCTGAGTTTCGAAGAGGCAGAGGAACTAGAGATCAAATTGTCAACATTCGCTGGATCATGGAGAAAGCACGAGAATTCCAGAAAAGCATCTACTTCTGCTTCATTGACTATGCAAAAGCCTTTGATTGTGTGGATCACAACAAACTGTGGCAAATTCTTAAAGAGATGGGGATACCAGACCACCTTACCTGTCTCCTGAGAAATCTGTATGCGGGCCAAGAAGCAACAGTTGGAACCGGTCATGGAACAACTGATTGGTTCAAAATAGGGAAAGGAGTATGACAAGGCTGTATACTGTCACCCTGCTTATTTAACCTATATGCAGAGTACATCATGAGAAATGCCAGGCTGGAAGAATCACAAGCTGGAATTAAGATTGCAGGGAGAAACATCAATAACCTCAGATATGCAGACGACACCACCCTAATGGCAGAAAGTGAAGAAGAACTAAAGAGCCTCTTGATGAGGGTGAAAGAGGAGAGTGCGAAAGCTGGCTTGAAACTCAACATTAAAAAAACTAAGATAATGGCATCTGGACCCATCAATCCCTGGCAAATAGAAGGCGTAGAAATGGAAGCAGTAACAGACTTCATTTATTTGGGCTCCAAGATCACTGCAGATGGTGACTGCAGCCATGAAATTAAAAGACGCTTGCTCCTTGGGAGGAAAGCTATGGCAAACCTAGATAGCATATTAAAAAGCAGAGACGTCACCTTGCCGACAAAGATCCGCATAGTCAAAGCTATGGTTTTTCCAGTAGTAATGTATGGCTGTGAGAGCTGGACCATAAAGAAGGCTGAACGCCGAAGAATTGATGCCTTTGAACTGTGGTGCTGGAGAAGACTCTTAAGAGTCCCCTGGACTGCTAGGAGGTCAAACCAGTCAATCTTAAAGGAAATCAGCTCTGATTGCTCATTGGAAGGATTGATAATGAAGCTCAAGCTCAGATACTTTGGTCACCTAATGCGAAGAGAGGACTCTTTGGAAAAGACCCTGATGCTGGGAAAGATGGAAGGCAAAAGGAGAAGGGGATGGCAGAGGATGAGATGGCTAGATAGCATCACTGAAGCAATGAGCATGAAATTGAGCAAACTCAGGGAGGCAGTGAAAGATAGGAAGGCCTGGCGCAATATGGTTCATGGGGTCACGAAGAGTCGGACATGACTTAACGACTGAACAACAAAGATAAATTAATGAGAATTTTTTTTTATGGCAGGCTAAAGCTCCTAGGATATCTTTTGCTAAATCGTGAATGATGACAGCTGCTTTAATTTACCATATTTTCAATTATATGATTGTTTTAATTTCTGTTTTTGTGGAATGAGACTTAATACAGTTACTCTCCTGTTTGGTTCCTTTTGGAGAGCAAGTGTGAGATACCTTTGTAATCTTGGCAAGTTTTAGGGTGCAGGTATTCTAAATTGGGATCTTTATTTCCCACCTTGAAACCTGCCAGACATATTTGGTTACTAATTGGTAAGTGGTTCCATTTTGATCCTGAATCACATGAGAAATTACTATTGTGGAATAATCTAAATTTCAGCATAGTGAGAAATATGTTCATTAGACATCCCAGCGAATGTTTTATACTGGATTTTTTATGTTGGCGTTGTAAGAAATTTGAAGGTTCTTTAAGTCATATGATTTGGTCTTGTCCAGCTATAGCCTTGTTTTGGTTTCAGATTATTACATATGTCAATGCAATTTTGGGAAGAAATACCATAATTAAAGATCTTGTTGTAATGTTGAACAATCTTTGTAAAACATGGAATTTATCATCTCATCAAGAGCACTGGCTCTATCAAACCTGGGGCACAACAAAAAGGATAATTCTATGTAATTAGGAAGAAATGTATACTCCTGATTTTAACGAATGGATCCTTAATGAGTTATCTATTTTTGAAAAGTCTCTGAGAAGATGATACAACATCTGATTTAGACTTAATTTTAAAATTAAGAATTGAAATTATATTGTTACCTACAGTTATATTGGATCATTTTTATATTAATCAGGTTTTTTTCTTTTTAAACATTTAGTTTGTTTTAATCATTATATCTAGAGTTTCTTTTTAGTATGTAACTATACTAACAATCATATATTTACTATTTTTTCTCAATTGGCGATGTCATCATAATTTATTAAAGCCAAGGGCCAGGAATTTTAAATACTAGTAAAGTTAGTAAAATTAAAACACTGGATGATATCAAGATGGTCAACAAATAAACTGAGTTATAACTATAGGAGACCTTGAATTAGTAGGTGCTTAATGTTCACTACTGCTTCACAGTATTTTGCTACAAGCTGGGTTAGAGAGAATTTGAAGTTTGATAAAGTAAATTGATATAAAAGTTCTCTCTTCTTTTGGAGTACTTGGGAACCCTATTGAAGTAGGGTTAGGGTGTAATTGTGGTGGATGTGCTATAGATTCTACAGCAAAATAATATACATTTAATATCCTCTGCAGTACATAGGCAATATTGCTTGTTCTGCACTCCAGTTTCTCATAAGTGTTCTTAGAATATTTTCCCTGTAATAGTGCTGAAGGCAAGATATTACACCTAAAGAAAAAGATTTCCTTAGCTTGGGAAAGGTAAGTAAGGAGAGATAACTGCCATTTCCCACAACCACATTGCACTCAAGTCCTGCTTCCCTGTGTCAAGCTGTTTACTTCCACCTGAAACTCAATATAACTTTGTAAGAATGTATGTTTGGTATAGCCATGCCCCTGGCATTGTATAAACCCTGCTGATAATCCAGATAAGATCAATGTTAGTGCCATGACATTGTTCTAGTTTAATGGAAAATCATCAGCCAATATTAGCAGGAGTACATCTGAGGGGAAGAACTGGAAGTTCACCCAATAATTTAGTATCAGCCTCCATGCCCTGACCTCAGTTTTAGGCATTTTTAATTTAAGCAGGGAATTAGCAACCCCTCTGGTCACAACAAGTACTATATAAACCTCATAAATTTGGCTTGAACTACCTTAGGAGCATTCTTCCTAACATAAACAACCACCTGGGCTTCACACAATACTAGGGCTAAACCTTTAGCCTGGAAAGAGTTTTAAGGCAGCAGGTTCTCCTTCTTTAGTTTAAAAAAAATAATTTGATCACTGTTGCACATCACTGCCACTCCTAGATTCTTAAAGATGTGAACCTGTTTAACTGTGTTAGGGTTTTTCTTACTCTGTACGTATACAGACACAGAGGCTGCATTTGTCCCCCCCCCCCCACAAAAAATGTTTTATTTACACGAAATTAAAGCATTGTTCCTTACCTCTGATCTTAATGCTAATTCTATGCTTGTTTCTATTTTCCTCCCTATATTAATCTATAGTCTTCCTATAAGTTTACAACTATTTCTGTCATTTAATCTAAAATGTCTATCTCTATACCTCTTTGTTCTTATCTCTATGTTTGTAGAACTATGTTTTTCTACCTTAACTGTTTCTTAACTGTTTAAGTCTTTCCTCTCCCCCTGCTTTAGGTGTTGCAGCCAGTCTCAGCCTATTTGCATGTGAAAACCCTTTTCACTTTTCTACAGACTTCCAAATGGGCTTTTCTCTCCCCAGCCAGCACTCACCTTTCTCTTTTTCTGAAGCTGGTCTGTGGAGCTCTGCACCTGGGATGCTGTACACAGTGGGCTTGCTTGAGTTTCCAGACTCTGGCTGGGCTCTTTCCCTCCCCGTCGTTCAGCTCTGCCTCTCACTCTGTCTTGCAGCTCCAAGGGTTGCAGTTTTCTTCTGTCGAGTTGCTTGCCCTTTTGGTGGATATTTCTCTTTCCCACTTCTCTGCTTTCTTCCTAGCTTGAGTCCTTTCTCACCACACCTAGACACACGTTTGATTTCTGTTCTGTTTTATGGGACAAACTTTCCAATTAAGGAGAGGGTGGGGCTGTTTTAAGCCTCCTTCCCAGGCAGCACCAAAACTCTGGATCCCAGGAGGGAAAAGAAATGCCTGCTCACTCTGCATGGTGAGTTCACTCTTCCATGCAACCTGGCTTCCCCTCTATGTTCCCTCTTTGGTCCTTTTAGCAAATACCAAGACTTTTTTTTGGAAGCAAAGTGTCAACTTTTTCCGTTTGTAGTATTGGACTATGGAGCTGATTGCTTTTCTAAGCTCTGTAAGAGAGCAGTAGATAAGGGGTGTATCATCTTCACATAGCAGTATCAGGATCTTGCAACCTGCTTAATTTGAGGACATGGCAGTCTGAGTTGTTCTATGTTTCTGCTATAGAATTAATGAACAGATTAAAAAAAGTAGCAGCCAGAATTTATCCCTGCCGCAGCCTCTTTGTATGTGTATACAGGTAGTTCTCGCTTAACGACCATTTGTTCAGCAATCGTTCAAAGTTATGAAGGCACTGAATAAATGGTAGTTATGACTGTCCTTGAAGTTACAGCTGTTGCAGTGCCCCTGTGGTCACATAATCAGAATTTGGGTGTTTGGCAACTGGCCCGCATTTACAACTGCAGTGTGTGCTTCAACATCCCCCACCCATTTATCTTCCCCCCATCTCTGCCCTTTTGGCCACCCTGTGCTCTGCCACCAAGACCTACCCCTGTCACCCCCTGACGCCCCCACCTTCACTGTCTCTTTCTCCCACATTCAGGCACTGGGTGAGGGAACAGCCTTGTGACACATGCAGTGAGCATAGCAGGGCAGCAAAGCCTCATCTGCTGAATGGAGCTCACCAGGCCTGGTTGGGGAGGAGGCAGCAGGACAGAGCCAGCAGAAGAGGCAGGGTGATGGTGCAGGCAGCAGCTCCTTGGGTGAAGGTGGCAGCTGTTGGTGCTGTGCAAAAGGCCACACCCTTGCCCAGCACCTGGATCCCTGCCAGCAGCGAGAGAAAGAAGACAGCGAAGGTTAACTGGGGGCAGCAGGGGTAGGCAGTGGTGGAGTGCAGGGCAGCCAAAAGGGCAGAGATGGGGGGGAGTTGAAGTGGATGCGAGTGTAGCAGGGCAGCAGATCCTCATCTGCTGAAGGGTACGTGCTGGGGCTGGCTGGGGAGGAAGCAGCAGGACAGAGCCGGCAGTTCACATAGGGCAGGAGAAGTGTGAGGTTCTTGCCTAACAACAGTGCAGTCCTCGCTGAACAATGGCAACCAGGACTACTGGAACTACTAAACAGCGCAGTCACGTGATGTTTCACCTAATGTCTACTTTGCTTAGCGATGGAAATTCCAGTCCCAGTTAGGGTCATTAAGCTAGGACTACCTGTATGTAGTCCTCAGTTAACAATGGTAATTGATAAGTGATGCAGTCATAAAGTGTGATGTCACTTAACCACATTACTTAGTGTCTGCAATCCCGGCAGACCCTGTTGCCATTGTTAAACAATGATCATGGGTCATTAAGCAAGAACCTTCTTACAACTTCTTGCCGTCTTCCAACAAGCAAAATCAATGAGGAAGTTGCAGGTCCTGGGCAGCTCACAAGCAGGTTAAACACTGTGGAGTGCAGCTGGATGGGTGGATGGCTGCTGCGATGCAGTGCAAGGGTGGCCAGGTAGGGGGTGGGTTCTGTAGAGTGTGGGAGGGCATGCAGTGGCTGCCACAGTGTGAGCACGACCAGGCAGGGGGTAGCTGCTGTGGAATGTGGGAGGGCATGCAGGTGGCTGCCGGGCATGGCACAAACACAGCCAGGCATGCGTTCATGAGCTACAGAATGTGGGTGAGGGGTGCTGCAGGTGGGTTCCTAGGGAGAGAAAGTGGCGGGAGCAACTTACAGAAGAGACTTGTGACCTTCCCTGGTGGCTTCCCCATTGTCTTTGCTTTGGGAAGCCAGCAGGGAACGTTGCAAATGGCGATCATGTGACTGCAGGATGTTGCAATCGCTATAAGTGTGAGCTGATTGACGAGTGCCTGGATCGCATTCACGTGACCACGAGGGTGCTGGGACAATCGAACTTCAAGGACCAGTCATAAAGTACCACTTGTTCAGCACCATCATAACTTTAAATGGTCACTGAATAAGTGGTTGTTAATCAAGGACTACCTGTATTACAACTGAGAGCAACCCTTGATTATTACATCTAACTGTTAGGGAGGAATTGGTGTTGGTGATGTAGTTGTTATTTTTTTAATCACTGTTTTAGTTAAAAAAATGAAATACATTAAAAACAACCCCACAAAATGGAACTTTTTTTGCCAGTTCTTTAGAACAGGAATATCATTTCAAAGTTGTCTTCCATGAACAATATCTTCTTCAGTTTAATGCTGTTTGACAAAAAGCTAGCAGATTTTTCTGCATTTTTTTTTTCTGTTTCTGGATACTCAGTGTTCTCCAGTCCTAACCATTTTAAAAGGTTTTTGAAAGTTTTTTGTACTCATGATTTTGCATTACTTTTCTGTTGATCCTTATTTAGTTATTACAGAAGGCTTTTAAATCTTTGCAGCTTGTAATTTTAGTTTTTTAAATACTTAAAATATTTGTGTTTTCAATTGCAGTAGAGCAGCCTGGAGAGCAAGTGAACTGGCAGCTTTCCAAACTAATTTTTATGTCTAATTATTTTAGAATTTCACACTATAAGATTTTGTCCTGTCTACCTTTTTTCCACTTCTGACCATGATGCTGGAATCTTCATCACATTATTTGAATGTTTGTAGAGCACTGTCCTTTTACTCAAGAGAGATTTTTTTCCCCCAGAAATCACAACTGTTTTTGTTTTGCACAGCCAAGACATGGGCTGCCAACATCATTGCAGTTGATATCCAAAATGCTGAGGTATTACATCAGCTTGTTAGGTAGCTACAAATGAACACAGTTCCTGAGAGCCCATTCAACAAAAACAGTAGCTTTGTGTATTACTTTCTTCACTGGTGTTCATTAGTGGACATTTGTAGATCTATGACTGATCAACCTATCATGAGTCACCTGCCATGCCAAAGTATAGTTTGTTACTGATCAGTGTGTGATTCAGAGACCATGGTAAAGAAGAATATGTTGTAGTTTTGATTCTTTGTGTAATAACTGATATTCACACTACCTACCTACCTACCAATCCCTCATAAATACAGAATTGGCTTTGGCCCAATGTATTGGTGCTAAGGTACTGAGGGAAATAGCAGCAACAGTTGCCTGGGCCAGTCACAATAAGAGGATGATTGTCAGACTCTAGAACTTTCCAGAGGTTTGCTTTGTACAGGTGCAGACTCTAGCATTTGAATGTACAGAACCATAGTTACAGGTAGGTGCATTGTCCTTATAGGGCTTACCATCAATAATGTATGCATGTTAACACGGCACTATTTAATTCGTTTAATTTACCATAAATATGCAAGGCTTGTTTATGTGGCCTCTACTATTATTTTAATTTTATTTAATTTTAATTTTTTTCCCTAGTGGACTGAAAACCAAACACTGCAGTACCTGCAATAAGTGTGTTGCGGACTTTGACCACCATTGCAATTGGCTTAATAACTGTGTTGGAAGCAGAAATTACTGGTAAGCTTTCTGGGGCTAACTTGGGAATATACCTACAAAGCAATAATATCGTTCAGTGAAGCAGAACAATAGCAACCAACCCCGCATTTCCTATATCAGTTCTCAGGAGCATTTATATTTCTTCAGTCTGCTAGTTTTGCATACTGCTGCTATAACCAGTACAAAATGAGCAATCCTCAGCACCCATAATGCCTCCATAATGCTTTGCTGTAAGCAATTACATGGCAGAGAAACCTTTAATAATAAAACATTGAGCAAGTTAACTAAAGAAATAATTCTGGTTGTTTCTGTCCTAGTTCTTTTGTTTGATTTTTTTTTTTGTCTATTCATAACTTACAGAGCAATTTGTATGAAGCAATGTGGTTACCAATGTATTGCCATCTATTTTTTCTTGTGGTGCTCCATTTTTTAATACTGGATTTTTTTTTAATTTCATGCAACTGAAGTGTAGGCAATGTGCTCTTAACTTCTATGCTTTTATTAAAATATTTCCTGTTTACAATTTCAGTCCATTTTATTTATTTATTTATTTATTTAATTTATATGCTGCCCATCTCCCCCAGAGGGCAACTCTGGGTGGCTCACAATTAAAATCCAAAACAATAAAAACAATAAAAAATATAAATATCCATATTAAAATTAGCTAAGACAATTCTATATAAAAGGACCATATACAATTCAATATTGTATATTTATCAGTAATAAATAAACTATTAAACTGCTTTGATTTAAACTTTTTAAACTTTTGGGGACTTTTTGCTGAGTAATACTATGATACTTTATAGAAGTATCTTGCCCTTGCAGATATCATGGGAAATGTAGGGAAATTATAGTAAGATTTTGTACTGGAACTTTCATTTTAATTATGTTACCAGCAAATTGTGGGAAAGCAGCACCTCGGCAGCATTAAAGAGCACTTCCTATATGTTAAACTTATCATAACGCATATAAAAGTAGCAATAACAAATACTTTCAACATACATTACTTCGTTCCAATCTAATTGTGGATATATCTAAGAGTTCTGCATCCTGTTTTGTTTTGCCTCCTTTATTAATTCTTTGCTCTATTCCCCAAATCTCAGATTGTGTCCCTCTAAAGAGGACTATTGAAAAGTTTAGATATCTTCATTTTCTGACTTCATGATTCTGAGTTATGTTTTAAGTTTATGATTACAGAACATTGTGAACTAATGCAAGTTTGTAATCTCCTAAATTGACAAAGAGAGGAGACAATTAATAGATAAATTAATTTTTATAATCTTCTGTGTTTATGATGGTGTTAGGTTTTACAGATTATTAATATTTTAACCAAATAAGTGCTCACCCACTTTCATATCCATTCTCTGGAAATTCAGGCAGGCTATGTAATCACACATTTGATTGATAAATAATTTTTCTCCCTTAACTAGTTTTTCATTTTTTAAAAAAAGATAGAGACATACTTCTAATTCATTGATTTTGCTAATACATCATAGTAGTTCATGTTTTCTTAGAAAAGGTTTTTTTTTTTTAAATTATTGGGCCTTGTATGGGCTACAGGAGTTTTACAGCCATCCAGTCTACTTTTGGAGCACCATTTATTTATGACAATCTAAAATATACATCACACAAGGAAAAAGGGATGAAGAAAAAAACAAAATCAGGTAGCAGTCTTTTAAATTATTGTTTTTATCTCAACTAGATAGCTGGATAAAGTAGCTTTTGACTAGATGCTAACTGAGAAGATGATTAGTCTTTCATCAGGAGCAATTTGCTTTGCTCTATTATAATCATCAAACTCTTCCACAACTCATTATTTTGTTAGCTTAATTTAATATTACACAACTGAACTACTGGTCTACTAAAGAAATACTGACAAGCTGGGAAATTGGCACAAATGCAAATTGCATGTATGGAAATTATATTAATTAAAGTATTTTTTGTTCAGGAAAAGGATTGACATCATTGTAGAATGTTTTGTTCTACACCTGAGCTTGCTGAATTTCACTATTCCTATTTCAGAATGTCATCATTTTCATAATCATCTAACTTTCTATTTAACATTTGGATATGCAGTTTTATTCTCATGACTTTTTTGTTTCAGATTTATTTTGACAAATCTTATGTTTTCTACCTTCCTTACCATGCACATTCTTTTTAGGGTATTTTTCCTTTCAAAGACCCAGTGGCAGCTGTTTTCCTACATATAAATCATCAAGAATACTAACTTCTCAATCACTTGGAGAAGAAAATGTATTCTCAACAATATCTCAGTGCTTTACAAATAGCATGCAGCATGTTTTAATGTCTTGATGAAACACATTAAACTATTAGCATTAAGTATGACATTCTGGTTTACTCTGAGAGTAAGCTGAATGTAAAGAATATACAGCTGTCTAAAATAGATTTCCCACAGTGGCCACAGCATCTTCACTGACCTAATATAGCATAGTATCTTACAATGAACAGCAAAGCCCTATATTCTAGCTCCCTAGTTATCTTAATTTTCCCAGAATTATCTGGTTGAGTGTTGTTGTTTTTTTCATGAAGGCTGCAAAATTTAGGCCAGTGTTATGCTTTTCTGCCACCTTTCCATTGTATAGAACAAGCATCCTGAAGCAATACTTGTGTGCTACATGAACTTTTAGTGGAACAGTTGGGTAGAATTCTTACACCTGGTGGAATGTTCATGTATGTCAGAATCCACACAATCGCTCTTTCGCACGACTGCTTAAACCGCTGTGGTTCTGCCATTCCAGTGGGGGGAGGGGGGAAGATTAGAGCGAGGACTGCTTGACTCTGGCAAGCCATTTCCCAAACCATCAGGGATGATTAAGAACCTAGTAATGGAGAAAATTGGAGAGCCCCAACACACAGAGCAAGAAGGACTAATGACTGAGGGGGAGGGGGAAAGGAAATGGCTTTAAATTTGGGGTTTGGCTGGGGGGGATTTAGTTCCAGTATTTCTTTTTGCCATATCACGGTGCGCTTCTATTTTTTCAATAAAACTTCTTATCTCTGAACCTGTGTTGGTTTCGATGAGGATTGCTTTTATTGAGGACTAAGGGCAGCCCTGACAGCTGGAACTCAACCATTTCTGATTTTACCCGGAGCGGAAGCTCAACGAGGAAGATCACTCGGACCCATAGACAGCCGCCATGAACAAAATGGCCGATGAAATCACTGAAGTGGAGGCCACTTTCACAAGGGACCTGGAGCAGAAAGCGGAAGAGGGACTATTGGGGGAAGCGACCCGATTAGTGGCAAAGGCAAAGGACCGGCAAAGGGGCCAACATTGTATGGCTTTCCTGGAGATGCTGGAACAGGACACGGTCCCGTCCACAAGGAGGAAATCGGCAATGGCAGTGTGGTCGATGGGAGTGGGGGTGCTGAGCCCTGCGGAAACGGGGGAGCCGGAACCCTGGGTGGCCATGCTGGTAGACCAGGTAAACACAATGGAGACCCAAGTTAAGGCAGTGTAGGACAATGTAAAGTCATTAAAGAGCATGTTGGAAAGAGTACTGAGTCGCCTGGACCATGGTTGTCTGACCGAAACCCTTCCAACACCAGGAGCCAGTGGGGAGACAAGTGAAGAGTCAGCGAGCAGTGAGGAGGACAGAGGGGAGTATCACAATGAGAGGAGGATAGAAAGGAACCCGCTGCAGGAGAGAGGCTTCAATAGGGACCCAGAGCAACGGGCATACTTCCTGACCCAAGTGCGCCTCTATATGGAACGATGTGGCCGGTTGTTCCATAACGATGTGGAGTGGGTGGTGTACGTGTCAGGTTTCCTGAAGGGGCAAGCGGCAGAGTGGATTGTGGAAATGCATGAAGCCGACATGGGTGAGCTGAGAAATTTCATCAGTTTCATGAAGGCATTATGGGAACAATTCGAGGACCCCTTTGCTGTTATACAAGTGAAGAAAAGCCTCGAGCGGATAAGGCCAGTCACCGAGTATGCATTGGAGTTTAAGAGACTGGCCAGAAAGGCATGAAACTGGCCAGAAGAGATTAAATTATTAAAAGAATGAGATTAAACATTAAAAATGTTTCCAACAAGGGCTGCAGCCGGAGATCCTGGAGCATGCGCTCGCCAGGGGATGCCCAGAGACCCTGAGGGAGTGGGTCACCCTTGCCAGGAAGGTCGAAACCAACTGGATGGTGGTCAAACGAAGAAGGAGTATTTGGACACCACCACCACCCTCAGTAGGCATGGCAGTTAAGCGAGCACCCGGGAAGCTGAAGGATGGTGGTCAGGAGCCATGACAAATGACGCAGGCTTGGTTTAGGTGTGGGGCTGAGGGACACTATGCTGTGAACTGCCCACAAAGACCCAATTGGCAACCAAACAGGGAGAGCAAGCTGGGGGGAAAGCACCCGGGAGGACCAAGATGAGAGAAGAAAGGGATGGCAGATGCAGGAAGGGAAGAGCCAATCCTACTCCCAGTGACAACGGAAAGTGACTCATCTGAGGAAGAGCTTGTGCAAGCGGGAAACTCCAGCCGCCTGCTTTAAAGGCACCCCAGGGCAGGCGGAAAATCAGAGGCATGATGAAATGGTGAGGGGGGAATGTGATCTGATGACTGTGGCAGTGAGATTGAAGGTGCTAGGGACCAACCGCAAGGCGGACCTGTCTGCCCTAATAGACTCTGGGCGCACCCAATGCCTGATTAGCCCTGTGATTGTGGCTGGACTAGGGCTGAGGGTGCAGAAGTTAGAAACCCCCATCCTCTTCATGCAACTGGACGGGTTGACCACGGGAGGGGGTCCCATGGAATTTTACACCAAACCGCTTGAGATGAAGATTTGGACCCACTGAGAGATGCTGAACTTTCTCGTGACCCCAATCACCTGCCATGCTCTGATACTAGGGTTAGTGTGGTTGAGGCAGAGGAACCCGAAGTAAATTGGACAGAGGGGAGCTTGTTCAACAATGGGGAATTTTGAGTGCAGAAAGAGTCTGGGGACACTCCTGGGGTGGTGCTGGCAGCGGCGAGCATGGAGGTTCAGAAACCTAGCGACCCCGGAGCCAACCCCTTAATCCCGGAACAGTACAGAGACCTGAGCCAGGTATTCAGCAAAGCGGAATCGGATCACTTCCCCCTCATCGAGCCACAGACTGCGCAATCGAACTTGAACCCAGGGCGAAGTTTCCCAAGCCTAAGATGTACTCAATGACCCCCAAGGAGCTAGGAGCACTGAGAGACTGCATCGATACCAATTTAAAAAGGGGTTTTATACAGCCTGCTAAATTGCCTTTGGCGGCGCCCATCCTGTTCCGAGAAAAGGATGGCTCACTGAGGCTGTGCGCAGACTACAGAGGGTTAAATGTGATTTGCCAGGAGAATAAATACCCCCTACCACTGATGAAGGACTTGTTAGCCCAGTTGTCAAAGGGAAAGGGAAAGGGAAAGATTTTCATGAAATTGGACTTAAAAGAAGCGTACTTCCGGGTGCAAATCAGGGAGGGGGATGAGTGGAAAACTGGCTTCAGCTGTCCCCTTGGCTGCTATCAATATTTGGTAATGCCCTTCGGGTTGGTGGGGGCTCCTGGGGTGCTTATGCAGCTGATAAATGAGGTGTTACACAAGTTTTTGTACTGGGGGGCGTTATCATGATATCCTGATTTACTTGGAAACAATGGAAGAACATGTGAAACTAGTCAGAGCAGTAATGAAAAAACTGTTGAAGGCACGCCTATATGCTAAACTCTCCAAATGTGAGTATGAAGGAACAAATAAGGAACAAATTGACTACTTAGGGTACAGAATATCCAGTAGAGGGTGGAGATGGATCCCGCAAAAGTGCAAGACGTGGTGGGATGGGAGGTGCCCAAAGCAGACGCCCTATCTAGATTACCGCAGCATGACAGCCAGAGGGAAACGGTAAGGAAGGACTCCAATACCTGATTAATTGGAAGGGACATGGCATAGAGGAGCAATTATGGGAGGATGTGGACCAAGTGTTGGTCCATTGTTGCTATCTTCCGAAGCTCAACCCACCAGCAACCTGAAGGGGAGGATGGATCTGAATCCTATGTTAGAGGCTGAGAAGGCAGACCAGATAGACCAGCACCCTGAAAAACCACCAGGCAATCAGGCACCTATGGCACCTTCAAGAAACAATGAGTCTATGCAGGTGAGACTTGATTCTGATAATAGAGGCCAGATTCTGGCAGGACGCCTAATCCAAGAACATGCTGGTAGTTACAAAGGGCTAAGCAAAGAACATCAGCACATTTCCTTGAGAAATAGAGTATAGCAATGCCTCTATTCAAGCCATGCCAGCACCTGAATCTATATACAAGTAACCTCCAGAACCTTGCTCTGTTGGAAACAGCTCTTCAGACCTATATTCCTGTTGCTCTAGTTCCTTGTTTTGCATTGAGACCTAGGCTTGACATTTGGACTGGCTCATGGAATTCTCTGGCACTCAAATTCTGGACTGTTACCAACAACTCTTATGGCTCTGCCTCTATCTTTCTCCTGCTAGCAAATCACTATGGCTCATGTTACAAAGCAAGTTATGTACTCTGATTATAAGCCTTAAATGCTCTCTGGCAATTACTAACCCAATTCCTGACTATTATCAGAAAGCTTATGACACAGCAATAAAGCATTTCAAGCCTGTATTTGCCTTTAGTATCAGTTGGCACAGAACATTTTCCCTGTCCACCTAAGAAAATAAAGTGATGTTGTCCATAGCTGCTTGAACAATACTTTTGGAAACTCCTGTCACTGTTGTATCCTTCCCTAATTCTCTCAAACTTTTATTATAAACAATCACATGAATCATGCTTTTAGATTCTTTTCTTTGCTGTTTGTTTGCATAAGCAGGCTAATTTAAACAACATATTGGAAGCAAACAAGTTTTTCAAGTAGATACTCAATGAACAATCACTGTTCTCATCCATTCTTGAATCTCCAAATGGCCTCATAATCCAATATGGCATCCCAAAAGTGGTTACATTTATGCTTGCCAAAGAAAATCCCTGCTAGAACTGAGTCCAAGGGTACTGATGCAATTGAAGGTGGAACATCTTCTAGATGCCACAGTCCCCTCCTCCTCTAGCTTGTGACCTAGTTTCTTCTCCTTCACCCTTGCCATATCTGCAACCAGAATGGCTGTCCATTAAAGAGATATTATCATTATTGCTAATAATTCTCTTCAACATTGGGTCTGCACTCAACAGAATTGTTTCAAAGAAGAATGACTGAAGTACAGAGACAGGGTTGGCTCTCCCATTGGTTGAAGAAAACAATCTCTCCCATTGTTTGAAGAAAATAAGTATACTTGCTTTGCCATGTCACGCACAGCCACCTAAAGTTATTTTTAATTATTGATTTGAGACAGTAAATGTCAGAAAGAGTATCACTGTAACCAATGCAGAGACCATTGATGTTTGTTTTGTACCCAATGATATGTATTTTAATTTCTAATTATATGAATTACAGTCATCTCATTTCAAAGAAATCAAAATAGTATTTTAAATTTGGTATGCCTAACCTTCACAGTGGTTTTGCTTATATTGGTTTGCCTTACCCTAGTTTTTCTAAATAGTGGTGTATAAATGCAGAAAATTATTTTCAGAATATTAAACTAAATCAAGGGAGCCTGTTTGGTGTAGTGCTTAAAGCACCAGGCTGGAAACCAAAAGACTGTGAGTTCTAATCCTGCCTTAGACACGAAGCCAGCTGGGGGACCTTGGACCAGTCCCTCTCTCTCAGCCTTAGGAAGCAGGCAAGGGCAAACCGTTTCTAGAAAACCTTGCCAAGAAAACTGCAAGGACTAGTCCAGGCAGTTGCCAGGAGTCAAAAACTGACTTGAAAGCACAAAAAAACCCCAACAACTAAGTAATATGCAGTGGAAATTGGAGTATTTGATACATAAATAGTATGCTAAGAAGAATAACTATTTGTATTAGAAAATAATCCAGTGAACATAAAAATTAAGTAAAGTAACTGTGTAATCCAGAAAATCCACCAGCCAAATGGAATAATATCAAACAGTTATTGGTAACATTATGCTAAAAATTTGTAATCATGAAGTAAAGGGAACTTCAGTTAGAAACTATTAAGCTTAAATAACTTTTAAGGAAATATTTTAATCCTCTGTGGTTCATGTATTTTAAACTGTGCTTTTACAGAAGTACCCTGATTAAGTATTGAATACCAGATTGTTATCTTAAATCAGCGATGGCGAACTTTTGGACTCGGCATGTCAAAAATTCAGAAAATGTCTAACTTGACTCTTCTGGTGTGTCACACACACACACACACACACCCCGAACAAAAGAGAAACAATTCTTTACATATTCATTTATTAAAAAAAAAATACAGTCCAATCATGTGTGGTGCTATGTATTATATTAAAAAAGTCAAATAATTACAAAAATGAAATATGAGTAAAACAAACTCAGTTTCTTTGGTAACTCAAACTGGGAGAATAGTTGCTGTTGGGTGTTGGTGAATGCTGGCATGTCACCCAAAACGTCATGGTGTGTCACCTGTGACACATGTGTCATAAGTTCACCATCACTGCCTTAAATGGTGCCAGTGTCTCAGACTGGGTAAGGTTCTGAATAGGAATAGTAGTAATAAAGAAATTTAGCGTACCTACTAGGATAAGGAAGGACTGGTATTATAATGTCTTAAATCCTGCACTTCCTTAAGCATAAGGGCAGGATTGTGGGTGAATGTTATATCTGCTGGGCAATACCTCTACAGGCAATGGACTTTATGTGACTCCCCCGGTATATATATCCAAATAATCAGAATTAATGGGAATTGGGAGAAAAAACTGAAAAATTATTGGGTCAACAGATGAAATAACAAAAACAGTGAAATTTTATTCATGGAATTCAGGCCAACAACCATCAGTTCTGTACCGAGACAGAATCTATTATCAGTGGTTTTTAAAAAATTTTATACTCAGATAAGCTAGAGACAATCTCAACTGTACAGCAAACGATTAATTTCTTGGAAATACTGAAATAGAAGAGATCTTATTATATTTCCTTTGTTTGAGGTGGCCCATATTAATATTAATGCCAGAGCAAAGCTCTACCAGATGTGCCAATTAT
Source organism: Liasis olivaceus (assembly GCA_030867105.1). NCBI lineage: Eukaryota > Metazoa > Chordata > Lepidosauria > Squamata > Pythonidae > Liasis > Liasis olivaceus. The sequence goes on from CM061351.1 coordinate 61,282,173, forward strand.
AGACTGTTATGAATGCCAATGTAAGGATTGCTGCTTTTGGTGCTGAACAAAAACCCTCGCAAGACACAGGCTTGGCCGAAAGTTACTCAGGCATAATGCGTAGTGGTTACAGACAAAGCCAGGATTGGCTTGGCGCAGTTTCTTACAGTGTTACAAGGTTCCCCCCTTGACCCGTAGTACCCCTGGGTTCCGCCCCTGCCCTTGTCCCGGGTCACCCCTCTGCTTGTCGTGATCTCCCTCCCCTCTCCTTAATGGCAGACTCAGTCAGGTTTCATTGTCCTCATGATCATCATCTTTTGTCCGTGTTGTCAGTGTACTCATGGGGCTTTTCTCATGCAGATGAAATTGGGGTTTCTTAAGTCGGTTTTCAACTGGTCGCTGATTGCATCTGGACTGCTGTGTTCCTGAAGTATTGTAATCGGCATTGCCCGGGGCATCCGGGGAGCCACCTGCACTACAATGTTGCCAGTTCCAATTTACTTTCGGCCATGAGTTAATTGCTGCCACCTGCCGGCAATTAGCTTGTAGTTTGCCTTCTTTCCCTTCTCTGACCGCCTATGCCTGAGGCAGTGAAATTGACTAGCGGTGGTGAAACTGAACAGTGGTGCTGGCTGTACTAGGCTGAATCTGACAGCCAAAATATGAATGTCAAAATATTAATTGCAACATTAGCTAGGAGATTACAATCTAATACCACCTATAATTCATCCATCTCAACCTGAATTTATAAAAAAAATAGACAGGCATCTGACAATATTAGTTTAGTGATTGATACCTTGGATGTTGTGGCAGATAAGTTAGAATCCACTGTTTTCATTTTATCAAATGCTGAAAAGGCATTTGATATAGTTCATACTGAATTTATGAAAGGTGTCCTAAGAAGATAGAGGTTTGTACAATCTTTTTTCCATTGGATTACAATTTGATATATTTACCCCATGGCTAGAATGATTACAAATGGGTTGGTTTCTTGACCTCTTAAGTTATAGCCTGACACCCACCAGGAATGCCCACAGTCTCCTCTAATTTTTTACTTGGTTCTTGAACCTTTAGCATTTTTATTATATAGTATTAATTAATTCCCCTTCATGGATCACTGCCTTGTTGTGGCGAAGGGGCTTGTGTAACTCAGTGAAGCCATGAGCTATACCATGCAGGGCCATCCAAGATGGACAGGTCATGACAGAGAGTTCTGACAAAATGTGGTCCACTGGAGAAGGAAATGGCAACCCACTCCAGTATCCTTGCCAAGAAAACCCCATGGACAATGTCAAAAGGCTAAAAGATATGACGCCAGAAGATGATCCCCTCAGGTCGGAAGGTGTCCAATATGCTACTGGGGAAGAGCGGAGGGCAATTCCAAGTAGCTCCAGAAAGAGTGAAGCGGCTGGGCCAAAGTCGAAAGGACATTCAGCTGTGGATGTATCTGGAAGCGAAAAGAAGGTTCAATGCTGTAAAGAACAACATTGTATAGGTACGTGGAATGTAAGATCTATGAACCAAGGCAAGCTGGACGTGGTCAAACATGAGATGACAAGATTGAACATTGACATCTTGGGAATCAGCGAATTGAAATGGACGGGAATGGGTGAATTTAATTCAGGTGACCATTATATCTACTACTGTGGGCAAGAAACCCTTAGAAGAAATGGAGTATCACTCACAGTCAATAAGAGAGTGGGAAAGGCAGTAATGGGGTACAACCTCAAAAATGACAGAATGATCTCAGTGCGAATCCAAGGAAAACCATTCAATATCACAGTAATCCAAGTCTATGCCCCAACCACTGATGCCGAAGAAGCTGAAGTTGACCGGTTCTATGAAGACCTACAAGACCTTCTAGAACTAGCACCAAAAAAAGATGTCCTTTTCATCATAGGGGATTGGAATGCTAAAGTAGGAAGTCAAGGAGTTATCGGAATAACAGGCAAGTTTGGCCTTGGAGTACAAAACGAAGCAGGACAAAGGCTAATAGAGTTCTGTCAAGAGAACAAGCTGGTCATAGCAAACACTCTTTTCCAACAACACAAGAGACAACTCTACACATGGACATCACCAGATGGTCAATACCGAAACCAGATTGATTATATACTTTGCAGCCAAAGATGGAGAAGTTCTATACAGACAGCAAAAACAAGACCAGGAGCTGATTGTGGCTCAGATCATGAGCTTCTTACTGCAAAATTTAGACTTAAATTGAAGAATGTAGGGAAAACCACTAGACCACTCAGGTATGACTTAGATCATATTCCTTGTGAGTACACAGTGAAGGTGATGAATAGATTTAGGGGATTAGATTTGGTAGACAGAGTGCCTGAAGAACTATGGACGGAGGTCCGTAACATTGTACAGGAGGCAGCAACTAAAACCATCCCAAAGAAAAAGAAATGCAAGAAAGCAAAATGGCTGTCTGATGAGGCTTTACAAATAGCTGTGGAAAGAAGGAATGCGAAAAGCAAGGGTGAAAGGGAAAGATATAAGCAACTGAATGCAGATTTCCAGAGAATAGCAAGGAGAGATAAGAAGGCCTTCTTAAATGAACAATGCAAAGAAATCGAGGAAAACAATAGAATGGGGAAGAGTAGAGATCTCTTCAAGAAAATTGGAGATATCAAAGGAATGTTTAGTGCAAAGATGGGCATGAGAAAGGACAAAAAAGGCAGGGACCTAACAGAAGCAGAAGAGATTAAGAAGAGGTGGCAAGAATACACAGAAGAACTATACAAGAAAGGTCTTAATGTCCCTGATGTCCATGCTGGTGTGGTCACTGACCTTGAGCTAGATATCCTAGAGAGTGAAGTCAAGTGGGCCTTAGGAAGCATTACTAACAACAAAGCTAGTGGAGATGACAGTATTCCAGCTGAGTTATTTAAAATACTAAAAGATGATGCTGTTAAAGTGCTGCACTCAATATGCCAGCAAGTTTGGAAAACGCAACAGTGGCCATGGGATTGGAAAAGGTCAGTTTACATTCCAATTCCAAAGAAGGGCAATGCCAAAGAATGCTCAAACTATCGCACAATTGCGCTCATTTCACATGCTAGCAAGGTTATGCTCAAAATCCTACAAGCTAGGCTTCAGCAGTGCGTGAACTGAGAACTACTGGATGTACAAGCTGGGTTTCGAAGAGGCAGAGGAACTAGAGATCAAATTGCCAACATTCGCTGGATCATGGAGAAAGCAGGAGAGTTCCAGAAAAACATCTACTTCTGCTTCATTGACTATGCAAAAGCCTTTGATTGTGTGGATCACAACAAACTGTGGCAAATTCTTAAAGAGATGGGGGTACCAGACCATCTTACCTGTCTCCTGAGAAATCTGTATGCGGGCCAAGAAGCAACAGTTGGAACCGGTCATGGAACAACTGATTGGTTCAAAATAGGGAAAGGAGTACGACAAGGCTGTATACTGTCACCCTGCTTATTTAACCTATATGCAGAGTACATCATGAGAAATGCCAGGCTGGAAGAATCACAAGCTGGAATTAAGATTGCAGGGAGAAACATCAATAACCTCAGATATGCAGACGATACCACCCTAATGGCAGAAAGTGAAGAAGAATTAAAGAGCCTCTTGATGAGGGTGAAAGAGGAGAGTGCGAAAGCTGGCTTGAAACTCAACATTAAAAAAACTAAGATAATGGCATCTGGACCCATCAATTCCTGGCAAATAGAAGGGGTAGAAATGGAAGCAGTAACAGACTTCATTTATCTGGGCTCCAAGATCACTGCAGCCATGAAATTAAAAGATGCTTGCTCCTTGGGAGGAAAGCTATGGCAAACCTAGATAGCATATTAAAAAGCAGAGACATCACCTTGCCGACAAAGATCCGCATAGTCAAAGCTATGGTTTTTCCAGTAGTAATGTATGGCTGTGAGAGCTGGACCATAAAGAAGGCTGAACGCCGAAGAATTGATGCCTTTGAACTGTGGTGCTGGAGAAGACTCTTAAGAGTCCCCTGGACTGCTAGGAGGTCAAACCAGTCAATCTTAAAGGAAATCAACTCTGATTGCTCATTGGAAGGATTGATAATGAAGCTCAAGCTCAGACACTTTGGTCATCTAATGTGGAGAGAGGACTCCTTGGAAAAGACTGTGATGCTGGGAAAGACTGAAGGCAAAAGGAGAAGGGACGGCAGAGGATGAGATGGTTGGAAAGCATCACTGAAGCAATGAGCATGAAACTGAGCAAACTCAGGGAGGCAGTGAAGGACAGGAAGGCCTGGCGCAATCTGGCTCATGGGGTCACGAAGAGTTGGACACGACTTAACGACTGAACAACAAATTAATTAATTAATTAACTAAAGGCATTTTAGTATTAGATATTGAATACACTTTCTTACTACATGCTGATGATATGGCTACTGTATTTTCTATAAATATTTAGTGTTGTTATCAAAGCTTATGCAGCAATATGGTTTATATTCTGGTGATAGCTGTAATTGGAAAAAGTCTAATTTGCTCCCTTTGGGATCCCTCACACCAGGTCCATATATAATGTTAAAGGTGGCCTATATCTTGTTGGGGAAGGATGGTTGGGAAGACATTTCTGCAGGCTGCTATATCATGTTTGCTACCCATTATTTGGTGGGGGGTAGTTTAGATTCAAGCTAGGCAGACTCTAATGAGGCAATTAGGGTAAAGTTTGAGCTTTTGGACTCTGAGGAAGTGGATAGGATCCTTGGCAACCTGAGTTTTGCCACCTGCAGACTGGATCCTGCTCATCTGCTTCCTTTGGGTAGTCAAGGTGTGCATGTCTTCTTGGAAGAAGAAGTTCTTGGAAGAAGAAGTGGTGGGAGAAGAAGTGTCATGGGGTTTAGGATGGTGTTTGGCTTGAAGGACCAACAGAAGTATTTTCTGGTAAATGTTCTTTTTGCTTATAGCAAATGTGATAAACACCTTTGTTTCTCTCACCTCTTCTTTCTCTGCTAGCTAGATCTCTAGTTTTCACTTTCAGGTTCCATGATAGCATTTGCAATCTCTCTAGACAAAAAAATGAACCTTGGCTGTCTTCCCAGATCTTTTCTTTGAGAAGTTACATTTTTCTACCTCCATTCCCTTGTTAGATATCATTATTTTTCTACATGAGGTTAACAATTATTTTATTTTCCCTATCTTTTCCTTGATGTCAAGAATGTTGAGATTGCTGATTGCTGGGACTCCTTCCTACTGAATCTCTTTTTGCCACTTTACCTCCTTTTCCTTGCATCACCCCCTCTCCCCGCCACACCTCTTGCAGCTGCACATCAAGACTGGAATCCTGGTGTCTGGGAATAAGCTTAGAGGAAGAGCTCTTTTTCTTCCACTTACTATCACCCTCCTTTATTGCTAGTTATTAATGGCTTGGATTGATTGGAATGGCTGGGCTGGTTCAGTGGCTGCTGCAGTTTCTCCACAGCTGTGTTTTTTGACCTGCTTCCCTTGTTGGTGTAAGGTTCACTGCATTTGGTGCTGAACAGAAACTTCATGAGGCACAGGCTCAGACGATAGCTAGTTTATTCAGGCGTAATGCGTAATGGTTACATACAAAGCCAGGATTGGCTTGGTGCAGTTTCTTACAGCAGTTTTATAGGGTTCCCTCCTTGACCCGTAGTTACCCCTCAGTTCCGCCCCTTGCCCTTGTCCTGGGCTACCCATCTGTCTGTGTTGCAATCTTCCTTTCCCTCGCCCTAATGGTAGATTCAGCTGGTTTCGATCGTGCATGATCTTCTTCCTTTGTCTGCCTTGCCCTTGCATTCCTTGAGCTTTTCTCATGTTGAGTTGGTGTGGCTGTTTTAATCTGGTTTTGAATTACCTGCTGATTGCCTCTGGACTGCTGCGCTCCCGATGTATTGTAAGCCGGAGTTGCCAGGGGCGGCTGGGGATCTGGCTGCACTACAGTGTTGCCGCTTCTAATTAACTCCCTGCCTGAGTTAACTGTCTGCTCTCTGTTAGAAGTTAACTTGCGGTTACATTGTTTCCTTGTCCTATTGCCTGAGGCAGTGAAACTGACTAACGGCTCTGTGCTGCAGCGCGTGCATCCTAGGCTGAATCTGACAGTTGGGAGATTACTGTCCAACAGGATCAGCCACTGGCAAAGTTATTTGGTCTCTGTTTTTCCCCATTTGGCATGGCTTCTCTACTGCCAGCAACTATAAGAACTAATAACTCTATCATTGGCTCCACTCACAATTGGTTGAATAAACCAGTAAACTTTCCTTGATGTCCCCACATACTGGCTTCCTTCTTTCTAGCTTGACCACTACCTCAGTGCTCAGTTGTGATTTTTTTTTTCCTGGAGCGTTTGGTTGCTTCATCCTCCTGGAAGGCTGCAACACAAAATGTACATCAATCTTCCTTTTCAGCTTTCTTCTAAGGCCCTAGACCTCCTAGAGGCCTTGTCAATATCTTCAGCATCTGCTCTTCTCCATGCCAAAGTTTAGCCAAATGATTCACCACAATCCTAAACTACACTAATATGACACCAACACAGTATAACAGTCCAACTCCCTTTGTGTCAGGCTGTTCTAAGCCCTCTCTACCTCATGCGTGCCCTTTCCAAGCAAGGGGATGTGTAGCAGGAACAAAAATTATTGTGGAGAGCAGCACAGGTGATTTCACTCAGCTTCCTGTCATGAGTTGTATGAGCTACCTTGAAAAAGGAAGCAGGAGACACACTCCTTCAAAAGCTATTTCTTGATCCAACCGCATTAGATAACTTCTTCCTAGTCTCCAGTTTTCCTATTCTAGGGAAGATGTTGGAGAAGATGGTAGGACTTCAGTTGCAGAATATCCAAGATGAAACAAATTATCTTTGATGCTTTTCAGTGTGAGGGACTTCCAGAGGAAGAAATGATGGACTGACGATGGCTCTGCAAAAGTGGAGCCGATGACTGCCATGGTATGAAGAGCTGGTGAGTAGACCGGCTCTAATTCCTCTCCAGACAAGGAGAGGACTTGAGATTGCCCACAGGTGCTCCAGACATCTGCTCCTCACGAGGAGGTCACAAGATAGCTATCTGGCAGGTTTAGAGCTCTGGAAGACGAGGGAATAGCTATCTTGCTCAAACATTGTTAGCACCTTTGAAAGGACACTAAGTTCACATACTTCCTTCTCTAATCACTTTTGGAAATTGCTTGTTAATTGCTTTTCAGCTATTAGAATCCTTTGGGTCAACAGGTTTGGCAGCACCTGGTGAGTTTCCTTCAATCCTTAGCAAAAGGAAGTTTTAATTACAAGTTTAAGAACTTAAAAAATTGGTTTTTTTAGAATAAACAAAAGGGTGATTAAAACTTTGATTTTAGAAAGTTACAAATGTACCAAGGGTCCAGATAAATTTGAAATAAGGTTTTGGAATTAATTATAAAGAATCCTTCCTGTGGGAAAATGCTTTTGTTTTGAATTTTTTAAAAAAACATAAGATTTTTTTAAAAAATAGACACTAGGAAGAGCTAGAGGGAACTAAAGCTTAATATTAAAGGAGAAGAACACATAATCTCAACTTACAATTACAGAATGAAGCAAAATATTCTAACATTGGACATATTGAAAGGTATTTTTGAACAACAGACTCAGAAGTTAATTTTAATAGTGTCAACAGAGGTATTTGCCTCTATGGAGAGACTGTGTCTAAAATATGTTATGGAAGAGGAACAAGTTCTACCTGACAAGATCAAGACTGAATTAAAAATGGATTTACAAATGACAGGCTACAAGAATGACATGGAAAAAGATGTTACACTGAACATATAAAAGAAACCAGCTGATGTTTTAATAATTAAAAGGGGTATACAAACAATCAAGAGAGTGACCTGGATAATTTTCCTATACTGGATTTACAAAAGAGGCTTGTTAAAGTTTTGAAGAATCTTGTGAGAAGGGACAAAGAATAAATGAAATCAAGCTCTATGACATTATTTGAATGGACTAAAGATTAGGATTGTTAGAAGTATAAGGAAGGAATATAAAGTTGGGTTATTTGATCAAGGTTAAAATTGATATGTTGTTATCATGAATGCCTTATGGATTTGTTTATAGATAAGAGATGGGATATGGGAAGAAGAGATCATTTGTTGTATTTTAAGAAGAAGTAATAAGTTACCAAAATTGTTTATATTTGTTGTGATGAGGGTAGGAAGTCACTTCTTTATATATTTCCTTTCTTTTTCTTTACTATATTCTTATTTTTGTTCTTTTCTATTTCTCTTTTTAATTTTTCCTTTTTTCTTCTTTATTTTCTGCACCTTCTACTCTTTCTTTTTATTCTTCTACCTTTTTGCAGTTTGTATTAGTTTAACTGTTGTAATATAATCTTTAATAAAATTGCCACAAAAAAAGAGATCCTTTTCAGTGTGGGTTTAGGGTGGGATATAGGATGAAACAGCATTGGTTGCTCTAGTGGGTGACCTTTGTCAGGACCTGGATGAGGGAGATGTGGCTTCCTGGTCCTATTAGACATTTCAGTGGCATTCAGTAGCATCCATTTTAGTATCCTTATGGGAAATCTATAAGGGTTGGGGGTGCATTGCATGGTTTTACAGTGGTTCCACTCTTCTTGAACTGGCGGTTCCAATCAATTGTGCTGAGGGATCAACAGTTGAGTTCCTGGCCACCCCTGTGTGGAGTGTCACAGGGCTCAGCTATCTCCCTTATTCAACATTTATATGAAACCACTGGGAGAAACATCCATTGTTTCAGGCTGAGGCATCATCTATATGCAATGATACTTAGTTGTACATCTCTGCCCCAGGGTGAGCTGGAAGTGCTGTGGAAGTTCTCACTATGTATGGAAAGTGAGAGGGACTGGATGAGATGAAACAAATCAAATCTGAATCCTAGCAAGATGAAAGTACTGTTTGTTCAGAAACCATATGTTTCCAAGTTAGCTCTAGAAGTGGTTGCACTCACATTGGGGGTTCTCCTGCACTCATGGCTACTGCTTCACCACCAGATGGAGTCCATGGCTAAGGGAATATTTGCCCGTCTATTGACAGTGAACTAGCTTTTTGAAGGAGGAGGCTTAGTGACTGCCAGCACCAACCACAAGTACTAACACTACCTTAACAGAATCTTGCAAGTCTGAAAGTACCTCTTCCTTCCCTTACTTCTACTCTCCTGAAAGCTAAGGAGGGTCCCTTCTGATATGTTTTCTCCACCCCCACCCCTCCTTCAGACTCAGATTTTGTGCTCAGATCAGTGAGCTGTGCTTGAGGTTGCCTCCAAAGATATCCTGGAAAGCACAATTGGTACAGAAAGCAGCAGCCCACTTGCTGGCAGTGAGAACCAGGCCCGTAGTATTGACACTGGTTTTATAGGCATTGCATTGGAGGCTGATAGTACTATTTTAACCTATAAAGCCCTAAACGGTTTGGCTCTCAATTATCTTTAAGGTTATTTTTTTTTAATTGAATCTCCCCATCTTGTAAGTTCAGTCTGGGTAAATACACATTAGATCCCTAATGGAGTGGTGGTGTGGGACTCTAGAAACAGGCCTTTTTTGTAGTTACTTGCCTTATTCTTGCCTTATCCCAGAAGTCTGGGTGGCCACCACATTGTTACCTTGTATGAGGGCTATGAAGATTGTTCCCTTGGATATCTAGGGATTCTTAATCATGATAAACTGGAAATTTTATTTTTATTTTTTTAAAAACCTTGATTTTATTAAATTGTAGTTTTATAATGATTTATTGTTCTGTTTAAACTATATACCTTTATGGTTGTGAACTGTCTAGGATTGTTAGAATATGGTGAGATATGAATTCTGTAGTAATGATTCTGTAATGATCTTCAGTAAACTAATGGCATGGTCAACTAAGCTGTAAATTGGAGATATGAATCATTATGACAATAGCCCCTAAATGATCTAATCAACTAAAATAGAAATGAGCAACTCTATTTGATTCAAGAGCCACACTGGGCTTTAAGTGATAAGTTTCTGGAGTCTTGCACTCCAAAACATGGGCAGGGCCAAGACAAAAATATATTGGATTAAATTATATTAACAATAACATTAAATTAAATGTCACTAACAAGATTATTTCATAAATATTTAATAATTTCCCACTTTCATAGTGACAACTTTTAGTGGGTCTTTTGATGGATAATCTGTAGCCTTGAAACATAGGCTATGCAATCTTGCAAAAAGACCATTACCATTAACAAATAATCCTATATTATTTAGAGTAAACTATCAACTGATATGGGGGTTCAAAACTTCTCAATATTTCTCATTAACTATGACCCATTCTCTATTGGCCAGTACTTCTCTACCCTTTGGGGTTCACCAGATCAGGAAACTGACTCCATAGGAAGACTAGAACTCTACTTTATTGAGATAGGCTATAATAACAGAATCTTGCAAGTCTAATGGTGCTTTACCTCCCCTCCATCCCAGTGAATCAGGGAGGATCCTGCCTGGGTCTCTTCCAGATATTACAGTATCTTGTTTCCCAGGATTTAAGAAATGCTTCAGCCCTCTTTGCTTATATAATGGTACTTGCCTTTTGCCCTCAGTGTGTTCTCCCTGATTCTCTACACCAGCTAACATAATGTTTACCTCAGTGATAAACTCTGAGAATGGGTAGTGCTATACCCATAGTAATAATAGCTCCCAGCTATTATTCTGTGTTGAAGTTATGTATGCCACATGGCCTGACTTGCACCCCTCAAACATTCTTTGTTTAAAAAAAATGCATTTAAGCTATATATCACTGAATCTTTTACTTGTGACATTGTGGTACATATACAATTTGCCTTAGGAAATATTTGAATTATTAAACATAAATAATAAAATACTGTAGGTGACTATATTTGGAAACATGTAGAGCTTTCATTCTTAAACAGGAAAACAAAACTCCCTGAAATATTTCAATTTATACAATTCATAAATTATGGCTACATATCAGTCCATCCTTATATTATTTTTATTAATACAACAATGTGGAATGTTTCCATGCAACTGCAGAAATTAGTATATCTGAGCAGCATCTTTATGTGTACATAGGTTTTTCTTCAATGCAGTTGCTTCAGCTGTTGTGGGGATCCTCCTGCTGATAATCGTGATCCTATATGTCTTCATCCAATATTTTGTGAATCCAGCAGAACTCCGCACATCTCCTCAGTTTGAAAGTATTTCTTCTTTCACTTGAAATACTAATGATTTAGCAGCATTTGTTATTCACATAATTGTAATTTATGGGACATCACTATAAACACACTTTCAAGATGTAAGCTCACTGTTTAAAGTGTTGTCCCAAAGTTAATTCATCATGTAGAAATGGATAAAAATCTTGGGGCATTGACATTATCTCAGATCGTTATCTCTTGCATAAACATTTGAGTACTTTCATTTTTGGACATAGTTTTCTGTGACTGGAGATCTGCAACAAGCAGACATTTAAAATGTCTGAAGTGGAAATTAATTGAAGCACAGAGTTTCTCCTTTATAAAATCTTCTCAGATTTTGTTCACAGAGTAGAGATGTTGTCGTGATGTACATTATTTAGTATTCAGTAAGATGAAAATATTAATCTAGGAAATTACGCTAGGAAATGAGGGAGGGGGAAGCAGAGGACAACAGGTGGATCTGCAGATCTGGTGATCAACCAAAAGCCACCCACTACAACCCAGAGAAACCTGGGCAAGTCATTCCCTAACTGCCTTCCTTGAAATGTGTGCTAATAATTCTTAAGATTCACTCCAGGTTAGGAGATAACTAGTTATAATCACTGCACAGTTTCAGCTAAAAATGGCACTTCTATATCTATTTACTCCTCCACATCTTTATTATTTATTATTATTTATTTAATAGTAATCCTGAAATTCAGTACAATAATACAAACCAATAACACCATAAAGAATTAGAAAAAGTTAAAATAATCAACAGCACCATGGAAAAAACGATAGCAACATCAACACCTTCAGTGATGCAACAGCATAAATTCAGTAAAAGCTGGATGACTAGTCAGGTCTTTTTGTTGTGTGTGTGTGTGTGATTTTGAGTAGTATTGAGTCCTGGTGACTGCCTGCAATTTTCTTGGCAGCATTCTCAGAAGTGGTTTGCCATTGCTTGCCTTCCTAGGGCTGAGAGAGAGAGTGACTGGCCCAAGGTCACCCAGCTGGCCTTGTGCCTAAGGTGGGACTAGAACTCACAGTCTTCCGGTCTTTAACCTGATGCTTTAACCACTACACCAAACTGGCTTTTGGTAGGTCATTAGCTGACACCAAAGCCTATGAAGACTCAATTTCAACCATAAATGAACAGGGAGAGAATTCCATAATCAGAATTTATAAATTTATAAAATATTATATAAAAAAGTCTCTTGGCTTATCATATAACAGATTGCTGGCAAACATGTGCTAGCAAAGTTGATCCTCACTCATTTGCCATAGAAATATTTAGGGGAAAAAACGATCCATTAGATATCTAGGTCACAGGCTATATATGGGTTTATACATCTTGAATTTGGCCTAGAATGCTGGCACCCAAGGCAACTCCTTCAACTCATAGGCAACATATTCCCAGTAAAGTGTCCTTTTAACAATTTAACTCTGGCATTTTGCATTAGGTGCATTTCAGGCCATAGAATCATAGCATTTGAAGAGGCCATTTAACTCATCAGTACGATCCCCTACTTCATGAATCCAAGTTACAGCATCCAGAACAGATAGCAACTCAATCTCTGTTTTAACACATCCTGTGAGGGGGAACACACCATCACCATCCATTGGTTCCACTTTAAAACTATTTTTACTATGAATTTTAACATTCATTTAGAATCTGCCTTCCTGTAACTTAAATCTATTATTCTGTGTCCTGCAATTTGGGATGATACAGAACAGCCTTAGCTTTCTTGCGTATGACCTCGTTTTAGATACTTGAAGACAGCTTTCATATTCCCCTTCCATCTTCTCTTTTCAAGGCTAAGAATTCTCAGCTTTTTTTATTGCTGTTCTTAAGACTTCATTTTCTAGTCCTTTTAAGCATCCTTGCTGCCCCTTTCTAAATCTGTTCTAGTGTCTCTGAATCCTTCTTAAAGTGTGATGCTTAGAACTCAACAAAATCCTAGAGATGGATCAGAACAAAATGGGAAAACTATTGTCTGTGATTTAGGTAATTCGAGTAATGCCATTCTTCCAGTCAACACATAGAGATGGAGTTTTCACACATGATAAACACATTGCACAGTCACTCCATAAGCAAATCACATTGATATTTTAGCATTTTTGTAGTTACACTATGTACTCCTGCAGTCTTCAATTTTTTAAACTTTTCATAGCAGTTATTATTTATTTTCATAATTTTTTCATGGATACTAACATTTATAGCTATCATTTCAATTCCACTCTTTTGACATACAGGTGAAACTTGAAAAATTAGAATATCGTGCAAATGTTCATTTATGTCATATGGCAACTCAAAAGGTGAAACCAATATATGAGATAGACGCAGTACATGCAAAGCGAGATATGTCAAGCCTTATTTTGGTATAATTGTGATGATTATGGCGTACAGCTTATGAAAACCCCAAATTCACAATCTCAGAAAATTAGAATATTACATGACATCAATAACACAAGGATTGGAAATAGAACAATATCGGACCTCTGCAAAGTATAAACATGCATATGTACTCAGTACTTGGTTTGGGCCCCTTTTGCAGCAATGACTGCCACAATGCAGCGTGGCATGGATGCTATCAGCCTGTGGCACTGCTGAGGTGTTATGGAAGACCAGGATGCTTCAATAGCGGCCTTCAGCTCCGCTGCATTGTTCGGTCTCATGTCCCTCATCTTTCTCTTGGCAATGCCCCCTCGATTCTCTATGGGGTTCAGGTCAGGCGAGTTTGCTGGCCAATCAAGCACAGTAATCCCATGGTCATTGAACCAGGTTTTGGTACTTTTGGCAGTGTGGGCAGGTGCCAAGTCCTGCTGCAAAATGAAGTCAGCATCCCCATAAAGCTCATCTGCGGAAGGAAGCATGAAGTGCTCCAAAATCGTCTGGTAGACAGCTGTGTTGACCCTGGACTTAATGAAGCACAGTGGACCAACACCAGCAGATGACATGGCTCCCCAAATCAACACAGACTGTGGAAACTTCACACTGGACTTCAAGCATCATGCATTGTGTGCCTCTCCATTCTTCCTCCAGACTCTGGGTCCTTGGTTCCCAAATGAGATGGAAAAGTTGCTCTCATCAGAAAAGAGGACTTTGGACCACTGGGCAACAGACCAGTTCTTTTTTTCTGTAGCCCAGGTAAGACGCTTCTGACGTTTGTTGTTCAGGAGCAGCTTGACGAGGAATACGACATTTGAAGCCCATGTCCAGGATCCGTCTGTGTGTGGTGGCTCTTCATGTACTAACTCCAGCCTCAGTCCACTCCTTGTGAAAGTCCCCAACACTTTTGAATGGCCTTTTCCTGACAATCCTCTCCAGGCTGCGGTCATCCCTGCTGCTTGTGCACCTTTTTCTACCACACTTTTCCCTTCCACATAACCTTCTATTGATGTGCTTTGATACAGCACTTTGGGAACATCCAACTTCTTTTGCAATTACCTTTTGGGGCTTCCCCTCCTTATGGAGGGTGTCAATGATGGTTTTCTGCACAACTGTCAGGTCAGCAGTCTTTCCCATGCTTGTGATTCCTACTGAACCAGCCTGAGAGACCATTGAAAGGCTCAGGAATCCTTTGTAGGTGTTATGGATTCATTAGCTGATTAGAGGGGGACACTTTGAGCCTAGAATATTGAACCTTTTCACACTATTCTAATTTTCTGAGATTGTGAATTTGGGGTTTTCATAAGCTGTACGCCATAATCATCACAGTTATACCAAAGTAAGGCTTGACATATCTCGCTTTGCATGTAATGCGTCTATCTCATATATTGGTTTCACCTTTTGAGTTGCCATACTGACATAAATGAACATTTGCACGATATTCTAATTTTTCAAGTTTCACCTGTATTATTTCCATACATCTTTCCAAAATACTCCTTCCAGCATTTCTTCCCTTCCATTTAATTTCCTATCATTCCATCACTTTTATTTTTAATTCCATTAACCTCCATCTATTGGAGGTTCCTTGTTTAGCCCTTTCACTTGCTTCCAAAACATCTTTTAAAAATGTACATTGAAACAATTATGTATTTCCTCTGCTTCTTTTGAGCTTAACCCCATCCTTTGCTCTCTTTGACTACATTATTTGCAGTTCTTTTTCTTTAGGTATACTTTACATGATCTCTTTCTCCCATCCTCATTTTTTCAGCAATTATTCTCCTATATGATTTTTTCTTCATCGACAGCCTCTTTTATTAAATTATTCCACTAAGCTTCCCTATTCATACTTCCTACTAGTGTAACTCCACTGTGCCACTTTATACCATAATCCTTTTTACTCTTTCTAAGCTGCTTCTGTCCGTATGTCCACCTTTCATTCATTCTGTTGAAAGGTTAATCAACTTTTTAATACTTTTTTATATAGGACAGCATTCATCTTTTCTTTTCCTGCAGTTCTACTTTCACTCTAGTTTCTTTCACTTTTTTCTTTTTCCTCAATGTCTGTATTTTCCCAGGATCTGTTCTTGACACTGTCAAATAATGGTCTGTCCCCCATTTAGAACATTATGCTATTCTTATGCTTAAATCAAATCTTCAAAACCTCTAAACATATGTTTACTAATCACATTATCATCTATTATTGTTTAGCCAAATTGCCCAATCATTTTTTGCTACTGTCTCATCTTGTTCCCACCCATCCATTCATGTCACCTAACAGAATAATGTTTTACTATGGATTGCATTCATTCAGAATGCTACGGAATTCTTCCCAAAACACAGCCCTGTTTCTTCCATGATCACCAGTCACCAAAGCATAAGTTACAACATATCAGTAACCAATGAATGTTTACTTCTATATCTATCCACAGCAACCTAGATAACAATAATTCCATTTTTCTGACATACATTTTAGTCCTTTTATTTGTAATTAAACTTACAGCTTCACTTCTCTGTGTGTACATCAACATCATTCCACAAGATCAGACAACTTCCATTCAGATCTTTCCCCTTTCTCCTCATTTCACAGATGCATGATATATCTATTTTTCTTTCCTTCATCTCATTTGCTAATTCAAGCTTTTTATCATTTACTCCTCTTACATTCCAAGGCACATACAGATATTGTTCTCTGCTGCCCATCACAGCTTTGATCAAGCAAGGTTTTCATATAATACTTTTAATAAGTTAGGTAAAGTGTAGGCCAAGTTACAAGATTTAACAATACCTGTGTCATGTGCAGTATTCCCTGCTAAAAGTAATAACAGAACAGGTTAGTTTTGGCACATTGGGCTGGTACACCAAAGTGTAGCCAAAGGTTAGTTTCCCTGCAATCATGCTTATGCTATTTTATGCAAGCTAGAATCAGTATTCTGGAGACTACTTTGCAAGCCAACATCTTGCTGACAACATTCTACCAACAATAGGTTGTATTCCTTCATGTTATTTGAAATGAATTTATAGGCTATGAAAAAACTTTCTCTGCCAAGGAAATCTTCCAAATTTTCAATTGTAAATATTAATTTAATTTTCCATACTTTCAGACTTATTCCTGGATATTTATTTTAGCTTTGATTATTGATTGGAATAAAGTACTTCAGAATTTACTTCCTCTTTTGGCTCACCTTGGAAACTATTGTATAATCCTGGTGTAACAAACTGAATGAGAGAAAACAGCTGCTCATTTGAATAAAAATTCCTAATCTTCTCTCATCAACTACAGTAGATGGTTAATGGCCTGGCCATTTTAAAGTTTTCCTTGGATAATTTAGCAAATAGGCAAAACTAAACTCTTATTTTGGAATTTTGGTAGGAATCAATAACCTGTCAAGCAAAAAATAAAAGGGGGGGGAGGGGAATATTTTCCTTTCCTGGGCTAAGGTGAGAGGGGAAAAATAAGAAGATTCTTTAGCACAATGAGCAGTGCGAGTTATTGTCCTATAAGTTGTTTTTGCAGAGTCTGATAAACTCTGAATACTGGAATTACAAATTAATCTATTTCTTTCACATCAGAAAAATAAAAGCATCAAAGTTCTCTCTTTCTCTATCGGTTTTTGCTTAAATGGGGAGGTTCAGATCAGCATATATATAAATTATTTTGCAACTACTTTTGTAGCTCTTTCCATTAGGCAATGACTGAAGTTTTACAAGGGTTGATATAAGATGGGAAACGTTAAGAGAGTTCATGGATGGGGGATGCTTGCAGAACTTCTTGTAGATGACTATGGAATTTTAGTAATGGAAAGGCTTCTGCTTTGTATTTGCCAAGCTGAAATGGAGTTTTTCCTTTCAACTGCAGGCTACCTTTACCCAAAATGTGTGAGGGTTTCCTAACAATACCGTTTGTTGGGACATTAGCATCTGTAGAGTGGTTTCCACCTCCATAATCACTTGCATGACCAATATTATCACAATGGAATAAAAGGCAGTACAGAATATTAAGCTACAGCCAAGAAATATCTTTCCTATTTTGGTTAAAATATGACTGATTCATACTGCCTCCATTCCTAATTCTTTTAATTTAAATAACTCTTGCTCGAAGAATGAAAAAGAAGATTTTTAAAGGAAGAGAGAGAGAGAGAGAGAGAGAGAGAGAGAGAGGGAAAGCACAGACCTAGAAGACATAAGCTGTAGAATCCTGTGTTGTGCTGGCTAATTAATATTTAGGGGAAAAAATCATATAATACTGCAGCCACTGTGTTAGACTGCAAGAATAGTGGAAAAGACTAGGGAAAGAAAGATCAGGAACAGAGTGTTCGTGTAAGAGAATTCTGAGAAGTTGGGAAAGAAATATGACAATGAGTAGATGGAGAGTTCAGTCTTATCTGGCTCCACCAGTCCTCCAGTTAAGCAATCTGTGAGAAACATGTTTAAGCTATTTGCAGAGACCCCATCTTAATGAATTCACTAATGAATGAAACCATATTAATCTTGCTTCCTTGGTTGTGTGTTGCTGCTCAGGGGTTTGAGAGGTCTATTGAGAGAACTGAAAAGCCTCTTAGGACCAAGCTACACTTACTATTGAAAACAGTCGAGTTCAGTGGTTGTTTTTGGTTAGTGGTCAACAAAGATTACCAAAAAGGTTGACAGTGGTTGATAGGTTTGTTTACCCAAAAAGATTTCACAGGTGGGCCACTAAGTTTTTGCTAGTCATTCTTTTACTAGTCATGTCCTTGCCTGAAAAGATCTGCCTTGGGATCATTTTTAACATCATTTAAATTTCTAGCATGCCAGAATTTTGCTGACTCAGGAAGGCATTGAAGGGGTACTCTATGGGGCACCTGCTCCTCTGTCAGTTTTCTTAAGCAGAGTTTTCCTTTAGCATGTGTCACTCTAAAAGTGAGGTGCTTGCTGCAAATAGCATTTCAGCCTCATGGCTTTGATCAGAGTATTGGGGGCTGCACAAATATTGAACAAGGTATGGATATAATTTAGGGAGGAGGTAGCAGGTCAGATAACTCCACTGAAATCCTGGCCAGTCTTGGGATCCTTGTTTGTTTGCTTAGGAACCACTTTCAATAACCGTGCTTAATGCCACAAGGTATTTTGAGATTGTTGTTTTTATCTTGGTTTTTAAATTTGTTTTAATCACCCACAGTCATTTTGGAGGCCACATAAATTGAATAAATAAATGAATGAATGAATAAATACTGGGCTATCGATATGGCTCTTAATAAGAAATGGGGTGGATCTGCTGAGCAGACATATTTTGCTAGATGGTTGCAACAATGGCTTTTGAACACAAGTTTAGGAGTCTTTCAAAAGAGCTCTAAGACCATGTTCAAAATTAATGCAGTTAATAGCTGCTGGGCTATGCTGGGAAAAGGCAGAGAGAACCCAGCACTGCTTTGTTGCTTAATGGCCCAGCCCCCACCACCCAATAGTCAGCTGATTCCTCTTTCAAAGCCAGTTTCCTGTGCTGGGGATTGCCTCAGATACCTGGCAGGTGCAGGGGAAGAGCCTGGGTTGAAAGAATTACACCATCACTTTTTCAAAATCTAAACGGCTCTGGAAGGGGCTGTGTCTGCATCAGACTTTAAGTATCTAAGAGGGGCCTGAGTGAGCCTGCACCCCAATAGTTTGCAACATCAACAGAATGATCAGTGAATTGAGTCAAATTATACCTATGATAAAATTGCCACAGCTTGTTGCAACTCTAATTTAACACTGAAACAGCTAAGGGCCACTTAAAACTGTAGACAAGCCATAAAAAAGAAGTTGCTGGACCATTTTGGCCCCGTGATTAGACACAAGTGGGGAAAAGCTCACAGAATGAAAATAATAGAATAAAAGTTAACAGAGACAAATGCAGTTAGGAAGTACTGTACAGTACATCAAGTGCTCAGGTATAGGATGAAGCTTGGCAATAGTATTTTACAAAAAATCTTGTACTATTATTAATTGGTTGCGAATTAAGTGTGAGGGAGAACTGTGATGCGGCTACAGAAAAAAGTGCAATTGTGGGTTGCAGCATTAAAGGTATCATTTTCAGTCATAGGAAGTAATAGTTATTGTATATTGGTCAGATCCCACCTCATATATTGTGTTCAGTTTTGGGTACCACTTGTTAAAAAGATCTGGAGAAAGTGGAATAGATAGAATAAATTCAAAGAAGAGAAATGAGGGTTGCAGGAGACTGGAAACTTAGTCCTGTGAAAAAAGATTGAAAGACCTGGGAATGTTTAATAATGAGATGACTGAGCAGCAATATGATAGCTCTCTCCTAATCCTTGAAAGGATTCCAGAGTGCAAGACACAAAATAAGGGACTCAAGTTATAGCAAAGGAGATTTCAGTTGAATGTTGGAAGAAATATCTTCACAGTAAGAACAGTTTGAATCTAGGTACTCCAAGAGATGGTGAACTCCCTTTCGCTGGATGTAGATCTAGATGGCCATTTGTTGGGGGGAGGGGGGCACTTTCATTTGGATTTCTGCACTGAGGAGGGGATTGGGCTCAATGACCTATCTGGCCCTATGATCATGTTTGCCATGCTTCAGCCAGATACATTTTTACCAGTCCTTATGACAGCAGTCCAGCAGTCCATCATCTAGATAACATAGACTGTTTTATATCAAATATCACCCATCATCATATTTTTCAAAGCCATTTCTTTACCTACTATATTCTTTTTCTTTCCAGATTTCTTTCACGGCCTGGAAGGTTGCATGAGAACACCACTTGAGATGCCTTCTTGTATCTTTAAAGTCCTACTTTTGAAAGTATCATTCTTTACATGGATTATCAGGATGAGATAATTAACAGTGAAGCATATTTCTCATGTCCCTAATTTTTGTTCCTGGCAGACAGAAAAATTCACACCCTGACGGGTCCTGCCAACATACTTTTAATTCTTTTCCCCATTGTAGTGAGTCAACAGCTATTACAATTTTATATTTATCTTCTTGCAAATGCACTGCAGCATCTCCTTTGTCCTCCTGTTTCCTCTTGAGCAAGTTGGGTTATTTTTCTCTCTCTCATAAAAGCTAAAATGTTTCCTTCTTCAAAAACCTCAAAGCGCCTTCTGAGTCCAAGTAATGCAGAAAATCTCGTATATGTTTCAGTTCTGCCTGTTGCTCAATACATTGGATGTGCTCCTTTCTTTGATTTTCTTCCTTATGAAGAATTATTCCTCTTTTCTTTTGATCTAGTAAATTTTCTTACTCTTTTTTCCACTGCTCCAATCCTCATAATTTTCTTCAAGCTCCATCAGAAGCTTTTACTTGCTGCAAATAAATGCCAGCTTATTTTCAGTCATGAAGACAAACATTCTATAGGCATTGCATGGTGTGACTACATAATTGTATCCGCTTACTTTTGCCTTTTTCTTAAAGTACCACAAGTAAAAAGGCTTTTATTTTTCTTGTTCTTTTCTCAGTTTGCCAGATTAAGTTCTCAGACTGTCATATTAACCATCTTCAAAGTTAGCCCCATGTAGAGCCTGTCCTCGCTTAATGTCCATTTGTTCAGTGACTGTTCAAAATTACAATGGCACTGAACAAAGGGACTTATGACCAGTCCTCAAAGTTCTGGCTGTTGCAGCATCCCCACGTGAAGAAAATTCAGGCCTGCCCATAATTACAACCACCTCCCCACTTCTGCCCCCCCCACCTTCATTGTCGTCTTCACCTGCCTCCCCTCTGCTAGGCTGATTATCTTGGCCACACACAGGGGAGGCGCCAGGGAAACATCCCATGGCGCACATGCACCACTACTGGCCAGGCCCTTCTTTCGCATGCTAGCCAGGGCCTCCTTTTGTGCACCAGCTGGGGCCTCCTTTTGCACCAGCCTTCTTTTGTGTGCTGGCTGGGTCTTTCTTTTGCAAAAGGAAGCCCTGGCCAGTGCACAAAGGGAGGTCCTGGTCAGCATGCAAAAGAAGGCCCTGTCTGCACCAGTGCAAAACAAGGATCCGGCCATTAGTGGCACACAGTGTGGTGGGTGGTGCAATGGGCAGGGCTGGGCAGTCGGGGCAGCTAGCAGTGGTGGATAGGCAGGCAGCCAAAAGAGCAGAGATGGGGGGGAGATAAGTGGATGGGGGGAGTTGAAGTGGAGGTAGTCCCTTACCTTCATCCAAGAATGGCTTGGATCTGGGTGGGTCCTCACCTAACAACCATGTGGGATTCACTCTGGGATTGCTGGAACTGCCGTTGCTAAGTGAAATGGTCATGTGGTGTTTTGCTTAACAACAACATTGCTTACCGATGGAGTTGCAGACTGGAAACTACCTATTAATAATGCTTCTGTCACGATTCTGCCTCAGCTGATTGGCCTGCATCCAGCTCCAATCCAGAACAGCAGTTCAGAGTCTGCTTTGCTTTGTGTGTTTCAGATGATCAAAAGAAATAGGGTAGTATCAGTTCACTCCAAATCTCCTAATTACTACCCTCAACAGTTTATGGGGGATTCAGAAAGAATATACACACAGTTGCCATTTTTCTGGTTAGCAGCCATATATTGATTTAATATTCCTTTTGGTAGTAATCCTTTGGAATTTAAAGCTAAATACAAGTCAGTAGCCAAGTTACAATCATAGGCCATATATTTCCTTAATAAATATCCCTGAGTGCTCAGAAGCTTTTTGGGGGGAAAGGGCTCACATCATCTAAAGCATGCTTAATATCTACAGGTAGTCCTCAGGTTATGACCCTAATTGGGGCTGGAAGTTCGATCGCTAAGCGAAATGGTCATTAAGCAAAACATCAGTGACTATGCCACTTAGTAATGGCAGTTCCGACAGTCCCAGCTGTGGTCATTAGGCAAGGACTGTATGGTTGTTAGGTGAGAATCTCATGCTTCTCCTGCCCTGTGAGAACTGCCTCTGCTTCAACTCCCCCACCCACCTATCTCCCCCCCAACTCTGCCCTTTTGGCTGCCCTGCACTCTGCCTCTGTGCTGCCCGCCACCCCCACCCCCACCCCCAGCTGACCTCCACCATCTTCTTCCTCCTGCTGCTGATCTGGGATCCAGGCACTGGGCAAGGATGCAGCTCCAGAACACACACAGTGAGTGTGGTAGGGCGGCAGAGCCTTGTCTGCCGAAGGGAGCTAGACAGGCCCTGCTGGTGAGGAGACAGTGGGACATCGTCAGTGGAGGAGGTAAGGTGGCAGTGCAGGCAGACAAGCCCTGTCTTCCACTGCTAGTGCAAGGAGAGATAGCCTGCAGACTATGCAACAGGATGGGATGGTGAGGCACAGCGTGCTCTGTCACTGGGAGAGGTGGTGGCAGTGGCTCCCTGGGCAAAGGTGGTGGCTGTGCAGGAGATCTGCTCAGTGTGGTGGCAGAACTGGAGGATGCAGAGGGATGAGATGCAGTGTGCGCTCTTCAGCTCACTTTAGAAGCACTTCTGGAGAAACGGCCTGTGGGTTTCAACAAGGAGTGGAGGCGAGTCCAGCACCAACAGAGCTTGCCTGCAGGCTTTGCTCGCTTGGCCCAGCCTTCCCTTCTGCAAGGCCTCACAAAGGGCCAGCAGCTTCCAACGTGAGCTGCAGAGTACACACCGGAAGTGCTCCTGGAGAACTGGCCTGTGGGCTTCAGCATACTGGAAGCTGCTGGCCCTTTGCAAGGCCTTGCAGGGAGAGTTGAAGCAGGGGGGAGTTGAAGCAGAGGCAGTTTATGCAGGGCAGGAGAATGTCACCATGGGACACTGCAACCCGTCATAAATGCAGGCCGATCACCAAGTGCCCAAATTTTGATCATGTGATCACAGGGCACTGCAATGGCTGGAACTTCAAGGACCGGTCATAACTATCTTCATTCAGCGACATCATCACTTTGAATAGTCGCTCAAGGGCTACCTGTATTGTCTATTTCAGGTTGCATGACTTGGCAACCTAAGTTGTGTTGCACATACAAAGCAACACTGCTCCTTTGCATCTTTTTCTCCCAACTACCATGCAGGTGGTAACACCTGACTTGGAAGCTAAGTGGAGTCAGGCCTTGAATGAGAAGAAACCAGGGAATACCATCAATATAGGTTAGATTCAGTAGTTGAACATCATCCCAGAAGAAAACAGGAACCATTTCACTACTGTTGCCAAGAAAACTGCATGCTTGTGTTTATGAAATCACCAGTGGCTGAGCTAGACAGAGACTTCCTTTTTTAATCACTCTCCTGCAACCCATATTTCAACTAATTGGTAATCTTTGTGCCATGGTTAGCAGGACATAAGCATAAGTCCTATGTGATGAGACTGACCAGAAGAGCCCTGCTTACATTGCTATCACTGAGTAGAGCGCTTAAGGTCTTATAGGTTGCAATGCCTTAATTATAGAACTCCCTGTTTACTTAGTTAACTACTGGCAGTGACTCCAGTGAGCTTTCAGGCCCAGGCAAAAGTTCATCTAGGCTGAATTCATGCTCTTGTTTTCTGTTATAGAACAACAATAACTGTGTCAGTTTTTATGTCTTTTTTTTAATGATAGAAAGTTTAAATAGATTCTCAATTCTACTTATAAAATTATATATATTATAATTTATATATATATATATATATATATACATACACACACACACATACATACATACTATAAAGCTATATATTATAATTATAATTACTTATAATAGATATGGGTGCACATTTTCAATATATTGATGCAAAATGTTAAAACTATGCATCATATCCTGTTAAACATTTCACAGAGTATATCAGAAAAAAAATATGTAAATAGGTTGAATTCTTCCTCAGTCTCTAGATCTGAGAATATATTCACATGATTTTTGAAAATAAGGGAGGTGATGTAATGTTGCATATAAAGTTCACATTCATGTGAAATTTGCAAGTATGGAAATTATGCCAAAAATACTTTAGATGATGTTCTTTTTGATCAAGATTTGTGGAGTTCTTGAGGTTCTCTGAGCTTGGTTGTTTTCTTGCAAATGTTTTGTTACCCGGCTAGGTAGCATCTTCAGTGCTAGAACGGAATGGGGTTTGCTCTCTGTTTACAGTCGTGTGAAAAAGAAAGTATCCCCTCTTTGAGTTCTATGGTTTTATGTATTAGGACATAATAAAAATCATCTGGTCCTTAGCAGTTCTCAAAAGCAGGTAAATACAACCTCAGATGAACTACAACACATGACATATTACACCATGTCATCATTTATTTTACAAAAAGAAAGCCAAAATGGAGAAGCCATGTGTGAAAAACTAAGTACACCCTTACTGTTTCCATAGGTATGAAGAGGCTAAGTAGTAGCCACGTGCTGCTAATCAAATGCCCTTGATCAGTTATCATGTGTTGTGAGATTAAGGAGTTTTCATCATGTCTTTTGACTGCTAGTTGGTGTTCATGGATGCGCTCTGCAAGCCTTCTGCCTGTCTGTCCTACATAGTGGTTGCTACAGTCCTTACACTGTATGTTGTAAATGACTCCTATTTTTTCTTCTTGGGCTACTGGGTCTTTTGGTTTGCTTAAGATATTTTGGAAGGCTTTAGTTGGTTTGTGTGCTATGGAGATGCCATGTGGTTGTAATAGTCTGTTGGTAGTTTCTGAGACGTTTCAGATGTATGGCAGTGTCATCCTTTTCATAGCTTGTGTTGGTTGTGTTGTAGTAGGTTGAGTGGTCAGGCACTTTTTGATAAAGTTGTGTGGATATCCATTTTGTTGGAAGATGTTGTATAGCAGTCAAAAGACATGATGAAA
This sequence comes from Liasis olivaceus, assembly GCA_030867105.1. Classification (NCBI taxonomy): domain Eukaryota; kingdom Metazoa; phylum Chordata; class Lepidosauria; order Squamata; family Pythonidae; genus Liasis; species Liasis olivaceus. Next base: position 61,307,343 of record CM061351.1, read on the forward strand.
ACTCCTCAATCTCACAACACATGGACAGACTTAACCATAGTTTCAACTGGGAAACTTTCAGCATCTTAGACCAAGCTAAATCCAAAAATGCGAGGGAATTCTTGGAAGCTTGGTATTCAGATAAGGCAGCCATCAACAGGCACATAGAGATAAACAACATCTACACACTATTCAAAAGAGACAATAGAAAGGAAAACAAAAGACCAGAACATCTCCTCACCAGGAATCATCACCCAGATAAGCAGAGATTAACACCAAGATTATCACCAGTCATACAATCAAGCAGTAAACAATACCCTAACCAAGGAACTATCAGGAGAAGAAAAAAATAAAAATAACACACACACACACCCCAACACTGACAGGGCAAGCTACTGTATATAAACAGAGAGCAATCCCCCCCCCGCCCCCCCATTCTAGCACTGAAGATGTTACCTAGCCAGGTAACGAAACATTTGGAAGAAAACAACCAAGCTCAGAGAACCCCAAGGACTCCACAGTTCAACCCTGAGCTACACATATTCCCTTCTATTAATCAAGATTTGTTGATTCATTAACTGGTTTTCATATTACCAGGAAAATGGAATCAGTTATACACATGCATGCACACACACAGAGTACCAAGAATATGGTCGCTGACCGAAGAAGAAATGGTTTTTGCTCATTATTTTTTGCTTCAACAGATTTAAATGGAAATAGTACTTGGCTGGCATTTCTTCCTGTTGCTCCAGTAGAGATGACAGCAGCTGGAATCCTGACAACTGCAGCATTCTCTGTGTTCTTAGGATTCATTTCTTTCCTGCTACTTGGACATTTGTTATTGTTTCATCTTTATCTCTGTAAGTAAAACATTTCTAGAAAAAAAAAGTCACACAAAATATTTTTGATTGTTTATTATGGTCTATGTCCAGTCAGTTTAATGGACAGAAATACAAAAACATGAAAAGAACAGAACAAATAAAATGCATAAGACATTATCATACCAGAGGGAGTGAGGACCATATAAGCTATCTGAAATACGTCATCTGGTCAAGGCCCCAAATCAAATAAGATTGTTGTTAGTTGTCATAGAACAGTAAAATAAAAAATTGTTTACCATCAAGGGCATGTTCAAGGATACTTATACAGTCAATACATTTATCTTTGCTACATGGGAGCAAAATGAGACAATTAACAGTCTAGAAGATGTTATGGATTTTGTAAGTGTCCCAGTGTCCCAGATGGTGGCTACAGTGAATCTTTAAAACTGCAGCCCAAAATATAGCTATTGAGTGGGTAATATTGGTCTGGCAGAAGAAGTGAGATCCATACTTCATCTTCTTGACTTGGTAAATCCTTTAGTAGATGAGAGATTAGTCTGGCATGTAGATCTCTTAAAAATCACAGTATAAGGCATAAGACACATTCTTAACTGAGCAGAAAAGTTCCAGATTAAGGGATTTTTCTGTTTCTGCTCTCAGTAACAACTGAGGGAAGAGCATCTAGTCTAGCTGAGGAAAAAAACAACAACAACCTCTGCACTGGATAGAACTTGTCAGATATTGGCAATAATTGGCTAGGCTAGAGCTATAGGAGATTTTCCATAGCTTAACCTGTTGCCGCTAATTTGTACATTGAAGGTTAATTTAGGATTTGCAGGATGGATACCAAAGAATGAGAACACCAAGGGAGATGCCAATATGGCAACAAACTTTGAAGAAAGTTTATTAAGAAATTGTCCCTAAAGGAAGGTTAGATATTAATGAGGATTAAGTGTCTAGCAGGCACTGGATTCCTGCTATAACAAAAGAGGGAAATAATTATCCGATTGGGGTTAGAGCAAAAAGTTTATCTCACAACTTGCAAGAGTAAATAGCAAGAGCTAGCTTGTCTAAGCAGCCTCTCTTCCATGTGTTAACTAAAAAATGCAGGTCAATCACAGGATACCACCCCATGTCAAAGATTCTCTGTTTTATCTCTCATTGTTAGAGAAAATAGCCCACTTGGGCTATACATCATTTTTAGCTGATACCTGAGAATAACTATGTAGGTACAAGGCTCTGTTCTTGTGACATCCAGTTCCAATCTTATGGCACAATGGTGATACATTTAGGAACCCACAAAATCAATCTAAGGAATTTAAGATTGCACCTTCACTAGTGGGGTGAAGTTGGTATAGGGATGCAGTTGTACACCATAGAGTAGCTGTGCCATTACCTTGGCCTCATAGTTTCAGTGCAGCAAGAATGAATTGTCCTCCCCTGGTATTAAAAAAAGAGAATGGCTGTACACTTTTCTGAGCCCCTTGGGACAGGTATTCTAGATGGATATCTTGCCTCTCAGATTCATGAAAGTTTGTATCTAGGTTCTTGACATATTTTATTACTGTTGATAGTGCAACTACACTTTTTTGTTCTCCTAGCAAAGCTCAAAATTTTGGTTTTTCTGGTAGTTGATTAACAGTGTTGGTTAACAATTCTTGGTCTTTGCAGTAGTGTGTGACTGCTTTGAAGGCTCTTTTCAACCCTATGATTAAACATGAGAGGATGGTCAGCATAAAGGAGGATTAAGATACACCTCTTGGCCAGTTTAGGGGGGATGAAAATTCAAGATGTTTTAGATGTGAGACCACCAAATGTATATAAAAGTTAAAAAGTAGTGGGGCAAGAACATGTCCTTGTTTAATGCCCTGGGTTAGGGAGATTGGGTTGCAAAGCAGTTTTTCCTGCCCTTCATTTTTACTGGCATGAAGCTACAATGTCTGAAAGTTGCAATGGCTGACTGGCTTGTCTGAATTCAAGACCAAGAAAACTGTTCCTTTGCTGTTACACAACAATCACATTCCCTTTGATTGTTGCAAGGACAAACATTCAGTTACTAAGTCCTCATCCTTTATTTTCTTAATAACAGATTCATCTCTGTGACCAAATCTTCAATGCCATTTTGCAGGATTATTATTAGTATGTATCCTGCTGCTCTGTTTCCTTTAGGTTACATAAGCTCCAGCAAATTAGCTCCTGCTTTCCTTTCAATATTATTTCATGGTTCTAAAAGTCAATTTTAAGCACAATTTTACAGCCATGTTGCATAAGTTGACATAAACTGTGGAGTCCTTGGGGTTCTCTGAGTTTGGCTGTTTTCTTGCAAACGTTTCATTACCCAGCTAGGTAACATCTTCAATGCACTGAAGATGTTACCTAGCTGGGTAACAATAAGTTTACAAGAAAACAGCCAAGCTCAGAAAACCCCAAGGACTTCACAGTTCAACCCTGAGCTACACATATTCGCTTCTATTGTTAACATAAACTTTTGTAATTTGCATCCAATTCTTGTACTTAATATGCTTCTTGAAAAATTATTTTTCTGCTTTCATTATGATTTCTGCTTTCATTATAATTTATCAGACATTTTAGTTTAATACTGCCTTTTCTACACATAACTATCAACATTCCATTTGTTAACTTTTTTTTAACTTTTCCTTGTTAAGATTTATCAAGGCCTATAAGCACATTTTTGTTGCAGAAATATTGATGTGATTGACCACTATCCAGCAAAAATCTGTTTTTCTTTTCAAATTTAGAATAATGTCCAATTTCAAATAGGCATTTTTTGCTAACATAAATACTGTTTGTCTACTCCTCACTGTTTTGGCAATTCCTGTGTAGACTTGATTTTTCTTTTAGGAACATTTGATCTCATTGGATCTTAGCTCTGTAAAATCTGCATTCTACTTTTTTATTGCAGTAATGACAGACTACATTTCACCCTTTTATCTTTAGAAAATTTCCTTCAGATACGAATTTCCTTCAGATATATTGTTCAAATAATGGCGGTATGCCTCCAGTTTGGCAATTACATTCTCAAGGGAAATTTGATCATGAAACTTGCTTAACTCTACTGTATCTGTACAATTTTATGGTAACAAACCTAATAACAATTCATCAGAAATGTTCAGACTTTTTTTTTTTGTATCTTCTGAATAGATTCTCTAATGCATATTCCATTAAACTTCCATTCCTTGATAATTTCAGATTTATGATTTTCTGAGCACTGAAGTATTATTGCTCATTTTTAGTGTTCAATCTTAGAATTATTTCAGATTATAATAATTTATCTTTTTGCATCCAAGCTATCAGGCTTGAGCTTCCTCTGGACATGGCATGTCCAAAACATCTGAGAGGTCAAGCTTTTCAAATACGCTCCAGATGCTCTTTCCCATCTTCAAGCATGAGATTTTTCTAGTCTTGATGTTGCTACCATTTTTTTTGGAAAACTTTATGCTCGTATCCAATTCAATTCAATTCAATTCAGTCGTAGACCAGTACAAACAGAGTGCTCTGTGAATATATATAAATCTATTGTAATAGATAATAAACAAAACAATTTAAGACAAAGTTAAAATACATTTATAAAACAATCTAACTAGCATCTATGAGTGAGGTCCAGGATGCAGTCTATATTTAAATGATAAAGTAGACACTGTAATTATATAAAGTAAAATAACATCTAAAATTACAAGAACATGATATCTAAAATGTAAATGAATTACAGTTCAATTAGGATGTTGTAAGCCCTGCTGAGTGTTTACAATATGTGGGCTCTGAGCATTGGTTTAGCTGTATGCTTGACCAAGCACCTGGAAATAAAAATTGGGTTCTTTTTTGTGACTGGGTGCTCCGGGGTGCCCAGTATTTAGTTCTGGCTCCCTGTTGGGCCTACAACCCTCTTGTTAGAAAATTACTGTGGGTAATTTCATGGTTAGTTTATACCTAGCACACTCCTAGTCAGTCCTGAAATCCAAATCAGAGCAAGCATACAGGCCACTCAGTTCAGCTATTAAAAATATTACTTGATGTGTATTTACTAAACATAATCAAAATTTAAAAAAAAAACAGTAAATTGACAAAACAGGACATAAAACAGGCAAAAGCAAGGAGAGACATGAATTATTTATATTATCTCTATCAGACAAAAGACAGAACTTTCCAGAGCTACTAAAAACAATACCATGGGTAAAGCATGGACAGCCCCAAAGGGACTTTGTTTCCAGCCTTAACTGTTTTTGTACATAACAGCAGCAGAATAGAGATGGAAAGTAGAACAGCAAACGATCCTTCTTCTATTCTGCACTATTAAAAGCAATTTGGTGGACAGGGATGATATGTCCAAACATTCTTCCTCTTATCTTCTTCCTCTTTTATTTTGTGTGCTTTTGAGTCAGTGTTCACTCCTGGCAACTGCATGGAAAGTCCCTGCAGTTTTCTTGGTAAGGTTTTTCAGAAGCGGTTTGCCCTTCCTGCTTCCTAGGGCTGAGAGAGTGTGACTGGCCCAAGGCCATCCAGCTGGCTTTTTGCCTAAGGCGGGACTAGAACTCACAGTCTTCTGGTTTCTAGCCTGGTGCCTTAGCCACTACCCCAACCTGGGTCTCCTTCCAGCTGATTGCAGAAGAATAATGTTTGCTCAGTGGGGATCTGAGTAACTTTTTCTTAGAAGATAACTTTGGCAATGCCATTGAAAAGATGCTGTTTTCTTCTTTCATGTGATATTAATTAATTAATTAATTAATTAATTTAGTGGACTTGTCCCCGCCCATCTCCCCACAATGGGGGACTCTGGGCGGTTTACATCACATTAAAATCATAAATACATAATTAAAAATTATAAAAAGAGAACCACACTTACACAGATAGAAAAAAGATCAAAAAATGTGAAGGGATGTGCATTAGCACATTCATGTTTCTTCAGTTTTCATTTTGAACTTGTAATAACTTTAGGATTGCGTTAAATGGCATTTCCAAGTTGTACTCTATTTATATGACGTGCTTCTAAATCAGCAACAATAACTCTTGATGGGAATATTTTGCAGTCAGAATGAATTTTATATCCTTTACCCTTTTTCACCATCAGGATGGAGATTTTTTTTAATGTAAGCCTCATACTTGTCCAGTGTTGTTCATATACACAATAACATATTCATTGGAAGTACCATGCAATATATTATAATAATCAGCAACATGCATTACTAATATAGGTTGTACCTAAAGACAATGGGTATGCTAACTGATATAAACTACATATAAAAAACTGCAAATATGCAGGAATGTATTGTTTTAAAAATAAAGTGCAAATAACGTCTCTGTTTGCAGTAGGTAAGAAGATGAACACATATGAATATATGACGCGCCATCGACTTAAACAGTGTACTACATCTCAAGAGATGAGTGTTACAGTAGCATTAGATACAACTTGCAGAAAGGAACCTTTACAGGTAAAAATATAAGCAATCTTTTGGCATTCTTTAATTTCACTTTCCTCCTTCGATGCCTGTTTCTACCCCTATAAAAACTCAAAGACCAAAGTTTTCTAATGAGAAAAAAATACAGAACAGTTAAAGAAATCAGTATGACACCAAAACAGTGAATATCTGAAAACACAAAAGGACACATGTAGGAGGTAGAAAGAGGAGTAATAGAGACAGTATCCCAGAATTACAAAGATGGTGTCTGGAAAGCTAAGGCCAAGGGTAACAAAGGATGCTAAGAAAACAAAATCTTAAATATGTTCTTTAAATATGTTCAAAATAAAAGGAAGTGAACATGAGATCAGTAAAGTTAGCAAAATACCAGTAATAAAAAAGCAACTCCTATTATAGTTCTGTCCTTTTCAACAAGAAGGTACATGGTCCATTAAGCAATTGTTAGGAGAAAGACTTAAAGCCTAAGTTTGATAGAAACACAGTCAGAGAATACTTGCTTACTTTAAATGAATATATATACTGTATGTGTGTGTGTGTGTGTGTGTGTGAAATGAATATATATAACTATATACTAGGGTAATGAAGAAACTTGCTGATGGTCTGGCCAAAATTTTATATATTATCTTTGAGAAATGTTGGACAATAGGTGAGATGCCAGACAAATGGAGGAAGAAACATTTTGTTCCTTGTTCTTCACATGACAAAACAGCACCCCTTTAAAAAGTAGCTGGTAAATTTACCCAGTGCTGAGAGACCTGAATAAATAAAATTCAGCTTTTCCATTCCAAAGAAGCCTCTCCCATGGAATCCTAACTGATGTAAACTAGACTATGCCTTTATTTTCCCAGGGTTTGTGAAGAAGGTGGGTTCAGTTATTCTTCACCAACCCCATCCACACCACACATACAAGCCCCCAACAGTCACCCAACCTCCCCCACACCAAAGGGGAGTTAACACCCTTGAAAGGCTAGGAGGTCAAGAGTGGCTAGTTTCCTTTGCAGAAATGGCAGAGCTAAGAGAGAGAGAAAAAGGGTTGAGATCTGATTGGGCTACCCTTTCTGGAATACAAGAAAAATATGGTTTCTACCTGTGTTTGTCCTTGCTTCTGTATGATCTTGACTTTTTTTCCATTGTTCCCTTTCCTGGGAGACAGTCATCATGCAGAGCTAGCCAGTAACTGTCTTTGAGCTTTGCTACATCAGCAATAAGTGGATGGAATTTTTCATTACAGCTGTGAATCAGCTAGTTCAATGTTTGAGACAGAACTCTCTGCCCCTATCTACTCTATATGGACTACCCTCTCCCAGCCAGCTAGAGGAGATCAAGCTGCAGCTGGAAGATGTGCAGTTGTGCGAGGTTGCCTTGCAAGGAAGGCCTTTCCAGTTAAATATGCCTGTGCACTGGGGACTCTGGCTACAATGACTATAGGTCTGTTTAGGCTGAAGGAACATCGACCAAATGCAGGCTACAAAGAACACCATACTTTGCTCTCATTACTACTTTGCACCTCTCCTCAAACACTTGGCATGGCAATAGGAGAGTCCATGCAGCTGAATCAATCACACTTGCCTCTCTTCAAAAGAGGAGACTTGGCCATCTACAGGACCAATGTTTGTTTTGCAGAGAGCTGAACCACTTTGTCTAAGGTTGCCCTACTAAACTGAATGCCTTGATGGTATCAGGTTCAGTCATAATTTACAGTTTGATTACACATTATGCAATATAAATTCAGGCTCCAAAATCAAACAAGCATTCGATCCACCCGAACAGGCCTCCCAACCTTTCTTTTGCCCTCCCACCTATCATCCCACCATTTCAGGTGGATGCCTCTAATAAGAATGTGAGAAAAGTTATACAGTAATAGTATCTACTTCTCCTTTTGTTGGTTCTTTTCTTTCTTTTGAACAAATTGTATCTTTCCAGGACTCATGAGATCCATCCCATCAAATTTCAGTAATTCCTACAATATCATACTTGCCCTCCTGTACTAGGGCTTCAAGTTGCCTATTTATTCCTCATAATCTGAGGAATATCTGAGCCTGCTGAATCTGCTGATGTATTCTTGAGTACCCCTTCCTTTTACCTTTTCCTTCCTTGTTGTAAAGTTTACTGCTTTTGGTCTTATGTTTTGGATGTGGCTTTAAGTAATGTTTGTTCTACTGTAATTTCGGATGTGGCTCTAAGTTTTCTTGATAACACCATCCCTTGAGTTAGCAGTTCCTCTCCAGAATCCTCTGTTACTTCCTCAGGCCATGACCATCAGTCAGAAGTCTGGATGAAAATATCACCTGTGCTCTGAACTCTTGCTTTTCTGCCTACCTCCTCATAGTTGCTCAATATTCTTTCCAAGCTCTTTCTGGCAGTGTAATTTGTTCTAACATAAAACAGTAGGTTTGATTAGTTGGGTCAGCTTTTCCATCGTGCCTTGGATCTTCTCCCTTGGGAGATAACACACTTCCCTTGATATATCTGGTCTGCAAACTGCAAACACATCTTGTCTGCAGATTGCCTCTGGGTAGCAAGTCACCAATCACCATCACACATCTTTTCTTCTTTGGAGAGTCATTGGATTCCTTGTCTCCATGGCAGTCTGACCTTCTCTCCTTTCTGTTCCTGGAATGCTGGGTGAAAACCCTTCTGTTGAACACAGAGACTTCCTTTAGGCAGAGTGCCTGAAATTGTGCAGCTTCACTTGTTTGGGATGGCATGAGGATTCCTGTCTGGACAGGGGGTAAATTAGCTTCCAAGCCAATCAAATTCTGATTCGGTTGTTCACCAAGTATTTTCCCGCCATATAGCCAAAACTTACCTGTTACAGCTCAGTTCAGTCTGGCTGCCTTTAACTTTCAATTTCTTGCCACCCTTCATCCAATTTTCTATAGTTCCCTACTCGCCCCTTGCTATATCACTACTTGCATCTCAGTGGATGGTAGGAAGGAACTTAGAGAACATTCTATATTCTTGGTGCACAACTGTCAGGAATAGAGTATTGATTCATTGAAAGTCTCAACAGAAGAAAATATATGTAGCTCAGGATTGAGCTGGGGAGTCCTTGGGATTCTCTGAGCTTGGTTGTTTTCTTGCAAATGTTTCGTTACCCAGCTAGGTAACATCGTCAGTGCTAAAATGGAGGGGGGTTTGCTCTCTGTTTATATACAATGACTTGCCCTGCCAGTGTTGGGGGTGGTGGTTTATTTTTATTTTTTTCTTCTCCTGGTAGTTCCTTGGTTAGAGTATTGTTTACTGCTTGATTGTCTGGTAATAATCTTAATAACAGGCAACTGCAAGTCAATTGCTGGCAGGTGGTGGCAATTAACCCAGGGCGAGAACAAAGGGGAGACAGATACCTTGTAACACAGCCGGCTTCCCCAAATGCCCCAGGCAACGGCAACCGCAATACTCAAGGAACTCGGCAATCCAGCAACAATCAACAACCAATTAAAAACCTCTGGTTTTACCCGCAGAAGAAAAGCTCCACGAGCACAGCGATTACGAGACAAAGGAAGCAGGCTGAATCTGCCATTAGGAGAAGGGAGGGGGAGCTCGATGACGGAAGGGCAACCCAAGTATGGGCAGAGGCAGAAGCCAGGGGTATTGCGAGGTCAAGGGGGAAAATCCCATATAAACATTGTAAGGAACATGCCAAGCCAATCCTGGCTTTGTCTGTAACCATTACGCATTACACCCGAGTAAAGTAACTTTCGTCCGAGCCTGTATCTCACAAGGTTTTTATTCAGCGTTGAATGCGGCGATCCTTACATTAAGCCAGGATACACCCCTGAGCTCTACCCGGAGTAAACCTACCGAGGGGCGCTCACGTTCTTTCACTCGCCAACGACTTACTGGACCTGAGCAACTCGCGGAGCGATGGCAAGCAATAGCGAGGGTGCGAGTTCACGGTGTCGCGGTGTGTTATCAGGATTTTCTCATGGGAAGAAGGTCATCCCGTTCGCTATACAAACCAGGTGTTGAGATTACAAAGTATCTTGTGATTCTGTTATGATTTTCACTGCCACCTACTGAAATGTGTGTTAGTTATTCAGTGGGGGTGTTATACTAGCAATATAAGGGGAGGGCTGAAATTGCCAGCCAGTTCAGTGTGTGTTTTGCTTTTTACAGTTAACCATGTAGTTTATAGGTTATGTAGTCTTAACTAGTAACCAAGTAGTGAACCTCTTCTCTGGAAGTGTTTTTTTTAGCTAGAGACTTTGTTGTGGTTAAGTCTTGGAAGCTAATATGAGAAGAAGTCTTTGTTATATCCTATATTTTGTATGCAACTTGTATTTTGTGAAGTTTTGCATTTTTATCAATAAAGACCAGTTAGTTTATATTTTCTGACTGGATTTTCTTTGAGGAACAAAATATGGACATTGCATTTTGCAAGCTCTCATGCTGATGTGTATTTTTCCTGAGAGCAAGATTTATGGGATTTTTTTGCTACAGTCTGCGCAACAGGTTATGGGCCCAGATACCAGGGCTCAGATCCCACAGAGCACTCAGAGCTCAGGGTTCAGGACTAAGTTTTAAAGTCCACAGGGGACCCAGTATGCAGAACCAGGACCAAGTGCCCAGGACTGAGGACTGAGGTCGGTGGTTTGGGAACAGGATTCCAGGCATGAGGTTCCAGGAATGATGTCCAAGGCGTGAATCCAGGCATGCTGGAAGCAAGGACTTAAATTCCTGAGTGACGGGTGATTTATGGATTTATTACCCTGCCTGTGACTGTTTCGTTTGAGGTTTGGATTTTTTCTCTGTGGTTGAGTGCTTGTTTTAAGTGAAATATGGCAGCAGCTCCACCTGCAGCAGTGAGCCTTCCGTTTGAAAGGTTGAATTCAAAGAATTACCAAACATGGAATATAAAGATAAAATAAAGGATCAAATTTGCTTTTGTTTGCTTTGGCAGGTCATATGGGAAGTGAGTTAGGTTTTGCTCTACATAGAATTTTTAAACCAGGGCTGATAAACATTTGGCACCTAGCAGCTGTACTTAACACTGGGAGTCTGCAAAGAGTAGGAAAATTAGGTAAAGTTAGCAGGCTATGTCCCATATAAGCCTGGCCAAGATTTCCATGTTGGGGGAGATTCTCTATGGCAATTTTGGGAGTTCCTTTTTGTTTTTAAAATGTTGCTTAAATGTATTATGAAAAAAGCCAATATCGAATATTTCTGTAATGCTTCCAAGAAAACTGCATGGATTTAGTCATTGGGAGTTGAGCTTGACTCAACATTACCTTCACCTTTTTTAAAAAGTCTGTTGTACAGCTTGCTTATTTATTTGATTTATACCTTGCCTTTCTTTTAAGACTTTAAGGCAGCATACAAAGCATTCCCTCCTCTTATTATTCCCTACAACAATTTATGTGAGATAGATTGGGCTGAGAGCCTGACTGGCCCAAAATCACCCAGTGAATTTTCATGGATATTCCATGCATAGAATCTAAATCTCCTTCCTTCTAGTACATTACACTGACTCTTACAGTTTTTGTATGTTTTCTGGACAAGAATTCTAGTGACAATTGCAGATGGAGTTCTGAGACTACAAAAGTGAGATTTCTGACTTTGGGATTTTCACCTGTTTTAAAATTTGAACATTTCATATTTTTGCGGGGGGGAGCTGGGTTTTTGGAGACAGTGTCATAGAAAGTGGAAGGCCTGAAAAATACATAAAATCCCACAACTTTAAATGAAAAAGTGATAAAAACAAGGATACTAAATAGGAGGAAGAATTGTTATTAAACAAAGAATGATATACAGATTTTGGGGGAAATAGCAAATAGAAAAAAGCATTCTTCTAGACAGACAGAACTATTCAGTCAGAATTGATTTAGCATTACATATTGCATGACATCAAAGACTTGTTTCAATTAATTTCTGATCTTATATATACTGCAGAGCACACTCTTGAACTGGCATTTTCTTTTGCTGGAATTGGGGCTCTGAAGGTTGAGGACTGTAGCTGACTGTTGTTATGTTAGGATAAGTTTATGGTGAGTTTTAAACTAGCTACTGATATAAACTGCTGTAGGACTAGCTGAACAGTTACATTGTCTACACCAGATGCCTGATGAATCTGAATGTTTTCTGAATGTGGTTGGGAAGTTCCCAGTCTCATCTATCAGCATCTATCAGTACAGTTGAAGCCATAATGAAACAATTTTAAGGACTTTCTGTTTAAATAGTAATACTTATATGTTTTGTTCTGCTAGACAAAGGAGAGGGGGGAAGAAAAAGAAGAGGTTAATACTGCAACAAAATTAACCCAGCCCCTCAAACCATAAACATAACTCAAATGAAACCACTATCCCCCAGTTACTTTTAAATATTTTAAAAATTTGCATGATTCTTCTCAGGTTTCCTACATAAGGAGAGCCAGTTTGGTATAGTGGTTAAGCTGCTGGCCTGGAAACCAGGAGACTTGTGAGTTCTAGGCCTCCCTTAGGCATGAAAGCTGGCTGGGTGACTTTGGGCCAGTCACTCTCTCTCAGCCCAACCCACCTCACAAGGTTGGTGTTGTGGGAAAATAGGAGGCAGGAGTATTAGGAGTGTTCACCACCTTGAGTTATATATAAAAGGATAAAAATATAATTATAATATCTACCTTGATTTTAACAACTGCATTACATGCTATTGAATGCTGTTTAATGTAAGCCTAAAATGAAATCATATAAAAGGATCATTGGCTGAGGAGAACAATTCTATCATAAGTCTGTGTTTTTTTCCTTAGGATTTATCTCAGGTAAGAAATCCAGATGGTGGCATTCCTTCTTCTGTAGCAGGGTAAGTTAACATTGATGTAGCCAACTAACATTCTATGATATACCATGTTGTTTTTAGTTAGCATGAGAAATAGAACATATATGATTAATAAATGTTGATTGTGTGAAAAGTGTGGGCTCCAGGTGTCCTAGCAAGGAATCCATTGTAGTCTGGGATTGCTTCCAGTTCTTACTCCTTGGCTTTCTGCTGCATTCTCACTCCCTTTCTTTTATTCTCCATTGTGTTCCCTGTCATGCACCTCCATTCCTTCCATTCCTTCTCTTCTCACTGTGCTTTTTCACTCTTTGCTCTGCTGTTTACCACTCCTCCTTTCACCAATCTTCCTGTTCATTTTCATTGTAATTTCTCCAACCCTGCCCCCCCATTACTCCACTGTTACTTCTCCAAAACTTCCTTTTGACCCCTCCATCCCATTCTTTCACTCCCATCTTGGGCAGCTGGTTTAATGTGCTTTCTTCCAGTTCAGGAGGCAGCATAAATTTGCTCTGCCCCATAGCCAATCTCAGCTATGCCAGATTAAGGACAGCAGATAAGTGGTGCCTTCCTGACAGTTTAATGTGGGTCAGGTTAAAGTGCAGCCAGTGGTGGCTGCATTTCCCTTTCCAATGGTGTTCTACCACCAGATGGGAAAACCAAACACCCATTGTTCTCCTTTATGTAGTAGTAAGTGGAGTTCCACCAGAAGCAATTTTAGCCATGGTGACAGTTTTACATGTCATTAAAAAAATTGTCATAACAAGAGTACCTAATTTGGTGATATGGGAGAGAATTCAGCTGGCAAAGGTAGTGAAAGTTCAAGTGGCTCCCAGGGAAGTTTTCTGAACAAGCAGCTGAAAGAGAAAAGTTAGGTCATTTGCACTCTCTTCCACTTTCACATGCACAACATACCAAATTGAAGCAGGCATCCACTCAGAGAAAAAAAAATCTTCCTCCCTCCTCTTGCTGCTCCCAACGACCCAGGCTTTGGGAAGCCAAGAGAAATATCTATTTTGTTTTTTAGTATAAATTATGAAGTTATTTAACTTGAGCTTTATCTGCTTTCCCCTACCCTGTGGTTTCTGGTGTGTTGGACTACAGCACCCATCAGCAAACCCATACCCAGAATTCCTTGTTGGCACACCATGTAAAGGCTGCCGTAGATGGTGGGTGCTGCTGCCCAAACAAGCTGGTGGGGAAAGTGCTCTGCAATGCTTCTGTAGACAGTGACAAAACCATGTCTCAGAAGTAGATTTTTCTTGTTAGGTGAATGAAGAGTCTTTCAGAATTGTGAACTGTTTTTGCTTAATATGTTGGATTTTTAAATAATAATAAGATGCTATTTAGATGTAAAATTCTTGTGATAAATTTGTAAATTGCCCTCTTTTCCAGTGCTAATTTAGTTTTATTTGGGGAGTTCTTTCATTCAGGAGCTCAAGCTGGTATACATAATGCTTTCTCCTCTTATTTTTTTCAACAACCATCCTGTGAATTAGGTTAAGGTGAGAGAGTGACTGCCTCAAAGTTATCTAGTAAACTTTCACAGCTGAGGAGGATTGGAGCCTTGGGTGTCACAGACCAGAAAGTTATGAGGGCCTTAAGGAGATAGAATGAGCTTCCTATGTTTGAACATTGCACCAATTTCAGTAGATGATGTTTAGTGATAAATAGTGTGAGGTCCAGTAACTGAGTAGGAAAAATGAAATGCAGAGAGATATGATTGGGAAGGCTTGGCTCGGTGCCATTGCATATGAGAAATTGTTAGGAATACTAGTGGACCACCAGCTTAAAAAAAGCAAGTAGTGTTATGCAGCAACTCAATAACATAGTGCAATCTTGGGCTGTACAAAACAGAAGCACTGTGTCCTGATTACTGATGGTAATAGATCTATTGTACTCTGCAGTAGTCAGGCCACAGTTGGAGTACTGTATCCAGTTCTGAGCACTGCATTTTAAATGAACATAGATCAGCTGGAACAAGTTTAAAAGGGAGCTACCCTGATAAGAAATCTAGAAACCAAGCTCTCCAAGAACACTTAAAGGAACTAGGCAAAATTAGTTTGGGAAAGAGAGAAAGAAAGAAAGAAAGAAAGAAAGAAAGAAAGAAAGAAAGAAAGAAAGAAAGAAAGAAAGACAGACAGACAGACAGACAGACAGACAGACAGACAGACAGGGGAGATACGATAGCTTACTACAAGTATCTAAAAGGATGTCATAGGCTTGTTCTCTGTTGAAACTGAGAACAGGAACACTGAACTGAATATTAGGAGGAATTTCCTGATAGCAAGAGCTGTTAAAGACAGGACAGTTTGCCTAGCATAATGGTGTACTCTCCCTTACTGGTCAGGGACAGTTAGTGGATCCTTGCATTGAGCAGAGGATTGAACCAGATAAGCTACAATAGTCCCTTCCAACTCATACAGTCTATCATTCAATGTTCTCTAGACAGCTGCAGCTGTTTCTCTAGGCACATTCCCCCTTGCCAACTTTGTCCCAAAGATGTTTTACTAGTTATTCTTTTATGATATGTCCTATGACAACCTAGGCCAAGATTCATATTTATCTGCTCCAGTGTTAAATGTTTTCCATCTCCTGACACAAACCTTGCTGTCAGCAGAATGTGCTTAGTGATGGCAGTGCTGATGACGAGACAGAGGCTGAGATCTACCTAGTTCCCGTTGGCTACTTTCAAGCCTGCTCCCTCCTCTCTGGTTGCTGGTTACATCCTTCCACAGCCATTTTGCTTCCGGGAGTTGGAGTAATCAGAGACTGGCTAGGAGCCTGACTAACACTTCACAAAATGCTGGTCAAGCTTTATGCAGGCTCCTTCATCTTCATGGATTTATTTCATTTATTTTATTTACAGGCTGTTCCCAACAGCTAACTCTGAGTGAGATATAACTTCCTGATACATAACTGGGGTTAAAAACAATCCAATCCAATTTAAAAACAAAATCATACATTGTAATAAAATAAAGACATACTCATACATAAAGATATATTCAGAAACCAATTCATCCTCAGGTGGGATAGTTATAGTGAACCAACCCCCATCAGTTGGCTTGATGAAATAGCCAATTTTTTACTAATTTCCTGGGAGGGATGGGCTGTTTGAATGTTAGAGGGTATACTATTCTATAGGAGTAGAGCAGCAACTGAGAAGGCATGTCTCTGAGGGGACATGTAAAGAGTCCACCCTACTATATCTTATTGAGTGGGCAGATGTTACTGAGAGAAGGTAGTCCAGAGATACCCAGACCCTGAATTGTGTAAAGATTAAAGGTGATAATCAGTATTTGAATTGCATCCAGAAGCCTACTCGTAACCAACGCAGCTTAACAGTTATATCACATAGTCTCCTAACTATTCATACAACTCCATTCTGGATTAGTTGTAGCTCCCAAATGCTCTTCAAAGGCAATCCCATGTAAGTGCATTCCATCCCAGGAAAGGTTTCAATTGGTACACAAGATGGAGCTGTGGAAAACCCTCTTGGCCACAAGTGCCACCTGCTGCTTGGGCAGGAGCTGTGAATTCAACAGGACTTCCAAATTGCAAACCAGCTCTTATTCAAGGAAGTGCAAGCCTGTCCCAAGCTCCCTGGAATCAGTAGGCTTTTGAACCCAAAGCCACTCCATCTTGCTGGAATTGAGTCTTAAACTATCCCTCCCCATCCAGACCTGGACAGCCTCTAGGCACATGTACAACACTTTTACATCATCTCTTATTTGGGAAAGGGTTGAAATGCAAAGTTGAGTATCATCAGCATACTGGCGAAACCTGTATCACCCCAAAATTTAGGGGCCTAGAGCTTGATGTCTCCCCATCACCATTCCTTCAGGCAAGAGAACCATTACAAAATAGGGACCCCACTCATCACTCTTGGAGGTGGCTCTGCAAGATACCAAAGCTGCTGAGAGATGAAGCAGGACCAATAGGGTCACATCATCCCTACTTTGGTCCCACCAGAGATCATCCAGAAATATGATAAATGCTGTCTCCTTCCTAAATCCAGGTCTGACACCTGACTAAAATGGGTCCAGATCATCTTTTTCCTACAAGGCCTTATGCAGCTGCAGCCCAGCCACTTTTTCCACCACCTTTCCTAAAAAGAAGAGGTTGGAGACATGTTGATAATCTAATATATCCAGGCTGAGTGGTGGTTTCTTGAGCAAGCGAAACAGACAGATGAGCTAGTGAACAAGAAAGACAAGCGAGAAGTAATAAGTGAGCGTTAAGAGCTAGAGTGTGCAAATGATGCATGAAAAAGAGAGAGATGTGAGAGGAATAGACAAATGTGAGATGGATAACTGAGTGAGGGAGATAGAATAGAATCATAGAATCATAGAATTTCGGAGTTGGAAGGGACCACATGGATCATCTAGTCCAACCCCCTGCAATATGCAGGAAACCAATTAAACCATCCCCGAGAGGTGACTGTCCAGCCTCCTCTTAAAAACCTCCAGAGATGGAGAACTCACAACCTCCGTAGGTAGACTGTTCCACTGTTGTACAGATCTAACCGTCAGGAAGTTTTTCCTTATATTTAAGTGAAATCTAGGTAGCTGCAGTTTGTACCCATTATTTCTGGTCCTAGTTTCTGTGGCCATGGAAAAGAGTTCCTGACCATCTTCCCTATGGCACCCCTTTATGTACCTGAACACTGCTATCATGTCTCCCCTCAGTCTTCTTTTCTCCAGACTGAACAGCCCCAGTTCCTTCAGCCTGTCCTCATAGGACATGTCCTGAAGTCCCTGTATCATCTTTGTTGCCCTCCTCTGAACCTGTTCTAACCTGTCAATATCCTTCTGGAAATATGGTGCCCAGAATTGTACACAGTACTCCAGGTGTGGTCTCACTAGTGCAGAGTAGAGGGGAATAATGACTTCCCGCGTCTTTGATATAATGCTTTTCCTAATGCAGCCCAAAACTGCATTAGCCCTCCTAGCAGCTGTCTCACACTGCTGGCTCATGTTCAGCTTGTTGTCTATGACCACACCCAGGTCTTTCTCCGATGTAGAGCTTCCAAGCCATGAGTCCCCCATCCTGTATGTGTGCCCTACATTTTTCCTCCCCAAATGTACTACCTTACATTTCTCCCTGTTGAAGGACATCTTGTTCCTTTCAGCCCAGTCTTCCAACCTGTCCAGGTTAGATTGCAATGTCATTCTTTCATCCTGGGTGTTTGCCAGACCTTCCAATTTTGTGTCATCTGCAAATTTGATGAGTAGCCCATCAACCCCATTATCCAGATCATTAATAAAAATGTTGAATAATACCGGCCCCAAGACCGATCCCTGTGGGACGCCACTGGTTACTGCTCTCCAACTCGATGTTGACCCGTCAATGCTGACTCTCTGTGTGCGGTTAGATAGCCAGTTGTGGACCCACCTTACTGTAGGGCCATCCAAACCAATCTTTAACAGCTTGTCAATGAGAATGCCATGTGGAACCTTGTCAAAAGCTTTGCTGAAATCAAGGTAGATTATATCCACTGCATTCCCCTTGTCCACTAAAGTCGTTACCTTGTCAAAGAAGGAGACGAGATTTGTTTGGCATGACCTGTTTTTGACAAAGCCATGCTGGCTCTTAGCCATCACAGCATTGTCTTCCAGATGCTTACAAATGGTCCGCTTTATTATTTTATTTATTTTTATTTTATTTATTCGACTTGTCCCCGCCCATCTCCCCTACAATGGGGGACTCTGGGCTCTTATTATCTGCTCTAACATCTTTCCAGGTATTGATGTTAGGCTCACTGGTCGATAATTACTGGGGTCCTCTTTTTTTCCCTTCTTGAAGAGGGGGACCACATTTGCTCTTCTCCAGTCCTCTGGTACCTCCCCCGTTCTCCACGACTCCTCAAAGATAATTGACAGAGGTCCTGCCAGCTCATCCGCCAGTTCCTTCAGTATACTAGGGTGTATTTCATCAGGACCTGGGGACTTGAAGGCATTCAAATTAGTTAGAAGTTCCTTTACCTCATGCTTACTGACCTGTACCCTCCCCTGTTGTGTTTGTTCCCAGCCTATGCTACTCTGATCACTATTTCTTTTGGATGTAAAGACAGAGGCGAAATAGGAGTTGAGTTCCTCTGCCTTCTCCTGGTCATCCGTTAAGATTTCCCCATTTGGAGTGCGCAGTGAGCCCACCGCCTCCTTTGTCTTTCTCTTTCTGTTAACATACTTGAAGAAGCTCTTCTTGCTGGATTTTGCCTCTCTTGCTAGCCTTAGCTCATTTTCAGCCTTTGCCTTCCTGACCTCGTTCCTACATTTCTGAGTTATAGCTTTGTAGTCTGCCTTGGTGATTAGCCCTTCCTTCCATTTCCAGTAAGCATCCTTCTTTAGTCTCAACTCCTGTGTGATCTGCCTATTCAACCACATTGGCTTCTTCAGCTGTCTTCTAGTTTTCCTCCTCATCGGATGACAGAGAAGGAAAAGCAAACTAGAGTGAATGAGCCAAGAAAGATGAGCAAGATAGATGAATGAGACAGATGAGCAAGCAAGATAGGCAAGCATGCAAGAACAAGCAATAGAGCGATAGTAAATAGACCCTTCAGCAACTTTTTTGTTCCCTCTTAAATGGAAATAATCAGTGTTTCTGGGAAGTGTTTCAAGTGAGCACGGTTACGTAGAACAAAAGAGGTGCCATCACAAAAAATTAACAGCAAACCACTAATATAAATTCCTAGTGAAAAAAATATAACTACAAAGAAATGCAGCTTTTTGGCAGCAAATTTAAAAGACACTTTGGCAGTATTGCAAAAAGTAAAACAAAAAGAATGATGTAACCATTGTGGACATTGTCCTGTTAGGAGAGGACCAGAACCAATAAGACTCAAGGAAACTTAACAGCCTTTATATAAAGCAGCTGGCTTTATTAAGAAAAAAAATTATACAACCACCTCTGTCTGCTAAGGCTATTTGCTGACTGACTCTCTGACCCAGAAATCTCCCTTTTGCTAATTTCTTTTTAATCCCAGAACTACAATTTTTAGCACAGACATGAAGTATAATGATAGGCTATATCAGTATTTAACCAAGGATCCTCCTTGGAACTCAGGACATATCAGATAATGGCAGCTCTTCATTTTAGTCAATAGCTTTCTGGCTAGTTCTGCTGAGCACTGGGTCTTATCATAACCTAACCTTTCATGCACCAGCAAGAAGGAATACATTACAATTGACTTGCAGCCAAGTAATACTTGGGGAGATGGGGCCATGTAAGCAGCGCTGTTGACCCCAGTTGCATATGTTGGGTGATTCCCCCTCTGTGGTATCTTACATATCAGACAGAAGAAGCTATTGAAGTTGAGAACATGCCACGAATAAGTCATGAACATTTAATATGATGCTGTGGAGATTCTTGAGAGGCTTATTATATTATGCCTGGTAAAACCTCCTTCTCTATTAAATGGTACTGCTTTTGATTCATTTTGACCAATTTAATCACACACAAATTGCCCTTTTAGGGATCTTACTGAAGCTATAAAGTCTGAGCCTCTGGAACAGCTGTCCCCAAAACTGTTCTCCTGATGTCTGTAATACCAGTAATTCCTTGCCAATAACTATTGGACTGTAATTCAAATAATTCCCTGTCAGCAGCACCATTGGAATTGTAGTCCAATAAAAGTAAAGATTCTCTTGAGTTGAACTCACCTCCTGTTATTTATATGGACACATCCATGTAGTTTTCATGACAATAAATATGGATTGTTCTGGGATGTTTCCAAGTATTGCAAATCACTGTAATTTTTTTCACCAAAAGTAGTTATAGTTGCTTGCAGAGCTTCCCTGTTAACACAAAGAGGCTATGATTAGAAGAAACAGAGAAAGATCACATAGACCCAATTCTCCTTGCATGAGTAGCTTTTTTTGGAAAAGATGACATTTAAGTCTTAAAATTGCACCCTGCATGCGGTAATTTATACTACATTCTCTCTCTCTCTCTAGAACTCTTGCTGACTGATATTAATCAGGAGGAACTTCAGAAATTGCTGACTTCTCTGAAAATTATTTTACACATAATAGCATTTTCAGAAAAATATGATGAATTTTGGTATCACAAAATGACCATTGAATGCAACTGATCATATACTCATAGTTGAAAGTGAAGAAACACTGATGTCCCCCCCGCCAGAAAAAATCCAAAAAGATAAGAATTGATCTCTGAAATGACAATAGATTATCTTTATCCAAACAAGCATGCTCCTTTGCCTATATAAATATATGGCTGTCCTAATTCAAAAGACCATGTGGAAAAAATAAACATGTATAGTATGTTTACATTTCACAGCACATAAATTTACACATTAAGACTTATTATGGAAGCAGTAAAAGAAGTTCTTAATTTCATAATAGTTGAGGGCTATGGTAAATTGTTTGTGCATATTTGAAGACAACAGCTATATTTGATTTCAGCTTGTTGGAAGGTGGATCAGAAGGTATGAGTAGGCAGAAGATATGTTCCTATCATTTCAGAATCTTGGAATCATTGAAAGAACCACATTAATTCTCCTAGAACAATTGGGTGTCAAAATCTGTGTACTTGAAACAACTGCTTCTAACTCAGGTTTTACTTCTGAAATGAATAATCTCATTTGGAGAATCCATAGATAATATGTTCTTTGGGTTAGAACCTATTCACAAGTTTACAGCATTAATCAAAGTCTCTTCTGATTATAGGAATGCTATTTAATGATAGAACAATAAGGCCTGTTGGTTAAACTGCTAGTTGATAAATAGGATCCTTAAGTCAGTCTTTACTCAAAACTAATTTTTAAAAGAGAGTTGTTCGTAATAATTCCTTTGGAAATTGTTATTTCTTATAAATAAAATCAGTTATTCATAGTTTTTACTTAAATGAAGTCCACAAACAAGTGTATGGGGACAGGGGGAGGGGGTGTCAAAAAAATCAAGATGATAGTTGTGGCAGCAAAATCAGGGCTCTGCCCATTTTGTATGTGCATCAATGTCACATGAATGTACAAAGAGGGGGAAGGGGGCTTTGATTGCACTGTGGCAACTGCAGTATTTACTTTTTTGACCCCTACTGTGGATAGTGATAACAAAATACAGGAATTTATCTGTTTTATTTTAATAAATAAGATTGAACCTTGAGGAAAGGTTTTGATTTTCACTGTACATGGCAGAAGAATTCAGGGAAATTATTGTGGTTTTAATATGTATAATGGCATGAATTTTTTTTTCCTAGAGGGAAGGTTTTCATTTTGTAATCTTCATTCCTTTCCTATAAATTATTGAAAAATTATTTTTTTTCAAAACTGTATTACAAATAGTTATGGAAGAAAAGTTGAAATATGAGCATAATAAAGGTTAATTAACACTAACCCTGAATAACAAAAATGTACTAAAAACTAACAATCTTAAATTAAAAGAAACAAATTAATTGCAGAAGGGTGAAGAACATCATCAGTAGTTTTATATGATTTTTTGAGGGCTATAAAAACATGAGTTAGCCACCATCAAGGCCAGTTCCACCTGTCTTAAGTTATGTTCAATTTCAGTTTTATTATTAGCTAGCAAATAAAACAGAAAAAAGAGAGGGAAAAAGGAATCAAAATAGAGAACACAAATAAGCATATAAAGCAATCCAACCTAAATCCTCTGGATCCTCTGCCAAACAATCCAAAGCCTCCAAAGGATTCAAAGCCTAGACTTTAAATATCAAAATTTCACAACATTGTAAGTTGTATAATAAATCTTATTGGCAAGCAGAAAAAATCAACATAGAAACTATCAGATTGTCCAGGGATTGCTGCTAGAAGGGGAAAAATAAGGTTTTGACCTAATGTCATATACAACCTGCAGTGTAAAAGAACATGTGTTACTGATTCTCCCTCTTGTGTACCAGAGGGAGGTGGGAGAGAGGGACTACTGTGTGCATGTCATGTGTTCCTGTGCTCCCAGAAGCTAAGATCCATCAGGGGGTTTCTGTAGATGATCTACCTCAACAGAGGGATCATACTGATATTTCTGAAAATTGCTCAAATAATCTGGATTGATAAAACAAGCAATTATATCAAAATGAGGATCTGATGCAAACAGCATCACTGAGGTATATGCTTTCCAACTTGGACTAAAGTTAGAAGCTTTTTCATCCAATGTTTCAACAGGGTAAATTAAAGCAGATAATGTAAGCCAAGCTGCAATAACTTCCATCATGCAGCACATCTGATATATTGCTATTAGTTTCAGTTTTGATGTTAGTTTTAGTAATTGTAACCCTCTGTTCTTCAGAGGGCAGTGAAGGTTGCATCTCCTCTTGAACCAAGATTTAATTAAATGGGATTTTGAGTGACATGTTATATTTGAAAGCAATTTGCTCTTGCCTTCTTGGTCTTGGTCTGTTCTCCCTCTTTTTTTTTACCATCACACACAAACTTATGAACTGTCTAGAGATTTGCTCCTTGTTTTATAGTCTAAAAAGTTTATATCTCACTGTTCTTTAGTAATATTCTATTTTTAATTGGAATTATGGAATTCAGTGACTCCATGGCAGAAACAACAAACACCAGAATGACTTTAACTGCATCCAATCTGTGGTATTATTTCTGTCTACTCAATCTGAGAGCAGGTATTAAATAGATGAATTAATTCATCGTCTATATTATCTAATGGATTATTTATCTTTGGTTGATGTTTATTGCACCTCCCTTCTGTATGTTGTAAGGCAATGTTTATTGTCCTTTGACTTGAGTGAGATTGAGTTTTAGGCCTTATCACAGGTTGCTAAGGAGAGCTGCACATACCAAGGGCAAGGTGTCTTAAAGACGAATACAATTCTCTTACAGCCATGCAGTTTAGATAGCCAAGTTATATCAATAAGCTCATTCAACTGAACTTTACATCTCAGAAGCAGAGTGAGTGAGTGCAGAACTGCAGGTTTCTTGTACCATCTTCCTTCATTTATTTGGACATCAGCAATCTGCAACATCACTCCATTTGGTGGGAGCTGCCTTTACTTTCAACTGAGCAAAAGTTCTGCATATTATAAGGGCATGCCAGATTCTCTTCAGATGAGGAAGAGTTAATTCCCTGGTTGAGTACTGTCTGCCTGTTCTTCCTGATATTGCAGATGAGATTATCAGCAATTCGTCAGCCTTTTATTTTAATTGCTTCAACCGATTTTGAAGTATATTCCTCAATCATAATTTTAAATTTATTTATGATACTGTTAACTGTAATTAGCTGTTTGTAATTTGAAATAACAGTTTGAGCTGTCAGTGAACAATTCTTAGCAACTAGGTCCATGCCCAAGTCTGTATCTAGACTGAAGCAAGCTTCTGCTTTGCCTCTTCTATAGGGAGCTCATCCTCTAAGGAGAGAAGCTCATCAGACTCCCAGTCCAACTGAGCATAATAATTACTAATAGAAGCTATAAAGGAAGCAAACTCACTTATATCATCCTTCAGCCACAGAAGATCCTTAATTTTAGGCTACTTGGAGTCTTGTAAGTTCACTTCCAATTCAAAACTCTCTCTGTGGTTCCTTTTTGTTTAATTCTTTCATTTCTTAAGCTTAATCTTTACTTTGGAATTGTTATCTCCCATTTTTGTGTCCTGGCTTCACTGGAAGGGGCAAACATCCATGCAGCTGGCAGACAAAATGCAGGTGTGATGCATGTAATTGCACACAAGGCTTGCAGTGCAATTACATGCATCACACCTGCACACAAGACTAGAGACCAAGCACACCTAGGGAGAGGGCTTGGTAGAAGATACAGTGGTAGAGAAGCAAGGGAAAGCTGCAAGAAGAGTGTTGAAGCTAGCAATTAAGAGTGGTATGATTACAGTGAGGCTTGCAGAAACCTCAGGAGCTGGGCACACTGTAGGAGAGTGCTTGCTTGGAGAAGTGGTGGTAGGAGAGAGAGGTGGAAGCATGAGGAATGTGTGGAAAGGGCAGGCAGGAGCAGACAAAACAGGAGTGGAATTAGGAGAATGAAGAGCACATGTATGCATGTGGCTGAAGAGGAGAAGACATAAAGCTGGGTCAGACAATTCATAATCTGTAAACACACAATATCTTGAGTGTGCCAAGGAAAAAGCCAGAGACACACCAAGGTCAAGAACATAATAGATGTCAGGAGCAAGAAGACACAAAACATGGAGTATGACATCAGATGCTGAAGTTGCTTCCAGCTATGGAAGGTAGTCCCTGCATGGTTTAAATCCTCTTCCTGCTGAGTGTGTACAGCTGAAACTTTTCTTGCTCATTTGGCCAAAAATGAGGCACCAGGCTTGTTTGAAGCAGCTTGCTACTTACCCACAAGGTGATTTTGATGGGGTGCAGGACTCACAGGCTGGGGAAGACTTCCCTGCTTCTTGGCACCTGTTGTACAGAGTAAGGAAAATGACCTTGACAGAAATATGCAGGATACTTAAGCAAAAGGGTCTGAAGTATTTTTTAAGCCCAGAACAATGAGAAAACATTTGGAAGTGGCTTGGGCAGAAGCCTCCCTAATTCACTGAAGTATAACAAGGAAGAGAAGGTATAGCAGAATGAGACTTGCAAGATTGATGTCAGCCCCACTAGGTAGACCTGACCAGAAAATCAACACCACAGGAAAGCTAACACTACTTTTATTGAGATTGTTTATAATATCAGAATTTTGCAAGTTTCATTGTGCTGCACCTCCTCCTCCTTATACTTCAGTGAATTAGGGTGGTGTCTGCCTAAGTCGCTTCCAAATATTATTTTGTTTCTCTGGACTTAATTTTTTTTTAACTCCTTTTGTCTAGGTAATGATTCCTGCATATTTCCATCAAGGTCACCTTCTTTATTCTCTTCACCAACAGGTTGGAAAAGGTCAGCCTACATGCCGTTGCCAAAGAAAGGAGATTTAACAGAGTGTGCAAACAGTATCTATTAAGTACAGTATCCTTAATTTTACATGGTGGCAAAGTAATGCTTAAGATCATCTAATGCAGTTTAGAGCCCTATATGGAAAGGGAGATGCCAGATGTTCAATCTGGCTTTAGAAAAAGCCAAGGAACATGAGACATTATTTATTTATTTGTTCAATTTATATAGCCACCCATCTCACATATGTCACTCTGGGCAACTCACAAGTTAAAACACAGACAACCCCTCGTCCCCAAAATCATACAACAAAAACCATTAAAACACATTAAAAACAATAAAAACTATTAAAAACATAAAAAACAATATACAAGAGTGCAGTCCAACTTACTAGCAATATAGCCATTTAGCAGGTTCCTCACCACCACTACTGGATCCCCGGCCAAGATAGTAAAGCCAAGTCTTTAGGCCCTTTCTAAAGGCCAGAAGGATAGGTGCCAATCCAAGTTCCAGGGGAACGATGTTCCAAAGGGCAGGTGCCATGGCGAAAAGGCTCTCTTCCTAAGTCCCATCAAATGACATTTCTTAGTAGATGGTACCTGTAACATGCCTCTCCTGTCAGATTTGACGGGATGTGTAGATGTAACCAGGGAGAGGAGGTCCCTCAAATTGTTGTTAATGCATGCTGGATAATTGAGAAAGCCGAAGTGTACCAAAAAGAAAGTATTTTATTTATTCATTTATTTAAATTTATTGGCTGCCCAACTCCAATGGACTCTGGGCGCTGTACAAAACTAGAAAAAACATTAAAACAGCTAAAAATGTTAATTCAGAAGCAAAATATGTGCTTCATTGATTATAGAAAGGCTTTTGAATATGTCAGTCATTTCAAGCTGTGTGGAATGTGTATAGAAAAAATGGTAATCCCAGAACATCTCATCCTGATGCAAAATCCATACACAGGTCAAGAAGCCACAGTATGGACAGAACATGATGAAACAAACTGGCTCCAGGTTGGCAATGGAGTGAAACAAGGCTATATATTTTTCCCTTATTTTTATTCAATTTATATACTGAATATATATTGACAGAAGCTGGATTGGAAAGAGATGAGGGGGGTTTTAAAATTGGGAAAAAATCAATAACCTGTCCTATGCTGATATTACTCTGATAGCTGAAATGCAATTGATCTGCAAGGTCTAGTAATAAAAGTCAAGGAACACAGTAAAAAATATGGGACTAAGAGGAAATATAAAGAAGACTAAACTAATGACAGATACAGTAGTCAACTTTAGAATTGACAATGAAGATAATGAAATTTGAGAAAGTTTGTTAAAGTTGAGACACAGATAGAATTTAACACATAGGAGGTTGAGCTAATAGTACCAGGAACAAGGATGTAACAGAACTGGAACTTACATATTTACATATGTGTTGTTCTGGTGCAAAAATTCAAGGGTTTTAGGGAAAAAAAATCATTGAAGTTGAGAAAATAACTAAACAAGATATTTATTTATTTATTTATTTTTAAATTTATTTATTTATTTATTTTTAAACTTATATGCCTCCCATCTCCCCCAGAGATTGCACTAAACCCTAAGTTAACCTTATTATCAGCATTTAAGGAAGCAAATGAAAAACTGCTGCATAAAGAATTGATAATATTTTTGTCAGTAACTGCTAAACAATTTATAATCCATGTTTGGAAGACAGGGAATAATCTTTCAGTATCAGTCCACTTTGAACAATGATAGCAAATAGCCCTAATGAGAAACTGGCAGCATAAAAAAAAGGCTGGGTATAGCTGGATTATTTTCCATCAGTTTGGTACAGCTGAATTGAATTTGCACCAATTTATATACTCTTAAAACACATAGTAATCTATAGTCAGATATTAGTTTAAAAAGAATCACTGAGCATTATATTATTCTGAACCCTTGTTTATTAGCATATTTAATGTATTTAGAAGCTCTATTGTACAATAACAAAATTATTGCATTGTACTATAGTATATTACATAGTACAATGAGATAACAACAACTGCTTTATTTTTATTTATTTTATTTATTTATATATCAAATTTTCCACCGCCCATCTCATCAAAATGACTCTGGGAGGTTTACAAGCACAAATAAAATTCATTAAAATATAAAAACAATCCTAATAATAAATAGCTTCCAAGAAAGATGGAGACTTGGCAAATAACTCAGGGAGTGTCATCAGGGTGCTAACCACCCCCAGGGACTGTTAGAGCTCACGCTGCCCCATGCACGCGGGCAGAGCCAGGTCTTTAACCCTTTTCAGAAAGCTGGGAGGGTAGGGGCCCGCCACATCTCTGGGGGGAGAATATTCCTTTTTTATTATTATTATTATTATTAAAGATTTTATTAAAATATATAAAAAGTACCATTAAAATACAAATCAGAAAGTATAGAAAAGAAAGAAAATAGAACTAAAATTAAAAGACAAAAACTAAAATAGTGAGAACAGATAGAAAGATGAAACAAAAAGTGACTTCCGACTATCTCCAATACAGATATAAGTACAAATTAAAAAAAGATTAATCTCTTACCACTAATTAATCCAAGTTCACATTATTTATATCAACACAAACCATCTAATCATTAAATCCTATAATCAAAGCTTCATTATTTCCCAACCCAAGCATGTAATCTAAGAAGGGTTGCCATGAGGAGACAAATTTAGAAATAGTATTATCTCTTATTAAAGCTGTTAACTTCACCATTTGAGCCAAGTCCATTAATTTGATCATCCATTCTTCCACTGTAGGTATTTGTGAGTCCCTCCATCTTTGCGTGTACAACAGTCTTGCAGCTGTGGTTGGGGGGAGAATATTTCAAAGGGCAGTGGCAACAGCAGAGAAGGCTCTCCTCCTGGGTCCTGCCAGAGAGTCCCTCAGGTAACCTGGACCCATGCCATGTAGGGTTTTAAAGGTGATAACCAATACCTTGAATTGGACCCAGAAGCAAACTGGCACCCAATGCAGCTCCCACAGCAAAGGTGTTACATGTGCCATCCTAAGGGCACCTAATATCCATGTGGCTGCATTTTGAACCAGTTATAGCTTCTGAATACACTTCAAGGGTAGCCCCATGTAGAGCTCATTACAATAATCTAGCCCAGAGGTTACCAGGGCATGAGTAACTGACCAGAGAGCTATCTGAAAGGGCATAATTGGTGCACCACATGAAGGTCGGCAAAGGCCCTCCTGGCCACAACTGCCACCTGCTCCTTGAGTCCAGGAGGACTCCCAGATTATGCACCAGGTCTGTTTGGGACAGTACAAGCCTGTCCAAAACCAAAGATGGTAAGTTCTTGGATACAGAGGGGCCTCCACAGCCACTCTGTCTTACCAGGGTTCAGATGAAGCCTGTTGTTTCCCATCCAGACCCCCACAGCCTCCAGGCACCACAAAAAGGTGGTTATAGCATCACTCAACTCCATGAAGGAGATGTATAACTGGGTATCATCTGCATATTGATGATACCTCATCCCATGGTGGTGGATGATCTCACCCAGTGGTTTCATGTACATGTTAAAAAGGAGCAGAGAGAGTACCAAATCCTGAGGCACCCTATAATGGAGGGGCCATGGGCTGGATCTCTTGCTCCCAATCAACACTGATTGGGATCGACCTTGGAGGAAGGAAGAGAACCAACGCAGAACTGCACCACCTGCTCCCAACTCCCTAAGTTGACCCAAAGAATACCATGACTGATGGTATCAAAAGCCACTGAGAGGTCAAGAAGAGCAAGGATGGATGCACTACCCCCATCCCACTCCTGCCAGAGATCATCCATGAATGTGACCAAGCCGTTTCCATCCTGAATCGAGGCCTGAAACCAGACTGGAAGGGGTCCAGATAATCTGTTTCCTCCAGGATCCTCTGGAGCTGCAACACCACCACCTTCTCAACCACCTTCCCTAAAAAGGGGAGGTGGGAGACTGGATGAAAATGGTCCAGTATGGTGGGATCCAGTGATGGCTTCTTGAGGAGTGCACCAGCGCTTCTTTAAAGGCAGGTGGAAACACTCCCTCAAAGATGAATTCACCATCACCTGGACCACCCACACGTCACCTCCCAAGTAGCCTTAACGAGCCTCGAGGGACCTAGATCTAGTTGGCAAGTGGTGGCATTGACCATTTGAAGGGCCCTTTCCACTTCCTTGGGTTCAACAGGATCAAACTTTTCCCAGATAACAGGGTAAGTCTGTACCCTGGGCATCTCTATAGACCATGCTGCATGCTTGGTATTCAACTGGGACCAGATGTGAGCGATTTTATCCTCCAGATGCCCAGAAAACTCCTCTGCGTGGCCCTGTAAAATGGGCCAGTGGGCCCCCATTTCCCAAAAGGGATTGGGTGATCTTAAACAGGGCCACTGGATGGCATTCTGCGGATGCAATAAGAACAGAGAAATGTTGATGTTTCGCCACTCCTATCATCACAAGATAGGCCTTAATCACCGCTCTAGCTTGTGTTCGGTTGTGTTCGGTCCTTGTTTTCCTCCAGTGGCACCCTAGACATCTCTTAATCCTTTTCAAGACCCTCAACTCCTCCATGAACCATGGAATCTTCTCAGTGGGAATTCTCCAATTTAGCTCGCCTGTTTTGTTTGGTGGTGGCTTCTGCCAAAATGTGTAGATTCTGGGAGGCAGGGTACAAAGATGGCTGGTTTTGGCAACTCCTGGCCCATCTGCTGAGCTAACTGATTCACTAACCCATCAGGGTTGCAATATGGTTCTAATATTGTGCAGCTTGGTTCTGATACTGAGATAGGTTATTTGTGACCCAGTCCACGGTCAACAGTTTTGTAAGAGAGTCTGTAGCCACAGTCTTGATCTAGGAAATTTGAAACAGTTTCTCTTCTTGTTGAATTGGAGGTGGGGTGGGGGATGGAAAAACTATACTTACTGTTAGAAGACTGCTCCCAAGCACCTGCAACAATCCTTTTTCTGGAACTTGGGGATCTCACAGGAATTCACAGGAGTTTAAGTAGATAAGATACTTCACTACCTCCAAACAGTTACATGAGAACAGCAGTGGAATACAGATAAGTCTCTGCCTTCTGTTTGCAAGCATCTCAGGTATCTGGTTGACCACTGTGAGAAACAAATTCTGGAAATGTTGGTTTGGTTTCTTGGTTTTAGTTGTTTCCCTCTTTTTAACTTTCTTTGGAAACATTCCTTTGAGGTTTTCCCCACAGTTTCAAGGATTCTGACTAAATTATTTAAAATTCATTATAGAGGTTGATTTAATAGCAACTGGACTTTTTATAATTCTAGCTTTTCCCCCCTTTCCCTTGATGGCTTGCTTGAAACATTTAATTTATATCTTACAGTCCTGATAAGAGAACTTACTACAGGCCCAGATTCTAAATATGAAGATGTTTCTAAATCATTGACTGTACCAGGTTTACATTACCTTGGACAAAGTCGTTAGAAAGTCCTTGCATTCTGAAATAAATTCTTAATCAACAGAATAACAAAAGAAGAATAGCTTACTAAGGCAAATCAGATTCATTTTCAAATAATCCAGCTATTAGAGATTATAAGAGATCTGATCTGTTACCTGCTAGTCACAAGTAGTAGCAGCATTAACTTTGTTTGATGTCAAAAGATGTAAAAAGTGCTGGACCTAATTACTTGGGAGGGAAATCACCAGGTAGGCCCATGTGTGGTTGACTAGACTGGGAAGTGAAAAAAAATCTAGAAGGTAGTGGCAAGCCACTTCTGTATGATTACCAATAAAATAATATGGATCTCATGTTGCAGTCACCATGTTCTCCCAACTATCACTATCACCACAGTTCCCTTAATACATCAATAGATAGATTTCCCCCCCAATATTCTACTGAGTATTTTACTTGAGCAAGGGTAATATTCCTGTTCTCAGTTGGATTTTAAAGGGCTTCCAAATAATTCAGATAATTTTCAGGACATTACCAACAGCTATTACTATACTTTAAGGACTTTAGACATTTAACTACAGGCAAAAAGTTCAGTAATTCTGAATTGTCTGCATGTTTTGATCCAAGGATTTACAACAACCCCTGTTGCTTGTAATTAATTCTACCATAATGGAAAGAGAAAAGTTTAAGGATATTTAGATGTAATAATAAATGTACCAGTGGCAGTTTCCCTACCTTTCTCTCTGTGATTGAAGGCATAAGTGGGGAGGATTCTGGTATGGAGCTTCAAGGTTACAGGGAGGGGGAGTGATGTTCCAAGCATCTCCTCAGCCCCCAGCTGGACTGTGTGAAAGTAAGGAGGAAGAGACTGGCCCCTCCCTAAGGGCTTGATGGTTATAGTTGCTCTCATTGGGGAATTAGAGTTAGTCTGGCAAGATTCTGTCTATTAGGTGCAAGCTAATAAAGAAGCTGAGCTGATTTCCGGACTCTCTTGTGTGATTCTTGGGCTGAACCTGACTCCCCCTAAGCTGACAGACCAGCTGGAGATAATTAGAGCTGGTAATATTCAAGGGTTACTGAACTACATTCTTCCACTGCATGGAAAGAATAATATAGAGTTGTTATTGGCTATTCAGTGATGCCCTTTTGATTTTTAACCATTTCTCTGGTAGTATGATATATCAGCTATACCATCTGTTTTGCCCCTAAAAGATGGGTTTTTGAAAGTCTTTGCAGTTTCTGACTCAAACAGAATTAGGCACAATTTAAACCTTGACATTTGGTTTGCTCACTTCCATTTTTGTTGTTTGATATTTTTTCACATGTTCTTTTTAAAATTCACATGAAGGGATTAGAAGCCTCCCCTAAACAAACATAGAGGATTTGTTACTAAATGTCTGAGGATACACAAGTATCAATGTGCATTTTAAATAAAATGGTTCCTCATGCCTTATATTAGACAGTGTTTTTTAAAGTTACTTTAATATTAAATTAGGCAAGAAATACCCAAAACAACAAAAATGGTAATTTGGTATATGTCAGTAACAAAAAAGACAAAGAGGTTACTTGTTTACTTGTTTATTTAATCAATTTGTAAAGCCATTCATCTCAACAAGTGACTTTGGGCAGCAAACAGTAACAAATAGAATAAAACAATTATATCCTGAATACAAAAATGAAATACAAAAATTAAAATACATAGCTGAGAAAAAATAACACAATCAACAGTGCTAATACAGCCAGGAGATGGGTTCTTTTGCACACTCAAAGGCCCAGGCCCAGGCCCAGAACCAGGTCTTTAGTGCCTTATGAAAGGCTAGCAAGGTCAGGGCCATCCTAATCTCTGGAAGGAGAAATGTTCCATAGGGCAGGAGCTATGGCAGAAAAGGCACACCTCCTGCATCCCGGTAAGTGGCACTCCTTAGCCAAGGGGGCCCAAAGTGTGCCCATCCTGCCAGACCAGATTGGATGGGTAGAAACAATCAGAGAGATGGTCCCTCAAGTAACCCAGTCCCAAACTATGAAGAGCTTCAAAGGTAACAACCAGTACCTTGAATTGCACCTGGAAGCACACTGGCAACCAATGCAGCTCACAAAGTAGTGGTGCTACATGCCCCAAGTAACTGGCACCATTTGCACCACCGCATTCTTCACCAGTTGAAGCTTCCAAATACTCTTCAAGGGCAGCCCCATGTAGAGCACATTTCAGTAATCCAGACAGGGGGTCATGAGGGCATGAAAGTGAGCATCCCTGGTGCACAAACTGAAGGTATACAAAGGGCCTCCTAGCCACGGCTGCCATCTGCTCTTAAAGCAGAAGCCACAAGTCAGGAGGATCCCCAGATTGTGCACCAGGTCTGTTGGAGGCAGTGCTACCCCATCCAGAACAAACAGTGGAAAATTCCCAGCACCAGAATGTCCAAACACCCAAAGCCACTGAATCTTGCTTGGGTTGGGCTGAAGCCTGTTGTGCCTCATCCAGGCCCCCACAGCCTTCAGGATGTTCACAGCATCACTCAGACAGCCCTGGGTGGAGATACCCAGCTTTATATCAACAGCCTTATACCTTACCCCAAACCATCGGATGACCTCACCCAGTGGCCTCATGTATATGTTAAACAGGAGGGGAAAGTGAACCAAGCCTTTTGGCACCCCACAGAGCAGGGGCCTCAGGCTGGACCTCTCCCCACCCCCTCCCCATCAACAACTAGAACTGGCTTTGAAGGAAGGAGGAGAACAAGCACAATGCTGTGTTACCCACCTCCAGCTGGAAGCCGCTCAGAGATCAAGAAGAACAAGGATTGATGCACTACCCCCATCCTGCTTCCACCATCCAAGAGTGTGATCAATGCTGTCTCAGTCCCACACCCTGTCCTGAATCCTGACTAAAAGAGGTCCAGATAATGTCAAGTCCACAAAGTCCAAACCCCAATTCAGAAGAATTCTCGTGAAATCAGGCCTGGTTCAGATAAATGCTCCTTTATTGGTTGGTACATGCAGCTTGAAGCAAAGCATTGCTAAAACTAAAGCCCGTGTAAATTTCCCTCTACTTTTCCCTCCCCCCCCCCTTCTATTTTGGCACCTGATTTCTTTCTCATAGGATTGTGGCCTTATAAATTCCTCCCCTTGATAAAACAGTCCTTCCTGGCCTTCAGGCCACCACCGGTTTTGTCTGACTTCAGTTCTTGCTGTAAATTCCCATATCAATGTAAGTACCTTTCCATCTCAAAGCAATACCCCAAGCACACCTATTAACTACTATTTCCCCCCCTTGTTACAATTGGCAGAATCAAATCACACAAACTCCTATTGACTAAACCAGCAAACTCCTATTGACTACTATAGCTATTAAATCAGTCTTCTTGTGATAAACATTTGATTGATGCAGGTTCTGACAGATAATCTGTTTCATCCAGAATCCTCTGAAGCTGCGGTATGACCACCTTCTCCACAATATTCCCTAAAAAGGGAAGGTTTGAGACTGAACAAAAACTGTCCAGACTAGTTGGGTCAAGCGATGGCCCTTGAGAAAGGGGTGCACCACCACCCTCTCCCTCAAGGAATAATTAACCACCTCCAGAACCCAATCACACGTCCCCTCCCAGGCAGCCTTAACCAAGCAGGAGGGGCATGGATCTAATACAGAGGTAGTTGAATTAACAGCCACAAGAACCCTGTCCACTTCCTCAGGGTCAACAGGATCACACTCTTCCTAGAGTGTTGAAAGGTTGAGAGGAGAAAAAAAAATGGTAATAGGTGATAGTGAGAAGGGTGAACATCTTAACTGGTATTTTATACTTGTCTTATCTTCAAAGGGAAAAAAATACCATAGCTAGCTATTGTTGTGCCACTAATTGGAAGGAGGATGCTGCAGCTCTCAATAGACAAGGAGAGGTGAAATAATATTTTAACTAGTTTCAATAAATTCACATCTCCACACCTCTGCAGTATCCGTAGGGTACTAAAGTGAAAATGATCACAGAACTGCTAACTATAATCTCTGAGCACTCCTGGAGAACTAGAAATATCCCAGAAAACTGGAAAACAAATTCTGTTCCCTATCTTAAAAAAAAAAAGAGAACAAGGAAGACCTGGGAAATCACAAATCTGTTAGCTCACATCTATTCTGAGCAAGTTCCTCAAGCAGATTATTCAAAGGCATGTTTGTAAGCACTTGAATGTGAATGCAACAATTAACAAGAGCCAGCATGGGTTTGTCACATGCCAGATTACTCTCATTTTTTGGACAGAGTTACTTGCTTAACAGACTGGGGCGAGGCCATGGACATTATGCACTCTTATCGCAGAGAAGCATTTGACAAGATCTGTCATGATATCCTAATTAATAAAATGGTAAAATACAAGCTAGAAAATAAAACTTTTAAGATGGATTCATAATTGGCTGAACAACCACAACCAGAGAGTACTAATTGCTCAATATCAGACTGAAGAGTAGTATCAAGTGCACTGCCATAACCATGATTCTGTCCTAGGCCCTGTGTTGTTCAACATTTTTATTAATGACATGGATAAAGGGTTTGAGGCAATGATTATCAAACTGAAGTTGCAACAAAACTAGGAGGAGAAGGTAATATTTAGAAGAGAAAGAGAAGATTCAAAAAGACTCAGGCAAGTTTGAATTAGTTGGTTGAAATAAACAGGATGAAACCTAACTGGAAGAAATGTAAAATCCTGCATCTGGGAAGAAAAAAAGTTAAAGGAACAAGTATTGGATGGGGAGATCTGGCTTGACAACAGTGAATGTGAAAAGGATCTGGGTGTTCTAGGAGATCACAACTTGAACAGGAGCTGCTAAAAGGCAGACTATTTGGGGATTTAGCAACAGGAACAGAGCATACAGATCATGGGAAATAATTGTCCCACTTTATTCTTCCTTCTACAGGTCTCTCTTGAAAACTCTATACTCTAACAATTGCTCTAATAATTGTAGCATACTCTACTAATTGCTTAGCAAATAAAAAACTATAATCAAGAGGAACTGATTAACAGTTACTTAAATTCAGATTGACTATACATCTTATCTGGACTTGGCTGATAATACAGATTTCCTGAATTACACTTGTTGCATCTCTTTAAGGGATGACTGCATCACATTAATGTTCCTTTAAGATGGCATCTACCCTAGAAGCAGACATAGTAACCTGCAAGGGCATATCCAGACAACTGCTTTAACATACTTTCCACCAACCAGCAAGTATTCTCAGAGGAATGCAGGCATAATTTGCTCTGTCCCAATAGCCTGTCTTTACTTCACTTGACCTCAATTAAGGTCAGCAAGTGGTACTGTCAGAACAGTTTACTTTGGGGCATGTTAAGGTGTAGCACTTCCTTTCTCATCAGGGTTTCCACTTTTCCTACAAGACAAAACAACCAGCATTAATCACTGTCCTTTATGTAGTGGTAGGGTAGAATTCTACCAGATGAAATTTTAGCTTCGTTGATTGCTCCCTATTGCTTCTTGTTCTTGTGCTCTCACTCCTATCCACCACAAAAATCATCTGCAGTGCCTGATCCATGGGGGTCAGGTGAGGAAGCTGCAGCCCCTTCCCAAGATACATATTCCTGCAGACCTTATCATTTCTTTCTTGACTTCTGCTATACAATCTTTTGATGTAGAATTTTTAAAAAGCAAAATGCTAGGAAGAAAGAAAAAGTATCTTTTAGTGGCAGTTTTTAAATTTGATTTTGCAAATTGAAATATATTTTTTTCTGGACCAAACCAGTAAACTAAAAGAAAGGGGGAAGGGAAGTGTGTTAAAATCTCAGCTCTTTCCTAATCTATTCAGTTGTTTGGGTTATGTTTACTGCTTATTACAGATCTCTTTGTTAGAACAACTACTGTTGACATCATTCCTCATCCTGAAAAGATAAAGCCTAGTATTTTCTCACAACATCTGCACAGGGCATATCTCCAAGTTTAAATTCCACACTCATATTGGATAATGAGTTTTAAGGGGATGGAAATTACATTTACAAGTTACATAATATAAAATCTGGATTATTTTTTTTAAATATAACAATTCCAAAAAATTATAAATTCCAGTTGCTAGTTGATACTATGAAAGTAATTCAGTTACTCAGCATATATTTTATTAAGGCTTAGTAACATTTGGATCAATAGAAGTGTGTCTGACATGCCTAGAAAGCCAGTTCTGGGTCCTCCCTATACTTTTCACAGGAAGGGACAGTGTGAGAAGGAACTGAGTACAGCAAGAACTACATGGCTAAGAGAAATAATCCAAAATCCCTACTCTCAAATATTACAAAGTAAGGTCTCCCTTAAAGCCACTTCTGTTTGAACTTTAATACTACAGGCTATTAAAGAGGCTTATATGTTCCATAAATTAAACAGCAATACTATAATTAATAACCAATCATTAAGGAGTATTTGAGACCACCAGTACAACTGGATAAGCAAATAACTTGACCATGTATTTGGAAAGTAGTACAAAGAAAGTTTGAGGCTAATGACACACAAAGCAATAAAATAATTAGCAGTTAATAACAAATGAGGAATGTATTATATTCAGTTCAGTGAGAAAAGGCAAGTGAGTTCAAATAAAGGTGGAGAAGTTTAAAGGATTTTGAGAACTTATTCACTTAATGGAGCATACATAGAGTTCAGCTATAGAAGAGGAAAGCAAACAAATAAAACTAAACAAAAATGTAAAATTAAAGCTTCTTGCTAAAGCAAAGAAGGAAAAAAAGGCTTAAGGCTTCTTGTTACAACAAAGAATATAAGAGGTTAAAGATGTAATGTTTGTGCGTATGCACGCATGTGTGCGCGCACACGCACATACATATACTGAGAAGTTGCTCTTGAGTATGTTGTAGGACAGATCTTAATTTGGGAATAAAGAATGAGGTTTCTTTGATGGTGAAAAAAGGAGGAAAGGATTTCTGGTTTAGGAGGAGAGAAATAGAAAGGGAGGAGAGAAAAAATAATAATTTCCTTTCCTTTACAGTACTGGGCTGCTTCTGTTGATTTGGTGTGATGGGAAAAGGCATAGCTTCTTTTTGGAAAAAGAGGAAGGAAGGAAGGAAGGAAGGAAGGAAGGAAGGAAGGAAGGAAGGAAGGAAGGAAGGATCCACTCTGTGTGAGGTGAAGAAAATTATGGGACTTTTCTCTGTATATAAATATATATAATTTTTCCTTTTGCCTTAAACAGGAAGTTCAAATTACCACAGATCTTACTTGCTAACTATTTCTGTGGCTCTTGCCCTTTAAGCAATCTCTGCAATTGTATAACTGTTCCTCATAAAATAGGAAGCATTAAGAGAGTTTACAGGGGCTGGGAATGTTTGCAGAAGGTCATATATCGTGGGGACCAAATGCTTCAAGTTATGAGATGACATAGATGGAAGGCGCATTTGCTTTAGGGGGAGGGATATCATTGTCTTCCTTTGAATGCTGCCTTCTGCTGCATGGCACTTCAAACATGCCATACCCGAAACCAAGATTTTCATAGGCATCCAAGAAGCAGCCCAAATAATGACCATCCAGGCAATACATCACCAGTTCTGAGACCCCAAATACTAAACAGTGAGGGGGTCCATTTGAGT
The DNA here is from genome assembly GCA_030867105.1 of Liasis olivaceus. NCBI lineage: Eukaryota > Metazoa > Chordata > Lepidosauria > Squamata > Pythonidae > Liasis > Liasis olivaceus. The sequence continues at coordinate 61,346,167 of CM061351.1, forward strand.
ATGGTGGAGTGAAGGGCTGGCAGATAATATTAGAGGGCCAAAGAGTAACTTAGGCTCTACAGATGCAGATGCCCTTATTCTTCCATTTTTAGATGGGCATTAGTTTGATGTTAAGGAACTTGCAGGCGATTGTACCTATTATGCCACAGGACACATGATTGTGATAGACATATTTTATTAGGTGTTTATTTAAAAAAAACTAAAATGAAGTGCTGTATTCTATAGTAGAATATATAAAATGTATAAATTATTGGAAAAATAATTTCTCATGGTATTAATGGCAATGGTCAGGAAAGCCTATTTTTTAAAAAGTGCTTTATTGTTTAATACTACCTATTTTACATATTTTTGGTAATCTCCACTGCTAAACTTGCAGTCTTGGAAATGTATAATTATCATCATCAACATCATTATTTAAAATTACCCTTTTAATAAAATTTGCATTTTAGGAGTAAATCTTGGTTTAGAGGAAAAGAACAATCGTTTATTGGCACTAACAATCTTATAGAAGCATTATCAAAGAACTTAACATTAGGTAAAGACTTCTACAGTATATAGTTATGACTTCAGAAGGCAGAAACATAAGCAGGTATTGAGGACTGATTACAGAAGCTTTTGTTTTATCGCTTTTGCGATATTCGTATACTGCATTTTGTGGATTTTTGTTCACTTTTGGGAGCATACTAGACATATTTAAAAATAAATAATAATATAATTTAGAAACACTGATATATCTCCATCTTATTCACCGGACGATAAGACTGATTTGTCCCCTTCCTCACCTGCCCAGACACCGGCTCCCTCCTCCCCGCTGTAGAACTGCTACGGAGCGCCATGTAAGGCAACAAGCGTCCTGTAGTTTGCGCGTTACTCTGCATCGCGGGGACAGCCTCTACTGAAGTTGCTGGCTCGGGTGTCAGAAATGGTGGGCGGTACTGCAGCCATTTCTCACGAATAGTGCAAGGGCAGGTCGGGCCTGGCTTGATGCCCCTCAGCTGAGTGGCTACTGTTACATCGAACTGTTTCCCTGTCGAGCTCATAATGCCCAAAGCTTAAAAATCAAGACGTCAGCTGGAAAGAGACGACTGGATCTGACAGAAAATAAGCTTCATTTTCTTTTAAGGCTGAAGTTTGGAGGTAAGCGAAGGGTACTTCTTTAGCCCTGGAGATCAAATAGCCCGCTATTTTCTAAGTTATTTCTGCTCTGGAAGTCGGCTGATATTTTGCGTCTTTGCTTCCGCCAGTTGAAGTTCGACCACTCGGTGCAACCTGTGGTTGGAGGGTGAGTATAGAAGAGCTGCCAGAAACGTGCATGTATCTATTTGCTTCAGTTATCGAATCATTGTTCTACCCGTTACACGCAGAGAATGTGATAACTGTACCGCGGAGGTTTAGTAATATGTAAAGAAAGTGCAACGGCTGGTTGCCGTAAGCATCGGATCGGAAGTACCAGTCTCTTCCTACTTTCTTTTCCCTTCTTTTGTCCAGGAATTTTGGCATAACACATTGGTATATTAAAGAACAATTAGATATAACTTACAATTGTGCCCGCAGGAGTTGGCCTTACACATCTGGGAAACTGTATATGAGGAAGTCTTTAGAATTTGTATAGTTAAGGCATCAAGATTTCTTTGTGGTGAAGTTTCACCTGTGATTCTCCATCAGCTTTCCCCAGTTTTCTGAATGTCAGATATATAGTCACTGTACTTTCCAGAATTCCCAGCCATTAGCCATGCTGTAGGGGAATCTGGAAGCTGTAATTACAATATAACTGGAGGCCATCAGAATGGGGAAGTTTGCTTTAGTACTTACAGCATTATTTATTTTTATTAATAAAATGTATATCCTGCCACAATCACAGGACTCTCAGCCATTCACAAAGAAAATACAATCAAATATAGAAACATAAGCATTGACTGATTTATTATGTGCCATCAAGTTAGAGTCAACACTTAGAGACCACACAGATAGATTTTCTTCATGATGATCTGTCCCTAACTTGGCCTTCCAACAGTGCACTTATCACCACTGTAGCTGAGTCCATCTGCCTGTCATCAGTCATCTCTTTCTTTCCACCTTCCCCAGCATTAGAGCCGTCTCCAGAGTTAGGTCTTCAAATAGTCTCTTCCTCCACCCATGCCTCTCCAGAGAAACTTGGCAATCATTCTCTGTCAGTGCCAATAGCAGTTATCTATTGGTTATCTTTTCTTTCTTTTTAGCTGTGTCTAGAAAGAAGGGTCCTGAATTGCCCAATACGACACATTTTCTTCTGATTTTCAGTGTCCTAACAAGTGAGTAAATGGATCGGATAATTTTTATGTTTTGTTAATAACGATTTTTGTGCACTATTTTGTCTTAGGTGTCCTTTGGTAAACGTTCACTGTATTGTTTTAAAATGATGACTACATTTTAAGGGTTTGCTCTAGTCTAATCATTAGGTAAACACTACACTATTTGATGTAATTAGTTTTTTATCTTTGTAAAAAAGACTAATATTTAATTCTGACAGGAGACATATTGGGGGCAAACAGCCTTTGTGTTTTCAGTACAACAGGGATCAGATATTATTCTTTCTCCTTGAAAGCTGGGTGTAATGTAACACTAAAAATATTCTCCCATGATTAATGTATTCAGTTTACAGTTTTTTTCTTGATGCTGTTTTCAAACCACAGACTTCATGGCAGAATAATTTGGCCTAATTTTTGGATGCTTTTGCTTTTTTCCAGCCCCTCCTTTTTGTAACATCTTGTCTGATGAAGAATTTTGGGGGACACCAAAGCTTGCATGTTCTTTTGGGTCATTTTGGTCGGTCCCAAGAAAAATATTTTCCTGTAATGAGGCCTGGAAAGATATTCTGAAATTAAGACTTTGTGAAGTTTGCTTCTTCTGAGTTTACATATTGCACTATGCAAACATTTACTTTTACTTAACTGTGGTATGCCACAGTTACTGGGTTTATGCAAAATGAATGGATTATGACTTACAAATAGCAGTAGTGGGTTTACACAGCATGTTCGCTATGTTCATACAGTAAATTTGTGGCATGCCTTATTGTGTCATCTAAAGCCAGAGGATTTGTCTCTGTGAGGCCAGGCATGAGGCCATTAACCATGATTTGTAATCAATGATATAGGTTAAGGAGACTGCTAGCCCCTTGTTAAATAAATGCTTGACTGACAGGCAGCTCAGTTTGCTAGTGCCTGAAACAGTCCATCTGCCTATGCCTGTCAACAGTGCCCCCCCATCCCCTTGGTTGTGACAGAGCAAGAGAGATAGAGCCTATGAGAGAGTGAAAAAGAGTACAGGAAAAAAAGAGATGAGTGAACAGTTGAGAGAGAGGGAGCAGCACAGCAAGGGTTATTGCAAGTGGCAGCACAAGAGACAGATGAGGAATAGGCAAGTTGGACAGATGAGCCAGCAAACCAGATAGATAAGTGAGAGATTGAATGACAGAGAATGTGTGTGAAAGAAAGATGAATTAGAGAGATGGGAAAGGCATATGAGAGAAAGGCAAGTAACAGAGGGATGAAAGCAAGAGAGGAACAAAGAGATGAATGAGTAAGCGAGACAAACGAATGAGGGACCTGTATTGAGGTGAGAGAGTGAGAACCCAATGACTGAGAAGTAGGTAGGTGAGTCAGAAAGTGCCATCTTTCAGCCATTTTTGGCTCTTCCTCAGCACAACTGAATGTAACAGAGCATTGTTGTTATCATTCAAATGATGTATTAGCCTCCTCAATTGCCAAAGCAGTCCTAATTCCTGGGAACTGTTCTGAGCTTGCCAAGACAAGCATTGTTATATGGAAAAATAGTGCCATCCCTGAAATTTGACAGCAAACCGTTAATGCCAATGAGAGATTCCTAGATAAAAAGAGATGACTACCAAGAAATGCATTTTGGGGTGGCCAATTTAGGAGGCATTCTGGCAACTCTGCAAAAGGTAAAACAATAACAAAAACGATGGCTGGTGTGGGTCTTCCGGGCTGTGTGGCCGTGTTCTGGAAGTTTTGTTTCCTAACGTTTTGCCAGCATCTGTGACCGGCATCTTCAGAGGGCAGGAGCACAGAGATGCCGGTCACAGATGCTGGTGAAACGTTAGGAAACAAAACTTCCAGAACACGGCCACACAGCCCGGAAGACCCACACCAGCCATTGTATTCCGGCCATGAAAGCCTTCCACAATACAATAACAAAAACATTGATAAAAACATTTTTTCCATTAATCATTGTAGACATTGTTTTGTTATGTGTGGTCTGGAACCAGTAAGACTGAAGGAAGTTTAACAGCCTTTATATACAGCAGCTGGCTTTATTAAGAAAAATATTACACAACCACATCGGTCTGCTAGGGCATTTGCCTGACTCTCTCACCCAGGAGATCCCTCTTTTGCTCACTCCTTTTTAATCCCTGAACTATAATTTCTAATATAGACATGAACTACAATAATAGGTTATATTAGTATTTTTATGAGGCCGTCAAAGAGCCAAACAATTCAGCTAACTATTTTTTATTTAATATTAATGATCTAGCTAGGAATATTTATGAGCTGTTTCAATATCTATATACTATGCAGTACTTACCACAGTAACTGCAGCACTTGGGACTCTATTGTCAAAACTTGACACCCCATTTTTTACTGGATGCGTCTGATAGTGCTTTTTCTGACTAACAAATGTTATTAAAAGGCATTAGCTGAAGCTCACAAAAGCTTATGTCTTTTAATAACATTTGCTATTCAGTAAAGGGGCTACTAGATTCCTGATTTTTTTGCCACCATAAATATAAATTTACCAGATAAATAACTATATAAATAAATATAAACATGGCCCTCCTTCTACAATGGCACTTTTTACTGTTTGCGGAGCAACCAATTACAGTGGAACCTCGGTTCACGAACGCATCTGTTCACAAACAATTCGGGTCACGACCAGCTCAGGCCACAAAAATTTACCTCCGGTCGCAAACGCCGGATCGGGTGACGAACAGGATCCGTGGCCATTTTCCCTCCCGTGTCACATGGTCGTGACTTCCTGTAGGGAGGGGACTCTCCCTCCAAGCAGGAAGCGTGGCCATTTTCCCTCCCGTGTCACGTGGTTGTGACTTCCTGTAGGGAGGGGACTCTCCCTCCAAGCAGGAAGCACGGCCATTTTCCCTCCCAAGCAAGGTTAGCTTTCTCTCTCTTCATACTGTACTTTGTGTCATATTTTTGCGGTTTTTTAAAAAAAAAAACATGGTTCAGAACGGATTAACCGTATTTACATTGAACCTTATGGGAAAATTGATTCCGGTTGCGACCATTTCGGGTCGCGACCAGAGTCGCGGAACGAATTAAATTCGTGAACTGAGGTTCCACTGTATATCCTCATGGGGACATACTGGCCTCCCTGATAGTAATTCAAGATTTTATCTAACCTGGATTCCTTCTTTTGAGCTTAGAACACATCAGATAATGGTAGCTCCTCAGTTTAGTCAATAGGGGTTTTGGGGCTAGTTCTACTAGGCAATAATCTCATCATAGTCTACATTTTAGCTCTTGTTCCTCTTTTGCCCACCAAAAAGTTTTTGCCTGCCAGTGAGTTTTGCACACCAATTCATTATGTCCCCTTATTTTGGCTATCTTGCTTTTTTCTCCTACCAAATGGGTTAGGGTTATGATCAGGATTTTTGACTAATGTTTGGTAGTTACCTCTGCAAATTTATGTACCCATGCCATAATTATAACAAGGGTATTGTACCAAGCATTTACATCTGCAGCAGACAAAAACTTTTTGGACAGCAGATTTTAACACTAGTGATGAGCAAAAAAGGAACAACAGCCTAAGTCTTCATGCACTTACAAGAAGGGATACATCAGTATTGTCTTGTAGTTAAGAAATATGGGGGGGTGGGGCACAGGCTGGGCTGTCAATTTCAGAAGCCTGTATTGTGAAGTCTGAAACTTGTTCCTCCAAAAACTGTTTTCCTGAAGTAAAATTTAAAAGTGGTGGTGGAAATTTTGCTGAATGTTATAGAAGTAACAGACCTATTAAGAATTTTTTAAAAATAGATCAAAGTCAATGCTTTGTAATGCCCAGGGGGAACAATGAACCTTGTATCTCACAGATAAAGGTAAAGATGCCTTCTAGTCAATTACACGGACATAAACATGCATTTTGCCAGTGCCTTTGTCTTGAATGCTTTTCAGCTCCTCAGACCCAGATTTAATATTCTCTTTCATCCAGTGTTTCAGCCAGTGTTTCTTAAAGTGTGGTCTAAGGACCCCTGGGGGTCCCTCAAGACCCTCTCAGGGGTCTGTGAAATCAAAATTATTTGCCAGATATTGAAGATATTTGCAAAAATGTAAAACCATGTAACTCTTTTCATTATTATTTATTTGTTAAAATAAGGTATTTTCATGAAAAATATTTTATTTATCTAATGGGTTTAATATTGTTATTTATACATGATTCAGTAAATAAATATTCTATGAATGTATCAATTTTAATTTTTAATACAGTAAATATCAGTAAATATAACCCATATAAACAAAAGCTCTTTTGGGGTCCTCCATAATTTTTAAAAGTGGGAAGGAGTCCTGAGAGCAAAAAGTGTAAGAAACACTGTTTTAAGCCATAGTTTGAATATTTGCATGTTTCTTTTTAATAATGTATTTAATTTAAATAATATACACGAGAGATGAGTAAGAGCAAAGTTTGGGAATTGCAGTGCCAGATGGAGTATATGTGTCACAGAATCATAGAAGGGAAGTGTTGGAAGAGACAAAAGAGACCATTTAATCCACCCTTCCCAGTGCGAAGTATACCACTTGAATATCATTGCTTCAAAACTGGCAGGTATTTTCTCACAAGTAAGCAAGTGGTAGTATTCTGTGCCAAGCTTCTAGGACAAATGAGGGGCATGAAATGGAGAAATACTGTACATGCGATTCCCGTTGGAAAGCAAGAATCTATAGTTGATCCTTCCCAGCCTACCCATATCTGAAACCTCCCAAAGTGCAGAGCAATTAGCCTATAATCCCCCCACCCTGAAGGTACCCCTTCCTGATGATAGAGATACATAAATGTAAACTAACTCAATGACCCTTCCCTGGATATTGTCTCTTTGTGATAACGAGATGTCAATCATACCAGACTTCCCAGCATTGTATAAACGAGATGTCAGTTGGCAGTCATTCACCATAATGACCTAAGTTTGCACTGGTATGACACACAAGGTCATAAAGAGGCTCCTAACCAATCATTATCCTTCCTTTTGACTCTCTTTTCTTGAACTTAATGTATAAAAAATCCTATTTCTTTGTGTTTGGGGTGCCTCTTTTGACAGAGGTAGCCCTTTACTGCTGTGCAACAATAAAGGAAACGTCTAAAGGTTTCTCGTGTCCAGCGAAGTTATTGGCAGTCATCTCTGGGCAAAAACCTCATTTTGGGTCCAACAATTTTGGCAAGCCAGCCAGGAGCCAGCTCAAACTTCGGCGCCAGTACACTATCAATGGGAAGATGGGCCCCGAACATTTTTTTTGTTCACTCCCTTCGAAAGTGTGGTGTCATTGAACATTGGAGCAGTCTCTGAAATCGAGAAACCAAGAGCCCAAGGGGTCACTGCAAGGGATAGAGACTGACAGTGTGGCTGGGTGAACAGGTGACTGCTGGAAACAGTGGCAGAGAGATGAGGGTGAGTAGCATTTGCCTCTAATCAGGGTTTGGGCAGGATCCCTGGCGGGGGGGGGGGGGTTGAGTCCCTACCCGAGTCACCTGGGCCTGGGGTCTGAGACCCCAGGGGTTAGGCACCAGGTAATTGGGGTTTGAGTCCCTGGGGTGGGGTTTGAATCCCTGACAGAAGTCACCTGAAAATGGGGTCTGGCCAGACCAAGGGCACAGGGAAAAAGCCACAAAGAGTTCAATTCCCTTGCACCCCTCTGGAAGGTGTGGTTGAAAGCTTTTGTGAATTAACCCATGGAGATAAGAACTTAACTACAGGTACCTTAAGTCACTTGTGCACCTCCATATGGCCGAATTACCATTTGGACAATGGGGAAAGGTGGCCGGTTGGCAGCAGTTTTAAGCTGAGTGAAATTGCTAGCTTAAGGAGGTTGGATTATTTGGGGAAACCTAAAGATAAGTATGCAGCTGTATTCCAAAAAGTGGCTACAGATGAATCAGTAAGAACAAAGTGTGGGATCTTTATGATTCAAGGGGAAGATAAGGCTGACAGGGTAGTGAAGAGAAGCCTAGTGCCCCGGTGTTGCAGGAAGAAAAGGAGGAAGTCCCTCCACCCTATGCTCATTTTTGCAAGATCCTTCACCCCTGCAGCTATACCCCTCACTGGTCCCTTCTTTTTCAAACCCCCTTAGTGATGAAAGGTCACCCCCAACCCTCACCTTTCAAGGAAAGAATAATGGTTATGGGGAGAACCCAAAGCACGGGGAGTCAGTAAACCCTCAGCATTGGTTATTCCTGTTAAGGCAGACACCAATACCTGATGGGACGGGGAGAACCGAGATGGTATTTGTTTACACTCCCTTCTCTGCTACTGATTTGTATACAGTAGAGTCTCGTTTAACTGACCTTCACTTATCCAACATTCCGTCTTATCCGATGCCCCTTAAAAAAAAAAAACAACACGCATAAATCGGTGATGAGAAAAGTGTGCCGCTTGTTTGCGAGCGTGAGTGTACTCTTTCTTGTTGCTCCTGACAGTGTGGTGCTGCAACGCAAAAATTGATTGCAACAGGTGCAGCAGGCGCGTGCGTCTAGCCTATGACTCATGTGTTGGTCATGTCTCGCCTTTCCTAATGGTCGCTCAGTGCAGTTTGTTATTGTATGCGGATTGGTTTACTATGTGTTACTGTGCAGTGTTTACATGCATGTTAACATAAGTAACATAGTTGTGTTGTGAAGCAGTTTTTACTGCTTTTTAATTCCTCCCTATTATCTGACATTTTCGCTTATCTGATGTTCTGCCGGCCCGTTTATGTCGGATAAGCGAGACTCTACTGTATTTGGAAAAGTAATATCGTGAAAACCCTAATAAAATGGCTGAATTGGTGTCATCCATAATCTGAACCCATAACCCAGCCTGGGAGGGACCTACAGACGATGTTGAATGTGTTCTTGACAAGTGAGTAAAGGAGGTTAGTCATAGCCGTGGGAATCTAAAATAGCCGAAAGGAGGGCTGCTGCAGCCTTAGGTAATCAATAGGTGGGAGCTGCAGCGGCAGCTGCTCCAGAGGTGGAAGCCTTGTTTCCTGAGAACGATCCAAACTAGAATCAACAGGATCGTGCACACCCACAGAGGCTGCAGACCTACCAGCAGATTATAGTGGAGGCACTGAAACAAGGAGTTGCAAAAGTAAATAATTTATCAAAAATTTATGAAGTAGAGATCGCTTATAAGGTATATGTGGGACACACGAGATTGCAAGAGCAGCCCAGAAAGCGGGGGGGGGGGGGGGAGTAGAGGGTCCCACGGAGGAGGAGGGCGAGGAGGCTTAGATAGAGGTGAAAGGCACGGCATGGGGAGTGGCGAGGAGAGACAGTGCTTCCAATGTGGAAAACTAGGTCATTTCTAATGGGAATGCCCTCAATGGAGGCTGGAGACAGTAATGTTCTCTGAGGAAAATAGGGGAGTCAAGGGCGTCAGCACTTTCATCTGCCATTCGTCCCCAAGCCCTATGTAAATCTCCAAATAGGGGACAAAAGGTGCACAGCTTTAGAGGATACCAGGGCAACCCAGTCAGTATTAAACTCTTCTTTCAATACTGAAAAAACCTCAGAAGAGGTCTTGGTAATGGGGGCACTGGTAATGCTATGGCTGCCCCTCTGCTGCAAGCTGTAGAATGTCAAATTGGTAAAAAGAAAGTGACGTATCAGTTTTGGTATCTCCCTGAGAGTCCTACCCCATTGCTGTGGCAAAGCCCCTCTAGGAAGCCACAAAAGGGGGGAGACTTTGAGGAGTTTCGATGGACAAAGGACTGTGAAAGAGCTTTCAGGGAAATCAAAACATTGCTTTCGCAGGCTCCAGCATTGGAACTCCCCGATTTGGAAAAGCCCTTCTCCCTTTTTCTGCATGAGAAGGGAGGAGTAGCAGCGGGGACACTTACCCAGATGCTGGGGTCTTAGGAACGCCCTGTAGCCTGTTTTGGCAGGACAAAGTGCTTTAACTTCAAAAGGAAGTAGGGAGTTGGCACGCAGCAAAACAAAGCTCTAGCATTGCCTTTATCGATAAGAGTGCATTGTAAAGTAAACACCACAGGCCTTCTTAAAAAGGGTGGACAGTGGCAGTTTTGTTTAGAAATGTGTCCACCTGCAGGAGAGGGGAGGGGAAGGTAACCCAGGTGACAGCAAGCACTGCAGGAGGGAGACAGGCTCAAGAGGGTAGCGGGGAGCAACGTCATCCACTGGACTTTCAAGAAGCAGGAGTTTTACAACTGGCCACACTCCCACCGCAGCTGTTTTGTGAGGGTATCCGTCACAGCGTCCTCTCAGAATTAAAACTGTGCCCAGTAGCTCCGAAAGGCTGGCCTGAAAGAGGTTCTCAGAGGAGCACACAGGCTTGGCAGAGAAGCGAGGAGGGCAGATGATAGGCTACTAAGCCTTCAGCAAAGGCATTAGGCTTCAAAAGTTATCAGCCTTTTAAGCACCTCCTCCCTGTTTGCTCTGCCAATTTCCAGCCTTGAGGTCGCTTCACATGCTCTGGTCAGGGGGGCTTAGAGGGGAATCTATTTTTCACACTCACTGTTATTCTCCCTCCATGCCCCACATCCCATCAACATCCCAAGAAGCAAGCACCAGGCAAGGGAGACACCCTCCCCACCAACTAGAGCAAAGACGTGCAGGCAAAGCCGCAGCTCTTCTCCACCTTCTTCCAGAGAGAACAACAGCCACACTGCCAGCCGCTCGCCACCCCATACCCGGCTTGCTCGGGGTCCCACTCCGCCACTCCGCAAGAACCCCCTGCATGCTGCTGGAGTGGCTGGTGGTAGCCAGGGTGCGAGCCTCGCTGCTTCCCCTCCCTCGCTGTGCCTCGCTGCACCTGCCTGTTTGCGACCCCCTCAGCCTAGATGGGCCGCAGAGAGGAGAGGAGAGGTGAGGTGGAGAGGGCATTTTGGGCTGGTGGAGGATTGGGAATGTTTTGAATTATTCATCACGTTTGATGTGGACACCAGCTTGCCCAGAAACTGATTTGAAGGCAGGGTCATGAATTGTGTAGAACTGGTATATATGCAGTGGTGACTTTATGGGAAGTAATTGAGGCAGGGTGTCAGGATCCTTGCAATCAATCAACTATCAATTTGCGTCAACTATTAGATTTATTAGAGCTATTGACCTAGTTAGAATGTTTCCTTATATTGGCCATAAAATAGAAGTGTTTGTTTTGTTAAGAATGTTACCTTATATAGATTATATATATATTGCTTGCTCATTCCTGCCATAAAATAAGGGAGGGAGAAATTTAGGTAGACAGTTAGAGACAGATGGAACGTCAGGAATTCGCAAGGTCATGCAGGCGTGAGACCAAGAAGAGATCCAAGGAAAGGTGGGAGAGGGACTGGAACAAAAGAAGGGAAACCTCAGAGAGGGGTTTTCAGTTTCAGTAATCTATGGAATGCTGTATGTTTCTTCTCAATAAAGAAATCTTTACTGGAATGGTCTAGTCTCCGGAGGATTTACTTGGATTGGGAATTGAGTGTTGCAGACTCTGACACAGGGCCACTACCCCCGGGGACCTCAGCCCAGTTAGCCGAAGTTATAGCATTAACAGCCCTGCGTACAGGGAAGATAGTAACTATATACACGGATAGCAAATTTGCATTTGGAATAGCACATCCATTTGGGAAGATTTGGAAGGAGAGATGTCTATTGACAGCAGCTAATAAAGAGGTAAAATATGGACACCAGATATTGCACCTACTTGAGGCAGTACATTTGCCCAAGTCAGTGGCTATTGTGCATGTGAAAGCTCACACAAAGGAAGATACTAAAATAGCAGATGGCAAGAGGCGGCTGACACGGCAGCAAAGGCAGCAGCCTTGCAACAGACAATCAAACAGCTGGCATTGATTGCTGAGCCCAAGTTTGCTCTTCCCCCAGGGGAGCCTCCATACACATCACAGGAAATTTAGAGGCTCCAAAAGTGGGAAGGGGTAGAGAGAGACCTACAAGGATGGTGGAGGCTTGGGGATAAAGTTGTTCTGCCATGAGCAGTGTTGTGGCATATTCTGAAAGAGACCATGGAAGAACTCATATGGGACCTCAGGCGCTGGCTAACTCGATTCTGTGAGCCTTTGTAGCTCCAGGAGCTTATACCTGTGCCTCTCAAGTAGTGGGACAATGTCCTACATGCCAAACTAATAATCCAAAAGAGGAACAGACAGTGCCCCCGGAGTCCAAATTAGGGGAGCGTATCCACAGGAACAAATTGGGAGGTGGACTTTACCAAGCTGACAAAAAGCCAGGGATATAAATATTTGCTGGTCCTGACTGACACCTTTTCTGGCTGGGTTGAGGCCTTTCCTTGTCAGACCAATAAGGCCCAGGAGGTGGCAAAGGCACTATTGAAAGAGATTATCCCAAGATTCGGCCTCCCAATACAGGGAATCAGGAGTTATAATGGTCCACACTTCACATCAAAGGTGGTGCAAGAGGTTTGTAAGCAGCTCGGGATAAAATGGAATTTTCATACCATTTATCATCCTCAGTTTGGGGAGAGTGGAGAAAGCTAATGGGATACTAAAGCAGATCATCTCTAAAATAGCCCAGGAGGCCCACCTAAAGTGGCCTCAAGTACTTCCAATTGCTCTCTTTAGAATGAGACTTGCCCCTAACAAACGCACTAAAATATCACCCTTTGAGATCCTATATGGGAGACCCTATCCCTTCAAGAGGAGAGGGATACCTGAGACCCAGTTGGGAAATGAACTTGTAAAGGACTATGTCAAACAGCTCTCTGCCGTGAATTCCTCTTTTTCTCAGTACTTGCAGGAAAGCTGCCTACCTGGACTAGATCACCCAATACATCCTTTTAGCCCAGGAAATTATGTGCTAGTAAAAACCTGGACTACTGAACCTTTTGGACCCAAGTGGAAAGGACCCTACCAGGTACTGCTGACAACGCATACAGTGGTCAAAGTAGACAAACTGAAGAACTGGATTCACCATACCAGGGTGAAGAAAGCCAAACCCCCGGAAGACAAGTGGACTGTACAGCCCGTGGACCCAGGAGAGGGAGGACTGAAGTATCTCTTCAAAAGACACTAGTGCATGGGTGGACTAAGTGTTCAAGTGATGTGACACTCAATCTTCCAATACTCAGACCTTTACAAAGGGGGGAAACAGAATTGGGAGAATAGGGTTAATAAGAATGGCCTTCAGTGTAACACACCTCTACCTTGCAACCCTATGGCTTTCCCATGCAGTCGCTAACAAGTCCTTCTTGGTACAAAAACAAATCTGTGTATACCCAAGAAGTTGTCAAGAAGTTGGATCACTTCGTACCTATCCACCTTCTAGAACCCTAACTTGTCAGTATTACAGAGAAAGAGCTGGGTGTAAGCATCAGGAAATATCAGCCATCGCCACAGATGGGAAGGAACCTTGCATTTCACTTTCCTCAAAGGTAGGGAAGCAAATATTATCCTTTGTAGAAAACCTAAATCAAAGCCAGCTCCCTGTAAATCCTTATGATCCTGTGATCATACATAATGTCCAATATAGAAAAAGAATGGAATCAAAAAAAGGAAAGGGAGAATTGGAATGGCAGTTTATCACGACCAAAAGGATAGTTGGGAAGATAATTACATTGTAAATATGTCCTCCCAAGTGGCAGATAACCTTAAACTTTGAAACTGCTGGATTTGTACCCACTTGCCCACTCACACTCTGGAAGGTGTCCCTCTAGTCGGAGTACCCTTAACCTGTACTGACTCAAACCCCAAGCTAGCATACAAACCCCCAGAAGGGTTCAAGGATCAAGTAGTCAATGTATGGACCTTTACTAAATTTATCCAGAACAGAAACTGTTGTTGTGTAGCTAGGCAACCACCTGTTAATTCAAAGAGACACCCTGCAGGGAATCTGAAAGGGTGTGGGGATGTCACTTATATTGACTCCCCCCTTGGGATTTCTGAAACGGGAAAGTTCTGGATTTGCAGACATAGGGCTTACAAGTTCTTACCCCCAGCTGGTATGGAACGTGCTCATTGGGGGTCTTGATGTGCTTTGTCAGAATTCATCCTGACATTTACATAACCAGGCAAACCAAGCCCCCTGCATCTTGATACTGACGATCCATCCACAACCCACTAGTTGAATGGGACTCCCTGATGAATACCTTTTTCAGATGGGTATTTCCCACGGTTGGGGTAGTGGAGTTGGAATAGTGGAGTGCCCTGTGAACAGACTGCGAACAGTCACTCATGCCCTTGTTATCTCCCAGATAGACTACTGCAATGCGCTCTACATGGGGCTACCCTTGAAGAGTATCCAGAAGCTTCAGCTGGTCCAGAATGCAGCCGCGCGAGCAATTTTTGGGGCCCGAAGAAGGACCCATATAACACTTTTGCTCCGTGAGCTGCATTGGGTACCGGTTTGTTTCCGGGTCCAATTCAAGGTGTTGGTTATCACCTTTAAAGCCCTACATGGCATGGGGCCAGGTTACCTGAAGGACCGCCTCGCCCCCACGATTTCAACCCGTCCCACCCGATCTCACAGAGAGGGCATGCTCCGGATCCCCGCGGGTAAAAGAACTTCGACTAGCGGGGTCCAGAAGGCGGGCCTTCTCTGCTGTAGCCCCCGCCCTTTGGAACATCTTGCCCCCGGGGGTGAGACAGGCCCCCTCACTCCAGGCCTTTCAGAGGGATTTGAAGACCTGGCTCTGTCATCTGGCCTGGGGCGGGGAGGGAGGATATCAGAAATGGGGTTGGCTGGCCCCTTAGCGGCCTGGGTGTGGCCTCTATTGGCCTCTTGGATTTTTTAGCCTTTTTATCCTTATCTTTGTAAATTCTGGTTTTTATAACTTTTAAACTTTTTTGTCATTTTTAATTATGTATTTTCAATTTTAGTTTGTTGTAAGCCACCCAGAGTCCCCCGTTGTGGGGAGATGGGGGGGACGACAAGTCAAATAAATAAATAAATAAATATGCCCTCTTAAACATTTCTGCATCCCTTGAGATTTTTACAAAAACCACTGCCGATGCTCTTAGTAAAATACAGGCTGAAATAGACTCAGTCTTGCAGGTGGTGGTTATTAGCAAGCCAAGGTGGTGTGTGTGCCCTTGTGAACTCCAGTTGTGGAACTTACGTTAGCCATCAAGGTCAGGTTCTCACTGGCATCAAAATGATTATACAGCAGTCTGATACATTCCATAATATAACTCAAACTGCCCTCTCTATTCCCTTCCATGACCTATGGGAATCCCTCACATCATGGTTACCAGGCTGGGGATGGCTGAAGAAACTGTTTGTAGGTCTGTTGTTTGTTGTGGTAGTAGGAATACTGGTATGTTGCTTCCTTCAGTGCCTACCACTTGTTTGTAGGCTGTGCCCCAGCTGGATTCCTAACACCAAAATGATGATGCTGAAAGCTGGAAGTGGTAAATATGTAGGAGCTAGTGCTAGTCCTGTTACAGACTGGAAGTCTTGCAAGGAACAAAGGGGGAGAAATGAGGGGCACAAAATGGAGCAATACTGTACGTGTGATTCCCGTGGGAAAGCAAGAATCTATAGTTGATCCTTCCCAGCCTACCCATATCTGAAACCTCCCAAAGTGCAGAGCAATTAGCCTATAATCCCCCCACCCTGAAGGTACCCCTTCCTGATGATAGAGATACATAAATGTAAACTAACTCAATGACCCTTCCCTGGATATTGTCTCTTTGTGATAACGAGATGTCAATCATACCAGACTTCCCAGCATTGTATAAACGAGATGTCAATTGGCAGTCATTCACCATAATGACCTAAGTTTGCACTGGTATGACACACAAGGTCATAAAGAGGCTCCTAACCAATCATTATCCTTCCTTTTGACTCTGTTTTCTTGAACTTAATGTATAAAAAATCCTATTTCTTTGTGTTTGGGGTGCCTCTTTTGACAGAGGTAGCCCTTTACTGCTGTGCAACAATAAAGGAAACATCTAAAGTTTTCTTGTGTCCAGCGAAGTTACTGGCAGTCATCTCTGGGCAAAAACCCCGTTTTGGGTCCAACACAACCTGAGGCAACAACCAATCCTATTATAGTGAGGTAGAATACAATGAAATATTTCCTCTTCAAAAAGAGGCAGAGTTTATGATACAAATAAGGCTCTTAAAAGGAAGTTTCATCATTATCTGCTTTTCCAGGAGCAAGGCAGAATCTAGAAAATAATCGTCTTCTGAACAGAAGCTCTGAAGAAGCAATTGGCTACAAATTTATCAGAATCATAGCAGACTCATATAAATACACTGAGATTATCCATTATATATTTTTTAATCTGAATTCTCAATGTAAATGCAGAATATTAAACTTGAATATTAATTGTCTTAAATTGAGGATGGTTTACAAGTGCCATGTTTCAGGTCTAGGCCTTGTGAAATCCAGTTAAAATCTATGATGTCAGGACTGCAAAAGTTAACATCTCTACTGCCTGTCAAAAATCTGAATTCCTTTCTTCTGAATTTAAGATCTATTTTGCTTTAGGTAGATTGTGTCACTTCTGATTATCATATAATGTAGTAGTACTTAAAATAACTACTAGCCTTAAAATTCTGGCAATTGACAATAGGACTTTTGAAAACCTAGACATGGGAGTTTTGAAAACTTAGTGTTTTATTTATAATAAGGATGTTGTCTATAAGGGCAGGCTGGAAATATTGTTATAAGCTAGTCATGTTGGTGGATTTATTTGCCAGACCACCTCTTAAAATTAGATCGCCTCAAGGTCACAAATGTTAATTTTAGCATTGTTCACATGTTCATAATTTGGCTAAAATAGGTTTGCACTTTGTGCATGTTTGAAACAGATCTTATGGGATTTTGAGTGGGTGCTATGGTTTCTTTTAGAAAGTCAGTCAATAAGTATATGAGCAGCTCTTACACCTTCCCCTACTGTTCTTTGCTAGCACATGTAAGAGTACTATCGTTCAGAATTTCCTCCCTTGCATATTGGAGAAATGTACGTGACAGACAGAGGGAATTAAACAAAAAATACTGAAAGCAAGAACAGGGCTTCTGTTTACACTTTTAGCATTTATTTCAGTCAGCAATTCACAGTCAGTCAGTCAGTCCTCTTTTTTCCTATGTTTTTCCTCACATTGTTTTGCCTAGCATAGGCATCTGTAAACGACTTACTGTGTTAACAGGAAATGAATTGCAGCCTCCTTTTCAGGCATCTACAATTCAACTTTAAAAAGAGAAGTTGTCTTTGAAATTACCATAAAAAATATAAAGTTAACAATAAATAGTATTTTTCATAGATATTGCTTATCACTTAATTATGAGCAAGCTACTCAATTGAAAAACAAATGTGGTGTTTGATCTGGGATGGGAAGGGCTATATTTATATTCAATAACAGTAGGAGGTGCTAGAGTGAGATGTGCTACTTCAGACTCTAGGTGGGAAGATTCTATGCTGTCAGGGAAGTGCCCAACAATAGGTCTTCACTTACATCCTGAACAAATACAGTCTATTCTGTTTCCTTATTTCACCACATTTGCAGATACTTGCAGGTTATGCCAAGTAATCACAAAACGTCAACGCTTTCTTTCAACCCTTTCAACAGAGGAAAAACAAAGTTGGTTTGTTTTTTTATACACCAAAACTGAGTACTATATATTTTAAAATATAATCTGAATATCTTTTTTTTTTTATACAAGCAGGTTTCTACTGAGGATCAGCTACCTCTTCTCAAGTTTTAGCATAATGGATGTCAGCCAGCTAAGCAAGCACGCAAGCAAAATGACCCCCAAGTCTTCTGTAGTCCCTACAAAAGAGAAAGCAGCTAAAGGGTTATCCTGTGAGTCCAATTGCTATGAGGAGGCCAGGAGGCCAGAGCTAAGTACTCTTGAAGAGGCTTTCAGGAAATTTGCTATCCATGGGGATACAAGAGCCACTGGAAAGGAGATGCATGGGAAGAATTGGTCCAAGTTGTGTAAGGACTGCCACGTGATTGATAACAAGAATGTGACCCTCATAGATGTTGACATTATCTTCAGCAAAATCAAGTAATTTCTATTTTCTCCCTTGGCCTTTTTTGATATTTTTCCCCTTGAATGTTTACCACATTTACCTGAGAGGTAAATGAATATAACAAGACTCCCTTCCCCAAAGTAAGAATAAACAAGAACAAATGCCCAAACAACAGCATAGACAAAAAGCTTCTCAACCTGCCAGCTCCACTTGAAACAAATCCTGGAGATTCTCCAGTATAGTAACTGTGTGCTTGCCGGAAGCCACACTCCAAAAAAGGCAGGACAAGGCAGGGTGGATGGTTGGATAGACAGATAATTTATACAATGAAGTGATCTCTTTAGTCCATTCTCACACACAAATATTCTCTTGCACGGACATACACAGCACCAACATACACCTATACATTCTTCTCACACCTTTGACAGAAATAGCCAAGAAGAAGAAAGAAGAAAATTGAAAAATTTGGTTAAGGGAGAAAGAATAGCTGCACTGGGAAGGAAAAGGAAACAGAAAGGCAAGGGGAAGAATTAACTGGACCACAGAAAGAAAGTGGGGGAAAAGCCTAGTTTGGATGTTACCAAAAGGATTAAATTTACCAGCCTAACCATGGCTCCCAAGCAACAGACTACTGCAGGTTTGGAGTCATCTGCACTTCTGACCATTCCTTTATTTGCATCAGCTTCTAATTATTTGGGGAGGAAACCTGTCTTCCTGTCAATAAATATGGTAAATTGCTGGGAGTCTTTTTGAGAATAATAACAGATAAACTATATTCATAACCATATGCATCTTTTAAAGTTTTTTATCATAAAAATTGTCACATTTTAAAAATGTTTATACTGTGTGAATGTATGTCGTTATTTGGTTCAAGAAGGATACATAGTAAAGGGAACAAATAAAGGATGTTTAATTTCTTTCTGCATTTTCCATATTTATAAATCAAATGCACTGTATCAGCTGAACTGCTTCCATTTTTAAACTAGAGAGAAAAAGGTTATTCAGTCTAAATGGCTTGGAGAGTCTGCATGAAAGAGGATGACTCAGTCATCAGTGAAGGACTGCAGGGATAGGCAGTTGGAATGAAGCCTAGGAAGCTGAGCCAAAGAATATATTTTGCTTTTCCACCTCATGCATTTGGAATTAGATGAGTGGAATGAGTAACCAGAATGAGATTGGAAAGGCTAACATATAGGGTAAATAAATTAAGTCTCATTACGCATATTAAAATTAGTGGGCAAGGCTGTACATATACTGCTTCATTTTATATTATTTTTATATCACATGTATAATATATGCAAATGACATTTTCCAGACTGTGTTATTCATTATTCATTTGATTGTGGAAGAAAAACTCCAGAATTTTTCCTGTGAGCTAGATATTTGAGGGAGAAAAGTTGGTTTGTTTCAAACAAATAAATGTAAATAATATGGTGTTACCTACTTAAACTTTCTCAAAAAGTTAGAAAGTAATTTTACTGATTTATTCAACAAAGAGGAAGGGCACAAAAAAGACTCTGTTTCCCCACATGTACTCTTGCTACCATATTTCATTGTTTTTTTTAAAGATCAATAGATCAAAACATATTTCTGAAGTTATTTTAGGATGAAGTTCATCCCAAAGCTTGTATATTATCCTGGATTATTTTCATTTTTTATCTTTTTTTCCCTAATCAAATCCTACCTCCCATAAAGCTTTAATAGAAAATGAATTTTTAAAATATACAGTATGTTTTATGTTTAGACAATACTGCAAACAGTAGCAGTTTCTAAGGAGTATTAACTTCAGTGAGTAGAGTAGGTTCCCCCCTCCCCCTTGGAGAAAAGAAGAGACAAAACGTTTGTCATGACATCACAATACAAACCTTGCCCATTATGTACTTGAGTGTGATGCTGTGACACAAGTACCAAAGGTCGAAGCTTTATCATGACATCACAATGCATGTTTCATTATTTTGGTATTATTGTGGTTAGGAACTGATGCCTATGAAGGGCTGCAGACTCCAACAAAATGTTTAGCATAAACCCGCTTTGATCATGCGTCCCCCTCCTCATGTTACTGTCAGCCAAGTGCAGTAGGTGCAGTGCCTATTGGCTGATCCTGTCTGCGTTTTTAAAAAATCAACAAACTTAAAACACAAGGAGCAACATGGCTTGAAATAGTCTCATTTTGTCTCAAGCTTAGGAAAAATGCCTCTGGCTTAGAACAAAATTCAGAAAATGGACAATTTAATTCCAAATTCAGAATACTTGAAAAGATTTATCTGAACTTGGAATTTTTTTGCAGAGTCTTATTATTAAATTGTAACCAAGGTTCCCATGGATAAGACTATTCTCCATTCCCATTAGTTCTGAAAAGTCCTAAATTTTCTGGTGAATCAGGTGGCATATAAATCTTTGTAAAAATTTTTAAAAATGTAATAAATTAGCCACCCATGCTATATTTTAGTCTGAAAAATAAAACAGATTTTATTGAAGTAACAGAATCATAGAATGCAAGGGTGGAAAGGAACTTTGAAGGTATTTAGTCTAACCCTCTACCCATTACAGGAATCCAGTATTACAGCTTCTCTCACAGATGGTGATTCAGGCTCTGCTTAAATACCTCTAACAAAGGAGAGTCCAGAATCTCCCAAGATAGTCTGTTCCATTGTTGATTTGTTCTTACCATTAGGAAATTCTTCTTGAAAGCCAGCTGAAATCTACTTCCTTGAAATTTAAACCCAATGTTTCTTGTTCTGTCTTCTGGAACAACTCTGCAAAATTTTGCCCCATGATAGCCCTTAAGATACTTGAAGACATCTATCATGTCTCCCTGCAATCTTGTTTTCTCTAGGCTAAAAATATCCATTCTTTGGATATCTCCCTGCAATCTTGAGCATTCCTCAAAGATTTTTTCTTGTAGGTCTCTTTCCATCTTGGTTGCTTCCCTTTAAATATAGTCTAGTTTACCAATATCCTTCCTAAAATCTGATGCCCAAAGCTGGTGCAATACTCTAGATATGGTCTGACCAATGGAGAATAAAAAGGAACAATGACTGGCTTATGTTCGGCTTTTGAACCACCAGATCCTTTTCATATGGACTGCTCTCCCCAGTCCTACTATATACTCTTGCCTTTGATTCTTTGTACTCAAATGTAGGACTTGGTATTTATCCCAATGAAATCATCTTGCTGTTTTCTGCACATTGTTCTATCTTGTTGTGATTCTTATAAATCTTTAAAAATAAGTTGAACAGGTTGCAGAATGGAACTCTGAGGAACACCCTTCAATGCTTCCACTTTGACACAGAGCCACTGACATACACTTGTTTGGTACAATTATTCAACCAGCTCTGAATCCATCTAATGATACCATAGCACAGCCCACATTTTGCTATCTTCTCTGCTAGAATTCATGGGAGATGTAAAATGTTTTGCTGAAGTGAATGTGTGGTCAACTGAACTGTTCATTATCAGCAAAGGGAATCAAATTGGTTTGGCAGAGTTTATTCTGATCAACCCATGCTAATACCTGTCAAGCAATGCATTCTTTTCTAAATATTCAGAAAAAAGAACTGTTTAATAATCTATTCCAGAGTTTTGTCACTATTAATTAATTGATCTAGTCCCAAAGATTTAAATTCCTTCATGGTAGCCAGGTGCTCCCTAACCATCACTTTCTTCTTGAATTGCCACTCCTTCATTATATTAATTGTTTCCATTTGAACACAGTTCCCCTTTGGGGAGAATACTGCAGCAAAGCAGGAGCTGAGGAGCTCTGATCATTCTCTATTACTTGTTATTATCATATAATTTTCTCATAGCACCAAGCCCACCTCTTCTGTCCTCCCTACTTTATTACTGATTGCAGTTTTTGTTCACTTTAGCTTCCATTTAGGGCTAAAAGCCTTTCTAACTTCCTGCAGATATTAGCTAATTCTATTGCACCTCCTTGGTGATTACATTTATCTTCCATTTCCTATACACATCCCTTTTAATTCTTAGCTCAGCCAAAAGCTCCCTAGGTATCTAAAATGAGAAGCCCCCTATTTTTTTTCCTAATTGGAATGGTGATATTAGATCAAGGAGCTGACTTGTTGCCTAATAGAGAGAGATAACTGGATGGAACCGGAGAATATGGTGTCATCACCTGCTGGCTAGGCACTTCACAGAAGTGGTACAGATCTACTGGTCAGAGTTAGTTGCTATAGCCTATAAGGATTCCATTTTCCTTGTCAGCTTCCTCTAATAAGTTTGCTGCTTCAAAGTATCTTGTTTTGAACAATTCAGTAAAGATAGAGATTGTTAGACATCCCACTGCCTAACAGCTTTCCTGACTAAGCTGATGCAGGTGGTCTCAGATATGGTTATGGAGATACCAGTTCTCTTGGTCTTGGGAACTTTTAGTACTTACATTGAAATTACTTTGACAGACATGGCTCAAAATTTAATTCATGATTGTTCTGGATTTATCCAGATTGATTCAGAACCAATACATAAGGTCTGCCACATCCACATTTTTTTTCCTGGAAGGAATTTTCAGTATTCAAGGGTCCCAAACATGGTATCCCTTCCCTGGATGGATCATCTCACATGAAAATTGGCTGCTGCAGCAACTTCCCCTTCACAATGTTTGATGTTTTAACATTGATTGTTAAACTATTAATCTGCCCAAAGAGTTTAATAGATCTCTTTAGAGTCTAGGCAATTTGGGGAAATGCTTTCTCAAATCTGCCCAATAGTTCTTATCAGTGACCTGACTGAGATGTGAAATTACTTCAGTCTCCTGTGCAATTAGTATGATGGCTCCTGAGTAGTACTGAGCACATGCATAGTGTCAAAGCCCATAATGGAGCATGGTATATGGAACAGTGCAGGCAAAGGAGTGTGGAGGTAGGGGGCTTGAATGACTGTGCCATTACAAATACCACAGTTATCAGGGAGGAAAAATAAGTAATAGGTTTCCTCTCTCACTGCATCTATGGAGAGTAAGCCAGTGGATCCTCTAGGCCTGTTGGGCAGATTACATGGCCCTGGCTGGTACTCTAGGACTATCTGAGCGCCATTGTGGACTGGTTGCAAATTCTTTGTAAACTGCAGATTCCAGTATTATAGCAGCATAAGGGAATATTAAGCCACCAGTTGACTTGACACACCTATTTATGTAGAGGTACATAGATACTCATCATGCTATTCCCATCACTGCAATGTGCTTTTATTCTTGACCCTCTCTTCTAGTTGCATTGTATAATCTAGGTAACATTTGTTGCATATCATTTGGGTTCTCAGCCAACTGTATGGCACTAAGTACACACACATTTACATCCCCAATCAATATAACTGTAACATTCCCCACCATAATAGAGAGAAAAATACATATATACAAAAAAGAAAGAAAGAAAGAAAAAAAGGAAAAAAAAGAGACAAAAAGAGAAAAATAAAGCACAAAGTGGATAGTTTACGAGTATCATAGAATTAGGTTGAAATTTTCTATATGTTATTAACAAGTTGAGTATAATACATCATTTCAAAAACTCAAATCATTGTTAAAATCTAATATATGAATATAAGTGGCAATAGTACAGTATAAATCATAAAATGTGATTAAGAATTATTGTAATTTCTATCTGAGCAATTAAAAACTTTGCATTAGGGGAAAGCCAAATGTTGGATGCCCAAATAGAGAATTATAATCCAAATATGGTTTCCAATTTTAGTGGAATTCTGTGTCAGATTTACTTTTGAAATACAAAGTTATTTTGACATGGAATTTAACTGAGGAAGAAAAGCAATATCTGTACCAAATGATAGGGTTTAATACTGCCAAAAACGTTAAATATTTGGGAATTTATTTGACAAAATTAATGAAGACCTATTTAAAAACAATTATTCACAGATCTGGAAAAATATAGTGGCAGATTTTTTTAAGATGGAGAAAGTTAAAACTGTCTTACTAGGGAAGAACTGCAGCCATTAAAATTAATATTCTACTGAAGCTTAATTTCCAAATTATTATAATAAAAGTGCATAAGGTACTAAATGACTTCCAGAGACAAGTAACTATTTTTACGACAAAGACAAAGATTGTAGATTATTCAAATGAACAAGGCAGTCTGGCAATCCCAAACTTTAAATTGTATTATTAAGCTTGGTATTATGAAACTAAGTTTAACTTGGTTTACATATTGGATTATATCATCCTATGGTTGGGTACCTCCATCGAGAGAGTGGAACTGCACAAATCTTTTTGGACTGATACGAACAGAAATAAACAGCTTATAAGAGATCATGCAATAACAAGCAGCATATTAAAAGTCTTGGTACAGGAAAATAATTGGTCCAGACTTATTACTCCTTACCTTGTTATTGAATATTTATTTTCATGGAGAGAAGAGCCCAAAGAAATTTGCTCAGTGGAGAAATAACAGATTGTATAGACTGCAAGATGTGATTATTAATAGGACAAAGATAAAATATTTTGAGACTGTCTCCTTGGAGTGGTTAATACTGCCCAACTGCTTTTGTTTTCATCAAATAAGTAGTGTTGCATTCAAGGAAGTGCAAAAACAAGGGGAATACTTAAAAGACTTGACTGAATTTGAAAAACCTCACAACACAAAATTTGAAGCATTTGCTAAGGCTTATTTAGAAATTGTTAGTGAAATATGACTTAGCAACTGAACAAGTTAAAGACTGCATAAATAAATAGATGCAGAATTTAGATACAATAATTGACATGCACCAATGGGAATTTCAATGGAAGAAAAAAATATAAAATTTGAATACATACTGAATATTATATGTAAGAGAAAACTGGCATGTTTTATACTCAGTATGTTACTCCAGTATTGACTACTAAAATGAACAGTTCATTCTCTAAAAATTATTGGAAATGTAATTATTAGGCTGGTTCATTTTTCCATATTTGGTGGCACAGTTATGAAGCTTAACAACTTTAGAAAATGATTTATAATGAAATTAAACAAATGTTAAAAGCTGAATTTCCTTTCAACCCTGCTATTTTTAAAAATTAAATATTATTAAACCTTACATTCCCACAAAGTATTGGCTCTGTACATGGAAACTGCTCCAAGGATACTCTGTGTTACCAACTGGAAAACACAATTATCTTTTGCAGAAGAATGGCTAATTAAGCTCTGGGAATATGCCTCAATATCTTTGTCTTAGTCTCTGCTCAATGTTGAGTCATATTTTTAACATTCCATTTATTATCATAGAATGTAAGAATAGAAGGCATCATGGAGATCCATTACTACAGCATCACTGACAGATTGTCATCTAGCCTCTGTTTAAATACTTCCAGTGAAAGAGATTCAGCTACATCTTAAAGCAGTTCCTTAACTGCCTTACTGTTCTCACTGTTGTCTAATAAAAAGTCTTTTAATTTAAAACCATTGTTTCTGTTCTTGCCTTCTGGGAGGCACCAAATAAGTCTACCCCATCTTCTACATGATAGTCCTTCAGTTATTTAAAGGCATGGTCACTTCCTTCCAAGGTTTCTACTGCATTTACTTCCTCAGCCAGTTCTCCCTTCTTGGTTAGAATCAGATCTAGAGAGCTGATTCCCTGTCTCTCCTTCAGTCTGCTAGAAAATGAAACAGTCAAGACCACTGATAAATGTTTGGAACCTCACATTTTGACTTATTTTTTTTTCTTCCTAGCATTTTTCCCACAGGTGCAGTGTCTGCTTTTTTTTTTTTTTTCCCAGATCAACAAAATGTTGATCCATTGGTTGCGACAGGCATTGACTAACCAGCTTGTCACCCAAGTCTAACACTGTGGGCTGAGAGAGAGTGACTGGCCCAAAGTCACCCAGTCAGCTTTCATGCCTAAGGCAGGACCAGAACTCATAGTCTTCTGGTTTGTAGCCTGGACCAAACTGGCTTTATATAACAATTAATCATTATCAAATAAAAAATCAAATATCTTTAAGAATAATAACATGCCATTCAGTATCCAAATATTGTTGAACCACTTCAGTGTTAATGGCTTTTTTAATCAGAATAATAACACCTGCTGCCTTAGTAATATAAGATGTACTCTTTTAACTAATTTCAGACAGCAAATACTTTTTATTTTGTAAAATATATTAGTTTCTTCAAAAAATACATCAACATTATATTTACTTATCATTTTGAATAACTTTCTATGCTTAACAATGTGTTGCATAGCTTTGACATTCCATCTCAATATTCTAAGTTTTATCATCTGTTAAAACTGGATTTAAAATAAATGTGCATTTATATTATTCTAAATATTTAGATAATAAGGCTTCAGATTATATAGCATGTAAATATAAGTAGATATATTTAAATATAATATACTTAAATGAATAAAAGCATGTTTAAGAATAGAATTCCCAAAATTAACTCAAAGAATTGAGGTGGGAATCAAGGGGGGAAAGGACCAAGTTTTTTTTTAAATAAAAGCAGTAACTTCCAAAGAGAACAAGTTAACCACCTCCCTCCCTCTCCCCCAACCCAAATTATATTTTTAAAAAAAGGAATACACACACACACACACACACACACATACAAATCCCATTATGGCCATAAAATAAGACAGAAAAAAAAGAGGAGGATGAGGAGGACGAGGAGGAGTCCAGCCAATTTTGTCTAGCTGAATATCAAAACTTTCAACTGCAGATATAAACAAAACACAGGAAAAAATGGCAAGAGCAGTCTACTGTGCAGTAAGAAATTCCAGTGCTTCATCAGGAACAGAAAAACATTTAACCTGGTCAGAAAATGAAAGACAAAAAATTGCTGGAAACAGGGAAAAAACATTTTTTCTTTTGCTAGAGTGTGAGCAAACTGCATTCTCAGTGAGATCACTGCAAGTTTAATACCTGAAATAATTTTTATATTTCAAAATAGAAATCTCACATGCTTTTCTTAAAATCATGTCCCAAACTTACATTCCAGCAAATTTTACAATAGCAGGTGTGGGAGATTTGTTTTAGAGTGTATTCTAAAGCATCATCAATTTGCACTTCTCAAGACAATAAAAGAGGAAGGAAGGGAAGCTCATTCAGAATTGCAAGATTCTGTTACTATAGCCATTCTAACAAAAGTAGTTTTAGGCCCTCATGGCACCTGTTTCTTAATCTGGTCTATCTTGTAGGGCTGATAGCAGCCTTGATAAAGGATACTTCTCTCCTAACCCCATTAATTAATTAATTAATTAATTTTATATGGCTGCCCATCTCAAACATGACTGGGCAGCTAACAATATTAAAAAGTAAATAAAGAACAAATACATATACAAAAATAATATATATAGAACATGACAATCACTATGGTCTGGCTCAAATGAAACTTTTGAGAGGGCATAATCTTTACAGAATAAAAAATTTCAACAGCAGTAGGGAACTTCTCAATAAAGGACAGATAGCGCAACATATAGGTGAGAAGTTATCATGGTTCTTCTGGTATCAACTTAAACCTTTATTGGGTGATAAGATTATCAGAGTTTCAGCAATTCACCCTTACATCAATTTTGATAATTTAATACTTAACTATCTATAACAACCAAAAGGAAGAACTTCAAAATTTATAAATTACTATTGCAAATAGAAATAGAAGATCCACCCCTTGGCTGGCACTTGATTCCAGTCAGATTGGTGTGCACACACACACACACATATCAATCAATCAGTCAATCACTCTTACAAATGTTGGAGAGATTTTTACCAAAAAGGGTCTATTTTTTATTATGACTAATCTTTTGGCATAAATTTTTGGTGAGATAAGCATCATTATTAAACAAAGAAATGAATGCTCCCCAGAGTTAGGGTCACTGCATTTATTCACAGAATCAAACCTCAAGCTTAAAAACAATGAATATATTTATTTAGTTTTAGCAGATAAAATAATAATTGCCCAATTTGGAAAGTGTTAGATAATTTAACAGTTAAAAGGTAGATCAACAAGGCCTCTTCAACTGCCACTTTAGAAAAGATCACAGATAAACTAAAATAATAAAACACCAGAGACAGGAACCACAATTCTCTCAAATTTAGACAGACTTTATATTATATCTTAATTGCAACAGACATTCTATTAGCAATACTTTAGATGTACAGTAAACAGGAATATGTACATTATTTGTCTCTCTGTGTCTACCTTTTAGCAGATTTATTTTATTTCTCTATGCATCATGGATTTATGTTACTGTTACTTGATAATGTTTATTGATCACAGTTCAGTGCAAAATTCTTTTTAAAAAATCTATTTACAGATCAAGATCAGAAAGCAGTGAAAGTAAATCCTGTAGACATTTCTCCATAAAATCAGGCAGAGCCCCTGACTCTTCATTTCAAGTGCTGTCAATCTTGGTTCATGTGAACGTTCAATTATGGTTTTTAGATTATCCAGCTCTTGATGAATCTTAACAAACTGTACCTGCAGTTTTCATTGCATCATGTAGAGATTTCATGTTATTATCCAAAGTAGTTATATTCTAATCCAATATACAGATACTGTATCTTTATAGATAGTTGCCATCTAGCCCCAACAGACCCAATCTTTGTGCATATTCTGCCATAATTTAATTCCATCTCAGAACATAATTTACAATAATTAGACTTCATAAGATTACATATTGATTGCAGCTTAATCAGAACAGGCTCTTCCATAGAAGCCCCAACCTCAACTTTTTTTAAAAGATTTTTTATCTTGCCTTTATTTATTTTTTTTAATAAATAATTCAAGGCAACGAACATACCTAATACTCCTTCCTCTTCCTATTTTCCCCACAACAACAACCCTGTGAGGTGAGTTGGGCTGAGAGAGAGTGACTGGCCCAAAGTCACTCAGCCAGCTTTCATGCCTAAGGCAGGACTAGAACTTACAGTCTTCTGATTTGTAGCCTGGAGCCTTAACCACTAGACCAAACTGGCTCTTATCTCAAACTTGTATTATATCAGAAGTCATAAGCAGACTTTTCCAGCTGAATATCAAGAATCTCAGCTGCTGAGACAGCTTCATCTTGAAATGTCACCATCAGCATTAATTCTTCTACAAAGGAGGAACCCGGAATGTCCTTATCCACCAGAGAAGAATGTGACATTGTTTCTCTTCTATTTATGAGGTAGAATTAAATCTGGACTTTAAAAATTTCAAGATGAAAGTATATGTAACAAGTTTAGGAGAAAGCAAAGAAATAACTCACTCCATATATAATCCGATTCAACAGATTAAGCAAAGGAGGGAAGAGAGGGAAAGCAAAGGCAGCCACTCAAGTTTCCATGCCATCAGAAATCTGAAATCTGACCATTATAAAAACAGAGGGCACAGAGACACATCAGCCCACCCAAAAGAGGGGGCCAAGTAGTCCATTATGAAGGTCAGGAAGAAAAGCAAAATGCAAGAGGGATTAACATTGTTTTTGTATATATGGCTTCTTCCTGAATTATAGAGTTACTGAAAAACTTTGGATATGAATTCCCACTTTCTTCAATAAATATTACTTATCTGTAGTTCCTGGATTTCTTGTGAGCTGGCAAAATGCTTCATTCCTGCCTGTCGAGTAAAACCTAACATCTTCAGGGCAGAGGTAGGAATCCTTTCCTTTGTAGAGCCTATAGAATCCTCTTCCTTAGTGCCGGAGGCTTGTGATAGCTACTGTTAATCATCGGTGGGGAGACTCTGGAATCTACTCTGAAGTTCCCAAGATAAAACAAAAAACTCTTCTTAATAAACTTCATATTATTCACATTTTGCTTCCATTATATTCCACTATTACCATATTCAGCAACCAACATACAACTGCGTATTTGTACAAACATTCTGTAATTCAAACCTTATCATATAATTTTTCTAAATGAACAAAATATCTTTTACATTCATATATTTCTTAATTATTTGTTGAAGAACAAAAATGTGGTCTGCATACTCTCTACTCAGCAAAAAAAACCCACACAATATTTCCCAAATTTTACTCATTGTTACCTCTCATACTCTTTTCAGTTAGAATTCTGCAATATACCTTACCACGCTTAACCAAGTAATACCCTTGTAGTTTTGTCATTAACTCTTGCTATGTATATAGATGTGGATTAAAGGTGCTAGTCAAAGTATTTTCTGGAATCTGTGGACTCAGAGAAATTGAAGGTCTCAGCAAACAAAATGGGTTTTTAATCCATTACAATTGTTAACTGATAAGGAGATTGTTTCACATGTAACCTGTATCTGCATAACCAACCTATCTTCCCTCCCCTTCTCCCTCTCTCATCCCAATTTAAATCCTGTATCAGTCCAGCCATTCTATACACTGATGAAGTGAATTGCAGCTCACAAAAGTTTATACCTTAAATAAAAGTTGCTAGTTATAAAAGGAGATTTTTGTTACCATAGACTAACACAGCTCTCCTCCTACAATGCCTATAGTGGGAGACACTTAAAAGGAAATTAAAGGCTATAACACATCATATAGTGAATATCTTTTGCATAATATGTTTAAATGAGCAATTCTTATATATATATATTTTTTAACTTTGCATTTTTATTTTTTAATTTTCAGGGGGAAATCCAGAACAATTACTTTTGGCCAGTTTAAGGAAGCACTTCAGGAACTCTCTAAGAAAAGGTTCAAAGATAAGAACAATGAAGAAGCAGTGCAAGAAATGCACAAATTAATTGAAGGGAAAGTGCCAGTCATATCTGGAGTCACGGTATAGTATCATGACATACTATATTTTTTGTCCATTCATAGGCCTTTCTAAGCTTTTGTCTTTTAGCAAGAAGCATTGGCTCATAAAGTTCATGGCCTTAATTCTCTAATGCTCAAAATATGAAAAAAAAAATGTATGAGATTTAAAACCTGGTAGAAAGGATTTATGACCTGATAATTTTAACAGAGACCTGTTAGGATAATAACTGTGAACGAAGAAAGAAAAAGGAAGACAGAAGAAAAAATCTAATCAACAGCACAAAAATGCTAGGAAGATCTGAAAACAAAACAAAACCCCCAACTTACATAGGAGGTGGAAAGAGACCTAGAGTGCAGACAAATGATCCAAAATGTGGAGGTGGTGTTAACAAGCTAAAGCAGAAAATGGGCTGAGGTTGGCAAAGGATGCTAAGAACATGAAAGGGCTTTTTCAGATAAAGTATATTAGAAATACCTGTTGCTTAATGAGAATGGCAAAGTACCACCCAAGTAAAAAATAATTCTATTTATCTCTAAGAAGAGAATATATGTTCTAGATGGAAATAGCAAAGAGCAGATTGAAGAAGTAGGATTGCAGCTTGACCATAGAGATATGATTATAGAATATTATTTACCTCTAACCATTTATAACTTTCAGAGCCATATGATGAAAATGACAGAATGCTATCAAGTAACAAACACTTCTCAGTTCCAGGGAACAATCAAATAATCTGAAAGCACTTTAAAAAGAATGCAGTGATTGCTATATTTTTCTTTTAAATCAGGTAATTTCTTTAGTAGACTGTGGAATCTACATCTTGATCTCAGCAAACGTTTAATAAAGTACTGCAAAGATTCTGATCACCAAAGTTATGGTATTGCTTGGATAGTATTACAGTTAGCTTGGGCACGTTAGTCTTGAAGCATTAGTCAAAGATCTAATCAAACATGAGTGATTATCACTCATAATTACTCATGAGTGAGTAATCAAACATGAATCAGGTACAAAATTGTTTATCCCTGGATCCTATAATTCAAAATTGTTAATCATTTGGGTGAAGGATGGATAGAATACTGTACTTATCAAATTTTAAGATAATACAAAATAGGGCAGGATAACTAGTACCTGAATTAAAAATTCAGTAGGCTAGTGAAATGGACTGAAAATAACAAAATGAAATTTAATGAAGATGAATTCAAAGTTCTTTCTTTTTTAAAAAAATCAAATTAACGTACAAAAAGAGAGGGAAGTATGGTGGGATCCTGGGGGTGGACTGCTGTCAGGAACAATAGGTTCACTGTTTGAAACTAATCCCAACATCCAGCCTTCAGGAACTTCTCTTGGAGCCAAGTTACTGGATCCTTGGTGGGTCTGGGCTCTGGCTATTGATATGAAAGCCAAGTTGGTCTGTAATAAAGCTGTCCCCATCCACAATTTGCTAGTGGATGATGCAGCTGACCTCGCTTGAACATTTAAACATTGGGGGCCAGGAGGATCCTGGGGGTGGACTGCTGTCAGGAACAATAGGTTCACTGTTTGAAACTAATCCCAATATCCAGCCTTCAGGAACTTCTCTTGGAGCCAAGTTACTGGAACCTTGGTGGGTCTGGGCTCTGGCTATTGATATGAAAGCCAAGTTGGTCTATAATAAAGCTGTCCCCATCCACAATTTGCTAGTGGATGATGCAGCTGACCTCGCTTGAACATTTAAACATTGGGGGCCAGGAGGAGGAGGGTTCCCCTCTTGGAGATGTGCCCATGTCTGTTTCAGGTCTGGAACCAGCTGTAACTCTGGGGAGGGGAACCCTCCTCCTCCTCTCTGGTTGAAGGGATTATTGCTGTTGTGCCACCCTCCCTGCTGTACAGAATCTTCCCTGTCTGAGCTGAATTCCATTGCTTGATTGAGACCCTTGGCTTGTCGTTCTCAGGGATTTCAATTTGCCACCTGGCAATGTTGAGTCTGGGGCAGCTCAAGACTGCATGGCTCCCATGGCAACTATGTCTCAAGTCCCAAATCATCAGGGGCCTAGTGCATACTGGAAGTCGCTCATTAGCAATTGAACTGTGATCTGGTTTTGGAGGACATAATCATTGCCATTGTTAGATCACTTTCTTTTTTTTTTCCCCTCCAAATAATTTTATTAAAGATTACAAATAGAAAGAAAAACTAATACAGACTACAAAAAATATAAAAAGAAAAAGGGGAACAAAGAAGAAACTTCCCCCTTCATCCCAGCAAGTATAAATGTAACGAAGTGCCACCTGTTGATCTTAAATCCAGTAACTTTCCTTGCAACCAATATTGATTCAAAAGAAAGTTCATTTATTAAGAATAAGTGTACAGATCCAAAGCATTGCTGAGACTGAGCAAAAGCGCGCCAAAAACTGCTTTTCTTTCTTTCCCCCCCCCCTTACATTGCCCTTCTTACTTCCCCCCCCCCCCTTCCATTGCCCTTAGTTCTTGTCTTCTGATTCCCTCGCTGGCATAGCCTTGAACATTCCAGAGCCTGTGATAAGGAGCCATCTGCTTCAAACGGTTTCTCCTTCCTGCTCCCCCTCCCCTTTTACAATGGCAGAACCGCAGCATGGAAAAAAAACCCCATTTTTTTAAACTAGCCATATAATAATCTATTCTAAAATCTTGCGAGGATTCTGACATACTGCCCCTCCACAGAAAAGGATGTCAGTCAGATGATTCCTCTTCTTCACTCTAAAAAGAAAAAGCAAAGAGAAACATAATACAATAACCAATCTAATTGTTAAGGTTTTGTAGGATAAGTATCATAAAATTTTTTAACTAAATGTGGAGCCTTTACATGTTTCTTGTCAACCCATTCACCCATTGATTTGGGAAAATGTTTCCACTGAATTAAAAATTGAACCCCCCCCCCCCTCATGCTTTCTACTGTCCAGTATTTCTTTAACTTCAAAATGTTTTTCTCCTTCAACCATCAATGGTTTAGGAGGTACTGGAGAGGGATGCCACCGAGAAGACTCCTTATATGGTTTAAGCAGGTCGCAGTGGAATACCGGATGGATTCTTTTAAAGGTGGCAGGCATCTGTAATCGTAGTGAAACTGGATTAATTACTTTATCGATGACAAAAGGCCCTACGAATCTTGGAGCGAGCTTTCTGGAAGGTTGTAATGATTTAAGATGCTTCGTAGATAAAAGAACCTTATCTCTTACTTTCCAGTCTTTTTCTGGGGTTCTCTTAGCATCTGCAAATTTCTTGTATGTAGCTCTGGCCTCCTCCAACGAGGCAGCTATCTGAGGCCACACTTGTGTCATCTGTTGGATCCACTCATCAACTGAAGCGACTTGAGTGGTCTGCTTAGGCAGTTCTGGGATGGGTACAAAGTCTTGTCCTGTAGCTATTTTAAAAGGGGTGAGACCAGTGCTTTGGTGCACTGCATTATTATAAGCTACTTCAGCAAATGGTAACAGTTCATCCCAATTGTCTTGTTGATAGTTAATGAAACATCTCAAATATTGTTCCAATACTGAGTTCAGACGTTCACATGATCCTGCCATCTGGGGGTGGTACCCCGAACTCAAGCCTTGAGATGCCCCCAGTAGTTTTAGGAACGCTCTCCAGAACTTGGCAGTAAACTGGACCCCGCGATCCGAAATTATTCGTTCTGGGACCCCATGAGCTCGGTAGACGTGTTGTATGAATAACTTAGCCAATTTGGGTGCTGATGGAATGGCTTGGCATGCCACAAAATGTGCTTGTTTGGAAAAAAGGTCTGTAACTACCCAAATAACTGTCTTTTTGTTGCTTTCAGGCAGGTCTACAATAAAGTCCATGCATATTTGCTTCCAAGGAGCTCCAGGGTTTGCTACTGTCTGTAGAAGCCCCATTGGTTTGCCCCCTCTCTTTTTGGCCATTGCACACGTGGGGCATGTAGCTACATATTCCCCTACATCTTTTCTCATTGTTGGCCACCAAAATTGACGTCTGAGTAGATGTAATGTTTTCACAAAACCAAAGTGCCCAGCTGTTTTGCTGTCGTGACTTCTTTGCAAAACCCACTTTCTAGCGTCTGCAGGGACATATAGCTTGTCTTGCCACCACCATGCCCCTTGTTTGTTCACTAGCAACTGGCTGTTGCTTTTAAACCACTCATCCTGAGCAATCTGGGCATTCAATTTTTTCAATAACTTTCCTTCTGGTTGTTCTTCACCCCTTTTTTTCTGAGCTCTAGTGACCACTCTTAGGGCTGCTTGGGTACATGGAATTACTGGAGCGACTACTTCCTCCCGCTTGCTATTGTGTTGAGGCAATCGAGACAGAGCATCTGCCAGAAAATTTTTCCCCCCAGGAATATACTTCAGGGAGAAGTTAAATCAATGAAAATATTGTGCCCATCTCATTTGCTTTGGTGACAGCTTCCTCAGTGCAGTCAAAGCCTCTAGATTCTTGTGATCGGTCCAAATTTCAAAGGGATGGGGTGACCCGTCTAACAAATGTCTCCAGCAAACTAACGCCCAGCGTACTGTGAACACTTCCTTTTCCCACACCAACCAGCGTCTCTCAGTCTCTGAAAATTTCCAGGATATGTACGCACATGGAAACAGTTCCCCCCCTGCCCCCTTCTGTAACAACACAGCTCCCACTGCTACATCCGAAGCGTCTGCCTGTATGACAAATGGCTGTTCTGGATCAGGGTGTTTTAAGATTGGTTCAGCCATAAACAGACGCTTTAAACTTTGAAACGCCTCCTGGCACTCCTTAGTCCAGGCCAAGGGGGCTCCGGGTTTTGATGCCTTCACCTTGTCCCTGCCCTTGGTTTTCAACAAATCGGTGAGTGGGAGTGCTACTTGGGCAAAGTTGGGTATGAATTGCTGATAGAAGTTAGCAAAGCCCAGGAAACTTTGAAGCTGACGCCTGGTTTTGGGAGCCTCCCAACCTGTAACGTCCCTCACCTTTGCCGGGTCCATTTCAATTCCCTGATGCGAAATTCTATATCCTAAATAGTCAATTTGCTGTTTATGAAATTCACATTTGGAGAGCCTGGCATACAATTGAGCTTCCAGTAGCTTTTTTAGCACCTTCCTGACCAATTGCACATGTTGCTCCATGGTCTCAGTGTAAATCAGGATATCGTCCAGATAAACCAACACCCCCTGGTATAAATCCTCTTGTAACACCTCATTTATAAGTTGCATAAACACCCCCGCCGCTCCTTTTAATCCGAACGGCATTATTTCATAACGGAAGCACCCCGGGGCATGTTAAAGGCGGACTTCCATTGATCTCCTTCCCGGATTCGCACCCTGAAGTACGCCTCCCTTAAATCCAGCTTTGTGAAAATTTTCCCTTTGGATAAATGGGCCAACAGGTCTTTCATCAAGGGGAGTGGGTACCGGTTGTCAGCAGAAATGGCATTTAGCCCTCTATAATCCGTGCACAAATGTAGGGAGCCATCCTTCTTTTCCCTAAATAGCACCGGTGCAGCAATTTGAGAATGCGTAGGTACAATAAAGCCTCTCTTTAGATTCTTGTCAATGAATTCCCGCAATGCTTCCAACTCTTTGGGTGTCATTGGATACATTTTCTTCCTTGGAAATTTAGCCCCCAGCTCAATCTCTATGGTACAGTCACTGGCACGATGGGGGGGTAGCTGATCTGACTCCCTTTCGCTAAACACCTCCTGCAGGTCACGGTATTGCTTGGGAATCTGAGTTACAGCCTCCACTGCCTTTTCCCCACTTACAGCGCCCATCTCTCCATCTGACAAGGTTTCGGTAATTCCTTCCACTTCCACTCCCCCCTCCTTCGGGAAACGCAAGATCTTCTCCTCCCAGTTCACTTCTGGGTTCTTCCTTTTTAACCAGTTCATGCCCAGAAGCACTGGGTTGCATGCCATGGGAGTCACTAGGAATTTAATAGTCTCTCTATGGTCCCCCATAGTTAGTTCAAGCTCTTCTGTATGATACTCTACCGGCCCTCCCCCCGCCAGGGATCCGTCCAGCTGGGTAAAAATCACAGGGGTTTTGAGTCTCTTTAAGCGCAGTCCCAAACCTCGGGCAAGGGCGGGGTTAATCAGATTTCGGGAGCAGCCAGAGTCTATCAGCGCCCGTATCTCTGCCCTCCAATTAGTCCTCACCACCCTTAGTTCCACCCAAATTTTAATGGGACTCACCCCCATCTCTTCTCTCTCCGAGTCCTCCTGTGAGCTGCTTTCTTTCTCTGGAAGAGCAGCCGCCTGTCGGAGAGAGAGCGGAGCTAACAACTTCCGGGTTTTGCCACTGCCGTGTGTTGCCGCTCTAGCTCCCATCTCGCTGCCTGCTGCCGGTGACTCCTTCCTGCCGGGCTTCGAAGACTTCGGCCCCTTCCGTTCCGTCTTCTTGCCTCCTTGCTCCGTCTTCGCTTTAGGGCACGCAGCGGCAAAGTGCCCCGGCTCCCCGCAGTTGAAACAGACGCGCCGGCTCCCGCTACTTTTTGGAGCGCTGGTCTTCGCCTTGGGCGCCACCTTCTTTGCACCGGGTAAGGGCGGAAGTCGGGTTCTTGCTTCAATGGTGCGCCATTGCTCCTCCACTTCGCCTGCCATAGCGACCCATTCATTAAAGGTTTTAGGGAAACCCCGGCACAGCACGCGCTGCAGCAATTCAGGTTGCAAGCCTCTCTGGAAAAACTCAATCAGGAGCTCCTCCGGCACGTGAGGCAGCCTTTGAGCCAACCCCCGAAATTCGTAGGCGTACTCTGATACCGACTTGGACCCCTGCTTCAGCCTTTCCAGGTCGCGTCGTGCTTTAAGCGCCACGCACGGGCCTTCAAAGCATGCGCAGAGAGCCGCCATGAAATCCTCCAATTTTCTTAAAGCCCGGTCCTTCGCCCTATGCAGTCCAACCACCCATTCCGCAGCCGTACCTTCAAAAAAACTGGATACATAGGAAACCTTCTCCTCCTCGCTGCGGAACAGACCTCCATAGCCCTCCATGTAGATCCGAACCTGGGTGATAAAGCAAGCCAGCTGCTCAGCATCGCCCCCGAATTTCATGGAGATGCCCCGCTGCTGCATCGGGCTCTTCTTGGCTCTGCTAGGTGTAAGATCCTCCTCCTCCTCGCTGGAGGTCTCATCTTCGGCTGACTGCTCTGCCACCTCCGTACCTCACGGTGTGGCAGCCGACTCTCGTGTGGGAGGCGTAGATCCCCTTCCAAGCAGTTGGTCTACCGCTGCCTTTAGCGCTTACATATCATCGGATAGGGACCCCATCTGCCCTTCCAATTTCCCCATGCGATCTTTCAACGAAGGAGCCCGTCCCTTCATCGCCTTTGCTTTCACCCCCGTCCGGTCTGGGCGTGATGATTGCACCGGCTCCCCCGGGTTATCACCTTTACTTCCAATGGAGGAAGGACTGTTCTTTCTTCTTCTTCCTCAATAACATCATCAGCCATCCCGTTGCTCTGTTGGTCCCTGTCAACGTGAGGCTTGGGACTCCCCTCAGGGTAATCTCCCTGGTAGAAGTCTGCACAGGGAGTCTCAGCAAAATGTAACCAACTGCCACCTGTTGATCTTAAATCCAATAACTTTCCTTGCAACCAATATTGATTCAAAAGAAAGTTCATTTATTAAGAATAAGTGTACAGATCCAAAGCATTGCTGAGACTGAGCAAAAGCGCGCCAAAAACTGCTTTTCTTTCTTTCCCCCCCCCTTACATTGCCCTTCTTACTTCCCCCCCCCCCCCTTCCATCGCCCTTAGTTCTTGTCTTCTGATTCCCTTGCTGGCATAGCCTTGAACATTCCAGAGCCTGTGATAAGGAGCCATCTGCTTCAAACGGTTTCTCCTTCCTGCTCCCCCTCCCCTTTTACAATGGCAGAACCGCAGCATGGAAAAAAAACCCCATTTTTTTAAACTAGCCATATAATAATCTATTCTAAAATCTTGCGCGGATTCTGACAATAAAACATTTTAGTAGTTTATCACCATTTCTTAATGCAACATATATTCTCTTTACCCCATAACTCATCTCTTAACTAAAAATAAAATCCAAAAGTGTCATCATTTGTTTCTTACCAACAAAAGTCCAGTAAGGGATACCAGATATAAATATCTATTTTAACCTTGATCAAATAGGCCAATCTTGCATGCTTTCCCTGTGCTTTTAACAATCTTAATTTTTAACCTCTTCAAATAAAGTGCCAGAGCTTGATTTCTGTTCATCTTTTCTTTGTCCTAAGAATCTTTCAAAACTTCAACTTTCAAAGCAGACCTTTTTTGTACATCCAGTAAGTAAGGTTTGTCCTTTTTTTGTCACTTCTCAAAAAATTCTTCAAGACTTTAACAGACCTCTTTTGTACATCCAGTAAGAGAAAGTTATCCAAATCGCTTTTCTGATTTAGTACTTGTACATCTCTTTTAAGCAATGAAACATCAACCTGTTTTGTTTGTATATCCAGTACATCTTTCTCCATATCCTTCTCATTGTTTGTCACCTTTAAATCCACATTCAAATTAGTTCCAAACTTATCCAATGAAGCTTGTTCTTCTTCTGCAACTTCATTAACACACCATCTGTCTATCATATCAAATAATTTCAGAGAACAATGTTCAGAAATATCTATCAAAGTATTTTGCTCCATTCTTTATTGACAAGACAAATTTATTATCTTCTAGCTCCCTCTAATGTCAAATCTTCAAAGTCCCATTATCATGTTTCCTCCAAAAGAAAGCCAATTTCCCATTTCCCATGGGAAGGATTCTTCTAATTAATTTAAAATCCACAGGAAGAATTCTAATTATTTCAAAAGTATAATTCCAAGTCTACCTGGATCCTTAATCCACTGTTAACTTTCTAAACCCTAAGCACCCTTTTACTGTTTAATCCAAAAAGTAATATTTTTTTTAAGTTTTAAAATTGTATTTAAAAATTCTTTCTCCAAGGAGAAGGTGACTCACCAAGTGAATACTATATAACTTGCTGTTCCAAAGGGTCTTAATATTTCCAAGGTAATTAAAAAAAACAAAACAAATCCAAAGTGATTAAAAAATGAGGCTTGGTTGAGCTTTATGTCCTTAAAAAAGGCTACATTCATGACTGTGAGCGAAGATGGTTCCTTCCTTGACTCCCAGCCACTCAACTCATAAGCAGACCATGAAATGTCAATTCCTACAGTCTAGACATGAGCAGCGGCTGTATAGAGTCATGTGGGCTATCCAAGATATCCCCTTATTCAAGGGAGATATTGGTGACCAGGATAACCAGCACCTTGAACTGCACCTGGAAAGAAACCTGGAAAGAAATGCAGCTTGCGTGACAGCGGTGTTATATGGGCAAAGAAAGGATGCCCAATACTGCATGCACCACCACATTCTGGACCACATTCTGGACCACCCTTTTGGTGGTTTTTGCAAGGTAGCCCTATGTAGAGCACATTGGAATAGTCCAACTGGGACATGACCAAGGCATGAGTGAGTTTCTGTTCACTGATCATTTTCTCAAGGAACAGTTGGTCTTTATTTGAATAGATATATTGTTTTATCTTGAATTCCAGGATGGATGGATTACTTAATCTTGCAATCCATGGAATTCTCAGTAGCTGTCACCAATCAGTAGTTCATAGGTATCTTTCTCTTGGTCATTCTCAATGTCCAGCTTTCACAGCCATACATTACCACCAGAACAAAAGATGGTTCTTACTATTCTGATCTTTCTTGTCATAAAAATACCAATATTTTTCATGATCTTGTCTACCATTTGTTGTTGTCTTCCTCCCTGAGATTAATCTCAAACAAGATTCAGCATACCGTCTTTATCTATTCTTGAACCTAAGAAAACTTTTGTCACTCCTAAATTCACTAAACACTGGTTGAAATTATCTTTGTCTTCTTAATGTTCAACGTTAGCTTGTTTTTTTTCATTTTCCATGTTTATTTTCATAATGAACTTTTCTAAGTAAACTTTCAGCTGACCAAATGTTGACATTTGCATATATCAAATTGATAGTGTTTTGATCTCCAATTTCAATTACAGCTGTTATTTCTTCAAATCTATATAAGATATAGGGGGACGCGGTGGCGCAGTGGCTTAATGATGCTGAAAGTGCCGGCCAGAAATGGCTGAAAGCTTCAGCGGTTCGAGTCCAGCCTCGCGTTAACAAGGTGAGCTCTTGTTTCTATACCCGCAGCTTCTGCCAACTCAGCAGATCGAAAACGTACGTGAGTAGATAAATGAGGACTCTCACCCCGGTGGGAGGAAAAATGCTGGCAACGGCTCAACAGAGAGACGGGACAAGTTGCCGGTAAAAGCGCGAAAAACCGCGCTCGTCCGAAAAAGGGGCGCGAAGCAACGGAAATCCTGCCTCCTGTGCTGCCAGCTGGGCTGACGCTCTAGGAATTAGGCTCTGGCAAAGTCTAATTCCGAAACTAGAAAGATGCAATTGCCTTGAAAACCGCTAGGGGGCGGTCACTGCAGGGTCAGTAATGACTGTTAAGCAGATAAAAAAATATATATATATATAAGATATAGAGACAATGTGTCCCTGTCATAGCCCCTTGGCTACTCTGAATTACACAATTTCTCCAACCTCAGTTTTATAGTAGCTTCTTATTCATTGTAAAGGTTCCTCTGAAAAATAATCAGGTGTTCTGACCCTAATGGCTTAATATGTTCCACATTATTTATTTTATTTATTTATTTATCATATTTATATAGCCGCCCATCTCACACAAGGTGACTCTGGGCAGTGTACAACAATTAAAAAATAAATATGTAAAAACATTACCCTTTAATCAGAACTATTTCAGTTTGTTGTGTTCCATATAGTTTAACACCATTAATTCTGGCTTTATGTATATAGTTAAAAGCCTTACTGTATTGTATAAAGTTAGGGAAAACCTTCTTGAAGTCTCATATATTACATATCTATGTTTTCTTCAATTTGGTTTATTAATTGGACTGTTCTCCTTCCATTTATGGATTTGTTCTTCTCTGTAAAATTTTAAGCACTTTACTTGCATGAAGAAGCAAGACAGAGGTTCTGTAATGTGCACATTATCTTGTATATCCCTACCCTTGGGATATGTACACTGATCTTTTCTAATCTCTCAACCTGGTTCCTAGATAAACTGCAAATGGAGGACCTTCCAAAGTGAAGGCTGGAAGAGGTAGAGTTGTGGAGGCATGTGGTAATTTATGTAGATTAAAATTACATATACTAATTATTACATTTTTTGCCTATACTGGTTCATGTGTCCACAGTGTCTGCAGGCACCCATCCAAGGAAATGTGGAAAATTCTAGAGTCATTTCTGTGCTACTTCTCCTTGTTTTAGGCAATGGCATAAATGCATATCTGTGAAAAAAATGTAGATTTTTATGGGACAGCTTTCCCTTTTCCTTTTGAGTTGTTAGCAGAGCTTGACATAGTACCCAGCAATAACAAGTTGCTGCATTCAAGGATATTTTAGAGTGAGAAACAAAATCTTTATCTAGTTTATCTTCATTTCAGAAGTTACACAGAGAACTTTTTCTAATGTACATTTTGGACAGAACAGAAAATTGGAGAAGATATTGGTATTAGAGAGAGAGAAGCTTTATTTCAGTCAATTACCAGCAAATAGCAAAATAAAATATAAAATTTAGTATACAACAAGGATTAGGTATACAACTATACATATGGTGATATATAATAAAATAGAATTCTGACCATTAAATCTATAAAATCAATAGTACTAAGCTAAATAACTAAATATAAAAAAATCTATTATCTTAATATGTTAAAACTAATATTTACTAAGATACAACCAAAATACTAACAATAGAATATAAATACTTTGCTACAGTTACTAACCAACTAATAAACTAAAATACAGAATAACAAAACAATTGATAGATACAAAATGCTAGGGTACTATTCTCTCACAAATAATCATGCAATGATTCCCTTTTGATATCCGCTGGAAATATAAAAGTATTTAGCAACATTCAGACAGACTATAACAATTCTGTCAGACAATAAATACCAGAGATAAAATAAATCTGGATGGTCTAGATAATTTGCTATTAATGGTATCAAATATCATGCACAAATACCCTGATAAAAAGGACAGTAGAGAAGAAAATAAGGAATGGTTTCAACATGATCAGTTCCACATGGGCAAAGCTATTCATTGTACAGAATTTTCTTAAACTTCCTTACCAAGACAGCTGTAGGCAAAATATTAAATCATGCTAATGTCATAGGCTGCCTATATTGCTTATATTCAATCTGCCTCAGGTATCTAGCAGGACTAAGGCTAGTGGGTTGAGTATGCAAAGATGCCCCTATTGGCACACAGGATTGAGCTTCCTGGCTTTCTATATCTATTAAGGTAGTCCTTGACTTATGACCACAATTAGGACTGGAACTGCTGTTGCTAAGTGATGTGGTTGTTAAGTGACTCACACCCAATTTTATGACCTTTTTTGCCACAGTTGGTAAGAGAATCACCATGGTCATTAAGCAAATCCAGTTTCCCCCATTGACTTTGCTTTTCAGAAGCCCCCTGGGAAGGTCACAAATGCACATGTCCCCCAGGATGCTGCAACTGTCATAAATACATGCCAGTTGCCAAGTGCCTGAATTTTGATCATGTGACTGTGGGGACATTGCGATGGTTGTAAATGCAAGGACCTGTTGTAAGTCACTTTTTTCAGTGCTGTCATAACTTTGAATGGTTGTTAAATGAATGATCATAAGTCAAGGACTACTTGTATTCTCTGCCTTATCTTGTTTTTGACTCATAACCTAAGGCTAGTACAGCTTCCAGAGAATAGCCACAATGATTCAACTTACGTAAGATGGAGCTTTTCCATTTGCTTATAAATTTATCAGAGGAGATTGGGGGAGCAGACCACTAAGGTAGAAGACTGTTTTTAACCAATAATTCAGGGTATTAAGACACATCATTGTATCAATTTTGAGTACAATTTTGGGTTGTTGGTTTTTTTGAGGCTATCAAGAAACTGAAGGAGATAGGCCAAATCTGAGGGAACAGAATGAAAATTTAATGCTGTCTTTTCCTTGAAGAAGGGGAATAGAAAGAGTAAAACAAATATTTTTTGAGAGATCTGATATTCTTTTCTTGTTCATTTCTTGGCAAATTCTTTCAGTCTTCAACATTGAGGATATTGTCTCTACTGGCCCTGAAACAATTAAGAATTGTTTTAATTTAAGAACAATTAAGAATTATACTGACAATACAGCTGTGATGACTGACATTGCTATAAGCTGTGTGAAGGCAGCAGACATAATTTTGCAGGCAATTGAATGACAAAATATAAACAGGATACAATAACACAGAATGTGTCCAGGATTAGTATTAAGATTGCTAAGGAAGACCCCCAAATTGCACACTGGGTCTCATCCAGAACCAAAGATGGTAAAATCCCAGATACGGGAGAGCCGTGAACCCACAGACCTTCTTGCCAGGGTTCAGTTGAAGCCTGTTGTTCCCCATCCAGACCCCCACAGCCTCCAGGCACCACAAAAGAATGGTTATGGCATCACTCAAGTCACCCATGATGGAGATGTATAACTGAGTATCATCTGCATATTGATGATACCTCATCCCATGGTGGTGGATGATCTCACCCAGTAGTTTCATGTAGATGTTAAAAAGGAGTGAAGAGAGCATCAAGCCCTGTAGCACCCCACAAAGCAGGGGCCATGGGCTGGACCTCTTGCTCCCTATCAACATCGATTGGGACCAGCCTTGGAGGAAGGAAGTGAACCAGCACAAGACTTTGCTCCCCACCCCCAACTCTCACAGCCAACCTAAAAAGATACCATGGTCAATGGTATCAAAAGCCACCAAGAGGTCAAGAAGAGCCAGAAGCACCACCCCCATCTGGTCCCACCAGAGATCATCTAAAAGTGCAACCAATGCTGTTTCTGTCCCATATCCTAG
This sequence comes from Liasis olivaceus, assembly GCA_030867105.1. Lineage (NCBI taxonomy): Eukaryota > Metazoa > Chordata > Lepidosauria > Squamata > Pythonidae > Liasis > Liasis olivaceus. The sequence goes on from CM061351.1 coordinate 61,390,885, forward strand.
CCTGAAACCCAACTGGAAAGGGTCCAGATAATCTGTTTCATCAAGGATCCTCTGGAGCTGCAGTGCCACCACCTTCTCTACCACCTTCCCCAAGAAGGGGAGGTAAGGGACTGGATGAAAGTTGTCCAGAATGGTGGGGTTGAGCAACAGCTTCCTGAGGGGAGAGCAAACCAGCACCTCTTTAAAGGGGCCGGCAACACCCTCTCCCTCAAAGATGAATTAACTACTTCCAGTGATAGGGCTACAGGGCAAAAATGCTGTACTAAGATTTGCTGTGCTACACAGAAAGGTCAGGTAGCTAATCTAATTATCACACTGAAAATAGTGTGTATGTCATAGCATTCACATTAGGTGTGGTTAGCTCTCTGTGTGAACCACAAATCTACTCTATAATGTCTCTACAGTCTCTACAATTGTTTTGTAAAGTACACTGAATCCAGTCCCCGTATCTGTCAGTAATTAAATTTAAATTAGTTAATTGAAATAATCTCACATTCTGCTATTTAGTCCTTTTTCCTCATTCCTTCTTCCCACTTGTGTCTCTTTATATTGTAAAATCCTTTGCAAGAGAAAGCTGCCCTTATGTCACATATCTAATTGGCAATATACATTTAACGTCGTGGGGATGTTTCACAACCTGTCTTAGAGCAGTGAAAACCTAAAAGCTAATCCTCTTTGGTATCTTAAAAGGAACAAGCAATTATAATTGTTAGAATCACCGAGTTAATGTATTTATATGTTCTTTTCAAAGTTAATATTCTTTTTTCCTTGCCTCTTTTGTTTTAGAAAACAGTGTCATCTCCAACTGTGTCACGGCTCACAGACACAGCACGTTTTACTGGTTCCCACAAAGAGAGATTTGATCCAACAGGAAAAGGAAAAGGCAAAGCAGGGCGTGAAGATCTGCTTGACATGTCTGGCTATGTGTCTGGATATAAACATGCTGGAACATATGATCAGAAAATACAAGGAAGCAAATAACCTTTGAGACTAAAGGAGGGAAAGTGCATCTGTATGAGAATGAGTGAAACAAGCTTCACTTGTTTCAGATGGCTGTAAATGCCTAAAATGTGTTGCTATTCCCTATTTTTTTAAAAAAACGTATTATTTGTAGTGATACATGTCTTGGTTACATTCCTTGTGCTTTAAGTTGGTGGGGGGAAAAACTGCATGGGCTCTCTCATAACACCTCAACAATTCTGATATTAAATTGGAAACATTCCTGTATGTCTGCTTCATGCTGTTTCAGTTGTGGTAGCAATTCTTCCTCCTCTAGAATGAAGTGTTTTTAGTAAGAGGTACGTGTACTTATATTTTTTATTTTAAAAGCTTACATTTATTTATTAATGTATAACATTTTCAGAATGAAAGACTCCAAACTGATTAAGAAGAAAACTCAGTTTGTAATGCTTTAACTAATTTTTAACAGAAATGAATTAGTTTTTATATGGTTGTATGCTGTTCTGGAAAAACAAATGTTATATTGCAACTCATGTGAAAAAACATTTTTAAAACCATACTGTCCATTAGTAGAAGTAAAGCCCCTAAATTAACTTTGCTTTGAGAAAAGGAAGGAAATAAAAGCCTTCATTCTTCTTTCTTGTTTTGTTTGTTTGCTAGGAAATATCATTCAGTCTAGTGTTGTTACAATATTAATAGAAGTAATTCTAAAGATTACTGTGAAAAGCTTGTAAAAATGGCACAGTTGCTATATTTTGGCTGAAAGACAAAAAAGCATTTAACCCAAGAGTTGGTAACTCATGGGCTACATAGGGTCCCACTAGTCATTTTTTGAAGCCTAAGAATCCTCAGGATTGCAAAAATCAATAGTCCCCAATCACAAAAACCCTGGACTAAGGGTGATGTATAATACTGATGTATTTATTTAATAATACTGTTGTATTATTAAATCTTGTAAACTGAACATCCTTTTAGTTAGGATGAGATGAATAGTGTCAAACACCCAAAGCATGCTTCTGAGAAATTCTATGAAATTTGATTGTTCAGCCACCACTACTGATCAATTTGAAGTATTATCTATCTGATTTGGATAATTTCCTTAAACAGTAAATATTATGAGTTTTTGTGTGGACTTCTTTAAAAAAACTTTTTAAACAAGTGGATGCTGAAATGAGATAGAAAAAAATGTAAAAATGAGGAAATATCTGAGATTGGCTCATTGCTGCAAATGAGCAAACAGTCCATACAGACAGTTCACCTGAGTAAATAGTTAATAGTAAATCGTCCTTAAACAGTTAAGAGAATCTTACTAATTTTCCTGATAAAAATAAACATGTATTATTTTTCCATTTAATGTATTATTAAATCAAGCATCTTTTTATAGCCTAAAATAAAAAAGATGATGCACTGTATTATTTTTATATATACAGGTAGTCTGTGCTTAGTGACCACAACTGGGACCAGCAACTACATTGTTAAGTGACACAGTCACTAAACAAAACATCACTTGACTGTGATAGACTTATGGTGTCACTGCCCATTTGGTTGTTAAGCGAGTCACTGTGGTCATTAAGTGAGACATCATGTGACTGTGACTTGTGATTTTACTGCTGTCTTCTCCATTGACAGTGTGTTGGAAATCAGTTGTGAAGTGTGCAAATAGCGATCACATGACTCTGGGGATACTGCAATGGTCATAAATGCGATGGCTGGTCATAAAGTTACTTTTTCAGTGCCATAACTTTGAATGGTCACTAAACAGGGCAGTCATTAAGCAAGGTCTACCTGTATGTATGTTTAGAGAGCCACTTTGGTGTAGTGGTTAGGACACTAGGCTAGAAATCAGGAGACTTGAGCTCTAGTCCCACCTTAGGGACAAAGCCAGCTGGGTGACCTTGGGCCAGTCATTCTCAGCTCTGGGAAAAAGGCAATGGCAAACCATTTCTGAAATCTTGCCAAGAAAACTGCAGGGACTAGTCCAGGCAGTTACCAGGCAACAACAACAACAACAAAAGTAAGTTTAACGTACTACTTGTGTCCTGTTTTTTTTTATAAGCAGTTTTATATAATGCATTTTTTTGCACATTTTTTCCTAAAATAACCTTTTGGTAATCTTGTGGATTACCAGTGGCATACTAAATTTGGTAAAACATAAATATCAGCATGTAAGTGCAATCTAATTTGAGCTTGCATTGTGAAAGTGAAAAGCTGGAAACTTTTCAGTATTATGTTAATAAGATGAATATCTTTATCATCTCCATATTGGGACTGGGGAACTTAATATAACATTATTATAATACTGTTTTATTGCTGCAACCAACTTAGCTAAGGGTTACTTTTGCTATCATAGTCAGCTGAAAACTCCTTTTATGGATTTATGAGTAAACTGTTCAGAGGAATTCTGTGCTTTGTAAAACTGTAAATTTTCTTTGTAAATAATTTCTGTTAATTCTATTCCTGTCAGAGTCTGCATACCTATTCCCAAAGTTCAGTAAATCCTTTGGAGACTTGTAAGTTCCATTAAAGATTTCTTTATTAGGATAAGCACACAGCAACCTAGATTGTTGAGACTAAAGATACAAAGCAAACTATCCCTCTTTTAAGCCCCACTCCCCCTTTGAAGTTGTTTTTCTCACTTTGCATTCCCACTTTGCATTCTTCGGCGCCTGTCTCCTTTCTCACACTTCTTGGCCTTGCAGATGCTTGTTTAGAGATAAGGATGGCACCTCTCGTTCCTATCTCCCCCCCCCCCCCCCCCCCGTTTTATGGCAGGTCAAGCAAGCGGTTAGGTTTATACATTCTTCCCCTTAACCCTTAGCTATCTATGTTACTACTAGCTATACATTGAAGCAAAAGATTATGTTATGGTAATACATAAATTCAACAACTAATTTAATTAACTACATTAGTAGCTTGCGTAGATCCTGACATGCTGCCCTCCAAGAAAAAGGATTAGCTTCATGTTTGGTCTTCACACCTGGAAAATATAAATATCAAGTGAACAATGAGACATTAGTTTACTTTGGTTTTTCAGGGTGTTTTGCATGAAACTGTTTGAGTAAGGCTGGGGCATTGACATTAGAATGATTTACCCATTCGTGGTGGGTTTTTGGGAAGTGTTTCCATTGGACCAAATACTGTAAAGTTCCTTTGTGTTTTCTAGAGTCCAAAATAGTCTTTATTTCAAAGTGTTCTTGCCCTTCTATCATGATGGGTTCTGGAGGTTGTGGTGTGGGATGCCAAGTGGGCGATTCCTTGAATGATTTTAATAAGTTGGCATGGAATGCCGGGTGTATATTCCTGTAGTGTTTTGGTAAGGACAATTTAAAAGCAACTGGGTTTATAATTTTCTCGATAGGGAATGGTCCCACATATTTTGGAGAAAGTTTCTTGCATGGTTGTGTGGTTTTTAAGTTTTTTGTGGAGAGCCACACTTTATCTCCCACCTTCCAGGGAGGGTTTTCTGAGCGTTTGCGATCAGCAAATTTTTTGTGTTGTTCTCTGGCAGTTTGCAATGCTGTGACAATTTGAGGCCATAATTTGGTGAGATTATTTATCCACTGGTCAGGTGTAGTTTTAGAGTTTTGTTTAGAAGGCAACTCAGGAAAAGGTGGAAAATCCTGTCCAGTTGCTATTTTGTAAGGGGTGAAACCAGTGCTTTGATGTACTGTGTTGTTGTAAGCAACTTCGGCAAAAGGCAGCAGGTCTGCCCAATCATCCTGTTGGTGATTGGTGAAGCATCTTAAATATTGTTCCAATAAAGAATTAATTTTTTCACTCAATCCAGCTGTTTGGGGATGAAAACTTGAACTTAGGGCCTGAGTAGAACCAATTAGTGTAGTAAAATGTTTCCAAAATTTAGAAGTAAATTGTGGGCTGCGATCTGAGATTACCCTCTTGGGGGCGCCATGGAGGCGGTATACATGTTGAATAAACAGCTTGGCCAACTTTTTAGCTGTTGGAATTGATGCACATGGGATGAAATGTGCTTGTTTAGAGAAAAAGTCCACGACTACCCAAATAACCATATTATGGTTACTTGGAGGTAATTCTACAATAAAATCCATGGCAATTTCTTCCCAAGGTTGTTGGGGGGATGAGACAGGTTGCAGGAGCCCCAGAGGCTTCCCCCCTCTTTTCTTAGACATTGCACAAGTGGGGCATGTCGCAACATATTCTGAGACATCTTTTCTCATTGTAGGCCACCAAAATTGTTTACACAGTAGGTGTAAGGTTTTTACAAACCCAAAATGCCCAGATGTTTTGTCATCGTGGCCTCTTTGCAATACAAGTTGTCTTACAGATTCTGGGACATATAATTTGTCTCCCATCCACCAGGCTTCAGATTCTGTGGTCAATTTGTCTTTGTTATGTTTGAACCAGAGATCTGATTCCATGGCTGTGTTCAGTCTATTTAAGAGTTCATTATCAGGTGGGCTTTTCCCTGTAGTTGCTTTGGCTTTAGCCCTGGTTACTGCCACTGTTGCAGGGTGAGTAGAAATAACAGGAGCGATCACCTGTTCCTGCTGGCTATTGTGTTGTGGGAGTCTAGATAAGGCATCAGCCAGGAAATTTTTTCCTCCTGGTATAAACTTCAGTGTAAATTTGAACCGATTAAAGAATTGTGCCCATCTGACTTGTTTAGGTGAAAGTTTTCTGGGTTTTGTAAGGGCTTCAAGATTTTTGTGATCTGTCCAAACTTCAAAAGAATGTGGGGATCCTTCCAAAAGGTGACGCCAGGTTAACAAAGCCCAGTGTACTGCAAAAGCCTCTTTTTCCCAGATAAGCCATCTCCTTTCAGTTTCAGTGAATTTTCTGGAAATGTAAGCACAAGGCTTGAGTATGTCTTTTTCATCTTTTTGAAGTAGGACTGCTCCGATGGCTACATCAGAGGCATCTGCTTGAATGACAAAAGGTTTATCAGGTTCAGGATGTTTGAGGATTGGCTCAGCAGTAAACAAGGCCTTTAAGGCTTCGAAAGCCTTTTGGCATTCGGCAGTCCATGTTAACGAGTCTCCAGGTTTATGAGCCTTAGGTGAGGCTTTGCTCTTTGTTTTAAGTAAATCTGTGAGTGGAAGGGCCACTTGTGCGAAGTTTGGTATGAATTGACGATAGAAATTTGCAAATCCCAGAAAGCTTTGTAACTGTCTCCTGGTCTTAGGAGGCTGCCATCCTAATACGTCTTTGACCTTTGCAGGGTCCATTTCTATTCCTTCGTGTGATATACGATACCCCAAGTAGTCTACTTGTTTTTTATGAAATTCACATTTTGACAGTTTGGCATATAACTGAGCATCCAGGAGTTTTTTTAGCACCTCTCTCACCAGTTTTACATGGTCTTTTAAGTTATCTGAGTAGATAAGGATGTCATCTAGGTAGACTAGTACCCCCTTGTACAGGTGGTCATGCAGAACCTCATTAATTAGCTGCATAAATACCCCAGGGCCCCCCGAAAGCCCGAAGGGGAGGACTTTGTACTCATAACAACCTAGCGGTGTAGAGAAAGCGGTGAGGTGCTCCTGCCCTTCATGGATCCTCACCCTGAAGTATGCTTCTCTTAAATCCAGTTTTGTAAACACCTTCCCTTTGGACAATTGAGCTAGCAGATCTTTCATTAAGGGGAGAGGATATTTGTTCTCCTTACAAATAGCGTTAAGGCCCCTATAGTCAGTGCAGAGCCTCAAAGTTCCATCTTTCTTTTCCCGAAATAACACTGGTGCAGCCATGTGGGATTTTGCCAGCTGTATAAATCCTCTTGCCAAGTTAGTGTCTATACATTCCCTCAAGGCTCCCAGCTCCCTTTGGGTCATGGAATAGGTTTTTTTCTTGGGAAACTTAGCCCCAGGTTCAATTTCAATATTACAGTCAGTGTCCCTATGGGGGGGTAGTGTATCCGCTTCCTTTTTACTGAATACTGCTGCCAAATCTCGATATGGTTTAGGGATTTTTTCCAGAGACTCTGGGTCTAGGAAGGGGGGCTGCGGTGAACTACGTGCAGCTGCAGCCGTGGGCGGATTGCCCTTGGAGTCCTCAGCACCCAGATAGACGCCATCAGGGAATTTCACGGCCCCTGTTTTCCAATATACTCTAGGATCCCAGTGTCATACCCAGTTGGCTCCCAGGACTAATGCATATTCTCCCAACGGAGCCACTACGCATTTTAAAGTCTCTGTGTGGGTGCCCACTTGTAATTGGAATCTCTCTGTGCGGTATAAGACGGCTCCGCCCCCTGCTTTGGACCCATCCAATTGATTAAAAACAATGGGGGTTTTCAGCTTTTTCACTTTTAAATCTAAGGCATTGACTAAAATGGGACTGATCAAGCAACTTGAGCATCCCGTGTCCATCAACGCTGTAAGCGTGGCCCTGCGCTCTGTTCTGGCCGCCGAAATAGTCACTTTTAAAATGGTTACACTCACCCCCTCCTCCTCATTGGATTCCTCGTCGTTGTTGTCCGTGTCGGTCGACCGATCATCGGGGACCAATTTTGGCTGGTCCGGAGGACTAGCCCGCCCTTCTCCGGCCACTCCTTCCTCATAGTGGATGGGGTTTCAGAACTTGGACTGAGTTCCTCCAGCCGCGGTGCCTTTTTTTCCTTTTCCGCCACTACTTTTCGCTACGGGCCCGGTACTTTTCCGTTGCTCCTGCGCACGCACCGGTACCCCCTTGGTGCACGTTGAGGCGAAATGCCCGGATTCTCTGCAACGGAAACACACCCGCAGCTTGGTCGGTCTAGGAAACTTCTCGTCTGCTCCCTTAGCAGGATGTTTTCGGTACGTTTGCGTCCCTCCTCCACTCTTTCGCTCGTAGGTTGGGGCTATGGCTTTCCAATCGGCCTTGACTTCGCCGGCAAGCTGGATCCAGGCATCTAAGGTCGGCGGGTTCCCACGCGCAATCGCCAGCTCCCATATTTTCGGGGTTAGCCCTTGCTGGAAGCGGGATATTTTAAAATCTTCCGGCCATCCAGGTAGCTTTCCTGCGATTGCGCGGAACTCCAGCCCATATTCCCCCACGCTGCGAGGTCCCTGCTTCAGGTTGGCGAGCTTGGCTCGGGCCCGTCCAGTTTCTCCCGGGGTTTCGAATCTTCTCCTTAGGCTAGTTAGGAAAAGCCCCAGGTCTCTCAACTCTGGTGCACGGGCTCCTCGTAGTTGAATCAGCCACTCCCCCGCGGTCCCGTTTAACGCGCGGCTGATATACTGCACCCGCTCTTCATCGGAGGTAAATAACTGGCTGGCCTTCTCCATGCACAGGGTGACTTGTGCCATGAAATTTGGCAAATTAGCTGGGGTTCCGTCGAATTTCTCTTCTAACCCCCAACACTTCAAAAGCACCTCCTGCTGTCTTAGGGATAAGGGTTGCCTGCCCCCTGCTCCCGGGGCGGCTGTCGCCTGCGGAGAGTGTCCCCTGTCTTCTCTCAGTGCTTCGGCTTCGGTCGGGGTTGCCCTTCCCGAAGTTGGGGCAGGTGAAAGCACAACTTCCCCCTTCCGCTCCCTGTCTCCTTCCTCTTTTTCGGGCAACCCAAACGTACCTGAGCATCGCAGGAGGTCTGTGATCTCCCTCAGATCTCTCCGGAGGGCGCGATTTTCATTCTGCAGCCTACTCATGCGGTCCTCAAGCGTCCCCACACGGGTGGATTCCATCTTCCCCGTTGTCATCGCCCAACGCTGGTCGGGATCTAGTTCCATGAAGGTTGCTCCCTCACCCATCTCGTCCATGGACCATTGCTTGGCTACGCGCCTCTCTTGCTTGCGGGCTACAGGGAACCGGGCGTACGTTGCTTTTGCCCGTTCCTCCTCCTCATCCGACCCTGCTGTTAACCCGAGCATGGTGCATTCCTCTTCCATCTCCGCCGTTGTGGTAGAGTCTGTCGGAGAGATCTCCACGATGGGCTGGTTCCCCCCGGGTAGATCTCTCATTCAGGAAAGTAGTCTCAACAAAATGTCAGAGTCTGCATACCTATTCCCAAAGTTCAGTAAATCCTTTGGAGACTTGTAAGTTCCATTAAAGATTTCTTTATTAGGATAAGCACACAGCAACCTAGATTGTTGAGACTAAAGATACAAAGCAAACTATCCCTCTTTTAAGCCCCACTCCCCCTTTGAAGTTGTTTTTCTCACTTTGCATTCCCACTTTGCATTCTTCGGCGCCTGTCTCCTTTCTCACACTTCTTGGCCTTGCAGATGCTTGTTTAGAGATAAGGATGGCACCTCTCGTTCCTGTCTCTCCCCCCCCCCCCCCGTTTTATGGCAGGTCAAGCAAGCGGTTAGGTTTATACATTCTTCCCCTTAACCCTTAGCTATCTATGTTACTACTAGCTATACATTGAAGCAAAAGATTATGTTATGGTAATACATAAATTCAACAACTAATTTAATTAACTACATTAGTAGCTTGCGTAGATCCTGACAATTCGTTTAAAAATAAATTTTATAAAAATCAGAGACATTACCTCTGAGCAATGTCATAGTAACTGGGTGTTCATCTTGTATTTGGAATATACCACTACTCCCTTCATTGCATATCTATCAATAGTTTATATCCTTCTAAAGTTTTTCTTCTAGCACAAAGAATATTGCAAATATGTAGTGATGCCTTCTGTTGTCATTTCTCTCTTTTTTTCACAATATTTTTATCACTTAGCTCCTTGAATATTAATGGGAAAAATGAAACAATGTTTCAAATATGAATATGATTAAAACCAGTATTTGTAGATATTTTTAAAAAGCTATTTAATAACAGTAATCTGTTTACAAATGTCTTGCTGTTTTAATAAAGCAGTGTATTAAATGTGGTTTGTTATATTGTATTGTATTAGAATATTGATGACCACCAAGGTACCTTCCAATCCATACATGCTATGATTCTAATCATGGGTTCCTAACCATGACAATGCTACAATGACAAATGTGCACTGTGACATCAGGATTGCTCTACTTTTCATACCTGTATCACAACACTGCAGACAGGTATATAAGGGGCAGTCTTCATTGATGTTACAATGCATATTTTCTGAAATGACTACCCCCGTCTCCCGTGGACACCTATAGTAGCTATGATATAGACATGATAAACTGACAGAGCATGTATTCATCACTGAAGTTGGTTCATGGTCTGCTATGGGCTTGAAAATGCTTCAAATGACTAGGAATATGAATTGTGGCTTCTTGGTTTGATTTTGGTTTTAAGCCCTACAGCCATAGATTTATTAACCAGGGTTTCTTCCTTTCTGTGTAGATTCCACTACTACTGTAGTATATTTATCTGTTACTTCAGTTGACTGTGACTGATAGAGAGAGAGAGAGAGAGAGAGAGAGAGAGAGAGAGAGAGAGAGACCTGGTAAGCTAATATAAAATATCCAATTTAGTTCATAATTTAATGCTGTGACAAAATCTACCCTATTCTCAGAGGTTTTCTTTCTTGAGGAAAAGCTATTTTTCTGTATTTATTTCTGAGTACTTAATAATTTATTTCAAATTTCTCTTGGTGGTGTTTTTAGGCTACTTATTGCTGAAAATGCTGTTGGGTAGCAATTTCTTCTTGCTGGTGGAATTAACTGTCATACACCTTTCCAACACTGGTTGAAGGCTGCCCTTACCAAGACTCATAAAACTATAGAGTTGGAGTTCAGTGCTGATTGAAAGGAAAGGGCCATTTAAACCATTTGCTTAGCGCAGGGATCCAAAGCATCCAATGAAAGCGAAACCATAACTTTTTAAAGAAGTTGGTTCCTAATTTTAAACTCTTCTTACCATTAGGGTTTTTTGTTTTGTTTTTTACTAATTTTCAATCAAAATCTGTCTTTGTGTAATTCAAATTTATTCATTTATGTTCTGCACCCTGAAATGAGAGAGGACTCGACTTTCTTGCTAACATTCTTTCAAGTATTTGAAGAAGGGTACGGTATCCCCCCAATGATCTTTTCTCAAGGCTAAATATAACCAATTCTGTCAATCTTTCTTCATAGGCTTTAGTTTCTAGGCTCCTGATAATCTTTACTGTCCATCTCTGAACTGAGTAATCTTTGTGACATCACACTGTTGACACATATTCTGTTTCTAATAAACTAGTATTATAAGATCTTTTTTCACATGTACTATTACCCAACCATATATCCTTCATCTATACCTGTGCATTTGATTTTTGTTTCCTGTATGAAAAATGTTGCACTTGTCCACAGTATTTTAAATTTTAATCTGTTACTTCCATCCATTTTTCTAACCTATAGTTTTGTATTTTAATTTTGTCTTCTAGTGTATTATCTATCCTATCCAGTTTTGTGTCACCTGAAAATGTGATAGGCATTCCCCTCCATCCCTTCATCCAGATCATTCATAAAAATATTGAAGAATAAAAAATCCAGTTTGAACCTTATACTTCACTCAATAACTTTCACAAATCTGATGAGAAATCAGTGCTGAGCACTCTTTGAGTAGGTAGTCCTCAGCTTACAATGGCAATTGCGACCAGAATTGCCATCACTAAGCAGCACAGTCATAAAGCACAGTGTCATTTGACCGCCTCGCTTAGCAACAGCAATTCTGGCAGTCCCAGTTGCCATCATTAAGCGATGACTGCACAGGTTAAGCAAGGACCTCACATGACCGTGACTTCCAACTTCCTCCTGGTTCTTCCATTGACTTTGGTTGTCAGAAATCATAATCACGTGACTACAGGATGCTGCGATGGCGATAACGCCAAAGACTGGTCATAAGTACTACTCATTCAGCACCATCGTAACTTTGAACGGTCACTGAATGAAGGTCATAAGCCAAGGACCACCTGTACAGTTTTCAAGTCAACTTTGCATTCACCTGAAATGTCATTCATTCTATGCTCAGCTAGTTGCCTGGTGGCTCTTTTCCAAGTGTTTTGCTTAAATCAAAATATATCACAGCTTTCCCACATTCCACTAACAAAGTCACCCAGTCAAAAAATGAGATATGCTTAGTCTGCCCAGATATTAATTTCTGATATTTACTATGTTGCAGGGCAATTGATTTATGATCTATTGTACATCTTCCCAAGTATCAATGCCAAACTGACTGATCATTGGATCTTCTTTCTTCTCCTTTCTGAAGACAAGGACATTTGCTGTCTTCCAGTCATCTGATATTTCACCATGGTGAAACCTTATGAAAAAGGGCTCCCAGTTTATTTCATCTTTACATTTGAAAACCAAAGGGATAACAAGGAAACTGATGTTCATGAACCTTCACACATTTCCCTCATTTCTGTTATGTTGAAAGGCTTTAGGCAGACATCCTGTCTCCCAAAGTGTCGAGGCCATAAAGATACGGGAGGAAGTGACCCCAATCTACATTCTAGGAAACAATAAAATTCAGAAGATCAAAGGGGGGTGCCCCAAACTCTGACTAGTAACCAATAGGTCACCAGGAAGTTTCCTCCAATAATAAGGAGGATTCAAAACTTATGCCAATTTTAGCCAATCATTTAATTGCTGTATCTCTTTGTAAGAAACATGTATAAAATCTTCTTCTTTGAGTGTGACCTGTAAGGTTTACCCCGTTCGACTCAGAGAAACTCTCGTGACATGTGTGTTCAGCAAAGAAGTTTACTCAAGCATAACGTAAGTAAGTACAGACAAAGCCAGGATTGGCTTGGCACATCTTACAGCACAATTTATAGTCCCCCCGTTCCTGCGCTTAGCCCCCATTGCTTGGTTACAGATTACCCGCAGTAATCCCCCCCCTTCACTCAAATGGCAGATTCAGTCCAGTTCCTTTGTTTCTTGATTGCTTTTACCCGATGGCATGGTTGTTGTCTTCGCTGGGTCTTTCTGTTGCGTGCAAAGCCAGGAGTTCTCAATCACATGCTGATTGCTTTGCCCCGAGCCGCTGCTCTCTCCTTTGTCTGCAGCGCTCAAGGCAAATTGGCGTTGACACAAAGTATCCGCTTGCGGTTTAGTTAAGCGGCCCCAGCTGGCCCATTAATCAGTTCACAGTTTCTCACTTCCCCTTTTTCTTTGCTGGTGCTCGGGCGGTGAAACTGACTAAGTGTGGCTGGGCAAGTCCATAGCCGTGCTGCGCCGGCTGAATCTGACATGACCGGGGTTCTTCTCTGTCTTAAGGGAAGACCCCAGCTGACTCTACTGGCAAGCTTTCAATAAAACTTTAAAATCTCAGCTGGTACTTTCATGTCTGATCTTCTGCTGGACTGAATCCTAATTGGGGAGAGTCAGAAACTCTCAAATTTTGCTAACAGAAATGGGGGCTCGTCCGGGATTCTTTTAAGTGTCTGGTGATCCTGAAAGGGGGGGAGGCCCTTTGGGGGCCCAGTGACCCCTAAGGGACCCACAAAGGGAAAATCTGATGATTCCTGAGAATTTCCCTTGAGCTGCGCCAGAACGGGTGAGTACAGTTGGGTACTCCAGATAGGTTTTTCCGGTTTAGAGGAAAAACCGGGCAGTCCGGTTGAAAGGAATGGTGCATGTGTCCATTGTCTTGCCTCCCGGGGGCGATCAGGACTGCTCAGTGAATGGGGTATTGATGCCCCAATTTTGGCACGAGGTCTGAGACCGACTGCCAGAGTTGAAAGCCAGTGTGTTCCGTTCCCCAGTAGCGTATCCCGCCCCACTGCAAGTGATAGTGTGTGTATGTGAATGAAAACAAGCCACACCCATGGAGAAAAAATCCTAGCGCTAGGTGTACGGAAGACTTCTGGCATGGGCAGCTGTGCCAATAAGCCACACCCTCACAGGGGGACGCCTCTTGAGTATGTAATTGAAAATTGGCGAGCTCTGGGAGATTACTGGTCTGGAATGACGAAAGAGAGATTAATTTATCTTTGTAACAAAGATTGGCAATCTCAAAAGGAAATGGAAGTGACAATAACAGATGTGACAAAACAATGCCACAATGATACAACAAGACATTGAAGATGATTCCCCACTGGGCACTACAGGTATTGACTTTTCTAAAATTGTGGCCAAACTATGGATTATAAATGCTTAATGTAGAATATAAATTGAACAAATGTTCCTCAGAAGAGAAAAAAAAATCTTATCATTTGAAAAAGTTAAAACAAGATGTGATTTGCTTACAAGAAGCACATATTAGGAAAAAATATATAAAATATTTGAGTCACAAAAATCTGGGTGAAGAATTTATTTCAGCAGAAATGAAAAAAAAGGAATTGTTTTGTATATAAATCCTCAACTATATCCACAACTTATATTGATTGATGATCATGACAGATATATTGGGGTGGAAGTTAATCTACAGGGGGCTAAGACCTTGATATTGGGAATTTATGCCCCAAATGAAGATAAAACAGCATTTTATAAAGGACTTATGAACACATTATTGGACTTTCCATATGAAAATTGATGTCTCTTGGGAGATTGGAATAGGGTGGTTTCCCCACAAAGAGAACTTCTAAGAAAAATATTAAAAATACACAAGGTAAACTATCAAAGATTTTTTATTTAGTGGATAAATTGGAGCTTATTGATGCATGGAGATATAAAAATGTTGACTCAAAAGAATATACTTATTTTTCTGAAAGACATACATCTTTTTCAAGAATAGATATGATTTGGATTTCTAAAACTTTGGTTATTAATGTTTGTAAAGTGGAGACATTACCAAAGATTTTCTCAGAACACAATCCAGTGACTTTAACTTCTATAAGGAAAAATGGTCCTTTTAGGTGGAGATTGAATTTCATGTTGTTACAAAAGGAAACGATAGTGGAGGATTGTAAAAAGAAGTCAAAAGAATTTCTTGACAATAATCTTAATAAAGGCACAGAAGTAAGAATGGCTTGGGATGCAAGTAAAGCTTTTGTAAGAGGATACTTTATAATAATAGTGAATAGTGAACTTAAAAAGAAAAGGTAAGAGAAAATACAAATGATTTTGGATGAGATTAAAAAAAAGGGAAAAGAATTTTAAAAATCCTATTACCCATCAAATTAAACTTTTACAGAGACAACTATCTATGTTAACAGTGAAAGAGATGGAAATAAAGATGCATTATGCAAAACAAAGACATTTTGAATTTGCAAATAACTGGGGAAATCGTTGGCATATAAGTTGTGAAAAGAAAAAGAAAGTGATATTAAAGTTACAAGAAAGAAATACTATAATAACAGATAATGCACATATGCAAAAAGTGTTTCATCAATATTATTCTATTTTATATAAAGAGCAAGAAATTTCTTTGGAAAAAGTGGATGAATATTTACATAAACAGAATTTACCAAAGATTACAGAGAATCAGAGGCAAATTTTGAATGGACCTATAACAATAAGGAAAGTGTGTAAAGCTATTAAAAAGACTAAAACAGGAAAGGCACCTGATCCAGATGGGTTGCTGGCTTCTTTCTATAAAAGTTTTGAGGATGAGCTTTTACAACCTTTACAACAAACACTGAATATTATTTTACAGACTGGAAAGATTCCTGATAGCTGGAAAGAGCCTAATATAGCATTAATACCTAAAGATGTCCAAGACTTGACTTTAATAAGAAATTATTGTCCAATATCTTTATTGAATAATGACTATAAATTATTTACCTTGATCTTGGCTGAAAGGTTGAAAATAATTTTACAGGACTTTATTCATGAAGATCAATGTGGGTTTTTACCTAAAAGTTATAAGACAATATTAGAAATGTTTTGCGCATTCTAGAGTATTTGCAGCAACATAATGGAAAACAAACTGCACTGATATTCTTAGATGCAGGGAAGGCCTTTGACAATTTGAATTAGATTTTCTTGATTAGAGTTCTGGAACATATGAATCTGGGAGATAATTTTATTAAATGGGTAAGATTGATTTATACTTCACAGAAAGCACAAATAATTGTTAATGGAGAATTAACAAAACCTTGTGAGAGTCAAAAAGGGACAAAACAAGGATGTTCATTGTCTTCATTCTTGTTCACTTTAGTTCTTGAGGTACTGAAGAGAGATATAAGACAAGATGAGAGAATCATGGGAGTTAAGATTTAAAAAGAAACTTGTAAGTTAAGGGCATTTGTGGATGACCTTGTGTTAGTTTTGGAATATACATTAGAGGGAGTAGAAATATTAACGGGAAAATTAAAGGACTTTGGTAGGCTAGCAGGTTTTAAGATTAATAATCAGAAGACAAAGATGTTTACAAAAAATATGAATTTAGAAGATCAAATAGAACTGATGGAGATAACTGGTTTTAAGATTGAGAAAAAAGTAAAGCACTTGTGTATTATTATGACAAATATGAATTGTATGTTATTTCAAAATAACTATATTAAGACAGGAATGAAATCAAGAAGGACATATTAAGATGGGAGAAATTAAAACTGTCACTGTTAGGGAGAATTTGTGTGACAAAAATGAATGTTTTGCCTAGAATGATGTTTTTGTTTCAGACAATACCTGTTTTGACAACCAATGTACCATTTAAACAATGGCAAAAAGATATATCTAAATATGTATGGCAAGGGAAAAAAACCACAAGTTAAATATAAAGTATTACAAGATGAAAAGGAAAGAGGAGGACTAGGTTTACTGGATTTGAAATTGTACTTTGTAGCTTGTTGTTTGGTTTGGGTGAAAGAATGAAGGCTGCTGAGAAACAAGAGACTTTTAGAGTAGAAGGTCACAACCAGCGGTTTTGATAGCACTGATGCTTATGGTACGATAAAGTTAAAATTAATGTGATTTTAAAAATCATTTTATTAAACATGCCATATTGAGAATATGGAATAGATATAAACCCAGGCTGTGCCCAAAAACACCTTTGTGGATCTCAGCACAAAAAGCATTCCATAGAAGAGAACTAGCAGCCAAAGACAAATGGTTAACATACTGGAAAATCATCAAGAAGAATAAAAGATTAAATCAAGAGAGCAATTAATAGCAGAAGGATATCGTTGTCAATGGTTTTCCCATTTATAGTTATCAGAAAGATAAAAAATGGATAAAAGACTTATGGTATGTAGCAAAGTAAGAATTTGAAGTACAGTTATATACCGATGATGAACATGTAATTGCTAAAATGTATATGGAATGTATGATGAAGTGGGCTAAGAATTTTGGTTATAATATACAGATGGGTCAATGGGAAAATATGTGGTTAAAAGGGTTGAAATTTACATTATATGATCTTAAAGAGAATTTTTATAAAATGATGCATCATTGGTACATGATGACACAGAAATTATCTAGAATGTATAAAGGCATTTCAAATTTATGCTGGAAATGTGAACAACATGAAGGGGCATTTTATCAGGCTTGGTGGACATTCAGCTAAAAAAAGCTAAAAAAAAATTGGATTCAAATGCACACATCGATACAGAGGATTTTAAAGATTAATATTCCATTGAAGCCAGAACTTTTCCTTTTAGAATTGATGGATAAACAGTTAGAAAAAAGCCATGGAAGTTTATTTCAATATATGATTATTGTGGCAAGATTACTATACGCACAAAGATGGAAAGATTCAGCACTACCCAACATGAAAGAATGGTTGGTAAAATTGACAGAATCTGTTGAGATGGACAAACTGACTTCTCTGATTAGAGAAAGGGCAATATCTACACTTACTGGTGACTGGAAACCCCTTATGGACTTTTGCATAAAAATGAAAAAAATGAACTTGTGACTTATGGTTTTGATTAGATAGGATAGATTATAGAAAGAAGAAAGTCATGATGTATCTTTAGAGATAGAGAAAGGTTAAAATATAATTGTACTTATAACTGCTGTGAAGAATATTGGAAACTACTTCTTTATACCTTTATATCTTTCTTTATATCTTTCTCCCTTTTTTCTATTTTCTTTCATTTTTTTCTTATTGCACTTTTAGCTTTTTCTGTTATTTCTTTTTTGTTTTCTCTGTTCTACGTAAGTTTGTATTAGTTATTATTGCTTTTAAATACACACACACAAACTGTAAATGTTTTCTGTCTCAAACATATCCCTAAATGTATTTGAACAGATTTTAAAAATATGATTTTTAAGCAGATGAAAAAGTAAAATAATTTCCCATCCATTCCAAGAATGCACAATAGGATTTCAAATTAAACATAGGTTTATGAGTAATAATGTTCAGTATATTAGTGCATCCACTGTGTCTCTAATATATGAGAACTATAGTTCTGTATCAGTAACGTGGGTGAAGTTCATGACCCATATTTGAAAAAGTGTTAAGGTGAATACCAGTCCACACTAGAAGGTCATTTTGCCCTTATTAAAAACATGACCCTTCTTATAAAATACCTTTATTCAAATCTGCATTAAATAGTGTGATATTTTGAATCATCTATTAATAAAAACAACATCTACTAATAACATAATAAATATATCCTTTACAATTAAAGCCTTTTTTCATGTTGGTAAATAGCCACAATATTTATTTATAATTTAGACATCCTTTACATGAAATCTTTTATTATTACTAACACTCATTGTTTATGTCTCTAAGAGATAGAGTATCCATTGTTTTCTTTAACTGATTGTAGTTCCAATGTAGCTGCTCCACCTCAGCCTTATGTTCCAAACGTATTTCATTTAGTTGTTGTAAGAGATGCTCATTGGTAGAAATCAATGTTCTGCAAGAAACCATAAAGTTTCCTTTAACTGACTTAGATTCTATTAGAAATAAGCTCATGACATGAAGCCTACTGTGAAGAACAACCCTGTACATTAAAGCTTTGCAATATAATTATTGTAGATCATAGAATCATAGGAATATAAGGGTCATTGAAGATGTTCTAGTCTAACCCCTTGTCCAGGGCAGAAATCCTCAGATTATCCCAGACAAATTGTTGTCCAATCTTTCTTTCAAAACCTCCAGTGATGGAGCACCCGCTACTCCAGGATCCAGACTGTTCCACATTTAATAGTTCTCAGTCAGGAAATTCCTCCTTAGTTCAAGTTTGGATTTCTCTAAAATTTGCACCCACTGGTTCTTGTCCTGTCTTTTGTCACTAAGGAGAACAAATCCACATCCTTTCCCCTGTTACAGTACTTCAAGTACTGGAAGACTGCTATCATGTCTCCCCTTAGGCTTCTCTTCTTAGACAAAACATATCTAATTCTTTTAATCATTCTCCATAAGATTTAGCCTCTAAGCTACTCACCACCTTTGTTGTTCTTCTCCACACTCTTTTTAGTTCCTCAGCATCCTTCTTATATTGTGGTAACCAAAACTACTATTCCAGTATGCAGTCAGACTAGTACAGTGTAAAATAGAATTATCCTTCCTGTGATCTTGACATTATACCTCTGTTGATGGAGCCCAAGATTTCATTGGCTCTTTTGGCAGCTGCATCACAGAGTGTGGCTCATGCTTTACCCATGGTATATCAGGATGCTCAGATCCTGCTGAGTCAGGTATTATTTATACTGTACCTGTGCATCTGGGTTTTCCTACCTAAGTATAGAACCTTACATCTTACTCCACTGAACAGCATTTTATTCAATAGACTCCAATACTTTTGAATGTTGAGTCTATCTTCTGTGATGTTAGGATCCTCCCAGTTTTGTGTTATCTACAAATTTGCTGAGCATCCCTTCTATGACCTCATCTAAATCATTTATTAAAGTGTTGAAGACCACTTGGCCCAAGACAGAATTCTGAGATATCCCACTTCATACTTCTGTGTAGACATAGATCCATTAAGGACCATGCATTGAGTATGGCTGTTCAGGCAACTGCAATACATCTGGTAGTGGGCCATCCATCCCAAATTGTTCCATTTTATCAGATGGAACATGAGCTAACAGTGTGATGCAACTGCTAAAAGGCAAATGCTATTTTGAAATGAATTAACAGAAGCATAGAGTCCAAATCATTGGAAATAATTGTCCCACTCTACTCTGCCTTGGTCAGGCCCCAGTTCGAATGCTAGGTCCAGTTCAGAACACTGCAATCTTAAAAGAGCAGACTGGGGTAAACTCAGAGGAGGATTATGATGATGAGGGGGCGAAATTAAATCCTATGTGAAATGGTTAATGGAACAGTGTAAACTTGCAGAAAAGAAACTGAGATGACAGCAATATGAGTTGTCATATAAATGAGAGAGTGGACTTGTTCTCTGTTACTCTGGAAGATATGACCAGCACTAATTTGTTGAAAGTAGAGGGAAGTAGATTCAGATTTGGTATTTGGAAAAATTTCCTGATAGTAAGACCCATCATCCAGTGGAATAGGTTGCCTTATGTAGTATGTCCCTCTTCCTGGAAGTTTTCAAACAAAGGCTGGATGGCCGTCAATCCAAAATACTTTAGCAAATGCTGCAATGGACAGGGTTTGGACTAGATGACCTCTGAGGTCCCTTCTAACTCTATGATTTTATGAAGATATTGATTTAAAAAACACTTTCCTCATTACCTCTAAATTACACACATTACCCCCAATAAATTACAACTATGGAGGTTCTAAATCCACATCCAGAATTTCATCTACATCTACCTACCCATTTACCTACCTATATAATTTAATGAGATTAAAAAAAAGCTCAGTGGGAACAATTCATCTGTGAAAACATTGACCAACCAGGAGGAACATGGGTCTAGAATACAGAGGCTCTAGAATACAGTCCAAAGGACCCTGTTCTCTTCCTCCAGACTAATTGGCTTGAACTCATCCCAGACAACCAGACAAGATTATCTCTTAGTCACTTCCACAGGACTTGCACAGCTGGAGTTCAACTCAGAGTGAATATGAGTGACTATCTGCCAGATGTTGAGAACAGACCTCACAATGACTCTACAGGTGCTCTCCAAGGCCCTCCATACTCAGGAGAATCTGGGTTGCCCCTAACAGAGTTGCTGGCCAACATTCAGCAGATGCAGTAAGAGTGGAGAAATACTTATTTTAAACATTGTAAGCTACCCAGAGTCTTTTTGGAGTCAGGCAGCCTCAACATTAATTAAATTAAATTAAATTAAATTAAATTAAATTAAATTAAATTAAATTAAATTAAATTAAATTAAATTAAATTAAATTAAATTAAATTAAATTAAGTATATTGCCTCTCTTATTACCACGAGGCAATCCTTAAGAAAGGCTCTTACTTGTGCTCAGAGACACTTTTCATTTTTTGCCAGCAGTGCTCTAGGCATCTCTTCTGTTACTTTATCCTCTGGGAATTCTCTGAAAACCAGGGGGCCTGCCAGAATCCATGAACAGAGAGTCCACACACTCAGTCACCCTCTCATCCCAAGCAGCTACCAAAGCCTCAGCTGATCTGTGCATCAAAACCTCAGGAACAAACCCAAGTCCCCTCTGAAACTCAACCAAGTCAATCAGGTACCTGGAGCAGGCCAACTGAATAAACCCTACCTCTCAAGCTTAACAGGTAACATCCCCCAATTCCAAATTGCAATGCCATTGCCCCAAAATAAAAATGAGATCTAATGTGTGGCCCCCATTGTGTGTTGGGTCAGTCCATGTGTGGCATAACGTTATGCTAGGTAGGGAGGCTGGTACTGTAATAGCAATTCTATCTGATCCTGAGTGCTCAACTTTACAAAAAAGTGCTCTCACCAACTATTTGCAGGGGAGCAGCTCTGACAACTGGCAAGGTTTCCCAGATGAAAATAACCTCAAGGCTCCACTCTCTCCCCTGTTTTGTTTATCATCTACACAAAGCTGCTGGGGGAGGTCATTCATTATCATGGGGTGAAATAACAACAGTATTCTGATGATAACTACACATTTCTGCCTCTGGTTGACACCAAGTGATGCTGTCAGAGCACTGGCCCAGTGTCTGCAGGTTGTGTTGTCTGTATGGAGAACAGGCGTTGACTCAGTCATAGCAAGATCAAGTGGCTGTGGCTTTGGGGTCCCTCAGATTCCAGGAACCCAAAGTTTCCATTGTTGGCTTTGGGAGATGCATTCTCCCACTTGGAAATAATGCACAACTTGGAAGTTCTCCTGGACTCACAGTTCCTGCTCAAGGAGCAAGTAGCAGTTGTGGCCTTTGCACAATTTCAACTGTGCAACAATTGCACCCATTCCTGATCAGTATGCCCCACTCATACTCAGTCATGCCTTAGTCTCCTCTTGGTTGGAGTACTGTTAAATATTAGAATATAACAGCAAAAAAACTTCTGACTTTCAATTGGCTTTCAGTATCAGCTATCACTACCTGTGGCTTTCCTGTAACATCTTTGTCAGTTCTTGCATCTTGTTGAAATTTTGGAGATGTTGCTTTAAACTAGCCTTCTCGTCAATTAACAGTTGATTATGGTCTTCAAGCTCTAATGCACAAGTTTAAAAAACTAGAGTTACAAACACATAAATACATGGAACAGTTGGAAAACTATAAAGGAAGACAAACATGAGAAATGTTTGCTTATGAATTTTCATTTTTTTATTTTTCTCCAAGTAATTTCACACAGGTTGGCATCTCGGTATGTACCAGGACTAGCCTGTGGTGTATTTGATTCTTAGGAGTAGCAGCTGTATCATATGAGATAGTACCTTTTTTCACTGACCAAGTATTTTGATCTGGGCAGGATCCCAATAGGATGTAAAAGGAGACAAATTAATTTGAGTAAATCTTATATTTAATTCTGCTGGTCAAATTGCTCTTTTAAAATCCTGTTTCAAAAAAAACCCCAGATATTGCATTTTCTTTAAGGATTTTGTTTTTGTAGGAGGCCCATAGGCACCAAAAACTAAACAGAACACCACTCATTGGGGTTCCCCCCCCCCCCCAGTAATACAGGTCGAGGGATGAATGTGCTTATTAAAGCATTTTGGAGTGGAAATGAACAAACAATTAAACCAAGAAATATTTTGGTAGCAAGGCTAAGGTCCCAGGTTGAAACCTCCTCTCCCAGAAGCCCTCTGGGTCTCTTACTATCACCTCCTACCTTCCAGGGAGGGCCTCACCTGGCAGCCATCCCTATCGCCAGTGTGAAAGGGATAGGGCTGTGCTGATCTGCTGGAAAAGGTAAAATAATTTTTATAATGCCATCCCCTGACCATTTTATCATAGAGGTGTGGTTACCAGAGGATTCTTCATACCCCATCTCAAGAAAGAGAACTCATAGGAGATAAACACAAAACTTTTTTACTTTCAAATATTAAAATGCAGCCATTAATTATGAAAGAGTATAATTACAGAGCTGTCCTGATCATAGTAATATGGCACCTTGCAAATTAGTTTAAAAAATATAAAAATCCCCCCCAAAGAACACAGTACTCTGAACAGAGCACAAGATGATGCTTGTCTGCTAGGAATAATGAGTCCCTGCCCAAAAATTTACAGATCACAAGAGAGAAATTGTAAAGAAAAAAAATATTCATGTACATAGACTGAAATATGAAAGCTGAAATTAAATGCCTAGTTTCATAATTTGCATTAGAGAAATAAAGAACATAAGACATAGCATAATACAGAAAATAGAAATAAAAAACCTACTGCAAGATTCCTGGCTACTCATATTTTCCTGAAACAAATGGTTCTTCAATTTATTGGGTTTCTGCAGCTTCTTAGAGATTTTCAATATTAACCAGAGGCTTCTGGAAATTCCGGATGCCCTTTCTTTGCCTGGATTTTCCCCAAAGACTTCTACCCTATTTCTCAAAAGTAAAAAACTTCTATATCCAGCAGACAGATGGGCAATGGTATTCAGCCTATGTATATTATTATTAGGACTTTTTTTATCCCACCTTTTTAAAAAATATATGTATACAAGTAGTCCTTGTTTAGCTATCACAATTGGAACTGGCAACCCCATCACTAAGTGAAGTGCTGACTAAGTGAGAAATCACAGAACTGACAAGACCAATCAGTTTCACACCTTCAGCTTTTGTTTGCCTCCTAACCACTTTGCCACCCCTTGGAATGCTCACCCGGTGCTGGATAATTAACAAGGGAATTAATGTTTGTATTTACATTTATTGGAGAGGAAGGGATTACAGGAGAGGAAGCAAGCATGCTGTTTATGCAATGTGCTCATGGCTGCCAGCGCCAGGGCATTGCTTTCAATCTGTATTCCCCATTGCGTGCCTGCTTACTCTCTTGTAATCCCTTCTTCTCCAATCTCTCTGCTCTGCAAGGGGGGAGGAAAAAAAAGCAACAGATCAGGTACAGGACAACGTGTACTGACTGTAATGGCAATCACGTGCCTGAGGGATGCTGCAAAGGATATAAATGCAGGCATTGGTCATAAAGTTCTTTTTTCAGCACCATCATAACTTTGAACGGTCACTGAATGAGGCAGTCAGTAAGTGGGGATTACCTATATATATATTGGTCAACTCAAGGCTGCAAATATACCTAATACTCCTGCCTATTTTCCCTACAACAACCACCCTGTGAGGTGGGTTGAGCTGAGAGAGAGTGACTGGCCCAAAGTCACCCAGCCAGCTTTCATGCCTAAGGGAGGCCTAGAACTCACAGTCTCCTGGTTTCTAGGCCAGCACCTTAACCACTACAGCAAACTGGCTCTAAATGAAGGGGAAAAAATGAAAACATATGACAAAGAATTGTATTTCAGCCCTGGGGATTTGGATTATGAGTTTCTAAGTGTGCAGTTTGCAGTCTTGCATGCAAGCTACATTCATAACAATTTTACAGACTGATGATAGAAGGAAAAAAGGACAGTAAGTCAGTTAAAGTATTTATTTAAATAAGTCACTGGTTCATAATTTTGAAAATGTACTGAGTCACAACAAAGGAAAGTTTGTTATGCAATCTTTGGTACTCTTCCACTATTATTGTTGTAAAAGAATGAACAAAGAATCAACTCTCTCAAAAATTATCTACTAATTGTTGCATTTGGTTGGTTCTGTGTGTTCTTTCTTCTATAAAAATAACATCTCTGGGAATATGTGTCAGTGTGGAAAGAATGTTTAATCTATACTCAGCAGGCTTCAACCATCTGCAACACAGCAAGTCTAACATTGTTTATACAGTATATAAAAATTATATAGTTTGAGCCTTTAAACCCATTATCAGTAAAAGGGAACAATTTTAAAGTTATGGGCATTAGGATTATGATGAGAAAACACAATAGAATTTGGAATCTATAGAATCCAAATTATACCCTATGTTTCCTTTTATTTCTCTCTTTTATACTTAGTAACTAATCTCCAAATAGGCTTCCCTAAAGCAGCCAACCTTTAATCTATTCCCAGAACAACTCACAAGGTAATAATAATGTAATACAGCTAAAGTTAAGTATAGTGGCTTTTTGGAGTTTTGCTGAATGAAGTGTAGAAAGAATGGAGAATTTCTTACATATTACAATGCTCTTTTTTCTTTTTTCTTGCTTTGGTGGAATGGAGAAAGGCAGATTTTTTTTTCACAAGTTCACTGGTGGAATGGTGAAAGGCTGCCACCCCACCCCCCACTTTTTAAAAAAGAATTACAAGTTCACTGATGAAATGGTGAATGGGGGACTTTTCTTCTTCTAGCTAAGTGGAGTTGACAAGAGTTCTGTATTTTTCCCCTTCTAGTCCAAGTGATTGGAAGAATTTTAAAGCAGTTTTATTTTTGTTTTTGTTGGTCCACCAGTGGATGCACCTGAGAAGAGGGTAACAAGTATGAGGCGGCGTCCATCAATACAGGAGGGTTATACAAATGGTCTATCTATAAAACACATGTCCTCAAAGATCTGCCTATGGAAAAGGGACTGTGGTGCTTTCTTTCCTAACACAGTGGAAGGGGTGAAGTAGCAAGAATCCACCAGTTGAGGACTGTGGTAAACACAGAATACAAGGACAGAATACAAGGCTATCATCATGACCAAAGCAGAGGAAGGGACTGAAATTCAAAATGATATTTTAAACTAGCTTTACTTCCAGTCAGGAGGCAAGCTGCTCAGGAGTGGGGAGAACATTCCTTTTCTCCCTCCTTCTTCAGTCAAGAAACATTCTATTTTATTTTCCATTACCAAACAAAGTGGTCCTTGGGCAAGAGGTGTTCTCCTTTATACATGTGTGTATGAATACTGTATCTTCTAAATTTCTTGCCTACTTTGTTTATGGCAGGAAGCCCCCAAAATTCTAGCTTTCTTGGTTGTGGCAAAAAGCCTCTTATGTTTTTCTTTCAGCCTTCTTCTCCTGTAGCTGAGTCGAGTGCAGAGTGAATCACTTCTTAAAACTGCCTGTTTGCCTTGCTAGTCTATGAATTCCTGCTTTATCTTTCTCTCATTAAACTGAATGGAGACTATCTGAACTCCTTGCCTTTCACTGATGTGAACATGCTAAATTCTCCTAGCTTTTATTTGACTCCTTTGTATGATAGCTTCAAATATGGTTTGTGCTTCATTCCCTGTAAACTGATTATATGATTGTTTTACACCATTAGTTTCAGATTTAGTTAATAAATTGTACTGGTCAATTAGTAATTATAGTTTTATTTTTGGACTTCCAGAATAAGCATAAGCCTGTTCAGATCCTGATAGCACTAGCAATGTGGGATGTCCCAATTTGTAATACTCAATTTATTAAAACCATTAATATTGAATGATAAAATCAGTCAGAATTCATGCTTAGCTTACTTTTAGGATACATTACATTGTATTCCTTTGCTATTAAATTCTTATTAATACTGATACTCTAAACATAAATAATACATTTTTACAAGAAAGATAGGTAATTCACAATGAAAAATGAAACTCAGAATCCCTTCAGCTAAACAGCTAAGCATTATGTCTCATCTCTTTGGGATGCTCAGAGTAGGAGCAAAGGTGCAGCAAACTGAATCATTTATTAGTTAGGCTCTGACTTTTTGTTTCAAGAAGTATTTTATAATAAACAAAGAAAAAAGACCTCATTATTTCTGTTTATATAATTCAGTATTAGTAAAACTAGCAATGATGATTCATATTTTAGTATATAAAGATTATAGTTATAGGTGAAAAGAGTAGCACATACAATTTTCATCCACATGGTCTGGTTCAGCAACTATTTCAGTCTTATAAGTAGCTTTGTGTAAACCATTAGAAACCATCAGACTAAATACTTCCATTTGCATATTTATAACTTCTCTGTAAGAATAAAAGTGTCAATTTTCACTTCCAAAGGCTTCAAAAAAGTTTAGTCACATATCAGTCAGTTCATACTGACTGATCATAGCATCTAACCCAGATGCAAGAGAAGTGTTTGCCTTTCTTCGTCTTTTGCCAGACTTAGGTAATTCTGTGCTGCAGCCCAAATTGCTTCATCTACATGCTACATCTGTTTAAGTCAACTTCAGAAATTCCAATTAGGATTGCAGGACTTGGCAAATGGGGTCAGGCTGGTGCTCAGTCCAGAGTATGGTCACCACAAACCCTAATTGATTGTTCCCCTGCTTCTTATCCTTCCTGTCCATTCAGGGACAGCAAGTCTTGCTGGCTGGCTCCTGTATGGATTGTTCCTCTTTATAGTTCCTGTGTCTTTTCTTTGCTTTCCCAGATGTTCACACACACAGGTGCCTTCACCACCATTCCCTTCCTACATTATCTCCTTTGACACTGATACAGGCCCTTCCTATTTTTTTTTTCTTTTATTGTTGCTTTGTGCTTTTGATGCTGTAATAATCAAAGCAACAGGGAACAGGTTATTCTTTTGGTCTTACATTCTTCTATAGGTCCATAGAAACTTTGTAGCAACTGATAGTTCAGCTTTATAGAAACAAAGTAGCAACATTCCTACCTTGCAACTGAAATATTTTTAAAAAAAATAAAGAGAAGGAGAAAGAAGCTTTGTAGTACCCTGGGCAGGGTGTGGGAAAGCAAGGGGAGCATGCTTCACCCAGTCTGAGCAGACATCAAAAGGGTTGTGTGTATATATGTACTTTTTATTAAAGAAATTTTAAAAGAATAAAAAACCATACATATTTTGAAAGAAAAAAAGTAGTAAGTGAAAAAAAGTACAAAGAAAGAAATAAGAGAAAAAAAGAAAAGGAAAGAAAAAGTTATAAAGAAGCAGCTTCCGACCTTCTTAACAGCAGTTACAACTACATTTATATTTTACCCTCTAAGGTTATAACATAATTTCCTTTTTTTCATAGTCTACCCTTTCTAATCATCAAACCCATAAATCACAAGTAAAAATCAAAAGGGTTGTAAGGGTTAAATGAAATACGAGTTTCTAGGGTTAAGGATAGTTCATTGACTCTCAGTTGACAGAACTCTTCTATTCTGGACTGATTTCTGCAATTCAGATAGTGAAAAGGTAATCAGAAGAAACATTTTTCCAGAACTCACTGGTAATCTGTAGTGGCGCTGTATCCGCAATATCTGCAATATGGATGCTTTGTTCCACCTTGAAATTATGAACGTTTAAGCCTTCTTTTTCTTTCAATAACTTATCTAAATGTTGCTTCAATACATCCTAACATTAGGAGATAAATCAAAGACATATGGACACAATTAAATTAAAATAGAATTTTAAATTCTGTTTGTGGCTGGTTAAAGAAATAGGCTGAAAATAATAGAATGAAATTTAATAGAAATAAATGAAGACGTTTTCACTTAGGAAACAGAATTCAAATAAGCAGGTTGATGTAACCTAGGAGAAACCTGACCAAACTACTTATGAAACAGACATTTAAATAATAGTTGATTAAATATGAATCAGCAGTGTGATAGGGCTGCCAAAAATGTAGATGCAACTTAATCTGTATCAACAGATGTGTAATTTCCAAATCATGAAAAGTAATGTATTGTTCAGACCCCACTCTGAGTACCATGCCTAATTTCGGCAGTTCACTTTAAAAAGAATTCAGAGAAAGTGGAACAGGTTAAGAAAATGAGAATAATAAGAAACTATATGCTATGAAAAGAAATCAGAATAAAATTATTCTGAATTAAATTCTGGAACCTATTTCAGAGGTTAGAGTCAAGGCCAACATAAACATTTCTGTATATAAACAAATAATAGTTTGCTGTGCTGACTCATTCAGCCCTCATCAGTTCTAGCTTAGGTTGTTCTCCTGAACAAAATTTGCAATCAGTATTAGGTTAAGGCAAGCCAGGAATAAATTAACACCCTTCCTTTGTAAGAGACTTGTCCCTTTGGATTGGTGCCTGCAGAATAGTTACATAGCCATTTAGAAATATAAACTTAGTCCTAGCTTGCCAGGGAGCCAGCAGTAAAGTGTCAAGACAGTGAAGTTGCTGGGCTAGTTTAGCAATCGAGTAAAGAGGCTAGGCTGCTCAGCTTCTGAAAGGTAGTTTAAAAGAAAGAGAACAAGAGTGTGCAATCCAAGTAAAGTGTTTTTAACAGATCCCCAGAAATTTCATGCCCAGTCTGACTTCTGTGATGAAACCCCAGTTAAACCTCTTTAACTAACTAGAAATGAATACAGAATGGGAAGGGGAACTTTCTGATATGCAACACATTCCTGGTTTTCAGGAAGTGGGTCCATTCCCTAGAGACTAAGATGATGGACCAAGCCGAGGCAGTTAGAGAAGTGTGTGGAAGAGGTCTTCAGGGAAGTTAGAGGTGTGTCCCACTCCCAGGTGTGCAGCCCTGTGGAAATGAAGGTCTCAGGGCTGGACAGCAGCATAGCTAGCCTAGGCCTGTTCAGAAGGGAAGGGCTCCACTTGAACAGCAATAGAACCAAACTGCTGCTAATTTAATATTAAAAAGGTTGTAGAACAACTTTTAAATTGACCTTATGAAGAAAACCAACAGGAGTGGGCCATAGAAATAGAGGGGAAAGTTTTTCAAGGGGTCTTATAGGAAATAAACCCATCCATAATGACCAGCACACAGCTGGAAAGTATAACTATATCAAGAGAACAATAGGTGGAGCTAGCAAAAGGAATTGAGGAGCTGCACCACATCAAATGCCAGAAGTCTCCAAGCCAAAAATAGGGTAATTGGAATATTTGGTAGGAATGGAGAATATAAATACATTTATGAGCCCCTTTACACAATTTATTTCCAATATTCTGTTGGGTTAGAGGTCTAAGAGCTGGCTCTCACATTGATAAAGAGGCTAATAGCTATTTTGTAATCCATTTCTAGATGCAGTGTAGCCCAACTTTTCCAAAAAAAACCAAGCTTCCTCCCCTTATATCAAAAGAATGCAAGAAAAAGAGTCAAAACTTTCTTGCTCTGATTTCCTTATATATAGGCTTCTCATCTGAAAACAGAATACTTGCAGGAATTCTTATATTGCTACTTTAACCTGCTTTTTAATAAATCTTACTAATCAGTGATCTGGAAAAGCTGTAACAACTTCCAGTCCAGGCAGCTACCACAAGGAAAAACAACTTAGATGCAGAAAATTGAGGGTAAATATGATAGCAATATTCAGATATTGAAAAGACTGTTGTATAGAGGAGAGAGTGGGCTTGTTTTGTAACCCCAGAAGGTAAAATTAAAACCAAGAAGCTGAAACTGTAGGTTACTCTGATTAGATATTAGTAGGAATTTTGTTGCAGTAAGAGCTCGTCCTGTGTCTGACTGCCTAATTTGTATCTTTGTTTCTTCCTTTTCCCCCTTTTCTGAATTTCCCCCTTGCAGAAAGGAGAAATTGCTTAAACAAGTTATCTCTTCCTGAACTGCTTTTCTTTCTAGCACAGCCCTTCTCTAAAA
The DNA here is from genome assembly GCA_030867105.1 of Liasis olivaceus. NCBI lineage: Eukaryota > Metazoa > Chordata > Lepidosauria > Squamata > Pythonidae > Liasis > Liasis olivaceus. Next base: position 61,421,353 of record CM061351.1, read on the forward strand.
AGTGCTAGCTGCAAGTTAATTAGCACCCTTGGCCTGCTTGCACTGCTATTTGAAATTAAAAGGCCTTATTCAGTTTCATTCTAAAGGCTTTCTTGTGGGATCGCAGCCACCAGCATGTTAAGCAAACAGCCGGTGCCAAGGCATTCCTTTCAATGGGTATTCCCCAATGTGTGCTTGTTTACTCTCTTGTAATCTTTTCCTTTTCAATGAATGTAAATACAGACATTAATTTGTCCTTGCTAATTGTCCCAGAACAAGAGGTTAGAATTCCAAGGGGTGGGGGAGTGGGGAAAAGGGCCTATAAGATTTATTCCTTTTCCCCAGCCTCCTCATGAGTCGTGTTCCAGAACGTAACCTTCCCCATGCCATTAGGGCTCACCTGGCTGTTCTGGGGTCCTTCTGATGCTGTAAGTATTCAGGGGTGATTTCTTAAAAAACCTTTTTCAAGATTTATTAACGTCCTGGAATCTCCCTTAGTGTTCTTGTTCTTTGGTATCAATCCTGAAAATTCTAAATTAATTGTTACATGCAGATCAACAGAAACAGAGTTGTCAACCAATGGAACAGACTGCCCATGAAGAATCATGTTCCTCTTCATTGAAAGTATTCAAACAGAGACTGGATAGCTATCTGTCTGAAATAGTCTAGCTAATCCTGCACCAACAGAGGGTTGGATTAGATAACCTCTGATGTCTCTTCCAACTCTATGCTTTTATGATAAGAATTGGAACAGCGATTGCAGTAAAAAATAGAACTTATATTTGATACACAGCAATCACTGGATGTCTCCTGTATACATCTCCCTAGCTTTTCTACAATAAATCAGATGTTACTATATTCCTGTGTGCCCATTTATCTATTCCATCCAGCTTGCTAGGACCCGAAGGCATTTGACTGGGAAAGATGTGCTAGAAATATTACATATATTCCATACATATATTGCATGTATAAACAATCACAGGAAATGGTAATACCTACTATGGTGATGAAGAATTTCAGGTATAAGCTTGACTCCAAACCCTGGTTTGATCAGGAATGTATTATAGCCACTCAGACTAAGTTTATACAACATATAGGTTATTACCTGTGGAAATTAGTTCTTGAGTTGAAAAAAAAAGTATACATTCATGCTAAAAAAAAAAACCACAAGAAGCAAAATTAGACAGCTGACATAAGCTGGCCCAAATGATCAAGGAAAAGAAATCCTCATTCTTTTGGCATCCTATGGCTCTTTTTTTTTCCCCTAAAAGACTCTTCTCACCTGCAAGATCAATCCCTGCTGAGATATGGATTGAGCATTTAGTGATGAGCTAAGTGGTTTAATCTTTCTTGAGCTATCTTCATTTATATTCCAGACTAGCCTCCAGTGTCTCCTGCTGAAAACCATAAACTAATCCTTCAGCTGAAAAATGATAAAGCAGTTGGGTAGAACTTGATCCCTACTGAACTTTTGGCAACGGTATTGCTCTCCAGATTCCTGAGGACTGGTCTCAGGCCATAGCAGTTCAAATCTTTAGAAAAGGAAATAAATCTGATCTAGCAAATTACCTCCCAGCTAGCCATCTAAGAATAGTTAGTAAAGTGTACTGTAGGAAATTGACTGGATAACTCAGAACAAGGGTTTGGTTGAGGACCATGCTGGATTTGGACTACAGTTCACATTAACTCACTATTTAGTGTTATATCTTCTATGGAAAAATATACTAATTGCCCAGTATGTTGCCTTCATCAGTTTGGAACTGCTGTTTAATTCAATTTCCAGAGATAAGCTTTGTGCAGAGCTGGTAGCCTCTTCTGATGATCAAAGACTCCTACAAGCTTCCAGGAATTTCCCAGCATTTTTGGATTTTGCTTGGTGTAAGATGCTAATAGTATCCCAGCTGAAACTGTGGTTGAGTCTGTCCATGTGTTGTGAGATTAAGGAGTTTTCATCATGTCTTCTGACTGCTAGTGGATATGTTCTGCTACTCTTCTGCCTGTCTGTCCTACACAGTGGCTGTTACAGTCCTTGCAAGTATGTTGTAGATGACCCCTGTTTTTTCTTCTTGGGCTACTGGGTATTCTTGATGGTCAAATCTCAAGATGAAACTGTTCCTACCGCTATGATTCTTGGTATTCAAACTGAAACGCCTCCTACGCCTTTGGATATAATTCAGTCTGGGGCTGAGAGTCCTTCTTATAACAAATCAACTCATTTATCCTCATGGATAAATGTCAATGCATAACCTTATGGAGGCTAATTATGGCAAATTATCTTCTGAGATAACTAATGTTCATAAAGACATTGGCATACTGGGTAAGAATATTACTGCTGTAGATTGCAACATGAATTTATTATGAGAAGACATTAACTCTATGCAAGCTCAACTTAGCAAGTTACAACAGGAACTGGAGAATGCTAAAACAGTAATCGCTCATTCTCATTAACTCAGGCTGAAGGCAGCAGAATCTACAGGATATAAACCTGCATGACAAAGCTTTGATTAAATTACAAGGAGAGTTGACCTTCAGACTTAAAGATAAGGGGTCTTCCCACAGATGTACAAAGTACAGAAACTTTGCCTGATGTCTTGGGAAAATACTTGCAAGAAATACTGTTTGTCCTTGGAGGTGGACCTGGAAATAGACAAAACTTATCAAGTCAATTGAAGGGTTGGGATCCCCAAGAGTGCTCCTCTGATTACTGTCAAATTTCACAGGTTTGCTGTTCATGATATGGTTCATATGAGATCACTTCATTGAAATTTAAAGGATACAAATTGCACATTTTTCTTATTTCCACTTTCTATGATTTTTTGAGGAAGGAATTTTCCTTGGCCAGTCCCTGGTTAAATAAAAATCTATTAAAATTTTCTTCTTGTCTGACTGCACAATGACTAATTATCACATCTTGGAATGCCTAAGTTATCTTGAACAGAATGCTTTGCTTTGTTTTTGGCTGGTCAGCATCACCCTCTGCTGGTTCTTGCTCCAATGTTAACTTTAATATTTCCCTCCTTTTTACAATAAGGGTGGGTAAGAGGGAGGGGATTGCGGTGATAAACTTGTTCTCTATGGAAATCATAGGTTTTTGTTTATTTTTGTTGGTTTAATTTTTTTGGTTAAGTATGTTTGTTCTGTAGTTTGTACTTTTAGCTATAGCTCTTTAACTGGTTCCCTTTTTAAAATAACTTTCTCTATTCGTATATTATCTATGCACATATCTGTATCATGAATATTCATTATTTTTAATGTGGTTTATTTCCTATGGATTCTATGTGTAGTTATATTATATTTAATTTCTTCCTATGCTTAGATTAAGGATATTAAGTTGGAATGTAAAAGGGATGTGAAATGCTATTAAATATAGAAAGATATTTAAAGTAATAAATAAACCTGATGTTATATTTATACAAGAAGCTTATATTAGAGATAACATATTTTTGGTCTGAAATTGGATGGCCAACTATTTCATATATTAGTGGAAAAAGTACTATTGCAGCTGGAGTCATATTGTTAATTAAGAAAGATGTTAACATCGTAGTAATGCAAGTATATATTTATGCTTATGGGGATATTATTATATTATTATATGGTTGGTCACACAGCCAGATGTTTAGACTGGATTTGGCATTTTTATCCACCTATCAAGTCCTTCCCAAGGATCTGGGATAGGCAGATATTGCTATGTGATGGTGTTAAAGGTATCATTGCAGGATATAAGCTGTTTTGCAATATAAGTCTTTTGCAATTGACTGATGGTGATTTTGTCAATGCCAATGGTCTACAAGTGGTGCTCCAAATGTTTTGGAATTGCACCTAAGGCGCCTATAACTATTGGTACTATCTGCTTTTTTTTTTTTTTTTTTTTTGCCATAGTCATTCTACTTCTATTTGCAGGTTTTATATTCTGATTTTCTTCAGTTCTTTCTCTTCTATTCTGCTGTCTCCAAGTATTATAGTGTCCACTATCCAGACTTTTTTGTCTTTCTTATCAACAATTGTTACATCTGGGGTGTTGTGTGGCAGGTGCTTGTCTGTTTGAATTCTAAAGTCCCAGAGCACTTCAGCTTCTTCTATTTTCTCTTACTTTCTCTGCTTTGTGGTCCCACCAGTTCTTGCTTGCAGGCAAATGGTATTTCTTGCAGATATTCCAATGCACCATTGTTACTACTTTGTCATGCTGTTGTTTGTAGTCAGTCTGTGTGATTTTCTTGCAGAGGCTAACTAGGTGGCCCACTGTTTCTTCAACTTCTTTGCAGAGGCGACATTTGCTGTCTCTTGCTGTCTTCTCAATTCTATCTCTGTATGCATTTGTTCTTAAGGCTTGGTCTTGTACAGCCAAAATTAGCCCCTCTGTCTCTTTCTTCAACTTTCCTGCTCTTAGCTATTGCCAGGTCTTGTTGTTACCTGCTTTGCCTGCTAGTTTTTTTTTACTGGCCATGTAATACTTTGCCTTGCCATGTCTCTTCTATCCTTCATTTGGTCTTTCTTGTAGGCCAGTTTGGTCTCTTTGGTAAGCCATCATGGTGTGCTAACTTCAGTGCTTCATTATCCTTCAGATACTCTTTTAATGCCCTTTTTTCTTCTTCAACTGTCTAGTGTACTTGCAACATTCCACGCCCACCTACACTCCTTGGTAAGTAGAGTCTGTCAACATTGTTACATGGATGAAGGGCATGATTTATTGTCATTATTTTCTGGTCTTCCTATCCAGGGCTTCCAGTTCAGCTTGAGTCCAGTCCACTATTCCAGCTGTGTATCTAATGACTGGAATTGCCCAGGTGTTAATCGCCTTGATGGTATTTCCATGACTGAATTTGGACTTTCACTCTTCTGATGTATTCACTACTAACTTTTTCTTGACTTCAGTGTGCTTGATGTTATCAGCCTGCCCAGATATCTGTAGTGATCTTCTTCATCCAGACTCAATGTTATTTCCATTGGGCATCTTGATTCCTTCAGTTTTCACTATTTTTCCCCTGTTGATGGCATACTTGTCCAATCCAAACTCCATCGCAACATCTGGGCTGTAGATTTGGACAGTGTTGAACAGCAATTCTATTTCAGATGTTTTTCCATACAGCTTCAGATCATCCATGTAAAGGAGGTGGGATAGCCTAGCAGATGTTTTTGATGTTTGATAGCCATGGCCTGACTTGTTCAGTATTGTTGACAGAGGAATCAGTGCAATGACAAACAGTAGTGGTGATACTGAGTCTCCCTGAAAGATTCCTCTCTTGATGTTAACCTCTCCCAGTCTATCGCCATTGACCAGCAACTGTGCCTTCCATTATGCCACAGATCTTTGCACAAAGCTTCCAATGTTTCTACTGGCTCCTGTTATTTCTAGGCACTTGATTATCCAGTCATGTGGCTGGGAGTCAAATGCTTTCTTGTAATCAATCCAAGCTACATTCAAGCTGGTCTTCCTTCTGTTACAGTTTTCCAAAATCATCTTGTCAGTTAGGAGCTGATCTTTTGTTCCTCTGCCGTTTGGGCAGTTTCCTTTCTGTTCAGGTGGAAAGAGCTTGTTTTCAACTAGATTCTGTTGGACAGCTACAGCAACAGTTAGCAATTTGAAAGTTGTTGGTAAGCAGGTAATTGGCCTGTAGTTGCCTGGTGCTGCCCCTTTTGCGGGATCTTTATTATCAGGTAGGTTTTGCCAGATGTTAACCAATCAATTTCACCTCCTTCCAGTATGTTGTTAAACTGCTTGGCAATGAGTGGGTGCAGACCAGTCAGATGTTTCAACAAGAAACCATGCAGTTCATCTTCACCTGGTGCTGACCAATTTTTGATCTTCCTTGCCTCCTTCTCGACCATTTCTGCTGTTATTACAACTTCTTTCATTTCAGCTTTGTTTTTATTCTTATCTATCTCCTTTATCCAAGCTGCTTTATTTGCTGCTTTATTACATCCGGCGCTTCCTTGATCTTCCTTGTTTCTAGGTGATATTTCTTGATCTGGTATTCTTTGGTCTTTTGTTCTTCAGCTTCTTTTCTTTCATCTGTTCTAGCTTGCTTGCATCTGATCTTAGCACACTCTCTTATCAGACCTGTCCAGTATGGTTGAACCTCTGGCATAGCTCTCATCACCACATCAAGGTGATTGTTGTTGTTGTTATTCCTTGTCATGGACAGATCACTCCCTGTTGGTTCTAGAGTTCTCTGAGGCTGATCTTATTTTCCAACTTGATCTTCCATTTTGGTGGCGCACTGTTTGGCTTTTTTTCTTCTTTGTTGATTTTGCATCCAAGGTATTCAATTATAACTGCAGCCATGCTGTACATTAGTTTGTTTCTTGCAGTGAGCTGCTGCTTATATCTGATATTACAGTATTGGCATCTTTTAATACTTGTGCTAGCTGTTTCTGTGTAACAAGTTTCAATGCAGCCAGCCTTATTTTGTTGTTTTTGTGCTGTTCTAGATGCTCAGTTATTCTGTTTCAATTCCTCTTATTTTTTTAGTTAGAGGGCTTTCTGAGGAGAAGGCAAAGGAGAAGGTGCCTTGTTTGGGAATGAAAATGATTCAGTAGTTATGCTGGCTTCCTCTACTGCTGACTCCTCCTGGATTCCCTCTATAGTCTGAGCTACTTCTGGCAAGGCTTAGGTTTCTTTGCCCTGGGTAGACCTTTGCAGTTCTTCCAATTCTACTTCTTGTGAATACTTTATTTTGTGTTATAAATCGACCTTGATCTGCTAGCCTCTGTTCTGTTATTTCTGATTCTGGATGTTGTTCTTTCCAGAACTGGTGCATTCTTTTCAGATATCCTCTTTTCGTTGGACTTGATCTGTAATATCAGATCATTATTTGTATTCGGTCTTCGTATATTTGTGATGGGTAAACAACTTTTCTTCTAGTAGTTCTGCAGCTGTTGGCCCTGGTTGCTCAGCCAACAGTCCTGAGTCCTGTGGCCCACTTGACACCAGATGTCCAGAAACTAGAACACCTAGCGCGGTCCTTGTTGACCTGGGTGAACACCAATCCGGTATAGGTTTCTGTAAATTATGTCTCACCATATTGTTTATGGGAGAGACACTCTTTGTCTGGTTCCTTTGATGAGACCTGTCCAGTATGGTTGAACCCCTGGCATAGCTCTCATTCTCTTCAGAGCACGCAAGCCCCACAACCACATCAAGATACTGCCTCACTGGGGGTGGCATTATTATTATTATTATTATTATTATTATTATTATTATTATAGAATATTAGATATTATAAATTGATTTTAGTTCTTGTAATTTCTATGGGCCTTTTTTTATGAACCTGAATTATTTCATAGATGCATGGCAAGGATGAGTGCATTGGTATTTGATTATCCAAGCATCAGAGATGATTGAATGAATTTAAAAAAAATCTGATTGTGGGGGTGATATGACTCTTGATGGATGTAGAAATGGACAGAACAGAAGGTATAATTATAATCAAAATTTGAAAGTGTTCTAGGCTTATGTGCAAGAGTTTAATCTGATAGATGTATGACATTCTCTTCACCTCCAGGTTAGGAACTATACATTTACTTCTTATGCTCATAGAATGTGCTCTGTTATTTCTTCTTCATTAATGGAATATATTTTAGACTCTTATTCATCCTATTGATATATATCTGACCATGTACCTATTACATTAACTCTTCAGTTTAAAATGTTTAAGACAAACTATGGAAGGTGGTATCTTAATACTTCCTTGTTACACGAGGAGGACTTTTTCAGTTATATTAGACAATTAAGTTTATAATTTTTTAAAATTGTAATTCATTTACTCTACAGAATGTATGGCACACCTATAACACATATGTGAGGTTATAGCTTATGTTATAGATTCTGCTTCCAAGAGGAAGCAAGAAAAAAAGTATTTTGCACAAACAGCTAGAAATTTAGTTAAAGAAAGATTATGCAAAAGAACATGGACCAGGCCTACAAAGCACTGGGTTAACAAAGTCACAGTTAAGGGATTTTTATGCTGATAAGGTAGAATTTCACTGAGTAGACTGAAATATTCACAGGAAGTCCTGTGAAAATTACAGGGATTCCTGTAATGCAAGTACCAGGTGTGGGAAGCTGCTGGTTCCAGAACTGCTATCATGATCAAGCAGAAACCATGATGTCTACACTGAGGAAAATGAGAAGAATATAAAATGGAAGGATAATACAGATAGTAAATTATACTGCCAGAGGTCTAAAGAACTGTGGGCTGATCTGGACCATGGTAAGGTAGATGCCAAGATGCCAGTGGTCAACTTTGGAGGAGAATGAATTCAATAAGCTCTAAAAAACTGCAACCCATTTCAAGAAGGCAACCTCCCTAATAACCAGAGAAAGAAACCATCTTGTCGCAAAGTCTTTGTCTTGTATGCATTTTCCCTTAGCTTACAGACCCTTATCTTGTTAGGATGTTCTCATGGGAAGAAGAGCAAATCGCTTATCTTCAAACAAAATGATATGGCTACAGAAATCACGCCACCTGTATTGGCCTTCTAGTTTGCACATATACTGCTATTTACTGCCACCTATTGGTGTCCTCATGCTAGTTACCTAAGGAAAAGTGCACAGTACCAATAAATTGTGGGTGATTGTATGCCTCAGTGCTAGTAGGGTTTTAGTCATCATGTAATCATTTTATAGGTTATGTAGTCGTAACTAATAACTAAGTAGTGTACCTCTTCTCTGAGAGTTTTTGGCTAGAGACTTTGTTGAACTTGTATATTGGATAAGTTTTTTTTTAGACTTGGATGCCACATAAATGAGAAGAAGTTATTTTTCTATGTTTTGCATGAAACTTGTATTTTATGTAGTTTTATTTTTCTCAATAAACAACCAGATATGTTTTATAACTTCTGGCTGGATTTATTTGGAGAACAAGATAAAGACATTGCATTCTTTAAATCTCTCTAACCCTGGTGTGTATTTTTGGTGTGGAATGTATGCATAGATCCACTCTGCCTGACAGGTTATGGGCCCAGAGTGAGGAGAGCTTTATGCTGTGGACTGTATGCCTGGATTTGTTTCCCTGCCTGTGTAACGTCTGGTAAAACTTGTTGTTTGAAGTTTGGATTTTCTCTGTGGTTTTGTGTGTGTGCCTGCGGAGTGAAGCATGGCGACCACAATGGCAGTGAGCCTGCCCTTTGAGAGATTAAATCCTAAAAATTACCAGACTTGGAGTATAAAGATGAAATCTTTTTTCCTGAAGGAGGGTGTATGGCAGTTGGTACAAAATCCCCCGGCAGGGGCACCTACGGCTGCAGATCAAGTTATGCTGGACTGTGCTTATGGTAATTTGATCCTGGGACTTGAATCTTCAGAATTAGTCCATATTCGTCATTTGGATACCGCTTACGAATGCTGGATAGCTTTGCGTGATATTTATGTGAGACAAACCTCAGCTGGTATCGTAAGTTTATCAAAACAATTATATAATCTTAAATTTGATCAAGGAGCTAATGTAATTGAGCATTTCCATAAGATGAAGACTTTGTTTGCTGAGCTGGAGGATCGTGACATGGCAATACCAGAGACATAAAGCTTGCATAATTCTTTCGAGTTTGGATGATTCTTTTGATATGCTGGTTGAGGCAGCTCAGACTTTGACTCCAAGGGATCTTACAGTGGATTATCTTACAAACCGACTGCAGGAGACTCAACAAGCTCGTGATCTCCAGGGTTCGAAGAAAAGATGTGAAAATGTGAGACAGCGACCTTCTGCTGGCATGGAAACTGTATGTGTGGTGAGGAGGTGTTTTCATTGTAATTCTACCAAACATCTTATAAAAGACTGTCCTATGAAAAATCAGCCAGCTGATAGCTCCAGAAAGTTTGTCCGTCGCAGGAAGGGACTGCCTGCCAAACAGCAAGCAAGTACTAGATTGGTATCTGCTTTGATTTCTAACAGAGAAACACGTTCTTCTGAGACGTGGCTACTGGACTCTGCTTGCAGTGAAATCATTGTAAATAATGAACAGTTCTGACTGACTAAATGCAAGCCTAGAATTCAGCAAGTTGCCTTGGCTGATGGTTCTATAGCTAAAGTAACTACGCAAGGTAAAGTCTTCATCCCTTGTTTGGGAGAAGTGATTTCTGATGTACTCTGTGTTCCTACACTTGATTTTTCCCTTCTCAGCGTTCCTGCGTTAACTAGAAATGGATATACTGTTATGTTCCAAGGTTCTGAATGTTTTGTTAATAAGGATGGGGCTGAGTGTGCTAGAGGGAAATTGGTTAATCAATTGTATGAAATGTTTCCTAAACAAGATGTGTTGATTGGAAGTTGTATTGGCAATGTACCCCCACATAATGATTGTATACATTATCATAGAGTGCTTGGTCATCCTGGATGGAAATGTTTGTCACAAATGTCCAAGGTGTACCCAGAACTGAGATTTAAAAAGTGTGCAAAGTTTCTTGATTGTACTGTGTGTAAGCAATCTAAGATCAGGTCTGCCCCTGTTGTTAGAAAAAGTGGTAGAGTATCCACCAGACCTTTTGAACTAGTACACGCTGATTTAGCTGGACCTTTTCCTCCAAGTGAAGGTGGAGCAAGATTTATGTTCATTTTAGTAGATGATAAAACACGTTTTACGTTTCTTATTTGCTTAAACAGAAATCAGAAGCATTTTCTCATTTTAAGGAGTTTGTTGCCATGGTAGAGGGAGAACATGGTTATCAGGTTGGAAGTTTACAGTCAGACAGAGGAGGAGAATTCCTTAGCCATGAGTTTCAGAACTGGCTGCGTAAGAAAGGAATTTTCAACAGACTGACAAATGTAGGTATGCCTGCAGAAAATGGTATAGCTGAAAGAAAAATTGGTATTGTAAACACTATTAAACAGAGTCTGATGTTAGACACTCAAGTACCAGCCCATTTTTGGGGTGAAGCAATTCTAACAGCAGTATTTCTTACTAATAGACTCTGGAATTCAGCTGTAAATGAAGTTCTTTATTTTTTGCTATATGGAAAGTATCCTTCTTTAGAGCACTTGCGAATGTTTGGAACTTTTGCTTATGTACAAATTCCTAGGTCTCAAAGAAAGAAGAACCAGCCAAAAGCACAACATTTAAGGTTTGTTGGTTATTCAGCTGAATCTAAAGCCTATTGTTTTTCTTTAGGTCATGGTCAGGTTGTAATCTCTAGAAATGCTAATTTTGAAAAGCCCACTGATTGGAAAAGGCTGCATACAAATTCAGAAGTTATTTTGAATTCAAACACAGAATTAGCAAGAGAGCAATTACCACCTTTTGCACCTATATCTCCACAAGTCCTCAAAGAGCCCGCTCAGATGAAAAAAGAACAGATTTCACCACAACAGGTTCAGGGCCAGGAGGGGGAGTTAACAGAGCAGAAAACAAAGAGAGAGGAAGAAAGTGTTATTGAGATTCCTCGTAGATCCACTCGGGCAACAAAGGGTGTTCCGCCTGAGAGGTTTGTAATTCAACAAGTGAGAGTGTGTCAGATTACATGTGAACCTCAATGTTTTGAAGAAGTTTTAAGCTTGCCTATAGATGAACAAGAGAAATGGAACATTGCTATGGATAATGAATTTGAGGCATTGGTAAAACAGAATGTTTTTGAAATTACTGATTTACCTCCATCACAAAAGGCCATAGGCTCCAGATGGGTATTTAAAAAGAAGCTTTTGCCAGATAATACTGTTCAGTATAAAGCTAGATTAGTGGCACAAGGGTATTCACAAGAGCAGTTTGTGAATTACAATCTCACATATGCACCTACAGTTAGGCCTGAGTCATTGCGTGTAATTTTGGCCTTGGCTGCATAAAGGGATATGATTGTTCATCATTTTGATGTGGACACAGCTTATCTGAATGCTGATCTTCCTGAAACTGTGTACATGAAACAAGCACCAGGTTACACATGTGGCAATCCCCATAAAATCCTGTGATTTTCGTTGACAGTTCTTTTGCAGAGGAGGAGGGTAGAAAATCTGTAACTGGTTTTATTTGTAAATTTGGTGAATCTACTATTGCTTGGAAAGCAAAGAAACAAACATCAATAGCTATTTCAACAGCAGAAGCAGAATTTGCAGCTTTGTCAGAAACAATCTGTGAGTTAAGATGGTTTCATCAATTATTCACTGACTTAGATATACATGTATCATTGCCTTATACAGTGTATGAAGATTCTCAAGCTTGTATAGGGTTAGCTAAAACAGAAAACCTAAGAGTTCGTACAAAATATGTAGATGTCAAGTATAAAAATGTAAGACAAGCTATTTTAGAAGATTTCATTGATCTTGTGTATTGTGTATCTGAATCAAATCTTGCAGATGTGTTCACTAAACCTTTATTTATTGTAAAACATGAAGCAATGCTTACTAAACTTGGATTTGAACAAATGTAATTGTTACTAAATATTGTAATCATTTTACTGTACTACCCTGTAATGTGTATTGTATTTCGAAAGCAATTTGGGAGGGGTGTTAGGATGTTCTCATGGGAAGAAGAGCAAATCGCTTATCTTCAAACAAAATGTTATGGCTACAAAAATCACACCACCTGTATTGGACTTCTAGTTTGCACGTATACTGCTATTTACTGCCACCTATTGGCGTCCTCATGCTAGTTACCTAAGGGGAGGTGCATAGTTCCAATAAATTGTGGGTGATTGTATGCCTAGATCCACTCTGCCTGACATATCTTAGTGTGAGAGCTAGAGAGGAAAGAGTTAAGCACGTACTCTTATCCCCAGAACAGAGAGGTAGAGATAAAAGGATGAGACTGGCACCTCCCTGAGGAATGCAGGATGTTTGTGGGGTGACTCTGGGAATTGCTTTCACTCTGAGAAGATTCTGTAACGGGACTGAAGCCAATAAACCATGCTGAATTGAATCTGTACTGTCTCCTGGAGTGTCCTGGGCTAATCCTGACACATAGCCCATCATTGCATCCAGATATCAGTCCACAATCTATAAAGATTCTCCTAACTCATATGTTTTAAACAAATAGTTTTGGGTGTTATCCACTTACTGGCAATATTTTATGTCAAATATTGTAATAACTACCATCACCAGTTTAACTGTTGTACGCTTCCCTGAGTCGCTTTGTGTGGGATAGGCGGCTATATAAACGTGACGTATAAATAAATAAATAATTACTGGGGATAGAACAAAAGTTGAATTGCCATGGGACCAAGTCATCGTAATCATAATCTCTGAAGGTTATTATCATAACCTCTGAAGATGGCTCTTAAATAGTGCTCCAACATTCAAACCAAAGTGCCAGGCCAGGTTAGTTTCTGTCCTCACAAAAGTCATCCATCAAAGCAGATTAAGTCCCATAGCTATGAACACCGATTGGAATGAGTTTACAAGTGTACAACCACCACTATCTCAAGTTCCTGTCCTAGCAAAGGGTTATTAGCAACTAGATTATAGTTAAGATTGGATACACATCTATTCTCTCTCTCTCATGCACACACAGAGTTAAATCACTAAAGGAAATACTATGTTCTGCTCACCATATCTTTCTTATTTTTGCTCAACTCTGATTTTAGACTTTTAATCCTGATGCTGTATTGTTCCTCTTGCTGAGATAGACACTTTTGTAAAGTTTTTTTCTCTAAAAGAAGTTTATTCACCTCTTGATTCTCTGTGGGAGAATGTTTCTGTTGATTAGCTGGCAGAGATTTCTGAACTGCAGACAAAACCATTTCTGCTTGAGCTGGGATGAAAAGAGATTTATTTAAGTCTATAATTAGTGACAAAAACCAAACCAAACCAAAATGCCTTTATAAAATACCTGATACTAGCAAGTTCATTTTCTATTCTGTTGGATTGTTATAGATAATATGTCTTGCAGACATGGTTACATTGCATTTAATGTTACTGCAGCAAGTGTAGGTCTTAGTTTTGATCAAAGCCTCACTTTGAAATCAGTATAATGGAATTAGGACTTGCAAGATCAATCCTATCCATTGGGTAATAAAATATAGTATTTATATTATTATTTTCTTGGGAAAGACTGGGCACTCATATCGCCATTCTGCAGTTACGTACATGAAGAAATTAATGTAGGTGAAGAAAAACATTTAGATTACAACAAAAACCATAGATAACTAAGGCTCCCTAGGTCCAGACTGAAACTGCTTTCCTTTTCTTCTGGTTAACATCAGCTTCTTTAATAATAATCTATTTTCCAATAGAAGGGACAATTGTTAACCTTATATATATGGAAAGGTAGACTTACTGCATTAGGAGAGAGCTAACTGGAGTTTGGTAGTAAATTCCAAAGAAAGGGTAGAGGAAGAAGAGAGATAGGAAGAGTCAAGGACTAACTGATTGATGCTGTTTCCTGAGTACTCCTGACTGTGTGTCAACAGGACATAGGCCTAACTGAGGCAGCCTCAGGGTTGTAAAAAGAAGCCACCTCCACAGAGAGTGATTTCACTGAGCAAACAAATACACTTTGATAGAGAGGTCAAGAAGAAAGCACTTAGATTGTTGTTCATCAGAAGATTTTACAGATGACAAAACTGTTCTTACAACCTGTACAGGTCATGTCATATTTCAAGTGCAAATTGTCTGTCATTCTGGAAGAGAAGTTGAAAGGCCTATAAGCAAAACTGCTCCCTTCCAAGCTTATCTGAGAAGATAGGGAATTCTTGAATCAACTCAGAAGCACTTTTGGATGGACAACAGCACCAAGAAGTCTCCCAGACAGGAGAAGAAAATCAAAAGGAGGAAATGACAATTTTTTATTGAAAAATAAAACCCTGCTACAAATGGCACACCCACTCCCTAAAATACACACCAGCACTCATCCACTGTCCACACCTCCAGGTCTTCCTCATCAATATTGTGGCCAGCAGATGACAGGTGCACACAGCTTTTGTGCTTGTTAATGGAGGAAAAGGAATTTGCCCCTGCCACTGGGACTATGAAGCATGACACCCGTGGATCCCGCTCGATGGTGTGCAGGACCAAGTCCAGTGCCAGGACATACAGAAGTGGGCTCAGTGGGCACCCCGCCACACCTCAGAGAACAAGGGGATGTGATGATCCTGGTGGCTGTTCACCTGAAAGATGACCATAGCTCCTATATACAGGAACTGGAGATGTCCATGAAATACTGGGGTGCACAGTGCCGCCGCAGAAAGGTCCATAAATAGTTGTGATGCACGCAATCAAGGGCTTTGCTTTGATCCAGTTGGAAAAGGAACCCAGCCAACAGACTGCAGCTTGCTGACTGAAAATATTCCCTCATTAGATACAGGGAGTGCTCTGTTGAGTGGCCCAGCCCTCGTCTGTGTAGAAACCACAGAGCGGCACACTACCCGTCCCAGTATGGATGAAGCACTCCTTGACAATCTGGCATTCGCTACTGACAGCTCCAAGAGATGAGGACCCCAACATTTGCATGTGCATGCACTTGTGGCCTTCTCTCTCTACTTCAGCCCCAGAGTGGAAGAAGAGGAAGAGGAGGCAGTGAGGGGAGCCCAGCACCAACAGAGCCCTCACACTGTGGGGCTTGAGGTGTTGGTGAGCCCAGTGGAGGGAAGAGGCAGAGTCGAAGAGGAGGAAGAGGAGGAAGGTCTGCTGGGGGTGATGGGGTGAAGCCCCAGCATTTCGGTGCAGCAAGAACACAATGGTTGTCCTGAGGAGGAGTACTAGGAGAAAGGTCAGCTGGAGGTGGGAATGGAATACAGTGGCTTCTTCATCTCAGCCATGCCATGTAGGGCAGCCAAAAGGGCAAAGCTGGGGGGGAGATAGGCAGGTGGGGAGACAGTTCATGCAGGGGTGGGAGGGACTGAGACAGGAATGGCTTGGATCAGGGTGGGGCCTCACCTAATGACCACATGGGATTTGCTTAATGATGACAACTGGGACTGCCATAACTGCCGTCACTAAGTGCTGTGGTCACGTGACGTTGTGCTCAGTGACCATTTCATTTAGCAACGGAGTTGCTGGTCCCAATTAGGGTTTATAAGTGAGGACTACCTGTACAGTAATGCAGGGGGAATTGACTAAGGCATGAATTATTGTGAGTACGGCTTATCAATGCAGAAAGAGGCCCAACAAGATGAACCTATGTTAAAGCTCTCTTAGCCATAGCTGTAACTTGCTCTTTAAATCGGAACTTAAGAGTCCAGGAGTACCCCCAAATTGTACATCAAGTCTGCCTGGGTGGGGTGGAACTCTGTTCAGAGCTATGGATGAAAAGTCTCCAGATCTGGGGGACCTCAAAACCCACAGCCCCTCAGTCGTGCCACAGTTGAGCTATGTGAGACTAGGCTGAAAATGCCACAAATAGAAGATGAAGCAGGCACCTAAGCAGAGAGAACAAAAAGCCAGGAATCTTATCTAAAAGATCCTTTTGAGGAGGTAGATAAGAAGGAAACAAGTCATAAAGGAAACAAAGGAAAAAAAATGTCACCTGAACCAGACAAAGGAAATTGGGCCTCAGCACATAGCAACCTCCCCAATCCCATCAACAGCCACTAGACTTGTAAATTAACAAGGCAAGAGTAGCTGCCAGCCTTCTGAATCAACAATGCAAGGACTTTAGAGAATAAAAGGGGTCCTGAAGCCTGCTCACTTCTTGAGTAGTCTTTGAGTCATCTTTGGATCCAGACTTGGAGGCTTCCATCCCTTTAGCTAGTCCCTGGCAGCCTAGCTGAGAGGAATGTGGGTAAGCGTGGATGAGTGTATATGTGTGTGTGCGTGAAAGAGCAAATGTACATTGTAACCAGTAAAGTTTTGCTGTTGCTTTAAATTCACTGGGTCTCTGTGTATTTCAAAGAATCTGTTGTGCCTCAGTGTTCAGTTCAAGGTGATGTGTGCATGTTCCTAATTACTTGCCCAGGGCTATGTGTCTTATCTGCTCTCTGGAAAACCCAGGTAGAAAGCAAGGGGGCTTACAAGATCCATGTGCCTCAACAGGCTGTGAGTGTGTGAGTGAATGACCATAAGCTGAACCTGGGACCCTCCTGTAACAACTAAAGCCTGATCTTCCCCATCCAGGCCCTCACAACCTCCAGATACTGGGAAACAATCTTGACTGAATCACTTGGTTAGCCCAGGACAGAGATATATAGTTGGGCATCATCAGCATCAATCCAGTATGGATTGATCCTCCTTAACCAGGAGGAGATGTTAAGTAGGAGTAGAAAAGACTGGAGCCCTAAGGAACCCCACAAAGCAGGGGTCTCAGACTCAATCTCCTCCCCTATCAACAGGGAGTGGAATTGGCCCTTGAGAACAGAGGAGAACCTCTGTAACTGTGCCTCCCACACCCAATCTCCTAAAATGGTCCAGGAGGATAAGAGATCAAGGAGGCCAGGATGGATACACTATTCCCATCCTGAGCCTGCCAAAAGTCATCAACAAGCATGATCAATGCTGTCTTAAAAAGGGAAGGCTGGGACTGGATGACAGTTGTCCAGTTCCATTGGGTCCAGTGATTTAGGAGAGGGCAAAGAACTGCTTCCTACAATGTAGGTAGCACCATCCCCTCTCACAAAGAAGCATTAACCACCGCATGGAGCTAATCATGTGTCACCTCCCAGGAGACCTTAACAACCAGGAGGGACATGGATCTAATACACAGGTGGCTTGCATCACCAAGGGTTCTGTCTATTTCATTAAGGCTAACAGATTATTACCTGTGAAAATAGGTTAATACCATGCCTCTGGCAACTCCTTAGAACCTATATAGCTAGAATTCACCTTCAAGCAAATATGAGTGAGTTTATCTAACAGATGCCTCGAACAATACTCATAGCAACCCTGCAAAAGTTCCCTTGATCCCTCTTTACCCAGGAGAGATTGGGTTACCTTAAACATGACCACTGGCTCGGCGGGTGCAGAATGGCAGAAACATAATTACATTTTGCTACTCTTATTGCCGTGAGGTAATCCCTAAGAAAGGTTCTCACCCATGCTCTGTTGGGTTCATTCTTTGTTTTCCTCTAGTGGCATCTCTTATTTGCTCCATCACCTAGAGTTCCTCAGAATACCAGGAGGCTCTCTGGGATTTATACGCATAGTCAGTCTGCACAGATGTGATCCAATCCACTCTCTCATTCCAAGTAGCAACTAAGGGCTCACTTGAACTATGTACCAGCCCCAGGAATAACCCCAAGATCCCTCTGAAACGCAGTAGGTTCCATTAGGCAGATGGGGTGGAGTAATCAGATCCTATCTCCCCATGGCAGGATGCAGCCTTAGAGGACTCTAGAACCAACAGGGAGTGATCTGTCCATGACAAGGAATAACAACAACAACAATCACCTTGATGTGGTGATGAGAGCTATGCCAGAGGTTCAACCATACTGGACAGGTCTGATAAGAGAGTGTGCTAAGATCAGATGCAAGCAAGCTAGAACAGATGAAAGAAAAGAAGCTGAAGAACAAAAGACCAAAGAATACCAGATCAAGAAATATCACCTAGAAACAAGGAAGATCAAGGAAGCGCCAGATGTAATAAAGCAGCAAATAAAGCAGCTTGGATAAAGGAGATAGATAAGAATAAAAACAAAGCTGAAATGAAAGAAGTTGTAATAACAGCAGAAATGGTGGAGAAAGGGGCAAGGAAGATCAAAAATTGGTCAGCACCAGGTGAAGATGAACTGCATGGTTTCTTGTTGAAACATCTGACTGGTCTGCACCCACTCATTGCCAAGCAGTTTAACAACATACTGGAAGGAGGTGAAATTGATTGGTTAACATCTGGCAAAACCTACCTGATAATAAAGATCCCGCAAAAGGGGCAGCACCAGACAACTACAGGCCAATTACCTGCTTACCAACAACTTTCAAATTGCTAACTGTTGCTGTAGCTGTCCAACAGAATCTAGTTGAAAACAAGCTCTTTCCACCTGAACAGAAAGGAAACTGCCCAAACGGCAGAGGAACAAAAGATCAGCTCCTAACTGACAAGATGATTTTGGAAAACTGTAACAGAAGGAAGACCGACTTGAATGTAGCTTGGATTGATTACAAGAAAGCATTTGACTCCCAGCCACATGACTGGATAATCAAGTGCCTAGCAAAGATAGTACCAATAGTTATAGGCGCCTTAGATGCAATCCCCAAACATCTGGAGCAACACTTGAGCACCACTGGCATTGACAAAATCACCATCAGTCAATTGCAAAAAGGTGCAGCTTACAATCTGCAACAATACCTTTAACATCATCAAACAACAACATATGTCTATCCCAGTTTCTTGGAAAGGACTCAAATAGGTGGATAAAAATGCCAAATCCAGTCTAAACTTCTGGGTGACTGAGACCAACAATAATAAAAATCAAATTTGTATGCTGCGCTACTGATGGTAACTTGCTCCACTGGAAATCATCTGCCACTGCCCCAAGATAAAAATCAGGACCAAATTGTGTCCCCTGTGAGGGAGACAAGTGAGTTTTCAACTCACACTGTGAGCTTGGCCAGAGATAACTTTAGTCAGTTTCTTGGTTACCATGCTGGCTATGAACTCCTGAGCAGACTGGAATGGAAGATTAAAGTCCCATGTAATCCCATAAGCCTAGGGAACTCCACTGCCAACCCGGCCATAGACTCAAGCAGCTCAGTTAGAGCTGGTATACTAGCCTCCCCTCTGGTCCCTACAGTCCAACTTCACGAACAAGGCCTCATAATTGGCTGTCTGTAAAAGTGCACTTCTGGAAGCCATCTAGGTTTATTGGGTAACAATGGCTACACTTTTGCATAGCCATCCATGTTGGATGCCTCCACATTATAAATCGAAATTGCCTCCTCTTGTTAAGAATGTCTGTAAACTGAAAAGAGATGCTTTGTATGTCCAACCTGCTGTTAAAGTTGGACATGAAAAGGTGGGCCACCCTTGCCTTGAAGGGTGATACTCTTAATTGACTTAGTGGAGGTGGGATGGGGTGAGAAGCAGCCAAATCATCAGAGAGGAAAACTGGATCCCACATATATCCTTACTTACATAAAAAATTCTCATTGTAATGGAGTGATCTGCAGCCATTCCAGTATTTGTCAACCAAGTCAAGAAAACATTGCATGAGAGTTGCTTCAGATAACTTTTTATTCACCAGATGGGTTGTTTCTTGAGGTAGTGCCTTAAATGAAACAAATACATTACATTTCTATTTAGTATGGACTTTCTTATGTGCTGAAAGCAGATTAAAATAAAAACTATTTTGGCAAATAAATTACAGATTGCATGTAGAAAATTAAACTGCAACCTACCCCTTCACTATTACTGCAAAAGACCAAATCTGAATGCAACAAAATGCACATAACTGCAATATGGATTATGTATGCCTTCTCCTCCAGTTTACAGGTGAAACTCGAAAAATTAGAATATCGTGCAAATGTTCATTTATGTCAGTATGGCAACTCAAAAGGTGAAACCAATATATGAGATAGACGCATTACGTGCAAAGCGAGATATGTCAAGCCTTACTTTGGTATAATTGTGATGATTATGGCGTACAGCTTATGAAAACCCCAAATTCACAATCTCAGAAAATTAGAATAGTGTGAAAAGGTTCAATATTCTAGGCTCAAAGTGTCCCACTCTAATCAGCTAATGAATCCATAACACCTGCAAAGGGTTCCTGAGCCGTTAAATGGTCTCTCAGGCTGGTTCAGTAGGAATCACAAGCATGGGAAAGACTGCTGACCTGACAGTTGTGCAGAAAACCATCGTTGACACCCTCCATAAGGAGGGAAAGCCCCAAAAGGTAATTGCAAAAGAAGTTGGATGTTCCCAAAGTGCTGTATCAAAGCACATCAATAGAAGGTTATGTGGAAGGGAAAAGTGTGGTAGAAAAAGGTGCACAAGCAGCAGGGATGACCGCAGCCTGGAGAGGATTGTCAGGAAAAGGCCATTCAAAAGTGTTGGGGACTTTCACAAGGAGTGGACTGAGGCTGGAGTTAGTGCATCAAGAGCTACCACACACAGACGGATCCTGGACATGGGCTTCAAATGTCGTATTCCTCTTGTCAAGCCGCTCCTGAACAACAAACAACGTCAGAAGCGTCTTACTTGGGCTACAGAAAAAAAAAAACTGGTCTGTTGCCCAGTGGTCCAAAGTCCTCTTTTCTGATGAGAGCAACTTTTGCATCTCATTTGGGAACCAAGGACCCAGAGTCTGGAGGAAGAATGGAGAGGCACACAATGCACAATGCTTGAAGTCCAGTGTGAAGTTTCCACAGTCTGTGTTGATTTGGGGAGCCATGTCATCTGCTGGTGTTGGTCCACTGTGCTTCATTAAGTCCAGGGTCAACGCAGCCGTCTACCAGGAGATTTTGGAGCTCTTCATGCTTCCTTCCGCAGACGAGCTTTATGGGGATGCTGACTTCATTTTGCAGCAGGACTTGGCACCTGCCCACACTGCCAAAAGTACCAAAACCTGGTTCAATGACTATGGGATTACTGTGCTTGATTGGCCAGCAAACTCGCCTGACCTGAACCCCATAATGAATCAAGGGGGCATTGCCAAGAGAAAGATGAGGGACATGAGACCGAACAATGCAGCGGAGCTGAAGGCCGCTATTGAAGCACCCTGGTCTTCCATAACACCTCAGCAGTGCCACAGGCTGATAGCATCCATGCCACGTCGCATTGTGGCAGTCATTGCTGCAAAAGGGGCCCAAACCAAGTACTGAGTACATATGCATGCTTATACTTTGCAGAGGTCCAATATTGTTCTATTTCCAATCCTTGTGTTATTGATGTCATGTAATATTCTAATTTTCTGAGATTGTGAATTTGGGGTTTTCATAAGCTGTACGCCATAATCATCACAATTATACCAAAGTAAGGCTTGACATATCTCGCTTTGCATGTAATGCGTCTATCTCATATATTGGTTTCACCTTTTGAGTTGCCATACTGACATAAATGAACATTTGCACGATATTCTAATTTTTCGAGTTTCACCTGTAGGTGTAACATATTTTGAGTGAGGACCACCCTAGACACTTCATACATAAATGTGTACCATATTCTGATTTACAATATCCAGTTCTTAATTCAATGAAAGAAAGAACAGGTTTTTGCATAAATAATATTGTAGTCTCTTCATGGGGACGCGGTGGCGCAGCGGCTTAATGACGCTGAAAGTGCCGGCCAGAAATGGCTGAAAGCTTCAGCGGTTCGAGTCCAGCCTCGCGTTAACAAGGTGAGCTCTTGTTTCTATACCCGCAGCTTCTGCCAACTCAGCAGATCGAAAACATACGTGAGTAGATAAATGAGGACTCTCACTTCGGCGGGAGGAAAAATGCTGGCAGCGGCTCAACAGAGAGACGGGACAAGTTGCCGGTAAAAGCGCGAAAAACCACGCTCGTCCGAAAAAGGGGCGCGAAGCAACGGAAATCCCGCCTCCTGTGCTGCCAGCTGGGCTGACGCTCTAGGAATTAGGCTCTGGCAAAGTCTAATTCCGAAACTAGAAAGATGCAATTGCCTTGAAAACCGCTAGGGGGCGGTCACTGCAGGGTCAGTAATGACTGTTAAGCAGATTAAAAAAAAAAAAAAAAAAAGTCTCTTCATTGACATTTCATGTACTATTTAAAAACTTCAGCTTCAAATTACTAAGAATTAAAGCATTGCATAGTCTGACTTAACCCCGTGTAGATACTTTAACCCCCATGCCATATTTAATAAACTATTTTTCAAATTACCATCAGTTTCAAAGGGAGTCTGAGAAAATGAATTTATAGAGCTAATCATTTCACAGTTCTCTGGCCAGTGGGTTGTATAGAAAAATAGGATGAATAGATAAGAAAAAAAAAAGATTAAGAAATTATTTGGAAAAAAAACAGGGGAGTAATTAGTATAGAATTATTATGATTTTAGGAATGCCTATTCCATAGAACTCAAGCATGCAAAATAATAATGAAATACATATTTGAACAACAGTATGCTAAATATCCATCCAATTAAGAGCTTGAACCTGGTCAATCGAAGCCAGGTTAAAATTAAAATCTTGCAACTTTTCCAAAGAGAATTTGTAATAGTGTAGACCACGCAGTAATAATAATGTAATAAAATGAATTAACTTCTGGGGTTATCACTAAAAAGATACAGAATAGCAAGTGCAAAATTGATATAGTATTTTTTAAACTAAACTATGCATAAAATTGTCCCCAGGTTAAGGGCTATAATCTATGTTCTGCATATCATATCTCATGTTTTAGGCAATATCTGACACTGATCAGTGATGAATCATATCTCTATTAAATAATATTTCTGAGACAAAACAATAACTTCTTCCTTGTCTCACATTTGTCAATACAAGACTACGGTGTGATGATTCAGTACCTGTAGAGGGCAGAGGGAATGGCACTGAAGGACAGGAGGAAGGGCTGCTACCAAGGAAATGGTCAAATAAGAGGGCCCTGAGCCTGGTCCAAGAAAGTAATTTGAGAAAACATCTGAGACAAACCCTTCCCTAATTCACACAAAGATAAAGGGAGGGAGGGGGAAGCACATTCAGACTTGCAAGCTTCTGTTACTATAGGTATTATAATAGTATTTAGTAAAAGTACTATTATAATACCTATAGTAACAGAATCTTGCAATCTGGTCTAGCTTGTAGGGCTGAGAGTACCATTTAAGAGATTAACCAAATGCATTTTTATAAAGCTGGCACTAATAGAATAATTAGTCATATTGTTTTCAGTATTATTAGCTCAATTCAACCCACTCAAATACTTTAATTTTTACAACAAAAGATATTTGTACATGGTATTTAAATGTGAGCATGTGACAAAATTTGAAAAATATAATCTATTTAATATAAATAAAAATCAGAACTAAAACATACTTTTTAATATGTCAGTAGCTACATACAGTACTTGTATTCACAAAGCTACAAACAGAAAAAGTGAAATACAGAGTTCTAATGTTTCACTTAATGATAGCATTCACTATATCAACTTCAATAATTTCATCAGCTTGATTGGAACAATTTATTTCTACTTCAGTGCTGCCCAACTTTAGACCAACTCTGGGTGGCTCTTAATATAAAAAACGAAAACAAATACAATAAGATAAATAAAAAATACAATAAGGGAAATAAAGAAAATGGCAAATCCAGACCAATAACATCAAAATATATGAACATATGACTAACACATCTAACAAGTACAACAGTGTTATACTTGGCTTCTTGCTGAACATCTCAAACCACTTTTTATATACATAGTTCTGAGTAGCAAGTTGTTCATCCACTGGTCAGCCTATCTCACCTAATGTAATTATAGATTATTTAATGCAGAGAGAGAGAGAGAGAGAAAGAGAGACAGAACCTTACTCCAAGTTTCAAACAGAGGGATTGGCAGAGATTCATATATAAATGGAACAAAGGGATTCCCAATAAATGACTGAAAATAACATGGGCTATGAGCACTGAATTCTGCAGTACTGTGTATTGGAACAACCATAGCCTTGAGTCACTGTATAGTCTCACAGGACCAAGGGGGGCATATTCCTCTCATGAAAAGCCACACAAAATTCATCTACCAGGGCAGCCAATGCTGTTTCCATCCCGTTACCAGATCTGAATCCTGACTGGCAGGAATTCAGATAACCAATTTCTTCTAGGATCCTCTGTAGCTAAGTCGGCACCACCTTCTCAACCACCTTTCCTAAAAGAGGAAAGTTGGGGACACTTTCTCAGAGAAGCATTGACAATTTCCTTGATCTGGCTGTCTCAACCTTGCCTAGCTGACTACAGAAGGCAGGAACGATATGGTTCAAGTCCACAAAGGCAGAGCTGAAACAACAGAGGATCTGCTTCACTTCCTTGGGTTCAATAATCTCAAATTAATTTCAGAAAACACAAGATCCTGCTTTGCTCACCACAGTGGATCTGCCAAGAAACTTGCAAAATCATCTTGCAGGTCTACCAGCATCTTATCCCATCCATCCTTCCCTATCAGATCAAATGAAAAAGACCAGCATACATCATTCCCTAAAAAGGTCCACGTAACCCCAAACAAGGCACAGAGAAGATTTGACATTTTGCCACTCTTCCTGCCACTCTGTATATTTGAAGATGATCTCTTAGCAAAGCCTGAATGCATTTGCTTTTGGTTTTCCACCACCATTGCTCTAGAAGTTTTTTTCAACTACTTCATTTCCCTCAGCTCCTCAGTAACTAAGGAGTCACGTAGGATTGGCAATTGGGTTCACAAGACCAATTGTACTCAGTGTTCTGGCAGTCTCCACTGAAATTGCCCACCAAATGATTTGGAAAATCCTCACTCTTTGGAACCCACCAAGATCCATTATGTACATGGGACAGACTAATCAAAAGGGACCACCACTCATGTGGATGTTCAGGGTGATTGTGAGGCAGTTGAAAGGAAAGTGATCTGACTGTGACAAAGGACAGATTTCAGTCCTCCATCTCCAGGTCATATCATCTGCTCCAAAGTAAAGACAAGATTTAGTAGGTGGCACTCACATGTTCTGGGCTAATTATTTGGGACAGGCCCATAGTTACCATGGAAATAATGAACTCACATGTCAGCCTAGTGGCTCCTTCCTTGTGGATTCCCACTGGGGTCACTCCTCTCCTCTTATTAACATCTATATAAAGCCACTGGGAAAGGCAATCCAATATCCTCAATATGCTGATAATACTCAGCTTTATTTGGCTACCCAGCTGGAGATTCAGTTATGGTTCTAGTGTTTGGAGGCTGCAGGGTCTGGTTGAAACTGAAACCTGGCAAGGTGGAGTTGTGTTTGTTCTCTGTGGTTCTGTCAACCCCAGTGTTTTTTCTTGGGATGTGTAGCACTGCCACAAAGAGAAAAAGCTGTGACTTAGGAGTCCCCTTGGACTCATGATTGCTGTTACATGGGCAGGCTAAGGCTGTGGCCAGGAGGACCTTCACCCAACTCCAGCTAATGTGTGAGTTATGCCCTTACCTGAAACAGGAGGGCATAGCTATAGCAATTCATACCCTTTTCAGCAGAATTAGATTTATGTAACATACTCTATATAGGACTGCCTTTAAAGACTACTCAGAAACTACAGCTGGCCCAGAATGCAGCAGCCACATATTGGCTACTGTAGTATTTATTGCTTTGGTCATATTACACTAATTTTGGTCATCAGTTGGTTTCTGTGTGTAACTGAAATCGCTAGTATTGATGTATAAAGCTTGGCAAGATTCCTTAGTAATGGCCTTCCAGAAGGTAGTGAAAGCTATATTATTCTGGAGGATCCTGAAGGAATTGAATAAGTGTCATCTGGAACCAGATGTTGTTAATGTATAAATTACTGTTTTATTTATCGTTTGTTTTGAACTGCTGATACTGGAGTATTTTTGTTTTATCTTGTTTTATTTTGTTGAGTCAATTATGGTGGCACATAAGTTTGATAAACTTAATAAATAAAAAGCAGTGCCTCAGGACATAACTGTATATTTGAGCATCACAGATTACAAGGTATAATACTATTCACCCAATTCCTTTTACTATGGTATGTATTTCTTTGTACAAATTATAGTTTCAAATAGCAATATTACAAGATGGGATAATTATGAATATATGTCAGTACTCTTAAAATGCACTGATATAACATCTGTATATTTTATGAAAACAAAATATAATATAAATGAGTTATTCTGTATCATTTTCTGTGCCAGAAATACACATATCAAATCACATCAAAGCTGAATTTGCCATGACACCCTTTAGCATGCTCATTGTGTCAGGTTCAGCTGGCGCTGCACGGCTAGGAAATTCCCCAGGCGTGCTTTAGTCAGTTTCACCGCTCGAGCACTAGCGCAGAGAGAAGAAGTGCTAACCTCAAACTAACGAATGGGCCACCTGGCGCCTCTTCACTAATCTGGAGTGGATGCATTGTGTTAACGCCAGAGGGCTGCGGGTGCTATGGACAAAGGAAAGAGCCGCGGAACTGAGGAAGAGCAATCAGCGTGCGAGGGAATGCTCCCGGCTGTGTGCGCGACAGAAGCCCAATGAAGGCAATGACCATGCCAAGGGCTAACAACAATCAAAGAACAGTGGGACTCAGGCTGAACCTGCCATCTGGACAATTAAGGAGGATTATTGGGGCGCTGATAATCCGCAGCCTGTAATGTGATCGCGGGGCGAGGCGAAACCGCGGGAAGGGGGGAGGTATAAAGGAACCAATGTATTGTACCAAGCCAGTCCTGGCTATGCTTGTAACTGTTGCGTTACGCTTGAGTAAACCTCTTTACTCGGACACAGCCGAGAGGGTGCCAGAGGACGGGTGGTTGTTCGGCGGGGGGGTCGCCAGCATGGGGGGTCGCGACGAGTCGTGACTCGGAACCCGAGGCCCGGGAGCTGGAGGAACGACTCACCCGACTGGGGGCCAAGATCGAGCAGCGGATGGACGCATTCCAGGTGATGTTGCAGACCATGCTCTGGGGGGGCAAAGCCCCAAGGCCTGAGTTGCAGGTGAAGAAGGAATCGGGCAATGCCAGCAGCAGTGAGGGCACAAACTCGAGAAGCTGCGCGGAGCCCAGACAAGAGGTTGCGCAGACAGCTCCAGTCCCTAGCGTGAGGAAGAGGGGACCCGCAACCATGGCCAGTTCGCAGGGCGCCAAGCGGGCGCTCAGTGGCGGGACGGAGCCAGAGGGCTCGAGGGGACGTGCGGTTCCCGGGAGCAGCAGTGCAGGGTCCAGGAGCCAGGAACCAGAGGAGAGGCTGGACCGGCTGGAGAGCGACTTCCAGCAGCAGACGACAGCCGTACTGGGCATGCGGCAGGCATGGCGTGGCGGACCCAGAGCACCGGCTGGGGCAGCCGCAGAGGGCGGCGTGGAGACCACGCTGGCAGAGGTGGTCAGCCTGATGGGGAGTGTGAAGAAGAGTCGGTGGCCAGCAGAGGCGCCCCGGTTCAGGAGCTCGAGGAGCGAGCTCTCGGGGAGCCCCGAGCCACTAACCTATCCCCGTATGCAGGACAGGCTCCACTCGGAGATCCAGGGGAGAGCACCCAGTAGGGACAACCCAGAGGCTCTAGTGAAGTGGAGCTGGCTGGTGGAGATGGCGGGAGATGCCGGAGACCAAGGAAAGCAAGAACGCAAGCCCCGATACCAGCCACAGCGGACCACAATGAGGCGGCGCCGGAGGCGAGGCGCAAGAACCGACGACGGAGGATCGAGGTTGGAGATGCCCAGCAGACTGCAGGGACTTGCTACCGGTGTGGAGGCAAGGGGCATCGGATGGTGCAGTGCCCCTCGAGGCAGGGGGTTTTGGCAAGCTGCACAGAGGCCGGAGGCCGGTGATTCCCGGCTACAAGAAACCCCGACCGATACTGGGAGGAGGCAGCAGCTCGTGGAGCGGCGTGCAGCGGAGCCAGCTGGCTCATGAGGAAGCCCGGCTCCGTGAGGAGGGGAGAGTGAGCTAGCGGAAGGCGATGGCCGGCAACGGTGAGGTGCACCCCAGAGCAGCCAACGGAGTGGCAGCATGAGGAAGAGCAGGACCGCAGAAACTGCTCGCCCACGAGGATCAGGGTCCACCTCAAAGGGATGAGATCGGAAGCAGAGGCGGAAGTCTACGCCTTGCTGGATTCAGGATGCACCCACTGCCTGATCCACCCGGTACTGGCATCCGCGCTGGGGCTCAGAGTGAGGAGACTCAGGGAGCCCCTCACACTCAGCCAGTTAGATGGATCGACGGCAGGAGGGGGGCCGGCGCAGTATCGCACTGAGCCGGTCATTTTGATAGTGGGGACAAGCCGGGAGGAGCTAGGCTTGGTAGTTCCCCCGGGGGCTGACCACGCCCTAGTGCTGGGGCTGGCATGGCTTATGCGCCAGAACCCGCACATTGATTGGGCGGCCAAGACGGTGCAATTCGGCGGCACCACCAAGCAGACGGGGTTGAGTCACAGAGGTGGCGTGAGAGCAGAGGACCCCACGGAGCTCGGTGAGGTGGCGGCTACACGACGGAGAGCCAAGGGCCAGCGAGCTGCAGCAGCGCTGGTAGTGGGGCCCGGGCAACCAACCGCATGTGAGGCGAGGACGGTGCCAAGGGAGACCGGCAGAGAAGCTGGGGCAGCAAGCGCACGAGACGGTGCAGCAGCTGAGACAGTGCGATTCGACGGCGCCACTGGGCAGACTGGATTGAGCCGCGGAGAAGGCGCAGGAGCAGAGAACCCAATGAAGCTCGAGGAGGTGGTGGCCGCAGGAAGGGGAGCCAAGGGTCGGGAAGCTGCAGCGGCGACGGCAGCGGGGCCTGGGCGACCAACCGCACGTGAGGCAAATATGAGGACGGCGCCGAGGGTGACCCACAAATGGGAGGGGCCGACAGCCAAGGCGATGGTGGCATCAATGGCAAAGGGCCCTGCAGCAACACAGAGGGTGGCTGCAGCAGAGATGGCAGCAGCGGGACCTGAGGCTCCGCAAGAAAGCAGACAGTGACCACCCTGGCACCAAGAGTGGGGGCAGTAGCAGCGACGGGAGCCGAGAAGTCCACGCCAAGTGCGAGTGGAGAAGGCGGCGGTAGACCGGGACCCTGCTGTGCCCAGGGGAATCTGGAGGGTTGTAGGACCCTGAGGAAGCCGCCGTTCGAATCAAGGGACCTGAGGAGGACCCAGCTGGAGGCGAAAGACGGAGCCCAACCCCCAACAAACAAGCAGGGGAAGGGAGCCGAGCCGGAGCTGAGGCTGCGCTGTGCGGAGGCGAGCAAGGGAGACCCCTGGTTGGCAAGCAACAAGGACTCCCTGAAGAAACAAGGGAACTGGTGGGAGCACAAGGGGAGGCTCTATGTTCCAGAAGCTTGCCGGGTGGATGTGCTCAGGAGAGGGCACACCGACGAGACTACGGGACATTGTGGGTTCGTTAGGACTTTCCACCTCCTGCGTGAACAGTTCTGGTGGCCGTCTCTCCGGACGGATGTGAGAGAATGCGTGCACAGCGACGAAGGAAGGGAAGGAGAACCTTCGGGGACCCGTCCAATAAGTGACTCGGCCAGGGTAAGGCCAAAGCCCCAAGACCGAGGAAAGGCACACCGTTATGGCAGATGGGGGGCAGCACCCTAGTAGCCCAATTAAGGGGGGGACTTGTCTTCAGGGGGGCGGTATGTCAGGTTCAGCCGGTGCTGCACGGCTAGGAAATTCCCCATGCGTGCTTTAGTCAGTTTCACCGCTTGAGCGCTAGCGCAGAAAGAGGAAGTGCTAACCTCAAACTAATGAATGGGCCACCTGGCGCCTCTTCACTAATCTGGAGTGGATGCATTGTGTTAACGCCAGAGGGCCGTGGGCACTATGGACAAAGGAAAGAGCCACGGAATTGAGGAAGAGCAATCAGCGCGCGAGGGAACGCTCCCGGCTGTGTGCGTGACAGAAGCCCAATGAAGGCAATGACCATGCCAAGGGCTAACAACAATCAAAGAACAATGGGACTCAGGCTGAACCTGCCATCTGGACAATTAAGGAGGATTATTGGGGCGCTGATAATCTGCAGCCTGTAACGCGATCGCGGGGTGAAACTGCGGGAAGGGGGGAGGTATAAAGGAACCAATGTATTGTACTAAGCCAGTCCTGGCGATGCTTGTAACTGTTGCGTTACGCTTGAGTAAACCTCTTTTGTGAACCACACGTGTCACGGGAGTGTTCTCTTGATGAACGGGACAAGATCTTACACATTGTACTAATTACTAAATGCTTACCTGAATCTGAAAAAGTGTCCTAGATTACTTAGTTCCAGTTGAGATGGAAGCTTCAATTAGAGAATGGCAATATCCAATAAGCAACCAAATTAGTTCTGAAATTGTTGTTTGGATATAAACAATCTTGTTTAGCACTCTTATGCATCTATATGAAGAGTATTTTATATGCATAGCTACGAGCCATATAAAATAGTATTACAATCAAGCTGATCAAAGCTACTTTCTGATCAAGATGATTACCAAAATTATCTGTTTGAAGTAGACAATGACTGTATGATCAGTTAAAATAAAGAAAACATAATATAACTTTGTTGTTAAAGCATTATTGCATTTGTAGATTTCTGAAACCAGGTACTCTCTCTTTTGCATATGCATTTGCACACTCATAGAGAGCTTTGATTGCAGTGCCAGGAATGCCATATTGACTTTTTTGATTCCCCCCTGCAGATGCCATTGATAGTTGGGCCAAACTGCTCATTCTTCTTTGAATTTGCTTCAGTTATGAATTCAAAGTAGAGTAAGTAGATTATGGATGTGACATAAGAGTTTCTAAAACTCACTGAGTCCACCAATTATCCTTTCCTGCTCATGCATTCAAATAAAAAGCAAGATAAATTCATCTCAGACATATGGAGTGGCATGCACACTTCTTACCTGTCCCGTAACACTCACTGGTGTGGCAAAGGATATTTGCTGCTGTGGCCAGCATATCCATTCTGCAGGATTCAGGCACAGTTGGGTGCTGCTTATGTCAAGCAGAAGAGGTGTGAGCACCAGGAATTGCACACTAGATAGCTACCAAAGCAACCAAACCTCTACTGCAGCTTTCCAAGCATCAAAAATGGGGCCAAAATGTATAAGGCAACAGAAAGGTTCAGTCTGCAAACATTTATTGCACAGCTGACACTCTAGATCTCATTATGGGCATAGTCTGTAAAAGGTTGCTTTACTCAACAGTCCAAAAAAGACTTTGCTTGCATCCCAAACCATTCTCATGTCAGTACCTTTATTTAAATTATTTTCAAAAATTCTTTTAATTTCTTTTTACAGTCCTCAACAGTTTCATCTTTCTATAACAACACTTCATTTAATCTCCATCTAAAAGAGTTAGATTTTCTTTTATAAACCAGACTCACAGGATTATGATCTGAGAAAGTCTCTGATAAAATCTCTTCAAAATTTTAGTAGCCAGGTCTCTTGAAATCCAAATCATATATATTCTTGAAAAAGATCTGTGTCTTTCTAAAAAATAGGTGTACTCTCTTGAACTACCATTCTTCTGTCTCCATACATCAACTAACTCTAAACTGTCCATCAAATCAAAACTTTTGGTAATTTACCTTGAGTAATTTTAATATTTTTCTCAGAAGTCCTGTCCAGGTGGGGAGAAACCACTCTATTCCAATCCCCCATCAAACACCAATTGTCATAGGAAAAGTCCATTAATCACTCCAGAAGTTGTTTATAGGGGACGTAAATTCCCAGAACCATAGTTTTAACCCCATATAATGTAACTTCTACTCCAATAAATCCACCATGTGCATCAGTTAATACAAATTCTGGATTTAGCTGAGAATTAATATACAGAGCAACTCCATTTCTCTTTTTAATATCTGCTGATATAAATTCTTCACTCAAAATTTTATAGGTCAAATATTTTATATATTTTTTCCTGATCTGAGTCTCTTGTAGGCAAATAATCTTGCTTTAATTTTTTTCAAATGAAATTCTTTTTTTCTCTTGTGAGGAGCATTTGCTCCATTTATATTCCATGTTAAACATTTGTAATACATTTTCAGGCCAAAAATTTAGAAAAATCCATGCCGGTAGCACCTAGTTCAGTATCATCTTTCGATTCCTGTTGCATCTGTTGTGGTTGTTGTGTAGGTCCCTCTAAAACCTCCATTTCCATCTCTTCCAAATCTCCTTTGTATTTTTCTAAAAAATCTCTCACCTTCTGGACAGAATTCAGTCTAAATCTTTGCTGTTTAAAAGTAAAAGTCACACTTTCCAATTTATCCCATCGAAATGGGATCTTTTTCTGTTTTAATTTTTCAGCCAAGAAGGAATATTATTTTCTCTTACATAAAGTTCTAATAGGAATCTCTTTCAGAACAATTATATATGTATCATCCATTTTCAGTCTTGTATCAAAATGTTGCTGCAGGACTTTTTCACTTGTCTTCTTTTGAACAAAATGCACCAAGATATCTCTAGGGACATTCCTCATCCTGGCAAATCTGGAATTTATTCTATAAATCTTACTGATTTCTGTCTCCATATCTTCCTCTTCTAAATCCAAAAATTTGCCAAAACATTAATAAACCGGTCTCTAATATTTTCATTTGGAATCTCTGGAACTGCTCTGAAACAGAATTCTTTCTCCCCCCATTCCAGAAAAGCCAGGCTATCCAATTTTTTTTCCATCTCTCTGCTTTGAACCTCAGACTTACTCTAAAATTTCCACTCTATCATTAATTTGTTTTACCTCTCCAGGTATTGTTTTTTAGAATTTTCCATCTTTTTAACATCTTCTCTCATCTTTTCTCTTAGCTTTACAAATCTTTCATCCATTCTTTTTTCAAAGGCATCCAATTTATTTCCCATTTGCTCAAAAAATTTCTGAAGCATATCCTGTGTAAATATTTTTTCTGTAGGTTGTTCTAGTGAGCCTCTTCTGCCCTCTTTTGCCATTTTTCTAGTATTGATTTTTAATCCAAAAGTTAAAAAGGCCCAAGCCAGCAAAATAAGATGAGCTTCTGCAGCTGTTTTTCCTTGTTATCTTCTTGTTTCAAACACTTTCATTTTAGTAGCACTCAATAACTTTCACCACAACAAAGCTCATGTTTCCATGGCAACTAAACATCACAGTTTGTCTGTACCTTATCTTTTATTATGCAGATTCCACCAATCACATAGACTCTTTAAGGTTAGCTAGTAACATTCCTGTGCCAGGCTAATCTCTTCAGCTGGCTTAAGAAAAAATTATAGCAAAACACTTCTGTAAATAGTAAAAATAGAAATAGAAAAATAGGAAGAAAAAGAAAAAAAATTGTCCCCTTGTCCGTTTTAAAAAACTTTCTTATATCTTTTGTTAATTAAGCTTTTTGCAAATAGTTCTTGAATCTTTAAATCAAAGTCTGTTGTGTTATTTTTATAATCTCAAAAGAAGATTTAACTCACCGCAGAGTCTTAACTTTGCTGCAGAGGAAATCTCTCTTCATCTGTAATTAATTACTTCACAAGGTGGTTAAGCAGTGGGGAGAAGCAAAGCTGTAATGTCCATTTGGTTCCACTGCAGTTAGGAGCATAGATGGAATTCCAGGTCTCCCAGCAGATCAACTTCCGAGCCGGCTGCAAAAATGTTTCACTTTCTGCAGTTAATTCAGAAGAAACTGTCATCTGGAGCACACATGATTAATCTCTCAATCTTCCTTTGATCCAGGAAGATTGGGCTGGCCAAAAGCTGCCTCCCAGCCAGTGTTTCTCAGCTGTGGTGCATCTCCATGCTTTGGAAGCATCCACCTGCCATTAATCCCCACTGGAAGATAGGGGTTACCTGATACAATATAATCTGAATTTAAGAAGAAGAGGCAAGAGAAAATACAAAATATTTTGGATGAGATTAAAAAAAAAAATTAAAGAATTCCCCAAGAATAGAAATATCTCCCAACAAATTAAGATTTTACAGCAACAGTTATATTAACAATAAGAGAAATGGAAATAAAATTGAATTATTGAAAGCAAAAAAAAAAATGAATTTGTGAATAAACCAAGAAAATGGTTGGCTTACAGACTGTGAAAAGAAAAAGAAAAGAGAATATTAAAATTATAAGAGGGATATATTGTATTAACGGATAATGTGGCCATACTAAGAACATGTTATCAATATTAGTCTAATTTGTATAAAGGACATCATATTCCATTGGAGAAAACAGATGAATATCTGAGGAAACAAAATTTACTGAGGATTACAAAAGAACAAAGACAAATCATGAATGGACCTATAACAATAAGGGAAGTTTCAGAAGCAATTAAAAAGAGTAAACCAGGAAAAGTACCTGGGCCAGATGGACTATCAAGTTTCTATTATAAATGCTTTGAGGATGAACTTTTACAATCCTTACAAAATACGATGAATTCTATTTTACAGGGTGGAAAAATGCCGGAGACTTGGAAAGAGGCTAATGTAATGTTAATGCCTAAAGAAGGATAAGACTTGACTTTAGCAAGGAATTACAGACCAATATCTTTGTTGAATAATGACTATAAGTTATTTACAATGATTTTAGCTGAAACACCGAAACTAATTTTGTAAGAATTTATTCATGAGGATCAATGTGGGTTTTTACCTAAAAGACAGTTGAAAGGCTATGTTAGAACTGTGTTGGATATTTTGGAATATTTGGAACAACATAATGAAAAACAAGCCGCATTGATCAGACAGACAGAAACTTTATTTTGGTCACTAACCAATAAAAATACATTCTATAAAACAGACAAAGCAAAATTATCCCCTAACATCAATAACTGTTAGCAACCATTAGTAGGTGAAGCTTACACATAATGTAGAATTTTGTTACTTTTAGAGAAATACATTTATCTTGATTGTTTAACAGATAATGTAAATAAAAATTATCAGAGTGCCCTGAAAATTTAAATAAAAGGGTGGCAAATATCCCTGGAGAACTGACAATACAAAAGAACATGGGCTATGGTTTCTATGGCACCAGTGTCACAGGGGCAATATTGGGTTTTGTATGGGGTTTTCCTATACTTCCCTTACAAAACAGCTGTGGGGAGGACATTAAATCGGGCTAGAGATAAGGCTGTCCTGAATTTGGAGACTGTGATATGATATAAATGTGGAGATGGTTTAGGCACTAATATTTGGTTATCAGCAATTATATTATGAGAAAATGCAGCAGTTTGTTTGGCCTTCTATATTTAAGATCCTTTGCCTTAACATTGATCTATCTTGTTCTAACTCTAGGGTTAAAATGGCATCACTGGAGAAACCACTCTCTGAAAATAGGTCAACTTTATTTCACGATACACAAATGAGATCTAACACACTGCTTGTGTGGGCTGAATGATAAGTGCATGGATATATATAACTATTATCCTTGCCCCCCAAAATTTGAAGATTACATTTAAAAATTATAGAAACTAAATACAGGCCAGCATTATTGCTTTTATTGTCTCTTGAGAGCCACAGTGGATGACTCTCAAGGAATTCATTTGGAAAACTATTCTTTTGTGCAAAATCATGAAGGGATGATCCTAATTTGGCATTAAAATTGCCAAGTAATATAATTATGGATTGAGAATATAATGATGTTAATTCATCCATTATAATTTCTAAACTTATCCAATAATCGGAATTAAAATAAGGGGAAGTGTGTGGGGGAATATATAAATTTACTACTATTACTTCACAGCTAATATGTGGGGAAATTTATCTTCATTATCTAATTTCTCTCCCTGCCAGTGCAATTCTTGCTTGATAAGAGTACAAAGGCTGCCAGAGGCTCATCCTTTGTTCTTTAATTTTTGGGCAGGGATATCCCATCTTTGAAATCCCAGGAGTTGTACAGGTTCATCCTCTCCTGTTAACCAGGTTTCCTGAATAGCTATTATATCAAATTTAGAGAGGAAGCCCGCCAATTCACTGTACACCACTTCCTTCCATTCAGTTACATTCCAGGATGCAATTTGTATAGATCTTGTACAGGCAGGATGTTCTAAGTGGGATAGTGAAATGGGACTCAGAGGTATATTCAGTCAGTTTGTTTCTGAATCTGGTACAATATTATCAACACTTCCCAAATAAACACAGTTATTATAAATTTCAACTTTCCTCATCGGAGATGTATTTGTTGCTCTTCTATACTCAATCCTACCTTCTGATTTTCTAATTGCTGAACTTGAATGTGTCTAGCATCAAATTGGGGGTTGGAAACAAAAGGTTGCTTCCTCTCAAGGCTTCCCTTGTTGATTTCCACTTGCAGTGACATAGAGTAACAAGATATAGGGTGACAAGATGTAGGTGAGTCAGTCCCTTGCTGAATAAGTCTGGATCATCCTTGGGTCAGCTGCTAAAGGCAACTCTGCGGGTTGTTCTATCTGATTTTCCAATGCCAAAGATATTAAATCTCCGACTGCTGGGTGACCTTTCTTTTTGTATGATTCTGTTTTGGACTAGTTCACTTTCTCTCTTTTTTTGGAGATTTCATTTTTTCAGAGTCTGGGCTTAGTAACAGTTCCATCAAGGAGCAACTTGATGGGAGTAGGGTATTGAGAATCTCTGTTGCTTTTGTTACCAATTTCAGCATTGATCTTACTGTATCCATTTTATTTAAGATCAACTGTTGTTCCCCCAGGGGAAAAGTGGCAAACAGATGGGTTAATTCTTCCTCATTGTCCACAAAGTCTTCAAGGGCCTGTATCTCTCCTTTCTGCGAGTCTGGAGCCAAATTTCCATTATCCTTATCTTGTTCTGACCTTATTAGTGTAGGAGAGCTCCTCTTTGCGGATAATAAGTGATTATAGTTAGAGTTTTCAAGGTTCGTTCCATCCTCCCTCTCTATCTTGGCTCTCTGCCCAGATATTAATAGAGGCTGGGTTTGAATGTTGCGAAAAACACGCATTGGCTGGATATGAAACTTCCTTAGATAATTTTCAAGCTTTAAGAGCATCGATCGCAAAACAAACTGCTCAAATTTTAACAATATTCTTTTGCATCCATGCCTACTAGGGAGCCAGGAAATCTCTGTTATCTCATTAGAGTATACTCTGCAATGCAAAAGTTGGGAAAGGGAATTCAATATTACTCTTTTATTATGCCATCTACCCTTGTTCACCGGTACATCAGCAACTTGAAGTAAAATCTTATGTCTCTGTAATACTAGTCTATCCTTCCTATCCTCTCCATCTATGCAACCCCGGTCCGCCCCTTCTGTCCTTGGATTTAATATAGATGTCAGCCCATAAAGTTGCTATTTGCTTTCTTTTCCGAATTGGTGATGTAATCTCCCATTAAAGTCTTTAACTTGTCTATCTTTTTGTTAGCCTCCAGAAGCTGGTCAAATAAAGCAATAACTGTTTGTGCTGTTAAGAGGCAATTCTTGGCAACCAAGTCCAAGTCACCTTTAAAATTACTCCTAATATTGTCCATATCCTCCCCTCTGCCTCCTATTAACACCTCACTTCCACACAATGAAGTTGTACCATCTTCCACATCCCAATCCAATGCTGAATAGGAATTATATACGGAGGTTGCAAGGGGAGAAGGTGAGAGGATTTGCTCACGTTATCCATTAGCTGTAGAAACTCCTTTATTTTTGGTTGCCTAGAGGCAGTCTTGTCTTGTTTATGTCTTGACTTATCTTGTTTATAGTTTCCTCTCAGCTGATTCTCCAATATATATCTCCTTTTAAACTTTCTTTTAAGTTCTTTTTTAATCTTGTTTTGAGATTTTACATCTTTAGCTGTTATTAGGAGGCGTAATTCTGTTTCTCCATTAAATATCAGTCTCAAGGGTCCTGAGAATATTTTTAAAACAATGTAATCTAAAAGTCTAATTTTAAAAACTACAAAAAACTAAAAAACTTATTCTAAGTGAAACTGTCAAAAGATCTAACTAGTATTATCTAAAAAAGAAAAAAGAAAATTAAAATAAACAGTTTAAGATAATGAAAGGTATAAAAAAACAGGAGCCTACAAAAATGTGTGTTGCTCCTCCAACTGCTGGCTCACCTCCCTCTACTGGCTGGTATATGCAGTGAAGAGCTATGAATATTGTTAGAAAAAGATGGGGCTACCAACCTCCAGAAGGCAGGGTTTTTCATGTTGGCAGCTGCTATCAAGCATTGCCAGGATACCCTCATAGCATTCTTTTTCTTTTTTTGACAAATTAATTGTTTATACTGTTTTTTCAATGGCACTCAGAAATTGAACAAGAACCAGGATTCTCTTTATATAATTTAAAATGGTGATTTAGAGAATTCCAAGCTTCACAGCATTCGTGGCCAAACCAAGCATGATGTGTTCTTGGATCATGCCTAATTGTAACAGACTACAGAGCTGTTAACAGTGATTGAAATAGTTTGGTTAAGTCATCTAATGGTTAAGCCAATACGATGTCATCTAACTTACTCTCCACTATCGCTGAGTAAAGAGACTTGGCTGATTTGTTTCTAACAAAGTTCATGATTATTGCTGCTTGCTGAGATCTCCATTTTGCACAAGTGGGACAAAGGTTGTCAGCCACTGTTGCAGTGTGGCAAAAAGGTAAGAACAACCTATCAAAGATTTTCAGGCACAGAGTAACAGGAAAGTGGTCACTTTCAGGTTGACTGACAATTGCAAACTTAGATGGGAATTAAACTCTGAGAGACCCCAACATAGTCTAACAGGGAAAGATTGGTACCAATCCAGTGGGTATACTCAGCTGGGTAATCATCATTATTAGACCCATTTAAAATTACCAAATTCAGTTTTGTAAAAGTTTGAACAAGCCAAATATAATCACTAAATACATCCTTAGACTGGTGGCATAGAATAGGGGATGTTATTACAGAGGATAAAAACTGTAGTGAAATTTAACAAAAAGTGGTTTGTTGTTTGCTCGAATTCTTGCATTAAAATCACCAGTCAATATTAAATGTGTTGCAGGGGATGCAACCATTAGATCTTCCACATAGGTGTCTATTTTATCCCATACATGTCTTATCTGTGATCGTATACACAGGGGTGGAATGTACACAATCAAAAGGCATGGACTTCTATTGAATTGAAGTAGAACTGCCAATGCATACTGGTCTAATGGTTGTAAACTAGTTATTTGAACCTGTAATGAGATAGATAGTAAAATACCTAAGTCTGCACAGAGCCTCCCATGTCCTGCACCAGGCACAGCTTCCAGAGTGATTGTCTTGCACCTTTCTGCTAACAATTCACCCATGTGCCATGTTTCCTGGAAAAAAACTGTCAAAGCTGGAGATATAAGCCAGAAATGATAGATCTCTACTCTTGGATTTCCACCCTGCAATATTCCAGGAAATGAAAGACAGGGGAGTAATATTGGTGGAATGTCATTCAGTTTGGCCAGTCAAAAATATTGCTGTAGGCACTTCCTGGGAAGCACTGGGAGGGCTTATATCCTGCAACTCCTGCACTGCCAACTGCTGCACTGGAACAGCCTGTATCAAATGTCTGAGTGCCCTTTATGAAGCTAAGATAGTCCTGTGAGTGCTGATCTGCAATCTCTATTTTGTGGGGCTGAGTTCGCATCTCTCAG
Organism: Liasis olivaceus; assembly: GCA_030867105.1. Taxonomy (NCBI): domain Eukaryota; kingdom Metazoa; phylum Chordata; class Lepidosauria; order Squamata; family Pythonidae; genus Liasis; species Liasis olivaceus. Next base: position 61,461,236 of record CM061351.1, read on the forward strand.
TGGTGTGTTTGAATCTTCATGACACAATCTGGTTATCTGTCTGACTGCCTGTCTTCAAGGGGTGTTGGAGTTGAACTCATATTAGTACTGCTTTTGCAGCCTTCTGCATGGGCCACAGAGACCAAATCAATTAGTGGGGCAGCTGTCTTGTGCACTGTGGTTCAAGTTTGCATAAAATCCTTTAACTTCTTCAGTAAATCCTCCTGTTCACAGCCTGGCAGGGGCTCCAAAGGTATCAATTCTGCCTCCAACGGTTCAGCTGTTATCTATCCTCCTCTCTCTGCCTGAAATTGCTTATCTCAATTATCTTCTCCCAAGGACAGGGCTGGTTTATTATCTTTGCAAGAGGCAGCAGCAGAAGCTGCATTGATCTTTTTAGATGCAGAGAAGGCTTTTGACAATTTGAACTGGACTTTCTTGTTTAAGGTTTGGAAGATATGAATTTTGGAGAGAACTTTACAAAATGGTGAAATTGACTTATACTTCACAGATGGCACGAATAATTGTTAATGGAGATTTAACTAAACCATGCCAGATACATAAAGGAACAAGACAAGGTTGCCCACTGTCTCCTCTTTTGTTTATTTTAGTTCTTGAAATATTGAATCAAGATATAAGACAAGATGAGAGGATCGTGGGTGTAAAGATTAAAAAAGAGTCATATAAATTAAGAGCTGTTGCAGATGATTGGTTTTGGCAGACCCCTTAAAGGGAACTGAATTTTTAATGAGTAATTTAAAAGAATTTGGGGCCATAGCAGGTTTCAGTATTAATAAACAGAAGACAAAGATGTTAATAAAAAACATGAAGATACAAGATCAAACAGAATTGATGAATAAAATGGGTTTTAAGTTTGAGAAGAAGGTAAAATACTTGGGTATAACTATGACAAATATGAATTGCCAGTTATTTTAAAATAATTGCATTAAGATATGGAATGGAGTTTAAAAAAAGATTTGTCAAAATTACAATTGTCACTGTTGGGTAGAATTTCTGTGATTAAGATGAGTCTTTTACCTAGAATGTTATTTTTGTTTCAGACAATACCTGTTTTGACAACTGATGTACCATTTAAACAATGGCAGAAGGATACATCTAAATTTGTATGGCAAGGGAAAAAAACACAAGTTAAATATAAGGTACTACAAGATTCAAAGGAAAGAGGAGGATTAGGCTTATCAGTTTTGAAACTATTTGGCTGCCTGTTGTTTACTTTGGGTGAAAGAGTGGTGTTAAGAAATAGGTTATTGTATTCAGAAGGTCATGAGATTTGGATGGCATGGATACCTATGGTATGATAAAGCTAAGGTGAATGTAGATTTTAAAAATCATTATATTTATATTCTAAGACAGGCTATTCTTAGAGTATGGAATAAATATAAATTTAGGTTTTGCCCAAAAACACCTTTGTGGCTTTTAGTGCAAGAAGCATTTTATAGATGAGAAATGATAAGTCTCTTATCATTTAAAGATAAGAGTTAATGGTTAATCTACTGTGGTGTACTAGAATTTTCTAAATTCTTGTACATAATTGTACATATTCTTGTGAATGGTTTTCTTATGTACAATTATCAGAAAGGTTTAAGGTGGATAAAAGATTTTGTGGTTTTGAACAAAGACAGACTGAGTTTGAAATAGAATTGTGTACTAATGATCACCATGTTATTGCTAAAATATGTAAACTTTTGCTGAAATATGAGACAGAAGAACAAGTGAAAGAGTGTATGATAAAATGGGCTAAAAATTTTGGCTATAATATACAAATGGCTCAATGGGAAAATACATAGCTGAAAGAACTGAAATTTACATTATGTTCTAGCCTTAAAGAGAATTTTTATAAAATGATGCATCATTGGTATTTGTCACCAGAGAAATTGTCTAGAATGTATAGAGGTACTTCGAATCTTTGCTGGAAATATGAACATGAAGGGACATTTTACCATGTTTGGTAGACATGTAAAAAAGCCAAAAAAAATTGGATACAAATACATATATTAATTCAGAAGATTTTAAAGATTAAGGTACAACTGAAACCAGAGACTTTTCTTTTGGGACTAATGGACAGGCAATTAGAAAAAAGTCATGGAACTTTGTTTTTATATATGACAACTGCAATGAGACTATTATAAGCTAAAAAATAGAAAGGTTCGACACTATCCACAATGGAGGTGAAGATGATGGAACTTGCAGAGATGGCTAAATTAACTTCTTTGATTAAGTACTGTAGAGAAAAAACAATACCTACATTTATGGCTGACTGGAAACCCCTTATAGACTTTTTGCATGAAACAGAAAAAATGCAGTTGTGATTTGTGATTAGAATGATTAGAAAAAACTGGTCAATAGAAAAAAAGTGAACTTTTTTGTAATATAAATTGGAAGCTTCTTTTTTTCTTTTCGTTTTCTCTTTCTGCACTTTTTTCTTCTCCTTTTTTCTTTGCTTCTTTTACTCTTTATCAAATTGTGTTAGTTTGTATGTTCTTTGTAAAAATTTTAATAAAAAAATTATTAAAACAGTCCAAAAAAGAGGGAGAGGTAAAAGGAACTGAAATAGCCAAGACTAAGACCCTTAGAACCAGAATTGGAAGGGCAATGTCCTGCTGAGAATATGAATCCAAATTAAAGCATCTGAGACAGATGGCTCTCTAACCTCCATTTGAACACATCCAATGAAGGTGAAGGGGAAAGGGGAGGGGGGAAAATTTTCTTAGCCTGGCTCTCGCTATCTTGCTTCTGTATTTTTTTTGTTTTTTCAGAAACTGCCTGAAGGATATGTACACAGAAGACCTTGGGGGGAGAGAGCGCAGGGAAAAAGTCTTGAGGGTAAAGGGGGGCACTTCAAACTGCCTTAAACTGCCTTATTAGTTGCAATCTATTGTCCTTGCAATGCTATAAAAACTGGGTTTGAAATCTTGTTGGGGTGTGGAGCTGCCCTGAACTTTTGCTGCCTGTGTTTTGGGTTATTGCCCACCCAGATGTTCACTCGGCCAATTAAAGAGCTCTTTTCTTTTTAAGAGCCTCCGTCTGAATTCTTGGTATTGAATTCCTTAAGATTCAGGTCTACAAACCTTACATTTTTTGGCACCCAACGTGGGGCTTGAAGGCGTTGTTCCTTCGGGGTGGCTCACCATTGGGCTCCCCACGAGTGAGCTCCCTTGCAGCTCGATGGCCTTCGGCACGGCTTCCAGGAGAAACCAGAGTGGATCAGTGATGAGGTCAAGAGTGCTCCTGGATCTCTTCATTCCAGTGACCTCGCACTGATCTGTGGTTGGCAGATCCTGTTGTTAGCCTGAACCCGAATGTCTATTTAGGAGGCTCTTTTCTGCTACTGGGGACTAATCAAATCAAGGAAAAACGTAAGTGGAAAATTGGAATTCCGGGAAAGGTGTTTTGGGGAGTGCTGTGTGCGAGTGTGTGTGTGAGACGCAGAAAATTTTCACTAGGAATTTGTCTGCAAAGTGAGGTCTGACCTGTGGTTCCGTCACCCCACAGGGGGAATGGCCGGAGACAACCAAAGTGCAAGACATTGAGTGTCTGGCGAAATAAGAATACACCTGGAGGAGGGCTCCCGCAAAAGGAGAGGGTGCTTGGCCACACCCTGAACCAAAGGAAAGGTCCGAGAAATCTCCTGGGAACCATGGGAAAAAGTAGTTTGCCTCTGGCAAATGAAAAGCAGAATGGGAAGTCAGGGCTGTGCACCCCACTGAACTGTGTTTTAGCCTATTGGAGCACGTTGAAACCTCTGGTGGCAGTAAAAATTACTTCTAAAAAGGAAAAGTTGAGGGTCCTCTGCACTACTGTATGGCCCACTTATTTTTTGGACTACCAACAGCTCCCATGGCTGCCTGAGGGCACCATGAACACTGAAATCATCCAGAATCTGTCTAACTTTCTGGCAACGGAAGAGAAGACTGAAGAACTTTATCTAGCATTCTTTTCCAATTTGGCTGTGCGTATAGATATTCAAGAATTATGCGGATTAATACTGCCTTCTCACAAGATCTGTCCATTGATTAAAAGCCAAAAATTGAAATTAATAGAAGAAGATGAAGAAGAGTTTCCTCCTCCTTATCTCAATTCTTCAGTGAGGCCAAACACTCCCCCACCAGTACCGGATGAACCACCATTGGTCCCTGACCCTAGGGCTTCCAAACCAGACCCGAATGTTTTTAGTCCCCCTCACACCAGGACTGGTCAAGCCTATAGTCAAAAAGCACATCCCGGTCCTTCTGTTTTGGCCCCACTTCGCAACGTCCCCATGGGGGACCAACTAGCCTATGTCTATACCCCATTTACCACAGGGGACTTGTTTAACTGGAAGGGGAGTTTGCCTCTTAGAGGCCTCTTAGCAATATGTGGATCTGGTCCAGCGGATCATTTCAACTCATTGCCCTACGGTCCCAGATCTTTTTACCCTGCTTTCTGCCTTTTTGGGGGCGGAAGACCAGCGGCAGGTTTTAAAAGCTGCAGTAACCCATTATAACGTTGCACGGGCTCAGGATCTCCAAGATGGTGGGCATGCTGATGAATGGCCCGACCCGCATGTCCTCCTGGTTCCCACTTTTGAGGCAGACCCAAATACAGACCGAAGCCTTGCCGCCCTTCGGCATGCTCAGGATGCCATCCTTCATGGCCTCCACACTGGAGTACCCTAAACAGTAAATTTTTACTGGGTCCACCAGATTCTTCAGGAGCCAAAGGAGTCTCCTACTGACTTTTTAAACCATCTTAAAGATGGATTCTGACGGTTCACTGATCTTGACCCCGACCTCCCTGATAATGAAACCATCTTAAAGATGGCTTTTGTGGGGCAGAGTGCCCCTGATATTCGGCGCAAGCTCCAAAAGTTGGAGGCACCCTCTACCCAGGATTTTGAGACCCTCATCCAAACAGCTTTTACAGTGTTTGCCCAATGGGATGAGGAAGAAGAAGGAAGATTGCAAAATGCAAAGACAGGCAGCTCTCCTGGCCGTTGCTCTGCAGCCCAAAACTAAAGGGAGGGGACGACCTGAACAACCTCAGTGGCCCCGCCCAAGTTCTTTTCAGCAAGACCAATGTGCTTGGTGCAAAAGAATTGGCCACTGGAAAAATGAATGTCCCCTCCAATTTACAAGAGGAAGAAATATGGGCAGAAATTTTGGAGGAAGGCAACCTCAGGATTTTAGGGCAAGGGAAACACCTCAGCCAGGTCTAAACCCGAACCTCAACCCCTGATGTCGGCTTTAACGCCTGAATTCTACCCTAACACCTACTGACGGGGCTCCGGAGGTCTTGGTAGTACCCCCGACCCTCTGGTGGAGCTGGCAATTGGGGGAAAAACTTATTCTTTTTTAGTTGATACTGGGGCCACGTATACCGTCCTCACGGACCCCACTATCCCCTATTTCTCTTCAGAAACTACTCCCATTGTTGGAGTTACAGGTCGAGAGGAAGCTGCTCCAAAGAGTCTTCCCCTCCCTGTTCAGCCCCCAAAGGGGCCTACAATTTCACATTCATTTTTAGTATTGCTTCAATGCCCTTTGAATTTGCTGGGACAGGATCATCTTGGTAAACTTGGAGCGACTCTTAAATGTTCAACTAGGGGGGTTACTCTTGACATCCCTCCCAGCCAAGCGTATGTGTGCTTTTTGCAAGATCCTGCAGCACCCATAGACTTCAATCACCTTAATATTGATCCCAAAGTCTGGTATCAGGGTACACCAGGGCTGGCTCTTTTTGCCACCCCACATCAGGTTCAACTTTTTCCTCAGGCACAGCCTGTAGCCATTCGACAGTATCTTATTAAACAAGAGGCCCGGGTAGGCATCAAACCCCAAATAGACTTGTTCCTGAAAAATGGCCTTCTCTGCCAAATTCAATCTCCTTGGTCTACCCCAATTTTTCCAGTCCCAAAGCCTGATGGGTCCTGGAGATTTGTTCATGATCTTAGGGAAGTTAACACCAGGATCCAGCCTCTTCATACTGTGGTGGCCAACCCATACACTCTTTTGACCACTTTGTCTAGTGACCAAATGTGGTATACTGTTCTTGACCTCAAAGATGCTGCATCCCACTGGCCAGGGAAAGTCAACCCTATTTTGCCTTTGAGTGGGAAGATCCAGACAGTGGTCTGAAATGCCAACTTACCTGGACTCGTCTCCCCCAGGGCTATCGTAATAGCCTAACAGCATTTGCTGCTGCCCTTGCTCAGGACTTGAAAGATTTCTCAGCACATAAATCTACCCTCCTCCAATATGTGGATGACCTCCTTATTGCAGGGAGAGACCGGGAAGGAACTGAGGGGGTGTCTGTTGCCCTCCTTAACCACCTAGCTAAAAAAGGATACACAGTAGCCCAGAAAAAGGTCCAATGGGTTAAACAAGAAGTTCAATATCTGGGGTATGTTCTCAAAGAAGGCAAGAGGCTTCTTCACACAAGCAGTCTGCAAGCCATTGCCTCTCTGAAGGCACCCACCAATGTAAAACAGCTGAAAACATTCTTGGGAATTACTGAGTATGTCCGTTTATGGATCCCCCTGTATTCCCTGCTGGCCAAACCCCTCTATCAGTTGACTCAGAAAGACATGGCCTGGGACTGGACTAAAGAACACCAAAAGGCCTGGGAAAGCCTTAAACAGGCTCTAGCCGCTGCATCTGCCCTTGCTGTGCCTGATTAAAACTGAGGGTTTGATCTTTTCCTAACTGAACAAAAGGGATGCACCCTCAGAGTTCTGCTTCAGAAATTGGGACCTGAGACAGTACCAGTGGCCTACCTTTCCAAGGGCTTGGACAATATAGTTAAAGGTTGGCCCTCCTACCTACGAGCTGTTTCTGCCACTGCTGTACTGATTCAAGAAGCCCAGAAAATCATTTTAGGTGCTCCATTGGCAGTGTACATCCCCCATGCACTGCGAACCCTGCTTGAACAAAAGCTACCTGCCTGGGCCACCTCTAATCGGGTGTCACACTATGCTAGCTTAATTTTGGAACAGGACAATGTTAAATTCCACCAGTGCGAGCGTCTCAACCCTGCTACTCTCTTGCCTTTGCCCTCTGAACCGGACTCTGAACCCCATGAATGCTTTGAGGTGTTAGAGGTAGTTGTTGGAATTCGTCCTGATCTGCAAGCTGAGCTTTTAGAGAACCCTGAAGTACAGTTTTGGACTGATGGCTCATCATTTATGAAGGAGGGGAGGAGGTTCAGAGGCTTTGCAGTAGTTATAGAAGATGGCCCGTTGTATTTGCAGAAACTGCCCTCTCATTATTCTGCCCAAGCCGCTGAACTTTTTGCCCTGATTGAAGTTTGCCACCTTGCTGAAGGACAGCGAGCTAATATTTTCACTGACAGCCGTTATGCCTTCCTTGCTGCGCACACCCATACAGCTTTGTGAAAAGCCCGTGGCTTCTCAGGGGCCGATGGAAAAATTTTAAAAATGAAACCTTTGCTTGAGGATCTCACCAAAGCTGTCCAGAAGCCTAAGAATTAGCTATTGTCCACTGTCGTGGTCATCAATCTGACCCAAGTGAAGTCACCCAAGGAAATAAGGCAGCAGATTATTGGGCAAGACAAGCTGCCATTCTGGGTCGCCAGCCATCATCAGATCATTTTCTTCCTCTCCTTCCAGTTGATTTCACTGAAGCCATGCCTCCCCTCTATGACCAACGGGATCAGCTAGACCCAGAAGGACATTGGGACAATGGTTGGTGGGTAGTGGGAGGCCGGGTTCAACTTCCCTACCAGCTGTTTTGGAAAACTGTCACCCAAACTTCTCATATGGGGCCCCGACCCCTTTTCAAGTGGCTAAAAGAACACTACTACTCCCCTGGTCTCAGGAGTGCTTGCCACTCAATAGTTAATCAGTGTGAGATTTGCCAGTGGAACAATCCCCATGGGGGGAAAGCAGTTCCTCAAGGATACCTCCGAACAGCCCGATACCCAGGGGAAGCCTGCCAAATTGACTTCACAGAAATGCCCAAGTATGGCGCCAAGTCTACCCTCCTTATTTTTGTTGATCTTTTTACCAGTTGGCCAGAGACCATTCCAACTGCTACACAGAAAGCTAGAGAGGTGGTATAGGCCCTGGAGGAACTCATCATTCCACGATTCGGTGTTCCCAAAGGCTTAGAATCTGATAATGGCCGACACTTTACCTCTAAAGTTACTCAGGAGGTCAGCAAGTTCCTAGAAATCCCCTGGCACCTTCATTCTAGTTATTGGCCCCAGGCCTCTGCTAAGGTTGAACGTATGAACCGGACCCTCAAAGCACAAGTTGCCAAACTGTGTCAAGAAACAAGTCTGCCATGGCCCAAAATTCTCCCCTTAGCCCTCACTCGTATTCGAGCCCTACCTGCAGGAAAGCTTGCCTTGTCCCCATTTGAAATGATATATGGACGCCCCTTTGTGGCTACCAGGTTAAGGAATATTGATGAGGGGGAGAGGAATGTAACTCAGTATTTGCATAATCTGGCACAGGTTTTGTCATCTATTTCCAAACAGGCTCAGGCTGCTTTACCACCCGTCTCAGATGCCCCTCTGCTTGCCAATCCAGGAGACTGGGTCCAGGTAAAGAACTTTCACTTTCCTGTGTTGATCCCAAGTGGTCTGAACCCTGACAAGTTCTGCTCAGCACCCCAACAGCAATGAAAGTTGAGGGGATCAAGGTGTGGGTCCACGGTTCCAGGATCAAGAAGGTCAACCCTCCTCCTACTCAGTGGCAAGTGCAGCAGCTAAACAGCCTGAAGCTGAAACTCCAGAGAGCTCCCGCCTCGCCAGCTGATCTTTTTGGACTCTTTCCATCTGCCTAGGAAGGATCCTAAATTTCTTTAAATGGACTGGACCCTTCTGGAAGCAGTGGGATTTGGTGTGTTTGTCCTAGTTGGAATTTTCTGGCTGTGTTGTTGTGGATTCCCAAGGACATTCTTTGGGAAAGGGGAGAATGGGTCTGATTTGTATTTTGGAAAAACCGCATGTTTTAATGCTTTTGATCCTCAAGATGGGTCTATTTTTGGGACTGGGGGTTCCTTTGCGTAACAAGAGTTACCAATCCTTATGTTTTTAGGTCAACGCATGCTCACTTCTCTAGTTTCCCAAATGACAGTTGTTACTTCCCTCACCACTCCATCTGAAAAACCAGCTAGGATTATGGTTTTCCAAACCATCCCAAAGCAATACAGCCCTCTGGTAACAAGGTGACAGAAAGCATTAGGGAGGAATGAAGGGGAAAGGGGAAGGGGGGGGGGGATTTTCTTAGCCTGGCTCTCGCTATCTTGCTTCTGTATTTTTTTGCTCGCGCTAGGAAGAAACTACCTGAAGGACATGTACACAGAAGACCTTGGGGGGGGGGAGCGCAGGGAAAAGGTCTTGAGGGTAAAGGGGGAACACTGGTTCAAACTGCCTTAAAGTGCCTTATTAGTTGCAATCTATTGTCCTTGCAATGCTATAAAAACTGGGTTTAAAATCTTGTTGGGGTGTGGATCTGCCCAGAACTTTCGCTGCCTGTGTTTTGGGTTGCTGCCCACCCAGCTGTTCACTCGGCCGATTAAAGAGCTCTTTTCTTTTTAAGAGCCTCCACCTGAATTCTTGGTATTGAATTCCTTAAGATTCAGGTCTACAAACCTTACAAAGGGATTAACCTTACTTATCCAGTGAGGGTAAGTGGTTCTACTCCCAAACTGCTCTGTTTTTTCTTTCAATCAAAATTTGTCTTCCTATAACTTAAATTTAGTTAAATTGAATGTTAAATTATTACATGTCCTGCACTCTGGAACAGATCTTAACATCCTTAGGAATTTGAAGGAGGATATATTCCTGCTCTGTTGTTCTGCCTCTGCCAATTCTAACAGCCAATGTAACTACAAGTGGAAATGGTATGTGGAGCTGGATAATGCCTATTAACTTTTGCATATCCTTCATCTTTTCTTGATCCTCTCCTTTCTCTGCCTTGTTTTTTGTCATTTTTATATATACTGTAGCCAAGAGCAAATGTTGTTAACAGCTTCCTATTCTAATTAAACTTTCTCAAAACAGCCTGCAAAGCAAGGGTTTAGCTTCTCTGTCAAATTTGTTTCTACTAATTTAATCACACCCTAGCACCAACTTGCTACTTCAAGTTACCCATTTGCTCATCAGCCTCCTAAGCCTCCTCTACATCAGTGATAATTCCCACCCACATCTATGCAGTTTTACATATTCCTTATCTTGCTAAAGGTCCAGATTAGTAGCAAGCCATGTTAGCATCTCTTTCTTTCACTCTATTTGAAACTGTGATTCCTTTTTCTTTAAAGCTTAACTATGGGCAAAACTTCTGATTTATTAGTCTCATCAAGGCAGATGACAGGCCAAACTGCTCAATAATGGCTCTACTAGGACCTAGGCAAAAATCAATGAGGTGATTGAGAAGTACAGTTATAGCTGTGTTACATAGGTTCAGCAATAATTAGATCAAACTACAAGGCTGTTCCGTTCTATAAGAACAAATCAAATTACTCTTCTGGGAGCTATTTGAATTCACTTGTTTATCCAAGAGACTGCTATCTGTTTTCAAGAACTCATTTTGATGTTTCCCATCAGCAGTCCTGGAAGAGAAAAAGATGCTGGCAGGTGTTTGGGGAATTTCCTAATGATCTGGAAGACATTTCCTTTGTTTGCAGGGTTAGCCACTGGAAATAGGAGGCAGCCAGGCATTTATTTATTTAACTGATTGATTTCTTTGCCTGCCCACTTGCACACAACTCTAGATAGCTTACTTAATGAAATTTAACATTAACTGCAACATTTAAATTTAAGCAACTGTAGAAACGGCCATGCCAGAAGGAAAAAACCCCCCACAACAATGGGCTCAGTACCTGTGGAAAGAGCCAGATCTTCAAGATGTGTCAATAAGGGAGGTACAGTGCTCTTACTTCTCTTTCCTTATTATGGAGGCAGTCTGTTGGTCAGCTAAGGAAGGAATGCACTACGATTTGCTACAAGGCCACAGAAAACCAAAATAGCTAGGGGGGACATCATTTCCTAATAATGTTAGACAGTTCCTGCAGTTTCCAACCTTCCCTTTTTAAGGGAAGGAATTAATAACTCTGGTTGATGACTGTCAGCCCTGCTAAATAGACCAGACCAGGAAATCAACTCCACAGGACAATTAGAACTACCTTTACTGAGAATGGCTATAGCAGAATCTTACAAGTCTGATTGTCCTCCCCATTTTCTTATACCCCAGTGAATCAAGGAGAAATCTGCCTGAGGCACTTCTGATTATCTTCTTCCCCAGGGCTTAAAAAATGTCTCAGCTCCCTTTGCCTAGCTAGTAGTTTTTGTGCATTTCCATCAAGGTCCTCTTCCTTACTCTGTATACCACCTCCCCTATTAGCAGTTCACATGGACAGGGTTTCCTTGGGAACTGCAGGTAAAATTGGTGTATAAGTTGTGGGGCGTATATATCTGTTGCCTTCTCTCACAATCTCTCTGGCTCTGGATAGTCCTTCCAACGAATCAGGTATTCAAACATTTCCCCTTGAATCCAGAATAGCCTGCACTGCATACGGTATCTTCTTTCCCATCCCACAGTGGGAGGTGGAGCTGTCCTAATCTGTAAAATGTAGAGTGCCTCCTGCACAAGCAATGATCAATGGGAAACAGGATGAATTTTCACTGATGGCAGCAATTACAAACAAAAGGCTGCTGGGTTTATTTGCTGAACTACTGAGAAGGGGCCAATACATTTCAAGTCCAGCTTCCCGGAAGGACGGGTGGAAAGCAAATGCTTTGTAGAAAACCACATCAAATCCACTTCGGCAATCTTGTCCCCCTCTTGTCTGTATGTGTCTGCAGCTTGCTGTTGTGCTGGCTTTGCCAAATCTAGCTATTCCTTTAGGAAGCACTGAGCAGCTTGTTTCTTCTGCAATAAGTCTGAGGCATGACAAACCACAGATGCAGGATCTCTGGAGGGCCAGATGTGGGATGGAAGCTGTAAGTCACCTGAAATGGAGACATGCTGATGGAGGAAGGTACTAAGTTGTTGTAGGCAAATTCCACAAGTGGCAACAGCTCAGTCCAATTGTCTTGTTGATACGAGACATATCACCTTAAATACTGCTGTAAGGGTTTAATTTCTCAGATTCTCCATTTGATTCTGGATGATGAAAAGATGACAAATTAATTTTGATGTTTAATAACTGAAATAGGGCCTTCTCAAACTGGAGGTAAATTGTGATCTCCGATCCAAGATAATGTGATTGACTAGCCCTCATTATCTAAAAACATGGTCCAAAAAACCCTGTGCCATTTCCTGAGCTGTCAGGAGGTCCTTGCACGGAATGAAATGGGCCAACTTTGTGAACAAATCCACCACTACAAGAATGCTGGTACACCCCTGTATCAGAGGAAGATCAATAATAAAATCCAGTGACACTGTATCCTAAGGTCACAAAGAAGAGTTTAGAGGTTGCAGCAAGCCTACCGGCTTTCCAGGAATGGATTCTGCCCAGTAGCCCACATGACAAGACAAAACTTCTGCCCTCGTTTCTGGCCATCAGAACTCTCTAAGGACCCAGTGCAAAGTTTTAAGCACTCCCCCATGTCTAGGCATTCTATTGTCATGTCAGAGTTGTAATACTTCTTCCATTAAAGGAAGAGGAACATATAAATGACCATTGTGAAACAGCTGCCCATCCTCACCCGTGAAAGTCATCTTGTTGGGCTCTTGGAAGGTCATCCATCTGAGCCCTAGCATAAGCATCTTGTTACTGTTAAGCTTTAAATTGATCTAATAGGTCAACAGCCTGCCTCCCCATTCCCAGTCTTTGTGGAGGATCTAACCACTGGTGACACTCAAATTGCTCCGTTACAATACTGAGGCTGGGGGAGATGAATAGAGAAGGTCATATTCAGGGTTATGTGACAGGGCATCTGGAAGTATGGTCTGTGAGCTGCCTGATCTGTTGAGGAGTGAGGGATTGTACCTTCTGCAGAACTTCTAAATTCTTGTCCATACCTATATTGGGTGGGCAGCACCTTCCAGAAAGTGCCTCCATTGCTGGAATGCTGTTTTTACTGCAAGCAATTCCTTATTGAAGATATCATAGTTCAGTTCTGCTGGGAGCAATCTAGAATAAAATGCTCCATTCCCCCCCCCCTTCCCTACCTGGAGGAAAACTGCTCCTACTACAACATCTGAAGTGGTGGTCTGCACTACAAACTGGCAGGTGGGTTGCCTGAGCAATGGCTCTCCATTGTGAGGTACCACAGAGCTCAATTATTTAACATCTACATGAAGCCACTGGGGGAGGTTATTCTTGTCAGATTCAGCCGGTGCAGCATGGCTAGGGTCCTGCTCAGCCGCGCTGAGTCAGTTTCACCGCCCGGGTGCTAGCAGAGAAAAAGGGGAAGTGAGAAACTACGAACTGATTAATGAGCCAGCTGGCGCCGCTTAACTAAACCACAAGCGGATACTTTGTGTCAACACCAATTTGCCTCGAGCGCTGCAGACAAAGGTGAGTGCAGTGGCTCGGAAGCAAAGCATCAGCGCATGACTGAGAATTCCCGACTTTGCGTGCAACAGGAAGATTAACAAAGACAACAACCACGCCACCGATAGAAAGCAATCAAGAACACAAAAGAACTGGACTGAATCTGCCATTTGAGTGCGGGGGGGGGGGATTACTGTAGGTAATCTGTAACCTAGCAACAGGGGCTAAGAGCGGGAACGGGGGAACTATAACTTGTGCTGTAAGATGTGCCAAGCCAATCCTGGCTTTGTCTGTACTTACTTACGTTACGCTTGAGTAAACTTCTTTGCTGAACACACGCGTCATGAGAGTTTCTCTGAGATGAACGGGGTAAACCTTACAATTCCATCAGCATCGAATCTGATGGGGTATTATCAATATGCTGGCAATACTCACTTGTACATCTCAACAACTGATGGGCCAACCAGGAGATACAATTGAGATGCTGCCCCTGTAGCCTATACAGTCTTACATGGCTTGGGCCTGGTATTTGTTAGACCACTTACTCCAGATAGAATCTGCTGGCCCAGGACTTGCCTACAGAGAATGCCTGCTGAGAGTTCCCAACCCTTGTGAGGTATAGCAGAAGGGGACTCAAAAGCAAGCATTTTTGTAAGCGTTCCCCACTTGTGGAACTCCTTACCATTTGGAAATAAGATGTGCACCCTCAATCCTGAAATTTAGACAGTTATTCAATTAATGACTTTTTCAAAGGGCATTTGGGTCCCAGTTTTTTTGTCTGTGGCTCTGGATTTACTTCAAAATAATTATTCCAAAAACTCAACATGCCTTGTCTTTTCTAGTCTCTCTATGCATCAAATTGGGTAATTTAAGACACAAACAGATAGAAAACAGTGATCTCATTACTGGATCTGATACTCAAAGAAGAAATGATAAAAGATAATGAAAAAAACTCCATTGAGGATGGAAAGAGTTAAAGGGAATTGATTATAAAGCTGGTGAGGAAAGGCTTGGTTGGGAAAGTGTCAGAATCCTTGCAAGATTTCATAATAGATTATTATATGGCTAGTTTAAAAAAATGGCTTTTTACATGCTGCGGTTCTGCCATTGTAAAAGGGGGGGGGAGTAGGAATGAGAAACTGTTTAAAGCAGATGGCTCCTTATCACAGGCTCTGGCATGCTCAAGGACATACCAGCAAGGGAATCAGAAGACCAAGAACTAAGGGCGATGAAGGGGGGGAGAAACTAAGGGCGATGTAGGGGGGGAGAAAGTAATAAAACAGCTTTTGGCGCGCTTTTGCTCAGTCTTAGCAATGCTTTGGATCTGTACACTTATTCTCAATAAATGAACTTTCTTTTGAATCAATATTGGTTGCAAGGAAAGTTACTGGATTTGGGATCAACAGGTGGCAGCTCGTTACAGAAAGTTAGGATTTCTTTAAATTACAGATAGTCCTTGGGTTATGATGGCAATTGGGACCAGAATTTCTATCGCTAAGTGATGCGGTCATAAAGCGGAATGTCACGTGACCACATTGCTTAGCAATGGCAACCCCGGCAGTCCTGGTTGCTGTCATGACCACAATGTGGGAGGAGGTGGGAATCCCAGGCAAGTAGGCCAGTGGGCAAGAGCTACAGGCGGGTGGGCCAGTGCTGCGTGCAGGTGCTATGGAGTGTGGGTAAGCAGGCAGGCACTGCAGGTGGGTGCCACGGGTACATGGTATGGAGTTAGGGCGGGTGCCGTGTGTGGGTGCTGCGGAGTGTGGGTACTGCAGATGCTACAGAGTACAGGTGGATGCTATGGAGTATAAGTTCCCCATGATGCCTGGGGCTCCTCAGGAGAAAAAGTGGCTGGAGCAGGAGCAACTTGCGCAAGTGACTTGCAACCTCCTGCTGGCTTCCCCACTGACTTTGCTTGAGGGAAGCAGGTAGGGAAGGTCACAAATGGCAATTGCATAACCATGGGTTGCTGCAACCATTGTAATTGCAAGTCAGTTGCCAAGCACCTGAATCACAATCACATGACCATGGGGATGCTGCGATAGCCGCAACTTTGAGGACCACTCATAGTCCCCCTGTCATAACTTTAGTCGCTGAACAAGTGGTCAAGGACTACCTGTATAACTATCCAAAGAAACCTGGTAAAGAAATTGCACTAATGTACGTAATTTTTTTTTTTTTAACCGCACTCAATCGTTACTGATTCTGTGGTGACTGCCTAGACAAGTCCCTGCAGTTTTCAAGGCAAGGTGTTTTGGAAGTGGTTTGCCATTGCCTCCTTCCTAGAGCAGAGCCCAGCTGGCGAGCACAGGAGGCGGAGTTTCCATTGCTTCGCGCCTTTTTCGGGCATATGCGGCTTCCGTGTTACCGGCAACTGCTCCCATCTCCTGTGCAAGTGCCGCCAGCATTTTTCCTCCCACCGGGGTGAGAGTACCCATTTATCTACTCACATATGTTTTTGAGCTGCTGGGTTTGCAAGAGCTGGGGAGGAAGCAGGAGCTCGCTCTGCTGCGCGGAGCTGGACTCGAACCACTGAAGTGTTGACCATTTCTGGCCAGCAACTTTCAGCGTCATTAAGCTGCTGCGCCACTGCGTCCCCTATGTAATCATTACAAGTAGTTAACAGTTCAAGAACAAGTTCTGTTCCCAGGATCTGTCCTTAAGTCGAATTTGTATGTAAGCCGTAACAGTATTATTTTACTGTGTAAGTAATATTGTGTAATCAGCTCAAACCACTGTGTATTTAATTCGAATCATTGTGTATTTAACTCAAATTTTGCTACAATAGGCTCTGTTCTTAGCTATGTGTCATCCTTAAACTGGGTGTTCCTAACCTGGGGACTACTTGTAGTAACAGTGCAAAAAATGAGCTGGTTTATCCACAGAGTTAGAAGAAACAGATGAGCAAATAAATAAACTGCAACGTTAAGAGATCACATCAACAGGCCTGGATTGAAATAAAAGAGAATTAAGGTAACTGTTTTATAAATGCAAGCAACAGAGATGCATAGCACATATTACAGAACAAACTTCCAAAACTAATTAGCAGACTAGGAACTAGACCCTGGTTGCTAGCATATACTTTGCATTTAACAGTTTAATCCTCAGCTTGCTGCTTGAGATGATCCCCCTAAAGTTAAAAATCTATAATATATCAAATTTACTGAGATATTTTATACACACACACAAACATAAAACACTGTCAAGTGCTAGGAGTCCTATGGGATTCAGCAAGGAAGGAAGGGCTTACATTATATCTCAAATTTGCACTTCTATTTTCAAAAATAGGAGAGATACCTACACCTCTGCAATTAAACCTCTGTTCTTTGGATTCAGATGCTTTCTGATCAGGTCCAGCCAGTTTCTGTGAAATGACTAATGATTCATTCACTCCTGATGGGGCAGCAAAAAGAAGAAACAGGTAACTACAGGATTTGAACATTATTTTAAGTGGAACATCTGAAACAGTGAAATTATTCAAGTTTGTTAATGTTTTGTGTTAAAGAGTGATTAGAATTAGGAGATGAAACATTCAAAGTAATCAGATTGTTCTCATATAAAAAAAGTAAACTATCCTTCAGCTTAGATCCTGATGACTTCATATTGTTGTAGCCAAAACCTGGTTCACCTAAAGCAACCAAATCACTTTGAAGATGCATAATAATGTATTAAGCATGCAGACAACTACAGTGTATGGTGGGCTCCCAGCAAAGTATTGGCAGCTTGCTTAGCAGCCCTGAGCAAAAGCAAAAGCACAGGTTATATACCTTTGGCCTACTACGTTACAAAGACAAGACAAAGGAAAAGACACAGTGTAAATTACAGCATGATGTTGGAAAGTTTTTGATAAACCCATCTGGATGCCCTTCTTATTAGTTATCCCCTCCTACCAGGTCAACATGTCAGCTATACTATCTTTGAGATACGGTCAGTGAATATAAACAATTTGGTTTACTAGGCCACTGGTTCCTGGCTGATTCCTCCCCCTGCTCAGGGTTAATTCAGCTTGCTGTGAATGTTTTCTTACAAGGGCACTCTAAGC
This sequence comes from Liasis olivaceus, assembly GCA_030867105.1. NCBI lineage: Eukaryota > Metazoa > Chordata > Lepidosauria > Squamata > Pythonidae > Liasis > Liasis olivaceus. Next base: position 61,478,720 of record CM061351.1, read on the forward strand.
AGTTCACATGTATTGGGAGGCATCCAATAGGGTTGGTAGTGAATGCAGCTCACATACGTATGGAGGGTACCTTTTATATATCCATATAGTTTTCTTGGCAGCAATATGGAAGTAGTTTGCCATTGCCGGTGTGTGTATGTCTTGTATTGATATCCCTGTCTAGTCTACATCCCTGAAGATCCCTCCTCTAAACCAGACCTTACTCTGCTTAGCTTTGGAGATACAATGTGACTGCTTTACTTAAATACATTTGTTGAGTGTCCATTAATTATTCCATTTCTTTCCATTAATTCGATTTTCAGACAAGATTTAATATTCTACGATGTCCATATTCCTTTGAATTATATTCCACCTGCATGGAAACTGACACCTGGGGGGAAAAAGTAGATTCACTACGCCCTACTTATAGCCAGAAGACTTAATCTTCTGCATTGGAAAGATAACTATATGACCCCAACTACTTAATGATCTGCAGAATTGATGTTATTATCAACTCATGAGCAAATCACTTATTGATAATGGATTAGCTATAGATGATATGGCTACCATTCATTGAAAAGCTTATGTAGAAATTTTACATATGTATATACCCTGTATGCTTTTTTCAGTTTTGTTTTATTATTTTTATAAATTTCTGGATTTTTTCCTTTCTCTTTTTAGTCAATTAATAAAAGCAATGTAGCCAAATGCTGCCAGTTGCCGAGATGCCTCATCTTAAAATAACCACATCTATTTTTTCTTCATCAGCCTAAAACTGTATAAAAATATTTGGTTGTGTATGAAAACACAAATGTCTAAGCCTATCTTGTCTAGACTCAGAAGCTTTCTGACATTGCAGCCTGTTATGGTCTGTCTCATCCCAGCATGTATGTAGGAATCATACTTCCCCTCTATTGTTGTTGCTCATTCCAACTGCATATCTCAGCCAGTGCCTAGTTTAGGTGAGCTCCTCTACTGGCCCCTAATGGTTTTGAAACAACTATGTTTATAAAACAATTGAAAGCAGAAAAAAATCTAAACATATGATCATTCCTGAACTGCTAATCTAGTATCATGTGTTGAACACTCACTCCAGTGGCATTTTATTCACACAGGCCACCCAGCAAACGTTCCTAAAGACTGGAGCTGTGCAATAATTATTTCAATTTATAAAAAGAGTAGGGAAACTGATCCTCAATTTCAGACCAATCAAGCTTCGAAGTATAATTAGTAAACTTTATTCCCAATATCTCAATTGGAAGTTACTCAACTAGCTAGATGGTAAACCCATTTTAGTAAAGAAGTAAGCAGGTTTTGAGGCAGATCAAGCAATCCTACATCAAAGACTAATTTTGCACCATCTTCCTGAAAAGTATTTTTCTCTTCCAAAGCGGGATCCTTTTTGCAGCGTTTATACATTTTAAAACATCCTTTGAAATGAACTCCAGAAATACTTCCTGGAAGAAATCTGAATCATTTATTAACAGATACTTACTCTTGCTTATCCACTGGCTCTAAAAAAATATGAGGGGGGTGAAGCAAGATGGCAATTATATCTGCTCCCTGTCTTTGGCCATTAATTGCTGTTTGTAAGATAACACAGAAGGTTACAGTAGTCCTAGCTTAATGATGGTAATTGGGACTGGAATTTTTGTCACTAAGTAATATGGTCATAAAGCACAATATCACATGACGGCAACACTTAGAGACAACAATCCCGGCAATCCCCGTTGCCATTGTTAAGTGAGGATCATAAGTTGTTAAGCGAGTCCCAGGTGGCTTGCAAGCAGGCTGGCAGGCAGGTAAGTGGCTGCTGCCAGGGAGGAGGAGGGTGTGTGGGTGGCTGGCGCAGTATGAGTGTGGCAGGGCCAGGGTTGGCTGTTGTTGGGCAGAGGATGGTGGGCTCCTTCCCAGCCTGTCCATCTGCCCCTCTTTCTAACTCATCTTGCGTATCCATACAGGACCAGGCAACTTGGAGGTAGGACTAGGAGATGTTTTCAAAGATGCCTCAACTAAATTTATGGCTAAGCAGTGCCTTCTCACAGCCCAAACAGTTATTTGTTTTTGAGCAGTTAGCCTCAATCAGTAAAAATCTAGACTCACTGAAGAGTGATTTTGAAGCTTCTGCTCGCAAGCATACTGAAAGACTCATGCTTTTATTGAAGCTCATGAGTTACATTTGGATAGACACCCTCTGGAAAAGAGACCTAAATGATCTCACACTAATAAAACTGTTAATGTTAATAACACTGCCCAAGCTAAAATTTTCAGCAGAACTGAAATAAATGCTCCCATCTCTGTCTGCCATAAAACCTAAAACATATTCACTTCCTGCAACCAAATCAGTTTGTGTTATATATATTAATGAACAACCTAAACTTCAGCTGCTGGGGCACATGAAGAACAATCTTAATTTTCTCTGAGCCATCTTCTACACTGTGAGCTGGTGAATCTCTGTGCAGCTGAGTGACTGCCAAGTCAGTTCGAACATAAACAAATTTTGCTGACATTTTAACAAACTACCATACCTCACATGCTCTTCAAAATGAAGCCATATCTTGCTGATTTTCAAATTTTCCCTATCTGACTTTTCCGTGATGAAGTGGCAGTTCCACTGTTTGATACTGCTACTGTTGGTTTGTATAACACCATAACTAAGGTGCCTGCTATTGTTGATCCTCCTCCATGTCTGCTCTTGATAAAACATGATTCTGGGAGTCAACCCAATAAGCAATACAAGTTCAAGCATGATGTAGCAGAAGGCAGCCTTATCAGTGCCTTGGGAATTTGCTCAAGGATGAGCAAGATGACATTTTACGAAGGCTTGACAGGCTAAACCAGACCTTAATGGCAACTATTGCCACTGCTGAACTGCTTACAGAATTTGTATCAACTCTCTCACTCTCTTCCAGCAGTTGAGGACCCAGCTGGAATTCAGGCTGTGCTTCCTAACTGGAGGGATGAGCCTCAGCCCTTACTACTGACACAGACAAGTGTCTTGATCTCTGAAGCACCCTATCAAGGGAAGATGACTCCCATTCTTGCCAAGACTCCTTCTATTTTGCCTCTCTCTTCTAAATTGGATAATTCTACTGATGTAACTATAATAACCTCTCCAAAGGATACTTCACAATCTCAGAAAGAGATTCAGAAAGTTTCAAGCCTTCCAGCACATGATGCTGTTTTCCATCCAGGTGCTTACTCTCTTCAGATCAGCAGATTGCTGACTCACAAGCAAACTGAACTAGTTACCAGAACCCTTGCTTTTGCTGTGTCACTCTGCTCCAGCCTGTCAGATTCCTGCCCTATTCAATCTGCCTCACCCTTTTCTCTGAATGCTTATTCTTTTCCCGCTAACTGACAATTGTTGCATCCATTTGCCCTTTCTTGTGTACATGGAACAAAGCAGGGTGGTTGACCAAATGCCAGATTCTTTATCTAAATTTGATATTATATTTATGCAAGAAACTTGGGTCATTAGCCAGATTGATATGGATGGATTCTATTCTCACTACACCAAAGCTGTTCCAAGTGAAAGGGGAGGCAAAGGTCTGGTCATTTTAATTTCTACAGATTTAAGGGTGAACATTACCCCTTTCCCTTTTTTGCTCACTGGGGGACAGCAGTGTTATTACAATTCAACCAGGTTAAAATACTTTTAATCAATATTTATTTAGCTCCACTCCATTCTCATAAGCAGATCAAACATCTTTGGGACCAAATTGCAAATTATATTGAGAAATGTATGAACCTTCATGCTTACATTTTAGTTGAGGGAGACTTTAATGCATGAATGGGTCTAACCTTAACCCTAATCTTCTCTTGATACGCTTCGCTAAAGACCAACCCAGTAATTTTGCAGGTAATTGCTTGACCAGATTAGCCAACCAATTTGATTTGCACATCTTGAATGTTAGGATTTTGGGTGACCAACCCACAGAATTTACCTATTGGTCAAGATTCCAAATGTCAACAATTGACTACTGGTTTATTTCCTGTGATTTACTTCAGAACATCATTCAAATGATAATTGAACCTCAGACAGCAACTATCTTCCATTAACCATGAACTGAATATTCTAGAGGTCTTCCATTAACCATGAACTGATAATCCTAGAGGTTCACATACTTTTCCTACACACAAATATGTAGGTTTGGATCATTTTCCTCCATAAATAAATTAGATAAATGTTCAACTTGTTCAATGTTTTTGACTCATTTAACTGGGTTCTCTTTATCTAATTTTAAGACTTGTGTGGAGAACAGGTCATGTTTTAAGTCATATTTATGTAGAAATATTGAAAATCCAAAAGGGTTCACAAACTTTTAAGCACTGCTGTATCTGTTTCTTCCAAGACTGAGGACAGAGAGAGAGAGAGAGAGAGAGAGAGAAGGAGGAGAGAATTATGAAAAGGTGGAGTTTCTTATAATGTCCAGCAAATCACAAATAGGCAGAACTAGAATTGGGAAGTAGATCTTCTGACCCAAGTAGACGATCACTTAAAAATGGTGGTTCTGCCTACAATAGCAACTAGTAAAATCAATATAGCTCAGGAAGCCAAAAAAGGGGGCAGGGTGTGTCCTGTGGGAGAACTTCTAAAAATATACCCAATCTTAAATTGAAAATTTCAGGATTCACTCTGAATTCATTTCTGCCAAATGAACAAATTGGCTCCAAGATTACAATATTTACAGTGAGCAATGTGCATGAGTAGGAATATATGTCTTAAATGTATGTCAACACAAGTTGTAAAGCAAACACTATGCATACAGTAGATATGTGCCAAGTAGGCATGATTAATTTGGTTCTATGATATACTAGCCAGAGTATGAATAAAAATATATAGTACTCCCATTTCATGCTTTAGGGCAGTGTTTCTCAACTGTGGCAACTTTAAGATGTCTGGACTTCAACTCGCAGAATTCCTTAGTCAGCATGCTGGCTAGGGAATTCTGGGAGTTGAAGTCCAGACATCTCAAAGTTGCCATGGTTGAGAAACACTACTTTAGGGTATTTATTATTGAAAACACATCTTACTCAAATTGTGAATCAACCTAGCATAAATCCCAATATTGAAATTAAATTAAATTAATCAACTAGACTATAAGTTATAGATTGCTTTCTAGGCCAGTTCCTTTTAAGATTGACAATCAATGCTGTTTATTCATTCTTGATGATCTTGAATCTGAATCTTGATTAAAAATTGGGATTGTAAAATTTAAATTATTTATTTAAACCAAACTGCTTCAAAACAGAAACATAAATATAGCTTAACTATGCTAACACTCTGAGGAAAGTACAATATCTACCCAAGCTACTCTCCAACAGTGAGATATGCATACTTATTTAATAAAATCTTCTTCAAGTTGCATAAAATTATGGACAGTTTTTTTAGCAACAATGCACAAATGGTTTGTTATTGCCTCCTTTAACATATTTTTTTCAATTTTCTATTGCTCTGGTATTCCTGAAATGTCTCCCATGCAAGATCCAACCTTATGTTTCCAGCCCAGAGAAGGGTTAGGGTTAGGGTCCTATTGACACAATCTAAGTGTTCCTAGTAAGTATGTATTGGATTTTGGCCTAAGTAGTGATATATTATGAAGTAGTATCCATGTCTGCATACATGGTGCAAGCTAATTTTAAATGTTTGACTTTTACTCAATCAATAAGGAAAACTAATTCTAGAATTCTATATAGTAAAATCAATCTAGCCTAAGCATTACACATGCCATTTATGATATTAAATATCAGAACTCAGATAAATAATGAATTAAGATCATATATGTTATCAATCTGAATTTCCTGTATATTGAACATTGAAATGAAATACACCAAGCACATTTGGATATAATCTACCTTTATCAGTTGTTCTCCCTTTCAGTGTATTTCTGTTTTCTGACAGGGTATTCTATGGAAAAAAATAACATAAAACATAACGCTTTGACTTGGAAGAGAAAGATGTGGATTGCTGGAGGCTGAACTACAATAGCATCTCTCATTATTAGCCACACTGGGCTAGAGCTGTTCAAAGTTCTAGTTCAGCACCATCTGGACCACACATCAATTTTAGGAATTTTTAAAACTCTAATATCTATCTAAGGAGTGTACGTTATTTCTATTATTTATGGTTAGTTAGTGAAGCACATATATAGTATTTTATAACATTATTTAAGTCTTAAATCACAATGGTGCTTATCTTAGAAAATAAAAGCATTTATATGAGAAAAACAGACAATGGATCTATGTACCTTTACAGTACTAGTACGACAGCAAAATTGCCACACACTGAAAAACTTTGTGCATACCTAAAAAAACCTGTAAAAGTGTATTATTTTTATAGACAGGTAACATTACAGCCAAATCCTTCTTGACAAGTGAACTATAAGCATATATTTCACACAAAGTAATATCTGTACATTTTTTTCCTGCTGGTATCTGTAAGAATGAGCCTGAACCCTGATAAATTAAATATATTCCGCAAAGCTAATAATAATAAGCTTTCTTATCCTTTTCCCTGTATCTTTGTTACCCTCACCTATTTGTTTCTTCTTCTTATATTCTCCTTGTCTATGGAGTTTGCTTGGTTAACTACAAGTTCTTTTGGTTACCCAAGGCTCCACAAACATTTTAGCTAAATGAGAAACCAAGCTAGACCTTCAAAAATATGGTATTTTAAGACTAGTAACCAGAAGCAAATTTGTTGTCTTAGGAATACAAATCGTTTTACTAATGGGAAAAAATTGTGGAAAATGCTTTAAATTTATGGACATTTTGCAGCACCATCGTCTTCAATACTGTGAAATAAAATAATATTTTTCTGCATGAATTGCACAACAGCGTAGAAGATTTCTTCACATAGGAAGAAAGCACAATACATGATTTTTATTTTTATTTATTTTCCTTACCTGGAACAAATGTTCCTGTAATTTCTTTTGTAATAAGAGAAACTGGGGGAGGGAGAATTCTGATTTCCACTTCTTCTTAGCATTCTCTTTCATTTCATAAATACCTTAGGAAGTAATAGGTTAAAACAGTAAATTCGTTTAGAAAAGCACATAATCTTCTACATCATGGAAGAGAGTAATAATACTATATTCAACACTTGAGAATCTAAGATTTCCCATCTCTATGTGTTGATTTCCTTTTGAAAATAAAAACAATGAAAATAGCTGTTGGTTTTACTGTGAGGAGCCATTATGGTCACCAGAAGATGAACCCAACAAGAGTTAACTCTGCTTCTTCCTGTCAGAAAGTCATGCACCTGGAAGGAGCCACTCCCAAACTCAATGTGTTCATTGATTTCAGCTACAAGAAAAAAAAGTTTATATCCATCTGTATTCCAGATTCAACAGCAGAAAAAAGTGAATAGATACTCCTCTAAAGCAAAAACTTTCCAATCCCAAAGACACAACATACTAAGAGACAATACATATATTAATTATCATATTGAAAAAGTTGAGTAAGACTGTTGGGTGACTAGAATGGTACCTCACAATTAGTTCAACTGTGATTCTCTGTTACTGAAGGTTTTCCTGAAATAAGGTTTCCCTATCCAAATTTAGCATTGGGAACTCCCCACCTTTCTGTGACTTTGAAAAATTTTGAACGCAAGGACCACTCTGCTTGCTCAGTTCTGTCAGCTCGCCCAATATTCTGACAGAGAGGCATGATGTGTTTCTATCCAGAGAAATAAATGACACACTTCCTTCAGCAGCTCCTTCAACTTATTCTTCTTTGATTGTTGAGATAAGCCTTTCTAGTTATATAGCCCATGAAAATCAAAATGTGATGTTCCTCAAGTCAGTAAAAGCTCTTAATACAAGGAGCTTGCATCTCCAACTGATTGATGGGGAAGTCAATTTGAATCAGGGCAACAGCCCGAGTCAAGCGGTTCTGAAAATGGGCTTCCCAGACCAAGAAGCTGGTATCTGTAGTGAATTGGTCTCTGCAAGACTTTCTTAAGGGACAAATTGGTCAGAACCAACCACTGTTGCAGGGAACTGATCATCGTCTCTGGAACCTCCAGAATTAAATGCACCTGGAATGACAGAAGAAACCACTGCAGCAGTCTGGCATGGAATCATCCCTAAGACACAAAGTCATATCCTGCAGTTTTGCTAAGGCTGAGAGGCTGCTTCCTGGATACCAGAATTTTCAGAATTGTGTAAAAACTGAGCAGTCTGATCGATGCTCTTGGCTTTCCAGGCTGGTGAACCTTTCCTGAACTGGCACATATTCTATAGTCTGAATGTTTTGATGTGATCTGTAATTTGTGATGTGTCTCTGATTTTCTGGATATCAGAAATTAAAGAAATTTGTTCCTCAGAATGGCCATGAATTCAAGCACATACCCCCATTTTATTAATTTTAGTACCCACTTGTTCCTGCAGGTTCATTTTCAGGTAGTCCCAAACTCTTGAAATTGTCTACCCACCTGGAGAGATCTGACATCAATTTGATATTTTCTGCTGAGACTTGTTTCTTTTGCCTCTAATCCCACTGAACTACCTACGCTGCCAGTATAATTGACCCCAGTGTTAATCTCCCTGTGCACTTCTGAAGTGAGAAAATTAAGTAATGTTTCCAGGTGCTCAAAAGGAAGATGCTGGGTTTTTTTTAATACATGGAAGCCTCTTTCGTTGCTGCTTTACATTTTATTCCTATTTCCATCAGCACTAGCTCAATGGACTCTTGAAATAACTTCTTGCCCACAAACAGCTTGGTTGTCAGATTACTTTTGACTGGTAAATGGTTTGTCAATGTTTAAGCCAAAACCCTGGAAAACTGCCAGTCTACTAAGATTGGGATGTAAATTGAAGACAGTGTCAAGAGTAATGTCAGAAATCAACTCCAATATTTTAGCAAACCTAATAAAAGTCTTCTTGAGCTGCTTTACAACTGAAGGCAGATTCTTAAAGGATTCGTGAGTCCAAATTATCAAGGCTCTGAAAGGAATAGAGACGCCAATAGAAGAGAATATGTGTAGTTCAGGGTTGAACTGTAAAGTCCTTGGCATTCTCTGAGCTTGGTTGTTCTCTTGCAAACATTTTATTACCCAGCAAGGTAACATCTTCAGTGCTAGAATGGAATGGGGTTTGCTCTCTGTTTATATACAGGGCATGCCCTGCCAGTGGTGTGGGTTTTATTTTTTTCCCTCTGGTAGTTCTTTGGTGTTAATCTCTGCTTATCTGGGTGATGATCGCTGGTGAGGAGGTATTCTGGTCTTTTGTTTTCCTTTTTATTGTCTCTTTTGAATAGTGTGTAGATGTTGTTTATCTCTATGTGCCTGTTGATGGCTGCCTCATCTGAATACCAAGCTTCCAGGAAATCCAAAAATGCAAGGCAATTCCTGGAAGCTTGGTATTCAGACAAGGCAGCCATCAACAGGCACACAGAGATATAGTTTGGTATTTAATGATACTCAATGAACCAGAATTCTATAGTAGTTCAGCCTAGTATGAACTGGTCCACTGCTGAGGATAGTGAAAGAGAGATCTCATTCCAAAAACTACGTACTTTTTAAATTGTGAAGCTCTACTTCAGGGTCCTTTTTAGATGATCCAGGTATTCCTGCATGTTTTCTTAAGTCCCATTCACATTTTGCTATAACATTTAAGACTGCTTCATCATCTTCATCCACTGCCAGGCATTTTTTTGACATAGAGTTAATATATTCAACTCTTGGAAGGACAGACCTGCAGTGAGAAAATATGACATAATTTAATTCAAAGTAACACCCTTTGAAGTCAGATATGAGCTCAGTTAGCTGATCTGAAGTCTAATGAACAGAATTATCAAGAAGCTAGAGGTACTATCCTATGTTAAAGTTGTAGTTTTACAGCTTAAAAAAGAAGGTAAGTAAAATGGAACATGACAATAGAGGTATGTATAATATGAATAAATGGATAACGGAAAGTCTTTCTTGCTCCATAACACCAGAACTCAGGACTTTAAATAAAGCTGAATCTGAGAAATCTGAGGGAGATTTTTACACACATCCCATAAAAAGCAATGGGATGTTCTTCCACAATTATGTAGTTATTTATTTTTAACAATAATCTGCATTAAAAAAAACTAAACAAATATACAAGGCTGTAAGGAAAACACATAGAGAAAAGTCATTAACAAAAGAATCAGTAATTTCATAATTATTCATAATTTCCATACATCATCTCTCAGTTGATGAGATTAAGACTATTGTGGTTAGCAAATGAATATAATCCATCCAGATTTGATAAAATAGTGATTCTGGCCTCTGAAGATACATTATTCTGTTTAATTTTTATAATGATTAAAAAAGCTTTATTAATCCACTAAATTTCCAACATTGAACAATAATTAGTTTTACCACCAAAAGCAAGTAAACAACCAGCTCTTTACTTTTAAACATAGCACTGTATTGTATAAATAAATGTAACAGCTCCAGCTTGGGAGAGCATTCGACTCATTTTGTAATAATGGTAATTTCACTAAAAATTTTCCTCCAAAAGGGGGCTAATTTATCACATGACCACTCTATATAGGAAAATTATTGTTTTTGTATACATTTTTATAATGGTTGTATAATAAATATGTTAATCTAACCAGAGTTGAGGACCACCAATGTGATGCTTCAAATGCAGCTCTTGGACAGAGGCAGAAAGGAAACCTCCTGATTTCCATAATGATTACCATTTTGATTCCACTATTGGGTATCCCAAGTGTCATTTATAACAACAGAGAGATCCCCTGTCTCAATTTGCAATAATAGCATACAATCCTTGACATTATTCCTTTTGATTGCACCAAATAATTTAATATTAAATTTTCAAAGATAGTATAGGAGCAGGTTAACAGTTTCTGACTTCCTCTTTATCCAATTCAAAGTTTAGCTGATGCCAAAAGAACCAGAGCAGCTGGCACTCAGCACATTGTTCAATCTCATCCTTATTACACAGCCCAGTATTACTATAAAAGTAATTTATCCTATGGACATTATTAATTCCTCAATATTTTAAGTGTGTTAATCTATCCCAAAAAAGCTAATTAAAGGTACTAGAGGGAAACATTGTCTTGATAAAAACATTATTAATTTTGGGTACCTTTGAAAAACTCTTAGACTGAAAAGAGTATACTGTACAGTATTACTAAAAAAAATTATCTGGTTCTGATATTCTCTTTATATAAATCTACTGCTTAGTCAGATCTTCTAATATAAATTGAATCAAATTACCTAACTGTGCTGCTTGATAATGATTTTAAAAATTTGGGACCCCTCCCCCACCTCTCTGTGTCTATAGCTGATATAAATCTTCCTATTGACTTTTCAGCTTTTAGAATTGAAGCAAAAGCTTTCAATTTTCTGCCATATCATTAATATTCTACCTGGAATTTCCAGTAAAAAAGATTGGAATAAAGATAATACCTTTTGAAAGGAACTTCATTTTAATCACCATTATTCAGCCTAAAACAGTCAGATGTCTTTTAGTCCAGCTTTTCATCTTATTTTTTTTTCCAAACTGGGATTAAATTGTTTATAGAGATAGACAGATAGATAGATTCTTGGTAATGTCCATCACTAGGTATTTCAAGAATTTGTATGCAACTGGAATTCTTAGAACATTAGATAATCTCTGAGTTGCAGGGCCAATATGGAAAAACATCAAATGTGATTTTTGAAAATTCATTGATAGGCTTGATACCTCTGGAAATCCTTCAAGGTCCTGCTTAATAGTTTTAGCTGCAAAACTAGGGTTTGACAATGTAAATACCATATTGTCTGCAAATAAGCTTAGTAGATATGAATTATCCCCAAATTTAACTCCTTAATTTGATTACTGGGATACAGTGCAATTACTAAAGCTTCTAAGGTCAATAAAAGAAGTGACAGGGGCATCCTTGTTTGGTGACTCTCAAAATTACAATGGGATCTGAATCATAATTGTTGAGCCTTATCTGTGTTGTAGTGGAAGTATAGATAGTAGAAGTGGATCTGACCAGCCATATTAAATATTGTTAATACTAGTTTTAGAAAGATCTCCTCTAAAGTGTCAAATGTCTTAAATATATGCAATGAATATATTGCTATATATTATATAATGCTATATATTGCTATATATATATAATATATTGCTATATAATATATCCAATGAATATATTGAATATATTGCTAGAGGAAGCTAGAGGAATCATGCTAGCCTTGCAAAACTGTATAATATTTAGTTCAGATAGTCCTTGGGTTATGACAGCAATTGGAACCAGGATTGCCATCCCTAAACGATGCAGTCATAAAGTACGATGTCACGTACAGGCAGCAATTCCAGGCAGTACTGGTTATCACTGTAACCGCAAAATGTGCAGGTCATTCAGCAGGAAGAGGTGGGAGTCCCAGGTAAGGAGCATGGGGTGCCATGGGGGTGGGCCTGGGAGGCCCGGGGGAGGCTGCATGCAAGTCATGGGAGGCCTGAGAAAGGCCTGGGAGGGCTGATGGAGGCTGCAGGTGGGTGGAGGTTGCTGTAGGCAAGAGAAAAAGGAGGAGTGACTACCGGAGCGACTTGTGACCTTCTCTGCCAGCTTCTCCATTGGCTTTGCTTGTTGGGAGCCAGCAGGGAAGGTCACAAATGGCAATCACATGACTGCATCTCCCTGCAACAAGTGCCAGGATCGTGATCACGTGACCATGGGGGCGATGCAATGGCCAGAACTTTGAGGACCAGTTGTTTATCCATTTTTTCACTCCCACCATAACTTTGAATGGTCACTGAATGAATGGACGTAAGCCAAGGACTACCTGTACTCTCCTAATAGGAATAAATATATTTCTTTTTGCAATAAAACCAGATTGATCTAAATCAGTCACCTTATTTACAATTCAAGTTAGTTTGTATATAATTTATATCTACTTAAGAAGTCAAATAAATCTATAGGAAGTTAGGTCTTGTGGGTTCTTGCTCACCATAAGAATTAAAATTATCTTGAAATCTTTCCAGGAAATGGAAAAAAAAACAACCTTCCCTGGTTCAATATATTACAAAGTAATGAAAATTCAGCTATAAAATCATCTTTAAAATCTTTGTGAGGCCCTCTTGTCAGTCTATCTAGCCCTGAAGATTTCCTGTTCTTAATAGTTAAAATAAATAAAACTCTATAATCTGTAAATTTGAGAAAGGAGTGTCTATGTACTGAATATCTTCTGGGGATAATTCTGGAAAATTTATCCTACTTAAATATTACTTTTGGCAAGTATTGGATTTGCCCATCTATATAATGATTTGAAAACATTGATAAATTCTTTACTAATATTAAGTCTTAGTGGCAAATATTAATCTTTTTCCTTTATCTTTCTTTAGCTTATTTGCCAAGATTTGTACTTCTGCTTTAATAATAGCAGCTCAGTAGATATTTTACCAATATCTAAGGAATAAGTTCTCCCTTTTTGTTCGCTAATTGTTTATAAATATGAGGTAACCCAGTTCTATCACATTCCATTAGTAAAAATAACAATGTAATGCATTTATGACTTGCAATAATTTTTTTTATCCTACTCATCTGATTTATGCATTCCCCTCTTACAATTGCTTCATTGTTAAAGAAGTTTGTCTTATGACATTTTCCTGAGAATAAAATTCTTAAAATTTGAACTATTTGTTGCTATTCTGATACATTACAAAGAAATATAGGATTAAAACATTAATTATAAGTGAACATAGTTTTTCAGACATAATCTGAAAAAGCAACTCTGTAAAAGCTTTTTCATGGGAGTATCAAATACTGCAAATACAGGGACATTCCATTATACAATTTACCACTCAGGACCAATTAGAAAACCTTGTGCAATATACTAAAGTCCAGACGTGTAATGATTCTACTGATTCTATGCAATCCCTACATTTATCCTTACAACCTGGTTGAAACACGTGTTCCACTAGTATCAAGTATTATTTGACACACTGAAGACTGGTCTCAGTTCAACCACCTTCCATACGTTTTCCTTTAAACACTCTTTTGCAAATCAAAACTTTGGCACTGTTAAACCCTTTAACTATGGAGCATAATCAAGGAAACAAGATTTACACAGACTTACTTTAATGGATTTTAATGCCAAGAATTACAGGTTAAAGTACAGAATCTTGAAAACTGAGATAGCAATCATCCAGCCCTCATTTATTTGTGAATTCATTAAGGCAAGATCTCTTTGAAGCTTTGTTCCAAAATGTTTGCATGACAGATTAAGAGTCCATTTATTTATTATATCTGTAACAGGATTTTCCATCTGCTAATTGTTAGTATTTAGGGATACAGTAAATTCTCATTATTCACAGTAGTTACATTCTGTGAAGTTGTCATGAATACTGAGTTAGCGAATGCTGAACCATTCCTCCTAAGGAAATAGGAAAAGGTTCCTGCAAGCTTCTGATCACAACATTTTCATCAATCAATCAATATATTACCTTGTTTTATGTGTGTTTCTGTTTAAAGACCCCTTATTTAACATTAAATGAGGGTGGCATGTCAATATCTGGCAGTTCTACCTCACGAGTTTGGCTCTCATGACTTGTTGATGGTGTTGGGCATTTTCCTTTCTGAACTGGCTTGAAAAATTGCGACAGCCTTCTCTGCCTGGCTTTTTGCCTCAAATCTTTAAGTGTCTTGGCGCAAGGAGCGAATATAGTAGAGATTAGGCCCTTAAATTTGAGGCTGCGTTCAAGAATAGGGCTACATTCTTCTATGTCATTTAAAAAATTTTCCAAGGTAGAATTCCATTCTGATATTTTGGCTACTGTGAGAGGGAGTAGCCTAAATATCAGAGTCTTAAGCTAACTTTCAGTGCTGTCCTCATCATTGCTGACTCCAATGACTTAGTTTGCCATCTTGTCCAGGTATTTGTTGGTGGGTTCTACTGCCTTCTCTGCCAAAATTTCCTACACATTGTCTTCTTCCTTCATGTTGTCGAAGTTTTCTCCACTGATTTGCCATGCAATACATATTATGTTTTTGGCACTGTTCTTTATATCTTCTATTATACCCTCAAAGCCTTTTTTTTTCATATAGCCCAGCCAAACATTTTTCCAACAGTTATTGACAGTAGCCTGAGTGACGCTGTCCCAGGCTGTGCCAACGTAGTTAATAATGTTGTGTATAGTGACTGATTTTCAGTAGTCCATCATGGAAATCTCCTTGTTGGTGTCGAGAGCCTCACAAGCCTTGCTATAAAACTCCCTTGTGTAGTGTGCCTTGAAAGCTTTTATTATGCCCCGACTGAGGGACTGGATGAGAGATGTAGTGTTTGGTGGTATGAAAAGTACTTCTATGTTGGGGTGAGCATTTCTGAGTTCCTCAGGGAAATGGATTGGGGCATTATCCAAAATTAATAAAACTTGAAGACAAGGTTTTTGCCCTGAAGACAGCATTCAACTTCTGGGCTGAAGTGGCTGTGGAACCAATCCCAGAATATTTCAGATGTCACTCATCCTTTTTTGTTCCACCTCCAAAGGATTGGCATATGATTCAGGTTTTTCCCTTTAAGTGCTTGTGGATTTGGGGCTCTATATACAATTAGGGGTTTACATTTAAAGTTGCCCTTGGCATTGGTGCACAATGTAAGGTTTACCCCGTTCGACTCAGAGAAACTCTCGTGACACGTGTGTTCAACAAAGAAGTTTACTCAAGCGTAACGTACGTAATTACAGACAAAGCCAGGACTGGCTTGGCACATCTTACAATACAATTTATAGTCCCCCTGTTCCCGCGCTTAGCTCCGTTGCTTGGTTACAAATTACCCGCAGTAATCCCCCCCTTCACCGAAATGGCAGATTCAGTTCAGTTCTTGTTTCTTGATTGTTTTACCCTGCTGGCATGGTCGTAGTCTTCGTTGGGTCTTTCTGTTGCGCGCAAAGCCGGGGGTTCTCAATCACGCGCTGATTGCTTTCCCTCGAGCCGCGGCTCACTCTTTTGTCGGTAGTGCTCGAGGCTAATTGGCGTTGACACAAAATATCCGCTTGCGGTTTTAGTCAAGCGGTCCCAGCTGGCCCATTAATCAGTTGTGGTTTCTCACTTCCCCTTTTTTCTTTGCTAGCACTCGGGTGGTGAAACTGAGTCAGCGCGGCTGGGCAAGTCCCTAGCCGTGCCGCGCTGGCTGAATCTGACACACAATAGCAAAGTTGCATGGCCTTTGAATTATTTAAAGCGAGGGGTTTTGGAGCGACCAAGTTGCCAATTCAGATTGTGGTCACTAAGCAAGGACTACCTGTATAACACTTACCATGCATTCTTTAAATCCTTGTGCAGCCTCCTGATCTGCAGAACCTGCCTCGCATGCAAGTTTAACATTTTTCACACCATATCACCTTTTGAAATGCACATGCCAGCTAGCACTAGCCAAGAAGGTTTTAACATTTTCCTGACCCTGGGTATCATGGATGTAAATTTTTTTGGCTTTCAACCTCACAACAATGCTGTCCACTTTGCTTTTTTATTGGTCATCATCTTATGATTCCACAAATTTACCCGCTTTTCCATCTTCATCATGCACTATTGATATTACTGTGGTGCTTTCCACAGTGGCCTCACATACAGATCGACAAATTTCTTCCTCCTTTTTCTGGATGTACCGGATTGTTATTCACTAACACTGAATTCACAGCCAATAGCACTATAACTCATGCCTATATAAAGCCTATCTAGCTCACATATTTTCTCTAGAAGACATTACAGCTTTTTTGCACTTTGGAACACTAGGCTTGGGGGCCATTTTAACCCACAAGATCACCAATATGAGAGAAGACATGTGCAGAGTGATCACTTAAAATTTTCACCACTCTGCACATGTCTGTAAGTAACTGGGAACACATTGCAAGTATTGATTTTGGGGTTACAAATATATTTTAGCAAATAGACGAATTCTCAAATATGGAACCTGTGAATAACGAGGATTGCCTGTACTTTTTCTTTCTGAGCCTTAGCACAATCTCTTACAGGCACTTTAGGCAGCCTTCTATAATAAAAAGCAATCACTTTTATCACCCTATCAATATAACTCCCATTCCCACTCTTAAAAAGGTAGTGGAAATGTTAGGGGAAAGAGCAAAAATAGTTCTTAAACAGTTCTTTAGAATAAATTTATTCTAAAATATTTTCCCATGCCCCATATTTCTGCCTTATATAACAATTGAGGAACTACTTTCCCTTTAAACAGCTTAACTTTTGTGGGACTAATCTGCTTCCTTTCAAGAAGGAGCTACATGCTTTAATGAACCTCACAGCTGTCATTTTGGCACTGTAATGCACAGGGACCATGACAATGACTGGAAAAAATAAATACTTACACATTTAAAAGAGTTTGCTGGTTCCAATATATTGGCATCAATAACCCACTTATGTTTTCTCTCTTTTGGCAAAAAAAAAAAATCTTGGTTTTAGAATAGTTAATATTAAGCAATTCAGAATTTACTCAACTTTTTAAAGAATTTGCAGGCCAATTTGTACAGCTGAAAGGAATACCATATCATCTGACCATGAAGAACGAAGTTCCTGTGACTTCCAGTAGACAGTGGGAAAAAAAGCTCTATAACCTTATCATTATCATAAGAAAACAAAATGGCACCAAGATACATTCCCAACTCACCATCTAATTTATTTTTTCTGTTACAACAATTTTCTATCTGTTTTGCCTAGTTTGATGTAGCCACACTTTTACAGAGACACCATAGTTTGTGTATCAAAGCAATACGCTTTCTGTCCATATCTGAAACGTTTTCCCCATAGTCTATCTCTGTTCACCAAATCAAATGTTTGTAATAAATCAGCAAATGCCCTTGGGTGATTGTTCAGACTTCCAAATGAAATGCTGGAAAATAAAACAATGATCTGGTGTACTGAAGCCAATCTTAAATCCAGTCTGTTCTTCCTATTCTGTTCTTCCCAATCCACGAGTTTTTGAAGGAGATATTTTGCACACAATTTGCAACTTACATTAATGAGACTAATAGGCTAATAATTAGTTGGATTTGTTTTATCCCCTTTTCATAGGTATCCTCTTTTACAGGTAGTCCTTGCCTAACAACCACAATTGGGACCGGAATCTTGGCCGTTGAGCGAAGCAGTTGTTAAGCGAGACACCCATGTGACTGCTTCGTTCAACGACTGCAATCCGGGCACCCCTTGTTGCGGTCATTAAGCGGACGAAGTGAAAGAGCTGTCTGCTGAAGGATTTCAGCTTTGTGTGGAGCTGAAATCCTTCAGCAGACGGCTCTTTCGCTCCATCCTCTTTCCTTTCCCCTCTCTCAGCAGTAAATGGAGCAAACCACTGAGAGGGGAGGGGAAAGAGGACAAGCGAAAGGACTTTCGCTCCATCCTCTTTCCTTTCCCCTCAGTGGTGAACGGAGCACCTGAAGATTTGAGGTCCGCACCTTCACAGCGCTGAACAGGAGAGGGGAAACTTGCAGAGGTGTGAAGGCAGGGACCTCAAATCTGAAGATGTGAGCTCCATAACTGCCAACTGCCACATTCCCTCCACTTGCAACCTTCCCTTCCGGTACATTTGGACAGGAGGGGATCAGAGTGAGGGGAGAAGTGGGGGCTTCCAGTTGTGTATATTGCAGGGGGAGCATCCCTAGCCCAATATGGGTGCTGGAAGGCAGGGAAAGGGAAGTGGTGAAGGATGGGGCTTTGTCAAGGGCCCTTTTGTATGCAGCCAAGTAGAGTGGAGATGCA
This sequence comes from Liasis olivaceus, assembly GCA_030867105.1. Classification (NCBI taxonomy): domain Eukaryota; kingdom Metazoa; phylum Chordata; class Lepidosauria; order Squamata; family Pythonidae; genus Liasis; species Liasis olivaceus. The sequence continues at coordinate 61,497,392 of CM061351.1, forward strand.
GCTTCCCTCGTCTGCTGCTCCTGTCCGGGACCTTTGCTCCTGCTTGGCCACAGGGGAAACTGGTCATCTGCCTCAGAAAGATGCCCATCAACAACTGCATGTCTCCTCTTGGCCAGCCCTAGATCCAAAGCAACCCAAAGGGGCACCTTCCCAGCCCTGTTTGACAATCCAAGTTGCATGTGGCTGGAACAGCTGGAGCGCAGGTGGCTTGGAGTCTGTGCCCTGGAGCATTTGCAAAGAGAAGGTGCCCATGGGCAGTTTGGCTGGCCAGCTTAGGTTGTACTGGATTGGGACCCCAGTTGGCTGTTTCCATTTCGGCAGAGCAGGAGCTGTGGGGGAAAGCCTTGGAGAAAAGATGGTGCCCTCATGGTGGCGCTGCTTTGCTCTGAGGAAGGTTTGCCCGAAAAGAGGGGACTGTGAAGATGCCAGGACTTGGCGAGTGGCTGCGGAGCCACCTCTTGCTCTGCCCAGAGCTGCATCCTTTTGGCAGGGCATGGGAGGTGCTCTGTCAGATGGCCATCAATCATTCCCCCAACAGGGCACTGAGCTGTGAGGAAGCGCAGCCAGCCAGCCCAGGGGGTGGGTCCCTGGATGGATGGAAGGCACTGCCTTGCTTGGCACATCATCCCCCTAGAGGTCTCTCTGTTCTGCGAGAGGGGGGAGGGAAGAAAAAAAACAAGCGATTTTTGTAGACAATCCCTCCTGTGCCTGATGTTCCCCCCACCTCGCCCACAGAATGGAGAGATCAGAAAGGAACTGATTACAAGAGAGTAAGCAGGCACACAATAGGGAATACACCAGCTGTTTGCAGAGTGTGTTTGCAATTGCCGGCACCAGAGCATTGCTTTCGATGAGTATTCCTCATTGTATGCCTGCTTACTCTCTTCTATTCCCTTCCTCTCCAATCTCTCTGCTCTGCAAGTTGCAGCGGGGGGGAGAAAAACAACAGGTCAGCTACAGGATAACATGTACTGACTGAAATGGTGATCATGTGACTGAGGGATGTTGCAAAGGTCATAAATTGGTCATAAAGTTATTTTTTTCAGCACCATCGTAATTTTGAATAGTAGTTGCACAAGTGATCAATAAGCAAGGGCTACCTATAAGGTAGGTAGCTTATTTATTTATTTGACTCATGGCTTCACAGCTCTAATTTGGTCACTACCATATGTTACTATATATAGTTACTATATATAGCACTACTCGGCCTATCAAACACCTTTCAGTAGCTCCATTTTATGCTCTTTTATAGCAGGTTATTGAAAGTCAGAATCTGGCAAAATTGGCTCCTTTCTTTCACTGAGCCAAATTTGTTGGAGGAAAATTACATATAAATATTGTAGAAAGGTAGAAAATTGTTGATCTACAAATTGATTTTTCCACCTTGCAGTATGACATAGATAACTTTTATATCAGGATTCTCTTCCTTGCTTAATTCATTTTTTATTATGCCTATTATAGTTTAATATCAGGGTAACTTGATTCATAGATATAGACTTTCTCTGCTCTGTGAGTGTAAACTAAAAGTTCTGGAAGATTGAAACAAGTTTTCTGTGAATTTGTCCTGGACCTCTGTCCCCTAGCCATTGTCTTAACCGAGTTTCTTACTGCTGGGAAAGTAACAAAAAGGAGCACTTGGGGTATTCAGTCTGATCCTATTTTTCAGCTTACTCCTATAATTATGTTGGCTATCACTAATTTTATAAGCCGTCAAGACAAATCGCCTCTAGGCCCTTAATTATTCTTGTTTAAGTTATTCGATGTACTTTTCCCGATCTGTAGAAAATATCCATGTATTATGTTTATATACTATATATATTATATACATAACTTGATGGGCCTTTAGCACCAAAGAAAAATAAGATTTTTCTTTAAAATCATTTCAAAATTTAAAAACAAGCTTTTATTTCCTCACCGCCTACTCTCCAAGCCCACCCGCATGTTCTGAATAAATTTCATCCCTTTTTTCCCAATATGATTAAATATGATGCAAACTACTTTCTTATTCTGAAGCTGGCTATCGCACTATATTCCCCACTATTGCATGATCTTGTATGGCCTAACCATGTGAGTATTTGAGTATTTTTCCTTCAAAGCTTGCAACCATTCTACTTATGCAGTAGAAGCAGACCTGCTGTCTTCCTGCCAGATATCCTTGGTCTCTACGGAAGACTCAATGCCTGGGAGCAATTTTAATTCAAAGGAAATTCTATGCATGCGATCTAGACTTTCAAACTGACAAAGCTAATTATTGAAAGCCTAGGATCAAGACCAAAAGCTTTAGAGCTGCATCTAGTGCAGCCCAGATATGCAGTCGGAAGAGCCAGTACCAGAAACTCCACTTTTTTATTTGTATTTTATCTAAATGTAAAGTTTATCATACTATTTTCAAATCTCAGTACAAAAGGTTATCTAGCTTTTGCAAGTGATTTTTCAGGCAATATGGCAGGGGAAGCAAAAGCAGATAGCAAATTCCCATTGCAATGGCTTGAATTCCACTTCAATTTCAGTCAGTGGTCTCCAACATTTTCAAAACTGTGTAATTGTAATTTCTTCACTCTTATTGTTTTTTTGTACCTGCCAGGTTCAATTCCTCTTGCTAAAATTGAAGATTTCTTGAATTTATAAGCGTGATCTGAGGTAAAATGCAAAAGAGATGCTTTTCGCTCACTTTCTCTTACAGGGCAATCATCTAAAAAAAAAAAAATCCAATATAATAACTTATACAGATATTCTGAAAACTTAATACATAAATCCACTGGTAATTTAATATTAGAATGTGTATTCTGAAACAAATGATAACATATGAAAATTTTAAAATATATACATAAACAATAAAGGTACCTTGAAGGAGTAAAACAAATACCTGAACCAAACCTCCAAACTTCAAGGGGCCCTGGTCTCAAGAAAGCCTCCTTAATAGCTTGCTTAGGCATTTGCAGATGGTGGCTCATGAGTTATCTTAAATCAGCACTTGTATTTTTAAATAGTAACTAGGAAGTAACTAATCATGAAAACTGACTCATGCTAGTCTCCGCTTTATTATTCTGCTTATCTCACTATAAGCAGAAAATCTAATCCATTTTATCAAAAAAAAGGTGATTGGCATTTGATATCATTATTAGTCAGCATATATTACAACTATATAAAGGCTGTTTGTATCTTCCTTAAGCGGGCAGAACCTTGTGGTCTGTCCCCAGTGCTGTTCAAATAAACTTGGCTCAAGCAGTCTCCACCCATAAATTGGGTTGTGGGGAATTCTCCCCTTCAACCTTCAAATAACATAGGTTTGAAAATTGAAGGCAAGCTATAACATAGGATTCTAAGGTATGGGTCAGCTATTAAAGTACTAGAAAAGTGGCACTAAGTGCTACCAGTGGCTCAGTGATTAACTATAACTACCAGAAACATGTACATTTTATCAATGCAGTCCAGCTAGAATGAAGCAGTGTATAAATTCCATAGATAAATTAAAATCCTTGGGTAGTCTCACTTCACCTTTCAGCCCAGAATGAACAATAGAGAACACTTGGTTTCTTTTTCCTTTTATGTATGTCATATATAAAAGGAAATAAAGTAGCCATGTATGACTGGACCCAAAAGTTTATCATAAGAAATATAAGTTTTATTTATTATCACATTAAGTCAGTTCTCATTCTGTGATCTAAAAAGCCAGTTTCTGTTCACATTTAAGAATACAAGTATTTCTGGCCTGAAAACTGGAGTAATTGAGACTGATTCTGGGGAGGTTAAGGTATAATACATCATAATGTATACACACATATATTCTCTCTCTCTCCACATATGCACGTGTGCACACACACACACGCACAATAATTTTGCCCTGTAGTAGCCCATAGTGGGCAAGTGCTGTAGCTGCAAAGTTTGAAAACCCATGTGAGAGTTTAAAATTTAATTATTAAACGTGGTGTATTTATTTATTGTCCAGTCCTAACACCAATGAAATTATTAGTTTTATTCATGGGGTAATTTATATAAATACATTCATCACTTCAGTGGGTTTGCTCTAGGTAACTGGTTCCACACAAACAGCTCTTACCATTAGAATGTTTTCCCCTATATTTAACAGGAATCTACCTTCCTGCAATTTGATCATTACCCTGTGTCTTGTATATTGGAATGTTCAAGGTTGTGTATGTTAGCTTAGAGAAGAGAAGACTGCAAAGAGACATGATAGCTGTTTTCAAGTATTTAAAGAACTGCGATGTAGAACAGTGTTTCTCATCCTTGGCAATTTTAAGATGTGTGGACTTCAACTCCCAGAATTTATGCTGGCTAGGGAATTGTGGGAGTTGAATTCCATACATCTTAAAGTTGCCAAGGTTAAGAAACATTGATGTAGAACAAAGGGTAGACTTGTTCAGGGTTCTTTCAGAACTCATGGCAAAGCACAATGGGTTTAAATGAAAAAGAAGCAGATTTTGGTTGGACAACAGGAAGGATTTTCAAAGAGGAAGAGCTGTTCAAGAATGGAACAGGCTATTTTGGAAGTTGGTGCAATCTCTTTCCCTCAAAGTATTTACAGTAAATAAAGCTGGATGTCATCCATCAAGGATCCTACACAGGACAGTGGGTGGGCTAAAGTTACTGTCAATCCTTACATTCTATGATTTTCTAAGCATAGGAAGCTTTTACAGAACCTTACACCAAATAACTAGGGTAAAAAATAGAGAATTTTTAAGAAGTAAAAAGTATTTTTTTTATTTTTCATGTTAAAAGATGTTACTAATTTTGTCACCTATTTGATGTGAGCAGCAGTCAGTCTTGGCCCCACCCACTCTAGGATTAATATGTCTCTTTTGAGCTCACTAGATATGTTCCTTGAGTTTTTTTCTTCAAAGCTTTATATAAATCACACTTATTGGCCAGCAAAGAAAAGGTGCACAGCTTTCTACTGGAGGCCAACATTTCTATTCTCAGAAACCTGTATCTCCTATTTCATTTTGACTAACATCTAGGAGCACAATCTGCAGCATTCTAAAGCCATAGAATATTTATTCTTCTGTCTTATTTTAGAGACAGGATGCCAATCTTGAAAAAAACAGACAGCAGATTTCCCCCGCTACTCTCCAATGGCTTTGAAAGTTGTTTTTTTCCAAGATCAAAAAATTTTTACTTCAGAAAATACTATAAAGAGATGGTGTATGCCAGTGGTGGCTTGTGAGTGTTCAGGCCAATGGATCCTAAGTACTCTTCCTCTGCCCCAGTCTCCACCAGCAACTAGGCAGAATTCTGTATTTTACACCCTGTTACTTGCAAACACCTAACCCACTAGAAGACGAACAAATGGGAGCATCTCTATAGCTGTCCAGCCACTTGCAACCAGCTAATAAATCATATGCACTGAAATCACCGAAACAGTGAACAAATTGTTAAAATTTCAAATAATCCATAATCTGGCCACATGACTATCAGTAAAATTTACACAGCAAGCCTACTTACCTAACCGTCTGAGTTTATGAAGCATATGTACAACAAAAAGGCGATAATCTGATTCATTTTTAACAACAGGATTCAGTCGGAGATCCACATCTTGGAGTGCAGTTAAACTGTAGAGCCGTAACACTTCTGATAAGGAGGAGATATGATTGAAGTAGAGATTGAGCTTTTCTAAGTATGTGAGATGTTGAAGGCCCTGTTTTAAAATATGAATAGACAGAGTCTTCCTCAGTAACCAGTGCTTTTGTCAAAATGACTAAAACAGCATTGTGCTGTAATCTCCTCCTTTTCATACATATGCAAAAATGGCAAAATTTACTTCATGTCATTTGCTCCCCTTGGCACTCTACCACCACCCACATATACATATAGTAGATGCCTCTGTAAGGAAGATATTTCAGTTCAGAACTGGAATAATGCTTATCCCTCAGTATTTCACCCTTGTCAGATATTTCAGGTAAGTAGGCTGCTAAGTTATGGATCAACTTACAGTGATGCTTAAGTGTTTGTGAACCTTTTTACATTTTCAATATTTCTATATAAATATGACCTAAAATGTGATCTGTTCCCCACACAAGTCCTAAAACTAGATAAAGAGAATGCAATTAAACAAATGAGTCAAAAACATTATACTTGTTCATTTATTCATTGAGGAAAATAGCTCACCTGAACCATTGGTTATACACTTTTTAACACATAGGAAATGCCTTTTATTTCCCACATTTTAAACATTTGTTTCAATAGTCCCTTTACTATTCATTACAGTGTAGTTTTATTCTGTACCTACTGAAAATCTCTATATGTGTGCTTTATTACATTAGGATATTTTGATGGCCTTAAATTGTATTTTGTGAACTAACAGAAGCGAATATGTGTAGCTCAGGGTTGAACTGTGGAGTCCTTGGGGTTCTCTGAGCTTGCTTGTTTTCTTGCAAATGTTTCATTAGCCGGCTAGGTAACATCTTCAGTGCTAGAATGGAATGGGGTTTGCTCTCTGTTTAAATCTTGTAGCGAGAGTAAACCCCATTCCATTCTAGCACTGAAGATGTTACCTAGCTGGGTAATGAAATGTTTGCAAGAAAACAACAAAGTTCAGAGAACCCCAAGGACTCTACATTTTGTGAACTGTCAAGACCATTTCAATTGTTAGGTGGTAAACAGATGCATTTAATAAATTCATAAAATAAAATCAGCAGATGTACAATGGAAAACATTCAAACTCCAAAAGAAATTTTACCTCCAGTGTAGTCAGTGCATTGCGTGAGAGGTCAAGATACTTCAGACAAACAAATTTTTTCAGGGAGTTTCCTAAATGAGTTATCTTTTCATAAGTTCCAGGAAGAGACAATGACCGGACATCAGCTAGAATGAAAATGTTGGGAATTTAATATAATGCGTTTATTTTGACAGCACTCATAATAATAAGGAAAAAATTAGACATGTACAGCAGTGGGAAAATTTTAAAAATCAAAGAATTATAAGACACCATTTTGGCCATCGTCTTCAACTTCTTAGTGCAGAAATATAAATTAAAACATTCCAGACAAATGACTGTCTACCCTCTGCTTGAACATATCCACTGAAGAGAAGCCCATCACTTCCTTGGATAATTGGTTCCACAGCAAACTGATTTAATGTCTAGTAACTTTTTTCTGTAACATTCAATCAAATTTTGCCTTTCCTTATATGAAATCAATTATTCCTTCTATGCATTCTAGAACAACTGAAATAGATCTTACTCTTCTTCTGTGAGGCATCCTTTCAAGTATTTGAGGGGCATCATAATGCCAATTACTCAATTTAGGTACGTATGTCAGATGTGACACAAGCAATAAATTGCATTCTTTATGTGATAACATCATGATTTTGACATACGGATGTCAAAATAGATCCATAAGGACACCACCAGTTGTGGTGGCACTCACCCACTGCATGCAGTTTGCAGCAGCTGTGAAGCCTTAAGATACATTATAGCACTTCTATAATCCAATAACATTTCTATAACAGCACTTCTATAATCCAATAACTTCTAATAACTTCTAATAGCATTTCTAACAATAACACTTCTATAATCCAATAACAATAAAAAATGAAACAAAATTAGCCTGGCAAATCTTGTCCAACTTGATGGTAATTACCATTAGTTTTCAGTGTGCTTACAAATCAATCGGTTTATGAGCTACTTTAAAATCTTCCCAGACAGAAATGCTCTAATTTTCGTGGATACTTTTTTTCCAATCCACCGAAAATATAACATCTGCTTTCCAACTGATTCATATGAAAATGAGCCCAATTCCTCTAATTCTCAAGAGTTAAGAAATACTAAGAAAGAGCCATTCTCTTCAAACATCATTCTGCCCCGTTAGAAAGCGATCTGCCAAACAACACACTCGAACTTCCTCATTCGTTCCAGTATTTTCTCTGTCCGTCTTTTGCTGCTTTTTGTCATCTCTTCCTAATACGACGTAGAACGGCGGCAAAATATATTTTGAAAAGTCTACTTCTCTGTCAGCCACATTCCCACTTCCCACGCCCAATGCAGTAGCTGGATTATCACCGAGATTTTGGCGCCTCAGGTTGACTCTCTCTCGAACATCTTCCTCAGTCAGCCACACTCCGACCGCAGCCGTTGTTTTCAAATAGTTCGAATGTATTCCATGCATGATAAACTCTAACTCAGCATAGCAGAAAAATCAAAACTAACGCCGCGAATCGACGCCACAGCTGCCGACCAAACCAAAAGAAAGTGCGCGTGCGCTAGATCAAGCTGAAGAACCAATTAGAATTTGCCTGAAGAACCAATTAGAATTTTCCTTACCTCCACTATCCTATGGGGGGTGCTCAACTACTCAGGTCGATATTCTCCCAAGTAACACTTCATAGATAGATCGCTCCGCGCTATTCACATATTCCATAGATATGGAGGGGTGGTCGCATGCAGATGCCGCTCAAATTAGGTGAAAGGTATAAGCACCCGGAACACCCAGCATGGTGGGGGTTGAGGGTGTGCGCAGTCTGTGCCCAGATACACAAACAGAAACGCATTTTATTTTCTGTAAGAGACCTAAGAGAGAATAGTGGTGAGTCAGTTGACAAATTAAACATAGCTTCATCTTCGAAAACAAAATCAGTTGACATTTAAAATGTATAGCTTTGGCTGGAGTGTGACCTAATATTACATTCTATTTTATAATTATATCTGTAACTTTTAATACCACTGTTCTGAACTTTAGTTATTAAACCGGTATAAATGTTTTGCTGGGATGTAATTGTCATTTCATCATTGTGTTTAACAGGTTTTTTTACTTCCTATCTTTGCTTTTTGTTTCCTGTATTTATTTGTACACAAAAATGTGTTTGTGTTAAAAATGCTCTAATCAGCATTCAGTATGTGAAAACATATACAAATCAATGAAATGTTACTCAAAATAAGAGAAACGGCACAATAAAAATTGTGAGACAAATCTTCATAATAATTCAAAATAACTAATTTTGCATTATCATAATAATTTATATAGATTATCTTGATCAGTTGCCTCATGTGAATAATAGAGTAGTGACTAAAGCTACAGTGTGCACATGTATGTGATGGTAGCACCTACTAAATACAGTGAAAGAAATACCTCCATAGGATAGTTCAATCTCAGGCAAATTCTAATTGGTTCTTCACTGTAGAAGAAACAGATTAGGATTCCATTGTAAAATGTGGTGCAAAATTTGGTATACTTTTAAAATATATTTTTATTAGATATTTTGGAGATAATATAAAAACAGGAAGGAAAAGGAAGGAAAAGAAACTTTCTTTTAAGGGAATAAATAAGGGATTTACAAATATAACTGAATATATTGTATTTTTTAAAAGCCTGGAAAAAAGTTATTAAGCTCTAAACTGAGCATATATATCAAGAACCATGGTCAGCACAGTATGTCATAAAATGAAATTATGAACTGCAACAAATCCTGTCCATACTATTAAAACATAAAATATAGACTAAAAATATAGACTTTATGCAGAGAGAAGCTCAAATTTTGAATGTGGTACAGATCTGGGTATTGAATTGTAATCTAGGAATCATTTCCAGTTTATGTGAAATTCAGTGCTAGGCTTACTTTTAAGATACAAAGTTATTCTAGATATCAAAGCATTTTCCACATTTTAAATAGCCATTTATCCAGGAGAACGGATCAAATGTCCTTTCCAATAAAAGCATATAGTATCCTTGCAGCAATTCGCATATACAAAGTTAATTCAGTATTCTTTATGGCAGGCCTTTCCAACTCATAGAGGGGAAAGGACCAGATTGATAACTTAAAAATAATTGCGGGCCACAAAGGAATATATGGTGTGCCAATCAGCTGTTTGGCAGCTAGCACCATGGTGGCAGCAATGGAGCTGGTAGTGTCTCTGAAGCCTGGAGGTGCTCGGCAGTTTGTCTTTTGGGGTGAAAGTAGTTGCAAAAACCATAGGCGGTGGTGGCAGATCCTTCCTGGTGGCAATGACATTTGGTGGCAGCGAATTGATTATTTTCAGGAAATGCAAGCAGGTTGTACAAGGCTACTTGGCAGGCTGCATGTTGTTTAAGGTTTATGTTTTAGTAAATATATGGTATATTTAGGTATATGGTTTAGTAAAGCTTAGTAAAGAAAAATGCAGGTTGAAAAGGAATTCAACATTTTAGATTTGTTTCACTGTATATGATGCATTTTCCAGAATTGTTGAGCTTTACAACATTGCCACCAGGTACAAAAAAAAAGAAAAAAGAATCTTACCTAATCTTTACATTTCTAGCAACTGTTAGAAAATTATAATTATAATTTTACATTTTACCAATAATATATCGACAATAAAACTTTCTCTAAGTATAGTATTCAGTATAAATTTAATCTTCCTTGTTGTTTATCTATTACTGCATCTAAATTCTGCATATATTTAATCATACAATTTTTGGCTTGTTCAGTTCCTGAGTTATACTTCATCAGCAATTTATAAATGAGGCCCAGCAGATGCTCTGAATTATGTATTACAAGATTTTCATATTCAGTCAAGTCTAAGTGTTCTCCCTTACTTCTGAAATTCTTTTAATACTATACTGCTTATTTGAAGATCAGTCAGGCGGGTTAAGCCATTGTGAAGTAAGGATCTCCAAAGATTTTATTTTCATTTTATTGATCATCAGACTTTGCAATCTAAACCAATTATTATCTTTCCACTAAGTGAATGTATATATTCTTTCCTCTTCATAAAAATAAACATTTAATAATAAAGCAAGAGGGGATAAATCCGGGCTAATTCTTTTCCTATATTTATCCCAGACATTCAATTCATTACTTACTATTGCATGATCTCTTATAAATTGTTTGTTTCTGTATGTATCAATTCAGAGATATATGTGCAGACATCTTGAAGTCCTGCCCCTTCTATAGAGGTGGCCAAGCCATAAAAAAATACAATCTGTACTATAATCCATGTTAAACAACTGGCATAATAATACAGTTTAAAATGTGGAGCTGCCAGTTCAACTTGCTCTTTCAAATTTTGTAGAATCTTGAATTTAATCCTTGTCTTTCATTGGACCATATGTAAATTGTTACTTTCTTATGCCAGTCATTTAATACCTTGTTTTCAGTATTTATTGGAATCATTTGGAACAGAAAGTTAAGCCTTTGTAAAATATTCATTATAATGGCTGCAATTATTTCTAGCCAAGACAATTTTAGTTTTTTCCATCTGGAAATATCAGCGGTTATATTTTTCCAGATCTGTGAATAATTAATACATGTTTATAAGTCTTTTTTGTCAAGTAAATTCCTAAGTAATTGACCTTATGATAAACCCTGTTATTAGATGCAGGTATTTTTTTTTCCTCTGTTAAATTCTATGTCAATATTTCAGTTTTACCTTTATTGATTAAGTAACCTGACACAGAACCATACTGCTGTATATTGTTCATTAACAATAGTTAAGAGTCCTTTCGTTGGGGAACTGTGAATACAACATTGTCGTTATATATTTGATTTTATTTATATATAAATAAATATAAAGATATATAAATAAATTTAAAAATTATCAATATATAATTTCAATTTGTGCTCTTGCTAATTTAACTCCTAAGATTTTATTTTTTTGATATATTTCCATTGGTAATGGCTCTCCTATCAATTAAAGTAAAGAATGGGAGAAGGGAAAACCTTGTCCCCTTCAGGATATAGGTAGTCCTCAGGTTACAACGGCAATTGGGACTGGGATTGATGTTGCTAAGTGATGCAGTTATAAAGTGCGAGGTCACATGACCGCATCACTTAGCAACTACAATCCTGGCAGTGCTGGTTGCCACTGTAATTCCAAGACACGCAAGTTGTTGAGCAGAGAGTAGCAGAAGTCCCAGGTAAGGAGGGCAGGGGTACTGTGGGGGTACTGCAGAGAGGTGGGGGTGCCCCATGTGAGTTGGGGAAAGCTGTGAATGGGCTTGGGAGGCCCAGCAGAGGCTGCACGTGAGTACAAGAAAGTTGGTGGGTGGGTGGTGTGGTAAGGTGTGAGCACAGAAAGGCTGGGGGGGGGGTGGACGATGCAAAGTGGTGTGAGTGTAGGAAGGCCAGGGGCGGATGGTATGGTGCAGAGCAAGCCCAGGAAAACCATGGGTCAACGGCACAGCATGAGCACAGGAAGGCCAGGGGCTGGATAGCATACTGTGAATACAGGAAGACCTGGGAGTGGATGGCGCAGCACAGCGTGAGTACAGGAAAGCCAGAGGAGTGGATGGCATGGTGCAAATGCAGGAGGGCCTGGGGGACTTACTGGAGCAACCTGAGACCTTCCCTGCCAGCTTCCCCATTGATTTTGCTTATGGGAAGCCGGCAGGGAAGGTTGCAAATGGGAATCATGTGAATTGTAAGCATGAGCTGGTTGCGAAGCTCCCAAATCACGATCATGTGACTGCAGGGGTGCTGCAATGGCTAAAACTTTGAGGACTGGTTGTAAGAACTACTTGTTCAGCACCATCACAACTTTGAATGGTCATTGAACAAGTGGTTGATATGCACGGACTACCTGTAGTGCAATGTTGTGTTAGAAACATATTTCACTAAACCCAAACCATACAAACCACAGTAGACTGAGCCCAAAGCATGAACCAGATCTTTTTAACTGAAAGTATGAGATGATTAACTTTGAAAAATTATTAATAAAGCAAATCCCCAGATTGGTAGTTTGGATAGCAATTAAAAGACTAGCTGGAAATGGGAGGAGAATAATTAAGGAAGGTCATACCAACTCATTTGGAGAGAAAGTACAAATGGGAGATAGGCTGAATTGCCCAGTTCTGGTTTCCTCTTTTCCAGTTGACTTTCAAAACAAGGGTTGGTCTCCAGCTCAGTATGTTCTGCTCTATCCATGTGTAGGTTAAAAACACCATTTGCTTTCTATTCAAGGACAGTATAAGATTACATGTCAGAACCTCGCAATTAACTGTGTTGATTAATTGTAATTGCTAGCTTGCTCAGTTCTGCCATAATTGTATTGGGGCGGGGGGGGGGGGGGGGACTGCAGTATCTGACATTACCATTAAAAAAGAATATGATTTGTGGATTTGGCAGCTTTTCCTGAGCTCCAGGCAAAGCTTCTCAGAGACGATAATTGGTGAATCCACTTTTCCTTGGTCCATATGTCTTGAACAGAGAAAAAAACAGCATGGTTGAGGGTTTCATTTACTGAGCTGTTAATGAAACATAAAACAGATGTGTGAAATACTGGGTGAGTAATAGGAACTCTGTTATATATTATATTTATCTGCCAAATCAAGGGCTTAAATGCCCCAAAAGCACAATGCCAGTTTTAGGTCCAATTCTATTATTAAAAACTACTAAATGGAAGATCTCATGAGAGAGTTAAAATATAAAGCACCATTTATTATTCCAACTGGGCATGGTATTAAGAAAAAGAAAAAAAGTTTGTCTTATGTTATCTAATGGTCTTGTATAAAAATTTAAAAAAAACTCTGTAGAAGCTAATCAGCATTATTAGGGCTACTCAGGATCTGAAGTAAAAATTTCTTATCTACTCAAAGTTAGCCCTTCACTTTCCCTGGAGACTTCGTGTACAGAATGTGGGTTCCTAGAGAAAGAGAACTACAATTGTAGCCAGGATGTAACCTCAACAATGTGGTAAGACATAAGGTAAAACTACAAGTAGTTCAGGAATAGGCGCAAAACATAAAGAAGCAGTTCATCAGCAGAGCACCACTGGTTGTCACCTACCTCTCACAGCTTAAAACACTCAAACACATCCCAGTGCCTAAGAAACCCACCCAAGTGCTACAGCCCATACTGAAGAATTACACTGCATTTCCTCAGATACTGAGTGTCAAGCCCATATTGGCATACAAACAACCACCCAAACTGAAGCAGATTCTCACAAGCAACAAGAAACCACACAATAATAATGCTAAGATGGGGACCAAGCCCTGCAACAAACCCAGATATCTGCTTTGCACCTTCATCTACACCAGCAGTACCATCACAGGTCCCAGACAAGTACAGAGTACACAGACAAGACTAGATGCACTTTCACATGATATTCCTCTAATGTGATATACAGGTGAAACTCGAAAAATTAGAATATCGTGCAAATGTTCATTTATGTCAGTCTGGCAACTCAAAAGGTGAAACCAATATATGGGATAGACGCATTACATGCAAAGTGAGATATGTCAAGCCTTACTTTGGTATAATTGTGATGATTATGGCGTACAGCTTATGAAAACCCCAAATTCACAATCTCAGAAAATTAGAATATTACATGACATCAATAACACAAGGATTGGAAATAGAACAATATCGGACCTCTGCAAAGTATAAGCATGCATATGTACTCAGTACTTGGTTTGGGCCCCTTTTGCAGCAATGACTGCCGCAATGCGGCGTGGCACGGATGCTATCAGCCTGTGGCACTGCTGAGGTGTTATGGAAGACCAGGATGCTTCAATAGCAGCCTTCAGCTCCGCTGCATTGTTCGGTCTCATGTCCCTCATCTTTCTCTTGGCAATGCCCCCTCGATTCTCTATGGGGTTCAGGTCAGGCGAGTTTGCTGGCCAATCAAGCACAGTAATCCCATGGTCATTGAACCAGGTTTTGGTACTTTTGGCAGTGTGGGCAGGTGCCAAGTCCTGCTGGAAAATGAAGTCAGCATCCCCATAAAGCTCGTCTGTGGAAGGAAGCATGAAGTGCTCCAAAATCTCCTGGTAGACGGCTGCGTTGACCCTGGACTTAATGAAGCACAGTGGACCAACACCAGCAGATGACATGGCTCCCCAAATCAACACAGACTGTGGAAACTTCACACTGGACTTCAAGCATCGTGCATTGTGTGCCTCTCCATTCTTCCTCCAGACTCTGGGTCCTTGGTTCCCAAATGAGATGCAAAAGTTGCTCTCATCAGAAAAGAGGACTTTGGACCACTGGGCAACAGACCAGTTCTTTTTTTCTGTAGCCCAGGTAAGACGCTTCTGACATTGTTTGTTGTTCAGGAGCGGCTTGAGAAGAGGAATACGACATTTGAAGCCCATGTCCAGGATCCGTCTGTGTGTGGTGGCTCTTGATGCACTAACTCCAGCCTCAGTCCACTCCTTGTGAAAGTCCCCAACACTTTTGAATGGCCTTTTCCTGACAATCCTCTCCAGGCTGCGGTCATCCCTGCTGCTTGTGCACCTTTTTCTACCACACTTTTCCCTTCCACATAACCTTCTATTGATGTGCTTTGATACAGCACTTTGGGAACATCCAACTTCTTTTGCAATTACCTTTTGGGGCTTTCCCTCCTTATGGAGGGTGTCAACGATGGTTTTCTGCACAACTGTCAGGTCAGCAGTCTTTCCCATGCTTGTGATTCCTACTGAACCAGCCTGAGAGACCATTTAAAGGCTCAGGACCCCCTTGCAGGTGTTATGGATTCATTAGCTGATTAGAGTGGGACACTTTGAGCCTAGAATATTGAACCTTTTCACACTATTCTAATTTTCTGAGATTGTGAATTTGGGGTTTTCATAAGCTGTACGCCATAATCATCACAATTATACCAAAGTAAGGCTTGACATATCTCGCTTTGCACATAATGCGTCTATCTCATATATTGGTTTCACCTTTTGAGTTGCCATACTGACATAAATGAACATTTGCACGATATTCTAATTTTTCGAGTTTCACCTGTATGGTATCATCTGCTAGCGATGCCCCTCTGGATTCCATTTAGATCAGACAGAATAAATTTAGGCAAAATAATTAATGGATACAAGTTTAACATTTTGATTCAAAACAAGGACAGAGGAATATCAGAGCATTTCAACTTCCCAGTCTTCAGATCTCAAAGTGACCATTTTGGAAAAAAAGGAGCTTTAACAGCATGATTGAAAGATTGCTGAACTATGCAACAATCAAAGAGAAAGCATTCTTGATACAAATATGCTAGTTGTGGAATTTCTTTCTTGTTCAGTAACAGTTGGCTCCAAGCCTTATGAGCTTTCAACACCAGCTTATGATGTATTTTCTGGTTTGCATTTGTGCTATTGGTCTTGGTTTCAGGTACTATGCTGTGTTATCTCTTCTGTGATTTTAAAGATATGTTTTTAAGGAGATTTATAGCTCTTCACTACTTTTTAACTAATATATTTTAATGGACTGTTACATTGTTTTATCAATGTAAATGCAGAGAAAACATTTCATAAACAAATAAACTGGAATATCCTAGTTGGAGAAGATAGAATCATGCTAGATCAGTGCCACTTCTTTTTCACATATTTCAGGTCTTGCCTGCTGCTATACAGAAAATTCAGGTGAACAAAGCTAATAGAGAATTATTCTCTTAGTGTTGTTCAAATAAAGCTATGATACAGGCCATTCAGGCTCTAAACGGAGAAAATCTGGAATAAAACAATATTGTGTTGAATTTCTATAATAATCTGTCTCCTATGACTGTATATTCCCTTTTTATTTCTATTGATACTTCATTCCCTCTGTTTTAATATGCTACTATCATGGCTCCTCTAAAAAGTTCTCTTTTCTGTTTATTGTTAGATGAAGACACATTGGCAGCAGGCCTATTCCAAAGATAGCTGCTGTTGTTGTTGTTTTCTTATGCATCCGCCTCCAGAATTTGGCAAAACCTGCCCTGATTCAAAACTTCCATGGAGTTGATAGAATCATAGAAATAGAGAATGGTAGTGTTGAAAGGAATCACAAAGATCATATAGTCTGACTGTAGTGTGCAGAAAACCAGTTAAAACATCCTCAAGAGATAGCTGCCAGCCTCTATTAAAACAAAAACAAAACAAAACTTCAGAGACAGAGAATCCATAATATCTGGAAGTAGCCTATCCTATTATACAGATTTTACATCTTAACCAAGGCTGCAATATGAGCGCCCCAGGTCAGGTCCTCCTTTATGGTAACACCCAGAAACTTAAAACTGGCCACCCGCTCCACTCGGTCTCCATTGATAACCAGGGGCTGGACATCTAATCTATTCCTCCTATAGTCCACTATAAGCTCCTTGGTCTTACTGATATTACCTATGAATATTATGAGCAATGTATAAGCATCTGCATATGTCAATCAGTGGGAGCAATTTTGGGATAATTGGGGTATCTCAGTAAAATCAAACCAGCTGTCAGTGCAACTTCAAAGTTGCATTCTGAATCTAAATCATTATTTTCAGTCATCTCAGACATAAATGCTCACCTAAAATTTATTTAGAATTGGAAGTAAGAAAGTATTTGAGGGCATCTTTTGTGAAGTGTTTCATAGCCACAGAACTAGAAATATGTGATTAGGATAAAATTGGGAAATATTCCCTAACTTGCATCCCATTCTGAGCACTAATAAAATAACATTAACTTGATCATCGGGATGAATTTTGAGAAAATTAAAATAGGGATAAAATATTTATTTGCTTCCAGGTACTGACTGTGGAACAGATTGTGAACTGCTCATGTGCAAGTTCCAAGTTAAGCTAAAGAAGAAGAAACCCAGTCAGTTTCCACCATATGATCTTGAACATATACCCATCATTTTCACGAAGAACATCAGGAATTGCTTTGAATCTCATTGATAGAGAACCATGGAATTATGGAATGAAGTTAAAAATGTTGTTAAGGATGAATGTGAAAGGAGACTGCCAAAAATGAAGAAAGAAAAGAAAGTAAACTGGATGTCAGAACAAACCATGGAAATTGCCAAGAAGAGAAGAGAAGTCAAAGGCAAAAAAGACAAAAATCTCAGAAAGGAACTTAACACAGAGGTTCAGAGAGCTGCTAGAAGAAGCACTATTACAACATCTGTAAAGACATTGAAGATGGAAACAGAAATGGAAACACAAGGAAAGTCTTTCAAAAGATCTCTCAACTCAGAAGGAGGTTCCAACCTAGAATTGGTATGCTAAAGGCCACCAATGGACAGATAGTAACTGATTCAAAGGAGATCAAAGGAAGATGGAGTATTCTGAAACATTATACAGTAGAGATGTCATCATCCAAGATACCTTAGAAGATAATCTTTACTTAGAAGATGAAATTAGAGCAGCACTCCAGTTATTACCAAGATGGAAAGCCACAGGAACTGATGGGATACCCACTGAAATATGGCAAGTAACAGAATAGGACTCAGTCAGGGTTCTAACCAGGCTATGGCCACAAATCTGGAGAATGACACAGCGTCCAACTGATTGGAAGAGATCAATCTACATTCCAATACCAAAAAACAGAGATTTAACAGAGTGTGCAAGCTATTGTACAATATCCTTAATTTCACATGCTAGCAAAATATTGTTTAGGAACATCCAATATAGATTAGAGCCCTACATGGAAAAAGAGATGCCAGATGTTCAAGTTGGCTTTAGAAAAGGCCAGGGAACATAAGACATTATTGCTGATGCATGCTGGATAATTGAGAAAGCCAAAGAATACCAAAAAGAAGTCAGCAAGTGCTTAATTGATTATAGAAAAACCCTTGATTGTGTCAGTCATGTCAAACTGTGGAAAGTGCTCAGAAAAATGGGAATCCCACAACATCTCATTAACCTCTTCAGAAACTTATATACAGGTCAGGAAGCCACAGTGCGGACAGAACATGATAAAACAGACTGGCTCCAGATTGGCCAAAGAGTGTGACAAGGCTGCATATTCTCCCCTTATTTATTCAACCTATATGTGGAATATATTTAAGGAAAGCTGGATTGGAAGAAGATGAGCAAGGTTTTAAAATTGGAGGAAGAAGTATTAATAATCTGTGCTATGATTACCTTGATAGCCAAAAATGCAAAGCATCTGCAAGCCCTAGTAGTAAATGTCAAAGAGCACAGTGAAAAAATGGGACTAAAATTAAATATAAAGACCAGACTAATGACAACAGATAGAACAACCAGCCTTAGCATTAACAATGAAGATATCAAAGTGGTGGATAGTTTCTACCTTTTAGGATCAAGCAACAACAGTCAAGGAACAAGCAGTCAAGAAATAGGCCACAGACTAGCACTTGTAGAGCAGTCATGAAGGCCTTGGAAAAGATGCTACTATGTGTCTATGCCTACAAAGATCAGAGTCATGCAAGCCATGGTATCCCCTGTGACACCCTATGGAAGCGAAAGACTTTAAAGAAGCAAGATAAGAATATTGATTCTTTTGAACTTTGGTGTTGGAGAAGACTCCTGAGATCATGGATAGCCAAGAGAACAAACTGATGGATCATCAAACAAATCAACCCAGAGTTTTCACTTGAGGCACAGATGACCAGGCTCAAATTATCCTACCTCAGACACATTATGCAAAGACCTAGCTCTCTGGAAAAGACTCCAATGCTGGGAATGATAGAAGAAAAGAGAAGAAGAGGATGAGTGCACTATTGGAAGACTTGAAAGAACAGGTTGGGATAGATCATCTTGGAGAAAATCTACCTATGTGGTCACTAGCAGTTGAAAATGACTTTGTTTGGGTCCAGCCAATCGACCCTAATTACCAGGTTTGGGACTTGGTGCGAGGTGAACAGAACACCAAGATGAAAATCAGACTTTTTATCCACTTTATTTCAGAGCTCTAAATAAGTTGGAGACTCCCAGCGAAAGGAGGGAGTCCTGATTACAGATTTTACATAGCTTATATACTTTTTCTTCACAGGATCCACGTGACAGTTTAAACAAAGAAACCGGTTAACTTCTTACAAACATCTGTTTCACCAGGTCATGGTGACTTCAACCAAAGATGGACATCCTTCCAGCTATACATTAATTATTACTCATTATCCATCTTAAACTTATCCTAACCCCAACTCTCTTCCCCTTACTCTATCAGGATAATAACATTACGGGCATATAGACCTTGTATGTCCTGTCAGTTGCCCCAGCCATGGCCCCTTATCAGACTGACCACAACTAGTCTCTCGCATCTCTTCTATAGGATCAAGGAAATCCTATCTTACAACCATTCTTATCTTCAAGGATACAATGAAAGCATTAAAATAGTATAGCTATATTTAAAGCTAAAACACTACAAAATCAAGCAAGGGGGTTACAAGGAAGTCATAAGGCACATGACTTATCTTTAGAAATTGCATGGGCATGTCATTGGGAAGAAATATATCACTCTCAACAAGAATGTCATTGGGAAGGAATATATCACTCTTGACAAGAACACTGAACACAGTTTCTGTCACAGATGCACACATTCTCATATGCTATCCCCCCGCCCATGTCTTCATATGCAGGTACAACTTCCACATACTCAGGTCCACTATCAAATTCAGTCCCCATCAACTTGATGGCACAATCAAATCAATTGTTTCTTTTGTGTTTTCTGGATTCAAGATGACAGATTATAGCAGTGAGTTGTGGCAGCAGCTAGATTGGGAAGTAACAAACCATCCTGGAAGAAAACAAAGGCCAAACTACTTTCATATCATGCCAAGAAAACTGCACAGATGTGTCCATGTAACTCAGCAGCTAAGCATGACTTGACAGACACTTTACTTTTTATGGCCTGGGGACCTGTTAGCTCTCCAGTAGATGGCAGAAGTGTGTTTTCTTATTTGAAAGTCATGAAGCATCCTCCAGTATACCAAGAGAAAAATCTGTATTTTTGCACAAAATTGTTAGATTAAAAAATAAATAAATGCATAGGTTCATAGTACCTCTGATCATCTTTCAAATTCATTCTCAAATCAATTTTTTCAATAACTCCCTTATAATCATACTACCATTGATTAAATGATGATTTTTGCATTCTCCTGTGGGTTAGCTTGAAAGAGAGATTGATTCATTATGTTCTTTGTCTATTCTCAGCATTCTGAAGTTGGCAGGATTGAAGATGATTTTATGTCTAACTTTAGAAGACTTTGCAGGCATAGGGGATAGAAATGGAGAAGTGTATACTCTTGTATAGGGGAGGGGAACTTTTGCTAAAAGATTTTAATATTGTAAAATTTTTGAACTCTCAAAGAGAAGGGAGAAATAAGTGCAAGTATGAAATCATATAGGGCTGTGGGTATTGTGAAGAGAAAGAATGAGGCAGTGGCAGAAGTGGCAGAGGCATCTTTGTACCTCTTCTTATGGCAAGGAGGTAGGGGAATGAAGTAAGTAAACTATTATACATGTTTGGGAGCATAACTGCATTTCTGGGCATCTTTTTCTGTCACTAATGCTTCCAGGCAAATGAAGTAAAAGAAGGTTCCCCATTCCTCCCCCTCACCCCCACACCTAAGACAAAGCTGTGGAGATAGTGGAGTGTCCTGGAAAAAGCAAAAGAAAAGTGCTTCATTTGCTCTGCTGCAACACTTGGCACCGTTTTTCTACTTTGGAGAGAGGAGGTAAACTTTAAGTTCTTGCTCAAGCAGTACCTGTTCTCTGAGTCTTTTTTCTGGCTTGGGGGAGTGAAGGGAGAGAACATTCCCTGCTCATTTCTCCCTCCCCATGCCAGAGCGAGACTGGAGAGAGGAAGGAAAATGTGCTTTGCTCTATACCAGAAGGAAGGGGGATGAATGAGCAGCATTTTTGCTCTTCTGGGAGCAGTGGTGTCTCTAGGTCTTCTTCTCTTGAGGGGAGGCAAAATAAAGGAATGTTTCCCACTCGCCCCCCACTGCCACATTTGCCAGGAATAAAAGTTGCATACATCATATCATACAGCACTGAAGAACAGAAAATGTGTTGTTAGGTTATTGTGACTCTTGTATCCTTTATTTCCGGGGGGGGGGGGGGGGGGGGAGGAGATTTGCAAAGCAAGCAAACATGAACCATTGATTTTTAAAATTTTTATATCAGTTCTCCCCAAAAGAGTTAGTTTGATCACAGCTCAGCCATGTATTGACATTGAATATAAGCACACATAAGATGATGTTTTAGCATAGGGAGGCTGGCCATTTATGGCAAAAGGATGTCATAAATCAGTTTCTTTTGCTTCACCAATTGCTTGTTGGGGTGAAAGTGGGAGATAGTATGTGCAGGCTCAGTGAGAATTTCTAGAGAGGTAGGATTTAGAGTTCAAAGCTGTATGTGGGAAAGCTGTATATATACACAAGTTACGGAAATGAGGCTCAGTGCTGTATGGAACTTAAATGCTTTTATATTACCAGCATCCAGTTGTGGATAAGGAGTAATATGAACTATGATTTCAGTTTCCTAGAGAGTAGCAACAATGCCAATGGAGTTTTAGAAATTTACTTTGCTTTCCTACAGTACGCATATTAAAATGTCAGATCAGGTGAAGATAGATGCATATTTGTACATGAATTTCATTCAGATGATACTGGTGTGTCTTTCTGAATGTCTAAGTTGCTACTGGTGTATGTTCTGAAGAATTTTTTCATAGTCTTTGATGTGCTGAACATTGGCTGTCCACTGGACAGATTCTAGTATCACATATGGTTTAATTTCCCATTTGGAAGCCACTTTCCCTTGGCCTGATGAATTCAACTGTTCTGGGCATGGTAACCAGGTCACAGTGCAAATCATTAATACTCTGATTTCATTTGTTCTGAAAGATTTAAAAATCAGTGTTGGCAACATTGGAAGAATTTCTTCCCCTTGGTTCATTCCTTGCTCAGGTCAAACACCAGACACTGTAGTTCAGAGTTCATAAGTTTATTTAGCACACAAGGCAAGAGCATTTGGTGCAGCCAGTAGTGTGCCAGGGCGCAACACCCTTTTAGGGTTAAGTGTAAACAACCAGTTTGTGCATCTAATTCTAAAAGTTCTCAAGTTTTAACTTTCCAAATAAGGTATAGCTCAATTTCCTACTTTCTAATTGGTACACCTTAACTCTTATGCCATAGATATAACAGATTCTCCTCATTCCTCCCTTCTCTGTCTATGTGACTCTCTCATTTCTCTATAATGGTGAAACACTAACTTTCCTTCTACAATCGTGTTAGTTCAGCTTTCTAATAACTACCTTCTAACAGCAATTTCCAATGAAAATTTACCATTAGTTCTAACCTTCTACATTAGACCTACTTTCTATGCTATTTGCCATTAGGAAAATAAAAACGGGCAGGCCTGGATGCTCAGTGAATTGGAGTCAAGCCTCTACTCATTGCTGTCTTCACAGGTGTCCATAGCTGCTGGCCATGCTGCCAGCCATCCTATACATATTGCTTCCTTATAGAGAAATGTATTGTGATGTGGCTGAGCCTATACCAGTTGTTTACATAGGCAGCTGCTGCAGCAACCCCACAAGGCATCATGGTAGGGAGCAATACTTATAGGCTGGTCAACTAACT
Organism: Liasis olivaceus; assembly: GCA_030867105.1. Classification (NCBI taxonomy): domain Eukaryota; kingdom Metazoa; phylum Chordata; class Lepidosauria; order Squamata; family Pythonidae; genus Liasis; species Liasis olivaceus. The sequence goes on from CM061351.1 coordinate 61,520,600, forward strand.
GCTAGCTGGAGTACTTTGTGCCAATGAGAATTAGATACACAGGAATAAGTGCATGATGGGAGTGAGCAATGGGGAACAACACAAAGTGATGCAGCATTTCAAGCTGGGAGTCTTCTTCAAGTCTCAAATCTTATTAAACTGCCTCAGATTTTACTATTGTTCAGCTTCTCTCTCCCCTTTCCTTATTTTAACTAATTTCCTTCTAGTCTAGCTTTTTTTTACTTTATTCTCTATTTAAAAATTAAGATTTTAAAAAGAGTTGTGACTGTGTCTTTATGCAATCCATATTGCATTGATCTCTTGTAGTTAGCTGAAAACCAACATGAAATGTGTAACTCACCTATAGACATTATCCACACAACCATTGTTTCCATGTGACCAATTCTTCTGACAATCTGTGGGGAAATCCATACAACCATCTTACCCTAGCACAAGGATGACCCACTAGTTGTTTCCAGAGGATATGTCTGCATGCCACTACCTGTACCACAATTCTGAACTGATATTACATTGCTAAAGGAGCGCTGTTCTTATGTTTCTTCTTATTTGCACTTTTGCGATGGACTCCATTTTGTGACATGTGGTAACAAAAACAAAGTTTCTTTGATTTGGTGTTTTGGTCTGTTGTAAGTGAAAGATAGATTCCTGAAATCTGAAATTTCTAGATTTCATGGCAGGAAGGAGAAAGAAAGGATAAACATTATTTCCTGAGTGCAACAAATGTGAGTAGAAAAGGTACAGTGGTATCTCGGTTCACGAACTTAATTAATTCCATGATTCTGGTCATGAGCCGAATTGGTCGCTAACCAAATCAAATTTCCCCATAAGGTTCAATGTAAATAAGGTTAATCTGTTCTGAACCATATGTTGTTGTTTTTTAACCACAAAAATATGAAACAAAGTACAGTATGAAGAGAGAGAACACTAACCTTGCTTGAGGACATTGGGGAGATCTCCTTCAGGGGTTTCCTCTCTTCTTTGTCTCTTAGCTGCAGGCTCAGTTTTGGCGAAAAATCTGTCTAATGTCACTTGTTTTTTCCTGCGCTGCATAACCCTCCAGAAATAAGAGACCACGTTATCGTTCATCAGATTCAACACTCTGTTCATTACAGTTATGTTGGGGTGGTGCTTCTCAAAGAAATCCTGGCACTCATTCCATTTTTCCATAATGGATTTTATCACATCACTGCTAACCTCCTCCGTGTCTTCCTCTTCCTCAGTGGAATGCTCCTCAACAAGCATCTTCTGCTGCTCACTCTGGAGTTCAGCAAGTTCTTCCGTGGTCAGCTCCTCCTCATGGTCCTCAACAAGCTCCTCTATGTCTGCACCATCGACGTCCAGACCCATATTCTTGCACATGGACACAATCTCCTCCACTACCTCTGCATCAGACCCTTCAAAGTCACGTTCAGTGACACATTCTGGCCACAGTTTCCTCCAGGCTGAGTTTAAGGTCTGGTATGTGATATCTTTCCAGGCTTTGTCAGTGAGGTTGATGCAGTGGAGGACATTTAAATGTTTCTTCCAGAATTCTTTCAGAGTCAAGGACGTCTCTTTAGTGACATTAAAACACCTGATGAAGAGCACCTTTGTGTACAGCTTCTTGAAGTTACAGATCACTTGCTGGTCCATGGGCTGCAGAAGAGGTGTCGTGTTGGGGGGGGGGGGAACTTGACCTTTATGAAGTCATACTCAGCGTCCATATCATCCACCAAAGCTGGAGGGTGTGCTGGGGCATTGTCCATCAGAAGAAGGCACCTTTCAGCCAGTTGGTTGCCAGAAAGATATTTTTTAACGGTGGGTGCAAACACCACGTGCAGCCATTCCATGAACAATTGTCTTGTAACCCAAGCTTTTGCATTGGCCCTCCACATGACAGGCAGTCTTGCCTTGTTCATATTCTGTTCCTTGAATGCACAAGGGGTCTGGCAATGGTACACCAGTAGTGGCTTAATCTTCAGCTTGGCACTTGCGTTCGCACACAGCAAAAGGGTCAACCTGTCCTTCATGGGCTTGTGCCCCGGCAGTGCCTTTTCCTCCTGCATGATATAGGTTCTGTTTGGCATCTTCTTCCAGAACAGCCCTGTTTCATTGCAGTTGAACAGTTGTTGAGCAACATATCCTTCTGCCTTCATGAATTCCGCGAATTCTTTCTTGTAGGCTTCTGCAGCGGCCTTGTCAGAACTGGAAGCCTCACTATGTCTTGTCACACTGTGGATGCCACTTCTCTTGCAGAATTTATCAAACCACCCACTACTGGCTTTAAATTCTTCACTTGTTGCACTTGTAGAGGGGTTTTTTTGCAGTAAATCACTGTGCGATTTCCTGGCTTTTTCACAGATCATAGCTTCACTAACGCTATCACCTGCCAGCTGTTTCTCATTCAACCACACTAACAAAAGTTTTTCCACCTCTTCCAGCACTTGTGTCCTCTGCTTGGTTAACATCGTTCCTCCTTTTGCCACATCAGCTCCTTCGATGGCATCTTTATTCTTCAAAATGTTCGAGATTGTTGACTTTGCCATCTTGTACTCTGAGGCCAGATCAGTCACACGAATACCACACTCATGCTTTTCTACAATTTCCTTCTTCGATTCAATGGTTATTTTCTTCAAAACCTTCTTCTTACCATTCTTGCTCTGCACTTTCTTGTTACCTTCATTATTGCTCTGCACATTCTTGTCACCTTCATTACCATTCTGCACATTCTTGTCACCTTCATTACCACTCTGCACTTTCTTTTTACCACCATGCTTGCTCTGCACTTTCTTTGGAGCCATGCTGGATGTACTGTATGTGCTAAAAAGCACACCAAAAAGCTTCACAGCAAGTGTCTGTCTGCGACCGCGATCTCACCTAGAGGAAGCCACGACCATGTGTCAGAGCAGGGAAGATGGCCACGGGTCGTGTTCATCACCCGATGCGGAGTTCATGAAAGGAAGCAAAAATTTGCAAACACTGCTGTTCGTGAACTGAATTGTTCGTGAACAGAAGCGTTCGTGAACTGAGGTATTATTCCTCACTTGGTTCATGATCTTTAATCAGATGCCACACATAACTTTAATCAGATAACTCATAAACTGATAGTTCTATCTTCAGTAAATCCCTTTGATCTGCTGTTTCAACTGGAATTTCACATTCAGCAATTTGGATATTTTCTTCTCTAGTCTAGATTGTTTGAGAGATACTGTCCCTTTGAATTTTATAGTGCTGAAGCAGCTCTGCCCTGATAATTTCATTATTTAATGTTTGAAGCCAGGATACCATTATACTGTGTTTCCATTCCAAATGGAAGCCTCTGGGCAAGGACATAATCATTTTCCATATGGGTTCTTGTTCTAAGTCTTATATTAGTCCTGGCCTCCAAGCTATTGTAGAACTGACTATTACAAATGTGAGGGCAGTTTAGAAGAACTTCCTTGTACTCTGTAATTATTTTTATATTTTTAGTCCTTACAATATTGAATTGAATTTCAATATAGAAATTTATTTTAGATTATTGCAGAAGTTAGATTTGTCTCTGTGTACAGTAGCAGGTCTGAGTCCATAGAATGAATGGTTGAAGGTCTCAAACCTCCTCTCCCAAAAGTCTTCTGGTTCAACACACTCTAGTTGGGTCTCCTGTCTTGGTATATCACTTAGTATTTACAGCTACCACGACCTAACTTCTAAGGGATTGTCTCACTTGACATCCTCCCTCTAACTGTGGCATGTGAGAAACATAGAGCCCCTGCAAACTACACTGTGTGTCATACTGGTAAATAAAAGGGAAAAAACATCAGTCACACAAGGTATACTGTAAATAGAATCAAATGTTATTTTTTTAAAAGGAAAAAGTAAAAAATCATTTTTAACAGGGATGGTGACATCGCCAATAGAAATAGTGTCTTTCCTCTGCTGCTCTTTGTGAACTATACACAAAGAAAACAAAACAAAAACCTACACATCTCCTTCTCCTGATAAAAGTCTATTGTCGGGGATGTCATTGTTTTCTGAGTTGAAAAATGATTGATCAGAAGTAATTAAACCATTACGACAAGAAATTTCCAAGTTGCCCTGCACTATAGTAGACATTGCTGACACCACAAATAAAGAATTTAAAGTTGCTGAAATGAATCAGACACAATTAAACTAATGAAGAAAGTCTCACAACTTACTTAAAAGATTTTTCTATCCATAGAATGCCAACTGTCATTGCAACATTAGGGTTAAAAAATTACAGAGTAACTTGAAGGACAAGATATATTACCTTTCACAGTAATATGGCTAAAATATTTATTCCCAGAGATTAACATTAGTCCTCAGGACATGGAAAGTGCAGTAAACAGGACACTATATAGGTAGTCCCCGGGTTAAGAACGCCTGGGTTACAGATGACTCATAGTTAAGAACAGAGCCTATTCTAGCAAAATCTGAGTTAAATACACAATGATTCAAGTTAAATACATAATAGTTCAAGTTAATTACACAATATTACTTATACAATATTATGTAATAATAGTGTTCTGGCTTACATGCAAATTTGACTTAAGGACAGATCTTGGGAACAGAACTTGTTTTTAAACTGGGGGCTACCTGTATTCATCTGAGTGAAAAAAAAAAAACCCAGAGACATTAAATTTTCCGTCTATCATATTAAGAAATCTATCACGTACATGGTTAGTACAATGAAAAACATATATAGAGGTCAAGACTGAGTCCAAATATTTTAATATGTATCAGCTTAAACTAATCACAAAGACATCATTTTAAAACCCTGACTGAATATCTTAGAAAATCTGTGAAAATCTATTGCTGGACATTTCCATTCATATTAGGGTCCAGTCTACATGAGAAGAGAAAAAAAAATCTATACACTGAAAGAGATGAAGCAAATATATCTTGAACTAATAAATGAAGATAAACAGAGCATGGCAAGTTTCACACTGACATCAACTAGGGAGAAGAAAGAAAAAGAGGAAGATCTACTACCAATTCAAGAGTGGAAGAAGGAAAGAAATTCAAATAAGGGGAATAAGAATTTGGAGATAGTAATGTTGAAGTGGGATAACATAAACAAATGTTACTTTGTTTACATTTAATGTTTAATAACCAATTAAGTAAATTGAAGATTTCTTAAAAATCCTTATTTTTATGTGTTAATAATTCATCACTTATAATATTATATAATATTTTGAAATTAGAGGGGACCAGCAGAAATCTAAATGTATCCCTCATTAGAGTTTACCATGTGACAGTTGTACTGTCACCTTTGGAGGTGATAGACATACATTGGTGGCAAGGAAGAGAGTGGTGGAAAGGAAGGGGAGGGTAGTTGAGTTTAAATGGGAAAATATAGTGGAGACTAAAGTTCAGATTATGCAGATTACTATGTTCTCTCACATATCTTCTCTGGTTCATATATCAGGATGTTTGAAATAAGGCTAATTTGAATATTGTCTCATGGAACCTTAATGATACTGGATCAATAATTAAGTGCAAAAGAAGCTCTAAAAGAGAATAAGCTAAATATCTTGATGCTACAGGAAACACATAAAAGAAAGAAGGAAATTGTGTTAAAAATCCCCATACACTTTGTCCATCGAGAATGGTTTTTAAGCAGTGGCACCCCTTAAGGCCAGAGGAATAGCAGTTTGAAATGAAAACTTCCCAGGTTTTAGAGCTACTAATTCAACTAGGACAATGAGGGTATAGTGTGGTTATAAAAATGGAATTACAAGGATAGGGTTTAATTTTAGGGTCAATATATTGCCCCAACCGTAAATAATTTAAATTACAGGCAGTCCTCTACCTACAATATTCATTCAGCGACCATTCAAAGTTATGACAGTGCTGAACAAATGGTGGTTATGACTGCTCTTTGAAGTTCCAGCTGTCCTAGCACCTTGCAGTCACATGATCATGATCCGGGCACTTGGCAACCGGCTTGCACTTATGATGATCATTTGTGACCTTCCCTGCCTGCTTCCCACAAGCAAAGTCAATGGGGAAGCCGACAGGGTAGGTCACAAGTCGCTCTGGTAAGTTGCTTGCAATCCAGCGGCTTTTTCCTTCAAGGAGCCCAGCTACAGCACCTGCAGCATACACCCTGCCTGCAGCGGCCACCTGCAAACCCTCCCCCACCCAGCAGTAGCCATCCTGGCTCCACCGCACTAGCACTTTGACAGCCACCCACACACCCTCACACACCCTCCCCCACCCAGCAGTAGCCACCCCGGCCCTACCGCGCTAACACCTCAACAGCCACTTACCTGCCTGCCAGCCTGCATGAAAAGCACCTGGGACTTGGAACTTCCTGCCAGCTTCCCCATTGACTTTGCTTGTTGGAAGCCAGCAAGAAGTTGCAAGGAGGTTCTCACTTAACAAGTCACAATCCTCGCTTAATGATGGCAACAGGGAATGCTGGGACTGCCGTCACTAAGTGATGCGGTTATGTGATGATGCACTTAGCAATGGAAATTCCAGGCTCAATTGCCATCATAGTCCAAGGACTACTAAATATATAAATATATAAATATAAATATAATTTAAAGGTTTTCCTTTAAATTATAACTTGGAGTAAATTTTATAGATTTGTTCCATAATTCTTTCCATCATTGTGACTGTTCCTTTAAAGTTTTGCATCCATTTTATCATGCAATTTTTTATTAGTTCTGTCTCCATATCATATCTAAGTAGGGGTTTATATATACACCTTAACAGATGGTGTTGGTATAAGCATTTCAAATTATGTCATTTTTCTTAGTATCCCTCCCTCATTCTTAAAATTAGGTTTTATCCTTCCAACAATTTGTAAGTACATTGGCCATGGTATATTCCAACCTTCACTAAGTAATTCTTGCTGTGTCTTTAATTGGTTCATGGAGTCTGGGTGGGTCAGACTTACATATGTATTTACATTTTTCTTATTTAACTGTCTCCAATATGGAATGAATCTAAAGGAGAAGCTAACAGTTAAATTGTTGGGCTTATTATTTTCCTTATGGAGTTCCATGCTTTTATTAAACTTTGTCTGATAATATGTCCTTTTAATTTTTGTCCTCTTTTGTATCGCTGTATCATAAATATCTATGGAGCCCATTAGCTAGGCAAGCTACTTCCAACATTGACGTTCTGCTATTTGGGAATTTTATTCACTCTTTTAATCATGACAGCCCAACTGAGTTAATTAATACCTTGTGCTGAAGCTGTTAAAAAAATGCCAAGATTTCTGTGAAAGTAGATCTATGAAATCTGTTACAATGGATTCTGCTGTGGCCTGGAGGCAATACTGACCAGAATTCACTAGTGTCTTTTGTTCTCTGATTTAAAAAATGGTTTGTGTCTGACAAAAAATATAATTCTAATTTGTGTAAAAAATAGTTAGCAAGTTTGTGTAGAGACTAGATGAGACTTGAGCCAAAAGCCAATAGCTTGATTTGTTGCTCTGTATTTTAAGCTGACTTTTAGTGCCTGGATCTAGAGAAGATTTGTTAAAATAGGACTTAGTTCTCCTACTGACTGGAATGGAAAATACACACATGGATGAGTTTTTTTGCTTATGTTTTTGAAACAAATTTAATTATATTTGCAGGTAAGCTACAGCAATCAGAGAGGACAAAGGAGGTCAATTTTCTCAGAAAGGAGCACTGGGATTTTAGAGCCATCTATCTTGAAAAACTGGTTTTTAGTAAAAGAAGAGATCAAGTGACATGGGTGTGGTAGAATTTCAAACAGTTAATTAGTGAAAAATAAACAATGAGGTGGGATCTGTCAAATGATGGTATTGAATCACTTAGTAGATGAGAAAGAGTGAGTTCTTACAAAAGGATATTAAGAAAGTGGGGAAGAAAGAATCTTATCTGTAATCTGATGAGATAGTTATGCATGACAAAATAAAAATCAGGGAATTGTAAAGTAAAGGATCTAGAGAATCCTAGGTATTTTTTTAAAAAAAAACCTTGGAGTTCAACTTCTCTAGCTTTAACAGCTGTTTAAAAACAGCTATTTTTTTAAGTTTTTTAAAAAAAAACACACATCAAAAAAACCCAAGATCTCAAACAAGACACCTGGGCTGCAAAAATCCTGACAAACTAGTCTCCTAGATCTCTTTGCTGTTTTCTAATGGTTAGTTAGATTTTAGCAGGGGAAGATTTAATAGCCACAACTTAATGAACCTGATCAAGGGAAAAAACAGCATGGTAGAATGAAGGAGATATAAAAATAACCGTTTGTGTGGAGTTATGGAGAACTGTTTCCGTATTGTCAGCTCACATAATGTAAAAAAAAAAAGACATGTTTGAATTCAAGAAATGTGACCTGACTGCTAAAATAAGTCTGAATATTGTTCTTCTATTTCCTTCATGTTCTTTTACATACTGTAAATGATAGTAAAAGCTGTTTTTCTCCCCTTCTGAGTGGCTCCAACAAGTGAAAACAAATCAGAATGGGGTTTAATTAAACTCGAGATTTAGAATAGAGCTCTTTTCTTAGTAATAAAAATCTGTTCAAAGTTGAAGTTCTAGGCTTTTGCTTTGGCTGAAACTGGTCCAGACAGATTTTAAAAAAGAAGGAAAGAACTTACATTTTATAAAATCTGTGGCAGAGAAATTTTGGTGATGACCTCAAAAATGATTCTCATCAAATTTACTAGGTTAGAAAAACTCCATATATCAGGGAAAATTTTGAAATCAAATGGATGCAGATTTTTAAAACATGTTTCAGGACTAACAATGAATTCAACTTTGTACCCAGATACTATAGGTAGTCCTTGAGTTATGACCACTTATTCAGTGACTGTTCACACTTACGATGACACTGAACTACTGGTACTTATGACTGGCCCTTGAAATTCTGGTTGCTGCACCCCCAAGGTCATGTTATTGCAATTCAGGCACTTGGCAACCAGGTCACACTTACATTGGTAATCCACAGTCACACAATCACCATTTGCGACCTTCCCTGCCGGCTTCCCACAAGCAAAGTCAATGGGGAAGGTGGCAGGGAAGGTCACAAGTAGTTCCCGTAAGTCGCTCCCACTCCTGCTGCTTTTTCTCCCAAGGAACCACCCACCCGCACTCCATAGCACACACCCACCCACAGCAACCCCTGCCCACCCATGGCCCCCACCAGCCTGCCCACACTCTGTAGTGCTGCCTGCGGCCCCTGCCAACCTGCCCATGGCCCCAGCCAGTCCACCTGCGCTTCGTAGTGCTCTCCTGCAGCCCCCACTAACCCACTCGCGGCCCTCACCCACCTACCTGTGGCCCCTGCTGGCCTGCCTGCACTCCATAGCACCTGCCCATAGCAACCCCCCAGCACCCCTTGCCTGGGACTCCTGCCTCTTCCCGCTGAACAACCTGCATGGTCCTGGGGTTATGACGGCAACCAGGACTGCCAGGATTGCTGTCACTAAGCAATGCAGTCACATGAACACTGCGCTTTACAACCACTTAGCAATAGAAATTTTGGTCCCAATTGCCACCGTAACCCAAGGACTACCTGTACAACAGAAAATTATGTCTTAGCCTTTTAAGGACAAATTTCACTAATGTTAGTCATGTGTTTAAAGAAGTTTGTTGTTTAGTCGTTAAGTCGTGTCCGACTCTTCGTGACCCCATGAACCATATTGCGCCAGGCCTTCCTATCTTTCACTGCCTCCCTGAGTTTGCTCAATTTCATGCTCATTGCTTCAGTGATGCTATCTAGCCATCTCATCCTCTGCCGTCCTCTTCTCCTTTTGCCTTCCATCTTTCCCAGCATCAGGGTCTTTTCCAAAGAGTCTTAAAGAAGTTGGCTTTACTCAACTGCTTTTATTTTGTTTCATACTAGATTTTGATTTCCAATCAAAACAGTTTCCTCTTGCTTTATTTTTATAGATGAAAGGGATGCCTTCCATAACTGGGAACTTTGAGAGAGAAAGTAATAACTAAGTGGTAGTGATTTTGCAAAACTGAAATCAGGATCTGGAACAAGTTTTAGAACAAGGCCCAAGCATAAATAGCCACTACTAAAAGCAATGATGCAAAATTGATGAAATGTGCATCATGAAGTTATTATGCAAACCCTGTCCTTCCTTCCAGTGTCAAAAGCAAGTACATATTCTGTTTGTGTCACAATCCACATTGTGTCACTTGCCATTAATTCAGGTTAGGGTCTAGAAGATGATGATAATTTACTGGCTTAAAATACAATTCTTTCCAGTCGGACTAACCCCCTTAGTTTTAGCAGATAAATTTTCTCCTCCCTGGTAATGGGCTATGATCAAGCCAAGCATTTAATTGTTCAAAGAATAAGGGATGTAGAATTCCAAACTGAAGTTAACAGGCTGTCCCAACATAATACTGTAGATTGTGGATATGTGGATAAATAGGGGTATAGGGGAACCAGCATGTTATTTGCAATCCCTAACTTTCTCCAAGTTAAGAATAGCTTAACTTAAAGCTAGATACACCATTCTTTCTCAGCACTAGTTCAAGGCAGATATAATAAAATCCCCATAGCAGAGCACACCTGCCTATGTGGCGACAAGGAAGTTGAAAACATCTCACACATTTTATTACGTTGCCAATTTTATAGGGATATAAGGTCTATTTATATTTCGCCCAAATAGATAAATTCCCAGGGAGACCAGACAAATTTTATCTGAATCATCTTCTCTGGGACTTAAAACCCGCTATTACCTGTGCAGTAGCTAAATTTTATGTTGGTGCAATGAATAAAAGGAAAAAGCGGTTAAAGAAACAATTGGTTTAAGAAGATCACTTTTATTTTTACTCCCAATATCACTTTTGAATCAATATCTCTTAATAAGTTGCTAGGGGATATTTACTCTAAATCTTAGTTTTTATGGTTGTAGAGGAGTGAATGTAATATTATTATGTGATCTGTTTTTTAGTATATTATTGTTTCAATTTGTTTCACTCTGTCACTGTTCTCTTAAATTTGTTGGTCATTGTTCAAATGAAGATGTGTTCTGTCACTTGCTGTAATTGCCCGCTCCTCACATACATCTATGGGCCCAAGGCTGTTTTTTTTTTTCAGAATTAAAGTGGTCATGCAAAGGTAATTTGAATAAATATATCACTAGTATTACATCTAGTTTAGCCTAAAGAATTCTGCTTTTAAGTTGCATACGATAGATATGAACATTCCAGGTAGAACTGTAGCACACGTGAGGCCAGAGATGGACCGCTCCTTTCAAATGATGCTTTGCCCTACCTAGGATTTTTGAAATGGCTTTTTATTTTATGACGTGACTGTAATAGTATATACAAATACATAGTAGGAGTTTGTTTCTTTAAACAGTGATGTCATCAAAGTAAACAAGCAAAACCCACATGATGCTGATGTCACAAGGCCATGACCATTACCAGATATAACCGCAACCCAGATGATGCTGGTGTCGCTAGCTCATGACACCTACTGAATATGACATGTTTAATCCGATTCCATCAAGAAAAAAATAAACTCAAATCAATACTGATGAACACTAGCCCTAATCCTGTATGGATTCAAGTCAGAACTAACTGAAGTGAATACAGTGGTACCTCAAGTTACGAAGGCCCCCCCTTACGAAATTTTCGCGATACAACCAGCTCCGGCCCCAAAAATTTACCTCGCCGTGCGACCTCCGCCTCGAGCCACGAACCGGATCCGCGGCCAGTTGCCCAGCTGCCGTGTGGTCGCGGCTTCCTGTGGGCGAGATCGCGGTAGCAAGGAGACGTTCGGTGAGGCTTGTGGTGTGTTTTGTTGCGTTTGGAAGGTTTTTGGTGTGCTTGTCAGCATGGCTCCAAAGAAAATGCAGAGCGGGCTTGGCAAGAATAAGGCTTTGAAGAAGAAAGTGACGATCAAACTGAAGAAGGAGATTATAGAAAAGCACGATCGTGGTGTTCGTGTGACTGATCTGGCCTCGGAGTACAAGATGGCGAAGTCGACCATCTCGACTATTTTGAAGAATAAAGATGCCATCAGAGAAGCTGATGTGGCAAAAGGAGTAACGATGTTAACGAGGAAGAGGACACAAGTGCTGGAAGAGGTGGAAAAGCTGTTGTTAGTGTGGCTGAATGAGAAACAGCTGGCAGGTGATAGCGTGAGTGAAGCTATCATCTGTGAAAAAGCCAGGAAACTGCACAGTGATTTACTGCAGAAAAACCCCTCTACCAGCGCAGCAAGTGAGGAATTTAAAGCCAGCAGAGGCTGGTTTGAGAAATTCCGCAGAAGTGGCATCCACAATGTGGCAAGACATGGAGAGGCTTCCAGTTCTGACAAGGCTGCTGCAGAAGCCTACAAGAAAGAATTTGAGGACTTCATGAAGGCGGAAGGATACGTCCCTCAGCAAGTGTTCAACTGCGACGAGACAGGGATGTTCTGGAAGAAGATGCCAAACAGAACCTACATCACGCAGGAGGAAAAGGCACTGCCAGGGCATAAGCCCATGAAGGACAGGCTGACCCTTTTGCTATGTGCGAACGCAAGCAGCGACCTGAAGATTAAGCCGCTACTGGTGTACCATTCCCAGACCCCTCGTGCGTTCAGGGAGCACAATGTGAACAAGGCCAGACTGCCTGTCATGTGGAGGGCCAATGCGAGAGCGTGGGTCACAAGGCAGTTGTTCATGGAATGGCTGCACGAGGTGTTCGCACCCAGCGTTAAAAAATATCTTTCTGAGAACCAGCTGCCTGAAAGGTGCCTTCTTCTGATGGACAATGCCCCGGCACACCCTCCAGCCTTGGTGGATGATATGGATGCTGAGTATGACTTTATAAAGGTCAAGTTCCTCCCCCTCAACACGACACCTCTTCTGCAGCCCATAGACCAACAAGTGATCTGCAATTTTAAGAAGCTCTACACAAAGGTGCTCTTCACCAGGTGTTTCAATGTCACTGAGGAAACATCCTTGACTCTGGCAGAGTTTTGGAAGAAACATTTCAATGTCCTCCACTGCATCAGCCTCATTGACAAAGCCTGGGAAGATGTCACCTGCCAGACCTTAAACTCAGCCTGGAGGAAACTGTGGCCAGAATGTGTCACTGAACGTGACCGTGAAGGGTCTGATGCAGAGGTAGTGGAGGAGATTGTGTCCATGGGCAAGAGCATGGGTCTGGTTGTCGATGGTGCAGACATAGAGGAGCTTGTTGAGGACCATGAGGAGGAGCTGACCATGGAAGAACTTTCTGAGCTCCAGAGTGAGCAACAGAAAGCGCTTGGTGAGGAGCATTCCACTGAGGAAGAGGAAGACACGGAGGAGGTTAGCAGTGCCGAGATTAAATCCATTATGGAACAATGGAATGTGTGCCAGGACTTCTTTGAGAAGCACCACCCCAACATAACTGGAACGAACAGAGCGTTGAACATGATGAATGATAACGTGGTCTCTCATTTCCGGAGGGTTATGCAGCACAGGAAAAAACAACTGACTTTAGACAGGTTTTTCCCCAGAACTGAGCCTGCAGCTAAGAGGCAAAGAAGAGAGGACTTTCCCTCCAAACAATAACTGCCTCCCCACCCCATTCTCCCTCTTCATACTGTGCTGTACGTACTTTTTTTCATGTTTTTGTGGTTTAAAAATAAAATGCATATGTTTCAGAACTGTTTGTATTTACATTGAACCTTATGGGGAAATTTGCCTCGCGGCGCGACCAATTTCGGAGGGCGGATTAGCCGTATTTACATTGAACCTTATGGGGAAATTTGCCTCGCGGTGTGACCAAATCAAGTTGTGATCAGAGTCACGGAACGGATTAAATTCGTAACCCGAGGTACCACTGTAATTAACAGAAGCCTAGGCTTCATTGTAGTTTGGAAGCAAATCTTGTTTTGCGCGTTAGGAAATAAATAAAGGCCTAATATTTTAATTTTTGTGGAGTTTTTAAAATCACCCCTTAATTGCAGGAAAAAATAATTTTTTAAACTACAGCCTGCTTTACCTTTTCTAAAAGTTAAAAGACACACAGATTGGCAAATTTTAACCAGTAACATGCATGCACATGTACACACACACACACACACTTGCAAAGTTTAACTGGTAATGCAATTATGCCAGTAACACAAATGCACACATACAGATAAACATTTTGAAACAAACCTGTTTTGAGCCCTTTTGTGCAAAAGAAAACAAAAGTTTTATCTGCCCTCCAGCAAACAATGAAATTTAAGATAGCAACATACTTTAGTGTGAGCCTTTTAAACGAAAATAAATTCCTTGTACAACAGTTTAACTAAAGGTCTGAAACTGAGCACAGACATATCTTACAAAGATTACAGACAAATGCAACAGACATACAGTTGTGTAAAAAAGAAAGTACTCCCTTTTTGAGTTCTATGGTTTTACGTATCAGGACAAAATAAAAATCATCTTGTCCTTAGCAGTTCTCAAAAGTAGGTAAATACAACCTCAGATGAACAACAACACATGACATATTACACCATTTCATCATTTATTTTACAAAAAGAAAGCCAAAATGGAGAAGCCATGTGTGAAAAACTAAGTACACCCTTACTGCTTCCATAGGTATGAAGAGGCTAAGTAGCAGCCACATGCTGCTAACCAAATGCCCTTGATCAGTTGATCATCAGCAAGTGTGACTACCTCTATAAAAGCCAAAGTTTTAGGAGTTTGCTGGTCTTGAGCATTGAGGTGTGTGTTAACACACTGCTAAAGAGTAAAGACATCAGCAATGATCTTAGAGAAGTGATTGTTGCTGCCCATCAATCTGCGAAGGGTTATAAGGCCATTTCCAAACAACTGAAAGTCCATCATTCTACAATGAGGAAGATGATTCACAAGTGGAAAACATTCAAGACAGTTGCCAATCTTCCCAGGAGTGGATGTCCCAGCAAATTCACCCCAAGGTCAGACCATGCAATGCTCAGAGAAATTGCAAAAACTCCAAGAGTTACATCTCAGACTCTACAGTCCTCAGTTAGCATGTTAAATGTTAACGTTCATGACAGTACAATTAGAAAAAGACTGAACAAGTATGGTTTGTTTGGAAGGGTTGCCAGGAGAAAGCCTCTTCTCTCTAAAAAGAACATGGCAGCATGGCTTAGGTTTGCAAAGTTGATCTGAACAAATCACAAGACGTCTGGAACAGACAGATGAGACCAAAGTGGAGATGTTTGGCCATAACGCACAGTGCCATGTTTGGCGAAAACCAAATGCAGCATATCACCACAAACATCTCATACCAGCTGTCAAGCAGGGTGGTGGAGGGTTGATGACTTGGGCTTGTTTTGCAGCCACAGGACCTGGGCACCTTGCAGTCATTGAGTTGACCATGAACTCCTCTGTATACCAAAGTATTCTAGAGTCAAATGTGAGGCCATCTGTCCGACAGCTAAAGCTTGGCCGATGTTGTGTCATGCAACAGGACAATGATCTCAAGCGCACCAGCGAATCTACAACAGAATGGCTGAAAAAGAAAAGGATCAAGGTGTTGCAATGGCCCAGTCAAAGTCCAGACCTCCACCCGATTGAAATGCTGTGACGGGACCTCAAGAGAGCTGTGCATAAACAAATGCCCGCAAACCTCAATGAACCGAAGCAATGTTGTAAAGAAGAGTGGTCCAAAATTCCTCCACAACGATGTGAGAAACTGATGAAGTCATACAGAAAATGATTACTTCAAGTTATTGCGGCTAAAGGGTGTTCTACAAGCTATTGAATCATAAGGTGTACTTAGTTTTTCACACATGGCTTCTCCATTTTGGCTTTCCTTTTGTAAAATAAATGATGACATGGTGTAATATGTCATGTGTTGTGGTTCATCTGAGGTTGTATTTACCTACTTTTGAGAACTGCTAAGGACCAGATGATTTTTATTATGTCCTGATACATAAAACCATAGAACTCAAATGGGGTGTACTTTCTTTTTCCCACAACTGTATGTGTGTGGGGAATCAGTTACATTTCCAGACATGTCCCAGAACCATGATTCTGGGCATACCCTTGAGTCCAACTAAGTCACAAGACAGCGAGTAAAGGGGTGGGGCCAGGGGTGATATGTCCAGGCATGTCTGGGCAAAAACTGCATGACTTCTTAAAGTCTTTTTTACATTTTTAAAGTCCGCTGTGTTTTTGAAACATAAAGGTCAGTAGTTTTGAGGATGGCAACCTCAAATTCCAAAATGTGTAGCATTCCAAAATGCTTAAAGATTCTACAAATTCTATAAATTTGTAGATTACTTTATTAGAGACCCCGGCCAGCACACAAGGCCACTACTAGCAGAATGCAACAAAATCTGTTGGGATTTTGATGAAGAAAATTTTTTCTTCAAGCCAGTCTTATTTGTCTGTTGTAAGCAGTGCTGCAATTCTAAGGAGAGGATCACAGGGAAATGTAGGCAATATCCTGCAATACTTACTGGGAAGCCTGTGTAAACATGACCAGTACCACATTAAATCCCTGCAAAGGACCCCAGGCAAGTAAGTAACCGGTATTTATTTGATTGGATATAAATACCATATGTGGGGTGAATGTTGATCTAAAAGATTTGGTCTCTGAATTAACTGACAGTGACCAGTTCACAGGAGGCCACATTTATATTACTGTGGTGATCATGCTGTTTGCATTATGATCTAGACTGCTGTAGATTTCTGTAATTCAAGAAAGACTGGCCTGTTTGTGACAGTGGGTCTGATTATGGGATACAGACTAGCCAGAAAGGATTGCATACTGTAATATAGTGTGACACTTCCTCTTCTGAAGATGATGATGATGATGAGAGGTTTATGTTCAATGGCACAGTAATGCTCCTCTGTATTAATAAAATTATATGTTAAAGTCAATGTGTCAGAGGCCTTCAGTATGGTGGAGTATGAACAGATTCTAACTAGCATTTATTATATACCTGCTCATGTAGGGAGTTATGGAGGTGTGAATTCCCTATTTCAGGAGAGCAGAAAATATGACAAAAACCTGTCCAGGAAGCAAGTCAAGACCTGGCTTTCAGGACAAGAGACATTCTTTATAAACCCGCAAGGATCAGATGCTGGTAAAAACATTAATAAACAATCCTCTGAAGAAACTTTTAGCACATTACAATATTCATTACTTTGTCACCCATAGCAAAACCAAGGTTGCTGTTACAGAGAGGTTTGACTGTACTCTGTTAAGTAAACTCTGGAGATATTTTACCTCTGCAGCACGAATTGTAGAGCTTAATCTTATCGTCCTCAGACAAATTGCTCTTTGAAGAATGGCATGTTCTTCCAGTCAGTGTCTGTAGTCCCAATAGTAGGCACCTTGTCCCATAGTTTTTCCATCTGATGCAGCACTAGATAGACTTCCTCAGCACATTCCATGATTTACCTGGCAAATACACTAGTCACCAGAGAAATAGCTACTGGAATAGTAAGGGTCTAATTAATCCTCCTGATTGATTATCTGTTTCTTCTTTTGCAGTAAGATCTTCATATCACTCAATTTTTTAAGGAATCCTTTTTCTTTAAGGTTCAGAATTGTGATGATTTCAGAGGAACATTTCCTTTTAATGTGTTCAGGACTATTTCTGCTAGTGCCCCTACCAAATTATTGTTAGCAATGCATAAGATGACTTTCCTCTGTTTTAGTCTGGCCTTTTTTAAAAAAAAAATTTAAATTTCTCTGCAACTTCTCTGACTTTTTGGATGAACTAATTGTAGGTGATTGAGCTACTGTACTACTTTTTACTCTTTCTTTTCATAGTGTAAAACAACAGGCCAATCAGAGAGAAAGAACCCTGTTCTCAATCTGTAGGTTTCTGGGCTGCCAAAACTACTAGATAAGCACAGAGTTGCAAGTGGCGTGGAAAACTTCTAAAAAGTACTGCATTTTAATGAGGTACATCTGCTGGGCCAGCATGACAATTTGCATCTGATCATGGGGGCAGTGGAATAAAATCAAGTAGCTGGAGTTCAGAGCTATTATTCCACATCAAAAGATGGAATAAAATTAATATATGGAAATTTATTAAGTAGTTCTGGCAGGGAGGGTCACAAGTCACTCTGGTAAGTTGCTCTCACTATTTCTCCTGCCCACAGCACCACCCTCGCCCATGTGCAGCCTCTGCCGGCCCTCCCAGTCTCTCCCCCAGCCTCCTGCAAGGCCTGCACCAGCCCTCTCTGGCCGCTCATGACTTCTGCATGGCCTGTGCTGGCCCTCCCAGGCCCTTCCCCAGCATCCCACAACTTTCCCCAACCTCCTGCTACTTGCATGCAGCCTGCACTGATCCTCCCAGGCCCTTACCTGGCCCTCTTCCAGACTTCCCCAACCCTCCGCGACACTCCCCAGACCTCCCACAGTGCATCCATGCTCCTTACCTGCGATTCCCACCTCTTCCCACTTAACAACCCACACATCTTGGGGTTACAACAGCAACCAGGACTGCCCGGGATTGCCATCACTGAGTGATGCAGTCACATGACATTGCACTTTATGACTGCATCGCTTAGCGATGGCAATCCCAGTCCCCATCGCCATCGTAACCCGAGGACTATCTGTATGTTTGATAAAAAGTCTTTTCCAGAATTGGACAGTCCACTTATAATACAAGAGAAAGGTTGTACAAACCGTACATATTTTTCATCACGTTTAATAATCCGTAAGTTAGCATACAGTGATCTTCTGTCCTTTATGTCCTTTTATTACACACTTTTAGAGTTTTTCTAAGTACCAAAGCTGTTCTACCACTGTCTCTTTCTTCTCCTCCTCCTCTGACAGCCAGTAATCATTCACTAAATCTTTGAGGCCCTCAAAGTTAATTTTATCACAATTAGTGCTATTCAGTGTAAGACCCTTCATCTTTAGTACTGTTTTCACATTCAACAAAGCGTACCTGTACATTTTGGGGCCTGTTGACATAAACTCTGCAAGCGAGCAAAGGAGGGAAGGAGGGCACGGTGTATGCATGCAAGTGAGGAAAGGAGAAGGAGGGTGCTGGTGCATGTGAGTGAGCAAAGGAGGGAAGAAGGGCATGGTGCATGTGAGCGAGTGAAGGGGGAAGGCAGGTGCTGGTGCTTGCGAGGGAAGGAGGGGGTGGTACATGCCTGTGAGTGAGTGAAGAAGAAAAGGAGGGTGTGGTGTGTGCAAGTGAAGGTGAAGGAGGATGCAGTGCGTGCATGCAAGCAAAGAGGGGAAGGAGGGTGAAGTGCATGTGAGCGAAGAAAGGCGGGAGTGGGTGGGGGAGACTTACCCCAGCAACGTGTGACCTCCTCTGCCAGCTTCCCCATTGACTTTGCTTGTGGGAAGCCAGCAGGGAAGGTGGCAAATGGCAATCATGTGGTTGTGGGGTGTTTGGCAACTGGTTGTAAGTGCAAACTGGTTGCCAAGCACCCAGATTCTGATCACATGGCCGCAGGGGCACTGCAATGGCCATAACTTTGGGGACCAGTTGTAAGTCCATTTTTTCAACACTGTCATAACTTCGTATGGTTGCTGAACAATTGGTTGTAACTTGAGGACTACCTGTATTTGCTTGTGTCTTGCCACCTGTAGCTGCACCAAAGTACTTACAAGGAGGGAATATACTTACTACTTTCTGAATGTGTTGCATGCATGAGTGAATGTGCTGGGTCGGGAATTCACAGCCCTATTTAAGTTAACCACTGAATGCACAGGCTGCTTTAGGTTGTGTTAGCAGTTTCTCTTGCACATAGAAATGTATTGCTCATCATATTTTAAAATTTTTAAATTTTAAAAGGATGGCACATCTACCCCTGAATATGGTGGCATGGCTCTGAAAACTTCCCAGATTTAATAATAACATCTAATACAAGTTGATACTACAGCACATCTTCCACCACAAAGGCTGTTTGATGCCCCGGATAGGTTAATCTTGAGTTACAATTCTGTGAACATGTACTTAGAAATAAGTCCTTCTGAACACAAGGAGAAATTTAATTCTGATTGTTTTTATTGGGGAAATTTGTTTTGTTTTGTTTTGTTTCATTTGCTTGTTTAGCAGTCCCCATCAAATTCAAGTATTCTGTATCAAAAAAGGAAGGAACTTAAAACAAATGAATGAATGCATATTAATATATTTTAAGGGAAGATACCTCTGCAGAAGTGAGATCTCATCTCAAGACAAAATGGCCATAAAAGGAGGATCCTAGTGATCAGAGAAGAGGGGGGTTGCCTTCAGTAACCTAGTGGCCAATTGGACCTAGGCAGATCCCACCCCCTGGCTGTATCAATGTATTTTCAGTGGAGCAACATTGGTCATACATATAGGAAGAAGTGTGCTGAGAAAAAGAAGAAAACACTACTTTAAAAGCTGTTTTTCTGGGGAAACTGATATTAGTGCCAAGTCTGTCTGATCAAATTCAATCCATGACATTGTGATAACCATAGGATTATTTTAATGTATCATTGGCCCAATACACTTCAATATGTTGCAAGTCACACTCTTGAACTTTTTTTTGAGGAACAGAGAAAATGGAGACTTAAAGTAGTGATTCATGGGATGAAGATCATAATCCCCAACAGTGCTATTGGGGAATTTATTTTTCAGGCACAGAACTGGTGAGTCTATCAAGACCCTGGTATTGCTGTGTAATGTTGAGATGAGAAAATCCATTTGAACTATTGCTCCTGAATTCTTTCAACAGTGACAGGGACCCCATTATATGATTAAAAATAACAAGAATCATAAATCACAGTCCTATCTTTATCTGCATCCAGACAGCTCTGACCCTGATGGCATTCAGGAAGGTCTTAAAGACTTAGCTGTTCTCCCAGGCCTTGTATAGGGTGCATGCCACTCCTCTTATTAGAAATTTAAAAAAAAAATCCCCTCTCACCCCTATGGGTGGTACGTGTCTTCCTCAATCTCAGGTTCTCTACCAGAGGCCTGGGAGTTTGAGGGATCTGCGCAGTACCTTAGCTGTTCCTAGCACTGCACTCTTCTGGACAGAGAGCTCTAATGTTGTTCCTGGGATCTATTGGAGCCATTCTCCCAGCTGAGGAGTCACAGCCCCAAGCGCTCCTACCACCACTGGGACCACTTTGGCCTTTACTTTCCACATCCTCTCTATTTCCTCCTTCAGGCCCTGGTACTTCTCCAGCTTCTCATGCTCCTTCTTCCTGATGTTGCTGTCACTTGGCACTGCTACATCTATCATTACCGCTGTCTTCTGGTCTTTGTCTACTACCACGATGTCTGGTTGATTGGCCAGTACCTGCCTGTCCATCTGGATCTGGAAGTCCCACAGGATCTTAGCCCTGTTATTCTCCATGACCTTCTGTGGAATCTCTCATCTGAGCTTGGGGGGGTCTAGCCCATACACTCTGCAGATGTTCCTGTACACAATGCCAGCTACTTGGTTGTGCTGTTCAATATATGCTGTTCCTGCCTGCATCTTACACCCTGCCACTATGTGCTGGACTGTCTCTGAGGCCTCTTTGCACAATCTGCACCTTGGGTCTTGTCTAGTGTGATAGACCCCTGCTTCTATGGATCTGGTGCTTAGTGCCTATTCTTGTGCTGCTACAATCAGTGCCTCAATGCTGTCTTTTAGTCCAGCCTTTTCCAGCCACTGATAGGATTTCCCAATGTCAGCCACCTCAGCTATCTGTCGATGGTACATCCCATACAGGGGCTTGTCTTGCCATGGTATTTCCTCCACTTGAACTTCCTCCCATGTCTGCTGTTGCCTGAGGCATTTTCTCAGCAGCTCATCTTTGGGTGCCATCTTACTGATGTACTCCTGGATGCTCCGGATTTCATCCAGGACAGTGGCTTTGACACTCATCAGACCCCACCCGCCCTCTTTGCGGCTGGTGTACAATCTCTGGGTGTTGGACTTGGGATGGAAACCTCCATACAATGTAAGGAGCTTCCAGATCTTCACATCGGCAGTTTCCATGTCTTCCTTTGGCCAGCTCACTATACCGGCAGGGTATCGGGTGACTGGCAGGGCATACATGTTGATGGCATGGATCTTGTTCTTCCCATTGAGCTGGCTCTTCAGGACCTGTCTTATCCTTTGGTGGTACTTGGATGTTGCTGTCTTCCTTGCCTCCTCATCATGGTTCCCATGTGACTGTGGGACACAAAGGTATTTATAGCTGGTCTCTATGTCTGCTATGTGGCCCACTGGTAGTTCCACTCCATCGGTCTTAACTACCTTCCCTCTCTTTACTATCATCCTGCCACATTTCTTCAGTCTGAATGACATCCCAATGTCCTCACTGTAGATCTGTGTCAGGTAGATCAGTGTCGTTCACTCTTAGCATACAGCTTGATGTCATCCATGTAGAGGAGGTGGCTGATGGTGATTCTGTAGAGGAGGTAGAATCACCATCAGCCACCTCCTCTACAGAAATTACATATATATACATATATACATACATACATACATACATACATACATACATATATACAGTGGTACCTCGGGTTACAAACGCCCCTCCTTACGAATTTTTCGAGATACGACCAGCCCTGGCCCCAAAAATTTACCTCGACATGCGAACTCCGCCTCGACCTGCAAACCGGATCTGTGGCCATTTGCCCTGCTGCCACGTGGTCACGGCTTCCTGTGGGCGAGATCACGGTAGCAAGGAGACGTTCAGTGAGGCTTGTGGTGTGTTTTGTGGCGTTTGGAAGGTTTTTGGTGTGCTTGTCAGCATGGCTCCAAAGAAAATGCAGAGCAGGCTTGGCAAGAATAAGGCTTTGTATGTATTTACATTGAACCTTATGGGGAAATTTGCCTCGTGGTGCGACCAAATTTGGAGGGCGGAACGGATTAACCGTATTTACATTGAACCTTATGGGAAAATTTACCTCGAGTTGCGACCAACTCGAGTTGTGATCAGAGTCACGGAACAGATTAAGTTCGTAACTCGAGGTACCACTGTATATATGACTGCCATTGTGTTATATCTCTTATTGTACTTTTTAAATTTATGTTATTGTATCTATATTCTGTTTTATATTGTAAACCATCCAGAACTGTTTTGGAATTGGGTGGCACCAAAACTGAAATAAAGAAATTAACAAAAAAAATCATAGTCATAAATCCAGTTCCTCCAAATAAGGCAAGGGTAGTATGCCAGAAGGTTTTTATACATAGTGCCAGTATATGACTGAAGCATGATCCAGAAGTGCAATGCCCTGAAGCAAAATAGTTGAATCATAGAATTAAAGCTTCTCAAAGTTTCCCTCCTTAAGGTATCCCTGACAAATGGCTATCTAGTCCATTTGAACATACCCACTGAAATCTCACCATTATTAAGCTACTCTTAGCATTAGGAAGTTTTTTCTGCCATTTAATTTGAATCTGCTCTCCCAAAACTTAAATCCATGATTCCATGTCCTGCACTCCAGAATGTTAACAGGTTTTTACTTTCTTGAATCTATCCCAGTTGTTCAAATTTTTCTTTTAAAGTGCAGTGCCCCAAACTGAATGTAAAACTGGACTCTGAAAAATGGCAGAATAAAGTAGAACTACAGTATAATAGCTTATAATTTGGAAAGTTGTCTTCTGTTGATGCAACTTATAATTGCATTTATCTCTTTTGTAGTCTCATTGCATTGCTATATTTGGGGGGTGGGGAGAATGAAATATAACAACCAAAATATAATAATCAGAATAAAAAATACAATGGTACCTATACAGTAAAAAAGAAAGACATAGCAGTAATTAAAGTGAGCTAA
Organism: Liasis olivaceus; assembly: GCA_030867105.1. Lineage (NCBI taxonomy): Eukaryota > Metazoa > Chordata > Lepidosauria > Squamata > Pythonidae > Liasis > Liasis olivaceus. Next base: position 61,544,213 of record CM061351.1, read on the forward strand.
AATTGTTAAAAAATAAAATAAAAAAGGGATTCATATAATATTAATACAGAACTAGCTTAATCCTTTAATGTAGAATTAAATCTACACCATATAGAAACATGCTGCTCCATCTTATTTTTTACAAATGAGATGCTTGAGCAGTGGGGCTGAAATTAAATCAGATGGTATTTAACAGGGAGAATTACAAAGTTCTGCATCTGGGTAGGAAAAATGAAAGATACAAATATAGGATGGGAGAGACCAAACTTGAGAGCAGCAAATGTAAAAGGGATCTGGGTGCTGCTGCAGAGGGTTAAAAAAGGACAATAATGACTTGGATCAAGTTTAGAGGAGGGCTGTCAAAATGGTAAAGGGTCTGGAAACCAAGCCTTGTGAAGAAAGGCTATGAAAACTGGTATATTTAGCCTACAAAACAAATGCACAACTAAAGGGAGATATGATAACAGTCTTTAAATATCTGAAGGGTTGACATACAAAAGAGGGAGGGGATTTATTCTTTATTGCCCCAGAGGGCAACACTAGAACCAAGAGGTTAGAACTACAAGAGGTTTGGGCTAAACATCAAAAACTTTCTGCCTGTAGAAACTGTCAGCCAGTGAACAGGCTGTCACATGAAGTTCTCCTTCACATGAAGTTCTCCTTCAAACAGAGGCTAAATGGTGATGTTAGAGATGCTCTAGTGAATTCTGCACAGAGCAGTATGTTGAATTAGGTGGCCTCCATGGTCTCTTCAACTCTATGATTCCATGATTATAACCCCTAAAGGCTAAATAAAAATGAAGATAATTAAATATTAGGGTTGGCACATGGAATCCAGGTGTGGGCAATTAAACCTTTGCTTTAATAGTTGTGTAGAAGAGGAAATTTCAGCATCTATTGCCTGTATTGCAAGCTGTACCTTTTGAGCACCTGTTCTTTTATACAATGATTACAGATATAGGTTACCATATATCATATAAGCAACCCTAATTATATACTGCGCAAGGTCTCAGTCAGAGAAAGTAACTGTCAGCTCACCTGTACAGGCTGCATTCCTTCTTTTCTGTCCTTATTTTTCTTGTAATTGGAAATTCCTTTCCATATGCCTCAATATACTGTATGTAGTTTGGTACTTTCTGTTTTACTAGGTAGCATTTCTCTATTGGCCTGGATGCTAATACCACTGGAGGGAAAAATAGTTTAGAGATATTAAACTAGTCTAGTAGCGTACAATAACATGTATTTAAGTTTAACTTTCTCTATATAAGCTCAGTTGTGTGTTTTTATGGAAATTGGCACCTATATCTATCAGATTGTATGTTAATAGCAGATCTATCAATGTGATCTGCTCAGAACTTCATCTTGCCCCTTATAGTTTTTCTATGGGATATTTTTTAAGTCAGAATTTGAACGACTATATTTTACCTCCTCCACTATTGAATGTTCTGCATGTGACACCTTAAAGCTGAAAATGATTTTTTACCTTTTCTCTTTTCCTTTTCTTTTAAAAATAAAATTAATTCTGTTTAAATTTTATGAGATTGTTCTAACCCAAAGGAGGACATGATTAGATTCAGTAACATGCCTCAGTGAAGGGGGTGTAGAGAACAAGGAGGATGACCTTGATGGAAATATGCAAGAACCAGTACCTAGGAAAAAGGGACAGAAACATGTTTTCAGTCCTGAGAAAAAGAATATTTGGATGCCTCTCTGATTCACTGGGGCATAAGAAGAGGAAGGAGCTACAACACAAGCAGACTTGCAAGATTCTGTTATTGCAGCTAATCTCAATAAAGCTAATTTTAGCCCTCCTGTGGAATTGATTTCCTGGTTTGGTCTCCCTAATGGGGTTGACAGGGGACCAGGAGGTGGCTATAGAATTTATCTCCCTTTATCATTTCATTTTTCCTTATCCTTATCAGTAAAGTGCATATGCTATGGGAGCCCTGTTTCTCTCACATGCCAGGGTTAGGAAGGAGGTACTGGCATGTAACAGGCAGTAAGAATAACTTTAAGGAGAAAGAGCCGCAACCAAGGCAACAGTCAAATGAAATCTGAGTCCAGGGCAGAAATGTAATTTGAGAAAACATCTTAGACATGATCCTCCCTAGTTTTCATGAAGATAAAGTAAGGGAAGGGGGAGACACATTCAGTCTTGCAAGATTTTGTTACTGTAACCTTATAATAAAAGTAGTATTAGCATTTGTGACTCTGGTTTCCCTAATCTGGTCTACCTTGAAGAACTGACAGGGCATCCCCTTAGAATGGTATTCCTCACAGTGTGGTCCAAGGATCCCTGGGGCTCTCCCAAGACTGACTCAGGAGTCCACAAAATCAAAATTATTTGCTAGCCTATGTTGAAAAATAATACAATGTTAAAATCATGGAGTCCTTGGGGTTCTTTGAGCTTAGTTGTTTTCTTACAAACATTTCATTACCTGGCTAGAAAACATGTTCATTGCTAGAATGGGATGGGGTTTGCTCTCTGTTTATACAGGTGAAACTCGAAAAATTAGAATATCATGCAAATGTTCATTTATGTCAGGATGGCAACTCAAAAGGTGAAACCAGTATATGAGATAGACACATTACATGCAAAGCGAGATATGTCAAGCCTTACTTTGGTATAATTGTGATGATTATGGCGTACAGCTTATGAAAACCCCAAATTCACAATCTCAGAAAATTAGAATATTACATGACATCAATAACACAAGGATTGGAAATAGAACAATATCAGACCTCTGCAAAGTATAAGCATGCATATGTACTCAGTACTTGGTTTGGGCCCCTTTTGCAGCAATGACTGCCACAATGCGGCGTGGCATGGATGCTATCAGCCTGTGGCACTGCTGAGGTGTTATGGAAGACCAGGATGCTTCAATAGCGGCCTTCAGCTCCGCTGCATTGTTAGGTCTCATGTCCCTCATCTTTCTCTTGGCAATGCCCCCTCGATTCTCTATGGGGTTCAGGTCAGGCGAGTTTGCTGGCCAATCAAGCACAGTAATCCCATGGTCATTGGACCAGGTTTTGGTACTTTTGGCAGTGTGGGCAGGTGCCAAGTCCTGCTGCAAAATGAAGTCAGCATCCCCATAAAGCTCGTCTGCGGAAGGAAGCATGAAGTGCTCCAAAATCTCCTGGTAGATGGCTGCGTTGACCCTGGACTTAATGAAGCACAGTGGACCAACACCAGCAGATGACATGGCTCCCCAAATCAACACAGACTGTGGAAACTTCACACTGGACTTCAAGCATCGTGCATTGTGTGCCTCTCCATTCTTCCCCCAGACTCTGGGTCCTTGGTTCCCAAATGAGATGCAAAAGTTGCTTTCATCAGAAAAGAGGACTTTGGACCACTGGGCAACAGACCAGTTCTTTTTTTCTGTAGCCCAGGTAAGACGCTTCTGACGTTGTTTGTTGTTCAGGAGCGGCTTGACAAGAGGAATACGACATTTGAAGCCCATGTCCAGGATCCGTCTGTGTGTGGTGGCTCTTGATGCACTAACTCCAGCCTCAGTCCACTCCTTGTGAAAGTCCCCAACACTTTTGAATGGCCTTTTCCTGACAATCTTCTCCAGGCTGCGGTCATCCCTGCTGCTTGTGCATCTTTTTCTCCCACATTTTTCCCTTCCACATAACCTTCTATTGATGTGCTTTGATACAGCACTTTGGGAACATCCAACTTCTTTTGCAATTACCTTTTGGGGCTTTCCCTCCTTATGGAGGGTGTCAATGACAGTTTTCTGCACAACTGTCAGGTCAGCAGTCTTTCCCATGCTTGTGATTCCAACCAGCCTGAGAGACCATTTAAAGGCTCAGGACCCCTTTGCAGGTGTTATGGATTCATTAGCTGATTAGAGGGGGACACTTTGAGCCTAGAATATTGAACCTTTTTACACTATTCTAATTTTCTGAGATTGTGAATTTGGGGTTTTCATAAGCTGTACGCCATAATCATCACAATTATACCAAAGTAAGGCTTGACATATCTCACTTTGCATGTAATGCATCTATCTCATATATTGGTTTCACCTTTTGAGTTGCCATACTGACATAAATGAACATTTGCATGATATTCTAATTTTTCGAGTTTCACCTGTATACTGTGGCATGCCCTGTCTGTGTTGTTTTTGTTTTTTTGGTAGTTCTGGTTTTTAGTTTTGTTTTTCTGGTAGTTCCTTGATTAGGATATTGTTTACTGCTTGATTGTATGTATGGTGATAACCTTGGTGTTAAAACTCTGCTTATCTGGGTGATAATTGCTGGTGAGGAGATGTTCTGGTCTTTTGTGTCCTTTTATTGTCTCTTTTGAATAGTGTGTAGATGTTGTTTATCTCTATGTGCCTGTTGATGGCTGCCTTGTCTGAATATCAAGCTTCCAGGAATTCCCTCACATTTTTGGATTTAGCTTGGTCTAAGATGCAGACAGTTTCCCAGTTGAAAGTATGGTTATGTCTTTCCATGTGTTGTGAGATTAAGGAGTTTTCATCATGTCTTCTGACTGCTAGTTGGTGTTCATGGATGCACTCTGCAAGAAAACAACCAAGCTCAGAGAACCCCAAGGACTCCACAGTTCAACCTTGAACTACACATATTCTCTTCTAATGTTAAAATCCCATCAAACAATCTTGAGAAGCAGTAACAGCAGCAAATGAGTCAATTTTAATTTTTAACATGGTAAATATCTATAAATTAACCCATAGAAACAAAGGCTCTTTTGAGGTCCTCTATAATTTTTGAAAGTAGGAAGGGGTCCTGAGACAAAAAGGTTTAAAAAACATTGCCATTGATAGGTGGGGTCAGCAATTACAACAAGAAGGGGAGTGGAGGTTTGAGATCTGCAACTTTTCACCCTTATGAGCTCAGCACTGCCACTACAAAGGCAGAAAGAGCTAAATGGCTCCTGAGAGTGGAAAGGGGAGAGTTAACAAGAGGTTTCCCTCCACTCCTACAGCCCATGTATCTGGGCATACTTCTGGTAATAAAGGAGTCAGGGAAACTGCTTCTCTTGCTTCTTCCCTTCCAATTGTTTCCCCTATCCCACAGGCTAACAGTAGGATGATACTCTTTTTTAGCCACCTTATTGGTGTATTGGTAGAGTGCTCTAGAAATGTTTTTGGAAATGTTGCTGTAAGTGGCTTCGTTTTCTCCTGTGCCAGTTGCCACTGCTTCTCCTGCACTGTCCTCATCTTTGGCTTCCACACTTGTCTCTCTCTTTTCACTCACTAGTTACCACTGCCTTCTTTGACCTCCACACTTGTGCCTGTTTGTTTCTGGATGTTTTTCTTACATTTAACTTTCTCAAATTTTATTTCAGATATTTTATTGATACTATCCCTTTTCTTGTTAAGATTTCACCTGTCTCCCATAGTATCTGCCTGACTGATCCAAACTGGCAGAGTTGGCATGCTCCGAGTTCCTTCGATTAAACAATGCCATCTGTTGGGACCCTGGAAATGCCCCTTCCCGGTAGCAGCGCCGCTCTGGAATGAAATTTCCCCCAAGATCCAAACATTCTCCACCCTGGTGGCCTTTGGCAAGGGTGATTGAAACACCCTTTTTTCTTTGTTCCCATCCAGCTTTGTCATTTCTGCCATCTTTATTCTTTTTGGGGGGTTTTTTGTTGTTGTTTCCTTGTTTTTAAATGTTTTTAACAATTTATGAACTGCCCAGAGTCACTGGGAGTCAGGTGGCATATATTTTTTATTGATTTTTTATTATTACTATATAGCTCAAGAAGGGGTTGTGTGTATGAGGGGGATATTTTGATATGCTTTTTGAATCCTAAATGTTTCCTAAATATTTGAGCTTTGTATTCTGCTTTTAAATAATTTGTCCTGTGAGTGTTATTTCTATTTTTGAAATCACTTTGCTCTTTTGAATGTAAACAACCTTCCAGGTGATAAGACAAGTCAAAGGTGCTTACATAAAAACATAAAAATCAGAAAATGAATCCATTTCCATTAACTAAAATAGACTTAAGAATTCTTCCACACTTATAACTGCCATTTCCTAAACAAGAGTAATAGATTATTTATTGAAAGATTGCCCAGATTGTTGAATATCTAAAGAAATATGAAAAGAAAGAATGTGAAAGGAGTATTTCCTTATTTGTGTGTAGACACAACCTATAATGCATGTTACAGATACTGAATATCAACCAAGATTACTTTGTTTTACCTAGATTAGATTGTTAAGGTCTTATGATTACTTTAATAAGTGAACCTTGAAAGTATGACCTAGGATGTTGTTTTTTTCCTAAATGTTGTCACTTCAAACTTTACTATTGTCAGAATCCTCGCAATCAATCAACTGCCTTGCTAGTTTGCTTGCTTCATTTCTGCCATTACTGTGAAGGGGGGAAGATTGGCGGGGGGGGGGGTGAGGTTAACCATTAGGCGCAGATGGACTGTTATCTGGTTCTCAGGAATGCCCAAGGTCGTACCAGCATGAGACCCGGAGAGAACCATTGACATGTGCAAGAGAGACTCAGAGAATGAAGTGGGGGGGTGAAATGGGAATGAGGTAAAAGTAAGTTTTGGCACACGCGGAACTAAGTTCCAGCTATCGCTTTAGAGCTGTGCACTATTTTCCAATAAATGAACTTTTGTTTGAACCTGCATTGGCTTCAATGGGAGTTGCTTTCACTGGGAACTGAGTACCATGGTTCTTACAACTATGTAGGAAAAATAGGAGTAATTTTGCGCAATTTTTCTCAATTTCTCAAGAGATTTTTTAAACCTTTGGTCTTCTTTTTCTGTCTCTCATTAGGACTTAGTTTATAGTCCCCTAAGTCTCCTCATTCCCCTTCTTTAAACCTGCTCCAGTTTGTCTGAAATCTTATTTTTTAGGTACCTATTTAAAATATTTTCTTTTTATTGTAACGTTATAAATCTTGTTACTTGTATTATTTCAATGCCAAATTCAATGCAATAATATTTATGTAATATGATTAAAAATTATAAACATTCTATTATTTAGAAAGCTTAAAGTATTGAAAATAAGAACAAAGTAAAATCTTCTAAAGAGTGATGCCAATACTTTAATCTATCGAGATCAGTTATAAGTTCTTTTGTCTCTCAGAAAATGCTAAATATTATGTCACTTGCAAAATTGGTAAGTATTTCCTTCACTCCATATGGGATGAAGAGATAAATGTTTGTAACCTTAGAGGGGGTGAAAAGTCACTAAATTTGTTTATACTTGTGATGAAGGTTGGAAGTCACTTCTTAGTATATATTTCTTTTCTCTTTATTATATTACTTTTCTCTTTCTTCTTTCTTCTTTCCCTTTTTCCTTGCACTTTTTACTCCTTTCTATTCTCTTTTCTTTAGTTTGTATTAGATTTTACTATTATAATCCAAATTCTTAATAAAAGTATATATAAGAAAAATTGTAAGGCTGTAGGTACAGGTAGTAAAACTTGAGAAATGTTAAAATATGGGTGTGATTTGCTTATAGAATAGCTGTGTAGCTATAACACTTCTGTACATCTAGGCCCAATGATTGGTATGTATAATGTTATCCCATTATACAAAGGGAAAGGTAACAAGACTGCATACAAAAACTGTAAAGGGATTAGTTTTTAAATGTGCTTGGGAAGGGGTTTTCCAGAATTTGGATTGAAAGGGTACATAAAGCGTACATAGTGAGCAAACTTTAGGAAGTACAGTGTGTCTTTAGGCAGGACACTGTGTGGGGAAGATTTTCAATTTTTTTTCCCTTAGTCCTCAGTTAACAATGGTAATTGGGACTGGAATTTCTATCACTAAGAGATGCAGTTGTAAAGCGCAACATCACATGACTGTGCCACTTAGCGATGGCAGTTCCGGCGGTCCCCACTTACTGTCATTAGAGGCCTGTGCAGGTTGTTAAGTGAGGACATCATGTGATCATGACTTACAACTTCCTGCTGACTTTGCTTGTGGGAAACTGGTGGGGAAAGTCACAAATTGCAATCATGTGACTGTGGGACACTGTGACAGTCAGAAGTCCGGACCGGTTGCCGAATGATTATGGAACACTGTACCAGTTGAAACTTCAAGGACTGGTCGTAACTATCATTAGTTCAGTGCGGTCACAAGTTTGAACGGTCGCTGAACAAGTGGTCATTAAATGAGGACCACCTGTATATTATTTTGAGATCTATAACAGTGTAATAAAAAGGGAAGATTTTTCCCCTGCAGCAGTTCATTGAAAACTGTATGAGAATAAATGGAAGGCTTAGCAAATGATTCAACATTGAGCAGAGAGTAAAACTAGGATGTATGGTATCCTCTTTGTTATGTAATGTATTCATGGATGTAAGGAATGCTTGTGGTTAGCAGTGTTTTGGTTGAGGACATGAACAAATGTTTATTTTTGTATGTAAATGACACCATTGTTCACTACTATATATGAAACCAATTAGTTGGCAGTGGAAATAACAGTGTTTGAACCAACAACAGACTTTTAAGAAGAATCATTTTAACTGCAGCTATTCTACAAAGCCATCATAATAAAAGTTGTTGCCATGATTTAAATACTGTTTTATGCCAAAGAATATCATATTCAAATTTTTTTTTAATTTAGTACCAATCATTTATTTATTTATCAAATTTATAAGGCCACCCAACTCCATGATGACTATAGGCTACCAGTATGCAACCCAGCTGAAAAGGATCAAAATAATCCATTTCTTCCTGAGCCCTCTGAAGCTGTAGCCTAACTACCTTCCTAACAACTTTCCCTAAAAAAAGAAGATTGGAGACTAGACGTCAGTTGTCCAGGATTGTTTGGATCCAGTGACTGCTTCTTAAGGAGGGAGTATACCTCCCATCTTTAAGAAGCAAGTTGAACTACCCACTCCCTCAACAAAGCTGATACTACTGCATGGAACCCCCTCCTGAGCAGACTTCACAAGCCAGAAGGGACATGGATTTAATACACAAGTGGTAAGGTTAACAATCCTGAGGATCCTATCCACTTACTCAGAAGTTACAGGCTCAAACTCATTCCAGCTAACCATGCAAGATAATGATTCTGTTACCTCTTCCCCAGGCAGAGTCCAACTCTGAGTGAATTTGAGTAACTGTATATACCAGATGTCTAGAAATTCTTCATAACAGCCCTACAGATAGTCCTGTGACTCATCCCTTCCCAGCAAGGAATTGGTCACTTTGAAAAGGGCTATTGGATGGCTATTGGCAGATGCAATAAGAGCAAAAAAGTAATTTATGTTTTGCCACTCTTATCACCACAATGTAATCCCGAACATGAGCTCTTACTCATATTCAGTTGGATTCACTCTTCATCTTACTCCAATGGTGCTCTAGGTATCTCTTCTGTGTTCCATCTCTCAGAGTTCCTCAGAAAACCAAGAAGCACTCCAGCATCAATACAGACTAAGCTTCATGGCCTCAGAGTGGGTAGATCAGGTCCCACCGGGTGCTGCATCCACTAATTCAGCAACCACTGAATCCAACACTGACACCCTCCCAGGTCCCTCTTCAGCCAGCACTGTAGCCAACATTCTGGCTTGGAAATCCTACACCACATCAAAGTAAGTGCTCTGCAAGCAAGCAGCAAGATGCTGACTGTGCTAGCAAGCCTGGCACCTCATTATTGGCAATTACTGAGCAAGGAAAGACTCAGCTGTGCATGCTGAGGTGGGGGGAGATGATTTAAACTGTGCAGGGACTGCCTTCCATTGCTGGAAGCAACTTTGGCATCTACCTTTATGCTTCATGTATTCCTGCTCTTGACCTACGTTTTCAACCCTGGCATGTTCCTAACCAAGCCTGTGGCTCTTCACTTTTCAAGTCGTTGTGTGATATTTGATTATAGACTGTCTGACTAGGATTACATCTTTTCCTCAGTCTCTAGTAAACTGTCATGCACACGCACATTCTTTCTCCTGCTTCCCAACTCCTCTTCTGTTCCCTCACCCCCACCCATCTGCTGCCATCTCTCCAGCCAAGCCTTCCTGACGTCTTCAAAAGCCTTGCTGCAAATGCTCTGCTGCAAACACTCTATTCCTTCCAACACTGTGTGTTTTCCCACCCAGCACCTCAGCAAGCCTTGCCCCCAAAGTGCCCACATCCAGCCCACACTTTGCCTGCCAGTTGCATGGGCATTTTCTCCCTTTGCTGAAGCCAGGACACAATACTAAGAGGCCACATAGGAGCAACTGAATCCAAGGCCCCTATCACATGCTCATTCCAGGCAGCGACTAGCCTACCAGATCCTCAGCCCAAGTTCTCTCTGGAACTCATTAGGGTCCATTAGTTGCCTGGGGTGGACTGCTCTAAATTTACTCCTAAATATTTAAATCCACCTTGAATAATATTATGTCCATAACATTCAGAGCTGATTCTGCAATTCTTTATAGATACTAATTAGCGTAGCATTTGATTATCAAATTAACTTTTAATGCTGTGTAAAATGTAATTAATTCAAGCTGCAGTTGCAATAAGGAATACCATCATTTCCAAATTTATTTGAGTATTTTTATTTTTGTATTTATTTCTATGAATTTTGGGGTTTTATAGTGAAATAAACAATATATCCAAAAAAACAAAAATTATTCCAGTTTACAGTCAATAAACCATATAATACAACAACCATAAACCAACCTACAGGGGTCACCTAACATCCCAGCCCAGACACCTGAGGAAACAACCAGGTCTTTAGTGCCTTGCAGAAAGCCAACAGGGTCGGGGCCATCCAGGAGCTCATCATCATCTTGTTTCTTCTTTAACAAAGCTTTATACACTTAGCTTCTCTTTAATATTTTCTATTATTTTACTCAGAACCAACATTAAATAAATTGCCCTATACTTTCCAAACTTTTTTTGAAAATGCAATTATACCAATGTTTATGAATGAAAGGTAATTTTAGGAGAAATTCCATATTTTTGTTATATCAGGAACCCTATATTTGTTTTCTTTAAGAAACTTTGGACAGAATATCTTTAGACCCAGTGATGTATCTTGTATTTTTTTAAAGGCCTATAACCTCACCTCTTGTCACCTTTAATGATGATATTCACAGTATGTATTGATCTTCTATGCAATTTTCTTGTCTAATCAGGTCTACCAACTTTCCTAGTTTCCTCTCAGAATATTTTAAAATAATGTTTTAAGTGCTGATCTTACTATTTTCCTCTTTGCATTGTACTTATGTTTGTTTTAATATTTGTATTCTCATTTAAGCAAGACTTGTACAAGAAGGCTACTTGTCTCTAATAGCATCTCTCTATTTTCTGTGGCCTTAATAGTGCCCTTCCGATTCTGAATTTTACTATTGAAATTTTGAATAATTCCCAAGCATGCTAGAGATTTGACCCTCTTGACATTCTATTTGAACTTTTTTTTACTACCACCCTCATTGACATTTGATATTTTAAATCAAAAGTGACTGTTTCAGATTTTTTTCAGCAATATTCCTCTTTCATGTATTTTGAATGTAACAGCACTATGATCACTTGCATCTTGGACTGAATCCTGGGCACTACTTAGGGCATATCCACACTGTACTCCTGCTCTTGCTCTTGTCCTGTGTTCATGCCAGCTTGACCCTAAGCCAATTTAAGAAAATCCTGTCCAGACTGAGACAACAGCTTGCAAGGTATTCATTTTAAGTAGCAGGCTAGCATGTCCTCCCACTGGACAATTCCCTTGCTGCTGTGCCCTCCCGCCTTTCTGTTCCAGAAAAACAATTGCCAGTTACTTTCTTTCCTGTGAGCAGGTCTTTTGTATGTGTGTCTATCTGTGTTTGTGTATAAAAATAATATAACAAAACGAGACTCAGGCAAGGAAAAAGAAAAAAAGAGCAAGAAGAAAACTCAGCAACACACACACCCATCTCACAAACAACTAACATCCAGCCAAGAGGGCACCAACCACCCTAGTCCAAGGCCTGGGAGAACAACCTGGTCTTTATGGCCCTTCAGGATGCCAACAGGGTGGTAGCCATCTGGATTTCAGGTGCTGCCAAGAGAAGGCAGAGAGAATATAAAAGATGACCTTGATTGTGAGAGGGGAGATCCATTACCAAGGCAATGAACAGATAAATGTGGCTTATATATGAAGACAGAAGTTTATGAAAATGTCACACAAGAAGTAAAAAAAGGGAGGATAGGAAGCACATTCAGACTTGTAAAATTCTATTACTATAGCCATTCTAATAAAAATAGTTTCAGGCCTATGTGGTAACTGGTTCATGGTCTGGTCTACTCTGTAGGGCTGACACTGATAAATGACATTCTTTAATTGAAGGAACACTAACCCTGTCAGCTCAAATCAGCTGGGCAGATACCATGGGAGATAGGTGGTCCTTCAAATAACTGGGCCCTACGCCATACAGGTACAACAACTAATTTCAAAATAAAAATTACTTTCTTACTGCCCTTCTAGAACTATCTTGATAATGTCTTCTAGGACAATTTTTATCAGGAATGCTATAATAGCACAGTGTTTAACCTGTAATTTAATCTTGTTTTAATTGGAGATTACAGGAAATGAGATCTGGCAATTAAGGGAGTGTATCCAATGCATCTTAAGATTTTAGATTTTTAAAGTTTTTTTTTTAATCCTGCCTTTATTATTTTTTTAAATAAGGTGGCGAACATACCTAATACACCTTCCTCCTCCTCCTATTTTCCCCACAACAACAACAACCCTGTGAGGTGAGTTGGGCTGAATGAGAGTGACTGTCCCAAAGTCACCCAGCTGACTTTCATCCCTAAGGCGGGACTAGAACTCACAGTCTCCTGGTTTCTTGCCTGGTGCCTTAACCACTAGACCAAACTAATAGACCAAACTAGTAGCACCAGACTGAAAAAAAAAATGCAAGAATATATGAAGTTGCGTACAAAACTAGATGTGAGAGAGGAAGAGGAATACACTAAAAGGCTTTAATCTTGATAGTCAAGAAGGGAGGAAATCAGGACTAATGACTGAACTACAGCAACTCCAAGATATGGTCCATCAGATCATTGAGCCCTTCCCCCCTTTTTCATTAAAATAAAGCAGTAGCTTTTTTGCATAAACTAAAATGTGTCCACATGAAATTCAATAGCTAGCAGTATCTGGCAAAGTGAATACAATATCTGAATCCCTCTGAAATTTATCATGATAAAATGCTTTTTTCAGTTTTCCTCTCTGAACCAAGAACAGAAAAAGCTGGCTCATTTGCTGGTTTACTCTATGGGATAATGGAACTGTCATGGGTCATGCTGGCATTGTTCCTGGAAATTTTGTTTTACCATACTTAAATAGCTCAGATCCTTTAGGAAATGTGCAACGGAACATGTGCAACTTCATTCCATCCATGGTCATTGACTGTATTCTGGAGGGAGGAACAGCTATTGAAGCTATCAGAAGTTTTCCAATTAACTTCCCTATTCTGTTGATTGAACTGATTAAATTAAGAAACTTATCAATGGAGTGTACACGGGTTACAGACTATAAACAAAAATAGAATACAATGGAATAATAATCGCTCTTCCTTATGCATGAGGAAAAGCAACTATCACATTGGATAAGTAACAAATACACAATCAAAAGTTACCTGAAAATCCCAATCTCACTTATTCATGTGACCTTATCATATCTTGCCTTTTGGCCACCAATTTTCTTTTAAGTGCAACCCCAGCGGTTGAAAGCCTGCATGCCCTTGCCTTAGTAGAAACATTTATTCACATTCATCCCTTGTTGCCTCTTTGTGTATCTTTCCTGCCTTCCAGGTTAAATATACTTCCCACAGGAAAAGCTTCTCCCTGCCAGGCATCCTAAACCCATCAGTTTGCCTGTGGGACATATATTTAATCTGGAAGGCAGGAAAGATACACAAAGAGGCAACAAGGGATGAATGTGAATAAATGTTTCTACTAAGGCAAGGGCATGCAGGCTTTCAACAGCTGGGGTTGCACTTAAAAGAAAATTGGTGGCCAAAAGGCAAGATATGACTAGGTCACATGAATAAGTGAGATTGGGATTTTCAGGTAACTTTTGATTGTGTGTTTGTTTGAAATATGTTAAATTTGTTTTAGATATATTAAACTAATCCAACATCATAGAACCTTTTTTCTCTATAGCTTTCTTTTGAGAATAAGTGAGAAATTCCACATCTTTAATATGGCAGTTTGTCCTTTATATTCAGCAGCATGATCTCTGAGGAGTGGTTACAAAAAGTAGAATGGTGATCGTAGGCTGCAGATGGACCAGCTCTGTGCTAGAGTTTCATTTGCAGTTGGAATGAAGAATTGAGGACTGAGACAAATAGGAGACTGTCCAGCCACCCAGCTAAAAGTTCACTCAATAAAAAGGTGCCTTCAGAGAAGAATAGCATTTTTATGAATTTTACAGTGACTTGGCTGGCCCTGATTTGTTGAAGACAATTCCAATGTTGACTACCACATTTGCAAAACACTGCTGCCATTAATCCATCTAGAACTGTATATGTTTAGATAGATAGATAGATAGATAGATAGATAGATAGATAGATAGATAGATAGATAGATAGAAGAGATATATATGCAGATATGAATTATGGTATAGGTCCTTGCATATTCAAACGATTTCAAACAGGATATGCCAGAAATTAAATATGGGACTCCATGCATGCAGATACAATTGAACTTATATCATTTTTCACATAATTGTTACTATGCTCAGAAATGAGTCTTTTTTGTAATATTATATTATTGCTTTCCACATCTCTCAGATTCACATCTACCCCATAACAAAAAGATGTACATACACAATCTGTGAGAGTGTATGTACATCTTTTTAATATGCTGAAATTACAACCTCATCGAATCTTCCTATCATAGTATCAGCATTCCTGTGTTTTCTAACTATGAAAGTAAACTGAATTCTGTTATTAATACCTTTTTTAAAAATAACATCTGCAGATTAATTATTTCTAGACAGCAGTAATTCAGATGCTATCTGCTAGAAGGTTGATAGCTTCATGCACCTATTTCCCTTTCTAAGAAACAAAGATACCATGCAGCTATAGGAGACCTTTATTTAAAGATGGTTTGCTCATAAATAGATAGCTTCTGTACATAATGCATCTTCAAATCTGAAGGCAAAAGATGAAAAAGATAAGCAAAGCAAAATCACAGAACAAGTTTTAATATGACATTTTGATATACGACATGCAAGGAAAAAATTCTATGTGTATGTTCAGGTGAAAGTGTGGTAGGGGATAGGAAAGGATTATGAAGGTCGCTGCATGTTGTCCCCGCAACTACAGGAACCATGTGCTTTGAAAAAATTGCACTTCTGAGACTTGTGCCAGAATATCTATTCCTAAATGGATTGTTCCTGTTAAAAGAGAAATAAAGCATGAGCTGATAACAAAAGACTGACATTGTCATCTGCAATGTACAGTACGGTAGTGCACATTTACATGATAATAAACTGTTTAGGAGTAGTCCAATTTATACAGTTTATTTAATTCCTGTTCTTGTATCTTGGTGCTGATGGACTGTAGGTTGTTCCACTGTCTATTTTAAAAGACAAAGAAGTGAACATTAGAAGATTTGAGTGTGAAGGAATAGTTGGAAATTGGCTTTGCTAGTAAGAAGAGCCTTTTGCTTTTGCTTTTTTGTAGGATTACTGCTGTTTCTTTTTCCATTAAATGAAATGATCATAAATACTTTAATTTGTTTGTTAAATCATACTAGAGTGCACATGCCCTTATCTTCTTAACCTCTGGAATCCATCCCCCCCAGGATTCCATTTAAAGCCTGACATGTTTCAGTCAAATATGTTCTTCCCTATCTTATCTCCCATCAACATACTTATTCAGAAAACCATGATTCCAGAAATCAAATCTCTCTCATCAACCCATTTTTTATAGCTAGCAATTCAACTGCAATAGTCTTTTCTTCTTTTCCATGGATCTGAAGGATGAATTAGAATACCACCTGAGCGCCTAAGTTCTAGAGCTTAGTTCCTGGAACTTCATAGTCTGAGGTGATGTGGCTGTAAACTGCCAGTATGGATAAGAAAAAACGAATAAGTGTCAGCAGATTGTATGCTTCTACTATCATGTACTGTGAAGACAAGCACTTTTGCAGATTAAACTGGGTCGGGAACTCAACAGCTTCCTCACTGAAATGCCAGAAGTAACATTGTTGGTTGGAGGTAAATTGCTCTCAGTCTCTATCCCACATTAACCATTTGGATCGAACTAATCCAATTTATACTGATTACTAAAATAAAGTTGGTAAAGTAAACATTAATAGTATTATAAATGCTATGGAATCTTACTCAGAACCATAGAGGCCAGATTATCTTTCATGTTAATCGGTCAAGAATTGCTGCACATCAGGTTTGTTAACATTGGCTTTACAATGCATAAACGAACCCCCAGAGAAGGGATATGGAAAGAGACAAGAGATAAGGCTCCATACAGATGAAATCTTTTTTAGCAATAAGAACAATGAGAAACTTGCTGCAGGGAATATAGATGTCTATCTTTGGCTTAAGCTTCCATTCAAGTTTCATCAACACTTGGAAGGGGATTCAAGACTGATAGTCAACTCTGATTTCTCATGACCCGCCTCAGCCAGCATCTCCATTGCTGCAAGAATTTAGTGATTATGCTGGATAAGAAATATCCTTCCCACCTATTCTGCTTTCCTTAGGAATATATTTGCAAAGTATTTTTTACAATTCTTTCTCTTGTTTTTTTTTAAACTTTATTTCTGTGGCTTGCAGGAACAACTCGTGCAAGAATGCATTCTATGCTCAAAAGATTACCATTTGGTGTTCAGGCAATGGAAAATTGCAAAGAAAAACTGAATTGTGTGACAATACACGCATGTGAGTATTTATCTAATTATTTATTACACAACATAACCTAGCCTCCCATCAACAGACTCTAAAAAGTGCCAAAGCAAACAATGAACTAAAAATAAATTAAAATAGATAAAATTATGTAGTAAAATAAATGTTAAAATTAGCTTTGATTACTTTATTTTTTTATATGATTTTTGCATAATGCCATGGGGTTGAAATTGATGTTTAAACCATCAAGTCCAAGCAAAGCAAGAATTCAAATTAAAGCATTCTTAACAGATGGCCGCCCAGCTTTGACTTGAATATATTCAATCACAGATATTCAACCAACTTTCCATAATTTATACCAATTCTTTGTTTTTAATTGTTCAGTTGAAATCTGCCTTTTTGCAACTTAAGACCACTATTCTTCGTCCTGGGACATCAGAGAACAAACCATGTCTGCCTCTTGAGTAACTTTAAGTACAGCTAGGTCGTGATTAATGCAAGTTGGAATAATGCAATATTCAATTTAGTGAAAACTGTACAATGATACCAGGTCACGTTTAATGCAAACTAAAATTCAGTTAATGTGAGGCTAGTGCATGTGCAGTTGAGATTACCAGGTTACCAGATTACCAGTTGAGATTACCAGGTTGAGATTATCTAGGGTTTTAGATGCTGCTATCTCAGTATGCACTTGTTTATCTTTGCATGTGAATGTGCTGCTGCCTACAGTTTTTGTGATTTGTTTTAATCATTTTAAGAAGTGCCCTTAACAAAATGGACAAAAGGAAGATTCCTTCAGATAAAAACACTATGACCACAAAAAAGAAGAGGCTCATTATTACATTTTTCATTGCCTATTCCTGTCTAGATGGAACCAATCATAACTTTGAATAGTGCAAATTCAAATAATGCAGATCTGCATTTTCTGCTAGGCTCATTGCCAGTACAATTTTATATTTTGATATTTTATAAAATATTTTTTTTACTTTATGATTTTATAATGTTGGATCCAACAATGGTTTCTTGAGGAGATGACAGACCACTGCTTCTTTAAAAGCTGGTGGAACCACCCCCTCCCTGAAGGATGTATTCACCATCATCTGGATCCCATCATAGATCATTTCCCAGTAGGCCTTGACTAACCAGGGGAACATGCATTTAAATACACAGCTGGCCATACTAACAGCCCCAGTGATTCTGTCCACTTCCTCAAGACTAACAGACTTGAACAGATAAGCACACTAGACGATGCCTCAGTCAACTCCAAGGGATTTGTACAGCTGCATTCCAATTTAGCAAATCCAAGCACCTTTCTTCAAAGAGTTCTCACACCTGCCCTACAGATATACCTTTTGCCCCCCCCCCCCCGACCCAAGAGGATCATCTTCAAACAGAGACGCTGGCCATCTATCTGCAGATGCTTTAAGAGTGGAAAAATAATTACAGTAATTATTATACTGTAATACAGTAATTAAGTAATCCTTAATATAGGCTCAGTTGAGTTCACTCTTCATTTTCCTCCAGTGGCATTCTAAGCTGTTTCATTTCCTAGAGTTCAGCACAAAACCAGGGAGTTCTTTAGGACCATAACCAAAGAGTCCATAGAGATGCGATCAAATCCAAGACCATCACTATCCCCTCACCCCAAGGAGGATTTCAGCCTCAGTTGAACCATACCTCACAAACAATGCCATGTAGCCTCTGAAACCTAATAGGATCCATAAGGTGCCTGGGGCAAACTGATCAAAATAGGTCTTACCTCCATGCAGCAAGGAATACTTGCAGAGAACTCCAAGCTAATAGAAAGTTATTTGACCATGATATGGGGCTAACAGCATCATTCCCCAGCTTCAAATCATGTTGCAACTACCCTGAGACAAAAACCAGGTCTAACATGTGACCACCACTCTAAGTTAGGCCTTCAATAATCTGGATCAGGACTATGATTTTCACAGCCGCCACAAACTATCTCTAATTCTATACCACTAGAAGGCAGATTAAAGTTCCCCAGAACCATGTGTCTGGGGAACTCTACTGCCAATCCAGCCACAGCATTGGGTAGCTTTCAGTAGGGAAGTTGCTATGCAGCAGGGAGACAGATACAGTAGCCATAACAATCTCATCTAATTCTCAGAGCCCAATGTTTCTGTCAGGAATTTACAACCAGTTATCTGCAAGGCAGTGCCTCTGAAGGCCATCAGGGTCTCATGGATAACTAGCCATCCCATCCGTCCTGCCCTGTGAGCACAGCTGGTCCTACACGCAAAATCCCCCCCCACACACATCCACACCCAGCCAGATCTTGGAAATATATGCCAGATTGGCCTTCTCATCTACAATTAGATCCTGGATGAAAGGGCCCTTATTACAGGCTAACTTCACATTCAGTAGCAGCAACCCAAAGCCCAGACTAGTGGGAGCTGAATGACTGGACACTGGGACTGAACAGAAGGGGCTGGAATGCAGAAAGGATATACAGTGGTACCTCGGGTCATGAACTTAATTCGTTCCGCGACTCTGGTCACGACCTGAATTGGTCGCGACCCGAATCAAATTTTCCCATAAGGTTCAATGTAAATACAGTTAATCCGTTCTGACCCCTACGAATTTGGTCACCAACCAATTTTGGTCACGACCCAAATCAAATTTTCCCATAAGGTTCAATGTAAATACGGTTAATCATTCTGAACCATATGTATTTTTTTTAAACCACAAAAATATGAAACAAAGTACAGTACAGTACAGTATGAAGAGAGAGAACGCTAACCTTGCTTGAGGCGACTTCTGGCGTGGAGTACAGGAAGGCGGGTGGGGAGGCGGTTATTGTTTGGAGGGAGAATCCCCCTCCCTACAGGAAGCCACGACCATGTGTCACAGCAGGGAAAATGGCCACAGATCCTGTTCATCACCCGATGCAGAGTTCATGAACAGAAGCAAAATTTTGCGAACAGTGCTGTCCGTGAACCGAATTGTTCGTGAACAGAAGCGTTCGTGACCCGAGGTACCACTGTAATAACATGTTAAGACCATCTTCCCTGAGAGAGGTCCACCCCTCAATTTCCTTCATATCTCCTTCTGCCAATCACTGTTGATGTTATTGACTGTATCAAACAATGCTATCATTATATCCTGTCTGATTCATGATTTTTTTTTCCAAAAAGGAATGCGTATCTTTTTGCCAAAGAATCCTGCTTGTTCTTTGGCAATTGGCTTTTTGTACTCAATCCATTCCTATCATTTCCAGCAGATTTAAAGTCAATAAACACAGTTTAAAGATTGTTGCTTGGAATTATGGTACATTTCACAATTATATGTTGGAGGATAATACAGTAATCTATACAGTCATGTAAAAAACAAAGTACACCCTCTTTGAGTTCTATGGTTTTATGTATCAGGACATAATAAAAATCATCTCGTCCTTAGCAGTTCTCAAAAGTAGGTAAATACAACCTCAGATGAACCACAACACATGACATATTACACCATTTCATCATTTATTTTACAAAAAGAAAGCCAAAATGGAGAAGCCATGTGTGAAAAACTAAGTACACCCTTACTGCTTCCATAGGTATGAAGAGGCTAAGTAGCAGCCACATGCTGCTAACCAAATGCCCTTGATCAGTTGATCATCAGCAAGTGTGACTACCTCTATAAAAGCCAAAGTTTTAGGAGTTTGCTGGTCTTGAGCATTGAGGTGTGTGTTAACACACTGCTAAAGAGTAAAGACATCAGCAATGATCTTAGAGAAGTGATTGTTGCCGCCCATCAATCTGCGAAGGGTTATAAGGCCATTTCCAAACAACTGAAAGTCCATCATTCTACAATGAGGAAGATGATTCACAAGTGGAAAACATTCAAGACAGTTGCCAATCTTCCCAGGAGTGGATGTCCCAGCAAATTCACCCCAAGGTCAGACCATGCAATGCTCAGAGAAATTGCAAAAACTCCAAGAGTTACATCTCAGACTCTACAGTCCTCAGTTAGCATGTTAAATGTTAACGTTCATGACAGTACAATTAGAAAAAGACTGAACAAGTATGGTTTGTTTGGAAGGGTTGCCAGGAGAAAGCCTCTTCTCTCTAAAAAGAACATGGCAGCATGGCTTAGGTTTGCAAAGTTGATCTGAACAAATCACAAGACTTCTGGAACAGACAGATGAGACCAAAGTGGAGATGTTTGGCCATAACGCACAGTGCCATGTTTGGTGAAAACCAAATGCAGCATATCACCACAAACATCTCATACCAGCTGTCAAGCAGGGTGGTGGAGGGTTGGTGACTTGGGCTTGTTTTGCAGCCACAGGACCTGGGCACCTTGCAGTCATTGAGTTGACCATGAACTCCTCTGTATACCAAAGTATTCTAGAGTCAAATGTGAGGCCATCTGTCCGACAGCTAAAGCTTGGCCAATGTTGTGTCATGCAACAGGACAATGATCTCAAGCGCACCAGTGAATCTACAACAGAATGGCTGAAAAAGAAAAGAATTAAGGTGTTGCAATGGCCCAGTCAAAGTCCAGACCTCCACCCGAATGAAATGCTGTGACGGGACCTCAAGAGAGCTGTGCATAAACAAATGCCTGCAAACCTCAATGAACCGAAGCAATGTTGTAAAGAAGAGTGGTCCAAAATTCCTCCACAACGATGTGAGAAACTGATGAAGTCATACAGAAAATGATTACTTCAAGTTATTGCGGCTAAAGGGTGTTCTACAAGCTATTGAATCATAAGGTGTACTTAGTTTTTCACACATGGCTTCTCCATTTTGGCTTTCCTTTTGTAAAATAAATGATGACATGGTGTAATATGTCATGTGTTGTGGTTCATCTGAGGTTGTATTTACCTACTTTTGAGAACTGCTAAGGACCAGATGATTTTTATTATGTCCTGATACATAAAACCATAGAACTCAAATGGGGTGTACTTTCTTTTTCACATGACTGTAATTGATTTCCCTTTTCAAAATCCTGCCTGTTCTTTGGCAATTAGCTTTTCACACTCAATACATTCCTATCATTTCCAGTTTTGCATACAGTTTGCTTATGGTGTTTAGGAGGCCATATGCTGTATTTCCTTTCTTAAACATTAGTACAACGGCCACCACAACTCTGGTCCCTTGGAACCTGGTTTGTTCTGAACAAGAGAGAAGCACTTTCTGAGGATGAACTCAGGGAAGATACACATTGTGACTTGGTACCTTGTACCCCCTTAGTTGGATTATGAGGTCCACAATTTCCCTATGAGATAATGGCAGCCAATCAGGTAAGGGCTAAATTAAGCTCTTTAGCTGGGAATTGCAAATCCAAGTGTGGCTCCTAGAAATGCTTTTCCCAGAGTGCAGTAGAATTCACGGCCACTTCTGTCCCCCACATATTTCTCTCCCCCCTATTTCTCTGGTCACAGGTGACAGTGCTGAAGCTGAGGGGAACGGCTGCTGTATCCCCATGACTTTGGCACTGCAGCACTGAAGCTGTAGAAATGCATTTAAACTGTATGTCCAATGGTGTGCCAGTACAGCACTGAAACTTGTCAGGAATGCTCTTGGGCTGGCAAGTTGTGCCAAAGCCATGGGGGATGGGTGTTGGTAATTGTTGTGTGGGAGGTGCTGATTCCTGATGTGTCTAGTAGTGTAGCAGTACAGCACTGTACATGTTTTTAAATGCCCTCTGACTCTACCGCTGCCAAAAAGGGGAACAGCCAGAACTCAATGGCCAAGGACCAAGAAGGGTACAGCTGCAGTAGCCTCAAGCAGCAATACGACTAGGGCACTCTTGCCTCAGGATGATTTGTCACAAGCTGACCACTTAGCACAGCTTGTCCTGCCAGAAGTGGAAAAATGCCCCCTTTGCAGTGGAGGAAGAAACTGCAGGTGGAGGCTTCCTCTAAGGTGAGCTGGAAGTCTGTTGAAGATATTGTGCATTCATGTTATCAACAAATGGTCACGGGGTCTCTGTGCTGTGGCAAGCAGGCCACACACATGAGCCGTTAGAAGGCTAATTTTGAAACAAAGGGATTTCCAAATGCCTGTAAACTAAATGCCCTTGTTGAGTATAATTATTGCCATATCTACGTATCTGATATGTGCTGGATAAAGCTACAACTGAATATTTAGCAATTTTACTTCAATGTTTCTGTAACTATGAGGCAAGCAAGCCCCCTATTTCCTCTAAGGTTTGTTATATGTTTAAACATTCATCTGATAATTTCAGTGTGCCAATTGTAATCAATTACTTAGGCTTACAGTACCTTCAAAGTATTTGTTGCTATTTTAAGCCTGCAAGGCACCTATTATGGCCCAAAAATCTGTCTATGAGTCTGTTTTCCCTCAAGCCTTTTCTCCCTTATCATCTAGTAGATGTTTGAACTCCAACGCAAATCTGAATTGCTTCTGCAGGAGGTTGTTAGTCTTGATAATGGGCTCAGGCAGGCTGTTTTTCCAGTAAGAGATACTGAGCTCTTTACAAGTCTTATGTATAAACAGAGGAGTCTAGTTTTAAGGGATCAAGTCCACTGGTTTCTCTTTACACCTACTGACCATTATTTTTCTCTGATACAGGAGAAGTTTTTGAATTGAACCAATATCCCTTCTCTGTCTTATATTCTCTAAGCCCGAGTGATTTTGCTGCTGCTCTAAGTGTACTGTTTTTTGGAGGCAAATGGTTTGTAGTTGTGTTTCTCTCAATGCATATAAAATACCAGAACATAGTGGAACCACTCAGACATCTGTAAGCTTTCTCACATTCACATTACTGTAATTTCCCAAGTTTTGTTGCTGCTGCTCCACTTTGTCCAAATGGAAAAATTACAGTCGGAGTTGGGCATCTTGGTCAGAACAGTTTTGTCAAGAAAGCTCCGCCCCAGAGCTCAGGTGAGCCAGGCAAATACATAAAGCCAGCTGCAACTATGATATGACTGACCCCTGCTGGCTGTGCGCAGCTGAGCAAGTACATGTAATATGCTGATACCTAATAACAGCAGCAGCCTTTTACCCTTGAAGTTTATCTGATACTTCAAGTAGCCTCCCATCCAGCTTTCCATGCCCAGAGATCCACTTCGGCCAACAAAGGCAGCAGGCAATTTTTACAGAGATCCAGTAATTTGAAAACCTACTAGTTAAGGACTCTGCCATGATGGGCATGGTGCAACTTTGGGGGATTTTCTTGGGATTTCTCCTTTTCCCTGTTACAGCACAGATGGAAGAGAACACTCTAGGACACACAAACGAGGCTTACCAGATCGTCACTTTCAAATGGCATCATGTCCAGGATCCTTTTATCATTGCTCTATGGATTCTTGTGGCCAGTCTGGCCAAAATTTGTAAGTCTGAGATTCTTCTTTATATACCTTTTACCTACACAGATTAGTCTTTTATATTGTTTTTGGCTATAATGGATTATTTTAATGACTTTTACTGTTGTTGTATTGAATTTGGTTCCCTTTTACCTGTCATTTATCTTAACTAAAAATACAATTCTGCTGTTGCTCAGGTAGTTCTTTCTGGTGCTAAGCCTACGATTGGTTCCATGTTATACTTCCCTAGTATCCTGGCTTGTTTGTGATAGTTTTTTCCACAAATGGGGTGTATTTTTTCTGACAATTAATTAGTTAAGGAGAAAAAGCTGGATTAGCTGCATAACTTCCTTTGATCAGCAGCATTAGGAACCATCTGTCTGGAAGCATCCTCTGTGCTTCCAGCTTGTTTTTCCCTTGCTGTACTGTACTTCTGAAAAGATCTTAGAAACAAAGATAGCTATACTGTAAATCAGTGCATGGTTATTATTAGGATTGAGAGATCAAAGGTATCTAAACTAGAGATGTTGTGAAGCGCAAATATGTATTTTTCTATATATGGGCCTATTTTGCAATTACTTAGAAGCATTTTTTCTACTCTATAAAGCATCTCTTCCAAAACTGTAGTAGTTTGAAATTAAAGACATACCTCCAAATTAAAATTTGGAGAAGGATGAAATCTGGCACTTTCAGGGAACATTTCATTAAAAAAAAAGGCTGAAACCATGATAGATCACATGATTTATAGGCATCAAAACTTATGTAGTGAGATGGGTGGAGGATATTTTTATATACATTGATAACACAATTACATCAGGGAAGGGATTTCTACCTTTGCAGGTCTACTTTGTTTATTAGAATTCAAAGAATACAAAAAAGTGCAAAAAGGGGGAACCTCTAAGTGTATTCTGAGGTTGCAGATTAATTTTAAATCTCAGTGCTTAATTCACAAGCTTTCTTTATTGCAGCTGAGCAAAACATTTATTACTGGTAATCTTAAAGAATTGGGAGTCAGCAGAGTGTCCCTGATCTATCTTCTGTCTATTCCTGTAATAGATGGAGAAAGGTATGGGACAAAGGAAAGCAGATTTAAAGTACATTCTTTTTATATGTGTCCCAGGTTCAATAAAGTCATCCCTACTCAAAAGAAGGGGTAACGAGACAAAAATATCATGATCTAACAAACCCAGATACATATATATGAAGGTAGCCAAATACTGCATGGTGGTCTGCAGGATCAGAGAAGAGATATTGCTGCCCCTTGACAGTTTCCCTTATGTTTTTCAAACTGTGGATCAGTTTGTGATTTTAAATTAGACAAAAATGTCATGATCTAAAAAATTCATCACCAAGCAGAATAGAGATTATTGGGCTATGCCAGAAGTCAGCATCCTATATCCATTAGGCCAAATGTACCCCTAAGTACATTTTTGCATACCCTAAAACTTCTCAAGATAACACTGCTTAAAATTAGCAGAAAAACACCAGTATTTGTCAGCTTGATTTATCTTTTTGTTTGTGAATTTCCCATGTCATGAAAATAGATGTATTATAGCCTGTGCTAAATCTAATATACTTGCTTACATTTAAATCTACCCTAAAACATTTTTTATAAGGTGAAATGTTTAGTCATATGATATCACTGCCTTTCCACACACACACACCCTAAAACTTAAAAATGTAAAAAAAAGGGAAGGAAGGAAAAGAAAAAGTATGGGTTTTAATTGTGAAAATGGTTGCTTGCCTCTAGACTGAATGGATTAATGCCTTTACCCAACTTATGGTTAGTTTATTTTATTATGGTCAGCAATCAGATCATATAAATTTAAAATCACAAACTGATCCACAGTTTAAAAAACATAAGGGAAACTGTCAAGGGGCAGCAATATATCTTCTCTGATCCTGCAGACCACCATGCAATATTTGGCTACCTTCATATGTATGTATCTGGGTTTGAACTTGTAAGCAAAATGTTTTTGTAATACATTGGTAAAGTAACAATAGGAAGGTTTTAAAAACAGGGCAATGAGAGAGTACTTTTTATCTTTATAAAACTGCACAATTTAGCAGGATGTGTTCTATTGGTTCAACCTCCCTAAAGCCACAAAGAAAACTCTCAGGATGAAGGCCTTTCTATATTTGGGAATTTATATATTAAATAAATAATCTGCTGGCTTCAGAGAACATTTAATTCTATTCAAATTATAGAAACTTGAAACAAATGACATCCAGTTGGTGGTCTATGTTCCTTATTTGTTGCTTAATAATGGCTTTAATCCCCCCAGAGTAAATCCATAAATATGGAGCCTAGCAACAATTGATAGGAATCTATCAGTATAAGGGTACCCAAGCCCAAGGGGCATGAGCCAATATTTAAATATTGTAATGAAGATAACTTATTCTAACTTCAAAATTCCCAGTGTCACAAAATGACACTGGGAATTTGAAAGATTGCCCTTAACAATGTAAGGGTTAGTGTCTAAGGTTGGGGGATGATTCAAGTTGAACTCTGTAAAATTGTGCTAGAGTTTTTGCCTCAAAATATTTAAGGCTGCTGGAATTAATAACTTCTGGAGTGAAAGAAGGCAAGAATAACCACCATACTATGATGGGAACTTTGATTTATGAACTTAGTGTAAGATCCAGAAATGTGGAAAACAAAAATAGATACTTATAGTTTCAAATCTGTTCATTCTCAACTCCTCTCAACAAAGATTTTTACTTCTTTTTGCAAAAGCCATTATCTTTATTTTCTGATAATTGATCTTCATCTTGAATGGAATCTTTCACTTGACAAGGGCCTTCAATGGTCACTCAGACCAATTTCTGTCCTGCAATAGAGAGCTACCTCATCTGCATAAAATAAAACCACTCAGTGATTGTCAGTAATTTTAGCTGACTGGAGAGTCTCACCATTAAGTTGTTCAACTAAGGAGTTAATATAGAGTTGTATACCTCTCCATGTCGGTATAAGGACAGGCAGTTTCCCACTGCTGCTGTGAGAGAGGTGTTGTGATAAAGGTGCCAGTGCTACCCAGTGTCAATCCATAGCCAAGTTGTAAACTTTGTCTAGAATTTGAGCCTTGGAATTGAATCAAAGGCAGTTTTAAAGTCAATAAACACAGTTTAAAGGTTGTTGCTTGGAATTATGGTACATTTCACAATTATATGTTGGAGGATAATACAGTAATCTATAATTGATTCCCCTTTTCAAAATCCTGCCTGTTCTTTGGCAATTAGCTTTCACACTCAATCCATTCCTGTCATTTTCAGTTTTGCATACAGTTTGCTTATGGTGTCTAGGAGGCCATATGCTGTATTTCCTTTCTTAAACATTAGTACAACAGCCACCACAACTCTGGTCCTTTGGAACCTGGTTTGTTCTGAACGAGAGAGAAGCTCTTGTTCATAATTATTATTGCCATATCTACGTATTTGATATGTGCTGGATAAAGCTACAACTGAATATTTAGCAATCTTACTTCAATGTTTCCTTAGCTCTGAGGCAAGCAAGCCCCCTATTTCCCCTAAGGTTTGTTATATGTTTAAACATTAATCTGGTAATTTCAGTGTGCCAATTGTAATCAATTACTTAGGTTTACAGTAACTTCAAAATATTTGTTGCTATTTTAAACCTGCAAGGCACTCATTATGGCCCAAAAATCTGTCTATGAGTCTGTTTTCACTCAAGACTTGGAATCTGGATTATTTGTTCCAAACAAGAGAAGAGCTAGGATTGGCAAACATTGTTCTGAGTTTGAAAGGTGAGTAACTCAGAGTGGATAGAAATTGCACTTTCTTTGTTGGATTATGACAACCTCAACTTTTTGGGGGAGACACTGGCAGCCAATCAGGTATGGACTAAATTAA
The DNA here is from genome assembly GCA_030867105.1 of Liasis olivaceus. Classification (NCBI taxonomy): domain Eukaryota; kingdom Metazoa; phylum Chordata; class Lepidosauria; order Squamata; family Pythonidae; genus Liasis; species Liasis olivaceus. The sequence continues at coordinate 61,572,135 of CM061351.1, forward strand.
GCTCTTAGGCTGGGCATTGCAGGGTATCCTGTCCACGTGGAGCCCTTAAAAATGCTTTTCTCACAGTGCAGATAAAATGCAGTTCATAGTCCCTACAGGTGAACCCTACTTCCTTGGGTTGTAATGATATACAGTACCTGTATAACAATATATGGCATAGAGTGCTCTAATCTGAAATACTTCCAAGGAAGCAGAGAGAATCCAATAGATAGTAATGTCTACAATAAGATAGCCAAACAACATCGTCTATGGATGAAGTGATATAAGAGCTAATATGATAATTCTTTCAGCCCAGCCTACCTCATATGATAGATGTTGTGGAGATAAAATGAGGGAAGATCTACATGTGAGGTACCTTGAATTTGAGGAGAAAAGGCAGACAAATAAAGAAATAAATAAACTAATTAGGAATTTGTTACCATTTAATAGTAATCCAAAATCTTTAATTGATACAGATTATTCCACTTTGCTAATATCAAGGCATGGCTTTTCATTTGTTTAAATTGTTTCAGTGAAGCTCATGAAGGAAGGTTTTAGAGTTCAGCTTCTTTAATTTACTAATTTTAATTTCAAAGATTGTATGCCGCATATTTGCTCATGAATGTATGATGCAGTTTCAGGCTCAAACTACTACGAGATAGAGGGGTCTCTCATCTAATGTGGAAGGAGAGGCTGAAGTTCTACAAAGTTGTAAGGAATGCAGGTGATCAGATGTTTTCCAAGGTTGCTCATATGCAGATTTCAAATCAAGCTAAAATGGAAGAACAAAGCCAGCCAGTTCCACAATATGTTCATCATATACCCACTATTTTCAAGAAGAAGATCAGGAATCACTTTGAAGTCCTGAACTTCATTGATAAGAAACTGAGGAACTATGGAATGAAATCAAAGAAGTTGTTAAGGATGAGAGAGGAAACTGCCAAAGAAGAAAGTAAAGTAGAGCATATGATGGAAATTGCCAAAAAGAGAAGCCAAAGCCAAGAAAGACAAAGATCTCAGGAAGGAAGTTTACCGAACTTTTCTGGGAACTGTTAAAAGAGACAAGAAGCAATATTACAATGACATCTGTAAGGACATCAAAGATGGAAACAGACATGGAAAAACAAGGAAAGTCTTTCAAAGGTGTGTTGACTCAAAAGTTCCAACCTTGAATTGGTATGCTAAAAGATGCCAATGATCAGACAGTAACTGATTCAAAGAAATTAGACTGAAGGAATATATTGAAATTCTGTACAGTAGAGATGTCAACATCCAAAATATCTGTCAGAACCTGCATCACCCAACTATTGTTGTTTTCCATTGTATTGCATTCGTTGGGAGTTGGATTGATTTGTTTCTGCCACGTGTAACTGAGGAGGGGGGGTTAGTGTTAAAGGCTGTAATAGGAGTAGTAACGGGAGGTGGGAAGGAGCCTAACCATATATGGGCAATTTAGAATGGCCTGATTGCTGGCAAGGCAGCTGGGGGCCAAAGAGCCAGGAAGGAGCTCGGGTAGGAGGGGGAGGAAGGAAAGAGGTCACCACCAGGTGGAGAAGAATCAAGACGCCAGGCAATAAGGGGAGGGGGGATAAATAGAGGGAAGGTTACCCAAGGCTTTAGTTTTAGCAATGTTCTGTTTACAAGCTACATGTACCACATAATAAAGAAGTATTTTTCTGAACCAAGCCTGGTTGCGTGAGAATGTTTCAGAACTGGGAGTTGGACATTGTGGACTTGACAATACCTTAGAAGATATTCCCTATTTATTTAATTATTTTTATTTATATATCAAATTTGTCACTACCCATCTCATTAAAACGACTCTGGGCAGTTTACAAAACAGTTAAAATCAATTAAAATTTACCAGAACTTCTAGTACTAGAAGATGAAGTTAAATTCAGTTTCAGTTTATTTATGGCCAAAAGGCCCATGAAGTTAAATGGGTACTCCAGTCATTACCAAATCAGAAGGCTGTTGTTAATACCCTAATCAAGGAACTCAGACAAACAATCAAGCAGTAAACAACAGCCTAATCTAGGAACTACCAAGGAAAAAACAACTCCCCCACCAACACTGACAGGGCAAGCTACTGTATCTAAACAGAGAGCAAATCTCACTTCCTTCTAGTGCTGAAGATGTTACCTAGATGGGTAATGAAATGCCTGCAAGAAAACAATCAAGCTCAGAGAGCCCCAAGGACTCCACTGTTCATAAAGTGTATGGTGGTAACTCAGCTCCAGATGCTACAGATTATCTGCATACATATACTGTATACACACCCATCAGGTTATTCAATTTCAGAGTAAGCAGAGCCACGGAAAGCGCAGAATAAGAAATAGTAAGTAAAAGAAATAAAGGCAGGAGACAAAAGGAAATCTAATTATATCTAGTTTACCCAAATACTATTCACTATATCTTTCCATAGTTTTCTATCCTTGCTTCTGCTACATCCATTCACTGATTGATAGGTTGCCTTTTGTTTTTAAATTTATCTTTTTTTTTTTTTTGAGAATCTCTTCAACTTTATCCAATTGCAGCTTTCTCACTCTTTCCCTTCTTCTCCATTCTTCCTTAATATATTTGTTCTGCAATTTGGTCTTCATTAATTCTCTCTTTATTACCAAACCACATACAGTGGTACCTCGGGTTACGAACGCCCCTCCTTACGAATTTTTCGCGATACGACCAGCTCCGGCCCCAAAAATTTACCTCACCGTGCAACCTCCGCCTCGAGCCATGAACCGGATCCATGGCTAATTGCCCTGCTGCCACGCAGTCGCGGCTTCCTGTGGGCGAGATTGCGGTAGCAAGGAGACGTTCGGTGAGGCTTGTGATGTGTTTTGTTGCGTTTGGAAGGTTTTTGGTGTGCTTGTCAGCATGGCTCCAAAGAAAATGCAGAGCGGGCTTGGCAAGAATAAGGCTTTGAAGAAGAAAGTGACGATCGAACTGAAGAAGGAGATTATAGAAAAGCACGATCGTGGTGTTCGTGTGACTGATCTGGCCTCGGAGTACAAGATGGCGAAGTCGACCATCTCGACTATTTTGAAGAATAAAGATGCCATCAGAGAAGCTGATGTGGCAAAAGGAGTAACGATGTTAACGAGGAAGAGGACATAAGTGCTGGAAGAGGTGGAAAAGCTGTTGTTAGTGTGGCTGAATGAGAAACAGCTGGCAGGTGATAGCGTGAGTGAAGCTATCATCTGTGAAAAAGCCAGGAAACTGCACAGTGATTTACGGCAAAAAAAACCCTCTACCAGCACAGCAAGTGAGGAATTTAAAGCCAGCAGAGGCTGGTTTGAGAAATTCTGCAGGAGAAGTGGCATCCACAGTGTGGCAAGACATGGAGAGGCTTCCAGTTCTGACAAGGCTGCTGCAGAAGCCTACAAGGAAGAATTTGAGTACTTCATGAAGGCGGAAGGATACGTCGCTCAGCAAGTGTTCAACTGCGACGAGACAGGGCTCTTCTGGAAGAAGATGCCAAACAGAACCTACATCATGCAGGAGGAAAAGGCACTGCCAGGGCACAAAGCCATGAAGGACAGATTGACCCTTTTGCTGTGTGCGAACGCAAGCGGTGACCTGAAGACTAAGCCGCTACTGGTGTACCATTCCCAGACCCCTCGTGCATTCAGGGAACACAATGTGAACAAGGCCAGACTGCCTGTCATGTGGAGGGCCAATGCGAGAGCATGGGTCACAAGGCAGTTGTTCATGGAATGGCTGCACGAGGTGTTCGCACCCAGCGTTAAAAAATATCTTTCTGAGAACCAGCTGCCTGAAAGGTGCCTTCTTCTGATGGACAATGCCCCGGCACACCCTCCAGCCTTGGTGGATGATATGGACGCTGAGTATGACTTTATAAAGGTCAAGTTCCTCCCCCCCAACACGACACCTCTTCTGCAGCCCATGGACCAGCAAGTGATCTGCAACTTTAAGAAGCTCTACACAAAGGTGCTCTTCACCAGGTGTTTCAATGTCACTGAGGAAACATCCTTGACTCTGGCAGAGTTTTGGAAGAAACATTTCAATGTCCTCCACTGCATCAGCCTCATTAACAAAGCCTGGGAAGATGTCACCTGCCAGACCTTAAACTCAGCCTGGAGGAAACTGTGGCCAGAATGTGTCACTGAACGTGACCGTGAAGGGTCTGATGCAGAGGTAGTGGAGGAGATTGTGTCCATGGGCAAGAGCATGGGTCTGGTTGTCGATGATGCAGACATAGAGGAGCTTGTTGAGGACCATGAGGAGAAGCTGACCACGGAAGAACTTTCTGAGCTCCAGAGTGAGCAACAGAAAGCGCTTGGTGAGGAGCATTCCACTGAGGAAGAGGAAGACACGGAGGAGGTTAGCAGTGACGTGATGAAATCCATTATGGAAAAATGGAATGAGTGCCAGGAGTTCTTTGAGAAGCACCACCCCAACGTAACTGTAATGAACAGAGTGTTGAACATGATGAACAATAACGTGGTCTCTCATTTCTGGAGGGTTATGCAGCGCAGGAAAAAACAACTGACTTCAGACAGGTTTTTCCCCAGAACAGCTAAGAGGCAAAGAAGAGAGGAAACCCCTGAAGGAGATCTCCCCGATGTCCCTTTGGAGGGGGACTCTCCCTCCAAACAATAACTGCCTCCCCACCCCATTCTCCCTCTTCATACTGTGCTGTACTGTACTTTTTTTCATGTTTTCGTGGTTTAAAAATAAAATGCATATGTTTCAGAACTGTTTGTATTTACATTGAACCTTATGGGGAAATTTGCCTCGCGTTGCGACCAAATTCGGAGGGCGGATTAGCCGTATTTACATTGAACCTTATGAGGAAATTTGCCTCTCAGTGCGACCAAATTCGGAGGGCAGAACAGATTAACCGTATTTACAATGAACCGTATGGGAAAATTTACCTCGCGTTGCGACCAAATCGAGTTGTGATCAGAGTCATGGAACGGATTAAGTTTGTAACGCGAGGTACCACTGTACTTCTTTCATACTGCATCTAATAGCAGTCATTCCAATGGCTAAGGATATAAAACAAGGCTGTATGTGACCTGGGAAGAGTTTAAGCCTTCTGGTCCTGATGAAGTGAAAAGGGCCCTTGGAACTGTGAATGTGACCACCTGTATTTTAGATGTATATCCCTCCTGGCTGGTTAAGCTTCCTGGGAAGTGACAAACCCTGCTGGATTTCACGTGTAGCAATTCTAGGGCAAGAATGGGGATGTGCATGGTCAACTAAAACAGTCAATTACTTTATCATAAAAGGAGATTAGGCACATTCTTCTTCTATGTTTCTGTAGTTTTTTAAATCTTTGCAAAATCTTCTTTTAATACAAACTATTAAAAAAATAAAAATAAAAGGCGGTCAGGTTGGATCAGATGTCCACTCCTTGGAGAAGAAATATTACAAACTGACTAGGAAAACAAATTATTATTAACCTTGTTCTAAGATTTTTAAAGCATGCTTTTTATTGTTTGGGAGCCAATCTTGATTTTATGCTCCTGTTCATCCTTTGTTTCAGGATTTAAGCTGGCTTCTTTTCTTAAATAATGTTCTGCTTGAGTGCTTCATCTATTTTAATGCATGAGATTAGTCTGACTTCACTCCATAGATTCAAGTTGTTAGGATAGAAAATGCTATTGAACTGCCTACCAGGGAAGAAGCAGACATGGTTGCAATAAAGGGCTCCTTATTTCTTGTTATGATTAGAAAAATAGAATAAATTAGGTCAATCATAACATTGCAAAATGAATTATACAAAATGTTTCTTTCACAGGATCTTTATAAAGCCAGAAGAACCTTCTGTGGCATTATTTGTTGCAGATTTATATTATGGTTGGACTAATATTAGGAAATCTTTTATACTGATCATTCTGTTGTATTAGGAACTCTCATATATTGATTTATTATATAATTTATATATTGTTTTATTTATTGATATTATTTTTATTATTTTATTTACAATAATACTGTTATTGTACTTAGTTATAAGCACATACTACATAAAGGTACTACTAATTACTAGTATGAACCTTTGAATTATTTATATTCCTGCAAAATGACAGAACTCAAAGAGTGTACATTTATGGTACCACTTCAGCTTGGAGCGAAGTATTGAGTGGAGTCCCCAGGGCCCTGTCCTGGTCCCTGAGCTGACCAACATCTTTATCAATGGCTTGGATGAGAATGTTGCGAGGACACTTACAAAGTTTGCAGATGACACAAAGCTGAAAGAGATGGCTAATACTTTAGATGAAAGAAAGAAGATTCAAAAAGAACTATTCAGGGTTGAGCAGTGGACTGAAATGAGTAGAACAGAATTTAAAAGGAATACAAGTCTATATGTGGGTAGGAAAAATATAAGGCACAAGTATAGGATGTAATATGGCAGTATTGGCAGTAATACACATGCAAAGAATCTGGGTGTTTTTCCTGACCACAAGTTAAATATGAGCTAACAGTGTGATGCATTTACAAAAAAGATATCTGCTATATTGGAATGCATTGAGCCCAGATCAAGTAAAGTAATTGTCCACTCTATTCTGCCGTGGTCAGATCCATTTGGAGTACTGTGTCTAGTTTTGGGCATTACAGTTCAAAAAGACAGTGACAAATTAGAGCAACTTCAGAGGAGAGTTATGAAAATGGTGAAGAGTTTGGCAATCAAGCTCTATGAGGAACTATTATAGGGTCTGAATATGTATATGCTGCAGAAAAGACAGCATACCAGAGAGTTCTCACACAGAAGAGGGAATAAAGTTATTTTCTATATTCTATTTCTATTCTATAGGACAAGACCACAACTAATAGGTTAAAACTACAACAAATCAGGTTTAGGTTAGACTTCAGGAACTTCTTGACATTGCAGGCTGTTAGCCAGTGGAAGAGATTGCCACATAAAGTATTGAGATTTCCTTCACTAGGGGTCTTCAGAGAGGTTCTGGATAGTCATCTGTCAGAGATGCTCTAGTATATCCTGTACTGAGCAGTGGGATGGATTAGATAATATCTAAATATCTTTTAATTACTTGATTCTAGGTAAAAAAAGTTAGATGCTAAGCATATGTCTAAAAGAAAACTTTCTGCTGGTGTGCATTGTTTTGTTTGTATAGGTAATCCTTGTTTAGCAACCATAGTTGGGACCAGTAACTCAGTTGTTAAGCGAAGCAGTCACTAAGTGAAACTGTGATTGTGCTTATGATCTTACTTCAGCTTTCCTTTGCCTTACAGACCAGCAAAGGTTGTAAATGCAAGGATTGGTCGCAAAGTTACATTTTCATCACTGTCGTAACTACGAATGGTCACTGTATGAGGCAGTTGCTAAACAAGGACTATCTGTATCTCCTGGCCTTTGTTTTTCCATTTAGAGACTGACTTACCACCATGGCCTCATGAATTATAAATGGCAGTAGGTGAGAACAACATGGAGAAAAATCAGGCTGGGTGAATTCTCCATTAGGGACAGCTTGTGAACACAACTGGTTGTTGTACAGAAATACTATATAATGCCCTTATTCTTTTAGTAAGAGTGAAATATTACAGAAGTTTGGAGACTGGAGACTGCAGGGGTTTGATAGACATTCCCATAGCAAACATAGAATATTATGTGTTAAATTAAAAAGCCAGATCATCTGCACATCTAGAAATTAGATCTTAACTTCTGAAATATTTTTTCTGTCTCAGTAGTAAATAATTTGCACTTTCATGTAGTATTCATATTTTCTAAAACATTGTGATGACTTTCCTCTAATCTGCAATAAACAAATTGTACTTCATTTACAACTTGTTCTCAAGAATCGAATACTTTTGTTTTCAGGCCTTGAATTTTTGTACTAAGATAAAACAATTAGATGAAAAGCTATCACATTTATTTGTTTGCTTGTTTATTAGTTCAACTATTCCTTCTGAGCCCATAACAATCAAGATAATTCCTTGGCTTTTGCTTCAAAAAACACTGAGCTGCTTACATAATTCAGTAATGTAAATACACAAGCTTAAAGATCAAATAACTAATGCTTTTTGAAATAAAGGAACAAGACCATGAAATGCCTGCCTTTCTTTCTTTCTTTCTTTCTTTCTTTCTTTCTTTCTTTCTTTCTTTCTTTCTTTCTTATAAAAATAAAACAAATCCTTAACAACTTATAAAACAGTTAAAAGCACTATTAAAACTGAAAAATCATGGCTGAAAACTCCTTTCCTGAAAGTAGAAAGTGTTAGAGCTGAGTGCAACTCCCAATGAAATGCATTTTCATTGTACAGGTAGTCCTCACTTACCAATGGTAATTGGGACCAGGAACTCTGTTGCTAAGCAATGCAATCATAAGGTGCAACGCCACGTGACTACACTGACTTATGATAGCAGTTCCAGCAGTCCCAGTTGCTGTCATTACATGAATCCCACATGGTCACAGCATCACGTGGTCATGTAATTGCCATTTGTGACCTCCTGCCATCTTACCCATTGACTTTGCTTCTGGAAGCCGGCAGTGAATGTTGCAAATGGTGGTCATGTGACTGTGGGATGCTGCAACGTTGTAATTGTGAACCGGTCACTGAGTGCCCAAATTGTGATCATGTGACTGCAGGGATGCTGTGACAGCCGCAACTACAAGATCCTGTTGTAAGTCCCTCTTGTTTAGCACCATCGTAACTTCGAACAGTCACTGAATTAGTGGATGTTAAATGAGGATTACCTATATATCCCATACAATTAATGATTTAACTTCAGGAAGCCACAACAATTTTTTAAATTAATTAATATACAAAGTTGATTTTATCTGAGGTATTATTGTCACTAGTATGTAGATATGGGCTATGCACACTTCCAAGATAATTCAGAAAAAGAGCTTTGGACCTTGCATGAGCATAGTGAGGGTTGCTATTCATTAAAGCAGTCTATCTATTTTCACAAGATTCCACTGCTTTAAAGGTGTCATAGCTTTTAGCTAGCATATGCAAGCTAAAGATTGTGCTATGTCTATACATTGCTACAACTAATTTAATTCACTATGTTAGTAGCTTGCGTAGATCCTGACATGCCGCCCTCCAAGGAAAAGGAATAGCTTCATGTCTGTTCTTCACACCTGGAAAATATAAACATCATAACATATAAACATCAAGTGAATAATGAGAGATTAGTTTACTTTGGTTTTTCAGGATATTTTGCATGAAATTGTCTGAGTAAGGTTGGGGCATTGATATTTGAATGATTCACCCATTCATGATGGGTTTTTGGGAAATGTTTCCATTGTACCAAATACTGTAAAGTTCCTTTGTGTTTTCTAGAGTCCAAAATAGTCTTTATTGCAAAATGTTCCTGTCCTTCTATCATGATGGGTTCTGGGGTTTGTGGTGTGGGATGCCATGTGGGTGATTCTTTGTATGATTTTAATAGGTTGACATGGAATACCGGATGTATATTCTTGTAATGTTTTGGTAAGGACAATTTAAATGCAACTGGGTTTATAATTCTTTCAATGAGGAAAGGTCCCACATACTTTGGAGAAAGTTTCTTGCAGGGTTGTGTTGTTTTTAGGTTTTTTGTGGAGAGCCATACTTTATCTCCTACCTTCCAGGGAGGGTTTTCAGAGCGTTTGCGATCAGCAAATTTTTTGTGTTGTTCCCTGGCAGTTTGCAATGCTGTAACAGTTTGAGGCCATATCCTGGTGAGATTATTAATCCACTGATCAGGTGTAGTATTAGAGTTCTGTTTAGAAGGCAACTCAGGAAAAGGTGGAAAATCCCATCCAATTGATTAAAAACAATGGGGGTTTTCAGTTTTTTCACTTTTAACTGTAAAGCATTGACTAAAATGGGACTGATCAAGCAGCTTGAGCAGCCCGTGTCCATTAAAGCCGTTAGTGTAGCCTTGCACTCTGTCCGGGCCGCCGAAATAGTTACTTTTAAAGTTGTTACACTCACCCCCTCTTCGTCTTCGGATTCCTCATCGTCATTGTCCATCTCCAGCACCCCATCGTCGGGCACCAATTCCGGCCGGTCCGGAGGACTGGCCTGCCTCGCGTTGGCCGCTCCTCCCTCATAATGAATGGGGTCTCGGAACTTGGATTGGGCACCGCCAGCTGCGGTGCCTTTTTTCCCTTTTCCGCCACCGCTTTTCGCCATGGGACTGCTGCCTTTCCGTTGCTCCTGCACACGCACCGGCAACGCTTTGGTGCACGCCGACGCGAAGTGGCCGGATTCCCCACAGCGGAAGCACACTCGCTGCCTGGACAGTCTAGGAAATTTTTCGTCTGCTCCTTTAGCCGGGTGTTTTCGGTGCGTTTGCATTCCCCCACCGCTCTTCCGCTCGTAGTTCGAAATCATCTCTTTCCAATCGGCTTCAGCTTCGCCGGTGGGCTGGATCCAGGCATCCAAAGTAGGCAGGTTCCCACGCGCAATCGCCAGCTCCCATACCTTCGGAGCTAGGCCTTGCTTGAAGCAGGATATTTTGAAATCTTCCGGCCACCCAGGTAGCTTTCCTGCGATCGTGCGGAGCTCCAAGCTGTACTCTCCCACGCTGCGCGATCCTTGCCTCAAGTTGACGAGCTTTGTGCGGGCCCGCCGGGTTTCCCCCGGCGTTTCGAACTCCTTCTCAGCCCGGTCAGGAACAGCCCCAGGTCTCTCAGCTCTGGTGCACGGGCTCCTCGTAGTTGGATTAGCCACTCCCCTGTGGTCCCGGTCAACGCGCGGCTGATGTACTGCACCCGCTCTTCGTCAGATGTAAATAACTGCCCCGCCTTTTCCATGCACAGTGTCACTTGCGCCATGAAATTAGGTAGATCGGCTGGGGTTCCATCAAATTTCTCGGCCAGGCCCCAACGTTTTAACAGTACCTCTTGTTGTCTTAGGGACAGGGGTTGCCTTCCCCTGTCTACTGGGCACGCTGCCGCTCACGGGGAGGTTCCTTGGTCTGCTCTTGGTGCCTCGGTCTCAGTCGGGGTTGCTCTTCCCGAAGTCGGGGCGGGCGAGACCACGCGTTCTCCTTTCTGTTCCCGGTATTCCTCCTCTCCTTCGGGCAGCCCGAACGTGCCAGATCGCCGCAGGAGGTCGGTGATCTCTCTCAGGTCTCTCCAGAGGGCGTGATTTTCATTCTGTAGCATGCTCACACGATCCTCACGCATCCCCACGCGGGTGGATTCCCATTTCCCCGTGGTCATCGCCCAACGCTGTTCAGGGTCCAGCTCCATGAATGTCGCTGCTCCCTCTCCCCATTCACCTAGGGACCAACGCTGGGCTACGCGCCTCGCTCTCTCGCGGGCTACGGGGAAACACTCATACGCGGTTTTTTCCCGGTCCTTCTCCTCCTCCTCCTCCTCCGCAACTGGGCCGAGCAGGGTGAGTTCTTCTTCCATCTCCGCGGTCGCGGTAGAGTTTGTCGGAGAGGTCTCCACGATGGGTTGTTTTCCCTCGGGTAGATCCCTCGTCCAGGATTGAGTCTCAACAAAATGTCAGAGTCTGCATACCAACTCCCAAAGTTCAGTAAATCCTTTGGAGACTTGTAAGTTCCGTTAAAGATTTCTTTATTGGGCTAAGCACACAGCAACCTAGATTGTTGAGACTAAAGATACAAAGCAAACTATCCCCCTTTTTAAGCCCCACTCCCCCTTTGATGTTGTTTTCTCACTTTGCATTCCCACTTTGCATTCTTTGGCGCCTGTCTCCATTCTCACACTTCTTGGCCTTGCAGATGCCTGTTTAGAGATAAGGATGGCACCTCTCGCTCCTGTCTCCCCCCTGTTTTATGGCAGGTCAAGCAAGTGGTTAAGTTCTTCCCATTAACCCCTATGTTGCCTCTAGCTATATATGCAAGCTAAAGATTGTGCTATGTCTATACATTGCTACAACTAATTTAATTCACTATGTTAGTAGCTTGCGTAGATCCTGACAAAAGGAGCCTAATGTAACTTTTTTATGCCCACACAGAAACCTAAAAGAAGATAATCTGCCTAATGAATAGCAGAAGGGTTAGGATCCAAAGCACTTTTTCTAAATCATTTTCAAAGCATTCACAACCCTAATATAGACTTTATGGTGAATTTTCCTCCAAAGAATTTAAGTGAAGAACTGCTTACCAGCAGACAGATACCCCCCTAAATACACCATGAAGGCATTATCAAATTGTGGTAAACAATTTATTAATAGTTTAAGTTACAAGGAACTATAACTATGGCACATAGAAATATTTGTTTTATTGTATTGCTGTCTCATACAGATGTTGGGAAAGCAAAGAACTACCACCCAGCAGCCTGTTTTTGGATTACAGATAGTCCTTGCTTACTGACCACTCATTCAGTGACTGTTCAAAGTTGCGACGGCGCTGAACAAATGGTACTTATGACCAGTCCTCAAAGTTCCGGCCGTCCCAGCATCCCCATGGTCACATGATTGCGATTCGGGCACTTGGCAACCAGCTCACACTTATGGTGATTGCGGCGTCCCACAGTCATGTGATCACCATTTGCGACCTTCCCTGCCAGCTTCCCACAAGCAAAATCAATGGAGAAGCCAGTAGAGAAAGTCACAAGTCGCTATGGTAAGTCTCTCCCTGATCTTCCTGTGCACCACGCCATGCCCTCCTTCCCTCGGCCTCCCTGTACCCACACTATGCTGCACCTTCTTCCCTCAGCCTCCCTGCACTCACACCACACCACACTGCATCCTCTTCCCTCAGCCTCCCTGCGCCCACACCACACCACACTGTGTCCTCTTCCCTCAGCCTCCCTTCACTCACACTGCACACTCCTTCCTTGGGCCTCCCTGTGCTTGTACCACACTGCGCCCTCCTTGGCTGCTGCACCACAGCACCTCCCTTCCCCAACTTGCGCACAACCTGCGCTGGGCCTCCCAGGGCCTCTCCCACCCCCATGTGGCACTCCCACACTCCTTACCTGGGACTCCCACCACTTTCCACTTAACAACACATCTGTCTTGGGGTTATGACGGCAACTGGGACTGCCTGGATTGTCATCGCTAAGTGATGTGGTCACGTGACATCATGCTTTATGACCTCATTGCTTAGCAGTGGCAATCCTGGTCCCAATTGCCATCGTAACCCGAGGACTACCTGTAATTGTTAGCTAGAGGCTGCAGATCCACAGGGGATGTTGTAGGGGGCCATTAGTTAGCCCAGAGTCCCACTGTCAAATAAGAATGTAACTAAGTGTATTGTCGAAGGCTTTCACAGCCGGCATACGAAGGCTGGTGTGGATCTTCTGGGTTGTGTGGCCGTGGTCTGGAAGTTCTGTTTCCTAATGTTTCACCAGCATCTGTGACCGGCATCTTCAGAGTACAGGAGCACAGACAGGAGCAGTTCTCCTGGGCACAGAGAGAACTGCTCCTGTCTGTGCTCCTGTACTCTGAAGATGCCAGTCACAGATGCTGGCGAAACGTTAGGAAACAGAACTTCCAGACCACGGCCACACAACCCGGAAGATCCACACCAGCCAATGTAACTAAGCTTTTATCAGTGTAGTATCTGCAGTACAGAAAAATATGCAAATATTTTTGCCACATTATTTTGTGAGAAATTCCACCTTTTGGTTACTATCAGTTTACAAGGAATGTTAACCATCAAGATGTAAGGAATGCCCCGTTCGTCAAGAGAAACTCCCGTGACACGTGTGGTTCACAAAAGAGTTTTACTCAAGCGTAACACAACAATTACAAACAAAGCCAGGACTGGCTTGGCACATTTACATTGTTCATTTTATACCTCTCCCCTTCCCGCGTTTTCACCCCGCGATCATGTTACAGGCTGCGGATTATCAGCGCCCCAATAATCCCCCTTAATTGTCCAGATGGCAGGTTCAGCCCGAGTCCCATTGTTCCTTGATCGACTATCCCTCCAGTGTGGGCTGGTTCCCTTGGGGTCCTTTCAGTTGCGTGCAAAACCGGGGTTTCTGGATTGTGTGGTGATCTTAGCTTCATGGCTCGCGGCTCCGCTCATTGTTAGCTCGCGCCGCTTATCAGTGTAAATTCAATGCTTCCACTCTGCGGTTTCCTGTTGACTAGGCACAGGTGGCCATTAATCAGCCGCAGCTTTCACTTCCTCTTTTCCCCGGTTTGCAAGCAAGTGGCGGAATTAGCTCAGCACGGCAGGCTGGCTTTCCTAGGAGCGCCATGCCGGCTGAACCTGACATACCGCCCCCCTGAAAACAGACCCCCCCCTTTTTTTTACTTCGGCTTCCCGGGGTATCTATCGTAAAAGTCCCGTACTAGGTCCGGCGCTTTTACATGGGCTTTGCTTACCCATTCTCTGTGGGACTTGGGGAAATGTTTCCACTGCACCAGCAGCTGGATCTGTCCCTTGTGCCTCCTCACGTCCAGTATCTGTTTAGCCTCGAAATGCTGCTCCCCTCCAATCATGATGGGTGCCGGTGTCGCCTCTGCCTTGTGCCAGTTGTTCCCCGGCTGGTGCAGCTTCAATAAGCTGCAGTGAAACACCGGGTGGATTTTTCTGAGGCTTTTGGGGAGCGTCAGCCTGACAGTTACCGGGTTGATTATTTCCATGATGGGGAACGGTCCCACGAACCTCGGGCTGAGCTTCTTCGAAGCCTGGTGCATTTTCAGGTTCTTAGTCGATAGATACACCTGGTCCCCCACCTTCCACTGCCACTCGGGGAGCCTCTTGCGGTCGGCATATTTTTTATATTCCGCTTTGGCTCCTTGCAGCGCCGCACGCGCTGCCTGCTTCGTGCCGTCTATCTGGGCAAACCAGGAGTCCAGAGAGTCTATCTGAGATGCCGGTTGAGGCAATTCTGGCATGGGGACGAAATCTCACCCCGTGGCCACCTTGAATGGGGAGAAGCCAGTGCTTTTGTGGATGGCGTTGTTGTAGGCTACTTCCGCGAATGGCAGTAGCTCCGCCCAGTCGTCCTGCTGGTGTCCCACGTAGCATCGCAGGTACTGCTCGAGCCCCCCGTTAAGGAGTTCAATGGCTCCGTCCGTCTGCGGGTGCGCTGTGGAGGAAAGGGCTTGCTGCGTTCCTACCCACTTCAGGAACTCCCTCCAGAATCGCACGATGAAGTTGCCACCTCGATCACTGACGATCCGTTGGGGTGCACCGTGCAGCCAGTAGATGTGCTGCACAAACAGCTGCGCCAACTTCTCTGCCATGGGGACTTGCCGGCAAGCCACGAAGTGCGCTTGTTTGGAGAACAAGTCTGTCACCACCCAAATGGCGGTCTTGCCCTTGCTCTCCGGTAGCTCCACTATGAAATCCATGGCAATCTCCTGCTATGGGCCATCGGGGTTCGCCACTGGCTGGAGTAGCCCCTTGGGCTTGCCCTTGCTCCTCTTCGCTGTTGCGCACACCGGGCAACCCCCCGCGTACGCTTCCACGTCTTTCCGGAGCATTGGCCACCAGAACTGTCGCCGGATTAAATGGAGCGTTTTCACGAAGCCCTAGTGCCCCGCGCTCCGGCTGTCATGGGCTCTTTCCATCACTTTCCGCCGGCATTCTTCAGGAACGTACACCTTCCCCTCATGCCACCACAAGTCCCCTTGGCTGGTTAGCGCATCCCGGTTCTCCTTGAGCCAGGTGTCCTGCTCTGCCGCTTCCACAAAATCCCACTTTAACTCAGGCACCGTGTCCCTCACCTCTCTCTTGGTCTGACTCTGGGTGACAGCCTTTGCAGCCAGCCTGCCAGCGGGGATGATGGAGTCCACGATGTCCTCTCACAGGCTGGCATGCTGGGGCATGCGAGACAACCCGTCTGCCAGGAAATTCCTCTTCCCGGGGATGTGTTTTAGGGTGAAGTGGAACCTCCGAAAGTACTGGGACCAACATGCCTGTTTAGGAGATAGTCTCCGCGGGGTTTTTAGGGCCTCGAGGTTCTTGTGGTCCATCCACACCTTGAAAGGCTTGGTTGCCCCCTCCAACAAATGCCTCCATGTGGCTAGGGCCCATTTGACCGCGTATGCCTCTTTCTTCCACACCATCCACCTTTTCTCCGTCTTGGTGAATTTGTGGGAGGCATAGGCACACGGGTGGAGGGGCCCATCCGGACCGGGCTGTAACAGGACCACCCCCGTTGCCACGTCCGACGCGTCCACTTGGATGATGAATTGCCAGTCCGGGTTGGGGTGGCGCAGGATCGGCTCCGCCGTGAACCGCCGCTTCAAGTCCCCAAATGCCTCCTGGCATTCCACGGTCCACGCGAGCGCCATGCTGGGCTTTGGGGGGTTCCCACTGCCCTTGGTCTTCAACAAGTCCGTTAGGGGGAGAGTGACTTGGGTGAAGTTCGGGATGAACTGTCTGTAGAAGTTCACAAACCCCAAGAAGCTTTGGAGTTGCCTCCGGGTCCGCGGCGCTTCCCAGCCCAGGACATCCTTCACTTTCGCCGGGTCCATTTCGATCCCTCGGCTGGATATACAGTAGCCGAGGTAGTCCAGCTGCTCCCGGTGAAACTCACATTTTGAGAGTTTTGCGTACAGCTGTGCCTTCAACAGTCTCTGAAGCACCGTGCACACCAGTTTCACGTGCTCTGTCAGGGTTTCGGTGTAGATTAGGATGTCGTCCAGGTAGACCAGGACGCCCCGGTAGAGTAGGTCGTGCAGCACCTTGTTTATTAGCTGCATAAACACTCCTGGGGCCCCTTTTAATCTGAACAGCATCACGCAAAATTGGTAAGTTCCAAGCGGGGTATTAAATGCAGTTTTCCATTCATCTCCTGCGTGGATCCTAACCCTGAAATACGCCTCGCGCAAGTCCAATTTCGTGAATACCCTCCCCTTAGATAGGTGTGATAGCAAGTCCTTCATCAAGGGGAGGGGGTAGTTATACTCGGTGCTGATTGCATTCAGCCCCTGGTAGTCCACGCACATCCGGAGCAAGCCATCCTTCTCCCAGAATAATACCGGGGCCGCTAGCAGTGACTTCGTGGGCTGGATAAAACCTAGCGCAAGGTTTTTGTCTATGAACTCCCAAAGGGCGCCCATCTCCTTCATCGATAGGGAATACATTTTCGGCTTGGGCAATTTTGCCCCTGGCTCCAGCTCAATGGCGCAGTCACTGGTCGGTGGGGCGGGAGCTGGTCGGATTCCTCCTCCCCGAACGCCACCGTCAGGCTCCGGTACTGACGTGGGATGCCTCCAGCCGCCGTGGCTTCCTCTGGTCCCGAACCGCTCTCTGCCATGGCCCCGCTAGCCGCCGTCGCCTGCACACGCCTCAGCATCGCCACTGCCTCTCGGGACTCCGAAATCGCCACCACTGCTGCTGCCACCTGAGTTCCCGCCTTGGTCTGCTCCTGCTCCGCCTCCAGGTGCCTCAGACCCTCTGTCGGCCCGGCCATGGCCGCGCCTCCAGTCGTCGCCACTTGTCAGTGCCTCCTGCTCTCATGCTTCCCCGGCTCCTCGTCCTCGAACCTCAACACTTCCGATGCCCAGTCGACACGTGGGTTCCGCCGCCGCAGCCATGCCAAGCCGAGCACCACCGCGTAGTCGGCGATCGGGACCACCACAAACCTCAGCTCTTCTCGGTGATCCCCGATAGTCATTTGGACTGGCTCAGTATAGTACTGAGCCGCCCCCCCCCCCCCGCTAGTGAGCCATCTAGCTGGCTGAATGCGATGGGCTCTCTGAGGCGTCGCAGCTGCAGCCCAAGCCCTGAGACTACGGCTGGGTGCATCAGGCAATGCATGCAGCCCGAGTCCAGCAGTGCCTGCAGCTGCGCCTCCCCCCTGGATCTCACCCCCGGATGTGTACTCTCACCCGAAGGGGGGGCAGTCCTCATCGGCTATTGGGTCCGCACATCTCAGCTCCCCTGCTCGCACTGGAATGCCGTTCAGTGCGAGCGCACCCTGTTTCCCACCGGCTCTGATTCCTCCCCGGAGGACACCGTCTCAGGAGTCGACCATCCCGTCTGGCCTCATTCGGTCACCGCCGCCACTGCACTCTTCCACGACCGATCACCCACTCGCTTCCTGGCTGGACGCGGTGGCTTGACCTCTGAGCGGGGTGGGGCTCCTTCCCGCTCCGTCGGGCATTGTGCCACCTGGTGGCCTCATCCTCCGCACCTGAAGCATAGGTTTGGGGCCTTGGCCGCCTCTCGCCCCCCTGCGGGCTGTCGCCGGCTGCTCCGCTTCTCCTCTGCAGGTCTCTCCCTCGGCCTGTCTCTCTCCTGGTCCTGCCTCCTCACGCTCTGCTGGATCTGCCGCCACGCTGATTCTGCCATCCTGGCCAGCCAGATCCAGTCCTTCACGGTGGTAGGGTCATCCCAACCCAGCGCCCCTTCCAGGATCTCCGGGTTGAGGCCCCTCTTGAAACACTTTACCCTCAGGGACTCCGGCCAGTCCATGAGTTTTTCCACCAACCTCCAGAACTCCAGTGCGTATTCGGCCACGGACTTGTCCCGCTGCCTGAACTGCAGGATGTCGTCCTCGGCCCGCAGTCCTGGCTTTATGTAAGGAATGCCCCGTTCATCAAGAGAAACTCCTGTGACACGTGTGGTTCACAAAAGAGGTTTACTCAAGCATAATGCAACAGTTACAAACAAAGCCAGGACTGGCTTGGCACATTTACATTGTTCATTTTATACCTCTCCCCTTCCCGCGTTTTCGCCCCGCGATCGCGTTACAGGCTGCGGATTATCAGCACCCCAATAATTCCCCTTAATTGTCCAGATGGCAGGTTCAGCCCGAGTCCAATTGTTCCTTGATCAACTACCCCTCCGGCGTGGGCTGGTTCCCTTGGGGTCCTTTCAGTTATGTGCAAAACCAGGGTTTCTGGATTGTGTGGTGATCTTAGCTTCACGGCTCCTGGCTCCGCTCATTGTTAGCTCACATTGCTTATCAGTGTAAGTTCAACACTTCCACTCTGCAGTTTCCCGTTGACTAGGCGCAGGTGGCCATTAATCAGCCGCGTCTTTCACTTCCTCTTTTCCCCGGCTTGCAAGCAGGCGGCGGAATTAGCTCAGCACGGCGGGCTGGCTTTCCTAGGAGTGCCGTGCCGGCTGAACCTGACACAAGATGCATTTTGAATGACAGTGTTGGAAGTTAAGAAGTTTGTTCCCAAGCCAGAATAT
Organism: Liasis olivaceus; assembly: GCA_030867105.1. NCBI lineage: Eukaryota > Metazoa > Chordata > Lepidosauria > Squamata > Pythonidae > Liasis > Liasis olivaceus. The sequence continues at coordinate 61,591,126 of CM061351.1, forward strand.
AATAGAAAGCAAGCAATACTCGAGGAAGATCAGAAACCTGTTTATTGTAGAAGAGCCCAAATCAGCAAGTAGGCAGAGATGGGTGGAGGCTGCACATGATCATTCCTAGCCACCTCTCTTAGAGATTTATAATCCAAAAGTTTAAGCTAATCATCAACAGTGAGGATGTAAAGCATTAGCCTATCACATACTCATTCATCTGTTCATGCTCTCTCCCAGAATGGATACCTCATGTTGCCTTCCTGTGCAGTCCCCTTCCCCTCTTATCTGTGGTTAGCCACAATGCCCATAGAGGCAGTGCCTACAGTTAACCACAATGCCTAAGCAACACAGCTGAAGTTTTTTCAAAGTACATGTGGATATGATTGTACTATGAGGCTGCATTAACCCCTTTTATCTGGGAATGATACTTAGTTCTATGTGAGAGACATTGTTTTCTCTCCTTCCTTCCTTCTGTAATCTCATGGCTAATGTTGCAGTTAATATTTTGGCATGTTAAGCAATGATATTGGTCTATAATATGCATATCAGGGTCTTGCTCTGGCTTTAATATGGTGTGATACAGGCCATATTTGTTTTTTGTTTGTCTGTTTGTTTTGGGGTTTTTTGCCTTGATCTTTTCTCTTACTACTGAGTTTAAACGTTAAATTAGACAAAACCAGCTTTTTGGTTACTGGTTAGTAACACTGGTTTGTGTTACTGCTTCCCTTTCAGAGCAATCACGGCCTGTTTTTACCTCAGTCATCTATTCAGAAATTTCCATTAGCTATTCTAGAATCAGTTATTTGCCCCTTATATTTCATTTGCTGCACTTTGGCAAACTAATCTTTTTCTTTTTTCTTTTAATCTGTGTATCTTAACAAGTGCTAAGTACATACATCTAAAATGTCTGCCTGCCTGCCACCTTTCAACTCACAATAACAATACAGAATAAATGTTACACAAGCTTTCCCTTGTTTTTTTATGGTGATAGTTTAACTTATACCTGTACTTGTTACTATCTTGAAGTTTGACTTTCAGCCCTTCCTGTTATTGTCTTTGCAAGAGATTCTTTGTCCAATCTACAAGACAATGAAAAAGACATAATAATTACGTTAATATATTACTTTATAAGAATAATAAACTAAAAGAATATTCCTAGTTAATAATCTTTGGAAATAGATCAAAATGGAAACAGAAAACTCCATCTCTAGCTAACTGCTAACATCAGTAAAAACAAGCCAGTAGGGAATTTTCTTGTGTAAGTCCCACTAAAATCATAAAGGAAGAGAACATTTAGTGTGGGAATGGGCAACTTTCATATGGCTTGTGACCACACATAACCCATGGCTTTAATGACTGGGGCAGTGATGCAAATTGGACTAATCCGTGTAATTCACAAGTAGGGTCAGGATTTTCTGAAGTTTTTCTTTGGTTGGTGGGAATTTGTTTTGTTTTACAATATTAAACTATTTCATGGTATACAGGACAGTGTGAGTTTCCCACTCCAATCGTGTGTGAATTTTCCACCCCAAAAAGGTAAGAAAACACACTGCTGATTTTCTGTAATTGTGGTTAGATATGGGCTCAACAGACTTCAGAAAAAAGGCAGAGGCCACACACAGCCCTAGTTCGTACTTCAATCTAGTGCAATCACCTGCTTAGTGCAAGATATAACTACAACATCCATGGCAATGCCTATCCAGTTTTCATGTACATATTCTAGTATAGAAAGCACCTGTCATTTCTTGAAGCTATGGTTAACAATTACCATTTTTCCCTAATGTTTAACTAGAATCTGCTGCATTCAATCTATACATGCTCCGTTTTTATAGCCTAAACCAAACTGCAAATGTCTATATTGCATATAGTTCCTAGTTCCTTCCTGCTCACGTTACTGCTGCATCTGGAGTAGCCCATCCCAACCAGCATGATATAGAATGGAGAAGCAGAGTTTCTCTCAAACTGTCCAACAAAAGGGTGTATAGAGATTTAGTCCCCCTTATCCCCTTTACTCTTCCAATGGCAGAGCCTTCAAAGTCACCAGATATGCACAAGCTTGCTAAGTTTTCTGACTGGTTCAATACTTTACTTCCTTGCAATTTGAGCCCATTGTTTCTTGTACAACTATACAACCTGCTCTATAATAATAATAGTTGTTGTTGTTGTTGTTGTTATTATTATTATTATTATTAAATTTGTGTGTCACCCAACTCTCAACCAGTGCAGCTCACAAAGCAGAGGGGTTACATGGGCATACTGAGGCATGCCCATTACTGCTCACCCTACTGCATTCTGGACCAGCTGAAGCTTCCAGGTAGTCTTCAAGGGCAGCCTCATATAGAGTATATTGCAGTAGTCAAGCCAGGAGATGACTAAGGCATAAGTGACTGTCTGAAGGGCCCCCCAATCTAGGAAAGGACATAACTGGTGTACCAGATAGAGTTGTACAAAGACCTTCCTGGCCACAGCTGACACCTGCTCTTCAAGCAAGAGCAGCAGGTCTAGGAAGACTCCCAGATTGCATACCATCCTTGAAGGGAGAAGTGCTACCCCATTCAAGATCAAAGATGAAATATCCCCAAATCCGGGTGGCCCAAACACCTACAATCACTCAGTCTTGGTAGGATTGAGTCGAATATGGTTCCTCCCCATTTAAACCCCCACAGCCTCCAGGCACTGGGACAGAAACTTGACAGCCTCACTTGGCTGGCCAGGGGTCAAAAGATATAATTGGGTATCATCAACATACTGATGATACTGAACTCCAAACTGGCAGATGACCTCACCCAGTGGTTTCATGTAGATGTTAAAAAGGAGAGGAGAGAGAGTAGAACCCTGCAGCACCCCATACAGGAAGGGCCTAGGGAGTGATCTCTCCCCGCAACTAACACTGATGGAAACTGGGCCTGGAGAAAGCAAGAGAACCACCATAAAACAGGGCTCCCAATCCTCAACCCATGGAGCCATCTCATAAGGACATCATGGTCAACAGTATCAAAAGCCACTGAGAAATCAGAGAGCACAAGGATGGATGCACTACTGTCATCCTGGCTCTGCCACAGGTCATCAACAAGCTAAATCACCATTTCTTCTTTGGTTCTCATCAGCTGCAGATATATTATTTGTTTTCTGAGGTAAAATAGAAAATAAGATAGCTATCCTTGTGGATTTTTGCTGTACATGAATTAAACCTAACCATTTTATTGTAGACTCAATTCTCCTAACTCTTCTGCATTTCTTTCACAGTGATTTTCCCCTCCCACAAAGCACAATTTAAACACTTTAAAAAAGTCATATCAAACTTTATTTATCATTAGTTTTACTTTAAAATTGTAAATTCATAATAAGTGCATTTTAATAGAGAATTAAATGTAAAACACATTCATTCTTGACTTAATGTTCTTTCAGTGCTATTTTACTTTGAACTGCAACATCAGCTGACCTGAGTTTATGAATACCCAAGGCAACTATTTTTAATTTTGTTCTGCTAATTCCACTTATTGTTATTGCTGACCTCTTAACATTTGTTTTGAAAAAGCACCTAATAAAACTAAATGTTATTTGTAGCCTGTGGTGCTACACTTGAGAAATTTCCCACATATGCAACTAAAATAATTAAGAGCATGAAACTTCATTTCTAAGTTGCTCCAAGAAAATGTGGCATAGTAGTTCCCTTACACGCACGCACATACACACAGAGATATGACCTTGTACTCAGATTTTGTGCCAGTGCTGTTTATAGGATAAAACTTATCTTCCAACTATTGTGGAAAGATAAAGCAAGTCTACAATATCCTGTTAGAAGGCTAAATGGATTGCAAATCCTGTCAATGTTAATCACCACTGTAAGAAGAATCAAAATTAGGATGCCTTTTGTGAACCTGACCCTAGGTGAGGAGATGACTCTGCAGCTCTTCCCCCGCCCCCCTCCCTTCCCAGGCCCACCTGTTTTGAACAGACACAGTATTAAAAAGTTACCTTTGACCAGCCAGAGAGAGAAAAGACAAAACTGAATTTAAGCTGCTCTCTCAAGCTTAAATCATCCAAGGAGACTGCAGGGCTGAGTAGTCAGCTCTGAGCTTCCCCCTCTTTGCAACTGTTTGTTTATCCTAAGAGAATCTCTGAAGCCAGATTTTCTTAATGGACAGGACTTACCTCTGCAACCCCAAAGCAGACAGAAGTCTATTACGGTCCTCCACTGAGTTGAACTGAGTTACAGCCCCAAGAAACCTGCCAGGCCTTCCAGGAACTGAATTTAGCACATCTGGTATGGTGCCTCCTTAGATCTCAGAAGCACATTCTTCCTGCAACCTGGAACAGCCCCTTGCTGAACTGGGATTTACAGTGTAGAACAACCAGCCAGTTTTGCCTGATCAGCTGAGTCCAGATCAGACAAAGGAGTGGTATATCAATGCCATCCTTGAACCATTTGAGTCTCCACTTCCAGGAGAACCTTAACTTCAGGAAGCCAAGGAAATGCTGAGCTGATTTATCCAAAAACTTTTGATGAGAAGCTCTTGATAAGAGCTACCTACATTCCTTTCCCCCTTTCTGTGAAATTATGCTTTGTCTACCACCAATCCTCAAGAAGTAGGATTAAGTTTATTCATCCTTTATGTATGTTTGGATTTACATGTAAAAAAGATGTTTCCTGATACATATGCAGTCTTTGTCTCCAGCTATATAGATATAACAGAAGAAATACGTGTGGATAAGATGACTCAAATGACTCACAGTAAAACTAATTTAGATAAATGCATCATGTCTCAGTAAATTTAGGAAAACTTATATTCATATGGTGGAGGAGATACCTCACAAAACAGAAAAGCGCTGTCAGTCTGTGGACACAGAAAAGTAAGGCCACTTCATTGCATCCACTGCCACAGAGTAAGATGAACTCCCTGTTCAGTGTGATACATCCTGGAAATTCCTCCTTTTGTGCTCCAGCCTTTTTTTTATTATTATTCATTTCATTGTTCTTACTCCCTGGTAAACCAAAGTGTTCATTGAGTTCTGCTCGAGGGAAGGAGATGCTTAAGTGAGACAGCATGAACCACTTGGGCCATCTCCACATTCCACAGTGCAGAACTTGCTGATGGATGAGGCACTTCCCCAAGCACTTCCCCAAGGATATCATCCAGATCTGTCATCTGTGTCAGACCATTTTAACTGGGGATAGGGCTTTGTGGGTCTTACTCAAAGCTTTGGAGATTCATGCACAAGAGTCAGTAATCCTGGACAAGAGTTGAAGCACCAGAACTATTCAGGTTTAATATAAGTCTAAGATTGATCCAAGATTATTTGCTGCCTGATATGGAGCAGCAAATAGTGCCCCCTAAAATCAAAGTAGAGTTAGCCAAATAAATAAATAAATCAGCCAAATTCTGCTACCTACAGCTGGTACTCTCTATGCTGGCCTTGTACAAACCAATGTCTTGGTTATTCTTTAGTTGATTGTAACCCAATCATATATGCTTTACCTGAGAAAACTGAAAAATAGAACAGTGCAAATATTGTACTGCTTAGAATATCAGGTTAATATAACATTTGACAGCAGTATGTTTCTCAATAATAAAAGTGAATATATGCTCAATATATAGGTTGCAGAATCTAGATTGGTCCTTCCATTTACTCTGCATATTGACATGTGACTTTTAGAGGTTAAGTCTATGGTTAGCTTTTAAGATCTAATGAAGAATGAGAAACATTGACCTGCTGATCCAAAAATGGTAGTCTCCTTTTAAAATGCTAATGTAAGTTTGTTAATTTGTTCACTCAGAGAGAACAACCACTTAAATCATTAATTTAATGAAGTTATTACAATGCTGTAAGAATTCCAGATTATCATTAAACATGTGTGACAAAGAATAAATCTTTGCAGGAGGTTAGAGTAAATCAAATATTAACCAGGTTTTTTTTAAAAAAAACTTGGTTTTGCTTTATTCAACAAATAAAATTACACTGATAAGAACATATGTACCACGGTAATTAAGGCCTTAGACTAAGCCTTAGACTAAGGTTAATAAGACATAAGTTCAAAATTCCATTCATAAAGTTCACAGGGCAATTTGGGTCCAGTTACTTTCTTGCAGTTACTTTACAGGGGTGTAATTATGGGATTAAAATTAGGGGAAAATCTATGTAAACTGCCTTGATTTCTCCCCCCGCCCCCTCAAAAGGATGGATGGATAGAAACAGAGGCAGAGACAGAGACTGGGAGACAGATGCAAACACAAATACAGGTAGTCCTTGTTTAGCGACTGCCTTGTGCAACAACCATCTGTAAAACAAAGGAAAGCTGAAGTAAGATCATAAGCACAGTCATGGTTTCACTAAGCAAATGCTTCACTTAACAACCAAGTTGCCAGTCCCAGTTGTGGGTAGCTAAACAAGGATTACCTGTAATACAAATCAAATTCCTCTTTTATTATGCAGAAAAAGGTTTCTATTATAGGTGAATTTTCATCAATGTAAGAAATAAATACCAAAACTCAGACCAAGCTTTGGTGTTCAGTACTTGCATTATTTATCCAGATTCAATTACTGTAATTAATAATTCCATTATTAGATTGCTGAAAACATACTGATTGCTGCTTATGTTTGTTGATGTTTTCCTTGTGTTCCTTGGGTTTGAAGGCAATATGCATCAAGGAGGAATGAGAAATATATCATTGGTGTCCAAGCAACCATTGATTATCATTATCATTCCCCGATTGTGCAAAGCTAGGATGCTTTGACTCTTATCTTTTAATACACTGTCTTTTTTAGTTTGGGGAATCTGCCCTCACACCAAGGATTTCAGGCAGTTAGCTGTTGTCTTTGGTTGTGTACAGTGCTGCCTAGGGGCTCTCCCTCACACCACATGAACGTGGATTTTTTTCATCCTTGGGTTGGCTGAAAAATATGCTGGCATAATTTGTACTGCCCTGAGCATTAAACTGTGGCAAATTCTTAAAGAGATGGGGGTACCAGACCACCTTACCTGTCTCCTGAGAAATCTGTATGTGGGCCAAGAAGCAACAGTTAGAACTGGTCATGGAACAACTGATTGGTTCAAAATAGGGAAAGGAGTACAACAAGGCTGTATACTGTCACCCTGCTTATTTAACTTATATGCAGAGTACATCATGAGAAATGCCGGGCTGGAAGAATCACAAGCCAGAATTAAGATTGCAGGGAGAAATATCAACAACTTCAGATATGAAGACGATGCCACCCTAATGCAGAAAGTGAAGAAGTAAAGAGCTTCTTGATGAGGGTGAAAGAGGAGAGTGCAAAAGTTGGCTTGAAACTCAACATTAAAAAAACTAAGATCATGGCATCTGAACCCATCAATTCCTGGCAAATAGAAGGGGTAGAAATGGAAGCAGTAACAGACTTCATTTATTTGGGCTCCAAGATCACTGCAGACAGAGACTGCAGCCATGAAATTAAAAGATGTTTGCTCCTTGGGAGGAAAGCTATAGCAAACCTAGACAGCATATTAAAAAGCAGAGACATCACCTTGCCGACAAAGATCCACATAATTAAAGCTATGGTTTTACCAGTAGCAATGTATGGCTGTGAGAGCTGGACCATAAGGAAGGCTGAGTGCCAAAGAATTGATGCCTTTGAATTGTGGTGCTGGAGAAGACTCTTAGGAGTCCCTTGGACTGCTAGAAGGTCAAACCAGTCAATCCTAAAGGAAATCAACCCTGATTGCTCATTGGAAGGATTGATACTGAAGCTCAAGCTCAGATACTTTGCCCACCTAATGTGAAGAGAGGACTCTTTGGAAAAGACCCTGATGCTGGGAAAGATAGAAGGCAAAAGGAGAAGGGGACAGCAGAGGATGAGATGGTTCGATAGCATCACTGAAGCAACATGAAATTGAGCAAATTCTGAGAGGCAGTGAAGGACAGGAAGGCCTGGCGCAATATGGCTCATGGGGTCACGAAGAGTTGGACATAACTTAATGACTGAACAACAACAACAACAAAAGAGCCTTAATTTGCCTGACTAACAAGGCTTGTTGTTGATCCTGTTCATGGAGCTTTACTACCTTTACTTTACTGCTCCATGGCCAAGACAATTAAACAGCAGCAACTGGTAGATTCTCTTTACCTTATTTTGTCTCCTACCCAGTGTCAGCTGTTATCAGAAAAAAAAATCACCAGTCTCTCTCCTGAAAACGCCTGCAACCAGTAGCAGGTTGCTCGTTGATGGTTCTCTGCACTTGACAATTTCTGAACACAGGTCTTCCTTTGCTCTGGAAACCCAAATGACAGGAAGATTAGAAGCTCTACTCTACACTTCTCCTCCTCCTGATCAATGTGTCAGCTGGGTTTTTTTTTTTTTAACAGTCACTAGAATTTATATTTATTTATTCATTCATTTATTTATATTTATATTTATACATCATATTTATATGGCAGCCCATCTCACACAAGCAACTCTGGGCGGCATACAACATTATTTATATATTAACAATTACTAATTTCTCTACAATTACTAATCTTCTCTACTTGGCCAGCAGCGGTCGCAGGGAAGTCAGATCATGCAGGGAAGTCAGATCATCCGGACTTTCTTCCTCTACTGATATTCCGCCGATCGTGTTGCGTCTTCGCCGATTGCATCTAGGCGGGTCCAGCACCAGTTCCTGTTCCCCGCGCAAAGCGCTGCCAGTATTTCCTCCCACCAAAGTGGGAGTACCTATTTATCTACTCACAAATGGTATGCTTTCAAACTGCTAGGTGAACTAGGTGGGCAGGAGCTAGGGACGAATGATGGGAGCTCACCCCGTCACATGGAGCTCGGCTTGAACTGCTGGAGTGTCGACCATTTCTGGCTGGCAACTCCAGCGTCATTAAGCCGCTATGCCACCGTGTCCCCTCATTACAATTATTTTGTAATGGCTTCACTAACCTTTTTACAGTAAACCTATTGAGCAGAGCTTTGTATCCTTGAATGCCTGCTTGCACTTGTTTTCTGTTTAGTGTTGTCAGGAGAAGCCTGTCTTTATGCCTGTCTCTGGAACTCAGCTCTCTATGGAAGCTTAAGAGACTGGGCACAAATTGTTTATATACATTGCTTGAATGCCACAATTTCTAGCATCTAATTCATCTTTAATACCTTTTGCCTCACCAGGTAGGATGGTCAATGCAATACTGACATCTAGTGGCCACAAATGAATTGTATTCAAGGAATTACATACACTGTTCCTCAAAAATTGCCTTCCAGGATCTATTACCCATTAATTTATTTTATTTCTGGGAAGACATATTTTCCAGAAGGTCAGGAACTTGTTACTTCAGTCTGGGGTGCATTCCTAGAACCTGCTGCTTGGGGAGCTGGAAGTTTTATCCTGAAGAAACAATTTATCTCTGGTGATAGCCTTATCTTTTAGAAACCACAAACTCTACTTCTTTCAATAACTGATTTAAACTTTCAGAGACTTCCCAGTTCATCTCATAAGTTATCATTTTGTCTTTGATGATCTGCAGAAAACAGGAAAAACCACAACTTTCCAAGATAAATATCAGGTTGGTTTATTCAAAAAATCAAGTTAGCTAACAAAGTGGAAGTGATACAGAGAATTGAACAAAACTTCTTCATAAGCATAAAAGCCATGCACACAAACAAGAAGTGTTTGCTGGCCAGTCCAACTAGAGGATAAAAGACTGTAACACCAGATTTGTACAGTGAGAAAAAAGAGTTCTTCTGAAAACTGCTACCTCTTGGGCTGCCAATTTTATACTTTTTTTCAGGCTCTCGTGGTCCTGTCTTCTTACTCTTAATTGGTACAGAGCTCAAAGTGTGCTGGCACCTTGATTGGCCAGAAACCTCATGGTAAACTGTCCATTATGCTGACCCTGGCTATTAATTGGCTGATCTCACTCATGTCATTCAGGAGTAGAAGCTAATCCATCCCGATAAAGGTTCTTGGGTCCTTTTTCTCCATCTTGATCCTCGCTGATAGCAGGTTCCAGGATCCCATCCTACCATTACCAGTGCATCCATCATTTCTGGATCCTCTGATGGGTTTGATAAGCTGTTTATGTTATCTTTGTCTCATAAATTAGCATATTTATCAATAACTTCTTGTAAGTTGCAACTACTTTGTGTGTAACAGTACTTCCACTTTTACAGAAAGAAAAAATTATTTTGAGTTTCCAAGCCAGGCTCTTGTGACCACCCCTTGTTCTGATGACTGCTGGTCAGGTCTCTAATACCTTGCTTCAGTATTAGAACCACATAGTGGCCCAGATTGGTTATAGAAATGAACCAGCCAGTACAACAGGTGGCAAGGTCCAGCAACCACCAATCAGAACTTTTTGCCACTATGCTGTTACAACCCCCCAGTTCCTTGCCTAACAAAGTATGACAAAAGTTTGCTTTAAGCATAATCTCTCTCCAGATGGCTGAGGATTTGGGACAAAGTCTTTTGACTTGTGCTTTGTGTTCTAAATTTTTGCTGCCTGCAGAAAGCAACTACATCATGCTTTTCACTAGGAATTCTTAGCAATCACATATGCTTTACAATAATATTGCCACTTCTTGGAAGAAGCTTTGCATCCCATCAAAGGCCAAATAGACCACAAGAACCTGAAGTATTTATGGGCATCTCAAAAACTCATTCAGTGTCAACTGAATTGAAGGTAGGCACATTTTTCTCCCCTTTTAACATTTGTACCACGTATGTTCTTAGCTTTTTAGAACAAGCTCTGAATATTTTGTTTCTTTGAATCCTCTCCTGACTTTATCGTGTTAGACATAATAGCAATCTACAAATATCTTGCTGTCATATGCAAGAGAGGGGAGTTCATGTCTCTCTGTCTCCATGCTTTTGCTTGTTTTTGTCCTGTTTTTGGCAGTTAAATGTTTTAAATGTTTTGCTGATGTGTAATAAATAAACATCAAGCTATATTTTTGCTAGCTGAACTGAGCAGTATACAGTATGTGCTTGCCCTGATCTGATATAGGGCTTAACTCTATGGTGGTGGGTGTAAATTAAACTGGAAATTACCCACAGTAATTTTCCAACATTTTTAAGTGGCAATATTTTACCAATAAGCACCTCAAAACGGGGAAAAATTGGAGGGTTTGATATTTTTAAGGGTTGCTGCCAATGCTTTAAGTATCTTAAGGCACCAGTTTGCAGCCTGTAGGATACATGCAGCTCTTCAGGGAAGCTGGTGCGGCCTCTAAAACTGTGCCAGATTCTGCTGACTGGTCCCGTTCTACCACTGCCATTGCATCCCATATCTTCTTCCCTTTCCCCATTGCCTCTTCCCCATTCAGCCTAACACTGCAGCTGCTCCACGGCACCAATTCCCTTCCCTTCCCTTCCTTTTCTTTCCTTTATTTTCATCACCTCATCTGCATCCTCCTCACACTACCGCATCACCTTTTCTTTCCTCTGTTGCCATCTTTCATATAATAAACTTTTAATGGTCTTTATTTTTCTTTTCTTTCTTTGATTTTGAGTGGCTTCCTGTTCCTGATTCAGACGTTTGGACACTGCATTAAGTGGTCAATCATTTAGAGAGAGTGACTGAGAGGACTCCTGTTTCACTGGAATCAATCACGAATAGGATGATTACTGAATAATAACCTTTGCTTAAAAACCTCCAGTGATGGAGCCACATGACTCTAGAAGGCAGCTGTTTCACTATTTAATTGTTCATTATTACTGTGAAAGGTTTGGGGATTGCTGTGATTGAATAAGTTCCTGTACTTGCAAATTCCTGGTTGACAATTGTAGAAATAGAGAGAGATGCAAGAAGAGAGAGGGAAGGTTCTTTAAAACTAATCAGGACAAGAAGGAGTGAGATGTATGTGGGTAGGTGATTTTTTTTTTAATATTTGCTCACATGTTTCTTTTAAAACTGGAAATGTATTAAAGTGGTATGGGATGAGGATCATAAGTGTGTGTTTATTAATAGGTAAATAATTTCAGTTAAATTTAGAATGTAGAGGGCAGCAGGAATTACAAGAGTCTGATATAGTAACAACTCAGTAATTGACCTGCTGGGTCTCCAGCTTGCCCAATAAGGTTCAAGTCTTTCCCTCTTTTAGGGGAGGTTGTTTTTGGAAAAAGCACTTAAGTTTGGGGCAGTGAGAGTATTTTGAGGCAATTTATTATACTTTCTCTCTGGTAGTTAGTAGTCTCAGCCTTTGGGAGTGCAGGCCCTGAAGTTTAAGGAGATCACACTTTCTGGATTTCAGAATGAGGTAAAGTCAGATACTTGTGTTTAGTTTAATGTTCTTGTTACTGTATGTTTTGCAATTGGGTATTTTTAAAAGTTCTGTCTTATTATTTGCAGTCTTATTCATAGAATTACCGTATTTTTCCAACAATAAGACGCCCCCATATACAAGACAACCCCCATTTTTCCAACCCCAAATTAAGAAATCAATATTTTAAAGATAGTGCAGAACACATTTTTATTTAGTAATTAGTTAACATTGACCTGCTACACTCGGTGGGAGGAGGTCCAAACCGTCTCTCTGCAGCTCTATTTCCAGGCTCTTTTGCATAACTGATTCCATTCAAGCACGAGTGAAACTAGCTTCTCTTTGCAAACAGCCTTCTCTAATTGGTTTGTTCAGCATCAGCTGACGCCAGTTACATAAGACTCGTGATTGGAGGAAGTCTGTTTGGGAGACAAGCTATTTCACTCATGATTGGAGGCTCGTGATTGGAGGAAGCCCCAGAGACAAAGTATAGGCAGTTTTGCCACCGCGCCATTCTCTCCTCGCTGACTTCCTTAAATAAGACGCCCTTCAATTTTTAGGGTAAGGATTTTAGAAAAAAGTATCGTCTTATAGTTGGAAAAATACGGTAAGTTATTTGGAACTTAAAATTGTTGCGCAGAGTGCAGCAAAAGGTCCCAAAAATCCTGCTCTCAGGAAACGTACACATCAGCATGAGAGCTTGCAAAATGCAATATCCATAGTTAGCTTTCCAAAGAAAATCCAGTCAGAAAATATAAACTAACTGGTCTTTATTGATAGAAATGCAAAACTTCATACAATACAAGTTGCATACAAAATATAGGATATAACAAAGACTTCTCCTCTTAGCTTCCAAGACTTATCACAACAAAGCCTCTAGCTAAAAACACTCTCAGAGAAGAGGTACACTACTTGGTTACTAGTTAAGGCTACATAACCTATAAAAACCTACATGGTTAACTTTACAAGACAAACTGAACTAACTGGGCATTTAGCCCTCCCGTTATATTGCCAGCATGTACGCCCCCACTGAATAACTAACATACACATTACAGTAGGTGGCAGTAAAAATCATAACAGAATCACAAGATACTTTGTTTACATTAACTCATACAATAATCTCGACACCTGTTTTTGTATAGCTAACGGGATGACCTTCTTCCCATGAGAAAATCCTGATAAAAATAGGAATACACCCATTTTGACAGTTTCAGAATCTTCCTATATTCAAAGGGGAGAGAAGGGGATCATTTCTAGCACTGTACTTTCAAGCAGTACAGCTTACAGGTAGTCCTTGCTTAATGACCATTTGTTTAACAATGGTTTGAAGTTACGACAGCCTCAGAAAAAGTGCTTTATGACCTATACTTGCACTTACAACCATCACACCATCCCCTGCGGTCACATGATCACAATGTGCAACCTGTTTTACAATGGTCATTAAGTGAATCACTGTGGTCATTAAGCGAATTCCAGCAAAAAAAAAAAAAGGTCCGTTGGGGAAGCTGGATTCACTTAACAACCATGTGCTTCACTTAATAATCACATGATTCACTTAATGACCATGGTGATTTGCTTGACTGTCGTAAAAATGGTCATAAAATCAGGTCCAGTCATGTGGTGACTCACTTAATGACCACCCTGCTTAACAACCAATGTTCCAGTTCCTATTGTCATTAAGCGAGGAGTACCTGTATTGGTTATTCCTGGTGATTCATTGAATAGAGTAGGGAGAGGGTTTGGGGCAATTCTGTATGCCTCAGACAGGAAATCCCTAAGGGAGGGGGGCAGTAGCCAGATAGGCTGCCCACCATTTAGCTTTCTGGAGACCAACTGCAAAACTGATAACCCTGCCAGTAAATGGAACCAGTGTGAGGCCCAATCAGAAGAGATTTTGGTGAAGGAAACTAAAAAATCTAGTCACCCCACTCTGGCCTGCTGGTTGTTACACATAATAATGTTTAATTTTTCTTCTGCCCTACCCATTTAAATATTTTTAGGTAACACCACCTTTTCACAGTATGTCCTCCAGCATGGTATTCAAAGATTGGTTCAGTCCTTGACTTGATGAGAATTGCACACCTTTGTCCTAGAATGCTGGAGCAGGCTGGTCATCTGTGTAACAGATATCCAAACACCACCTATTTTGAGTAGCTAAATCTATTCATTTTCAGTTTGTTTGTTTTTTTAAAAACCCATTTAGGGGTATGTTCTCTCATCTGTTCTTCCACTAAAGAAAAAGGGATATTTGTAGTTCAATTGCTAGATACACTGCAGCCACATCCCTTCTAGTTTTATTTATTACATATCTTTATATGCTGCCTACTATTCCTATTCAGAAGAATAGAAGTAAGAAGTAAGATGTCAAGTCCTCCCTGTCTGGCTCCCGAGTCAAAAGCACTCCCATGCAACCAGGCTTGGTTCAGGAAAATACTCTTTATTGAACGGTACAGGTAGCTTGTAAACAGAACATTGCTAAAACTAAAGCCTCGGGTTGACTCCTCGCTATTTATCCCCCCTCCCTAATTGCCTGGCGTCTTGTGTCTTCTCCACCTGATGGTTCCCCGTCTAAACTGCCCATATATGGTTAAGCAGTTCCCCAGCTCCTATTACGCTCATTTCCAGTAACCCCCCCCCTCCAGTTACTATTGGCAGAACCAAATCCTTCTAACTCCCACCGAATGCAATACAACTGCAACCCACAGCCTTTTTGTGATGCAGGTTCTGACATAAGAATTCAGAGAAAACCCATAATAAATAGGATACATATTATTCATACTCTAGAGCAACCTTTCTCAACTGGGGTTCCATGGAACCTTAGGATTCTGTGAGAGATCATGATTGGGGAAAAAATGAACATTTTTTTTAACTTGGTGCAATATTTTTATACAGAGGTTCCCTGAGGCCTGAAAAATATTTCAAGGGTTCCTCCATAGTAAAAAAGTTGAGAAAGGCTGATCTAGAGAATGGGAGAATGTCTGGTTGTTGAAGAAACAAACATTTTCTGATTTATGTGGCTAAAGCATTAAAAGTATATATTTCCCTTTCTTCAATTATTTAACTAGGAGGAAGCATTACATGCTTTTTTAAAAAAAACATTCACTACACTTTAGCTAGTTGTATCTCAGCATCTCAGAAATCATGCACAGCAGCACCATCCGTTAACTAAGTACTGTACATTCCATTCCAATTCTCTATACAGCAAGGCTGAATAAAGAGAAGTTTGTAACCCTAACCTTATTTGGGCTTATTTGGAAATACAGGTAGTCCTCACTTACTGACTGCCTCATTCAGCGATCATTCAAAGTTATGACAGTGCTGAAAAAATAACTTTACAACTAATGCCCATATTTATGATGATCTCAGCTTCTCTCAGTCATATGATCACCATTACAGTCAATACACATTGTCCTGTGCCTGACCTGTTATTTTTCTCCTCACCCCCTCCCCCTTGCAGAGATTGGAGAGGAAGGGATTAGAAGAGAATAAGCAGGCACACAATGGGGAATACACCAGGCTGTTTGTGTAGCATGCTCATGGCTGCCAGTGCCAGCACATTCCTTTTGATGTGTATTTCCCATTGTGTGCCTTACTCTCTTGTAACCCCTTTCTCTCCAATGAATGTAAATTCAAACATTAATTCCATTCTTGTTAATTACCCCAGTAATAATTAACAACTTGGTGAGCATTCAAAGGGTGGGGGAATGGTTAGGAGGCAAACAAAAAGGGAAGGTGTGAAACTGATTAGTTTTGCCAGTTTCAAGCCAGCTATCCCAGTGCAGCTGGGGTGAGTATTCCAAAGGGTGAGGGACTGGGGAACAGGAAAGCACAGCTGCAGTCATGTGATTTCCCACTTAGCAACCACTTTGCTTAGCGATGGAGTTACCAGTCCCAGTTGTTGTTGCTAAATAAGGACTACCTGTATTCTTCAAAAAGATGTGACCCGTAGGGCAAAAGTGTAACATTTAGCAGTGGACTAAAGGGACATAAACAATTGTCCAGTGAAAGCAGTCTGGATTGGCAATTTGTTCTATTCAGACAGATACTGCTTCACACATAGTATAAACTGTACATATGTTAATTATTTTTCTTGTTGGTTTTATTAACTCAAGCAATTTATCTCTTTTTCACAGTTTTCCACCTGTCCCATAAAGTTACCACTGTGGTTCCAGAAAGTGTTCTGCTCATTGTCCTTGGCATCTTCCTGGGTGGCATTGTGTATGCAGCTGACCATATTGCCTCCTTCACTCTTACACCAACTGTCTTTTTCTTCTACCTGTTGCCACCCATCGTCTTAGATGCAGGATACTTCATGCCAAACCGGCTATTCTTTGGCAACTTAGGGACAATTCTTCTATATGCTGTCATTGGGACCATCTGGAATGCTGCTACAACAGGCTTCTCCCTTTATGGAGTCTATCTTAGTGGAATAATGGGTAAGACTTATTTTTCAGACACATTATTATTTCACTATTAGCAATACAATGAAATTTGTACCCTTTAATAGAGGATAGAGAATGCTGCACAAAGGAATGGCAGCTTGCATTTGGATTCCAAAGGAGTAAACATGATATAAATAACATAAATGATACTTCCTTGATCATTAAATATTTGCGGCACCAACCACGAATGGACACACATTACTATTTTCAAGTGTTTCTTGGTAATTATAACTGATTAAAATAAAATATACTGACATCTCTGCTTATTGGAGTTAGAGGAAATTAGAGATTAGGAAAAATATTGGACCTAAAAACATCACTTTTAGAAATGTTAAGCAATGAACTAACTATCCAGTATCATGATTTGTGAATGTAGGGCTTAAATCCTTCATTTTGCTTGTATCTGACATGTGGCCACTTTCTGAGTTCCATACAGATTGTGTCTGACATACATATGTCCCACACTCTTGCTTTCTTTCTCATATATATAAATAGTAAAAAATTATACAAGTAGTTATTACTGGTTGCATTTTAAGTTTTGCATAAAAGACCTACCCATTAATTTTAGCCCCACCTTTTGGAGCAAAACTTTGTTCCCTCTTTGCAACATCTTTTTAGTTATTTGAAGGCTGTACACATTTCCTCTTCTTTCTCCAAGCTAAACATGGCCAGCTTTTCAATCATTCCTCATAGTACTTGGTTTCCAATTAACTCATCATTTTGATTACTATTCCCTGAATATGCTTTGCAAGGTGAATATGCTCAGGATTAGATATTATTCTACTTCAGCTTATTTCCTTAAACTAGACTGGAACTGTATTTATATTGTACATTGCATTTTTGTTAATTCAATCTAAGATTGCATCTACTTTTCTAACAGCCCTATTCAGTTGTTAATTTTTTTCCCATATTCTCATAGTAAGTCTTCCTAATTTTCTATCTTTGACTTCCTGTAATTGTAAAATCACCTTTGAGTTAAACTTGGCTCCTGGTGACTTTATGAACACATCAATACTTTTGTTGAATTTCACCTGCGTTAGTTTTAGCCATAAGTTTTAGCCAATCAAGATCCTTCTGAATTTTATTCCAGGAGATTTGATGAGCAACTGGTACATGTTCAGAGGTGGTACAGACCCCAGGCAGGAGACATGTGCCAATTTATTTTGGAAAGTGCTTTTATTATAAAAATATGGCTTTGTATTACAAAAAATAGTCTAGATTTAAAATCAGTTTCTCTATCCTTTGTTTCCCATTTCTGTAAGCTGTCTTAATCTTCTAAACTTTATTCTACTTTCCTTATTTTTCTCCATCCTATTTCTATATAGAAATAGTACTACTACTATAATAATACTAGACAATCTGTGACCTGTTGGGTCATCGTTTCAGAGATATTTCCTTACCTAAACAGAGAAACAGAATGACAAAAAAGCAGTGGGAATGTGAGCAACTTCCTACTTGCTGCCAGCTTCCCCATTGACTTTGTTCCCTCCTCATTCCTTCCCTCCTTTCTTCCCCCATTCCTTCCTTCCTTCTCTCCCTCCATGTTCCTTCCTTCCTTCCCTCCCTCCCTCCCTTCCCACATACAATATAGGCTTGTGCCATTTACCCTCCCCTCACAACCCTCAGGAGAGCCACAGTGAAGCAGCCTCCTCCTCTTCCTCCTCCTCCTCAGCTGACCTGCAGAACTGTCTGCCACTTTTCTGGGGGGAGGTGAAACAAATGGAGCTATGGACTATGAGGAAAACTGCACTCCCACTCCTTATTCCAGTGTGTCCCCAAGGGCCCCCTCCCTTGCATCACACATCCCTATTCAGCGCTAAATAGCTTTCAATTTATTCTCATGCATGTTGTATTTCCAGCATTTTTTTTTAATCCATTCAACCATGTCTGATTCTCGGAGACTGCCTGGACAAGTCCCTGCAGTGTTCTTGACAAGGTTTTTCAGAAGTGGTTTGCCATTGCTTCCTTCCTAGGGCTAAGAGAATTCAGAAATCAACCTTTAACTCCATACAGGTGGCAAAGCATTCAATAATTCAAGGCAATTTACTTTTATTTATTTATTTAGTAGACTTATCCCCGCCCATCTCCCTGCAATGGGGGACTCTACTTTAATGTGCGCTTTCTCTAAATAATCAAATATATAATAATATTGTAATTGTTTCTATTTTTTCCTTCTGAAATAAACAAGGACAAACTTCCCACAACTACATTGGGTCCTCTCCCAGAATCACTGCTGTTAGGTCGCTTGAAGTCCTGTTCTTCTCCCTTCACCCTGGGAGACCATTGAAACATGCAGTCAAGGGAACTAACAACAATAAATAATAATAATAAAAAAAGATTATGAAATACAGCAGTAAAGCCAATTCATCCAGTATCCCATCAGGTAGTCTTCTGCTATTAGTTAATAAATGCTGTGCTATTCCAAGCAAGGTCCTGAACCAATAGCTGGAATTCATTAATACAAGTAGCTATAAACCTGTGATGGAATGTATCTATGAGGAGGAAATGTGGGATGTGGGAGATCAAGGCTATCAGGAAGGAGGGGGTGCATTCCAGCAGGGGAAAGGAGACAAAAGACAACATAGTCTGCAGGGGGAACATGGGAAGAGTAAGAGGTTCAGGATAGCCACTCCCTAGAATCTCTGAGGGTATATCCACTAGTTGCTGTAGTATAGGTTTAGTTTGGCAAGATTCTGTCTGTAAGGTGTAAGCAAATAAAGGAACTATATTCAACTGGACTATTTCATTGTTGTTCTTGGGCTGGGCCTGACAAAACCACTGCTGTTGATGCAAATGATGATTAGGCAGCCTACTGGAAAATTCTGTCTCAGAGCAAGGTGCTCTGAGCCAAAAAGAACATAAATCCCCAGAATTTCCTCTTTTTTAAAAAAATAATTTTATTAAAGATTTTTTCATAAGTAAAAGACAAATCTTAAAAAAGAAAAGAGGAAAAAAGGGGAAAAAAAGAAAGTGCAAAGAAAAAAAGCAAAAACGAAAGAAACTAATGACTTCCAACCTTCTTTTCAACAGATATTAACAAACCCATCATCTTCCCTCCCTCTTAACTATTCCAGAGATCCCTTCAGCCCCTTATTTAATCCTCATATTTTTAAAATCATAAATCCAAATTCACTTTTTTAAATCATAAATCCATTTCAGCAAAAAGTCCATAAAAGATTTCTAGTCTTTCAGAAAAGTACTTACTGTTTTCTCCGTGACCAAACAGGTCAGTTTTGCCATTTCCACCAATTCTGACATTTTCACAATCCATTCCTCCATTATGGAAATTTCAGTACTCTTCCATCATTGTGTGTATAGTAATCATGCTGCGGTTATCATATACAAAATCTATCTTCTTCCATGAGTCTTTTCTAACTCATTATCCATAAGTCCCAGTAGAAAGAGTTCTGGTTTCTTTGCAATATTAATCTTTAAAATTCTTTGTACTGTATCATTGTATGTGTTTGTATCCAAAAATTCTTGGCTTTTTCCACAAGTTTTATCACCATGCATGACAAAATGTCCCTTCATGTTTTTCACATTTCCAACATTGACTTGAGATACTGTCAGAATCCTCGCAAGATTTTATAATAGATTATTATATGGCTAGTTTAAAAAAAAAAAAAAATGATTTTTTCTACATGCTGCGGTTGTTTCGCTGATTGCCGAACAGGCGGAGGAGATTCTGATTTTTTCTACATGCTGCGGTTCTGCCATTGGAAAAGGGGAGGGGGAGTAGGAAGGAGAGACCGTTTGATGCAGATGGTTTCTTATCACAAGCCCTGGAATGTTCAAGGCCATGCCAGCAAGGGACGAAGTAAGGGGGGGAAAAGAAAGCAAAGCAGTTTTTGGCGCGCTTTTATTCAGTCTCAGCAATGCTTTGGATCTGTACACTTATTCTTAATAAATGAACTTTCTTTTGAATCAATATTGGTTGCAAGGAAAGTTACTGGTTTTAAGATCAACAAGTGGCAGTTCGTTACAGATACCTTTATACATTTTTGATACTTTCTCTGGTGTCATGTACCAATGAGACATTATTTTATTAAAAAATTAACTTAAGTTATAACACGGTATAAATTTTATCCCATTTACCCACATTTGCTCCCATGTATCCTTCTGCATATTATAACTAAAATTGGTAGCCTATTTTATCATACAGTCCTTAACTTATTCCTCTTGTTTCAGTTCTTAACAAAAGTTTATACATTTTTGCAATTACATGTTCATCGTTTGTACATAGTTCATTTTCAAATTCCATTTTATGTTTTTCAATTCCAGTTACCCTTTTGTCTATATTAAATCTTTCTTTGAATTGTGCATATGAAACTGTGTCCCTCTGCAGTCAGCTGTTGATCTTAACTTCTCCATCTTCCTGTATTAGTAAATCTTGATATGTTAGCCTGGAATCCCCAGAATTTCCTTTGAACTTCTTTCATGAGGGCAAAGAGAATTTCTGCAGTGCTACCCTGAGGACCAGAAGTGATTCGGCTGTGTATGCATGTTATTCATAGCTATTACAAGCTGAGCCAACTGGTTTTTTAAAGCTTGATTTTCTTGAACTAGATTTTCCATTGTCTTCTTTGCTTAACAGCTGGAATAAACTGTCCTGGCTGCATGAATGGGTTCATTATTGGATTATTTCTTATAATAAGACCATCAAGTTAATCTCATAAATTCTTCAGTTCTGTGGAGTCCTTGGGGTTCTCTGAGCTTGGTTCTTTTCTTGCAAATGTTTCATTACCTGGCTAGGTAACATCTTCAGTGCTAAAATGGGATGGGGTTTGCTCTCTATATGCTGTGGCCTGCCTTGCCAGTGCTTGTGGGGGTGGGGGTTTTGTTTTGCTCCTCTGGAAGTTCCTTGATTAGCCTATGTTTACTGCTTGATTGTGTGCCTGGTTGTAACCTTTGCTTGTCTGGGTGATGATTGCTGGTGAGGTGATCTGGTCTTTTGTCTCTTTTGAATAGTAAGTAGATGCTGTTCATCTCTATGTGTCTGTTAATTGCTGCCTTGTCTGAATACCAGGCTTCCAAGAATTCTCTTGCATATTTGGATTTAGCTTGGTCTAAAATGCTGACAGTTTCCCAGTTAAAACTATGGTTGAGTCTGTCCATGTGTTGTGAGATTAAGGAATTTTCATCATGTCTTCTGACTGCTAGTTGGTGCTTCTGGATGCGCTCTGCTAGTCTTCTGCCTGTCTGTCGTACGTAGTGTTTGTTACAGTCCTTTAGAGCAAGCTAAATCCAAATATGCAAATATACTGTCAGACTGAAAGTTAAGGATAACCTTAATAAATCAACACTGCTCTTATCTGCTTTGCTATGCTCAGATTGCTTCCTAAATAGCAGAAGACTTTGACTTGCTAGGCACAGCTGGTCTTAATTAAGGCTGGTTTCCAGTAGTAGGTTACTCCTAAGTAGCCCTGCTTTATTGAGATAATTTCTTAACAAAGCTGAGCATTCCTACACTTCTTTGTCTTCTGACTTTCAGCATTCTGTGCAGAGGAAGCTCTTTGTCTAAGTCAGTCTGCTAGGCCCAGGGCAGACATTGGAATCTGTTGTTGGCTTGGCATAGTTGTTAGGGCCTGGAAGTACTGCATCTGGGTCTCGGGATATCACTTCCTGGTTAGTTAGGTGAGTTTGTTGTAAGCCACCCAGAGTCCCCCGTTGTGGGGAGATGGGCGGGGACAAGTCAAATTAATTAATTAATTAATTAATAAAATAAAACCTATCCAAGCACAAGTTCAGGTCATCCACTGCTTCAAGTGAATTAGCTGAAAAGGAGAGATAAATCTAGATGCTATCTACTTTTTATTTATTTTCACATGCCCCAATTATCTCTCCTGACAATTTCAAGTAGATGATAATAGCATGAGGTATAAAATAAAGGTTTGTTCTAGAAAACAAACTACATCCAATGTTCCTGGAATTGGCTAGCCGCTTTGCCAGAGCCCCTTACTAATTTTTTTTTAATCTGTTCAATCATGTCCGAATCTCAGAGACTGCAGTTTTCTTGGCAAGGTTTTTCAGAAGTGGATTGCCATTGCCTCCTTCCTAGGGCTGAGAGAATATGACTGGCCCAAGGTCACCCAGCTGGCTTTGTACCTAGGAGGGACTAGAACTCACGGTCTCCCAGTTTCTAGCCTGATGCCTTAACCAGTACACCAAACTAGCTCATCCTACCCAAACTGCCCAAAATGTAGATGGTACCAAATCATCTGTCCAATACTTATACACTGTCTCTGGGTCCAATGTAGATTTGTTCAGAAGCAGCATAATTATTTTAAAGAGGCTGGTAACACTCCATCTCTCAAGGAAGAATTAATAGTCTCCTGGACCCATTTTCTCTACATATTCCTTCTACAATGGATTTCACAAGTTAACATTGGCAATATTGAGCATTCAGGTAATTGGCTGAACTCATCCAAGGAACTTGTCTGCATCCTCATGCCTTAACAATTAGAGCTCCCAGCACAAGACAAATGGTCTGGAAACCTCTGCTAATGGAATTATACTAACATGATCAGGTTTTGTCTCGCAGATTTATCATATTAAGCTGTTTCAGTGTAATAGATCCTTTTCTACCTAAACAGCTCTGCTGGGCAACATTATGGTTGCTACAGAAATATGATCTGAATTACAGTAAAAGATTTTAAGGTTCCTGGTGGTTACTATTTGACAGAGTATTGCAGAAGATGGTGGACTGCTCTTCAATCAAGGTAAAAAGGGTGCTGTGGCAGTGGATTTGTCAGTCAACACAAGTGACAAAATTTAGCTTGTAAGAAAATTATTATCTTTGTATTTAAAAGACATTTTGTCAGGTATTTTATCACGATCTAATTGTGTAAGTATTTAAAAAATTAGGTCTGTGTAAGGTTTGCCTTGTTTCTTCTGAGGTTACACTAAATGCTAGGCTGCCCATGTTGGTGGAATTTAGTTTTTCCAAGTGTTGTGTTGTTGGGTTCATTAATTATGAACTTATCTGTGAGGAAATTACTTTATTTTCCTTGTATATGCACTCTAACCACTGCCAGCAAAATCTTTTTCTTCTGAACTAGGAAAATGTCCAATTGCTAAGGTAGGCAAATGGGTACGTATTGTCTTCATCTAATCTTGAGAATTTCAATTATTATCCCATTACAAAGCAAAATTCAACTACGTGATTCTTTTTTAGCATCTTAATCATATTGGATGGAAAAAGGGGGGGGAATCCTCCTGCATTAAAGTGATTTGCATATTTTTGTAGTTTTCGGTTGTGTTTTCATTTCTCATAATGGAGACTTTTTGTGAATATGTTTGATGTTAAATTTTGTGATGCTTTAGTAGATAGATGTGCTGAAGTGCTTCATTTTCATTAATATTAGCTTATTTGTTTCTTCAGGATGGAGGAATATAATTGATAGATTTTAATGGGCAAGTTAGAAAATGATAAATGGTCACATCAGCATTTGCCTTATAAAAGGAGCATCTTTTGAAATATATTAAGTGCCTATTAAATAGTATAATTATAGAAAACCATGTATCTATAATTTCAGTTGATTTCAAAGTAATTGCCAAAAAATTTTAAATTAATCAATGCATTAGATATGGATTACAATTAAGTTCATCTCTCAGTCAGTGCTCTTTTAAGAAAATCGACACGTTTCTGTAAATTGGAAGTAAAGACTTTATTTCTATGTATATTGAAATACCTGCTACTTTATTTTCTCAACCAGCACAGTATATTGAATTTGAAATGGACTCTTTCTTGTATTCATTCAGCTGACCTTACTGTATAAACACTGTTGTGTTTTTCATGCTTGTGTGGTCACTCACAAATTAGAACCATTTATTTATTTATCAAATTTATATCACTGCCCAACTCCCCCACAAGGAGGGACTCTGGGCAGTTCACAACAAAACAATTTAAAATCAGCAAAAACATAAATAATACAAATATAAAATACAATTATTAAATACATAGGCCAACCATGATATATCTCACTTGCTCAAACTACCTGTAATTATATCATAGGATCTCATATCTTGGACGTTTATTTTATTTTTCATATACCAAAGATTTTAGAGGTAAAGATCATTAATACAGTGGAAGACAAAAATGAACTTCAAAATCATCTTAATACAGGTAGTCGTCGACTTACGAGCACAATTGGGACCGGAATTTCTGTCACTAAGCAATGTGGTTGTAAAGTGAGATGTTACATGACCGCATCACTTAGTGACTTCAATTCTGGCAGTCCCAGTTGCCATCATTAACCGAGAATCATGGGTTGTTAAGCAAGTACCCACCCCACCCCAATCCAAGCCATTCCGGGCTTGGTCCCTCCCAGCCCTGAGCCTCAGTAAGGTAAGGGACTGCCTCCAACTCTCCCCACCTGCCTATCTCCCCCCCATCTCTGCCCTTCTGGCTGTTGTGTACCCTGCCTTGCAGGGCGGCAAGCAGCCCCAGAACTGCATGTGTCTGGGGCTGCTTGCCACACCGCAGGAAGCTGCAGCTGCCACAGGCCAGTCCAAGCTACAGTCACCCTCATCACCCTGCATTCTGAGACCCCTGCTGCCCTGTACTCTGCCGCCCCAGCTGACCTTCGCTGTCTTCTTGCTCTGCTGCTGATGAAGTGTGCTCGGCCTGCCTGCTCAACTGGGATGGGTTGGACTTTGGATGTAAAAAAGAAGCCAAAAGCAGCCCAAGTGCAATGCACCAAAACACCCCTTTGCGCCATGCTCCTGGGTGGGGTGGGGCTGGGCTTTTGCTTCGCACTGTGAAAAAAAAAGCCAAAAGCATCCCTGAGCAGCAGTGCACCAAAAAACCCCTTTGCACACTGGGCTCCAGGAGCTTTTTGCAAAGGGGCTTTTTGGTGTGCCAGGGCTCTGGGGCTGCTTTTGGCTCCTTCTTCTTTTTTTCCCAGCTGAAACCCAGCCCAGTCCAGCACAGCAGCCAGGCTAATCATGCTTCATCAGCAGCAGGAACAAGAAGACGGTGAAGATCAGCTGGGGCAGCAGAGTGCAGGGCAGCAGGGCGGCAAAAGGGCACAGATGGGAAGGAGATTGGTGGGGGGAGTTGAAGCACTCCTGCAGTCATAAGTATAAATGGGCTGCCAGGCACCCAAATTTTGATCACGTGACCATGGTGCTGCAATGGCCATAACTTTGGGCACCAGTCTTAAGTCACTTTTTTCAACACGTTTGTAACTTCAAACAGTTGCTGAACAAATGGTCGTAAGTCGAGGACTGCCTGTAGTTTAGCGTAGGGGTTCTTAAAATTTTTGTTATCAGACCTCCCTTTAGTATAATCTTAATGTACACACCTCTCCTAAAAATCCAAATGCAAAAATGAACACAAATGAAAAATGAAAACAATACAATGAAACTTTGGGGAAGATGGATTTATTGTAACAATGCAACTAAAAGGTTCTTTGCACCTCCCCTGGACTCTGTCTGCACCTCCCCAAGGGAGGTATACCTCACAGTTTGGGAAATCCCAGTTTAAAGAAATGAACTAAAAGTAATGTAAATATACTGAACACAGACAGAAGCAAAGTTCTTCATTCAGGAAACAAAGACAGATGTACACATATGGGATAAAGGATGCATTTAGTAGTTCTGAAACAGGGAATGTGAGCCACCAATGTGATTTAGCTGCAAAAAAAGACAAATGCAATTTTTGGCTGCATCAACAAAAGTATAATTTTCAACTCTAAGGAATTACAGCCATTTGACTGAGAAGATTTCTTCAAATATCTGAAGCATAAAGAAGCTCAAGAACTGTACTCATTTATGAGTATAGAACACAGAATAATGGATTCAAATTACAGGAAGGCAGATTTTGACTGAATGTTTACAAAAAAATCACCCTACCCCTTTCTAACAGTAAGTCCAATTCACTAGTGCAACTAATTACTCAGAAAGGTGGATACTTCTTCATTACAGATGTTCAAGCAGAGTCTAGATTGTCATATTTGGGGACACTTTAATTAGATCCTTGCACTGAGCAAGGAATTAGATTCAGTGACCTAAATAGGACTTTCCAACTTAACTGGCTCAGTGATTCTGTGTTTTTATGATCCACATTCTTCTTTTAGGAGAACTTCATAGTGGATTGCTTGATTTTCTCCTATTTGGCAGTTTAATAGCTGCAGTGGATCCTGTTGCTGTGCTGGCTGTGTTTGAAGAAGTTCATGTCAATGATGTTCTCTTCATAATTGTTTTTGGAGAATCGTTGCTCAATGATGCTGTAACTGTGGTAAGATTGTCTTTCAAATCTTGTTTCTGGTAGAATTCTAATTGATCAGAAATGTATTGAGAAATTTAGATTTGCAAATAAATGATTATGAAAGTAATAATTTCTTAAGCTGGAGAGTAATCAATTAATTTAAATTAATGTATTACACTGGTGGGAAAATATTTTCAGCCTGCACATCACAGTTTTTTTAGAACTAAACTTTTTCCACATGTGCAAAAAATAGAATCTGGACACTACATAGGGCCAACTGAAATCCATTTTCTGGTTCCCATTGCCCTTTTTGAATCTTTTTTTGTATGGGGGTGTTAAAGGGCAAAACAGATATTTTAAGCTTTTTCAATGCTTAAGACAATTTATTTTAACCTCATAACTTTCTGACACCTTCTTCCCACATACACAAAATGGCTCCTAGCCTCACTCTCTTTTAGAGTGTAGCCGTCAAGAAAATCTTGTGTGGCCTTCACACTGACTGAAATTACAGACCTCTGTTTTAGAATTTCCATGCCAGAGCTGGAAGGGTTGAAATTATATTATATGCAGTCATTCCATATTTTGTTACATTTTCCCAGAAACATTTTATTTAATCTATTCTGACATTTATCTAATCTATTCTTGCCCTCCTTTCATTTGGGTGTCAGGGTGAGAGCCCATGGGAGTTCTTTGTTTCTTGGTAAACTCCCAAAGAAATGTCATCTGGAACACTCATTCCCTCTACCACATCCCCAGTGATGTTAAACACCATGGACATCCTGAAATTGTAGGGTTTGAAAATGTCCCCATTGTATACTCTATATTTCAGCCTGGTGCCTAGGAACTCTACAACATAATTCAGTATTCCACTTTCTCTCTAATGTGATAATCTCCCAGGGTGTTGGATCTTGCTGATGTGCATTGGTCAAGTACCAACATGATCTCCTAGCTAAAAGATGCATTCACATACAGACATTCATATACTATATACTCAACCATAGTACCACTTGAGCATTCACATATGATACTCTCACACTTTGGAAAAACTTCTAACTGGAGTATATGGAAGGGTTTAAGAAAACCAACTGGTATCTCAGATGATAGGAGATAGTAGATATTGGAGGTAGACCTTTCCTTCTCAGGTGCAACTTACCCCCCCCACCCCCATATTCATCTCTAGTTAAATACTTTCTTCAACTTAATTTGGAAGATGAAAAAAAAAAGAATTTTAGTTTTTCAGAAAGAAAGGAGATTAAATAGAGTTTCCCCATCCTTGTTTTACTGTATTCCTTATACAGTAAAATATATGTTGGCTTTTTGCATAAGCATTTGATCAATGTTTGTTCACAAATTTTAAATGTTATACTCTAATTAATGTATTTTAATTTTGTCTCATTTATTCATGAAACCACAATTTTATTTCCCTCTTAGGTACTATATAATGTGTTTGAGTCTTTCGTTTCAATAGGAGCTGAAAATGTAACTGGTGTGGACTGCATAAAAGGCATAGGTTGGTAGCTATTTATTTACTTAGCATTCTGTGTGTGTGTGCGTGCGTATATGAAAATACAAGGCTTATTATGTTCCTATATCTTGCAAATAATATATACTGAAAAACAGAAATTAATATGTAAATAATATACAGGTAGACCTTGTTTACTGACTGCCTCATGCAGCAACCATTCAAAGTTACGATGGTGCTGAAAAAATAACTTTGCAATGAAGGCGTGCATTTACTACCTTCACAGTGTCTCTCTTTCTCTCAGTCACATGTTCACATTACAGTCAGTTGGTACTGTTATTCTGTGCCTGACCCTTTGTTTTTCTTCTTTCCCCTCCTCACAGATTGGAGATTGCAGAGGAAGAGATTACAAGAGAGTAAGCAGGCACACAATGGGAAAACACATCAAAAGGAATGCGTTGGCACCAGTGATTTGCCTAATGCACTTGGGGCTGGAAGCCAGAGCATGCTAGGCAAACAGCTGGTTTATTGCCCATTGTATACCTGCTTACTCTCTTGAAATCCCTTTCTCTCCGAATTCTCAGCTTTGGGCAGGGGGGAGAAAAAATGGATCAGGCACAGGAGAGATTACTTAAAAAGATCACTTGTTTAGGCAATCTCTCCTGTGCCTTTTTTCTCCCCCCCCACCCCCACAGAGCAGAGAGTTTGGAGAAAAAGGGATTACAAGAGAGTAAGCATACAAACAATGGGGAATACACTGGCTGTTTGCCTAGCACGCTCCCACCTCCCAGCCCCAAGCGCTCTAGGCAAACAGCTGGCACCAGCACATTCCTTTCTATGTGTATTCCCCATTGTGTGCTTATTCTCTTGATTTCTCACTTAGCGGCCATATCACTTAGCAACTGAGTTGCCAGTCTTAATTGTGGTAGCTAAATGAGGACTACCTGTATTATTTCTACAAAATGTTTAAAAATAACCAATTTACTGCAACATTATAGCTTGTTTATTTACTTATCATTCTATTAAAATGTATTTTCTTTAATAGGAAGGTCCCATAATTTATTTAATAATTTAACCAGATTGAAAAACTACAGTGCTTAGTCTGGAGGGGACTGAAAAGGAATTTGATGACACTCTTCAAGTACTTGAAGGGATGTTACACAACAGAAGTCCAAGAGAAAAATTTATATTGCAGAAAGATAGATTCTAGGTGAATGTTAGAAAACAATTTTCAAAGTAAGAACAGTTTAACTATAAAACTAGTTAGCAAGAGGTGAGTTCCCCTTTACAGATGTGTTTCCTGCTAAGACTGGACAGCCATCTCTCATGGATTCTTTAATTTGAATTCCTCTGTAGAGCAGGAGATTGGCCTATATGGCCTCTTTCAACTCTGCAACTGCATGATTCATCACTAACAATTTGCAAAGTGTTCTTGTGCAATTATTGGATTGGAAACTAAAATTAAAACCAGGCCTGATCTAAATTTTTCCATAGGTTGAGGTGATGATAAAAGAGCAAAAGAGGCTTAGATCCAGATCCGGTGCCTACTTCAATCTATCCTTATTTTGCCTATTCTTCCTTTTTCAACACTGAGCTCTAGTATCATAGAAGGAATGGATGTTAAAATCTCTACAGAAACTCTCTGAAATAAACATGGAAATTCACTGTTTGGATTTCTCCCTTTCAAGTTCAGAGTCTTCTCTCTAGCCTCAGAGAGAATTCCATTTTGCTTAATGCTTTTCAAAAAAATATGTGATTGCATTCTTAATTGAATAATTTCTGTTCATTTTATTATAAAGGCTAAATTTAAATATAATTTCATCATGAGGTTCCCCCCTACCAGATTTGAACACCCTCCACCCTACTAGTGGTTCTTCACTCAGGCCTTTGGCAAGTGTGATTGACCCCCCCCCCCTTTTCTTCTTTTTCTTTGTTCCCATCTGGGTTTGTTATCTTTGCCATCTTTGTGCATTTTTGTTTTGTGTTTTCTTGTTTCTTATTTTTAAATGTTTTTAACATTTTGTAAACTGCCCAGAGTTTCTGGGAGTCAGGCAGCAGATATATTTAATAAATTATTATTATTTTGTACAGATTTTCTCTAATACTGCTGCTCAGATTTTCACAAACTATCTTCCTATGTTTTGTACAAGGTTTTATCTTTCATTTACTCTAATTCCATTTAGTAGTTTAGAAGCAATTTATACAATTCACAGAAATTCAGTTGGATTGCTTTCACACTGGAAAGTTCTATCATACCATATGTCTGCTTCTGAAAGTCTTCTCCCTGGCCATTTCTTTTTAATCTTTCATATTGCAGACAATAGGTGGGGGATTCATGTGAACCAGTCCTATGGCTGATCTTAGCATTTGATCAGTCTGAAAGCATGGTGGAGGGTGACTCCTAACTCATGGCATGCCACTATCCAAGTGCAGCCATGCCTCTGTTTTCACTTTCCTGAAGTAAGCTGGTAGAGAGATAAGAAAAAAATCATTTCTTCCTCTGAAATCCGAGGAGGAAATTTAGCCAAGTCAGTCCACTGCCTCTGTACAAAATATTGCAGTCTTAGAAAAGAAATGGATCTTATTGTTTGCTATTCTTTTTTCATCATTTGTCAGAATTTTGAATTGTAATTTTGATATGATCCTCCAGCTCACTTAATCACACCATTGTAATCCCCATTCTAAGGGAGAAAATATGTTTGCTTCTTTCTTTCTGAATAAAATATTATATTCGGGTTTTCGAAAAAATTAAATCTATTAAACTTTTTAATGTTCAGAATTTAAAAAGAATTTAAGTTGCAAGTTAGGAGCAAAAAGATGTACTGTATAAAGGAATCTGATTCTAAAATACCCACAATTCTTCTTTACCGTATATCTGAGCTCTGTTAAAAAGCAAGAGATTAAAAAGCAAGAGAAAAAAATAGTGTATCACTAGACCACCCGTGACCCATCGGGTCATCATATCAGAGGTATTTCCTTACCTAAACAGAGAAACAGAATGACCAAGGGCAAAAAAGTAGTGGGAGCGTGAGCAATTTGCAACTTGCTGCCGGCTTCCGCATTGATTTTGCTTGTGGGAAGCTGGCAGGGAGCTTCAGAAATCCCCCCCTTCCTTCCTCCCTCCCTCCCTTCCTTCCCACATATAATATAGGCTTGCACCATTTGCCTTCCCTTTACGACCGTCAGGAGAGCCCTGGTGAAGGCTCCTTCTCCAACCATGCACTAGAAGCCCCACCATTTTTTAATGTATATTGCACACATTAAAAGAGTGAGGCCTGCATAACCCCTGATGGGCATTCTTTTGGGAGGCTGATCCTTGTTTTTTAAAATGAATAATAGTTATTGTTGTGTCTGACCATGGTGTTTTGTCTTTAACGGTATTTCATTTATTTCATTTATTTTAGTTTAATTGGGTGACAAAGATAGAAATATAGTTGCAACTACATGCAACTCTGGGTAAAATTGACTTCTGATTATTATAACACTTTGTATGTTTCTAACTTTTCATTCAACCCTCATATGTACACAGACTTTCTCAGTCTAACTTATCTCTTCAGCATTGTTGTGAGGAGTGTAATATCCCTTTATGATACACTTGCTGGGAAGATGTCCCTTTATACATGTTTTCTTTCTTGATCTTTATGACCTTTCCACCTTCCTAAGGAGATTAAGTCCTACATCTATGCTTTTCAACTGTGCCTTTAGTCAAGATTGGGGCAAGGGTGTTGGAGAAATTCTCTCTTAGGGTCCTGTCTCAAGATTCATGAGTTCACAGTTCTCAACCTGTGGTTTGATCTTATGAACTGATTCTGTTCCTTAATTGCATAGCAACCCTGGCCTCAGCTGTCACACATTCCCCTCTATTTTAGCTCTGGCTAGTTTTGCCATGTGTAAACAGTATAAAAAAATGCCTCACAATATTTGGAGTAATCAAAAAAAGCACTGTATCATAAATAAATTATCTGTATTGTACTTTTGTATGAATACTAGTAAACAGCAAAAGTAACTAAAAACAAGACCATTTACTTGTAAAAAGTAAGTGCAATTTGTGTGTGATTTTATTGCAGTATCTTTCTTTGTGGTGAGCCTTGGAGGTACTTTTATTGGCATCATGTTTGCATTTCTGCTCTCGCTTGTCACTCGTTTCACAAAGCATGTCAGAATCATTGAGCCTGGATTTGTATTTGTCATTTCTTATCTGTCTTACTTGACAGCGGAGATGCTCTCACTATCTGCCATCCTTGCGTAAGTTTCAATTAATTATTTTGTTACTAGAGAAAGTTGTCATTTAAATTACAGTTTCTCACTAACCTGAGAAAGTGATCTATCTGGATTTAAAAGTTAAAAAATGAATATATTAATGTTGAGAATCAGTTTATCCTGGTATTTACATTATACAGATAAAAAGATTTAGCTACAGAACACAAAAGGAAATAATTCCTAATTGTGAGTAAATAATGTGAGTCTATATGAATTGTTCTGTGAATCCAAGGCTAGTGGCATGTGCAGTCCAGGTCAGGAATCCAACCAGAGAGTCTGTGAATTGGGGCACTGTTGTGTAGATTAATTATAAATTGATAGTTCAGTAACAAATCAGATGGTATGTTAGGCAGGGTATGAAGAAGCAGATTCACGTTGTCAATTAAGAGGCTGCTTTTGGCTTCTCACATACTCTAAAACTACAGGTAATATGTAATTCTGTCTGCTTGCAAACTGCCCTAACTACAATGTCACATTACTGCTAGTTCTTTTTACATAAAACAGCATGTAATCCAATGGCACTGCAAAGACCAGAATGCTACAAAGGATGCATGAGTGGGCTTTTCTTATCTCTCATAGCTATATAAGATCTCAAAGCTAAGCTGCAACAATTTCTGTAATGCTACGAGAACATACCTGCATAATATCGCTTCTGCCACATGGGAAGGTTTTACTTAGATATCCAGTTCAAACACCACTAAGTGAGATTTCAGAAATAGCTATTTTATGTAATAAACCACCTGAGATGATACCGTTACTTAAAATCACAAGTACAGAAAACTTATGACCTTCACAGTGTGGGTTGCCAGTTAAACACTTTATTCAGCAGATGTATTTATTTAATTTACTCATTAATTTATTTATACTTTATCCTAATTTAATAGAAATGACAATTTAGAAAAAAGGATCACAAGGATACATGATTAAGATGTTCGTTGTATTTTTCCAGGATAACATTCTGTGGTATCTGCTGTCAGAAATATGTCAAAGCAAATATTTCAGAACAGTCTTCTACCACTGTGAGATACTCTATGAAAATGTTAGCAAGTGGTGCAGAAACTATTATTTTTATGTTCCTGGGAATTTCTGCTGTTAATCCTAAAATCTGGACTTGGAACACTGCTTTCATACTCCTGACACTGGTTTTCATCTCTATCTATAGAATCATTGGTAAGAGAATTGGTTCTATCTGTTACGATTCTTAATTAAATAGAACTGTTAGCATTTTTCTTAATATGGTGCAGAACACAGATACATTTGTTTTGTCCACACAAAACTATTTGCTTGTACAAAAAGTAAACTGTCTTATTCTACTATTTAACTATTTTCTATTTCTATTCCTATTTAATCTATACATTTCTATATCTATGTTTTATTTCTATGTTCTTATTCCTATGTGTGTAACACTATGGTTTTTTCTTATCTTAACTATTTCTTAGCCCTTAGCTTTTTAAATCTTTCCCTTTCCCCCAGATCTTCAGCTCTTGTAGCTGATCTCAGTCTGTTTGCATGTGAAAACTCTTTTCACTCTTTTATAGACTTGCAATTGGACTTTTCCCTCTCCCACCCCCAGCCCTGCAGCACTCACAGTCCTCTGTGTCTGGATTAGGTTTGTAGAGCTCTGCATCTGGGCTGCTGCACGCTTTGGTTCGGTTTACAGACTTGCTTGAGTTTTCAGTTTCTGGTCTAGTTTTCAGGCTCTCTTCCTCCCCATCTCTCAGTTCTGCCTCTCAGTGGTCTTGCAGCTCCAAGAATTGACATTTTTCTCTTGCTGTCTGAAGACTATTGCTGAGATGCTTACCTTTGGGTTGGAGTCTTCTCTTTCCTGACTCTCTGCTGTCTTCCTGGCAGCACCTCAGAACTCCTTTCTTAACACACACATGCTTGCTTTCAGTTCCCTTTTTATAAAATAAACTCTCCAATTAAGGAGAGGGTGGGACTGTTTTAACCCTCCTTCCCGGATAGCACCAAAACGCTAGATCCCAGGAAGGAAAAAAGGGCCTGTTCGCTCCAGATGGTGAGTTCACTCTTTCACAAGGACTTTATTTTCTGTGTAACTGATTTCCAATATTGCATTTTTATTATTTAAGAGATCTGGATAAGAAAATAGTAATGCACCTTGCTCATTTCTAGTATGAAGATATTGCACAAAGAAAGGGTGCAAGGGGATAATTTCCCAAAGCGAGCACAGCATACGGCTTTGGTGAGCTCCTTTTTGTAGTTGTTAAAAAAAAAGTTTCAACAGAAAAACAAAGCCATAAATTCTAAAATTCTAAAACTAGCTGTTACATTCCCATAAAGCCAGCATCTGGGAGCTACAGGGCTTTGGACAATAAGACCTGCTTGTATTGCATACCTCTAAGACTGATAACAAATATGCCGGCAGAAAGCTCCAGTCTTATCTATTATATTGTCTTTGAAACTTCCTATTGTTACACTTCAAAGCACTTGCAGTTAGGGCAGCTGGTTTCTGATGGTTTTCTAATTACATGTGAGATATGCTAATCAACTGCTGTTCCCTGCCCAGCAACAGGCAGAGTCATTCAGAGAACAAACATGGAGTCACTTTGGTTCAGCTGGTCCCTCACTCCCCCCTTTCAGGCTTTGACACTATGATCAAATAGGGTCACATGCCTTACTTTAATTTAGGGGAAAGATCTTGAAGCTCCAGGTACAAGGGAATAGAAGAAGGTCTGTATTTTAAAGCAGGGGATTTTAAACGAAAGTAGGGGAAACACAAAGCGAACAGGCTAGGGATACATTGAATACAACATAAACACATTAATAATATTAGTCCTAAAACAAAAACTAAAAACAAAGTCTTAATCCAACCAAACCCAGGCAATAGAGACCAAATCCAGTCCCCAAGGCTCCAGGCGGTGTGTTTGCCAGCATCTGTATTCATGATGTGTTGCATTCGCTGCTCAATATCCATATGTGTATTGTTAACAAATACACAGCTTTCTTGTGTAATTAAGGCACAGGTCCCTCCCTGAGCTGCCAGAATAAAATCAAGGGCTAATTGGTGAGCTAACCCTCCAGAGGAGGTTAACTTAGCTAACCCTCCAGAGGAGATGGGCGGCATACAAATTAAATAAATAAATAATAAATAAATAAATAAATAAATAATTGCCTCAATTGTTTGACTTCAGTGGAAAGCTTAACTATAGCTGTGGTAGTTTCGTTAGTTATAATTTCAAGGAGGCCTTGAAGGTGAATAATCACCTCTCCTAGTCGCCACCCCATGCCTGCACAGGCCACAAAAACCACACAGCCTCCAGAATAGTGATCTAAAGTTTTCCACATTATGGGATGCTTTTGATTATCCTCAATAGCATCCCTTTTATGAAGCTTAATTTTCCCAATTGGTAAAGATAGTGGTAGGAGGAATGAGCCAGCTAAATAGCATGTTCCAAACCATCAAACAGGCAGTTTCTGATAAGCCTTGGTACCATAAACCCAATAAGAACCAAAAAGGCTTTATTACCCTCATCGCAGAAAGGCCAGAGACCTACCCCTAATTATCCTATTTACAATTTATAATATCCTGTAAATCCTAAAAGGCCAGTAAGATTTCTAGTATGTTAACAAGTATACATGATTCAGCTATGTCCTGAAATTGAATACTGAAAAGTACAGTTTTTAAAATACATGTTTTTTTGCACAATAACTTTTATGATAAGGGGAACTGCAATAAACATACCTGGCACCATTCCCAACTTGGAAGGTAGGACTCAAGGCAGAATTTTGCACTGTCCAATAACTATTTTCTTTATCATCCATTATTATGGTGGTGTTGCATGAACCTAACCTTGGTTCCCCTGGTTTGACAGGGCATTGAAAACAGCATTCACCAGGTCTGGAAATAACAGAAATATACCTAGAGGAGTCTCTATTAAAAGTTTCAGACCAAGTGTGATTAGAGTGTGTTGAGGGAGACCAGGTCATGTTGGCTGCAGTTAAAGAAATAGACACCATTAAAAATCCTGTGGAACTACTTGGGACCATCAAAGAACATACCCAACAAGACTTATTGTGCCATATGGGAAACAAATTTCTCATGGAGATGCTAAAAGTTATAAAAGGATTATGCTCTATGGCCCACATACCTACTCCTCCCATATTAAAAAAAACAAAAACAAATAATCTCATATTCCTTACAAAAAATGATAGATAAAACACACAAAAATATTTTCTCTTCAAGTCCCCTGAATGATTTTTACCACTATGACCACATATTACGATTTTTGCTTGAGGGTCTTCCGGCAGTGCTCTAGTTTGAATCCTTGGTGTAGGGCTTATGCCCATCAATCAATTTCTGTCTCTTAAACAAAAATTTCAAGTCCTCTGTGGGATCAACAGTCCACTCTTGAGGTATACCCTCACCCACTAGGATGTCATGATGAATTTAGTGTCCCTTTCCTGTAATTTTGCTGGACACGGTATCACCTTCTTAACTCTATAAAAAAGACCCATGGCTTCACACCTGCAAGCTTAAGAGAAGAATGAGTCTTCAACAGCACTTGATATGGCCCCTTCCACTTGGGTTGCAGTAGTTCCTTCTTCCAAGTACTCAGGCAGACCCAATCTCCAGGCTGGAAAGGATCTACATCAGCATCAAGGGGCAAGGTCTAGTGGGCTGATATAAAGCTGTGGAGAGAGGACAAAACAGCAGACAAACCAAATACTGCTTCACAAATTCAGTTCCAATTACATTCATCTGAGTGTCATTTGCCAAAGGGGTAGCCACTGGATAAGGTTTCCCATATAAAATTTCAAAAGAAATAACTCCCAACCTTTTTGGGGGGCTATTGTAACCCTCAACAGGGCCAAGGGTAGGGCATTTGGCCACTTGAGTTTAGCTTCCTGGCAGAGCTTAGCCAAGTGCATCTTTAAAGTTTGGTTCATTTTTTCTGCAGTATCAGAATTAGCATCAAAAAATTTACAGTGGGGAACAGTTAACAACTTTTAAATTAGCTGCTGTACTTTAAAGACTATAAAGAAGTTGTTTCTTTGCCATTGATTTGGATGAGCTAGCTAATTCTATTAAGTGTGACAGATTGTTTAATGCAGATGAAAACAACTCTGTAATGTCAATTAGGATAAGCAAATGGTAAAGAAGTATCACTTTGTGTTCGGGCAATAATTTTGCATTATAATCTTTTGGGGATCATATCTGTCCTAGTTCCCAATGAAATGTGCACTACTCTGATATTGTTTTTGTTACTCTGATACATTTGTTTATGCAGGTGTAATTCTACAGACTTGGATTCTAAATCACTACCGAATGGTCCAGCTGGGAATAATAGACCAAGTAGTAATGTCATATGGTGGCCTCCGTGGTGCTGTTGCCTTTGCTTTAGTTGTACTTTTGGATGAAAACAAAGTCCAAGATAAAAACCTATTTGTCAGCACAACTATCATAGTTGTATTTTTCACCGTAATATTCCAGGTATTCAATTCAGTTTTTTCCTAGAAGGAAAAAATAAAGGGCTTGTCATGGGTGAGAGGTTATACACATGCATGTCCTTTTGTAGTCTTTAGCCTAATAAACTTGAAAGATCCCTTTGAATGCTGTTTTCTGTCTCAGGAATAAAAAACAGGTCAGATATTACATGAATTTATACAGAAAAACAGCAAATGAGTAGGAAATAAAGGACTTTTGAGATACATCCTTCTAAAACCTTTCTTTCATGCCTTTTATGATAAAGACCAGTGATATATCCAAAACAGTTCCTAAAAATAGGTTCTGTACTGCCAAAGCAGAAGATAACCTTTCCATTTTAAAGAAAAAGTATTTGGGGGGGGAAAGCTGGCCATTAAAGACCATGAACTATCTTCCTATTTTAAATAAGGAGATCCTATTTTACACGACACCATGTAAATCAAATTACAATTTCTTCTACATAAAAATTACAGTTTCTATGTCAGACATTTATTTATATTTATATTTAGTTATACACATTTATATATTTTTATTTATACATAAATAAATATAAATAAATAGATAGATAATAACATAATAAATAAAATAAAAATGAAAGCAACTCTGTAATGTCAGTTAGGATACGCAAAATAAATAAAATTAAATAAATATAAATGTATATATTTATTTATACACAGTTATTTTTAATGCAAATATTTCATGAGATAGCCATATAACCAAGGTAAGCTATTTCCCTTACTTGCAAAATAAAATTTGCTATTCAGAAAACACAGTTTTCATAGTACTTAGATTCTGAGCAATAATTTCAATGATAATGAACCATTGATTTTACTTAGAAAAACTACAACATTCCTGTAGCAAATTTTATGAAGACTGATGTTAGTCTGCAAATACAATATATGTTCTAAAATTATATGAAATATGTTTTCCCAACAAGGAAATATATAGGACAAAGAACTCTCATTAAAAATGTTTCTAGAATACTATAAGAAATGGTTTATGTAGATGTGACACATCTAATAGAATCAGAAGGGACACACAGGTCCTAATATCTACCAGGGATGTACTGTAGATATACTAATATCTACAATGCCATTTTCATGCTGGGGTCTGAATCCAGACTGGAAAGAGTTCAGAAAATCCATTTCTTCTAGGATTCTCTGTAGCTGAAGCCCCACCAGCTCCCCTAAAAAGTAATTGTAGGGGAGATGGGCGGGGACAAATCAAATCAAATAAATAAATAAATAAATAAATTTGGAGTTCAGGTGGTTGGTTATTATTGATGTATATCTCACCTTTTATTTAGGACCACAAAGTGGCATACATAGTACTACCACTTCCCATTTTCCCTATTACAACAACCACAATCCTGTGAGATAGGTTGAATTGAGAGAAAGCCAGCCAGATATAAATGAAGATGTCTATGTGTTGTAATTATATAGGGACACAATATTAACTTCATTGGAGCAGGTGGAGTGTGTGTTGGAGCAAATAGAGTCATTTATCAGTCAGGCTTCAGCATGCATTTATTTCCTAACCATAGCCACTTTAATGATGTGTGAAAGAAATACCTAAAATCAGTATCTTCATTCAGTGATGTGTGTATGTTTTGTTCTTTCTTTTTGCATCTAAAGTGTGTAATGTTGTTTCTTTTAATTAAAATTGAGGTAATTTATCCATTTTCCTTCAAAGGGTTTAACAATCAAGCCTTTAGTGCAGTGGTTGAAAGTGAAAAAAAGTGAACACAGAGAACCCAAACTGAACGAGAAGCTCCATGGCAGGGTAAGCTAATTCATGTTCTAAAGAAATACAGATTAAGGAGCTAGAACCTGCCACCAGCTACTTTTAAATAATGCTGTAGTACCACCATGTACCTTCCAATTTCATATTCATGTTCAAATGCTGAGGAATTCCTATGCTTCTTGTTCCTTTGCAATATGGAGAGAATTAGGAGTAAGAGAATTAGTGATAAATACGCATGCTGCAGAAAGAAAATTCACTGCCTCAGACATAACTGTCCAGCTAGGTAGTATAACTGATGTGAGGGTTTTTTCCCTAAAATTGCAATAGATTAGTGTATACTTCTCACCGTATTCTTGTGTGAAGGAAATGTAAAATAATCCAAGGTTTGCCCATTCACCAAATGATCACTGGTGTAAACATAAAACACCACTTTATCAGAAGGCAAACTGATGAGGCTCTAAACCTCTTTAGCACAACTGATAGGAAAAAATGGGAATTTCCTAGAAATTTATTATCAGAATAATTTCATTTCATATCAGTTACATTATTCCAGGTAGGTTCTTAAGGAGTAACTATTAGAAAATATTGCTGCCAATTTAAAAAACATAGTTATCCCCCCTTTTATATATGATTAAAAAGTACTTAAGGAAGATCTGGCAAAATCTTTACAACTGCAGTTATTTCCAGTAAGCTCCAGAACATTCTGTTTCTCTGCCAATCTGGAGGAGGGGTGAATCTGTTTTTCCACATACCTAATACATAATTACAAAAACACATTGGATTGGATAAATAATACAATCTAAACAAAAGGAAGGAGCCATCTGTTTGGAATGCTTTGATCTGAATTCCTGAACTAAGTGGAGATATGGCTTAAATAGCACCTGCCAACTCTGATTCTGAGATGGAGACTTAGTATTCAAAATCTGAAACACTGCTTTGATATTTTCCAGTTAAGTGCATTCATCCATATTAGAAACTGAAATAATTCAATGGATATAATTTGCACTAGTATTAGATTTTTCTAAACATTTTAATACTATTGATACATTTACTATAGAGATTTGGAATAACTATTAGCTCCTTATCTCCTCTTCTCACATTCCTTGATCATCCTGTTTTTAAAGGACAGGAATAAATTTGTCAAATATTTAACAAGAGGATTTTTTATAAGATTATAGATACAAATAAAACCAATTTACAGTATATTAAAATAAACAGGCAAAAATTCCCCATATCACATTATTCTCCTCACCCTTTAACACTACCTAGAATACTCTCTACCCCACATCTAATTTTTATTTTCTGGTTAGAGTGGAACTGGGTCATTCCTCAAAAGATTCCTGACAATAAAGATAGCATTGGACTTCACTTTGCAGCATGCTAAACCACCAGTAATTGACCTAATTTAAAAGCAATAGTGCAGAAAACCTAATCAACATGAAAAGAGGTGTCCATAAGTAAATTTATGCCTGAAAATATATTGGTATCCCACCAAATAAAGTGTAAAAGTTTATAAAGTTTTAAAAATATTTGGGAAAAAATAATTTACCATGCTTTTTTAACAGTTCAAAACATTGCTTGTAAAAAGGCCAGCTGTGCACTGCATTTTTTAAAGATTTTTTTTTTATCCCACCTTTATTATTTTTATAATAATTATTATTTTTAACTCATGGTGGCGGACATACCTAATACTCCTTCTATATTCCCCACAACAACAACCCTGTGAGGTGAGTTGGGCTGAGAGAGTGACTGGCCCAAAGTCACCCAGCTGGTTTTCATGCCTAAGATGGGACTAGAACTCACAGTCTCCTACTTTCTAGCCTGGTGCCTTAACCACTAGACCAAACTGGCTTTCTTAAAATATGTGCATACACATTAATATTGCAAAACAATCTGCAAGTGGCATCGTCTAGCAAGTTTAGTTACAACTGAAAAACCTAAGCAAAACCAGACTAGGTTTTTGGATGGGAAACTATCAGGAAATCTCAGAAGTCAAAAAACATGTCATAAGAAGGCAATGACAAACCATTTCTATATTGTTAAGAAAACTTCATGGATTTGTGTCTGTGATCAGCAGGAATTGAACTGGACTTGAGGGAGTGTTTATATTCACAACACATTGTAATGATAAAATGGAGTAGTTACCAGAATACATTGGTACCTCGGTTCACGAACGCTTCTGTTCACAAACAATTCGGTTCACGAACAGCACCGTTCGCAAAATTTTGCTTCTGTTCACGAACTCTGCATCGGGTGACAAACAGGATCCGCAACCATTTTCCCTGCTGTGACACGTGGTCGTGGCTTCCTGTAGGGAGGGGGGACTCTCCCTCCAAACAATAACCGCCTCCCCACCCGCCTTCCTGTCCTCCATGCCAGAAGTCGCCTCAAGCAAGGTTAGTGTTCTCTCTCTTCATACTGTACTGTACTGTACTTTGTTTCATATTTTTGTGGTTTTAAAAAAAATACATATGGTTCAGAATGGATTAACCGTATTTACATTGAACCTTATGGGAAAATTTGATTCGGGTCGCGACCAATTTGGGTCGCAACCAGAGTCGCAGAACGAATTAAGTTCATGAACTGAGGTACCACTCTATATATAACTGATGTCACAGTTTCCCTGATTGCATCAGTCTGAGCAGTGCTCAGCTATGTGGGCCACATTTGCTTCTAAAGACAGTAATGGATTCAGCTAGACATATAAACCATCAGTAACGTATTTCGCATTGTCAGGGCTGATCTTCAATTCTCTGTCATCCAATCCATTGCTGTGTTTAGGCACCCATTCACAAAATCTATTACATTATCTGAAGTAAATGAAAAGGAAAGATAAAGCTGGATGACTTTTTTATTTATCCATACATTCATGCATACAAAAATATTTATACCATCTACTTCACAGCACTCAGGCTTACAATAAATAAAACACTAAAGAAAATTACAAATAATACCACAGTTTAAAAACAAACTGGAAGCGGTCCTGTCACCATTAGCACCCAAACATCCTGCAAAATTAAAAGGTCTTTAAGTTCCTTCATAGGGGACGCGGTGGTGCAGCGGCTTAATGACGCTGAAAGTTGCCGGCCAGAAATGGTTCAGCGGTTTAAGCCCAGCCTTCGCGTTAGCAGGGTGAGCTCCTGTTTCCTCCCCAGTTCCTGTCAACCCAACAGTTCGAAAACTCACATGAGTAAATAAATGAGTACTCTCACTCCGGTGGGAGGAAAAATCCTGGTGGCGCCTTGCAAAAGGAGTCGGGAGCAGTTGCCAGCAGCGCGGAACCTGCGCACGCCCGAAAAAGGCACGAAGCAACGGAAACCCCACCTCCTGCGCTCACCAGCTGGGCTCTGCTCTAGGAAGGAGGCACTGGCAAACCACTTCCGAAACACCTTGCCTTGAAAACTGCAAGGACTCGTCCAAAGCAGTCACTGCAGAGTCGGTAAACGACTGAGTGCAGATTAAAAAAAAAAAAAAAGTTCCTTCATGAACACAAGAAAATTAGGTACACTGGGTATATCCTTAAAGACAAACCAGAGACTGGGGGCAGCC
This sequence comes from Liasis olivaceus, assembly GCA_030867105.1. Lineage (NCBI taxonomy): Eukaryota > Metazoa > Chordata > Lepidosauria > Squamata > Pythonidae > Liasis > Liasis olivaceus. Next base: position 61,634,436 of record CM061351.1, read on the forward strand.
ACTGTGAAGGAGCATCACAGGTCTATGATGCCTTCACCTCACATGGTGTGGGAATGCCCAGCATCCCCTTCTTAAATATATAGGAAGGTTGAAATTTACTAGCAGAAACACTCTGAATTAGACCCAGAAGCAAATCAATATCACAGCAGTAGCATTAGTTTAACACTGCTAAATCTGCTACCAAAAAAGTGGGCTTCTGCATTTTGGCCCAATGTTAGCTTCTGAGTCATCTTCAAAGGCATGGAGTATGATGCAGTAGATTAATTGTGAGGAGATCGGGGCATGAGTCATTGTCATCATGGCCCCCCAGTCCAAAAATCTTTACTTGATGCAGCAGCTAAAGCTGAAGAAATGCCCTTTTGGCCATGACCTTCACCTGCTGCTCTAGCAGGCACCACATGTCCAAGAAGTCCTTGAAATCATAGACCTGCTTCTTTAGGAGGAATGTAACCACATCCAGAGCTAATGTCGGAACTGGAATTGAGCTGGATTGCTCACCAACAAATGTTAGGTCCATCTTGCGGGGATTTAATTTCAGCTTGTTTTGACCCATCTAGGCTCTCACAGTGTTCAGGCTGAGTCAGGACTTCAGCAGCATCCCCAATATTGCCTGGGTAGTGATATATAGATAGAATGGGGGAGAGACTTGTGGTATCCTACATGGTGATGACCATTCCTCCCCCCTGCATATCAACTAGAACCAGCCACTCATAAAGGAATGGAGCAAATCCCACTACTGGATACCATAGCTTCTAATAAGATCAGAAGGGACACACAGGTCCTAATATCTACCAGGGACATACTGTAGATATACTAATATCTACAATGCCATTTTCATGCCGGGGTCTGAATCCAGACTGGAAAGAGTTCAGAAAATCCATTTCTTCTACGATTCTCTGTAGCTGAAGCCCCACCAGATCCCCTAAAAAGTAATTTGGAGTTCAGGTGGCTGGTTATTATTGATGTATATCTCACCTTTTATTTAGGAGCACAAAGTGGCATACATAGCACTACCACTTCCCATTTTCCCCATTACAACAACCACAATCCTGTGAGATAGGTTGAACTGAGAGAAAGCCACCCAGTGGTAAGCTTTGGGGCTGAGGGCAAACTAGAATCTGAATTCCATAGTGCCAGTCCAAAACGCCCTAAGTTCTATGCCATATTGACTCTCTGTGGATATATTACAGGTAGTCCTCACTTAATGATCACAATTGGGGCTGGCAACGTTGTTGCTAAACAGAAAATCATGTGACCACGAAGGGCTTACGATGTCACTTCCCATTTGGTCATTAAGCAAATCACCATGGTCGTTAAGTGAGATATCACATGACCGTGACTTGCAATTTTACTTCTGGGTTCTCCATTAACTCTGCTTGTTGGGAGCCAGTTGTGAAGCATGCAAATAGTGATCATGTGACCACGGGACACTGTGACAGTCATAAATGCGAGGATTGCTTGCAAAGCCTTTTTTTACACCATTGTAACTTTGAATGGTTGTTAAATGAGGCAGTCGGTAAGGAAGGACTACCTGTATACATCTTCTTTCCTTTATAGCAAAGTAGTCACATATAATCCATTATCACCTACAGGGCTGCTGTACTGTCAACGCCTAACGTATGGTTGCAAAGATGAACTATGTATGTTGGTAGAGTGTTTGTGTAAAGGACTACAAATTACATACAAAAGGAAAAATAATATTTTCATTTTGTATGAAATATGGCCTGAGCCTAAAAGAATACAAATTCCTGTCCTGCTATGACTAGAAATTCCATTGCCTAATAACAGTTACATTAAAATTCTAGATTTAGAATCCAAGGTGATAGAATAAAGTGAGTTCAGAATAAACTGGGAAGGTTCTTCTATAAATAAAAGGTCACTTTGTCTTTATTGATGGCACTGCATCTGGATTTTACTATATTGTGAAACAGTCGTCTTTCTCACAAAACCATTGACCATAATAGTGCCTGAATATTTAGTGTTCCATATTGAGTCACATAATGGTCTAGAGATTGGTTGTTTTAAAACTGGAAATTTGGGCTAGATAGTGAGCTACTGAGGCAAAATATTCCAATTATTCTGAGGATAATTGATTTCTTCATGGCTCTGTCTGCATTTAAAGTGTTTTACATTACTTTCTCTAATTATCCAATGAAGTTATATTCTTTACTTCACAGGCCTTTGATCACATTCTTTCAGCCATTGAAGATATATCTGGTCAGATAGGACACAATTATTTAAGAGACAAGTAAGTTGATTCAGAATGGAATGGAATGGAATGGAATAAATGAATATAAAAGGGTTACTAAGTTATGATATTGAAATATGGCTTCCCAATACTTAAATTTATTGAGACTAAGATATTTATTTGCTGAATAGCAATTCTCTTTAGTAGATTTTAGTGTTATTAAGCTCAGTTAAGAGATAATTGAATTTGGTTCATCTTGAAAAACTAAGTAGGGTCACACCTGGCTAGTACTTGGATGGGAGATCATCAGAAAATACTAAGGCTGTGAATGTACAGCATTCAGTCAGTTTCTTCAATTTTTAGTCTCCCAATCCTGTATTGATGGTAAGGTTTCTCTTTTCCAATGCTGTATCAGATTAATTCTTGCTGCTAGCATATATCTTAATAAATTTTGATACCTTTCATTTATGTTCTCTGGGATCATACCTAATAAAAATATTTGTGGATTTAATTAAATTATATTAAATTAAATTTTTAATTCAAATATTATTTTCAGTTTTTTTTAATGTTTTGATATATTTTTTCCCAGTAATTTTTGAAGGGATGGATCTTACCTGGTATTACCCCTTTTATCCCCCTCAAAATAACGATCACATTTTCTTGTAAAGAAAAACAGAAATAACATTTACTCACATGAAGTATTTTTTTGGAACAGCAGTTACAGTAGCAAAAATAAATGGCAAATTTAAACTATTGACTGAATTACAAAACTAGGCCATAATTTGTCTCTGAGCTGAAGAGCTCAGACATGTGCCTTCACCTCAAGTCCATGATGAAGAAGAGGAAGTGACCTCACAGACTCTCCACCTCCTTCCATGTGCCTATCTAGGAATACAGGAGAGGTGGGTTTTGACTGCATTATCCTACAAACCCCTTCTCAGTCATAAACCAGTTCATGTAAATTTTATAATTTATAATTTTAAAAATTAAACTAAACCACCCAGAGTCCCATTTCGACTCAAAGGTTCTCAAAGCTGCCTCTCGGTAGAGGCTTGGTGAGAATGTCTGCAGTCATCTCTTTCGTATGGCAATAAGTCAAGGGCACAAGTCCATCCTGGATGGCCTCACGCACGAAGTGATATTTCACTCCAATGTGCTTCGTTCTTGCATGGAATTTCTCACTCTGTGACAACTTCAGGCAACACTGGTTGTCTTTCATGAGGCAAACGGGCTTCTTGCGCACTAATCCAAAGTCTTTTGTCAGTTGGTCGAGCCAGGCCATTTCTCTGCAAGCTTCTGTAGCTGCAATGTATTCCTACTCTGTGGAAGACAGGGCTACACAATTTTGTTTATAACTGCCCCAAGAAATGGGACCATTTGCAAACATAAAGACATAACCACCTGTGGATTTATAGTCTTTTGCATCCCCTGCCCAGTCAGCATTCGTGTAACCTATTAGTTTTGGATCGCTGTCAGCTAGCAATTTTAATTTACAGTTTGCGGTACCTCTTAGATATCTGACAACTCTCTTAACAGCTGTCCAGTCACGTTCAGTGGGAGCATTTACTTTTCTGCTCAGAATCCCCACTGCATTCGCTATGTCTGGCCTACAGGTTGTGGCTAGGTACAAAAGTTTCCCTATTACTGACCTGTATTTGTTGTTGTCAGGTAAAAGTTCTGATTCCTCTTGACTCTTCAGAAAATCAGTAGCCATAGGTGTGGCAATCGGGTGCGCTTCTTGCATCTGCAGACTCTTAATTTACCTTCTGTTTTTGGTTTAGAAGAAAAGAACCATCTTCTTCTCTTTCCATCTGAATTCCTGCACTTTTCCTACTTCTTTGACTTCCACATCTTTGCTTAGATGCTCTACTATTTGGGAGTAGTTTCTGTTATTTTCAGTCGCAATTATGAGGTCATCAACAAATGCCAGAATGTAAGAAAATTGTTCATTATTGCATTTGGTGTATAAACATTTGTCTGCATAGCCTTGTTTGTATCCTAACTGTGTTAGCATGGTGTGTAGTTTTTCATTCCACACCCTAGCGGCTTGTTTTAGTCCATAAAGCCCCTTCTGAAGTCTGCATACTAAATGAACTTCATTTGGTTTGATGAAACCTTTGAGTTATTTCATATAAATCTCCTCTGAGATCTCGCCATGTAAGAATGCAGTTTTTATGTCTATGTGTCTCACTGTAACGAGCTGCCACCTGTTGATCCCAAATCCAGTAACTTTCCTTGCAACCAATATTGATTCAAAAGAAAGTTCATTTATTGAGAATAAGTGTACAGATCCAAAGCATTGCTAAGACTGAGCAAAAGCGCGCCAAAAGCTGTTTTTCTTACTCCCCCCCCCCCACATCACCCTTAGTTCTTGGTCTTCTGATTCCCTCACTGGTACGACCTTGCACATACCAGTGCCTGTGATAAGGAGCCATCTGCTTTTAACTGTTTCTCATTCCTACTCCCCCCCTCCTTTACAATGGCAGAACCGCAGCATGTAAAAAGCCATTTTTTAAACTAGCCATATAATAATCTACTATAAAATCTTGCAAGGATTCTGACATGCTGCTCCTTCACAAACGAGGATGTTAGTCAGATGATTCCTCTTCTTCACTCTAAAAAAGAAAAAGCAAAGAGAAACATAATACAATAACCATTCTAATCGTTAAGGCTTTGTAGGATAAACATCATAAAAATTTTTAACTAAATGTGGAGCCTTTACATGTTTCTTGTCAACCCATTCAGCCATTGATTTAGGAAAATGTTTCCACTGAATTAAAAATTGACTCCCCCCCCCCATGCTTTCTACTGTCCAGTATCTCTTTAACTTCAAATGTTGTTCTCCTTCAACCATCATTGGTTTAGGAGGCACCAGCTCACTTGCATTTGCTTTGAAGCTGCTATGCTTAAAAGCGTTCTGATAGTGGTATATCTGACCACTGGGGCAAAAGTGGAATCATAGTCTTCTCCATACTGTTGACTGAGCCCCAGTGCTACAAGCCTCGCTTTGTAGCGCTGTACTTTCCCTTCTACATCTTGTTTAACTTTAAAGACCCACTTACTTCCAATAGCTTTTTTGCCAGGAGGTAGCTGGGTAAGAGTCCATGTCTTGTTCTGGTGCAATGCATTGATTTCCTCCTGCACAACATCGTTCCAGACACATGCTTCAGTAGCTGGCATCTTTTCCACCACTTCCCAGTTTGGAGGCTCTAGGGGTTGCACCAACCCTGCAAGGTAGGACAGTCATGGTGGTGGGACACCTTTGTTGGATCTCAATGAGCGTCTGACCTGTGGTCCATCAGCTTCCTCATCAGCTTCCAATGCAGGCATCTCCACATCAGGCAATTCCTCTTCATTTCTGGTGCTGCTGCTGGGAGTCTGGTCCTCTGCGTCTTCTTCCTGTTCATGCTCTGTAGATGGTGTTATGGCAATAGAAGGCAGATCTGGACAATCACACATTTCTGGTGGAAAGTACATGAGATCTATCCATTATAGAATAAGTATTTGCCTGAAAAATCTACCCTGTTTATTATGCAAATTACAAGATGTAATATGCTATTATAATATTACTTTAGGTAGCTTTTGTATATTGAAGAACAAGATGATTATGACAGTAAAAATCTTGATCTTTTCACAAGCTTTCGAAACTATATTCAGTGTCTGCTCTTTAGATTACTGGGCAGGTAGGTGTATTCTATCTATAGCTCTGTTATATAGACTTGATGCTAAAACTGAATGCTACAATATGCTATCAAACCTAAAGGCAAATTTTGCCACCAAAATCCCTGTCATTTCAAAATATTTCATAACATGATAATCATTTATACAGGATTTTTTTAATTACTTGGATTTGTATTTTATGTTTCTATTTTTCAATCTTAGCCCTGCCCAATTTGCAAATATAGACCACAGATCATACACATCTGATCCTTGGCATGAAAAAAGGTTCTTTACCACCTACCAATTACAATTTACAAATCATTGTCAATATAGGAAAACTCTTTTGAATATTATATTCCCAACTGAGTATTATTTTTAAAAGTTTCATTGAATGTTCTAGGGCTGTTTTAAAGATAATAAATATGTTGACTGGGATGTCATTGGGATGAGATACAAGTCCTGGTAATGCAAATAAAATATTCAACAGGTCTTTTTAATATATGACTATTGTATGTTATCTGTTTAAATCATTAGATGGTCCAATTTTGACAGACAGATCCTCAGCAAAGTACTTATGAGAAGATCTGCTCAGAAAACTAGAGACCGGATTCTTAAAGTTTTCCGTGAGCTCAACATGAAGGATGCTATTAGTTATGTGGCTGAGGTAATGTTATAATGACAAAGATGCTACTTCCTTTTTCTTCCACCCCCCCACCCAAAATGCTAAATTGATACTGGATATGAAACTCCTAGCCAGGGACATATACATGCAGAAGGTTAAGAAAGTCAAGATGGTAGGTGTTGAAGCTCTATCCATTTTTAATGTGGATTGTATGCAAATAAAAAGGGTCAGAGTTTCAATCAAACTGTTGCACTCACCATCTTGACTTTTTTTACCCTTCCTCTCCACAAACACCCCTGCTTCTAGCATTTTTCATTCCACTAATTTCAGTGGAAAATCTAAGTATATGAAAATACACTCTTTATTGTCTTTATTTGTTTACATTTGGATGATTGTCTTTATGAATTTGTAATAAATCTTTACTACAGTTTGAAATAAGTAACACAAAGAACACTTAAAGGAATCATTCAATGAGAAGAATTACGGAGATTGTTTAGTCCAAAGGGAGACAACCTGAGTCCCTAGGGTCTCCTGCAGCCTCAGGAGCACTTGAGCATGGCTCTTTTGGTTTACTTAAGTTGTTTTGGAGGGCTTTAGTTGGTCTGTGTGCTACAAAGATGCCATGTGGTTGTAATAGTCTGTTGGTTGTTTCTGAGACGTTTCTGATGTATGGCAGTGTTATCTTTTTCATAGCTTGTGTTGGTTGTGTTGTAGTAGGTTAAGTGGTCAGACACTTTCTGATAAAGTTGTGTGGATATCCATTTTGTGGAAGATGTTGTATACAAATGTATAAAATATTGTCTAAAAATGTTAAAAAACATCTCAGGTAAACCAAAAGACCCAGTAGCCCAAGAAGAAAAAACAGGAGTCATCTACAACATACAATTTAAGGACTGTAATAACCACTATGTAGGACAGACAGGCAGAAGGCTAGCAGAGCGCATCCATGAACACCAACTGGCAGTCAGAAGACACAATGACAACTCCTTAATCTCACAACACATGGACAGATTTAACCATAGTTTCAACTGGGAAACTGTCAGCATCTTAGACCAAGCTAAATTCAAAAATGCAAGGGAATTCCTGGAAGCTTGGTATTCAGACAAGGCAGCCATCAAGAGGCACATAGAGATAAACAACATCCACACACTATTCAAAAGAGGCAATAAAAAGGAAACAAAAGACCAGAACACCTCCTCACCAGCAATCATCACCCAGATAAGCAGAGATGAACACCAAGATTATCACCAGACATACAATCAGCAGTAAACAATACCCTAATCAAAGAACTACCAGAGGAAAAAAAATAAAACCCACACCCCCACCAGCAGGACATGCCACTGTATATAAACAGAGAGCAAACCTCATTCCATTCTAGCACTGAAGAAGTTACCTAGCTAGGTAACGAAACATTTGCAAGAAAACAGCCAAGCTCAGAGAACTCCAAGGACTCCACAGTTCAACCCTGAGCTACACATATTCTCTTCTATTGGTTCTCCACAATTTAAAAAGTGGCTGATACTTGGAGGAGTAGCTGCCACTTTTTTCTATTCATTGGCTCATTTTCACTTTCATTTCTATTTTACTTTGTCCAAGTCTCTGTTGCCAAAGGAACATAAATTAATATTGCTCTTATACAACATCTCACTAGTGGACTGCTTTTATATCAACTTGTCTAAATACTCTTTTTAGAATGCATATGATCAGATATAATTAGGGTCTTCTAAGACCAACAACAAAATGCACATTTTGAGCAGCCTTCTCTCCCCCCCTCTTTTTTTTAACTGTCTTGTTTGATGAAGTTTGCACACAGGGGAGGGACTACTGAGTACTACATATATTTACTACTGTTTCTTCATCTCTTACCTTTACCTACTGGAGGAGAAGGATAAATAGCAAATTATATTAACTATGGTTACGATTCTACTGGAAACACTGAGGCTTGCTTCTGAGTAAACAAAAAGAATTGGGCTGCAAATTCAGCAGATTTATACACCATACTTAGGTATAGGGTGTACTGAAAACAGACAGTGGCTTAGCAAGACAAATCATACTAGAGTCACCTTACCTCCTTTGATAGGCTTAGTCTCTTAGTAGATTATCGGAATGAGTGCGATGGGTGGTGGCTAAATTTGAAATATAAATAAATAAATAAATAAATAGATGAATAAATAAATAAAAATATGGTGGTACTGTTAGATGGACTCACAATTAGCTGAATGACTGCACTCAAAAAGTACTGCACAGAAAGTGTCTCCACTTCAGCTTAGAGGGAACTCTATCCTAGGCTCTGTGGTGTTTTATATTGGCTGAAGGAGTTGACATCTACACAGGTTTTGAACAGTGGGCTGAAATGAATAGGATGGAATTTGACAGTGAGAAATGTAAAGCTTTTCATCTGAGCAGAAAAATGAAAGACACATCTATAGAATAGGGAAGTGCTGGCTTGTCTTGATTTTTTAAAATCTCTCTCTCCTTTAGTACTAGCCACCCCACCCAGCTCTGTATCATCTGCAAACCTGATAGGTATTCCTCAATGTCCTCACCCAAGTTATTAATAAAAATGTTGAACAGCACAAGGTCCAGGACAGAGGTTTTTAGTGCTGCACAATGCTTCAGATTTAATTCCAAAATCATGCCTCAAAGTGCATTGGTATACAACATGCTTTTTGGAATTAAATCCAAATCCCTGGTCAGCTCTGTTGTTTTTACCTTTCCATTGAAAAGATGACATCTTGGGAAGAAAAATAATCAGCAAGGTGTGAAAAGCTATTGTGGAAGTCCAAGTTTTAATTGATTTGATCTTCCAGCAGATATCAGAATAGTGAAAATCTCACATTACAATTATCACTGTTCTCTGTGCAGTTTTGTTACCTATCCCAAGAAAATATATCTTTCAGAGATGGACTATTTTGGGGAGTTGGGGGCCTCAACTCAGTCTTCCAACCTTCTAAATGGTCACAAGAAATCATAAGATTATGGTGGAATATCATTGTAAGAGATGTAGCCAATTTTTTAAAGCCAGTTTTTCTAACTTTTAAGATGGGATAATGATAGATAGGAGACTTTTCTGGAAAACCATCCAGAATTTGGAAAACTGGCTGCAATCATACAGCTTTTGGGCATAAATGTGTGTCTGTGCCTTCAAGTCAGTTTTGACTCCTGGTGACTGCCTGGACAAGTCCCTGAAGTTTTCTTGGCAAGATTTCAGAAGTGGTTTGCCATTGCCTACTTCCTAGGACTGAGAGGGAGTGACTGGCCCAAGGTCATCCAGCTGGCTTTGGCCTAAGGCGGGACTAGAACTTGCAGTCTCTCAGTTTCTAGCCTGGTGCCTTAACCACTACACCAAACTGGCTCTCTTTGGGCACAATTGGGGACTCAGAAATGGGTAGCATGAGGCCTAGAGGCCATGGGTTGCCCATTTCTACAGTACAACAATATTATTTTGCTTCTCACTCCTTTTTGTTCTCATGTTTTCAACAAGATGATAGGGTAGGCAGTAACATCCAAATGGTGAGAGGCAGAGGGAGATATGGTAGGAATCTGAGATCTCGCCACTGATGTCCCCATCAGGCAGAGGCAATATTTAATACTGACTTCATCTTCTGGCTCCCAGTATTCATCTGTAGCTGATCAATGGATCCTTAGTGATTCTGGTCTCCAGCTGGTGCTGTTAAATACCAAATCAGTGTGTAATAAAGCTCCCCTCATCCATGATCTTACAGTAGATGAGTCAGCCAACTTTGCACATATAAATAAGACCTGGGTGGGCTCAGATGGATATTCATGCCTGGGTTTTGGGTTTGGCACCAGCCAACTCCAAAGCAGATGGATGAGGATAATTGTCATCCAAGAAGTCTCAACAGCTTTCAGAGGCTCTGTGCCACAAATAACCAGACTGAGACCTTGTGATTGAAGCTGGGCACAGGGAGCAGTTGGGTTAGTTGTTTCTGTACTGGCCTCCCTGCTGCACAGCAATATCTCTATCTGAGCTTCTTGACTCCATCACTGAATTGGCAGTGGAATCTCCAAGACTGATAATTCTGGAAGAGTTTAACTTGCTCTCATGCCATGTAGAATCAGAGTATTGTGGCCGAGGAGTTTATGGTAACTCAAGCTATTGAGGGCCCAACAAACAGAGGCAGTCATATAATTGATCTGGTGTTTGTCTCAGAGGCAGATGCAGTGTGATCTGAAGGTGGAAGATATGACCATCAGTCCATTAGTCATGGTTAGCTTTCAGTTTGCTAGTACTGTTGTCCCATCCGCCAGAGCTCCCTGATGTAGGACATCAGGACACCCCACACGATTAATAAATCCAAATGATGGAATTGGGGCTTTCCCTTGAATCTGGTGGGGGGTTTGACCAAGGCATTAGATATCCACTTGGAAAGAGTATGTAACCCTATCCCTGTTCATTGATCCCACAGTGTTCCTTGGTTTTCTGAAGAACTTCAGGAGATGAAATGATGAAAGAGATGCCTAAGATGCCATTTAAGACAGAGCCAACCCAATTGAACATGTGTAAGAGCTCATTGTGGTGGTGTAATCAGCAAAACATTAGAATTCCACTCTTTATCAATCCATAGATAGCCAGTTAGCAGCCTTGTTTAAATTGACCCACTCTCAGATCACAAGAATATCTACAGGGCCATTATTGGGAATATACTATAGGCACCTGGCAGATAAAGTTACTTGTATCTACTCTGAGTTTGACTTTGAGTGAGCTGGCCCTGCTGAGTTACTGAGGCATGTCTTGTTACTTAGAAAGTGTTTGACCCTGTGACCCCCAGGGAATCGGACAGGATCCTTGGCCACCTGCATCTTAGATCCATGATGGCTAAGACCTTTTGGGAGGTGATTTGTGGTTGGAGCCATGTGGTAATAAAATCTTCCTTCAGAGAGGGGGTGGCTCTGTCTGCCTTGAAGGAGGCAGTGATGCACCCTTTCCTCAAGAAGCCATCATTGGACCCAACAATTCTGGACAATTTTAATCCCATCTTCAACCTTCCCATTTTAGGTAATGTGAAAAGGTGGTTGCACTATCAGTTCCAAAGAGACCAGGAAGAAGCAGATTATCTGGACCTATTGCAGTCAATTTTCTGGCCAGAGCATAGTACAGAGACCACAATGATTGCACTGAGAGTACTAGGATAGGGATGGTGTGATTATCCTGATTCTTCCTGATCTCTCAGTGGCTTTCAATACCATCAATCATGGTATAATTGTGAACCAATTGTGGGGTCTGATAGGAGGTACAGTGTTTAGGCGGTTGTCCTTTCTCTATGGCTAGCTCCAGTCAGTACTGACAGATGGGGAGAAGTCCAGCTCAACACTCTTGCCTCTTCTATTTAACATCTACATGAAACTGCTGGGTAGAGTCATCCATCAGCATGGGATCAGGTACTATCCATTGGCATGGGATTAGATACCATCATTCATCTATAAATCTCAACCCCTAATTGACCAAGCAATGCTGTCAAGGTCATGCATCAGTGTTTGGAGAAAGTTCACATGTGGATGGGGAAGAACAGGCTCAAGCATAACCCTGGAAAGATCAAGTGGCTATGGATGCATGGTTCTTGTGGTCCACAGATCTTCCATCTTTGGTTCTGAATGGGGTTCCACTTCCCCATTTAGAGCTAGTGTGCGGTTTGAGGGTCTTCCTGGACTCACAGCTCCTGCTGAATGAGCAGCTGCCAACTCTGGCTCGGAAGGCCTTCAAACAGATTCATGCCAGTAAGTCCTTTCCTGGAGCAGGATTCCATTCTCATGATCACACATGCATTAGTCACCTGATACTTGGGCTACTGCAACACAGTCTACATTAGGTTGCCCTTTAAGACCACTCATAAGCTACAGGTACTCCAAAATGCAGTGACATAAACTATTATAGGTTGTATAACACTATAGCTATATGAGTTGCTCTGGTTACCAGTGAGCTTCCAGATGTAATTCGATGCTGATTTTCACCTGTAAAGACTTCATGTCATACGGCCTGCTTATATGAGCAACCGCCTCTTATCATTTCTGCCCCCCCCCCATGATTTGACAAAGCGGGTATGCTTTGTGTCCTATCTATTAAGCAATGTCATCTAATGGGTCCTAGGTAGCACTTTTCTGTTTGAAGTGCCTGCCCTTTGGAATGGCATTCCCCTGGAAGTTCAGACTGCCCATCCCTGCAAGTTTTAGATGATCTTTAAAAACTTATTTCTTCCCCCAAGCTCTGGGATAGCTCTAATTTAGAGAAATGACATGCATTGACCACACATCATCAAGGCAAGAAATGCCCATTATCTCAAATGGCTAAGTCCAAGTGCTATAGGGTGGCAATGAATGAAAAGGAATTTAAATCCTTTTTACATTTTCTTCAATTAGAACCCAAATCATAACAAGTGTAAGAGTTGCCACATTCAGCGCCGAATGAAACTCTCGTGAAACACAGGTTCAGTCAAAGAAGTTTACTCGGGTGTAATGCAGGTGGTTACAAACAAAGCCAAGGTTGGCTTGGCACAGATTACATAGTGTACAACCCATTCCCGCACTTTGCAAGTCCCGCCTGAGACCGCCCCTGCCCGCCTCTTGCCCCTGGCTCTCCCCACCTCAGTTCAATGGCAGGTTCAGTCAGGGTCCTTTGTTTCTTGGCCATCTTGCTTGCGAGGCAGGTCCTGTGTGGCTGAGTCATGATTGCGCTTGATGGGTGGCTGATCACAGCTTGAACTACGGAGCTTTTTGTTGCTGTTGTCAGCTGCTTGCCTGGGGCGGCTAGGACAGGTCCCGCTTGTTACAAGGTAATTGAATCCTTGCCGTGGGCTGATTGCCACCACCTGCTGGTAGTTAACTTGCGGTTAGCACTTCCTCTTTCGATCGGCTGTGCCTGAGGCAAGAAAGCTGACCAGGTGAACTTGAACCTAGCTTGTCTGGCATGTGCTGAGCCGGGCTGAACCTGACATACCGCCCCCCTGAAGATCGACCTCCCTCCACTATCTGGGCCTGTCGGGGTACCAGTCATAAAAGTCCCTGATTAGTTGTGGCGCGTTGATGTGTCTCTTGCTCACCCATTCGCTGTAGGCTTTCGGGAAATGTTTCCACTGCACCAGCAGTTGGACCTGGCCCCTGTGCTTCCGGGCATCCAGGATCTCCTTCACCTCGAAGTGTTGTTCCCCCTCCACCATGAGGGGCGTGGGCGTTGGCTGTTCCTTGTGCCAGTCGGCTGAAGGTTGGTGCGGCTTCAGCAGGCTGCAATGGAACACCAGGTTCACCTTCCCCAGCGCTTTGGGGAACTCCAGCCTGACGGTCACCAGATTGATTATGTCGGTGATGGGAAAAGGCCCCATGAACTTCGGGCCCAGCTTCCTTGATGCCTGATGCGTCCTCAGGTTTTTCATGGACAGATATACCTTGTCCCCCACCTTCCATTCCCATTCTGACAGCCGTTTCCGGTCAGCATGCTTCTTGTACTCTGCCTGGGCCGCCTCCAGTGCCATCTGGGTCGCCCGCTGCATGGCGCTGATGCGGCTGAACCACTCGTCCAGCAAGGTTATTTGGGAGGCTCCAGCATGGCCACAAACTCTTGCTCGGTGGCCACCTTAAAGGGTGTAAATCTGGTGCTTTTGTGCACCGCGTTGTTGTAGGCTACCTCCGCGAAGGGTAATAGCTCTGTCCAATCATCCTGTTGGTAGCCTATGCAGCACCGCAAGTACTGTTCCAGCCCCCCGTTAAGGCATTCCGTCACTCCGTCCGCCTCCGGGTGCGCCCCCAATGACAAGGCTTGCTGAGTTGCTACCCATTTCAGGAATTCCTGCCAGATCTTGGCGATGAAGTTCCTGCCATGGTCACTCACAATCCACCAGGGGGCGCCATGTAGCCAGTACACGTGTTGGACGAACAGCTGGGCCAGCCTCTCTGCCATGGGGACCTGTTTGCAAGCCACGAAGTGCACTTGTTTCAAGAACAAGTCCGTGACTACCCAAATGGCCCTCTTTCCCCTGCTTTCAGGTAGCTCCACGATAAAGTCCATCGTGATCTCCTGCCGTGGGGCGTCTGGGCTTGCCATGGGTTGGAGGAGCCCCCGGGGTTTCCCTTTGAATCCCTTGGTCGTCGGGCAGGTCGGACAGCCTGTGACATATGCCTCTGTGTCCTTCCGCAGGGTCGGCCACCAAAACTGCCTCCGGAGGAGGTGGAGAGTCTTTACGAACTCGTAGTACCCCGCATTTTTATTATCATGGCCCTGTTCCAGCACCTCTCTCCAGCACCCTTCCGGCACATAGATCTTGCCCTCACGCCACCACAAGCCTCCTTGCCCTGTCAGTGAATCTTTATTCAATGCCAGCCAGGTGTCCTTCTCGCCGGCTTCCACAAAAGCCCGGTTAAGTTCTGGCTCCACACCTCATCGTTGCCGCTCGCTGACAACAAGTACAGTATAATTGTGATGGCTGCAGAGCATAAAACAGCAGGGTAGTTTCCAGAGAGTTGGATGAGTCTAGAGAAACAGCGTATAAAACTACTGCCTTTTTTGTAGCTTGAGGTACATGTTACCATATTAACAAGTGGCTGAAGTTTGTATATATGGGATTTTTTTTTTTATTGAACAGGGAGAGCAAAGAGGTTCATTGGCATTCATTCGCTCTCCAAGTATTGAACACACAGCCAATGTGGACTTCAGCATTATCAACCAAATGAATGGAGAGACTTCTGTCACCCAACTGCTGTAAGTGGAGTAAAGGTTTGAGCCTAGTTTTGTAAGTACATTTTTAATGTCAAGTCAGGGGAAGGAACATATAGTTTTGGATACAGTGCAGTTAACTCTTTAAGATCAATTGGTTTTAATGGGAGAGATTCAAACAAATTAAAAAACCCACTCATTTCAAAGTGCTTGATTTTGCAAGATATGCCAGTTAGGTGCACCATTCCAGTCAACCCAAATTGTACTATTAAGTTTATGTCTCACATTCTTCCATGGACTTAAACTAGCTTAAGTTATTTCTAAATAAAGTTCACTTCCCTAGGTGATTACAGGAGACATGTATCACAGTCCTATGCCTAATTTCCTGACTGTTGTCAGTGGAGTTTATTTATAGTTTGTTCACACTTACAGCATATGTTTGCATTACTTTGGTTTGAACTCTCCATAATATTAAAAAATAAAAATTCTTCCTGTCCACTAAAATCTAGACAGTCAAGGAAAATAAATCAAGTGACCTCTTGTTTTTTCTGGTGTCCTGGTTTTCTGTTATGAAAGTACTTTCTGACAGGGATTTGTTTCAGTTTTTATTAGAATCATGATGTAGAGTTTATTCTTTGTTTATAAAAATGCTTGTTTGTTTTAAGATTGTCAATTTTTTTCATTTGTTTGTTAAATCCAATGTAAAAAAACAATTGTTTTATTTTACTTTAGAAGAGAAACTGCCAGTTCTGTCTGCCTTGATATGCAAGCACTAGAACAGAGAAGGAAAAGCATTCGAGATTCAGAGGATATGTTTACCCATCATACTTTACAGCAGTATCTGTATAAGCCTAGGCAAGAGGTAAGAAGCTACAGTTGAAGAAATGTAACAATAGACCCCACCCCCACCAGTATTTTGAAGGGCCCTTAAAGACCTGGCATTTGGCAAGGATGACTAATGCCCCTTTCTTCCTTTTTTGTTTCCCTCCAGGTTTGTCTTCTTTGCCATTGTTGTTCTTCTGTTTTGTGCTGTTTTTGTATTTTTCTATTCTTTCTTTTTAAATGTTTTTAACAACTGTAAACTGTCCAGAGTCACTGGGAGTTGGGCAGCATATAAATTTAATAAATTATTATTGTTGGTTGCACAGTCAACCAGATGTTTAGACTGGGTTTGGCATTTTTATCCATCTATTGAGTTCTTTCCAAGGACCTGGGATAGGCAGATGTTGTTTGATGGTATTAAAGGTATCATTGCAGGATATAAGCTGTTCCAAGTAAAGCTGCCTTTTGCGACTGACTGATGGTGATTTTGTCAATGCCGATGGTTTTCAAGTGGTACTGCAGATGTTCTGGGATTGCACCCATGGCACTTATTACTATTGGTACTATCTTTGCTTTCTTTTGCTACAGTCATTCTATTTCTTTTTGCAGGTCTTTGTATTTTGTGATTTTCTCCAGTTCTTTCTCTTCTATTCTGCTGTCTTCAGGAATTGCAATGCCCACTATCCAGACTTTTTTGTCTTTCTTATCAACAATTGTTAAGGCTGGGGTGTTATGTGGCAGGTGCTTGTCTGTTTGAATTCTAAAGTCCCAGAGCACTTTAGCTTTTTCATTTTCTATTACTTTGTCTGTTTTGTGGTCCCACCAGTTCTTGCTTGCAGGCAAATGGTATTTCTTGCAGATATTCCAATGCACCATTGTTGCTACTTTGTCACGCCGTTGTTTGTAGTCAGTCTGTGTGATCTTCTTGCAGCGGCTAACTAGGTGGTCCACTGTTTCTTCAACTTCTTTGCAGAGACGACATTTGCTGTCTGTTGCTGTCTTCTCAGTTCTAGCTCTGTATGCATTTCTTCTTAAGGCTTGGTCTTGTGCAGCCAGAATTAGCCCCTCTCTCTCTTTCTTCAACTTTCCTGCTCTAGCCATTGCCAGATCTTGTTATCTGCTTTACCTGCTAGGTTTTTTTTGTGTGTACTGGTGATGTAATACTTTGCCTTATCATGTCCTTTTTCTGTTCTTCATTTGGTCTTTCTTATAGGCCAATCTGGTCTCTTCAGTATTTAGTAAGCCTTCATGGTATACTGGCTTCAGTGCATCTTCTTCATTATCCTTCAGATATTCTTTTAATGTCCTTTTTTCTTCTTCAACTGTCTGGTGTATTTGCAACATTCCATGCCCACCTATGCTTCTTGGTAAGTAGAGTCTGTCAACATTGCTGAATGTACTTTCAATAATCAAAGATTCTTAAGTCCTCTAAATTTGTGAAATGTGTATTTTATTGCAAAAATATGCATTTTCCCTAGCTTCAGACGAGACATAAAGCATGTGTAGAACATGCGTACACAACTGGCATGCAATAGCTCCTCTGACTCTTCCCTACATCTCTAATCCTTCCTGCCCACTTCCTTTCAAACCCTATTTCCTGGCTTCCCCCATTTATTTCTTCAGCCTTCTCTACCCAGCTGCATCTTCTCCCCACATGAAGAAAAGATGCTGCAACTCTTCCCACATGAACCTTCCCACTTTTCTACCTTTTCCCGCATATTGCTTCATTAACCTCTTCCACATGCTACATTTCTCTGACTATCTGCAGCTTCCTTCCTCTTTTCACACATTCCAATCTCAGGTTTTCTCTTCAGCTTTTTCCCAGCCAGCTTCCACTTATACCCTTCATTTTATTTTCCTCTGTGTCCCTCTTTCCTTGCTGCTTTCCACTCATTCACCTTCCACCCTGTCCCCCACTTCTCTGTTCTTCTCTCTCTATGACAACACTTTCTTTTCACCAGGTCTTTTTTTGTCTCCCTCTCTCTTTCTACTATGCTTCCTACACTCACACCTTCTGTCTCCCTTCCTCCTCTGTTTCTGTTATTTTTAATTTCCTTTCCTCCTTCTTCTGATTTTCCTCAGCAAAGCTCACCTTTTTTCTTTCCTCAGCACTGAGTTCCAGTGCTACAGCTCCATCTGTTGATGATCAAATACAGGTAGTCCTCATTTAGTAACTGCCTTGTTTAACAACTGTTGGCAGATACAACGGTGATAAAAAAGTAACTTGGCAACCAATCCTTGGGTTTATGACCTTCACAGGTCTGTAAAGCAAAGGAAAGCTGAAGTAAAGTCATAAGCACAGTTGTGGTTTCACTTAGCAACCACTTTGCTTCATGATCGAGTTGCCGGTCCCAGTTGTGGTTGCTAAATGAGGACTATCTGTAACTATTTTTAGTGGGAATTTTGCTATAAAGGTAATTATTTATTTATGACTGGATGAAGATCTATGTTTGTGTTGGATACATATTTTAAAAATTTAAAAACAATATAAAAATAACAGAAATAAAAAGTGGCATTTCCAATTTTGGACCCTCATTTTGCATGCTTTGATTGTTTCTATACCCGCAGCTTCTGCCAACTCAGCAGATCGAAAACGTACGTGAGTAGATAAATGAGCACTCTCACTCCGGTGGGAGGAAAATGCTGGCAGCGGCTCCACAGAGAGACGGGATAGTTGCCAGTAAAAAGCGCGAAACCGCGCTCGTCCGAAAAAGGGGCGCGAAGCAACGGAAATCCCGCCTCCTGTGCTGCCAGCTGGGCTGATGCTCTAGGAATTAGGCTCTGGCAAAGTCTAATTCCGAAACTAGAAAGATGCAATTGCCTTGAAAACCACTAGGGGGCGGTCACTGCAGGGTCAGTAATGACTGTTAAGCAGATTAAAAAAAAAAAAAAAGTCCTTCATGTGAAAAAGCAAGTTCATAGTATAGAAGTGCTCCTTGATTGTCAGCTGTCACTGGATTTGTAGGTGGCATCTGTGGTGAGGAATGCCTTTGCACAGCATCTGGTGTGCAGCTGCATCCTTTCCTGACTTTATCAGATTTTGTTTTGCCACAGTGTTCTGAAATTTGGAACATGCAAATGAGGTAAAAGTTATTTTTTTTAATAAACCAAGGTAATTTTTTTTTTAGTTAAGAACATGTGAAAGGGTTTAGGTTCAGAGTTGTGCTGCCAGAAACCTCCTTCTCCTCCTCCTTAGAGACAACAGCAAATTAACCTCTTGAAGCTAGCTGGTGCACAGCACCTTCCCAGGTCTTGTCTGAAGTTCCATCTTTGAGAATATTCCCCTACTTTTTATAGTATACCACTTCACAATTCCAATTAGGTACACTTATGACTCAGATTTGTTTATCTATTGTTAAGAACATAGTTTTAGTTAGTGCTACTTTCATTCACTCACTTCTTCCTTCAGGTGAATGGCCTTGAAATCAGGGCAGAACATATTTTAGAGATAAATGACATATCTGGCCTGAACTGTGCTGGGAAATAAATCATGACTAGATAGACAGCTAATAAGAAAATGGAGAATATACCGTTCCTTTGAAAAAGAAGGTGTAAGACCTAAAGAATAGTATTTTATACACCAAGGCACAGAGGAAAGAATTGGTATACCTCCACCAATTCTTTACCTTCTAGCCATAACAAATATCTTCTGTGATACTATAGTGATATTTATCCATGCCTTTGTTATAGCCTGTCTTGACTATTGCAATGCATTCTTCCTGGGGCTGCTCTTAAAAATTGTCCAGAAGTTGCTGTTGGTGTAAAATGCAGCAGCTAGGCTGCTAACTGGTATAGAATGCAAGGATGATTTGATACCTGTACTGAAAGATTTGCAGAGATTACTAGTTGCTTATCATGCACAATTTAAAGTGTTGGGAGTGATCTTTAAAGCCCTAAGGGGTTGGGGCATGAGTCTGTAATGGACCATTGTTCTGTTCCAAACCTGTCTGGTAGTTAAGAACTGAAGGAGACGTCCTTCTGAAGATGTCCTGTGTCAAAGGCAGTGGTGTGCTGCTAAATGTTTAAGAAGTGGCTCTGCTGGCTCCATTGCCACCATTGTGCCATACTACTAGCTGCAGAACAGCTGGCTGGCACACTAGGTGTCGAGGCTCATCTCTGCTTTCAACCAACTCACAATATACCAGAAAGTTTAACAATCAGCTTCGCAAGCCAGTGTGAGCCAGTTCGACACACCACTGGTCATTTTTCTGGAACACAGGAGAGGGCCTTTTCCTGTATTGTTCACAGGCTTCACTCCCTTGAGTTGATTTGGCCCCCACTCTCTCAGTGTTTAGGAATGATTTTAGTATGCATTCTTGTTTTAGTTTTTAGATTTAGTTGGCCACCTTGAGTGTTCATCAGAGCAGAAAGATGAGTATAAATCAAACAAATACCAAAAAGGATAGTAGGACTTTCCTTTCCAGATATCATGTCTGAGTTACTTCCATTTTTTATGAAGCAGTAACATATATATGTACCAACCAAAATGTTAATCATCTTCTTTATGCTTCAAGTCCAGGATTGATGTGAAACAGGAAAAGATTATAAATGCGGCAATATAAAATAAAGTTATGTAGCTAAGCATCTGTGTCATAGATATATATTTTTGTCATCTTTTTCCCTTTGTTATAGCAAAAATTTCTGTACAGTCGTCATGAAATAACTCTGAATGAAGATGAGAAGCAAAACAAAGAAATTTTCCACAGAACTATGAGGAAAAGGCTGGAATCTTTCAAGAGCACAAAACTAGGTTTGAATCACCCTAAGAAATTAAACAAAATTCACAAGAAAGACCGTGGCCAAAAAAGGGTAAGCAACACCTAAAAAACAAAGGGAAGTCTATTAATGGGATTAACTTTACATATTTGTTTAGCATGCTTATTCCCTGTTTTCCTCATCTAAGCAATTCTCAAAGCTACATGCAGAATATTTTCATAATAAAATCATATGCAAATAATAGCACAAGAACAGAAATTACATGCCCAGATGTCAGGATTATTCAGGCAATAATATTTCCTGCTTGGCTTTTTCTTGTTTAGTTTCACCAACCATTATTAGATCAGATTGGGCATGCTATGGGTCCTGTCAACCAAGGAATGTTGGCTGGCAGGGACTAGAAGGCATGCCTTCTCTACTGTAGCACCTGCCCTTTGGAACATTCTCCCTCCAGAAATTAGGATGGCCCCGACACCGTTGGCCTCTCGTAAGGCCTTGAAGACCTGATTATGTGCCTGGCCTGGGGCCTGAGTGTGTTAATTTCCTGGTTATATTAATATATATGGTTATGATTTTTCTCAGATGCTATATATATATTTATTTTTTGTACTTGGTTTTAATTGATTTTATGATTGTTTGCCACCCAGAGTCACTTGTTTGAGATGGGTGGCCATAGAAATTGAATAAATAAATAAATAAATAAATTACACAAAAGCTCTTTTAAGACTACAGACAACATCCCTTCCTCCAGTGAGGTATTGACTAGCTCCCAGTAGTCACACATCCTCTAGTCCCCTTAAGGAGCAGCAAGGATCAAACCCAAAGGTTATACTTGAAAACACTCTATCCACTTCGTCACTGTCAGTAGGCTAAAGGGAGTCCTAGATAACATGGTAATTTTTCCCCCTTTCTTTTTGCATTCCATTTTTCTTCTTCTTCCTCTTCCTTCTTCCAGTCCAGGCTACTCCTCACTCAGAGGGATACCTTCTGGGAGACTATGAGCAAACCAAGCAAACAGGAAAGGTTTGCATGGGAACTTGGCTAGGGAAATTGGTAGGGTAGGCTCCAGGCAACAGGAACAGCACAGGAAGCATTGTCATGATCTATAAGTTGTGTGCAATATTTGTCTTCCTGTCTGAAGAGGACACAAACTATGCCTGCTGGAAGTGTAAACTTGTGTCCTTATTGGAAGACACAGGTGAAGTGCCTTGAAGAAGATTGGGGATGCCTTATGAGAATTTCTTGGACAGGGCAGATGAAGTGAGCACCAGAGAACCAGAAACCATCTCATTGGAAGAGGCAAACACATAGAAGCATGTGTCCAAAAGAAACAAGAGGGTCAGAAAAACAGTCCCAGAAGAACTCAGGAATAGGTACCAGGGTCTCTCTAAAGGACAATCTACAGCCCACTGAGCAAACCTTGCCATAGAATACGATTGAAGATATTGTGTCCCTATGGTTCAAAGAAATCCAAGAGCCAGATAGATTATATCCTAGGGTATCAAAGAAAGTAATAGAGATGATTGCAGTAGTGTTTGAGAACTCCAGGAAATTCATAAGGTTCCAGAAAACCAGAGGTGTGCTAATATCTCCACCATCAAAAAGAAAAAGATCCCTGAAACTACAGACATGTCAGCTCCACATCTACATTGAGCAAGTTCCTCAAACAGATTGGCATGCTACAGTTAAGAGGAGCTAGCATGCATTTGTCATAAACAAATCATGCCAGGCTAATTTTATCTCAGTCTCGACTATGGTCATTAATTAGCACAAAGGCTTATCTGTTTCTTTAATTGAGTTATTATCTTAATATATTAGGGAAGGCCATAGACGTAGCATATCTAGAACTCAAGAAAGCCTTTGACAAAGAGTCTTATGATATTTTCCTTAATAAAAAAAATAAAATATGGACTAGACGATACTATTAGCTAAATGACTGCACCCAAAGAGTGCTTATTCATGGCTCTACTTCAGCTTGGAGAGAAGCATTGAATGGCATGCCACAGGGCTTTATCATGGACTTTGATTTGTTGTTAGTTATTTGAATGAGGGAATTGGGGGTTGCTCTTCAGATATACAGATGACACAAAGCTGGGAGGGGGTTGCTGATAACAGAGCTGGGAGATTCAGAATTATAGAATTGTAAAGATATAAGGGACTACAAGGATTATGTAATGCAACCCTCTGCAGGAAAGCAAATTAAGCCATCCATGCTTTTCTTAAAAACTTTCAGAGATAGAGAATTCACAACTTCCATAGGTAGACTATTCCACTGTTGTATAGATTGTACAGTCAGGAATTTTGTTGTTACATTTAAATGAAATCTAGGAAGCTGCAACTGATACTTGTTATTTCTGTTCCTACTTTCAGTGGCTGTGGAAAGTAGCTTTTTATCACCTTCCTGCAACTTCCTTTCATGTACGTGAACACAACTATTGCATCTTCTCTAAATAATCTTCTCTTCAGATTGAACATCCCAAGCTCCTTCAGCCTATCCTAAAGTCATGTCCTAGAAATGTTCTAAAGTCCCTACATTGACTTCATTGTCCTCTTCTGAACTCTCTCTAACCTGTCAATATCCTTCTGGAAATGTGGTGCTCAGAATCATGCACGGTATTCCAGGCGTGATCTCACCAGTGCTTGAGTAGAGAGGAATGATTTCACATGTCTCTGATGCAGTCTTCTAATGCAGCCCAGAACTGCATTAGCCCTTTTAGCAGGTGTCTCAGTTGACCACACCCAAATCCTTCCCAGATATAGTATTTCCAAGTCATCCTGTATGCATATCGTACATTTTTTCTCCCTAAATACATTACATTTCTCCCTGTTAAGGGACATCTTGTTCCTCTCACATGCTGTCCAGATTAAACTATAATCTTGGTCTGTCATCCTGGGTTTTGGCCAGACCTCCCAATTTTTTGTCATCTGCAAACTTGACAAGCAGCCAATCCATCCCATTATTCATTAATAAAAACGTTGAGTAATTCTGGCCCCAAGACTATGGAACCCCGTTGGTTTACTCTTCTCCAGTTTGATGTAGAGCCATTAATCTTCACTCTCTTGAGTGCCGTTAGCCAGCCAATTGTGAACTCAGTTTATTGTAGTGCCATCCAAATCACTCTTTAACACCTTGTCAATGAGATCGTCATGTGGAACCCTGTCAAAAACTTTGCTAAAATTAAGATAGATTATATTACAGCACTCCCTTTTTACACCACAGTTAGTTGCCCTGTCAAAGACTACTACTTTATTTTTGACAAAGCCATGCTGACTCTTAGCAATCACAGAGCATTGTCTTCAAGGTGCTTACAAATAACCACTTTTATCATCTGTTCTGGCATCTTTTTGAGTATTGGTGTCAGTCTTAATGGTTGATAATTACTGGAATCGTCTTTTTTCTTTCTTTCTTGAAGAGTAGGGGGACTACCACTGTTCTTCTCCAATCCTCTGGCACTTCCCCAATTCTCCTCAAAGATAATTGGCAGGGGTCCTGACAGCTGTTCAGCCAGTTCCTTCATTCTTCTACAGTGTATTTCTTTAGGGCCTGGGACATGAAGGCATTCAAATTAACTAGAAGTTCCTTTACTGCATCTTCACTGACCTGTACCTGTCAAATCACCAGTTCCTTTGTGAAGTCAGAGGCAAGATAGGAGTTTCTACTTTTTCTTGGTTGTCTCTTAAAATTTCTCCGTCTGAACTAAGCAGTGAGCCCATCACCTCTGTTGTCCTCCAATACTGACATGTTTGAAGATATCTTTCTTACTGGATTTTGCCTCTTTTGCTAGCCTTTGCTCATTTTCTGCCTTTGCCTTTGTGACCTCATTCCTATATTTCTAGGCTGAAACTCTGTAGACCTCTTTGTCTGTAAGCTCTTCCTTCTATTTCCAATAAGCTTCTTTCTTTAATCTCAACCCCTTTATGAGCTGCTTGTTCAACCATATTGACTTTTTTAGATATCTCCTTTTTTTCTTGATTGGTACTGTTTGAGACTACAGTATTCTTAATTTCTTTTTCAAGAAATCCCAGCCAACTAAAACTCTTTTGGTTTTATGGTTTTTTCCCAATGGTTTCTTTCTTATTATTTCTCTTAGTTTATTAATAATGGCCATCCTAAAATCCATGGTTTATATTTTATTGTGTATTTTTTGTGTATTTGTTAAAATCAAGAATTCTAACAGTACAGTATGTGGTCAGTTGCACTCAAAGTTCTCTCCATTTTAATATCTTCAACTAGGTCTTCCTTATCAGTAAGTACCAAATCCAAGGTAATAAATCCACATTTTAAAAGAGAAAATTATTGCAAACACAAGTCAATAATTTTTTTGACATATTGTTTGTGGCAGAATTAGCTGATAATAACTGTATGGGTAGCTGAAATCTTCTATCACTACCACTTCATATTTTTTGAGGCTTTGTTACAGTATCTGTTTTAATCTTCGTCTGTGTCTTCTGATTGGTTAGGCAGTCTGCAGCCAATTCCTGTCACTCTTTTAATCCAGATGCATTGTTACCACCAGGCCAGTGGACCTCTGTGCAGGCAAATTCATTTCTGATATACAACACTACACTACCTCCTCTCTTGCTGCCTGTCCCTCTGAAACAAGGTGTACCCATCCACTGGAGATATACCATGTTTCAGTAATATCAATTATGTCATACTTGCCTTGCTTCCTTATGATATCTAGCTTACCCTACTTGTTTACCATATTTTGTGCATTGGTGTAGAGACATTTAAGATAAGGTAGTCTTCCTGTGTTTAGTTTCCCTTTTTTTGTTATGCCCTTATTTCCTTTGTTTCTTTATTAAACTAGTAATTTTCATGCACTACTCTTTTCTGCTGTTTAATCCGTTACATGTGAAATGGATCTGGGTGCTCTTGTCACAGATTAAACATGAGCCAGCAGTGTAATGCAGTTGCTAAAAAGGCAGATTACTTCCAGATCATAGGAAATAATTGTTCCATTCTAACCTGTTCAGACCCCACTTGAAATTCTGTGTCCAATTCCAATTCTGGACACCAGTGGAATAAGCTGACACATGACATGATTAATTCTCCTTTGCTGGAGGTCTTCAGACAGAGGCTAGATGGTCATTTATCAAAGATGTTTTAATGCATCTGCACCGAGCCTATGCTCAGTTGGACTTGGTGATCTTTAAGGTCCATTCCAAATCTATGATTTTATGAAATGCTCTACTGACCAAATGGGCACAGCTGCCAGATAGGAAATCTATTTAGTTCTTCTCGCCAAGCAACTGTAAATGAGACTGCTAGCCAATATCTTGCTGGTGCAATAAAGGAGGAAAAGTAAAGGCAATTTGCCTCTCTTATTGTCCCTAAGTTGTCTCAAATATTAGCTCTTACCCATGCCTGATTAGGTTCACTTTTTGGTTTTTTTATCAGTACTTTAGATACTGGTATGGTATATTCAGGTACCAGCTGGGGAAGGAGCAGTCAGCTGAGAAACTGAGTCAGTATGATACCAGAGGTCAACCAGGCGATCAAGGAACTGCCTGCCAAGAAACTCCCAAGTGTCTGTCAGAATCCATCTGAATCCATGAGGCATCTTAGGCGAACCATCTTAACAGGCAGTTTGCCCCAGGAAGGTGCTCAACCTCATCTAAACCAAGAACTGATCTGACTACTACAGGCTGAGTGTAATGTCCTCCAGATCACTACTCAAATGCTCTAAAGTAAAAACAAGGTCCACCAGAAATTACTTAAACAAAAAATATGATTATCTTAGAGGTATGGTAATATTAAGCCATTCCAGAGACAACCCATTGTTTATTGTGAATCGCCCAGAGTTCCCCCATTGGGGGGAGATGGGCGGTTGAAAAATTAATTAAATAAATAAATAAATAAATAAATAAATCCCCAAAGGTATGGAGTTTGAAGTCACCCAGCACCAAAAGGTGAGGGCAGGCAAACTTCTCCCTCACTTCAGTCCTTTTCCCTATGGTTGGCATCCTGCTTTCATTCTCTCTCCCCTCAAAGACTGCTCCACTTAGCTGCCTCTCTTAGGCATACTATATCTACACTGCATCTATTTGCTGCCATCTAATGGTTGTTTGGAGTTTTGCAGCCTGAATGTGGCATATCTCTTTCTCCTTGTTTTTACCCAAATGGGAAGACAAAAGTGAAAGTGAACAAACAACAGGGATTGCCTGGGAAGTTGCCAGGTCCTCCAGAGACTCTACTTCCAGTGCATGTACTGTAGCTGCTGTTAAAGTGAGAGTTAATTTGGCAGCAAGGTGGAGATACTAGCAGCAGTAATAACAGTTCTTCTCTCTTACCTTTCACATCACTCTTTCACTATGACTCCTACTGGGGCTGTAAAAATCTGGACAACCACTACCCATCGCAGCAAAGAGATACATAAAGTTCTACCATCTAATCATCTATTTTTTCCAGCTGTAGTTTGCTGGAAAAGATAGCCCTCCTCTGAATGATCAGATTTGTTGAGAGTGTAAGGCAGGAAGGGAGTGGCAAAGGGAAGGCCTGCAGGCTCTAAGGTGGCTGTGTCCCCTTACTATTTTTATGCCACTGTCTTGAGATCAATCACCTGAATCTGTGTTATTTATGAGATGGCAGTGGCTGTAATCCTTTGTAAAATCCTATTTCTATTTTATAAGATTGAGAAAATTGCACAGAAATTTAGTTTTATAAATTGGTTTATGTAAAGTTAAAATGAATTGGAGATGTTTATATAACAGGCAATATATTTTCATTAACTAAATATTTTAATTATGAAATAAAATATTAACACATGTTAATAATAAAATATTAACACATGTTGGACCTGCAAAAAGATAGCATCTATATTAAATTGCATATATACAATTTGTATATGTATGATCATTTCTTGTTTTTTCAGAAAAATAGTAATGTCATACCAAATGGAAACCTACCTACAGGTGCTATGAAAGAAAAAGGTAAATGCACTTTTAAAAAAAAGTTAAATGTACTTTTTTAAAGATAAGTACAGTAGTGCCAAATATTGAGTGACATAACTAGATGGCTAGAATTCCTGGATTTCAACAGACTAGAAATATGAAAATAAATGAATTAATATTTTCTATTTCTGTTGCCAGCTAACATCATATTAAATAAATATTTCCCAATTTTCCATTGTATTTATTTTATTGGTTATCTCTGGTTGAATGTCTATGGGTTGGGTGGCCCATAAAATCTTCCAAGATCATGCTGACTTTCAGCTGCAAACTTTGGTAATTTTTTAGTTTAAAAAATACATTGACAACTTTAATTAATAATAATAAAATAACTGCTAGGCCTGGCAGACCTATTTTTCATGAAAATTTTGGAACATCCTACCTGAAGACCAAAATAAGAACCATACTTAAGAACCAAATAAGAGCCAAACCAAACCACCTCCAGCAGCATTCTTGGGAGCAAATTTTTACTTTAAAAGGTGAAATGATACTAAAAGACCATTTTTCTAGCCCCATTCAGTTTGTTGTCAAGTCATTGGGGCACACAAAAAGGCCTTCAGAGAGTAGATAGGCTCATTTTAAAAAGGCATCTGTAATTTAAAGCAAGAGCCAGTTTGGTGTAGTAGTTAAAGTGTCAGGCTAGAAACCAGAAGACCATGAGTTCTAATCCCACTTTAAGTACGAAGCCAGCTGGGCCAGTCCCTCTCTCTCAGTCCTAAGAAGAAGGCAGTGGCAAACAACTTCCAAAAAACCTTGCCAAGAGAACTGCAGGGGCCTGTCTAGGCAGTTACCAGGAGTCAAAGCACAAAAAATAAATAAATAAAAAATAAACCATTCAAAGCTAAACTTGATCAATTTGTCCAGAAATTTCTGTGCTGAGCTACACATATAAATATATTAGGAGTTTTAAAATAGGATAAAAACTTAATAATAAAACAGAAATCAATACAAATACCTACTGATTGAGGAATTGTAATTAGTGTGTTTGTTTTATTATTCCTACAGAAATCAGATTTGAAATTGTGTGTTATTGTGTGAAATTGTATGTTACAAGTTTGAATGTACATTCAATAATGTTCTTTCAATAAAATAATATCAATTTATTTTTAAAAGTAGTAGACTTTCTTAGAACGTAATGACCTCAGTCAGTTATTATATAAATAAATATTATTTTATTCTAGAAATTGAGTTTTCTGAACCAGAGGAGAATGATTATAGCCATCCACAGATAGGTGAAGCAATAGACTTCCTTGATTATGTCAACGAAGATAATTTCACAGATACAAATGGTAAAGGAATTAGTATGTATCATAGTATTCCAAAAGCACTGTGCTGTGTTGGCATGTCTCTCTATACACAGGTATGCAGAAACAAAAATTCATTTTCCAGAAATGTGGAACAGAAGATGTATGTACCATGTTTCAGCATTGTGAGAAAATTGCTCACTTATTCAAATCAAAGTGTTAAAAACTGCACAAATACATATCACAGAATATGATAAAGTAATGATAAAAATTGTTGCTCATGGCGGGGGGGAATGATAACTTTCAAGGGTTAAAGAAATGAAAATGGTGTATGACAGTATAATTACTGAGCTCCAGAGTAAGGACAATCTCTTCAATTACTTGATTAGAAAAATATTGTGCACACAGAGCTAGTGCAGAACTCTCAGTCCAAAAGTTGATTAGGCACATTTCTGTTTTAAACTGTCCAAGGTCTGCCACTGAATATTATATTTAAAGGTAGTTCTGGCCTACTCATAGCAGTAATGGAAAGACAGAATGGGTGCTTAGTCATTATTAAGAATCTGAGCAACTGCAAAAATGGAAAACCTTTAAGTCTTGACCGTGTCATGGAAAATGACAAATGTGAAGAAAGGCACAAAAAATTAAGAAAAGGAGGCAAATAGAAAAAATCTTCTATATGTTTTTTCAAATAGATTCCCAAAACATTCTAAATACTTTGCTTTGACAACTATCATGAGACTCAGTGATAATAACAGAAATAAATCTCCTGTAAAACACTAACAAATGATAGCAGGAGGTATTGTGTATGGTACCAGATTGTGTAATCAACACACACTTTCCAGAGGATGCAACTTCCTTTTTGGGCAAACAAGGGAAAGAAAAGGCGATTTAAACCCCACAGATGACATTCAGAACTATTATTGCTCACTTTCAACTACTATGTTGTCATAGAGTCCAGGCAGCAGGGAAATCTTTTTTCTGAGAGAGAAGTGCTTTGTTAAGGTAGTTTTTATTCTTTTAAATTGCAAATGCTATTTCAACCAAGTTCCCTGCTCAATTCCAGGTTTGCAAGCAGTCCAATAAGTCAGCATGGAAGTTGTCATGTGCCTGTTTACTTAATTATTGATTTTGTTTTTGGTGGACTTTTTACAGGCATTGATAATCCAGTATTTTCAGCTGATGTTGAACAAAATGCCATCATGAAGGTTCCACCTTGGCTATCCAGTGATGAGATGGTGGTACCTTCCCAAAGAGCTAGAGTGCAAATACCTTATTCTCCAAACAGCTTTCAAAGACTTGCTCCCATTCGACTCAGCAACAGATCCACAGATTCTTTTTTCCAACTAGACGGTGCTGAAGAACATCCTAGAACTTTTCTTCCAGAATCAACTCACTTGTAATTTAAATATACCTAAGGTCCTTACTTTTCAATCACTCAGACTTTCTGTGATCCTTTAATCAACTTGCAAATAGCCATTTTCTCTTGCTTGGAGTTTCTTTGGAATCATTTTTCTCTTTTATTTTCTTCTTGGTAGGAAACTTCTACTTTAAAAGCAGTTAAATATATTCTAGGATCCTAAAGTAGGGCTTGGTAGTCTTTGGATGATAAACACTGTGCTAGTCACTTGAGAGCTACAAACGAATTGGACCATATAGGACATGGGCAGGATTGTGTTTTCTGGGGCATTATTACAGATAGTCCTTGGTTACGACAGTAATTGGGACTGGAATTTACATCGCTAAGTGATGTGGTCGTAAGGCAGAACATCACATGACTTAGCGACAGAAATCCCCGCAGTCCCCGTTGCCATCATTAACTGAATCCCACTTGTCGTTGGGCAAGGACACATCCCAATCCAAGCCATTCCCGGCTTGGTCCCTTCCAGCACCAAGTCTCAATAAGTTTCCTCTGCCTCCTCCAACTCTCCCCACCTACCTGTCTCAGCCCCATCTCTGCCCTTTTGGCCACTCTGCAGAGTGGCACTCCTTGGCAGTGCCAGCACTGAAGTAGAGGACCGGAGCTTTCAGCAGTCTCAGCTGGCCACTACTGCCTCCAGGCTTCTACTTCAGCCCTGGTGCCACCACCACCACCGAGGAGTACCACCTCAAGTCCCATGCTATGGCCAGCTACCCCAGTGCCACAGCGCAAAGCCCCACCCACCCTCACCACCCTGCACTCCGGAAGCCCTGCTGCACCCAACTAACCTTTGCAGTCTTCTTCCTCCCACTGCTGAGGCCTTCTGAAGTACCATGAGAAGGCAGCACACGATTTGGAGAGGGGCATGCATGATTTGGGGAGGGGTGTACACAGCCTTGGGCACAGTCAGCAGTTGCCTTACATAGGGTCAAGCTAGGCACACCTCATCAGTGGGAGAAAGGAGACAGCGAAGGTCAGCTGGGCGCGGCAGGGCCTGTAAAGCGTAGGGCAGCGGAGGTGGCTGGGGCTTGCACTGTGGCACTGGGGTGGCTGGCCACAGAATGGGGTTTGATTTGGTACTCGACAATGGTGGCGGCAGCACTGGGGCTAAAGTAGAGGCCAGGAGGCAGTGGCGGCTAGCTGAGACTGTTGAAGGCCCCAGACTCCTACTTCAGTGCCGGCACTGCCAAGGAGTGCCACTGTGCAGGGTGGCCAAAAAGGCAGAAATGGGGAGGTGATAGGCAGATGGGGGGAATTGAAGCACCCCTGCAGTCATATGAACGGGCTGCCAAGTGCCCAAATTTTGTTCAAGTGACCATGGGGGCACTGCAACAGCCATAACTTCAGGGACCAGGTGTAAGTATCATTTGTTCAGTGCTGCCATAACTTTGAACAGTCACTGAATAAATGGCCATTAAGTGAGATATTGAAAAAGTAAAATCTTTTAAATACTTGGGCATGGTTTTCCATAGCTCCACTAAACATAGTGCACACCAAAACTACGCTATACAAAATGCTAAAAAAAACAGTGGCAGCAATCCAATCCTTTCATTTTACCAGAGGAGCGCAGCATATCCCAGCAGCACTGAAGCTATATTCAGCTAGGGCTCATATACTACTATTCTTTGGTGCCCAACTAGGACCTTACCCTTCTTTTACTCCTCTGGAAAGGGTTCAATCCAAATTCCTAAGGGCTATATTCCAAGTAGCCCCCTGTGTTCCAAATGTAATATTAAGGAGGGAGGCAGGGTTGTCTAAAGTTGAAACAGGTGCATGGACTTATATTGGCTGAAATTGCTATTCTTTCCCACAAGAATAGCACAGTTGAGTTCTTTCCTTATTGAGGACAATTATAAATCAATATAGTTCAGGACTATTTCACAAAAACTGCAACTTCTTGGCTTCTCCAGGGAGGTGTTCCTATAAGCGTGCACTTAGTGCATTTAAACAATGTATCAAAGATCTGGGAGTCCAACAGGACCAGTCTGTTCTACCTAAGAACATTTTCCTGAGCAGTCAAGGCCATTTTTATAAACCAGTAAGATACTTACATTATATAGCTGTCTTGAAATTCCGAAGGGCACTAACTTTAGCCCGTTGCAATGCTCTTCCCACAGCAGTTTTGGAGGACCAATACAAAAAAGTTCCATATGAGCTGAGATTGTGCCCCTGTGGACAAGGGGCTATTGAAACTACAGCTCATGTCCTGCTATACTATACCTTCTATAAGGACTCACAGTCCCATTTTATAACTCCCTATTTGATAAAATACCCGGGAAATGCTGATCTTTTTTTATGTACAGTTGTTGCTATCTTGATCAATATGATTCAGTTTCTTTGAACATAGCTAAATTTTGTTATACTATCTGTAAAATTAGGCAGACTTTGATGGCCTAGTGATGATCTCACCATTCATATTATCATGTTTTGTTTTATTTCATTTTAATGCATTTTTATTTGTATTTGTACAAACTCGTATTTTATTTGTAATTCCAGTCTGTGACCATAATAA
Source organism: Liasis olivaceus (assembly GCA_030867105.1). Lineage (NCBI taxonomy): Eukaryota > Metazoa > Chordata > Lepidosauria > Squamata > Pythonidae > Liasis > Liasis olivaceus. The sequence goes on from CM061351.1 coordinate 61,667,236, forward strand.
AATATTGATTGACTACCTGTATTTTTAACTGTGATATGCCTATTTTATATACAAATCTATGCTGTGGTAAAAAATAATACATAGTACCCAAGGTACCAAACCCTTTTGGATGAGTAACATTATTCAAAGCTCAGAAAAGGAGTTAGAAATAAAGCTAAATCTAGTTTACCAGTGCCATCCTGCATCTAATTTTCTCTAAATATCAAATCAGCTGAAGACATAAAATATGTCCTATAGCCATACCATCTGCTCAAATAGAGGCATCTCAAATGGGGATGAGAGCCTGTTTCCCACTCTGCATAGACTGAAGAGACCATTAAGGTGAATGCAAAGTATGCAATGCAAATAATCTACATCTCTATGCAATCATCGCCTCAGCACATAGTGGAAATTATTTCAGTTCTGCAACATAATTATTAAAGAGAAGTCTATATAGATATTAAGAACACAAATAACCTAATCCTACTAATAACCTTTTGCACTGTACTCAGGCAGGAAAGCAGAGAAACAGAATTCGTGGCTTATTCACCACCACCCACCAGAATATATAAAAATAACTGTACTTTATTTATATAATATAAATAACATGGGTTAAATGTACATTTTATTATGCATTGGGCTTTATATCCTCTCAAATGTATTGATTCCACTGAGTATTTCTAATGTTTCTCCCTCCAACAGCTGCATTAAAGCAGCACTGCTTTAAAAGAAACTGCAGTAATCATAGAAAATTCCCAAAGTAACCCAAACTGTAGTTGACTTTCATTTAGAGCTGGGATGCACAACTTTTTCTCAGGCCAGAACTGCCAGTTGGCCTTTTAATATTGTGTCAGGTGCACACTCAAAAAAAAAAATTGGGCAGTGCCAAAAGATTTAATATCATACATTTAAATTCAATTAAAATCAAATATAGTTAAAATGATTACTCTGTAGCCATCTATTTAATATGTTTTCTGTCATGTTAAGAATTACAACTTGCTGATATTTTCTGGAGGTCTCAGTCACAACCAAGATTTTTGGGAAAGTGTATGTTGGCCTGGGGCCTCAGATGGTGCAGCATTGATTTAGAGATATTCTTACTCAGAACTGTTTACCACAGCAGGTGTCATTTCTTCAGTGCTTCTCCTGAAATGTTTCCTCCTTGGGAATGAGCAAACATTCAGTTCCTTCAAGGGTCTTTTGAGGGGTGGGGGAGGGGGAGGGTGCCTTCAAGTGACTATACATGTCTCCGATACTCTTGTAGTGAAGGCTTCTACTATGGTTATTCCATTGGCACTACTTTAGTGGGGAGATCCCAATACGTATCCAAAGCTCCTCCAGCCATCATAGACTCAGGGAATTTGAAGGCGCTGTTTAGATAAACAAATCTAACCCCCATCTCAGTGCAGCAATCCAAATTAGGGGGAAAAAATACTAGGATAAAAGTAGCCTCGTGATGTTTCAAAGCATCTAGAAAAAAGAACATCTTGAGAAATTACAGGGGTATTAGGAATGAACTAGGCGAAGAAAAATGTATTTTGTTTATCTGTTGGTTAACTAGCTTGTTTTAGTATATTGAATTATGTGCTTGCATTTTGAGTAATGTTGGTAGCAACAGCCAGCTAATTGTTTCTATCTTTCTGTTTCAGTAAGCATCCCCAGTTTTCTTATGAAATACATGACTTGGCCTAATTAATCTACATTATTATTTCTATGTTTTGTAATAATTTTTCTTAATTTTCATAATTGTTACTTGTAACCTATCATACTTATATGCTTTATATCCTGATGAGCAGGATTTAAAAAACTAATGAATGATGATGATGATGATGATGATGACGACGATGATGAAGCTAGTTCTTTGTACTAATTCCTTTGAAAAATATTATGTTTTATGTCTTTTACTGCAAGCTTAAGTATTTTAAACCTTTTCTGATTTTGTATTCACTTATACATTATACCTGTCAAGTAGTAAACATGTGCACAAACTGGGCTATGCAATTTTTATTACTGAAGTGTTAATGAACTCGATTTCATGGATATCTCACCTTTTCTTATATGCACATGTATTCTCATAGTTAAAGGTACATTATAAAGTAAAAATGCAAAACAGTGAAGATGTTTTTACATGAAACCATAGTGAATACTATAACATATATTGTAATATTGCTTTATCATATATAGAAAATGCAAAATCTTTATTAAAAATTTAATTTAAAAAAATAATGATTTTTTGACCAATGAAGATAAACGTGTCATGCTTGAATATATCAGCTGTACAAAGAAAGCTGCAAAGTATTTATAATGATGTGCCTTAAAGTGTTTTATCAGTGAATTTTACACCTGAGATTTCTTTGTGCTGTTATTAAGTGGCTGTCTAGGCACCATGAAACAATAAATTATATAACTATCAAACCAATAAAAAATGTTTATTTAACAGGATTGTATATTACAAAATATAAATATACTACAAATAATATAATATAATAATATAATATTGTAAGAATATCTTCCTCAATTGCAGTAAGTCCATCTAGCCCAGGAAGTTCTAATATATTCTTTTTTTAAGACTGCTGCATTTACAAAGAATAAGCATTACTATTCTTCTCTCTGCTTTTAGAATAACACCATCTCATTTCTTTGACCTTGGGGATATCTTTCAAGAAAAGATGATATTTGAAAATCATGTTCATATTAAACATGAGATTAACCAGGCTGAGGAAGCCTCACATAGAGGACATCCACACCCAAAATGTCAGGAATTGCTGCAGCCAAGTCTGCCCACTACCATTAAACCTGAGGTGATGATGCAGTTCCATGGTCTTAGAATAGTTCCAGGCCCAAGAATTTCATGGAGTAGGTCATCTTCAAGAAAGTGCAGGACCTCCCTCTTTTCTAGTATGTAGGGTTAATCACGGAGTGAAGTTGGTTCAGTGACTATTGTAAGAGGAAAGCCCCTTCCTATGATAGGCCAAGCCAGATCCTACTCACCTGAGGAGCAGCTTTGGGGCATACAGAGAAATGAATTCAGCTGCATCTAAAGTGTGATACATAGCATCTTATGGGACTGAATACTTTTTAATTGTCTGGCCAAGCTTCAATTCACTATACAAGAAATCATGGAGAATTGGTGAAGTACCAGAGAACTGAAGAGAACTGAACCCTGTCTTTAAAAATGAGAACTAGTAGGATCCAGAGAGCTATAGTCTAGTAATTATAGCTGAAAAGAAACTAGAGTAAATCATAAAACAAGTAAACCCATTAGAAAAACAAGTAAACCTGTTAGAAAACAACTCAGTGACAACTTCATTTCAGCATAAATTTATCATGAACAAGTCTTGCTTAGACAATTTTTTTTTTTTTTACCAGATAACTCTTTAGTACATTGTGAGAATTATGTATACATAATATATTTTGGTTTTAGCAAAGAGTGTGATTATTTCATGACACCTATTAAGTATATCCACAGTTTGCTTAAACCATCAAAAGGAGAAAGTTATGAATTGGTATTAATTAATTATTAATAACTCAGGGCTATATCCAATTAAATTGTTTAATTTGGATGAACAAATAGTGATTATATTTAACAGCCTTGTACATAATATGAATGGGTGGGATATCTACTATGGCTGGGCATGCCACACCACACAATGCTGTTATGCCTCAAAAACAAAATGGGGTGGCTGTTCCTTTTATACCTGCTGGAATGGGATGCACCTATGTTTCATACTGCTGTTTTGAAAATTTGCACTGCCTACTATCTAGAAAACAAAATTTGAAATCATTTTCAAAGAGGGACTTCCGGTGGAGGAGTAATGGTGGAAGTCTAGCTCTGGCTGAAGTCAGGGCTTTAGCATGGTGAATATTGGGTGTCTCAGGATTTATTCTGAGACATGAAGCACTCTCCAGGCAAGAAGAAGCTATCAGACTGCACCTTGTGTCTCAGAAGAGGCTGTAACTCATCGAACGATCATGGATGGTGACTGAATAGTGAGCAATCAGCTGGGAAGCGGGTGGAACATCTTGTCGAAGCCACGACTAAAGCCTCCTTAAAGGGACAATACTTCCAGCCACTCCACTTCTAAAATCACTTTTATTGTACTTTAACCAAAGAATTTAAAGAGGCTATCCCCACTACAGAAATATTTCTTCTCTTGGTTGGCTTTTCATTATTTTTGGGACTTCTAAGTGTGTTTTTACTGGATTTGAAGGATTGATAATACAAGCATGCAATCTGGAAGTTTTACTGTTCTGTAGGAGTTTTTCTGCATTTTAGGAGATTACTTCAATTTATATTTTACCTTTGTTTTTAAAAGGAAGATTTTTATATAAGTGACTTCTTGTGGAGCTGAGAACGATCTATTTTTAGGCGCTGTGAGAAAGCTCTGGTCTGGCGATTTTCTCAAGCTGTGATTGGTTGTTGATTTGGCCCCCCTGTATTTTGTTGTTTGTTGTGGATATCTGGTTACATTTGACTTTGGGGAATATTATTTTAGGCCACAAAAGGGAGTGAAAGCATTAAATTTGGACTATTGAAAGGAAGAAATAGTTGTTTTCCTTTTTTATTTTTTAAGCAAGGGCGGGGGAGAAGAAAAAGAAATAGAGATTATGGCTACCAGAAAGCAAACAAGGTGTGGGTCTGGCGAACTTGACTGGATGAAAGGCATGTTTGAAAAATATACTCTCAAAACCACACAAATGATCACTCAAAGTGTTAACCAATCACTTGACTTAAGATTTGCTGAATTTGAGAAAAGCCTTGATCAAAAACTTGATAAAATTGAAAAGAAACTGGAAGGAGGGATTTAAAAAGTTAATGATAGAGTTGATTTGCTGGAAAATGAAAGGGAGAAAGAGCTGGATAAAATTGCATTATTGGAGCTGAGAGATAAAGAGTTCTGTTTAAGGCTCAGGGGAATTCCTGAGGTTAAAGAAGAAAACTTAACAAATATGATTACATAAGCTTTGACAACATTAATTGACTGGGAAGAAGATAAAATGTTGGATGAAATAGAAAAAAAATTCCGTATAAATTCTAAATATGCAATTGCACATGGTAAGCCAAGAGATGCATTGGTACAGTTTTGTAGTTTGCTGGAAATGTTTGCAGGGTGAAGGTACCTTTTGTCATCTTTGGTGGACCTGTGAAAAGGCTAAAAAAAATTGGGATCAGATATGTATTGTTATTCAAAAGATTCTTAAAGTAAATATTCAAAAAAAAACCCAGAACTATTCTTATTGGGTTTGATGGAGAACAGATTGGAGAAACAACATGGAACTCTGTTTTTGTATATGATCACAGCTGCAAGACTGTTATATGCACAAAGATGGAAGGATCCACAAATACCTACAGTGGAAGAATGGATCATTAAATAAATGGATTTGGCTCAAATGGCGAAGTTAACAGCGTTAATAAGAGATAATACTGCTTCTAAATTTGTCTCCTTATGACAACCCTTCTCAGATTACGTGCTTGTGTCGGAAAAAAATGAGGCTTTGATTGTGGGTTTTAATTATTAGATGGTTTGTGCTGATAGAAATAATGTGAACTTGGATTAATTAGTGGTAAGAGATTAATTTTTTCTTAATTTGTATTTATATTTGTATTAGAGATAGTCAGAAGTCACTTTCTGTTTCAATTTTCTGTCTATCTTCACTATTATAGTTTTTGACTTTTTCCTTTTAGCCCTATCTTCTCTCTTTATTGTACTGTCTATTTTATATTTTAATTGTACTTTGAAATACAATATAATAAAGTTCTTATTTAAAAAAAGAAATCATTTTCAAAGAGAAGGCGCAATTTTGAACAAACACAAGAGCCTTTCTTCAGACTTGCTTTGAAGCAATAACAACAGCAAAACATATTTATTTCTCCTGAACGTCAGCTGGCAGCTTTGTTTAGGGTGACCCAGTTCCTTCTAGGTATGGAGGCACTGGGGGAATACCTACAGGGTCATTGTAAGGAATATTCTGATTACTTGGTTAAAATTGCTCAGCTTCACTCAGAGTTGAATTCCAGGTTTGCAAGTCCTATGCAGGGGATGAAGCATGGTCTTGTGCTGTTGTCTGAGAAGAGTTTGAACCTGTAATTCCTGAGGAAGTGGACAGGGTCCTTGGCATTGTTGGCCAACCATCTGTGTTTTAGATCCATGCTCCTCTTGGTTAGTTAAAGCCTCCAGGGAGTGAGGTTGTTAGTGGATCCATGCAGCAGTGAAGTTTGAGACAGGCGTTGGTTCCAGCAGTTCTGAAAGTGGTATTCCACCCCCCTCATTCCTGGATCCTACGGATTTAGATGACTTCCATCCTGATTGCAACCTTCAATCTGGGGAAGATTGGTGAGAAGATGATGGGACAAAGAATCCTGGAGGAGGTGGATTATTTGAATCCCTTTCATTTCGGACTCAGGTCAGGATATAGTAAAGAAATAGCTTTGGTTGCATTTGTTCATGACCACTGGTGAGCTCAGGATGGGGAAGTAGATCTGTTCTGGCTTTGAACTCTCAGCAGCCTTCAATACCATTAGCTATATTATCCAGCTGGATCATCTTAGGGAATTGGCAGCAAGAAGCACTGTGTTACAGTAGTTGTCCTCCTGTTGGGGGGAAGTAGTCTAGCCTGAGAACCCTGCATTGTGAGTTGTTTCAAACTTGTATCCTTTCCCCATTTCTTTTTAACATCAGTGAAGTTACTGGGGAAGGTCATCCATCAGCATGGGGAGCAGTATCATCAATTGTATTTTTCAGCCCCAGTCAAACAACAGAAGCTGTCAAGGTTCTATCCCAGTGCTATGAGGCTATGAGGGTCTGGGTGGTGTCAGGGAAAAAACCACGTTAAACACGGGAGGCAGACACACCATAAAACAAGTCACCTCAAAGTCACTTCTAAGTTCTTCTAAAACCTTTATTGAAAATTAGTTTAACAAGAAAGTAAAGTGCAATCAAAACATACAAGGTACTTACTTAGAGACGCATTGCAATGTCGACCTGCTTGATCGAGCCGTCAGGATGACAGCTTGATCAAGAGGCGTCGTTTACTTGGATGCCATCCTTTTTATCCCTTTAAACCGCAAACCACAATCATGATTCTCAGAACATTCCCAGAACAAAGTTCAGCACATTCCGGTGCCCTGTCCTGGCACTTCTGTTCCCATCAACAAATTTGCAATTTCCTTCATTTTGCAAGTTCCTCTTATTTCCTGTCATTGCCATACAGGTCACATTTCAGCTATCTTGACTTTATTAAATGCATTCAAAACTTACATTAAAACATATAGAAGGCTACTAATAATTTTCCTCTCACAGTGGGGAAGAACAGGCTTTCTTCTGCCAGACTGAGTAGCTGTGGGTTTTGGGCCCCCAGGAGAACTGAAGATTTTCCATCCTTGGTTCTGGATAGGCTTGTACTTCCCTATTCAGACCTAGTGCAAAATCTGAGGGTCCTAGAGGAACAGGTGGCAACTGTGGCCAGGACAACCTTTGCATAACTTCATCTTGCATGCCAGTTCCACCAGTTCCTAGATTGAAAGCTCCTACTTGTTATCACTCACACTGTCATCACCTCTTGACTGGACTACTGCAACACACTCTACATGAGGCTGCCCTTGAAGACCATCCAGAAGCTACAATTGATCTAAAATGTAGCAGCATGGGTAGTTATGGATGCACTTTGGTGGGCTCATGTAACACCACTACTTCACAAGTTGCATTGGTTCTGTGTCAGCTTCAAGCTGCAATTCAAGGTGCTAGTTATCACTTCTAAAGCCCATGGCACAGCACTGTGTTATTTGTAAGCACTCCCCCCCAGGACATCTGCCTATCTCACTCACTCTAATAGGGTAGGTATGCTTTGAGTCCCCTCCTTGAAATCATGCCACCTAATGGGATTTAGACAGTGTGACTTTTCAGTTGCAGGGCCTGCCCTTTAGAATGATCTCTTCCCTCCCCTCCCTCCAATGTGGGTCGCTCCAACCCTGCTGGCCTTTAAAAACATGTTAAAAGTATGGCTATATCCCCGTGTTGGGGCTGAGATGAATAAGTTTCCACTAGGAGAACGTATGTGAGCTAGGTTGCCTATTCATTGACGATTATTGTTTATTACTGTTTGTTGTTTTTAATCTTGGTGGTTTCATGTAATCCATTCAGAGTTGCATTGTTCAAGTTAGGAAACCTTATAAATTCAATAATAAAGGCTTCTGGGGAAGAAATGGCCGATTGAACATGGCTCCGTTTTTTGTGGAGCTGACGCCCACAGCAATTAGAGCGGCTGGCATTGGAATCATCTCCAGATAAAGGAGATTGAAAGGATCACCCACAGGTACTCCTTACAGAGAATCCCTGTGAAGAGATTGCAATCTAGCAATCTCTAGCAGTTGGAGCACTCTGGGAGTCAAGGGGAAAACATTGAGCCCAAGCCGTGGTGTGTAGCCTTCAAAAGGACACCAGATTTGCTTTACTTCCTCTTTTAATTAACATCGTAAACTGCCTATTTGTGATTTATTAGGCAATCAAAAACCTCCTGAAAGACAAGTAACTGTACACTGGGAGAATTTCCTACTATCCTGGGAGAAAGAAGACTAAAGTAAGTTTAAATATCAAAAAGAAATATTTTAACATTTGGAAACAGCAAAAGGGAATTAAGAATGTTGATTGGGGGCAGTTAAGAGGCTAGATGGATTTAAAATAGCTTTTTAAAGGATTGTTTTAAATGTTTGAGAAAATACAGTAAGTGAATTTGGATTTAATTGCAAGAAAATCTGTCCTGGGAAAGTTTTGCTTCTGAAAATAAACACCAGATAAGACTGAGCTTTCAAGGTCAGAGGGAACGGAGAGCAATTAAAGGAATATATCTCTTTTAACACAATGGAGGAGTATCCTTCTTTCAAAGAAGAATTTTTAGCTGTTTAGAATCAATGTGTCCAGGAACTATTTTTAAAAACTATTTTTAAAAAATAGAAGGGAAACACCAAATCTCTGAAACCTTTTCTGAAAATAGAAAGAGATTGCTATTTGGGATTTTATTTGGAGAAGAGACTGAAAAGTGAACCTTTCAAAAAGAAGAGAAAGGAATTCAAAGTGGATTTATCAGATCAGGTTAAATTATCTATGTTTTGATCTTGGATTGTTAATATTGAATTTTCTTTTTCTGACCAGGACTGTAAGATGATGATTTATACCTGTAAAAATTATTTATTTGGTTTAATTTAAAATACATATGTGATTATTATTGGTCTTTTGTATGCTTAAGGGGAGAGATCTTTTAGGTTTTATTTTTCAGAAAAAAATTAGAAGTTAAAATGCAAAATAAACCTATTTGTTTAAGCTTAAAATATATAGTTTATTATTACTGGAACTTCTAATGGTTTTGCTGATTAGATTGTTGAATATTTTTCATAATTTGGTTATTGTTTAGGGATGAGAAAGGGGATAAAGAGGGCTTTTTTTCAGTAATATTAGAGAAGGTGTTAAATTACTGTTAATGCATATACTTGTTTGGAGGGAGGGGAAAGCCATCTTTTATATTGCTTTCTTTCTTTCTTTCTTTTGTTTGTAGGTCTCTTAGTTTTGTATTAGTTTTTAAAAATATATAAATTTTAAATATATAAAAAATAATTCAATAATCAATCAATCAATCAATCAATCAATAAGTCTTCTAACCTTAGAAAAGTTGACTAACAACAACAGAATAAAATTTAACAGAGGCAAATCAGATTTCTACATTTAGAGAAAATAAATGCACATTACTGAATAAGATGCTGTTTTTTTTTAACAGTTCATCTTTTACTTACAATATTTAAAGTGTCAAAGTAGTTCTTCGTATAAATCATTGATCAACTCATAACAATAATAATGAGATTAATATAGTCTAGTAATGCTTCTATAATTAATAATCCTACTAGCTCATCTATCAATATAGATCGTTTACCATCTTTTAACCACAATAATAATAAGACTTAAACTATCAAGATAGTTCCTGTATTACTCATGTATAATAGTCATCTTCTAACTTCTAACTTCCACCTCTTTTATCAAGCCATTGATAAAATCTATCCCATATCAGATAATATTCTGTATCATCTTTATCTTTTATTTTTAAAGTCAATCTATCCATCTCCACACAGTCCAATATTTTCTGAATAACACTTTCATCTGTAGGAGTAAAGATGCGGAACACATTTCTGATAACTTTTTTTCACCAGTAGAAGCATTATCATCCTCAACAATCACCTTATTAATGTCCCTCCTTCTTTAAGATCATTTTTTTATTTTTCCAGTTATTTGCAAATACACTAACCATAGTAGATTTCTTCCTTCATTAAGCAATTCTTGTTGTGTCTTTAGTCTGTTTTTGTGTCCAGATGTATTGTGCTGGCATATGTAATCAGATCTTTCTTACTGTAATTATCTATGAAATTGAAAGCATTTGATGGTGATGGTAGTGGTGAAATCATTGGACTTATCCTCACTTTTAGGGAATTCCAGATTTTTAACAGATTTTCTGTTATGTCCCTTCAGATATATGTCTTCTTTTGTTTCTTTATACCATAAATATCTGTGCAGCCCATTGGCTAAGCCTGCTACTGCTATAGTTACTATTTTACTATTAGGAATTTTTATCCATTCTGTTTTCCATGATAGAAAGCTTGCTCTAATATATAATCTGAGACTGGGAAAAATTAACCCACTTCTCTCTTTCATATTTTGCAATATTTTGAATTTCCATCTTGGTTTTTTTTCCCATTCCATATAAATCTAATAATTGTTCTTTGCCAACCTTGCAATTTTTTATCTGGGATTTGAATTGGTGCCATTTGAAATAAATTTATATAGAGTAATACATTCATTTTTATTGTCACCATAAATCCTAGCCAGGAAAGTTTTAAAGTTCCAAACCTTTCAAGGTCTTGTTTTATTTCTTTCCATAGTTTACTGTAAGTGTTTTGAAATATATCTTTATTGCATTCTGTCAAATAAAGTCCTAAATATTTCATTGGATATTTTCTTATCTCACAGCCAGTCTCTTTTTTTCACAATTTTTTCTGCCTCAAAATTTAAGTGAGTTGCTTTTATCTTTGTTTTCTTTTCATTGGTTTTTCTACCAGAAAAGCAACCAAAATCATTGATTACTTTCATCAACTACCATATGGAGCTTTGTGGTTGCATGATGGTTAATACTACATCACCCACATAACATATCATCTTGTATTCCTCTCTTTGAATTTTGATCCCAATTATCTGTTTATTTTTGGGATCTTGTTGGCCAAACCTTCCAGAGCAATTACAAATTTTAAAGCCTTCTGCCTTGTGTCATAAACTGCATTTAGATGACAGTTCTGAACTCTCATTGGATTGCTAAAGTAACACTGTGTTTAATTTTCCCCTTGTTTGCACTTCTGCTATAGACTCCATTTTGTGGCATGTGGTAATAAAGCAATATTTCTCATATTTGTTGTTTTGATCATTCTGAAGAGAAACAGGGATTCATGAAACGAACTGGTTGTCCTGATTTTCCTTGCTAGAGAGAGCATGAATCAACAGCTGCTTTTGAAATCTGGTCTTTGCCTGACATGGAGACTTTAGTGCTTATATTTTAATCAATCAATTAGTTTATTACAGTCATAGACCAGTACAACTAAAAATGCACATAACATGTCTAATTAAAAATCTTAGATATAATAAGTAAAATCTATATCATAATTATAATTTGGCCGTCTAAATGTCATTTATACATGAAGTCAAGCGGCCTGTACTGTAGTGTAATTATTACTCCTTACATTATGATATCCTATAATTATTGGTCGTTAACTATAATAAAGGTGATGATAAAATGATAATATCTAAAACTGAAGTATGTTGGTTATATAAAACTATTTACAATAAGATATTCATCAGATTCCAATGAATCTTTTGTCAGGTTCAGCCGGCACGGCGCCCCGTAGAAGCCCCATAGAAGCCCACCGCCAGGCTGAGCCAATTTCACTGCATGCTGCGAGCCGGGAGGAAAAGGGGAAGTGGGAACCACAGGGCTAATCAGCGGCCACCTGCACCTAGCCGGCAGGGAAACTGAGAGTGGAAGCAATTAATCTACACTAAGCGGCGCAAGCTAACAATAAGTGGAACAGCGAGCCGAGAAGCCAAGATCACCGCGCCTCCAGAAACCCCGGTTCTGCATGCAAAGTAAAGGACTTAGAGGAAACCAACCCACGCCGGAGGGGAAATCAATCAATGGACAATAGGATTCGGGCTGAACCTGCCATCTGGACTACTCAAGGGGGATTATTGGGGCGTGGATAATCCGCCGCTGGCAACGCGATCGCAGGGCGAAAACCGCGGGAAGGGGAGGTATAAAGGAACCAATGTATTGTACCAAGCCAGTCCTGGCTTTGCTTGTAACTGTCGGGTTACACTTGAGTAAACCTCTTTTGTGAACCACACATGTCACGGGAGTTTCTCTTGACGAATGGGGCAAATTCTTACATAAAGCCAGGACTCACCTCTAACGCTACCCGGTACCACCGAGGAGCGCTTTTTCCACGTATTCTATTACAGATGATGGCCAGCGACGAGGAATCCGTTGGTCGGCTGGAGCAGGAGGAGTTCGGGATCGCGGAGGCGATGGCGGAGCCAACCTTGCGCGACGAGACGACGGCCAGGATCGGGAACCCCCCACCGGCGAGATGGTCGATCGGGGTGAACCAGGGACCCGACCGGTCAGGGGTTACGATGACCCGAGGCTCGGGGTCACGGACCCGAAGGTGGGAGGAGGAGTTCGCCCAACTGGAGACAAGGGTCGGCCAGCGCCTAGACTCCGTGCAGGTGACACTCCAAACCATACTACTGAGGCTGGATCAGCTGACGCCGGGTGGCAACGCGAGGGATGGAGCCGCGGCACCGGGACCCCAGCCGACGCCGGCACCAACCCCACTATCAGTGGACCGCCGGGCAGCAAACACATTGAGACTCCGGGGTGTGACCGGAAAATTCTCGGGAGACCCTGAGCAGCTGCCCCAATTCCTGACCCACGTGCGCAGCTTCATGCAGGGGGGGGGTCACCTGTTTACCAAGGACAAAGACAGGGTCTCCTACGTAGCCGAGCTACTAGACGGCCAAGCAGCTTGCTGGGTGACCGGGCTGTACGACGCCAACGCGGCAGAGCTGAAGAGTTTCCCGGACTTCATGCAGGCGCTCCGGGATAGGTTCGAGGACACCCTGAGCACCAGGAGAGCCGAGGACGACATCCTGCACTTCAGGCAGAGGGATAAGTCCGTGTCCGAGTACACGTTGGAGTTCCGGAGGCTAGTGGAGAAGCTCACGGACTGGCCGGAGTTGTTCCGGGTAAAATATTTCAAGAGGGGTCTCAACCCAGAGATCCTGGAACGGGCGCTGGGCCGGGATGACCCAACCACCGTAAAAGATTGGATCTGGCTGGCCGGAATGGCGGAGTCGGCCTGGCGACAGATTCAGCAGAGCGCACGGAGACAAGACTGGGTGAGAGACAAGCCGAGGGAGCAGACCGCCGAGGAGAAGCGGAGCAGCAACCGACAGCCCCTGGGGGGGGCGAGAGGCACCCAAGGCATTGAACCTGTGTTTCCGGTGCGGGGGACGAGGCCATTGGGCGGTGCAGTGTCCAACGGAACGGGAAGGGACCCTGTCCCGCGCCGAGGTCAAGCCACCGCGTCCAATCGGGAATCAAGCTGGCGACCGTCCTCAGAAGAGCGCAGCGGTGGCGGTGACCAAGCGAGGCCAGATGGGGTGGTCGACCCCCAAGACGGCATCCTCCAGGGAGGAATCGGAGCCGGCGGGAAATGAGGTGCGCTCGCACTGAATGGCGTCCCAGTGCGAGCCGGGGAGCCGAGACGCGCGGACCCGATAGCCAACGAGGGCTGCCCCCCCTATGGGTGAGAGTACACGTCCGGGGGATGAGATCCGGGGGGGGAGCGCAGTTACAGGCGCTGCTGGACTTGGGCTGTACGCACTGCCTGATGCACCCAGCCATAGTATCTGGGCTCAGGCTGGAGCTGCGGCGCCTTAAGGAGCCCATCGCATTCAGTCAACTGGACGGTTCAGTAGCGGGGGGGGGGGACCGGCTCAGTACTACACCGAGCCGGTCCAGATGACAGTCGGGGACCACCGAGAGGAGCTGAGATTTGTGGTGGTCCTGATCGCCGACTATGCAGTGGTGCTTGGATTGGCATGGCTGCGACGTCAGAACCTGCGGATTGACTGGACAAGGGAAGCACTGAGCTTCGAGAACAAGGAGCCAGGAAAGCGAGAGAGCGGGGGACATCGGCAGCCGGCAGGGGCCACGGAGGAACCAAGGGAAGGCCAGAGGCATCCGGAGCAGATTCCGGAGCACCGAGGAGCGGCGGCGATACCCAGGTGGGGCCAGGCGGTGACGGTGAGCGGGTCCAAGGCGGAGAGCAGGTCGGGGCTGGGGAAAGCCCCAGAAGCCGAAGGCATCCCGTGGCAGTACCGGAGCTTGGCGGCAGTATTCGGGGAGAAGGAGTCCAACCAGCTTCCACCCCACAGACCCAGCAACTGCGCCATCAAGCTGGAGCCGGGAGCCAAACTGCCCAAGCCAAAAATGTACTCCTTGTCGATGAAGGAGATGAGCGCCCTACGGGAGTTCATCAACAAGAATCTGGCGCGGGGTTTCATCCGGCCCGCAAAGTCACCGTTAGCGGCCCTGGTGTTGTTCCGGGAGAAGAAAGACGGCTCACTCCGAATGTGTGTGGACTATCGGGGGCTAAATGCAATTAGCACCAAGTATAAACACCCTCTCCCCTTGATGAAGGACTTATTTTCACATCTATCTAAGGGGAAGGTATTCACCAAATTGGACTTGCGCGAAGCGTACTTCAGGGTCAGGATCCGTGCAGGACATGTGTGGAAAACGGCATTCAACACGCCCCTTGGAAGTTATGAATTTTGTGTAATGCCGTTTGGTTTAAAAGGGGCTCCGAAGGTATTTATGCAGCTAATAAATGAGGTGCTGCATGACCTACTTTACCGAGGCGTCCTGGTCTACTTGGACGACATCCTAATCTACACAGAGACGCTGGCGGAGCATGTGGAGTTGGTGCGCACGGTGCTCCGTAGACTACTGAAGGCCCAACTGTACATGAAGCTCTCAAAATGTGAGTTTCACCGGAAGCAGCTGGATTACCTAGGCTACCGGTTATCTAGCCAGGGGATCGAGATGGACCCGGCAAAGGTGAGGGATGTACTAGGGTGGGAAGCGCCGCGGACCCGGAGGCAGCTCCAAAGCTTCCTGGGATTCGTGAACTTCTACCGACAGTTCATCCCGAACTTTGCCCAAGTTGCCCTCCCCCTAACGGACCTACTAAAGACCAAGGGCAGCGAGAAACCCCCGAAACCCAGCATGGCAGTCAAGTGGACCCCGGAATGCCAAGGAGCATTTGAGGACTTGAAGCGGCGGTTCACGGCGGAACCGATCCTGCGACACCCCGACCCGGACCGGCAATTCGTCATTCAGGTGGATGCGTCAGACGTGGCAATGGGTGCGGTCCTACTGCAACCCAGTCCGGAAGGGCCCCTCCACCCGTGCGCCTATGCTTCCCATAAGTTCACTGAGACTGAAAGACGGTGGATGGTGTGGGAGAAGGAGGCGTACGTGGTAAAGTGGGCTTTAGCCACATGGAGGCACTTGCTGGAGGGGGCGTCCAAGCCGTTCGAGGTGTGGACGGACCATAAGAACCTAGAAGCCCTAAAGACCCCGCGGAGGCTATCCCCGAAGCAGGCGCGATGGTCCCAGTACTTTGGGAGGTTCGACTTCACACTGAAGCACATCCCCGGGAAGAGGAATTTCCTGGCGGACGGGTTGTCGCACATGCCCCAACATGCCAGTCTGCGAGAGGACATTGTGGACTCCATCATCCCCACCGGTAGGCTGGCCGCAAAGGTGGTAACCTGGAGCCAAGCACGCCGGCAGGCGAGGCACGCGATGCCAGAGGTGCAGCAGGAGTTCGCGGAAGCAGCAAAGCGAGACCCCTGGCTCAAGGCGAACGGCGACGGACTAACCAGCCAAGGAGATCTGTGGTGGCACGAGGGGAAGGTGTATGTTCCCGAGGAATGCCAGCAGCGGGTGATGGAGAGAGCCCACGACAACCGGAGCATGGGGCACTACAGCTTCGTGAAGACGCTCCACTTAATCAGGCGGCAGTTCTGGTGGCCAACGCTCCGAAAGGACGTAGAAGCCTACGCAGCAGGGTGCCCGGTGTGCGCGACGGCGAAGGGGAGTCGGGGGAAGCCCAGGGGTTGCTCCAACCCGTGGCGAATCCCGACGGCCCATGGCAAGAGATCGCCATGAATTTTATAGTGGAATTACCGGAAAGCAAGGGCAAGACCGCCATTTGGGTGGTCACGGACTTGCTCTCGAAACAAGCGCACTTTGTGGCTTGCCGGCAAGTCCCCACGGCAGAGAGGTTGGCGAGACTCTTCATGCAACATATCTACCGGCTACACGGCGCGCCTCGACGAGTCATCAGCGACCGGGGGGGGGGACCTTCATCGCCCGCTTCTGGAGAGAGTTCCTGAAGCGGGTAGGGACACACCAAACCCTCTCGTCCACGGCGCATCCGCAGACGGACGGATCCACCAAATGCCTGAATGGGGGGCTTGAGCAGTATCTGAGGTGTTACGTGGGGCATCAGCAGGATGACTGGGCGGAGCTACTGCCGTTCGCGGAAGTAGCATACAACAACGCCGTCCACAAGAGCACCGGGTTCTCCCCATTCAAAGTGGCCACGGGACAAGACTTTGTGCCCATGCCGGAACTGCCCCAACTGGCATCCCACATCGACTCCCTGGACTCCTGGTTCACCCAAATAGACGCCACAAGAAAAGTGGCGTGTGCAGCGCTGCAGGACGCCAGGGCAGAATACAAGTACGCCGACTGCAAGAGGTCCCCCGAGTGGCAGTGGAAAGTCGGGGACCAGGTCTACCTGTCGACTAAGAACTTAAAAACACACCAGGCTTTGAAGAAACTCAGCTCGAGGTTTGTAGGACCGTTCCCCATCGCGGAAATAATCAACCCAGTGACGGTTCGGCTGATGCTCCCCAAAAGCCTAGGAAGAATCCACCCGGTATTTCACTGCAGCTTATTAAAGCCGCACCAACCAGGGAATGACTGGCACAAAGCAGAGGCGATACCGGCACCCATCATGATCGGCGGGGAGCAGCACTTCGAGGTGAAGCAGATACTGGACGCGAGGAGGCACAAGGGACAGATCCAGCTGCTGGTGCAATCGAAACATTTCCCCAAGTCCCACAGCGAATGGGTAAGCCAAGCCCACATCAAAGCGCCGGATTTAGTATGAGACTTTTACAACAGATACCCCAGGAAACCGAGGTAAAGAAAGGGGGGGTCTGTTTTCAGGGGGGCGGTATGTCAGGTTCAGCCAGCACGGCGCCCCGTAGAAGCCCCATAGAAGCCCACCGCTGGGCTGAGCCAATTTCACTGCATGCTGCGAGCTGGGAGGAAAAGGGGAAGTGGGAACCACAGGGCTAATCAGCGGCCACCTGTGCCTAGCCAGCGGGGAAACCGCAGAGTGGAAGCGATTAATCTACACTGATAAGCGGCGCAAGCTAACAATAAGTGGAACAGCAAGCCGAGAAGCCAAGATTACTGCGCCTCCAGAAACCCCAGTTCTGCATGCAAAGTAAAGGACTTAGAGGAAACCAACCCACGCCGGAGGGGAAATCAATCAATGGACAATAGGATTCGGGCTAAACCTGCCATCTGGACTACTCAAGGGGGATTATTGGGGCGCGGATAATCCGCCGCTGGCAACGCAATCGCGGGGCGAAAACCGCGGGAAGGGGAGGTATAAAGGAACCAATGTATTGTACCAAGCCAGTCCTGGCTTTGCTTGTAACTGTCGCGTTACGCTTGAGTAAACCTCTTTTGTGAACCACACGTGTCACAGGAGTTTCTCTTGACGAACGGGGCAAATTCTTACATCTTTAATGCTGCTGCACAGAATCTAGCTACCTGCTCTGTGACTATAGTCAGTTCGTCTTTAAGCAGGATCTGTAGATAGTCGGTATCAGAGCAGCCTGGATACCTATTAATCATCGGATGAATAATTTTTATTCGAATGTCTCTATAGAATGAGCATTGAAGAAGGACATGGCCATTGGTTTCTACCTCTCCGGAATCACAGGAACAGAGCCTTTTGGCCAATGGCATCTTTTTGTATTTGCCATCCAGAACAGCTGAAAGGAGCGCATGGCATCATGCAAGTGAAAAGGCTTTCCAATGGTTCGCTGTCTCTAACTGGCTAAGATATCTGGCAGGGTTGACAATATATCTAGTATAGTCTGGAGACAGGAATGATGGAACTTTCTCTAAGTCTGTTTGTCTCTCTATGTCCTCTACCCTTAATCTCAAATTTTGTTTTGCCTATTCATAGTCCAATTCAAGTATTGAGGAAAGAAAAAAACCTAATTTTACAAGGTCAGACTCTACAGCCTTGATCCATGAAGAGGAGAATTTGTTTTGAAGGATTAATGGTGCAAGGCCTTGAGGAAAGAAATTAAGCTTTAGCCAGAGGTATAAGGAAGCTATACAGATTCTTGATTCTAGTTTTATCAGCCCAGTCTCCAGCTGTAGGTGTGCATTTGAAACACAATAGAGCATCTGGAGAATTGCTCTAATAAATTTTGATTGTACCCTTTCCAAGGGTGTAAAACAGGAAGCTGGGGGTCCGAGCTGGGTCCCATATAGAAGCTGTGCTAGCGACTTGGCCTGAAAAAGCTTAATTGCGGCAGGAACATAATGTCCTCCCTGTGAGTGGAAGAATTTGAGAATGATGTTGGCTGATCTTTGGCCAGTAGCAGCTGCATATTCACAATGCGCTTTCCTTGAACCGGAGGCATGTATGACCACACCTAGGTACTTAAAGGTAGTCACTTGTTCTATATTATGACCATTAAGATACCATGAGTGAAGTCTTGACCTTTTAGCAAAGGCCATAACCTTGGTTTTCTGGTAGTTTATTTCCAATTTATCTTTTTTACAATATTGAGCCAGAGCTCGCAAGGCTCTTTTTAGGCCAACTGGTGTCCTAGAGAGTATTACTGCGTCATCTGCATAAAGCAGCAGGGCGATGCTGCGATCTCCTATTTTTGGGGGGTGATGATTTGGTTTATTTATCCATTTTACCATATCGTTGATGTAAAAATTAAAAAGCAGTGGGGCCAAGATGCACCCCTGTTTTACCCCCTTTTGAACTTGGACCGGCTTTGAGAGAGACCCTTGCATATTACACCTAACCTTGAGGGTCGTGTTGGTATATAAGGCACGTAATAGATGGAGGACCCTACGGTTAATTGAAGCAGCTTCCAGCTTCTCCCATAGCTTGGTCCTAGTAACAGAGTCAAAAGCTGCCTTAAGGTCTATAAAGGCAGCATATAGTGAAACTGATTTATTTGTCGCATATTTTTCAATCAGATACTGCAGGACCAGATACTGACCAATAGTGCCTCTCCCTTCTCTGAACCTGGCTTGTTCTTCTGCTATCAGGTTCTCATGTTGTTGGTGTTTAGCATAAAGTTTGCTAATTGTATTTAGCAGACTTATTGGTCTATAATTTGCATGGTCATGCCTGTTTCCCTTCTTGAAGATAGGAACAACAATCGCCCGACCCCAGTCATCTGGGATGTATCCTGTACTGTCAATATAGGTAAATAATGATGCCAGGACTGGGATCCACCACTCCTTATTATTTTTCAGCAGTTCTGCAGGAATAAAATCGGCTCCTGGGGCCTTCCCCATCCTAAGTTGATCAATAAGGGATTTAATTTCAAGCACTAATACTGGGGGTAGGTCCTTCATTGGTTGCATTTTTGTCTCACTGGAGGGATCTTCATACATCCTCTGAAAATGTAGCTCCCAAACTGCAGATGAGATATGCGAATCTAGTGGGGTATAGGTACTAGCAGATTGGCAAGCTATTAAACACCAAAATAGGGACGAGTTCTTTTTCTTTGCTGCCTCAATAAGCTGTTCCCAAGTGGATCTTGTGTCTTGTTTTTTCTTAAATGTCACTAATTGCTTATATTGTTTTTTGAGTATAAGCAGGTATTTAAGAGTCTCTGTATTTTTATCTTTGGTCTTGGTTCTATACATCTTATATGCTAAGATGAGGGCTTTCTTTGCTTCCACACAGACCTTATCAAACCATGACTTCGAAGCGAAGGCGGGCCTCTTAACTGCCATCTTTTGGGTATTCCAGGAGGAGATTATTAACATAGTGTTCCAACTCCATCCATATGGGAGTGATTTCTGATTTTCTTTGCAATGGAGGGAGGTAAACATTAATAATTAACAATGAGTCAAGGCCCATCTTAAAAAGAAGGGCCACAGCCATTTGTTTTAGAGGGGGGATAAGCTTAGGCTCTACTCTTAAGGAGGTAGAGATGAATATACCCAACCCTCCTTTCAATCTCCCTGGTCCTCTGCCTGGCCTTGCTTCTAATTTATGTGACTAGTATCCGTCAAGCAAGAGGTCTTCATCAGTCCATGTTTCTTGCACCAAAATAATGTCTTTGCCTCCCAGAGGATCAAGATGAATAAGGCTTCTAAGTCAATACCACCCTGCTATGTTCCACGTTAAAATGTTTAGAGTGTTTATCTTGCACTGGTCTTCATGCTGTCAATATATCTTCTCAGTGATGGCTGTTGTTAAGGGATGGTTATGAGGTATGGTGGAAGTGCAGCTTGTTTTATACTGATTATTATTAAATACAGTTGACTGAGAAGTAGGTTTATTTTGGGTATTTAAGAAGTCATCCTCAGCAACAGCAGAAATAGCCCCAGAAAAAATACGGGGCTCCGAGGCAAGCCTCTGTCTCTGTCTCTGGGGAACTGCTGGTTTTTGAACTGGAAATTCTTCACCTTTCTCGGTTGTCTCTGCAGCATCCCCATCTGGCCCCCACAAGGATTTGCACCCATTTCCTGAGGGATACGATTGGGGATCCACCTTCTAGGAAGATGTTAGGAGCACATCTGACTCTGGTAGGGGCAGGAGGTAAGCTATATCCTTGGGGACTGCATACTTGGAGGTCTCTATAAACTGAGACCTTTTAACAGTCTGCAGATTATTGGGGACTGGGTTAAGCACTACAATTTCCCCACTGTCAGGCTATGTAACTGAACTTTTCTTTACTGTAGAATTCTTAATATTCTGTTCAGCTTCATATTAACAAAGGCCTGAGTACTTGGTAGGGCCAGGTTAATTAATGGCTTTGCTGTGGATTGTGTTGTTGTTAATGCCTCTCTTAATTCGTCCAGTCTCTGTATACTATCTGCTTGCTCTGGTTCTGGTAGCACACCAAATAAATCAATCAACATTTCTTCTGGCACTTCCTCAACAGACTCCTAACTGTAGATAACGCATTTTGTAGATTATTACTCTACTTTCTCAGGGTCATTGCTGATACAACCGTTTCAAGTTTATCTGTATGAGAGCTGTTAGAATCAAGTTTTAAAATGATAGTATCTTCTTGAGGAGACTGATCCAGAAGTGGGCTCACTTTCTCTGAGCGAAAGACGCGTATTGGAAATATTGAGAAAGTACTCAGAAAGGGCTTCATTCTGAAAAGCATGCTAGAGACTGTAGGCTGCTTGAATGTTAATAAAATTCAGGTATAGTCCCTTCTCATTCAGCATGTACTAAATCTATCAGAGAGCGTTTACAACGGAGCAGCTGACCCAAGGACAGCATAAGAGCTCTTCTATTGTCCCATAGCCCTCTATTCACCCTGTTGTCATAAATCTCCAGTGTGATCTGATTATTCTGTAAGTGATAATTACATTTGTCTCCTCTCTGCCCATTTTGTGTTTGAGGGTTAATTCCTTTGCAGATATTATTTCCTCTCCTTATGTTTTTGGGAGCGGGGCCAGCTCTGCTCTTTGTACTAGCCAGCCAGTGTCCATCAATGTGAATGGCTGATTCCTTCCTAATTTCTTCTGTTTTGTTTGGGTGACTCTTAAGAAACTTTGCAAAGGACTCCTTCAAGGAGTCAACCTTTTTTATGACTGTTGTTAAAAGATCAAAGATTGAGATGACTGTCTGAGCTGTAAGCAGACATTGTCTGGATATAAAATCTGTTACATTCTCCCTTTTTAAATTTGTGGCATCCCCATCCTGCATAAGCAGAGCAGCTGCCGAGCATACCGCTGTAGACCGGGGAGAGGCGACATTCTCTGCGATGGAGGAAGAGAGCTCTATGAGCTGTTGACTTTCTAATTCTGACTGTAGGTCCTATTCCAGTGAGTTATAAGAGTTAGATCTATCTGAGAAAGAATCCATTGCCGAATTACTGGAGCAGTCTGCTTGTTTACTGTATAGTCATCCATTTTCTGCTGCTTCGGTGGCTTAGATGAAGTCTGTGTTGCAAAGTGGACACACTGTCTCTTTTTCCTTTTCCCCATTCTTAAATCCTGGATTATAATATTAATAGATAATGGCTGGAGCTGGTAGGTAGCCTTTCTGGCATACAAATTTATAGAAATGGTTAAAAAAATGTAGATTAAAATAGATTAAAATAGAAAGTTATAAAATTAGATAATAAAAGCTGAAAAACAGAGAGCACAAAAACCAGTTGCTCATTCCCTTGCCAGCTGGGGGCGCAACCCTGTTTCGGGCTTATATTTGAATTCTGCATTCACTGTAATAGGCATTATAGGGATTGCTAACATGAGGCCTCTCTATGATATTGTGTCAAACTAGATAAGTGTCATACACCGCATTCAGGTGACAATTATTTTAACAAAAGGGGGGGGGGGAACAAAGTATATGAGCCTGTATTTATTTTAGAATGAAATGTGCAAAACTACATGCATTGCTCCATGCAGACCACAAGATGGTGCTGTTCTACTACTATTAAGGAGATGAAAAGCCAATTGCTTCTTAATTATATTTCACAGATAAGACAAAGACAAAAACAAAACTTCTCAGACACAGATTGTGTTAGGAATAAAAAGGCAAGAGGTTACACAGAATTACTAATTTGCATACAGAAATAAGAAAAACAGATAATATGGCTTTTACAAGCCTTCCAACAAAAAATAAATATCAAATCGTAAGAGTTTCCTGGCCATAAATTGCCAGTCATTGTTTAGAATAAGCCACTAAGCAATGTTCATGCAGCTTAGATATCTGTAAAACTTACAGATCTTAACTGTCAGATCTCAACTGTATAAACATTGTTTGAGGAGTGTTAAGGTTATATATACTATACAATGGATGAATGTGAAAGACTCCATTTTGTGAAACCCTGTGATAAACAGAATTTCCATGATATCTTTCACTTTTCTTACAGAAAAGTTGATTTACAGATTCTGCTTATTAAGGAGAAAAAGAAAAACTAATGTTTCTCAGATTTGTTGTTTTCATCACTCTAAAGGCAAAACCACGTGGCATTCCTGATTCTCCTTGATACAGAGAACATGAATCACCACCAATTTTTCAAATCTGGTCTTTGACTGACTTGGAAATCTTAGTGCTTAAAGTTAAATTCTGCATTCTGTATAATGGGCATCATAGGCATTGCTAACATAACAACTCTCTACAGTATGCTGTCAAACTACATAAGTGTCATACACAGCACTTAAAATGCCAATTATTTTCAAAAAAAAAAAAGAATAAAAAGAAAGAATACATTATATCAGCTCATATTTATTTTAGAATGAAATTCATGATAGTTCTATACAGACCACAACATATTGCTATTCCGCAACTATTAAAGAGCTGAAAAGAGACACTGATTCTTAATTATCACAGAGAGGCCTCATGTTAGCAATCACTATCCTGCCTATTACACTGAATGAAAACACAACATTAAGCACTAAAGGTCCCAGATCAGTCAAACACCAGCTCTGAAAAACACCTGGTGATTCATGTTCGCCCTACCAAGGGGAATCAGGAATACCACGTGGTTTCATGAATATCTCTTTGCCTTAAGAGTGATCCAAAGGACAAATTTGAGAAACACCGCTTTATTACCATATGTCACACAATGGACTGCACACCACAACTGCAAACCTATGGATAGTGAACTACAGCGTTACTTTAGCAATCCAATGGGTGTTCTGAATTGTTATGTAAATTCACTCTACGACACTTACCTAGTCTGATGAAAGGTCAGGGGGAAGCCTCATTTAGCAATCTGTATGATATCTATTAGAGTGATTGCAAATTCAACTTTCAGTACTAGAATTCCCAGGACAAACACCAGATTTGAAAAAATGCTGGTGATTCATGTTCTCCCATGCAAGGGGAATCAGGAATACCATGTGGTTTCATGAATCTCTCTTTGCCATAAGAGTGATCTAAGGAATAAATCTGAGAAACATTCCTTTATTACCATATGTCACCCAATGGACTGCACACCACAACTGCAAAGCTGGGGATAGTGAACTACAGCATTCCTGTAGCAATACAAGAAGCATTTAGAATCATCATATAAATTCAGTCTATAACACTTGTCTAGTTTGACGTAACATCACAGGGAGGCCTGATGTTAGCAATCTGTATTGTGTCTCTTAAAGTAAATGCAAACTCAACCTTCAGAACTAAAGTTCCCAGGATAGCCAAACACCCAATATGAAAAACTGCTGGTCATTCCTGTTCTCCCTAGCAAGGGGAATCAGGAATACTACATGGATTCATGAATCTCTCTTTGCCTTAAGAGTGATGCAAAGAACAAATTTGAGAAACATCGATTTATTACCAAATGTCATCCAATACATCCCACATCACAACTGCAAAGCTGGGGATAGGGAACTACATCATTCCTTTAGCAATCCAATGAGCATTTTGAATCTTCATGTAAAAATAGTGTATCACACTTATCTAATTTGAGGGAATATCAGAGGGTGGCCTCATATTACCAATCTGTATCATCTCCATTCAAATGAAGGCAAACTCAGCTTTCACAATGAAAGTGCCCAGGCCAGTAAAAAACCAGATCTAAAAAACTGCTGGTCATTCCTGTTCTCCCTAGCAAGGGGAATCAGGAATACTACATGGATTCATGAATCTCTCTTTGCCTTAAGAGTGATGCAAAGAACAAATTTGAGAAACATCGATTTATTACCAAATGTCATCCAATACATCCCACATCACAACTGCAAAGCTGGGGATAGGGAACTACATCATTCCTTTAGCAATCCAATGAGCATTTTGAATCTTCATGTAAAAATAGTGTATCACACTTATCTAATTTGAGGGAATATCAGAGGGTGGCCTCATATTACCAATCTGTATCATCTCCATTCAAATGAAGGCAAACTCAGCTTTCACAATGAAAGTGCCCAGGCCAGTAAAAAACCAGATCTAAAAAACTACTGGTGATTCCTGTTCTCCCTAGTAAGGGAAATAAAGACTACCACGTAGTTTCATACCCTTCTTACAATATGTCACCCACTGGAATCCAAAAAAGAACTGAAAAGCTATGGATACTGATCTATACGATTTCTTCAGCAATCCAATAAGCATTTGAAGGCAGAACTCCACTTCCAGCACTGATCTTTCCAGGTTACACAAACATCAGATTTCAAAAAGAGCTGATAATTCAAGTCCTCCCTATGTCAGAGTCTGCACACTCATTCCCAAAATTCAGTAATCCGTTGGAGACAAAACAGTTCCATCAAAGATTTCTTTATTAGGAGAAGTGCACAGCATCATAGATTGTTGAGTCTAATTCTACAACGGAAAACCTCCCCTTTTTAAGCCCTATTCACGCCCCTTCTCCTTTCTTTTCCCGCTTGGCTTTTTCGCGCCTTGCTCCGGTTCTCACAGCTCTCGACCTTTGAAGTACCAGTGAAGAGATAACACCACCTGGAATCTTCTCCCCCCTTCCCCTCCTAACTTCAATGGCAGGACAAGCAAGCGGCCTGCAATTAACTTTTTACTATTAACCCTTTAACATACATTGCTAAACTAACTTAAAAGCAACTACCGTATTTTTCCGACAATAAGACGCCCCCATATACAACACAACCCCCATTTTTCCAACCCCAAATTAAGAAATCAATATTTTAAAGATAGTGCAGAACACATTTTTTTTAGTAATTAGTTAACATTGACCTGCTACACTCGGTGGGAGGAGGTCCAAACCGTCTCTCTGCAGCTCTATTTCCATGCTCTTTTGCATAACTGATTACATTCAAGCACGAGTGAAACTAGCTTCTCTCTGCAAAAGCCTTCCTCTAATTGGTTTGTTCAGCATCAGCTGATGCCAGTTACATAAGGCTCGTGATTGGAGGAAGTCTGTTTGGGAGACAAGCTATTTCACTCGTGATTGGAGGCTCATGATTGGAGGAAGCCCGTTCGCAGAGACAAAGTATAGGCAGTTTTGCCACCACGCAGTTCTCTCCTCGCTGACTTCCTTAAATAAGACGCCCTTCAATTTTTAGGGTAAGGATTTTAGAAAAAAGTATCATCTTATAGTCGGAAAAATACGGTAAGTTTTCTAGCTTGCGAAGATCCTGACATGCCGCCCTCCAACAGAACGAATGGTTTCACATTCGGAATAAAATCTGAAAAACATAAAATACAATATAGATATGAAGTGAACAATTATGTAACAAATATGGCTATTTAGGTTTATCAGGGTATTGTGCATGAAATTGAGCAAGGAGTTTAGGAGCCTTGATATTTGACGCATTAACCCATTCATGGTGTGTTTTTGGGAAATGTTTCCATTGAACCAGATATTGTAGGGTTCCTTTATACTTTCTAGAGTCCAAGATGTTCTTCACTTCAAAATGTTTTTGACCTTCAATCATGATGGGTTTTGGAGGTTCTATTGTGGGATGCCATGTACTTGAGTCCTTATATGACTTTAATAAATTGACATGGAAAACTGGATGTATCTTCCTATAATGTTTAGGAAGAGTCAATTTAAAGGCAACGGGATTTATAACCTTTTCAATGGGGAAAGGCCCAACATACTTTGGGGCAAGTTTTCTGCATGGTTGGGAAGATTTCATGTTTTTTGTAGACAACCAAACCATGTCTCCCACCTTCCAGGGAGGGTTTGCAGAACGTCTTCGATCAGCAAACTAACTTAAAAGCAACTACGTTTTCTAGCTTGCGAAGATCCTGACACCCTAAGGTACTAGAATCAGAAAAACAACATGGTTTCATTAATCCCTCCTTGCCTTAATAGTGACCCTAAGCATAAATTTGGGAAGAGATGACCAATTATCGCATATTCTCAAACAGATTCCACAAGTGAATGGCAAATTAGTAAAAACAGAACAACAGAATTATTTTTGCAGTTGAATGAGGCTTAAGAATTATGATGCAAAGGCAGTCTTTAACACTTATCTACTTCGATGCAACATGACATAGACACTTCATATCACCAACACTCTAATGCCTATTATAGTGAGTGCAAAAACTCCACTTTCAGAACTGATGTCCCCGAGTCAGACAAACACCAGATTTTTTAAAAAAAAGACCTGATGATTCATGTTCGCCCTTGGTAGTAGCATTGGGAAAACATCATGATTTGAAGAATCTCTCCTTGCCTTAGGAGTGATCCAAAGAATAAAGTTGAAAAAAACGGCCTAATACCACATATGCTCAAATATTCTCCACAACGGAACTGCAAACTAGGGTAAAGTGAACTACATCATGAGCTTCCCAATGGAATAAGACTTGGGAATTATCATGAAAACGCAGTCTTTGACACTTATCTAGTTCCATTCAACATGAAATAGAGACTTGATATCACCAACCCTCTAATGCCTGTTACACTGAGTCCAAAAATCCACTTTCAGAACTGAAGTTCCCGGCCCAGACAAACTCCAAAGTGGAAAAAGACGTCATGATTCATGTTCTCCCTAGGTAGTAGAATCAGAAAAACATCATGGTTTCAAGAATCTCTCCTTGCCTTAAGAGTGATCCAAAGAATAACGTTGGAAAGAACGGGCTATTACCGCATATGCCCAAAACGCCTATTGTATTGAGAACGAAACTCCACTTTCAGAACTGACGTTCCCAGCAGAGACGAACACCAGATTTGAACAAGACATTATAATTCATGTTCTCCCTAGGTAATAGATTCAGAAAAACATCATGGTTTCAAGAATCTCTCCTTGCCTTGAGAGAGATCCAAAGAAAAATGTTTGAAAAAACAGCCTATTACCGCGAAACACCACTTTCAGACCTGAGGCTCCCGGCCCAGAAAAACACCAGATTTGAAAAAGACATAGTGATTCATGTTCTCCCTAGGTAGTAGAATCAGAAAAACTATCAGGATTTTCTCATGGGAAGAAAGTTCATCCTGTTAGCTTTACAAAACAAGTGTTGAGATAACAAAGTATCTTGTGATGTTATTATGATTTTGTCTACTGCCGCCTACTGAAATTGTGTATGTGTGTTAGTTATTCAGTAGGAGTGTTTTTTTTCAACTGGCACTATAAGGGAGGGTTACAATGCCCAACCTGTCTAGTGTGTGTATGTGTGTGTGTTTTTAGTCTTACAGTTAACCATGTAGGTTTATAGGTTATGTAGTCTTAACAAGTAACTAAGTAGTGAACCTCTTCTCTGAGAGTGTTTTTAGCTAGAGGCTTTGCAGTGATAAGTTTTGGAAGCTAATATGAGAAGAAGTTTTTGTTATATCCTATCTTTTGTATGCAACTTGTATTTTATAAAGTTTTTGCATTTTTATCAATAAAGACCAGTTAGCTTATATTTTCTGACTGGAGTTTCTTTGGAGTTCAGGATATGGACATTGCTACTTGCAAGCTCTCATGCTGATGTGTATTTTTCCTGAGAGCAAGGTTTATGGGTCTTTTGCCGCACTCTGCTCAACAAAAACATCATGGCTTCAAGAATCTCTCCTTGCCTTAAGAGTGATCCAAAGAATAAAGTTGGAAAAAACGGCCTATTGCCGCGAAACAGCACTTTCAGACCTGAGGTTCCCGGCCCAGAAAAATACCAGATTTGAAAAAGACGTCGTGATTCATGTTCTCCCTAGGTAGTAGAATCAGAAAAACATCATGGCTTCAAGAATCTCTCCTTGCCTTAAGAGTGATCGAAAGAATAATGTTGGAAAAAATGTCCTATTACCGCACATGCTCAAAAGGCCTATTGTATTGACGGTGAAACTCAACTTTCAGAACTAAGGTTCCCGGCCCAGACAAACACCAGATTTGAAAAAGGCGTCATGAATAATGTTCTCCCTAGGTAGTAGAATCAGAAAAACATTGTCTCTCCTTGCCTTAAGAGTGATCCAAAGAATAAAGTTGGAAAGAACGGCCTGTTACCGCATATGCTCAAAAGGCCTAGTGTATTGACGGTGAAACTCCACTTTCAGAAATGAGGTTCCCGGCCCAGACAAACACCAGATTTGGAAAAGGCGTCGTGATTAATGTTCTCCCTAGGTAGTAGAATTAGAAAAAAATCATGGTTTCAAGAATCTCTCCTTTCCTTAAGAGTGATCCAAAGAATAATGTTTGAAAAAAACGGCCTATTACCGCGAAACAGCACTTTCAGACCAGAGCTTCCCGGCCCAGAAAAACACCAGATTTAAAAAAGACGTCGTGATTCAAGTTCTCCCTAGGTAGTAGAATCAGAAAAACATCATGATTTCAAGAATCTCTCCATGCCTTAAAAGAGATACAAAGAATAAAGTTTGAAAAAACGGCCTTTTGCTGTGAAACACCACTTTCATACCTGAGGTTCCCGGCCCAGAAAAATACCAGATTTGAAAAAGACGTCGTGATTCATGTTCTCCCTAGGTAGTAGAATCAGAAAAACATCATGGCTTCAAGAATCTCTCCTTGCCTTAAGAGTGATTGAAAGAATAATGTTGGAAAAAATGGCCTATTACCGGATATGCTCAAAAGGCCTGTTGTATTGACAGTGAAACTCAACTTTCAGAACTAAGGTTCCCGGCCCAGACAAACACCAGATTTGAAACAGACGTCGTGATTCATGTTCTCCCTAGGTAGTGGAATCAGAAAAACATTATGGTTTCAAGAATCTCTCCTTGCCTTAAGAGTGATTGAAAGAATAAAGTTGGAAAAAACGGCCTATTACCGCAAATGCTCAAAAGGCCTAGTGTATTGACGGTGAAACTCCACTTTCAGAACTGAGGTTCCCAGCCCATACAAATACCAGATATGAAAAAGACATCGTGATTCATGTTCTCCCTAGGTACTAGATTCAGAAAAACATCATGGTTTCAAGAATCTCTCCTCAGCTCTCAGAACCTCAGTTCTGAAAGTTGTGTTTCACTGTCAATACAAAAGGCCTTTTGAGCATATGCGGTAATAGGCCGTTTTTTCCAACATTTATTCTTTGTATCACTCGTAAGGCAAGGAGACGTTCTTGAAAGGGTGATGTTTTTCTGATTCTACCTCCTAGGGAGAACATGAATCACAACGTCTTTTTCAAATCTGGTGTTTGTCTGGTCCGGGAACCTCAGTTCTGAAAGTGGAGTTTCGTGGTAATAGGCCATTTTTTCAAACTTTATAATTTTGATCTCTCTTAAGGCAAGGAGAGATTCTTGAAACCATGATGTAACGAACTGCCACCTGTTGATCTCAAATCCAGTAACTTTCCTTGCAACCAATATTGATTTAAAAGAAAATTCATTTATTAAGAATAAGTGTACAGATCCAAAGCATTGCTGAGACTGAGCAAAAGCATGCCAAAAACTGCTTTTCTTACTCCCCCCCCCCACATAGTCCTTCTTGCTTTTCCCCCCCTTACATCGCCCTTAGTTCTTGATCTTCTGATTCCCTCGGTGGCATGGCCTTGAACATTCCAGAGCCTGTGATAAGGAGCCATCTGCTTCAAACGGTTTCTCCTTCCTACTCCCCCTCCCCTTTTACTATGGCAGAACCGCAGCATGTAAAAAAGCCATTTTTTAAACTAGCCATATAATAATCTATTATAAAATCTTGCGAGGATTCTGACATGCTGCCCCTACACAAAAGAGGATGTCAGTCAGATGATTCCTCTTCTTCACTCTAAAAAGAAAAAGCAAAGAGAAACATAATACAATAACCATTCTAATTGTTAAGGCTTTGTAGGATAAGTATCATAAAATTTTTTAACTCAATGTGGAGCCTTTACATGTTTCTTGTCAACCCATTCAGCCATTGATTTGGGAAAATGTTTCCACTGAATTAAAAATTGAACGCCCCCCCCCCCCCGTGCTTTCTACTGTCCAGTATTTCTTTAACTTCAAAATGTTGTTCTCCTTCAACCATCAATGGTTTAGGAGGTACTGGGGAGGGATGCCACCGAGATGACTCCTTATAGGGTTTAAGCAGGTCGCAGTGGAATACTGGATGGATTCTTTTAAAGGTAGCAGGCGTCTGTAATCGTAGTGAAACTGGATTAATTACTTTATCGATAATAAAAGGCCCTACGAATCTTGGAGCGAGCTTTCTGGAAGGTTGTAATGATTTAAGATGCTTTGTAGATAAAAGAACCTTATCTCCTACTTTCCAGTCTTTTTCTGGGGTTCTCTTAGCATCTGCAAATTTCTTGTATGTAGCTCTGGCCTCCTCCAACGAGGCAGCAATCTGAGGCCACACTTGTGTCATTTGTTGGACCCATTCATCAACTGAAGCGACTTGAGTGGTTTGTTTAGGCAGTTCTGGGAGTCTTGTCCTATAGCTATTTTAAAAGGGGTGAGACCAGTGCTTTGGTGCACTGCATTATTATAAGCTACTTCAGCAAATGGTAACAGTTCATCCCAATTGTCTTGTTGGTAGTTAATGAAACATCTCAAATATTGTTCCAACACTGAGTTCAGGCGTTCGCATGATCCTGCCGTCTGGGGGTGGTACCCCGAACTCAAGCCTTGAGATGCCCCCAGTAGTTTTAGGAACGCCCTCCAGAACTTGGCAGTAAACTGGACCCTGCGATCTGAAATTATTTGTTCTGGGACCCCATGAGCTCGGTAGACGTGTTGTATAAATAACTTAGCCAGTTTGGGTGCTGATGGAATGGCTTGGCATGCCACAAAATGTGCTTGTTTGGAAAAAAGGTCTGTAACTACCCAAATAACTGTCTTTTTGTTGCTTTCAGGCAGGTCTACAATAAAGTCCATGCATATTTGCTTCCAAGGAGCTCCAGGGTTTGCTACTGTCTGTAGAAGCCCCATTGGTTTGCCCCCTCTCTTTTTGGCCATTGCACACGTGGGGCATGTAGCTACATATTCCCCTACATCTTTTCTCATTGTTGGCCACCAAAATTGACGTCTGAGTAGATGTAATGTTTTCACAAAACCAAAGTGCCCAGCTGTTTTGCTGTCGTGACTTCTTTGCAAAACCCACTTTCTAGCGTCTGCAGGGACATATAGCTTGTCTTGCCACCACCATGCCCCTTGTTTGTTCACTAGCAACTGGCTGTTGCTTTTAAACCACTCATCCTGAGCAATCTGGGCATTCAATTTTTTCAATAACTTTCCTTCTGGTTGTTCTTCACCCCTTTTTTTCTGAGCTCTAGTGACCACTCTTAGGGCTGCTTGGGTACATGGAATTACTGGAGCGACTACTTCCTCCCGCTTGCTATTGTGTTGAGGCAATCGAGACAGAGCATCTGCCAGAAAATTTTTCCCCCCAGGAATATACTTCAGGGAGAAGTTAAATCGGTGAAAATATTGTGCCCATCTCATTTGCTTTGGTGACAGCTTCCTCGGTGCAGTCAAAACTTCTAGATTCTTGTGATCAGTCCAAATTTCAAAGGGATGGGGTGACCCCTCTAACAAGTGCCTCCAGCAAACTAACGCCCAGCGTACTGCGAACGCTTCCTTTTCCCACACCAACCAGCGTCTCTCAGTCTCTGAAAATTTCCGGGATATGTACGCACATGGAAACAGTTCCCCCCCTGCCCCCTTCTGTAACAACACAGCTCCCACTGCTACATCTGAAGCGTCTGCCTGTATGACAAATGGCTGTTCTGGATCAGGGTGTTTTAAGATCGGTTCAGCCATAAACAGACGCTTTAAACTTTGAAACGCTTCCTGGCACTCCTTAGTCCAGGCCAAGGGGCTCCAGGTTTTGATGCCTTCGCTTTGTCCTTGCCCTTGGTTTTCAACAAATCGGTGAGTGGGAGTGCTACTTGGGCAAAGTTGGGTATGAATTGCCAATAGAAGTTAGCAAAGCCCAGGAAACTTTGAAGCTGATGCCTGGTTTTGGGAGCCTCCCAACCTGTAACGTCCCTCACCTTTACCGGGTCCATTTCAATTCCCTGATGCGAAATTCTATATCCTAAATAGTCAATTTGCTGTTTATGAAATTCACATTTGGAGAGCTTGGCATACAATTGAGCTTCCAGTAGCTTTTTTAGCACCTTCCTGACCAATTGCACATGTTGCTCCATGGTCTCAGTGTAAATCAGGATATCGTCCAGATAAACCAACACCCCCTGGTATAAATCCTCTTGTAACACCTCATTTATAAGTTGCATAAACACCCCCGCCGCTCCTTTTAATCCGAACGGCATTATTTCATAACGGAAGCACCCCAGGGCGTGTTAAATGCGGATTTCCATTGATCTCCTTCCCGGATTCACACCCTGAAGTACGCCTCCCTTAAATCCAGCTTTGTGAAAATTTTCCCTTTGGATAAATGGGCCAACAGGTCTTTCATCAAGGGGAGTGGGTACCGGTTGTCAGCAGAAATGGCATTTAGCCCTCTATAATCCGTGCACAAACATAGGGAGCCATCCTTCTTTTCCCTAAATAGGACTGGTGCAGCAATTTGAGAATGCGTAGGTACAATAAAGCCCCTCTTTAGATTCTTATCAATGAATTCCCGCAATGCTTCCAACTCTTTGGGTGTCATTGGATACATTTTCTTCCTTGGAAATTTAGCCCCAGGCTCAATCTCTATGGTACAGTCACTGGCACGATGGGGGGGGGGGTAGCTGATCTGACTCCCTTTTGCTAAATACCTCCTGCAGGTCGCTGTATTGCTTGGGAATCTGGGTTGCAGCCTCCACTGCCTTTTCCCCACTCACAGCGCCCATCTCTCCATCTGACAATGTCTCAGTAATTCCTTCAACTTCCACTCCCCCCTCCTTCGGGAAACGTAAGATCTTCTCCTCCCAGTTCACTTCTGGGTTCTTCCTTTTTAACCAGTTCATGCCCAGAAGCACTGGGTTACATGCCATGGGAGTCACTAGGAATTTAATAGTCTCTCTATGGTCCCCCATAGTTAGCTCGAGCTCTTCAGTACGATATTCCACCGGCCCTCCCCCCACTGGGGATCCGTCCAGCTGGGTAAAAATCACAGGGGTTTTGAGTCTCTTTAAGTGCAGTCCCAAACCCCGGGCAAGGGCAGGGTTAATCAGATTTCGGGAGCAGCCAGAGTCTATCAGCGCCCGTATCTCTGCCCTCCGATTAGTCCTCACCACCCTTAGTTCCACCCAAATTTTAATGGGACTCACCCCCATCTCTTCGCTCTCTGAGTCCTCCTGCGAGCTGTTTTCTTTCTCTGGAAGAGCAGCCGCCTGTCGGAGAGAGAGCGGAGCTAACAACTTCCGGGTTTTGCCACTGCCGTGTGTTGCCGCTCTAGCTCCCATCTCGCTGCCTGCTGCCGCTGACTCCTTCCTGCCGGGCTTCGAAGACTTCGGCCCCTTCCGCTCCGTCTTCTTGCCTCCCTGCTCCGTCTTCACTTTAGGGCACGCAGCGGCAAAGTGTCCCGGCTCCCCGCAGTTGAAACAGACATGCTGGCCCCCGCTACTTTTCGGAGTGCTGGTATTCACCTTGGGCGCCGCCTTCTTTGCACCGGGTAAGGGCGGAAGTCGGGTTCTTGCTTCAATGGTGCGCCATTGCTCCTCCACTTCGCCGGCCATAGCGACCCATCCATTAAAGGTTTTGGGGAAACCCCGGCACACCACGCGCTGCAGCAATTCAGGTTGCAAGCCTCTCTGGAAGAACTCAATCAGGAGCTCCTCCGGCACGTGAGGCAGCCTTTCAGCCAACCCCCGAAATTCGTAGGCGTACTCTGATACCGACTTGGACCCCTGCTTCAGCCTTTCCAGGTCGCGTCGTGCTTTAAGCGCCACGCACGGGTCTTCAAAGCGCACGCAGAGAGCCACCATGAAATCCTCCAATTTTCTTAAAGCCCGGTCCTTCGCCCTATGCAGGCCAACCACCCATTCCGCACCCATACCTTCAAAAAAACTGGATACATAGGAAACCTTCTCCTCCTCACTGCGGAACAGACCCCCATAGCCCTCCATGTAGATCCAAACCTGGGTGATAAAGCAAGCCAGCTGCTCAGCATCACCCCCGAATTTCATGGAGATGCCCCGCTGCTGCATCGGGCTCTTCTTGGCTCTGCTAGGTGTAAGATCCTCCTCTTCCTCCTCGCTGGAGGTTTCACCTTTGGCTGACTGCTCTGCCGCCTCCGTTCCTCCCGGTGTGGCTGCCGACTCTCGAGTGGGAGGCGTAAATCCCCTTCCAAGCAGTTGGTCCACCGCTGCCTTTAGCGCTCACATATCATCGGATAGGGACCCCATCTGCCCTTCAAATTTCCCCATGCGATCTTTCAACGAAGGAGCCCGTCCCTTCGTTGCCGTTGCTTTCACCTCCGTCCGGTCTGGGTGTGATGATTGTACCGGCTCCCCCTGGGTTATCACCTTCACTTCAAATGGAGGAGGGACTGGTCTTTCTTCTTCTTCCTCAATTACATCATCAGCCATCCCGCTGCTCGGTTGGTCCCGGTCAACGTGAGGCTTGGGACTCCCCTCAGGGCAATCTCCCTGCTAGAAGTCTGCACTGGGAGTCTCAGCAAAATGTAACGAACTGCCACCTGTTGATCTCAAATCCAGTAGCTTTCCTTGCAACCAATATTGATTCAAAAGAAAGTTCATTTATTAAGAATAAGTGTACAGATCCAAAGCATTGCTGAGACTAACCAAAAGCGTGCCAAAAACTGCTTTTCTTACTTTTCCCCCCCTTACATCGCCCTTCTTACTTTCCCCCCCTTTCATCGCCCTTAGTTCTTGTGATTCCCTCGCTGGCATGGCCTTGAACATTCCAGGGCCTGTGATAAGGAGCCATCTGCTTCAAACCGTCTCTCCTTCCTACTCCCCCTCCCCTTTTACAATGGCAGAACCGCATCATGTAAAAAAGCCATTTTTTAAACTAGCCATAAAATAATATATTATAAAATCTTGCGAGGATTCTGACAATTCTTTGGATCTCTCTTAAGGGAAGGAGAGATTCTTGAAACCATGATGTTTTTCTGATACTACTACCTAGGGAG
The DNA here is from genome assembly GCA_030867105.1 of Liasis olivaceus. Lineage (NCBI taxonomy): Eukaryota > Metazoa > Chordata > Lepidosauria > Squamata > Pythonidae > Liasis > Liasis olivaceus. The sequence goes on from CM061351.1 coordinate 61,703,488, forward strand.
AACATGAATCACGACGTCTTTTTCGAATCTGGTATTTGTCTGGGCTGGGAACCTCAGGTCTGACAGTGGTGTTTCACGGTAATAGGCCGTTTTTTCCAACTTTATTCTTTGGATTTCTCTTAAGGCAAGGAGAGATTCTTGAAAACATCATGTTTTTCTAATTCTAATACCTAGGGAGAACATGAATCACGACGTCTTTGTCAAATCTGGTGTTTGTCTGGTCAGTCCTGATTCCCCTTATTGACAGAACATGCATCACTAGCTTTTTTGCACATCTGAAGTTTGATTCTAGTGGGGCCTTTGTTCCTAAAGGTGACTTTGCTTCCACTCTAATAGACATTATACAGATTGGCCTCCATGAGGCCTCCATGTGATGTAGTGCAAGCTACATACGTGTAATAAACTGCATTTACATGACAATTCTGAACACTAATTAGATCGCCAAAGTAATGCTGCAGTTCACTTTCCTCACCTTTGCACTTGCATTCTAGAGTCCAGTGGCTGGCATGCAGTAATTAAGCCATGTTGCTCAAATTTGTTCTTGCTTTCACTCTATCGGCCTGGAGAGATTCGTGAAGCCTTATTGTAGTCCTCCTTCCCCTTGCTACACAGAACGTGCATCACCAGCTTTTTTCAAATCTGCATTTTGACTCTCGTGGGAACTTTAGTTCCTAAAGGTGACTTTGCTTGCACTCTAATAGACATTATACAGATTGTTAACATGAGGCCTCCATGTGATGCTGTGTCAAACTAGGTAAGTGTGATAGACTTCATTTATGTGAGAATTCTGAACATTCGTTGCATTGCTAAAGTAATGCTGCAGTTCACTTTCCTTAGCTTTGCGCTTACATCCTGGAGTCCAAAGGGTTACATGCAGTAATAATGCCATGTTACTCAGATTTGTTCTTTGGTTCCCTCTGTAGGCAAGGAGAAATTCATACAACTGTATGGTATTCCTGATTGCCCTTGATAGGCACAAGATGAATCACTAGGTGCTCTTCAAATCTGGAATGTTACTGTCTTGGGAACTGTAGTTGTATCTTGTATTTTGCCTTCAGTGTAATAGGCACTATACGTTTTCCTAACATGAGGCCTCCCTGTGCTGTTGCATCAAACTAGATAAGTGTAATAGACTGCATTTACCTGACAATTCCAACCCTCATTGGATTGTGAAGTAATGGTGCCATTCATTTTCCTCACCTTTGCACTTGCATTCTGGAGTCCAATGGCTGGCATGCAGTAAGAAAGCCATGTTACTCCAGTTTGTTCTGGGGTTCACTCTGTTGGCCTGGAGAGATCTGTGAAGCTTTATGTCAGTCCTGATTCCCCTTATTGGCAGAACATGTATCACTAGCTTTTTTGCACATCTGAAGTTTGATTCTCGTGGGGCCTTTATTCCTAAAGGTGACTTTGCTTCCACTCTAATAGACATTATACAGATTGTTAACATGAGGCCTCCATGTGATGTAGTGCAAACTAGATACGTGTAATAAACTGCATTTACATGACAATTCTGAAGACCAATTGGATCGCCAAAATAATGCTGCAGTTCATTTTCCTCACCTTTGCAGTTGCATTCTGGAGTCCAATGGCTGGCATGCAGTAAGAAAGCCATGTTACTCCAGTTTGTTCTGGGGTTCACTCTGTTGGCCTGGAGAGATCTGTGAAGCTTTATGTCAGTCCTGATTCCCCTTATTGGCAGAACATGCATCACTAGCTTTTTTGCACATCTGAAGTTTGATTCTCGTGGGGCCTTTATTCCTAAAGGTGACTTTGCTTCCACTCTAATAGACATTATACAGATTGTTAACATGAGGCCTCCATGTGATGTAGTGCAAGCTAGATACGTGTGATAAACTGCATTTACATGACAATTCTGAAGACCAATTGGATCGCCAAAGTAATGCTGCAGTTCACTTTCCTCACCTTTGCACTTGCATTCTGGAGTCCAATGGCTGGCATGCAGTAAGAAAGCCATGTTACTCCAGTTTGTTCTGGGGTTCACTCTGTTGGCCTGGAGAGATCTGTGAAGCTTTATGTCAGTCCTGATTCCCCTTATTGGCAGAACATGCATCACTAGCTTTTTTGCACATCTGAAGTTTGATTCTCGTGGGGCCTTTATTCCTAAAGGTGACTTTGCTTCCACTCTAATAGACATTATACAGATTGTTAACATGAGGCCTCCATGTGATGTAGTGCAAACTAGATACGTGTAATAAACTGCATTTACATGACAATTCTGAACACCAATTGGATCGCCAAAATAATGCTGCAGTTCATTTTCCTCACCTTTGCAGTTGCATTCTGGAGTCCAATGGCTGGCATGCAGTAAGAAAGCCATGTTACTCCAGTTTGTTCTGGGGTTCACTCTGTTGGCCTGGAGAGATCTGTGAAGCTTTATGTCAGTCCTGATTCCCCTTATTGGCAGAACATGCATCACTAGCTTTTTTGCACATCTGAAGTTTGATTCTCGTGGGGCCTTTATTCCTAAAGGTGACTTTGCTTCCACTCTAATAGACATTATACAGATTGTTAACATGAGGCCTCCATGTGATGTAGTGCAAGCTAGATACGTGTGATAAACTGCATTTACATGACAATTCTGAACACCAATTGGATCGCCAAAGTAATGCTGCAGTTCACTTTCCTCACCTTTGCACTTGCATTCTGGAGTCCATTGGCTGGCATGCAGTAAGAAAGCCATGTTACTCCAGTTTGTTCTGGGGTTCACTCTGTTGGCCTGGAGAGATCTGTGAAGCTTTATGTCAGTCCTGATTCCCCTTATTGGCAGAACATGCATCACTAGCTTTTTTGCACATCTGAAGTGTGATTCTCGTGGGGCCTTTATTCCTAAAGGTGACTTTGCTTCCACTCTAATAGACATTATACAGATTGTTAACATGAGGCCTCCATGTGATGTAGTGCAAGCTAGATACGTGTGATAAACTGCATTTACATGACAATTCTGAAGACCAATTGGATCGCCAAAGTAATGCTGCAGTTCACTTTCCTCACCTTTGCACTTGCATTCTTGAGTCCAATGGCTGGCATGCAGTAATTAAGCCATGTTGCTCAAATTTGTTCTTGCTTTCAGTCTATTCGGCTGGAGAGATTCATGAAACTATATGGTATTCCTGCATCCTCTTGCTAGGCAGAACATGCATCACCAGCTTTTTTCAAATCTGCATTTTGACTCTCGTGGGAACTTTAGTTCCTAAAGGTGACTTTGCTTGCACTCTAATAGACATTATACAGATTGTTAACATGAGGCCTCCATGTGATACTGTGTCAAACTAGGTAAGTGTGATAGACTTCATTTACGTAAGAATTCTGAACACCAATTGGATCGCCAAAGTAATGCTGCAGTTCACTTTCCTCAGCTTCGCGCTTACATCCTGGAGTCCAAAGGGTTACATGCAGTAATAATGCCATGTTACTCAGATTTGTTCTTTGGTTCCCTCTGTAGGCAAGGAGAAATTCATAGAACTGTATGGTATTCCTGATTGCCCTTGATAGGCACAAGATGAATCACTAGGTGCTCTTCAAATCTGGAGTGTGACTGTCTTGGGAACTGTAGTTATATCTTGTATTTTGCCTTCAGTGTAATAGGCACTATACGTTTTCCTAACATGAGGCCTCCCTGTGCTGTTGCATCAAACTAGATAAGTGTAATAGACTGCATTTACCTGACAATTCCAACCCTCATTGGATTGTGAAGTAATGGTGCCATTCATTTTCCTCACCTTTGCACTTGCATTCTGGAGTCCAATGGCTGGCATGCAGTAAGAAAGCCATGTTACTCCAGTTTGTTCTGGGGTTCACTCTGTTGGCCTGGAGAGATCTGTGAAGCTTTATGTCAGTCCTGATTCCCCTTATTGGCAGAACATGCATCACTAGCTTTTTTGCACATCTGAAGTTTGATTCTCGTGGGGCCTTTATTCCTAAAAGTGACTTTGCTTCCACTCTAATAGACATTATACAGATTGTTAACATGAGGCCTCTATGTGATGTAGTGCAAACTAGATACGTGTAATAAACTGCATTTACATGACAATTCTGAACGCCAAATTGGATCAATTCTGAACGGACAATTGGATCGCCAAAATAATGCTGCAGTTCATTTTCCTCACCTTTGCAGTTGCATTCTGGAGTCCAATGGCTGGCATGCAGTAAGAAAGCCATGTTACTCCAGTTTGTTCTGGGGTTCACTCTGTTGGCCTGGAGAGATCTGTGAAGCTTTATGTCAGTCCTGATTCCCCTTATTGGCAGAACATGCATCACTAGCTTTTTTGCACATCTGAAGTTTGATTCTCGTGGGGCCTTTATTCCTAAAGGTGACTTTGCTTCCACTCTAATAGACATTATACAGATTGTTAACATGAGGCCTCCATGTGATGTAGTGCAAGCTAGATACGTGTGATAAACTGCATTTACATGACAATTCTGAAGACCAATTGGATCGCCAAAGTAATGCTGCAGTTCACTTTCCTCACCTTTGCACTTGCATTCTGGAGTCCAATGGCTGGCATGCAGTAAGAAAGCCATGTTACTCCAGTTTGTTCTGGGGTTCACTCTGTTGGCCTGGAGAGATCTGTGAAGCTTTATGTCAGTCCTGATTCCCCTTATTGGCAGAACATGCATCACTAGCTTTTTTGCACATCTGAAGTTTGATTCTCGTGGGGCCTTTATTCCTAAAGGTGACTTTGCTTCCACTCTAATAGACATTATACAGATTGTTAACATGAGGCCTCCATGTGATGTAGTGCAAGCTAGATACGTGTGATAAACTGCATTTACATGACAATTCTGAAGACCAATTGGATCGCCAAAGTAATGCTGCAGTTCACTTTCCTCACCTTTGCAGTTGCATTCTGGAGTCCAATGGCTGGCATGCAGTAAGAAAGCCATGTTACTCCAATTTGTTCTGGGGTTCACTCTGTTGGCCTGGAGAGATCTGTGAAGCTTTATGTCAGTCCTGATTCCCCTTATTGGCAGAACATGCATCACTAGCTTTTTTGCACATCTGAAGTTTGATTCTCGTGGGGCCTTTATTCCTAAAGGTGACTTTGCTTCCACTCTAATAGACATTATACAGATTGTTAACATGAGGCCTCCATGTGATGTAGTGCAAACTAGATACGTGTAATAAACTGCATTTACATGACAATTCTGAAGACCAATTGGATCGCCAAAATAATGCTGCAGTTCATTTTCCTCACCTTTGCAGTTGCATTCTGGAGTCCAATGGCTGGCATGCAGTAAGAAAGCCATGTTACTCCAGTTTGTTCTGGGGTTCACTCTGTTGGCCTGGAGAGATCTGTGAAGCTTTATGTCAGTCCTGATTCCCCTTATTGGCAGAACATGCATCACTAGCTTTTTTGCACATCTGAAGTTTGATTCTCGTGGGGCCTTTATTCCTAAAGGTGACTTTGCTTCCACTCTAATAGACATTATACAGATTGTTAACATGAGGCCTCCATGTGATGTAGTGCAAGCTAGATACGTGTGATAAACTGCATTTACATGACAATTCTGAAGACCAATTGGATCGCCAAAGTAATGCTGCAGTTCACTTTCCTCACCTTTGCACTTGCATTCTTGAGTCCAATGGCTGGCATGCAGTAATTAAGCCATGTTGCTCAAATTTGTTCTTGCTTTCACTCTATTCGGCTGGAGAGATTCATGAAACTATATGCTATTCCTGCATCCTCTTGCTAGGCAGAACATGCATCACCAGCTTTTTTCAAATCTGCATTTTGACTCTCGTGGGAACTTTAGTTCCTAAAGGTGACTTTGCTTGCACTCTAATAGACATTATACAGATTGTTAACATGAGGCCTCCATGTGATACTGTGTCAAACTAGGTAAGTGTGATAGACTTCATTTACGTGAGAATTCTGAACACCAATTGGATCGCCAAAGTAATGCTGCAGTTCACTTTCCTCAGCTTCGCGCTTACATCCTGGAGTCCAAAGGGTTACATGCAGTAATAATGCCATGTTACTCAGATTTGTTCTTTGGTTCCCTCTGTAGGCAAGGAGAAATTCATAGAACTGTATGGTATTCCTGATTGCCCTTGATAGGCACAAGATGAATCACTAGGTGCTCTTCAAATCTGGAATGTTACTGTCTTGGGAACTGTAGTTGTATCTTGTATTTTGCCTTCAGTGTAATAGGCACTATACGTTTTCCTAACATGAGGCCTCCCTGTGCTGTTGCATCAAACTAGATAAGTGTAATAGACTGCATTTACCTGACAATTCCAACCCTCATTGGATTGTGAAGTAATGGTGCCATTCATTTTCCTCACCTTTGCACTTGCATTCTGGAGTCCAATGGCTGGCATGCAGTAAGAAAGCCATGTTACTCCAGTTTGTTCTGGGGTTCACTCTGTTGGCCTGGAGAGATCTGTGAAGCTTTATGTCAGTCCTGATTCCCCTTATTGGCAGAACATGCATCACTAGCTTTTTTGCACATCTGAAGTTTGATTCTCGTGGGGCCTTTATTCCTAAAGGTGACTTTGCTTCCACTCTAACAGACATTATACAGATTGTTAACATGAGGCCTCCATGTGATGTAGTGCAAACTAGATACGTGTAATAAACTGCATTTACATGACAATTCTGAACACCAATTGGATCGCCAAAATAATGCTGCAGTTCATTTTCCTCACCTTTGCAGTTGCATTCTGGAGTCCAATGGCTGGCATGCAGTAAGAAAGCCATGTTACTCCAGTTTGTTCTGGGGTTCACTCTGTTGGCCTGGAGAGATCTGTGAAGCTTTATGTCAGTCCTGATTCCCCTTATTGGCAGAACATGCATCACTAGCTTTTTTGCACATCTGAAGTTTGATTCTCGTGGGGCCTTTATTCCTAAAGGTGACTTTGCTTCCACTCTAATAGACATTATACAGATTGTTAACATGAGGCCTCCATGTGATGTAGTGCAAGCTAGATACGTGTGATAAACTGCATTTACATGACAATTCTGAAGACCAATTGGATCGCCAAAGTAATGCTGCAGTTCACTTTCCTCACCTTTGCACTTGCATTCTGGAGTCCAATGGCTGGCATGCAGTAAGAAAGCCATGTTACTCCAGTTTGTTCTGGGGTTCACTCTGTTGGCCTGGAGAGATCTGTGAAGCTTTATGTCAGTCCTGATTCCCCTTATTGGCAGAACATGCATCACTAGCTTTTTTGCACATCTGAAGTTTGATTCTCGTGGGGCCTTTATTCCTAAAGGTGACTTTGCTTCCACTCTAATAGACATTATACAGATTGTTAACATGAGGCCTCCATGTGATGTAGTGCAAGCTAGATACGTGTGATAAACTGCATTTACATGACAATTCTGAAGACCAATTGGATCGCCAAAGTAATGCTGCAGTTCACTTTCCTCACCTTTGCAGTTGCATTCTGGAGTCCAATGGCTGGCATGCAGTAAGAAAGCCATGTTACTCCAATTTGTTCTGGGGTTCACTCTGTTGGCCTGGAGAGATCTGTGAAGCTTTATGTCAGTCCTGATTCCCCTTATTGGCAGAACATGCATCACTAGCTTTTTTGCACATCTGAAGTTTGATTCTCGTGGGGCCTTTATTCCTAAAGGTGACTTTGCTTCCACTCTAATAGACATTATACAGATTGTTAACATGAGGCCTCCATGTGATGTAGTGCAAACTAGATACGTGTAATAAACTGCATTTACATGACAATTCTGAAGACCAATTGGATCGCCAAAATAATGCTGCAGTTCATTTTCCTCACCTTTGCAGTTGCATTCTGGAGTCCAATGGCTGGCATGCAGTAAGAAAGCCATGTTACTCCAGTTTGTTCTGGGGTTCACTCTGTTGGCCTGGAGAGATCTGTGAAGCTTTATGTCAGTCCTGATTCCCCTTATTGGCAGAACATGCATCACTAGCTTTTTTGCACATCTGAAGTTTGATTCTCGTGGGGCCTTTATTCCTAAAGGTGACTTTGCTTCCACTCTAATAGACATTATACAGATTGTTAACATGAGGCCTCCATGTGATGTAGTGCAAGCTAGATACGTGTGATAAACTGCATTTACATGACAATTCTGAAGACCAATTGGATCGCCAAAGTAATGCTGCAGTTCACTTTCCTCACCTTTGCACTTGCATTCTTGAGTCCAATGGCTGGCATGCAGTAATTAAGCCATGTTGCTCAAATTTGTTCTTGCTTTCACTCTATTCGGCTGGAGAGATTCATGAAACTATATGCTATTCCTGCATCCTCTTGCTAGGCAGAACATGCATCACCAGCTTTTTTCAAATCTGCATTTTGACTCTCGTGGGAACTTTAGTTCCTAAAGGTGACTTTGCTTGCACTCTAATAGACATTATACAGATTGTTAACATGAGGCCTCCATGTGATACTGTGTCAAACTAGGTAAGTGTGATAGACTTCATTTACGTGAGAATTCTGAACACCAATTGGATCGCCAAAGTAATGCTGCAGTTCACTTTCCTCAGCTTCGCGCTTACATCCTGGAGTCCAAAGGGTTACATGCAGTAATAATGCCATGTTACTCAGATTTGTTCTTTGGTTCCCTCTGTAGGCAAGGAGAAATTCATAGAACTGTATGGTATTCCTGATTGCCCTTGATAGGCACAAGATGAATCACTAGGTGCTCTTCAAATCTGGAATGTTACTGTCTTGGGAACTGTAGTTGTATCTTGTATTTTGCCTTCAGTGTAATAGGCACTATACGTTTTCCTAACATGAGGCCTCCCTGTGCTGTTGCATCAAACTAGATAAGTGTAATAGACTGCATTTACCTGACAATTCCAACCCTCATTGGATTGTGAAGTAATGGTGCCATTCATTTTCCTCACCTTTGCACTTGCATTCTGGAGTCCAATGGCTGGCATGCAGTAAGAAAGCCATGTTACTCCAGTTTGTTCTGGGGTTCACTCTGTTGGCCTGGAGAGATCTGTGAAGCTTTATGTCAGTCCTGATTCCCCTTATTGGCAGAACATGCATCACTAGCTTTTTTGCACATCTGAAGTTTGATTCTCGTGGGGCCTTTATTCCTAAAGGTGACTTTGCTTCCACTCTAATAGACATTATACAGATTGTTAACATGAGGCCTCCATGTGATGTAGTGCAAACTAGATACGTGTAATAAACTGCATTTACATGACAATTCTGAACACCAATTGGATCGCCAAAATAATGCTGCAGTTCATTTTCCTCACCTTTGCAGTTGCATTCTGGAGTCCAATGGCTGGCATGCAGTAAGAAAGCCATGTTACTCCAGTTTGTTCTGGGGTTCACTCTGTTGGCCTGGAGAGATCTGTGAAGCTTTATGTCAGTCCTGATTCCCCTTATTGGCAGAACATGCATCACTAGCTTTTTTGCACATCTGAAGTTTGATTCTCGTGGGGCCTTTATTCCTAAAGGTGACTTTGCTTCCACTCTAATAGACATTATACAGATTGTTAACATGAGGCCTCCATGTGATGTAGTGCAAACTAGATACGTGTAATAAACTGCATTTACATGACAATTCTGAAGACCAATTGGATCGCCAAAATAATGCTGCAGTTCATTTTCCTCACCTTTGCAGTTGCATTCTGGAGTCCAATGGCTGGCATGCAGTAAGAAAGCCATGTTACTCCAGTTTGTTCTGGGGTTCACTCTGTTGGCCTGGAGAGATCTGTGAAGCTTTATGTCAGTCCTGATTCCCCTTATTGGCAGAACATGCATCACTAGCTTTTTTGCACATCTGAAGTTTGATTCTCGTGGGGCCTTTATTCCTAAAGGTGACTTTGCTTCCACTCTAATAGACATTATACAGATTGTTAACATGAGGCCTCCATGTGATGTAGTGCAAGCTAGATACGTGTGATAAACTGCATTTACATGACAATTCTGAAGACCAATTGGATCGCCAAAGTAATGCTGCAGTTCACTTTCCTCACCTTTGCACTTGCATTCTGGAGTCCAACGGCTGGCATGCAGTAAGAAAGCCATGTTACTCCAGTTTGTTCTGGGGTTCACTCTGTTGGCCTGGAGAGATCTGTGAAGCTTTATGTCAGTCCTGATTCCCCTTATTGGCAGAACATGCATCACTAGCTTTTTTGCACATCTGAAGTTTGATTCTCGTGGGGCCTTTATTCCTAAAGGTGACTTTGCTTCCACTCTAATAGACATTATACAGATTGTTAACATGAGGCCTCCATGTGATGTAGTGCAAGCTAGATACGTGTAATAAACTGCATTTACATGACAATTCTGAAGACCAATTGGATCGCCAAAATAATGCTGCAGTTCATTTTCCTCACCTTTGCAGTTGCATTCTGGAGTCCAATGGCTGGCATGCAGTAAGAAAGCCATGTTACTCCAGTTTGTTCTGGGGTTCACTCTGTTGGCCTGGAGAGATCTGTGAAGCTTTATGTCAGTCCTGATTCCCCTTATTGGCAGAACATGCATCACTAGCTTTTTTGCACATCTGAAGTTTGATTCTCGTGGGGCCTTTATTCCTAAAGGTGACTTTGCTTCCACTCTAATAGACATTATACAGATTGTTAACATGAGGCCTCCATGTGATGTAGTGCAAGCTAGATACGTGTGATAAACTGCATTTACATGACAATTCTGAAGACCAATTGGATCGCCAAAGTAATGCTGCAGTTCACTTTCCTCACCTTTGCACTTGCATTCTGGAGTCCAATGGCTGGCATGCAGTAAGAAAGCCATGTTACTCCAGTTTGTTCTGGGGTTCACTCTGTTGGCCTGGAGAGATCTGTGAAGCTTTATGTCAGTCCTGATTCCCCTTATTGGCAGAACATGCATCACTAGCTTTTTTGCACATCTGAAGTTTGATTCTCGTGGGGCCTTTATTCCTAAAGGTGACTTTGCTTCCACTCTAATAGACATTATACAGATTGTTAACATGAGGCCTCCATGTGATGTAGTGCAAACTAGATACGTGTAATAAACTGCATTTACATGACAATTCTGAACACCAATTGGATCGCCAAAATAATGCTGCAGTTCATTTTCCTCACCTTTGCAGTTGCATTCTGGAGTCCAATGGCTGGCATGCAGTAAGAAAGCCATGTTACTCCAGTTTGTTCTGGGGTTCACTCTGTTGGCCTGGAGAGATCTGTGAAGCTTTATGTCAGTCCTGATTCCCCTTATTGGCAGAACATGCATCACTAGCTTTTTTGCACATCTGAAGTTTGATTCTCGTGGGGCCTTTATTCCTAAAGGTGACTTTGCTTCCACTCTAATAGACATTATACAGATTGTTAACATGAGGCCTCCATGTGATGTAGTGCAAGCTAGATACGTGTGATAAACTGCATTTACATGACAATTCTGAAGACCAATTGGATCGCCAAAGTAATGCTGCAGTTCACTTTCCTCACCTTTGCACTTGCATTCTGGAGTCCAATGGCTGGCATGCAGTAAGAAAGCCATGTTACTCCAGTTTGTTCTGGGGTTCACTCTGTTGGCCTGGAGAGATCTGTGAAGCTTTATGTCAGTCCTGATTCCCCTTATTGGCAGAACATGTATCACTAGCTTTTTTGCACATCTGAAGTTTGATTCTCGTGGGGCCTTTATTCCTAAAGGTGACTTTGCTTCCACTCTAATAGACATTATACAGATTGTTAACATGAGGCCTCCATGTGATATAGTGCAAACTAGATACGTGTAATAAACTGCATTTACATGACAATTCTGAAGACCAATTGGATCGCCAAAATAATGCTGCAGTTCATTTTCCTCACCTTTGCAGTTGCATTCTGGAGTCCAATGGCTGGCATGCAGTAAGAAAGCCATGTTACTCCAGTTTGTTCTGGGGTTCACTCTGTTGGCCTGGAGAGATCTGTGAAGCTTTATGTCAGTCCTGATTCCCCTTATTGGCAGAACATGCATCACTAGCTTTTTTGCACATCTGAAGTTTGATTCTCGTGGGGCCTTTATTCCTAAAGGTGACTTTGCTTCCACTCTAATAGACATTATACAGATTGTTAACATGAGGCCTCCATGTGATGTAGTGCAAACTAGATACGTGTGATAAACTGCATTTATATGACAATTCTGAAGACCAATTGGATCGCCAAAGTAATGCTGCAGTTCACTTTCCTCACCTTTGCACTTGCATTCTTGAGTCCAATGGCTGGCATGCAGTAATTAAGCCATGTTGCTCAAATTTGTTCTTGCTTTCACTCTATTCGGCTGGAGAGATTCATGAAACTATATGCTATTCCTGCATCCTCTTGCTAGGCAGAACATGCATCACCAGCTTTTTTCAAATCTGCATTTTGACTCTCGTGGGAACTTTAGTTCCTAAAGGTGACTTTGCTTGCACTCTAATAGACATTATACAGATTGTTAACATGAGGCCTCCATGTGATACTGTGTCAAACTAGGTAAGTGTGATAGACTTCATTTACGTGAGAATTCTGAACACCAATTGGATCGCCAAAGTAATGCTGCAGTTCACTTTCCTCAGCTTCGCGCTTACATCCTGGAGTCCAAAGGGTTACATGCAGTAATAATGCCATGTTACTCAGATTTGTTCTTTGGTTCCCTCTGTAGGCAAGGAGAAATTCATAGAACTGTATGGTATTCCTGATTGCCCTTGATAGGCACAAGATGAATCACTAGGTGCTCTTCAAATCTGGAGTGTGACTGTCTTGGGAACTGTAGTTGTATCTTGTATTTTGCCTTCAGTGTAATAGGCACTATACGTTTTCCTAACATGAGGCCTCCCTGTGCTGTTGCATCAAACTAGATAAGTGTAATAGACTGCATTTACCTGACAATTCCAACCCTCATTGGATTGTGAAGTAATGGTGCCATTCATTTTCCTCACCTTTGCACTTGCATTCTGGAGTCCAATGGCTGGCATGCAGTAAGAAAGCCATGTTACTCCAGTTTGTTCTGGGGTTCACTCTGTTGGCCTGGAGAGATCTGTGAAGCTTTATGTCAGTCCTGATTCCCCTTATTGGCAGAACATGCATCACTAGCTTTTTTGCACATCTGAAGTTTGATTCTCGTGGGGCCTTTATTCCTAAAAGTGACTTTGCTTCCACTCTAATAGACATTATACAGATTGTTAACATGAGGCCTCTATGTGATGTAGTGCAAACTAGATACGTGTAATAAACTGCATTTACATGACAATTCTGAACGCCAAATTGGATCAATTCTGAACGGACAATTGGATCGCCAAAATAATGCTGCAGTTCATTTTCCTCACCTTTGCAGTTGCATTCTGGAGTCCAATGGCTGGCATGCAGTAAGAAAGCCATGTTACTCCAGTTTGTTCTGGGGTTCACTCTGTTGGCCTGGAGAGATCTGTGAAGCTTTATGTCAGTCCTGATTCCCCTTATTGGCAGAACATGCATCACTAGCTTTTTTGCACATCTGAAGTTTGATTCTCGTGGGGCCTTTATTCCTAAAGGTGACTTTGCTTCCACTCTAATAGACATTATACAGATTGTTAACATGAGGCCTCCATGTGATGTAGTGCAAGCTAGATACGTGTGATAAACTGCATTTACATGACAATTCTGAAGACCAATTGGATCGCCAAAGTAATGCTGCAGTTCACTTTCCTCACCTTTGCACTTGCATTCTGGAGTCCAATGGCTGGCATGCAGTAAGAAAGCCATGTTACTCCAGTTTGTTCTGGGGTTCACTCTGTTGGCCTGGAGAGATCTGTGAAGCTTTATGTCAGTCCTGATTCCCCTTATTGGCAGAACATGCATCACTAGCTTTTTTGCACATCTGAAGTTTGATTCTCGTGGGGCCTTTATTCCTAAAGGTGACTTTGCTTCCACTCTAATGGACATTATACAGATTGTTAACATGAGGCCTCCATGTGATGTAGTGCAAGCTAGATACGTGTAATAAACTGCATTTACATGACAATTCTGAAGACCAATTGGATCGCCAAAATAATGCTGCAGTTCATTTTCCTCACCTTTGCAGTTGCATTCTGGAGTCCAATGGCTGGCATGCAGTAAGAAAGCCATGTTACTCCAATTTGTTCTGGGGTTCACTCTGTTGGCCTGGAGAGATCTGTGAAGCTTTATGTCAGTCCTGATTCCCCTTATTGGCAGAACATGCATCACTAGCTTTTTTGCACATCTGAAGTTTGATTCTCGTGGGGCCTTTACTCCTAAAGGTGACTTTGCTTCCACTCTAATAGACATTATACAGATTGTTAACATGAGGCCTCCATGTGATGTAGTGCAAACTAGATACGTGTAATAAACTGCATTTACATGACAATTCTGAAGACCAATTGGATCGCCAAAATAATGCTGCAGTTCATTTTCCTCACCTTTGCAGTTGCATTCTGGAGTCCAATGGCTGGCATGCAGTAAGAAAGCCATGTTACTCCAGTTTGTTCTGGGGTTCACTCTGTTGGCCTGGAGAGATCTGTGAAGCTTTATGTCAGTCCTGATTCCCCTTATTGGCAGAACATGCATCACTAGCTTTTTTGCACATCTGAAGTTTGATTCTCGTGGGGCCTTTATTCCTAAAGGTGACTTTGCTTCCACTCTAATAGACATTATACAGATTGTTAACATGAGGCCTCCATGTGATGTAGTGCAAGCTAGATACGTGTGATAAACTGCATTTACATGACAATTCTGAAGACCAATTGGATCGCCAAAGTAATGCTGCAGTTCACTTTCCTCACCTTTGCACTTGCATTCTTGAGTCCAATGGCTGGCATGCAGTAATTAAGCCATGTTGCTCAAATTTGTTCTTGCTTTCACTCTATTCGGCTGGAGAGATTCATGAAACTATATGCTATTCCTGCATCCTCTTGCTAGGCAGAACATGCATCACCAGCTTTTTTCAAATCTGCATTTTGACTCTCGTGGGAACTTTAGTTCCTAAAGGTGACTTTGCTTGCACTCTAATAGACATTATACAGATTGTTAACATGAGGCCTCCATGTGATACTGTGTCAAACTAGGTAAGTGTGATAGACTTCATTTACGTGAGAATTCTGAACACCAATTGGATCGCCAAAGTAATGCTGCAGTTCACTTTCCTCAGCTTCGCGCTTACATCCTGGAGTCCAAAGGGTTACATGCAGTAATAATGCCATGTTACTCAGATTTGTTCTTTGGTTCCCTCTGTAGGCAAGGAGAAATTCATAGAACTGTATGGTATTCCTGATTGCCCTTGATAGGCACAAGATGAATCACTAGGTGCTCTTCAAATCTGGAATGTTACTGTCTTGGGAACTGTAGTTGTATCTTGTATTTTGCCTTCAGTGTAATAGGCACTATACGTTTTCCTAACATGAGGCCTCCCTGTGCTGTTGCATCAAACTAGATAAGTGTAATAGACTGCATTTACCTGACAATTCCAACCCTCATTGGATTGTGAAGTAATGGTGCCATTCATTTTCCTCACCTTTGCACTTGCATTCTGGAGTCCAATGGCTGGCATGCAGTAAGAAAGCCATGTTACTCCAGTTTGTTCTGGGGTTCACTCTGTTGGCCTGGAGAGATCTGTGAAGCTTTATGTCAGTCCTGATTCCCCTTATTGGCAGAACATGCATCACTAGCTTTTTTGCACATCTGAAGTTTGATTCTCGTGGGGCCTTTATTCCTAAAGGTGACTTTGCTTCCACTCTAATAGACATTATACAGATTGTTAACATGAGGCCTCCATGTGATGTAGTGCAAACTAGATACGTGTAATAAACTGCATTTACATGACAATTCTGAACACCAATTGGATCGCCAAAATAATGCTGCAGTTCACTTTCCTCACCTTTGCACTTGCATTCTGGAGTCCAATGGCTGGCATGCAGTAAGAAAGCCATGTTACTCCAGTTTGTTCTGGGGTTCACTCTGTTGGCCTGGAGAGATCTGTGAAGCTTTATGTCAGTCCTGATTCCCCTTATTGGCAGAACATGCATCACTAGCTTTTTTGCACATCTGAAGTTTGATTCTCGTGGGGCCTTTATTCCTAAAGGTGACTTTGCTTCCACTCTAATAGACATTATACAGATTGTTAACATGAGGCCTCCATGTGATGTAGTGCAAGCTAGATACGTGTGATAAACTGCATTTACATGACAATTCTGAAGACCAATTGGATCGCCAAAATAATGCTGCAGTTCACTTTCCTCACCTTTGCAGTTGCATTCTGGAGTCCAATGGCTGGCATGCAGTAAGAAAGCCATGTTACTCCAGTTTGTTCTGGGGTTCACTCTGTTGGCCTGGAGAGATCTGTGAAGCTTTATGTCAGTCCTGATTCCCCTTATTGGCAGAACATGCATCACTAGCTTTTTTGCACATCTGAAGTTTGATTCTCGTGGGGCCTTTATTCCTAAAGGTGACTTTGCTTCCACTCTAATAGACATTATACAGATTGTTAACATGAGGCCTCCATGTGATGTAGTGCAAGCTAGATACGTGTAATAAACTGCATTTACATGACAATTCTGAAGACCAATTGGATCGCCAAAATAATGCTGCAGTTCATTTTCCTCACCTTTGCAGTTGCATTCTGGAGTCCAATGGCTGGCATGCAGTAAGAAAGCCATGTTACTCCAGTTTGTTCTGGGGTTCACTCTGTTGGCCTGGAGAGATCTGTGAAGCTTTATGTCAGTCCTGATTCCCCTTATTGGCAGAACATGCATCACTAGCTTTTTTGCACATCTGAAGTGTGATTCTCGTGGGGCCTTTATTCCTAAAGGTGACTTTGCTTCCACTCTAATAGACATTATACAGATTGTTAACATGAGGCCTCCATGTGATGTAGTGCAAGCTAGATACGTGTGATAAACTGCATTTACATGACAATTCTGAAGACCAATTGGATCGCCAAAGTAATGCTGCAGTTCACTTTCCTCACCTTTGCACTTGCATTCTTGAGTCCAATGGCTGGCATGCAGTAATTAAGCCATGTTGCTCAAATTTGTTCTTGCTTTCAGTCTATTCGGCTGGAGAGATTCATGAAACTATATGGTATTCCTGCATCCTCTTGCTAGGCAGAACATGCATCACCAGCTTTTTTCAAATCTGCATTTTGACTCTCGTGGGAACTTTAGTTCCTAAAGGTGACTTTGCTTGCACTCTAATAGACATTATACAGATTGTTAACATGAGGCCTCCATGTGATACTGTGTCAAACTAGGTAAGTGTGATAGACTTCATTTACGTAAGAATTCTGAACACCAATTGGATCGCCAAAGTAATGCTGCAGTTCACTTTCCTCAGCTTCGCGCTTACATCCTGGAGTCCAAAGGGTTACATGCAGTAATAATGCCATGTTACTCAGATTTGTTCTTTGGTTCCCTCTGTAGGCAAGGAGAAATTCATAGAACTGTATGGTATTCCTGATTGCCCTTGATAGGCACAAGATGAATCACTAGGTGCTCTTCAAATCTGGAGTGTGACTGTCTTGGGAACTGTAGTTGTATCTTGTATTTTGCCTTCAGTGTAATAGGCACTATACGTTTTCCTAACATGAGGCCTCCCTGTGCTGTTGCATCAAACTAGATAAGTGTAATAGACTGCATTTACCTGACAATTCCAACCCTCATTGGATTGTGAAGTAATGGTGCCATTCATTTTCCTCACCTTTGCACTTGCATTCTGGAGTCCAATGGCTGGCATGCAGTAAGAAAGCCATGTTACTCCAGTTTGTTCTGGGGTTCACTCTGTTGGCCTGGAGAGATCTGTGAAGCTTTATGTCAGTCCTGATTCCCCTTATTGGCAGAACATGCATCACTAGCTTTTTTGCACATCTGAAGTTTGATTCTCGTGGGGCCTTTATTCCTAAAGGTGACTTTGCTTCCACTCTAATAGACATTATACAGATTGTTAACATGAGGCCTCTATGTGATGTAGTGCAAACTAGATACGTGTAATAAACTGCATTTACATGACAATTCTGAACGCCAAATTGGATCAATTCTGAACGGACAATTGGATCGCCAAAATAATGCTGCAGTTCATTTTCCTCACCTTTGCAGTTGCATTCTGGAGTCCAATGGCTGGCATGCAGTAAGAAAGCCATGTTACTCCAGTTTGTTCTGGGGTTCACTCTGTTGGCCTGGAGAGATCTGTGAAGCTTTATGTCAGTCCTGATTCCCCTTATTGGCAGAACATGCATCACTAGCTTTTTTGCACATCTGAAGTTTGATTCTCGTGGGGCCTTTATTCCTAAAGGTGACTTTGCTTCCACTCTAATAGACATTATACAGATTGTTAACATGAGGCCTCCATGTGATGTAGTGCAAGCTAGATACGTGTGATAAACTGCATTTACATGACAATTCTGAAGACCAATTGGATCGCCAAAGTAATGCTGCAGTTCACTTTCCTCACCTTTGCACTTGCATTCTGGAGTCCAATGGCTGGCATGCAGTAAGAAAGCCATGTTACTCCAGTTTGTTCTGGGGTTCACTCTGTTGGCCTGGAGAGATCTGTGAAGCTTTATGTCAGTCCTGATTCCCCTTATTGGCAGAACATGCATCACTAGCTTTTTTGCACATCTGAAGTTTGATTCTCGTGGGGCCTTTATTCCTAAAGGTGACTTTGCTTCCACTCTAATGGACATTATACAGATTGTTAACATGAGGCCTCCATGTGATGTAGTGCAAGCTAGATACGTGTAATAAACTGCATTTACATGACAATTCTGAAGACCAATTGGATCGCCAAAATAATGCTGCAGTTCATTTTCCTCACCTTTGCAGTTGCATTCTGGAGTCCAATGGCTGGCATGCAGTAAGAAAGCCATGTTACTCCAATTTGTTCTGGGGTTCACTCTGTTGGCCTGGAGAGATCTGTGAAGCTTTATGTCAGTCCTGATTCCCCTTATTGGCAGAACATGCATCACTAGCTTTTTTGCACATCTGAAGTTTGATTCTCGTGGGGCCTTTACTCCTAAAGGTGACTTTGCTTCCACTCTAATAGACATTATACAGATTGTTAACATGAGGCCTCCATGTGATGTAGTGCAAGCTAGATACGTGTGATAAACTGCATTTACATGACAATTCTGAAGACCAATTGGATCGCCAAAGTAATGCTGCAGTTCACTTTCCTCACCTTTGCACTTGCATTCTTGAGTCCAATGGCTGGCATGCAGTAATTAAGCCATGTTGCTCAAATTTGTTCTTGCTTTCACTCTATTCGGCTGGAGAGATTCATGAAACTATATGCTATTCCTGCATCCTCTTGCTAGGCAGAACATGCATCACCAGCTTTTTTCAAATCTGCATTTTGACTCTCGTGGGAACTTTAGTTCCTAAAGGTGACTTTGCTTGCACTCTAATAGACATTATACAGATTGTTAACATGAGGCCTCCATGTGATACTGTGTCAAACTAGGTAAGTGTGATAGACTTCATTTACGTGAGAATTCTGAACACCAATTGGATCGCCAAAGTAATGCTGCAGTTCACTTTCCTCAGCTTCGCGCTTACATCCTGGAGTCCAAAGGGTTACATGCAGTAATAATGCCATGTTACTCAGATTTGTTCTTTGGTTCCCTCTGTAGGCAAGGAGAAATTCATAGAACTGTATGGTATTCCTGATTGCCCTTGATAGGCACAAGATGAATCACTAGGTGCTCTTCAAATCTGGAATGTTACTGTCTTGGGAACTGTAGTTGTATCTTGTATTTTGCCTTCAGTGTAATAGGCACTATACGTTTTCCTAACATGAGGCCTCCCTGTGCTGTTGCATCAAACTAGATAAGTGTAATAGACTGCATTTACCTGACAATTCCAACCCTCATTGGATTGTGAAGTAATGGTGCCATTCATTTTCCTCACCTTTGCACTTGCATTCTGGAGTCCAATGGCTGGCATGCAGTAAGAAAGCCATGTTACTCCAGTTTGTTCTGGGGTTCACTCTGTTGGCCTGGAGAGATCTGTGAAGCTTTATGTCAGTCCTGATTCCCCTTATTGGCAGAACATGCATCACTAGCTTTTTTGCACATCTGAAGTTTGATTCTCGTGGGGCCTTTATTCCTAAAGGTGACTTTGCTTCCACTCTAATAGACATTATACAGATTGTTAACATGAGGCCTCCATGTGATGTAGTGCAAACTAGATACGTGTAATAAACTGCATTTACATGACAATTCTGAACACCAATTGGATCGCCAAAATAATGCTGCAGTTCATTTTCCTCACCTTTGCAGTTGCATTCTGGAGTCCAATGGCTGGCATGCAGTAAGAAAGCCATGTTACTCCAGTTTGTTCTGGGGTTCACTCTGTTGGCCTGGAGAGATCTGTGAAGCTTTATGTCAGTCCTGATTCCCCTTATTGGCAGAACATGCATCACTAGCTTTTTTGCACATCTGAAGTTTGATTCTCGTGGGGCCTTTATTCCTAAAGGTGACTTTGCTTCCACTCTAATAGACATTATACAGATTGTTAACATGAGGCCTCCATGTGATGTAGTGCAAGCTAGATACGTGTGATAAACTGCATTTACATGACAATTCTGAAGACCAATTGGATCGCCAAAGTAATGCTGCAGTTCACTTTCCTCACCTTTGCAGTTGCATTCTGGAGTCCAATGGCTGGCATGCAGTAAGAAAGCCATGTTACTCCAGTTTGTTCTGGGGTTCACTCTGTTGGCCTGGAGAGATCTGTGAAGCTTTATGTCAGTCCTGATTCCCCTTATTGGCAGAACATGCATCACTAGCTTTTTTGCACATCTGAAGTTTGATTCTCGTGGGGCCTTTATTCCTAAAGGTGACTTTGCTTCCACTCTAATAGACATTATACAGATTGTTAACATGAGGCCTCCATGTGATGTAGTGCAAGCTAGATACGTGTAATAAACTGCATTTACATGACAATTCTGAAGACCAATTGGATCGCCAAAATAATGCTGCAGTTCATTTTCCTCACCTTTGCAGTTGCATTCTGGAGTCCAATGGCTGGCATGCAGTAAGAAAGCCATGTTACTCCAGTTTGTTCTGGGGTTCACTCTGTTGGCCTGGAGAGATCTGTGAAGCTTTATGTCAGTCCTGATTCCCCTTATTGGCAGAACATGCATCACTAGCTTTTTTGCACATCTGAAGTTTGATTCTCGTGGGGCCTTTATTCCTAAAGGTGACTTTGCTTCCACTCTAATAGACATTATACAGATTGTTAACATGAGGCCTCCATGTGATGTAGTGCAAGCTAGATACGTGTGATAAACTGCATTTACATGACAATTCTGAAGACCAATTGGATCGCCAAAGTAATGCTGCAGTTCACTTTCCTCACCTTTGCACTTGCATTCTGGAGTCCAATGGCTGGCATGCAGTAAGAAAGCCATGTTACTCCAGTTTGTTCTGGGGTTCACTCTGTTGGCCTGGAGAGATCTGTGAAGCTTTATGTCAGTCCTGATTCCCCTTATTGGCAGAACATGCATCACTAGCTTTTTTGCACATCTGAAGTTTGATTCTCGTGGGGCCTTTATTCCTAAAGGTGACTTTGCTTCCACTCTAATAGACATTATACAGATTGTTAACATGAGGCCTCCATGTGATGTAGTGCAAACTAGATACGTGTAATAAACTGCATTTACATGACAATTCTGAACACCAATTGGATCGCCAAAATAATGCTGCAGTTCATTTTCCTCACCTTTGCAGTTGCATTCTGGAGTCCAATGGCTGGCATGCAGTAAGAAAGCCATGTTACTCCAGTTTGTTCTGGGGTTCACTCTGTTGGCCTGGAGAGATCTGTGAAGCTTTATGTCAGTCCTGATTCCCCTTATTGGCAGAACATGCATCACTAGCTTTTTTGCACATCTGAAGTTTGATTCTCGTGGGGCCTTTATTCCTAAAGGTGACTTTGCTTCCACTCTAATAGACATTATACAGATTGTTAACATGAGGCCTCCATGTGATGTAGTGCAAGCTAGATACGTGTGATAAACTGCATTTACATGACAATTCTGAAGACCAATTGGATCGCCAAAGTAATGCTGCAGTTCACTTTCCTCACCTTTGCACTTGCATTCTGGAGTCCAATGGCTGGCATGCAGTAAGAAAGCCATGTTACTCCAGTTTGTTCTGGGGTTCACTCTGTTGGCCTGGAGAGATCTGTGAAGCTTTATGTCAGTCCTGATTCCCCTTATTGGCAGAACATGTATCACTAGCTTTTTTGCACATCTGAAGTTTGATTCTCGTGGGGCCTTTATTCCTAAAGGTGACTTTGCTTCCACTCTAATAGACATTATACAGATTGTTAACATGAGGCCTCCATGTGATATAGTGCAAACTAGATACGTGTAATAAACTGCATTTACATGACAATTCTGAAGACCAATTGGATCGCCAAAATAATGCTGCAGTTCATTTTCCTCACCTTTGCAGTTGCATTCTGGAGTCCAATGGCTGGCATGCAGTAAGAAAGCCATGTTACTCCAGTTTGTTCTGGGGTTCACTCTGTTGGCCTGGAGAGATCTGTGAAGCTTTATGTCAGTCCTGATTCCCCTTATTGGCAGAACATGCATCACTAGCTTTTTTGCACATCTGAAGTTTGATTCTCGTGGGGCCTTTATTCCTAAAGGTGACTTTGCTTCCACTCTAATAGACATTATACAGATTGTTAACATGAGGCCTCCATGTGATGTAGTGCAAACTAGATACGTGTGATAAACTGCATTTATATGACAATTCTGAAGACCAATTGGATCGCCAAAGTAATGCTGCAGTTCACTTTCCTCACCTTTGCACTTGCATTCTTGAGTCCAATGGCTGGCATGCAGTAATTAAGCCATGTTGCTCAAATTTGTTCTTGCTTTCACTCTATTCGGCTGGAGAGATTCATGAAACTATATGCTATTCCTGCATCCTCTTGCTAGGCAGAACATGCATCACCAGCTTTTTTCAAATCTGCATTTTGACTCTCGTGGGAACTTTAGTTCCTAAAGGTGACTTTGCTTGCACTCTAATAGACATTATACAGATTGTTAACATGAGGCCTCCATGTGATACTGTGTCAAACTAGGTAAGTGTGATAGACTTCATTTACGTGAGAATTCTGAACACCAATTGGATCGCCAAAGTAATGCTGCAGTTCACTTTCCTCAGCTTCGCGCTTACATCCTGGAGTCCAAAGGGTTACATGCAGTAATAATGCCATGTTACTCAGATTTGTTCTTTGGTTCCCTCTGTAGGCAAGGAGAAATTCATAGAACTGTATGGTATTCCTGATTGCCCTTGATAGGCACAAGATGAATCACTAGGTGCTCTTCAAATCTGGAGTGTGACTGTCTTGGGAACTGTAGTTGTATCTTGTATTTTGCCTTCAGTGTAATAGGCACTATACGTTTTCCTAACATGAGGCCTCCCTGTGCTGTTGCATCAAACTAGATAAGTGTAATAGACTGCATTTACCTGACAATTCCAACCCTCATTGGATTGTGAAGTAATGGTGCCATTCATTTTCCTCACCTTTGCACTTGCATTCTGGAGTCCAATGGCTGGCATGCAGTAAGAAAGCCATGTTACTCCAGTTTGTTCTGGGGTTCACTCTGTTGGCCTGGAGAGATCTGTGAAGCTTTATGTCAGTCCTGATTCCCCTTATTGGCAGAACATGCATCACTAGCTTTTTTGCACATCTGAAGTTTGATTCTCGTGGGGCCTTTATTCCTAAAAGTGACTTTGCTTCCACTCTAATAGACATTATACAGATTGTTAACATGAGGCCTCTATGTGATGTAGTGCAAACTAGATACGTGTAATAAACTGCATTTACATGACAATTCTGAACGCCAAATTGGATCAATTCTGAACGGACAATTGGATCGCCAAAATAATGCTGCAGTTCATTTTCCTCACCTTTGCAGTTGCATTCTGGAGTCCAATGGCTGGCATGCAGTAAGAAAGCCATGTTACTCCAGTTTGTTCTGGGGTTCACTCTGTTGGCCTGGAGAGATCTGTGAAGCTTTATGTCAGTCCTGATTCCCCTTATTGGCAGAACATGCATCACTAGCTTTTTTGCACATCTGAAGTTTGATTCTCGTGGGGCCTTTATTCCTAAAGGTGACTTTGCTTCCACTCTAATAGACATTATACAGATTGTTAACATGAGGCCTCCATGTGATGTAGTGCAAGCTAGATACGTGTGATAAACTGCATTTACATGACAATTCTGAAGACCAATTGGATCGCCAAAGTAATGCTGCAGTTCACTTTCCTCACCTTTGCACTTGCATTCTGGAGTCCAATGGCTGGCATGCAGTAAGAAAGCCATGTTACTCCAGTTTGTTCTGGGGTTCACTCTGTTGGCCTGGAGAGATCTGTGAAGCTTTATGTCAGTCCTGATTCCCCTTATTGGCAGAACATGCATCACTAGCTTTTTTGCACATCTGAAGTTTGATTCTCGTGGGGCCTTTATTCCTAAAGGTGACTTTGCTTCCACTCTAATGGACATTATACAGATTGTTAACATGAGGCCTCCATGTGATGTAGTGCAAGCTAGATACGTGTAATAAACTGCATTTACATGACAATTCTGAAGACCAATTGGATCGCCAAAATAATGCTGCAGTTCATTTTCCTCACCTTTGCAGTTGCATTCTGGAGTCCAATGGCTGGCATGCAGTAAGAAAGCCATGTTACTCCAATTTGTTCTGGGGTTCACTCTGTTGGCCTGGAGAGATCTGTGAAGCTTTATGTCAGTCCTGATTCCCCTTATTGGCAGAACATGCATCACTAGCTTTTTTGCACATCTGAAGTTTGATTCTCGTGGGGCCTTTACTCCTAAAGGTGACTTTGCTTCCACTCTAATAGACATTATACAGATTGTTAACATGAGGCCTCCATGTGATGTAGTGCAAACTAGATACGTGTAATAAACTGCATTTACATGACAATTCTGAAGACCAATTGGATCGCCAAAATAATGCTGCAGTTCATTTTCCTCACCTTTGCAGTTGCATTCTGGAGTCCAATGGCTGGCATGCAGTAAGAAAGCCATGTTACTCCAGTTTGTTCTGGGGTTCACTCTGTTGGCCTGGAGAGATCTGTGAAGCTTTATGTCAGTCCTGATTCCCCTTATTGGCAGAACATGCATCACTAGCTTTTTTGCACATCTGAAGTTTGATTCTCGTGGGGCCTTTATTCCTAAAGGTGACTTTGCTTCCACTCTAATAGACATTATACAGATTGTTAACATGAGGCCTCCATGTGATGTAGTGCAAGCTAGATACGTGTGATAAACTGCATTTACATGACAATTCTGAAGACCAATTGGATCGCCAAAGTAATGCTGCAGTTCACTTTCCTCACCTTTGCACTTGCATTCTTGAGTCCAATGGCTGGCATGCAGTAATTAAGCCATGTTGCTCAAATTTGTTCTTGCTTTCACTCTATTCGGCTGGAGAGATTCATGAAACTATATGCTATTCCTGCATCCTCTTGCTAGGCAGAACATGCATCACCAGCTTTTTTCAAATCTGCATTTTGACTCTCGTGGGAACTTTAGTTCCTAAAGGTGACTTTGCTTGCACTCTAATAGACATTATACAGATTGTTAACATGAGGCCTCCATGTGATACTGTGTCAAACTAGGTAAGTGTGATAGACTTCATTTACGTGAGAATTCTGAACACCAATTGGATCGCCAAAGTAATGCTGCAGTTCACTTTCCTCAGCTTCGCGCTTACATCCTGGAGTCCAAAGGGTTACATGCAGTAATAATGCCATGTTACTCAGATTTGTTCTTTGGTTCCCTCTGTAGGCAAGGAGAAATTCATAGAACTGTATGGTATTCCTGATTGCCCTTGATAGGCACAAGATGAATCACTAGGTGCTCTTCAAATCTGGAATGTTACTGTCTTGGGAACTGTAGTTGTATCTTGTATTTTGCCTTCAGTGTAATAGGCACTATACGTTTTCCTAACATGAGGCCTCCCTGTGCTGTTGCATCAAACTAGATAAGTGTAATAGACTGCATTTACCTGACAATTCCAACCCTCATTGGATTGTGAAGTAATGGTGCCATTCATTTTCCTCACCTTTGCACTTGCATTCTGGAGTCCAATGGCTGGCATGCAGTAAGAAAGCCATGTTACTCCAGTTTGTTCTGGGGTTCACTCTGTTGGCCTGGAGAGATCTGTGAAGCTTTATGTCAGTCCTGATTCCCCTTATTGGCAGAACATGCATCACTAGCTTTTTTGCACATCTGAAGTTTGATTCTCGTGGGGCCTTTATTCCTAAAGGTGACTTTGCTTCCACTCTAATAGACATTATACAGATTGTTAACATGAGGCCTCCATGTGATGTAGTGCAAACTAGATACGTGTAATAAACTGCATTTACATGACAATTCTGAACACCAATTGGATCGCCAAAATAATGCTGCAGTTCACTTTCCTCACCTTTGCACTTGCATTCTGGAGTCCAATGGCTGGCATGCAGTAAGAAAGCCATGTTACTCCAGTTTGTTCTGGGGTTCACTCTGTTGGCCTGGAGAGATCTGTGAAGCTTTATGTCAGTCCTGATTCCCCTTATTGGCAGAACATGCATCACTAGCTTTTTTGCACATCTGAAGTTTGATTCTCGTGGGGCCTTTATTCCTAAAGGTGACTTTGCTTCCACTCTAATAGACATTATACAGATTGTTAACATGAGGCCTCCATGTGATGTAGTGCAAGCTAGATACGTGTGATAAACTGCATTTACATGACAATTCTGAAGACCAATTGGATCGCCAAAGTAATGCTGCAGTTCACTTTCCTCACCTTTGCAGTTGCATTCTGGAGTCCAATGGCTGGCATGCAGTAAGAAAGCCATGTTACTCCAGTTTGTTCTGGGGTTCACTCTGTTGGCCTGGAGAGATCTGTGAAGCTTTATGTCAGTCCTGATTCCCCTTATTGGCAGAACATGCATCACTAGCTTTTTTGCACATCTGAAGTTTGATTCTCGTGGGGCCTTTATTCCTAAAGGTGACTTTGCTTCCACTCTAATAGACATTATACAGATTGTTAACATGAGGCCTCCATGTGATGTAGTGCAAGCTAGATACGTGTAATAAACTGCATTTACATGACAATTCTGAAGACCAATTGGATCGCCAAAATAATGCTGCAGTTCATTTTCCTCACCTTTGCAGTTGCATTCTGGAGTCCAATGGCTGGCATGCAGTAAGAAAGCCATGTTACTCCAGTTTGTTCTGGGGTTCACTCTGTTGGCCTGGAGAGATCTGTGAAGCTTTATGTCAGTCCTGATTCCCCTTATTGGCAGAACATGCATCACTAGCTTTTTTGCACATCTGAAGTGTGATTCTCGTGGGGCCTTTATTCCTAAAGGTGACTTTGCTTCCACTCTAATAGACATTATACAGATTGTTAACATGAGGCCTCCATGTGATGTAGTGCAAGCTAGATACGTGTGATAAACTGCATTTACATGACAATTCTGAAGACCAATTGGATCGCCAAAGTAATGCTGCAGTTCACTTTCCTCACCTTTGCACTTGCATTCTTGAGTCCAATGGCTGGCATGCAGTAATTAAGCCATGTTGCTCAAATTTGTTCTTGCTTTCAGTCTATTCGGCTGGAGAGATTCATGAAACTATATGGTATTCCTGCATCCTCTTGCTAGGCAGAACATGCATCACCAGCTTTTTTCAAATCTGCATTTTGACTCTCGTGGGAACTTTAGTTCCTAAAGGTGACTTTGCTTGCACTCTAATAGACATTATACAGATTGTTAACATGAGGCCTCCATGTGATACTGTGTCAAACTAGGTAAGTGTGATAGACTTCATTTACGTAAGAATTCTGAACACCAATTGGATCGCCAAAGTAATGCTGCAGTTCACTTTCCTCAGCTTCGCGCTTACATCCTGGAGTCCAAAGGGTTACATGCAGTAATAATGCCATGTTACTCAGATTTGTTCTTTGGTTCCCTCTGTAGGCAAGGAGAAATTCATAGAACTGTATGGTATTCCTGATTGCCCTTGATAGGCACAAGATGAATCACTAGGTGCTCTTCAAATCTGGAGTGTGACTGTCTTGGGAACTGTAGTTGTATCTTGTATTTTGCCTTCAGTGTAATAGGCACTATACGTTTTCCTAACATGAGGCCTCCCTGTGCTGTTGCATCAAACTAGATAAGTGTAATAGACTGCATTTACCTGACAATTCCAACCCTCATTGGATTGTGAAGTAATGGTGCCATTCATTTTCCTCACCTTTGCACTTGCATTCTGGAGTCCAATGGCTGGCATGCAGTAAGAAAGCCATGTTACTCCAGTTTGTTCTGGGGTTCACTCTGTTGGCCTGGAGAGATCTGTGAAGCTTTATGTCAGTCCTGATTCCCCTTATTGGCAGAACATGCATCACTAGCTTTTTTGCACATCTGAAGTTTGATTCTCGTGGGGCCTTTATTCCTAAAGGTGACTTTGCTTCCACTCTAATAGACATTATACAGATTGTTAACATGAGGCCTCTATGTGATGTAGTGCAAACTAGATACGTGTAATAAACTGCATTTACATGACAATTCTGAACGCCAAATTGGATCAATTCTGAACGGACAATTGGATCGCCAAAATAATGCTGCAGTTCATTTTCCTCAACTTTGCAGTTGCATTCTGGAGTCCAATGGCTGGCATGCAGTAAGAAAGCCATGTTACTCCAGTTTGTTCTGGGGTTCACTCTGTTGGCCTGGAGAGATCTGTGAAGCTTTATGTCAGTCCTGATTCCCCTTATTGGCAGAACATGCATCACTAGCTTTTTTGCACATCTGAAGTTTGATTCTCGTGGGGCCTTTATTCCTAAAGGTGACTTTGCTTCCACTCTAATAGACATTATACAGATTGTTAACATGAGGCCTCCATGTGATGTAGTGCAAGCTAGATACGTGTGATAAACTGCATTTACATGACAATTCTGAAGACCAATTGGATCGCCAAAGTAATGCTGCAGTTCACTTTCCTCACCTTTGCACTTGCATTCTGGAGTCCAATGGCTGGCATGCAGTAAGAAAGCCATGTTACTCCAGTTTGTTCTGGGGTTCACTCTGTTGGCCTGGAGAGATCTGTGAAGCTTTATGTCAGTCCTGATTCCCCTTATTGGCAGAACATGCATCACTAGCTTTTTTGCACATCTGAAGTTTGATTCTCGTGGGGCCTTTATTCCTAAAGGTGACTTTGCTTCCACTCTAATGGACATTATACAGATTGTTAACATGAGGCCTCCATGTGATGTAGTGCAAGCTAGATACGTGTAATAAACTGCATTTACATGACAATTCTGAAGACCAATCGGATCGCCAAAATAATGCTGCAGTTCATTTTCCTCACCTTTGCAGTTGCATTCTGGAGTCCAATGGCTGGCATGCAGTAAGAAAGCCATGTTACTCCAATTTGTTCTGGGGTTCACTCTGTTGGCCTGGAGAGATCTGTGAAGCTTTATGTCAGTCCTGATTCCCCTTATTGGCAGAACATGCATCACTAGCTTTTTTGCACATCTGAAGTTTGATTCTCGTGGGGCCTTTACTCCTAAAGGTGACTTTGCTTCCACTCTAATAGACATTATACAGATTGTTAACATGAGGCCTCCATGTGATGTAGTGCAAACTAGATACGTGTAATAAACTGCATTTACATGACAATTCTGAAGACCAATTGGATCGCCAAAATAATGCTGCAGTTCATTTTCCTCACCTTTGCAGTTGCATTCTGGAGTCCAATGGCTGGCATGCAGTAAGAAAGCCATGTTACTCCAGTTTGTTCTGGGGTTCACTCTGTTGGCCTGGAGAGATCTGTGAAGCTTTATGTCAGTCCTGATTCCCCTTATTGGCAGAACATGCATCACTAGCTTTTTTGCACATCTGAAGTTTGATTCTCGTGGGGCCTTTATTCCTAAAGGTGACTTTGCTTCCACTCTAATAGACATTATACAGATTGTTAACATGAGGCCTCCATGTGATGTAGTGCAAGCTAGATACGTGTGATAAACTGCATTTACATGACAATTCTGAAGACCAATTGGATCGCCAAAGTAATGCTGCAGTTCACTTTCCTCACCTTTGCACTTGCATTCTTGAGTCCAATGGCTGGCATGCAGTAATTAAGCCATGTTGCTCAAATTTGTTCTTGCTTTCACTCTATTCGGCTGGAGAGATTCATGAAACTATATGCTATTCCTGCATCCTCTTGCTAGGCAGAACATGCATCACCAGCTTTTTTCAAATCTGCATTTTGACTCTCGTGGGAACTTTAGTTCCTAAAGGTGACTTTGCTTGCACTCTAATAGACATTATACAGATTGTTAACATGAGGCCTCCATGTGATACTGTGTCAAACTAGGTAAGTGTGATAGACTTCATTTACGTGAGAATTCTGAACACCAATTGGATCGCCAAAGTAATGCTGCAGTTCACTTTCCTCAGCTTCGCGCTTACATCCTGGAGTCCAAAGGGTTACATGCAGTAATAATGCCATGTTACTCAGATTTGTTCTTTGGTTCCCTCTGTAGGCAAGGAGAAATTCATAGAACTGTATGGTATTCCTGATTGCCCTTGATAGGCACAAGATGAATCACTAGGTGCTCTTCAAATCTGGAATGTTACTGTCTTGGGAACTGTAGTTGTATCTTGTATTTTGCCTTCAGTGTAATAGGCACTATACGTTTTCCTAACATGAGGCCTCCCTGTGCTGTTGCATCAAACTAGATAAGTGTAATAGACTGCATTTACCTGACAATTCCAACCCTCATTGGATTGTGAAGTAATGGTGCCATTCATTTTCCTCACCTTTGCACTTGCATTCTGGAGTCCAATGGCTGGCATGCAGTAAGAAAGCCATGTTACTCCAGTTTGTTCTGGGGTTCACTCTGTTGGCCTGGAGAGATCTGTGAAGCTTTATGTCAGTCCTGATTCCCCTTATTGGCAGAACATGCATCACTAGCTTTTTTGCACATCTGAAGTTTGATTCTCGTGGGGCCTTTATTCCTAAAGGTGACTTTGCTTCCACTCTAATAGACATTATACAGATTGTTAACATGAGGCCTCCATGTGATGTAGTGCAAACTAGATACGTGTAATAAACTGCATTTACATGACAATTCTGAACACCAATTGGATCGCCAAAATAATGCTGCAGTTCATTTTCCTCACCTTTGCAGTTGCATTCTGGAGTCCAATGGCTGGCATGCAGTAAGAAAGCCATGTTACTCCAGTTTGTTCTGGGGTTCACTCTGTTGGCCTGGAGAGATCTGTGAAGCTTTATGTCAGTCCTGATTCCCCTTATTGGCAGAACATGCATCACTAGCTTTTTTGCACATCTGAAGTTTGATTCTCGTGGGGCCTTTATTCCTAAAGGTGACTTTGCTTCCACTCTAATAGACATTATACAGATTGTTAACATGAGGCCTCCATGTGATGTAGTGCAAGCTAGATACGTGTGATAAACTGCATTTACATGACAATTCTGAAGACCAATTGGATCGCCAAAGTAATGCTGCAGTTCACTTTCCTCACCTTTGCAGTTGCATTCTGGAGTCCAATGGCTGGCATGCAGTAAGAAAGCCATGTTACTCCAGTTTGTTCTGGGGTTCACTCTGTTGGCCTGGAGAGATCTGTGAAGCTTTATGTCAGTCCTGATTCCCCTTATTGGCAGAACATGCATCACTAGCTTTTTTGCACATCTGAAGTTTGATTCTCGTGGGGCCTTTATTCCTAAAGGTGACTTTGCTTCCACTCTAATAGACATTATACAGATTGTTAACATGAGGCCTCCATGTGATGTAGTGCAAGCTAGATACGTGTAATAAACTGCATTTACATGACAATTCTGAAGACCAATTGGATCGCCAAAATAATGCTGCAGTTCATTTTCCTCACCTTTGCAGTTGCATTCTGGAGTCCAATGGCTGGCATGCAGTAAGAAAGCCATGTTACTCCAGTTTGTTCTGGGGTTCACTCTGTTGGCCTGGAGAGATCTGTGAAGCTTTATGTCAGTCCTGATTCCCCTTATTGGCAGAACATGCATCACTAGCTTTTTTGCACATCTGAAGTGTGATTCTCGTGGGGCCTTTATTCCTAAAGGTGACTTTGCTTCCACTCTAATAGACATTATACAGATTGTTAACATGAGGCCTCCATGTGATGTAGTGCAAGCTAGATACGTGTGATAAACTGCATTTACATGACAATTCTGAAGACCAATTGGATCGCCAAAGTAATGCTGCAGTTCACTTTCCTCACCTTTGCACTTGCATTCTTGAGTCCAATGGCTGGCATGCAGTAATTAAGCCATGTTGCTCAAATTTGTTCTTGCTTTCAGTCTATTCGGCTGGAGAGATTCATGAAACTATATGGTATTCCTGCATCCTCTTGCTAGGCAGAACATGCATCACCAGCTTTTTTCAAATCTGCATTTTGACTCTCGTGGGAACTTTAGTTCCTAAAGGTGACTTTGCTTGCACTCTAATAGACATTATACAGATTGTTAACATGAGGCCTCCATGTGATACTGTGTCAAACTAGGTAAGTGTGATAGACTTCATTTACGTGAGAATTCTGAACACCAATTGGATCGCCAAAGTAATGCTGCAGTTCCCTTTCCTCAGCTTCGCGCTTACATCCTGGAGTCCAAAGGGTTACATGCAGTAATAATGCCATGTTACTCAGATTTGTTCTTTGGTTCCCTCTGTAGGCAAGGAGAAATTCATAGAACTGTATGGTATTCCTGATTGCCCTTGATAGGCACAAGATGAATCACTAGGTGCTCTTCAAATCTGGAATGTTACTGTCTTGGGAACTGTAGTTGTATCTTGTATTTTGCCTTCAGTGTAATAGGCACTATACGTTTTCCTAACATGAGGCCTCCCTGTGCTGTTGCATCAAACTAGATAAGTGTAATAGACTGCATTTACCTGACAATTCCAACCCTCATTGGATTGTGAAGTAATGGTGCCATTCATTTTCCTCACCTTTGCACTTGCATTCTGGAGTCCAATGGCTGGCATGCAGTAAGAAAGCCATGTTACTCCAGTTTGTTCTGGGGTTCACTCTGTTGGCCTGGAGAGATCTGTGAAGCTTTATGTCAGTCCTGATTCCCCTTATTGGCAGAACATGCATCACTAGCTTTTTT
Organism: Liasis olivaceus; assembly: GCA_030867105.1. Taxonomy (NCBI): domain Eukaryota; kingdom Metazoa; phylum Chordata; class Lepidosauria; order Squamata; family Pythonidae; genus Liasis; species Liasis olivaceus. Next base: position 61,736,574 of record CM061351.1, read on the forward strand.
GCACATCTGAAGTTTGATTCTCGTGGGGCCTTTATTCCTAAAGGTGACTTTGCTTCCACTCTAATAGACATTATACAGATTGTTAACATGAGGCCTCCATGTGATGTAGTGGAAACTAGATACGTGTAATAAACTGCATTTATATGACAATTCTGAAGACCAATTGGATCGCCAAAATAATGCTGCAGTTCATTTTCCTCACCTTTGCAGTTGCATTCTGGAGTCCAATGGCTGGCATGCAGTAAGAAAGCCATGTTACTCCAGTTTGTTCTGGGGTTCACTCTGTTGGCCTGGAGAGATCTGTGAAGCTTTATGTCAGTCCTGATTCCCCTTATTGGCAGAACATGCATCACTAGCTTTTTTGCACATCTGAAGTTTGATTCTCGTGGGGCCTTTATTCCTAAAGGTGACTTTGCTTCCACTCTAATAGACATTATACAGATTGTTAACATGAGGCCTCCATGTGATGTAGTGCAAGCTAGATACGTGTAATAAACTGCATTTACATGACAATTCTGAAGACCAATTGGATCGCCAAAATAATGCTGCAGTTCATTTTCCTCACCTTTGCAGTTGCATTCTGGAGTCCAATGGCTGGCATGCAGTAAGAAAGCCATGTTACTCCAGTTTGTTCTGGGGTTCACTCTGTTGGCCTGGAGAGATCTGTGAAGCTTTATGTCAGTCCTGATTCCCCTTATTGGCAGAACATGCATCACTAGCTTTTTTGCACATCTGAAGTGTGATTCTCGTGGGGCCTTTATTCCTAAAGGTGACTTTGCTTCCACTCTAATAGACATTATACAGATTGTTAACATGAGGCCTCCATGTGATGTAGTGCAAGCTAGATACGTGTGATAAACTGCATTTACATGACAATTCTGAAGACCAATTGGATCGCCAAAGTAATGCTGCAGTTCACTTTCCTCACCTTTGCACTTGCATTCTTGAGTCCAATGGCTGGCATGCAGTAATTAAGCCATGTTGCTCAAATTTGTTCTTGCTTTCACTCTATTCGGCTGGAGAGATTCATGAAACTATATGCTATTCCTGCATCCTCTTCCTAGGCAGAACATGCATCACCAGCTTTTTTCAAATCTGCATTTTGACTCTCGTGGGAACTTTAGTTCCTAAAGGTGACTTTGCTTGCACTCTAATAGACATTATACAGATTGTTAACATGAGGCCTCCATGTGATACTGTGTCAAACTAGGTAAGTGTGATAGACTTCATTTACGTGAGAATTCTGAACACCAATTGGATCGCCAAAGTAATGCTGCAGTTCCCTTTCCTCAGCTTCGCGCTTACATCCTGGAGTCCAAAGGGTTACATGCAGTAATAATGCCATGTTACTCAGATTTGTTCTTTGGTTCCCTCTGTAGGCAAGGAGAAATTCATAGAACTGTATGGTATTCCTGATTGCCCTTGATAGGCACAAGATGAATCACTAGGTGCTCTTCAAATCTGGAGTGTGACTGTCTTGGGAACTGTAGTTGTATCTTGTATTTTGCCTTCAGTGTAATAGGCACTATACGTTTTCCTAACATGAGGCCTCCCTGTGCTGTTGCATCAAACTAGATAAGTGTAATAGACTGCATTTACCTGACAATTCCAACCCTCATTGGATTGTGAAGTAATGGTGCCATTCATTTTCCTCACCTTTGCACTTGCATTCTGGAGTCCAATGGCTGGCATGCAGTAAGAAAGCCATGTTACTCCAGTTTGTTCTGGGGTTCACTCTGTTGGCCTGGAGAGATCTGTGAAGCTTTATGTCAGTCCTGATTCCCCTTATTGGCAGAACATGCATCACTAGCTTTTTTGCACATCTGAAGTTTGATTCTCGTGGGGCCTTTATTCCTAAAGGTGACTTTGCTTCCACTCTAATAGACATTATACAGATTGTTAACATGAGGCCTCCATGTGATGTAGTGCAAGCTAGATACGTGTGATAAACTGCATTTACATGACAATTCTGAAGACCAATTGGATCGCCAAAGTAATGCTGCAGTTCACTTTCCTCACCTTTGCAGTTGCATTCTGGAGTCCAATGGCTGGCATGCAGTAAGAAAGCCATGTTACTCCAGTTTGTTCTGGGGTTCACTCTGTTGGCCTGGAGAGATCTGTGAAGCTTTATGTCAGTCCTGATTCCCCTTATTGGCAGAACATGCATCACTAGCTTTTTTGCACATCTGAAGTTTGATTCTCGTGGGGCCTTTATTCCTAAAGGTGACTTTGCTTCCACTCTAATAGACATTATACAGATTGTTAACATGAGGCCTCCATGTGATGTAGTGCAAGCTAGATACGTGTGATAAACTGCATTTACATGACAATTCTGAAGACCAATTGGATCGCCAAAGTAATGCTGCAGTTCACTTTCCTCACCTTTGCACTTGCATTCTTGAGTCCAATGGCTGGCATGCAGTAATTAAGCCATGTTGCTCAAATTTGTTCTTGCTTTCACTCTATTCGGCTGGAGAGATTCATGAAACTATATGCTATTCCTGCATCCTCTTCCTAGGCAGAACATGCATCACCAGCTTTTTTCAAATCTGCATTTTGACTCTCGTGGGAACTTTAGTTCCTAAAGGTGACTTTGCTTGCACTCTAATAGACATTATACAGATTGTTAACATGAGGCCTCCATGTGATACTGTGTCAAACTAGGTAAGTGTGATAGACTTCATTTACGTGAGAATTCTGAACACCAATTGGATCGCCAAAGTAATGCTGCAGTTCCCTTTCCTCAGCTTCGCGCTTACATCCTGGAGTCCAAAGGGTTACATGCAGTAATAATGCCATGTTACTCAGATTTGTTCTTTGGTTCCCTCTGTAGGCAAGGAGAAATTCATAGAACTGTATGGTATTCCTGATTGCCCTTGATAGGCACAAGATGAATCACTAGGTGCTCTTCAAATCTGGAGTGTGACTGTCTTGGGAACTGTAGTTGTATCTTGTATTTTGCCTTCAGTGTAATAGGCACTATACGTTTTCCTAACATGAGGCCTCCCTGTGCTGTTGCATCAAACTAGATAAGTGTAATAGACTGCATTTACCTGACAATTCCAACCCTCATTGGATTGTGAAGTAATGGTGCCATTCATTTTCCTCACCTTTGCACTTGCATTCTGGAGTCCAATGGCTGGCATGCAGTAAGAAAGCCATGTTACTCCAGTTTGTTCTGGGGTTCACTCTGTTGGCCTGGAGAGATCTGTGAAGCTTTATGTCAGTCCTGATTCCCCTTATTGGCAGAACATGCATCACTAGCTTTTTTGCACATCTGAAGTTTGATTCTCGTGGGGCCTTTATTCCTAAAGGTGACTTTGCTTCCACTCTAATAGACATTATACAGATTGTTAACATGAGGCCTCCATGTGATGTAGTGCAAGCTAGATACGTGTGATAAACTGCATTTACATGACAATTCTGAAGACCAATTGGATCGCCAAAGTAATGCTGCAGTTCACTTTCCTCACCTTTGCAGTTGCATTCTGGAGTCCAATGGCTGGCATGCAGTAAGAAAGCCATGTTACTCCAGTTTGTTCTGGGGTTCACTCTGTTGGCCTGGAGAGATCTGTGAAGCTTTATGTCAGTCCTGATTCCCCTTATTGGCAGAACATGCATCACTAGCTTTTTTGCACATCTGAAGTTTGATTCTCGTGGGGCCTTTATTCCTAAAGGTGACTTTGCTTCCACTCTAATAGACATTATACAGATTGTTAACATGAGGCCTCCATGTGATGTAGTGCAAACTAGATACGTGTGATAAACTGCATTTACATGACAATTCTGAACACCAATTGGATCGCCAAAATAATGCTGCAGTTCATTTTCCTCACCTTTGCAGTTGCATTCTGGAGTCCAATGGCTGGCATGCAGTAAGAAAGCCATGTTACTCCAGTTTGTTCTGGGGTTCACTCTGTTGGCCTGGAGAGATCTGTGAAGCTTTATGTCAGTCCTGATTCCCCTTATTGGCAGAACATGCATCACTAGCTTTTTTGCACATCTGAAGTTTGATTCTCGTGGGGCCTTTATTCCTAAAGGTGACTTTGCTTCCACTCTAATAGACATTATACAGATTGTTAACATGAGGCCTCCATGTGATGTAGTGCAAGCTAGATACGTGTGATAAACTGCATTTACATGACAATTCTGAAGACCAATTGGATCACCAAAGTAATGCTGCAGTTCACTTTCCTCACCTTTGCACTTGCATTCTTGAGTCCAATGGCTGGCCTGCAGTAATTAAGCCATGTTGCTCAAATTTGTTCTTGCTTTCACTCTATTCGGCTGGAGACATTCATGAAACTATATGGTATTCCTGCATCCTCTTGCTAGGCGGAACATGCACCACCAGCTTTTTTCAAATCTGCATTTTGACTCTCGTGGGAACTTTAGTTCCTAAAGGTGACTTTGCTTGCACTCTAATAGACATTATACAGATTGTTAACATGAGGCCTCCATGTGATGCTGTGTCAAACTAGGTAAGTGTGATAGACTTCATTTACGTGAGAATTCTGAACACTCGTTGCATTGCTAAAGTAATGCTGCAGTTCCCTTTCCTCAGCTTCGCGCTTACATCCTGGAGTCCAAAGGGTTACATGCAGTAATAATGCCATGTTACTCAAATTTGTTCTTTGGTTCGCTCTGTAGGCAAGGAGAAATTCATGGAACTGTATGGTATTCCTGATTGCCCTTGATAGGCACAAGATGAATCACTAGGTGCTCTTCAAATCTGGAGTGTGACTGTCCTGGGAACTGTAGTTGTATCTTGTATTTTGCCTTCAGTGTAATAGGCACTATACGTTTCCCTAACATGAGGCCTCCCTGTGCTGTTGCATCAAACTAGATAAGTGTAATAGACTGCATTTACCTGACAATTCCAACCCTCATTGGATTGTTAAGTAATGATGCCCTTCACTTTCCTCACCTTTCCACTTCCATTCTGGAGTCCAGTGGCTGGCATACAGTAATTAAGCCATTGCTTAAATTTGTTCTTGCTTTCACTCTATTGGCTTGGAGAGATTCGTGAAGCTATATGTAGTCTTACTTCCCCTTTTTGGCAGAACATGCATCACCAGCTTTTTTCAGATCTGGGCTTTAACTCTCGTGGAAACTTTATTTCCTAAACCTGAATTTGCACATGGTCTAATAGATATTATACAGATTGCCAATGTGGCCTAAAGGAAATGTTGCGTCAAACTAGGTAAGTGAGATAGATTACTTTACATCAGAACCCTGAACACTTGTTGAATTGCTAAAGTAATGCTGCAGATCACTTTCCTCAGCTTCGAATTTACATTATGGAGTCCAAAGGGTTACATGCAGTAATAAGGCCATGTTACTCAAATTTCATAGGATAATGCTGATTATTACATTTATCTAGTTTGATGAAACAGCACGGGGATGGTTCAACTTAGCAAAATGTATTCTTTGGATCATTCTTAAGGCAAGGAGAGATTCATGGAACTATGATGTTTTCTGATTATATCAGCAGGGGAGAACATGAATCCTCAGGTCTTTTTCAAATCTGCTGTTTGTATGACCCGGGAACATCAGTTCTGAAAGTGGATTTTTGCACTCACTATGAGAGGCATTACACTGTTGTTTATATGAAGTGTCTATATCAAGTTGCATGGAACCAGATAAGTGTCAAAGAGTGCGTTTTCATGATAATTCTGAAGTCTCATTCTGTTGGAAACGTAATGCTATAGTTCTCTTTTCCCTAGTTTCCAGTTGCCTTGTAGAGACGATTTGAGGATCTGCGGTAATAGGCTGTTTTTTCCAACTTTATTCTTTGGATCTCTCTTAAGACAAGGAGAGATTCATGAAACCATGATGTTTTTCTGATTCTACTACCTAGAGAGAACATGAATCATTGGGTCTTTTTCAGATCCAGTGTTTGTCTGAGCCGAAAAGCTCAGTTCTAAAAGTGGAGTTTCGCCGTCACTACAATAGGCCTTTTGAGCATATGCGGTAATAGGCCGTTTTTTCCAACTTTATTCTTTGGATCACTCTTAACGCAAGGAGAGATTCATGGAACCATGATGTTTTTCTGATTATATCACTGGGGGAGAACATGAATCCTCAGGTCTTTTTCAAATCTGGTGTTTGTATGACCCGGGAACATCAGTTCTGAAAGTGGATTTTTGCACTCACTATGAGAGGCATTACAGTGTTGGTGATACGAAGTGTCTATGTCATGTTGCATGGAACCAGATAAGTGTCAAAGAGTGCGTTTTCATGATAATTCTGAAGTCTCATTCTATTGGAAACGTAATGCTATACTTCTCTTTTCCCTAGTTTCCAGTTGCCTTGTAGAGACGATTTGAGGATCTGCGGTAATAGGCCGTTTTTTCCAACTTTATTCTTTTGATCACTCCTAAGGCAAGGAGAGATTCTTGAAAGCATAATGTTTTTCTGATTCTACTACCTACGGAGAACATGGATCATGACGTCTTTCTAAAATTTAGTGTTTGTCTGGGCCGGGAACCTCAGTTCTGAAAGTGGTATTTCGCGGTAATCGGCCGTTTTTTCCGACATTATTGTTTGGATCTCCCTTAAGGCAAGGAGAGATTCTTGAAACCATGATGTTTTTCTGATTCTCCTACCTAGGGAGAACATGGATCATGACGTCTTTCTAAAATTTAGTGTTTGTCTGGGCCGGGAACCTCCGGTCCGAAAGCGGTGTTTCGCGGTAATAGGCCGTTTTTATAAAATTTATTGTTTGGATCTCTTTTAAGGCAAGGAGAGATTCTTGAAAACATGATGTTTTTCTTATTCTACTACCTTGGGAGATCATGAATCACGACGTCTTTTTCAAATCTGGTGTTTTTCTGGGCCGGGAACATCAGTTCTGAAAGTGGAGGTTCACCGTCAATACATTACGCCATATGAGCATATGCGGTAATAGGCCATTTTTTCCAACTTTATTCTTTTGATCACTCCTAAAGCAAGGAGAGATTCTTGAAAACATGATGTTTTTCTTATTCTACTACCTAGGGAGAACATGGATCACAATGTCTTTCTAAAATTCAGTGTTTATCTGGGCCGGGAACCTCAGTTCTGAAAGTGGTGTTTCGCGGTAATAGGCCGTTTTTTCAAACTTCATTGTTTGAATCTCTCTTAAGGCAAGGAGAGATTCATGAAACCATGATGTTTTTCTGATTCTACTACCTAGGGAGAACATGAATCATTGGGTCTTTTTCAGATCCAGTGTTTGTCTGAGCCGAAAAGCTCAGTTCTGAAAGTGGAGTTTCGCCGTCACTACAATAGGCCTTTTGAGCATATGCGGTAATAGGCCGTTTTTCCAACTTTATTCTTTGGATCACTCCTAAAGCAAGGAGAGATTCTTGAAAACATGATGTTTTTCTGATTGTACTACCTAGGGAGAAGATGGATCACGATGTCTTTCTCAAATTTAGTGTTTGTCTGGGCCGGGAACCTCAGGTCTGAAAGTGGTGTTTCGTGGTAATAGGCCGTTTTTTCGAAATTTATTCTTTGGATCTCTGTTAAGGCAAGGAGAGAAACTTGAAAACATGATGTTTTTCTTATTCTACTACCTAGTGAGACCATGAATCACGACATCTTTTTCAAATCTGGTGTTTGTCTGGGCCGGGAACATCAGTTCTGAAAGTGGAGTTTAACCCTCAATACAAGAGGCCTTTTGAGCATATGCGGTAGTAGGCCGTTTTTTCCAACTTTATTCTTTTCATCACTCCTAAAGCAAGGAGAGATTCTTGAAAACATGATGTTTTTCTGATTGTACTACCTAGGGAGAACATGGATGACGATGTCTTTCTCAAATTTCGTGTTTATCTGGGCCGGGAACATCAAGTCTGAAAGTGGTGTTTCGGGGTAATAGTCCGTTTTTTCAAACTTTATTCTTTGGATCTCTCTTAATGGAAGGAGAGATTCTTGAAAACATGATGTTTTTCTCATTCTACTACCTAGGGAGACCATGAATCACAAGGTCTTTTTCAAATCTGGTGGTTATGTGGGCCAGGAACATCAGTTCTGAAAGTGGAGTTTCACCGTCAATACAATAGGCCTTTTGAGCATATGCGGTAATAGGCCGTTTTTTCCAACTTTATTCTTTTGATCACTCCTAAGGCCAGGAGAGATTCTTGAAAATATAATGTTTTTCTGATTCTACTACCTAGGGAGAACATGGATCACGATGTCTTTCTCACATTTAGTGTTTATCTGGGCCGGGAACCTCAGGTCTGAAAGTGGTGTATCGCGGTAATAGGCCGTTTTTTCAAACTTTATTCTTTGGATCTGTCTTAATGGAAGGAGAGATTCTTGAAAACATGATGTTTTTCTCATTCTACTAGCTAGGGAGACCATGAATGACGACGTCTTTTTCATATCTGGTGGTTGTCTGGACCAGGAACATCAATTCTGAAAGTGGAGTTTCACCGTCATTACAATGGGCCTTTTCAGCATGTCCTGTAATAGGCCGTTTTTTCCAACTTTATTCTTTTGATCACTCCTAAGGCAAGGAGAGATTCTTGAGAACATGATCTTTTTCTGATTCTACTACCTAGGGAGAACATGGATCACTTTGTTTTTCTCAAATTTCATGTTTATCTGGGCCGGGAACCTCTGGTCTGAAAGTGGTGTATCGCAGTTATACGCCGTTTTTTCTAACTTTATTCTTTTGATCACTCTTAAGTCAAGGAGAGATTCTTGAAAACATGATGTTTTTCTGAATCTACTACCTAAGGAGACCATGAATCACGACGTCTTTTTCAAATCTGGTGGTTGTCTGGGCCAAGAACATCAGTTCTGAAAGTGGAGTTTCACCGTCAATACAATAGGCCATTTGAGCATCTGCGGTAGTAGGCCGTTTTTTCCAACTTTATTCTTTTGATCACTCCTAAGGCCAGGAGAGATTCTTGAAAACATGATGTTTTTCTGATTCTAATACCTAGGGAGAACACGGATGACGATGTCTTTCTCAAATTTAGTGTTTATCTGGGCCGGGAACCTCAGGTGTGAAAGTGGTGTTTCGCGGTAATAGGCCGTTTTTTCAAACTTTATTGTTTCGATCTCTCCTAAGGCAAGGAGAGATTCTTGAAAACATGATGTTTTTCTTATTCTACTACCTAGGGAGACCATGGATCACGACGTCTTTTTTAAATCTGGTGTTTGTCTGGGCCGGGAACATCAGTTCTGAAAGTGGAGTTTCACCGTCAATACAATAGGCCTTTTGAGCATATGCGGTAGTAGGCCGTTTTTTCCAACATTATTCTTTTGATCACTCCTAAGGCAAGGAGAGATTCTTGAAAACATGATGTTTTTCTGATTCTACTACCTAGGGAGAACATGGATCACGATGTGTTTCTCAAATTTAATGTTTATCTTGGCCGGGAACCTGAAGTCTGAAAGTGGTGTTTCGCGGTAAGAGGCCGTTTTTTCAAACTTTATTCTTTGGATCTCTCTTATGGGAAGGAGAGATTCTTTAAAACATTATGTTTTTCTCATTCTACTACCTAGGGACACCATGAATCACGACGTCTTTTTCTAATCAGGTCTTTGTCTGTGCCGGGAACATCAGTTCTGAAAGTGGACTTTCGCCGTCCATCCAATAGGCCTTTTCAACATATGCGGTAATCGGCTGTTTTTCCAACTTTATTCTTTTGATCACTCCTAAGGCAAGGAGAGATTCTTGAAAACATGATGTTTTTCAGATTCTACTACGTAGGGAGAACATGGATCACGATGTCTTTCTCAAATTTAGTGTTTATCTGGGCCAGGAACCTCAGGTCTGAAAGTGGTGTCTCGCGGTAATAGGCCGTTTTTTCAAACTTTATTGTTTGGATCTCTCTAAGGCAATGAGAGGTTCTTGAAAACATGATGTTTTTCTTATTCTACTACCTAGGGAGACCATGAATTACGACGTCTTTTTCATATCTGGTGGTTGTCTGGACCAGGAACATCAGTTCTGAAAGTGGAGTTTCACCGTCAATACAATAGGCCTTTTGAGCATGTGCTGTAATAGGCCGTTTTTTCCAACTTTATTCTTTTGATCACTCCTAAGGCAAGGAGAGATTCTTGAAAACATGAATTTTTTCTGATTCTAATACCTAGGGAGAACATGGATCACGATGTCTTTCTCAAATTTAGTGTTTCTCTTGGCCGGGAACCTGAAGTCTGAAAGTGGTGTTTCGCGGTAATAGGCCGTTTTTTCAAAGTTTATTCTTTGGATCTCTCTTAAGGGAAGGAGAGATTCTTGAAAACATGATGTTTTTCTGATTCTACTACCTAGGGAGAACATGATTCATGACATCTTTTTCAAATCTGGGGTTTGTCTGGGCCGGGAACATCAGTTCTGAAAGTGGAGTTTCACCGTCAATACAATAGGCCTTTTGAGCATATGCGGTAGTAGGCCGTTTTTTCCAACTTTATTCTTTTGATCACTCCTAAGGCAAGGAGAGATTCTTGAAAACATGATGTTTTTCTGATACTACTACGTAGGGAAAACATGCATCACGATGTCTTTCTCAAATTTAGTCTTCATCTGGGCCGGGAACCACAGGTCTGAAAGTGGTGTCTCGCGGTAATAGGCCGTTTTTTCAAACTTTATTGTTTGGATCTCTCTAAGGCAATGAGAGGTTCTTGAAAACATGATGTTTTTCTTATTCTACAACCTAGGGAGACCATGAATTACGACGTCTTTTTCATATCTGGTGGTTGTCTGGACCAGGAACATCAGTTCTGAAAGTGGAGTTTCACCGTCAATACAATAGGCCTTTTGAGCATGTGCTGTAATAGGCCGTTTTTTCCAACTTTATTCTTTTGATCACTCCTAAGGCAAAGAGAGATTCTTGAAAACATGAATTTTTTCTAATTATAATACCTAGGGAGAAGATGGATCACGATGTCTTTCTCAAATTTAGTGTTTATCTTGGCCGGGAACCTGAAGTCTGAAAGTGGTGTTTCGCGGTAATAGGCCGTTTTTTCAAAGTTTATTCTTTGGATCTCTCTTAAGGGAAGGAGAGATTCTTGAAAACCTGATGTTGTTCTCATTCTACTACCTAGGGAGACCATGAATCACGATGACTTTTTCAAATCTGGTGGTTGTCTGGGCCAGGAACATCAGTTCTGAAAGCGGAGTTTCACCGTCAATACAATAGGCCATTTGAGCATGTACGGTAATAGGCCGTTTTTTCCAACTTTATTCTTTTGATCTCTCCTTAGAGATTCTTGAAAACATGATGTTTTTCTGATTCTACTACCTAGGGAGAACATGGGTCACGATGTCTTTCTCAAATTTACTGTTTGTCTGGGCCGGGAACCTCAGGTCTCAAAGTGGTGTTTCGCGGTAATAGGCCGTTTTTTCAAACTTTGTCCTTTGGATCTCTCTTAAGGGAAGGAGAGAATCTTGAAACCATGACGTTTTTCTGATTCTACTACCTAGGGAGAACATGAATCCCGACGTCTTTTTCAAATCTGGTCTTAGTCGGAGCCGGGAACCTCAGTTCTAAAAGTGGAGTTCACAGTCAATACAATAGGCCTTTAGATGATATGCGGTAATAGGCCGTTTTTTCGAACATTATTCTCTGGATCTCTCTTAAGGCAATGAGAGAATCTTGAAACCATGACGTTTTTCTGATTCTACTACCTAGGGAGAACATGAATCACGATGTCTTTTTCAAATCTGGTTTTTGTCTGGGCCGGGAACGTCAGTTCTGAAAGTGCTATTTCGCGGTAATAGGCCGTTTTTTCCAACATTATTCTCTGGATCTCTCTTAAGGCAAGGAGAGAATCTTGAAACCATGATGCTTTTCTGATTCTACTACCTAGGGAGAACATGAATCACGACGTCTTTTTCAAATCTAGTGTTTGTCTGGGCCGGGATCCTCAGTTCTGAAAGTGCTATTTCGCGGTAATAGGCTGTTTTTTCGAAAATTATTCTCTGGATGTCTCTTAAGTCAAGTAGAGAATCTTGACACCATGATGTTTTTCTGATTGTACTACCTAGGGAGAACATAAATCACGATGTCTTTTTCAAATCTGGTGATTGTCTGGGCCGGGAACCTCAGTTCTGAAAGTGGTATTTCTCGGTAATAGTCCGTTTTTTCGAAAATTATTCTCTGGATCTCACTTAAGGCAAGGAGAGAATCTTGAAACCATGATGTTTTTCTGATTCTACTACCTAGGGAGAACATGAATCACGATGTCTTTTTCAAATCTGGTGTTTGTCTGGGCCGGGATCCTCAGTTCTGAAAGTGCTATTTCGCGGTAATAGGCCGTTTTTTCCATCATTATTCTCCGGATCTCTCTTAAGGCAAGGAGGGCATCATGAAACCATGATGTTTTTCTGATTCTAATACCTAGGGAGAACATGGACCACGACGTCTTTTTCAAATCTGATATTTGTCTGGGCCGGGAACCTCAGTTCTGAAAGTGATATTTCGCGGTAATAGGCGGTTTTTTCCAACATTATTCTTTGCATCTCTCTTAAGGCAAGGAGAGAAACATGAAACCATGATGTTTTTCTGATTATACTACCTAGGGTGAACATGAAGACGTCATGATTCATGTTCTCCCTAATTAGTAGAATCAGAAAAACATCGTGGTTTCAAGTTTGTCTCCTTGCCTTAAGAGAGATCCAATGAATAAAGTTGGAAAAAATGGCCTATTACCGCATAAGCTCAAAAGGCCTATTGTATTGACGGTGAAACTCCACTTGCAGAACTGAGGTTCCCGCCCAGACAAACACCAGATTTGAAAAAGACGTCGTGATTCATGTTCTCCCTAAGTAGTACAATCAGAAAAACATCATGGTTTCAAGATTCTCTCCTTGCCTTAAGAGAGATCCACAGAAAAATGTTGGGAAAAACGGCCTATTACCGCGAAATACCACTTTCACAACTGAGGTTCCCGGCCCAGACAAACACCAGATTTGAAAAAGACGTCGTGATTCATGTTCTCCCTAGGTAGTAGAATCAGAAAAACACCATGGTTTCAAGCTTCTCTCCTTGCCTTCAGAGAGATCCAAAGAATAAAGTTGGAAAAAATGGCCTATTACCGCATATGCTCTAGAGGCCTATTGTATTGAAGGTGAAACTCGACCTTTAGAACTGAGTTTCCCGGCCCTGACTGACACCAGACTTGAAAAAGACGTCGAGATTCATGTTCTCCCTAGGAAGGAGAATCAGAAAAACATCATGGTTTCAAGATTCTCTCCTTCACTTAAGAGAGATCGAGAGAATAATGTTGGAAAAAACGGCCTTTTACCGCGAAATACCACTTTCAGAACTGAAGTTCCAGGTCCAGACAAACACCAGATTTGAAAAAGACGTCGTGATTCATGTACCTCCTAGGTAGTAGAATCAGAAAAACATCATGGTTTCAAGATTCTCCCCTTGCCTTAAGAGAGATCCAAAGAATAAAGTTGGAAAAAACGGCCTATTACCGAATATGCTCTAAAGGCCTATTGTATTTACAGTGAAACTCCACTTTTAGAACTGAAGTTCCCGGCCCCTACAACCACCAGATTTGAGAAAGACGTCGTGATTCATATTCTCACTAGGTAGTAGAATCAGAAAAACATCATGGTTTCAAGATTCTCTCATTCCCTTAAGAGAGACCCAGAGAATAATGTTGGAAAAAATGACCTATTACCGTGAAATACCACTTTCAGAACTGAGGTTCCAGGCCCAGACAAACACCAGATTTGAAAAAGACATCGTGATTCATGTTCTCCCTAGGTAGTATAATCAGAAAAACATCATGGTTTCAAGATTCTCCCCTTGCCTTAAGAGAGATCCAGAGCATAATGTTGGAAAAAAAGGCCTATTACCGCGAAATCCCACTTTCAGAACTGAGGTTCCCGGCCGAGACAAACACCAGATTTGAAAAAGACGTCGTGATTCATGTTCTCCCTAGGTAGTAGAATCAGAAAAACATCATGGTTTCAAGATTCTCTCCTTGCCTTTTGAGAGATCCAGAGGATAATGTTGGAAAAAACGGCCTATTACCGCGAAATACCACTTTCAGAACTGAGGTTCCCGGCCCAGACAAACACCAGATTTGAAAAAGACATCGTGATTCATGTTCTCCCTAGGTAGTAGAATCAGAAAAACATTATGGTTTCAAGATTCTCTCCTTGCCTTAAGAGAGATCCAAAGAATATAGTTGGAAAAAACGGCCTATTACCGCAGATGCTCTAAAGGCCTTTTGTATTTACGGTGAAACTCCACTTTTAGAACTGAAGTTCCCGGCCCCGACAAACACCAGATTTGAGAAAGACGTCGTGATTCATGTTCTCCCTAGGTAGTAGAATCAGAAAAACATCATGGTTTCAAGATTCTCTCCTTGCCTTAAGAGAGATCCAGAGAATAATGTTGGAGAAAACGGCCTATTGCCGTGAAATACTACGTTCAGAACTGAGGTTCCCGGCCGAGACAAACACCAGATTTGAAAAAGACGTCGTGATTCATGTTCTCCCTAGATAGTCGAATCAGAAAAACATCATGGTTTCAAGATTCTCTCCTTGCCTTAAGAGAGATCCAGAGAATAATGTTAGGAAAAACGGCCTATTACCGCGAAATACCACTTTCAGAACTGAGGTTCCCGGCCCCGACAAACACCAGATTTGAGAAAGACGTCGTGATTAATGTTCTCACTAGGTAGTAGAATCAGAAAAACATTATGGTTTCAAGATTCTCTCCTTGCCTTAAGAGAGATCCAAAGAATAAAGTTGGAAAAAACGGCCTATTACCGCATATGCTCTAAAGGCCTATATTATTTACGGCGAAACTCCACTTTTAGAAATGAAGTTCCCGGCCCCGACATACACCAGATTTGAGAAAGACGTCGTGATTCATGTTCTCCCTAGGTAGTAGAATCAGAAAAACACCACGGTTTCAAGCTTCTCTCCTTGCCTTCAGTGAGATCCAAAGAATAAAGTTGGAAAAAACGGCCTATTACCGCATATGCTCTAGAGGCCTATTGTATTGAAGGTGAAACTCGACCTTTAGAACTGAGGTTCCCGTCCCTGACTGACACCAGATTTGAAAAAGACGTCGAGATTCATGTTCTCCCTAGGAAGGAGAATCAGAAAAACATCATGGTTTCAAGATTCTCTCCTTGACTTAAGAGAGATCGAGAGAATAATGTTGGAAAAAACGGCCTTTTACCGGGAAATACCACTTTCAGAACTGAAGTTCCAGGCCCAGACAAACACCAGATTTGAAAAAGACATCGTGATTCATGTACCTCCTAGGTAGTAGAATCAGAAAAACATCATGGTTTCAAGATTCTCTCCTTGCCTTAAGAGATATCCAGAGAAAAATATCGGAAAAAACGGCGTATTGCCGCGAAATACTACGTTCAGAACTACCCTTCCCGGCCCAGACAAACACCGGATTTGAAAAAGGCATCGTGATTGATGTTCTCCCTAGGTAGTAGAATCAGAAAAACATCATGGTTTCAAGCTTCTCTCCTTGTCTTAAGAGAGATCCAAAGAATAATGTTCGAAAAAACGGCCTATTACCGCACATGCTCAAAAGGCCTATTGTATTGACGGTGACCCTCCACTTTTAGAACTGAGGTTCCTGGCCCAGACAAACAGCAGATTTGAAAAAGACGTCGTGATTCATGTTCTCCCGAGGTAGTAGAATCAGAAAAACATCATGGTTTCAAGATTCTCTCCTTGCCTTAAGAGAGACCCAGAGAATAATGTTGGAAAAAATGACCTATTACCGTGAAATACCACTTTCAGAACTGAAGTTCCAGGCCCAGACAAACACCAGATTTGAAAAAGACGTCGTGATTCATGTACCTCCTAGGTAGTAGAATCAGAAAAACATCATGGTTTCAAGATTCTCTCCTTGCCTTAAGAGATATCCAGAGAATAATATCGGAAAAAACGGCGTATTACCGCGACATACTACTTTCAGAACTGAATTTACTGGACCAGACAAACACCGGATTTGAAAAAGGCATCGTGATTGATGTTCTCCCTAGGTAGTAGAATCAGAAAAACATCATGGTTTCAAGCTTCTCTCCTTGTCTTAAGAGAGATCCAAAGAATAATGTTCGAAAAAACGGCCTATTACCGCACATGCTGAAAAGGCCTATTGTATTGACGGTGACCCTCCACTTTTAGAACTGAGGTTCCTGGCCCAGACAAACACCAGATTTGAAAGACACATCGTGATTCATGTTCTCCCTAGGTAGTACAATCAGAAAAACATCATGGTTTCAAGATTCTCTCCTTGCCTTAAGAGAGACCCAGAGAATAATGTTGGAAAAAACGGCCAATTACCGCGAAATACCACTTTCAGAACTGAGGTTCCCGGCCCAGACAAACACCAGATTTGAAAAAGACGTCGTGATTCATGTTCTCCCGAGGTATTAGAATCAGAAAAACATCATGGTTTCAAGATTCTCTCCTTGCCTTAAGAGAGACCCAGAGAATAATGTTGGAAAAAACGGCCTATTACCGCGAAATACCACTTTCAGAACTGAGGTTCCCGGCCCAGACAAACACCAGATTTGAAAAAGACATCGTGATTCATCTTCTCCCTAGGTAGTAGAATCAGAAAAACATCATGGTTTCAAGATTCTCTCCTTGCCTTAAAAGAGATCCAGAGAATAATGTTAGAAAAAACGGCCTATTACCGCGAAATACCACTTTCAGAACTGAGATTCCCGGCCCAGACAAACACCAGATTTCAGAAAGACGTAGTGATTCATGTTCTCCCTAGGTAGTAGAATCAGAAAAACATTATGGTTTCAAGATTCTCTCCTTGCCTTAAGAGAGATCCAAAGAATAAAGTTGGAAAAAAACGGCCTATTACCGCATATGCTCTAAAGGCCTATTGTATTTACGGTGAAACTCCACTTTTAGAACTGAAGTTACCGGCCCCTATAACCACCAGATTTGAGAAAGACGTCGTGATTCATATTCTCCCTAGGTAGTAGAATCAGAAAAACATCATGGTTTCAAGGTTCTCTCATTCCCTTAAGAGAGACCCAGAGAAAAATGTTGGAAAAAACGACCTATTACCGCGAAATACCACTTTAAGAAAAGAGGTTCCCGGCCGAGACAAACACCAGATTTGAAAAACACGTCATGATTCATGTTCTCCCTAGGTAGTAGAATCAGAAAAACATCATGGTTTCAAGAACTCTCCTTCCCTATAGAGAGATCCAGAGAATAATTTTGGAAAAAACGGCCTATTACCGCGAAATACCACTTTCAGAACTGAGGTTCCCGGCCCAGACAAACACCAGATTTGAAAAAGACGTCGTGATCCATGGTTCTCCCTAGGTAGTAGAATCAAAAAAACATCATATTTTCAAGATTCTCTCCTTGCCTTAAGAGAGATCCAGAGAATAATGTTGGAAAAAACGGCCTATTGCCGTGAAATACTACGTTCAGAACTGAGGTTCCCGGCCGAGACAAACACCAGATTTGAAAAAGACGTCGTGATTCATGTTCTCCCTAGATAGTAGAATCAGAAAAACATCATGGTTTCAAGATTCTCTCCTTGCCTTAAGAGAGATCCAGAGAATAATGTTAGGAAAAACGGCCTATTACCGCGAAATACCACTTTCAGAACTGAGGTTCCCGGCCCCGACAAACAGCAGATTTGAGAAAGACGTCGTGATTAATGTTCTCACTAGGTAGTAGAATCAGAAAAACATTATGGTTTCAAGATTCTCTCCTTGCCTTAAGAGAGATCCAAAAATAAAGTTGGAAAAAACGGCCTATTACCGCATATGCACTAAAGGCCTATATTATTTACGGCGAAACTCCACTTTTAGAAATGAAGTTCCCGGCCCCGACATACACCAGATTTGAGAAAGACGTCGTGATTCATGTTCTCCCTAGGTAGTAGAATCAGAAAAACACCATGGTTTCAGGCTTCTCTCCTTGCCTTCAGTGAGATCCAAAGAATAAAGTTGGAAAAAACGGCCTATTACCGCATATGCTCTAGAGGCCTATTGTATTGAAGGTGAAACTCGACCTTTAGAACTGAGGTTCCCGTCCCTGACTGACACCAGATTTGAAAAAGACGTCGAGATTCATGTTCTCCCTAGGAAGGAGAATCAGAAAAACATCATGGTTTCAAGATTCTCTCCTTGACTTAAGAGAGATCGAGAGAATAATGTTGGAAAAAACGGCCTTTTACCGGGAAATACCACTTTCAGAACTGAAGTTCCAGGCCCAGACAAACACCAGATTTGAAAAAGACATCGTGATTCATGTACCTCCTAGGTAGTAGAATCAGAAAAACATCATGGTTTCAAGATTCTCTCCTTGCCTTAAGAGATATCCAGAGAATAATATCGTAAAAAACGGCGTATTGCCGCGAAATACTACATTCAGAACTACCCTTCCCGGCCCAGACAAACACCGGATTTGAAAAAGGCATCGTGATTGATGTTCTCCCTAGGTAGTAGAATCAGAAAAACATCATGGTTTCAAGCTTCTCCCCTTGTCTTAAGAGAGATCCAAAGAATAATGTTCCAAAAAACGGCCTATTACCGCACATGCTCAAAAGGCCTATTGTATTGACGGTGACCCTCCACTTTTAGAACTGAGGTTCCTGGCCCAGACAAACAGCAGATTTGAAAAAGACGTCGTGATTCATGTTCTCCCGAGGTAGTAGAATCAGAAAAACATCATGGTTTCAAGATTCTCTCCTTGCCTTAAGAGAGACCCAGAGAATAATGTTGGAAAAAACGGCCAATTACCGCGAAATACCACTTTCAGAACTGAGGTTCCCGGCCCAGACAAACACCAGATTTGAAAAAGACATCGTGATTCATGTTCTCCCTAGGTAGTAGAATCAGAAAAACATCATGGTTTCAAGATTCTCTCCTTGCCTTAAAAGAGATCCAGAGAATAATGTTAGAAAAAACGGCCTATTACCGCGAAATACCACTTTCAGAACTGAGGTTCCCGGCCCAGACAAACACCAGATTTGAGAAAGACGTCGTGATTCATGTTCTCCCTAGGTAGTAGAATCAGAAAAACATTATGGTTTCAAGATTCTCTCCTTGCCTTAAGAGAGATCCAAAGAATATAGTTGGAAAAAACGGCCTATTACCGCATATGCTCTAAAGGCCTTTTGTATTTACGGTGAAACTCCACTTTTAGAACTGAAGTTACCGGCTCCTACAACCACCAGATTTGAGAAAGACGTCGTGATTCATATTCTCCCTAGGTAGTAGAATCAGAAAAACATCATGGTTTCAAGATTCTCTCCTTGCCTTAAGAGAGATCCAAAGAATAATGTTCGAAAAAACGGCCTATTACCGCACATGCTCAAAAGGCCTATTGTATTGACGGTGACCCTCCACTTTTAGAACTGAGGTTCCTGGCCCAGACAAACACCAGATTTGAAAGAGACATCGTGATTCATGTTCTCCCTAGGTAGTACAATCAGAAAAACATCATGGTTTCAAGATTCTCTCCTTGCCTTAAGAGAGACCCAGAGAATAATGTTGGAAAAAACGGCCAATTACCGCGAAATACCACTTTCAGAACTGAGGTTCCCGGCCCAGACAAACACCAGATTTGAAAAAGACGTCGTGATTCATGTTCTCCCTAGGTAGTAGAATCAGAAAAACATCATGGTTTCAAGGTTCTCTCATTCCCTTAAGAGAGACCCAGAGAATAATGTTGGAAAAAACGGCCTATTACCGCGAAATACCACTTTCAGAACTGAGGTTCCAGGCCCAGACAAACACCAGATTTGAAAAGGACATCGTGATTCATGTTCTCCCTAGGTAGTAGAATCAGAAAAACATCATGGTTTCAAGATTCTCCCCTTGTCTTTAGAGAGATCCAGAGCATAATGTTGGAAAAAACGGCCTATTACCGCGAAATCCCACTTTCAGAACTGAGGTTCCTGGCCGAGACAAACACCAGATTTGAAAAAGACGTCGTGATTCATGTTCTCCCTAGGTAGTAGAATCAGAAAAACATCATGGTTTCAAGATTCTCTCCTTTCCTTTTGAGAGATCCAGAGGATAATGTTGGAAAAAACGGCCTATTACCGCGAAATACCACTTTCAGAACTTAGGTTCCCGGGCCCGACAAACAACAGATTTGAGAAAGACCTCGTGATTCATGTTCTCCCTAGGTAGTAGAATCAGAAAAACATTATGGTTTCAAGATTCTCTCCTTGCCTTAAGAGAGATCCAAAGAATATAGTTGGAAAAAACGGCCTATTACCGCATATGCTCTAAACGCCTATTGTATTTACGGTGAAACTCCAGTTTTAGAAATGAAGTTCCCGGCCCCGACAAACACCAGATTTGAGAAAGACATCGTGATTCATGTTCTCCCTAGGTAGTAGAATCAGAAAAACATCATGGTTTCAATATTCTTTCCTTGCCTTAAGAGAGACCCAGAGAATAATCTTGGAAAAAACGGCCTATTACCGTGAAATACCACTTTCAGAACTGAAGTTCCAGGCCCAGACAAACACCAGATTTGAAAAAGACATTGTGATTCATGTTCTCCCTAGGAAATAGAATCAGAAAAACATCATGGTTTCAAGATTCTCTCCTTGCCTTAAGTGATCCAAAGTATAAAGTTGGAAAAAACGGCCTATTACCGCATATGCTGCAGAGGCCTCTTGTATTGACGGTGAAACTCAACTTTTAGAACTGAGGTTCCCAGCCCCGACTGACACCAGATTTGAAAAAGTCGTCGTGATTCATGTTCTCCCTACGTAGTAGAATCAGAAAAACATCATGGTTTCAAGATTCTTCCCTTGCCTTAAGAGAGATCTAGTGAATAATGTTGGAAAAAACGGCCTATTACCGCGAAATACCACTTTCAGAACTGAGGTTCCCGGCCCAGACAAACACCAGATTTGAAAAAGACATCGTGATTCATGTTCTCCCTAGGTAGTAGAATCAGAAAAACATTATGGTTTCAAGATTCTCTCCTTGCCTTAAGAGAGATCCAAAGAATATAGTTTGAAAAAACGGCCTATTACCGCAGATGCTCTAAAGGCCTTTTGTATTTACGGTGAAACTCCACTTTTAGAACTGAAGTTCCCGGCCCCGACAAACACCAGATTTGAGAAAGACGTCGTGATTCATGTTCTCCCTAGGTAGTAGAATCAGAAAAACATCATGGTTTCAAGATTCTCTCCTTGCCTTAAGAGAGATCCAGAGAATAATGTTGGAGAAAACGGCCTATTGCCGTGAAATACTACGTTCAGAACTGAGGTTCCCGGCCGAGACAAACACCAGATTTGAAAAAGACGTCGTGATTCATGTTCTCCCTAGATAGTCGAATCAGAAAAACATCATGGTTTCAAGATTCTCTCCTTGCCTTAAGAGAGATCCAGAGAATAATGTTAGGAAAAACGGCCTATTACCGCGAAATACCACTTTCAGAACTGAGGTTCCCGGCCCCGACAAACACCAGATTTGAGAAAGACGTCGTGATTAATGTTCTCACTAGGTAGTAGAATCAGAAAAACATTATGGTTTCAAGATTCTCTCCTTGCCTTAAGAGAGATCCAAAGAATAAAGTTGGAAAAAACGGCCTATTACCGCATATGCTCTAAAGGCCTATATTATTTACGGCGAAACTCCACTTTTAGAAATGAAGTTCCCGGCCCCGACATACACCAGATTTGAGAAAGACGTCGTGATTCATGTTCTCCCTAGGTAGTAGAATCAGAAAAACACCACGGTTTCAAGCTTCTCTCCTTGCCTTCAGTGAGATCCAAAGAATAAAGTTGGAAAAAACGGCCTATTACCGCATATGCTCTAGAGGCCTATTGTATTGAAGGTGAAACTCGACCTTTAGAACTGAGGTTCCCGTCCCTGACTGACACCAGATTTGAAAAAGACGTCGAGATTCATGTTCTCCCTAGGAAGGAGAATCAGAAAAACATCATGGTTTCAAGATTCTCTCCTTGACTTAAGAGAGATCGAGAGAATAATGTTGGAAAAAACGGCCTTTTACCGGGAAATACCACTTTCAGAACTGAAGTTCCAGGCCCAGACAAACACCAGATTTGAAAAAGACATCGTGATTCATGTACCTCCTAGGTAGTAGAATCAGAAAAACATCATGGTTTCAAGATTCTCTCCTTGCCTTAAGAGATATCCAGAGAAAAATATCGGAAAAAACGGCGTATTGCCGCGAAATACTACGTTCAGAACTACCCTTCCCGGCCCAGACAAACACCGGATTTGAAAAAGGCATCGTGATTGATGTTCTCCCTAGGTAGTAGAATCAGAAAAACATCATGGTTTCAAGCTTCTCTCCTTGTCTTAAGAGAGATCCAAAGAATAATGTTCGAAAAAACGGCCTATTACCGCACATGCTCAAAAGGCCTATTGTATTGACGGTGACCCTCCACTTTTAGAACTGAGGTTCCTGGCCCAGACAAACAGCAGATTTGAAAAAGACGTCGTGATTCATGTTCTCCCGAGGTAGTAGAATCAGAAAAACATCATGGTTTCAAGATTCTCTCCTTGCCTTAAGAGAGACCCAGAGAATAATGTTGGAAAAAATGACCTATTACCGTGAAATACCACTTTCAGAACTGAAGTTCCAGGCCCAGACAAACACCAGATTTGAAAAAGACGTCGTGATTCATGTACCTCCTAGGTAGTAGAATCAGAAAAACATCATGGTTTCAAGATTCTCTCCTTGCCTTAAGAGATATCCAGAGAATAATATCGGAAAAAACGGCGTATTACCGCGACATACTACTTTCAGAACTGAATTTACTGGACCAGACAAACACCGGATTTGAAAAAGGCATCGTGATTGATGTTCTCCCTAGGTAGTAGAATCAGAAAAACATCATGGTTTCAAGCTTCTCTCCTTGTCTTAAGAGAGATCCAAAGAATAATGTTCGAAAAAACGGCCTATTACCGCACATGCTGAAAAGGCCTATTGTATTGACGGTGACCCTCCACTTTTAGAACTGAGGTTCCTGGCCCAGACAAACACCAGATTTGAAAGACACATCGTGATTCATGTTCTCCCTAGGTAGTACAATCAGAAAAACATCATGGTTTCAAGATTCTCTCCTTGCCTTAAGAGAGACCCAGAGAATAATGTTGGAAAAAACGGCCAATTACCGCGAAATACCACTTTCAGAACTGAGGTTCCCGGCCCAGACAAACACCAGATTTGAAAAAGACGTCGTGATTCATGTTCTCCCGAGGTATTAGAATCAGAAAAACATCATGGTTTCAAGATTCTCTCCTTGCCTTAAGAGAGACCCAGAGAATAATGTTGGAAAAAACGGCCTATTACCGCGAAATACCACTTTCAGAACTGAGGTTCCCGGCCCAGACAAACACCAGATTTGAAAAAGACATCGTGATTCATCTTCTCCCTAGGTAGTAGAATCAGAAAAACATCATGGTTTCAAGATTCTCTCCTTGCCTTAAAAGAGATCCAGAGAATAATGTTAGAAAAAACGGCCTATTACCGCGAAATACCACTTTCAGAACTGAGATTCCCGGCCCAGACAAACACCAGATTTCAGAAAGACGTAGTGATTCATGTTCTCCCTAGGTAGTAGAATCAGAAAAACATTATGGTTTCAAGATTCTCTCCTTGCCTTAAGAGAGATCCAAAGAATAAAGTTGGAAAAAAACGGCCTATTACCGCATATGCTCTAAAGGCCTATTGTATTTACGGTGAAACTCCACTTTTAGAACTGAAGTTACCGGCCCCTATAACCACCAGATTTGAGAAAGACGTCGTGATTCATATTCTCCCTAGGTAGTAGAATCAGAAAAACATCATGGTTTCAAGGTTCTCTCATTCCCTTAAGAGAGACCCAGAGAAAAATGTTGGAAAAAACGACCTATTACCGCGAAATACCACTTTAAGAAAAGAGGTTCCCGGCCGAGACAAACACCAGATTTGAAAAACACGTCATGATTCATGTTCTCCCTAGGTAGTAGAATCAGAAAAACATCATGGTTTCAAGAACTCTCCTTCCCTATAGAGAGATCCAGAGAATAATTTTGGAAAAAACGGCCTATTACCGCGAAATACCACTTTCAGAACTGAGGTTCCCGGCCCAGACAAACACCAGATTTGAAAAAGACGTCGTGATCCATGGTTCTCCCTAGGTAGTAGAATCAAAAAAACATCATATTTTCAAGATTCTCTCCTTGCCTTAAGAGAGATCCAGAGAATAATGTTGGAAAAAACGGCCTATTGCCGTGAAATACTACGTTCAGAACTGAGGTTCCCGGCCGAGACAAACACCAGATTTGAAAAAGACGTCGTGATTCATGTTCTCCCTAGATAGTAGAATCAGAAAAACATCATGGTTTCAAGATTCTCTCCTTGCCTTAAGAGAGATCCAGAGAATAATGTTAGGAAAAACGGCCTATTACCGCGAAATACCACTTTCAGAACTGAGGTTCCCGGCCCCGACAAACAGCAGATTTGAGAAAGACGTCGTGATTAATGTTCTCACTAGGTAGTAGAATCAGAAAAACATTATGGTTTCAAGATTCTCTCCTTGCCTTAAGAGAGATCCAAAAATAAAGTTGGAAAAAACGGCCTATTACCGCATATGCACTAAAGGCCTATATTATTTACGGCGAAACTCCACTTTTAGAAATGAAGTTCCCGGCCCCGACATACACCAGATTTGAGAAAGACGTCGTGATTCATGTTCTCCCTAGGTAGTAGAATCAGAAAAACACCATGGTTTCAGGCTTCTCTCCTTGCCTTCAGTGAGATCCAAAGAATAAAGTTGGAAAAAACGGCCTATTACCGCATATGCTCTAGAGGCCTATTGTATTGAAGGTGAAACTCGACCTTTAGAACTGAGGTTCCCGTCCCTGACTGACACCAGATTTGAAAAAGACGTCGAGATTCATGTTCTCCCTAGGAAGGAGAATCAGAAAAACATCATGGTTTCAAGATTCTCTCCTTGACTTAAGAGAGATCGAGAGAATAATGTTGGAAAAAACGGCCTTTTACCGGGAAATACCACTTTCAGAACTGAAGTTCCAGGCCCAGACAAACACCAGATTTGAAAAAGACATCGTGATTCATGTACCTCCTAGGTAGTAGAATCAGAAAAACATCATGGTTTCAAGATTCTCTCCTTGCCTTAAGAGATATCCAGAGAATAATATCGGAAAAAACGGCGTATTACCGCGACATACTACTTTCAGAACTGAATTTACCGGACCAGACAAACACCGGATTTGAAAAAGGCATCGTGATTGATGTTCTCCCTAGGTAGTAGAATCAGAAAAACATCATGGTTTCAAGCTTCTCTCCTTGTCTTAAGAGAGATCCAAAGAATAATGTTCGAAAAAACGGCCTATTACCGCACATGCTCAAAAGGCCTATTGTATTGACGGTGACCCTCCACTTTTAGAACTGAGGTTCCTGGCCCAGACAAACACCAGATTTGAAAGAGACATCGTGATTCATGTTCTCCCTAGGTAGTACAATCAGAAAAACATCATGGTTTCAAGATTCTCTCCTTGCCTTAAGAGAGACCCAGAGAATAATGTTGGAAAAAACGGCCAATTACCGCGAAATACCACTTTCAGAACTGAGGTTCCCGGCCCAGACAAACACCAGATTTGAAAAAGACGTCGTGATTCATGTTCTCCCTAGGTAGTAGAATCAGAAAAACATCATGGTTTCAAGGTTCTCTCATTCCCTTAAGAGAGACCCAGAGAATAATGTTGGAAAAAACGGCCTATTACCGCGAAATACCACTTTCAGAACTGAGGTTCCAGGCCCAGACAAACACCAGATTTGAAAAAGACATCGTGATTCATGTTCTCCCTAGGTAGTAGAATCAGAAAAACATCATGGTTTCAAGATTCTCCCCTTGTCTTAAGAGAGATCCAGAGCATAATGTTGGAAAAAACGGCCTATTACCGCGAAATCCCACTTTCAGAACTGAGGTTCCTGGCCGAGACAAACACCAGATTTGAAAAAGACGTCGTGATTCATGTTCTCCCTAGGTAGTAGAATCAGAAAAACATCATGGTTTCAAGATTCTCTCCTTTCCTTTTGAGAGATCCAGAGGATAATGTTGGAAAAAACGGCCTATTACCGCGAAATACCACTTTCAGAACTTAGGTTCCCGGGCCCGACAAACAACAGATTTGAGAAAGACCTCGTGATTCATGTTCTCCCTAGGTAGTAGAATCAGAAAAACATTATGGTTTCAAGATTCTCTCCTTGCCTTAAGAGAGATCCAAAGAATAAAGTTGGAAAAAACGGCCTATTACCGCATATGCTCTAAACGCCTATTGTATTTACGGTGAAACTCCAGTTTTAGAAATGAAGTTCCCGGCCCCGACAAACACCAGATTTGAGAAAGACATCGTGATTCATGTTCTCCCTAGGTAGTAGAATCAGAAAAACATCATGGTTTCAATATTCTTTCCTTGCCTTAAGAGAGACCCAGAGAATAATCTTGGAAAAAACGGCCTATTACCGTGAAATACCACTTTCAGAACTGAAGTTCCAGGCCCAGACAAACACCAGATTTGAAAAAGACATTGTGATTCATGTTCTCCCTAGGAAATAGAATCAGAAAAACATCATGGTTTCAAGATTCTCTCCTTGCCTTAAGTGATCCAAAGTATAAAGTTGGAAAAAACGGCCTATTACCGCATATGCTGCAGAGGCCTCTTGTATTGACGGTGAAACTCAACTTTTAGAACTGAGGTTCCCAGCCCCGACTGACACCAGATTTGAAAAAGTCGTCGTGATTCATGTTCTCCCTACGTAGTAGAATCAGAAAAACATCATGGTTTCAAGATTCTTCCCTTGCCTTAAGAGAGATCTAGTGAATAATGTTGGAAAAAACGGCCTATTACCGCGAAATCCCACTTTCTGAACTGAGGTTCCCGGCCGAGACAAACACCAGATTTGAAAAAGACGTCGTGATTCATGTTCTCCCTAGGTAGTAGAATCAGAAAAACATCATGGTTTCAAGGTTCTCTCATTTTCTTAAGAGAGACCCAGAGAATAATGTTGGAAAAAATGACCTATTACCGTGAAATACCACTTTCAAAACTGAGGTTCCAGGCCCAGACAAACACCAGATTTGAAAAAGACATCGTGATTCATGTTCTCCCTAGGTGGTAGAATCAGAAAACCATCATGGTTTCAAGATTCTCCCCTTGCCTTAAGAGAGATCCAGAGCATAATGTTGGAAAAAATGGCCTATTACCGCGAAATCCCACTTCCAGAACTGAGGTTCCCGGCCGAGACAAACACCAGATTTGAAAAAGACGTTGTGATTCATGTTCTCCCTAGGTAGTAGAATCAGAAAAACATCATGGTTTCAAGATTCTCTCCTTTCCTTTTGAGAGATCCAGAGGATAATGTTGGAAAAAACGGCCTATTACCGCGAAATACCACTTTCAGAACTGAGGTTCCCGGCCCAGACAAACACCAGATTTGAAAAAGACATCGTGATTCATGTTCTCCCTAGGTAATAGAATCAGAAAAACATCATGGTTTCAAGAGTCTCTCCTTGCCTTAAAAGAGATCCAGAGAATAATGTTAGAAAAAACGGCCTATTACCGCGAAATACCACTTTCAGAACTGAGGTTCCCGGCCCAGACAAACACCAGATTTGAGAAAGACGTCATGATTCGTGTTCTCCCTAGGTAGTAGAATCAGAAAAACATCATGGTTTCAAGATTCTCCCCTTGTCTTAAGAGAGATCCAGAGCATAATGTTGGAAAAAACGGCCTATTACCGCGAAATCCCACTTTCAGAACTGAGGTTCCTGCCCGAGACAAACACCAGATTTGAAAAAGACGTCGTGATTCATGTTCTCCCTAGGTAGTAGAATCAGAAAAACATCATGGTTTCAATATTCTTTCCTTGCCTTAAGTGAGACCCAGAGAATAATCTTTAAAAAAACGGCCTATTACCGTGAAATACCACTTTCAGAACTGAGGTTCCAGGCCCAGACAAACACCAGATTTGAAAAAGACATCGTGATTCATGTTCTCCCTAGGTAATAGAATCAGAAAAACATCATGGTTTCAAGATTCTCTCCTTGCCTTAAGAGATCCAAAGAATAAAGTTGGAAAAAACGGCCTATTACCGCATATGCTCTAAAGGCCTCTTGCATTGACGGTGAAACTCAACTTTTAGAACTGAGGTTCCCAGCCCCGACTGACACCAGATTTGAAAAAGTCGTCGTGATTCATGTTCTCCCTACGTAGTAGAATCAGAAAAACATCATGGTTTCAAGATTCTTCCCTTGCCTTAAGAGAGATCTAGAGAATAATGTTGGAAAAAACGGCCTATTACCGCGAAACCCACTTTCTGAACTGAGGTTCCCGGCCGAGACAAACACCAGATTTGAAAAAGACGTCGTGATTCATGTTCTCCCTAGGTAGTAGAATCAGAAAAACATCATGGTTTCAAGATTCTCTCCTTGCCTTAAGAGATCCAAAGAATAAAGTTGGAAAAAATGGCCTATTACCGCATAAGCTCTAAAGGCCTCTTGTATTGACGGTGAAACTCAACTTTTAGAAATGAGGTTCCCAGCCCCGACTGACACCAGATTTGAAAAAGACGTTGTGATTAATGTTCTCCCTAGGTAGTAGAATCAGAAAAACATCATGGTTTCAAGATTCTCTCCTTTCCTTTTGAGAGATCCAGAGGATAATGTTGGAAAAAACGGCCTATTACCGCGAAATACCACTTTCAGAACTGAGGTTCCCGGCCCAGACAAACACCAGATTTGAAAAAGACATCGTGATTCATGTTCTCCCTAGGTAATAGAATCAGAAAAACATCATGGTTTCAAGAGTCTCTCCTTGCCTTAAAAGAGATCCAGAGAATAATGTTAGAAAAAACGGCCTATTACCGCGAAATACCACTTTCAGAACTGAGGTTCCCGGCCCAGACAAACACCAGATTTGAGAAAGACGTCATGATTCATGTTCTCCCTAGGTAGTAGAATCAGAAAAACATCATGGTTTCAAGATTCTCCCCTTGTCTTAAGAGAGATCCAGAGCATAATGTTGGAAAAAACGGCCTATTACCGCGAAATCCCACTTTCAGAGCTGAGGTTCCTGCCCGAGACAAACACCAGATTTGAAAAAGACGTCGTGATTCATGTTCTCCCTAGGTAGTAGAATCAGAAAAACATCATGGTTTCAATATTCTTTCCTTGCCTTAAGTGAGACCCAGAGAATAATCTTTAAAAAAACGGCCTATTACCGTGAAATACCACTTTCAGAACTGAGGTTCCAGGCCCAGACAAACACCAGATTTGAAAAAGACATCGTGATTCATGTTCTCCCTAGGTAATAGAATCAGAAAAACATCATGGTTTCAAGATTCTCTCCTTGCCTTAAGAGATCCAAAGAATAAAGTTGGAAAAAACGGCCTATTACCGCATATGCTCTAAAGGCCTCTTGCATTGACGGTGAAACTCAACTTTTAGAACTGAGGTTCCCAGCCCCGACTGACACCAGATTTGAAAAAGTCGTCGTGATTCATGTTCTCCCTACGTAGTAGAATCAGAAAAACATCATGGTTTCAAGATTCTTCCCTTGCCTTAAGAGAGATCTAGAGAATAATGTTGGAAAAAACGGCCTATTACCGCGAAACCCACTTTCTGAACTGAGGTTCCCGGCCGAGACAAACACCAGATTTGAAAAAGACGTCGTGATTCATGTTCTCCCTAGGTAGTAGAATCAGAAAAACATCATGGTTTCAAGATTCTCTCCTTGCCTTAAGAGATCCAAAGAATAAAGTTGGAAAAAACGGCCTATTACCGCATAAGCTCTAAAGGCCTCTTGTATTGACGGTGAAACTCAACTTTTAGAAATGAGGTTCCCAGCCCCGACTGACACCAGATTTGAAAAAGTCGTCGTGATTCATGTTCTCCCTACGTAGTAGAATCAGAAAAACATCATGGTTTCAAGATTCTTCCCTTGCCTTAAGAGAGATCTAGAGAATAATGTTGGAAAAAACGGCCTATTACCGCGAAATCCCACTTTCTGAACTGAGGTTCCCGGCCGAGACAAACACCAGATTTGAAAAAGACGTCGTGATTCATGTTCTCCCTACGTAGTAGAATCAGAAAAACATCATGGTTTGAAGGTTCTCTCATTTTCTTAAGAGAGACCCAGAGAATAATGTTGGAAAAAAGGACCTATTACCGCGAAATCCCACTTTCAGAACTGAGGTTCCTGGCCGAGACAAACACCAGATTTGAAAAAGACGTCGTGATTCATGTTCTCCCTAGGTAGTAGAATCAGAAAAATATCATGGTTTCAAGATTCTCTCCTTTCCTTTTGAGAGATCCAGAGGATAATGTTGGAAAAAACGGCCTATTACCGCGAAATACCACTTTCAGAACTGAGGTTCCCGGGCCCGACGAACACCAGATTTGAGAAAGACGTCGTGATTCATGTTCTCCCTAGGTAGTAGAATCAGAAAAACATTATGGTTTCAAGATTCTCTCCTTGCCTTAAGAGAGATCCAAAGAATAAAGTTGGAAAAAACGGCCTATTACCGCATATGCTCTAAAGGCCTATTGTATTTACGGTGAAACTCCAGTTTTAGAAATGAAGTTCCCGGCCCCGACAAACACCAGATTTGAGAAAGACATCGTGATTCATGTTCTCCCTAGGTAGTAGAATTAGAAAAACATCATGGTTTCAATATTCTTTCCTTGCCTTAAGAGAGACCCAGAGAATAATCTTGGAAAAAACGGCCTATTACCGTGAAAGACCACTTTCAGAACTGAGGTTCCAGGCCCAGACAAACACCAGATTTGAAAAAGACATTGTGATTCATGTTCTCCCTAGGTATTAGAATCAGAAAAACATCATGGTTTCAAGATTCTCTCCTTGCCTTAAGAGATCCAAAGTATAAAGTTGGAAAAAACCGCCTATTACCGCATATGCTGCAGAGGCCTCTTGTATTGACGGTGAAACTCAACTTTTAGAACTGAGGTTCCCAGCCCCGACTGACACCAGATTTGAAAAAGTCGTCGTGATTCATGTTCTCCCTACGTAGTAGAATCAGAAAAACATCATGGTTTCAAGATTCTTCCCTTGCCTTAAGAGAGATCTAGAGAAAAATGTTGGAAAAAACGGCCTATTACCGCGAAATCCCACTTTCTGAACTGAGGTTCCCGGCCGAGACAAACACCAGATTTGAAAAAGACGTCGTGATTCATGTTCTCCCTAGGTAGTAGAATCAGAAAAACATCATGGTTTCAAGGTTCTCTCATTTTCTTAAGAGAGACCCAGAGAATAATTGTCAGAACCTACATCACAAAAAGGCTGTGGGTTGCAGTTGTATTGCATTCGGTGGGAGTTAGAAGGATTTGGTTCTGCCAATAGTAACTGGAGGGGGGGGTTACGGGAAATGAGCGTAATAGGAGCTGGGG
This sequence comes from Liasis olivaceus, assembly GCA_030867105.1. Classification (NCBI taxonomy): domain Eukaryota; kingdom Metazoa; phylum Chordata; class Lepidosauria; order Squamata; family Pythonidae; genus Liasis; species Liasis olivaceus. The sequence continues at coordinate 61,767,962 of CM061351.1, forward strand.
AACTACTTAACCATATATGGGCAGTTTAGACGGGGAACCATCAGGTGGAGAAGACACAAGACGCCAGGCAATTAGGGAGGGGGGATAAATAGCGAGGAGTCAACCCGAGGCTTTAGTTTTAGCAATGTTCTGTTTACAAGCTACCTGTACCGCTCAATAAAGAGTATTTTCCTGAACCAAGCCTGGTTGCATGGGAGTGCTTTTGACTCGGGAGCCAGACAGGGAGGACTTGACATTTTGCTAAAACTCACCGAAAGTCTGGATTACACCCGAGAGGAAACTCCCGGAGGCAATTCCAGCATTAGCATGACCTCTGAGGAGCTACAGAAAAGTTCACCGGAGGTGCGGGGAGAAGCTCCCCAATTGAAGGCAGATGGAGCGAGACGGACCCTTGGAGAAGGGATGGGGACCGGATGGGCCAGCTCCCAAGCAGCAGCAGGGGAGGCGCAGCCAGCCCCCCTAACGGAAGCGCTGACGGGCGCCCGACCGAAGGACATGAGGCGGCGAGCACAATTTTGGGACCCACCAAAAGAGCTGAGCACCGAGGGTGACACCGGAGGGTTCACCCCAGAACTTCCCGCCCGACCACGGTGGTCAAGAGCTTTGGGGACCGCAACCGAAGGGCTAACACCCTGGGGTGAGAGCGATAGGGTAAGGAAGCTGGAGGATGAAGTGCGCGCCCTGAGGGAGGAGTTGAGCAAACTAGGAAGCCCAACGCAGCTCACCCAGCCCTCCCCGACTGGGCCGATGGGACTGCCGCCCCTTCCCCCCCTTCCCCCGCTCCAAACCCCTACCGGCCGCGGCCAGGAGGCGGGACAGCAGCCAGCCGCCCCACAACCGCGGCAAGAGGAAGGGGACTTGCTGCGAAGATGGGGGCTAGTGGAGAAATACGGCGGGGACCCGGCCCAGCTGCCCGCGTTCCTGAACCAAGTGCGGATCTGCATGGGCACGTGCGGGCGCCTGTTTGCCAATGATGCCTGGAAGGTGCTGTACGTGTCCCGCTTTCTGGTAGGCGTGGCAGCGGAGTGGGTGAATGACTTAAATGAAGCGGAGGCCCCTGAACTGAGGGACTTTGACCGCTTCATCACTGCCCTCTGAGAACGCTTCGAGGACCAATGCGCCCGCGCGCACGCAGCGGAGGCTATCCGGGGGCTGAAGCAGGGGCCGCGCTCGGTGACCACGTACGCCCTGGAGTTCAGGCGCTTGGCGGCGAAACTTCCCGACTGGCCCGAAGCGTTCCTCGTGAGGCTATTCCAGGAGGGACTCGACCAACGGCTCTTCGAGAGGGCCGTGGTGCGGGGGTGCCCGGAAACCTTGGCAGGGTGGATCACCCACGCCTCTGTGTTGGAAGCGCAACTGGCAAGAGTCAAGCCGCGTGGTGCAGAGACGAGGGGGCGGGCCCCTAGCGCCGCACGACAAACGGGCCAGAGACCGGCAGGGAAGGAGTTAACCCACGTGGCAAGGCCGCAGGGGGGGGGAAAAGCCTGCTTCATGTGCGGCGAAAAAGGGCACTTCGTGGCGGCTTGCCCACAAAACCCAAGGCTGCAAACAGCGAAGAAAGAAAAAAAAGCCGAAAAGCCGGCTAAACCGATAAAAGCCCCCCGGAAAAGCGCGGTGGCGCGAGGAGAGGAGGAGAGGCTGAGAATTACCTACCTATCCGACAGCGAGGAGGAAGGCGGAAGTACAGGCGAACAGGAGGAGAGGCCAAGGCCAGATCAGCCGATCTCAAGCGAATCGATCGAGGACATCCGGGTGAGTCCGATGACATGCGCAGTAGTGATACGCGCTCCGCGATTGACTCGCAGGGCTCGGCTCACCGCGTTGCTAGATTCAGGCTGCTCCAAGTGCTTAATCAGCCCTGAACTGGTCAACGGATTGAAATTACAAGTGCACCGGCTGAAAACCCCCATTATCTTCAGGCAAGTGGATGGAACAGCGGTGGGGGGAGGTGCGGTCCGCGGCTACACCGAGGCTTTTGAGCTACGCATCGGAACGCACCGGGAGACGTTAAAGTGCCTGGTCGCGCCGCTGGCTGGCTACCCCCTCATCCTGGGTATGTCCTGGCTGGAGCGGTGGGACCCCCGAGTCAGCTGGCGGAAGAGGGCGCTAACCTTTCCGGATGGCGGGCGTGGGAGCGCGCAGGTGGAGCCCAACCAACGAGGGGAGCTGGGGGCGGCAGCCCTGAAGGAGCAGCACCAAGGGAAGAGGCCCCACGTAGGGGGAGGGGAGGAAATCCCCTGGCAATACAGAGACTTGGCAAAAGTCTTTAGTGAAAAGGAGTCTGACCAACTGCCACCTCATCGCCCCACTGACTGCGAGATTGAGATGGTGCCAGGAGCAAAGTACCCAGCCCCAAAGATGTACTCAATGACACAAAAGGAGATGGGGGCATTGAGGGAGTTCATTGACAAAAACTTGAAGCGAGGCTTCATAGTGCCCGCCAAATCCCCCCTGGCAGCGCCAGTATTGTTCAGGGAAAAGAAAGATGGGACTTTGCGATTGTGCACGGACTACAGGGGGTTGAATGCAATATGCAAGGAGAATAAGTACCCTCTGCCATTAATAAAAGACTTGCTGGCTCATTTGGCAAAGGGGAAGATCTTCACCAAGCTAGATCTGAGGGAGGCATATTTCCGGGTGCGCATTAAAGCTGGGCACGAGTGGCGAACCGCATTTCGCTGTGCACTAGGACACTTTATGTATAAAGTTCTCCCATTCGGCTTAAAGGGCGCCCCCGGGGTCTTCATGCAACTAATTAACGAGGTCTTACATGAGTTTTTATACCAAGGGGTGTTAGTATACTTGGATGACATTTTAATCTACACCGAAACAATGGAAGAACACGTAAAATTAGTCAGGAAGGTGCTGAAGAAACTGCTAGAAGCGCAGTTGTATGCAAAATTGTCCAAATGTGAATTCCATAAGGATTGCATTGACTATCTAGGCTACAGAATATCTAGTAAAGGGGTGGAAATGGATCCCACTAAGGTGCGAGATGTCTTGGCCTGGGAGGCCCCAAAAACCAGAAGGCAACTACAAAGTTTCCTTGGCTTTGCAAACTTTTATAGGCAGTTTATTCCCAATTTTGCACAGGTGGCCCTCCCCTTGACTGATCTGTTAAAAACAAAGGACAAAGCCACGGCAGCAGCAAAAGCTCCAGGGGCCCCTTTAAAATGGACAAGAGAATGTCAGGGGGCTTTTGAAGGCCTCAAGCAACTATTCACAGCGGAGCCCATCTTGAAACACCCTGACCCTACAAAGCCTTTTGTCATTCAGGCCGATGCCTCAGATGTAGCAACGGGGGCGGTCTTATTACAAAAGGATGGGGAAGGTATATTAAAACCATGCGCTTACTTGTCTAGGAAGTTCACTCAACCTGAGAGGAGATGGTTAGTGTGGGAAAAAGAGGCCTTCGCAGTGAAATGGGCACTAACGAACTGGCGACATTTGCTGGAAGGAGCGGAGGAACCTTTTGAGGTGTGGACAGATCATAAGAACTTAGCAGCCCTGACATCACCCCGGAAATTGTCGCCTAAACAAATAAGATGGGCTCAATTCTTCAGTAGATTTAATTTTACTTTAAAGTACATCCCGGGGGGACGTAACTTCCTGGCCGATGCTCTTTCCAGGCTACCACAGCATAATAGCCAAAGGGAGAAGGTGGTGTCAGCTGTAATACCCCACAGGCAGGAGACAGAGCTGGCAGCTGCAATCACCAGATCACTAAGTAAGGCCACCAACCCTCCCATCCAGTCAGACTTACTAAAGGACTTTAATCAATTCCTGGAACAGGATGAATGGTTTCAGAAGAATAAGGGTGAATTAACCCAAAGGGAGGGAGCATGGTGGAAAGCAGACAGACTGTACGTACCCCAGGAAGCTCGCAAATTGGTGCTATTACGGTGCCATGATGATAAAACAGCAGGGCACTTTGGCTTTGTTAAAACGCTACATCTACTTCGCAGGCAATTTTGGTGGCCATCTTTCAGAAAGGATGTGGCGGAATATGTAAATACTTGTCATGTGTGTGCTATGGCAAAAAGGCAAGGGGGGAAACCACGTGGCTTGTTACAATCTGTGGCACATCCTACTAAACCCTGGAAGGAAATAGCCATGGATTTTATTGTAGGCCTACCTGAGAGCAGGAAAATGACAGTAGTATGGACTGTTACTGATCTCTTCTCTAAACAAACTCACTTCATCCCGTGTAAAACCATCCCCTCAGCGCCTGAATTAGCTGCAATGTTTATTCAACATATATACAGATTGCACGGTTGTCCTGAGAGAGTGATTAGCGACAGGGGGGTCCAGTTCTCCTCTAAATTCTGGAAGGCATTTCTATTCCATTTGGGGTCCAAACAAGCAATGAGCTCCGCCTTCCATCCTCAGACAGACGGGGCGACAGAGAGGAGACATGCGGGACTAGAGCAATATTTACGCTGTTTCATTAACCATCAGCAGGACAATTGGGTGGAATTATTACCATACGCCGAAGTGGCTTACAATAATGCTGTTCACGATAGTACTGGACTAACGCCCTTCCAAATTGTATCGGGGCAAGACTTTGTACCTATACCCGAACTCCCTCACGCTCAAACAGGGGTTAAAACGGTAGATGAGTGGGGTGACAGGATCAGACAATTGTGGCCAGTCGCTGAAGAAGCTATTGACAAAGCTAGAGAAAGTTACAAAGCCCAGGCAGATAAGAAGAGGGCCCCACATGAACCGTGGAAAGTAGGGGACAAAGTGTGGCTGTCTACCAAGAATCTGAAGTCTTCCAGAGCATGTAAAAAACTGGATAACAAGTTTATAGGACCTTTCACAGTGGATAGAGTTATTAACCCTGTTTCTGTACGATTGAGCCTCCCTAAATCCCTCAGGAAGATAAACCCTGTATTCCACAGTGAATTGTTGAAGCCTTACAAGGAATCTGAGAAATGGAGGCCATCAGCCACCCCGCCTGAACCTATCATGATCGGGGGGGAGCAACACTTTGAGGTCAAGGAAATCTTGGACTCTAGAAAATGCAGAGGGGACATTCAGTATTTGGTACAGTGGAAACACTTCCCTAAATCGATGGCGGAATGGGTCTCTAAAAGGCACGTGAAGGCTCCTGATTTACTTTTGGACTTTTATAGAAAGTATCCTAACAAACCCTAGTAACTTGGTTGATGTCCATGTCATGTATAGCTTTGTAATCCTAGTCCCTCTTTCTCTCCTGTCTAGGGTTCCTGGCCTGCGTGGTGAAGAGGGATTCTTATGTATATATATACACAATTTTGGGGGGCGGCATGTCAGAACCTACATCACAAAAAGGCTGTGGGTTGCAGTTGTATTGCATTCGGTGGGAGTTAGAAGGATTTGGTTCTGCCAATAGTAACTGGAGGGGGGGGGTTACGGGAAATGAGCGTAATAGGAGCTGGGGAACTGCTTAACCATATATGGGCAGTTTAGACGGGGAACCATCAGGTGGAGAAGACACAAGACGCCAGGCAATTAGGGAGGGGGGATAAATAGCGAGGAGTCAACCCGAGGCTTTAGTTTTAGCAATGTTCTGTTTACAAGCTACCTGTACCGCTCAATAAAGAGTATTTTCCTGAACCAAGCCTGGTTGCATGGGAGTGCTTTTGACTCGGGAGCCAGACAGGGAGGACTTGACAATAATGTTGGAAAAAATGACCTATTACCGTGAAATACCACTTTCAAAACTGAGGTTCCAGGCCCAGACAAACACCAGATTTGAAAAAGACATGGTGATTCATGTTCTCCCTAGGTGGTAGAATCAGAAAAACATCATGGTTTCAAGATTCTCCCCTTGCCTTAAGAGAGATCCAGAGCATAATCTTGGAAAAAACGGCCTATTACCGCGAAATCCCACTTTCAGAACTGAGGTTCCCGGCCGAGACAAACACCAGATTTGAAAAAGACGTTGTGATTCATGTTCTCCCTAGGTAATAGAATCAGAAAAACATCATGGTTTCAAGATTCTCTCCTTTCCTTTTGAGAGATCCAGAGGATAATGTTGATAAAAACGGCCTATTACCGCGAAATACCACATTCAGAACTGAGGTTCCCGGCCCAGACAAACACCAGATTTGAAAAAGACATCGTGATTCATGTTCTCCCTAGGTAATAGAATCAGAAAAACATCATGGTTTCAAGATTCTCTCCTTGCCTTAAAAGAGATCCAGAGAATAATGTTAGAAAAAACGGCCTATTACCGCGAAATACCACTTTCAGAACTGAGGTTCCCGGCCCAGACAAACACCAGATTTGAGAAAGACGTCGTGATTCATGTTCTCCCTAGGTAGTAGAATCAGAAAAACATCATGGTTTCAAGATTCTCCCCTTGTCTTAAGAGAGATCCAGAGCATAATGTTGGAAAAAACGGCCTATTACCGCGAAATCCCACTTTCAGAACTGAGGTTCCTGCCCGAGACAAACACCAGATTTGAAAAAGACGTCGTGATTCATGTTCTCCCTAGGTAGTAGAATCAGAAAAACATCATGGTTTCAATATTCTTCACTTGCCTTAAGTGAGACCCAGAAAATAATCTTGGGAAAAACGGCCTATTACCGTGAAATACCACTTTCAGAACTGAGGTTCCAGGCCCAGACAAACACCAGATTTGAAAAAGACATCGTGATTCATGTTCTACCTAGGTAATAGAATCAGAAAAACATCATGGTTTCAAGATTCTCTCCTTGCCTTAAGAGATCCAAAGAATAAAATTGGAAAAAACGGCCTATTACCGCATATGCTCTAAAGGCCTCTTGTATTGACGGTGAAACTCAACTTTTAGAACTGAGGTTCCCAGCCCCGACTGACACCAGATTTGAAAAAGTCGTCGGGATTCATGTTCTCCCTACGTAGTAGAATCAGAAAAACATGATGGTTTCAAGATTCTTCCCTTGTCTTAAGAGAGACCCAGAGAATAATGTTGGAAAAAACGGCCTATTACCGCGAAATCCCACTTTCTGAACTGATGTTCCCGGCCGAGACAAACACCAGATTTGAAAAAGACGTCGTGATTCAGGTTCTCCCTAGGTAGTAGAATCAGAAAAACATCATGGTTTCAAGATTCTCTCCTTGCCTTAAGAGAGACCCAGAGAATAATGTTGGAAAAAACGGCCAATTACCGCGAAATACCACTTTCAGAACTGAGGTTCCCGGCCCACACAAACACCAGATTTGAAAAAGACATCGTGATTCATGTTCTCCCTAGGTAGTAGAATCAGAAAAACATCATGGTTTCAAGATTCTCCCCTTGTCTTAAGAGAGATCGAGAGCATAATGTTGGAAAAAACGGCCTATTACCGCGAAATCCCACTTTCAGAACTGAGGTTCCTGGCCGAGACTAACACCAGATTTGAAAAAGACGTCGTGATTCATGTTCTCCCTAGGTAGTAGAATCAGAAAAACATCATGGTTTCAAGATTCTTCCCTTGCCTTAAGTGAGACCCAGAGAATAATTTGGAAAAAACGGCCTATTACCGTGAAAGACCACTTTCAGAACTGAGGTTCCAGGCCCAGACAAACACCAGATTTGAAAAAGACATCGTGATTCATGTTCTCCCTAGGTAATAGAATCAGAAAAACATCATGGTTTCAAGATTCTCTCCTTGCCTTAAGAGATCCAAAGAATAAAGTTGGAAAAAACGGCCTATTACCGCATATGCTCTAAAGGCCTCTTGTATTGACGGTGAAACTCAACTTTTAGAACTCAGGTTCCCAGCCCCGACTGACACCAGATTTGAAAAAGTCGTCGGGATTCATGTTCTCCCTACGTAGTAGAATCAGAAAAACATCATGGTTTCAAGATTCTTCCCTTGCCTTAAGAGAGATCTAGAGAATAATGTTGGAAAAAACGGCCTATTACCGCGAAATCCCACTTTCAGAACTGAGGTTCCCGGCCCAGACAAACACCAAATTTGAGAAAGACGTCGTGATTCATGTTCTCCCTAGGTAGTAGAATCAGAAAAACATCATGGTTTCAAGATTCTCCCCTTGTCTTAAGAGAGATCGAGAGCATAATGTTGGAAAAAACGGCCTATTACCGCGAAATCCCACTTTCAGAACTGAGGTTCCTGGCCGAGACAAACACCAGATTTGAAAAAGACGTCGTGATTCATGTTCTCCCTAGGTAGTAGAATCAGAAAAACATCATAGTTTCAAGAACTCTCCTTCCCTGAAGAGAGATCCAGAGAATAATGTTGGAAAAAACGGCCTATTACTGCGAAATACCACTTTCAGAAATGAGGTTCCCGGCCCAGACAAACACCAGATTTGAAAAAGAAGCCGTGATTCATGTTCTCCCTAGGTAGTAGAATCAGAAAAACATCATGGTTTCAAGATTCTCTCCTTGCCTTAACAGAGATCCAGAGAATAATATTAGGAAAAATGGCCTATTACCGCATATGCTCTAAAGGCCTATTGTATTTACGGTGAAACTCCACTTTTAGAAATGAAGTTCCCGGCCCCGACAAACACCAGATTTGAGAAAGACGTCGTGATTCATGTTCTCCCTAGATAGTAGAATCAGAAAAACATCATGGTTTCAATATTCTTTCCTTGCCTTAAGAGAGACCCAGAGAATAATGTTGGAAAAAACGGCGCATTACCGCGAAATATCACTTTCAGAAAAGAGGTTCCCGGCCCAGACAAACACCAGATTTGAAAAAGACGTCGTGATTCATGTTCTCCCTAGGCAGTAGAATCAGAAAAACTTCATAGTTTCAAGAACTCTCCTTCCCTGAAGAGAGATCCAGAGAATAATGTTGGAAAAAACGGCCTATTACTGCGAAATACCACTTTCAGAACTGAGGTTCCCGGCCCAGACAAACACCAGATTTGAAAAAGATCTCGTGATTCATTTTCTCCCTAGGTAGTAGAATCAGAAAAACATCACGGTTTCAAGCTTCTCTCCTTTCCTTAGGAGAGATCCAAAGAATATAGTTGGAAAAAACGGCCTATTACCGCATATGCTCTAAAGGCCTATTGTCTCCACTTTTAGAACTGAGGTTCCCGGCCCCGACTAACATCATATTTGAAAAAGACATCGTGATTCATATTCACTCTAGGTAGTAGACTCAGAAAAACATCATGGTTTCAAGATTCTCTCCTTGCCTTAAGAGAGATCCAGAGAATAATGTGGGAAAAAACGGCGTTTTACCGCGAAATACTACTTTCAGAACTGAGGTTCCAGGCCCAGACAAACACCAGATTTGAAAAAGACATCGTGATTCATGTTCTCCCTAGGTAGTAGAATCAGAAAAACATCATGGTTTCAAGATTCTCTCCTTGCCTTAACAGAGATCCAGAGAATAATGTTAGGAAAAATGGCCTATTACCGCGAAATACCACTTTCAGAAATGAGGTTCCCGGCCCCGACAAACACCAGATTTGAGAAAGACGTCGTGATCCATGTTCTCCCTAGGTAGTAGAATCAGAAAAATATTATGGTTTCAAGATCTCTCCTTGCCTTAAGAGAGGTCCAAAGAATTATGTTGGAAAAAACAGCCTATTACCGCATATGCTCTAAAGGGTTTTTGTATTTACGGTGAAACTCCACTTTTAGAACTGAAGTTCCCGGCCCCGACAAACACCAGATTTGAGAAAGACGTCGTGATTCATGTTCTCCCTAGGTAGTAGAATCAGAAAAACATCATGGTTTCAAGATTCTCTCCTTGCCTTAAGAGAGATCCAAAGAAAAATGTTAGGAAAAACGGCCTATTACCGTGAAATACCACTTTCAGAACTGAGGTTCCCAACCCCGACAAACACCAGATTTGAGAAAGATGTTGTGATTAATGTTCTCCCTCGGTAGTAGAATCAGAAAAACATTATGGTTTCAAGATTCTCTCCTTGGCTTAAGAGAGGTCCAAACAATTATGTTGGAACAAACGGACTATTACCGCATATGCTCTAAAGGCTTTTTGTATTTACGGTGAAACTCCACTTTTAGGACTGAAGTTCCCGGCCCCGACAAACACCAGATTTGAGACAAACGTCATGATTCATGTTCTCCCTATGTAGTAGAATCAGAAAAACATCATGGTTTCAATATTCTTTCCTTGCCTTAAGAGACACCCAGAGAATAATGTTGGAAAAAACGGCGTATTACCGCGAAATACCACTTTCAGAAAAGAGGTTCCCGGCCCAGACAAACACCAGATTTGAAAAAGACGTCCTGATTCATGTTCTCCCTAGGTAGTAGAATCAGAAAAACATCATGGTTTCAAGATTCTCTCCTTGCCTTAAGAGAGATCCAAAGAAAAATGTTAGGAAAAACGGCCTATTACCGCGAAATACCACTTTCAGAACTGAGGTTCCCAACCCCGACAAACACCAGATTTGAGAAAGACGTTGTGATTAATGTTCTCCCTCGGTAGTAGAATCAGAAAAACATTATGGTTTCAAGATTCTCTCCTTGGCTTAAGAGAGGTCCAAACAATTACGTTGGAACAAACGGACTATTACCGCATATGCTCTAAAGGCTTTTTGTATTTACGGTGAAACTCCACTTTTAGGACTGAAGTTCCCGGCCCCGACAAACACCAGATTTGAGACAGACCTCATGATTCATGTTCTCCCTATGTAGTAGAATCAGAAAAACATCATAGTTTCAAGATTCTATCCTTCCCTTAAGAGAGGCCCAGAGAATAATGTTGGAAAAAACGGCGCATTACCGCGAAATACCACTTTCAGAACTGAGGTTCCAGGCCCAGACAAACACCACATTTGAAAAAGACGTCGTGATTCATGTTCTCCGTAGGTAGTAGAATCAGAAAAACATCATGGTTTCAAGAACTCTCCTTCCCTGAAGAGAGATCCAGAGAATAATGTTGGAAAAAACGGCCTATTACTGCGAAATACCACTTTCAGAAATGAGGTTCCCGGCCCAGACAAACACCAGATTTGAAAAAGACGCCGTGATTCATGTTCTCCCTAGGTAGTAGAATCAGAAAAACATCATGGTTTCAAGATTCTCTCCTTGCCTTAACAGAGATCCAGAGAATAATGTTAGGAAAAATGGCCTATTACCGCATATGCTCTAAAGGCCTATTGTATTTACGGTGAAACTCCACTTTTAGAAATGAAGTTCCCGGCCCCGACAAACACCAGATTTGAGAAAGACGTCGTGATTCATGTTCTCCCTAGATAGTAGAATCAGAAAAACATCATGGTTTCAATATTCTTTCCTTGCCTTAAGAGAGACCCAGAGAATAATGTTGGAAAAAACGGCGCATTACCGCGAAATACCACTTTCAGAAAAGAGGTTCCCGGCCCAGACAAACACCAGATTTGAAAAAGACGTCGTGATTCATGTTCTCCCTAGGCAGTAGAATCAGAAAAACATCATGGTTTCAAGAACTCTCCTTCCCTGAAGAGAGATCCAGAGAATAATGTTCGAAAAAACGGCCTATTACTGCGAAATACCACTTTCAGAACTGAGGTTCCCGGCCCAGACAAAAACCAGATTTGAAAAAGATCTCATGATTCATTTTCTCCCTAGGTAGTAGAATCAGAAAAACATCACGGTTTCAAGCTTCTCTCCTTTCCTTAGGAGAGATCCAAAGAATATAGTTGGAAAAAACGGGCTATTACCGCATATGCTCTAAAGGCCTATTGTCTCCACTTTTAGAACTGAGGTTCCCGGCCCCGACTAACATCATATTTGAAAAAGACATCGTGATTCATATTCACTCTAGGTAGTAGACTCAGAAAAACATCATGGTTTCAAGATTCTCTCCTTGCCTTAAGAGAGATCCAGAGAATAATGTGGGAAAAAACGGCGTATTACCGCGAAATACTACTTTCAGAACTGAGGTTCCAGGCCCAGACAAACACCAGATTTGAAAAAGACATCGTGATTCATGTTCTCCCTAGGTAGTAGAATCAGAAAAACATCATGGTTTCAAGATTCTCTCCTTGCCTTAACAGAGATCCAGAGAATAATGTTAGGAAAAATGGCCTATTACCGCGAAATACCACTTTCAGAACTGAGGTTCCCGGCCCCGACAAACACCAGATTTGAGAAAGACGTCGTGATCCATGTTCTCCCTAGGTAGTAGAATCAGAAAAACATTATGGTTTCAAGATCTCTCCTTGCCTTAAGAGAGGTCCAAAGAATTATGTTGGAAAAAACAGCCTATTACCGCATATGCTCTAAAGGGTTTTTGTATTTACGGTGAAACTCCACTTTTAGAACTGAAGTTCCCGGCCCCGACAAACACCAGATTTGCGAAAGACGTCGTGATTCATGTTCTCCCTAGGTAGTAGAATCAGAAAAACATCATGGTTTCAAGATTCTCTCCTTGCCTTAACAGAGATCCAGAGAATAATGTTAGGAAAAATGGCCTATTACCGCGAAATACCACTTTCAGAACTGAGATTCCCGGCCCCGACAAACACCAGATTTGAGAAAGACGTCGTGATCCATGTTCTCCCTAGGTAGTAGAATCAGAAAAACATTATGGTTTCAAGATTCTCTCCTTGGCTTAAGAGAGGTCCAAACAATTATGTTGGAACAAACGGACTATTACCGCATATGCTCTAAAGGCTTTTTGTATTTACGGTGAAACTCCACTTTTAGGACTGAAGTTCCCGGCCCCGACAAACACCAGATTTGAGAAAGACGTCGTGATTCATGTTCTCCCTAGGTAGTAGAATCAGAAAAACATCATGGTTTCAATATTCTTTCCTTGCCTTAAGAGAGACCCAGAGAATAATGTTGGAAAAAACGGCGCATTACCGCGAAATACCACTTTCAGAAAATAGGTTCCCGGCCCAGACAAACACCAGATTTGAAAAAGACGTCGTGATTCATGTTCTCCCTAGGTAGTAGAATCAGAAAAACATCATGGTTTCAAGATTCTCTCCTTACCTCAAGAGAGATCCAGAGAATAATGTTGGAAAAAACGGCCTATTGCCGTGAAATACTACGTTCAGACCTGCGGTTCCCGGCCGAGACAAACACCAGATTTGAAAAAGACGCCGTGATTCATGTTCTCCCTAGGTAGTAGAATCAGAAAAACATCATGGTTTCAAGATTCTCTCCTTGCCTTAACAGAGATCCAGAGAATAATGTTAGGAAAAATGGCCTATTACCGCGAAATACCACTTTCAGAACTGAGGTTCCCGGCCCCGACAAACACCAGATTTGAGAAAGACGTCGTGATTCATGTTCTCCCTAGGTAGTAGAATCAGAAAAACATTATGGTTTCAAGATTCTCTCCTTGCCTTAAGAGAGATCCAAAGAATAAAGTTGGAAAAAACGGCCTATTACCGCATATGCTCTAAAGGCCTATTGTATTTACGGTGAAACTCAACTTTTAGAAATGAAGTTCCCGGCCCCGACAAACACCAGATTTGAGAAAGACGTCGTGATTCATGTTCTCCCTAGGTAATAGAATCAGAAAAACATCATGGTTTCAATATTCTTTCCTTGCCTTAAGAGAGACCCAGAGAATAATGTTGGAAAAAACGGCGCATTACCGCGAAATACCACTTTCAGAAAAGAGGTTCCCGGCCCAGACAAACACCAGATTTGAAAAAGTCGTTGTGATTCATGTTCTCCCTAGGTAGTAGAATCAGAAAAACATCATGGTTTGAAGATTCTCTCCTTGCCTTAAGAGAGATCCAAAGAAAAATGTTAGGAAAAACGGCCTATTACCGCGAAATACCACTTTCAGAACTGAGGTTCCCAACCCCGACAAACACCAGATTTGAGAAAGACGTTGTGATTAATGTTCTCCCTCGGTAGTAGAATCAGAAAAACATTATACTTTCAAGATTCTCTCCTTGGCTTAAGAGAGGTCCAAACAATTATGTTGGAACAAACGGACTATTACCGCATATACTCTAAAGGCTTTTTGTATTTACGGTGAAACTCCACTTTTAGAACTGAAGTTCCCGGCCCCGACAAACACCAGATTTGAGACAGACGTCGTGATTCATGTTCTCCCTAGGTAGTAGAATCAGAAAAACATCATAGTTTCAAGATTCTATCCTTCCCTTAAGAGAGGCCCAGAGAATAATGTTGGAAAAAACGACCTATTACCGTGAAATACCACTTTCAGAACTGAGGTTCCAGGCCCAGACAAACACCAGATTTGAAAAAGACGTCGTGATTCATGTTCTCCCTAGGTAGTAGAATCAGAAAAACATCATGGTTTCAAGAATTCTCCTTCCCTGAAGAGAGATGCAGAGAATAATGTTAGGAAAAACGGCCTATTACCGCGGTCCACCACTTTCAGAACTGAGGTTCCCGGCCCCGACAAACACCAGATTTGAGAAAGACGTCGTGATTCATGTTCTCCCTAGGTAGTAGAATCAGAAAAACATCATGGTTTCAATATTCTTTCCTTGCCTTAAGAGAGACCCAGAGAATAATGTTGGAAAAAACGGCGCATTACCGCGAAATACCACTTTCAGAAAAGAGGTTCCCGGCCCAGACAAACACCAGATTTGAAAAAGACGTCGTGATTCATGTTTTCCCTAGGTAGTAGAATCATAAAAACATCATGGTTTTAAGATTCTCTCCTTACCTTAAGAGAGATCAAGAGAATAATGTTGTAAAAAACGGCCTACTGCCGTGAAATACTACGTTCAGAGCTGCGGTTCCCGGCCGAGACAAACACCTGATTTGAAAAAGACGCCGTGATTCCTGTTCTCCCTAGGTAGTAGAATCAGAAAAACATCATGGTTTCAAGATTCTCTCCTTGCCTTCAGAGAGATCCAGAGAATAATGTTAGGAAAAAGGGCCTATTACCGCGAAATACCACTTTCAGAACTGAGGTTCCCGGCCCCGACAAACACCAGATTTGAGAAAGACGTCGTGATTCATGTTGTCCCTAGGTAGTAGAATCAGAAAAACATCATGGTTTGAAGATTCTCTCCTTGCCTTAAGAGAGATCCAGAGAAAAATGTTAGGAAAAACGGCCTATTACCGCGAAGTACCACTTTGAGAACTGAGGTTCCCAACCCCGACAAACACCAGATTTGAGAAAGACGTTGTGATTCATGTTCTCCCTCGGTAGTAGAATCAGAAAAACATTATGGTTTCAAGATTCTCTCCTTGCCTTAAGAGAGGTCCAAAGAATTATGTTGGAAAAAACGGCCTATTACCGCATATGCTCTAAAGGGTTTTTGTATTTACGGTTAAACTCCACTTTTAGGACTGAAGTTCCCGGCCCCGACAAACACTAGATTTGAGAAAGACTTTTTGATTCATGTTCTACCTAGGTAGTAGAATCAGAAAAACATCATGGTTTCAATATTCTTTCCTTGCCTTAAGAGAGACCCAGAGAATAATGTTGGAAAAAACGGCGCATTACCGCGAAATACCACTTTCAGAAAAGAGGTTCCCAGCCCAGACAAACACCAGATTTGAAAAAGACGTCGTGATTCATGTTCTCCCTAGGTAGTAGAATCAGAAAAACATCATGGTTTCAAGATTCTCTCCTTACCTTAAGAGAGATCCAGAGAATAATGTTGGAAAAAACGGCCTATTGTCGTGAAATACTACGTTCAGAACTGCGGATCCCGGCCGAGACAAACACCAGATTTGAAAAAGACGCCGTGATTCATGTTCTCCGTAGGTAGTAGAATCAGAAAAACATCATGGTTTCAAGATTCTCTCCTTGCCTTAAGAGAGATCCAAAGAATAAAGTTGGAAAAAACGGCGTATTACCGCATATGCTCTAAAGGCCTATTGTATTTATGGTGAAACTCCACTTTTAGAAATGAAGTTCCCGGCCCAGACAAACACCAGATTTGAGAAAGACGTCGTGATTCATGTTCTCCCTAGGTAGTAGAATCAGAAAAACATCATGTTTTCAAGATTCTCTCCTTTCCTTTTGAGAGATCCAGAGGATAATGTTGGAAAAAACGGCCTATTACCGCGAAATACCACTTTCAGAACTGAGGTTCCCGTCCCAGACAAACACCAGATTTGAAAAAGAGGCCGTGATTCATATTCTCCCTAGGTAGTAGAATCAGAAAAACATCATGGTTTCAAGCTTCTCTCCTTTCCTTAGGAGAGATCCAAAGAATAATGTTGGAAAAAACGGCCTATTACCGCATATGCTCTAAAGGCCTATTGTCTCCACTTATAGAATTGAGCTTCCCGGCCCCGACTAACATCATATTTGAAAAAGACATCGTGATTCATATTCACTCTAGGTAGTAGACTCAGAAAAACATCATGGTTTCAAGATTCTCTCCTTGCCTTAAGAGAGATCCAGAGAATAATGTGGGAAAAAACGGCGTATTACCGCGAAATACTACTTTCAGAACTGAGGTTCCAGGCCCAGACAAACACCAGATTTGAAAAAGACGTCGTGATTCATGTTCTCCTTAGGTAGTAGAATCAGAAAAACATCATGGTTTCAAGAACTCTCCTTCCCTGAAGAGAGATCCAGAGAATAATGTTGGAAAAAACGGCCTATTACCGTGAAATACCACTTTCAGAACTGAGGTTCCCGGCCAAGACAAATACCAGATTTGAAAAAGACATCGTGATTCATGTTATCCCTAGGTAGTAGAATCAGAGAAACATAATGGTTTCAAGATTCTCTCCTTGCCTTAACAGAGATCCAGAGAATAATGTTAGGAAAAACGGCTTATTACCGCGAAATACCACTTTTAGAAGTGAGGTTCCCAACCCCGACAAACACCAGATTTGAGAAAGACGTTGTGATTCATGTTCTCCCTCGGTAGTAGAATCAGAAAAACATCATGGTTTTAAGATTCTCTCCTTGCCTTAAGAGAGATCCAGAGAAAAATGTTAGGAAAAACGGCCTATTGCCGCGAAATACCACTTTGAGAACTGAGGTTCCCAACCCCGACAAACACCAGATTTGAGAAAGACGTTGTGATTCATGTTCTCCCTCGGTAGTAGAATCAGAAAAACATTATTGTTTCAAGATTCTCTCCTTGCCTTAAGAGAGGTCCAAAGAATTATGTTGGAAAAAACGGCCTATTACCGCATATGCTCTAAAGGGTTTTTCTATTACGGTGAAACTCCACTTTTAGAAATGAAGTTCCCGCCCCCGACAAACACCAGATTTGAGAAAGATGTCGTGATTCATGTTTTCCCTAGGTAGTAGAATCAGAAAAACATTATGGTTTCAAGATTCTCTCCTTGCCTTAACAGAGATCCAGAGAATAATGTTAGGAAAAACGGCCTATTACCGCGAAATACCATTTTCAGAACTGAGGTTCCCGGCCCCGACAAACACCAGATTTGACAAAGAAGTCGTGATTCATGTTCTCCCTAGGTAGTAGAATCAGAAAAACATTATGGTTTCAAGATTCTCTCCTTGCCTTAAGAGAGATCCAAAGAATAAAGTTGGAAAAAACGGCCTATTACCGCATATGCTCTAAAGGCCGATTGTATTTACGGTGAAACTCCACTTTTAGAAATGAAGTTCCCGGCCCCGACAAAAACCAGATTTGAGAAAGACGTCGTGATTCATGTTATCCCTAGGTAGTAGAATCAGAAAAACATCATGTTTTCAAGATTCTTTCCTTGCCTTAAGAGAGACCCAGAGAATAATGTTGGAAAAAACGGCGCATTACCGCGAAATACCACTTTCAGAAAAGAGCTTCCCGGCCGAGACAAACACCAGATTTGAAAAAGACGTCGTGATTCATGTTCTCCCTAGGTAGTAGAATCAGAAAAACATCATGGTTTCATGATTCTCTCCTTGCCTTAAGAGAGACCCAGAGAAAAATGTTAGGAAAAACGGCCTATTACCGTGAAATACCACTTTCAAAACTGAGGTTCCCAACCCTGACAAACACCAGATTTGAGAAAGACGTCGTGATTCATGTTCTCTCTCGGTAGTAGAATCAGAAAAACATTATGCTTTCAAGATTCTCTCCTTGCCTTAAGAGAGATCCAAAGAATTTTGTTGGAAAAACGGCCTATTACCGCATATGCTCTAAAGGCTTATTGTATTTACGGTTAAACTCCACTTTTAGAACTGAAGTTCCCGGCCCCAACAAACACCAGATTTGAGAAAGACGTCGTGATTCATGTTCTTCCTAGGTAGTACAATCAGAAAAACATCACGGTTTCAAGATTCTCTCCTTCACTTAAGAGAGACCCAGAGAATAATTTTGGAAAAAAGACCTATTACCGTGAAATACCACTTTCAGAACTGAGGTTCCAGGCCCAGACAAACACCAGATTTGAAAAAGACATAGTGATTTATGTTCTCCCTAGGTAGTAGAATCAGAAAAACATCATAGTTTCAAGATTCTCTCCTTACCTTAAGAGAGATCCAGAGAATAATGTTGGAAAAAACGGCCTATTGCTGTGAAATACTACGTTCAGAACTGAGGTTCCCGGCTGAGACAAACACCAGATTTGAAAAAGACGCCGTGATTCATGTTCTCCCTAGGTAGTAGAATCAGAAAAACATTATGATTTCAAGATTCTCTCCTTGCCTTAAGAGAGTTCCAGAGAATAATGTTAGGAAAAACGGCCTATTACCGCAAAATACCACTTTCAGAACTGAGGTTTCCGGCCTCGACAAACACCAGATTTGAGAAAGAAGTCGTGATTCATGTTCTTCCTAGGTAGTAGAATCAGAAAAACATCATGGTTTCAAGATTCTCTCCTTGCCTTAAGAGACATCCAAAGAATAACGTTGGAAAAAACAGCCTATTACTTCATATGCTCTAAAGGCCTATTGTATTTACGGTGAAACTCCACTTTTAGAAATGAAGTTCCCGGCCCCGACAAACACCAGATTTGAGAAAGACGTCCTGATTCATGTATTCCCTAGGTAGTAGAATCAGAAAAACATCATGGTTTCAAGAACTCTCCTTCCCTATAGAGAGATCCAGAGAATAATGTTGGAAAAAAAAGCCTATTAGGGTGAAATACCACTTTCAGAACTGAGGTTCCCGGCCAAGACAAATACCAGATTTGAAAAAGACATCGTGATTCATGTTATCCCTAGGTAGTAGAATCAGAAAAACATAGTTTCAAGATTCTATCCTTCCCTTAAGAGAGGACCAGAGAATAATGTTGGAAAAAACGACCTATTACCGTGAAATACTACTTTCAGAACTGAGGTTCCAGGCCCAGACAAACACCAGATTTGAAAAAGACGTCGTGATTCATGTTCTCCCTAGGTAATAGAATCAGAAAAACATCATGGTTTCAAGAAATCTCCTTCCCTGAAGAGAGATACAGAGAATAATGTTAGGAAAAACGTCCTATTACCGCGATACACCACTTTCAGAACTGAGGTTCCCGGCCCCGACAAACACCAGATTTGAGAAAGACGTCGTGATTCCTGTTCTCCCAGGTAGTAGGATCAGAAAAACATTATGGTTTCAAGATTCTCTCCTTGCCTTTAGATAGATCCAAAGAATAAAGTTGGAAAAAACGGGGTATTACCGCATATCCTCTAAAGGCCTATTGTATTTACGGTGAAACTCCACTTTTAGAAATGAAGTTCCCGGTCGCGACAAACACCAGATTTGAGAAAGATGTCGTGATTCATGTTCTCCCTAGGTAGTAGAATCAGAAAAACATCATGGTTTCAATATTCTTTCCTTGCCTTAAGAGAGACCCAGAGAATAAAGTTGGAAAAAAGGCCGCATTACCGCGAAATACCACTTTCAGAAAAGAGGTTCCCGGCCCAGACAAACACCAGATTTGAAAAAGACATCGTGATTCATGTTCTCCCTAGGTAGTAGAATCAGAAAAACATCATGGTTTCAAGATTCTCTCCTTGCCTTAAGAGAGATCCAGAGAATAATGTTGGAAAAAACGGCCTACTGCCGTGAAATACTACGTTCAGAACTGCGGTTCCCGGCCGAGACAAACACCAGATTTGAAAAAGACGCCGTGATTCATGTTCTCCCTACGTAGTAGAATCAGAAAAACATCATGGTTTTAAGATTCTCTCCTTGCCTCAAGAGAGATCCAGAGAAAAATGTGAGGAAAAACGGCCTATTACCGCGAAATACCACTTTCAGAACTGAGGTTCCCAACCCCGACAAACACCAGATTTGAGAAAGACGTCGTGATTCATGTTCTCTCTCGTTAGTAGAATCAGAAAAACATTATGGTTTCAAGATTCTCACCTTGCCTTAAGAATGATCCAAAGAATTATCTTGGAAAAAACGGCCTATTACCGCATATGCTCTAAAGGCTTATTGTATTTACGGTGAAACTCCACTTTTAGAACTGAAGTTCCCGGCCCCAACAAACACCAGATTTGAGAAAGACGTCGTGATTCATGTTCTCCCTAGGTAGTAGAATCAGAAAAACATCATTGTTTCAAGATTCTCTCCTTCCCTTAAGAGAGACCCAGAGCATAATGTTGGAAAAAAGACCTATTACCGTGAAATACCACTTTCAGAACTGAGGTTCCAGGCCCAGACAAACACCAGATTTGAAAAAGACATCGTGATTCATGTTCTCCCTAGGTAGTAGAATCAGAAAAACATTATAGTTTCAAGATTCTCTCCTTACCTTAAGAGAGATCCAGAGAATAATGTTGGAAAAAACGGCCTATTGCCGTGAACTACCACTTTCAGAACTGAGGTTCCCGGCCCCAACAAACACCAGATTTGAGAAAGACGTCGTGATTCATGTTCTCCCTAGGTAGTAGAATCAGAAAAACATCATGGTTTTAAGATTCTCTCCTTACCTTAAGAGAGATCAAGAGAATAATGTTGTAAAAAACGGCCTACTGCCGTGAAATACTACGTTCAGAGCTGCGGTTCCCGGCCGAGACAAACACCTGATTTGAAAAAGACGCCGTGATTCCTGTTCTCCCTAGGTAGTAGAATCAGAAAAACATCATGGTTTCAAGATTCTCTCCTTGCCTTCAGAGAGATCCAGAGAATAATGTTAGGAAAAAGGGCCTATTACCGCGAAATACCACTTTCAGAACTGAGGTTCCCGGCCCCGACAAACACCAGATTTGAGAAAGACGTCGTGATTCATGTTGTCCCTAGGTAGTAGAATCAGAAAAACATCATGGTTTGAAGATTCTCTCCTTGCCTTAAGAGAGATCCAGAGAAAAATGTTAGGAAAAACGGCCTATTACCGCGAAGTACCACTTTGAGAACTGAGGTTCCCAACCCCGACAAACACCAGATTTGAGAAAGACGTTGTGATTCATGTTCTCCCTCGGTAGTAGAATCAGAAAAACATTATGGTTTCAAGATTCTCTCCTTGCCTTAAGAGAGGTCCAAAGAATTATGTTGGAAAAAACGGCCTATTACCGCATATGCTCTAAAGGGTTTTTGTATTTACGGTTAAACTCCACTTTTAGGACTGAAGTTCCCGGCCCCGACAAACACTAGATTTGAGAAAGACTTTTTGATTCATGTTCTACCTAGGTAGTAGAATCAGAAAAACATCATGGTTTCAATATTCTTTCCTTGCCTTAAGAGAGACCCAGAGAATAATGTTGGAAAAAACGGCGCATTACCGCGAAATACCACTTTCAGAAAAGAGGTTCCCAGCCCAGACAAACACCAGATTTGAAAAAGACGTCGTGATTCATGTTCTCCCTAGGTAGTAGAATCAGAAAAACATCATGGTTTCAAGATTCTCTCCTTACCTTAAGAGAGATCCAGAGAATAATGTTGGAAAAAACGGCCTATTGTCGTGAAATACTACGTTCAGAACTGCGGATCCCGGCCGAGACAAACACCAGATTTGAAAAAGACGCCGTGATTCATGTTCTCCGTAGGTAGTAGAATCAGAAAAACATCATGGTTTCAAGATTCTCTCCTTGCCTTAAGAGAGATCCAAAGAATAAAGTTGGAAAAAACGGCGTATTACCGCATATGCTCTAAAGGCCTATTGTATTTATGGTGAAACTCCACTTTTAGAAATGAAGTTCCCGGCCCAGACAAACACCAGATTTGAGAAAGACGTCGTGATTCATGTTCTCCCTAGGTAGTAGAATCAGAAAAACATCATGTTTTCAAGATTCTCTCCTTTCCTTTTGAGAGATCCAGAGGATAATGTTGGAAAAAACGGCCTATTACCGCGAAATACCACTTTCAGAACTGAGGTTCCCGTCCCAGACAAACACCAGATTTGAAAAAGAGGCCGTGATTCATATTCTCCCTAGGTAGTAGAATCAGAAAAACATCATGGTTTCAAGCTTCTCTCCTTTCCTTAGGAGAGATCCAAAGAATAATGTTGGAAAAAACGGCCTATTACCGCATATGCTCTAAAGGCCTATTGTCTCCACTTATAGAATTGAGCTTCCCGGCCCCGACTAACATCATATTTGAAAAAGACATCGTGATTCATATTCACTCTAGGTAGTAGACTCAGAAAAACATCATGGTTTCAAGATTCTCTCCTTGCCTTAAGAGAGATCCAGAGAATAATGTGGGAAAAAACGGCGTATTACCGCGAAATACTACTTTCAGAACTGAGGTTCCAGGCCCAGACAAACACCAGATTTGAAAAAGACGTCGTGATTCATGTTCTCCTTAGGTAGTAGAATCAGAAAAACATCATGGTTTCAAGAACTCTCCTTCCCTGAAGAGAGATCCAGAGAATAATGTTGGAAAAAACGGCCTATTACCGTGAAATACCACTTTCAGAACTGAGGTTCCCGGCCAAGACAAATACCAGATTTGAAAAAGACATCGTGATTCATGTTATCCCTAGGTAGTAGAATCAGAGAAACATAATGGTTTCAAGATTCTCTCCTTGCCTTAACAGAGATCCAGAGAATAATGTTAGGAAAAACGGCTTATTACCGCGAAATACCACTTTTAGAAGTGAGGTTCCCAACCCCGACAAACACCAGATTTGAGAAAGACGTTGTGATTCATGTTCTCCCTCGGTAGTAGAATCAGAAAAACATCATGGTTTTAAGATTCTCTCCTTGCCTTAAGAGAGATCCAGAGAAAAATGTTAGGAAAAACGGCCTATTGCCGCGAAATACCACTTTGAGAACTGAGGTTCCCAACCCCGACAAACACCAGATTTGAGAAAGACGTTGTGATTCATGTTCTCCCTCGGTAGTAGAATCAGAAAAACATTATTGTTTCAAGATTCTCTCCTTGCCTTAAGAGAGGTCCAAAGAATTATGTTGGAAAAAACGGCCTATTACCGCATATGCTCTAAAGGGTTTTTCTATTACGGTGAAACTCCACTTTTAGAAATGAAGTTCCCGGCCCCGACAAACACCAGATTTGAGAAAGATGTCGTGATTCATGTTTTCCCTAGGTAGTAGAATCAGAAAAACATTATGGTTTCAAGATTCTCTCCTTGCCTTAACAGAGATCCAGAGAATAATGTTAGGAAAAACGGCCTATTACCGCGAAATACCATTTTCAGAACTGAGGTTCCCGGCCCCGACAAACACCAGATTTGACAAAGAAGTCGTGATTCATGTTCTCCCTAGGTAGTAGAATCAGAAAAACATTATGGTTTCAAGATTCTCTCCTTGCCTTAAGAGAGATCCAAAGAATAAAGTTGGAAAAAACGGCCTATTACCGCATATGCTCTAAAGGCCGATTGTATTTACGGTGAAACTCCACTTTTAGAAATGAAGTTCCCGGCCCCGACAAAAACCAGATTTGAGAAAGACGTCGTGATTCATGTTATCCCTAGGTAGTAGAATCAGAAAAACATCATGTTTTCAAGATTCTTTCCTTGCCTTAAGAGAGACCCAGAGAATAATGTTGGAAAAAACGGCGCATTACCGCGAAATACCACTTTCAGAAAAGAGCTTCCCGGCCGAGACAAACACCAGATTTGAAAAAGACGTCGTGATTCATGTTCTCCCTAGGTAGTAGAATCAGAAAAACATCATGGTTTCATGATTCTCTCCTTGCCTTAAGAGAGACCCAGAGAAAAATGTTAGGAAAAACGGCCTATTACCGTGAAATACCACTTTCAAAACTGAGGTTCCCAACCCTGACAAACACCAGATTTGAGAAAGACGTCGTGATTCATGTTCTCTCTCGGTAGTAGAATCAGAAAAACATTATGCTTTCAAGATTCTCTCCTTGCCTTAAGAGAGATCCAAAGAATTTTGTTGGAAAAACGGCCTATTACCGCATATGCTCTAAAGGCTTATTGTATTTACGGTTAAACTCCACTTTTAGAACTGAAGTTCCCGGCCCCAACAAACACCAGATTTGAGAAAGACGTCGTGATTCATGTTCTTCCTAGGTAGTACAATCAGAAAAACATCACGGTTTCAAGATTCTCTCCTTCACTTAAGAGAGACCCAGAGAATAATTTTGGAAAAAAGACCTATTACCGTGAAATACCACTTTCAGAACTGAGGTTCCAGGCCCAGACAAACACCAGATTTGAAAAAGACATAGTGATTTATGTTCTCCCTAGGTAGTAGAATCAGAAAAACATCATAGTTTCAAGATTCTCTCCTTACCTTAAGAGAGATCCAGAGAATAATGTTGGAAAAAACGGCCTATTGCTGTGAAATACTACGTTCAGAACTGAGGTTCCCGGCTGAGACAAACACCAGATTTGAAAAAGACGCCGTGATTCATGTTCTCCCTAGGTAGTAGAATCAGAAAAACATTATGATTTCAAGATTCTCTCCTTGCCTTAAGAGAGTTCCAGAGAATAATGTTAGGAAAAACGGCCTATTACCGCAAAATACCACTTTCAGAACTGAGGTTTCCGGCCTCGACAAACACCAGATTTGAGAAAGAAGTCGTGATTCATGTTCTTCCTAGGTAGTAGAATCAGAAAAACATCATGGTTTCAAGATTCTCTCCTTGCCTTAAGAGACATCCAAAGAATAACGTTGGAAAAAACAGCCTATTACTTCATATGCTCTAAAGGCCTATTGTATTTACGGTGAAACTCCACTTTTAGAAATGAAGTTCCCGGCCCCGACAAACACCAGATTTGAGAAAGACGTCCTGATTCATGTATTCCCTAGGTAGTAGAATCAGAAAAACATCATGGTTTCAAGAACTCTCCTTCCCTATAGAGAGATCCAGAGAATAATGTTGGAAAAAAAAGCCTATTAGGGTGAAATACCACTTTCAGAACTGAGGTTCCCGGCCAAGACAAATACCAGATTTGAAAAAGACATCGTGATTCATGTTATCCCTAGGTAGTAGAATCAGAAAAACATAGTTTCAAGATTCTATCCTTCCCTTAAGAGAGGACCAGAGAATAATGTTGGAAAAAACGACCTATTACCGTGAAATACTACTTTCAGAACTGAGGTTCCAGGCCCAGACAAACACCAGATTTGAAAAAGACGTCGTGATTCATGTTCTCCCTAGGTAATAGAATCAGAAAAACATCATGGTTTCAAGAAATCTCCTTCCCTGAAGAGAGATACAGAGAATAATGTTAGGAAAAACGTCCTATTACCGCGATACACCACTTTCAGAACTGAGGTTCCCGGCCCCGACAAACACCAGATTTGAGAAAGACGTCGTGATTCCTGTTCTCCCAGGTAGTAGGATCAGAAAAACATTATGGTTTCAAGATTCTCTCCTTGCCTTTAGATAGATCCAAAGAATAAAGTTGGAAAAAACGGGGTATTACCGCATATCCTCTAAAGGCCTATTGTATTTACGGTGAAACTCCACTTTTAGAAATGAAGTTCCCGGTCGCGACAAACACCAGATTTGAGAAAGATGTCGTGATTCATGTTCTCCCTAGGTAGTAGAATCAGAAAAACATCATGGTTTCAATATTCTTTCCTTGCCTTAAGAGAGACCCAGAGAATAAAGTTGGAAAAAAGGCCGCATTACCGCGAAATACCACTTTCAGAAAAGAGGTTCCCGGCCCAGACAAACACCAGATTTGAAAAAGACATCGTGATTCATGTTCTCCCTAGGTAGTAGAATCAGAAAAACATCATGGTTTCAAGATTCTCTCCTTGCCTTAAGAGAGATCCAGAGAATAATGTTGGAAAAAACGGCCTACTGCCGTGAAATACTACGTTCAGAACTGCGGTTCCCGGCCGAGACAAACACCAGATTTGAAAAAGACGCCGTGATTCATGTTCTCCCTACGTAGTAGAATCAGAAAAACATCATGGTTTTAAGATTCTCTCCTTGCCTCAAGAGAGATCCAGAGAAAAATGTGAGGAAAAACGGCCTATTACCGCGAAATACCACTTTCAGAACTGAGGTTCCCAACCCCGACAAACACCAGATTTGAGAAAGACGTCGTGATTCATGTTCTCTCTCGTTAGTAGAATCAGAAAAACATTATGGTTTCAAGATTCTCACCTTGCCTTAAGAATGATCCAAAGAATTATCTTGGAAAAAACGGCCTATTACCGCATATGCTCTAAAGGCTTATTGTATTTACGGTGAAACTCCACTTTTAGAACTGAAGTTCCCGGCCCCAACAAACACCAGATTTGAGAAAGACGTCGTGATTCATGTTCTCCCTAGGTAGTAGAATCAGAAAAACATCATTGTTTCAAGATTCTCTCCTTCCCTTAAGAGAGACCCAGAGCATAATGTTGGAAAAAAGACCTATTACCGTGAAATACCACTTTCAGAACTGAGGTTCCAGGCCCAGACAAACACCAGATTTGAAAAAGACATCGTGATTCATGTTCTCCCTAGGTAGTAGAATCAGAAAAACATTATAGTTTCAAGATTCTCTCCTTACCTTAAGAGAGATCCAGAGAATAATGTTGGAAAAAACGGCCTATTGCCGTGAACTACCACTTTCAGAACTGAGGTTCCCGGCCCCAACAAACACCAGATTTGAGAAAGACGTCGTGATTCATGTTCTCCCTAGGTAGTAGAATCAGAAAAACATTATGATTTCAAGATTCTCTGCTTGCCTTAAGAGAGATCCAAAGAATAAAGTTGGAAAAAACGGCCTATTACCGCATATGCTCTAAAGGACTATTGTATTTACGGTGAAACTCCACTTTTAGAACTGAAGTTCTCGGCCGCGACAAACACCAAATTTGAGAAAGATGTCGTGATTCATGTTCTCCCTAGGTAGTAGAATCAGAAAAACATCATGGTTTCAATATTCTTTCCTTGCCTTAAGAGAGACCCAGAGAATAACGTTGGAAAAAACGGCGCATTACCGCGAAATACCACTTTCAGAAAAGAGGTTCCCCGCCCAGACAAACACCAGATTTGAAAAAGACGTCGTGATTCATGTTCTCCCTAGGTAGTAGAATCAGAAAAACATCATGGTTTCAAGATTCTCTCCTTACCTTAAGAGAGATCCAGAGAATAATGTTGGAAAAAACGGCCTACTGCCGTGAAATACTACGTTCAGAACTGCGGTTCCCGGTCGAGACAAACACCAGATTTGAAAAAGACGCCGTGATTCATGTTCTCCCTAGGTAGTAGAATCAGAAAAACATCATGGTTTCAAGATTCTCTCCTTGCCTTAAGAGAGATCCAGAGAATAATGTTACGAAAAACGGCCTATTACCGCGAAATACCACTTTCAGAACTGAGATTCCCGGCCCCGACAAACACCAGATTTGAGAAAGACGTCGTGATTCATGTTCTCCCTAGGTAGTAGAATCAGAAAAACATTATGGTTTCAAGAGTCTCTCCTTGCCTTAAGAGAGATCCAAAGAATAATGTTGGAAAAAACGGCCTATTACCGCATATGCTCTAAAGGCCTATTATATTTACGGTGAAACTCCACATTTAGAAATGAATTTCCCGGCCCCGACAAACACCAGATTTGAGAAAGACGTCGTGATTCATATTCTCCCTAGGTAGTAGAATCAGAAAAACATCATGGTTTCAATATTCTTTCCTTGCCTTAAGAGAGACCCAGAGAATAATGTTGGAAAAAACGGCCCATTACCGCGAAATACCACTTTCAGAAAAGAGGTTCCCGGCCCAGACAAACACCAGATTTGAAAAAGACGTTGTGATTCATGTTCTCCCTAGGTAGTAGAATCAGAAAAACATCATGGTTTGAAGATTCTCTCCTTGCCTTAAGAGAGATCCAGAGAAAAATGTTAGGAAAAACGGCCTATTACCGCGAAATACCACTTTGAGAACTGAGGTTCCCAACCCCGACAAACACCAGATTTGAGAAAGACGTCGTGATTCATGTTCTCTCTCGTTAGGAGAATCAGAAAAACATTATGGTTTCAAGATTCTCACCTTGCCTTAAGAATGATCCAAAGAATTATGTTGGAAAAAACGGCCTATTACCGCATATGCTCTAAAGGCTTATTGTATTTACGGTGAAACTCCACTTTTAGAACTGAAGTTCCCGGCCCCAACAAACACCAGATTTGAGAAAGACGTCGTGATTCATGTTCTCCCTAGGTAGTAGAATCAGAAAAACATCATTGTTTCAAGATTCTCTCCTTCCCTTAAGAGAGACCCAGAGAATAATGTTGGAAAAAAGACCTATTACCGTGAAATACCACTTTCAGAACTGAGGTTCCAGGCCCAGACAAACACCAGATTTGAAAAAGACATCGTGATTCATGTTCTCCCTAGGTAGTAGAATCAGAAAAACATTATAGATTCAAGATTCTCTCCTTACCTTAAGAGAGATCCAGAGAATAATGTTGGAAAAAACGGCCTATTGCCGTGAAATACCACTTTCAGAACTGAGGTTCCCGGCCACAACAAACACCAGATTTGAGAAAGACGTCGTGATTCATGTTCTCCCTAGCTAGTAGAATCAGAAAAACATTATGGTTTCAAGATTCTCTCCTTGCCTTAAGAGAGATCCAAAGAATAATGTTGGAAAAAACGGCCTATTACCGCATATGGTCTAAAGGACTATTGTATTTACGGTGAAACTCCACTTTTAGCAATGAAGTTCCTGGCCCCGACAAACAGCAGATTTGAGAAAGACGTCGTGATTCATGTTTTCCCTAGGTAGAAGAATCAGAAAAACATTATGGTTTCAACATTCTCTCCTTCCCTTAAGAGAGACCCAGAGAATAGTGTTGGAAAAAACGGCCCATTACCGCGAAATACCACTTTCAGAAAAGAGGTTCCCGGCCCAGACAAACACCTGATTTGAAAAAGACGTCATGATTCATGTTCTCCCTAGGTAGTAGAATCAGAAAAACATCATGGTTTCAAGAACTCTCCTTCCCTATAGAGAGATTCAGAGAATAATGTTGGAAAAAACGCCTATTACCGTGAAATACCACTTTCAGAACTGAGGTTCCCGGCCAAGACAAATACCAGATTTGAAAAAGACGTCGTGATTCATGTTCGTCCTAGGTAGTAGAATCAGAAAAACATCATGGTTTCAAGATTCTTTCCTTGCCTTAAGAGAGACCCAGAGAATCATGTTGGAAAAAACGGCGCATTACCGCGAAATACCACTTTCAGAAAAGATGTTCCCGGCCCAGACAAACACCAGATTTGAGAAAGACATCATGTTTCATGTTCTCTCTCGGTAGTAGAATCAGAAAAACATTATGCTTTCAAGATTCTCTCCTTGCCTTAAGAGAGATCCAGAGAATAATGTTAGGAAAAACGGCCTATTACCGGGAAATACCACTTTCAGAACTGAGGTTTCCGGCCTCGACAAAGACCAGATTTGAGAAAGACGTCGTGATTCATGTTCTTCCTAGGTAGTAGAATCAGAAAAACACCATGGTTTCAAGATTTTTTCCTTGCATTAAGAGAGATCCAGAGAATAATGTTAGGAAAAACGGTCTATTACCGCGAAATACCACTTTCAGAACTGAGGTTCCCGCCCCAGACAAACACCAGATTTGAAAAAGAAGTCGTCCTTCATGTTCTCCCTAGGTAGTAGAATCAGAAAAACATCATGGTTTCAAGCTTCTCTCCTTTCCTTAAGAGAGATCCAAAGAATAAAGTTGGAAAAAACGGCCTATTACCGCATATGCTCTAAAGGCCTATTGTATTTACGGTGAAACTACACTTTTAGAACTGAAGTTCCCGGCCGCGACAAACACCAGATTTGAGAAAGACGTCGTGATTCATGTTCTCCCTAGGTAGTAGAATCAGAAAAACATTATGGTTTCAAGATTCTCTCCTTGCCTTAAGAGAGATCCAAAGAATAAAGTTGGAAAAAACGGCCTATTACCGCATATGCTCTAAAGGCCTATTGTATTTACGGTGAAACTCCACTTTAGAAATGAAGTTCCTGGCCCCGACAAACACCAGAGTTGAGAAAGACGTCGTGATTCATGTTCTCCCTAGGTAGTAGAATCACAAAAACATCATGGTTTCAATATTCTTTCCTTGCCTTAAGAGAGACCCAGAGAATAGTGTTGGAAAAAACGGCGCATTACCGCTAAAAACCACTCTCAGAAAAGAGGTTCCCGGCCCAGACAAACACCAGATTTGAAAAAGACGTCATGATTCATGTTCTCCCTAGGTAGTAGAATCAGAAAAACATCATGGTTTCAAGATTCTCTCCTTGCCTTAAGAGAGATCCAAAGAAAAATGTTAGGAAAAACGGCCTATTACCGCGAAATACCACTTTCAGAACTGAGGTTCCCAACCCCGACAAACACCAGATTTGAGAAAGACGCTGTGATTCATGTTCTCCCTCGGTAGTAGAATCAGAAAAACATTATGGTTTCAAGATTCTCTCCTTGCCTTAAGAGAGGTCCAAAGTATTATGTTCGAAAAAACGGCCTATTACCGCATATGCTCTAAAGGCTTTTTGTATTTACGGTGAAACTCCACTTTTAGGATAAAGTTCCCGTCCCCGACAAACACCAGATTTGAGAAAGACGTCGTGATTCATGTTCTCCCTCGGTAGTAGAATCAGAAAAACATCATGGTTTCAAGATTCTATCCTTCCCTTAAGAGAGACCCAGAGAATAATGTTGGAAAAAAGCGATTTGTTACCGTGAAATACCACTTTCAGAACTGAGGTTCCAGGCCCAGATAAACACCAGATTTGAAAAAGACGTCGTGATTCATGTTCTCCCTAGGTAGTAGAATCAGAAAAACATCATGTTTTCAAGAATTCTCCTTCCCTGAAGAGAGATGCAGATAATAATATTAGGAAAAACGGCCTATTACCGCGAAATACAACTTTCAGAACTGAGGTTCCCGGCCCGGACAAACACCAGAATTGAGAAAGACGTCGTGATTCATGTTCTCCCTAGGTAGTAGAATCAGAAAAACATTACGGTTTCAAGATTCTCTCCTTGCCTTAAGAGAGATCCAAAGAATAAAGTTGGAAAAAACGACCTATTACCGCCTATGCTCTAAAGGCCTATTGTATTTACGGTGAAACTCCACTTTTAGAACTGAAGTTCCCGGCCCCGACAAACACCAGATTTGAGAAAGACGTCGTGATTCATGTTCTCCCTAGGTAGTAGAATCAGAAAAACATCATAGTTTCAAGATTCTCTCCTTACCTTAAGAGAGATCCAGAGAATAATGTTGGAAAAAACGGCCTATTGCCGTGAAATAGTACGTTCAGAACTGAGGTTCCCGGCCGAGACAAACACCAGATTTGAAAAAGACGCCGTGATTGATGTTCTCCCTAGGTAGTAGAATCAGAAAAACATCATGGTTTCAAGATTCCCTCCTTGCCTTAAGAGAGATCCAGAGAATAATGTTAGGAAAAACGGCCTATTACCGCGAAATACCACTTTCAGAACTGAGGTTCCCGGCCCGGACAAACACCAGATTTGAGAAAGACGTCGTGATTCATGTTCTCCCTAGGTAGTAGAATCAGAAAAACATTATGGTTTCAAGATTCCCTCCTTGCCTTAAGAGAGATCCAAAGAATAAAGTTGGAAAAAACGGCCTATTACCGCATATGGTCTAAAGGCCTATTGTATTTACGGTGAAACTCCACTTTAGAAATGAAGTTCCCGGCCCCGACAAACACCAGATTTGAGAAAGACGTCGTGATTCATGTTCTCCCTAGGTAGTAGAATCACAAAAACATCATGGTTTCAAGATTCTCTCCTTGCCTTAAGAGAGATCCAGAGAAAAATGTTAGGAAAAACGGCCTATTACCGCGAAATACCACTTTCAGAACTGAGGTTCCCAACCCCGACAAATACCAGATTTGAGAAAGACGTTGTGATTCATGTTCTCCCTCGGTAGTAGAATCAGAAAAACATTATGGTTTCAAGATTCTCTCCTTGCCTTAAGAGAGGTCCAAAGTATTATGTTGGAAAAAACGGCCTATTACCGCATATGTTCTAAAGGCTTTTTGTATTTACGGTGAAACTCCACTTTTAGGATAAAGTTCCCATCCCCGACAAACATCAGATTTGAGAAAAACGTCGTGATTCATGTTCTCCCTAGGTAGTAGAATCAGAAAAACATTATGGTTTCAAGATTCTCTCCTTGCCTTAAGAGAGATCCAAAGTATAAAGTTGGAAAAAACGGCCTATTACCGCATATGCTCTAAAGGCCTATTGTATTTACGGTGAAACTCCACTTTAGAAATGAAGTTCCCGGCCCCGACAAACACCAGATTTGAGAAAGACGTCGTGATTCATGTTCTCCCTAGGTAGTAGAATCACAAAAACATCATGGTTTCAATATTCTTTCCTTGCCTTAAGAGAGACCCAGAGAATAGTGTTGGAAAAAACGGCGCATTACCGCGAAATACCACTTTCAGAAAAGAGGTTCCCGGCCCAGACAAACACCAAATTTGAAAAAGACGTCATGATTCATGTTCTCCCTAGGTAGTAGAAGCAGAAAAACATCATTTTTTCAAGATTCTCTCCTTCCCTTAAGAGAGATCCAGAGAATAATATTGGAAAAAACGGCCTATTGCCGTGAAATACTACGTTCAGAACTGAGGTTCCAGGCCCAGACAAACACCAGATTTGAAAAAGACATCGTGATTCATGTTCTCCCTAGGTAGTACAATCAGAAAAACATTATGGTTTCAAGATTCTCTCCTTGCCTTAAGAGAGATCCAAAGAATAAAGTTGGAAAAAACGGCCTATTACCGCATATGCTCTAAAGGACTATTGTATTTACGGTGAAACTCCACTTTTAGAAATGAAGTTCCCAGCCCCGACAAACACCAGATTTGAGAAAGACGTCGTGATTCATATTTTCCCTAGGTAGTAGAATCAGAAAAACATTATGGTTTCAATATTCTCTCCTTCCCTTAAGAGAGACCCAGAGAATAGTGTTGGAAAAAACGGCGCATTACCGTTAAATACCACTTTCAGAAAAGAGGTTCCCGGCCCAGACAAACACCAGATTTGAAAAAGACGTCATGATTCATGTTCTCCCTAGGTAGTAGAATCAGAAAAACATCATGGTTTGAAGAACTCTCCTTCCCTATAGAGAGATCCAGAGAATAATGTTAGGAAAAACGGCCTATTACCGTGAAATACCACTTTCAGAACCGAGGTTCCCGGCCAAGACAAATACCAGATTTGAAAAAGACGTCGTGATTCATGTTCTCCCTAGGTACTAGAATCAGAAAAACATTATGGTTTCAAGATTCTCTTCTTGCCTTAAGAGAGATCCAGAAAATAATGTTAGGAAAAACGGCCTATTACCGCGAAATACCACTTTCAGAACTGAGGTTCCTGACCCCAACAAACACCAGATTTGAGAAAGACGTCGTGATTCATGTTCTCCCTAGGTAGTAGAATCAGAAAAACATTATGGTTTCAAGGTTCTCTCCTTGCCTTAAGAGAGATCCAAAGAATAAAGTTGGAAAAAACGGCCTATTACTGCATAAGCTCTAAAGGACTATTGTATTTACGGTGAAACTCCACTTTTAGAAATGAAGTTCCCGGCCCCGACAAACACCAGTTTTGAGAAAGACGTCGTGATTCATATTTTCCCTAGGTAGTACAATCAGAAAAACATTATGGTTTCAATATTCTCTCCTTCCCTTAAGAGAGACCCAGAGAATAACGTTGGAAAAAACGGCGCATTACCGCGAAATACCACTTCCAGAAAAGAGGTTCCCGGCCCAGACAAACACCAGATTTGGGAAAGACGTCGTGATTCATGTTCTCCCTAGGTAGTAGAATCAGAAAAACTTTATGCTTTCAAGATTCTCTCCTTGTCTTAAGAGAGATCCAAAGAATTATGTTGGAAAAAACGGCCTATTACCGCATATGCTCTAAAGGCTTATTGTATTTACGGTGAAACTCCACTTTTAGAACTGAAGTTCCCGTACCCGACAAACACCAGATTTGAGAAAGACGTCGTGATTCATGTTCTCCCTAGGTAGTAGAATCAGAAAAACATCATACTTTCAAAATTCTCTCCTGACCTTAAGAGAGATCCAGAGAATAATGTTGGAAAAAACAGCCTATTGCCTTGAAATACTACGTTCAGAACTGAGGTTCCCGGCAGAGACAAACACCAGATTTGAAAAAGACGCCATGATTCATGTTCTCCCTAGGTAGTAGAATCAGAAAAACATCATGGTTTCAAGATTCTCTCCTTGCCTTAAGAGAGATCCAGAGAATAATGTTAGGAAAAACGGCCTATTACCGCGAAATACCACTTTCAGAACTGAGGTTTCCGGCCTCGACAAAGACCAGATTTGAGAAAGACGTCGTGATTCATGTTCTTCCTAGGTAGTAGAATCAGAAAAACATCATGGTTTCAAGATTCTTTCCTTGCCTTAAGAGAGACCCACAGAATAATGTTGGAAAAAACGGTGCATTACCGCGAAATACCACTTTCAGAAAAGAGGTTCCCGGCCCAGACAAACACCAGATTTGAGAAAGACGTCGTGATTCATGTTCTCCCTAGGTAGTAGAATCAGAAAAACATTATGGTTTCAAGATTCTCTCCTTGCCTTAAGAGAGATCCAGAGAATAATGTTAGGAAAAACGGCCTATTACCACGAAATACCACTTTCAGAACTGAGGTTCCCGGCCCCAACAAACACCAGATTTGAGAAAGACATCATGATTCATGTTCTCCCTAGGTAGTAGAATCAGAAAAACATTATGGTTTCAAGATTCTCTCCTTGCCTTAAGAGAGATCCAGAGAATAATGTTAGGAAAAACGGTCTATTACCGCGAAATACCACTTTCAGAACTGAGGTTCCCGCCCCAGACAAACACCAGATTTGAAAAAGAAGTCGTCCTTCATGTTCTCCCTAGGTAGTAGAATCAGAAAAACATCATGGTTTCAAGCTTCTCTCCTTTCCTTAAGAGAGATCCAAAGAATAAAGTTGGAAAAAACGGCCTAGTACCGCATATGCTCTAAAGGCCTATTGTATTTACGGTGAAACTGCACTTTTAGAACTAAAGTTCCCGGCCGCGACAAACACCAGATTTGAGAAAGACGTCGTGATTCATGTTCTCCCTAGGTAATAGAATCAGAAAAACATCATGGTTTCAAGATTCTCTCCTTGCCTTAAGAGAGATCCAGAGAATAATGTTGGAAAAAACGGCCTATTACAGCAAAATACCACTTTCAGAACTGAGGTTCCCAGCCCAGACAAACACCAAATTTGAAAAAGATGTCGTGATTCATGTTCTCCCTTGGTAGTAGAATCAGAAAAACATCATTGTTTCAAGAAGTCTTCTTGCCGTAAGAGAGATCCACAGAATAATGTACGAATAAACGGCCTATTACCGCATATGCTCCAGAGGCCTATTGTATTGACGGTGAATTTCAACTTTTAGAACTGAGTTTCCCGGCCCCGACTGACAATTGATTTGAAAAAGTCGTCGTGATTCTTGTTCTCCCTAGGTAGTAGAATCAGAAAAACATCATGGTTTCAATATTCTCCCCTTCCCTTGAGAGAGATCCAGAGAATAATGTAGGAAAATACGGCCAATTACCGCGAAATACCACTTTCAGAACTGCCGTTCCCGGCCGAGACAAACACCAGATTTCAGAAAGACGTCGTGATTCATGTTCTCCCTAGGTAGTAGAATCAGAAAAACATCATAGTTTCAAGATTCTCTCCTTACCTTCAGAGAGATCCAGAGAATAATATTGGAAAAAACGGCCTATTGCCGTGAAATACTACGTTCAGAACTGAGGTTCCAGGCCCAGACAAACACCAGATTTGAAAAAGACATCGTGATTCATGTTCTCCCTAGGTAGTACAATCAGAAAAACATTATGGTTTCAAGATTCTCTCCTTGCCTTAAGAGAGATCCAAAGAATAAAGTTGGAAAAAACGGCCTATTACCGCATATGCTCTAAAGGACTATTGTATTTACGGTGAAACTCCACTTTTAGAAATGAAGTTCCCAGCCCCGACAAACACCAGATTTGAGAAAGACGTCGTGATTCATATTTTCCCTAGGTAGTAGAATCAGAAAAACATTATGGTTTCAATATTCTCTCCTTCCCTTAAGAGAGACCCAGAGAATAGTGTTGGAAAAAACGGCGCATTACCGTTAAATACCACTTTCAGAAAAGAGGTTCCCGGCCCAGACAAACACCAGATTTGAAAAAGACGTCATGATTCATGTTCTCCCTAGGTAGTAGAATCAGAAAAACATCATGGTTTGAAGAACTCTCCTTCCCTATAGAGAGATCCAGAGAATAATGTTGGAAAAAACGGCCTATTACCGTGAAATACCACTTTCAGAACCGAGGTTCCCGGCCAAGACAAATACCAGATTTGAAAAAGACGTCGTGATTCATGTTCTCCCTAGGTACTAGAATCAGAAAAACATTATGGTTTCAAGATTCTCTTCTTGCCTTAAGAGAGATCCAGAAAATAATGTTAGGAAAAACGGCCTATTACCGCGAAATACCACTTTCAGAACTGAGGTTCCTGACCCCAACAAACACCAGATTTGAGAAAGACGTCGTGATTCATGTTCTCCCTAGGTAGTAGAATCAGAAAAACATTATGGTTTCAAGGTTCTCTCCTTGCCTTAAGAGAGATCCAAAGAATAAAGTTGGAAAAAACGGCCTATTACTGCATAAGCTCTAAAGGACTATTGTATTTACGGTGAAACTCCACTTTTAGAAATGAAGTTCCCGGCCCCGACAAACACCAGTTTTGAGAAAGACGTCGTGATTCATATTTTCCCTAGGTAGTACAATCAGAAAAACATTATGGTTTCAATATTCTCTCCTTCCCTTAAGAGAGACCCAGAGAATAACGTTGGAAAAAACGGCGCATTACCGCGAAATACCACTTCCAGAAAAGAGGTTCCCGGCCCAGACAAACACCAGATTTGGGAAAGACGTCGTGATTCATGTTCTCCCTAGGTAGTAGAATCAGAAAAACTTTATGCTTTCAAGATTCTCTCCTTGTCTTAAGAGAGATCCAAAGAATTATGTTGGAAAAAACGGCCTATTACCGCATATGCTCTAAAGGCTTATTGTATTTACGGTGAAACTCCACTTTTAGAACTGAAGTTCCCGTACCCGACAAACACCAGATTTGAGAAAGACGTCGTGATTCATGTTCTCCCTAGGTAGTAGAATCAGAAAAACATCATACTTTCAAAATTCTCTCCTGACCTTAAGAGAGATCCAGAGAATAATGTTGGAAAAAACAGCCTATTGCCTTGAAATACTACGTTCAGAACTGAGGTTCCCGGCAGAGACAAACACCAGATTTGAAAAAGACGCCATGATTCATGTTCTCCCTAGGTAGTAGAATCAGAAAAACATCATGGTTTCAAGATTCTCTCCTTGCCTTAAGAGAGATCCAGAGAATAATGTTAGGAAAAACGGCCTATTACCGCGAAATACCACTTTCAGAACTGAGGTTTCCGGCCTCGACAAAGACCAGATTTGAGAAAGACGTCGTGATTCATGTTCTTCCTAGGTAGTAGAATCAGAAAAACATCATGGTTTCAAGATTCTTTCCTTGCCTTAAGAGAGACCCACAGAATAATGTTGGAAAAAACGGTGCATTACCGCGAAATACCACTTTCAGAAAAGAGGTTCCCGGCCCAGACAAACACCAGATTTGAGAAAGACGTCGTGATTCATGTTCTCCCTAGGTAGTAGAATCAGAAAAACATTATGGTTTCAAGATTCTCTCCTTGCCTTAAGAGAGATCCAGAGAATAATGTTAGGAAAAACGGCCTATTACCACGAAATACCACTTTCAGAACTGAGGTTCCCGGCCCCAACAAACACCAGATTTGAGAAAGACATCATGATTCATGTTCTCCCTAGGTAGTAGAATCAGAAAAACATTATGGTTTCAAGATTCTCTCCTTGCCTTAAGAGAGATCCAGAGAATAATGTTAGGAAAAACGGTCTATTACCGCGAAATACCACTTTCAGAACTGAGGTTCCCGCCCCAGACAAACACCAGATTTGAAAAAGAAGTCGTCCTTCATGTTCTCCCTAGGTAGTAGAATCAGAAAAACATCATGGTTTCAAGCTTCTCTCCTTTCCTTAAGAGAGATCCAAAGAATAAAGCTGGAAAAAACGGCCTATTACCGCATATGCTCTAAAGGCCTATTGTATTTACGGTGAAACTACACTTTTAGAACTGAAGTTCCCGGCCGCGACAAACACCAGATTTGAGAAAGACGTCGTGATTCATGTTCTCCCTAGGTAGTAGAATCAGAAAAACATTATGGTTTCAAGATTCTCTCCTTGCCTTAAGAGAGATCCAAAGAATAATGTTGGAAAAAACAGCCCATTGCCTTGAAATACTACGTTCAGAACTGAGGTTCCCGGCCGAGACAAACACCAGATTTGAAAAAGACGCCATGATTCATGTTCTCCCTCGGTAGTAGAATCAGAAAAACATTATGGTTTCAAGATTCTCTCCTTTCCTTAAGAGAGATCCAGAGAATAATATTGGAAAAAAGACCTATTACCGTGAGATACCACTTTCAGAACTGAGGTTCCAGGCCCAGACAAACACCAGATTTGAAAAAGACATCGTGATTCATGTTCTCCCTAGGTAGTAGAATCAGAAAAACATCATAGTTTCAAGATCCTCTCCTTACCTTAAGAGAGATCCAGAGAATAATGTTGGAAAAAACGGCCTATTGCCGTGAAATACTACGTTCAGAACTGAGGTTCCCGGCCGAGACAAACACCAGATTTGAAAAAGACGCCGTGATTCATGTTCTCCCTAGGTAGTACAATCAGAAAAACATCATGGTTTCAAGATTCTCTCCTTGCCTTAAGAGAGATCCAGAGAATAATGTTAGGAAAAACGGCCTATTACCGCGAAATACCACTTTCAGAAAAGAGGTTCCCGGCCCAGACAAACACCAAATTTGAAAAAGACGTCATGATTCATGTTCTCCCTAGGTAGTAGAAGCAGAAAAACATCATTTTTTCAAGATTCTCTCCTTCCCTTAAGAGAGACCCAGAGAAAAATGTTAGGAAAAACGGCGTATTACCGCGAAATTCCACTTTCAGAACTGAGGTTCCCAACCCCGACAAACACCAGATTTGAGAAAGACGTTGTGATTCATGTTCTCCCTAGGTAGTAGAATCAGAAAAACATTAAGGTTTCAAGATTCTCTCTTGCCTTAAGAGAGGTCCAAAGAATGATGTTGGAAAAAACGGCCTATTACCGCATATGCTCTAAAGGCTTTTTGTATTTACGGTGAAACTCCACTTTTAGGACTGAAGTTCCCGGCCCCGACAAACACCAGATTTGAGAAAGACGTCGTGATTCATGTTCTCCCTAGGTAGTAGAATCAGAAAAACATCATGGTTTAAACCTTCTCTCCTTACCTTAAGAGAGATCCAGAGAATAATGTTGGAAAAAACGGCCTATTGCCGTGAAATACTACGTTCAGAACTGTGGTTCCCGGCCGAGACAAACACCAGATTTGAAAAAGACGCCGTGATTCATGTTCTCCCTAGGTAGTAGAATCAGAAAAACATCATGGTTTCAAGGTTCTCTCCTTACCTTAAGAGAGATCCAGAGAATAATTTAGGAAAAACGGCCTATTACCGCGAAATACCACTTTTAGAACTGAGGTTCCCGGCCCCGACAAACACCAGATTTGAGAAAGACGTCGTGATTCATGTTCTCCCTAGGTAGTAGAATCAGAAAAACATCATGGTTTCAATATTCTTTCCTTGTCTTAAGAGAGACCCAGAGAATAATGTTGGAAAAAACATCCTATTACCGCGAAATACCACTTTCAGAACTGAGGTTCCCGGCCCCGACAAACACCAGATTTGAGAAAGACGTCGTGATTCATGTTCTCCCTAGGTAGTAGAATCAGAAAAACATCATCGTTTCAAGATTCTCTCCTTCCCTTAAGAGAGACCCAGAGAATAATGTTGGAAAAAAGACCTATTACCGTGAAATACCACTTTTAGAACTGAGGTTCCAGGCCCAGAAAAACACCAGATTTGAAACAGACATCGTGATTCTTGTTCTCCTAAGGTAGTAGAATCAGAAAAACATCATGGTTTCAAGATTCTCTCCTTGCCTTAAGAGAGATCCATAGAATAATGTCGGAAAAAACGGTCTATTACCGCGAAATACCACTTTCAGAACTGAGGTTCCCGCT
This sequence comes from Liasis olivaceus, assembly GCA_030867105.1. Classification (NCBI taxonomy): domain Eukaryota; kingdom Metazoa; phylum Chordata; class Lepidosauria; order Squamata; family Pythonidae; genus Liasis; species Liasis olivaceus. The sequence goes on from CM061351.1 coordinate 61,808,303, forward strand.
CCAGACAAACACCAGATTTGAAAAAGAAGTCGTGCTTCATGTTCTCCCTAGGTAATAGAATCAGAAAAACATCATGGTTTCAAGATTCTCTCCTTGCCTTAAGAGAGATCCAGAGAATAATGTTGGAAAAAACGGCCTATTACAGCAAAATACCACTTTCAGAACTGAGGTTCCCAGCCCAGACAAACACCAAATTTGAAAAAGATGTCGTGATTCATGTTCTCCCTTGGTAGTAGAATCAGAAAAACATCATTGTTTCAAGAAGTCTTCTTGCCGTAAGAGAGATCCACAGAATAATGTACGAATAAACGGCCTATTACCGCATATGCTCCAGAGGCCTATTGTATTGACGGTGAATTTCAAGTTTTAGAACTGAGTTTCCCGGCCCCGACTGACAATTGATTTGAAAAAGTCGTCGTGATTCTTGTTCTCCCTAGGTAGTAGAATCAGAGAAACATCATGGTTTCAAGATTCTCCCCTTCCCTTGAGAGAGATCCAGAGAATAATGTAGGAAAATACGGCCAATTACCGCGAAATACCACTTTCAGAACTGCCGTTCCCGGCCGAGACAAACACCAGATTTGAAAAAGACGTCGTGATTCATGTTCTCCCTAGGTATTAGAATCAGAAAAACATCCTGGTTTCAAGCTTCTCTCCTTGCCTTAAGAGATCGAAAGAATAAAGTTGGAAAAAACGGACTATTACCGCATATCCTGCAGAGACCTATTGTATTGACGGTGAAACACAACTTTTAGAACTGAGGTTCCCGGCCCCGGCTGACATCAGATTTGAAAAAGTCGTCGTGGTTCATGTTCTCCCTAGGTAGGAGAATCAGAAAAACGTCATGGTTTCAAGCTTCTCTCCTTTCCTTAAGAGAGATCCAAAGAATAAAGTTGGAAAAAACGGCCTATTACCGCATACGCTCTAAAGGCCTATTGTATTTACGGTGAAACTCCACTTTTAGAACTGAAGTTCTCGGCCGCGACAAACACCAGATTTGAAAAAGATGTCGTGATTCATATTCTCCCTAGGTAGTAGAATCAGAAAAACATCATGGTTTCAAGAACTCTCCTTGCCTTAGAGAGATCCACAGAATAATGTACGAATAAACGGCCTATTACCGCATATGCTCCAGAGGCCTATTGTATTGACGGTGAATTTCAACTTTTAGAACTGAGTTTCCCGGCCCCGACTGACAATTGATTTGAAAAAGTCGTCGTGATTCTTGTTCTCCCTAGGTAGTAGAATCAGAAAAACATCATGGTTTCAAGATTCTCCCCTTCCCTTGAGAGAGATCCAGAGAACAATGTAGGAAAATACGGCCAATGACCGCGAAATACCACTTTCAGAACTGCCGTTCCCGGCCGAGAGAAACACCAGATTTGAAAAAGACGTCGTGATTCATGTTCTCCCTTGGTATTAGAATCAGAAAAACATCCTGGTTTCAAGCTTCTCTCCTTGCCTTAAGAGATCCAAAGAATAAAGTTGGAAAAAACGGCCTATTACCGCATATCCTGCAGAGACCTATTGCATTGACGGTGAAACACAACTTTTAGAACTGAGGTTCCCGGCCCCGGCTGACATCAGATTTGAAAAAGTCGTCGTGATTCATGTTCTCCCTAGGTAGGAGAATCAGAAAAACGTCATGGTTTCAAGCATCTCTCCTTTCCTTAAGAGAGATCCAAAGAATAAAGTTGGAAAAAACGGCGTATTACCGCATATGCTCTAAAGGCCTATTGTATTTACGGTAAAACTCCACTTTCAGAACTGACGTTCCCCGCCGAGACAAATACCAGATTTGAAAAAGACGTCGTGATTCATGTTCTACCGAGGTAGGAGAATCAAAAAAACATCATGGTTTCAAGATTCTCTCCTTGCCTTAAGCGAGATCCATAGAATAATGTTGGAGAAAACGGCCTATTACCGAATATGCTCTAAAGGCCTATTGTATTTACGGTGAAACTCCACTTTTAGAACTGAAGTTCCCGGACGCGACAAACACCAGATTTGAGAAAGACGTCATGATTCATGTTCTCCCTAGGTAGTAGAATCAGGAAAACATCATGGTTTCAAGATTCTCTCCTTGCCTTAGGAGAGACCGAGATAATAATGTTGGAAAAAACGGCCTATTACAGCGAAATACCACTTTCAGAACTCCGGTTCCCGGCCCAGACAAACACCAGATTTGAAAAAGACATCGTGATACATGTTCTCCCTAGGTAATAGAATCAGAAAAACATCATGGTTTCAAGATTCGCACCTTGCTTTAAGAGAGATCCAGAGAATAATGTTGGAAAAAACGGCCTATTACCGCGAAATACCACTTTCAGAACTGAGGTTCCCGGCCGAGACAAACACTATATTTGAAAAAGTCATCGTGATTTATGTTCTCCCTAGGTAATAGAATCAGAAAAACATCATGGTTTCAAGATTCTCCCCTTTCCTTAAGAGCGATCCAGAGAATAATGTTGGAAAAAAAGGCCTATTACCGCGAAATACCACTTTCAGAACTGACGTTCCCGGCCGAGACAAACACCAGATTTGAAAAAGACGTCGTGATTCATGTTCTCCCGAGGTAGTAGAATCAGAAAAACATCATGGTTTCAAGATTCTCTCCTTGCCTTAATAGAGATCCATAGGATAATGTCGGAAAAAACGGTCTTTTACCGCGAAATACCACTTTCAGAACTGAGGTTCCCGACACAGACAAACACCAGATTTGAAAAAGATGTCGTGATTCATGTTCTCCTTATGTAGTAGAATCAGAAAAACATCATGGTTTCAAGCTTCTCTCCTTTCCTTAAGAGAGATCCAAAGAATAAAGTTGGGAAAAACGGCCTATTACCGCATATGCTCTAAAGGCCTATTGTATTTACGGTGAAACTCCACTTTTAGAACTGAAGTTCCCGGCCGCGACAAACACCAGATTTGAGAAAGACGTCGTGATTCATGTTCTCCCTAGGTAGTAGAATCAGAAAAACATCATCGTTTCAAGATTCTCTCCTTCCCTTAAGAGAGACCCAGAGAATAATGTTGGAAAAAAGACCTATTACCGTGAAATACCACTTTTAGAACTGAGGTTCCAGGCCCAGAAAAACACCAGATTTGAAACAGACATCGTGATTCTTGTTCTCCTAAGGTAGTAGAATCAGAAAAACATCATGGTTTCAAGATTCTCTCCTTGCCTTAAGAGAGATCCATAGAATAATGTCGGAAAAAACGGTCTATTACCGCGAAATACCACTTTCAGAACTGAGGTTCCCGCTCCAGACAAACACCAGATTTGAAAAAGAAGTCGTGCTTCATGTTCTCCCTAGGTAATAGAATCAGAAAAACATCATGGTTTCAAGATTCTCTCCTTGCCTTAAGAGAGATCCAGAGAATAATGTTGGAAAAAACGGCCTATTACAGCAAAATACCACTTTCAGAACTGAGGTTCCCAGCCCAGACAAACACCAAATTTGAAAAAGATGTCGTGATTCATGTTCTCCCTTGGTAGTAGAATCAGAAAAACATCATTGTTTCAAGAAGTCTTCTTGCCGTAAGAGAGATCCACAGAATAATGTACGAATAAACGGCCTATTACCGCATATGCTCCAGAGGCCTATTGTATTGACGGTGAATTTCAAGTTTTAGAACTGAGTTTCCCGGCCCCGACTGACAATTGATTTGAAAAAGTCGTCGTGATTCTTGTTCTCCCTAGGTAGTAGAATCAGAGAAACATCATGGTTTCAAGATTCTCCCCTTCCCTTGAGAGAGATCCAGAGAATAATGTAGGAAAATACGGCCAATTACCGCGAAATACCACTTTCAGAACTGCCGTTCCCGGCCGAGACAAACACCAGATTTGAAAAAGACGTCGTGATTCATGTTCTCCCTAGGTATTAGAATCAGAAAAACATCCTGGTTTCAAGCTTCTCTCCTTGCCTTAAGAGATCGAAAGAATAAAGTTGGAAAAAACGGACTATTACCGCATATCCTGCAGAGACCTATTGTATTGACGGTGAAACACAACTTTTAGAACTGAGGTTCCCGGCCCCGGCTGACATCAGATTTGAAAAAGTCGTCGTGGTTCATGTTCTCCCTAGGTAGGAGAATCAGAAAAACGTCATGGTTTCAAGCTTCTCTCCTTTCCTTAAGAGAGATCCAAAGAATAAAGTTGGAAAAAACGGCCTATTACCGCATACGCTCTAAAGGCCTATTGTATTTACGGTGAAACTCCACTTTTAGAACTGAAGTTCTCGGCCGCGACAAACACCAGATTTGAAAAAGATGTCGTGATTCATATTCTCCCTAGGTAGTAGAATCAGAAAAACATCATGGTTTCAAGAACTCTCCTTGCCTTAGAGAGATCCACAGAATAATGTACGAATAAACGGCCTATTACCGCATATGCTCCAGAGGCCTATTGTATTGACGGTGAATTTCAACTTTTAGAACTGAGTTTCCCGGCCCCGACTGACAATTGATTTGAAAAAGTCGTCGTGATTCTTGTTCTCCCTAGGTAGTAGAATCAGAAAAACATCATGGTTTCAAGATTCTCCCCTTCCCTTGAGAGAGATCCAGAGAACAATGTAGGAAAATACGGCCAATGACCGCGAAATACCACTTTCAGAACTGCCGTTCCCGGCCGAGAGAAACACCAGATTTGAAAAAGACGTCGTGATTCATGTTCTCCCTTGGTATTAGAATCAGAAAAACATCCTGGTTTCAAGCTTCTCTCCTTGCCTTAAGAGATCCAAAGAATAAAGTTGGAAAAAACGGCCTATTACCGCATATCCTGCAGAGACCTATTGCATTGACGGTGAAACACAACTTTTAGAACTGAGGTTCCCGGCCCCGGCTGACATCAGATTTGAAAAAGTCGTCGTGATTCATGTTCTCCCTAGGTAGGAGAATCAGAAAAACGTCATGGTTTCAAGCATCTCTCCTTTCCTTAAGAGAGATCCAAAGAATAAAGTTGGAAAAAACGGCGTATTACCGCATATGCTCTAAAGGCCTATTGTATTTACGGTAAAACTCCACTTTCAGAACTGACGTTCCCCGCCGAGACAAATACCAGATTTGAAAAAGACGTCGTGATTCATGTTCTACCGAGGTAGGAGAATCAAAAAAACATCATGGTTTCAAGATTCTCTCCTTGCCTTAAGCGAGATCCATAGAATAATGTTGGAGAAAACGGCCTATTACCGAATATGCTCTAAAGGCCTATTGTATTTACGGTGAAACTCCACTTTTAGAACTGAAGTTCCCGGACGCGACAAACACCAGATTTGAGAAAGACGTCATGATTCATGTTCTCCCTAGGTAGTAGAATCAGGAAAACATCATGGTTTCAAGATTCTCTCCTTGCCTTAGGAGAGACCGAGATAATAATGTTGGAAAAAACGGCCTATTACAGCGAAATACCACTTTCAGAACTCCGGTTCCCGGCCCAGACAAACACCAGATTTGAAAAAGACATCGTGATACATGTTCTCCCTAGGTAATAGAATCAGAAAAACATCATGGTTTCAAGATTCGCACCTTGCTTTAAGAGAGATCCAGAGAATAATGTTGGAAAAAACGGCCTATTACCGCGAAATACCACTTTCAGAACTGAGGTTCCCGGCCGAGACAAACACTATATTTGAAAAAGTCATCGTGATTTATGTTCTCCCTAGGTAATAGAATCAGAAAAACATCATGGTTTCAAGATTCTCCCCTTTCCTTAAGAGCGATCCAGAGAATAATGTTGGAAAAAAAGGCCTATTACCGCGAAATACCACTTTCAGAACTGACGTTCCCGGCCGAGACAAACACCAGATTTGAAAAAGACGTCGTGATTCATGTTCTCCCGAGGTAGTAGAATCAGAAAAACATCATGGTTTCAAGATTCTCTCCTTGCCTTAATAGAGATCCATAGGATAATGTCGGAAAAAACGGTCTTTTACCGCGAAATACCACTTTCAGAACTGAGGTTCCCGACACAGACAAACACCAGATTTGAAAAAGATGTCGTGATTCATGTTCTCCTTATGTAGTAGAATCAGAAAAACATCATGGTTTCAAGCTTCTCTCCTTTCCTTAAGAGAGATCCAAAGAATAAAGTTGGGAAAAACGGCCTATTACCGCATATGCTCTAAAGGCCTATTGTATTTACGGTGAAACTCCACTTTTAGAACTGAAGTTCCCGGCCGCGACAAACACCAGATTTGAGAAAGACGTCGTGATTCATGTTCTCCCTAGGTAGTAGAATCAGAAAAACATCATCGTTTCAAGATTCTCTCCTTCCCTTAAGAGAGACCCAGAGAATAATGTTGGAAAAAAGACCTATTACCGTGAAATACCACTTTTAGAACTGAGGTTCCAGGCCCAGAAAAACACCAGATTTGAAACAGACATCGTGATTCTTGTTCTCCTAAGGTAGTAGAATCAGAAAAACATCATGGTTTCAAGATTCTCTCCTTGCCTTAAGAGAGATCCATAGAATAATGTCGGAAAAAACGGTCTATTACCGCGAAATACCACTTTCAGAACTGAGGTTCCCGCTCCAGACAAACACCAGATTTGAAAAAGAAGTCGTGCTTCATGTTCTCCCTAGGTAATAGAATCAGAAAAACATCATGGTTTCAAGATTCTCTCCTTGCCTTAAGAGAGATCCAGAGAATAATGTTGGAAAAAACGGCCTATTACAGCAAAATACCACTTTCAGAACTGAGGTTCCCAGCCCAGACAAACACCAAATTTGAAAAAGATGTCGTGATTCATGTTCTCCCTTGGTAGTAGAATCAGAAAAACATCATTGTTTCAAGAAGTCTTCTTGCCGTAAGAGAGATCCACAGAATAATGTACGAATAAACGGCCTATTACCGCATATGCTCCAGAGGCCTATTGTATTGACGGTGAATTTCAAGTTTTAGAACTGAGTTTCCCGGCCCCGACTGACAATTGATTTGAAAAAGTCGTCGTGATTCTTGTTCTCCCTAGGTAGTAGAATCAGAGAAACATCATGGTTTCAAGATTCTCCCCTTCCCTTGAGAGAGATCCAGAGAATAATGTAGGAAAATACGGCCAATTACCGCGAAATACCACTTTCAGAACTGCCGTTCCCGGCCGAGACAAACACCAGATTTGAAAAAGACGTCGTGATTCATGTTCTCCCTAGGTATTAGAATCAGAAAAACATCCTGGTTTCAAGCTTCTCTCCTTGCCTTAAGAGATCGAAAGAATAAAGTTGGAAAAAACGGACTATTACCGCATATCCTGCAGAGACCTATTGTATTGACGGTGAAACACAACTTTTAGAACTGAGGTTCCCGGCCCCGGCTGACATCAGATTTGAAAAAGTCGTCGTGATTCATGTTCTCCCTAGGTAGGAGAATCAGAAAAACGTCATGGTTTCAAGCTTCTCTCCTTTCCTTAAGAGAGATCCAAAGAATAAAGTTGGAAAAAACGGCCTATTACCGCATACGCTCTAAAGGCCTATTGTATTTACGGTGAAACTCCACTTTTAGAACTGAAGTTCTCGGCCGCGACAAACACCAGATTTGAAAAAGATGTCGTGATTCATATTCTCCCTAGGTAGTAGAATCAGAAAAACATCATGGTTTCAAGAACTCTCCTTGCCTTAGAGAGATCCACAGAATAATGTACGAATAAACGGCCTATTACCGCATATGCTCCAGAGGCCTATTGTATTGACGGTGAATTTCAACTTTTAGAACTGAGTTTCCCGGCCCCGACTGACAATTGATTTGAAAAAGTCGTCGTGATTCTTGTTCTCCCTAGGTAGTAGAATCAGAAAAACATCATGGTTTCAAGATTCTCCCCTTCCCTTGAGAGAGATCCAGAGAACAATGTAGGAAAATACGGCCAATGACCGCGAAATACCACTTTCAGAACTGCCGTTCCCGGCCGAGAGAAACACCAGATTTGAAAAAGACGTCGTGATTCATGTTCTCCCTTGGTATTAGAATCAGAAAAACATCCTGGTTTCAAGCTTCTCTCCTTGCCTTAAGAGATCCAAAGAATAAAGTTGGAAAAAACGGCCTATTACCGCATATCCTGCAGAGACCTATTGCATTGACGGTGAAACACAACTTTTAGAACTGAGGTTCCCGGCCCCGGCTGACATCAGATTTGAAAAAGTCGTCGTGATTCATGTTCTCCCTAGGTAGGAGAATCAGAAAAACGTCATGGTTTCAAGCATCTCTCCTTTCCTTAAGAGAGATCCAAAGAATAAAGTTGGAAAAAACGGCGTATTACCGCATATGCTCTAAAGGCCTATTGTATTTACGGTGAAACTCCACTTTCAGAACTGACGTTCCCCGCCGAGACAAATACCAGATTTGAAAAAGACGTCGTGATTCATGTTCTACCGAGGTAGGAGAATCAAAAAAACATCATGGTTTCAAGATTCTCTCCTTGCCTTAAGCGAGATCCATAGAATAATGTTGGAGAAAACGGCCTATTACCGAATATGCTCTAAAGGCCTATTGTATTTACGGTGAAACTCCACTTTTAGAACTGAAGTTCCCGGACGCGACAAACACCAGATTTGAGAAAGACGTCATGATTCATGTTCTCCCTAGGTAGTAGAATCAGGAAAACATCATGGTTTCAAGATTCTCTCCTTGCCTTAGGAGAGACCGAGATAATAATGTTGGAAAAAACGGCCTATTACAGCGAAATACCACTTTCAGAACTCCGGTTCCCGGCCCAGACAAACACCAGATTTGAAAAAGACATCGTGATACATGTTCTCCCTAGGTAATAGAATCAGAAAAACATCATGGTTTCAAGATTCGCTCCTTGCTTTAAGAGAGATCCAGAGAATAATGTTGGAAAAAACGGCCTATTACCGCGAAATACCACTTTCAGAACTGAGGTTCCCGGCCGAGACAAACACTATATTTGAAAAAGTCATCGTGATTTATGTTCTCCCTAGGTAATAGAATCAGAAAAACATCATGGTTTCAAGATTCTCCCCTTTCCTTAAGAGCGATCCAGAGAATAATGTTGGAAAAAAAGGCCTATTACCGCGAAATACCACTTTCAGAACTGACGTTCCCGGCCGAGACAAACACCAGATTTGAAAAAGACGTCGTGATTCATGTTCTCCCGAGGTAGTAGAATCAGAAAAACATCATGGTTTCAAGATTCTCTCCTTGCCTTAATAGAGATCCATAGGATAATGTCGGAAAAAACGGTCTTTTACCGCGAAATACCACTTTCAGAACTGAGGTTCCCGACACAGACAAACACCAGATTTGAAAAAGATGTCGTGATTCATGTTCTCCTTATGTAGTAGAATCAGAAAAACATCATGGTTTCAAGCTTCTCTCCTTTCCTTAAGAGAGATCCAAAGAATAAAGTTGGGAAAAACGGCCTATTACCGCATATGCTCTAAAGGCCTATTGTATTTACGGTGAAACTCCACTTTTAGAACTGAAGTTCCCGGCCGCGACAAACACCAGATTTGAGAAAGACGTCGTGATTCATGTTCTCCCGAGGTAGTAGAATCAGAAAAACATCATGGTTTGAAGATTCTCTCCTTGCCTTAAGAGTGACCGAGAGAATAATGTTGGAAAAAACGGCCTATTACAGCGAAATACCACTTTCAGAACTCAGGTTCCCGGCCCAGACAAACACCAGGTATGAAAAAGACATCGTGATTCATGTTCTCCCTAGGTAGTAGAATCAGAAAAACATCATGGTTTCAAGATTCTCTCCTTGCCTTAAGAGTGACCGAGAGAATAATGTTGGAAAAAACGGCCTATTACAGCGAAATACCACTTTCAGAACTGAGGTTCCCAGCCAAGACAAACACCAAATTTGAAAAAGATGTCGTGATTCATGTTCTCCCTAGGTAGTAGAATCAGAAAAACATCATGGTTTCAAGAACCCTTCTTGCCGTAAGAGAGATCCACAGAATAATGTACGAATAAACGCCCTATTACCGCATATGCTCCAGAGGCCTATTGTATTGACGGTGAATTCCAACTTTTAGAACTGAGTTTCCCGGACCCGACTGAAAATTGATTTGAAAAAGTCGTCGTGATTCTTGTTCTCCCTAGGTAGTAGAATCAGAAAAACATCATGGTTTCAAGATTCTCCCCTTGCCTTGAGAGAGATCCAGAGAATAATGTAGGAAAATACGGCCAATTACAGCGAAATACCACTTTCAGAACTGCCGTTCCCGGCCGGGGCAAACACCAGATTTTAAAAAGACGTCGTGATTCATGTTCTCCCTAGGTATTAGAATCAGAAAAACATCATGGTTTCAAGCTTCTCTCCTTGCTTTAAGAGATCCAAAGAAGAAAGTTGGAAAAAACGGCCTATTACCGCATATCCTGCAGAGACCTATTGTATTGACTGTGAAACACAACTTTTAGAACTGAGGTTCCCGGCCCCGGCTGACATCAGATTTGAAAAAGCCGTCGTGATTCATGTTCTCCCTAGGTAGTAGAATCAGAAAAACGTCATGGTTTCAAGCTTCTCTCCTTTCCTTAAGAGAGATCCAAAGAATAAAGTTGGAAAAAACGGCCTAGTACCGCATATGCTCTAAAGGCCTATTGTATTTACGGTGAAACTCCACTTTTAGAACTGAAGTTCTCGGCCGCGACAAACACCAGATTTGAGAAAGATGTCGTGATTCTTGTTCTCCCTAGGTAGTAGAATCAGAAAAATATCATGGTTTGAAGATTCTCTCCCTGCCTTAACAGAGATCCAGAGAATATTGTTGGAAAAAACGGCCTATTACCACGAAATACCACTTTCAGAACTGAGGTTCCCAGCCTAGACAAACACCAGATTTGAAAAAGATGTCGTGATTCATGTTCTCCCTAGGTAGTAGAATCAGAAAAACATCATGGTTTCAAGAACTCTTCTTGCCTTAAGAGAGATCCAGAGAATAATGTAGGAAAATACGGCCAATTACCGCGAAATACCACTTTCAGAACTGCTTTACCCGGCCGAGACAAACACCAGATTTGAAAAAGACATCTTGATTCATGTTCTCCCTAGGTAGTATAATCAGAAAAACGTCATGGCTTCAAGATTCTCCCCTTGCCTTAAGAGAGATCCAGGGAATAATGTTGGAAAAAACGGCCTATTACAGCGAAATACCACTTTCAGAACTCAGGTTCCCGGCCCAGACAAACACCAGGTTTGAAAAAGACATCGTGATTCATGTTCTCCCTAGGTAATAGAATCAGAAAAACATCATGGTTTCAAGATTCTCTCCTTGCCTTAAGAGAGATCCAGAAAATAATGTTGGAAAAAACGGCCTATTACCGCGAAATACGACTTTCAGAACTGAGGTTCCCGGCCGAAACAAACACCATTTTTGAAAAAGACGTCGTGATTCGTGTTGTCCCTAGGTACTAGAATCAGAAAAACATAATGGTTTCAAGATTCTCTCCTTGCCTGAAGAGAGACGCAGAGAATAATATTAGAAAAAACGGCCGATTACCGCGTAATACCACTTTCAGAACTGAGGTTCCCGGCCCAGACAAACACCAGATTTGAAAAAGGCATCGTGATTCATGTTCTCCCTAGGTAATAAAATCAGAAAAACATCATGGTTTCAAGATTCTCTCCTTGCCTTAGGAGAGATCCAGAGAATAATGTTGGAAAAAACAGCCTAATACCGCGAAATACCAGTTTCAAAACTGAGTTTCCCCGCCCAAACAAACGCCAGATTTGAAGAAGACGTCATGATTCATGTTCTCCCTAGGTAGTAGAATCAGAAAAACATCATGGTTTCAAGAACTCTCCTTGCCTTAAGAGAGATCCACAGAATAATATTCGAAAAAACGGCCTATTGCCACGAGATACCACTTTCAGAACTGAGGTTCCCGGCCCAGAGAAGCACCAGATTTGAAAAAGATGTCGTGACTCATGTTCTCCCTAGGAAGGAGAATCAGAAAAACATCATGGTTTCAAGCTTCTCTCCTTGCCTTAAGAGATCCAAACAATAAAGTTGGAAAAAACGGCCTATTACCGCATATGCTGCAGAGGCCTATTGTATTGACGGTGAAACTCAACTTTTAGAACTGAGGTTCCCGGCCCCGACAAACACCAGATCTGAGAAAGACATCGTGATTCATGTTCTCCCTAGGTAGTAGAATCAGAAAAACATCATGGTGTTAAGATTCTCTCCTTGCCTTAAGAGAGATCCAGAGAATAATGTTGGAAAAAACGGCCTATTACCGGGAAATACCACTTTCAGAACTGAGGTTCCCGGCCCAGACAAACACCAGATTTGAAAAAGACATTGTGATTCATGTTCTCCCTAGGTAGTATAATCAGAAAAACATCATGGTTTCAAGATTCTCTCCTTGCCTTAAGAGAGATCCAGGGAATAATGTTGGAAAAAATGGCCTATTACCGCGAAATACGACTTTCAGAACTGAGGTTCCCAGCCCAGACAAACACCAGATTTGAAAAAGACGTCGTGATTCATGTTCTCCCTAGGTAGTAGAATCAGAAAAACATAATGGTTTCAAGATTCTCTCCTTGCCTTAAGAGAGAGCCAGAGAATAATTTTCGAAAAAACGGCTTATTACCGCGAAATACCACTTTCAGAACTGAGGTTCCCGGCCCAGACAAATACCAGATTTGAAAAAGTCGTCGTTATTCATGTACTCCCTAGGTAGTAGAATCAGAAAAACATCATGGTTTAAGGCATCTCTCCTTGACTAAAGAGAGATCTAAAGAATAAATTTGGAAAAAATGGCCTATTACGTCATATACTCTAAAGGCCTATTGTATTGACGGTGAAACTCCACTTTTAGAACTAAGGTTCCCGACCCCGACTAACCCCCGATTTGAAAAAGACGTCGTGATTCATGTTCTCCCTAGATAGTAGAATCAGAAAAACGTCATGGTTTCAAGATTCTCTCCTTGCCTTAAGAGAGATCCAGAGAATAATGTTCGAAAAAACGGCCTATTACTGCATATGTTCCAAAGGCCTATTCTATTAAGGTGAAACTCAACTTTTAGAACTGAGGTTCCCGGCCCCAACTGACACTAGATTTGAAAAAGTCATCGTGATTCATGTTCTCCCTAGGTAGTAGAATCAGAAAAACATCATGGTGTCAAGATTCTCTCCTTGCCTTAAGAGAGATCCAGAGAATAATGTTGGAAAAAACGGCCTATTACCGCAAAATACCACTTTCAGAACTGAGGTTCCCGGCCCACACAAACACCAGATTTGAAAAAGACGTCGTGATTCATGTTCTCCCTAGGTAGTATAATCAGAAAAACATCAAGGTTTCAAGATTCTCTCCTTGCCTTAAGAGAGATCCAGGGAATAATGTTGGAAAAAACGGCCTATTACCGTGAAATACCACTTTCAGAACTGAGGTTCCCGACCCAGACAAACACCAGATTTGAAAAAGACGTCGTGATTCATGTTCTCCCTAGGTAGTATAATCAGAAAAGCATCATGGTTTCAATATTCTCACCTTGCCTTAAGAGAGATTTAGAGAATAATGTTGGAAATAACGGCCTATTACCGCGAAATACCACTTTCAGTACAGAGGTTCCCGGCCCAGACAAACACCAGATATGAAAAAGACGCCGTGATTCATGTTCACCCTAGGCAGTAGAATCAGAAAAACATCATGGTTTCAGGCGTCTCTCCTTGTCTTAAGAGAGATCCAAAGAATAAAGTTGGAAAAAATGGCCTATTACCTCATATGCTCTAAAGGCCTATTGTATTGACGGTGAAACTCCACTTTTAGAACTAAGGTTTCCGACACCGACTAACACCCGATTTGAAAAAGACATTGTGATACATGTTCTCCCTAGATAGTAGAGTCAGAAAAACATTATGGTTTCAAGATTCTATCCTTGCCTTAAGAGAGATCCAGAAAATAATGTTGGAAAAAACGGCCTATTACCGCAAAATTCCACTTTCAGAACTGAGGTTCCCGGCCCAGAGAATCACCAGATTTGAAAAAGACTTCGTGATTTATGTTCTCCCTAGGTAGTACAATCAGAAAAACATCATGGTTTCAAGATTCTCTACTTGACTTAAGAGAAATCCAGAGAATAATTTTCGAAAAAACAGCCTATTACTGCGATATATCGCTTTCAGAAATGAGGTTCCCGGCCCAGGCAAACACCAGATTTGAAAAAGACATCGTGATTCATGTTCTCCCTAGGTAGTATAATCAGAAAAACATCATGGTTTCAAGATTCTCTCCTTGCCTTAAGAGTGATCCAGAGAATAATGTTGGAAAAAACGGCCTATTACCGCGAAATTCCACTTTCAGAACCAAGGTTCCCGGCCCAGACAAACACCACATTTGAAAAAGACGTCGTGATTCATGTTCTCCCTAGGTAGTACAATCAGAAAAACATCATGGTTTCAAGATTCTCTACTTGACTTAAGAGACATCCAGAGAATAATTTTCGAAAAAACAGCCTATTACCGTGAAATATCGCTTTGAGAAAAGAGGTTCCCGGCCCAGACACACACCAGATTTGAAAAAGACGTCGTGATTCATGTTCTCCCTAGGTAGTATAATCAGAAAAACATCATGGTTTCAAGATTCTCTCCTTGCCTTAAGAGAGATCCAGAGAATAATATTGGAAAAAACGGCCTATTACCACGAAATACCACTTTCAGAACTAAGGATCCCGGCCCAGACAAACACCACATTTGAAAAAGACGTCGCGATTTATGTTCTCCCTAGGTAGTATAATCAGAAAAACATCATGGTTTCAATATTCTCTCCTTGCCTTAAGAGAGATCCAGAGAATAATGTTCGAAAAAACGGCCTATTACTGCATATGTTCCAAAGGCCTATTCTATTGACGGTGAAACTCAACTTTTAGAACTGAGGTTCCCGGCCCCGACTGACACTACATTTGTAAAAGTCGTCGTGATTCATTTTCTCCCTAGGTAGTAGAATCAGAAAAACATCATGGTGTCAACATTCTCTCCTTGCCTTAAGAGAGATCCAGAGAATAATATTGGAAAAAACGGCCTATTACCGCGAAATACCACTTTCAGAACTGAGGTTCCCGGCACAGACAAACACCAGATTTGAAAAAGACGTCGTGATTCATGTTCTCCCTAGGTATTAGAATCAGAAAAACATCATGGTTTCAAGATTCTCTCCTTGCCTTAAGAGAGATCCAGAGAATAATGTTGGGAAAAACGGCCTATTACCGCAAAATACCACTTTCAGAACTGAGGTTCCCGGCCCACAGAAACACCAGATTTGAAAAAGACGTCGTGATTCATGTTCTCCCTAGGTAGTAGAATCAGAAAACCATCATGGTTTCAAGATTCTCTCCTTGCCTTAAGAGAGATCCTGAGAATAACTTTGGAAAAAATGGCTTATTACCGCGAAATACGACTTTCAGAACTGAGGTTCCCACCCCAGACAAACACCAGATTTGAAAAAGACATCGTGATTCATGTTCTCCCTAGGTAGTAGAATCAGAAAAACATCATGGTTTCAAGATTCTCTCCTTGACTTAAGAGACATCCAGAGAATAATTTTCGAAAAAACGGCTTATTACTGCGAAATACCAGTTTCAGAACTGAGGTTCCCGGCCCAGAGAATCACCAGATTTGAAAAAGACTTCGTGATTTATGTTCTCTCTAGGTAGTACAATCAGAAAAACATCATGGTTTCAAGATTCTCTACTTGACTTAAGATACATCCAGAGAATAATTTTCGAAAAAACAGCCTATTACCACGAAATATCGCTTTCAGAACTGAGGTTCCCGGCCCAGACATACACCAGATTTGAAAAAGACGTCGTGATTCATGTTCTCCATAGGTAGTATAATCAGAAAAACATCATGGTTTCAAGATTCTCTCCTTGCCTTAAGAGAGATCCAGAGAATAATGTTGGAAAAAACGGCCTATTACCGCAAAATACCACTTTCAGAACTGAGGTTCCCGGCCCACAGAAACACCAGATTTGAAAAAGACGTCGTGATTCATGTTCTCCCTAGGTAGTAGAATCAGAAAAACATCATGGTGTCAAGATTCTCTCCTTGCCTTAAGAGAGATCCAGAGAATAATTTTAGAAAAAACGGCTTATTACCGCGAAATACCACTTTCAGAACTGAGGTTCCCGGCCCAGACAATCACCAGATTTGAAAAAGACGTCGTGATTTATGTTCTCCTTAGGTAGTACAATCAGAAAAACATCATGGTTTCAAGATTCTGTACTTGCCTTAAGAGAGATCCAGAGAATAATGTTGGAAAAAACGGCCTATTACCGCGAAATACCACTTTCAGAACTGAGGTTCCCGGCCCAGACAAACACCACATTTGAAAAAGACGTCGTGATTCATGTTCTCCCTAGGTAGTATAATCAGAAAAACATCATGGTTTCAAGATTCTCTCCTTGCCTAAAGAGAGATCCAGAGAATAATGTTGGAAAAAACGGCCTATTACCGGGAGATACCACTTTCAGAACTGAGGTTCCCGGCCCAGACAAACAGCAAATTTGAAAAAGACGCCGTGATTCATGTTCTCCCTAGGTAGTAGAATCAGAAAAACGTCATGGTTTCAAATTCTCTCCTTTCCTTAAGAGAGATCCAGAAAATAATGTTGGAAAAAACGGCCTATTACCGCGAAATACCACTTTCAGAACTGAGGTTCCCGGCCCAGACAAACAGCAAATTTGAAAAAGACGCCGTGATTCATGTTCTCCCTAGGTAGTAGAATCAGAAAAACGTCATGGTTTCAAGATTCTCTCCTTGCCTTAAGAGAGATCCAGAGAATAATGTTTGAAAAAACAGCCTATTACCGCATATGTTCCAAAGGCCTATTCTATTGACGGTGAAACTCAACTTTTAGAACTGAGGTTCCCGTCCCCGACTGACACTAGATTTTTAAAAGTCGTCGTGATTTATGTTCTCCCTAGGTAGTAGAATCAGAAAAACATCATGGTGTCAAGGTTCTCTCCTTGCATTAAGAGAGATCCAGAGAATAATGTTGGAAAAAACGGCCTATTACCGCGAAATACCACTTTCAGAACTGAGGTTCCCGGCCCAGACAAACACCAGATTTGAAAAAGACGTCGTGATTCATGTTCTCCCTAGGTAGTATAATCAGAAAAACATCATGGTTTCAAGATTCTCTCCTTGCCTTAAGAGAGATCCAGAGAATAATGTTGGAAAAAACGGCCTATTACCGCGAAATACCACTTTCAGAACTGAGGTTCCCGGCCCAGACAAACACCACATTTGAAAAAGACGTCATGATTCATGTTCTCCCTAGGTAGTATAATCAGAAAAACATTATGGTTTCAATATTCTCTCCTTGCCTTAACAGAGATTCAGAGAATAATGTTGGAAATAACAGCCTATTACCGCGAAATACCACTTTCAGTACAGAGGTTCCCGGCCCAGACAAACACCAGATTTGAAAAAGACGTCGTGATCCATGTTCACCCTAGGCAGTAGAATCAGAAAAACATCATGGTTTCAGGCGTCTCTCCTTGACTTAAGAGAGATCCAAAGAATAAAGTTGGAAAAAATGGCCTATTACCTCATATGCTCTAAAGGCCTATTGTATTGACGGTGAAACTCCACTTTCAGAACCAATGTTCCCGGCCCAGACAAACAGCAAATTTGAAAAAGACGCCGTGATTCATGTTCTCCTTGGTAGTAGAATCAGAAAAACGTCATGGTTTCAAGATTCTCTCCTTGCCTTAAGAGAGATCCAGAGAATAATGTTCGAAAAATGGCCTATTACCGCATATGTTCCAAAGGCCTATTCTATTGACGGTGAAACTCAACTTTTAGAACTGAGGTTCCCGGCCCCGACTGACACTAGATTTGTAAAAGTCGTCGTGATTCATGTTCTCCCTAGGTAGTAGAATCAGAAAAACATCATGGTGTCAAGATTCTCTCCTTGCCTTAAGAGAGATCCAGAGAATAATGTTCGAAAAAACGGCCTATTACCGCGAAATACCACTTTCAGAACTGAGTTTCCCGGCCCAGACAAACACCAGATTTGAAAAAGACGTCGTGATTCATGTTCTCCCTAGGTATTAGAATCAGAAAAACATCATGCTTTCAAGATTCTCTCCTTGCCTTAAGAGAGATCCAGAGAATAATGTTGGAAAAAATGGCCTATTACCGCGAAATACGACTTTCAGAACTGAGGTTCCCAGCCCAGACAAACACCAGATTTGAAAAAGACGTCGTGATTCATGTTCTCCCTAGGTAGTAGAATCAGAAAACCATAATGGTTTCAAGATTCTCTCCTTGCCTTAAGAGAGATCCAGAGAATAATTTTCGAAAAAACGGCTTATTACCGCGAAATACCACTTTCAGAACTAAGGTTCCCGGCCCAGGCAATCACCAGATTTGAAAAAGTCGTCGTTATTTATGTTCTCCTTAGGTAGGAAAATCAGAAAAACATCATGGTTTCAAGATTCTCTCCTTGCCTTAAGAGAGATCCAGAGAATAATGTTGGAAAAAACGGCCTATTACCGCAAAATACCACTTTCAGAACTGAGGTTCCCGGCCCACAGAAACACCAGATTTGAAAAAGACGTCGTGATTCATGTTCTCCCTAGGTAGTAGAATCAGAAAAACATCATGGTGTCAAGATTCTCTCCTTGCCTTAAGAGAGATCCAGAGAATAATTTTAGAAAAAACGGCTTATTACCGCGAAATACCACTTTCAGAACTGAGGTTCCCGGCCCAGACAATCACCAGATTTGAAAAAGACGTCGTGATTTATGTTCTCCTTAGGTAGTACAATCAGAAAAACATCATGGTTTCAAGATTCTGTACTTGCCTTAAGAGAGATCCAGAGAATAATGTTGGAAAAAACGGCCTATTACCGCGAAATACCACTTTCAGAACTGAGGTTCCCGGCCCAGACAAACACCACATTTGAAAAAGACGTCGTGATTCATGTTCTCCCTAGGTAGTATAATCAGAAAAACATCATGGTTTCAAGATTCTCTCCTTGCCTAAAGAGAGATCCAGAGAATAATGTTGGAAAAAACGGCCTATTACCGGGAGATACCACTTTCAGAACTGAGGTTCCCGGCCCAGACAAACAGCAAATTTGAAAAAGACGCCGTGATTCATGTTCTCCCTAGGTAGTAGAATCAGAAAAACGTCATGGTTTCAAATTCTCTCCTTTCCTTAAGAGAGATCCAGAAAATAATGTTGGAAAAAACGGCCTATTACCGCGAAATACCACTTTCAGAACTGAGGTTCCCGGCCCAGACAAACAGCAAATTTGAAAAAGACGCCGTGATTCATGTTCTCCCTAGGTAGTAGAATCAGAAAAACGTCATGGTTTCAAGATTCTCTCCTTGCCTTAAGAGAGATCCAGAGAATAATGTTTGAAAAAACAGCCTATTACCGCATATGTTCCAAAGGCCTATTCTATTGACGGTGAAACTCAACTTTAAGAACTGAGGTTCCCGGCCCCGACTGACACTAGATTTTTAAAAGTCGTCGTGATTTATGTTCTCCCTAGGTAGTAGAATCAGAAAAACATCATGGTGTCAAGGTTCTCTCCTTGCCTTAAGAGAGATCCAGAGAATAATGTTGGAAAAAACGGCCTATTACCGCGAAATACCACTTTCAGAACTGAGGTTCCCGGCCCAGACAAACACCAGATTTGAAAAAGACGTCGTGATTCATGTTCTCCCTAGGTAGTATAATCAGAAAAACATCATGGTTTCAAGATTCTCTCCTTGCCTTAAGAGAGATCCAGAGAATAATGTTGGAAAAAACGGCCTATTACCGCGAAATACCACTTTCAGAACTGAGGTTCCCGGCCCAGACAAACACCACATTTGAAAAAGACGTCATGATTCATGTTCTCCCTAGGTAGTATAATCAGAAAAACATTATGGTTTCAATATTCTCTCCTTGCCTTAACAGAGATTCAGAGAATAATGTTGGAAATAACAGCCTATTACCGCGAAATACCACTTTCAGTACAGAGGTTCCCGGCCCAGACAAACACCAGATTTGAAAAAGACGTCGTGATCCATGTTCACCCTAGGCAGTAGAATCAGAAAAACATCATGGTTTCAGGCGTCTCTCCTTGACTTAAGAGAGATCCAAAGAATAAAGTTGGAAAAAATGGCCTATTATCTCATATGCTCTAAAGGCCTATTGTATTGACGGTGAAACTCCACTTTTAGAACTAAGGTTCCCGTCCCCAACTAACACCCGATTTGAAAATGACGTCGTGATTCATGTTCTCCCTAGATAATAGAATCAGAAAAACATTATGGTTTCAAGATTCTATCCTTGCCTTAAGAGAGATCCAGAAAATAATGTTGGAAAAAACGGCCTATTACCGCGAAATACCACTTTCAGAACCAATGTTCCCGGCCCAGACAAACAGCAAATTTGAAAAAGACGCCGTGATTCATGTTCTCCTTGGTAGTAGAATCAGAAAAACGTCATGGTTTCAAGATTCTCTCCTTGCCTTAAGAGAGATCCAGAGAATAATGTTCGAAAAATGGCCTATTACCGCATATGTTCCAAAGGCCTATTCTATTGACGGTGAAACTCAACTTTTAGAACTGAGGTTCCCGGCCCCGACTGACACTAGATTTGTAAAAGTCGTCGTGATTCATGTTCTCCCTAGGTAGTAGAATCAGAAAAACATCATGGTGTCAAGATTCTCTCCTTGCCTTAAGAGAGATCCAGAGAATAATGTTGGAAAAAATGGCCTATTACCGCGAAATACGACTTTCAGAACTGAGGTTCCCAGCCCAGACAAACACCAGATTTGAAAAAGACGTCGTGATTCATGTTCTCCCTAGGTAGTAGAATCAGAAAACCATAATGGTTTCAAGATTCTCTCCTTGCCTTAAGAGAGATCCAGAGAATAATTTTCGAAAAAACGGCTTATTACCGCGAAATACCACTTTCAGAACTAAGGTTCCCGGCCCAGGCAATCACCAGATTTGAAAAAGTCGTCGTTATTTATGTTCTCCTTAGGTAGGAAAATCAGAAAAACATCATGGTTTCAAGATTCTCTACTTGACTTAAGAGACATCCAGAGAATAATTTTCGAAAAAATGGCCTATTACCGCGAAATATCACATTCAGAACTGAGGTTCCCGGCCCAGACAAACACCAGATTTGAAAAAGTCGTCGTTATTCATGTACTCCCTAGGTAGTAGAATCAGAAAACCATCATGGTTTCAAGATTCTCTCCTTGCCTTAAGAGAGATCCTGAGAATAATGTTGGAAAAAATGGCTTATTACCGCGAAATATCGCTTTCAGAACTGAGGTTCCCGGCCCAGAGAATCACCAGATTTGAAAAAGACTTCGTGATTTATGTTCTCTCTAGGTAGTACAATCAGAAAAACATCATGGTTTCAAGATTATCTACTTGACTTAAGAGAAATCCAGAGAATAATTTTCGAAAAAACAGCCTATTACCGCGAAATATCGCTTTCAGAAATGAGGTTCCCGGCCCAGACAAACACCAGATTTGAAAAAGACGTCGTCATTCATGTTCTCCCTAGGTAGTATAATCAGAAAAACATCATGGTTTCAAGATTCTCTCCTTGCCTTAAGAGAGATCCAGAGAATAATGTTGGAAAAAACGGCCTATTACCGCGAAATACCACTTTCAGAACTGAGGTTCCCGGCCCAGACAAACACCACATTTGAAAAAGACGTCGTGATTCATGTTCTCCCTAGGTAGTATAATCAGAAAAACATCATGGTTTCAAGATTCTCTCCTTGCCTTAAGAGAGATCCAGAGAATAATGTTGGAAAAAACGGCCTATTACCGGGAAACACCACTTTCAGAACTGAGGTTCCCGGCCCAGACAAACACCAGATTTGAAAAAGACGTCGTGATTCATGTTCTCCCTAGGTATTGGAATCAGAAAAACATCATGCTTTCAATATTCACTCCTTGCCTTAAGAGAGATCCAGAGAATAATGTTGGAAAAAATGGCCTATTACCGCGAAATACGACTTTCATAACTGAGGTTCCCAGCCCAGACAAACACCAGATTTGAAAAAGACGTCGTGATTCATGTTCTCCTTGGTAGTAGAATCAGAAAAACGTCATGGTTTCAAGATTCTCTCCTTGCCTTAAGAGAGATCCAGAGAATAATGTTTGAAAAAACAGCCTATTACCGCATATGTTCCAAAGGCCTATTCTATTGACGGTGAAACTCAACTTTTAGAACTGAGGTTCCCGGCCCCGACTGACACTAGATTTTTAAAAGTCGTCGTGATTTATGTTCTCCCTAGGTAGTAGAATCAGAAAAACATCATGGTGTCAAGGTTCTCTCCTTGCCTTAAGAGAGATCCAGAGAATAATGTTGGAAAAAACGGCCTATTACCGCGAAATACCACTTTCAGAACTGAGGTTCCCGGCCCAGACAAACACCAGATTTGAAAAAGACGTCGTGATTCATGTTCTCCCTAGGTAGTATAATCAGAAAAACATCATGGTGTCAAGATTCTCTCCTTTCCCTAAGAGAGATCCAGAGAATAATGTTGGAAAAAACGGCCTATTACCGCGAAATACCACTTTCAGAACTGAGGTTCCCGGCCCAGACAAAAACCAGATTTGAAAAAGACGTCGTGATTCATGTTCTCCCTAGGTAGTAGAATCAGAAAAACATCATGGTTTCAAGATTCTCTCCTTTCCTTAAGAGAGATCCAGGGAATAATGTTGGAAAAAACGGCCTATTACCGCGAAATACCACTTTCAGAACTGAGGTTCCCGGCCCAGACAAACACCAGATTTGAAAAAGACGTCGTGATTCATGTTCTCCCTAGGTAGTAGAATCAGAAAAACATCATGGTTTCAGGTGTCTCTCCTTGACTTAAGAGAGATCCAAAGAATAAAGTTGGAAAAAATGGCCTATTACGTCATATACTCTAAAGGCCTATTGTATTGACGGTGAAACTCCACTTCTAGAACAAAGGTTCAGGACCCCGACTAACACCCGATTTGAAAAAGACGTCGTGATTCATGTTCTCCCTAGATAATAGAATCAGAAAAACGTCATGGTTTCAATATTCTCTCCTTGCCTTAAGAGAGATCCAGAGAAAAATGTTCGAAAAAACGGCCTATTACTGCATATGTTCCAAAGGCCTATTCTATTGAAGGTGAAACTCAACTTTTAGAACTGAGGTTCCCGGCCCCAACTGACACTAGATTTGAAAAAGTCGTCATGATTCATGTTCTCCCTAGGTAGTAGAATCAGAAAAACATCATGGTGTCAAGATTCTCTCCTTCCCTTAAGAGAGATCCAGAGAATAATGTTGGAAAAAACGGCCTATTACCGCGAAATACCACTTTCAGAACTGAGGTTCCCGGCCCAGACAAACACCACATTTGAAAAAGACGTCGTGATTCATGTTCTCCCTAGGTAGTATAATCAGAAAAACATTATGGTTTCAATATTCTCTCCTTGCCTTAACAGAGATTCAGAGAATAATGTTGGAAATAACAGCCTATTACCGCGAAATACCACTTTCAGTACAGAGGTTCCCGGCCCAGACAAACACCAGATTTGAAAAAGACGTCGTGATCCATGTTCACCCTAGGCAGTAGAATCAGAAAAACATCATGGTTTCAGGCGTCTCTCCTTGACTTAAGAGAGATCCAAAGAATAAAGTTGGAAAAAATGGCCTATTACCTCATATGCTCTAAAGGCCTATTGTATTGACGGTGAAACTCCACTTTTAGAACTAAGGTTCCCGTCCCCAACTAACACCCGATTTGAAAATGACGTCGTGATTCATGTTCTCCCTAGATAATAGAATCAGAAAAACATTATGGTTTCAAGATTCTATCCTTGCCTTAAGAGAGATCCAGAAAATAATGTTGGAAAAAACGGCCTATTACCGCGAAATACCACTTTCAGAACCAATGTTCCCGGCCCAGACAAACAGCAAATTTGAAAAAGACGCCGTGATTCATGTTCTCCTTGGTAGTAGAATCAGAAAAACGTCATGGTTTCAAGATTCTCTCCTTGCCTTAAGAGAGATCCAGAGAATAATGTTCGAAAAATGGCCTATTACCGCATATGTTCCAAAGGCCTATTCTATTGACGGTGAAACTCAACTTTTAGAACTGAGGTTCCCGGCCCCGACTGACACTAGATTTGTAAAAGTCGTCGTGATTCATGTTCTCCCTAGGTAGTAGAATCAGAAAAACATCATGGTGTCAAGATTCTCTCCTTGCCTTAAGAGAGATCCAGAGAATAATGTTCGAAAAAACGGCCTATTACCGCGAAATACCACTTTCAGAACTGAGGTTCCCGGCCCAGACAAACACCAGATTTGAAAAAGACATCGTGATTCATGTTCTCCCTAGGTATTAGAATCAGAAAAACATCATGCTTTCAAGATTCTCTCCTTGCCTTAAGAGAGATCCAGAGAATAATGTTGGAAAAAATGGCCTATTACCGCGAAATACGACTTTCAGAACTGAGGTTCCCAGCCCAGACAAACACCAGATTTGAAAAAGACGTCGTGATTCATGTTCTCCCTAGGTAGTAGAATCAGAAAACCATAATGGTTTCAAGATTCTCTCCTTGCCTTAAGAGAGATCCAGAGAATAATTTTCGAAAAAACGGCTTATTACCGCGAAATACCACTTTCAGAACTAAGGTTCCCGGCCCAGGCAATCACCAGATTTGAAAAAGTCGTCGTTATTTATGTTCTCCTTAGGTAGGAAAATCAGAAAAACATCATGGTTTCAAGATTCTCTACTTGACGTAAGAGACATCCAGAGAATAATTTTCGAAAAAATGGCCTATTACCGCGAAATATCACATTCAGAACTGAGGTTCCCGGCCCAGGCAAACACCAGATTTGAAAAAGTCGTCTTTATTCATGTACTCCCTAGGTAGTAGAATCAGAAAAACATCATGGTTTCAGGCATCTCTCCTTGACTAAAGAGAGATCCAAAGAATAAAGTTGGAAAAAATGGCCTATTATGTCATATACTCTAAAGGCCTATTGTATTGACGGTGAAACTCCACTTTTAGAACTAAGGTTCCCGACCCCGACTAACACCTGATTTGAAAAATACGTCGTGATTCATGTTCTCCCTAGATAGTAGAATCAGAAAAACGTCATAGTTTCAAGATTCTCTCCTTGCCTTTAGAGAGATCCAGAGAATAATGTTCGAAAAAACGGCCTATTACTGCATATGTTCCAAAGGCCTATTCTATTGAAGGTGAAACTCAACTTTTAGAACTGAGGTTCCCGGCCCCAACTGGCACTAGATTTGAAAAAGTCGTCGTGATTCATGTTCTCCCTAGATAGTAGAATCAGAAAAACATCATGGTGTCAAGATTCTCTCCTTGCCCTAAGAGAGATCCAGAGAATAATGTTGGAAAAAACGGCCTATTACCGCAAAATACCACTTTCAGAACTGAGGTTCCCGGCCCACAGAAACACCAGATTTGAAAAAGACGTCGTGATTCATGTTCTCCCTAGGTAGTAGAATCAGAAAACCATCATGGTTTCAAGATTCTCTCCTTGCCTTAAGAGAGATCCAGAGAATAATGTTGGAAAAAACGGCCTATTACCACGAAATACCACTTTCAGAACTGAGGTTCCCGGCCCAGACAAACACCACATTTGAAAAAGACGTCGTGATTCATGTTCTCCCTAGGTAGTATAATCAGAAAAACATCATGGTTTCAAGATTCTCTCCTTGCCTTAAGAGAGATCCAGAGAATAATGTTGGAAAAAACGGCCTATTACCGGGAAACACCACTTTCAGAACTGAGGTTCCCGGCCCAGACAAACACCAGATTTGAAAAAGACGTCGTGATTCATGTTCTCCCTAGGTAGTAGAATCAGAAAACCATAATGGTTTCAAGATTCTCTTCTTGCCTTAAGAGAGATCCAGAGAATAATTTTCGAAGAAACGGCTTATTACCGCGAAATACCACTTTCAGAACTGAGGTTCCCGGCCCAGGCAATCACCAGATTTGAAAAAGTCGTCGTTATTTATGTTCTCCTTAGGTAGTAAAATCAGATAAACATCATGGTTTCAAGATTCTCTACTTGGCTTAAGAGACATCCAGAGAATAATTTTCGAAAAAATGGCCTATTACCGCGAAATATCACATTCAGAACTGAGGTTCCCGGCCCAGACAAACACCAGATTTGAAAAAGTCGTCGTTATTCATGTACTCCCTAGGTAGTAGAATCAGAAAAACATCATGGTTTCAGGCATCTCTCCTTGACTAAAGAGAGATCCAAAGAATAAAGTTGGAAAAAGTGGCCTACTATGTCATATACTCTAAAGGCCTATTGTATTGACGGTGAAACTCCACTTTTAGAACTAAGGTTCCCGACCCCGACTAACACCCGATTTGAAAAAGACGTCGTGATTCATGTTCTCCCTAGATAGTAGAATCAGAAAAACATCATGGTTTCAAGATTCTCTCCTTGCCTTAAGAGAGATCCAGAGTTTAATGTTCGAAAAAACGGCCTATTACTGCATATGTTCCAAAGGCCTATTCTATTGAAGGTGAAACTCAACTTTTAGAACTGAGGTTCCCGGCCCGAACTGACACTAGATTTGAAAAAGTCGTCGTGATTCATTTTCTCCCTAGGTAGTAGAATCAGAAAAACATCATGGTGTCAAGATTCTCTCCTTGCCCTAAGAGAGATCCAGAGAATAATGTTGGAAAAAACGGCCTATTACCGCAAAATACCACTTTCAGAACTGAGGTTCCCGGCCCACAGAAACACCAGATTTGAAAAAGACGTCGTGATTCATGTTCTCCCTAGGTAGTAGAATCAGAAAACCATCATGGTTTCAAGATTCTCTCCTTGCCTTAAGAGAGATCCTGAGAATAATGTTGGAAAAAATGGCTTATTACCGCGAAATATCGCTTTCAGAACTGAGGTTCCCGGCCCAGAGAATCACCAGATTTGAAAAAGACTTCGTGATTTATGTTCTCTCTAGGTAGTACAATCAGAAAAACATCAGGGTTTCAAGATTCTCTACTTGACTTAAGAGAAATCCAGAGAATAATTTTCGAAAAAACAGCCTATTACCGCGAAATATCGCTTTCAGAAATGAGGTTCCCGGCCCAGACAAACACCAGATTTGAAAAAGACGTCGTGATTCATGTTCTCCCTAGGTATTGGAATCAGAAAAACATCATGGTTTCAAGATTCTCTCCTTGCCTTAAGAGAGATCCAGAGAATAATGTTGGAAAAAAACGGCCTATTACCGCGAAATACCACTTTCAGAACTGAGGTTCCCGGCCCAGACAAACACCACATTTGAAAAAGACGTCGTGATTCATGTTCTCCTTGGTAGTAGAATCAGAAAAACGTCATGGTTTCAAGATTCTCTCCTTGCCTTAAGAGAGATCCAGAGAATAATGTTCGAAAAAATGGCCTATTACCGCATATGTTCCAAAGGCCTATTCTATTGACGGTGAAACTCAACTTTTAGAATTGAGGTTCCCGGCCCCGACTGACACTAGATTTGTAAAAGTCGTCGTGATTCATGTTCTCCCTAGGTAGTAGAATCAGAAAAACATCATGGTGTCAAGATTCTCTCCTTGCCTTAAGAGAGATCCAGAGAATAATGTTGGAAAAAACGGCCTATTACCGCGAAATACCACTTTCAGAACTGAGGTTCCCGGCCCAGACAAACACCAGATTTGAAAAAGGCGTCGTGATTCATGTTCTCCCTAGGTAGTATAATCAGAAAAACATAATGGTTTCAAGATTCTCTCCTTGCCTTAAGAGAGATCCAGAGAATAATGTTGGAAAAAACGGCCTATTACCGCGAAATACCACTTTCAGAACTGAGGTTCCCGGCCCAGACAAACACCACATTTGAAAAAGACATCGTGATTCATGTTCTCTCTAGGTAGTACAATCAGAAAAACATCATGGTTTCAAGATTCTCTACTTGACTTAAGAGACATCCAGAGAATAATTTTCGAAAAAACAGCCTATTACCGCAAAATATCGCTTTCAGAACTGAGGTTCCCGGCCCAGACAAACACCACATTTGAAAAAGACGTCGTGATTCATGTTCTCCCTAGGTAGTATAATCAGAAAAACATTATGGTTTCAATATTCTCTCCTTGCCTTAACAGAGATTCAGAGAATAATGTTGGAAAAAACGGCCTATTACCGCGAAATACCACTTTCAGTACAGAGGTTCCCGGCCCAGACAAACACCAGATTTGAAAAAGACGCCGTGATCCATGTTCACCCTAGACAGTAGAATCAGAAAAACATCATGGTTTCAGGCGTCTCTCCTTGACTTAAGAGAGATCCAAAGAATAAAATTGGAAAAAATGGCCTATTACCTCATATGCTCTAAAGGCCTATTGTATTGACGGTGAAACTCCACTTTTAGAACTAAGGTTCCCGTCCCCGACTAACACCCGATTTGAAAATGACGTCGTGATTCATGTTCTCCCTAGATAATAGAATCAGAAAAACATTATGGTTTCAAGATTCTATCCTTGCCTTAAGAGAGATCCAGAAAATAATGTTGGAAAAAACGGCCTATTACCGCGAAATACCACTTTCAGAACCAAGGTTCCCGGCCAAGACAAACACCAGATTTGAAAAAGTCGTCGTTATTCATGTACTCCCTAGGTAGTAGAATCAGAAAAACATCATGGTTTCAGGCATCTCTCCTTCACTAAAGAGAGATCCAAAGAATAAAGTTGGAAAAAATGGCCTATTACGTCATATACTCTAAAGGCCTATTGTATTGACGGTGAAACTCCACTTTTAGAACTAAGGTTCCCGACCCCGACTAACACCCGATTTGAAAAAGACATCGTGATTCATGTTCTCCCTAGATAGTAGAATCAGAATAACGTCATGGTTTCAAGATTCTCTCCTTCCCTTAAGAGAGATCCAGAGAATAATGTTCGAAAAAACGGCCTATTACCGCGAAATACCACTTACAGAACCAAGGTTCCCGGCCCAGACAAACAGCAAATTTGAAAAAGACGCCGTGATTCATGTTCTCCCTAGGTAGTAGAATCAGAAAAACGTCATGGTTTCAAGATTCTCTCCTTGCCTTAAGAGAGATCCAGGGAATAATTTTCGAAAAAACGGCCTATTACCGCATATGTTCCAAAGGCCTATTCTATTGAAGGTAAAACTCAAGTTTTAGAACTGAGGTTCCCGGCCCCGACTGACACTAGATTTGTAAAAGTCGTCGTGATTCATGTTCTCCCTAGGTAGTAGAATCAGAAAAACATCATGGTGTCAAGATTCTCTCCTTGTCTTAAGAGAGATCCAGAGAATAATGTTGGAAAAAACGGCCTATTACCACGAAATACCACTTTCAGAACTGAGGTTCCCGGCCCAGGCAATCACCAGATTTGAAAAAGACGTCGTGATTTATGTTCTCCTTAGGTAGTACAATCAGAAAAACATCATGGTTTCAAGATTCTCTACTTGATTAAGAGACATCAAGAGAATAATTTTCGAAAAAACGGCGTATTACCGCGAAATATCACATTCAGAACTGAGGTTCCCGGCCCAGACAAACACCAGGTTTGAAAAAGTCGTCGTTATTCATGTACTCCCTAGGTAGTAGAATCAGAAAAACCTCTTGGTTTCAGGCATCTCTCCTTGACTAAAGAGAGATCCAAAGAATAAAGTTGGAAAAAATGGCCTATTACCTCATATGCTCTAAAGGCCTATTGTATTGACGGTGAAACTCCACTTTTAGAACTAAGGTTCCCGACCACGACTAACACCCGATTTGAAAAAGACGTCGTGATTCAAGTTCTCCTTAGATAGTAGAATCAGAAAAACATTATGGTTTCAAGATTCTCTCCTTGCCTTAAGAGAGATCCATAGAATAATGTTCGAAAAAACGGCCTATTACCGCATATGTTCCAAAGACCTATTCTATTGACGGTGAAACTCAACTTTTAGAACTGAGGTTCCCGGCCCCGACTGACACTAGATTTGTAAAAGTCGTCATGATTCATGTTCTCCCTAGGTATTAGAATCAGAAAAACATCATGGTGTCAAGATTCTCTCTTTGCCCTAAGAGAGATCCAGAGAATAATGTTGTAAAAAACGGCCTATTACCGCGAAATACCACTTTCAGTACTGAGGTTCCCGGCCCAGACAAACATCAGATTTGAAAAAGACGTCGTGATTCATGTTCTCCCTAGGTAGTATAATCAGAAAAACATCATGGTTTCAAGATTCTCTCCTTGCCTTAAGAGAGATCCAGGGAATAATGTTGGAAAAAACGGCCTATTACCGCGAAATACCACTTTCAGAACTGAGGTTCCCGGCCCAGACAAACACCACATTTGAAAAAGACGTCGTGATTCATGTTCTCCCTAGGTAGTACAATCAGAAAAACATCATGGTTTCAAGATTCTCTACTTGACTTAAGAGACATCCAGAGAATAATTTTCGAAAAAACATCCTATTACCGCGAAATATCGCTTTCAAAAATGAGGTTCCCGGCCCAGACAAACACCAGATTTGAAAAAGACGTCGTGATTCATGTTCTCCCTAGGTAGTAGAATCAGAAAAACGTCATGGTTTCAAGATTCTCTCCTTGCCTTAAGAGAGATCCAGAGAATAATGTTCGAAAAAACGGCCTATTACCGCATATGTTCCAAAGACCTATTCTATTGACGGTGAAACTCAACTTTTAGAACTGAGGTTCCCGGCCGCGACTGACACTAGATTTGTAAAAGTCATCATGATTCATGTTCTCCCTAGGTATTAGAATCAGAAAAACATCATGGTTTCAAGATTCTCTCCTTGCCTTAAGAGAGATCCAGGGAATAATGTTGGAAAAAACGGCCTATTACCGCGAAATACCACTTTCAGAACTGAGGTTCCCGGCCCAGACAAACACCAGATTTGAAAAAGACATCGTGATTCATGTTCTCCCTAGGTAGTATAATCAGAAAAACATCATGGTTTCAATATTCTCTCCTTGCCTTAAGAGAGATTCAGAGAATAATGTTGGAAATAACGGCCTATTACCGCGAAATACCACTTTCAGTAGAGAGGTTCCCGGCCCAGACAAACACCAGATTTGAAAAAGACGCCGTGATTCATGTTCACCCTAGGCAGTAGAATCAGAAAAACATCATGGTTTCAGGTGTCTCTCCTTGACTTAAGAGAGATCCAAAGAATAAAGTTGGAAAAAATGGCCTATTGCTTCATATGCTCTAAAGGTCTATTGTATTGACGGTGAAACTCCACTTTTAGAACTAAGGTTCCCGACCCCGACTAACACCCGATTTGAAAAAGACACCGTGATTCATGTTCTCCCTAGATAGTAGAATCAGAAAAACGTCGTGGTTTCAAGATTCTCTCCTTGCCTTAAGAGAGATCCAGAGAATAATGTTCGAAAAAACGGCCTATTACTGCATATGTTCCAAAGGCCTATTCTATTGAAGGTGAAACTCAACTTTTAGAACTGATGTTCCCGGCCCCAACTGACACTAGATTTGAAAACGTCGTCGTGATTCATGTTCTCCCTAGGTAGTAGAATCAGAAAAACATCATGGTTTCAAGATTCTCTCCTTGCCTTAAGAGAGATCCTGAGAATAATGTTGGAAAAAGTGGCTTATTACCGCGAAATACGACTTTCAGAACTGAGGTTCCCACCCCAGACAAACACCAGATTTGAAAAAGACATCGTGATTCATGTTCTCCCTAGGTAGCAAAATCAGAAAAACATCATGGTTTCAAGATTCTCTCCTTGACTTAAGAGACATCCAGAGAATAATTTTCGAAAAAACGGCTTATTACCGCGAAATACCACTTTCAGAACTCAGGTTCCCGGCCTAGAGAATCACCAGATTTGAAAAAGACGTCGTGATTCATGTACTCCCTAGTTAGTATAATCAGAAATACATCATGGTGTCAAGATTCTCTCCTTTCCCTAAGAGAGATCCAGAGAATAATGTTGGAAAAAACGGCCTATTACCGCGAAATACCACTTTCAGAACTGAGGTTCCCGGCCCAGACAAAAACCAGATTTGAAAAAGACGTCGTGATTCATGTTCTCCCTAGGTAGTAGAATCAGAAAAACATCATGGTTTCAAGATTCTCTCCTTTCCTTAAGAGAGATCCAGGGAATAATGTTGGAAAAAACGGCCTATTACCGCGAAATACCACTTTCAGAACTGAGGTTCCCGGCCCAGACAAACACCAGATTTGAAAAAGACGTCGTGATTCATGTCCTCCCTAGGTAGTAGAATCAGAAAAACATCATGGTTTCAGGTGTCTCTCCTTGACTTAAGAGAGATCCAAAGAATAAAGTTGGAAAAAATGGCCTATTACGTCATATACTCTAAAGGCCTATTGTATTGACGGTGAAACTCCACTTCTAGAACAAAGGTTCAGGACCCCGACTAACACCCGATTTGAAAAAGACGTCGTGATTCATGTTCTCCCTAGATAGTAGAATCAGAAAAACGTCATGGTTTCAATATTCTCTCCTTGCCTTAAGAGAGATCCAGAGAAAAATGTTCGAAAAAACGGCCTATTACTGCATATGTTCCAAAGGCCTATTCTATTGAAGGTGAAACTCAACTTTTAGAACTGAGGTTCCCGGCCCCAACTGACACTAGATTTGAAAAAGTCGTCATGATTCATGTTCTCCCTAGGTAGTAGAATCAGAAAAACATCATGGTGTCAAGATTCTCTCCTTGCCTTAAGAGAGATCCAGAGAATAATGTTGGAAAAAACGGCCTATTACCGCAAAATACCACTTTCAGAACTGAGGTTCCCGGCCCACACAAACACCAGATTTGAAAAAGACGTCGTGATTCATGTTCTCCCTAGGTAGTATAATCAGAAAAACATCAAGGTTTCAAGATTCTCTCCTTGCCTTAAGAGAGATTTAGAGAATAATGTTGGAAATAACGGCCTATTACCGCGAAATACCACTTTCAGTACAGAGGTTCCCGGCCCAGACAAACACCAGATATGAAAAAGACGCCGTGATTCATGTTCACCCTAGGCAGTAGAATCAGAAAAACATCATGGTTTCAGGCGTCTCTCCTTGTCTTAAGAGAGATCCAAAGAATAAAGTTGGAAAAAATGGCCTATTGCCTCATATGCTCTAAAGGCCTATTGTATTGACGGTGAAACTCCACTTTTAGAACTAAGGTTTCCGACCCCGACTAACACCCGATTTGAAAAAGACATCGTGATACATGTTCTCCCTAGATAGTAGAATCAGAAAAACATTATGGTTTCAAGATTCTATCCTTGCCTTAAGAGAGATCCAGAAAATAATGTTGGAAAAAACGGCCTATTACCGCAAAATACCACTTTCAGAACTGAGGTTCCCGGCCCAGAGAATCACCAGATTTGAAAAAGACTTCGTGATTTATGTTCTCCCTAGGTAGTACAATCAGAAAAACATCATGGTTTCAAGATTCTCTACTTGACTTAAGAGAAATCCAGAGAATAATTTTCAAAAAAACAGCCTATTACTGCGAAATATCGCTTTCAGAAATGAGGTTCCCGGCCCAGGTAAACACCAGATTTGAAAAAGACATCGTGATTCATGTTCTCCCTAGGTAGTATAATCAGAAAAACATCATGGTTTCAAGATTCTCTCCTTGCCTTAAGAGTGATCCAGAGAATAATGTTGGAAAAAACGGCCTATTACCGCGAAATTCCACTTTCAGAACCAAGGTTCCCGGCCCAGACAAACACCACATTTGAAAAAGACGTCGTGATTCATGTTCTCCCTAGGTAGTACAATCAGAAAAACATCATGGTTTCAAGATTCTCTACTTGACTTAAGAGACATCCAGAGAATAATTTTCGAAAAAACAGCCTATTACCGTGAAATATCGCTTTGAGAAATGAGGTTCCCGGCCCAGACACACACCAGATTTGAAAAAGACGTCGTGATTCATGTTCTCCCTAGGTAGTATAATCAGAAAAACATCATGGTTTCAAGATTTTCTCCTTGCCTTAAGAGAGATCCAGAGAATAATGTTGGAAAAAACGGCCTATTACCACGAAATACCACTTTCAGAACTAAGGATCCCGGCCCAGACAAACACCACATTTGAAAAAGACGTCGCGATTCATGTTCTCCCTAGGTAGTATAATCAGAAAAACATCATGGTTTCAATATTCTCTCCTTGCCTTAAGAGAGATCCAGAGAATAATGTTCGAAAAAACGGCCTATTACTGCATATGTTCCAAAGGCCTATTCTATTGACGGTGAAACTCAACTTTTAGAACTGAGGTTCCCGGCCCCGACTGACACTACATTTGTAAAAGTCGTCGTGATTCATGTTCTCCCTAGGTAGTAGAATCAGAAAAACATCATGGTGTCAACATTCTCTCCTTGCCTTAAGAGAGATCCAGAGAATAATATTGGAAAAAACGGCCTATTACCGCGAAATACCACTTTCAGAACTGAGGTTCCCGGCACAGACAAACACCAGATTTGAAAAAGACGTCGTGATTCATGTTCTCCCTAGGTATTAGAATCAGAAAAACATCATGGTTTCAAGATTCTCTCCTTGCCTTAAGAGAGATCCAGAGAATAATGTTGGAAAAAATGGCCTATTACCGCGAAATATGACTTTCAGAACTGAGGTTCCCAGCCCAGACAAACACCAGATTTGAAAAAGACGTCGTGATTCATGTTCTCCCTAGGTAGTAGAATAAGAAAAACATAATGGTTTCCAGATTCTCTCCTTGCCTTAAGAGAGATCCAGAGAATAATTTCCGAAAAAACGGCTTATTACCGCGAAATACCACTTTCAGAACTGAGGTTCCCGGCCCAGAAATCACCAGATTTGAAAAAGACGTCGTGATTTATGTTCTCCTTAAGTAGTACAATCAGAAAAACATCATAGTTTCAAGATACTCTACTTGACTTAAGAGACATCCAGAGAATAATTTTCGAAAAAATGGCCTATTACCGCAAAATATCACATTCAGAACTGAGGTTCCCGGCCCAGACAAAAACTAGATTTGAAAAAGTCGTCGTTATTCATGTACTCCCTAGGTAGTAGAATCAGAAAAACATCATGGTTTCAGGCATCTCTCCTTGACTAAAGAGAGATCCAAAGAATAAAGTTGGAAAAAATGGCCTATTACGTCATATACTCTAAAGGCCTATTGTATTGACGGTGAAACTCCACTTTTAGAACTAAGGTTCCCGACCCCGACTAACACCCGATTTGAAAAAGATGTCGTGATTCATGTTCTCCCTAGATAGTAGAATCAGAAAAACGTCATGGTTTCAAGATTCTCTCCTTGCCTTAAGAGAGATCCAGAGAAAAATGTTTGAAAAAACGGCCTATTACTGCATATGTTCCAAAGGCCTATACTATTCAAGGTGAAACTCAACTTTTAGAACTGAGGTTCCCGGCCCCAACTGACACTAGATTTGAAAAAGTCGTCGTGATTCATGTTCTCCGTAGGTAGTAGAATCAGAAAAACATCATGGTTTCAAGATTCTCTCCTTGCCTAAAGAGAGATCCAGAGAATAATGTTCGAAAAAACGGCCTATTACCGAATATGTTCCAAAGGCCTATTCTATTGACTGTGAAACTCAACTTTTAGAACTGATGTTCCCGGCCCCAACTGACACTAGATTTGAAAAAGTCGTCGTGATTCATGTTCTCCCTAGGTAGTAGAATCAGAAAAACATCATGGTTTCAAGATTCTCTCCTTGCCTTAAGAGAGATCCTGAGAATAATGTTGGAAAAAGTGGCTTATTACCGCGAAATACGACTTTCAGAACTGAGGTTCCCACCCCAGACAAACACCAGATTTGAAAAAGACATCGTGATTCATGTTCTCCCTAGGTAGTAAAATCAGAAAAACATCATGGTTTCAAGATTCTCTCCTTGACTTAAGAGACATCCAGAGAATAATTTTCGAAAAAACGGCTTATTACCGCGAAATACCACTTTCAGAACTCAGGTTCCCGGCCTAGAGAATCACCAGATTTGAAAAAGACGTCGTGATTCATGTACTCCCTAGTTAGTATAATCAGAAATACATCATGGTGTCAAGATTCTCTCCTTTCCCTAAGAGAGATCCAGAGAATAATGTTGGAAAAAACGGCCTATTACCGCGAAATACCACTTTCAGAACTGAGGTTCCCGGCCCAGACAAAAACCAGATTTGAAAAAGACGTCGTGATTCATGTTCTCCCTAGGTAGTAGAATCAGAAAAACATCATGGTTTCAAGATTCTCTCCTTTCCTTAAGAGAGATCCAGGGAATAATGTTGGAAAAAACGGCCTATTACCGCGAAATACCACTTTCAGAACTGAGGTTCCCGGCCCAGACAAACACCAGATTTGAAAAAGACGTCGTGATTCATGTCCTCCCTAGGTAGTAGAATCAGAAAAACATCATGGTTTCAGGTGTCTCTCCTTGACTTAAGAGAGATCCAAAGAATAAAGTTGGAAAAAATGGCCTATTACGTCATATACTCTAAAGGCCTATTGTATTGACGGTGAAACTCCACTTCTAGAACAAAGGTTCAGGACCCCGACTAACACCCGATTTGAAAAAGACGTCGTGATTCATGTTCTCCCTAGATAGTAGAATCAGAAAAACGTCATGGTTTCAATATTCTCTCCTTGCCTTAAGAGAGATCCAGAGAAAAATGTTCGAAAAAACGGCCTATTACTGCATATGTTCCAAAGGCCTATTCTATTGAAGGTGAAACTCAACTTTTAGAACTGAGGTTCCCGGCCCCAACTGACACTAGATTTGAAAAAGTCGTCATGATTCATGTTCTCCCTAGGTAGTAGAATCAGAAAAACATCATGGTGTCAAGATTCTCTCCTTGCCTTAAGAGAGATCCAGAGAATAATGTTGGAAAAAACGGCCTATTACCGCAAAATACCACTTTCAGAACTGAGGTTCCCGGCCCACACAAACACCAGATTTGAAAAAGACGTCGTGATTCATGTTCTCCCTAGGTAGTATAATCAGAAAAACATCAAGGTTTCAAGATTCTCTCCTTGCCTTAAGAGAGATTTAGAGAATAATGTTGGAAATAACGGCCTATTACCGCGAAATACCACTTTCAGTACAGAGGTTCCCGGCCCAGACAAACACCAGATATGAAAAAGACGCCGTGATTCATGTTCACCCTAGGCAGTAGAATCAGAAAAACATCATGGTTTCAGGCGTCTCTCCTTGTCTTAAGAGAGATCCAAAGAATAAAGTTGGAAAAAATGGCCTATTACCTCATATGCTCTAAAGG
The DNA here is from genome assembly GCA_030867105.1 of Liasis olivaceus. Classification (NCBI taxonomy): domain Eukaryota; kingdom Metazoa; phylum Chordata; class Lepidosauria; order Squamata; family Pythonidae; genus Liasis; species Liasis olivaceus. Next base: position 61,845,502 of record CM061351.1, read on the forward strand.
CCTATTGTATTGACGGTGAAACTCCACTTTTAGAACTAAGGTTTCCGACCCCGACTAACACCCGATTTGAAAAAGACATCGTGATACATGTTCTCCCTAGATAGTAGAATCAGAAAAACATTATGGTTTCAAGATTCTATCCTTGCCTTAAGAGAGATCCAGAAAATAATGTTGGAAAAAACGGCCTATTACCGCAAAATACCACTTTCAGAACTGAGGTTCCCGGCCCAGAGAATCACCAGATTTGAAAAAGACTTCGTGATTTATGTTCTCCCTAGGTAGTACAATCAGAAAAACATCATGGTTTCAAGATTCTCTACTTGACTTAAGAGAAATCCAGAGAATAATTTTCAAAAAAACAGCCTATTACTGCGAAATATCGCTTTCAGAAATGAGGTTCCCGGCCCAGGTAAACACCAGATTTGAAAAAGACATCGTGATTCATGTTCTCCCTAGGTAGTATAATCAGAAAAACATCATGGTTTCAAGATTCTCTCCTTGCCTTAAGAGTGATCCAGAGAATAATGTTGGAAAAAACGGCCTATTACCGCGAAATTCCACTTTCAGAACCAAGGTTCCCGGCCCAGACAAACACCACATTTGAAAAAGACGTCGTGATTCATGTTCTCCCTAGGTAGTACAATCAGAAAAACATCATGGTTTCAAGATTCTCTACTTGACTTAAGAGACATCCAGAGAATAATTTTCGAAAAAACAGCCTATTACCGTGAAATATCGCTTTGAGAAATGAGGTTCCCGGCCCAGACACACACCAGATTTGAAAAAGACGTCGTGATTCATGTTCTCCCTAGGTAGTATAATCAGAAAAACATCATGGTTTCAAGATTCTCTCCTTGCCTTAAGAGAGATCCAGAGAATAATGTTGGAAAAAACGGCCTATTACCACGAAATACCACTTTCAGAACTAAGGATCCCGGCCCAGACAAACACCACATTTGAAAAAGACGTCGCGATTCATGTTCTCCCTAGGTAGTATAATCAGAAAAACATCATGGTTTCAATATTCTCTCCTTGCCTTAAGAGAGATCCAGAGAATAATGTTCGAAAAAACGGCCTATTACTGCATATGTTCCAAAGGCCTATTCTATTGACGGTGAAACTCAACTTTTAGAACTGAGGTTCCCGGCCCCGACTGACACTACATTTGTAAAAGTCGTCGTGATTCATGTTCTCCCTAGGTAGTAGAATCAGAAAAACATCATGGTGTCAACATTCTCTCCTTGCCTTAAGAGAGATCCAGAGAATAATATTGGAAAAAACGGCCTATTACCGCGAAATACCACTTTCAGAACTGAGGTTCCCGGCACAGACAAACACCAGATTTGAAAAAGACGTCGTGATTCATGTTCTCCCTAGGTATTAGAATCAGAAAAACATCATGGTTTCAAGATTCTCTCCTTGCCTTAAGAGAGATCCAGAGAATAATGTTGGAAAAAATGGCCTATTACCGCGAAATATGACTTTCAGAACTGAGGTTCCCAGCCCAGACAAACACCAGATTTGAAAAAGACGTCGTGATTCATGTTCTCCCTAGGTAGTAGAATCAGAAAAACATAATGGTTTCCAGATTCTCTCCTTGCCTTAAGAGAGATCCAGAGAATAATTTCCGAAAAAACGGCTTATTACCGCGAAATACCACTTTCAGAACTGAGGTTCCCGGCCCAGAAATCACCAGATTTGAAAAAGACGTCGTGATTTATGTTCTCCTTAAGTAGTACAATCAGAAAAACATCATAGTTTCAAGATACTCTACTTGACTTAAGAGACATCCAGAGAATAATTTTCGAAAAAATGGCCTATTACCGCAAAATATCACATTCAGAACTGAGGTTCCCGGCCCAGACAAAAACTAGATTTGAAAAAGTCGTCGTTATTCATGTACTCCCTAGGTAGTAGAATCAGAAAAACATCATGGTTTCAGGCATCTCTCCTTGACTAAAGAGAGATCCAAAGAATAAAGTTGGAAAAAATGGCCTATTACGTCATATACTCTAAAGGCCTATTGTATTGACGGTGAAACTCCACTTTTAGAACTAAGGTTCCCGACCCCGACTAACACCCGATTTGAAAAAGATGTCGTGATTCATGTTCTCCCTAGATAGTAGAATCAGAAAAACGTCATGGTTTCAAGATTCTCTCCTTGCCTTAAGAGAGATCCAGAGAAAAATGTTCGAAAAAACGGCCTATTACTGCATATGTTCCAAAGGCCTATACTATTCAAGGTGAAACTCAACTTTTAGAACTGAGGTTCCCGGCCCCAACTGACACTAGATTTGAAAAAGTCGTCGTGATTCATGTTCTCCGTAGGTAGTAGAATCAGAAAAACATCATGGTTTCAAGATTCTCTCCTTGCCTAAAGAGAGATCCAGAGAATAATGTTCGAAAAAACGGCCTATTACCGCATATGTTCCAAAGGCCTATTCTATTGACGGTGAAACTCAACATTTAGAACTGAGGTTCCCGGCCCCGACTGACACTAGATTTGTAAAAGTCGTCATGATTCATGTTCTCCCTAGGTAGTAGAATCAGAAAAACATCATGGTGTCAAGATTCTCTCCTTGCCTTAAAAGAGATCCAGAGAATAATGTTAGAAAAAACGGCCTATTACCGCATATGTTCCAAAGGCCTATTCTATTGACGGTGAAACTCAACTTTTAGAACTGAGGTTCCCGGCCCCGACTGACACTAGATTTGTAAAAGTCTTCGTGATTCATGTTCTCCCTAGGTAGTAGAATCAGAAACACATCATGGTTTCAAGATTCTCTCCTTGCCTTAAGAGAGATCCAGAGAATAATGTTGGAAAAAATGGCCTATTACCGCGAAATACCACTTTCAGAACTGAGGTTCCCGGCCCCGACAAACACCAGATTTGAAAAAGACGTCGTGATTCATGTTCTCCCTAGGTATTAGAATCAGAAACACATCATGGTTTCAAGATTCTCTCCTTGCCTTAAGAGAGATCCAGAGAATAATGTTGGAAAAAATGGCCTATTACCGCGAAATACGACTTTCAGAACTGAGGTTCCCAGCCCAGACAAACACCAGATTTGAAAAAGACGTCGTGATTCATGTTCTCCCTAGGTAGTAGAATCAGAAAAACATAATGGTTACAAGATTCTCTCCTTGCCTTAAGAGAGATCCAGAGAATAATTTTCGAAAAAACGGCTTATTACCGCGAAATACCACTTTCAGAACTGAGGTTCCCGGCCCAGACAATCACCAGATTTGAAAAAGACGTCGTGATTTATGTTCTCCTTAGGTAGTACAATCAGAAAAACATCATGGTTTCAAGATTCTCTACTTGACTTAAGAGACATCCAGAGAATAATTTTCGAAAAAATGGCCTATTACCACAAAATATCACATTCAGAACTGAGGTTCCCGGCCCAGACAAACACCAGATTTGAAAAAGTCGTCGTTATTCATGTACTCCGTAGGTAGTAGAATCAGAAAAACATCATGGTTTCAGGCATCTCTCCTTGACTAAAGAGAGATCCAAAGAATAAAGTTGGAAAAAATGGCCTATTACGTCATATACTCTAAAGGCCTATTGTATTGACGGTGAAACTCCACTTTTAGAACTAAGGTTCCCGGCCCCAACTGACACTAGATTTGAAAAAGTCGTCGTGATTCATGTTCTCCCTAGGTAGTAGAATCAGAAAAACATCATGGTTTCAAGATTCTCTCCTTGCCCTAAGAGAGATCCAGAGAGTAATATTGGAAAAAACGGCCTATTACCGCAAAATACCACTTTCAGAACTGAGGTTCCCAGCCCACACAAACACCAGATTTGAAAAAGACGTCGTGATTCATGTTCTCCCTAGGTAGTAGAATCAGAAAAACATCATGGTTTCAAGATTCTCTCCTTGCCTTAAGAGAGATCCTGAGAATAATGTTGGAAAAAATGGCTTATTACCGCGAAATACGACTTTCAGAACTGAGGTTCCCACCCCAGACAAACACCCGATTTGAAAAAGACATCGTGATTCATGTTCTCCCTAGGTAGTACAATCAGAAAAACATCATGGATTCAAGATTCTCTACTTGACTTAAGAGACATCCAGAGAATAATTTTCGAAAAAACAGCCTATTACCGCGAAATATCGCTTTCAGAAATGAGGTTCCCGGCCCAGACAAACACCAGATTTGAAAAAGACGTCGTGATTCATGTTCTCCCTAGGTAGTATAATCAGAAAAACATCATGGTTTCAAGATTCTCTCCTTGCCTTAAGAGAGATCCAGAGAATAATGTTCGAAAAAACGGCCTATTACTGCATATGTTCCAAAGGGCTATTCTATTGAAGGTGAAACTCAACTTTTAGAACTGAGGTTCCCGGCCCAAACTGACACTAGATTTGAAAAAGTCGTCGTGATTCATGTTCTCCCTAGGTAGTAGAATCAGAAAAACATCATAGTTTCAGGCGTCTCTCCTTGACTTAAGAGAGATCCAAAGAATAAAGTTGAAAAAATGGCCTATTACCTCATATGTTCTAAAGGCCTATTGTATTGACGGTGAAACTCCACTTTTAGAACTAAGGTTCCCGACCCCGACTAACACACGATCTGAAAAAGACGTCGTGATTCATGTTCTCCCTAGATAGTAGAATCAGAAAAACATTATGGTTTCAAGATTCTATCCTTGCCTTAAGAGAGATCCAGAAAATAATGTTGGAAAAAACGGCCAATTACCGCGAAATACCACTTTCAGAACCAAGGTTCCCGGCCTAGACAAACAGCAAATTTGAAAAAGACGCCGTGATTCATGTTCTCCCTAGGTAGTAGAATCAGAAAAACGTCATGGTTTCAAGATTCTCTACTTGACTTAAGAGACATCCAGAGAATAATTTTGGAAAAAACGGCCTATTACCGCGAAATTCCACTTTCAGAACTGAGGTTCCCGCGCCAGACAAACACCACATTTGAAAAAGACGTCGTGATTCATGTTCTCCCTAGGTAGTACAATCAGAAAAACATCATGGTTTCAAGATTCTCTACTTGACTTAAGAGACATCCAGAGAATAATTTTCGAAAAAACAGCCTATTACCGCGAAATATCGCTTTCAGAAATGAGGTTCCCGGCCCAGACACACACCAGATTTGAAAAAGACATCGTGATTCATGTTCTCCCTAGGTAGTAGAATCAGAAAAACATCATGGTTTCAAGATTCTCTCCTTGACTTAAGAGAGATCCAGGGAATAATGTTTGAAAAAACAGCCTGTTACCGCGAAATTCCACTTTCAGAACTGAGGTTCCCGGCCCAGACAAACACCACATTTGAAAAAGACGTCGTGATTCATGTTCTCCCTAGGTAGTACAATCAGAAAAACATCATGGTTTCAAGATTCTCTACTTGACTTAAAAGACGTCCAGAGAATAATTTTCGAAAAAACAGCCTATTACCGCGAAATATCGCTTTCAGAAATGAGGTTCCCGGCCCAGACAAACACCAGATTTGAAAAAGACGTCGTGATTCATGTTCTCCCTAGGTAGTATAATCAGAAAAACATCATGGTTTCAAGATTCTCTCCTTGCCTTAAGAGAGATCCAGAGAATAATATTGGAAAAAACGGCCTATTACCGCGAAATACCACTTTCAGAACTGAGGTTCCCGGCACAGACAAACACCAGATTTGAAAAAGACGTCGTGATTCATGTTCTCCCTAGGTATTAGAATCAGAAAAACATCATGGTTTCAAGATTCTCTCCTTGCCTTAAGAGAGATCCAGAGAATAATGTTGGAAAAAATGGCCTATTACCGCGAAATATGACTTTCAGAACTGAGGTTCCCAGCCCAGACAAACACCAGATTTGAAAAAGACGTCGTGATTCATGTTCTCCCTAGGTAGTAGAATCAGAAAAACATAATGGTTTCCAGATTCTCTCCTTGCCTTAAGAGAGATCCAGAGAATAATTTCCGAAAAAACGGCTTATTACCGCGAAATACCACTTTCAGAACTGAGGTTCCCGGCCCAGAAATCACCAGATTTGAAAAAGACGTCGTGATTTATGTTCTCCTTAAGTAGTACAATCAGAAAAACATCATAGTTTCAAGATACTCTACTTGACTTAAGAGACATCCAGAGAATAATTTTCGAAAAAATGGCCTATTACCGCAAAATATCACATTCAGAACTGAGGTTCCCGGCCCAGACAAAAACTAGATTTGAAAAAGTCGTCGTTATTCATGTACTCCCTAGGTAGTAGAATCAGAAAAACATCATGGTTTCAGGCATCTCTCCTTGACTAAAGAGAGATCCAAAGAATAAAGTTGGAAAAAATGGCCTATTACGTCATATACTCTAAAGGCCTATTGTATTGACGGTGAAACTCCACTTTTAGAACTAAGGTTCCCGACCCCGACTAACACCCGATTTGAAAAAGATGTCGTGATTCATGTTCTCCCTAGATAGTAGAATCAGAAAAACGTCATGGTTTCAAGATTCTCTCCTTGCCTTAAGAGAGATCCAGAGAAAAATGTTCGAAAAAACGGCCTATTACTGCATATGTTCCAAAGGCCTATACTATTCAAGGTGAAACTCAACTTTTAGAACTGAGGTTCCCGGCCCCAACTGACACTAGATTTGAAAAAGTCGTCGTGATTCATGTTCTCCGTAGGTAGTAGAATCAGAAAAACATCATGGTTTCAAGATTCTCTCCTTGCCTAAAGAGAGATCCAGAGAATAATGTTCGAAAAAACGGCCTATTACCGCATATGTTCCAAAGGCCTATTCTATTGACGGTGAAACTCAACATTTAGAACTGAGGTTCCCGGCCCCGACTGACACTAGATTTGTAAAAGTCGTCATGATTCATGTTCTCCCTAGGTAGTAGAATCAGAAAAACATCATGGTGTCAAGATTCTCTCCTTGCCTTAAAAGAGATCCAGAGAATAATGTTAGAAAAAACGGCCTATTACCGCATATGTTCCAAAGGCCTATTCTATTGACGGTGAAACTCAACTTTTAGAACTGAGGTTCCCGGCCCCGACTGACACTAGATTTGTAAAAGTCTTCGTGATTCATGTTCTCCCTAGGTAGTAGAATCAGAAACACATCATGGTTTCAAGATTCTCTCCTTGCCTTAAGAGAGATCCAGAGAATAATGTTGGAAAAAATGGCCTATTACCGCGAAATACCACTTTCAGAACTGAGGTTCCCGGCCCCGACAAACACCAGATTTGAAAAAGACGTCGTGATTCATGTTCTCCCTAGGTATTAGAATCAGAAACACATCATGGTTTCAAGATTCTCTCCTTGCCTTAAGAGAGATCCAGAGAATAATGTTGGAAAAAATGGCCTATTACCGCGAAATACGACTTTCAGAACTGAGGTTCCCAGCCCAGACAAACACCAGATTTGAAAAAGACGTCGTGATTCATGTTCTCCCTAGGTAGTAGAATCAGAAAAACATAATGGTTACAAGATTCTCTCCTTGCCTTAAGAGAGATCCAGAGAATAATTTTCGAAAAAACGGCTTATTACCGCGAAATACCACTTTCAGAACTGAGGTTCCCGGCCCAGACAATCACCAGATTTGAAAAAGACGTCGTGATTTATGTTCTCCTTAGGTAGTACAATCAGAAAAACATCATGGTTTCAAGATTCTCTACTTGACTTAAGAGACATCCAGAGAATAATTTTCGAAAAAATGGCCTATTACCACAAAATATCACATTCAGAACTGAGGTTCCCGGCCCAGACAAACACCAGATTTGAAAAAGTCGTCGTTATTCATGTACTCCGTAGGTAGTAGAATCAGAAAAACATCATGGTTTCAGGCATCTCTCCTTGACTAAAGAGAGATCCAAAGAATAAAGTTGGAAAAAATGGCCTATTACGTCATATACTCTAAAGGCCTATTGTATTGACGGTGAAACTCCACTTTTAGAACTAAGGTTCCCGGCCCCAACTGACACTAGATTTGAAAAAGTCGTCGTGATTCATGTTCTCCCTAGGTAGTAGAATCAGAAAAACATCATGGTTTCAAGATTCTCTCCTTGCCCTAAGAGAGATCCAGAGAGTAATATTGGAAAAAACGGCCTATTACCGCAAAATACCACTTTCAGAACTGAGGTTCCCAGCCCACACAAACACCAGATTTGAAAAAGACGTCGTGATTCATGTTCTCCCTAGGTAGTAGAATCAGAAAAACATCATGGTTTCAAGATTCTCTCCTTGCCTTAAGAGAGATCCTGAGAATAATGTTGGAAAAAATGGCTTATTACCGCGAAATACGACTTTCAGAACTGAGGTTCCCACCCCAGACAAACACCCGATTTGAAAAAGACATCGTGATTCATGTTCTCCCTAGGTAGTACAATCAGAAAAACATCATGGATTCAAGATTCTCTACTTGACTTAAGAGACATCCAGAGAATAATTTTCGAAAAAACAGCCTATTACCGCGAAATATCGCTTTCAGAAATGAGGTTCCCGGCCCAGACAAACACCAGATTTGAAAAAGACGTCGTGATTCATGTTCTCCCTAGGTAGTATAATCAGAAAAACATCATGGTTTCAAGATTCTCTCCTTGCCTTAAGAGAGATCCAGAGAATAATGTTCGAAAAAACGGCCTATTACTGCATATGTTCCAAAGGGCTATTCTATTGAAGGTGAAACTCAACTTTTAGAACTGAGGTTCCCGGCCCAAACTGACACTAGATTTGAAAAAGTCGTCGTGATTCATGTTCTCCCTAGGTAGTAGAATCAGAAAAACATCATAGTTTCAGGCGTCTCTCCTTGACTTAAGAGAGATCCAAAGAATAAAGTTGAAAAAATGGCCTATTACCTCATATGTTCTAAAGGCCTATTGTATTGACGGTGAAACTCCACTTTTAGAACTAAGGTTCCCGACCCCGACTAACACACGATCTGAAAAAGACGTCGTGATTCATGTTCTCCCTAGATAGTAGAATCAGAAAAACATTATGGTTTCAAGATTCTATCCTTGCCTTAAGAGAGATCCAGAAAATAATGTTGGAAAAAACGGCCAATTACCGCGAAATACCACTTTCAGAACCAAGGTTCCCGGCCTAGACAAACAGCAAATTTGAAAAAGACGCCGTGATTCATGTTCTCCCTAGGTAGTAGAATCAGAAAAACGTCATGGTTTCAAGATTCTCTACTTGACTTAAGAGACATCCAGAGAATAATTTTGGAAAAAACGGCCTATTACCGCGAAATTCCACTTTCAGAACTGAGGTTCCCGGGCCAGACAAACACCACATTTGAAAAAGACGTCGTGATTCATGTTCTCCCTAGGTAGTACAATCAGAAAAACATCATGGTTTCAAGATTCTCTACTTGACTTAAGAGACATCCAGAGAATAATTTTCGAAAAAACAGCCTATTACCGCGAAATATCGCTTTCAGAAATGAGGTTCCCGGCCCAGACACACACCAGATTTGAAAAAGACATCGTGATTCATGTTCTCCCTAGGTAGTAGAATCAGAAAAACATCATGGTTTCAAGATTCTCTCCTTGACTTAAGAGAGATCCAGGGAATAATGTTTGAAAAAACAGCCTGTTACCGCGAAATTCCACTTTCAGAACTGAGGTTCCCGGCCCAGACAAACACCACATTTGAAAAAGACGTCGTGATTCATGTTCTCCCTAGGTAGTACAATCAGAAAAACATCATGGTTTCAAGATTCTCTACTTGACTTAAAAGACGTCCAGAGAATAATTTTCGAAAAAACAGCCTATTACCGCGAAATATCGCTTTCAGAAATGAGGTTCCCGGCCCAGACAAACACCAGATTTGAAAAAGACGTCGTGATTCATGTTCTCCCTAGGTAGTATAATCAGAAAAACATCATGGTTTCAAGATTCTCTCCTTGCCTTAAGAGAGATCCAGAGAATAATGTTGGAAAAAACGGCCTATTACCACGAAATACCACTTTCAGAACTTAGGTTCCCGGCCCAGACAAACACCACATTTGAAAAAGACGTCGTGATTCATGTTCTCCCTAGGTAGTATAATCAGAAAAACATCATGGTTTCAATATTCTCTCCTTGCCTTAAGAGAGATTCAGAGAATAATGTTGGAAATAACGGCCTATTACCGCGAAATACCACTTTCAGTACAGAGGTTCCCGGCCCAGAGAAACACCAGATTTGAAAAAGACGCCGTGATTCATGTTCACCCTAGGCAGTAGAATCAGAAAAACATCATGGTTTCAGGCGTCTCTCCTTGACTTAAGAGAGATCCAAAGAATAAAGTTGGAAAAAATGGCCTATTACCTCATATGCTCTAAAGGCCTATTGTATTGACGGTGAAACTCCACTTTTAGAACTAAGGTTTCCGACCCCGAATAACACCCGATTTGAAAAAGACGTCGTGATTCATGTTCTCCCTAGATAGTAGAATCAGAAAAACATTATGGTTTCAAGATTCTATCCTTGCCTTAAGAGAGATCCAGAAGATAATGTTGGAAAAAACGGCCTATTACCGCGAAATACGACTTTCAGAACTGAGGTTCCCGGCCCAGAGAATCACCAGATTTGAAAAAGACTTCGTGATTTATGTTCTCCCTAGGTAGTACAATCAGAAAAACATCATGGTTTCAAGATTCTCTACTTGACTTAAGAGACATCCAGAAAATAATTTTCGAAAAAACAGCCTATTACCGCGAAATATCGCTTTCAGAAATGAGGTTCCCGGCCCAGACACACACCAGATTTGAAAAAGACGTCATGATTCATGTTCTCCCTAGGTAGTATAATCAGAAAAACATCATGGTTTCAAGATTCTCTCCTTGACTTAAGAGAGATCCAGGGAATAATGTTGGAAAAAACGGCCTATTACCGCGAAATTCCACTTTCAGAACTGAGGTTCCCGGCCCAGACAAACACGACATTTGAAAAAGACGTCGTGATTCATGTTCTCCCTAGGTAGTACAATCAGAAAAACATCATGGTTTCAAGATTCTCTACTTGACTTAAGAGACATCCAGAGAATAATTTTCGAAAAAACAGCCTATTACCGTGAAATATCGCTTTGAGAAATGAGGTTCCCGGCCCAGACACACACCAGATTTGAAAAAGACGTCGTGATTCATGTTCTCCCTAGGTAGTATAATCAGAAAAACATCATGGTTTCAAGATTCTCTCCTTGCCTTAAGAGAGATCCAGAGAATAATGTTGGAAAAAACGGCCTATTACCACGAAATACCACTTTCAGAACTAAGGATCCCGGCCCAGACAAACACCAGATTTGAAAAAGACGTCGCGATTCATGTTCTCCCTAGGTAGTATAATCAGAAAAACATCATGGTTTCAATATTCTCTCCTTGCCTTAAGAGAGATCCAGGGAATAATGTTCGAAAAAACGGCCTATTACTGCATATGTTCCAAAGGCCTATTCTATTGACGGTGAAACTCAACTTTTAGAACTGAGGTTCCCGGCCCCGACTGACACTACATTTGTAAAAGTCGTCGTGATTCATGTTCTCCCTAGGTAGTAGAATCAGAAAAACATCATGGTGTCAACATTCTCTCCTTGCCTTAAGAAAGATCCAGAGAATAATATTGGAAAAAACGGCCTATTACCGCGAAATACCACTTTCAGAACTGAGGTTCCCGGCACAGACAAACACCAGATTTGAAAAAGACGTCGTGATTCATGTTCTCCCTAGGTATTAGAATCAGAAAAACATCATGGTTTCAAGATTCTCTCCTTGCCTTAAGAGAGATCCAGAGAATAATGTTGGAAAAAATGGCCTATTACCGCGAAATATGACTTTCAGAACTGAGGTTCCCAGCCCAGACAAACACCAGATTTGAAAAAGACGTTGTGATTCATGTTCTCCTTAGGTAGTAGAATCAGAAAAACATAATGGTTTCCAGATTCTCTCCTTGCCTTAAGAGAGATCCAGAGAATAATTTCCGAAAAAACGGCTTATTACCGCGAAATACCACTTTCAGGACTGAGGTTCCCGGCCCAGAAATCACCAGATTTGAAAAAGACGTCGTGATTTATGTTCTCCTTAAGTAGTACAATCAGAAAAACATCATAGTTTCAAGATTCTCTACTTGACTTAAGAGACATCCAGAGAATAATTTTCGAAAAAATGGCCTATTACCGCAAAATATCACATTCAGAACTGAGGTTCCCGGCCCAGACAAAAACCAGATTTGAAAAAGTCGTCGTTATTCATGTACTCCCTAGGTAGTAGAATCAGAAAAACATCATGGTTTCAGGCATCTCTCCTTGACTAAAGAGAGATCCAAAGAATAAAGTTGGAAAAAATGGCCTATTACGTCATATACTCTAAAGGCCTATTGTATTGACGGTGAAACTCCACTTTTAGAACTAAGGTTCCCGACCCCGACTAACACCCGATTTGAAAAAGTCGTCGTGATTCATGTTCTCCCTAGATAGTAGAATCAGAAAAACGTCATGGTTTCAAGATTCTCTCCTTGCCTTAAGAGAGATCCAGAGAAAAATGTTCGAAAAAACGGCCTATTACTGCATATGTTCCAAAGGCCTATACTATTCAAGGTGAAACTCAACTTTTAGAACTGATGTTCCCGGCCCCAACTGACACTAGATTTGAAAAAGTCGTCGTGATTCATGTTCTCCCTAGGTAGTAGAATCAGAAAAACATCATGGTTTCAAGATTCTCTCCTTTCCTTAAGAGAGATCCAGGGAATAATGTTGGAAAAAACGGCCTATTACCGCGAAATACCACTTTCAGAACTGAGGTTCCCGGCCCAGACAAACACCAGATTTGAAAAAGACGTCGTGATTCATGTCCTCCCTAGCTGGTAGAATCAGAAAAACATCATGGTTTCAGGTGTCTCTCCTTGACTTAAGAGAGATCCAAAGAATAAAGTTGGAAAAAATGGCCTATTACGTCATATACTCTAAAGGCCTATTGTATTGACGGTGAAACTCCACTTCTAGAACAAAGGTTCAGGACCCCGACTAACACCCGATTTGAAAAAGACGTCGTGATTCATGTTCTCCCTAGATAGTAGAATCAGAAAAACGTCATGGTTTCAATATTCTCTCCTTGCCTTAAGAGAGATCCAGAGAAAAATGTTCGAAAAAACGGCCTATTACTGCATATGTTCCAAAGGCCTATTCTATTGAAGGTGAAACTCAACTTTTAGAACTGAGGTTCCCGGCCCCAACTGACACTAGATTTGAAAAAGTCGTCATGATTCATGTTCTCCCTAGGTAGTAGAATCAGAAAAACATCATGGTGTCAAGATTCTCTCCTTGCCTTAAGAGAGATCCAGAGAATAATGTTGGAAAAAACGGCCTATTACCGCAAAATACCACTTTCAGAACTGAGGTTCCCGGCCCACACAAACACCAGATTTGAAAAAGACGTCGTGATTCATGTTCTCCCTAGGTAGTATAATCAGAAAAACATCAAGGTTTCAAGATTCTCTCCTTGCCTTAAGAGAGATTTAGAGAATAATGTTGGAAATAACGGCCTATTACCGCGAAATACCACTTTCAGTACAGAGGTTCCCGGCCCAGACAAACACCAGATATGAAAAAGACGCCGTGATTCATGTTCACCCTAGGCAGTAGAATAAGAAAAACATCATGGTTTCAGGCGTCTCTCCTTGTCTTAAGAGAGATCCAAAGAATAAAGTTGGAAAAAATGGCCTATTACCTCATATGCTCTAAAGGCCTATTGTATTGACGGTGAAACTCCACTTTTAGAACTAAGGTTTCCGACCCCGACTAACACCCGATTTGAAAAAGACATCGTGATACATGTTCTCCCTAGATAGTAGAATCAGAAAAACATTATGGTTTCAAGATTCTATCCTTGCCTTAAGAGAGATCCAGAAAATAATGTTGGAAAAAACGGCCTATTACCGCAAAATACCACTTTCAGAACTGAGGTTCCCGGCCCAGAGAATCACCAGATTTGAAAAAGACTTCGTGATTTATGTTCTCCCTAGGTAGTACAATCAGAAAAACATCATGGTTTCAAGATTCTCTACTTGACTTAAGAGAAATCCAGAGAATAATTTTCAAAAAAACAGCCTATTACTGCGAAATATCGCTTTCAGAAATGAGGTTCCCGGCCCAGGTAAACACCAGATTTGAAAAAGACATCGTGATTCATGTTCTCCCTAGGTAGTATAATCAGAAAAACATCATGGTTTCAAGATTCTCTCCTTGCCTTAAGAGTGATCCAGAGAATAATGTTGGAAAAAACGGCCTATTACCGCGAAATTCCACTTTCAGAACCAAGGTTCCCGGCCCAGACAAACACCACATTTGAAAAAGACGTCGTGATTCATGTTCTCCCTAGGTAGTACAATCAGAAAAACATCATGGTTTCAAGATTCTCTACTTGACTTAAGAGACATCCAGAGAATAATTTTCGAAAAAACAGCCTATTACCGTGAAATATCGCTTTGAGAAATGAGGTTCCCGGCCCAGACACACACCAGATTTGAAAAAGACGTCGTGATTCATGTTCTCCCTAGGTAGTATAATCAGAAAAACATCATGGTTTCAAGATTCTCTCCTTGCCTTAAGAGAGATCCAGAGAATAATGTTGGAAAAAACGGCCTATTACCACGAAATACCACTTTCAGAACTAAGGATCCCGGCCCAGACAAACACCACATTTGAAAAAGACGTCGCGATTCATGTTCTCCCTAGGTAGTATAATCAGAAAAACATCATGGTTTCAATATTCTCTCCTTGCCTTAAGAGAGATTCAGAGAATAATGTTCGAAAAAACGGCCTATTACTGCATATGTTCCAAAGGCCTATTCTATTGACGGTGAAACTCAACTTTTAGAACTGAGGTTCCCGGCCCCGACTGACACTACATTTGTAAAAGTCGTCGTGATTCATGTTCTCCCTAGGTAGTAGAATCAGAAAAATATCATGGTGTCAACATTCTCTCCTTGCCTTAAGAGAGATCCAGAGAATAATATTGGAAAAAACGGCCTATTACCGCAAAATATCACATTCAGAACTGAGGTTCCCGGCCCAGACAAAAACTAGATTTGAAAAAGTCGTCGTTATTCATGTACTCCCTAGGTAGTAGAATCAGAAAAACATCATCGTTTCAGGCATCTCTCCTTGACTAAAGAGAGATCCAAAGAATAAAGTTGGAAAAAATGGCCTATTACGTCATATACTCTAAAGGCCTATTGTATTGACGGTGAAACTCCACTTTTAGAACTAAGGTTCCCGACCCCGACTAACACCCGATTTGAAAAAGATGTCGTGATTCATGTTCTCCCTAGATAGTAGAATCAGAAAAACGTCATGGTTTCAAGATTCTCTCCTTGCCTTAAGAGAGATCCAGAGAAAAATGTTCGAAAAAACGGCCTATTACTGCATATGTTCCAAAGGCCTATACTATTCAAGGTGAAACTCAACTTTTAGAACTGAGGTTCCCGGCCCCAACTGACACTAGATTTGAAAAAGTCGTCGTGATTCATGTTCTCCGTAGGTAGTAGAATCAGAAAAACATCATGGTTTCAAGATTCTCTCCTTGCCTAAAGAGAGATCCAGAGAATAATGTTCGAAAAAACGGCCTATTACCGCATATGTTCCAAAGGCCTATTCTATTGACGGTGAAACTCAACATTTAGAACTGAGGTTCCCGGCCCCGACTGACACTAGATTTGTAAAAGTCGTCATGATTCATGTTCTCCCTAGGTAGTAGAATCAGAAAAACATCATGGTGTCAAGATTCTCTCCTTGCCTTAAGAGAGATCCAGAGAATAATGTTAGAAAAAACGGCCTATTACCGCATATGTTCCAAAGGCCTATTCTATTGACGGTGAAACTCAACTTTTAGAACTGAGGTTCCCGGCCCCGACTGACACTAGATTTGTAAAAGTCTTCGTGATTCATGTTCTCCCTAGGTAGTAGAATCAGAAAAACATCATGGTGTCAAGATTCTCTCCTTTCCCTAAGAGAGATCCAGAGAATAATGTTGGAAAAAACGGCCTATTACCGCGAAATACCACTTTCAGAACTGAGGTTCCCGGCCCCGACAAACACCAGATTTGAAAAAGACGTCGTGATTCATGTTCTCCCTAGGTATTAGAATCAGAAACACATCATGGTTTCAAGATTCTCTCCTTGCCTTAAGAGAGATCCAGAGAATAATGTTGGAAAAAATGGCCTATTACCGCGAAATACGACTTTCAGAACTGAGGTTCCCAGCCCAGACAAACACCAGATTTGAAAAAGACGTCGTGATTCATGTTCTCCCTAGGTAGTAGAATCAGAAAAACATAATGGTTACAAGATTCTCTCCTTGCCTTAAGAGAGATCCAGAGAATAATTTTCGAAAAAACGGCTTATTACCGCGAAATACCACTTTCAGAACTGAGGTTCCCGGCCCAGACAATCACCAGATTTGAAAAAGACGTCGTGATTTATGTTCTCCTTAGGTAGTACAATCAGAAAAACATCATGGTTTCAAGATTCTCTACTTGACTTAAGAGACATCCAGAGAATAATTTTCGAAAAAATGGCCTATTACCACAAAATTCACATTCAGAACTGAGGTTCCCGGCCCAGACAAACACCAGATTTGAAAAAGTCGTCGTTATTCATGTACTCCGTAGGTAGTAGAATCAGAAAAACATCATGGTTTCAGGCATCTCTCCTTGACTAAAGAGAGATCCAAAGAATAAAGTTGGAAAAAATGGCCTATTACGTCATATACTCTAAAGGCCTATTGTATTGACGGTGAAACTCCACTTTTAGAACTAAGGTTCCCGGCCCCAACTGACACTAGATTTGAAAAAGTCGTCATGATTCATGTTCTCCCTAGGTAGTAGAATCAGAAAAACATCATGGTTTCAAGATTCTCTCCTTGCCCTAAGAGAGATCCAGAGAGTAATATTGGAAAAAACGGCCTATTACCGCAAAATACCACTTTCAGAACTGAGGTTCCCGGCCCACACAAACACCAGATTTGAAAAAGACGTCGTGATTCATGTTCTCCCTAGGTAGTAGAATCAGAAAAACATCATGGTTTCAAGATTCTCTCCTTGCCTTAAGAGAGATCCTGAGAATAATGTTGGAAAAAATGGCTTATTACCGCGAAATACGACTTTCAGAACTGAGGTTCCCACCCCAGACAAACACCCGATTTGAAAAAGACATCGTGATTCATGTTCTCCCTAGGTAGTACAATCAGAAAAACATCATGGATTCAAGATTCTCTACTTGACTTAAGAGACATCCAGAGAATAATTTTCGAAAAAACAGCCTATTACCGCGAAATATCGCTTTCAGAAATGAGGTTCCCGGCCCAGACAAACACCAGATTTGAAAAAGACGTCGTGATTCATGTTCTCCCTAGGTAGTATAATCAGAAAAACATCATGGTTTCAAGATTCTCTCCTTGCCTTAAGAGAGATCCAGAGAATAATGTTCGAAAAAACGGCCTATTACTGCATATGTTCCAAAGGCCTATTCTATTGAAGGTGAAACTCAACTTTTAGAACTGAGGTTCCCGGCCCAAACTGACACTAGATTTGAAAAAGTCGTCGTGATTCATGTTCTCCCTAGGTAGTAGAATCAGAAAAACATCATAGTTTCAGGCGTCTCTCCTTGACTTAAGAGAGATCCAAAGAATAAAGTTGAAAAAACGGCCTATTACCTCATATGCTCTAAAGGCCTATTGTATTGACGGTGAAACTCCACTTTTAGAACTAAGGTTCCCGACCCCGACTAACACACGATCTGAAAAAGACGTCGTGATTCATGTTCTCCCTAGATAGTAGAATCAGAAAAACATTATGGTTTCAAGATTCTATCCTTGCGTTAAGAGAGATCCAGAAAATAATGTTGGAAAAAACGGCCTATTACCGCGAAATACCACTTTCAAAACCAAGGTTCCCGGCCTAGACAAACAGCAAATTTGAAAAAGACGCCGTGATTCATGTTCTCCCTAGGTAGTAGAATCAGAAAAACGTCATGGTTTCAAGATTCTCTACTTGACTTAAGAGACATCCAGAGAATAATTTTGGAAAAAACGGCCTATTACCGCGAAATTCCACTTTCAGAACTGAGGTTCCCGGGCCAGACAAACACCACATTTGAAAAAGACGTCGTGATTCATGTTCTCCCTAGGTAGTACAATCAGAAAAACATCATGGTTTCAAGATTCTCTACTTGACTTAAGAGACATCCAGAGAATAATTTTCGAAAAAACAGCCTATTACCGCGAAATATCGCTTTCAGAAATGAGGTTCCCGGCCCAGACACACACCAGATTTGAAAAAGACATCGTGATTCATGTTCTCCCTAGGTAGTATAATCAGAAAAACATCATGGTTTCAAGATTCTCTCCTTGACTTAAGAGAGATCCAGGGAATAATGTTTGAAAAAACGGCCTGTTACCGCGAAATTCCACTTTCAGAACTGAGGTTCCCGGCCCAGACAAACACCACATTTGAAAAAGACGTCGTGATTCATGTTCTCCCTAGGTAGTACAATCAGAAAAACATCATGGTTTCAAGATTCTCTACTTGACTTAAAAGACGTCCAGAGAATAATTTTCGAAAAAACAGCCTATTACCGCGAAATATCGCTTTCAGAAATGAGGTTCCCGGCCCAGACAAACACCAGATTTGAAAAAGACGTCGTGATTCATGTTCTCCCTAGGTAGTATAATCAGAAAAACATCATGGTTTCAAGATTCTCTCCTTGCCTTAAGAGAGATCCAGAGAATAATGTTGGAAAAAACGGCCTATTACCACGAAATACCACTTTCAGAACTAAGGTTCCCGGCCCAGACAAACACCACATTTGAAAAAGACGTCGTGATTCATGTTCTCCCTAGGTAGTATAATCAGAAAAACATCATGGTTTCAATATTCTCTCCTTGCCTTAAGAGAGATTCAGAGAATAATGTTGGAAATAACGGCCTATTACCGCGAAATACCACTTTCACTACAGAGGTTCCCGGCCCAGAGAAACACCAGATTTGAAAAAGACGCCGTGATTCATGTTCACCCTAGGCAGTAGAATCAGAAAAACATCATGGTTTCAGGCGTCTCTCCTTGACTTAAGAGAGATCCAAAGAATAAAGTTGGAAAAAATGGCCTATTACCTCATATGCTCTAAAGGCCTATTGTATTGACGGTGAAACTCCACTTTTAGAACTAAGGTTTCCGACCCCGAATAACACCCGATTTGAAAAAGACGTCGTGATTCATGTTCTCCCTAGATAGTAGAATCAGAAAAACATTATGGTTTCAAGATTCTATCCTTGCCTTAAGAGAGATCCAGAAGATAATGTTGGAAAAAACGGCCTATTACCGCGAAATACGACTTTCAGAACTGAGGTTCCCGGCCCAGAGAATCACCAGATTTGAAAAAGACTTCGTGATTTATGTTCTCCCTAGGTAGTACAATCAGAAAAACATCATGGTTTCAAGATTCTCTACTTGACTTAAGAGACATCCAGAAAATAATTTTCGAAAAAACAGCCTATTACCGCGAAATATCGCTTTCAGAAATGAGGTTCCCGGCCCAGACACACACCAGATTTGAAAAAGACGTCATGATTCATGTTCTCCCTAGGTAGTATAATCAGAAAAACATCATGGTTTCAAGATTCTCTCCTTGACTTAAGAGAGATCCAGGGAATAATGTTGGAAAAAACGGCCTATTACCGCGAAATTCCACTTTCAGAACTGAGGTTCCCGGCCCAGACAAACACGACATTTGAAAAAGACGTCGTGATTCATGTTCTCCCTAGGTAGTACAATCAGAAAAACATCATGGTTTCAAGATTCTCTACTTGACTTAAGAGACATCCAGAGAATAATTTTCGAAAAAACAGCCTATTACCGTGAAATATCGCTTTCAGAAATGAGGTTCCCGGCCCAGACACACACCAGATTTGAAAAAGACGTCGTGATTCATGTTCTCCCTAGGTAGTATAATCAGAAAAACATCATGGTTTCAAGATTCTCTCCTTGCCTTAAGAGAGATCCAGAGAATAATGTTGGAAAAAACGGCCTATTACCACGAAATACCACTTTCAGAACTAAGGATCCCGGCCCAGACAAACACCAGATTTGAAAAAGACGTCGCGATTCATGTTCTCCCTAGGTAGTATAATCAGAAAAACATCATGGTTTCAATATTCTCTCCTTGCCTTAAGAGAGATCCAGAGAATAATGTTCGAAAAAACGGCCTATTACTGCATATGTTCCAAAGGCCTATTCTATTGACGGTGAAAGTCAACTTTTAGAACTGAGGTTCCCGGCCCCGACTGACACTACATTTGTAAAAGTCGTCGTGATTCATGTTCTCCCTAGGTAGTAGAATCAGAAAAACATCATGGTGTCAACATTCTCTCCTTGCCTTAAGAAAGATCCAGAGAATAATATTGGAAAAAACGGCCTATTACCGCGAAATACCACTTTCAGAACTGAGGTTCCCGGCACAGACAAACACCAGATTTGAAAAAGACGTCGTGATTCATGTTCTCCCTAGGTATTAGAATCAGAAAAACATCATGGTTTCAAGATTCTCTCCTTGCCTTAAGAGAGATCCAGAGAATAATGTTGGAAAAAATGGCCTATTACCGCGAAATATGACTTTCAGAACTGAGGTTCCCAGCCCAGACAAACACCAGATTTGAAAAAGACGTTGTGATTCATGTTCTCCCTAGGTAGTAGAATCAGAAAAACATAATGGTTTCCAGATTCTCTCCTTGCCTTAAGAGAGATCCAGAGAATAATTTCCGAAAAAACGGCTTATTACCGCGAAATACCACTTTCAGGACTGAGGTTCCCGGCCCAGAAATCACCAGATTTGAAAAAGACGTCGTGATTTATGTTCTCCTTAAGTAGTACAATCAGAAAAACATCATAGTTTCAAGATTCTCTACTTGACTTAAGAGACATCCAGAGAATAATTTTCGAAAAAATGGCCTATTACCGCAAAATATCACATTCAGAACTGAGGTTCCCGGCCCAGACAAAAACCAGATTTGAAAAAGTCGTCGTTATTCATGTACTCCCTAGGTAGTAGATTCAGAAAAACATCATGGTTTCAGGCATCTCTCCTTGACTAAAGAGAGATCCAAAGAATAAAGTTGGAAAAAATGGCCTATTACGTCATATACTCTAAAGGCCTGTTGTATTGACGGTGAAACTCCACTTTTAGAACTAAGGTTCCCGACCCCGACTAACACCCGATTTGAAAAAGTCGTCGTGATTCATGTTCTCCCTAGATAGTAGAATCAGAAAAACGTCATGGTTTCAAGATTCTCTCCTTGCCTTAAGAGAGATCCAGAGAAAAATGTTCGAAAAAACGGCCTATTACTGCATATGTTCCAAAGGCCTATACTATTCAAGGTGAAACTCAACTTTTAGAACTGATGTTCCCGGCCCCAACTGACACTAGATTTGAAAAAGTCGTCGTGATTCATGTTCTCCCTAGGTAGTAGAATCAGAAAAACATCATGGTTTCAAGATTCTCTCCTTGCCTTAAGAGAGATCCTGAGAATAATGTTGGAAAAAGTGGCTTATTACCGCGAAATACGACTTTCAGAACTGAGGTTCCCACCCCAGACAAACACCAGATTTGAAAAAGACATCGTGATTCATGTTCTCCCTAGGTAGTAAAATCAGAAAAACATCATGGTTTCAAGATTCTCTCCTTGACTTAAGAGACATCCAGAGAATAATTTTCGAAAAAACGGCTTATTACCGCGAAATACCACTTTCAGAACTCAGGTTCCCGGCCTAGAGAATCACCAGATTTGAAAAAGACGTCATGATTCATGTACTCCCTAGTTAGTATAATCAGAAATACATCATGGTGTCAAGATTCTCTCCTTTCCCTAAGAGAGATCCAGAGAATAATGTTGGAAAAAACGGCCTATTACCGCGAAATACCACTTTCAGAACTGAGGTTCCCGGCCCAGACAAAAACCAGATTTGAAAAAGACGTCGTGATTCATGTTCTCCCTAGGTAGTAGAATCAGAAAAACATCATGGTTTCAAGATTCTCTCCTTTCCTTAAGAGAGATCCAGGGAATAATGTTGGAAAAAACGGCCTATTACCGCGAAATACCACTTTCAGAACTGAGGTTCCCGGCCCAGACAAACACCAGATTTGAAAAAGACGTCGTGATTCATGTCCTCCCTAGGTAGTAGAATCAGAAAAACATCATGGTTTCAGGTGTCTCTCCTTGACTTAAGAGAGATCCAAAGAATAAAGTTGGAAAAAATGGCCTATTACGTCATATACTCTAAAGGCCTATTGTATTGACGGTGAAACTCCACTTCTAGAACAAAGGTTCAGGACCCCGACTAACACCCGATTTGAAAAAGACGTCGTGATTCATGTTCTCCCTAGATAGTAGAATCAGAAAAACGTCATGGTTTCAATATTCTCTCCTTGCCTTAAGAGAGATCCAGAGAAAAATGTTCGAAAAAACGGCCTATTACTGCATATGTTCCAAAGGCCTATTCTATTGAAGGTGAAACTCAACTTTTAGAACTGAGGTTCCCGGCCCCAACTGACACTAGATTTGAAAAAGTCGTCATGATTCATGTTCTCCCTAGGTAGTAGAATCAGAAAAACATCATGGTGTCAAGATTCTCTCCTTGCCTTAAGAGAGATCCAGAGCATAATGTTGGAAAAAACGGCCTATTACCGCAAAATACCACTTTCAGAACTGAGGTTCCCGGCCCACACAAACACCAGATTTGAAAAAGACGTCGTGATTCATGTTCTCCCTAGGTAGTATAATCAGAAAAACATCAAGGTTTCAAGATTCTCTCCTTGCCTTAAGAGAGATTTAGAGAATAATGTTGGAAATAACGGCCTATTACCGCGAAATACCACTTTCAGTACAGAGGTTCCCAGCCCAGACAAACACCAGATATGAAAAAGACGCCGTGATTCATGTTCACCCTAGGCAGTAGAATCAGAAAAACATCATGGTTTCAGGCGTCTCTCCTTGTCTTAAGAGAGATCCAAAGAATAAAGTTGGAAAAAATGGCCTATTACCTCATATGCTCTAAAGGCCTATTGTATTGACGGTGAAACTCCACTTTTAGAACTAAGGTTTCCGACCCCGACTAACACCCGATTTGAAAAAGACATCGTGATACATGTTCTCCCTAGATAGTAGAATCAGAAAAACATTATGGTTTCAAGATTCTATCCTTGCCTTAAGAGAGATCCAGAAAATAATGTTGGAAAAAACGGCCTATTACCGCAAAATACGACTTTCAGAACTGAGGTTCCCGGCCCAGAGAATCACCAGATTTGAAAAAGACTTCGTGATTTATGTTCTCCCTAGGTAGTACAATCAGAAAAACATCATGGTTTCAAGATTCTCTACTTGACTTAAGAGAAATCCAGAGAATAATTTTCAAAAAAACAGCCTATTACTGCGAAATATCGCTTTCAGAAATGAGGTTCTCGGCCCAGGTAAACACCAGATTTGAAAAAGACATCATGATTCATGTTCTCCCTAGGTAGTATAATCAGAAAAACATCATGGTTTCAAGATTCTCTCCTTGCCTTAAGAGTGATCCAGAGAATAATGTTGGAAAAAACGGCCTATTACCGCGAAATTCCACTTTCAGAACCAAGGTTCCCGGCCCAGACAAACACCACATTTGAAAAAGACGTCGTGATTCATGTTCTCCCTAGGTAGTACAATCAGAAAAACATCATGGTTTCAAGATTCTCTACTTGACTTAAGAGACATCCAGAGAATAATTTTCGAAAAAACAGCCTATTACCGTGAAATATCGCTTTGAGAAATGAGGTTCCCGGCCCAGACACACACCAGATTTGAAAAAGACGTTGTGATTCATGTTCTCCCTAGGTAGTATAATCAGAAAAACATCATGGTTTCAAGATTCTCTCCTTGCCTTAAGAGAGATCCAGAGAATAATGTTGGAAAAAACGGCCTATTACCACGAAATACCACTTTCAGAACTAAGGATCCCGGCCCAGACAAACACCACATTTGAAAAAGACGTCGCGATTCATGTTCTCCCTAGGTAGTATAATCAGAAAAACATCATGGTTTCAATATTCTCTCCTTGCCTTAAGAGAGATCCAGAGAATAATGTTCGAAAAAACGGCCTATTACTGCATATGTTCCAAAGGCCTATTCTATTGACGGTGAAACTCAACTTTTAGAACTGAGGTTCCCGGCCCCGACTGACACTACATTTGTAAAAGTCGTCGTGATTCATGTTCTCCCTAGGCAGTAGAATCAGAAAAACATAATGGTGTCAACATTCTCTCCTTGCCTTAAGAGAGATCCAGAGAATAATATTGGAAAAAACGGCCTATTACCGCGAAATACCACTTTCAGAACTGAGGTTCCCGGCACAGACAAACACCAGATTTGAAAAAGACGTCGTGATTCATGTTCTCCCTAGGTATTAGAATCAGAAAAACATCATGGTTTCAAGATTCTCTCCTTGCCTTAAGAGAGATCCAGAGAATAATGTTGGAAAAAATGGCCTATTACCGCGAAATATGACTTTCAGAACTGAGGTTCCCAGCCCAGACAAACACCAGATTTGAAAAAGACGTCGTGATTCATGTTCTCCCTAGGTAGTAGAATCAGAAAAACATAATGGTTTCCAGATTCTCTCCTTGCCTTAAGAGAGATCCAGAGAATAATTTCCGAAAAAACGGCTTATTACCGCGAAATACCACTTTCAGAACTGAGGTTCCCGGCCCAGAAATCACCAGATTTGAAAAAGACGTCGTGATTTATGTTCTCCTTAAGTAGTACAATCAGAAAAACATCATAGTTTCAAGATACTCTACTTGACTTAAGAGACATCCAGAGAATAATTTTCGAAAAAATGGCCTATTACCGCAAAATATCACATTCAGAACTGAGGTTCCCGGCCCAGACAAAAACTAGATTTGAAAAAGTCGTCGTTATTCATGTACTCCCTAGGTAGTAGAATCAGAAAAACATCATGGTTTCAGGCATCTCTCCTTGACTAAAGAGAGATCCAAAGAATAAAGTTGGAAAAAATGGCCTATTACGTCATATACTCTAAAGGCCTATTGTATTGACGGTGAAACTCCACTTTTAGAACTAAGGTTCCCGACCCCGACTAACACCCGATTTGAAAAAGATGTCGTGATTCATGTTCTCCCTAGATAGTAGAATCAGAAAAACGTCATGGTTTCAAGATTCTCTCCTTGCCTTAAGAGAGATCCAGAGAAAAATGTTCGAAAAAACGGCCTATTACTGCATATGTTCCAAAGGCCTATACTATTCAAGGTGAAACTCAACTTTTAGAACTGAGGTTCCCGGCCCCAACTGACACTAGATTTGAAAAAGTCGTCGTGATTCATGTTCTCCGTAGGTAGTAGAATCAGAAAAACATCATGGTTTCAAGATTCTCTCCTTGCCTAAAGAGAGATCCAGAGAATAATGTTCGAAAAAACGGCCTATTACCGCATATGTTCCAAAGGCCTATTCTATTGACGGTGAAACTCAACATTTAGAACTGAGGTTCCCGGCCCCGACTGACACTAGATTTGTAAAAGTCGTCATGATTCATGTTCTCCCTAGGTAGTAGAATCAGAAAAACATCATGGTGTCAAGATTCTCTCCTTGCCTTAAGAGAGATCCAGAGAATAATGTTAGAAAAAACGGCCTATTACCGCATATGTTCCAAAGGCCTATTCTATTGACGGTGAAACTCAACTTTTAGAACTGAGGTTCCCGGCCCCGACTGACACTAGATTTGTAAAAGTCTTCGTGATTCATGTTCTCCCTAGGTAGTAGAATCAGAAAAACATCATGGTGTCAAGATTCTCTCCTTTCCCTAAGAGAGATCCAGAGAATAATGTTGGAAAAAACGGCCTATTACCGCGAAATACCACTTTCAGAACTGAGGTTCCCAGCCCCGACAAACACCAGATTTGAAAAAGACGTCGTGATTCATGTTCTCCCTAGGTATTAGAATCAGAAACACATCATGGTTTCAAGATTCTCTCCTTGCCTTAAGAGAGATCCAGAGAATAATGTTGGAAAAAATGGCCTATTACCGCGAAATACGACTTTCAGAACTGAGGTTCCCAGCCCAGACAAACACCAGATTTGAAAAAGACGTCGTGATTCATGTTCTCCCTAGGTAGTAGAATCAGAAAAACATAATGGTTACAAGATTCTCTCCTTGCCTTAAGAGAGATCCAGAGAATAATTTTCGAAAAAACGGCTTATTACCGCGAAATACCACTTTCAGAACTGAGGTTCCCGGCCCAGACAATCACCAGATTTGAAAAAGACGTCGTGATTTATGTTCTCCTTAGGTAGTACAATCAGAAAAACATCATGGTTTCAAGATTCTCTACTTGACTTAAGAGACATCCAGAGAATAATTTTCGAAAAAATGGCCTATTACCACAAAATATCACATTCAGAACTGAGGTTCCCGGCCCAGACAAACACCAGATTTGAAAAAGTCGTCGTTATTCATGTACTCCGTAGGTAGTAGAATCAGAAAAACATCATGGTTTCAGGCATCTCTCCTTGACTAAAGAGAGATCCAAAGAATAAAGTTGGAAAAAATGGCCTATTACGTCATATACTCTAAAGGCCTATTGTATTGACGGTGAAACTCCACTTTTAGAACTAAGGTTCCCGGCCCCAACTGACACTAGATTTGAAAAAGTCGTCGTGATTCATGTTCTCCCTAGGTAGTAGAATCAGAAAAACATCATGGTTTCAAGATTCTCTCCTTGCCCTAAGAGAGATCCAGAGAGTAATATTGGAAAAAACGGCCTATTACCGCAAAATACCACTTTCAGAACTGAGGTTCCCGGCCCACACAAACACCAGATTTGAAAAAGACGTCGTGATTCATGTTCTCCCTAGGTAGTAGAATCAGAAAAACATCATGGTTTCAAGATTCTCTCCTTGCCTTAAGAGAGATCCTGAGAATAATGTTGGAAAAAATGGCTTATTACCGCGAAATACGACTTTCAGAACTGAGGTTCCCACCCCAGACAAACACCCGATTTGAAAAAGACATCGTGATTCATGTTCTCCCTAGGTAGTACAATCAGAAAAACATCATGGATTCAAGATTCTCTACTTGACTTAAGAGACATCCAGAGAATAATTTTCGAAAAAACAGCCTATTACCGCGAAATATCGCTTTCAGAAATGAGGTTCCCGGCCCAGACACACACCAGATTTGAAAAAGACATCGTGATTCATGTTCTCCCTAGGTAGTATAATCAGAAAAACATCATGGTTTCAATATTCTCTCCTTGCCTTAAGAGAGATTCAGAGAATAATGTTGGAAATAACGGCCTATTACCGCGAAATACCACTTTCAGTACAGAGGTTCCCGGCCCAGAGAAACACCAGATTTGAAAAAGACGCCGTGATTCATGTTCACCCTAGGCAGTAGAATCAGAAAAACATCATGGTTTCAGGCGTCTCTCCTTGACTTAAGAGAGATCCAAAGAATAAAGTTGGAAAAAATGGCCTATTACCTCATATGCTCTAAAGGCCTATTGTATTGACGGTGAAACTCCACTTTTAGAACTAAGGTTTCCGACCCCGACTAACACCCGATTTGAAAAAGACGTCGTGATTCATGTTCTCCCTAGATAGTAGAATCAGAAAAACATTATGGTTTCAAGATTCTATCCTTGCCTTAAGAGAGATCCAGAAGATAATGTTGGAAAAAACGGCCTATTACCGCGAAATACGACTTTCAGAACTGAGGTTCCCGGCCCAGAGAATCACCAGATTTGAAAAAGACTTCGTGATTTATGTTCTCCCTAGGTAGTACAATCAGAAAAACATCATGGTTTCAAGATTCTCTCCTTGCCTTAAGAGTGATCCAGAGAATAATGTTGGAAAAAACGGCCTATTACCGCGAAATTCCACTTTCAGAACCAAGGTTCCCGGCCCAGACAAACACCACATTTGAAAAAGACGTCGTGATTCATGTTCTCCCTAGGTAGTACAATCAGAAAAACATCATGGTTTCAAGATTCTCTACTTGACTTAAGAGACATCCAGAGAATAATTTTCGAAAAAACAGCCTATTACCGTGAAATATCGCTTTGAGAAATGAGGTTCCCGGCCCAGACACACACCAGATTTGAAAAAGACGTTGTGATTCATGTTCTCCCTAGGTAGTATAATCAGAAAAACATCATGGTTTCAAGATTCTCTCCTTGCCTTAAGAGAGATCCAGAGAATAATGTTGGAAAAAACGGCCTATTACCACGAAATACCACTTTCAGAACTAAGGATCCCGGCCCAGACAAACACCACATTTGAAAAAGACGTCGCGATTCATGTTCTCCCTAGGTAGTATAATCAGAAAAACATCATGGTTTCAATATTCTCTCCTTGCCTTAAGAGAGATCCAGAGAATAATGTTCGAAAAAACGGCCTATTACTGCATATGTTCCAAAGGCCTATTCTATTGACGGTGAAACTCAACTTTTAGAACTGAGGTTCCCGGCCCCGACTGACACTACATTTGTAAAAGTCGTCGTGATTCATGTTCTCCCTAGGCAGTAGAATCAGAAAAACATAATGGTGTCAACATTCTCTCCTTGCCTTAAGAGAGATCCAGAGAATAATATTGGAAAAAACGGCCTATTACCGCGAAATACCACTTTCAGAACTGAGGTTCCCGGCACAGACAAACACCAGATTTGAAAAAGACGTCGTGATTCATGTTCTCCCTAGGTATTAGAATCAGAAAAACATCATGGTTTCAAGATTCTCTCCTTGCCTTAAGAGAGATCCAGAGAATAATGTTGGAAAAAATGGCCTATTACCGCGAAATATGACTTTCAGAACTGAGGTTCCCAGCCCAGACAAACACCAGATTTGAAAAAGACGTCGTGATTCATGTTCTCCCTAGGTAGTAGAATCAGAAAAACATAATGGTTTCCAGATTCTCTCCTTGCCTTAAGAGAGATCCAGAGAATAATTTCCGAAAAAACGGCTTATTACCGCGAAATACCACTTTCAGAACTGAGGTTCCCGGCCCAGAAATCACCAGATTTGAAAAAGACGTCGTGATTTATGTTCTCCTTAAGTAGTACAATCAGAAAAACATCATAGTTTCAAGATACTCTACTTGACTTAAGAGACATCCAGAGAATAATTTTCGAAAAAATGGCCTATTACCGCAAAATATCACATTCAGAACTGAGGTTCCCGGCCCAGACAAAAACTAGATTTGAAAAAGTCGTCGTTATTCATGTACTCCCTAGGTAGTAGAATCAGAAAAACATCATGGTTTCAGGCATCTCTCCTTGACTAAAGAGAGATCCAAAGAATAAAGTTGGAAAAAATGGCCTATTACGTCATATACTCTAAAGGCCTATTGTATTGACGGTGAAACTCCACTTTTAGAACTAAGGTTCCCGACCCCGACTAACACCCGATTTGAAAAAGATGTCGTGATTCATGTTCTCCCTAGATAGTAGAATCAGAAAAACGTCATGGTTTCAAGATTCTCTCCTTGCCTTAAGAGAGATCCAGAGAAAAATGTTCGAAAAAACGGCCTATTACTGCATATGTTCCAAAGGCCTATACTATTCAAGGTGAAACTCAACTTTTAGAACTGAGGTTCCCGGCCCCAACTGACACTAGATTTGAAAAAGTCGTCGTGATTCATGTTCTCCGTAGGTAGTAGAATCAGAAAAACATCATGGTTTCAAGATTCTCTCCTTGCCTAAAGAGAGATCCAGAGAATAATGTTCGAAAAAACGGCCTATTACCGCATATGTTCCAAAGGCCTATTCTATTGACGGTGAAACTCAACATTTAGAACTGAGGTTCCCGGCCCCGACTGACACTAGATTTGTAAAAGTCGTCATGATTCATGTTCTCCCTAGGTAGTAGAATCAGAAAAACATCATGGTGTCAAGATTCTCTCCTTGCCTTAAGAGAGATCCAGAGAATAATGTTAGAAAAAACGGCCTATTACCGCATATGTTCCAAAGGCCTATTCTATTGACGGTGAAACTCAACTTTTAGAACTGAGGTTCCCGGCCCCGACTGACACTAGATTTGTAAAAGTCTTCGTGATTCATGTTCTCCCTAGGTAGTAGAATCAGAAAAACATCATGGTGTCAAGATTCTCTCCTTTCCCTAAGAGAGATCCAGAGAATAATGTTGGAAAAAACGGCCTATTACCGCGAAATACCACTTTCAGAACTGAGGTTCCCAGCCCCGACAAACACCAGATTTGAAAAAGACGTCGTGATTCATGTTCTCCCTAGGTATTAGAATCAGAAACACATCATGGTTTCAAGATTCTCTCCTTGCCTTAAGAGAGATCCAGAGAATAATGTTGGAAAAAATGGCCTATTACCGCGAAATACGACTTTCAGAACTGAGGTTCCCAGCCCAGACAAACACCAGATTTGAAAAAGACGTCGTGATTCATGTTCTCCCTAGGTAGTAGAATCAGAAAAACATAATGGTTACAAGATTCTCTCCTTGCCTTAAGAGAGATCCAGAGAATAATTTTCGAAAAAACGGCTTATTACCGCGAAATACCACTTTCAGAACTGAGGTTCCCGGCCCAGACAATCACCAGATTTGAAAAAGACGTCGTGATTTATGTTCTCCTTAGGTAGTACAATCAGAAAAACATCATGGTTTCAAGATTCTCTACTTGACTTAAGAGACATCCAGAGAATAATTTTCGAAAAAATGGCCTATTACCACAAAATATCACATTCAGAACTGAGGTTCCCGGCCCAGACAAACACCAGATTTGAAAAAGTCGTCGTTATTCATGTACTCCGTAGGTAGTAGAATCAGAAAAACATCATGGTTTCAGGCATCTCTCCTTGACTAAAGAGAGATCCAAAGAATAAAGTTGGAAAAAATGGCCTATTACGTCATATACTCTAAAGGCCTATTGTATTGACGGTGAAACTCCACTTTTAGAACTAAGGTTCCCGGCCCCAACTGACACTAGATTTGAAAAAGTCGTCGTGATTCATGTTCTCCCTAGGTAGTAGAATCAGAAAAACATCATGGTTTCAAGATTCTCTCCTTGCCCTAAGAGAGATCCAGAGAGTAATATTGGAAAAAACGGCCTATTACCGCAAAATACCACTTTCAGAACTGAGGTTCCCGGCCCACACAAACACCAGATTTGAAAAAGACGTCGTGATTCATGTTCTCCCTAGGTAGTAGAATCAGAAAAACATCATGGTTTCAAGATTCTCTCCTTGCCTTAAGAGAGATCCTGAGAATAATGTTGGAAAAAATGGCTTATTACCGCGAAATACGACTTTCAGAACTGAGGTTCCCACCCCAGACAAACACCCGATTTGAAAAAGACATCGTGATTCATGTTCTCCCTAGGTAGTACAATCAGAAAAACATCATGGATTCAAGATTCTCTACTTGACTTAAGAGACATCCAGAGAATAATTTTCGAAAAAACAGCCTATTACCGCGAAATATCGCTTTCAGAAATGAGGTTCCCGGCCCAGACACACACCAGATTTGAAAAAGACATCGTGATTCATGTTCTCCCTAGGTAGTATAATCAGAAAAACATCATGGTTTCAATATTCTCTCCTTGCCTTAAGAGAGATTCAGAGAATAATGTTGGAAATAACGGCCTATTACCGCGAAATACCACTTTCAGTACAGAGGTTCCCGGCCCAGAGAAACACCAGATTTGAAAAAGACGCCGTGATTCATGTTCACCCTAGGCAGTAGAATCAGAAAAACATCATGGTTTCAGGCGTCTCTCCTTGACTTAAGAGAGATCCAAAGAATAAAGTTGGAAAAAATGGCCTATTACCTCATATGCTCTAAAGGCCTATTGTATTGACGGTGAAACTCCACTTTTAGAACTAAGGTTTCCGACCCCGACTAACACCCGATTTGAAAAAGACGTCGTGATTCATGTTCTCCCTAGATAGTAGAATCAGAAAAACATTATGGTTTCAAGATTCTATCCTTGCCTTAAGAGAGATCCAGAAGATAATGTTGGAAAAAACGGCCTATTACCGCGAAATACGACTTTCAGAACTGAGGTTCCCGGCCCAGAGAATCACCAGATTTGAAAAAGACTTCGTGATTTATGTTCTCCCTAGGTAGTACAATCAGAAAAACATCATGGTTTCAAGATTCTCTACTTGACTTAAGAGACATCCAGAAAATAATTTTCGAAAAAACAGCCTATTACCGCGAAATATCGCTTTCAGAAATGAGGTTCCCGGCCCAGACACACACCAGATTTGAAAAAGACGTCATGATTCATGTTCTCCCTAGGTAGTATAATCAGAAAAACATCATGGTTTCAAGATTCTCTCCTTGCCTTAAGAGAGATCCAGAGAATAATATTCGAAAAAACGGCCTATTACTGCATATGTTCCAAAGGCCTATTCTATTGACGGTGAAAGTCAACTTTTAGAACTGAGGTTCCCGGCCCCGACTGACACTACATTTGTAAAAGTCGTCGTGATTCATGTTCTCCCTAGGTAGTAGAATCAGAAAAACATCATGGTGTCAACATTCTCTCCTTGCCTTAAGAAAGATCCAGAGAATAATATTGGAAAAAACGGCCTATTACCGCGAAATACCACTTTCAGAACTGAGGTTCCCGGCACAGACAAACACCAGATTTGAAAAAGACGTCGTGATTCATGTTCTCCCTAGGTATTAGAATCAGAAAAACATCATGGTTTCAAGATTCTCTCCTTGCCTTAAGAGAGATCCAGAGAATAATGTTGGAAAAAATGGCCTATTACCGCGAAATATGACTTTCGGAACTGAGGTTCCCAGCCCAGACAAACACCAGATTTGAAAAAGACGTTGTGATTCATGTTCTCCCTAGGTAGTAGAATCAGAAAAACATAATGGTTTCCAGATTCTCTCCTTGCCTTAAGAGAGATCCAGAGAATAATTTCCGAAAAAACGGCTTATTACCGCGAAATACCACTTTCAGGACTGAGGTTCCCGGCCCAGAAATCACCAGATTTGAAAAAGACGTCGTGATTTATGTTCTCCTTAAGTAGTACAATCAGAAAAACATCATAGTTTCAAGATTCTCTACTTGACTTAAGAGACATCCAGAGAATAATTTTCGAAAAAATGGCCTATTACCGCAAAATATCACATTCAGAACTGAGGTTCCCGGCCCAGACAAAAACCAGATTTGAAAAAGTCGTCGTTATTCATGTACTCCCTAGGTAGTAGATTCAGAAAAACATCATGGTTTCAGGCATCTCTCCTTGACTAAAGAGAGATCCAAAGAATAAAGTTGGAAAAAATGGCCTATTACGTCATATACTCTAAAGGCCTATTGTATTGACGGTGAAACTCCACTTTTAGAACTAAGGTTCCCGACCCCGACTAACACCCGATTTGAAAAAGTCGTCGTGATTCATGTTCTCCCTAGATAGTAGAATCAGAAAAACGTCATGGTTTCAAGATTCTCTCCTTGCCTTAAGAGAGATCCAGAGAAAAATGTTCGAAAAAACGGCCTATTACTGCATATGTTCCAAAGGCCTATACTATTCAAGGTGAAACTCAACTTTTAGAACTGATGTTCCCGGCCCCAACTGACACTAGATTTGAAAAAGTCGTCGTGATTCATGTTCTCCCTAGGTAGTAGAATCAGAAAAACATCATGGTTTCAAGATTCTCTCCTTGCCTTAAGAGAGATCCTGAGAATAATGTTGGAAAAAGTGGCTTATTACCGCGAAATACGACTTTCAGAACTGAGGTTCCCACCCCAGACAAACACCAGATTTGAAAAAGACATCGTGATTCATGTTCTCCCTAGGTAGTAAAATCAGAAAAACATCATGGTTTCAAGACTCTCTCCTTGACTTAAGAGACATCCAGAGAATAATTTTCGAAAAAACGGCTTATTACCGCGAAATACCACTTTCAGAACTCAGGTTCCCGGCCTAGACAATCACCAGATTTGAAAAAGACGTCGTGATTCATGTACTCCCTAGTTAGTATAATCAGAAATACATCATGGTGTCAAGATTCTCTCCTTTCCCTAAGAGAGATCCAGAGAATAATGTTGGAAAAAACGGCCTATTACCGCGAAATACCACTTTCAGAACTGAGGTTCCCGGCCCAGACAAAAACCAGATTTGAAAAAGACGTCGTGATTCATGTTCTCCCTAGGTAGTAGAATCAGAAAAACATCATGGTTTCAAGATTCTCTCCTTTCCTTAAGAGAGATCCAGGGAATAATGTTGGAAAAAACGGCCTATTACCGCGAAATACCACTTTCAGAACTGAGGTTCCCGGCCCAGACAAACACCAGATTTGAAAAAGACGTCGTGATTCATGTCCTCCCTAGGTAGTAGAATCAGAAAAACATCATGGTTTCAGGTGTCTCTCCTTGACTTAAGAGAGATCCAAAGAATAAAGTTGGAAAAAATGGCCTATTACGTCATATACTCTAAAGGCCTATTGTATTGACGGTGAAACTCCACTTCTAGAACAAAGGTTCAGGACCCCGACTAACACCCGATTTGAAAAAGACGTCGTGATTCATGTTCTCCCTAGATAGTAGAATCAGAAAAACGTCATGGTTTCAATATTCTCTCCTTGCCTTAAGAGAGATCCAGAGAAAAATGTTCGAAAAAACGGCCTATTACTGCATATGTTCCAAAGGCCTATTCTATTGAAGGTGAAACTCAACTTTTAGAACTGAGGTTCCCGGCCCCAACTGACACTAGATTTGAAAAAGTCGTCATGATTCATGTTCTCCCTAGGTAGTAGAATCAGAAAAACATCATGGTGTCAAGATTCTCTCCTTGCCTTAAGAGAGATCCAGAGAATAATGTTGGAAAAAACGGCCTATTACCGCAAAATACCACTTTCAGAACTGAGGTTCCCGGCCCACACAAACACCAGATTTGAAAAAGACGTCGTGATTCATGTTCTCCCTAGGTAGTATAATCAGAAAAACATCAAGGTTTCAAGATTCTCTCCTTGCCTTAAGAGAGATTTAGAGAATAATGTTGGAAATAACGGCCTATTACCGCGAAATACCACTTTCAGTACAGAGGTTCCCGGCCCAGACAAACACCAGATATGAAAAAGACGCCGTGATTCATGTTCACCCTAGGCAGTAGAATCAGAAAAACATCATGGTTTCAGGCGTCTCTCCTTGTCTTAAGAGAGATCCAAAGAATAAAGTTGGAAAAAATGGCCTATTACCTCATATGCTCTAAAGGCCTATTGTATTGACGGTGAAACTCCACTTTTAGAACTAAGGTTTCCGACCCCGACTAACACCCGATTTGAAAAAGACATCGTGATACATGTTCTCCCTAGATAGTAGAATCAGAAAAACATTATGGTTTCAAGATTCTATCCTTGCCTTAAGAGAGATCCAGAAAATAATGTTGGAAAAAACGGCCTATTACCGCAAAATACCACTTTCAGAACTGAGGTTCCCGGCCCAGAGAATCACCAGATTTGAAAAAGACTTCGTGATTTATGTTCTCCCTAGGTAGTACAATCAGAAAAACATCATGGTTTCAAGATTCTCTACTTGACTTAAGAGAAATCCAGAGAATAATTTTCAAAAAAACAGCCTATTACTGCGAAATATCGCTTTCAGAAATGAGGTTCCCGGCCCAGGTAAACACCAGATTTGAAAAAGACATCATGATTCATGTTCTCCCTAGGTAGTATAATCAGAAAAACATCATGGTTTCAAGATTCTCTCCTTGCCTTAAGAGTGATCCAGAGAATAATGTTGGAAAAAACGGCCTATTACCGCGAAATTCCACTTTCAGAACCAAGGTTCCCGGCCCAGACAAACACCACATTTGAAAAAGACGGCGTGATTCATGTTCTCCCTAGGTAGTACAATCAGAAAAACATCATGGTTTCAAGATTCTCTACTTGACTTAAGAGACATCCAGAGAATAATTTTCGAAAAAACAGCCTATTACCGTGAAATATCGCTTTGAGAAATGAGGTTCCCGGCCCAGACACACACCAGATTTGAAAAAGACGTCGTGATTCATGTTCTCCCTAGGTAGTATAATCAGAAAAACATCATGGTTTCAAGATTCTCTCCTTGCCTTAAGAGAGATCCAGAGAATAATGTTGGAAAAAACGGCCTATTACCACGAAATACCACTTTCAGAACTAAGGATCCCGGCCCAGACAAACACCACATTTGAAAAAGACGTCGCGATTCATGTTCTCCCTAGGTAGTATAATCAGAAAAACATCATGGTTTCAATATTCTCTCCTTGCCTTAAGAGAGATCTAGAGAATAATGTTCGAAAAAACGGCCTATTACTGCATATGTTCCAAAGGCCTATTCTATTGACGGTGAAACTCAACTTTTAGAACTGAGGTTCCCGGCCCCGACTGACACTACATTTGTAAAAGTCGTCGTGATTCATGTTCTCCCTAGGCAGTAGAATCAGAAAAACATCATGGTGTCAACATTCTCTCCTTGCCTTAAGAGAGATCCAGAGAATAATATTGGAAAAAACGGCCTATTACCGCGAAATACCACTTTCAGAACTGAGGTTCCCGGCACAGACAAACACCAGATTTGAAAAAGACGTCGTGATTCATGTTCTCCCTAGGTATTAGAATCAGAAAAACATCATGGTTTCAAGATTCTCTCCTTGCCTTAAGAGAGATCCAGAGAATAATGTTGGAAAAAATGGCCTATTACCGCGAAATATGACTTTCAGAACTGAGGTTCCCAGCCCAGACAAACACCAGATTTGAAAAAGACATCGTGATTCATGTTCTCCCTAGGTAGTAGAATCAGAAAAACATAATGGTTTCCAGATTCTCTCCTTGCCTTAAGAGAGATCCAGAGAATAATTTCCGAAAAAACGGCTTATTACCGCGAAATACCACTTTCAGAACTGAGGTTCCCGGCCCAGAAATCACCAGATTTGAAAAAGACGTCGTGATTTATGTTCTCCTTAAGTAGTACAATCAGAAAAACATCATAGTTTCAAGATACTCTACTTGACTTAAGAGACATCCAGAGAATAATTTTCGAAAAAATGGCCTATTACCGCAAAATATCACATTCAGAACTGAGGTTCCCGGCCCAGACAAAAACTAGATTTGAAAAAGTCGTCGTTATTCATGTACTCCCTAGGTAGTAGAATCAGAAAAACATCATGGTTTCAGGCATCTCTCCTTGACTAAAGAGAGATCCAAAGAATAAAGTTGGAAAAAATGGCCTATTACGTCATATACTCTAAAGGCCTATTGTATTGACGGTGAAACTCCACTTTTAGAACTAAGGTTCCCGACCCCGACTAACACCCGATTTGAAAAAGATGTCGTGATTCATGTTCTCCCTAGATAGTAGAATCAGAAAAACGTCATGGTTTCAAGATTCTCTCCTTGCCTTAAGAGAGATCCAGAGAAAAATGTTCGAAAAAACGGCCTATTACTGCATATGTTCCAAAGGCCTATACTATTCAAGGTGAAACTCAACTTTTAGAACTGAGGTTCCCGGCCCCAACTGACACTAGATTTGAAAAAGTCGTCGTGATTCATGTTCTCCGTAGGTAGTAGAATCAGAAAAACATCATGGTTTCAAGATTCTCTCCTTGCCTAAAGAGAGATCCAGAGAATAATGTTCGAAAAAACGGCCTATTACCGCATATGTTCCAAAGGCCTATTCTATTGACGGTGAAACTCAACATTTAGAACTGAGGTTCCCGGCCCCGACTGACACTAGATTTGTAAAAGTCGTCATGATTCATGTTCTCCCTAGGTAGTAGAATCAGAAAAACATCATGGTGTCAAGATTCTCTCCTTGCCTTAAGAGAGATCCAGAGAATAATGTTAGAAAAAACGGCCTATTACCGCATATGTTCCAAAGGCCTATTCTATTGACGGTGAAACTCAACTTTTAGAACTGAGGTTCCCGGCCCCGACTGACACTAGATTTGTAAAAGTCTTCGTGATTCATGTTCTCCCTAGGTAGTAGAATCAGAAAAACATCATGGTGTCAAGATTCTCTCCTTTCCCTAAGAGAGATCCAGAGAATAATGTTGGAAAAAACGGCCTATTACCGCGAAATACCACTTTCAGAACTGAGGTTCCCAGCCCCGACAAACACCAGATTTGAAAAAGACGTCGTGATTCATGTTCTCCCTAGGTATTAGAATCAGAAACACATCATGGTTTCAAGATTCTCTCCTTGCCTTAAGAGAGATCCAGAGAATAATGTTGGAAAAAATGGCCTATTACCGCGAAATACGACTTTCAGAACTGAGGTTCCCAGCCCAGACAAACACCAGATTTGAAAAAGACGTCGTGATTCATGTTCTCCCTAGGTAGTAGAATCAGAAAAACATAATGGTTACAAGATTCTCTCCTTGCCTTAAGAGAGATCCAGAGAATAATTTTCGAAAAAACGGCTTATTACCGCGAAATACCACTTTCAGAACTGAGGTTCCCGGCCCAGACAATCACCAGATTTGAAAAAGACGTCGTGATTTATGTTCTCCTTAGGTAGTACAATCAGAAAAACATCATGGTTTCAAGATTCTCTACTTGACTTAAGAGACATCCAGAGAATAATTTTCGAAAAAATGGCCTATTACCACAAAATATCACATTCAGAACTGAGGTTCCCGGCCCAGACAAACACCAGATTTGAAAAAGTCGTCGTTATTCATGTACTCCGTAGGTAGTAGAATCAGAAAAACATCATGGTTTCAGGCATCTCTCCTTGACTAAAGAGAGATCCAAAGAATAAAGTTGGAAAAAATGGCCTATTACGTCATATACTCTAAAGGCCTATTGTATTGACGGTGAAACTCCACTTTTAGAACTAAGGTTCCCGGCCCCAACTGACACTAGATTTGAAAAAGTCGTCGTGATTCATGTTCTCCCTAGGTAGTAGAATCAGAAAAACATCATGGTTTCAAGATTCTCTCCTTGCCCTAAGAGAGATCCAGAGAGTAATATTGGAAAAAACGGCCTATTACCGCAAAATACCACTTTCAGAACTGAGGTTCCCGGCCCACACAAACACCAGATTTGAAAAAGACGTCGTGATTCATGTTCTCCCTAGGTAGTAGAATCAGAAAAACATCATGGTTTCAAGATTCTCTCCTTGCCTTAAGAGAGATCCTGAGAATAATGTTGGAAAAAATGGCTTATTACCGCGAAATACGACTTTCAGAACTGAGGTTCCCACCCCAGACAAACACCCGATTTGAAAAAGACATCGTGATTCATGTTCTCCCTAGGTAGTAGAATCAGAAAAACATCATGGATTCAAGATTCTCTACTTGACTTAAGAGACATCCAGAGAATAATTTTCGAAAAAACAGCCTATTACCGCGAAATATCGCTTTCAGAAATGAGGTTCCCGGCCCAGACACACACCAGATTTGAAAAAGACATCGTGATTCATGTTCTCCCTAGGTAGTATAATCAGAAAAACATCATGGTTTCAATATTCTCTCCTTGCCTTAAGAGAGATTCAGAGAATAATGTTGGAAATAACGGCCTATTACCGCGAAATACCACTTTCAGTACAGAGGTTCCCGGCCCAGAGAAACACCAGATTTGAAAAAGACGCCGTGATTCATGTTCACCCTAGGCAGTAGAATCAGAAAAACATCATGGTTTCAGGCGTCTCTCCTTGACTTAAGAGAGATCCAAAGAATAAAGTTGGAAAAAATGGCCTATTACCTCATATGCTCTAAAGGCCTATTGTATTGACGGTGAAACTCCACTTTTAGAACTAAGGTTTCCGACCCCGACTAACACCCGATTTGAAAAAGACGTCGTGATTCATGTTCTCCCTAGATAGTAGAATCAGAAAAACATTATGGTTTCAAGATTCTATCCTTGCCTTAAGAGAGATCCAGAAGATAATGTTGGAAAAAACGGCCTATTACCGCGAAATACGACTTTCAGAACTGAGGTTCCCGGCCCAGAGAATCACCAGATTTGAAAAAGACTTCGTGATTTATGTTCTCCCTAGGTAGTACAATCAGAAAAACATCATGGTTTCAAGATTCTCTACTTGACTTAAGAGACATCCAGAAAATAATTTTCGAAAAAACAGCCTATTACCGCGAAATATCGCTTTCAGAAATGAGGTTCCCGGCCCAGACACACACCAGATTTGAAAAAGACGTCATGATTCATGTTCTCCCTAGGTAGTATAATCAGAAAAACATCATGGTTTCAAGATTCTCTCCTTGACTTAAGAGACATCCAGAGAATAATTTTCGAAAAAACAGCCTATTACCGTGAAATATCGCTTTCAGAAATGAGGTTCCCGGCCCAGACACACACCAGATTTGAAAAAGACGTCGTGATTCATGTTCTCCCTAGGTAGTATAATCAGAAAAACATCATGGTTTCAAGATTCTCTCCTTGCCTTAAGAGAGATCCAGAGAATAATGTTGGAAAAAACGGCCTATTACCACGAAATACCACTTTCAGAACTAAGGATCCCGGCCCAGACAAACACCAGATTTGAAAAAGACGTCGCGATTCATGTTCTCCCTAGGTAGTATAATCAGAAAAACATCATGGTTTCAAGATTCTCTCCTTGCCTTAAGAGAGATCCAGAGAATAATGTTCGAAAAAACGGCCTATTACTGCATATGTTCCAAAGGCCTATTCTATTGACGGTGAAACTCAACTTTTAGAACTGAGGTTCCCGGCCCCGACTGACACTACATTTGTAAAAGTCGTCGTGATTCATGTTCTCCCTAGGTAGTAGAATCAGAAAAACATCATGGTGTCAACATTCTCTCCTTGCCTTAAGAAAGATCCAGAGAATAATATTGGAAAAAACGGCCTATTACCGCGAAATACCACTTTCAGAACTGAGGTTCCCGGCACAGACAAACACCAGATTTGAAAAAGACGTCGTGATTCATGTTCTCCCTAGGTATTAGAATCAGAAAAACATCATGGTTTCAAGATTCTCTCCTTGCCTTAAGAGAGATCCAGAGAATAATGTATGAAAAAATGGCCTATTACCGCGAAATATGACTTTCAGAACTGAGGTTCCCAGCCCAGACAAACACCAGATTTGAAAAAGACGTTGTGATTCATGTTCTCCCTAGGTAGTAGAATCAGAAAAACATAATGGTTTCCAGATTCTCTCCTTGCCTTAAGAGAGATCCAGAGAATAATTTCCGAAAAAACGGCTTATTACCGCGAAATACCACTTTCAGGACTGAGGTTCCCGGCCCAGAAATCACCAGATTTGAAAAAGACGTCGTGATTTATGTTCTCCTTAAGTAGTACAATCAGAAAAACATCATAGTTTCAAGATTCTCTACTTGACTTAAGAGACATCCAGAGAATAATTTTCGAAAAAATGGCCTATTACCGCAAAATATCACATTCAGAACTGAGGTTCCCGGCCCAGACAAAAACCAGATTTGAAAAAGTCGTCGTTATTCATGTACTCCCTAGGTAGTAGAATCAGAAAAACATCATGGTTTCAGGCATCTCTCCTTGACTAAAGAGAGATCCAAAGAATAAAGTTGGAAAAAATGGCCTATTACGTCATATACTCTAAAGGCCTATTGTATTGACGGTGAAACTCCACTTTTAGAACTAAGGTTCCCGACCCCGACTAACACCCGATTTGAAAAAGACGTCGTGATTCATGTTCTCCCTAGGTAGTAGAATCAGAAAAACGTCATGGTTTCAAGATTCTCTCCTTGCCTTAAGAGAGATCCAGAGAATAATATTGGAAAAAACGGCCTATTACCGCGAAATACCACTTTCAGAACTGAGGTTCCCGGCACAGACAAACACCAGATTTGAAAAAGACGTCGTGATTCATGTTCTCCCTAGGTATTAGAATCAGAAAAACATCATGGTTTCAAGATTCTCTCCTTGCCTTAAGAGAGATCCAGAGAATAATGTTGGAAAAAATGGCCTATTACCGCGAAATATGACTTTCAGAACTGAGGTTCCCAGCCCAGACAAACACCAGATTTGAAAAAGACATCGTGATTCATGTTCTCCCTAGGTAGTAGAATCAGAAAAACATAATGGTTTCCAGATTCTCTCCTTGCCTTAAGAGAGATCCAGAGAATAATTTCCGAAAAAACGGCTTATTACCGCGAAATACCACTTTCAGAACTGAGGTTCCCGGCCCAGAAATCACCAGATTTGAAAAAGACGTCGTGATTTATGTTCTCCTTAAGTAGTACAATCAGAAAAACATCATAGTTTCAAGATACTCTACTTGACTTAAGAGACATCCAGAGAATAATTTTCGAAAAAATGGCCTATTACCGCAAAATATCACATTCAGAACTGAGGTTCCCGGCCCAGACAAAAACTAGATTTGAAAAAGTCGTCGTTATTCATGTACTCCCTAGGTAGTAGAATCAGAAAAACATCATGGTTTCAGGCATCTCTCCTTGACTAAAGAGAGATCCAAAGAATAAAGTTGGAAAAAATGGCCTATTACGTCATATACTCTAAAGGCCTATTGTATTGACGGTGAAACTCCACTTTTAGAACTAAGGTTCCCGACCCCGACTAACACCCGATTTGAAAAAGATGTCGTGATTCATGTTCTCCCTAGATAGTAGAATCAGAAAAACGTCATGGTTTCAAGATTCTCTCCTTGCCTTAAGAGAGATCCAGAGAAAAATGTTCGAAAAAACGGCCTATTACTGCATATGTTCCAAAGGCCTATACTATTCAAGGTGAAACTCAACTTTTAGAACTGAGGTTCCCGGCCCCAACTGACACTAGATTTGAAAAAGTCGTCGTGATTCATGTTCTCCGTAGGTAGTAGAATCAGAAAAACATCATGGTTTCAAGATTCTCTCCTTGCCTAAAGAGAGATCCAGAGAATAATGTTCGAAAAAACGGCCTATTACCGCATATGTTCCAAAGGCCTATTCTATTGACGGTGAAACTCAACATTTAGAACTGAGGTTCCCGGCCCCGACTGACACTAGATTTGTAAAAGTCGTCATGATTCATGTTCTCCCTAGGTAGTAGAATCAGAAAAACATCATGGTGTCAAGATTCTCTCCTTGCCTTAAGAGAGATCCAGAGAATAATGTTAGAAAAAACGGCCTATTACCGCATATGTTCCAAAGGCCTATTCTATTGACGGTGAAACTCAACTTTTAGAACTGAGGTTCCCGGCCCCGACTGACACTAGATTTGTAAAAGTCTTCGTGATTCATGTTCTCCCTAGGTAGTAGAATCAGAAAAACATCATGGTGTCAAGATTCTCTCCTTTCCCTAAGAGAGATCCAGAGAATAATGTTGGAAAAAACGGCCTATTACCGCGAAATACCACTTTCAGAACTGAGGTTCCCAGCCCCGACAAACACCAGATTTGAAAAAGACGTCGTGATTCATGTTCTCCCTAGGTATTAGAATCAGAAACACATCATGGTTTCAAGATTCTCTCCTTGCCTTAAGAGAGATCCAGAGAATAATGTTGGAAAAAATGGCCTATTACCGCGAAATACGACTTTCAGAACTGAGGTTCCCAGCCCAGACAAACACCAGATTTGAAAAAGACGTCGTGATTCATGTTCTCCCTAGGTAGTAGAATCAGAAAAACATAATGGTTACAAGATTCTCTCCTTGCCTTAAGAGAGATCCAGAGAATAATTTTCGAAAAAACGGCTTATTACCGCGAAATACCACTTTCAGAACTGAGGTTCCCGGCCCAGACAATCACCAGATTTGAAAAAGACGTCGTGATTTATGTTCTCCTTAGGTAGTACAATCAGAAAAACATCATGGTTTCAAGATTCTCTACTTGACTTAAGAGACATCCAGAGAATAATTTTCGAAAAAATGGCCTATTACCACAAAATATCACATTCAGAACTGAGGTTCCCGGCCCAGACAAACACCAGATTTGAAAAAGTCGTCGTTATTCATGTACTCCGTAGGTAGTAGAATCAGAAAAACATCATGGTTTCAGGCATCTCTCCTTGACTAAAGAGAGATCCAAAGAATAAAGTTGGAAAAAATGGCCTATTACGTCATATACTCTAAAGGCCTATTGTATTGACGGTGAAACTCCACTTTTAGAACTAAGGTTCCCGGCCCCAACTGACACTAGATTTGAAAAAGTCGTCGTGATTCATGTTCTCCCTAGGTAGTAGGATCAGAAAAACATCATGGTTTCAAGATTCTCTCCTTGCCCTAAGAGAGATCCAGAGAGTAATATTGGAAAAAACGGCCTATTACCGCAAAATACCACTTTCAGAACTGAGGTTCCCGGCCCACACAAACACCAGATTTGAAAAAGACGTCGTGATTCATGTTCTCCCTAGGTAGTAGAATCAGAAAAACATCATGGTTTCAAGATTCTCTCCTTGCCTTAAGAGAGATCCTGAGAATAATGTTGGAAAAAATGGCTTATTACCGCGAAATACGACTTTCAGAACTGAGGTTCCCACCCCAGACAAACACCCGATTTGAAAAAGACATCGTGATTCATGTTCTCCCTAGGTAGTACAATCAGAAAAACATCATGGATTCAAGATTCTCTACTTGACTTAAGAGACATCCAGAGAATAATTTTCGAAAAAACAGCCTATTACCGCGAAATATCGCTTTCAGAAATGAGGTTCCCGGCCCAGACACACACCAGATTTGAAAAAGACATCGTGATTCATGTTCTCCCTAGGTAGTATAATCAGAAAAACATCATGGTTTCAATATTCTCTCCTTGCCTTAAGAGAGATTCAGAGAATAATGTTGGAAATAACGGCCTATTACCGCGAAATACCACTTTCAGTACAGAGGTTCCCGGCCCAGAGAAACACCAGATTTGAAAAAGACGCCGTGATTCATGTTCACCC
The DNA here is from genome assembly GCA_030867105.1 of Liasis olivaceus. Lineage (NCBI taxonomy): Eukaryota > Metazoa > Chordata > Lepidosauria > Squamata > Pythonidae > Liasis > Liasis olivaceus. The sequence goes on from CM061351.1 coordinate 61,890,328, forward strand.
TAGGCAGTAGAATCAGAAAAACATCATGGTTTCAGGCGTCTCTCCTTGACTTAAGAGAGATCCAAAGAATAAAGTTGGAAAAAATGGCCTATTACCTCATATGCTCTAAAGGCCTATTGTATTGACGGTGAAACTCCACTTTTAGAACTAAGGTTTCCGACCCCGACTAACACCCGATTTGAAAAAGACGTCGTGATTCATGTTCTCCCTAGATAGTAGAATCAGAAAAACATTATGGTTTCAAGATTCTATCCTTGCCTTAAGAGAGATCCAGAAGATAATGTTGGAAAAAACGGCCTATTACCGCGAAATACGACTTTCAGAACTGAGGTTCCCGGCCCAGAGAATCACCAGATTTGAAAAAGACTTCGTGATTTATGTTCTCCCTAGGTAGTACAATCAGAAAAACATCATGGTTTCAAGATTCTCTACTTGACTTAAGAGACATCCAGAAAATAATTTTCGAAAAAACAGCCTATTACCGCGAAATATCGCTTTCAGAAATGAGGTTCCCGGCCCAGACACACACCAGATTTGAAAAAGACGTCATGATTCATGTTCTCCCTAGGTAGTATAATCAGAAAAACATCATGGTTTCAAGATTCTCTCCTTGACTTAAGAGACATCCAGAGAATAATTTTCGAAAAAACAGCCTATTACCGTGAAATATCGCTTTCAGAAATGAGGTTCCCGGCCCAGACACACACCAGATTTGAAAAAGACGTCGTGATTCATGTTCTCCCTAGGTAGTATAATCAGAAAAACATCATGGTTTCAAGATTCTCTCCTTGCCTTAAGAGAGATCCAGAGAATAATGTTGGAAAAAACGGCCTATTACCACGAAATACCACTTTCAGAACTAAGGATCCCGGCCCAGACAAACACCAGATTTGAAAAAGACGTCGCGATTCATGTTCTCCCTAGGTAGTATAATCAGAAAAACATCATGGTTTCAAGATTCTCTCCTTGCCTTAAGAGAGATCCAGAGAATAATGTTCGAAAAAACGGCCTATTACTGCATATGTTCCAAAGGCCTATTCTATTGACGGTGAAACTCAACTTTTAGAACTGAGGTTCCCGGCCCCGACTGACACTACATTTGTAAAAGTCGTCGTGATTCATGTTCTCCCTAGGTAGTAGAATCAGAAAAACATCATGGTGTCAACATTCTCTCCTTGCCTTAAGAAAGATCCAGAGAATAATATTGGAAAAAACGGCCTATTACCGCGAAATACCACTTTCAGAACTGAGGTTCCCGGCACAGACAAACACCAGATTTGAAAAAGACGTCGTGATTCATGTTCTCCCTAGGTATTAGAATCAGAAAAACATCATGGTTTCAAGATTCTCTCCTTGCCTTAAGAGAGATCCAGAGAATAATGTATGAAAAAATGGCCTATTACCGCGAAATATGACTTTCAGAACTGAGGTTCCCAGCCCAGACAAACACCAGATTTGAAAAAGACGTTGTGATTCATGTTCTCCCTAGGTAGTAGAATCAGAAAAACATAATGGTTTCCAGATTCTCTCCTTGCCTTAAGAGAGATCCAGAGAATAATTTCCGAAAAAACGGCTTATTACCGCGAAATACCACTTTCAGGACTGAGGTTCCCGGCCCAGAAATCACCAGATTTGAAAAAGACGTCGTGATTTATGTTCTCCTTAAGTAGTACAATCAGAAAAACATCATAGTTTCAAGATTCTCTACTTGACTTAAGAGACATCCAGAGAATAATTTTCGAAAAAATGGCCTATTACCGCAAAATATCACATTCAGAACTGAGGTTCCCGGCCCAGACAAAAACCAGATTTGAAAAAGTCGTCGTTATTCATGTACTCCCTAGGTAGTAGAATCAGAAAAACATCATGGTTTCAGGCATCTCTCCTTGACTAAAGAGAGATCCAAAGAATAAAGTTGGAAAAAATGGCCTATTACGTCATATACTCTAAAGGCCTATTGTATTGACGGTGAAACTCCACTTTTAGAACTAAGGTTCCCGACCCCGACTAACACCCGATTTGAAAAAGACGTCGTGATTCATGTTCTCCCTAGGTAGTAGAATCAGAAAAACGTCATGGTTTCAAGATTCTCTCCTTGCCTAAAGAGAGATCCAGAGAATAATGTTCGAAAAAACGGCCTATTACCGCATATGTTCCAAAGGCCTATTCTATTGACGGTGAAACTCAACTTTTAGAACTGAGGTTCCCGGCCCCGACTGACCCTAGATTTGTAAAAGTCGTCATGATTCATGTTCTCCCTAGGTAGTAGAATCAGAAAAACATCATGGTGTCAAGATTCTCTCCTTGCCTTAAGAGAGATCCAGAGAATAATGTTAGAAAAAACGGCCTATTACCGCATATGTTCCAAAGGCCTATTCTATTGACGGTGAAACTCAACTTTTAGAAGTGAGGTTCCCGGCCCCGACTGACACTAGATTTGTAAAAGTCGTCGTGATTCATGTTCTCCCTAGGTAGTAGAATCAGAAAAAAATCATGGTGTCAAGATTATCTCCTTTCCCTAAGAGAGATCCAGAGAATAATGTTGGAAAAAACGGCCTATTACCGCGAAATACCACTTTCAGAACTGAGGTTCCCGGCCCCGACAAACACCAGATTTGAAAAAGACGTCGTGATTCATGTTCTCCCTAGGTATTAGAATCAGAAACACATCATGGTTTCAAGATTCTCTCCTTGCCTTAAGAGAGATCCAGAGAATAATGTTGGAAAAAATGGCCTATTACCGCGAAATACGACTTTCAGAACTGAGGTTCCCAGCCCAGACAAACACCAGATTTGAAAAAGACGTCGTGATTCATGTTCTCCCTAGGTAGTAGAATCAGAAAAACATAATGGTTACAAGATTCTCTCCTTGCCTTAAGAGAGATCCAGAGAATAATTTTCGAAAAAACGGCTTATTACCGCGAAATACCACTTTCAGAACTGAGGTTCCCGGCCCAGACAATCACCAGATTTGAAAAAGACGTCATGATTTATGTTCTCCTTAGGTAGTACAATCAGAAAAACATCATGGTTTCAAGATTCTCTACTTGACTTAAGAGACATCCAGAGAATAATTTTCGAAAAAATGGCCTATTACCACAAAATATCACATTCAGAACTGAGGTTCCCGGCCCAGACAAACACCAGATTTGAAAAAGTCGTCGTTATTCATGTACTCCGTAGGTAGTAGAATCAGAAAAACATCATGGTTTCAGGCATCTCTCCTTGACTAAAGAGAGATCCAAAGAATAAAGTTGGAAAAAATGGCCTATTACGTCATATACTCTAAAGGCCTATTGTATTGACGGTGAAACTCCACTTTTAGATCTAAAGTTCCCGGCCCCAACTGACACTAGATTTGAAAAAGTCGTTGTGATTCATGTTCTCCCTAGGTAGTAGAATCAGAAAAACATCATGGTTTCAAGATTCTCTCCTTGCCCTAAGAGAGATCCAGAGAATAATATTGGAAAAAACGGCCTATTACCGCGAAATACCACTTTCAGAACTGAGGTTCCCGGCCCACACAAACACCAGATTTGAAAAAGACGTCGTGATTCATGTTCTCCCTAGGTAGTAGAATCAGAAAAACATCATGGTTTCAAGATTCTCTCCTTGCCTTAAGAGAGATCCTGAGAATAATGTTGGAAAAAATGGCTTATTACCGCGAAATACGACTTTCAGAACTGAGGTTCCCACCCCAGACAAACACCCGATTTGAAAAAGACATCGTGATTCATGTTCTCCCTAGCTAGTACAATCAGAAAAACATCATGGATTCAAGATTCTCTACTTGACTTAAGAGACATCCAGAGAATAATTTTCGAAAAAACAGCCTATTACCGCGAAATATCGCTTTCAGAAATGAGGTTCCCGGCCCAGACAAACACCAGATTTGAAAAAGAAGTCGTGATTCATGTTCTCCCTAGGTAGTATAATCAGAAAAACATCATGGTTTCAAGATTCTCTCCTTGCCTTAAGAGAGATCCAGAGAATAATGTTCGAAAAAACGGCCTATTACTGCATATGTTCCAAAGGCCTATTCTATTGAAGGTGAAACTCAACTTTTAGAACTGAGGTTCCCGGCCCCAACTGACACTAGATTTGAAAAAGTCGTCGTGATTCATGTTCTCCCTAGGTAGTAGAATCAGAAAAACATCATAGTTTCAGGTGTCTCTCCTTGACTTAAGAGAGATCCAAAGAATAAAGTTGAAAAAATGGCCTATTACCTCATATGCTCTAAAGGCCTATTGTATTGACGGTGAAACTCCACTTTTAGAACTAAGGTTCCCGACCCCGACTAACACACGATCTGAAAAAGACGTCGTGATTCATGTTCTCCCTAGATAGTAGAATCAGAAAAACATTATTGTTTCAAGATTCTATCCTTGCCTTAAGAGAGATCCAGAAAATAATGTTGGAAAAAACGGCCTATTACCGCGAAATACCACTTTCAGAACCAAGGTTCCCGGCCTAGACAAACAGCAAATTTGAAAAAGACGCCGTGATTCATGTTCTCCCTAGGTAGTAGAATCAGAAAAACGTCATGGTTTCAAGATTCTCTCCTTGCCTTAAGAGAGATCCAGAGAATAATGTTCGAAAAAACGGCCTATTACTGCATATGTTCCAAAGGCCTATTCTATTGACGGTGAAACTCAACTTTTTGAACTGAGGTTCCCGGCCGCGACTGACACTAGATTTGTAAAAGTCGTCGTGATTCATGTTCTCCCTAGGTAGTAGAATCAGAAAAACATCATGGTGTCAAGATTCTCTCCTTGCCTTAAGAGAGATCCAGAGAATAATATTGGAAAAAACGGCCTATTACCGCGAAATACCACTTTCAGAACTGAGGTTCCCGGCCCAGACAAACACCAGATTTGAAAAAGACGTCGTGATTCATGTTCTCCCTTGGTAGTAGAATCAGAAAAACATAATGGTTTCAAGATTCTCTCCTTGCCTTAAGAGAGATCCAGAGAATAATTTCCGAAAAAACGGCTTATTACCGCGAAATACCACTTTCAGAACTGAGGTTCCCGGCCCAGACAATCACCAGATTTGAAAAAGACGTCATGATTCATGTTGTCCCTAGGTAGTAGAATCAGAAAAACATCATGGTTTCAGGCATCTCTCCTTGACTAAAGAGAGATCCAAAGAATAAAGTTGGAAAAAATGGCCTATTACGTCATATACTCTAAAGGCCTATTGTATTGACGGTGAAACTCCACTTTTAGAACTAAGGTTCCCGACCCCGACTAACACCCGATTTGAAAAAGTCGTCGTGATTCATGTTCTCCCTAGATAGTAGAATCAGAAAAAAGTCATGGTTTCAAGATTCTCTCCTTGCCTTAAGAGAGATCCAGAGAATAATGTTCGAAAAAACGGCCTATTACTGCATATGTTCCAAAGGCCTATTCTATTCAAGCTGAAACTCAACTTTTAGAACTGAGTTTCCCGGCCCCAACTGACACTAGATTTGAAAAAGTCGTCGTGATTCATGTTCTCCCTAGGTAGTAGAATCAGAAAAACATCATGGTTTCAAGATTCTCTCCTTGCCTAAAGAGAGATCCAGAGAATAATGTTCGAAAAAACGGCCTATTACCGCATATGTTCCAAATGCCTATTCTATTGACGGTGAAACTCAACTTTTAGAACTGAGGTTCCCGGCCCCGACTGACACTAGATTTGTAAAAGTCGTCGTGATTCATGTTCTCCCTAGGTAGTAGAATCAGAAAAACATCATGGTGTCAAGATTGTCTCCTTTCCCTAAGAGAGATCCAGAGAATAATGTTGGAAAAAACGGCCTATTACCGCGAAATACCACTTTCAGAACTGAGGTTCCCGGCCCAGACAAACACCAGATTTGAAAAAGACGTCGTGATTCATGTTCTCCCTAGGTAGTAGAATCAGAAAAACATCATGGTTTCAAGATTCTCTCCTTGCCTTAAGAGAGATCCAGAGAATAATGTTGGAAAAAACGGCCTATTACCGCGAAATACAACTTTCAGAACTGAGGTTCCCGGCCCAGACAAACACCAGATTTGAAAAAGACGTCGTGATTCATGTTCTCCCTAGGTAGTATAATCAGAAATACATCATGGTTTCAAGATTCTCTCCTTGCCTTAAGAGAGATCCAGGGAATAATGTTGGAAAAAACGGCCTATTACCGCGAAATACCACTTTCAGAACTGAGGTTCCCGGCCCAGACAAACACCAGATTTGAAAAAGACGTCGTGATTCATGTTCTCCCTAGGTAGTATAATCAGAAAAACATCATGGTTTCAATATTCTCTCCTTGCCTTAAGAGAGATTCAGAGAATAATGTTGGAAATAACGGCCTATTACCGCGAAATACCACTTTCAGTACAGAGGTTCCCGGCCCCGACAAACACCAGATTTGAAAAAGACGCCGTGATTCATGTTCACCCTAGGCAGTAGAATCAGAAAAAGATCATGGTTTCAGGCGTCTCTCCTTGACTTAAGAGAGATCCAAAGAATAAAGTTGGAAAAAATGGCCTATTACCTCATATGCTCTAAAGGCCTATTGTATTGACGGTGAAACTCCACTTTTAGAACTAAGGTTCCCGACCCCGACTAACACCCAATTTGAAAAAGACGTCGTGATTCATGTTCTCCCTAGATAGTAGAATCAGAAAAACATTATGGTTTCAAGATTCTATCCTTGCCTTAAGAGGGATCCAGAAAATAATGTTGGAAAAAACGGCCTATTACCACGAAATACCACTTTCAGAACCAAGGTTCCCGGCCTAGACAAACAGCAAATTTGAAAAAGACGCCGTGATTCATGTTCTCCCTAGGTAGTAGAATCAGAAAAACGTCATGGTTTCAAGATTCTCTCCTTGCCTTTAGAGAGATCCAGAGAATAATGTTCGAAAAAACGGCCTATTACTGCATATGTTCCAAAGGCCTATTCTATTGACGGTGAAACTCAACTTTTAGAACTGAGGTTCCCGTCCCCGACTGACACTAGATTTGTAAAAGTTGTCGTCATTCATGTTCTCCCTAGGTAGTAGAATCAGAAAAACATCATGGTGTCAAGATTCTCTCCTTGCCTTAAGAGAGATCCAGAGAATAATGTTAGAAAAAACGGCCTATTACCGTATATGTTCCAACGGCCTATTCTATTGACGGTGAAACTCAACTTTTAGAACTGAGGTTCCCGGCCCCGACTGACACTAGATTTGAAAAAGTCGTCGTGATTCATGTTCTCCCTAGGTAGTAGAATCAGAAAAACATCATAGTTTCAGGTGTCTCTCCTTGACTTAAGAGAGATCCAAAGAATAAAGTTGAAAAAATGGCCTATTACCTCATATGCTCTAAAGGCCTATTGTATTGACGGTGAAACTCCACTTTTAGAACTAAGGTTCCCGACCCCGACTAACACACGATCTGAAAAAGACGTCGTGATTCATGTTCTCCCTAGATAGTAGAATCAGAAAAACATTATTGTTTCAAGATTCTATCCTTGCCTTAAGAGAGATCCAGAAAATAATGTTGGAAAAAACGGCCTATTACCGCGAAATACCACTTTCAGAACCAAGGTTCCCGGCCTAGACAAACAGCAAATTTGAAAAAGACGCCGTGATTCATGTTCTCCCTAGGTAGTAGAATCAGAAAAACGTCATGGTTTCAAGATTCTCTCCTTGCCTTAAGAGAGATCCAGAGAATAATGTTCGAAAAAACGGCCTATTACTGCATATGTTCCAAAGGCCTATTCTATTGACGGTGAAACTCAACTTTTTGAACTGAGGTTCCCGGCCGCGACTGACACTAGATTTGTAAAAGTCGTCGTGATTCATGTTCTCCCTAGGTAGTAGAATCAGAAAAACATCATGGTGTCAAGATTCTCTCCTTGCCTTAAGAGAGATCCAGAGAATAATATTGGAAAAAACGGCCTATTACCGCGAAATACCACTTTCAGAACTGAGGTTCCCGGCCCAGACAAACACCAGATTTGAAAAAGACGTCGTGATTCATGTTCTCCCTTGGTAGTAGAATCAGAAAAACATAATGGTTTCAAGATTCTCTCCTTGCCTTAAGAGAGATCCAGAGAATAATTTCCGAAAAAACGGCTTATTACCGCGAAATACCACTTTCAGAACTGAGGTTCCCGGCCCAGACAATCACCAGATTTGAAAAAGACGTCATGATTCATGTTGTCCCTAGGTAGTAGAATCAGAAAAACATCATGGTTTCAGGCATCTCTCCTTGACTAAAGAGAGATCCAAAGAATAAAGTTGGAAAAAATGGCCTATTACGTCATATACTCTAAAGGCCTATTGTATTGACGGTGAAACTCCACTTTTAGAACTAAGGTTCCCGACCCCGACTAACACCCGATTTGAAAAAGACGTCGTGATTCATGTTCTCCCTAGATAGTAGAATCAGAAAAAAGTCATGGTTTCAAGATTCTCTCCTTGCCTTAAGAGAGATCCAGAGAATAATGTTCGAAAAAACGGCCTATTACTGCATATGTTCCAAAGGCCTATTCTATTCAAGCTGAAACTCAACTTTTAGAACTGAGTTTCCCGGCCCCAACTGACACTAGATTTGAAAAAGTCGTCGTGATTCATGTTCTCCCTAGGTAGTAGAATCAGAAAAACATCATGGTTTCAAGATTCTCTCCTTGCCTAAAGAGAGATCCAGAGAATAATGTTCGAAAAAACGGCCTATTACCGCATATGTTCCAAATGCCTATTCTATTGACGGTGAAACTCAACTTTTAGAACTGAGGTTCCCGGCCCCGACTGACACTAGATTTGTAAAAGTCGTCGTGATTCATGTTCTCCCTAGGTAGTAGAATCAGAAAAACATCATGGTGTCAAGATTGTCTCCTTTCCCTAAGAGAGATCCAGAGAATAATGTTGGAAAAAACGGCCTATTACCGCGAAATACCACTTTCAGAACTGAGGTTCCCGGCCCAGACAAACACCAGATTTGAAAAAGACGTCGTGATTCATGTTCTCCCTAGGTAGTAGAATCAGAAAAACATCATGGTTTCAAGATTCTCTCCTTGCCTTAAGAGAGATCCAGAGAATAATGTTGGAAAAAACGGCCTATTACCGCGAAATACAACTTTCAGAACTGAGGTTCCCGGCCCAGACAAACACCAGATTTGAAAAAGACGTCGTGATTCATGTTCTCCCTAGGTAGTATAATCAGAAATACATCATGGTTTCAAGATTCTCTCCTTGCCTTAAGAGAGATCCAGGGAATAATGTTGGAAAAAACGGCCTATTACCGCGAAATACCACTTTCAGAACTGAGGTTCCCGGCCCAGACAAACACCAGATTTGAAAAAGACGTCGTGATTCATGTTCTCCCTAGGTAGTATAATCAGAAAAACATCATGGTTTCAATATTCTCTCCTTGCCTTAAGAGAGATTCAGAGAATAATGTTGGAAATAACGGCCTATTACCGCGAAATACCACTTTCAGTACAGAGGTTCCCGGCCCCGACAAACACCAGATTTGAAAAAGACGCCGTGATTCATGTTCACCCTAGGCAGTAGAATCAGAAAAAGATCATGGTTTCAGGCGTCTCTCCTTGACTTAAGAGAGATCCAAAGAATAAAGTTGGAAAAAATGGCCTATTACCTCATATGCTCTAAAGGCCTATTGTATTGACGGTGAAACTCCACTTTTAGAACTAAGGTTCCCGACCCCGACTAACACCCAATTTGAAAAAGACGTCGTGATTCATGTTCTCCCTAGATAGTAGAATCAGAAAAACATTATGGTTTCAAGATTCTATCCTTGCCTTAAGAGGGATCCAGAAAATAATGTTGGAAAAAACGGCCTATTACCACGAAATACCACTTTCAGAACCAAGGTTCCCGGCCTAGACAAACAGCAAATTTGAAAAAGACGCCGTGATTCATGTTCTCCCTAGGTAGTAGAATCAGAAAAACGTCATGGTTTCAAGATTCTCTCCTTGCCTTTAGAGAGATCCAGAGAATAATGTTCGAAAAAACGGCCTATTACTGCATATGTTCCAAAGGCCTATTCTATTGACGGTGAAACTCAACTTTTAGAACTGAGGTTCCCGTCCCCGACTGACACTAGATTTGTAAAAGTTGTCGTCATTCATGTTCTCCCTAGGTAGTAGAATCAGAAAAACATCATGGTGTCAAGATTCTCTCCTTGCCTTAAGAGAGATCCAGAGAATAATGTTAGAAAAAACGGCCTATTACCGTATATGTTCCAACGGCCTATTCTATTGACGGTGAAACTCAACTTTTAGAACTGAGGTTCCCGGCCCCGACTGACACTAGATTTGAAAAAGTCGTCGTGATTCATGTTCTCCCTAGGTAGTAGAATCAGAAAAACATCATAGTTTCAGGTGTCTCTCCTTGACTTAAGAGAGATCCAAAGAATAAAGTTGAAAAAATGGCCTATTACCTCATATGCTCTAAAGGCCTATTGTATTGACGGTGAAACTCCACTTTTAGAACTAAGGTTCCCGACCCCGACTAACACACGATCTGAAAAAGACGTCGTGATTCATGTTCTCCCTAGATAGTAGAATCAGAAAAACATTATTGTTTCAAGATTCTATCCTTGCCTTAAGAGAGATCCAGAAAATAATGTTGGAAAAAACGGCCTATTACCGCGAAATACCACTTTCAGAACCAAGGTTCCCGGCCTAGACAAACAGCAAATTTGAAAAAGACGCCGTGATTCATGTTCTCCCTAGGTAGTAGAATCAGAAAAACGTCATGGTTTCAAGATTCTCTCCTTGCCTTAAGAGAGATCCAGAGAATAATGTTCGAAAAAACGGCCTATTACTGCATATGTTCCAAAGGCCTATTCTATTGACGGTGAAACTCAACTTTTTGAACTGAGGTTCCCGGCCGCGACTGACACTAGATTTGTAAAAGTCGTCGTGATTCATGTTCTCCCTAGGTAGTAGAATCAGAAAAACATCATGGTGTCAAGATTCTCTCCTTGCCTTAAGAGAGATCCAGAGAATAATATTGGAAAAAACGGCCTATTACCGCGAAATACCACTTTCAGAACTGAGGTTCCCGGCCCAGACAAACACCAGATTTGAAAAAGACGTCGTGATTCATGTTCTCCCTTGGTAGTAGAATCAGAAAAACATAATGGTTTCAAGATTCTCTCCTTGCCTTAAGAGAGATCCAGAGAATAATTTCCGAAAAAACGGCTTATTACCGCGAAATACCACTTTCAGAACTGAGGTTCCCGGCCCAGACAATCACCAGATTTGAAAAAGACGTCATGATTCATGTTGTCCCTAGGTAGTAGAATCAGAAAAACATCATGGTTTCAGGCATCTCTCCTTGACTAAAGAGAGATCCAAAGAATAAAGTTGGAAAAAATGGCCTATTACGTCATATACTCTAAAGGCCTATTGTATTGACGGTGAAACTCCACTTTTAGAACTAAGGTTCCCGACCCCGACTAACACCCGATTTGAAAAAGATGTCGTGATTCATGTTCTCCCTAGATAGTAGAATCAGAAAAAAGTCATGGTTTCAAGATTCTCTCCTTGCCTTAAGAGAGATCCAGAGAATAATGTTCGAAAAAACGGCCTATTACTGCATATGTTCCAAAGGCCTATTCTATTCAAGCTGAAACTCAACTTTTAGAACTGAGTTTCCCGGCCCCAACTGACACTAGATTTGAAAAAGTCGTCGTGATTCATGTTCTCCCTAGGTAGTAGAATCAGAAAAACATCATGGTTTCAAGATTCTCTCCTTGCCTAAAGAGAGATCCAGAGAATAATGTTCGAAAAAACGGCCTATTACCGCATATGTTCCAAATGCCTATTCTATTGACGGTGAAACTCAACTTTTAGAACTGAGGTTCCCGGCCCCGACTGACACTAGATTTGTAAAAGTCGTCGTGATTCATGTTCTCCCTAGGTAGTAGAATCAGAAAAACATCATGGTGTCAAGATTGTCTCCTTTCCCTAAGAGAGATCCAGAGAATAATGTTGGAAAAAACGGCCTATTACCGCGAAATACCACTTTCAGAACTGAGGTTCCCGGCCCAGACAAACACCAGATTTGAAAAAGACGTCGTGATTCATGTTCTCCCTAGGTAGTAGAATCAGAAAAACATCATGGTTTCAAGATTCTCTCCTTGCCTTAAGAGAGATCCAGAGAATAATGTTGGAAAAAACGGCCTATTACCGCGAAATACAACTTTCAGAACTGAGGTTCCCGGCCCAGACAAACACCAGATTTGAAAAAGACGTCGTGATTCATGTTCTCCCTAGGTAGTATAATCAGAAATACATCATGGTTTCAAGATTCTCTCCTTGCCTTAAGAGAGATCCAGGGAATAATGTTGGAAAAAACGGCCTATTACCGCGAAATACCACTTTCAGAACTGAGGTTCCCGGCCCAGACAAACACCAGATTTGAAAAAGACGTCGTGATTCATGTTCTCCCTAGGTAGTATAATCAGAAAAACATCATGGTTTCAATATTCTCTCCTTGCCTTAAGAGAGATTCAGAGAATAATGTTGGAAATAACGGCCTATTACCGCGAAATACCACTTTCAGTACAGAGGTTCCCGGCCCCGACAAACACCAGATTTGAAAAAGACGCCGTGATTCATGTTCACCCTAGGCAGTAGAATCAGAAAAAGATCATGGTTTCAGGCGTCTCTCCTTGACTTAAGAGAGATCCAAAGAATAAAGTTGGAAAAAATGGCCTATTACCTCATATGCTCTAAAGGCCTATTGTATTGACGGTGAAACTCCACTTTTAGAACTAAGGTTCCCGACCCCGACTAACACCCAATTTGAAAAAGACGTCGTGATTCATGTTCTCCCTAGATAGTAGAATCAGAAAAACATTATGGTTTCAAGATTCTATCCTTGCCTTAAGAGGGATCCAGAAAATAATGTTGGAAAAAACGGCCTATTACCACGAAATACCACTTTCAGAACCAAGGTTCCCGGCCTAGACAAACAGCAAATTTGAAAAAGACGCCGTGATTCATGTTCTCCCTAGGTAGTAGAATCAGAAAAACGTCATGGTTTCAAGATTCTCTCCTTGCCTTTAGAGAGATCCAGAGAATAATGTTCGAAAAAACGGCCTATTACTGCATATGTTCCAAAGGCCTATTCTATTGACGGTGAAACTCAACTTTTAGAACTGAGGTTCCCGTCCCCGACTGACACTAGATTTGTAAAAGTTGTCGTCATTCATGTTCTCCCTAGGTAGTAGAATCAGAAAAACATCATGGTGTCAAGATTCTCTCCTTGCCTTAAGAGAGATCCAGAGAATAATGTTAGAAAAAACGGCCTATTACCGTATATGTTCCAACGGCCTATTCTATTGACGGTGAAACTCAACTTTTAGAACTGAGGTTCCCGGCCCCGACTGACACTAGATTTGTAAAAGTCGTCGTGATTCATGTTCTCCCTAGGTAGTAGAATCAGAAAAACATCATGATGTCAAGATTCTCTCCTTGCCTTAAGAGAGATCCAGAGAATAATTTTGGAAAAAAAGGCCTATTACCGCGAAATACCACTTTCAGAACTGAGGTTCCCGGCCCAGACAAACACCAGATTTGAAAAAGACGTCGTGATTAATGTTCTCCCTAGGTATTAGAATCAGAAAAACATCATGGTTTCAAGATTCTCTCCTTGCCTTAAGAGAGATCCAGAGAATAATGTTGGAAAAAATGGCCTATTACCGCGAAATACGACTTTCAGAACTGAGGTTCCCAGCCCAGACAAACACCAGATTTGAAAAAGACGTCGTCATTCATGTTCTCCCTAGGTAGTAGAATCAGAAAAACATAATGGTTTCAAGATTCTCTCCTTGCCTTAAGAGAGATCCAGAGAATAATGTTGGAAAAAACGGCCTATTACCGCGAAATACCAGTTTCAGAACTGAGGTTCCCGGCCCAGACAAACACCAGATTTGAAAAAGACGTTGTGATTCATGTTTTCCCTAGGTAGTATAATCAGAAATACATCATGGTTTCAAGATTCTCTCCTTGCCTTAAGAGAGATCCAGGGAATAATGTTGGGAAAAACGGCCTATTACCGCGAAATACCACTTTCAGAACTGAGGTTCCCGGCCCAGACAAACACCAGATTTGAAAAAGACGTCGTGATTCATGTTCTCCCTAGGTAGTATAATCAGAAAAACATCATGGTTTCAATATTCTCTCCTTGCCTTAAGAGAGATTCAGAGAATAATGTTGGAAATAACGGCCTATTACCGCGAAATACCACTTTCAGTACAGAGGTTCCCGGCCCAGAAAAAAATCAGATTTCAAAAAGACGCCGTGATTCATGTTCACCCTAGGCAGTAGAATCAGAAAAACATCATGGTTTCAGGCGTCTCTCCTTGACTTAAGAGAGATCCAAAGAATAAAGTTGGAAAAAATGGCCTATTACCTCATATGCTCTAAAGGCCTATTGTATTGACGGTGAAACTCCACTTTTAGAACTAAGGTTCCCGACCCCGACTAACACCCGATTTGAAAAAGACGTCGTGATTCATGTTCTCCCTAGATAGTAGAATCAGAAAAACATTATGGTGTCAAGATTCTCTCCTTGCCTTAAGAGAGATCCAGAGAATAATGTTCGAAAAAACGGCCTATTACTGCATATGTTCCAAAGGCCTATTCTATTCAAGCTGAAACTCAACTTTTAGAACTGAGTTTCCCGGCCCCAACTGACACTAGATTTGAAAAAGTCGTCGTGATTCATGTTCTCCCTAGGTAGTAGAATCAGAAAAACATCATGGTTTCAAGATTCTCTCCTTGCCTAAAGAGAGATCCAGAGAATAATGTTCGAAAAAACGGCCTATTACCGCTTATGTTCCAAAGGCCTATTCTATTGACGGTGAAACTCAACTTTTAGAACTGAGGTTCCCGGCCCCGACTGACACTAGATTTGTAAAAGTCGTCGTGATTCATGTTCTCCCTAGGTAGTAGAATCAGAAAAACATCATGGTGTCTAGATTCTCTCCTTTCCCTAAGAGAGATCCAGAGAATAATGTTGGAAAAAACGGCCTATTACCGCGAAATACCACTTTCAGAACTGAGGTTCCCGGCCCAGACAAACACCAGATTTGAAAAAGACGTCGTGATTCATGTTCTCCCTAGGTAGTATAATCAGAAATACATCATGGTTTCAAGATTCTCTCCTTGCCTTAAGAGAGATCCAGGGAATAATGTTGGAAAAAACGGCCTATTACCGCGAAATACCACTTTCAGAACTGAGGTTCCCGGCCCAGACAAACACCAGATTTGAAAAAGACGTCGTGATTCATGTTCTCCCTAGGTAGTATAATCAGAAAAACATCATGGTTTCAATATTCTCTCCTTGCCTTAAGAGAGATTCAGAGAATAATGTTGGAAATAACGGCCTATTACCGCGAAATACCACTTTCAGTACAGAGGTTCCCGGCCCCGACAAACACCAGATTTGAAAAAGACGCCGTGATTCATGTTCACCCTAGGCAGTAGAATCAGAAAAAGATCATGGTTTCAGGCGTCTCTCCTTGACTTAAGAGAGATCCAAAGAATAAAGTTGGAAAAAATGGCCTATTACCTCATATGCTCTAAAGGCCTATTGTATTGACGGTGAAACTCCACTTTTAGAACTAAGGTTCCCGACCCCGACTAACACCCAATTTGAAAAAGACGTCGTGATTCATGTTCTCCCTAGATAGTAGAATCAGAAAAACATTATGGTTTCAAGATTCTATCCTTGCCTTAAGAGGGATCCAGAAAATAATGTTGGAAAAAACGGCCTATTACCACGAAATACCACTTTCAGAACCAAGGTTCCCGGCCTAGACAAACAGCAAATTTGAAAAAGACGCCGTGATTCATGTTCTCCCTAGGTAGTAGAATCAGAAAAACGTCATGGTTTCAAGATTCTCTCCTTGCCTTTAGAGAGATCCAGAGAATAATGTTCGAAAAAACGGCCTATTACTGCATATGTTCCAAAGGCCTATTCTATTGACGGTGAAACTCAACTTTTAGAACTGAGGTTCCCGTCCCCGACTGACACTAGATTTGTAAAAGTTGTCGTCATTCATGTTCTCCCTAGGTAGTAGAATCAGAAAAACATCATGGTGTCAAGATTCTCTCCTTGCCTTAAGAGAGATCCAGAGAATAATGTTAGAAAAAACGGCCTATTACCGTATATGTTCCAACGGCCTATTCTATTGACGGTGAAACTCAACTTTTAGAACTGAGGTTCCCGGCCCCGACTGACACTAGATTTGTAAAAGTCGTCGTGATTCATGTTCTCCCTAGGTAGTAGAATCAGAAAAACATCATGATGTCAAGATTCTCTCCTTGCCTTAAGAGAGATCCAGAGAATAATTTTGGAAAAAAAGGCCTATTACCGCGAAATACCACTTTCAGAACTGAGGTTCCCGGCCCAGACAAACACCAGATTAGAAAAAGACGTCGTGATTAATGTTCTCCCTAGGTATTAGAATCAGAAAAACATCATGGTTTCAAGATTCTCTCCTTGCCTTAAGAGAGATCCAGAGAATAATGTTGGAAAAAATGGCCTATTACCGCGAAATACGACTTTCAGAACTGAGGTTCCCAGCCCAGACAAACACCAGATTTGAAAAAGACGTCGTCATTCATGTTCTCCCTAGGTAGTAGAATCAGAAAAACATAATGGTTTCAAGATTCTCTCCTTGCCTTAAGAGAGATCCAGAGAATAATGTTGGAAAAAACGGCCTATTACCGCGAAATACCAGTTTCAGAACTGAGGTTCCCGGCCCAGACAAACACCAGATTTGAAAAAGACGTTGTGATTCATGTTTTCCCTAGGTAGTATAATCAGAAATACATCATGGTTTCAAGATTCTCTCCTTGCCTTAAGAGAGATCCAGGGAATAATGTTGGGAAAAACGGCCTATTACCGCGAAATACCACTTTCAGAACTGAGGTTCCCGGCCCAGACAAACACCAGATTTGAAAAAGACGTCGTGATTCATGTTCTCCCTAGGTAGTATAATCAGAAAAACATCATGGTTTCAATATTCTCTCCTTGCCTTAAGAGAGATTCAGAGAATAATGTTGGAAATAACGGCCTATTACCGCGAAATACCACTTTCAGTACAGAGGTTCCCGGCCCAGAAAAAAATCAGATTTCAAAAAGACGCCGTGATTCATGTTCACCCTAGGCAGTAGAATCAGAAAAACATCATGGTTTCAGGCGTCTCTCCTTGACTTAAGAGAGATCCAAAGAATAAAGTTGGAAAAAATGGCCTATTACCTCATATGCTCTAAAGGCCTATTGTATTGACGGTGAAACTCCACTTTTAGAACTAAGGTTCCCGACCCCGACTAACACCCGATTTGAAAAAGACGTCGTGATTCATGTTCTCCCTAGATAGTAGAATCAGAAAAACATTATGGTGT
Organism: Liasis olivaceus; assembly: GCA_030867105.1. NCBI lineage: Eukaryota > Metazoa > Chordata > Lepidosauria > Squamata > Pythonidae > Liasis > Liasis olivaceus. Next base: position 61,907,732 of record CM061351.1, read on the forward strand.
CAAGATTCTCTCCTTGCCTTAAGAGAGATCCAGAGAATAATGTTCGAAAAAACGGCCTATTACTGCATATGTTCCAAAGGCCTATTCTATTCAAGCTGAAACTCAACTTTTAGAACTGAGTTTCCCGGCCCCAACTGACACTAGATTTGAAAAAGTCGTCGTGATTCATGTTCTCCCTAGGTAGTAGAATCAGAAAAACATCATGGTTTCAAGATTCTCTCCTTGCCTAAAGAGAGATCCAGAGAATAATGTTCGAAAAAACGGCCTATTACCGCTTATGTTCCAAAGGCCTATTCTATTGACGGTGAAACTCAACTTTTAGAACTGAGGTTCCCGGCCCCGACTGACACTAGATTTGTAAAAGTCGTCGTGATTCATGTTCTCCCTAGGTAGTAGAATCAGAAAAACATCATGGTGTCTAGATTCTCTCCTTTCCCTAAGAGAGATCCAGAGAATAATGTTGGAAAAAACGGCCTATTACCGCGAAATACCACTTTCAGAACTGAGGTTCCCGGCCCAGACAAACACCACATTTGAAAAAGACGTCGTGATTCATGTTCTCCCTAGGTAGTAGAATCAGAAAAACATCATGGTTTCAAGATTCTCTCCTTGCCTTAAGAGAGATCCAGAGAATAATTTTCGAAAAAACGGCTTATTACCGCGAAATACCACTTTCAGAACTGAGGTTCCCGGCCCAGACAATCACCAGATTTGAAAAAGACGTCGTGATTTATGTTCTCCCTAGGTAGTACAATCAGAAAAACATCATGGTGTCAAAATTCTCTCCTTGCCCTAAGAGAGATCCAGAGAATAATGTTGGAAAAAACGGCTTATTACCGCGAAATACCACTTTCAGAACTGAGGTTCCCGGCCCAGACAAACACCAGATTTGAGAAAGACGTCGTGATTCATGTTCTCCCTAGGTAGTATAATCAGAAATACATCATGGTTTCAAGATTCTCTCCTTGCCTTAAGAGAGATCCAGGGAATAATGTTGGAAAAAACGGCCTATTACCGCGAAATACCACTTTCAGAACTGAGGTTCCCGGCCCAGACAAACACCAGATTTGAAAAAGACGTCGTGATTCATGTTCTCCCTAGGTAGTGTAATCAGAAAAACATCATGGTTTCAATATTCTCTCCTTGCCTTAAGAGAGATTCAGAGAATAATGTTGGAAATAACGGCCTATTACCGCGAAATACCACTTTCAATACAGAGGTTCCCGGCCCCGACAAACATCAGATTTGAAAAAGACGCCGTGATTCATGTTCACCCTAGGCAGTAGAATCAGAAAAAGATCATGGTTTCAGGCGTCTCTCCTTGACTTAAGAGAGATCCAAAGAATAAAGTTGGAAAAAATGGCCTATTACCTCATATGCTCTAAAGGCCTATTGTATTGACAGTGAAACTCCACTTTTAGAACTAAGGTTCCCGACCCCGACTAACACCCGATTTGAAAAAGACGTCGTGATTCATGTTCTCCCTAGATAGTAGAATCAGAAAAACATTATGGTTTCAAGATTCTATCCTTGCCTTAAGAGAGATCCAGAAAATAATGTTGGAAAAAACGGCCTATTACCGCGAAATACCACTTTCAGAACCAAGGTTCCCGGCCTAGACAAACAGCAAATTTGAAAAAGACGCCGTGATTCATGTTCTCCCTAGGTAGTAGAATCAGAAAAACGTCATGGTTTCAAGATTCTCTCCTTGCCTTTAGAGAGATCCAGAGAATAATGTTCGAAAAAACGGCCTATTACTGCATATGTTCCAAAGGCCTATTCTATTGACGGTGAAACTCAACTTTTAGAACTGAGGTTCCCGTCCCCGACTGACACTAGATTTGTAAAAGTCGTCGTGATTCATGTTCTCCCTAGGTAGTAGAATCAGAAAAACATCATGGTGTCAAGATTCTCTCTTTGCCTTAAGAGAGATCCAGAGAATAATGTTAGAAAAAACGGCCTATTACCGTACATGTTCCTAAGGCCTATTCTATTGACGGTGAAACTCAACTTTTAGAACTGAGGTTCCCGGCCCCGACTGACACTAGATTTGTAAAAGTCGTCGTGATTCATGTTCTCCCTAGGTAGTAGAATCAGAAAAACATCATGGTGTCAAGATTCTCTCCTTGCCTTAAGAGAGATCCAGAGAATAATATTGGAAAAAACGGCCTATTACCGCGAAATACCACTTTCAGAACTGAGGTTCCCGGCCCAGACAAACACCACATTTGAAAAAGACGTCGTGATTCATGTTCTCCCTAGGTATTAGAATCAGAAAAACATCATGGTTTCAAGATTCTCTCCTTGCCTTAAGAGAGATCCAGAGAATAATGTTGGAAAAAACGGCCTATTACCACGAAATACCACTTTCAGAACCAAGGTTCCCGGCCTAGACAAACAGCAAATTTGAAAAAGACGCCGTGATTCATGTTCTCCCTAGGTAGTAGAATCAGAAAAACGTCATGGTTTCAAGATTCTCTCCTTGCCTTTAGAGAGATCCAGAGAATAATGTTCGAAAAAACGGCCTATTACTGCATATGTTCCAAAGGCCTATTCTATTGACGGTGAAACTCAACTTTTAGAACTGAGGTTCCCGTCCCCGACTGACACTAGATTTGTAAAAGTTGTCGTGATTCATGTTCTCCCTAGGTAGTAGAATCAGAAAAACATCATGGTGTCAAGATTCTCTCCTTGCCTTAAGAGAGATCCAGAGAATAATGTTAGAAAAAACGGCCTATTACCGTATATGTTCCAACGGCCTATTCTATTGACGGTGAAACTCAACTTTTAGAACTGAGGTTCCCGGCCCCGACTGACACTAGATTTGTAAAAGTCGTCGTGATTCATGTTCTCCCTAGGTAGTAGAATCAGAAAAACATCATGATGTCAAGATTCTCTCCTTGCCTTAAGAGAGATCCAGAGAATAATTTTGGAAAAAAAGGCCTATTACCGCGAAATACCACTTTCAGAACTGAGGTTCCCGGCCCAGACAAACACCAGATTTGAAAAAGACGTCGTGATTAATGTTCTCCCTAGGTATTAGAATCAGAAAAACATCATGGTTTCAAGATTCTCTCCTTGCCTTAAGAGAGATCCAGAGAATAATGTTGGAAAAAATGGCCTATTACCGCGAAATACGACTTTCAGAACTGAGGTTCCCAGCCCAGACAAACACCAGATTTGAAAAAGACGTCGTCATTCATGTTCTCCCTAGGTAGTAGAATCAGAAAAACATAATGGTTTCAAGATTCTCTCCTTGCCTTAAGAGAGATCCAGAGAATAATGTTGGAAAAAACGGCCTATTACCGCGAAATACCAGTTTCAGAACTGAGGTTCCCGGCCCAGACAAACACCAGATTTGAAAAAGACGTTGTGATTCATGTTTTCCCTAGGTAGTATAATCAGAAATACATCATGGTTTCAAGATTCTCTCCTTGCCTTAAGAGAGATCCAGGGAATAATGTTGGGAAAAACGGCCTATTACCGCGAAATACCACTTTCAGAACTGAGGTTCCCGGCCCAGACAAACACCAGATTTGAAAAAGACGTCGTGATTCATGTTCTCCCTAGGTAGTATAATCAGAAAAACATCATGGTTTCAATATTCTCTCCTTGCCTTAAGAGAGATTCAGAGAATAATGTTGGAAATAACGGCCTATTACCGCGAAATACCACTTTCAGTACAGAGGTTCCCGGCCCAGAAAAAAATCAGATTTCAAAAAGACGCCGTGATTCATGTTCACCCTAGGCAGTAGAATCAGAAAAACATCATGGTTTCAGGCGTCTCTCCTTGACTTAAGAGAGATCCAAAGAATAAAGTTGGAAAAAATGGCCTATTACCTCATATGCTCTAAAGGCCTATTGTATTGACGGTGAAACTCCACTTTTAGAACTAAGGTTCCCGACCCCGACTAACACCCGATTTGAAAAAGACGTCGTGATTCATGTTCTCCCTAGATAGTAGAATCAGAAAAACATTATGGTGTCAAGATTCTCTCCTTGCCTTAAGAGAGATCCAGAGAATAATGTTCGAAAAAACGGCCTATTACTGCATATGTTCCAAAGGCCTATTCTATTCAAGCTGAAACTCAACTTTTAGAACTGAGTTTCCCGGCCCCAACTGACACTAGATTTGAAAAAGTCGTCGTGATTCATGTTCTCCCTAGGTAGTAGAATCAGAAAAACATCATGGTTTCAAGATTCTCTCCTTGCCTAAAGAGAGATCCAGAGAATAATGTTCGAAAAAACGGCCTATTACCGCTTATGTTCCAAAGGCCTATTCTATTCAAGCTGAAACTCAACTTTTAGAACTGAGGTTCCCGGCCCCGACTGACACTAGATTTGTAAAAGTCGTCGTGATTCATGTTCTCCCTAGGTAGTAGAATCAGAAAAACATCATGGTGTCTAGATTCTCTCCTTTCCCTAAGAGAGATCCAGAGAATAATGTTGGAAAAAACGGCCTATTACCGCGAAATACCACTTTCAGAACTGAGGTTCCCGGCCCAGACAAACACCACATTTGAAAAAGACGTCGTGATTCATGTTCTCCCTAGGTAGTAGAATCAGAAAAACATCATGGTTTCAAGATTCTCTCCTTGCCTTAAGAGAGATCCAGAGAATAATTTTCGAAAAAACGGCTTATTACCGCGAAATACCACTTTCAGAACTGAGGTTCCCGGCCCAGACAATCACCAGATTTGAAAAAGACGTCGTGATTTATGTTCTCCCTAGGTAGTACAATCAGAAAAACATCATGGTGTCAAAATTCTCTCCTTGCCCTAAGAGAGATCCAGAGAATAATGTTGGAAAAAACGGCTTATTACCGCGAAATACCACTTTCAGAACTGAGGTTCCCGGCCCAGACAAACACCAGATTTGAGAAAGACGTCGTGATTCATGTTCTCCCTAGGTAGTATAATCAGAAATACATCATGGTTTCAAGATTCTCTCCTTGCCTTAAGAGAGATCCAGGGAATAATGTTGGAAAAAACGGCCTATTACCGCGAAATACCACTTTCAGAACTGAGGTTCCCGGCCCAGACAAACACCAGATTTGAAAAAGACGTCGTGATTCATGTTCTCCCTAGGTAGTGTAATCAGAAAAACATCATGGTTTCAATATTCTCTCCTTGCCTTAAGAGAGATTCAGAGAATAATGTTGGAAATAACGGCCTATTACCGCGAAATACCACTTTCAATACAGAGGTTCCCGGCCCCGACAATCATCAGATTTGAAAAAGACGCCATGATTCATGTTCACCCTAGGCAGTAGAATCAGAAAAAGATCATGGTTTCAGGCGTCTCTCCTTGACTTAAGAGAGATCCAAAGAATAAAGTTGGAAAAAATGGCCTATTACCTCATATGCTCTAAAGGCCTATTGTATTGACAGTGAAACTCCACTTTTAGAACTAAGGTTCCCGACCCCGACTAACACCCGATTTGAAAAAGACGTCGTGATTCATGTTCTCCCTAGATAGTAGAATCAGAAAAACATTATGGTTTCAAGATTCTATCCTTGCCTTAAGAGAGATCCAGAAAATAATGTTGGAAAAAACGGCCTATTACCGCGAAATACCACTTTCAGAACCAAGGTTCCCGGCCTAGACAAACAGCAAATTTGAAAAAGACGCCGTGATTCATGTTCTCCCTAGGTAGTAGAATCAGAAAAACGTCATGGTTTCAAGATTCTCTCCTTGCCTTTAGAGAGATCCAGAGAATAATGTTCGAAAAAACGGCCTATTACTGCATATGTTCCAAAGGCCTATTCTATTGACGGTGAAACTCAACTTTTAGAACTGAGGTTCCCGTCCCCGACTGACACTAGATTTGTAAAAGTCGTCGTGATTCATGTTCTCCCTAGGTAGTAGAATCAGAAAAACATCATGGTGTCAAGATTCTCTCTTTGCCTTAAGAGAGATCCAGAGAATAATGTTAGAAAAAACGGCCTATTACCGTACATGTTCCTAAGGCCTATTCTATTGACGGTGAAACTCAACTTTTAGAACTGAGGTTCCCGGCCCCGACTGACACTAGATTTGTAAAAGTCGTCGTGATTCATGTTCTCCCTAGGTAGTAGAATCAGAAAAACATCATGGTGTCAAGATTCTCTCCTTGCCTTAAGAGAGATCCAGAGAATAATATTGGAAAAAACGGCCTATTACCGCGAAATACCACTTTCAGAACTGAGGTTCCCGGCCCAGACAAACACCACATTTGAAAAAGACGTCGTGATTCATGTTCTCCCTAGGTATTAGAATCAGAAAAACATCATGGTTTCAAGATTCTCTCCTTGCCTTAAGAGAGATCCAGAGAATAATGTTGGAAAAAATGGCCTATTACCGCAAAATACGACTTTCAGAACTGAGGTTCCCAGCCCAGACAAACACCAGATTTGAAAAAGACGTCGTCATTCATGTTCTCCCTAGGTAGTAGAATCAGAAAAACATAATGGTTTCAAGATTCTCTCCTTGCCTTAAGAGAGATCCAGAGAATAATTTTGGAAAAAAAGGCCTATTACCGCGAAATACCACTTTCAGAACTGAGGTTCCCGGCCCAGACAAACACCAGATTTGAAAAAGACGTCGTGATTAATGTTCTCCCTAGGTATTAGAATCAGAAAAACATCATGGTTTCAAGATTCTCTCCTTGCCTTAAGAGAGATCCAGAGAATAATGTTGGAAAAAATGGCCTATTACCGCGAAATACGACTTTCAGAACTGAGGTTCCCAGCCCAGACAAACACCAGATTTGAAAAAGACGTCGTCATTCATGTTCTCCCTAGGTAGTAGAATCAGAAAAACATAATGGTTTCAAGATTCTCTCCTTGCCTTAAGAGAGATCCAGAGAATAATGTTGGAAAAAACGGCCTATTACCGCGAAATACCAGTTTCAGAACTGAGGTTCCCGGCCCAGACAAACACCAGATTTGAAAAAGACGTTGTGATTCATGTTTTCCCTAGGTAGTATAATCAGAAATACATCATGGTTTCAAGATTCTCTCCTTGCCTTAAGAGAGATCCAGGGAATAATGTTGGGAAAAACGGCCTATTACCGCGAAATACCACTTTCAGAACTGAGGTTCCCGGCCCAGACAAACACCAGATTTGAAAAAGACGTCGTGATTCATGTTCTCCCTAGGTAGTATAATCAGAAAAACATCATGGTTTCAATATTCTCTCCTTGCCTTAAGAGAGATTCAGAGAATAATGTTGGAAATAACGGCCTATTACCGCGAAATACCACTTTCAGTACAGAGGTTCCCGGCCCAGAAAAAAATCAGATTTCAAAAAGACGCCGTGATTCATGTTCACCCTAGGCAGTAGAATCAGAAAAACATCATGGTTTCAGGCGTCTCTCCTTGACTTAAGAGAGATCCAAAGAATAAAGTTGGAAAAAATGGCCTATTACCTCATATGCTCTAAAGGCCTATTGTATTGACAGTGAAACTCCACTTTTAGAACTAAGGTTCCCGACCCCGACTAACACCTGATTTGAAAAAGACGTCGTGATTCATGTTCTCCCTAGATAGTAGAATCAGAAAAACATTATGGTTTCAAGATTCTATCCTTGCCTTAAGAGAGATCCAGAAAATAATGTTGGAAAAAACGGCCTATTACCGCGAAATACCACTTTCAGAACCAAGGTTCCCGGCCTAGACAAACAGCAAATTTGAAAAAGACGCCGTGATTCATGTTCTCCCTAGGTAGTAGAATCAGAAAAACGTCATGGTTTCAAGATTCTCTCCTTTCCTTTAGAGAGATCCAGAGAATAATGTTCGAAAAAACGGCCTATTACTGCATATGTTCCAAAGGCCTATTCTATTGACGGTGAAACTCAACTTTTAGAACTGAGGTTCCCGTCCCCGACTGACACTAGATTTGTAAAAGTCGTCGTGATTCATGTTCTCCCTAGGTAGTAGAATCAGAAAAACATCATGGTGTCAAGATTCTCTCTTTGCCTTAAGAGAGATCCAGAGAATAATGTTAGAAAAAACGGCCTATTACCGTACATGTTCCAAAGGCCTATTCTATTGACGGTGAAACTCAACTTTTAGAACTGAGGTTCCCGGCCCCGACTGACACTAGATTTGTAAAAGTCGTCGTGATTCATGTTCTCCCTAGGTAGTAGAATCAGAAAAACATCATGGTGTCAAGATTCTCTCCTTGCCTTAAGAGAGATCCAGAGAATAATATTGGAAAAAACGGCCTATTACCGCGAAATACCACTTTCAGAACTGAGGTTCCCGGCCCAGACAAACACCACATTTGAAAAAGACGTCGTGATTCATGTTCTCCCTAGGTAGTAGAATCAGAAAAAATTATGGTTTCAAGCTTCTCTCCTTGCCTTAAGAGAGATCCAAAAAATAAAGTTGGAAAAAACGGCCTATTACCGTATATACTCTAAAGGCCTATTGTATTGACGGTGAAACTCGATTTTTAGAACTGAGGTTCCCGGCCCTGACTAACACCAGATTTGAAAAAGACGTCGTGATTCATGTTCTCCCTAGGTAGTAGAATCAGAAAAACATCCTGCTTTCAAGATTCTCTCCTTGCCTTAAGAGAGATCCAGAGAATCATATTGGAAAAAACGGCCTATTACTGCGAAATACCACTTTCAGAACTGAGGTTCCCATCCCAGACAAACACCACATTTGAAAAACACATCGTGATTCATGTTCTCCCTAGGTAGTAGAATCAGAAAAACATCATGGTTTCAAGATTCTCTCCTTGCCTTAAGAGAGATCCAGAGAATAATATTGGAAAAAACGGCATATTACCGCGAAATACCACTTTCAGAACTGAAGTTCCCGGCCCAGACAAACACCAGATTTGAAAAAGACGTCGTGATTCATGTTCTCCCTAGGTAGTAGAATCAGAAAAACATCATGGTTTCAATATTCTCTCCTTGCCTTAAGAGAGATCCAGAGAATAATGTTCGAAAAAACGGCATATTACCGCAAAATACCACTTTCGGAACTGAGGTTCCCGGCCCAGAAAAAAATCAGATTTCAAAAAGACGCCGTGATTCATGTTCACCCTAGGCAGTAGAATCAGAAAAACATCATGGTTTCAGGCGTCTCTCCTTGACTTAAGAGAGATCCAAAGAATAAAGTTGGAAAAAATGGCCTATTACCTCATATGCTCTAAAGGCCTATTGTATTGACGGTGAAACTCCACTTTTAGAACTAAGGTTCCCGACCCCGACTAACACCCGATTTGAAAAAGACGTCGTGATTCATGTTCTCCCTAGATAGTAGAATCAGAAAAACATTATGGTGTCAAGATTCTCTCCTTGCCTTAAGAGAGATCCAGAGAATAATGTTCGAAAAAACGGCCTATTACTGCATATGTTCCAAAGGCCTATTCTATTCAAGCTGAAACTCAACTTTTAGAACTGAGTTTCCCGGCCCCAACTGACACTAGATTTGAAAAAGTCGTCGTGATTCATGTTCTCCCTAGGTAGTAGAATCAGAAAAACATCATGGTTTCAAGATTCTCTCCTTGCCTAAAGAGAGATCCAGAGAATAATGTTCGAAAAAACGGCCTATTACCGCTTATGTTCCAAAGGCCTATTCTATTCAAGCTGAAACTCAACTTTTAGAACTGAGGTTCCCGGCCCCGACTGACACTAGATTTGTAAAAGTCGTCGTGATTCATGTTCTCCCTAGGTAGTAGAATCAGAAAAACATCATGGTGTCTAGATTCTCTCCTTTCCCTAAGAGAGATCCAGAGAATAATGTTGGAAAAAACGGCCTATTACCGCGAAATACCACTTTCAGAACTGAGGTTCCCGGCCCAGACAAACACCACATTTGAAAAAGACGTCGTGATTCATGTTCTCCCTAGGTAGTAGAATCAGAAAAACATCATGGTTTCAAGATTCTCTCCTTGCCTTAAGAGAGATCCAGAGAATAATTTTCGAAAAAACGGCTTATTACCGCGAAATACCACTTTCAGAACTGAGGTTCCCGGCCCAGACAATCACCAGATTTGAAAAAGACGTCGTGATTTATGTTCTCCCTAGGTAGTACAATCAGAAAAACATCATGGTGTCAAAATTCTCTCCTTGCCCTAAGAGAGATCCAGAGAATAATGTTGGAAAAAACGGCTTATTACCGCGAAATACCACTTTCAGAACTGAGGTTCCCGGCCCAGACAAACACCAGATTTGAGAAAGACGTCGTGATTCATGTTCTCCCTAGGTAGTATAATCAGAAATACATCATGGTTTCAAGATTCTCTCCTTGCCTTAAGAGAGATCCAGGGAATAATGTTGGAAAAAACGGCCTATTACCGCGAAATACCACTTTCAGAACTGAGGTTCCCGGCCCAGACAAACACCAGATTTGAAAAAGACGTCGTGATTCATGTTCTCCCTAGGTAGTGTAATCAGAAAAACATCATGGTTTCAATATTCTCTCCTTGCCTTAAGAGAGATTCAGAGAATAATGTTGGAAATAACGGCCTATTACCGCGAAATACCACTTTCAATACAGAGGTTCCCGGCCCCGACAATCATCAGATTTGAAAAAGACGCCATGATTCATGTTCACCCTAGGCAGTAGAATCAGAAAAAGATCATGGTTTCAGGCGTCTCTCCTTGACTTAAGAGAGATCCAAAGAATAAAGTTGGAAAAAATGGCCTATTACCTCATATGCTCTAAAGGCCTATTGTATTGACAGTGAAACTCCACTTTTAGAACTAAGGTTCCCGACCCCGACTAACACCCGATTTGAAAAAGACGTCGTGATTCATGTTCTCCCTAGATAGTAGAATCAGAAAAACATTATGGTTTCAAGATTCTATCCTTGCCTTAAGAGAGATCCAGAAAATAATGTTGGAAAAAACGGCCTATTACCGCGAAATACCACTTTCAGAACCAAGGTTCCCGGCCTAGACAAACAGCAAATTTGAAAAAGACGCCGTGATTCATGTTCTCCCTAGGTAGTAGAATCAGAAAAACGTCATGGTTTCAAGATTCTCTCCTTGCCTTTAGAGAGATCCAGAGAATAATGTTCGAAAAAACGGCCTATTACTGCATATGTTCCAAAGGCCTATTCTATTGACGGTGAAACTCAACTTTTAGAACTGAGGTTCCCGTCCCCGACTGACACTAGATTTGTAAAAGTCGTCGTGATTCATGTTCTCCCTAGGTAGTAGAATCAGAAAAACATCATGGTGTCAAGATTCTCTCTTTGCCTTAAGAGAGATCCAGAGAATAATGTTAGAAAAAACGGCCTATTACCGTACATGTTCCTAAGGCCTATTCTATTGACGGTGAAACTCAACTTTTAGAACTGAGGTTCCCGGCCCCGACTGACACTAGATTTGTAAAAGTCGTCGTGATTCATGTTCTCCCTAGGTAGTAGAATCAGAAAAACATCATGGTGTCAAGATTCTCTCCTTGCCTTAAGAGAGATCCAGAGAATAATATTGGAAAAAACGGCCTATTACCGCGAAATACCACTTTCAGAACTGAGGTTCCCGGCCCAGACAAACACCACATTTGAAAAAGACGTCGTGATTCATGTTCTCCCTAGGTATTAGAATCAGAAAAACATCATGGTTTCAAGATTCTCTCCTTGCCTTAAGAGAGATCCAGAGAATAATGTTGGAAAAAATGGCCTATTACCGCAAAATACGACTTTCAGAACTGAGGTTCCCAGCCCAGACAAACACCAGATTTGAAAAAGACGTCGTCATTCATGTTCTCCCTAGGTAGTAGAATCAGAAAAACATAATGGTTTCAAGATTCTCTCCTTGCCTTAAGAGAGATCCAGAGAATAATTTTGGAAAAAAAGGCCTATTACCGCGAAATACCACTTTCAGAACTGAGGTTCCCGGCCCAGACAAACACCAGATTTGAAAAAGACGTCGTGATTAATGTTCTCCCTAGGTATTAGAATCAGAAAAACATCATGGTTTCAAGATTCTCTCCTTGCCTTAAGAGAGATCCAGAGAATAATGTTGGAAAAAATGGCCTATTACCGCGAAATACGACTTTCAGAACTGAGGTTCCCAGCCCAGACAAACACCAGATTTGAAAAAGACGTCGTCATTCATGTTCTCCCTAGGTAGTAGAATCAGAAAAACATAATGGTTTCAAGATTCTCTCCTTGCCTTAAGAGAGATCCAGAGAATAATGTTGGAAAAAACGGCCTATTACCGCGAAATACCAGTTTCAGAACTGAGGTTCCCGGCCCAGACAAACACCAGATTTGAAAAAGACGTTGTGATTCATGTTTTCCCTAGGTAGTATAATCAGAAATACATCATGGTTTCAAGATTCTCTCCTTGCCTTAAGAGAGATCCAGGGAATAATGTTGGGAAAAACGGCCTATTACCGCGAAATACCACTTTCAGAACTGAGGTTCCCGGCCCAGACAAACACCAGATTTGAAAAAGACGTCGTGATTCATGTTCTCCCTAGGTAGTATAATCAGAAAAACATCATGGTTTCAATATTCTCTCCTTGCCTTAAGAGAGATTCAGAGAATAATGTTGGAAATAACGGCCTATTACCGCGAAATACCACTTTCAGTACAGAGGTTCCCGGCCCAGAAAAAAATCAGATTTCAAAAAGACGCCGTGATTCATTTTCACCCTAGGCAGTAGAATCAGAAAAACATCATGGTTTCAGGCGTCTCTCCTTGACTTAAGAGAGATCCAAAGAATAAAGTTGGAAAAAATGGCCTATTACCTCATATGCTCTAAAGGCCTATTGTATTGACAGTGAAACTCCACTTTTAGAACTAAGGTTCCCGACCCCGACTAACACCCGATTTGAAAAAGACGTCGTGATTCATGTTCTCCCTAGATAGTAGAATCAGAAAAACATTATGGTTTCAAGATTCTATCCTTGCCTTAAGAGAGATCCAGAAAATAATGTTGGAAAAAACGGCCTATTACCGCGAAATACCACTTTCAGAACCAAGGTTCCCGGCCTAGACAAACAGCAAATTTGAAAAAGACGCCGTGATTCATGTTCTCCCTAGGTAGTAGAATCAGAAAAACGTCATGGTTTCAAGATTCTCTCCTTTCCTTTAGAGAGATCCAGAGAATAATGTTCGAAAAAACGGCCTATTACTGCATATGTTCCAAAGGCCTATTCTATTGACGGTGAAACTCAACTTTTAGAACTGAGGTTCCCGTCCCCGACTGACACTAGATTTGTAAAAGTCGTCGTGATTCATGTTCTCCCTAGGTAGTAGAATCAGAAAAACATCATGGTGTCAAGATTCTCTCTTTGCCTTAAGAGAGATCCAGAGAATAATGTTAGAAAAAACGGCCTATTACCGTACATGTTCCAAAGGCCTATTCTATTGACGGTGAAACTCAACTTTTAGAACTGAGGTTCCCGGCCCCGACTGACACTAGATTTGTAAAAGTCGTCGTGATTCATGTTCTCCCTAGGTAGTAGAATCAGAAAAACATCATGGTGTCAAGATTCTCTCCTTGCCTTAAGAGAGATCCAGAGAATAATATTGGAAAAAACGGCCTATTACCGCGAAATACCACTTTCAGAACTGAGGTTCCCGGCCCAGACAAACACCACATTTGAAAAAGACGTCGTGATTCATGTTCTCCCTAGGTAGTAGAATCAGAAAAAATTATGGTTTCAAGCTTCTCTCCTTGCCTTAAGAGAGATCCAAAAAATAAAGTTGGAAAAAACGGCCTATTACCGTATATACTCTAAAGGCCTATTGTATTGACGGTGAAACTCGATTTTTAGAACTGAGGTTCCCGGCCCTGACTAACACCAGATTTGAAAAAGACGTCGTGATTCATGTTCTCCCTAGGTAGTAGAATCAGAAAAACATCCTGCTTTCAAGATTCTCTCCTTGCCTTAAGAGAGATCCAGAGAATCATATTGGAAAAAACGGCCTATTACTGCGAAATACCACTTTCAGAACTGAGGTTCCCATCCCAGACAAACACCACATTTGAAAAACACATCGTGATTCATGTTCTCCCTAGGTAGTAGAATCAGAAAAACATCATGGTTTCAAGATTCTCTCCTTGCCTTAAGAGAGATCCAGAGAATAATATTGGAAAAAACGGCATATTACCGCGAAATACCACTTTCAGAACTGAAGTTCCCGGCCCAGACAAACACCAGATTTGAAAAAGACGTCGTGATTCATGTTCTCCCTAGGTAGTAGAATCAGAAAAACATCATGGTTTCAATATTCTCTCTTTGCCTTAAGAGAGATCCAGAGAATAATGTTCGAAAAAACGGCATATTACCGCAAAATACCACTTTCGGAACTGAGGTTCCCGGCCCAGACAACCACCAGATTTGAAAAAGACGTCGTGATTCATGTTCTCCCTTAGTAGTAGAATCAGAAAAACATCATGGTTTCAAGATTCTCTCCTTTCCTTAAGAGAGATCCAGAGAATAATGTTCGAAAAAACGACATATTACCGCGAAATACCACTTTCAGAACTGAGGTTCCCTGCCCAGACAAACACAAGATTTGAAAAACACGCCGTGATTCATGTTCTCCCTAGGTAGTAGAATCAGAAAAACATCATGGTTTCAAGATTCTCTCCTTGCCTTAAGAGAGATCCAAAGAATAAAGTTGGAAAAAACGGCCTATTACCGCATATACTCTAAAGGCCTATTGTATTGACGGTGAAACTCGATTTTTAGTACTGAGGTTCCCGGCCCTGACTAACACCAGATTTGAAAAAGACGTCGTGATTCATGTTCTCCCTAGGTAGTAGAAGCAGAAAAACATCCTGCTTATAAGATTCTCTCCTTGCCGTAAGAGAGATCCAGAGAATAATATTGGAAAAAACGGCCTATTACTGCGAAATACCACTTTCAGAACTGAGGTTCACATCCCAGACAAACACCAGATTTGAAAAACACGTCTTGATTCATATTCTCCCTAGGTAGTAGAATCAGAAAAACATCATGGTTTCAAGCTTCTCTCCTTGCATTAAGAGAGATCCAAACAATAAAGTTGGAAAAAACGGCCTATTACCGCATATACTCTAAAGGCCTATTGTATTGACGGTGAAACTCGATTTTTAGAACTGAGGTTCCCGGCCCTGACTAACACCAGATTTGAAAAAGACGTCGTAATTCATGTTCTCCCTAGGTAGTAGAATCAGAAAAACATCCTGCTTTCAAGATTCTCTCCTTGCCTTAAGAGAGATCCAGAGAATAATATTGGAAAAAACGGCCTATTACCGCGAAATACCACTTTCAGAACTGAGGTTCCCATCCCAGACAAACACCAGATTTGAAAAACACATGGTGATTCATGTTCTCCCTAGGTAGTAGAATCAGAAAAACATCATGGTTTCAAGATTCTCTCCTTGCCTTAAGAGAGATCCAGAGAATAATATTGGAAAAAACGGCATATTACCGCGAAATACCACTTTCAGAACTCAGGTTCCCGGCCCACACAAACACCAGATTTGAAAAAGACGTCGTGATTCATGTTCTCCCTAGGTAGTAGAATCAGAAAAACATCATGCTTTCAAGCTTCTCTCCTTGCCTTAAGAGAGATCGAAAGAATAAAGTTGTAAAAAACGGCCTATTACCTCATATACTCTAAAGGCCTATTGTATTGACGGTGAAACTCGATTTTTAGAATTGAGGTTCCCGGCCCTGACTAACACCAGATTTGAAAAAGACGTCGTGATTCATGTTCTCCCTAGGTAGTAGAATCAGAAAAACATCATGCTTTCAAGATTCTCTCCTTGCCTTAAGAGAGATCCAGAGAATAATATTGGAAAAAACGGCCTATTACTGCGAAATACCACTTTCAGAACTGAGGTTCCCGGCCCAGACAAACACAAGATTTGAAAAACACGTCGTGATTCATGTTCTCCCTAGGTAGTAGAATCAGAAAAAATTATGGTTTCAAGCTTCTCTCCTTGCCTTAAGAGAGATCCAAAAAATAAAGTTGGAAAAAACGGCCTATTACCGTATATACTCTAAAGGCCTATTGTATTGACGGTGAAACTCGATTTTTAGAACTGAGGTTCCCGGCCCTGACTAACACCAGATTTGAAAAAGACGTCGTGATTCATGTTCTCCCTAGGTAGTAGAATCAGAAAAACATCCTGCTTTCAAGATTCTCTCCTTGCCTTAAGAGAGATCCAGAGAATCATATTGGAAAAAACGGCCTATTACTGCGAAATACCACTTTCAGAACTGAGGTTCCCATCCCAGACAAACACCACATTTGAAAAACACATCGTGATTAATGTTCTCCCTAGGTAGTAGAATCAGAAAAACATCATGGTTTCAAGATTCTCTCCTTGCCTTAAGAGAGATCCAGAGAATAATATTGGAAAGAACGGCATATTACCGCGAAATACCACTTTCAGAACTGAAATTCCCGGCCCAGACAAACACCAGATTTGAAAAAGACGTCGTGATTCATGTTCTCCCTAGGTAGTAGAATCAGAAAAACATCATGGTTTCAATATTCTCTCCTTGCCTTAAGAGAGATCCAGAGAATAATGTTCGAAAAAACGGCATATTACCGCAAAATACCACTTTCGGAACTGAGGTTCCCGGCCCAGACAACCACCAGATTTGAAAAAGACGTCGTGATTCATGTTCTCCCTTAGTAGTAGAATCAGAAAAACATCATGGTTTCAAGATTCTCTCCTTTCCTTAAGAGAGATCCAGAGAATAATGTTCGAAAAAACGACATATTACCGCGAAATACCACTTTCAGAACTGAGGTTCCCTGCCCAGACAAACACAAGATTTGAAAAACACGTCGTGATTCATGTTCTCCCTAGGTAGTAGAATCAGAAAAACATCATGGTTTCAAGATTCTCTCCTTGCCTTAAGAGAGATCCAAAGAATAAAGTTGGAAAAAACGGCCTATTACCGCATATACTCTAAAGGCTTATTGTATTGACGGTGAAACTCGATTTTTAGTACTGAGGTTCCCGGCCCTGACTAACACCAGATTTGAAAAAGACGTCGTGATTCATGTTCTCCCTAGGTAGTAGAAGCAGAAAAACATCCTGCTTATAAGATTCTCTCCTTGCCGTAAGAGAGATCCAGAGAATAATATTGGAAAAAACGGCCTATTACTGCGAACTACCACTTTCAGAACTGAGGTTCACATCCCAGACAAACACCAGATTTGAAAAACACGTCTTGATTCATATTCTCCCTAGGTAGTAGAATCAGAAAAACATCATGCTTTCAAGCTTCTCTCCTTGCCTTAAGAGAGATCGAAAGAATAAAGTTGTAAAAAACGGCCTATTACCTCATATACTCTAAAGGCCTATTGTATTGACGGTGAAACTCGATTTTTAGAATTGAGGTTCCCGGCCCTGACTAACACCAGATTTGAAAAAGACGTCGTGATTCATGTTCTCCCTAGGTAGTAGAATCAGAAAAACATCATGCTTTCAAGATTCTCTCCTTGCCTTAAGAGAGATCCAGAGAATAATATTGGAAAAAACGGCCTATTACTGCGAAATACCACTTTCAGAACTGAGGTTCCCGGCCCAGACAAACACAAGATTTGAAAAACACGTCGTGATTCATGTTCTCCCTAGGTAGTAGAATCAGAAAAAATTATGGTTTCAAGCTTCTCTCCTTGCCTTAAGAGAGATCCAAAAAATAAAGTTGGAAAAAACGGCCTATTACCGTATATACTCTAAAGGCCTATTGTATTGACGGTGAAACTCGATTTTTAGAACTGAGGTTCCCGGCCCTGACTAACACCAGATTTGAAAAAGACGTCGTGATTCATGTTCTCCCTAGGTAGTAGAATCAGAAAAACATCCTGCTTTCAAGATTCTCTCCTTGCCTTAAGAGAGATCCAGAGAATCATATTGGAAAAAACGGCCTATTACTGCGAAATACCACTTTCAGAACTGAGGTTCCCATCCCAGACAAACACCACATTTGAAAAACACATCGTGATTAATGTTCTCCCTAGGTAGTAGAATCAGAAAAACATCATGGTTTCAAGATTCTCTCCTTGCCTTAAGAGAGATCCAGAGAATAATATTGGAAAGAACGGCATATTACCGCGAAATACCACTTTCAGAACTGAAATTCCCGGCCCAGACAAACACCAGATTTGAAAAAGACGTCGTGATTCATGTTCTCCCTAGGTAGTAGAATCAGAAAAACATCATGGTTTCAATATTCTCTCCTTGCCTTAAGAGAGATCCAGAGAATAATGTTCGAAAAAACGGCATATTACCGCAAAATACCACTTTCGGAACTGAGGTTCCCGGCCCAGACAACCACCAGATTTGAAAAAGACGTCGTGATTCATGTTCTCCCTTAGTAGTAGAATCAGAAAAACATCATGGTTTCAAGATTCTCTCCTTTCCTTAAGAGAGATCCAGAGAATAATGTTCGAAAAAACGACATATTACCGCGAAATACCACTTTCAGAACTGAGGTTCCCTGCCCAGACAAACACAAGATTTGAAAAACACGTCGTGATTCATGTTCTCCCTAGGTAGTAGAATCAGAAAAACATCATGGTTTCAAGATTCTCTCCTTGCCTTAAGAGAGATCCAAAGAATAAAGTTGGAAAAAACGGCCTATTACCGCATATACTCTAAAGGCTTATTGTATTGACGGTGAAACTCGATTTTTAGTACTGAGGTTCCCGGCCCTGACTAACACCAGATTTGAAAAAGACGTCGTGATTCATGTTCTCCCTAGGTAGTAGAAGCAGAAAAACATCCTGCTTATAAGATTCTCTCCTTGCCGTAAGAGAGATCCAGAGAATAATATTGGAAAAAACGGCCTATTACTGCGAACTACCACTTTCAGAACTGAGGTTCACATCCCAGACAAACACCAGATTTGAAAAACACGTCTTGATTCATATTCTCCCTAGGTAGTAGAATCAGAAAAACATCATGCTTTCAAGCTTCTCTCCTTGCCTTAAGAGAGATCGAAAGAATAAAGTTGTAAAAAACGGCCTATTACCTCATATACTCTAAAGGCCTATTGTATTGACGGTGAAACTCGATTTTTAGAATTGAGGTTCCCGGCCCTGACTAACACCAGATTTGAAAAAGACGTCGTGATTCATGTTCTCCCTAGGTAGTAGAATCAGAAAAACATCATGCTTTCAAGATTCTCTCCTTGCCTTAAGAGAGATCCAGAGAATAATATTGGAAAAAACGGCCTATTACTGCGAAATACCACTTTCAGAACTGAGGTTCCCGGCCCAGACAAACACAAGATTTGAAAAACACGTCGTGATTCATGTTCTCCCTAGGTAGTAGAATCAGAAAAAATTATGGTTTCAAGCTTCTCTCCTTGCCTTAAGAGAGATCCAAAAAATAAAGTTGGAAAAAACGGCCTATTACCGTATATACTCTAAAGGCCTATTGTATTGACGGTGAAACTCGATTTTTAGAACTGAGGTTCCCGGCCCTGACTAACACCAGATTTGAAAAAGACGTCGTGATTCATGTTCTCCCTAGGTAGTAGAATCAGAAAAACATCCTGCTTTCAAGATTCTCTCCTTGCCTTAAGAGAGATCCAGAGAATCATATTGGAAAAAACGGCCTATTACTGCGAAATACCACTTTCAGAACTGAGGTTCCCATCCCAGACAAACACCACATTTGAAAAACACATCGTGATTAATGTTCTCCCTAGGTAGTAGAATCAGAAAAACATCATGGTTTCAAGATTCTCTCCTTGCCTTAAGAGAGATCCAGAGAATAATATTGGAAAAAACGGCATATTACCGCGAAATACCACTTTCAGAACTGAAATTCCCGGCCCAGACAAACACCAGATTTGAAAAAGACGTCGTGATTCATGTTCTCCCTAGGTAGTAGAATCAGAAAAACATCATGGTTTCAATATTCTCTCCTTGCCTTAAGAGAGATCCAGAGAATAATGTTCGAAAAAACGGCATATTACCGCAAAATACCACTTTCGGAACTGAGGTTCCCGGCCCAGACAACCACCAGATTTGAAAAAGACGTCGTGATTCATGTTCTCCCTTAGTAGTAGAATCAGAAAAACATCATGGTTTCAAGATTCTCTCCTTTCCTTAAGAGAGATCCAGAGAATAATGTTCGAAAAAACGACATATTACCGCGAAATACCACTTTCAGAACTGAGGTTCCCTGCCCAGACAAACACAAGATTTGAAAAACACGTCGTGATTCATGTTCTCCCTAGGTAGTAGAATCAGAAAAACATCATGGTTTCAAGATTCTCTCCTTGCCTTAAGAGAGATCCAAAGAATAAAGTTGGAAAAAACGGCCTATTACCGCATATACTCTAAAGGCTTATTGTATTGACGGTGAAACTCGATTTTTAGTACTGAGGTTCCCGGCCCTGACTAACACCAGATTTGAAAAAGACGTCGTGATTCATGTTCTCCCTAGGTAGTAGAAGCAGAAAAACATCCTGCTTATAAGATTCTCTCCTTGCCGTAAGAGAGATCCAGAGAATAATATTGGAAAAAACGGCCTATTACTGCGAACTACCACTTTCAGAACTGAGGTTCACATCCCAGACAAACACCAGATTTGAAAAACACGTCTTGATTCATATTCTCCCTAGGTAGTAGAATCAGAAAAACATCATGGTTTCAAGCTTCTCTCCTTGCCTTAAGAGAGATCCAAAGAATAAAGTTGGAAAAAACGGCCTATTACCGCATATACTCTAAAGGCCTATTGTATTGACGGTGAAACTCGATTTTTAGAACTGAGGTTCCCGGCCCTGACTAACACCAGATTTGAAAAAGACGTCGTAATTCATGTTCTCCCTAGGTAGTAGAATCAGAAAAACATCCTGCTTTCAAGATTCTCTCCTTGCCTTAAGAGAGATCCAGAGAATAATATTGGAAAAAACGGCCTATTACCGCGAAATACCACTTTCAGAACTGAGGTTCCCATCCCAGACAAACACCAGATTTGAAAAACACATGGTGATTCATGTTCTCCCTAGGTAGTAGAATCAGAAAAACATCATGGTTTCAAGATTCTCTCCTTGCCTTAAGAGAGATCCAGAGAATAATATTGGAAAAAACGGCATATTACCGCGAAATACCACTTTCAGAACTCAGGTTCCCGGCCCACACAAACACCAGATTTGAAAAAGAGGTCGTGATTCATGTTCTCCCTAGGTAGTAGAATCAGAAAAACATCATGCTTTCAAGCTTCTCTCCTTGCCTTAAGAGAGATCGAAAGAATAAAGTTGTAAAAAACGGCCTATTACCTCATATACTCTAAAGGCCTATTGTTTTGACGGTGAAACTCGATTTTTAGAACTGAGGTTCCCGGCCCCGACTAACACCAGATTTGAAAAAGACGTCGTGATTCATGTTCTCCCTAGCTAGTAGAATCAGAAAAACATCATGCATTCAAGATTCTCTCCTTGCCTTAAGAGAGATCCAGAGAATAATATTGGAAAAAACGGCATATTACCGCGAAATACCACTTTCAGAACTGAGGTTCCCGGCCCAGACAAACACCAGATTTGAAAAAGACGTCGTGATTCATGTTCTCCCTAGGTAGTAGAATCAGAAAAACATCATAGTTTCAAGCTTCTCTCCTTGCCTTAAGAGAGATCGAAAGAATAAAGTTGTAAAAAACGGCCTATTACCTCATATACTCTAAAGGCCTATTGTATTGACGGTGAAACTCGATTTTTAGAATTGAGGTTCCCGGCCCTGACTAACACCAGATTTGAAAAAGACGTCGTGATTCATGTTCTCCCTAGGTAGTAGAATCAGAAAAACATCATGCTTTCAAGATTCTCTCCTTGCCTTAAGAGAGATCCAGAGAATAATATTGGAAAAAACGGCCTATTACTGCGAAATACCATTTTCAGAACTGAGGTTCCCGGCCCAGACAAACACAAGATTTGAAAAACACGTCGTGATTCATGTTCTCCCTAGGTAGTAGAATCAGAAAAAATTATGGTTTCAAGCTTCTCTCCTTGCCTTAAGAGAGATCCAAAAAATAAAGTTGGAAAAAACGGCCTATTACCGTATATACTCTAAAGGCCTATTGTATTGACGGTGAAACTCGATTTTTAGAACTGAGGTTCCCGGCCCTGACTAACACCAGATTTGAAAAAGACGTCGTGATTCATGTTCTCCCTAGGTAGTAGAATCAGAAAAACATCCTGCTTTCAAGATTCTCTCCTTGCCTTAAGAGAGATCCAGAGAATCATATTGGAAAAAACGGCCTATTACTGCGAAATACCACTTTCAGAACTGAGGTTCCCATCCCAGACAAACACCACATTTGAAAAACACATCGTGATTCATGTTCTCCCTAGGTAGTAGAATCAGAAAAACATCATGGTTTCAAGATTCTCTCCTTGCCTTAAGAGAGATCCAGAGAATAATATTGGAAAAAACGGCATATTACCGCGAAATACCACTTTCAGAACTGAAGTTCCCGGCCCAGACAAACACCAGATTTGAAAAAGACGTCGTGATTCATGTTCTCCCTAGGTAGTAGAATCAGAAAAACATCATGGTTTCAATATTCTCTCCTTGCCTTAAGAGAGATCCAGAGAATAATGTTCGAAAAAACGGCATATTACCGCAAAATACCACTTTCGGAACTGAGGTTCCCGGCCCAGATAACCACCAGATTTGAAAAAGACGTCGTGATTCATGTTCTCCCTTAGTAGTAGAATCAGAAAAACATCATGGTTTCAAGATTCTCTCCTTTCCTTAAGAGAGATCCAGAGAATAATGTTCGAAAAAACGACATATTACCGCGAAATACCACTTTCAGAACTGAGGTTCCCTGCCCAGACAAACACAAGATTTGAAAAACACGTCGTGATTCATGTTCTCCCTAGGTAGTAGAATCAGAAAAACATCATGGTTTCAAGATTCTCTCCTTGCCTTAAGAGAGATCCAAAGAATAAAGTTGGAAAAAACGGCCTATTACCGCATATACTCTAAAGGCCTATTGTATTGACGGTGAAACTCGATTTTTAGTACTGAGGTTCCCGGCCCTGACTAACACCAGATTTGAAAAAGACGTCGTGATTCATGTTCTCCCTAGGTAGTAGAAGCAGAAAAACATCCTGCTTATAAGATTCTCTCCTTGCCGTAAGAGAGATCCAGAGAATAATATTGGAAAAAACGGCCTATTACTGCGAAATACCACTTTCAGAACTGAGGTTCACATCCCAGACAAACACCAGATTTGAAAAACACGTCTTGATTCATATTCTCCCTAGGTAGTAGAATCAGAAAAACATCATGGTTTCAAGCTTCTCTCCTTGCCTTAAGAGAGATCCAAAGAATAAAGTTGGAAAAAACGGCCTATTACTGCGAAATACCACTTTCAGAACTGAGGTTCCCGGCCCAGACAAACACAAGATTTGAAAAACACGTCGTGATTCATGTTCTCCCTAGGTAGTAGAATCAGAAAAAATTATGGTTTCAAGCTTCTCTCCTTGCCTTAAGAGAGATCCAAAAAATAAAGTTGGAAAAAACGGCCTATTACCGTATATACTCTAAAGGCCTATTGTATTGACGGTGAAACTCGATTTTTAGAACTGAGGTTCCCGGCCCTGACTAACACCAGATTTGAAAAAGACGTCGTGATTCATGTTCTCCCTAGGTAGTAGAATCAGAAAAACATCCTGCTTTCAAGATTCTCTCCTTGCCTTAAGAGAGATCCAGAGAATCATATTGGAAAAAACGGCCTATTACTGCGAAATACCACTTTCAGAACTGAGGTTCCCATCCCAGACAAACACCACATTTGAAAAACACATCGTGATTAATGTTCTCCCTAGGTAGTAGAATCAGAAAAACATCATGGTTTCAAGATTCTCTCCTTGCCTTAAGAGAGATCCAGAGAATAATATTGGAAAAAACGGCATATTACCGCGAAATACCACTTTCAGAACTGAAATTCCCGGCCCAGACAAACACCAGATTTGAAAAAGACGTCGTGATTCATGTTCTCCCTAGGTAGTAGAATCAGAAAAACATCATGGTTTCAATATTCTCTCCTTGCCTTAAGAGAGATCCAGAGAATAATGTTCGAAAAAACGGCATATTACCGCAAAATACCACTTTCGGAACTGAGGTTCCCGGCCCAGACAACCACCAGATTTGAAAAAGACGTCGTGATTCATGTTCTCCCTTAGTAGTAGAATCAGAAAAACATCATGGTTTCAAGATTCTCTCCTTTCCTTAAGAGAGATCCAGAGAATAATGTTCGAAAAAACGACATATTACCGCGAAATACCACTTTCAGAACTGAGGTTCCCTGCCCAGACAAACACAAGATTTGAAAAACACGTCGTGATTCATGTTCTCCCTAGGTAGTAGAATCAGAAAAACATCATGGTTTCAAGATTCTCTCCTTGCCTTAAGAGAGATCCAAAGAATAAAGTTGGAAAAAACGGCCTATTACCGCATATACTCTAAAGGCTTATTGTATTGACGGTGAAACTCGATTTTTAGTACTGAGGTTCCCGGCCCTGACTAACACCAGATTTGAAAAAGACGTCGTGATTCATGTTCTCCCTAGGTAGTAGAAGCAGAAAAACATCCTGCTTATAAGATTCTCTCCTTGCCGTAAGAGAGATCCAGAGAATAATATTGGAAAAAACGGCCTATTACTGCGAACTACCACTTTCAGAACTGAGGTTCACATCCCAGACAAACACCAGATTTGAAAAACACGTCTTGATTCATATTCTCCCTAGGTAGTAGAATCAGAAAAACATCATGGTTTCAAGCTTCTCTCCTTGCCTTAAGAGAGATCCAAAGAATAAAGTTGGAAAAAACGGCCTATTACCGCATATACTCTAAAGGCCTATTGTATTGACGGTGAAACTCGATTTTTAGAACTGAGGTTCCCGGCCCTGACTAACACCAGATTTGAAAAAGACGTCGTAATTCATGTTCTCCCTAGGTAGTAGAATCAGAAAAACATCCTGCTTTCAAGATTCTCTCCTTGCCTTAAGAGAGATCCAGAGAATAATATTGGAAAAAACGGCCTATTACCGCGAAATACCACTTTCAGAACTGAGGTTCCCATCCCAGACAAACACCAGATTTGAAAAACACATGGTGATTCATGTTCTCCCTAGGTAGTAGAATCAGAAAAACATCATGGTTTCAAGATTCTCTCCTTGCCTTAAGAGAGATCCAGAGAATAATATTGGAAAAAACGGCATATTACCGCGAAATACCACTTTCAGAACTCAGGTTCCCGGCCCACACAAACACCAGATTTGAAAAAGAGGTCGTGATTCATGTTCTCCCTAGGTAGTAGAATCAGAAAAACATCATGCTTTCAAGCTTCTCTCCTTGCCTTAAGAGAGATCGAAAGAATAAAGTTGTAAAAAACGGCCTATTACCTCATATACTCTAAAGGCCTATTGTTTTGACGGTGAAACTCGATTTTTAGAACTGAGGTTCCCGGCCCCGACTAACACCAGATTTGAAAAAGACGTCGTGATTCATGTTCTCCCTAGCTAGTAGAATCAGAAAAACATCATGCATTCAAGATTCTCTCCTTGCCTTAAGAGAGATCCAGAGAATAATATTGGAAAAAACGGCATATTACCGCGAAATACCACTTTCAGAACTGAGGTTCCCGGCCCAGACAAACACCAGATTTGAAAAAGACGTCGTGATTCATGTTCTCCCTAGGTAGTAGAATCAGAAAAACATCATAGTTTCAAGCTTCTCTCCTTGCCTTAAGAGAGATCGAAAGAATAAAGTTGTAAAAAACGGCCTATTACCTCATATACTCTAAAGGCCTATTGTATTGACGGTGAAACTCGATTTTTAGAATTGAGGTTCCCGGCCCTGACTAACACCAGATTTGAAAAAGACGTCGTGATTCATGTTCTCCCTAGGTAGTAGAATCAGAAAAACATCATGCTTTCAAGATTCTCTCCTTGCCTTAAGAGAGATCCAGAGAATAATATTGGAAAAAACGGCCTATTACTGCGAAATACCATTTTCAGAACTGAGGTTCCCGGCCCAGACAAACACAAGATTTGAAAAACACGTCGTGATTCATGTTCTCCCTAGGTAGTAGAATCAGAAAAAATTATGGTTTCAAGCTTCTCTCCTTGCCTTAAGAGAGATCCAAAAAATAAAGTTGGAAAAAACGGCCTATTACCGTATATACTCTAAAGGCCTATTGTATTGACGGTGAAACTCGATTTTTAGAACTGAGGTTCCCGGCCCTGACTAACACCAGATTTGAAAAAGACGTCGTGATTCATGTTCTCCCTAGGTAGTAGAATCAGAAAAACATCCTGCTTTCAAGATTCTCTCCTTGCCTTAAGAGAGATCCAGAGAATCATATTGGAAAAAACGGCCTATTACTGCGAAATACCACTTTCAGAACTGAGGTTCCCATCCCAGACAAACACCACATTTGAAAAACACATCGTGATTCATGTTCTCCCTAGGTAGTAGAATCAGAAAAACATCATGGTTTCAAGATTCTCTCCTTGCCTTAAGAGAGATCCAGAGAATAATATTGGAAAAAACGGCATATTACCGCGAAATACCACTTTCAGAACTGAAGTTCCCGGCCCAGACAAACACCAGATTTGAAAAAGACGTCGTGATTCATGTTCTCCCTAGGTAGTAGAATCAGAAAAACATCATGGTTTCAATATTCTCTCCTTGCCTTAAGAGAGATCCAGAGAATAATGTTCGAAAAAACGGCATATTACCGCAAAATACCACTTTCGGAACTGAGGTTCCCGGCCCAGATAACCACCAGATTTGAAAAAGACGTCGTGATTCATGTTCTCCCTTAGTAGTAGAATCAGAAAAACATCATGGTTTCAAGATTCTCTCCTTTCCTTAAGAGAGATCCAGAGAATAATGTTCGAAAAAACGACATATTACCGCGAAATACCACTTTCAGAACTGAGGTTCCCTGCCCAGACAAACACAAGATTTGAAAAACACGTCGTGATTCATGTTCTCCCTAGGTAGTAGAATCAGAAAAACATCATGGTTTCAAGATTCTCTCCTTGCCTTAAGAGAGATCCAAAGAATAAAGTTGGAAAAAACGGCCTATTACCGCATATACTCTAAAGGCCTATTGTATTGACGGTGAAACTCGATTTTTAGTACTGAGGTTCCCGGCCCTGACTAACACCAGATTTGAAAAAGACGTCGTGATTCATGTTCTCCCTAGGTAGTAGAAGCAGAAAAACATCCTGCTTATAAGATTCTCTCCTTGCCGTAAGAGAGATCCAGAGAATAATATTGGAAAAAACGGCCTATTACTGCGAAATACCACTTTCAGAACTGAGGTTCACATCCCAGACAAACACCAGATTTGAAAAACACGTCTTGATTCATATTCTCCCTAGGTAGTAGAATCAGAAAAACATCATGGTTTCAAGCTTCTCTCCTTGCCTTAAGAGAGATCCAAAGAATAAAGTTGGAAAAAACGGCCTATTACCGCATATACTCTAAAGGCCTATTGTATTGACGGTGAAACTCGATTTTTAGAACTGAGGTTCCCGGCCCTGACTAACTCCAGATTTGAAAAAGACGTCGTAATTCATGTTCTCCCTAGGTAGTAGAATCAGAAAAACATCCTGCTTTCAAGATTCTCTCCTTGCCTTAAGAGAGATCCAGAGAATAATATTGGAAAAAACGGCCTATTACCGCGAAATACCACTTTCAGAACTGAGGTTCCCATCCCAGACAAACACCAGATTTCAAAAACACATGGTGATTCATGTTCTCCCTAGGTAGTAGAATCAGAAAAACATCATGGTTTCAAGATTCTCTCCTTGCCTTAAGAGAGATCCAGAGAATAATATTGGAAAAAACGGCATATTACCGCGAAATACCACTTTCAGAACTCAGGTTCCCGGCCCACACAAACACCAGATTTGAAAAAGACGTCGTGATTCATGTTCTCCCTAGGTAGTAGAATCAGAAAAACATCATGCTTTCAAGCTTCTCTCCTTGCCTTAAGAGAGATCGAAAGAATAAAGTTGTAAAAAACGGCCTATTACCTCATATACTCTAAAGGCCTATTGTATTGACGGTGAAACTCGATTTTTAGAATTGAGGTTCCCGGCCCTGACTAACACCAGATTTGAAAACGACGTCGTGATTCATGTTCTCCCTAGGTAGTAGAATCAGAAAAACATCATGCTTTCAAGATTCTCTCCTTGCCTTAAGAGAGATCCAGAGAATAATATTGGAAAAAACGGCCTATTACTGCGAAATACCACTTTCAGAACTGAGGTTCCCGGCCCAGACAAACACAAGATTTGAAAAACACGTCGTGATTCATGTTCTCCCTAGGTAGTAGAATCAGAAAAAATTATGGTTTCAAGCTTCTCTCCTTGCCTTAAGAGAGATCCAAAAAATAAAGTTGGAAAAAACGGCCTATTACCGTATATACTCTAAAGGCCTATTGTATTGACGGTGAAACTCGATTTTTAGAACTGAGGTTCCCGGCCCTGACTAACACCAGATTTGAAAAAGACGTCGTGATTCATGTTCTCCCTAGGTAGTAGAATCAGAAAAACATCCTGCTTTCAAGATTCTCTCCTTGCCTTAAGAGAGATCCAGAGAATCATATTGGAAAAAACGGCCTATTACTGCGAAATACCACTTTCAGAACTGAGGTTCCCATCCCAGACAAACACCACATTTGAAAAACACATCGTGATTAATGTTCTCCCTAGGTAGTAGAATCAGAAAAACATCATGGTTTCAAGATTCTCTCCTTGCCTTAAGAGAGATCCAGAGAATAATATTGGAAAAAACGGCATATTACCGCGAAATACCACTTTCAGAACTGAAGTTCCCGGCCCAGACAAACACCAGATTTGAAAAAGACGTCGTGATTCATGTTCTCCCTAGGTAGTAGAATCAGAAAAACATCATGGTTTCAATATTCTCTCCTTGCCTTAAGAGAGATCCAGAGAATAATGTTCGAAAAAACGGCATATTACCGCAAAATACCACTTTCGGAACTGAGGTTCCCGGCCCAGACAACCACCAGATTTGAAAAAGACGTCGTGATTCATGTTCTCCCTTAGTAGTAGAATCAGAAAAACATCATGGTTTCAAGATTCTCTCCTTTCCTTAAGAGAGATCCAGAGAATAATGTTCGAAAAAACGACATATTACCGCGAAATACCACTTTCAGAACTGAGGTTCCCTGCCCAGACAAACACAAGATTTGAAAAACACGTCGTGATTCATGTTCTCCCTAGGTAGTAGAATCAGAAAAACATCATGGTTTCAAGATTCTCTCCTTGCCTTAAGAGAGATCCAAAGAATAAAGTTGGAAAAAACGGCCTATTACCGCATATACTCTAAAGGCTTATTGTATTGACGGTGAAACTCGATTTTTAGTACTGAGGTTCCCGGCCCTGACTAACACCAGATTTGAAAAAGACGTCGTGATTCATGTTCTCCCTAGGTAGTAGAAGCAGAAAAACATCCTGCTTATAAGATTCTCTCCTTGCCGTAAGAGAGATCCAGAGAATAATATTGGAAAAAACGGCCTATTACTGCGAACTACCACTTTCAGAACTGAGGTTCACATCCCAGACAAACACCAGATTTGAAAAACACGTCTTGATTCATATTCTCCCTAGGTAGTAGAATCAGAAAAACATCATGGTTTCAAGCTTCTCTCCTTGCCTTAAGAGAGATCCAAAGAATAAAGTTGGAAAAAACGGCCTATTACCGCATATACTCTAAAGGCCTATTGTATTGACGGTGAAACTCGATTTTTAGAACTGAGGTTCCCGGCCCTGACTAACACCAGATTTGAAAAAGACGTCGTAATTCATGTTCTCCCTAGGTAGTAGAATCAGAAAAACATCCTGCTTTCAAGATTCTCTCCTTGCCTTAAGAGAGATCCAGAGAATAATATTGGAAAAAACGGCCTATTACCGCGAAATACCACTTTCAGAACTGAGGTTCCCATCCCAGACAAACACCAGATTTGAAAAACACATGGGGATTCATGTTCTCCCTAGGTAGTAGAATCAGAAAAACATCATGGTTTCAAGATTCTCTCCTTGCCTTAAGAGAGATCCAGAGAATAATATTGGAAAAAACGGCATATTACCGCGAAATACCACTTTCAGAACTCAGGTTCCCGGCCCACACAAACACCAGATTTGAAAAAGACGTCGTGATTCATGTTCTCCCTAGGTAGTAGAATCAGAAAAACATCATGCTTTCAAGCTTCTCTCCTTGCCTTAAGAGAGATCGAAAGAATAAAGTTGTAAAAAACGGCCTATTACCTCATATACTCTAAAGGCCTATTGTTTTGACGGTGAAACTCGATTTTTAGAACTGAGGTTCCCGGCCCCGACTAACACCAGATTTGAAAAAGACGTCGTGATTCATGTTCTCCCTAGCTAGTAGAATCAGAAAAACATCATGCTTTCAAGATTCTCTCCTTGCCTTAAGAGAGATCCAGAGAATAATATTGGAAAAAACGGCCTATTACTGCGAAATACCACTTTCAGAACTGAGGTTCCCGGCGCAGACAAACACAAGATTTGAAAAACACGTCGTGATTCATTTTCTCCCTAGGTAGTAGAATCAGAAAAACATCATGGTTTCAAGCTTCTCTCCTTGCCTTAAGAGAGATCCAAAGAATAAAGTTGGAAAAAACGGCCTATTACCGCATATACTCTAAAGGCCTATTGTATTGACGGTGAAACTCGATTTTTAGAACTGAGGTTCCCGGCCCTGACTAACACCAGATTTGAAAAAGACGTCGTGATTCATGTTCTCCCTAGGTAGTAGAATCAGAAAAACATCCTGCTTTCAAGATTCTCTCCTTGCCTTAAGAGAGATCCCGAGAATCATATTGGAAAAAACGGCCTATTACTGCGAAATACCACTTTCAGAACTGAGGTTCCCATCCCAGACAAACACCAGATTTGAAAAACACATCGTGATTCATGTTATCCCTAGGTAGTAGAATCAGAAAAACATCATGGTTTCAAGATTCTCTCCTTGCCTTAAGAGAGATCCAGAGAATAATATTGGAAAAAACGGCATATTACCGCGAAATACCACTTTCAGAACTGAAATTCCCGGCCCAGACAAACACCAGATTTGAAAAAGACGTCGTGATTCATGTTCTCCCTAAGTAGTAGAATCAGAAAAACATCATAGTTTCAAGCTTCTCTCCTTGCCTTAAGAGAGATCGAAAGAATAAAGTTGTAAAAAACGGCCTATTACCTCATATACTCTAAAGGCCTATTGTATTGACGGTGAAACTCGATTTTTAGAACTGAGGTTCCCGGCTCTGACTAACACCAGATTTGAAAAAGACGTCGTGATTCATGTTCTCCCTAGGTAGTAGAATCAGAAAAACATCATGCTTTCAAGATTCTCTCCTTGCCTTAAGAGAGATCCAGAGAATAATATTGGAAAAAACGGCCTATTACTGCGAAATACCACTTTCAGAACTGAGGTTCCCGGCCCAGACAAACACAAGATTTGAAAAACACGTCGTGATTCATGTTCTCCCTAGGTAGTAGAATCAGAAAAAATTATGGTTTCAAGCTTCTCTCCTTGCCTTAAGAGAGATCCAAAAAATAAAGTTGGAAAAAACGGCCTATTACCGTATATACTCTAAAGGCCTATTGTATTGACGGTGAAACTCGATTTTTAGAACTGAGGTTCCCGTCCCTGACTAACACCAGATTTGAAAAAGACGTCGTAATTCATGTTCTCCCTAGGTAGTAGAATCAGAAAAACATCCTGCTTTCAAGATTCTCTCCTTGCCTTAAGAGAGATCCAGAGAATAATATTGGAAAAAACGGCCTATTACCGCGAAATACCACTTTCAGAACTGAGGTTCCCATCCCAGACAAACACCAGATTTGAAAAACACATGGGGATTCATGTTCTCCCTAGGTAGTAGAATCAGAAAAACATCATGGTTTCAAGATTCTCTCCTTGCCTTAAGAGAGATCCAGAGAATAATATTGGAAAAAACGGCATATTACCGCGAAATACCACTTTCAGAACTCAGGTTCCCGGCCCACACAAACACCAGATTTGAAAAAGACGTCGTGATTCATGTTCTCCCTAGGTAGTAGAATCAGAAAAACATCATGCTTTCAAGCTTCTCTCCTTGCCTTAAGAGAGATCGAAAGAATAAAGTTGTAAAAAACGGCCTATTACCTCATATACTCTAAAGGCCTATTGTTTTGACGGTGAAACTCGATTTTTAGAACTGAGGTTCCCGGCCCCGACTAACACCAGATTTGAAAAAGACGTCGTGATTCATGTTCTCCCTAGCTAGTAGAATCAGAAAAACATCATGCTTTCAAGATTCTCTCCTTGCCTTAAGAGAGATCCAGAGAATAATATTGGAAAAAACGGCCTATTACTGCGAAATACCACTTTCAGAACTGAGGTTCCCATCCCAGACAAACACCAGATTTGAAAAACACATCGTGATTCATGTTATCCCTAGGTAGTAGAATCAGAAAAACATCATGGTTTCAAGATTCTCTCCTTGCCTTAAGAGAGATCCAGAGAATAATATTGGAAAAAACGGCATATTACCGCGAAATACCACTTTCAGAACTGAGGTTCCCGGCCCAGACAAACACCAGATTTGAAAAAGACGTCGTGATTCATGTTCTCCCTAAGTAGTAGAATCAGAAAAACATCATAGTTTCAAGCTTCTCTCCTTGCCTTAAGAGAGATCGAAAGAATAAAGTTGTAAAAAACGGCCTATTACCTCATATACTCTAAAGGCCTATTGTATTGACGGTGAAACTCGATTTTTAGAACTGAGGTTCCCGGCTCTGACTAACACCAGATTTGAAAAAGACGTCGTGATTCATGTTCTCCCTAGGTAGTAGAATCAGAAAAACATCATGCTTTCAAGATTCTCTCCTTGCCTTAAGAGAGATCCAGAGAATAATATTGGAAAAAACGGGCTATTACTGCGAAATACCACTTTCAGAACTGAGGTTCCCGGCCCAGACAAACACAAGATTTGAAAAACACGTCGTGATTCATGTTCTCCCTAGGTAGTAGAATCAGAAAAAATTATGGTTTCAAGCTTCTCTCCTTGCCTTAAGAGAGATCCAAAAAATAAAGTTGGAAAAAACGGCCTATTACCGTATATACTCTAAAGGCCTATTGTATTGACGGTGAAACTCGATTTTTAGAACTGAGGTTCCCGGCCCTGACTAACACCAGATTTGAAAAAGACGTCGTGCTTCATGTTCTCCCTAGGTAGTAGAATCAGAAAAACATCCTGCTTTCAAGATTCTCTCCTTGCCTTAAGAGAGATCCAGAGAATCATATTGGAAAAAACGGCCTATTACTGCGAAATACCACTTTCAGAACTGAGGTTCCCATCCCAGACAAACACCACATTTGAAAAACACATCGTGATTCATGTTCTCCCTAGGTAGTAGAATCAGAAAAACATCATGGTTTCAAGATTCTCTCCTTGCCTTAAGAGAGATCCAGAGAATAATATTGGAAAAAACGGCATATTACCGCAAAATACCACTTTCGGAACTGAAGTTCCCGGCCCAGACAAACACCAGATTTGAAAAAGACGTCGTGATTCATGTTCTCCCTAGGTAGTAGAATCAGAAAAACATCATGGTTTCAAGATTCTCTCCTTGCCTTAAGAGAGATCCAGAGAATAATGTTCGAAAAAACGGCATATTACCGCAAAATACCACTTTCGGAACTGAGGTTCCCGGCCCAGACAACCACCAGATTTGAAAAAGACGTCGTGATTCATGTTCTCCCTAGGTAGTAGAATCAGAAAAACATCATGGTTTCAAGATTCTCTCCTTTCCTTAAGAGAGATCCAGAGAATAATGTTCGAAAAAACGACATATTACCGCGAAATACCACTTTCAGAACTGAGGTTCCCTGCCCAGACAAACACAAGATTTGAAAAACACGTCGTGATTCATGTTCTCCCTAGGTAGTAGAATCAGAAAAACATCATGGTTTCAAGATTCTCTCCTTGCCTTAAGAGAGATCCAAAGAATAACGTTGGAAAAAACGGCCTATTACCGCATATACTCTAAAGGCCTATTGTATTGACGGTGAAACTCGATTTTTAGTACTGAGGTTCCCGGCCCTGACTAACACCAGATTTGAAAAAGACGTCGTGATTCATGTTCTCCCTAGGTAGTAGAATCAGAAAAACATCCTGCTTTCAAGATTCTCTCCTTGCCTTAAGAGAGATCCAGAGAATAATATTGGAAAAAACGGCATATTAACGCGAAATACCACTTTCAGAACTCAGGTTCCCAGCCCAGACAAACACCAGATTTGAAAAAGACGTCGTGATTCATGTTCTCCCTAGGTAGTAGAATCAGAAAAACATCATGGTTTCAAGCTTGTCTCCTTGCCTTAAGAGAGATCGAAAGAATAAAGTTGGAAAAAACGGCCTATTACCTCATATACTCTAAAGGCCTATTGTATTGACGGTGAAACTCGATTTTTAGAACTGAGGTTCCCGGCCCTAACACCAGATTTGAAAAAGACGTCGTGATTCATGTTCTCCCTAGGTAGTAGAATCAGAAAAACATCCTGCTTTCAAGATTCTCTCCTTGCCTTAAGAGAGATCCAGAGAATAATATTGGAAAAAACGGCCTATTACTGCGAAATACCACTTTCAGAACTGAGGTTCCCATCCCAGACAAACACCAGATTTGAAAAACATATCGTGATTCATGTTCTCCCTAGGTAGTAGAATCAGAAAAACATCATGGTTTCAAGATTCTCTCCTTGCCTTAAGAGAGATCCAGAGAATAA
Source organism: Liasis olivaceus (assembly GCA_030867105.1). Classification (NCBI taxonomy): domain Eukaryota; kingdom Metazoa; phylum Chordata; class Lepidosauria; order Squamata; family Pythonidae; genus Liasis; species Liasis olivaceus. Next base: position 61,942,493 of record CM061351.1, read on the forward strand.
TATTGGAAAAAACGGCATATTACCGCAAAATACCACTTTCGGAACTGAAGTTCCCGGCCCAGACAAACACCAGATTTGAAAAAGACGTCGTGATTCATGTTCTCCCTAGGTAGTAGAATCAGAAAAACATCATGGTTTCAAGATTCTCTCCTTGCCTTAAGAGAGATCCAGAGAATAATGTTCGAAAAAACGGCATATTACCGCAAAATACCACTTTCGGAACTGAGGTTCCCGGCCCAGACAACCACCAGATTTGAAAAAGACGTCGTGATTCATGTTCTCCCTAGGTAGTAGAATCAGAAAAACATCATGGTTTCAAGATTCTCTCCTTTCCTTAAGAGAGATCCAGAGAATAATGTTCGAAAAAACGACATATTACCGCGAAATACCACTTTCAGAACTGAGGTTCCCTGCCCAGACAAACACAAGATTTGAAAAACACGTCGTGATTCATGTTCTCCCTAGGTAGTAGAATCAGAAAAACATCATGGTTTCAAGATTCTCTCCTTGCCTTAAGAGAGATCCAAAGAATAACGTTGGAAAAAACGGCCTATTACCGCATATACTCTAAAGGCCTATTGTATTGACGGTGAAACTCGATTTTTAGTACTGAGGTTCCCGGCCCTGACTAACACCAGATTTGAAAAAGACGTCGTGATTCATGTTCTCCCTAGGTAGTAGAATCAGAAAAACATCCTGCTTTCAAGATTCTCTCCTTGCCTTAAGAGAGATCCAGAGAATAATATTGGAAAAAACGGCATATTAACGCGAAATACCACTTTCAGAACTCAGGTTCCCAGCCCAGACAAACACCAGATTTGAAAAAGACGTCGTGATTCATGTTCTCCCTAGGTAGTAGAATCAGAAAAACATCATGGTTTCAAGCTTGTCTCCTTGCCTTAAGAGAGATCGAAAGAATAAAGTTGGAAAAAACGGCCTATTACCTCATATACTCTAAAGGCCTATTGTATTGACGGTGAAACTCGATTTTTAGAACTGAGGTTCCCGGCCCTAACACCAGATTTGAAAAAGACGTCGTGATTCATGTTCTCCCTAGGTAGTAGAATCAGAAAAACATCCTGCTTTCAAGATTCTCTCCTTGCCTTAAGAGAGATCCAGAGAATAATATTGGAAAAAACGGCCTATTACTGCGAAATACCACTTTCAGAACTGAGGTTCCCATCCCAGACAAACACCAGATTTGAAAAACATATCGTGATTCATGTTCTCCCTAGGTAGTAGAATCAGAAAAACATCATGGTTTCAAGATTCTCTCCTTGCCTTAAGAGAGATCCAGAGAATAATATTGGAAAAAACGGCATATTACCGCGAAATACCACTTTCAGAACTCAGGTTCCCGGCCGAGACAAACACCAGATTTGAAAAAGACGTCGTGATTCATGTTCTCCCTAGGTAGTAGAATCAGAAAAACATCCTGCTTTCAAGATTCTCTCCTTGCCTTAAGAGAGATCCAGAGAATCATATTGGAAAAAACGGCCTATTACTGCGAAATACCACTTTCAGAACTGAGGTTCCCATCCCAGACAAACACCAGATTTGAAAAACACATCGTGATTCATGTTATCCCTAGGTAGTAGAATCAGAAAAACATCATGCTTTCAAGATTCTCTCCTTGCCTTAAGAGAGATCCAGAGAATAATATTGGAAAAAACGGCCTATTACTGCGGAATACCACTTTCAGAACTGAGGTTCCCGGCCCAGACAAACACCAGATTTCAAAAACACGTCGTGATTCATCTTCTCCCTAGGTAGTAGAATCAGAAAAACATCATGGTTTCAAGCTTCTCTCCTTGCCTTAAGAGAGATCCAAAGAATAAAGTTGGAAAAAACGGCCTATTACCGCATATACTCTAAAGGCCTATGGTATTGACGGTGAAACTCGATTTTTAGAACTGAGGTTCCCGTCCCTGACTAACACCAGATTTGAAAAAGACGTCATGATTCATGTTCTCCCTAGTTAGTAGAATCAGAAAAACATCACGGTTTCAAGATTCTCTCCTTGCCTTAAGAGAGATCCAGAGTATAATATTGGAAAAAACGGCATATTACCGCGAAATACCACTTTCAGAACTGAGGCTCCCGGCCCAGACAAACACCAGATTTGAAAAAGACGTCGTGCTTCATGTTCTCCCTAGGTAGTAGAATCAGAAAAACATCCTGCTTTCAAGATTCTCTCCTTGCCTTAAGAGAGATCCAGAGAATCATATTGGAAAAAACGGCCTATTACTGCGAAATACCACTTTCAGAACTGAGGTTCCCATCCCAGACAAACACCAGATTTGAAAAACACATCGTGATTCATGTTATCCCTAGGTAGTAGAATCAGAAAAACATCATGCTTTCAAGATTCTCTCCTTGCCTTAAGAGAGATCCAGAGAATAATATTGGAAAAAACGGCATATTACCGCGAAATACCACTTTCAGAATTGAGGTTCCCTGCCCAGACAAACACAAGATTTGAAAAACACGTCGTGATTCATGTTCTCCCTAGGTAGTAGAATCAGAAAAACATCATGGTTTCAAGATTCTCTCCTTGCCTTAAGAGAGATCCAAAGAATAAAGTTGGAAAAAACGGCCTATTACCGCATATACTCTAAAGGCCTATTGTATTGACGGTGAAACTCGATTTTTAGTACTGAGGTTCCCGGCCCTGACTAACACCAGATTTGAAAAAGACGTCGTGATTCATGTTCTCCCTAGGTAGTAGAAGCAGAAAAACATCCTGCTTATAAGATTCTCTCCTTGCCGTAAGAGAGATCCAGAGAATAATATTGGAAAAAACGGCCTATTACTGCGAAATACCACTTTCAGAACTGAGGTTCACATCCCAGACAAACACCAGATTTGAAAAACACGTCTTGATTCATATTCTCCCTAGGTAGTAGAATCAGAAAAACATCATGGTTTCAAGCTTCTCTCCTTGCCTTAAGAGAGATCCAAAGAATAAAGTTGGAAAAAACGGCCTATTACCGCATATACTCTTAAGGCCTATGGTATTGACGGTGAAACTCGATTTTTAGAACTGAGGTTCCCGTCCCTGACTAACACCAGATTTGAAAAGACGTCGTGATTCATGTTCTCCCTAGGTAGTAGAATCAGAAAAACATCATGCTTTCAAGATTCTCTCCTTGCCTTAAGAGAGATCCAGAGAATCATATTGGAAAAAACGGCCTATTACTGCGAAATACCACTTTCAGAACTGAGGTTCCCATCCCAGACAAACACCAGATTTGAAAAACATATCGTGATTCATGTTCTCCCTAGGTAGTAGAATCAGAAAAACATCATGGTTTCAAGATTCTCTCCTTGCCTTAAGAGAGATCCAAAGAATAAAGTTGGAAAAAACGGCCTATTACCGCATATACTCTAAAGGCCTATGGTATTGACGGTGAAACTCGATTTTTAGAACTGAGGTTCCCGTCCCTGACTAACACCAGATTTGAAAAGACGTCGTGATTCATGTTTTCCCTAGGTAGTAGAATCAGAAAAACATCACGGTTTCAAGATTCTCTCCTTGCCTTAAGAGAGATCCAGAGAATAATATTGGAAAAAACGGCATATTACCGCGAAATACCACTTTCAGAACTGAGGTTCCCGGCCGAGACAAACACCAGATTTGAAAAAGACGTCGTGCTTCATGTTCTCCCTAGGTAGTAGAATCAGAAAAACATCATGGTTTCAAGATTCTCTCCTTCCCTTAAGAGAGATCCAGAGAATAATGTTCGAAAGAACGGCATATTACCGCGAAATACCACTTTCAGAAATGAGGTTCCCGGCCGAGACAAACACCAGATTTGAAAAAGAAGTCGTGATTCATGTTCTACCTAGGTAGTAGAATCAGAAAAACATCATGATTTCAAGATTCTCTCCTTGCCTTAAGAGAGATCCAGAGAATAATGTTTGAAAAAACAGCATTTTACTGGGAAATACCACTTTCAGAACTGAGGTTCCCTACCCAGAGAAACACAAGGTTTGAAAAACACGTCGTGATTCATGTCCTTCCTAGGTAGTAGAATCAGAAAAACATCATTGTTTCAGGCTTCTCTCCTTGCCTTAAGAGAGATCCAAAGAATAAAGTTGGAAAAAACGGCCTATTACCGCATATACTCTAAAGGCCTATTGTATTGACGGTGAAATTCGATTTTTAGAACTGAGGTTCCCGTCCCTGACTAACAACAGATTTGAAAAAGACGTCGTGATTCATGTTCTCCCTAGGTAGTAGAATCAGAAAAACATCACGGTTTCAAGATTCTCTCCTTGCCTTAAGAGAGATCCAGAGAATAATATTGGAAAAAACGGCATATTACCGCGAAATACCACTTTTAGAACTAAGGTTCCCGGCCCAGACAAACACCAGATTTGAAAAACACGTCGTGATTCATGTTCTCCCTAGGTAGGAGAATCAGAAAAACATCATGGTTTCAAGATTCTCTCCTTCCCTTAAGAGAGATCCAGAGAATAATGTTCGAAAAAACGGCATATTACCGCGAAATACCACTTTCAGAACTGAGGTTCACTGCCCAGAGAAACACAAGGTTTGAAAAACACGTCGTGATTCATGTTGTTCCTAGGTAGTAGAATCAGAAAAACATCATGGTTTCAAGCTTCTCTCCTTGCCTTAAGAGAGATCCAAAGAATAAAGTTGGAAAAAACGGCCTATTACCGCATATACTCTAAAGGCCTATTGTATTGACGGTGAAACTCGATTTTTAGAACTGAGGTTCCCGGCCCTGACTAACACCAGATTTGAAAAAGACGTCGTGATTCATGTTCTCACTAGGTAGTAGAATCAGAAAAACATCCTGCTTTCAAGATTCTCTCCTTGCCTTAAGAGAGATCCAGAGAATAATATTGGAAAAAACGGCATATTACCGCGAAATACCACTTTCAGAACTCAGGTTCCCGGCCAGACAAACACCAGATTTGAAAAAGACGTCGTGATTCATGTTCTCCCTAGGTAGTAGAATCAGAAAAACATCATGGTTTCAAGCTTCTCTCCTTGCCTTAAGAGAGATCGAAAGAATAAAGTTGGAAAAAACGGCCTATTACCTCATATACTCTAAAGGCCTATTGTTTTGACGGTGAAACTCGATTTTTAGAACTGAGGTTCCCGGCCCTGACTAACACCAGATTTGAAAAAGACGTCGTGATTCATGTTCTCCCTAGGTAGTAGAATCAGAAAAACATCATGCTTTCAAGATTCTCTCCTTGCCTTAAGAGAGATCCAGAGAATAATATTGGAAAAAACGGCCTATTACTGCGAAATACCACTTTCAGAACTGAGGTTCCCGGCCCAGACAAACACAAGATTTGAAAAACACGTCGTGATTAATGTTCTCCCTAGGTAGTAGAATCAGAAAAACATCATGGTTTCAAGCTTCTCTCCTTGCCTTAAGAGAGATCCAAAGAATAAAGTTGGAAAAAACGGCCTATTACCGCATATACTCTAAAGGCCTATGGTATTGACGGTGAAACTCGATTTTTAGAACTGAGGTTCCCGTCCCTGACTAACACCAGATTTGAAAAAGACGTCGTGATTCATGTTCTCCCTAGGTAGTAGAATCAGAAAAACATCCTGCTTTCAAGATTCTCTCCTTGCCTTAAGGGAAATCCAGAGAATAATATTGGAAAAAACGGCCTATTACTGCGAAATACCACTTTCAGAACTGAGGTTCCCATCCCAGACAAACACCAGATTTGAAAAACATATCGTGATTCATGTTCTCCCTAGGTAGTAGAATCAGAAAAACATCATGGTTTCAAGATTCTCTCCTTGCCTTAAGAGAGATCCAGAGAATAATATTGGAAAAAACGGCATATTACCGCGAAATACCACTTTCAGAACTCAGGTTCCCGGCCCAGACAAACACCAGATTTGAAAAAGACGTCGTGATTCATGTTCTCCCTAGGTAGTAGAATCAGAAAAACATCATGGTTTCAAGATTCTCTCCTTCCCTTAAGAGAGATCCAGAGAATAATGTTCGAAAAAACGGCATATTACAGCGAAATACCACTTTCAGAACTGACGTTCCCGGCCGAGACAAACACCAGATTTGAAAAAGACGTCGTGATTCATTTTCTCCCTAGCTAGTAGAATCAGAAAAACATCCTGCTTTCAAGATTCTCTCCTTGCCTTAAGAGAGATCCAGAGAATCATATTAGAAAAAACGGCCTATTACTGCGAAATACCACTTTCAGAACTGAGGTTCCCATCCCAGACAAACACCAGATTTGAAAAACATATCGTGATTCATGTTCTCCCTAGGTAGTAGAATCAGAAAAACATCATGGTTTCAAGATTCTCTCCTTGCCTTAAGAGAGATCCAAAGAATAAAGTTGGAAAAAACGGCCTATTACCGCATATACTCTAAAGGCCTATGGTATTGACAGTGAAACTCGATTTTTAGAACTGAGGTTCCCGTCCCTGACTAACACCAGATTTGAAAAGACGTCGTGATTCATGTTTTCCCTAGGTAGTAGAATCAGAAAAACATCACGGTTTCAAGATTCTCTCCTTGCCTTAAGAGAGATCCAGAGAATAATATTGGAAAAAACGGCATATTACCGCGAAATACCACTTTCAGAACTGAGGTTCCCGGCCGAGACAAACACCAGATTTGAAAAAGACGTCGTGCTTCATGTTCTCCCTAGGTAGTAGAATCAGAAAAACATCATGGTTTCAAGATTCTCTCCTTCCCTTAAGAGAGATCCAGAGAATAATGTTCGAAAAAATGGCATATTACCGCGAAATACCACTTTCAGAACTGAGGTTCCCGGCCGAGACAAACACCAGATTTGAAAAAGACGTCATGATTCATGTTCTCCCTAGGTAGTAGAATCAGAAAAACATCCTGCTTTCAAGATTCTCTCCTTGCCTTAAGAGAGATCCAGAGAATAATATTGGAAAAAACGGCCTATTACTGCGAAATACCACTTTCAGAACTGAGGTTCCCATCCCAGACAAACACCAGATTTGAAAAACATATCGTGATTCATGTTCTCCCTAGGTAGTAGAATCAGAAAAACATCATAGTTTCGAGCTTCTCTCCTTGCCTTAAGAGAGATCCAAAGAATAAAGTTGGAAAAAACGGCCTATTATCGCATATACTCTAAAGGCCTATGGTATTGACGGTGAAACTCGATTTTTAGAACTGAGGTTCCTGTCCCTGACTAACACCAGATTTGAAAAAGACGTCGTGATTCATGTTCTCCCTAGGTAGTAGAATCAGAAAAACATCACGGTTTCAAGATTCTCTCCTTGCCTTAAGAGAGATCCAGAGAATAATATTGGAAAAAATGGCATATTACCGCGAAATACCACTTTCAGAACTGAGGTTCCCGGCCCAGACAAACACCAGATTTGAAAAAGACGTCGTGCTTCATGTTCTCCCTAGGTAGTAGAATCAGAAAAACATCATGGTTTCAAGATTCTCTCCTTCCCTTAAGAGAGATCCAGAGAATAATGTTCGAAAGAACGGCATATTACCGCGAAATACCACTTTCAGAAATGAGGTTCCCGGCCGAGACAAACACCAGATTTGAAAAAGAAGTCGTGATTCATGTTCTACCTAGGTAGTAGAATCAGAAAAACATCATGATTTCAAGATTCTCTCCTTGCCTTAAGAGAGATCCAGAGAATAATGTTCGAAAAAACGGCATATTACCGCGAAATACCACTTTCAGAACTGAGGTTCACTGCCCAGAGAAACACAAGGTTTGAAAAACACGTCGTGATTCATGTTGTTCCTAGGTAGTAGAATCAGAAAAACATCATGGTTTCAAGCTTCTCTCCTTGCCTTAAGAGAGATCCAAAGAATAAAGTTGGAAAAAACGGCCTATTACCGCATATACTCTAAAGGCCTATTGTATTGACGGTGAAACTCGATTTTTAGAACTGAGGTTCCCGGCCCTGACTAACACCAGATTTGAAAAAGACGTCGTGATTCATGTTCTCACTAGGTAGTAGAATCAGAAAAACATCCTGCTTTCAAGATTCTCTCCTTGCCTTAAGAGAGATCCAGAGAATAATATTGGAAAAAACGGCATATTACCGCGAAATACCACTTTCAGAACTCAGGTTCCCGGCCAGACAAACACCAGATTTGAAAAAGACGTCGTGATTCATGTTCTCCCTAGGTAGTAGAATCAGAAAAACATCATGGTTTCAAGCTTCTCTCCTTGCCTTAAGAGAGATCGAAAGAATAAAGTTGGAAAAAACGGCCTATTACCTCATATACTCTAAAGGCCTATTGTTTTGACGGTGAAACACGATTTTTAGAACTGAGGTTCCCGGCCCTGACTAACACCAGATTTGAAAAAGACGTCGTGATTCATGTTCTCCCTAGGTAGTAGAATCAGAAAAACATCATGCTTTCAAGATTCTCTCCTTGCCTTAAGAGAGATCCAGAGAATAATATTGGAAAAAACGGCCTATTACTGCGAAATACCACTTTCAGAACTGAGGTTCCCGGCCCAGACAAACACAAGATTTGAAAAACACGTCGTGATTAATGTTCTCCCTAGGTAGTAGAATCAGAAAAACATCATGGTTTCAAGCTTCTCTCCTTGCCTTAAGAGAGATCCAAAGAATAAAGTTGGAAAAAACGGCCTATTACCGCATATACTCTAAAGGCCTATGGTATTGACGGTGAAACTCGATTTTTAGAACTGAGGTTCCCGTCCCTGACTAACACCAGATTTGAAAAAGACGTCGTGATTCATGTTCTCCCTAGGTAGTAGAATCAGAAAAACATCCTGCTTTCAAGATTTTCTCCTTGCCTTAAGAGAAATCCAGAGAATAATATTGGAAAAAACGGCCTATTACTGCGAAATACCACTTTCAGAACTGAGGTTCCCATCCCAGACAAACACCAGATTTGAAAAACATATCGTGATTCATGTTCTCCCTAGGTAGTAGAATCAGAAAAACATCATGGTTTCAAGATTCTCTCCTTGCCTTAAGAGAGATCCAGAGAATAATATTGGAAAAAACGGCATATTACCGCGAAATACCACTTTCAGAACTCAGGTTCCCGGCCCAGACAAACACCAGATTTGAAAAAGACATCGTGATTCATGTTCTCCCTAGGTAGTAGAATCAGAAAAACATCATGGTTTCAAGATTCTCTCCTTCCCTTAAGAGAGATCCAGAGAATAATGTTCGAAAAAACGGCATATTACAGCGAAATACCACTTTCAGAACTGACGTTCCCGGCCGAGACAAACACCAGATTTGAAAAAGACGTCGTGATTCATTTTCTCCCTAGCTAGTAGAATCAGAAAAACATCCTGCTTTCAAGATTCTCTCCTTGCCTTAAGAGAGATCCAGAGAATCATATTAGAAAAAACGGCCTATTACTGCGAAATACCACTTTCAGAACTGAGGTTCCCATCCCAGACAAACACCAGATTTGAAAAACATATCGTGATTCATGTTCTCCCTAGGTAGTAGAATCAGAAAAACATCATGGTTTCAAGATTCTCTCCTTGCCTTAAGAGAGATCCAAAGAATAAAGTTGGAAAAAACGGCCTATTACCGCATATACTCTAAAGGCCTATGGTATTGACGGTGAAACTCGATTTTTAGAACTGAGGTTCCCGTCCCTGACTAACACCAGATTTGAAAAGACGTCGTGATTCATGTTTTCCCTAGGTAGTAGAATCAGAAAAACATCACGGTTTCAAGATTCTCTCCTTGCCTTAAGAGAGATCCAGAGAATAATATTGGAAAAAATGGCATATTACCGCGAAATACCACTTTCAGAACTGAGGTTCCCGGCCCAGACAAACACCAGATTTGAAAAAGACGTCGTGCTTCATGTTCTCCCTAGGTAGTAGAATCAGAAAAACATCATGGTTTCAAGATTCTCTCCTTCCCTTAAGAGAGATCCAGAGAATAATGTTCGAAAGAACGGCATATTACCGCGAAATACCACTTTCAGAAATGAGGTTCCCGGCCGAGACAAACACCAGATTTGAAAAAGAAGTCGTGATTCATGTTCTACCTAGGTAGTAGAATCAGAAAAACATCATGATTTCAAGATTCTCTCCTTGCCTTAAGAGAGATCCAGAGAATAATGTTCGAAAAAACGGCATATTACCGCGAAATACCACTTTCAGAACTGAGGTTCACTGCCCAGAGAAACACAAGGTTTGAAAAACACGTCGTGATTCATGTTGTTCCTAGGTAGTAGAATCAGAAAAACATCATGGTTTCAAGCTTCTCTCCTTGCCTTAAGAGAGATCCAAAGAATAAAGTTGGAAAAAACGGCCTATTACCGCATATACTCTAAAGGCCTATTGTATTGACGGTGAAACTCGATTTTTAGAACTGAGGTTCCCGGCCCTGACTAACACCAGATTTGAAAAAGACGTCGTGATTCATGTTCTCACTAGGTAGTAGAATCAGAAAAACATCCTGCTTTCAAGATTCTCTCCTTGCCTTAAGAGAGATCCAGAGAATAATATTGGAAAAAACGGCATATTACCGCGAAATACCACTTTCAGAACTCAGGTTCCCGGCCAGACAAACACCAGATTTGAAAAAGACGTCGTGATTCATGTTCTCCCTAGGTAGTAGAATCAGAAAAACATCATGGTTTCAAGCTTCTCTCCTTGCCTTAAGAGAGATCGAAAGAATAAAGTTGGAAAAAACGGCCTATTACCTCATATACTCTAAAGGCCTATTGTTTTGACGGTGAAACACGATTTTTAGAACTGAGGTTCCCGGCCCTGACTAACACCAGATTTGAAAAAGACGTCGTGATTCATGTTCTCCCTAGGTAGTAGAATCAGAAAAACATCATGCTTTCAAGATTCTCTCCTTGCCTTAAGAGAGATCCAGAGAATAATATTGGAAAAAACGGCCTATTACTGCGAAATACCACTTTCAGAACTGAGGTTCCCGGCCCAGACAAACACAAGATTTGAAAAACACGTCGTGATTAATGTTCTCCCTAGGTAGTAGAATCAGAAAAACATCATGGTTTCAAGCTTCTCTCCTTGCCTTAAGAGAGATCCAAAGAATAAAGTTGGAAAAAACGGCCTATTACCGCATATACTCTAAAGGCCTATGGTATTGACGGTGAAACTCGATTTTTAGAACTGAGGTTCCCGTCCCTGACTAACACCAGATTTGAAAAAGACGTCGTGATTCATGTTCTCCCTAGGTAGTAGAATCAGAAAAACATCCTGCTTTCAAGATTCTCTCCTTGCCTTAAGAGAAATCCAGAGAATAATATTGGAAAAAACGGCCTATTACTGCGAAATACCACTTTCAGAACTGAGGTTCCCATCCCAGACAAACACCAGATTTGAAAAACATATCGTGATTCATGTTCTCCCTAGGTAGTAGAATCAGAAAAACATCATGGTTTCAAGATTCTCTCCTTGCCTTAAGAGAGATCCAGAGAATAATATTGGAAAAAACGGCATATTACCGCGAAATACCACTTTCAGAACTCAGGTTCCCGGCCCAGACAAACACCAGATTTGAAAAAGACATCGTGATTCATGTTCTCCCTAGGTAGTAGAATCAGAAAAACATCATGGTTTCAAGATTCTCTCCTTCCCTTAAGAGAGATCCAGAGAATAATGTTCGAAAAAACGGCATATTACAGCGAAATACCACTTTCAGAACTGACGTTCCCGGCCGAGACAAACACCAGATTTGAAAAAGACGTCGTGATTCATTTTCTCCCTAGCTAGTAGAATCAGAAAAACATCCTGCTTTCAAGATTCTCTCCTTGCCTTAAGAGAGATCCAGAGAATCATATTAGAAAAAACGGCCTATTACTGCGAAATACCACTTTCAGAACTGAGGTTCCCATCCCAGACAAACACCAGATTTGAAAAACATATCGTGATTCATGTTCTCCCTAGGTAGTAGAATCAGAAAAACATCATGGTTTCAAGATTCTCTCCTTGCCTTAAGAGAGATCCAAAGAATAAAGTTGGAAAAAACGGCCTATTACCGCATATACTCTAAAGGCCTATGGTATTGACGGTGAAACTCGATTTTTAGAACTGAGGTTCCCGTCCCTGACTAACACCAGATTTGAAAAGACGTCGTGATTCATGTTTTCCCTAGGTAGTAGAATCAGAAAAACATCATGCTTTCAAGATTCTCTCCTTGCCTTAAGAGAGATCCAGAGAATAATATTGGAAAAAACGGCATATTACCGCGAAATACCACTTTCAGAACTGAGGTTCCCGGCCGAGACAAACACCAGATTTGAAAAAGACGTCGTGCTTCATGTTCTCCCTAGGTAGTAGAATCAGAAAAACATCATGGTTTCAAGATTCTCTCCTTCCCTTAAGAGAGATCCAGAGAATAATGTTCGAAAAAATGGCATATTACCGCGAAATACCACTTTCAGAACTGAGGTTCCCGGCCGAGACAAACACCAGATGTGAAAAAGACGTCATGATTCATGTTCTCCCTAGGTAGTAGAATCAGAAAAACATCCTGCTTTCAAGATTCTCTCCTTGCCTTAAGAGAGATCCAGAGAATAATATTGGAAAAAACGGCCTATTACTGCGAAATACCACTTTCAGAACTGAGGTTCCCATCCCAGACAAACACCAGATTTGAAAAACATATCGTGATTCATGTTCTCCCTAGGTAGTAGAATCAGAAAAACATCATAGTTTCGAGCTTCTCTCCTTGCCTTAAGAGAGATCCAAAGAATAAAGTTGGAAAAAACGGCCTATTATCGCATATACTCTAAAGGCCTATGGTATTGACGGTGAAACTCGATTTTTAGAACTGAGGTTCCTGTCCCTGACTAACACCAGATTTGAAAAAGACGTCGTGATTCATGTTCTCCCTAGGTAGTAGAATCAGAAAAACATCACGGTTTCAAGATTCTCTCCTTGCCTTAAGAGAGATCCAGAGAATAATATTGGAAAAAATGGCATATTACCGCGAAATACCACTTTCAGAACTGAGGTTCCCGGCCCAGACAAACACCAGATTTGAAAAAGACGTCGTGCTTCATGTTCTCCCTAGGTAGTAGAATCAGAAAAACATCATGGTTTCAAGATTCTCTCCTTCCCTTAAGAGAGATCCAGAGAATAATGTTCGAAAGAACGGCATATTACCGCGAAATACCACTTTCAGAAATGAGGTTCCCGGCCGAGACAAACACCAGATTTGAAAAAGAAGTCGTGATTCATGTTCTACCTAGGTAGTAGAATCAGAAAAACATCATGATTTCAAGATTCTCTCCTTGCCTTAAGAGAGATCCAGAGAATAATGTTTGAAAAAACAGCATTTTACTGCGAAATACCACTTTCAGAACTGAGGTTCCCTACCCAGAGAAACACAAGGTTTGAAAAACACGTCGTGATTCATGTGCTTCCTAGGTAGTAGAATCATAAAAACATCATTGTTTCAGGCTTCTCTCCTTGCCGTAAGAGAGATCCAAAGAATAAAGTTGGAAAAAACGGCCTATTACCGCATATACTCTAAAGGCCTATTGTATTGACGGTGAAATTCGATTTTTAGAACTGAGGTTCCCGTCCCTGACTAACAACAGATTTGAAAAAGACGTCGTGCTTCATGTTCTCCCTAGGTAGTAGAATCAGAAAAACATCACGGTTTCAAGATTCTCTCCTTGCCTTAAGAGAGATCCAGAGAATAATATTGGAAAAAACGTCATATTACCGCGAAATACCACTTTTAGAACTAAGGTTCCCGGCCCAGACAAACACCAGATTTGAAAAACACGTCGTGATTCATGTTCTCCCTAGGTAGGAGAATCAGAAAAACATCATGGTTTCAAGATTCTCTCCTTCCCTTAAGAGAGATCCAGAGAATAATGTTCGAAAAAACGGCATATTACCGCGAAATACCACTTTCAGAACTGAGGTTCCCTGCCCAGAGAAACACAAGGTTTGAAAAACACGTCGTGATTCATGTTCTTCCTAGGTAGTAGAATCAGAAAAACATCATGGTTTCAAGCTTCTCTCCTTGCCTTAAGAGAGATCCAAAGAATAAAGTTGGAAAAAACGGCCTATTACCGCATATACTCTAAAGGCCTATTGTATTGACGGTGAAACTCGATTTTTAGAACTGAGGTTCCCGGCCCTGACTAACACCAGATTTGAAAAAGACGTCGTGATTCATGTTCTCACTAGGTAGTAGAATCAGAAAAACATCCTGCTTTCAAGATTCTCTCCTTGCCTTAAGAGAGATCCAGAGAATAATATTGGAAAAAACGGCATATTACCGCGAAATACCACTTTCAGAACTCAGGTTCCCGGCCAGACAAACACCAGATTTGAAAAAGACGTCGTGATTCATGTTCTCCCTAGGTAGTAGAATCAGAAAAACATCATGGTTTCAAGCTTCTCTCCTTGCCTTAAGAGAGATCGAAAGAATAAAGTTGGAAAAAACGGCCTATTACCTCATATACTCTAAAGGCCTATTGTTTTGACGGTGAAACTCGATTTTTAGAACTGAGGTTCCCGGCCCTGACTAACACCAGATTTGAAAAAGACGTCGTGATTCATGTTCTCCCTAGGTAGTAGAATCAGAAAAACATCATGCTTTCAAGATTCTCTCCTTGCCTTAAGAGAGATCCAGAGAATAATATTGGAAAAAACGGCCTATTACTGCGAAATACCACTTTCAGAACTGAGGTTCCCGGCCCAGACAAACACAAGATTTGAAAAACACGTCGTGATTAATGTTCTCCCTAGGTAGTAGAATCAGAAAAACATCATGGTTTCAAGCTTCTCTCCTTGCCTTAAGAGAGATCCAAAGAATAAAGTTGGAAAAAACGGCCTATTACCGCATATACTCTAAAGGCCTATGGTATTGACGGTGAAACTCGATTTTTAGAACTGAGGTTCCCGTCCCTGACTAACACCAGATTTGAAAAAGACGTCGTGATTCATGTTCTCCCTAGGTAGTAGAATCAGAAAAACATACTGCTTTCAAGATTCTCTCCTTGCCTTAAGAGAAATCCAGAGAATAATATTGGAAAAAACGGCCTATTACTGCGAAATACCACTTTCAGAACTGAGGTTCCCATCCCAGACAAACACCAGATTTGAAAAACATATCGTGATTCATGTTCTCCCTAGGTAGTAGAATCAGAAAAACATCATAGTTTCGAGCTTCTCTCCTTGCCTTAAGAGAGATCCAAAGAATAAAGTTGGAAAAAACGGCCTATTATCGCATATACTCTAAAGGCGTATGGTATTGACGGTGAAACTCGATTTTTAGAACTGAGGTTCCTGTCCCTGACTAACACCAGATTTGAAAAAGACGTCGTGATTCATGTTCTCCCTAGGTAGTAGAATCAGAAAAACATCACGGTTTCAAGATTCTCTCCTTGCCTTAAGAGAGATCCAGAGAATAATATTGGAAAAAATGGCATATTACCGCGAAATACCACTTTCAGAACTGAGGTTCCCGGCCCAGACAAACACCAGATTTGAAAAAGACGTCGTGCTTCATGTTCTCCCTAGGTAGTAGAATCAGAAAAACATCATGGTTTCAAGATTCTCTCCTTCCCTTAAGAGAGATCCAGAGAATAATGTTCGAAAGAACGGCATATTACCGCGAAATACCACTTTCAGAAATGAGGTTCCCGGCCGAGACAAACACCAGATTTGAAAAAGAAGTCGTGATTCATGTTCTACCTAGGTAGTAGAATCAGAAAAACATCATGATTTCAAGATTCTCTCCTTGCCTTAAGAGAGATCCAGAGAATAATGTTTGAAAAAACAGCATTTTACTGCGAAATACCACTTTCAGAACTGAGGTTCCCTACCCAGAGAAACACAAGGTTTGAAAAACACGTCGTGATTCATGTGCTTCCTAGGTAGTAGAATCATAAAAACATCATTGTTTCAGGCTTCTCTCCTTGCCGTAAGAGAGATCCAAAGAATAAAGTTGGAAAAAACGGCCTATTACCGCATATACTCTAAAGGCCTATTGTATTGACGGTGAAATTCGATTTTTAGAACTGAGGTTCCCGTCCCTGACTAACAACAGATTTGAAAAAGACGTCGTGATTCATGTTCTCCCTAGGTAGTAGAATCAGAAAAACATCACGGTTTCAAGATTCTCTCCTTGCCTTAAGAGAGATCCAGAGAATAATATTGGAAAAAACGTCATATTACCGCGAAATACCACTTTTAGAACTAAGGTTCCCGGCCCAGACAAACACCAGATTTGAAAAACACGTCGTGATTCATGTTCTCCCTAGGTAGGAGAATCAGAAAAACATCATGGTTTCAAGATTCTCTCCTTCCCTTAAGAGAGATCCAGAGAATAATGTTCGAAAAAACGGCATATTACCGCGAAATACCACTTTCAGAACTGAGGTTCCCTGCCCAGAGAAACACAAGGTTTGAAAAACACGTCGTGATTCATGTTCTTCCTAGGTAGTAGAATCAGAAAAACATCATGGTTTCAAGCTTCTCTCCTTGCCTTAAGAGAGATCCAAAGAATAAAGTTGGAAAAAACGGCCTATTACCGCATATACTCTAAAGGCCTATTGTATTGACGGTGAAACTCGATTTTTAGAACTGAGGTTCCCGGCCCTGACTAACACCAGATTTGAAAAAGACGTCGTGATTCATGTTCTCACTAGGTAGTAGAATCAGAAAAACATCCTGCTTTCAAGATTCTCTCCTTGCCTTAAGAGAGATCCAGAGAATAATATTGGAAAAAACGGCATATTACCGCGAAATACCACTTTCAGAACTCAGGTTCCCGGCCAGACAAACACCAGATTTGAAAAAGACGTCGTGATTCATGTTCTCCCTAGGTAGTAGAATCAGAAAAACATCATGGTTTCAAGCTTCTCTCCTTGCCTTAAGAGAGATCGAAAGAATAAAGTTGGAAAAAACGGCCTATTACCTCATATACTCTAAAGGCCTATTGTTTTGACGGTGAAACTCGATTTTTAGAACTGAGGTTCCCGGCCCTGACTAACACCAGATTTGAAAAAGACGTCGTGATTCATGTTCTCCCTAGGTAGTAGAATCAGAAAAACATCATGCTTTCAAGATTCTCTCCTTGCCTTAAGAGAGATCCAGAGAATAATATTGGAAAAAACGGCCTATTACTGCGAAATACCACTTTCAGAACTGAGGTTCCCGGCCCAGACAAACACAAGATTTGAAAAACACGTCGTGATTAATGTTCTCCCTAGGTAGTAGAATCAGAAAAACATCATGGTTTCAAGCTTCTCTCCTTGCCTTAAGAGAGATCCAAAGAATAAAGTTGGAAAAAACGGCCTATTACCGCATATACTCTAAAGGCCTATGGTATTGACGGTGAAACTCGATTTTTAGAACTGAGGTTCCCGTCCCTGACTAACACCAGATTTGAAAAAGACGTCGTGATTCATGTTCTCCCTAGGTAGTAGAATCAGAAAAACATCCTGCTTTCAAGATTCTCTCCTTGCCTTAAGAGAAATCCAGAGAATAATATTGGAAAAAACGGCCTATTACTGCGAAATACCACTTTCAGAACTGAGGTTCCCATCCCAGACAAACACCAGATTTGAAAAACATATCGTGATTCATGTTCTCCCTAGGTAGTAGAATCAGAAAAACATCATGGTTTCAAGATTCTCTCCTTGCCTTAAGAGAGATCCAGAGAATAATATTGGAAAAAACGGCATATTACCGCGAAATACCACTTTCAGAACTCAGGTTCCCGGCCCAGACAAACACCAGATTTGAAAAAGACGTCGTGATTCATGTTCTCCCTAGGTAGTATAATCAGAAAAACATCATGGTTTCAAGATTCTCTCCTTCCCTTAAGAGAGATCCAGAGAATAATGTTCGAAAAAACGGCATATTACAGCGAAATACCACTTTCAGAACTGACGTTCCCGGCCGAGACAAACACCAGATTTGAAAAAGACGTCGTGATTCATTTTCTCCCTAGCTAGTAGAATCAGAAAAACATCATGATTTCAAGATTCTCTCCTTGCCTTAAGAGAGATCCAGAGAATAATGTTAGAAAAAATAGCATATTGCCGCGAAATACCACTTTCAGAACTGAGGTTCCCTGCCCAGAGAAACACAAGGTTTGAAAAACACGTCGTGATTCATGTTCTTCCTAGGTAGTAGAATCAGAAAAACATCATGGTTTCAGGCTTCTCTCCTTGCCTTAAGAGAGATCCAAAGAATAAAGTTGGAAAAAACGGCCTATTACCGCATATACTCTAAAGGCCTATGGTATTGACGGTGAAACTCAATTTTTAGAACTGAGGTTCCCGTCCCTGACTAACACCAGATTTGAAAAAGACGTCATGATTCATGTTCTCCCTAGGTAGTAGAATCAGAAAAACATCACGGTTTCAAGATTCTCTCCTTGCCTTAAGAGAGATCCAGAGAATAATATTGGAAAAAACGGCATATTACCGCGAAATACCACTTTCAGAACTGAGGTTCCCGGCCGAGACAAACACCAGATTTGAAAAAGACGTCGTGATTCATGTTCTCCCTAAGTAGTAGAATCAGAAAAACATCATGGTTTCAAGATTCTCTCCTTCCCTTAAGAGAGATCCAGAGAATAATGTTCGAAAAAACGGCATATTACCGCGAAATACCACTTTCAGAACTGAGGTTCCCGGCCGAGACAAACACCAGATTTGAAAAAGACGTCGTGATTCATTTTCTCCCTAGGTAGTAGAATCAGAAAAACATCATGATTTCAAGATTCTCTCCTTGCCTTAAGAGAGATCCAGAGAATAATGTTCGAAAAAACAGCATATTACCGCGAAATACCACTTTCAGAACTGAGGTTCCCTGACGAGAGAAACACAAGGTTTGAAAAACACGTCGTGATTCATGTTCTTCCTAGGTAGTAGAATCAGAAAAACATCATGGTTTCAAGCTTCTCTCCTTGCCTTAAGAGAGATCCAAAGAATAAAGTTGGAAAAAACGGCCTATTACCGCATATACTCTAAAGGCCTATGGTATTGACGGTGAAACTCGATTTTTAGAACTGAGGTTCCCGTCCCTGACTAACACCAGATTTGAAAAGACGTCGTGATTCATGTTCTCCCTAGGTAGTAGAATCAGAAAAGCATCCTGCTTTCAAGATTCTCTCCTTGCCTTAAGAGAGATCCAGAGAATCATATTGGAAAAAACGGCCTATTACTGCGAAATACCACTTTCAGAACTGAGGTTCCCATCCCAGACAAACACCAGATTTGAAAAACACATCGTGATTCATGTTATCCCTAGGTAGTAGAATCAGAAAAACATCATGGTTTCAAGATTCTCTCCTTGCCTTAAGAGAGATCCAGAGAATAATATTGGAAAAAACGGCATATTACCGCGAAATACCACTTTCAGAACTCAGGTTCCCGGCCCACACAAACACCAGATTTGAAAAAGACGTCGTGATTCATGTTCTCCCTAGGTAGTAGAATCAGAAAAACATCATGGTTTCAAGCTTCTCTCCTTGCCTTAAGAGAGATCGAAAGAATAAAGTTGGAAAAAACGGCCTATTACCTCATATACTCTAAAGGCCTATTGTTTTGACGGTGAAACTCGATTTTTAGAACTGAGGTTCCCGTCCCTGACTAACACCAGATTTGAAAAAGACGTCGTGATTCATGTTCTCCCTAGGTAGTAGAATCAGAAAAACATCCTGCTTTCAAGATTCTCTCCTTGCCTTAAGAGAAATCCAGAGAATAATATTGGAAAAAACGGCCTATTACTGCGAAATACCACTTTCAGAACTGAGGTTCCCATCCCAGACAAACACCAGATTTGAAAAACATATCGTGATTCATGTTCTCCCTAGGTAGTAGAATCAGAAAAACATCATGGTTTCAAGATTCTCTCCTTGCCTTAAGAGAGATCCAGAGAATAATATTGGAAAAAACGGCATATTACCGCGAAATACCACTTTCAGAACTCAGGTTCCCGGCCCAGACAAACACCAGATTTGAAAAAGACGTCGTGATTCATGTTCTCCCTAGGTAGTATAATCAGAAAAACATCATGGTTTCAAGATTCTCTCCTTCCCTTAAGAGAGATCCAGAGAATAATGTTCGAAAAAACGGCATATTACAGCGAAATACCACTTTCAGAACTGACGTTCCCGGCCGAGACAAACACCAGATTTGAAAAAGACGTCGTGATTCATTTTCTCCCTAGCTAGTAGAATCAGAAAAACATCATGATTTCAAGATTCTCTCCTTGCCTTAAGAGAGATCCAGAGAATAATGTTAGAAAAAATAGCATATTGCCGCGAAATACCACTTTCAGAACTGAGGTTCCCTGCCCAGAGAAACACAAGGTTTGAAAAACACGTCGTGATTCATGTTCTTCCTAGGTAGTAGAATCAGAAAAACATCATGGTTTCAGGCTTCTCTCCTTGCCTTAAGAGAGATCCAAAGAATAAAGTTGGAAAAAACGGCCTATTACCGCATATACTCTAAAGGCCTATGGTATTGACGGTGAAACTCAATTTTTAGAACTGAGGTTCCCGTCCCTGACTAACACCAGATTTGAAAAAGACGTCATGATTCATGTTCTCCCTAGGTAGTAGAATCAGAAAAACATCACGGTTTCAAGATTCTCTCCTTGCCTTAAGAGAGATCCAGAGAATAATATTGGAAAAAACGGCATATTACCGCGAAATACCACTTTCAGAACTGAGGTTCCCGGCCGAGACAAACACCAGATTTGAAAAAGACGTCGTGATTCATGTTCTCCCTAAGTAGTAGAATCAGAAAAACATCATGGTTTCAAGATTCTCTCCTTCCCTTAAGAGAGATCCAGAGAATAATGTTCGAAAAAACGGCATATTACCGCGAAATACCACTTTCAGAACTGAGGTTCCCGGCCGAGACAAACACCAGATTTGAAAAAGACGTCGTGATTCATTTTCTCCCTAGGTAGTAGAATCAGAAAAACATCATGATTTCAAGATTCTCTCCTTGCCTTAAGAGAGATCCAGAGAATAATGTTCGAAAAAACAGCATATTACCGCGAAATACCACTTTCAGAACTGAGGTTCCCTGACGAGAGAAACACAAGGTTTGAAAAACACGTCGTGATTCATGTTCTTCCTAGGTAGTAGAATCAGAAAAACATCATGGTTTCAAGCTTCTCTCCTTGCCTTAAGAGAGATCCAAAGAATAAAGTTGGAAAAAACGGCCTATTACCGCATATACTCTAAAGGCCTATGGTATTGACGGTGAAACTCGATTTTTAGAACTGAGGTTCCCGTCCCTGACTAACACCAGATTTGAAAAGACGTCGTGATTCATGTTCTCCCTAGGTAGTAGAATCAGAAAAACATCCTGCTTTCAAGATTCTCTCCTTGCCTTAAGAGAGATCCAGAGAATCATATTGGAAAAAACGGCCTATTACTGCGAAATACCACTTTCAGAACTGAGGTTCCCATCCCAGACAAACACCAGATTTGAAAAACACATCGTGATTCATGTTATCCCTAGGTAGTAGAATCAGAAAAACATCATGGTTTCAAGATTCTCTCCTTGCCTTAAGAGAGATCCAGAGAATAATATTGGAAAAAACGGCATATTACCGCGAAATACCACTTTCAGAACTCAGGTTCCCGGCCCACACAAACACCAGATTTGAAAAAGACGTCGTGATTCATGTTCTCCCTAGGTAGTAGAATCAGAAAAACATCATGGTTTCAAGCTTCTCTCCTTGCCTTAAGAGAGATCGAAAGAATAAAGTTGGAAAAAACGGCCTATTACCTCATATACTCTAAAGGCCTATTGTTTTGACGGTGAAACTCGATTTTTAGAACTGAGGTTCCCGGCCCCGACTAACACCAGATTTGAAAAAGACGTCGTGATTCATGTTCTCCCTAGGTAGTAGAATCAGAAAAACATCATGCTTTCAAGATTCTCTCCTTGCCTTAAGAGAGATCCAGAGAATAATATTGGAAAAAACGGCATATTACCGCGAAATACCACTTTCAGAACGGAGGTTCCCGGCCGAGACAAACACCAGATTTGAAAAAGACGTCGTGCTTCATGTTCTCCCTAGGTAGTAGAATCAGAAAAACATCATGGTTTCAAGATTCTCTCCTTCCCTTAAGAGAGATCCAGAGAATAATGTTCGAAAAAACGGCATATTACCGCGAAATACCACTTTCAGAACGGAGGTTCCCGGCCGAGACAAACACCAGATTTGAAAAAGACGTCGTGATTCATTTTCTCCCTAGGTAGTAGAATCAGAAAAACATCATGATTTCAAGATTCTCTCCTTGCCTTAAGAGAGATCCAGAGAATAATGTTCGAAAAAACAGCATATTACCGCGAAATACCACTTTCAGAACTGAGGTTCCCTGCCCAGAGAAACACAAGGTTTGAAAAACACGTCGTGATTCATGTTCTTCCTAGGTAGTAGAATCAGAAAAACATCATGGTTTCAAGCTTCTCTCCTTGCCTTAAGAGAGATCCAAAGAATAAAGTTGGAAAAAACGGCCTATTACCGCATATACTCTAAAGGCCTATTGTATTGACGGTGAAACTCGATTTTTAGAACTGAGGTTCCCGGCCCTGACTAATACCAGATGTGAAAAAGACGTCGTGATTCATGTTCTCCCTAGGTAGTAGAATCAGAAAAACATCCTGCTTTCAAGATTCTCTCCTTGCCTTAGGAGAGATCCAGAGAATAATATTGGAAAAAACGGCATATTACCGCGAAATACCACTTTCAGAACTCAGGTTCCCGGCCCACACAAACACCAGATTTGAAAAAGACGTCGTGATTCATGTTCTCCCTAGGTAGTAGAATCAGAAAAACATCATGGTTTCAAGCTTCTCTCCTTGCCTTAAGAGAGATCGAAAGAATAAAGTTGGAAAAAACGGCCTATTACCTCATATACTCTAAAGGCCTATTGTTTTGACGGTGAAACTCGATTTTTAGAACTGAGGTTCCCGGCCCCGACTAACACCAGATTTGAAAAAGACGTCGTGATTCATGTTCTCCCTAGGTAGTAGAATCAGAAAAACATCATGCTTTCAAGATTCTCTCCTTGCCTTAAGAGAGATCCAGAGAATAATATTGGAAAAAACGGCATATTACCGCGAAATACCACTTTCAGAACGGAGGTTCCCGGCCGAGACAAACACCAGATTTGAAAAAGACGTCGTGCTTCATGTTCTCCCTAGGTAGTAGAATCAGAAAAACATCATGGTTTCAAGATTCTCTCCTTCCCTTAAGAGAGATCCAGAGAATAATGTTCGAAAAAACGGCATATTACCGCGAAATACCACTTTCAGAACGGAGGTTCCCGGCCGAGACAAACACCAGATTTGAAAAAGACGTCGTGATTCATTTTCTCCCTAGGTAGTAGAATCAGAAAAACATCATGATTTCAAGATTCTCTCCTTGCCTTAAGAGAGATCCAGAGAATAATGTTCGAAAAAACAGCATATTACCGCGAAATACCACTTTCAGAACTGAGGTTCCCTGCCCAGAGAAACACAAGGTTTGAAAAACACGTCGTGATTCATGTTCTTCCTAGGTAGTAGAATCAGAAAAACATCATGGTTTCAAGCTTCTCTCCTTGCCTTAAGAGAGATCCAAAGAATAAAGTTGGAAAAAACGGCCTATTACCGCATATACTCTAAAGGCCTATTGTATTGACGGTGAAACTCGATTTTTAGAACTGAGGTTCCCGGCCCTGACTAATACCAGATGTGAAAAAGACGTCGTGAATCATGTTCTCCCTAGGTAGTAGAATCAGAAAAACATCCTGCTTTCAAGATTCTCTCCTTGCCTTAAGAGAGATCCAGAGAATAATATTGGAAAAAACGGCATATTACCGCGAAATACCACTTTCAGAACTCAGGTTCCCGGCCCAGACAAACACCAGATTTGAAAAAGACGTCGTGATTCATGTTCTCCCTAGGTAGTAGAATCAGAAAAACATCATGGTTTCAAGCTTCTCTCCTTGCCTTAAGAGAGATCGAAAGAATAAGTTGGAAAAAACGGCCTATTACCTCATATACTCTAAAGGCCTATTGTTTTGACGGTGAAACTCGATTTTTAGAACTGAGGTTCCCGGCCCTGACTAACACCAGATTTGAAAAAGACGTCGTGATTCATGTTCTCCCTAGGTAGTAGAATCAGAAAAACATCATGCTTTCAAGATTCTCTCCTTGCCTTAAGAGAGATCCAGAGAATAATATTGGAAAAAACGGCCTATTACTGCGAAATACCACTTTCAGAACTGAGGTTCCCGGCCCAGACAAACACAAGATTTGAAAAACACGTCGTGATTAATGTTCTTCCTAGGTAGTAGAATCAGAAAAACATCATGGTTTCAAGCTTCTCTCCTTGCCTTAAGAGAGATCCAAAGAATAAAGTTGGAAAAAACGGCCTATTACCGCATATACTCTAAAGGCCTATGGTATTGACGGTGAAACTCGATTTTTAGAACTGAGGTTCCCGTCCCTGACTAACACCAGATTTGAAAAAGACGTCGTGATTCATGTTCTCCCTAGGTAGTAGAATCAGAAAAACATCCTGCTTTCAAGATTCTCTCCTTGCCTTAAGAGAAATCCAGAGAATAATATTGGAAAAAACGGCCTATTACTGCGAAATACCACTTTCAGAACTGAGGTTCCCATCCCAGACAAACACCAGATTTGAAAAACATATCGTGATTCATGTTCTCCCAGGTAGTAGAATCAGAAAAACATCATGGTTTCAAGATTCTCTCCTTGCCTTAAGAGAGATCCAGAGAATAATATTGGAAAAAACGGCATATTACCGCGAAATACCACTTTCAGAACTCAGGTTCCCGGCCCAGACAAACACCAGATTTGAAAAAGACGTCGTGATTCATTTTCTCCCTAGGTAGTAGAATCAGAAAAACATCATGATTTCAAGATTCTCTCCTTGCCTTAAGAGAGATCCAGATAATAATGTTAGAAAAAATAGCATATTGCCGCGAAATACCACTTTCAGAACTGAGGTTCCCTGCCCAGAGAAACACAAGGTTTGAAAAACACGTCGTGATTCATGTTCTTCCTAGGTAGTAGAATCAGAAAAACATCATGGTTTCAGGCTTCTCTCCTTGCCTTAAGAGAGATCCAAAGAATAAAGTTGGAAAAAACGGCCTATTACCGCATATACTCTAAAGGCCTATGGTATTGACGGTGAAACTCAATTTTTAGAACTGAGGTTCCCGTCCCTGACTAACACCAGATTTGAAAAAGACGTCATGATTCATGTTCTCCCTAGGTAGTAGAATCAGAAAAACATCACGGTTTCAAGATTCTCTCCTTGCCTTAAGAGAGATCCAGAGAATAATATTGGAAAAAACGGCATATTACCGCGAAATACCACTTTCAGAACTGAGGTTCCCGGCCGAGACAAACACCAGATTTGAAAAAGACGTCGTGCTTCATGTTCTCCCTAGGTAGTAGAATCAGAAAAACATCATGATTTCAAGATTCTCTCCTTGCCTTAAGAGAGATCCAGAGAATAATGTTCGAAAAAACAGCATATTACCGCGAAATACCACTTTCAGAACTGAGGTTCCCTGACCAGAGAAACACAAGGTTTGAAAAACTCATCGTGATTCATGTTCTCCCTAGGTAGTAGAATCAGAAAAACATCATGGTTTCAAGCTTCTCTCCTTGCCTTAAGAGAGATCCAAAGAATAAAGTTGGAAAAAACGGCCTATTACCGCATATACTCTAAAGGCCTATGGTATTGACGGTGAAACTCGATTTTTAGAACTGAGGTTCCCGTCCCTGACTAACACCAGATTTGAAAAGACGTCGTGATTCATGTTCTCCCTAGGTAGTAGAATCAGAAAAACATCCTGCTTTCAAGATTCTCTCCTTGCCTTAAGAGAGATCCAGAGAATCATATTGGAAAAAACGGCCTATTACTGCGAAATACCACTTTCAGAACTGAGGTTCCCATCCCAGACAAACACCAGATTTGAAAAACACATCGTGATTCATGTTATCCCTAGGTAGTAGAATCAGAAAAACATCATGGTTTCAAGATTCTCTCCTTGCCTTAAGAGAGATCCAGAGAATAATATTGGAAAAAACGGCATATTACCGCGAAATACCACTTTCAGAACTGAGGTTCCCGGCCCAGACAAACACCAGATTTGAAAAAGACGTCGTGATTCATGTTCTCCCTAGGTAGTAGAATCAGAAAAACATCATGGTTTCAAGCTTCTCTCCTTGCCTTAAGAGAGATCGAAAGAATAAAGTTGGAAAAAACGGCCTATTACCTCATATACTCTAAAGGCCTATTGTATTGACGGTGAAACTCGATTTTTAGAACTGAGGTTCCCGGCCCTGACTAACACCAGATTTGAAAAAGACATCGTGATTCATGTTCTCCCTAGGTAGTAGAATCAGAAAAACATCATGCTTTCAAGATTCTCTCCTTGCCTTAAGAGAGATCCAGAGAATAATATTGGAAAAAACGGCCTATTACTGCGAAATACCACTTTCAGAACTGAGGTTCCCGGCCCAGACAAACACAAGATTTGAAAAACACGTCGTGATTCATCTTCTCCCTAGGTAGTAGAATCAGAAAAACATCATGGTTTCAAGCTTCTCTCCTTGCCTTAAGAGAGATCGAAAGAATAAGTTGGAAAAAACGGCCTATTACCGCATATACTCTAAAGGCCTATTGTTTTGACGGTGAAACACGATTTTTAGAACTGAGGTTCCCGGCCCTGACTAACACCAGATTTGAAAAAGACGTCGTGATTCATGTTCTCCCTAGGTAGTAGAATCAGAAAAACATCATGCTTTCAAGATTCTCTCCTTGCCTTAAGAGAGATCCAGAGAATAATATTGGAAAAAACGGCCTATTACTGCGAAATACCACTTTCAGAACTGAGGTTCCCGGCCCAGACAAACACAAGATTTGAAAAACACGTCGTGATTAATGTTCTTCCTAGGTAGTAGAATCAGAAAAACATCATGGTTTCAAGCTTCTCTCCTTGCCTTAAGAGAGATCCAAAGAATAAAGTTGGAAAAAACGGCCTATTACCGCATATACTCTAAAGGCCTATGGTATTGACGGTGAAACTCGATTTTTAGAACTGAGGTTCCCGTCCCTGACTAACACCAGATTTGAAAAAGACGTCGTGATTCATGTTCTCCCTAGGTAGTAGAATCAGAAAAACATCCTGCTTTCAAGATTCTCTCCTTGCCTTAAGAGAAATCCAGAGAATAATATTGGAAAAAACGGCCTATTACTGCGAAATACCACTTTCAGAACTGAGGTTCCCATCCCAGACAAACACCAGATTTGAAAAACATATCGTGATTCATGTTCTCCCAGGTAGTAGAATCAGAAAAACATCATGGTTTCAAGATTCTCTCCTTGCCTTAAGAGAGATCCAGAGAATAATATTGGAAAAAACGGCATATTACCGCGAAATACCACTTTCAGAACTCAGGTTCCCGGCCCAGACAAACACCAGATTTGAAAAAGACGTCGTGATTCATTTTCTCCCTAGGTAGTAGAATCAGAAAAACATCATGATTTCAAGATTCTCTCCTTGCCTTAAGAGAGATCCAGATAATAATGTTAGAAAAAATAGCATATTGCCGCGAAATACCACTTTCAGAACTGAGGTTCCCTGCCCAGAGAAACACAAGGTTTGAAAAACACGTCGTGATTCATGTTCTTCCTAGGTAGTAGAATCAGAAAAACATCATGGTTTCAGGCTTCTCTCCTTGCCTTAAGAGAGATCCAAAGAATAAAGTTGGAAAAAACGGCCTATTACCGCATATACTCTAAAGGCCTATGGTATTGACGGTGAAACTCAATTTTTAGAACTGAGGTTCCCGTCCCTGACTAACACCAGATTTGAAAAAGACGTCATGATTCATGTTCTCCCTAGGTAGTAGAATCAGAAAAACATCACGGTTTCAAGATTCTCTCCTTGCCTTAAGAGAGATCCAGAGAATAATATTGGAAAAAACGGCATATTACCGCGAAATACCACTTTCAGAACTGAGGTTCCCGGCCGAGACAAACACCAGATTTGAAAAAGACGTCGTGCTTCATGTTCTCCCTAGGTAGTAGAATCAGAAAAACATCATGATTTCAAGATTCTCTCCTTGCCTTAAGAGAGATCCAGAGAATAATGTTCGAAAAAACAGCATATTACCGCGAAATACCACTTTCAGAACTGAGGTTCCCTGACCAGAGAAACACAAGGTTTGAAAAACTCATCGTGATTCATGTTCTCCCTAGGTAGTAGAATCAGAAAAACATCATGGTTTCAAGCTTCTCTCCTTGCCTTAAGAGAGATCCAAAGAATAAAGTTGGAAAAAACGGCCTATTACCGCATATACTCTAAAGGCCTATGGTATTGACGGTGAAACTCGATTTTTAGAACTGAGGTTCCCGTCCCTGACTAACACCAGATTTGAAAAGACGTCGTGATTCATGTTCTCCCTAGGTAGTAGAATCAGAAAAACATCCTGCTTTCAAGATTCTCTCCTTGCCTTAAGAGAGATCCAGAGAATCATATTGGAAAAAACGGCCTATTACTGCGAAATACCACTTTCAGAACTGAGGTTCCCATCCCAGACAAACACCAGATTTGAAAAACACATCGTGATTCATGTTATCCCTAGGTAGTAGAATCAGAAAA
The DNA here is from genome assembly GCA_030867105.1 of Liasis olivaceus. Lineage (NCBI taxonomy): Eukaryota > Metazoa > Chordata > Lepidosauria > Squamata > Pythonidae > Liasis > Liasis olivaceus. The sequence goes on from CM061351.1 coordinate 61,971,141, forward strand.
ACATCATGGTTTCAAGATTCTCTCCTTGCCTTAAGAGAGATCCAGAGAATAATATTGGAAAAAACGGCATATTACCGCGAAATACCACTTTCAGAACTGAGGTTCCCGGCCCAGACAAACACCAGATTTGAAAAAGACGTCGTGATTCATGTTCTCCCTAGGTAGTAGAATCAGAAAAACATCATGGTTTCAAGCTTCTCTCCTTGCCTTAAGAGAGATCGAAAGAATAAAGTTGGAAAAAACGGCCTATTACCTCATATACTCTAAAGGCCTATTGTATTGACGGTGAAACTCGATTTTTAGAACTGAGGTTCCCGGCCCTGACTAACACCAGATTTGAAAAAGACATCGTGATTCATGTTCTCCCTAGGTAGTAGAATCAGAAAAACATCATGCTTTCAAGATTCTCTCCTTGCCTTAAGAGAGATCCAGAGAATAATATTGGAAAAAACGGCCTATTACTGCGAAATACCACTTTCAGAACTGAGGTTCCCGGCCCAGACAAACACAAGATTTGAAAAACACGTCGTGATTCATCTTCTCCCTAGGTAGTAGAATCAGAAAAACATCATGGTTTCAAGCTTCTCTCCTTGCCTTAAGAGAGATCCAAAGAATAAAGTTGGAAAAAACGGCCTATTACCGCATATACTCTAAAGGCCTATGGTATTGACGGTGAAACACGATTTTTAGAACTGAGGTTCCCGTCCCTGACTAACACCAAATTTGAAAAAGACGTCGTGATTCATGTTCTCCCTAGTGAGTAGAATCAGAAAAACGTAACGGTTTCAAGATTCTCTCCTTGCCTTAAGAGAGATCCAGAGAATAATATTGGAAAAAACGCCATATTACCGCGAAATACCACTTTCAGAACTGAGGTTCCCGGCCCAGACAAACACCAGATTTGAAAAAGACGTCGTGATTCATGTTCTCCCTAGGTAGTAGAATCAGAAAAACATCATGATTTCAAGATTCTCTCCTTGCCTTAAGAGAGATCCATAGAATAATGTTTGAAAAAACAGCATATTACCGCGAAATACCACTTTCAGAACTGAGGTTCCCTGCCCAGAGAAACACAAGGTTTGAAAAACACGTCGTGATTCATGTTCTTCCTAGCTAGTAGAATCAGAAAAACATCATTGTTTCAGGCTTCTCTCCTTGCCTTAAGAGAGATCCAAAGAATAAAGTTGGAAAAAACGGCCTATTACCGCATATACTCTAAAGGCCTATTGTATTGACGGTGAAACTCGAATTTTAGAACTGAGGTTCCCGGCCCTGACTAACACCAGATTTGAGAAAGACGTCGTGATTCATGTTCTCCCTAGGTAGTAGAATCAGAAAAACATCATGATTTCAAGATTCTCTCCTTGCCTTAAGAGAGATCCATAGAATAATGTTTGAAACAACAGCATATTACCGCGAAATACCACTTTCAGAACTGAGGTTCCCTGCCCAGAGAAACACAAGGTTTGAAAAACACGTCGTGATTCATGTTCTTCCTAGCTAGTAGAATCAGAAAAACATCATTGTTTCAGGCTTCTCTCCTTGCCTTAAGAGAGATCCAAAGAATAAAGTTGGAAAAAACGGCCTATTACCGCATATACTCTAAAGGCCTATGGTATTGACGGTGAAACTCGATTTTTAGAACTGAGGTTCCCGGCCCTGACTAACACCAGATTTGAAAAAGACGTCGTGATTCATGTTCTCCCTAGGTAGTAGAATCAGAAAAACATCCTGCTTTCAAGATTCTCTCCTTGCCTTAAGAGAGATCCAGAGAATCATATTGGAAAAAACGGCCTATTACTGCGAAATACCACTTTCAGAAGTGAGGTTCCCATCCCAGACAAACACCAGATTTGAAAAAGACGTCGTGATTCATGTTATCCCTAGGTAGTAGAATCAGAAAAACATCATGGTTTCAAGATTCTCTCCTTGCGTTAAGAGAGATCCAGAGAATAATATTGGAAAAAACGGCATATTACCGCGAAATACCACTTTCAGAACTGAGGTTCCCGGCCCAGACAAACACCAGATTTGAAAAAGACGTCGTGATTCATGTTCTCCCTAGGTAGAAGAATCAGAAAAACATCATAGTTTCAAGCTTCTCTCCTTGCCTTAAGAGAGATCGAAAGAATAAAGTTGTAAAAAACGGCCTATTACCTCATATACTCTAAAGGCCTATTGTATTGACGGTGAAACTCGATTTTTAGAACTGAGGTTCCCGTCCCTGACTAACACCAGATTTGAAAAACACGTCGTGATTCATGTTCTCCCTAGGTAGTAGAATCAGAAAAACATCCTGCTTTCAAGATTCTCTCCTTGCCTTAAGAGAGATCCAGAGAATCATATTGGAAAAAACGGCCTATTACTGCGAAATACCACTTTCAGAACTGAGGTTCCCATCCCAGACAAACACCAGATTTGAAAAAGACGTCGTGATTCATGTTATCCCTAGGTAGTAGAATCAGAAAAACATCATGGTTTCAAGATTCTCTCCTTGCGTTAAGAGAGATCCAGAGAATAATATTGGAAAAAACGGCATATTACCGCGAAATACCACTTTCAGAACTGAGGTTCCCGGCCCAGACAAACACCAGATTTGAAAAAGACGTCGTGATTCATGTTCTCCCTAGGTAGAAGAATCAGAAAAACATCATAGTTTCAAGCTTCTCTCCTTGCCTTAAGAGAGATCGAAAGACTAAGGTTGTAAAAAACGGCCTAGTACCTCATATACTCTAAAGGCCTATTGTATTGACGGTGAAACTCGATTTTTAGAACTGAGGTTCCCGTCCCTGACTAACACCAGATTTGAAAAAGACGTCGTGATTCATGTTCTCCCTAGGTAGTAGAATCAGAAAAACATCACGGTTTCAAGATTCTCTCCTTGCCGTAAGAGAGATCCAGAGAATAATATTGGAAAAAACGGCATATTACCGCGAAATACCACTTTCAGAACTGAGGTTCCCGGCCCAGACAAACACCAGATTTGAAAAAGACGTCGTGCTTCATGTTCTCCCTAGGTAGTAGAATCAGAAAAACATCATGGTTTCAAGATTCTCTCCTTCCCTTAAGAGAGATCCAGAGAATAATGTTCGAAAAAACGGCATATTACCGCGAAATACCACTTTCAGAACTGAGGTTCCCGGCCGAGACAAACACCAGATTTGAAAAAGACGTCGTGATTCATGTTCTCCCTAGGTAGTAGAATCAGAAAAACATCATGATTTCAAGATTCTCTCCTTGCCTTAAGAGAGATCCATAGAATAATGTTTGAAAAAACAGCATATTACCGCGAAATACCACTTTCAGAACTGAGGTTCCCTGCCCAGAGAAACACAAGGTTTGAAAAACACGTCGTGATTCATGTTCTTCCTAGCTAGTAGAATCAGAAAAACATCATTGTTTCAGGCTTCTCTCCTTGCCTTAAGAGAGATCCAAAGAATAAAGTTGGAAAAAACGGCCTATTACCGCATATACTCTAAAGGCCTATTGTATTGACGGTGAAACTCGAATTTTAGAACTGAGGTTCCCGGCCCTGACTAACACCAGATTTGAAAAAGACGTCGTGATTCATGTTCTCCCTAGGTAGTAGAATCAGAAAAACATCATGATTTCAAGATTCTCTCCATGCCTTAAGAGAGATCCATAGAATAATGTTTGAAAAAACAGCATATTACCGCGAAATACCACTTTCAGAACTGAGGTTCCCTGCCGAGAGAAACACAAGGTTTGAAAAACACGTCGTGATTCATGTTCTTCCTAGCTAGTAGAATCAGAAAAACATCATTGTTTCAGGCTTCTCTCCTTGCCTTAAGAGAGATCCAAAGAATAAAGTTGGAAAAAACGGCTTATTACCGCATATACTCTAAAGGCCTATTGTATTGACGGTGAAACTCGATTTTTAGAACTGAGGTTCCCGGCCCTGACTAACACCAGATTTGAAAAAGACGTCGTGATTCATGTTCTCCCTAGGTAGTAGAATCAGAAAAACATCCTGCTTTCAAGATTCTCTCCTTGCCTTAAGAGAGATCCAGAGAATCATATTGGAAAAAACGGCCTATTACTGCGAAATACCACTTTCAGAACTGAGGTTCCCATCCCAGACAAACACCAGATTTGAAAAAGACGTCGTGATTCATGTTATCCCTAGGTAGTAGAATCAGAAAAACATCATGGTTTCAAGATTCTCTCCTTGCGTTAAGAGAGATCCAGAGAATAAAATTGGAAAAAACGGCATATTACCGCGAAATACCACTTTCAGAACTGAGGTTCCCGGCCCAGACAAACACCAGATTTGAAAAAGACGTCGTGATTCATGTTCTCCCTAGGTAGAAGAATCAGAAAAACATCATAGTTTCAAGCTTCTCTCCTTGCCTTAAGAGAGATCGAAAGAATAAAGTTGTAAAAAACGGCCTATTACCTCATATACTCTAAAGGCCTATTGTATTGACGGTGAAACTCGATTTTTAGAACTGAGGTTCCCGTCCCTGACTAACACCAGATTTGAAAAAGACGTCGTGATTCATGTTCTCCCTAGCTAGTAGAATCAGAAAAACATCACGGTTTCAAGATTCTCTCCTTGCCGTAAGAGAGATCCAGAGAATAATATTGGAAAAAACGGCATATTACCGCGAAATACCACTTTCAGAACTGAGGTTCCCGGCCCAGACAAACACCAGATTTGAAAAAGACGTCGTGCTTCATGTTCTCCCTAGGTAGTAGAATCAGAAAAACATCATGGTTTCAAGATTCTCTCCTTCCCTTAAGAGAGATCCAGAGAATAATGTTCGAAAAAACGGCATATTACCGCGAAATACCACTTTCAGAACTGAGGTTCCCGGCCGAGACAAACACCAGATTTGAAAAAGACGTCGTGATTCATGTTCTCCCTAGGTAGTAGAATCAGAAAAACATCATGATTTCAAGATTCTCTCCTTGCCTTAAGAGAGATCCAGAGAATAATGTTTGAAAAAAGAGCATATTACCGCGAAATACCACTTTCAGAACTGAGGTTCCCTGCCCAGAGAAACACAAGGTTTGAAAAACACGTCGTGATTCATGTTCTTCCTAGCTAGTAGAATCAGAAAAACATCATTGTTTCAGGCTTCTCTCCTTGCCTTAAGAGAGATCCAAAGAATAAAGTTAGAAAAAACGGCCTATTACCGCATATACTCTAAAGGCCTATTGTATTGACGGTGAAACTCGATTTTTAGAACTGAGGTTCCCGGCCCTGACTAACACCAGATTTGAAAAAAACGTCGTGATTCATGTTCTCCCTAGGTAGTAGAATCAGAAAAACATCCTGCTTTCAAGATTCTCTCCTTGCCTTAAGAGAGATCCAGAGAATCATATTAGAAAAAACGGCGTATTACTGCGAAATACCACTTTCAGAACTGAGGTTCCCATCCCAGACAAACACCAGATTTGAAAAACACATCGTGATTCATGTTATCCCTAGGTAGTAGAATCAGAAAAACATCATGCTTTCAAGATTCTCTCCTTGCCTTAAGAGAGATCCAGAGAATAATATTGGAAAAAACGGAATATTACCGCGAAATACCACTTTCAGAACTGAGGTTCCCGGCCCAGACAAACACCAGATTTGAAAAAGACGTCGTGATTCATGTTCTCCCTAGGTAGTAGAATCAGAAAAACATCATAGTTTCAAGCTTCTCTCCTTGCCTTAAGAGAGATCGAAAGAATAAAGTTGTAAAAAACGGCCTCTTACCTCATATACTCTAAAGGCCTATTGTATTGACGGTGAAACTCGATTTTTAGAACTGAGGTTCCCGTCCCTGACTAACACCAGATTTGAAAAAGACGTCGTGATTCATGTTCTCCCTAGGTAGTAGAATCAGAAAAACATCATGCTTTCAAGATTCTCTCCTTGCCTTAAGAGAGATCCAGAGAATAATATTGGAAAAAACGGCCTATTACTGCGAAATACCACTTTCAGAACTGAGGTTCCCGGCCCAGACAAACACCAGATTTGAAAAAGACGTCGTGATTCATGTTCTCCCTAGGTAGTAGAATCAGAAAAAATTATTGTTTCAAGCTTCTCTCCTTGCCTTAAGAGAGATCCAAAAAATAAAGTTGGAAAAAACGGCCTATTACCGTATATACTCTAAAGGCCTATTGTATTGACGGTGAAACTCGATTTTTAGAACTGAGGTTCCCGTCCCTGACTAACACCAGATTTGAAAAGACGTCGTGATTCATGTTTTCCCTAGGTAGTAGAATCAGAAAAACATCACGGTTTCAAGATTCTCTCCTTGCCTTAAGAGAGATCCAGAGAATAATATTGGAAAAAACGGCATATTACCGCGAAATACCACTTTCAGAACTGAGGTTCCCGGCCGAGACAAACACCAGATTTGAAAAAGACGTCGTGCTTCATGTTCTCCCTAGGGAGTAGAATCAGAAAACATCATGGTTTCAAGATTCTCTCCTTCCCTTAAGAGAGATCCAGAGAATAATGTTCGAACAAACGGCATATTACCGCGAAATACCACTTTCAGAACTGAGGTTCCCGGCCGAGACAAACACCAGATTTGAAAAAGACGTCGTGATTCATTTTCTCCCTAGGTAGTAGAATCAGAAAAACATCATGATTTCAAGATTCTCTCCTTGCCTTAAGAGAGATCCAGAGAATAATGTTCGAAAAAACAGCATATTACCGCGAAATACCACTTTCAGAACTGAGGTTCCCTGCCCAGAGAAACACAAGGTTTGAAAAACACGTCGTGATTCATGTTCTCCCTAGGTAGTAGAATCAGAAAAACATCATGGTTTCAAGCTTCTCTCCTTGCCTTAAGAGAGATCCAAAGAATAAAGTTGGAAAAAACGGCCTATTACCGCATATACTCTAAAGGCCTATGGTATTGACGGTGAAACTCGATTTTTAGAACTGAGGTTCCCGTCCCTGACTAACACCAGATTTGAAAAGACGTCGTGATTCATGTTCTCCCTAGGTAGTAGAATCAGAAAAACATCCTGCTTTCAAGATTCTCTCCTTGCCTTAAGAGAGATCCAGAGAATCATATTGGAAAAAACGGCCTATTACTGCGAAATACCACTTTCAGAACTGAGGTTCCCATCCCAGACAAACACCAGATTTGAAAAACACATCGTGATTCATGTTCTCCGTAGGTAGTAGAATCAGAAAAACATCATGCTTTCAAGATTCTCTCCTTGCCTTAAGAGAGATCCAGAGAATAATATAGGAAAAAACGGCCTATTACTGCGAAATACCACTTTCAGAACTGAGGTTCCCGGCCCAGACAAACACCAGATTTGAAAAAGACGTCGTGCTTCATGTTCTCCCTAGGTAGTAGAATCAGAAAAACATCATGGTTTCAAGATTCTCTCCTTCCCTTAAGAGAGATCCAGAGAATAATGTTTGAAAAAACGGCATATTACCGCGAAATACCACTTTCAGAACTGAGGTTCCCGGCCGAGACAAACACCAGATTTGAAAAAGACGTCGTGATTCATGTTCTCCCTAGGTAGTAGAATCAGAAAAACATCATGATTTCAAGATTCTCTCCTTGCCTTAAGAGAGATCCATAGAATAATGTTTGAAAAAACAGCATATTACCGCGAAATACCACTTTCAGAACTGAGGTTCCCTGCCCAGAGAAACACAAGGTTTGAAAAACACGTCGTGATTCATGTTCTTCCTAGCTAGTAGAATCAGAAAAACATCATTGTTTCAGGCTTCTCTCCTTGCCTTAAGAGAGATCCAAAGAATAAAGTTGGAAAAAACGGCCTATTACCGCATATACTCTGAAGGCCTATTGTATTGACGGTGAAACTCGATTTTTAGAACTGAGGTTCCCGGCCCTGACTAACACCAGATTTGAAAAAGACGTCGTGATTCATGTTCTCCCTAGGTAGTAGAATCAGAAAAACATCATAGTTTCAACCTTCTCTCCTTGCCTTAAGAGAGATCGAAAGAATAAAGTTGTAAAAAACGGCCTCTTACCTCATATACTCTAAAGGCCTATTGTATTGACGGTGAAACTCGATTTTTAGAACTGAGGTTCCCGTCCCTGACTAACACCAGATTTGAAAAAGACGTCGTGATTCATGTTCTCCCTAGGTAGTAGAATCAGAAAAACATCATGCTTTCAAGATTCTCTCCTTGCCTTAAGAGAGATCCAGAGAATAATATTGGAAAAAACGGCCTATTACTGCGAAATACCACTTTCAGAACTGAGGTTCCCGGCCCAGACAAACACAAGATTTGAAAAACACGTCGTGATTCATGTTCTCCCTAGGTAGTAGAATCAGAAAAAATTATGGTTTCAAGCTTCTCTCCTTGCCTTAAGACAGATCCAAAAAATAAAGTTGGAAAAAACGGCCTATTACCGTATATACTCTAAAGGCCTATTGTATTGACGGTGAAACTCGATTTTTAGAACTGAGGTTCCCGTCCCTGACTAACACCAGATTTGAAAAGACGTCGTGATTCATGTTTTCCCTAGGGAGTAGAATCAGAAAAACATCCTGCTTTCAAGATTCTCTCCTTGCCTTAAGAGAGATCCAGAGAATCATATTGGAAAAAACGGCGTATTACTGCGAAATACCACTTTCAGAACTGAGGTTCCCATCCCAGACAAACACCAGATTTGAAAAACACATCGTGATTCATGTTATCCCTAGGTAGTAGAATCAGAAAAACATCATGGTTTCAAGATTCTCTCCTTGCCTTAAGAGAGATCCAGAGAATAATATTGGAAAAAACGGAATATTACCGCGAAATACCACTTTCAGAACTGAGGTTCCCGGCCCAGACAAACACCAGATTTGAAAAAGACGTCGTGATTCATGTTCTCCCTAGGTAGTAGAATCAGAAAAACATCATAGTTTCAAGCTTCTCTCCTTGCCTTAAGAGAGATCGAAAGAATAAAGTTGTAAAAAACGGCCTCTTACCTCATATACTCTAAAGGCCTATTGTATTGACGGTGAAACTCGATTTTTAGAACTGAGGTTCCCGTCCCTGACTAACACCAGATTTGAAAAAGACGTCGTGATTCATGTTCTCCCTAGGTAGTAGAATCAGAAAAACATCATGCTTTCAAGATTCTCTCCTTGCCTTAAGAGAGATCCAGAGAATAATATTGGAAAAAACGGCCTATTACTGCGAAATACCACTTTCAGAACTGAGGTTCCCGGCCCAGACAAACACCAGATTTGAAAAAGACGTCGTGATTCATGTTCTCCCTAGGTAGTAGAATCAGAAAAAATTATTGTTTCAAGCTTCTCTCCTTGCCTTAAGAGAGATCCAAAAAATAAAGTTGGAAAAAACGGCCTATTACCGTATATACTCTAAAGGCCTATTGTATTGACGGTGAAACTCGATTTTTAGAACTGAGGTTCCCGTCCCTGACTAACACCAGATTTGAAAAGACGTCGTGATTCATGTTTTCCCTAGGTAGTAGAATCAGAAAAACATCACGGTTTCAAGATTCTCTCCTTGCCTTAAGAGAGATCCAGAGAATAATATTGGAAAAAACGGCATATTACCGCGAAATACCACTTTCAGAACTGAGGTTCCCGGCCGAGACAAACACCAGATTTGAAAAAGACGTCGTGCTTCATGTTCTCCCTAGGTAGTAGAATCAGAAAACATCATGGTTTCAAGATTCTCTCCTTCCCTTAAGAGAGATCCAGAGAATAATGTTCGAAAAAACGGCATATTACCGCGAAATACCACTTTCAGAACTGAGGTTCCCGGCCGAGACAAACACCAGATTTGAAAAAGACGTCGTGATTCATTTTCTCCCTAGGTAGTAGAATCAGAAAAACATCATGATTTCAAGATTCTCTCCTTGCCTTAAGAGAGATCCAGAGAATAATGTTCGAAAAAACAGCATATTACCGCGAAATACCACTTTCAGAACTGAGGTTCCCTGCCCAGAGAAACACAAGGTTTGAAAAACACGTCGTGATTCATGTTCTCCCTAGGTAGTAGAATCAGAAAAACATCATGGTTTCAAGCTTCTCTCCTTGCCTTAAGAGAGATCCAAAGAATAAAGTTGGAAAAAACGGCCTATTACCGCATATACTCTAAAGGCCTATGGTATTGACGGTGAAACTCGATTTTTAGAACTGAGGTTCCCGTCCCTGACTAACACCAGATTTGAAAAGACGTCGTGCTTCATGTTCTCCCTAGGTAGTAGAATCAGAAAAACATCCTGCTTTCAAGATTCTCTCCTTGCCTTAAGAGAGATCCAGAGAATAATGTTTGAAAAAACGGCATATTACCGCGAAATACCACTTTCAGAACTGAGGTTCCCGGCCGAGACAAACACCAGATTTGAAAAAGACGTCGTGATTCATGTTCTCCCTAGGTAGTAGAATCAGAAAAACATCATGATTTCAAGATTCTCTCCTTGCCTTAAGAGAGATCCATAGAATAATGTTTGAAAAAACAGCATATTACCGCGAAATACCACTTTCAGAACTGAGGTTCCCTGCCCAGAGAAACACAAGGTTTGAAAAACACGTCGTGATTCATGTTCTTCCTAGCTAGTAGAATCAGAAAAACATCATTGTTTCAGGCTTCTCTCCTTGCCTTAAGAGAGATCCAAAGAATAAAGTTGGAAAAAACGGCCTATTACCGCATATACTCTGAAGGCCTATTGTATTGACGGTGAAACTCGATTTTTAGAACTGAGGTTCCCGGCCCTGACTAACACCAGATTTGAAAAAGACGTCGTGATTCATGTTCTCCCTAGGTAGTAGAATCAGAAAAACATCATAGTTTCAACCTTCTCTCCTTGCCTTAAGAGAGATCGAAAGAATAAAGTTGTAAAAAACGGCCTCTTACCTCATATACTCTAAAGGCCTATTGTATTGACGGTGAAACTCGATTTTTAGAACTGAGGTTCCCGTCCCTGACTAACACCAGATTTGAAAAAGACGTCGTGATTCATGTTCTCCCTAGGTAGTAGAATCAGAAAAACATCATGCTTTCAAGATTCTCTCCTTGCCTTAAGAGAGATCCAGAGAATAATATTGGAAAAAACGGCCTATTACTGCGAAATACCACTTTCAGAACTGAGGTTCCCGGCCCAGACAAACACAAGATTTGAAAAACACGTCGTGATTCATGTTCTCCCTAGGTAGTAGAATCAGAAAAAATTATGGTTTCAAGCTTCTCTCCTTGCCTTAAGACAGATCCAAAAAATAAAGTTGGAAAAAACGGCCTATTACCGTATATACTCTAAAGGCCTATTGTATTGACGGTGAAACTCGATTTTTAGAACTGAGGTTCCCGTCCCTGACTAACACCAGATTTGAAAAGACGTCGTGATTCATGTTTTCCCTAGGTAGTAGAATCAGAAAAACATCACGGTTTCAAGATTCTCTCCTTGCCTTAAGAGAGATCCAGAGAATAATATTGGAAAAAACGGCATATTACCGCGAAATACCACTTTCAGAACTGAGGTTCCCGGCCGAGACAAACACCAGATTTGAAAAAGACGTCGTGCTTCATGTTCTCCCTAGGTAGTAGAATCAGAAAACATCATGGTTTCAAGATTCTCTCCTTCCCTTAAGAGAGATCCAGAGAATAATGTTCGAAAAAACGGCATATTACCGCGAAATACCACTTTCAGAACTGAGGTTCCCGGCCGAGACAAACACCAGATTTGAAAAAGACGTCGTGATTCATTTTCTCCCTAGGTAGTAGAATCAGAAAAACATCATGATTTCAAGATTCTCTCCTTGCCTTAAGAGAGATCCAGAGAATAATGTTCGAAAAAACAGCATATTACCGCGAAATACCACTTTCAGAACTGAGGTTCCCTGCCCAGAGAAACACAAGGTTTGAAAAACACGTCGTGATTCATGTTCTCCCTAGGTAGTAGAATCAGAAAAACATCATGGTTTCAAGCTTCTCTCCTTGCCTTAAGAGAGATCCAAAGAATAAAGTTGGAAAAAACGGCCTATTACCGCATATACTCTAAAGGCCTATGGTATTGACGGTGAAACTCGATTTTTAGAACTGAGGTTCCCGTCCCTGACTAACACCAGATTGGAAAAGACGTCGTGATTCATGTTCTCCCTAGGTAGTAGAATCAGAAAAACATCCTGCTTTCAAGATTCTCTCCTTGCCTTAAGAGAGATCCAGAGAATCATATTGGAAAAAACGGCCTATTACTGCGAAATACCACTTTCAGAACTGAGGTTCCCATCCCAGACAAACACCAGATTTGAAAAACACATCGTGATTCATGTTCTCCCTAGGTAGTAGAATCAGAAAAACATCATGCTTTCAAGATTCTCTCCTTGCCTTAAGAGAGATCCAGAGAATAATATAGGAAAAAACGGCCTATTACTGCGAAATACCACTTTCAGAACTGAGGTTCCCGGCCCAGACAAACACAAGATTTGAAAAACACGTCGTGATTCATCTTCTCCCTAGGTAGTAGAATCAGAAAAACATCATGGTTTCAAGCTTCTCTCCTTGCCTTAAGAGAGATCCAAAGAATAAAGTTGGAAAAAACGGCCTATTACCGCATATACTCTAAAGGCCTATGGTATTGACGGTGAAACTCGATTTTTAGAACTGAGGTTCCCGTCCCTGACTAACACCAAATTTGAAAAAGACGTCGTGATTCATGTTCTCCCTAGTTAGTAGAATCAGAAAAAAATCACGGTTTCAAGATTCTCTCCTTGCCTTAAGAGAGATCCAGAGAATAATATTGGAAAAAACGGCATATTACCGCGAAATACCACTTTCAGAACTGAGGTTCCCGGCCCAGACAAACACCAGATTTGAAAAAGACGTCATGCTTCATGTTCTCCCTAGGCAGTAGAATCAGAAAAACATCATGGTTTCAAGATTCTCTCCTTCCCTTAAGAGAGATCCAGAGAATAATGTTTGAAAAAACGGCATATTACCGCGAAATACCACTTTCAGAACTGAGGTTCCCGGCCGAGACAAACACCAGATTTGAAAAAGACGTCGTGATTCATGTTCTCCCTAGGTAGTAGAATCAGAAAAACATCATGATTTCAAGATTCTCTCCTTGCCTTAAGAGAGATCCATAGAATAATGTTTGAAAAAACAGCATATTACCGCGAAATACCACTTTCAGAACTGAGGTTCCCTGCCCAGAGAAACACAAGGTTTGAAAAATACGTCGTGATTCATGTTCTTCCTAGCTAGTAGAATCAGAAAAACATCATTGTTTCAGGCTTCTCTCCTTGCCTTAAGAGAGATCCAAAGAATAAAGTTGGAAAAAACGGCCTATTACCGCATATACTCTGAAGGCCTATTGTATTGACGGTGAAACTCGATTTTTAGAACTGAGGTTCCCGGCCCTGACTAACACCAGATTTGAAAAAGACGTCGTGATTCATGTTCTCCCTAGGTAGTAGAATCAGAAAAACATCCTGCTTTCAAGATTCTCTCCTTGCCTTAAGAGAGATCCAGAGAATCATATTGGAAAAAACGGCCTATTACTGCGAAATACCACTTTCAGAACTGAGGTTCCCATCCCAGACAAACACCAGATTTGAAAAACACATCGTGATTCATGTTATCCCTAGGTAGTAGAATCAGAAAAACATCATGGTTTCAAGATTCTCTCCTTGCCTTAAGAGAGATCCAGAGAATAATATTGGAAAAAACGGCATATTACCGCGAAATACCACTTTCAGAACTGAGGTTCCCGGCCCAGACAAACACCAGATTTGAAAAAGACGTCGTGATTCATGTTCTCCCTAGGTAGTAGAATCAGAAAAACATCATAGTTTCAACCTTCTCTCCTTGCCTTAAGGGAGATCGAAAGAATAAAGTTGTAAAAAACGGCCTCTTACCTCATATACTCTAAAGGCCTATTGTATTGACGGTGAAACTCGATTTTTAGAACTGAGGTTCCCGTCCCTGACTAACACCAGATTTGAAAAAGACGTCGTGATTCATGTTCTCCCTAGGTAGTAGAATCAGAAAAACATCATGCTTTCAAGATTCTCTCCTTGCCTTAAGAGAGATCCAGAGAATAATATTGGAAAAAACGGCCTATTACTGCGAAATACCACTTTCAGAACTGAGGTTCCCGGCCCAGACAAACACAAGATTTGAAAAACACGTCGTGATTCATGTTCTCCCTAGGTAGTAGAATCAGAAAAAATTATGGTTTCAAGCTTCTCTCCTTGCCTTAAGACAGATCCAAAAAATAAAGTTGGAAAAAACGGCCTATTACCGTATATACTCTAAAGGCCTATTGTATTGACGGTGAAACTCGATTTTTAGAACTGAGGTTCCCGTCCCTGACTAACACCAGATTTGAAAAGACGTCGTGATTCATGTTTTCCCTAGGTAGTAGAATCAGAAAAACATCACGGTTTCAAGATTCTCTCCTTGCCTTAAGAGAGATCCAGAGAATAATATTGGAAAAAACGGCATATTACCGCGAAATACCACTTTCAGAACTGAGGTTCCCGGCCGAGACAAACACCAGATTTGAAAAAGACGTCGTGCTTCATGTTCTCCCTAGGTAGTAGAATCAGAAAACATCATGGTTTCAAGATTCTCTCCTTCCCTTAAGAGAGATCCAGAGAATAATGTTCGAAAAAACGGCATATTACCGCGAAATACCACTTTCAGAACTGAGGTTCCCGGCCGAGACAAACACCAGATTTGAAAAAGACGTCGTGATTCATTTTCTCCCTAGGTAGTAGAATCAGAAAAACATCATGATTTCAAGATTCTCTCCTTGCCTTAAGAGAGATCCAGAGAATAATGTTCGAAAAAACAGCATATTACCGCGAAATACCACTTTCAGAACTGAGGTTCCCTGCCCAGAGAAACACAAGGTTTGAAAAATACGTCGTGATTCATGTTCTTCCTAGCTAGTAGAATCAGAAAAACATCATTGTTTCAGGCTTCTCTCCTTGCCTTAAGAGAGATCCAAAGAATAAAGTTGGAAAAAACGGCCTATTACCGCATATACTCTGAAGGCCTATTGTATTGACGGTGAAACTCGATTTTTAGAACTGAGGTTCCCGGCCCTGACTAACACCAGATTTGAAAAAGACGTCGTGATTCATGTTCTCCCTAGGTAGTAGAATCAGAAAAACATCCTGCTTTCAAGATTCTCTCCTTGCCTTAAGAGAGATCCAGGGAATCATATTGGAAAAAACGGCCTATTACTGCGAAATACCACTTTCAGAACTGAGGTTCCCATCCCAGACAAACACCAGATTTGAAAAACACATCGTGATTCATGTTATCCCTAGGTAGTAGAATCAGAAAAACATCATGGTTTCAAGATTCTCTCCTTGCCTTAAGAGAGATCCAGAGAATAATATTGGAAAAAACGGCATATTACCGCGAAATACCACTTTCAGAACTGAGGTTCCCGGCCCAGACAAACACCAGATTTGAAAAAGACGTCGTGATTCATGTTCTCCCTAGGTAGTAGAATCAGAAAAACATCATAGTTTCAACCTTCTCTCCTTGCCTTAAGGGAGATCGAAAGAATAAAGTTGTAAAAAACGGCCTCTTACCTCATATACTCTAAAGGCCTATTGTATTGACGGTGAAACTCGATTTTTAGAACTGAGGTTCCCGTCCCTGACTAACACCAGATTTGAAAAAGACGTCGTGATTCATGTTCTCCCTAGGTAGTAGAATCAGAAAAACATCATGCTTTCAAGATTCTCTCCTTGCCTTAAGAGAGATCCAGAGAATAATATTGGAAAAAACGGCCTATTACTGCGAAATACCACTTTCAGAACTGAGGTTCCCGGCCCAGACAAACACAAGATTTGAAAAACACGTCGTGATTCATGTTCTCCCTAGGTAGTAGAATCAGAAAAAATTATGGTTTCAAGCTTCTCTCCTTGCCTTAAGACAGATCCAAAAAATAAAGTTGGAAAAAACGGCCTATTACCGTATATACTCTAAAGGCCTATTGTATTGACGGTGAAACTCGATTTTTAGAACTGAGGTTCCCGTCCCTGACTAACACCAGATTTGAAAAGACGTCGTGATTCATGTTTTCCCTAGGTAGTAGAATCAGAAAAACATCACGGTTTCAAGATTCTCTCCTTGCCTTAAGAGAGATCCAGAGAATAATATTGGAAAAAACGGCATATTACCGCGAAATACCACTTTCAGAACTGAGGTTCCCGGCCGAGACAAACACCAGATTTGAAAAAGACGTCGTGCTTCATGTTCTCCCTAGGTAGTAGAATCAGAAAACATCATGGTTTCAAGATTCTCTCCTTCCCTTAAGAGAGATCCAGAGAATAATGTTCGAAAAAACGGCATATTACCGCGAAATACCACTTTCAGAACTGAGGTTCCCGGCCGAGACAAACACCAGATTTGAAAAAGACGTCGTGATTCATTTTCTCCCTAGGTAGTAGAATCAGAAAAACATCATGATTTCAAGATTCTCTCCTTGCCTTAAGAGAGATCCAGAGAATAATGTTCGAAAAAACAGCATATTACCGCGAAATACCACTTTCAGAACTGAGGTTCCCTGCCCAGAGAAACACAAGGTTTGAAAAACACGTCGTGATTCATGTTCTCCCTAGGTAGTAGAATCAGAAAAACATCATGGTTTCAAGCTTCTCTCCTTGCCTTAAGAGAGATCCAAAGAATAAAGTTGGAAAAAACGGCCTATTACCGCATATACTCTAAAGGCCTATGGTATTGACGGTGAAACTCGATTTTTAGAACTGAGGTTCCCGTCCCTGACTAACACCAGATTTGAAAAGACGTCGTGATTCATGTTCTCCCTAGGTAGTAGAATCAGAAAAACATCCTGCTTTCAAGATTCTCTCCTTGCCTTAAGAGAGATCCAGAGAATCATATTGGAAAAAACGGCCTATTACTGCGAAATACCACTTTCAGAACTGAGGTTCCCATCCCAGACAAACACCAGATTTGAAAAACACATCGTGATTCATGTTCTCCCTAGGTAGTAGAATCAGAAAAACATCATGCTTTCAAGATTCTCTCCTTGCCTTAAGAGAGATCCAGAGAATAATATTGGAAAAAACGGCCTATTACTGCGAAATACCACTTTCAGAACTGAGGTTCCCGGCCCAGACAAACACAAGATTTGAAAAACACGTCGTGATTCATCTTCTCCCTAGGTAGTAGAATCAGAAAAACATCATGGTTTCAAGCTTCTCTCCTTGCCTTAAGAGAGATCCAAAGAATAAAGTTGGAAAAAACGGCCTATTACCGCATATACTCTAAAGGCCTATGGTATTGACGGTGAAACTCGATTTTTAGAACTGAGGTTCCCGTCCCTGACTAACACCAAATTTGAAAAAGACGTCGTGATTCATGTTCTCCCTAGTTAGTAGAATCAGAAAAACATCACGGTTTCAAGATTCTCTCCTTGCCTTAAGAGAGATCCAGAGAATAATATTGGAAAAAACGGCATATTACCGCGAAATACCACTTTCAGAACTGAGGTTCCCGGCCCAGACAAACACCAGATTTGAAAAAGACGTCGTGCTTCATGTTCTCCCTAGGTAGTAGAATCAGAAAAACATCATGGTTTCAAGATTCTCTCCTTCCCTTAAGAGAGATCCAGAGAATAATGTTTGAAAAAACGGCATATTACCGCGAAATACCACTTTCAGAACTGAGGTTCCCGGCCGAGACAAACACCAGATTTGAAAAAGACGTCGTGATTCATGTTCTCCCTAGGTAGTAGAATCAGAAAAACATCATGATTTCAAGATTCTCTCCTTGCCTTAAGAGAGATCCATAGAATAATGTTTGAAAAAACAGCATATTACCGCGAAATACCACTTTCAGAACTGAGGTTCCCTGCCCAGAGAAACACAAGGTTTAAAAAACACGTCGTGATTCATGTTCTTCCTAGCTAGTAGAATCAGAAAAACATCATTGTTTCAGGCTTCTCTCCTTGCCTTAAGAGAGATCCAAAGAATAAAGTTGGAAAAAACGGCCTATTACCGCATATACTCTGAAGGCCTATTGTATTGACGGTGAAACCCGATTTTTAGAACTGAGGTTCCCGGCCCTGACTAACACCAGATTTGAAAAAGACGTCGTGATTCATGTTCTCCCTAGGTAGTAGAATCAGAAAAACATCCTGCTTTCAAGATTCTCTCCTTGCCTTAAGAGAGATCCAGAGAATCATATTGGAAAAAACGGCCTATTACTGCGAAATACCACTTTCAGAACTGAGGTTCCCATCCCAGACAAACACCAGATTTGAAAAACACATCGTGATTCATGTTATCCCTAGGTAGTAGAATCAGAAAAACATCATGGTTTCAAGATTCTCTCCTTGCCTTAAGAGAGATCCAGAGAATAATATTGGAAAAAACGGCATATTACCGCGAAATACCACTTTCAGAACTGAGGTTCCCTGCCCAGAGAAACACAAGGTTTGAAAAACACGTCGTGATTCATGTTCTCCCTAGGTAGTAGAATCAGAAAAACATCATGGTTTCAAGCTTCTCTCCTTGCCTTAAGAGAGATCCAAAGAATAAAGTTGGAAAAAACGGCCTATTACCGCATATACTCTAAAGGCCTATGGTATTGACGGTGAAACTCGATTTTTAGAACTGAGGTTCCCGTCCCTGACTAACACCAGATTTGAAAAGACGTCGTGATTCATGTTCTCCCTAGGTAGTAGAATCAGAAAAACATCCTGCTTTCAAGATTCTCTCCTTGCCTTAAGAGAGATCCAGAGAATCATATTGGAAAAAACGGCCTATTACTGCGAAATACCACTTTCAGAACTGAGGTTCCCATCCCAGACAAACACCAGATTTGAAAAACACATCGTGATTCATGTTCTCCCTAGGTAGTAGAATCAGAAAAACATCATGCTTTCAAGATTCTCTCC
Source organism: Liasis olivaceus (assembly GCA_030867105.1). NCBI lineage: Eukaryota > Metazoa > Chordata > Lepidosauria > Squamata > Pythonidae > Liasis > Liasis olivaceus. The sequence continues at coordinate 61,989,998 of CM061351.1, forward strand.
TTGCCTTAAGAGAGATCCAGAGAATAATATAGGAAAAAACGGCCTATTACTGCGAAATACCACTTTCAGAACTGAGGTTCCCGGCCCAGACAAACACAAGATTTGAAAAACACGTCGTGATTCATCTTCTCCCTAGGTAGTAGAATCAGAAAAACATCATCGTTTCAAGCTTCTCTCCTTGCCTTAAGAGAGATCCAAAGAATAAAGTTGGAAAAAACGGCCTATTACCGCATATACTCTAAAGGCCTATGGTATTGGCGGTGAAACTCGATTTTTAGAACTGAGGTTCCCGTCCCTGACTAACACCAAATTTGAAAAAGACGTCGTGATTCATGTTCTCCCTAGTTAGTAGAATCAGAAAAACATCACGGTTTCAAGATTCTCTCCTTGCCTTAAGAGTGATCCAGAGAATAATATTCGAAAAAACGGCATATTACCGCGAAATACCACTTTCAGAACTGAGGTTCCCGGCCCAGACAAACACCAGATTTGAAAAAGACGTCATGCTTCATGTTCTCCCTAGGTAGTAGAATCAGAAAAACATCATGGTTTCAAGATTCTCTCCTTCCCTTAAGAGAGATCCAGAGAATAATGTTTGAAAAAACGGCATATTACCGCGAAATACCACTTTCAGAACTGAGGTTCCCGGCCGAGACAAACACCAGATTTGAAAAAGACGTCGTGATTCATGTTCTCCCTAGGTAGTAGAATCAGAAAAACATCATGATTTCAAGATTCTCTCCTTGCCTTAAGAGAGATCCATAGAATAATATTTGAAAAAACAGCATATTACCGCGAAATACCACTTTCAGAACTGAGGTTCCCTGCCCAGAGAAACACAAGGTTTGAAAAACACGTCGTGATTCATGTTCTTCCTAGCTAGTAGAATCAGAAAAACATCATTGTTTCAGGCTTCTCTCCTTGCCTTAAGAGAGATCCAAAGAATAAAGTTGGAAAAAACGGCCTATTACCGCATATACTCTGAAGGCCTATTGTATTGACGGTGAAACTCGATTTTTAGAACTGAGGTTCCCGGCACTGACTAACACCAGATTTGAAAAAGACGTCGTGATTCATGTTCTCCCTAGGTAGTAGAATCAGAAAAACATCCTGCTTTCAAGATTCCCTCCTTGCCTTAAGAGAGATCCAGAGAATCATATTGGAAAAAACGGCCTATTACTGCGAAATACCACTTTCAGAACTGAGGTTCCCATCCCAGACAAACACCAGATTTGAAAAACACATCGTGATTCATGTTATCCCTAGGTAGTAGAATCAGAAAAACATCATGGTTTCAAGATTCTCTCCTTGCCTTAAGAGAGATCCAGAGAATAATATTGGAAAAAACGGCATATTACCGCGAAATACCACTTTCAGAACTGAGGTTCCCGGCCCTGACAAACACCAGATTTGAAAAAGACGTCGTGATTCATGTTCTCCCTAGGTAGTAGAATCAGAAAAACATCATAGTTTCAACCTTCTCTCCTTGCCTTAAGAGAGATCGAAAGAATAAAGTTGTAAAAAATGGCCTATTACCTCATATACTCTAAAGGCCTATTGTATTGACGGTGAAACTCGATTTTTAGAACTGAGGTTCCCGTCCCTGACTAACACCAGATTTGAAAAAGACGTCATGATTCATGTTCTCCCTAGGTAGTAGAATCAGAAAAACATCACGGTTTCAAGATTCTCTCCTTGCCGTAAGAGAGATCCAGAGAATAATATTGGAAAAAACGGCATATTACCGCGAAATACCACTTTCAGAACTGAGGTTCCCGGCCCAGACAAACACCAGATTTGAAAAAGACGTCGTGCTTCATGTTCTCCCTAGGTAGTAGAATCAGAAAAACATCATGGTTTCAAGATTCTCTCCTTCCCTTAAGAGAGATCCAGAGAATAATGTTCGAAAAAACGGCATATTACCGCGAAATACCACTTTCAGAACTGAGGTTCCCGGCCGAGACAAACACCAGATTTGAAAAAGACGTCGTGATTCATGTTCTCCCTAGGTAGTAGAATCAGAAAAACATCATGATTTCAATATTCTCTCCTTGCCTTAAGAGAGATCCAGAGAATAATGTTTGAAAAAACAGCATATTACCGCGAAATACCACTTTCAGAACTGAGGTTCCCTGCCCAGAGAAACACAAGGTTTGAAAAACACGTCGTGATTCATGTTCTTCCTAGCTAGTAGAATCAGAAAAACATCATTGTTTCAGGCTTCTCTCCTTGCCTTAAGAGAGATCCAAAGAATAAAGTTGGAAAAAACGGCCTATTACCGCATATACTCTAAAGGCCTATTGTATTGACGGTGAAACTCGATTTTTAGAACTGAGGTTCCCGGCCCTGACTAACACCAGATTTGAAAAAGACGTCGTGATTCATGTTCTCCCTAGGTAGTAGAATCAGAAAAACATCCTGCTTTCAAGATTCTCTCCTTGCCTTAAGAGAGATCCAGAGAATCATATTGGAAAAAACGGCCTATTACTGCGAAATACCACTTTCAGAACTGAGGTTCCCATCCCAGACAAACACCAGATTTGAAAAACACATCGTGATTCATGTTATCCCTAGGTAGTAGAATCAGAAAAACATCATGGTTTCAAGATTCTCTCCTTGCCTTAAGAGAGATCCAGAGAATAATATTGGAAAAAACGGCATATTAACGTGAAATACCACTTTCAGAACTGAGGTTCCCGGCCCAGACAAACACCAGATTTGAAAAAGACGTCGTGATTCATGTTCTCCCTAGGTAGTAGAATCAGAAAAACATCATAGTTTCAAGCTTCTCTCCTTGCCTTAAGAGAGATCGAAAGAATAAAGTTGTAAAAAACGGCCTCTTACCTCATATACTCTAAAGGCCTATTGTATTGACGGTGAAACTCGATTTTTAGAACTGAGGTTCCCGTCCCTGACTAACACCAGATTTGAAAAAGACGTCGTGATTCATGTTCTCCCTAGGTAGTAGGATCAGAAAAACATCATGCTTTCAAGATTCTCTCCTTGCCTTAAGAGAGATCCAGAGAATAATATTGGAAAAAACGGCCTATTACTGCGAAATACCACTTTCAGAACTGAGGTTCCCGGCCCAGACAAACACAAGATTTGAAAAACACGTCGTGATTCATGTTCTCCCTAGGTAGTAGAATCAGAAAAAATTATGGTTTCAAGCTTCTCTCCTTGCCTTAAGAGAGATCCAAAAAATAAAGTTGGAAAAAACGGCCTATTACCGTATATACTCTAAAGGCCTATTGTATTGACGGTGAAACTCGATTTTTAGAACTGAGGTTCCCGTCCCTGACTAACACCAGATTTGAAAAGACGTCGTGATTCATGTTTTCCCTAGGTAGTAGAATCAGAAAAACATCACGGTTTCAAGATTCTCTCCTTGCCTTAAGAGAGATCCAGAGAATAATATTGGAAAAAACGGCATATTACCGCGAAATACCACTTTCAGAACTGAGGTTCCCGGCCGAGACAAACACCAGATTTGAAAAAGACGTCGTGCTTCATGTTCTCCCTAGGTAGTAGAATCAGAAAACATCATGGTTTCAAGATTCTCTCCTTCCCTTAAGAGAGATCCAGAGAATAATGTTCGAAAAAACGGCATATTACCGCTAATACCACTTTCAGAACTGAGGTTCCCGGCCGAGACAAACACCAGATTTGAAAAAGACGTCGTGATTCATTTTCTCCCTAGGTAGTAGAATCAGAAAAACATCATGATTTCAAGATTCTCTCCTTGCCTTAAGAGAGATCCAGAGAATAATGTTCGAAAAAACAGCATATTACCGCGAAATACCACTTTCAGAACTGAGGTTCCCTGCCCAGAGAAACACAAGGTTTGAAAAACACGTCGTGATTCATGTTCTCCCTAGGTAGTAGAATCAGAAAAACATCATGGTTTCAAGCTTCTCTCCTTGCCTTAAGAGAGATCCAAAGAATAAAGTTGGAAAAAACGGCCTATTACCGCATATACTCTAAAGGCCTATGGTATTGACGGTGAAACTCGATTTTTAGAACTGAGGTTCCCGTCCCTGACTAACACCAGATTTGAAAAGACGTCGTGATTCATGTTCTCCCTAGGTAGTAGAATCAGAAAAACATCCTGCTTTCAAGATTCTCTCCTTGCCTTAAGAGAGATCCAGAGAATCATATTGGAAAAAACGGCCTATTACTGCGAAATACCACTTTCAGAACTGAGGTTCCCATGCCAGACAAACACCAGATTTGAAAAACACATCGTGATTCATGTTCTCCCTAGGTAGTAGAATCAGAAAAACATCATGCTTTCAAGATTCTCTCCTTGCCTTAAGAGAGATCCAGAGAATAATATTGGAAAAAACGGCCTATTACTGCGAAATACCACTTTCAGAACTGAGGTTCCCGGCCCAGACAAACACAAAATTTGAAAAACACGTCGTGATTCATCTTCTCCCTAGGTAGTAGAATCAGAAAAACATCATGGTTTCAAGCTTCTCTCCTTGCCTTAAGAGAGATCCAAAGAATAAAGTTGGAAAAAACGGCCTATTACCGCATATACTCTAAAGGCCTATGGTATTGACGGTGAAACTCGATTTTTAGAAGTGAGGTTCCCGTCCCTGACTAACACCAAATTTGAAAAAGACGTCGTGATTCATGTTCTCCCTAGTTAGTAGAATCAGAAAAACATCAGGGTTTCCAGATTCTCTCCTTGCCTTAAGAGAGATCCAGAGAATAATATTGGAAAAAACGGCATATTACCGCGAAATACCACTTTCAGAACTGAGGTTCCCGGCCCAGACAAACACCAGATTTGAAAAAGACGTCGTGCTTCATGTTCTCCCTAGGTAGTAGAATCAGAAAAACATCACGGTTTCAAGATTCTCTCCTTGCCTTAAGAGAGATCCAGAGAATAATGTTCGAAAAAACGGCATATTACCGCGAAATACCACTTTCTGAACTGAGGTTCCCGGCCGAGACAAACACCAGATTTGAAAAAGACGTCGTGATTCATGTTCTCCCTAGGTAGTAGAATCAGAAAAACATCATCCTTTCAAGATTCTCTCCTTGCCTTAAGAGAGATCCAGAGAATAATATTGGAAAAAACAGCCTATTACTGCGAAATACCACTTTCAGAACTGAGGTTCCCGGCCCAGACAACCACCAGATTTGAAAAAGACGTCGTGATTCGTGTTCTCCCTAGGTAGTAGAATCAGAAAAACATCATGGTTTCAAGCTTCTCTCCTTGCCTTAAGAGAGATCCAAAGAAAAAAGTTGGAAAAAACGGCCTATTACCGCATATACTCTATAGGCCTATTGTATGGACGGTGAAACTCGATTTTTAGAACTGAGGTTCCCGTCCCTGACTAACACCAGATTTGAAAAAGACGTCGTGATTCATGTTCTCCCTAGGTAGTAGAATCAGAAAAACATCATGGTTTCAAGATTCTCTCCTTGCCTTAAGAGAGATCCAGAGAATAATATTGGAAAAAACGGCATATTACCGCGAAATACCACTTTCAGAACTGCGGTTCCCGGCCCAGACAAACACAAGATTTGAAAAACACGTCGTGATTCATGCTCTACCTAGGTAGTAGAATCAGAAAAACCTCATGGTTTCAAGATTCTCTCCTTGCCTTAAGAGAGATCCAGAGAATAATATTGGAAAAAACGGCCTATTACTGCGAAATACCTCTTTCAGAACTGAGGTTCCCGGCCCAGAAAAACACAAGATTTGAAAAAGACGTCGTGATTCATGTTCTCCCTAGGTAGTAGAATCAGAAAAACATCATGGTTTCAAGATTCTCTCCTTGCCTTAAGAGAGATCCAGAGAATAATATTTAAAAAAACGGCATATTACCGCGAAATACCACTTTCAGAACTGAGGTTCCCGGCCCAGACAAACACAAGATTTGAAAAACACGTCGTGATTCATGCTCTCCCTAGGTAGTAGAATCAGAAAAACCTCATGGTTTCAAGATTCTCTCCTTGCCTTAAGGGAGATCCAGAGAATAATGTTCGAAAAAACGGCATATTACCGCAAAATACCACTTTCAGAACTGAGGTTCCCGGCCCAGACAACCACCAGATTTGAAAAAGACGTCGTGATTCATGTTCTCCCTAGGTAGTAGAATCAGAAAAACATCACGGTTTCAAGATTCTCTCCTTGCCTTAAGAGAGAATCAGAGAATAATGTTCGAAAAAACGGCATATTACCGCGAAATACCACTTTCAGAACTGAGGTTCCCTGCCCAGACAAACACAAGATTTGAAAAACACGTCGTGATTCATGTTCTCCCTAGGTAGTAGAATCAGAAAAACATCCTACTTTCAAGATTCTCTCCTTGCCTTAAGAGAGATCCATAGAATCATATTGGAAAAAAAGGCCTATTACTGCGAAATACCACTTTCAGAACTGAGGTTCCCATCCCAGACAAACACCAGATTTGAAAAACACGTCTTGATTCATGTTCTCCCTAGGTAGTAGAATCAGAAAAACATCATGGTTTCAGGCTTCTCTCCTTGCCTTAAGAGAGATCCAAATAATAAAGTTGGAAAAAACAGCCTATTACCGCATATACTCTAAAGGCCTATTGTATTGACGGTGAAACTCGATTTTTAGAACTGAGGTTCCCGGCCCTGACTAACACCAGATTTGAAAAAGACGTCGTGATTCATGTTCTCCCTAGGTAGTAGAATCAGAAAAACATCCTGCTTTCAAGATTCTCTCCTTGCCTTAAGAGAGATCCAGAGAATAATATTGGAAAAAAGGGCCTATTACTGCGAAATACCACTTTCAGAACTGAGGTTCCCATCCCAGACAAACACCAGATTTGAAAAACACGTCTTGATTCATGTTCTCCCTAGTTAGTAGAATCAGAAAAACATCATGGTTTCAGGCTTCTCTCCTTGCCTTAAGAGAGATCCAAAGAAAAATATACTCATATACTCTAAAGGCCTATTGTATTGACGGTGAAACTCGATTTTTAGAACTGAGGTTCCCGGCCCTGACTAACCCCAGATTTGAAAAAGACGTCGTGATTCATGTTCTCCCTAGGTAGTAGAATCAGAAAAACATCATAGTTTCAAGCTTCTCTCCTTCCCTTAAGAGAGATCCAAAGAATAAAGATGGAAAAAACGGCCTATTACCGCATATACTCTAAAGGCCTATTGTATTGACGGTGAAACTCGATTTTTAGAACTGAGGTTCCCGTCCCTGACTAACACCAGATTTGAAAAAGACGTCGTGATTCATGTTCTCCCTAGGTAGTAGAATCAGAAAAACATCATGGTTTCAAGATTCTCTCCTTGCCTTAAGAGAGATCCAGAGAATAATATTGGAAAAAACGGCATATTACCGCGAAATACCACTTTCAGAACTGAGTTTCCCGGCCCAGACAAACACCAGATTTGAAAAAGAAGTCGTGATTCATGTTCTCCCTAGGTAGTAGAATCAGAAAAACCTCATGGTTTCAAGATTCTCTCCTTGCCTTAAGAGAGATCCAGAGAATAATGTTCGAAAAAACGGCATATTACCGCAAAATACCACTTTCAGAACTAAGGTTCCCGGCCCAGACAACCACCAGATTTGAAAAAGACGTCGTGATTCATGTTCTCCCTAGGTAGTAGAATCAGAAAAACATCATGGTTTCAAGATTCTCTCCTTGCTTTAAGAGAGATCCAGAGAATAATATTGGAAAAAACGGCATATGACCCCGAAATACCACTTTCAGAACTAAGGTTCCCGGCCCAGACAAACACCAGATTTGAAAAACACGTCGTGATTCATGTTCTCCCTACGTAGTAGAGTCAGAAAGACATCATGGTTTCAAGATTCTCTCCTTGCCTTAAGAGAGATCCAGAGAATAATATTGGAAAAAACGGCATATTACCGCGAAATACCACTTTCAGAACTGAGTTTCCCGGCCCAGACAAACACCAGATTTGAAAAAGAAGTCGTGATTCATGTTCTCCCTAGGTAGTAGAATCAGAAAAACCTCATGGTTTCAAGATTCTCTCCTTGCCTTAAGAGAGATCCAGAGAATAATGTTCGAAAAAACGGCATATTACCGCAAAATACCACTTTCAGAACTAAGGTTCCCGGCCCAGACAACCACCAGATTTGAAAAAGACGTCGTGATTCATGTTCTCCCTAGGTAGTAGAATCAGAAAAACATCATGGTTTCAAGATTCTCTCCTTGCTTTAAGAGAGATCCAGAGAATAATATTGGAAAAAACGGCATATTACCTCAAAATACCACTTTCAGAACTAAGGTTCCCGGCCCAGACAAACACCAGATTTGAAAAACACGTCGTGATTCATGTTCTCCCTACGTAGTAGAGTCAGAAAAACATCATGGTTCCAACATTCTCTTTGCCTTAAGAGAGATCCAGAGAATAATATTGGAAAAAACGGCATATTACCGCGAAATACCATTTTCAGAACTGAGGTTCCCGGCCCAGACAACCACCAGATTTGAAAAAGACGTCGTGATTCATGTTCTCCCTAGTTAGTAGAATCAGAAAAACATCATGGTTTCAAGCTTCTCTCCTTGCCTTAAGAGAGATCGAAAGAATAAAGTTGGAAAAAACGGCCAATTACCTTATATACTCTAAAGGCCTATTGTATTGACGGTGAAACTCGATTTTTAGAACTGAGGTTCCCGGCCCTGACTAACCCCAGATTTGAAAAAGACGTCGTGATTCATGTTCTCACTAGGTAGTAGAATCAGAAAAACATCATGCTTTCAAGATTCTCTCCTTGCCTTAAGAGAGATCCAGAGAATAATATTGCAAAAAACGGCCTATTACTGCGAAATACCACTTTCAGAACTGAGGTTCCCGGCCCAGACAAACACCAGATTTGAAAAAGACGTCGTGATTCATGTTCTCCTTGGTAGTAGAATCAGAAAAACATCATGGTTTCAAGATTCTCTCCTTGCTTTAAGAGAGATCCAGAGAATAATATTGGAAAAAACGGCATATGACCCCGAAATACCACTTTCAGAACTAAGGTTCCCGGCCCAGACAAACACCAGATTTGAAAAACACATCGTGATTCATGTTCTCCCTACGTAGTAGAGTCAGAAAAACATCATGGTTTCAAGATTCTCTCCTTGCCTTAAGAGAGATCCAGAGAATAATATTGGAAAAAACGGCATATTACCGCGAAATACCACTTTCAGAACTGAGTTTCCCGGCCCAGACAACACCAGATTTGAAAAAGAAGTCGTGATTCATGTTCTCCCTAGGTAGTAGAATCAGAAAAACCTCATGGTTTCAAGATTCTCTCCTTGCCTTAAGAGAGATCCAGAGAATAATGTTCGAAAAAACGGCATATTACCGCAAAATACCACTTTCAGAACTAAGGTTCCCGGCCCAGACAACCACCAGATTTGAAAAAGACGTCGTGATTCATGTTCTCCCTAGGTAGTAGAATCAGAAAAACATCATGGTTTCAAGATTCTCTCCTTGCTTTAAGAGAGATCCAGAGAATAATATTGGAAAAAACGGCATATTACCCCAAAATACCACTTTCAGAACTAAGGTTCCCGGCCCAGACAAACACCAGATTTGAAAAACACGTCGTGATTCATGTTCTCCCTACGTAGTAGAGTCAGAAAAACATCATGGTTCCAACATTCTCTTTGCCTTAAGAGAGATCCAGAGAATAATATTGGAAAAAACGGCATATTACCGCGAAATACCATTTTCAGAACTGAGGTTCCCGGCCCAGACAACCACCAGATTTGAAAAAGACGTCGTGATTCATGTTCTCCCTAGTTAGTAGAATCAGAAAAACATCATGGTTTCAAGCTTCTCTCCTTGCCTTAAGAGAGATCCAAAGAAAAATATACTCATATACTCTAAAGGCCTATTGTATTGACGGTGAAACTCGATTTTTAGAACTGAGGTTCCCGGCCCTGACTAACCCCAGATTTGAAAAACACGTCGTGATTCATGTTCTCCCTAGGTAGTAGAATCAGAAAAACATCATGCTTTCAAGATTCTCTCCTTGCCTTAAGAGAGATCCTGAGAATAATATTGGAAAAAACGGCCTATTACTGCGAAATACCACTTTCAGAACTGAGGTTCCAATCCCAGACAAACACCAGATTTGAAAAAGACGTCATGATTCATGTTCTCCCTAGGTAGTAGAATCAGAAAAACATCATGGTTTCAAGATTCTCTCCTTGCCTTAAGAGAGATCGAAAGAATAAAGTTGGAAAAAACGGCCTATTACCTCATACACTCTAAAGGCCTATTGTATTGACGGTGAAACTCGATTTTTAGAACTGAGGTTCCCGGCCCTGACTAACACCAGATTTGAAAAAGACGTCGTGATTCATGTTCTCCCTAGGTAGTAGAATCAGAAAAACATCATGCTTTCAAGATTCTCTCCTTGCCTTAAGAGAGATCCAGAGAATAATATTGGAAAAAACGGCCTATTACTGCGAAATACCACTTTCAGAACTGAGGTTCCCGGCCCTGACAAACACAAGATTTGAAAAACACGTCGTGATTCATGTTCTCCCTAGGTAGTAGAATCAGAAAAACATCATAGTTTCAAGCTTCTCTCCTTCCCTTAAGAGAGATCCAAAGAATAAAGATGGAAAAAACGGCCTATTACCGCATATACTCTAAAGGCCTATTGTATTGACGGTGAAACTCGATTTTTAGAACTGAGGTTCCCGTCCCTGACTAACACCAGATTTGAAAAAGACGTCGTGATTCATGTTCTCCCTAGGTAGTAGAATCAGAAAAACATCATGGTTTCAAGATTCTCTCCTTGCCTTAAGAGAGATCCAGAGAATAATATTGGAAAAAACGGCATATTACCGCGAAATACCACTTTCAGAACTGAGTTTCCCGGCCCAGACAAACACCAGATTTGAAAAAGAAGTCGTGATTCATGTTCTCCCTAGGTAGTAGAATCAGAAAAACCTCATGGTTTCAAGATTCTCTCCTTGCCTTAAGAGAGATCCAGAGAATAATGTTCGAAAAAACGGCATATTACCGCAAAATACCACTTTCAGAACTAAGGTTCCCGGCCCAGACAACCACCAGATTTGAAAAAGACGTCGTGATTCATGTTCTCCCTAGGTAGTAGAATCAGAAAAACATCATGGTTTCAAGATTCTCTCCTTGCTTTAAGAGAGATCCAGAGAATAATATTGGAAAAAACGGCATATGACCCCGAAATACCACTTTCAGAACTAAGGTTCCCGGCCCAGACAAACACCAGATTTGAAAAACACGTCGTGATTCATGTTCTCCCTACGTAGTAGAGTCAGAAAAACATCATGGTTTCAAGATTCTCTCCTTGCCTTAAGAGAGATCCAGAGAATAATATTGGAAAAAACGGCATATTACCGCGAAATACCACTTTCAGAACTGAGTTTCCCGGCCCAGACAAACACCAGATTTGAAAAAGAAGTCGTGATTCATGTTCTCCCTAGGTAGTAGAATCAGAAAAACCTCATGGTTTCAAGATTCTCTCCTTGCCTTAAGAGAGATCCAGAGAATAATGTTCGAAAAAACGGCATATTACCGCAAAATACCACTTTCAGAACTAAGGTTCCCGGCCCAGACAACCACCAGATTTGAAAAAGACGTCATGATTCATGTTCTCCCTAGGTAGTAGAATCAGAAAAACATCATGGTTTCAAGATTCTCTCCTTGCTTTAAGAGAGATCCAGAGAATAATATTGGAAAAAACGGCATATGACCCCGAAATACCACTTTCAGAACTAAGGTTCCCGGCCCAGACAAACACCAGATTTGAAAAACACGTCGTGATTCATGTTCTCCCTACGTAGTAGAGTCAGAAAAACATCATGGTTTCAAGATTCTCTCCTTGCCTTAAGAGAGATCCAGAGAATAATATTGGAAAAAACGGCATATTACCGCGAAATACCACTTTCAGAACTGAGTTTCCCGGCCCAGACAAACACCAGATTTGAAAAAGAAGTCGTGATTCATGTTCTCCCTAGGTAGTAGAATCAGAAAAACCTCATGGTTTCAAGATTCTCTCCTTGCCTTAAGAGAGATCCAGAGAATAATGTTCGAAAAAACGGCATATTACCGCAAAATACCACTTTCAGAACTAAGGTTCCCGGCCCAGACAACCACCAGATTTGAAAAAGACGTCGTGATTCATGTTCTCCCTAGGTAGTAGAATCAGAAAAACATCATGGTTTCAAGATTCTCTCCTTGCTTTAAGAGAGATCCAGAGAATAATATTGGAAAAAACGGCATATTACCCCAAAATACCACTTTCAGAACTAAGGTTCCCGGCCCAGACAAACACCAGATTTGAAAAACACGTCGTGATTCATGTTCTCCCTACGTAGTAGAGTCAGAAAAACATCATGGTTCCAACATTCTCTTTGCCTTAAGAGAGATCCAGAGAATAATATTGGAAAAAACGGCATATTACCGCGAAATACCATTTTCAGAACTGAGGTTCCCGGCCCAGACAACCACCAGATTTGAAAAAGACGTCGTGATTCATGTTCTCCCTAGTTAGTAGAATCAGAAAAACATCATGGTTTCAAGCTTCTCTCCTTGCCTTAAGAGAGATCGAAAGAATAAAGTTGGAAAAAACGGCCAATTACCTTATATACTCTAAAGGCCTATTGTATTGACGGTGAAACTCGATTTTTAGAACTGAGGTTCCCGGCCCTGACTAACCCCAGATTTGAAAAAGACGTCGTGATTCATGTTCTCACTAGGTAGTAGAATCAGAAAAACATCATGCTTTCAAGATTCTCTCCTTGCCTTAAGAGAGATCCAGAGAATAATATTGCAAAAAACGGCCTATTACTGCGAAATACCACTTTCAGAACTGAGGTTCCCGGCCCAGACAAACACCAGATTTGAAAAAGACGTCGTGATTCATGTTCTCCTTGGTAGTAGAATCAGAAAAACATCATGGTTTCAAGATTCTCTCCTTGCTTTAAGAGAGATCCAGAGAATAATATTGGAAAAAACGGCATATGACCCCGAAATACCACTTTCAGAACTAAGGTTCCCGGCCCAGACAAACACCAGATTTGAAAAACACATCGTGATTCATGTTCTCCCTACGTAGTAGAGTCAGAAAAACATCATGGTTTCAAGATTCTCTCCTTGCCTTAAGAGAGATCCAGAGAATAATATTGGAAAAAACGGCATATTACCGCGAAATACCACTTTCAGAACTGAGTTTCCCGGCCCAGACAACACCAGATTTGAAAAAGAAGTCGTGATTCATGTTCTCCCTAGGTAGTAGAATCAGAAAAACCTCATGGTTTCAAGATTCTCTCCTTGCCTTAAGAGAGATCCAGAGAATAATGTTCGAAAAAACGGCATATTACCGCAAAATACCACTTTCAGAACTAAGGTTCCCGGCCCAGACAACCACCAGATTTGAAAAAGACGTCGTGATTCATGTTCTCCCTAGGTAGTAGAATCAGAAAAACATCATGGTTTCAAGATTCTCTCCTTGCTTTAAGAGAGATCCAGAGAATAATATTGGAAAAAACGGCATATTACCCCAAAATACCACTTTCAGAACTAAGGTTCCCGGCCCAGAGAAACACCAGATTTGAAAAACACGTCGTGATTCATGTTCTCCCTACGTAGTAGAGTCAGAAAAACATCATGGTTCCAACATTCTCTTTGCCTTAAGAGAGATCCAGAGAATAATATTGGAAAAAACGGCATATTACCGCGAAATACCATTTTCAGAACTGAGGTTCCCGGCCCAGACAACCACCAGATTTGAAAAAGACGTCGTGATTCATGTTCTCCCTAGTTAGTAGAATCAGAAAAACATCATGGTTTCAAGCTTCTCTCCTTGCCTTAAGAGAGATCCAAAGAAAAATATACTCATATACTCTAAAGGCCTATTGTATTGACGGTGAAACTCGATTTTTAGAACTGAGGTTCCCGGCCCTGACTAACCCCAGATTTGAAAAACACGTCGTGATTCATGTTCTCCCTAGGTAGTAGAATCAGAAAAACATCATGCTTTCAAGATTCTCTCCTTGCCTTAAGAGAGATCCTGAGAATAATATTGGAAAAAACGGCCTATTACTGCGAAATACCACTTTCAGAACTGAGGTTCCAATCCCAGACAAACAGCAGATTTGAAAAACACGTCATGATTCATGTTCTCCCTATCTAGTAGAATCAGAAAAACATCATGGTTTCAAGATTCTCTCCTTGCCTTAAGAGAGATCCAGAGAATAATATTGGAAAAAACGGCATATTACCGCGAAATACCACTTTCAGAACTGAGGTTCCCGGCCCAGACAAACACCAGATTTGAAAAAGACGTCATGATTCATGTTCTCCCTAGGTAGTAGAATCAGAAAAACATCATGGTTTCAAGCTTCTCTCCTTGCCTTAAGAGAGATCGAAAGAATAAAGTTGGAAAAAACGGCCTATTACCTCATACACTCTAAAGGCCTATTGTATTGACGGTGAAACTCGATTTTTAGAACTGAGGTTCCCGGCCCTGACTAACACCAGATTTGAAAAAGACGTCGTGATTCATGTTCTCCCTAGGTAGTAGAATCAGAAAAACATCATGCTTTCAAGATTCTCTCCTTGCCTTAAGAGAGATCCAGAGAATAATATTGGAAAAAACGGCCTATTACTGCGAAATACCACTTTCAGAACTGAGGTTCCCGGCCCTGACAAACACAAGATTTGAAAAACACGTCGTGATTCATGTTCTCCCTAGGTAGTAGAATCAGAAAAACATCATAGTTTCAAGCTTCTCTCCTTCCCTTAAGAGAGATCCAAAGAATAAAGATGGAAAAAACGGCCTATTACCGCATATACTCTAAAGGCCTATTGTATTGACGGTGAAACTCGATTTTTAGAACTGAGGTTCCCGTCCCTGACTAACACCAGATTTGAAAAAGACGTCGTGATTCATGTTCTCCCTAGGTAGTAGAATCAGAAAAACATCATGGTTTCAAGATTCTCTCCTTGCCTTAAGAGAGATCCAGAGAATAATATTGGAAAAAACGGCATATTACCGCGAAATACCACTTTCAGAACTGAGCTTCCCGGCCCAGACAAACACCAGATTTGAAAAAGAAGTCGTGATTCATGTTCTCCCTAGGTAGTAGAATCAGAAAAACCTCATGGTTTCAAGATTCTCTCCTTGCCTTAAGAGAGATCCAGAGAATAATGTTCGAAAAAACGGCATATTACCGCAAAATACCACTTTCAGAACTAAGGTTCCCGGCCCAGACAACCACCAGATTTGAAAAAGACGTCGTGATTCGTGTTCTCCCTAGGTAGTAGAATCAGAAAAACATCATGGTTTCAAGATTCTCTCCTTGCTTTAAGAGAGATCCAGAGAATAATATTGGAAAAAACGGCATATGACCCCGAAATACCACTTTCAGAACTAAGGTTCCCGGCCCAGACAAACACCAGATTTGAAAAACACGTCGTGATTCATGTTCTCCCTACGTAGTAGAGTCAGAAAAACATCATGGTTTCAAGATTCTCTCCTTGCCTTAAGAGAGATCCAGAGAATAATATTGGAAAAAACGGCATATTACCGCGAAATACCACTTTCAGAACTGAGTTTCCCGGCCCAGACAAACACCAGATTTGAAAAAGAAGTCGTGATTCATGTTCTCCCTAGGTAGTAGAATCAGAAAAACCTCATGGTTTCAAGATTCTCTCCTTGCCTTAAGAGAGATCCAGAGAATAATGTTCGAAAAAACGGCATATTACCGCAAAATACCACTTTCAGAACTAAGGTTCCCGGCCCAGACAACCACCAGATTTTAAAAAGACGTCGTGATTCATGTTCTCCCTAGGTAGTAGAATCAGAAAAACATCATGGTTTCAAGATTCTCTCCTTGCTTTAAGAGAGATCCAGAGAATAATATTGGAAAAAACGGCATATTACCCCAAAATACCACTTTCAGAACTAAGGTTCCCGGCCCAGACAAACACCAGATTTGAAAAACACGTCGTGATTCATGTTCTCCCTACGTAGTAGAGTCAGAAAAACATCATGGTTCCAACATTCTCTTTGCCTTAAGAGAGATCCAGAGAATAATATTGGAAAAAACGGCATATTACCGCGAAATACCATTTTCAGAACTGAGGTTCCCGGCCCAGACAACCACCAGATTTGAAAAAGACGTCGTGATTCATGTTCTCCCTAGTTAGTAGAATCAGAAAAACATCATGGTTTCAAGCTTCTCTCCTTGCCTTAAGAGAGATCGAAAGAATAAAGTTGGAAAAAACGGCCAATTACCTTATATACTCTAAAGGCCTATTGTATTGACGGTGAAACTCGATTTTTAGAACTGAGGTTCCCGGCCCTGACTAACCCCAGATTTGAAAAAGACGTCGTGATTCATGTTCTCACTAGGTAGTAGAATCAGAAAAACATCATGCTTTCAAGATTCTCTCCTTGCCTTAAGAGAGATCCAGAGAATAATATTGCAAAAAACGGCCTATTACTGCGAAATACCACTTTCAGAACTGAGGTTCCCGGCCCAGACAAACACCAGATTTGAAAAAGACGTCGTGATTCATGTTCTCCTTGGTAGTAGAATCAGAAAAACATCATGGTTTCAAGATTCTCTCCTTGCTTTAAGAGAGATCCAGAGAATAATATTGGAAAAAACGGCATATGACCCCGAAATACCACTTTCAGAACTAAGGTTCCCGGCCCAGACAAACACCAGATTTGAAAAACACATCGTGATTCATGTTCTCCCTACGTAGTAGAGTCAGAAAAACATCATGGTTTCAAGATTCTCTCCTTGCCTTAAGAGAGATCCAGAGAATAATATTGGAAAAAACGGCATATTACCGCGAAATACCACTTTCAGAACTGAGTTTCCCGGCCCAGACAACACCAGATTTGAAAAAGAAGTCGTGATTCATGTTCTCCCTAGGTAGTAGAATCAGAAAAACCTCATGGTTTCAAGATTCTCTCCTTGCCTTAAGAGAGATCCAGAGAATAATGTTCGAAAAAACGGCATATTACCGCAAAATACCACTTTCAGAACTAAGGTTCCCGGCCCAGACAACCACCAGATTTGAAAAAGACGTCGTGATTCATGTTCTCCCTAGGTAGTAGAATCAGAAAAACATCATGGTTTCAAGATTCTCTCCTTGCTTTAAGAGAGATCCAGAGAATAATATTGGAAAAAACGGCATATTACCCCAAAATACCACTTTCAGAACTAAGGTTCCCGGCCCAGAGAAACACCAGATTTGAAAAACACGTCGTGATTCATGTTCTCCCTACGTAGTAGAGTCAGAAAAACATCATGGTTCCAACATTCTCTTTGCCTTAAGAGAGATCCAGAGAATAATATTGGAAAAAACGGCATATTACCGCGAAATACCATTTTCAGAACTGAGGTTCCCGGCCCAGACAACCACCAGATTTGAAAAAGACGTCGTGATTCATGTTCTCCCTAGTTAGTAGAATCAGAAAAACATCATGGTTTCAAGCTTCTCTCCTTGCCTTAAGAGAGATCCAAAGAAAAATATACTCATATACTCTAAAGGCCTATTGTATTGACGGTGAAACTCGATTTTTAGAACTGAGGTTCCCGGCCCTGACTAACCCCAGATTTGAAAAACACGTCGTGATTCATGTTCTCCCTAGGTAGTAGAATCAGAAAAACATCATGCTTTCAAGATTCTCTCCTTGCCTTAAGAGAGATCCTGAGAATAATATTGGAAAAAACGGCCTATTACTGCGAAATACCACTTTCAGAACTGAGGTTCCAATCCCAGACAAACAGCAGATTTGAAAAACACGTCGTGATTCATGTTCTCCCTATCTAGTAGAATCAGAAAAACATCATGGTTTCAAGATTCTCTCCTTGCCTTAAGAGAGATCCAGAGAATAATATTGGAAAAAACGGCATATTACCGCGAAATACCACTTTCAGAACTGAGGTTCCCGGCCCAGACAAACACCAGATTTGAAAAAGACGTCATGATTCATGTTCTCCCTAGGTAGTAGAATCAGAAAAACATCATGGTTTCAAGCTTCTCTCCTTGCCTTAAGAGAGATCGAAAGAATAAAGTTGGAAAAAACGGCCTATTACCTCATACACTCTAAAGGCCTATTGTATTGACGGTGAAACTCGATTTTTAGAACTGAGGTTCCCGGCCCTGACTAACACCAGATTTGAAAAAGACGTCGTGATTCATGTTCTCCCTAGGTAGTAGAATCAGAAAAACATCATGCTTTCAAGATTCTCTCCTTGCCTTAAGAGAGATCCAGAGAATAATATTGGAAAAAACGGCCTATTACTGCGAAATACCACTTTCAGAACTGAGGTTCCCGGCCCTGACAAACACAAGATTTGAAAAACACGTCGTGATTCATGTTCTCCCTAGGTAGTAGAATCAGAAAAACATCATAGTTTCAAAGCTTCTCTCCTTCCCTTAAGAGAGATCCAAAGAATAAAGATGGAAAAAACGGCCTATTACCGCATATACTCTAAAGGCCTATTGTATTGACGGTGAAACTCGATTTTTAGAACTGAGGTTCCCGTCCCTGACTAACACCAGATTTGAAAAAGACGTCGTGATTCATGTTCTCCCTAGGTAGTAGAATCAGAAAAACATCATGGTTTCAAGATTCTCTCCTTGCCTTAAGAGAGATCCAGAGAATAATATTGGAAAAAACGGCATATTACCGCGAAATACCACTTTCAGAACTGAGCTTCCCGGCCCAGACAAACACCAGATTTGAAAAAGAAGTCGTGATTCATGTTCTCCCTAGGTAGTAGAATCAGAAAAACCTCATGGTTTCAAGATTCTCTCCTTGCCTTAAGAGAGATCCAGAGAATAATGTTCGAAAAAACGGCATATTACCGCAAAATACCACTTTCAGAACTAAGGTTCCCGGCCCAGACAACCACCAGATTTGAAAAAGACGTCGTGATTCGTGTTCTCCCTAGGTAGTAGAATCAGAAAAACATCATGGTTTCAAGATTCTCTCCTTGCTTTAAGAGAGATCCAGAGAATAATATTGGAAAAAACGGCATATGACCCCGAAATACCACTTTCAGAACTAAGGTTCCCGGCCCAGACAAACACCAGATTTGAAAAACACGTCGTGATTCATGTTCTCCCTACGTAGTAGAGTCAGAAAAACATCATGGTTTCAAGATTCTCTCCTTGCCTTAAGAGAGATCCAGAGAATAATATTGGAAAAAACGGCATATTACCGCGAAATACCACTTTCAGAACTGAGTTTCCCGGCCCAGACAAACACCAGATTTGAAAAAGAAGTCGTGATTCATGTTCTCCCTAGGTAGTAGAATCAGAAAAACCTCATGGTTTCAAGATTCTCTCCTTGCCTTAAGAGAGATCCAGAGAATAATGTTCGAAAAAACGGCATATTACCGCAAAATACCACTTTCAGAACTAAGGTTCCCGGCCCAGACAACCACCAGATTTTAAAAAGACGTCGTGATTCATGTTCTCCCTAGGTAGTAGAATCAGAAAAACATCATGGTTTCAAGATTCTCTCCTTGCTTTAAGAGAGATCCAGAGAATAATATTGGAAAAAACGGCATATTACCCCAAAATACCACTTTCAGAACTAAGGTTCCCGGCCCAGACAAACACCAGATTTGAAAAACACGTCGTGATTCATGTTCTCCCTACGTAGTAGAGTCAGAAAAACATCATGGTTCCAACATTCTCTTTGCCTTAAGAGAGATCCAGAGAATAATATTGGAAAAAACGGCATATTACCGCGAAATACCATTTTCAGAACTGAGGTTCCCGGCCCAGACAACCACCAGATTTGAAAAAGACGTCGTGATTCATGTTCTCCCTAGTTAGTAGAATCAGAAAAACATCATGGTTTCAAGCTTCTCTCCTTGCCTTAAGAGAGATCGAAAGAATAAAGTTGGAAAAAACGGCCAATTACCTTATATACTCTAAAGGCCTATTGTATTGACGGTGAAACTCGATTTTTAGAACTGAGGTTCCCGGCCCTGACTAACCCCAGATTTGAAAAAGACGTCGTGATTCATGTTCTCACTAGGTAGTAGAATCAGAAAAACATCATGCTTTCAAGATTCTCTCCTTGCCTTAAGAGAGATCCAGAGAATAATATTGCAAAAAACGGCCTATTACTGCGAAATACCACTTTCAGAACTGAGGTTCCCGGCCCAGACAAACACCAGATTTGAAAAAGACGTCGTGATTCATGTTCTCCTTGGTAGTAGAATCAGAAAAACATCATGGTTTCAAGATTCTCTCCTTGCTTTAAGAGAGATCCAGAGAATAATATTGGAAAAAACGGCATATGACCCCGAAATACCACTTTCAGAACTAAGGTTCCCGGCCCAGACAAACACCAGATTTGAAAAACACGTCGTGATTCATGTTCTCCCTACGTAGTAGAGTCAGAAAAACATCATGGTTTCAAGATTCTCTCCTTGCCTTAAGAGAGATCCAGAGAATAATATTGGAAAAAACGGCATATTACCGCGAAATACCACTTTCAGAACTGAGTTTCCCGGCCCAGACAAACACCAGATTTGAAAAAGAAGTCGTGATTCATGTTCTCCCTAGGTAGTAGAATCAGAAAAACCTCATGGTTTCAAGATTCTCTCCTTGCCTTAAGAGAGATCCAGAGAATAATGTTCGAAAAAACGGCATATTACCGCAAAATACCACTTTCAGAACTAAGGTTCCCGGCCCAGACAACCACCAGATTTGAAAAAGACGTCGTGATTCATGTTCTCCCTAGGTAGTAGAATCAGAAAAACATCATGCTTTCAAGATTCTCTCCTTGCCTTAAGAGAGATCCAGAGAATAATATTGGAAAAAACGGCCTATTACTGCGAAATACCACTTTCAGAACTGAGGTTCCCGGCCCTGACAAACACAAGATTTGAAAAACACGTCGTGATTCATGTTCTCCCTAGGTAGTAGAATCAGAAAAACATCATAGTTTCAAAGCTTCTCTCCTTCCCTTAAGAGAGATCCAAAGAATAAAGATGGAAAAAACGGCCTATTACCGCATATACTCTAAAGGCCTATTGTATTGACGGTGAAACTCGATTTTTAGAACTGAGGTTCCCGTCCCTGACTAACACCAGATTTGAAAAAGACGTCGTGATTCATGTTCTCCCTAGGTAGTAGAATCAGAAAAACATCATGGTTTCAAGATTCTCTCCTTGCCTTAAGAGAGATCCAGAGAATAATATTGGAAAAAACGGCATATTACCGCGAAATACCACTTTCAGAACTGAGCTTCCCGGCCCAGACAAACACCAGATTTGAAAAAGAAGTCGTGATTCATGTTCTCCCTAGGTAGTAGAATCAGAAAAACCTCATGGTTTCAAGATTCTCTCCTTGCCTTAAGAGAGATCCAGAGAATAATGTTCGAAAAAACGGCATATTACCGCAAAATACCACTTTCAGAACTAAGGTTCCCGGCCCAGACAACCACCAGATTTGAAAAAGACGTCGTGATTCGTGTTCTCCCTAGGTAGTAGAATCAGAAAAACATCATGGTTTCAAGATTCTCTCCTTGCTTTAAGAGAGATCCAGAGAATAATATTGGAAAAAACGGCATATGACCCCGAAATACCACTTTCAGAACTAAGGTTCCCGGCCCAGACAAACACCAGATTTGAAAAACACGTCGTGATTCATGTTCTCCCTACGTAGTAGAGTCAGAAAAACATCATGGTTTCAAGATTCTCTCCTTGCCTTAAGAGAGATCCAGAGAATAATATTGGAAAAAACGGCATATTACCGCGAAATACCACTTTCAGAACTGAGTTTCCCGGCCCAGACAAACACCAGATTTGAAAAAGAAGTCGTGATTCATGTTCTCCCTAGGTAGTAGAATCAGAAAAACCTCATGGTTTCAAGATTCTCTCCTTGCCTTAAGAGAGATCCAGAGAATAATGTTCGAAAAAACGGCATATTACCGCAAAATACCACTTTCAGAACTAAGGTTCCCGGCCCAGACAACCACCAGATTTTAAAAAGACGTCGTGATTCATGTTCTCCCTAGGTAGTAGAATCAGAAAAACATCATGGTTTCAAGATTCTCTCCTTGCTTTAAGAGAGATCCAGAGAATAATATTGGAAAAAACGGCATATTACCCCAAAATACCACTTTCAGAACTAAGGTTCCCGGCCCAGACAAACACCAGATTTGAAAAACACGTCGTGATTCATGTTCTCCCTACGTAGTAGAGTCAGAAAAACATCATGGTTCCAACATTCTCTTTGCCTTAAGAGAGATCCAGAGAATAATATTGGAAAAAACGGCATATTACCGCGAAATACCATTTTCAGAACTGAGGTTCCCGGCCCAGACAACCACCAGATTTGAAAAAGACGTCGTGATTCATGTTCTCCCTAGTTAGTAGAATCAGAAAAACATCATGGTTTCAAGCTTCTCTCCTTGCCTTAAGAGAGATCGAAAGAATAAAGTTGGAAAAAACGGCCAATTACCTTATATACTCTAAAGGCCTATTGTATTGACGGTGAAACTCGATTTTTAGAACTGAGGTTCCCGGCCCTGACTAACCCCAGATTTGAAAAAGACGTCGTGATTCATGTTCTCACTAGGTAGTAGAATCAGAAAAACATCATGCTTTCAAGATTCTCTCCTTGCCTTAAGAGAGATCCAGAGAATAATATTGCAAAAAACGGCCTATTACTGCGAAATACCACTTTCAGAACTGAGGTTCCCGGCCCAGACAAACACCAGATTTGAAAAAGACGTCGTGATTCATGTTCTCCTTGGTAGTAGAATCAGAAAAACATCATGGTTTCAAGATTCTCTCCTTGCTTTAAGAGAGATCCAGAGAATAATATTGGAAAAAACGGCATATGACCCCGAAATACCACTTTCAGAACTAAGGTTCCCGGCCCAGACAAACACCAGATTTGAAAAACACGTCGTGATTCATGTTCTCCCTACGTAGTAGAGTCAGAAAAACATCATGGTTTCAAGATTCTCTCCTTGCCTTAAGAGAGATCCAGAGAATAATATTGGAAAAAACGGCATATTACCGCGAAATACCACTTTCAGAACTGAGTTTCCCGGCCCAGACAAACACCAGATTTGAAAAAGAAGTCGTGATTCATGTTCTCCCTAGGTAGTAGAATCAGAAAAACCTCATGGTTTCAAGATTCTCTCCTTGCCTTAAGAGAGATCCAGAGAATAATGTTCGAAAAAACGGCATATTACCGCAAAATACCACTTTCAGAACTAAGGTTCCCGGCCCAGACAACCACCAGATTTGAAAAAGACGTCGTGATTCATGTTCTCCCTAGGTAGTAGAATCAGAAAAACATCATGGTTTCAAGATTCTCTCCTTGCTTTAAGAGAGATCCAGAGAATAATATTGGAAAAAACGGCATATTACCCCAAAATACCACTTTCAGAACTAAGGTTCCCGGCCCAGACAAACACCAGATTTGAAAAACACGTCGTGATTCAATGTCTCCCTACGTAGTAGAGTCAGAAAAACATCATGGTTCCAACATTCTCTTTGCCTTAAGAGAGATCCAGAGAATAATATTGGAAAAAACGGCATATTACCGCGAAATACCATTTTCAGAACTGAGGTTCCCGGCCCAGACAACCACCAGATTTGAAAAAGACGTCGTGATTCATGTTCTCCCTAGTTAGTAGAATCAGAAAAACATCATGGTTTCAAGCTTCTCTCCTTGCCTTAAGAGAGATCGAAAGAATAAAGTTGGAAAAAACGGCCAATTACCTTATGTACTCTAAAGGCCTATTGTATTGACGGTGAAACTCGATTTTTAGAACTGAGGTTCCCGGCCCTGACTAACCCCAGATTTGAAAAAGACGTCGTGATTCATGTTCTCCCTAGGTAGTAGAATCAGAAAAACCTCATGGTTTCAAGATTCTCTCCTTGCCTTAAGAGAGATCCAGAGAATAATGTTCGAAAAAACGGCATATTACCGCAAAATACCACTTTCAGAACTAAGGTTCCCGGCCCAGACAACCACCAGATTTGAAAAAGACGTCGTGATTCATGTTCTCCCTAGGTAGTAGAATCAGAAAAACATCATGGTTTCAAGATTCTCTCCTTGCTTTAAGAGAGATCCAGAGAATAATATTGGAAAAAACGGCATATTACCCCAAAATACCACTTTCAGAACTAAGGTTCCCGGCCCAGACAAACACCAGATTTGAAAAACACGTCGTGATTCATGTTCTCCCTACGTAGTAGAGTCAGAAAAACATCATGGTTCCAACATTCTCTTTGCCTTAAGAGAGATCCAGAGAATAATATTGGAAAAAACGGCATATTACCGCGAAATACCATTTTCAGAACTGAGGTTCCCGGCCCAGACAACCACCAGATTTGAAAAAGACGTCGTGATTCATGTTCTCCCTAGTTAGTAGAATCAGAAAAACATCATGGTTTCAAGCTTCTCTCCTTGCCTTAAGAGAGATCGAAAGAATAAAGTTGGAAAAAACGGCCAATTACCTTATATACTCTAAAGGCCTATTGTATTGACGGTGAAACTCGATTTTTAGAACTGAGGTTCCCGGCCCTGACTAACCCCAGATTTGAAAAAGACGTCGTGATTCATGTTCTCACTAGGTAGTAGAATCAGAAAAACATCATGCTTTCAAGATTCTCTCCTTGCCTTAAGAGAGATCCAGAGAATAATATTGCAAAAAACGGCCTATTACTGCGAAATACCACTTTCAGAACTGAGGTTCCCGGCCCAGACAAACACCAGATTTGAAAAAGACGTCGTGATTCATGTTCTCCTTGGTAGTAGAATCAGAAAAACATCATGGTTTCAAGATTCTCTCCTTGCTTTAAGAGAGATCCAGAGAATAATATTGGAAAAAACGGCATATGACCCCGAAATACCACTTTGAGAACTAAGGTTCCCGGCCCAGACAAACACCAGATTTGAAAAACACGTCGTGATTCATGTTCTCCCTACGTAGTAGAGTCAGAAAAACATCATGGTTTCAAGATTCTCTCCTTGCCTTAAGAGAGATCCAGAGAATAATATTGGAAAAAACGGCATATTACCCCAAAATACCACTTTCAGAACTAAGGTTCCCGGCCCAGACAAACACCAGATTTGAAAAACACGTCGTGATTCATGTTCTCCCTACGTAGTAGAGTCAGAAAAACATCATGGTTCCAACATTCTCTTTGCCTTAAGAGAGATCCAGAGAATAATATTGGAAAAAACGGCATATTACCGCGAAATACCATTTTCAGAACTGAGGTTCCCGGCCCAGACAACCACCAGATTTGAAAAAGACGTCGTGATTCATGTTCTCCCTAGTTAGTAGAATCAGAAAAACATCATGGTTTCAAGCTTCTCTCCTTGCCTTAAGAGAGATCGAAAGAATAAAGTTGGAAAAAACGGCCAATTACCTTATATACTCTAAAGGCCTATTGTATTGACGGTGAAACTCGATTTTTAGAACTTAGGTTCCCGGCCCTGACTAACCCCAGATTTGAAAAAGACGTCGTGATTCATGTTCTCACTAGGTAGTAGAATCAGAAAAACATCATGCTTTCAAGATTCTCTCCTTGCCTTAAGAGAGATCCAGAGAATAATATTGCAAAAAACGGCCTATTACTGCGAAATACCACTTTCAGAACTGAGGTTCCCGGCGCAGACAAACACCAGATTTGAAAAAGACGTCGTGATTCATGTTCTCCCTAGGTAGTAGAATCAGAAAAACATCATCCTTTCAAGATTCTCTCCTTGCCTTAAGAGAGATCCAGAGAATAATATTGGAAAAAACAGCCTATTACTGCGAAATACCACTTTCAGAACTGAGATTCCCGGCCCAGACAAACACCAGATTTGAAAAAGACGACGTGATTCGTGTTCTCCCTAGGTAGTAGAATCAGAAAAACATCATGGTTTCAAGCTTCTCTCCTTGCCTTAAGAGAGATCCAAAAAAAAAAGTTGGAAAAAACGGCCTATTACCGCATATACTCTATAGGCCTATTGTATGGACGGTGAAACTCGATTTTTAGAACTGAGGTTCCCGTCCCTGACTAACACCAGATTTGAAAAAGACGTCGTGATTCATGTTCTCCCTAGGTAGTAGAATCAGAAAAACATCATGGTTTCAAGATTCTCTCCTTGCCTTAAGAGAGATCCAGAGAATAATATTGGAAAAAACGGCATATTACCGCGAAATACCACTTTCAGAACTGAGGTTCCCGGCCCAGACAAACACAAGATTTGAAAAACACGTCGTGATTCATGCTCTACCTAGGTAGTAGAATCAGAAAAACCTCATGGTTTCAAGATTCTCTCCTTGCCTTAAGAGAGATCCAGAGAATAATATTGGAAAAAACGGCCCATTACTGCGAAATACCTCTTTCAGAACTGAGGTTCCCGGCCCAGAAAAACACAAGATTTGAAAAAGACGTCGTGATTCATGTTCTCCCTAGGTAGTAGAATCAGAAAAACATCATGGTTTCAAGATTCTCTCCTTGCCTTAAGAGAGATCCAGAGAATAATATTTAAAAAAACGGCTTATTACCGCGAAATACCACTTTCAGAACTGAGGTTCCCGGCCCAGACAAACACAAGATTTGAAAAACACGTCGTGATTCATGCTCTCCCTAGGTAGTAGAATCAGAAAAACCTCATGGTTTCAAGATTCTCTCCTTGCCTTAAGGGAGATCCAGAGAATAATGTTCGAAAAAACGGCATATTACCGCAAAATACCACTTTCAGAACTGAGGTTCCCGGCCCAGACAACCACCAGATTTGAAAAAGACGTCGTGATTCATGTTCTCCCTAGGTAGTAGAATCAGAAAAACATCACGGTTTCAAGATTCTCTCCTTGCCTTAAGAGAGAATCAGAGAATAATGTTCGAAAAAATGGCATATTACCGCGAAATACCACTTTCAGAACTGAGGTTCCCTGCCCAGACAAACACAAGATTTGAAAAACACGTCGTGATTCATGTTCTCCCTAGGTAGTAGAATCAGAAAAACATCCTACTTTCAAGATTCTCTCCTTGCCTTAAGAGAGATCCATAGAATCATATTGGAAAAAAAGGCCTATTACTGCGAAATACCACTTTCAGAACTGAGGTTCCCATCCCAGACAAACACCAGATTTGAAAAACACGTCTTGATTCATGTTCTCCCTAGGTAGTAGAATCAGAAAAACATCATGGTTTCAGGCTTCTCTCCTTGCCTTAAGAGAGATCCAAAGAATAAAGTTGGAAAAAACAGCCTATTACCGCATATACTCTAAAGGCCTATTGTATTGACGGTGAAACTCGATTTTTAGAACTGAGGTTCCCGGCCCTGACTAACACCAGATTTGAAAAAGACGTCGTGATTCATGTTCTCCCTAGGTAGTAGAATCAGAAAAACATCATGGTTTCAAGATTCTCTCCTTGCCTTAAGAGAGATCCAGAGAATAATATTGGAAAAAACGGCCTATTACTGCGAAATACCACTTTCAGAACTGAGGTTCCCCTCCCAGACAAACACCAGATTTCAAAAACACGTCTTGATTGATGTTCTCCCTAGGAAGTAGAATCAGAAAAACATCATGGTTTCAAGATTCTCTCCTTGCCTTAAGAGAGATCCAGAGAATAATATTGGAAAAAAAGGCATATTACCGCGAAATACCACTTTCAGAACTGAGGTTCCCGGCCCAGACAAACACCAGATTTGAAAAAGACGTCGTGATTCATGTTCTCCCTAGGTAGTAGAATCAGAAAAACATCATTGTTTCAAGATTCTCTCCTTGCCTTAATAGAGATCCAGAGAATAATGTTCGAAAAAACGGCATATTACCGCAAAATACCACTTTCAAAACTGAGGTTCCCGGCCCAGACAACCACCAGATTTGAAAAAGACGTCATGATTCATGTTCTCCCTAGGTAGTAGAATTAGAAAAACATCATGGTTTCAAGATTCTCTCCTTCCCTTAAGAGAGATCCAGAGAATAATGTTCGAAAAAACGGCATATTACCGCGAAATACCACTTTCAGAACTGAGGTTCCCTCCCCAGACAAACACAAGATTTGAAAAACACGTCGTGATTCATGTTCTCCCTAGGTAGTAGAATCAGAAAAACATCATGGTTTCAAGCTTCTCTCCTTTCCTTAAGAGAGATCCAAAGGATAAAGTTGGAAAAAACGGCCTATTACCGCATATCCTCTAAAGGCCTATTGTATTGACGGTGAAACTCGATTTTTAGAACTGAGGTTCCCGGCCCTGACTAACACCAGATTTGAAAAAGACATCGTGATTCATGTTCTCCCTAGGTAGTAGAATCAGAAAAACATCATGCTTTCAAGATTCTCTCCTTGCCTTAAGAGAGATCCAGAGAATAATATTGGAAAAAACGGCCTATTACTGCGAAATACCACTTTCAGAACTGAGGTTCCCGGCCCAGACAAACACAAGATTTGAAAAACACGTCGTGATTCATGTTCTCCCTAGGTAGTAGAATCAGAACAACATCATGGTTTCAAGCTTCTCTCCTTGCCTTAAGAGAGATCCAAAGAATAAAGTTGGAAAAAACGGCCTATTACCGCATATACTCTAAAGGCCTATTGTATTGACGGTGAAACTCGATTTTTAGAACTGCGGTTCCCGTCCCTGACTAACACCAGATTTGAAAAAGACGTCGTGATTCATGTTCTCCCTAGGTAGTAGAATCAGAAAAACATCATGGTTTCAGGATTCTCTCCTTGCCTTAAGAGAGATCCAGAGAATAATATTGGAAAAAACGGCATATTACCGCGAAATACCACTTTCAGAACTGAGCTTCCCGGCCCAGACAAACACCAGATTTGAAAAACACGTCGTGATTCATGTTCTCCCTAGGTAGTAGAATCAGAAAAACATCATGGTTTCAAGATGATCTCCTTGCCTTAAGATAGATCCAAAGAATAAAGTTGGAAATAACGGCCTATTACCGCATATACTCTAAAGGCCTATTGTACTGACGGTGAAACTCGATTTTTAGAACTGAGGTTCCCGGCCCTGACTAACACCAGATTTGAAAAAGACGTCGTGATTCATGTTCTCCCTAGGTAGTAGAATCAGAAAAACATCATCCTTTCAAGATTCTCTCCTTGTCTTAAGAGAGATCCAGAGAATAATATTGGAAAAAACGGCCTCTTACTGCGAAATACCACTTTCAGAACTGAGGTTCCCCTCCCAGACAAACACCAGATTTGAAAAACACGTCTTGATTCATGTTCTCCCTAGGTAGTAGAATCTGAAAAACATCATGGTTTCAGGCTTCTCTCCTTGCCTTAAGAGAGATCCAAAGAATAAAGTTGGAAAAAACGGCCTATTACCGCATATACTCTAAAGGCCTACTGTATTGACGGTGAAACTCAATTTATATAACTGAGGTTCCCGGCCCTGACTAACACCAGATTTGAAAAAGACGTCGTGATTCATGTTCTCCCTAGGTAGTAGAATCAGAAAAACATCATGGTTTCAAGATTCTCTCCTTGCCTTAAGAGAGATCCAGAGAATAATATTGGAAAAAACGGCCTATTACTGCGAAATACCACTTTCAGAACTGAGGTTCCCCTCCCAGACAAACACCAGATTTGAAAAACACGTCTTCATTGATGTTCTCCCTAGGAAGTAGAATCAGAAAAACATCATGGTTTCAAGATTCTCTCCTTGCCTTAAGAGAGATCCAGAGAATAATATTGGAAAAAAAGGCATATTACCGCGAAATACCACTTTCAGAACTGAGGTTCCCGGCCCAGACAAACACCAGATTTGAAAAAGACGTCGTGATTCATGTTCTCCCTAGGTAGTAGAATCAGAAAAACATCATTGTTTCAAGATTCTCTCCTTGCCTTAATAGAGATCCAGAGAATAATGTTCGAAAAAACGGCATATTACCGCAAAATACCACTTTCAAAACTGAGGTTCCCGGCCCAGACAACCACCAGATTTGAAAAAGACGTCGTGATTCATGTTCTCCATAGGTAGTAGAATTAGAAAAACATCATGGTTTCAAGATTCTCTCCTTGCCTTAAGAGATCCAGAGAATAATGTTCGAAAAAACGGCATATTACCGCGAAATACCACTTTCAGACCTGAGGTTCCCTTCCCAGACAAACACAAGATTTGAAAAACACGTCGTGATTCATGTTCTCCCTAGGTAGTAGAATCAGAAAAACATCATGGTTTCAAGCTTCTCTCCTTGCCTTAAGAGAGATCCAAAGGATAAAGTTGGAAAAAACGGCCTATTACCGCATATCCTCTAAAGGCCTATTGTATTGACGGTGAAACTCGATTTTTAGAACTGAGGTTCCCGGCCCTGACTAACACCAGATTTGAAAAAGACATCGTGATTCATGTTCTCCCTAGGTAGTAGAATCAGAAAAACATCATGCTTTCAAGATTCTCTCCTTGCCTTAAGAGAGATCCAGAGAATAATATTGGCAAAAACGGCCTATTACTGCGAAATACCACTTTCAGAACTGAGGTTCCCGGCCCAGACAAACACAAGATTTGAAAAACACGTCGTGATTCATGTTCTCCCTAGGTAGTAGAATCAGAACAACATCATGGTTTCAAGCTTCTCTCCTTGCCTTAAGAGAGATCCAAAGAATAAAGTTGGAAAAAACGGCCTATTACCGCATATACTCTAAAGGCCTATTGTATTGACGGTGAAACTCAGTTTTTAGAACTGCGGTTCCCGTCCCTGACTAACACCAGATTTGAAAAAGACGTCGTGATTCATGTTCTCCCTAGTTAGTAGAATCAGAAAAACATCATGGTTTCAAGCTTCTCTCCTTGCCTTAAGAGAGATCGAAAGAATAAAGTTGGAAAAAACGGCCAATTACCTTATATACTCTAAAGGCCTATTGTATTGACGGTGAAACTCGATTTTTAGAACTGAGGTTCCCGGCCCTGACTAACCCCAGATTTGAAAAAGACGTCGTGATTCATGTTCTCACTAGGTAGTAGAATCAGAAAAACATCATGCTTTCAAGATTCTCTCCTTGCCTTAAGAGAGATCCAGAGAATAATATTGCAAAAAACGGCCTATTACTGCGAAATACCACTTTCAGGACTGAGGTTCCCGGCCAAGACAAACACCAGATTTGAAAAAGACGTCGTGATTCATGTTCTCCCTAGGTAGTAGAATCAGAAAAACATCATCCTTTCAAGATTCTCTCCTTGCCTTAAGAGAGATCCAGAGAATAATATTGGAAAAAACAGCCTATTACTGCGAAATACCACTTTCAGAACTGAGGTTCCCGGCCCAGACAAACACCAGATTTGAAAAAGACGTCGTGATTCGTGTTTTCCCTAGGTAGTAGAATCAGAAAAACATCATGGTTTCAAGCTTCTCTCCTTGCCTTAAGAGAGATCCAAAGAAAAAAGTTGGAAAAAACGGCCTATTACCGCATATACTCTATAGGCCTATTGTATGGACGGTGAAACTCGATTTTTAGAACTGAGGTTCCCGTCCCTGACTAACACCAGATTTGAAAAAGACGTCGTGATTCATGTTCTCCCTAGGTAGTAGATTCAGAAAAACATCATGGTTTCAAGATTCTCTCCTTGCCTTAAGAGAGATCCAGAGAATAATATTGGAAAAAACGGCATATTACCGCGAAATACCACTTTCAGAACTGAGGTTCCCGGCCCAGACAAACACAAGATTTGAAAAACACGTCGTGATTCATGCTCTACCTAGGTAGTAGAATCAGAAAAACCTCATGGTTTCAAGATTCTCTCCTTGCCTTAAGAGAGATCCAGAGAATAATATTGGAAAAAACGGCCTATTACTGCGAAATACCTCTTTCAGAACTGAGGTTCCCGGCCCAGAAAAACACAAGATTTGAAAAAGACATCGTGATTCATGTTCTCCCTAGGTAGTAGAATCAGAAAAACATCATGGTTTCAAGATTCTCTCCTTGCCTTAAGAGAGATCCAGAGAATAATATTTAAAAAAACGGCATATTACCGCGAAATACCACTTTCAGAACTGAGGTTCCCGGCCCAGACAAACACAAGATTTGAAAAACACGTCGTGATTCATGCTCTCCCTAGGTAGTAGAATCAGAAAAACATCATAGTTTCAGGCTTCTCTCCTTGCCTTAAGAGAGATCCAAAGAATAAAGTTGGAAAAAACAGCCTATTACCGCATATACTCTAAAGGCCTATTGTATTGACGGTGAAACTCGATTTTTAGAACTGAGGTTCCCGGCCCTGACTAACACCAGATTTGAAAAAGACGTCGTGATTCATGTTCTCCCTAGGTAGTAGAATCAGAAAAACATCATGGTTTCAAGATTCTCTCCTTGCCTTAAGAGAGATCCAGAGAATAATATTGGAAAAAACGGCCTATTACTGCGAAATACCACTTTCAGAACTGAGGTTCCCCTCCCAGACAAACACCAGATTTCAAAAACACGTCTTGATTGATGTTCTCCCTAGGAAGTAGAATCAGAAAAACATCATGGTTTCAAGATTCTCTCCTTGCCTTAAGAGAGATCCAGAGAATAATATTGGAAAAAAAGGCATATTACCGCGAAATACCACTTTCAGAACTGAGGTTCCCGGCCCAGACAAACACCAGATTTGAAAAAGACGTCGTGATTCATGTTCTCCCTAGGTAGTAGAATCAGAAAAACATCATTGTTTCAAGATTCTCTCCTTGCCTTAATAGAGATCCAGAGAATAATGTTCGAAAAAACGGCATATTACCGCAAAATACCACTTTCAAAACTGAGGTTCCCGGCCCAGACAACCACCAGATTTGAAAAAGACGTCATGATTCATGTTCTCCCTAGGTAGTAGAATTAGAAAAACATCATGGTTTCAAGATTCTCTCCTTCCCTTAAGAGAGATCCAGAGAATAATGTTCGAAAAAACGGCATATTACCGCGAAATACCACTTTCAGAACTGAGGTTCCCTCCCCAGACAAACACAAGATTTGAAAAACACGTCGTGATTCATGTTCTCCCTAGGTAGTAGAATCAGAACAACATCATGGTTTCAAGCTTCTCTCCTTGCCTTAAGAGAGATCCAAAGAATAAAGTTGGAAAAAACGGCCTATTACCGCATATACTCTAAAGGCCTATTGTATTGACGGTGAAACTCGATTTTTAGAACTGCGGTTCCCGTCCCTGACTAACACCAGATTTGAAAAAGACGTCGTGATTCATGTTCTCCCTAGGTAGTAGAATCAGAAAAACATCATGGTTTCAGGATTCTCTCCTTGCCTTAAGAGAGATCCAGAGAATAATATTGGAAAAAACGGCCTCTTACTGCGAAATACCACTTTCAGAACTGAGCTTCCCGGCCCAGACAAACACCAGATTTGAAAAACACGTCGTGATTCATGTTCTTCCTAGGTAGTAGAATCAGAAAAACATCATGGTTTCAAGATGATCTCCTTGCCTTAAGATAGATCCAAAGAATAAAGTTGGAAATAACGGCCTATTACCGCATATACTCTAAAGGCCTATTGTACTGACGGTGAAACTCGATTTTTAGAACTGAGGTTCCCGGCCCTGACTAACACCAGATTTGAAAAAGACGTCGTGATTCATGTTCTCCCTAGGTAGTAGAATCAGAAAAACATCATCCTTTCAAGATTCTCTCCTTGTCTTAAGAGAGATCCAGAGAATAATATTGGAAAAAACGGCCTCTTACTGCGAAATACCACTTTCAGAACTGAGGTTCCCCTCCCAGACAAACACCAGATTTGAAAAACACGTCTTGATTCATGTTCTCCCTAGGTAGTAGAATCTGAAAAACATCATGGTTTCAGGCTTCTCTCCTTGCCTTAAGAGAGATCCAAAGAATAAAGTTGGAAAAAACGGCCTATTACCGCATATACTCTAAAGGCCTACTGTATTGACGGTGAAACTCAATTTATATAACTGAGGTTCCCGGCCCTGACTAACACCAGATTTGAAAAAGGCGTCGTGATTCATGTTCTCCCTAGGTAGTAGAATCAGAAAAACATCATGGTTTCAAGATTCTCTCCTTGCCTTAAGAGAGATCCAGAGAATAATATTGGAAAAAACGGCCTATTACTGCGAAATACCACTTTCAGAACTGAGGTTCCCCTCCCAGACAAACACCAGATTTGAAAAACACGTCTTCATTGATGTTCTCCCTAGGAAGTAGAATCAGAAAAACATCATGGTTTCAAGATTCTCTCCTTGCCTTAAGAGAGATCCAGAGAATAATATTGGAAAAAAAGGCATATTACCGCGAAATACCACTTTCAGAACTGAGGTTCCCGGCCCAGACAAACACCAGATTTGAAAAAGACGTCGTGATTCATGTTCTCCCTAGGTAGTAGAATGAGAAAAACATCATTGTTTCAAGATTCTCTCCTTGCCTTAATAGAGATCCAGAGAATAATGTTCGAAAAAACGGCATATTACCGCAAAATACCACTTTCAAAACTGAGGTTCCCGGCCCAGACAACCACCAGATTTGAAAAAGACGTCGTGATTCATGTTCTCCATAGGTAGTAGAATTAGAAAAACATCATGGTTTCAAGATTCTCTCCTTGCCTTAAGAGATCCAGAGAATAATGTTCGAAAAAACGGCATATTACCGCGAAATACCACTTTCAGAACTGAGGTTCCCTCCCCAGACAAACACAAGATTTGAAAAACACGTCGTGATTCATGTTCTCCCTAGGTAGTAGAATCAGAAAAACATCATGGTTTCAAGCTTCTCTCCTTGCCTTAAGAGAGATCCAAAGGATAAAGTTGGAAAAAACGGCCTATTACCGCATATCCTCTAAAGGCCTATTGTATTGACGGTGAAACTCGATTTTTAGAACTGAGGTTCCCGGCCCTGACTAACACCAGATTTGAAAAAGACATCGTGATTCATGTTCTCCCTAGGTAGTAGAATCAGAAAAACATCATGCTTTCAAGATTCTCTCCTTGCCTTAAGAGAGATCCAGAGAATAATATTGGCAAAAACGGCCTATTACTGCGAAATACCACTTTCAGAACTGAGGTTCCCGGCCCAGACAAACACAAGATTTGAAAAACACGTCGTGATTCATGTTCTCCCTAGGTAGTAGAATCAGAACAACATCATGGTTTCAAGCTTCTCTCCTTGCCTTAAGAGAGATCCAAAGAATAAAGTTGGAAAAAACGGCCTATTACCGCATATACTCTAAAGGCCTATTGTATTGACGGTGAAACTCGATTTTTAGAACTGCGGTTCCCGTCCCTGACTAACACCAGATTTGAAAAAGACGTCGTGATTCATGTTCTCCCTAGTTAGTAGAATCAGAAAAACATCATGGTTTCAAGCTTCTCTCCTTGCCTTAAGAGAGATCGAAAGAATAAAGTTGGAAAAAACGGCCAATTACCTTATATACTCTAAAGGCCTATTGTATTGACGGTGAAACTCGATTTTTAGAACTGAGGTTCCCGGCCCTGACTAACCCCAGATTTGAAAAAGACGTCGTGATTCATGTTCTCACTAGGTAGTAGAATCAGAAAAACATCATGCTTTCAAGATTCTCTCCTTGCCTTAAGAGAGATCCAGAGAATAATATTGCAAAAAACGGCCTATTACTGCGAAATACCACTTTCAGGACTGAGGTTCCCGGCCAAGACAAACACCAGATTTGAAAAAGACGTCGTGATTCATGTTCTCCCTAGGTAGTAGAATCAGAAAAACATCATCCTTTCAAGATTCTCTCCTTGCCTTAAGAGAGATCCAGAGAATAATATTGGAAAAAACAGCCTATTACTGCGAAATACCACTTTCAGAACTGAGGTTCCCGGCCCAGACAAACACCAGATTTGAAAAAGACGTCGTGATTCGTGTTCTCCCTAGGTAGTAGAATCAGAAAAACATCATGGTTTCAAGCTTCTCTCCTTGCCTTAAGAGAGATCCAAAGAAAAAAGTTGGAAAAAACGGCCTATTACCGCATATACTCTATAGGCCTATTGTATGGACGGTGAAACTCGATTTTTAGAACTGAGGTTCCCGTCCCTGACTAACACCAGATTTGAAAAAGACGTCGTGATTCATGTTCTCCCTAGGTAGTAGAATCAGAAAAACATCATGGTTTCAAGATTCTCTCCTTGCCTTAAGAGAGATCCAGAGAATAATATTGGAAAAAACGGCATATTACCGCGAAATACCACTTTCAGAACTGAGGTTCCCGGCCCAGACAAACACAAGATTTGAAAAACACGTCGTGATTCATGCTCTACCTAGGTAGTAGAATCAGAAAAACCTCATGGTTTCAAGATTCTCTCCTTGCCTTAAGAGAGATCCAGAGAATAATATTGGAAAAAACGGCCTATTACTGCGAAATACCTCTTTCAGAACTGAGGTTCCCGGCCCAGAAAAACACAAGATTTGAAAAAGACCTCGTGATTCATGTTCTCCCTAGGTAGTAGAATCAGAAAAACATCATGGTTTCAAGATTCTCTCCTTGCCTTAAGAGAGATCCAGAGAATAATATTTAAAAAAACGGCATATTACCGCGAAATACCACTTTCAGAACTGAGGTTCCCGGCCCAGACAAACACAAGATTTGAAAAACACGTCGTGATTCATGCTCTCCCTAGGTAGTAGAATCAGAAAAACCTCATGGTTTCAAGATTCTCTCCTTGCCTTAAGGGAGATCCAGAGAATAATGTTCGAAAAAACGGCATATTACCGCAAAATACCACTTTCAGAACTGAGGTTCCCGGCCCAGACAACCACCAGATTTGAAAAAGACGTCGTGATTCATGTTCTCCCTAGGTAGTAGAATCAGAAAAACATCACGGTTTCAAGATTCTCTCCTTGCCTTAAGAGAGAATCAGAGAATAATGTTCGAAAAAACGGCATATTACCGCGAAATACCACTTTCAGAACTGAGGTTCCCTGCCCAGACAAACACCAGATTTGAAAAAGACGTCGTGATTCATGTTCTCCCTAGGTAGTAGAATCAGAAAAACATCATCCTTTCAAGATTCTCTCCTTGTCTTAAGAGAGATCCAGAGAATAATATTGGAAAAAACGGCCTCTTACTGCGAAATACCACTTTCAGAACTGAGGTTCCCCTCCCAGACAAACACCAGATTTGAAAAACACGTCTTGATTCATGTTCTCCCTAGGTAGTAGAATCTGAAAAACATCATGGTTTCAGGCTTCTCTCCTTGCCTTAAGAGAGATCCAAAGAATAAAGTTGGAAAAAACGGCCTATTACCGCATATACTCTAAAGGCCTACTGTATTGACGGTGAAACTCAATTTATATAACTGAGGTTCCCGCCCCTGACTAACACCAGATTTGAAAAAGACGTCGTGATTCATGTTCTCCCTAGGTAGTAGAATCAGAAAAACATCATGGTTTCAAGATTCTCTCCTTGCCTTAAGAGAGATCCAGAGAATAATATTGGAAAAAACGGCCTATTACTGCGAAATACCACTTTCAGAACTGAGGTTCCCCTCCCAGACAAACACCAGATTTGAAAAACACGTCTTCATTGATGTTCTCCCTAGGAAGTAGAATCAGAAAAACATCATGGTTTCAAGATTCTCTCCTTGCCTTAAGAGAGATCCAGAGAATAATATTGGAAAAAAAGGCATATTACCGCGAAATACCACTTTCAGAACTGAGGTTCCCGGCCCAGACAAACACCAGATTTGAAAAAGACGTCGTGATTCATGTTCTCCCTAGGTAGTAGAATCAGAAAAACATCATTGTTTCAAGATTCTCTCCTTGCCTTAATAGAGATCCAGAGAATAATGTTCGAAAAAACGGCATATTACCGCAAAATACCACTTTCAAAACTGAGGTTCCCGGCCCAGACAACCACCAGATTTGAAAAAGACGTCGTGATTCATGTTCTCCATAGGTAGTAGAATTAGAAAAACATCATGGTTTCAAGATTCTCTCCTTGCCTTAAGAGATCCAGAGAATAATGTTCGAAAAAACGGCATATTACCGCGAAATACCACTTTCAGAACTGAGGTTCCCTCCCCAGACAAACACAAGATTTGAAAAACACGTCGTGATTCATGTTCTCCCTAGGTAGTAGAATCAGAAAAACATCATGGTTTCAAGCTTCTCTCCTTGCCTTAAGAGAGATCCAAAGGATAAAGTTGGAAAAAACGGCCTATTACCGCATATCCTCTAAAGGCCTATTGTATTGACGGTGAAACTCGATTTTTAGAACTGAGGTTCCCGGCCCTGACTAACACCAGATTTGAAAAAGACATCGTGATTCATGTTCTCCCTAGGTAGTAGAATCAGAAAAACATCATGCTTTCAAGATTCTCTCCTTGCCTTAAGAGAGATCCAGAGAATAATATTGGCAAAAACGGCCTATTACTGCGAAATACCACTTTCAGAACTGAGGTTCCCGGCCCAGACAAACACAAGATTTGAAAAACACGTCGTGATTCATGTTCTCCCTAGGTAGTAGAATCAGAACAACATCATGGTTTCAAGCTTCTCTCCTTGCCTTAAGAGAGATCCAAAGAATAAAGTTGGAAAAAACGGCCTATTACCGCATATACTCTAAAGGCCTATTGTATTGACGGTGAAACTCGATTTTTAGAACTGCGGTTCCCGTCCCTGACTAACACCAGATTTGAAAAAGACGTCGTGATTCATGTTCTCCCTAGTTAGTAGAATCAGAAAAACATCATGGTTTCAAGCTTCTCTCCTTGCCTTAAGAGAGATCGAAAGAAAAAAGTTGGAAAAAACGGCCAATTACCTTATATACTCTAAAGGCCTATTGTATTGACGGTGAAACTCGATTTTTAGAACTGAGGTTCCCGGCCCTGACTAACCCCAGATTTGAAAAAGACGTCGTGATTCATGTTCTCACTAGGTAGTAGAATCAGAAAAACATCATGCTTTCAAGATTCTCTCCTTGCCTTAAGAGAGATCCAGAGAATAATATTGCAAAAAACGGCCTATTACTGCGAAATACCACTTTCAGGACTGAGGTTCCCGGCCAAGACAAACACCAGATTTGAAAAAGACGTCGTGATTCATGTTCTCCCTAGGTAGTAGAATCAGAAAAACATCATCCTTTCAAGATTCTCTCCTTGCCTTAAGAGAGATCCAGAGAATAATATTGGAAAAAACAGCCTATTACTGCGAAATACCACTTTCAGAACTGAGGTTCCCGGCCCAGACAAACACCAGATTTGAAAAAGACGTCGTGATTCGTGTTCTCCCTAGGTAGTAGAATCAGAAAAACATCATGGTTTCAAGCTTCTCTCCTTGCCTTAAGAGAGATCCAAAGAAAAAAGTTGGAAAAAACGGCCTATTACCGCATATACTCTATAGGCCTATTGTATGGACGGTGAAACTCGATTTTTAGAACTGAGGTTCCCGTCCCTGACTAACACCAGATTTGAAAAAGACGTCGTGATTCATGTTCTCCCTAGGTAGTAGAATCAGAAAAACATCATGGTTTCAAGATTCTCTCCTTGCCTTAAGAGAGATCCAGAGAATAATATTGGAAAAAACGGCATATTACCGCGAAATACCACTTTCAGAACTGAGGTTCCCGGCCCAGACAAACACAAGATTTGAAAAACACGTCGTGATTCATGCTCTACCTAGGTAGTAGAATCAGAAAAACCTCATGGTTTCAAGATTCTCTCCTTGCCTTAAGAGAGATCCAGAGAATAATATTGGAAAAAACGGCCTATTACTGCGAAATACCTCTTTCAGAACTGAGGTTCCCGGCCCAGAAAAACACAAGATTTGAAAAAGACCTCGTGATTCATGTTCTCCCTAGGTAGTAGAATCAGAAAAACATCATGGTTTCAAGATTCTCTCCTTGCCTTAAGAGAGATCCAGAGAATAATATTTAAAAAAACGGCATATTACCGCGAAATACCACTTTCAGAACTGAGGTTCCCGGCCCAGACAAACACAAGATTTGAAAAACACGTCGTGATTCATGCTCTCCCTAGGTAGTAGAATCAGAAAAACCTCATGGTTTCAAGATTCTCTCCTTGCCTTAAGGGAGATCCAGAGAATAATGTTCGAAAAAACGGCATATTACCGCAAAATACCACTTTCAGAACTGAGGTTCCCGGCCCAGACAACCACCAGATTTGAAAAAGACGTCGTGATTCATGTTCTCCCTAGGTAGTAGAATCAGAAAAACATCACGGTTTCAAGATTCTCTCCTTGCCTTAAGAGAGAATCAGAGAATAATGTTCGAAAAAACGGCATATTACCGCGAAATACCACTTTCAGAACTGAGGTTCCCTGCCCAGACAAACACCAGATTTGAAAAAGACGTCGTGATTCATGTTCTCCCTAGGTAGTAGAATCAGAAAAACATCATGGTTTCAGGATTCTCTCCTTGCCTTAAGAGAGATCCAGAGAATAATATTGGAAAAAACGGCATATTACCGCGAAATACCACTTTCAGAACTGAGCTTCCCGGCCCAGACAAACACCAGATTTGAAAAACACGTCGTGATTCATGTTCTCCCTAGGTAGTAGAATCAGAAAAACATCATGGTTTCAAGATGATCTCCTTGCCTTAAGATAGATCCAAAGAATAAAGTTGGAAATAACGGCCTATTACCGCATATACTCTAAAGGCCTATTGTACTGACGGTGAAACTCGATTTTTAGAACTGAGGTTCCCGGCCCTGACTAACACCAGATTTGAAAAAGACGTCGTGATTCATGTTCTCCCTAGGTAGTAGAATCAGAAAAACATCATCCTTTCAAGATTCTCTCCTTGTCTTAAGAGAGATCCAGAGAATAATATTGGAAAAAACGGCCTCTTACTGCGAAATACCACTTTCAGAACTGAGGTTCCCCTCCCAGACAAACACCAGATTTGAAAAACACGTCTTGATTCATGTTCTCCCTAGGTAGTAGAATCTGAAAAACATCATGGTTTCAGGCTTCTCTCCTTGCCTTAAGAGAGATCCAAAGAATAAAGTTGGAAAAAACGGCCTATTACCGCATATACTCTAAAGGCCTACTGTATTGACGGTGAAACTCAATTTATATAACTGAGGTTCCCGGCCCTGACTAACACCAGATTTGAAAAAGACGTCGTGATTCATGTTCTCCCTAGGTAGTAGAATCAGAAAAACATCATGGTTTCAAGATTCTCTCCTTGCCTTAAGAGAGATCCAGAGAATAATATTGGAAAAAAAGGCATATTACCGCGAAATACCACTTTCAGAACTGAGGTTCCCGGCCCAGACAAACACCAGATTTGAAAAAGACGTCGTGATTCATGTTCTCCCTAGGTAGTAGAATCAGAACAACATCATTGTTTCAAGATTCTCTCCTTGCCTTAATAGAGATCCAGAGAATAATGTTCGAAAAAACGGCATATTACCGCAAAATACCACTTTCAAAACTGAGGTTCCCGGCCCAGACAACCACCAGATTTGAAAAAGACGTCGTGATTCATGTTCTCCATAGGTAGTAGAATTAGAAAAACATCATGGTTTCAAGATTCTCTCCTTGCCTTAAGAGATCCAGAGAATAATGTTCGAAAAAACGGCATATTACCGCGAAATACCACTTTCAGAACTGAGGTTCCCTCCCCAGACAAACACAAGATTTGAAAAACACGTCGTGATTCATGTTCTCCCTAGGTAGTAGAATCAGAAAAACATCATGGTTTCAAGCTTCTCTCCTTGCCTTAAGAGAGATCCAAAGGATAAAGTTGGAAAAAACGGCCTATTACCGCATATCCTCTAAAGGCCTATTGTATTGACGGTGAAACTCGATTTTTAGAACTGAGGTTCCCGGCCCTGACTAACACCAGATTTGAAAAAGACATCGTGATTCATGTTCTCCCTAGGTAGTAGAATCAGAAAAACATCATGCTTTCAAGATTCTCTCCTTGCCTTAAGAGAGATCCAGAGAATAATATTGGCAAAAACGGCCTATTACTGCGAAATACCACTTTCAGAACTGAGGTTCCCGGCCCAGACAAACACAAGATTTGAAAAACACGTCGTGATTCATGTTCTCCCTAGGTAGTAGAATCAGAACAACATCATGGTTTCAAGCTTCTCTCCTTGCCTTAAGAGAGATCCAAAGAATAAAGTTGGAAAAAACGGCCTATTACCGCATATACTCTAAAGGCCTATTGTATTGACGGTGAAACTCAGTTTTTAGAACTGCGGTTCCCGTCCCTGACTAACACCAGATTTGAAAAAGACGTCGTGATTCATGTTCTCCCTAGTTAGTAGAATCAGAAAAACATCATGGTTTCAAGCTTCTCTCCTTGCCTTAAGAGAGATCGAAAGAATAAAGTTGGAAAAAACGGCCAATTACCTTATATACTCTAAAGGCCTATTGTATTGACGGTGAAACTCGATTTTTAGAACTGAGGTTCCCGGCCCTGACTAACCCCAGATTTGAAAAAGACGTCGTGATTCATGTTCTCACTAGGTAGTAGAATCAGAAAAACATCATGCTTTCAAGATTCTCTCCTTGCCTTAAGAGAGATCCAGAGAATAATATTGCAAAAAACGGCCTATTACTGCGAAATACCACTTTCAGGACTGAGGTTCCCGGCCAAGACAAACACCAGATTTGAAAAAGACGTCGTGATTCATGTTCTCCCTAGGTAGTAGAATCAGAAAAACATCATCCTTTCAAGATTCTCTCCTTGCCTTAAGAGAGATCCAGAGAATAATATTGGAAAAAACAGCCTATTACTGCGAAATACCACTTTCAGAACTGAGGTTCCCGGCCCAGACAAACACCAGATTTGGAAAAGACGTCGTGATTCGTGTTCTCCCTAGGTAGTAGAATCAGAAAAACATCATGGTTTCAAGCTTCTCTCCTTGCCTTAAGAGAGATCCAAAGAAAAAAGTTGGAAAAAACGGCCTATTACCGCATATACTCTATAGGCCTATTGTATGGACGGTGAAACTCGATTTTTAGAACTGAGGTTCCCGTCCCTGACTAACACCAGATTTGAAAAAGACGTCGTGATTCATGTTCTCCCTAGGTAGTAGAATCAGAAAAACATCATGGTTTCAAGATTCTCTCCTTGCCTTAAGAGAGATCCAGAGAATAATATTGGAAAAAACGGCATATTACCGCGAAATACCACTTTCAGAACTGAGGTTCCCGGCCCAGACAAACACAAGATTTGAAAAACACGTCGTGATTCATGCTCTACCTAGGTAGTAGAATCAGAAAAACCTCATGGTTTCAAGATTCTCTCCTTGCCTTAAGAGAGATCCAGAGAATAATATTGGAAAAAACGGCCTATTACTGCGAAATACCTCTTTCAGAACTGAGGTTCCCGGCCCAGAAAAACAGAAGATTTGAAAAAGACCTCGTGATTCATGTTCTCCCTAGGTAGTAGAATCAGAAAAACATCATGGTTTCAAGATTCTCTCCTTGCCTTAAGAGAGATCCAGAGAATAATATTTAAAAAAACGGCATATTACCGCGAAATACCACTTTCAGAACTGAGGTTCCCGGCCCAGACAAACACAAGATTTGAAAAACACGTCGTGATTCATGCTCTCCCTAGGTAGTAGAATCAGAAAAACCTCATGGTTTCAAGATTCTCTCCTTGCCTTAAGGGAGATCCAGAGAATAATGTTCGAAAAAACGGCATATTACCGCAAAATACCACTTTCAGAACTGAGGTTCCCGGCCCAGACAACCACCAGATTTGAAAAAGACGTCGTGATTCATGTTCTCCCTAGGTAGTAGAATCAGAAAAACATCACGGTTTCAAGATTCTCTCCTTGCCTTAAGAGAGAATCAGAGAATAATGTTCGAAAAAACGGCATATTACCGCGAAATACCACTTTCAGAACTGAGGTTCCCTGCCCAGACAAACACCAGATTTGAAAAAGACGTCGTGATTCATGTTCTCCCTAGGTAGTAGAATCAGAAAAACATCATGGTTTCAGGATTCTCTCCTTGCCTTAAGAGAGATCCAGAGAATAATATTGGAAAAAACGGCATATTACCGCGAAATACCACTTTCAGAACTGAGCTTCCCGGCCCAGACAAACACCAGATTTGAAAAACACGTCGTGATTCATGTTCTCCCTAGGTAGTAGAATCAGAAAAACATCATGGTTTCAAGATGATCTCCTTGCCTTAAGATAGATCCAAAGAATAAAGTTGGAAATAACGGCCTATTACCGCATATACTCTAAAGGCCTATTGTACTGACGGTGAAACTCGATTTTTAGAACTGAGGTTCCCGGCCCTGACTAACACCAGATTTGAAAAAGACGTCGTGATTCATGTTCTCCCTAGGTAGTAGAATCAGAAAAACATCATCCTTTCAAGATTCTCTCCTTGTCTTAAGAGAGATCCAGAGAATAATATTGGAAAAAACGGCCTCTTACTGCGAAATACCACTTTCAGAACTGAGGTTCCCCTCCCAGACAAACACCAGATTTGAAAAACACGTCTTGATTCATGTTCTCCCTAGGTAGTAGAATCTGAAAAACATCATGGTTTCAGGCTTCTCTCCTTGCCTTAAG
Organism: Liasis olivaceus; assembly: GCA_030867105.1. NCBI lineage: Eukaryota > Metazoa > Chordata > Lepidosauria > Squamata > Pythonidae > Liasis > Liasis olivaceus. The sequence continues at coordinate 62,034,470 of CM061351.1, forward strand.
AGAGATCCAAAGAATAAAGTTGGAAAAAACGGCCTATTACCGCATATACTCTAAAGGCCTACTGTATTGACGGTGAAACTCAATTTATATAACTGAGGTTCCCGGCCCTGACTAACACCAGATTTGAAAAAGACGTCGTGATTCATGTTCTCCCTAGGTAGTAGAATCAGAAAAACATCATGGTTTCAAGATTCTCTCCTTGCCTTAAGAGAGATCCAGAGAATAATATTGGAAAAAACGGCCTATTACTGCGAAATACCACTTTCAGAACTGAGGTTCCCCTCCCAGACAAACACCAGATTTGAAAAACACGTCTTCATTGATGTTCTCCCTAGGAAGTAGAATCAGAAAAACATCATGGTTTCAAGATTCTCTCCTTGCCTTAAGAGAGATCCAGAGAATAATATTGGAAAAAAAGGCATATTACCGCGAAATACCACTTTCAGAACTGAGGTTCCCGGCCCAGACAAACACCAGATTTGAAAAAGACGTCGTGATTCATGTTCTCCCTAGGTAGTAGAATCAGAACAACATCATTGTTTCAAGATTCTCTCCTTGCCTTAATAGAGATCCAGAGAATAATGTTCGAAAAAACGGCATATTACCGCAAAATACCACTTTCAAAACTGAGGTTCCCGGCCCAGACAACCACCAGATTTGAAAAAGACGTCGTGATTCATGTTCTCCATAGGTAGTAGAATTAGAAAAACATCATGGTTTCAAGATTCTCTCCTTGCCTTAAGAGATCCAGAGAATAATGTTCGAAAAAACGGCATATTACCGCGAAATACCACTTTCAGAACTGAGGTTCCCTCCCCAGACAAACACAAGATTTGAAAAACACGTCGTGATTCATGTTCTCCCTAGGTAGTAGAATCAGAAAAACATCATGGTTTCAAGCTTCTCTCCTTGCCTTAAGAGAGATCCAAAGGATAAAGTTGGAAAAAACGGCCTATTACCGCATATCCTCTAAAGGCCTATTGTATTGACGGTGAAACTCGATTTTTAGAACTGAGGTTCCCGGCCCTGACTAACACCAGATTTGAAAAAGACATCGTGATTCATGTTCTCCCTAGGTAGTAGAATCAGAAAAACATCATGCTTTCAAGATTCTCTCCTTGCCTTAAGAGAGATCCAGAGAATAATATTGGCAAAAACGGCCTATTACTGCGAAATACCACTTTCAGAACTGAGGTTCCCGGCCCAGACAAACACAAGATTTGAAAAACACGTCGTGATTCATGTTCTCCCTAGGTAGTAGAATCAGAACAACATCATGGTTTCAAGCTTCTCTCCTTGCCTTAAGAGAGATCCAAAGAATAAAGTTGGAAAAAACGGCCTATTACCGCATATACTCTAAAGGCCTATTGTATTGACGGTGAAACTCAGTTTTTAGAACTGCGGTTCCCGTCCCTGACTAACACCAGATTTGAAAAAGACGTCGTGATTCATGTTCTCCCTAGTTAGTAGAATCAGAAAAACATCATGGTTTCAAGCTTCTCTCCTTGCCTTAAGAGAGATCGAAAGAATAAAGTTGGAAAAAACGGCCAATTACCTTATATACTCTAAAGGCCTATTGTATTGACGGTGAAACTCGATTTTTAGAACTGAGGTTCCCGGCCCTGACTAACCCCAGATTTGAAAAAGACGTCGTGATTCATGTTCTCACTAGGTAGTAGAATCAGAAAAACATCATGCTTTCAAGATTCTCTCCTTGCCTTAAGAGAGATCCAGAGAATAATATTGCAAAAAACGGCCTATTACTGCGAAATACCACTTTCAGGACTGAGGTTCCCGGCCAAGACAAACACCAGATTTGAAAAAGACGTCGTGATTCATGTTCTCCCTAGGTAGTAGAATCAGAAAAACATCATCCTTTCAAGATTCTCTCCTTGCCTTAAGAGAGATCCAGAGAATAATATTGGAAAAAACAGCCTATTACTGCGAAATACCACTTTCAGAACTGAGGTTCCCGGCCCAGACAAACACCAGATTTGGAAAAGACGTCGTGATTCGTGTTCTCCCTAGGTAGTAGAATCAGAAAAACATCATGGTTTCAAGCTTCTCTCCTTGCCTTAAGAGAGATCCAAAGAAAAATGTTGGAAAAAACGGCCTATTACCGCATATACTCTATAGGCCTATTGTATGGACGGTGAAACTCGATTTTTAGAACTGAGGTTCCCGTCCCTGACTAACACCAGATTTGAAAAAGACGTCGTGATTCATGTTCTCCCTAGGTAGTAGAATCAGAAAAACATCATGGTTTCAAGATTCTCTCCTTGCCTTAAGAGAGATCCAGAGAATAATATTGGAAAAAACGGCATATTACCGCGAAATACCACTTTCAGAACTGAGGTTCCCGGCCCAGACAAACACAAGATTTGAAAAACACGTCGTGATTCATGCTCTACCTAGGTAGTAGAATCAGAAAAACCTCATGGTTTCAAGATTCTCTCCTTGCCTTAAGAGAGATCCAGAGAATAATATTGGAAAAAACGGCCTATTACTGCGAAATACCTCTTTCAGAACTGAGGTTCCCGGCCCAGAAAAACACAAGATTTGAAAAAGACATCGTGATTCATGTTCTCCCTAGGTAGTAGAATCAGAAAAACATCATGGTTTCAAGATTCTCTCCTTGCCATAAGAGAGATCCAGAGAATAATATTTAAAAAAACGGCATATTACCGCGAAATACCACTTTCAGAACTGAGGTTCCCGGCCCAGACAAACACAAGATTTGAAAAACACGTCGTGATTCATGCTCTCCCTAGGTAGTAGAATCAGAAAAACATCATAGTTTCAGGCTTCTCTCCTTGCCTTAAGAGAGATCCAAAGAATAAAGTTGGAAAAAACAGCCTATTACCGCATATACTCTAAAGGCCTATTGTATTGACGGTGAAACTCGATTTTTAGAACTGAGGTTCCCGGCCCTGACTAACACCAGATTTGAAAAAGACGTCGTGATTCATGTTCTCCCTAGGTAGTAGAATCAGAAAAACATCATGGTTTCAAGATTCTCTCCTTGCCTTAAGAGAGATCCAGAGAATAATATTGGAAAAAACGGCCTATTACTGCGAAATACCACTTTCAGAACTGAGGTTCCCCTCCCAGACAAACACCAGATTTCAAAAACACGTCTTGATTGATGTTCTCCCTAGGAAGTAGAATCAGAAAAACATCATGGTTTCAAGATTCTCTCCTTGCCTTAAGAGAGATCCAGAGAATAATATTGGAAAAAAAGGCATATTACCGCGAAATACCACTTTCAGAACTGAGGTTCCCGGCCCAGACAAACACCAGATTTGAAAAAGACGTCGTGATTCATGTTCTCCCTAGGTAGTAGAATCAGAAAAACATCATTGTTTCAAGATTCTCTCCTTGCCTTAATAGAGATCCAGAGAATAATGTTCGAAAAAACGGCATATTACCGCAAAATACCACTTTCAAAACTGAGGTTCCCGGCCCAGACAACCACCAGATTTGAAAAAGACGTCATGATTCATGTTCTCCCTAGGTAGTAGAATTAGAAAAACATCATGGTTTCAAGATTCTCTCCTTCCCTTAAGAGAGATCCAGAGAATAATGTTCGAAAAAACGGCATATTACCGCGAAATACCACTTTCAGAACTGAGGTTCCCTCCCCAGACAAACACAAGATTTGAAAAACACGTCATGATTCATGTTCTCCCTAGGTAGTAGAATCAGAAAAACATCATGGTTTCAAGCTTCTCTCCTTTCCTTAAGAGAGATCCAAAGGATAAAGTTGGAAAAAACGGCCTATTACCGCATATCCTCTAAAGGCCTATTGTATTGACGGTGAAACTCGATTTTTAGAACTGAGGTTCCCGGCCCTGACTAACACCAGATTTGAAAAAGACGTCGTGATTCATGTTCTCCCTAGGTAGTAGAATCAGAAAAACATCATGCTTTCAAGATTCTCTCCTTGCCTTAAGAGAGATCCAGAGAATAATATTGGAAAAAACGGCCTATTACTGCGAAATACCACTTTCAGAACTGAGGTTCCCGGCCCAGACAAACACAAGATTTGAAAAACACGTCGTGATTCATGTTCTCCCTAGGTAGTAGAATCAGAACAACATCATGGTTTCAAGCTTCTCTCCTTGCCTTAAGAGAGATCCAAAGAATAAAGTTGGAAAAAACGGCCTATTACCGCATATACTCTAAAGGCCTATTGTATTGACGGTGAAACTCGATTTTTAGAACTGCGGTTCCCGTCCCTGACTAACACCAGATTTGAAAAAGACGTCGTGATTCATGTTCTCCCTAGTTAGTAGAATCAGAAAAACATCATGGTTTCAAGCTTCTCTCCTTGCCTTAAGAGAGATCGAAAGAATAAAGTTGGAAAAAACGGCCAATTACCTTATATACTCTAAAGGCCTATTGTATTGACAGTGAAACTCGATTTTTAGAACTGAGGTTCCCGGCCCTGACTAACCCCAGATTTGAAAAAGACGTCGTGATTCATGTTCTCACTAGGTAGTAGAATCAGAAAAACATCATGCTTTCAAGATTCTCTCCTTGCCTTAAGAGAGATCCAGAGAATAATATTGCAAAAAACGGCCTATTACTGCGAAATACCACTTTCAGGACTGAGGTTCCCGGCCAAGACAAACACCAGATTTGAAAAAGACGTCGTGATTCATGTTCTCCCTAGGTAGTAGAATCAGAAAAACATCATCCTTTCAAGATTCTCTCCTTGCCTTAAGAGAGATCCAGAGAATAATATTGGAAAAAACAGCCTATTACTGCGAAATACCACTTTCAGAACTGAGGTTCCCGGCCCAGACAAACACCAGATTTGAAAAAGACGTCGTGATTCGTGTTCTCCCTAGGTAGTAGAATCAGAAAAACATCATGGTTTCAAGCTTCTCTCCTTGCCTTAAGAGAGATCCAAAGAAAAAAGTTGGAAAAAACGGCCTATTACCGCATATACTCTATAGGCCTATTGTATGGACGGTGAAACTCGATTTTTAGAACTGAGGTTCCCGTCCCTGACTAACACCAGATTTGAAAAAGACGTCGTGATTCATGTTCTCCCTATGTAGTAGAATCAGAAAAACATCATGGTTTCAAGATTCTCTCCTTGCCTTAAGAGAGATCCAGAGAATAATATTGGAAAAAACGGCATATTACCGCGAAATACCACTTTCAGAACTGAGGTTCCCGGCCCAGACAAACACAAGATTTGAAAAACACGTCGTGATTCATGCTCTACCTAGGTAGTAGAATCAGAAAAACCTCATGGTTTCAAGATTCTCTCCTTGCCTTAAGAGAGATCCAGAGAATAATATTGGAAAAAACGGCCTATTACTGCGAAATACCTCTTTCAGAACTGAGGTTCCCGGCCCAGAAAAACACAAGATTTGAAAAAGACCTCGTGATTCATGTTCTCCCTAGGTAGTAGAATCAGAAAAACATCATGGTTTCAAGATTCTCTCCTTGCCTTAAGAGAGATCCAGAGAATAATATTTAAAAAAACGGCATATTACCGCGAAATACCACTTTCAGAACTGAGGTTCCCGGCCCAGACAAACACAAGATTTGAAAAACACGTCGTGATTCATGCTCTCCCTAGGTAGTAGAATCAGAAAAACCTCATGGTTTCAAGATTCTCTCCTTGCCTTAAGGGAGATCCAGAGAATAATGTTCGAAAAAACGGCATATTACCGCAAAATACCACTTTCAGAACTGAGGTTCCCGGCCCAGACAACCACCAGATTTGAAAAAGACGTCGTGATTCATGTTCTCCCTAGGTAGTAGAATCAGAAAAACATCACGGTTTCAAGATTCTCTCCTTGCCTTAAGAGAGAATCAGAGAATAATGTTCGAAAAAACGGCATATTGCCGCGAAATACCACTTTCAGAACTGAGGTTCCCTGCCCAGACAAACACAAGATTTGAAAAAGACGTCGTGATTCATGTTCTCCCTAGGTAGTAGAATCAGAAAAACATCCTACTTTCAAGATTCTCTCCTTGCCTTAAGAGAGATCCATAGAATCATATTGGAAAAAAAGGCCTATTACTGCGAAATACCACTTTCAGAACTGAGGTTCCCATCCCAGACAAACACCAGATTTGAAAAACACGTCTTGATTCATGTTCTCCCTAGGTAGTAGAATCAGAAAAACATCATGGTTTCAAGATTCTCTCCTTGCCTTAAGGGAGATCCAGAGAATAATGTTCGAAAAAACGGCATATTACCGCAAAATACCACTTTCAGAACTGAGGTTCCCGGCCCAGACAACCACCAGATTTGAAAAAGACGTCGTGATTCATGTTCTCCCTAGGTAGTAGAATCAGAAAAACATCACGGTTTCAAGATTCTCTCCTTGCCTTAAGAGAGAATCAGAGAATAATGTTCGAAAAAACGGCATATTACCGCGAAATACCACTTTCAGAACTGAGGTTCCCTGCCCAGACAAACACAAGATTTGAAAAAGACGTCGTGATTTATGTTCTCCCTAGGTAGTAGAATCAGAAAAACATCCTACTTTCAAGATTCTCTCCTTGCCTTAAGAGAGATCCATAGAATCATATTGGAAAAAAAGGCCTATTACTGCGAAATACCACTTTCAGAACTGAGGTTCCCATCCCAGACAAACACCAGATTTGAAAAACACGTCTTGATTTATGTTCTCCCTAGGTAGTAGAATCAGAAAAACATCATGGTTTCAAGATTCTCTCCTTGCCTTAAGAGAGATCCAAAGAATAAAGTTGGAAAAAACAGCCTATTACCGCATATACTCTAAAGGCCTATTGTATTGACGGTGAAACTCGATTTTTAGAACTGAGGTTCCCGGCCCTGACTAACACCAGATTTGAAAAAGACGTCGTGATTCATGTTCTCCCTAGGTAGTAGAATCAGAAAAACATCATGGTTTCAAGATTCTCTCCTTGCCTTAAGAGAGATCCAGAGAATAATATTGGAAAAAACGGCCTATTACTGCGAAATACCACTTTCAGAACTGAGGTTCCCCTCCCAGACAAACACCAGATTTGAAAAACACGTCTTGATTGATGTTCTCCCTAGGAAGTAGAATCAGAAAAACATCATGGTTTCAAGATTCTCTCCTTGCCTTAAGAGAGATCCAGAGAATAATATTGGAAAAAAAGGCATATTACCGCGAAATACCACTTTCAGAACTGAGGTTCCCGGCCCAGACAAACACCAGATTTGAAAAAGACGTCGTGATTCATGTTCTCCCTAGGTAGTAGAATCAGAAAAACATCATTGTTTCAAGATTCTCTCCTTGCCTTAATAGAGATCCAGAGAATAATGTTCGAAAAAACGGCATATTACCGCAAAATACCACTTTCAAAACTGAGGTTCCCGGCCCAGACAACCACCAGATTTGAAAAAGACGTCATGATTCATGTTCTCCCTAGGTAGTAGAATTAGAAAAACATCATGGTTTCAAGATTCTCTCCTTGCCTTAAGAGATCCAGAGAATAATGTTCGAAAAAACGGCATATTACCGCGAAATACCACTTTCAGAACTGAGGTTCCCTCCCCAGACAAACACAAGATTTGAAAAACACGTCGTGATTCATGTTCTCCCTAGGTAGTAGAATCAGGAAAACATCATGGTTTCAAGCTTCTCTCCTTTCCTTAAGAGAGATCCAAAGGATAAAGTTGGAAAAAACGGCCTATTACCGCATATCCTCTAAAGGCCTATTGTATTGACGGTGAAACTCGATTTTTAGAACTGAGGTTCCCGGCCCTGACTAACACCAGATTTGAAAAAGACATCGTGATTCATGTTCTCCCTAGGTAGTAGAATCAGAAAAACATCATGCTTTCAAGATTCTCTCCTTGCCTTAAGAGAGATCCAGAGAATAATATTGGAAAAAACGGCCTATTACTGCGAAATACCACTTTCAGAACTGAGGTTCCCGGCCCAGACAAACACAAGATTTGAAAAACACGTCGTGATTCATGTTCTCCCTAGGTAGTAGAATCAGAACAACATCATGGTTTCAAGCTTCTCTCCTTGCCTTAAGAGAGATCCAAAGAATAAAGTTGGAAAAAACGGCCTATTACCGCATATACTCTAAAGGCCTATTGTATTGACGGTGAAACTCGATTTTTAGAACTGCGGTTCCCGTCCCTGACTAACACCAGATTTGAAAAAGACGTCGTGATTCCTGTTCTCCCTAGGTAGTAGAATCAGAAAAACATCATGGTTTCAGGATTCTCTCCTTGCCTTAAGAGAGATCCAGAGAATAATATTGGAAAAAACGGCATATTACCGCGAAATACCACTTTCAGAACTGAGCTTCCCGGCCCAGACAAACACCAGATTTGAAAAACACGTCGTGATTCATGTTCTCCCTAGGTAGTAGAATCAGAAAAACATCATGGTTTCAAGATGATCTCCTTGCCTTAAGATAGATCCAAAGAATAAAGTTGGAAATAACGGCCTATTACCGCATATACTCTAAAGGCCTATTGTACTGACGGTGAAACTCGATTTTTAGAACTGAGGTTCCCGGCCCTGACTAACACCAGATTTGAAAAAGACGTCGTGATTCATGTTCTCCCTAGGTAGTAGAATCAGAAAAACATCATCCTTTCAAGATTCTCTCCTTGTCTTAAGAGAGATCCAGAGAATAATATTGGAAAAAACGGCCTCTTACTGAGAAATACCACTTTCAGAACTGAGGTTCCCCTCCCAGACAAACACCAGATTTGAAAAACACGTCTTGATTCATGTTCTCCCTAGGTAGTAGAATCTGAAAAACATCATGGTTTCAGGCTTCTCTCCTTGCCTTAAGAGAGATCCAAAGAATAAAGTTGGAAAAAACGGCCTATTACCGCATATACTCTAAAGGCCTACTGTATTGACGGTGAAACTCAATTTATATAACTGAGGTTCCCGGCCCTGACTAACACCAGATTTGAAAAAGACGTCGTGATTCATGTTCTCCCTAGGTAGTAGAATCAGAAAAACATCATGGTTTCAAGATTCTCTCCTTGCCTTAAGAGAGATCCAGAGAATAATATTGGAAAAAACGGCCTATTACTGCGAAATACCACTTTCAGAACTGAGGTTCCCCTCCCAGACAAACACCAGATTTGAAAAACACGTCTTCATTGATGTTCTCCCTAGGAAGTAGAATCAGAAAAACATCATGGTTTCAAGATTCTCTCCTTGCCTTAAGAGAGATCCAGAGAATAATATTGGAAAAAAAGGCATATTACCGCGAAATACCACTTTCAGAACTGAGGTTCCCGGCCCAGACAAACACCAGATTTGAAAAAGACGTCGTGATTCATGTTCTCCCTAGGTAGTAGAATCAGAAAAACATCATTGTTTCAAGATTCTCTCCTTGCCTTAATAGAGATCCAGAGAATAATGTTCGAAAAAACGGCATATTACCGCAAAATACCACTTTCAAAACTGAGGTTCCCGGCCCAGACAACCACCAGATTTGAAAAAGACGTCGTGATTCATGTTCTCCCTAGGTAGTAGAATTAGAAAAACATCATGGTTTCAAGATTCTCTCCTTGCCTTAAGAGATCCAGAGAATAATGTTCGAAAAAACGGCATATTACCGCGAAATACCACTTTCAGAACTGAGGTTCCCTCCCCAGACAAACACAAGATTTGAAAAACACGTCGTGATTCATGTTCTCCCTAGGTAGTAGAATCAGAAAAACATCATGGTTTCAAGCTTCTCTCCTTGCCTTAAGAGAGATCCAAAGGATAAAGTTTGAAAAAACGGCCTATTACCGCATATCCTCTAAAGGCCTATTGTATTGACGGTAAAACTCGATTTTTAGAACTGAGGTTCCCGGCCCTGACTAACACCAGATTTGAAAAAGACATCGTGATTCATGTTCTCCCTAGGTAGTAGAATAAGAAAAACATCATGGTTTCAAGATTCTCTCCTTGCCTTAAGAGAGATCCAGAGAATAATATTTAAAAAAACGGCTTATTACCGCGAAATACCACTTTCAGAACTGAGGTTCCCGGCCCAGACAAACACAAGATTTGAAAAACACGTCGTGATTCATGCTCTCCCTAGGTAGTAGAATCAGAAAAACCTCATGGTTTCAAGATTCTCTCCTTGCCTTAAGGGAGATCCAGAGAATAATGTTCGAAAAAACGGCATATTACCGCAAAATACCACTTTCAGAACTGAGGTTCCCGGCCCAGACAACCAACAGATTTGAAAAAGACGTCGTGATTCATGTTCTCCCTAGGTAGTAGAATCAGAAAAACATCACGGTTTCAAGATTCTCTCCTTGCCTTAAGAGAGAATCAGAGAATAATGTTCGAAAAAACGGCATATTACCGCGAAATACCACTTTCAGAACTGAGGTTCCCTGCCCAGACAAACACAAGATTTGAAAAACACGTCGTGATTCATGTTCTCCCTAGGTAGTAGAATCAGAAAAACATCCTACTTTCAAGATTCTCTCCTTGCCTTAAGAGAGATCCATAGAATCATATTGGAAAAAAAGGCCTATTACTGCGAAATACCACTTTCAGAACTGAGGTTCCCATCCCAGACAAACACCAGATTTGAAAAACACGTCTTGATTCATGTTCTCCCTAGGTAGTAGAATCAGAAAAACATCATGGTTTCAAGATTCTCTCCTTGCCTTAAGAGAGATCCAGAGAATAATATTGGAAAAAACGGCATATTACCGCGAAATACCACTTTCAGAACTGAGGTTCCCGGCCCAGACAAACACAAGATTTGAAAAACACGTCGTGATTCATGCTCTACCTAGGTAGTAGAATCAGAAAAACCTCATGGTTTCAAGATTCTCTCCTTGCCTTAAGAGAGATCCAGAGAATAATATTGGAAAAAACGGCCTATTACTGCGAAATACCTCTTTCAGAACTGAGGTTCCCGGCCCAGAAAAACACAAGATTTGAAAAAGACATCGTGATTCATGTTCTCCCTAGGTAGTAGAATCAGAAAAACATCATGGTTTCAAGATTCTCTCCTTGCCATAAGAGAGATCCAGAGAATAATATTTAAAAAAACGGCATATTACCGCGAAATACCACTTTCAGAACTGAGGTTCCCGGCCCAGACAAACACAAGATTTGAAAAACACGTCGTGATTCATGCTCTCCCTAGGTAGTAGAATCAGAAAAACATCATAGTTTCAGGCTTCTCTCCTTGCCTTAAGAGAGATCCAAAGAATAAAGTTGGAAAAAACAGCCTATTACCGCATATACTCTAAAGGCCTATTGTATTGACGGTGAAACTCGATTTTTAGAACTGAGGTTCCCGGCCCTGACTAACACCAGATTTGAAAAAGACGTCGTGATTCATGTTCTCCCTAGGTAGTAGAATCAGAAAAACATCATGGTTTCAAGATTCTCTCCTTGCCTTAAGAGAGATCCAGAGAATAATATTGGAAAAAACGGCCTATTACTGCGAAATACCACTTTCAGAACTGAGGTTCCCCTCCCAGACAAACACCAGATTTCAAAAACACGTCTTGATTGATGTTCTCCCTAGGAAGTAGAATCAGAAAAACATCATGGTTTCAAGATTCTCTCCTTGCCTTAAGAGAGATCCAGAGAATAATATTGGAAAAAAAGGCATATTACCGCGAAATACCACTTTCAGAACTGAGGTTCCCGGCCCAGACAAACACCAGATTTGAAAAAGACGTCGTGATTCATGTTCTCCCTAGGTAGTAGAATCAGAAAAACATCATTGTTTCAAGATTCTCTCCTTGCCTTAATAGAGATCCAGAGAATAATGTTCGAAAAAACGGCATATTACCGCAAAATACCACTTTCAAAACTGAGGTCCCCGGCCCAGACAACCACCAGATTTGAAAAAGACGTCATGATTCATGTTCTCCCTAGGTAGTAGAATTAGAAAAACATCATGGTTTCAAGATTCTCTCCTTCCCTTAAGAGAGATCCAGAGAATAATGTTCGAAAAAACGGCATATTACCGCGACATACCACTTTCAGAACTGAGGTTCCCTCCCCAGCCAAACACAAGATTTGAAAAACACGTCGTGATTCATGTTCTCCCTAGGTAGTAGAATCAGAAAAACATCATGGTTTCAAGCTTCTCTCCTTTCCTTAAGAGAGATCCAAAGGATAAAGTTGGAAAAAACGGCCTATTACCGCATATCCTCTAAAGGCCTATTGTATTGACGGTGAAACTCGATTTTTAGAACTGAGGTTCCCGGCCCTGACTAACACCAGATTTGAAAAAGACATCGTGATTCATGTTCTCCCTAGGTAGTAGAATCAGAAAAACATCATGCTTTCAAGATTCTCTCCTTGCCTTAAGAGAGATCCAGAGAATAATATTGGAAAAAACGGCCTATTACTGCGAAATACCACTTTCAGAACTGAGGTTCCCGGCCCAGACAAACACAAGATTTGAAAAACACGTCGTGATTCATGTTCTCCCTAGGTAGTAGAATCAGAACAACATCATGGTTTCAAGCTTCTCTCCTTGCCTTAAGAGAGATCCAAAGAATAAAGTTGGAAAAAACGGCCTATTACCGCATATACTCTAAAGGCCTATTGTATTGACGGTGAAACTCGATTTTTAGAACTGCGGTTCCCGTCCCTGACTAACACCAGATTTGAAAAAGACGTCGTGATTCATGTTCTCCCTAGGTAGTAGAATCAGAAAAACATCATGGTTTCAGGATTCTCTCCTTGCCTTAAGAGAGATCCAGAGAATAATATTGGAAAAAACGGCATATTACCGCGAAATACCACTTTCAGAACTGAGCTTCCCGGCCCAGACAAACACCAGATTTGAAAAACACGTCGTGATTCATGTTCTCCCTAGGTAGTAGAATCAGAAAAACATCATGGTTTCAAGATGATCTCCTTGCCTTAAGATACATCCAAAGAATAAAGTTGGAAATAACGGCCTATTACCGCATATACTCTAAAGGCCTATTGTACTGACGGTGAAACTCGATTTTTAGAACTGAGGTTCCCGGCCATGACTAACACCAGATTTGAAAAAGACGTCGTGATTCATGTTCTCCCTAGGTAGTAGAATCAGAAAAACATCATCCTTTCAAGATTCTCTCCTTGTCTTAAGAGAGATCCAGAGAATAATATTGGAAAAAACGGCCTCTTACTGCGAAATACCACTTTCAGAACTGAGGTTCCCCTCCCAGACAAACACCAGATTTGAAAAACACGTCTTGATTCATGTTCTCCCTAGGTAGTAGAATCTGAAAAACATCATGGTTTCAGGCTTCTCTCCTTGCCTTAAGAGAGATCCAAAGAATAAAGTTGGAAAAAACGGCCTATTACCGCATATACTCTAAAGGCCTACTGTATTGACGGTGAAACTCAATTTATATAACTGAGGTTCCCGGCCCTGACTAACAACAGATTTGAAAAAGACGTCCTGATTCATGTTCTCCCTAGGTAGTAGAATCAGAAAAACATCATGGTTTCAAGATTCTCTCCTTGCCTTAAGAGAGATCCAGAGAATAATATTGGAAAAAACGGCCTATTACTGCGAAATACCACTTTCAGAACTGAGGTTCCCCTCCCAGACAAACACCAGATTTGAAAAACACGTCTTCATTGATGTTCTCCCTAGGAAGTAGAATCAGAAAAACATCATGGTTTCAAGATTCTCTCCTTGCCTTAAGAGAGATCCAGAGAATAATATTGGAAAAAAAGGCATATTACCGCGAAATACCACTTTCAGAACTGAGGTTCCCGGCCCAGACAAACACCAGATTTGAAAAAGACGTCGTGATTCATGTTCTCCCTAGGTAGTAGAATCAGAAAAACATCATTGTTTCAAGATTCTCTCCTTGCCTTAATAGAGATCCAGACAATAATGTTCGAAAAAACGGCATATTACCGCAAAATACCACTTTCAAAACTGAGGTTCCCGGCCCAGACAACCACCAGATTTGAAAAAGACGTCGTGATTCATGTTCTCCATAGGTAGTAGAATTAGAAAAACATCATGGTTTCAAGATTCTCTCCTTGCCTTAAGAGATCCAGAGAATAATGTTCGAAAAAACGGCATATTACCGCGAAATACCACTTTCAGAAATGAGGTTCCCTCCCCAGACAAACACAAGATTTGAAAAACACGTCGTGATTCATGTTCTCCCTAGGTAGTAGAATCAGAAAAACATCATGGTTTCAAGCTTCTCTCCTTGCCTTAAGAGAGATCCAAAGGATAAAGTTGGAAAAAACGGCCTATTACCGCATATCCTCTAAAGGCCTATTGTATTGACGGTGAAACTCGATTTTTAGAACTGAGGTTCCCGGCCCTGACTAACACCAGATTTGAAAAAGACATCGTGATTCATGTTCTCCCTAGGTAGTAGAATCAGAAAAACATCATGCTTTCAAGATTCTCTCCTTGCCTTAAGAGAGATCCAGAGAATAATATTGGCAAAAACGGCCTATTACTGCGAAATACCACTTTCAGAACTGAGGTTCCCGGCCCAGACAAACACAAGATTTGAAAAACACGTCGTGATTCATGTTCTCCCTAGGTAGTAGAATCAGAACAACATCATGGTTTCAAGCTTCTCTCCTTGCCTTAAGAGAGATCCAAAGAATAAAGTTGGAAAAAACGGCCTATTACCGCATATACTCTAAAGGCCTATTGTATTGACGGTGAAACTCGATTTTTAGAACTGCGGTTCCCGTCCCTGACTAACACCAGATTTGAAAAAGACGTCGTGATTCATGTTCTCCCTAGTTAGTAGAATCAGAAAAACATCATGGTTTCAAGCTTCTCTCCTTGCCTCAAGAGAGATCGAAAGAATAAAGTTGGAAAAAACGGCCAATTACCTTATATACTCTAAAGGCCTATTGTATTGACGGTGAAACTCGATTTTTAGAACTGAGGTTCCCGGCCCTGACTAACCCCAGATTTGAAAAAGACGTTGTGATTCATGTTCTCACTAGGTAGTAGAATCAGAAAAACATCATGCTTTCAAGATTCTCTCCTTGCCTTAAGAGAGATCCAGAGAATAATATTGCAAAAAACGGCCTATTACTGCGAAATACCACTTTCAGAACTGAGGTTCCCGGCCCAGACAAACACCAGATTTGAAAAAGACGTCGTGATTCATGTTCTCCCTAGGTAGTAGAATCAGAAAAACATCATCCTTTCAAGATTCTCTCCTTGCCTTAAGAGAGATCCAGAGAATAATATTGGAAAAAACAGCCTATTACTGCGAAATACCACTTTCAGAACTGAGGTTCCCGGCCCAGACAAACACCAGATTTGAAAAAGACGTCGTGATTCGTGTTCTCCCTAGGTAGTAGAATCAGAAAAACATCATGGTTTCAAGCTTCTCTCCTTGCCTTAAGAGAGATCCAAAGAAAAAAGTTGGAAAAAACGGCCTATTACCGCATATACTCTATAGGCCTATTGTATGGACGGTGAAACTCGATTTTTAGAACTGAGGTTCCCGTCCCTGACTAACACCAGATTTGAAAAACACGTCGTGATTCATGTTCTCCCTAGGTCGTAGAATCAGAAAAACATCATGGTTTCAAGCTTCTCTCCTTGCCTTAAGAGAGATCCAAAGAATAAAGTTGGAAAAAACGGCCTATTACCGCATATACTCTAAAGGCCTATTGTATTGACGGTGAAACTCGATTTTTAGAACTGCGGTTCCCGTCCCTGACTAACACCAGATTTGAAAAAGACGTCGTGATTCATGTTCTCCCTAGGTAGTAGAATCAGAAAAACATCATGGTTTCAGGATTCTCTCCTTGCCTTAAGAGAGATCCAGAGAATAATATTGGAAAAAACGGCATATTACCGCGAAATACCACTTTCAGAACTGAGCTTCCCGGCCCAGACAAACACCAGATTTGAAAAACACGTCGTGATTCATGTTCTCCCTAGGTAGTAGAATCAGAAAAACATCATGGTTTCAAGATGATCTCCTTGCCTTAAGATAGATCCAAAGAATAAAGTTGGAAATAACGGCCTATTACCGCATATACTCTAAAGGCCTATTGTACTGACGGTGAAACTCGATTTTTAGAACTGAGGTTCCCGGCCCTGACTAACACCAGATTTGAAAAAGACGTCGTGATTCATGTTCTCCCTAGGTAGTAGAATCAGAAAAACATCATCCTTTCAAGATTCTCTCCTTGTCTTAAGAGAGATCCAGAGAATAATATTGGAAAAAACGGCCTCTTACTGCGAAATACCACTTTCAGAACTGAGGTTCCCCTCCCAGACAAACACCAGATTTGAAAAACACGTCTTGATTCATGTTCTCCCTAGGTAGTAGAATCTGAAAAACATCATGGTTTCAGGCTTCTCTCCTTGCCTTAAGAGAGATCCAAAGAATAAAGTTGGAAAAAACGGCCTATTACCGCATATACTCTAAAGGCCTACTGTATTGACGGTGAAACTCAATTTATATAACTGAGGTTCCCGGCCCTGACTAACACCAGATTTGAAAAAGATGTCGTGATTCATGTTCTCCCTAGGTAGTAGAATCAGAAAAACATCATGGTTTCAAGATTCTCTCCTTGCCTTAAGAGAGATCCAGAGAATAATATTGGAAAAAACGGCCTATTACTGCGAAATACCACTTTCAGAACTGAGGTTCCCCTCCCAGACAAACACCAGATTTGAAAAACACGTCTTCATTGATGTTCTCCCTAGGAAGTAGAATCAGAAAAACATCATGGTTTCAAGATTCTCTCCTTGCCTTAAGAGAGATCCAGAGAATAATATTGGAAAAAAAGGCATATTACCGCGAAATACCACTTTCAGAACTGAGGTTCCCGGCCCAGACAAACACCAGATTTGAAAAAGACGTCGTGATTCATGTTCTCCCTAGGTAGTAGAATCAGCAAAACATCATTGTTTCAAGATTCTCTCCTTGCCTTAATAGAGATCCAGACAATAATGTTCGAAAAAACGGCATATTACCGCAAAATACCACTTTCAAAACTGAGGTTCCCGGCCCAGACAACCACCAGATTTGAAAAAGACGTCGTGATTCATGTTCTCCATAGGTAGTAGAATTAGAAAAACATCATGGTTTCAAGATTCTCTCCTTGCCTTAAGAGATCCAGAGAATAATGTTCGAAAAAACGGCATATTACCGCGAAATACCACTTTCAGAACTGAGGTTCCCTCCCCAGACAAACACAAGATTTGAAAAACACGTCGTGATTCATGTTCTCCCTAGGTAGTAGAATCAGAAAAACATCATGGTTTCAAGCTTCTCTCCTTGCCTTAAGAGAGATCCAAAGGATAAAGTTGGAAAAAACGGCCTATTACCGCATATCCTCTAAAGGCCTATTGTATTGACGGTGAAACTCGATTTTTAGAACTGAGGTTCCCGGCCCTGACTAACACCAGATTTGAAAAAGACATCGTGATTCATGTTCTCCCTAGGTAGTAGAATCAGAAAAACATCATGCTTTCAAGATTCTCTCCTTGCCTTAAGAGAGATCCAGAGAATAATATTGGAAAAAACGGCCTATTACTGCGAAATACCACTTTCAGAACTGAGGTTCCCGGCCCAGACAAACACAAGATTTGAAAAACACGTCGTGATTCATGTTCTCCCTAGGTAGTAGAATCAGAACAACATCATGGTTTCAAGCTTCTCTCCTTGCCTTAAGAGAGATCCAAAGAATAAAGTTGGAAAAAACGGCCTATTACCGCATATACTCTAAAGGCCTATTATATTGACGGTGAAACTCGATTTTTAGAACTGCGGTTCCCGTCCCTGACTAACACCAGATTTGAAAAAGACGTCGTGATTCATGTTCTCCCTAGTCAGTAGAATCAGAAAAACATCATGGTTTCAAGCTTCTCTCCTTGCCTTAAGAGAGATCGAAAGAATAAAGTTGGAAAAAACGGCCAATTACCTTATATACTCTAAAGGCCTATTGTATTGACGGTGAAACTCGATTTTTAGAACTGAGGTTCCCGGCCCTGACTAACCCCAGATTTGAAAAAGACGTCGTGATTCATGTTCTCACTAGGTAGTACAATCAGAAAAACATCATGCTTTCAAGATTCTCTCCTTGCCTTAAGAGAGATCCAGAGAATAATATTGCAAAAAACGGCCTATTACTGCGAAATACCACTTTCAGAACTGAGGTTCCCGGCCCAGACAAACACCAGATTTGAAAAAGACGTCGTGATTCATGTTCTCCCTAGGTAGTAGAATCAGAAAAACATCATCCTTTCAAGATTCTCTCCTTGCCTTAAGAGAGATCCAGAGAATAATATTGGAAAAAACAGCCTATTACTGCGAAATACCACTTTCAGAACTGAGGTTCCCGGCCCAGACAAACACCAGATTTGAAAAAGACGTCGTGATTCGTGTTCTCCCTAGGTAGTAGAATCAGAAAAACATCATGGTTTCAAGCTTCTCTCCTTGCCTTAAGAGAGATCCAAAGAAAAAAGTTGGAAAAAACGGCCTATTACCGCATATACTCTATAGGCCTATTGTATGGACGGTGAAACTCGATTTTTAGAACTGAGGTTCCCGTCCCTGACTAACACCAGATTTGAAAAAGACGTCGTGATTCATGTTCTCCCTAGGTAGTAGAATCAGAAAAACATCATGGTTTCAAGATTCTCTCCTTGCCTTAAGAGAGATCCAGAGAATAATATTGGAAAAAACGGCATATTACCGCGAAATACCACTTTCAGAACTGAGGTTCCCGGCCCAGACAAACACAAGATTTGAAAAACACGTCGTGATTCATGCTCTACCTAGGTAGTAGAATCAGAAAAACCTCATGGTTTCAAGATTCTCTCCTTGCCTTAAAAGAGATCCAGAGAATAATATTGGAAAAAACGGCCTATTACTGCGAAATACCTCTTTCAGAACTGAGGTTCCCGGCCCAGAAAAACACAAGATTTGAAAAAGACGTCGTGATTCATGTTCTCCCTAGGTAGTAGAATCAGAAAAACATCATGGTTTCAAGATTCTCTCCTTCCCTTAAGAGAGATCCAGAGAATAATATTTAAAAAAACGGCATATTACCGCGAAATACCACTTTCAGAACTGAGGTTCCCGGCCCAGACAAACACAAGATTTGAAAAACACGTCGTGATTCATGCTCTCCCTAGGTAGTAGAATCAGAAAAACCTCATGGTTTCAAGATTCTCTCCTTGCCTTAAGGGAGATCCAGAGAATAATGTTCGAAAAAACGGCATATTACCGCAAAATACCACTTTCAGAACTGAGGTTCCCGGCCCAGACAACCACCAGATTTGAAAAAGACGTCGTGATTCATGTTCTCCCTAGGTAGTAGAATCAGAAAAACATCACGGTTTCAAGATTCTCTCCTTGCCTTAAGAGAGAATCAGAGAATAATGTTCGAAAAAACGGCATATTACCGCGAAATACCACTTTCAGAACTGAGGTTCCCTGCCCAGACAAACACAAGATTTGAAAAACACGTCGTGATTCATGTTCTCCCTAGGTAGTAGAATCAGAAAAACATCCTACTTTCAAGATTCTCTCCTTGCCTTAAGAGAGATCCATATAATCATATTGGAAAAAAAGGCCTATTACTGCGAAATACCACTTTCAGAACTGAGGTTCCCATCCCAGACAAACACCAGATTTGAAAAACACGTCTTGATTCATGTTCTCCCTAGGTAGTAGAATTAGAAAAACATCATGGTTTCAAGATTCTCTCCTTGCTTTAAGAGATCCAGAGAATAATGTTCGAAAAAACGGCATATTACCGCGAAATACCACTTTCAGAACTGAGGTTCCCTCCCCAGACAAACACAAGATTTGAAAAACACGTCGTGATTCATGTTCTCCCTAGGTAGTAGAATCAGAAAAACATCATGGTTTCAAGCTTCTCTCCTTTCCTTAAGAGAGATCCAAAGCATAAAGTTGGAAAAAACGGCCTATTACCGCATATCCTCTAAAGGCCTATTGTATTGACGGTGAAACTCGATTTTTAGAACTGAGGTTCCCGGCCCTGACTAACACCAGATTTGAAAAAGACATCGTGATTCATGTTCTCCCTAGGTAGTAGAATCAGAAAAACATCATGCTTTCAAGATTCTCTCCTTGCCTTAAGAGAGATCCAGAGAATAATATTGGAAAAAACGGCCTATTACTGCGAAATACCACTTTCAGAACTGAGGTTCCCGGCCCAGACAAACACAAGATTTGAAAAACACGTCGTGATTCATGTTCTCCCTAGGTAGTAGAATCAGAACAACATCATGGTTTCAAGCTTCTCTCCTTGCCTTAAGAGAGATCCAAAGAATAAAGTTGGAAAAAACGGCCTATTACCGCATATACTCTAAAGGCCTATTGTATTGACGGTGAAACTCGATTTTTAGAAATGCGGTTCCCGTCCCTGACTAACACCAGATTTGAAAAAGACGTCGTGATTCATGTTCTCCCTAGGTAGTAGAATCAGAAAATCATCATGGTTTCAGGATTCTCTCCTTGCCTTAAGAGAGATCCAGAGAATAATATTGGAAAAAACGGCATATTACCGCGAAATACCACTTTCAGAACTGAGCTTCCCGGCCCAGACAAACACCAGATTTGAAAAACACGTCGTGATTCATGTTCTCCCTAGGTAGTAGAATCAGAAAAACATCATCCTTTCAAGATTCTCTCCTTGTCTTAAGAGAGATCCAGAGAATAATATTGGAAAAAACGGCCTCTTACTGCGAAATACCACTTTCAGAACTGAGGTTCCCCTCCCAGACAAACACCAGATTTGAAAAACACGTCTTGATTCATGTTCTCCCTAGGTAGTAGAATCTGAAAAACATCATGGTTTCAGGCTTCTCTCCTTGCCTTAAGAGAGATCCAAAGAATAAAGTTGGAAAAAACGGCCTATTACCGCATATACTCTAAAGGCCTACTGTATTGACGGTGAAACTCAATTTATATAACTGAGGTTCCCGGCCCTGACTAACACCAGATTTGAAAAAGACGTCGTGATTCATGTTCTCCCTAGGTAGTAGAATCAGAAAAACATCATGGTTTCAAGATTCTCTCCTTGCCTTAAGAGAGATCCAGAGAATAATATTGGAAAAAACGGCCTATTACTGCGAAATACCACTTTCAGAACTGAGGTTCCCCTCCCAGACAAACACCAGATTTGAAAAACACGTCTTCATTGATGTTCTCCCTAGGAAGTAGAATCAGAAAAACATCATGGTTTCAAGATTCTCTCCTTGCCTTAAGAGAGATCCAGAGAATAATATTGGAAAAAAAGGCATATTACCGCGAAATACCACTTTCAGAACTGAGGTTCCCGGCCCAGACAAACACCAGATTTGAAAAAGACGTCGTGATTCATGTTCTCCCTAGGTAGTAGAATCAGAAAAACATCATTGTTTCAAGATTCTCTCCTTGCCTTAATAGAGATCCAGAGAATAATGTTCGAAAAAACGGCATATTACCGCAAAATACCACTTTCAAAACTGAGGTTCCCGGCCCAGACAACACCAGATTTGAAAAAGACGTCGTGATTCATGTTCTCCCTAGGTAGTAGAATTAGAAAAACATCATGGTTTCAAGATTCTCTCCTTGCCTTAAGAGATCAAGAGAATAATGTTCGAAAAAACGGCATATTACCGCGAAATACCACTTTCAGAACTGAGGTTCCCTCCCCAGACAAACACAAGATTTGAAAAACACGTCGTGATTCATGTTCTCCCTAGGTAGTAGAATCAGAAAAACATCATGGTTTCAAGCTTCTCTCCTTGCCTTAAGAGAGATCCAAAGGATAAAGTTGGAAAAAACGGCCTATTACCGCATATCCTCTAAAGGCCTATTGTATTGACGGTGAAACTCGATTTTTAGAACTGAGGTTCCCGGCCCTGACTAACACCAGATTTGAAAAAGACATCGTGATTCATGTTCTCCCTAGGTAGTAGAATCAGAAAAACATCATGCTTTCAAGATTCTCTCCTTGCCTTAAGAGAGATCCAGAGAATAATATTGGAAAAAACGGCCTCTTACTGCGAAATACCACTTTCAGAACTGAGGTTCCCCTCCCAGACAAACACCAGATTTGAAAAACACGTCTTGATTCATGTTCTCCCTAGGTAGTAGAATCTGAAAAACATCATGGTTTCAGGCTTCTCTCCTTGCCTTAAGAGAGATCCAAAGAATAAAGTTGGAAAAAACGGCCTATTACCGCATATACTCTAAAGGCCTACTGTATTGACGGTGAAACTCAATTTATATAACTGAGGTTCCCGGCCCTGACTAACACCAGATTTGAAAAAGACGTCGTGATTCATGTTCTCCCTAGGTAGTAGAATCAGAAAAACATCATGGTTTCAAGATTCTCTCCTTGCCTTAAGAGAGATCCAGAGAATAATATTGGAAAAAACGGCCTATTACTGCGAAATACCACTTTCAGAACTGAGGTTCCCCTCCCAGACAAACACCAGATTTGAAAAACACGTCTTCATTGATGTTCTCCCTAGGAAGTAGAATCAGAAAAACATCATGGTTTCAAGATTCTCTCCTTGCCTTAAGAGAGATCCAGAGAATAATATTGGAAAAAAAGGCATATTACCGCGAAATACCACTTTCAGAACTGAGGTTCCCGGCCCAGACAAACACCAGATTTGAAAAAGACGTCGTGATTCATGTTCTCCCTAGGTAGTAGAATCAGAAAAACATCATTGTTTCAAGATTCTCTCCTTGCCTTAATAGAGATCCAGAGAATAATGTTCGAAAAAACGGCATATTACCGCAAAATACCACTTTCAAAACTGAGGTTCCCGGCCCAGACAACCACCAGATTTGAAAAAGACGTCGTGATTCATGTTCTCCCTAGGTAGTAGAATTAGAAAAACATCATGGTTTCAAGATTCTCTCCTTGCCTTAAGAGATCCAGAGAATAATGTTCGAAAAAACGGCATATTACCGCGAAATACCACTTTCAGAACTGAGGTTCCCTCCCCAGACAAACACAAGATTTGAAAAACACGTCGTCATTCATGTTCTCCCTAGGTAGTAGAATCAGAAAAACATCATGGTTTCAAGCTTCTCTCCTTGCCTTAAGAGAGATCCAAAGGATAAAGTTGGAAAAAACGGCCTATTACCGCATATCCTCTAAAGGCCTATTGTATTGACGGTGAAACTCGATTTTTAGAACTGAGGTTCCCGGCCCTGACTAACACCAGATTTGAAAAAGACATCGTGATTCATGTTCTCCCTAGGTAGTAGAATCAGAAAAACATCATGCTTTCAAGATTCTCTCCTTGCCTTAAGAGAGATCCAGAGAATAATATTGGAAAAAATGGCCTATTACTGCGAAATACCACTTTCAGAACTGAGGTTCCCGGCCCAGACAAACACAAGATTTGAAAAACACGTCGTGATTCATGTTCTCCCTAGGTAGTAGAATCAGAACAACATCATGGTTTCAAGCTTCTCTCCTTGCCTTAAGAGAGATCCAAAGAATAAAGTTGGAAAAAACGGCCTATTACCGCATATACTCTAAAGGCCTATTGTATTGACGGTGAAACTCGATTTTTAGAACTGCGGTTCCCGTCCCTGACTAACACCAGATTTGAAAAAGACGTCGTGATTCATGTTCTCCCTAGGCAGTAGAATCAGAAAAACATCATGGTTTCAGGATTCTCTCCTTCCCTTAAGAGAGATCCAGAGAATAATATTGGAAAAAACGGCATATTACCGCGAAATACCACTTTCAGAACTGAGCTTCCCGGCCCAGACAAACACCAGATTTGAAAAACACGTCTTGATTCATGTTCTCCCTAGGTAGTAGAATCAGAAAAACATCATGGTTTCAGGCTTCTCTCCTTTCCTTAAGAGAGATCCAAAGAATAAAGTTGGAAAAAACGGCCTATTACCGCATATACTCTAAAGGCCTTTTGTATTGACGGTGAAAATCGATTTTTAGAACTGAGGTTCCCGGCCCTGACTAACACCAGATTTGAAAATGACGTCGTGATTCATGTTCTCCCTAGGTAGTATAATCAAAAAAACATCATGGTTTCAAGATTCTCTCCTTCCGTTAAGAGAGATCCAGAGAATAATATTGGAAAAAACGGCATATTACCGCGAAATACCACGTTCAGAACTGAGGTTCCCGGCCCAGACAAACACCAGATTTGAAAAAGACGTCGTGATTCATGCTCTCCCTAGGTAGTAGAATCAGAAAAACACCATTGTTTCAAGATTCTCTCCTTGCCTTAAGAGAGATCCAGAGAATAATGTTCGAAAAAACGGCATATTACCGCAAAATACCACTTTCAGAACTGAGGTTCCCGGCCCAGACAACCATCAGATTTGAAAAAGACGTCGTGATTCATGTTCTCCCTAGGTAGTAGAATCAGAAAAACATCATGGTTTCAGGATTCTCTCCTTTCCTTAAGAGAGATCCAGAGAATAATATTGGAAAAAACGGCCTATTACTGCGAAATACCACTTTCAGAACTGAGGTTCCCCTCCCAGACAAACACCAGATTTGAAAAACACGTCTTGATTCATGTTCTCCCTAGGTAGTAGAATCAGAAAAACATCATGGTTTCAGGCTTCTCTCCTTGCCTTAAGAGAGATCCAAAGAATAAAGTTGGAAAAAACGGCCTATTACCGCATATACTCTAAAGGCCTATTGTATTGACGGTGAAACTCAATTTTTAGAACTGAGGTTCCCGGCCCTGACTAACACCAGATTTGAAAAAGACGTCGTGATTCATGTTCTCCCTAGGTAGTAGAATCAGAAAAACATCATGGTTTCAAGATTCTCTCCTTGCCTTAAGAGAGATCCAGAGAATAATATTGGAAAAAACGGCCTATTACTGCGAAATACCACTTTCAGAACTGAGGTTCCCCTCCCAGACAAACACCAGATTTGAAAAACACGTCTTGATTGATATTCTCCCTAGGTAGTAGAATCAGAAAAACATCATGGTTTCAAGATTCTCTCCTTGCCTTAAGAGAGATCCAGAGAATAATATTGGAAAAAACGGCATATTACCGCGAAATACCACTTTCAGAACTGAGGTTCCCGGCCCAGACAAACACCAGATTTGAAAAAGACGTCGTGATTCATGTTCTCCCTAGGTAGTAGAATCAGAAAAACATCATGGTTTCAAGATTCTCTCCTTGCCTTAAGAGAGATCCAGAGAATAATGTTCGAAAAAACGGCATATTACCGCAAAATACCACTTTCAAAACTGAGGTTCCCGGCCCAGACAACCACCAGATTTGAAAAAGACGTCGTGATTCATGTTCTCCCTAGGTAGTAGAATAAGAAAAACATCACGGTTTCAAGATTCTCTCCTTCCCTTAAGAGAGAATCAGAGAATAATGTTCGAAAAAACGGCATATTACCGCGAAATACCAGTTTCAGAACTGAGGTTCCCTGCCCAGACAACCACCAGATTTGAAAAAGACGTCGTGATTCATGTTCTCCCTAGGTTGTAGAATCAGAAAAACATCATGGTTTCAAGCTTCTCTCCTTGCCTTAAGAGAGATCCAAAGAATAAAGTTGGAAATAACGGCCTATTACCGCATAGACTCTAAAGGCCTATTGTATTGACGGTGAAACTCGATTTTTAGAACTGAGGTTCCCGGCCCTGACTAACACCAGATTTGAAAAAGACGTCGTGATTCATGTTCTCCCTAGGTAGTAGAATCAGAAAAACATCCTGCTTTCAAGATTCTCTCCTTGCCTTAAGAGAGATCCAGAGAATAATATTGGAAAAAACGGCATATTACCGCGAAATACCACTTTCAGAACTGAGGTTCCCGGCCCAGACAAACACCAGATTTGAAAAACACGTCGTGATTCGTGTTCTCCCTAGGTAGTAGAATCAGAAAAACATCATGGTTTCAAGCTTCTCTCCTTGCCTTAAGAGAGATCCAAAGAAAAAAGTTGGAAAAAACGGCCTATTACCGCATATACTCTATAGGCCTATTGTATGGACGGTGAAACTCGATTTTTAGAACTGAGGTTCCCGTCCCTGACTAACACCAGATTTGAAAAAGACGTCGTGATTCATGTTCTCCCTAGGTAGTAGAATCAGAAAAACATCATGGTTTCAAGATTCTCTCCTTGCCTTAAGAGAGATCCAGAGAATAATATTGGAAAAAACGGCATATTACCGCGAAATACCACTTTCAGAACTGAGGTTCCCGGCCCAGACAAACACAAGATTTGAAAAACACGTCGTGATTCATGCTCTACCTAGGTAGTAGAATCAGAAAAACCTCATGGTTTCAAGATTCTCTCCTTGCCTTAAAAGAGATCCAGAGAATAATATTGGAAAAAACGGCCTATTACTGCGAAATACCTCTTTCAGAACTGAGGTTCCCGGCCCAGAAAAACACAAGATTTGAAAAAGACGTCGTGATTCATGTTCTCCCTAGGTAGTAGAATCAGAAAAACATCATGGTTTCAAGATTCTCTCCTTCCCTTAAGAGAGATCCAGAGAATAATATTTAAAAAAACGGCATATTACCGCGAAATACCACTTTCAGAACTGAGGTTCCCGGCCCAGACAAACACAAGATTTGAAAAACACGTCGTGATTCATGCTCTCCCTAGGTAGTAGAATCAGAAAAACCTCATGGTTTCAAGATTCTCTCCTTGCCTTAAGGGAGATCCAGAGAATAATGTTCGAAAAAACGGCATATTACCGCAAAATACCACTTTCAGAACTGAGGTTCCCGGCCCAGACAACCACCAGATTTGAAAAAGACGTCGTGATTCATGTTCTCCCTAGGTAGTAGAATCAGAAAAACATCACGGTTTCAAGATTCTCTCCTTGCCTTAAGAGAGAATCAGAGAATAATGTTCGAAAAAACGGCATATTACCGCGAAATACCACTTTCAGAACTGAGGTTCCCTGCCCAGACAAACACAAGATTTGAAAAACACGTCGTGATTCATGTTCTCCCTAGGTAGTAGAATCAGAAAAACATCCTACTTTCAAGATTCTCTCCTTGCCTTAAGAGAGATCCATATAATCATATTGGAAAAAAAGGCCTATTACTGCGAAATACCACTTTCAGAACTGAGGTTCCCATCCCAGACAAACACCAGATTTGAAAAACACGTCTTGATTCATGTTCTCCCTAGGTAGTAGAATTAGAAAAACATCATGGTTTCAAGATTCTCTCCTTGCTTTAAGAGATCCAGAGAATAATGTTCGAAAAAACGGCATATTACCGCGAAATACCACTTTCAGAACTGAGGTTCCCTCCCCAGACAAACACAAGATTTGAAAAACACGTCGTGATTCATGTTCTCCCTAGGTAGTAGAATCAGAAAAACATCATGGTTTCAAGCTTCTCTCCTTTCCTTAAGAGAGATCCAAAGCATAAAGTTGGAAAAAACGGCCTATTACCGCATATCCTCTAAAGGCCTATTGTATTGACGGTGAAACTCGATTTTTAGAACTGAGGTTCCCGGCCCTGACTAACACCAGATTTGAAAAAGACATCGTGATTCATGTTCTCCCTAGGTAGTAGAATCAGAAAAACATCATGCTTTCAAGATTCTCTCCTTGCCTTAAGAGAGATCCAGAGAATAATATTGGAAAAAACGGCCTATTACTGCGAAATACCACTTTCAGAACTGAGGTTCCCGGCCCAGACAAACACAAGATTTGAAAAACACGTCGTGATTCATGTTCTCCCTAGGTAGTAGAATCAGAACAACATCATGGTTTCAAGCTTCTCTCCTTGCCTTAAGAGAGATCCAAAGAATAAAGTTGGAAAAAACGGCCTATTACCGCATATACTCTAAAGGCCTATTGTATTGACGGTGAAACTCGATTTTTAGAAATGCGGTTCCCGTCCCTGACTAACACCAGATTTGAAAAAGACGTCGTGATTCATGTTCTCCCTAGGTAGTAGAATCAGAAAAACATCCTGGTTTCAGGATTCTCTCCTTGCCTTAAGAGAGATCCAGAGAATAATATTGGAAAAAACGGCATATTACCGCGAAATACCACTTTCAGAACTGAGGTTCCCGGCCCAGACAAACACCAGATTTGAAAAACACGTCGTGATTCGTGTTCTCCCTATGTAGTAGAATCAGAAAAACATCATAGTTTCAAGATTCTCTCCTTGCCTTAAGAGAGATCCAGAGAATAAAGTTGGAAAAAACGGCCTATTACCGCATATACTCTAAAGGCCTATTGTATTGACGGTGAAACTCGATTTTTAGAACTGAGGTTCCCGTCCCTGTCTAACATCAGATTTGAAAAAGACGTCGTGATTCATGTTCTCCCTAGGTAGTAGAATCAGAAAAACATCATGGTTTCAAGATTCTCTCCTTGCCTTAAGAGAGATCCAGAGAATAATATTGGAAAAAACGGCATATTACCGCGAAATACCACTTTCAGAAATGAGGTTCCCCTCCAAGACAAACACCAGATTTGAAAAAGACGTCGTGATTCATGTTCTCCCTATGTAGTAGAATCAGAAAAACATCATAGTTTCAAGATTCTCTCCTTGCCTTAAGAGAGATCCAGAGAATAATGTTCGAAAAAACGGCATATTACCGCAAAATACCACTTTCAGAACTGAGGTTCCCGGCCCAGACAACCACCAGATTTGAAAAAGACGTCGTGATTCATGTTCACCCTAGGTAGTAGAATCAGAAAAACATCATGGTTTCAGGCTTCCCTCCTTTCCTTAAGAGAGATCCAAAGAATAAAGTTGGAAAAAACGGCCTATTACTGCGAAATACCACTTTCAGAACTGAGGTTCCCCTCCCAGACAAACACCATATTTGAAAAACACGTCTTGATTGATGTTCTCCCTAGGAAGTAGAATCAGAAAAACATCATGGTTTCAAGATTCTCTCCTTGCCTTAAGAGAGATCCAGAGAATAATATTGGAAAAAAAGGCATATTACCGCAAAATACCACTTTCAGAACTGAGGTTCCCGGCCCAGACAAACACCAGATTTGAAAAAGACGTCGTGATTCATGTTCTCCCTAGGTAGTAGAATCAGAAAAACATCATTGTTTCAAGATTCTCTCCTTGCCTTAATAGAGATCCAGAGAATAATGTTCGAAAAAACGGCATATTACCGCAAAATACCACTTTCAAAACTGAGGTTCCCGGCCCAGACAACCACCAGATTTGAAAAAGGCGTCGTGATTCATGTTCTCCCTAGGTAGTAGAATTAGAAAAACATCATGGTTTCAAGATTCTCTCCTTGCCTTAAGAGATCCAAAGGATAAAGTTGGAAAAAACGGCCTATTACCGCATATCCTCTAAAGGCCTATTGTATTGACGGTGAAACTCGATTTTTAGAACTGCGGTTCCCGTCCCTGACTAACACCAGATTTGAAAAAGACGTCGTGATTCATGTTCTCCCTAGGCAGTAGAATCAGAAAAACATCATGGTTTCAGGATTCTCTCCTTGCCTTAAGAGAGATCCAGAGAATAATATTGGAAAAAACGGCATATTACCGCGAAATACCACTTTCAGAACTGAGCTTCCCGGCCCAGACAAACTCCAGATTTGAAAAACACGTCTTGATTCATGTTCTCCCTAGGTAGTAGAATCAGAAAAACATCATGGTTTCAGGCTTCTCTCCTTTCCTTAAGAGAGATCCAAAGAATAAAGTTGGAAAAAACGGCCTATTACCGCATATACTCTAAAGGCCTTTTGTATTGACGGTGAAAATAGATTTTTAGAACTGAGGTTCCCGGCCCTGACTAACACCAGATTTGAAAAAGACGTCGTGATTCATGTTCTCCCTAGGTAGTAGAATCAGAAAAACATCATGGTGTCAAGATTCTCTCCTTCCGTTAAGAGAGATCCAGAGAATAATATTGGAAAAAACGGCATATTACCGCGAAATACCACGTTCAGAACTGAGGTTCCCGGCCCAGACAAACACCAGATTTGAAAAAGACGTCGTGATTCATACTCTCCCTAGGTAGTAGAATCAGAAAAACACCATTGTTTCAAGATTCTCTCCTTGCCTTAAGAGAGATCCAGAGAATAATGTTCGAAAAAACGGCATATTACCGCAAAATACCACTTTCAGAACTGAGGTTCCCGGCCCAGACAACCATCAGATTTGAAAAAGACGTCGTGATTCATGTTCTCCCTAGGTAGTAGAATCAGAAAAACATCATGGTTTCAGGATTCTCTCCTTTCCTTAAGAGAGATCCAGAGAATAATATTGGAAAAAACGGCCTATTACTGCGAAATACCACTTTCAGAACTGAGGTTCCCCTCCCAGACAAACACCAGATTTGAAAAACACGTCTTGATTCATGTTCTCCCTAGGTAGTAGAATCAGAAAAACATCATGGTTTCAGGCTTCTCTCCTTGCCTTAAGAGAGATCCAGAGAATAATATTGGAAAAAACGGCCTATTACTGCGAAATACCACTTTCAGAACTGAGGTTCCCCTCACAGACAAACACCAGATTTGAAAAACACGTCTTGATTGATGTTCTCCCTAGGTAGTAGAATCAGAAAAACATCATGGTTTCAAGATTCTCTCCTTGCCTTAAGAGAGATCCAGAGAATAATATTGGAAAAAACGGCATATTACCGCGAAATACCACTTTCAGAACTGAGGTTCCCGGCCCAGACAAACACCAGATTTGAAAAAGACGTCATGATTCATGTTCTCCCTAGGTAGTAGAATCAGAAAAACATCATGGTTTCAAGATTCTCTCCTTGCCTTAAGAGAGATCCAGAGAATAATGTTCGAAAAAACGGCATATTACCGCAAAATACCACTTTCAAAACTGAGGTTCCCGGCCCAGACAACCACCAGATTTGAAAAAGACGTCGTGATTCATATTCTCCCTAGGTAGTAGAATCAGAAAAACATCACGGTTTCAAGATTCTCTCCTTCCCTTAAGAGAGAATCAGAGAATAATGTTCGAAAAAACGGCATATTACCGCGAAATACCACTTTCAGAACTGAGGTTCCCTGCCCAGACAACCACCAGATTTGAAAAAGACGTCGTGATTCATGTTCTCCCTAGGTAGTAGAATCAGAAAAACATCATGGTTTCAAGCTTCTCTCCTTGCCTTAAGAGAGATCCAAATAATAAAATTGGAAATAACGGCCTATTACCGCATAGACTCTAAAGGCCTATTGTATTGACGGTGAAACTCGGTTTTTAGAACTGAGGTTCCCGGCCCTGACTAACACCAGTTTTGAAAAAGACGTCGTGATTCATGTTCTCCCTAGGTAGTAGAATCAGAAAAACATCATTGTTTCAAGATTCTCTCCTTGCCTTAATAGAGATCCAGAGAATAATGTTCGAAAAAACGGCATATTACCGCAAAATACCACTTTCAAAACTGAGGTTCCCGGCCCAGACAACCACCAGATTTGAAAAAGACGTCATGATTCATGTTCTCCCTAGGTAGTAGAATTAGAAAAACATCATGGTTTCAAGATTCTCTCCTTGCCTTAAGAGATCCAGAGAATAATGTTCGAAAAAACGGCATATTACCGCGAAATACCACTTTCAGAACTGAGGTTCCCTCCCCAGACAAACACAAGATTTGAAAAACACATCGTGATTCATGTTCTCCCTAGGTAGTAGAATCAGAAAAACATCATGGTTTCAAGCTTCTCTCCTTTCCTTAAGAGAGATCCAAAGGATAAAGTTGGAAAAAAAGGCCTATTACCGCATATCCTCTAAAGGCCTATTGTATTGACGGTGAAACTCGATTTTTAGAACTGAGGTTCCCGGCCCTGACTAACACCAGATTTGAAAAAGACATCGTGATTCATGTTCTCCCTAGGTAGTAGAATCAGAAAAACATCATGCTTTCAAGATTCTCTCCTTGCCTTAAGAGAGATCCAGAGAATAATATTGGAAAAAACGGCCTATTACTGCGAAATACCACTTTCAGAACTGAGGTTCCCGGCCCAGACATACACAAGATTTGAAAAACACGTCGTGATTCATGTTCTCCCTAGGTAGTAGAATCAGAACAACATCATGGTTTCAAGCTTCTCTCCTTGCCTTAAGAGAGATCCAAAGAATAAAGTTGGAAAAAACGGCCTATTACCGCATATACTCTAAAGGCCTATTGTATTGACGGTGAAACTCGATTTTTAGAACTGCGGTTCCCGTCCCTGACTAACACCAGATTTGAAAAAGACGTCGTGATTCATGTTCTCCCTAGGTAGTAGAATCAGAAAAACATCATGGTTTCAGGATTCTCTCCTTGCCTTAAGAGAGATCCAGAGAATAATATTGGAAAAAACGGCATATTACCGCGAAATACCACTTTCAGAACTGAGCTTCCCGGCCCAGACAAACACCAGATTTGAAAAACACGTCGTGATTCATGTTCTCCCTAGGTAGTAGAATCAGAAAAACATCATGGTTTCAAGATGATCTCCTTGCCTTAAGATAGATCCAAAGAATAAAGTTGGAAATAACGGCCTATTACCGCATATACTCTAAAGGCCTATTGTACTGACGGTGAAACTCGATTTTTAGAACTGAGGTTCCCGGCCCTGACTAACACCAGATTTGAAAAAGACGTCGTGATTCATGTTCTCCCTAGGTAGTAGAATCAGAAAAACATCATCCTTTCAAGATTCTCTCCTTGTCTTAAGAGAGATCCAGAGAATAATATTGGAAAAAACGGCCTCTTACTGCGAAATACCACTTTCAGAACGAGGTTCCCCTCCCAGACAAACACCAGATTTGAAAAACACGTCTTGATTCATGTTCTCCCTAGGTAGTAGAATCTGAAAAACATCATGGTTTCAGTTTTCTCTCCTTGCCTTAAGAGAGATCCAAAGAATAAAGTTGGAAAAAACGGCCTATTACCGCATATACTCTAAAGGCCTACTGTATTGACGGTGAAACTCAATTTATATAACTGAGGTTCCCGGCCCTGACTAACACCAGATTTGAAAAAGACGTCGTGATTCATGTTCTCCCTAGGTAGTAGAATCAGAAAAACATCATGGTTTCAAGATTCTCTCCTTGCCTTAAGAGAGATCCAGAGAATAATATTGGAAAAAACGGCCTATTACTGCGAAATACCACTTTCAGAACTGAGGTTCCCCTCCCAGACAAACACCAGATTTGAAAAACACGTCTTCATTGATGTTCTCCCTAGGAAGTAGAATCAGAAAAACATCATGGTTTCAAGATTCTCTCCTTGCCTTAAGAGAGATCCAGAGAATAATATTGGAAAAAAAGGCATATTACCGCGAAATACCACTTTCAGAACTGAGGTTCCCGGCCCAGACAAACACCAGATTTGAAAAAGACGTCGTGATTCATGTTCTCCCTAGGTAGTAGAATCAGAAAAACATCATTGTTTCAAGATTCTCTCCTTGCCTTAATAGAGATGCAGAGAATAATGTTCGAAAAAACGGCATATTACCGCAAAATACCACTTTCAAAACTGAGGTTCCCGGCCCAGACAACCACCAGATTTGAAAAAGACGTCGTGATTCATGTTCTCCCTAGGTAGTAGAATTAGAAAAACATCATGGTTTCAAGATTCTCTCCTTGCCTTAAGAGATCCAGAGAATAATGTTCGAAAAAACGGCATATTACCGCGAAATACCACTTTCAGAACTGAGGTTCCCTCCCCAGACAAACACAAGATTTGAAAAACACGTCGTGATTCATGTTCTCCCTAGGTAGTAGAATCAGAAAAACATCATGGTTTCAAGCTTCTCTCCTTCCCTTAAGAGAGATCCAAAGGATAAAGTTGGAAAAAACGGCCTATTACCGCATATCCTCTAAAGGCCTATTGTATTGACGGTGAAACTCGATTTTTAGAACTGAGGTTCCCGGCCCTGACTAACACCAGATTTGAAAAAGACATCGTGATTCATGTTCTCCCTAGGTAGTAGAATCAGAAAAACATCATGGTTTCAGGATTCTCTCCTTGCCTTAAGAGAGATCCAGAGAATAATATTGGAAAAAACGGCATATTACCGCGAAATACCACTTTCAGAACTGAGCTTCCCGGCCCAGACAAACACCAGATTTGAAAAACACGTCTTGATTCATGTTCTCCCTAGGTAGTAGAATCAGAAAAACATCATGGTTTCAGGCTTCTCTCCTTTCCTTAAGAGAGATCCAAAGAATAAAGTTGGAAAAAACGGCCTATTACCGCATATACTCTAAAGGCCTTTTGTATTGACGGTGAAAATAGATTTTTAGAACTGAGGTTCCCGGCCCTGACTAACACCAGATTTGAAAAAGACGTCGTGATTCATGTTCTCCCTAGGTAGTAGAATCAGAAAAACATCATGGTGTCAAGATTCTCTCCTTCCGTTAAGAGAGATCCAGAGAATAATATTGGAAAAAACGGCATATTACCGCGAAATACCACGTTCAGAACTGAGGTTCCCGGCCCAGACAAACACCAGATTTGAAAAAGACGTCGTGATTCATACTCTCCCTAGGTAGTAGAATCAGAAAAACACCATTGTTTCAAGATTCTCTCCTTGCCTTAAGAGAGATCCAGAGAATAATGTTCGAAAAAACGGCATATTACCGCAAAATACCACTTTCAGAACTGAGGTTCCCGGCCCAGAGAACCATCAGATTTGAAAAAGACGTCGTGATTCATGTTCTCCCTAGGTAGTAGAATCAGAAAAACATCATGGTTTCAGGATTCTCTCCTTTCCTTAAGAGAGATCCAGAGAATAATATTGGAAAAAACGGCCTATTACTGCGAAATACCACTTTCAGAACTGAGGTTCCCCTCCCAGACAAACACCAGATTTGAAAAACACGTCTTGATTCATGTTCTCCCTAGGTAGTAGAATCAGAAAAACATCATGGTTTCAGGCTTCTCTCCTTGCCTTAAGAGAGATCCAGAGAATAATGTTCGAAAAAACGGCATATTACCACAAAATACCACTTTCAAAACTGAGGTTCCCGGCCCAGACAACCACCAGATTTGAAAAAGACGTCGTGATTCATGTTCTCCCTAGGTAGTAGAATCAGAAAAACATCACGGTTTCAAGATTCTCTCCTTCCCTTAAGAGAGAATCAGAGAATAATGTTCGAAAAAACGGCATATTACCGCGAAATACCACTTTCAGAACTGAGGTTCCCTGCCCAGACAACCACCAGATTTGAAAAAGACGTCGTGATTTATGTTCTCCCTAAGTAGTAGAATCAGAAAAACATCATGGTTTCAAGCTTCTCTCCTTGCCTTAAGAGAGATCCAAATAATAAAATTGGAAATAACGGCCTATTACCGCATAGACTCTAAAGGCCTATTGTATTGACGGTGAAACTCGATTTTTAGAACTGAGGTTCCCGGCCCTGACTAACACCAGATTTGAAAAAGACGTCGTGATTCATGTTCTCCCTAGGTAGTAGAATCAGAAAAACATCCTGCTTTCAAGATTCTCTCCTTGCCTTAAGAGAGATCCAGAGAATAATATTGGAAAAAACGGCCTATTACTGCGAAATACCAGTTTCAGAACTGAGGTTCCCCTCCCAGACAAACACCAGATTTGAAAAACACGTCTTGATTCATGTTCTCCCTAGGTAGTAGAATTAGAAAAACATCATGGTTTCAGGCTTCTCTCCTTGCCTTAAGAGAGATCCAAAGAATAAAGTTGGAAAAAACGGCCTATTACCGCATATACTCTAAAGGCCTATTGTATTGACGGTGAAACTCGATTTTTAGAACTGAGGTTCCCGGCCCTGACTAACACCAGATTTGAAAAAGACGTCGTGATTCATGTTCTCCCTAGGTAGTAGAATCAGAAAAACATCATGGTTTCAAGATTCTCTCCTTGCCTTAAGAGAGATCCAGAGAATATATTGGAAAAAACGGCCTATTACTGCGAAATACCACTTTCAGAAATGAGGTTCCTCTCCCAGACAAACACCAGATTTGAAAAACACATCGTGATTCATGTTCTCCCTAGGTAGTAGAATCAGAAAAACATCATGGTTTCAAGCTTCTCTCCTTGCCTTAAGAGAGATCCAAAGGATAAAGTTTTAAAAACCGGCCTATTACCGCATATACTCTAAAGGCCTATTGTATTGACGGTGAAAGTCGATTTTTAGAACTGAGGTTCCCGTCCCTGACTAACACCAGATTTGAAAAAGACGTCGTGATTCATGTTCTCCCTAGGTAGTAGAATCAGAAAAACATCATGGTTTCAGGCTTCTCTCCTTGCCTTAAGAGAGATCCAAGGAATAAAGTTGGAAAAAACGGCCTATTACCGCATATACTCTAAAGGCCTATTGTATTGACGGTGAAACTCGATTTTTACAACTGAGGTTCCCGGCCCTGACTAACACCAGATTTGAAAAAGACGTCGTGATTCATGTTCTCCCTAGGTAGTAGAATCAGAAAAACATCATGGTTTCAAGATTCTCTCCTTGCCTTAAGAGAGATCCAGGGAATAATGTTCGAAAAAACGGCATATTACCGCAAAATACCACTTTCAGAACTGAGGTTCCCGGCCCAGACAACCACCAGATTTGAAAAAGACGTCGTGATTCATGTTCACCCTAGGTAGTAGAATCAGAAAAACATCATGGTTTCAAGATTCTCTCCTTGCCTTAAGAGAGATCCAGAGAATAAAGTTGGAAATAACGGCCTATTACCGCATATATTCTAAAGGCCTATTGTATTGACGGTGAAACTCGATTTTTAGAACTGAGGTTCCCGGCCCTGACTAACACCAGATTTGAAAAAGACGTCGTGATTCATGTTCTCCCTAGCTAGTAGAATCAGAAAAACATCATGCTTTCAAGATTCTCTCCTTGCCTTAAGAGAGATCCAGAGAATAATATTGGAAAAAACGGCCTATTACTGCGAAATACCAGTTTCAGAACTGAGGTTCCCCTCCCAGACAAACACCAGATTTGAAAAACACGTCTTGATTCATGTTCTCCCTAGGTAGTAGAATCAGAAAAACATCATGGTTTCAGGCTTCTCTCCTTGCCTTAAGAGAGATCCAAAGAATAAAGTTGGAAAAAACGGCCTATTACCGCATATACTCTAAAGGCCTATTGTATTGACGGTGAAACTCGATTTTTAGAACTGAGGTTCCCGGCCCTGACTAACACCAGATTTGAAAAAGACGTCGTGATTCATGTTCTCCCTAGGTAGTAGAATCAGAAAAACATCATGGTTTCAAGATTCTCTCCTTGCCTTAAGAGAGATCCAGAGAATAATATTGGAAAAAACGGCCTATTACTGCGAAATACCACTTTCAGAAATGAGGTTCCTCTCCCAGACAAACACCAGATTTGAAAAACACATCGTGATTCATGTTCTCCCTAGGTAGTAGAATCAGAAAAACATCATGGTTTCAAGCTTCTCTCCTTGCCTTAAGAGAGATCCAAAGGATAAAGTTTTAAAAACCGGCCTATTACCGCATATACTCTAAAGGCCTATTGTATTGACGGTGAAAGTCGATTTTTAGAACTGAGGTTCCCGTCCCTGACTAACACCAGATTTGAAAAAGACGTCGTGATTCATGTTCTCCCTAGGTAGTAGAATCAGAAAAACATCATGGTTTCAGGCTTCTCTCCTTGCCTTAAGAGAGATCCAAGGAATAAAGTTGGAAAAAACGGCCTATTACCGCATATACTCTAAAGGCCTATTGTATTGACGGTGAAACTCGATTTTTACAACTGAGGTTCCCGGCCCTGACTAACACCAGATTTGAAAAAGACGTCGTGATTCATGTTCTCCCTAGGTAGTAGAATCAGAAAAACATCATGGTTTCAAGATTCTCTCCTTGCCTTAAGAGAGATCCAGGGAATAATGTTCGAAAA
Organism: Liasis olivaceus; assembly: GCA_030867105.1. Lineage (NCBI taxonomy): Eukaryota > Metazoa > Chordata > Lepidosauria > Squamata > Pythonidae > Liasis > Liasis olivaceus. The sequence continues at coordinate 62,072,201 of CM061351.1, forward strand.
AACGGCATATTACCGCAAAATACCACTTTCAGAACTGAGGTTCCCGGCCCAGACAACCACCAGATTTGAAAAAGACGTCGTGATTCATGTTCACCCTAGGTAGTAGAATCAGAAAAACATCATGGTTTCAAGATTCTCTCCTTGCCTTAAGAGAGATCCAGAGAATAAAGTTGGAAATAACGGCCTATTACCGCATATATTCTAAAGGCCTATTGTATTGACGGTGAAACTCGATTTTTAGAACTGAGGTTCCCGGCCCTGACTAACACCAGATTTGAAAAAGACGTCGTGATTCATGTTCTCCCTAGGTAGTAGAATCAGAAAAACATCCTGCTTTCAAGATTCTCTCCTTGCCTTAAGAGAGATCCAGAGAATAATATTGGAAAAAACGGCCTATTACTGCGAAATACCAGTTTCAGAACTGAGGTTCCCCTCCCAGACAAACACCAGATTTGAAAAACACGTCTTGATTCATGTTCTCCCTAGGTAGTAGAATCAGAAAAACATCATGGTTTCAGGCTTCTCTCCTTGCCTTAAGAGAGATCCAAAGAATAAAGTTGGAAAAAACGGCCTATTACCGCATATACTCTAAAGGCCTATTGTATTGACGGTGAAACTCGATTTTTAGAACTGAGGTTCCCGGCCCTGACTAACACCAGATTTGAAAAAGACGTCGTGATTCATGTTCTCCCTAGGTAGTAGAATCAGAAAAACATCATGGTTTCAAGATTCTCTCCTTGCCTTAAGAGAGATCCAGAGAATAATATTGGAAAAAACGGCCTATTACTGCGAAATACCACTTTCAGAAATGAGGTTCCTCTCCCAGACAAACACCAGATTTGAAAAACACATCGTGATTCATGTTCTCCCTAGGTAGTAGAATCAGAAAAACATCATGGTTTCAAGCTTCTCTCCTTGCCTTAAGAGAGATCCAAAGGATAAAGTTTTAAAAACCGGCCTATTACCGCATATACTCTAAAGGCCTATTGTATTGACGGTGAAAGTCGATTTTTAGAAGTGAGGTTCCCGTCCCTGACTAACACCAGATTTGAAAAAGACGTCGTGATTCATGTTCTCCCTAGGTAGTAGAATCAGAAAAACATCCTGCTTTCAAGATTCTCTCCTTGCCTTAAGAGAGATCCAGAGAATCATATTGGAAAAAATGGCATATTACCGCGAAATACCACTTTCAGAACTGAGGTTCCCGGTCCAGACAAACACCAGATTTGAAACAGACGTCGTGATTCCTGTTCTCCCTAGGTAGTAGAATCAGAAAAACATCATGGTTTCAAGATTCTCTCCTTGCCTTAAGAGAGATCCAGAGAATAATGTTCGAAAAAACGGCATATTACCGCAAAATACCACTTTCAGAACTGAGGTTCCCGGCCCAGACAACCACCAGATTTGAAAAAGACGTCGTGATTCATGTTCTCCCTAGGTAGTAGAATCAGAAAAACATCATGGTTTCAAGCTTCTCTCCTTGCCTTAAGAGAGATCCAAAGAATAAAGTTGGAAAAACGGCCTATTACCGCATATACTCTAAAGGCCTATTGTATTGACGGTGAAACTCGATTTTTAGAACTGAGGTTCCCGGCCCTGACTAACACCAGATTTGAATAAGACGTCGTGATTCATGTTCTCCCTAGCTAGTAGAATCAGAAAAACATCATGGTTTCAAGATTCTCTCCTTCCGTTAAGAGAGATCCAGAGAATAATGTTCGAAATAACGGCATATTACCGCGAAATACCACTTTCAGAACTGAGGTTCCCGGCCGAGACAAACACCAGATTTGAAAAAGACGTCGTGATTCATGTTCTCCCTAGGTAGTAGAATCAGAAAAACATCATGATTTCAAGATTCTCTCCTTGCCTTAAGAGAGATCCAGAGAAAAATGTTCGAAAAAACAGCATATTACCGCGAAATACCACTTTCAGAACTGAGGTTCCCTGCCCAGAGAAACACAAGGTTTGAAAAACACGTCTAGATTCATGTTCTCCCTAGGTAGTAGAATCAGAAAAACATCATGATTTCAAGCTTCTCTCCTTGCCTTAAGAGAGATCCAAAGAATAAAGTTGGAAAAAACGGCCTATTACTGCATATACTCTAAAGGCCTACTGTATTGAGGGTGAAACTCGATTTATAGAACTGAGGTTCCCGTCCCTGTATAACACAAGATTTGAAAAAGACGTCGTGATTCATGTTCTCCCTAGGTAGTAGAATCAGAAAAACATCATGGTTTCAGGCTTCTCTCCTTGCCTTAAGAGAGATCCAAGGAATAAAGTTGGAAAAAACGGCCTATTACCACATATACTCTAAAGGCCTATTGTATTGACGGTGAAACTCGATTTTTACAACTGAGGTTCCCGGCCCTGACTAACACCAGATTTGAAAAAGACGTCGTGATTCATGTTCTCCCTAGGTAGTAGAATCAGAAAAACATCCTGCTTTCAAGATTCTCTCCTTGCCTTAAGAGAGATCCAGAGAATCATATTGGAAAAAATGGCATATTACCGCGAAATACCAATTTCAGAACTGAGGTTCCCGGTCCAGACAAACACCAGATTTGAAAAAGACGTCGTGATTCCTGTTCTCCCTAGGTAGTAGAATCAGAAAAACATCATGGTTTCAAGATTCTCTCGTTGCCTTAAGAGAGATCCAGAGAATAATGTTCGAAAAAACGGCATATTACCGCAAAATACCACTTTCAGAACTGAGGTTCCCGGACCAGACAACCACCAGATTTGAAAAAGACGTCGTGATTCATGTTCTCCCTAGGTAGTAGAATCAGAAAAACATCATGGTTTCAAGATTCTCTCCTTGCCTTAAGAGAGATCCAGAGAATAATGTTCGAAAAAAAGACATATTACCGCGAAATACCACTTTCAGAACTCAGGTTCCCTGCCCAGACAAACACAAGATTTGAAAAACACGTCGTGATTCATGTTCTCCCTAGGTAGTAGAATCAGAAAAACATCATGGTTTCAAGCTTCTCTCCTTGCCTTAAGAGAGATCCAAAGAATAAAGTTGGAAAAAACGGCCTATTACCGCATATACTCTAAAGGCCTATTGTATTGACGGTGAAACTCGATTTTTAGAACTGAGGTTCCCGGCCCTGACTAACACCAGATTTGAATAAGACGTCGTGATTCATGTTCTCCCTAGCTAGTAGAATCAGAAAAACATCATTGTTTCAAGATTCTCTCCTTCCCTTAAGAGAGATCCGGAGAATAATGTTCGAAATAACGGCATATTACCGTGAAATACCACTTTCAGAACTGAGGTTCCCGGCCGAGACAAACACCAGATTTGAAAAAGACGTCGTGATTCATGCTCTCCCTAGGTAGTAGAATCAGAAAAACATCATGATTTCAAGATTCTCTCCTTGCCTTAAGAGAGATCCAGAGAAAAATGTTCGAAAAAACAGCATATTACCGCGAAATACCACTTTCAGAACTGAAGTTCCCTGCCCAAAGAAACACAAGGTTTGAAAAACACGTCTAGATTCATGTTCTCCCTAGGTAGTAGAATCAGAAAAACATCATGGTTTCAAGCTTCTCTCCTTGCCTTAAGAGAGATCCAAAGAATAAAGTTGGAAAAAACGGCCTATTACTGCATATACTCTAAAGGCCTACTGTATTGAGGGTGAAACTCGATTTATAGAACTGAGGTTCCCGTCCCTGACTAACACCAGATTTGAAAAAGACGTCGTGATTCATGTTCTCCCTAGGTAGTAGAATCAGAAAAACATCATGGTTTCAGGCTTCTCTCCTTGCCTTAACAGAGATCCAAGGAATAAAGTTGGAAAAAACGGCCTATTACCGCATATACTCTAAAGGCCTATTGTATTGACGGTGAAACTCGATTTTTAGAACTGAGGTTCCCGTCCCTGACTAACACCAGATTTGAAAAAGACGTCGTGATTCATGTTCTCCCTAGGTAGTAGAATCAGAAAAACATCCTGCTTTCAAGATTCTCTCCTTGCCTTAAGAGAGATCCGGAGAATCATATTGGAAAAAATGGCATATTACCGCGAAATACCACTTTCAGAACTGAGGTTCCCGGTCCAGACAAACACCAGATTTGAAAAAGACGTCGTGATTCCTGTTCTCCCTAGGTAGTAGAATCAGAAAAACATCATGGTTTCAAGATTCTCTCCTTGCCTTAAGAGAGATCCAGAGAATAATATTGGAAAAAACGGCCTATTACTGCGAAATACCACTTTCAGAAATGAGGTTCCTCTCCCAGACAAACACCAGATTTGAAAAACACATCGTGATTCATGTTCTCCCTAGGTAGTAGAATCAGAAAAACATCATGGTTTCAAGCTTCTCTCCTTGCCTTAAGAGAGATCCAAAGGATAAAGTTTTAAAAACCGGCCTATTACCGCATATACTCTAAAGGCCTATTGTATTGACGGTGAAAGTCGATTTTTAGAACTGAGGTTCCCGTCCCTGACTAACACCAGATTTGAAAAAGACGTCGTGATTCATGTTCTCCCTAGGTAGTAGAATCAGAAAAACATCATGGTTTCAGGCTTCTCTCCTTGCCTTAAGAGAGATCCAAGGAATAAAGTTGGAAAAAACGGCCTATTACCGCATATACTCTAAAGGCCTATTGTATTGACGGTGAAACTCGATTTTTACAACTGAGGTTCCCGGCCCTGACTAACACCAGATTTGAAAAAGACGTCGTGATTCATGTTCTCCCTAGGTAGTAGAATCAGAAAAACATCATGGTTTCAAGATTCTCTCCTTGCCTTAAGAGAGATCCAGGGAATAATGTTCGAAAAAACGGCATATTACCGCAAAATACCACTTTCAGAACTGAGGTTCCCGGCCCAGACAACCACCAGATTTGAAAAAGACGTCGTGATTCATGTTCACCCTAGGTAGTAGAATCAGAAAAACATCATGGTTTCAAGATTCTCTCCTTGCCTTAAGAGAGATCCAGAGAATAAAGTTGGAAATAACGGCCTATTACCGCATATATTCTAAAGGCCTATTGTATTGACGGTGAAACTCGATTTTTAGAACTGAGGTTCCCGGCCCTGACTAACACCAGATTTGAAAAAGACGTCGTGATTCATGTTCTCCCTAGGTAGTAGAATCAGAAAAACATCCTGCTTTCAAGATTCTCTCCTTGCCTTAAGAGAGATCCAGAGAATAATATTGGAAAAAACGGCCTATTACTGCGAAATACCAGTTTCAGAACTGAGGTTCCCCTCCCAGACAAACACCAGATTTGAAAAACACGTCTTGATTCATGTTCTCCCTAGGTAGTAGAATCAGAAAAACATCATGGTTTCAGGCTTCTCTCCTTGCCTTAAGAGAGATCCAAAGAATAAAGTTGGAAAAAACGGCCTATTACCGCATATACTCTAAAGGCCTATTGTATTGACGGTGAAACTCGATTTTTAGAACTGAGGTTCCCGGCCCTGACTAACACCAGATTTGAAAAAGACGTCGTGATTCATGTTCTCCCTAGGTAGTAGAATCAGAAAAACATCATGGTTTCAAGATTCTCTACTTGCCTTAAGAGAGATCCAGAGAATAATATTGGAAAAAACGGCCTATTACTGCGAAATACCACTTTCAGAAATGAGGTTCCTCTCCCAGACAAACACCAGATTTGAAAAACACATCGTGATTCATGTTCTCCCTAGGTAGTAGAATCAGAAAAACATCATGGTTTCAAGCTTCTCTCCTTGCCTTAAGAGAGATCCAAAGGATAAAGTTTTAAAAACCGGCCTATTACCGCATATACTCTAAAGGCCTATTGTATTGACGGTGAAAGTCGATTTTTAGAAGTGAGGTTCCCGTCCCTGACTAACACCAGATTTGAAAAAGACGTCGTGATTCATGTTCTCCCTAGGTAGTAGAATCAGAAAAACATCATGGTTTCAGGCTTCTCTCCTTGCCTTAAGAGAGATCCAAGGAATAAAGTTGGAAAAAACGGCCTATTACCGCATATACTCTAAAGGCCTATTGTATTGACGGTGAAACTCGATTTTTACAACTGAGGTTCCCGGCCCTGACTAACACCAGATTTGAAAAAGACGTCGTGATTCATGTTCTCCCTAGGTAGTAGAATCAGAAAAACATCCTGCTTTCAAGATTCTCTCCTTGCCTTAAGAGAGATCCAGAGAATCATATTGGAAAAAATGGCATATTACCGCGAAATACCACTTTCAGAACTGAGGTTCCCGGTCCAGACAAACACCAGATTTGAAACAGACGTCGTGATTCCTGTTCTCCCTAGGTAGTAGAATCAGAAAAACATCATGGTTTCAAGATTCTCTCCTTGCCTTAAGAGAGATCCAGAGAATAATGTTCGAAAAAACGGCATATTACCGCAAAATACCACTTTCAGAACTGAGGTTCCCGGCCCAGACAACCACCAGATTTGAAAAAGACGTCGTGATTCATGTTCTCCCTAGGTAGTAGAATCAGAAAAACATCATGGTTTCAAGACTCTCTCCTTGCCTTAAGAGAGATCCAGAGAATAATGTTCGAAAAAAAGACATATTACCGCGAAATACCACTTTCAGAACTCAGGTTCCCTGCCCAGACAAACACAAGATTTGAAAAACACGTCGTGATTCATGTTCTCCCTAGGTAGTAGAATCAGAAAAACATCATGGTTTCAAGCTTCTCTCCTTGCCTTAAGAGAGATCCAAAGAATAAAGTTGGAAAAACGGCCTATTACCGCATATACTCTAAAGGCCTATTGTATTGACGGTGAAACTCGATTTTTAGAACTGAGGTTCCCGGCCCTGACTAACACCAGATTTGAATAAGACGTCGTGATTCATGTTCTCCCTAGCTAGTAGAATCAGAAAAACATCATGGTTTCAAGATTCTCTCCTTCCGTTAAGAGAGATCCAGAGAATAATGTTCGAAATAACGGCATATTACCGCGAAATACCACTTTCAGAACTGAGGTTCCCGGCCGAGACAAACACCAGATTTGAAAAAGACGTCGTGATTCATGTTCTCCCTAGGTAGTAGAATCAGAAAAACATCATGATTTCAAGATTCTCTCCTTGCCTTAAGAGAGATCCAGAGAAAAATGTTCGAAAAAACAGCATATTACCGCGAAATACCACTTTCAGAACTGAGGTTCCCTGCCCAGAGAAACACAAGGTTTGAAAAACACGTCTAGATTCATGTTCTCCCTAGGTAGTAGAATCAGAAAAACATCATGATTTCAAGCTTCTCTCCTTGCCTTAAGAGAGATCCAAAGAATAAAGTTGGAAAAAACGGCCTATTACTGCATATACTCTAAAGGCCTACTGTATTGAGGGTGAAACTCGATTTATAGAACTGAGGTTCCCGTCCCTGTATAACACCAGATTTGAAAAAGACGTCGTGATTCATGTTCTCCCTAGGTAGTAGAATCAGAAAAACATCATGGTTTCAGGCTTCTCTCCTTGCCTTAAGAGAGATCCAAGGAATAAAGTTGGAAAAAACGGCCTATTACCACATATACTCTAAAGGCCTATTGTATTGACGGTGAAACTCGATTTTTACAACTGAGGTTCCCGGCCCTGACTAACACCAGATTTGAAAAAGACGTCGTGATTCATGTTCTCCCTAGGTAGTAGAATCAGAAAAACATCCTGCTTTCAAGATTCTCTCCTTGCCTTAAGAGAGATCCAGAGAATCATATTGGAAAAAATGGCATATTACCGCGAAATACCACTTTCAGAACTGAGGTTCCCGGTCCAGACAAACACCAGATTTGAAAAAGACGTCGTGATTCCTGTTCTCCCTAGGTAGTAGAATCAGAAAAACATCATGGTTTCAAGATTCTCTCCTTGCCTTAAGAGAGATCCAGAGAATAATGTTCGAAAAAACGGCATATTACCGCAAAATACCACTTTCAGAACTGAGGTTCCCGGCCCAGACAACCACCAGATTTGAAAAAGACGTCGTGATTCATGTTCTCCCTAGGTAGTAGAATCAGAAAAACATCATGGTTTCAAGATTCTCTCCTTGCCTTAAGAGAGATCCAGAGAATAATGTTCGAAAAAAAGACATATTACCGCGAAATACCACTTTCAGAACTCAGGTTCCCTGCCCAGACAAACACAAGATTTGAAAAACACGTCGTGATTCATGTTCTCCCTAGGTAGTAGAATCAGAAAAACATCATGGTTTCAAGCTTCTCTCCTTGCCTTAAGAGAGATCCAAAGAATAAAGTTGGAAAAAACGGCCTATTACCGCATATACTCTAAAGGCCTATTGTATTGACGGTGAAACTCGATTTTTAGAACTGAGGTTCCCGGCCCTGACTAACACCAGATTTGAATAAGACGTCGTGATTCATGTTCTCCCTAGCTAGTAGAATCAGAAAAACATCATGGTTTCAAGATTCTCTCCTTCCCTTAAGAGAGATCCGGAGAATAATGTTCGAAATAACGGCATATTACCGCGAAATACCACTTTCAGAACTGAGGTTCCCGGCCGAGACAAACACCAGATTTGAAAAAGACGTCGTGATTCATGCTCTCCCTAGGTAGTAGAATCAGAAAAACATCATGATTTCAAGATTCTCTCCTTGCCTTAAGAGAGATCCAGAGAAAAATGTTCGAAAAAACAGCATATTACCGCGAAATACCACTTTCAGAACTGAAGTTCCCTGCCCAGAGAAACACAAGGTTTGAAAAACACGTCTAGATTCATGTTCTCCCTAGGTAGTAGAATCAGAAAAACATCATGGTTTCAAGCTTCTCTCCTTGCCTTAAGAGAGATCCAAAGAATAAAGTTGGAAAAAACGGCCTATTACTGCATATACTCTAAAGGCCTACTGTATTGAGGGTGAAACTCGATTTATAGAACTGAGGTTCCCGTCCCTGACTAACACCAGATTTGAAAAAGACGTCGTGATTCATGTTCTCCCTAGGTAGTAGAATCATAAAAACATCATGGTTTCAGGCTTCTCTCCTTGCCTTAACAGAGATCCAAGGAATAAAGTTGGAAAAAACGGCCTATTACCGCATATACTCTAAAGGCCTATTGTATTGACGGTGAAACTCGATTTTTAGAACTGAGGTTCCCGTCCCTGACTAACACCAGATTTGAAAAAGACGTCGTGATTCATGTTCTCCCTAGGTAGTAGAATCAGAAAAACATCCTGCTTTCAAGATTCTCTCCTTGCCTTAAGAGAGATCCGGAGAATCATATTGGAAAAAATGGCATATTACCGCGAAATACCACTTTCAGAACTGAGGTTCCCGGTCCAGACAAACACCAGATTTAAAAAAGACGTCGTGATTCCTGTTCTCCCTAGGTAGTAGAATCAGAAAAACATCATGGTTTCAAGATTCTCTCCTTGCCTTAAGAGAGATCCAGAGAATAATGTTCGAAAAAACGGCATATTACCGCAAAATACCACTTTCAGAACTGAGGGTCCCGGCCCAGACAACCACCAGATTTGAAAAAGACGTCGTGATTCATGTTCTCCCTAGGTAGTAGAATCAGAAAAACATCATGGTTTCAAGATTCTCTCCTTGCCTTAAGAGAGATCCAGAGAATAATGTACGAAAAAAAGACATATTACCGCGAAATACCACTTTCAGAACTCAGGTTCCCTGCCCAGACAAACACAAGATTTGAAAAACACGTCGTGATTCATGTTCTCCCTAGGTAGTAGAATCAGAAAAACATCATGGTTTCAGGCTTCTCTCCTTGCCTTAAGAGAGATCCAAAGGATAAAGTTTTAAAAACCGGCCTATTACCGCATATATTCTAAAGGCCTATTGTATTGACGGTGAAAGTCGATTTTTAGAAGTGAGGTTCCCGTCCCTGACTAACAGCAGATTTGAAAAAGACGTCGTGATTCATGTTCTCCCTAGGTAGTAGAATCAGAAAAACATCATGGTTTCAGGCTTCTCTCCTTGCCTTAAGAGAGATCCAAGGAATAAAGTTGGAAAAAACGGCCTATTACCGCATATACTCTAAAGGCCTATTGTATTGACGGTGAAACTCGATTTTTACAACTGAGGTTCCCGGCCCTGACTAACACCAGATTTGAAAAAGACGTCGTGATTCATGTTCTCCCTAGGTAGTAGAATCAGAAAAACATCCTGCTTTCAAGATTCTCTCCTTGCCTTAAGAGAGATCCAGAGAATCATATTGGAAAAAATGGCATATTACCGCGAAATACCACTTTCAGAACTGAGGTTCCCGGTCCAGACAAACACCAGATTTGAAACAGACGTCGTGATTCCTGTTCTCCCTAGGTAGTAGAATCAGAAAAACATCATGGTTTCAAGATTCTCTCCTTGCCTTAAGAGAGATCCAGAGAATAATGTTCGAAAAAACGGCATATTACCGCAAAATACCACTTTCAGAACTGAGGTTCCCGGCCCAGACAACCACCAGATTTGAAAAAGACGTCGTGATTCATGTTCTCCCTAGGTAGTAGAATCAGAAAAACATCATGGTTTCAAGACTCTCTCCTTGCCTTAAGAGAGATCCAGAGAATAATGTTCGAAAAAAAGACATATTACCGCGAAATACCACTTTCAGAACTCAGGTTCCCTGCCCAGACAAACACAAGATTTGAAAAACACGTCGTGATTCATGTTCTCCCTAGGTAGTAGAATCATTAAAACATCATGGTTTCAAGCTTCTCTCCTTGCCTTAAGAGAGATCCAAAGAATAAAGTTGGAAAAACGGCCTATTACCGCATATACTCTAAAGGCCTATTGTATTGATGGTGAAACTCGATTTTTAGAACTGAGGTTCCCGGCCCTGACTAACACCAGATTTGAATAAGACGTCGTGATTCATGTTCTCCCTAGCTAGTAGAATCAGAAAAACATCATGGTTTCAAGATTCTCTCCTTCCGTTAAGAGAGATCCAGAGAATAATGTTCGAAATAACGGCATATTACCGCGAAATACCACTTTCAGAACTGAGGTTCCCGGCCGAGACAAACACCAGATTTGAAAAAGACGTCGTGATTCATGTTCTCCCTAGGTAGTAGAATCAGAAAAACATCATGATTTCAAGATTCTCTCCTTGCCTTAAGAGAGATCCAGAGAAAAATGTTCGAAAAAACAGCATATTACCGCGAAATACCACTTTCAGAACTGAGGTTCCCTGCCCAGAGAAACACAAGGTTTGAAAAACACGTCTAGATTCATGTTCTCCCTAGGTAGTAGAATCAGAAAAACATCATGATTTCAAGCTTCTCTCCTTGCCTTAAGAGAGATCCAAAGAATAAAGTTGGAAAAAACGGCCTATTACTGCATATACTCTAAAGGCCTACTGTATTGAGGGTGAAACTCGATTTATAGAACTGAGGTTCCCGTCCCTGTATAACACCAGATTTGAAAAAGACGTCGTGATTCATGTTCTCCCTAGGTAGTAGAATCAGAAAAACATCATGGTTTCAGGCTTCTCTCCTTGCCTTAAGAGAGATCCAAGGAATAAAGTTGGAAAAAACGGCCTATTACCACATATACTCTAAAGGCCTATTGTATTGACGGTGAAACTCGATTTTTACAACTGAGGTTCCCGGCCCTGACTAACACCAGATTTGAAAAAGACGTCGTGATTCATGTTCTCCCTAGGTAGTAGAATCAGAAAAACATCCTGCTTTCAAGATTCTCTCCTTGCCTTAAGAGAGATCCAGAGAATCATATTGGAAAAAATGGCATATTACCGCGAAATACCACTTTCAGAACTGAGGTTCCCGGTCCAGACAAACACCAGATTTGAAAAAGACGTCGTGATTCCTGTTCTCCCTAGGTAGTAGAATCAGAAAAACATCATGGTTTCAAGATTCTCTCCTTGCCTTAAGAGAGATCCAGAGAATAATGTTCGAAAAAACGGCATATTACCGCAAAATACCACTTTCAGAACTGAGGTTCCCGGCCCAGACAACCACCAGATTTGAAAAAGACGTCGTGATTCATGTTCTCCCTAGGTAGTAGAATCAGAAAAACATCATGGTTTCAAGATTCTCTCCTTGCCTTAAGAGAGATCCAGAGAATAATGTTCGAAAAAAAGACATATTACCGCGAAATACCACTTTCAGAACTCAGGTTCCCTGCCCAGACAAACACAAGATTTGAAAAACACGTCGTGATTCATGTTCTCCCTAGGTAGTAGAATCAGAAAAACATCATGGTTTCAAGCTTCTCTCCTTGCCTTAAGAGAGATCCAAAGAATAAAGTTGGAAAAAACGGCCTATTACCGCATATACTCTAAAGGCCTATTGTATTGACGGTGAAACTCGATTTTTAGAACTGAGGTTCCCGGCCCTGACTAACACCAGATTTGAATAAGACGTCGTGATTCATGTTCTCCCTAGCTAGTAGAATCAGAAAAACATCATGGTTTCAAGATTCTCTCCTTCCCTTAAGAGAGATCCAGAGAAAAATGTTCGAAAAAACAGCATATTACCGCGAAATACCACTTTCAGAACTGAAGTTCCCTGCCCAGAGAAACACAAGGTTTGAAAAACACGTCTAGATTCATGTTCTCCCTAGGTAGTAGAATCAGAAAAACATCATGGTTTCAAGCTTCTCTCCTTGCCTTAAGAGAGATCCAAAGAATAAAGTTGGAAAAAACGGCCTATTACTGCATATACTCTAAAGGCCTACTGTATTGAGGGTGAAACTCGATTTATAGAACTGAGGTTCCCGTCCCTGACTAACACCAGATTTGAAAAAGACGTCGTGATTCATGTTCTCCCTAGGTAGTAGAATCAGAAAAACATCATGGTTTCAGGCTTCTCTCCTTGCCTTAACAGAGATCCAAGGAATAAAGTTGGAAAAAACGGCCTATTACTGCATATACTCTAAAGGCCTATTGTATTGACGGTGAAACTCGATTTTTAGAACTGAGGTTCCCGTCCCTGACTAACACCAGATTTGAAAAAGACGTTGTGATTCATGTTCTCCCTAGGTAGTAGAATCAGAAAAACATCCTGCTTTCAAGATTCTCTCCTTGCCTTAAGAGAGATCCGGAGAATCATATTGGAAAAAATGGCATATTACCGCGAAATACCACTTTCAGAACTGAGGTTCCCGGTCCAGACAAACACCAGATTTGAAAAAGACGTCGTGATTCCTGTTCTCCCTAGGTAGTAGAATCAGAAAAACATCATGGTTTCAAGATTCTCTCCTTGCCTTAAGAGAGATCCAGAGAATAATGTTCGAAAAAACGGCATATTACCGCAAAATACCACTTTCAGAACTGAGGGTCCCGGCCCAGACAACCACCAGATTTGAAAAAGACGTCGTGATTCATGTTCTCCCTAGGTAGTAGAATCAGAAAAACAGCATGGTTTCAAGATTCTCTCCTTGCCTTAAGAGAGATCCAGAGAATAATGTACGAAAAAAAGACATATTACCGCGAAATACCACTTTCAGAACTCAGGTTCCCTGCCCAGACAAACACAAGATTTGAAAAACACGTCGTGATTCATGTTCTCCCTAGGTAGTAGAATCAGAAAAACATCATGGTTTCAGGCTTCTCTCCTTGCCTTAAGAGAGATCCAATAATAAAGTTGGAAAAAACGGCCTATTACCACATATACTCTAAAGGCCTATTGTATTGACGGTGAAACTCGATTTTTACAACTGAGGTTCCCGGCCCTGACTAACACCAGATTTGAAAAAGACGTCGTGATTCATGTTCTCCCTAGGTAGTAGAATCAGAAAAACATCCTGCTTTCAAGATTCTCTCCTTGCCTTAAGAGAGATCCAGAGAATCATATTGGAAAAAATGGCATATTACCGCGAAATACCACTTTCAGAACTGAGGTTCCCGGTCCACACAAACACCAGATTTGAAAAAGACGTCGTGATTCCTGTTCTCCCTAGGTAGTAGAATCAGAAAAACATCATGGTTTCAAGATTCTCTCCTTGCCTTAAGAGAGATCCAGAGAATAATGTTCGAAAAAACGGCATATTACCGCAAAATACCACTTTCAGAACTGAGGTTCCCGGCCCAGACAACCACCAGATTTGAAAAAGACGTAGTGATTCATGTTCTCCCAGGGTAGTAGAATCAGAAAAACATCATGGTTTCAAGATTCTCTCCTTGCCTTAAGAGAGATCCAGAGAATAATGTTCGAAAAAAAGACATATTACCGCGAAATACCACTTTCAGAACTCAGGTTCCCTGCCCAGACAAACACAAGATTTGAAAAACACGTCGTGATTCATGTTCTCCCTAGGTAGTAGAATCAGAAAAACATCATGGTTTCAAGCTTTTCTCCTTGCCTTAAGAGAGATCCAAAGAATAAAGTTGGAAAAAACGGCCTATTACCGCATATACTCTAAAGGCCTATTGTATTGACGGTGAAACTCGATTTTTAGAACTGAGGTTCCCGGCCCTGACTAACACCAGATTTGAATAAGACGTCGTGATTCATGTTCTCCCTAGCTAGTAGAATCAGAAAAACATCCTGCTTTCAAGATTCTCTCCTTGCCTTAAGAGAGATCCAGAGAATCATATTGGAAAAAATGGCATATTACCGCGAAATACCACTTTCAGAACTGAGGTTCCCGGTCCAGACAAACACCAGATTTGAAAAAGACGTCGTGATTCCTGTTCTCCCTAGGTAGTAGAATCAGAAAAACATCATGGTTTCAAGATTCTCTCCTTGCCTTAAGAGAGATCCAGAGAATAATGTTCGAAAAAACGGCATATTACCGCAAAATACCACTTTCAGAACTGAGGTTCCCGGCCCAGACAACCACCAGATTTGAAAAAGACGTCGTGATTCATGTTCTCCCTAGGTAGTAGAATCAGAAAAACATCATGGTTTCAAGCTTCTCTCCTTGCCTTAAGAGAGATCCAAAGAATAAAGTTGGAAAAAACGGCCTATTACCGCATATACTCTAAAGGCCTATTGTATTGACGGTGAAACTCGATTTTTAGAACTGAGGTTCCCGGCCCTGACTAACACCAGATTTGAATAAGACGTCGTGATTCATGTTCTCCCTAGCTAGTAGAATCAGAAAAACATCCTGCTTTCAAGATTCTCTCCTTGCCTTAAGAGAGATCCAGAGAATCATATTGGAAAAAATGGCATATTACCGCGAAATACCACTTTCAGAACTGAGGTTCCCGGTCCAGACAAACACCAGATTTGAAAAAGACGTCGTGATTCCTGTTCTCCCTAGGTAGTAGAATCAGAAAAACATCATGGTTTCAAGATTCTCTCCTTGCCTTAAGAGAGATCCAGAGAATAATGTTCGAAAAAACGGCATATTACCGCAAAATACCACTTTCAGAACTGAGGTTCCCGGCCCAGACAACCACCAGATTTGAAAAAGACGTCGTGATTCATGTTCTCCCTAGGTAGTAGAATCAGAAAAACATCATGGTTTCAAGATTCTCTCCTTGCCTTAAGAGAGATCCAGAGAATAATGTTCGAAGAAACGGCATATTACCGCAAAATACCACTTTCAGAACTGAGGTTCCCGGCCCAGACAACCACCAGATTTGAAAAAGACGTCGTGATTCATGTTCTCCCTAGGTAGTAGAATCAGAAAAACATCATGGTTTCAAGATTCTCTCCTTGCCTTAAGAGAGATCCAAGGAATAAAGTTGGAAAAAACGGCCTATTACCGCATATACTCTAAAGGCCTATTGTATTGACGGTGAAACTCGATTTTTAGAACTCAGGTTCCCGGCCCTGACTAACACCAGATTTGAATAAGACGTCGTGATTCATGTTCTCCCTACCTAGTAGAATCAGAAAAACCTCATGGTTTCAAGATTCTCTCCTTCCCTTAAGAGAGATCCAGAGAATAATGTTCGAAATAACGGCATATTACCGCGAAATACCACTTTCAGAACTGAGGTTCCCGGCCGAGACAAACACCAGATTTGAAAAAGACATCGTGATTCATGCTCTCCCTACGTAGTAGAATCAGAAAAACATCATGATTTCAAGATTCTCTCCTTGCCTTAAGAGAGATCCAGAGAAAAATGTTCGAAAAAACAGCATATTACCGCGAAATACCACTTTCAGAACTGAGGTTCCCTGCCCAGAGAAACACAAGGTTTGAAAAACACGTCTAGATTCATGTTCTCCCTAGGTAGTAGAATCAGAAAAACATCATGGTTTCAAGCTTCTCTCCTTGCCTTAAGAGAGATCCAAAGAATAAAGTTGGAAAAAACGGCCTATTACTGCATATACTCTAAAGGCCTACTGTATTGAGGGTGAAACTCGATTTATAGAACTGAGGTTCCCGTCCCTGACTAACACCAGATTTGAAAAAGACGTTGTGATTCATGTTCTCCCTAGGTAGTAGAATCAGAAAAACATCATGGTTTCAGGCTTCTCTCCTTGCCTTAAGAGAGATCCAAGGAATAAAGTTGGAAAAAACGGCCTATTACCGCATATACTCTAAAGGCCTATTGTATTGACGGTGAAACTCGATTTTTACAACTGAGGTTCCCGGCCCTGACTAACACCAGATTTGAAAAAGACGTCGTGATTCATGTTCTCCCTAGGTAGTAGAATCAGAAAAACATCCTGCTTTCAAGATTCTCTCCTTGCCTTAAGAGAGATCCAGAGAATCATATTGGAAAAAATGGCATATTACCGCGAAATACCACTTTCAGAACTGAGGTTCCCAGTCCAGACAAACACCAGATTTGAAAAAGACGTCGTGATTCCTGTTCTCCCTAGGTAGTAGAATCAGAAAAACATCATGGTTTCAAGATTCTCTCCTTGCCTTAAGAGAGATCCAGAGAATAATGTTCGAAAAAACGGCATATTACCGCAAAATACCACTTTCAGAACTGAGGTTCCCGGCCCAGACAACCACCAGATTTGAAAAAGACGTAGTGATTCATGTTCTCCCAGGGTAGTAGAATCAGAAAAACATCATGGTTTCAAGATTCTCTCCTTGCCTTAAGAGAGATCCAGAGAATAATGTTCGAAAAAAAGACATATTACCGCGAAATACCACTTTCAGAACTCAGGTTCCCTGCCCAGACAAACACAAGATTTGAAAAACACGTCGTGATTCATGTTCTCCCTAGGTAGTAGAATCAGAAAAACATCATGGTTTCAAGCTTCTCTCCTTGCCTTAAGAGAGATCCAAAGAATAAAGTTGGAAAAAACGGCCTATTACCGCATATACTCTAAAGGCCTATTGTATTGACGGTGAAACTCGATTTTTAGAACTGAGGTTCCCGGCCCTGACTAACACCAGATTTGAATAAGACGTCGTGATTCATGTTCTCCCTAGCT
This sequence comes from Liasis olivaceus, assembly GCA_030867105.1. Lineage (NCBI taxonomy): Eukaryota > Metazoa > Chordata > Lepidosauria > Squamata > Pythonidae > Liasis > Liasis olivaceus. The sequence goes on from CM061351.1 coordinate 62,089,434, forward strand.
AGTAGAATCAGAAAAACATCCTGCTTTCAAGATTCTCTCCTTGCCTTAAGAGAGATCCAGAGAATCATATTGGAAAAAATGGCATATTACCGCGAAATACCACTTTCAGAACTGAGGTTCCCGGTCCAGACAAACACCAGATTTGAAAAAGACGTCGTGATTCCTGTTCTCCCTAGGTAGTAGAATCAGAAAAACATCATGGTTTCAAGATTCTCTCCTTGCCTTAAGAGAGATCCAGAGAATAATGTTCGAAAAAACGGCATATTACCGCAAAATACCACTTTCAGAACTGAGGGTCCCGGCCCAGACAACCACCAGATTTGAAAAAGACGTCGTGATTCATGTTCTCCCTAGGTAGTAGAATCAGAAAAACATCATGGTTTCAAGCTTCTCTCCTTGCCTTAAGAGAGATCCAAAGAATAAAGTTGGAAAAAACGGCCTATTACCGCATATACTCTAAAGGCCTATTGTATTGACGGTGAAACTCTATTTTTAGAACTGAGGTTCCCGTCCCTGACTAACACCAGATTTGAAAAAGACGTCGTGATTCATGTTCTCCCTAGGTAGTAGAATCAGAAAAACATCATGGTTTCAAGATTCTCTCCTTCCCTTAAGAGAGATCCAGAGAATAATGTTCGAAATAACGGCATATTACCGCGAAATACCACTTTCAGAACTGAGGTTCCCGGCCGAGACAAACACCAGATTTGAAAAAGACGTCGTGATTCATGCTCTCCCTAGGTAGTAGAATCAGAAAAACATCATGATTTCAAGATTCTCTCCTTGCCTTAAGAGAGATCCAGAGAAAAATGTTCGAAAAAACAGCATATTACCGCGAAATACCACTTTCAGAACTAAGGTTCCCTGCCCAGAGAAACACAAGGTTTGAAAAACACGTCTAGATTCATGTTCTCCCTAGGTAGTAGAATCAGAAAAACATCATGGTTTCAAGCTTCTCTCCTTGCCTTAAGAGAGATCCAGAGAATCATATTGGAAAAAATGGCATATTACCCCGAAATACCACTTTCAGAACTGAGGTTCCCGGCCCAGACAACCACCAGATTTGAAAAAGACGTCGTGATTCATGTTCCCCCTAGGTAGTAGAATCAGAAAAACATCATGGTTTCAAGATTCTCTCCTTGCCTTAAGAGAGATCCAAAGAATAAAGTTGGAAAAAACGGCCTATTACCGCATATACTCTAAAGGCCTATTGTATTGACGGTGAAACTCGATTTTTAGAACTGAGGTTCCCGGCCCTGACTAACACCAGATTTGAATAAGACGTCGTGATTCATGTTCTCCCTAGCTAGTAGAATCAGAAAAACATCATGGTTTCAAGATTCTCTCCTTCCCTTAAGAGAGATCCAGAGAATAATGTTCGAAATAACGGCATATTACCGCGAAATACCACTTTCAGAACTGAGGTTCCCGGCCGAGACAAACACCAGATTTGAAAAAGACGTTGTGATTCATGCTCTCCCTAGGTAGTAGAATCAGAAAAACATCATGATTTCAAGATTCTCTCCTTGCCTTAAGAGAGATCCAGAGAAAAATGTTCGGAAAACCCGCATATTACCGCGAAATACCACTTTCAGAACTGAGGTTCCCTGCCCAGAGAAACACACGGTTTGAAAAACACGTCTAGATTCATGGTCTCCCTAGGTAGTAGAATCAGAAAAACATGATGGTTTCAAGCTTCTCTCCTTGCCTTAAGAGAGATCCAAAGAATAAAGTTGGAAAAAACGGCCTATTACTGCATATACTCTAAAGGCCTACTGTATTGAGGGTGAAACTCGATTTATAGAACTGAGGTTCCCGTCCCTGACTAACACCAGATTTGAAAAAGACGTCGTGATTCATGTTCTCCCTAGGTAGTAGAATCAGAAAAACATCATGGTTTCAGGCTTCTCTCCTTGCCTTAAGAGAGATCCAAAGAATAAAGTTGGAAAAAACGGCCTATTACCGCATATACTCTAAAGGCCTATTGTATTGACGGTGAAACTCGATTTTTACAACTGAGGTTCCCGGCCCTGACTAACACCAGATTTGAAAAAGACGTCGTGATTCATGTTCTCCCTAGGTAGTAGAATCAGAAAAACATCCTGCTTTCAAGATTCTCTCCTTGCCTTAAGAGAGATCCAGAGAATCATATTGGAAAAAATGGCATATTACCGCGAAATACCACTTTCAGAACTGAGGTTCCCGGTCCAGACAAACACCAGATTTGAAAAAGACGTCGTGATTCCTGTTCTCCCTAGGTAGTAGAATCAGAAAAACATCATGGTTTCAAGATTCTCTCCTTGCCTTAAGAGAGATCCAGAGAATAATGTTCGAAAAAACGGCATATTACCGCAAAATACCACTTTCAGAACTGAGGGTCCCGGCCCAGACAACCACCAGATTTGAAAAAGACGTCGTGATTCATGTTCTCCCTAGGTAGTAGAATCAGAAAAACATCATGGTTTCAAGATTCTCTCCTTGCCTTAAGAGAGATCCAGAGAATAATGTACGAAAAAAAGACATATTACCGCGAAATACCACTTTCAGAACTCAGGTTCCCTGCCCAGACAAACACAAGATTTGAAAAACACGTCGTGATTCATGTTCTCCCTAGGTAGTAGAATCAGAATAACATCATGGTTTCAAGCTTCTCTCCTTGCCTTAAGAGAGATCCAAAGAATAAAGTTGGAAAAAACGGCCTATTACCGCATATACTCTAAAGGCCTATTGTATTGACGGTGAAACTCGATTTTTAGAACTGAGGTTCCCGTCCCTGACTAACACCAGATTTGAAAAAGACGTCGTGATTCATGTTCTCCCTAGGTAGTAGAATCAGAAAAACATCATGGTTTCAAGATTCTCTCCTTCCCTTAAGAGAGATCCAGAGAATAATGTTCGAAATAACGGCATATTATCGCGAAATACCACTTTCAGAACTGAGGTTCCCGGCCGAGACAAACACCAGATTTGAAAAAGACGTCGTGATTCATGCTCTCCCTAGGTAGTAGAATCAGAAAAACATCATGATTTCAAGATTCTCTCCTTGCCTTAAGAGAGATCCAGAGAAAAATGTTCGAAAAAACAGCATATTACCGCGAAATACCACTTTCAGAACTAAGGTTCCCTGCCCAGAGAAACACAAGGTTTGAAAAACACGTCTAGATTCATGTTCTCCCTAGGTAGTAGAATCAGAAAAACATCATGGTTTCAAGCTTCTCTCCTTGCCTTAAGAGAGATCCAGAGAATCATATTGGAAAAAATGGCATATTACCCCGAAATACCACTTTCAGAACTGAGGTTCCCGGCCCAGACAACCACCAGATTTGAAAAAGACGTCGTGATTCATGTTCCCCCTAGGTAGTAGAATCAGAAAAACATCATGGTTTCAAGATTCTCTCCTTGCCTTAAGAGAGATCCAAAGAATAAAGTTGGAAAAAACGGCCTATTACCGCATATACTCTAAAGGCCTATTGTATTGACGGTGAAACTCGATTTTTAGAACTGAGGTTCCCGGCCCTGACTAACACCAGATTTGAAAAAGACGTCGTGATTCATGTTCTCCCTAGCTAGTAGAATCAGAAAAACATCATGGTTTCAAGATTCTCTCCTTCCCTTAAGAGAGATCCAGAGAATAATGTTCGAAATAACGGCATATTACCGCGAAATACCACTTTCAGAACTGAGGTTCCCGGCCGAGACAAACACCAGATTTGAAAAAGACGTTGTGATTCATGCTCTCCCTAGGTAGTAGAATCAGAAAAACATCATGATTTCAAGATTCTCTCCTTGCCTTAAGAGAGATCCAGAGAAAAATGTTCGGAAAACCCGCATATTACCGCGAAATACCACTTTCAGAACTGAGGTTCCCAGTCCAGACAAACACCAGATTTGAAAAAGACGTCGTGATTCCTGTTCTCCCTAGGTAGTAGAATCAGAAAAACATCATGGTTTCAAGATTCTCTCCTTGCCTTAAGAGAGATCCAGAGAATAATGTTCGAAAAAACGGCATATTACCGCAAAATACCACTTTCAGAACTGAGGTTCCCGGCCCAGACAACCACCAGATTTGAAAAAGACGTAGTGATTCATGTTCTCCCAGGGTAGTAGAATCAGAAAAACATCATGGTTTCAAGATTCTCTCCTTGCCTTAAGAGAGATCCAGAGAATAATGTTCGAAAAAAAGACATATTACCGCGAAATACCACTTTCAGAACTCAGGTTCCCTGCCCAGACAAACACAAGATTTGAAAAACACGTCGTGATTCATGTTCTCCCTAGGTAGTAGAATCAGAAAAACATCATGGTTTCAAGCTTCTCTCCTTGCCTTAAGAGAGATCCAAAGAATAAAGTTGGAAAAAACGGCCTATTACCGCATATACTCTAAAGGCCTATTGTATTGACGGTGAAACTCGATTTTTAGAACTGAGGTTCCCGGCCCTGACTAACACCAGATTTGAATAAGACGTCGTGATTCATGTTCTCCCTAGCTAGTAGAATCAGAAAAACATCCTGCTTTCAAGATTCTCTCCTTGCCATAAGAGAGATCCAGAGAATCATATTGGAAAAAATGGCATATTACCGCGAAATACCACTTTCAGAACTGAGGTTCCCGGTCCAGACAAACACCAGATTTGAAAAAGACGTCGTGATTCCTGTTCTCCCTAGGTAGTAGAATCAGAAAAACATCATGGTTTCAAGATTCTCTCCTTGCCTTAAGAGAGATCCAGAGAATAATGTTCGAAAAAACGGCATATTACCGCAAAATACCACTTTCAGAACTGGGGGTCCCGGCCCAGACAACCACCAGATTTGAAAAAGACGTCGTGATTCATGTTCTCCCTAGGTAGTAGAATCAGAAAAACATCATGGTTTCAAGCTTCTCTCCTTGCCTTAAGAGAGATCCAAAGAATAAAGTTGGAAAAAACGGCCTATTACCGCATATACTCTAAAGGCCTATTGTATTGACGGTGAAACTCGATTTTTAGAACTGAGGTTCCCGTCCCTGACTAACACCAGATTTGAAAAAGACGTCGTGATTCATGTTCTCCCTAGGTAGTAGAATCAGAAAAACATCATGGTTTCAAGATTCTCTCCTTCCCTTAAGAGAGATCCAGAGAATAATGTTCGAAATAACGGCATATTACCGCGAAATACCACTTTCAGAACTGAGGTTCCCGGCCGAGACAAACACCAGATTTGAAAAAGACGTCGTGATTCATGCTCTCCCTAGGTAGTAGAATCAGAAAAACATCATGATTTCAAGATTCTCTCCTTGCCTTAAGAGAGATCCAGAGAAAAATGTTCGAAAAAACAGCATATTACCGCGAAATACCACTTTCAGAACTAAGGTTCCCTGCCCAGAGAAACACAAGGTTTGAAAAACACGTCTAGATTCATGTTCTCCCTAGGTAGTAGAATCAGAAAAACATCATGGTTTCAAGCTTCTCTCCTTGCCTTAAGAGAGATCCAGAGAATCATATTGGAAAAAATGGCATATTACCCCGAAATACCACTTTCAGAACTGAGGTTCCCGGCCCAGACAACCACCAGATTTGAAAAAGACGTCGTGATTCATGTTCCCCCTAGGTAGTAGAATCAGAAAAACATCATGGTTTCAAGATTCTCTCCTTGCCTTAAGAGAGATCCAAAGAATAAAGTTGGAAAAAACGGCCTATTACCGCATATACTCTAAAGGCCTATTGTATTGACGGTGAAACTCGATTTTTAGAACTGAGGTTCCCGGCCCTGACTAACACCAGATTTGAATAAGACGTCGTGATTCATGTTCTCCCTAGCTAGTAGAATCAGAAAAACATCATGGTTTCAAGATTCTCTCCTTCCCTTAAGAGAGATCCAGAGAATAATGTTCGAAATAACGGCATATTACCGCGAAATACCACTTTCAGAACTGAGGTTCCCGGCCGAGACAAACACCAGATTTGAAAAAGACGTTGTGATTCATGCTCTCCCTAGGTAGTAGAATCAGAAAAACATCATGATTTCAAGATTCTCTCCTTGCCTTAAGAGAGATCCAGAGAAAAATGTTCGGAAAACCCGCATATTACCGCGAAATACCACTTTCAGAACTGAGGTTCCCTGCCCAGAGAAACACACGGTTTGAAAAACACGTCTAGATTCATGGTCTCCCTAGGTAGTAGAATCAGAAAAACATGATGGTTTCAAGCTTCTCTCCTTGCCTTAAGAGAGATCCAAAGAATAAAGTTGGAAAAAACGGCCTATTACTGCATATACTCTAAAGGCCTACTGTATTGAGGGTGAAACTCGATTTATAGAACTGAGGTTCCCGTCCCTGACTAACACCAGATTTGAAAAAGACGTCGTGATTCATGTTCTCCCTAGGTAGTAGAATCAGAAAAACATCATGGTTTCAGGCTTCTCTCCTTGCCTTAAGAGAGATCCAAAGAATAAAGTTGGAAAAAACGGCCTATTACCGCATATACTCTAAAGGCCTATTGTATTGACGGTGAAACTCGATTTTTACAACTGAGGTTCCCGGCCCTGACTAACACCAGATTTGAAAAAGACGTCGTGATTCATGTTCTCCCTAGGTAGTAGAATCAGAAAAACATCCTGCTTTCAAGATTCTCTCCTTGCCTTAAGAGAGATCCAGAGAATCATATTGGAAAAAATGGCATATTACCGCGAAATACCACTTTCAGAACTGAGGTTCCCGGTCCAGACAAACACCAGATTTGAAAAAGACGTCGTGATTCCTGTTCTCCCTAGGTAGTAGAATCAGAAAAACATCATGGTTTCAAGATTCTCTCCTTGCCTTAAGAGAGATCCAGAGAATAATGTTCGAAAAAACGGCATATTACCGCAAAATACCACTTTCAGAACTGAGGGTCCCGGCCCAGACAACCACCAGATTTGAAAAAGACGTCGTGATTCATGTTCTCCCTAGGTAGTAGAATCAGAAAAACATCATGGTTTCAAGATTCTCTCCTTGCCTTAAGAGAGATCCAGAGAATAATGTACGAAAAAAAGACATATTACCGCGAAATACCACTTTCAGAACTCAGGTTCCCTGCCCAGACAAACACAAGATTTGAAAAACACGTCGTGATTCATGTTCTCCCTAGGTAGTAGAATCAGAATAACATCATGGTTTCAAGCTTCTCTCCTTGCCTTAAGAGAGATCCAAAGAATAAAGTTGGAAAAAACGGCCTATTACCGCATATACTCTAAAGGCCTATTGTATTGACGGTGAAACTCGATTTTTAGAACTGAGGTTCCCGTCCCTGACTAACACCAGATTTGAAAAAGACGTCGTGATTCATGTTCTCCCTAGGTAGTAGAATCAGAAAAACATCATGGTTTCAAGATTCTCTCCTTCCCTTAAGAGAGATCCAGAGAATAATGTTCGAAATAACGGCATATTATCGCGAAATACCACTTTCAGAACTGAGGTTCCCGGCCGAGACAAACACCAGATTTGAAAAAGACGTCGTGATTCATGCTCTCCCTAGGTAGTAGAATCAGAAAAACATCATGATTTCAAGATTCTCTCCTTGCCTTAAGAGAGATCCAGAGAAAAATGTTCGAAAAAACAGCATATTACCGCGAAATACCACTTTCAGAACTAAGGTTCCCTGCCCAGAGAAACACAAGGTTTGAAAAACACGTCTAGATTCATGTTCTCCCTAGGTAGTAGAATCAGAAAAACATCATGGTTTCAAGCTTCTCTCCTTGCCTTAAGAGAGATCCAGAGAATCATATTGGAAAAAATGGCATATTACCCCGAAATACCACTTTCAGAACTGAGGTTCCCGGCCCAGACAACCACCAGATTTGAAAAAGACGTCGTGATTCATGTTCCCCCTAGGTAGTAGAATCAGAAAAACATCATGGTTTCAAGATTCTCTCCTTGCCTTAAGAGAGATCCAAAGAATAAAGTTGGAAAAAACGGCCTATTACCGCATATACTCTAAAGGCCTATTGTATTGACGGTGAAACTCGATTTTTAGAACTGAGGTTCCCGGCCCTGACTAACACCAGATTTGAAAAAGACGTCGTGATTCATGTTCTCCCTAGCTAGTAGAATCAGAAAAACATCATGGTTTCAAGATTCTCTCCTTCCCTTAAGAGAGATCCAGAGAATAATGTTCGAAATAACGGCATATTACCGCGAAATACCACTTTCAGAACTGAGGTTCCCGGCCGAGACAAACACCAGATTTGAAAAAGACGTTGTGATTCATGCTCTCCCTAGGTAGTAGAATCAGAAAAACATCATGATTTCAAGATTCTCTCCTTGCCTTAAGAGAGATCCAGAGAAAAATGTTCGGAAAACCCGCATATTACCGCGAAATACCACTTTCAGAACTGAGGTTCCCTGCCCAGAGAAACACAAGGTTTGAAAAACACGTCTAGATTCATGTTCTCCCTAGGTAGTAGAATCAGAAAAACATGATGGTTTCAAGCTTCTCTCCTTGCCTTAAGAGAGATCCAAAGAATAAAGTTGGAAAAAACGGCCTATTACTGCATATACTCTAAAGGCCTACTGTATTGAGGGTGAAACTCGATTTATAGAACTGAGGTTCCCGTCCCTGACTAACACCAGATTTGAAAAAGACGTCGTGATTCATGTTCTCCCTAGGTAGTAGAATCAGAAAAACATCATGGTTTCAGGCTTCTCTCCTTGCCTTAAGAGAGATCCAAGGAATAAAGTTGGAAAAAACGGCCTATTACCGCATATACTCTAAAGGCCTATTGTATTGACGGTGAAACTCGATTTTTACAACTGAGGTTCCCGGCCCTGACTAACACCAGATTTGAAAAAGACGTCGTGATTCATGTTTTCCCTAGGTAGTAAAATCAGAAAAACATCCTGCTTTCAAGATTCTCTCCTTGCCTTAAGAGAGATCCAGAGAATCATATTGGAAAAAATGGCATATTACCGCGAAATACCACTTTCTGAACTGAGGTTCCCGGTCCAGACAAACACCAGATTTGAAAAAGACGTCGTGATTCCTGTTCTCCCTAGGTAGTAGAATCAGAAAAACATCATGGTTTCAAGATTCTCTCCTTGCCTTAAGAGAGATCCAGAGAATAATGTTCGAAAAAACGGCATATTACCGCAAAATACCACCTTCAGAACTGAGGGTCCCGGCCCAGACAACCACCAGATTTGAAAAAGACGTCGTGATTCATGTTCTCCCTAGGTAGTAGAATCAGAAAAACATCATGGTTTCAAGATTCTCTCCTTGCCTTAAGAGAGATCCAGAGAATAATGTACGAAAAAAAGACATATTACCGCGAAATACCACTTTCAGAACTCAGGTTCCCTGCCCAGACAAACACAAGATTTGAAAAACACGTCGTGATTCATGTTCTCCCTAGGTAGTAGAATCAGAATAACATCATGGTTTCAAGCTTCTCTCCTTGCCTTAAGAGAGATCCAAAGAATAAAGTTGGAAAAAACGGCCTATTACCGCATATACTCCAAAGGCCTATTGTATTGACGGTGAAACTCGATTTTTAGAACTGAGGTTCCCGTCCCTGACTAACACCAGATTTGAAAAAGACGTCGTGATTCATGTTCTCCCTAGGTAGTAGAATCAGAAAAACATCATGGTTTCAAGATTCTCTCCTTCCCTTAAGAGAGATCCAGAGAATAATGTTCGAAATAACGGCATATTACCGCGAAATACCACTTTCAGAACTGAGGTTCCCGGCCGAGACAAACACCAGATTTGAAAAAGACGTCGTGATTCATGCTCTCCCTAGGTAGTAGAATCAGAAAAACATCATGATTTCAAGATTCTCTCCTTGCCTTAAGAGAGATCCAGAGAAAAATGTTCGAAAAAACAGCATATTACCGCGAAATACCACTTTCAGAACTAAGGTTCCCTGCCCAGAGAAACACAAGGTTTGAAAAACACGTCTAGATTCATGTTCTCCCTAGGTAGTAGAATCAGAAAAACATCATGGTTTCAAGCTTCTCTCCTTGCCTTAAGAGAGATCCAGAGAATCATATTGGAAAAAATGGCATATTACCCCGAAATACCACTTTCAGAACTGAGGATCCCGGCCCAGACAACCACCAGATTTGAAAAAGACGTCGTGATTCATGTTCCCCCTTGGTAGTAGAATCAGAAAAACATCATGGTTTCAAGATTCTCTCCTTGCCTTAAGAGAGATCCAAAGAATAAAGTTGGAAAAAACGGCCTATTACCGCATATACTCTAAAGGCCTATTGTATTGACGGTGAAACTCGATTTTTAGAACTGAGGTTCCCGGCCCTGACTAACACCAGATTTGAATAAGACGTCGTGATTCATGTTCTCCCTAGCTAGTAGAATCAGAAAAACATCATGGTTTCAAGATTCTCTCCTTCCCTTAAGAGAGATCCAGAGAATAATGTTCGAAATAACGGCATATTACCGCGAAATACCACTTTCAGAACTGAGGTTCCCGGCCGAGACAAACACCAGATTTGAAAAAGACGTTGTGATTCATGCTCTCCCTAGGTAGTAGAATCAGAAAAACATCATGATTTCAAGATTCTCTCCTTGCCTTAAGAGAGATCCAGAGAAAAATGTTCGGAAAACCCGCATATTACCGCGAAATACCACTTTCAGAACTGAGGTTCCCTGCCCAGAGAAACACAAGGTTTGAAAAACACGTCTAGATTCATGTTCTCCCTAGGTAGTAGAATCAGAAAAACATGATGGTTTCAAGCTTCTCTCCTTGCCTTAAGAGAGATCGAAAGAATAAAGTTGGAAAAAACGGCCTATTACTGCATATACTCTAAAGGCCTACTGTATTGAGGGTGAAACTCGATTTATAGAACTGAGGTTCCCGTCCCTGACTAACACCAGATTTGAAAAAGACGTCGTGATTCATGTTCTCCCTAGGTAGTAGAATCAGAAAAACATCATGGTTTCAGGCTTCTCTCCTTGCCTTAAGAGAGATCCAAGGAATAAAGTTGGAAAAAACGGCCTATTACCGCATATACTCTAAAGGCCTATTGTATTGACGGTGAAACTCGATTTTTACAACTGAGGTTCCCGGCCCTGACTAACAACAGATTTGAAAAAGACGTCGTGATTCATGTTCTCCCTAGGTAGTAGAATCAGAAAAACATCCTGCTTTGAAGATTCTCTCCTTGCCTTAAGAGAGATCCAGAGAATCAAATTGGAAAAAATGGCATATTACCGCGAAATACCACTTTCAGAACTGAGGTTCCCGGTCCAGACAAACACCAGATTTGAAAAAGACGTCGTGATTCATGTTCTCCCTAGGTAGTAGAATCAGAAAAACATCATGGTTTCAAGATTCTCTCCTTGCCTTAAGAGAGATCCAGAGAATAATGTTCGAAGAAACGGCATATTACCGCAAAATACCACTTTCAGAACTGAGGTTCCCGGCCCAGACAACCACCAGATTTGAACAAGACGTCGTGATTCATGTTCTCCCTAGGTAGTAGAATCAGAAAAACATCATGGTTTCAAGATTCTCTCCTTGCCTTAAGAGAGATCCAAGGAATAAAGTTGGAAAAAACGGCCTATTACCGCATATACTCTAAAGGCCTATTATATTGACGGTGAAACTCGATTTTTAGAACTCAGGTTCCCGGCCCTGACTAACACCAGATTTGAATAAGACGTCGTGATTCATGTTCTCCCTACCTAGTAGAATCAGAAAAACCTCATGGTTTCAAGATTCTCTCCTTCCCTTAAGAGAGATCCAGAGAATAATGTTCGAAATAACGGCATATTACCGCGAAATACCACTTTCAGAACTGAGGTTCCCGGCCGAAACAAACACCAGTATTGAAAAAGACATCGTGATTCATGCTCTCCCTACGTAGTAGAATCAGAAAAACATCATGATTTCAAGATTCTCTCCTTGCCTTAAGAGAGATCCAGAGAAAAATGTTCGAAAAAACAGCATATTACCGCGAAATACCACTTTCAGAACTGAGGTTCCCTGCCCAGAGAAACACAAGGTTTGAAAAACACGTCTAGATTCATGTTCTCCCTAGGTAGTAGAATCAGAAAAACATCATGGTTTCAAGCTTCTCTCCTTGCCTTAAGAGAGATCCAAAGAATAAAGTTGGAAAAAACGGCCTATTACTGCATATACTCTAAAGGCCTACTGTATTGAGGGTGAAACTCGATTTATAGAACTGAGGTTCCCGTCCCTGACTAACACCAGATTTGAAAAAGACGTCGTGATTCATGTTCTCCCTAGGTAGTAGAATCAGAAAAACATCATGGTTTCAGGCTTCTCTCCTTGCCTTAAGAGAGATCCAAGGAATAAAGTTGGAAAAAACGGACTATTACCGCATATACTCTAAAGGCCTATTGTATTGACGGTGAAACTCGATTTTTACAACTGAGGTTCCCGGCCCTGACTAACACCAGATTTGAAAAAGACGTCGTGATTCATGTTCTCCCTAGGTAGTAGAATCAGAAAAACATCCTGCTTTCAAGATTCTCTCCTTGCCTTAAGAGAGATCCAGAGAATCATATTGGAAAAAATGGCATATTACCGCGAAATACCACTTTCTGAACTGAGGTTCCCGGTCCAGACAAACACCAGATTTGAAAAAGACGTCGTGATTCCTGTTCTCCCTAGGTAGTAGAATCAGAAAAACATCATGGTTTCAAGATTCTCTCCTTGCCTTAAGAGAGATCCAGAGAATAATGTTCGAAAAAACGGCATATTACCGCAAAATACCACTTTCAGAACTGAGGTTCCCGGCCCAGACAACCACCAGATTTGAAAAAGACGTCGTGATTCATGTTCTCCCTAGGTAGTTGAATCAGAAAAACATCATGGTTTCAAGATTCTCTCCTTGCCTTAAGAGAGATCCAGAGAATAATGTTCGAAAAAAAGACATATTACCGCGAAATACCACTTTCAGAACTCAGGTTCCCTGCCCAGACAAACACAAGATTTGAAAAACACGTCGTGATTCATGTTCTCCCTAGGTAGTAGAATCAGAAAAACATCATGGTTTCAAGCTTCTCTCCTTGCCTTAAGAGAGATCCAAAGGATAAAGTTTGAAAAAACGGCCTATTACCGCATATACTCTAAAGGCCTATTGTATTGACGGTGAAAGTCGATTTTTAGAACTGAGGTTCCCGTCCCTGACTAACACCAGATTTGAAAAAGACGTCGTGATTCATGTTCTCCCTAGGTAGTAGAATCAGAAAAACATCATGGTTTCAAGCTTCTCTCCTTGCCTTAAGAGAGATCCAAGGAATAAAGTTGGAAAAAACGGCCTATTACCGCATATACCCTAAAGGCCTATTGTATTGACGGTGAAACTCGATTTTTACAACTGAGGTTCCCGGCCCTGACTAACACCAGATTTGAAAAAGACGTCGTGATTCATGTTCTCCCTAGGTAGTGGAATCAGAAAAACATCCTGCTTTCAAGATTCTCTCCTTGTCTTAAGAGAGATCCAGAGAATCATATTGGAAAAAATGGCATATTACCGCGAAATACCACTTTCAGAACTGAGGTTCCCGGTCCAGACAAACACCAGATTTGAAAAAGACGTCGTGATTCCTGTTCTCCCTAGGTAGTAGAATCAGAAAAACATCATGGTTTCAAGATTCTCTCCTTGCCTTAAGAGAGATCCAGAGAATAATGTTCGAAAAAACGGCATATTACCGCAAAATACCACTTTCAGAACTGAGGTTCCCGGCCCAGACAACCACCAGATTTGAAAAAGACGTCGTGATTCATGTTCTCCCTAGGTAGTAGAATCAGAAAAACATCATGGTTTCAAGATTCTCTCCTTGCCTTAAGAGAGATCCAGAGAATAATGTTCGAAAAAAAGACATATTACCGCGAAATACCACTTTCAGGACTCAGGTTCCCTGCCCAGACAAACACAAGATTTGAAAAACACGTCGTGATTCATGTTCTCCCTAGGTAGTAGAATCAGAAAAACATCATGGTTTCAAGCTTCTCTCCTTGCCTTAAGAGAGATCCAAAGAATAAAGTTGGAAAAAACGGCCTATTACCGCATATGCTCTAAAGGCCTATTGTATTGACGGTGAAATCGATTTTTAGAACTGAGGTTCCCGGCCCTGACTAACACCAGATTTGAATAAGACGTCATGATTCATGTTCTCCCTAGCTAGTAGAATCAGAAAAACATCATGGTTTCAAGATTCTCTCCTTCCCTGAAGAGAGATCCAGAGAATAATGTTCGAAATACCGGCATATTACCGCGAAATACCACTTTCAGAACTGAGGTTCCCGGCCGAGACAAACACCAGATTTGAAAAAGACGTCGTGATTCATGCTCTCCCTAGGTAGTAGAATCAGAAAAACATCATGATTTCAAGATTCTCTCCTTGCCTTAAGAGAGATCCAGAGAAAAATGTTCGAAAAAACAGCATATTACCGCGAAATACCACTTTCAGAACTGAGGTTCCCTGCCCAGAGAAACACAAGGTTTGAAAAACACGTCTAGATTCATGTTCTCCCTAGGTAGTAGAATCAGAAAAACATCATGGTTTCAAGCTTCTCTCCTTGCCTTAAGAGAGATCCAAAGAATAAAGTTGGAAAAAACGGCCTATTACTGCATATACTCTAAAGGCCTACTGTATTGAGGGTGAAACTCGATTTATAGAACTGAGGTTCCCGTCCCTGACTAACACCAGATTTGAAAAAGACGTCGTGATTCATGTTCTCCCTAGGTAGTAGAATCAGAAAAACATCATGGTTTCAGGCTTCTTTCCTTGCCTTAAGAGAGATCCAAGGAATAAAGTTGGAAAAAACGGCCTATTACCGCATATACTCTAAAGGCCTATTGTATTGACGGTGAAACTCGATTTTTACAACTGAGGTTCCCGGCCCTGACTAACACCAGATTTGAAAAAGACGTCGTGATTCATGTTCTCCCTAGGTAGTAGAATCAGAAAAACATCCTGCTTTCAAGATTCTCTCCTTGCCTTAAGAGAGATCCAGAGAATCATATTGGAAAAAATGGCATATTACCGCGAAATACCACTTTCTGAACTGAGGTTCCCGGTCCAGACAAACACCAGATTTGAAAAAGACGTCGTGATTCCTGTTCTCCCTAGGTAGTAGAATCAGAAAAACATCATGGTTTCAAGATTCTCTCCTTGCCTTAAGAGAGATCCAGAGAATAATGTTCGAAAAAACGGCATATTACCGCAAAATACCACTTTCAGAACTGAGGTTCCCGGCCCAGACAACCACCAGATTTGAAAAAGACGTCGTGATTCATGTTCTCCCTAGGTAGTTGAATCAGAAAAACATCATGGTTTCAAGATTCTCTCCTTGCCTTAAGAGAGATCCAGAGAATAATGTTCGAAAAAAAGATATATTACCGCGAAATACCACTTTCAGAACTCAGGTTCCCGGCCCAGACAACCACCAGATTTGAAAAAGACGTCGTGATTCATGTTCTCCCTAGGTAGTTGAATCAGAAAAACATCATGGTTTCAAGATTCTCTCCTTGCCTTAAGAGAGATCCAGAGAATAATGTTCGAAAAAAAGATATATTACCGCGAAATACCACTTTCAGAACTGAGGTTCCCGGCCCAGACAACCACCAGATTTGAAAAAGGCGTCGTGATTCATGTTCTCCCTAGGTAGTAGAATCAGAAAAACATAATGATTTCAAGATTCTCTCCTTGCCTTAAGAGAGATCCAGAGAATAAAGTTGGAAAAAACGGCCTATTACCGCATATACTCTAAAGGCCTATTGTATTGACGGTGAAACTCGATTTTTAGAACTGAGGTTCCCGTCCCTGTCTAACATCAGATTTGAAAAAGACGTCGTGATTCATGTTCTCCCTAGGTAGTAGAATCAGAAAAACATCATGGTTTCAAGATTCTCTCCTTGCCTTAAGAGAGATCCAGAGAATAATATTGGAAAAAACGGCATATTACCACGAAATACCACTTTCAGAACTGAGCTTCCCCTCCCAGACAAACACCAGATTTGAAAAAGACGTCGTGATTCATGCTCTCCCTAGGTAGTAGAATCAGAAAAACATCATGGTTTCAAGATTCTCTCCTTGCCTTAAGAGAGATCCAGAGAATAAAGTTGGAAATAACGGCCTATTACCGCATATACTCTAAAGTCCTATTGTATTGACGGTGAAACTCGATTTTTAGAACTGAGGTTCCCGGCCCTGACTAACACCAGATTTGAAAAAGACGTCGTGATTCATGTTCTCCCTAGGTAGTAGAATCAGAAAAACATCATGGTTTCAAGATTCTCTCCTTGCCTTAAGAGAGATCCAGAGAATAATATTGGAAAAAACGGCCTATTACTGCGAAATACCACTTTCAGAACTGAGGTTCCCCTCCCAGAGAAACACCAGATTTGAAAACACGTCTTGATTGATGTTCTCCCTAGGTAGTAGAATCAGAAAAACATCATGGTTTCAAGATTCTCTCCTTGCCTTAAGAGAGATCCAGAGAATAATATTGGAAAAAACGGCCTATTATTGCGAAATACTACTTTCAGAACTGAGGTTCCCGGCCCAGACAAAAACCAGATTTGAAAAAGACGTCGTGATTCATCTTCTCCCTAGGTAGTAGAATCAGAAAAACATCATGGTTTCAAGATTCTCTCCTTGCCTTAAGAGACATCCACAGAATAATGTTCGAAAAAACGGCATATTATCGCGAAATACCACTTTCAGAACTGAGGTTCCCGGCCGAGACAAACACCAGATTTGAAAAAGACGTCGTGATTCATGTTCTCCCTAGGTAGTAGAATCAGAAAAACATCATGGTTTCAAGCTTCTCTCCTTGCCTTAAGAGAGATCCAAGGAATAAAGTTGGAAAAAACGGCCTATTACCGCATATACCCTAAAGGCCTATTGTATTGACGGTGAAACTCGATTTTTACAACTGAGGTTCCCGGCCCTGACTAACACCAGATTTGAAAAAGACGTCGTGATTCATGTTCTCCCTAGGTAGTGGAATCAGAAAAACATCCTGCTTTCAAGATTCTCTCCTTGTCTTAAGAGAGATCCAGAGAATCATATTGGAAAAAATGGCATATTACCGCGAAATACCACCTTCAGAACTGAGGTTCCCGGTCCAGACAAACGCCAGATTTGAAAAAGACGTCGTGATTCCTGTTCTCCCTAGGTAGTAGAATCAGAAAAACATCATGGTTTCAAGATTCTCTCCTTGCCTTAAGAGAGATCCAGAGAATAATGTTCGAAAAAACGGCATATTACCGCAAAATACCACTTTCAGAACTGAGGTTCCCGGCCCAGACAACCACCAGATTTGAAAAAGACGTCGTGATTCATGTTCTCCCTAGGTAGTAGAATCAGAAAAACATCATGGTTTCAAGATTCTCTCCTTGCCTTAAGAGAGATCCAGAGAATAATGTTCGAAAAAAAGACATATTACCGCGAAATACCACTTTCAGGACTCAGGTTCCCTGCCCAGACAAACACAAGATTTGAAAAACACGTCGTGATTCATGTTCTCCCTAGGTAGTAGAATCAGAAAAACATCATGGTTTCAAGCTTCTCTCCTTGCCTTAAGAGAGATCCAAAGAATAAAGTTGGAAAAAACGGCCTATTACCGCATATGCTCTAAAGGCCTATTGTATTGACGGTGAAATCGATTTTTAGAACTGAGGTTCCCGGCCCTGACTAACACCAGATTTGAATAAGACGTCATGATTCATGTTCTCCCTAGCTAGTAGAATCAGAAAAACATCATGGTTTCAAGATTCTCTCCTTCCCTTAAGAGAGATCCAGAGAATAATGTTCGAAATACCGGCATATTACCGCGAAATACCACTTTCAGAACTGAGGTTCCCGGCCGAGACAAACACCAGATTTGAAAAAGACGTCGTGATTCATGCTCTCCCTAGGTAGTAGAATCAGAAAAACATCATGATTTCAAGATTCTCTCCTTGCCTTAAGAGAGATCCAGAGAAAAATGTTCGAAAAAACAGCATATTACCGCGAAATACCACTTTCAGAACTGAGGTTCCCTGCCCAGAGAAACACAAGGTTTGAAAAACACGTCTAGATTCATGTTCTCCCTAGGTAGTAGAATCAGAAAAACATCATGGTTTCAAGCTTCTCTCCTTGCCTTAAGAGAGATCCAAAGAATAAAGTTGGAAAAAACGGCCTATTACTGCATATACTCTAAAGGCCTACTGTATTGAGGGTGAAACTCGATTTATAGAACTGAGGTTCCCGTCCCTGACTAACACCAGATTTGAAAAAGACGTCGTGATTCATGTTCTCCCTAGGTAGTAGAATCAGAAAAACATCATGGTTTCAGGCTTCTCTCCTTGCCTTAAGAGAGATCCAAGGAATAAAGTTGGAAAAAACGGCCTATTACCGCATATACTCTAAAGGCCTATTGTATTGACGGTGAAACTCGATTTTTACAACTGAGGTTCCCGGCCCTGACTAACACCAGATTTGAAAAAGACGTCGTGATTCATGTTCTCCCTAGGTAGTAGAATCAGAAAAACATCCTGCTTTCAAGATTCTCTCCTTGCCTTAAGAGAGATCCAGAGAATCATATTGGAAAAAATGGCATATTACCGCGAAATACCACTTTCTGAACTGAGGTTCCCGGTCCAGACAAACACCAGATTTGAAAAAGACGTCGTGATTCCTGTTCTCCCTAGGTAGTAGAATCAGAAAAACATCATGGTTTCAAGATTCTCTCCTTGCCTTAAGAGAGATCCAGAGAATAATGTTCGAAAAAACGGCATATTACCGCAAAATACCACTTTCAGAACTGAGGTTCCCGGACCAGACAACCACCAGATTTGAAAAAGACGTCGTGATTCATGTTCTCCCTAGGTAGTTGAATCAGAAAAACATCATGGTTTCAAGATTCTCTCCTTGCCTTAAGAGAGATCCAGAGAATAATGTTCGAAAAAAAGACATATTACCGCGAAATACCACTTTCAGAACTCAGGTTCCCTGCCCAGACAAACACAAGATTTGAAAAACACGTCGTGATTCATGTTCTCCCTAGGTAGTAGAATCAGAAAAACATCATGGTTTCAAGCTTCTCTCCTTGCCTTAAGAGAGATCCAAAGGATAAAGTTTGAAAAAACGGCCTATTACCGCATACACTCTAAAGGCCTATTGTATTGACGGTGAAAGTCGATTTTTAGAACTGAGGTTCCCGTCCCTGACTAACACCAGATTTGAAAAAGACGTCGTGATTCATGTTCTCCCTAGGTAGTAGAATCAGAAAAACATCATGGTTTCAAGCTTCTCTCCTTGCCTTAAGAGAGATCCAAGGAATAAAGTTGGAAAAAACGGCCTATTACCGCATATACCCTAAAGGCCTATTGTATTGACGGTGAAACTCGATTTTTACAACTGAGGTTCCCGGCCCTGACTAACACCAGATTTGAAAAAGACGTCGTGATTCATGTTCTCCCTAGGTAGTGGAATCAGAAAAACATCCTGCTTTCAAGATTCTCTCCTTGTCTTAAGAGAGATCCAGAGAATCATATTGGAAAAAATGGTATATTACCGCGAAATACCACTTTCAGAACTGAGGTTCCCGGTCCAGACAAACACCAGATTTGAAAAAGACGTCGTGATTCCTGTTCTCCCTAGGTAGTAGAATCAGAAAAACATCATGGTTTCAAGATTCTCTCCTTGCCTTAAGAGAGATCCAGAGAATAATGTTCGAAAAAACGGCATATTACCGCAAAATACCACTTTCAGAACTGAGGTTCCCGGCCCAGACAACCACCAGATTTGAAAAAGACGTCATGATTCATGTTCTCCCTAGGTAGTAGAATCAGAAAAACATCATGGTTTCAAGATTCTCTCCTTGCCTTAAGAGAGATCCAGAGAATAATGTTCGAAAAAAAGACATATTACCGCGAAATACCACTTTCAGGACTCAGGTTCCCTGCCCAGACAAACACAAGATTTGAAAAACACGTCGTGATTCATGTTCTCCCTAGGTAGTAGAATCAGAAAAACATCATGGTTTCAAGCTTGTCTCCTTGCCTTAAGAGAGATCCAAAGAATAAAGTTGGAAAAAACGGCCTATTACCGCATATGCTCTAAAGGCCTACTGTATTGACGGTGAAATCGATTTTTAGAACTGAGGTTCCCGGCCCTGACTAACAACAGATTTGAATAAGACGTCATGATTCATGTTCTCCCTAGCTAGTAGAATCAGAAAAACATCATGGTTTCAAGATTCTCTCCTTCCCTTAAGAGAGATCCAGAGAATAATGTTCGAAATACCGGCATATTACCGCGAAATACCACTTTCAGAACTGAGGTTCCCGGCCGAGACAAACACCAGATTTGAAAAAGACGTCGTGATTCATGCTCTCCCTAGGTAGTAGAATCAGAAAAACATCATGATTTCAAGATTCTCTCCTTGCCTTAAGAGAGATCCAGAGAAAAATGTTCGAAAAAACAGCATATTACCGCGAAATACCACTTTCAGAACTGAGGTTCCCTGCCCAGAGAAACACAAGGTTTGAAAAACACGTCTAGATTCATGTTCTCCCTAGGTAGTAGAATCAGAAAAACATCATGGTTTCAAGCTTCTCTCCTTGCCTTAAGAGAGATCCAAAGAATAAAGTTGGAAAAAACGGCCTATTACTGCATATACTCTAAAGGCCTACTGTATTGAGGGTGAAACTCGATTTATAGAACTGAGGTTCCCGTCCCTGACTAACACCAGATTTGAAAAAGACGTCGTGATTCATGTTCTCCCTAGGTAGTAGAATCAGAAAAACATCATGGTTTCAGGCTTCTCTCCTTGCCTTAAGAGAGATCCAAGGAATAAAGTTGGAAAAAACGGCCTATTACCGCATATACTCTAAAGGCCTATTGTATTGACGGTGAAACTCGGTTTTTACAACTGAGGTTCCCGGCCCTGACTAACACCAGATTTGAAAAAGACGTCGTGATTCATGTTCTCCCTAGGTAGTAGAATCAGAAAAACATCCTGCTTTCAAGATTCTCTCCTTGCCTTAAGAGAGATCCAGAGAATCATATTGGAAAAAATGGCATATTACCGCGAAATACCACTTTCTGAACTGAGGTTCCCGGTCCAGACAAACACCAGATTTGAAAAAGACGTCGTGATTCCTGTTCTCCCTAGGTAGTAGAATCAGAAAAACATCATGGTTTCAAGATTCTCTCCTTGCCTTAAGAGAGATCCAGAGAATAATGTTCGAAAAAACGGCATATTACCGCAAAATACCACTTTCAGAACTGAGGTTCCCGGCCCAGACAACCACCAGATTTGAAAAAGACGTCGTGATTCATGTTCTCCCTAGGTAGTTGAATCAGAAAAACATCATGGTTTCAAGATTCTCTCCTTGCCTTAAGAGAGATCCAGAGAATAATGTTCGAAAAAAAGACATATTACCGCGAAATACCACTTTCAGAACTCAGGTTCCCTGCCCAGACAAACACAAGATTTGAAAAACACGTCGTGATTCATGTTCTCCCTAGGTAGTAGAATCAGAAAAACATCATGGTTTCAAGCTTCTCTCCTTGCCTTAAGAGAGATCCAAAGAATAAAGTTGGAAAAAACGGCCTATTACCGCATATACTCTAAAGGCCTATTGTATTGACGGTGAAACTCGATTTTTAGAACTGAGGTTCCCGGCCCTGACTAACACCAGATTTGAATAAGACGTCGTGATTCATGTTCTCCCTAGCTAGTAGAATCAGAAAAACATCATGGTTTCAAGATTCTCTCCTTCCCTTAAGAGAGATCCAGAGAATAATCTTCGAAATAACGGCATATTACCGCGAAATACCACTTTCAGAACTGAGGTTCCCGGCCCAGACAAACACCAGATTTGAAAAAGACGTCGTGATTCATGTTCTCCCTAGGTAGTAGAATCAGAAAAACCTCATGGTTTCAAGATTCTCTCCTTGCCTTAAGAGAGATCCAGAGAATAATGTTCGAAAAAACGGCATATTACCGCGAAATACCACTTTCAGAACTGAGGTTCCCGGCCCAGACAAACACCAGATTTGAAAAAGACGTCGTGATTCATGTTCTCCCTAGGTAGTAGAATCAGAAAAACATAATGATTTCAAGATTCTCTCCTTGCCTTAAGAGAGATCCAGAGAATAAAGTTGGAAAAAACGGCCTATTACCGCATATACTCTAAAGGCCTATTGTATTGACGGTGAAACTCGATTTTTAGAACTGAGGTTCCCGTCCCTGTCTAACATCAGATTTGAAAAAGACGTCGTGATTCATGTTCTCCCTAGGTAGTAGAATCAGAAAAACATCATGGTTTCAAGATTCTCTCCTTGCCTTAAGAGAGATCCAGAGAATAATATTGGAAAAAACGGCATATTACCACGAAATACCACTTTCAGAACTGAGCTTCCCCTCCCAGACAAACACCAGATTTGAAAAAGACGTCGTGATTCATGCTCTCTCTAGGTAGTAGAATCAGAAAAACATCATGGTTTCAAGATTCTCTCCTTGCCTTAAGAGAGATCCAGAGAATAAAGTTGGAAATAACGGCCTATTACCGCATATACTCTAAAGGCCTATTGTATTGACGGTGAAACTCGATTTTTAGAACTGAGGTTCCCGGCCCTGACTAACACCAGATTTGAAAAAGACGTCGTGATTCATGTTCTCCCTAGGTAGTAGAATCAGAAAAACATCATGGTTTCAAGATTCTCTCCTTGCCTTAAGAGAGATCCAGAGAATAATATTGGAAAAAACGGCCTATTACTGCGAAATACCACTTTCAGAACTGAGGTTCCCCTCCCAGAGAAACACCAGATTTGAAAACACGTCTTGATTGATGTTCTCCCTAGGTAGTAGAATCAGAAAAACATCATGGTTTCAAGATTCTCTCCTTGCCTTAAGAGAGATCCAGAGAATAATATTGGAAAAAACGGCCTATTATTGCGAAATACTACTTTCAGAACTGAGGTTCCCGGCCCAGACAAACACCAGATTTGAAAAAGACGTCGTGATTCATCTTCTCCCTAGGTAGTAGAATCAGAAAAACATCATGGTTTCAAGATTCTCTCCTTGCCTTAAGAGACATCCAGAGAATAATGTTCGAAAAAACGGCATATTATCGCGAAATACCACTTTCAGAACTGAGGTTCCCGGCCGAGACAAACACCAGATTTGAAAAAGACGTCGTGATTCATGTTCTCCCTAGGTAGTAGAATCAGAAAAACATCATGGTTTCAAGCTTCTCTCCTTGCCTTAAGAGAGATCCAAGGAATAAAGTTGGAAAAAACGGCCTATTACCGCATATACCCTAAAGGCCTATTGTATTGACGGTGAAACTCGATTTTTACAACTGAGGTTCCCGGCCCTGACTAACACCAGATTTGAAAAAGACGTCGTGATTCATGTTCTCCCTAGGTAGTGGAATCAGAAAAACATCCTGCTTTCAAGATTCTCTCCTTGTCTTAAGAGAGATCCAGAGAATCATATTGGAAAAAATGGCATATTACCGCGAAATACCACTTTCAGAACTGAGGTTCCCGGTCCAGACAAACACCAGATTTGAAAAAGACGTCGTGATTCCTGTTCTCCCTAGGTAGTAGAATCAGAAAAACATCATGGTTTCAAGATTCTCTCCTTGCCTTAAGAGAGATCCAGAGAATAATGTTCGAAAAAACGGCATATTACCGCAAAATACCACTTTCAGAACTGAGGTTCCCGGCCCAGACAACCACCAGATTTGAAAAAGACGTCGTGATTCATGTTCTCCCTAGGTAGTAGAATCAGAAAAACATCATGGTTTCAAGATTCTCTCCTTGCCTTAAGAGAGATCCAGAGAATAATGTTCGAAAAAAAGACATATTACCGCGAAATACCACTTTCAGGACTCAGGTTCCCTGCCCAGACAAACACAAGATTTGAAAAACACGTCGTGATTCATGTTCTCCCTAGGTAGTAGAATCAGAAAAACATCATGGTTTCAAGCTTCTCTCCTTGCCTTAAGAGAGATCCAAAGAATAAAGTTGGAAAAAACGGCCTATTACCGCATATGCTCTAAAGGCCTATTGTATTGACGGTGAAATCGATTTTTAGAACTGAGGTTCCCGGCCCTGACTAACACCAGATTTGAATAAGACGTCATGATTCATGTTCTCCCTAGCTAGTAGAATCAGAAAAACATCATGGTTTCAAGATTCTCTCCTTCCCTTAAGAGAGATCCAGAGAATAATGTTCGAAATACCGGCATATTACCGCGAAATACCACTTTCAGAACTGAGGTTCCCGGCCGAGACAAACACCAGATTTGAAAAAGACGTCGTGATTCATGCTCTCCCTAGGTAGTAGAATCAGAAAAACATCATGATTTCAAGATTCTCTCCTTGCCTTAAGAGAGATCCAGAGAAAAATGTTCGAAAAAACAGCATATTACCGCGAAATACCACTTTCAGAACTGAGGTTCCCTGCCCAGAGAAACACAAGGTTTGAAAAACACGTCTAGATTCATGTTCTCCCTAGGTAGTAGAATCAGAAAAACATCATGGTTTCAAGCTTCTCTCCTTGCCTTAAGAGAGATCCAAAGAATAAAGTTGGAAAAAACGGCCTATTACTGCATATACTCTAAAGGCCTACTGTATTGAGGGTGAAACTCGATTTATAGAACTGAGGTTCCCGTCCCTGACTAACACCAGATTTGAAAAAGACGTCGTGATTCATGTTCTCCCTAGGTAGTAGAATCAGAAAAACATCATGGTTTCAGGCTTCTCTCCTTGCCTTAAGAGAGATCCAAGGAATAAAGTTGGAAAAAACGGCCTATTACCGCATATACTCTAAAGGCCTATTGTATTGACGGTGAAACTCGATTTTTACAACTGAGGTTCCCGGCCCTGACTAACACCAGATTTGAAAAAGACGTCGTGATTCCTGTTCTCCCTAGGTAGTAGAATCAGAAAAACATCCTGCTTTCAAGATTCTCTCCTTGCCTTAAGAGAGATCCAGAGAATCATATTGGAAAAAATGGCATATTACCGCGAAATACCACTTTCTGAACTGAGGTTCCCGGTCCAGACAAACACCAGATTTGAAAAAGACGTCGTGATTCCTGTTCTCCCTAGGTAGTAGAATCAGAAAAACATCATGGTTTCAAGATTCTCTCCTTGCCTTAAGAGAGATCCAGAGAATAATGTTCGAAAAAACGGCATATTACCGCAAAATACCACTTTCAGAACTGAGGTTCCCGGCCCAGACAACCACCAGATTTGAAAAAGACGTCGTGATTCATGTTCTCCCTAGGTAGTTGAATCAGAAAAACATCATGGTTTCAAGATTCTCTCCTTGCCTTAAGAGAGATCCAGAGAATAATGTTCGAAAAAAAGACATATTACCGCGAAATACCACTTTCAGAACTCAGGTTCCCTGCCCAGACAAACACAAGATTTGAAAAACACGTCGTGATTCATGTTCTCCCTAGGTAGTAGAATCAGAAAAACATCATGGTTTCAAGCTTCTCTCCTTGCCTTAAGAGAGATCCAAAGAATAAAGTTGGAAAAAACGGCCTATTACCGCATATACTCTAAAGGCCTATTGTATTGACGGTGAAACTCGATTTTTAGAACTGAGGTTCCCGGCCCTGACTAACACCAGATTTGAATAAGACGTCGTGATTCATGTTCTCCCTAGCTAGTAGAATCAGAAAAACATCATGGTTTCAAGATTCTCTCCTTCCCTTAAGAGAGATCCAGAGAATAATCTTCGAAATAACGGCATATTACCGCGAAATACCACTTTCAGAACTGAGGTTCCCGGCCCAGACAAACACCAGATTTGAAAAAGACGTCGTGATTCATGTTCTCCCTAGGTAGTAGAATCAGAAAAACCTCATGGTTTCAAGATTCTCTCCTTGCCTTAAGAGAGATCCAGAGAATAATGTTCGAAAAAACGGCATATTACCGCAAAATACCACTTTCAGAACTGAGGTTCGCGGCCCAGACAACCACCAGATTTGAAAAAGGCGTCGTGATTCATGTTCTCCCTAGGTAGTAGAATCAGAAAAACATCATGATTTCAAGATTCTCTCCTTGCCTTAAGAGAGATCCAGAGAATAAAGTTGGAAAAAACGGCCTATTACCGCATATACTCTAAAGGCCTATTGTATTGACGGTGAAACTCGATTTTTAGAACTGAGGTTCCCGTCCCTGTCTAACATCAGATTTGAAAAAGACGTCGTGATTCATGTTCTCCCTAGGTAGTAGAATCAGAAAAACATCATGGTTTCAAGATTCTCTCCTTGCCTTAAGAGAGATCCAGAGAATAATATTGGAAAAAACGGCATATTACCACGAAATACCACTTTCAGAACTGAGCTTCCCCTCCCAGACAAACACCAGATTTGAAAAAGACGTCGTGATTCATGCTCTCCCTAGGTAGTAGAATCAGAAAAACATCATGGTTTCAAGATTCTCTCCTTGCCTTAAGAGAGATCCAGAGAATAAAGTTGGAAATAACGGCCTATTACCGCATATACTCTAAAGGCCTATTGTATTGACGGTGAAACTCGATTTTTAGAACTGAGGTTCCCGGCCCTGACTAACACCAGATTTGAAAAAGACGTCGTGATTCATGTTCTCCCTAGGTAGTAGAATCAGAAAAACATCATGGTTTCAAGATTCTCTCCTTGCCTTAAGAGAGATCCAGAGAATAATATTGGAAAAAACGGCCTATTACTGCGAAATACCACTTTCAGAACTGAGGTTCCCCTCCCAGAGAAACACCAGATTTGAAAACACGTCTTGATTGATGTTCTCCCTAGGTAGTAGAATCAGAAAAACATCATGGTTTCAAGATTCTCTCCTTGCCTTAAGAGAGATCCAGAGAATAATATTGGAAAAAACGGCCTATTATTGCGAAATACTACTTTCAGAACTGAGGTTCCCGGCCCAGACAAACACCAGATTTGAAAAAGACGTCGTGATTCATCTTCTCCCTAGGTAGTAGAATCAGAAAAACATCATGGTTTCAAGATTCTCTCCTTGCCTTAAGAGACATCCAGAGAATAATGTTCGAAAAAACGGCATATTATCGCGAAATACCACTTTCAGAACTGAGGTTCCCGGCCGAGACAAACACCAGATTTGAAAAAGACGTCGTGATTCATGCTCTCCCTAGGTAGTAGAATCAGAAAAACATCATGATTTGAAGATTCTCTCCTTGCCTTAAGAGAGATCCAGAGAAAAATGTTCGAAAAAACAGCATATTACCGCGAAATACCACTTTCAGAACTGAGGTTCCCTGCCCAGAGAAACACAAGGTTTGAAAAACACGTCTAGATTCATGTTCTCCCTAGGTAGTAGAATCAGAAAAACATCATGGTTTCAAGCTTCTCTCCTTGCCTTAAGAGAGATCCAAAGAATAAAGTTGGAAAAAACGGCCTATTACTGCATATACTCTAAAGGCCTACTGTATTGAGGGTGAAACTCGATTTATAGAACTGAGGTTCCCGTCCCTGACTAACACCAGATTTGAAAAAGACGTCGTGATTCATGTTCTCCCTAGGCAGTAGAATCAGAAAAACATCATGGTTTCAAGATTCTCTCCTTGCCTTAAGAGAGATCCAGAGAATAATATTGGAAAAAACGGCATATTACCGCGAAATACCACTTTCAGAACTGAGGTTCCCGGCCCAGACAAACACCAGATTTGAAAAAGACGTCGTGATTCATGTTCTCCCTAGGTAGTAGAATCAGAAAAACCTCATGGTTTCAACATTCTCTCCTTGCCTTAAGAGAGATCCAGAGAAAAATGTTCGAAAAAACAGCATATTACCGCGAAATACCACTTTCAGAACTGAGGTTCCCTGCCCAGAGAAACACAAGTTTTGAAAAACACGTCTAGATTCATGTTCTCCCTAGGTAGTAGAATCAGAAAAACATCATGGTTTCAAGCTTCTCTCCTTGCCTTAAGAGAGATCCAAAGAATAAAGTTGGAAAAAACGGCCTATTACTGCATATACTCTAAAGGCCTACTGTATTGAGGGTGAAACTCGATTTATAGAACTGAGGTTCCCGTCCCTGACTAACACCAGATTTGAAAAAGACGTCGTGATTCATGTTCTCCCTAGGTAGTAGAATCAGAAAAACATCATGGTTTCAAGATTCTCTCCTTGCCTTAAGACAGATCCAGAGAATAATATTGGAAAAAACGGCATATTACCGCGAAATACCACTTTCAGAACTGAGGTTCCCGGCCCAGACAAACACCAGATTTGAAAAAGAGTCGTGATTCATGTTCTCCCTAGGTAGTAGAATTAGAAAAACCTCATGGTTTCAACATTCTCTCCTTGCCTTAAGAGATACCCAGAGAATAATGTTCGAAAAAACAGCATATTACCGCGAAATACCACTTTCAGAACTGAGGTTCCCTGCCCAGACAAACACAAGATTTGAAAAACACGTCGTGATTCATGTTCTCCCTAGGTAGTAGAATCAGAAAAACATCATGGTTTCAAGCTTCTCTCCTTGCCTTAAGAGAGATCCAAAGGATAAAGTTGGAAAAAACGGCCTATTACCGCATATACTCTAAAGGCCTATTGTATTGACGGTGAAACTCGATTTTTAGAACTGAGGTTCCCGGCCCTGACTAACACCAGATTTGAAAAAGACGTCGTGATTCATGTTCTCCCTAGGTAGTAGAATCAGAAAAACATCATGGTTTCAAGATTCTCTCCTTGCCTTAAGAGAGATCCAGAGAAAAATATTGGAAAAAACGGCCTATTACTGCGAAATACCACTTTCAGAACTGAGGTTCCCGGCCCAGACAAACACAAGATTTGAAAAACACGTTGTGATTCATGTTCTCCCTAGGTAGTAGAATCAGAACAACATCATGGTTTCAAGCTTCTCTCCTTGCCTTAAGAGAGATCCAAAGAATAAAGTTGGAAAAAACGGCCTATTACCGCATATACTCTAAAGGCCTATTGTATTGACGGTGAAACTCGATTTTTAGAACTGAGGTTCCCGTCCGTGACTAACACCAGATTTGAAAAAGACGTCGTGATTCATGTTCTCCCTAGGTAGTAGAATCAGAAAAACATCAGGGTTTCAGGCTTCTCTCCTTGCCTTAAGAGAGATCCAAGGAATAAAGTTGGAAAAAACGGCCTATTACCGCATATACTCTAAAGGCCTATTGTATTGACGGTGAAACTCGATTTTTACAACTGAGGTTCCCGGCCCTGACTAACACCAGATTTGAAAAAGACGTCGTGATTCATGTTCTCCCTAGGTAGTAGAATCAGAAAAACATCCTGCTTTCAAGATTCTCTCCTTGCCTTAAGAGAGATCCAGAGAATCATATTGGAAAAAATGGCATATTACCGCGAAATACCACTTTCAGAACTGAGGTTCCCGGTCCAGACAAACACCAGATTTGAAAAAGACGTCGTGATTCATGTTCTCCCTAGGTAGTAGAATCAGAAAAACATCATGGTTTCAAGATTCTCTCCTTGCCTTAAGAGAGATCCAGAGAATAATGTTCGAAAAAACGGCATATTACCGCAAAATACCACTTTCAGAACTGAGGGTCCCGGCCCAGACAACCACCAGATTTGAAAAAGACGTCGTGATTCATGTTCTCCCTAGGTAGTAGAATCAGAAAAACATCATGGTTTCAAGCTTCTCTCCTTGCCTTAAGAGAGATCCAAAGGATAAAGTTGGAAAAAACGGCCTATTACCGCATATACTCTCATGGCCTATTGTATTGACGGTGAAACTCGATTTTTAGAACTGAGGTTCCCGTCCCTGACTAACACCAGATTTGAAAAAGACGTTGTGATTCATGTTCTCCCTAGGTAGTAGAATCAGAAAAACATCATGGTTTCAAGATTCTCTCCTTGCCTTAAGAGAGATCCAGAGAATAATATTGGAAAAAACGGCATATTACCACGAAATACCACTTTCAGAACTGAGGTTCCCGGCCCAGACAAACACCAGATTTGAAAAAGACGTCGTGATTCATGTTCTCCCTAGGTAGTAGAATCAGAAAAACATCATGGTTTCAACATTCTCTCCTTGCCTTAAGAGAGATCCAGAGAATAATGTTCGAAAAAACGGCATATTACCGCGAAATACCACTTTCAGAACTGAGGTTCCCTGCCCAGACAAACACCAGATTTGAAAAAGACGTCGTGATTCATGTTCTCCGTAGGTAGTAGAATCAGAAAAACATCATGGTTTCAGGCTTCTCTCCTTGCCTTAAGAGAGATCCAAGGAATAAAGTTGGAAAAAACGGCCTATTACCGCATATACTCTAAAGGCCTATTGTATTGACGGTGAAACTCGATTTTTACAACTGAGGTTCCCGGCCCTGACTAACACCAGATTTGAAAAAGACGTCGTGATTCATGTTCTCCCTAGGTAGTAGAATCAGAAAAACATCCTGCTTTCAAGATTCTCTCCTTGCCTTAAGAGAGATCCAGAGAATCATATTGGAAAAAATGGCATATTACCGCGAAATACCACTTTCAGAACTGAGGTTCCCGGTCCAGACAAACACCAGATTTGAAAAAGACGTCGTGATTCATGTTCTCCCTAGGTAGTAGAATCAGAAAAACATCATGGTTTCAAGATTCTCTCCTTGCCTTAAGAGAGATCCATAGAATAATGTTCAAAAAAACGGCCTATTACCGCGAAATACCACTTTCAGAACTGAGGTTCCCGGCCCAGACAAACACCAGATTTGAAAAAGACGTCGTGATTCATGTTCTCCCTAGGTAGTAGAATCAGAAAAACCTCATGGTTTCAACATTTTCTCCTTGCCTTAAGAGATATCCAGAGAATAATGTTCGAAAAAACGGCATATTACCGCAAAATACCACTTTCAGAACTGAGGTTCCCGGCCCAGACAACCAGCAGATTTCAAAAAAAGACGTCATGATTCATGTTCTCCCTAGGTAGTAGAATCAGAAAAACATCATGGTTTCAGGCTTCTCTCCTTGCCTTAAGAGAGATCCAAAGAATAAAGTTGGAAAAAACGGCCTATTACCGCATATACTCTAAAGGCCTATTGTATTGACGGTGAAACTCGACTTTTAGAACTGAGGTTCCCGTCCCTGACTAACACCAGATTTGAAAAAGACGTTGTGATTCATGTTCTCCCTAGGTAGTAGAATCAGAAAAACATCATAGTTTCATGATTCTCTCCTTGCCTTAAGAGAGATCCAGAGAATAATATTGGAAAAAACGGCATATTACCACGAAATACCACTTTCAGAACTGAGGTTCCTGGCCCAGACAAACACCAGATTTGAAAAAGACGTCGTGATTCATGTTCTCCCTAGGTAGTAGAATCAGAAAAACATCATGGTTTCAACATTCTCTCCTTGCCTTAAGAGAGATCCAGAGAATAATGTTCGAAAAAACGGCATATTACCGCGAAATACCACTTTCAGAACTGAGGTTCCCTGCCCAGACAAACACAAGATTTGGAAAACACGTCGTGATTCATGTTCTCCCTAGGTAGTAGAATTAGAAAAACATCATGGTTTCAAGCTTCTCTCCTTGCCTTAAGAGAGATCCAAAGGATAAATTTGGAAAAAACGGCCTATTACCGCATATACTCTAAAGGCCTATTGTATTGACGGTGAAACTCGATTTTTAGAACTGAGGTTCCCGGCCCTGACTAACACCAGATTTGAAAAAGACGTCGTGATTCATGTTCTCCCTAGGTAGTAGAATCAGAAAAACATCATGCTTTCAAGATTCTCTCCTTGCCTTAAGAGAGATCCAGAGAATAATATTGGAAAAAACGGCCTATTACTGCGAAATACCACTTTCAGAACTGAGGTTCCCGGCCCAGACAAACACAAGATTTGAAAAACACGTCGTGATTCATGTTCTCCCTAGGTAGTAGAATCAGAACAACATCATGGTTTCAAGCTTCTCTCCTTGCCTTAAGAGAGATCCAAAGAATAAAGTTGGAAAAAACGGCCTATTACCGCATATACTCTAAAGGCCTATTGTATTGACGGTGAAACTCGATTTTTAGAACTGAGATTCCCGTCCCTGACTAACACCAGATTTGAAAAAGACGTCGTGATTCATGTTCTCCCTAGGTAGTAGAATCAGAAAAACATCATGGTTTCAGGCTTCTCTCCTTGCCTTAAGAGAGATCCAAGGAATAAAGTTGGAAAAAACGGCCTATTACCGCATATACTCTAAAGGCCTATTGTATTGACGGTGAAACTCGATTTTTACAACTGAGGTTCCCGGCCCTGACTAACACCAGATTTGAAAAAGATGTCGTGATTCATGTTCTCCCTAGGTAGTAGAATCAGAAAAACATCCTGCTTTCAAGATTCTCTCCTTGCCTTAAGAGAGATCCAGAGAATCATATTGGAAAAAATGGCATATTACCGCGAAATACCACTTTCAGAACTGAGGTTCCCGGTCCAGACAAACACCAGATTTGAAAAAGACGTCGTGATTCATGTTCTCCCTAGGTAGTAGAATCAGAAAAACATCATGGTTTCAAGATTCTCTCCTTGCCTTAAGAGAGATCCATAGAATAATGTTCAAAAAAACGGCCTATTACCGCGAAATACCACTTTCAGAACTGAGGTTCCCGGCCCAGACAAACACCAGATTTGAAAAAGACGTCGTGATTCATGTTCTCCCTAGGTAGTAGAATCAGAAAAACCTCATGGTTTCAACATTCTCTCCTTGCCTTAAGAGATATCCAGAGAATAATGTTCGAAAAAACGGCATATTACCGCAAAATACCACTTTCAGAACTGAGGTTCCCGGCCCAGACAACCAGCAGATTTCAAAAAAAGACGTCATGATTCATGTTCTCCCTAGGTAGTAGAATCAGAAAAACATCATGGTTTCAGGCATCTCTCCTTGCCTTAAGAGAAATCCAAAGAATAAAGTTGGAAAAAACGGCCTATTACCGCATATACTCTAAAGGCCTATTGTATTGACGGTGAAACTCGACTTTTAGAACTGAGGTTCCCGGCCCTGACTAACACCAGATTTGAAAAAGACGTCGTGATTCATGTTCTCCCTAGGTAGTAGAATCAGAAAAACATCATGCTTTCAAGATTCTCTCCTTGCCTTAAGAGAGATCCAGAGAATAATATTGGAAAAAACGGCCTATTACTGCGAAATACCACTTTCAGAACTGAGGTTCCCATCCCAAACACCAGATTTGAAAAACACGTCGTGATTCATGTTCTCCCTAGGTAGTAGAGTCAGAAAAACATCATGGTTTCAAGATTCTCTCCTTGCCTTAAGAGAGATCCAGAGAATAATGTTCGAAAAAACGGCATATTACCGCAAAATACCACTTTCAGAACTGAGGTTCCCGGCCCAGACAACCACCAGAGTTGAAAAAGACGTCGTGATTCATGTTCTCCCTAGGTAGTAGAGTCAGAAAAACATCATGGTTTCAAGATTCTCTCCTTGCCTTAAGAGAGATCCAGAGAATAATGTTCGAAAAAACGGCATATTACCGCGAAATACCACTTTCAGAATTGAGGTTCCCTGCCCAAACACAAGATTTGAAAAACACTTCGTGATTCATGTTCTCCCTAGGTAGTAGAATCAGAAAAACATCATGGTTTCAAGCTTCTCTCCTTGCCTTAAGAGAGATCCAAAGGATAAATTTGGAAAAAAAGGCCTATTACCGCATATACTCTAACGGCCTATTGTATTGACAGTGAAACTCGATATTTAGAACTGAAGTTCCCGGCCCTGACTAACACCAGATTTGAGAAAGACGTCGTGATTCATGTTCTCCCAACGTAGTAGAATCAGAAAAACATCATGGTTTCAAGCTTCTCTCCTTGCCTTAAGAGAGATCCAGAAAATAATATTGGAAAAAACGGCCTATTACTGCGAAATACCACTTTCAGAACTGAGGTTCCCGGCCCAGACAAACACAAGATTTGAAAAACACGTCGTGATTCATGTTCTCCCTAGGTAGTAGAATCAGAAAAACATCATGGTTTCAAGCTTCTCTCCTTGCCTTAAGAGAGATCGAAAGAATAAAGTTGGAAAAAACGGCCTATTACCTCACATACTCTAAATGCCTATTGTATTGACGGTGAAACTCGATTTTTAGAACTGAGGTTCCCGGCCCTGACTAACACCAGATTTGAAAAAGACGTCGTGATTCATGTTCTCCCAATGTAGTAGAATCAGAAAAACATCATGCTTTCAAGATTCTCTCCTTGCCTTAAGAGAGATCCAGAGAATAATATTGGAAAAAACGGCATATTACTGCGAAATACCACTTTCAGTACTTGGGTTCCCGGCCCTGACTAACACCAGATTTGAATAAGACGTCGTGATTCATGTTCTCCCTAGCTAGTAGAATCAGAAAAACATCATGGTTTCAAGATTCTCTCCTTCCCTTAAGAGAGATCCAGAGAATAATGTTCGAAAAAACAGCATATTACCGCGAAATACCACTTTCAGAACAGAGGTTCCCGGCCGAGACAAACACCAGATTTGAAAAAGACATCGTGATTCATGCTCTCCCTAGGTAGTAGAATCAGAAAAACATCATGATTTCAAGATTCTCTCCTTGCCTTAAGAGAGATCCAGAGAAAAATGTTCGAAAAAACAGCATATTACCGCGAAATACCACTTTCAGAACTGAGGTTCCCTGCCCAGAGAAACACAAGGTTTGAAAAACACGTCTAGATTCATGTTCTCCCTAGGTAGTAGAATCAGAAAAACATCATGGTTTCAAGCTTCTCTCCTTGCCTTAAGAGAGATCCAAAGAATAAAGTTGGAAAAAACGGCCTATTACTGCATATACTCTAAAGGCCTACTGTATTGAGGGTGAAACTCGATTTATAGAACTGAGGTTCCCGTCCCTGACTAACACCAGATTTGAAAAAGACGTTGTGATTCATGTTCTCCCTAGGTAGTAGAATCAGAAAAACATCATGGTTTCAAGATACTCTCCTTGCCTTAAGAGAGATCCATAGAATAATGTTCAAAAAAACGGCCTATTACCGCGAAATACCACTTTCAGAACTGAGGTTCCCGGCCCAGACAAACACCAGATTTGAAAAAGACGTCGTGATTCATGTTCTCCCTAGGTAGTAGAATCAGAAAAACCTCATGGTTTCAACATTCTCTCCTTGCCTTAAGAGATATCCAGAGAATAATGTTCGAAAAAACGGCATATTACCTCAAAATACCACTTTCAGAACTGAGGTTCCCGGCCCAGACAACCACCAGATTTCAAAAAAAGACGTTGTGATTCCTGTTCTCCCTAGGTAGTAGAATCAGAAAAACATCATGGTTTCAAGATTCTCTCCTTGCCTTATGAGAGATCCAGAGAATAATGTTCGAAAAAACGGCATATTACCACGAAATACCACTTTCAGAACTGAGGTTCCCTGCCCGGACAAACACAAGATTTGAAAAACACGTCGTGATTCATGTTCTCCCTAGGTAGTAGAATCAGAAAAACATCCTGCTTTCAAGATTCTCTCCTTGCCTTAAGAGAGATCCAGAGAATAATATTGGAAAAAACGGCCTATTACTGCGAAATACCACTTTCAGAACTGAGGTTCCCCTCCCAGACAAACACCAGATTTGAAAAACACGTCTTGATTCATGTTCTCCCTAGGTAGTAGAATCAGAAAAACATCATGGTTTCAGGCTTCTCTCCTTGCCTTAAGAGAGATCCAAAGAATAAAGTTGGAAAAAACGGCCTATTACCGCATATACTCTAAAGGCCTATTGTATTGACGGTGAAACTCGACTTTTAGAACTGAGGTTCCCGGCCCTGACTAACACCAGATTTGAAAAAGACGTCGTGATTCATGTTCTCCCTAGGTAGTAGAATGAGAAAAACATCATGCTTTCAAGATTCTCTCCTTGCCTTAAGAGAGATCCAGAGAATAATATTGGAAAAAACGGCCTATTACTGCGAAATACCACTTTCAGAACTGAGGTTCCCCTCCCAGAGAAACACCAGATTTGAAAACACGTCTTGATTGATGTTCTCCCTAGGTAGTAGAATCAGAAAAACATCATGGTTTCAAGATTCTCTCCTTGCCTTAAGAGAGATCCAGAGAATAATATTGGAAAAAACGGCCTATTATTGCGAAATACTACTTTCAGAACTGAGGTTCCCGGCCCAGACAAACACCAGATTTGAAAAAGACGTCGTGATTCATCTTCTCCCTAGGTAGTAGAATCAGAAAAACATCATGGTTTCAAGATTCTCTCCTTGCCTTAAGAGACATCCAGAGAATAATGTTCGAAAAAACGGCATATTATCGCGAAATACCACTTTCAGAACTGAGGTTCCCGGCCGAGACAAACACCAGATTTGAAAAAGACGTCGTGATTCATGCTCTCCCTAGGTAGTAGAATCAGAAAAACATCATGATTTCAAGATTCTCTCCTTGCCTTAAGAGAGATCCAGAGAAAAATGTTCGAAAAAACAGCATATTACCGCGAAATACCACTTTCAGAACTGAGGTTCCCTGCCCAGAGAAACACAAGGTTTGAAAAACACGTCTAGATTCATGTTCTCCCTAGGTAGTAGAATCAGAAAAACATCATGGTTTCAAGCTTCTCTCCTTGCCTTAAGAGAGATCCAAAGAATAAAGTTGGAAAAAACGGCCTATTACTGCATATACTCTAAAGGCCTACTGTATTGAGGGTGAAACTCGATTTATAGAACTGAGGTTCCCGTCCCTGACTAACACCAGATTTGAAAAAGACGTCGTGATTCATGTTCTCCCTAGGCAGTAGAATCAGAAAAACATCATGGTTTCAAGATTCTCTCCTTGCCTTAAGAGAGATCCAGAGAATAATATTGGAAAAAACGGCATATTACCGCGAAATACCACTTTCAGAACTGAGGTTCCCGGCCCAGACAAACACCAGATTTGAAAAAGACGTCGTGATTCATGTTCTCCCTAGGTAGTAGAATCAGAAAAACCTCATGGTTTCAACATTCTCTCCTTGCCTTAAGAGAGATCCAGAGAAAAATGTTCGAAAAAACAGCATATTACCGCGAAATACCACTTTCAGAACTGAGGTTCCCTGCCCAGAGAAACACAAGTTTTGAAAAACACGTCTAGATTCATGTTCTCCCTAGGTAGTAGAATCAGAAAAACATCATGGTTTCAAGCTTCTCTCCTTGCCTTAAGAGAGATCCAAAGAATAAAGTTGGAACAAACGGCCTATTACTGCATATACTCTAAAGGCCTACTGTATTGAGGGTGAAACTCGATTTATAGAACTGAGGTTCCCGTCCCTGACTAACACCAGATTTGAAAAAGACGTCGTGATTCATGTTCTCCCTAGGTAGTAGAATCAGAAAAACATCATGGTTTCAAGATTCTCTCCTTGCCTTAAGACAGATCCAGAGAATAATATTGGAAAAAACGGCATATTACCGCGAAATACCACTTTCAGAACTGAGGTTCCCGGCCCAGACAAACACCAGATTTGAAAAAGAGTCGTGATTCATGTTCTCCCTAGGTAGTAGAATTAGAAAAACCTCATGGTTTCAACATTCTCTCCTTGCCTTAAGAGATACCCAGAGAATAATGTTCGAAAAAACAGCATATTACCGCGAAATACCACTTTCAGAACTGAGGTTCCCTGCCCAGACAAACACAAGATTTGAAAAACACGTCGTGATTCATGTTCTCCCTAGGTAGTAGAATCAGAAAAACATCATGGTTTCAAGATTCTCTCCTTGCCTTAAGAGAGATCCAGAGAATAATATTGGAAAAAACGGCATATTACCACGAAATACCACTTTCAGAACTGAGGTTCCCGGCCCAGACAAACACCAGATTTGAAAAAGACGTCGTGATTCATGTTCTCCCTAGGTAGTAGAATCAGAAAAACATCATGGTTTCAACATTCTCTCCTTGCCTTAAGAGAGATCCAGAGAATAATGTTCGAAAAAACGGCATATTACCGCGAAATACCACTTTCAGAACTGAGGTTCCCTGCCCAGACAAACACCAGATTTGAAAAAGACGTCGTGATTCATGTTCTCCCTAGGTAGTAGAATCAGAAAAACATCATGGTTTCAGGCTTCTCTCCTTGCCTTAAGAGAGATCCAAGGAATAAAGTTGGAAAAAACGGCCTATTACCGCATATACTCTAAAGGCCTATTGTATTGACGGTGAAACTCGATTTTTACAACTGAGGTTCCCGGCCCTGACTAACACCAGATTTGAAAAAGACGTCGTGATTCATGTTCTCCCTAGGTAGTAGAATCAGAAAAACATCCTGCTTTCAAGATTCTCTCCTTGCCTTAAGAGAGATCCAGAGAATCATATTGGAAAAAATGGCATATTACCGCGAAATACCACTTTCAGAACTGAGGTTCCCGGTCCAGACAAACACCAGATTTGAAAAAGACGTCGTGATTCATGTTCTCCCTAGGTAGTAGAATCAGAAAAACATCATGGTTTCAAGATTCTCTCCTTGCCTTAAGAGAGATCCATAGAATAATGTTCAAAAAAACGGCCTATTACCGCGAAATACCACTTTCAGAACTGAGGTTCCCGGCCCAGACAAACACCAGATTTGAAAAAGACGTCGTGATTCATGTTCTCCCTAGGTAGTAGAATCAGAAAAACCTCATGGTTTCAACATTTTCTCCTTGCCTTAAGAGATATCCAGAGAATAATGTTCGAAAAAACGGCATATTACCGCAAAATACCACTTTCAGAACTGAGGTTCCCGGCCCAGACAACCAGCAGATTTCAAAAAAAGACGTCATGATTCATGTTCTCCCTAGGTAGTAGAATCAGAAAAACATCATGGTTTCAGGCTTCTCTCCTTGCCTTAAGAGAGATCCAAAGAATAAAGTTGGAAAAAACGGCCTATTACCGCATATACTCTAAAGGCCTATTGTATTGACGGTGAAACTCGACTTTTAGAACTGAGGTTCCCGTCCCTGACTAACACCAGATTTGAAAAAGACGTTGTGATTCATGTTCTCCCTAGGTAGTAGAATCAGAAAAACATCATAGTTTCAAGATTCTCTCCTTGCCTTAAGAGAGATCCAGAGAATAATATTGGAAAAAACGGCATATTACCACGAAATACCACTTTCAGAACTGAGGTTCCTGGCCCAGACAAACACCAGATTTGAAAAAGACGTCGTGATTCATGTTCTCCCTAGGTAGTAGAATCAGAAAAACATCATGGTTTCAACATTCTCTCCTTGCCTTAAGAGAGATCCAGAGAATAATGTTCGAAAAAACGGCATATTACCGCGAAATACCACTTTCAGAACTGAGGTTCCCTGCCCAGACAAACACAAGATTTGGAAAACACGTCGTGATTCATGTTCTCCCTAGGTAGTAGAATTAGAAAAACATCATGGTTTCAAGCTTCTCTCCTTGCCTTAAGAGAGATCCAAAGGATAAATTTGGAAAAAACGGCCTATTACCGCATATACTCTAAAGGCCTATTGTATTGACGGTGAAACTCGTTTTTTAGAACTGAGGTTCCCGGCCCTGACTAACACCAGATTTGAAAAAGACGTCGTGATTCATGTTCTCCCTAGGTAGTAGAATCAGAAAAACATCATGCTTTCAAGATTCTCTCCTTGCCTTAAGAGAGATACAGAGAATAATATTGGAAAAAATGGCCTATTACTGCGAAATACCACTTTCAGAACTGAGGTTCCCGGCCCAGACAAACACAAGATTTGAAAAACACGTCGTGATTCATGTTCTCCCTAGGTAGTAGAATCAGAACAACATCATGGTTTCAAGCTTCTCTCCTTGCCTTAAGAGAGATCCAAAGAATAAAGTTGGAAAAAACGGCCTATTACCGCATATACTCTAAAGGCCTATTGTATTGACGGTGAAACTCGATTTTTAGAACTGAGATTCCCGTCCCTGACTAACACCAGATTTGAAAAAGACGTCGTGATTCATGTTCTCCCTAGGTAGTAGAATCAGAAAAACATCATGGTTTCAGGCTTCTCTCCTTGCCTTAAGAGAGATCCAAGGAATAAAGTTGGAAAAAACGGCCTATTACCGCATATACTCTAAAGGCCTATTGTATTGACGGTGAAACTCGATTTTTACAACTGAGGTTCCCGGCCCTGACTAACACCAGATTTGAAAAAGATGTCGTGATTCATGTTCTCCCTAGGTAGTAGAATCAGAAAAACATCCTGCTTTCAAGATTCTCTCCTTGCCTTAAGAGAGATCCAGAGAATCATATTGGAAAAAATGGCATATTACCGCGAAATACCACTTTCAGAACTGAGGTTCCCGGTCCAGACAAACACCAGATTTGAAAAAGACGTCGTGATTCATGTTCTCCCTAGGTAGTAGAATCAGAAAAACATCATGGTTTCAAGATTCTCTCCTTGCCTTAAGAGAGATCCATAGAATAATGTTCAAAAAAACGGCCTATTACCGCGAAATACCACTTTCAGAACTGAGGTTCCCGGCCCAGACAAACACCAGATTTGAAAAAGACGTCGTGATTCATGTTCTCCCTAGGTAGTAGAATCAGAAAAACCTCATGGTTTCAACATTCTCTCCTTGCCTTAAGAGATATCCAGAGAATAATGTTCGAAAAAACGGCATATTACCGCAAAATACCACTTTCAGAACTGAGGTTCCCGGCCCAGACAACCAGCAGATTTCAAAAAAAGACGTCATGATTCATGTTCTCCCTAGGTAGTAGAATCAGAAAAACATCATGGTTTCAGGCATCTCTCCTTGCCTTAAGAGAGATCCAAAGAATAAAGTTGGAAAAAACGGCCTATTACCGCATATACTCTAAAGGCCTATTGTATTGACGGTGAAACTCGACTTTTAGAACTGAGGTTCCCGGCCCTGACTAACACCAGATTTGAAAAAGACGTCGTGATTCATGTTCTCCCTAGGTAGTAGAATCAGAAAAACATCATGCTTTCAAGATTCTCTCCTTGCCTTAAGAGAGATCCAGAGAATAATATTGGAAAAAACGGCCTATTACTGCGAAATACCACTTTCAGAACTGAGGTTCCCATCCCAAACACCAGATTTGAAAAACACGTCGTGATTCATGTTCTCCCTAGGTAGTAGAGTCAGAAAAACATCATGGTTTCAAGATTCTCTCCTTGCCTTAAGAGAGATCCAGAGAATAATGTTCGAAAAAACGGCATATTACCGCAAAATACCACTTTCAGAACTGAGGTTCCCGGCCCAGACAACCACCAGAGTTGAAAAAGACGTCGTGATTCATGTTCTCCCTAGGTAGTAGAGTCAGAAAAACATCATGGTTTCAAGATTCTCTCCTTGCCTTAAGAGAGATCCAGAGAATAATGTTCGAAAAAACGGCATATTACCGCGAAATACCACTTTCAGAATTGAGGTTCCCTGCCCAAACACAAGATTTGAAAAACACTTCGTGATTCATGTTCTCCCTAGGTAGTAGAATCAGAAAAACATCATGGTTTCAAGCTTCTCTCCTTGCCTTAAGAGAGATCCAAAGGATAAATTTGGAAAAAAAGGCCTATTACCGCATATACTCTAACGGCCTATTGTATTGACGGTGAAACTCGATATTTAGAACTGAAGTTCCCGGCCCTGACTAACACCAGATTTGAGAAAGACGTCGTGATTCATGTTCTCCCAACGTAGTAGAATCAGAAAAACATCATGGTTTCAAGCTTCTCTCCTTGCCTTAAGAGAGATCCAGAAAATAATATTGGAAAAAACGGCCTATTACTGCGAAATACCACTTTCAGAACTGAGGTTCCCGGCCCAGACAAACACAAGATTTGAAAAACACGTCGTGATTCATGTTCTCCCTAGGTAGTAGAATCAGAAAAACATCATGGTTTCAAGCTTCTCTCCTTGCCTTAAGAGAGATCGAAAGAATAAAGTTGGAAAAAACGGCCTATTACCTCACATACTCTAAAGGCCTATTGTATTGACGGTGAAACTCGATTTTTAGAACTGAGGTTCCCGGCCCTGACTAACACCAGATTTGAAAAAGACGTCGTGATTCATGTTCTCCCAATGTAGTAGAATCAGAAAAACATCATGCTTTCAAGATTCTCTCCTTGCCTTAAGAGAGATCCAGAGAATAATATTGGAAAAAACGGCATATTACTGCGAAATACCACTTTCAGTACTTGGGTTCCCGGCCCTGACTAACACCAGATTTGAATAAGACGTCGTGATTCATGTTCTCCCTAGCTAGTAGAATCAGAAAAACATCATGGTTTCAAGATTCTCTCCTTCCCTTAAGAGAGATCCAGAGAATAATGTTCGAAAAAACAGCATATTACCGCGAAATACCACTTTCAGAACTGAGGTTCCCGGCCGAGACAAACACCAGATTTGAAAAAGACGTCGTGATTCATGCTCTCCCTAGGTAGTAGAATCAGAAAAACATCATGATTTCAAGATTCTCTCCTTGCCTTAAGAGAGATCCAGAGAAAAATGTTCGAAAAAACAGCATATTACCGCGAAATACCACTTTCAGAACTGAGGTTCCCTGCCCAGAGAAACACAAGGTTTGAAAAACACGTCTAGATTCATGTTCTCCCTAGGTAGTAGAATCAGAAAAACATCATGGTTTCAAGCTTCTCTCCTTGCCTTAAGAGAGATCCAAAGAATAAAGTTGGAAAAAACGGCCTATTACTGCATATACTCTAAAGGCCTACTGTATTGAGGGTGAAACTCGATTTATAGAACTGAGGTTCCCGTCCCTGACTAACACCAGATTTGAAAAAGACGTTGTGATTCATGTTCTCCCTAGGTAGTAGAATCAGAAAAACATCATGGTTTCAAGATTCTCTCCTTGCCTTAAGAGAGATCCATAGAATAATGTTCAAAAAAACGGCCTATTACCGCGAAATACCACTTTCAGAACTGAGGTTCCCGGCCCAGACAAACACCAGATTTGAAAAAGACGTCGTGATTCATGTTCTCCCTAGGTAGTAGAATCAGAAAAACCTCATGGTTTCAACATTCTCTCCTTGCCTTAAGAGATATCCAGAGAATAATGTTCGAAAAAACGGCATATTACCTCAAAATACCACTTTCAGAACTGAGGTTCCCGGCCCAGGCAACCACCAGATTTCAAAAAAAGACGTTGTGATTCATGTTCTCCCTAGGTAGTAGAATCAGAAAAACATCATGGTTTCAAGATTCTCTCCTTGCCTTATGAGAGATCCAGAGAATAATGTTCGAAAAAACGGCATATTACCACGAGATACCACTTTCAGAACTGAGGTTCCCTGCCCGGACAAACACAAGATTTGAAAAACACGTCGTGATTCATGTTCTCCCTAGGTAGTAGAATCAGAAAAACATCCTGCTTTCAAGATTCTCTCCTTGCCTTAAGAGAGATCCAGAGAATAATATTGGAAAAAACGGCCTATTACTGCGAAATACCACTTTCAGAACTGAGGTTCCCCTCCCAGACAAACACCAGATTTGAAAAACACGTCTTGATTCATGTTCTCCCTAGGTAGTAGAATCAGAAAAACATCATGGTTTCAGGCTTCTCTCCTTGCCTTAAGAGAGATCCAAAGAATAAAGTTGGAAAAAACGGCCTATTACCGCATATACTCTAAAGGCCTATTGTATTGACGGTGAAACTCGACTTTTAGAACTGAGGTTCCCGGCCCTGACTAACACCAGATTTGAAAAAGACGTCGTGATTCATGTTCTCCCTAGGTAGTAGAATGAGAAAAACATCATGCTTTCAAGATTCTCTCCTTGCCTTAAGAGAGATCCAGAGAATAATATTGGAAAAAACGGCCTATTACTGCGAAA
This sequence comes from Liasis olivaceus, assembly GCA_030867105.1. Classification (NCBI taxonomy): domain Eukaryota; kingdom Metazoa; phylum Chordata; class Lepidosauria; order Squamata; family Pythonidae; genus Liasis; species Liasis olivaceus. The sequence continues at coordinate 62,133,169 of CM061351.1, forward strand.
TACCACTTTCAGAACTGAGGTTCCCATCCCAGACAAACACCAGATTTGAAAAACACGTCGTGATTCATGTTCTCCCTAGGTAGTAGAATCAGAAAAACATCATGGTTTCAAGCTTCTCTCCTTGCCTTAAGAGAGATCCAAGGAATAAAGTTGGAAAAAACGGCATATTACCACGAAATACCACTTTCAGAACTGCGGTTCCCGGCCCAGACAAACACCAGATTTGAAAAAGACGCCGTGATTCATGTTCTCCCAAGGTAGTAGAATCGAAAAACATCATGGTTTCAAGATTCTCTCCTTGCCTTAAGAGAGATCCAGAGAATAATATTGGAAAAAACGGCATATTACCGCGAAATACCACTTTCAGAACTGAGGTTCCCGGCCCAGACAAACACCAGATTTGAAAAAGACGTCGTGATTCATGTTCTCCCTAGGTAGTAGAATCAGAAAAACCTCATGGTTTCAACATTCTCTCCTTGCCTTAAGAGATATCCAGAGAATAATGTTCGAAAAAACGGCATATTACCGCAAAATACCACCTTCAGAACTGAGGTTCCCTGCCCAGACAAACACAAGATTTGAAAAACACGTCGTGATTCATGTTCTCCCTAGGTAGTAGAATCAGAAAAACATCATGGTTTCAAGCTTCTCTCCTTGCCTTAAGAGAGATCCAAAGGATAAAGTGGGAAAAAACGGCCTATTACCGCATATACTCTAAAGGCCTATTGTATTGACGGTGAAACTCGATTTTTAGAACTGAGGTTCCCGTCCCTGACTAACACCAGATTTGAAAAAGACGTCGTGATTCTTGTTCTCCCTAGGTAGTAGAATCAGAAAAACATCATGGTTTCAAGATTCTCTCCTTGCCTTAAGAGAGATCCAGAGAATAATATTGGAAAAAACGGCATATTACCGCGAAATACCACTTTCAGAACTGAGGTTCCCGGCCCAGACAAACACCAGATTTGAAAAAGACGTCGTGATTCATGTTCTCCCTAGGTAGTAGAATCAGAAAAACATCATGGTTTCAACATTCTCTCCTTGCCTTAAGAGAGATCCAGAGAATAATGTTCGAAAAAACGGCATATTACCGCGAAATACCACTTTCAGAACTGAGGTTCCCTGCCCAGAGAAACACAAGATTTGAAAAACACGTCTAGATTCATGTTCTCCCTAGGTAGTAGAATCAGAAAAACATCATGGTTTCAAGCTTCTCTCCTTCCCTTAAGAGAGATCCAAAGGATAAAGTTGGAAAAAACGGCCTATTACTGCATATACTCTAAAGGCCTATTGTATTGACGGTGAAACTCGATTTTTAGAACTGAGGTTCCCGGCCCTGACTAACACCAGATTTGAAAAAGACGTCGTGATTCATGTTCTCCCTAGGTAGTAGAATCAGAAAAACATCATGCTTTCAAGATTCTCTCCTTGCCTTAAGAGAGATCCAGAGAATAATATTGGAAAAAACGGCCTATTACTGCGAAATACCCCTTTCAGAACTGAGGTTCCCGGCCCAGACAAACACAAGATTTGAAAAACACGTCGTGATTCATGTTCTCCCTAGGTAGTAGAATCAGAAAAACATCATGGTTTCAGGCTTCTCTCCTTGCCTTAAGAGAGATCCAAGGAATAAAGTTGGAAAAAACGGCATATTACCACGAAATACCACTTTCAGAACTGCGGTTCCCGGCCCAGACAAACACCAGATTTGAAAAAGACGCCGTGATTCATGTTCTCCCAAGGTAGTAGAATCGAAAAACATCATGGTTTCAAGATTCTCTCCTTGCCTTAAGAGAGATCCAGAGAATAATATTGGAAAAAACGGCATATTACCGCGAAATACCACTTTCAGAACTGAGGTTCCCGGCCCAGACAAACACCAGATTTGAAAAAGACGTCGTGATTCATGTTCTCCCTAGGTAGTAGAATCAGAAAAACCTCATGGTTTCAACATTCTCTCCTTGCCTTAAGAGATATCCAGAGAATAATGTTCGAAAAAACGGCATATTACCGCGAAATACCACTTTCAGAACTGAGGTTCCCTGCCCAGACAAACACAAGATTTGAAAAACACGTCGTGATTCATGTTCTCCCTAGGTAGTAGAATCAGAAAAACATCATGGTTTCAAGCTTCTCTCCTTGCCTTAAGAGAGATCCAAAGGATAAAGTGGGAAAAAACGGCCTATTACCGCATATACTCTAAAGGCCTATTGTATTGACGGTGAAACTCGATTTTTAGAACTGAGGTTCCCGTCCCTGACTAACACCAGATTTGAAAAAGACGTCGTGATTCATGTTCTCCCTAGGTAGTAGAATCAGAAAAACATCATGGTTTCAAGATTCTCTCCTTGCCTTAAGAGAGATCCAGAGAATAATATTGGAAAAAACGGCATATTACCGCGAAATACCACTTTCAGAACTGAGGTTCCCGGCCCAGACAAACACCAGATTTGAAAAAGACGTCGTGATTCATGTTCTCCCTAGGTAGTAGAATCAGAAAAACATCATGGTTTCAAGCTTCTCTCCTTGCCTTAAGAGAGATCGAAAGAATAAAGTTGGAAAAAACGGCCTATTACCTCACATACTCTAAAGGCCTATTGTATTGACGGTGAAACTCGATTTTTAGAACTGAGGTTCCCGGCCCTGACTAACACCAGATTTGAAAAAGACGTCGTGATTCATGTTCTCCCAATGTAGTAGAATCAGAAAAACATCATGCTTTCAAGATTCTCTCCTTGCCTTAAGAGAGATCCAGAGAATAATATTGGAAAAAACGGCATATTACTGCGAAATACCACTTTCAGTACTTGGGTTCCCGGCCCTGACTAACACCAGATTTGAATAAGACGTCGTGATTCATGTTCTCCCTAGCTAGTAGAATCAGAAAAACATCATGGTTTCAAGATTCTCTCCTTCCCTTAAGAGAGATCCAGAGAATAATGTTCGAAAAAACAGCATATTACCGCGAAATACCACTTTCAGAACTGAGGTTCCCGGCCGAGACAAACACCAGATTTGAAAAAGACGTCGTGATTCATGCTCTCCCTAGGTAGTAGAATCAGAAAAACATCATGATTTCAAGATTCTCTCCTTGCCTTAAGAGAGATCCAGAGAAAAATGTTCGAAAAAACAGCATATTACCGCGAAATACCACTTTCAGAACTGAGGTTCCCTGCCCAGAGAAACACAAGGTTTGAAAAACACGTCTAGATTCATGTTCTCCCTAGGTAGTAGAATCAGAAAAACATCATGGTTTCAAGCTTCTCTCCTTGCCTTAAGAGAGATCCAAAGAATAAAGTTGGAAAAAACGGCCTATTACTGCATATACTCTAAAGGCCTACTGTATTGAGGGTGAAACTCGATTTATAGAACTGAGGTTCCCGTCCCTGACTAACACCAGATTTGAAAAAGACGTTGTGATTCATGTTCTCCCTAGGTAGTAGAATCAGAAAAACATCATGGTTTCAAGATTCTCTCCTTGCCTTAAGAGAGATCCATAGAATAATGTTCAAAAAAACGGCCTATTACCGCGAAATACCACTTTCAGAACTGAGGTTCCCGGCCCAGACAAACACCAGATTTGAAAAAGACGTCGTGATTCATGTTCTCCCTAGGTAGTAGAATCAGAAAAACCTCATGGTTTCAACATTCTCTCCTTGCCTTAAGAGATATCCAGAGAATAATGTTCGAAAAAACGGCATATTACCTCAAAATACCACTTTCAGAACTGAGGTTCCCGGCCCAGGCAACCACCAGATTTCAAAAAAAGACGTTGTGATTCATGTTCTCCCTAGGTAGTAGAATCAGAAAAACATCATGGTTTCAAGATTCTCTCCTTGCCTTATGAGAGATCCAGAGAATAATGTTCGAAAAAACGGCATATTACCACGAGATACCACTTTCAGAACTGAGGTTCCCTGCCCGGACAAACACAAGATTTGAAAAACACGTCGTGATTCATGTTCTCCCTAGGTAGTAGAATCAGAAAAACATCCTGCTTTCAAGATTCTCTCCTTGCCTTAAGAGAGATCCAGAGAATAATATTGGAAAAAACGGCCTATTACTGCGAAATACCACTTTCAGAACTGAGGTTCCCCTCCCAGACAAACACCAGATTTGAAAAACACGTCTTGATTCATGTTCTCCCTAGGTAGTAGAATCAGAAAAACATCATGGTTTCAGGCTTCTCTCCTTGCCTTAAGAGAGATCCAAAGAATAAAGTTGGAAAAAACGGCCTATTACCGCATATACTCTAAAGGCCTATTGTATTGACGGTGAAACTCGACTTTTAGAACTGAGGTTCCCGGCCCTGACTAACACCAGATTTGAAAAAGACGTCGTGATTCATGTTCTCCCTAGGTAGTAGAATGAGAAAAACATCATGCTTTCAAGATTCTCTCCTTGCCTTAAGAGAGATCCAGAGAATAATATTGGAAAAAACGGCCTATTACTGCGAAATACCACTTTCAGAACTGAGGTTCCCATCCCAGACAAACACCAGATTTGAAAAACACGTCGTGATTCATGTTCTCCCTAGGTAGTAGAATCAGAAAAACATCATGGTTTCAAGCTTCTCTCCTTGCCTTAAGAGAGATCCAAAGAATAAAGTTGGAAAAAACGGCATATTACCGCGAAATACCACTTTCAGAACTGAGGTTCCCGGCCCAGACAAACACCAGATTTGAAAAAGACGTCGTGATTCATGTTCTCCCTAGGTAGTAGAATCAGAAAAACATCATGGTTTCAACATTCTCTCCTTGCCTTAAGAGAGATCCAGAGAATAATATTGGAAAAAACGGCATATTACCGCGAAATACCACTTTCAGAACTGAGGTTCCCGGCCCAGACAAACACCAGATTTGAAAAAGACGTCGTGATTCATGTTCTCCCTAGGTAGTAGAATCAGAAAAACCTCATGGTTTCAACATTCTCTCCTTGCCTTAAGAGATATCCAGAGAATAATGTTCGAAAAAACGGCATATTACCGCAAAATACCACCTTCAGAACTGAGGTTCCCTGCCCAGACAAACACAAGATTTGAAAAACACGTCGTGATTCATGTTCTCCCTAGGTAGTAGAATCAGAAAAACATCATGGTTTCAAGCTTCTCTCCTTGCCTTAAGAGAGATCCAAAGGATAAAGTGGGAAAAAACGGCCTATTACCGCATATACTCTAAAGGCCTATTGTATTGACGGTGAAACTCGATTTTTAGAACTGAGGTTCCCGTCCCTGACTAACACCAGATTTGAAAAAGACGTCGTGATTCTTGTTCTCCCTAGGTAGTAGAATCAGAAAAACATCATGGTTTCAAGATTCTCTCCTTGCCTTAAGAGAGATCCAGAGAATAATATTGGAAAAAACGGCATATTACCGCGAAATACCACTTTCAGAACTGAGGTTCCCGGCCCAGACAAAAACCAGATTTGAAAAAGACGTCGTGATTCATGTTCTCCCTAGGTAGTAGAATCAGAAAAACATCATGGTTTCAACATTCTCTCCTTGCCTTAAGAGAGATCCAGAGAATAATGTTCGAAAAAACGGCATATTACCGCGAAATACCACTTTCAGAACTGAGGTTCCCTGCCCAGAGAAACACAAGATTTGAAAAACACGTCTAGATTCATGTTCTCCCTAGGTAGTAGAATCAGAAAAACATCATGGTTTCAAGCTTCTCTCCTTCCCTTAAGAGAGATCCAAAGGATAAAGTTGGAAAAAACGGCCTATTACTGCATATACTCTAAAGGCCTATTGTATTGACGGTGAAACTCGATTTTTAGAACTGAGGTTCCCGGCCCTGACTAACACCAGATTTGAAAAAGACGTCGTGATTCATGTTCTCCCTAGGTAGTAGAATCAGAAAAACATCATGCTTTCAAGATTCTCTCCTTGCCTTAAGAGAGATCCAGAGAATAATATTGGAAAAAACGGCCTATTACTGCGAAATACCCCTTTCAGAACTGAGGTTCCCGGCCCAGACAAACACAAGATTTGAAAAACACGTCGTGATTCATGTTCTCCCTAGGTAGTAGAATCAGAAAAACATCATGGTTTCAGGCTTCTCTCCTTGCCTTAAGAGAGATCCAAGGAATAAAGTTGGAAAAAACGGCATATTACCACGAAATACCACTTTCAGAACTGCGGTTCCCGGCCCAGACAAACACCAGATTTGAAAAAGACGCCGTGATTCATGTTCTCCCAAGGTAGTAGAATCGAAAAACATCATGGTTTCAAGATTCTCTCCTTGCCTTAAGAGAGATCCAGAGAATAATATTGGAAAAAACGGCATATTACCGCGAAATACCACTTTCAGAACTGAGGTTCCCGGCCCAGACAAACACCAGATTTGAAAAAGACGTCGTGATTCATGTTCTCCCTAGGTAGTAGAATCAGAAAAACCTCATGGTTTCAACATTCTCTCCTTGCCTTAAGAGATATCCAGAGAATAATGTTCGAAAAAACGGCATATTACCGCGAAATACCACTTTCAGAACTGAGGTTCCCTGCCCAGACAAACACAAGATTTGAAAAACACGTCGTGATTCATGTTCTCCCTAGGTAGTAGAATCAGAAAAACATCATGGTTTCAAGCTTCTCTCCTTGCCTTAAGAGAGATCCAAAGGATAAAGTGGGAAAAAACGGCCTATTACCGCATATACTCTAAAGGCCTATTGTATTGACGGTGAAACTCGATTTTTAGAACTGAGGTTCCCGTCCCTGACTAACACCAGATTTGAAAAAGACGTCGTGATTCATGTTCTCCCTAGGTAGTAGAATCAGAAAAACATCATGGTTTCAAGATTCTCTCCTTGCCTTAAGAGAGATCCAGAGAATAATATTGGAAAAAACGGCATATTACCGCGAAATACCACTTTCAGAACTGAGTTTCCCGGCCCAGACAAACACCAGATTTGAAAAAGACGTCGTGATTCATGTTCTCCCTAGGTAGTAGAATCAGAAAAACATCATGGTTTCAACATTCTCTCCTTGCCTTAAGAGAGATCCAGAGAATAATGTTCGAAAAAACGGCATATTACCGCGAAATACCACTTTCAGAACTGAGGTTCCCTGCCCAGAGAAACACAAGATTTGAAAAACACGTCTAGATTCATGTTCTCCCTAGGTAGTAGAATCAGAAAAACATCATGGTTTCAAGCTTCTCTCCTTCCCTTAAGAGAGATCCAAAGGATAAAGTTGGAAAAAACGGCCTATTACTGCATATACTCTAAAGGCCTATTGTATTGACGGTGAAACTCGATTTTTAGAACTGAGGTTCCCGGCCCTGACTAACACCAGATTTGAAAAAGACGTCGTGATTCATGTTCTCCCTAGGTAGTAGAATCAGAAAAACATCATGCTTTCAAGATTCTCTCCTTGCCTTAAGAGAGATCCAGAGAATAATATTGGAAAAAACGGCCTATTACTGCGAAATACCCCTTTCAGAACTGAGGTTCCCGGCCCAGACAAACACAAGATTTGAAAAACACGTCGTGATTCATGTTCTCCCTAGGTAGTAGAATCAGAAAAACATCATGGTTTCAGGCTTCTCTCCTTGCCTTAAGAGAGATCCAAGGAATAAAGTTGGAAAAAACGGCCTATTACCGCATATACTCTAAAGGCCTATTGTATTGACGGTGAAACTCGATTTTTACAACTGAGGTTCCCGGCCCTGACTAACACCAGATTTGAAAAAGACGTCGTGATTCATGTTCTCCCTAGGTAGTAGAATCAGAAAAACATCCTGCTTTCAAGATTCTCTCCTTGCCTTAAGAGAGATCCAGAGAATCATATTGGAAAAAATGGCATATTACCGCGAAATACCACTTTCAGAACTGAGGTTCCCGGTCCAGACAAACACCAGATTTGAAAAAGACGTCGTGATTCATGTTCTCCCTAGGTAGTAGAATCAGAAAAACATCATGGTTTCAAGATTCTCTCCTTGCCTTAAGAGAGATCCAGAGAATAATGTTCGAAAAAACGGCATATTACCGCAAAATACCACTTTCAGAACTGAGGTTCCCGGACCAGACAACCACCAGATTTGAAAAAGACGTCGTGATTCATGTTCTCCCTAGGTAGTAGAATCAGAAAAACAACATGGTTTCAAGATTCTCTCCTTGCCTTAAGAGAGATCCAGATAATAATGTTCGAAAAAAAGACATATTACCGCGAAATACCACTTTCAGAACTCAGGTTCCCTGCCCAGACAAACACAAGATTTGAAAAACACGTCGTGATTCATGTTCTCCCTAGGTAGTAGAATCAGAAAAACATCATGGTTTCAAGCTTCTCTCCTTGCCTTAAGAGAGATCCAAAGAATAAAGTTGGAAAAAACGGCCTATTACCGTATATACTGTAAAGGCCTATTGTATTGACGGTGAAACTCGATTTTTAGAACTGAGGTTCCCGGCCCTGACTAACACCAGATTTGAATAAGACGTCTTGATTCATGTTCTCCACAGCTAGTAGAATCAGAAAAACATCATGGTTTCAAGATTCTCTCCTTCCCTTAAGAGAGATCCAGAGAATAATGTTCGAAAAAACGGCATATTACCGCGAAATACCACTTTCAGAACTGAGGTTCCCGGCCGAGACAAACACCAGATTTGAAAAAGACGTCGTGATTCATGCTCTCCCTAGGTAGTAGAATCAGAAAAACATCATGATTTCAAGATTCTCTCCTTGCCTTAAGAGAGATCCAGAGAAAAATGTTCGAAAAAACAGCATATTACCGCAAAATACCACTTTCAGAACTGAGGTTCCCTGCCCAGAGAAACACAAGGTTTGAAAAACACGTCAAGATTCATGTTCTCCCTAGGTAGTAGAATCAGAAAAACATCATGGTTTCAAGCTTCTCTCCTTGCCTTAAGAGAGATCCAAAGAATAATGTTGGAAAAAACGGCCTATTACTACATATACTCTAAAGGCCTACTGTATTGACGGTGAAACTCGATTTTTAGAACTGAGGTTCCCGTCCCTGACTAACACCAGATTTGAAAAAGACGTCGTGATTCATGTTCTCCCTAGGTAGTAGAATCAGAAAAACATCATGGTTTCAAGATTCTCTCCTTGCCTTATGAGAGATCCATAGAATAATGTTCAAAAAAACGGCCTATTACCGCGAAATACCACTTTCAGAACTGAGGTTCCCGGCCCAGACAAACACCAGATTTGAAAAAGACGTCGTGATTCATGTTCTCCCTAGGTAGTAGAATCAGAAAAACCTCATGGTTTCAACATTCTCTCCTTGCCTTAAGAGATATCCAGAGAATAATGTTCGAAAAAACGGCATATTACCGCAAAATACCACTTTCAGAACTGAGGTTCCCGGCCCAGACAACCACCAGATTTCAAAAAAAGACGTCATGATTCATGTTCTCCCTAGGTAGTAGAATCAGAAAAACATCATGGTTTCAAGATTCTCTCCTTCCCTTAAGAGAGATCCAGAGAATAATGTTCGAAAAAACGGCATATTACCGCGAAATACCACTTTCAGAACTGAGGTTCCCCTCCCAGACAAACACCAGATTTGAAAAACACGTCTTGATTCATGTTCTCCCTAGGTAGTAGAATCAGAAAAACATCATGGTTTCAGGCTTCTCTCCTTGCCTTAAGAGAGATCCAAAGAATAAAGTTGGAAAAAACGGCCGATTACCGCATATACTCTAAAGGCCTATTGTATTGACGGTGAAACTCGACTTTTAGAACTGAGGTTCCCGGCCCTGACTAACACCAGATTTGAAAAAGACGTCGTGATTCATGTTCTCCCTAGGTTTTAGAATCAGAAAAACATCATGCTTTCAAGATTCTCTCCTTGCCTTAAGAGAGATCCAGAGAATAATATTGGAAAAAACGGCCTATTACTGCGAAATACCACTTTCAGAACTGAGGTTCCCATCCCAGACAAACACCAGATTTGAAAAACACGTCGTGATTCATGTTCTCCCTAGGTAGTAGAATCAGAAAAACATCATGGTTTCAAGCTTCTCTCCTTGCCTTAAGAGAGATCCAAAGAATAAAGTTGGAAAAAACGGCATATTACCGCGAAATACCACTTTCAGAACTGCGGTTCCCGGCCCAGACAAACACCAGATTTGAAAAAGACGCCGTGATTCATGTTCTCCCAAGGTAGTAGAATCGAAAAACATCATGGTTTCAAGATTCTCTCCTTGCCTTAAGAGAGATCCAGAGAATAATGTTCGAAAAAACGGCATATTACCGCAAAATACCACTTTCAGAACTGATGTTCCCGGCCCAGACAACCACCAGAGTTGAAAAAGGCGTCGTGATTCATGTTCTCCCTAGGTAGTAGAATCAGAAAAACATCATGGTTTCAAGATTCTCTCCTTGCCTTAAGAGAGATCCAGAGAATAATGTTCGAAAAAACGGCATATTACCACGAAACACCACTTTCAGAACTGAGGTTCCCTGCCCAGACAAACACAAGATTTGAAAAACACGTCGTGATTCATGTTCTCCCTAGGTAGTAGAATCAGAAAAACATCATGGTTTCAAGCTTCTCTCCTTGCCTTAAGAGAGATCCAAAGAATAAAGTTGGAAAAAACGGCCTATTACTGCATATACTCTAAAGGCCTACTGTATTGAGGGTGAAACCCGATTTATAGAACTGAGGTTCCCGTCCCTGACTAACACCAGATTTGAAAAAGACGTCGTGATTCATGTTCTCCCTAGGTAGTAGAATCAGAAAAACATCATGGTTTCAAGATTCTCTCCTTGCCTTAAGAGAGATCCATAGAATAATGTTCAAAAAAACGGCCTATTACCGCGAAATACCACTTTCAGAACTGAGGTTCCCGGCTTAGACAAACACCAGATTTGAAAAAGACGTCGTGATTCATGTTCTCCCTAGGTAGTAGAATCAGAAAAACCTCAGGGTTTCAACATTCTCTCCTTGGCTTAAGAGATATCCAGAGAATAATGTTCGAAAAAAAGGCATATTACCGCAAAATACCACTTTCAGAACTGAGGTTCCCGGCCCAGACAACCACCAGATTTCAAAAAAAGACGTCATAATTCATGTTCTCCCTAGGTAGTAGAATCAGAAAAACATCATGGTTTCAAGATTCTCTCCTTGCCTTAAGAGATATCCAGAGAATAATGTTCGAAAAAACGGCATATTACCGCGAAATACCACTTTCAGAACTGAGGTTCCCTGCCCGGACAAACACAAGATTTGAAAAACACGTCGTGATTCATGTTCTCCCTAGGTAGTAGAATCAGAAAAACATCCTGCTTTCAAGATTCTCTCCTTGCCTTAAGAGAGATCCAGAGAATAATATTGGAAAAAACGGCATATTACTGCGAAATACCACTTTCAGAACTGAGGTTCCCCTCCCAGACAAACACCAGATTTGAAAAACACGTCTTGATTCATGTTCTCCCTAGGTAGTAGAATCAGAAAAACATCATGGTTTCAGGCTTCTCTCCTTGCCTTAAGAGAGATCCAAAGAATAAAGTTGGAAAAAACGGCCTATTACCGCATATACTCTAAAGGCCTATTGTATTGATGGTGAAACTCGACTTTTAGAACTGAGGTTCCCGGCCCTGACTAACACCAGATTTGAAAAAGACGTCGTGATTCATGTTCTCCCTAGGTAGTAGAATCAGAAAAACATCATGCTTTCAAGATTCTCTCCTTGCCTTAAGAGAGATCCAGAGAATAATATTGGAAAAAACGGCCTATTACTGCGAAATACCACTTTCAGAACTGAGGTTCCCATCCCAGACAAACACCAGATTTGAAAAACACGTCGTGATTCATGTTCTCCCTAGGTAGTAGAATCAGAAAAACATCATGGTTTCAAGCTTCTCTCCTTGCCTTAAGAGAGATCCAAAGAATAAAGTTGGAAAAAACGGCATATTACCGCGAAATACCACTTTCAGAACTGCGGTTCCCGGCCCAGACAAACACCAGATTTGAAAAAGACGCCGTGATTCATGTTCTCCCAAGGTAGTAGAATCGAAAAACATCATGGTTTCAAGATTCTCTCCTTGCCTTAATAGAGATCCAGAGAATAATGTTCGAAAAAACGGCATATTACCGCAAAATACCACTTTCAGAACTGAGGTTCCCGGCCCAGACAACCACCAGAGTTGAAAAAGACGTCGTGATTCATGTTCTCCCTAGGTAGTAGAATCAGAAAAACCTCATGGTTTCAAGATTCTCTCCTTGCCTTAAGAGAGATCCAGAGAATAATGTTCGAAAAAACGGCATATTACCACGAAATACCACTTTCAGAACTGAGGTTCCCTGCCCAGACAAACACAAGATTTGAAAAACACGTCGTGATTCATGTTCTCCCTAGGTAGTAGAATCAGAAAAACATCATGGTTTCAAGCTTCTCTCCTTGCCTTAAGAGAGATCCAAAGAATAAAGTTGGAAAAAACGGCCTATTACTGCATATACTCTAAAGGCCTACTGTATTGAGGGTGAAACCCGATTTATAGAACTGAGGTTCCCGTCCCTGACTAACACCAGATTTGAAAAAGACGTCGTGATTCATGTTCTCCCTAGGTAGTAGAATCAGAAAAACATCATGGTTTCAAGATTCTCTCCTTGCCTTAAGAGAGATCCATAGAATAATGTTCAAAAAAACGGCCTATTACCGCGAAATACCACTTTCAGAACTGAGGTTCCCCTCCCAGACAAACACCAGATTTGAAAAAGACGTCGTGATTCATGTTCTCCCTAGGTAGTAGAATCAGAAAAACCTCAGGGTTTCAACATTCTCTCCTTGGCTTAAGAGATATCCAGAGAATAATGTTCGAAAAAAAGGCATATTACCGCGAAATACCACTTTCAGAACTGAGGTTCCCGGCCCAGACAACCACCAGATTTCAAAAAAAGACGTCATGATTCATGTTCTCCCTAGGTAGTAGAATCAGAAAAACATCATGGTTTCAAGATTCTCTCCTTCCCTTAAGAGAGATCCAGAGAATAATGTTCGAAAAAACGGCATATTACCGCGAAATACCACTTTCAGAACTGAGGTTCCCCTCCCAGACAAACACCAGATTTGAAAAACACGTCTTGATTCATGTTCTCCCTAGGTAGTAGAATCAGAAAAACATCATGGTTTCAGGCTTCTCTCCTTGCCTTAAGAGAGATCCAAAGAATAAAGTTGGAAAAAACGGCCGATTACCGCATATACTCTAAAGGCCTATTGTATTGACGGTGAAACTCGACTTTTAGAACTGAGGTTCCCGGCCCTGACTAACACCAGATTTGAAAAAGACGTCGTGATTCATGTTCTCCCTAGGTTTTAGAATCAGAAAAACATCATGCTTTCAAGATTCTCTCCTTGCCTTAAGAGAGATCCAGAGAATAATATTGGAAAAAACGGCCTATTACTGCGAAATACCACTTTCAGAACTGAGGTTCCCATCCCAGACAAACACCAGATTTGAAAAACACGTCGTGATTCATGTTCTCCCTAGGTAGTAGAATCAGAAAAACATCATGGTTTCAAGCTTCTCTCCTTGCCTTAAGAGAGATCCAAAGAATAAAGTTGGAAAAAACGGCATATTACCGCGAAATACCACTTTCAGAACTGCGGTTCCCGGCCCAGACAAACACCACATTTGAAAAAGACGCCGTGATTCATGTTCTCCCAAGGTAGTAGAATCGAAAAACATCATGGTTTCAAGATTCTCTCCTTGCCTTAAGAGAGATCCAGAGAATAATGTTCGAAAAAACGGCATATTACCGCAAAATACCACTTTCAGAACTGATGTTCCCGGCCCAGACAACCACCAGAGTTGAAAAAGGCGTCGTGATTCATGTTCTCCCTAGGTAGTAGAATCAGAAAAACATCATGGTTTCAAGATTCTCTCCTTGCCTTAAGAGAGATCCAGAGAATAATGTTCGAAAAAACGGCATATTACCACGAAACACCACTTTCAGAACTGAGGTTCCCTGCCCAGACAAACACAAGATTTGAAAAACACGTCGTGATTCATGTTCTCCCTAGGTAGTAGAATCAGAAAAACATCATGGTTTCAAGCTTCTCTCCTTGCCTTAAGAGAGATCCAAAGAATAAAGTTGGAAAAAACGGCCTATTACTGCATATACTCTAAAGGCCTACTGTATTGAGGGTGAAACCCGATTTATAGAACTGAGGTTCCCGTCCCTGACTAACACCAGATTTGAAAAAGACGTCGTGATTCATGTTCTCCCTAGGTAGTAGAATCAGAAAAACATCATGGTTTCAAGATTCTCTCCTTGCCTTAAGAGAGATCCATAGAATAATGTTCAAAAAAACGGCCTATTACCGCGAAATACCACTTTCAGAACTGAGGTTCCCGGCTTAGACAAACACCAGATTTGAAAAAGACGTCGTGATTCATGTTCTCCCTAGGTAGTAGAATCAGAAAAACCTCAGGGTTTCAACATTCTCTCCTTGGCTTAAGAGATATCCAGAGAATAATGTTCGAAAAAAAGGCATATTACCGCAAAATACCACTTTCAGAACTGAGGTTCCCGGCCCAGACAACCACCAGATTTCAAAAAAAGACGTCATGATTCATGTTCTCCCTAGGTAGTAGAATCAGAAAAACATCATGGTTTCAAGATTCTCTCCTTGCCTTAAGAGATATCCAGAGAATAATGTTCGAAAAAACGGCATATTACCGCGAAATACCACTTTCAGAACTGAGGTTCCCTGCCCGGACAAACACAAGATTTGAAAAACACGTCGTGATTCATGTTCTCCCTAGGTAGTAGAATCAGAAAAACATCCTGCTTTCAAGATTCTCTCCTTGCCTTAAGAGAGATCCAGAGAATAATATTGGAAAAAACGGCATATTACTGCGAAATACCACTTTCAGAACTGAGGTTCCCCTCCCAGACAAACACCAGATTTGAAAAACACGTCTTGATTCATGTTCTCCCTAGGTAGTAGAATCAGAAAAACATCATGGTTTCAGGCTTCTCTCCTTGCCTTAAGAGAGATCCAAAGAATAAAGTTGGAAAAAACGGCCTATTACCGCATATACTCTAAAGGCCTATTGTATTGATGGTGAAACTCGACTTTTAGAACTGAGGTTCCCGGCCCTGACTAACACCAGATTTGAAAAAGACGTCGTGATTCATGTTCTCCCTAGGTAGTAGAATCAGAAAAACATCATGCTTTCAAGATTCTCTCCTTGCCTTAAGAGAGATCCAGAGAATAATATTGGAAAAAACGGCCTATTACTGCGAAATACCACTTTCAGAACTGAGGTTCCCATCCCAGACAAACACCAGATTTGAAAAACACGTCGTGATTCATGTTCTCCCTAGGTAGTAGAATCAGAAAAACATCATGGTTTCAAGCTTCTCTCCTTGCCTTAAGAGAGATCCAAATAATAAAGTTGGAAAAAACGGCATATTACCGCGAAATACCACTTTCAGAACTGCGGTTCCCGGCCCAGACAAACACCAGATTTGAAAAAGACGCCGTGATTCATGTTCTCCCAAGGTAGTAGAATCGAAAAACATCATGGTTTCAAGATTCTCTCCTTGCCTTAATAGAGATCCAGAGAATAATGTTCGAAAAAACGGCATATTACCGCAAAATACCACTTTCAGAACTGAGGTTCCCGGCCCAGACAACCACCAGAGTTGAAAAAGACGTCGTGATTCATGTTCTCCCTAGGTAGTAGAATCAGAAAAACCTCATGGTTTCAAGATTCTCTCCTTGCCTTAAGAGAGATCCAGAGAATAATGTTCGAAAAAACGGCATATTACCACGAAATACCACTTTCAGAACTGAGGTTCCCTGCCCAGACAAACACAAGATTTGAAAAACACGTCGTGATTCATGTTCTCCCTAGGTAGTAGAATCAGAAAAACATCATGGTTTCAAGCTTCTCTCCTTGCCTTAAGAGAGATCCAAAGAATAAAGTTGGAAAAAACGGCCTATTACTGCATATACTCTAAAGGCCTACTGTATTGAGGGTGAAACCCGATTTATAGAACTGAGGTTCCCGTCCCTGACTAACACCAGATTTGAAAAAGACGTCGTGATTCATGTTCTCCCTAGGTAGTAGAATCAGAAAAACATCATGGTTTCAAGATTCTCTCCTTGCCTTAAGAGAGATCCATAGAATAATGTTCAAAAAAACGGCCTATTACCGCGAAATACCACTTTCAGAACTGAGGTTCCCGGCTTAGACAAACACCAGATTTGAAAAAGACGTCGTGATTCATGTTCTCCCTAGGTAGCAGAATCAGAAAAACCTCAGGGTTTCAACATTCTCTCCTTGGCTTAAGAGATATCCAGAGAATAATGTTCGAAAAAAAGGCATATTACCGCAAAATACCACTTTCAGAACTGAGGTTCCCGGCCCAGACAACCACCAGATTTCAAAAAAAGACGTCATGATTCATGTTCTCCCTAGGTAGTAGAATCAGAAAAACATCATGGTTTCAAGATTCTCTCCTTGCCTTAAGAGAAATCCAGAGAATAATGTTCGAAAAAACGGCATATTACCGCGAAATACCACTTTCAGAACTGAGGTTCCCTGCCCGGACAAACACAAGATTTGAAAAACACGTCGTGATTCATGTTCTCCCTAGGTAGTAGAATCAGAAAAACATCCTGCTTTCAAGATTCTCTCCTTGCCTTAAGAGAGATCCAGAGAATAATATTGGAAAAAACGGCATATTACTGCGAAATACCACTTTCAGAACTGAGGTTCCCCTCCCAGACAAACACCAGATTTGAAAAACACGTCTTGATTCATGTTCTCCCTAGGTAGTAGAATCAGAAAAACATCATGGTTTCAGGCTTCTCTCCTTGCCTTAAGAGAGATCCAAAGAATAAAGTTGGAAAAAACGGCCTATTACCGCATATACTCTAAAGGCCTATTGTATTGATGGTGAAACTCGACTTTTAGAACTGAGGTTCCCGGCCCTGACTAACACCAGATTTGAAAAAGACGTCGTGATTCATGTTCTCCCTAGGTAGTAGAATCAGAAAAACATCATGCTTTCAAGATTCTCTCCTTGCCTTAAGAGAGATCCAGAGAATAATATTGGAAAAAACGGCCTATTACTGCGAAATACCACTTTCAGAACTGAGGTTCCCATCCCAGACAAACACCAGATTTGAAAAAGACGCCGTGATTCATGTTCTCCCAAGGTAGTAGAATCGAAAAACATCATGGTTTCAAGATTCTCTCCTTGCCTTAATAGAGATCCAGAGAATAATGTTCGAAAAAACGGCATATTACCGCAAAATACCACTTTCAGAACTGAGGTTCCCGGCCCAGACAACCACCAGAGTTGAAAAAGACGTCGTGATTCATGTTCTCCCTAGGTAGTAGAATCAGAAAAACCTCATGGTTTCAAGATTCTCTCCTTGCCTTAAGAGAGATCCAGAGAATAATGTTCGAAAAAACGGCATATTACCACGAAATACCACTTTCAGAACTGAGGTTCCCTGCCCAGACAAACACAAGATTTGAAAAACACGTCGTGATTCATGTTCTCCCTAGGTAGTAGAATCAGAAAAACATCATGGTTTCAAGCTTCTCTCCTTGCCTTAAGAGAGATCCAAAGGATAAATTTGGAAAAAAAGGCCTATTACCGCATATACTCTAACGGCCTATTGTATTGACGGTGAAACTCGATTTTTAGAACTGAAGTTCCCGGCCCTGACTAACACCAGATTTGAGAAAGACGTCGTGATTCATGTTCTCCATAGGTAGTAGAATCAGAAAAACATCCTGCTTTCAAGATTCTCTCCTTGCCTTAAGAGAGATCCAGAGAATAATATTGGAAAAAACGGCCTATTACTGCGAAATACCACTTTCAGAACTGAGGTTCCCGGCCAGACAAACACAAGATTTGAAAAACACGTGGTGATTCATGTTCTCCCTAGGTAGTAGAATCAGAAAAACATCATGGTTTCAAGCTTCTCTCCTTGCCTTAAGAGAGATCGAAAGAATAAAGTTGGAAAAAACGGCCTATTACCTCACATACTCTAAAGGCCTATTGTATTGACGGTGAAACTCGATTTTTAGAACTGAGGTTCCCGGCCCTGACTAACACCAGATTTGAAAAAGACGACGTGATTCATGTTCTCCCTAGGTAGTAGAATCAGAAAAACATCATGCTTTCAAGATTCTCTCCTTGCCTTAAGAGAGATCCAGAGAATAATATTGGAAAAAACGGCCTATTACTGCGAAATACCACTTTCAGAACTGAGGTTCCCGGCCCAGACAAACACAAGATTTGAAAAACACGTCGTGATTCATGTTCTCCCTAGGTAGTAGAATCAGAACAACATCATGGTTTCAAGGTTCTCTCCTTGCCTTAAGAGAGATCCAAAGAATAAAGTTGGAAAAAACGGCCTATTACCGCATGTACTCTAAAGGCCTAGTGTATTGACGGTGAAACTCGATTTTTAGAACTGAGGTTCCCGTCCCTGACTAACACCAGATTTGAAAAAGACGTCGTGATTCATGTTCTCCCTAGGTAGTAGAATCAGAAAAACATCATGGTTTCAAGATTCTCTCCTTGCCTTAAGAGAGATCCAGAGAATAATATTGGAAAAAACGGCATATTACCGCATAATACCACTTTCAGAACTGAGGTTCCCGGTCCAGACAAACACCA
Source organism: Liasis olivaceus (assembly GCA_030867105.1). Taxonomy (NCBI): domain Eukaryota; kingdom Metazoa; phylum Chordata; class Lepidosauria; order Squamata; family Pythonidae; genus Liasis; species Liasis olivaceus. The sequence goes on from CM061351.1 coordinate 62,151,789, forward strand.
GATTTGAAAAAGACGTCGTGATTCCTGTTCTCCCTAGGTAGTAGAATCAGAAAAACATCATGGTTTCAAGATTCTCTCCTTGCCTTAAGAGAGATCCAGAGAATAATGTTCGAAAAAATGGCATATTACCGCAAAATAGCACTTTCAGAACTGAGGTTCCCGGCCCAGACAACCACCAGATTTGAAAAAGACGTCGTGATTCATGTTCTCCCTAGCTAGTAGAATCAGAAAAACATCATGGTTTCAAGATTCTCTCCTTCCCTTAAGAGAGATCCAGAGAATAATGTTCGAAAAAACGGCATATTACCGCGAAATACCACTTTCAGAACTGAGGTTCCCGGCTGAGACAAACACCAGATTTGAAAAAGACGTCGTGATTCATGTTCTCCCTAGGTAGTAGAATCAGAAAACATCATGATTTCAAGATTCTCTCCTTGCCTTAAGAGAGATCCAGAGAATAATGTTGGAAAACACAGCATATTACCGCGAAATACCACTTTCAGAACTGAGGTTCCCTGCCCAGAGAAACACAAGGTTTGAAAAACACGTCTAGATTCATGTTCTCCCTAGGTAGTAGAATCAGAAAAACATCATGGTTTCAAGCTTCTCTCCTTGCCTTAAGAGAGATCCAAAGAATAAAGTTGGAAAAAACGGCCTATTACTCCATATACTCTAAAGGCCTACTGTATTGAGGGTGAAACTCGATTTATAGAACTGAGGTTCCCGTCCCTGACTAACACCAGATTTGAAAAAGACGTCGTGATTCATGTTCTCCCTAGGTAGTAGGATCAGAAAAACATCATGGTTCCAAGATTCTCTCCTTGCCTTAAGAGAGATCCAGAGAATAATATTGGAAAAAATGGCATATTACCGCGAAATACCACTTTCAGAACTGAGGTTCCCAGCCGAGACAAACACCAGATTTGAAAAAGACGTCGTGATTCATGTTCTCCCTAGGTAGTAGAATCAGAAAAACCTCATGGTTTCAACATTCTCTCCTTGCCTTAAGAGAGATCCAGAGAATAAAGTTGGAAAAAACGGCCTATTTCCGCATATACTCTAAAGGCCTATTGTATTGACGGTGAAACTCGACTTTTAGAACTGAGGTTCCCGGCCCTGACTAACACCAGATTTGAAAAAGACGTCGTGATTCATGTTCTCCCTAGGTAGTAGAATCAGAAAAACATCATGCTTTCAAGATTCTCTCCTTGCCTTAAGAGAGATCCAGAGAATAATATTGGAAAAAACGGCCTATTACTGCGAAATACCACTTTCAGAACTGAGGTTCCCATCCCAGACAAACACCAGATTTGAAAAACACGTCGTGATTCATGTTCTCCCTAGGTAGTAGAATCAGAAAAACATCATGGTTTCAAGATTCTCTCCTTGCCTTAAGAGATATCCAGAGAATAATATTGGAAAAAACGGCATATTACCGCGAAATACCACTTTCAGAACTGAGGTTCCCGGCCCAGACAACCACCAGATTTCAAAAAAAGACGTCGTGACTCATGTTCTCCCGAGGGAGTAGAATCAGAAAAACATCATGGTTTCAAGATTCTCTCCTTGCCTTAAGAAAGATCCAGAGAATAATGTTCGAAAAAACGACATATTACCGCGAAATACCACTTTCAGAACTCAGGTTCCCTGCCCAGACAAACACAAGATTTGAAAAACACGTGGTGATTCATGTTCTCCCTAGGTAGTAGAATCAGAAAAACATCATGGTTTCAAGCTTCTCTCCTTGCCTTAAGAGAGATCGAAAGAATAAAGTTGGAAAAAACGGCCTATTACCTCACATACTCTAAAGGCCTATTGTATTGACGGTGAAACTCGATTTTTAGAACTGAGGTTCCCGGCCCTGACTAACACCAGATTTGAAAAAGACGACGTGATTCATGTTCTCCCTAGGTAGTAGAATCAGAAAAACATCATGCTTTCAAGATTCTCTCCTTGCCTTAAGAGAGATCCAGAGAATAATATTGGAAAAAACGGCCTATTACTGCGAAATACCACTTTCAGAACTGAGGTTCCCGGCCCAGACAAACACAAGATTTGAAAAACACGTCGTGATTCATGTTCTCCCTAGGTAGTAGAATCAGAAAAACATCATGGTTTCAAGATTCTCTCCTTGCCTTAAGAGAGATCCAGAGAATAATATTGGAAAAAACGGCATATTACCGCGAAATACCACTTTCGGAACTGAGGTTCCCTGCCCAGACAAAAACAAGATTTGAAAAACACGTCGTGATTCATGTTCTCCCTAGGTAGTAGAATCAGAAAAACATCATGGTTTCAAGCTTCTCTCCTTGCCTTAAGAGAGATCCAAAGGATAAAGTTGGAAAAAACGGCCTATTACCGCATATACTCTAAAGGCCTATTGTATTGACGGTGAAACTCGATTTTTAGAACTGAGGTTCCCGTCCCTGACTAACACCAGATTTGAAAAAGACGTCGTGATTCATGTTCTCCCTAGGTAGTAGAATCAGAAAAACATCCTGCTTTCAAGATTCTCTCCTTGCCTTAAGAGAGATCCAGAGAATAATATTGGAAAAAACGGCCTATTACTGCGAAATACCACTTTCAGAACTGAGGTTCCCGGCCCAGACAAACACAAGATTTGAAAAAGACGTCGTGATTCATGTTCTCCCTAGGTAGTAGAATCAGAACAACATCATGGTTTCAAGGTTCTCTCCTTGCCTTAAGAGAGATCCAAAGAATAAAGTTGGAAAAAACGGCCTATTACCGCATGTACTCTAAAGGCCTAGTGTATTGACGGTGAAACTCGATTTTTAGAACTGAGGTTCCCGTCCCTGACTAACACCAGATTTGAAAAAGACGTCGTGATTCATGTTCTCCCTAGGTAGTAGAATCAGAAAAACATCATGGTTTCAAGATTCTCTCCTTGCCTTAAGAGAGATCCATAGAATAATGTTCAAAAAAACGGCCTATTACCGCGAAATACCACTTTCAGAACTGAGGTTCCCGGCTTAGACAAACACCAGATTTGAAAAAGACGTCGTGATTCATGTTCTCCCTAGGTAGTAGAATCAGAAAAACCTCAGGGTTTCAACATTCTCTCCTTGGCTTAAGAGATATCCAGAGAATAATGTTCGAAAAAAAGGCATATTACCGCAAAATACCACTTTCAGAACTGAGGTTCCCGGCCCAGACAACCACCAGATTTCAAAAAAAGACGTCATGATTCATGTTCTCCCTAGGTAGTAGAATCAGAAAAACATCATGGTTTCAAGATTCTCTCCTTGCCTTAAGAGAGATCCAGAGAATAATGTTCGAAAAAACGGCATATTACCGCGAAATACCACTTTCAGAACTGAGGTTCCCTGCCCGGACAAACACAAGATTTGAAAAACACGTCGTGATTCATGTTCTCCCTAGGTAGTAGAATCAGAAAAACATCCTGCTTTCAAGATTCTCTCCTTGCCTTAAGAGAGATCCAGAGAATAATATTGGAAAAAACGGCATATTACTGCGAAATACCACTTTCAGAACTGAGGTTCCCCTCCCAGACAAACACCAGATTTGAAAAACACGTCTTGATTCATGTTCTCCCTAGGTAGTAGAATCAGAAAAACATCATGGTTTCAGGCTTCTCTCCTTGCCTTAAGAGAGATCCAAAGAATAAAGTTGGAAAAAACGGCCTATTACCGCATATACTCTAAAGGCCTATTGTATTGATGGTGAAACTCGACTTTTAGAACTGAGGTTCCCGGCCCTGACTAAAACCAGATTTGAAAAAGACGTCGTGATTCATGTTCTCCCTAGGTAGTAGAATCAGAAAAACATCATGCTTTCAAGATTCTCTCCTTGCCTTAAGAGAGATCCAGAGAATAATATTGGAAAAAACGGCCTATTACTGCGAAATACCACTTTCAGAACTGAGGTTCCCATCCCAGACAAACACCAGATTTGAAAAACACGTCGTGATTCATGTTCTCCCTAGGTAGTCGAATCAGAAAAACATCATGGTTTCAAGCTTCTCTCCTTGCCTTAAGAGAGATCCAAAGAATAAAGTTGGAAAAAACGGCATATTACCGCGAAATACCACTTTCAGAACTGCGGTTCCCGGCCCAGACAAACACCAGATTTGAAAAAGACGCCGTGATTCATGTTCTCCCAAGGTAGTAGAATCGAAAAACATCATGGTTTCAAGATTCTCTCCTTGCCTTAATAGAGATCCAGAGAATAATGTTCGAAAAAACGGCATATTACCGCAAAATACCACTTTCAGAACTGAGGTTCCCGGCCCAGACAACCACCAGAGTTGAAAAAGACGTCGTGATTCATGTTCTCCCTAGGTAGTAGAATCAGAAAAACCTCATGGTTTCAAGATTCTCTCCTTGCCTTAAGAGAGATCCAGAGAATAATGTTCGAAAAAACGGCATATTACCACGAAATACCACTTTCAGAACTGAGGTTCCCTGCCCAGACAAACACAAGATTTGAAAAACACGTCGTGATTCATGTTCTCCCTAGGTAGTAGAATCAGAAAAACATCATGGTTTCAAGCTTCTCTCCTTGCCTTAAGAGAGATCCAAAGGATAAATTTGGAAAAAAAGGCCTATTACCGCATATACTCTAACGGCCTATTGTATTGACGGTGAAACTCGATTTTTAGAACTGAAGTTCCCGGCCCTGACTAACACCAGATTTGAGAAAGACGTCGTGATTCATGTTCTCCATAGGTAGTAGAATCAGAAAAACATCCTGCTTTCAAGATTCTCTCCTTGCCTTAAGAGAGATCCAGAGAATAATATTGGAAAAAACGGCCTATTACTGCGAAATACCACTTTCAGAACTGAGGTTCCCGGCCAGACAAACACAAGATTTGAAAAACACGTGGTGATTCATGTTCTCCCTAGGTAGTAGAATCAGAAAAACATCATGGTTTCAAGCTTCTCTCATTGCCTTAAGAGAGATCGAAAGAATAAAGTTGGAAAAAACGGCCTATTACCTCACATACTCTAAAGGCCTATTGTATTGACGGTGAAACTCGATTTTTAGAACTGAGGTTCCCGGCCCTGACTAACACCAGATTTGAAAAAGACGACGTGATTCATGTTCTCCCTAGGTAGTAGAATCAGAAAAACATCATGCTTTCAAGATTCTCTCCTTGCCTTAAGAGAGATCCAGAGAATAATATTGGAAAAAACGGCCTATTACTGCGAAATACCACTTTCAGAACTGAGGTTCCCGGCCCAGACAAACACAAGATTTGAAAAACACGTCGTGATTCATGTTCTCCCTAGGTAGTAGAATCAGAACAACATCATGGTTTCAAGGTTCTCTCCTTGCCTTAAGAGAGATCCAAAGAATAAAGTTGGAAAAAACGGCCTATTACCGCATGTACTCTAAAGGCCTAGTGTATTGACGGTGAAACTCGATTTTTAGAACTGAGGTTCCCGTCCCTGACTAACACCAGATTTGAAAAAGACGTCGTGATTCATGTTCTCCCTAGGTAGTAGAATCAGAAAAACATCATGGTTTCAAGATTCTCTCCTTGCCTTAAGAGAGATCCAGAGAATAATATTGGAAAAAACGGCATATTACCGCATAATACCACTTTCAGAACTGAGGTTCCCGGTCCAGACAAACACCAGATTTGAAAAAGACGTCGTGATTCCTGTTCTCCCTAGGTAGTAGAATCAGAAAAACATCATGGTTTCAAGATTCTCTCCTTGCCTTAAGAGAGATCCAGAGAATAATGTTCGAAAAAATGGCATATTACCGCAAAATAGCACTTTCAGAACTGAGGTTCCCGGCCCAGACAACCACCAGATTTGAAAAAGACGTCGTGATTCATGTTCTCCCTAGCTAGTAGAATCAGAAAAACATCATGGTTTCAAGATTCTCTCCTTCCCTTAAGAGAGATCCAGAGAATAATGTTCGAAAAAACGGCATATTACCGCGAAATACCACTTTCAGAACTGAGGTTCCCGGCTGAGACAAACACCAGATTTGAAAAAGACGTCGTGATTCATGTTCTCCCTAGGTAGTAGAATCAGAAAACATCATGATTTCAAGATTCTCTCCTTGCCTTAAGAGAGATCCAGAGAATAATGTTCGAAAACACAGCATATTACCGCGAAATACCACTTTCAGAACTGAGGTTCCCTGCCCAGAGAAACACAAGGTTTGAAAAACACGTCTAGATTCATGTTCTCCCTAGGTAGTAGAATCAGAAAAACATCATGGTTTCAAGCTTCTCTCCTTGCCTTAAGAGAGATCCAAAGAATAAAGTTGGAAAAAACGGCCTATTACTCCATATACTCTAAAGGCCTACTGTATTGAGGGTGAAACTCGATTTATAGAACTGAGGTTCCCGTCCCTGACTAACACCAGATTTGAAAAAGACGTCGTGATTCATGTTCTCCCTAGGTAGTAGGATCAGAAAAACATCATGGTTCCAAGATTCTCTCCTTGCCTTAAGAGAGATCCAGAGAATAATATTGGAAAAAATGGCATATTACCGCGAAATACCACTTTCAGAACTGAGGTTCCCGGCCGAGACAAACACCAGATTTGAAAAAGACGTCGTGATTCATGTTCTCCCTAGGTAGTAGAATCAGAAAAACCTCATGGTTTCAACATTCTCTCCTTGCCTTAAGAGAGATCCAGAGAATAAAGTTGGACAAAACGGCCTATTACCGCATATACTCTAAAGGCCTATTGTATTGACGGTGAAACTCGACTTTTAGAACTGAGGTTCCCGGCCCTGACTAACACCAGATTTGAAAAAGACGTCGTGATTCATGTTCTCCCTAGGTAGTAGAATCAGAAAAACATCATGCTTTCAAGATTCTCTCCTTGCCTTAAGAGAGATCCAGAGAATAATATTGGAAAAAACGGCCTATTACTGCGAAATACCACTTTCAGAACTGAGGTTCCCATCCCAGACAAACACCAGATTTGAAAAACACGTCGTGATTCATGTTCTCCCTAGGTAGTAGAATCAGAAAAACATCATGGTTTCAAGATTCTCTCCTTGCCTTAAGAGATATCCAGAGAATAATATTGGAAAAAACGGCATATTACCGCGAAATACCACTTTCAGAACTGAGGTTCCCGGCCCAGACAATCACCAGATTTCAAAAAAAGACGTCGTGACTCATGTTCTCCCGAGGGAGTAGAATCAGAAAAACATCATGGTTTCAAGATTCTCTCCTTGCCTTAAGAAAGATCCAGAGAATAATGTTCGAAAAAACGACATATTACCGCGAAATACCACTTTCAGAACTCAGGTTCCCTGCCCAGACAAACACAAGATTTGAAAAACACGTCGTGATTCATGTTCTCCCTAGGTAGTAGAATCAGAAAAACATCATGGTTTCAAGCTTCTCTCCTTGCCTTAAGAGAGATCGAAAGAATAAAGTTGGAAAAAACGGCCTATTACCTCACATACTCTAAAGGCCTATTGTATTGACGGTGAAACTCGATTTTTAGAACTGAGGTTCCCGGCCCTGACTAACACCAGATTTGAAAAAGACGACGTGATTCATGTTCTCCCTAGGTAGTAGAATCAGAAAAACATCCTGCTTTCAAGATTCTCTCCTTGCCTTAAGAGAGATCCAGAGAATAATATTGGAAAAAACGGCCTATTACTGCGAAATACCACTTTCAGAACTGAGGTTCCCGGCCCAGACAAACAGAAGATTTGAAAAACACGTCGTGATTCATGTTCTCCCTAGGTAGTAGAATCAGAACAACATCATGGTTTCAAGGTTCTCTCCTTGCCTTAAGAGAGATCCAAAGAATAAAGTTGGAAAAAACGGCCTATTACCGCATGTACTCTAAAGGCCTAGTGTATTGACGGTGAAACTCGATTTTTAGAACTGAGGTTCCCGTCCCTGACTAACACCAGATTTGAAAAAGACGTCGTGATTCATGTTCTCCCTAGGTAGTAGAATCAGAAAAACATCATGGTTTCAAGATTCTCTCCTTGCCTTAAGAGAGATCCAGAGAATAATATTGGAAAAAACGGCATATTACCGCATAATACCACTTTCAGAACTGAGGTTCCCGGTCCAGACAAACACCAGATTTGAAAAAGACGTCGTGATTCCTGTTCTCCCTAGGTAGTAGAATCAGAAAAACATCATGGTTTCAAGATTCTCTCCTTGCCTTAAGAGAGATCCAGAGAATAATGTTCGAAAAAATGGCATATTCCCGCAAAATACCACTTTCAGAACTGAGGTTCCCGGCCCAGACAAACACCAGATTTGAAAAAGACGTCGTGATTCATGTTCTCCCTAGCTAGTAGAATCAGAAAAACATCATGGTTTCAAGATTCTCTCCTTCCCTTAAGAGAGATCCAGAGAATAATGTTCGAAAAAACGGCATATTACCGCGAAATACCACTTTCAGAACTGAGGTTCCCGGCTGAGACAAACACCAGATTTGAAAAAGACGTCGTGATTCATGTTCTCCCTAGGTAGTAGAATCAGAAAACATCATGATTTCAAGATTCTCTCCTTGCCTTAAGAGAGATCCAGAGAATAATGTTCGAAAACACAGCATATTACCGCGAAATACCACTTTCAGAACTGAGGTTCCCTGCCCAGAGAAACACAAGGTTTGAAAAACACGTCTAGATTCATGTTCTCCCTAGGTAGTAGAATCAGAAAAACATCATGGTTTCAAGCTTCTCTCCTTGCCTTAAGAGAGATCCAAAGAATAAAGTTGGAAAAAACGGCCTATTACTGCATATACTCTAAAGGCCTACTGTATTGAGGGTGAAACTCGATTTATAGAACTGAGGTTCCCGTCCCTGACTAACACCAGATTTGAAAAAGACGTCGTGATTCATGTTCTCCCTAGGTAGTAGGATCAGAAAAACATCATGGTTTCAAGATTCTCTCCTTGCCTTAAGAGAGATCCAGAGAATAATATTGGAAAAAATGGCATATTACCGCGAAATACCACTTTCAGAACTGAGGTTCCCGGCCGAGATAAACACCAGATTTGAAAAAGACGTCGTGATTCATGTTCTCCCTAGGTAGTAGAATCAGAAAAACCTCATGGTTTCAACATTCTCTCCTTGCCTTAAGAGAGATCCAGAGAATAAAGTTGGAAAAAACGGCCTATTACCGCATATACTCTAAAGGCCTATTGTATTGACGGTGAAACTCGACTTTTAGAACTGAGGTTCCCGGCCCTGACTAACACCAGATTTGAAAAAGACGTCGTGATTCATGTTCTCCCTAGGTAGTAGAATCAGAAAAACATCATGCTTTCAAGATTCTCTCATTGCCTTAAGAGAGATCAAGAGAATAATATTGGAAAAAACGGCCTATTACTGCGAAATACCACTTTCAGAACTGAGGTTCCCATCCCAGACAAACACCAGATTTGAAAAACACGTCGTGATTCATGTTCTCCCTAGGTAGTAGAATCAGAAAAACATCATGGTTTCAAGATTCTCTCCTTGCCTTAAGAGAGATCCAGAGAATAATATTGGAAAAAACGGCATATTACCGCGAAATACCACTTTCAGAACTGAGGTTCCCGGCCCAGACAAACACCAGATTTGAAAAAGACGTCGTGATTTATGTTCTCCCTAGGTAGTAGAATCAGAAAAACCTCATGGTTTCAAAATTCTCTCCTTGCCTTAAGAGAGATCCAGAGAATAATGTTCGAAAAAACGGCATATTACCGCAAAATACCACTTTCAGAACTGAGGTTCCCGGCCCAGGCAACTACCAGATTTCAAAAAAAGACGTCATGATTCATGTTCTCCCTAGGTAGTAGAATCAGAAAAACATCATGGTTTCAAGATTCTCTCCTTGCCTTAAGAGAGATCCAGAGAATAATATTGGAAAAAACGGCATATTACCGCGAAATACCACTTTCGGAACTGAGGTTCCCTGCCCAGACAAAAACAAGATTTGAAAAACACGTCGTGATTCATGTTCTCCCTAGGTAGTAGAATCAGAAAAACATCATGGTTTCAAGCTTCTCTCCTTGCCTTAAGAGAGATCCAAAGGATAAAGTTGGAAAAAACGGCCTATTACCGCATATACTCTAAAGGCCTATTGTATTGACGGTGAAACTCGATTTTTAGAACTGAGGTTCCCGTCCCTGACTAACACCAGATTTGAAAAAGACGTCGTGATTCATGTTCTCCCTAGGTAGTAGAATCAGAAAAACATCCTGCTTTCAAGATTCTCTCCTTGCCTTAAGAGAGATCCAGAGAATAATATTGGAAAAAACGGCCTATTACTGCGAAATACCACTTTCAGAACTGAGGTTCCCGGCCCAGACAAACACAAGATTTGAAAAAGACGTCGTGATTCATGTTCTCCCTAGGTAGTAGAATCAGAACAACATCATGGTTTCAAGGTTCTCTCCTTGCCTTAAGAGAGATCCAAAGAATAAAGTTGGAAAAAACGGCCTATTACCGCATGTACTCTAAAGGCCTAGTGTATTGACGGTGAAACTCGATTTTTAGAACTGAGGTTCCCGTCCCTGACTAACACCAGATTTGAAAAAGACGTCGTGATTCATGTTCTCCCTAGGTAGTAGAATCAGAAAAACATCATGGTTTCAAGATTCTCTCCTTGCCTTAAGAGAGATCCAGAGAATAATATTGGAAAAAACGGCATATTACCGCATAATACCACTTTCAGAACTGAGGTTCCCGGTCCAGACAAACACCAGATTTGAAAAAGACGTCGTGATTCCTGTTCTCCCTAGGTAGTAGAATCAGAAAAACATCATGGTTTCAAGATTCTCTCCTTGCCTTAAGAGAGATCCAGAGAATAATGTTCGAAAAAATGGCATATTACCGCAAAATACCACTTTCAGAACTGAGGTTCCCGGCCCAGACAACCACCAGATTTGAAAAAGACGTCGTGATTCATGTTCTCCCGAGGGAGTAGAATCAGAAAAACATCATGGTTTCAAGATTCTCTCCTTGCCTTAAGAAAGATCCAGAGAATAATGTTCGAAAAAACGACATATTACCGCGAAATACCACTTTCAGAACTCAGGTTCCCTGCCCAGACAAACACAAGATTTGAAAAACACGTCGTGATTCATGTTCTCCCTAGGTAGTAGAATCAGAAAAACATCATGGTTTCAAGCTTCTCTCCTTGCCTTAAGAGAGATCCAAAGAATAAAATTGGAAAAAACGGCCTATTACCGCATATACTCTAAAGGCCTATTGTATTGACGGTGAAACTCGATTTTTAGAACTGAGGTTCCCGGCCGTGACTAACACCAGATTTGAATAAGACGTCGTGATTCATGTTCTCCCTAGCTAGTAGAATCAGAAAAACATCATGGTTTCAAGATTCTCTCCTTCCCTTAAGAGAGATCCAGAGAATAATGTTCGAAAAAACGGCATATTACCGCGAAATACCACTTTCAGAACTGAGGTTCCCGGCTGAGACAAACACCAGATTTGAAAAAGACGTCGTGATTCATGTTCTCCCTAGGTAGTAGAATCAGAAAACATCATGATTTCAAGATTCTCTCCTTGCCTTAAGAGAGATCCAGAGAATAATGTTCGAAAACACAGGATATTACCGCGAAATACCACTTTCAGAACTGAGGTTCCCTGCCCAGAGAAACACAAGGTTTGAAAAACACGTCTAGATTCATGTTCTCCCTAGGTAGTAGAATCAGAAAAACATCATGGTTTCAAGCTTCTCTCCTTGCCTTAAGAGAGATCCAAAGAATAAAGTTGGAAAAAACGGCCTATTACTGCATATACTCTAAAGGCCTACTGTATTGAGGGTGAAACTCGATTTATAGAACTGAGGTTCCCGTCCCTAACTAACACCAGATTTGAAAAAGACGTCGTGATTCATGTTCTCCCTAGGTAGTAGGATCAGAAAAACATCATGGTTTCAAGATTCTCTCCTTGCCTTAAGAGAGATCCAGAGAATAATATTGGAAAAAATGGCATATTACCGCGAAATACCACTTTCAGAACTGAGGTTCCCGGCCGAGATAAACACCAGATTTGAAAAAGACGTCGTGATTCATGTTCTCCCTAGGTAGTAGAATCAGAAAAACCTCATGGTTTCAACATTCTCTCCTTGCCTTAAGAGAGATCCAGAGAATAAAGTTGGAAAAAACGGCCTATTACCGCATATACTCTAAAGGCCTATTGTATTGACGGTGAAACTCGACTTTTAGAACTGAGGTTCCTGGCCCTGACTAACACCAGATTTGAAAAAGACGTCGTGATTCATGTTCTCCCTAGGTAGTAGAATCAGAAAAACATCATGCTTTCAAGATTCTCTCCTTGCCTTAAGAGAGATCAAGAGAATAATATTGGAAAAAACGGCCTATTACTGCGAAATACCACTTTCAGAACTGAGGTTCCCATCCCAGACAAACACCAGATTTGAAAAACACGTCGTGATTCATGTTCTCCCTAGGTAGTAGAATCAGAAAAACATCATGGTTTCAAGATTCTCTCCTTGCCTTAAGAGAGATCCAGAGAATAATATTGGAAAAAACGGCATATTACCGCGAAATACCACTTTCAGAACTGAGGTTCCCGGCCCAGACAAACACCAGATTTGAAAAAGACGTCGTGATTTATGTTCTCCCTAGGTAGTAGAATCAGAAAAACCTCATGGTTTCAAAATTCTCTCCTTGCCTTAAGAGAGATCCAGAGAATAATGTTCGAAAAAACGGCATATTACCGCAAAATACCACTTTCAGAACTGAGGTTCCCGGCCCAGGCAACTACCAGATTTCAAAAAAAGACGTCATGATTCATGTTCTCCCTAGGTAGTAGAATCAGAAAAACATCATGGTTTCAAGATTCTCTCCTTGCCTTAAGAGAGATCCAGAGAATAATATTGGAAAAAACGGCATATTACCGCGAAATACCACTTTCGGAACTGAGGTTCCCTGCCCAGACAAAAACAAGATTTGAAAAACACGTCGTGATTCATGTTCTCCCTAGGTAGTAGAATCAGAAAAACATCATGGTTTCAAGCTTCTCTCCTTGCCTTAAGAGAGATCCAAAGGATAAAGTTGGAAAAAACGGCCTATTACCGCATATACTCTAAAGGCCTATTGTATTGACGGTGAAACTCGATTTTTAGAACTGAGGTTCCCGTCCCTGACTAACACCAGATTTGAAAAAGACGTCGTGATTCATGTTCTCCCTAGGTAGTAGAATCAGAAAAACATCCTGCTTTCAAGATTCTCTCCTTGCCTTAAGAGAGATCCAGAGAATAATATTGGAAAAAACGGCCTATTACTGCGAAATACCACTTTCAGAACTGAGGTTCCCGGCCCAGACAAACACAAGATTTGAAAAAGACGTCGTGATTCATGTTCTCCCTAGGTAGTAGAATCAGAACAACATCATGGTTTCAAGGTTCTCTCCTTGCCTTAAGAGAGATCCAAAGAATAAAGTTGGAAAAAACGGCCTATTACCGCATGTACTCTAAAGGCCTAGTGTATTGACGGTGAAACTCGATTTTTAGAACTGAGGTTCCCGTCCCTGACTAACACCAGATTTGAAAAAGACGTCGTGATTCATGTTCTCCCTAGGTAGTAGAATCAGAAAAACATCATGGTTTCAAGATTCTCTCCTTGCCTTAAGAGAGATCCAGAGAATAATATTGGAAAAAACGGCATATTACCGCATAATACTACTTTCAGAACTGAGGTTCCCGGTCCAGACAAACACCAGATTTGAAAAAGACGTCGTGATTCCTGTTCTCCCTAGGTAGTAGAATCAGAAAAACATCATGGTTTCAAGATTCTCTCCTTGCCTTAAGAGAGATCCAGAGAATAATGTTCGAAAAAATGGCATATTACCGCAAAATACCACTTTCAGAACTGAGGTTCACGGCCCAGACAACCACCAGATTTGAAAAAGACGTCGTGATTCATGTTCTCCCGAGGGAGTAGAATCAGAAAAACATCATGGTTTCAAGATTCTCTCCTTGCCTTAAGAAAGATCCAGAGAATAATGTTCGAAAAAACGACATATTACCGCGAAATACCACTTTCAGAACTCAGGTTCCCTGCCCAGACAAACACAAGATTTGAAAAACACGTCGTGATTCATGTTCTCCCTAGGTAGTAGAATCAGAAAAACATCATGGTTTCAAGCTTCTCTCCTTGCCTTAAGAGAGATCCAAAGAATAAAATTGGAAAAAACGGCCTATTACCGCATATACTCTAAAGGCCTATTGTATTGACGGTGAAACTCGATTTTTAGAACTGAGGTTCCCGGCCGTGACTAACACCAGATTTGAATAAGACGTCGTGATTCATGTTCTCCCTAGCTAGTAGAATCAGAAAAACATCATGGTTTCAAGATTCTCTCCTTCCCTTAAGAGAGATCCAGAGAATAATGTTCGAAAAAACGGCATATTACCGCGAAATACCACTTTCAGAACTGAGGTTCCCGGCTGAGACAAACACCAGATTTGAAAAAGACGTCGTGATTCATGTTCTCCCTAGGTAGTAGAATCAGAAAACATCATGATTTCAAGATTCTCTCCTTGCCTTAAGAGAGATCCAGAGAATAATGTTCGAAAACACAGGATATTACCGCGAAATACCACTTTCAGAACTGAGGTTCCCTGCCCAGAGAAACACAAGGTTTGAAAAACACGTCTAGATTCATGTTCTCCCTAGGTAGTAGAATCAGAAAAACATCATGGTTTCAAGCTTCTCTCCTTGCCTTAAGAGAGATCCAAAGAATAAAGTTGGAAAAAACGGCCTATTACTGCATATACTCTAAAGGCCTACTGTATTGAGGGTGAAACTCGATTTATAGAACTGAGGTTCCCGTCCCTAACTAACACCAGATTTGAAAAAGACGTCGTGATTCATGTTCTCCCTAGGTAGTAGGATCAGAAAAACATCATGGTTTCAAGATTCTCTCCTTGCCTTAAGAGAGATCCAGAGAATAATATTGGAAAAAATGGCATATTACCGCGAAATACCACTTTCAGAACTGAGGTTCCCGGCCGAGATAAACACCAGATTTGAAAAAGACGTCGTGATTCATGTTCTCCCTAGGTAGTAGAATCAGAAAAACCTCATGGTTTCAACATTCTCTCCTTGCCTTAAGAGAGATCCAGAGAATAAAGTTGGAAAAAACGGCCTATTACCGCATATACTCTAAAGGCCTATTGTATTGACGGTGAAACTCGACTTTTAGAACTGAGGTTCCTGGCCCTGACTAACACCAGATTTGAAAAAGACGTCGTGATTCATGTTCTCCCTAGGTAGTAGAATCAGAAAAACATCATGCTTTCAAGATTCTCTCCTTGCCTTAAGAGAGATCAAGAGAATAATATTGGAAAAAACGGCCTATTACTGCGAAATACCACTTTCAGAACTGAGGTTCCCATCCCAGACAAACACCAGATTTGAAAAACACGTCGTGATTCATGTTCTCCCTAGGTAGTAGAATCAGAAAAACATCATGGTTTCAAGATTCTCTCCTTGCCTTAAGAGAGATCCAGAGAATAATATTGGAAAAAACGGCATATTACCGCGAAATACCACTTTCAGAACTGAGGTTCCCGGCCCAGACAAACACCAGATTTGAAAAAGACGTCGTGATTTATGTTCTCCCTAGGTAGTAGAATCAGAAAAACCTCATGGTTTCAAAATTATCTCCTTGCCTTAAGAGAGATCCAGAGAATAATGTTCGAAAAAACGGCATATTACCGCAAAATACCACTTTCAGAACTGAGGTTCCCGGCCCAGACAACCACCAGATTTCAAAAAAAGACGTCATGATTCATGTTCTCCCTAGGTAGTAGAATCAGAAAAACATCATGGTTTCAAGATTCTCTCCTTGCCTTAAGAGAGATCCAGAGAATAATATTGGAAAAAACGGCATATTACCGCGAAATACCACTTTCGGAACTGAGGTTCCCGGCCCAGACAACCACCAGATTTCAAAAAAAGACGTCATGATTCATGTTCTCCCTAGGTAGTAGAATCAGAAAAACATCATGGTTTCAGGCTTCTCTCCTTGCCTTAAGAGAGATCCAAAGAAAAAAGTTGGAAAAAACGGCCTATTACCGCATATACTCTAAAGGCCTATTGTATTGATGGTGAAACTCGACTTTTAGAACTGAGGTTCCCGGCCCTGACTAACACCAGATTTGAAAAAGACGTCGTGATTCATGTTCTCCCTAGGTAGTAGAATCAGAAAAACATCATGCTTTCAAGATTCTCTCCTTGCCTTAAGAGAGATCCAGAGAATAATATTGGAAAAAACGGCCTATTACTGCGAAATACCACTTTCAGAACTGAGGTTCCCATCCCAGACAAACACCAGATTTGAAAAACACGTCGTGATTCATGTTCTCCCTAGGTAGTAGAATCAGAAAAACATCATGGTTTCAAGCTTCTCTCCTTGCCTTAAGAGAGATCCAGAGAATAATATTGGAAAAAACGGCCTATTACTCCGAAATACCACTTTCAGAACTGAGGTTCCCGGCCCAGACAAACACCAGATTTGAAAAAGACGTCGTGATTCATGTTCTCCCTAGATAGTAGAATCAGAAAAACATCATGGTTTCAGGATTCTCTCCTTGCCTTAAGAGAGATCCAGAGAATAATGTTCGAAAAAATGGCATATTACCGCGAAATACCACTTTCAGAGCTGAGGTTCCCTGCCAAGACAAACACAAGATTTGAAAAAGACGTCGTGCTTCATGTTCTCCCTAGGTAGTAGAATCAGAAAACATCATGGTTTCAAGCTTCTCTCCTTGCTTTAAGAGAGATCCAAAGAATAAAGTTGGAAAAAACGGCCTATTACCGCATATACTCTAAAGGCCTATTGCATTGACGGTAAAACTCGATTTTTAGAACTGAGGTTCCCGTCCCTGACTAACACCAGATTTGAAAAAGACGTCGTGATTCATGTTCTCCCTAGGTAGTAGAATCAGAAAAACATCATGGTTTCAAGATTCTCTCCTTGCCTTAAGAGAGATCCAGAGAATAATATTGGAAAAAACGGCATATTACCGCGAAATACCACTTTCAGAACTGAGGTTCCCGGCCCAGACAAACACCAGATTTGAAAAAGACGTCGTGCTTCATGTTCTCCCTAGGTAGTAGAATCAGAAAAACATCATGGTTTCAAGATTCTCTCCTTGCCTTAAGAGAGATCCAGAGAATAATGTTCGAAAAAATGGCATATTACCGCGAAATACCACTTTCAGAGCTGAGGTTCCCTGCCAAGACAAACACAAGATTTGAAAAAGACGTCGTGCTTCATGTTCTCCCTAGGTAGTAGAATCAGAAAAACATCATGGTTTCAGGCTTCTCTCCTTGCCTTAAGAGAGATCGAAAGAATAAAGTTGGAAAAAACGGCCCATTACCTCATATACTCTAAAGGCCTATTGTATTGACGGTGAAACTCGATTTTTAGAAGTGAGGTTCCCGGCCCTGACTAACACCAGATTTGAAAAAGACGTCGTGATTCATGTTCTCCCTAGGTAGTAGAATCAGAAAAACATCGTGCTTTCAAGATTCTCTCCTTGCCTTAAGAGAGATCCAGAGAATAATGTTCGAAAAAACGGCATATTACCGCAAAATACCACTTTCAGAACTGAGGTTCCCGGCCCAGACAAACACCAGATTTGAAAAAGACGTCGTGATTCATGTTCTCCCTAGATACTAGAATCAGAAAAACATCATGGTTTCAAGATTCTCTCCTTGCCTTAAGAGAGATCCAGAGAATAATGTTCGAAAAAACGGCATATTAACGCGAAATACCACTTTCAGAACTGAGGTTCCCGGCCCTGACTAACACCAGATTTGAAAAAGACGTCGTGATTCATGTTCTCCCTAGGTAGTAGAATCAGAAAAACATCCTGCTTTCAAGATTCTCTCCTTGCCTTAAGAGAGATCCAGAGAATAATATTGGAAAAAACGGCCTATTACTGCGAAATACCACTTTCAGAACTGAGGTTCCCATCACAGACAAAGACCAGATTTGAAAAACACGTCTTGATTCATGTTCTCCCTAGGTAGTAGAATCAGAAAAACATCATGGTTTCAAGCTTCTCTCCTTGCCTTAAGAGAGATCCAAAGAATAAAGTTGGAAAAAACGGCCTATTGCCGCATATACTCTAAAGGCCTATTGTATTGACGGTGAAACTCGATTTTTAGAACTGAGGTTCCCGGCCCTGACTAGCACCAGATTTGAAAAAGACGTCCTGATTCATGTTCTCCCTAGGTAGTAGAATCTGAAAAACATCATGGTTTCAAGATTCTCTCCTTGCCTTAAGAGAGATCCAGAGAATAATATTGGAAAAAACGGCATATTACCGCGAAATACCACTTTCAGAACTGAGGTTCCCGGCCCAGACAAACACAAGATTTGAAAAAGACGTCGTGCTTCATGTTCTCCCTAGGTAGTAGAATCAGAAAAACATCAAGGTTTCAAGATTCTCTCCTTGCCTTAAGAGAGATCCAGAGAATAATATTGGAAAAAACGGCCTATTACCTCGAAATACCACTTTCAGAACTCAGGTTCCCGGCCCAGACAAACACCAGATTTGAAAAAGACGTCGTAATTCATGTTCTCCCTAGGTAGTAGAATCAGAAAAACATCATGGTTTCAAGCTTCTCTCCTTGCCTTAAGAGAGATCGAAAGAATAAAGTTGGAAAAAACGGCCCATTACCTCATATACTCTAAAGGCCTATTGTATTGATGGTGAAACTCGATTTTTAGAACTGAGGTTCCCGGCACTGACTAACACCAGATTTGAAAAAGACTTCGTGATTCATGTTCTCCCTAGATACTAGAATCAGAAAAACATCATGCTTTCAAGATTCTCTCCTTGCCTTAAGAGAGATCCAGAGAATAATGTTCGAAAAAACGGCATATTACCGCGAAATACCACTTTCAGAACTGAGGTTCCCGGCCCTGACTAACACCAGATTTGAAAAAGACGTCGTGATTCATGTTCTCCCTAGGTAGTAGAATGAGAAAAACATCCTGCTTTCAAGATTCTCTCCTTGCCTTAAGAGAGATCCAGAGAATAATATTGGAAAAAACGGCATATTACCGCGAAATACCACTTTCAGAACTCAGGTTCCCTGCCAAGACAAACACAAGATTTGAAAAAGACGTCGTGCTTCATGTTCTCCCTAGATAGTAGAATCAGAAAAACATCATGGTTTCAGGATTCTCTCCTTGCCTTAAGAGAGATCCAGAGAATAATATTGGAAAAAACGGCCTATTACTCCGAAATACCACTTTCAGAACTGAGGTTCCCGGCCCAGACAAACACCAGATTTGAAAAAGACGTCGTGATTCATGTTCTCCCTAGATAGTAGAATCAGAAAAACATCATGGTTTCAGGATTCTCTCCTTGCCTTAAGAGAGATCCAGAGAATAATGTTCGAAAAAATGGCATATTACCGCGAAATACCACTTTCAGAGCTGAGGTTCCCTGCCAAGACAAACACAAGATTTGAAAAAGACGTCGTGCTTCATGTTCTCCCTAGGTAGTAGAATCAGAAAACATCATGGTTTCAAGCTTCTCTCCTTGCTTTAAGAGAGATCCAAAGAATAAAGTTGGAAAAAACGGCCTATTACCGCATATACTCTAAAGGCCCATTGCATTGACGGTAAAACTCGATTTTTAGAACTGAGGTTCCCGTCCCTGACTAACACCAGATTTGAAAAAGACGTCGTGATTCATGTTCTCCCTAGGTAGTAGAATCAGAAAAACATCATGGTTTCAAGATTCTCTCCTTGCCTTAAGAGAGATCCAGAGAATAATATTGGAAAAAACGGCATATTACCGCGAAATACCACTTTCAGAACTGAGGTTCCCGGCCCTGACTAACACCAGATTTGAAAAAGACGTCGTGATTCATGTTCTCCCTAGGTAGTAGAATCAGAAAAACATCGTGCTTTCAAGATTCTCTCCTTGCCTTAAGAGAGATCCAGAGAATAATATTGGAAAAAACGGCCTATTACCGCGAAATACCACTTTCAGAACTGAGGTTCCCGGCCCAGACAAACACAAGATTTGAAAAACACGTCGTGATTCATGTTCTCCCTAGGTAGGAGAATCAGAAAAACATCATGGTTTCAAGCTTTTCTCATTGCCTTAAGAGAGATCCAAAGAATAAAGTTGGAAAAAACGGCCTATTACCGCATATACTCTAAAGGCCTATTGTATTGACGGTGAAACTCGATTTTTAGAACTGAGGTTCCCGTCCCTGACAAACACCAGATATGAAAAAGACGTCGTTATTCATGTTCTCCCTAGGTAGTAGAATCAGAAAAACATCCTGCTTTCAAGATTCTCTCCTTGCCTTAAGAGAGATCCAGAGAATAATATTGGAAAAAAAGGCATATTACCGCGAAATACCACTTTCAGAACTGAGGTTCCCGGCCCAGACAAAGACCAGATTTGAAAAAGACGTCGTGCTTCATGTTCTCCCTAGGTAGTAGTATCAGAAAAACATCATGGTTTCAAGATTCTCTCCTTGCCTTACGAGAGATCCAGAGAATAATGTTCGAAAAAACGGCATTTTACCGCTAAATACCACTTTCAGAACTGAGGTTCCCGGCCGAGAGAAACACCAGATTTGAAAAAGACGTCGTGATTCATGTTCTCCCTAGGTAGTAGAATCAGAAAAACATCATGATTTCAAGATTCTCTCCTTGCCTTAAGAAAGATCAGAGAATAATGTTCGAAAAAACAGCATATTACCGCGAAATACCACTTTCAGAACTGAGGTTCCCTGCCCAGAGAAACACAAGGTTTGAAAAACACGTCTAGATTCATGTTCTCCCTAGGTAGTAGAATCAGAAAAACATCATGATTTCAAGCTTCTCTCCTTGCCTTAAGAGAGAGAATAAAGTTGGAAAAAACGGCCTATTACCGCATATGCTCAAAAGGCCAATTTTATTGACGGTGAAACTCTACTTTTAGAACTGAGGTCCCCGGCCCAGACAAAAACCAGATTTGAAAAAGACATCGTGATTCATGTGCTCCCTAGGAAGTAGAATCAGAAAAACATTATGGTTTCATGATTCTCCCCTTGCCTTAAGAGAGATCCAGACAATAATGTTCGAAAAAACGGCATATTACCGCAAAATACCACTTTCAGAACTGAGGTTCCCGGCCCAGACAACCACCAGATTTGAAAAAGACGTCGTGATTCATGTTCTCCCTAGGTAGTAGAATCAGAAAAACATCATGGTTTCAAGATTCTCTCCTTGCCTTAAGAGAGATCCAGAGAATAATATTGGAAAAAACGGCATATTACCGCGAAATACCACTTTCAGAACTGAGGTTCTCGGCCGAGACAAACACCAGATTTGAAAAAGACGTTGTGCTTCATGTTCTCCCTAGGAAGTAGAATCAGAAAAACATTATGGTTTCATGATTCTCTCCTTACCTTAAGAGAGATCCAGAGAATAATGTTCGAAAAAACGGCATATTACCACGAAATACCACTTTCAGAACTGAGGTTCCCTGCCCAGAGACACACAAGGTTTGAAAAACACGTCTAGATTCATGTTCTCCCTAGGTAGTAGAATCAGAAAAACATCATGGTTTCAAGCTTCTCTCCTTGCCTTAAGAGAGATCCAGATAATAATATTGGAAAAAACGGCCTATTACTGCGAAATACCACTTTCAGAACTGAGGTTCCCATCCCAGACAAACACCAGATTTGAAAAACACGTCGTGATTCATGTTCTCCCTAGGTAGTAGAATCAGAAAAACATCATGGTTTCAAGATTCTCTCCTTGCCTTAAGAGAGATCCAGAGAATAATATTGGAAAAAACGGCATATTACCGCGAAATACCACTTTCAGAACTCAGGTTCCCGGCCCAGACAAACACCAGATTTGAAAAAGACGTCGTGCTTCATGTTCTCCCTAGGTAGTAGAATCAGAAAAACATCATGGTTTCAAGATTCTCTCCTTGCCTTAAGAGAGATCCAGAGAATAATATTGGAAAAAACGGCCTATTACTGCGAAATACCACTTTCAGAACTGAGGTTCCCGGCCCAGACAAACACCAGATTTGAAAAAGACGTCGTGATTCATGTTCTCCCTAGATAGTAGAATTAGAAAAACATCATGGTTTCAAGATTCTCTCCTTGCCTTAAGAGAGATCCAGAGAATAATGTTCGAAAAAACGGCATATTACCGCGAAATACCACTTTCAGAGCTGAGGTTTCCTGCCAAGACAAACACAAGATTTGAAAAAGACGTCATGCTTCATGTTCTCCCTAGGTAGTAGAATCAGAAAACATCATGGTTTCAAGCTTCTCTCCTTGCCTTAAGAGAGATCCAAAGAATAAAGTTGGAAAAAACGGCCTATTACCGCATATACTCTAAAGGCTTATTGCATTAACGGTAAAACTCGATTTTTAGAACTGAGGTTCCCGTCCCTGACTAACACCAGATTTGAAAAAGACGTCGTGATTCATGTTCTCCCTAGGTAGTAGAATCAGAAAAACATCATGGTTTCAAGATTCTCTCCTTGCCTTAAGAGAGATCCAGAGAATAATATTGGAAAAAACGGCATATTACCGCGAAATACCACTTTCAGAACTGAGGTTCCCGGCCAAGACAAACACCAGATTTGAAAAAGACGTCGTGCTTCATGTTCTCCCTAGGTAGTAGAATCAGAAAAACATCATGGTTTCAAGATTCTCTCCTTGCCTTAAGAGAGATCCAGAGAATAATGTTCGAAAAAACGGCATATTACCGCAAAATACCACTTTCAGAATTGAGGTTCCCGGCCCAGACAAACACCAGATTTGAAAAAGACGTCGTGATTCATGTTCTCCCTAGATACTAGAATCAGAAAAACATCATGGTTTCAAGATTCTCTCCTTGCCTTAAGAGAGATCCAGAGAATAATGTTCGAAAAAACGGCATATTACCGCGAAATACCACTTTCAGAACTGAGGTTCCCGGCCCTGACTAACACCAGATTTGAAAAAGACGTCGTGATTCATGTTCTCCCTAGGTAGTAGAATCAGAAAAACATCCTGCTTTCAAGATTCTCTCCTTGCCTTAAGAGAGATCCAGAGAATAATATTGGAAAAAACGGCATATTACCGCGAAATACCACTTTCAGAACTCAGGTTCCCGGCCCAGACAAACACCAGATTTGAAAAAGACGTCGTGCTTCATGTTCTCCCTAGGTAGTAGAATCAGAAAAACATCATGGTTTCAAGATTCTCTCCTTGCCTTAAGAGAGATCCAGAGAATAATATTGGAAAAAACGGCCTATTACTCCGAAATACCACTTTCAGAACTGAGGTTCCCGGCCCAGACAAACACCAGATTTGAAAAAGACGTCGTGATTCATGTTCTCCCTAGATAGTAGAATCAGAAAAACATCATGGTTTCAAGATTCTCTCCTTGCCTTAAGAGAGATCCAGAGAATAATGTTCGAAAAAATGGCATATTACCGCGAAATACCACTTTCAGAGCTGAGGTTCCCTGCCAAGACAAACACAAGATTTGAAAAAGACGTCGTGCTTCATGTTCTCCCTAGGTAGTAGAATCAGAAAAACATCATGGTTTCAAGCTTCTCTCCTTGCCTTAAGAGAGATCCAAAGAATAAAGTTGGAAAAAACGGCCTATTACCGCATATACTCTAAAGGCCTATTGCATTGACGGTAAAACTTGATTTTTAGAACTGAGGTTCCCGTCCCTGACTAACACCAGATTTGAAAAAGACGTCGTGATTCATGTTCTCCCTAGGTAGTAGAATCAGAAAAACATCATGGTTTCAAGATTCTCTCCTTGCCTTAAGAGAGATCCAGAGAATAATATTGGAAAAAACGGCATATTACCGCGAAATACCACTTTCAGAACTGAGGTTCCCGGCCCAGACAAACACCAGATTTGAAAAAGACGTCGTGCTTCATGTTCTCCCTAGGTAGTAGAATCAGAAAAACATCATGGTTTCAAGATTCTCTCCTTGCCTTAAGAGAGATCCAGAGAATAATGTTCGAAAAAACGGCATATTAACGCGAAATACCACTTTCAGAACTGAGGTTCCCGGCCCTGACTAACACCAGATTTGAAAAAGACGTCGTGATTCATGTTCTCCCTAGGTAGTAGAATCAGAAAAACATCCTGCTTTCAAGATTCTCTCCTTGCCTTAAGAGAGATCCAGAGAATAATATTGGAAAAAACGGCCTATTACTGCGAAATACCACTTTCAGAACTGAGGTTCCCATCACAGACAAAGACCAGATTTGAAAAACACGTCTTGATTCATGTTCTCCCTAGGTAGTAGAATCAGAAAAACATCATGGTTTCAGGCTTCTCTCCTTGCCTTAAGAGAGATCCAAAGAATAAAGTTGGAAAAAACGGCCTATTACCGCATATACTCTAAAGGCCTATTGTATTGACGGTGAAACTCGATTTTTAGAACTGAGGTTCCCGGCCCTGACTAACACCAGATTTGAAAGAGACGTCGTGATTCATGTTCTCCCTAGGTAGTAGAATCAGAAAAACATCCTGCTTTCAAGATTCTCTCCTTGCCTTAAGAGAGATCCAGAGAATAATATTGGAAAAAACGGCCTATTACCGCGAAATACCACTTTCAGAACTGAGGTTCCCGGCCCAGAGAAACACAAGATTTGAAAAACACGTCGTGATTCATGTTCTCCCTAGGTAGGAGAATCAGAAAAACATCATGGTTTCAAGCTTTTCTCATTGCCTTAAGAGAGATCCAAAGAATAAAGTTGGAAAAAACGGCCTATTACCGCATATACTCTAAAGGCCTATTGTATTGACGGTGAAACTCGATTTTTAGAACTGAGGTTCCCGTCCCTGACAAACACCAGATATGAAAAAGACGTCGTTATTCATGTTCTCCCTAGGTAGTAGAATCAGAAAAACATCCTGCTTTCAAGATTCTCTCCTTGCCTTAAGAGAGATCCAGAGAATAATATTGGAAAAAAAGGCATATTACCGCGAAATACCACTTTCAGAACTGAGGTTCCCGGCCCAGACAAAGACCAGATTTGAAAAAGACGTCGTGCTTCATGTTCTCCCTAGGTAGTAGTATCAGAAAAACATCATGGTTTCAAGATTCTCTCCTTGCCTTACGAGAGATCCAGAGAATAATGTTCGAAAAAACGGCATTTTACCGCTAAATACCACTTTCAGAACTGAGGTTCCCGGCCGAGAGAAACACCAGATTTGAAAAAGACGTCGTGATTCATGTTCTCCCTAGGTAGTAGAATCAGAAAAACATCATGATTTCAAGATTCTCTCCTTGCCTTAAGAAAGATCAGAGAATAATGTTCGAAAAAACAGCATATTACCGCGAAATACCACTTTCAGAACTGAGGTTCCCTGCCCAGAGAAACACAAGGTTTGAAAAACACGTCTAGATTCATGTTCTCCCTAGGTAGTAGAATCAGAAAAACATCATGATTTCAAGCTTCTCTCCTTGCCTTAAGAGAGAGAATAAAGTTGGAAAAAACGGCCTATTACCGCATATGCTCAAAAGGCCAATTTTATTGATGGTGAAACTCCACTTTTAGAACTGAGGTCCCCGGCCCAGACAAAAACCAGATTTGAAAAAGACATCGTGATTCATGTGCTCCCTAGGAAGTAGAATCAGAAAAACATTATGGTTTCATGATTCTCCCCTTGCCTTAAGAGAGATCCAGAGAATAATGTTCGAAAAAACGGCATATTACCGCAAAATACCACTTTCAGAACTGAGGTTCCCGGCCCAGACAACCACCAGATTTGAAAAAGACGTCGTGATTCATGTTCTCCCTAGGTAGTAGAATCAGAAAAACATCATGGTTTCAAGATTCTCTCCTTGCCTTAAGAGAGATCCAGAGAATAATATTGGAAAAAACGGCATATTACCGCGAAATACCACTTTCAGAACTGAGGTTCTCGGCCGAGACAAACAACAGATTTGAAAAAGACGTTGTGCTTCATGTTCTCCCTAGGAAGTAGAATCAGAAAAACATTATGGTTTCATGATTCTCTCCTTACCTTAAGAGAGATCCAGAGAATAATGTTCGAAAAAACGGCATATTACCACGAAATACCACTTTCAGAACTGAGGTTCCCTGCCCAGAGACACACAAGGTTTGAAAAACACGTCTAGATTCATGTTCTCCCTAGGTAGTAGAATCAGAAAAACATCATGGTTTCAAGCTTCTCTCCTTGCCTTAAGAGAGATCCAGATAATAATATTGGAAAAAACGGCCTATTACTGCGAAATACCACTTTCAGAACTGAGGTTCCCATCCCAGACAAACACCAGATTTGAAAAACACGTCGTGATTCATGTTCTCCCTAGGTAGTAGAATCAGAAAAACATCATGGTTTCAAGATTCTCTCCTTGCCTTAAGAGAGATCCAGAGAATAATATTGGAAAAAACGGCATATTACCGCGAAATACCACTTTCAGAACTGAGGTTCCCGGCCCAGACAAAGACCAGATTTGAAAAAGACGTCGTGCTTCATGTTCTCCCTAGGTAGTAGTATCAGAAAAACATCATGGTTTCAAGATTCTCTCCTTGCCTTACGAGAGATCCAGAGAATAATGTTCGAAAAAACGGCATTTTACCGCTAAATACCACTTTCAGAACTGAGGTTCCCGGCCGAGAGAAACACCAGATTTGAAAAAGACGTCGTGATTCATGTTCTCCCTAGGTAGTAGAATCAGAAAAACATCATGATTTCAAGATTCTCTCCTTGCCTTAAGAAAGATCAGAGAATAATGTTCGAAAAAACAGCATATTACCGCGAAATACCACTTTCAGAACTGAGGTTCCCTGCCCAGAGAAACACAAGGTTTGAAAAACACGTCTAGATTCATGTTCTCCCTAGGTAGTAGAATCAGAAAAACATCATGATTTCAAGCTTCTCTCCTTGCCTTAAGAGAGAGAATAAAGTTGGAAAAAACGGCCTATTACCGCATATGCTCAAAAGGCCAATTTTATTGATGGTGAAACTCCACTTTTAGAACTGAGGTCCCCGGCCCAGACAAAAACCAGATTTGAAAAAGACATCGTGATTCATGTGCTCCCTAGGAAGTAGAATCAGAAAAACATTATGGTTTCATGATTCTCCCCTTGCCTTAAGAGAGATCCAGAGAATAATGTTCGAAAAAACGGCATATTACCGCAAAATACCACTTTCAGAACTGAGGTTCCCGGCCCAGACAACCACCAGATTTGAAAAAGACGTCGTGATTCATGTTCTCCCTAGGTAGTAGAATCAGAAAAACATCATGGTTTCAAGATTCTCTCCTTGCCTTAAGAGAGATCCAGAGAATAATATTGGAAAAAACGGCATATTACCGCGAAATACCACTTTCAGAACTGAGGTTCTCGGCCGAGACAAACACCAGATTTGAAAAAGACGTTGTGCTTCATGTTCTCCCTAGGAAGTAGAATCAGAAAAACATTATGGTTTCATGATTCTCTCCTTACCTTAAGAGAGATCCAGAGAATAATGTTCGAAAAAACGGCATATTACCACGAAATACCACTTTCAGAACTGAGGTTCCCTGCCCAGAGACACACAAGGTTTGAAAAACACGTCTAGATTCATGTTCTCCCTAGGTAGTAGAATCAGAAAAACATCATGGTTTCAAGCTTCTCTCCTTGCCTTAAGAGAGATCCAGATAATAATATTGGAAAAAACGGCCTATTACTGCGAAATACCACTTTCAGAACTGAGGTTCCCATCCGAGACAAACACCAGATTTGAAAAACACGTCGTGATTCATGTTCTCCCTAGGTAGTAGAATCAGAAAAACATCATGGTTTCAAGATTCTCTCCTTGCCTTAAGAGAGATCCAGAGAATAATATTGGAAAAAACGGCATATTACCGCGAAATACCAGTTTCAGAACTGAGGTTCCCGGCCAAGACAAACACCAGATTTGAAAAAGACGTCGTGCTTCATGTTCTCCCTAGGTAGTAGAATCAGAAAAACATCATGGTTTCAAGATTCTCTCCTTGCCTTAAGAGAGATCCAGAGAATAATGTTCGAAAAAACGGCATATTACCGCAAAATACCACTTTCAGAATTGAGGTTCCCGGCCCAGACAAACACCAGATTTGAAAAAGACGTCGTGATTCATGTTCTCCCTAGATACTAGAATCAGAAAAACATCATGGTTTCAAGATTCTCTCCTTGCCTTAAGAGAGATCCAGAGAATAATGTTCGAAAAAACGGCATATTACCGCGAAATACCACTTTCAGAACTGAGGTTCCCGGCCCTGACTAACACCAGATTTGAAAAAGACGTCGTGCTTCATGTTCTCCCTAGGTAGTAGAATCTGAAAAACATCATGGTTTCAAGATTCTCTCCTTCCCTTAAGAGAGATCCAGAGAATAATATTGGAAAAAACGGCATATTACCGCGAAATACCACTTTCAGAACTGAGGTTCCCGGCCCAGACAAACACAAGATTTGAAAAAGACGTCGTGCTTCATGTTCTCCCTAGGTAGTAGAATCAGAAAAACATCAAGGTTTCAAGATTCTCTCCTTGCCTTAAGAGAGATCCAGAGAATAATATTGGAAAAAACGGCCTATTACCGCGAAATACCACTTTCAGAACTCAGGTTCCCGGCCCAGACAAACACCAGATTTGAAAAAGACGTCGTAATTCATGTTCTCCCTAGGTAGTAGAATCAGAAAAACATCATGGTTTCAAGCTTCTCTCCTTGCCTTAAGAGAGATCGAAAGAATAAAGTTGGAAAAAACGGCCCATTACCTCATATACTCTAAAGGCCTATTGTATTGATGGTGAAACTCGATTTTTAGAACTGAGGTTCCCGGCCCTGACTAACACCAGATTTGAAAAAGACGTCGTGATTCATGTTCTCCCTAGGTAGTAGAATCGGAAAAACATCGTCCTTTCAAGATTCTCTCCTTGCCTTAAGAGAGATCCAGAGAATAATATTGTAAAAAACGGCCAATTACCGCGAAATACCACTTTCAGAACTGAGGTTCCCGGCCCAGAAAAACACAAGATTTGAAAAACACGTCGTGATTCATGTTCTCCCTAGGTAGTAGAATCAGAAAAACATCATGGTTTCAAGCTTTTCTCATTGCCTTAAGAGAGATCCAAAGAATAAAGTTGGAAAAAACGGCCTCTTACCGCATATACTCTAAAGGCCTATTGTATTGACGGTGAAACTCGATTTTTAGAACTGAGGTTCCCGTCCCTGACTAACACCAGATTTGAAAAAGACGTCGTGATTCATGTTCTCCCTAGGTAGTAGAATCAGAAAAACATCCTGCTTTCAAGATTCTCTCCTTGCCTTAAGAGAGATCCAGAGAATAATATTGGAAAAAACGGCATATTACCGCGAAATACCACTTTCAGAACTGAGGTTCCCGGCCCAGACAAACCCCAGATTTGAAAAAGACGTCGTGCTTCATGTTCTCCCTAGGTAGTAGAATCAGAAAAACATAATGGTTTCAAGATTCTCTCCTTGCCTTAAGAGAGATCCAGAGAATAATGTTCGAAAAAACGGCATATTACCGCAAAATACCACTTTCAGAACTGAGGTTCCCGGCCCAGACAAACACCAGATTTGAAAAAGACGTCGTGATTCATGTTCTCCCTAGATACTAGAATCAGAAAAACATCATGGGTTCAAGATTCTCTCCTTGCCTTAAGAGAGATCCAGAGAATAATGTTCGAAAAAACGGCATATTACCGCGAAATACCACTTTCAGAACTGAGGTTCCCGGCCCTGACTAACACCAGAATTGAAAAAGACGTCGTGATTCTTGTTCTCCCTAGGTAGTAGAATCAGAAAAACATCCTGCTTTCAAGATTCTCTCCTTGCCTTTAGAGAGATCCAGAGAATAATATTGGAAAAAACGGCCTATTACTGCGAAATACCACTTTCAGAACTGAGGTTCCCATCACAGACAAAGACCAGATTTGAAAAACACGTCTTCATTCATGTTCTCCCTAGGTAGTAGAATCAGAAAAACATCATGGTTTCAGGCTTCTCTCCTTGCCTTAAGAGAGATCCAAAGAATAAAGTTGGAAAAAACGGCCTATTGCCGCATATACTCTAAAGGCCTATTGTATTGACGGTGAAACTCGATTTTTAGAACTGAGGTTCCCGGCCCTGACTAACACCAGATTTGAAAGACACGTCGTGATTCATGTTCTCCCTAGGTAGTAGAATCAGAAAAACATCCTGCTTTCAAGATTCTCTCCTTGCCTTAAGAGAGATCCAGAGAATAATGTTCGAAAAAACGGCCTATTACCGCGAAATACCACTTTCAGAACTGAGGTTCCCGGCCCAGACAAACACAAGATTTGAAAAACACGTCGTGATTCATCTTCTCCCTAGGTAGTAGAATCAGAAAAACATCATGGTTTCAAGCTTCTCTCCTTGCCTTAAGAGAGATCCAAAGAATAAAGTTGGAAAAAACGGCCTATTGCCGCATATGCTCTAAAGGCCTATTGTATTGACGGTGAAACTCGATTTTTAGAACTGAGGTTCCCGGCCCTGACTAACACCAGATTTGAAAAAGACGTCGTGATTCATGTTCTCCCTAGGTAGTAGAATCAGAAAAACATCATGGTTTCAAGATTCTCTCCTTGCCTTAAGAGAGATCCAGAGAATAATGTTCGAAAAAACGGCATATTACCGCGAAATACCACTTTCAGAACTGAGGTTCCCGGCCCTGACTAACACCAGATTTGAAAGAGACGTCGTGATTCATGTTCTCCCTAGGTAGTAGAATCAGAAAAACATCCTGCTTTCAAGATTCTCTCCTTGCCTTAAGAGAGATCCAGAGAATAATATTGGAAAAAACGGCCTATTACCGCGAAATACCACTTTCAGAACTGAGGTTCCCGGCCCAGACAAACACAAGATTTGAAAAACACGTCGTGATTCATGTTCTCCCTAGGTAGTAGAATCAGAAAAACATCATGGTTTCAAGCTTCTCTCCTTGCCTTAAGAGAGATCCAAAGAATAAAGTTGGAAAAAAACGGCCTATTGCCGCATATACTCTAAAGGCCTATTGTATTGACGGTGAAACTCGATTTTTAGAACTGAGGTTCCCGGCCCTGACTAGCACCAGATTTGAAAAAGACGTCGTGATTCATGTTCTCCCTAGGTAGTAGAATCTGAAAAACATCATGGTTTCAAGATTCTCTCCTTCCCTTAAGAGAGATCCAGAGAATAATATTGGAAAAAACGGCATATTACCGCGAAATACCACTTTCAGAACTGAGGTTCCCGGCCCAGACAAACACAAGATTTGAAAAAGACGTCGTGCTTCATGTTCTCCCTAGGTAGTAGAATCAGAAAAACATCAAGGTTTCAAGATTCTCTCCTTGCCTTAAGAGAGATCCAGAGAATAATATTGGAAAAAACGGCCTATTACCGCGAAATACCACTTTCAGAACTCAGGTTCCCGGCCCAGACAAACACCAGATTTGAAAAAGACGTCGTAATTCATGTTCTCCCTAGGTAGTAGAATCAGAAAAACATCATGGTTTCAAGCTTCTCTCCTTGCCTTAAGAGAGATCGAAAGAATAAAGTTGGAAAAAACGGCCCATTACCTCATATACTCTAAAGGCCTATTGTATTGATGGTGAAACTCGATTTTTAGAACTGAGGTTCCCGGCCCTGACTAACACCAGATTTGAAAAAGACGTCGTGATTCATGTTCTCCCTAGGTAGTAGAATCGGAAAAACATCGTCCTTTCAAGATTCTCTCCTTGCCTTAAGAGAGATCCAGAGAATAATATTGTAAAAAACGGCCAATTACCGCGAAATACCACTTTCAGAACTGAGGTTCCCGGCCCAGAAAAACACAAGATTTGAAAAACACGTCGTGATTCATGTTCTCCCTAGGTAGTAGAATCAGAAAAACATCATGGTTTCAAGCTTTTCTCATTGCCTTAAGAGAGATCCAAAGAATAAAGTTGGAAAAAACGGCCTCTTACCGCATATACTCTAAAGGCCTATTGTATTGACGGTGAAACTCGATTTTTAGAACTGAGGTTCCCGTCCCTGACTAACACCAGATTTGAAAAAGACGTCGTGATTCATGTTCTCCCTAGGTAGTAGAATCAGAAAAACATCCTGCTTTCAAGATTCTCTCCTTGCCTTAAGAGAGATCCAGAGAATAATATTGGAAAAAACGGCATATTACCGCGAAATACCACTTTCAGAACTGAGGTTCCCGGCCCAGACAAACCCCAGATTTGAAAAAGACGTCGTGCTTCATGTTCTCCCTAGGTAGTAGAATCAGAAAAACATAATGGTTTCAAGATTCTCTCCTTGCCTTAAGAGAGATCCAGAGAATAATGTTCGAAAAAACGGCATATTACCGCAAAATACCACTTTCAGAACTGAGGTTCCCGGCCCAGACAAACACCAGATTTGAAAAAGACGTCGTGATTCATGTTCTCCCTAGATACTAGAATCAGAAAAACATCATGGGTTCAAGATTCTCTCCTTGCCTTAAGAGAGATCCAGAGAATAATGTTCGAAAAAACGGCATATTACCGCGAAATACCACTTTCAGAACTGAGGTTCCCGGCCCTGACTAACACCAGAATTGAAAAAGACGTCGTGATTCTTGTTCTCCCTAGGTAGTAGAATCAGAAAAACATCCTGCTTTCAAGATTCTCTCCTTGCCTTTAGAGAGATCCAGAGAATAATATTGGAAAAAACGGCCTATTACTGCGAAATACCACTTTCAGAACTGAGGTTCCCATCACAGACAAAGACCAGATTTGAAAAACACGTCTTCATTCATGTTCTCCCTAGGTAGTAGAATCAGAAAAACATCATGGTTTCAGGCTTCTCTCCTTGCCTTAAGAGAGATCCAAAGAATAAAGTTGGAAAAAACGGCCTATTGCCGCATATACTCTAAAGGCCTATTGTATTGACGGTGAAACTCGATTTTTAGAACTGAGGTTCCCGGCCCTGACTAACACCAGATTTGAAAGACACGTCGTGATTCATGTTCTCCCTAGGTAGTAGAATCAGAAAAACATCCTGCTTTCAAGATTCTCTCCTTGCCTTAAGAGAGATCCAGAGAATAATGTTCGAAAAAACGGCCTATTACCGCGAAATACCACTTTCAGAACTGAGGTTCCCGGCCCAGACAAACACAAGATTTGAAAAACACGTCGTGATTCATCTTCTCCCTAGGTAGTAGAATCAGAAAAACATCATGGTTTCAAGCTTCTCTCCTTGCCTTAAGAGAGATCCAAAGAATAAAGTTGGAAAAAACGGCCTATTGCCGCATATGCTCTAAAGGCCTATTGTATTGACGGTGAAACTCGATTTTTAGAACTGAGGTTCCCGGCCCTGACTAACACCAGATTTGAAAAAGACGTCGTGATTCATGTTCTCCCTAGGTAGTAGAATCAGAAAAACATCATGGTTTCAAGATTCTCTCCTTGCCTTAAGAGAGATCCAGAGAATAATGTTCGAAAAAACGGCATATTACCGCGAAATACCACTTTCAGAACTCAGGTTCCCGGCCCAGACAAACACCAGATTTGAAAAAGAAGTCGTGATTCATGTTCTCCCTAGGTAGTAGAATCAGAAAAACATCATGGTTTCAAGCTTCTCCTTGCCTTAAGAGAGATCGAAAGAATAAAGTTGGAAAAAACGGCCCATTACCTCATATACTCTAAAGGCCTATTGTATTGACGGTGAAACTCGATTTTTAGAACTGAGGTTCCCGGCCCTGACTAACACCAGATTTGAAAAAGACGTCGTGATTCATGTTCTCCCTAGGTAGTAGAATCAGAAAAACATCGTGGTTTCAAGATTCTCTCCTTGCCTTAAGAGAGATCCAGAGAATAATATTGGAAAAAACGGCCAATTACCGCGAAATACCACTTTCAGAACTGAGGTTCCCGGCCCAGAAAAACACAAGATTTGAAAAACACGTCGTGATTCATGTTCTCCCTAGATAGTAGAATAAGAAAAACATCATGGTTTCAAGCTTCTCTCCTTGCCTTAAGAGAGATCCAAAGAATAAAGTTGGGAAAAACGGCCTATTACTGCATATACTCTAAAGGCCTACTGTATTGACGGTGAAACTCTACTTTTAGAACTGAGGTCCCCGGCCCAGACAAAAACCAGATTTGAAAAAGACGTCGTGATTCATGTGCTCCCTAGGTAGTAGAATCAGAAAAACATTATGGTATCATGATTCTCTCCTTGCCTTAAGAGAGATCCAGAGAATAATATTGGAAAAAACGGCCTATTACCGCGAAATACCACTTTCAGAACTGAGGTTCCCGGCCCAGACAAACACAAGATTTGAAAAACACGTCGTGATTCATGTTCTCCCTAGGTAGTAGAATCAGAAAAACATCATGGTTTCAAGCTTCTCTCCTTGCCTTAAGAGAGATCCAAAGAATAAAGTTGGAAAAAACGGCCTATTGCCGCATATACTCTAAAGGCCTATTGTATTGACGGTGAAACTCGATTTTTAGAACTGAGGTTCCCGGCCCTGACTAGCACCAGATTTGAAAAGACGTCGTGATTCATGTTCTCCCTAGGTAGTAGAATCTGAAAAACATAATGGTTTCAAGATTCTCTCCTTGCCTTAAGAGAGATCCAGAGAATAATATTGGAAAAAACGGCTTATTACCGCGAAATACCACTTTCAGAACTGAGGTTCCCGGCCCAGACAAACACAAGATTTGAAAAAGACGTCGTGCTTCATGTTCTCCCTAGGTAGTAGAATCAGAAAAACATCAAGGTTTCAAGATTCTCTCCTTGCCTTAAGAGAGATCCAGAGAATAATATTGGAAAAAACGGCATATTACCGCGAAATACCACTTTCAGAACTCAGGTTCCCGGCCCAGACAAACACCAGATTTGAAAAAGACGTCGTAATTCATGTTCTCCCTAGGTAGTAGAATCAGAAAAACATCATGGTTTCAAGCTTCTCTCCTTGCCTTAAGAGAAATCGAAAGAATAAAGTTGGAAAAAACGGCCCATTACCTCATATACTCTAAAGGCCTATTGTATTGACGGTGAAACTCGATTTTTAGAACTGAGGTTCCCGGCCCTGACTAACACCAGATTTGAAAAAGACGTCGTGATTCATGTTCTCCCTAGGTAGTAGAATCGGAAAAACATCGTCCTTTCAAGATTCTCTCCTTGCCTTAAGAGAGATCCAGAGAATAATATTGTAAAAAACGGCCAATTACCGCGAAATACCACTTTCAGAACTGAGGTTCCCGGCCCAGAAAAACACAAGATTTGAAAAACACGTCGTGATTCATGTTCTCCCTAGGTAGTAGAATCAGAAAAACATCATTGTTTCAAGCTTTTCTCATTGCCTTAAGAGAGATCCAAAGAATAAAGTTGGAAAAAACGGCCTATTACCGCATATACTCTAAAGGCCTATTGTATTGACGGTGAAACTCGATTTTTAGAACTGAGGTTCCCGTCCCTGACTAACACCAGATTTGAAAAAGACGTCGTGATTCATGTTCTCCCTAGGTAGTAGAATCAGAAAAACATCCTGCTTTCAAGATTCTCTCCTTGCCTTAAGAGAGATCCAGAGAATAATATTGGAAAAAACGGCATATTACCGCGAAATACCACTTTCAGAACTGAGGTTCCCGGCCCAGACAAACCCCAGATTTGAAAAAGACGTCGTGCTTCATGTTCTCCCTAGGTAGTAGAATCAGAAACACATCATGATTTCAAGATTCTCTCCTTGCCTTAAGAGAGATCCAGAGAATAATGTTCGAAAAAACAGCATATTACCGCGAAATACCACTTTCAGAACTGAGGTTCCCGGCCCAGACAAACACAAGATTTGAAAAACACGTCGTGATTCATGTTCTCCCTAGGTAGTAGAATCAGAAAAACATCATGGTTTCAAGCTTCTCTCCTTGCCTTAAGAGAGATCCAAAGAATAAAGTTGGAAAAAACGGCCTATTGCCGCATATACTCTAAAGGCCTATTGTATTGACGGTGAAACTCGATTTTTAGAACTGAGGTTCCCAGCCCTGACTAGCACCAGATTTGAAAAGACGTCGTGATTCATGTTCTCCCTAGGTAGTAGAATCTGAAAAACATAATGGTTTCAAGATTCTCTCCTTGCCTTAAGAGAGATCCAGAGAATAATATTGGAAAAAACGGCTTATTACCGCGAAATACCACTTTCAGAACTGAGGTTCCCGGCCCAGACAAACACAAGATTTGAAAAAGACGTCGTGCTTCATGTTCTCCCTAGGTAGTAGAATCAGAAAAACATCAAGGTTTCAAGATTCTCTCCTTGCCTTAAGAGAGATCCAGAGAATAATATTGGAAAAAACGGCATATTACCGCGAAATACCACTTTCAGAACTCAGGTTCCCGGCCCAGACAAACACCAGATTTGAAAAAGACGTCGTAATTCATGTTCTCCCTAGGTAGTAGAATCAGAAAAACATCATGGTTTCAAGCTTCTCTCCTTGCCTTAAGAGAAATCGAAAGAATAAAGTTGGAAAAAACGGCCCATTACCTCATATACTCTAAAGGCCTATTGTATTGACGGTGAAACCCGATTTTTAGAACTGAGGTTCCCGGCCCTGACTAACACCAGATTTGAAAAAGACGTCGTGATTCATGTTCTCCCTAGGTAGTAGAATCGGAAAAACATCGTCCTTTCAAGATTCTCTCCTTGCCTTAAGAGAGATCCAGAGAATAATATTGTAAAAAACGGCCAATTACCGCGAAATACCACTTTCAGAACTGAGGTTCCCGGCCCAGAAAAACACAAGATTTGAAAAACACGTCGTGATTCATGTTCTCCCTAGGTAGTAGAATCAGAAAAACATCATTGTTTCAAGCTTTTCTCATTGCCTTAAGAGAGATCCAAAGAATAAAGTTGGAAAAAACGGCCTATTACCGCATATACTCTAAAGGCCTATTGTATTGACGGTGAAACTCGATTTTTAGAACTGAGGTTCCCGTCCCTGACTAACACCAGATTTGAAAAAGACGTCGTGATTCATGTTCTCCCTAGGTAGTAGAATCAGAAAAACATCCTGCTTTCAAGATTCTCTCCTTGCCTTAAGAGAGATCCAGAGAATAATATTGGAAAAAACGGCATATTACCGCGAAATACCACTTTCAGAACTGAGGTTCCCGGCCCAGACAAACCCCAGATTTGAAAAAGACGTCGTGCTTCATGTTCTCCCTAGGTAGTAGAATCAGAAACACATCATGATTTCAAGATTCTCTCCTTGCCTTAAGAGAGATCCTGAGAATAATGTTCGAAAAAACAGCATATTACCGCGAAATACCACTTTCAGAACTGAGGTTCCCTGCCCAGAGAAACACAAGGTTTGAAAAACACGTCTAGATTCATGTTCTCCCTAGGTAGTAGAATCAGAAAAACATCATGATTTCAAGCTTCTCTCCCTGCCTTAAGAGAGATCCAAAGAATAAAGTTGGGAAAAACGGCCTATTACTGCATATACTCTAAAGGCCTACTGTATTGACGGTGAAACTCGATTTTTAGAACTGAGGTTCCCGTCCCTGACTAACACCAGATTTGAAAGACACGTCGTGATTCATGTTCTCCCTAGGTAGTAGAATCAGAAAAACATCCTGCTTTCAAGATTCTCTCCTTGCCTTAAGAGAGATCCAGAGAATAATGTTCGAAAAAACGGCCTATTACCGCGAAATACCACTTTCAGAACTGAGGTTCCCGGCCCAGACAAACACAAGATTTGAAAAACACGTCGTGATTCATCTTCTCCCTAGGTAGTAGAATCAGAAAAACATCATGGTTTCAAGCTTCTCTCCTTGCCTTAAGAGAGATCCAAAGAATAAAGTTGGAAAAAACGGCCTATTGCCGCATATGCTCTAAAGGCCTATTGTATTGACGGTGAAACTCGATTTTTAGAACTGAGGTTCCCGGCCCTGACTAACACCAGATTTGAAAAAGACGTCGTGATTCATGTTCTCCCTAGGTAGTAGAATCAGAAAAACATCATGGTTTCAAGATTCTCTCCTTGCCTTAAGAGAGATCCAGAGAATAATGTTCGAAAAAACGGCATATTACCGCGAAATACCACTTTCAGAACTCAGGTTCCCGGCCCAGACAAACACCAGATTTGAAAAAGACGTCGTGATTCATGTTCTCCCTAGGTAGTAGAATCAGAAAAACATCATGGTTTCAAGCTTCTCCTTGCCTTAAGAGAGATCGAAAGAATAAAGTTGGAAAAAACGGCCCATTACCTCATATACTCTAAAGGCCTATTGTATTGACGGTGAAACTCGATTTTTAGAACTGAGGTTCCCGGCCCTGACTAACACCAGATTTGAAAAAGACGTCGTGATTCATGTTCTCCCTAGGTAGTAGAATCAGAAAAACATCGTGGTTTCAAGATTCTCTCCTTGCCTTAAGAGAGATCCAGAGAATAATATTGGAAAAAACGGCCAATTACCGCGAAATACCACTTTCAGAACTGAGGTTCCCGGCCCAGAAAAACACAAGATTTGAAAAACACGTCGTGATTCATGTTCTCCCTAGATAGTAGAATAAGAAAAACATCATGGTTTCAAGCTTCTCTCCTTGCCTTAAGAGAGATCCAAAGAATAAAGTTGGGAAAAACGGCCTATTACTGCATATACTCTAAAGGCCTACTGTATTGACGGTGAAACTCTACTTTTAGAACTGAGGTCCCCGGCCCAGACAAAAACCAGATTTGAAAAAGACGTCGTGATTCATGTGCTCCCTAGGTAGTAGAATCAGAAAAACATTATGGTATCATGATTCTCTCCTTGCCTTAAGAGAGATCCAGAGAATAATATTGGAAAAAACGGCCTATTACCGCGAAATACCACTTTCAGAACTGAGGTTCCCGGCCCAGACAAACACAAGATTTGAAAAACACGTCGTGATTCATGTTCTCCCTAGGTAGTAGAATCAGAAAAACATCATGGTTTCAAGCTTCTCTCCTTGCCTTAAGAGAGATCCAAAGAATAAAGTTGGAAAAAACGGCCTATTGCCGCATATACTCTAAAGGCCTATTGTATTGACGGTGAAACTCGATTTTTAGAACTGAGGTTCCCGGCCCTGACTAGCACCAGATTTGAAAAGACGTCGTGATTCATGTTCTCCCTAGGTAGTAGAATCTGAAAAACATAATGGTTTCAAGATTCTCTCCTTGCCTTAAGAGAGATCCAGAGAATAATATTGGAAAAAACGGCTTATTACCGCGAAATACCACTTTCAGAACTGAGGTTCCCGGCCCAGACAAACACAAGATTTGAAAAAGACGTCGTGCTTCATGTTCTCCCTAGGTAGTAGAATCAGAAAAACATCAAGGTTTCAAGATTCTCTCCTTGCCTTAAGAGAGATCCAGAGAATAATATCGGAAAAAACGGCATATTACCGCGAAATACCACTTTCAGAACTCAGGTTCCCGGCCCAGACAAACACCAGATTTGAAAAAGACGTCGTAATTCATGTTCTCCCTAGGTAGTAGAATCAGAAAAACATCATGGTTTCAAGCTTCTCTCCTTGCCTTAAGAGAAATCGAAAGAATAAAGTTGGAAAAAACGGCCCATTACCTCATATACTCTAAAGGCCTATTGTATTGACGGTGAAACTCGATTTTTAGAACTGAGGTTCCCGGCCCTGACTAACACCAGATTTGAAAAAGACGTCGTGATTCATGTTCTCCCTAGGTAGTAGAATCGGAAAAACATCGTCCTTTCAAGATTCTCTCCTTGCCTTAAGAGAGATCCAGAGAATAATATTGTAAAAAACGGCCAATTACCGCGAAATACCACTTTCAGAACTGAGGTTCCCGGCCCAGAAAAACACAAGATTTGAAAAACACGTCGTGATTCATGTTCTCCCTAGGTAGTAGAATCAGAAAAACATCATTGTTTCAAGCTTTTCTCATTGCCTTAAGAGAGATCCAAAGAATAAAGTTGGAAAAAACGGCCTATTACCGCATATACTCTAAAGGCCTATTGTATTGACGGTGAAACTCGATTTTTAGAACTGAGGTTCCCGTCCCTGACTAACACCAGATTTGAAAAAGACGTCGTGATTCATGTTCTCCCTAGGTAGTAGAATCAGAAAAACATCCTGCTTTCAAGATTCTCTCCTTGCCTTAAGAGAGATCCAGAGAATAATATTGGAAAAAACGGCATATTACCGCGAAATACCACTTTCAGAACTGAGGTTCCCGGCCCAGACAAACCCCAGATTTGAAAAAGACGTCGTGCTTCATGTTCTCCCTAGGTAGTAGAATCAGAAACACATCATGATTTCAAGATTCTCTCCTTGCCTTAAGAGAGATCCAGAGAATAATGTTCGAAAAAACAGCATATTACCGCGAAATACCACTTTCAGAACTGAGGTTCCCGGCCCAGACAAACACAAGATTTGAAAAACACGTCGTGATTCATGTTCTCCCTAGGTAGTAGAATCAGAAAAACATCATGGTTTCAAGCTTCTCTCCTTGCCTTAAGAGAGATCCAAAGAATAAAGTTGGAAAAAACGGCCTATTGCCGCATATACTCTAAAGGCCTATTGTATTGACGGTGAAACTCGATTTTTAGAACTGAGGTTCCCAGCCCTGACTAGCACCAGATTTGAAAAGACGTCGTGATTCATGTTCTCCCTAGGTAGTAGAATCTGAAAAACATAATGGTTTCAAGATTCTCTCCTTGCCTTAAGAGAGATCCAGAGAATAATATTGGAAAAAACGGCTTATTACCGCGAAATACCACTTTCAGAACTGAGGTTCCCGGCCCAGACAAACACAAGATTTGAAAAAGACGTCGTGCTTCATGTTCTCCCTAGGTAGTAGAATCAGAAAAACATCAAGGTTTCAAGATTCTCTCCTTGCCTTAAGAGAGATCCAGAGAATAATATTGGAAAAAACGGCATATTACCGCGAAATACCACTTTCAGAACTCAGGTTCCCGGCCCAGACAAACACCAGATTTGAAAAAGACGTCGTAATTCATGTTCTCCCTAGGTAGTAGAATCAGAAAAACATCATGGTTTCAAGC
Source organism: Liasis olivaceus (assembly GCA_030867105.1). Taxonomy (NCBI): domain Eukaryota; kingdom Metazoa; phylum Chordata; class Lepidosauria; order Squamata; family Pythonidae; genus Liasis; species Liasis olivaceus. The sequence continues at coordinate 62,192,802 of CM061351.1, forward strand.
TTCTCTCCTTGCCTTAAGAGAAATCGAAAGAATAAAGTTGGAAAAAACGGCCCATTACCTCATATACTCTAAAGGCCTATTGTATTGACGGTGAAACTCGATTTTTAGAACTGAGGTTCCCGGCCCTGACTAACACCAGATTTGAAAAAGACGTCGTGATTCATGTTCTCCCTAGGTAGTAGAATCGGAAAAACATCGTCCTTTCAAGATTCTCTCCTTGCCTTAAGAGAGATCCAGAGAATAATATTGTAAAAAACGGCCAATTACCGCGAAATACCACTTTCAGAACTGAGGTTCCCGGCCCAGAAAAACACAAGATTTGAAAAACACGTCGTGATTCATGTTCTCCCTAGGTAGTAGAATCAGAAAAACATCATTGTTTCAAGCTTTTCTCATTGCCTTAAGAGAGATCCAAAGAATAAAGTTGGAAAAAACGGCCTATTACCGCATATACTCTAAAGGCCTATTGTATTGACGGTGAAACTCGATTTTTAGAACTGAGGTTCCCGTCCCTGACTAACACCAGATTTGAAAAAGACGTCGTGATTCATGTTCTCCCTAGGTAGTAGAATCAGAAAAACATCCTGCTTTCAAGATTCTCTCCTTGCCTTAAGAGAGATCCAGAGAATAATATTGGAAAAAACGGCATATTACCGCGAAATACCACTTTCAGAACTGAGGTTCCCGGCCCAGACAAACCCCAGATTTGAAAAAGACGTCGTGCTTCATGTTCTCCCTAGGTAGTAGAATCAGAAACACATCATGATTTCAAGATTCTCTCCTTGCCTTAAGAGAGATCCTGAGAATAATGTTCGAAAAAACAGCATATTACCGCGAAATACCACTTTCAGAACTGAGGTTCCCTGCCCAGAGAAACACAAGGTTTGAAAAACACGTCTAGATTCATGTTCTCCCTAGGTAGTAGAATCAGAAAAACATCATGATTTCAAGCTTCTCTCCCTGCCTTAAGAGAGATCCAAAGAATAAAGTTGGGAAAAACGGCCTATTACTGCATATACTCTAAAGGCCTACTGTATTGACGGTGAAACTCGATTTTTAGAACTGAGGTTCCCGTCCCTGACTAACACCAGATTTGAAAAAGACGTCGTGATTCATGTTCTCCCTAGGTAGTAGAATCAGAAAAACATCATGCTTTCAAGATTCTCTCCTTCCCTTAAGAGAGCTCCAGAGAATAATATTGGAAAAAACGGCCTATTACTGCGAAATACCACTTTCAGAACTGAGGTTCCCGTCCCAGACAAACACCAGATTTGAAAAACACGTCTTGATTCATGTTCTCCCTAGGTAGTAGAATCAGAAAAACATCATGTTTCAAGCTGCTCTCCTTGCCTTAAGAGAGATCCAAAGAATAAATTTGGAAAAAACTGCCTATTACCACATATGCTCAAAAGGCCAATTTTATTGACGGTGAAACTCCACTTTTAGAACTGAGGTACCCGTCCCAGACAAAAACCAGATTTGAAAAAGACGTCGTGATTCATGTGCTCCCTAGGTAGTATAATCAGAAAAACATTATGGTTTCATGATTCTCTCCTTGCCTTAAGAGAGATCCAGAGAATAATGTTCGAAAAAACGGCATATTACCGCAAAATACCACTTTCAGAACTGAGGTTCCCGGCCCAGACAACCACCAGATTTGAAAAATAAGTTGTGATTCATGTTCTCCCTAGGTAGTAGAATCAGAAAAACATCATGGTTTCAAGATTCTCTCCTTGCCTTAAGAGAGATCAAGAGAATAATATTGGAAAAAACGGCATATTACCGCGAAATACCACTTTCAGAACTGAGGTTCCCGGCCCAGACAAACACCAGATTTGAAAAAGACGTCGTGCTTCATGTTCTCCCTAGGTAGTAGAATCAGAAAAACATAATGGTTTCAAGATTCTCTCCTTGCCTTAAGAGAGATCCAGAGAATAATGTTCGAAAAAACGGCATATTACCGCGAAATACCACTTTCAGAACTCAGGTTCCCGGCCCAGACAAACACCAGATTTGAAAAAGACGTCGTAATTCATGTTCTCCCTAGGTAGTAGAATCAGAAAAACATCATGGTTTCAAGCTTCTCTCCTTGCCTTAAGAGAGATCGAAAGAATAAAGTTGGAAAAAACGGCCCATTACCTCATCTACTCTAAAGGCCTATTGTATTGACGGTGAAACTCGATTTTTAGAACTGAGGTTCCCGGCCCTGACTAACACCAGATTTGAAAAAGACGTGATTCATGTTCTCCCTAGGTAGTAGAATCGGAAAAACATCGTGCTTTCAAGATTCTCTCCTTGCCTTAAGAGATATCCAGAGAATAATATTGTAAAAAACGGCCAATTACCGCGAAATACCACTTTCAGAACTGAGGTTCCCGGCGCAGAAAAACACAAGATTTGAAAAACACGTCGTGATTCATGTTCTCCCTAGGTAGTAGAATCAGAAAAACATCATGGTTTCAAGCTTTTCCCATTGCCTTAAGAGAGATCCAAAGAATAAAGTTGGAAAAAACGGCCTATTACCGCATATACTCTAAAGGCCTATTGTATTGACGGTGAAACTCGATTTTTAGAACTGAGGTTCCCGTCCCTGACTAACACCAGATTTGAAAAAGACGTCGTGATTCATGTTCTCCCTAGGTAGTAGAATCAGAAAAACATCCTGCTTTCAAGATTCTCTCCTTGCCTTAAGAGAGATCCAGAGAATAATATTGGAAAAAACGGCATATTACCGCGAAATACCACTTTCAGAACTGAGGTTCCCGGCCCAGACAAACCCCAGATTTGAAAAAGACGTCGTGCTTCATGTTCTCCCTAGGTAGTAGAATCAGAAAAACATCATGGTTTCAAGATTCTCTCCTTGCCTTAAGAGAGATCCAGAGAATAATATTCGAAAAAACGGCAGGTTACCGCTAAATACCACTTTCAGAATTGAGGTTCCCGGCCGAGACAAACACCAGATTTGAAAAAGACGTCGTGATTCATGTTCTCCCTAGGTAGTAGAATCAGAAACACATCATGATTTCCAGATTCTCTCCTTGCCTTAAGAGAGATCCAGAGAATAATGCTAGAAAAAACGGCATATTACCGCGAAATAGCACTTTCAGAACTGAGGTTCCCGGCCCAGACAACCACCAGACTTGAAAAAGACGTCGTGATTCATGTTCTACCTTGGTAGTAGAATCAGAAAAACATCATGGTTTCAAGATTCTCTCCTTGCCTTAAGAGAGATCCAGAGAATAATGTTCGAAAAAACGACATATTACCGCGAAATACCACTTTCAGAACTGAGGTTCCCTGCCCAGACAAACACAAGATTTGAAAAACACGTCGTGATTCATGTTCTCCCTAGGTACTAGAATCAGAAAAACAACATGGTTTCAAGCTTCTCTCCTTGCCTTAAGAGAGATCCAAAGAATAAAGTTGGAAAAAATGGCCTATTACCGCATATACTCTAAAGGCCTATTGTATTGAAGGTGAAACTCGATATTTAGTACTGAGGTTCCCGGCCCTGACTAACACCAGATTTGAAAAACACGTCGTGATTCATGTTCTCCCTAGGTAGTAGAATCAGAAAAACGTCATGGTTTCAAGATTCTCTCCTTGCCTTAAGAGAGATCCAGAGAATAATATTGGAAAAAACGGCATATTACCGCGAAATACCACTTTCAGAACTGAGGTTCCCGGCCCAGACAAACACCAGATTTGAAAAAGACGTCGTGCTTCATGTTCTCCCTAGGTAGTTGAATCAGAAAAACATCATGGTTTCAAGATTCTCTCCTTGCCTTAAGAGAGATCCAGAGAATAATGTTCGAAAAAACGGCATATTACCGCGAAATACCACTTTCAGAACAGAGGTTCCCGGCCCAGACAAACACCAGATTTGAAAAAGACGTCGTGATTCATGTTCTCCCTAGGTAGTAGAATCAGAAAACATCAGGATTTCAAGAATCTCTCCTTGCCTTAAGAGAGATCCAGAGAACAATGTTCGAAAAAACAGCATATTACCGCGAAATGCCACTTTCAGAACTGAGGTTCCCTGCCCAAAGAAACACAAGGTTTGAAAAACACGTCTAGATTCATGTTCTCCCTAGGTAGTAGAATCAGAAAAACATCATATTTTCAAGCTTCTCTCCTTGCCTTAAGAGAGATCCAAAGAATAAAGTTGGAAAAAACGGCCTATTACTGCGAAATCCCACTTTCAGAACTGAGGTTCCCGTCCCAGACAAACACCAGATTTGAAAAACACGTCTTGATTCATGTTCTCCCTAGGTAGTAGAATCAGAAAAACATCATGTTTCAAGCTGCTCTCCTTGCCTTAAGAGAGATCCAAAGAATAAAGTTGGAAAAAACGGCCTATTACCGCATATACTCTAAAGGCCTATTGTATTGACGGTGAGACTCGATTTTTAGAACTGAGGTTCCCGGCCCTGACTAACACCAGATTTGAAAAAGACTTCATGATTCATGTTCTCCCTAGGTAGTAGAATCAGAAAAACATGATGCTTTCAAGATTCTCTCCTTGCCTTAAGAGAGGTCCAGAGAATAATATTGGAAAAAACGGCCTATTACTGCGAAATACCACTTTCAGAACTGAGGTTCCCGGCCCAGACAAACACAAGATTTGAAAAACACGTCGTGATTCATGTTCTCCCTAGGTAGTAGAATCAGAAAAACATCATGGTTTCAAGATTCTCTCCTTGCCTTAAGAGAGATCGAAAGAATAAAGTTGGAAAAAACGGCCTATTACCTCATATACTCTAAAGGCCTATTGTATTGACGGTGAAACTCGATTTCTAGAACTGAGGTTCCCGGCCCTGACTAACACCAGATTTGAAAAAGACGTCGTGATTCATGTTCTCTCTAGGTAGTAGAATCAGAAAAACATCATGCTTTCAAGATTCTCTCCTTGCCTTAAGAGAAATCCAGAGAATAATATTGGAAAAAACGGCCTATTACTGCGAAATACCACTTTCAGAACTGAGGTTCCCGGCCCAGACAAACACAAGATTTGAAAAACACGTCGTGATTCATGTTCTCCCTAGGTAGTAGAATCAGAAAAACATCATGGTTTCAAGCTTCTCTCCTTGCCTTAAGAGAGATCCAAAGAATAAAGTTGGAAAAAACGGCCTATTACCGCGAAATACCACTTTCAGAACTAAGGTTCCCGGCCCAGACAAACACCAGATTTGAAAAAGACATCGTGCTTCATGTTCTCCCTAGGTAGTAGAATCAGAAAAAGATCATGGTTTCAAGATTCTCTCCGTGGCTTAAGAGAGATCCAGAGAATAATGTTCGAAAAAACGGCATATTACCGCGAAATACCACTTTCAGAACTGAGGTTCCCGGCCCAGACAAACACCAGATTTGAAAAAGACGTCGTGATTCATGTTCTCCCTAGGTAGTAGAATCAGAAAAACATCATGATTTCAAGATTCTCTCCTTGCCTTAGGAGAGATCCAGAGAATAATGTTCGAAAAAACAGCATATTACCGCGAAATACCACTTTCAGAACTGAGGTTCCCTGCCCAGAGAAACACAAGGTTTGAAAAACACGTCTAGATTCATGTTCTCCCTAGGTAGTAGAATCAGAAAAACATCATGTTTCAAGCTGCTCTCCTTGCCTTAAGAGAGATCCAAAGAATAAAGTTGGAAAAAGCGGCCTGTTACCGAATATGCTCAAAAGGCCAATTTTATTGACGGTGAAACTCCACTTTTAGAACTGAGGTCCCCGGCCCAGACAAAAACCAGATTTGAAAAAGACGTCATGATTCATGTTCTCCCTAGGTAGTAGAATCAGAAAAACATCATGCTTTCAAGATTCTCTCCTTGCCTTAAGAGAGATCGAAAGAATAAAGTTGGAAAAAACGGCCTATTACCTCAAATACTCTAAAGACCTATTGTATTGACGGTGAAACTCGATTTTTAGAACTGAGGTTCCCGGCCCTGACTAACACCAGATTTGAAAAAGACGTCGTGATTCATGTTCTCCCTAGGTAGTAGAATCAGAAAAACATCATGCTTTCAAGATTCTCTCCTTGCCTTAAGAGAGATCCAGAGAATAATATTGGAAAAAACGGCCTATTACTGCGAAATACCACTTTCAGAACAGAGGTTCCCGGCCCAGACAAACACAAGATTTGAAAAACACGTCGTGACTCATGTTCTCCCTAGGTAGTAGAATCAGAAAAACATCATGGTTTCAAGATTCTCTCCTTGCCTTAAGAGAGATCGAAAGAATAAAGTTGGAAAAAACGGCCTATTACCTCATATACTCTAAAGGCCTATTGTATTGACGGTGAAACTCGATTTCTAGAACTGAGGTTCCCGGCCCTGACTAACACCAGATTTGAAAAAGACGTCGTGATTCATGTTCTCCCTAGGTAGTAGAATCAGAAAAACATCATGCTTTCAAGATTCTCTCCTTGCCTTAAGAGAAATCCAGAGAATAATATTGGAAAAAACGGCCTATTACTGCGAAATACCACTTTCAGAACTGAGGTTCCCGGCCCAGACAAACACAAGATTTGAAAAACACGTCGTGATTCATGTTCTCCCTAGGTAGTAGAATCAGAAAAACAGCATGGTTTCAAGCTTCTCTCCCTGCCTTAAGAGAGATCCAAAGAATAAAGTTGGAAAAAACGGCCTATTACCGCGAAATACCACTTTCAGAACTGAGGTTCCCGGCCCAGACAAACAACAGATTTGAAAAAGACGTCGTGCTTCATGTTCTCCCTAGGTAGTAGAATCAGAAAAAGATCATGGTTTCAAGATTCTCTCCTTGCCTTAAGAGAGATCCAGAGAATAATGTTCGAAAAAACGGCATATTACCGCAAAATACCACTTTCAGAACTGAGGTTCCCGGCCCAGACAAACACCAGATTTGAAAAAGACATCGTGATTCATGTTCTCCCTAGGTAGTAGAATCAGAAAAACATCATGATTTCAAGATTCTCTCCTTGCCTTAAGAGAGATTCAGAGAATAATGTTCGAAAAAACGGCATATTACCGCAAAATACCACTTTCAGAACTGAGGTTCCCTGCCCAGAGAAACACAAGGTTTGAAAAACACGTCTAGATTCATGTTCTCCCTAGGTAGTAGAATCAGAAGAACATCATGATTTCAAGCTTCTCTCCTTGCCTTAAGAGAGATCCAAAGAATAAAGTTGGAAAAAACGGCCTATTACTGCATATACTCTAAAGGCCTACTGTATTGACGGTGAAACTCGATTTTTAGAACTGAGGTTCCCGTCCCTGACTAACACCAGATTTGAAAAAGACGTCGTGATTCATGTTCTCCCTAGGTAGTAGAATCAGAAAAACATCATGCTTTCAAGATTCTCTCCTTGCCTTAAGAGAGATCCAGAGAATAATATTGGAAAAAACGGCCTATTACTGCGAAATACCACTTTCAGAACTGAGGTTCCCGTCCCAGACAAACACCAGATTCGAAAAACACGTCTTGATTCATGTTCTCCCTAGGTAGTAGAATCAGAAAAACATCATGTTTCAAGCTGCTCTCCTTGCCTTAAGAGAGATCCAAAGAATAAAGTTGGAAAAAGCGGCCTGTTACCGAATATGCTCAAAAGGCCAATTTTATTGACGGTGAAACTCCACTTTTAGAACTGAGGTCCCCGGCCCAGACAAAAACCAGATTTGAAAAAGACGTCATGATTCATGTTCTCCCTAGGTAGTAGAATCAGAAAAACATCATGCTTTCAAGATTCTCTCCTTGCCTTTAGAGAGGTCCAGAGAATAATATTGGAAAAAACGGCCTATTACTGCGAAATACCACTTTCAGAACTGTGGTTCCCGGCCCAGACAAACACAAGATTTGAAAAACACGTCGTGATTCATGTTCTCCCTAGGTAGTAGAATCAGAAAAACATCATGGTTTCAAGATTCTCTCCTTGCCTTAAGAGAGATCGAAAGAATAAAGTTGGAAAAAACGGCCTATTACCTCATATACTCTAAAGGCCTATTGTATTGACGGTGAAACTCGATTTTTAGAACTGAGGTTCCCGGCCCTGACTAACACCAGATTTGAAAAAGACGTCGTGATTCATGTTCTCCCTAGGTAGTAGAATCAGAAAAACATCATGCTTTCAAGATTCTCTCCTTGCCTTAAGAGAGATCCAGAGAAAAATATTGGAAAAAACGGCCTATTACTGCGAAATACCACTTTCAGAACAGAGGTTCCCGGCCCAGACAAACACAAGATTTGAAAAACATGTCGTGACTCATGTTCTCCCTAGGTAGTAGAATCAGAAAAACATCATGGTTTCAAGATTCTCTCCTTGCCTTAAGTGAGATCCAAAGAATAAAGTTGGAAAAAACGACCTATTACCGCATATACTCTAAAGGCCTATTGTATTGACGGTGAAACTCGATTTTTAGAACTGAGGTTCCCGTCCCTGACTAACACCAGATTTGAAAAAGACGTCGTGATTCATGTTCTCCCTAGGTAGTAGAATCAGAAAAACATCATGGTTTCAAGATTCTCTCCTTGCCTTAAGAGAGATCCAGAGAATAATATTGGAAAAAACGGCATATTACCGCGAAATACCACTTTCAGAACTGAGGTTCCCGGCCCAGACAAACACCACATTTGAAAAAGACGTCGTGCTTCATGTTCTCCCTAGGTAGTAGAATCAGAAAAACATCATGGTTTCAAGATTCTCTCCTTGCCTTAAGAGAGATCCAGAGAATAATGCTAGAAAAAACGGCATATTACCGCGAAATAGCACTTTCAGAACTGAGGTTCCCGGCCCAGACAAACACCAGATTTGAAAAAGACGTCGTGATTCATGTTCTCCCTAGGTAGTAGAATCAGAAAAACATCATGCTTTCAAGATTCTCTCCTTGCCTTAAGAGAGATCCAAAGAATAAAGTTGGAAAAAACGGCGTATTACCGCATATGCTCAAAAGGCCAATTTTATTGACGGTGAAACTCCCCTTTTAGAACTGAGGTCCCCGGCCCAGACAAAAACCAGATTTGAAAAAGACATCGTGATTCATGTTCTCCCTAGGTAGCAGAATCAGAAACACATCATGGTTTCAAGATTCTCTCCTTGCCTTAAGAGAGATCGAAAGAATAAAGTTGGAAAAAACGGCCTATTACCTCATATACTCTAAAGGCCTATTGTATTGACGGTGAAACTCGATTTTTAGAACTGAGGTTCCCGGCCCTGACTAACACCAGATTTGAAAAAGACGTCGTGATTCATGTTCTCCCTAGGTAGTAGAATCAGAAAAACATCATGCTTTCAAGATTCTCTCCTTGCCTTTAGAGAGGTCCAGAGAATAATATTGGAAAAAACGGCCTATTACTGCGAAATACCACTTTCAGAACTGTGGTTCCCGGCCCAGACAAACACAAGATTTGAAAAACACGTCGTGATTCATGTTCTCCCTAGGTAGTAGAATCAGAAAAACATCATGGTTTCAAGATTCTCTCCTTGCCTTAAGAGAGATCGAAAGAATAAAGTTGGAAAAAACGGCCTATTACCTCATATACTCTAAAGGCCTATTGTATTGACGGTGAAACTCGATTTTTAGAACTGAGGTTCCCGGCCCTGACTAACACCAGATTTGAAAAAGACGTCGTGATTCATGTTCTCCCTAGGTAGTAGAATCAGAAAAACATCATGCTTTCAAGATTCTCTCCTTGCCTTAAGAGAGATCCAGAGAAAAATATTGGAAAAAACGGCCTATTACTGCGAAATACCACTTTCAGAACAGAGGTTCCCGGCCCAGACAAACACAAGATTTGAAAAACATGTCGTGACTCATGTTCTCCCTAGGTAGTAGAATCAGAAAAACATCATGGTTTCAAGATTCTCTCCTTGCCTTAAGTGAGATCCAAAGAATAAAGTTGGAAAAAACGACCTATTACCGCATATACTCTAAAGGCCTATTGTATTGACGGTGAAACTCGATTTTTAGAACTGAGGTTCCCGTCCCTGACTAACACCAGATTTGAAAAAGACGTCGTGATTCATGTTCTCCCTAGGTAGTAGAATCAGAAAAACATCATGGTTTCAAGATTCTCTCCTTGCCTTAAGAGAGATCCAGAGAATAATATTGGAAAAAACGGCATATTACCGCGAAATACCACTTTCAGAACTGAGGTTCCCGGCCCAGACAAACACCACATTTGAAAAAGACGTCGTGCTTCATGTTCTCCCTAGGTAGTAGAATCAGAAAAACATCATGGTTTCAAGATTCTCTCCTTGCCTTAAGAGAGATCCAGAGAATAATGCTAGAAAAAACGGCATATTACCGCGAAATAGCACTTTCAGAACTGAGGTTCCCGGCCCAGACAAACACCAGATTTGAAAAAGACGTCGTGATTCATGTTCTCCCTAGGTAGTAGAATCAGAAAAACATCATGCTTTCAAGATTCTCTCCTTGCCTTAAGAGAGATCCAAAGAATAAAGTTGGAAAAAACGGCGTATTACCGCATATGCTCAAAAGGCCAATTTTATTGACGGTGAAACTCCCCTTTTAGAACTGAGGTCCCCGGCCCAGACAAAAACCAGATTTGAAAAAGACATCGTGATTCATGTTCTCCCTAGGTAGCAGAATCAGAAACACATCATGGTTTCAGATTCTCTCCTTGCCTTAAGAGAGATCCAGAGAATAATATTGGAAAAAACGGCATATTACCGCGAAATACCACTTTAAGAACTGAGGTTCCCGGCCCAGACAAACACCAGATTTGAAAAAGACGCCGTAATTCATGTTCTCCCTAGGTAGTAGAATCAGAAAAACATCATGCTTTCAAGATTCTCTCCTTGCCTTAAGAGAGATCCAGAGAATAATTTTGGAAAAAACGGCCTGTTACTGCGAAATACCACTTTCAGAACTGTGGTTCCCGGCCCAGACAAACACAAGATTTGAAAAACACGTCGTGATTCATGTTCTCCCTAGGTAGTAGAATCAGAAAAACATCATGGTTTCAAGATTCTCTCCTTGCCTTAAGAGAGATCCAGAGAATAATATTGGAAAAAACGGCATATTACCGCGAAATACCACTTTCAGAACTGAGGTTCCCGGCCCAGACAAACACCAGATTTGAAAAAGACGTCGTGCTTCATGTTCTCCCTAGGTAGTAGAATCAGAAAAACATCATGGTTTCAAGATTCTCTCCTTGCCTTAAGAGAGATCCAGAGAATAATGCTAGAAAAAAAGGCATATTACCGCGAAATAGCACTTTCAGAACTGAGGTTCCCTGCCCAGAGAAACACAAGGTTTGAAAAACACGTCTAGATTCATGTTCTCCCTAGGTAGTAGAATCAGAAAAACATCATGATTTCAAGCTTCTCTCCTTGCCTTAAGAGAGATCCAAAGAATAAAGTTGGAAAAAACGGCCTATTACTGCATATACTCTAAAGGCCTACTGTATTGACGGTGAAACTTGATTTTTAGAACTGAGGTTCCCGTCCCTGACTAACACCAGATTTGAAAAAGACGTCGTGATTCATGTTCACCCTAGGTAGTAGAATCAGAAAAACATCATGCTTTCAAGATTCTCTCCTTGCCTTAAGAGAGATCCAGAGAATCATATTGGAAAAATTGGCCTATTACTGCGAAATACCACTTTCAGAACTGAGGTTCCCGGCCCAGACAAACACCAGATTTGAAAAAGACGTCGTGATTCATGTTCTCCCTAGGTAGTAGAATCAGAAAAACATCATGCTTTCAAGATTCTCTCCTTGCCTTAAGAGAGATCCAAAGAATAAGTTGGAAAAAACGGCCTATTACCGCATATGCTCAAAAGGCCAATTTTATTGACGGTGAAACTCCACTTTTAGAACTGAGCTCCCCGGCCCAGACAAAAACCAGATTTGAAAAAGACGTCGTGATTCATGTTCTCCCTAGGTAGCAGAATCAGAAACACATCATGGTTTCAGATTCTCTCGCCTTAAGAGAGATCCAGAGAATAATATTGGAAAAAACGGCATATTACCGCGAAATACCACTTTAAGAACTGAGGTTCCCGGCCCAGACAAACACCAGATTTGAAAAAGACGCTGTGATTCATGTTCTCCCTAGGTAGTAGAATCAGAAAAACATCATGGTTTCAAGATTCTCTCCTTGCCTTAAGAGAGATCCAGAGAATAATATTGGAAAAAACGGCATATTACTGCGAAATACCACTTTCAGAACTGAGGTTCCCGGCCCAGAGAAACACGAGATTTGAAAAAGACATCGTGATTCATGTTCTCCCTAGGTAGTAGAATAAGAATAACATCATGATTTCAAGATTCTCTCCTTGCCTTAAGAGAGATCCAGAGAATAATGTTCGAAAAAACAGCATATTACCGCGAAATACCACTTTCAGAACTGAGGTTCCCTGCCCAGAGAAACACAAGGTTTGAAAAACACGTCTAGATTCATGTTCTCCCTAGGTAGTAGAATCAGAAAAACACCATGATTTCAAGCTTCTCTCCTTGCCTTAAGAGAGATCCAAAGAATAAAGTTGGAAAAAACGGCCTATTACTGCGAAATCCCACTTTCAGAACTGAGGTTCCCGTCCCAGACAAACACCAGATTTGAAAAACACGTCTTGATTCATGTTCTCCCTAGGTAGTAGAATCAGAAAAACATCATGTTTCAAGCTGCTCTCCTTGCCTTAAGAGAGATCCAAAGAATAAAGTTGGAAAAAACGGCCTATTACCGCATATACTCTAAAGGCCTATTGTATTGACGGTGAGACTCGATTTTTAGAACTGAGGTTCCCGGCCCTGACTAACACCAGATTTGAAAAAGACTTCATGATTCATGTTCTCCCTAGGTAGTAGAATCAGAAAAACATGATGCTTTCAAGATTCTCTCCTTGCCTTAAGAGAGGTCCAGAGAATAATATTGGAAAAAACGGCCTATTACTGCGAAATACCACTTTCAGAACTGAGGTTCCCGGCCCAGACAAACACAAGATTTGAAAAACACGTCGTGATTCATGTTCTCCCTAGGTAGTAGAATCAGAAAAACATCATGGTTTCAAGATTCTCTCCTTGCCTTAAGAGAGATCGAAAGAATAAAGTTGGAAAAAACGGCCTATTACCTCATATACTCTAAAGGCCTATTGTATTGACGGTGAAACTCGATTTCTAGAACTGAGGTTCCCGGCCCTGACTAACACCAGATTTGAAAAAGACGTCGTGATTCATGTTCTCTCTAGGTAGTAGAATCAGAAAAACATCATGCTTTCAAGATTCTCTCCTTGCCTTAAGAGAAATCCAGAGAATAATATTGGAAAAAACGGCCTATTACTGCGAAATACCACTTTCAGAACTGAGGTTCCCGGCCCAGACAAACACAAGATTTGAAAAACACGTCGTGATTCATGTTCTCCCTAGGTAGTAGAATCAGAAAAACATCATGGTTTCAAGCTTCTCTCCTTGCCTTAAGAGAGATCCAAAGAATAAAGTTGGAAAAAACGGCCTATTACCGCGAAATACCACTTTCAGAACTAAGGTTCCCGGCCCAGACAAACACCAGATTTGAAAAAGACATCATGCTTCATGTTCTCCCTAGGTAGTAGAATCAGAAAAAGATCATGGTTTCAAGATTCTCTCCGTGGCTTAAGAGAGATCCAGAGAATAATGTTCGAAAAAACGGCATATTACCGCGAAATACCACTTTCAGAACTGAGGTTCCCGGCCCAGACAAACACCAGATTTGAAAAAGACGTCGTGATTCATGTTCTCCCTAGGTAGTAGAATCAGAAAAACATCATGATTTCAAGATTCTCTCCTTGCCTTAGGAGAGATCCAGAGAATAATGTTCGAAAAAACAGCATATTACCGCGAAATACCACTTTCAGAACTGAGGTTCCCTGCCCAGAGAAACACAAGGTTTGAAAAACACGTCTAGATTCATGTTCTCCCTAGGTAGTAGAATCAGAAAAACATCATGTTTCAAGCTGCTCTCCTTGCCTTAAGAGAGATCAAAAGAATAAAGTTGGAAAAAGCGGCCTGTTACCGCATATGCTCAAAAGACCAATTTTATTGCCGGTGAAACTCGATTTTTGGAACTGAGGTTCCCGGCCCTGACTAACCCCAGATTTGAAAAAGACGTCGTGATTCATATTCTCCCTCGATAGTAGAATCAGAAAAACATCATGCTTTCAAGATTCTCTCCTTGCCCTAAGAGAGATCCAGAGAATAATATTGGAAAAAACGGCTTATTACTGCGAAATACCACTTTCAGAACTGAGGTTCCCGGCCCAGACAAACACAAGATTTGAAAAACACGTCGTGATTCATGTTCTCCCTAGGTAGTAGAATCAGAAAAACATCATGCTTTCAAGATTCTCTCCTTGCCTTAAGAGAGATCGAAAGAATAAAGTTGGAAAAAACGGCCGATTACCTCATATACTCTAAAGGCCTATTGTATTGACGGTTAAACTCGATTTCAAGAACTGAGGTTCCCGGCCCTGACTAACACCAGATTTGAAAAAGACGTCGTGATTCATGTTCTCCCTAGGTAGTAGAATCAGAAAAACATCATGCTTTCAAGATTCTCTCCTTGCCTTAAGAGAAATCCAGAGAATAATATTGGAAAAACGGCCTATTACTGCGAAATACCACTTTCAGAACTGAGGTTCCCGGCCCAGACAAACACAAGATTTGAAAAACACGTCGTGATTCATGTTCTCCCTAGGTAGTAGAATCAGAAAAACATCATGCTTTCAAGCTTCTCTCCTTGCCTTAAGAGAGATCCAAAGAATACAGTTGGAAAAAACGGCCTATTACCGCGAAATACCACTTTCAGAACTGAGGTTCCCGGCCCAGACAAACACCAGATTTGAAAAAGACGTCGTGCTTCATGTTCTCCCTAGGTAGTAGAATCAGAAAAAGATCATGGTTTCAAGATTCTCTCCTTGCCTTAAGAGAGATCCAGAGAATAATGTTCGAAAAAACGGCATATTACCGCGAAATACCACTTTCAGAACTGAGGTTCCCGGCCCAGACAAACACCAGATTTGAAAAAGACGTCGTGATTCATGTTCTCCCTAGGTAGTAGAATCAGAAAAACATCATGATTTCAAGATTCTCTCCTTGCCTTAAGAGAGATCCAGAGAATAATGTTCGAAAAAACGGCATATTACCGCAAAATACCACTTTCAGAACTGAGGTTCCCTGCCCAGAGAAACACAAGGTTTGAAAAACACGTCTAGATTCATGTTCTCCCTAGGTAGTAGAATCAGAAGAACATCATGATTTCAAGCTTCTCTCCTTGCCTTAAGAGAGATCCAAAGAATAAAGTTGGAAAAAACGGCCTATTACTGCATATACTCTAAAGGCCTACTGTATTGACGGTGAAACTCGATTTTTAGAACTGAGGTTCCCGTCCCTGACTAACACCAGATTTGAAAAAGACGTCGTGATTCATGTTCTCCCTAGGTAGTAGAATCAGAAAAACATCATGCTTTCAAGATTCTCTCCTTGCCTTAAGAGAGATCCAGAGAATAATATTGGAAAAAACGGCCTATTACTGCGAAATACCACTTTCAGAACTGAGGTTCCCGTCCCAGACAAACACCAGATTCGAAAAACACGTCTTGATTCATGTTCTCCCTAGGTAGTAGAATCAGAAAAACATCATGTTTCAAGCTGCTCTCCTTGCCTTAAGAGAGATCCAAAGAATAAAGTTGGAAAAAGCGGCCTGTTACCGAATATGCTCAAAAGGCCAATTTTATTGACGGTGAAACTCCACTTTTAGAACTGAGGTCCCCGGCCCAGACAAAAACCAGATTTGAAAAAGACGTCATGATTCATGTTCTCCCTAGGTAGTAGAATCAGAAAAACATCATGCTTTCAAGATTCTCTCCTTGCCTTAAGAGAGATCGAAAGAATAAAGTTGGAAAAAACGGCCTATTACCTCAAATACTCTAAAGACCTATTGTATTGACGGTGAAACTCGATTTTTAGAACTGAGGTTCCCGGCCCTGACTAACACCAGATTTGAAAAAGACGTCGTGATTCATGTTCTCCCTAGGTAGTAGAATCAGAAAAACATCATGCTTTCAAGATTCTCTCCTTGCCTTAAGAGAGATCCAGAGAATAATATTGGAAAAAACGGCCTATTACTGCGAAATACCACTTTCAGAACAGAGGTTCCCGGCCCAGACAAACACAAGATTTGAAAAACACGTCGTGATTCATGTTCTCCCTAGGTAGTAGAATCAGAAAAACATCATGGTTTCAAGATTCTCTCCTTGCCTTAAGAGAGATCGAAAGAATAAAGTTGGAAAAAACGGCCTATTACCTCATATACTCTAAAGGCCTATTGTATTGACGGTGAAACTCGATTTCTAGAACTGAGGTTCCCGGCCCTGACTAACACCAGATTTGAAAAAGTCGTCGTGATTCATGTTCTCCCTAGGTAGTAGAATCAGAAAAACATCATGCTTTCAAGATTCTCTCCTTGCCTTAAGAGAAATCCAGAGAATAATATTGGAAAAAACGGCCTATTACTGCGAAATACCACTTTCAGAACTGAGGTTCCCGGCCCAGACAAACACAAGATTTGAAAAACACGTCGTCATTCATGTTCTCCCTAGGTAGTAGAATCAGAAAAACAGCATGGTTTCAAGCTTCTCTCCTTGCCTTAAGAGAGATCCAAAGAATAAAGTTGGAAAAAACGGCCTATTACCGCGAAATACCACTTTCAGAACTGAGGTTCCCGGCCCAGACAAACACCAGATTTGAAAAAGACGTCGTGCTTCATGTTCTCCCTAGGTAGTAGAATCAGAAAAAGATCATGGTTTCAAGATTCTCTCCTTGCCTTTAGAGAGATCCAGAGAATAATGTTCGAAAAAACGGCATATTACCGCGAAATACCACTTTCAGAACTGAGGTTCCCGGCCCAGACAAACACCAGATTTGAAAAAGACGTCGTGATTCATGTTCTCCCTAGGTAGTAGAATCAGAAAAACATCATGATTTCAAGATTCTCTCCTTGCCTTAAGAGAGATCCAGAGAATAATGTTCGAAAAAACAGCATATTACCGCGAAATACCACTTTCAGAACTGAGGTTCCCTGCCCAGAGAAACACAAGGTTTGAAAAACACGTCTAGATTCATGTTCTCCCTAGGTAGTAGAATCAGAAAAACACCATGATTTCAAGCTTCTCTCCTTGCCTTAAGAGAGATCCAAAGAATAAAGTTGGAAAAAACGGCCTATTACTGCATATACTCTAAAGGCCTATTGTATTGACGGTGAAACTCGATTTTTAGAACTGAGGTTCCCGTCCCTGACTAACACCAGATTTGAAAAAGACGTCGTGATTCATGTTCTCCCTAGGTAGTAGAATCAGAAAAACATCATGCTTTCAAGATTCTCTCCTTGCCTTAAGAGAGATCCAGAGAATAATATTTGAAAAAACGGCCTATTACTGCGAAATACCACTTTCAGAACAGAGGTTCCCGTCCCAGACAAAGACCAGATGCGAAAAACACGTCTTGATTCATGTTCTCCCTAGGTAGTAGAATCAGAAAAACATCATGTTTCAAGCTGCTCTCCTTGCCTTAAGAGAGATCAAAAGAATAAAGTTGGAAAAAACTGCCTATTACCGCATATGCTCAAAAGGCCAATTTTATTGACGGTGAAACTCCACTTTTAGAACTGAGGTCCCCGGCCCAGACAAAAACCAGATTTGAAAAAGACGTCGTGATTCATGTTCTCCCTAGGTAGTAGAATCAGAAAAACTTCATGGTTTCAAGATTCTCTCCTTGCCTTAAGAGAGATCCAGAGAATAATATTGGAAAAAACGGCATATTACCGCGAAATACCACTTTAAGAACTGAGGTTCCCGGCCCAGACAAACACCAGATTTGAAAAAGACGCCGTGATTCATGTTCTCCCTAGGTAGAAGAATCAGAAAAACATCATGGTTTCAAGATTCTCTCCTTGCCTTAAGAGAGATCCAGAGAATAATATTGGGAAAAACGGCATATTACTGCATACACTCTAAAGGCCTACTGTATTGACGGTGAAACTCGATTTTTAGAACTGAGGTTCCCGTCCCTGAGTAACACCAGGTTTGAAAAAGACGTCGTGATTCTTGTTCTCCCTAGGTAGTAGAATCAGAAAAACATCATGCTTTCAAGATTCTCTCCTTGCCTTAAGAGAGATCCAGAGAATAATATTGGAAAAAACGACTTATTAATGCGAAACACCACTTTCAGAACTGAGGTTCCCGTCCCAGACAAACACCAGATTTGAAAAACACGTCGTGATTCATGTTCTCCCTAGGTAGTAGAATCAGAAAAACATCATGGTTTCAAGCTTCTCTCCTTGCCTTAAGAGAGATCCAAAGAATAAAGTTGGAAAAAGCGGCCTGTTACCGCATATGCTCAAAAGGCCAATTTTATTGACGGTGAAACTCCACTTTTAGAACTGAGGTCCCCGGCCCAGACAAAAACCAGATTTGAAAAAGACGTCGTGATTCATGTTCTCCCTAGGTAGTAGAATCAGAAAAACATCATGCTTTCAAGATTCTCTCCTTGCCTTAAGAGAGATCCAGAGAATAATATTGGAAAAAACGGCCTGTTACTGCGAAATACCACTTTCAGAACTGTGGTTCCCGGCCCTGACTAACACCAGATTTGAAAAACACGTCGTGATTCATGTTCTCCCTAGGTAGCAGAATCAGAAACACATCATGGTTTCAGATTCTCTCCTTCCCTTAAGAGAGATCCAGAGAATAATATTGGAAAAAACGGCATATTACCGCGAAATACCACTTTAAGAACTGAGGTTCCCGGCCCAGACAAACACCAGATTTGAAAAAGACGCCGTGATTCATGTTCTCCCTACGTAGTAGAATCAGAAAAACATCATGCTTTCAAGATTCTCTCCTTGCCTTAAGAGAGATCCAGAGAATAATATTGGAAAAAATGGCCTATTACTGCGAAATACCACTTTCAGAACAGAGGTTCCCGGCCCAGACAAACACAAGATTTGAAAAACACGTCGTGATTCATGTTCTCCCTAGGTAGTAGAATCAGAAAAACATCATGGTTTCAAGCTTCTCTCCTTGCCTTAAGTGAGATCCAAAGAATAAAGTTGGAAAAAACGGCCTATTACCGCATATACTCTAAAGGCCTATTGTATTGACGGTGAACCTCGATTTTTAGAACTGAGGTTCCCGTCCCTGACTAACACCAGATTTGAAAAAGACGTGATTCATGTTCTCCCTAGGTAGTAGAATCAGAAAAACATCATGGTTTCAAGATTCTCTCCTTGCCTTAAGAGAGATCCAGAGAATAATATTGGAAAAAACGGCATATTACCGCGAAATACCACTTTCAGAACTGAGGTTCCCGGCCCAGACAAACACCAGATTTGAAAAAGACGTCGTGCTTCATGTTCTCCCTAGGTAGTAGAATCAGAAAAACATCATGGTTTCAAGATTCTCTCCTTGCCTTAAGAGAGATCCAGAGAATAATGCTAGAAAAAACGGAATATTACCGCGAAATAGCACTTTCAGAACTGAGGTTCCCTGCCCAGACAAACACCAGATTTGAAAAAGACATCGTGATTCATGTTCTCCCTAGGTAGTAGAATCAGAAAAACATCATGATTTCAAGATTCTCTCCTTGCCTTAAGAGAGATCCAGAGAATAATGCTAGAAAAAACGGCATATTACCGCGAAATAGCACTTTCAGAACTGAGGTTCCCGGCCCAGACAAACACCAGATTTGAAAAAGACGTCGTGATTCATGTTCTCCCTAGGTAGTAGAATCAGAAAAACATCATGCTTTCAAGATTCTCTCCTTGCCTTAAGAGAGATCCAAAGAATAAAGTTGGAAAAAACGGCCTATTACCGCATATGCTCAAAAGGCCAATTTTATTGACGGTGAAACTCCACTTTTAGAACTTAGGTCCCCGGCCCAGACAAAAACCAGATTTGAAAAAGACGTCGTGATTCATGTTCTCCCTAGGTAGCAGAATCAGAAACACATCATGGTTTCAGATTCTCTCCTTCCCTTAAGAGAGATCCAGAGAATAATATTGGAAAAAACGGCATATTACCGCGAAATACCACTTTAAGAACTGAGGTTCCCGGCCCAGACAAACACCAGATTTGAAAAAGACGCCGTGATTCATGTTCTCCCTAGGTAGTAGAATCAGAAAAACATCATGGTTTCAAGATTCTCTCCTTGCCTTAAGAGAGATCCAGAGAATAATATTGGGAAAAACGGCATATTACTGCATACACTCTAAAGGCCTACTGTATTGACGGTGAAACTCGATTTTTAGAACTGAGGTTCCCGTCCCTGAGTAACACCAGGTTTGAAAAAGACGTCGTGATTCTTGTTCTCCCTAGGTAGTAGAATCAGAAAAACATCATGCTTTCAAGATTCTCTCCTTGCCTTAAGAGAGATCCAGAGAATAATATTGGAAAAAACGACTTATTAATGCGAAACACCACTTTCAGAACTGAGGTTCCCGTCCCAGACAAACACCAGATTTGAAAAACACGTCGTGATTCATGTTCTCCCTAGGTAGTAGAATCAGAAAAACATCATGGTTTCAAGCTTCTCTCCTTGCCTTAAGAGAGATCCAAAGAATAAATTTGGAAAAAACGGCCTATTACCGCGAAATACCACTTTCAGAACTGAGGTTCCCGGCCCAGACAAACACCAGATTTGAAAAAGACGTCGTGCTTCATGTTCTCCCTAGGTAGTAGAATCAGAAAAAGATCATGGTTTCAAGATTCTCTCCTTGCCTTTAGAGAGATCCAGAGAATAATGTTCGAAAAAACGGCATATTACCGCGAAATACCACTTTCAGAACTGAGGTTCCCGGCCCAGACAAACACCAGATTTGAAAAAGACGTCGTGATTCATGTTCTCCCTAGGTAGTAGAATCAGAAAAACATCATGATTTCAAGATTCTCTCCTTGCCTTAAGAGAGATCCAGAGAATAATGTTCGAAAAAACAGCATATTACCGCGAAATACCACTTTCAGAACTGAGGTTCCCTGCCCAGAGAAACACAAGGTTTGAAAAACACGTCTAGATTCATGTTCTCCCTAGGTAGTAGAATCAGAAAAACATCATGGTTTCAAGATTCTCTCCTTGCGTTAAGAGAGATCGAAAGAATAATGTTGGAAAAAACGGCCTATTACCTCATATACTCTAAAGGCCTATTGTATTGACGGTGAAACTCGATTTTTAGAACTGAGGTTCCCGGCCCTGACTAACACCAGATTTGAAAAAGACGTCGTGATTCATGTTCTCCCTAGGTAGTAGAATCAGAAAAACATCATGCTTTCAAGATTCTCTCCTTGCCTTAAGAGAGATCCAGAGAATAATATTGGAAAAAATGGCCTATTACTGCGAAATACCACTTTCAGAACAGAGGTTCCCGGCCCAGACAAACACAAGATTTGAAAAACACGTCGTGATTCATGTTCTCCCTAGGTAGTAGAATCAGAAAAACATCATGGTTTCAAGCTTCTCTCCTTGCCTTAAGTGAGATCCAAAGAATAAAGTTGGAAAAAACGGCCTATTACCGCATATACTCTAAAGGCCTATTGTATTGACGGTGAACCTCGATTTTTAGAACTGAGGTTCCCGTCCCTGACTAACACCAGATTTGAAAAAGACGACGTGATTCATGTTCTCCCTAGGGAGTAGTATCAGAAAAACATCATGGTTTCAAGATTCTCTCCTTGCCTTAAGAGAGATCCAGAGAATAATATTGGAAAAAACGGCATATTACCGCGAAATACCACTTTCAGAACTGAGGTTCCCGGCCCAGACAAACACCAGATTTGAAAAAGACGTCGTGCTTCATGTTCTCCCTAGGTAGTAGAATCAGAAAAACATCATGGTTTCAAGATTCTCTCCTTGCCTTAAGAGAGATCCAGAGAATAATGCTAGAAAAAACGGAATATTACCGCGAAATACCACTTTCAGAACTGAGGTTCCCTGCCCAGACAAACACCAGATTTGAAATAGACGTCGTGATTCATGTTCTCCCTAGGTAGTAGAATCAGAAAAACATCATGATTTCAAGATTCTCTCCTTGCCTTAAGAGAGATCCAGAGAATAATGCTAGAAAAAACGGCATATTACCGCGAAATAGCACTTTCAGAACTGAGGTTCCCGGCCCAGACAAACACCAGATTTGAAAAAGACGTCGTGATTCATGTTCTCCCTAGGTAGTAGAATCAGAAAAACATCATGCTTTCAAGATTCTCTCCTTGCCTTAAGAGAGATCCAAAGAATAAAGTTGGAAAAAACGGCCTATTACCGCATATGCTCAAAAGGCCAATTTTATTGACGGTGAAACTCCACTTTTAGAACTTAGGTCCCCGGCCCAGACAAAAACCAGATTTGAAAAAGACGTCGTGATTCATGTTCTCCCTAGGTAGCAGAATCAGAAACACATCATGGTTTCAGATTCTCTCCTTCCCTTAAGAGAGATCCAGAGAATAATATTGGAAAAAACGGCATATTACCGCGAAATACCACTTTAAGAACTGAGGTTCCCGGCCCAGACAAACACCAGATTTGAAAAAGACGCCGTGATTCATGTTCTCCCTAGGTAGTAGAATCAGAAAAACATCATGCTTTCAAGATTCTCTCCTTGCCTTAAGAGAGATCCAGAGAATAATATTGGGAAAAACGGCATATTACTGCATACACTCTAAAGGCCTACTGTATTGACGGTGAAACTCGATTTTTAGAACTGAGGTTCCCGTCCCTGAGTAACACCAGGTTTGAAAAAGACGTCGTGATTCTTGTTCTCCCTAGGTAGTAGAATCAGAAAAACATCATGCTTTCAAGATTCTCTCCTTGCCTTAAGAGAGATCCAGAGAATAATATTGGAAAAAACGACTTATTAATGCGAAACACCACTTTCAGAACTGAGGTTCCCGTCCCAGACAAACACCAGATTTGAAAAACACGTCGTGATTCATGTTCTCCCTAGGTAGTAGAATCAGAAAAACATCATGGTTTCAAGCTTCTCTCCTTGCCTTAAGAGAGATCCAAAGAATAAATTTGGAAAAAACGGCCTATTACCGCGAAATACCACTTTCAGAACTGAGGTTCCCGGCCCAGACAAACACCAGATTTGAAAAAGACGTCGTGATTCATGTTCTCCCTAGGTAGTAGAATCAGAAAAACATCATGATTTCAAGATTCTCTCCTTGCCTTAAGAGAGATCCAGAGAATAATGTTCGAAAAAACAGCATATTACCGCGAAATACCACTTTCAGAACTGAGGTTCCCTGCCCAGAGAAACACAAGGTTTGAAAAACACGTCTAGATTCATGTTCTCCCTAGGTAGTAGAATCAGAAGAACATCAAGATTTCAAGCTTCTCTCCTTGCCTTAAGAGAGATCCAAAGAATAAAGTTGGAAAAAGCGGCCTGTTACCGCATATGCTCAAAAGGCCAATTTTATTGACGGTGAAACTCCACTTTTAGAACTGAGGTCCCCGGCCCAGACAAAAACCAGATTTGAAAAAGACGTCGTGATTCATGTTCTCCCTAGGTAGTAGAATCAGAAAAACATCATGGTTTCAAGATTCTCTCCTTGCCTTAAGAGAGATCGAAAGAATAAAGTTGGAAAAAACGGCCTATTACCTCATATACTCTAAAGGCCTATTGTATTGACGGTGAAACTCGATTTTTAGAACTGAGGTTCCCGGCCCTGACTAACACCAGATTTGAAAAAGACGTCGTGATTCATGTTCTCCCTAGGTAGTAGAATCAGAAAAACATCATGCTTTCAAGATTCTCTCCTTGCCTTAAGAGAGATCCAGAGAATAATATTGGAAAAAATGGCCTATTACTGCGAAATACCACTTTCAGAACAGAGGTTCCCGGCCCAGACAAACACAAGATTTGAAAAACACGTCGTGATTCATGTTCTCCCTAGGTAGTAGAATCAGAAAAACATCATGGTTTCAAGCTTCTCTCCTTGCCTTAAGTGAGATCCAAAGAATAAAGTTGGAAAAAACGGCCTATTACCGCATATACTCTAAAGGCCTATTGTATTGACGGTGAACCTCGATTTTTAGAACTGAGGTTCCCGTCCCTGACTAACACCAGATTTGAAAAAGACGACGTGATTCATGTTCTCCCTAGGTAGTAGAATCAGAAAAACATCATGGTTTCAAGATTCTCTCCTTGCCTTAAGAGAGATCCAGAGAATAATATTGGAAAAAACGGCATATTACCGCGAAATACCACTTTCAGAACTGAGGTTCCCGGCCCAGACAAACACCAGATTTGAAAAAGACGTCGTGCTTCATGTTCTCCCTAGGTAGTAGAATCAGAAAAACATCATGGTTTCAAGATTCTCTCCTTGCCTTAAGAGAGATCCAGAGAATAATGCTAAAAAAAACGGAATATTACCGCGAAATAGCACTTTCAGAACTGAGGTTCCCTGCCCAGACAAACACCAGATTTGAAAAAGACGTCGTGATTCATGTTCTCCCTAGGTAGTAGAATCAGAAAAACATCATGATTTCAAGATTCTCTCCTTGCCTTAAGAGAGATCCAGAGAATAATGCTAGAAAAAACGGCATATTACCGCGAAATAGCACTTTCAGAACTGAGGTTCCCGGCCCAGACAAACACCAGATTTGAAAAAGACGTCGTGATTCATGTTCTCCCTAGGTAGTAGAATCAGAAAAACATCATGCTTTCAAGATTCTCTCCTTGCCTTAAGAGAGATCCAAAGAATAAAGTTGGAAAAAACGGCCTATTACCGCATATGCTCAAAAGGCCAATTTTATTGACGGTGAAACTCCACTTTTAGAAGTTAGGTCCCCGGCCCAGACAAAAACCAGATTTGAAAAAGACGTCGTGATTCATGTTCTCCCTAGGTAGCAGAATCAGAAACACATCATGGTTTCAGATTCTCTCCTTCCCTTAAGAGAGATCCAGAGAATAATATTGGAAAAAACGGCATATTACCGCGAAATACCACTTTAAGAACTGAGGTTCCCGGCCCAGACAAACACCAGATTTGAAAAAGACGCCGTGATTCATGTTCTCCCTAGGTAGTAGAATCAGAAAAACATCATGCTTTCAAGATTCTCTCCTTGCCTTAAGTGAGATCCAGAGAATAATATTGGAAAAAACGGCCTATTACTGCGAAATACCACTTTCAGAACTGAGGTTCCCGTCCCAGACAAACACCAGATTCGAAAAACACGTCTTGATTCATGCTCTCCCTAGGTAGTAGAATCAGAAAAACATCATGTTTCAAGCTGCTCTCCTTGCCTTAAGAGAGATCCAAAGAATAAAGTTGGAAAAAGAGGCCTGTTACCGCATATGCTCAAAAGGCCAATTTTATTGACGGTGAAACTCCACTTTTAGAACTGAGGTCCCCGGCCCAGACAAAAACCAGATTTGAAAAAGACGTCGTGATTCATGTTCTCCCTAGGTAGTAGAATCAGAAAAACATCATGGTTTCAAGATTCTCTCGTTGCCTTAAGAGAGATCCAGAGAATAATATTGGAAAAAACGGCATATTACTGCATACACTCTAAAGGCCTACTGTATTGACAGTGAAACTCGATTTTTAGAACTGAGGTTCCCGTCCCTGACTAACACCAGGTTTGAAAAAGACGTCGTGATTCTTGTTCTCCCTAGGTAGTAGAATCAGAAAAACATCATGCTTTCAAGATTCTCTCCTTGTCTTAAGAGAGATCCAGAGAATCATATTGGAAAAAACGGCCTATTACTGCGAAATACCACTTTCAGAACTGAGGTTCCCGTCCCAGACAAACACCAGATTTGAAAAACACGTCGTGCTTCATGTTCTCCCTAGGTAGTAGAATCAGAAAAACATCATGGTTTCAAGATTCTCTCCTTGCCTTAAGAGAGATCCAGAGAATAATGCTAGAAAAAACGGCATATTACCGCGAAATAGCACTTTCAGAACTGAGGTTCCCGGCCCAGACAAACACCAGATTTGAAAAAGACGTCGTGATTCATGTTCTCCCTAGGTAGTAGAATCAGAAAAACATCATGATTTCAAGATTCTCTCCTTGCCTTAAGAGAGATCCAGAAATAATGTTCGAAAAAACAGCATATTACCGCGAAATACCACTTTCAGAACTGAGGTTCCCTGCCCAGAGAAACACAAGGTTTGAAAAACACGTCTAGATTCATGTTCTCCCTAGGTAGTAGAATCAGAAAAACATCATGATTTCAAGCTTCTCTCCTTGCCTTAAGAGAGATCCAAAGAATAAAGTTGGAAAAAACGGCCTATTACTGCATATACTCTAAAGGCCTACTGTATTGACGGTGAAACTCGATTATTAGAACTGAGGTTCCCGTCCCTGACTAACACCAGATTTGAAAAAGACGTCGTGATTCATGTTCTCCCTAGGTAGTAGAATCAGAAAAACATCATGCTTTCAAGATTCTCTCCTTGCCTTAAGAGAGATCCAGAGAATAATATTGGAAAAATTGGCCTATTACTGCGAAATACCACTTTCAGAACTGAGGTTCCCGGCCCAGACAAACACCAGATTTGAAAAAGACGTCGTGATTCATGTTCTCCCTAGGTAGTAGAATCAGAAAAACATCATGCTTTCAAGATTCTCTCCTTGCCTTAAGAGAGATCCAAAGAATAAAGTTGGAAAAAACGGCCTATTACCGCATATGCTCAAAAGGCCAATTTTATTGACGGTGAAACTCCACTTTTAGAACTGAGGTCCCCGGCCCAGACAAAAACCAGATTTGAAAAAGACGTCGTGATTCATGTTCTCCCTAGGTAGCAGAATCAGAAACCCATCATGGTTTCAGATTCTCTCCTTGCCTTAAGAGAGATCCAGAGAATAATATTGGAAAAAACGGCATATTACCGCGAAATACCACTTTAAGAACTGAGGTTCCCGGCCCAGACAAACACCAGATTTGAAAAAGACGCCGTGATTCATGTTCTCCCTAGGTAGTAGAATCAGAAAAACATCATGGTTTCAAGATTCTCTCCTTGCCTTAAGAGAGATCCAGAGAATAATATTGGAAAAAACGGCATATTACTGCGAAATACCACTTTCAGAACTGAGGTTCCCGGCCCAGACAAACACCAGATTTGAAAAAGACATCGTGATTCATGTTCTCCCTAGGTAGTAGAATAAGAAAAACATCATGATTTCAAGATTCTCTCCTTGCCTTAAGAGAGATCCAGAGAATAATGTTCGAAAAAACAGCATATTACCGCGAAATACCACTTACAGAACTGAGGTTCCCTGCCCAGAGAAACACAAGGTTTGAAAAACACGTCTAGATTCATGTTCTCCCTAGGTAGTAGAATCAGAAAAACACCATGATTTCAAGCTTCTCTCCTTGCCTTAAGAGAGATCCAAAGAATAAAGTTGGAAAAAACGGCCTATTACTGCATATACTCTAAAGGCCTATTGTATTGACGGTGAAACTCGATTTTTAGAACTGAGGTTCCCGTCCCTGACTAACACCAGATTTGAAAAAGACGTCGTGATTCATGTTCTCCCTAGATAGTAGAATCAGAAAAACATCATGCTTTCAAGATTCTCTCCTTGCCTTAAGAGAGATCCAGAGAATAATATTGGAAAAAACGGCCTATTACTGCGAAATACCACTTTCAGAACAGAGATTCCCGTCCCAGACAAACACCACATGCGAAAAACACGTCTTGATTCATGTTCTCCCTAGGTAGTTGAATCAGAAAAACATCATGTTTCAAGCTGCTCTCCTTGCCTTAAGAGAGAGCAAAAGAATAAAGTTGGAAAAAACGGCCTATTACCGCATATGCTCAAAGGCCAATTTTATTGACGGTGAAACTCCACTTTTAGAACTGAGGTCCCCGGCCCAGACAAAAACCAGATTTGAAAAAGACGTCGTGATTCATGTTCTCCCTAGGTAGTAGAATCAGAAAAACATCATGGTTTCAAGATTCTCTCCTTGCCTTAAGCGAGATCCAGAGAATAATATTGGAAAAAACGGCATATCACCGCGAAATACCACTTTAAGAACTGAGGTTCCCGGCCCAGACAAACACCAGATTTGAAAAAGACGCCGTGATTCATGTTCTCCCTAGGTAGTAGAATCAGAAAAACATCATGGTTTCAAGATTCTCTCCTTGCCTTAAGAGAGATCCAGAGAATAATATTGGAAAAAACGGCATATTACTGCATACACTCTAAAGGCCTACTGTATTGACGGTGAAACTCGATTTTTAGAACTGAGGTTCCCGTCCCTGACTAACACCAGGTTTGAAAAAGACGTCGTGATTCTTGTTCTCCCTAGGTAGTAGAATCAGAAAAACATCATGCTTTCAAGATTCTCTCCTTGCCTTAAGAGAGATCCAGAGAATAATATTGGAAAAAACGGCCTATTACTGCGAAATACCACTTTCAGAACTGAGGTTCCCGGCCCAGACAAACACCAGATTTGAAAAACACGTCGTGATTCATGTTCTCCCTAGGTAGTAGAATCAGAAAAACATCATGGTTTCAAGCTTCTCTCCTTGCCTTAAGAGAGATCGAAAGAATAAATTTGGAAAAAACGGCCTATTACCGCGAAATACCACTTTCAGAACTGAGGTTCCCGGCCCAGACAAACACCAGATTTGAAAAAGACGTCGTGCTTCATGTTCTCCCTAGGTAGTAGAATCAGAAAAAGATCATGGTTTCAAGATTCTCTCCTTGCCTTAAGAGAGATCCAGAGAATAATGTTCGAAAAAACGGCATATTACCGCGAAATACCACTTTCAGAACTGAGGTTCCCGGCCCAGACAAACACCAGATTTGAAAAAGACGTCGTGATTCATGTTCTCCCTAGGTAGTAGAATCAGAAAAACATCATGATTTCAAGATTCTCTCCTTGCCTTAAGAGAGATCCAGAGAATAATGTTCGAAAAAACGGCATATTACCGCGAAATACCACTTTCAGAACTGAGGTTCCCTGCCCAGAGAAACACAAGGTTTGAAAAACACGTCTAGATTCATGTTCTCCCTAGGTAGTAGAATCAGAAGAACATCATGATTTCAAGATTCTGTCCTTGCCTTAAGAGAGATCCAAAGAATAAAGTTGGAAAAAACGGCCTATTACTGCATATACTCTAAAGGCCTACTGTATTGACGGTGAAACTCGATTATTAGAACTGAGGTTCCCGTCCCTGACTAACACCAGATTTGAAAAAGACGTCGTGATTCATGTTCTCCCTAGGTAGTAGAATCAGAAAAACATCATGCTTTCAAGATTCTCTCCTTGCCTTAAGAGAGATCCAGAGAATAATATTGGAAAAAACGGCCTATTACTGCGAAATACCACTTTCAGAACTGAGGTTCCCGTCCCAGACAAACACCAGATTCGAAAAACACGTCTTGATTCATGCTCTCCCTAGGTAGTAGAATGAGAAAAACATCATGTTTCAAGCTGCTCTCCTTGCCTTAAGAGAGATCCAAAGAATAAAGTTGGAAAAAGCGGCCTGTTACCGCATATGCTCAAAAGGCCAATTTTATTGACGGTGAAACTCCACTTTTAGAACTGAGGTCCCCGGCCCAGACAAAAACCAGATTTGAAAAAGACGTCATGATTCATGTTCTCCCTAGGTAGTAGAATCAGAAAAACATCATGCTTTCAAGATTCTCTCCTTGCCTTAAGAGAGATCCAGAGAATAATATTGGAAAAAACGGCCTATTACTGCGAAATACCACTTTCAGAACTGTGGTTCCCGGCCCAGACAAACACAAGATTTGAAAAACACGTCGTGATTCATGTTCTCCCTAGGTAGTAGAATCAGAAAAACATCATGGTTTCAAGATTCTCTCCTTGCCTTAAGAGAGATCGAAAGAATAAAGTTGGAAAAAACGGCCTATTACCTCATATACTCTAAAGGCCTATTGTATTGACGGTGAAACTCGATTTTTAGAACTGAGGTTCCCGGCCCTGACTAAAACCAGATTTGAAAAAGACGTCGTGATTCATGTTCTCCCTAGGTAGTAGAATCAGAAAAACATCATGCTTTCAAGATTCTCTCCTTGCCTTAAGAGAGATCCAGAGAATAATATTGGAAAAAACGGCCTATTACTGCGAAATACCACTTTCAGAACAGAGGTTCCCGTCCCAGACAAACACCAGATTTGAAAAACACGTCGTGATTCATGTTCTCCCTAGGTAGTAGAATCAGAAAAACATCATGGTTTCAAGCTTCTCTCCTTGCCTTAAGTGAGATCCAAAGAATAAGTTGGAAAAAACGGCCTATTACCGCATATACTCTGAAGGCCTATTGTATTGACGGTGAAACTCGATTTTTAGAACTGAGGTTCCCGTCCCTGACTAACACCAGATTTGAAAAAGACGTCGTGATTCATGTTCTCCCTAGGTAGTAGAATCAGAAAAACATCATGGTTTCAAGATTCTCTCC
The DNA here is from genome assembly GCA_030867105.1 of Liasis olivaceus. Classification (NCBI taxonomy): domain Eukaryota; kingdom Metazoa; phylum Chordata; class Lepidosauria; order Squamata; family Pythonidae; genus Liasis; species Liasis olivaceus. The sequence goes on from CM061351.1 coordinate 62,223,202, forward strand.
TTGCCTTAAGAGAGATCCAGAGAATAATATTGGAAAAAACGGCATATTACCGCGAAATACCACTTTCAGAACTGAGGTTCCCGGCCCAGACAAACACCAGATTTGAAAAAGACTTCGTGCTTCATGTTCTCCCTAGGTAGTAGAATCAGAAAACATCATGGTTTCAAGATTCTCTCCTTGCCTTAAGAGAGATCCAGAGAATAATGCTAGAAAAAACGGCATATTACCGCGAAATACCACTTTCAGAACTGAGGTTCCCGGCCCAGACAAACACCAGATTTGAAAAAGACGTCGTGATTCATGTTCTCCCTAGGTAGTAGAATCAGAAAAACATCATGATTTCAAGATTCTCTCCTTGCCTTAGGAGAGATCCAGAGAATAATGTTCGAAAAAACAGCATATTACCACGAAATACCACTTTCAGAACTGAGGTTCCCTGCCCAGAGAAACACAAGGTTTGAAAAACACGTCTAGATTCATGTTCTCCCTAGGTAGTAGAATCAGAAAAACATCATGATTTCAAGCTTCTCTCCTTGCCTTAAGAGAGATCCAAAGAATAAAGTTGGAAAAAACGGCCTATTACTTCATATACTCTAAAGGCCTACTGTATTGACGGTGAAACTCGATTTTTAGAACTGAGGTTCCCGTCCCTCACTAACACCAGATTTGAAAAAGACGTCGTGATTCATGTTCTCCCTAGGTAGTAGAATCAGAAAAACATCATGCTTTCAAGATTCTCTCCTTGCCTTAAGAGAGATCCAGAGAATAATATTGGAAAAAACGGCCTATTACTGCGAAATACCACTTTCAGAACTGAGGTTCCCGTCCCAGACAAACACCAGATTCGAAAAACACGTCCTGATTCATGTTCTCCCTAGGTAGTAGAATCAGAAAAACATCATGTTTCAAGCTGCTCTCCTTGCCTTAAGAGAGATCCAAAGAATAAAGTTGGAAAAAACGGCCTATTACCGCCTATGCTCAAAAGGCCAATTTTATTGACGGTGAAACTCCACTTTTAGAACTGAGGTCCCCGGCCCAGACAAAAACCAGATTTGAAAAAGACGTCGTGATTCATGTTCTCCCTAGGTAGCAGAATCAGAAACACATCATGGTTTCAAGATTCTCTCCTTGCCTTAAGAGAGATCGAAAGAATAAAGTTGGAAAAAACGGCCTATTACCTCATATACTCTAAAGGCCTATTGTATTGACGGTGAAACTCGATTTCTAGAACTGAGGTTCCCGGCCCTGACTAACACCAGATTTGAAAAAGACGTCGTGCTTCATGTTCTCCCTAGGTAGTAGAATCAGAAAAAGATCATGGTTTCAAGATTCTCTCCTTGCCTTAAGAGAGATCCAGAGAATAATGTTCGAAAAAACGGCATATTACCGCGAAATACCACTTTCAGAACTGAGGTTCCCGGCCCAGACAAACACCAGATTTGAAAAAGACGTCGTGATTCATGTTCTCCCTAGGTAGTAGAATCAGAAAAACATCATGATTTCAAGATTCTCTCCTTGCCTTAAGAGAGATCCAGAGAATAATGTTCGAAAAAACGGCATATTACCGCAAAATACCACTTTCAGAACTGAGGTTCCCTGCCCAGAGAAACACAAGGTTTGAAAAACACGTCTAGATTCATGTTCTCCCTAGGTAGTAGAATCAGAAGAACATCATGATTTCAAGCTTCTCTCCTTGCCTTAAGAGAGATCCAAAGAATAAAGTTGGAAAAAACGGCCTATTACTGCATATACTCTAAAGGCCTACTGTATTGACGGTGAAACTCGATTTTTAGAACTGAGGTTCCCGTCCCTGACTAACACCAGATTTGAAAAAGACGTCGTGATTCATATTCTCCCTAGGTAGTAGAATCAGAAAAACATCATGCTTTCAAGATTCTCTCCTTGCCTTAAGAGAGATCCAGAGAATAATATTGGAAAAAACGGCCTATTACTGCGAAATACCACTTTCAGAACTGAGGTTCCCGTCCCAGACAAACACCAGATTCGAAAAACACGTCTTGATTCATGTTCTCCCTAGGTAGTAGAATCAGAAAAACATCATGTTTCAAGCTGCTCTCCTTGCCTTAAGAGAGATCCAAAGAATAAAGTTGGAAAAAGCGGCCTGTTAATGAATATGCTCAAAAGGCCAATTTTATTGACGGTGAAACTCCACTTTTAGAACTGAGGTCCCCGGCCCAGACAAAAACCAGATTTGAAAAAGACGTCATGATTCATGTTCTCCCTAGGTAGTAGAATCAGAAAAACATCATGCTTTCAAGATTCTCTCCTTGCCTTAAGAGAGATCGAAAGAATAAAGTTGGAAAAAACGGCCTATTACCTCATATACTCTAAAGGCCTATTGTATTGACGGTGAAACTCGATTTTTAGAACTGAGGTTCCCGGCCCTGACTAACACCAGATTTGAAAAAGACGTCGTGATTCATGTTCTCCCTAGGTAGTAGAATCAGGAAAACATCATGCTTTCAAGATTCTCTCCTTGCCTTAAGAGAGATCCAGAGAATAATATTGGAAAAAACGGCCTATTACTGCGAAATACCACTTTCAGAACAGAGGTTCCCGGCCCAGACAAACACAAGATTTGAAAAACACGTCGTGACTCATGTTCTCCCTAGGTAGTAGAATCAGAAAAACATCATGGTTTCAAGATTCTCTCCTTGCCTTAAGAGAGATCGAAAGAATAAAGTTGGAAAAAACGGCCAATTACCTCATATACTCTAAAGGCCTATTGTATTGACGGTGAAACTCGATTTCTAGAACTGAGGTTCCCGGCCCTGACTAACACCAGATTTGAAAAAGACGTCGTGATTCATGTTCTCCCTAGGTAGTAGAATCAGAAAAACATCATGCTTTCAAGATTCTCTCCTTGCCTTAAGAGAAATCCAGAGAATAATATTGGAAAAAACGGCCTATTACTGCGAAATACCACTTTCAGAACTGAGGTTCCCGGCCCAGACAAACACAAGATTTGAAAAACACGTCGTGATTCATGTTCTCCCTAGGTAGTAGAATCAGAAAAACATCATGGTTTCAAGCTTCTCTCCTTGCCTTAAGAGAGATCCAAAGAATAAAGTTGGAAAAAACGGCCTATTACCGCGAAATACCACTTTCAGAACTGAGGTTCCCGGCCCAGACAAACACCAGATTTGAAAAAGACGTCGTGCTTCATGTTCTCCATAGGTAGTAGAATCAGAAAAAGATCATGGTTTCAAGATTCTCTCCTTGCCTTAAGAGAGATCCAGAGAATAATGTTCGAAAAAACGGCATATTACCGCGAAATACCACTTTCAGAACTGAGGTTCCCGGCCCAGACAAACACCAGATTTGAAAAAGACATCGTGATTCATGTTCTCCCTAGGTAGTAGAATCAGAAAAACATCATGATTTCAAGATTCTCTCCTTGCCTTAAGAGAGATCCAGAGAATAATGTTCGAAAAAACGGCATATTACCGCAAAATACCACTTTCAGAACTGAGGTTCCCTGCCCAGAGAAACACAAGGTTTGAAAAACACGTCTAGATTCATGTTCTCCCTAGGTAGTAGAATCAGAAGAACATCATGATTTCAAGCTTCTCTCCTTGCCTTAAGAGAGATCCAAAGAATAAAGTTGGAAAAAACGGCCTATTACTGCATATACTCTAAAGGCCTACTGTATTGACGGTGAAACTCGATTTTTAGAACTGAGGTTCCCGTCCCTGACTAACACCAGATTTGAAAAAGACGTCGTGATTCATGTTCTCCCTAGGTAGTAGAATCAGAAAAACATCATGCTTTCAAGATTCTCTCCTTGCCTTAAGAGAGATCCAGAGAATAATATTGGAAAAAACGGCCTATTACTGCGAAATACCACTTTCAGAACTGAGGTTCCCGTCCCAGACAAACACCAGATTCGAAAAACACGTCTTGATTCATGTTCTCCCTAGGTAGTAGAATCAGAAAAACATCATGTTTCAAGCTGCTCTCCTTGCCTTAAGAGAGATCCAAAGAATAAAGTTGGAAAAAGCGGCCTGTTACCGAATATGCTCAAAAGGCCAATTTTATTGACGGTGAAACTCCACTTTTAGAACTGAGGTCCCCGGCCCAGACAAAAACCAGATTTGAAAAAGACGTCATGATTCATGTTCTCCCTAGGTAGTAGAATCAGAAAAACATCATGCTTTCAAGATTCTCTCCTTGCCTTAAGAGAGGTCCAGAGAATAATATTGGAAAAAACGGCCTATTACTGCGAAATACCACTTTCAGAACTGTGGTTCCCGGCCCAGACAAAAACCAGATTTGAAAAAGACGTCGTGATTCATGTTCTCCCTAGGTAGCAGAATCAGAAACACATCATGGTTTCAAGATTCTCTCCTTGCCTTAAGAGAGATCGAAAGAATAAAGTTGGAAAAAACGGCCTATTACCTCATATACTCTAAAGGCCTATTGTATTGACGGTGAAACTCGATTTCTAGAACTGAGGTTCCCGGCCCTGACTAACACCAGATTTGAAAAAGACGTCGTGCTTCATGTTCTCCCTAGGTAGTAGAATCAGAAAAAGATCATGGTTTCAAGATTCTCTCCTTGCCTTAAGAGAGATCCAGAGAATAATGTTCGAAAAAACGGCATATTACCGCGAAATACCACTTTCAGAACTGAGGTTCCCGGCCCAGACAAACACCAGATTTGAAAAAGACGTCGTGATTCATGTTCTCCCTAGGTAGTAGAATCAGAAAAACATCATGATTTCAAGATTCTCTCCTTGCCTTAAGAGAGATCCAGAGAATAATGTTCGAAAAAACGGCATATTACCGCAAAATACCACTTTCAGAACTGAGGTTCCCTGCCCAGAGAAACACAAGGTTTGAAAAACACGTCTAGATTCATGTTCTCCCTAGGTAGTAGAATCAGAAGAACATCATGATTTCAAGCTTCTCTCCTTGCCTTAAGAGAGATCCAAAGAATAAAGTTGGAAAAAACGGCCTATTACTGCATATACTCTAAAGGCCTACTGTATTGACGGTGAAACTCGATTTTTAGAACTGAGGTTCCCGTCCCTGACTAACACCAGATTTGAAAAAGACGTCGTGATTCATATTCTCCCTAGGTAGTAGAATCAGAAAAACATCATGCTTTCAAGATTCTCTCCTTGCCTTAAGAGAGATCCAGAGAATAATATTGGAAAAAACGGCCTATTACTGCGAAATACCACTTTCAGAACTGAGATTCCCGTCCCAGACAAACACCAGATTCGAAAAACACGTCTTGATTCATGTTCTCCCTAGGTAGTAGAATCAGAAAAACATCATGTTTCAAGCTGCTCTCCTTGCCTTAAGAGAGATCCAAAGAATAAAGTTGGAAAAAGCGGCCTGTTAATGAATATGCTCAAAAGGCCAATTTTATTGACGGTGAAACTCCACTTTTAGAACTGAGGTCCCCGGCCCAGACAAAAACCAGATTTGAAAAAGACGTCATGATTCATGTTCTCCCTAGGTAGTAGAATCAGAAAAACATCATGCTTTCAAGATTCTCTCCTTGCCTTAAGAGAGATCGAAAGAATAAAGTTGGAAAAAACGGCCTATTACCTCATATACTCTAAAGGCCTATTGTATTGACGGTGAAACTCGATTTTTAGAACTGAGGTTCCCGGCCCTGACTAACACCAGATTTGAAAAAGACGTCGTGATTCATGTTCTCCCTAGGTAGTAGAATCAGGAAAACATCATGCTTTCAAGATTCTCTCCTTGCCTTAAGAGAGATCCAGAGAATAATATTGGAAAAAACGGCCTATTACTGCGAAATACCACTTTCAGAACAGAGGTTCCCGGCCCAGACAAACACAAGATTTGAAAAACACGTCGTGACTCATGTTCTCCCTAGGTAGTAGAATCAGAAAAACATCATGGTTTCAAGATTCTCTCCTTGCCTTAAGAGAGATCGAAAGAATAAAGTTGGAAAAAACGGCCAATTACCTCATATACTCTAAAGGCCTATTGTATTGACGGTGAAACTCGATTTCTAGAACTGAGGTTCCCGGCCCTGACTAACACCAGATTTGAAAAAGACGTCGTGATTCATGTTCTCCCTAGGTAGTAGAATCAGAAAAACATCATGCTTTCAAGATTCTCTCCTTGCCTTAAGAGAAATCCAGAGAATAATATTGGAAAAAACGGCCTATTACTGCGAAATACCACTTTCAGAACTGAGGTTCCCGGCCCAGACAAACACAAGATTTGAAAAACACGTCGTGATTCATGTTCTCCCTAGGTAGTAGAATCAGAAAAACATCATGGTTTCAAGCTTCTCTCCTTGCCTTAAGAGAGATCCAAAGAATAAAGTTGGAAAAAACGGCCTATTACCGCGAAATACCACTTTCAGAACTGAGGTTCCCGGCCCAGACAAACACCAGATTTGAAAAAGACGTCGTGCTTCATGTTCTCCATAGGTAGTAGAATCAGAAAAAGATCATGGTTTCAAGATTCTCTCCTTGCCTTAAGAGAGATCCAGAGAATAATGTTCGAAAAAACGGCATATTACCGCGAAATACCACTTTCAGAACTGAGGTTCCCGGCCCAGACAAACACCAGATTTGAAAAAGACATCGTGATTCATGTTCTCCCTAGGTAGTAGAATCAGAAAAACATCATGATTTCAAGATTCTCTCCTTGCCTTAAGAGAGATCCAGAGAATAATGTTCGAAAAAACGGCATATTACCGCAAAATACCACTTTCAGAACTGAGGTTCCCTGCCCAGAGAAACACAAGGTTTGAAAAACACGTCTAGATTCATGTTCTCCCTAGGTAGTAGAATCAGAAGAACATCATGATTTCAAGCTTCTCTCCTTGCCTTAAGAGAGATCCAAAGAATAAAGTTGGAAAAAACGGCCTATTACTGCATATACTCTAAAGGCCTACTGTATTGACGGTGAAACTCGATTTTTAGAACTGAGGTTCCCGTCCCTGACTAACACCAGATTTGAAAAAGACGTCGTGATTCATGTTCTCCCTAGGTAGTAGAATCAGAAAAACATCATGCTTTCAAGATTCTCTCCTTGCCTTAAGAGAGATCCAGAGAATAATATTGGAAAAAACGGCCTATTACTGCGAAATACCACTTTCAGAACTGAGGTTCCCGTCCCAGACAAACACCAGATTCGAAAAACACGTCTTGATTCATGTTCTCCCTAGGTAGTAGAATCAGAAAAACATCATGTTTCAAGCTGCTCTCCTTGCCTTAAGTGAGATCCAAAGAATAAAGTTGGAAAAAGCGGCCTGTTACCGAATATGCTCAAAAGGCCAATTTTATTGACGGTGAAACTCCACTTTTAGAACTGAGGTCCCCGGCCCAGACAAAAACCAGATTTGAAAAAGACGTCATGATTCATGTTCTCCCTAGGTAGTAGAATCAGAAAAACATCATGCTTTCAAGATTCTCTCCTTGCCTTAAGAGAGGTCCAGAGAATAATATTGGAAAAAACGGCCTATTACTGCGAAATACCACTTTCAGAACTGTGGTTCCCGGCCCAGACAAAAACCAGATTTGAAAAAGACGTCGTGATTCATGTTCTCCCTAGGTAGCAGAATCAGAAACACATCATGGTTTCAAGATTCTCTCCTTGCCTTAAGAGAGATCGAAAGAATAAAGTTGGAAAAAACGGCCTATTACCTCATATACTCTAAAGGCCTATTGTATTGACGGTGAAACTCGATTTCTAGAACTGAGGTTCCCGGCCCTGACTAACACCAGATTTGAAAAAGACGTCGTGCTTCATGTTCTCCCTAGGTAGTAGAATCAGAAAAAGATCATGGTTTCAAGATTCTCTCCTTGCCTTAAGAGAGATCCAGAGAATAATGTTCGAAAAAACGGCATATTACCGCGAAATACCACTTTCAGAACTGAGGTTCCCGGCCCAGACAAACACCAGATTTGAAAAAGACGTCGTGATTCATGTTCTCCCTAGGTAGTAGAATCAGAAAAACATCATGATTTCAAGATTCTCTCCTTGCCTTAAGAGAGATCCAGAGAATAATGTTCGAAAAAACGGCATATTACCGCAAAATACCACTTTCAGAACTGAGGTTCCCTGCCCAGAGAAACACAAGGTTTGAAAAACACGTCTAGATTCATGTTCTCCCTAGGTAGTAGAATCAGAAGAACATCATGATTTCAAGCTTCTCTCCTTGCCTTAAGAGAGATCCAAAGAATAAAGTTGGAAAAAACGGCCTATTACTGCATATACTCTAAAGGCCTACTGTATTGACGGTGAAACTCGATTTTTAGAACTGAGGTTCCCGTCCCTGACTAACACCAGATTTGAAAAAGACGTCGTGATTCATATTCTCCCTAGGTAGTAGAATCAGAAAAACATCATGCTTTCAAGATTATCTCCTTGCCTTAAGAGAGATCCAGAGAATAATATTGGAAAAAACGGCCTATTACTGCGAAATACCACTTTCAGAACTGAGGTTCCCGTCCCAGACAAACACCAGATTCGAAAAACACGTCTTGATTCATGTTCTCCCTAGGTAGTAGAATCAGAAAAACATCATGTTTCAAGCTGCTCTCCTTGCCTTAAGAGAGATCCAAAGAATAAAGTTGGAAAAAGCGGCCTGTTAATGAATATGCTCAAAAGGCCAATTTTATTGACGGTGAAACTCCACTTTTAGAACTGAGGTCCCCGGCCCAGACAAAAACCAGATTTGAAAAAGACGTCATGATTCATGTTCTCCCTAGGTAGTAGAATCAGAAAAACATCATGCTTTCAAGATTCTCTCCTTGCCTTAAGAGAGATCGAAAGAATAAAGTTGGAAAAAACGGCCTATTACCTCATATACTCTAAAGGCCTATTGTATTGACGGTGAAACTCGATTTTTAGAACTGAGGTTCCCGGCCCTGACTAACACCAGATTTGAAAAAGACGTCGTGATTCATGTTCTCCCTAGGTAGTAGAATCAGGAAAACATCATGCTTTCAAGATTCTCTCCTTGCCTTAAGAGAGATCCAGAGAATAATATTGGAAAAAACGGCCTATTACTGCGAAATACCACTTTCAGAACAGAGGTTCCCGGCCCAGACAAACACAAGATTTGAAAAACACGTCGTGACTCATGTTCTCCCTAGGTAGTAGAATCAGAAAAACATCATGGTTTCAAGATTCTCTCCTTGCCTTAAGAGAGATCGAAAGAATAAAGTTGGAAAAAACGGCCAATTACCTCATATACTCTAAAGGCCTATTGTATTGACGGTGAAACTCGATTTCTAGAACTGAGGTTCCCGGCCCTGACTAACACCAGATTTGAAAAAGACGTCGTGATTCATGTTCTCCCTAGGTAGTAGAATCAGAAAAACATCATGCTTTCAAGATTCTCTCCTTGCCTTAAGAGAAATCCAGAGAATAATATTGGAAAAAACGGCCTATTACTGCGAAATACCACTTTCAGAACTGAGGTTCCCGGCCCAGACAAACACAAGATTTGAAAAACACGTCGTGATTCATGTTCTCCCTAGGTAGTAGAATCAGAAAAACATCATGGTTTCAAGCTTCTCTCCTTGCCTTAAGCGAGATCCAAAGAATAATGTTGGAAAAAACGGCCTATTACCGCGAAATACCACTTTCAGAACTGAGGTTCCCGGCCCAGACAAACACCAGATTTGAAAAAGACGTCGTGCTTCATGTTCTCCATAGGTAGTAGAATCAGAAAAAGATCATGGTTTCAAGATTCTCTCCTTGCCTTAAGAGAGATCCAGAGAATAATGTTCGAAAAAACGGCATATTACCGCGAAATACCACTTTCAGAACTGAGGTTCCCGGCCCAGACAAACACCAGATTTGAAAAAGACATCGTGATTCATGTTCTCCCTAGGTAGTAGAATCAGAAAAACATCATGATTTCAAGATTCTCTCCTTGCCTTAAGAGAGATCCAGAGAATAATGTTCGAAAAAACGGCATATTACCGCAAAATACCACTTTCAGAACTGAGGTTCCCTGCCCAGAGAAACACAAGGTTTGAAAAACACGTCTAGATTCATGTTCTCCCTAGGTAGTAGAATCAGAAGAACATCATGATTTCAAGCTTCTCTCCTTGCCTTAAGAGAGATCCAAAGAATAAAGTTGGAAAAAACGGCCTATTACTGCATATACTCTAAAGGCCTACTGTATTGACGGTGAAACTCGATTTTTAGAACTGAGGTTCCCGTCCCTGACTAACACCAGATTTGAAAAAGACGTCGTGATTCATGTTCTCCCTAGGTAGTAGAATCAGAAAAACATCATGCTTTCAAGATTCTCTCCTTGCCTTAAGAGAGGTCCAGAGAATAATATTGGAAAAAACGGCCTATTACTGCGAAATACCACTTTCAGAACTGTGGTTCCCGGCCCAGACAAACACAAGATTTGAAAAACACGTCGTGATTCATGTTCTCCCTAGGTAGTAGAATCAGAAAAACATCATGGTTTCAAGATTCTCTCCTTGCCTTAAGAGAGATCGAAAGAATAAAGTTGGAAAAAACGGCCTATTACCTCATATACTCTAAAGGCCTATTGTATTGACGGTGAAACTCGATTTTTAGAACTGAGGTTCCCGTCCCTGACTAACACCAGATTTGAAAAAGACGTCGTGATTCATGTTCTCCCTAGGTAGTAGAATCAGAAAAACATCATGCTTTCAAGATTCTCTCCTTGCCTTAAGAGAGATCCAGAGAAAAATATTGGAAAAAACGGCCTATTACTGCGAAATACCACTTTCAGAACAGAGGTTCCCGGCCCAGACAAACACAAGATTTGAAAAACACGTCGTGACTCATGTTTTCCCTAGGTAGTAGAATCAGAAAAACATCATGGTTTCAAGATTCTCTCCTTGCCTTAAGTGAGATCCAAAGAATAAAGTTGGAAAAAACGACCTATTACCGCATATACTCTAAAGGCCTATTGTATTGACGGTGAAACTCGATTTTTAGAACTGAGGTTCCCGTCCCTGACTAACACCAGATTTGAAAAAGACGTCGTGATTCATGTTCTCCCTAGGTAGTAGAATCAGAAAAACATCATGGTTTCAAGATTCTCTCCTTGCCTTAAGAGAGATCCAGAGAATAATATTGGAAAAAACGGCATATTACCGCGAAATACCACTTTCAGAACTGAGGTTCCCGGCCCAGACAAACACCAGATTTGAAAAAGACGTCATGCTTCATGTTCTCCCTAGGTAGTAGAATCAGAAAAACATCATGGTTTCAAGATTCTCTCCTTGCCTTAAGAGAGATCCAGAGAATAATGCTAGAAAAAACGGCATATTACAGCGAAATAGCACTTTCAGAACTGAGGTTCCCAGCCCAGACAAACACCAGATTTGAAAAAGACGTCGTGATTCATGTTCTCCCTAGGTAGTAGAATCAGAAAAACATCATGATTTCAAGATTCTCTCCTTGCCTTAAGAGAGATCCAGAGAATAATGCTAGAAAAAACGGCATATTACCACGAAATAGCACTTTCAGAACTGAGGTTCCCGGCCCAGACAAACACCAGATTTGAAAAAGACGTCGTGATTCATGTTCTCCCTAGGTAGTAGAATCAGAAAAACATCATGCTTTCAAGATTCTCTCCTTGCCTTAAGAGAGATCCAAAGAATAAAGTTGGAAAAAACGGCCTATTACCGCATATGCTCAAAAGGCCAATTTTATTGACGGTGAAACTCCACTTTCAGAACTGAGCTCCCCGGCCCAGACAAACACCAGATTTGAAAAAGACGCTGTGATTCATGTTCTCCCTAGGTAGTAGAATCAGAAAAACATCATGGTTTCAAGATTCTCTCCTTGCCTTAAGAGAGATCCAGAGAATAATATTGGAAAAAACGGCATATTACTGCGAAATACCACTTTCAGAACTGAGGTTCCCGGCCCAGAGAAACACCAGATTTGAAAAAGACATCGTGATTCATGTTCTCCCTAGGTAGTAGAATAAGAATAACATCATGATTTCAAGATTCTCTCCTTGCCTTAAGAGAGATCCAGAGAATAATGTTCGAAAAAACAGCATATTACCGCGAAATACCACTTTCAGAACTGAGGTTCCCTGCCCAGAGAAACACAAGGTTTGAAAAACACGTCTAGATTCATGTTCTCCCTAGGTAGTAGAATCAGAAAAACACCATGATTTCAAGCTTCTCTCCTTGCCTTAAGAGAGATCCAAAGAATAAAGTTGGAAAAAACGGCCTATTACTGCATATACTCTAAAGGCCTATTGTATTGACGGTGAAACTCGATTTTTAGAACTGAGGTTCCCGTCCCTGACTAACACCAGATTTGAAAAAGACGTCGTGATTCATGTTCTCCCTAGGTAGTAGAATCAGAAAAACATCATGCTTTCAAGATTCTCTCGTTGCCTTAAGAGAGATCCAGAGAATAATATTGGAAAAAACGGCCTATTACTGCGAAATACCACTTTCAGAACAGAGATTCCCGTCCCAGACAAACACCACATGCGAAAAACACGTCGTGATTCATGTTCTCCCTAGGTAGTAGAATCAGAAAAACATCATGTTTCAAGCTGCTCTCCTTGCCTTAAGAGAGAGCAAAAGAATAAAGTTGGAAAAAACGGCCTATTACCGCATATGCTCAAAAGGCCAATTTTATTGACGGTGAGACTCCACTTTTAGAACTGAGGTCCCCGGCCCAGACAAAAACCAGATTTGAAAAAGACGTCGTGATTCATGTTCTCCCTAGGTAGCAGAATCAGAAACACATCATGGTTTCAGATTCTCTCCTTGCCTTAAGAGAGATCCAGAGAATAATTTTGGAAAAAACGGCATATTACCGCGAAATACCACTTTAAGAACTGAGGTTCCCGGCCCAGACAAACACCAGATTTGAAAAAGACGCCGTGATTCATGTTCTCCCTAGGTAGTAGAATCAGAAAAACATCATGGTTTCGAGATTATCTCCTTGCCTTAAGAGAGATCCAGAGAATAATATTGGAAAAAACGGCATATTACTGCGAAATACCACTTTCAGAACTGAGGTTCCCGGCCCAGACAAACACCAGATTTGAAAAAGACATCGTGATTCATGTTCTCCCTAGGTAGTAGAATAAGAAAAACATCATGATTTCAAGATTCTCTCCTTGCCTTAAGAGAGATCCAGAGAATAATGTTCGAAAAAACAGCATATTACCGCGAAATACCACTTTCAGAACTGAGGTTCCCTGCCCAGAGAAACACAAGGTTTGAAAAACACGTCTAGATTCATGTTCTCCCTAGGTAGTAGAATCAGAAAAACATCATGTTTCAAGCTGCTCTCCTTGCCTTAAGAGAGAGCAAAAGAATAAAGTTGGAAAAAACGGCCTATTACCGCATATGCTCAAAAGGCCAATTTTATTGACGGTGAAACTCCACTTTTAGAACTGAGGTCCCCGGCCCAGACAAAAACCAGATTTGAAAAAGACGTCGTGATTCATGTTCTCCCTAGGTAGCAGAATCAGAAAAACATCATGGTTTCAGATTCTCTCCTTGCCTTAAGAGAGATCCAGAGAATAATTTTGGAAAAAACGGCATATTACCGCGAAATACCACTTTAAGAACTGAGGTTCCCGGCCCAGACAAACACTAGATTTGAAAAAGACGCCGTGATTCATGTTCTTCCTAGGTAGTAGAATCAGAAAAACATCATGGTTTCAAGATTCTCTCCTTGCCTTAAGAGAGATCCAGAGAATAATATTGGAAAAAACGGCATATTACTGCGAAATACCACTTTCAGAACTGAGGTTCCCGGCCCAGACAAACACCAGATTTGAAAAAGACATCGTGATTCATGTTCTCCCTAGGTAGTAGAATAAGAAAAACATCATGATTTCAAGATTCTGTCCTTGCCTTAAGAGAGATCCAGAGAATAATGTTCGAAAAAACAGCATATTACCGCGAAATACCACTTTCAGAACTGAGGTTCCCTGCCCAGAGAAACACAAGGTTGGAAAACACGTCTAGATTCATGTTCTCCCTAGGTAGTAGAATCAGAAAAACACCATGATTTCAAGCTTCTCTCCTTGCCTTAAGAGAGATCCAAAGAATAAAGTTGGAAAAAACGGCCTATTACTGCATATACTCTAAAGGCCTATTGTATTGACGGTGACACTCGATTTTTAGAACTGAGGTTCCCGTCCCTGACTAACACCAGATTTGAAAAAGACGTCGTGATTCATGTTCTCCCTAGGTAGTAGAATCAGAAAAACATCATGCTTTCAAGATTCTCTCCTTGCCTTAAGAGAGATCCAGAGAATAATATTTAAAAAAAACGGCCTATTACTGCGAAATACCACTTTCAGAACAGAGATTCCCGTCCCAGACAAACACCACATGCGGAAAACACGTCTTGATTCATGTTCTCCCTAGGTAGTAGAATCAGAAAAACATCATGTTTCAAGCTGCTCTTCTTGCCTTAAGAGAGAGCAAAAGAATAAAGTTGGAAAAAACGGCCTATTACCGCATATGCTCAAAAGGCCAATTTTATTGACGGTGAAACTCCACTTTTAGAACTGAGGTCCCCGGCCCAGACAAAAACCAGATTTGAAAAAGACGTCGTGATTCATGTTCTCCCTAGGTAGTAGAATCAGAAAAACTTCATGGTTTCAAGATTCTCTCCTTGCCTTAAGAGAGATCCAGAGAATAATATTGGAAAAAACGGCATATTACCGCGAAATACCACTTTAAGAAATGAGGTTCCCGGCCCAGACAAACACCAGATTTGAAAAAGACGCCGTGATTCATGTTCTCCCTAGGTAGTAGAATCAGAAAAACATCATGGTTTCAAGCTTCTCTCCTTGCCTTAAGTGAGATCCAAAGAATAGAGTGGAAAAAACGGCCTATTACCGCATATACTCTAAAGGCCTATTGTATTGACGGTGAAACTCGATTTTCAGAACTGAGGTTCCCGTCCCTGACTAACACCAGATTTGAAAAAGACGTCGTGATTCATGTTCTCCCTAGGTATTAGAATCAGAAAAACATGATGGTTTCAAGATTCTCTCCTTGCCTTAAGAGAGATCCAGAGAATAATATTGGAAAAAACGGCCTATTACTGCGCAATACCACTTTCAGAACTGAGGTTCCCGTCCCAGACAAACACCAGATTTGAAAAACACGTCGTGATTCATGTTCTCCCTAGGTAGTAGAATCAGAAAAACATCATGGTTTCAAGCTTCTCTCCTTGCCTTAAGAGAGATCCAAAGAATAAATTTGGAAAAAACGGCCTATTACCGCGAAATACCACTTTCAGAACTGAGATTCCCGGCCCAGACAAACACCAGATTTGAAAAAGACGTCGTGCTTCATGTTCTCCCTAGGTAGTAGAATCAGAAAAAGATCATGGTTTCAAGATTCTCTCCTTGCCTTAAGAGAGATCCAGAGAATAATGTTCGAAAAAACGGCATATTACCGCGAAATACCACTTTCAGAACTGAGGTTCCCGGCCCAGACAAAAACCAGATTTGAAAAAGACGTCGTGATTCATGTTCTCCCTAGGTAGTAGAATCAGAAAAACATCATGATTTCAAGATTCTCTCCTTGCCTTAAGAGAGATCCAGAGAATAATGTTCGAAAAAACAGCATATTACCGCGAAATACCACTTTCAGAACTGAGGTTCCCTGCCCAGAGAAACACAAGGTTTGAAAAACACGTCTAGATTCATGTTCTCCCTAGGTAGTAGAATCAGAAAAACATCATGCTTTCAAGATTCTCTCCTTGCCTTAAGAGAGATCCAGAGAATAATATTGGAAAAAACGGCCTATTACTGCGAAATACCACTTTCAGAACTGAGGTTCCCGGCCCAGACAAACACCAGATTCGAAAAACACGTCTTGATTCATGTTCTCCCTAGGTAGTAGAGTGAGAAAAACATCATGTTTCAACCTGCTCTCCTTGCCTTAAGAGAGATCCAAAGAATGAAGTTGGAAAAAGCGGCCTGTTACCGCATATGCTCAAAAGGCCAATTTTATTGACGGTGAAACTCCACTTTTAGAACTGAGGTCCCCGGCCCAGACAAAAACCAGATTTGAAAAAGACGTCGTGATTCATGTTCTCCCTAGGTAGTAGAATCAGAAAAACATCATGCTTTCAAGATTCTCTCCTTGCCTTAAGAGAGATCCAGAGAATAATATTGGAAAAAACGGCCTATTACTGCGAAATACCACTTTCAGAACTGTGGTTCCCAGCCCAGACAAACACAAGATTTGAAAAACACGTCGTGATTCATGTTCTCCCTAGGTAGTAGAATCAGAAAAACATCATGGTTTCAAGATTCTCTCCTTGCCTTAAGAGAGATCGAAAGAATAAAGTTGGAAAAAACGGCCTTTTACCTGATATACTCTAAAGGCCTATTGTATTGACGGTGAAACTCGATTTTTAGAACTGTGGTTCCCGGCCCTGACTAATACCAGATTTGAAAAAGACGTCATGATTCATGTTCTCCCTAGGTAGTAGAATCAGAAAAACATCATGCTTTCAAGATTCTCTCCTTGCCTTAAGAGAGATCCAGAGAATAATATTGGAAAAAACGGCATATTACCGCGAAATACCACTTTCAGAACTGAGGTTCCCGGCCCAGACAAACACCAGATTTGAAAAAGACGTCGTGCTTCATGTTCTCCCTAGGTAGTAGAATCAGAAAACATCATGGTTTCAAGATTCTCTCCTTGCCTTAAGAGAGATGCAGAGAATAATGCTAGAAAAAACGGCATATTACCGCGAAATACCACTTTCAGAACTGAGGTTCCCGGCCCAGACAAACACCAGATTTGAAAAAGACGTCGTGATTCATGTTCTCCCTAGGTAGTAGAATCAGAAAAACATCATGATTTCAAGATTCTCTCCTTGCCTTAAGAGAGATCCAGAGAATAAAGTTGGAAAAAACGGCCTATTACTGCATATACTCTAAAGGCCTACTGTATTGACGGTGAAATTCGATTTTTAGAACTGAGGTTCCCGTCCCTGACTAACACCAGATTTGAAAAAGACGTCGTGATTCATGTTCTCCCTAGGTAGTAGAATCAGAAAAATCTCATGCTTTCAAGATTCTCTCCTTGCCTTAAGAGAGATCCAGAGAATAATATTGGAAAAAACGGCCTATTACCGCGAAATACCACTTTCAGAACTGAGGTTCCCTGCCCAGAGAAAAACAAGGTTTGAAAAACACGTCTAGATTCATGTTCTCCCTAGGTAGTAGAATCAGAAAAACATCATGATTTCAAGCTTCTCTCCTTGCCTTAAGAGAGATCCAAAGAATAAAGTTGGAAAAAACGGCCTATTACTGCATATACTCTAAAGGCCTACTGTATTGACGGTGAAATTCGATTTTTAGAACTGAGGTTCCCGTCCCTGACTAACACCAGATTTGAAAAAGACGTCGTGATTCATGTTCTCCCTAGGTAGTAGAATCAGAAAAATATCATGCTTTCAAGATTCTCTCCTTGCCTTAAGAGAGATCCAGAGAATAATATTGGAAAAAACGGCCTATTACTGCGAAACACCACTTTCAGAACTGAGGTTCCCGTCCCAGACAAACACCAGATTCGAAAAACACGTCCTGATTCATGTTCTCCCTAGGTAGTAGAATCAGAAAAACATCATGTTTCAAGCTGCTCTCCTTGCCTTAAGAGAGATCCAAAGAATAAATTTGGAAAAAACGGCCTATTACCGCCTATGCTCAAAAGGCCAATTTTATTGACGGTGAAACTCCACTTTTAGAACTGAGGTCCCCGGCCCAGACAAAAACCAGATTTGAAAAAGACGTCGTGATTCATGTTCTCCCTAGGTAGCAGAATCAGAAACACATCATGGTTTCAAGATTCTCTCCTTGCCTTAAGAGAGATCCAGAGAATAATATTGGAAAAAACGGCATATTACCGCGAAATACCACTTTCAGAACTAAGGTTCCCGGCCCAGACAAACACCAGATTTGAAAAAGACGCCGTGATTCATGTTCTCCCTAGGTAGTAGAATCAGAAAAACATCATGGTTTCAAGATTCTCTCCTTGCCTTCAGAGAGATCCAGAGAATAATGTTCGAAAAAACAGCATATTACCGCGAAATACCACTTTCAGAACTGAGGTTCCCTGCCCAGAGAAACACAAGGTTTGAAAAACACGTCTAGATTCATGTTCTCCCTAGGTAGTAGAATCAGAAAAACATCATGGTTTCAAGCTTCTCTCCTTGCCTTAAGTGAGATCCAAAGAATAGAGTGGAAAAAACGGCCTATTACCGCATATACTCTAAAGGCCTATTGTATTGACGGTGAAACTCGATTTTCAGAACTGAGGTTCCCGTCCCTGACTAACACCAGATTTGAAAAAGACGTCGTGATTCATGTTCTCCCTAGGTATTAGAATCAGAAAAACATGATGGTTTCAAGATTCTCTCCTTGCCTTAAGAGAGATTCAGAGAATAATATTGGAAAAAACGGCATATTACCCCGAAATACCACTTTCAGAACTGAGGTTCCCGGCCCAGACAAACACCAGATTTTAAAAACACGTCGTGATTCATGTTCTCCCTAGGTAGTAGAATCAGAAAAACATCATGGTTTCAAGCTTCTCTCCTTGCCTTAAGAGAGATCCAAAGAATAAAGTTGGAAAAAACGGCCTATTACCGCATATACTCTAAAGGCCTATTGTATTGACGGTGAAACTCGATTTTTAGAACTGAGGTTCCCGGCCCTGACTAACACCAGATTTGAAAAAGACGTCGTGATTCATGTTCTCCCTAGGTAGTAGAATCAGAAAAACATCCTGCTTTCAAGATTCTCTCCTTGCTTTAAGAGAGATCCAGAGAATAATATTGGAAAAAACGGCCTATTACTGCGAAATACCACTTTCAGAACTGAGGTTCCCATCCCAGACAAACACCAGATTTGAAAAACACATCGTGATTCATGTTCTCCCTAGGTAGTAGAATCAGAAAAACATCATGGTTTCAAGATTCTCTCCTTGCCTTAAGAGAGATCCAGAGAATAATATTGGAAAAAACGGCATATTACCGCGAAATACCACTTTCAGAACTGAGGTTCCCGGCCCAGACAAACACCAGATTCGAAAAACACGTCCTGATTCATGTTCTCCCTAGGTAGTAGAATCAGAAAAACATCATGTTTCAAGCTGCTCTCCTTGCCTTAAGAGAGATCCAAAGAATAAATTTGGAAAAAACGGCCTATTACCGCCTATGCTCAAAAGGCCAATTTTATTGACGGTGAAACTCCACTTTTAGAACTGAGGTCCCCGGCCCAGACAAAAACCAGATTTGAAAAAGACGTCGTGATTCATGTTCTCCCTAGGTAGCAGAATCAGAAACACATCATGGTTTCAAGATTCTCTCCTTGCCTTAAGAGAGATCCAGAGAATAATATTGGAAAAAACGGCATATTACCGCGAAATACCACTTTCAGAACTAAGGTTCCCGGCCCAGACAAACACCAGATTTGAAAAAGACGCCGTGATTCATGTTCTCCCTAGGTAGTAGAATCAGAAAAACATCATGGTTTCAAGATTCTCTCCTTGCCTTCAGAGAGATCCAGAGAATAATATTGGAAAAAACGGCATATTACTGCATACACTCTAAAGGCCTACTGTATTGACGGTGAAACTCGATTTTTAGAACTGAGGTTCCCGTCCCTGACTAACACCAGGTTTGAAAAAGACGTCGTGATTCATGTTATCCCTAGGTAGTAGAGTGAGAAAAACATCATGTTTCAACCTGCTCTCCTTGCCTTAAGAGAGATCCAAAGAATAAAGTTGGAAAAAGCGGCCTGTTACCGCATATGCTCAAAAGGCCAATTTTATTGACGGTGAAACTCCACTTTTAGAACTGAGGTCCCCGGCCCAGACAAAAACCAGATTTGAAAAAGACGTCGTGATTCATGTTCTCCCTAGGTAGTAGAATCAGAAAAACATCATGCTTTCAAGATTCTCTCCTTGCCTTAAGAGAGATCCAGAGAATAATATTGGAAAAAACGGCCTATTACTGCGAAATACCACTTTCAGAACAGAGGTTCCCGTCCCAGACAAACACCAGATTTGAAAAACACGTCGTGATTCATGTTCTCCCTAGGTAGTAGAATCAGAAAAACATCATGGTTTCAAGCTTCTCTCCTTGCCTTAAGTGAGATCCAAAGAATAGAGTGGAAAAAACGGCCTATTACCGCATATACTCTAAAGGCCTATTGTATTGACGGTGAAACTCGATTTTCAGAACTGAGGTTCCCGTCCCTGACTAACACCAGATTTGAAAAAGACGTCGTGATTCATGTTCTCCCTAGGTATTAGAATCAGAAAAACATGATGGTTTCAAGATTCTCTCCTTGCCTTAAGAGAGATTCAGAGAATAATATTGGAAAAAACGGCATATTACCCCGAAATACCACTTTCAGAACTGAGGTTCCCGGCCCAGACAAACACCAGATTTTAAAAACACGTCGTGATTCATGTTCTCCCTAGGTAGTAGAATCAGAAAAACATCATGGTTTCAAGCTTCTCTCCTTGCCTTAAGAGAGATCCAAAGAATAAAGTTGGAAAAAACGGCCTATTACCGCATATACTCTAAAGGCCTATTGTATTGACGGTGAAACTCGATTTTTAGAACTGAGGTTCCCGGCCCTGACAAACACCAGATTTGAAAAAGACGTCGTGATTCATGTTCTCCCTAGGTAGTAGAATCAGAAAAACATCCTGCTTTCAAGATTCTCTCCTTGCCTTAAGAGAGATCCAGAGAATAATATTGGAAAAAACGGCCTATTACTGCGAAATACCACTTTCAGAACTGAGGTTCCCATCCCAGACAAACACCAGATTTGAAAAACACATCGTGATTCATGTTCTCCCTAGGTAGTAGAATCAGAAAAACATCATGGTTTCAAGATTCTCTCCTTGCCTTAAGAGAGATCCAGAGAATAATATTGGAAAAAACGGCATATTACCGCGAAATACCACTTTCAGAACTGAGGTTCCCGGCCCAGACAAACACCAGATTTGAAAAAGACGTCGTGATTCATGTTCTCCCTCGGTAGTAGAATCAGAAAAACATCATGCTTTCAAGATTCTCTCCTTGCCTTAAGAGAGATCCAGAGAATAATATTGGAAAAAACGGCCTATTACTGCGAAATACCACTTTCAGAACTGAGGTTCCCATCCCAGACAAACACCAGATTTGAAAAACATATCGTGATTCATGTTCTCCCTAGGTACTAGAATCAGAAAAACATCATGGTTTCAAGATTCTCTCCTTGCCTTAAGAGAGATCCAGAGAATAATGTTCGAAAAAACGGCATATTACCGCAAAATACCACTTTCAGAACTGAGGTTCCCGGCCCAGACAACCACCAGATTTCAAAAAGACGTCGTGATTCATGTCCTCCCTTGGTAGTAGAATCAGAAAAACTTCATGGTTTCAAGATTCTCTCCTTGCCTTAAGAGAGATCCAGAGAATAATGTTCGAAAAAACGAGATATTACCGCGAAATACCACTTTCAGAACTGAGGTTCCCTGCCCAGACAAACACAAGATTTGAAAAACACGTCGTGATTCATGTTCTCCCTAGGTAGTAGAATCAGAAAAACATCATGGTTTCAAGCTTCTCTCCTTGCCTTAAGAGAGATCCAAAGAATAAAGTTGGAAAAAACGGCCTATTACCGCATATACTCTAAAGGCCTATTGTATTGACGGTGAAACTCGATTTTTAGAACTGAGGTTCCCGGCCTTGACTAACACCAGATTTGAAAAAGACGTCGTGATTCATGTTCTCCCTAGGTAGTAGAATCAGAAAACCATCCTGCTCTCAAGATTCTCTACTTCCCTTAAGAGAGATCCAGAGAATAATATTGGAAAAAACGGCCTATTACTGCGAAATACCACTTTCAGAACTGAGGTTCCCATCCCAGACAAACACCAGATTTGAAAAACACATCGTGATTCATGTTCTCCCTAGGTAGTAGAATCAGAAAAACATCATGGTTTCAAGATTCTCTCCTTGCCTTAAGAGAGATCCAGAGAATAATGTTCGAAAAAACGGCATATTACCGCAAAATATCACTTTCAGAACAGAGGTTCCCGGCCCAGACAACCACCAGATTTGAAAAAGACGTCGTGATTCATGTTCTCCCTTGGTAGTAGAATCAGAAAAACATCATGGTTTCAAGATTCTCTCCTTGCCTTAAGAGAGATCCAGAGAATAATGTTCGAAAAAACGACATATTACCGCGAAATACCACTTTCAGAACTGAGGTTCCCTGCCCAGACAAACACAAGATTTGAAAAACACGTCGTGATTAATGTTCTCCCTAGGTAGTAGAATCAGAAAAACAACATGGTTTCAAGCTTCTCTCCTTGCCTTAAGAGAGATCCAAAGAATAAAGTTGGAAAAAACGGCCTATTACCGCATATACTCTAAAGGCCTATTGTATTGACGGTGAAACTCGATATTTAGTACTGAGGTTCCCGGCCCTGACTAACACCAGATTTGAAAAACACGTCGTAATTCATGTTCTCCCTAGGTAGTAGAATCAGAAAAACATCCTGCTTATAAGATTCTCTCCTTGCCTTAAGAGAGATCCAGAGAATAATATTGGAAAAAACGGCGTATTACTGCGAAATACCACTTTCAGAACTGAGGTTCCCAGCCCAGACAAACACCAGATTTGAAAAACACGTCTTGATTCATGTTCTCCCTAGGTACTAGAATCAGAAAAACATCATGGTTTCAGGCTTCTCTCCTTGCCTTAAGAGAGATCCAAAGAATAAAGTTGGAAAAAACGGCCTATTACCGCATATACTCTAAAGGCCAATTGTATTGACGGTGAAACTCGATTTTTAGAACTGAGGTTCCCGGCCCTGACTAACACCAGATTTGAAAAAGACGTCGTGATTCATGTTCTCCCTAGGTTGTAGAATCAGAAAAACATCCTGCATTCAAGATTCTCTCCTTGCCTTAAGAGAGATCCAGAGAATAATATTGGAAAAAACGGCCTATTACTGCGAAATACCACTTTCAGAACTGAGGTTCCCATCCCAGACAAACACCAGATTTCAAAAACACTTCGTGATTCATGTTCTCCCTAGGTAGTAGAATCAGAAAAACATCATGGTTTCAAGATTCTCTCCTTGCCTTAAGAGAGATCCAGAAAATAATGCTAGAAAAAACGGCATATTACCGCGAAATACCACTTTCAGAACTGAGGTTCCCGGCCCAGACAAACACCAGATTTGAAAAAGACGTCGTGATTCATGTTCTCCCTCGGTAGTAGAATCAGAAAAACATCATGCTTTCAAGATTCTCTCCTTGCCTTAAGAGAGATCCAGAGAATAATATTGGAAAAAACGGCCTATTACTGCGAAATACCACTTTCAGAACTGAGGTTCCCATCCCAGACAAACACCAGATTTGAAAAACATATCGTGATTCATGTTCTCCCTAGGTACTAGAATCAGAAAAACATCATGGTTTCAAGATTCTCTCCTTGCCTTAAGAGAGATCCAGAGAATAATGTTCGAAAAAACGGCATATTACCGCAAAATACCACTTTCAGAACTGAGGTTCCCGGCCCAGACAACCACCAGATTTCAAAAAGACGTCGTGATTCATGTCCTCCCTTGGTAGTAGAATCAGAAAAACTTCATGGTTTCAAGATTCTCTCCTTGCCTTAAGAGAGATCCAGAGAATAATGTTCGAAAAAACGACATATTACCGCGAAATACCACTTTCAGAACTGAGGTTCCCTGCCCAGACAAACACAAGATTTGAAAAACACGTCGTGATTCATGTTCTCCCTAGGTAGTAGAATCAGGAAAACATCATGGTTTCAAGCTTCTCTCCTTGCCTTAAGAGAGATCCAAAGAATAAAGTTGGAAAAAACGGCCTATTACCGCATATACTCTAAAGGCCTATTGTATTGACGGTGAAACTCGATTTTTAGAACTGAGGTTCCCGGCCCTGACTAACACCAGATTTGAAAAAGACGTCGTGATTCATGTTCTCCCTAGGTAGTAGAATCAGAAAACCATCCTGCTCTCAAGATTCTCTACTTGCCTTAAGAGAGATCCAGAGAATAATATTGGAAAAAACGGCCTATTACTGCGAAATACCACTTTCAGAACTGAGGTTCCCATCCCAGACAAACACCAGATTTGAAAAACACATCGTGATTCATGTAGTCCCTAGGTAGTAGAATCAGAAAAACATCATGGTTTCAAGATTCTCTCCTTGCCTTAAGAGAGATCCAGAGAATAATGTTCGAAAAAACGGCATATTACCGCAAAATATCACTTTCAGAACAGAGGTTCCCGGCCCAGACAACCACCAGATTTGAAAAAGACGTCGTGATTCATGTTCTCCCTTGGTAGTAGAATCAGAAAAACATCATGGTTTCAAGATTCTCTCCTTGCCTTAAGAGAGATCCAGAGAATAATGTTCGAAAAAACGACACATTACCGCGAAATACCACTTTCAGAACTGAGGTTCCCTGCCCAGACAAACACAAGATTTGAAAAACACGTCGTGATTCATGTTCTCCCTAGGTAGTAGAATCAGAAAAACAACATGGTTTCAAGCTTCTCTCCTTGCCTTAAGAGAGATCCAAAGAATAAAGTTGGAAAAAACGGCCTATTACCGCATATACTCTAAAGGCCTATTGTATTGACGGTGAAACTCGATATTTAGTACTGAGGTTCCCGGCCCTGACTAACACCAGATTTGAAAAACACGTCGTAATTCATGTTCTCCCTAGGTAGTAGAATCAGAAAAACATCCTGCTTATAAGATTCTCTCCTTGCCTTAAGAGAGATCCAGAGAATAATATTGGAAAAAACGGCCTATTACTGCGAAATACCACTTTCAGAACTGAGGTTCCCGGCCCAGACAAACACCAGATTTGAAAAACACGTCTTGATTCATGTTCTCCCTAGGTACTAGAATCAGAAAAACATCATGGTTTCAGGCTTCTCTCCTTGCCTTAAGAGAGATCCAAAGAATAAAGTTGGAAAAAACGGCCTATTACCGCATATACTCTAAAGGCCTATTGTATTGACGGTGAAACTCGATTTTTAGAACTGAGGTTCCCGGCCCTGACTAACACCAGATTTGAAAAAGACGTCGTGATTCATGTTCTCCCTAGGTAGTAGAATCAGAAAAACATCATGGTTTCAAGATTCTCTCCTTGCCTTAAGAGAGATCCAGAGAATAATATTGGAAAAAACGGCCTATTACTGCGAAATACCACTTTCAGAACTGAGGTTCCCATCCCAGACAAACACCAGATTTCAAAAACACATCGTGATTCATGTTCTCCCTAGGTAGTAGAATCAGAAAAACATCATGGTTTCAAGATTCTCTCCTTGCCTTAAGAGAGATCCAGAGAATAATGCTAGAAAAAACGGCATATTACCGCGAAATACCACTTTCAGAACTGAGGTTCCCGGCCCAGACAAACACCAGATTTGAAAAAGACGTCGTGATTCATGTTCTCCCTAGGTAGTAGAATCAGAAAAACATCATGATTTCAAGATTCTCTCCTTGCCTTAAGAGAGATCCAGACAATAATGTTCGAAAAAACAGCATATTACCGCGAAATATCACTTTCAGAACTGAGGTTCCCTGCCCAGAGAAACACAAGGTTTGAAAAACACGTCTAGATTCATGTTCTCCCTAGGTAGTAGAATCAGAAAAACTTCATGGTTTCAAGATTCTCTCCTTGCCTTAAGAGAGATCCAGAGAATAATATTGGAAAAAACGGCATATTACCGCGAAATACCACTTTAAGAACTGAGGTTCCCGGCCCAGACAAACACCAGATTTGAAAAAGACGCCGTGATTCATGTTCTCCCTAGGTAGTAGAATCAGAAAAACATCATGGTTTCAAGATTCTCTCCTTGCCTTAAGAGAGATCCAGAGAATAATATTGGAAAAAACGGCATATTACTGCATACACTCTAAAGGCCTACTGTATTGACGGTGAAACTCGATTTTTAGAGCTGAGGTTCCCGTCCCTGACTAACACCAGGTTTGAAAAAGACGTCGTGATTCTTGTTCTCCCTAGGTAGTAGAATCAGAAAAACATCATGCTTTCAAGATTCTCTCCTTGCCTTAAGAGAGATCCAGTGAATAATATTGGAAAAAACGGCCTATTACTGCGAAATACCACTTTCAGAACTGAGGTTCCCGTCCCAGACAAACACCAGATTTGAAAAACACGTCGTGATTCATGTTCTCCCTAGGTAGTAGAATCAGAAAAACATCATGGTTTGAAGCTTCTCTCCTTGCCTTAAGAGAGATCCAGAGAATAATATTGGAAAAAACGGCATATTACCGCGAAATACTGCTTTCAGAACTGAGGTTCCCGGCCCAGACAAACACCAGATTTGAAAAAGACGTCTTGATTCATGTTCTCCCTAGGTAGTAGAATCAGAAAAACATCATGCTTTCAAGATTCTCTCCTTGCCTTAAGAGAGATCCAGAGAATAATGTTCGAAAAAACGAGATATTACCGCGAAATACCACTTTCAGAACTGAGGTTCCCTGCCCAGACAAACACAAGATTTGAAAAACACGTCGTGATTAATGTTCTCCCTAGGTAGTAGAATCAGAAAAACAACATGGTTTCAAGCTTCTCTCCTTGCCTTAAGAGAGATCCAAAGAATAAAGTTGGAAAAAACGGCCTATTACCGCATATACTCTAAAGGCCTATTGTATTGACGGTGAAACTCGATATTTAGTACTGAGGTTCCCGGCCCTGACTAACACCAGATTTGAAAAACACGTCGTAATTCATGTTCTCCCTAGGTAGTAGAATCAGAAAAACATCCTGCTTATAAGATTCTCTCCTTGCCTTAAGAGAGATCCAGAGAATAATATTGGAAAAAACGGCGTATTACTGCGAAATACCACTTTCAGAACTGAGGTTCCCGGCCCAGACAAACACCAGATTTGAAAAACACGTCTTGATTCATGTTCTCCCTAGGTACTAGAATCAGAAAAACATCATGGTTTCAGGCTTCTCTCCTTGCCTTAAGAGAGATCCAAAGAATAAAGTTGGAAAAAACGGCCTATTACCGCATATACTCTAAAGGCCAATTGTATTGACGGTGAAACTCGATTTTTAGAACTGAGGTTCCCGGCCCTGACTAACACCAGATTTGAAAAAGACGTCGTGATTCATGTTCTCCCTAGGTTGTAGAATCAGAAAAACATCCTGCATTCAAGATTCTCTCCTTGCCTTAAGAGAGATCCAGAGAATAATATTGGAAAAAACGGCCTATTACTGCGAAATACCACTTTCAGAACTGAGGTTCCCATCCCAGACAAACACCAGATTTCAAAAACACTTCGTGATTCATGTTCTCCCTAGGTAGTAGAATCAGAAAAACATCATGGTTTCAAGATTCTCTCCTTGCCTTAAGAGAGATCCAGAGAATAATGCTAGAAAAAACGGCATATTACCGCGAAATACCACTTTCAGAACTGAGGTTCCCGGCCCAGACAAACACCAGATTTGAAAAAGACGTCGTGATTCATGTTCTCCCTCGGTAGTAGAATCAGAAAAACATCATGCTTTAGAGATTCTCTCCTTGCCTTAAGAGAGATCCAGAGAATAATATTGGAAAAAACGGCCTATTACTGCGAAATACCACTTTCAGAACTGAGGTTCCCATCCCAGACAAACACCAGATTTGAAAAACATATCGTGATTCATGTTCTCCCTAGGTACTAGAATCAGAAAAATATCATGGTTTCAAGATTCTCTCCTTGCCTTAAGAGAGATCCAGAGAATAATGTTCGAAAAAACGGCATATTACCGCAAAATACCACTTTCAGAACTGAGGTTCCCGGCCCAGACAACCACCAGATTTCAAAAAGACGTCGTGATTCATGTCCTCCCTTGGTAGTAGAATCAGAAAAACTTCATGGTTTCAAGATTCTCTCCTTGCCTTAAGAGAGATCCAGAGAATAATGTTCGAAAAAACGACATATTACCGCGAAATACCACTTTCAGAACTGAGGTTCCCTGCCCAGACAAACACAAGATTTGAAAAACACGTCGTGATTCATGTTCTCCCTAGGTAGTAGAATCAGAAAAACATCATGGTTTCAAGCTTCTCTCCTTGCCTTAAGAGAGATCCAAAGAATAAAGTTGGAAAAAACGGCCTATTACCGCATATACTCTAAAGGCCTATTGTATTGACGGTGAAACTCGATTTTTAGAACTGAGGTTCCCGGCCTTGACTAACACCAGATTTGAAAAAGACGTCGTGATTCATGTTCTCCCTAGGTAGTAGAATCAGAAAACCATCCTGCTCTCAAGATTCTCTACTTCCCTTAAGAGAGATCCAGAGAATAATATTGGAAAAAACGGCCTATTACTGCGAAATACCACTTTCAGAACTGAGGTTCCCATCCCAGACAAACACCAGATTTGAAAAACACATCGTGATTCATGTTCTCCCTAGGTAGTAGAATCAGAAAAACATCATGGTTTCAAGATTCTCTCCTTGCCTTAAGAGAGATCCAGAGAATAATGTTCGAAAAAACGGCATATTACCGCAAAATATCACTTTCAGAACAGAGGTTCCCGGCCCAGACAACCACCAGATTTGAAAAAGACGTCGTGATTCATGTTCTCCCTTGGTAGTAGAATCAGAAAAACATCATGGTTTCAAGATTCTCTCCTTGCCTTAAGAGAGATCCAGAGAATAATGTTCGAAAAAACGACATATTACCGCGAAATACCACTTTCAGAACTGAGGTTCCCTGCCCAGACAAACACAAGATTTGAAAAACACGTCGTGATTAATGTTCTCCCTAGGTAGTAGAATCAGAAAAACAACATGGTTTCAAGCTTCTCTCCTTGCCTTAAGAGAGATCCAAAGAATAAAGTTGGAAAAAACGGCCTATTACCGCATATACTCTAAAGGCCTATTGTATTGACGGTGAAACTCGATATTTAGTACTGAGGTTCCCGGCCCTGACTAACACCAGATTTGAAAAACACGTCGTAATTCATGTTCTCCCTAGGTAGTAGAATCAGAAAAACATCCTGCTTATAAGATTCTCTCCTTGCCTTAAGAGAGATCCAGAGAATAATATTGGAAAAAACGGCGTATTACTGCGAAATACCACTTTCAGAACTGAGGTTCCCGGCCCAGACAAACACCAGATTTGAAAAACACGTCTTGATTCATGTTCTCCCTAGGTACTAGAATCAGAAAAACATCATGGTTTCAGGCTTCTCTCCTTGCCTTAAGAGAGATCCAAAGAATAAAGTTGGAAAAAACGGCCTATTACCGCATATACTCTAAAGGCCAATTGTATTGACGGTGAAACTCGATTTTTAGAACTGAGGTTCCCGGCCCTGACTAACACCAGATTTGAAAAAGACGTCGTGATTCATGTTCTCCCTAGGTTGTAGAATCAGAAAAATATCCTGCATTCAAGATTCTCTCCTTGCCTTAAGAGAGATCCAGAGAATAATATTGGAAAAAACGGCCTATTACTGCGAAATACCACTTTCAGAACTGAGGTTCCCATCCCAGACAAACACCAGATTTCAAAAACACTTCGTGATTCATGTTCTCCCTAGGTAGTAGAATCAGAAAAACATCATGGTTTCAAGATTCTCTCCTTGCCTTAAGAGAGATCCAGAGAATAATGCTAGAAAAAACGGCATATTACCGCGAAATACCACTTTCAGAACTGAGGTTCCCGGCCCAGACAAACACCAGATTTGAAAAAGACGTCGTGATTCATGTTCTCCCTCGGTAGTAGAATCAGAAAAACATCATGCTTTCAAGATTCTCTCCTTGCCTTAAGAGAGATCCAGAGAATAATATTGGAAAAAACGGCCTATTACTGCGAAATACCACTTTCAGAACTGAGGTTCCCATCCCAGACAAACACCAGATTTGAAAAACATATCGTGATTCATGTTCTCCCTAGGTACTAGAATCAGAAAAACATCATGGTTTCAAGATTCTCTCCTTGCCTTAAGAGAGATCCAGAGAATAATGTTCGAAAAAACGGCATATTACCGCAAAATACCACTTTCAGAACTGAGGTTCCCGGCCCAGACAACCACCAGATTTCAAAAAGACGTCGTGATTCATGTCCTCCCTTGGTAGTAGAATCAGAAAAACTTCATGGTTTCAAGATTCTCTCCTTGCCTTAAGAGAGATCCAGAGAATAATGTTCGAAAAAACGACATATTACCGCGAAATACCACTTTCAGAACTGAGGTTCCCTGCCCAGACAAACACAAGATTTGAAAAACACGTCGTGATTCATGTTCTCCCTAGGTAGTAGAATCAGAAAAACATCATGGTTTCAAGCTTCTCTCCTTGCCTTAAGAGAGATCCAAAGAATAAAGTTGGAAAAAACGGCCTATTACCGCATATACTCTAAAGGCCTATTGTATTGACGGTGAAACTCGATTTTTAGAACTGAGGTTCCCGGCCTTGATTAACACCAGATTTGAAAAAGACGTCGTGATTCATGTTCTCCCTAGGTAGTAGAATCAGAAAACCATCCTGCTCTCAAGATTCTCTACTTCCCTTAAGAGAGATCCAGAGAATAATATTGGAAAAAACGGCCTATTACTGCGAAATACCACTTTCAGAACTGAGGTTCCCATCCCAGACAAACACCAGATTTGAAAAACACATCGTGATTCATGTTCTCCCTAGGTAGTAGAATCAGAAAAACATCATGGTTTCAAGATTCTCTCCTTGCCTTAAGAGAGATCCAGAGAATAATGTTCGAAAAAACGGCATATTACCGCAAAATATCACTTTCAGAACAGAGGTTCCCGGCCCAGACAACCACCAGATTTGAAAAAGACGTCGTGATTCATGTTCTCCCTTGGTAGTAGAATCAGAAAAACATCATGGTTTCAAGATTCTCTCCTTGCCTTAAGAGAGATCCAGAGAATAATGTTCGAAAAAACGACATATTACCGCGAAATACCACTTTCAGAACTGAGGTTCCCTGCCCAGACAAACACAAGATTTGAAAAACACGTCGTGATTAATGTTCTCCCTAGGTAGTAGAATCAGAAAAACAACATGGTTTCAAGCTTCTCTCCTTGCCTTAAGAGAGATCCAAAGAATAAAGTTGGAAAAAACGGCCTATTACCGCATATACTCTAAAGGCCTATTGTATTGACGGTGAAACTCGATATTTAGTACTGAGGTTCCCGGCCCTGACTAACACCAGATTTGAAAAACACGTCGTAATTCATGTTCTCCCTAGGTAGTAGAATCAGAAAAACATCCTGCTTATAAGATTCTCTCCTTGCCTTAAGAGAGATCCAGAGAATAATATTGGAAAAAACGGCGTATTACTGCGAAATACCACTTTCAGAACTGAGGTTCCCGGCCCAGACAAACACCAGATTTGAAAAACACGTCTTGATTCATGTTCTCCCTAGGTACTAGAATCAGAAAAACATCATGGTTTCAGGCTTCTCTCCTTGCCTTAAGAGAGATCCAAAGAATAAAGTTGGAAAAAACGGCCTATTACCGCATATACTCTAAAGGCCAATTGTATTGACGGTGAAACTCGATTTTTAGAACTGAGGTTCCCGGCCCTGACTAACACCAGATTTGAAAAAGACGTCGTGATTCATGTTCTCCCTAGGTTGTAGAATCAGAAAAACATCCTGCATTCAAGATTCTCTCCTTGCCTTAAGAGAGATCCAGAGAATAATATTGGAAAAAACGGCTTATTACTGCGAAATACCACTTTCAGAACTGAGGTTCCCATCCCAGACAAACACCAGATTTCAAAAACACTTCGTGATTCATGTTCTCCCTAGGTAGTAGAATCAGAAAAACATCATGGTTTCAAGATTCTCTCCTTGCCTTAAGAGAGATCCAGAGAATAATGCTAGAAAAAACGGCATATTACCGCGAAATACCACTTTCAGAACTGAGGTTCCCGGCCCAGACAAACACCAGATTTGAAAAAGACGTCGTGATTCATGTTCTCCCTCGGTAGTAGAATCAGAAAAACATCATGCTTTAGAGATTCTCTCCTTGCCTTAAGAGAGATCCAGAGAATAATATTGGAAAAAACGGCCTATTACTGCGAAATACCACTTTCAGAACTGAGGTTCCCATCCCAGACAAACACCAGATTTGAAAAACATATCGTGATTCATGTTCTCCCTAGGTACTAGAATCAGAAAAATATCATGGTTTCAAGATTCTCTCCTTGCCTTAAGAGAGATCCAGAGAATAATGTTCGAAAAAACGGCATATTACCGCAAAATACCACTTTCAGAACTGAGGTTCCCGGCCCAGACAACCACCAGATTTCAAAAAGACATCGTGATTCATGTCCTCCCTTGGTAGTAGAATCAGAAAAACTTCATGGTTTCAAGATTCTCTCCTTGCCTTAAGAGAGATCCAGAGAATAATGTTCGAAAAAACGACATATTACCGCGAAATACCACTTTCAGAACTGAGGTTCCCTGCCCAGACAAACACAAGATTTGAAAAACACGTCGTGATTCATGTTCTCCCTAGGTAGTAGAATCAGGAAAACATCATGGTTTCAAGCTTCTCTCCTTGCCTTAAGAGAGATCCAAAGAATAAAGTTGGAAAAAACGGCCTATTACCGCATATACTCTAAAGGCCTATTGTATTGACGGTGAAACTCGATTTTTAGAACTGAGGTTCCCGGCCCTGACTAACACCAGATTTGAAAAAGACGTCGTGATTCATGTTCTCCCTAGGTAGTAGAATCAGAAAACCATCCTGCTCTCAAGATTCTCTACTTGCCTTAAGAGAGATCCAGAGAATAATATTGGAAAAAACGGCCTATTACTGCGAAATACCACTTTCAGAACTGAGGTTCCCATCCCAGACAAACACCAGATTTGAAAAACACATCGTGATTCATGTTCTCCCTAGGTAGTAGAATCAGAAAAACATCATGGTTTCAAGATTCTCTCCTTGCCTTAAGAGAGATCCAGAGAATAATGTTCGAAAAAACGGCATATTACCGCAAAATATCACTTTCAGAACAGAGGTTCCCGGCCCAGACAACCACCAGATTTGAAAAAGACGTCGTGATTCATGTTCTCCCTTGGTAGTAGAATCAGAAAAACATCATGGTTTCAAGATTCTCTCCTTGCCTTAAGAGAGATCCAGAGAATAATGTTCGAAAAAACGACATATTACCGCGAAATACCACTTTCAGAACTGAGGTTCCCTGCCCAGACAAACACAAGATTTGAAAAACACGTCGTGATTCATGTTCTCCCTAGGTAGTAGAATCAGAAAAACAACATGGTTTCAAGCTTCTCTCCTTGCCTTAAGAGAGATCCAAAGAATAAAGTTGGAAAAAACGGCCTATTACCGCATATACTCTAAAGGCCTATTGTATTGACGGTGAAACTCGATATTTAGTACTGAGGTTCCCGGCCCTGACTAACACCAGATTTGAAAAACACGTCGTAATTCATATTCTCCCTAGGTAGTAGAATCAGAAAAACATCCTGCTTATAAGATTCTCTCCTTGCCTTAAGAGAGATCCAGAGAATAATATTGGAAAAAACGGCCTATTACTGCGAAATACCACTTTCAGAACTGAGGTTCCCGGCCCAGACAAACACCAGATTTGAAAAACACGTCTTGATTCATGTTCTCCCTAGGTACTAGAATCAGAAAAACATCATGGTTTCAGGCTTCTCTCCTTGCCTTAAGAGAGATCCAAAGAATAAAGTTGGAAAAAACGGCCTATTACCGCATATACTCTAAAGGCCTATTGTATTGACGGTGAAACTCGATTTTTAGAACTGAGGTTCCCGGCCCTGACTAACAGCAGATTTGAAAAAGACGTCGTGATTCATGTTCTCCCTAGGTAGTAGAATCAGAAAAACATCATGGTTTCAAGATTCTCTCCTTGCCTTAAGAGAGATCCAGAGAATAATATTGGAAAAAACGGCCTATTACTGCGAAATACCACTTTCAGAACTGAGGTTCCCATCCCAGACAAACACCAGATTTGAAAAACATATCGTGATTCATGTTCTCCCTAGGTACTAGAATCAGAAAAATATCATGGTTTCAAGATTCTCTCCTTGCCTTAAGAGAGATCCAGAGAATAATGTTCGAAAAAACGGCATATTACCGCAAAATACCACTTTCAGAACTGAGGTTCCCGGCCCAGACAACCACCAGATTTCAAAAAGACATCGTGATTCATGTCCTCCCTTGGTAGTAGAATCAGAAAAACTTCATGGTTTCAAGATTCTCTCCTTGCCTTAAGAGAGATCCAGAGAATAATGTTCGAAAAAACGACATATTACCGCGAAATACCACTTTCAGAACTGAGGTTCCCTGCCCAGACAAACACAAGATTTGAAAAACACGTCGTGATTCATGTTCTCCCTAGGTAGTAGAATCAGGAAAACATCATGGTTTCAAGCTTCTCTCCTTGCCTTAAGAGAGATCCAAAGAATAAAGTTGGAAAAAACGGCCTATTACCGCATATACTCTAAAGGCCTATTGTATTGACGGTGAAACTCGATTTTTAGAACTGAGGTTCCCGGCCCTGACTAACACCAGATTTGAAAAAGACGTCGTGATTCATGTTCTCCCTAGGTAGTAGAATCAGAAAACCATCCTGCTCTCAAGATTCTCTACTTGCCTTAAGAGAGATCCAGAGAATAATATTGGAAAAAACGGCCTATTACTGCGAAATACCACTTTCAGAACTGAGGTTCCCATCCCAGACAAACACCAGATTTGAAAAACACATCGTGATTCATGTTCTCCCTAGGTAGTAGAATCAGAAAAACATCATGGTTTCAAGATTCTCTCCTTGCCTTAAGAGAGATCCAGAGAATAATGTTCGAAAAAACGGCATATTACCGCAAAATATCACTTTCAGAACAGAGGTTCCCGGCCCAGACAACCACCAGATTTGAAAAAGACGTCGTGATTCATGTTCTCCCTTGGTAGTAGAATCAGAAAAACATCATGGTTTCAAGATTCTCTCCTTGCCTTAAGAGAGATCCAGAGAATAATGTTCGAAAAAACGACATATTACCGCGAAATACCACTTTCAGAACTGAGGTTCCCTGCCCAGACAAACACAAGATTTGAAAAACACGTCGTGATTCATGTTCTCCCTAGGTAGTAGAATCAGAAAAACAACATGGTTTCAAGCTTCTCTCCTTGCCTTAAGAGAGATCCAAAGAATAAAGTTGGAAAAAACGGCCTATTACCGCATATACTCTAAAGGCCTATTGTATTGACGGTGAAACTCGATATTTAGTACTGAGGTTCCCGGCCCTGACTAACACCAGATTTGAAAAACACGTCGTAATTCATATTCTCCCTAGGTAGTAGAATCAGAAAAACATCCTGCTTATAAGATTCTCTCCTTGCCTTAAGAGAGATCCAGAGAATAATATTGGAAAAAACGGCCTATTACTGCGAAATACCACTTTCAGAACTGAGGTTCCCGGCCCAGACAAACACCAGATTTGAAAAACACGTCTTGATTCATGTTCTCCCTAGGTACTAGAATCAGAAAAACATCATGGTTTCAGGCTTCTCTCCTTGCCTTAAGAGAGATCCAAAGAATAAAGTTGGAAAAAACGGCCTATTACCGCATATACTCTAAAGGCCTATTGTATTGACGGTGAAACTCGATTTTTAGAACTGAGGTTCCCGGCCCTGACTAACAGCAGATTTGAAAAAGACGTCGTGATTCATGTTCTCCCTAGGTAGTAGAATCAGAAAAACATCATGGTTTCAAGATTCTCTCCTTGCCTTAAGAGAGATCCAGAGAATAATATTGGAAAAAACGGCCTATTACTGCGAAATACCACTTTCAGAACTGAGGTTCCCATCCCAGACAAACACCAGATTTCAAAAACACATCGTGATTCATGTTCTCCCTAGGTAGTAGAATCAGAAAAACATCATGGTTTCAAGATTCTCTCCTTGCCTTAAGAGAGATCCAGAGAATAATGCTAG
Source organism: Liasis olivaceus (assembly GCA_030867105.1). Taxonomy (NCBI): domain Eukaryota; kingdom Metazoa; phylum Chordata; class Lepidosauria; order Squamata; family Pythonidae; genus Liasis; species Liasis olivaceus. The sequence goes on from CM061351.1 coordinate 62,259,197, forward strand.
AAAAAACGGCATATTACCGCGAAATACCACTTTCAGAACTGAGGTTCCCGGCCCAGACAAACACCAGATTTGAAAAAGACGTCGTGATTCATGTTCTCCCTAGGTAGTAGAATCAGAAAAACATCATGATTTCAAGATTCTCTCCTTGCCTTAAGAGAGATCCAGACAATAATGTTCGAAAAAACAGCATATTACCGCGAAATATCACTTTCAGAACTGAGGTTCCCTGCCCAGAGAAACACAAGGTTTGAAAAACACGTCTAGATTCATGTTCTCCCTAGGTAGTAGAATCAGAAAAACTTCATGGTTTCAAGATTCTCTCCTTGCCTTAAGAGAGATCCAGAGAATAATATTGGAAAAAACGGCATATTACCGCGAAATACCACTTTAAGAACTGAGGTTCCCGGCCCAGACAAACACCAGATTTGAAAAAGACGCCGTGATTCATGTTCTCCCTAGGTAGTAGAATCAGAAAAACATCATGGTTTCAAGATTCTCTCCTTGCCTTAAGAGAGATCCAGAGAATAATATTGGAAAAAACGGCATATTACTGCATACACTCTAAAGGCCTACTGTATTGACGGTGAAACTCGATTTTTAGAGCTGAGGTTCCCGTCCCTGACTAACACCAGGTTTGAAAAAGACGTCGTGATTCTTGTTCTCCCTAGGTAGTAGAATCAGAAAAACATCATGCTTTCAAGATTCTCTCCTTGCCTTAAGAGAGATCCAGAGAATAATATTGGAAAAAACGGCCTATTACTGCGAAATACCACTTTCAGAACTGAGGTTCCCGTCCCAGACAAACACCAGATTTGAAAAACACGTCGTGATTCATGTTCTCCCTAGGTAGTAGAATCAGAAAAACATCATGGTTTGAAGCTTCTCTCCTTGCCTTAAGAGAGATCCAGAGAATAATATTGGAAAAAACGGCATATTACCGCGAAATACTGCTTTCAGAACTGAGGTTCCCGGCCCAGACAAACACCAGATTTGAAAAAGACGTCGTGATTCATGTTCTCCCTAGGTAGTAGAATCAGAAAAACATCATGCTTTCAAGATTCTCTCCTTGCCTTAAGAGAGATCCAGAGAATAATGTTCGAAAAAACGACATATTACCGCGAAATACCACTTTCAGAACTGAGGTTCCCTGCCCAGACAAACACAAGATTTGAAAAACACGTCGTGATTAATGTTCTCCCTAGGTAGTAGAATCAGAAAAACAACATGGTTTCAAGCTTCTCTCCTTGCCTTAAGAGAGATCCAAAGAATAAAGTTGGAAAAAACGGCCTATTACCGCATATACTCTAAAGGCCTATTGTATTGACGGTGAAACTCGATATTTAGTACTGAGGTTCCCGGCCCTGACTAACACCAGATTTGAAAAACACGTCGTAATTCATGTTCTCCCTAGGTAGTAGAATCAGAAAAACATCCTGCTTATAAGATTCTCTCCTTGCCTTAAGAGAGATCCAGAGAATAATATTGGAAAAAACGGCGTATTACTGCGAAATACCACTTTCAGAACTGAGGTTCCCGGCCCAGACAAACACCAGATTTGAAAAACACGTCTTGATTCATGTTCTCCCTAGGTACTAGAATCAGAAAAACATCATGGTTTCAGGCTTCTCTCCTTGCCTTAAGAGAGATCCAAAGAATAAAGTTGGAAAAAACGGCCTATTACCGCATATACTCTAAAGGCCAATTGTATTGACGGTGAAACTCGATTTTTAGAACTGAGGTTCCCGGCCCTGACTAACACCAGATTTGAAAAAGACGTCGTGATTCATGTTCTCCCTAGGTTGTAGAATCAGAAAAACATCCTGCATTCAAGATTCTCTCCTTGCCTTAAGAGAGATCCAGAGAATAATATTGGAAAAAACGGCCTATTACTGCGAAATACCACTTTCAGAACTGAGGTTCCCATCCCAGACAAACACCAGATTTCAAAAACACTTCGTGATTCATGTTCTCCCTAGGTAGTAGAATCAGAAAAACATCATGGTTTCAAGATTCTCTCCTTGCCTTAAGAGAGATCCAGAGAATAATGCTAGAAAAAACGGCATATTACCGCGAAATACCACTTTCAGAACTGAGGTTCCCGGCCCAGACAAACACCAGATTTGAAAAAGACGTCGTGATTCATGTTCTCCCTCGGTAGTAGAATCAGAAAAACATCATGCTTTAGAGATTCTCTCCTTGCCTTAAGAGAGATCCAGAGAATAATATTGGAAAAAACGGCCTATTACTGCGAAATACCACTTTCAGAACTGAGGTTCCCATCCCAGACAAACACCAGATTTGAAAAACATATCGTGATTCATGTTCTCCCTAGGTACTAGAATCAGAAAAATATCATGGTTTCAAGATTCTCTCCTTGCCTTAAGAGAGATCCAGAGAATAATGTTCGAAAAAACGGCATATTACCGCAAAATACCACTTTCAGAACTGAGGTTCCCAGCCCAGACAACCACCAGATTTCAAAAAGACGTCGTGATTCATGTCCTCCCTTGGTAGTAGAATCAGAAAAACTTCATGGTTTCAAGATTCTCTCCTTGCCTTAAGAGAGATCCAGAGAATAATGTTCGAAAAAACGACATATTACCGCGAAATACCACTTTCAGAACTGAGGTTCCCTGCCCAGACAAACACAAGATTTGAAAAACACGTCGTGATTCATGTTCTCCCTAGGTAGTAGAATCAGGAAAACATCATGGTTTCAAGCTTCTCTCCTTGCCTTAAGAGAGATCCAAAGAATAAAGTTGGAAAAAACGGCCTATTACCGCATATACTCTAAAGGCCTATTGTATTGACGGTGAAACTCGATTTTTAGAACTGAGGTTCCCGGCCCTGACTAACACCAGATTTGAAAAAGACGTCGTGATTCATGTTCTCCCTAGGTAGTAGAATCAGAAAACCATCCTGCTCTCAAGATTCTCTACTTGCCTTAAGAGAGATCCAGAGAATAATATTGGAAAAAACGGCCTATTACTGCGAAATACCACTTTCAGAACTGAGGTTCCCATCCCAGACAAACACCAGATTTGAAAAACACATCGTGATTCATGTTCTCCCTAGGTAGTAGAATCAGAAAAACATCATGGTTTCAAGATTCTCTCCTTGCCTTAAGAGAGATCCAGAGAATAATGTTCGAAAAAACGGCATATTACCGCAAAATATCACTTTCAGAACAGAGGTTCCCGGCCCAGACAACCACCAGATTTGAAAAAGACGTCGTGATTCATGTTCTCCCTTGGTAGTAGAATCAGAAAAACATCATGGTTTCAAGATTCTCTCCTTGCCTTAAGAGAGATCCAGAGAATAATGTTCGAAAAAACGACATATTACCGCGAAATACCACTTTCAGAACTGAGGTTCCCTGCCCAGACAAACACAAGATTTGAAAAACACGTCGTGATTCATGTTCTCCCTAGGTAGTAGAATCAGAAAAACAACATGGTTTCAAGCTTCTCTCCTTGCCTTAAGAGAGATCCAAAGAATAAAGTTGGAAAAAACGGCCTATTACCGCATATACTCTAAAGGCCTATTGTATTGACGGTGAAACTCGATATTTAGTACTGAGGTTCCCGGCCCTGACTAACACCAGATTTGAAAAACACGTCGTAATTCATGTTCTCCCTAGGTAGTAGAATCAGAAAAACATCCTGCTTATAAGATTCTCTCCTTGCCTTAAGAGAGATCCAGAGAATAATATTGGAAAAAACGGCCTATTACTGCGAAATACCACTTTCAGAACTGAGGTTCCCGGCCCAGACAAACACCAGATTTGAAAAACACGTCTTGATTCATGTTCTCCCTAGGTACTAGAATCAGAAAAACATAATGGTTTCAGGCTTCTCTCCTTGCCTTAAGAGAGATCCAAAGAATAAAGTTGGAAAAAACGGCCTATTACCGCATATACTCTAAAGGCCTATTGTATTGACGGTGAAACTCGATTTTTAGAACTGAGGTTCCCGGCCCTGACTAACACCAGATTTGAAAAAGACGTCGTGATTCATGTTCTCCCTAGGTAGTAGAATCAGAAAAACATCATGGTTTCAAGATTCTCTCCTTGCCTTAAGAGAGATCCAGAGAATAATATTGGAAAAAACGGCCTATTACTGCGAAATACCACTTTCAGAACTGAGGTTCCCATCCCAGACAAACACCAGATTTCAAAAACACATCGTGATTCATGTTCTCCCTAGGTAGTAGAATCAGAAAAACATCATGGTTTCAAGATTCTCTCCTTGCCTTAAGAGAGATCCAGAGAATAATGCTAGAAAAAACGGCATATTACCGCGAAATACCACTTTCAGAACTGAGGTTCCCGGCCCAGACAAACACCAGATTTGAAAAAGACGTCGTGATTCATGTTCTCCCTAGGTAGTAGAATCAGAAAAACATCATGATTTCAAGATTCTCTCCTTGCCTTAAGAGAGATCCAGACAATAATGTTCGAAAAAACAGCATATTACCGCGAAATATCACTTTCAGAACTGAGGTTCCCTGCCCAGAGAAACACAAGGTTTGAAAAACACGTCTAGATTCATGTTCTCCCTAGGTAGTAGAATCAGAAAAACTTCATGGTTTCAAGATTCTCTCCTTGCCTTAAGAGAGATCCAGAGAATAATATTGGAAAAAACGGCATATTACCGCGAAATACCACTTTAAGAACTGAGGTTCCCGGCCCAGACAAACACCAGATTTGAAAAAGACGCCGTGATTCATGTTCTCCCTAGGTAGTAGAATCAGAAAAACATCATGGTTTCAAGATTCTCTCCTTGCCTTAAGAGAGATCCAGAGAATAATATTGGAAAAAACGGCATATTACTGCATACACTCTAAAGGCCTACTGTATTGACGGTGAAACTCGATTTTTAGAGCTGAGGTTCCCGTCCCTGACTAACACCAGGTTTGAAAAAGACGTCGTGATTCTTGTTCTCCCTAGGTAGTAGAATCAGAAAAACATCATGCTTTCAAGATTCTCTCCTTGCCTTAAGAGAGATCCAGAGAATAATATTGGAAAAAACGGCCTATTACTGCGAAATACCACTTTCAGAACTGAGGTTCCCGTCCCAGACAAACACCAGATTTGAAAAACACGTCGTGATTCATGTTCTCCCTAGGTAGTAGAATCAGAAAAACATCATGGTTTGAAGCTTCTCTCCTTGCCTTAAGAGAGATCCAGAGAATAATATTGGAAAAAACGGCATATTACCGCGAAATACCGCTTTCAGAACTGAGGTTCCCGGCCCAGACAAACACCAGATTTGAAAAAGACGTCGTGATTCATGTTCTCCCTAGGTAGTAGAATCAGAAAAACATCATGCTTTCAAGATTCTCTCCTTGCCTTAAGAGAGATCCAGAGAATAATACTCGAAAAAACGGCATATTACCGCGAAATACCACTTTCAGAACTAAGGTTCCCGGCCCAGACAAACACCAGATTTGAAAAAGACGTCGTGATTCATGTTCTCCCTAGGTAGTAGAATCAGAAAAACATCATGATTTCAAGATTCTCTCCTTGCCTTAAGAGAGATCCAGAGAATAATGTTCGAAAAAACAGCATATTACCGCGAAATACCACTTTCAGAACTGAGGTTCCCTGCCCAGAGAAACACAAGGTTTGAAAAACACGTCTAGATTCATGTTCTCCCTAGGTAGTAGAATCAGAAAAACATCATGATTTCAAGCTTCTCTCCTTGTCTTAAGAGAGATCCAAAGAATACAGTTGGAAAAAACGGCCTATTACTGCATATACTCTAAAGGCCTACTGTATTGACGGTGAAACTCGATTTTTAGAACTGAGGTTCCCGTCCCTGACTAACACCAGATTTGAAAAAGACGTCGTGATTCATGTTCTCCCTAGGTAGTAGAATCAGAAAAACATCATGCTTTCAAGATTCTCTCCTTGCCTTAAGAGAGATCCAGAGAATAATATTGGAAAAAACGGCCTATTACTGCGAAATACCACTTTCAGAACAGAGGTTCCCGTCCCAGACAAACACCAGATTCGAAAAACACGTCCTGATTCATGTTCTCCCTAGGTAGTAGAATCAGAAAAACATCATGTTTCAAGCTGCTCTCCTTGCCTTAAGAGAGATCCAAAGAATAAAGTTGGAAAAAATGTCCTATTACCGCATATGCTCAAAAGGCCAATTTTATTGACGGTGAAACTCCACTTTTAGAACTGAGGTCCCCGGCCCAGACAAAAACCAGATTTGAAAAAGACGTCGTGATTCATGTTCTCCCTAGGTAGCAGAATCAGAAACACATCATGGTTTCAAGATTCTCTCCTTGCTTTAAGAGAGATCCAGAGAATAATATTGGAAAAAACGGCATATTACCGCGAAATACCACTTTCAGAACTAAGGTTCCCGGCCCAGACAAACACCAGATTTGAAAAAGACGCCGTGATTCATGTTCTCCCTAGGTAGTAGAATCAGAAAAACATCATGGTTTCAAGATTCTCTCCTTCCCTTAAGAGAGATCCAGAGAATAATATTTGAAAAAACGGCCTATTACTGCGAAATACCACTTTCAGAACAGAGGTTCCCGTCCCAGACAAACACCAGATGCGAAAAACACGTCTTGATTCATGTTCTCCCTAGGTAGTAGAATCAGAAAAACATCATGTTTCAAGCTGCTCTCCTTGCCTTAAGAGAGATCCAAAGAATAAAGTTGGAAAAAACGGCCTATTACCGCATATGCTCAAAAGGCCAATTTTATTGACGGTGAAACTCCACTTTTAGAACTGAGGTCCCCGGCCCAGACAAAAACCAGATTTGAAAAAGACGTCGTGATTCATGTTCTCCCTAGGTAGTAGAATCAGAAAAACTTCATGGTTTCAAGATTCTCTCCTTGCCTTAAGAGAGATCCAGAGAATAATATTGGAAAAAACGGCATATTACCGCGAAATACCACTTTAAGAACTGAGGTTCCCGGCCCAGACAAACACCAGATTTGAAAAAGACGCCGTGATTCATGTTCTCCCTAGGTAGTAGAATCATAAAAACATCATGGTTTCAAGATTCTCTCCTTGCCTTAAGAGAGATCCAGAGAATAATATTGGAAAAAACGGCAAATTACTGCATACACTCTAAAGGCCTACTGTATTGACGGTGAAACTCGATTTTTAGAGCTGAGGTTCCCGTCCCTGACTAACACCAGGTTTGAAAAAGACGTCGTAATTCTTGTTCTCCCTAGGTAGTAGAATCAGAAAAACATCATGCTTTCAAGATTCTCTCCTTGCCTTAAGAGAGATCCAGAGAATAATATTGGAAAAAACGGCCTATTAATGCGAAATACCACTTTCAGAACTGAGGTTCCCGTCCCAGACAAACACCAGTTTTGAAAAACACGTCGTGATTCATGTTCTCCCTAGGTAGTAGAATCAGAAAAACATCATGGTTTGAAGCTTCTCTCCTTGCCTTAAGAGAGATCCAGAGAATAATATTGGAAAAAACGGCATATTACCGCGAAATACCACTTTCAGAACTGAGGTTCCCGGCCCAGACAAACACCAGATTTGAAAAAGACATCGTGATTCATGTTCTCCCTAGGTAGTAGAATCAGAAAAACATCATGCTTTCAAGATTCTCTCCTTGCCTTAAGAGAGATCCAGAGAATAATACTCGAAAAAACGGCATATTACCGCGAAATACCACTTTCAGAACTAAGGTTCCCGGCCCAGACAAACACCAGATTTGAAAAAGACGTCGTGATTCATGTTCTCCCTAGGTAGTAGAATCAGAAAAACATCATGATTTCAAGATTCTCTCCTTGCCTTAAGAGAGATCCAGAGAATAATGTTCGAAAAAACAGCATATTACCGCGAAATACCACTTTCAGAACTGAGGTTCCCTGCCCAGAGAAACACAAGGTTTGAAAAACACGTCTAGATTCATGTTCTCCCTAGGTAGTAGAATCAGAAAAACATCATGATTTCAAGCTTCTCTCCTTGCCTTAAGAGAGATCCAAAGAATACAGTTGGAAAAAACGGCCTATTACTGCATATACTCTAAAGGCCTACTGTATTGACGGTGAAACTCGATTATTAGAACTGAGGTTCCCGTCCCAGACAAACACCAGATTTGAAAAACACGTCGTGATTCATGTTCTCCCTAGGTAGTAGAATCAGAAAAACATCATGGTTTGAAGCTTCTCTCCTTGCCTTAAGAGAGATCCAGAGAATAATATTGGAAAAAACGGCATATTACCGCGAAATACCACTTTCAGAACTGAGGTTCCCGGCCCAGACAAACACCAGATTTGAAAAAGACGTCGTGATTCATGTTCTCCCTAGGTAGTAGAATCAGAAAAACATCATGCTTTCAAGATTCTCTCCTTGCCTTAAGAGAGATCCAGAGAATAATATTGGAAAAAACGGCCTATTACTGCGAAATACCACTTTCAGAATAGAGGTTCCCGTCCCAGACAAACACCAGATGCGAAAAACACGTCTTGATTCATGTTCTCCCTAGGTAGTAGAATCAGAAAAACATCATGTTTCAAGCTGCTCTCCTTGCCTTAAGAGAGATCCAAAGAATAAAGTTGGAAAAAACGGCCTATTACCGCATATGCTCAAAAGGCCAATTTTATTGACGGTGAAACTCCACTTTTAGAACTGAGGTCCCCGGCCCAGACAAAAACCAGATTTGAAAAAGACGTCGTGATTCATGTTCTCCCTAGGTAGTAGAATCAGAAAAACTTCATGGTTTCAAGATTCTCTCCATGCCTTAAGAGAGATCCAGAGAATAATATTGGAAAAAACGGCATGTTACCGCGAAATACCACTTTAAGAACTGAGGTTCCCGGCCCAGACAAACACCAGATTTGAAAAAGACGCCGTGATTCATGTTCTCCCTAGGTAGTAGAATCAGAAAAACATCATGGTTTCAAGATTCTCTCCTTGCCTTAAGAGAGATCCAGAGAATAATATTGGAAAAAACGGCATATTACTGCATACACTCTAAAGGCCTACTGTATTGACGGTGAAACTCGATTTTTAGAGCTGAGGTTCCCGTCCCTGACTAACACCAGGTTTGAAAAAGACGTCGTGATTCTTGTTCTCCCTAGGTAGTAGAATCAGAAAAACATCATGCTTTCAAGATTCTCTCCTTGCCTTAAGAGAGATCCAGAGAATAATATTGGAAAAAACGGCCTATTACTGCGAAATACCACTTTCAGAACTGAGGTTCCCGTCCCAGACAAACACCAGATTTGAAAAACACGTCGTGATTCATGTTCTCCCTAGGTAGTAGAATCAGAAAAACATCATGCTTTCAAGATTCTCTCCTTGCCTTAAGAGAGATCCAGAGAATAATACTCGAAAAAACGGCATATTACCGCGAAATACCACTTTCAGAACTAAGGTTCCCGGCCCAGACAAACACCAGATTTGAAAAAGACGTCGTGATTCATGTTCTCCCTAGGTAGTAGAATCAGAAAAACATCATGATTTCAAGATTCTCTCCTTGCCTTAAGAGAGATCCAGAGAATAATGTTAGAAAAAACAGCATATTACCGCGAAATACCACTTTCAGAACTGAGGTTCCCTGCCCAGAGAAACCAAGGTTTGAAAAACACGTCTAGATTCATGTTCTCCCTAGGTAGTAGAATCAGAAAAACATCATGATTTCAAGCTTCTCTCCTTGCCTTAAGAGAGATCCAAAGAATACAGTTGGAAAAAACGGCCTATTACTGCATATACTCTAAAGGCCTACTGTATTGACGGTGAAACTCGATTATTAGAACTGAGGTTCCCGTCCCTGACTAACACCAGATTTGAAAAAGACCTCGTGATTCATGTTCTCCCTAGGTAGTAGAATCAGAAAAACATCATGCTTTCAAGATTCTCTCCTTGCCTTAAGAGAGATCCAGAGAATAATATTGGAAAAAACGGCCTATTACTGCGAAATACCACTTTCAGAACAGAGGTTCCCGTCCCAGACAAACACCAGATGCGAAAAACACGTCTTGATTCATGTTCTCCCTAGGTAGTAGAATCAGAAAAACATCATGTTTCAAGCTGCTCTCCTTGCCTTAAGAGAGATCAAAAGAATAAAGTTGGAAAAAACGGCCTATTACCGCATATGCTCAAAAGGCCAATTTTATTGACGGTGAAACTCCACTTTTAGAACTGAGGTCCCCGGCCCAGACAAAAACCAGATTTGAAAAAGACGTCGTGATTCATGTTCTCCCTAGGTAGTAGAATCAGAAAAACTTCATGGTTTCAAGATTCTCTCCTTGCCTTAAGAGAGATCCAGAGAATAATAGTGGAAAAAACGGCATATTACCGCGAAATACCACTTTAAGAACTGAGGTTCCCGGCCCAGACAAACACCAGATTTGAAAAAGACGCCGTGATTCATGTTCTCCCTAGGTAGTAGAATCAGAAAAACATCATGGTTTCAAGATTCTCTCCTTGCCTTAAGAGAGATCCAGAGAATAATATTGGAAAAAACGGCATATTACTGCATACACTCTAAAGGCCTACTGTATTGACGGTGAAACTCGATTTTTAGAGCTGAGGTTCCCGTCCCTGACTAACACCAGGTTTGAAAAAGACGTCGTGATTCTTGTTCTCCCTAGGTAGTAGAATCAGAAAAACATCATGCTTTCAAGATTCTCTCCTTGCCTTAAGAGAGATCCAGAGAATAATATTGGAAAAAACGGCCTATTACTGCGAAATACCACTTTCAGAACTGAGGTTCCCGTCCCAGACAAACACCAGATTTGAAAAACACGTCGTGATTCATGTTCTCCCTAGGTAGTAGAATCAGAAAAACATCATGCTTTCAAGATTCTCTCCTTGCCTTAAGAGAGATCCAGAGAATAATACTCGAAAAAACGGCATATTACAGCGAAATACCACTTTCAGAACTAAGGTTCCCGGCCCAGACAAACACCAGATTTGAAAAAGACGTCGTGATTCATGTTCTCCCTAGGCAGTAGAATCAGAAAAACATCATGATTTCAAGATTCTCTCCTTGCCTTAAGAGAGATCCAGAGAATAATATTGGAAAAAACGGCCTATTACTGCGAAATACCACTTTCAGAACAGAGGTTCCCGTCCCAGACAAACACCAGATGCGAAAAACACGTCTTGATTCATGTTCTCCCTAGGTAGTAGAATCAGAAAAACATCATGTTTCAAGCTGCTCTCCTTGCCTTAAGAGAGATCCAAAGAATAAAGTTGGAAAAAACGGCCTATTACCGCATATGCTCAAAAGGCCAATTTTATTGACGGTGAAACTCCACTTTTAGAACTGAGGTCCCCGGCCCAGACAAAAACCAGATTTGAAAAAGACGTCGTGATTCATGTTCTCCCTAGGTAGTAGAATCAGAAAAACATCATGATTTCAAGATTCTCTCCTTGCCTTAAGAGAGATCCAGAGAATAATGTTAGAAAAAACAGCATATTACCGCGAAATACCACTTTCAGAACTGAGGTTCCCTGCCCAGAGAAACCAAGGTTTGAAAAACACGTCTAGATTCATGTTCTCCCTAGGTAGTAGAATCAGAAAAACATCATGATTTCAAGCTTCTCTCCTTGCCTTAAGAGAGATCCAAAGAATACAGTTGGAAAAAACGGCCTATTACTGCATATACTCTAAAGGCCTACTGTATTGACGGTGAAACTCGATTTTTAGAACTGAGGTTCCCGTCCCTGACTAACACCAGATTTGAAAAAGACGTCGTGATTCATGTTCTCCCTAGGTAGTAGAATCAGAAAAACATCATGCTTTCAAGATTCTCTCCTTGCCTTAAGAGAGATCCAGAGAATAATATTGGAAAAAACGGCCTATTACTGCGAAATACCACTTTCAGAACAGAGGTTCCCGTCCCAGACAAACACCAGATTCGAAAAACACGTCCTGATTCATGTTCTCCCTAGGTAGTAGAATCAGAAAAACATCATGATTTCAAGCTTCTCTCCTTGCCTTAAGAGAGATCCAAAGAATAAAGTTGGAAAAAACGGCCTATTACCGCATATGCTCAAAAGGCCAATTTTATTGACGGTGAAACTCCACTTTTAGAACTGAGGTCCCCGGCCCAGACAAAAACCAGATTTGAAAAAGACGTCGTGATTCATGTTCTCCCTAGGTAGCAGAATCAGAAACACATCATGGTTTCAAGATTCTCTCCTTGCTTTAAGAGAGATCCAGAGAATAATATTGGAAAAAACGGCATATTACCGCGAAATACCACTTTCAGAACTAAGGTTCCCGGCCCAGACAAACACCAGATTTGAAAAAGACGCCGTGATTCATGTTCTCCCTAGGTAGTAGAATCAGAAAAACATCATGGTTTCAAGATTCTCTCCTTGCCTTAAGAGAGATCCAGAGAATAATATTTGAAAAAACGGCCTATTACTGCGAAATACCACTTTCAGAACAGAGGTTCCCGTCCCAGACAAACACCAGATGCGAAAAACACGTCTTGATTCATGTTCTCCCTAGGTAGTAGAATCAGAAAAACATCATGTTTCAAGCTGCTCTCCTTGCCTTAAGAGAGATCCAAAGAATAAAGTTGGAAAAAACGGCCTATTACCGCATATGCTCAAAAGGCCAATTTTATTGACGGTGAAACTCCACTTTTAGAACTGAGGTCCCCGGCCCAGACAAAAACCAGATTTGAAAAAGACGTCGTGATTCATGTTCTCCCTAGGTAGTAGAATCAGAAAAACTTCATGGTTTCAAGATTCTCTCCTTGCCTTAAGAGAGATCCAGAGAATAATATTGGAAAAAACGGCATATTACCGCGAAATACCACTTTCAGAACTGAGGTTCCCGGCCCAGACAAACACCAGATTTGAAAAAGACGTCGTGATTCATGTTCTCCCTAGGTAGTAGAATCAGAAAAACATCATGCTTTCAAGATTCTCTCCTTGCCTTAAGAGAGATCCAGAGAATAATACTCGAAAAAACGGCATATTACCGCGAAATACCACTTTCAGAACTAAGGTTCCCGGCCCAGACAAACACCAGATTTGAAAAAGACGTCGTGATTCATGTTCTCCCTAGGTAGTAGAATCAGAAAAACATCATGATTTCAAGATTCTCTCCTTGCCTTAAGAGAGATCCAGAGAATAATGTTCGAAAAAACAGCATATTACCGCGAAATACCACTTTCAGAACTGAGGTTCCCTGCCAAGAGAAACACAAGGTTTGAAAAACACGTCTAGATTCATGTTCTCCCTAGGTAGTAGAATCAGAAAAACATCATGATTTCAAGCTTCTCTCCTTGCCTTAAGAGAGATCCAAAGAATACAGTTGGAAAAAACGGCCTATTACTGCATATACTCTAAAGGCCTACTGTATTGACGGTGAAACTCGATTTTTAGAACTGAGGTTCCCGTCCCTGACTAACACCAGATTTGAAAAAGACGTCGTGATTCATGTTCTCCCTAGGTAGTAGAATCAGAAAAACATCATGCTTTCAAGATTCTCTCCTTGCCTTAAGAGAGATCCAGAGAATAATATTGGAAAAAACGGCCTATTACTGCGAAATACCACTTTCAGAACAGAGGTTCCCGTCCCAGACAAACACCAGATTCGAAAAACACGTCCTGATTCATGTTCTCCCTAGGTAGTAGAATCAGAAAAACATCATGTTTCAAGCTGCTCTCCTTGCCTTAAGAGAGATCCAAAGAATAAAGTTGGAAAAAACGGCCTATTACCGCATATGCTCAAAAGGCCAATTTTATTGACGGTGAAACTCCACTTTTAGAACTGAGGTCCCCGGCCCAGACAAAAACCAGATTTGAAAAAGACGTCGTGATTCATGTTCTCCCTAGGTAGCAGAATCAGAAACACATCATGGTTTCAAGATTCTCTCCTTGCTTTAAGAGAGATCCAGAGAATAATATTGGAAAAAACGGCATATTACCGCGAAATACCACTTTCAGAACTAAGGTTCCCGGCCCAGACAAACACCAGATTTGAAAAAGACGCCGTGATTCATGTTCTCCCTAGGTAGTAGAATCAGAAAAACATCATGGTTTCAAGATTCTCTCCTTGCCTTAAGAGAGATCCAGAGAATAATATTTGAAAAAACGGCCTATTACTGCGAAATACCACTTTCAGAACAGAGGTTCCCGTCCCAGACAAACACCAGATGCGAAAAACACGTCTTGATTCATGTTCTCCCTAGGTAGTAGAATCAGAAAAACATCATGTTTCAAGCTGCTCTCCTTGCCTTAAGAGAGATCCAAAGAATAAAGTTGGAAAAAACGGCCTATTACTGCATATACTCTAAAGGCCTACTGTATTGACGGTGAAACTCGATTTTTAGAACTGAGGTTCCCGTCCCTGACTAACACCAGATTTGAAAAAGACGTCGTGATTCATGTTCTCCCTAGGTAGTAGAATCAGAAAAACATCATGCTTTCAAGATTCTCTCCTTGCCTTAAGAGAGATCCAGAGAATAATATTGGAAAAAACGGCCTATTACTGCGAAATACCACTTTCAGAACAGAGGTTCCCGTCCCAGACAAACACCAGATTCGAAAAACACGTCCTGATTCATGTTCTCCCTAGGTAGTAGAATCAGAAAAACATCATGTTTCAAGCTGCTCTCCTTGCCTTAAGAGAGATCCAAAGAATAAAGTTGGAAAAAACGTCCTATTACCGCATATGCTCAAAAGGCCAATTTTATTGACGGTGAAACTCCACTTTTAGAACTGAGGTCCCCGGCCCAGACAAAAACCAGATTTGAAAAAGACGTCGTGATTCATGTTCTCCCTAGGTAGCAGAATCAGAAACACATCATGGTTTCAAGATTCTCTCCTTGCTTTAAGAGAGATCCAGAGAATAATATTGGAAAAAACGGCATATTACCGCGAAATACCACTTTCAGAACTAAGGTTCCCGGCCCAGACAAACACCAGATTTGAAAAAGACGCCGTGATTCATGTTCTCCCTAGGTAGTAGAATCAGAAAAACATCATGGTTTCAAGATTCTCTCCTTGCCTTAAGAGAGATCCAGAGAATAATATTTGAAAAAACGGCCTATTACTGCGAAATACCACTTTCAGAACAGAGGTTCCCGTCCCAGACAAACACCAGATGCGAAAAACACGTCTTGATTCATGTTCTCCCTAGGTAGTAGAATCAGAAAAACATCATGTTTCAAGCTGCTCTCCTTGCCTTAAGAGAGATCCAAAGAATAAAGTTGGAAAAAACGGCCTATTACCGCATATGCTCAAAAGGCCAATTTTATTGACGGTGAAACTCCACTTTTAGAACTGAGGTCCCCGGCCCAGACAAAAACCAGATTTGAAAAAGACGTCGTGATTCATGTTCTCCCTAGGTAGTAGAATCAGAAAAACTTCATGGTTTCAAGATTCTCTCCTTGCCTTAAGAGAGATCCAGAGAATAATATTGGAAAAAACGGCATATTACCGCGAAATACCACTTTCAGAACTGAGGTTCCCGGCCCAGACAAACACCAGATTTGAAAAAGACGTCGTGATTCATGTTCTCCCTAGGTAGTAGAATCAGAAAAACATCATGCTTTCAAGATTCTCTCCTTGCCTTAAGAGAGATCCAGAGAATAATACTCGAAAAAACGGCATATTACCGCGAAATACCACTTTCAGAACTAAGGTTCCCGGCCCAGACAAACACCAGATTTGAAAAAGACGTCGTGATTCATGTTCTCCCTAGGTAGTAGAATCAGAAAAACATCATGATTTCAAGATTCTCTCCTTGCCTTAAGAGAGATCCAGAGAATAATGTTCGAAAAAACAGCATATTACCGCGAAATACCACTTTCAGAACTGAGGTTCCCTGCCCAGAGAAACACAAGGTTTGAAAAACACGTCTAGATTCATGTTCTCCCTAGGTAGTAGAATCAGAAAAACATCATGATTTCAAGCTTCTCTCCTTGCCTTAAGAGAGATCCAAAGAATACAGTTGGAAAAAACGGCCTATTACTGCATATACTCTAAAGGCCTACTGTATTGACGGTGAAACTCGATTTTTAGAACTGAGGTTCCCGTCCCTGACTAACACCAGATTTGAAAAAGACGTCGTGATTCATGTTCTCCCTAGGTAGTAGAATCAGAAAAACATCATGCTTTCAAGATTCTCTCCTTGCCTTAAGAGAGATCCAGAGAATAATATTGGAAAAAACGGCCTATTACTGCGAAATACCACTTTCAGAACAGAGGTTCCCGTCCCAGACAAACACCAGATTCGAAAAACACGTCCTGATTCATGTTCTCCCTAGGTAGTAGAATCAGAAAAACATCATGTTTCAAGCTGCTCTCCTTGCCTTAAGAGAGATCCAAAGAATAAAGTTGGAAAAAACGTCCTATTACCGCATATGCTCAAAAGGCCAATTTTATTGACGGTGAAACTCCACTTTTAGAACTGAGGTCCCCGGCCCAGACAAAAACCAGATTTGAAAAAGACGTCGTGATTCATGTTCTCCCTAGGTAGCAGAATCAGAAACACATCATGGTTTCAAGATTCTCTCCTTGCTTTAAGAGAGATCCAGAGAATAATATTGGAAAAAACGGCATATTACCGCGAAATACCACTTTCAGAACTAAGGTTCCCGGCCCAGACAAACACCAGATTTGAAAAAGACGCCGTGATTCATGTTCTCCCTAGGTAGTAGAATCAGAAAAACATCATGGTTTCAAGATTCTCTCCTTCCCTTAAGAGAGATCCAGAGAATAATATTTGAAAAAACGGCCTATTACTGCGAAATACCACTTTCAGAACAGAGGTTCCCGTCCCAGACAAACACCAGATGCGAAAAACACGTCTTGATTCATGTTCTCCCTAGGTAGTAGAATCAGAAAAACATCATGTTTCAAGCTGCTCTCCTTGCCTTAAGAGAGATCCAAAGAATAAAGTTGGAAAAAACGGCCTATTACCGCATATGCTCAAAAGGCCAATTTTATTGACGGTGAAACTCCACTTTTAGAACTGAGGTCCCCGGCCCAGACAAAAACCAGATTTGAAAAAGACGTCGTGATTCATGTTCTCCCTAGGTAGTAGAATCAGAAAAACTTCATAGTTTCAAGATTCTCTCCTTGCCTTAAGAGAGATCCAGAGAATAATATTGGAAAAAACGGCATATTACCGCGAAATACCACTTTAAGAACTGAGGTTCCCGGCCCAGACAAACACCAGATTTGAAAAAGACGCCGTGATTCATGTTCTCCCTAGGTAGTAGAATCAGAAAAACATCATGGTTTCAAGATTCTCTCCTTGCCTTAAGAGAGATCCAGAGAATAATATTGGAAAAAACGGCAAATTACTGCATACACTCTAAAGGCCTACTGTATTGACGGTGAAACTCGATTTTTAGAGCTGAGGTTCCCGTCCCTGACTAACACCAGGTTTGAAAAAGACGTCGTGATTCTTGTTCTCCCTAGGTAGTAGAATCAGAAAAACATCATGCTTTCAAGATTCTCTCCTTGCCTTAAGAGAGATCCAGAGAATAATATTGGAAAAAACGGCCTATTACTGCGAAATACCACTTTCAGAACTGAGGTTCCCGTCCCAGACAAACACCAGATTTGAAAAACACGTCGTGATTCATGTTCTCCCTAGGTAGTAGAATCAGAAAAACATCATGGTTTGAAGCTTCTCTCCTTGCCTTAAGAGAGATCCAGAGAATAATATTGGAAAAAACGGCATATTACCGCGAAATACCACTTTCAGAACTGAGGTTCCCGGCCCAGACAAACACCAGATTTGAAAAAGACGTCGTGATTCATGTTCTCCCTAGGTAGTAGAATCAGAAAAACATCATGCTTTCAAGATTCTCTCCTTGCCTTAAGAGAGATCCAGAGAATAATACTCGAAAAAACGGCATATTACCGCGAAATACCACTTTCAGAACTAAGGTTCCCGGCCCAGACAAACACCAGATTTGAAAAAGACGTCGTGATTCATGTTCTCCCTAGGTAGTAGAATCAGAAAAACATCATGATTTCAAGATTCTCTCCTTGCCTTAAGAGAGATCCAGAGAATAATGTTCGAAAAAACAGCATATTACCGCGAAATACCACTTTCAGAACTGAGGTTCCCTGCCCAGAGAAACACAAGGTTTGAAAAACACGTCTAGATTCATGTTCTCCCTAGGTAGTAGAATCAGAAAAACATCATGATTTCAAGCTTCTCTCCTTGCCTTAAGAGAGATCCAAAGAATACAGTTGGAAAAAACGGCCTATTACTGCATATACTCTAAAGGCCTACTGTATTGACGGTGAAACTCGATTATTAGAACTGAGGTTCCCGTCCCTGACTAACACCAGATTTGAAAAAGACCTCGTGATTCATGTTCTCCCTAGGTAGTGGAATCAGAAAAACATCATGCTTTCAAGATTCTCTCCTTGCCTTAAGAGAGATCCAGAGAATAATATTGGAAAAAACGGCCTATTACTGCGAAATACCACTTTCAGAACAGAGGTTCCCGTCCCAGACAAACACCAGATGCGAAAAACACGTCTTGATTCATGTTCTCCCTAGGTAGTAGAATCAGAAAAACATCATGTTTCAAGCTGCTCTCCTTGCCTTAAGAGAGATCCAAAGAATAAAGTTGGAAAAAACGGCCTATTACCGCATATGCTCAAAAGGCCAATTTTATTGACGGTGAAACTCCACTTTTAGAACTGAGGTCCCCGGCCCAGACAAAAACCAGATTTGAAAAAGACGTCGTGATTCATGTTCTCCCTAGGTAGTAGAATCAGAAAAACTTCATGGTTTCAAGATTCTCTCCTTGCCTTAAGAGAGATCCAGAGAATAATATTGGAAAAAACGGCATATTACCGCGAAATACCACTTTAAGAACTGAGGTTCCCGGCCCAGACAAACACCAGATTTGAAAAAGACGCCGTGATTCATGTTCTCCCTAGGTAGTAGAATCAGAAAAACATCATGGTTTCAAGATTCTCTCCTTGCCTTAAGAGAGATCCAGAGAATAATATTGGAAAAAACGGCATATTACTGCATACACTCTAAAGGCCTACTGTATTGACGGTGAAACTCGATTTTTAGAGCTGAGGTTCCCGTCCCTGACTAACACCAGGTTTGAAAAAGACGTCGTGATTCTTGTTCTCCCTAGGTAGTAGAATCAGAAAAACATCATGCTTTCAAGATTCTCTCCTTGCCTTAAGAGAGATCCAGAGAATAATATTGGAAAAAACGGCCTATTACTGCGAAATACCACTTTCAGAACTGAGGTTCCCGTCCCAGACAAACACCAGATTTGAAAAACACGTCGTGATTCATGTTCTCCCTAGGTAGTAGAATCAGAAAAACATCATGCTTTCAAGATTCTCTCCTTGCCTTAAGAGAGATCCAGAGAATAATACTCGAAAAAACGGCATATTACCGCGAAATACCACTTTCAGAACTAAGGTTCCCGGCCCAGACAAACACCAGATTTGAACAAGACGTCGTGATTCATGTTCTCCCTAGGTAGTAGAATAAGAAAAACATCATGATTTCAAGATTCTCTCCTTGCCTTAAGAGAGATCCAGAGAATAATGTTAGAAAAAACAGCATATTACCGCGAAATACCACTTTCAGAACTGAGGTTCCCTGCCCAGAGAAACCAAGGTTTGAAAAACACGTCTAGATTCATGTTCTCCCTAGGTAGTAGAATCAGAAAAACATCATGATTTCAAGCTTCTCTCCTTGCCTTAAGAGAGATCCAAAGAATACAGTTGGAAAAAACGGCCTATTACTGCATATACTCTAAAGGCCTACTGTATTGACGGTGAAACTCGATTTTTAGAACTGAGGTTCCCGTCCCTGACTAACACCAGATTTGAAAAAGACCTCGTGATTCATGTTCTCCCTAGGTAGTAGAATCAGAAAAACATCATGCTTTCAAGATTCTCTCCTTGCCTTAAGAGAGATCCAGAGAATAATATTGGAAAAAACGGCCTATTACTGCGAAATACCACTTTCAGAACAGAGGTTCCCGTCCCAGACAAACACCAGATGCGAAAAACACGTCTTGATTCATGTTCTCCCTAGGTAGTAGAATCAGAAAAACATCATGTTTCAAGCTGCTCTCCTTGCCTTAAGAGAGATCAAAAGAATAAAGTTGGAAAAAACGGCCTATTACCGCATATGCTCAAAAGGCCAATTTTATTGACGGTGAAACTCCACTTTTAGAACTGAGGTCCCCGGCCCAGACAAAAACCAGATTTGAAAAAGACGTCGTGATTCATGTTCTCCCTAGGTAGTAGAATCAGAAAAACTTCATGGTTTCAAGATTCTCTCCTTGCCTTAAGAGAGATCCAGAGAATAATATTGGAAGAAACGGCATATTACCGCGAAATACCACTTTAAGAACTGAGGTTCCCGGCCCAGACAAACACCAGATTTGAAAAAGACGCCGTGATTCATGTTCTCCCTAGGTAGTAGAATCAGAAAAACATCATGGTTTCAAGATTCTCTCCTTGCCTTAAGAGAGATCCAGAGAATAATATTGGAAAAAACGGCATATTACTGCATACACTCTAAAGGCCTACTGTATTGACGGTGAAACTCGATTTTTAGAGCTGAGGTTCCCGTCCCTGACTAACACCAGGTTTGAAAAAGACGTCGTGATTCTTGTTCTCCCTAGGTAGTAGAATCAGAAAAACATCATGCTTTCAAGATTCTCTCCTTGCCTTAAGAGAGATCCAGAGAATAATATTGGAAAAAACGGCCTATTACTGCGAAATACCACTTTCAGAACTGAGGTTCCCGTCCCAGACAAACACCAGATTTGAAAAACACGTCGTGATTCATGTTCTCCCTAGGTAGTAGAATCAGAAAAACATCATGCTTTCAAGATTCTCTCCTTGCCTTAAGAGAGATCCAGAGAATAATACTCGAAAAAACGGCATATTACCGCGAAATACCACTTTCAGAACTAAGGTTCCCGGCCCAGACAAACACCAGATTTGAAAAAGACGTCGTGATTCATGTTCTCCCTAGGTAGTAGAATCAGAAAAACATCATGATTTCAAGATTCTCTCCTTGCCTTAAGAGAGATCCAGAGAATAATGTTAGAAAAAATAGCATATTACCGCGAAATACCACTTTCAGAACTGAGGTTCCCTGCCCAGAGAAACCAAGGTTTGAAAAACACGTCTAGATTCATGTTCTCCCTAGGTAGTAGAATCAGAAAAACATCATGATTTCAAGCTTCTCTCCTTGCCTTAAGAGAGATCCAAAGAATACAGTTGGAAAAAACGGCCTATTACTGCATATACTCTAAAGGCCTACTGTATTGACGGTGAAACTCGATTTTTAGAACTGAGGTTCCCGTCCCTGACTAACACCAGATTTGAAAAAGACGTCGTGATTCATGTTCTCCCTAGGTAGTAGAATCAGAAAAACATCATGCTTTCAAGATTCTCTCCTTGCCTTAAGAGAGATCCAGAGAATAATATTGGAAAAAACGGCCTATTACTGCGAAATACCACTTTCAGAACAGAGGTTCCCGTCCCAGACAAACACCAGATTCGAAAAACACGTCCTGATTCATGTTCTCCCTAGGTAGTAGAATCAGAAAAACATCATGTTTCAAGCTGCTCTCCTTGCCTTAAGAGAGATCCAAAGAATAAAGTTGGAAAAAACGGCCTATTACCGCATATGCTCAAAAGGCCAATTTTATTGACGGTGAAACTCCACTTTTAGAACTGAGGTCCCCGGCCCAGACAAAAACCAGATTTGAAAAAGACGTCGTGATTCATGTTCTCCCTAGGTAGCAGAATCAGAAACACATCATGGTTTCAAGATTCTCTCCTTGCTTTAAGAGAGATCCAGAGAATAATATTGGAAAAAACGGCATATTACCGCGAAATACCACTTTCAGAACTAAGGTTCCCGGCCCAGACAAACACCAGATTTGAAAAAGACGCCGTGATTCATGTTCTCCCTAGGTAGTAGAATCAGAAAAACATCATGGTTTCAAGATTCTCTCCTTGCCTTAAGAGAGATCCAGAGAATAATATTTGAAAAAACGGCCTATTACTGCGAAATACCACTTTCAGAACAGAGGTTCCCGTCCCAGACAAACACCAGATGCGAAACACACGTCTTGATTCATGTTCTCCCTAGGTAGTAGAATCAGAAAAATATCATGTTTCAAGCTGCTCTCCTTGCCTTAAGAGAGATCCAAAGAATAAAGTTGGAAAAAACGGCCTATTACCGCATATGCTCAAAAGGCCAATTTTATTGACGGTGAAACTCCACTTTTAGAACTGAGGTCCCCGGCCCAGACAAAAACCAGATTTGAAAAAGACGTCGTGATTCATGTTCTCCCTAGGTAGTAGAATCAGAAAAACTTCATGGTTTCAAGATTCTCTCCTTGCCTTAAGAGAGATCCAGAGAATAATATTGGAAAAAACGGCATATTACCGCGAAATACCACTTTAAGAACTGAGGTTCCCTGCCCAGACAAACACCAGATTTGAAAAAGACGCCGTGATTCATGTTCTCCCTAGGTAGTAGAATCAGAAAAACATCATGGTTTGAAGCTTCTCTCCTTGCCTTAAGAGAGATCCAGAGAACAATATTGGAAAAAACGGCATATTACCGCGAAATACCACTTTCAGAACTGAGGTTCCCGGCCCAGACAAACACCAGATTTGAAAAAGACGTCGTGATTCATGTTCTCCCTAGGTAGTAGAATCAGAAAAACATCATGCTTTCAAGATTCTCTCCTTGCCTTAAGAGAGATCCAGAGAATAATACTCGAAAAAACGGCATATTACCGCGAAATACCACTTTCAGAAATAAGGTTCCCGGCCCAGACAAACACCAGATTTGAAAAAGACGTCGTGATTCATGTTCTCCCTAGGTAGTAGAATCAGAAAAACATCATGATTTCAAGATTCTCTCCTTGCCTTAAGAGAGATCCAGAGAATAATGTTCGAAAAAACAGCATATTACCGCGAAATACCACTTTCAGAACTGAGGTTCCCTGCCCAGAGAAACACAAGGTTTGAAAAACACGTCTAGATTCATGTTCTCCCTAGGTAGTAGAATCAGAAAAACATCATGATTTCAAGCTTCTCTCCTTGCCTTAAGAGAGATCCAAAGAATACAGTTGGAAAAAACGGCCTATTACTGCATATACTCTAAAGGCCTACTGTATTGACGGTGAAACTCGATTTTTAGAACTGAGGTTCCCGTCCCTGACTAACACCAGATTTGAAAAAGACGTCGTGATTCATGTTCTCCCTAGGTAGTAGAATCAGAAAAACATCATGCTTTCAAGATTCTCTCCTTGCCTTAAGAGAGATCCAGAGAATAATATTGGAAAAAACGGCCTATTACTGCGAAATACCACTTTCAGAACAGAGGTTCCCGTCCCAGACAAACACCAGATTCGAAAAACACGTCCTGATTCATGTTCTCCCTAGGTAGTAGAATCAGAAAAACATCATGTTTCAAGCTGCTCTCCTTGCCTTAAGAGAGATCCAAAGAATAAAGTTGGAAAAAACGTCCTATTACCGCATATGCTCAAAAGGCCAATTTTATTGACGGTGAAACTCCACTTTTAGAACTGAGGTCCCCGGCCCAGACAAAAACCAGATTTGAAAAAGACGTCGTGATTCATGTTCTCCCTAGGTAGCAGAATCAGAAACACATCATGGTTTCAAGATTCTCTCCTTGCTTTAAGAGAGATCCAGAGAATAATATTGGAAAAAACGGCATATTACCGCGAAATACCACTTTCAGAACTAAGGTTCCCGGCCCAGACAAACACCAGATTTGAAAAAGACGCCGTGATTCATGTTCTCCCTAGGTAGTAGAATCAGAAAAACATCATGGTTTCAAGATTCTCTCCTTGCCTTAAGAGAGATCCAGAGAATAATATTGGAAAAAACGGCATATTACTGCATACACTCTAAAGGCCTACTGTATTGACGGTGAAACTCGATTTTTAGAGCTGAGGTTCCCGTCCCTGACTAACACCAGGTTTGAAAAAGACGTCGTGATTCTTGTTCTCCCTAGGTAGTAGAATCAGAAAAACATCATGCTTTCAAGATTCTCTCCTTGCCTTAAGAGAGATCCAGAGAATAATATTGGAAAAAACGGCCTATTACTGCGAAATACCACTTTCAGAACTGAGGTTCCCGTCCCAGACAAACACCAGATTTGAAAAACACGTCGTGATTCATGTTCTCCCTAGGTAGTAGAATCAGAAAAACATCATGGTTTGAAGCTTCTCTCCTTGCCTTAAGAGAGATCCAGAGAATAATATCGGAAAAAACGGCATATTACCGCGAAATACCACTTTCAGAACTGAGGTTCCCGGCCCAGACAAACACCAGATTTGAAAAAGACGTCGTGATTCATGTTCTCCCTAGGTAGTAGAATCAGAAAAACATCATGGTTTCAAGATTCTCTCCTTGCCTTCAGAGAGATCCAGAGAATAATGCTCGAAAAAACGGCATATTACCGCGAAATACCACTTTCAGAACTAAGGTTCCCGGCCCCGACAAACACCAGATTTGAAAAAGACGTCGTGATTCATGTTCTCCCTAGGTAGTAGAATCAGAAAAACATTATGATTTCAAGATTCTCTCCTTGCCTTAAGAGAGATCCAGAGAATAATGTTCGAAAAAACAGCATATTACCGCGAAATACCACTTTCAGAACTGAGGTTCCCTGCCCAGAGAAACACAAGGTTTGAAAAACACGTCTAGATTCATGTTCTCCCTAGGTAGTAGAATCAGAAAAACATCATGATTTCAAGCTTCTCCCCTTGCCTTAAGAGAGATCCAAAGAATAAAGTTGGAAAAAACAGCCTATTACTGCATGTACTCTAAAGGCCTACTGTATTGACGGTGAAACTCGATTTTTAGAACTGAGGTTCCCGTCCCTGACTAACACCAGATTTGAAAAAGACGTCGTGATTCATGTTCTCCCTAGGTAGTAGAATCAGAAAAACATCATGCTTTCAAGATTCTCTCCTTGCCTTAAGAGAGATCCAGAGAATAATATTGGAAAAAACGGCCTATTACTGCGAAATACCACTTTCAGAACAGAGGTTTCCGTCCCAGACAAACACCAGATTCGAAAAACACGTCTTGATTCATGTTCTCCCTAGGTAGTAGAATCAGAAAAACATCATGTTTCAAGCTGCTCTCCTTGCCTTAAGAGAGATACAAAGAATAAAGTTGGAAAAAACGGCCTATTACCGCATATGCTCAAAAGGCCAATTTTATTGACGGTGAAACTCCACTTTTAGAACTGAGGTCCCCGGCCCAGACAAAAACCAGATTTGAAAAAGACGTCGTGATTCATGTTCTCCCTAGGTAGCAGAATCAGAAACACATCATGGTTTCAAGATTCTCTCCTTGCCTTAAGAGAGATCCAGAGAATAATATTGGAAAAAACGGCATATTACCGCGAAATACCACGTTAAGAACTGAGGTTCCCGGCCCAGACAAACACCAGATTTGAAAAAGACGCCGTAATTCATGTTCTCCCTAGGTAGTAGAATCAGAAAAACATCATGGTTTCAAGATTTTCTCCTTGCCTTAAGAGAGATCCAGAGAATAATATTCGAAAAAACGGCATATTACTGCGAAATACCACTTTCAGACAGAGGTTCCTGGCCCAGAGAAACAGCAGATTTGAAAAAGACATCGTGATTCATGTTCTCCCTAGGTAGTAGAATCAGAAAAACATCATGATTTCAAGATTCTCTCCTTGCCTTAAGAGAGATCCAGAGAATAATGTTCGAAAAAACAGCATATTACCGCGAAATACCACTTTCAGAACTGAGGTTCCCTGCCCAGAGAAACACAAGGTTTGAAAAACACGTCGTGATTCATGTTCTCCCTAGGTAGTAGAATCAGAAAAACATCATGGTTTCAAGATTCTCTCCTTGCCTTAAGAGAGATCGAAAGAATAAAGTTGGAAAAAACGGCCTATTACCTCATATACTCTAAAGGCCTATTGTATTGACGGTGAAACTCGATTTTTAGAACTGAGGTTCCCGGCCCTGACTAATACCAGATGTGAAAAAGACGTCGTGATTCATGTTCTCCCTAGGTAGTAGAATCAGAAAAACATCATGCTTTCAAGATTCTCTCCTTGCCTTAAGAGAGACCCAGGGAATAATATTGGAAAAAACGGCCTATTACTGCGAAATACCACTTTCAGAACTGAGGTTCCCGTCCCAGACAAACACCAGATTCGAAAAACACGTCCTGATTCATGTTCTCCCTAGGTAGTAGAATCAGAAAAACATCATGTTTCAAGCTGCTCTCCTTGCCTTAAGAGAGATCCAAAGAATAAAGTTGGAAAAAACGTCCTATTACCGCATATGCTCAAAAGGCCAATTTTATTGACGGTGAAACTCCACTTTTAGAACTGAGGTCCCCGGCCCAGACAAAAACCAGATTTGAAAAAGACGTCGTGATTCATGTTCTCCCTAGGTAGCAGAATCAGAAACACATCATGGTTTCAAGATTCTCTCCTTGCTTTAAGAGAGATCCAGAGAATAATATTGGAAAAAACGGCATATTACCGCGAAATACCACTTTCAGAACTAAGGTTCCCGGCCCAGACAAACACCAGATTTGAAAAAGACGCCGTGATTCATGTTCTCCCTAGGTAGTAGAATCAGAAAAACATCATGGTTTCAAGATTCTCTCCTTGCCTTAAGAGAGATCCAGAGTATAATATTTGAAAAAACGGCCTATTACTGCGAAATACCACTTTCAGAACAGAGGTTCCCGTCCCAGACAAACACCAGATGCGAAAAACACGTCTTGATTCATGTTCTCCCTAGGTAGTAGAATCAGAAAAACATCATGTTTCAAGCTGCTCTCCTTGCCTTAAGAGAGATCCAAAGAATAAAGTTGGAAAAAACGGCCTATTACCGCATATGCTCAAAAGGCCAATTTTATTGACGGTGAAACTCCACTTTTAGAACTGAGGTCCCCGGCCCAGACAAAAACCAGGTTTGAAAAAAAAGTCGTCGTGATTCATGTTCTCCCTAGGTAGTAGAATCAGAAAAACTTCATGGTTTCAAGATTCTCTCCTTGCCTTAAGAGAGATCCAGAGAATAATATTGGAAAAAACGGCATATTACCGCGAAATACCACTTTAAGAACTGAGGTTCCCGGCCCAGACAAACACCAGATTTGAAAAAGACGCCGTGATTCATGTTCTCCCTAGGTAGTAGAATCAGAAAAACATCATGGTTTCAAGATTCTCTCCTTGCCTTAAGAGAGATCCAGAGAATAATATTGGAAAAAACGGCATATTACTGCATACACTCTAAAGGCCTACTGTATTGACGGTGAAACTCGATTTTTAGAGCTGAGGTTCCCGTCCCTGACTAACACCAGGTTTGAAAAAGACGTCGTGATTCTTGTTCTCCCTAGGTAGTAGAATCAGAAAAACATCATGCTTTCAAGATTCTCTCCTTGCCTTAAGAGAGATCCAGAGAATAATATTGCAAAAAACGGCCTATTACTGCGAAATACCACTTTCAGAACTGAGGTTCCCGTCCCAGACAAACACCAGATTTGAAAAACACGTCGTGATTCATGTTCTCCCTAGGTAGTAGAATCAGAAAAACATCATGGTTTGAAGCTTCTCTCCTTGCCTTAAGAGAGATCCAGAGAATAATATTGGAAAAAACGGCATATTACCGCGAAATACCACTTTCAGAACTGAGGTTCCCGGCCCAGACAAACACCAGATTTGAAAAAGACGTCATGATTCATGTTCTCCCTAGGTAGTAGAATCAGAAAAACATCATGGTTTCAAGATTCTCTCCTTGCCTTAAGAGAGATCCAGAGAATAATGCTCGAAAAAACGGCATATTACCGCGAAATACCACTTTCAGAACTAAGGTTCCCGGCCCAGACAAACACCAGATTTGAAAAAGACGTCGTGATTCATGTTCTCCCTAGGTAGTAGAATCAGAAAAACATCATGATTTCAAGATTCTCTCCTTGCCTTAAGAGAGATCCAGAGAATAATGTTCGAAAAAACAGCATATTACCGCGAAATACCACTTTCAGAACTGAGGTTCCCTGCCCAGAGAAACACAAGGTTTGAAAAACACGTCTAGATTCATGTTCTCCCTAGGTAGTAGAATCAGAAAAACATCATGATTTCAAGCTTCTCTCCTTGCCTTAAGAGAGATCCAAAGAATAAAGTTGGAAAAAACAGCCTATTACTGCATGTACTCTAAAGGCCTACTGTATTGACGGTGAAACTCGATTTTTAGAACTGAGGTTCCCGTCCCTGACTAACACCAGATTTGAAAAAGACGTCGTGATTCATGTTCTCCCTAGGTAGTAGAATCAGAAAAACATCATGCTTTCAAGATTCTCTCCTTGCCTTAAGAGAGATCCAGAGAATAATATTGGAAAAAACGGCCTATTACTGCAAAATACCACTTTCAGAACTGAGGTTTCCGTCCCAGACAAACACCAGATTCGAAAAACACGTCTTGATTCATGTTCTCCCTAGGTAGTAGAATCAGAAAAACATCATGTTTCAAGCTGCTCTCCTTCCCTTAAGAGACATACAAAGAATAAAGTTGGAAAAAACGGCCTATTACCGCATATGCTCAAAAGGCCAATTTTATTGACGGTGAAACTCCACTTTTAGAACTGAGGTCCCCGGCCCAGACAAAAACCAGATTTGAAAAAGACGTCGTGATTCATGTTCTCCCTAGGTAGCAGAATCAGAAACACATCATGGTTTCAAGATTCTCTCCTTGCCTTAAGAGAGATCCAGAGAAAAATATTGGAAAAAACGGCATATTAACGCGAAATACCACTTTAAGAACTGAGGTTCCCGGCCCAGACAAACACCAGATTTGAAAAAGGCGCCGTAATTCATGTTCTCCCTAGGTAGTAGAATCAGAAAAACATCATGGTTTCAAGATTCTCTCCTTGCCTTAAGAGAGATCCAGAGAATAATATTGGAAAAAACGGCATAATACTGCGAAATACCACTTTCAGACAGAGGTTCCTGGCCCAGACAAACAGCAGATTTGAAAAAGACATCGTGATTCATGTTCTCCCTAGGTAGTAGAATCAGAAAAACATCATGATTTCAAGATTCTCTCCTTGCCTTAAGAGAGATCCAGAGAATAATGTTCGAAAAAACAGCATATTACCGCGAAATACCACTTTCAGAACTGAGGTTCCCTGCCCAGAGAAACACAAGGTTTGAAAAAGACATCGTGATTCATGTTCTCCCTAGGTAGTAGAATCAGAAAAACATCATGGTTTCAAGATTCTCTCCTTGCCTTAAGAGAGATCGAAAGAATAAAGTTGGAAAAAACGGCCTATTACCTCATATACTCTAAAGGCCTATTGTATTGACGGTGAAACTCGATTTTTAGAACTGAGGTTCCCGGCCCTGACTAATACCAGATGTGAAAAAGACGTCGTGATTCATATTCTCCCTAGGTAGTAGAATCAGAAAAACATCATGCTTTCAAGATTCTCTCCTTGCCTTAAGAGAGACCCAGGGAATAATATTGGAAAAAACGGCCTATTACTGCGAAATACCACTTTCAGAACTGAGGTTCCCGTCCCAGACAAACACCAGATTCGAAAAACACGTCCTGATTCATGTTCTCCCTAGGTAGTAGAATCAGAAAAACATCATGTTTCAAGCTGCTCTCCTTGCCTTAAGAGAGATCCAAAGAATAAAGTTGGAAAAAACATCCTATTACCGCATATGCTCAAAAGGCCAATTTTATTGACGGTGAAACTCCACTTTTAGAACTGAGGTCCCCGGCCCAGACAAAAACCAGATTTGAAAAAGACGTTGTGATTCATGTTCTCCCTAGGTAGCAGAATCAGAAACACATCATGGTTTCAAGATTCTCTCCTTGCCTTAAGAGAGATCCAGAGAATAATATTGGAAAAAACGGCATATTACCGCGAAATACCACTTTCAGAACTAAGGTTCCCGGCCCAGACAAACACCAGATTTGAAAAAGACGCCATGATTCATGTTCTCCCTAGGTAGTAGAATCAGAAAAACATCATGGTTTCAAGATTCTCTCCTTGCCTTAAGAGAGATCCAGAGAATAATATTTGAAAAAACGGCATTTTACTGCGAAATACCACTTTCAGAACTGAGGTTCCCGGCCCAGACAAACACCAGATTTGAAAAAGACATCGTGATTCATGTTCTCCCTAGGTAGTAGAATCAGAAAAACATCATGATTTCAAGATTCTCTCCTTGCCTTAAGAGAGATCCAGAGAATAATGTTCGAAAAAACAGCATATTACCGCGAAATACCACTTTCAGAACTGAGGTTCCCTGCCCAGAGAAACACAAGGTTTGAAAAACACGTCTAGATTCATGTTCTCCCTAGGTAGTAGAATCAGAAAAACACCATGATTTCAAGCTTCTCTCCTTGCCTTAAGAGAGATCCAAATAATAAAGTTGGAAAAAACGGCCTATTACTGCATATACTCTAAAGGCCTATTGTATTGACGGTGAAACTCGATTTTTTGAACTGGGGTTCCCGTCCCTGACTAACACCAGATTTGAAAAAGACGTCGTGATTCATGTTCTCCCTAGGTAGTAGAATCAGAAAAACATCATGCTTTCAAGATTCTCTCCTTGTCTTAAGAGAGATCCAGAGAATAATATTTGAAAAAACGGCCTATTACTGCGAAATACCACTTTCAGAACTGAGGTTTCCGTCCCAGACAAACACCAGATGCGAAAAACACGTCTTGATTCATGTTCTCCCTAGGTAGTAGAATCAGAAAAACATCATGTTTCAAGCTGCTCTCCTTGCCTTAAGAGAGATCAAAAGAATAAAGTTGGAAAAAACGGGCTATTACCGCATATGCTCAAAAGGCCAATTTTATTGACGGTGAAACTCCACTTTTAGAACTGAGGTCCCCGGCCCAGACAAAAACCAGATTTGAAAAAGACGTCGTGATTGATGTTCTCCCTAGGTAGTAGAATCAGAAAAACTTCATGGTTTCAAGATTCTGTCCTTGCCTTAGGAGAGATCCAGAGAATGATATTGGAAAAAACGGCATATTACCGCGAAATACCACTTTAAGAACTGAGTTTCCCGGCCCAGACAAACACCAGATTTGAAAAAGACGCCGTGATTCATGTTCTCCCTAGGTAGTAGAATCAGAAAAACATCATGGTTTCAAGATTCTCTCCTTGCCTTAAGAGAGATCCAGAGAATAATATTGGAAAAAACGGCATATTACTGCATACACTCTAAAGGCCTATTGTATTGACGGTGAAACTCGATTTTTAGAACTGAGGTTCCCGGCCCTGACTAACCCCAGATTTGAAAAAGACGTCGTGATTCATGTTCTCCCTAGGTAGTAGAATCAGAAAAACATCATGGTTTCAAGATTCTCTCCTTGCCTTAAGAGAGATCCAGAGAATAATATTGGAAAAAACGGCATATTACCGCGAAATAACACTTTAAGAACTGAGGTTCCCGGCCCAGACAAACACCAGATTTGAAAAAGACGCCGTGATTCATGTTCTCCCTAGGTAGTAGAATCAGAAAAACATCATGGTTTCAAGATTCTCTCCTTGCCTTAAGAGAGATCCAGAGAATAATATTGGAAAAAACGGCATATTACCGCGAAATACCACTTTCAGAACTAAGGTTCCCGGCCCAGACAAACACCAGATTTGAAAAAGACGCCGTGATTCATGTTCTCCCTAGGTAGTAGAATCAGAAAAACATCATGGTTTCAAGATTCTCTCCTTGCCTTAAGAGAGATCCAGAGAATAATATTTGAAAAAACGGCATTTTACTGCGAAATACCACTTTCAGAACTGAGGTTCCCGGCCCAGACAAACACCAGATTTGAAAAAGACATCGTGATTCATGTTCTCCCTAGGTAGTAGAATCAGAAAAACATCATGATTTCAAGATTCTCTCCTTGCCTTAAGAGAGATCCAGAGAATAATGTTCGAAAAAACAGCATATTACCGCGAAATACCACTTTCAGAACTGAGGTTCCCTGCCCAGAGAAACACAAGGTTTGAAAAACACGTCTAGATTCATGTTCTCCCTAGGTAGTAGAATCAGAAAAACACCATGATTTCAAGCTTCTCTCCTTGCCTTAAGAGAGATCCAAATAATAAAGTTGGAAAAAACGGCCTATTACTGCATATACTCTAAAGGCCTATTGTATTGACGGTGAAACTCGATTTTTTGAACTGGGGTTCCCGTCCCTGACTAACACCAGATTTGAAAAAGACGTCGTGATTCATGTTCTCCCTAGGTAGTAGAATCAGAAAAACATCATGCTTTCAAGATTCTCTCCTTGTCTTAAGAGAGATCCAGAGAATAATATTTGAAAAAACGGCCTATTACTGCGAAATACCACTTTCAGAACTGAGGTTTCCGTCCCAGACAAACACCAGATGCGAAAAACACGTCTTGATTCATGTTCTCCCTAGGTAGTAGAATCAGAAAAACATCATGTTTCAAGCTGCTCTCCTTGCCTTAAGAGAGATCAAAAGAATAAAGTTGGAAAAAACGGGCTATTACCGCATATGCTCAAAAGGCCAATTTTATTGACGGTGAAACTCCACTTTTAGAACTGAGGTCCCCGGCCCAGACAAAAACCAGATTTGAAAAAGACGTCGTGATTGATGTTCTCCCTAGGTAGTAGAATCAGAAAAACTTCATGGTTTCAAGATTCTCTCCTTGCCTTAGGAGAGATCCAGAGAATGATATTGGAAAAAACGGCATATTACCGCGAAATACCACTTTAAGACTGAGTTTCCCGGCCCAGACAAACACCAGATTTGAAAAAGACGCCGTGATTCATGTTCTCCCTAGGTAGTAGAATCAGAAAAACATCATGGTTTCAAGATTCTCTCCTTGCCTTAAGAGAGATCCAGAGAATAATATTGGAAAAAACGGCATATTACTGCATACACTCTAAAGGCCTATTGTATTGACGGTGAAACTCGATTTTTAGAACTGAGGTTCCCGGCCCTGACTAACCCCAGATTTGAAAAAGACGTCGTGATTCATGTTCTCCCTAGGTAGTAGAATCAGAAAAACATCATGGTTTCAAGATTCTCTCCTTGCCTTAAGAGAGATCCAGAGAATAATATTGGAAAAAACGGCATATTACCGCGAAATAACACTTTAAGAACTGAGGTTCCCGGCCCAGACAAACACCAGATTTGAAAAAGACGCCGTGATTCATGTTCTCCCTAGGTAGTAGAATCAGAAAAACATCATGGTTTCAAGATTCTCTCCTTGCCTTAAGAGAGATCCAGAGAATAATATTGGAAAAAACGGCCTATTACCGCATATGCTCAAAAGGCCAATTTTATTGACGGTGAAACTCCACTTTTAGAACTGCGTTCCCCGGCCCAGACAAAAACCAGATTTGAAAAAGACGTCGTGATTCATGTTCTCCCTAGGTAGCAGAATCAGAAACACATCATGGTTTCAAGATTCTCTCCTTGCCTTAAGAGGGATCCAGAGAATAATATTGGAAAAAACGGCATATTACCGCGAAATACCACTTTCAGAACTAAGGTTCCCGGCCCAGACAAACACCAGATTTGAAAAAGACGCCGTGATTCATGTTCTCCCTAGGTAGTAGAATCAGAAAAACATCATGGTTTCAAGATTCTCTCCTTGCATTAAGAGAGATCCAGAGAATAATATTGGAAAAAACGGCATATTACCGCGAAATACCACTTTAAGAACTGAGGTTCCCGGCCTAGACAAACACCAGATTTGAAAAAGACGCCGTGATTCATGTTCTCCATAGATAGTAGAATCAGAAAAACATCATGGTTTCAAGATTCTCTCCTTGCATTAAGAGAGATCCAGAGAATAATATTGGAAAAAACGGCCTATAACTGCGAAATACCACTTTCAGAACTGAGGTTCCCGGCCCAGACAAACACCAGATTTGAAAAAGACGTCGTGATTCATGTTCTCCGTAGCTAGTAGAATCAGAAAAACATCATGGTTTCAAGCTTGTCTCCTTGCCTTAAGAGAGATCCAGAGAATAATGTTCGAAAAAACGGCATGTTACCGCTAAATACCACTTTCAGAACTGAGGTTCCCTGCCCAGAGAAACACAAGATTTAAAAAACACGTCGTGATTCATGTTCTCCCTAGGTAGTAGAATCAGAAAAACATCATGATTTCAAGATTCTCTCCTTGCCTTAAGAGAGATCCAGAGAATAATGTTCGAAAAAACAGCATATTAGCGCAAAATACCACTTTCAGAACTGAGGTTCCCTGCCCAGAGAAACACAAGGTTTGAAAAACACGTCTAGATTCATGTTCTCCCTAGGTAGTAGAATCAGAAAAACACCATGATTTCAAGCTTCTCTCCTTGCCTTAAGAGAGATCCAAAGAATAAAGTTGGAAAAAACGGCCTATTACTGCATATACTCTAAAGGCCTATTGTATTGACGGTGAAACTCGATTTTTAGAACTGAGGTTCCCTTCCCTGACTAACACCAGATTTGAAAAAGACGTCGTGATTCATGTTCTCCCTAGGTAGTAGAATCAGAAAAACATCATGCTTTCAAGATTCTCTCCTTGCCTTAAGAGAGATCCAGAGAATAATATTTGAAAAAACGGCCTATTACTGCGAAATACCACTTTCAGAACAGAGGTTCCCGTCCCAGACAAACACCACATGCGAAAAACACATCTTGATTCATGTTCTCCCTAGGTAGTAGAATCAGAAAAACATCATGTTTCAAGCTGCTCTCCTTCCCTTAAGAGACATACAAAGAATAAAGTTGGAAAAAACGGCCTATTACCGCATATGCTCAAAAGGCCAATTTTATTGACGGTGAAACTCCACTTTTAGAACTGAGGTCCCCGGCCCAGACAAAAACCAGATTTGAAAAAGACGTCGTGATTCATGTTCTCCCTAGGTAGCAGAATCAGAAACACATCATGGTTTCAAGATTCTCTCCTTGCCTTAAGAGAGATCCAGAGAAAAATATTGGAAAAAACGGCATATTAACGCGAAATACCACTTTAAGAACTGAGGTTCCCGGCCCAGACAAACACCAGATTTGAAAAAGGCGCCGTAATTCATGTTCTCCCTAGGTAGTAGAATCAGAAAAACATCATGGTTTCAAGATTCTCTCCTTGCCTTAAGAGAGATCCAGAGAATAATATTGGAAAAAACGGCATAATACTGCGAAATACCACTTTCAGACAGAGGTTCCTGGCCCAGACAAACAGCAGATTTGAAAAAGACATCGTGATTCATGTTCTCCCTAGGTAGTAGAATCAGAAAAACATCATGATTTCAAGATTCTCTCCTTGCCTTAAGAGAGATCCAGAGAATAATGTTCGAAAAAACAGCATATTACCGCGAAATACCACTTTCAGAACTGAGGTTCCCTGCCCAGAGAAACACAAGGTTTGAAAAAGACATCGTGATTCATGTTCTCCCTAGGTAGTAGAATCAGAAAAACATCATGGTTTCAAGATTCTCTCCTTGCCTTAAGAGAGATCGAAAGAATAAAGTTGGAAAAAACGGCCTATTACCTCATATACTCTAAAGGCCTATTGTATTGACGGTGAAACTCGATTTTTAGAACTGAGGTTCCCGGCCCTGACTAATACCAGATGTGAAAAAGACGTCGTGATTCATGTTCTCCCTAGGTAGTAGAATCAGAAAAACATCATGCTTTCAAGATTCTCTCCTTGCCTTAAGAGAGACCCAGGGAATAATATTGGAAAAAACGGCCTATTACTGCGAAATACCACTTTCAGAACTGAGGTTCCCGTCCCAGACAAACACCAGATTCGAAAAACACGTCCTGATTCATGTTCTCCCTAGGTAGTAGAATCAGAAAAACATCATGTTTCAAGCTGCTCTCCTTGCCTTAAGAGAGATCCAAAGAATAAAGTTGGAAAAAACGTCCTATTACCGCATATGCTCAAAAGGCCAATTTTATTGACGGTGAAACTCCACTTTTAGAACTGAGGTCCCCGGCCCAGACAAAAACCAGATTTGAAAAAGACGTTGTGATTCATGTTCTCCCTAGGTAGCAGAATCAGAAACACATCATGGTTTCAAGATTCTCTCCTTGCCTTAAGAGAGATCCAGAGAATAATATTGGAAAAAACGGCATATTACCGCGAAATACCACTTTCAGAACTAAGGTTCCCGGCCCAGACAAACACCAGATTTGAAAAAGACGCCATGATTCATGTTCTCCCTAGGTAGTAGAATCAGAAAAACACCATGGTTTCAAGATTCTCTCCTTGCCTTAAGAGAGATCCAGAGAATAATATTTGAAAAAACGGCATTTTACTGCGAAATACCACTTTCAGAACTGAGGTTCCCGGCCCAGACAAACACCAGATTTGAAAAAGACATCGTGATTCATGTTCTCCCTAGGTAGTAGAATCAGAAAAACATCATGATTTCAAGATTCTCTCCTTGCCTTAAGAGAGATCCAGAGAATAATGTTCGAAAAAACAGCATATTACCGCGAAATACCACTTTCAGAACTGAGGTTCCCTGCCCAGAGAAACACAAGGTTTGAAAAACACGTCTAGATTCATGTTCTCCCTAGGTAGTAGAATCAGAAAAACACCATGATTTCAAGCTTCTCTCCTTGCCTTAAGAGAGATCCAAATAATAAAGTTGGAAAAAACGGCCTATTACTGCATATACTCTAAAGGCCTATTGTATTGACGGTGAAACTCGATTTTTTGAACTGGGGTTCCCGTCCCTGACTAACACCAGATTTGAAAAAGACGTCGTGATTCATGTTCTCCCTAGGTAGTAGAATCAGAAAAACATCATGCTTTCAAGATTCTCTCCTTGTCTTAAGAGAGATCCAGAGAATAATATTTGAAAAAACGGCCTATTACTGCGAAATACCACTTTCAGAACTGAGGTTTCCGTCCCAGACAAACACCAGATGCGAAAAACACGTCTTGATTCATGTTCTCCCTAGGTAGTAGAATCAGAAAAACATCATGTTTCAAGCTGCTCTCCTTGCCTTAAGAGAGATCAAAAGAATAAAGTTGGAAAAAACGGGCTATTACCGCATATGCTCAAAAGGCCAATTTTATTGACGGTGAAACTCCACTTTTAGAACTGAGGTCCCCGGCCCAGACAAAAACCAGATTTGAAAAAGACGTCGTGATTGATGTTCTCCCTAGGTAGTAGAATCAGAAAAACTTCATGTTTTCAAGATTCTCTCCTTGCCTTAGGAGAGATCCAGAGAATGATATTGGAAAAAACGGCATATTACCGCGAAATACCACTTTAAGAACTGAGTTTCCCGGCCCAGACAAACACCAGATTTGAAAAAGACGCCGTGATTCATGTTCTCCCTAGGTAGTAGAATCAGAAAAACATCATGGTTTCAAGATTCTCTCCTTGCCTTAAGAGAGATCCAGAGAATAATATTGGAAAAAACGGCATATTACTGCATACACTCTAAAGGCCTATTGTATTGACGGTGAAACTCGATTTTTAGAACTGAGGTTCCCGGCCCTGACTAACCCCAGATTTGAAAAAGACGTCGTGATTCATGTTCTCCCTAGGTAGTAGAATCAGAAAAACATCATGGTTTCAAGATTCTCTCCTTGCCTTAAGAGAGATCCAGAGAATAATATTGGAAAAAACGGCATATTACCGCGAAATAACACTTTAAGAACTGAGGTTCCCGGCCCAGACAAACACCAGATTTGAAAAAGACGCCGTGATTCATGTTCTCCCTAGGTAGTAGAATCAGAAAAACATCATGGTTTCAAGATTCTCTCCTTGCCTTAAGAGAGATCCAGAGAATAATATTGGAAAAAACGGCATATTACCGCGAAATACCACTTTCAGAACTAAGGTTCCCGGCCCAGACAAACACCAGATTTGAAAAAGACGCCGTGATTCATGTTCTCCCTAGGTAGTAGAATCAGAAAAACATCATGGTTTCAAGATTCTCTCCTTGCCTTAAGAGAGATCCAGAGAATAATATTTGAAAAAACGGCATTTTACTGCGAAATACCACTTTCAGAACTGAGGTTCCCGGCCCAGACAAACACCAGATTTGAAAAAGACATCGTGATTCATGTTCTCCCTAGGTAGTAGAATCAGAAAAACATCATGATTTCAAGATTCTCTCCTTGCCTTAAGAGAGATCCAGAGAATAATGTTCGAAAAAACAGCATATTACCGCGAAATACCACTTTCAGAACTGAGGTTCCCTGCCCAGAGAAACACAAGGTTTGAAAAACACGTCTAGATTCATGTTCTCCCTAGGTAGTAGAATCAGAAAAACACCATGATTTCAAGCTTCTCTCCTTGCCTTAAGAGAGATCCAAATAATAAAGTTGGAAAAAACGGCCTATTACTGCATATACTCTAAAGGCCTATTGTATTGACGGTGAAACTCGATTTTTTGAACTGGGGTTCCCGTCCCTGACTAACACCAGATTTGAAAAAGACGTCGTGATTCATGTTCTCCCTAGGTAGTAGAATCAGAAAAACATCATGCTTTCAAGATTCTCTCCTTGTCTTAAGAGAGATCCAGAGAATAATATTTGAAAAAACGGCCTATTACTGCGAAATACCACTTTCAGAACTGAGGTTTCCGTCCCAGACAAACACCAGATGCGAAAAACACGTCTTGATTCATGTTCTCCCTAGGTAGTAGAATCAGAAAAACATCATGTTTCAAGCTGCTCTCCTTGCCTTAAGAGAGATCAAAAGAATAAAGTTGGAAAAAACGGGCTATTACCGCATATGCTCAAAAGGCCAATTTTATTGACGGTGAAACTCCACTTTTAGAACTGAGGTCCCCGGCCCAGACAAAAACCAGATTTGAAAAAGACGTCGTGATTGATGTTCTCCCTAGGTAGTAGAATCAGAAAAACTTCATGGTTTCAAGATTCTCTCCTTGCCTTAGGAGAGATCCAGAGAATGATATTGGAAAAAACGGCATATTACCGCGAAATACCACTTTAAGAACTGAGTTTCCCGGCCCAGACAAACACCAGATTTGAAAAAGACGCCGTGATTCATGTTCTCCCTAGGTAGTAGAATCAGAAAAACATCATGGTTTCAAGATTCTCTCCTTGCCTTAAGAGAGATCCAGAGAATAATATTGGAAAAAACGGCATATTACTGCATACACTCTAAAGGCCTATTGTATTGACGGTGAAACTCGATTTTTAGAAATGAGGTTCCCGGCCCTGACTAACCCCAGATTTGAAAAAGACGTCGTGATTCATGTTCTCCCTAGGTAGTAGAATCAGAAAAACATCATGGTTTCAAGATTCTCTCCTTGCCTTAAGAGAGATCCAGAGAATAATATTGGAAAAAACGGCATATTACCGCGAAATAACACTTTAAGAACTGAGGTTCCCGGCCCAGACAAACACCAGATTTGAAAAAGACGCCGTGATTCATGTTCTCCCTAGGTAGTAGAATCAGAAAAACATCATGGTTTCAAGATTCTCTCCTTGCCTTAAGAGAGATCCAGAGAATAATATTGGAAAAAACGGCCTATTACCGCATATGCTCAAAAGGCCAATTTTATTGACGGTGAAACTCCACTTTTAGAACTGCGTTCCCCGGCCCAGACAAAAACCAGATTTGAAAAAGACGTCGTGATTCATGTTCTCCCTAGGTAGCAGAATCAGAAACACATCATGGTTTCAAGATTCTCTCCTTGCCTTAAGAGGGATCCAGAGAATAATATTGGAAAAAACGGCATATTACCGCGAAATACCACTTTCAGAACTAAGGTTCCCGGCCCAGACAAACACCAGATTTGAAAAAGACGCCGTGATTCATGTTCTCCCTAGGTAGTAGAATCAGAAAAACATCATGGTTTCAAGATTCTCTCCTTGCATTAAGAGAGATCCAGAGAATAATATTGGAAAAAACGGCATATTACCGCGAAATACCACTTTAAGAACTGAGGTTCCCGGCCTAGACAAACACCAGATTTGAAAAAGACGCCGTGATTCATGTTCTCCATAGATAGTAGAATCAGAAAAACATCATGGTTTCAAGATTCTCTCCTTGCATTAAGAGAGATCCAGAGAATAATATTGGAAAAAACGGCCTATAACTGCGAAATACCACTTTCAGAACTGAGGTTCCCGGCCCAGACAAACACCAGATTTGAAAAAGACGTCGTGATTCATGTTCTCCGTAGCTAGTAGAATCAGAAAAACATCATGGTTTCAAGCTTGTCTCCTTGCCTTAAGAGAGATCCAGAGAATAATGTTCGAAAAAACGGCATGTTACCGCTAAATACCACTTTCAGAACTGAGGTTCCCTGCCCAGAGAAACACAAGATTTAAAAAACACGTCGTGATTCATGTTCTCCCTAGGTAGTAGAATCAGAAAAACATCATGATTTCAAGATTCTCTCCTTGCCTTAAGAGAGATCCAGAGAATAATGTTCGAAAAAACAGCATATTACCGCAAAATACCACTTTCAGAACTGAGGTTCCCTGCCCAGAGAAACACAAGGTTTGAAAAACACGTCTAGATTCATGTTCTCCCTAGGTAGTAGAATCAGAAAAACACCATGATTTCAAGCTTCTCTCCTTGCCTTAAGAGAGATCCAAAGAATAAAGTTGGAAAAAACGGCCTATTACTGCATATACTCTAAAGGCCTATTGTATTGACGGTGAAACTCGATTTTTAGAACTGAGGTTCCCTTCCCTGACTAACACCAGATTTGAAAAAGACGTCGTGATTCATGTTCTCCCTAGGTAGTAGAATCAGAAAAACATCATGCTTTCAAGATTCTCTCCTTGCCTTAAGAGAGATCCAGAGAATAATATTTGAAAAAACGGCCTATTACTGCGAAATACCACTTTCAGAACAGAGGTTCCCGTCCCAGACAAACACCACATGCGAAAAACACATCTTGATTCATGTTCTCCCTAGGTAGTAGAATCAGAAAAACATCATGTTTCAAGCTGCTCTCCTTGCCTTAAGAGAGATCAAAGGAATAAATTTGGAAAAAACGGCCTATTACCGCATATGCTCAAAAGGCCAATTTTCTTGACGGTGAAACTCCACTTTTAGAACTGAGGTCCCCGGCCCAGAGAAAAACCAGATTTGAAAAAGACGTCGTGATTCATGTTCTCCCTAGGTAGTAGAATCAGAAAAACATCATGGTTTCAAGATTCTCTCCTTGCCTTAAGAGACATCCAGAGAATAATATTGGAAAAAACGGCATATTACCGCGAAATACCACTTTAAGAACTGAGGTTCCCGGCCCAGACAAACACCAGATTTGAAAAAGACGCCGTGATTCATGTTCTCCCTAGGTAGTAGAATCAGAAAAACATCATGGTTTCAAGATTCTCTCCTTGCCTTAAGAGAGATCCAGAGAATAATATTGGAAAAAACGGCATATTTACTGCATACACTCTAAAGGCCTACTGTATTGACGGTGAAACTCGATTTTTAGAACTGAGGTTCCCGTCCCTGACTAACACCAGGTTTGAAAAAGACGTCGTGATTCTTGTTCTCCCTAGGTAGTAGAATCAGAAAAACATCATGCTTTCAAGATTCTCTCCTTGCCTTAAGAGAGATCCAGAGAATAATATTGGAAAAAACGGCCTATTACTGCGAAATACCACTTTCAGAACTGATGTTCCCGTCCCAGACAAACACCAGATTTGAAAAACACGTCGTGATTCATGTTCTCCCTAGGTAGTAGAATCAGAAAAACATCATGGTTTGACGCTTCTCTCCTTGCCTTAAGAGAGATCCAGAGAATAAAGTTGGAAAAAACGGCCTATTACTGCATATACTCTAAAGGCCTATTGTATTGACGGTGAAACTCGATTTTTAGAACTGAGGTTCCCTTCCCTGACTAACACCAGATTTGAAAAAGACGTCGTGATTCATGTTCTCCGTAGGTAGTAGAATCAGAAAAACATTATGGTTTCAAGCTTTTCTCCTTGCCTTAAGAGAGATCCAGAGAATAATGTTCGAAAAAACGGCATGTTACCGCGAAATACCACTTTCAGAACAGAGGTTCCCGTCCCAGACAAACACCAGATGCGAAAAACACGTCTTGATTCATGTTCTCCCTAGGTAGTAGAATCAGAAAAACATCATGTTTCAAGCTGCTCTCCTTGCCTTAAGAGAGATCAAAAGAATAAAGTTGGAAAAAACGGCCTATTACCGCATATGCTCAAAAGGCCAATTTTATTAACGGTGAAACTCCACTTTTAGAACTGAGGTCCCCGGCCCAGACAAAAACCAGATTTGAAAAAGACGTCGTGATTCATGTTCTCCCTAGGTAGTAGAATCAGAAAAACTTCATGGTTTCAAGATTCTCTCCTTGCCTTAGGAGAGATCCAGAGAATGATATTGGAAAAAACGGCCTATTACCGCGAAATACCACTTTAAGAACTGAGTTTCCCGGCCCAGACAAACACCAGATTTGAAAAAGACGCCATGATTAATGTTCTCCCTAGGTAGTAGAATCAGAAAAACATCATGGTTTCAAGATTCTCTCCTTGCCTTAAGAGAGATCCAGAGAATAATATTGGAAAAAACGGCATATTACTGCATACACTCTAAAGGCCTACTGTATTGACGGTGAAACTCGATTTTTAGAACTGAGGTTCCCGTCCCTGACTAACACCAGGTTTGAAAAAGACGTCGTGATTCTTGTTCTCCCTAGGTAGTAGAATCAGAAAAACATCATGCTTTCAAGATTCTCTCCTTGCCTTAAGAGAGATCCAGAGAATAATATTGGAAAAAACGGCCTATTACTGCGAAATACCACTTTCAGAACTGATGTTCCCGTCCCAGACAAACACCAGATTTGAAAAACACGTCGTGATTCATGTTCTCCCTAGGTAGTAGAATCAGAAAAACATCATGGTTTGACGCTTCTCTCCTTGCCTTAAGAGAGATCCAGAGAATAAAGTTGGAAAAAACGGCCTATTACTGCATATACTCTAAAGGCCTATTGTATTGACGGTGAAACTCGATTTTTAGAACTGAGGTTCCCTTCCCTGACTAACACCAGATTTGAAAAAGACGTCGTGATTCATGTTCTCCGTAGGTAGTAGAATCAGAAAATCATCATGGTTTCAAGCTTTTCTCCTTGCCTTAAGAGAGATCCAGAGAATAATGTTCGAAAAAACGGCATGTTACCGCGAAATACCACTTTCAGAACAGAGGTTCCCGTCCCAGACAAACACCAGATGTGAAAAACACGTCTTGATTCATGTTCTCCCTAGGTAGTAGAATCAGAAAAACATCATGTTTCAAGCTGCTCTCCTTGCCTTAAGAGAGATCAAAAGAATAAAGTTGGAAAAAACGGCCTATTACCGCATATGCTCAAAAGGCCAATTTTATTGACGGTGAAACTCCACTTTTAGAACTGAGGTCCCCGGCCCAGACAAAAACCAGATTTGAAAAAGACGTCGTGATTCATGTTCTCCCTAGGTAGTAGAATCAGAAAAACTTCATGGTTTCAAGATTCTCTCCTTGCCTTAGGAGAGATCCAGAGAATGATATTGGAAAAAACGGCCTATTACCGCGAAATACCACTTTAAGAACTGAGTTTCCCGGCCCAGACAAACACCAGATTTGAAAAAGACGCCATGATTAATGTTCTCCCTAGGTAGTAGAATCAGAAAAACATCATGGTTTCAAGATTCTCTCCTTGCCTTAAGAGAGATCCAGAGAATAATATTGGAAAAAACGGCATATTACTGCATACACTCTAAAGGCCTATTGTATTGACGGTGAAACTCGATTTTTAGAACTGAGGTTCCCGGCCCTGACTAACCCCAGATTTGAAAAAGACGTCGTGATTCATGTTCTCCCTAGGTAGTAGAATCAGAAAAACATCATGGTTTCAAGATTCTCTCCTTGCCTTAAGAGAGATCCAGAGAATAATATTGGAAAAAACGGCATATTACCGCGAAATACCACTTTAAGAACTGAGGTTCCCGGCCCAGACAAACACCAGATTTGAAAAAGACGCCGTGATTCATGTTCTTCCTAGGAAGTAGAATCAGAAAAACATCATGGTTTCAAGATTCTCTCCTTGCCTTAAGAGAGATCCAGAGAATAATATTGGAAAAAACGGCATATTACTGCGAAATACCACTTTCAGAACAGAGGTTCCCGGCCCAGACAAACACCAGATTTGAAAAAGACGTCGTGATTCATGTTCTCCCTAGGTAGTAGAATCAGAAAAACATCATGGTTTCAAGATTCTCTCCTTGCCTTAAGAGAGATCGAAAGAATAAAGTTGGAAAAAACGGCCTATTACCTCATATACTCTAAAGGCCTATTGTATTGACGGTGAAACTCGATTTTTAGAACTGAGGTTCCCGGCCCTGACTAATACCAGA
Source organism: Liasis olivaceus (assembly GCA_030867105.1). NCBI lineage: Eukaryota > Metazoa > Chordata > Lepidosauria > Squamata > Pythonidae > Liasis > Liasis olivaceus. The sequence continues at coordinate 62,303,540 of CM061351.1, forward strand.
TGTGAAAAAGACGTCGTGATTCATGTTCTCCCTAGGTAGTAGAATCAGAAAAACATCATGCTTTCAAGATTCTCTCCTTGCCTTAAGAGAGACCCAGGGAATAATATTGGAAAAAACGGCCTATTACTGCGAAATACCACTTTCAGAACTGAGGTTCCCGTCCCAGACAAACACCAGATTCGAAAAACACGTCCTGATTCATGTTCTCCCTAGGTAGTAGAATCAGAAAAACATCATGTTTCAAGCTGCTCTCCTTGCCTTAAGAGAGATCAAAAGAATAAAGTTGGAAAAAACGTCCTATTACCGCATATGCTCAAAAGGCCAATTTTATTGACGGTGAAACTCCACTTTTAGAACTGAGGTCCCCGGCCCAGACAAAAACCAGATTTGAAAAAGACGTCGTGATTCATGTTCTCCCTAGGTAGCAGAATCAGAAACACATCATGGTTTCAAGATTCTCTCCTTGCCTTAAGAGAGATCCAGAGAATAATATTGGAAAAAACGGCATATTACCGCGAAATACCACTTTCAGAACTAAGGTTCCCGGCCCAGACAAACACCAGATTTGAAAAAGACGCCGTGATTCATGTTCTCCCTAGGTAGTAGAATCAGAAAAACATCATGGTTTCAAGATTCTCTCCTTGCCTTAAGAGAGATCCAGAGAATTATATTTGAAAAAACGGCATTTTACTGCGAAATACCACTTTCAGAACTGAGGTTCCCGGCCCAGACAAACACCAGATTTGAAAAAGACATCGTGATTCATGTTCTCCCTAGGTAGTAGAATCAGAAAAACATCATGATTTCAAGATTCTCTCCTTGCCTTAAGAGAGATCCAGGGAATAATGTTCGAAAAAACAGCATATTACCGCGAAATACCACTTTCAGAACTGAGGTTCCCTGCCCAGAGAAACACAAGGTTTGAAAAACACGTCTAGATTCATGTTCTCCCTAGGTAGTAGAATCAGAAAAACACCATGATTTCAAGCTTCTCTCCTTGCCTTAAGAGAGATCCAAATAATAAAGTTGGAAAAAACGGCCTATTACTGCATATACTCTAAAGGCCTATTGTATTGACGGTGAAACTCGATTTTTTGAACTGGGGTTCCCGTCCCTGACTAACACCAGATTTGAAAAAGACGTCGTGATTCATGTTCTCCCTAGGTAGTAGAATCAGAAAAACATCATGCTTTCAAGATTCTCTCCTTGTCTTAAGAGAGATCCAGAGAATAATATTTGAAAAAACGGCCTATTACTGCGAAATACCACTTTCAGAACTGAGGTTTCCGTCCCAGACAAACACCAGATGCGAAAAACACGTCTTGATTCATGTTCTCCCTAGGTAGTAGAATCAGAAAAACATCATGTTTCAAGCTGCTCTCCTTGCCTTAAGAGAGATCAAAAGAATAAAGTTGGAAAAAACGGGCTATTACCGCATATGCTAAAAAGGCCAATTTTATTGACGGTGAAACTCCACTTTTAGAACTGAGGTCCCCGGCCCAGACAAAAACCAGATTTGAAAAAGACGTCGTGATTCATGTTCTCCCTAGGTAGTAGAATCAGAAAAACTTCATGGTTTCAAGATTCTCTCCTTGCCTTAGGAGAGATCCAGAGAATGATATTGGAAAAAACGGCATATTACCGCGAAATACCACTTTAAGAACTGAGTTTCCCGGCCCAGACAAACACCAGATTTGAAAAAGACGCCGTGATTAATGTTCTCCCTAGGTAGTAGAATCAGAAAAACATCATGGTTTCAAGATTCTCTCCTTGCCTTAAGAGAGATCCAGAGAATAATATTGGAAAAAACGGCATATTACTGCATACACTCTAAAGGCCTATTGTATTGACGGTGAAACTCGATTTTTAGAACTGAGGTTCCCGGCCCTGACTAACCCGAGATTTGAAAAAGACGTCGTGATTCATGTTCTCCCTAGGTAGTAGAATCAGAAAAACATCATGGTTTCAAGATTCTCTCCTTGCCTTAAGAGAGATCCAGAGAATAATATTGGAAAAAACGGCATATTACCGCGAAATACCACTTTAAGAACTGAGGTTCCCGGCCCAGACAAACACCAGATTTGAAAAAGACGCCGTGATTCATGTTCTCCCTAGGAAGTAGAATCAGAAAAACATCATGGTTTCAAGATTCTCTCCTTGCCTTAAGAGAGATCCAGAGAATAATATTGGAAAAAACGGCATATTACTGCGAAATACCACTTTCAGAACAGAGGTTCCCGGCCCAGACAAACACCAGATTTGAAAAAGACGTCGTGATTCATGTTCTCCCTAGGTAGTAGAATCAGAAAAACATCATGGTTTCAAGATTCTCTCCTTGCCTTAAGAGAGATCGAAAGAATAAAGTTGGAAAAAATGGCCTATTACCTCATATACTCTAAAGGCCAATTTTATTGACGGTGAAACTCCACTTTTAGAACTGAGGTCCCCGGCCCAGACAAAAACCAGATTTGAAAAAGACGTCGTGATTCATGTTCTCCCTAGGTAGCAGAATCAGAAACACATCATGGTTTCAAGATTCTCTCCTTGCCTTAAGAGAGATCCAGAGAATAATATTGGAAAAAACGGTATATTACCGCGAAATACCACTTTCAGAACTAAGGTTCCCGGCCCAGACAAACACCAGATTTGAAAAAGACGCCGTGATTCATGTTCTCCCTAGGTAGTAGAATCAGAAAAACATCATGGTTTCAAGATTCTCTCCTTGCCTTAAGAGAGATCCAGAGAATAATATTTGAAAAAACGGCATTTTACTGCGAAATACCACTTTCAGAACTGAGGTTCCCGGCCCAGACAAACACCAGATTTGAAAAAGACATCGTGATTCATGTTCTCCCTAGGTAGTAGAATCAGAAAAACATCATGATTTCAAGATTCTCTCCTTGCCTTAAGAGAGATCCAGGGAATAATGTTCGAAAAAACAGCATATTACCGCGAAATACCACTTTCAGAACTGAGGTTCCCTGCCCAGAGAAACACAAGGTTTGAAAAACACGTCTAGATTCATGTTCTCCCTAGGTAGTAGAATCAGAAAAACACCATGATTTCAAGCTTCTCTCCTTGCCTTAAGAGAGATCCAAATAATAAAGTTGGAAAAAACGGCCTATTACTGCATATACTCTAAAGGCCTATTGTATTGACGGTGAAACTCGATTTTTTGAACTGGGGTTCCCGTCCCTGACTAACACCAGATTTGAAAAAGACGTCGTGATTCATGTTCTCCCTAGGTAGTAGAATCAGAAAAACATCATGCTTTCAAGATTCTCTCCTTGTCTTAAGAGAGATCCAGAGAATAATATTTGAAAAAACGGCCTATTACTGCGAAATACCACTTTCAGAACTGAGGTTTCCGTCCCAGACAAACACCAGATGCGAAAAACACGTCTTGATTCATGTTCTCCCTAGGTAGTAGAATCAGAAAAACATCATGTTTCAAGCTGCTCTCCTTGCCTTAAGAGAGATCAAAAGAATAAAGTTGGAAAAAACGGGCTATTACCGCATATGCTAAAAAGGCCAATTTTATTGACGGTGAAACTCCACTTTTAGAACTGAGGTCCCCGGCCCAGACAAAAACCAGATTTGAAAAAGACGTCGTGATTCATGTTCTCCCTAGGTAGTAGAATCAGAAAAACTTCATGGTTTCAAGATTCTCTCCTTGCCTTAGGAGAGATCCAGAGAATGATATTGGAAAAAACGGCATATTACCGCGAAATACCACTTTAAGAACTGAGTTTCCCGGCCCAGACAAACACCAGATTTGAAAAAGACGCCGTGATTAATGTTCTCCCTAGGTAGTAGAATCAGAAAAACATCATGGTTTCAAGATTCTCTCCTTGCCTTAAGAGAGATCCAGAGAATAATATTGGAAAAAACGGCATATTACTGCATACACTCTAAAGGCCTATTGTATTGACGGTGAAACTCGATTTTTAGAACTGAGGTTCCCGGCCCTGACTAACCCCAGATTTGAAAAAGACGTCGTGATTCATGTTCTCCCTAGGTAGTAGAATCAGAAAAACATCATGGTTTCAAGATTCTCTCCTTGCCTTAAGAGAGATCCAGAGAATAATATTGGAAAAAACGGCATATTACCGCGAAATAACACTTTAAGAACTGAGGTTCCCGGCCCAGACAAACACCAGATTTGAAAAAGACGCCGTGATTCATGTTCTCCCTAGGTAGTAGAATCAGAAAAACATCATGGTTTCAAGATTCTCTCCTTGCCTTAAGAGAGATCCAGAGAATAATATTGGAAAAAACGGCCTATTACCGCATATGCTCAAAAGGCCAATTTTATTGACGGTGAAACTCCACTTTTAGAACTGCGTTCCCCGGCCCAGACAAAAACCAGATTTGAAAAAGACGTCGTGATTCATGTTCTCCCTAGGTAGCAGAATCAGAAACACATCATGGTTTCAAGATTCTCTCCTTGCCTTAAGAGGGATCCAGAGAATAATATTGGAAAAAACGGCATATTACCGCGAAATACCACTTTCAGAACTAAGGTTCCCGGCCCAGACAAACACCAGATTTGAAAAAGACGCCGTGATTCATGTTCTCCCTAGGTAGTAGAATCAGAAAAACATCATGGTTTCAAGATTCTCTCCTTGCATTAAGAGAGATCCAGAGAATAATATTGGAGAAAACGGCATATTACCGCGAAATACCACTTTAAGAACTGAGGTTCCCGGCCTAGACAAACACCAGATTTGAAAAAGACGCCGTGATTCATGTTCTCCATAGATAGTAGAATCAGAAAAACATCATGGTTTCAAGATTCTCTCCTTGCATTAAGAGAGATCCAGAGAATAATATTGGAAAAAACGGCCTATAACTGCGAAATACCACTTTCAGAACTGAGGTTCCCGGCCCAGACAAACACCAGATTTGAAAAAGACGTCGTGATTCATGTTCTCCGTAGCTAGTAGAATCAGAAAAACATCATGGTTTCAAGCTTGTCTCCTTGCCTTAAGAGAGATCCAGAGAATAATGTTCGAAAAAACGGCATGTTACCGCTAAATACCACTTTCAGAACTGAGGTTCCCTGCCCAGAGAAACACAAGATTTGAAAAACACGTCGTGATTCATGTTCTCCCTAGGTAGTAGAATCAGAAAAACATCATGATTTCAAGATTCTCTCCTTGCCTTAAGAGAGATCCAGAGAATAATGTTCGAAAAAACAGCATATTACCGCGAAATACCACTTTCAGAACTGAGGTTCCCTGCCCAGAGAAACACAAGGTTTGAAAAACACGTCTAGATTCATGTTCTCCCTAGGTAGTAGAATCAGAAAAACACCATGATTTCAAGCTTCTCTCCTTGCCTTAAGAGAGATCCAAAGAATAAAGTTGGAAAAAACGGCCTATTACTGCATATACTCTAAAGGCCTATTGTATTGACGGTGAAACTCGATTTTTAGAACTGAGGTTCCCTTCCCTGACTAACACCAGATTTGAAAAAGACGTCGTGATTCATGTTCTCCCTAGGTAGTAGAATCAGAAAAACATCATGCTTTCAAGATTCTCTCCTTGCCTTAAGAGAGATTCAGAGAATAATATTTGAAAAAACGGCCAATTACTGCGAAATACCACTTTCAGAACAGAGGTTCCCGTCCCAGACAAACACCACATGCGAAAAACACATCTTGATTCATGTTCTCCCTAGGTAGTAGAATCAGAAAAACATCATGTTTCAAGCTGCTCTCCTTGCCTTAAGAGAGATCAAAGGAATAAATTTGGAAAAAACGGCCTATTACCGCATATGCTCAAAAGGCCAATTTTCTTGACGGTGAAACTCCGCTTTTAGAACTGAGGTCCCCGGCCCAGAGAAAAACCAGATTTGAAAAAGACGTCGTGATTCATGTTCTCCCTAGGTAGTAGAATCAGAAAAACATCATGGTTTCAAGATTCTCTCCTTGCCTTAAGAGACATCCAGAGAATAATATTGGAAAAAACGGCATATTACCGCGAAATACCACTTTAAGAACTGAGGTTCCCGGCCCAGACAAACACCAGATTTGAAAAAGACGCCGTGATTCATGTTCTCCCTAGGTAGTAGAATCAGAAAAACATCATGGTTTCAAGATTCTCTCCTTGCCTTAAGAGAGATCCAGAGAATAATATTGGAAAAAACGGCATATTACTGCATACACTCTAAAGGCCTACTGTATTGACGGTGAAACTCGATTTTTAGAACTGAGGTTCCCGTCCCTGACTAACACCAGGTTTGAAAAAGACGTCGTGATTCTTGTTCTCCATAGGTAGTAGAATCAGAAAAACATCATGCTTTCAAGATTCTCTCCTTGCCTTAAGAGAGATCCAGAGAATAATATTGGAAAAAACGGCCTATTACTGCGAAATACCACTTTCAGAACTGATGTTCCCGTCCCAGACAAACACCAGATTTGAAAAACACGTCGTGATTCATGTTCTCCCTAGGTAGTAGAATCAGAAAAACATCATGGTTTGACGCTTCTCTCCTTGCCTTAAGAGAGATCCAGAGAATAAAGTTGGAAAAAACGGCCTATTACTGCATATACTCTAAAGGCCTATTGTATTGACGGTGAAACTCGATTTTTAGAACTGAGGTTCCCTTCCCTGACTAACACCAGATTTGAAAAAGACGTCGTGATTCATGTTCTCCGTAGGTAGTAGAATCAGAAAAACATCATGGTTTCAAGCTTTTCTCCTTGCCTTAAGAGAGATCCAGAGAATAATGTTCGAAAAAACGGCATGTTACCGCGAAATACCACTTTCAGAACAGAGGTTCCCGTCCCAGACAAACACCAGATGCGAAAAACACGTCTTGATTCATGTTCTCCCTAGGTAGTAGAATCAGAAAAACATCATGTTTCAAGCTGCTCTCCTTGCCTTAAGAGAGATCAAAAGAATAAAGTTGGAAAAAACGGCCTATTACCGCATATGCTCAAAAGGCCAATTTTATTGACGGTGAAACTCCACTTTTAGAACTGAGGTCCCCGGCCCAGACAAAAACCAGATTTGAAAAAGACGTCGTGATTCATGTTCTCCCTAGGTAGTAGAATCAGAAAAACTTCATGGTTTCAAGATTCTCTCCTTGCCTTAGGAGAGATCCAGAGAATGATATTGGAAAAAACGGCCTATTACCGCGAAATACCACTTTAAGAACTGAGTTTCCCGGCCCAGACAAACACCAGATTTGAAAAAGACGCCATGATTAATGTTCTCCCTAGGTAGTAGAATCAGAAAAACATCATGGTTTCAAGATTCTCTCCTTGCCTTAAGAGAGATCCAGTGAATAATATTGGAAAAAACGGCATAATACTGCATACACTCTAAAGGCCTATTGTATTGACGGTGAAACTCGATTTTTAGAACTGAGGTTCCCGGCCCTGACTAACCCCAGATTTGAAAAAGACGTCGTGATTCATGTTCTCCCTAGGTAGTAGAATCAGAAAAACATCATGGTTTCAAGATTCTCTCCTTGCCTTAAGAGAGATCCAGAGAATAATATTGGAAAAAACGGCATATTACCGCGAAATACCACTTTAAGAACTGAGGTTCCCGGCCCAGACAAACACCAGATTTGAAAAAGACGCCGTGATTCATGTTCTCCCTAGGTAGTAGAATCAGAAAAACATCATGGTTTCAAGATTCTCTCCTTGCCTTAAGAGAGATCCAGAGAATAATATTGGAAAAAACGGCCTATTACCGCATATGCTCAAAAGGCCAATTTTATTGACGGTGAAACTCCACTTTTAGAACTGAGTTCCCCGGCCCAGACAAAAACCAGATTTGAAAAAGACGTCGTGATTCATGTTCTCCCTAGGTAGCAGAATCAGAAACACATCATGGTTTCAAGATTCTCTCCTTGCCTTAAGAGGGATCCAGAGAATAATATTGGAAAAAACAGCATATTACCGCGAAATACCACTTTCAGAACTAAGGTTCCCGGCCCAGACAAATACCAGATTTGAAAAAGACGCCGTGATTCATGTTCTCCCTAGGTAGTAAAATCAGAAAAACATCATGGTTTCAAGATTCTCTCCTTGCCTTAAGAGAGATCCAAAGAATAAAGTTGGAAAAAACGGCCTATTACCGCATATACTCTAAAGGCCTATTGTATTGACGGTGAAACTCGATTTTTAGAACTGAGGTTCCCGGCCCTGACTAACACCAGATTTGAAAAGGACGTCGTGATTCATGTTCTCCCTAGGAAGTAGAATCAGAAAAACATCATGATTTCAAGATTCTCTCCTTGACTTAAGAGAGATCCAGCGAATTATGTTCGAAAAAACAGCATATTACCGCGAAATACCACTTTCAGAACTGATGTTCCCTGCCCAGACAAACACAAGATTTGAAAAACACGTCGTGATTCATGTTCTCCCTAGGTAGTAGAATCAGAAAAACATCATGGTTTCAAGCTTCTCTCCTTGCCTTAAGAGAGATCCAAAGAATAAAGTTGGAAAAAATGGCCTATTACCGCATATACTCTAAAGGCCTATTGTATTGATGGTGAAACTCGATTTTTAGAACTGAGGTTCCCGGCCCTGACTAACCCCAGATTTGAAAAAGACGTCGTGATTCATGTTCTCCCTAGGTAGTAGAATCAGAAAAACATCATGCTTTCAAGATTCTCTCCTTGCCTTAAGAGAGATCCAGAGAATAATGTTCGAAAAAACGGCCTGTTACCGCGAAATACTACTTTCAGAACTGAGGTTCCCTGCCCAGACAAACACAAGATTTGAAAAACACGTCTTGATTCATGTTCTCCCTAGGTAGTAGAATCAGAAAAACATCATGGTTTCAAGCTTCTCTCCTTGCCTTAAGAGAGATCCAAAGAATAAAGTTGGAAAAAACGGCCTATTACCGCATATACTCTAAAGGCCTATTGTATTGACGGTGAAACTCGATTTTTAGAACTGAGGTTCCCGGCCCTGACTAACACCAGATTTGAAAAGGACGTCGTGATTCATGTTCTCCCTAGGTAGTAGAATCAGAAAAACATCATGGTTTCAAGATTCTCTCCTTGCCTTAAGAGAGATCCAGAGAATAATATTGGAAAAAACGGCATATTACCGCGAAATACCACTTTAAGAACTGAGGTTCCCGGCCCAGACAAACACCAGATTTGAAAAAGACGTCGTGATTCATGTTCTCCCTAGGTAGTAGAATCAGAAAAACATCATGCTTTCAAGATTCTCTCCTTGCCTTAAGAGAGATCCAGAGAATAATATTGGAAAAAACGGCCTATTACTGCATATACTCTAAAGGCCTATTGTATTGACGGTGAAACTCGATTTTTAGAACTGAGGTTCCCTTCCCTGACTAACACCAGATTTGAAAAAGACGTCGTGATTCATGTTCTCCGTAGGTAGTAGAATCAGAAAAACATCATGGTTTCAAGCTTTTCTCCTTGCCTTAAGAGAGATCCAGAGAATAATGTTCGAAAAAACGGCATGTTACCGCGAAATACCACTTTCAGAACAGAGGTTCCCGTCCCAGACAAACACCAGATGCGAAAAACACGTCTTGATTCATGTTCTCCCTAGGTAGTAGAATTTGAAAAACATCATGTTTCAAGCTGCTCTCCTTGCCTTAAGAGAGATCAAAAAAATAAAGTTGGAAAAAACGGCCTATTACCGCATATGCTCAAAAGGCCAATTTTATTGACGGTGAAACTCCACTTTTAGAACTGAGGTCCCCGGCCCAGACAAAAACCAGATTTGAAAAAGACGCTGTGATTCATGTTGTCCCTAGGTAGTAGAATCAGAAAAACATCATCGTTTCAAGATTCTCTCCTTGCCTTAAGAGAGACCCAGGGAATAATATTGGAAAAAACGGCATATTACTGCGAAATACCACTTTCAGAACTGAGGTTCCCTGCCCAGACAAACACCAGATTTGAAAAAGACGTCGTGATTCTTGTTCTCCGTAGGTAGTAGAATCAGAAAAACATCATGATTTCAAGATTCTCTCCTTGCCTTAAGAGAGATCTAGAGAATTATGTTCGAAAAAACAGCATATTACCGCGAAATACCACTTTCAGAACTGAGGTTCCCTGCCCAGACAAACACAAGATTTGAAAAACCCGTCGTGATTCATGTTCTCACTAGGTAGTAGAATCAGAAAAACATCATGATTTCAAGCTTCTCTCCTTGCCTTAAGAGAGATCCAAAGAATGAAGTTGGAAAAAACGGCCTATTACTGCATATACTCTAAAGGCCTACTGTATTGACGGTGAAACTCGATTTTTAGAACTGAGGTTCCCGTCCCTGACTAACACCAGGTTTGAAAAAGACGTCGTGATTCTTGTTCTCCCTAGGTAGTAGAATCAGAAAAACATCATGCTTTCAAGATTCTCTCCTTCCCTTAAGAGACATCCAGAGAATAATATTGGAAAAAACGGCCTATTACTGCGAAATACCACTTTCAGAACTGAGGTTCCCGTCCCAGACAAACACCAGATTTGAAAAACACGTCGTGATTCATGTTCTCCCTAAGTAGTAGAATCAGAAAAACATCATGGTTTGAAGCTTCTCTCCTTGCCTTAAGAGAGATCCAAAGAATAAAGTTGGAAAAAACGGCCTATTACCGCATATACTCTAAAGACCTATTGTATTGACGGTGAAACTCGATTTTTAGAACTGAGGTTCCCGGCCCTGACTAACCCCAGATTTGAAACAGACGTCGTGATTCATGTTCTCCCTAGGTAGTAGAATCAGAAAAACATCATGGTTTCAAGATTCTCTCCTTGCCTTAAGAGAGATCCAGAGAATAATATTGGAAAAAACGGCATATTACCGCGAAATACCACTTTAAGAACTGAGGTTCCCGGCCTAGACAAACACCAGATTTGAAAAAGACGCCGTGATTCATGTTCTCCATAGGTAGTAGAATCAGAAAAACATCATGGTTTCAAGATTCTCTCCTTGCATTAAGAGAGATCCAGAGAATAATATTGGAAAAAACGGCCTATTACTGCGAAATACCACTTTCAGAACTGAGGTTCCCGGCCCAGACAAACACCAGATTTGAAAAAGACGTCGTGATTCATGTTCTCCGTAGGTAGTAGAATCAGAAAAACATCATGGTTTCAAGCTTGTCTCCTTGCCTTAAGAGAGATCCAGAGAATAATGTTCGAAAAAACGGCATGTTACCGCGAAATACCACTTTCAGAACTGAGGTTCCCTGCCCAGAGAAACACAAGATTTGAAAAACACATCGTGATTCATGTTCTCCCTAGGTAGTAGAATCAGAAAAACATCATGATTTCAAGATTCTCTCCTTGCCTTAAGAGAGATCCAGAGAATAATGTTCGAAAAAACAGCATATTACCGCGAAATACCACTTTCAGAACTGAGGTTCCCTGCCCAGAGAAACACAAGGTTTGAAAAACAAGTCTAGATTCATGTTCTCCCTAGGTAGTAGAATCAGAAAAACACCATGATTTCAAGCTTCTCTCCTTGCCTTAAGAGAGATCCAAAGAATAAAGTTGGAAAAAACAGCCTATTACTGCATATACTCTAAAGGCCTATTGTATTGACGGTGAAACTCCATTTTTAGAACTGAGGTTCCCTTCCCTGACTAACACCAGATTTGAAAAAAACGTCGTGATTCATGTTCTCCCTAGGTAGTAGAATCAGAAAAACATCATGGTTTCAAGATTCTCTCCTTGCCTTAAGAGAGATCCAGAGAATAATATTGGAAAAAATGGCATATTACTGCATACACTCTAAAGGCCTACTGTATTGACGGTGAAACTCGATTTTTAGAACTGAGGTTCCCGTCCCTGACTAACACCAGGTTTGAAAAAGACATCGTGATTCTTGTTCTCCCTAGGTAGTAGAATCAGAAAAACATCATGCTTTCAAGATTCTCTCCTTGCCTTAAGAGAGATCCAGAGAATAATATTGGAAAAAACGGCCTATTACTGCGAAATACCACTTTCAGAACTGAGGTTCCCGTCCCAGACAAACACCAGATTTGAAAAACACGTCGTGATTCATGTTCTCCCTAAGTAGTAGAATCAGAAAAACATCATGGTTTGAAGCTTCTCTCCTTGCCTTAAGAGAGATCCAAAGAATAAAGTTGGAAAAAACGGCCTATTACCGCATATACTCTAAAGGCCTATTGAATTGACGGTGAAACTCGATTTTTAGAACTGAGGTTCCCGGCCCTGACTAACCCCAGATTTGAAAAAGACGTCGTGATTCATGTTCTCCCTAGGTAGTAGAATCAGAAAAACATCATGGTTTCAAGATTCTCTCGTTGCCTTAAGAGAGATCCAGAGAATAATATTGGAAAAAACGGCCTATTACTGCGAAATACCACTTTCAGAACAGAGGTTCCAGTCCCAGACAAACACCACATGCGAAAAACACGTCTTGATTCATGTTCTCCCTAGGTAGTAGAATCAGAAAAACCTCATGTTTCAAGCTGCTCTCCTTGCCTTAAGAGAGATCAAAAGAATAAAGTTGGAAAAAACGGCCTATTACCGCATATGCTCAAAAGGCCAATTTTATTGACGGTGAAACTCCACTTTTAGAAATGAGGTCCCCGGCCCAGACAAAAACCAGATTTGAAAAAGACGTCGTGATTCATGTTCTCCCTAGGTAGTAGAATCAGAAAAACATCATGGTTTCAAGATTCTCTCCTTGCCTTAAGAGAGATCCAGAGCATAATATTGGAAAAAACGGTATATTACTGCATACACTCTAAAGGCCTACTGTATTGACGGTGAAACTCGATTTTTAGAACTGAGGTTCCCGTCCCTGACTAACACCAGGTTTGAAAAAGACGTCGTGATTCTTGTTCTCCCTAGGTAGTAGAATCAGAAAAACATCATGCTTTCAACATTCTCTCCTTGCCTTAAGAGAGATCCAGAGAATAATATTGGAAAAAACGGCCTATTACTGCGAAATACCACTTTCAGAACTGAGGTTCCCGTCCCAGACAAACACCAGATTTGAAAAACACGTCGTGATTCATGTTCTCCCTAGGTAGTAGAATCAGAAAAACATCATGGTTTGAAGCTTCTCTCCTTGCCTTAAGAGAGATCCATAGAATAAAGTTGGAAAAAACGGCCTATTACCGCATATACTCTAAAGGCCTATTGTATTGACGGTGAAACTCGATTTTTAGAACTGAGGTTCCCGGCCCTGACTAACACCGGATTTGAAAAGGACGTCGTGATTCATGTTCTCCCTAGGTAGTAGAATCAGAAAAACATCATGGTTTCAAGATTCTCTCCTTGCCTTAACAGAGATCCAGAGAATAATATTGGAAAAAACGGCATATTAACGCGAAATACCACTTTAAGAACTGAGGTTCCCGGCCCAGACAAACACCAGATTTGAAAAAGACGCCGTGATTCATGTTCTCACTAGGTAGTAGAATCAGAAAAACATCATGGTTTAAAGATTCTCTCCTTGCCTTAAGAGAGATCCAGAGAATAATGTTCGAAAAAACGGCATGTTACCGCGAAACACCACTTTCAGAACTGAGGTTCCCTGCCCAGAGAAACACAAGGTTTGAAAAAGACGTCTAGATTCATGTTCTCCCTAGGTAGTAGAATAATAAAAACATCATGGTTTCAAGCTTCTCTCCTTGCCTTAAGAGAGATCCAAAGAATAATGTTGGAAAAAACGGCCTATTACCGCATATACTGTAAAGGCCTATTGTATTGACAGTGAAACTCGATTTTTAGAACTGAGGTTCCCGGCTCTGACTAACACCGGATTTGAAAAGGACATCGTGATTCATGTTCTCCCTAGGTAGTAGAATCAGAAAAACATCATGGTTTCAAGATTCTCTCCTTGCCTTAAGAGAGATCCAGAGAATAATATTGGAAAAAACGGCATATTACCGCGAAATACCACTTTAAGAACTGAGGTTCCCGGCCCAGACAAACACCAGATTTGAAAAAGACGTCGTGATTCATGTCCTCCCTAGGTAGTAGAATCAGAAAAACATCATGCTTTCAAGATTCTCTCCTTGCCTTAAGAGAGATCCAGAGAATAATATTGGAAAAAACGGCCTATTACTGCGAAATACCACTTTCAGAACAGAGGTTCCCGTCCCAGACAAACACCAGATGCGAAAAACACGTCTTGATTCATGTTCTCCCTAGGTAGTAGAATTTGAAAAACATCATGTTTCAAGCTGCTCTCCTTGCCTTAAGAGAGATCAAAAGAATAAAGTTGGAAAAACGGCCTATTACCGCATATGCTCAAAAGGCCAATTTTATTGACGGTGAAACTCCACTTTTAGAACTGAGGTCCCCGGCCCAGACAAAAACCAGATTTCAGAAAGACGCCGTGATTCATGTTCTCCCTAGGTAGTAGAATCAGAAAAACATCATGGTTTCAAGATTCTCTCCTTCCCTTAAGAGAGACCCAGGGAATAATATTGGAAAAAACGGCATATTACTGCGAAATACCACTTTCAGAACTGAGGTTCCCGGCCCAGACAAACACCAGATTTGAAAAAGACGTCGTGATTCATGTTCTCCGTAGGGAGTAGAATCAGAAAAACATCATGATTTCAAGATTCTCTCCTTGCCTTAAGAGAGATCCAGAGAATAATGTTCGAAAAAACAGCATATTACCGAGAAATACTACTTTCAGAACTGAGTTTCCCTGCCCAGACAAACACAAGATTTGAAAAACACGTCGTGATTCATGTTCTCCCTAGGTAGTAGAATCAGAAAAACATCATGATTTCAAGCTTCTCTCCTTGCCTTAAGAGAGATCCAAAGAATAAAGTTGGAAAAAACGGCCTATTACTGCATATACTCTAAAGGCCTACTGTATTGACGGTGAAACTCGATTTTTAGAACTGAGGTTCCCGTCCCTGACTAAAACCAGGTTTGAAAAAGACGTCGTGATTCTTGTTCTCCCTAGGTAGTAGAATCAGAAAAACATCATGCTTTCAAGATTCTCTCCTTGCCTTAAGAGACATCCAGAGAATAATATTGGAAAAAACGGCCTATTACTGCGAAATACCACTTTCAGAACTGAGGTTCCCGTCCCAGACAAACACCAGATTTGAAAAACACGTCGTGATTCATGTTCTCCCTAGGTACTAGAATCAGAAAAACATCATGGTTTGAAGCTTCTCCCCTTGCCTTAAGAGAGATCCAAAAAATAAAGTTGGAAAAAACGGCCTATTACCGCATATACTCTAAAGGCCTATTGTATTGACGGTGAAACTCGATTTTTAGAACTGAGGTTCCCGTTCCTGACTAACCCCAGATTTGAAAAAGACGTCGTGATTCATGTTCTCCCTAGGTAATAGAATCAGAAAAACATCATGGTTTCAAGATTCTCTCCTTGCCTTAAGAGAGATCCAGAGAATAATGTTCAAAAAAACAGGATATTACAGCGAAATACCACTTTCAGAACTGAGGTTCCCTGCCCAGAGAAACACAAGGTTTGAAAAACACGTCTAGATTCATGTTCTCCCTAGGTAGTAGAATCAGAAAAACACCATGATTTCAAGCTTCTCTCCTTGCCTTAAGAGAGATCCAAAGAATAAAGTTGGAAAAAACGGCCTATTACTGCATATACTCTAAAGGCCTATTGTATTGACGGTGAAACTCGATTTTTAGAACTGAGGTTCCCTTCCCTGACTAACACCAGATTTGAAAAAGACGTCGTGATTCATGTTCTCCCTAGGTAGTAGAATCAGAAAAACACGATGCTTTCAAGATTCTCTCTTTGCCTTAAGAGAGATCCAGAGAATAATATTTGAAAAAACGGCCTATTACTGCGAAATACCACTTTCAGAACAGAGGTTCCCGTCCCAGACAAACACCACATGCGAAAAACACGTCTTGATTCATGTTCTCCCTAGGTAGTAGAATCAGAAAAACCTCATGTTTCAAGCTGCTCTCCTTGCCTTAAGAGAGATCAAAAGAATAAAGTTGGAAAAAACGGCCTATTACCGCATATGCTCAAAAGGCCAATTTTATTGACGGTGAAACTCCACTTTTAGAAATGAGGTCCCCGGCCCAGACAAAAACCAGATTTGAAAAAGACGTCGTGATTCATGTTCTCCCTAGGTAGTAGAATCAGAAAAACATCATGGTTTCAAGATTCTCTCCTTGCCTTAAGAGAGATCCAGAGAATAATATTGGAAAAAACGGCATATTACCGCGAAATACCACTTTAAGAACTGAGGTTCCCGGCCCAGACAAACACCAGATTTGAAAAAGACGCCGTGATTCATGTTCTCCCTAGGTAGTAGAATCAGAAAAACATCATGGTTTCAAGATTCTCTCCTTGCCTTAAGAGAGATCCAGAGAATAATATTGGAAAAAACGGTATATTACTGCATACACTCTAAAGGCCTACTGTATTGACGGTGAAACTCGATTTTTAGAACTGAGGTTCCCGTCCCTGACTAACACCAGGTTTGAAAAAGACGTCGTGATTCTTGTTCTCCCTAGGTAGTAGAATCAGAAAAACATCATGCTTTCAACATTCTCTCCTTGCCTTAAGAGAGATCCAGAGAATAATATTGGAAAAAACGGCCTATTACTGCGAAATACCACTTTCAGAACTGAGGTTCCCGTACCAGACAAACACCAGATTTGAAAAACACGTCGTGATTCTTGTTCTCCCTAGGTAGTAGAATCAGAAAAACATCATGGTTTGAAGCTTCTCCCCTTGCCTTAAGAGAGATCCAAAGAATAAAGGTGGAAAAAACGGCCTATTACCGCATATACTCTAAAGGCCTATTGTATTGACGGTGAAACTCGATTTTTAGAACTGAGGTTCCCGGCCCTGACTAACCCCAGATTTGAAAAAGACGTCGTGATTCATGTTCTCCCTAGGTATTAGAATCAGAAAAACATCATGGTTTCAAGATTCTCTCCTTGCCTTAAGAGAGATCCAGAGAATAATATTGGAAAAAACGGCATATTACTGCGAAATACCACTTTCAGAACTGAGGTTCCCGGCCCAGACAAACACCAGATTTGAAAAAGACGTCGTGATTCATGTTCTCCGTAGGTAGTAGAATCAGAAAAACATCATGATTTCAAGATTCTCTCCTTGCCTTAAGAGAGATCCAGAGAATTATGTTCGAAAAAACAGCATATTACCGAGAAATACGACTTTCAGAACTGAGGTTCCCTGCCCAGACAAACACAAGATTTGAAAAACACGTCGTGATTCATGTTCTCCCTAGGTAGTAGAATCAGAAAAACATCATGATTTCAAGCTTCTCTCCTTGCCTTAAGAGAGATCCAAAGAATAAAGTTGGAAAAAACGGCCTATTACTGCATATACTCTAAAGGCCTACTGTATTGACGGTGAAACTCGATTTTTAGAACTGAGGTTCCCGTCCCTGACTAACACCTGGTTTGAAAAAGACGTCGTGATTCTTGTTCTCCCTAGGTAGTAGAATCAGAAAAACATCATGCTTTCAACATTCTCTCCTTGCCTTAAGAGACATCCAGAGAAAAATATTGAAAAAACGGCCTATTACTGCGAAATACCACTTTCAGAACTGAGGTTCCCGTCCCAGACAAACACCAGATTTGAAAAACACGTCCTGATTCATGTTCTCCCTAGGTACTAGAATCAGAAAAACATCATGGTTTGAAGCTTCTCCCCTTGCCTTAAGAGAGATACAAAGAATAAAGTTGGAAAAAACGGCCTATTACCGCATATACTCTAAAGGCCTATTGTATTGACGGTGAAACTCGATTTTTAGAACTGAGGTTCCCGGCCCTGACTAACCCCAGATTTGAAAAAGACGTCGTGATTCATGTTCTCCCTAGGTAATAGAATCAGAAAAACATCATGGTTTCAAGATTCTCTCCTTGCCTTAAGAGAGATCCAGAGAATAATGTTCAAAAAAACAGGATATTACAGCGAAATACCACTTTCAGAACTGAGGTTCCCTTCCCAGAGAAACACAAGGTTTGAAAAACACGTCTAGATTCATGTTCTCCCTAGGTAGTAGAATCAGAAAAACACCATGATTTCAAACTTCTCTCCTTGCCTTAAGAGAGATCCAAAGAATAAAGTTGGAAAAAACGGCCTATTACTGCATATACTCTAAAGGCCTATTGTATTGACGGTGAAACTCGATTTTTAGAACTGAGGTTCCCTTCCCTGACTAACACCAGATTTGAAAAAGACGTCGTGATTCATGTTCTCCCTAGGTAGTAGAATCAGAAAAACACCATGCTTTCAAGATTCTCTCCTTGCCTTAAGAGAGATCCAGAGAATAATATTTGAAAAAACGGCCTATTACTGCGAAATACCACTTTCAGAACAGAGGTTCCCGTCCCAGACAAACACCACATGCGAAAAACACGTCTTGATTCATGTTCTCCCTAGGTAGTAGAATCAGAAAAACCTCATGTTTCAAGCTGCTCTCCTTGCCTTAAGAGAGATCAAAAGAATAAAGTTGGAAAAAACGGCCTATTACCGCATATGCTCAAAAGGCCAATTTTATTGACGGTGAAACTCCACTTTTAGAAATGAGGTCCCCGGCCCAGACAAAAACCAGATTTGAAAAAGACGTCGTGATTCATGTTCTCCCTAGGTAGTAGAATCAGAAAAACATCATGGTTTCAAGATTCTCTCCTTGCCTTAAGAGAGATCCAGAGAATAATATTGGAAAAAACGGCATATTACCGCGAAATACCACTTTAAGAACTGAGGTTCCCGGCCCAGACAAACACCAGATTTGAAAAAGACGCCGTGATTCATGTTCTCCCTAGGTAGTAGAATCAGAAAAACATCATGGTTTCAAGATTCTCTCCTTGCCTTAAGAGAGATGCAGAGAATAATATTGGAAAAAACGGTATATTACTGCATACACTCTAAAGGCCTACTGTATTGACGGTGAAACTCGATTTTTAGAACTGAGGTTCCCGTCCCTGACTAACACCAGGTTTGAAAAAGACGTCGTGATTCTTGTTCTCCCTAGGTAGTAGAATCAGAAAAACATCATGCTTTCAACATTCTCTCCTTGCCTTAAGAGAGATCCAGAGAATAATATTGGAAAAAACGGCCTATTACTGCGAAATACCACTTTCAGAACTGAGGTTCCCGTCCCAGACAAACACCAGATTTGAAAAACACGTCGTGATTCATGTTCTCTCTAGGTAGTAGAATCAGAAAAACATCATGGTTTGAAGCTTCTCCCCTTGCCTTAAGAGAGATCCAAAGAATAAAGGTGGAAAAAACGGCCTATTACCGCATATACTCTAAAGGCCTATTGTATTGACGGTGAAACTCGATTTTTAGAACTGAGGTTCCCGGCCCTGACTAACCCCAGATTTGAAAAAGACGTCGTGATTCATGTTCTCCCTAGGTATTAGAATCAGAAAAACATCATGGTTTCAAGATTCTCTCCTTGCCTTAAGAGAGATCCAGACAATAATATTGGAAAAAACGGCATATTACTGCGAAATACCACTTTCAGAACTGAGGTTCCCGGCCCAGACAAACACCAGATTTGAAAAAGACGTCGTGATTCATGTTCTCCGTAGGTAGTAGAATCAGAAAAACATCATGATTTCGAGATTCTCTCCTTGCCTTAAGAGAGATCCAGAGAATTATGTTCGAAAAAACAGCATATTACCGAGAAATACGACTTTCAGAACTGAGGTTCCCTGCCCAGACAAACACAAGATTTGAAAAACACGTCGTGATTCATGTTCTCCCTAGGTAGTAGAATCAGAAAAACATCATGATTTCAAGCCTCTCTCCTTGCCTTAAGAGAGATCCAAAGAATAAAGTTGGAAAAAACGGCCTATTACTGCATATACTCTAAAGGCCTACTGTATTGACGGTGAAACTCGATTTTTAGAACTGAGGTTCCCGTCCCTGACTAACACCAGGTTTGAAAAAGACATCGTGATTCTTGTTCTCCCTAGGTAGTAGAATCAGAAAAACATCCTGCTTTCAAGATTCTCTCCTTGCCTTAAGAGAGATCCAGAGAATCATATTGGAAAAAACGGCCTATTACTGCGAAATACCACTTTCAGAACTGAGGTTCCCGTCCCAGACAAACACCAGATTTGAAAAACACGTCCTGATTCATGTTCTCCCTAGGTACTAGAATCAGAAAAACATCATGGTTTGAAGCTTCTCCCCTTGCCTTAAGAGAGATACAAAGAATAAAGTTGGAAAAAACGGCCTATTACCGCATATACTCTAAAGGCCTATTGTATTGACGGTGAAACTCGATTTTTAGAACTGAGGTTCCCGGCCCTGACTAACCCCAGATTTGAAAAAGACGTCGTGATTCATGTTCTCCCTAGGTGATAGAATCAGAAAAACATCATGGTTTCAAGATTCTCTCCTTGCCTTAAGAGAGATCCAGAGAATAATGTTCAAAAAAACAGGATATTACAGCGAAATACCACTTTCAGAACTGAGGTTCCCTTCCCAGAGAAACACAAGGTTTGAAAAACACGTCTAGATTCATGTTCTCCCTAGGTAGTAGAATCAGAAAAACACCATGATTTCAAGCTTCTCTCCTTGCCTTAAGAGAGATCCAAAGAATAAAGTTGGAAAAAACGGCCTATTACTGCATATACTCTAAAGGCCTATTGTATTGACGGTGAAACTCGATTTTTAGAACTGAGGTTCCCTTCCCTGACTAACACCAGATTTGAAAAAGACGTCGTGATTCATGTTCTCCCTAGGTAGTAGAATCAGAAAAACACCATGCTTTCAAGATTCTCTCCTTGCCTTAAGAGAGATCCAGAGAATAATATTTGAAAAAACGGCCTATTACTGCGAAATACCACTTTCAGAACAGAGGTTCCCGTCCCAGACAAACACCACATGCGAAAAACACGTCTTGATTCATGTTCTCCCTAGGTAGTAGAATCAGAAAAACCTCATGTTTCAAGCTGCTCTCCTTGCCTTAAGAGAGATCAAAAGAATAAAGTTGGAAAAAACGGCCTATTACCGCATATGCTCAAAAGGCCAATTTTATTGACGGTGAAACTCCACTTTTAGAAATGAGGTCCCCGGCCCAGACAAAAACCAGATTTGAAAAAGACGTCGTGATTCATGTTCTCCCTAGGTAGTAGAATCAGAAAAACATCATGGTTTCAAGATTCTCTCCTTGCCTTAAGAGAGATCCAGAGAATAATATTGGAAAAAACGGCATATTTCCACGAAATACCACTTTAAGAATTGAGGTTCCCGGCCCAGACAAACACCAGATTTGAAAAAGACGCCGTGATTCATGTTCTCCCTAGGTAGTAGAATCAGAAAAACATTATGGTTTCAAGATTCTCTCCTTGCCTTAAGAGAGATCCAGAGAATAATATTGGAAAAAACGGTATATTACTGCATACATTCTAAAGGCCTACTGTATTGACGGTGAAACTCGATTTTTAGAACTGAGGTTCCCGTCCCTGACTAACACCAGGTTTGAAAAAGACGTCGTGATTCTTGTTCTCCCTAGGTAGTAGAATCAGAAAAACATCATGGTTTGAAGCTTCTCTCCTTGCCTTAAGAGAGATCCATAGAATAAAGTTGGAAAAAACGGCCTATTACCGCATATACTCTAAAGGCCTATTGTATTGACGGTGAAACTCGATTTTTAGAACTGAGGTTCCCGGCCCTGACTAACACCGGATTTGAAAAGGACGTCGTGATTCATGTTCTCCCTAGGTAGTAGAATCAGAAAAACATCATGGTTTCAAGATTCTCTCCTTGCCTTAACAGAGATCCAGAGAATAATATTGGAAAAAACGGCATATTACCGCGAAATGCCACTTTAAGAACTGAGGTTCCCGGCCCAGACAAACACCAGATTTGGAAAAGACGCCGTGATTCATGTTCTCACTAGGTAGTAGAATCAGAAAAACATCATGGTTTCAAGATTCTCTCCTTGCCTTAAGAGAGATCCAGAGAATAATATTGGAAAAAACGGCCTATTACTGCGAAATACCACTTTCAGAACTGAGGTTCCCGGCCCAGACAAACACCAGATTTGAAAAAGACATCGTGATTCATGTTCTCCGTAGGTAGTAGAATCAGAAAAACATCATGGTTTAAAGATTCTCTCCTTGCCTTAAGAGAGATCCAGAGAATAATGTTCGAAAAAACGGCATGTTACCGCGAAACACCACTTTCAGAACTGAGGTTCCCTGCCCAGAGAAACACAAGGTTTGAAAAACACGTCTAGATTCATGTTCTCCCTAGGTAGTAGAATCATAAAAACATCATGGTTTCAAGCTTCTCTCCTTGCCTTAAGAGAGATCCAAAGAATAAATTTGGAAAAAACGGCCTATTACCGCATATAGTGTAAAGGCCTATTGTATTGACGGTGAAACTCGATTTTTAGAACTGAGGTTCCCGGCTCTGACTAACACCTGATTTGAAAAGGACGTCGTGATTCATGTTCTCCCTAGGTAGTAGAATCAGAAAAACATCATGGTTTCAAGATTCTCTCCTTGCCTTAAGAGAGATCCAGAGAATAATATTGGAAAAAACGGCATATTACCGCGAAATACCACTTTAAGAACTGAGGTTCCCGGCCCAGACAAACACCAGATTTGAAAAAGACGTCGTGATTCATGTTCTCCCTACGTAGTAGAATCAGAAAAACATCATGCTTTCAAGATTCTCTCCTTGCCTTAAGAGAGATCCAGAGAATAATATTGGAAAAAACGGCCTATTACTGCGAAATACCACTTTCAGAACAGAGGTTCCCGTCCCAGACAAACACCAGATGCGAAAAACACGTCTTGATTCATGTTCTCCCTAGGTAGTAGAATTTGAAAAACATCATGTTTCAAGCTGCTCTCCTTGCCTTAAGAGAGATCAAAAGAATAAAGTTGGAAAAACGGCCTATTACCGCATATGCTCAAAAGGCCAATTTTATTGACGGTGAAACTCCACTTTTAGAACTGAGGTCCCCGGCCCAGACAAAAACCAGATTTCAGAAAGAC
Organism: Liasis olivaceus; assembly: GCA_030867105.1. Taxonomy (NCBI): domain Eukaryota; kingdom Metazoa; phylum Chordata; class Lepidosauria; order Squamata; family Pythonidae; genus Liasis; species Liasis olivaceus. The sequence continues at coordinate 62,326,478 of CM061351.1, forward strand.
GCCGTGATTCATGTTCTCCCTAGGTAGTAGAATCAGAAAAACATCATGGTTTCAAGATTCTCTCCTTCCCTTAAGAGAGACCCAGGGAATAATATTGGAAAAAACGGCATATTACTGCGAAATACCACTTTAAGAACTGAGGTTCCCGGCCCAGACAAACACCAGATTTGAAAAAGTCGTCGTGATTCATGTTCTCCGTAGGTAGTAGAATCAGAAAAACATCATGATTTCAAGATTCTCTCCTTGCCTTAAGAGAGATCCAAAGAATAATGTTGGAAAAAACGGCCTATTACCGCGAAATACCACTTTCAGAACTGAGGTTCCCGGGCCAGACAAACACCAGATTTGAAAAAGAAGTCGTGATTCATGTTCTCCGTAGGTAGTAGAATCAGAAAAACATCATGATTTCAAGATTCTCTCCTTGCCTTAAGAGAGATCCAGAGAATAATGTTCGAAAAAACAGCATATTACCGAGAACTACTACTTTCAGAACTTAGGTTCCCTGCCCAGACAAACACAAGATTTGAATAACACGTCGTGATTCATGTTCTCCCTAGGTAGTAGAATCATAAAAACATCATGGTTTCAAGCTTCTCTCCTTGCCTTAAGAGAGATCCAAAGAATAATGTTGGAAAAAACGGCCTATTACCGCATATACTCTAAACGCCTATTGTACTGACGGTGAAATTCGATTTTTAGAACTGAGGTTCCTGGCCCTGACTAACCCCAGATTTGAAAAAGACGTCGTGATTCATGTTCTCCCTAGGTAGTAGAATCAGAAAAACATCATGCTTTCAAGATTCTCTCCTTGCCTTAAGATTGATCCAGAGAATAATGTTCGAAAAAACGGCCTATTACCGCGAAATACAACTTTCAGAACTGAGGTTCCCGTCCCAGACAAACACCAGATGCGAAAAAAACGTCTTGATTCATGTTCTCCCTAGGTAGTAGAATTTGAAAAACATCATGTTTCAAGCTGCTCTCCTTGCCTTAAGAGAGATCAAAAGAATAAAGTTGGAAAAAACGGCCTATTACCGCATATGCTCAAAAGGCCTATTGTATTCACGGTGAAACTCGATTTTTAGAACTGAGGTTCCCGGCCCTGACTAACACCAGATTTGAAAAAGACGTCATGATTCATGTTCTCCCTAGGTAGTTGAATCAGAAAAACATCATGCTTTCAAGATTCTCTGCTTGCCTTAAGAGAGATCCAGAGAATGATATTGGAAAAAACGGCCTATTACTGCGAAATACCACTTTCAGAACTTAGGTTCCCGGCACAGACAAACACAAGATTTGAAAAACACGTCGTGATTCATGTTCTCCCTAGGTAGTAGAATCAGAAAAACATCATGGTTTCAAAATTCTCTCCTTGCCTTAAGAGAGATCCAGAGAATAATATTGGAAAAAACGGCATATTACCGCGAAATACCACTTTAAGAACTGAGGTTCCCGGCCCAGACAAACACCAGATTTGAAAAAAACGCCGTGATTCATGTTCTCACTAGGTAGTAGAATCAGAAAAACATCATGGTTTCAAGATTCTCTCCTTGCCTTAAGAGAGATCCAGAGAATAATATTGGAAAAAACGGCATATTACTGCGAAATACCACTTTCAGCACTGAGGTTCCCGGCCCAGACAAACACCAGATTTGAAAAAGACGTCGTGATTCATGTTCTCCGTAGGTAGTAGAATCAGAAAAACATCATGATTTCAAGATTCTCTCCTTGCCTTAAGAGAGATCCAGAGAATTATGTTCGAAAAAAAAGCATATTACCGCGAAATACCACTTTCAGAACTGAGGTTCCCTGCCCAGACAAACACAAGATTTGAAAAACACGTCGTGATTCATGTTCTCCCTAGGTAGTAGAATCAGAAAAACATCATGATTTCAAGCTTCTCTCCTTGCCTTAAGAGAGATCCAAAGAATAAAGTTGGAAAAAACGGCCTATTACTGCATATACTCTAAAGGCCTACTGTATTGACGGTGAAACTCGATTTTTAGAACTGAGGTTCCCGTCCCTGACTAACACCAGGTTTGAAAAATACGTCGTGATTCTTGTTCTCCCTAGGTAGTAGGATCAGAAAAACATCATGCTTTCAAGATTCTCTCCTTGCCTGAAGAGAGATCCAGAGAATAATATTGGAAAAAACGGCCTATTACTGCGAAATACCACTTTCAGAACTGAGGTTCCCGTCCCAGACAAACACCAGATTTGAAAAACACGTCTTGATTCATGTTCTCCCTAGGTAGTAGAATCAGAAAAACATCATTTTTCAAGCTGCTCTCCTTGCCTTAAGAGAGATCCAAAGAATAAAGTTGGAAAAAACGGCCTATTACTGCGAAATACCACTTTCAGAACTGAGGTTCCCGTCCCAGACAAACACCAGATTCGAAAAACACGTCTTGATTCATGTTCTCCCTAGGTAGTAGAATCAGAAAAACATCATGTTTCAAGCTGCTCTCCTTGCCTTAAGAGAGATCCAAAGAATAAAGTTGGAAAAAACGGCCTATAACACATATACTCTAAAGGCCTATTGTATTGACGGTGAAACTCGATTTTTAGAACTGAGGTTTCCGGCCCTGACTAACCCCAGATTTGAAAAAGACGTCGTGATTCATGTTCTGCCTAGGTAGTAGAATCAGAAAAACATCATGGTTTCAAGATTCTCTCCTTGCCTTAAGAGAGATCCAGAGAATGATATTGGAAAAAACGGCATATTAATGCGAAATACCACTTTCAGAACTGAGGTTCCCGGCCCAAACACCAGATTGGAAAAAGACGCCGTGATTCATGTTCTCCCTAGGTAGTAGAATCAGAAAAACATCATGATTTCAAGATTCTCTCCTTGCGTTAAGAGAGATCCAAAGAATAAAGTTCGAAAAAACGGCCTATTACCGCATATACTCTAAAGGCCTATTGTATTCACAGTGAAACTCGATTTTTAGAACTGAGGTTCCCGGCCCTGACTAACACCAGATTTGAAAAAGACGTCATGATTCATGTTCTCCCTAGGTAGTAGAATCAGAAAAACATCATGCTTTCAAGATTCTCTCCTTGCCTTAAGAGAGATCCAGAGAATGATATTGGAAAAAACGGCCTATTACTGCGAAATACCACTTTCAGAACTGAGGTTCCCGGCCCAGACAAACACAAGATTTGAAAAACACTTCGTGATCCATGTTCTCCCTAGGTAGTAGAATCAGAAAAACATCATGGTTTGAAGCTCCTCTCCTTGCCTTAAGAGAGATCCAAAGAATAAAGTTGGAAAAAACGGCCTATTACCCCATATACTCTAAAGGCCTATTGTATTGACGGTGAAACTCGATTTTTAGAACTGAGCTTCCCGGCCCTGACTAACACCAGATTTGAAAAGGACGTCGTGATTCATGTTCTCCCTAGGTAGTATAATCAGAAAAACATCATGGTTTCAAGATTGTCTCCTTGCCTTAAGAGAGATCCAGAGAATAATATTGGAAAAAACGGCATATTACCGCGAAATACCACTTTAAGAACTGAGGTTCCCGGGCCAGACAAACACCAGATTTCAAAAAGACGTCGTTATTCATGTTCTCCCTAGGTAGTAGAATCAGAAAAACATCATGGTTTCAAGATTCTCTCCTTGCCTTAAGAGAGACCCAGGGAATAATATTGGAAAAAACGGCATATTACTGCGAAATACCACTTTCAGAACTGAGGTTCTCGGCCCAGACAAACACCAGATTTGAAAAAGACGTCGTGATTCATGTTCTCCGTAGGTAGTAGAATCAGAAAAACATCATGATTTCAAGATTCTCTCCTTGCCTTAAGAGAGATCCAAAGAATAAAGTTGGAAAAAACGGCCTATTACTGCATATACTCTAAAGGCCTACAGTATTGACGGTGAAACTCGATTTTTAGAACTGAGGTTCCCGTCCCTGACTAACACCAGGTTTGAAAAAGACGTCGTGATTCTTGTTCTCCCTAGGTAGTAGAATCAGAAAAACATCATGCTTTCAAGATTCTCTCCTTGCCTTAAGAGACATCCAGAGAATAATATTGGAAAAAACGGCCTATTACTGCGAAATACCACTTTCAGAACTGAGGTTCCCGTCCCAGACAAACATCAGATTTGAAAAACACGTCGTGATTCATGTTCTCCCTAGGTAGTAGAATCAGAAAAACATCATGGTTTGAAGCTTCTCCCCTTCCCTTAAGAGAGATCCAAAGAATAAAGTTGGAAAAAATGGCCTATTACCGCATATACTCTAAAGGCCTATTGTATTGACGGTGAAACTCGATTTTTAGAACTGAGGTTCCCGGCCCTGACTAACCCCAGATTTGAAAAAGACGTCGTGATTCATGTTCTCCCTAGGTAGTAGAATCAGAAAAACATCATTGTTTCAAGATTCTCTCCTTGCCTTAAGACAGATCCAGAGAATAATATTGGAAAAAACGGCATATTACCGCGAAATACCACTTTAAGAACTGAGGTTCCCGGCCCAGACAAACACCAGATTTGAAAAAGACGCCGTGATTCATGTTCTCCCTAGGTAGTAGAATCAGAAAAACATCATGGTTTCAAGATTCTCTCCTTGCCTTAAGAGAGATCCAGAGAATAATATTGGAAAAAACGGCCTATTACTGCGAAATACCACTTTCAGAACTGAGGTTCCCGGCCCAGACAAACACCACATTTGAAAAAGACGTCGTGATTCATGTTCTCCGTAGGTAGTAGAATCAGAAAAACATCATGGTTTCAAGCTTGTCTCCTTGCCTTAAGAGAGATCCAGAGAATAATGTTCGAAAAAACGGCATGTTACCGCGAAATACCACTTTCAGAACTGAGGTTCCCTGCCCAGACAAACACAAGATTTGAATAACACGTCGTGATTCATGTTCTCCCTAGGTAGTAGAATCATAAAAACATCATGGTTTCAAGCTTCTCTCCTTGCCTTAAGAGAGATCCAAAGAATAATGTTGGAAAAAACGGCCTATTACCGCATATACTCTAAACGCCTATTGTACTGACGGTGAAATTCGATTTTTAGAACTGAGGTTCCTGGCCCTGACTAACCCCAGATTTGAAAAAGACGTCGTGATTCATGTTCTCCCTAGGTAGTAGAATCAGAAAAACATCATGCTTTCAAGATTCTCTCCTTGCCTTAAGATTGATCCAGAGAATAATGTTCGAAAAAACGGCCTATTACCGCGAAATACAACTTTCAGAACTGAGGTTCCCGTCCCAGACAAACACCAGATGCGAAAAACACGTCTTGATTCATGTTCTCCCTAGGTAGTAGAATCAGAAAAACATCATGATTTCAAGCTTCTCTCCTTGCCTTAAGAGAGATCCAAAGAATAAAGTTGGAAAAAACGGCCTATTACTACATATACTCTAAAGGCCTACAGTATTGACGGTGAAACTCGATTTTTAGAACTGAGGTTCCCGTCCCTGACTAACACCAGGTTTGAAAAAGACGTCGTGATTCTTGTTCTCCCTAGGTAGTAGAATCAGAAAAACATCATGCTTTCAAGATTCTCTCCTTGCCTTAAGAGACATCCAGAGAATAATATTGGAAAAAACGGCCTATTACTGCGAAATACCACTTTCAGAACTGAGGTTCCCGTCCCAGACAAACATCAGATTTGAAAAACACGTCGTGATTCATGTTCTCCCTAGGTAGTAGAATCAGAAAAACATCATGGTTTGAAGCTTCTCCCCTTGCCTTAAGAGAGATCCAAAGAATAAAGTTGGAAAAAATGGCCTATTACCGCATATACTCTAAAGGCCTATTGTATTGACGGTGAAACTCGATTTTTAGAACTGAGGTTCCCGGCCCTGACTAACCCCAGATTTGAAAAAGACGTCGTGATTCATGTTCTCCCTAGGTAGTAGAATCAGAAAAACATCATTGTTTCAAGATTCTCTCCTTGCCTTAAGACAGATCCAGAGAATAATATTGGAAAAAACGGCATATTACCGCGAAATACCACTTTAAGAACTGAGGTTCCCGGCCCAGACAAACACCAGATTTGAAAAAGACGCCGTGATTCATGTTCTCCCTAGGTAGTAGAATCAGAAAAACATCATGGTTTCAAGATTCTCTCCTTGCCTTAAGAGAGATCCAGAGAATAATATTGGAAAAAACGGCCTATTACTGCGAAATACCACTTTCAGAACAGAGGTTCCCGTCCCAGACAAACACCAGATGCGAAAAACACGTCTTGATTCATGTTCTCCCTAGGTAGTAGAATTTGAAAAACATCATGTTTCAAGCTGCTCTCCTTGCCTTAAGATAGATCAAAAGAATAAAGTTGGAAAAAACGGCCTATTACCGCATATGCTCAAAAGGCCAATTTTATTGACGGTGAAACTCCACTTTTAGAACTGAGGTCCCCGGCCCAGACAAAAACCAGATTTGAAAAAGACGCCGTGATTCATGTTCTCCCTAGGTAGTAGAATCAGAAAAACATCATGGTTTCAAGATTCTCTCCTTGCCTTAAGAGAGACCCAGGGAATAATATTGGAAAAAACGGCATATTACTGCGAAATACCACTTTCAGAACTGAGGTTCTCGGCCCAGACAAACACCAGATTTGAAAAAGACGTCGTGATTCATGTTCTCCGTAGGTAGTAGAATCAGAAAAACATCATGGTTTCAAGATTCTCTCCTTGCCTTAAGAGAGATCCAGAGAATTATGTTCGAAAAAACAGCATATTACCGCGAAATACCACTTTCAGAACTGAGGTTCCCTGCCCAGACAAACACAAGATTTGAAAAACACGTCGTGATTCATGTTCTCCCTAGGTAGTAGAATCAGAAAAACATCATGATTTCAAGCTTCTCTCCTTGCCTTAAGAGAGATCCAAAGAATAAAGTTGGAAAAAACGGCCTATTACTGCATATACTCTAAAGGCCTACAGTATTGACGGTGAAACTCGATTTTTAGAACTGAGGTTCCCGTCCCTGACTAACACCAGGTTTGAAAAAGACGTCGTGATTCTTGTTCTCCCTAGGTAGTAGAATCAGAAAAACATCATGCTTTCAAGATTCTCTCCTTGCCTTAAGAGACATCCAGAGAATAATATTGGAAAAAACGGCCTATTACTGCGAAATACCACTTTCAGAACTGAGGTTCCCGTCCCAGACAAACATCAGATTTGAAAAACACGTCGTGATTCATGTTCTCCCTAGGTAGTAGAATCAGAAAAACATCATGGTTTGAAGCTTCTCCCCTTCCCTTAAGAGAGATCCAAAGAATAAAGTTGGAAAAAATGGCCTATTACCGCATATACTCTAAAGGCCTATTGTATTGACGGTGAAACTCGATTTTTAGAACTGAGGTTCCCGGCCCTGACTAACCCCAGATTTGAAAAAGACGTCGTGATTCATGTTCTCCCTAGGTAGTAGAATCAGAAAAACATCATTGTTTCAAGATTCTCTCCTTGCCTTAAGACAGATCCAGAGAATAATATTGGAAAAAACGGCATATTACCGCGAAATACCACTTTAAGAACTGAGGTTCCCGGCCCAGACAAACACCAGATTTGAAAAAGACGCCGTGATTCATGTTCTCCCTAGGTAGTAGAATCAGAAAAACATCATGGTTTCAAGATTCTCTCCTTGCCTTAAGAGAGATCCAGAGAATAATATTGGAAAAAACGGCCTATTACTGCGAAATACCACTTTCAGAACTGAGGTTCCCGGCCCAGACAAACACCACATTTGAAAAAGACGTCGTGATTCATGTTCTCCGTAGGTAGTAGAATCAGAAAAACATCATGGTTTCAAGCTTGTCTCCTTGCCTTAAGAGAGATCCAGAGAATAATGTTCGAAAAAACGGCATGTTACCGCGAAATACCACTTTCAGAACTGAGGTTCCCTGCCCAGACAAACACAAGATTTGAATAACACGTCGTGATTCATGTTCTCCCTAGGTAGTAGAATCATAAAAACATCATGGTTTCAAGCTTCTCTCCTTGCCTTAAGAGAGATCCAAAGAATAATGTTGGAAAAAACGGCCTATTACCGCATATACTCTAAACGCCTATTGTACTGACGGTGAAATTCGATTTTTAGAACTGAGGTTCCTGGCCCTGACTAACCCCAGATTTGAAAAAGACGTCGTGATTCATGTTCTCCCTAGGTAGTAGAATCAGAAAAACATCATGCTTTCAAGATTCTCTCCTTGCCTTAAGATTGATCCAGAGAATAATGTTCGAAAAAACGGCCTATTACCGCGAAATACAACTTTCAGAACTGAGGTTCCCGTCCCAGACAAACACCAGATGCGAAAAACACGTCTTGATTCATGTTCTCCCTAGGTAGTAGAATTTGAAAAACATCATGTTTCAAGCTGCTCTCCTTGCCTTAAGAGAGATCAAAAGAATAAAGTTGGAAAAAACGGCCTATTACCGCATATGCTCGAAAGGCCTATTGTATTCACGGTGAAACTCGATTTTTAGAACTGAGGTTCCCGGCCCTGACTAACACCAGATTTGAAAAAGACGTCATGATTCATGTTCTCCCTAGGTAGTTGAATCAGAAAAACATCATGCTTTCAAGATTCTCTCCTTGCCTTAAGAGAGATCCAGAGAATGATATTGGAAAAAACGGCCTATTAATGCGAAATACCACTTTCAGAACTTAGGTTCCCGGCACAGACAAACACAAGATTTGAAAAACACGTCGTGATTCATGTTCTCCCTAGGTAGTAGAATCAGAAAAACATCATGGTTTGAAGCTTCTGTCCTTGCTTTAAGAGAGATCCAAAGAATAAAGTTGGAAACAACGGCCTATTACCGCATATACTCTAAAGGCCTATTGTATTGACGGTGAAACTCGATTTTTAGAACTGAGGTTCCCGGCCCTGACTAACCCCAGATTTGAAAAAGACGTCGTGATTCATGTTCTCCCTAGGTAGTAGAATCAGAAAAACATCATGGTTTCAAAATTCTCTCCTTGCCTTAAGAGAGATCCAGAGAATAATATTGGGAAAAACGGCATATTACCGCGAAATACCACTTTAAGAACTGAGGTTCCCGGCCCAGACAAACACCAGATTTGAAAAAAACGCCGTGATTCATGTTCTCACTAGGTAGTAGAATCAGAAAAACATCATGGTTTCAAGATTCTCTCGTTGCCTTAAGAGAGATCCAGAGAATAATATTGGAAAAAACGGCATATTACTGCGAAATACCACTTTCAGCACTGAGGTTCCCGGCCCAGACAAACACCAGATTTGAAAAAGACGTCGTGATTCATGTTCTCCGTAGGTAGTAGAATCAGAAAAACATCATGATTTCAAGATTCTCTCCTTGCCTTAAGAGAGATCCAGAGAATTATGTTCGAAAAAAAAGCATATTACCGCGAAATACCACTTTCAGAACTGAGGTTCCCTGCCCAGACAAACACAAGATTTGAAAAACACGTCGTGATTCATGTTCTCCCTAGGTAGTAGAATCAGAAAAACATCATGATTTCAAGCTTCTCTCCTTGCCTTAAGAGACATCCAAAGAATAAAGTTGGAAAAAACGGCCTATTACTGCATATACTCTAAAGGCCTACTGTATTGACGGTGAAACTCGATTTTTAGAACTGAGGTTCCCGTCCCTGACTAACACCAGGTTTGAAAAATACGTCGTGATTCTTGTTCTCCCTAGGTAGTAGAATCAGAAAAACATCATGCTTTCAAGATTCTCTCCTTGCCTTAAGAGAGATCCAGAGAATAATATTGGAAAAAACGGCCTATTACTGCGAAATACCACTTTCAGAACTGAGGTTCCCGTCCCAGACAAACACCAGATTTGAAAAACACGTCGTGATTCATGTTCTCCCTAGGTAGTAGAATCAGAAAAACATCATGGTTTGAAGCTTCTCTCCTTGCCTTAAGAGAGATCCATAGAATAAAGTTGGAAAAAACGGCCTATTACCGCATATACTCTAAAGGCCTATTGTATTGACGGTGAAACTCGATTTTTAGAACTGAGGTTCCCGGCCCTGACTAACACCGGATTTGAAAAGGACGTCGTGATTCATGTTCTCCCTAGGTAGTAGAATCAGAAAAACATCATGGTTTCAAGATTCTCTCCTTGCCTTAACAGAGATCCAGAGAATAATATTGGAAAAAACGGCATATTACCGCGAAATGCCACTTTAAGAACTGAGGTTCCCGGCCCAGACAAACACCAGATTTGGAAAAGACGCCGTGATTCATGTTCTCACTAGGTAGTAGAATCAGAAAAACATCATGGTTTCAAGATTCTCTCCTTGCCTTAAGAGAGATCCAGAGAATAATATTGGAAAAAACGGCCTATTACTGCGAAATACCACTTTCAGAACTGAGGTTCCCGGCCCAGACAAACACCAGATTTGAAAAAGACATCGTGATTCATGTTCTCCGTAGGTAGTAGAATCAGAAAAACATCATGGTTTAAAGATTCTCTCCTTGCCTTAAGAGAGATCCAGAGAATAATGTTCGAAAAAACGGCATGTTACCGCGAAACACCACTTTCAGAACTGAGGTTCCCTGCCCAGAGAAACACAAGGTTTGAAAAACACGTCTAGATTCATGTTCTCCCTAGGTAGTAGAATCATAAAAACATCATGGTTTCAAGCTTCTCTCCTTGCCTTAAGAGAGATCCAAAGAATAAATTTGGAAAAAACGGCCTATTACCGCATATAGTGTAAAGGCCTATTGTATTGACGGTGAAACTCGATTTTTAGAACTGAGGTTCCCGGCTCTGACTAACACCTGATTTGAAAAGGACGTCGTGATTCATGTTCTCCCTAGGTAGTAGAATCAGAAAAACATCATGGTTTCAAGATTCTCTCCTTGCCTTAAGAGAGATCCAGAGAATAATATTGGAAAAAACGGCATATTACCGCGAAATACCACTTTAAGAACTGAGGTTCCCGGCCCAGACAAACACCAGATTTGAAAAAGACGTCGTGATTCATGTTCTCCCTACGTAGTAGAATCAGAAAAACATCATGCTTTCAAGATTCTCTCCTTGCCTTAAGAGAGATCCAGAGAATAATATTGGAAAAAGGCCTATTACTGCGAAATACCACTTTCAGAACAGAGGTTCCCGTCCCAGACAAACACCAGATGCGAAAAACACGTCTTGATTCATGTTCTCCCTAGGTAGTAGAATTTGAAAAACATCATGTTTCAAGCTGCTCTCCTTGCCTTAAGAGAGATCAAAAGAATAAAGTTGGAAAAACGGCCTATTACCGCATATGCTCAAAAGGCCAATTTTATTGACGGTGAAACTCCACTTTTAGAACTGAGGTCCCCGGCCCAGACAAAAACCAGATTTCAGAAAGACGCCGTGATTCATGTTCTCCCTAGGTAGTAGAATCAGAAAAACATCATGGTTTCAAGATTCTCTCCTTCCCTTAAGAGAGACCCAGGGAATAATATTGGAAAAAACGGCATATTACTGCGAAATACCACTTTAAGAACTGAGGTTCCCGGCCCAGACAAACACCAGATTTGAAAAAGACGTCGTGATTCATGTTCTCCGTAGGTAGTAGAATCAGAAAAACATCATGATTTCAAGATTCTCTCCTTGCCTTAAGAGAGATCCAGAGAATAATGTTCGAAAAAACAGCATATTACCGAGAAATACTACTTTCAGAACTTAGGTTCCCTGCCCAGACAAACACAAGATTTGAAAAACACGTCGTGATTCATGTTCTCCCTAGGTAGTAGAATCAGAAAAACATCATGATTTCAAGCTTCTCTCCTTGCCTTAAGAGAGATCCAAAGAATAAAGTTGGAAAAAACGGCCTATTACTGCATATACTCTAAAGGCCTACTGTATTGACGGTGAAACTCGATTTTTAGAACTGAGGTTCCCGTCCCTGACTAACACCAGGTTTGAAAAAGACGTCGTGATTCTTGTTCTCCCTAGGTAGTAGAATCAGAAAAACATCATGCTTTCAAGATTCTCTCCTTGCCTTAAGAGACATCCAGAGAATAATATTGGAAAAAACGGCCTATTACTGCGAAATACCACTTTGAGAACTGAGGTTCCCGTCCCAGACAAACACCAGATTTGAAAAACACGTCGTGATTCATGTTCTCCCTAGGTACTAGAATCAGAAAAACATCATGGTTTGAAGCTTCTCCCCGTGCCTTAAGAGAGATCCAAAGAATAAAGGTGGAAAAAACGGCCTATTACCGCATATACTCTAAAGGCCTATTGTATTGACGGTGAAACTCGATTTTTAGAACTGAGGTTCCCGGCCCTGACTAACCCCAGATTTGAAAAAGACGTCGTGATTCATGTTCTCCCTAGGTATTAGAATCAGAAAAACATCATGGTTTCAAGATTCTCTCCTTGCCTTAAGAGAGATCCAGAGAATAATATTGGAAAAAACGGCATATTACCGCGAAATACCACTTTCAGAACTGAGGTTCCCGGCCCAGACAAACACCAGATTTGAAAAAGACGCCGTGATTCATGTTCTCCCTAGGTAGTAGAATCAGAAAAACATCATGGTTTCAAGATTCTCTCCTTGCCTTAAGAGAGATCCAGAGAATAATATTGGAAAAAACGGCCTATTACTGCGAAATACCACTTTCAGAACTGAGGTTCCCGGCCCAGACAAACACCACATTTGAAAAAGACGTCGTGATTCATGTTCTCCGTAGGTAGTAGAATCAGAAAAACATCATGGTTTCAAGCTTGTCTCCTTGCCTTAAGAGAGATCCAGAGAATAATGTTCGAAAAAACGGCATGTTACCGCGAAATACCACTTTCAGAACTGAGGTTCCCTGCCCAGACAAACACAAGATTTGAATAACACGTCGTGATTCATGTTCTCCCTAGGTAGTAGAATCATAAAAACATCATGGTTTCAAGCTTCTCTCCTTGCCTTAAGGGAGATCCAAAGAATAATGTTGGAAAAAACGGCCTATTACCGCATATACTCTAAACGCCTATTGTACTGACGGTGAAATTCGATTTTTAGAACTGAGGTTCCTGGCCCTGACTAACCCCAGATTTGAAAAAGACGTCGTGATTCATGTTCTCCCTAGGTAGTAGAATCAGAAAAACATCATGCTTTCAAGATTCTCTCCTTGCCTTAAGATTGATCCAGAGAATAATGTTCGAAAAAACGGCCTATTACCGCGAAATACAACTTTCAGAACTGAGGTTCCCGTCCCAGACAAACACCAGATGCGAAAAACACGTCTTGATTCATGTTCTCCCTAGGTAGTAGAATTTGAAAAACATCATGTTTCAAGCTGCTCTCCTTGCCTTAAGAGAGATCAAAAGAATAAAGTTGGAAAAAACGGCCTATTACCGCATATGCTCGAAAGGCCTATTGTATTCACGGTGAAACTCGATTTTTAGAACTGAGGTTCCCAGCCCTGACTAACACCAGATTTGAAAAAGACGTCATGATTCATGTTCTCCCTAGGTAGTTGAATCAGAAAAACATCATGCTTTCAAGATTCTCTCCTTGCCTTAAGAGAGATCCAGAGAATGATATTGGAAAAAACGGCCTATTACTGCGAAATACCACTTTCAGAACTTAGGTTCCCGGCACAGACAAACACAAGATTTGAAAAACACATCGTGATTCATGTTCTCCCTAGGTAGTAGAATCAGAAAAACATCATGGTTTGAAGCTTCTGTCCTTGCTTTAAGAGAGATCCAAAGAATAAAGTTGGAAAAAACGGCCTATTACCGCATATACTCTAAAGGCCTATTGTATTGACGGTGAAACTCGATTTTTAGAACTGAGGTTCCCGGCCCTGACTAACCCCAGATTTGAAAAAGACGTCGTGATTCATGTTCTCCCTAGGTAGTAGAATCAGAAAAACATCATGGTTTCAAAATTCTCTCCTTGCCTTAAGAGAGATCCAGAGAATAATATTGGAAAAAACGGCATATTACCGCGAAATACCACTTTAAGAACTGAGGTTCCCGGCCCAGACAAACACCAGATTTGAAAAAAACGCCGTGATTCATGTTCTCACTAGGTAGTAGAATCAGAAAAACATCATGGTTTCAAGATTCTCTCGTTGCCTTAAGAGAGATCCAGAGAATAATATTGGAAAAAACGGCATATTACTGCGAAATACCACTTTCAGCACTGAGGTTCCCGGCCCAGACAAACACCAGATTTGAAAAAGACGTCGTGATTCATGTTCTCCGTAGGTAGTAGAATCAGAAAAACATCATGATTTCAAGATTCTCTCCTTGCCTTAAGAGAGATCCAGAGAATTATGTTCGAAAAAAAAGCATATTACCGCGAAATACCACTTTCAGAACTGAGGTTCCCTGCCCAGACAAGCACAAGATTTGAAAAACACGTCGTGATTCATGTTCTCCCTAGGTAGTAGAATCAGAAAAACATCATGATTTCAAGCTTCTCTCCTTGCCTTAAGAGAGATCCAAAGAATAAAGTTGGAAAAAACGGCCTATTACTGCATATACTCTAAAGGCCTACTGTATTGACGGTGAAACTCGATTTTTAGAACTGAGGTTCCCGTCCCTGACTAACACCAGGTTTGAAAAATACGTCGTGATTCTTGTTCTCCCTAGGTAGTAGAATCAGAAAAACATCATGCTTTCAAGATTCTCTCCTTGCCTTAAGAGAGATCCAGAGAATAATATTGGAAAAAACGGCCTATTACTGCGAAATACCACTTTCAGAACTGAGGTTCCCGTCCCAGACAAACACCAGATTTGAAAAACACGTCTTGATTCATGTTCTCCCTAGGTAGTAGAATCAGAAAAACATCATTTTTCAAGCTGCTCTCCTTGCCTTAAGAGAGATCCAAAGAATAAAGTTGGAAAAAACGGCCTATTACTGCGAAATACCACTTTCAGAACTGAGGTTCCCGTCCCAGACAAACACCAGATTCGAAAAACACGTCTTGATTCATGTTCTCCCTAGGTATTAGAATCAGAAAAACATCATGTTTCAAGCTGCTCTCCTTGCCTTAAGAGAGATCCAAAGAATAAAGTTGGAAAAAACGGCCTATAACGCATATACTCTAAAGGCCTATTGTATTGACGGTGAAACTCGATTTTTAGAACTGAGGTTTCCGGCCCTGACTAACCCCAGATTTGAAAAAGACGTCGTGATTCATGTTCTCCCTAGGTAGTAGAATCAGAAAAACATCATGGTTTCAAGATTCTCTCCTTGCCTTAAGAGAGATCCAGAGAATGATATTGGAAAAAACGGCATATTAATGCGAAATACCACTTTCAGAACTGAGGTTCCCGGCCCAAACACCAGATTTGAAAAAGACGCCGTGATTCATGTTCTCCCTAGGTAGTAGAATCAGAAAAACATCATGATTTCAAGATTCTCTCCTTGCGTTAAGAGAGATCCAAAGAATAAAGTTCGAAAAAACGGCCTATTACCGCATATACTCTAAAGGCCTATTGTATTCACAGTGAAACTCGATTTTTAGAACTGAGGTTCCCGGCCCTGACTAACACCAGATTTGAAAAAGACGTCATGATTCATGTTCTCCCTAGGTAGTAGAATCAGAAAAACATCATGCTTTCAAGATTCTCTCCTTGCCTTAAGAGAGATCCAGAGAATGATATTGGAAAAAACGGCCTATTACTGCGAAATACCACTTTCAGAACTGAGGTTCCCGGCCCAGACAAACACAAGATTTGAAAAACACTTCGTGATCCATGTTCTCCCTAGGTAGTAGAATCAGAAAAACATCATGGTTTGAAGCTCCTCTCCTTGCCTTAAGAGAGATCCAAAGAATAAAGTTGGAAAAAACGGCCTATTACCCCATATACTCTAAAGGCCTATTGTATTGACGGTGAAACTCGATTTTTAGAACTGAGCTTCCCGGCCCTGACTAACACCAGATTTGAAAAGGACGTCGTGATTCATGTTCTCCCTAGGTAGTATAATCAGAAAAACATCATGGTTTCAAGATTGTCTCCTTGCCTTAAGAGAGATCCAGAGAATAATATTGGAAAAAACGGCATATTACCGCGAAATACCACTTTAAGAACTGAGGTTCCCGGGCCAGACAAACACCAGATTTCAAAAAGACGTCGTTATTCATGTTCTCCCTAGGTAGTAGAATCAGAAAAACATCATGCTTTCAAGATTCTCTCCTTGTCTTAAGAGAGATCCAGAGAATAATATTGGAAAAAACGGCCTATTACTGCGAAATACCACTTTCAGAACAGAGGTTCCCGTCCCAGACAAACACCAGATGCGAAAAACACGTCTTGATTCATGTTCTCCCTAGGTAGTAGAATTTGAAAAACATCATGTTTCAAGCTGCTCTCCTTGCCTTAAGAGAGATCAAAAGAATAAAGTTGGAAAAAACGGCCTATTACCGCATATGCTCAAAAGGCCAATTTTATTGACGGTGAAACTCCACTTTTAGAACTGAGGTCCCCGGCCCAGACAAAAACCAGATTTGAAAAAGACGCCGTGATTCATGTTCTCCCTAGGTAGTAGAATCAGAAAAACATCATGGTTTCAAGATTCTCTCCTTGCCTTAAGAGAGACCCAGGGAATAATATTGGAAAAAACGGCATATTACTGCGAAATACCACTTTCAGAACTGAGGTTCTCGGCCCAGACAAACACCAGATTTGAAAAAGACGTCGTGATTCATGTTCTCCGTAGGTAGTAGAATCAGAAAAACATCATGATTTCAAGATTCTCTCCTTGCCTTAAGAGAGATCCAGAGAATTATGTTCGAAAAAACAGCATATTACCGCGAAATACCACTTTCAGAACTGAGGTTCCCTGCCCAGACAAACACAAGATTTGAAAAACACGTCGTGATTCATGTTCTCCCTAGGTAGTAGAATCAGAAAAACATCATGATTTCAAGCTTCTCTCCTTGCCTTAAGAGAGATCCAAAGAATAAAGTTGGAAAAAACGGCCTATTACTGCATATACTCTAAAGGCCTACAGTATTGACGGTGAAACTCGATTTTTAGAACTGAGGTTCCCGTCCCTGACTAACACCAGGTTTGAAAAAGACGTCGTGATTCTTGTTCTCCCTAGGTAGTAGAATCAGAAAAACATCATGCTTTCAAGATTCTCTCCTTGCCTTAAGAGACATCCAGAGAATAATATTGGAAAAAACGGCCTATTACTGCGAAATACCACTTTCAGAACTGAGGTTCCCGTCCCAGACAAACATCAGATTTGAAAAACACGTCGTGATTCATGTTCTCCCTAGGTAGTAGAATCAGAAAAACATCATGGTTTGAAGCTTCTCCCCTTGCCTTAAGAGAGATCCAAAGAATAAAGTTGGAAAAAATGGCCTATTACCGCATATACTCTAAAGGCCTATTGTATTGACGGTGAAACTCGATTTTTAGAACTGAGGTTCCCGGCCCTGACTAACCCCAGATTTGAAAAAGACGTCGTGATTCATGTTCTCCCTAGGTAGTAGAATCAGAAAAACATCATTGTTTCAAGATTCTCTCCTTGCCTTAAGACAGATCCAGAGAATAATATTGGAAAAAACGGCATATTACCGCGAAATACCACTTTAAGAACTGAGGTTCCCGGCCCAGACAAACACCAGATTTGAAAAAGACGCCGTGATTCATGTTCTCCCTAGGTAGTAGAATCAGAAAAACATCATGGTTTCAAGATTCTCTCCTTGCCTTAAGAGAGATCCAGAGAATAATATTGGAAAAAACGGCCTATTACTGCGAAATACCACTTTCAGAACTGAGGTTCCCGGCCCAGACAAACACCACATTTGAAAAAGACGTCGTGATTCATGTTCTCCGTAGGTAGTAGAATCAGAAAAACATCATGGTTTCAAGCTTGTCTCCTTGCCTTAAGAGAGATCCAGAGAATAATGTTCGAAAAAACGGCATGTTACCGCGAAATACCACTTTCAGAACTGAGGTTCCCTGCCCAGACAAACACAAGATTTGAATAACACGTCGTGATTCATGTTCTCCCTAGGTAGTAGAATCATAAAAACATCATGGTTTCAAGCTTCTCTCCTTGCCTTAAGAGAGATCCAAAGAATAATGTTGGAAAAAACGGCCTATTACCGCATATACTCTAAACGCCTATTGTACTGACGGTGAAATTCGATTTTTAGAACTGAGGTTCCTGGCCCTGACTAACCCCAGATTTGAAAAAGACGTCGTGATTCATGTTCTCCCTAGGTAGTAGAATCAGAAAAACATCATGCTTTCAAGATTCTCTCCTTGCCTTAAGATTGATCCAGAGAATAATGTTCGAAAAAACGGCCTATTACCGCGAAATACAACTTTCAGAACTGAGGTTCCCGTCCCAGACAAACACCAGATGCGAAAAACACGTCTTGATTCATGTTCTCCCTAGGTAGTAGAATTTGAAAAACATCATGTTTCAAGCTGCTCTCCTTGCCTTAAGAGAGATCAAAAGAATAAAGTTGGAAAAAACGGCCTATTACCGCATATGCTCGAAAGGCCTATTGTATTCACGGTGAAACTCGATTTTTAGAACTGAGGTTCCCAGCCCTGACTAACACCAGATTTGAAAAAGACGTCATGATTCATGTTCTCCCTAGGTAGTTGAATCAGAAAAACATCATGCTTTCAAGATTCTCTCCTTGCCTTAAGAGAGATCCAGAGAATGATATTGGAAAAAACGGCCTATTACTGCGAAATACCACTTTCAGAACTTAGGTTCCCGGCACAGACAAACACAAGATTTGAAAAACACGTCGTGATTCATGTTCTCCCTAGGTAGTAGAATCAGAAAAACATCATGGTTTGAAGCTTCTGTCCTTGCTTTAAGAGAGATCCAAAGAATAAAGTTGGAAAAAACGGCCTATTACCGCATATACTCTAAAGGCCTATTGTATTGACGGTGAAACTCGATTTTTAGAACTGAGGTTCCCGGCCCTGACTAACCCCAGATTTGAAAAAGACGTCGTGATTCATGTTCTCCCTAGGTAGTAGAATCAGAAAAACATCATGGTTTCAAAATTCTCTCCTTGCCTTAAGAGAGATCCAGAGAATAATATTGGAAAAAACGGCATATTACCGCGAAATACCACTTTAAGAACTGAGGTTCCCGGCCCAGACAAACACCAGATTTGAAAAAAACGCCGTGATTCATGTTCTCACTAGGTAGTAGAATCAGAAAAACATCATGGTTTCAAGATTCTCTCGTTGCCTTAAGAGAGATCCAGAGAATAATATTGGAAAAAACGGCATATTACTGCGAAATACCACTTTCAGCACTGAGGTTCCCGGCCCAGACAAACACCAGATTTGAAAAAGACGTCGTGATTCATGTTCTCCGTAGGTAGTAGAATCAGAAAAACATCATGATTTCAAGATTCTCTCCTTGCCTTAAGAGAGATCCAGAGAATTATGTTCGAAAAAAAAGCATATTACCGCGAAATACCACTTTCAGAACTGAGGTTCCCTGCCCAGACAAACACAAGATTTGAAAAACACGTCGTGATTCATGTTCTCCCTAGGTAGTAGAATCAGAAAAACATCATGATTTCAAGCTTCTCTCCTTGCCTTAAGAGAGATCCAAAGAATAAAGTTGGAAAAAACGGCCTATTACTGCATATACTCTAAAGGCCTACTGTTTTGACGGTGAAACTCGATTTTTAGAACTGAGGTTCCCGTCCCTGACTAACACCAGGTTTGAAAAAGACGTCGTGATTCTTGTTCTCCCTAGGTAGTAGAATCAGAAAAACATCATGCTTTCAAGATTCTCTCCTTGCCTTAAGAGAGATCCAGAGAATAATATTGGAAAAAACGGCCTATTACTGCGAAATACCACTTTCAGAACTGAGGTTCCCGTCCCAGACAAACACCAGATTTGAAAAACACGTCTTGATTCATGTTCTCCCTAGGTAGTAGAATCAGAAAAACATCATTTTTCAAGCTGCTCTCCTTGCCTTAAGAGAGATACAAAGAATAAAGTTGGAAAAAACGGCCTATTACTGCGAAATACCACTTTCAGAACTGAGGTTCCCGTCCCAGACAAACACCAGATTCGAAAAACACGTCTTGATTCATGTTCTCCCTAGGTAGTAGAATCAGAAAAACATCATGTTTCAAGCTGCTCTCCTTGCCTTAAGAGAGATCCAAAGAATAAAGTTGGAAAAAACGGCCTATAACGCATATACTCTAAAGGCCTATTGTATTGACGGTGAAACTCGATTTTTAGAACTGAGGTTTCCGGCCCTGACTAACCCCAGATTTGAAAAAGACGTCGTGATTCATGTTCTCCCTAGGTAGTAGAATCAGAAAAACATCATGCTTTCAAGATTCTCTCCTTGCCTTAAGATTGATCCAGAGAATAATGTTCGAAAAAACGGCCTATTACCGCGAAATACAACTTTCAGAACTGAGGTTCCCGTCCCAGACAAACACCAGATGCGAAAAACACGTCTTGATTCATGTTCTCCCTAGGTAGTAGAATCAGAAAAACATCATGATTTCAAGCTTCTCTCCTTGCCTTAAGAGAGATCCAAAGAATAAAGTTGGAAAAAACGGCCTATTACTGCATATACTCTAAAGGCCTACAGTATTGACGGTGAAACTCGATTTTTAGAACTGAGGTTCCCGTCCCTGACTAACACCAGGTTTGAAAAAGACGTCGTGATTCTTGTTCTCCCTAGGTAGTAGAATCAGAAAAACATCATGCTTTCAATATTCTCTCCTTGCCTTAAGAGACATCCAGAGAATAATATTGGAAAAAACGGCCTATTACTGCGAAATACCACTTTCAGAACTGAGGTTCCCGTCCCAGACAAACATCAGATTTGAAAAACACGTCGTGATTCATGTTCTCCCTAGGTAGTAGAATCAGAAAAACATCATGGTTTGAAGCTTCTCCCCTTGCCTTAAGAGAGATCCAAAGAATAAAGTTGGAAAAAATGGCCTATTACCGCATATACTCTAAAGGCCTATTGTATTGACGGTGAAACTCGATTTTTAGAACTGAGGTTCCCGGCCCTGACTAACCCCAGATTTGAAAAAGACGTCGTGATTCATGTTCTCCCTAGGTAGTAGAATCAGAAAAACATCATTGTTTCAAGATTCTCTCCTTGCCTTAAGACAGATCCAGAGAATAATATTGGAAAAAACGGCATATTACCGCGAAATACCACTTTAAGAACTGAGGTTCCCGGCCCAGACAAACACCAGATTTGAAAAAGACGCCGTGATTCATGTTCTCCCTAGGTAGTAGAATCAGAAAAACATCATGGTTTCAAGATTCTCTCCTTGCCTTAAGAGAGATCCAGAGAATAATATTGGAAAAAACGGCCTATTACTGCGAAATACCACTTTCAGAACTGAGGTTCCCGGCCCAGACAAACACCACATTTGAAAAAGACGTCGTGATTCATGTTCTCCGTAGGTAGTAGAATCAGAAAAACATCATGGTTTCAAGCTTGTCTCCTTGCCTTAAGAGAGATCCAGAGAATAATGTTCGAAAAAACGGCATGTTACCGCGAAATACCACTTTCAGAACTGAGGTTCCCTGCCCAGACAAACACAAGATTTGAATAACACGTCGTGATTCATGTTCTCCCTAGGTAGTAGAATCATAAAAACATCATGGTTTCAAGCTTCTCTCCTTGCCTTAAGAGAGATCCAAAGAATAATGTTGGAAAAAACGGCCTATTACCGCATATACTCTAAACGCCTATTGTACTGACGGTGAAATTCGATTTTTAGAACTGAGGTTCCTGGCCCTGACTAACCCCAGATTTGAAAAAGACGTCGTGATTCATGTTCTCCCTAGGTAGTAGAATCAGAAAAACATCATGCTTTCAAGATTCTCTCCTTGCCTTAAGATTGATCCAGAGAATAATGTTCGAAAAAACGGCCTATTACCGCGAAATACAACTTTCAGAACTGAGGTTCCCGTCCCAGACAAACACCAGATGCGAAAAACACGTCTTGATTCATGTTCTCCCTAGGTAGTAGAATTTGAAAAACATCATGTTTCAAGCTGCTCTCCTTGCCTTAAGAGAGATCAAAAGAATAAAGTTGGAAAAAACGGCCTATTACCGCATATGCTCGAAAGGCCTATTGTATTCACGGTGAAACTCGATTTTTAGAACTGAGGTTCCCAGCCCTGACTAACACCAGATTTGAAAAAGACGTCATGATTCATGTTCTCCCTAGGTAGTTGAATCAGAAAAACATCATGCTTTCAAGATTCTCTCCTTGCCTTAAGAGAGATCCAGAGAATGATATTGGAAAAAACGGCCTATTACTGCGAAATACCACTTTCAGAACTTAGGTTCCCGGCACAGACAAACACAAGATTTGAAAAACACGTCGTGATTCATGTTCTCCCTAGGTAGTAGAATCAGAAAAACATCATGGTTTGAAGCTTCTGTCCTTGCTTTAAGAGAGATCCAAAGAATAAAGTTGGAAAAAACGGCCTATTACCGCATATACTCTAAAGGCCTATTGTATTGACGGTGAAACTCGATTTTTAGAACTGAGGTTCCCGGCCCTGACTAACCCCAGATTTGAAAAAGACGTCGTGATTCATGTTCTCCCTAGGTAGTAGAATCAGAAAAACATCATGGTTTCAAAATTCTCTCCTTGCCTTAAGAGAGATCCAGAGAATAATATTGGAAAAAACGGCATATTACCGCGAAATACCACTTTAAGAACTGAGGTTCCCGGCCCAGACAAACACCAGATTTGAAAAAAACGCCGTGATTCATGTTCTCACTAGGTAGTAGAATCAGAAAAACATCATGGTTTCAAGATTCTCTCGTTGCCTTAAGAGAGATCCAGAGAATAATATTGGAAAAAACGGCATATTACTGCGAAATACCACTTTCAGCACTGAGGTTCCCGGCCCAGACAAACACCAGATTTGAAAAAGACGTCGTGATTCATGTTCTCCGTAGGTAGTAGAATCAGAAAAACATCATGATTTCAAGATTCTCTCCTTGCCTTAAGAGAGATCCAGAGAATTATGTTCGAAAAAAAAGCATATTACCGCGAAATACCACTTTCAGAACTGAGGTTCCCTGCCCAGACAAACACAAGATTTGAAAAACACGTCGTGATTCATGTTCTCCCTAGGTAGTAGAATCAGAAAAACATCATGATTTCAAGCTTCTCTCCTTGCCTTAAGAGAGATCCAAAGAATAAAGTTGGAAAAAACGGCCTATTACTGCATATACTCTAAAGGCCTACTGTTTTGACGGTGAAACTCGATTTTTAGAACTGAGGTTCCCGTCCCTGACTAACACCAGGTTTGAAAAATACGTCGTGATTCTTGTTCTCCCTAGGTAGTAGAATCAGAAAAACATCATGCTTTCAAGATTCTCTCCTTGCCTTAAGAGAGATCCAGAGAATAATATTGGAAAAAACGGCCTATTACTGCGAAATACCACTTTCAGAACTGAGGTTCCCGTCCCAGACAAACACCAGATTTGAAAAACACGTCTTGATTCATGTTCTCCCTAGGTAGTAGAATCAGAAAAACATCATTTTTCAAGCTGCTCTCCTTGCCTTAAGAGAGATACAAAGAATAAAGTTGGAAAAAACGGCCTATTACTGCGAAATACCACTTTCAGAACTGAGGTTCCCGTCCCAGACAAACACCAGATTCGAAAAACACGTCTTGATTCATGTTCTCCCTAGGTAGTAGAATCAGAAAAACATCATGTTTCAAGCTGCTCTCCTTGCCTTAAGAGAGATCCAAAGAATAAAGTTGGAAAAAACGGCCTATAACGCATATACTCTAAAGGCCTATTGTATTGACGGTGAAACTCGATTTTTAGAACTGAGGTTTCCGGCCCTGACTAACCCCAGATTTGAAAAAGACGTCGTGATTCATGTTCTCCCTAGGTAGTAGAATCAGAAAAACATCATGGTTTCAAGATTCTCTCCTTGCCTTAAGAGAGATCCAGAGAATAATGTTGGAAAAAACGGCCTATTACCGCGAAATACCACTTTCAGAACTGAGGTTCCCGGCCCAGACAAACACCACATTTGAAAAAGACGTCGTGATTCATGTTCTCCCTAGGTAGTATAATCAGAAAAACATCATGGTTTCAATATTCTCTCCTTGCCTTAAGAGAGATTCAGAGAATAATGTTGGAAATAACGACCTATTACCGCGAAATACCACTTTCAGTACAGAGGTTCCCGGCCCAGGCAAACACCAGATTTGAAAAAGACGCCGTGATCCATGTTCACCCTAGGCAGTAGAATCAGAAAAACATCATGGCTTCAGGCGTCTCTCCTTGACTTAAGAGAGATCCAAAGAATAAAGTTGGAAAAAATGGCCTTTTACCTCATATGCTCTACAGGCCTATTGTATTGACGGTGAAACTCCACTTTTAGAACTAAGGTTCCCGACCCCGACTAACACCCGATTTGAAAAAGACGTCGTGATTCATATTCTCCCTAGAGAGTAGAATCAGAAAAACGTCATGGTTTCAAGATTCTCTCCTTGCCTTAAGAGAGATCCAGAGAATAATGTTCGAAAAAACGGCCTATTACCGCATATGTTCCAAAGGCCTCTTCTATTGACGGTGAAACTCAACTTTTAGAACTGAGGTTCCCTGCCCCGACTGACACTAGATTTGTAAAAGTCGTCATGATTCGTGTTCTCCCTAGGTATTAGAATCAGAAAAACATCATGGTGACAAGATTCTCTCCTTGCCCTAAGAGAGATCCAGAGAATAATGTTGGAAAAAACGGCCTATTACCGCGAAATACCACTTTCAGAACTGAGGTTCCCGGTCCAGACAAACACCAGATTTGAAAAAGACGTCGTGATTCATGTTCTCCCTAGGTATTAGAATCAGAAAAACATCATGGTTTCAAGATTCTCTCCTTGCCTTAAGAGAGATCCAGGGAATAATGTTGGAGAACACGGCCTATGACCGCGAAATACCACTTTCAGAACTGAGGTTCCCGGCCCAGACAAACACCAGATTTGAAAAAGACGTCGTGATTCATGTTCTCCCTAGGTAGTAGAATCAGAAAAACATCATGGTGTCAAGATTCTCTCCTTGCCCTAAGAGAGATCCAGAGAAAAATGTTGGAAAAAACGGCCTATTACCGCAAAATACCACTTTCAGAACTGAGGTTCCCGGCCCACACAAACATCAGATTTTAAAAAGACGTCGTGATTCATGTTCTCCCTAGGTAGTAGAATCAGAAAAACATCATGGTTTCAAGATTCTCTCCTTGCCTTAAGAGAGATCCTGAGAATAATGTTGGAAAAAATGGCT
The DNA here is from genome assembly GCA_030867105.1 of Liasis olivaceus. Lineage (NCBI taxonomy): Eukaryota > Metazoa > Chordata > Lepidosauria > Squamata > Pythonidae > Liasis > Liasis olivaceus. The sequence goes on from CM061351.1 coordinate 62,351,687, forward strand.
TATTACCGCGAAATACGACTTTCAGAACTTAGGTTCCAACCCAGACAAACACCAGATTTGAAAAAGACATCGTGATTCATGTTCTCCCTAGGTAGTAGAATCAGAAAAACATCATGGTTTTAGGCGTCTCTCCTTGACTTAAGAGAGATCCAAAGAATAAAGTTAGAAAAAATGGCCTATTACCTCATATGCTCTAAAGGCCTATTGTATTGACGGTGAACTTCCACTTTTAGAACTAAGGTTTCCGACCCCGACTAACACCCGATTTGAAAAAGACGTCGTGATTCATGTTCTCCCTAGATAGTAGAATCAGAAAAACATTATTGTTTCAAGATTCTCTCCTTGCCTTAAGAGAGATCCAGAAAATAATGTTGGAAAAAACGGCCTATTACCGCGAAATACCACTTTCAGAACTTAGGTTCCCGGCCCAGAGAATCACCAGATTTGAAAAAGACTTAGTGATTTATGTTCTCCCTAGGTAGTACAATCAGAAAAACATCATGGTTTCAAGATTCTCTACTTGACTTAAGAGACATCCAGAGAGTAATTTTCGAAAAAACAGCCTATTACCGCAAAATATCGCTTTCAGAAATGAGGTTCCCGGCCCAGACAAACACCAGATTTGAAAAAGACATCGTGATTCATGTTCTCCCTAGGTAGTATAATCAGAAAAACATCATGGTTTCAAGATTCTCTCCTTGCCTTAAGAGACATCCAGAGAATAATGTTGGAAAAAACGGCATATTACCGCGAAATTCCACTTTCAGAACTGAGGTTCCCGGGCCAGACAAACACCACATTTGAAAAAGACGTCGTGATTCATGTTCTCCCTAGGTAGTACAATCAGAAAAACATCATGGTTTCAAGATTCTCTCCTTGACTTAAGAGACATCCAGAGAATAATTTTAGAAAAAACAGCCTATTACCGCGAAATATCGCTTTCAGAAATGAGGTTCCCGGCCCAGACAAACACCACATTTGAAAAAGACGTCGTGATTCATGTTCTCCCTAGGGAGTATAATCAGAAAAACATCATGGTTTCAAGATTCTCTCCTTGCCTTAAGAGAGATCCAGAGAATAATGTTGGAAAAAACGGCCTATTACCGCGAAATACCACTTTCAGAACTGAGGTTCCCGGCCCAGACAAACACCACATTTGAAAAAGACATCGTGATTCATGTTCTCCCTAGGTAGTACAATCAGAAAAACATCATGGTTTCAATATTCTCTCCTTGCCTTAAGAGAGATCCAGAGAATAATGTTCGAAAAAACGGCCTATTACCGCATATGTTCCAAAGGCCTATTCTATTGACGGTGAAACTCAACTTTTAGAACTGAGGTTCCCTGCCCCGACTGACACTAGATTTGTAAAAGTCGTCATGATTCATGTTCTCCATAGGTATTATAATCAGAAAAACATCATGGTTTCAAGATTCTCTCCTTGCCTTAAGAGAGATCCTGAGAATAAGGTTGGAAAAAATGGCTTATTACCGCGAAACACGACTTTCAGAACTTAGGTTCCCACCCCAGACAAACACCAGATTTGAAAAAGACATCGTGATTCATGTTCTCCCTAGGTAGTAGAATCAGAAAAACATCATGGTTTTAGGCGTCTCTCCTTGACTTAAGAGAGATCCAAAGAATAAAGTTGGAAAAAATGGCCTATTACCTCATATGCTCTAAAGGCCTATTGTATTGACGGTGAACTTCCACTTTTAGAACTAAGGTTTCCGACCCCGACTAACACCCGATTTGAAAAAGACGTCGTGATTCATGTTCTCCCTAGATAGTAGAATCAGAAAAACATTATGGTTTCAAGATTCTCTCCTTGCCTTAAGAGAGATCCAGAAAATAATGTTGGAAAAAACGGCCTATTACCGCGAAATACCACTTTCAGAACTTAGGTACCCGGCCCAGAGAATCACCAGATTTGAAAAAGACTTCGTGATTTATGTTCTCCCTAGGTAGTACAATCAGAAAAACATCATGGTTTCAAGATTCTCTACTTGACTTAAGAGACATCCAGAGAATAATTTTCGAAAAAACAGCCTATTACCGCAAAATATCACTTTCAGAACTGAGGTTCCCGGGCCAGACAAACACCAGATTTGAAAAAGACATCGTGATTCATGTTCTCCCTAGGTAGTATAATCAGAAAAACATCATGGTTTCAAGATTCTCTCCTTGCCTTAAGAGACATCCAGAGAATAATGTTGGAAAAAACGGCATATTACCGCGAAATTCCACTTTCAGAACTGAGGTTCCCGGGCCAGACAAACACCACATTTGAAAAAGACGTCGTGATTCATGTTCTCCCTAGGTAGTACAATCAGAAAAACATCATGGTTTCAAGATTCTCTACTTGACTTAAGAGACATCCAGAGAATAATTTTCGAAAAAACAGCCTATTACCGCGAAATATCGCTTTCAGAAATGAGGTTCCCGTCCAGACAAACACCACATTTGAAAAAGACGTCGTGATTCATGTTCTCCCTAGGTAGTATAATCAGAAAAACATCATGGTTTCAATATTCTCTCCTTGCCTTAAGAGAGATTCAGAGAATAATGTTGGAAATAACGGCCTATTACCGCGAAATACCACTTTCAGTACAGAGGTTCCCGGCCCAGGCAAACACCAGATTTGAAAAAGACGCCGTGATCCATGTTCACCCTAGGCAGTAGAATCAGAAAAACATCATGGCTTCAGGCGTCTCTCCTTGACTTAAGAGAGATCCAAAGAATAAAGTTGGAAAAAATGGCCTTTTACCTCATATGCTCTAAAGGCCTATTGTATTGACGGTGAAACTCCACTTTTAGAACTAAGGTTCCCGACCCCGACTAACACCCGATTTGAAAAAGACGTCGTGATTCATGTTCTCCCTAGATAGTAGAATCAGAAAAACATCATGGTTTCAAGATTCTCTCCTTGCCTTAAGAGAGATCCAGAGAATAATGTTCGAAAAAACGGCCTATTACCGCATATGTTCCAAAGGCCTATTCTATTGACGGTGAAACTCAACTTTTAGAACTGAGGTTCCCTGCCCCGACTGAGACTAGATTTGTAAAAGTCGTCATGATTCATGTTCTCCATAGGTATTAGAATCAGAAAAACATCATGGTGACAAGATTCTCTCCTTGCCCTAAGAGAGATCCAGAGAATAATGTTGGAAAAAACGGCCTATTACCGCGAAATACCACTTTCAGAACTGAGGTTCCCGGCCCAGACAAACACCAGATTTGAAAAAGACGTCGTGATTCATGTTCTCCCTAGGTATTAGAATCAGAAAAACATCATGGTTTCAAGATTTTCTCCTTGCCTTAAGAGAGATCCAGGGAATAATGTTGGAGAACAAGGCCTATTACCGCGAAATACCACTTTCAGAACTGAGGTTCCCGGCCCAGACAAACACGAGATTTGAAAAAGACGTCGTGATTCATGTTCTCCCTAGGTAGTAGAATCAGAAAAACATCATGGTGTCAAGATTCTCTCCTTTCCCTAAGAGAGATCCAGAGAAAAATGTTGGAAAAAACGGCCTATTACCGCAAAATACCACTTTCAGAACTGAGGTTCCTGGCCCACACAAACATCAGATTTTAAAAAGACGTCGTGATTCATGTTCTCCCTAGGTAGTAGAATCAGAAAAACATCATGGTTTCAAGATTCTCTCCTTGCCTTAAGAGAGATCCAGAGAATAATGTTGGAAAAAACGGCCTATTACCGCGAAATACCACTTTCAGAACTGAGGTTCCCGGCCCAGACAAACACCACATTTGAAAAAGACGTCGTGATTCATGTTCTCCCTAGGTAGTATAATCAGAAAAACATCATGGTTTCAATATTCTCTCCTTGCCTTAAGAGAGATTCAGAGAATAATGTTGGAAATAACGACCTATTACCGCGAAATACCACTTTCAGTACAGAGGTTCCCGGCCCAGGCAAACTCCAGATTTGAAAAAGACGCCGTGATCCATGTTCACCCTAGGCAGTAGAATCAGAAAAACATCATGGCTTCAGGCGTCTCTCCTTGACTTAAGAGAGATCCAAAGAATAAAGTTGGAAAAAATGGCCTTTTACCTCATATGCTCTACAGGCCTATTGTATTGACGGTGAAACTCCACTTTTAGAACTAAGGTTCCCGACCCCGACTAACACCCGATTTGAAAAAGACGTCGTGATTCATATTCTCCCTAGATAGTAGAATCAGAAAAACGTCATGGTTTCAAGATTCTCTCCTTGCCTTAAGAGAGATCCAGAGAATAATGTTCGAAAAAACGGCCTATTACCGCATATGTTCCAAAGGCCTCTTCTATTGACGGTGAAACTCAACTTTTAGAACTGAGGTTCCCTGCCCCGACTGACACTAGATTTGTAAAAGTCGTCATGATTCATGTTCTCCCTAGGTATTAGAATCAGAAAAACATCATGGTGACAAGATTCTCTCCTTGCCCTAAGAGAGATCCAGAGAATAATGTTGGAAAAAACGGCCTATTACCGCGAAATACCACTTTCAGAACTGAGGTTCCCGGCCCAGACAAACACCAGATTTGAAAAAGACGTCGTGATTCATGTTCTCCCTAGGTATTAGAATCAGAAAAACATCATGGTTTCAAGATTCTCTCCTTGCCTTAAGAGAGATCCAGGGAATAATGTTGGAGAACACGGCCTATTACCGCGAAATACCACTTTCAGAACTGAGGTTCCCGGCCCAGACAAACACCAGATTTGAAAAAGACGTCGTGATTCATGTTCTCCCTAGGTAGTAGAATCAGAAAAACATCATGGTGTCAAGATTCTCTCCTTTCCCTAAGAGAGTTCCAGAGAAAAATGTTGGAAAAAACGGCCTATTACCGCAAAATACCACTTTCAGAACTGAGGTTCCCGGCCCAGACAAACACCAGATTTGAAAAAGACGTCGTGATTCATGTTCTCCCTAGGTAGTAGAATCAGAAAAACATCATGGTGTCAAGATTCTCTCCTTGCCCTAAAAGAGATCCAGAGAAAAATGTTGGAAAAAACGGCCTATTACCGCAAAATACCACTTTCAGAACTGAGGTTCCCGGCCCACACAAACATCAGATTTTAAAAAGACGTCGTGATTCATGTTCTCCCTAGGTAGTAGAATCAGAAAAACATCATGGTTTCAAGATTCTCTCCTTGCCTTAAGAGAGATCCTGAGAATAATGTTGGAAAAAATGGCTTATTACCGCGAAATACGACTTTCAGAACTTAGGTTCCAACCCAGACAAACACCAGATTTGAAAAAGACATCGTGATTCATGTTCTCCCTAGGTAGTAGAATCAGAAAAACATCATGGTTTTAGGCGTCTCTCCTTGACTTAAGAGAGATCCAAAGAATAAAGTTGGAAAAAATGGCCTATTACCTCATATGCTCTAAAGGCCTATTGTATTGACGGTGAACTTCCACTTTTAGAACTAAGGTTTCCGACCCCGACTAACACCCGATTTGAAAAAGACGTCGTGATTCATGTTCTCCCTAGATAGTAGAATCAGAAAAACATTATGGTTTCAAGATTCTCTCCTTGCCTTAAGAGAGATCCAGAGAATAATGTTGGAAAAAACGGCCTATTACTGCGAAATACCACTTTCAGAACTGAGGTTCCCGGCCCAGACAAACACCACATTTGAAAAAGACGTCGTGATTCATGTTCTCCCTAGGTAGTATAATCAGAAAAACATCATGGTTTCAAGATTCTCTCCTTGCCTTAAGAGAGATTCAGAGAAAAATGTTGGAAATAACGGCCTATAACCCGAAATACCACTTTCAGTACAGAGGTTCCCGTCCCAGACAAACACCAGATTTGAAAAAGACGCCGTCATCCATGTTCACCCTAGGCAGTAGAACCAGAAAAACATCATGGCTTCAGGCGTCTCTCCTTGACTTAAGAGAGATCCAAAGAATAAAGTTGGAAAAAATGGCCTTTTACCTCATATGCTCTACAGGCCTATTGTATTGACAGTGAAACTCCACTTTTAGAACTAAGGTTCCCGACCCCGACTAACACCCGATTTGAAAAAGACATCGTGATTCATGTTCTCCCTAGATAGTAGAATCAGAAAAACGTCATGGTTTCAAGATTCTCTCCTTGCCTTAAGAGAGATCCAGAGAATAATGTTCGAAAAAACGGCCTATTACCGCATATGTTCCAAAGACCTATTCTATTGACGGTGAAACTCAACTTTTAGAACTGAGGTTCCCGGCCCTGACTGAAACTAGATTTGTAAAAGTCGTCATGATTCATGTTCACCCTAGGTATTAGAATCAGAAAAACATCATGGTGTCAAGATTCTCTCCTTGCCCTAAGAGAGATACAAAGAATAATGTTGGAAAAAACGGCCTATTACCGCGAAATACCACTTTCAGAACTGAGGTTCCCGGCCCAGAAAAACACCAGATTTGAAAAAGACATCGTGATTCATGTTCTCCCTAGGTAGTATAATCAGAAAAACATCATGGTTTCAAGATTCTCTCCTTGCCTTAAGAGAGATCCAGGGAATAATGTTGGAAATAACGGCCTATTACCGCGAAATACCACTTTCAGAACTGAGGTTCCCGGCCCAGACAAACACCACATTTGAAAAAGACATCGTGATTCATGTTCTCCCTAGGTAGTATAATCAGAAAAACATCATGGTTTCAAGATTCTCTCCTTGCCTTAAGAGACATCCAGAGAATAATGTTGGAAAAATCGGCATATTACCGCGAAATTCCACTTTCAGAACTGAGGTTCCCGGGCCAGACAAACACCACATTTGAAAAAGACGTCGTGATTCATGTTCTCCCTAGGTAGTACAATCAGAAAAACATCATGGTTTCAAGATTCTCTACTTGACTTAAGAGACATCCAGAGAATAATTTTCGAAAAAACAGCCTATTACCGCGAAATATCGCTTTCAGAAATGAGGTTCCCGGCCCAGACAAACACCAGATTTGAAAAAGACGTAGTGATTCATGTTCTCCCTACGGAGTATAATCAGAAAAACATCATGGTTTCAAGATTCTCTCCTTGCCTTAAGAGAGATCCAGAGAATAATGTTGGAAAAAACGGCCTATTACCGCGAAATACCACTTTCAGAACTGAGGTTCCCGGCCCAGACAAACACCACATTTGAAAAAGACGTCGTGATTCATGTTCTCCCTAGGTAGTATAATCAGAAAAACATCATGGTTTCAAGATTCTCTCCTTGCCTTAAGAGAGATCCAGGGAAAAATGTTGAAAAAAACGGCCTATTACTGCGAAATACCACTTTCAGAACTGAGGTTCCCGGCCCAGACAAACACCAGATTTGAAAAAGACGTCGTGATTCATGTTCTCCCTAGGTAGTATAATCAGAAAAACATCATGGTTTCAATATTCTCTCCTTGCCTTAAGAGAGATTCAGAGAATAATGTTGGAAATAACGGCCTATTACCGCGAAATACCACTTTTAGTACAGAGGTTCCCGGCCCAGACAAACACCAGATTTGAAAAAGACGCCGTGATTCATGTTCACCCTAGGCAGTAGAATCAGAAAAACATCATGGTTTCAGGTGTCTCTCCTTGACTTAAGAGAGATCCAAAGAATAAAGTTGGAAAAAATGGCCTATTACCTCATATGCTCTAAAGGCCTATTGTATTGACGGTGAAACACCACTTTTAGAACTAAGGTTCCCGACCCCGACTAACACCCGATTTGAAAAAGACGTCGTGATTCATGTTCTCCCTAGGTATTAGAATCAGAAAAACATCATGGTTTCAAGATTCTCTCCTTGCCTTAAGAGAGATCCAGGGAATAATGTTGGAGAACACGGCCTATTACCGCGAAATACCACTTTCAGAACTGAGGTTCCCGGCCCAGACAAACACCAGATTTGAAAAAGACGTCGTGATTCATGTTCTCCCTAGGTAGTAGAATCAGAAAAACATCATGGTGTCAAGATTCTCTCCTTGCCCTAAGAGAGATCCAGAGAAAAATGTTGGAAAAAACGGCCTATTACCGCAAAATACCACTTTCAGAACTGAGGTTCCCGGCCCACACAAACATCAGATTTTAAAAAGACGTCGTGATTCATGTTCTCCCTAGGCAGTAGAATCAGAAAAACATCATGGTTTTAGGCGTCTCTCCTTGACTTAAGAGAGGTCCAAAGAATAAAGTTGGAAAAAATGGCCTATTACCTCATATGCTCTAAAGGCCTATTGTATTGACGGTGAACTTCCACTTTTAGAACTAAGGTTTCCGACCCCGACTTACACCCGATTTGAAAAAGACGTCGTGATTCATGTTCTCCCTAGATAGTAGAATCAGAAAAACATTATGGTTTCAAGATTCTCTCCTTGCCTTAAGAGAGATCCAGAAAATAATGTTGGAAAAAACGGCCTATTACCGCGAAATACCACTTTCAGAACTTAGGTTCCCGGCCCAGAGAATCACCAGATTTGAAAAAGACTTAGTGATTTATGTTCTCCCTAGGTAGTACAATCAGAAAAACATCATGGTTTCAAGATTCTCTACTTGACTTAAGAGACATCCAGAGAATAATTTTCGAAAAAACAGCCTATTACCGCAAAATATCGGTTTCAGAAATGAGGTTCCCGTCCCAGACAAACACCAGATTTGAAAAAGACATCGTGATTCATGTTCTCCCTAGGTAGTATAATCAGAAAAACATCATGGTTTCAAGATTCTCTCCTTGCCTTAAGAGAGATCCAGAGAATAATGTTGGAAAAAACGGCATATTACCGCGAAATTCCACTTTCAGAACTGAGGTTCCCGGGACAGACAAACACCACATTTGAAAAAGACGTCGTGATTCATGTTCTCCCTAGGTAGTACAATCAGAAAAACATCATGGTTTCAAGATTCTCTACTTGACTTAAGAGACATCCAGAGAATAATTTTCGAAAAAACAGCCTATTACCGCGAAATATCGCTTTCAGAAATGAGGTTCCCGGCCCAGACAAACACCAGATTTGAAAAAGACGTAGTGATTCATGTTCTCCCTAGGGAGTATAATCAGAAAAACATCATGGTTTCAAGATTCTCTCCTTGCCTTAAGAGAGATCCAGAGAATAATATTGGAAAAAACGGCCTATCACCGCGAAATACCACTTTCAGAACTGAGGTTCCCGGCCCAGACAAACACCACATTTGAAAAAGACGTCGTGATTCATGTTCTCCCTAGGTAGTATAATCAGAAAAACATCATGGTTTCAATATTCTCTCCTTGCCTTAACAGAGATTCAGAGAAAAATGTTGGAAATAACGGGCTATAACCCGAAATACCACTTTCAGTACAGAGGTTCCCGTCCCAGACAAACACCAGATTTGAAAAAGACGCCGTCATCCATGTTCACCCTAGGCAGTAGAACCAGAAAAACATCATGGCTTCAGGCGTCTCTCCTTGACTTAAGAGAGATCCAAAGAATAAAGTTGGAAAAAATGGCCTTTTACCTCATATGCTCTACAGGCCTATTGTATTGACGGTGAAACTCCACTTTTAGAACTAAGGTCCCCGACCCCGACTAACACCCGATTTGAAAAAGACGTCGTGATTCATGTTCTCCCTAGATAGTAGAATCAGAAAAACGTCATGGTTTCAAGATTCTCTCCTTGCCTTAAGAGAGATCCAGAGAATAATGTTCGAAAAAACGGCCTATTACCGCGAAATACCACTTTCAGTACAGAGGTTCCCGGCCGAGACAAACAGCAAATTTGAAAAAGACGCCGTGATTCATGTTCTCCCTAGGTAGTAGAATGAGAAAAACGTCATGGTTTCAAGATTCTCTCCTTGCCTTAAGAGAGATCCAGAGAATAATGTTCGAAAAAACGGCCTATTACCGCATATGTTCCAAAGACCTATTCTATTGACGGTGAAACTCAACTTTTAGAACTGAGGTTCCCGGCCCCGACTGACACTAGATTTGTAAAAGTCGTCATGATTCATGTTCTCCCTAGGTATTAGAATCAGAAAAACATCATGGTGTCAAGATTCTCTCCTTGCCTTAAGAGACATCCAGAGAATAATGTTGGAAAAAACGGCCTATTACCGCGAAATACCACTTTCAGAACTGAGGTTCCCGGCCCAGACAAACACCAGATTTGAAAAAGACGTCGTGATTCATGTTCTCCCTAGGTAGTATAATCAGAAAAACATCATGGTTTCAAGATTCTCTCCTTGCCTTAAGAGAGATCCAGGGAATAATGTTGGAAAAAACGGCCTATTACCGCGAAATACCACTTTCAGAACTGAGGTTCCCGGCCCAGACAAACACCACATTTGAAAAAGACGTCGTGATTCATGTTCTCCCTAGGTAGTACAATCAGAAAAACATCATGGTTTCAAAATTCTCTATTTGACTTAAGAGACATCCAGAGAATAATTTTCGAAAAAACAGCCTATTACCGCGAAATATCGCTTTCAGAAATGAGGTTCCCGGCCCAGACAAACACCAGATTTGAAAAAGACGTCGTGATTCATGTTCTCCCTAGGTAGTAGAATCAGAAAAACGTCATGGTTTCAAGATTCTCTCCTTGCCTTAAGAGAGATTCAGAGAATAATGTTGGAAATAACGGCCTATTACCGCGAAATACCACTTTCAGTACAGAGGTTCCCGGCCCAGACAAACAGCAAATTTGAAAAAGACGCCGTGATTCATGTTCTCCCTAGGTAGTAGAATGAGAAAAACGTCATGGTTTCAAGATTCTCTCCTTGCCTTAAGAGAGATCCAGAGAATAATGTTCGAAAAAACGGCCTATTACCGCATATGTTCCAAAGACCTATTCTATTGACGGTGAAACTCAACTTTTAGAACTGAGGTTCCCGGCCCCGACTGACACTAGATTTGTAAAAGTCGTCATGATTCATGTTCTCCCTAGGTATTAGAATCAGAAAAACATCATGGTGTCAAGATTCTCTCCTTGCCCTAAGACAGATACAGAGAATAATGTTGGAAAAAACGGCCTATTACCGCGAAATTCCACTTTCAGAACTGAGGTTCCCGGGCCAGACAAACACCAGATTTGAAAAAGACGTTGTGATTCATGTTCTCCCTAGGTAGTACAATCAGAAAAACATCATGGTTTCAAGATTCTCTACTTGACTTAAGAGACATCCAGAGAATAATTTTCGAAAAAACAGCCTATTACCGCAAAATATCGGTTTCAGAAATGAGGTTCCCGTCCCAGACAAACACCAGATTTGAAAAAGACATCGTGATTCATGTTCTCCCTAGGGAGTATAATCAGAAAAACATCATGGTTTCAAGATTCTCTCCTTCCCTTAAGAGAGATCCAGAGAATAATGTTGGAAAAAACGGCCTATTACCGCGAAATACCACTTTCAGTACAGAGGTTCCCGGCCCAGACAAACACCAGATTTGAAAAAGACGCCGTGATCCATGTTCATTCTAGGCAGTAGAATCAGAAAAACATCATGGTTTCAGGCGTCTCTCCTTGACTTAAGAGAGATCCAGAGAATAATGTTGGAAAAAACGGCATATTACCGCGAAATTCCACTTTCAGAACTGAGGTTCCCGGGCCAGACAAACACCACATTTGAAAAAGACGTCGTGATTCATGTTCTCCCTAGGTAGTACAATCAGAAAAACATCATGGTTTCAAGATTCTCTACTTGACTTAAGAGACATCCAGAGAATAATTTTCGAAAAAACAGCCTATTACCGCGAAATATCGCTTTCAGAAATGAGGTTCCCGGCCCAGACAAGCACCAGATTGGAAAAAGACGTAGTGATTCATGTTCTCCCTAGGTAGTATAATCAGAAAAACATCATGGTTTCAAGATTCTCTCCTTGCCTTAAGAGAGATCCAGAGAATAATGTTGGAAAAAACGGCCTATTACTGCGAAATACCACTTTCAGAACTGAGGTTCCCGGCCCAGACAAACACCAGATTTGAAAAAGACGTCGTGATTCATCTTCTCCCTAGGTAGTAGAATCAGAAAAACATCATGGTGTCAAGATTCTCTCCTTGCCCTAAGAGAGATCCAGAGAAAAATGTTGGAAAAAACGGCCTATTACCGCAAAATACCACTTTCAGAACTGAGGTTCCCGGCCCACACAAACACCAGATTTGAAAAAGACGTCGTGATTCATGTTCTCCCTAGGTAGTAGAATCAGAAAAACATCATAGTTTCAAGATTCTCTCCTTGCCTTAAGAGAGATCCTGAGAATAATGTTGGAAAAAATGGCTTATTACCGCGAAATACGACTTTCAGAACTTAGGTTCCCACCCCAGACAAACACCAGATTTGAAAAAGACATCGTGATTCATGTTCTCCCTAGGTAGTAGAATCAGAAAAACATCATGGTTTTAGGCGTCTCTCCTTGACTTAAGAGAGATCCAAAGAATAATGTTGGAAAAAATGGCCTTTTACCTCATATGCTCTAAAGGCCTATTGTATTGACGGTGAACTTCCACTTTTAGAACTAAGGTTTCCGAGCCCGACTAACACCCGATTTGAAAAAGACGTCGTGATTTATGTTCTCCCTAGGTAGTACAATCAGAAAAACATCATGGTTTCAAGATTCTCTACTTGACTTAAGAGACATCCAGAGAATAATTTTCGAAAAACAGCCTATTACCGCAAAATGTCGCTTTCAGAAATGAGGTTCCCGGCCCAGACAAACACCAGATTTGAAAAAGACATCGTGATTCATGTTCTCCCTAGGGAGTATAATCAGAAAAATATCATGGTTTCAAGATTCTCTCCTTGCCTTAAGAGACATCCAGAGAATAATGTTGGAAAAAACGGCATATTACCGCGAAATTCCACTTTCAGAACTGAGGTTCCCGGGCCAGACAAACACCACATTTGAAAAAGACGTCGTGATTCATGTTCTCCCTAGGTAGTACAATCAGAAAAACATCATGGTTTCAAGATTCTCTACTTGACTTAAGAGACATCCAGTGAATAATTTTCGAAAAAACAGCCTATTACCGCGAAATATCGCTTTCAGAAATGAGGTTCCCGGCCCAGACAAACACCAGATTTGAAAAAGACGTAGTGATTCATGTTCTCCTTAGGGAGTATAATCAGAAAAACATCATGGTTTCAAGATTCTCTCCTTGCCTTAATTGAGATCCAGAGAATAATGTTGGAAATAACGGCCTATTACCGCGAAATACCACTTTCAGTACAGAGGTTCCCGGCCCAGGCAAACACCAGATTTGAAAAAGACGCCGTGATCCATGTTCACCCTAGGCAGTAGAATCAGAAAAACATCATGGCTTCAGGCGTCTCTCCTTGACTTAAGAGAGATCCAAAGAATAAAGTTGGAAAAAATGGCCTTTTACCTCATATGCTCTACAGGCCTATTGTATTGACGGTGAAACTCCACTTTTAGAACTAAGGTTCCCAACCCCGACTAACACCCGATTTGAAAAAGACGTCGTGATTTATGTTCTCCCTAGATAGTAGAATCAGAAAAACGTCATGGTTTCAAGATTCTCTCCTTGCCTTAAGAGAGATCCAGAGAATAATGTTCGAAAAAACGGCCTATTACCGCATATGTTCCAAAGGCCTATTCTATTGACGGTGAAACTCAACTTTTAGAACTGAGGTTCCCTGCCCCGACTGACACTAGATTTGTAAAAGTCGTCATGATTCATGTTCTCCCTAGGTATTAGAATCAGAAAAACATCATGGTGACAAGATTCTCTCCTTGCCCTAAGAGAGATCCAGAGAATAATGTTGGAAAAAACGGCCTATTACCGCGAAATACCACTTTCAGAACTGAGGTTCCCGGCCCAGACAAACACCAGATTTGAAAAAGACGTCGTGATTCATGTTCTCCCTAGGTAGTAGAATCAGAAAAACATCATGGTTTCAAGATTCTCTCCTTGCCTTAAGAGAGATCCTGAGAATAATGTTGGAAAAAATGGCTTATTACCGCGAAATACCACTTTCAGAATTGAGGTTCCCGGCCCAGACAAACACCACATTTGAAAAAGACGTCGTGATTCATGTTCTCCCTAGGTAGTATAATCAGAAAAATATCATGGTTTCAATATTGACTCCTTGCCTTAAGAGAGATTCAGAGAATAATGTTGGAAATAACGGCCTATTACCGCGAAATACCACTTTCAGTACAGAGGTTCCCGGCCGAGACAAACAGCAAATTTGAAAAAGACGCCGTGATTCATGTTCTCCCTAGGTAGTAGAATGAGAAAAACGTCATGGTTTCAAGATTCTCTCCTTGCCTTAAGAGAGATCCAGAGAATAATGTTCGAAAAAACGGCCTATTACCGCATATGTTCCAAAGACCTATTCTATTGACGGTGAAACTCAACTTTTAGAACTGAGGTTCCCGGCCCCGACTGACACTAGATTTGTAAAAGTCGTCATGATTCATGTTCTCCCTAGGTATTAGAATCAGAAAAACATCATGGTGTCAAGATTCTCTCCTTGCCTTAAGAGACATCCAGAGAATAATGTTGGAAAAAACGGCATATTACCGCGAAATTCCACTTTCAGAACTGAGGTTCCCGGGCCAGACAAACACCACATTTGAAAAAGACGTCGTGATTCATGTTCTCCCTAGGTAGTACAATCAGAAAAACATCATGGTTTCAAGATTCTCTACTTGACTTAAGAGACATCCAGAGAATAATTTTCGAAAAAACAGCCTATTACCGCGAAATATCGCTTTCAGAAATGAGGTTCCCGGCCCAGACAAACACCAGATTTGAAAAAGACGTAGTGATTCATGTTCTCCCTAGGGAGTATAATCAGAAAAACATCATGGTTTCAAGATTCTCTCCTTGCCTTAAGAGAGATCCAGAGAATAATGTTGGAAAAAACGGCCTATTACCGCGAAATACCACTTTCAGAACTGAGGTTCCCGGCCCAGACAAACACCAGATTTGAAAAAGACGTCGTGATTCATGTTCTCCCTAGGTAGTAGAATCAGAAAAACATCATGCTGTCAAGATTCTCTCCTTGCCCTAAGAGAGATCCAGAGAAAAATGGTGGAAAAAACAGCCTATTACCGCAAAATACCACTTTCAGAACTGAGGTTCCCGGCCCAGACAAACACCAGATTTGAAAAAGACGTCGTGATTCATGTTCTCCCTAGGTAGTAGAATCAGAAAAACATCATGGTTTCAAGATTCTCTCCTTGCCTTAAGAGAGATCCTGAGAATAATGTTGGAAAAAATGGCTTATTACCGCGAAATACGACTTTCAGAACTTAGGTTCCCACCCCAGACAAACACCAGATTTGAAAAAGACATCGTGATTCATGTTCTCCCTAGGTAGTAGAATCAGAAAAACATCATGGTTTTAGGCGTCTCTCCTTGACTTAAGAGAGATCCAAAGAATAAAGTTGGAAAAAATGGCCTATTACCTCATATGCTCTAAAGGCCTATTGTATTGACGGTGAACTTCCACTTTTAGAACTAAGGTTTCCGACCCCGACTAACACCCGATTTGAAAAAGACGTCGTGATTCATGTTCTCCCTAGATAGTAGAATCAGAAAAACATTATGGTTTCAAGATTCTCTCCTTGCCTTAAGAGAGATCCAGAAAATAATGTTGGAAAAAACGGCCTATTACCGCGAAATACCACTTTCAGAACTTAGGTTCCCGCCCCAGAGAATCACCAGATTTGAAAAAGACTTCGTGATTTATGTTCTCCCTAGGTAGTACAATCAGAAAAACATCATGGTTTCAAGATTCTCTACTTGACTTAAGAGACATCCAGAGAATAATTTTCGAAAAAACAGCCTATTACCGCAAAATATCGCTTTCAGAAATGAGGTTCCCGGCCCAGACAAACACCAGATTTGAAAAAGACATCGTGATTCATGTTCTCCCTAGGTAGTATAATCAGAAAAACATCATGGTTTCAAGATTCTCTCCTTGCCTTAAGAGAGATCCAGAGAATAATGTTGGAAAAAACGGCATATTACCGCGAAATTCCACTTTCAGGTTCCCGGGCCAGACAAACACCACATTTGAAAAAGACGTCATGATTCATGTTCTCCCTAGGTAGTACAATCAGAAAAACATCATGGTTTCAATATTCTCTCCTTGCCTTAAGAGAGATTCAGAGAAAAATGTTGGAAATAACGGCCTATAACCCGAAATACCACTTTCAGTACAGAGGTTCCCGGCCCAGACAAACACCAGATTTGAAAAAGACGCCGTGATCCATGTTCACCCTAGGCAGTAGAATCTGAAAAACATCATGGCTTCAGGCGTCTCTCCTTGACTTAATAGAGATCCAAAGAATAAAGTTGGAAAAAATGGCCTTTTACCTCATATGCTCTACAGGCCTATTGTATTGACGGTGAAACTCCACTTTTAGAACTAAGGTTCCCGACCCCGACTAACACCCGATTTGAAAAAGACGTCGTGATTCATGTTCTCCCTAGATAGTAGAATCAGAAAAACGTCATGGTTTCAAGATTCTCTCCTTGCCTTAAGAGAGATCCAGAGAATAATGTTCGAAAAAACGGCATATTACCGCGAAATTCCACTTTCAGAACTGAGGTTCCCGGGCCAGACAAACACCACATGTGAAAAAGACGTCGTGATTCATGTTCTCCCTAGGTAGTACAATCAGAAAAACATCATGGTTTCAAGATTCTCTACTTGACTTAAGAGACATCCAGAGAATAATTTTCGAAAAAACAGCCTATTACCGCGAAATATCGCTTTCAGAAATGAGGTTCCCGGCCCAGACAAGCACCAGATTTGAAAAAGACGTAGTGATTCATGTTCTCCCTAGGTAGTATAATCAGAAAAACATCATGGTTTCAAGATTCTCTCCTTGCCTTAAGAGAGATCCAGAGAATAATGTTGGAAAAAACAGCCTATTACTGCGAAATACCACTTTCAGAACTGAGGTTCCCGGCCCACACAAACACCAGATTTGAAAAAGACGTCGTGATTCATGTTCTCCCTAGGTAGTAGAATCAGAAAAACATCATGGTTTCAAGATTCTCTCCTTGCCTTAAGAGAGATCCTGAGAATAATGTTGGAAAAAATGGCTTATTACCGCGAAATACGACTTTCAGAACTTAGGTTCCCACCCCAGACAAACACCAGATTTGAAAAAGACATCGTGATTCATGTTCTCCCTAGGTAGTAGAATCAGAAAAACATCATTGTTTTAGGCGTCTCTCCTTGACTTAAGAGAGATCCAAAGAATAAAGTTGGAAAAAATGGCCTATTACCTCATATGCTCTAAAGGCCTATTGTATTGACGGTGAACTTCCACTTTTAGAACTAAGGTTTCCGACCCCGACTAACACCCGATTTGAAAAAGACGTCGTGATTCATGTTCTCCCTAGATAGTAGAATCAGAAAAACATTATGGTTTCAAGATTCTCTCCTTGCCTTAAGAGAGATCCAGAAAATAATGTTGGAAAAAACGGCCTATTACCGCGAAATACCACTTTCAGAACTGAGGTTCCCGGCCCAGACAAACACCACATTTGAAAAAGACGTCGTGATTCATGTTCTCCCTAGGTACTACAATCAGAAAAACATCATGGTTTCAAAATTCTCTATTTGACTTAAGAGACATCCAGAGAATAATTTTAGAAGAAACAGCCTATTACCGCGAAATATCGCTTTCAGAAATGACGTTCCCGGCCCAGACAAACACCAGATTTGAAAAAGACGTCGTGATTCATGTTCTCCCTAGGTAGTAGAATCAGAAAAACGTCATGGTTTCAAGATTCTCTCCTTCCGTTAAGAGAGATCCAGAGAATAATGTTCGAAAAAACGGCCTATTACCACATATGTTCCAAAGACCTATACTATTGACGGTGAAACTCAACTTTTAGAACTGAGGTTCCCGGCCCCGACTGACACTAGATTTGTAAAAGTCGTCATGATTCATGTTCTCCCTAGGTATTAGAATCAGAAAAACATCATGGTTTCAAGATTCTCTCCTTGCCTTAAGAGAGATCCAGGGAATAATGTTGGAAAAAACGGCCTATTACCGCGAAATACCACTTTCAGAACTGAGGTTCCCGGCCCAGACAAACACCAGATTTGAAAAAGACGTCGTGATTCATGTTCTCCCTAGGTAGTATAATCAGAAAAACATCATGGTTTCAATATTCTCTCCTTGCCTTAAGAGAGATTCAGAGAATAATGTTGGAAATAACGGCCTATTACCGCGAAATACCACTTTTAGTACAGAGGTTCCCGGCCCAGACAACCACCAGATTTGAAAAAGACGCCGTGATTCATGTTCACCCTAGGCAGTAGAATCAGAAAAACATCATGGTTTCAGGTGTCTCTCCTTGACTTAAGAGAGATCCAAAGAATAAAGTTGGAAAAAATGGCCTATTACCTCATATGCTCTAAAGGCCTATTGTATTGACGGTGAAACACCACTTTTAGAACTAAGGTTCCCGACCCCGACTAACCCCCGATTTGAAAAAGACGTCGTGATTCATGTTCTCCCTAGATAGTAGAATCAGAAAAACGTCATGGTTTCAAGATTCTCTCCTTGCCTTAAGAGAGATCCAGAGAATAATGTTCGAAAAAACGGCCTATTACCGCATATGTTCCAAAAGCCTATTCTATTGACGGTGAAACTCAACTTTTAGAACTGAGGTTCCCGGCCCCGACTGACACTAGATTTGTAAAAGTCGTCATGATTCATGTTCTCCCTAGGTATTAGAATCAGAAAAACATCATGGTGACAAGATTCTCTCCTTGCCCTAAGAGAGATCCAGAGAACAATGTTGGAAAAAACGGCCTATTACCGCGAAATACCACTTTCAGAACTGAGGTTCCCGGCCCAGACAAACACCAGATTTGAAAAAGACGTCGTGATTCATGTTCTCCCTAGGTATTAGAATCAGAAAAACATCATGGTTTCAAGATTCTCTCCTTGCCTTAAGAGAGATCCAGGGAATAATGTTCGAAAAAACGGCCTATTACCGCATATGTTCCAAAGACCTATTCTATTGACGGTGAAACTCAACTTTTAGAACTGAGGTTCCCGGCCCCGACTGACACTAGATTTGTAAACGTCGTCATGATTCATGTTCTCCCTAGGTATTAGAATCAGAAAAACATCATGGTGTCAAGATTCTCTCCTTGCCCTAAGAGAGATCCAGAGAATAATGTTGGAAAAAACGTCCTATTACCGCAAAATACCACTTTCAGAACTGAGGTTCCCGGCCCAGACAAACACCAGATTTGAAAAAGACGTCATGATTCATGTTCTACCTAGGTAGTATAATCAGAAAAACATCATGGTTTCAAGATTCTCTCCTTGCCTTAAGAGAGATCCAGGGAATAATGTTGGAAAAAACGGCCTATTACCGCGAAATACCACTTTCAGAACTGAGGTTCCCGGCCCAGACAAACACCACATTTGAAAAAGACGTCGTGATTCATGTTCTCCCTAGGTAGTATAATCAGAAAAACATCATGGTTTCAATATTCTCTCCTTGCCTTAAGAGAGATTCAGAGAATAATGTTGGAAATAACGGCCTATTACCGCGAAATACCACTTTTAGTACAGAGGTTCCCGGCCCAGACAAACACCAGATTTGAAAAAGACGCCGTGATTCATGTTCACCCTAGGCAGTAGAATCAGAAAAACATCATGGTTTCAGGTGTCTCTCCTTGACTTAAGAGAGATCCAAAGAATAAAGTTGGAAAAAATGGCCTATTACCTCATATGCTCTAAAGGCCTATTGTATTGACGGTGAAACACCACTTTTAGAACTAAGGTTCCCGACCCCGACTAAACCAGATTTGAAAAAGACGTCGTGATTCATGTTCTCCCTAGATAGTAGAATCAGAAAAACGTCATGGTTTCAAGATTCTCTCCTTGCCTTAAGAGAGATCCAGAGAATAATGTTCGAAAAAACGGCCTATTACCGCATATGTTCCAAAGGCCTATTCTATTGACGGTGAAACTCAACTTTTAGAACTGAGGTTCCCGGCCCCGACTGACACTAGATTTGTAAAAGTCGTCATGATTCATGTTCTCCCTAGGTATTAGAATCAGAAAAACATCATGGTGACAAGATTCTCTCCTTGCCCTAAGAGAGATCCAGAGAACAATGTTGGAAAAAACGGCCTATTACCGCGAAATACCACTTTCAGAACTGAGGTTCCCGGCCCAGACAAACACCAGATTTGAAAAAGGCGTCGTGATTCATGTTCTCCCTAGGTATTAGAATCAGAAAAACATCATGGTTTCAAGATTCTCTCCTTGCCTTAAGAGAGATCCAGGGAATAATGTTGGAGAACACGGCCTATTACCGCGAAATACCACTTTCAGAACTGAGGTTCCCGGCCCAGACAAACACCAGATTTGAAAAAGACGTCGTGATTCATGTTCTCCCTAGGTAGTATAATCAGAAAAACATCATGGTTTCAATATTCTCTCCTTGCCTTAAGAGAGATTCAGAGAATAATGTTGGAAATAACGGCCTATTACCGCGAAATACCACTTTTAGTACAGAGGTTCCCGGCCCAGACAACCACCAGATTTGAAAAAGACGCCGTGATTCATGTTCACCCTAGGCAGTAGAATCAGAAAAACATCATGGTTTCAGGTGTCTCTCCTTGACTTAAGAGAGATCCAAAGAATAAAGTTGGAAAAAATGGCCTATTACCTCATATGCTCTAAAGGCCTATTGTATTGACGGTGAAACACCACTTTTAGAACTAAGGTTCCCGACCCCGACTAACACCAGATTTGAAAAAGACGTCGTGATTCATGTTCTCCCTAGATAGTAGAATCAGAAAAACGTCATGGTTTCAAGATTCTCTCCTTGCCTTAAGAGAGATCCAGAGAATAATGTTCGAAAAAACGGCCTATTACCGCATATGTTCCAAAAGCCTATTCTATTCACGGTGAAACTCAACTTTTAGAACTGAGGTTCCCGGCCCCGACTGACACTAGATTTGTAAAAGTCGTCATGATTCATGTTCTCCCTAGGTATTAGAATCAGAAAAACATCATGGTGACAAGATTCTCTCCTTGCCCTAAGAGAGATCCAGAGAACAATGTTGGAAAAAACGGCCTATTACCGCGAAATACCACTTTCAGAACTGAGGTTCCCGGCCCAGACAAACACCAGATTTGAAAAAGACGTCGTGATTCATGTTCTCCCTAGGTATTAGAATCAGAAAAACATCATGGTTTCAAGATTCTCTCCTTGCCTTAAGAGAGATCCAGGGAATAATGTTGGAGAACACGGCCTATTACCGCGAAATACCACTTTCAGAACTGAGGTTCCCGGCCCAGACAAACACCAGATTTGAAAAAGACGTCGTGATTCATGTTCTCCTTAGGTAGTAGAATCAGAAAAACATCATGGTGTCAAGATTCTCTCCTTGCCCTAAGAGAGATCCAGAGAAAAATGTTGGAAAAAACGGCCTATTACCGCAAAATACCACTTTCAGAACTGAGGTTCCCGGCCCACACAAACACCAGATTTGAAAAAGACGTCGTGATTCATGTTCTCCCTAGGTAGTAGAATCAGAAAAACATCATGGTTTCAAGATTCTCTCCTTGCCTTAAGAGAGATCCTGAGAATAATGTTGGAAAAAATGGCTTATTACCGCGAAATACGACTTTCAGAACTTAGGTTCCCACCCCAGACAAACACCAGATTTGAAAAAGACATCGTGATTCATGTTCTCCCTAGGTAGTAGAATCAGAAAAACATCATGGTTTTAGGCGTCTCTCCTTGACTTAAGAGAGATCCAAAGAATAAAGTTGGAAAAAATGGCCTATTACCTCATATGCTCTAAAGGCCTATTGTATTGACGGTGAACTTCCACTTTTAGAACTAAGGTTTCCGACCCCGACTAACACCCGATTTGAAAAAGATGTCGTGATTCATGTTCTCCCTAGATAGTAGAATCAGAAAAACATTATGGTTTCAAGATTCTCTCCTTGCCTTAAGAGAGATCCAGAAAATAATGTTGGAAAAAACGGCCTATTACCGCGAAATACCAATTTCAGAACTTAGGTTCCCGGCCCAGAGAATCACCAGATTTGAAAAAGACGTCGTGATTCATGTTCTCCCTAGGTAGTATAATCAGAAAAACATCATGGTTTCAATATTCTCTCCTTGCCTTAAGAGAGATTCAGAGAATAATGTTGGAAATAACGGCCTATTACCGCAAAATACCACTTTTAGTACAGAGGTTCCCGGCCCACACAAACTCCAGATTTGAAAAAGACGCCGTGATTCATGTTCACTCTAGGCAGTAGAATCGGAAAAACATCATGGTTTCAGGTGTCTCTCCTTGACTTAAGAGAGATCCAAAGAATAAAGTTGGAAAAAATGGCCTATTACCTCATATGCTCTAAAGGCCTATTGTATTGACGGTGAAACACAACTTTTAGAACTAAGGTTCCCGACCCCGACTAACACCCGATTTGAAAAAGACGTCGTGATTCATGTTCTCCCTAGATAGTAGAATCAGAAAAACGTCATGGTTTCAAGATTCTCTCCTTGCCTTAAGAGAGATCCAGAGAATAATGTTCGAAAAAACGGCCTATTACCGCATATGTTCCAAAGGCCTATTCTATTGATGGTGAAACTCAACTTTTAGAACTGAGGTTCCCGGCCCCGACTGACACTAGATTTGTAAAAGTCGTCATGATTCATGTTCTCCCTAGGTATTAGAATCAGAAAAACATCATGGTGACAAGATTCTCTCCTTGCCCTAAGAGAGATCAGAGAATAATGTTGGAAAAAAAGGCCTATTACCGCGAAATACAACTTTCAGAACTGAGGTTCCCGGCCCAGACAAACACCAGATTTGAAAAAGACGTCGTGATTCATGTTCTCCCTAGGTATTAGAATCAGAAAAACATCATGGTTTCAAGATTCTCTCCTTGCCTTAAGAGAGATCCAGGGAATAATGTTCGAGAACACGGCCTATTACCGCGAAATACCACTTTCAGAACTGAGGTTCCCGGCCCAGACAAACACCACATTTGAAAAAGACATCGTGATTCATGTTCTCCCTAGGTAGTAGAATCAGAAAAACATCATGGTGTCAAGATTCTCTCCTTGCCCTAAGAGAGATCCAGAGAAAAATGTTGGAAAAAACGGCCTATTACCGCAAAATACCACTTTCAGAACTCAGGTTCCCGGCCCAGACAAACACCAGATTTGAAAAAGACGTCGTGATTCATGTTCTCCCTAGGTAGTAGAATCAGAAAAACATCATGGTGTCAAGATTCTCTCCTTGCCCTAAGAGAGATCCAGAGAAAAATGTTGGAAAAAACGGCCTATTACCGCAAAATACCACTTTCAGAACTGAGGTTCCCGGCCCACACAAACACCAGATTTGAAAAAGACGTCGTGATTCATGTTCTCCCTAGGTAGTAGAATCAGAAAAACATCATGGTTTCAAGATTCTCTCCTTGCCTTAAGAGAGATCCTGAGAATAATGTTGGAAAAAATGGCTTATTACCGCGAAATACGACTTTCAGAACTTAGGTTCCCACCCCAGACAAACACCAGATTTGAAAAAGACATCGTGATTCATGTTCTCCCTAGGTAGTAGAATCAGAAAAACATCATGGTTTTAGGCGTCTCTCCTTGACTTAAGAGAGATCCAAAGAATAAAGTTGGAAAAAATGGCCTATTACCTCATATGCTCTAAAGGCCTATTGTATTGACGGTGAACTTCCACTTTTAGAACTAAGGTTTCCGACCCCGACTAACACCCGATTTGAAAAAGACGTCGTGATTCATGTTCTCCCTAGATAGTAGAATCAGAAAAACATTATGGTTTCAAGATTCTCTCCTTGCCTTAAGAGAGATCCAGAAAATAATGTTGGAAAAAACGGCCTATTACCGCGAAATACCACTTTCAGAACTTAGGTACCCGGCCCAGAGAATCACCAGATTTGAAAAAGACTTCGTGATTTATGTTCTCCCTAGGTAGTACAATCAGAAAAACATCATGGTTTCAAGATTCTCTACTTGACTTAAGAGACATCCAGAGAATAATTTTCGAAAAAACAGCCTATTACCGCAAAATATCGCTTTCAGAAATGAGGTTCCCGGCCCAGACAAACACCAGATTTGAAAAAGACATCGTGATTCATGTTCTCCCTAGGTAGTATAATCAGAAAAACATCATGGTTTCAAGATTCTCTCCTTGCCTTAAGAGACATCCAGATAATAATGTTGGAAAAAACGGCATATTACCGCGAAATTCCACTTTCAGAACTGAGGTTCCCGGGCCAGACAAACACCACATTTGAAAAAGACGTCGTGATTCATGTTCTCCCTAGGTAGTACAATCAGAAAAACATCATGGTTTCAAGATTCTCTACTTGACTTAAGAGACATCCAGAGAATAATTTTCGAAAAAACAGCCTATTACCGCGAAATATCGCTTTCAGAAATGAGGTTCCCGGCCCAGACAAACACCAGATTTGAAAAAGACGTAGTGATTCATGTTCTCCCTAGGGAGTATAATCAGAAAAACATCATGGTTTCAAGATTCTCTCCTTGCCTTAAGAGAGATCCAGAGAATAATGTTGGAAAAAACGGCCTATTACCGCGAAATACCACTTTCAGAACTGAGGTTCCCGGCCCAGACAAACACCACATTTGAAAAAGACGTCGTGATTCATGTTCTCCCTAGGTAGTATAATCAGAAAAACATCATGGTTTCAATATTCTCTCCTTGCCTTAAGAGAGATTCAGAGAATAATGTTGGAAATAACGGCCTATTACCGCGAAATACCACTTTCAGTACAGAGGTTCCCGGCCGAGGCAAACACCAGATTTGAAAAAGACGCCGTGATCCATGTTCACCCTAGGCAGTAGAATCAGAAAAACATCATGGCTTCAGTCGTCTCTCCTTGACTTAAGAGAGATCCAAAGAATAAAGTTGGAAAAAATG
Organism: Liasis olivaceus; assembly: GCA_030867105.1. Classification (NCBI taxonomy): domain Eukaryota; kingdom Metazoa; phylum Chordata; class Lepidosauria; order Squamata; family Pythonidae; genus Liasis; species Liasis olivaceus. The sequence goes on from CM061351.1 coordinate 62,376,574, forward strand.
GCCTTTTACCTCATATGCTCTAAAGGCCTATTGTATTGACGGTGAAACTCCACTTTTCGAACTAAGGTTCCCGACCCCGACTAACACCCGATTTGAAAAAGACGTCGTGATTCATGTTCTCCCTAGATAGTAGAATCAGAAAAACATCATGGTTTCAAGATTCTCTCCTTGCCTTAAGAGAGATCCAGAGAATAATGTTCGAAAAAACGGCCTATTACCGCATATGTTCCAAAGGCCTATTCTATTGACGGTGAAACTCAACTTTTAGAACTGAGGTTCCCTGCCCCGACTGACACTAGATTTGTAAAAGTCGTCATGATTCATGTTCTCCCTAGGTATTAGAATCAGAAAAACATCATGGTGACAAGATTCTCTCCTTGCCCTAAGAGAGATCCAGAGAATAATGTTGGAAAAAACGGCCTATTACCAAGAAATACCACTTTCAGAACTGAGGTTCCCGGCCCAGACAAACACCAGATTTGAAAAAGACGTCGTGATTCATGTTCTCCCTAGGTATTAGAATCAGAAAAACATCATGGTTTCAAGATTCTCTCCTTGCCTTAAGAGAGATCCAGGGAATAATGTTGGAGAACAAGGCCTATTACCGCGAAATACCACTTTCAGAACTGAGGTTCCCGGCCCAGACAAACACCAGATTTGAAAAAGACGTCGTGATTCATGTTCTCCCTAGGTAGTAGAATCAGAAAAACATCATGGTGTCAAGATTCTCTCCTTTCCCTAAGAGAGATCCAGAGAAAAATGTTGGAAAAAACGGCCTATTACCGCAAAATACCACTTTCAGAACTGAGGTTCCTGGCCCACACAAACATCAGATTTTAAAAAGACGTCGTGATTCATGTTCTCCCTAGGTAGTAGAATCAGAAAAACATCATGGTTTCAAGATTCTCTCCTTGCCTTAAGAGAGATCCAGAGAATAATGTTGGAAAAAACGGCCTATTACCGCGAAATACCACTTTCAGAACTGAGGTTCCCGGCCCAGACAAACACCACATTTGAAAAAGACGTCGTGATTCATGTTCTCCCTAGGTAGTATAATCAGAAAAACATCATGGTTTCAATATTCTCTCCTTGCCTTAAGAGAGATTCAGAGAATAATGTTGGAAATAACGGCCTATTACCGCAAAATACCACTTTTAGTACAGAGGTTCCCGGCCCACACAAACTCCAGATTTGAAAAAGACGCCGTGATTCATGTTCACTCTAGGCAGTAGAATCGGAAAAACATCATGGTTTCAGGTGTCTCTCCTTGACTTAAGAGAGATCCAAAGAATAAAGTTGGAAAAAATGGCCTATTACCTCATATGCTCTAAAGGCCTATTGTATTGACGGTGAAACACAACTTTTAGAACTAAGGTTCCCGACCCCGACTAACACCCGATTTGAAAAAGACGTCGTGATTCATGTTCTCCCTAGATAGTAGAATCAGAAAAACGTCATGGTTTCAAGATTCTCTCCTTGCCTTAAGAGAGATCCAGAGAATAATGTTCGAAAAAACGGCCTATTACCGCATATGTTCCAAAGGCCTATTCTATTGATGGTGAAACTCAACTTTTAGAACTGAGGTTCCCGGCCCCGACTGACACTAGATTTGTAAAAGTCGTCATGATTCATGTTCTCCCTAGGTATTAGAATCAGAAAAACATCATGGTGACAAGATTCTCTCCTTGCCCTAAGAGAGATCCAGAGAATAATGTTGGAAAAAACGGCCTATTACCGCGAAATACCACTTTCAGAACTGAGGTTCCCGGCCCAGACAAACACCAGATTTGAAAAAGACGTCGTGATTCATGTTCTCCCTAGGTATTAGAATCAGAAAAACATCATGGTTTCAAGATTCTCTCCTTGCCTTAAGAGAGATCCAGGGAATAATGTTCGAGAACACGGCCTATTACCGCGAAATACCACTTTCAGAACTGAGGTTCCCGGCCCAGACAAACACCACATTTGAAAAAGACATCGTGATTCATGTTCTCCCTAGGTAGTAGAATCAGAAAAACATCATGGTGTCAAGATTCTCTCCTTGCCCTAAGAGAGATCCAGAGAAAAATGTTGGAAAAAACGGCCTATTACCGCAAAATACCACTTTCAGAACTGAGGTTCCCGGCCCAGACAAACACCAGATTTGAAAAAGACGTCGTGATTCATGTTCTCCCTAGGTAGTAGAATCAGAAAAACATCATGGTTTCAAGATTCTCTCCTTGCCTTAAGAGAGATCCTGAGAATAATGTTGGAAAAAATGGCTTATTACCGCGAAATACGACTTTCAGAACTTAGGTTCCCACCCCAGACAAACACCAGATTTGAAAAAGACATCGTGATTCATGTTCTCCCTAGGTAGTAGAATCAGAAAAACATCATGGTTTTAGGCGTCTCTCCTTGACTTAAGAGAGATCCAAAGAATAAAGTTGGAAAAAATGGCCTATTACCTCATATGCTCTAAAGGCCTATTGTATTGACGGTGAACTTCCACTTTTAGAACTAAGGTTTCCGACCCCGACTAACACCCGATTTGAAAAAGACGTCGTGATTCATGTTCTCCCTAGATAGTAGAATCAGAAAAACATTATGGTTTCAAGATTCTCTCCTTGCCTTAAGAGAGATCCAGAAAATAATGTTGGAAAAAACGGCCTATTACCGCGAAATACCACTTTCAGAACTTAGGTACCCGGCCCAGAGAATCACCAGATTTGAAAAAGACTTCGTGATTTATGTTCTCCCTAGGTAGTACAATCAGAAAAACATCATGGTTTCAAGATTCTCTACTTGACTTAAGAGACATCCAGAGAATAATTTTCGAAAAAACAGCCTATTACCGCAAAATATCGCTTTCAGAAATGAGGTTCCCGGCCCAGACAAACACCAGATTTGAAAAAGACATCGTGATTCATGTTCTCCCTAGGTAGTATAATCAGAAAAACATCATGGTTTCAAGATTCTCTCCTTGCCTTAAGAGACATCCAGATAATAATGTTGGAAAAAACGGCATATTACCGCGAAATTCCACTTTCAGAACTGACGTTCCCGGGCCAGACAAACACCACATTTGAAAAAGACGTCGTGATTCATGTTCTCCCTAGGTAGTACAATCAGAAAAACATCATGGTTTCAAGATTCTCTACTTGACTTAAGAGACATCCAGAGAATAATTTTCGAAAAAACAGCCTATTACCGCGAAATATCGCTTTCAGAAATGAGGTTCCCGGCCCAGACAAACACCAGATTTGAAAAAGACGTAGTGATTCATGTTCTCCCTAGGGAGTATAATCAGAAAAACATCATGGTTTCAAGATTCTCTCCTTGCCTTAAGAGAGATCCAGAGAATAATGTTGGAAAAAACGGCCTATTACCGCGAAATACCACTTTCAGAACTGAGGTTCCCGGCCCAGACAAACACCACATTTGAAAAAGACGTAGTGATTCATGTTCTCCCTAGGGAGTATAATCAGAAAAACATCATGGTTTCAAGATTCTCTCCTTGCCTTAAGAGAGATCCAGAAAATAATGTTGGAAAAAACGGCCTATTACCGCGAAATACCAATTTCAGAACTTAGGTTCCCGGCCCAGAGAATCACCAGATTTGAAAAAGACGTCGTGATTCATGTTCTCCCTAGGTAGTATAATCAGAAAAACATCATGGTTTCAATATTCTCTCCTTGCCTTAAGAGAGATTCAGAGAATAATGTTGGAAATAACGGCCTATTACCGCAAAATACCACTTTTAGTACAGAGGTTCCCGGCCCACACAAACTCCAGATTTGAAAAAGACGCCGTGATTCATGTTCACTCTAGGCAGTAGAATCGGAAAAACATCATGGTTTCAGGTGTCTCTCCTTGACTTAAGAGAGATCCAAAGAATAAAGTTGGAAAAAATGGCCTATTACCTCATATGCTCTAAAGGCCTATTGTATTGACGGTGAAACACAACTTTTAGAACTAAGGTTCCCGACCCCGACTAACACCCGATTTGAAAAAGACGTCGTGATTCATGTTCTCCCTAGATAGTAGAATCAGAAAAACGTCATGGTTTCAAGATTCTCTCCTTGCCTTAAGAGAGATCCAGAGAATAATGTTCGAAAAAACGGCCTATTACCGCATATGTTCCAAAGGCCTATTCTATTGATGGTGAAACTCAACTTTTAGAACTGAGGTTCCCGGCCCCGACTGACACTAGATTTGTAAAAGTCGTCATGATTCATGTTCTCCCTAGGTATTAGAATCAGAAAAACATCATGGTGACAAGATTCTCTCCTTGCCCTAAGAGAGATCCAGAGAATAATGTTGGAAAAAAAGGCCTATTACCGCGAAATACAACTTTCAGAACTGAGGTTCCCGGCCCAGACAAACACCAGATTTGAAAAAGACGTCGTGATTCATGTTCTCCCTAGGTATTAGAATCAGAAAAACATCATGGTTTCAAGATTCTCTCCTTGCCTTAAGAGAGATCCAGGGAATAATGTTCGAGAACACGGCCTATTACCGCGAAATACCACTTTCAGAACTGAGGTTCCCGGCCCAGACAAACACCACATTTGAAAAAGACATCGTGATTCATGTTCTCCCTAGGTAGTAGAATCAGAAAAACATCATGGTGTCAAGATTCTCTCCTTGCCCTAAGAGAGATCCAGAGAAAAATGTTGGAAAAAACGGCCTATTACCGCAAAATACCACTTTCAGAACTCAGGTTCCCGGCCCAGACAAACACCAGATTTGAAAAAGACGTCGTGATTCATGTTCTCCCTAGGTAGTAGAATCAGAAAAACATCATGGTGTCAAGATTCTCTCCTTGCCCTAAGAGAGATCCAGAGAAAAATGTTGGAAAAAACGGCCTATTACCGCAAAATACCACTTTCAGAACTGAGGTTCCCGGCCCACACAAACACCAGATTTGAAAAAGACGTCGTGATTCATGTTCTCCCTAGGTAGTAGAATCAGAAAAACATCATGGTTTCAAGATTCTCTCCTTGCCTTAAGAGAGATCCTGAGAATAATGTTGGAAAAAATGGCTTATTACCGCGAAATACGACTTTCAGAACTTAGGTTCCCACCCCAGACAAACACCAGATTTGAAAAAGACATCGTGATTCATGTTCTCCCTAGGTAGTAGAATCAGAAAAACATCATGGTTTTAGGCGTCTCTCCTTGACTTAAGAGAGATCCAAAGAATAAAGTTGGAAAAAATGGCCTATTACCTCATATGCTCTAAAGGCCTATTGTATTGACGGTGAACTTCCACTTTTAGAACTAAGGTTTCCGACCCCGACTAACACCCGATTTGAAAAAGACGTCGTGATTCATGTTCTCCCTAGATAGTAGAATCAGAAAAACATTATGGTTTCAAGATTCTCTCCTTGCCTTAAGAGAGATCCAGAAAATAATGTTGGAAAAAACGGCCTATTACCGCGAAATACCACTTTCAGAACTTAGGTACCCGGCCCAGAGAATCACCAGATTTGAAAAAGACTTCGTGATTTATGTTCTCCCTAGGTAGTACAATCAGAAAAACATCATGGTTTCAAGATTCTCTACTTGACTTAAGAGACATCCAGAGAATAATTTTCGAAAAAACAGCCTATTACCGCAAAATATCGCTTTCAGAAATGAGGTTCCCGGCCCAGACAAACACCAGATTTGAAAAAGACATCGTGATTCATGTTCTCCCTAGGTAGTATAATCAGAAAAACATCATGGTTTCAAGATTCTCTCCTTGCCTTAAGAGACATCCAGATAATAATGTTGGAAAAAACGGCATATTACCGCGAAATTCCACTTTCAGAACTGAGGTTCCCGGGCCAGACAAACACCACATTTGAAAAAGACGTCGTGATTCATGTTCTCCCTAGGTAGTACAATCAGAAAAACATCATGGTTTCAAGATTCTCTACTTGACTTAAGAGACATCCAGAGAATAATTTTCGAAAAAACAGCCTATTACCGCGAAATATCGCTTTCAGAAATGAGGTTCCCGGCCCAGACAAACACCAGATTTGAAAAAGACGTAGTGATTCATGTTCTCCCTAGGGAGTATAATCAGAAAAACATCATGGTTTCAAGATTCTCTCCTTGCCTTAAGAGAGATCCAGAGAATAATGTTGGAAAAAACGGCCTATTACCGCGAAATACCACTTTCAGAACTGAGGTTCCCGGCCCAGACAAACACCACATTTGAAAAAGACGTCGTGATTCATGTTCTCCCTAGGTAGTATAATCAGAAAAACATCATGGTTTCAATATTCTCTCCTTGCCTTAAGAGAGATTCAGAGAATAATGTTGGAAATAACGGCCTATTACCGCGAAATACCACTTTCAGTACAGAGGTTCCCGGCCGAGGCAAACACCAGATTTGAAAAAGACGCCGTGATCCATGTTCACCCTAGGCAGTAGAATCAGAAAAACATCATGGCTTCAGTCGTCTCTCCTTGACTTAAGAGAGATCCAAAGAATAAAGTTGGAAAAAATGGCCTTTTACCTCATATGCTCTAAAGGCCTATTGTATTGACGGTGAAACTCCACTTTTCGAACTAAGGTTCCCGACCCCGACTAACACCCGATTTGAAAAAGACGTCGTGATTCATGTTCTCCCTAGATAGTAGAATCAGAAAAACATCATGGTTTCAAGATTCTCTCCTTGCCTTAAGAGAGATCCAGAGAATAATGTTCGAAAAAACGGCCTATTACCGCATATGTTCCAAAGGCCTATTCTATTGACGGTGAAACTCAACTTTTAGAACTGAGGTTCCCTGCCCCGACTGACACTAGATTTGTAAAAGTCGTCATGATTCATGTTCTCCCTAGGTATTAGAATCAGAAAAACATCATGGTGACAAGATTCTCTCCTTGCCCTAAGAGAGATCCAGAGAATAATGTTGGAAAAAACGGCCTATTACCAAGAAATACCACTTTCAGAACTGAGGTTCCCGGCCCAGACAAACACCAGATTTGAAAAAGACGTCGTGATTCATGTTCTCCCTAGGTATTAGAATCAGAAAAACATCATGGTTTCAAGATTCTCTCCTTGCCTTAAGAGAGATCCAGGGAATAATGTTGGAGAACAAGGCCTATTACCGCGAAATACCACTTTCAGAACTGAGGTTCCCGGCCCAGACAAACACCAGATTTGAAAAAGACGTCGTGATTCATGTTCTCCCTAGGTAGTAGAATCAGAAAAACATCATGGTGTCAAGATTCTCTCCTTTCCCTAAGAGAGATCCAGAGAAAAATGTTGGAAAAAACGGCCTATTACCGCAAAATACCACTTTCAGAACTGAGGTTCCTGGCCCACACAAACATCAGATTTTAAAAAGACGTCGTGATTCATGTTCTCCCTAGGTAGTAGAATCAGAAAAACATCATGGTTTCAAGATTCTCTCCTTGCCTTAAGAGAGATCCAGAGAATAATGTTGGAAAAAACGGCCTATTACCGCGAAATACCACTTTCAGAACTGAGGTTCCCGGCCCAGACAAACACCACATTTGAAAAAGACGTCGTGATTCATGTTCTCCCTAGGTAGTATAATCAGAAAAACATCATGGTTTCAATATTCTCTCCTTGCCTTAAGAGAGATTCAGAGAATAATGTTGGAAATAACGGCCTATTACCGCAAAATACCACTTTTAGTACAGAGGTTCCCGGCCCACACAAACTCCAGATTTGAAAAAGACGCCGTGATTCATGTTCACTCTAGGCAGTAGAATCGGAAAAACATCATGGTTTCAGGTGTCTCTCCTTGACTTAAGAGAGATCCAAAGAATAAAGTTGGAAAAAATGGCCTATTACCTCATATGCTCTAAAGGCCTATTGTATTGACGGTGAAACACAACTTTTAGAACTAAGGTTCCCGACCCCGACTAACACCCGATTTGAAAAAGACGTCGTGATTCATGTTCTCCCTAGATAGTAGAATCAGAAAAACGTCATGGTTTCAAGATTCTCTCCTTGCCTTAAGAGAGATCCAGAGAATAATGTTCGAAAAAACGGCCTATTACCGCATATGTTCCAAAGGCCTATTCTATTGATGGTGAAACTCAACTTTTAGAACTGAGGTTCCCGGCCCCGACTGACACTAGATTTGTAAAAGTCGTCATGATTCATGTTCTCCCTAGGTATTAGAATCAGAAAAACATCATGGTGACAAGATTCTCTCCTTGCCCTAAGAGAGATCCAGAGAATAATGTTGGAAAAAACGGCCTATTACCGCGAAATACCACTTTCAGAACTGAGGTTCCCGGCCCAGACAAACACCAGATTTGAAAAAGACGTCGTGATTCATGTTCTCCCTAGGTATTAGAATCAGAAAAACATCATGGTTTCAAGATTCTCTCCTTGCCTTAAGAGAGATCCAGGGAATAATGTTCGAGAACACGGCCTATTACCGCGAAATACCACTTTCAGAACTGAGGTTCCCGGCCCAGACAAACACCACATTTGAAAAAGACATCGTGATTCATGTTCTCCCTAGGTAGTAGAATCAGAAAAACATCATGGTGTCAAGATTCTCTCCTTGCCCTAAGAGAGATCCAGAGAAAAATGTTGGAAAAAACGGCCTATTACCGCAAAATACCACTTTCAGAACTGAGGTTCCCGGCCCAGACAAACACCAGATTTGAAAAAGACGTCGTGATTCATGTTCTCCCTAGGTAGTAGAATCAGAAAAACATCATGGTTTCAAGATTCTCTCCTTGCCTTAAGAGAGATCCTGAGAATAATGTTGGAAAAAATGGCTTATTACCGCGAAATACGACTTTCAGAACTTAGGTTCCCACCCCAGACAAACACCAGATTTGAAAAAGACATCGTGATTCATGTTCTCCCTAGGTAGTAGAATCAGAAAAACATCATGGTTTTAGGCGTCTCTCCTTGACTTAAGAGAGATCCAAAGAATAAAGTTGGAAAAAATGGCCTATTACCTCATATGCTCTAAAGGCCTATTGTATTGACGGTGAACTTCCACTTTTAGAACTAAGGTTTCCGACCCCGACTAACACCCGATTTGAAAAAGACGTCGTGATTCATGTTCTCCCTAGATAGTAGAATCAGAAAAACATTATGGTTTCAAGATTCTCTCCTTGCCTTAAGAGAGATCCAGAAAATAATGTTGGAAAAAACGGCCTATTACCGCGAAATACCACTTTCAGAACTTAGGTACCCGGCCCAGAGAATCACCAGATTTGAAAAAGACTTCGTGATTTATGTTCTCCCTAGGTAGTACAATCAGAAAAACATCATGGTTTCAAGATTCTCTACTTGACTTAAGAGACATCCAGAGAATAATTTTCGAAAAAACAGCCTATTACCGCAAAATATCGCTTTCAGAAATGAGGTTCCCGGCCCAGACAAACACCAGATTTGAAAAAGACATCGTGATTCATGTTCTCCCTAGGTAGTATAATCAGAAAAACATCATGGTTTCAAGATTCTCTCCTTGCCTTAAGAGACATCCAGATAATAATGTTGGAAAAAACGGCATATTACCGCGAAATTCCACTTTCAGAACTGACGTTCCCGGGCCAGACAAACACCACATTTGAAAAAGACGTCGTGATTCATGTTCTCCCTAGGTAGTACAATCAGAAAAACATCATGGTTTCAAGATTCTCTACTTGACTTAAGAGACATCCAGAGAATAATTTTCGAAAAAACAGCCTATTACCGCGAAATATCGCTTTCAGAAATGAGGTTCCCGGCCCAGACAAACACCAGATTTGAAAAAGACGTAGTGATTCATGTTCTCCCTAGGGAGTATAATCAGAAAAACATCATGGTTTCAAGATTCTCTCCTTGCCTTAAGAGAGATCCAGAGAATAATGTTGGAAAAAACGGCCTATTACCGCGAAATACCACTTTCAGAACTGAGGTTCCCGGCCCAGACAAACACCACATTTGAAAAAGACGTCGTGATTCATGTTCTCCCTAGGTAGTATAATCAGAAAAACATCATGGTGTCAAGATTCTCTCCTTGCCTTAAGAGAGATCCAGGGAATAATGTTGGAAAAAACGGCCTATTACCGCGAAATACCACTTTCAGAACTGAGGTTCCCGGGCCAGACAAACACCAGATTTGAAAAAGAAGTCGTGATTCATGTTCTCCCTAGGTATTAGAATCAGAAAAACATCATGGTTTCAAGATTCTCTCCTTCCCTAAGAGAGATCCAGAGAATAATGTTGGAAAAAACGGCCTATTACCGCAAAATACCACTTTCAGAACTGAGGTTCCCGGCCCACACAAACACCAGATTTGAAAAACACGTCGTGATTCATGTTCTCCCTAGGTAGTAGAATCAGAAAAACGTCATGGTTTCAAGATTCTCTTCTTGCCTTAAGAGAGATCCAGAGAATAATGTTCAAAATAACGGCCTATTACCGCATATGTTCCAAAGGCCTATTCTATTGATGGTGAAACTCAACTTTTAGAACTGAGGTTCCCGGCCCCGACTGACACTAGATTTGTAAAAGTCGTCATGATTCATGTTCTCCCTAGGTATTAGAATCAGAAAAACATCATGGTGACAAGATTCTCTCCTTGCCCTAAGAGAGATCCAGAGAATAATGTTGGAAAAAACGGCCTATTACCGCGAAATACCACTTTCAGAACTGAGGTTCCCGGCCCAGACAAACACCAGATTTGAAAAAGACGTCGTGATTCATGTTCTCCCTAGGTATTAGAATCAGAAAAACATCATGGTTTCAAGATTCTCTCCTTGCCTTAAGAGAGATCCAGGGAATAATGTTCGAGAACACGGCCTATTACCGCGAAATACCACTTTCAGAACTGAGGTTCCCGGCCCAGACAAACACCACATTTGAAAAAGACATCGTGATTCATGTTCTCCCTAGGTAGTAGAATCAGAAAAACATCATGGTGTCAAGATTCTCTCCTTGCCCTAAGAGAGATCCAGAGAAAAATGTTGGAAAAAACGGCCTATTACCGCAAAATACCACTTTCAGAACTGAGGTTCCCGGCCCAGACAAACACCAGATTTGAAAAAGACGTCGTGATTCATGTTCTCCCTAGGTAGTAGAATCAGAAAAACATCATGGTTTCAAGATTCTCTCCTTGCCTTAAGAGAGATCCTGAGAATAATGTTGGAAAAAATGGCTTATTACCGCGAAATACGACTTTCAGAACTTAGGTTCCCACCCCAGACAAACACCAGATTTGAAAAAGACATCGTGATTCATGTTCTCCCTAGGTAGTAGAATCAGAAAAACATCATGGTTTTAGGCGTCTCTCCTTGACTTAAGAGAGATCCAAAGAATAAAGTTGGAAAAAATGGCCTATTACCTCATATGCTCTAAAGGCCTATTGTATTGACGGTGAACTTCCACTTTTAGAACTAAGGTTTCCGACCCCGACTAACACCCGATTTGAAAAAGACGTCGTGATTCATGTTCTCCCTAGATAGTAGAATCAGAAAAACATTATGGTTTCAAGATTCTCTCCTTGCCTTAAGAGAGATCCAGAAAATAATGTTGGAAAAAACGGCCTATTACCGCGAAATACCACTTTCAGAACTTAGGTACCCGGCCCAGAGAATCACCAGATTTGAAAAAGACTTCGTGATTTATGTTCTCCCTAGGTAGTACAATCAGAAAAACATCATGGTTTCAAGATTCTCTACTTGACTTAAGAGACATCCAGAGAATAATTTTCGAAAAAACAGCCTATTACCGCAAAATATCGCTTTCAGAAATGAGGTTCCCGGCCCAGACAAACACCAGATTTGAAAAAGACATCGTGATTCATGTTCTCCCTAGGTAGTATAATCAGAAAAACATCATGGTTTCAAGATTCTCTCCTTGCCTTAAGAGACATCCAGATAATAATGTTGGAAAAAACGGCATATTACCGCGAAATTCCACTTTCAGAACTGACGTTCCCGGGCCAGACAAACACCACATTTGAAAAAGACGTCGTGATTCATGTTCTCCCTAGGTAGTACAATCAGAAAAACATCATGGTTTCAAGATTCTCTACTTGACTTAAGAGACATCCAGAGAATAATTTTCGAAAAAACAGCCTATTACCGCGAAATATCGCTTTCAGAAATGAGGTTCCCGGCCCAGACAAACACCAGATTTGAAAAAGACGTAGTGATTCATGTTCTCCCTAGGGAGTATAATCAGAAAAACATCATGGTTTCAAGATTCTCTCCTTGCCTTAAGAGAGATCCAGAGAATAATGTTGGAAAAAACGGCCTATTACCGCGAAATACCACTTTCAGAACTGAGGTTCCCGGCCCAGACAAACACCACATTTGAAAAAGACGTCGTGATTCATGTTCTCCCTAGGTAGTATAATCAGAAAAACATCATGGTTTCAATATTCTCTCCTTGCCTTAAGAGAGATTCAGAGAATAATGTTGGAAATAACGGCCTATTACCGCGAAATACCACTTTCAGTACAGAGGTTCCCGGCCGAGGCAAACACCAGATTTGAAAAAGACGCCGTGATCCATGTTCACCCTAGGCAGTAGAATCAGAAAAACATCACGGTTTCAGGCGTCTCTCCTTGACTTAAGAGAGATCCAAAGAATAACGTTGGAAAAAATGGCCTATTACCTCATATGTTCCAAAGGCCTATTCTATTGACGGTGAAACTCAACTTTTAGAACTGAGGTTCCCGGCCCCGACTGACATTAGATTTGTAAAAGTCGTCATGATTCATGTTCTCCCTAGGTAGTAGAATTAGAAAAACATCATGGTGTCAAGATTCTCTCCTTGCCTTAAGAGAGATCCAGGGAATAATGTTGGAAAAAACGGCCTATTACCGCGAAATACCACTTTCAGAACTGAGGTTCCCGGGCCAGACAAACACCAGATTTGAAAAAGAAGTCGTGATTCATGTTCTCCCTAGGTATTAGAATCAGAAAAACATCATGGTTTCAAGATTCTCTCCTTCCCTAAGAGAGATCCAGAGAATAATGTTGGAAAAAACGGCCTATTACCGCAAAATACCACTTTCAGAACTGAGGTTCCCGGCCCACACAAACACCAGATTTGAAAAACACGTCGTGATTCATGTTCTCCCTAGGTAGTAGAATCAGAAAAACGTCATGGTTTCAAGATTCTCTTCTTGCCTTAAGAGAGATCCAGAGAATAATGTTCAAAATAACGGCCTATTACCGCATATGTTCCAAAAGCCTATTCTATTGACGGTGAAACTCAACTTTTAGAACTGAGGTTCCCGGCCCCGACTGACACTAGATTTGTAAAAGTCGTAATGATTCATGTTCTCCCTAGGTAGTAGAATCAGAAAAACATCATGGTGTCAAGATTCTCTCCTTGCCTTAAGAGAGATCCAGAGAAAAATGTTCGAAAAAACGGCCTATTACCGCACATATTCCAAAGGCCTATTCTATTGACGGTGAAACTCAACTTTTAGAACTGAGGTTCCTGGCCCCGACTGACACTAGATTTGTAAAAGTCGTCATGATTCATGTTCTCCCTAGGTAGTAGAATCAGAAAAACATCATGGTGTCAAGATTCTCTCCTTGCCTTAAGAGAGATCCAGAGAATAATGTTCGAAAAAATGGCCTATTACCGCATATGTTCCAAAGGCCTATTCTATTGACGGTGAAACTCAACTTTTAGAACTGAGGTTCCCGGCCCCGACTGACACTAGATTTGAAAAAGACGCCGTGATTCATGTTCACCCTAGACAGTAGAATCAGAAAAACATCACGGTTTCAGGCGTCTCTCCTTAAGAGAGATCCAAAGAATAAAGTTGGAAAAAATGGCCTATTACCTCATATGCTCTAAAGGCCTATTGTATTGACGGTGAAACTACACTTTTAGAACTAAGGTTCCCTACCCCGACTAACACCCGATTTGAAAAAGACGTCGTGATTCATGTTCTCCCTAGATAGTAGAATCAGAAAAACATTATGGTTTCAAGATTCTATCCTTGCCTTAAGAGAGATCCAGAAAATAATGTTGGAAAAAACGGCCTATTACCGCGAAATACCACTTTCGGAACCGAGGTTCTCGGCCCAGACAAACAGCAAATTTGAAAAAGACGCCGTAATTCATGTTCTCCCTAGGTAGTAGAATCAGAAAAACGTCATGGTTTCAAGATTCTCTCCTTGCCCTAAGAGAGATCCAGAGAATAATGTTGGAAAAAACAGCCTATTACCGCGAAATACCACTTTCTGAACTGAGGTTCCCGGCCCAGACAAACACCAGATTTGAAAAAGACGTCGTGATTCATGTTCTCCCTAGGTATTAGAATCAGAAAAACATCATGGTTTCAAGATTCTCTCCTTGCATTAAGAGAGATCCAGGGAATAATGTTGGAAAAAACGGCCTATTACCGCGAAATACCACTTTCAGAACTGAGGTTCCCGGCCCAGACAAACACCAGATTTGAAAAAGACATCGTGATTCATGTTCTCCCTAGGTATTAGAATCAGAAAAACATCATGGTTTCAAGATTCTCTCCTTGCCTTAAGAGAGATCCAGGGAAAAATGTTGGAAAAAACGGCCTATTACTGCGAAATACCACTTTCAGAACTGAGGTTCCCGGCCCAGACAAACACCAGATTTGAAAAAGACATCGTGATTCATGTTCTCCCTAGGTATTAGAATCAGAAAAACATCATGGTTTCAAGATTCTCTCCTTGCCTTAAGAGAGATTCAGAGAATAATGTTGGAAATAACGGCCTATTACCGCGAAATACCACTTTCAGTAAAGAGGTTCCCGGCCCAGACAAACACCAGATTTGAAAAAGACGCCGTGATTCATGTTCACCCTAGGCAGTAGAATCAGAAAAACATCACGGTTTCAGGCGTCTCTCCTTGACTTAAGAGAGATCCAAAGAATAAAGTTGGAAAAAATGGCCTATTACCTCATATGCTCTAAAGGCCTATTGTATTGACGGTGAAACTACACTTTTAGAACTAAGTTTCCCGACCCCGACTAACACCCGATTTGAAAAAGACGTCGTGATTCATATTCTCCCTAGATAGTAGAATCAGAAAAACATTATGGTTTCAAGATTCTATCCTTGCCTTAAGAGAGATCCAGAAAATAATGTTGGAAAAAACGGCCTATTACCGCGAAATACCACTTTCAGAACCAAGGTTCTCGGCCCAGACAAACAGCAAATTTGAAAAAGACGCCGTAATTCATGTTCTCCCTAGGTAGTAGAATCAGAAAAACGTCATGTTTTCAAGATTCTCTCCTTGCCCTAAGAGAGATCCAGAGAATAATGTTGGAAAAAACAGCCTATTACCGCGATATACCACTTTCAGAACTGAGGTTCCCGGCCCAGACAAACACCAGATTTGAAAAAGACGTCGTGATTCATGTTCTCCCTAGGTATTAGAATCAGAAAAACATCATGGTTTCAAGATTCTCTCCTTGCCTTAAGAGAGATCCAGGGAATAATGTTGGAAAAAACGGCCTATTACCGCGAAATACCACTTTCAGAACTGAGGTTCCCGGCCCAGACAAACACCAGATTTGAAAAAGACATCGTGATTCATGTTCTCCCTAGGTATTAGAATCAGAAAAACATCATGGTTTCAAGATTCTCTCCTTGCCTTAAGAGAGATCCAGGGAAAAATGTTGGAAAAAACGGCCTATTACTGCGAAATACCACTTTCAGAACTGAGGTTCCCGGCCCAGACAAACACCAGATTTGAAAAAGACATCGTGATTCATGTTCTCCCTAGGTATTAGAATCAGAAAAACATCATGGTTTCAAGATTCTCTCCTTGCCTTAAGAGAGATTCAGAGAATAATGTTCGAAATAACGGCCTATTACCGCGAAATACCACTTTCAGTAAAGAGGTTCCCGGCCCAGACAAACACCAGATTTGAAAAAGACGCCGTGATTCATGTTCACCCTAGGCAGTAGAATCAGAAAAACATCACGGTTTCAGGCGTCTCTCCTTGACTTAAGAGAGATCCAAAGAATAAAGTTGGAAAAAATGGCCTATTACCTCATATGCTCTAAAGGCCTATTGTATTGACGGTGAAACTACACTTTTAGAACTACGTTTCCCGACCCCGACTAACACCCGATTTGAAAAATACGTCGTGATTCATGTTCTCCCTAGATAGTAGAATCAGAAAAACATTATGGTTTCAAGATTCTATCCTTGCCTTAAGAGAGATCCAGAAAATAATGTTGGAAAAAACGGCCTATTACCGCGAAATACCACTTTCAGAACCAAGGTTCTCGGCCCAGACAAACAGCAAATTTGAAAAAGACGCCGTAATTCATGTTCTCCCTAGGTAGTAGAATCAGAAAAACGTCATGGTTTCAAGTTTGTCTCCTTGCCCTAAGAGAGATCCAGAGAATAATGTTGGAAAAAACGGCCTATTACCGCGAAATACCACTTTCAGAACTGAGGTTCCCGGCCCAGACAAACACCAGATTTGAAAAAGACGTCGTGATTCATGTTCTCCCTAGGTATTAGAATCAGAAAAACATCATGGTTTCAAGATTCTCTCCTTGCCTTAAGAGAGATCCAGGGAATAATGTTGGAAAAAACGGCCTATTACCGCGAAATACCACTTTCAGAACTGAGGTTCCCGGCCCAGACAGACACCAGATTTGAAAAACACATCGTGATTCATGTTCTCCCTAGGTATTAGAATCAGAAAAACATCATGGTTTCAAGATTCTCTCCTTGCCTTAAGAGAGATCCAGGGAAAAATGTTGGAAAAAACGGCCTATTACTGCGAAATACCACTTTCAGAACTGAGGTTCCTGGCCCAGACAAACACCAGATTTGAAAAAGACGTCGTGATTCATGTTCTCCCTAGGTAGTAGAATCAGAAAAACATCATGGTTTCAAGATTCTCTCCTTGCCTTAAGAGAGATCCAGAGAATAATATTGGAAAAAACGGCATATTACCGCGAAATACCACTTTCAGAACTGAGGTTCCCGGCCCAGACAAACACCAGATTTGAAAAAGACGCCGTGATTCATGTTCACCCTAGGCAGTAGAATCAGAAAAACATCACGGTTTCAGGCGTCTCTCCTTGACTTAAGAGAGATCCAAAGAATAAAGTTGGAAAAAATGGCCTATTACCTCATATGCTCTAAAGGCCTATTGTATTGATGGTGAAACTCCACATTTAGAACTAAGGTTCCCGACCCAGACTAACACCCGATTTGAAAAAGACGTCGTGATTCATGTTCTCCCTAGATAGTAGAATCAAAAAAACATTATGGTTTCAAGATTCTATCCTTGCCTTAAGAGAGATCCAGAAAATAATGTTGGAAAAAACGGCGTATTACCGCGAAATACCACTTTCAGAACCAAGGTTCCCGGCCCAGACAAACAGCAAATTTGAAAAAGACGCAGTGATTCATGTTCTCCCTAGGTAGTAGAATCAGAAAAACGTCATGATTTCAAGATTCTCTCCTTGCCTTAAGAGAGATCCAGAGAATAATGTTCGAAAAAACGGCCTATTACCGCATATGTTCCAAAGGCCTATTCTATTGACGGAGAAACTCAACTTTTAGAACTAAGGTTCCCGGCCCCGACTGACACTAGATTTGTAAAAGTCGTCTTGATTCATGTTCTCCCTAGGTAGTAGAATCAGAAAAACATCATGGTGTCAAGATTCTCTACTTGCCCTAAGAGAGATCCAGAGAATAATGTTGGAAAAACGGCCTATTACCGCGAAATACCACTTTCAGAACTGAGGTTCCCGGCCCAGACAAACACCAGATTTGAAAAAGACGTCGTGATTCATGTTCTCCCTAGGTAGTATAATCAGAAAAACATCATGGTTTCAAGATTCTCTCCTTGCCTTAAGAGAGATCCAGGGAATAATGTTGGAAAGAACGGCCTATTACCGCGAAATACCACTTTCAGAACTGAGGTTCCCGGCCCAGACAAACACCAGATTTGAAAAAGACGCCGTGATTCATGTTCACCCTAGGCAGTAGAATCAGAAAAACATCACGGTTTCAGGCGTCTCTCCTTGACTTAAGGGAGATCCAAAGAATAAAGTTGGAAAAAATGGCCTATTACCTCATATGCTCTAAAGGCCTATTGTATTGATGGTGAAACTCCACTTTTAGAACTAAGGTTACCGACCCCGACTAACACCCGATTTGAAAAAGACATCGTGATTCATGTTATCCCTAGATAGTAGAATCAGAAAAACATTATGGTTTCAATATTCTCTCCTTGCCTTAAGAGAGATTCAGAGAATAATGTTGGAAATAACGGCCTATTACCACGAAATACCACTTTCAGTACAGAGGTTCCCGGCCCAGACAAACACCAGATTTGAAGAAGACGCCGTGATTCATGTTCACCCTAGGCAGTAGAATAAGAAAAACATCATGGTTTCAGGCGTCTCTCCTTGACTTAAGAGAGATCCAAAGAATAAAGTTGGAAAAAATGGCCTATTACCTCATATGCTCTAAAGGCCAATTGTATTGACGGTGAAACTCCACTTTTAGAACTAAGGTTCCCGACCCCGACTGACACCCGATTTTAAAAAGAAGTCGTGATTCATGTTCTCCCTAGATAGTAGAATCAGAAAAACATTATGGTTTCAAGATTCTATCCTTGCCTTAAGAGAGATCCAGAAAATAATGTTGGAAAAAACGGCCTATTACCGCGAAATACCACTTTAAGAACCAAGGTTTCCGGCCCAGACAAACAGCAAATTTGAAAAAGACGCCGTGATTCATGTTCTCCCTAGGTAGTAGAATCAGAAAAACGTCATGGTTTCAAGATTCTCTCCTTGCCTTAAGACAGATCCAGAGAATAATGTTCGAAAAAACGGCCTATTACTGCATATGTTCAAAAGGCCTATTCTATTGACGGTGAAACTACACTTTTAGAACTAAGGTTCCCGACCCCGACTAACACCCGATTTGAAAAAGATGTCGTGATTCATGTTCTCCCTAGATAGTAGAATCAGAAAAACATCATGGTTTCAAGATTCTCTCCTTTCCCTAAGAGAGATCCAGAGAATAATGTTGGAAATAACGGCCTATTACCGCGAAATACCACTTTCAGTAAAGAGGTTCCCGGCCCAGACAAACACCAGATTTGAAAAAGACGCCGTGATTCATATTCACCCTAGGCAGTAGAATCAGAAAAACATCACGGTTTCAGGCGTCTCTCCTTGACTTAAGAGAGATCCAAAGAATAAAGTTGGAAAAAATGGCCTATTACCTCATATGCTCTAAAGGCCTATTGTATTGACGGTGAAACTACACTTTTAGAACTAAGGTTCCCGACCCCGACTAACACCCGATTTGAAAAAGATGTCGTGATTCATGTTCTCCCTAGATAGTAGAATCAGAAAAACATTATGGTTTCAAGATTCTATCCTTGCCTTAAGAGAGATCCAGAAAATAATGTTGGAAAAAACGGCCTATTACCGCGAAATACCACTTTCAGAACCAAGGTTCTCGGCCCAGACAAACAGCAAATTTGAAAAAGACGCCGTAATTCATGTTCTCCCTAGGTAGTAGAATCAGAAAAACGTCATGGTTTCAAGATTCTCTCCTTGCCCTAAGAGAGATCCAGAGAATAATGTTGGAAAAAACGGCCTATTACCGCGAAATACCACTTTCAGAACTGAGGTTCCCGGCCCAGACAAACACCAGATTTGAAAAAGACGTCGTGATTCATGTTCTCCCTAGGTATTAGAATCAGAAAAACATCATGGTTTCAAGATTCTCTCCTTGCCTTAAGAGAGATCCAGGTAATAATGTTGGAAAAAACGGCCTATTACCGCGAAATACCACTTTCAGAACCAAGGTTCCCGGCCCAGACAACCAGCCAATTTTAAAAAGACGCCATGATTCATGTTCTCCCTAGGTAGTAGAATCGGAAAAACGTCATGGTTTCAAGATTCTCTCCTTGCCTTAAGAGAGATCCAGAGAATAATGTTCGAAAAAATGGCCTATTACCGCATATGTTCCAAAGGCCTATTCTATTGACGGTGAAACTCAACTTTTAGAACTGAGGTTCCCGGCCCCGACTGACACTAGATTTGTAAAAGTCGTCATGATTCATGTTCTCCCTAGGTAGTAGAATCAGAAAAACATCATGGTGTCAAGATTCTCTCCTTGCCCTAAGAGAGATCCAGAGAATAATGTTGGAAAAAACGGCCTATTACCGCGAAATACCACTTTCAGAACTGAGGTTCCCGGCCCAGACAAACACCAGATTTGAAAAAGACGTCGTGATTCATGTTCTCCCTAGGTAGTATAATCAGAAAAACATCATGGTTTCAAGATTCTCTCCTTGCCTTAAGAGAGATCCAGGGAAAAATGTTGGAAAAAACGGCCTATTACCGCGAAATACCACTTTCAGAACTGAGGTTCCCGGACCAGACAAACACCAGATTTGAAAAAGACGTCGTGATTCATGTTCTCCCTAGGTAGTAAAATCAGAAAAACATCATGGTTTCAAGATTCTCTTCTTGCCTTAAGAGAGATCCAGGGAATAATATTGGAAAAAAATGCGTATTACCGCGAAATACCACTTTCAGAACTGAGGTTCCCGGCCCAGACAAACACCAGATTTGAGAAAGACGTCCTGATTCATGTTCTCTCTAGGTAGTATAATCAGAAAAACATCATGGTTTCAATATTCTCTCCTTGCCTTAAGAGAGATTCAGAGAATAATGTTGGAAATAACGGCCTATTACCACGAAATACCACTTTCAGTACAGAGGTTCCCGGCCCAGACAAACACCAGATTTGAAGAAGACGCCGTGATTCATGTTCACCCTAGGCAGTAGAATCAGAAAAACATCATGGTTTCAGGCGTCTCTCCTTGACTTAAGAGAGATCCAAAGAATAAAGTTCGAAAAAATGGCCTATTACCTCATATGCTCTAAAGGCCTATTGTATTGACGGTGAAACTCCACTTTTAGAACTAAGGTTCCCGACCCCGACTGACACCCGATTTTAAAAAGAAGTCGTGATTCATGTTCTCCCTAGATAGTAGAATCAGAAAAACATTATGGTTTCAAGATTCTATCCTTGCCTTAAGAGTGATCCAGAAAATAATGTTGGAAAAAACGGCCTATTACCGCGAAATACCACTTTAAGAACCAAGGTTTCCGGCCCAGACAAACAGCAAATTTGAAAAAGACGCCGTGATTCATGTTCTCCCTAGGTAGTAGAATCAGAAAAACGTCATGGTTTCAAGATTCTCTCCTTGCCTTAAGAGAGATCCAGAGAATAATGTTCGAAAAAACGGCCTATTACTGCATATGTTCCAAAGGACTATTCTATTGACGGTGAAACTCAACTTTTAGAACTGAGGTTCCCGGCCCCGACTGACACTAGATTTGTAAAAGTCGTCATGATTCATGTTCTCCCTAGGTAGTAGAATCAGAAAAACATCATGGTGTCAAGATTCTCTCCTTGCCCTAAGAGAGATCCAGAGAATAATGTTGGAAAAAACGGTCTATTACCGCGAAATACCACTTTCAGAACTGAGGTTCCCGGCCCAGACAAACACCAGATTTGAAAAAGACGTCGTGATTCATGTTCTCCCTAGGTATTAGAATCAGAAAAACATCATGGTTTCAAGATTCTCTCCTTTCCCTAAGAGAGATCCAGAGAATAATGTTGGAAATAACGGCCTATTACCGCGAAATACCACTTTCAGTAAAGAGGTTCCCGGCCCAGACAAACACCAGATTTGAAAAAGACGCCGTGATTCATGTTCACCCTAGGCAGTAGAATCAGAAAAACATCACGGTTTCAGGCGTCTCTCCTTGACTTAAGAGAGATCCAAAGAATAAAGTTGGAAAAAATGGCCTATTACCTCATATGCTCTAAAGGCCTATTGTATTGACGGTGAAACTACACTTTTAGAAGTAAGGTTCCCGACCCCGACTAACACCCGATTTGAAAAAGACGTCGTGATTCATGTTCTCCCTAGATAGTAGAATCAGAAAAACATTATGGTTTCAAGATTCTATCCTTGCCTTAAGAGAGATCCAGAAAATAATGTTGGAAAAAACGGCCTATTACCGCGAAATACCACTTTCAGAACCAAGGTTCTCGGCCCAGACAAACAGCAAATTTGAAAAAGACGCCGTAATTCATGTTCTCCCTAGGTAGTAGAATCAGAAAAACGTCATGGTTTCAAGATTCTCTCCTTGCCCTAAGAGAGATCCAGAGAATAATGTTGGAAAAAACGGCCTATTACCGCGAAATACCACTTTCAGAACTGAGGTTCCCGGCCCAGACAAACACCAGATTTGAAAAAGACGTCGTGATTCATGTTCTCCCTAGGTATTAGAATCAGAAAAACATCATGGTTTCAAGATTCTCTCCTTGCCTTAAGAGAGATCCAGGTAATAATGTTGGAAAAAACGGCCTATTACCGCGAAATACCACTTTCAGAACCAAGGTTCCCGGCCCAGACAACCAGCCAATTTTAAAAAGACGCCATGATTCATGTTCTCCCTAGGTAGTAGAATCGGAAAAACGTCATGGTTTCAAGATTCTCTCCTTGCCTTAAGAGAGATCCAGAGAATAATGTTCGAAAAAATGGCCTATTACCGCATATGTTCCAAAGGCCTATTCTATTGACGGTGAAACTCAACTTTTAGAACTGAGGTTCCCGGCCCCGACTGACACTAGATTTGTAAAAGTCGTCATGATTCATGTTCTCCCTAGGTAGTAGAATCAGAAAAACATCATGGTGTCAAGATTCTCTCCTTGCCCTAAGAGAGATCCAGAGAATAATGTTGGAAAAAACGGCCTATTACCGCGAAATACCACTTTCAGAACTGAGGTTCCCGGCCCAGACAAACACCAGATTTGAAAAAGACGTCGTGATTCATGTTCTCCCTAGGTAGTATAATCAGAAAAACATCATGGTTTCAAGATTCTCTCCTTGCCTTAAGAGAGATCCAGGGAAAAATGTTGGAAAAAACGGCCTATTACCGCGAAATACCACTTTCAGAACTGAGGTTCCCGGACCAGACAAACACCAGATTTGAAAAAGACGTCGTGATTCATGTTCTCCCTAGGTAGTAAAATCAGAAAAACATCATGGTTTCAAGATTCTCTTCTTGCCTTAAGAGAGATCCAGGGAATAATATTGGAAAAAAATGCGTATTACCGCGAAATACCACTTTCAGAACTGAGGTTCCCGGCCCAGACAAACACCAGATTTGAGAAAGACGTCCTGATTCATGTTCTCTCTAGGTAGTATAATCAGAAAAACATCATGGTTTCAATATTCTCTCCTTGCCTTAAGAGAGATTCAGAGAATAATGTTGGAAATAACGGCCTATTACCACGAAATACCACTTTCAGTACAGAGGTTCCCGGCCCAGACAAACACCAGATTTGAAGAAGACGCCGTGATTCATG
Organism: Liasis olivaceus; assembly: GCA_030867105.1. NCBI lineage: Eukaryota > Metazoa > Chordata > Lepidosauria > Squamata > Pythonidae > Liasis > Liasis olivaceus. The sequence continues at coordinate 62,399,924 of CM061351.1, forward strand.
TTCACCCTAGGCAGTAGAATCAGAAAAACATCATGGTTTCAGGCGTCTCTCCTTGACTTAAGAGAGATCCAAAGAATAAAGTTCGAAAAAATGGCCTATTACCTCATATGCTCTAAAGGCCTATTGTATTGACGGTGAAACTCCACTTTTAGAACTAAGGTTCCCGACCCCGACTGACACCCGATTTTAAAAAGAAGTCGTGATTCATGTTCTCCCTAGATAGTAGAATCAGAAAAACATTATGGTTTCAAGATTCTATCCTTGCCTTAAGAGTGATCCAGAAAATAATGTTGGAAAAAACGGCCTATTACCGCGAAATACCACTTTAAGAACCAAGGTTTCCGGCCCAGACAAACAGCAAATTTGAAAAAGACGCCGTGATTCATGTTCTCCCTAGGTAGTAGAATCAGAAAAACGTCATGGTTTCAAGATTCTCTCCTTGCCTTAAGAGAGATCCAGAGAATAATGTTCGAAAAAACGGCCTATTACTGCATATGTTCCAAAGGACTATTCTATTGACGGTGAAACTCAACTTTTAGAACTGAGGTTCCCGGCCCCGACTGACACTAGATTTGTAAAAGTCGTCATGATTCATGTTCTCCCTAGGTAGTAGAATCAGAAAAACATCATGGTGTCAAGATTCTCTCCTTGCCCTAAGAGAGATCCAGAGAATAATGTTGGAAAAAACGGTCTATTACCGCGAAATACCACTTTCAGAACTGAGGTTCCCGGCCCAGACAAACACCAGATTTGAAAAAGACGTCGTGATTCATGTTCTCCCTAGGTATTAGAATCAGAAAAACATCATGGTTTCAAGATTCTCTCCTTTCCCTAAGAGAGATCCAGAGAATAATGTTGGAAATAACGGCCTATTACCGCGAAATACCACTTTCAGTAAAGAGGTTCCCGGCCCAGACAAACACCAGATTTGAAAAAGACGCCGTGATTCATGTTCACCCTAGGCAGTAGAATCAGAAAAACATCACGGTTTCAGGCGTCTCTCCTTGACTTAAGAGAGATCCAAAGAATAAAGTTGGAAAAAATGGCCTATTACCTCATATGCTCTAAAGGCCTATTGTATTGACGGTGAAACTACACTTTTAGAAGTAAGGTTCCCGACCCCGACTAACACCCGATTTGAAAAAGACGTCGTGATTCATGTTCTCCCTAGATAGTAGAATCAGAAAAACATTATGGTTTCAAGATTCTATCCTTGCCTTAAGAGAGATCCAGAAAATAATGTTGGAAAAAACGGCCTATTACCGCGAAATACCACTTTCAGAACCAAGGTTCTCGGCCCAGACAAACAGCAAATTTGAAAAAGACGCCGTAATTCATGTTCTCCCTAGGTAGTAGAATCAGAAAAACGTCATGGTTTCAAGATTCTCTCCTTGCCCTAAGAGAGATCCAGAGAATAATGTTGGAAAAAACGGCCTATTACCGCGAAATACCACTTTCAGAACTGAGGTTCCCGGCCCAGACAAACACCAGATTTGAAAAAGACGTCGTGATTCATGTTCTCCCTAGGTATTAGAATCAGAAAAACATCATGGTTTCAAGATTCTCTCCTTGCCTTAAGAGAGATCCAGGGAATAATGTTGGAAAAAACGGCCTATTACCGCGAAATACCACTTTCAGAACTGAGGTTCCCGTCCCAGACAAACACCAGATTTGAAAAAGACATCGTGATTGATGTTCTCCCTAGGTATTAGAATCAGAAAAACATCATGGTTTCAAGATTCTCTCCTTGCCTTAAGAGAGATCCAGGGAAAAATGTTGGAAAAAACGGCCTATTACTTCGAAATACCACTTTCAGAACTGAGGTTCCCGGCGCAGACAAACACCAGATTTGAAAAAGACATCGTGATTCATGTTCTTCCTAGGTATTAGAATCAGAAAAACATCATGGTTTCAAGATTCTCTCCTTGCCTTAAGAGAGATTCAGAGAATAATGTTGGAAATAACGGCCTATTACCGCGAAATACCACTTTCAGTAAAGAGGTTCCCGGCCCAGACAAACACCAGATTTGAAAAAGACGCCGTGATTCATGTTCACCCTAGGCAGTAGAATCAGAAAAACATCACGTTTTCAGGCGTCACTCCTTGACTTAAGAGAGATCCAAAGAATAAAGTTGGAAAAAATGGCCTATTACCTCATATGCTCTAAAGGCCTATTGTATTGATGGTGAAACTCCACTTTTAGAACTAAGGTTCCCGACCCCGACTAACACCCGATTTGAAAAAGACGTCGTGATTCATGTTCTCCCTAGATAGTAGAATCAAAAAAACATTATGGTTTCAAGATTCTATCCTTGCCTTAAGAGAGATCCAGAAAATAATGTTGGAAAAAACGGCCTATTACCGCGAAATACCACTTTCAGAACCAAGGTTCCCGGCCCAGACAAACAGCAAATTTGAAAAAGACGCAGTGATTCATGTTCTCCCTAGGTAGTAGAATCAGAAAAACGTCATGGTTTCAAGATTCTCTCCTTGCCTTAAGAGAGATCCAGGGAAAAATGTTGGAAAAAACGGCCTATTACCGCGAAATACCACTTTCAGAACTGAGGTTCCCGGCCCAGACAAACACCAGATTTGAAAAAGACGTCGTGATTCATGTTCTCCCTAGGTAGTAAAATCAGAAAAACATCATGGTTTCAAGATTCTCTTCTTGCCTTAAGAGAGATCCAGGGAATAATGTTGGAAAAAAAGGCGTATTACCGCGAAATACCACTTTCAGAACTGAGGTTCCCGGCCCAGACAAACACCAGATTTGAAAAAGACGTCCTGATTCATGTTCTCCCTAGGTAGTATAATCAGAAAAACATCATGGTTTCAATATTCTCTCCTTGCCTTAAGAGAGATTCAGAGAATAATGTTGGAAATAACGGCCTATTACCACGAAATACCACTTTCAGTACAGAGGTTCCCGGCCCAGACAAACACCAGATTTGAAAAAGACGCCGTGATTCATGTTCACCCTAGGCAGTAGAATCAGAAAAACATCATGGTTTCAGGCGTCTCTCCTTGACTTAAGAGAGATCCAAAGAATAAAGTTCGAAAAAATGGCCTATTACCTCATATGCTCTAAAGGCCTATTGTATTGACGGTGAAACTCCACTTTTAGAACTAAGGTTCCCGACCCCGACTGACACCCGATTTTAAAAAGAAGTCGTGATTCATGTTCTCCCTAGATAGTAGAATCAGAAAAACATTATGGTTTCAAGATTCTATCCTTGCCTTCAGAGAGATCCAGAAAATAATGTTGGAAAAAACGGCCTATTACCGCGAAATACCACTTTAAGAACCAAGGTTTCCGGCCCAGACAAACAGCAAATTTGAAAAAGACGCCGTGATTCATGTTCTCCCTAGGTAGTAGAATCAGAAAAACGTCATGGTTTCAAGATTCTCTCCTTGCCTTAAGAGAGATCCAGAGAATAATGTTCGAAAAAACGGCCTATTACCGCGAAATACCACTTTCAGTAAAGAGGTTCCCGGCCAAGACAAACACCAGATTAGAAAAAGACGTCATGATTCATGTTCTCCCTAGGTAGTAGAATCAGAAAAACGTCATGGTTTCAAGATTCTCTCCTTGCCCTAAGAGAGATCCAGAGAATAATGTTGGAAAAAACGGCCTATTACCGCGAAATACCACTTTCAGAACTGAGGTTCCCGGCCCAGAGAAACACCAGATTTGAAAAAGACGTCGTGATTCATGTTCTCCCTAGGTATTAGAATCAGAAAAACATCATGGTTTCAAGATTCTCTCCTTGCCTTAAGAGAGATCCAGGGAATAATGTTGGAAAAAACGGCCTATTACCGCGAAATACCACTTTCAGAACTGAGGTTCCCGGCCCAGACAAACACCAGATTTGAAAAAGACATCGTGATTCATGTTCTCCCTAGGTATTAGAATCAGAAAAACATCATGGTTTCAAGATTCTCTCCTTTCCCTAAGAGAGATCCAGAGAATAATGTTGGAAATAACGGCCTATTACCGCGAAATACCACATTCAGTAAAGAGGTTCCCGGCCAAGACAAACACCAGATTAGAAAAAGACGCCGTGATTCATGTTCACCATAGGCAGTAGAATCAGAAAAACATCACGGTTTCAGGCGTCTCTCCTTGACTTAAGAGAGATCCAAAGAATAAAGTTGGAAAAATTGGCCTATTACCTCATATGCTCTAAAGGCCTATTGTATTGACGGTGAAACTACACTTTTAGAACTAAGTTTCCTGACCCCGACTAACACCCGATTTGAAAAAGACGTTGTGATTCATGTTCTCCCTAGATAGTAGAATCAGAAAAACATTATGGTTTCAAGATTCTCTCCTTGCCTTAAGAGAGATCCAGAAAATAATGTTGGAAAAAACGGCCTATTACCGCGAAATACCACTTTCAGAACCAAGGTTCTCGGCCCAGACAAACAGCAAATTTGAAAAAGACGCCGTAATTCATGTTCTCCCTAGGTAGTACAATCAGAAAAACGTCATGGTTTCAAGATTCTCTCCTTGCCCTAAGAGAGATCCAGAGAATAATGTTGGAAAAAACGGCCTATTACCGCGAAATACCACTTTCAGAACTGAGGTTCCCGGCCCAGACAAACACCAGATTTGAAAAAGATGCCGTGATTCATGTTCACCCTAGGCAGTAGAATCAGAAAAACATCATGGTTTCAGGTGTCTCTCCTTGACTTAAGAGAGATCCAAAGAATAAAGTTGGAAAAAATGGCCTATTACCTCATATGCTCTAAAGGCCTATTGTATTGACGGTGAAACACCACTTTTAGACTAAGGTTCCCGACCCCGACTAACACCAGATTTGAAAAAGACGTCGTGATTCATGTTCTCCCTAGATAGTAGAATCAGAAAAACGTCATGGTTTCAAGATTCTCTCCTTGCCTTAAGAGAGATCCAGAGAATAATGTTCGAAAAAACGGCCTATTACCGCATATGTTCCAAAGGCCTATTCTATTGACGGTGAAACTCAACTTTTAGAACTGAGGTTCCCGGCCCCGACTGACACTAGATTTGTAAAAGTCGTCATGATTCATGTTCTCCCTAGGTATTAGAATCAGAAAAACATCATGGTGACAAGATTCTCTCCTTGCCCTAAGAGAGATCCAGAGAACAATGTTGGAAAAAACGGCCTATTACCGCGAAATACCACTTTCAGAACTGAGGTTCCCGGCCCAGACAGACACCAGATTTGAAAAAGACATCGTGATTCATGTTCTCCCTAGGTATTAGAATCAGAAAAACATCATGGTTTCAAGATTCTCTCCTTGCCTTAAGAGAGATCCAGGGAAAAATGTTGGAAAAAACGGCCTATTACTGCGAAATACCACTTTCAGAACTGAGGTTCCTGGCCCAGACAAACACCAGATTTGAAAAAGACGTCCTGATTCATGTTCTCTCTAGGTAGTATAATCAGAAAAACATCATGGTTTCAATATTCTCTCCTTGCCTTAAGAGAGATTCAGAGAATAATGTTGGAAATAACGGCCTATTACCACGAAATACCACTTTCAGTACAGAGGTTCCCGGCCCAGACAAACACCAGATTTGAAGAAGACGCCGTGATTCATGTTCACCCTAGGCAGTAGAATCAGAAAAACATCATGGTTTCAGGCGTCTCTCCTTGACTTAAGAGAGATCCAAAGAATAAAGTTCGAAAAAATGGCCTATTACCTCATATGCTCTAAAGGCCTATTGTATTGACGGTGAAACTCCACTTTTAGAACTAAGGTTCCCGACCCCGACTGACACCCGATTTTAAAAAGAAGTCGTGATTCATGTTCTCCCTAGATAGTAGAATCAGAAAAACATTATGGTTTCAAGATTCTATCCTTGCCTTAAGAGAGATCCAGAAAATAATGTTGGAAAAAACGGCCTATTACCGCGAAATACCACTTTAAGAACCAAGGTTTCCGGCCCAGACAAACAGCAAATTTGAAAAAGACGCCGTGATTCATGTTCTCCCTAGGTAGTAGAATCAGAAAAACGTCATGGTTTCAAGATTCTCTCCTTGCCTTAAGAGAGATCCAGAGAATAATGTTCGAAAAAACGGCCTATTACTGCATATGTTCCAAAGGACTATTCTATTGACGGTGAAACTCAACTTTTAGAACTGAGGTTCCCGGCCCCGACTGACACTAGATTTGTAAAAGTCGTCATGATTCATGTTCTCCCTAGGTAGTAGAATCAGAAAAACATCATGGTGTCAAGATTCTCTCCTTGCCCTAAGAGAGATCCAGAGAATAATGTTGGAAAAAACGGTCTATTACCGCGAAATACCACTTTCAGAACTGAGGTTCCCGGCCCAGACAAACACCAGATTTGAAAAAGACGTCGTGATTCATGTTCTCCCTAGGTATTAGAATCAGAAAAACATCATGGTTTCAAGATTCTCTCCTTTCCCTAAGAGAGATCCAGAGAATAATGTTGGAAATAACGGCCTATTACCGCGAAATACCACTTTCAGTAAAGAGGTTCCCGGCCCAGACAAACACCAGATTTGAAAAAGACGCCGTGATTCATGTTCACCCTAGGCAGTAGAATCAGAAAAACATCACGGTTTCAGGCGTCTCTCCTTGACTTAAGAGAGATCCAAAGAATAAAGTTGGAAAAAATGGCCTATTACCTCATATGCTCTAAAGGCCTATTGTATTGACGGTGAAACTACACTTTTAGAAGTAAGGTTCCCGACCCCGACTAACACCCGATTTGAAAAAGACGTCGTGATTCATGTTCTCCCTAGATAGTAGAATCAGAAAAACATTATGGTTTCAAGATTCTATCCTTGCCTTAAGAGAGATCCAGAAAATAATGTTGGAAAAAACGGCCTATTACCGCGAAATACCACTTTCAGAACCAAGGTTCTCGGCCCAGACAAACAGCAAATTTGAAAAAGACGCCGTAATTCATGTTCTCCCTAGGTAGTAGAATCAGAAAAACGTCATGGTTTCAAGATTCTCTCCTTGCCCTAAGAGAGATCCAGAGAATAATGTTGGAAAAAACGGCCTATTACCGCGAAATACCACTTTCAGAACTGAGGTTCCCGGCCCAGACAAACACCAGATTTGAAAAAGACGTCGTGATTCATGTTCTCCCTAGGTATTAGAATCAGAAAAACATCATGGTTTCAAGATTCTCTCCTTGCCTTAAGAGAGATCCAGGGAATAATGTTGGAAAAAACGGCCTATTACCGCGAAATACCACTTTCAGAACTGAGGTTCCCGTCCCAGACAAACACCAGATTTGAAAAAGACATCGTGATTGATGTTCTCCCTAGGTATTAGAATCAGAAAAACATCATGGTTTCAAGATTCTCTCCTTGCCTTAAGAGAGATCCAGGGAAAAATGTTGGAAAAAACGGCCTATTACTTCGAAATACCACTTTCAGAACTGAGGTTCCCGGCGCAGACAAACACCAGATTTGAAAAAGACATCGTGATTCATGTTCTTCCTAGGTATTAGAATCAGAAAAACATCATGGTTTCAAGATTCTCTCCTTGCCTTAAGAGAGATTCAGAGAATAATGTTGGAAATAACGGCCTATTACCGCGAAATACCACTTTCAGTAAAGAGGTTCCCGGCCCAGACAAACACCAGATTTGAAAAAGACGCCGTGATTCATGTTCACCCTAGGCAGTAGAATCAGAAAAACATCACGGTTTCAGGCGTCACTCCTTGACTTAAGAGAGATCCAAAGAATAAAGTTGGAAAAAATGGCCTATTACCTCATATGCTCTAAAGGCCTATTGTATTGATGGTGAAACTCCACTTTTAGAACTAAGGTTCCCGACCCCGACTAACACCCGATTTGAAAAAGACGTCGTGATTCATGTTCTCCCTAGATAGTAGAATCAAAAAAACATTATGGTTTCAAGATTCTATCCTTGCCTTAAGAGAGATCCAGAAAATAATGTTGGAAAAAACGGCCTATTACCGCGAAATACCACTTTCAGAACCAAGGTTCCCGGCCCAGACAAACAGCAAATTTGAAAAAGACGCAGTGATTCATGTTCTCCCTAGGTAGTAGAATCAGAAAAACGTCATGGTTTCAAGATTCTCTCCTTGCCTTAAGAGAGATCCAGGGAAAAATGTTGGAAAAAACGGCCTATTACCGCGAAATACCACTTTCAGAACTGAGGTTCCCGGCCCAGACAAACACCAGATTTGAAAAAGACGTCGTGATTCATGTTCTCCCTAGGTAGTAAAATCAGAAAAACATCATGGTTTCAAGATTCTCTTCTTGCCTTAAGAGAGATCCAGGGAATAATGTTGGAAAAAAAGGCGTATTACCGCGAAATACCACTTTCAGAACTGAGGTTCCCGGCCCAGACAAACACCAGATTTGAAAAAGACGTCCTGATTCATGTTCTCCCTAGGTAGTATAATCAGAAAAACATCATGGTTTCAATATTCTCTCCTTGCCTTAAGAGAGATTCAGAGAATAATGTTGGAAATAACGGCCTATTACCACGAAATACCACTTTCAGTACAGAGGTTCCCGGCCCAGACAAACACCAGATTTGAAAAAGACGCCATGATTCATGTTCACCCTAGGCAGTAGAATCAGAAAAACATCATGGTTTCAGGCGTCTCTCCTTGACTTAAGAGAGATCCAAAGAATAAAGTTCGAAAAAATGGCCTATTACCTCATATGCTCTAAAGGCCTATTGTATTGACGGTGAAACTCCACTTTTAGAACTAAGGTTCCCGACCCCGACTGACACCCGATTTTAAAAAGAAGTCGTGATTCATGTTCTCCCTAGATAGTAGAATCAGAAAAACATTATGGTTTCAAGATTCTATCCTTGCCTTCAGAGAGATCCAGAAAATAATGTTGGAAAAAACGGCCTATTACCGCGAAATACCACTTTAAGAACCAAGGTTTCCGGCCCAGACAAGCAGCAAATTTGAAAAAGACGCCGTGATTCATGTTCTCCCTAGGTAGTAGAATCAGAAAAACGTCATGGTTTCAAGATTCTCTCCTTGCCTTAAGAGAGATCCAGAGAATAATGTTCGAAAAAACGGCCTATTACCGCGAAATACCACTTTCAGTAAAGAGGTTCCCGGCCAAGACAAACACCAGATTAGAAAAAGACGTCATGATTCATGTTCTCCCTAGGTAGTAGAATCAGAAAAACGTCATGGTTTCAAGATTCTCTCCTTGCCCTAAGAGAGATCCAGAGAATAATGTTGGAAAAAACGGCCTATTACCGCGAAATACCACTTTCAGAACTGAGGTTCCCGGCCCAGAGAAACACCAGATTTGAAAAAAACGTCGTGATTCATGTTCTCCCTAGGTATTAGAATCAGAAAAACATCATGGTTTCAAGATTCTCTCCTTGCCTTAAGAGAGATCCAGGGAATAATGTTGGAAAAAACGGCCTATTACCGCGAAATACCACTTTCAGAACTGAGGTTCCCGGCCCAGACAAACACCAGATTTGAAAAAGACATCGTGATTCATGTTCTCCCTAGGTATTAGAATCAGAAAAACATCATGGTTTCAAGATTCTCTCCTTTCCCTAAGAGAGATCCAGAGAATAATGTTGGAAATAACGGCCTATTACCGCGAAATACCACATTCAGTAAAGAGGTTCCCGGCCAAGACAAACACCAGATTAGAAAAAGACGCCGTGATTCATGTTCACCATAGGCAGTAGAATCAGAAAAACATCACGGTTTCAGGCGTCTCTCCTTGACTTAAGAGAGATCCAAAGAATAAAGTTGGAAAAATTGGCCTATTACCTCATATGCTCTAAAGGCCTATTGTATTGACGGTGAAACTACACTTTTAGAACTAAGTTTCCTGACCCCGACTAACACCCGATTTGAAAAAGACGTTGTGATTCATGTTCTCCCTAGATAGTAGAATCAGAAAAACATTATGGTTTCAAGATTCTCTCCTTGCCTTAAGAGAGATCCAGAAAATAATGTTGGAAAAAACGGCCTATTACCGCGAAATACCACTTTCAGAACCAGGGTTCTCGGCCCAGACAAACAGCAAATTTGAAAAAGACGCCGTAATTCATGTTCTCCCTAGGTAGTAGAATCAGAAAAACGTCATGGTTTCAAGATTCTCTCCTTGCCCTAAGAGAGATCCAGAGAATAATGTTGGAAAAAACGGCCTATTACCGCGAAATACCACTTTCAGAACTGAGGTTCCCGGCCCAGACAAACACCAGATTTGAAAAAGATGCCGTGATTCATGTTCACCCTAGGCAGTAGAATCAGAAAAACATCATGGTTTCAGGTGTCTCTCCTTGACTTAAGAGAGATCCAAAGAATAAAGTTGGAAAAAATGGCCTATTACCTCATATGCTCTAAAGGCCTATTGTATTGACGGTGAAACACCACTTTTAGAACTAAGGTTCCCGACCCCGACTAACACCAGATTTGAAAAAGACGTCGTGATTCATGTTCTCCCTAGATAGTAGAATCAGAAAAACGTCATGGTTTCAAGATTCTCTCCTTGCCTTAAGAGAGATCCAGAGAATAATGTTCGAAAAAACGGCCTATTACCGCATATGTTCCAAAGGCCTATTCTATTGACGGTGAAACTCAACTTTTAGAACTGAGGTTCCCGGCCCCGACTGACACTAGATTTGTAAAAGTCGTCATGATTCATGTTCTCCCTAGGTATTAGAATCAGAAAAACATCATGGTGACAAGATTCTCTCCTTGCCCTAAGAGAGATCCAGAGAACAATGTTGGAAAAAACGGCCTATTACCGCGAAATACCACTTTCAGAACTGAGGTTCCCGGCCCAGACAGACACCAGATTTGAAAAAGACATCGTGATTCATGTTCTCCCTAGGTATTAGAATCAGAAAAACATCATGGTTTCAAGATTCTCTCCTTGCCTTAAGAGAGATCCAGGGAAAAATGTTGGAAAAAACGGCCTATTACTGCGAAATACCACTTTCAGAACTGAGGTTCCCGGCCCAGACAAACACCAGATTTGAAAAAGACGTCCTGATTCATGTTCTCCCTAGGTAGTATAATCAGAAAAACATCATGGTTTCAATATTCTCTCCTTGCCTTAAGAGAGATTCAGAGAATAATGTTGGAAATAACGGCCTATTACCACGAAATACCACTTTCAGTACAGAGGTTCCCGGCCCAGACAAACACCAGATTTGAAAAAGACGCCATGATTCATGTTCACCCTAGGCAGTAGAATCAGAAAAACATCATGGTTTCAGGCGTCTCTCCTTGACTTAAGAGAGATCCAAAGAATAAAGTTCGAAAAAATGGCCTATTACCTCATATGCTCTAAAGGCCTATTGTATTGACGGTGAAACTCCACTTTTAGAACTAAGGTTCCCGACCCCGACTGACACCCGATTTTAAAAAGAAGTCGTGATTCATGTTCTCCCTAGATAGTAGAATCAGAAAAACATTATGGTTTCAAGATTCTATCCTTGCCTTCAGAGAGATCCAGAAAATAATGTTGGAAAAAACGGCCTATTACCGCGAAATACCACTTTAAGAACCAAGGTTTCCGGCCCAGACAAGCAGCAAATTTGAAAAAGACGCCGTGATTCATGTTCTCCCTAGGTAGTAGAATCAGAAAAACGTCATGGTTTCAAGATTCTCTCCTTGCCTTAAGAGAGATCCAGAGAATAATGTTCGAAAAAACGGCCTATTACCGCGAAATACCACTTTCAGTAAAGAGGTTCCCGGCCAAGACAAACACCAGATTAGAAAAAGACGTCATGATTCATGTTCTCCCTAGGTAGTAGAATCAGAAAAACGTCATGGTTTCAAGATTCTCTCCTTGCCCTAAGAGAGATCCAGAGAATAATGTTGGAAAAAACGGCCTATTACCGCGAAATACCACTTTCAGAACTGAGGTTCCCGGCCCAGAGAAACACCAGATTTGAAAAAAACGTCGTGATTCATGTTCTCCCTAGGTATTAGAATCAGAAAAACATCATGGTTTCAAGATTCTCTCCTTGCCTTAAGAGAGATCCAGGGAATAATGTTGGAAAAAACGGCCTATTACCGCGAAATACCACTTTCAGAACTGAGGTTCCCGGCCCAGACAAACACCAGATTTGAAAAAGACATCGTGATTCATGTTCTCCCTAGGTATTAGAATCAGAAAAACATCATGGTTTCAAGATTCTCTCCTTTCCCTAAGAGAGATCCAGAGAATAATGTTGGAAATAACGGCCTATTACCGCGAAATACCACATTCAGTAAAGAGGTTCCCGGCCAAGACAAACACCAGATTAGAAAAAGACGCCGTGATTCATGTTCACCATAGGCAGTAGAATCAGAAAAACATCACGGTTTCAGGCGTCTCTCCTTGACTTAAGAGAGATCCAAAGAATAAAGTTGGAAAAATTGGCCTATTACCTCATATGCTCTAAAGGCCTATTGTATTGACGGTGAAACTACACTTTTAGAACTAAGTTTCCTGACCCCGACTAACACCCGATTTGAAAAAGACGTTGTGATTCATGTTCTCCCTAGATAGTAGAATCAGAAAAACATTATGGTTTCAAGATTCTCTCCTTGCCTTAAGAGAGATCCAGAAAATAATGTTGGAAAAAACGGCCTATTACCGCGAAATACCACTTTCAGAACCAGGGTTCTCGGCCCAGACAAACAGCAAATTTGAAAAAGACGCCGTAATTCATGTTCTCCCTAGGTAGTAGAATCAGAAAAACGTCATGGTTTCAAGATTCTCTCCTTGCCCTAAGAGAGATCCAGAGAATAATGTTGGAAAAAACGGCCTATTACCGCGAAATACCACTTTCAGAACTGAGGTTCCCGGCCCAGACAAACACCAGATTTGAAAAAGATGCCGTGATTCATGTTCACCCTAGGCAGTAGAATCAGAAAAACATCATGGTTTCAGGTGTCTCTCCTTGACTTAAGAGAGATCCAAAGAATAAAGTTGGAAAAAATGGCCTATTACCTCATATGCTCTAAAGGCCTATTGTATTGACGGTGAAACACCACTTTTAGAACTAAGGTTCCCGACCCCGACTAACACCAGATTTGAAAAAGACGTCGTGATTCATGTTCTCCCTAGATAGTAGAATCAGAAAAACGTCATGGTTTCAAGATTCTCTCCTTGCCTTAAGAGAGATCCAGAGAATAATGTTCGAAAAAACGGCCTATTACCGCATATGTTCCAAAGGCCTATTCTATTGACGGTGAAACTCAACTTTTAGAACTGAGGTTCCCGGCCCCGACTGACACTAGATTTGTAAAAGTCGTCATGATTCATGTTCTCCCTAGGTATTAGAATCAGAAAAACATCATGGTGACAAGATTCTCTCCTTGCCCTAAGAGAGATCCAGAGAACAATGTTGGAAAAAACGGCCTATTACCGCGAAATACCACTTTCAGAACTGAGGTTCCCGGCCCAGACAGACACCAGATTTGAAAAAGACATCGTGATTCATGTTCTCCCTAGGTATTAGAATCAGAAAAACATCATGGTTTCAAGATTCTCTCCTTGCCTTAAGAGAGATCCAGGGAAAAATGTTGGAAAAAACGGCCTATTACTGCGAAATACCACTTTCAGAACTGAGGTTCCTGGCCCAGACAAACACCAGATTTGAAAAAGACGTCGTGATTCATGTTCTCCCTAGGTAGTAGAATCAGAAAAACATCATGGTTTCAAGATTCTCTCCTTGCCTTAAGAGAGATCCAGAGAATAATATTGGAAAAAACGGCATATTACCGCGAAATACCACTTTCAGAACTGAGGTTCCCGGCCCAGACAAACACCAGATTTGAAAAAGACGCCGTGATTCATGTTCACCCTAGGCAGTAGAATCAGAAAAACATCACGGTTTCAGGCGTCTCTCCTTGACTTAAGAGAGATCCAAAGAATAAAGTTGGAAAAAATGGCCTATTACCTCATATGCTCTAAAGGCCTATTGTATTGATGGTGAAACTCCACATTTAGAACTAAGGTTCCCGACCCAGACTAACACCCGATTTGAAAAAGACGTCGTGATTCATGTTCTCCCTAGATAGTAGAATCAAAAAAACATTATGGTTTCAAGATTCTATCCTTGCCTTAAGAGAGATCCAGAAAATAATGTTGGAAAAAACGGCGTATTACCGCGAAATACCACTTTCAGAACCAAGGTTCCCGGCCCAGACAAACAGCAAATTTGAAAAAGACGCAGTGATTCATGTTCTCCCTAGGTAGTAGAATCAGAAAAACGTCATGATTTCAAGATTCTCTCCTTGCCTTAAGAGAGATCCAGAGAATAATGTTCGAAAAAACGGCCTATTACCGCATATGTTCCAAAGGCCTATTCTATTGACGGAGAAACTCAACTTTTAGAACTAAGGTTCCCGGCCCCGACTGACACTAGATTTGTAAAAGTCGTCTTGATTCATGTTCTCCCTAGGTAGTAGAATCAGAAAAACATCATGGTGTCAAGATTCTCTACTTGCCCTAAGAGAGATCCAGGGAATAATATTGGAAAAAAATGCGTATTACCGCGAAATACCACTTTCAGAACTGAGGTTCCCGGCCCAGACAAACACCAGATTTGAAAAAGACGTCCTGATTCATGTTCTCCCTAGGTAGTATAATCAGAAAAACATCATGGTTTCAATATTCTCTCCTTGCCTTAAGAGAGATTCAGAGAATAATGTTGGAAATAACGGCCTATTACCACGAAATACCACTTTCAGTACAGAGGTTCCCGGCCCAGACAAACACCAGATTTGAAGAAGACGCCGTGATTCATGTTCTCCCTAGGTAGTAGAATCAGAAAAACGTCATGGTTTCAAGATTCTCTCCTTGCCCTAAGAGAGATCCAGAGAATAATGTTGGAAAAAACGGCCTATTACCGCGAAATACCACTTTCAGAACTGAGGTTCCCGGCCCAGACAAACACCAGATTTGAAGAAGACGCCGTGATTCATGTTCTCCCTAGGTAGTAGAATCAGAAAAACGTCATGGTTTCAAGATTCTCTCCTTGCCCTAAGAGAGATCCAGAGAATAATGTTGGAAATAACGGCCTATTACCGCGAAATACCACATTCAGTAAAGAGGTTCCCGGCCAAGACAAACACCAGATTAGAAAAAGACGCCGTGATTCATGTTCACCATAGGCAGTAGAATCAGAAAAACATCACGGTTTCAGGCGTCTCTCCTTGACTTAAGAGAGATCCAAAGAATAAAGTTGGAAAAATTGGCCTATTACCTCATATGCTCTAAAGGCCTATTGTATTGACGGTGAAACTACACTTTTAGAACTAAGTTTCCTGACCCCGACTAACACCCGATTTGAAAAAGACGTTGTGATTCATGTTCTCCCTAGATAGTAGAATCAGAAAAACATTATGGTTTCAAGATTCTCTCCTTGCCTTAAGAGAGATCCAGAAAATAATGTTGGAAAAAACGGCCTATTACCGCGAAATACCACTTTCAGAACCAGGGTTCTCGGCCCAGACAAACAGCAAATTTGAAAAAGACGCCGTAATTCATGTTCTCCCTAGGTAGTAGAATCAGAAAAACGTCATGGTTTCAAGATTCTCTCCTTGCCCTAAGAGAGATCCAGAGAATAATGTTGGAAAAAACGGCCTATTACCGCGAAATACCACTTTCAGAACTGAGGTTCCCGGCCCAGACAAACACCAGATTTGAAAAAGATGCCGTGATTCATGTTCACCCTAGGCAGTAGAATCAGAAAAACATCATGGTTTCAGGTGTCTCTCCTTGACTTAAGAGAGATCCAAAGAATAAAGTTGGAAAAAATGGCCTATTACCTCATATGCTCTAAAGGCCTATTGTATTGACGGTGAAACACCACTTTTAGAACTAAGGTTCCCGACCCCGACTAACACCAGATTTGAAAAAGACGTCGTGATTCATGTTCTCCCTAGATAGTAGAATCAGAAAAACGTCATGGTTTCAAGATTCTCTCCTTGCCTTAAGAGAGATCCAGAGAATAATGTTCGAAAAAACGGCCTATTACCGCATATGTTCCAAAGGCCTATTCTATTGACGGTGAAACTCAACTTTTAGAACTGAGGTTCCCGGCCCCGACTGACACTAGATTTGTAAAAGTCGTCATGATTCATGTTCTCCCTAGGTATTAGAATCAGAAAAACATCATGGTGACAAGATTCTCTCCTTGCCCTAAGAGAGATCCAGAGAACAATGTTGGAAAAAACGGCCTATTACCGCGAAATACCACTTTCAGAACTGAGGTTCCCGGCCCAGACAGACACCAGATTTGAAAAAGACATCGTGATTCATGTTCTCCCTAGGTATTAGAATCAGAAAAACATCATGGTTTCAAGATTCTCTCCTTGCCTTAAGAGAGATCCAGGGAAAAATGTTGGAAAAAACGGCCTATTACTGCGAAATACCACTTTCAGAACTGAGGTTCCTGGCCCAGACAAACACCAGATTTGAAAAAGACGTCGTGATTCATGTTCTCCCTAGGTAGTAGAATCAGAAAAACATCATGGTTTCAAGATTCTCTCCTTGCCTTAAGAGAGATCCAGAGAATAATATTGGAAAAAACGGCATATTACCGCGAAATACCACTTTCAGAACTGAGGTTCCCGGCCCAGACAAACACCAGATTTGAAAAAGACGCCGTGATTCATGTTCACCCTAGGCAGTAGAATCAGAAAAACATCACGGTTTCAGGCGTCTCTCCTTGACTTAAGAGAGATCCAAAGAATAAAGTTGGAAAAAATGGCCTATTACCTCATATGCTCTAAAGGCCTATTGTATTGATGGTGAAACTCCACATTTAGAACTAAGGTTCCCGACCCAGACTAACACCCGATTTGAAAAAGACGTCGTGATTCATGTTCTCCCTAGATAGTAGAATCAAAAAAACATTATGGTTTCAAGATTCTATCCTTGCCTTAAGAGAGATCCAGAAAATAATGTTGGAAAAAACGGCGTATTACCGCGAAATACCACTTTCAGAACCAAGGTTCCCGGCCCAGACAAACAGCAAATTTGAAAAAGACGCAGTGATTCATGTTCTCCCTAGGTAGTAGAATCAGAAAAACGTCATGATTTCAAGATTCTCTCCTTGCCTTAAGAGAGATCCAGAGAATAATGTTCGAAAAAACGGCCTATTACCGCATATGTTCCAAAGGCCTATTCTATTGACGGAGAAACTCAACTTTTAGAACTAAGGTTCCCGGCCCCGACTGACACTAGATTTGTAAAAGTCGTCTTGATTCATGTTCTCCCTAGGTTATTAGAATCAGAAAAACATCATGGTGACAAGATTCTCTCCTTGCCCTAAGAGAGATCCAGAGAATAATGTTGGAAAAAACGGCCTATTACCGCGAAATACAACTTTCAGAACTGAGGTTCCCGGCCCAGACAAACACCAGATTTGAAAAAGACGTCGTGATTCATGTTCTCCCTAGGTAGTATAATCAGAAAAACATCATGGTTTCAATATTCTCTCCTTGCCTTAAGAGAGATTCAGAGAATAATGTTGGAAATAACGGCCTATTACCACGAAATACCACTTTCAGTACAGAGGTTCCCGGCCCAGACAAACACCAGATTTGAAGAAGACGCCGTGATTCATGTTCACCCTAGGCAGTAGAATCAGAAAAACATCATGGTTTCAGGCGTCTCTCCTTGACTTAAGAGAGATCCAAAGAATAATTTCGAAAAAATGGCCTATTACCTCATATGCTCTAAAGGCCTATTGTATTGACGGTGAAACTCCACTTTTAGAACTAAGGTTCCCGACCCCGACTGACACCCGATTTTAAAAAGAAGTCGTGATTCATGTTCTCCCTAGATAGTAGAATCAGAAAAACATTATGGTTTCAAGATTCTATCCTTGCCTTAAGAGAGATCCAGAAAATAATGTTGGAAAAAACGGCCTATTACCGCGAAATACCACTTTAAGAACCAAGGTTTCCGGCCCAGACAAACAGCAAATTTGAAAAAGACGCCGTGATTCATGTTCTCCCTAGGTAGTAGAATCAGAAAAACGTCATGGTTTCAAGATTCTCTCCTTGCCTTAAGAGAGATCCAGAGAATAATGTTCGAAAAAACGGCCTATTACTGCATATGTTCCAAAGGACTATTCTATTGACGGTGAAACTCAACTTTTAGAACTGAGGTTCCCGGCCCCGACTGACACTAGATTTGTAAAAGTCGTCATGATTCATGTTCTCCCTAGGTAGTAGAATCAGAAAAACATCATGGTGTCAAGATTCTCTCCTTGCCCTAAGAGAGATCCAGAGAATAATGTTGGAAAAAACGGTCTATTACCGCGAAATACCACTTTCAGAACTGAGGTTCCCGGCCCAGACAAACACCAGATTTGAAAAAGACGTCGTGATTCATGTTCTCCCTAGGTATTAGAATCAGAAAAACATCATGGTTTCAAGATTCTCTCCTTTCCCTAAGAGAGATCCAGAGAATAATGTTGGAAATAACGGCCTATTACCGCGAAATACCACTTTCAGTAAAGAGCTTCCCGGCCCAGACAAACACCAGATTTGAAAAAGACGCCGTGATTCATGTTCACCCTAGGCAGTAGAATCAGAAAAACATCACGGTTTCAGGCGTCTCTCCTTGACTTAAGAGAGATCCAAAGAATAAAGTTGGAAAAAATGGCCTATTACCTCATATGCTCTAAAGGCCTATTGTATTGACGGTGAAACTACACTTTTAGAAGTAAGGTTCCCGACCCCGACTAACACCCGATTTGAAAAAGACGTCGTGATTCATGTTCTCCCTAGATAGTAGAATCAGAAAAACATTATGGTTTCAAGATTCTATCCTTGCCTTAAGAGAGATCCAGAAAATAATGTTGGAAAAAACGGCCTATTACCGCGAAATACCACTTTCAGAACCAAGGTTCTCGGCCCAGACAAAAAGCAAATTTGAAAATGACGCCGTAATTCATGTTCTCCCTAGGTAGTAGAATCAGAAAAACGTCATGGTTTCAAGATTCTCTCCTTGCCCTAAGAGAGATCCAGGGAATAATGTTGGAAAAAACGGCCTATTACCGCGAAATACCACTTTCAGAACTGAGGTTCCCGGCCCAGACAAACACCAGATTTGAAAAAGACGTCATGATTCATGTTCTACCTAGGTAGTATAATCAGAAAAACATCATGGTTTCAAGATTCTCTCCTTGCCTTAAGAGAGATCCAGGGAATAATGTTGGAAAAAACGGCCTATTACCGCGAAATACCACTTTCAGAACTGAGGTTCCCGGCCCAGACAAACACCAGATTTGAAAAAGACGTCGTGATTCATGTTCTCCCTAGGTAGTATAATCAGAAAAACATCATGGTTTCAATATTCTCTCCTTGCCTTAAGAGAGATTCAGAGAATAATGTTGGAAATAACGGCCTATTACCGCGAAATACCACTTTTAGTACAGAGGTTCCCGGCCCAGACAAACACCAGATTTGAAAAAGACGCCGTGATTCATGTTCACCCTAGGCAGTAGAATCAGAAAAACATCATGGTTTCAGGTGTCTCTCCTTGACTTAAGAGAGATCCAAAGAATAAAGTTGGAAAAAATGGCCTATTACCTCATATGCTCTAAAGGCCTATTGTATTGACGGTGAAACACCACTTTTAGAACTAAGGTTCCCGACCCCGACTAACACCAGATTTGAAAAAGACGTCGTGATTCATGTTCTCCCTAGATAGTAGAATCAGAAAAACGTCATGGTTTCAAGATTCTCTCCTTGCCTTAAGAGAGATCCAGAGAATAATGTTCGAAAAAACGGCCTATTACCGCATATGTTCCAAAGGCCTATTCTATTGACGGTGAAACTCAACTTTTAGAACTGAGGTTCCCGGCCCCGACTGACACTAGATTTGTAAAAGTCGTCATGATTCATGTTCTCCCTAGGTATTAGAATCAGAAAAACATCATGGTTTCAAGATTCTCTCCTTGCCTTAAGAGAGATCCAGGGAATAATGTTGGAGAACACGGCCTATTACCGCGAAATACCACTTTCAGAACTGAGGTTCCCGGCCCAGACAAACACCAGATTTGAAAAAGACGTCGTGATTCATGTTCTCCTTAGGTAGTAGAATCAGAAAAACATCATGGTGTCAAGATTCTCTCCTTGCCCTAAGAGAGATCCAGAGAAAAATGTTGGAAAAAACGGCCTATTACCGCAAAATACCACTTTCAGAACTGAGGTTCCCGGCCCACACAAACACCAGATTTGAAAAAGACGTCGTGATTCATGTTCTCCCTAGGTAGTAGAATCAGAAAAACATCATGGTTTCAAGATTCTCTCCTTGCCTTAAGAGAGATCCTGAGAATAATGTTGGAAAAAATGGCTTATTACCGCGAAATACGACTTTCAGAACTTAGGTTCCCACCCCAGACAAACACCAGATTTGAAAAAGACATCGTGATTCATGTTCTCCCTAGGTAGTAGAATCAGAAAAACATCATGGTTTTAGGCGTCTCTCCTTGACTTAAGAGAGATCCAAAGAATAAAGTTGGAAAAAATGGCCTATTACCTCATATGCTCTAAAGGCCTATTGTATTGACGGTGAACTTCCACTTTTAGAACTAAGGTTTCCGACCCCGACTAACACCCGATTTGAAAAAGATGTCGTGATTCATGTTCTCCCTAGATAGTAGAATCAGAAAAACATTATGGTTTCAAGATTCTCTCCTTGCCTTAAGAGAGATCCAGAAAATAATGTTGGAAAAAACGGCCTATTACCGCGAAATACCAATTTCAGAACTTAGGTTCCCGGCCCAGAGAATCACCAGATTTGAAAAAGACGTCGTGATTCATGTTCTCCCTAGGTAGTATAATCAGAAAAAAATCATGGTTTCAATATTCTCTCCTTGCCTTAAGAGAGATTCAGAGAATAATGTTGGAAATAACGGCCTATTACCGCAAAATACCACTTTTAGTACAGAGGTTCCCGGCCCACACAAACTCCAGATTTGAAAAAGACGCCGTGATTCATGTTCACTCTAGGCAGTAGAATCGGAAAAACATCATGGTTTCAGGTGTCTCTCCTTGACTTAAGA
Source organism: Liasis olivaceus (assembly GCA_030867105.1). Taxonomy (NCBI): domain Eukaryota; kingdom Metazoa; phylum Chordata; class Lepidosauria; order Squamata; family Pythonidae; genus Liasis; species Liasis olivaceus. The sequence goes on from CM061351.1 coordinate 62,420,945, forward strand.
GAGATCCAAAGAATAAAGTTGGAAAAAATGGCCTATTACCTCATATGCTCTAAAGGCCTATTGTATTGACGGTGAAACACAACTTTTAGAACTAAGGTTCCCGACCCCGACTAACACCCGATTTGAAAAAGACGTCGTGATTCATGTTCTCCCTAGATAGTAGAATCAGAAAAACGTCATGGTTTCAAGATTCTCTCCTTGCCTTAAGAGAGATCCAGAGAATAATGTTCGAAAAAACGGCCTATTACCGCATATGTTCCAAAGGCCTATTCTATTGATGGTGAAACTCAACTTTTAGAACTGAGGTTCCCGGCCCCGACTGACACTAGATTTGTAAAAGTCGTCATGATTCATGTTCTCCCTAGGTATTAGAATCAGAAAAACATCATGGTGACAAGATTCTCTCCTTGCCCTAAGAGAGATCCAGAGAATAATGTTGGAAAAAACGGCCTATTACCGCGAAATACAACTTTCAGAACTGAGGTTCCCGGCCCAGACAAACACCAGATTTGAAAAAGACGTCGTGATTCATGTTCTCCCTAGGTATTAGAATCAGAAAAACATCATGGTTTCAAGATTCTCTCCTTGCCTTAAGAGAGATCCAGGGAATAATGTTCGAGAACACGGCCTATTACCGCGAAATACCACTTTCAGAACTGAGGTTCCCGGCCCAGACAAACACCACATTTGAAAAAGACATCGTGATTCATGTTCTCCCTAGGTAGTAGAATCAGAAAAACATCATGGTGTCAAGATTCTCTCCTTGCCCTAAGAGAGATCCAGAGAAAAATGTTGGAAAAAACGGCCTATTACCGCAAAATACCACTTTCAGAACTGAGGTTCCCGGCCCAGACAAACACCAGATTTGAAAAAGACGTCGTGATTCATGTTCTCCCTAGGTAGTAGAATCAGAAAAACATCATGGTGTCAAGATTCTCTCCTTGCCCTAAGAGAGATCCAGAGAAAAATGTTGGAAAAAACGGCCTATTACCGCAAAATACCACTTTCAGAACTGAGGTTCCCGGCCCACACAAACACCAGATTTGAAAAAGACGTCATGATTCATGTTCTCCCTAGGTAGTAGAATCAGAAAAACATCATGGTTTCAAGATTCTCTCCTTGCCTTAAGAGAGATCCTGAGAATAATGTTGGAAAAAATGGCTTATTACCGCGAAATACGACTTTCAGAACTTAGGTTCCCACTCCAGACAAACACCAGATTTGAAAAAGACATCGTGATTCATGTTCTCCCTAGGTAGTAGAATCAGAAAAACATCATGGTTTTAGGCGTCTCTCCTTGACTTAAGAGAGATCCAAAGAATAAAGTTGGAAAAAATGGCCTATTACCTCATATGCTCTAAAGGCCTATTGTATTGACGGTGAACTTCCACTTTTAGAACTAAGGTTTCCGACCCCGACTAACACCCGATTTGAAAAAGACGTCGTGATTCATGTTCTCCCTAGATAGTAGAATCAGAAAAACATTATGGTTTCAAGATTCTCTCCTTGCCTTAAGAGAGATCCAGAAAATAATGTTGGAAAAAACGGCCTATTACCGCGAAATACCAATTTCAGAACTTAGGTTCCCGGCCCAGAGAATCACCAGATTTGAAAAAGACGTCGTGATTCATGTTCTCCCTAGGTAGTATAATCAGAAAAAAATCATGGTTTCAATATTCTCTCCTTGCCTTAAGAGAGATTCAGAGAATAATGTTGGAAATAACGGCCTATTACCGCAAAATACCACTTTTAGTACAGAGGTTCCCGGCCCACACAAACTCCAGATTTGAAAAAGACGCCGTGATTCATGTTCACTCTAGGCAGTAGAATCGGAAAAACATCATGGTTTCAGGTGTCTCTCCTTGACTTAAGAGAGATCCAAAGAATAAAGTTGGAAAAAATGGCCTATTACCTCATATGCTCTAAAGGCCTATTGTATTGACGGTGAAACACAACTTTTAGAACTAAGGTTCCCGACCCCGACTAACACCCGATTTGAAAAAGACGTCGTGATTCATGTTCTCCCTAGATAGTAGAATCAGAAAAACGTCATGGTTTCAAGATTCTCTCCTTGCCTTAAGAGAGATCCAGAGAATAATGTTCGAAAAAACGGCCTATTACCGCATATGTTCCAAAGGCCTATTCTATTGATGGTGAAACTCAACTTTTAGAACTGAGGTTCCCGGCCCCGACTGACACTAGATTTGTAAAAGTCGTCATGATTCATGTTCTCCCTAGGTATTAGAATCAGAAAAACATCATGGTGACAAGATTCTCTCCTTGCCCTAAGAGAGATCCAGAGAATAATGTTGGAAAAAACGGCCTATTACCGCGAAATACAACTTTCAGAACTGAGGTTCCCGGCCCAGACAAACACCAGATTTGAAAAAGACGTCGTGATTCATGTTCTCCCTAGGTATTAGAATCAGAAAAACATCATGGTTTCAAGATTCTCTCCTTGCCTTAAGAGAGATCCAGGGAATAATGTTCGAGAACACGGCCTATTACCGCGAAATACCACTTTCAGAACTGAGGTTCCCGGCCCAGACAAACACCACATTTGAAAAAGACATCGTGATTCATGTTCTCCCTAGGTAGTAGAATCAGAAAAACATCATGGTGTCAAGATTCTCTCCTTGCCCTAAGAGAGATCCAGAGAAAAATGTTGGAAAAAACGGCCTATTACCGCAAAATACCACTTTCAGAACTGAGGTTCCCGGCCCAGACAAACACCAGATTTGAAAAAGACGTCGTGATTCATGTTCTCCCTAGGTAGTAGAATCAGAAAAACATCATGGTGTCAAGATTCTCTCCTTGCCCTAAGAGAGATCCAGAGAAAAATGTTGGAAAAAACGGCCTATTACCGCAAAATACCACTTTCAGAACTGAGGTTCCCGGCCCACACAAACACCAGATTTGAAAAAGACGTCGTGATTCATGTTCTCCCTAGGTAGTAGAATCAGAAAAACATCATGGTTTCAAGATTCTCTCCTTGCCTTAAGAGAGATCCTGAGAATAATGTTGGAAAAAATGGCTTATTACCGCGAAATACGACTTTCAGAACTTAGGTTCCCACCCCAGACAAACACCAGATTTGAAAAAGACATCGTGATTCATGTTCTCCCTAGGTAGTAGAATCAGAAAAACATCATGGTTTTAGGCGTCTCTCCTTGACTTAAGAGAGATCCAAAGAATAAAGTTGGAAAAAATGGCCTATTACCTCATATGCTCTAAAGGCCTATTGTATTGACGGTGAACTTCCACTTTTAGAACTAAGGTTTCCGACCCCGACTAACACCCGATTTGAAAAAGACGTCGTGATTCATGTTCTCCCTAGATAGTAGAATCAGAAAAACATTATGGTTTCAAGATTCTCTCCTTGCCTTAAGAGAGATCCAGAAAATAATGTTGGAAAAAACGGCCTATTACCGCGAAATACCACTTTCAGAACTTAGGTACCCGGCCCAGAGAATCACCAGATTTGAAAAAGACTTCGTGATTTATGTTCTCCCTAGGTAGTACAATCAGAAAAACATCATGGTTTCAAGATTCTCTACTTGACTTAAGAGACATCCAGAGAATAATTTTCGAAAAAACAGCCTATTACCGCAAAATATCGCTTTCAGAAATGAGGTTCCCGGCCCCGACAAACACCAGATTTGAAAAAGACATCGTGATTCATGTTCTCCCTAGGTAGTATAATCAGAAAAACATCATGGTTTCAAGATTCTCTCCTTGCCTTAAGAGACATCCAGATAATAATGTTGGAAAAAACGGCATATTACCGCGAAATTCCACTTTCAGAACTGAGGTTCCCGGCCAGACAAACACCACATTTGAAAAAGACGTCGTGATTCATGTTCTCCCTAGGTAGTACAATCAGAAAAACATCATGGTTTCAAGATTCTCTACTTGACTTAAGAGACATCCAGAGAATAATTTTCGAAAAAACAGCCTATTACCGCGAAATATCGCTTTCAGAAATGAGGTTCCCGGCCCAGACAAACACCAGATTTGAAAAAGACGTAGTGATTCATGTTCTCCCTAGGGAGTATAATCAGAAAAACATCATGGTTTCAAGATTCTCTCCTTGCCTTAAGAGAGATCCAGAGAATAATGTTGGAAAAAACGGCCTATTACCGCGAAATACCACTTTCAGTACAGAGGTTCCCGGCCGAGGCAAACACCAGATTTGAAAAAGACGCCGTGATCCATGTTCACCCTAGGCAGTAGAATCAGAAAAACATCATGGCTTCAGGCGTCTCTCCTTGACTTAAGAGAGATCCAAAGAATAAAGTTGGAAAAAATGGCCTTTTACCTCATATGCTCTAAAGGCCTATTGTATTGACGGTGAAACTCCACTTTTAGAACTAAGGTTCCCGACCCCGACTAACACCCGATTTGAAAAAGACGTCGTGATTCATGTTCTCCCTAGATAGTAGAATCAGAAAAACATCATGGTTTCAAGATTCTCTCCTTGCCTTAAGAGAGATCCAGAGAATAATGTTCGAAAAAACGGCCTATTACCGCATATGTTCCAAAGGCCTATTCTATTGACGGTGAAACTCAACTTTTAGAACTGAGGTTCCCTGCCCCGACTGACACTAGATTTGTAAAAGTCGTCATGATTCATGTTCTCCCTAGGTATTAGAATCAGAAAAACATCATGGTGACAAGATTCTCTCCTTGCCCTAAGAGAGATCCAGAGAATAATGTTGGAAAAAACGGCCTATTACCGCGAAATACCACTTTCAGAACTGAGGTTCCCGGCCCAGACAAACACCAGATTTGAAAAAGACGTCGTGATTCATGTTCTCCCTAGGTATTAGAATCAGAAAAACATCATGGTTTCAAGATTCTCTCCTTGCCTTAAGAGAGATCCAGGGAATAATGTTGGAGAACAAGGCCTATTACCGCGAAATACCACTTTCAGAACTGAGGTTCCCGGCTCAGACAAACACCAGATTTGAAAAAGACGTCGTGATTCATGTTCTCCCTAGGTAGTAGAATCAGAAAAACATCATGGTGTCAAGATTCTCTCCTTTCCCTAAGAGAGATCCAGAGAAAAATGTTGGAAAAAACGGCCTATTACCGCGAAATACCACTTTCAGAACTGAGGTTCCTGGCCCACACAAACATCAGATTTTAAAAAGACGTCGTGATTCATGTTCTCCCTAGGTAGTAGAATCAGAAAAACATCATGGTTTCAAGATTCTCTCCTTGCCTTAAGAGAGATCCAGAGAATAATGTTGGAAAAAACGGCCTATTACCGCGAAATACCACTTTCAGAACTGAGGTTCCCGGCCCAGACAAACACCACATTTGAAAAAGACGTCGTGATTCATGTTCTCCCTAGGTAGTATAATCAGAAAAACATCATGGTTTCAATATTCTCTCCTTGCCTTAAGAGAGATTCAGAGAATAATGTTGGAAATAACGGCCTATTACCGCAAAATACCACTTTTAGTACAGAGGTTCCCGGCCCACACAAACTCCAGATTTGAAAAAGACGCCGTGATTCATGTTCACTCTAGGCAGTAGAATCGGAAAAACATCATGGTTTCAGGTGTCTCTCCTTGACTTAAGAGAGATCCAAAGAATAAAGTTGGAAAAAATGGCCTATTACCTCATATGCTCTAAAGGCCTATTGTATTGACGGTGAAACACAACTTTTAGAACTAAGGTTCCCGACCCCGACTAACACCCGATTTGAAAAAGACGTCGTGATTCATGTTCTCCCTAGATAGTAGAATCAGAAAAACGTCATGGTTTCAAGATTCTCTCCTTGCCTTAAGAGAGATCCAGAGAATAATGTTCGAAAAAACGGCCTATTACCGCATATGTTCCAAAGGCCTATTCTATTGATGGTGAAACTCAACTTTTAGAACTGAGGTTCCCGGCCCCGACTGACACTAGATTTGTAAAAGTCGTCATGATTCATGTTCTCCCTAGGTATTAGAATCAGAAAAACATCATGGTGACAAGATTCTCTCCTTGCCCTAAGAGAGATCCAGAGAATAATGTTGGAAAAAACGGCCTATTACCGCGAAATACAACTTTCAGAACTGAGGTTCCCGGCCCAGACAAACACCAGATTTGAAAAAGACGTCGTGATTCATGTTCTCCCTAGGTATTAGAATCAGAAAAACATCATGGTTTCAAGATTCTCTCCTTGCCTTAAGAGAGATCCAGGGAATAATGTTCGAGAACACGGCCTATTACCGCGAAATACCACTTTCAGAACTGAGGTTCCCGGCCCAGACAAACACCACATTTGAAAAAGACATCGTGATTCATGTTCTCCCTAGGTAGTAGAATCAGAAAAACATCATGGTGTCAAGATTCTCTCCTTGCCCTAAGAGAGATCCAGAGAAAAATGTTGGAAAAAACGGCCTATTACCGCAAAATACCACTTTCAGAACTGAGGTTCCCGGCCCAGACAAACACCAGATTTGAAAAAGACGTCGTGATTCATGTTCTCCCTAGGTAGTAGAATCAGAAAAACATCATGGTTTCAAGATTCTCTCCTTGCCTTAAGAGAGATCCTGAGAATAATGTTGGAAAAAATGGCTTATTACCGCGAAATCCGACTTTCAGAACTTAGGTTCCCACCCCAGACAAACACCAGATTTGAAAAAGACATCGTGATTCATGTTCTCCCTAGGTAGTAGAATCAGAAAAACATCATGGTTTTAGGCGTCTCTCCTTGACTTAAGAGAGATCCAAAGAATAAAGTTGGAAAAAATGGCCTATTACCTCATATGCTCTAAAGGCCTATTGTATTGACGGTGAACTTCCACTTTTAGAACTAAGGTTTCCGACCCCGACTAACACCCGATTTGAAAAAGACGTCGTGATTCATGTTCTCCCTAGATAGTAGAATCAGAAAAACATTATGGTTTCAAGATTCTCTCCTTGCCTTAAGAGAGATCCAGAAAATAATGTTGGAAAAAACGGCCTATTACCGCGAAATACCACTTTCAGAACTTAGGTACCCGGCCCAGAGAATCACCAGATTTGAAAAAGACTTCGTGATTTATGTTCTCCCTAGGTAGTACAATCAGAAAAACATCATGGTTTCAAGATTCTCTACTTGACTTAAGAGACATCCAGAGAATAATTTTCGAAAAAACAGCCTATTACCGCAAAATATCGCTTTCAGAAATGAGGTTCCCGGCCCAGACAAACACCAGATTTGAAAAAGACATCGTGATTCATGTTCTCCCTAGGTAGTATAATCAGAAAAACATCATGGTTTCAAGATTCTCTCCTTGCCTTAAGAGACATCCAGATAATAATGTTGGAAAAAACGGCATATTACCGCGAAATTCCACTTTCAGAACTGAGGTTCCCGGGCCAGACAAACACCACATTTGAAAAAGACGTCGTGATTCATGTTCTCCCTAGGTAGTACAATCAGAAAAACATCATGGTTTCAAGATTCTCTACTTGACTTAAGAGACATCCAGAGAATAATTTTCGAAAAAACAGCCTATTACCGCGAAATATCGCTTTCAGAAATGAGGTTCCCGGCCCAGACAAACACCAGATTTGAAAAAGACGTAGTGATTCATGTTCTCCCTAGGGAGTATAATCAGAAAAACATCATGGTTTCAAGATTCTCTCCTTGCCTTAAGAGAGATCCAGAGAATAATGTTGGAAAAAACGGCCTATTACCGCGAAATACCACTTTCAGAACTGAGGTTCCCGGCCCAGACAAACACCACATTTGAAAAAGACGTCGTGATTCATGTTCTCCCTAGGTAGTATAATCAGAAAAACATCATGGTTTCAATATTCTCTCCTTGCCTTAAGAGAGATTCAGAGAATAATGTTGGAAATAACGGCCTATTACCGCGAAATACCACTTTCAGTACAGAGGTTCCCGGCCGAGGCAAACACCAGATTTGAAAAAGACGCCGTGATCCATGTTCACCCTAGGCAGTAGAATCAGAAAAACATCACGGTTTCAGGCGTCTCTCCTTGACTTAAGAGAGATCCAAAGAATAACGTTGGAAAAAATGGCCTATTACCTCATATGTTCCAAAGGCCTATTCTATTGACGGTGAAACTCAACTTTTAGAACTGAGGTTCCCGGCCCCGACTGACATTAGATTTGTAAAAGTCGTCATGATTCATGTTCTCCCTAGGTAGTAGAATTAGAAAAACATCATGGTGTCAAGATTCTCTCCTTGCCTTAAGAGAGATCCAGGGAATAATGTTGGAAAAAACGGCCTATTACCGCGAAATACCACTTTCAGAACTGAGGTTCCCGGGCCAGACAAACACCAGATTTGAAAAAGAAGTCGTGATTCATGTTCTCCCTAGGTATTAGAATCAGAAAAACATCATGGTTTCAAGATTCTCTCCTTCCCTAAGAGAGATCCAGAGAATAATGTTGGAAAAAACGGCCTATTACCGCAAAATACCACTTTCAGAACTGAGGTTCCCGGCCCACACAAACACCAGATTTGAAAAACACGTCGTGATTCATGTTCTCCCTAGGTAGTAGAATCAGAAAAACGTCATGGTTTCAAGATTCTCTTCTTGCCTTAAGAGAGATCCAGAGAATAATGTTCAAAATAACGGCCTATTACCGCATATGTTCCAAAGGCCTATTCTATTGACGGTGAAACTCAACTTTTAGAACTGAGGTTCCCGGCCCCGACTGACACTAGATTTGTAAAAGTCGTAATGATTCATGTTCTCCCTAGGTAGTAGAATCAGAAAAACATCATGGTGTCAAGATTCTCTCCTTGCCTTAAGAGAGATCCAGAGAAAAATGTTCGAAAAAACGGCCTATTACCGCACATATTCCAAAGGCCTATTCTATTGACGGTGAAACTCAACTTTTAGAACTGAGGTTCCTGGCCCCGACTGACACTAGATTTGTAAAAGTCGTCATGATTCATGTTCTCCCTAGGTATTAGAATCAGAAAAACATCATGGTGACAAGATTCTCTCCTTGCCCTAAGAGAGATCCAGAGAATAATGTTGGAAAAAACGGCCTATTACCGCGAAATACAACTTTCAGAACTGAGGTTCCCGGCCCAGACAAACACCAGATTTGAAAAAGACGTCGTGATTCATGTTCTCCCTAGGTATTAGAATCAGAAAAACATCATGGTTTCAAGATTCTCTCCTTGCCTTAAGAGAGATCCAGGGAATAATGTTCGAGAACACGGCCTATTACCGCGAAATACCACTTTCAGAACTGAGGTTCCCGGCCCAGACAAACACCACATTTGAAAAAGACATCGTGATTCATGTTCTCCCTAGGTAGTAGAATCAGAAAAACATCATGGTGTCAAGATTCTCTCCTTGCCCTAAGAGAGATCCAGAGAAAAATGTTGGAAAAAACGGCCTATTACCGCAAAATACCACTTTCAGAACTGAGGTTCCCGGCCCAGACAAACACCAGATTTGAAAAAGACGTCGTGATTCATGTTCTCCCTAGGTAGTAGAATCAGAAAAACATCATGGTTTCAAGATTCTCTCCTTGCCTTAAGAGAGATCCTGAGAATAATGTTGGAAAAAATGGCTTATTACCGCGAAATCCGACTTTCAGAACTTAGGTTCCCACCCCAGACAAACACCAGATTTGAAAAAGACATCGTGATTCATGTTCTCCCTAGGTAGTAGAATCAGAAAAACATCATGGTTTTAGGCGTCTCTCCTTGACTTAAGAGAGATCCAAAGAATAAAGTTGGAAAAAATGGCCTATTACCTCATATGCTCTAAAGGCCTATTGTATTGACGGTGAACTTCCACTTTTAGAACTAAGGTTTCCGACCCCGACTAACACCCGATTTGAAAAAGACGTCGTGATTCATGTTCTCCCTAGATAGTAGAATCAGAAAAACATTATGGTTTCAAGATTCTCTCCTTGCCTTAAGAGAGATCCAGAAAATAATGTTGGAAAAAACGGCCTATTACCGCGAAATACCACTTTCAGAACTTAGGTACCCGGCCCAGAGAATCACCAGATTTGAAAAAGACTTCGTGATTTATGTTCTCCCTAGGTAGTACAATCAGAAAAACATCATGGTTTCAAGATTCTCTACTTGACTTAAGAGACATCCAGAGAATAATTTTCGAAAAAACAGCCTATTACCGCAAAATATCGCTTTCAGAAATGAGGTTCCCGGCCCAGACAAACACCAGATTTGAAAAAGACATCGTGATTCATGTTCTCCCTAGGTAGTATAATCAGAAAAACATCATGGTTTCAAGATTCTCTCCTTGCCTTAAGAGACATCCAGATAATAATGTTGGAAAAAACGGCATATTACCGCGAAATTCCACTTTCAGAACTGAGGTTCCCGGGCCAGACAAACACCACATTTGAAAAAGACGTCGTGATTCATGTTCTCCCTAGGTAGTACAATCAGAAAAACATCATGGTTTCAAGATTCTCTACTTGACTTAAGAGACATCCAGAGAATAATTTTCGAAAAAACAGCCTATTACCGCGAAATATCGCTTTCAGAAATGAGGTTCCCGGCCCAGACAAACACCAGATTTGAAAAAGACGTAGTGATTCATGTTCTCCCTAGGGAGTATAATCAGAAAAACATCATGGTTTCAAGATTCTCTCCTTGCCTTAAGAGAGATCCAGAGAATAATGTTGGAAAAAACGGCCTATTACCGCGAAATACCACTTTCAGAACTGAGGTTCCCGGCCCAGACAAACACCACATTTGAAAAAGACGTCGTGATTCATGTTCTCCCTAGGTAGTATAATCAGAAAAACATCATGGTTTCAATATTCTCTCCTTGCCTTAAGAGAGATTCAGAGAATAATGTTGGAAATAACGGCCTATTACCGCGAAATACCACTTTCAGTACAGAGGTTCCCGGCCGAGGCAAACACCAGATTTGAAAAAGACGCCGTGATCCATGTTCACCCTAGGCAGTAGAATCAGAAAAACATCACGGTTTCAGGCGTCTCTCCTTGACTTAAGAGAGATCCAAAGAATAACGTTGGAAAAAATGGCCTATTACCTCATATGTTCCAAAGGCCTATTCTATTGACGGTGAAACTCAACTTTTAGAACTGAGGTTCCCGGCCCCGACTGACATTAGATTTGTAAAAGTCGTCATGATTCATGTTCTCCCTAGGTAGTAGAATTAGAAAAACATCATGGTGTCAAGATTCTCTCCTTGCCTTAAGAGAGATCCAGGGAATAATGTTGGAAAAAACGGCCTATTACCGCGAAATACCACTTTCAGAACTGAGGTTCCCGGGCCAGACAAACACCAGATTTGAAAAAGAAGTCGTGATTCATGTTCTCCCTAGGTATTAGAATCAGAAAAACATCATGGTTTCAAGATTCTCTCCTTCCCTAAGAGAGATCCAGAGAATAATGTTGGAAAAAACGGCCTATTACCGCAAAATACCACTTTCAGAACTGAGGTTCCCGGCCCACACAAACACCAGATTTGAAAAACACGTCGTGATTCATGTTCTCCCTAGGTAGTAGAATCAGAAAAACGTCATGGTTTCAAGATTCTCTTCTTGCCTTAAGAGAGATCCAGAGAATAATGTTCAAAATAACGGCCTATTACCGCATATGTTCCAAAGGCCTATTCTATTGACGGTGAAACTCAACTTTTAGAACTGAGGTTCCCGGCCCCGACTGACACTAGATTTGTAAAAGTCGTAATGATTCATGTTCTCCCTAGGTAGTAGAATCAGAAAAACATCATGGTGTCAAGATTCTCTCCTTGCCTTAAGAGAGATCCAGAGAAAAATGTTCGAAAAAACGGCCTATTACCGCACATATTCCAAAGGCCTATTCTATTGACGGTGAAACTCAACTTTTAGAACTGAGGTTCCTGGCCCCGACTGACACTAGATTTGTAAAAGTCGTCATGATTCATGTTCTCCCTAGGTAGTAGAATCAGAAAAACATCATGGTGTCAAGATTCTCTCCTTGCCTTAAGAGAGATCCAGAGAATAATGTTCGAAAAAATGGCCTATTACCGCATATGTTCCAAAGGCCTATTCTATTGACGGTGAAACTCAACTTTTAGAACTGAGGTTCCCGGCCCCGACTGACACTAGATTTGAAAAAGACGCCGTGATTCATGTTCACCCTAGACAGTAGAATCAGAAAAACATCACGGTTTCAGGCGTCTCTCCTTAAGAGAGATCCAAAGAATAAAGTTGGAAAAAATGGCCTATTACCTCATATGCTCTAAAGGCCTATTGTATTGACGGTGAAACTACACTTTTAGAACTAAGGTTCCCAACCCCGACTAACACCCGATTTGAAAAAGACGTCGTGATTCATGTTCTCCCTAGATAGTAGAATCAGAAAAACATTATGGTTTCAAGATTCTATCCTTGCCTTAAGAGAGATCCAGGGAATAATGTTCGAGAACACGGCCTATTACCGCGAAATACCACTTTCAGAACTGAGGTTCCCGGCCCAGACAAACACCACATTTGAAAAAGACATCGTGATTCATGTTCTCCCTAGGTAGTAGAATCAGAAAAACATCATGGTGTCAAGATTCTCTCCTTGCCCTAAGAGAGATCCAGAGAAAAATGTTGGAAAAAACGGCCTATTACCGCAAAATACCACTTTCAGAACTGAGGTTCCCGGCCCAGACAAACACCAGATTTGAAAAAGACGTCGTGATTCATGTTCTCCCTAGGTAGTAGAATCAGAAAAACATCATGGTTTCAAGATTCTCTCCTTGCCTTAAGAGAGATCCTGAGAATAATGTTGGAAAAAATGGCTTATTACCGCGAAATCCGACTTTCAGAACTTAGGTTCCCACCCCAGACAAACACCAGATTTGAAAAAGACATCGTGATTCATGTTCTCCCTAGGTAGTAGAATCAGAAAAACATCATGGTTTTAGGCGTCTCTCCTTGACTTAAGAGAGATCCAAAGAATAAAGTTGGAAAAAATGGCCTATTACCTCATATGCTCTAAAGGCCTATTGTATTGACGGTGAACTTCCACTTTTAGAACTAAGGTTTCCGACCCCGACTAACACCCGATTTGAAAAAGACGTCGTGATTCATGTTCTCCCTAGATAGTAGAATCAGAAAAACATTATGGTTTCAAGATTCTCTCCTTGCCTTAAGAGAGATCCAGAAAATAATGTTGGAAAAAACGGCCTATTACCGCGAAATACCACTTTCAGAACTTAGGTACCCGGCCCAGAGAATCACCAGATTTGAAAAAGACTTCGTGATTTATGTTCTCCCTAGGTAGTACAATCAGAAAAACATCATGGTTTCAAGATTCTCTACTTGACTTAAGAGACATCCAGAGAATAATTTTCGAAAAAACAGCCTATTACCGCAAAATATCGCTTTCAGAAATGAGGTTCCCGGCCCAGACAAACACCAGATTTGAAAAAGACATCGTGATTCATGTTCTCCCTAGGTAGTATAATCAGAAAAACATCATGGTTTCAAGATTCTCTCCTTGCCTTAAGAGACATCCAGATAATAATGTTGGAAAAAACGGCATATTACCGCGAAATTCCACTTTCAGAACTGAGGTTCCCGGGCCAGACAAACACCACATTTGAAAAAGACGTCGTGATTCATGTTCTCCCTAGGTAGTACAATCAGAAAAACATCATGGTTTCAAGATTCTCTACTTGACTTAAGAGACATCCAGAGAATAATTTTCGAAAAAACAGCCTATTACCGCGAAATATCGCTTTCAGAAATGAGGTTCCCGGCCCAGACAAACACCAGATTTGAAAAAGACGTAGTGATTCATGTTCTCCCTAGGGAGTATAATCAGAAAAACATCATGGTTTCAAGATTCTCTCCTTGCCTTAAGAGAGATCCAGAGAATAATGTTGGAAAAAACGGCCTATTACCGCGAAATACCACTTTCAGAACTGAGGTTCCCGGCCCAGACAAACACCACATTTGAAAAAGACGTCGTGATTCATGTTCTCCCTAGGTAGTATAATCAGAAAAACATCATGGTTTCAATATTCTCTCCTTGCCTTAAGAGAGATTCAGAGAATAATGTTGGAAATAACGGCCTATTACCGCGAAATACCACTTTCAGTACAGAGGTTCCCGGCCGAGGCAAACACCAGATTTGAAAAAGACGCCGTGATCCATGTTCACCCTAGGCAGTAGAATCAGAAAAACATCACGGTTTCAGGCGTCTCTCCTTGACTTAAGAGAGATCCAAAGAATAACGTTGGAAAAAATGGCCTATTACCTCATATGTTCCAAAGGCCTATTCTATTGACGGTGAAACTCAACTTTTAGAACTGAGGTTCCCGGCCCCGACTGACATTAGATTTGTAAAAGTCGTCATGATTCATGTTCTCCCTAGGTAGTAGAATTAGAAAAACATCATGGTGTCAAGATTCTCTCCTTGCCTTAAGAGAGATCCAGGGAATAATGTTGGAAAAAACGGCCTATTACCGCGAAATACCACTTTCAGAACTGAGGTTCCCGGGCCAGACAAACACCAGATTTGAAAAAGAAGTCGTGATTCATGTTCTCCCTAGGTATTAGAATCAGAAAAACATCATGGTTTCAAGATTCTCTCCTTCCCTAAGAGAGATCCAGAGAATAATGTTGGAAAAAACGGCCTATTACCGCAAAATACCACTTTCAGAACTGAGGTTCCCGGCCCACACAAACACCAGATTTGAAAAACACGTCGTGATTCATGTTCTCCCTAGGTAGTAGAATCAGAAAAACGTCATGGTTTCAAGATTCTCTTCTTGCCTTAAGAGAGATCCAGAGAATAATGTTCAAAATAACGGCCTATTACCGCATATGTTCCAAAGGCCTATTCTATTGACGGTGAAACTCAACTTTTAGAACTGAGGTTCCCGGCCCCGACTGACACTAGATTTGTAAAAGTCGTAATGATTCATGTTCTCCCTAGGTAGTAGAATCAGAAAAACATCATGGTGTCAAGATTCTCTCCTTGCCTTAAGAGAGATCCAGAGAAAAATGTTCGAAAAAACGGCCTATTACCGCACATATTCCAAAGGCCTATTCTATTGACGGTGAAACTCAACTTTTAGAACTGAGGTTCCTGGCCCCGACTGACACTAGATTTGTAAAAGTCGTCATGATTCATGTTCTCCCTAGGTAGTAGAATCAGAAAAACATCATGGTGTCAAGATTCTCTCCTTGCCTTAAGAGAGATCCAGAGAATAATGTTCGAAAAAATGGCCTATTACCGCATATGTTCCAAAGGCCTATTCTATTGACGGTGAAACTCAACTTTTAGAACTGAGGTTCCCGGCCCCGACTGACACTAGATTTGAAAAAGACGCCGTGATTCATGTTCACCCTAGACAGTAGAATCAGAAAAACATCACGGTTTCAGGCGTCTCTCCTTAAGAGAGATCCAAAGAATAAAGTTGGAAAAAATGGCCTATTACCTCATATGCTCTAAAGGCCTATTGTATTGACGGTGAAACTACACTTTTAGAACTAAGGTTCCCAACCCCGACTAACACCCGATTTGAAAAAGACGTCGTGATTCATGTTCTCCCTAGATAGTAGAATCAGAAAAACATTATGGTTTCAAGATTCTATCCTTGCCTTAAGAGAGATCCAGAAAATAATGTTGGAAAAAACGGCCTATTACCGCGAAATACCACTTTCAGAACCGAGGTTCTCGGCCCAGACAAACAGCAAATTTGAAAAAGACGCCGTAATTCATGTTCTCCCTAGGTAGTAGAATCAGAAAAACGTCATGGTTTCAAGATTCTCTCCTTGCCCTAAGAGAGATCCAGAGAATAATGTTGGAAAAAACAGCCTATTACCGCGAAATACCACTTTCAGAACTGAGGTTCCCGGCCCAGACAAACACCAGATTTGAAAAAGACGTCGTGATTCATGTTCTCCCTAGGTATTAGAATCAGAAAAACATCATGGTTTCAAGATTCTCTCCTTGCCTTAAGAGAGATCCAGGGAATAATGTTGGAAAAAACGGCCTATTACCGCGAAATACCACTTTCAGAACTGAGGTTCCCGGCCCAGACAAACACCAGATTTGAAAAAGACATCGTGATTCATGTTCTCCCTAGGTATTAGAATCAGAAAAACATCATGGTTTCAAGATTCTCTCCTTGCCTTAAGAGAGATCCAGAGAATAATGTTCGAAAAAACGGCCTATTACCGCATATGTTCCAAAGGCCTATTCTATTGACGGTGAAACTCAACTTTTAGAACTGAGGTTCCCTGCCCCGACTGACACTAGATTTGTAAAAGTCGTCATGATTCATGTTCTCCCTAGGTATTAGAATCAGAAAAACATCATGGTGACAAGATTCTCTCCTTGCCCTAAGAGAGATCCAGAGAATAATGTTGGAAAAAACGGCCTATTACCGCGAAATACCACTTTCAGAACTGAGGTTCCCGGCCCAGACAAACACCAGATTTGAAAAAGACGTCGTGATTCATGTTCTCCCTAGGTATTAGAATCAGAAAAACATCATGGTTTCAAGATTCTCTCCTTGCCTTAAGAGAGATCCAGGGAATAATGTTGGAGAACAAGGCCTATTACCGCGAAATACCACTTTCAGAACTGAGGTTCCCGGCCCAGACAAACACCAGATTTGAAAAAGACGTCGTGATTCATGTTCTCCCTAGGTAGTAGAATCAGAAAAACATCATGGTGTCAAGATTCTCTCCTTTCCCTAAGAGAGATCCAGAGAAAAATGTTGGAAAAAACGGCCTATTACCGCGAAATACCACTTTCAGAACTGAGGTTCCTGGCCCACACAAACATCAGATTTTAAAAAGACGTCGTGATTCATGTTCTCCCTAGGTAGTAGAATCAGAAAAACATCATGGTTTCAAGATTCTCTCCTTGCCTTAAGAGAGATCCAGAGAATAATGTTGGAAAAAACGGCCTATTACCGCGAAATACCACTTTCAGAACTGAGGTTCCCGGCCCAGACAAACACCACATTTGAAAAAGACGTCGTGATTCATGTTCTCCCTAGGTAGTATAATCAGAAAAACATCATGGTTTCAATATTCTCTCCTTGCCTTAAGAGAGATTCAGAGAATAATGTTGGAAATAACGGCCTATTACCGCAAAATACCACTTTTAGTACAGAGGTTCCCGGCCCACACAAACTCCAGATTTGAAAAAGACGCCGTGATTCATGTTCACTCTAGGCAGTAGAATCGGAAAAACATCATGGTTTCAGGTGTCTCTCCTTGACTTAAGAGAGATCCAAAGAATAAAGTTGGAAAAAATGGCCTATTACCTCATATGCTCTAAAGGCCTATTGTATTGACGGTGAAACACAACTTTTAGAACTAAGGTTCCCGACCCCGACTAACACCCGATTTGAAAAAGACGTCGTGATTCATGTTCTCCCTAGATAGTAGAATCAGAAAAACGTCATGGTTTCAAGATTCTCTCCTTGCCTTAAGAGAGATCCAGAGAATAATGTTCGAAAAAACGGCCTATTACCGCATATGTTCCAAAGGCCTATTCTATTGATGGTGAAACTCAACTTTTAGAACTGAGGTTCCCGGCCCCGACTGACACTAGATTTGTAAAAGTCGTCATGATTCATGTTCTCCCTAGGTATTAGAATCAGAAAAACATCATGGTGACAAGATTCTCTCCTTGCCCTAAGAGAGATCCAGAGAATAATGTTGGAAAAAACGGCCTATTACCGCGAAATACAACTTTCAGAACTGAGGTTCCCGGCCCAGACAAACACCAGATTTGAAAAAGACGTCGTGATTCATGTTCTCCCTAGGTATTAGAATCAGAAAAACATCATGGTTTCAAGATTCTCTCCTTGCCTTAAGAGAGATCCAGGGAATAATGTTCGAGAACACGGCCTATTACCGCGAAATACCACTTTCAGAACTGAGGTTCCCGGCCCAGACAAACACCACATTTGAAAAAGACATCGTGATTCATGTTCTCCCTAGGTAGTAGAATCAGAAAAACATCATGGTGTCAAGATTCTCTCCTTGCCCTAAGAGAGATCCAGAGAAAAATGTTGGAAAAAACGGCCTATTACCGCAAAATACCACTTTCAGAACTGAGGTTCCCGGCCCAGACAGACACCAGATTTGAAAAAGACGTCGTGATTCATGTTCTCCCTAGGTAGTAGAATCAGAAAAACATCATGGTTTCAAGATTCTCTCCTTGCCTTAAGAGAGATCCTGAGAATAATGTTGGAAAAAATGGCTTATTACCGCGAAATACGACTTTCAGAACTTAGGTTCCCACCCCAGACAAACACCAGATTTGAAAAAGACATCGTGATTCATGTTCTCCCTAGGTAGTAGAATCAGAAAAACATCATGGTTTTAGGCGTCTCTCCTTGACTTAAGAGAGATCCAAAGAATAAAGTTGGAAAAAATGGCCTATTACCTCATATGCTCTAAAGGCCTATTGTATTGACGGTGAACTTCCACTTTTAGAACTAAGGTTTCCGACCCCGACTAACACCCGATTTGAAAAAGACGTCGTGATTCATGTTCTCCCTAGATAGTAGAATCAGAAAAACATTATGGTTTCAAGATTCTCTCCTTGCCTTAAGAGAGATCCAGAAAATAATGTTGGAAAAAACGGCCTATTACCGCGAAATACCACTTTCAGAACTTAGGTACCCGGCCCAGAGAATCACCAGATTTGAAAAAGACTTCGTGATTTATGTTCTCCCTAGGTAGTACAATCAGAAAAACATCATGGTTTCAAGATTCTCTACTTGACTTAAGAGACATCCAGAGAATAATTTTCGAAAAAACAGCCTATTACCGCAAAATATCGCTTTCAGAAATGAGGTTCCCGGCCCAGACAAACACCAGATTTGAAAAAGACATCGTGATTCATGTTCTCCCTAGGTAGTATAATCAGAAAAACATCATGGTTTCAAGATTCTCTCCTTGCCTTAAGAGACATCCAGATAATAATGTTGGAAAAAACGGCATATTACCGCGAAATTCCACTTTCAGAACTGAGGTTCCCGGGCCAGACAAACACCACATTTGAAAAAGACGTCGTGATTCATGTTCTCCCTAGGTAGTACAATCAGAAAAACATCATGGTTTCAAGATTCTCTACTTGACTTAAGAGACATCCAGAGAATAATTTTCGAAAAAACAGCCTATTACCGCGAAATATCGCTTTCAGAAATGAGGTTCCCGGCCCAGACAAACACCAGATTTGAAAAAGACGTAGTGATTCATGTTCTCCCTAGGGAGTATAATCAGAAAAACATCATGGTTTCAAGATTCTCTCCTTGCCTTAAGAGAGATCCAGAGAATAATGTTGGAAAAAACGGCCTATTACCGCGAAATACCACTTTCAGAACTGAGGTTCCCGGCCCAGACAAACACCACATTTGAAAAAGACGTCGTGATTCATGTTCTCCCTAGGTAGTATAATCAGAAAAACATCATGGTTTCAATATTCTCTCCTTGCCTTAAGAGAGATTCAGAGAATAATGTTGGAAATAACGGCCTATTACCGCGAAATACCACTTTCAGTACAGAGGTTCCCGGCCGAGGCAAACACCAGATTTGAAAAAGACGCCGTGATCCATGTTCACCCTAGGCAGTAGAATCAGAAAAACATCACGGTTTCAGGCGTCTCTCCTTGACTTAAGAGAGATCCAAAGAATAACGTTGGAAAAAATGGCCTATTACCTCATATGTTCCAAAGGCCTATTCTATTGACGGTGAAACTCAACTTTTAGAACTGAGGTTCCCGGCCCCGACTGACATTAGATTTGTAAAAGTCGTCATGATTCATGTTCTCCCTAGGTAGTAGAATTAGAAAAACATCATGGTGTCAAGATTCTCTCCTTGCCTTAAGAGAGATCCAGGGAATAATGTTGGAAAAAACGGCCTATTACCGCGAAATACCACTTTCAGAACTGAGGTTCCCGGGCCAGACAAACACCAGATTTGAAAAAGAAGTCGTGATTCATGTTCTCCCTAGGTATTAGAATCAGAAAAACATCATGGTTTCAAGATTCTCTCCTTCCCTAAGAGAGATCCAGAGAATAATGTTGGAAAAAACGGCCTATTACCGCAAAATACCACTTTCAGAACTGAGGTTCCCGGCCCACACAAACACCAGATTTGAAAAACACGTCGTGATTCATGTTCTCCCTAGGTAGTAGAATCAGAAAAACGTCATGGTTTCAAGATTCTCTTCTTGCCTTAAGAGAGATCCAGAGAATAATGTTCAAAATAACGGCCTATTACCGCATATGTTCCAAAGGCCTATTCTATTGACGGTGAAACTCAACTTTTAGAACTGAGGTTCCCGGCCCCGACTGACACTAGATTTGTAAAAGTCGTAATGATTCATGTTCTCCCTAGGTAGTAGAATCAGAAAAACATCATGGTGTCAAGATTCTCTCCTTGCCTTAAGAGAGATCCAGAGAAAAATGTTCGAAAAAACGGCCTATTACCGCACATATTCCAAAGGCCTATTCTATTGACGGTGAAACTCAACTTTTAGAACTGAGGTTCCTGGCCCCGACTGACACTAGATTTGTAAAAGTCGTCATGATTCATGTTCTCCCTAGGTAGTAGAATCAGAAAAACATCATGGTGTCAAGATTCTCTCCTTGCCTTAAGAGAGATCCAGAGAATAATGTTCGAAAAAATGGCCTATTACCGCATATGTTCCAAAGGCCTATTCTATTGACGGTGAAACTCAACTTTTAGAACTGAGGTTCCCGGCCCCGACTGACACTAGATTTGAAAAAGACGCCGTGATTCATGTTCACCCTAGACAGTAGAATCAGAAAAACATCACGGTTTCAGGCGTCTCTCCTTAAGAGAGATCCAAAGAATAAAGTTGGAAAAAATGGCCTATTACCTCATATGCTCTAAAGGCCTATTGTATTGACGGTGAAACTACACTTTTAGAACTAAGGTTCCCGACCCCGACTAACACCCGATTTGAAAAAGACGTCGTGATTCATGTTCTCCCTAGATAGTAGAATCAGAAAAACATTATGGTTTCAAGATTCTATCCTTGCCTTAAGAGAGATCCAGAAAATAATGTTGGAAAAAACGGCCTATTACCGCGAAATACCACTTTCAGAACCGAGGTTCTCGGCCCAGACAAACAGCAAATTTGAAAAAGACGCCGTAATTCATGTTCTCCCTAGGTAGTAGAATCAGAAAAACGTCATGGTTTCAAGATTCTCTCCTTGCCCTAAGAGAGATCCAGAGAATAATGTTGGAAAAAACAGCCTATTACCGCGAAATACCACTTTCAGAACTGAGGTTCCCGGCCCAGACAAACACCAGATTTGAAAAAGACGTCGTGATTCATGTTCTCCCTAGGTAGTAGAATCAGAAAAACATCATGGTTTCAAGATTCTCTCCTTGCCTTAAGAGAGATCCTGAGAATAATGTTGGAAAAAATGGCTTATTACCGCGAAATACGACTTTCAGAACTTAGGTTCCCACCCCAGACAAACACCAGATTTGAAAAAGACATCGTGATTCATGTTCTCCCTAGGTAGTAGAATCAGAAAAACATCATGGTTTTAGGCGTCTCTCCTTGACTTAAGAGAGATCCAAAGAATAAAGTTGGAAAAAATGGCCTATTACCTCATATGCTCTAAAGGCCTATTGTATTGACGGTGAACTTCCACTTTTAGAACTAAGGTTTCCGACCCCGACTAACACCCGATTTGAAAAAGACGTCGTGATTCATGTTCTCCCTAGATAGTAGAATCAGAAAAACATTATGGTTTCAAGATTCTCTCCTTGCCTTAAGAGAGATCCAGAAAATAATGTTGGAAAAAACGGCCTATTACCGCGAAATACCACTTTCAGAACTTAGGTACCCGGCCCAGAGAATCACCAGATTTGAAAAAGACTTCGTGATTTATGTTCTCCCTAGGTAGTACAATCAGAAAAACATCATGGTTTCAAGATTCTCTACTTGACTTAAGAGACATCCAGAGAATAATTTTCGAAAAAACAGCCTATTACCGCAAAATATCGCTTTCAGAAATGAGGTTCCCGGCCCAGACAAACACCAGATTTGAAAAAGACATCGTGATTCATGTTCTCCCTAGGTAGTATAATCAGAAAAACATCATGGTTTCAAGATTCTCTCCTTGCCTTAAGAGACATCCAGATAATAATGTTGGAAAAAACGGCATATTACCGCGAAATTCCACTTTCAGAACTGAGGTTCCCGGGCCAGACAAACACCACATTTGAAAAAGACGTCGTGATTCATGTTCTCCCTAGGTAGTACAATCAGAAAAACATCATGGTTTCAAGATTCTCTACTTGACTTAAGAGACATCCAGAGAATAATTTTCGAAAAAACAGCCTATTACCGCGAAATATCGCTTTCAGAAATGAGGTTCCCGGCCCAGACAAACACCAGATTTGAAAAAGACGTAGTGATTCATGTTCTCCCTAGGGAGTATAATCAGAAAAACATCATGGTTTCAAGATTCTCTCCTTGCCTTAAGAGAGATCCAGAGAATAATGTTGGAAAAAACGGCCTATTACCGCGAAATACCACTTTCAGAACTGAGGTTCCCGGCCCAGACAAACACCACATTTGAAAAAGACGTCGTGATTCATGTTCTCCCTAGGTAGTATAATCAGAAAAACATCATGGTTTCAATATTCTCTCCTTGCCTTAAGAGAGATTCAGAGAATAATGTTGGAAATAACGGCCTATTACCGCGAAATACCACTTTCAGTACAGAGGTTCCCGGCCGAGGCAAACACCAGATTTGAAAAAGACGCCGTGATCCATGTTCACCCTAGGCAGTAGAATCAGAAAAACATCACGGTTTCAGGCGTCTCTCCTTGACTTAAGAGAGATCCAAAGAATAACGTTGGAAAAAATGGCCTATTACCTCATATGTTCCAAAGGCCTATTCTATTGACGGTGAAACTCAACTTTTAGAACTGAGGTTCCCGGCCCCGACTGACATTAGATTTGTAAAAGTCGTCATGATTCATGTTCTCCCTAGGTAGTAGAATTAGAAAAACATCATGGTGTCAAGATTCTCTCCTTGCCTTAAGAGAGATCCAGGGAATAATGTTGGAAAAAACGGCCTATTACCGCGAAATACCACTTTCAGAACTGAGGTTCCCGGGCCAGACAAACACCAGATTTGAAAAAGAAGTCGTGATTCATGTTCTCCCTAGGTATTAGAATCAGAAAAACATCATGGTTTCAAGATTCTCTCCTTCCCTAAGAGAGATCCAGAGAATAATGTTGGAAAAAACGGCCTATTACCGCAAAATACCACTTTCAGAACTGAGGTTCCCGGCCCACACAAACACCAGATTTGAAAAACACGTCGTGATTCATGTTCTCCCTAGGTAGTAGAATCAGAAAAACGTCATGGTTTCAAGATTCTCTTCTTGCCTTAAGAGAGATCCAGAGAATAATGTTCAAAATAACGGCCTATTACCGCATATGTTCCAAAGGCCTATTCTATTGACGGTGAAACTCAACTTTTAGAACTGAGGTTCCCGGCCCCGACTGACACTAGATTTGTAAAAGTCGTAATGATTCATGTTCTCCCTAGGTAGTAGAATCAGAAAAACATCATGGTGTCAAGATTCTCTCCTTGCCTTAAGAGAGATCCAGAGAAAAATGTTCGAAAAAACGGCCTATTACCGCACATATTCCAAAGGCCTATTCTATTGACGGTGAAACTCAACTTTTAGAACTGAGGTTCCTGGCCCCGACTGACACTAGATTTGTAAAAGTCGTCATGATTCATGTTCTCCCTAGGTAGTAGAATCAGAAAAACATCATGGTGTCAAGATTCTCTCCTTGCCTTAAGAGAGATCCAGAGAATAATGTTCGAAAAAATGGCCTATTACCGCATATGTTCCAAAGGCCTATTCTATTGACGGTGAAACTCAACTTTTAGAACTGAGGTTCCCGGCCCCGACTGACACTAGATTTGAAAAAGACGCCGTGATTCATGTTCACCCTAGACAGTAGAATCAGAAAAACATCACGGTTTCAGGCGTCTCTCCTTAAGAGAGATCCAAAGAATAAAGTTGGAAAAAATGGCCTATTACCTCATATGCTCTAAAGGCCTATTGTATTGACGGTGAAACTACACTTTTAGAACTAAGGTTCCCGACCCCGACTAACACCCGATTTGAAAAAGACGTCGTGATTCATGTTCTCCCTAGATAGTAGAATCAGAAAAACATTATGGTTTCAAGATTCTATCCTTGCCTTAAGAGAGATCCAGAAAATAATGTTGGAAAAAACGGCCTATTACCGCGAAATACCACTTTCAGAACCGAGGTTCTCGGCCCAGACAAACAGCAAATTTGAAAAAGACGCCGTAATTCATGTTCTCCCTAGGTAGTAGAATCAGAAAAACGTCATGGTTTCAAGATTCTCTCCTTGCCCTAAGAGAGATCCAGAGAATAATGTTGGAAAAAACAGCCTATTACCGCGAAATACCACTTTCAGAACTGAGGTTCCCGGCCCAGACAAACACCAGATTTGAAAAAGACGTCGTGATTCATGTTCTCCCTAGGTATTAGAATCAGAAAAACATCATGGTTTCAAGATTCTCTCCTTGCCTTAAGAGAGATCCAGGGAATAATGTTGGAAAAAACGGCCTATTACCGCGAAATACCACTTTCAGAACTGAGGTTCCCGGCCCAGACAAACACCAGATTTGAAAAAGACATCGTGATTCATGTTCTCCCTAGGTATTAGAATCAGAAAAACATCATGGTTTCAAGATTCTCTCCTTGCCTTAAGAGAGATCCAGGTAAAAATATTGGAAAAAACGGCCTATTACTGCGAAATACCACTTTCAGAACTGAGGTTCCCGGCCCAGACAAACACCAGATTTGAAAAAGACGTCCTGATTCATGTTCTCCCTAGGTATTAGAATCAGAAAAACATCATGGTTTCAAGATTCTCTCCTTGCCTTAAGAGAGATTCAGAGAATAATGTTGGAAATAACGGCCTATTACCGCGAAATACCACTTTCAGTAAAGAGGTTCCCGGCCCAGACAAACACCAGATTTGAAAAAGACGCCGTGATTCATGTTCACCCTAGGCAGTAGAATCAGAAAAACATCACGGTTTCAGGCGTCTCTCCTTGACTTAAGAGAGATCCAAAGAATAAAGTTGGAAAAAATGGCCTATTACCTCATATGCTCTAAAGGCCTATTGTATTGACGGTGAAACTACACTTTTAGAACTAAGTTTCCCGACCCCGACTAACACCCGATTTGAAAAAGACGTCGTGATTCATGTTCTCCCTAGATAGTAGAATCAGAAAAACATTATGGTTTCAAGATTCTATCCTTGCCTTAAGAGAGATCCAGAAAATAATGTTGGAAAAAACGGCCTATTACCGCGAAATACCACTTTCAGAACCAAGGTTCTCGGCCCAGACAAACAGCAAATTTGAAAAAGACGCCGTAATTCATGTTCTCCCTAGGTAGTAGAATCAGAAAAACGTCATGTTTTCAAGATTCTCTCCTTGCCCTAAGAGAGATCCAGAGAATAATGTTGGAAAAAACAGCCTATTACCGCGAAATACCACTTTCAGAACTGAGGTTCCCGGCCCAGACAAACACCAGATTTGAAAAAGACGTCGTGATTCATGTTCTCCCTAGGTATTAGAATCAGAAAAACATCATGGTTTCAAGATTCTCTCCTTGCCTTAAGAGAGATCCAGGGAATAATGTTGGAAAAAACGGCCTATTACCGCGAAATACCACTTTCAGAACTGAGGTTCCCGGCCCAGACAAACACCAGATTTGAAAAAGACATCGTGATTCATGTTCTCCCTAGGTATTAGAATCAGAAAAACATCATGGTTTCAAGATTCTCTCCTTGCCTTAAGAGAGATCCAGGGAAAAATGTTGGAAAAAACGGCCTATTACTGCGAAATACCACTTTCAGAACTGAGGTTCCCGGCCCAGACAAACACCAGATTTGAAAAAGACATCGTGATTCATGTTCTCCCTAGGTATTAGAATCAGAAAAACATCATGGTTTCAAGATTCTCTCCTTGCCTTAAGAGAGATTCAGAGAATAATGTTGGAAATAACGGCCTATTACCGCGAAATACCACTTTCAGTAAAGAGGTTCCCGGCCCAGACAAACACCAGATTTGAAAAAGACGCCGTGATTCATGTTCACCCTAGGCAGTAGAATCAGAAAAACATCACGGTTTCAGGCGTCTCTCCTTGACTTAAGAGAGATCCAAAGAATAAAGTTGGAAAAAATGGCCTATTACCTCATATGCTCTAAAGGCCTATTGTATTGACGGTGAAACTACACTTTTAGAACTAAGTTTCCCGACCCCGACTAACACCCGATTTGAAAAATACGTCGTGATTCATGTTCTCCCTAGATAGTAGAATCAGAAAAACATTATGGTTTCAAGATTCTATCCTTGCCTTAAGAGAGATCCAGAAAATAATGTTGGAAAAAACGGCCTATTACCGCGAAATACCACTTTCAGAACCAAGGTTCTCGGCCCAGACAAACAGCAAATTTGAAAAAGACGCCGTAATTCATGTTCTCCCTAGGTAGTAGAATCAGAAAAACGTCATGGTTTCAAGTTTGTCTCCTTGCCCTAAGGCAGATCCAGAGAATAATGTTGGAAAAAACGGCCTATTACCGCGAAATACCACTTTCAGAACTGAGGTTCCCGGCCCAGACAAACACCAGATTTGAAAAAGACGTCGTGATTCATGTTCTCCCTAGGTATTAGAATCAGAAAAACATCATGGTTTCAAGATTCTCTCCTTGCCTTAAGAGAGATCCAGGGAATAATGTTGGAAAAAACGGCCTATTACCGCGAAATACCACTTTCAGAACTGAGGTTCCCGGCCCAGACAGACACCAGATTTGAAAAAGACATCGTGATTCATGTTCTCCCTAGGTATTAGAATCAGAAAAACATCATGGTTTCAAGATTCTCTCCTTGCCTTAAGAGAGATCCAGGGAAAAATGTTGGAAAAAACGGCCTATTACTGCGAAATACCACTTTCAGAACTGAGGTTCCTGGCCCAGACAAACACCAGATTTGAAAAAGACGTCGTGATTCATGTTCTCCCTAGGTAGTAGAATCAGAAAAACATCATGGTTTCAAGATTCTCTCCTTGCCTTAAGAGAGATCCAGAGAATAATATTGGAAAAAACGGCATATTACCGCGAAATACCACTTTCAGAACTGAGGTTCCCGGCCCAGACAAACACCAGATTTGAAAAAGACGCCGTGATTCATGTTCACCCTAGGCAGTAGAATCAGAAAAACATCACGGTTTCAGGCGTCTCTCCTTGACTTAAGAGAGATCCAAAGAATAAAGTTGGAAAAAATGGCCTATTACCTCATATGCTCTAAAGGCCTATTGTATTGATGGTGAAACTCCACATTTAGAACTAAGGTTCCCGACCCAGACTAACACCCGATTTGAAAAAGACATCGTGATTCATGTTCTCCCTAGATAGTAGAATCAAAAAAACATTATGGTTTCAAGATTCTATCCTTGCCTTAAGAGAGATCCAGAAAATAATGTTGGAAAAAACGGCGTATTACCGCGAAATACCACTTTCAGAACCAAGGTTCCCGGCCCAGACAAACAGCAAATTTGAAAAAGACGCAGTGATTCATGTTCTCCCTAGGTAGTAGAATCAGAAAAACGTCATGATTTCAAGATTCTCTCCTTGCCTTAAGAGAGATCCAGAGAATAATGTTCGAAAAAACGGCCTATTACCGCATATGTTCCAAAGGCCTATTCTATTGACGGAGAAACTCAACTTTTAGAACTAAGGTTCCCGGCCCCGACTGACACTAGATTTGTAAAAGTCGTCTTGATTCATGTTCTCCCTAGGTAGTAGAATCAGAAAAACATCATGGTGTCAAGATTCTCTACTTGCCCTAAGAGAGATCCAGAGAATAATGTTGGAAAAACGGCCTATTACCGCGAAATACCACTTTCAGAACTGAGGT
This sequence comes from Liasis olivaceus, assembly GCA_030867105.1. Taxonomy (NCBI): domain Eukaryota; kingdom Metazoa; phylum Chordata; class Lepidosauria; order Squamata; family Pythonidae; genus Liasis; species Liasis olivaceus. Next base: position 62,448,902 of record CM061351.1, read on the forward strand.
TCCTGGCCCAGACAAACACCAGATTTGAAAAAGACGTCGTGATTCATGTTCTCCCTAGGTAGTATAATCAGAAAAACATCATGGTTTCAAGATTCTCTCCTTGCCTTAAGAGAGATCCAGGGAATAATGTTGGAAAGAACGGCCTATTACCGCGAAATACCACTTTCAGAACTGAGGTTCCCGGCCCAGACAAACACCAGATTTGAAAAAGACGCCGTGATTCATGTTCACCCTAGGCAGTAGAATCAGAAAAACATCACGGTTTCAGGCGTCTCTCCTTGACTTAAGGGAGATCCAAAGAATAAAGTTGGAAAAAATGGCCTATTACCTGATATGCTCTAAAGGCCTATTGTATTGATGGTGAAACTCCACTTTTAGAACTAAGGTTACCGACCCCGACTAACACCCGATTTGAAAAAGACATCGTGATTCATGTTATCCCTAGATAGTAGAATCAGAAAAACATTATGGTTTCAATATTCTCTCCTTGCCTTAAGAGAGATTCAGAGAATAATGTTGGAAATAACGGCCTATTACCACGAAATACCACTTTCAGTACAGAGGTTCCCGGCCCAGACAAACACCAGATTTGAAGAAGACGCCGTGATTCATGTTCACCCTAGGCAGTAGAATCAGAAAAACATCATGGTTTCAGGCGTCTCTCCTTGACTTAAGAGAGATCCAAAGAATAAAGTTCGAAAAAATGGCCTATTACCTCATATGCTCTAAAGGCCAATTGTATTGACGGTGAAACTCCACTTTTAGAACTAAGGTTCCCGACCCCGACTGACACCCGATTTTAAAAAGAAGTCGTGATTCATGTTCTCCCTAGATAGTAGAATCAGAAAAACATTATGGTTTCAAGATTCTATCCTTGCCTTAAGAGAGATCCAGAAAATAATGTTGGAAAAAACGGCCTATTACCGCGAAATACCACTTTAAGAACCAAGGTTTCCGGCCCAGACAAACAGCAAATTTGAAAAAGACGCCGTGATTCATGTTCTCCCTAGGTAGTAGAATCAGAAAAACGTCATGGTTTCAAGATTCTCTCCTTGCCTTAAGACAGATCCAGAGAATAATGTTCGAAAAAACGGCCTATTACTGCATATGTTCAAAAGGCCTATTCTATTGACGGTGAAACTACACTTTTAGAACTAAGGTTCCCGACCCCAACTAACACCCGATTTGAAAAAGATGTCGTGATTCATGTTCTCCCTAGATAGTAGAATCAGAAAAACATCATGGTTTCAAGATTCTCTCCTTTCCCTAAGAGAGATCCAGAGAATAATGTTGGAAATAACGGCCTATTACCGCGAAATACCACTTTCAGTAAAGAGGTTCCCGGCCCAGACAAACACCAGATTTGAAAAAGACGCCGTGATTCATATTCACCCTAGGCAGTAGAATCAGAAAAACATCACGGTTTCAGGCGTCTCTCCTTGACTTAAGAGAGATCCAAAGAATAAAGTTGGAAAAAATGGCCTATTACCTCATATGCTCTAAAGGCCTATTGTATTGACGGTGAAACTACACTTTTAGAACTAAGGTTCCCGACCCCGACTAACACCCGATTTGAAAAAGATGTCGTGATTCATGTTCTCCCTAGATAGTAGAATCAGAAAAACATTATGGTTTCAAGATTCTATCCTTGCCTTAAGAGAGATCCAGAAAATAATGTTGGAAAAAACGGCGTATTACCGCGAAATACCACTTTCAGAACCAAGGTTCCCGGCCCAGACAAACAGCAAATTTGAAAAAGACGCAGTGATTCATGTTCTCCCTAGGTAGTAGAATCAGAAAAACGTCATGATTTCAAGATTCTCTCCTTGCCTTAAGAGAGATCCAGAGAATAATGTTCGAAAAAACGGCCTATTACCGCATATGTTCCAAAGGCCTATTCTATTGACGGAGAAACTCAACTTTTAGAACTAAGGTTCCCGGCCCCGACTGACACTAGATTTGTAAAAGTCGTCTTGATTCATGTTCTCCCTAGGTAGTAGAATCAGAAAAACATCATGGTGTCAAGATTCTCTACTTGCCCTAAGAGAGATCCAGAGAATAATGTTGGAAAAACGGCCTATTACCGCGAAATACCACTTTCAGAACTGAGGTTCCTGGCCCAGACAAACACCAGATTTGAAAAAGACGTCGTGATTCATGTTCTCCCTAGGTAGTATAATCAGAAAAACATCATGGTTTCAAGATTCTCTCCTTGCCTTAAGAGAGATCCAGGGAATAATGTTGGAAAGAACGGCCTATTACCGCGAAATACCACTTTCAGAACTGAGGTTCCCGGCCCAGACAAACACCAGATTTGAAAAAGACGCCGTGATTCATGTTCACCCTAGGCAGTAGAATCAGAAAAACATCACGGTTTCAGGCGTCTCTCCTTGACTTAAGGGAGATCCAAAGAATAAAGTTGGAAAAAATGGCCTATTACCTGATATGCTCTAAAGGCCTATTGTATTGATGGTGAAACTCCACTTTTAGAACTAAGGTTACCGACCCCGACTAACACCCGATTTGAAAAAGACATCGTGATTCATGTTATCCCTAGATAGTAGAATCAGAAAAACATTATGGTTTCAATATTCTCTCCTTGCCTTAAGAGAGATTCAGAGAATAATGTTGGAAATAACGGCCTATTACCGCGAAATACCACTTTCAGAACCAAGGTTCTCGGCCCAGACAAACAGCAAATTTGAAAAAGACGCCGTAATTCATGTTCTCCCTAGGTAGTAGAATCAGAAAAACGTCATGGTTTCAAGATTCTCTCCTTGCCCTAAGAGAGATCCAGAGAATAATGTTGGAAAAAACGGCCTATTACCGCGAAATACCACTTTCAGAACTGAGGTTCCCGGCCCAGACAAACACCAGATTTGAAAAAGACGTCGTGATTCATGTTCTCCCTAGGTATTAGAATCAGAAAAACATCATGGTTTCAAGATTCTCTCCTTGCCTTAAGAGAGATCCAGGTAATAATGTTGGAAAAAACGGCCTATTACCGCGAAATACCACTTTCAGAACCAAGGTTCCCGGCCCAGACAACCAGCCAATTTTAAAAAGACGCCATGATTCATGTTCTCCCTAGGTAGTAGAATCGGAAAAACGTCATGGTTTCAAGATTCTCTCCTTGCCTTAAGAGAGATCCAGAGAATAATGTTCGAAAAAATGGCCTATTACCGCATATGTTCCAAAGGCCTATTCTATTGACGGTGAAACTCAACTTTTAGAACTGAGGTTCCCGGCCCCGACTGACACTAGATTTGTAAAAGTCGTCATGATTCATGTTCTCCCTAGGTAGTAGAATCAGAAAAACATCATGGTGTCAAGATTCTCTCCTTGCCCTAAGAGAGATCCAGAGAATAATGTTGGAAAAAACGGCCTATTACCGCGAAATACCACTTTCAGAACTGAGGTTCCCGGCCCAGACAAACACCAGATTTGAAAAAGACGTCGTGATTCATGTTCTCCCTAGGTAGTATAATCAGAAAAACATCATGGTTTCAAGATTCTCTCCTTGCCTTAAGAGAGATCCAGGGAAAAATGTTGGAAAAAACGGCCTATTACCGCGAAATACCACTTTCAGAACTGAGGTTCCCGGACCAGACAAACACCAGATTTGAAAAAGACGTCGTGATTCATGTTCTCCCTAGGTAGTAAAATCAGAAAAACATCATGGTTTCAAGATTCTCTTCTTGCCTTAAGAGAGATCCAGGGAATAATATTGGAAAAAAATGCGTATTACCGCGAAATACCACTTTCAGAACTGAGGTTCCCGGCCCAGACAAACACCAGATTTGAAAAAGACGTCCTGATTCATGTTCTCCCTAGGTAGTATAATCAGAAAAACATCATGGTTTCAATATTCTCTCCTTGCCTTAAGAGAGATTCAGAGAATAATGTTGGAAATAACGGCCTATTACCACGAAATACCACTTTCAGTACAGAGGTTCCCGGCGCAGACAAACACCAGATTTGAAGAAGACGCCGTGATTCATGTTCACCCTAGGCAGTAGAATCAGAAAAACATCATGGTTTCAGGCGTCTCTCCTTGACTTAAGAGAGATCCAAAGAATAAAGTTCGAAAAAATGGCCTATTACCTCATATGCTCTAAAGGCCTATTGTATTGACGGTGAAACTCCACTTTTAGAACTAAGGTTCCCGACCCCGACTGACACCCGATTTTAAAAAGAAGTCGTGATTCATGTTCTCCCTAGATAGTAGAATCAGAAAAACATTATGGTTTCAAGATTCTATCCTTGCCTTCAGAGAGATCCAGAAAATAATGTTGGAAAAAACGGCCTATTACCGCGAAATACCACTTTAAGAACCAAGGTTTCCGGCCCAGACAAACAGCAAATTTGAAAAAGACGCCGTGATTCATGTTCTCCCTAGGTAGTAGAATCAGAAAAACGTCATGGTTTCAAGATTCTCTCCTTGCCTTAAGAGAGATCCAGAGAATAATGTTCGAAAAAACGGCCTATTACTGCATATGTTCCAAAGGACTATTCTATTGACGGTGAAACTCAACTTTTAGAACTGAGGTTCCCGGCCCCGACTGACACTAGATTTGTAAAAGTCGTCATGATTCATGTTCTCCCTAGGTAGTAGAATCAGAAAAACATCATGGTGTCAAGATTCTCTCCTTGCCCTAAGAGAGATCCAGAGAATAATGTTGGAAAAAACGGTCTATTACCGCGAAATACCACTTTCAGAACTGAGGTTCCCGGCCCAGACAAACACCAGATTTGAAAAAGACGTCGTGATTCATGTTCTCCCTAGGTATTAGAATCAGAAAAACATCATGGTTTCAAGATTCTCTCCTTTCCCTAAGAGAGATCCAGAGAATAATGTTGGAAATAACGGCCTATTACCGCGAAATACCACTTTCAGTAAAGAGGTTCCCGGCCCAGACAAACACCAGATTTGAAAAAGACGCCGTGATTCATGTTCACCCTAGGCAGTAGAATCAGAAAAACATCACGGTTTCAGGCGTCTCTCCTTGACTTAAGAGAGATCCAAAGAATAAAGTTGGAAAAAATGGCCTATTACCTCATATGCTCTAAAGGCCTATTGTATTGACGGTGAAACTACACTTTTAGAAGTAAGGTTCCCGACCCCGACTAACACCCGATTTGAAAAAGACGTCGTGATTCATGTTCTCCCTAGATAGTAGAATCAGAAAAACATTATGGTTTCAAGATTCTATCCTTGCCTTAAGAGAGATCCAGAAAATAATGTTGGAAAAAACGGCCTATTACCGCGAAATACCACTTTCAGAACCAAGGTTCTCGGCCCAGACAAACAGCAAATTTGAAAAAGACGCCGTAATTCATGTTCTCCCTAGGTAGTAGAATCAGAAAAACGTCATGGTTTCAAGATTCTCTCCTTGCCCTAAGAGAGATCCAGAGAATAATGTTGGAAAAAACGGCCTATTACCGCGAAATACCACTTTCAGAACTGAGGTTCCCGGCCCAGACAAACACCAGATTTGAAAAAGTCGTCCTGATTCATGTTCTCCCTAGGTATTAGAATCAGAAAAACATCATGGTTTCAAGATTCTCTCCTTGCCTTAAGAGAGATCCAGGGAATAATGTTGGAAAAAACGGCCTATTACCGCGAAATACCACTTTCAGAACTGAGGTTCCCGTCCCAGACAAACACCAGATTTGAAAAAGACATCGTGATTGATGTTCTCCCTAGGTATTAGAATCAGAAAAACATCATGGTTTCAAGATTCTCTCCTTGCCTTAAGAGAGATCCAGGGAAAAATGTTGGAAAAAACGGCCTATTACTTCGAAATACCACTTTCAGAACTGAGGTTCCCGGCGCAGACAAACACCAGATTTGAAAAAGACATCGTGATTCATGTTCTTCCTAGGTATTAGAATCAGAAAAACATCATGGTTTCAAGATTCTCTCCTTGCCTTAAGAGAGATTCAGAGAATAATGTTGGAAATAACGGCCTATTACCGCGAAATACCACTTTCAGTAAAGAGGTTCCCGGCCCAGACAAACACCAGATTTGAAAAAGACGCCGTGATTCATGTTCACCCTAGGCAGTAGAATCAGAAAAACATCACGGTTTCAGGCGTCACTCCTTGACTTAAGAGAGATCCAAAGAATAAAGTTGGAAAAAATGGCCTATTACCTCATATGCTCTAAAGGCCTATTGTATTGATGGTGAAACTCCACTTTTAGAACTAAGGTTCCCGACCCCGACTAACACCCGATTTGAAAAAGACGTCGTGATTCATGTTCTCCCTAGATAGTAGAATCAAAAAAACATTATGGTTTCAAGATTCTATCCTTGCCTTAAGAGAGATCCAGAAAATAATGTTGGAAAAAACGGCCTATTACCGCGAAATACCACTTTCAGAACCAAGGTTCCCGGCCCAGACAAACAGCAAATTTGAAAAAGACGCAGTGATTCATGTTCTCCCTAGGTAGTAGAATCAGAAAAACGTCATGGTTTCAAGATTCTCTCCTTGCCTTAAGAGAGATCCAGGGAAAAATGTTGGAAAAAACGGCCTATTACCGCGAAATACCACTTTCAGAACTGAGGTTCCCGGCCCAGACAAACACCAGATTTGAAAAAGACGTCGTGATTCATGTTCTCCCTAGGTAGTAAAATCAGAAAAACATCATGGTTTCAAGATTCTCTTCTTGCCTTAAGAGAGATCCAGGGAATAATGTTGGAAAAAAAGGCGTATTACCGCGAAATACCACTTTCAGAACTGAGGTTCCCGGCCCAGACAAACACCAGATTTGAAAAAGACGTCCTGATTCATGTTCTCCCTAGGTAGTATAATCAGAAAAACATCATGGTTTCAATATTCTCTCCTTGCCTTAAGAGAGATTCAGAGAATAATGTTGGAAATAACGGCCTATTACCACGAAATACCACTTTCAGTACAGAGGTTCCCGGCCCAGACAAACACCAGATTTGAAAAAGACGCCGTGATTCATGTTCACCCTAGGCAGTAGAATAAGAAAAACATCATGGTTTCAGGCGTCTCTCCTTGACTTAAGAGAGATCCAAAGAATAAAGTTCGAAAAAATGGCCTATTACCTCATATGCTCTAAAGGCCTATTGTATTGACGGTGAAACTCCACTTTTAGAACTAAGGTTCCCGACCCCGACTGACACCCGATTTTAAAAAGAAGTCGTGATTCATGTTCTCCCTAGATAGTAGAATCAGAAAAACATTATGGTTTCAAGATTCTATCCTTGCCTTCAGAGAGATCCAGAAAATAATGTTGGAAAAAACGGCCTATTACCGCGAAATACCACTTTAAGAACCAAGGTTTCCGGCCCAGACAAACAGCAAATTTGAAAAAGACGCCGTGATTCATGTTCTCCCTAGGTAGTAGAATCAGAAAAACGTCATGGTTTCAAGATTCTCTCCTTGCCTTAAGAGAGATCCAGAGAATAATGTTCGAAAAAACGGCCTATTACCGCGAAATACCACTTTCAGTAAAGAGGTTCCCGGCCAAGACAAACACCAGATTAGAAAAAGACGTCATGATTCATGTTCTCCCTAGGTAGTAGAATCAGAAAAACGTCATGGTTTCAAGATTCTCTCCTTGCCCTAAGAGAGATCCAGAGAATAATGTTGGAAAAAACGGCCTATTACCGCGAAATACCACTTTCAGAACTGAGGTTCCCGGCCCAGAGAAACACCAGATTTGAAAAAGACGTCGTGATTCATGTTCTCCCTAGGTATTAGAATCAGAAAAACATCATGGTTTCAAGATTCTCTCCTTGCCTTAAGAGAGATCCAGGGAATAATGTTGGAAAAAACGGCCTATTACCGCGAAATACCACTTTCAGAACTGAGGTTCCCGGCCCAGACAAACACCAGATTTGAAAAAGACATCGTGATTCATGTTCTCCCTAGGTATTAGAATCAGAAAAACATCATGGTTTCAAGATTCTCTCCTTTCCCTAAGAGAGATCCAGAGAATAATGTTGGAAATAACGGCCTATTACCGCGAAATACCACTTTCAGTAAAGAGGTTCCCGGCCAAGACAAACACCAGATTAGAAAAAGACGCCGTGATTCATGTTCACCATAGGCAGTAGAATCAGAAAAACATCACGGTTTCAGGCGTCTCTCCTTGACTTAAGAGAGATCCAAAGAATAAAGTTGGAAAAATTGGCCTATTACCTCATATGCTCTAAAGGCCTATTGTATTGACGGTGAAACTACACTTTTAGAACTAAGTTTCCTGACCCCGACTAACACCCGATTTGAAAAAGACGTTGTGATTCATGTTCTCCCTAGATAGTAGAATCAGAAAAACATTATGGTTTCAAGATTCTCTCCTTGCCTTAAGAGAGATCCAGAAAATAATGTTGGAAAAAACGGCCTATTACCGCGAAATACCACTTTCAGAACCAAGGTTCTCGGCCCAGACAAACAGCAAATTTGAAAAAGACGCCGTAATTCATGTTCTCCCTAGGTAGTAGAATCAGAAAAACGTCATGGTTTCAAGATTCTCTCCTTGCCCTAAGAGAGATCCAGAGAATAATGTTGGAAAAAACGGCCTATTACCGCGAAATACCACTTTCAGAACTGAGGTTCCCGGCCCAGACAAACACCAGATTTGAAAAAGACGTCGTGATTCATGTTCTCCCTAGGTAGTAAAATCAGAAAAACATCATGGTTTCAAGATTCTCTTCTTGCCTTAAGAGAGATCCAGGGAATAATGTTGGAAAAAAAGGCGTATTACCGCGAAATACCACTTTCAGAACTGAGGTTCCCGGCCCAGACAAACACCAGATTTGAAAAAGACGTCCTGATTCATGTTCTCCCTAGGTAGTATAATCAGAAAAACATCATGGTTTCAATATTCTCTCCTTGCCTTAAGAGAGATTCAGAGAATAATGTTGGAAATAACGGCCTATTACCACGAAATACCACTTTCAGTACAGAGGTTCCCGGCCCAGACAAACACCAGATTTGAAAAAGACGCCGTGATTCATGTTCACCATAGGCAGTAGAATCAGAAAAACATCATGGTTTCAGGCGTCTCTCCTTGACTTAAGAGAGATCCAAAGAATAAAGTTCGAAAAAATGGCCTATTACCTCATATGCTCTAAAGGCCTATTGTATTGACGGTGAAACTCCACTTTTAGAACTAAGGTTCCCGACCCCGACTGACACCCGATTTTAAAAAGAAGTCGTGATTCATGTTCTCCCTAGATAGTAGAATCAGAAAAACATTATGGTTTCAAGATTCTATCCTTGCCTTCAGAGAGATCCAGAAAATAATGTTGGAAAAAACGGCCTATTACCGCGAAATACCACTTTAAGAACCAAGGTTTCCGGCCCAGACAAACAGCAAATTTGAAAAAGACGCCGTGATTCATGTTCTCCCTAGGTAGTAGAATCAGAAAAACGTCATGGTTTCAAGATTCTCTCCTTGCCTTAAGAGAGATCCAGAGAATAATGTTCGAAAAAACGGCCTATTACCGCGAAATACCACTTTCAGTAAAGAGGTTCCCGGCCAAGACAAACACCAGATTAGAAAAAGACGTCATGATTCATGTTCTCCCTAGGTAGTAGAATCAGAAAAACGTCATGGTTTCAAGATTCTCTCCTTGCCCTAAGAGAGATCCAGAGAATAATGTTGGAAAAAACGGCCTATTACCGCGAAATACCACTTTCAGAACTGAGGTTCCCGGCCCAGAGAAACACCAGATTTGAAAAAGACGTCGTGATTCATGTTCTCCCTAGGTATTAGAATCAGAAAAACATCATGGTTTCAAGATTCTCTCCTTGCCTTAAGAGAGATCCAGGGAATAATGTTGGAAAAAACGGCCTATTACCGCGAAATACCACTTTCAGAACTGAGGTTCCCGGCCCAGACAAACACCAGATTTGAAAAAGACATCGTGATTCATGTTCTCCCTAGGTATTAGAATCAGAAAAACATCATGGTTTCAAGATTCTCTCCTTTCCCTAAGAGAGATCCAGAGAATAATGTTGGAAATAACGGCCTATTACCGCGAAATACCACTTTCAGTAAAGAGGTTCCCGGCCAAGACAAACACCAGATTAGAAAAAGACGCCGTGATTCATGTTCACCATAGGCAGTAGAATCAGAAGAACATCACGGTTTCAGGCGTCTCTCCTTGACTTACGAGAGATCCAAAGAATAAAGTTGGAAAAATTGGCCTATTACCTCATATGCTCTAAAGGCCTATTGTATTGACGGTGAAACTACACTTTTAGAACTAAGTTTCCTGACCCCGACTAACACCCGATTTGAAAAAGACGTTGTGATTCATGTTCTCCCTAGATAGTAGAATCAGAAAAACATTATGGTTTCAAGATTCTCTCCTTGCCTTAAGAGAGATCCAGAAAATAATGTTGGAAAAAACGGCCTATTACCGCGAAATACCACTTTCAGAACCAAGGTTCTCGGCCCAGACAAACAAGCAAATTTGAAAAAGACGCCGTAATTCATGTTCTCCCTAGGTAGTAGAATCAGAAAAACGTCATGGTTTCAAGATTCTCTCCTTGCCCTAAGAGAGATCCAGAGAATAATGTTGGAAAAAACGGCCTATTACCGCGAAATACCACTTTCAGAACTGAGGTTCCCGGCCCAGACAAACACCAGATTTGAAAAAGACGTCGTGATTCATGTTCTCCCTAGGTAGTAAAATCAGAAAAACATCATGGTTTCAAGATTCTCTTCTTGCCTTAAGAGAGATCCAGGGAATAATGTTGGAAAAAAAGGCGTATTACCGCGAAATACCACTTTCAGAACTGAGGTTCCCGGCCCAGACAAACACCAGATTTGAAAAAGACGTCCTGATTCATGTTCTCCCTAGGTAGTATAATCAGAAAAACATCATGGTTTCAATATTCTCTCCTTGCCTTAAGAGAGATTCAGAGAATAATGTTGGAAATAACGGCCTATTACCACGAAATACCACTTTCAGTACAGAGGTTCCCGGCCCAGACAAACACCAGATTTGAAAAAGACGCCGTGATTCATGTTCACCATAGGCAGTAGAATCAGAAAAACATCATGGTTTCAGGCGTCTCTCCTTGACTTAAGAGAGATCCAAAGAATAAAGTTCGAAAAAATGGCCTATTACCTCATATGCTCTAAAGGCCTATTGTATTGACGGTGAAACTCCACTTTTAGAACTAAGGTTCCCGACCCCGACTGACACCCGATTTTAAAAAGAAGTCGTGATTCATGTTCTCCCTAGATAGTAGAATCAGAAAAACATTATGGTTTCAAGATTCTCTCCTTGCCTTAAGAGAGATCCAGAGAATAATCTTCGAAAAAACGGCCTATTACCGCGAAATACCACTTTCAGTAAAGAGGTTCCCGGCCAAGACAAACACCAGATTAGAAAAAGACGTCATGATTCATGTTCTCCCTAGGTAGTAGAATCAGAAAAACGTCATGGTTTCAAGATTCTCTCCTTGCCCTAAGAGAGATCCAGAGAATAATGTTGGAAAAAACGGCCTATTACCGCGAAATACCACTTTCAGAACTGAGGTTCCCGGCCCAGAGAAACACCAGATTTGAAAAAGACGTCGTGATTCATGTTCTCCCTAGGTATTAGAATCAGAAAAACATCATGGTTTCAAGATTCTCTCCTTGCCTTAAGAGAGATCCAGGGAATAATGTTGGAAAAAACGGCCTATTACCGCGAAATACCACTTTCAGAACTGAGGTTCCCGGCCCAGACAAACACCAGATTTGAAAAAGACATCGTGATTCATGTTCTCCCTAGGTATTAGAATCAGAAAAACATCATGGTTTCAAGATTCTCTCCTTTCCCTAAGAGAGATCCAGAGAATAATGTTGGAAATAACGGCCTATTACCGCGAAATACCACTTTCAGTAAAGAGGTTCCCGGCCAAGACAAACACCAGATTAGAAAAAGACGCCGTGATTCATGTTCACCATAGGCAGTAGAATCAGAAAAACATCACGGTTTCAGGCGTCTCTCCTTGACTTAAGAGAGATCCAAAGAATAAAGTTGGAAAAATTGGCCTATTACCTCATATGCTCTAAAGGCCTATTGTATTGACGGTGAAACTACACTTTTAGAACTAAGTTTCCTGACCCCGACTAACACCCGATTTGAAAAAGACGTTGTGATTCATGTTCTCCCTAGATAGTAGAATCAGAAAAACATTATGGTTTCAAGATTCTATCCTTGCCTTAAGAGAGATCCAGAAAATAATGTTGGAAAAAACGGCGTATTACCGCGAAATACCACTTTCAGAACCAAGGTTCTCGGCCCAGACAAACAGCAAATTTGAAAAAGACGCCGTAATTCATGTTCTCCCTAGGTAGTAGAATCAGAAAAACGTCATGGTTTCAAGATTCTCTCCTTGCCCTAAGAGAGATCCAGAGAATAATGTTGGAAAAAACGGCCTATTACCGCGAAATACCACTTTCAGAACTGAGGTTCCCGGCCCAGACAAACACCAGATTTGAAAAAGACGTCGTGATTCATGTTCTCCCTAGGTATTAGAATCAGAAAAACATCATGGTTTCAAGATTCTCTCCTTGCCTTAAGAGAGATCCAGGGAATAATGTTGGAAAAAACGGCCTATTACCGCGAAATACCACTTTCAGAACTGAGGTTCCCGGCCCAGACAAACACCAGATTTGAAAAAGACATCGTGATTCATGTTCTCCCTAGGTATTAGAATCAGAAAAACATCATGGTTTCAAGATTCTCTCCTTGCCTTAAGAGAGATCCAGGGAAAAATGTTGGAAAAAACGGCCTATTACTGCGAAATACCACTTTCAGAACTGAGGTTCCCGGCGCAGACACACACCAGATTTGAAAAAGACATCGTGATTCATGTTCTCCCTAGGTATTAGAATCAGAAAAACATCATGGTTTCAAGATTCTCTCCTTGCCTTAAGAGAGATTCAGAGAATAATGTTGGAAATAACGGCCTATTACCGCGAAATACCACTTTCAGTAAAGAGGTTCCCGGCCCAGACAAACACCACATTTGAAAAAGACGCCGTGATTCATGTTCACCCTAGGCAGTAGAATCAGAAAAACATCACGGTTTCAGGCGTCTCTCCATGACTTAAGAGAGATCCAAAGAAAAAAGTTGGAAAAAATGGCCTATTACCTCATATGCTCTAAAGGCCTATTGTATTGATGGTGAAACTCCACTTTTAGAACTAAGGTTCCCGACCCAGACTAACACCCGATTTGAAAAAGACGTCGTGATTCATGTTCTCCCTAGATAGTAGAATCAAAAAAACATTATGGTTTCAAGATTCTATCCTTGCCTTAAGAGAGATCCAGAAAATAATGTTGGAAAAAACGGCGTATTACCGCGAAATACCACTTTCAGAACCAAGGTTCTCGGCCCAGACAAACAGCAAATTTGAAAAAGACGCAGTGATTCATGTTCTCCCTAGGTAGTAGAATCAGAAAAACGTCATGGTTTCAAGATTCTCTCCTTGCCTTAAGAGAGATCCAGAGAATAATGTTCGAAAAAACGGCCTATTGCCGCATATGTTCCAAAGGCCTATTCTATTGACGGTGAAACTCAACTTTTAGAACTAAGGTTCCCGGCCCCGACTGACACTAGATTTGTAAAAGTCGTCATGATTCATGTTCTCCCTAGGTAGTAGAATCAGAAAAACATCATGGTGTCAAGATTCTCTACTTGCCCTAAGAGAGATCCAGAGAATAATGTTGGAAAAAACGGCCTATTACCGCGAAATACCACTTTCAGAACTGAGGTTCCCGGCCCAGACAAACACCAGATTTGAAAAAGACGTCGTGATTCATGTTCTCCCTAGGTAGTATAATCAGAAAAACATCATGGTTTCAAGATTCTCTCCTTGCCTTAAGAGAGATCCAGGGAATAATGTTGGAAAGAACGGCCTATTACCGCGAAATACCACTTTCAGAACTGAGGTTCCCGGCCCAGACAAACACCAGATTTGAAAAAGACGCCGTGATTCATGTTCACCCTAGGCAGTAGAATCAGAAAAACATCACGGTTTCAGGCGTCTCTCCTTGACTTAAGGGAGATCCAAAGAATAAAGTTGGAAAAAATGGCCTATTACCTCATATGCTCTAAAGGCCTATTGTATTGATGGTGAAACTCCACTTTTAGAACTAAGGTTCCCGACCCCGACTAACACCCGATTTGAAAAAGACATCGTGATTCATGTTATCCCTAGATAGTAGAATCAGAAAAACATTATGGTTTCAAGATTCTATCCTTGCCTTAAGAGAGATCCAGAAAATAATGTTGGAAAAAACGGCCTATTACCGCGAAATACCACTTTCAGAACCAAGGTTCCCGGCCCAGACAACCAGCCAATTTGAAAAAGACGCCGTGATTCATGTTCTCCCTAGGTAGTAGAATCGGAAAAACGTCATGGTTTCAAGATTCTCTCCTTGCCTTAAGAGAGATCCAGAGAATAATGTTCGAAAAAACGGCCTATTACCGCATATGTTCCAAAGGCCTATTCTATTGACGGTGAAACTCAACTTTTAGAACTGAGGTTCCCGGCCCCGACTGACACTAGATTTGTAAAAGTCGTCATGATTCATGTTCTCCCCAGGTAGTAGAATCAGAAAAACATCATGGTGTCAAGATTCTCTCCTTGCCCTAAGAGAGATCCAGAGAATAATGTTGGAAAAAACGGCCTATTACCGCGAAATACCACTTTCAGAACTGAGGTTCCCGGCCCAGACAAACACCAGATTTGAAAAAGACGTCGTGATTCATGTTCTCCCTAGGTAGTATAATCAGAAAAACATCATGGTTTCAAGATTCTCTCCTTGCCTTAAGAGAGATCCAGGGAAAAATGTTGGAAAAAACGGCCTATTACCGCGGAATACCACTTTCAGAACTGAGGTTCCCGGCCCAGACAAACACCAGATTTGAAAAAGACGTCGTGATTCATGTTCTCCCTAGGTAGTAAAATCAGAAAAACATCATGGTTTCAAGATTCTCTTCTTGCCTTAAGAGAGATCCAGGGAATAATGTTGGAAAAAAAGGCGTATTACCGCGAAATACCACTTTCAGAACTGAGGTTCCCGGCCCAGACAAACACCAGATTTGAAAAAGACGTCCTGATTCATGTTCTCCCTAGGTAGTATAATCAGAAAAACATCATGGTTTCAATATTCTCTCAATGCCTTAAGAGAGATTCAGAGAATAATGTTGGAAATAACGGCCTATTACCACGAAATACCACTTTCAGTACAGAGGTTCCCGGCCCAGACAAACACCAGATTTGAAAAAGACGCCGTGATTCATGTTCACCCTAGGCAGTAGAATCAGAAAAACATCATGGTTTCAGGCGTCTCTCCTTGACTTAAGAGAGATCCAAAGAATAAAGTTCGAAAAAATGGCCTATTACCTCATATGCTCTAAAGGCCTATTGTATTGACGGTGAAACTCCACTTTTAGAACTAAGGTTCCCGACCCCGACTGACACCCGATTTTAAAAAGAAGTCGTGATTCATGTTCTCCCTAGATAGTAGAATCAGAAAAACATTATGGTTTCAAGATTCTATCCTTGCCTTAAGAGAGATCCAGAAAATAATGTTGGAAAAAACGGCCTATTATCGCGAAATACCACTTTAAGAACCAAGGTTTCCGGCCCAGACAAACAGCAAATTTGAAAAAGACGCCGTGATTCATGTTCTCCCTAGGTAGTAGAATCAGAAAAACGTCATGGTTTCAAGATTCTCTCCTTGCCTTAAGAGAGATCCAGAGAATAATGTTCGAAAAAACGGCCTATTACTGCATATGTTCCAAAGGCCTATTCTATTGACGGTGAAACTCAACTTTTAGAACTGAGGTTCCCGGCCCCGACTGACACTAGATTTGTAAAAGTCGTCATGATTCATGTTCTCCCTAGGTAGTAGAATCAGAAAAACATCATGGTGTCAAGATTCTCTCCTTGCCCTAAGAGAGATCCAGAGAATAATGTTGGAAAAAACGGTCTATTACCGCGAAATACCACTTTCAGAACTGAGGTTCCCGGCCCAGACAAACACCAGATTTGAAAAAGACGTCGTGATTCATGTTCTCCCTAGGTATTAGAATCAGAAAAACATCATGGTTTCAAGATTCTCTCCTTTCCCTAAGAGAGATCCAGAGAATAATGTTGGAAATAACGGCCTATTACCGCGAAATACCACTTTCAGTAAAGAGGTTCCCGGCCCAGACAAACACCAGATTTGAAAAAGACGCCGTGATTCATGTTCACCCTAGGCAGTAGAATCAGAAAAACATCACGGTTTCAGGCGTCTCTCCTTGACTTAAGAGAGATCCAAAGAATAAAGTTGGAAAAAATGGCCTATTACCTCATATGCTCTAAAGGCCTATTGTATTGATGGTGAAACTCCACTTTTAGAACTAAGGTTCCCGACCCAGACTAACACCCGATTTGAAAAAGACGTCGTGATTCATGTTCTCCCTAGATAGTAGAATCAAAAAAACATTATGGTTTCAAGATTCTATCCTTGCCTTAAGAGAGATCCAGAAAATAATCTTGGAAAAAACGGCGTATTACCGCGAAATACCACTTTCAGAACCAAGGTTCCCGGCCCAGACAAACAGCAAATTTGAAAAAGACGCCGTGATTCATGTTCTCCCTAGGTAGTAGAATCAGAAAAACGTCATGGTTTCAAGATTCTCTCCTTGCCTTAAGAGAGATCCAGAGAATAATGTTCGAAAAAACGGCCTATTACTGCATATGTTCCAAAGGCCTATTCTATTGACGGTGAAACTCAACTTTTAGAACTGAGGTTCCCGGCCCCGACTGACACTAGATTTGTAAAAGTCGTCATGATTCATGTTCTCCCTAGGTAGTAGAATCAGAAAAACATCATGGTGTCAAGATTCTCTCCTTGCCCTAAGAGAGATCCAGAGAATAATGTTGGAAAAAACGGTCTATTACCGCGAAATACCACTTTCAGAACTGAGGTTCCCGGCCCAGACAAACACCAGATTTGAAAAAGACGTCGTGATTCATGTTCTCCCTAGGTATTAGAATCAGAAAAACATCATGGTTTCAAGATTCTCTCCTTTCCCTAAGAGAGATCCAGAGAATAATGTTGGAAATAACGGCCTATTACCGCGAAATACCACTTTCAGTAAAGAGGTTCCCGGCCCAGACAAACACCAGATTTGAAAAAGACGCCGTGATTCATGTTCACCCTAGGCAGTAGAATCAGAAAAACATCACGGTTTCAGGCGTCTCTCCTTGACTTAAGAGAGATCCAAAGAATAAAGTTGGAAAAAATGGCCTATTACCTCATATGCTCTAAAGGCCTATTGTATTGATGGTGAAACTCCACTTTTAGAACTAAGGTTCCCGACCCAGACTAACACCCGATTTGAAAAAGACGTCGTGATTCATGTTCTCCCTAGATAGTAGAATCAAAAAAACATTATGGTTTCAAGATTCTATCCTTGCCTTAAGAGAGATCCAGAAAATAATCTTGGAAAAAACGGCGTATTACCGCGAAATACCACTTTCAGAACCAAGGTTCCCGGCCCAGACAAACAGCAAATTTGAAAAAGACGCAGTGATTCATGTTCTCCCTAGGTAGTAGAATCAGAAAAACGTCATGGTTTCAAGATTCTCTCCTTGCCCTAAGAGAGATCCAGAGAATAATGTTGGAAAAAACGGCCTATTACCGCGAAATACCACTTTCAAAACTGAGGTTCCCGGCCCAGACAAACACCAGATTTGAAAAAGACGTCGTGATTCATGTTCTCCCTAGGTATTAGAATCAGAAAAACATCATGGTTTCAAGATTCTCTCCTTGCCTTAAGAGAGATCCAGGGAATAATGTTGGAAAAAACGGCCTATTACCGCGAAATACCACTTTCAGAACTGAGGTTCCCGGCCCAGACAAACACCAGATTTGAAAAAGACATCGTGATTCATGTTCTCCCTAGGTATTAGAATCAGAAAAACATCATCGTTTCAAGATTCTCTCCTTGCCTTAAGAGAGATCCAGGGAAAAATGTTGGAAAAAACGGCCTATTACTGCGAAATACCACTTTCAGAACTGAGGTTCCCGGCGCAGACACACACCAGATTTGAAAAAGACATCGTGATTCATGTTCTCCCTAGGTATTAGAATCAGAAAAACATCATGGTTTCAAGATTCTCTCCTTGCCTTAAGAGAGATTCAGAGAATAATGTTGGAAATAACGGCCTATTACCGCGAAATACCACTTTCAGTAAAGAGGTTCCCGGCCCAGACAAACACCAGATTTGAAAAAGACGCCGTGATTCATGTTCACCCTAGGCAGTAGAATCAGAAAAACATCACGGTTTCAGGCGTCTCTCCATGACTTAAGAGAGATCCAAAGAAAAAAGTTGGAAAAAATGGCCTATTACCTCATATGCTCTAAAGGCCTATTGTATTGATGGTGAAACTCCACTTTTAGAACTAAGGTTCCCGACCCAGACTAACACCCGATTTGAAAAAGACGTCGTGATTCATGTTCTCCCTAGATAGTAGAATCAAAAAAACATTATGGTTTCAAGATTCTATCCTTGCCTTAAGAGAGATCCAGAAAATAATGTTGGAAAAAACGGCGTATTACCGCGAAATACCACTTTCAGAACCAAGGTTCTCGGCCCAGACAAACAGCAAATTTGAAAAAGACGCAGTGATTCATGTTCTCCCTAGGTAGTAGAATCAGAAAAACGTCATGGTTTCAAGATTCTCTCCTTGCCTTAAGAGAGATCCAGAGAATAATGTTCGAAAAAACGGCCTATTACCGCATATGTTCCAAAGGCCTATTCTATTGACGGTGAAACTCAACTTTTAGAACTAAGGTTCCCGGCCCCGACTGACACTAGATTTGTAAAAGTCGTCATGCTTCATGTTCTCCCTAGGTAGTAGAATCAGAAAAACATCATGGTGTCAAGATTCTCTACTTGCCCTAAGAGAGATCCAGAGAATAATGTTGGAAAAAACGGCCTATTACCGCGAAATACCACTTTCAGAACTGAGGTTCCCGGCCCAGACAAACACCAGATTTGAAAAAGACGCCGTGATTCATGTTCACCCTAGGCAGTAGAATCAGAAAAACATCACGGTTTCAGGCGTCTCTCCTTGACTTAAGGGAGATCCAAAGAATAAAGTTGGAAAAAATGGCGTATTACCTCATATGCTCTAAAGGCCTATTGTATTGATGGTGAAACTCCACTTTTAGAACTAAGGTTCCCGACCCCGACTAACACCCGATTTGAAAAAGACATCGTGATTCATGTTATCCCTAGATAGTAGAATCAGAAAAACATTATGGTTTCAAGATTCTATCCTTGCCTTAAGAGAGATCCAGAAAATAATGTTGGAAAAAACGGCCTATTACCGCGAAATACCACTTTCAGAACCAAGGTTCCCGGCCCAGACAACCAGCCAATTTGAAAAAGACGCCGTGATTCATGTTCTCCCTAGGTAGTAGAATCGGAAAAACGTCATGGTTTCAAGATTCTCTCCTTGCCTTAAGAGAGATCCAGAGAATAATGTTCGAAAAAACGGCCTATTACCGCATATGTTCCAAAGGCCTATTCTATTGACGGTGAAACTCAACTTTTAGAACTGAGGTTCCCGGCCCCGACTGACACTAGATTTGTAAAAGTCGTCATGATTCATGTTCTCCCTAGGTAGTAGAATCAGAAAAACATCATGGTGTCAAGATTCTCTCCTTGCCCTAAGAGAGATCCAGAGAATAATGTTGGAAAAAACGGCCTATTACCGCGAAATACCACTTTCAGAACTGAGGTTCCCGGCCCAGACAAACACCAGATTTGAAAAAGACGTCGTGATTCATGTTCTCCCTAGGTAGTATAATCAGAAAAACATCATGGTTTCAAGATTCTCTCCTTGCCTTAAGAGAGATCCAGGGAAAAATGTTGGAAAAAACGGCCTATTACCGCGGAATACCACTTTCAGAACTGAGGTTCCCGGCCCAGACAAACACCAGATTTGAAAAAGACGTCGTGATTCATGTTCTCCCTAGGTAGTAAAATCAGAAAAACATCATGGTTTCAAGATTCTCTTCTTGCCTTAAGAGAGATCCAGGGAATAATGTTGGAAAAAAAGGCGTATTACCGCGAAATACCACTTTCAGAACTGAGGTTCCCGGCCCAGACAAACACCAGATTTGAAAAAGAGGTCCTGATTCATGTTCTCCCTAGGTAGTATAATCAGAAAAACATCATGGTTTCAATATTCTCTCAATGCCTTAAGAGAGATTCAGAGAATAATGTTGGAAATAACGGCCTATTACCACGAAATACCACTTTCAGTACAGAGGTTCCCGGCCCAGACAAACACCAGATTTGAAAAAGACGCCGTGATTCATGTTCACCCTAGGCAGTAGAATCAGAAAAACATCATGGTTTCAGGCGTCTCTCCTTGACTTAAGAGAGATCCAAAGAATAAAGTTCGAAAAAATGGCCTATTACCTCATATGCTCTAAAGGCCTATTGTATTGACGGTGAAACTCCACTTTTAGAACTAAGGTTCCCGACCCCGACTGACACCCGATTTTAAAAAGAAGTCGTGATTCATGTTCTCCCTAGATAGTAGAATCAGAAAAATATTATGGTTTCAAGATTCTATCCTTGCCTTAAGAGAGATCCAGAAAATAATGTTGGAAAAAACGGCCTATTACCGCGAAATACCACTTTAAGAACCAAGGTTTCCGGCCCAGACAAACAGCAAATTTGAAAAAGACGCCGTGATTCATGTTCTCCCTAGGTAGTAGAATCAGAAAAACGTCATGGTTTCAAGATTCTCTCCTTGCCTTAAGAGAGATCCAGAGAATAATGTTCGAAAAAACGGCCTATTACTGCATATGTTCCAAAGGCCTATTCTATTGACGGTGAAACTCAACTTTTAGAACTGAGGTTCCCGGCCCCGACTGACACTAGATTTGTAAAAGTCGTCATGATTCATGTTCTCCCTAGGTAGTAGAATCAGAAAAACATCATGGTGTCAAGATTCTCTCCTTGCCCTAAGAGAGATCCAGAGAATAATGTTGGAAAAAACGGTCTATTACCGCGAAATACCACTTTCAGAACTGAGGTTCCCGGCCCAGACAAACACCAGATTTGAAAAAGACGTCGTGATTCATGTTCTCCCTAGGTATTAGAATCAGAAAAACATCATGGTTTCAAGATTCTCTCCTTTCCCTAAGAGAGATCCAGAGAATAATGTTGGAAATAACGGCCTATTACCGCGAAATACCACTTTCAGTAAAGAGGTTCCCGGCCCAGACAAACACCAGATTTGAAAAAGACGCCGTGATTCATGTTCACCCTAGGCAGTAGAATCAGAAAAACATCACGGTTTCAGGCGTCTCTCCTTGACTTAAGAGAGATCCAAAGAATAAAGTTGGAAAAAATGGCCTATTACCTCATATGCTCTAAAGGCCTATTGTATTGATGGTGAAACTCCACTTTTAGAACTAAGGTTCCCGACCCAGACTAACACCCGATTTGAAAAAGACGTCGTGATTCATGTTCTCCCTAGATAGTAGAATCAAAAAAACATTATGGTTTCAAGATTCTATCCTTGCCTTAAGAGAGATCCAGAAAATAATCTTGGAAAAAACGGCGTATTACCGCGAAATACCACTTTCAGAACCAAGGTGTCCGGCCCAGACAAACAGCAAATTTGAAAAAGACGCCGTGATTCATGTTCTCCCTAGGTAGTAGAATCAGAAAAACGTCATGGTTTCAAGATTCTCTCCTTGCCTTAAGAGAGATCCAGAGAATAATGTTCGAAAAAACGGCCTATTACTGCATATGTTCCAAAGGCCTATTCTATTGACGGTGA
This sequence comes from Liasis olivaceus, assembly GCA_030867105.1. NCBI lineage: Eukaryota > Metazoa > Chordata > Lepidosauria > Squamata > Pythonidae > Liasis > Liasis olivaceus. The sequence continues at coordinate 62,470,759 of CM061351.1, forward strand.
AACTCAACTTTTAGAACTGAGGTTCCCGGCCCCGACTGACACTAGATTTGTAAAAGTCGTCATGATTCATGTTCTCCCTAGGTAGTAGAATCAGAAAAACATCATGGTGTCAAGATTCTCTCCTTGCCCTAAGAGAGATCCAGAGAATAATGTTGGAAAAAACGGTCTATTACCGCGAAATACCACTTTCAGAACTGAGGTTCCCGGCCCAGACAAACACCAGATTTGAAAAAGACGTCGTGATTCATGTTCTCCCTAGGTATTAGAATCAGAAAAACATCATGGTTTCAAGATTCTCTCCTTTCCCTAAGAGAGATCCAGAAAATAATGTTGGAAAAAACGGTCTATTACCGCGAAATACCACTTTCAGAACCAAGGTTCCCGGCCCAGACAACCAGCCAATTTGAAAAAGACGCCGTGATTCATGTTCTCCCTAGATAGTAGAATCGGAAAAACGTCATGGTTTCAAGATTCTCTCATTGCCTTAAGAGAGATCCAGAGAATAATGTTCGAAAAAACGGCCTATTACCGCATATGTTCCAAAGGCCTATTCTATTGACGGTGAAACTCAACTTTTAGAACTGAGGTTCCCGGCCCCGACTGACACTAGATTTGTAAAAGTCGTCATGATTCATGTTCTCCCTAGGTAGTAGAATCAGAAAAACATCATGGTGTCAAGATTCTCTCCTTGCCCTAAGAGAGATCCAGAGAATAATGTTGGAAAAAACGGCCTATTACCGCGAAATACCACTTTCAGAACTGAGGTTCCCGGCCCAGACAAACACCAGATTTGAAAAAGACGTCGTGATTCATGTTCTCCCTAGGTAGTATAATCAGAAAAACATCATGGTTTCAAGATTCTCTCCTTGCCTTAAGAGAGATCCAGGGAAAAATGTTGGAAAAAACGGCCTATTACCGCGAAATACCACTTTCAGAACTGAGGTTCCCGGCCCAGACAAACACCAGATTTGAAAAAGACGTCGTGATTCATGTTCTCCCTAGGTAGTAAAATCAGAAAAACATCATGGTTTCAAGATTCTCTCCTTGCCCTAAGAGAGATCCAGAGAATAATGTTGGAAAAAAAGGCGTATTACCGCGAAATACCACTTTCAGAACTGAGGTTCCCGGCCCAGACAAACACCAGATTTGAAAAAGACGTCCTGATTCATGTTCTCCCTAGGTAGTATAATCAGAAAAACATCATGGTTTCAATATTCTCTCCTTGCCTTAAGAGAGATTCAGAGAATAATGTTGGAAATAACGGCCTATTACCACGAAATACCACTTTCAGTACAGAGGTTCCCGGCCCAGACAAACACCAGATTTGAAAAAGACGCCGTGATTCATGTTCACCCTAAGCAGTAGAATCAGAAAAACATCATGGTTTCAGGCGTCTCTCCTTGACTTAAGAGAGATCCAAAGAATAAAGTTCGAAAAAATGGCCTATTACCTCATATGCTCTAAAGGCCTATTGTATTGACGGTGAAACTCCACTTTTAGAACTAAGGTTCCCGACCCCGACTAACACCCGATTTTAAAAAGACGTCGTGATTCATGTTCTCCCTAGATAGTAGAATCAGAAAAACATTATGGTTTCAAGATTCTATCCTTGCCTTAAGAGAGATCCAGAAAATAATGTTGGAAAAAACGGCCTATTACCGCGAAATACCACTTTAAGAACCAAGGTTTCCGGCCCAGACAAACAGCAAATTTGAAAAAGACGCCGTGATTCATGTTCTCCCTAGGTAGTAGAATCAGAAAAACGTCATGGTTTCAAGATTCTCTCCTTGCCTTAAGAGAGATCCAGAGAATAATGTTCGAAAAAACGGCCTATTACTGCATATGTTCCAAAGGCCTATTCTATTGACGGTGAAACTCAACTTTTAGAACTGAGGTTCCCGGCCCCGACTGACACTAGATTTGTAAAAGTCGTCATGATTCATGTTCTCCCTAGGTAGTAGAATCAGAAAAACATCATGGTGTCAAGATTCTCTCCTTGCCCTAAGAGAGATCCAGAGAATAGTGTTGGAAAAAACGGTCTATTACCGCGAAATACCACTTTCAGAACTGAGGTTCCCGGCCCAGACAAACACCAGATTTGAAAAAGACGTCGTGATTCATGTTCTCCCTAGGTATTAGAATCAGAAAAACATCATGGTTTCAAGATTCTCTCCTTTCCCTAAGAGAGATTCAGAGAATAATGTTGGAAATAACGGCCTATTACCACGAAATACCACTTTCAGTACAGAGGTTCCCGGCCCAGACAAACACCAGATTTGAAAAAGACGCCGTGATTCATGTTCACCCTAGGCAGTAGAATCAGAAAAACATCATGGTTTCAGGCGTCTCTCCTTGACTTAAGAGAGATCCAAAGAATAAAGTTGGAAAAAATGGCCTATTACCTCATATGCTCTAAAGGCCTATTGTATTGATGGTGAAACTCCACTTTTAGAACTAAGGTTCCCGACCCAGACTAACACCCGATTTGAAAAAGACGTCGTGATTCATGTTCTCCCTAGATAGTAGAATCAAAAAAACACTATGGTTTCAAGATTCTATCCTTGCCTTAAGAGAGATCCAGAAAATAATGTTGGAAAAAACGGCGTATTACCGCGAAATACCACTTTCAGAACCAAGGTTCCCGGCCCAGACAAACAGCAAATTTGAAAAAGACGCAGTGATTCATGTTCTCCCTAGGTAGTAGAATCAGAAAAACGTCATGGTTTCAAGATTCTCTCCTTGCCTTAAGAGAGATCCAGAGAATAATGTTCGAAAAAACGGCCTATTACCGCATATGTTCCAAAGGCCTATTCTATTGACGGTGAAACTCAACTTTTAGAACTAAGGTTCCCGGCCCCGACTGACACTAGATTTGCAAAAGTCGTCATGATTCATGTTCTCCCTAGGTAGTAGAATCAGAAAAACATCATGGTGTCAAGGTTCTCTCCTTGCCCTAAGAGAGATCCAGAGAATAATGTTGGAAAGAAAGGCGTATTACCGCGAAATACCACTTTCAGAACTGAGGTTCCCGGCCCAGACAAACACCAGATTTGGAAAAGACGTCCTGATTCATGTTCTCCCTAGGTAGTATAATCAGAAAAACATCATGGTTTCAATATTCTCTCCTTGCCTTAAGAGAGATTCAGGAATAATGTTGGAAATAACGGCCTATTACCACGAAATACCACTTTCAGTACAGAGGTTCCCGGCCCAGACAAACACCAGATTTGAAAAAGACGCCGTGATTCATGTTCACCCTAAGCAGTAGAATCAGAAAAACATCATGGTTTCAGGCGTCTCTCCTTGACTTAAGAGAGATCCAAAGAATAAAGTTCGAAAAAATGGCCTATTACCTCATATGCTCTAAAGGCCTATTGTATTGACGGTGAAACTCCACTTTTAGAACTAAGGTTCCCGACCCCGACTAACACCCGATTTTAAAAAGACGTCGTGATTCATGTTCTCCCTAGATAGTAGAATCAGAAAAACATTATGGTTTCAAGATTCTATCCTTGCCTTAAGAGAGATCCAGAAAATAATGTTGGAAAAAACGGCCTATTACCGCGAAATACCACTTTAAGAACCAAGGTTTCCGGCCCAGACAAACAGCAAATTTGAAAAAGACGCCGTGATTCATGTTCTCCCTAGGTAGTAGAATCAGAAAAACGTCATGGTTTCAAGATTCTCTCCTTGCCTTAAGAGAGATCCAGAGAATAATGTTCGAAAAAACGGCCTATTACTGCATATGTTCCAAAGGCCTATTCTATTGACGGTGAAACTCAACTTTTAGAACTGAGGTTCCCGGCCCCGACTGACACTAGATTTGTAAAAGTCGTCATGATTCATGTTCTCCCTAGGTAGTAGAATCAGAAAAACATCATGGTGTCAAGATTCTCTCCTTGCCCTAAGAGAGATCCAGAGAATAATGTTGGAAAAAAAGGTCTATTACCGCGAAATACCACTTTCAGAACTGAGGTTCCCGGCCCAGACAAACACCAGATTTGAAAAAGACGTCGTGATTCATGTTCTCCCTAGGTATTAGAATCAGAAAAACATCATGGTTTCAAGATTCTCTCCTTTCCCTAAGAGAGATCCAGAGAATAATGTTGGAAAAAACGGCCTATTACCGCGAAATACCACTTTCAGAACTGAGGTTCCCGGCCCAGACAAACACCAGATTTGAAAAAGACGTCCTGATTCATGTTCTCCCTAGGTAGTATAATCAGAAATACATCATGGTTTCAAGATTCTCCTTGCCTTAAGAGAGATCCAGGGAATAATGTTGGAAAAAACGGCCTATTACCGCGAAATACCACTTTCAGAACTGAGGTTCCCGGCCCAGACAAACACCAAATTTGAAAAAGATGTCGTGATTCATGTTCTCCCTAGGTAGTATAATGAGAAATACATCATGGTTTCAAGATTCTCTCCTTGCCTTAAGAGAGCTCCAGGGAATAATGTTGGAAAAAAAGGCCTATTACCGCGAAATACCACTTTCAGTACAGAGGTTCCCGGCCCAGACAAACACCAGATTTGAAAAAGACGCCGTGATTCATGTTCACCCTAGGCAGTAGAATCAGAAAAACATCATGGTTTCAGGCGTCTCTCCTTGACTTAAGAGAGATCCAAAGAATAATGTTGGAAAAAATGGCCTATTACCTCATATGCTCTAAAGGCCTATTGTATTGACGGTGAAACTCCACTTTTAGAACTAAGGTTCCCGACCCCGACTAACACCCGATTTGAAAAAGACGCCGTGATTCATGTTCTCCCTAGGTAGTAGAATCAGAAAAACGTCATGGTTTCAAGATTCTCTCCTTGCCTTAAGAGAGATCCAGAGAATAATGGTCGAAAAAACGGCCTATTACTGCATATGTTCCAAAGGCCTATTCTATTGACGGTGAAACTCAACTTTTAGAACTGAGGTTCCCGGCCCCGACTGACACTAGATTTGTAAAAGTCGTCATGAATCATGTTCTCCCTAGGTAGTAGAATCAGAAAAACATCATGGTGTCAAGATTCTCTCCTTGCCCTAAGAGATATCCAGAGAATAATGTTGGAAAAAACGGTCTATTACCGCGAAATACCACTTTCAGAACTGAGGTTCCCGGCCCAGACAAACACCAGATTTGAAAAAGACGTCGTGATTCATGTTCTCCCTAGGTATTAGAATCAGAAAAACATCATGGTTTCAAGATTCTCTCCTTTCCCTAAGAGAGATCCAGAGAATAATGTTGGAAAAAACGGCCTATTACCGCGAAATACCACTTTCAGAACTGAGGTTCCCGGCCCAGACAAACACCAGATTTGAAAAAGACGTCCTGATTCATGTTCTCCCTAGGTAGTATAATCAGAAATACATCATGGTTTCAAGATTCTCTCCTTGCCTTAAGAGAGATCCAGGGAATAATGTTGGAAAAAACGGCCTATTACCGCGAAATACCACTTTCAGAACTGAGGTTCCCGGCCCAGACAAACACCAAATTTGAAAAAGATGTCGTGATTCATGTTCTCCCTAGGTAGTATAATCAGAAATACATCATGGTTTCAAGATTCTCTCCTTGCCTTAAGAGAGCTCCAGGGAATAATGTTGGAAAAAAAGGCCTATTACCGCGAAATACCACTTTCAGTACAGAGGTTCCCGGCCCAGACAAACACCAGATTTGAAAAAGACGCCGTGATTCATGTTCACCCTAGGCAGTAGAATCAGAAAAACATCATGGTTTCAGGCGTCTCTCCTGGACTTAAGAGAGATCCAAAGAATAACGTTGGAAAAAATGGCCTATTACCTCATATGCTCTAAAGGCCTATTGTATTGACTGTGAAACTCCACTTTTAGAACTAAGGTTCCCGACCCCGACTAACACCCGATTTGAAAAAGACGCCGTGATTCATGTTCTCCCTAGGTAGTAGAATCAGAAAAACGTCATGGTTTAAAGATTCTCTCCTTGCCTTAAGAGAGATCCAGAGAATAATGGTCGAAAAAATGGCCTATTACTGCATATGTTCCAAAGGCCTATTCTATTGACGGTGAAACTCAACTTTTAGAACTGAGGTTCCCGGCCCCGACTGACACTAGATTTGTAAAAGTCGTCATGATTCATGTTCTCTCTAGGTAGTAGAATCAGAAAAACATCATGGTGTCAAGATTCTCTCCTTGCCCTAAGAGATATCCAGAGAATAATGTTGGAAAAAACGGTCTATTACCGCGAAATACCACTTTCAGAACTGAGGTTCCCGGCCCAGACAAACACCAGATTTGAAAAAGACGTCGTGATTCATGTTCTCCCTAGGTATTAGAATCAGAAAAACATCATGGTTTCAAGATTCTCTCCTTTCCCTAAGAGAGATCCAGAGAATAATGTTGGAAAAAACGGCCTATTACCGCGAAATACCACTTTCAGAACTGAGGTTCCCTGCCCAGACAAACACCAGATTTGAAAAAGACGTCGTGATTCATGTTCTCCCTAGGTAGTATAATCAGAAATACATCATGGTTTCAAGATTCTCTCCTTGCCTTAAGAGAGATCCAGGGAATAATGTTGGAAAAAACGGCCTATTACCGCGAAATACCACTTTCAGAACTGAGGTTCCCGGCCCAGAGAATCACCAGATTTGAAAAACACTTCGTGATTTATGTTCTCCCTACGTAGTACAATCAGAAAAACATCATGGTTTCAACATTCTCTACTTGACTTAAGAGACATCCAGAGAATAATTTTCGAAAAAACAGCCCATTACCGCGAAATATCGCTTTCAGAAATGAGGTTCCCGGCCCAGACAAACACCAGATTTGAAAAAGACGCCGTGATTCATGTTCACCCTAGGCAGTAGTATCAGAAAAACATCATGGTTTCAGGCGTATCTCCTTGACTTAAGAGAGATCCAAAGAATAAAGTTGGAAAAAATGGCCTATTACCTCATATGCTCTAAAGGCCTATTGTATTGACGGTGAAACTCCACTTTTAGAACTAAGGTTCCCGACCCCGACTAACACCCGATTTGAAAAAGACGTCGTGATTCATGTTCTCCCTAGATAGTAGAATCAGAAAAACATTATGGTTTCAAGATTCTATCCTTTCCCTAAGAGAGATCCAGAAAATAATGTTGGAAAAAACGGCGTATTACCGCGAAATACCACTTTCAGAACCAAGGTTCCCGGCCCAGACAAACAGCAAATTTGAAAAAGACGCAGTGATTCATGTTCTCCCTAGGTAGTAGAATCAGAAAAACGTCATGGTTTCAAGATTCTCTCCTTGCCTTAAGAGAGATCCAGAGAATAATGTTCGAAAAAACGGCCTATTACCGCATATGTTCCAAAGGCCTATTCTATTGACGGTGAAACTCAACTTTTAGAACTAAGGTTCCCGGCCCCGACTGACACTAGATTTGCAAAAGTCGTCATGATTCATGTTCTCCCTAGGTAGTAGAATCAGAAAAACATCATGGTGTCAAGGTTCTCTCCTTGCCCTAAGAGAGATCCAGAGAATAATGTTGGAAAAAAAGGCGTATTACCGCGAAATACCACTTTCAGAACTGAGGTTCCCGGCCCAGACAAACACCAGATTTGAAAAAGACGTCCTGATTCATGTTCTCCCTAGGTAGTATAATCAGAAAAACATCATGGTTTCAATATTCTCTCCTTGCCTTAAGAGAGATTCAGAGAATAATGTTGGAAATAACGGCCTATTACCACGAAATACCACTTTCAGTACAGAGGTTCCCGGCCCAGACAAACACCAGATTTGAAAAAGACGCCGTGATTCATGTTCACCCTAAGCAGTAGAATCAGAAAAACATCATGGTTTCAGGCGTCTCTCCTTGACTTAAGAGAGATCCAAAGAATAAAGTTCGAAAAAATGGCCTATTACCTCATATGCTCTAAAGGCCTATTGTATTGACGGTGAAACTCCACTTTTAGAACTAAGGTTCCCGACCCCGACTAACACCCGATTTTAAAAAGACGTCGTGATTCATGTTCTCCCTAGATAGTAGAATCAGAAAAACATTATGGTTTCAAGATTCTATCCTTGCCTTAAGAGAGATCCAGAAAATAATGTTGGAAAAAACGGCCTATTACCGCGAAATACCACTTTAAGAACCAAGGTTTCCGGCCCAGACAAACAGCAAATTTGAAAAAGACGCCGTGATTCATGTTCTCCCTAGGTAGTAGAATCAGAAAAACGTCATGGTTTCAAGATTCTCTCCTTGCCTTAAGAGAGATCCAGAGAATAATGTTCGAAAAAACGGCCTATTACTGCATATGTTCCAAAGGCCTATTCTATTGACGGTGAAACTCAACTTTTAGAACTGAGGTTCCCGGCCCCGACTGACACTAGATTTGTAAAAGTCGTCATGATTCATGTTCTCCCTAGGTAGTAGAATCAGAAAAACATCATGGTGTCAAGATTCTCTCCTTGCCCTAAGAGAGATCCAGAGAATAATGTTGGAAAAAAAGGTCTATTACCGCGAAATACCACTTTCAGAACTGAGGTTCCCGGCCCAGACAAACACCAGATTTGAAAAAGACGTCGTGATTCATGTTCTCCCTAGGTATTAGAATCAGAAAAACATCATGGTTTCAAGATTCTCTCCTTTCCCTAAGAGAGATCCAGAGAATAATGTTGGAAAAAACGGCCTATTACCGCGAAATACCACTTTCAGAACTGAGGTTCCCGGCCCAGACAAACACCAGATTTGAAAAAGACGTCCTGATTCATGTTCTCCCTAGGTAGTATAATCAGAAATACATCATGGTTTCAAGATTCTCCTTGCCTTAAGAGAGATCCAGGGAATAATGTTGGAAAAAACGGCCTATTACCGCGAAATACCACTTTCAGAACTGAGGTTCCCGGCCCAGACAAACACCAAATTTGAAAAAGATGTCGTGATTCATGTTCTCCCTAGGTAGTATAATGAGAAATACATCATGGTTTCAAGATTCTCTCCTTGCCTTAAGAGAGCTCCAGGGAATAATGTTGGAAAAAAAGGCCTATTACCGCGAAATACCACTTTCAGTACAGAGGTTCCCGGCCCAGACAAACACCAGATTTGAAAAAGACGCCGTGATTCATGTTCACCCTAGGCAGTAGAATCAGAAAAACATCATGGTTTCAGGCGTCTCTCCTTGACTTAAGAGAGATCCAAAGAATAATGTTGGAAAAAATGGCCTATTACCTCATATGCTCTAAAGGCCTATTGTATTGACGGTGAAACTCCACTTTTAGAACTAAGGTTCCCGACCCCGACTAACACCCGATTTGAAAAAGACGCCGTGATTCATGTTCTCCCTAGGTAGTAGAATCAGAAAAACGTCATGGTTTCAAGATTCTCTCCTTGCCTTAAGAGAGATCCAGAGAATAATGGTCGAAAAAACGGCCTATTACTGCATATGTTCCAAAGGCCTATTCTATTGACGGTGAAACTCAACTTTTAGAACTGAGGTTCCCGGCCCCGACTGACACTAGATTTGTAAAAGTCGTCATGAATCATGTTCTCCCTAGGTAGTAGAATCAGAAAAACATCATGGTGTCAAGATTCTCTCCTTGCCCTAAGAGATATCCAGAGAATAATGTTGGAAAAAACGGTCTATTACCGCGAAATACCACTTTCAGAACTGAGGTTCCCGGCCCAGACAAACACCAGATTTGAAAAAGACGTCGTGATTCATGTTCTCCCTAGGTATTAGAATCAGAAAAACATCATGGTTTCAAGATTCTCTCCTTTCCCTAAGAGAGATCCAGAGAATAATGTTGGAAAAAACGGCCTATTACCGCGAAATACCACTTTCAGAACTGAGGTTCCCGGCCCAGACAAACACCAGATTTGAAAAAGACGTCCTGATTCATGTTCTCCCTAGGTAGTATAATCAGAAATACATCATGGTTTCAAGATTCTCTCCTTGCCTTAAGAGAGATCCAGGGAATAATGTTGGAAAAAACGGCCTATTACCGCGAAATACCACTTTCAGAACTGAGGTTCCCGGCCCAGACAAACACCAAATTTGAAAAAGATGTCGTGATTCATGTTCTCCCTAGGTAGTATAATCAGAAATACATCATGGTTTCAAGATTCTCTCCTTGCCTTAAGAGAGCTCCAGGGAATAATGTTGGAAAAAAAGGCCTATTACCGCGAAATACCACTTTCAGTACAGAGGTTCCCGGCCCAGACAAACACCAGATTTGAAAAAGACGCCGTGATTCATGTTCACCCTAGGCAGTAGAATCAGAAAAACATCATGGTTTCAGGCGTCTCTCCTGGACTTAAGAGAGATCCAAAGAATAACGTTGGAAAAAATGGCCTATTACCTCATATGCTCTAAAGGCCTATTGTATTGACTGTGAAACTCCACTTTTAGAACTAAGGTTCCCGACCCCGACTAACACCCGATTTGAAAAAGACGCCGTGATTCATGTTCTCCCTAGGTAGTAGAATCAGAAAAACGTCATGGTTTAAAGATTCTCTCCTTGCCTTAAGAGAGATCCAGAGAATAATGGTCGAAAAAATGGCCTATTACTGCATATGTTCCAAAGGCCTATTCTATTGACGGTGAAACTCAACTTTTAGAACTGAGGTTCCCGGCCCCGACTGACACTAGATTTGTAAAAGTCGTCATGATTCATGTTCTCTCTAGGTAGTAGAATCAGAAAAACATCATGGTGTCAAGATTCTCTCCTTGCCCTAAGAGATATCCAGAGAATAATGTTGGAAAAAACGGTCTATTACCGCGAAATACCACTTTCAGAACTGAGGTTCCCGGCCCAGACAAACACCAGATTTGAAAAAGACGTCGTGATTCATGTTCTCCCTAGGTATTAGAATCAGAAAAACATCATGGTTTCAAGATTCTCTCCTTTCCCTAAGAGAGATCCAGAGAATAATGTTGGAAAAAACGGCCTATTACCGCGAAATACCACTTTCAGAACTGAGGTTCCCTGCCCAGACAAACACCAGATTTGAAAAAGACGTCGTGATTCATGTTCTCCCTAGGTAGTATAATCAGAAATACATCATGGTTTCAAGATTCTCTCCTTGCCTTAAGAGAGATCCAGGGAATAATGTTGGAAAAAACGGCCTATTACCGCGAAATACCACTTTCAGAACTGAGGTTCCCGGCCCAGAGAATCACCAGATTTGAAAAACACTTCGTGATTTATGTTCTCCCTACGTAGTACAATCAGAAAAACATCATGGTTTCAACATTCTCTACTTGACTTAAGAGACATCCAGAGAATAATTTTCGAAAAAACAGCCCATTACCGCGAAATATCGCTTTCAGAAATGAGGTTCCCGGCCCAGACAAACACCAGATTTGAAAAAGACGCCGTGATTCATGTTCACCCTAGGCAGTAGTATCAGAAAAACATCATGGTTTCAGGCGTATCTCCTTGACTTAAGAGAGATCCAAAGAATAAAGTTGGAAAAAATGGCCTATTACCTCATATGCTCTAAAGGCCTATTGTATTGACGGTGAAACTCCACTTTTAGAACTAAGGTTCCCGACCCCGACTAACACCCGATTTGAAAAAGACGTCGTGATTCATGTTCTCCCTAGATAGTAGAATCAGAAAAACATTATGGTTTCAAGATTCTATCCTTGCCTTAAGAGAGATCCAGAAAATAATGTTGGAAAAAACGGCCTATTACCGCGAAATACCACTTTCAGAACCAAAGTTCCCGGCCCAGACAAACAGCAAATTTGAAAAAGACGCCGTGATTCATGTTCTCCCTAGGTAGTAGAATCAGAAAAACGTCATGGTTTCAAGATTCTCTCCTTGGCTTAAGACAGATCCAGAGAATAATGTTCGAAAAAACGGCCTATTACCGGATATGTTCCAAAGGCCTATTCTATTGACGGTGAAACTCAACTTTTAGAACTGAGGCTCCCGGCCCCGACTGACAATAGATTTGTAAAAGTCGTCATGATTCATGTTCTCCCTAGGTAGTAGAATCAGAAAAACATCATGGTGTCAAGATTCTCTCCTTGCCCTAAGAGAGATCCAGAGAATAATGTTGGAAAAAACGGCCTATTACCGCAAAATACCACTTTCAGAACTGAGGTTCCCGGCCCAGACAAACACCAGATTTGAAAAAGACGTCGTGATTCATGTTCTCCCTAGGTATTAGAATCAGAAAAACATCATGGTTTCAAGATTCTCTCCTTCCCTTACGAGACATCCAGGGAATAATGTTGGAAAAAACGGCCTATTACCGCGAAACACCACTTTCAGACTTGAGGTTCCCGGCCCACACAAACACCAGATTTGAAAAAGACGTCGTGATTCATGTTCTCCCTAGGTTAGTATAATCAGAAAAACATCATGGTTTAAATATTCTCTCCTTACCTTAAGAGAGATTCAGAGAATAATGTTGGAAAGAACGGCCTATTACCGCGAAATACAACTTTCAGTACAGAGGTTCCCGGCCCAGACAAACACCAGATTTGAAAAAGACGCCGTGATTCATGTTCACCCTAGGCAGTAGAATCAGAAAAACATCATGGTTTCAGGCGTCTCTCCTTGACTTAAGAGAGATCCAAAGAATAAAGTTGGAAAAAATGGCCTATTACCTCATATGCTCTAAAGGCCTATTGTATTGACGGTGAAACTCCACTTTTAAACTAAGGTTCCCGACCCCGACTAACACCCGATTTGAAAAAGACGTCGTGATTCATGTTCTCCCTAGATAGTAGAATCAGAAAAACATTATGGTTTCAACATTCTATCCTTGCCTTAAGAGAGATCCAGAAAATAATGTTGGAAAAAACGGCCTATTACTGCGAAATACCACTTTCAGAACCAAGGTTCCCGGCCCAGACAAACAGCAAATTTGAAAAAGACGCCGTGATTCATGTTCTCCCTAGGTAGTAGAATCAGAAAAACATCATGGTTTCAAGATTCTCTCCTTGCCTTAAGAGAGATCCAGGGAATAATGTTGGAAAAAACGGCCTATTACCGCGAAATACCACTTTCATAACTGAGGTTCCCGGCCCAGACAAACACCAGATTTGAAAAAGACGTCGTGATTCATGTTCTCCCTAGGTAGTATAATCAGAAAAACATCATGGTTTCAATATTCTCTCCTTACCTTAAGAGAGATTCAGAGAATAATGTTGGAAATAACAGCGTATTACCGCGAAATACCACTTTCAGTACAGAGGTTCCCGGCCCAGACAAACACCAGATTTGAAAAAGACGCCGTGATTCATGTTCACCCTAGGCAGTAGAATCAGAAAAAGATCATGGTTTCAGCCGTCTCTCCTTGACTTAAGAGAGATCCAAAGAATAAAGTTGGAAAAAATGGCCTATTACCTCATATGCTCTAAAGGCCTATTGTATTGACGGTGAAACTCCACTTTTAGAACTAAGGTTCCCGACCCCGACGAACACCCGATTTGAAAAAGACGTCGTGATTCATGTTCTCCCTAGGTAGTAGAATCAGAAAAACGTCATGGTTTCAAGATTCTCTCCTTGCCTTAAGAGAGATCCAGAGAATAATGTTGGAAAAAACGGCCTATTACCGCGAAATACCACTTTCAGAACTGAGGTTCCCGGCCCAGACAAACACCAGATTTGAAAAAGACGTCGTGATTCATGTTCTCCCTAGGTATTAGAATCAGAAAAACATCATGGTTTCAAGATTCTCTCCTTGCCTTAAGAGAGATCCAGGGAACAATGTTGGAAAAAACGGCCTATTACCGCGAAATACCAGTCTCAGAACTGAGGTTCCCGGCCCAGACAAACACCAGATTTGAAAAAGACGTTGTGATTTATGTTCTCCCTAGCTAGTATAATCAGAAATACATCATTGTTTCAAGATTCTCTCCTTGCCTTAAGAGAGATCCAGAGAATAATGTTCGAAAAAACGGCCTATTACCGCATATGTTCCAAAGGCATATTCTATTGACGGTGAAACTCAGCTTTTAGAACTGAGGTTCCCGGCCCCGACTGACACTAGATTTGTAAAAGTCGTCGTGATTCATGTTCTCCCTAGGTAGTAGAATCAGAAAAACATCATGGTGTCAAGATTCTCTCCTTTCACTAAGAGAGATCCAGAGAATAATGTTGGAAAAAACGGCCTATTACCGCGAAATACCACTTTCAGAACTGAGGTTCCCGGCCCAGACAAACACCAGATTTGAAAAAGACGTCATGATTCATGTTCTCCCTAGGTAGTATAATCAGAAAAACATCATGGTTTAAAGATCCTCTCCTTGCCTTAAGAGAGATCCAGGGAATAATGTTGGAAAAAACGGCCTATTACCGCGAAATACCACTTTCATAACTGAGGTTCCCGGCCCAGAAAAACAACAGATTTGAAAAAGACGTCGTGATTCATGTTCTCCCTAGGTAGTATAATCAGAAAAACATCATGGTTTCAATATTCTCTCCTTACCTTAAGAGAGATTCAGAGAATAATGTTGGAAATAACAGCGTATTACCGCGAAATACCACTTTCAGTAAAGAGGTTCCCGGCCCAGACAAACACCAGATTTGAAAAAGACGCCTTGATTCATGTTCACCCTAGGCAGTAGAATAAGAAAAAGATCATGGTTTCAGGCGTCTCTCCTTGACTTAAGAGAGATCCAAAGAATAAATTTGGAAAAAATGGACTATTACCTCATATGCTCTAAAGGCCTATTGTATTGACGGTGAAACTCCACTTTTAGAACTAAGGTTCCCGACCCCGACGAACACCCGATTTGAAAAAGACGTCGTGATTCATGTTCTCCCTAGGTAGTAGAATCAGAAAAACGTCATGGTTTCAAGATTCTCTCCTTGCCTTAAGAGAGATCCAGAGAATAATGTTGGAAAAAACGGCCTATTACTGCGAAATACCACTTTCAGAACTGAGGTTCCCGGCCCAGACAAACACCAGATTTGAAAAAGACGTCGTGATTCATGTTCTCCGTAGGTATTAGAATCAGAAAAAGATCATGGTTTCAAGATACTCTCCTTGCCTTAAGAGAGATCCAGGGAATAATGTTGGAAAAAACGGCCTATTACCGCGAAATACCACTTTCAGAACTGAGGTTCCCGGCCCAGACAAACACCAGATTTGAAAAAGACGTTGTGATTCATGTTCTCCCTAGGTAGTATAATCAGAAATACATCATGGTTTCAAGATTCTCTCCTTGCCTTAAGAGAGATACAGGGAACAATGTTGGAAAAAACGGCCTATTACAGCGAAATACCAGTCTCAGAACTGAGGTTCCCGGCCCAGACAAACACCAGATTTGAAAAAGACGTTGTGATTCATGTTCTCCCTAGGTAGTATAATCAGAAATACATCATTGTTTCAAGATTCTCTCCTTGCCTTAAAAGAGATCCAGAGAATAATGTTCGAAAAAACGGCCTATTACCGCATATGTTCCAAAGGCATATTCTATTGAGGTGAAACTCAACTTTTAGAACTGAGGTTCCCGGCCCCGACTGACACTAGATTTGTAAAAGTCGTCGTGATTCATGTTCTCCCTAGGTAGTAGAATCAGAAAAACATCATGGTGTCAAGATTCTCTCCTTTCCCTAAGAGAGATCCAGAGAATAATGTTGGAAAAAACGGCCTATTACCGCGAAAGACCACTTTCAGAACTGAGGTTCCCGGCCCAGACAAACACCAGATTTGAAAAAGATGTTGTGATTCATGTTCTCCCTAGGTATTAGAATCAGAAAAACATCATGGTGTCAAGATTCTCTCCTTGCCCTAACAGAGATCCAGAGAATAATGTTGGAAAAAACGGCCTATTACCGCAAAATACCACTTTCAGAACTGAGGTTCCCGGCCCAGAGAAACACCAGATTTGAAAAAGACGTCATGATTCATGTTCTCCCTAGGTAGTAGAATCAGAAAAACATCATGGTTTCAAGATTCTCTCCTTGCCTTAAGAGAGATCCAGGGAATAATGTTGGAAAAAACGGCCTATTACCGCGAAATACCACTTTCAGAACTGAGGTTCCCGGCCCAGACAAACACCAGATTTGAAAAAGACGTCGTGATTCATGTTCTCCCTAGGTAGTATAATCAGAAATACATCATGGTTTCAAGATTCTCTCCTTGCCTTAAGAGAGATACAGGGAACAATGTTGGAAAAAACGGCCTATTACCGCGAAATACCAGTTTCAGAACTGAGGTTCCCGGCTCAGACAAACACCAGATTTGAAAAAGACATCGTGATTCATGTTCTCCCTACGTAGTACAATCAGAAAAACATCATGGTTTCAACATTCTCTACTTGACTTAAGAGACATCCAGAAAATAATTTTGGAAATAACGGCCTATTACCGCGAAATACCACTTTCAGTACAGAGGTTCCCGGCCCAGACAAACACCAGATTTGAAAAAGACGTCGTGATTCATGTTCTCCCTAGGTAGTATAATCAGAAAAACATCATGGTTTAAAGATCCTCTCCTTGCCTTAAGAGAGATCCAGGGAATAATGTTGGAAAAAACGGCCTATTACCGCGAAATACCACTTTCATAACTGAGGTTCCCGGCCCAGAAAAACAACAGATTTGAAAAAGACGTCGTGATTCATGTTCTCCCTAGGTAGTATAATCAGAAAAACATCATGGTTTCAATATTCTCTCCTTACCTTAAGAGAGATTCAGAGAATAATGTTGGAAATAACAGCGTATTACCGCGAAATACCACTTTCAGTAAAGAGGTTCCCGGCCCAGACAAACACCAGATTTGAAAAAGACGCCGTGATTCATGTTCACCCTAGGCAGTAGAATAAGAAAAAGATCATGGTTTCAGGCGTCTCTCCTTGACTTAAGAGAGATCCAAAGAATAAATTTGGAAAAAATGGACTATTACCTCATATGCTCTAAAGGCCTATTGTATTGACGGTGAAACTCCACTTTTAGAACTAAGGTTCCCGACCCCGACGAACACCCGATTTGAAAAAGACGTCGTGATTCATGTTCTCCCTAGGTAGTAGAATCAGAAAAACGTCATGGTTTCAAGATTCTCTCCTTGCCTTAAGAGAGATCCAGGGAATAATGTTGGAAAAAACGGCCTATTACCGCGAAATACCACTTTCAGAACTGAGGTTCCCGGCCCAGACAAACACCAGATTTGAAAAAGACGTTGTGATTCATGTTCTCCCTAGGTAGTATAATCAGAAATACATCATGGTTTCAAGATTCTCTCCTTGCCTTAAGAGAGATACAGGGAACAATGTTGGAAAAAACGGCCTATTACAGCGAAATACCAGTCTCAGAACTGAGGTTCCCGGCCCAGACAAACACCAGATTTGAAAAAGACGTTGTGATTCATGTTCTCCCTAGGTAGTATAATCAGAAATACATCATTGTTTCAAGATTCTCTCCTTGCCTTAAGAGAGATCCAGAGAATAATGTTCGAAAAAACGGCCTATTACCGCATATGTTCCAAAGGCATATTCTATTGACGGTGAAACTCCACTTTTAGAACTGAGGTTCCCGGCCCCGACTGACACTAGATTTGTAAAAGTCGTCGTGATTCATGTTCTCCCTAGGTAGTAGAATCAGAAAAACATCATGGTGTCAAGATTCTCTCCTTTCCCTAAGAGAGATCCAGAGAATAATGTTGGAAAAAACGGCCTATTACCGCGAAAGACCACTTTCAGAACTGAGGTTCCCGGCCCAGACAAACACCAGATTTGAAAAAGATGTTGTGATTCATGTTCTCCCTAGGTATTAGAATCAGAAAAACATCATGGTGTCAAGATTCTCTCCTTGCCCTAACAGAGATCCAGAGAATAATGTTGGAAAAAACGGCCTATTACCGCAAAATACCACTTTCAGAACTGAGGTTCCCGGCCCAGAGAAACACCAGATTTGAAAAAGACGTCATGATTCATGTTCTCCCTAGGTAGTAGAATCAGAAAAACATCATGGTTTCAAGATTCTCTCCTTGCCTTAAGAGAGATCCAGGGAATAATGTTGGAAAAAACGGCCTATTACCGCGAAATACCACTTTCAGAACTGAGGTTCCCGGCCCAGACAAACACCAGATTTGAAAAAGACGTCGTGATTCATGTTCTCCCTAGGTAGTATAATCAGAAATACATCATGGTTTCAAGATTCTCTCCTTGCCTTAAGAGAGATACAGGGAACAATGTTGGAAAAAACGGCCTATTACCGCGAAATACCAGTTTCAGAACTGAGGTTCCCGGCTCAGACAAACACCAGATTTGAAAAAGACATCGTGATTCATGTTCTCCCTACGTAGTACAATCAGAAAAACATCATGGTTTCAACATTCTCTACTTGACTTAAGAGACATCCAGAAAATAATTTTGGAAATAACGGCCTATTACCGCGAAATACCACTTTCAGTACAGAGGTTCCCGGCCCAGACAAACACCAGATTTGAAAAAGACGTCGTGATTCATGTTCTCCCTAGGTAGTATAATCAGAAAAACATCATGGTTTCAATATTCTCTCCTTACCTTAAGAGAGATTCAGAGAATAATGTTGGAAATAACAGCGTATTACCGCGAAATACCACTTTCAGTACAGAGGTTCCCGGCCCAGACAAACACCAGATTTGAAAAAGACGCCGTGATTCATGTTCACCCTAGGCAGTAGAATCAGAAAAAGATCATGGTTTCAGGCGTCTCTCCTTGACTTAGAGAGATCCAAAGAATAAAGTTGGAAAAAATGGCCTATTACCTCATATGCTCTAAAGGCCTATTGTATTGACGGTGAAACTCCACTTTTAGAACTAAGGTTCCCGACCCCGACGAACACCCGATTTGAAAAAGACGTCGTGATTCATGTTCTCCCTAGGTAGTAGAATCAGAAAAACGTCATGGTTTCAAGATTCTCTCCTTGCCTTAAGAGAGATCCAGAGAATAATGTTGGAAAAAACGGCCTATTACCGCGAAATACCACTTTCAGAACTGAGGTTCCCGGCCCAGACAAACACCAGATTTGAAAAAGACGTCGTGATTCATGTTCTCCCTACGTAGTACAATCAGAAAAACATCATGGTTTCAACATTCTCTACTTGACTTAAGAGACATCCAGAGAATAATTTTCGAAAAAACAGCCTATTACCGCGAAATATCGCTTTCAGAAATGAGGTTCCCGGCCCAGACAAACACCAGATTTGAAAAAGACGTCGTGATTCATGTTCTCCCTAGGTAGCATAATCAGAAAAACATCATGGTTTCAAGATTCTCTCCTTGCCTTAAGAGAGATCCAGTGAATAATGTTGGAAAAAACGGCCGATTACCGCGAAATACCACTTTCAGAACTGAGGTTCCCGGCCCAGACAAACACCAGATTTGAAAAAGACGTCGTGATTCATGTTTTCCCTACGTAGTATAATCAGAAAAACATCATGGTTTCAAGATTCTCTCCTTGCCTTAAGAGAGATCCAGGGAATAATGTTGGAAAAAACGTCCTATTACCGCGAAATACCACTTTCAGAACTGAGGTTCCCGGCCCAGACAAACACCAGATTTGAAAAAGACGCCGTGATTCATGTTCACCCTAGGCAGTAGAATCAGAAAAACATCATGGTTTCAGGCGTCTCTCCTTGACTTAAGAGAGATCCAAAGAATAAAGTTGGAAAAAATGGCCTATTACCTCATATGCTCTAAAGTCCTATTGTATTGACGGTGAAACTCCACTTTTAGAACTAAGGTTCCCAACCCCGACTAACACCCGATTTGAAAAAGACGTCGTGATTCATGTTCTCCCTAGATAGTAGAATCAGAAAAACATTATGGTTTCAAGATTCTATCCTTGCCTTAAGAGAGATCCAGAAAATAATGTTGGAAAAAACGGCCTATTACCGCGAAATACCACTTTCAGAACCAAAGTTCCCGGCCCAGACAAACAGCAAATTTGAAAAAGACGCCGTGATTCATGTTCTCCCTAGGTAGTAGAATCAGAAAAACGTCATGGTTTCAAGCTTCTCTCCTTGCCTTAAGAGAGATCCAGAGAATAATGTTCGAAAAAACGGCCTATTACCGCATATGTTCCAAAGGCCTATTCTATTGACGGTGAAACTCAACTTTTAGAACTGAGGCTCCCGGCCCCGACTGACAATAGATATGTAAAAGTCGTCATGATTCATGTTCTCCCTAGGTAGTAGAATCAGAAAAACATCATGGTGTCAAGATTCTCTCCTTGCCCTAAGAGAGATCCAGAGAATAATGTTGGAAAAAACGGCCTATTACCGCGAAATACCACTTTCAGTACAGAGGTTCCCGGCCCAGACAAACACCAGATTTGAAAAAGACGCCGTGATTCATGTTCACCCTAGGCAGTAGAATCAGAAAAAGATCATGGTTTCAGGCGTCTCTCCTTGACTTAGAGAGATCCAAAGAATAAAGTTGGAAAAAATGGCCTATTACCTCATATGCTCTAAAGGCCTATTGTATTGACGGTGAAACTCCACTTTTAGAACTAAGGTTCCCGACCCCGACGAACACCCGATTTGAAAAAGACGTCGTGATTCATGTTCTCCCTAGGTAGTAGAATCAGAAAAACGTCATGGTTTCAAGATTCTCTCCTTGCCTTAAGAGAGATCCAGAGAATAATGTTGGAAAAAACGGCCTATTACCGCGAAATACCACTTTCAGAACTGAGGTTCCCGGCCCAGACAAACACCAGATTTGAAAAAGACGTCGTGATTCATGTTCTCCCTACGTAGTACAATCAGAAAAACATCATGGTTTCAACATTCTCTACTTGACTTAAGAGACATCCAGAGAATAATTTTCGAAAAAACAGCCTATTACCGCGAAATATCGCTTTCAGAAATGAGGTTCCCGGCCCAGACAAACACCAGATTTGAAAAAGACGTCGTGATTCATGTTCTCCCTAGGTAGCATAATCAGAAAAACATCATGGTTTCAAGATTCTCTCCTTGCCTTAAGAGAGATCCAGTGAATAATGTTGGAAAAAACGGCCGATTACCGCGAAATACCACTTTCAGAACTGAGGTTCCCGGCCCAGACAAACACCAGATTTGAAAAAGACGTCGTGATTCATCTTCTCCCTTGGGAGTATAATCAGAAAAACATCATGGTTTCAATATTCTCTCCTTGCCTTAAGAGAGATCCAGAGAATAATGTTGGAAATAACGGCCTATTACCGCGAAATACCACTTTCAGTACAGAGGTTCCCGGCCCAGACAAACACCAGATTTGAAAAAGACGTCGTGATTCATGTTTTCCCTACGTAGTATAATCAGAAAAACATCATGGTTTCAAGATTCTCTCCTTGCCTTAAGAGAGATCCAGGGAATAATGTTGGAAAAAACGTCCTATTACCGCGAAATACCACTTTCAGAACTGAGGTTCCCGGCCCAGACAAACACCAGATTTGAAAAAGACGCCGTGATTCATGTTCACCCTAGGCAGTAGAATCAGAAAAACATCATGGTTTCAGGCGTCTCTCCTTGACTTAAGAGAGATCCAAAGAATAAAGTTGGAAAAAATGGCCTATTACCTCATATGCTCTAAAGTCCTATTGTATTGACGGTGAAACTCCACTTTTAGAACTAAGGTTCCCAACCCCGACTAACACCCGATTTGAAAAAGACGTCGTGATTCATGTTCTCCCTAGATAGTAGAATCAGAAAAACATTATGGTTTCAAGATTCTATCCTTGCCTTAAGAGAGATCCAGAAAATAATGTTGGAAAAAACGGCCTATTACCGCGAAATACCACTTTCAGAACCAAAGTTCCCGGCCCAGACAAACAGCAAATTTGAAAAAGACGCCGTGATTCATGTTCTCCCTAGGTAGTAGAATCAGAAAAACGTCATGGTTTCAAGCTTCTCTCCTTGCCTTAAGAGAGATCCAGAGAATAATGTTCGAAAAAACGGCCTATTACCGCATATGTTCCAAAGGCCTATTCTATTGACGGTGAAACTCAACTTTTAGAACTGAGGCTCCCGGCCCCGACTGACAATAGATATGTAAAAGTCGTCATGATTCATGTTCTCCCTAGGTAGTAGAATCAGAAAAACATCATGGTGTCAAGATTCTCTCCTTGCCCTAAGAGAGATCCAGAGAATAATGTTGGAAAAAACGGCCTATTATCGCAAAATACCACTTTCAGAACTGAGGTTCCCGGCCCAGACAAACACCAGATTTGAAAAAGACGTCGTGATTCATGTTCTCCCTAGGTATTAGAATCAGAAAAACATCATGGTTTCAAGATTCTCTCCTTGCCTTAAGAGAGATCCAGGGAATAATGTTGGAAAAAACGGCCTATTACCGCGAAATACCACTTTCAGAACTGAGGTTCCCGGCCCAGACAAACACCAGATTTGAAAAAGACTTCGTGATTCATGTTCTCCCTAGGTAGTATAATCAGAAAAACATCATGGTTTAAAGATCCTCTCCTTGCCTTAAGAGAGATCCAGGGAATAATGTTGGAAAAAACGGCCTATTACCGCGAAATACCACTTTCAGACTTGAGGTTCCCGGCCCACACAAACACCAGATTTGAAAAAGACGTCGTGATTCATGTTCTCCCTAGGTAGTATAATCAGAAAAACATCATGGTTTAAATATTCTCTCCTTGCCTTAAGATAGATTCAGAGAATAATGTTGGAAATAACGGCCTATTACCGCGAAATACCACTTTCGGTACAGAGGTTCCCGGCCCAGACAAACACCAGATTTGAAAAAGACGCCGTGATTCATGTTCACCCTAGGCAGTAGAATCAGAAAAACATCATGGTTTCAGGCGTCTCTCCTTGACTTAAGAGAGATCCAAAGAATAAAGTTGGAAAAAATGGCCTATTACCTCATATGCTCTAAAGGCCTATTGTATTGACGGTGAAACTCCACTTTTGGAACTAAGGTTCCCGACCCCGACTAACACCCGATTGGAAAAAGACGTCGTGATTCATGTTCTCCCTAGATAGTAGAATCAGAAAAACATTATGGTTTCAACATTCTATCCTTGCCTTAAGAGAGATCCAGAAAATAATGTTGGAAAAAACGGCCTATTACCGCGAAATACCACTTTCAGAACCAAGGTTCCCGGCCCAGACAAACAGCAAATTTGAAAAAGACGCCGTGATTCATGTTCTCCCTAGGTAGTAGAATCAGAAAAACGTCAAGGTTTCAAGATTCTCTCCTTGCCTTAAGAGAGATCCAGAGAATAATGTTCGAAAAAACGGCCTATTACCGCATATGTTCCAAAGGCCTATTCTATTGACAGTGAAACTCAACTTTTAGAACTGAGGTTCCCGGCCCCGACTGACACTAGATTTGTAAAAGTCGTCATGATTCATGTTCTCCCTAGGTAGTAGAATCAGAAAAACATCATGGTGTCAAGATTCTCTCCTTGCCCTAAGAGAGATCCAGAGAATAATGTTGGAAAAAACGGCCTATTACCGCAAAATACCACTTTCAGAACTGAGGTTCCCGGCGCAGACAAACACCAGATTTGAAAAAGACGTCGTGATTCATGTTCTCCCTAGGTATTAGAATCCGAAAAACATCATGGTTTCAAGATTCTCTACTTGACTTAAGAGAGATCCAGGGAATAATGTTGGAAAAAACGGCCTATTACCGCGAAATACCACTTTCAGAACTCAGGTTCCCGGCCCAGACAAACACCAGATTTGAAAAAGACGTCGTGATTCATGTTCTCCGTAGGTAGTATAATCAGAAAAACATCACGGTTTCAAGATTCTCTCATTGCCTTAAGAGAGATCCAGGGAATAATGTTGGAAAAAACGGCCTATTACCGCGAAATACCACTTTCATAACTGAGGTTCCCGGCCCAGAAAAACAACAGATTTGAAAAAGACGTCGTGATTCATGTTCTCCCTAGGTAGTATAATCAGAAAAACATCATGGTTTCAATATTCTCTCCTTACCTTAAGAGAGATTCAGAGAATAATGGTGGAAATAACAGCGTATTACCGCGAAATACCACTTTCAGTACAGAGGTTCCCGGCCCAGACAAACACCAGATTTGAAAAAGACGCCGTGATTCATGTTCACCCTAGGCAGTAGAATCAGAAAAAGATCATGGTTTCAGGAGTCTCTCCTTGACTTAGAGAGATCCAAAGAATAAAGTTAGAAAAAATGGCCTATTACCTCATATGCTCTAAAGGCCTATTGTATTGACGGTGAAACTCCACTTTTAGAACTAAGGTTCCCGACCCCGACGAACACCCGTTTTGAAAAAGACGTCGTGATTCATGTTCTCCCTAGGTAGTAGAATCAGAAAAACGTCATGGTTTCAAGATTCTCTCCTTGCCTTAAGAGAGATCCAGAGAATAATGTTGGAAAAAACGGCCTATTACTGCGAAATACCACTTTCAGAACTGAGGTTCCCGGCCCAGACAAACACCAGATTTGAAAAAGACGTCGTGATTCATGTTCTCCGTAGGTATTAGAATCAGAAAAACATCATGGTTTCAAGATTCTCTCCTTGCCTTAAGAGAGATCCAGGGAATAATGTTGGAAAAAACGGCCTATTACCGCGAAATACCACTTTCAGAACTGAGGTTCCCGGCCCAGACAAACACCAGATTTGAAAAAGACGTTGTGATTCATGTTCTCCCTAGGTAGTATAATCAGAAATACATCATGTTTCAAGATTCTCTCCTTACCTTAAGAGAGATCCAGGGAACAATGTTGGAAAAAACGGCCTATTACTCCGAAATACCAGTCTCAGAACTGAGGTTCCCGGCCCAGACAAACACCAGATTTGAAAAAGACGTTGTGATTCATGTTCTCCCTAGGTAGTATAATCAGAAATACATCATTGTTTCAAGATTCTCTCCTTGCCTTAAGAGAGATCCAGAGAATAATGTTCGAAAAAACGGCCTATTACCGCATATGTTCCAAAGGCATATTCTATTGACGGTGAAACTCAACTTTTAGAACTGAGGTTCCCGGCCCCGACTGACACTAGATTTGTAAAAGTCGTCGTGATTCATGTTCTCCCTAGGTAGTAGAATCAGAAAAACATCATGGTGTCAAGATTCTCTCCTTTCCCTAAGAGAGATCCAGAGAATAATGTTGGAAAAAACGGCCTATTGCCGCGAAATACCACTTTCATAAATGAGGTTCCCGGCCCAGAAAAACACCAGATTTGAAAAAGACGTCGTGATTCATGTTCTCCCTAGGTAGTATAATCAGAAAAACATCATGGTTTCAATATTCTCTCCTTACCTTAAGAGAGATTCAGAGAATAATGTTGGAAATAACAGCGTATTACCGCGAAATACCACTTTCAGTACAGAGGTTCCCGGCCCAGACAAACACCAGATTTGAAAAAGACGCCGTGATTCATGTTCACCCTAGGCAGTAGAATCAGAAAAAGATCATGGTTTCAGGCGTCTCTCCTTGACTTAGAGAGATCCAAAGAATAAAGTTGGAAAAAATGGCCTATTACCTCATATGCTCTAAAGGCCTATTGTATTGACGGTGAAACTCCACTTTTAGAACTAAGGTTCCCGACCCCGACGAACACCCGATTTGAAAAAGACGTCGTGATTCATGTTCTCCCTAGGTAGTAGAATCAGAAAAACGTCATGGTTTCAAGATTCTCTCCTTGCCTTAAGAGAGATCCAGAGAATAATGTTGGAAAAAACGGCCTATTACCGCGAAATACCACTTTCAGAACTGAGGTTCCCGGCCCAGACAAACACCAGATTTGAAAAAGACGTCGTGATTCATGTTCTCCCTAGGTAGTAGAATCAGAAAAACGTCATGGTTTCAAGATTCTCTCCTTGCCTTAAGAGAGATCCAGAGAATAATGTTGGAAAAAACGGCCTATTACCGCGAAATACCACTTTCAGAACTGAGGTTCCCGGCCCAGACAAACACCAGATTTGAAAAAGACGTTGTGATTCATGTTCTCCCTAGGTAGTATAATCAGAAATACATCATGTTTCAAGATTCTCTCCTTGCCTTAAGAGAGATCCAGGGAACAATGTTGGAAAAAACGGCCTATTACTGCGAAATACCAGTCTCAGAACTGAGGTTCCCGGCCCAGACAAACACCAGATTTGAAAAAGACGTTGTGATTCATGTTCTCCCTAGGTAGTATAATTAGAAATACATCATTGTTTCAAGATTCTCTCCTTGCCTTAAGAGAGATCCAGAGAATAATGTTCGAAAAAACGGCCTATTACCGCATATGTTCCAAAGGCATATTCTATTGACGGTGAAACTCAACTTTTAGAACTGAGGTTCCCGGCCCCGACTGACACTAGATTTGTAAAAGTCGTCGTGATTCATGTTCTCCCTAGGTAGTAGAATCAGAAAAACATCATGGTGTCAAGATTCTCTCCTTTCCCTAAGAGAGATCCAGAGAATAATGTTGGAAAAAACGGCCTATTACCGCGAAATTCCACTTTCAGAACTGAGGTTCCCGGCCCAGACAAACACCAGATTTGAAAAAGACGTCGTGATTCATGTTCTCCCTAGATATTAGAATCAGAAAAACATCATGGTTTCAAGATTCTCTCCTTTCCCTAAGAGAGATCCAGAGAATAATGTTGGAAAAAACGGCCTATTGCCGCGAAATACCACTTTCATAAATGAGGTTCCCGGCCCAGAAAAACACCAGATTTGAAAAAGACGTCGTGATTCATGTTCTCCCTAGGTAGTATAATCAGAAAAACATCATGGTTTCAATATTCTCTCCTTACCTTAAGAGAGATTCAGAGAATAATGTTGGAAATAACAGCGTATTACCGCGAAATACCACTTTCAGTACAGAGGTTCCCGGCCCAGACAAACACCAGATTTGAAAAAGACGCCGTGATTCATGTTCACCCTAGGCAGTAGAATCAGAAAAAGATCATGGTTTCAGGCGTCTCTCCTTGACTTAGAGAGATCCAAAGAATAAAGTTGGAAAAAATGGCCTATTACCTCATATGCTCTAAAGGCCTATTGTATTGACGGTGAAACTCCACTTTTAGAACTAAGGTTCCCGACCCCGACGAACACCCGATTTGAAAAAGACGTCGTGATTCATGTTCTCCCTAGGTAGTAGAATCAGAAAAACGTCATGGTTTCAAGATTCTCTCCTTGCCTTAAGAGAGATCCAGAGAATAATGTTGGAAAAAACGGCCTATTACCGCGAAATACCACTTTCAGAACTGAGGTTCCCGGCCCAGACAAACACCAGATTTGAAAAAGACGTCGTGATTCATGTTCTCCGTAGTTATTAGAATCAGAAAAACATCATGGTTTCAAGATTCTCTCCTTGCCTTAAGAGAGATCCAGGGAATAATGTTGGAAAAAACGGCCTATTACCGCGAAATACCACTTTCAGAACTGAGGTTCCCGGCCCAGACAAACACCAGATTTGAAAAAGACGTTGTGATTCATGTTCTCCTTAGGTAGTATAATCAGAAATACATCATGTTTCAAGATTCTCTCCTTGCCTTAAGAGAGATCCAGGGAACAATGTTGGAAAAAACGGCCTATTACTGCGAAATACCAGTCTCAGAACTGAGGTTCCCGGCCCAGACAAACACCAGATTTGAAAAAGACGTTGTGATTCTTGTTCTCCCTAGGTAGTATAATCAGAAATACATCATTGTTTCAAGATTCTCTCCTTGCCTTAAGAGAGATCCAGAGAATAATGTTCGAAAAAACGGCCTATTACCGCATATGTTCCAAAGGCATATTCTATTGACGGTGAAACTCAACTTTTAGAACTGAGGTACCCGGCCCCGACTGACACTAGATTTGTAAAAGTCGTCGTGATTCATGTTCTCCCTAGGTAGTAGAATCAGAAAAACATCAGGGTGTCAAGATTCTCTCCTTTCCCTAAGAGAGATCCAGAGAATAATGTTGGAAAAAACGGCCTATTACCGCGAAATACCACTTTCAGAACTGAGGTTCCCGGCCCAGACAAACACCAGATTTGAAAAAGACGTCGTGATTCATGTTCTCCCTAGGTATTAGAATCAGAAAAACAACATGGTTTCAAGATTCTCTCCTTTCCCTAAGAGAGATCCAGAGAATAATGTTGGAAAAAACGGCCTATTACCGCGAAATACCACTTTCAGAACTGAGGTTCCCGGCCCAGACAAACACCAGATTTGAAAAAGATGTCGTGATTCATGTTCTCCCTAGGTATTAGAATCAGAAAAACATCAAGGTGTCAAGATTCTCTCCTTGCCCTAACAGAGATCCAGAGAATAATGTTGGAAAAAACGGCCTATTACCGCAAAATACCACTTTCAGAACTGAGGTTCCCGGCCCAGAGAAACACCAGATTTGAAAAAGACGTTGTGATTCATGTTCTCCCTAGGTAGTATAATCAGAAAAACATCATGCTTTCAAGATTCTCTCCTTGCCTTAAGAGAGATCCAGGGAATAATGTTGGAAAAAACGGACTATTACCGCGAAATACCACTTTCAGAACTGAGGTTCCCGGCCCAGACAAACACCAGATTTGAAAAAGACATCGTGATTCATGTTCTCCCTACGTAGTACAATCAGAAAAACATCATGGTTTCAACATTCTCTACTTGACTTAAGAGACATCCAGAGAATAATTTTCGAAAAAACAGCCTATTACCGCGAAATATCGCTTTCAGAAATGAGGTTCCCGGCCCAGACAAACACCAGATTTGAAAAAGACGTCGTGATTCATGTTCTCCCTAGGTAGCATAATCAGAAAAACATCATGGTTTCAAGATTCTCTCCTTGCCTTAAGAGAGATCCAGTGAATAATGTTGGAAAAAACGGCCTATTACCGCGAAATACCACTTTCAGAACTGAGGTTCCCGGCCCAGAGAAACACCAGATTTGAAAAAGACGTCGTGATTCATGTTCTCCCTAGGTAGTATAATCAGAAAAACATCATGGTTTCAAGATTCTCTCCTTGCCTTAAGAGAGATCCAGGGAATAATGTTGGAAAAAACGGCCTTTACCGCGAAATACCACTTTCAGAACCAAGGTTCCCGGCCCAGACAAACAGCAAATTTGAAAAAGACGCCGTGATTCATGTTCTCCCTAGGTAGTAGAATCAGAAAAACGTCAAGGTTTCAAGATTCTCTCCTTGCCTTAAGAGAGATCCAGAGAATAATGTTCGAAAAAACGGCCTATTACCGTATATGTTCCAAAGGCCTATTCTACTGACAGTGAAACTCAACTTTTAGAACTGAGGTTCCCGGCCCCGACTGACACTAGATTTGTAAAAGTCGTCATGATTCATGTTCTCCCTAGGTAGTAGAATCAGAAAAACATCATGGTGTCAAGATTCTCTCCTTGCCCTAAGAGAGATCCAGAGAATAATGTTGGAAAAAACGGCCTATTACCGCAAAATACCACTTTCAGAACTGAGGTTCCCGGCGCAGACAAACACCAGATTTGAAAAAGACGTCGTGATTCATGTTCTCCCTAGGTAGTATAATCAGAAATACATCATGGTTTCAAGATTCTCTCCTTGCCTTAAGAGAGATCCACGGAATAATGTTGGAAAAAACGGCCTATTACCGCGAAATACCACTTTCAGAACTGAGGTTCCCGGCCCAGAGAATCACCAGATTTGAAAAAGACTTCGTGATTTATGTTCTCCCTACGTAGTACAATCAGAAAAACATCATGGTTTCAACATTCTCTACTTGACTTAAGAGACATCCAGAGAATAATTTTCGAAAAAACAGCCTATTACCGCGAAATATCGCTTTCATAAACGAGGTTCCCGGCCCAGGCAAACAGTTGATTTGAAAAAGACGTCGTGATTCATGTTCTCCCTAGGTAGCATAATCAGAAAAACATCATGGTTTCAAGATTCTCTCCTTGCCTTAAGAGAGATCCAGTGAATAATGTTGGAAAAAACGGCCTATTACCGCGAAATACCACTTTCAGAACTGAGGTTCCCGGCCCAGACAAACACCAGATTTGAAAAAGACGTCGTGATTCATGTTCTCCCTTGGTAGTATAATCAGAAAAACATCATGGTTTCAATATTCTCTCCTTGCCTTAAGAGAGATCCAGAGAATAATGTTGGAAAAAACGGCCTATTACCGCGAAATACCACTTTCAGTACAGAGGTTCCCGGCCCAGACAAACACCAGATTTGAAAAAGACGTCGTGATTCATGTTCTCCCTAGGTAGTATAATCAGAAAAACATCATGGTTTCAAGATTCTCTCCTTGCCTTAAGAGAGATCCAGGGAATAATGTTGGAAAAAACGTCCTATTACCGCGAAATACCACTTTCAGTACAGAGGTTCGTGGCCCAGACAAACACCAGATTTGAAAAAGACGCCGTGATTCATGTTCACCCTAGGCAGTAGAATCAGAAAAACATCATGGTTTCAGGCGTCTCTCCTTGACTTAAGAGAGATCCAAAGAATAAAGTTGGAAAAAATGGCCTATTACCTCATATGCTCTAAAGGCCTATTGTATTGACGGTGAAACTCCACTTTTAGAACTAAGGTTCCCGACCCCGACTAACACCCGATTTGAAAAAGACGTCGTGATTCATGTTCTCCCTAGATAGTAGAATCAGAAAAACATTATGGTTTCAAGATTCTATCCTTGCCTTAAGAGAGATCCAGAAAATAATTTTGGAAAAAACGGCCTATTACCGCGAAATACCACTTTCAGAACCAAAGTTCCCGGCCCAGACAAACAGCAAATTTGAAAAAGACGCCGTGATTCATGTTCTCCCTAGGTAGTAGAATCAGAAAAACGTCATGGTTTCAAGATTCTCTCCTTGCCTTAAGAGAGATCCAGAGAATAATGTTCGAAAAAACGGCCTATTACCGCATATGTTCCAAAGGCCTATTCTATTGACGGTGAAACTCAACTTTTAGAACTGAGGCTCCCGGCCCCGACTGACAATAGATTTGTAAAAGTCGTCATGATTCAGGTTCTCCCTAGGTAGTAGAATCAGAAAAACATCATGGTGTCAAGATTCTCTCCTTGCCCTAAGAGAGATCCAGAGAATAATGTTGGAAAAAATGGCCTATTACCGCTAAATACTACTTTCAGAACTGAGGTTCCCGGCCCAGACAAACACCAGATTTGAAAAAGACGTCATGATTCATGTTCTCCCTAGGTATTAGAATCAGAAAAACATCATGGTTTCAAGATTCTCTCCTTCCCTTAAGAGACATCCAGGGAATAATGTTGGAAAAAACGGCCTATTACCGCGAAATACCACTTTCAGAACTGAGGTTCCCGGCCCAGACAAACACCAGATTTGAAAAAGACGTCGTGATTCATGTTCTCCCTAGGTAGTAGAATCAGAAAAACATCATGGTTTAAAGATCCTCTCCTTGCCTTAAGAGAGATCCAGGGAATAATGTTGGAAAAAACGGCCTATTACCGCGAAATACCACTTTCAGACTTGAGGTTCCCGGCCCACACAAACACCGGATTTGAAAAAGACGTCGTGATTCATGTTCTCCGTAGTTATTAGAATCAGAAAAACATCATGGTTTCAAGATTCTCTCCTTGCCTTAAGAGAGATCCAGGGAATAATGTTGGAAAAAACGGCCTATTACCGCGAAATACCACTTTCAGAACTGAGGTTCCCGGACCAGACAAACACCAGATTTGAAAAAGACGTTGTGATTCATGTTCTCCTTAGGTAGTATAATCAGAAATACATCATGTTTCAAGATTCTCTCCTTGCCTTAAGAGAGATCCAGGGAACAATGTTGGAAAAAACGGCCTATTACTGCGAAATACCAGTCTCAGAACTGAGGTTCCCGGCCCAGACAAACACCAGATTTGAAAAAGACGTTGTGATTCTTGTTCTCCCTAGGTAGTATAATCAGAAATACATCATTGTTTCAAGATTCTCTCCTTGCCTTAAGAGAGATCCAGAGAATAATGTTCGAAAAAACGGCCTATTACCGCTTATGTTCCAAAGGCATATTCTATTGACGGTGAAACTCAACTTTTAGAACTGAGGTACCCGGCCCCGACTGACACTAGATTTGTAAAAGTCGTCGTGATTCATGTTCTCCCTAGGTAGTAGAATCAGAAAAACATCAGGGTGTCAAGATTCTCTCCTTTCCCTAAGAGAGATCCAGAGAATAATGTTGGAAAAAACGGCCTATTACCGCGAAATACCACTTTCAGAACTGAGGTTCCCGGCCCAGACAAACACCAGATTTGAAAAAGACGTCGTGATTCATGTTCTCCCTAGGTATTAGAATCAGAAAAACATCATGGTTTCAAGATTCTCTCCTTTCCCTAAGAGAGAACCAGAGAATAATGTTGGAAAAAACGGCCTATTACCGCGAAATACCACTTTCAGAACTGAGGTTCCCGGCCCAGACAAACACCAGATTTGAAAAAGATGTCGTGATTCATGTTCTCCCTAGGTATTAGAATCAGAAAAACATCAAGGTGTCAAGATTCTCTCCTTGCCCTAACAGAGATCCAGAGAATAATGTTGGAAAAAACGGCCTATTACCGCAAAATACCACTTTCAGAACTGAGGTTCCCGGCCCAGAGAAACACCAGATTTGAAAAAGACGTTGTGATTCATGTTCTCCCTAGGTAGTATAATCAGAAAAACATCATGCTTTCAAGATTCTCTCCTTGCCTTAAGAGAGATCCAGGGAATAATGTTGGAAAAAACGGACTATTACCGCGAAATACCACTTTCAGAACTGAGGTTCCCGGCCCAGACAAACACCAGATTTGAAAAAGACATCGTGATTCATGTTCTCCCTACGTAGTACAATCAGAAAAACATCATGGTTTCAACATTCTCTACTTGACTTAAGAGACATCCAGAGAATAATTTTCGAAAAAACAGCCTATTACCGCGAAATATCGCTTTCAGAAATGAGGTTCCCGGCCCAGACAAACACCAGATTTGAAAAAGACGTCGTGATTCATGTTCTCCCTAGGTAGCATAATCAGAAAAACATCATGGTTTCAAGATTCTCTCCTTGCCTTAAGAGAGATCCAGTGAATAATGTTGGAAAAAACGGCCTATTACCGCGAAATACCACTTTCAGAACTGAGGTTCCCGGCCCAGAGAAACACCAGATTTGAAAAAGACGTCGTGATTCATGTTCTCCCTAGGTAGTATAATCAGAAAAACATCATGGTTTCAAGATTCTCTCCTTGCCTTAAGAGAGATCCAGGGAATAATGTTGGAAAAAACGGCCTTTACCGCGAAATACCACTTTCAGAACCAAGGTTCCCGGCCCAGACAAACAGCAAATTTGAAAAAGACGCCGTGATTCATGTTCTCCCTAGGTAGTAGAATCAGAAAAACGTCAAGGTTTCAAGATTCTCTCCTTGCCTTAAGAGAGATCCAGAGAATAATGTTCGAAAAAACGGCCTATTACCGTATATGTTCCAAAGGCCTATTCTACTGACAGTGAAACTCAACTTTTAGAACTGAGGTTCCCGGCCCCGACTGACACTAGATTTGTAAAAGTCGTCATGATTCATGTTCTCCCTAGGTAGTAGAATCAGAAAAACATCATGGTGTCAAGATTCTCTCCTTGCCCTAAGAGAGATCCAGAGAATAATGTTGGAAAAAACGGCCTATTACCGCAAAATACCACTTTCAGAACTGAGGTTCCCGGCGCAGACAAACACCAGATTTGAAAAAGACGTCGTGATTCATGTTCTCCCTAGGTAGTATAATCAGAAATACATCATGGTTTCAAGATTCTCTCCTTGCCTTAAGAGAGATCCACGGAATAATGTTGGAAAAAACGGCCTATTACCGCGAAATACCACTTTCAGAACTGAGGTTCCCGGCCCAGAGAATCACCAGATTTGAAAAAGACTTCGTGATTTATGTTCTCCCTACGTAGTACAATCAGAAAAACATCATGGTTTCAACATTCTCTACTTGACTTAAGAGACATCCAGAGAATAATTTTCGAAAAAACAGCCTATTACCGCGAAATATCGCTTTCATAAACGAGGTTCCCGGCCCAGGCAAACAGTTGATTTGAAAAAGACGTCGTGATTCATGTTCTCCCTAGGTAGCATAATCAGAAAAACATCATGGTTTCAAGATTCTCTCCTTGCCTTAAGAGAGATCCAGTGAATAATGTTGGAAAAAACGGCCTATTACCGCGAAATACCACTTTCAGAACTGAGGTTCCCGGCCCAGACAAACACCAGATTTGAAAAAGACGTCGTGATTCATGTTCTCCCTTGGTAGTATAATCAGAAAAACATCATGGTTTCAATATTCTCTCCTTGCCTTAAGAGAGATCCAGAGAATAATGTTGGAAAAAACGGCCTATTACCGCGAAATACCACTTTCAGTACAGAGGTTCCCGGCCCAGACAAACACCAGATTTGAAAAAGACGTCGTGATTCATGTTCTCCCTAGGTAGTATAATCAGAAAAACATCATGGTTTCAAGATTCTCTCCTTGCCTTAAGAGAGATCCAGGGAATAATGTTGGAAAAAACGTCCTATTACCGCGAAATACCACTTTCAGTACAGAGGTTCGTGGCCCAGACAAACACCAGATTTGAAAAAGACGCCGTGATTCATGTTCACCCTAGGCAGTAGAATCAGAAAAACATCATGGTTTCAGGCGTCTCTCCTTGACTTAAGAGAGATCCAAAGAATAAAGTTGGAAAAAATGGCCTATTACCTCATATGCTCTAAAGGCCTATTGTATTGACGGTGAAACTCCACTTTTAGAACTAAGGTTCCCGACCCCGACTAACACCCGATTTGAAAAAGACGTCGTGATTCATGTTCTCCCTAGATAGTAGAATCAGAAAAACATTAT
Source organism: Liasis olivaceus (assembly GCA_030867105.1). Lineage (NCBI taxonomy): Eukaryota > Metazoa > Chordata > Lepidosauria > Squamata > Pythonidae > Liasis > Liasis olivaceus. The sequence goes on from CM061351.1 coordinate 62,505,443, forward strand.
GGTTTCAAGATTCTATCCTTGCCTTAAGAGAGATCCAGAAAATAATTTTGGAAAAAACGGCCTATTACCGCGAAATACCACTTTCAGAACCAAAGTTCCCGGCCCAGACAAACAGCAAATTTGAAAAAGACGCCGTGATTCATGTTCTCCCTAGGTAGTAGAATCAGAAAAACGTCATGGTTTCAAGATTCTCTCCTTGCCTTAAGAGAGATCCAGAGAATAATGTTCGAAAAAACGGCCTATTACCGCATATGTTCCAAAGGCCTATTCTATTGACGGTGAAACTCAACTTTTAGAACTGAGGCTCCCGGCCCCGACTGACAATAGATTTGTAAAAGTCGTCATGATTCAGGTTCTCCCTAGGTAGTAGAATCAGAAAAACATCATGGTGTCAAGATTCTCTCCTTGCCCTAAGAGAGATCCAGAGAATAATGTTGGAAAAAATGGCCTATTACCGCTAAATACTACTTTCAGAACTGAGGTTCCCGGCCCAGACAAACACCAGATTTGAAAAAGACGTCGTGATTCATGTTCTCCCTAGGTATTAGAATCAGAAAAACATCATGGTTTCAAGATTCTCTCCTTCCCTTAAGAGACATCCAGGGAAAAATGTTGGAAAAAACGGCCTATTACCGCGAAATACCACTTTCAGAACTGAGGTTCCCGGCCCAGACAAACACCAGATTTGAAAAAGACGTCGTGATTCATGTTCTCCCTAGGTAGTATAATCAGAAAAACATCATGGTTTAAAGATCCTCTCCTTGCCTTAAGAGAGATCCAGGGAATAATGTTGGAAAAAACGGCCTATTACCGCGAAATACCACTTTCAGACTTGAGGTTCCCGGCCCACACAAACACCGGATTTGAAAAAGGCGTCGTGATTCATGTTCTCCCTAGGTAGTATAATCAGAAAAACATCATGGTTTAAATATTCTCTCCTTACCTTAAGAGAGATTCAGAGAATAATGTTGGAAATAACGGCCTATTACCGCGAAATACCACTTTCAGTACAGAGGTTCCCGGCCCAGACAAACACCAGATTTGAAAAAGACGCCGTGATTCATGTTCACCCTAGGCAGTAGAATCAGAAAAACATCATGGTTTCAGGCGTCTCTCCTTGACTTAAGAGAGATCCAAAGAATAAAGTTGGAAAAAATGGCCTATTACCTCATATGCTCTAAAGGCCTATTGTATTAACGGTGAAACTCCACTTTTAGAACTAAGGTTCCCGACCCCGACTAACACCCGATTTGAAAAAGACGTCGTGATTCATGTTCTCCCTAGATAGTAGAATCAGAAAAACATTATGGTTTCAACATTCTATCCTTGCCTTAAGAGAGATCCAGAAAATAATGTTGGAAAAAACGGCCTATTACCGCAAAATACCACTTTCAGAACCAAGGTTCCCGGCCCAGACAACCAGCAAATTTGAAAAAGACGCCGTGATTCATGTTCTCCCTAGGTAGTAGAATCAGAAAAACGTCAAGGTTTCAAGATTCTCTCCTTGCCTTAAGAGAGATCCAGAGAATAATGTTCGAAAAAACGGCCTATTACCGCATATGTTCCAAAGGCCTATTCTATTGACGGTGAAACTTAACTTTTAGAACTGAGGTTCCGGGCCCCGACTGACACTAGATTTGTAAAAGTCATCGTGATTCATGTTCTCCCTAGGTAGTAGAAACAGAAAAACATCATGGTGTCAAGATTCTCTCCTTTCCCTAAGAGAGATCCAGAGAATAATGTTGGAAAAAACGGCCTATTACCGCGAAATACCACTTTCAGAACTGAGGTTTCCGGCCCAGACAAACACCAGATTTGAAAAAGAAGTCGTGATTTATTTTCTCCCTAGGTAGTATAATCAGAAAAACATCATGGTTTCAATATTCTCTCCTTGCCTTAAGAGAGATTCAGAGAATAATGTTGGAAATAACGGCCTATTACTGCGAAATACCACTTTCAGTACAGAGGTTCCCGGCCTAGACAAACACCAGATTTGAAAAAGACGCCGTGATTCATGTTCACCCTAGGCAGTAGAATCAGAAAAACATCATGGTGTCAAAATTCTCTCCTTTCCCTAAGAGAGATCCAGAGAATAATGTTGGAAAAAACGGCCTATTACCGCGAAATACCACTTTCAGACCTGAGGTTCCCGGCCCAGAGAAACACCAGATTTGAAAAAGACGTCGTGATTCATGTTCTCCCTAGGTAGTAGAATCAGAAAAACGTCATGGTTTCAAGATTCTCCCCTTGCCTTAAGAGAGATCCAGAGAATAATGTTCGATAAAAAGGCCTATTACCGCATATGTTCCAAAGGCCTATTCTATTGACGGTGAAACTCAAGTTTTAGAACTGAGGTTCCGGGCCCCGACTGACACTAGATTTGTAAAAGTCGTCGTGATTCATGTTCTCCCTAGGTAGTAGAATCAGAAATACATCATGGTTTCAAGATTCTCTCCTTGCCTTAAGAGAGATCCAGGGAATAATGTTGGAAAAAACGGCCTATTACCGCGAAATACCACTTTCAGAACTGAGGTTCCCGGCCCACACAAACACCAGATTTGAAAAAGACGTCATGATTCATGTTCTCCCTAGGTAGTATAATCAGAAAAACATCATGGTTTCAATATTCTCTCCTTGCCTTAAGAGAGATTCAGAGAATAATGTTGGAAATAACGGCCTATTACCGCGAAATACCACTTTCAGTACAGAGGTTCCCGGCCCAGACAAACACCAGATTTGAAAAAGACGCCGTGATTCATGTTCACCCTAGGCAGTACAATGAGAAAAACATCATGGTTTCAGGCGTCTCTCCTTGACTTAAGAGAGATCCAAAGAATACAGTTGGAAAAAATGGCCTATTACCTCATATGCTCTAAAGGCCTATTGTATTGACGGTGAAAGTCCACTTTTAGAACTAAGGTTTCCGACCCCCACTAACACCCGATTTGAAAAAGACTTCGTGATTCCTGTTCTCCCTAGATAGTAGAATCAGAAAAACATTATGGTTTCAAGATTCTATCCTTGCCTTAAGAGAGATCCAGAAAATAATGTTGGAAAAAATGGCCTATTACCGCGAAATACCACTTTCAGAACCAAGGTTCCCGGCCCAGACAAACAGCAAATTTGAAAAAGACGCCGTGATTCATATTCTCCCTAGGTAGTAGAATCAGAAAAAGGTCATGGTTTCAAAATTCTCTCCTTGCTTTAAGAGAGATCCAGAGAATAATGTTCGAAAAAACGGCCTATTACCGCATATGTTCCAAAGGCCTATTCTATTGACGGTGAAACATAACTTTTAGAACTGAGGTTCCGGGCCCCGACTGACACTAGATTTGTAAAAGTCATCGTGATTCATGTTCTCCCTAGGTAGTAGAATCAGAAAAACATCATGGTGTCAAGATTCTCTCCTTTCCCTAAGAGAGATCCAGAGAATAATGTTGGAAAAAACGGCCTATTACCGCGAAATACCACTTTCAGAACTGAGGTTCCCGGCCCAGACAAACACCAGATTTGAAAAAGAAGTCGTGATTAATTTTCTCCCTAGGTAGTATAATCAGAAAAACATCATGGTTTCAATATTCTCTCCTTGCCTTAAGAGAGATTCAGAGAATAATGTTGGAAATAACGGCCTATTACTGCGAAATACCACTTTCAGTACAGAGGTTCCCGGCCTAGACAAACACCAGATTTGAAAAAGACGCCGTGATTCATGTTCACCCTAGGCAGTAGAATCAGAAAAACATCATGGTGTCAAAATTCTCTCCTTTCCCTAAGAGAGATCCAGAGAATAATGTTGGAAAAAACGGCCTATTACCGCGAAATACCACTTTCAGACCTGAGGTTCCCGGCCCAGAGAAACACCAGATTTGAAAAAGACGTCGTGATTCATGTTCTCCCTAGGTAGTAGAATCAGAAAAACGTCATGGTTTCAAGATTCTCCCCTTGCCTTAAGAGAGATCCAGAGAATAATGTTCGATAAAAAGGCCTATTACCGCATATGTTCCAAAGGCCTATTCTATTGACGGTGAAACTGAAGTTTTAGAACTGAGGTTCCGGGCCCCGACTGACACTAGATTTGTAAAAGTCGTCGTGATTCATGTTCTCCCTAGGTAGTAGAAACGGAAAAACATCATGGTGTCAAGATTCTCTCCTTTCCCTAAGAGAGATCCAGAGAATAATGTTGGAAAAAACGGCCTATTACCGCGAAATACCACTTTCAGAACTGAGGTTCCCGGCCCAGACAAACACCAGATTTGAAAAAGACGTCGTGATTCATTTTCTCCCTAGGTAGTATAATCAGAAATACATCATGGTTTCAAGATTCTCTCCTTTCCTTAAGAGAGATCCAGGGAATAATGTTGGAAAAAACGGCCTATTACCGCGAAATACCACTTTCAGAACTGAGGTTCCCGGCCCAGACAAACACAAGATTTGAAAAAGACGTCGTGATTCATGTTCTCCCTAGGTAGTATAATCAGAAAAACATCATGGTTTCAATATTCTCTTCTTGCCTTAAGAGAGATTCAGAGAATAATGTTGGAAATAACGGCCTATTACTGCGAAATACCACTTACAGTACAGAGGTTCCCGGCCCAAACAAACACCAGATTTGAAAAAGACGCCGTGATTCATGTTCACCCTAGGCAGTAGAATCAGAAAAACATCATGGTTTCAGGCGTCTCTCCTTGACTTAAGAGAGATCCAAAGAATACAGTTGGAAAAAATGGCCTATTACCTCATATGCTCTAAAGGCCTATTGTATTGACGGTGAAAGTCCACTTTTAGAACTAAGGTTTCCGACCCCGACTAACACCCGATTTGAAAAAGACGTCGTGATTCATGTTCTCCCTAGATAGTAGAATCAGAAAAACATTATGGTTTCAAGATTCTATCCTTGCCTGAAGAGAGATCCAGAAAATATGTTGGAAAAAAAGGACTATTACCGCGAAATACCACTTTCAGAACCAAGGTTCCCGGCCCAGAGAAAGAGCAAATTTGAAAAAGACGCCGTGATTCATATTCTCCCTAGGTAGTAGAATCAGAAAAAGGTCATGGTTTCAAGATTCTCTCCTTGCTTTAAGAGAGATCCAGAGAATAATGTTCGAAAAAACGGCCTATTACCGAATATCTTCCAAAGGCCTATTGTATTGACGGTGAAACTTAACTATTAGAACTGAGGTTCCCGGCCCCGACTGACACTACATTTGTAAAAGTCGTAGTGATTCATGTTCTCCCTAGGTAGAAGAATCAGAAAAACATCATGGTGTCAAGATTCTCTCCTTTCCCTAAGAGAGATCCAGAGAATAATGTTGGAAAAAACGGCCTATTACCGCGAAATACCACTTTCAGAACTGAGGTTCCCGGCCCAGACAAACACCAGATTTGAAAAAGACGTCGTGATTCATGTTCTCCCTTGGTAGTATAATCAGAAAAACATCATGGTTTCAATATTCTCTCCTTGCCTTAAGAGAGATCCAGAAAATAATGTTGGAAATAACGGCCTATTACCGCGAAATACCACTTTCAGTACAGAGGTTCCCGGCCCAGACAAACACCAGATTTGAAAAAGACGTCGTGATTCATGTTCTCCCTAGGTAGTATAATCAGAAAAACATGATGGTTTCAAGATTCTCTCCTTGCCTTAAGAGAGATCCAGGGAATAATGTTGGAAAAAACGTCCTATTACCGCGAAATACCACTTTCAGAACTGAGGTTCCCGGCCCAGACAAACACCAGATTTGAAAAAGACGCCGTGATTCATGTTCACCCTAGGCAGTAGAATCAGAAAAACATCATGGTTTCAGGCGTCTCTCCTTGACTTAAGAGAGATCCAAAGAATAAAGTTGGAAAAAATGGCCTATTACCTCATATGCTCTAAAGGCCTATTGTATTGACGGTGAAACTCCACTTTTAGAACTAAGGTTCCCGACCCCGACTAACACCCGATTTGAAAAAGATGTCGTGATTCATGTTCTCCCTAGGTAGTATAATCAGAAAAACATCATGGTTTCAAGATTCTCTCCTTGCCTTAAGAGAGATCCAGAAAATAATGTTGGAAAAAAACGACCTATTACCGCGAAATACCACTTTCAGAACTGAGGTTCCCGGCCCACACAAACACCAGATTTGAAAAAGACGTCGTGATTCATGTTCTCCCTAGGTAGTACAATCAGAAAAACATCATGGTTTCAAGATTCTCTCCTTGCCTTAAGAGAGACCCAGGGAATAATGTTGGAAAAAACGGCCTATTACCGCGAAATACCACTTTCAGAACTGAGGTTCCCGGCCCACACAAACACCAGATTTGAAAAAGACGTCATGATTCATGTTCTCCCTAGGTAGTATAATCAGAAAAACATCATGGTTTCAATATTCTCTCCTTGCCTTAAGAGAGATTCAGAGAATAATGTTGGAAATAACGGCCTATTACCGCGAAATACCACTTTCAGTACAGAGGTTCCCGGCCCAGACAAACACCAGATTTGAAAAAGACGCCGTGATTCATGTTCACCCTAGGCAGTAGAATCAGAAAAACATCATGGTTTCAGGCGTCTCTCCTTGACTTAAGAGAGATCCAAAGAATAAAGTTGGAAAAAATGGCCTATTACCTCATATGCTCTAAAGGCCTATTGTATTGACGGTGAAACTCCACTTTTAGAACTAAGGTTCCCGACCCCGACTAACACCCGATTTGAAAAAGACATCGTGATTCATGTTCTCCCTAGATAGTAGAATCAGAAAAACATTATGGTTTCAAGATTCTATCCTTGCCTTAAGAGAGATCCAGAAAATAATTTTGGAAAAAACGGCCTATTACCGCGAAATACCACTTTCAGAACCAAAGTTCCCGGCCCAGACAAACAGCAAATTTGAAAAAGACGCCGTGATTCATGTTCTCCCTAGGTAGTAGAATCAGAAAAACGTCATGGTTTCAAGATTCTCTCCTTGCCTTAAGAGAGATCCAGAGAATAATGTTCGAAAAAACGGCCTATTACCGCATATGTTCCAAAGGCCTATTCTATTGACGGTGAAACTCAACTTTTAGAACTGAGGCTCCCGGCCCCGACTGACAATAGATTTGTAAAAGTCGTCATGATTCAGGTTCTCCCTAGGTAGTAGAATCAGAAAAACATCATGGTGTCAAGATTCTCTCCTTGCCCTAAGAGAGATCCAGAGAATAATGTTGGAAAAAATGGCCTATTACCGCTAAATACTACTTTCAGAACTGAGGTTCCCGGCCCAGACAAACACCAGATTTGAAAAAGACGTCGTGATTCATGTTCTCCCTAGGTATTAGAATCAGAAAAACATCATGGTTTCAAGATTCTCTCCTTCCCTTAAGAGACATCCAGGGAATAATGTTGGAAAAAACGGCCTATTACCGCGAAATACCACTTTCAGAACTGAGGTTCCCGGCCCAGACAAACACCAGATTTGAAAAAGACGTCGTGATTCATGTTCTCCCTAGGTAGTATAATCAGAAAAACATCATGGTTTAAAGATCCTCTCCTTGCCTTAAGAGAGATCCAGGGAATAATGTTGGAAAAAACGGCCTATTACCGCGAAATACCACTTTCAGACTTGAGGTTCCCGGCCCACACAAACACCGGATTTGAAAAAGGCGTCGTGATTCATGTTCTCCCTAGGTAGTATAATCAGAAAAACATCATGGTTTAAATATTCTCTCCTTACCTTAAGAGAGATTCAGAGAATAATGTTGGAAATAACGGCCTATTACCGCGAAATACCACTTTCAGTACAGAGGTTCCCGGCCCAGACAAACACCAGATTTGAAAAAGACGCCGTGATTCATGTTCACCCTAGGCAGTAGAATCAGAAAAACATCATGGTTTCAGGCGTCTCTCCTTGACTTAAGAGAGATCCAAAGAATAAAGTTGGAAAAAATGGCCTATTACCTCATATGCTCTAAAGGCCTATTGTATTAACGGTGAAACTCCACTTTTAGAACTAAGGTTCCCGACCCCGACTAACACCCGATTTGAAAAAGACGTCGTGATTCATGTTCTCCCTAGATAGTAGAATCAGAAAAACATTATGGTTTCAACATTCTATCCTTGCCTTAAGAGAGATCCAGAAAATAATGTTGGAAAAAACGGCCTATTACCGCAAAATACCACTTTCAGAACCAAGGTTCCCGGCCCAGACAACCAGCAAATTTGAAAAAGACGCCGTGATTCATGTTCTCCCTAGGTAGTAGAATCAGAAAAACGTCAAGGTTTCAAGATTCTCTCCTTGCCTTAAGAGAGATCCAGAGAATAATGTTCGAAAAAACGGCCTATTACCGCATATGTTCCAAAGGCCTATTCTATTGACGGTGAAACTTAACTTTTAGAACTGAGGTTCCGGGCCCCGACTGACACTAGATTTGTAAAAGTCATCGTGATTCATGTTCTCCCTAGGTAGTAGAATCAGAAAAACATCATGGTGTCAAGATTCTCTCCTTTCCCTAAGAGAGATCCAGAGAATAATGTTGGAAAAAACGGCCTATTACCGCGAAATACCACTTTCAGAACTGAGGTTCCCGGCCCAGACAAACACCAGATTTGAAAAAGAAGTCGTGATTAATTTTCTCCCTAGGTAGTATAATCAGAAAAACATCATGGTTTCAATATTCTCTCCTTGCCTTAAGAGAGATTCAGAGAATAATGTTGGAAATAACGGCCTATTACTGCGAAATACCACTTTCAGTACAGAGGTTCCCGGCCTAGACAAACACCAGATTTGAAAAAGACGCCGTGATTCATGTTCACCCTAGGCAGTAGAATCAGAAAAACATCATGGTGTCAAAATTCTCTCCTTTCCCTAAGAGAGATCCAGAGAATAATGTTGGAAAAAACGGCCTATTACCGCGAAATACCACTTTCAGACCTGAGGTTCCCGGCCCAGAGAAACACCAGATTTGAAAAAGACGTCGTGATTCATGTTCTCCCTAGGTAGTAGAATCAGAAAAACGTCATGGTTTCAAGATTCTCCCCTTGCCTTAAGAGAGATCCAGAGAATAATGTTCGATAAAAAGGCCTATTACCGCATATGTTCCAAAGGCCTATTCTATTGACGGTGAAACTGAAGTTTTAGAACTGAGGTTCCGGGCCCCGACTGACACTAGATTTGTAAAAGTCGTCGTGATTCATGTTCTCCCTAGGTAGTAGAAACGGAAAAACATCATGGTGTCAAGATTCTCTCCTTTCCCTAAGAGAGATCCAGAGAATAATGTTGGAAAAAACGGCCTATTACCGCGAAATACCACTTTCAGAACTGAGGTTCCCGGCCCAGACAAACACCAGATTTGAAAAAGACGTCGTGATTCATTTTCTCCCTAGGTAGTATAATCAGAAATACATCATGGTTTCAAGATTCTCTCCTTGCCTTAAGAGAGATCCAGGGAATAATGTTGGAAAAAACGGCCTATTACCGCGAAATACCACTTTCAGAACTGAGGTTCCCGGCCCAGACAAACACAAGATTTGAAAAAGACGTCGTGATTCATGTTCTCCCTAGGTAGTATAATCAGAAAAACATCATGGTTTCAATATTCTCTCCTTGCCTTAAGAGAGATTCAGAGAATAATGTTGGAAATAACGGCCTATTACTGCGAAATACCACTTACAGTACAGAGGTTCCCGGCCCAAACAAACACCAGATTTGAAAAAGACGCCGTGATTCATGTTCACCCTAGGCAGTAGAATCAGAAAAACATCATGGTTTCAGGCGTCTCTCCTTGACTTAAGAGAGATCCAAAGAATACAGTTGGAAAAAATGGCCTATTACCTCATATGCTCTAAAGGCCTATTGTATTGACGGTGAAAGTCCACTTTTAGAACTAAGGTTTCCGACCCCGACTAACACCCGATTTGAAAAAGACGTCGTGATTCATGTTCTCCCTAGATAGTAGAATCAGAAAAACATTATGGTTTCAAGATTCTATCCTTGCCTGAAGAGAGATCCAGAAAATATGTTGGAAAAAAAGGACTATTACCGCGAAATACCACTTTCAGAACCAAGGTTCCCGGCCCAGAGAAAGAGCAAATTTGAAAAAGACGCCGTGATTCATATTCTCCCTAGGTAGTAGAATCAGAAAAAGGTCATGGTTTCAAGATTCTCTCCTTGCTTTAAGAGAGATCCAGAGAATAATGTTCGAAAAAACGGCCTATTACCGAATATCTTCCAAAGGCCTATTGTATTGACGGTGAAACTTAACTATTAGAACTGAGGTTCCCGGCCCCGACTGACACTACATTTGTAAAAGTCGTAGTGATTCATGTTCTCCCTAGGTAGAAGAATCAGAAAAACATCATGGTGTCAAGATTCTCTCCTTTCCCTAAGAGAGATCCAGAGAATAATGTTGGAAAAAACGGCCTATTACCGCGAAATACCACTTTCAGAACTGAGGTTCCCGGCCCAGACAAACACCAGATTTGAAAAAGACGTCGTGATTCATGTTCTCCCTTGGTAGTATAATCAGAAAAACATCATGGTTTCAATATTCTCTCCTTGCCTTAAGAGAGATCCAGAAAATAATGTTGGAAATAACGGCCTATTACCGCGAAATACCACTTTCAGTACAGAGGTTCCCGGCCCAGACAAACACCAGATTTGAAAAAGACGTCGTGATTCATGTTCTCCCTAGGTAGTATAATCAGAAAAACATGATGGTTTCAAGATTCTCTCCTTGCCTTAAGAGAGATCCAGGGAATAATGTTGGAAAAAACGTCCTATTACCGCGAAATACCACTTTCAGAACTGAGGTTCCCGGCCCAGACAAACACCAGATTTGAAAAAGACGCCGTGATTCATGTTCACCCTAGGCAGTAGAATCAGAAAAACATCATGGTTTCAGGCGTCTCTCCTTGACTTAAGAGAGATCCAAAGAATAAAGTTGGAAAAAATGGCCTATTACCTCATATGCTCTAAAGGCCTATTGTATTGACGGTGAAACTCCACATTTAGAACTAAGGTTCCCGACCCCGACTAACACCCGATTTGAAAAAGATGTCGTGATTCATGTTCTCCCTAGGTAGTATAATCAGAAATACATCATGGTTTCAAGATTCTCTCCTTGCCTTAAGAGAGATCCACGGAATAATGTTGGAAAAAACGGCCTATTACCGCGAAATACCACTTTCAGAACTGAGGTTCCCGGCCCAGAGAATCACCAGATTTGAAAAAGACTTCGTGATTTATGTTCTCCCTACGTAGTACAATCAGAAAAACATCATGGTTTCAACATTCTCTACTTGACTTAAGAGACATCCAGAGAATAATTTTCGAAAAAACAGCCTATTACCGCGAAATATCGCTTTCATAAATGAGGTTCCCGGCCCAGGCAAACACTTGATTTGAAAAAGACGTCGTGATTCATGTTCTCCCTAGGTAGCATAATCAGAAAAACATCATGGTTTCAAGATTCTCTCCTTGCCTTAAGAGAGATCCAGTGAATAATGTTGGAAAAAACGGCCTATTACCGCGAAATACCACTTTCAGAACTGAGGTTCCCGGCCCAGACAAACACCAGATTTGAAAAAGACGTCGTGATTCATGTTCTCCCTTGGTAGTATAATCAGAAAAACATCATGGTTTCAATATTCTCTCCTTGCCTTAAGAGAGATCCAGAGAATAATGTTGGAAAAAACGGCCTATTACCGCGAAATACCACTTTCAGTACAGAGGTTCCCGGCCCAGACAAACACCAGATTTGAAAAAGACGTCGTGATTCATGTTCTCCCTAGGTAGTATAATCAGAAAAACATCATGGTTTCAAGATTCTCTCCTTGCCTTAAGAGAGATCCAGGGAATAATGTTGGAAAAAACGTCCTATTACCGCGAAATACCACTTTCAGTACAGAGGTTCGCGGCCCAGACAAACACCAGATTTGAAAAAGACGCCGTGATTCATGTTCACCCTAGGCAGTAGAATCAGAAAAACATCATGGTTTCAGGCGTCTCTCCTTGACTTAAGAGAGATCCAAAGAATAAAGTTGGAAAAAATGGCCTATTACCTCATATGCTCTAAAGGCCTATTGTATTGACGGTGAAACTCCACTTTTAGAACTAAGGTTCCCGACCCCGACTAACACCCGATTTGAAAAAGACGTCGTGATTCATGTTCTCCCTAGATAGTAGAATCAGAAAAACATTATGGTTTCAAGATTCTATCCTTGCCTTAAGAGAGATCCAGAAAATAATTTTGGAAAAAACGGCCTATTACCGCGAAATACCACTTTCAGAACCAAAGTTCCCGGCCCAGACAAACAGCAAATTTGAAAAAGACGCCGTGATTCATGTTCTCCCTAGGTAGTAGAATCAGAAAAACGTCATGGTTTCAAGATTCTCTCCTTGCCTTAAGAGAGATCCAGAGAATAATGTTCGAAAAAACGGCCTATTACCGCATATGTTCCAAAGGCCTATTCTATTGACGGTGAAACTCAACTTTTAGAACTGAGGCTCCCGGCCCCGACTGACAATAGATTTGTAAAAGTCGTCATGATTCAGGTTCTCCCTAGGTAGTAGAATCAGAAAAACATCATGGTGTCAAGATTCTCTCCTTGCCCTAAGAGAGATCCAGAGAATAATGTTGGAAAAAATGGCCTATTACCGCTAAATACTACTTTCAGAACTGAGGTTCCCGGCCCAGACAAACACCAGATTTGAAAAAGACGTCGTGATTCATGTTCTCCCTAGGTATTAGAATCAGAAAAACATCATGGTTTCAAGATTCTCTCCTTCCCTTAAGAGACATCCAGGGAAAAATGTTGGAAAAAACGGCCTATTACCGCGAAATACCACTTTCAGAACTGAGGTTCCCGGCCCAGACAAACACCAGATTTGAAAAAGACGTCGTGATTCATGTTCTCCCTAGGTAGTATAATCAGAAAAACATCATGGTTTAAAGATCCTCTCCTTGCCTTAAGAGAGATCCAGGGAATAATGTTGGAAAAAACGGCCTATTACCGCGAAATACCACTTTCAGACTTGAGGTTCCCGGCCCACACAAACACCGGATTTGAAAAAGGCGTCGTGATTCATGTTCTCCCTAGGTAGTATAATCAGAAAAACATCATGGTTTAAATATTCTCTCCTTACCTTAAGAGAGATTCAGAGAATAATGTTGGAAATAACGGCCTATTACCGCGAAATACCACTTTCAGTACAGAGGTTCCCGGCCCAGACAAACACCAGATTTGAAAAAGACGCCGTGATTCATGTTCACCCTAGGCAGTAGAATCAGAAAAACATCATGGTTTCAGGCGTCTCTCCTTGACTTAAGAGAGATCCAAAGAATAAAGTTGGAAAAAATGGCCTATTACCTCATATGCTCTAAAGGCCTATTGTATTAACGGTGAAACTCCACTTTTAGAACTAAGGTTCCCGACCCCGACTAACACCCGATTTGAAAAAGACGTCGTGATTCATGTTCTCCCTAGATAGTAGAATCAGAAAAACATTATGGTTTCAACATTCTATCCTTGCCTTAAGAGAGATCCAGAAAATAATGTTGGAAAAAACGGCCTATTACCGCAAAATACCACTTTCAGAACCAAGGTTCCCGGCCCAGACAACCAGCAAATTTGAAAAAGACGCCGTGATTCATGTTCTCCCTAGGTAGTAGAATCAGAAAAACGTCAAGGTTTCAAGATTCTCTCCTTGCCTTAAGAGAGATCCAGAGAATAATGTTCGAAAAAACGGCCTATTACCGCATATGTTCCAAAGGCCTATTCTATTGACGGTGAAACTTAACTTTTAGAACTGAGGTTCCGGGCCCCGACTGACACTAGATTTGTAAAAGTCATCGTGATTCATGTTCTCCCTAGGTAGTAGAATCAGAAAAACATCATGGTGTCAAGATTCTCTCCTTTCCCTAAGAGAGATCCAGAGAATAATGTTGGAAAAAACGGCCTATTACCGCGAAATACCACTTTCAGAACTGAGGTTTCCGGCCCAGACAAACACCAGATTTGAAAAAGAAGTCGTGATTTATTTTCTCCCTAGGTAGTATAATCAGAAAAACATCATGGTTTCAATATTCTCTCCTTGCCTTAAGAGAGATTCAGAGAATAATGTTGGAAATAACGGCCTATTACTGCGAAATACCACTTTCAGTACAGAGGTTCCCGGCCTAGACAAACACCAGATTTGAAAAAGACGCCGTGATTCATGTTCACCCTAGGCAGTAGAATCAGAAAAACATCATGGTGTCAAAATTCTCTCCTTTCCCTAAGAGAGATCCAGAGAATAATGTTGGAAAAAACGGCCTATTACCGCGAAATACCACTTTCAGACCTGAGGTTCCCGGCCCAGAGAAACACCAGATTTGAAAAAGACGTCGTGATTCATGTTCTCCCTAGGTAGTAGAATCAGAAAAACGTCATGGTTTCAAGATTCTCCCCTTGCCTTAAGAGAGATCCAGAGAATAATGTTCGATAAAAAGGCCTATTACCGCATATGTTCCAAAGGCCTATTCTATTGACGGTGAAACTCAAGTTTTAGAACTGAGGTTCCGGGCCCCGACTGACACTAGATTTGTAAAAGTCGTCGTGATTCATGTTCTCCCTAGGTAGTAGAATCAGAAAAACATCATGGTGTCAAGATTCTCTCCTTTCCCTAAGAGAGATCCAGAGAATAATGTTGGAAAAAACGGCCTATTACCGCGAAATACCACTTTCAGAACTGAGGTTCCCGGCCCAGACAAACACCAGATTTGAAAAAGACGTCGTGATTCATTTTCTCCCTAGGTAGTATAATCAGAAATACATCATGGTTTCAAGATTCTCTCCTTGCCTTAAGAGAGATCCAGGGAATAATGTTGGAAAAAACGGCCTATTACCGCGAAATACCACTTTCAGAACTGAGGTTCCCGGCCCAGACAAACACAAGATTTGAAAAAGACGTCGTGATTCATGTTCTCCCTAGGTAGTAGAATCAGAAAAACGTCATGGTTTCAAGATTCTCTCCTTGCCTTAAGAGAGATCCAGAGAATAATGTTCGAAAAAACGGCCTATTACCGCATATGTTCCAAAGGCCTATTCTATTGACGGTGAAACTCAACTTTTAGAACTGAGGCTCCCGGCCCCGACTGACAATAGATTTGTAAAAGTCGTCATGATTCAGGTTCTCCCTAGGTAGTAGAATCAGAAAAACATCATGGTGTCAAGATTCTCTCCTTGCCCTAAGAGAGATCCAGAGAATAATGTTGGAAAAAATGGCCTATTACCGCTAAATACTACTTTCAGAACTGAGGTTCCCGGCCCAGACAAACACCAGATTTGAAAAAGACGTCGTGATTCATGTTCTCCCTAGGTATTAGAATCAGAAAAACATCATGGTTTCAAGATTCTCTCCTTCCCTTAAGAGACATCCAGGGAATAATGTTGGAAAAAACGGCCTATTACCGCGAAATACCACTTTCAGAACTGAGGTTCCCGGCCCAGACAAACACCAGATTTGAAAAAGACGTCGTGATTCATGTTCTCCCTAGGTAGTATAATCAGAAAAACATCATGGTTTAAAGATCCTCTCCTTGCCTTAAGAGAGATCCAGGGAATAATGTTGGAAAAAACGGCCTATTACCGCGAAATACCACTTTCAGACTTGAGGTTCCCGGCCCACACAAACACCGGATTTGAAAAAGGCGTCGTGATTCATGTTCTCCCTAGGTAGTATAATCAGAAAAACATCATGGTTTAAATATTCTCTCCTTACCTTAAGAGAGATTCAGAGAATAATGTTGGAAATAACGGCCTATTACCGCGAAATACCACTTTCAGTACAGAGGTTCCCGGCCCAGACAAACACCAGATTTGAAAAAGACGCCGTGATTCATGTTCACCCTAGGCAGTAGAATCAGAAAAACATCATGGTTTCAGGCGTCTCTCCTTGACTTAAGAGAGATCCAAAGAATAAAGTTGGAAAAAATGGCCTATTACCTCATATGCTCTAAAGGCCTATTGTATTAACGGTGAAACTCCACTTTTAGAACTAAGGTTCCCGACCCCGACTAACACCCGATTTGAAAAAGACGTCGTGATTCATGTTCTCCCTAGATAGTAGAATCAGAAAAACATTATGGTTTCAACATTCTATCCTTGCCTTAAGAGAGATCCAGAAAATAATGTTGGAAAAAACGGCCTATTACCGCAAAATACCACTTTCAGAACCAAGGTTCCCGGCCCAGACAACCAGCAAATTTGAAAAAGACGCCGTGATTCATGTTCTCCCTAGGTAGTAGAATCAGAAAAACGTCAAGGTTTCAAGATTCTCTCCTTGCCTTAAGAGAGATCCAGAGAATAATGTTCGAAAAAACGGCCTATTACCGCATATGTTCCAAAGGCCTATTCTATTGACGGTGAAACTTAACTTTTAGAACTGAGGTTCCGGGCCCCGACTGACACTAGATTTGTAAAAGTCATCGTGATTCATGTTCTCCCTAGGTAGTAGAATCAGAAAAACATCATGGTGTCAAGATTCTCTCCTTTCCCTAAGAGAGATCCAGAGAATAATGTTGGAAAAAACGGCCTATTACCGCGAAATACCACTTTCAGAACTGAGGTTCCCGGCCCAGACAAACACCAGATTTGAAAAAGAAGTCGTGATTAATTTTCTCCCTAGGTAGTATAATCAGAAAAACATCATGGTTTCAATATTCTCTCCTTGCCTTAAGAGAGATTCAGAGAATAATGTTGGAAATAACGGCCTATTACTGCGAAATACCACTTTCAGTACAGAGGTTCCCGGCCTAGACAAACACCAGATTTGAAAAAGACGCCGTGATTCATGTTCACCCTAGGCAGTAGAATCAGAAAAACATCATGGTGTCAAAATTCTCTCCTTTCCCTAAGAGAGATCCAGAGAATAATGTTGGAAAAAACGGCCTATTACCGCGAAATACCACTTTCAGACCTGAGGTTCCCGGCCCAGAGAAACACCAGATTTGAAAAAGACGTCGTGATTCATGTTCTCCCTAGGTAGTAGAATCAGAAAAACCTCATGGTTTCAAGATTCTCCCCTTGCCTTAAGAGAGATCCAGAGAATAATGTTCGATAAAAAGGCCTATTACCGCATATGTTCCAAAAGCCTATTCTATTGACGGTGAAACTGAAGTTTTAGAACTGAGGTTCCGGGCCCCGACTGACACTAGATTTGTAAAAGTCGTCGTGATTCATGTTCTCCCTAGGTAGTAGAAACGGAAAAACATCATGGTGTCAAGATTCTCTCCTTTCCCTAAGAGAGATCCAGAGAATAATGTTGGAAAAAACGGCCTATTACCGCGAAATACCACTTTCAGAACTGAGGTTCCCGGCCCAGACAAACACCAGATTTGAAAAAGACGTCGTGATTCATTTTCTCCCTAGGTAGTATAATCAGAAATACATCATGGTTTCAAGATTCTCTCCTTGCCTTAAGAGAGATCCAGGGAATAATGTTGGAAAAAACGGCCTATTACCGCGAAATACCACTTTCAGAACTGAGGTTCCCGGCCCAGACAAACACAAGATTTGAAAAAGACGTCGTGATTCATGTTCTCCCTAGGTAGTATAATCAGAAAAACATCATGGTTTCAATATTCTCTCCTTGCCTTAAGAGAGATTCAGAGAATAATGTTGGAAATAACGGCCTATTACTGCGAAATACCACTTACAGTACAGAGGTTCCCGGCCCAAACAAACACCAGATTTGAAAAAGACGCCGTGATTCATGTTCACCCTAGGCAGTAGAATCAGAAAAACATCATGGTTTCAGGCGTCTCTCCTTGACTTAAGAGAGATCCAAAGAATACAGTTGGAAAAAATGGCCTATTACCTCATATGCTCTAAAGGCCTATTGTATTGACGGTGAAAGTCCACTTTTAGAACTAAGGTTTCCGACCCCGACTAACACCCGATTTGAAAAAGACGTCGTGATTCATGTTCTCCCTAGATAGTAGAATCAGAAAAACATTATGGTTTCAAGATTCTATCCTTGCCTGAAGAGAGATCCAGAAAATATGTTGGAAAAAAAGGACTATTACCGCGAAATACCACTTTCAGAACCAAGGTTCCCGGCCCAGAGAAAGAGCAAATTTGAAAAAGACGCCGTGATTCATATTCTCCCTAGGTAGTAGAATCAGAAAAAGGTCATGGTTTCAAGATTCTCTCCTTGCTTTAAGAGAGATCCAGAGAATAATGTTCGAAAAAACGGCCTATTACCGAATATCTTCCAAAGGCCTATTGTATTGACGGTGAAACTTAACTATTAGAACTGAGGTTCCCGGCCCCGACTGACATTACATTTGTAAAAGTCGTAGTGATTCATGTTCTCCCTAGGTAGAAGAATCAGAAAAACATCATGGTGTCAAGATTCTCTCCTTTCCCTAAGAGAGATCCAGAGAATAATGTTGGAAAAAACGGCCTATTACCGCGAAATACCACTTTCAGAACTGAGGTTCCCGGCCCAGACAAACACCAGATTTGAAAAAGACGTCGTGATTCATGTTCTCCCTTGGTAGTATAATCAGAAAAACATCATGGTTTCAATATTCTCTCCTTGCCTTAAGAGAGATCCAGAAAATAATGTTGGAAATAACGGCCTATTACCGCGAAATACCACTTTCAGTACAGAGGTTCCCGGCCCAGACAAACACCAGATTTGAAAAAGACGTCGTGATTCATGTTCTCCCTAGGTAGTATAATCAGAAAAACATGATGGTTTCAAGATTCTCTCCTTGCCTTAAGAGAGATCCAGGGAATAATGTTGGAAAAAACGTCCTATTACCGCGAAATACCACTTTCAGAACTGAGGTTCCCGGCCCAGACAAACACCAGATTTGAAAAAGACGCCGTGATTCATGTTCACCCTAGGCAGTAGAATCAGAAAAACATCATGGTTTCAGGCGTCTCTCCTTGACTTAAGAGAGATCCAAAGAATAAAGTTGGAAAAAATGGCCTATTACCTCATATGCTCTAAAGGCCTATTGTATTGACGGTGAAACTCCACATTTAGAACTAAGGTTCCCGACCCCGACTAACACCCGATTTGAAAAAGATGTCGTGATTCATGTTCTCCCTAGGTAGTATAATCAGAAATACATCATGGTTTCAAGATTCTCTCCTTGCCTTAAGAGAGATCCACGGAATAATGTTGGAAAAAACGGCCTATTACCGCGAAATACCACTTTCAGAACTGAGGTTCCCGGCCCAGAGAATCACCAGATTTGAAAAAGACTTCGTGATTTATGTTCTCCCTACGTAGTACAATCAGAAAAACATCATGGTTTCAACATTCTCTACTTGACTTAAGAGACATCCAGAGAATAATTTTCGAAAAAACAGCCTATTACCGCGAAATATCGCTTTCATAAATGAGGTTCCCGGCCCAGGCAAACACTTGATTTGAAAAAGACGTCGTGATTCATGTTCTCCCTAGGTAGCATAATCAGAAAAACATCATGGTTTCAAGATTCTCTCCTTGCCTTAAGAGAGATCCAGTGAATAATGTTGGAAAAAACGGCCTATTACCGCGAAATACCACTTTCAGAACTGAGGTTCCCGGCCCAGACAAACACCAGATTTGAAAAAGACGTCGTGATTCATGTTCTCCCTTGGTAGTATAATCAGAAAAACATCATGGTTTCAATATTCTCTCCTTGCCTTAAGAGAGATCCAGAGAATAATGTTGGAAAAAACGGCCTATTACCGCGAAATACCACTTTCAGTACAGAGGTTCCCGGCCCAGACAAACACCAGATTTGAAAAAGACGTCGTGATTCATGTTCTCCCTAGGTAGTATAATCAGAAAAACATCATGGTTTCAAGATTCTCTCCTTGCCTTAAGAGAGATCCAGGGAATAATGTTGGAAAAAACGTCCTATTACCGCGAAATACCACTTTCAGTACAGAGGTTCGCGGCCCAGACAAACACCAGATTTGAAAAAGACGCCGTGATTCATGTTCACCCTAGGCAGTAGAATCAGAAAAACATCATGGTTTCAGGCGTCTCTCCTTGACTTAAGAGAGATCCAAAGAATAAAGTTGGAAAAAATGGCCTATTACCTCATATGCTCTAAAGGCCTATTGTATTGACGGTGAAACTCCACTTTTAGAACTAAGGTTCCCGACCCCGACTAACACCCGATTTGAAAAAGACGTCGTGATTCATGTTCTCCCTAGATAGTAGAATCAGAAAAACATTATGGTTTCAAGATTCTATCCTTGCCTTAAGAGAGATCCAGAAAATAATTTTGGAAAAAACGGCCTATTACCGCGAAATACCACTTTCAGAACCAAAGTTCCCGGCCCAGACAAACAGCAAATTTGAAAAAGACGCCGTGATTCATGTTCTCCCTAGGTAGTAGAATCAGAAAAACGTCATGGTTTCAAGATTCTCTCCTTGCCTTAAGAGAGATCCAGAGAATAATGTTCGAAAAAACGGCCTATTACCGCATATGTTCCAAAGGCCTATTCTATTGACGGTGAAACTCAACTTTTAGAACTGAGGCTCCCGGCCCCGACTGACAATAGATTTGTAAAAGTCGTCATGATTCAGGTTCTCCCTAGGTAGTAGAATCAGAAAAACATCATGGTGTCAAGATTCTCTCCTTGCCCTAAGAGAGATCCAGAGAATAATGTTGGAAAAAATGGCCTATTACCGCTAAATACTACTTTCAGAACTGAGGTTCCCGGCCCAGACAAACACCAGATTTGAAAAAGACGTCGTGATTCATGTTCTCCCTAGGTATTAGAATCAGAAAAACATCATGGTTTCAAGATTCTCTCCTTCCCTTAAGAGACATCCAGGGAAAAATGTTGGAAAAAACGGCCTATTACCGCGAAATACCACTTTCAGAACTGAGGTTCCCGGCCCAGACAAACACCAGATTTGAAAAAGACGTCGTGATTCATGTTCTCCCTAGGTAGTATAATCAGAAAAACATCATGGTTTAAAGATCCTCTCCTTGCCTTAAGAGAGATCCAGGGAATAATGTTGGAAAAAACGGCCTATTACCGCGAAATACCACTTTCAGACTTGAGGTTCCCGGCCCACACAAACACCGGATTTGAAAAAGGCGTCGTGATTCATGTTCTCCCTAGGTAGTATAATCAGAAAAACATCATGGTTTAAATATTCTCTCCTTACCTTAAGAGAGATTCAGAGAATAATGTTGGAAATAACGGCCTATTACCGCGAAATACCACTTTCAGTACAGAGGTTCCCGGCCCAGACAAACACCAGATTTGAAAAAGACGCCGTGATTCATGTTCACCCTAGGCAGTAGAATCAGAAAAACATCATGGTTTCAGGCGTCTCTCCTTGACTTAAGAGAGATCCAAAGAATAAAGTTGGAAAAAATGGCCTATTACCTCATATGCTCTAAAGGCCTATTGTATTAACGGTGAAACTCCACTTTTAGAACTAAGGTTCCCGACCCCGACTAACACCCGATTTGAAAAAGACGTCGTGATTCATGTTCTCCCTAGATAGTAGAATCAGAAAAACATTATGGTTTCAACATTCTATCCTTGCCTTAAGAGAGATCCAGAAAATAATGTTGGAAAAAACGGCCTATTACCGCAAAATACCACTTTCAGAACCAAGGTTCCCGGCCCAGACAACCAGCAAATTTGAAAAAGACGCCGTGATTCATGTTCTCCCTAGGTAGTAGAATCAGAAAAACGTCAAGGTTTCAAGATTCTCTCCTTGCCTTAAGAGAGATCCAGAGAATAATGTTCGAAAAAACGGCCTATTACCGCATATGTTCCAAAGGCCTATTCTATTGACGGTGAAACTTAACTTTTAGAACTGAGGTTCCGGGCCCCGACTGACACTAGATTTGTAAAAGTCATCGTGATTCATGTTCTCCCTAGGTAGTAGAATCAGAAAAACATCATGGTGTCAAGATTCTCTCCTTTCCCTAAGAGAGATCCAGAGAATAATGTTGGAAAAAACGGCCTATTACCGCGAAATACCACTTTCAGAACTGAGGTTTCCGGCCCAGACAAACACCAGATTTGAAAAAGAAGTCGTGATTTATTTTCTCCCTAGGTAGTATAATCAGAAAAACATCATGGTTTCAATATTCTCTCCTTGCCTTAAGAGAGATTCAGAGAATAATGTTGGAAATAACGGCCTATTACTGCGAAATACCACTTTCAGTACAGAGGTTCCCGGCCTAGACAAACACCAGATTTGAAAAAGACGCCGTGATTCATGTTCACCCTAGGCAGTAGAATCAGAAAAACATCATGGTGTCAAAATTCTCTCCTTTCCCTAAGAGAGATCCAGAGAATAATGTTGGAAAAAACGGCCTATTACCGCGAAATACCACTTTCAGACCTGAGGTTCCCGGCCCAGAGAAACACCAGATTTGAAAAAGACGTCGTGATTCATGTTCTCCCTAGGTAGTAGAATCAGAAAAACGTCATGGTTTCAAGATTCTCCCCTTGCCTTAAGAGAGATCCAGAGAATAATGTTCGATAAAAAGGCCTATTACCGCATATGTTCCAAAGGCCTATTCTATTGACGGTGAAACTCAAGTTTTAGAACTGAGGTTCCGGGCCCCGACTGACACTAGATTTGTAAAAGTCGTCGTGATTCATGTTCTCCCTAGGTAGTAGAATCAGAAAAACATCATGGTGTCAAGATTCTCTCCTTTCCCTAAGAGAGATCCAGAGAATAATGTTGGAAAAAACGGCCTATTACCGCGAAATACCACTTTCAGAACTGAGGTTCCCGGCCCAGACAAACACCAGATTTGAAAAAGACGTCGTGATTCATTTTCTCCCTAGGTAGTATAATCAGAAATACATCATGGTTTCAAGATTCTCTCCTTGCCTTAAGAGAGATCCAGGGAATAATGTTGGAAAAAACGGCCTATTACCGCGAAATACCACTTTCAGAACTGAGGTTCCCGGCCCAGACAAACACAAGATTTGAAAAAGACGTCGTGATTCATGTTCTCCCTAGGTAGTATAATCAGAAAAACATCATGGTTTCAATATTCTCTCCTTGCCTTAAGAGAGATTCAGAGAATAATGTTGGAAATAACGGCCTATTACTGCGAAATACCACTTACAGTACAGAGGTTCCCGGCCAAAACAAACACCAGATTTGAAAAAGACGCCGTGATTCATGTTCACCCTAGGCAGTAGAATCAGAAAAACATCATGGTTTCAGGCGTCTCTCCTTGACTTAAGAGAGATCCAAAGAATACAGTTGGAAAAAATGGCCTATTACCTCATATGCTCTAAAGGCCTATTGTATTGACGGTGAAAGTCCACTTTTAGAACTAAGGTTTCCGACCCCGACTAACACCCGATTTGAAAAAGACGTCGTGATTCATGTTCTCCCTAGATAGTAGAATCAGAAAAACTTTATGGTTTCAAGATTCTATCCTTGCCTTAAGAGAGATCCAGAAAATATGTTGGAAAAAAAGGACTATTACCGCGAAATACCACTTTCAGAACCAAGGTTCCCGGCCCAGAGAAACAGCAAATTTGAAAAAGACGCCGTGATTCATATTCTCCCTAGGTAGTAGAATCAGAAAAAGGTCATGGTTTCAAGATTCTCTCCTTGCTTTAAGAGAGATCCAGAGAATAATGTTCGAAAAAACGGCCTATTACCGCATATCTTCCAAAGGCCTATTGTATTGACGGTGAAACTTAACTATTAGAACTGAGGTTCCCGGCCCCGACTGACACTACATTTGTAAAAGTCGTAGTGATTCATGTTCTCCCTAGGTAGTAGAATCAGAAAAACATCATGGTGTCAAGATTCTCTCCTTTCCCTAAGAGAGATCCAGAGAATAATGTTGGAAAAAACGGCCTATTACCGCGAAATACCACTTTCAGAACTGAGGTTCCCGGCCCAGACAAACACCAGATTTGAAAAAGACGTCGTGATTCATGTTCTCCCTTGGTAGTATAATCAGAAAAACATCATGGTTTCAATATTCTCTCCTTGCCTTAAGAGAGATCCAGAGAATAATGTTGGAAATAACGGCCTATTACCGCGAAATACCACTTTCAGTACAGAGGTTCCCGGCCCAGACAAACACCAGATTTGAAAAAGACGTCGTGATTCATGTTCTCCCTAGGTAGTATAATCAGAAAAACATGATGGTTTCAAGATTCTCTCCTTGCCTTAAGAGAGATCCAGGGAATAATGTTGGAAAAAACGTCCTATTACCGCGAAATACCACTTTCAGAACTGAGGTTCCCGGCCCAGACAAACACCAGATTTGAAAAAGACGCCGTGATTCATGTTCACCCTAGGCAGTAGAATCAGAAAAACATCATGGTTTCAGGCGTCTCTCCTTGACTTAAGAGAGATCCAAAGAATAAAGTTGGAAAAAATGGCCTATTACCTCATATGCTCTAAAGGCCTATTGTATTGACGGTGAAACTCCACTTTTAGAACTAAGGTTCCCGACCCCGACTAACACCCGATTTGAAAAAGATGTCGTGATTCATGTTCTCCCTTGGTAGTATAATCAGAAAAACATCATGGTTTCAAGATTCTCTCCTTGCCTTAAGAGAGATCCAGAAAATAATGTTGGAAAAAAACGACCTATTACCGCGAAATACCACTTTCAGAACTGAGGTTCCCGGCCCACACAAACACCAGATTTGAAAAAGACGTCGTGATTCATGTTCTCCCTAGGTAGTACAATCAGAAAAACATCATGGTTTCAAGATTCTCTCCTTGCCTTAAGAGAGACCCAGGGAATAATGTTGGAAAAAACGGCCTATTACCGCGAAATACCACTTTCAGAACTGAGGTTCCCGGCCCACACAAACACCAGATTTGAAAAAGACGTCATGATTCATGTTCTCCCTAGGTAGTATAATCAGAAAAACATCATGGTTTCAATATTCTCTCCTTGCCTTAAGAGAGATTCAGAGAATAATGTTGGAAATAACGGCCTATTACCGCGAAATACCACTTTCAGTACAGAGGTTCCCGGCCCAGACAAACACCAGATTTGAAAAAGACGCCGTGATTCATGTTCACCCTAGGCAGTACAATGAGAAAAACATCATGGTTTCAGGCGTCTCTCCTTGACTTAAGAGAGATCCAAAGAATACAGTTGGAAAAAATGGCCTATTACCTCATATGCTCTAAAGGCCTATTGTATTGACGGTGAAAGTCCACTTTTAGAACTAAGGTTTCCGACAACCACTAACACCCGATTTGAAAAAGACTTCGTGATTCCTGTTCTCCCTAGATAGTAGAATCAGAAAAACATTATGGTTTCAAGATTCTATCCTTGCCTTAAGAGAGATCCAGAAAATAATGTTGGAAAAAATGGCCTATTACCGCGAAATACCACTTTCAGAACCAAGGTTCCCGGCCCAGACAAACAGCAAATTTGAAAAAGACGCCGTGATTCATATTCTCCCTAGGTAGTAGAATCAGAAAAAGGTCATGGTTTCAAAATTCTCTCCTTGCTTTAAGAGAGATCCAGAGAATAATGTTCGAAAAAACGGCCTATTACCGCATATGTTCCAAAGGCCTATTCTATTGACGGTGAAACATAACTTTTAGAACTGAGGTTCCGGGCCCCGACTGACACTAGATTTGTAAACGTCATCGTGATTCATGTTCTCCCTAGGTAGTAGAATCAGAAAAACATCATGGTGTCAAGATTCTCTCCTTTCCCTAAGAGAGATCCAGAGAATAATGTTGGAAAAAACGGCCTATTACCGCGAAATACCACTTTCAGAACTGAGGTTCCCGGCCCAGACAAACACCAGATTTGAAAAAGAAGTCGTGATTAATTTTCTCCCTAGGTAGTATAATCAGAAAAACATCATGGTTTCAATATTCTCTCCTTGCCTTAAGAGAGATTCAGAGAATAATGTTGGAAATAACGGCCTATTACTGCGAAATACCACTTTCAGTACAGAGGTTCCCGGCCTAGACAAACACCAGATTTGAAAAAGACGCCGTGATTCATGTTCACCCTAGGCAGTAGAATCAGAAAAACATCATGGTGTCAAAATTCTCTCCTTTCCCTAAGAGAGATCCAGAGAATAATGTTGGAAAAAACGGCCTATTACCGCGAAATACCACTTTCAGACCTGAGGTTCCCGGCCCAGAGAAACACCAGATTTGAAAAAGACGTCGTGATTCATGTTCTCCCTAGGTAGTAGAATCAGAAAAACGTCATGGTTTCAAGATTCTCCCCTTGCCTTAAGAGAGATCCAGAGAATAATGTTCGATAAAAAGGCCTATTACCGCATATGTTCCAAAGGCCTATTCTATTGACGGTGAAACTGAAGTTTTAGAACTGAGGTTCCGGGCCCCGACTGACACTAGATTTGTAAAAGTCGTCGTGATTCATGTTCTCCCTAGGTAGTAGAAACGGAAAAACATCATGGTGTCAAGATTCTCTCCTTTCCCTAAGAGAGATCCAGAGAATAATGTTGGAAAAAACGGCCTATTACCGCGAAATACCACTTTCAGAACTGAGGTTCCCGGCCCAGACAAACACCAGATTTGAAAAAGACGTCGTGATTCATTTTCTCCCTAGGTAGTATAATCAGAAATACATCATGGTTTCAAGATTCTCTCCTTGCCTTAAGAGAGATCCAGGGAATAATGTTGGAAAAAACGGCCTATTACCGCGAAATACCACTTTCAGAACTGAGGTTCCCGGCCCAGACAAACACAAGATTTGAAAAAGACGTCGTGATTCATGTTCTCCCTAGGTAGTATAATCAGAAAAACATCATGGTTTCAATATTCTCTTCTTGCCTTAAGAGAGATTCAGAGAATAATGTTGGAAATAACGGCCTATTACTGCGAAATACCACTTACAGTACAGAGGTTCCCGGCCCAAACAAACACCAGATTTGAAAAAGACGCCGTGATTCATGTTCACCCTAGGCAGTAGAATCAGAAAAACATCATGGTTTCAGGCGTCTCTCCTTGACTTAAGAGAGATCCAAAGAATACAGTTGGAAAAAATGGCCTATTACCTCATATGCTCTAAAGGCCTATTGTATTGACGGTGAAAGTCCACTTTTAGAACTAAGGTTTCCGACCCCGACTAACACCCGATTTGAAAAAGACGTCGTGATTCATGTTCTCCCTAGATAGTAGAATCAGAAAAACATTATGGTTTCAAGATTCTATCCTTGCCTGAAGAGAGATCCAGAAAATATGTTGGAAAAAAAGGACTATTACCGCGAAATACCACTTTCAGAACCAAGGTTCCCGGCCCAGAGAAAGAGCAAATTTGAAAAAGACGCCGTGATTCATATTCTCCCTAGGAAGTAGAATCAGAAAAAGGTCATGGTTTCAAGATTCTCTCCTTGCTTTAAGAGAGATCCAGAGAATAATGTTCGAAAAAACGGCCTATTACCGAATATCTTCCAAAGGCCTATTGTATTGACGGTGAAACTTAACTATTAGAACTGAGGTTCCCGGCCCCGACTGACACTACATTTGTAAAAGTCGTAGTGATTCATGTTCTCCCTAGGTAGAAGAATCAGAAAAACATCATGGTGTCAAGATTCTCTCCTTTCCCTAAGAGAGATCCAGAGAATAATGTTGGAAAAAACGGCCTATTACCGCGAAATACCACTTTCAGAACTGAGGTTCCCGGCCCAGACAAACACCAGATTTGAAAAAGACGTCGTGATTCATGTTCTCCCTTGGTAGTATAATCAGAAAAACATCATGGTTTCAATATTCTCTCCTTGCCTTAAGAGAGATCCAGAAAATAATGTTGGAAATAACGGCCTATTACCGCGAAATACCACTTTCAGTACAGAGGTTCCCGGCCCAGACAAACACCAGATTTGAAAAAGACGTTGTGATTCATGTTCTCCCTAGGTAGTATAATCAGAAAAACATGATGGTTTCAAGATTCTCTCCTTGCCTTAAGAGAGATCCAGGGAATAATGTTGGAAAAAACGTCCTATTACCGCGAAATACCACTTTCAGAACTGAGGTTCCCGGCCCAGACAAACACCAGATTTGAAAAAGACGCCGTGATTCATGTTCACCCTAGGCAGTAGAATCAGAAAAACATCATGGTTTCAGGCGTCTCTCCTTGACTTAAGAGAGATCCAAAGAATAAAGTTGGAAAAAATGGCCTATTACCTCATATGCTCTAAAGGCCTATTGTATTGACGGTGAAACTCCACTTTTAGAACTAAGGTTCCCGACCCCGACTAACACCCGATTTGAAAAAGATGTCGTGATTCATGTTCTCCCTAGGTAGTATAATCAGAAAAACATCATGGTTTCAAGATTCTCTCCTTGCCTTAAGAGAGATCCAGAAAATAATGTTGGAAAAAAACGACCTATTACCGCGAAATACCACTTTCAGAACTGAGGTTCCCGGCCCACACAAACACCAGATTTGAAAAAGACGTCGTGATTCATGTTCTCCCTAGGTAGTACAATCAGAAAAACATCATGGTTTCAAGATTCTCTCCTTGCCTTAAGAGAGACCCAGGGAATAATGTTGGAAAAAACGGCCTATTACCGCGAAATACCACTTTCAGAACTGAGGTTCCCGGCCCACACAAACACCAGATTTGAAAAAGACGTCATGATTCATGTTCTCCCTAGGTAGTATAATCAGAAAAACATCATGGTTTCAATATTCTCTCCTTGCCTTAAGAGAGATTCAGAGGATAATGTTGGAAATAACGGCCTATTACCGCGAAATACCACTTTCAGTACAGAGGTTCCCGGCCCAGACAAACACCAGATTTGAAAAAGACGCCGTGATTCATGTTCACCCTAGGCAGTAGAATCAGAAAAACATCATGGTTTCAGGCGTCTCTCCTTGACTTAAGAGAGATCCAAAGAATAAAGTTGGAAAAAATGGCCTATTACCTCATATGCTCTAAAGGCCTATTGTATTGACGGTGAA
Source organism: Liasis olivaceus (assembly GCA_030867105.1). NCBI lineage: Eukaryota > Metazoa > Chordata > Lepidosauria > Squamata > Pythonidae > Liasis > Liasis olivaceus. The sequence continues at coordinate 62,534,322 of CM061351.1, forward strand.
ACTCCACTTTTAGAACTAAGGTTCCCGACCCCGACTAACACCCGATTTGAAAAAGACGTCGTGATTCATGTTCTCCCTAGATAGTAGAATCAGAAAAACATTATGGTTTCAAGATTCTATCCTTGCCTTAAGAGAGATCCAGAAAATAATTTTGGAAAAAACGGCCTATTACCGCGAAATACCACTTTCAGAACCAAAGTTCCCGGCCCAGACAAACAGCAAATTTGAAAAAGACGCCGTGATTCATGTTCTCCCTAGGTAGTAGAATCAGAAAAACGTCATGGTTTCAAGATTCTCTCCTTGCCTTAAGAGAGATCCAGAGAATAATGTTCGAAAAAACGGCCTATTACCGCATATGTTCCAAAGGCCTATTCTATTGACGGTGAAACTCAACTTTTAGAACTGAGGCTCCCGGCCCCGACTGACAATAGATTTGTAAAAGTCGTCATGATTCAGGTTCTCCCTAGGTAGTAGAATCAGAAAAACATCATGGTGTCAAGATTCTCTCCTTGCCCTAAGAGAGATCCAGAGAATAATGTTGGAAAAAATGGCCTATTACCGCTAAATACTACTTTCAGAACTGAGGTTCCCGGCCCAGACAAACACCAGATTTGAAAAAGACGTCGTGATTCATGTTCTCCCTAGGTATTAGAATCAGAAAAACATCATGGTTTCAAGTTTCTCTCCTTCCCTTAAGAGACATCCAGGGAAAAATGTTGGAAAAAACGGCCTATTACCGCGAAATACCACTTTCAGAACTGAGGTTCCCGGCCCAGACAAACACCAGATTTGAAAAAGACGTCGTGATTCATGTTCTCCCTAGGTAGTATAATCAGAAAAACATCATGGTTTAAAGATCCTCTCCTTGCCTTAAGAGAGATCCAGGGAATAATGTTGGAAAAAACGGCCTATTACCGCGAAATACCACTTTCAGACTTGAGGTTCCCGGCCCACACAAACACCGGATTTGAAAAAGGCGTCGTGATTCATGTTCTCCCTAGGTAGTATAATCAGAAAAACATCATGGTTTAAATATTCTCTCCTTACCTTAAGAGAGATTCAGAGAATAATGTTGGAAATAACGGCCTATTACCGCGAAATACCACTTTCAGTACAGAGGTTCCCGGCCCAGACAAACACCAGATTTGAAAAAGACGCCGTGATTCATGTTCACCCTAGGCAGTAGAATCAGAAAAACATCATGGTTTCAGGCGTCTCTCCTTGACTTAAGAGAGATCCAAAGAATAAAGTTGGAAAAAATGGCCTATTACCTCATATGCTCTAAAGGCCTATTGTATTAACGGTGAAACTCCACTTTTAGAACTAAGGTTCCCGACCCCGACTAACACCCGATTTGAAAAAGACGTCGTGATTCATGTTCTCCCTAGATAGTAGAATCAGAAAAACATTATGGTTTCAACATTCTATCCTTGCCTTAAGAGAGATCCAGAAAATAATGTTGGAAAAAACGGCCTATTACCGCAAAATACCACTTTCAGAACCAAGGTTCCCGGCCCAGACAACCAGCAAATTTGAAAAAGACGCCGTGATTCATGTTCTCCCTAGGTAGTAGAATCAGAAAAACGTCAAGGTTTCAAGATTCTCTCCTTGCCTTAAGAGAGATCCAGAGAATAATGTTCGAAAAAACGGCCTATTACCGCATATGTTCCAAAGGCCTATTCTATTGACGGTGAAACTTAACTTTTAGAACTGAGGTTCCGGGCCCCGACTGACACTAGATTTGTAAAAGTCATCGTGATTCATGTTCTCCCTAGGTAGTAGAATCAGAAAAACATCATGGTGTCAAGATTCTCTCCTTTCCCTAAGAGAGATCCAGAGAATAATGTTGGAAAAAACGGCCTATTACCGCGAAATACCACTTTCAGAACTGAGGTTCCCGGCCCAGACAAACACCAGATTTGAAAAAGAAGTCGTGATTTATTTTCTCCCTAGGTAGTATAATCAGAAAAACATCATGGTTTCAATATTCTCTCCTTGCCTTAAGAGAGATTCAGAGAATAATGTTGGAAATAACGGCCTATTACTGCGAAATACCACTTTCAGTACAGAGGTTCCCGGCCTAGACAAACACCAGATTTGAAAAAGACGCCGTGATTCATGTTCACCCTAGGCAGTAGAATCAGAAAAACATCATGGTGTCAAAATTCTCTCCTTTCCCTAAGAGAGATCCAGAGAATAATGTTGGAAAAAACGGCCTATTACCGCGAAATACCACTTTCAGACCTGAGGTTCCCGGCCCAGAGAAACACCAGATTTGAAAAAGACGTCGTGATTCATGTTCTCCCTAGGTAGTAGAATCAGAAAAACGTCATGGTTTCAAGATTCTCCCCTTGCCTTAAGAGAGATCCAGAGAATAATGTTCGATAAAAAGGCCTATTACCGCATATGTTCCAAAGGCCTATTCTATTGACGGTGAAACTCAAGTTTTAGAACTGAGGTTCCGGGCCCCGACTGACACTAGATTTGTAAAAGTCGTCGTGATTCATGTTCTCCCTAGGTAGTAGAATCAGAAAAACATCATGGTGTCAAGATTCTCTCCTTTCCCTAAGAGAGATCCAGAGAATAATGTTGGAAAAAACGGCCTATTACCGCGAAATACCACTTTCAGAACTGAGGTTCCCGGCCCAGACAAACACCAGATTTGAAAAAGACGTCGTGATTCATTTTCTCCCTAGGTAGTATAATCAGAAATACATCATGGTTTCAAGATTCTCTCCTTGCCTTAAGAGAGATCCAGGGAATAATGTTGGAAAAAACGGCCTATTACCGCGAAATACCACTTTCAGAACTGAGGTTCCCGGCCCAGACAAACACAAGATTTGAAAAAGACGTCGTGATTCATGTTCTCCCTAGGTAGTATAATCAGAAAAACATCATGGTTTCAATATTCTCTCCTTGCCTTAAGAGAGATTCAGAGAATAATGTTGGAAATAACGGCCTATTACTGCGAAATACCACTTACAGTACAGAGGTTCCCGGCCAAAACAAACACCAGATTTGAAAAAGACGCCGTGATTCATGTTCACCCTAGGCAGTAGAATCAGAAAAACATCATGGTTTCAGGCGTCTCTCCTTGACTTAAGAGAGATCCAAAGAATACAGTTGGAAAAAATGGCCTATTACCTCATATGCTCTAAAGGCCTATTGTATTGACGGTGAAAGTCCACTTTTAGAACTAAGGTTTCCGACCCCGACTAACACCCGATTTGAAAAAGACGTCGTGATTCATGTTCTCCCTAGATAGTAGAATCAGAAAAACTTTATGGTTTCAAGATTCTATCCTTGCCTTAAGAGAGATCCAGAAAATATGTTGGAAAAAAACGACTATTACCGCGAAATACCACTTTCAGAACCAAGGTTCCCGGCCCAGAGAAACAGCAAATTTGAAAAAGACGCCGTGATTCATATTCTCCCTAGGTAGTAGAATCAGAAAAAGGTCATGGTTTCAAGATTCTCTCCTTGCTTTAAGAGAGATCCAGAGAATAATGTTCGAAAAAACGGCCTATTACCGCATATCTTCCAAAGGCCTATTGTATTGACGGTGAAACTTAACTATTAGAACTGAGGTTCCCGGCCCCGACTGACACTACATTTGTAAAAGTCGTAGTGATTCATGTTCTCCCTAGGTAGTAGAATCAGAAAAACATCATGGTGTCAAGATTCTCTCCTTTCCCTAAGAGAGATCCAGAGAATAATGTTGGAAAAAACGGCCTATTACCGCGAAATACCACTTTCAGAACTGAGGTTCCCGGCCCAGACAAACACCAGATTTGAAAAAGACGTCGTGATTCATGTTCTCCCTTGGTAGTATAATCAGAAAAACATCATGGTTTCAATATTCTCTCCTTGCCTTAAGAGAGATCCAGAGAATAATGTTGGAAATAACGGCCTATTACCGCGAAATACCACTTTCAGTACAGAGGTTCCCGGCCCAGACAAACACCAGATTTGAAAAAGACGTCGTGATTCATGTTCTCCCTAGGTAGTATAATCAGAAAAACATGATGGTTTCAAGATTCTCTCCTTGCCTTAAGAGAGATCCAGGGAATAATGTTGGAAAAAACGTCCTATTACCGCGAAATACCACTTTCAGAACTGAGGTTCCCGGCCCAGACAAACACCAGATTTGAAAAAGACGCCGTGATTCATGTTCACCCTAGGCAGTAGAATCAGAAAAACATCATGGTTTCAGGCGTCTCTCCTTGACTTAAGAGAGATCCAAAGAATAAAGTTGGAAAAAATGGCCTATTACCTCATATGCTCTAAAGGCCTATTGTATTGACGGTGAAACTCCCCTTTTAGAACTAAGGTTCCCGACCCCGACTAACACCCGATTTGAAAAAGATGTCGTGATTCATGTTCTCCCTAGGTAGTATAATCAGAAAAACATCATGGTTTCAAGATTCTCTCCTTGCCTTAAGAGAGACCCAGGGAATAATGTTGGAAAAAACGGCCTATTACCGCGAAATACCACTTTCAGAACTGAGGTTCCCGGCCCACACAAACACCAGATTTGAAAAAGACGTCATGATTCATGTTCTCCCTAGGTAGTATAATCAGAAAAACATCATGGTTTCAATATTCTCTCCTTGCCTTAAGAGAGATTCAGAGAATAATGTTGGAAATAACGGCCTATTACCGCGAAATACCACTTTCAGTACAGAGGTTCCCGGCCCAGACAAACACCAGATTTGAAAAAGACGCCGTGATTCATGTTCACCCTAGGCAGTACAATGAGAAAAACATCATGGTTTCAGGCGTCTCTCCTTGACTTAAGAGAGATCCAAAGAATACAGTTGGAAAAAATGGCCTATTACCTCATATGCTCTAAAGGCCTATTGTATTGACGGTGAAAGTCCACTTTTAGAACTAAGGTTTCCGACCCCCACTAACACCCGATTTGAAAAAGACTTCGTGATTCCTGTTCTCCCTAGATAGTAGAATCAGAAAAACATTATGGTTTCAAGATTCTATCCTTGCCTTAAGAGAGATCCAGAAAATAATGTTGGAAAAAATGGCCTATTACCGCGAAATACCACTTTCAGAACCAAGGTTCCCGGCCCAGACAAACAGCAAATTTGAAAAAGACCCCGTGATTCATATTCTCCCTAGGTAGTAGAATCAGAAAAAGGTCATGGTTTCAAAATTCTCTCCTTGCTTTAAGAGAGATCCAGAGAATAATGTTCGAAAAAACGGCCTATTACCGCATATGTTCCAAAGGCCTATTCTATTGACGGTGAAACATAACTTTTAGAACTGAGGTTCCGGGCCCCGACTGACACTAGATTTGTAAAAGTCATCGTGATTCATGTTCTCCCTAGGTAGTAGAATCAGAAAAACATCATGGTGTCAAGATTCTCTCCTTTCCCTAAGAGAGATCCAGAGAATAATGTTGGAAAAAACGGCCTATTACCGCGAAATACCACTTTCAGAACTGAGGTTCCCGGCCCAGACAAACACCAGATTTGAAAAAGAAGTCGTGATTAATTTTCTCCCTAGGTAGTATAATCAGAAAAACATCATGGTTTCAATATTCTCTCCTTGCCTTAAGAGAGATTCAGAGAATAATGTTGGAAATAACGGCCTATTACTGCGAAATACCACTTTCAGTACAGAGGTTCCCGGCCTAGACAAACACCAGATTTGAAAAAGACGCCGTGATTCATGTTCACCCTAGGCAGTAGAATCAGAAAAACATCATGGTGTCAAAATTCTCTCCTTTCCCTAAGAGAGATCCAGAGAATAATGTTGGAAAAAACGGCCTATTACCGCGAAATACCACTTTCAGACCTGAGGTTCCCGGCCCAGAGAAACACCAGATTTGAAAAAGACGTCGTGATTCATGTTCTCCCTAGGTAGTAGAATCAGAAAAACGTCATGGTTTCAAGATTCTCCCCTTGCCTTAAGAGAGATCCAGAGAATAATGTTCGATAAAAAGGCCTATTACCGCATATGTTCCAAAGGCCTATTCTATTGACGGTGAAACTGAAGTTTTAGAACTGAGGTTCCGGGCCCCGACTGACACTAGATTTGTAAAAGTCGTCGTGATTCATGTTCTCCCTAGGTAGTAGAAACGGAAAAACATCATGGTTTCAATATTCTCTCCTTGCCTTAAGAGAGATTCAGAGAATAATGTTGGAAATAACGGCCTATTACTGCGAAATATCACTTACAGTACAGAGGTTCCCGGCCCAAACAAACACCAGATTTGAAAAAGACGCCGTGATTCATGTTCACCCTAGGCAGTAGAATCAGAAAAACATCATGGTTTCAGGCGTCTCTCCTTGACTTAAGAGAGATCCAAAGAATACAGTTGGAAAAAATGGCCTATTACCTCATATGCTCTAAAGGCCTATTGTATTGACGGTGAAAGTCCACTTTTAGAACTAAGGTTTCCGACCCCGACTAACACCCGATTTGAAAAAGACATCGTGATTCATGTTCTCCCTAGATAGTAGAATCAGAAAAACATTATGGTTTCAAGATTCTATCCTTGCCTGAAGAGAGATCCAGAAAATATGTTGGAAAAAAAGGACTATTACCGCGAAATACCACTTTCAGAACCAAGGTTCCCGGCCCAGAGAAAGAGCAAATTTGAAAAAGACGCCGTGATTCATATTCTCCCTAGGTAGTAGAATCAGAAAAAGGTCATGGTTTCAAGATTCTCTCCTTGCTTTAAGAGAGATCCAGAGAATAATGTTCGAAAAAACGGCCTATTACCGAATATCTTCCAAAGGCCTATTGTATTGACGGTGAAACTTAACTATTAGAACTGAGGTTCCCGGCCCCGACTGACACTACATTTGTAAAAGTCGTAGTGATTCATGTTCTCCCTAGGTAGAAGAATCAGAAAAACATCATGGTGTCAAGATTCTCTCCTTTCCCTAAGAGAGATCCAGAGAATAATGTTGGAAAAAACGGCCTATTACCGCGAAATACCACTTTCAGAACTGAGGTTCCCGGCCCAGACAAACACCAGATTTGAAAAAGACGTCGTGATTCATGTTCTCCCTTGGTAGTATAATCAGAAAAACATCATGGTTTCAATATTCTCTCCTTGCCTTAAGAGAGATCCAGAAAATAATGTTGGAAATAACGGCCTATTACCGCGAAATACCACTTTCAGTACAGAGGTTCCCGGCCCAGACAAACACCAGATTTGAAAAAGACGTCGTGATTCATGTTCTCCCTAGGTAGTATAATCAGAAAAACATGATGGTTTCAAGATTCTCTCCTTGCCTTAAGAGAGATCCAGGGAATAATGTTGGAAAAAACGTCCTATTACCGCGAAATACCACTTTCAGAACTGAGGTTCCCGGCCCAGACAAACACCAGATTTGAAAAAGACGCCGTGATTCATGTTCACCCTAGGCAGTAGAATCAGAAAAACATCATGGTTTCAGGCGTCTCTCCTTGACTTAAGAGAGATCCAAAGAATAAAGTTGGAAAAAATGCCTATTACCTCATATGCTCTAAAGGCCTATTGTATTGACGGTGAAACTCCACATTTAGAACTAAGGTTCCCGACCCCGACTAACACCCGATTTGAAAAAGATGTCGTGATTCATGTTCTCCCTAGGTAGTATAATCAGAAAAACATCATGGTTTCAAGATTCTCTCCTTGCCTTAAGAGAGATCCAGACAATAATGTTGGAAAAAAACGACCTATTACCGCGAAATACCACTTTCAGAACTGAGGTTCCCGGCCCACACAAACACCAGATTTGAAAAAGACGTCGTGATTCATGTTCTCCCTAGGTAGTACAATCAGAAAAACATCATGGTTTCAAGATTCTCTCCTTGCCTTAAGAGAGACCCAGGGAATAATGTTGGAAAAAACGGCCTATTACCGCGAAATACCACTTTCAGAACTGAGGTTCCCGGCCCACACAAACACCAGATTTGAAAAAGACGTCGTGATTCATGTTCTCCCTAGGTAGTATAATCAGAAAAACATCATGGTTTCAATATTCTCTCCTTGCCTTAAGAGAGATTCAGAGAATAATGTTGGAAATAACGGCCTATTACCGCGAAATACCACTTTCAGTACAGAGGTTCCCGGCCCAGACAAACACCAGATTTGAAAAAGACGCCGTGATTCATGTTCACCCTAGGCAGTACAATGAGAAAAACATCATGGTTTCAGGCGTCTCTCCTTGACTTAAGAGAGATCCAAAGAATACAGTTGGAAAAAATGGCCTATTACCTCATATGCTCTAAAGGCCTATTGTATTGACGGTGAAAGTCCACTTTTAGAACTAAGGTTTCCGACCCCCACTAACACCCGATTTGAAAAAGACTTCGTGATTCCTGTTCTCCCTAGATAGTAGAATCAGAAAAACATTATGGTTTCAAGATTCTATCCTTGCCTTAAGAGAGATCCAGAAAATAATGTTGGAAAAAATGGCCTATTACTGCGAAATACCACTTTCAGAACCAAGGTTCCCGGCCCAGACAAACAGCAAATTTGAAAAAGACGCCGTGATTCATATTCTCCCTAGGTAGTAGAATCAGAAAAAGGTCATGGTTTCAAAATTCTCTCCTTGCTTTAAGAGAGATCCAGAGAATAATGTTCGAAAAAACGGCCTATTACCGCATATGTTCCAAAGGCCTATTCTATTGACGGTGAAACTTAACTTTTAGAACTGAGGTTCCGGGCCCCGACTGACACTAGATTTGTAAAAGTCATCGTGATTCATGTTCTCCCTAGGTAGTAGAATCAGAAAAACATCATGGTGTCAAGATTCTCTCCTTTCCCTAAGAGAGATCCAGAGAATAATGTTGGAAAAAACGGCCTATTACCGCGAAATACCACTTTCAGAACTGAGGTTCCCGGCCCAGACAAACACCAGATTTGAAAAAGAAGTCGTGATTAATTTTCTCCCTAGGTAGTATAATCAGAAAAACATCATGGTTTCAATATTCTCTCCTTGCCTTAAGAGAGATTCAGAGAATAATGTTGGAAATAACGGCCTATTACTGCGAAATACCACTTTCAGTACAGAGGTTCCCGGCCTAGACAAACACCAGATTTGAAAAAGACGCCGTGATTCATGTTCACCCTAGGCAGTAGAATCAGAAAAACATCATGGTGTCAAAATTCTCTCCTTTCCCTAAGAGAGATCCAGAGAATAATGTTGGAAAAAACGGCCTATTACCGCGAAATACCACTTTCAGACCTGAGGTTCCCGGCCCAGAGAAACACCAGATTTGAAAAAGACGTCGTGATTCATGTTCTCCCTAGGTAGTAGAATCAGAAAAACGTCATGGTTTCAAGATTCTCCCCTTGCCTTAAGAGAGATCCAGAGAATAATGTTCGATAAAAAGGCCTATTACCGCATATGTTCCAAAGGCCTATTCTATTGACGGTGAAACTCAAGTTTTAGAACTGAGGTTCCGGGCCCCGACTGACACTAGATTTGTAAAAGTCGTCGTGATTCATGTTCTCCCTAGGTAGTAGAATCAGAAAAACATCATGGTGTCAAGATTCTCTCCTTTCCCTAAGAGAGATCCAGAGAATAATGTTGGAAAAAACGGCCTATTACCGCGAAATACCACTTTCAGAACTGAGGTTCCCGGCCCAGACAAACACCAGATTTGAAAAAGACGTCGTGATTCATTTTCTCCCTAGGTAGTATAATCAGAAATACATCATGGTTTCAAGATTCTCTCCTTGCCTTAAGAGAGATCCAGGGAATAATGTTGGAAAAAACGGCCTATTACCGCGAAATACCACTTTCAGAACTGAGGTTCCCGGCCCAGACAAACACAAGATTTGAAGAAGACGTCGTGATTCATGTTCTCCCTAGGTAGTATAATCAGAAAAACATCATGGTTTCAATATTCTCTCCTTGCCTTAAGAGAGATTCAGAGAATAATGTTGGAAATAACGGCCTATTACTGCGAAATACCACTTACAGTATAGAGGTTCCCGGCCCAAACAAACACCAGATTTGAAAAAGACGCCGTGATTCATGTTCACCCTAGGCAGTAGAATCAGAAAAACATCATGGTTTCAGGCGTCTCTCCTTGACTTAAGAGAGATCCAAAGAATACAGTTGGAAAAAATGGCCTATTACCTCATATGCTCTAAAGGCCTATTGTATTGACGGTGAAAGTCCACTTTTAGAACTAAGGTTTCCGACCCCGACTAACACCCGATTTGAAAAAGACGTCGTGATTCATGTTCTCCCTAGATAGTAGAATCAGAAAAACATTATGGTTTCAAGATTCTATCCTTGCCTTAAGAGAGATCCAGAAAATATGTTGGAAAAAAAGGACTATTACCGCGAAATACCACTTTCAGAACCAAGGTTCCCGGCCCAGAGAAACAGCAAATTTGAAAAAGACGCCGTGATTCATATTCTCCCTAGGTAGTAGAATCAGAAAAAGGTCATGGTTTCAAGATTCTCTCCTTGCTTTAAGAGAGATCCAGAGAATAATGTTCGAAAAAACGGCCTATTACCGCATATCTTCCAAAGACCTATTGTATTGACGGTGAAACTTAACTATTAGAACTGAGGTTCCCGGCCCCGACTGACACTACATTTGTAAAAGTCGTAGTGATTCATGTTCTCCCTAGGTAGTAGAATCAGAAAAACATCATGGTGTCAAGATTCTCTCCTTTCCCTAAGAGAGATCCAGAGAATAATGTTGGAAAAAACGGCCTATTACCGCGAAATACCACTTTCAGAACTGAGGTTCCCGGCCCAGACAAACACCAGATTTGAAAAAGACGTCGTGATTCATGTTCTCCCTTGGTAGTATAATCAGAAAAACATCATGGTTTCAATATTCTCTCCTTGCCTTAAGAGAGATCCAGAGAATAATGTTGGAAATAACGGCCTATTACCGCGAAATACCACTTTCAGTACAGAGGTTCCCGGCCCAGACAAACACCAGATTTGAAAAAGACGTCGTGATTCATGTTCTCCCTAGGTAGTATAATCAGAAGAACATGATGGTTTCAAGATTCTCTCCTTGCCTTAAGAGAGATCCAGGGAATAATGTTTGAAAAAACGTCCTATTACCGCGAAATACCACTTTCAGAACTGAGGTTCCCGGCCCAGACAAACACCAGATATGAAAAAGACGCCGTGATTCATGTTCACCCTAGGCAGTAGAATCAGAAAAACATCATGGTTTCAGGCGTCTCTCCTTGACTTAAGAGAGATCCAAAGAATAAAGTTGGAAAAAATGGCCTATTACCTCATATGCTCTAAAGGCCTATTGTATTGACGGTGAAACTCCACTTTTAGAACTAAGGTTCCCGACCCCGACTAACCCCCGATTTGAAAAAGATGTCGTGATTCATGTTCTCCCTAGGTAGTATAATCAGAAAAACATCATAGTTTCAAGATTCTCTCCTTGCCTTAAGAGAGACCCAGGGAATAATGTTGGAAAAAAACGACCTATTACCGCGAAATACCACTTTCAGAACTGAGGTTCCCGGCCCACACAAACACCAGATTTGAAAAAGACGTCGTGATTCATGTTCTCCCTAGGTAGTACAATCAGAAAAACATCATGGTTTCAAGATTCTCTCCTTGCCTTAAGAGAGACCCAGGGAATAATGTTGGAAAAAACGGCCTATTACCGCGAAATACCACTTTCAGAACTGAGGTTCCCGGCCCACACAAACACCAGATTTGAAAAAGACGTCGTGATTCATGTTCTCTCTAGGTAGTATAATCAGAAAAACATCATGGTTTCAATATTCTCTCCTTGCCTTAAGAGAGATTCAGAGAATAATGTTGGAAATAACGGCCTATTACCGCGAAATACCACTTACAGTACAGAGGTTCCCGGCCCAAACAAACACCAGATTTGAAAAAGACGCCGTGATTCATGTTCACCCTAGGCAGTACAATGAGAAAAACATCATGGTTTCAGGCGTCTCTCCTTGACTTAAGAGAGATCCAAAGAATACAGTTGGAAAAAATGGCCTATTACCTCATATGCTCTAAAGGCCTATTGTATTGACGGTGAAAGTCCACTTTTAGAACTAAGGTTTCCGACCCCCACTAACACCCGATTTGAAAAAGACGTCGTGATTCCTGTTCTCCCTAGATAGTAGAATCAGAAAAACATTATGGTTTCAAGATTCTATCCTTGCCTTAAGAGAGATCCAGAAAATAATGTTGGAAAAAATGGCCTATTACCGCGAAATACCACTTTCAGAACCAAGGTTCCCGGCCCAGACAAACAGCAAATTTGAAAAAGACCCCGTGATTCATATTCTCCCTAGGTAGTAGAATCAGAAAAAGGTCATGGTTTCAAAATTCTCTCCTTGCTTTAAGAGAGATCCAGAGAATAATGTTCGAAAAAACGGCCTATTACCGCATATGTTCCAAAGGCCTATTCTATTGACGGTGAAACTTAACTTTTAGAACTGAGGTTCCGGGCCCCGACTGACACTAGATTTGTAAAAGTCATCGTGATTCATGTTCTCCCTAGGTAGTAGAATCAGAAAAACATCATGGTGTCAAGATTCTCTCCTTTCCCTAAGAGAGATCCAGAGAATAATGTTGGAAAAAACGGCCTATTACCGCGAAATACCACTTTCAGAACTGAGGTTCCCGGCCCAGACAAACACCAGATTTGAAAAAGAAGTCGTGATTAATTTTCTCCCTAGGTAGTATAATCAGAAAAACATCATGGTTTCAATATTCTCTCCTTGCCTTAAGAGAGATTCAGAGAATAATGTTGGAAATAACGGCCTATTACTGCGAAATACCACTTTCAGTACAGAGGTTCCCGGCCTAGACAAACACCAGATTTGAAAAAGACGCCGTGATTCATGTTCACCCTAGGCAGTAGAATCAGAAAAACATCATGGTGTCAAAATTCTCTCCTTTCCCTAAGAGAGATCCAGAGAATAATGTTGGAAAAAACGGCCTATTACCGCGAAATACCACTTTCAGACCTGAGGTTCCCGGCCCAGAGAAACACCAGATTTGAAAAAGACGTCGTGATTCATGTTCTCCCTAGGTAGTAGAATCAGAAAAACGTCATGGTTTCAAGATTCTCCCCTTGCCTTAAGAGAGATCCAGAGAATAATGTTCGATAAAAAGGCCTATTACCGCATATGTTCCAAAGGCCTATTCTATTGACGGTGAAACTCAAGTTTTAGAACTGAGGTTCCGGGCCCCGACTGACACTAGATTTGTAAAAGTCGTCGTGATTCATGTTCTCCCTAGGTAGTAGAAACAGAAAAACATCATGGTGTCAAGATTCTCTCCTTTCCCTAAGAGAGATCCAGAGAATAATGTTGGAAAAAACGGCCTATTACCGCGAAATACCACTTTCAGAACTGAGGTTCCCGGCCCAGACAAACACCAGATTTGAAAAAGACGTCGTGATTCATTTTCTCCCTAGGTAGTATAATCAGAAATACATCATGGTTTCAAGATTCTCTCCTTGCCTTAAGAGAGATCCAGGGAATAATGTTGGAAAAAACGGCCTATTACCGCGAAATACCACTTTCAGAACTGAGGTTCCCGGCCCAGACAAACACCAGATTTGAAAAAGACGTCGTGATTCATGTTCTCCCTAGGTAGTATAATCAGAAAAACATCATGGTGTCAAGATTCTCTCCTTTCCCTAAGAGAGATCCAGAGAATAATGTTGGAAAAAACGGCCTATTACCGCGAAATACCACTTTCAGAACTGAGGTTCCCGGCCCAGACAAACACCAGATTTGAAAAAGAAGTCGTGATTAATTTTCTCCCTAGGTAGTATAATCAGAAAAACATCATGGTTTCAATATTCTCTCCTTGCCTTAAGAGAGATTCAGAGAATAATGTTGGAAATAACGGCCTATTACTGCGAAATACCACTTTCAGTACAGAGGTTCCCGGCCTAGACAAACACCAGATTTGAAAAAGACGCCGTGATTCATGTTCACCCTAGGCAGTAGAATCAGAAAAACATCATGGTGTCAAAATTCTCTCCTTTCCCTAAGAGAGATCCAGAGAATAATGTTGGAAAAAACGGCCTATTACCGCGAAATACCACTTTCAGACCTGAGGTTCCCGGCCCAGAGAAACACCAGATTTGAAAAAGACGTCGTGATTCATGTTCTCCCTAGGTAGTAGAATCAGAAAAACGTCATGGTTTCAAGATTCTCCCCTTGCCTTAAGAGAGATCCAGAGAATAATGTTCGATAAAAAGGCCTATTACCGCATATGTTCCAAAGGCCTATTCTATTGACGGTGAAACTCAAGTTTTAGAACTGAGGTTCCGGGCCCCGACTGACACTAGATTTGTAAAAGTCGTCGTGATTCATGTTCTCCCTAGGTAGTAGAAACAGAAAAACATCATGGTGTCAAGATTCTCTCCTTTCCCTAAGAGAGATCCAGAGAATAATGTTGGAAAAAACGGCCTATTACCGCGAAATACCACTTTCAGAACTGAGGTTCCCGGCCCAGACAAACACCAGATTTGAAAAAGACGTCGTGATTCATTTTCTCCCTAGGTAGTATAATCAGAAATACATCATGGTTTCAAGATTCTCTCCTTGCTTTAAGAGAGATCCAGGGAATAATGTTGGAAAAAACGGCCTATTACCGCGAAATACCACTTTCAGAACTGAGGTTCCCGGCCCAGACAAACACCAGATTTGAAAAAGACGTCGTGATTCATGTTCTCCCTAGGTAGTATAATCAGAAAAACATCATGGTTTCAAGATTCTCTCCTTGCCTTAAGAGAGATCCAGGGAATAATGTTGGAAAAAACGTCCTATTACCGCGAAATACCACTTTCAGAACTGAGGTTCCCGGCCCAGACAAACACCAGATATGAAAAAGACGCCGTGATTCATGTTCACCCTAGGCAGTAGAATCAGAAAAACATCATGGTTTCAGGCGTCTCTCCTTGACTTAAGAGAGATCCAAAGAATAAAGTTGGAAAAAATGGCCTATTACCTCATATGCTCTAAAGGCCTATTGTATTGACGGTGAAACTCCACTTTTAGAACTAAGGTTCCCGACCCCGACTAACCCCCGATTTGAAAAAGATGTCGTGATTCATGTTCTCCCTAGGTAGTATAATGAGAAAAACATCATAGTTTCAAGATTCTCTCCTTGCCTTAAGAGAGACCCAGGGAATAATGTTGGAAAAAAACGACCTATTACCGCGAAATACCACTTTCAGAACTGAGGTTCCCGGCCCACACAAACACCAGATTTGAAAAAGACGTCGTGATTCATGTTCTCCCTAGGTAGTACAATCAGAAAAACATCATGGTTTCAAGATTCTCTCCTTGCCTTAAGAGAGACCCAGGGAATAATGTTGGAAAAAACGGCCTATTACCGCGAAATACCACTTTCAGAACTGAGGTTCCCGGCCCACACAAACACCAGATTTGAAAAAGACGTCGTGATTCATGTTCTCTCTAGGTAGTATAATCAGAAAAACATCATGGTTTCAATATTCTCTCCTTGCCTTAAGAGAGATTCAGAGAATAATGTTGGAAATAACGGCCTATTACTGCGAAATACCACTTACAGTACAGAGGTTCCCGGCCCAAACAAACACCAGATTTGAAAAAGACGCCGTGATTCATGTTCACCCTAGGCAGTACAATGAGAAAAACATCATGGTTTCAGGCGTCTCTCCTTGACTTAAGAGAGATCCAAAGAATACAGTTGGAAAAAATGGCCTATTACCTCATATGCTCTAAAGGCCTATTGTATTGACGGTGAAAGTCCACTTTTAGAACTAAGGTTTCCGACCCCCACTAACACCCGATTTGAAAAAGACGTCGTGATTCCTGTTCTCCCTAGATAGTAGAATCAGAAAAACATTATGGTTTCAAGATTCTATCCTTGCCTTAAGAGAGATCCAGAAAATAATGTTGGAAAAAATGGCCTATTACCGCGAAATACCACTTTCAGAACCAAGGTTCCCGGCCCAGACAAACAGCAAATTTGAAAAAGACGCCGTGATTCATATTCTCCCTAGGTAGTAGAATCAGAAAAAGGTCATGGTTTCAAAATTCTCTCCTTGCTTTAAGAGAGATCCAGAGAATAATGTTCGAAAAAACGGCCTATTACCGCATATGTTCCAAAGGCCTATTCTATTGACGGTGAAACTTAACTTTTAGAACTGAGGTTCCGGGCCCCGACTGACACTAGATTTGTAAAAGTCATCGTGATTCATGTTCTCCCTAGGTAGTAGAATCAGAAAAACATCATGGTGTCAAGATTCTCTCCTTTCCCTAAGAGAGATCCAGAGAATAATGTTGGAAAAAACGGCCTATTACCGCGAAATACCACTTTCAGAACTGAGGTTCCCGGCCCAGACAAACACCAGATTTGAAAAAGAAGTCGTGATTAATTTTCTCCCTAGGTAGTATAATCAGAAAAACATCATGGTTTCAATATTCTCTCCTTGCCTTAAGAGAGATTCAGAGAATAATGTTGGAAATAACGGCCTATTACTGCGAAATACCACTTTCAGTACAGAGGTTCCCGGCCTAGACAAACACCAGATTTGAAAAAGACGCCGTGATTCATGTTCACCCTAGGCAGTAGAATCAGAAAAACATCATGGTGTCAAAATTCTCTCCTTTCCCTAAGAGAGATCCAGAGAATAATGTTGGAAAAAACGGCCTATTACCGCGAAATACCACTTTCAGACCTGAGGTTCCCGGCCCAGAGAAACACCAGATTTGAAAAAGACGTCGTGATTCATGTTCTCCCTAGGTAGTAGAATCAGAAAAACGTCATGGTTTCAAGATTCTCCCCTTGCCTTAAGAGAGATCCAGAGAATAATGTTCGAAAAAACGGCCTATTACCGCATATGTTCCAAAGGCCTATTCTATTGACGGTGAAACTCAACTTTTAGAACTGAGGTTCCCGGCCCCTACTGACACTAGATTTGTAAAAGTCGTCGTCATTCATGTTCTCCCTAGGTAGTAGAATCAGAAATACATCATGGTTTCAAGATTCTCTCCTTGCCTTAAGAGAGATCCAGGGAATAATGTTGGAAATAACGGCCTATTACCGCGAAATACCACTTTCAGAACTGAGGTTCCCGGCCCAGACAAACACCAGATTTGAAAAAGACGTCGTGATTCATGTTCTCCCTAGGGAGTATAATCAGAAAAACATCATGGTTTCAAGATCCTCTCCTTGCCTTAAGAGAGATCCAGAGAAAAATGTTGGAAAAAACGGCCTATTACCGCGAAATACCACTTTCAGAACAGAGGTTCCCGGCCCAGACAAACACCAGATTTGAAAAAGACGTCGTGATTCATGTTCTCCCTAGGTAGTATAATCAGAAAAACATCATGGTTTCAATATTCTCTCCTTGCCTTAAGAGAGATTCAGAGAATAATGTTGGAAATAACGGCCTATTACCTCGAAATACCAATTTCAGTACAGAGGTTCCCGGCCCAGACAAACACCAGATTTGAAAAAGACGCCGTGATTCATGTTCACCCTAGGCAGTAGAATCAGAAAAACATCATGGTTTCAGGCGTCTCTCCTTGACTTAAGAGAGATCCAAAGAATACAGTTGGAAAAAATGGCCTATTACCTCATATGCTCTAAAGGCCTATTGTATTGACGGTGAAAGTCCACTTTTAGAACTAAGGTTTCCGACCCCGACTAACACCCAATTTGAAAAAGACGTCGTGATTCATATTCTCGCTAGATAGTAGAATCAGAAAAACATTATGGTTTCAATATTCTATCCTTGTCTTAAGAGAGATCCAGAAAATAATGTTGGAAAAAACGGCCTATTACCGCGAAATACCACTTTCAGAACCAAGGTTCCCGGCCCAGAGAAACAGCAAATTTGAAAAAGACGCCGTGATTCATATTCTCCCTAGGTAGTACAATCAGAAAAAGGTCATGGTTTCAAGATTCTCTCCTTGCTTTAAGAGAGATCCAGAGAATAATGTTCGAAAAAACGGCCTATTACCGCATATGTTCCAAAGGCCTATTCTATTGACGGTGAAACTTAACTTTTAGAACCTGAGGTTCCCGGCCCCGACTGACACTAGATTTGTAAAAGTCGTCGTGATTCATGTTCTCCCTAGGTAGTAGAATCAGAAAAACATCATAGTGTAAAGATTCTCTCCTTTCCCTAAGAGAGATCCAGAGAATAATGTTGGAAAAAACGGCCTATTACCGCGGAATACCACTTTCAGAACTGAGGTTCCCGGCCCAGAGAAACACCAGATTTGAAAACGACGTCGTGATTCATGTTCTCACTAGGTAGTATAATCAGAAATACATCATAGTTTCAAGATTCTCTCCTTGCCTTAAGAGAGATCCAGGGAATAATGTTGGAAAAAACGGCCTATTACCGCGAAATACCACTTTCAGAACTGAGGTTCCCGGCCCAGACAAACACCAGATTTGAAAAAGACATCGTGATTCATGTTCTCCCTAGGCAGTATAATCAGAAAAACATCATGGTTTCAAGATCCTCTCCTTGCCTTAAGAGAGATCCAGAGAATAATGTTGGAAAAAACGGCCTATTACCGCGAAATACCACTTTCAGTACAGAGGTTCCCGGCCCAGAGAAACACCAGATTTGAAAACGACGTCGTGATTCATGTTCTCCCTAGGTAGTATAATCAGAAAAACATCATGGTTTCAAGATTCTCTCCTTGCCTTAAGAGAGACCCAGGGAATAATGTTGGAAAAAACGGCCTATTACCGCGAAATACCACTTTCAGAACTGAGGTTCCCGGCCCACACAAACACCAGATTTGAAAAAGACGTCGTGATTCATTTTCTCCCTAGGTAGTATAATCAGAAATACATCATGGTTTCAAGATTCTCTCCTTGCCTTAAGAGAGATTCAGAGAATAATGTTGGAAATAACGACCTATTACTGCGAAATACCACTTTCAGTACAGAGGTTCCCGGCCCAGACAAACACCAGATTTGAAAAAGACGCCGTGATTCATGTTCACCCTAGGCAGTAGAATCAGAAAAACATCATGGTTTCAGGCGTCTCTCCTTGACTTAAGAGAGATCCAAAGAATACAGTTGGAAAAAATGGCCTATTACCTCATATGCTCTAAAGGCCTATTGTATTGACGGTGAAAGTCCACTTTTAGAACTAAGGTTTCCGACCCCGACTAACACCCGATTTGAAAAAGACGTCGTGATTCATGTTCTCCCTAGATAGTAGAATCAGAAAAACATTATGGTTTCAAGATTCTATCCTTGCCTTAAGAGAGATCCAGAAAATATGTTGGAAAAAAAGGACTATTACCGCGAAATACCACTTTCAGAACCAAGGTTCCCGGCCCCGAGAAACAGCAAATTTGAAAAAGACGCCGTGATTCATATTCTCCCTAGGTAGTAGAATCAGAAAAAGGTCATGGTTTCAAGATTCTCTCCTTGCTTTAAGAGAGATCCAGAGAATAATGTTCGAAAAAACGGCCTATTACCGCATATCTTCCAAAGGCCTATTGTATTGACGGTGAAACTTAACTATTAGAACTGAGGTTCCCGGCCCCGACTGACACTAGATTTGTAAAAGTCGTCGTGATTCATGTTCTCCCTAGGTAGTAGAATCAGAAAAACATCATGGTGTCAAGATTCTCTCCTTTCCCTAAGAGAGATCCAGAGAATAATGTTGGAAAAAACGGCCTATTACCGCGAAATACCACTTTCAGACCTGAGGTTCCTGGCCCAGAGAAACACCAGATTTGAAAAAGACGCCGTGATTCATGTTCTCCCTAGGTAGTAGAATCAGAAAAACGTCATGGTTTCAAGATTCTCTCCTTGCCTTAAGAGAGATCCAGAGAATAATGTTCGAAAAAACGGCCTATTACCGCATATGTTCCAAAGGCCTATTCTATTGACGGTGAAACTCAACTTTTAGAACTGAGGTTCCCGGCCCCTACTGACACTAGATTTGTAAAAGTCGTCGTCATTCATGTTCTCCCTAGGTAGTAGAATCAGAAATACATCATGGTTTCAAGATTCTCTCCTTGCCTTAAGAGAGATCCAGGGAATAATGTTGGAAATAACGGCCTATTACCGCAAAATACCACTTTCAGAACTGAGATTCCTGGCCCAGACAAACACCAGATTTGAAAACGACGTCGTGATTCATGTTCTCCCTAGGGAGTATAATCAGAAATACATCATAGTTTCAAGATTCTCTCCTTGCCTTAAGAGAGATCCAGGGAATAATGTTGGAGAAAACGGCCTATTACCGCGAAATACCACTTTCAGAACTGAGGTTCCCGGCCCAGACAAACACCAGATTTGAAAAAGACATCGTGATTCATGTTCTCCCTAGGCAGTATAATCAGAAAAACATCATGGTTTCAAGATCCTCTCCTTGCCTTAAGAGAGATCCAGAGAATAATGTTGGAAAAAACGGCCTATTACCGCGAAATACCACTTTCAGAACAGAGGTTCCCGGCCCAGACAAACACCAGATTTGAAAAAGACGTCGTGATTCATGTTCTCCCTAGGTAGTATAATCAGAAAAACATCATGGTTTCAATATTCTCTCCTTGCCTTAAGAGAGATTCAGAGAATAATGTTGGAAATAACGGCCTATTACCTCGAAATACCAATTTCAGTACAGAGGTTCCCGGCCCAGACAAACACCAGATTTGAAAAAGACGCCGTGATTCATGTTCACCCTAGGCAGTAGAATCAGAAAAACATCATGGTTTCAGGCGTCTCTCCTTGACTTAAGAGAGATCCAAAGAATACAGTTGGAAAAAATGGCCTATTACCTCATATGCTCTAAAGGCCTATTGTATTGACGGTGAAAGTCCACTTTTAGAACTAAGGTTTCCGACCCCGACTAACACCCAATTTGAAAAAGACGTCGTGATTCATATTCTCGCTAGATAGTAGAATCAGAAAAACATTATGGTTTCAATATTCTATCCTTGTCTTAAGAGAGATCCAGAAAATAATGTTGGAAAAAACGGCCTATTACCGCGAAATACCACTTTCAGAACCAAGGTTCCCGGCCCAGAGAAACAGCAAATTTGAAAAAGACGCCGTGATTCATATTCTCCCTAGGTAGTACAATCAGAAAAAGGTCATGGTTTCAAGATTCTCTCCTTGCTTTAAGAGAGATCCAGAGAATAATGTTCGAAAAAACGGCCTATTACCGCATATGTTCCAAAGGCCTATTCTATTGACGGTGAAACTTAACTTTTAGAACCTGAGGTTCCCGGCCCCGACTGACACTAGATTTGTAAAAGTCGTCGTGATTCATGTTCTCCCTAGGTAGTAGAATCAGAAATACATCATGGTTTCAAGATTCTCTCCTTGCCTTAAGAGAGATCCAGGGAATAATGTTGGAAATAACGGCCTATTACCGCAAAATACCACTTTCAGAACTGAGATTCCTGGCCCAGACAAACACCAGATTTGAAAACGACGTTGTGATTCATGTTCTCCCTAGGGAGTATAATCAGAAATACATCATAGTTTCAAGATTCTCTCCTTGCCTTAAGAGAGATCCAGGGAATAATGTTGGAAAAAACGGCCTATTACCGCGAAATACCACTTTCAGAACTGAGGTTCCCGGCCCAGACAAACACCAGATTTGAAAAAGACATCGTGATTCATGTTCTCCCTAGGCAGTATAATCAGAAAAACATCATGGTTTCAAGATCCTCTCCTTGCCTTAAGAGAGATCCAGAGAATAATGTTGGAAAAAACGGCCTATTACCGCGAAATACCACTTTCAGTACAGAGGTTCCCGGCCCAGACAAACACCAGATTTGAAAAAGACGTCGTGATTCATGTTCTCCCTAGGTAGTATAATCAGAAAAACATCATGGTTTCAAGATTCTCTCCTTGCCTTAAGAGAGACCCAGGGAATAATGTTGGAAAAAACGGCCTATTACCGCGAAATACCAGTTTCAGAACTGAGGTTCCCGGCCCACACAAACACCAGATTTGAAAAAGACGTCGTGATTCATTTTCTCCCTAGGTAGTATAATCAGAAATACATCATGGTTTCAAGATTCTCTCCTTGCCTTAAGAGAGATCCAGGGAATAATGTTGGAAAAAACGGCCTATTACCGCGAAATACCACTTTCAGAACTGACGTTCCCGGCCCAGACAAACACCAGATTTGAAAAAGACGTCGTGATTCATGTTCTCCCTAGGTAGTATAATCAGAAAAACATCATGGTTTCAATATTCTCTCCTTGCCTTAAGAGAGATTCAGAGAATAATGTTGGAAATAACGACCTATTACTGCGAAATACCACTTTCAGTACAGAGGTTCCCGGCCCAGACAAACACCAGATTTGAAAAAGCCGCCGTGATTCATGTTCACCCTAGGCAGTAGAATCAGAAAAACATCATGGTTTCAGGCGTCTCTCCTTGACTTAAGAGAGATCCAAAGAATACAGTTGGAAAAAATGGCCTATCACCTCATATGCTCTAAAGGCCTATTGTATTGACGGTGAAAGTCCACTTTTAGAACTAAGGTTTCCGACCCCGACTAACACCCGATTTGAAATAGACGTCGTGATTCATGTTCTCCCTAGATAGTAGAATCAGAAAAACATTATGGTTTCAAGATTCTATCCTTGCCTTAAGAGAGATCCAGAAAATATGTTGGAAAACAAGGACTATTACCGCGAAATACCACTTTCAGAACCAAGGTTCCCGGCCCAGAGAAACAGCAAATTTGAAAAAGACGCCGTGATTCATATTCTCCCTAGGTAGTAGAATCAGAAAAAGGTCATGGTTTCAAGATTCTCTCCTTGCTTTAAGAGAGATCCAGAGAATAATGTTCGAAAAAACGGCCTATTACCGCATATCTTCCAAAGGCCTATTGTATTGACGGTGAAACTTAACTATTAGAACTGAGGTTCCCGGCCCCGACTGACACTAGATTTGTAAAAGTCGTCGTGATTCATGTTCTCCCTAGGTAGTAGAATCAGAAAAACATCATGGTGTCAAGATTCTCTCCTTTCCCTAAGAGAGATCCAGAGAATAATGTTGGAAAAAACGGCCTATTACCGCGAAATACCACTTTCAGACCTGAGGTTCCTGGCCCAGAGAAACACCAGATTTGAAAAAGACGCCGTGATTCATGTTCTCCCTAGGTAGTAGAATCAGAAAAACGTCATGGTTTCAAGATTCTCTCCTTGCCTTAAGAGAGATCCAGAGAATAATGTTCGAAAAAACGGCCTATTACCGCATATGTTCCAAAGGCCTATTCTATTGACGGTGAAACTCAACTTTTAGAACTGAGGTTCCCGGCCCCTACTGACACTAGATTTGTAAAAGTCGTCGTCATTCATGTTCTCCCTAGGTAGTAGAATCAGAAATACATCATGGTTTCAAGATTCTCTCCTTGCCTTAAGAGAGATCCAGGGAATAATGTTGGAAATAACGGCCTATTACCGCAAAATACCACTTTCAGAACTGAGATTCCTGGCCCAGACAAACACCAGATTTGAAAACGACGTCGTGATTCATGTTCTCCCTAGGGAGTATAATCAGAAATACATCATAGTTTCAAGATTCTCTCCTTGCCTTAAGAGAGATCCAGGGAATAATGTTGGAGAAAACGGCCTATTACCGCGAAATACCACTTTCAGAACTGAGGTTCCCGGCCCAGACAAACACCAGATTTGAAAAAGACATCGTGATTCATGTTCTCCCTAGGCAGTATAATCAGAAAAACATCATGGTTTCAAGATCCTCTCCTTGCCTTAAGAGAGATCCAGAGAATAATGTTGGAAAAAACGGCCTATTACCGCGAAATACCACTTTCAGAACAGAGGTTCCCGGCCCAGACAAACACCAGATTTGAAAAAGACGTCGTGATTCATGTTCTCCCTAGGTAGTATAATCAGAAAAACATCATGGTTTCAATATTCTCTCCTTGCCTTAAGAGAGATTCAGAGAATAATGTTGGAAATAACGGCCTATTACCTCGAAATACCAATTTCAGTACAGAGGTTCCCGGCCCAGACAAACACCAGATTTGAAAAAGACGCCGTGATTCATGTTCACCCTAGGCAGTAGAATCAGAAAAACATCATGGTTTCAGGCGTCTCTCCTTGACTTAAGAGAGATCCAAAGAATACAGTTGGAAAAAATGGCCTATTACCTCATATGCTCTAAAGGCCTATTGTATTGACGGTGAAAGTCCACTTTTAGAACTAAGGTTTCCGACCCCGACTAACACCCAATTTGAAAAAGACGTCGTGATTCATATTCTCGCTAGATAGTAGAATCAGAAAAACATTATGGTTTCAATATTCTATCCTTGTCTTAAGAGAGATCCAGAAAATAATGTTGGAAAAAACGGCCTATTACCGCGAAATACCACTTTCAGAACCAAGGTTCCCGGCCCAGAGAAACAGCAAATTTGAAAAAGACGCCGTGATTCATATTCTCCCTAGGTAGTACAATCAGAAAAAGGTCATGGTTTCAAGATTCTCTCCTTGCTTTAAGAGAGATCCAGAGAATAATGTTCGAAAAAACGGCCTATTACCGCATATGTTCCAAAGGCCTATTCTATTGACGGTGAAACTTAACTTTTAGAACCTGAGGTTCCCGGCCCCGACTGACACTAGATTTGTAAAAGTCGTCGTGATTCATGTTCTCCCTAGGTAGTAGAATCAGAAATACATCATGGTTTCAAGATTCTCTCCTTGCCTTAAGAGAGATCCAGGGAATAATGTTGGAAATAACGGCCTATTACCGCAAAATACCACTTTCAGAACTGAGATTCCTGGCCCAGACAAACACCAGATTTGAAAACGACGTCGTGATTCATGTTCTCCCTAGGGAGTATAATCAGAAATACATCATAGTTTCAAGATTCTCTCCTTGCCTTAAGAGAGATCCAGGGAATAATGTTGGAAAAAACGGCCTATTACCGCGAAATACCACTTTCAGAACTGAGGTTCCCGGCCCAGACAAACACCAGATTTGAAAAAGACATCGTGATTCATGTTCTCCCTAGGCAGTATAATCAGAAAAACATCATGGTTTCAAGATCCTCTCCTTGCCTTAAGAGAGATCCAGAGAATAATGTTGGAAAAAACGGCCTATTACCGCGAAATACCACTTTCAGTACAGAGGTTCCCGGCCCAGACAAACACCAGATTTGAAAAAGACGTCGTGATTCATGTTCTCCCTAGGTAGTATAATCAGAAAAACATCATGGTTTCAAGATTCTCTCCTTGCCTTAAGAGAGACCCAGGGAATAATGTTGGAAAAAACGGCCTATTACCGCGAAATACCAGTTTCAGAACTGAGGTTCCCGGCCCACACAAACACCAGATTTGAAAAAGACGTCGTGATTCATTTTCTCCCTAGGTAGTATAATCAGAAATACATCATGGTTTCAAGATTCTCTCCTTGCCTTAAGAGAGATCCAGGGAATAATGTTGGAAAAAACGGCCTATTACCGCGAAATACCACTTTCAGAACTGACGTTCCCGGCCCAGACAAACACCAGATTTGAAAAAGACGTCGTGATTCATGTTCTCCCTAGGTAGTATAATCAGAAAAACATCATGGTTTCAATATTCTCTCCTTGCCTTAAGAGAGATTCAGAGAATAATGTTGGAAATAACGACCTATTACTGCGAAATACCACTTTCAGTACAGAGGTTCCCGGCCCAGACAAACACCAGATTTGAAAAAGCCGCCGTGATTCATGTTCACCCTAGGCAGTAGAATCAGAAAAACATCATGGTTTCAGGCGTCTCTCCTTGACTTAAGAGAGATCCAAAGAATACAGTTGGAAAAAATGGCCTATCACCTCATATGCTCTAAAGGCCTATTGTATTGACGGTGAAAGTCCACTTTTAGAACTAAGGTTTCCGACCCCGACTAACACCCGATTTGAAATAGACGTCGTGATTCATGTTCTCCCTAGATAGTAGAATCAGAAAAACATTATGGTTTCAAGATTCTATCCTTGCCTTAAGAGAGATCCAGAAAATATGTTGGAAAACAAGGACTATTACCGCGAAATACCACTTTCAGAACCAAGGTTCCCGGCCCAGAGAAACAGCAAATTTGAAAAAGACGCCGTGATTCATATTCTCCCTAGGTAGTAGAATCAGAAAAAGGTCATGGTTTCAAGATTCTCTCCTTGCTTTAAGAGAGATCCAGAGAATAATGTTCGAAAAAACGGCCTATTACCGCATATCTTCCAAAGGCCTATTGTATTGACGGTGAAACTTAACTATTAGAACTGAGGTTCCCGGCCCCGACTGACACTACATTTGTAAAAGTCGTCGTGATTCATGTTCTCCCTAGGTAGTAGAATCAGAAAAACATCATGGTGTCAAGATTCTCTCCTTTCCCTAAGAGAGATCCAGAGAATAATGTTGGAAAAAACGGCCTATTACCGCGAAATACCACTTTCAGACCTGAGGTTCCTGGCCCAGAGAAACACCAGATTTGAAAAAGACGCCGTGATTCATGTTCTCCCTAGGTAGTAGAATCAGAAAAACGTCATGGTTTCAAGATTCTCTCCTTGCCTTAAGAGAGATCCAGAGAATAATGTTCGAAAAAACGGCCTATTACCGCATATGTTCCAAAGGCCTATTCTATTGACGGTGAAACTCAACTTTTAGAACTGAGGTTCCCGGCCCCTACTGACACTAGATTTGTAAAAGTCGTCGTCATTCATGTTCTCCCTAGGTAGTAGAATCAGAAATACATCATGGTTTCAAGATTCTCTCCTTGCCTTAAGAGAGATCCAGGGA
Source organism: Liasis olivaceus (assembly GCA_030867105.1). Classification (NCBI taxonomy): domain Eukaryota; kingdom Metazoa; phylum Chordata; class Lepidosauria; order Squamata; family Pythonidae; genus Liasis; species Liasis olivaceus. Next base: position 62,561,044 of record CM061351.1, read on the forward strand.
ATAATGTTGGAAATAACGGCCTATTACCGCAAAATACCACTTTCAGAACTGAGATTCCTGGCCCAGACAAACACCAGATTTGAAAAAGACGTCGTGATTCATGTTCTCCCTAGGGAGTATAATCAGAAAAACATCATGGTTTCAAGATCCTCTCCTTGCCTTAAGAGAGATCCAGAGAATAATGTTGGAAAAAACGGCCTATTACCGCGAAATACCACATTCAGAACAGAGGTTCCCGGCCCACACAAACACCAGATTTGAAAAAGACGTCGTGATTCATGTTCTCCCTAGGTAGTATAATCAGAAAAACATCATGGTTTCAATATTCTCTCCTTGCCTTAAGAGAGATTCAGAGAATAATGTTGGAAATAACGGCCTATTACCGCGAAATACCAATTTCAGTACAGAGGTTCCCGGCCCAGACAAACACCAGATTTGAAAAAGACGCCGTGATTCATGTTCACCCTAGGCAGTAGAATCAGAAAAACATCATGGTTTCAGGCGTCTCTCCTTGACTTAAGAGAGATCCAAAGAATACTGTTGGAAAAAATGGCCTATTACCTCATATGCTCTAAAGGCCTATTGTATTGACGGTGAAAGTCCACTTTTAGAACTAAGGTTTCCGACCCCGACTAACACCCAATTTGAAAAGGACGTCGTGATTCATGTTCTCGCTAGATAGTAGAATCAGAAAAACATTATGGTTTCAATATTCTATCCTTGTCTTAAGAGAGATCCAGAAAATAATGTTGGAAAAAACGGCCTATTGCCGCGAAATACCACTTTCAGAACCAAGGTTCCCGTCCCAGACAAACAGCAAATTTGAAAAAGACGCCGTGATTCATATTCTCCCTAGGTAGTAGAATCAGAAAAAGGTCATGGTTTCAAGATTCTCTCCTTGCTTTAAGAGAGATCCAGAGAATAATGTTTGAAAAAACGGCCTATTACCGCATATGTTCCAAAGGCCTATTCTATTGACGGTGAAACTAAACTTTTAGAACTGAGGTTCCCGGCCCCGATTGACACTAGATTTGAAAAAGTCGTCATGATTCATGTTCTCCCTATGTAGTAGAATCAGAAAAACATCATGGTGTCAAGATTCTCTCCTTGCCCTAAGAGAGGTCCAGAGAATAATGTTGGAAAAAACAGCCTATTACCGCGAAATACCACTTTCAGAACTGAGGTTCCCGGCCCAGACAAACACCAGATTTGAAAAAGACGTCGTGATTCATGTTCTCCCTAGGTATTAGAATCAGAAAAACATCATGGTTTCAAGATTCTCTCCTTCCCTTAAGAGAGATCCAGGGAATAATGTTGGAAAAAACGGCCTATTACCGCGAAATACCACTTTCAGAACTGAGGTTCCCGGCCCAGACAAACACCAGATTTGAAAAAGACGTCGTGATTCATGTTCTCCCTAGGTAGTATAATCAGAAAAACATCATGGTTTCAAGATTCTCTCCTTGCCTTAAGAGAGATCCAGGGAATAATGTTGGAAAAAACGGCCTATTACCGCAAAATACCACTTTCAGAACTGAGGTTCCCGGCCCAGACAAACACCAGATTTGAAAAAGACGTCGTGATTCATGTTCTCCCTAGGTAGTATAATCAGAAAAAAATTAAGGTTTCAATATTCTCTCCTTGCCTTAAGAGAGATTCAGAGAATAATGTTGGAAATAACGGCCTATTACCGCGAAATACCACTTTCAGTACAGAGGTTCCCGGCCCAGACAAACACCAGATTTGAAAAAGACGCCGTGATTCATGTTCACCCTAGGCAGTAGAATCAGAAAAACATCATGGTTTCAGGCGTCTCTCCTTGACTTAAGAGAGATCCAAAGAATACAGTTGGAAAAAATGGCCTATTACCTCATATGCTCTAAAGGCCTATTGTATTGACGGTGAAACTCCACTTTTAGAACTAAGGTTTCCGACCCCGACTAACACCCGATTTTAAAAAGACGTCGTGATTCATGTTCTCCCTAGATAGTAGAATCAGAAAAACATTATGGTTTGAAGATTCTATCCTTGCCTTAAGAGAGATCCAGAAAATAATGTTGGAAAAAACGGCCTATTACCGCGAAATACCACTTTCAGAACCAAGGTTCCCGGCCCAGACAAACAGCAAATTTGAAAAAGACGCCGTGATTCATGTTCTCCCTAGGTAGTAGAATCAGAAAAACGTCATGGTTTGAAGATTCTCTCCTTGCCTTAAGAGAGATCCAGAGAATAATGTTCGAAAAAAAGGCCTATTACCGCATATGTTCCAAAGCCCTATTCTATTGACGGTGAAACTCAACTTTTAGAACTGAGGTTCCCGGCCCCGACTGACACTAGATTTGTAAAAGTCGTCATGATTCATGTTCTCCCTAGGGAGTAGAATCAGAAAAACATCATGGTGTCAAGATTCTCTCCTTGCCCTAAGAGAGATCCAGAGAATAATGTTGGAAAAAACAGCCTATTACCGCGAAATACCACTTTCAGAATCAACGTTCCCGGCCCAGACAAACAGCAAATTTGAAAAAGACGCCGTGATTCATGTTCTCCCTAGGTAGTAGAATCAGAAAAACGTCATGGTTTCAAGATTCTCTCCTTGCCTTAAGAGAGATCCAGAGAATAATGTTCGAAAAAATGGCCTATTACCGCATATGTTCCAAAGGCCTATTCTATTGACGGTGAAACTCAACTTTTAGAACTGAGGTTCCCGGCCCCGACTGACACTAGATTTGTAAAAGTCGTCGTGATTCATGTTCTCCCTAGGTAGTAGAACCAGAAAAACATCATGGTGTTAAGATTCTCTCCTTTCCCTAAGAGAGATCCAGAGAATAATGTTGGAAAAAACGGCCTATTACCTCATATGCTCTAAAGGCCTATTGTATTGACGGTGAAACTCCACTTTTAGAACTAAGGTTTCCGACCCCGACTAACACCCGATTTTAAAAAGACGTCGTGATTCATGTTCTCCCTAGATAGTAGAATCAGAAAAACATTATGGTTTCAATATTCTATCCTTGTCTTAAGAGAGATCCAGAAAATAATGTTGGAAAAAACGGCCTATTACCGCGAAATACCACTTTCAGAACCAAGGTTCCCGGCCCAGAGAAACAGCAAATTTGAAAAAGACGCCGTGATTCATATTCTCCCTAGGTAGTACAATCAGAAAAAGGTCATGGTTTCAAGATTCTCTCCTTGCTTTAAGAGAGATCCAGAGAATAATGTTCGAAAAAACGGCCTATTACCGCATATGTTCCAAAGGCCTATTCTATTGACGGTGAAACTTAACTTTTAGAACCTGAGGTTCCCGGCCCCGACTGACACTAGATTTGTAAAAGTCGTCGTGATTCATGTTCTCCCTAGGTAGTAGAATCAGGAAAACATCATAGTGTAAAGATTCTCTCCTTTCCCTAAGAGAGATCCAGAGAATAATGTTGGAAAAAACGGCCTATTACCGCGAAATACCACTTTCAGAACTGAGGTTCCCGGCCCAGAGAAACACCAGATTTGAAAACGACGTCGTGATTCATGTTCTCACTAGGTAGTATAATCAGAAATACATCATAGTTTCAAGATTCTCTCCTTGCCTTAAGAGAGATCCAGGGAATAATGTTGGAAAAAACGGCCTATTACCGCGAAATACCACTTTCAGAACTGAGGTTCCCGGCCCAGACAAACACCAGATTTGAAAAAGACATCGTGATTCATGTTCTCCCTAGGCAGTATAATCAGAAAAACATCATGGTTTCAAGATCCTCTCCTTGCCTTAAGAGAGATCCAGAGAATAATGTTGGAAAAAACGGCCTATTACCGCGAAATACCACTTTCAGTACAGAGGTTCCCGGCCCAGAGAAACACCAGATTTGAAAACGACGTCGTGATTCATGTTCTCCCTAGGTAGTATAATCAGAAAAACATCATGGTTTCAAGATTCTCTCCTTGCCTTAAGAGAGACCCAGGGAATAATGTTGGAAAAAACGGCCTATTACCGCGAAATACCACTTTCAGAACTGAGGTTCCCGGCCCACACAAACACCAGATTTGAAAAAGACGTCGTGATTCATTTTCTCCCTAGGTAGTATAATCAGAAATACATCATGGTTTCAAGATTCTCTCCTTGCCTTAAGAGAGATTCAGAGAATAATGTTGGAAATAACGACCTATTACTGCGAAATACCACTTTCAGTACAGAGGTTCCCGGCCCAGACAAACACCAGATTTGAAAAAGACGCCGTGATTCATGTTCACCCTAGGCAGTAGAATCAGAAAAACATCATGGTTTCAGGCGTCTCTCCTTGACTTAAGAGAGATCCAAAGAATACAGTTGGAAAAAATGGCCTATTACCTCATATGCTCTAAAGGCCTATTGTATTGACGGTGAAAGTCCACTTTTAGAACTAAGGTTTCCGACCCCGACTAACACCCGATTTGAAAAAGACGTCGTGATTCATGTTCTCCCTAGATAGTAGAATCAGAAAAACATTATGGTTTCAAGATTCTATCCTTGCCTTAAGAGAGATCCAGAAAATAATGTTGGAAAAAAAGGACTATTACCGCGAAATACCACTTTCAGAACCAAGGTTCCCGGCCCCGAGAAACAGCAAATTTGAAAAAGACGCCGTGATTCATATTCTCCCTAGGTAGTAGAATCAGAAAAAGGTCATGGTTTCAAGATTCTCTCCTTGCTTTAAGAGAGATCCAGAGAATAATGTTCGAAAAAACGGCCTATTACCGCATATCTTCCAAAGGCCTATTGTATTGACGGTGAAACTTAACTATTAGAACTGAGGTTCCCGGCCCCGACTGACACTAGATTTGTAAAAGTCGTCGTGATTCATGTTCTCCCTAGGTAGTAGAATCAGAAAAACATCATGGTGTCAAGATTCTCTCCTTTCCCTAAGAGAGATCCAGAGAATAATGTTGGAAAAAACGGCCTATTACCGTGAAATACCACTTTCAGACCTGAGGTTCCTGGCCCAGAGAAACACCAGATTTGAAAAAGACGCCGTGATTCATGTTCTCCCTAGGTAGTAGAATCAGAAAAACGTCATGGTTTCAAGATTCTCTCCTTGCCTTAAGAGAGATCCAGAGAATAATGTTCGAAAAAACGGCCTATTACCGCATATGTTCCAAAGGCCTATTCTATTGACGGTGAAACTCAACTTTTAGAACTGAGGTTCCCGGCCCCTACTGACACTAGATTTGTAAAAGTCGTCGTCATTCATGTTCTCCCTAGGTAGTAGAATCAGAAATACATCATGGTTTCAAGATTCTCTCCTTGCCTTAAGAGAGATCCAGGGAATAATGTTGGAAATAACGGCCTATTACCGCAAAATACCACTTTCAGAACTGAGATTCCTGGCCCAGACAAACACCAGATTTGAAAACGACGTCGTGATTCATGTTCTCCCTAGGGAGTATAATCAGAAATACATCATAGTTTCAAGATTCTCTCCTTGCCTTAAGAGAGATCCAGGGAATAATGTTGGAAAAAACGGCCTATTACCGCGAAATACCACTTTCAGAACTGAGGTTCCCGGCCCAGACAAACACCAGATTTGAAAAAGACATCGTGATTCATGTTCTCCCTAGGCAGTATAATCAGAAAAACATCATGGTTTCAAGATCCTCTCCTTGCCTTAAGAGAGATCCAGAGAATAATGTTGGAAAAAACGGCCTATTACCGCGAAATACCACTTTCAGTACAGAGGTTCCCGGCCCAGACAAACACCAGATTTGAAAAAGACGTCGTGATTCATGTTCTCCCTAGGTAGTATAATCAGAAAAACATCATGGTTTCAAGATTCTCTCCTTGCCTTAAGAGAGACCCAGGGAATAATGTTGGAAAAAACGGCCTATTACCGCGAAATACCAGTTTCAGAACTGAGGTTCCCGGCCCAGACAAACACCAGATTTGAAAAAGACGTCGTGATTCATTTTCTCCCTAGGTAGTATAATCAGAAATACATCATGGTTTCAAGATTCTCTCCTTGCCTTAAGAGAGATCCAGGGAATAATGTTGGAAAAAACGGCCTATTACCGCAAAATACCACTTTCAGAACTGAGGTTCCCGGCCCAGACAAACACCAGATTTGAAAAAGACGTCGTGATTCATGTTCTCCCTAGGTAGTATAATCAGAAAAAAATTAAGGTTTCAATATTCTCTCCTTGCCTTAAGAGAGATTCAGAGAATAATGTTGGAAATAACGGCCTATTACCGCGAAATACCACTTTCAGTACAGAGGTTCCCGGCCCAGACAAACACCAGATTTGAAAAAGACGCCGTGATTCATGTTCACTCTAGGCAGTAGAATCAGAAAAACATCATGGTTTCAGGCGTCTCTCCTTGACTTAAGAGAGATCCAAAGAATACAGTTGGAAAAAATGGCCTATTACCTCATATGCTCTAAAGGCCTATTGTATTGACGGTGAAACTCCACTTTTAGAACTAAGGTTTCCGACCCCGACTAACACCCGATTTTAAAAAGACGTCGTGATTCATGTTCTCCCTAGATAGTAGAATCAGAAAAACATTATGGTTTGAAGATTCTATCCTTGCCTTAAGAGAGATCCAGAAAATAATGTTGGAAAAAACGGCCTATTACCGCGAAATACCACTTTCAGAACCAAGGTTCCCGGCCCAGACAAACAGCACATTTGAAAAAGACGCCGTGATTCATGTTCTCCCTAGGTAGTAGAATCAGAAAAAGGTCATGGTTTCAAGATTCTCTCCTTGCCTTAAGAGAGATCCAGAGAATAATGTTCGAAAAAAAGGCCTATTACCGCATATGTTCCAAAGCCCTATTCTATTGACGGTGAAACTCAACTTTTAGAACTGAGGTTCCCGGCCCCGACTGACACTAGATTTGTAAAAGTCGTCATGATTCATGTTCTCCCTAGGGAGTAGAATCAGAAAAACATCATGGTGTCAAGATTCTCTCCTTGCCCTAAGAGAGATCCAGAGAATAATGTTGGAAAAAACAGCCTATTACCGCGAAATACCACTTTCAGAACCAACGTTCCCGGCCCAGACAAACAGCAAATTTGAAAAAGACGCCGTGATTCATGTTCTCCCTAGGTAGTAGAATCAGAAAAACGTCATGGTTTCAAGATTCTCTCCTTGCCTTAAGAGAGATCCAGAGAATAATGTTCGAAAAAATGGCCTATTACCGCATATGTTCCAAAGGCCTATTCTATTGACGGTGAAACTCAACTTTTAGAACTGAGGTTCCCGGCCCCGACTGACACTAGATTTGTAAAAGTCGTCGTGATTCATGTTCTCCCTAGGTAGTAGAACCAGAAAAACATCATGGTGTTAAGATTCTCTCCTTTCCCTAAGAGAGATCCAGAGAATAATGTTGGAAAAAAAGGCCTATTACCGCGAAATACCACTTTCAGAACTGAGGTTCCCGGCCCAGACAAACACCAGATTTGAAAAAGACGTCGTGATTCATGTTCTCCCTAGGTAGTATAATCAGAAAAACATCATGGTTTCAAGATTCTCTCCTTGCCTTAAGAGAGATCCAGGGAATAATGTTGGAAAAAACGGCCTATTACCGCAAAATACCACTTTCAGAACTGAGGTTCCCGGCCCAGACAAACACCAGATTTGAAAAAGACGTCGTGATTCATGTTCTCCCTAGGTAGTATAATCAGAAAAAAATTAAGGTTTCAATATTCTCTCCTTGCCTTAAGAGAGATTCAGAGAATAATGTTGGAAATAACGGCCTATTACCGCGAAATACCACTTTCAGTACAGAGGTTCCCGGCCCAGACAAACACCAGATTTGAAAAAGACGCCGTGATTCATGTTCACCCTAGGCAGTAGAATCAGAAAAACATCATGGTTTCAGGCGTCTCTCCTTGACTTAAGAGAGATCCAAAGAATACAGTTGGAAAAAATGGCCTATTACCTCATATGCTCTAAAGGCCTATTGTATTGACGGTGAAACTCCACTTTTAGAACTAAGGTTTCCGACCCCGACTAACACCCGATTTTAAAAAGACGTCGTGATTCATGTTCTCCCTAGATAGTAGAATCAGAAAAACATTATGGTTTGAAGATTCTATCCTTGCCTTAAGAGAGATCCAGAAAATAATGTTGGAAAAAACGGCCTATTACCGCGAAATACCACTTTCAGAACCAAGGTTCCCGGCCCAGACAAACAGCAAATTTGAAAAAGACGCCGTGATTCATGTTCTCCCTAGGTAGTAGAATCAGAAAAACGTCATGGTTTGAAGATTCTCTCCTTGCCTTAAGAGAGATCCAGAGAATAATGTTCGAAAAAAAGGCCTATTACCGCATATGTTCCAAAGCCCTATTCTATTGACGGTGAAACTCAACTTTTAGAACTGAGGTTCCCGGCCCCGACTGACACTAGATTTGTAAAAGTCGTCATGATTCATGTTCTCCCTAGGGAGTAGAATCAGAAAAACATCATGGTGTCAAGATTCTCTCCTTGCCCTAAGAGAGATCCAGAGAATAATGTTGGAAAAAACAGCCTATTACCGCGAAATACCACTTTCAGAACCAACGTTCCCGGCCCAGACAAACAGCAAATTTGAAAAAGACGCCGTGATTCATGTTCTCCCTAGGTAGTAGAATCAGAAAAACGTCATGGTTTCAAGATTCTCTCCTTGCCTTAAGAGAGATCCAGAGAATAATGTTCGAAAAAATGGCCTATTACCGCATATGTTCCAAAGGCCTATTCTATTGACGGTGAAACTCAACTTTTAGAACTGAGGTTCCCGGCCCCGACTGACACTAGATTTGTAAAAGTCGTCGTGATTCATGTTCTCCCTAGGTAGTAGAACCAGAAAAACATCATGGTGTTAAGATTCTCTCCTTTCCCTAAGAGAGATCCAGGGAATAATGTTGGAAAAAAAGGCCTATTACCGCGAAATACCACTTTCAGAACTGAGGTTCCCGGCCCAGACAAACACCAGATTTGAAAAAGACGTCGTGATTCATGTTCTCCCTAGGTAGTATAATCAGAAAAACATCATGGTTTCAAGATTCTCTCCTTGCCTTAAGAGAGATCCAGGGAATAATGTTGGAAAAAACGGCCTATTACCGCAAAATACCACTTTCAGAACTGAGGTTCCCGGCCCAGACAAACACCAGATTTGAAAAAGACGTCGTGATTCATGTTCTCCCTAGGTAGTATAATCAGAAAAAAATTAAGGTTTCAATATTCTCTCCTTGCCTTAAGAGAGATTCAGAGAATAATGTTGGAAATAACGGCCTATTACCGCGAAATACCACTTTCAGTACAGAGGTTCCCGGCCCAGACAAACACCAGATTTGAAAAAGACGCCGTGATTCATGTTCACCCTAGGCAGTAGAATCAGAAAAACATCATGGTTTCAGGCGTCTCTCCTTGACTTAAGAGAGATCCAAAGAATACAGTTGGAAAAAATGGCCTATTACCTCATATGCTCTAAAGGCCTATTGTATTGACGGTGAAACTCCACTTTTAGAACTAAGGTTTCCGACCCCGACTAACACCCGATTTTAAAAAGACGTCGTGATTCATGTTCTCCCTAGATAGTAGAATCAGAAAAACATTATGGTTTGAAGATTCTATCCTTGCCTTAAGAGAGATCCAGAAAATAATGTTGGAAAAAACGGCCTATTACCGCGAAATACCACTTTCAGAACCAAGGTTCCCGGCCCAGACAAACAGCAAATTTGAAAAAGACGCCGTGATTCATGTTCTCCCTAGGTAGTAGAATCAGAAAAACGTCATGGTTTGAAGATTCTCTCCTTGCCTTAAGAGAGATCCAGAGAATAATGTTCGAAAAAAAGGCCTATTACCGCATATGTTCCAAAGCCCTATTCTATTGACGGTGAAACTCAACTTTTAGAACTGAGGTTCCCGGCCCCGACTGACACTAGATTTGTAAAAGTCGTCATGATTCATGTTCTCCCTAGGGAGTAGAATCAGAAAAACATCATGGTGTCAAGATTCTCTCCTTGCCCTAAGAGAGATCCAGAGAATAATGTTGGAAAAAACAGCCTATTACCGCGAAATACCACTTTCAGAACCAACGTTCCCGGCCCAGACAAACAGCAAATTTGAAAAAGACGCCGTGATTCATGTTCTCCCTAGGTAGTAGAATCAGAAAAACGTCATGGTTTCAAGATTCTCTCCTTGCCTTAAGAGAGATCCAGAGAATAATGTTCGAAAAAATGGCCTATTACCGCATATGTTCCAAAGGCCTATTCTATTGACGGTGAAACTCAACTTTTAGAACTGAGGTTCCCGGCCCCGACTGACACTAGATTTGTAAAAGTCGTCGTGATTCATGTTCTCCCTAGGTAGTAGAACCAGAAAAACATCATGGTGTTAAGATTCTCTCCTTTCCCTAAGAGAGATCCAGAGAATAATGTTGGAAAAAAAGGCCTATTACCGCGAAATACCACTTTCAGAACTGAGGTTCCCGGCCCAGACAAACACCAGATTTGAAAAAGACGTCGTGATTCATGTTCTCCCTAGGTAGTATAATCAGAAAAACATCATGGTTTCAAGATTCTCTCCTTGCCTTAAGAGAGATCCAGGGAATAATGTTGGAAAAAACGGCCTATTACCGCAAAATACCACTTTCAGAACTGAGGTTCCCGGCCCAGACAAACACCAGATTTGAAAAAGACGTCGTGATTCATGTTCTCCCTAGGTAGTATAATCAGAAAAAAATTAAGGTTTCAATATTCTCTCCTTGCCTTAAGAGAGATTCAGAGAATAATGTTGGAAATAACGGCCTATTACCGCGAAATACCACTTTCAGTACAGAGGTTCCCGGCCCAGACAAACACCAGATTTGAAAAAGACGCCGTGATTCATGTTCACCCTAGGCAGTAGAATCAGAAAAACATCATGGTTTCAGGCGTCTCTCCTTGACTTAAGAGAGATCCAAAGAATACAGTTGGAAAAAATGGCCTATTACCTCATATGCTCTAAAGGCCTATTGTATTGACGGTGAAACTCCACTTTTAGAACTAAGGTTTCCGACCCCGACTAACACCCGATTTTAAAAAGACGTCGTGATTCATGTTCTCCCTAGATAGTAGAATCAGAAAAACATTATGGTTTGAAGATTCTATCCTTGCCTTAAGAGAGATCCAGAAAATAATGTTGGAAAAAACGGCCTATTACCGCGAAATACCACTTTCAGAACCAAGGTTCCCGGCCCAGACAAACAGCAAATTTGAAAAAGACGCCGTGATTCATGTTCTCCCTAGGTAGTAGAATCAGAAAAACGTCATGGTTTCAAGATTCTCTCCTTGCCTTAAGAGAGATCCAGAGAATAATGTTCGAAAAAAAGGCCTATTACCGCATATGTTCCAAAGCCCTATTCTATTGACGGTGAAACTCAACTTTTAGAACTGAGGTTCCCGGCCCCGACTGACACTAGATTTGTAAAAGTCGTCATGATTCATGTTCTCCCTAGGGAGTAGAATCAGAAAAACATCATGGTGTCAAGATTCTCTCCTTGCCCTAAGAGAGATCCAGAGAATAATGTTGGAAAAAACAGCCTATTACCGCGAAATACCACTTTCAGAACCAACGTTCCCGGCCCAGACAAACAGCAAATTTGAAAAAGACGCCGTGATTCATGTTCTCCCTAGGTAGTAGAATCAGAAAAACGTCATGGTTTCAAGATTCTCTCCTTGCCTTAAGAGAGATCCAGAGAATAATGTTCGAAAAAATGGCCTATTACCGCATATGTTCCAAAGGCCTATTCTATTGACGGTGAAACTCAACTTTTAGAACTGAGGTTCCCGGCCCCGACTGACACTAGATTTGTAAAAGTCGTCGTGATTCATGTTCTCCCTAGGTAGTAGAACCAGAAAAACATCATGGTGTTAAGATTCTCTCCTTTCCCTAAGAGAGATCCAGAGAATAATGTTGGAAAAAAAGGCCTATTACCGCGAAATACCACTTTCAGAACTGAGGTTCCCGGCCCAGAGAAACACCAGATTTGAAAAAGACATCGTGATTCATGTTCTCCCTAGGTAGTATAATCAGAAAAACATCATGGTTTCAAGATTCTCTCCTTGCCTTAAGAGAGATCCAGGTAATAATGTTGGAAATAACGGCCTATTACCGCGAAATACCACTTTCAGAACTGAGGTTCCCGGCCCAGACAAACACCACATTTGAAAAAGACGTCGTGATTCATGTTCTCCCTAGGTAGTATAATCAGAAAAACATCATGGTTTCAAGATCCTCTCCTTGCCTTAAGAGAGATCCAGAGAATAATGTTGGAAAAAACGGCCTATTACCGCGAAATACCAGTTTCAGAACTGAGGTTCCCGGCCCAGACAAACACCAGATTTGAAAAAGACGTCGTGATTCATGTTCTCCCTAGGGAGTATAATCAGAAAAACATCATGGTTTCAAGATCCTCTCCTTGCCTTAAGAGAGATCCAGAGAATAATGTTGGAAAAAACGGCCTATTACCGCGAAATACCACTTTCAGAACAGAGGTTCCCGGCCCAGACAAACACCAGATTTGAAAAAGACGTCGTGATTCATGTTCTCCCTAGGTAGTATAATCAGAAAAACATCATGGTTTCAATATTCTCTCCTTGCCTTAAGAGAGATTCAGAGAATAATGTTGGAAATAACGGCCTATTACCGCGAAATACCAATTTCAGTACAGAGGTTCCCGGCCCAGACAAACACCAGATTTGAAAAAGACGCCGTGATTCATGTTCACCCTAGGCAGTAGAATCAGAAAAACATCATGGTTTAAGGCGTCTCTCCTTGACTTAAGAGAGATCCAAAGAATACTGTTGGAAAAAATGGCCTATTACCTCATATGCTCTAAAGGCCTATTGTATTGACGGTGAAAGTCCACTTTTAGAACTAAGGTTTCCGACCCCGACTAACACCCAATTTGAAAAAGACGTCGTGATTCATGTTCTCGCTAGATAGTAGAATCAGAAAAACATTATGGTTTCAATATTCTATCCTTGTCTTAAGAGAGATCCAGAAAATAATGTTGGAAAAAACGGCCTATTGCCGCGAAATACCACTTTCAGAACCAAGGTTCCCGGCCCAGACAAACAGCAAATTTGAAAAAGACGCCGTGATTCATATTCTCCCTAGGTAGTAGAATCAGAAAAAGGTCATGGTTTCAAGATTCTCTCCTTGCTTTAAGAGAGATCCAGAGAATAATGTTTGAAAAAACGGCCTATTACCGCATATGTTCCAAAGGCCTATTCTATTGACGGTGAAACTAAACTTTTAGAACTGAGGTTCCCGGCCCCGACTGACACTAGATTTGAAAAAGTCGTCATGATTCATGTTCTCCCTATGTAGTAGAATCAGAAAAACATCATGGTGTCAAGATTCTCTCCTTGCCCTAAGAGAGGTCCAGAGAATAATGTTGGAAAAAACAGCCTATTACCGCGAAATACCACTTTCAGAACTGAGGTTCCCGGCCCAGACAAACACCAGATTTGAAAAAGACGTCGTGATTCATGTTCTCCCTAGGTATTAGAATCAGAAAAACATCATGGTTTCAAGATTCTCTCCTTCCCTTAAGAGAGATCCAGGGAATAATGTTGGAAAAAACGGCCTATTACCGCGAAATACCACTTTCAGAACTGAGGTTCCCGGCCCAGACAAACACCAGATTTGAAAAAGACGTCGTGATTCATGTTCTCCCTAGGTAGTATAATCAGAAAAACATCATGGTTTCAAGATTCTCTCCTTGCCTTAAGAGAGATCCAGGGAATAATATTGGAAAAAACGGCCTATTACTGCGAAATACCACTTTCAGAACTGAGGTTCCCGGCCCAGACAAACACCAGATTTGAAAAAGACGTCGTGATTCATGTTCTCCCTAGGTAGTATAATCAGAAAAAAATTAAGGTTTCAATATTCTCTCCTTGCCTTAAGAGAGATTCAGAGGATAATGTTGGAAATAACGGCCTATTACCGCGAAATACCACTTTCAGTACAGAGGTTCCCGGCCCAGACAAACACCAGATTTGAAAAAGACGCCGTGATTCATGTTCACCCTAGGCAGTAGAATCAGAAAAACATCATGGTTTCAGGCGTCTCTCCTTGACTTAAGAGAGATCCAAAGAATACAGTTGGAAAAAATGGCCTATTACCTCATATGCTCTAAAGGCCTATTGTATTGACGGTGAAACTCCACTTTTAGAACTAAGGTTTCCGACCCCGACTAACACCCGATTTTAAAAAGACGTCGTGATTCATGTTCTCCCTAGATAGTAGAATCAGAAAAAGATTATGGTTTGAAGATTCTATCCTTGCCTTAAGAGAGATCCAGAAAATAATGTTGGAAAAAACGGCCTATTACCGCGAAATACCACTTTCAGAACCAAGGTTCCCGGCCCAGACAAACAGCAAATTTGAAAAAGACGCCGTGATTCATGTTCTCCCTAGGTAGTAGAATCAGAAAAACGTCATGGTTTGAAGATTCTCTCCTTGCCTTAAGAGAGATCCAGAGAATAATGTTCGAAAAAAAGGCCTATTACCGCATATGTTCCAAAGGCCTATTCTATTGACGGTGAAACTCAACTTTTAGAACTGAGGTTCCCGGCCCCGACTGACACTAGATTTGTAAAAGTCGTCATGATTCATGTTCTCCCTAGGGAGTAGAATCAGAAAAACATCATGGTGTCAAGATTCTCTCCTTGCCCTAAGAGAGATCCAGAGAATAATGTTGGAAAAAACAGCCTATTACCGCGAAATACCACTTTCAGAACCAACGTTCCCGGCCCAGACAAACAGCAAATTTGAAAAAGACGCCGTGATTCATGTTCTCCCTAGGTAGTAGAATCAGAAAAACGTCATGGTTTCAAGATTCTCTCCTTGCCTTAAGAGAGATCCAGAGAATAATGTTCGAAAAAATGGCCTATTACCGCATATGTTCCAAAGGCCTATTCTATTGACGGTGAAACTCAACTTTTAGAACTGAGGTTCCCGGCCCCGACTGACACTAGATTTGTAAAAGTCGTCGTGATTCATGTTCTCCCTAGGTAGTAGAACCAGAAAAACATCATGGTGTTAAGATTCTCTCCTTTCCCTAAGAGAGATCCAGAGAATAATGTTGGAAAAAACGGCCTATTACCGCGAAATACCACTTTCAGAACTGAGGTTCCCGGCCCAGAGAAACACCAGATTTGAAAAAGACGTCGTGATTCATGTTCTCCCTAGGTAGTATAATCAGAAATACATCATGGTTTCAAGATTCTCTCCTTGCCTTAAGAGAGATCCAGGGAATAATGTTGGAAATAACGGCCTATTACCGCGAAATACCACTTTCAGAACTGAGGTTCCCGGCCCAGACAAACACCACATTTGAAAAAGACGTCGTGATTCATGTTCTCCATAGGTAGTATAATCAGAAAAACATCATGGTTTCAAAATCCTCTCCTTGCCTTAAGAGAGATCCAGAGAATAATGTTGGAAAAAACGGCCTATTACCGCGAAATACCACTTTCAGAACTGAGGTTCCCGGCCCAGACAAACACCAGATTTGAAAAAGACGTCGTGATTCATGTTCTCCCTAGGTAGTATAATCAGAAAAACATCATGGTTTCAAGATTCTCTCCTTGCCTTAAGAGAGATCCAGGGAATAATGTTGGAAAAAACGGCCTATTACCGCGAAATACCACTTTCAGAACTGAGGTACCCGGCCCAGACAAACACCAGATTTGAAAAAGACGTCGTGATTCATGTTCTCCCTAGGTAGTATAATCAGAAAAAAATCATGGTTTCAATATTCTCTCCTTGCCTTAAGAGAAATTCAGAGAATAATGTTGGAAATAACGGCCTATTACCGCGAAATACCACTTTCAGTAAAGAGGTTCCCGGCCCAGACAAACACCAGATTTGAAAAAGACGCCGTGATTCATGTTCACCCTAGGCAGTAGAATCAGAAAAACATCATGGTTTCAGGCGTCTCTCCTTGACTTAAGAGAGATCCAAAGAATACAGTTGGAAAAAATGGCCTATTACCTCATATGCTCTAAAGGCCTATTGTATTGACGGTGAAAGTCCACTTTTAGAACTAAGGTTTCCGACCCCGACTAACACCCGATTTGAAAAAGACGTCGTGATTCATGTTCTCCCTAGATAGTAGAATGAGAAAAACATTATGGTTTCAAGATTCTATCCTTGCCTTAAGAGAGATCCAGAAAATAATGTTGGAAAAAACGGCCTATTACCGCGAAATACCACTTTCAGAACCAAGGTTCCCGGCCCAGACAAACAGCAAATTTGAAAAAGACGCCGTGATTCATGTTCTCCCTAGGTACTAGAATCAGAAAAACGTCATGGTTTCAAGATTCTCTCCTTGCCTTAAGAGAGATCCAGAGAATAATGTTCGAAAAAACGGCCTATTACCGCATATGTTCCAAAGGCCTATTCTATTGACGGTGAAACTCAACTTTTAGAACTGAGGTTCCCGGCCCCGACTGACACTAGATTTGAAAAAGTCGTCATGATTCATGTTCTCCCTACGTAGTAGAATCAGACAAACATCATGGTGTCAAGATTCTCTCCTTGCCCTAAGAGAGGTCCAGAGAATAATGTTGGAAAAAACAGCCTATTACCGCGAAATACCACTTTCAGAACTGAGGTTCCCGGCCCAGACAAACACCAGATTTGAAAAACACATCGTGATTCATGTTCTCCCTAGGTATTAGAATCAGAAAAACATCATGGTTTCCAGATTCTCTCCTTGCCTTAAGAGAGATCCAGGGAATAATGTTGGAAAAAACGGCCTATTACCGCGAAATAGCACTTTCAGAACTGAGGATCCCGGCCCAGACAAACACCAGATATGAAAAAGACGTCGTGATTCATGTTCTCCCTAGGTAGTATAATGAGAAAAACATCATGGTTTCAAGATTCTCTCCTTTCCTTAAGAGAGATCCAGGGAATAATGTTGGAAAAAAAGGCCTATTACCGCTAAATACCACTTTCAGAACTGAGGTTCCCGGCCCAGACAAACACCAGATTTGAAAAAGACATCGTGATTCATGTTCTCCCTAGGTAGTATAATCAGAAAAACATCATGGTTTCAATATTCTCTCCTTGCCTTAAGAGAGATTCAGAGAATAATGTTGGAAATAATGGCCTATTACCGCGAAATACCACTTTCAGTACAGAGGTTCCCGGCCCAGACAAACACCAGATTTGAAAAATACGCCGTGATTCATGTTCACCCTAGGCAGTAGAATCAGAAAAACATCATGGTTTCAGGCGTCTCTCCTTGACTTAAGAGAGATCCAAAGAATACAGTTGGAAAAAATGGCCTATAACCTCATATGCTCTAAAGGCCTATTGTATTGACGGTGAAACTCCCCTTTTAGAACTAAGGTTTCCGACCCCGACTAACACCCGATTTTAAAAAGACGTCGTGATTCATGTTCTCCCTAGATAGTAGAATCAGAAAAACATTATGGTTTCAAGATTCTATCCTTGCCTTAAGACAGATCCAGAAAATAATGTTGGAAAAAACGGCCTATTACCGCGAAATACCACTTTCAGAACCAAGTTTCCCGGCCCAGACAAACAGCAAATTTGAAAAAGACGCCGTGATTCATATTCTCCCTAGGTAGTAGAATCAGAAAAACGTCATGGTTTCAAGATTCTCTCCTTGCCTTAAGAGAGATCCAGAGAATAATGTTCGAAAAAAAGGCCTATTACCGCATATGTTCCAAAGGCCTATTCTATTGACGGTGAAACTCAACTTTTAGAACTGAGGTTCCCGGCCCCGACTGACACTAGATTTGTAAAAGTCGTCATGATTCATGTTCTCCCTAGGGAGTAGAATCAGAAAAACATCATGGTGTCAAGATTCTCTCCTTGCCCTAAGAGAGATCCAGAGAATAATGTTGGAAAAAACAGCCTATTACCGCGAAATACCACTTTCAGAACCAACGTTCCCGGCCCAGACAAACAGCAAATTTGAAAAAGACGCCGTGATTCATGTTCTCCCTAGGTAGTAGAATCAGAAAAACGTCATGGTTTCAAGATTCTCTCCTTGCCTTAAGAGAGATCCAGAGAATAATATTCGAAAAAACGGCCTATTACCGCATATGTTCCAAAGGCCTATTCTATTGACGGTGAAACTCAACTTTTAGAACTGAGGTTCCCGGCCCCGACTGACACTAGATTTGTAAAAGTCGTCGTGATTCATGTTCTCCCTAGGTAGTAGAATCAGAAAAACATCATGGTGTTAAGATTCTCTCCTTTCCCTAAGAGAGATCCAGAGAATAATGTTGGAAAAAACGGCCTATTACCGCGAAATACCACTTTCAGAACTGAGGTTCCCGGCCCAGAGAAACACCAGATTTGAAAAAGACGTCGTGATTCATGTTCTCCCTAGGTAGTATAATCAGAAATACATCATGGTTTCAAGATTCTCTCCTTGCCTTAAGAGAGATCCAGGGAATAATGTTGGAAATAACGGCCTATTACCGCGAAATACCACTTTCAGAACTGAGGATCCCGGCCCAGACAAACACCAGATTTGAAAAAGACGTCGTGATTCATGTTCTCCCTAGGTAGTATAATCAGAAAAACATCATGGTTTCAATATTCTCTCCTTGCCTTAAGAGAGATTCAGAGAATAATGTTGGAAATAATGGCCTATTACCGCGAAATACCACTTTCAGTACAGAGGTTCCCGGCCCAGACAAACACCAGATTTGAAAAATACGCCGTGATTCATGTTCACCCTAGGCAGTAGAATCAGAAAAACATCATGGTTTCAGGCGTCTCTCCTTGACTTAAGAGAGATCCAAAGAATACAGTTGGAAAAAATGGCCTATAACCTCATATGCTCTAAAGGCCTATTGTATTGACGGTGAAACTCCCCTTTTAGAACTAAGGTTTCCGACCCCGACTAACACCCGATTTTAAAAAGACGTCGTGATTCATGTTCTCCCTAGATAGTAGAATCAGAAAAACATTATGGTTTCAAGATTCTATCCTTGCCTTAAGACAGATCCAGAAAATAATGTTGGAAAAAACGGCCTATTACCGCGAAATACCACTTTCAGAACCAAGTTTCCCGGCCCAGACAAACAGCAAATTTGAAAAAGACGCCGTGATTCATATTCTCCCTAGGTAGTAGAATCAGAAAAACGTCATGGTTTCAAGATTCTCTCCTTGCCTTAAGAGAGATCCAGAGAATAATGTTCGAAAAAACGGCCTATTACCGCATATGTTCCAAAGGCCTATTCTATTGACGGTGAAACTCGACTTTTAGAACTGAGGTTCCCGGCCCCGACTGACACTAGACTTGTAAAAGTCGTCGTGATTCATGTTCTCCCTAGGTCGTAGAATCAGAAAAACATCATGGTGTCAAGATTCTCTCCTTTCCCTAAGAGAGATCCAGAGAATAATGTTGGAAAAAACGGCCTATTACCGCGAAATACCACTTTCAGAACTGAGGTTCCCGGCCCAGACAAACACCAGATTTGAAAAAGACGCCGTGATTCATGTTCACCCTAGGCAGTAGAATCAGAAAAACATCATGGTTTCAGGCGTCTCTCCTTGATTTAAGAGAGATCCAAAGAATACAGTTGGAAAAAATGGCGTATTACCTCATATGCTCTAAAGGCCTATTGTATTGACGGTGAAACTCCACTTTTAGAACTAAGGTTTCCGACCCCGACTAACACCCGATTTTAAAAAGACGTCGTGATTCATGTTCTCCCTAGATAGTAGAATCAGAAAAACATTATGGTTTCAAGATTCTATCCTTGCCTTAAGAGAGATCCAGAAAATAATGTTGGAAAAAACGGCCTATTACCGCGAAATACCACTTTCAGAACCAAGGTTCCCGGCCCAGACAAACAGCAAATTTGAAAAAGACGCCGTGATTCATGTTCTCCCTAGGTAGTAGAATCAGAAAAACGTCATGGTTTGAAGATTCTCTCCTTGCCTTAAGAGAGATCCAGAGAATAATGTTCGAAAAAAAGGCCTATTACCGCATATGTTCCAAAGGCCTATTCTATTGACGGTGAAACTCAACTTTTAGAACTGAGGTTCCCGGCCCCGACTGACACTAGATTTGTAAAAGTCGTCATGATTCATGTTCTCCCTAGGGAGTAGAATCAGAAAAACATCATGGTGTCAAGATTCTCTCCTTGCCCTAAGAGAGATCCAGAGAATAATGTTGGAAAAAACAGCCTATTACCGCGAAATACCACTTTCAGAACCAACGTTCCCGGCCCAGACAAACAGCAAATTTGAAAAAGACGCCGTGATTCATGTTCTCCCTAGGTAGTAGAATCAGAAAAACGTCATGGTTTCAAGATTCTCTCCTTGCCTTAACAGAGATCCAGAGAATAATGTTCGAAAAAACGGCCTATTACCGCATATGTTCCAAAGGCCTATTCTATTGACGGTGAAACTCAACTTTTAGAACTGAGGTTCCCGGCCCCGACTGACACTAGATTTGTAAAAGTCGTCGTGATTCATGTTCTCCCTAGGTAGTAGAATCAGAAAAACATCATGGTGATAAGATTCTCTCCTTTCCCTAAGAGAGATCCAGAGAATAATGTTGGAAAAAACGGCCTATTACCGCGAAATACCACTTTCAGAACTGAGGTTCCCGGCCCAGAGAAACACCAGATTTGAAAAAGACGTCGTGATTCATGTTCTCCCTAGGTAGTATAATCAGAAATATATCATGGTTTCAAGATTCTCTCCTTGCCTTAAGAGAGATCCAGGGAATAATGTTGGAAATAACGGCCTATTACCGCGAAATACCACTTTCAGAACTGAGGATCCCGGCCCAGACAAACACCAGATATGAAAAAGACGTCGTGATTCATGTTCTCCCTAGGTAGTATAATCAGAAAAACATCATGGTTTCAAGATTCTCTCCTTGCCTTAAGAGAGATCCAGGGAATAATGTTGGAAAAAAAGGCCTATTACCGCTAAATACCACTTTCAGAACTGAGGTTCCCGGCCCAGACAAACACCAGATTTGAAAAAGACGTCGTGATTCATGTTCTCCCTAGGTAGTATAATCAGAAAAACATCATGGTTTCAATATTCTCTCCTTGCCTTAAGAGAGATTCAGAGAATAATGTTGGAAATAACGGCCTATTACCGCGAAATACCACTTTCAGTAAAGAGGTTCCCGGCCCAGACAAACACCAGATTTGAAAAAGACGCCGTGATTCATGTTCACCCTAGGCAGTAGAATCAGAAAAACATCATGGTTTCAGGCGTCTCTCCTTGACTTAAGAGAGATCCAAAGAATACAGTTGGAAAAAATGGCCTATAACCTCATATGCTCTAAAGGCCTATTGTATTGACGGTGAAACTCCCCTTTTAGAACTAAGGTTACCGACCCCGACTAACACCCGATTTTAAAAAGACGTCGTGATTCATGTTCTCCCTAGATAGTAGAATCAGAAAAACATTATGGTTTCAAGATTCTATCCTTGCCTTAAGACAGATCCAGAAAATAATGTTGGAAAAAACGGCCTATTACCGCGAAATACCACTTTCAGAACCAAGTTTCCCGGCCCAGACAAACAGCAAATTTGAAAAAGACGCCGTGATTCATATTCTCCCTAGGTAGTAGAATCAGAAAAACGTCATGGTTTCAAGATTCTCTCCTTGCCTTAAGAGAGATCCAGAGAATAATGTTCGAAAAAACGGCCTATTACCGCATATGTTCCAAAGGCCAATTCTATTGACGGTGAAACTCGACTTTTAGAACTGAGGTTCCCGGCCCCGACTAACACTAGACTTGTAAAAGTCGTCGTGATTCATGTTCTCCCTAGGTAGTAGAATCAGAAAAACATCATGGTGTCAAGATTCTCTCCTTTCCCTAAGAGAGATCCAGAGAATAATGTTGGAAAAAACGGCCTATTACCGCGAAATACCACTTTCAGAACTGAGGTTCCCGGCCCAGACAAACACCAGATTTGAAAAAGACGCCGTGATTCATGTTCACCCTAGGCAGTAGAATCAGAAAAACATCATGGTTTCAGGCGTCTCTCCTTGACTTAAGAGAGATCCAAAGAATACAGTTGGAAAAAATGGCGTATTACCTCATATGCTCTAAAGGCCTATTGTATTGACGGTGAAACTCCACTTTTAGAACTAAGGTTTCCGACCCCGACTAACACCCGATTTTAAAAAGACGTCGTGATTCATGTTCTCCCTAGATAGTAGAATCAGAAAAATATTATGGTTTCAAGATTCTATCCTTGCCTTAAGAGAGATCCAGAAAATAATGTTGGAAAAAACGGCCTATTACCACGAAATACCACTTTCAGAACCAAGGTTCCCGGCCCAGACAAACAGCAAATTTGAAAAAGACGCCGTGATTCATGTTCTCCCTAGGTAGTAGAATCAGAAAAACGTCATGGTTTGAAGATTCTCTCCTTGCCTTAAGAGAGATCCAGAGAATAATGTTCGAAAAAAAGGCCTATTACCGCATATGTTCCAAAGGCCTATTCTATTGACGGTGAAACTCAACTTTTAGAACTGAGGTTCCCGGCCCCGACTGACACTAGATTTGTAAAAGTCGTCATGATTCATGTTCTCCCTAGGGAGTAGAATCAGAAAAACATCATGGTGTCAAGATTCTCTCCTTGCCCTAAGAGAGATCCAGTTAATAATGTTGGAAAAAACAGCCTATTACCGCGAAATACCACTTTCAGAACCAACGTTCCCGGCCCAGACAAACAGCAAATTTGAAAAAGACGCCGTGATTCATGTTCTCCCTAGGTAGTAGAATCAGAAAAACATCATGGTTTCAAGATTCTCTCCTTGCCTTAAGAGAGATCCAGGGAATAATGTTGGAAAAAAAGGCCTATTACCGCGAAATAACACTTTCAGAACTGAGGTTCCCGGCCCAGACAAACACCAGATATGAAAAAGACGTCGTGATTCATGTTCTCCCTAGGTAGTATAATCAGAAAAACATCATGGTTTCAAGATTCTCTCCTTGCCTTAAGAGAGATCCAGGGAATAATGTTGGAAAAAAAGGCCTATTACCGCTAAATACCACTTTCAGAACTGAGGTTCCCGGCCCAGACAAACACCAGATTTGAAAAAGACGTCGTGATTCATGTTCTCCCTAGGTAGTATAATCAGAAAAACATCATGGTTTCAATATTCTCTCCTTGCCTTAAGAGAGATTCAGAGAATAATGTTGGAAATAACGGCCTATTACCGCGAAATACCACTTTCAGTAAAGAGGTTCCTGGCCCAGACAAACACCAGATTTGAAAAAGACGCCGTGATTCATGTTCACCCTAGGCAGTAGAATCAGAAAAACATCATGGTTTCAGGCGTCTCTCCTTGACTTAAGAGAGATCCAAAGAATACAGTTGGAAAAAATGGCCTATAACCTCATATGCTCTAAAGGCCTATTGTATTGACGGTGAAACTCCCCTTTTAGAACTAAGGTTACCGACCCCGACTAACACCCGATTTTAAAAAGACGTCGTGATTCATGTTCTCCCTAGATAGTAGAATCAGAAAAACATTATGGTTTCAAGATTCTATCCTTGCCTTAAGACAGATCCAGAAAATAATGTTGGAAAAAACGGCCTATTACCGCGAAATACCACTTTCAGAACCAAGTTTCCCGGCCCAGACAAACAGCAAATTTGAAAAAGACGCCGTGATTCATATTCTCCCTAGGTAGTAGAATCAGAAAAACGTCATGGTTTCAAGATTCTCTCCTTGCCTTAAGAGAGATCCAGAGAATAATGTTCGAAAAAACGGCCTATTACCGCATATGTTCCAAAGGCCTATTCTACTGACGGTGAAACTCGACTTTTAGAACTGAGGTTCCCGGCCCCGACTAACACTAGACTTGTAAAAGTCGTCGTGATTCATGTTCTCCCTAGGTAGTAGAATCAGAAAAACATCATGGTGTCAAGATTCTCTCCTTTCCCTAAGAGAGATCCAGAGAATAATGTTGGAAAAAACGGCCTATTACCGCGAAATACCACTTTCAGAACTGAGGTTCCCGGCCCAGACAAACACCAGATTTGAAAAAGACGCCGTGATTCATGTTCACCCTAGGCAGTAGAATCAGAAAAACATCATGGTTTCAGGCGTCTCTCCTTGACTTAAGAGAGATCCAAAGAATACAGTTGGAAAAAATGGCGTATTACCTCATATGCTCTAAAGGCCTATTGTATTGACGGTGAAACTCCACTTTTAGAACTAAGGTTTCCGACCCCGACTAACACCCGATTTTAAAAAGACGTCGTGATTCATGTTCTCCCTAGATAGTAGAATCAGAAAAACATTATGGTTTCAAGATTCTATCCTTGCCTTAAGAGAGATCCAGAAAATAATGTTGGAAAAAACGGCCTATTACCACGAAATACCACTTTCAGAACCAAGGTTCCCGGCCCAGACAAACAGCAAATTTGAAAAAGACGCCGTGATTCATGTTCTCCCTAGGTAGTAGAATCAGAAAAACGTCATGGTTTGAAGATTCTCTCCTTGCCTTAAGAGAGATCCAGAGAATAATGTTCGAAAAAAAGGCCTATTACCGCATATGTTCCAAAGGCCTATTCTATTGACGGTGAAACTCAACTTTTAGAACTGAGGTTCCCGGCCCCGACTGACACTAGATTTGTAAAAGTCGTCATGATTCATGTTCTCCCTAGGGAGTAGAATCAGAAAAACATCATGGTGTCAAGATTCTCTCCTTGCCCTAAGAGAGATCCAGTTAATAATGTTGGAAAAAACAGCCTATTACCGCGAAATACCACTTTCAGAACCAACGTTCCCGGCCCAGACAAACAGCAAATTTGAAAAAGACGCCGTGATTCATGTTCTCCCTAGGTAGTAGAATCAGAAAAACGTCATGGTTTCAAGATTCTCTCCTTGCCTTAAGAGAGATCCAGAGAATAATGTTCGAAAAAACGGCCTATTACCGCATATGTTCCAAAGGCCTATTCTATTGACGGTGAAACTCAACTTTTAGAACTGAGGTTCCCGGCCCCGACTGACACTAGATTTGTAAAAAACGTCGTGATTCATGTTCTCCCTAGGTAGTAGAATCAGAAAAACATCATGGTGTTAAGATTCTCTCCTTTCCCTAAGAGAGATCCAGAGAATAATGTTGGAAAAAACGGCCTATTACCGCGAAATAACACTTTCAGAACTGAGGTTCCCGGCCCAGAGAAACACCAGATTTGAAAAAGACGTCGTGATTCATGTTCTCCCTAGGTAGTATAATCAGAAATACATCATGGTTTCAAGATTCTCTTCTTGCCTTAAGAGAGATCCAGGGAATAATGTTGGAAATAACGGCCAATTACCGCGAAATACCACTTTCAGAACTGAGGTTCCCGGCCCAGACAAACACCAGATTTGAAAAAGACGTCGTGATTCATGTTCTCCCTAGGTAGTATAATCAGAAAAACATCATGGTTTCAAGATCCTCTCCTTGCCTTAAGACAGATCCAGAGAATAATGTTGGAAAAAACGGCCTATTACCGCGAAATACCACTTTCAGAACTGAGGTTCCCGGCCCAGACAAACACCAGATTTGAAAAAGACGTCGTGATTCATGTTCTCCCTAGGTAGTATAATCAGAAAAACATCATGGTTTCAAGATTCTCTCCTTGCCTTAAGAGAGACCCAGGGAATAACGTTGGAAAAAACGGCCTATTACCGCGAAATACCACTTTCAGAACTGAGGTACCCGGCCCAGACAAACACCAGAGTTGAAAAAGACGTCGTGATTCATGTTCTCCCTAGGTAGTATAATCAGAAAAACATCATGGTTTCAATATTCTCTCCTTGCCTTAAGAGAAATTCAGAGAATAATGTTGGAAATAACAGCCTATTACCGCGAAATACCACTTTCAGTACAGAGGTTCCCGGCCCAGACAAACACCAGATTTGAAAAAGACGCCGTGATTCATGTTCACCCTAGGCAGTAGAATCAGAAAAACATCATGGTTTCAGGCGTCTCTCCTTGACTTAAGAGAGATCCAAAGAATACAGTTGGAAAAAATGACCTATTACCTCATATTCTCTAAAGGCCTATTGTATTGAAGGTGAAAGTCCACTTTTAGAACTAAGGTTTCCGACCCCGACTAACACCCGATTTGAAAAAGACGTCGTGATTCATGTTCTCCCTAGATAGTAGAATCAGAAAAACATTATGGTTTCAAGATTCTATCCTTGCCTTAAGAGAGATCCAGAAAATAATGTTGGAAAAAACGGCCTATTACCGCGAAATACCACTTTCAGAACCAAGGTTCCCGGCCCAGACAAACAGCAAATTTGAAAAAGACGCCGTGATTCATGTTCTCCCTAGGTACTAGAATCAGAAAAACGTCATGGTTTCAAGATTCTCTCCTTGCCTTAGGAGAGATCCAGAGAATAATGTTCGAAAAAACGGCCTATTACCGCATATGTTCCAAAGGCCTATTCTATTGACGGTGAAACTCAACTTTTAGAACTGAGGTTCCCGGCCCCGACTGACACTAGATTTGAAAAAGTCGTCATGATTCATGTTCTCCCTACGTAGTAGAATCAGACAAACATCATGGTGTCAAGATGCTCTCCTTGCCCTAAGAGAGATCCAGAAAATAATGTTGGAAAAAACGGCCTATTACCGCGAAATACCACTTTCAGAACCAAGGTTCCCGGCCCAGACAAACAGCAAATTTGAAAAAGACGCCGTGATTCATGTTCTCCCTAGGTAGTAGAATCAGAAAAACGTCATGGTTTGAAGATTCTCTCCTTGCCTTAAGAGAGATCCAGAGAATAATATTCGAAAAAAAGGCCTATTACCGCATATGTTCCAAAGGCCTATTCTATTGACGGTGAAACTCAACTTTTAGAACTGAGGTTCCCGGCCCCGACTGACACTAGATTTGTAAAAGTCGTCATGATTCATGTTCTCCCTAGGGAGTAGAATCAGAAAAACATCATGGTGTCAAGATTCTCTCCTTGCCCTAAGAGAGATCCAGAGAATAATGTTGGAAAAAACAGCCTATTACCGCGAAATACCACTTTCAGAACCAACGTTCCCGGCCCAGACAAACAGCAAATTTGAAAAAGACGCCGTGATTCATGTTCTCCCTAGGTAGTAGAATCAGAAAAACGTCATGGTTTCAAGATTCTCTCCTTGCCTCAAGAGAGATCCAGAGAATAATATTCGAAAAAACGGTCTATTACCGCATATGTTCCAAAGGCCTATTCTATTGACGGTGAAACTCAACTTTTAGAACTGAGGTTCCCGGCCCCGACTGACACTAGATTTCTAAAAGTCGTCGTGATTCATGTTCTCCCTAGGTAGTAGAATCAGAAAAACATCATGGTGTTAAGATTCTCTCCTTTCCCTAAGAGAGATCCAGAGAATAATGTTGGAAAAAACGGCCTATTACCGCGAAATACCACTTTCAGAACTGAGGTTCCCGGCCCAGAGAAACACCAGATTTGAAAAAGACGTCGTGATTCATGTTCTCCCTAGGTAGTATAATCAGAAATACATCATGGTTTCAAGATTCTCTCCTTGCCTTAAGAGAGATCCAGGGAATAATGTTGGAAATAACGGCCTATTACCGCGAAATACCACTTTCAGAACTGAGGATCCCGGCCCAGACAAACACCAGATTTGAAAAAGACGTCGTGATTCATGTTCTCCCTAGGTAGTATAATCAGAAAAACATCATGGTTTCAATATTCTCTCCTTGCCTTAAGAGAGATTCAGAGAATAATGTTGGAAATAACGGCCTATTACCGCGAAATACCACTTTCAGTACAGAGGTTCCCGGCCCAGACAAACACCAGATTTGAAAAACACGCCGTGATTCATGTTCACCCTAGGCAGTAGAATCAGAAAAACATCATGGTTTCAGGCGTCTCTCCTTGACTTAAGAGAGATCCAAAGAATACTGTTGGAAAAAATGGCCTATAACCTCATATGCTCTAAAGGCCTATTGTATTGACGGTGAAACTCCCCTTTTAGAACTAAGGTTTCCGACCCCGACTAACACCCGATTTTAAAAAGACGTCGTGATTCATGTTCTCCCTAGATAGTAGAATCAGAAAAACATTATGGTTTCAAGATTCTATCCTTGCCTTAAGACAGATCCAGAAAATAATGTTGGAAAAAACGGCCTATTACCGCGAAATACCACTTTCAGAACCAAGTTTCCCGGCCCAGACAAACAGCAAATTTGAAAAAGACGCCGTGATTCATATTCTCCCTAGGTAGTAGAATCAGAAAAACGTCATGGTTTCAAGATTCTCTCCTTGCCTTAAGAGAGATCCAGAGAATAATGTTCGAAAAAACGGCCTATTACCGCATATGTTCCAAAGGCCTATTCTACTGACGGTGAAACTCGACTTTTAGAACTGAGGTTCCCGGCCCCGACTAACACTAGACTTGTAAAAGTCGTCGTGATTCATGTTCTCCCTAGGTAGTAGAATCAGAAAAACATCATGGTGTCAAGATTCTCTCCTTTCCCTAAGAGAGATCCAGAGAATAATGTTGGAAAAAACGGCCTATTACCGCGAAATACCACTTTCAGAACTGAGGTTCCCGGCCCAGACAAACACCAGATTTGAAAAAGACGCCGTGATTCATGTTCACCCTAGGCAGTAGAATCAGAAAAACATCATGGTTTCAGGCGTCTCTCCTTGACTTAAGAGAGATCCAAAGAATACAGTTGGAAAAAATGGCGTATTACCTCATATGCTCTAAAGGCCTATTGTATTGACGGTGAAACTCCACTTTTAGAACTAAGGTTTCCGACCCCGACTAACACCCGATTTTAAAAAGACGTCGTGATTCATGTTCTCCCTAGATAGTAGAATCAGAAAAACATTATGGTTTCAAGATTCTATCCTTGCCTTAAGAGAGATCCAGAAAATAATGTTGGAAAAAACGGCCTATTACCACGAAATACCACTTTCAGAACCAAGGTTCCCGGCCCAGACAAACAGCAAATTTGAAAAAGACGCCGTGATTCATGTTCTCCCTAGGTAGTAGAATCAGAAAAACGTCATGGTTTGAAGATTCTCTCCTTGCCTTAAGAGAGATCCAGAGAATAATGTTCGAAAAAAAGGCCTATTACCGCATATGTTCCAAAGGCCTATTCTATTGACGGTGAAACTCAACTTTTAGAACTGAGGTTCCCGGCCCCGACTGACACTAGATTTGTAAAAGTCGTCATGATTCATGTTCTCCCTAGGGAGTAGAATCAGAAAAACATCATGGTGTCAAGATTCTCTCCTTGCCCTAAGAGAGATCCAGTTAATAATGTTGGAAAAAACAGCCTATTACCGCGAAATACCACTTTCAGAACCAACGTTCCCGGCCCAGACAAACAGCAAATTTGAAAAAGACGCCGTGATTCATGTTCTCCCTAGGTAGTAGAATCAGAAAAACGTCATGGTTTCAAGATTCTCTCCTTGCCTTAAGAGAGATCCAGAGAATAATGTTCGAAAAAACGGCCTATTACCGCATATGTTCCAAAGGCCTATTCTATTGACGGTGAAACTCAACTTTTAGAACTGAGGTTCCCGGCCCCGACTGACACTAGATTTGTAAAAAACGTCGTGATTCATGTTCTCCCTAGGTAGTAGAATCAGAAAAACATCATGGTGTTAAGATTCTCTCCTTTCCCTAAGAGAGATCCAGAGAATAATGTTGGAAAAAACGGCCTATTACCGCGAAATAACACTTTCAGAACTGAGGTTCCCGGCCCAGAGAAACACCAGATTTGAAAAAGACGTCGTGATTCATGTTCTCCCTAGGTAGTATAATCAGAAATACATCATGGTTTCAAGATTCTCTTCTTGCCTTAAGAGAGATCCAGGGAATAATGTTGGAAATAACGGCCAATTACCGCGAAATACCACTTTCAGAACTGAGGTTCCCGGCCCAGACAAACACCAGATTTGAAAAAGACGTCGTGATTCATGTTCTCCCTAGGTAGTATAATCAGAAAAACATCATGGTTTCAAGATCCTCTCCTTGCCTTAAGACAGATCCAGAGAATAATGTTGGAAAAAACGGCCTATTACCGCGAAATACCACTTTCAGAACTGAGGTTCCCGGCCCAGACAAACACCAGATTTGAAAAAGACGTCGTGATTCATGTTCTCCCTAGGTAGTATAATCAGAAAAACATCATGGTTTCAAGATTCTCTCCTTGCCTTAAGAGAGACCCAGGGAATAACGTTGGAAAAAACGGCCTATTACCGCGAAATACCACTTTCAGAACTGAGGTACCCGGCCCAGACAAACACCAGAGTTGAAAAAGACGTCGTGATTCATGTTCTCCCTAGGTAGTATAATCAGAAAAACATCATGGTTTCAATATTCTCTCCTTGCCTTAAGAGAAATTCAGAGAATAATGTTGGAAATAACAGCCTATTACCGCGAAATACCACTTTCAGTACAGAGGTTCCCGGCCCAGACAAACACCAGATTTGAAAAAGACGCCGTGATTCATGTTCACCCTAGGCAGTAGAATCAGAAAAACATCATGGTTTCAGGCGTCTCTCCTTGACTTAAGAGAGATCCAAAGAATACAGTTGGAAAAAATGACCTATTACCTCATATTCTCTAAAGGCCTATTGTATTGAAGGTGAAAGTCCACTTTTAGAACTAAGGTTTCCGACCCCGACTAACACCCGATTTGAAAAAGACGTCGTGATTCATGTTCTCCCTAGATAGTAGAATCAGAAAAACATTATGGTTTCAAGATTCTATCCTTGCCTTAAGAGAGATCCAGAAAATAATGTTGGAAAAAACGGCCTATTACCGCGAAATACCACTTTCAGAACCAAGGTTCCCGGCCCAGACAAACAGCAAATTTGAAAAAGACGCCGTGATTCATGTTCTCCCTAGGTACTAGAATCAGAAAAACGTCATGGTTTCAAGATTCTCTCCTTGCCTTAGGAGAGATCCAGAGAATAATGTTCGAAAAAACGGCCTATTACCGCATATGTTCCAAAGGCCTATTCTATTGACGGTGAAACTCAACTTTTAGAACTGAGGTTCCCGGCCCCGACTGACACTAGATTTGAAAAAGTCGTCATGATTCATGTTCTCCCTACGTAGTAGAATCAGACAAACATCATGGTGTCAAGATGCTCTCCTTGCCCTAAGAGAGATCCAGAAAATAATGTTGGAAAAAACGGCCTATTACCGCGAAATACCACTTTCAGAACCAAGGTTCCCGGCCCAGACAAACAGCAAATTTGAAAAAGACGCCGTGATTCATGTTCTCCCTAGGTAGTAGAATCAGAAAAACGTCATGGTTTGAAGATTCTCTCCTTGCCTTAAGAGAGATCCAGAGAATAATATTCGAAAAAAAGGCCTATTACCGCATATGTTCCAAAGGCCTATTCTATTGACGGTGAAACTCAACTTTTAGAACTGAGGTTCCCGGCCCCGACTGACACTAGATTTGTAAAAGTCGTCATGATTCATGTTCTCCCTAGGGAGTAGAATCAGAAAAACATCATGGTGTCAAGATTCTCTCCTTGCCCTAAGAGAGATCCAGAGAATAATGTTGGAAAAAACAGCCTATTACCGCGAAATACCACTTTCAGAACCAACGTTCCCGGCCCAGACAAACAGCAAATTTGAAAAAGACGCCGTGATTCATGTTCTCCCTAGGTAGTAGAATCAGAAAAACGTCATGGTTTCAAGATTCTCTCCTTGCCTCAAGAGAGATCCAGAGAATAATATTCGAAAAAACGGTCTATTACCGCATATGTTCCAAAGGCCTATTCTATTGACGGTGAAACTCAACTTTTAGAACTGAGGTTCCCGGCCCCGACTGACACTAGATTTCTAAAAGTCGTCGTGATTCATGTTCTCCCTAGGTAGTAGAATCAGAAAAACATCATGGTGTTAAGATTCTCTCCTTTCCCTAAGAGAGATCCAGAGAATAATGTTGGAAAAAACGGCCTATTACCGCGAAATACCACTTTCAGAACTGAGGTTCCCGGCCCAGAGAAACACCAGATTTGAAAAAGACGTCGTGATTCATGTTCTCCCTAGGTAGTATAATCAGAAATACATCATGGTTTCAAGATTCTCTCCTTGCCTTAAGAGAGATCCAGGGAATAATGTTGGAAATAACGGCCTATTACCGCGAAATACCACTTTCAGAACTGAGGATCCCGGCCCAGACAAACACCAGATTTGAAAAAGACGTCGTGATTCATGTTCTCCCTAGGTAGTATAATCAGAAAAACATCATGGTTTCAATATTCTCTCCTTGCCTTAAGAGAGATTCAGAGAATAATGTTGGAAATAACGGCCTATTACCGCGAAATACCACTTTCAGTACAGAGGTTCCCGGCCCAGACAAACACCAGATTTGAAAAACACGCCGTGATTCATGTTCACCCTAGGCAGTAGAATCAGAAAAACATCATGGTTTCAGGCGTCTCTCCTTGACTTAAGAGAGATCCAAAGAATACTGTTGGAAAAAATGGCCTATAACCTCATATGCTCTAAAGGCCTATTGTATTGACGGTGAAACTCCCCTTTTAGAACTAAGGTTTCCGACCCCGACTAACACCCGATTTTAAAAAGACGTCGTGATTCATGTTCTCCCTAGATAGTAGAATCAGAAAAACATTATGGTTTCAAGATTCTATCCTTGCCTTAAGACAGATCCAGAAAATAATGTTGGAAAAAACGGCCTATTACCGCGAAATACCACTTTCAGAACCAAGTTTCCCGGCCCAGACAAACAGCAAATTTGAAAAAGACGCCGTGATTCATATTCTCCCTAGGTAGTAGAATCAGAAAAACGTCATGGTTTCAAGATTCTCTCCTTGCCTTAAGAGAGATCCAGAGAATAATGTTCGAAAAAACGGCCTATTACCGCATATGTTCCAAAGGCCTATTCTATTGACGGTGAAACTCGACTTTTAGAACTGAGGTTCCCGGCCCCGACTGACACTAGACTTGTAAAAGTCGTCGTGATTCATGTTCTCCCTAGGTAGTAGAATCAGAAAAACATCATGGTGTCAAGATTCTCTCCTTTCCCTAAGAGAGATCCAGAGAATAATGTTGGAAAAAACGGCCTATTACCGCGAAATACCACTTTCAGAACTGAGGTTCCCGGCCCAGACAAACACCAGATTTGAAAAAGACGCCGTGATTCATGTTCACCCTAGGCAGTAGAATCAGAAAAACATCATGGTTTCAGGCGTCTCTCCTTGACTTAAGAGAGATCCAAAGAATACAGTTGGAAAAAATGGCGTATTACCTCATATGCTCTAAAGGCCTATTGTATTGACGGTGAAACTCCACTTTTAGAACTAAGGTTTCCGACCACGACTAACACCCGATTTTAAAAAGACGTCGTGATTCATGTTCTCCCTAGATAGTAGAATCAGAAAAACATTATGGTTTCAAGATTCTATCCTTGCCTTAAGAGAGATCCAGAAAATAATGTTGGAAAAAACGGCCTATTACCGCGAAATACCACTTTCAGAACCAAGGTTCCCGGCCCAGACAAACAGCAAATTTGAAAAAGACGCCGTGATTCATGTTCTCCCTAGGTAGTAGAATCAGAAAAACGTCATGGTTTGAAGATTCTCTCCTTGCCTTAAGAGAGATCCAGAGAATAATGTTCGAAAAAAAGGGCTATTACCGCATATGTTCCAAAGGCCTATTCTATTGACGGTGAAACTCAACTTTTAGAACTGAGGTTCCCGGCCCCGACTGACACTAGATTTGTAAAAGTCGTCATGATTCATGTTCTCCCTAGGGAGTAGAATCAGAAAACCATCATGGTGTCAAGATTCTCTCCTTGCCCTAAGAGAGATCCAGAGAATAATGTTGGAAAAAACAGCCTATTACCGCGAAATACCACTTTCAGAACCAACGTTCCCGGCCCAGACAAACAGCAAATTTGAAAAAGACGCCGTGATTCATGTTCTCCCTAGGTAGTAGAATCAGAAAAACGTCATGGTTTCAAGATTCTCTCCTTACCTTAAGAGAGATCCAGAGAATAATATTCGAAAAAACGGCCTATTACCGCATATGTTCCAAAGGCCTATTCTATTGACGGTGAAACTCAACTTTTAGAACTGAGGTTCCCGGCCCCGACTGACACTAGATTTGTAAAAGTCGTCGTGATTCATGTTCTCCCTAGGTAGTAGAATCAGAAAAACATCATGGTGTTAAGATTCTCTCCTTTCCCTAAGAGAGATCCAGAGAATAATGTTGGAAAAAACGGCCTATTACCGCGAAATACCACTTTCAGAACTGAGGTTCCCGGCCCAGAGAAACACCAGATTTGAAAAAGACGTCGTGATTCATGTTCTCCCTAGGTAGTATAATCAGAAATACATCATGGTTTCAAGATTCTCTCCTTGCCTTAAGAGAGATCCAGGGAATAATGTTGGAAATAACGGCCTATTACCGCGAAATACCACTTTCAGAACTGAGGATCCCGGCCCAGACAAACACCAGATATGAAAAAGACGTCGTGATTCATGTTCTCCCTAGGTAGTATAATCAGAAAAACATCATGGTTTCAAGATTCTCTCCTTGCCTTAAGAGAGATCCAGGGAATAATGTTGGAAAAAAAGGCCTATTACCGCTAAATACCACTTTCAGAACTGAGGTTCCCGGCCCAGACAAACACCAGATTTGAAAAAGACGTCGTGATTCATGTTCTCCCTAGGTAGTATAATCAGAAAAACATCATGGTTTCAATATTCTCTCCTTGCCTTAAGAGAGATTCAGAGAATAATGTTGGAAATAACGGCCTATTACCGCGAAATACCACTTTCAGTTCAGAGGTTCCCGGCCCAGACAAACACCAGATTTGAAAAATACGCCGTGATTCATGTTCACCCTAGGCAGTAGAATCAGAAAAACATCATGGTTTCAGGCGTCTCTCCTTGACTTAAGAGAGATCCAAAGAATACAGTTGGAAAAAATGGCCTATAACCTCATATGCTCTAAAGGCCTATTGTATTGACGGTGAAACTCCCCTTTTAGAACTAAGGTTTCCGACTCCGACTAACACCCGATTTTAAAAAGACGTCGTGATTCATGTTCTCCCTAGATAGTAGAATCAGAAAAACATTATGGTTTCAAGATTCTATCCTTGCCTTAAGACAGATCCAGAAAATAATGTTGGAAAAAACGGCCTATTACCGCGAAATACCACTTTCAGAACCAAGTTTCCCGGCCCAGACAAACAGCAAATTTGAAAAAGACGCCGTGATTCATATTCTCCCTAGGTAGTAGAATCAGAAAAACGTCATGGTTTCAAGATTCTCTCCTTGCCTTAAGAGAGATCCAGAGAATAATGTTAGAAAAAACGGCCTATTACCGCATATGTTCCAAAGGCCTATTCTATTGACGGTGAAACTCGACTTTTAGAACTGAGGTTCCCGGCCCCGACTGACACTAGATTTGTAAAAGTCGTCGTGATTCATCTTCTCCCTAGGTAGTAGAATCAGAAAAACATCATGGTGTCAAGATTCTCTCCTTTCCCTAAGAGAGATCCAGAGCATAATGTTGGAAAAAACGGCCTATTACCGCGAAATACCACTTTCAGAACTGAGGTTCCCGGCCCAGACAAACACCAGATTTGAAAAAGACGCCGTGATTCATGTTCACCCTAGGCAGTAGAATCAGAAAAACATCATGGTTTCAGGCGTCTCTCCTTGACTTAAGAGAGATCCAAAGAATACAGTTGGAAAAAATGGCGTATTACCTCATATGCTCTAAAGGCCTATTGTATTGACGGTGAAACTCCACTTTTAGAACTAAGGTTTCCGACCCCGACTAACACCCGATTTTAAAAAGACGTCGTGATTCATGTTCTCCCTAGATAGTATAATCAGAAAAACATTATGGTTTCAAGATTCTATCCTTGCCTTAAGAGAGATCCAGAAAATAATGTTGGAAAAAACGGCCTATTACCGCGAAATACCACTTTCAGAACCAACGTTCCCGGCCCAGACAAACAGCAAATTTGAAAAAGACGCCGTGATTTATGTTCTCCCTAGGTAGTACAATCAGAAAAACGTCATCGTTTCAAGATTCTCTCCTTGCCTTAAGAGAGATCCAGAGAATAATATTCGAAAAAACGGCCTATTACCGCATATGTTCCAAAGGCCTATTCTATTGACGGTGAAACTCAACTTTTAGAACTGAGGTTCCCGGCCCCGACTGACACTAGATTTGTAAAAGTCGTCGTGATTCATGTTCTCCCTAGGTAGTAGAATCAGAAAAACATCATGGTGTTAAGATTCTCTCCTTTCCCTAAGAGAGATCCAGAGAATAATGTTGGAAAAAACGGCCTATTACCGCGAAATACCACTTTCAGAACTGAGGTTCCCGGCCCAGAGAAACACCAGATTTGAAAAAGACGTCGTGATTCATGTTCTCCCTAGGTAGTATAATCAGAAATACATCATGGTTTCAAGATTCTCTCCTTGCCTTAAGAGAGATCCAGGGAATAATGTTGGAAATAACGGCCTATTACCGCGAAATACCACTTTCAGAACTGAGGATCCCGGCCCAGACAAACACCAGATATGAAAAAGACGTCGTGATTCATGTTCTCCCTAGGTAGTATAATCAGAAAAACATCATGGTTTCAAGATTCTCTCCTTGCCTTAAGAGAGATCCAGGGAATAATGTTGGAAAAAAAGGCCTATTACCGCTAAATACCACTTTCAGAACTGAGGTTCCCGGCCCAGACAAACACCAGATTTGAAAAAGACGTCGTGATTCATGTTCTCCCTAGGTAGTATAATCAGAAAAACATCATGGTTTCAATATTCTCTCCTTGCCTTAAGAGAGATTCAGAGAATAATGTTGGAAATAACGGCCTATTACCGCGAAATACCACTTTCAGTACAGAGGTTCCCGGCCCAGACAAACACCAGATTTGAAAAATACGCCGTGATTCATATTCACCCTAGGCAGTAGAATCAGAAAAACATCATGGTTTCAGGCGTCTCTCCTTGACTTAAGAGAGATCCAAAGAATACAGTTGGAAAAAATGGCCTATAACCTCATATGCTCTAAAGGCCTATTGTATTGACGGTGAAACTCCCCTTTTAGAACTAAGGTTTCCGACCCCGACTAACACCCGATTTTAAAAAGACGTCGTGATTCATGTTCTCCCTAGATAGTAGAATCAGAAAAACATTATGGTTTCAAGATTCTATCCTTGCCTTAAGACAGATCCAGAAAATAATGTTGGAAAAAACGGCCTATCACCGCGAAATACCACTTTCAGAACCAAGTTTCCCGGCCCAGACAAACAGCAAATTTGAAAAAGACGCCGTGATTCATATTCTCCCTAGGTAGTAGAATCAGAAAAACGTCATGGTTTCAAGATTCTCTCCTTGCCTTAAGAGAGATCCAGAGAATAATGTTCGAAAAAACGGCCTATTACCGCATATGTTCCAAAGGCCTATTCTATTGACGGTGAAACTCGACTTTTAGAACTGAGGTTCCCGGCCCCGACTGACACTAGATTTGTAAAAGTCATCGTGATTCATGTTCTCCCTAGGTAGTAGAATCAGAAAAACATCATGGTGTCAAGATTCTCTCCTTTCCCTAAGAGAGATCCAGAGAATAATGTTGGAAAAAACGGCCTATTACCGCGAAATACCACTTTCAGAACTGAGGTTCCCGGCCCAGACAAACACCAGATTTGAAAAAGACGCCGTGATTCATGTTCACCCTAGGCAGTAGAATCAGAAAAACATCATGGTTTCAGGCGTCTCTCCTTGACTTAAGAGAGATCCAAAGAATACAGTTGGAAAAAATGGCGTATTACCTCATATGCTCTAAAGGCCTATTGTATTGACGGTGAAACTCCACTTTTAGAACTAAGGTTTCCGACCCCGACTAACACCCGATTTTAAAAAGACGTCGTGATTCATGTTCTCCCTAGATAGTATAATCAGAAAAACATTATGGTTTCAAGATTCTATCCTTGCCTTAAGAGAGATCCAGAAAATAATGTTGGAAAAAACGGCCTATTACCGCGAAATACCACTTTCAGAACCAAGGTTCCCGGCCCAGACAAACAGCAAATTTGAAAAAGACGCCGTGATTCATGTTCTCCCTAGGTAGTAGAATCAGAAAAACGTCATGGTTTGAAGATTCTCTCCTTGCCTTAAGAGAGATCCAGAGAATAATGTTCGAAAAAAAGGCCTATTACCGCATATGTTCCAAAGGCCTATTCTATTGACGGTGAAACTCAACTTTTAGAACTGAGGTTCCCGGCCCCGACTGACACTAGATTTGTAAAAGTCGTCGTGATTCATGTTCTCCCTAGGTAGTAGAATCAGAAAAACATCATGGTGTTAAGATTCTCTCCTTTCCCTAAGAGAGATCCAGAGAATAATGTTGGAAAAAACGGCCTATTACCGCGAAATAACACTTTCAGAACTGAGGTTCCCGGTCCAGAGAAACACGAGATTTGAAAAAGACGTCGTGATTCATGTTCTCCCTAGGTAGTATAATCAGAAATACATCATGGTTTCAAGATTCTCTCCTTGCCTTAAGAGAGATCCAGGGAATAATGTTGGAAATAACGGCCTATTACCGCGAAATACCACTTTCAGAACTGAGGTTCCCGGCCGAGACAAACACCAGATTTGAAAAAGACGTCGTGATTCATGTTCTCCCTAGTTAGTATAATCAGAGAAACATCATGGTTTCAAGATCCCCTCCTTGCCTTAAGAGAGATCCAGAGAATAATGTTGGAAATAACGGCCTATTACCGCGAAATACCACTTTCAGTACAGAGGTTCCCGGCCCAGACAAACACCAGATTTGAAAAATACGCCGTGATTCATATTCACCCTAGGCAGTAGAATCAGAAAAACATCATGGTTTCAGGCGTCTCTCCTTGACTTAAGAGAGATCCAAAGAATACAGTTGGAAAAAATGGCCTATAACCTCATATGCTCTAAAGGCCTATTGTATTGACGGTGAAACTCCCCTTTTAGAACTAAGGTTTCCGACCCCGACTAACACCCGATTTTAAAAAGACGTCGTGATTCATGTTCTCCCTAGATAGTAGAATCAGAAAAACATTATGGTTTCAAGATTCTATCCTTGCCTTAAGACAGATCCAGAAAATAATGTTGGAAAAAACGGCCTATTACCGCGAAATACCACTTTCAGAACCAAGTTTCCCGGCCCAGACAAACAGCAAATTTGAAAAAGACGCCGTGATTCATATTCTCCCTAGGTAGTAGAATCAGAAAAACGTCATGGTTTCAAGATTCTCTCCTTGCCTTAAGAGAGATCCAGAGAATAATGTTCGAAAAAACGGCCTATTACCGCATATGTTCCAAAGGCCTATTCTATTGACGGTGAAACTCGACTTTTAGAACTGAGGTTCCCGGCCCCGACTGACACTAGATTTGTAAAAGTCATCGTGATTCATGTTCTCCCTAGGTAGTAGAATCATGAAAACATCATGGTTTCAAGATTCTCTCCTTGCCTTAAGAGAGAGACAGAAAATAATTTTCGAAAAAACGGCCTATTACCGCGAAATACCACTTTCAGAACTGAGGTTCCCGGCGCAGACAAACACCAGATTTGAAAAAGACGTCGTGATTCATGTTCTCCCTAGGTAGGAGAATCAGAAAAACATCATGGTTTCAAGCTTCTCTCCTTGTATTAAGAGAGATCGAAAGATTAAGGTGGAAAAAATGGCCTATTACACCATATACTCTAAAGACCTATTGTATTGACGGGGAAACTCCACTTTTAGAACTGACGTTTCCGACCCCGACTAACACCAGATTTGAAAAAGACGTAGTGATTCATGTTCTCTCTAGGTAGTAAAATCAGAAAAACATCATGATTTCAAGATTCTCTCCTTGTCTTAAGAGAGATCCAAAGAATAAAGTTGGAAAAAATGGCCTATAACCGCATATCCTCTAACGGCATATTCTATTGACGGTGAAACTCCACATTAAGAACTGAGATTCCCGGCTCTGACTGAAAACAGACTTGAAAAAGACATAGTGATTCATGTTCTCCCTAGGAAGTAGAATCAGAAAAACATCAAGGTTTCAAGATTCTCTCCTTGCCTTAAGAGAGATCCAGAGAATAATGTTCGAAAAAATGGCCTATTACCGCGAAATACCACTTTCAGAACTAAGGTTCCCGGCCCAGACAAACACCAGATTTGAAAAAGACGTCGTGATTCATGTTCTCCCTAGGTAGTGGAATCAGAAAAACATCATGGTTTCAAGATTCTCTACTTGCCTTAAGAGAGATCCAGAGAATAATGTTGGAAAAAACGGCCTATTACCGGAAAATACCACTTTCAGAACTGAGTTTTCCGGCCCAGACAAACACCAGAGTTGAAAAAGACGTCGTGATTCATGTTCTCCCTAGGTAGTGGAATCAGAAAAACATCATGGTTTCAAGCTTCTCTCCTTGCCTTAAGAGAGATCCAAAGAATAAACTTGGAAAAAACTGCCTATTACCGCTTATGCTCTAAAGGCCTATTGTATTGACGGTGAAACTCCAGTTTTAGAACTGAGGTTCCCGGCCCCGACTAACAACACATTTGAAAAAGAGGTCGTGATTCATGTTCTCCCTAGGAAGTAGAATCAGAAAAACATCATGGTTTCAAGATTCTCTCCTTGCCTTAAGGGAGAGACAGAAAATAATTTTCGAAAAAACGTCCTATTACCGCGAAATACCACTTTCAGAACTGAGGTTCCCGGCCCAGACAAACACCAGATTTGAAAAAAACCTCGTGATTCATGTTCTCCCTAGGTAGGAGAATCAGAAAAACATCATGGTTTCAAGCTTCTCTCCTTGTCTTAAGAGAGATCCAAAGAATAAAGTTGGAAAAAATGGCCTATTACCGCATATGCTCTAAAGGCCTATTGTATTGATGGTGAAACTCCACTTTTAGAACTGAGGTTCCCAACCCCGACTACCACCAGATTTAAAAAGACGTCGTGATTCATGTTCTCTCTAGGTAGTAGAATCAGAAAAACATCATGGTTTGAAGATTCTCTCTTTGCCTTAAGAGAGATCAAGAGAATAATGTTGGAAAAAACGGCCTATTACTGCGAAATACAACTTTCAGAACCGAGGATCCCGGCCCAGACAAACACCAGATTTGAAAAAGACGCCGTGATGCGTGTTCTCCCTAGGCAGTAGAATCAAAAAACATCATGGTTTCAAGCTTCTCTCCTTGTCTTAAGAG
This sequence comes from Liasis olivaceus, assembly GCA_030867105.1. Classification (NCBI taxonomy): domain Eukaryota; kingdom Metazoa; phylum Chordata; class Lepidosauria; order Squamata; family Pythonidae; genus Liasis; species Liasis olivaceus. The sequence continues at coordinate 62,602,253 of CM061351.1, forward strand.
AGATCCAAAGAATAAAGTTGGAAAAAATGGCCTATTACCGCATATGCTCTAAAGGCCTATTGTATTGATGGTGAAACTCCACATTTAGAACTGAGGTTCCCAACCCCGACTACCACCAGATTTAAAAAGACGTCGTGATTCATGTTCTCTCTAGGTAGTAGAATCAGAAAAACATCATGGTTTGAAGATTCTCTCTTTGCCTTAAGAGAGATCAAGAGAATAATGTTGGAAAAAACGGCCTATTACTGCGAAATACAACTTTCAGAACCGAGGATCCCGGCCCAGACAAACACCAGATTTGAAAAAGACGCCGTGATGCGTGTTCTCCCTAGGCAGTAGAATCAAAAAACATCATGGTTTCAAGCTTCTCTCCTTGTCTTAAGAGAGATCCAAAGAATAAAGTTGGAAAAAATGGCCTATTACCGCATAAGTTCTAACGGCATATTCTATTGACGGTGAAACTCCACATTAAGAACTGAGATTCCCGGCTCTGACTGACACCAGACTTGAAAAAGACATAGTGATTCATGTTCTCCCTAGGAAGTAGAATCAGAAAAACATCAAGGTTTCAAGATTCTCTCCTTGCCTTAAGAGAGATCCAGAGAATAATGTTGGAAAAAACGGCCTATTACCGCGAAATACCACTTTCAGAACTAAGGTTCCCGGCCCAGAGAAACACCAGATTTGAAAAAGACTTCGTGATTCATGTTCTCCCTAGGTGGCAGAATCAGAAAAACATCAAGGTTTCAAGCTTCTCTCCTTGCCTTAAGAGAGATCCAGAGAATAATGTTGGAAAAAACGGCCTATTACTGCGAAATACCACTTTCAGAACTAAGGTTCCCGGCCCAGACAAACACCAGATTTGAAAAAGACGTGATGATTCATGTTCTCCCTAGGTAGTGGAATCAGAAAAACATCATGGTTTCAAGCTTCTCTCCTTGCCTTAAGAGAGATCCAAAGAATAAACTTGGAAAAAACTGCCTATTACCGCTTATGCTCTAAAGGCCTATTGTATTGACGGTGAAACTCCACTTTTAGAACTGAGGTTCCCGACCCCGACTAACAACAGATTTGAAAAAGAGGTCGTGATTCATGTTCTCCCTAGGTAGTGGAATCAGAAAAACATCATGGTTTAAAGATTCTCTACTTGCCTTAAGAGAGATCCAGAGAATAATTTTCGAAAAACGGCGTATTACCGCGAAATACCACTTTCAGAACTGAGGTTCCCAGCCCAGAAAAACACCAGATTTGAAAATGACGTCGTGATTCATGTTCTCCCTAGGTAGTAGAATCAGAAAAACATCATGGTTTCAAGATTCTCTCCTTGCCTTAAGAGAGAGATAGAAAATGATTTTCAAAAAAACGGCCTATTACCGCGAAATAGCACTTTCAGAACTGAGGTTCCCGGCCCAGACAAACTCCAGATTTGAAAAAGACGTGATGATTCATGTTCTCCCTAGGTAGCAGAATCAGAAAAACATCATGGTTTCAAGCTTATCTCCTTGTCTTAAGAGAGATCCAACAATAAAGTTGGAAAAAATGGCCTATTACCGGATATGCTCTAAAGGCCTATTGTATTGACGGGGAAACTCCATTTTTAGAACTGACGTTCCCGACCCCGACTAACACCAGATTTGAAAAAGACGTCGTGATTCATGTTCTCTCTAGGTAGTAGAATCAGAAAAACATCATGGTTTCAAGCTTCTCTCCTTGTCTTAAGAGAGATCCAAAGAATAAAGTTGGAAAAAATGGCCTATTACCACATAAGCTCTAACGGCATATTCTATTGACGGTGAAACTCCACATTAAGATCTGAGATTCCCGGCTCTGACTGACACCAGACTTGAAAAAGACATAGTGATTCATGTTCTCCCTAGGAAGTAGAATCAGAAAAACATCAAGGTTTCAAGATTCTCTCCTTGCCTTAAGAGAGATCCAGAGAATAAGGTTGGAAAAAACGGCCTAGTACCGCGAAATACCACTTTCAGAACTAAAGTTCCCGGCCGAGAAAAAAACCAGATTTGAAAAAGACTTCGTGATTCATGTTCTCCCTAGGTGGCAGAATCAGAAAAACATAATGGTTTCAAGCTTCTCTCCTTCCCTTAAGAGAGATCCAGAGAAAAATTTTCGAAAAAAGGGCCTATTACCGCGAAATACCACTTTCAGAACTGAGGTTCCCGGCCCAGACAAACACCAGATTTGAAAAAGACGTCGTGATTCATGTTCTCCCTAGGTAGGAGAATCAGAAAAACATCATGGTTTCAAGCTTCTCTCCTTGTCTTAAGAGAGATCGAAAGAATAAAGTTGGAAAAAATGGCCTATTACCGCATATGCTCTAAAGGCCTATTGTATTGACGGTGAAACTCCACTTTTAGAACTTAGGTTCCCGACCCCGACTAACACCAGATTTGAAAAAGACGTCGTGATTCATGTTCTCCCTAGGTAGTAGAATCAGAAAAACATCATGGTTTCAAGATTCTCTCTTTGCCTTAAGAGAGATCCAGAGAATAATGTTGGAAAAAACGGCCTATTCCTGCGAAATACAACTTTCAGAACCGAGGTTCCCGGCCCAGACAAACACCAGATTTGAAAAAGACGCCGTGATTCGTGTTCTCCCTAGGCAGTAGAATCAGAAAAACATCATGGTTTCAAGATTCTCTCCTTGCCTTAAGAGAGATCCAGAGAATAATGTTGGAAAAAACGGCCTATTACCGCGAAATACCACTTTCAGAACTGACGTTTCCGGCCAAGACAAACACCAGAGTTGAAAAAGACGTTGTGATTCGTGTTCTCCCTAGGTAGTGGAATCAGAAAAACATCATCGTTTCAAGCTTCTCTCCTTGCCTTAAGAGAGATCCAAAAAAAAACTTGGAAAAAACTGCCTATTACCGCTTATGCTCTGAGGCCTATTGTATCGACGGTGAAACTCGACTTTTAGAACTGAGGTTCCCGACCCCGACTAACAACAGATTTGAAAAAGAGGTCGTGATTCATGTTCTCCCTAGGTAGTAGAATCAGAAAAACATCATGCTTTCAAGATTCTCTCCTTGCCTTAAGAGAGATCCAGAGAATAATATTGGAAAAAACGGCCTATTACTGCGAAATACCACTTTCAGAACTGTGGTTCCCGGCCCAGACAAACACCAGAGTTGAAAAAGACGTTGTGATTCATGTTCTCCCTAGGTAGTGGAATCAGAAAAACATCATGGTTTCAAGCTTCTCTCCTTGCCTTAAGAGAGATCCAAAGAATAAAGTTGGAAAAAATGGCCTATTACCGCTTATGCTCCAAAGGCCTATTGTACTGACGGTGAAACTCCACTTTTAGAACTGAGGTTCCCGACCCCGACTAACACCAGATTTGAAAAAGACGTCGTGATTCATGTTCTCCCTAGGTAGTAGAATCAGAAAAACATCATGGTTTCAAGATTCTCTCCTTCCCTTAAGAGAGATTCAGAGAATAATGTTGGAAAAGACGGCCTATTACCGCGAAATACAACTTTCAGAACCGAGGTTCCCGGCCCAGACAAACATCCAGATTTGAAAAAGACGCCGTGATTCGTGTTCTCCCTAGGCAGTAGAATCAGAAAAACATCATGGTTTCAAGATCCTCTCCTTGCGTTAAGAGAGAGACAGAAAATAATTTTCGAAAAAATGGCCTATTACCGCGAAATACCACTTTCAGACCTGAGGTTCCCGGCGCAGACAAACACCAGATTTGAAGAAGACGTCGTGATTCATGTTCTCCATAGGTAGGAGCATCAGAAAAACATCATGGTTTCAAGCTTCTCTCCTTGTCTTAAGAGAGATCGAAAGAATAAAGTTGGAAAAAATGGCCTATTACCGCATATGCTCTAAAGGCCTATTGTATTGACGGTGAAACTCAACTTTTAGAACTGAGGTTCCCGACCCCGACTAACACCAGATTTGAAAAAGACGTCGTGATTCATGTTCTCCCTAGGTAGTAGAATCAGAAAAACATCATGGTTTCAAGATTCTCTCTTTGCCTTAAGAGACATCCAGAGAATAATGTTGGAAAAAACGGCCTATTACTACGAAATACAACTTTCAGAACCGAGGTTCCCGGCCAAGACAAACACAAGATTTGAAAAAGAGGCCGTGACTCGTGTTCTCCCTAGGTAGTGGAATCAGAAAAACATCATCGTTTCAAGCTTCTCTCCTTGCCTTAAGAGAGATCCAAAAAAAAACTTGGAAAAAACTGCCTATTACCGCTTATGCTCTGAGGCCTATTGTATTGACGGTGAAACTCGACTTTTAGAACTGAGGTTCCCGACCCCCACTAACAACAGATTTGAAAAAGAGGTCGTGATTCATGTTCTCCCTAGGTAGTAGAATCAGAAAAACATCATGCTTTCAAGATTCTCTCCTTGCCTTAAGAGAGATCCAGAGAATAATATTGCAAAAAAAGGCCTATTACTGCGAAATACCACTTTCAGAACTGTGGTTCCCGGCCCAGACAAACACCAGAGTTGAAAAAGACGTTGTGATTCATGTTCTCCCTAGGTAGTGGAATCAGAAAAACATCATGGTTTCAAGCTTCTCTCCTTGCCTTAAGAGAGATCCAAAGAATAAAGTTGGAAAAAATGGCCTATTACCGCTTATGCTCCAAAGGCCTATTGTACTGACGGTGAAACTCCACTTTTAGAACTGAGGTTCCCGACCCCGACTAACACCAGATTTGAAAAAGACGTCGTGATTCATGTTCTCCCTAGGTAGTAGAATCAGAAAAACATCATGGTTTCAAGATTCTCTCCTTCCCTTAAGAGAGATTCAGAGAATAATGTTGGAAAAGACGGCCTATTACCGCGAAATACAACTTTCAGAACCGAGGTTCCCGGCCCAGACAAACATCCAGATTTGAAAAAGACGCCGTGATTCGTGTTCTCCCTAGGCAGTAGAATCAGAAAAACATCATGGTTTCAAGATTCTCTCCTTGCGTTAAGAGAGAGACAGAAAATAATTTTCGAAAAAATGGCCTATTACCGCGAAATACCACTTTCAGACCTGAGGTTCCCGGCGCAGACAAACACCAGATTTGAAGAAGACGTCGTGATTCATGTTCTCCATAGGTAGGAGCATCAGAAAAACATCATGGTTTCAAGCTTCTCTCCTTGTCTTAAGAGAGATCGAAAGAATAAAGTTGGAAAAAATGGCCTATTACCGCATATGCTCTAAAGGCCTATTGTATTGACGGTGAAACTCCACTTTTAGAACTGAGGTTCCCGACCCCGACTAACACCAGATTTGAAAAAGACGTCGTGATTCATGTTCTCCCTAGGTAGTAGAATCAGAAAAACATCATGGTTTCAAGATTCTCTCTTTGCCTTAACAGACATCCAGAGAATAATGTTGGAAAAAACGGCCTATTACTACGAAATACAACTTTCAGAACCGAGGTTCCCGGCCAAGACAAACACAAGATTTGAAAAAGACGCCGTGACTCGTGTTCTCCCTAGGCAGTAGAATCAGAAAAACATCATGGTTTTAAGATACTCTCCTTACCTTAAGTGAGATCCAGAGAATAATGTTGGAAAAAACGGCCTATTACCGCGAAATACCACTTTCAGAACTGACGTTTCCGGCCCAGACAAATACCAGAGTTGAAAAAGACGTCGTGATTCATGTTCTCCCTAGGTAGTGAAATCAGAAAAACATCATGGTTTCAAGCTTCTCTCCTTACCTTAAGAGAGATCCAAAGAATAAACTTGGAAAAAACTGCCTGTTACCGCTTATGCTCTAAAGGCCTATTGTATTGACGGTGAAACTCCAATTTTAGAACTGAGGTTCCTGACCCCGACTAACACCAGATTTGAAAAAGACGTCATGATTCATGTTCTCCCTAGGTAGTAGAATCAGAAAAACATCATGGTTTCAAGATTCTCTACTTGCCTTAAGAGAGATCCAGAGAATAATGTTGGAAAAAACGGCCTATTACCGCGAAATACCATTTTCAGAACTGAGGTTCCCGACCCCGACTAACAACAGATTTGAAAAAGAGGTCGTGATTCATGTTCTCCCTAGGTAGTGGAATCAGAAAAACATCATGGTTTCAAGCTTCTCTCCTTACCTTAAGAGAGATCCAAAGAATAAACTTGGAAAAAACTGCCTATTACCGCTTATGCTCTAAAGGCCTATTGTATTGACGGTGAAACTCCAATTTTAGAACTGAGGTTCCTGACCCCGACTAACACCAGATTTGAAAAAGACGTCATGATTCATGTTCTCCCTAGGTAGTAGAATCAGAAAAACATCATGGTTTCAAGATTCTCTACTTGCCTTAAGAGAGATCCAGAGAATAATGTTGGAAAAAACGGCCTATTACCGCGAAATACCATTTTCAGAACTGAGGTTCCCGACCCTGACTAACAACAGATTTGAAAAAGAGGTCGTGATTCATGTTCTCCCTAGGTAGTGTAATCAGAAAAACATCATGGTTTAAAGATTCTCTACTTGCCTTAAGAGAGATGGAGAGAATAATTTTCGAAAAACGACGTATTACCGCGAAATACCACTCTCAGAACTGAGGTTCCCGGCCCAGAAAAACAACAGATTTGAAAAAAACGTCGTGTTTCATGTTCTCCCTAGGCAGTAGAATCAGAAAAATATCATGGTTTCAAGATTCTCTCCTTGCCTTAAGAGAGATCCAGAGAATAATGTTGGAAAAAACGGCCTATTACCGCGAAGTACCACTTTCAGAACTTAGGTTCCCGGCCCAGACTAACACCAGATTTGAAAAAGAGTTCGTGATTCATGTTCTCCCTAGGTAGCAGAATCAGAAAAACATCATGGTTTCAAGCTTCTCTCCTTGTCTTAAGAGAGATCCAAAGAATAAAGTTGGAAAAAATGGCCTATTACCGCATATGCTCTAAAGGCCTATTGTATTGACGGTGAAACTCCACTTTTAGAACTGACGTTCCTGACCCCCACTAACACCAGATTTGAAAAAGAAGTCGTGATTCATGTACTCCCTAGGGAGTAGAATCACAAAAACCTCATGGTTTCAAGCTTCACTCCTTGCCTTAAGAGAGATCCAAACAATAAAGTTGGAAAAAATGGCCTATTACCGCATATGCTCCAAAGGCCTATTGCATTGACGGTGAAACTCCACTTTTAGAACTGAGGTTCCTGACCCCGACTAACACCAGATTTGAAAAATACGTAATGATTCATGTTCTCCCTAGGTAGTAGAATCAGAAAAACATCATGGTTTCAAGATTCTCTCCTTGCCTTAAGAGAGATCCAGAGAATAATTTTCGAAAAACGGCGTATTACCCCGAAATACCTCTTTCAGAAGTGAGGTTCCTGGCCCAAACAAACACCAGATTTGAAAAAGACATCGTGATTCATGTTCTCCCTAGGTAGTAGAATCAGAAAAACATCATGGTTTCAAGATTCTCTACTTGCCTTAAGAGAGATCCAGAGAATAATTTTTGAAAAAACGGCCAATTAACGCGAAATACCACTTTCAGAACTGAGGTTCCCGGCCCAGAAAAACACCAGATTTGAAAAGGACGTCGTTTTTCATGTTCTCCCTTGTTAGTAGAATCAGAAAAACATCATGGTTTCAAGCTTCTCTCCTTGCCTTAAGAGAGATCCAAAGAATAAAGTTGGAAATAATGGCCTATTACCGCGAAATACCACGTTCAGAACCGAGGTCCCCGGCCCAGACAAACACCAGATTTCAAAAAGACGCCGTGATTCGTGTTCTCCCTAGGTAGTAGAATCAGAAAAACATCATGGTTTCAAGCTTCTCTCCTTGCCTTAAGAGAGAGACAGAAAATAATTTTCGAAAAAACGGCCTATTACCGCGAAATACCACTTTCAGAACTGAGGTTCCCGGCGCAGACAAACACCAGATTTGAAGAAGACGTCGTGATTCATGTTCTCCATAGGTAGGAGAATCAGGAAAACATCATGGTTTCAAGATTCTCTCTTTGCCTTAAGAGAGATCCAGAGAATAATGTTGGAAAAAACGGCCTATTACCGCGAAATACAACTTTCAGAACCGAGGTTCCCGGCCCAGAAAAACACCAGATTTGAAAAAGACGTCGTGATTCATGTTCTCACTAGGTAGTACAATCAGAAAAACATCATGGTTTCAAGATTCTCTCCTTCCCTTAAGAGAGATCTAGAGAATAATGTTGGAAAAAACGGCCTATTGGCGCGAAATACCACTTTCACAACTGAGGTTCCCGGCCGAGACAAACACCAGATTTGAAAAAGACGCTGTGATTCCTGTTCTCCCTCGGCAGTAGAATCAGAAAAACATCATGGTTTCAGGCGTCTCTCCTTGACTTAAGAGAGATCCAAAGAATAAAGTTGGAAAAAATGGCCTATTACCGCATATGCTCTAAAGGCCTATTGTATTGACGGTGAAACCCCACTTTTAGAACTGAAGTTCCCGACCCCGACTAACACCAGATTTGAAAAAGACGTCATGATTCATGTTCTCCCTAGGTAGTAGAATCAGAAAAATATCATGGTTTCAAGATTTTCTCTTTGCCTTAAAGAGATCCAGAGAATAATGTTGGAAAAAACGGCCTATTACTGCGAAATACAACTTTCAGAACCGAGGTTCCCGGCCCAGACAAACACCAGATTTGAAAAAGACGCCGTGATTCGTGTTCTCCCTAGGCAGTAGAATCAGAAAAACATCATGGTTTCAAGATTCTCTCCTTGCCTTAAGAGAGAGACAGAAAATAATTTTCGAAAAAACGTCCTATTACCGCGAAATACCACTTTCAGAACTGAGGTTCCCGGCCCAGACAAACACCAGATTTGAAAGAGACGTCGTGATTCGTGTTCTCCCTAGGCAGTAGAATCAGAAAAACATCATGGTTTCAAGATTCTCTCCTTGCCTTAAGAGAGATCCCGAGAATAATGTTGGAAAAAACGGCCTATTACCGCGAAATACCACTTTCAGAACTAAGGTTCCCGGCCCAGACAAACACCAGATTTGAAAAAGACTTCATGATTCATGTTCTCCCTAGGTAGCAGAATCAGAAAAACATAATGGTTTCAAGCTTCTCTCCTTCCCTTAAGAGAGATCTAGAGAATAATGTTGGAAAAAACGGCCTATTGCCGCGAAATACCACTTTCAGAACCGAGGTTCCCGGCCCAGACAAACACCAGATTTGAAAAAGACGCTGTGATTCCTGTTCTCCCTAGGCAGTAGAATCAGAAAAACATCATGGTTTCAGGCCTCTCTCCTTGCCTTAAGAGAGATCCAAAGAATAAAGTTGGAAAAAATGGCCTATTACCACTTATGCTCTAAAGGCCAATTGTATTGACGGGGAAACTCCACTTTTAGAACTGAGGTTCCCGACCCCGACTAACACCAGATTTGAAAAAGACATCGTGATTCATGTTCTCCCTAGGTAGTAGAATCAGAAAAACATCATGGTTTCAAGATTCTCTCCTTCCCTTAAGAGAGATTCAGAGAATAATGTTGGAAAAAACGGCGTATTACTGCAAATTACCACTTTCAGAACTGAGGTTCCCAGCCCAGACAAACACGAGATTTGAAAAAGACTTCGTGATTCATCTTCTCCCTAGGTAGTAGAATCATTAAAACATCATGGTTTCAAGATTCTCTCCTTGCCTTAAGAGAGAGACAGAAAATAATTTTCGAAAAAACGGCCTATTACCGCGAAATACCACTTTCAGAACTGAGGTTCCCGGCGCAGACAAACACCAGATTTGAAAAAGACGTCGTGAGTCATGTTCTCCATTGGTAGGAGAATCAGAAAAACATCATGGTTTCAAGCTTCTCTCCTTGTCTTAAGAGAGATCGAAAGAATAAAGTTGGAAAAAATGGCCTATTACCGCATATGCTCTAAAGGCCTATTGTATTGACGGGGAAACTCCACTTTTAGAACTGAAACTTCCGACCTCGACTAACACCAGATTTGAAAAAGACGTCGTGATTCATATTCTCACTAGGTAGTAAAATCAGAAAAACATCATGGTTTCAAGCTTCTCTCCTTGTCTTAAGAGAGATCCAAAGAATAAAGTTGGAAAAAATGGCCTATTACCGCATATGCTCTAACGGCATATTCTATTGACGGTGAAACTCCACATTAAGAACTGAGATTCCCGGCTCTGACTGACACCAGACTTGAAAAAGACATAGTGATTCATGTTCTCCCTAGGAAGTAGAATCAGAAAAACATCAAGGTTTCAAGATTCTCTCCTTGCCTTAAGAGAGATCCAGAGAATATTGTTGGAAAAAACGGCCTATTACCGCGAAATACCACTTTCAGAACTAAGGTTCCCGGCCCAGACAAACACCAGATTTGAAAAAGACTTGATGATTCATGTTCTCCCTAGGTAGTGGAATCAGAAAAACATCATGGTTTCAAGCTTCTCTCCTAGCCTTAAGAGAGATCCAAAGAATAAACTTGGAAAAAACTGCCTATTACCGCTTATGCTCTAAAGGTCTATTGTATTGACGGTGAAACTCCACTTTTAGAACTGAGGTTCTCGACCCCGACTAACAACAGATTTGAAAAAGAGGTCGTGATTCATGTTCTCCCTACATAGTGGAATCAGAAAAACATCATGGTTTCAAGATTCTCTACTTGCCTTAAGAGAGATCCAAAGAATAAAGTTGGAAATAATGGCCTATTACCGCGAAATACCACGTTCAGAACCGAGGTCCCCGGCCCAGACAAACACCAGATTTCAAAAAGACGCCGTGATTCATGTTCTCCCTAGGTAGTAGAATCATTAAAACATCATGGTTTCAAGCTTCTCTCCTTGCCTTAAGAGAGAGACAGAAAATAATTTTCGAAAAAACGGCCTATTACCGCGAAATACCACTTTCAGAACTGAGGTTCCCGGCGCAGACAAACACCAGATTTGAAGAAGACGTCGTGATTCATGTTCTCCATAGGTAGGAGAATCAGAAAAACATCATGGTTTCAAGATTCTCTCCTTGTCTTAAGAGAGATCGAAAGAATAAAGTTGGAAAAAATGGCCTATTACCGCATATGCTCTAAAGGCCTATTGTACTGACGGTGAAACTCCACTTTTAGAACTGAGGTTCTCGACCCCGAGTAACACCAGATTTGAAACAGACGTCATGATTCATGTTCTCCCTAGGTAGTAGAATCAGAAAAACATCATGGTTTCAAGATTCTCTCCTTGCCTTAAGAGAGATCCAGAGAATAATGTTGGAAAAAACGGCCTATTACCGCAAAATACCACTTTCAGAACTGACGTTTCCGGCCCAGACAAACACCAGAGTTGAAAAAGACGTCGTGATTCATGTTCTCCCTAGGTAGTGGAATCAGAAAAACGTCATGGTTTCAAGCTTCTCTCCTTGCCTTAAGAGAGATCCAAAGAATAAACTTGGAAAAAACTGCCTATTACCGCTTATGCTCTAAAGGCCTATTGTATTGACGGTGAAACTCCACTTTTAGAACTGAGGTTCCCGACCCCGACTAACAACAGATTTGAAAAAGAGGTCGTGATTCATGTTCTCCCTAGGTAGTGGAATCAGAAAAACATCATGGTTTCAAGATTCTCTAATTGCCTTAAGAGAGATCAAGAGAATAATGTTGGAAAAAATGGCCTATTACCGCATATGCTCTAACGGCATATTCTATGGACGGTGAAACTCCACATTAAGAACTGAGATTCCCACCTCTGACTGACACCAGACTTGAAAAAGACATAGTGATTCATGTTCTCCCTAGGAAGTAGAATCAGAAAAACATCAAGGTTTCAAGATTCTCTCCTTGCCTTAAGAGAGATCCAGAGAATAATGTTGGAAAAAACGGCCTATTACCGCGAAATACCACTTTTAGAACTAAGGTTCCTGGCCCAGACAAACACCAGATTTGAAAAAGACGTCGTGATTCATGTTCTCCCTAGGTAGTGGAATCAGAAAAACATCATGGTTTCAAGATTCTCTACTTGCCTTAAGAGAGATCCAGAGAATAATGTTGGAAAAAACGGCCTATTACCGCGAAATACCACTTTCGGAACTGACGTTTCCGCCGAGACAAACACCAGAGTTGAAAAAGACGTCGTGATTCATGTTCTCCCTATGTAGTGGAATCAGAAAAACATCATGGTTTCAAGCTTCTCTCCTTGCCTTAAGAGAGATCCAAAGAATAAACTTGGAAAAAACTGCCTATTACCGCTTATGCTCTAAAGGCCTATTGTATTGACGGTGAAACTCCACTTTTAGAACTGAGGTTCCCGACCCCGACTAACAACAGATTTGAAAAAGAGGTCGTGATTCATGTTCTCCCTAGGTAGTGGAATCAGAAAAACATCATGGTTTAAAGATTCTCTACTTGCCTTAAGAGAGATGGAGAGAATAATTTTCGAAAAACGGCGTATTACCGCGAAATACCACTCTCAGAACTGAGGTTCCCGGCCCAGACAAACACGAGAGTTGAAAAAGACGTCATGATTCATGTTCTCCCTAGTTAGTAGAATCAGAAAAACATCATGGTTTCAAGATTCTCTCCTAGCCTTAAGAGAGAGATAGAAAATAATTTTCAAAAAAACGGCGTATTACCGCGAAATAGCACTTTCAGATTTGAGGTTCCCGGCCCAGACAAATTCCAGATTTGAAAAAGACGTGATGATTCATGTTCTCCCTAGGTAGCAGAATCAGAAAAACATCATGGTTTCAAGATTCTCTCCTTGCCTTAAGAGAGATCCAGAGAGTAATGTTGGAAAAAACGGCCTATTACCGCGAAATACCACTTTCAGAACTAAGGTTCCCGGCCCAGACAAACACCAGATTTGAAAAAGACTTCGTGATTCATGTTCTCCCTAGGTGGCAGAATCAGAAAAACATAATGGTTTCAAGCTTCTCTCCTTCCCTTAAGAGAGATCTAGAGAATAATTTTGGAAAAAACGGCCTATTGCCGCTAAATACCACTTTCAGAACTGAGGTTCCCGGCCCAGACAAACACCAGATTTGAAAAAGACGTCGTGATTCATGTTCTCCCTAGGTAGTGGAATCAGAAAAACATCATGGTTTAAAGATTCTCTACTTGCCTTAAGAGAGATCCAGAGAATAATTTTCGAAAAACGGCGTACTGCCACGAAATACCACTTTCAGAACTGAGGTTCCCGGCCCAGAAAAACACCAGATTTGAAAAAGACGTCGTGATTCATGTTCTCACTAGGTAGTAGAATCAGAAAAACATCATGGTTTCAAGATTCTCTCCTTGCCTTAAGAGAGATCTAGAGAATAATTTTCGAAAAAACGGCCTATTACCGCGAAATACCACTTTCAGAACTGAGGTTCCCGGCCCAGACAAACACCAGATTTGAAAAAGACGCTGTGATTCCTGTTCTCCCTCGGGAGTAGAATCAGAAAAACATCATGGTTTCAGGCGTCTCTCCTTGACTTAAGAGAGATCCAAAGAATAAAGTTGGAAAAAATGGCCTATTACCGCATATGCTCTAAAGGCCTATTGTATTGACGGTGAAACCCCACTTTTAGAACTGAAGTTCCCGACCCCGACTAACACCAGATTTGAAAAAGACGTCGTGATTCATGTTCTCCCTAGGTAGTAGAATCAGAAAAATATCATGGTTTCAAGATTTTCTCTTTGCCTTAAAGAGATCCAGAGAATAATGTTGGAAAAAACGGCCTATTACTGCGAAATACAACTTTCAGAACCGAGGTTCCCGGCCCAGACAAACACCAGATTTGAAAAAGACGCCGTGATTCGTGTTCTCCCTAGGCAGTAGAATCAGAAAAACATCATGGTTTCAAGATTCTCTCCTTGCCTTAAGAGAGAGACAGAAAATAATTTTCGAAAAAACGTCCTATTACCGCGAAATACCACTTTCAGAACTGAGGTTCCCGGCCCAGACAAACACCAGATTTGAAAGAGACGTCGTGATTCGTGTTCTCCCTAGGCAATAGAATCAGAAAAACATCATGGTTTCAAGATTCTCTCCTTCCCTTAAGAGAGATCCCGAGAATAATGTTGGAAAAAACGGCCTATTACCGCGAAATACCACTTTCAGAACTAAGGTTCCCGGCCCAGACAAACACCAGATTTGAAAAAGACTTCATGATTCATGTTCTCCCTAGGTAGCAGAATCAGAAAAACATAATGGTTTCAAGCTTCTCTCCTTCCCTTAAGAGAGATCTAGAGAATAATGTTGGAAAAAACGGCCTATTGCCGCGAAATACCACTTTCAGAACCGAGGTTCCCGGCCCAGACAAACACCAGATTTGAAAAAGACGCTGTGATTCCTGTTCTCCCTAGGCAGTAGAATCAGAAAAACATCATGGTTTCAGGCCTCTCTCCTTGCCTTAAGAGAGATCCAAACAATAAAGTTGGAAAAAATGGCCTATTACCACTTATGCTCTAAAGGCCTATTGTATTGACGGGGAAACTCCACTTTTAGAACTGAGGTTCCTGACCCCGACTAACACCAGATTTGAAAAATACGTAATGATTCATGTTCTCCCTAGGTAGTAGAATCAGAAAAACATCATGGTTTCAAGATTCTCTCCTTGCCTTAAGAGAGATCCAGAGAATAATTTTCGAAAAACGGCGTATTACCCCGAAATACCTCTTTCAGAAGTGAGGTTCCTGGCCCAAACAAACACCAGATTTGAAAAAGACATCGTGATTCATGTTCTCCCTAGGTAGTAGAATCAGAAAAACATCATGGTTTCAAGATTCTCTACTTGCCTTAAGAGAGATCCAGAGAATAATTTTTGAAAAAACGGCCAATTAACGCGAAATACCACTTTCAGAACTGAGGTTCCCGGCCCAGAAAAACACCAGATTTGAAAAGGACGTCGTTTTTCATGTTCTCCCTTGTTAGTAGAATCAGAAAAACATCATGGTTTCAAGCTTCTCTCCTTGCCTTAAGAGAGATCCAAAGAATAAAGTTGGAAATAATGGCCTATTACCGCGAAATACCACGTTCAGAACCGAGGTCCCCGGCCCAGACAAACACCAGATTTCAAAAAGACGCCGTGATTCGTGTTCTCCCTAGGTAGTAGAATCAGAAAAACATCATGGTTTCAAGCTTCTCTCCTTGCCTTAAGAGAGAGACAGAAAATAATTTTCGAAAAAACGGCCTATTACCGCGAAATACCACTTTCAGAACTGAGGTTCCCGGCGCAGACAAACACCAGATTTGAAGAAGACGTCGTGATTCATGTTCTCCATAGGTAGGAGAATCAGGAAAACATCATGGTTTCAAGATTCTCTCTTTGCCTTAAGAGAGATCCAGAGAATAATGTTGGAAAAAACGGCCTATTACCGCGAAATACAACTTTCAGAACCGAGGTTCCCGGCCCAGAAAAACACCAGATTTGAAAAAGACGTCGTGATTCATGTTCTCACTAGGTAGTACAATCAGAAAAACATCATGGTTTCAAGATTCTCTCCTTCCCTTAAGAGAGATCTAGAGAATAATGTTGGAAAAAACGGCCTATTGGCGCGAAATACCACTTTCACAACTGAGGTTCCCGGCCGAGACAAACACCAGATTTGAAAAAGACGCTGTGATTCCTGTTCTCCCTCGGCAGTAGAATCAGAAAAACATCATGGTTTCAGGCGTCTCTCCTTGACTTAAGAGAGATCCAAAGAATAAAGTTGGAAAAAATGGCCTATTACCGCATATGCTCTAAAGGCCTATTGTATTGACGGTGAAACCCCACTTTTAGAACTGAAGTTCCCGACCCCGACTAACACCAGATTTGAAAAAGACGTCATGATTCATGTTCTCCCTAGGTAGTAGAATCAGAAAAATATCATGGTTTCAAGATTTTCTCTTTGCCTTAAAGAGATCCAGAGAATAATGTTGGAAAAAACGGCCTATTACTGCGAAATACAACTTTCAGAACCGAGGTTCCCGGCCCAGACAAACACCAGATTTGAAAAAGACGCCGTGATTCGTGTTCTCCCTAGGCAGTAGAATCAGAAAAACATCATGGTTTCAAGATTCTCTCCTTGCCTTAAGAGAGAGACAGAAAATAATTTTCGAAAAAACGTCCTATTACCGCGAAATACCACTTTCAGAACTGAGGTTCCCGGCCCAGACAAACACCAGATTTGAAAGAGACGTCGTGATTCGTGTTCTCCCTAGGCAGTAGAATCAGAAAAACATCATGGTTTCAAGATTCTCTCCTTGCCTTAAGAGAGATCCCGAGAATAATGTTGGAAAAAACGGCCTATTACCGCGAAATACCACTTTCAGAACTAAGGTTCCCGGCCCAGACAAACACCAGATTTGAAAAAGACTTCATGATTCATGTTCTCCCTAGGTAGCAGAATCAGAAAAACATAATGGTTTCAAGCTTCTCTCCTTCCCTTAAGAGAGATCTAGAGAATAATGTTGGAAAAAACGGCCTATTGCCGCGAAATACCACTTTCAGAACCGAGGTTCCCGGCCCAGACAAACACCAGATTTGAAAAAGACGCTGTGATTCCTGTTCTCCCTAGGCAGTAGAATCAGAAAAACATCATGGTTTCAGGCCTCTCTCCTTGCCTTAAGAGAGATCCAAACAATAAAGTTGGAAAAAATGGCCTATTACCACTTATGCTCTAAAGGCCTATTGTATTGACGGGGAAACTCCACTTTTAGAACTGAGGTTCCTGACCCCGACTAACACCAGATTTGAAAAATACGTAATGATTCATGTTCTCCCTAGGTAGTAGAATCAGAAAAACATCATGGTTTCAAGATTCTCTCCTTGCCTTAAGAGAGATCCAGAGAATAATTTTCGAAAAACGGCGTATTACCCCGAAATACCTCTTTCAGAAGTGAGGTTCCTGGCCCAAACAAACACCAGATTTGAAAAAGACATCGTGATTCATGTTCTCCCTAGGTAGTAGAATCAGAAAAACATCATGGTTTCAAGATTCTCTACTTGCCTTAAGAGAGATCCAGAGAATAATTTTTGAAAAAACGGCCAATTAACGCGAAATACCACTTTCAGAACTGAGGTTCCCGGCCCAGAAAAACACCAGATTTGAAAAGGACGTCGTTTTTCATGTTCTCCCTTGTTAGTAGAATCAGAAAAACATCATGGTTTCAAGCTTCTCTCCTTGCCTTAAGAGAGATCCAAAGAATAAAGTTGGAAATAATGGCCTATTACCGCGAAATACCACGTTCAGAACCGAGGTCCCCGGCCCAGACAAACACCAGATTTCAAAAAGACGCCGTGATTCGTGTTCTCCCTAGGTAGTAGAATCAGAAAAACATCATGGTTTCAAGCTTCTCTCCTTGCCTTAAGAGAGAGACAGAAAATAATTTTCGAAAAAACGGCCTATTACCGCGAAATACCACTTTCAGAACTGAGGTTCCCGGCGCAGACAAACACCAGATTTGAAGAAGACGTCGTGATTCATGTTCTCCATAGGTAGGAGAATCAGGAAAACATCATGGTTTCAAGATTCTCTCTTTGCCTTAAGAGAGATCCAGAGAATAATGTTGGAAAAAACGGCCTATTACCGCGAAATACAACTTTCAGAACCGAGGTTCCCGGCCCAGAAAAACACCAGATTTGAAAAAGACGTCGTGATTCATGTTCTCACTAGGTAGTACAATCAGAAAAACATCATGGTTTCAAGATTCTCTCCTTCCCTTAAGAGAGATCTAGAGAATAATGTTGGAAAAAACGGCCTATTGGCGCGAAATACCACTTTCACAACTGAGGTTCCCGGCCGAGACAAACACCAGATTTGAAAAAGACGCTGTGATTCCTGTTCTCCCTCGGCAGTAGAATCAGAAAAACATCATGGTTTCAGGCGTCTCTCCTTGACTTAAGAGAGATCCAAAGAATAAAGTTGGAAAAAATGGCCTATTACCGCATATGCTCTAAAGGCCTATTGTATTGACGGTGAAACCCCACTTTTAGAACTGAAGTTCCCGACCCCGACTAACACCAGATTTGAAAAAGACGTCATGATTCATGTTCTCCCTAGGTAGTAGAATCAGAAAAATATCATGGTTTCAAGATTTTCTCTTTGCCTTAAAGAGATCCAGAGAATAATGTTGGAAAAAACGGCCTATTACTGCGAAATACAACTTTCAGAACCGAGGTTCCCGGCCCAGACAAACACCAGATTTGAAAAAGACGCCGTGATTCGTGTTCTCCCTAGGCAGTAGAATCAGAAAAACATCATGGTTTCAAGATTCTCTCCTTGCCTTAAGAGAGAGACAGAAAATAATTTTCGAAAAAACGTCCTATTACCGCGAAATACCACTTTCAGAACTGAGGTTCCCGGCCCAGACAAACACCAGATTTGAAAGAGACGTCGTGATTCGTGTTCTCCCTAGGCAGTAGAATCAGAAAAACATCATGGTTTCAAGATTCTCTCCTTGCCTTAAGAGAGATCCCGAGAATAATGTTGGAAAAAACGGCCTATTACCGCGAAATACCACTTTCAGAACTAAGGTTCCCGGCCCAGACAAACACCAGATTTGAAAAAGACTTCATGATTCATGTTCTCCCTAGGTAGCAGAATCAGAAAAACATAATGGTTTCAAGCTTCTCTCCTTCCCTTAAGAGAGATCTAGAGAATAATGTTGGAAAAAACGGCCTATTGCCGCGAAATACCACTTTCAGAACCGAGGTTCCCGGCCCAGACAAACACCAGATTTGAAAAAGACGCTGTGATTCCTGTTCTCCCTAGGCAGTAGAATCAGAAAAACATCATGGTTTCAGGCCTCTCTCCTTGCCTTAAGAGAGATCCAAAGAATAAAGTTGGAAAAAATGGCCTATTACCACTTATGCTCTAAAGGCCAATTGTATTGACGGGGAAACTCCACTTTTAGAACTGAGGTTCCCGACCCCGACTAACACCAGATTTGAAAAAGACATCGTGATTCATGTTCTCCCTAGGTAGTAGAATCAGAAAAACATCATGGTTTCAAGATTCTCTCCTTCCCTTAAGAGAGATTCAGAGAATAATGTTGGAAAAAACGGCGTATTACTGCAAATTACCACTTTCAGAACTGAGGTTCCCGGCCCAGACAAACACGAGATTTGAAAAAGACTTCGTGATTCATCTTCTCCCTAGGTAGTAGAATCATTAAAACATCATGGTTTCAAGATTCTCTCCTTGCCTTAAGAGAGAGACAGAAAATAATTTTCGAAAAAACGGCCTATTACCGCGAAATACCACTTTCAGAACTGAGGTTCCCGGCGCAGACAAACACCAGATTTGAAAAAGACGTCGTGAGTCATGTTCTCCATTGGTAGGAGAATCAGAAAAACATCATGGTTTCAAGCTTCTCTCCTTGTCTTAAGAGAGATCGAAAGAATAAAGTTGGAAAAAATGGCCTATTACCGCATATGCTCTAAAGGCCTATTGTATTGACGGGGAAACTCCACTTTTAGAACTGAAACTTCCGACCTCGACTAACACCAGATTTGAAAAAGACGTCGTGATTCATATTCTCACTAGGTAGTAAAATCAGAAAAACATCATGGTTTCAAGCTTCTCTCCTTGTCTTAAGAGAGATCCAAAGAATAAAGTTGGAAAAAATGGCCTATTACCGCATATGCTCTAACGGCATATTCTATTGACGGTGAAACTCCACATTAAGAACTGAGATTCCCGGCTCTGACTGACACCAGACTTGAAAAAGACATAGTGATTCATGTTCTCCCTAGGAAGTAGAATCAGAAAAACATCAAGGTTTCAAGATTCTCTCCTTGCCTTAAGAGAGATCCAGAGAATATTGTTGGAAAAAACGGCCTATTACCGCGAAATACCACTTTCAGAACTAAGGTTCCCGGCCCAGACAAACACCAGATTTGAAAAAGACTTGATGATTCATGTTCTCCCTAGGTAGTGGAATCAGAAAAACATCATGGTTTCAAGCTTCTCTCCTAGCCTTAAGAGAGATCCAAAGAATAAACTTGGAAAAAACTGCCTATTACCGCTTATGCTCTAAAGGTCTATTGTATTGACGGTGAAACTCCACTTTTAGAACTGAGGTTCTCGACCCCGACTAACAACAGATTTGAAAAAGAGGTCGTGATTCATGTTCTCCCTACATAGTGGAATCAGAAAAACATCATGGTTTCAAGATTCTCTACTTGCCTTAAGAGAGATCCAAAGAATAAAGTTGGAAATAATGGCCTATTACCGCGAAATACCACGTTCAGAACCGAGGTCCCCGGCCCAGACAAACACCAGATTTCAAAAAGACGCCGTGATTCATGTTCTCCCTAGGTAGTAGAATCATTAAAACATCATGGTTTCAAGCTTCTCTCCTTGCCTTAAGAGAGAGACAGAAAATAATTTTCGAAAAAACGGCCTATTACCGCGAAATACCACTTTCAGAACTGAGGTTCCCGGCGCAGACAAACACCAGATTTGAAGAAGACGTCGTGATTCATGTTCTCCATAGGTAGGAGAATCAGAAAAACATCATGGTTTCAAGATTCTCTCCTTGTCTTAAGAGAGATCGAAAGAATAAAGTTGGAAAAAATGGCCTATTACCGCATATGCTCTAAAGGCCTATTGTACTGACGGTGAAACTCCACTTTTAGAACTGAGGTTCTCGACCCCGAGTAACACCAGATTTGAAACAGACGTCATGATTCATGTTCTCCCTAGGTAGTAGAATCAGAAAAACATCATGGTTTCAAGATTCTCTCCTTGCCTTAAGAGAGATCCAGAGAATAATGTTGGAAAAAACGGCCTATTACCGCAAAATACCACTTTCAGAACTGACGTTTCCGGCCCAGACAAACACCAGAGTTGAAAAAGACGTCGTGATTCATGTTCTCCCTAGGTAGTGGAATCAGAAAAACGTCATGGTTTCAAGCTTCTCTCCTTGCCTTAAGAGAGATCCAAAGAATAAACTTGGAAAAAACTGCCTATTACCGCTTATGCTCTAAAGGCCTATTGTATTGACGGTGAAACTCCACTTTTAGAACTGAGGTTCCCGACCCCGACTAACAACAGATTTGAAAAAGAGGTCGTGATTCATGTTCTCCCTAGGTAGTGGAATCAGAAAAACATCATGGTTTCAAGATTCTCTACTTGCCTTAAGAGAGATCAAGAGAATAATGTTGGAAAAAATGGCCTATTACCGCATATGCTCTAACGGCATATTCTATGGACGGTGAAACTCCACATTAAGAACTGAGATTCCCACCTCTGACTGACACCAGACTTGAAAAAGACATAGTGATTCATGTTCTCCCTAGGAAGTAGAATCAGAAAAACATCAAGGTTTCAAGATTCTCTCCTTGCCTTAAGAGAGATCCAGAGAATAATGTTGGAAAAAACGGCCTATTACCGCGAAATACCACTTTTAGAACTAAGGTTCCTGGCCCAGACAAACACCAGATTTGAAAAAGACGTCGTGATTCATGTTCTCCCTAGGTAGTGGAATCAGAAAAACATCATGGTTTCAAGATTCTCTACTTGCCTTAAGAGAGATCCAGAGAATAATGTTGGAAAAAACGGCCTATTACCGCGAAATACCACTTTCGGAACTGACGTTTCCGCCGAGACAAACACCAGAGTTGAAAAAGACGTCGTGATTCATGTTCTCCCTATGTAGTGGAATCAGAAAAACATCATGGTTTCAAGCTTCTCTCCTTGCCTTAAGAGAGATCCAAAGAATAAACTTGGAAAAAACTGCCTATTACCGCTTATGCTCTAAAGGCCTATTGTATTGACGGTGAAACTCCACTTTTAGAACTGAGGTTCCCGACCCCGACTAACAACAGATTTGAAAAAGAGGTCGTGATTCATGTTCTCCCTAGGTAGTGGAATCAGAAAAACATCATGGTTTAAAGATTCTCTACTTGCCTTAAGATAGATGGAGAGAATAATTTTTGAAAAACGGCGTATTACCGCGAAATACCACTCTCAGAACTGAGGTTCCCGGCCCAGACAAACACGAGAGTTGAAAAAGACGTCATGATTCATGTTCTCCCTAGTTAGTAGAATCAGAAAAACATCATGGTTTCAAGATTCTCTCCTAGCCTTAAGAGAGAGATAGAAAATAATTTTCAAAAAAACGGCGTATTACCGCGAAATAGCACTTTCAGATTTGAGGTTCCCGGCCCAGACAAATTCCAGATTTGAAAAAGACGTGATGATTCATGTTCTCCCTAGGTAGCAGAATCAGAAAAACATCATGGTTTCAAGATTCTCTCCTTGCCTTAAGAGAGATCCAGAGAGTAATGTTGGAAAAAACGGCCTATTACCGCGAAATACCACTTTCAGAACTAAGGTTCCCGGCCCAGACAAACACCAGATTTGAAAAAGACTTCGTGATTCATGTTCTCCCTAGGTGGCAGAATCAGAAAAACATAATGGTTTCAAGCTTCTCTCCTTCCCTTAAGAGAGATCTAGAGAATAATTTTGGAAAAAACGGCCTATTGCCGCTAAATACCACTTTCAGAACTGAGGTTCCCGGCCCAGACAAACACCAGATTTGAAAAAGACGTCGTGATTCATGTTCTCCCTAGGTAGTGGAATCAGAAAAACATCATGGTTTAAAGATTCTCTACTTGCCTTAAGAGAGATCCAGAGAATAATTTTCGAAAAACGGCGTACTGCCACGAAATACCACTTTCAGAACTGAGGTTCCCGGCCCAGAAAAACACCAGATTTGAAAAAGACGTCGTGATTCATGTTCTCACTAGGTAGTAGAATCAGAAAAACATCATGGTTTCAAGATTCTCTCCTTGCCTTAAGAGAGATCTAGAGAATAATTTTCGAAAAAACGGCCTATTACCGCGAAATACCACTTTCAGAACTGAGGTTCCCGGCCCAGACAAACACCAGATTTGAAAAAGACGCTGTGATTCCTGTTCTCCCTCGGGAGTAGAATCAGAAAAACATCATGGTTTCAGGCGTCTCTCCTTGACTTAAGAGAGATCCAAAGAATAAAGTTGGAAAAAATGGCCTATTACCGCATATGCTCTAAAGGCCTATTGTATTGACGGTGAAACCCCACTTTTAGAACTGAAGTTCCCGACCCCGACTAACACCAGATTTGAAAAAGACGTCGTGATTCATGTTCTCCCTAGGTAGTAGAATCAGAAAAATATCATGGTTTCAAGATTTTCTCTTTGCCTTAAAGAGATCCAGAGAATAATGTTGGAAAAAACGGCCTATTACTGCGAAATACAACTTTCAGAACCGAGGTTCCCGGCCCAGACAAACACCAGATTTGAAAAAGACGCCGTGATTCGTGTTCTCCCTAGGCAGTAGAATCAGAAAAACATCATGGTTTCAAGATTCTCTCCTTGCCTTAAGAGAGTGACAGAAAATAATTTTCGAAAAAACGTCCTATTACCGCGAAATACCACTTTCAGAACTGAGGTTCCCGGCCCAGACAAACACCAGATTTGAAAGAGACGTCGTGATTCGTGTTCTCCCTAGGCAATAGAATCAGAAAAACATCATGGTTTCAAGATTCTCTCCTTCCCTTAAGAGAGATCCCGAGAATAATGTTGGAAAAAACGGCCTATTACCGCGAAATACCACTTTCAGAACTAAGGTTCCCGGCCCAGACAAACACCAGATTTGAAAAAGACTTCATGATTCATGTTCTCCCTAGGTAGCAGAATCAGAAAAACATAATGGTTTCAAGCTTCTCTCCTTCCCTTAAGAGAGATCTAGAGAATAATGTTGGAAAAAACGGCCTATTGCCGCGAAATACCACTTTCAGAACCGAGGTTCCCGGCCCAGACAAACACCAGATTTGAAAAAGACGCTGTGATTCCTGTTCTCCCTAGGCAGTAGAATCAGAAAAACATCATGGTTTCAGGCCTCTCTCCTTGCCTTAAGAGAGATCCAAACAATAAAGTTGGAAAAAATGGCCTATTACCACTTATGCTCTAAAGGCCTATTGTATTGACGGGGAAACTCCACTTTTAGAACTGAGGTTCCCGACCCCGACTAACACCAGATTTGAAAAAGACATCGTGATTCATGTTCTCCCTAGGTAGTAGAATCAGAAAAACATCATGGTTTCAAGATTCTCTCCTTCCCTTAAGAGAGATTCAGAGAATAATGTTGGAAAAAACGGCGTATTACTGCAAATTACCACTTTCAGAACTGAGGTTCCCGGCCCAGACAAACACGAGATTTGAAAAAGACGTCGTGATTCATCTTCTCCCTAGGTAGTAGAATCATTAAAACATCATGGTTTCAAGATTCTCTCCTTGCCTTAAGAGAGAGACAGAAAATAATTTTCGAAAAAACGGCCTATTACCGCGAAATACCACTTTCAGAACTGAGGTTCCCGGCGCAGACAAACACCAGATTTGAAAAAGACGTCGTGAGTCATGTTCTCCATTGGTAGGAGAATCAGAAAAACATCATGGTTTCAAGCTTCTCTCCTTGTCTTAAGAGAGATCGAAAGAATAAAGTTGGAAAAAATGGCCTATTACCGCATATGCTCTAACGGCATATTCTATTGACGGTGAAACTCCACATTAAGAACTGAGATTCCCGGCTCTGACTGACACCAGACTTGAAAAAGACATAGTGATTCATGTTCTCCCTAGGAAGTAGAATCAGAAAAACATCAAGGTTTCAAGATTCTCTCCTTGCCTTAAGAGAGATCCAGAGAATAATGTTGGAAAAAACGGCCTTTACCGCGAAATACCACTTTCAGAACTAAGGTTCCCGGCCCAGACAAACACCAGATTTGAAAAAGACTTGATGATTCATGTTCTCCCTAGGTAGTGGAATCAGAAAAACATCATGGTTTCAAGCTTCTCTCCTAGCCTTAAGAGAGATCCAAAGAATAAACTTGGAAAAAACTGCCTATTACCGCTTATGCTCTAAAGGTCTATTGTATTGACGGTGAAACTCCACTTTTAGAACTGAGGTTCTCGACCCCGACTAACAACAGATTTGAAAAAGAGGTCGTGATTCATGTTCTCCCTACATAGTGGAATCAGAAAAACATCATGGTTTCAAGATTCTCTACTTGCCTTAAGAGAGATCCAAAGAATAAAGTTGGAAATAATGGCCTATTACCGCGAAATACCACGTTCAGAACCGAGGTCCCTGGCCCAGACAAACACCAGATTTCAAAAAGACGCCGTGATTCATGTTCTCCCTAGGTAGTAGAATCATTAAAACATCATGGTTTCAAGCTTCTCTCCTTGCCTTAAGAGAGAGACAGAAAATAATTTTCGAAAAAACGGCCTATTACCGCGAAATACCACTTTCAGAACTGAGGTTCCCGGCGCAGACAAACACCAGATTTGAAGAAGACGTCGTGATTCATGTTCTCCATAGGTAGGAGAATCAGAAAAACATCATGGTTTCAAGATTCTCTCCTTGTCTTAAGAGAGATCGAAAGAATAAAGTTGGAAAAAATGGCCTATTACCGCATATGCTCTAAAGGCCTATTGTACTGACGGTGAAACTCCACTTTTAGAACTGAGGTTCTCGACCCCGAGTAACACCAGATTTGAAACAGACGTCATGATTCATGTTCTCCCTAGGTAGTAGAATCAGAAAAACATCATGGTTTCAAGATTCTCTCCTTGCCTTAAGAGAGATCCAGAGAATAATGTTGGAAAAAACGGCCTATTACCGCAAAATACCACTTTCAGAACTGACGTTTCCGGCCCAGACAAACACCAGAGTTGAAAAAGACGTCGTGATTCATGTTCTCCCTAGGTAGTGGAATCAGAAAAACGTCATGGTTTCAAGCTTCTCTCCTTGCCTTAAGAGAGATCCAAAGAATAAACTTGGAAAAAACTGCCTATTACCGCTTATGCTCTAAAGGCCTATTGTATTGACGGTGAAACTCCACTTTTAGAACTGAGGTTCCCGACCCCGACTAACAACAGATTTGAAAAAGAGGTCGTGATTCATGTTCTCCCTAGGTAGTGGAATCAGAAAAACATCATGGTTTCAAGATTCTCTACTTGCCTTAAGAGAGATCCAGAGAATAATGTTGGAAAAAACGGCCTATTACCGCGAAATACCACTTTCAGAACTGAGTTTCCCGGCCCAGACAAACACGAGATTTGAAAAAGACGTCGTGATTCATCTTCTCCCTAGGTAGTAGAATCATTAAAACATCATGGTTTCAAGATTCTCTCCTTGCCTTAAGAGAGAGACAGAAAATAATTTTCGAAAAAACGGCCTATTACCGCGAAACACCACTTTCAGAACTGAGGTTCCCGGCGCAGACAAACACCAGATTTGAAGAAGACGTCGTGATTCATGTTCTCCATAGGTAGGAGAATCAGAAAAACAACATGGTTTCAAGCTTCTCTCCTTGTCTTAAGAGAGATCGAAAGAATAAAGTTGGAAAAAATGGCCTATTACCGCATATGCTCTAAAGGCTTATTGTATTGACGGGGAAACTCCACTTTTAGAACTGACGTTTCCGACCCCGACTAACACCAGATTTGAAAAAGTCGTCGTGATTCATATTCTCTCTAGGTAGTAAAATGAGAAAAATATCATGGTTTCAAGCGTCTCTCCTTGTCTTAAGAGAGATCCAAAGAATAAAGTTGGAAAAAATGGCCTATTACCGCATATGCTCTAACGGCATATTCTATGGACGGTGAAACTCCACATTAAGAACTGAGATTCCCACCTCTGACTGACACCAGACTTGAAAAAGACATAGTGATTCATGTTCTCCCTAGGAAGTAGAATCAGAAAAACATCAAGGTTTCAAGATTCTCTCCTTGCCTTAAGAGAGATCCAGAGAATAATGTTGGAAAAAATGGCCTATTACCGCGAAATACCACTTTTAGAACTAAGGTTCCTGGCCCAGACAAACACCAGATTTGAAAAAGACGTCGTGATTCATGTTCTCCCTAGGTAGTGGAATCAGAAAAACATCATGGTTTCAAGATTCTCTACTTGCCTTAAGAGAGATCCAGAGAATAATGTTGGAAAAAACGGCCTATTACCGCGAAATACCACTTTCGGAACTGACGTTTCCGCCGAGACAAACACCAGAGTTGAAAAAGACGTCGTGATTCATGTTCTCCCTATGTAGTGGAATCAGAAAAACATCATGGTTTCAAGCTTCTCTCCTTGCCTTAAGAGAGATCCAAAGAATAAACTTGGAAAAAACTGCCTATTACCGCTTATGCTCTAAAGGCCTATTGTATTGACGGTGAAACTCCACTTTTAGAACTGAGGTTCCCGACCCCGACTAACAACAGATTTGAAAAAGAGGTCGTGATTCATGTTCTCCCTAGGTAGTGGAATCAGAAAAACATCATGGTTTAAAGATTCTCTACTTGCCTTAAGATAGATGGAGAGAATAATTTTTGAAAAACGGCGTATTACCGCGAAATACCACTCTCAGAACTGAGGTTCCCGGCCCAGACAAACACGAGAGTTGAAAAAGACGTCATGATTCATGTTCTCCCTAGTTAGTAGAATCAGAAAAACATCATGGTTTCAAGATTCTCTCCTAGCCTTAAGAGAGAGATAGAAAATAATTTTCAAAAAAACGGCGTATTACCGCGAAATAGCACTTTCAGATTTGAGGTTCCCGGCCCAGACAAATTCCAGATTTGAAAAAGACGTGATGATTCATGTTCTCCCTAGGTAGCAGAATCAGAAAAACATCATGGTTTCAAGATTCTCTCCTTGCCTTAAGAGAGATCCAGAGAGTAATGTTGGAAAAAACGGCCTATTACCGCGAAATACCACTTTCAGAACTAAGGTTCCCGGCCCAGACAAACACCAGATTTGAAAAAGACTTCGTGATTCATGTTCTCCCTAGGTGGCAGAATCAGAAAAACATAATGGTTTCAAGCTTCTCTCCTTCCCTTAAGAGAGATCTAGAGAATAATTTTGGAAAAAACGGCC
Source organism: Liasis olivaceus (assembly GCA_030867105.1). Taxonomy (NCBI): domain Eukaryota; kingdom Metazoa; phylum Chordata; class Lepidosauria; order Squamata; family Pythonidae; genus Liasis; species Liasis olivaceus. The sequence continues at coordinate 62,630,062 of CM061351.1, forward strand.
TATTGCCGCTAAATACCACTTTCAGAACTGAGGTTCCCGGCCCAGACAAACACCAGATTTGAAAAAGACGTCGTGATTCATGTTCTCCCTAGGTAGTGGAATCAGAAAAACATCATGGTTTAAAGATTCTCTACTTGCCTTAAGAGAGATCCAGAGAATAATTTTCGAAAAACGGCGTACTGCCACGAAATACCACTTTCAGAACTGAGGTTCCCGGCCCAGAAAAACACCAGATTTGAAAAAGACGTCGTGATTCATGTTCTCACTAGGTAGTAGAATCAGAAAAACATCATGGTTTCAAGATTCTCTCCTTGCCTTAAGAGAGATCTAGAGAATAATTTTCGAAAAAACGGCCTATTACCGCGAAATACCACTTTCAGAACTGAGGTTCCCGGCCCAGACAAACACCAGATTTGAAAAAGACGCTGTGATTCCTGTTCTCCCTCGGGAGTAGAATCAGAAAAACATCATGGTTTCAGGCGTCTCTCCTTGACTTAAGAGAGATCCAAAGAATAAAGTTGGAAAAAATGGCCTATTACCGCATATGCTCTAAAGGCCTATTGTATTGACGGTGAAACCCCACTTTTAGAACTAAAGTTCCCGACCCCGACTAACACCAGATTTGAAAAAGACGTCGTGATTCATGTTCTCCCTAGGTAGTAGAATCAGAAAAATATCATGGTTTCAAGATTTTCTCTTTGCCTTAAAGAGATCCAGAGAATAATGTTGGAAAAAACGGCCTATTACTGCGAAATACAACTTTCAGAACCGAGGTTCCCGGCCCAGACAAACACCAGATTTGAAAAAGACGCCGTGATTCGTGTTCTCCCTAGGCAGTAGAATCAGAAAAACATCATGGTTTCAAGATTCTCTCCTTGCCTTAAGAGAGAGACAGAAAATAATTTTCGAAAAAACGGCCTATTACCGCGAAATACCACTTTCAGAACTGAGGTTCCCGGCCCAGACAAACACCAGATTTGAAAGAGACGTCGTGATTCGTGTTCTCCCTAGGCAATAGAATCAGAAAAACATCATGGTTTCAAGATTCTCTCCTTGCCTTAAGAGAGATCCCGAGAATAATGTTGGAAAAAACGGCCTATTACCGCGAAATACCACTTTCAGAACTAAGGTTCCCGGCCCAGACAAACACCAGATTTGAAAAAGACTTCATGATTCATGTTCTCCCTAGGTAGCAGAATCAGAAAAACATAATGGTTTCAAGCTTCTCTCCTTCCCTTAAGAGAGATGTAGAGAATAATGTTGGAAAAAACGGCCTATTGCCGCGAAATACCACTTTCAGAACCGAGGTTCCCGGCCCAGACAAACACCAGATTTGAAAAAGACGCTGTGATTCCTGTTCTCCCTAGGCAGTAGAATCAGAAAAACATCATGGTTTCAGGCCTCTCTCCTTGCCTTAAGAGAGATCCAAACAATAAAGTTGGAAAAAATGGCCTATTACCACTTATGCTCTAAAGGCCTATTGTATTGACGGGGAAACTCCACTTTTAGAACTGAGGTTCCCGACCCCGACTAACACCAGATTTGAAAAAGACATCGTGATTCATGTTCTCCCTAGGTAGTAGAATCAGAAAAACATCATGGTTTCAAGATTCTCTCCTTCCCTTAAGAGAGATTCAGAGAATAATGTTGGAAAAAACGGCGTATTACTGCAAATTACCACTTTCAGAACTGAGGTTCCCGGCCCAGACAAACACGAGATTTGAAAAAGACGTCGTGATTCATCTTCTCCCTAGGTAGTAGAATCATTAAAACATCATGGTTTCAAGATTCTCTCCTTGCCTTAAGAGAGAGACAGAAAATAATTTTCGAAAAAACGGCCTATTACCGCGAAATACCACTTTCAGAACTGAGGTTCCCGGCGCAGACAAACACCAGATTTGAAAAAGACGTCGTGAGTCATGTTCTCCATTGGTAGGAGAATCAGAAAAACATCATGGTTTCAAGCTTCTCTCCTTGTCTTAAGAGAGATCGAAAGAATAAAGTTGGAAAAAATGGCCTATTACCGCATATGCTCTAAAGGCTTATTGTATTGACGGGGAAACTCCACTTTTAGAACTGACGTTTCCGACCCCGACTAACACCAGATTTGAAAAAGTCGTCGTGATTCATATTCTCTCTAGGTAGTAAAATGAGAAAAATATCATGGTTTCAAGCGTCTCTCCTTGTCTTAAGAGAGATCCAAAGAATAAAGTTGGAAAAAATGGCCTATTACCGCATATGCTCTAACGGCATATTCTATGGACGGTGAAACTCCACATTAAGAACTGAGATTCCCACCTCTGACTGACACCAGACTTGAAAAAGACATAGTGATTCATGTTCTCCCTAGGAAGTAGAATCAGAAAAACATCAAGGTTTCAAGATTCTCTCCTTGCCTTAAGAGAGATCCAGAGAATAATGTTGGAAAAAACGGCCTATTACCGCGAAATACCACTTTTAGAACTAAGGTTCCTGGCCCAGACAAACACCAGATTTGAAAAAGACGTCGTGATTCATGTTCTCCCTAGGTAGTGGAATCAGAAAAACATCATGGTTTCAAGATTCTCTACTTGCCTTAAGAGAGATCCAGAGAATAATGTTGGAAAAAACGGCCTATTACCGCGAAATACCACTTTCGGAACTGACGTTTCCGCCGAGACAAACACCAGAGTTGAAAAAGACGTCGTGATTCATGTTCTCCCTATGTAGTGGAATCAGAAAAACATCATGGTTTCAAGCTTCTCTCCTTGCCTTAAGAGAGATCCAAAGAATAAACTTGGAAAAAACTGCCTATTACCGCTTATGCTCTAAAGGCCTATTGTATTGACGGTGAAACTCCACTTTTAGAACTGAGGTTCCCGACCCCGACTAACAACAGATTTGAAAAAGAGGTCGTGATTCATGTTCTCCCTAGGTAGTGGAATCAGAAAAACATCATGGTTTAAAGATTCTCTACTTGCCTTAAGATAGATGGAGAGAATAATTTTTGAAAAACGGCGTATTACCGCGAAATACCACTCTCAGAACTGAGGTTCCCGGCCCAGACAAACACGAGAGTTGAAAAAGACGTCATGATTCATGTTCTCCCTAGTTAGTAGAATCAGAAAAACATCATGGTTTCAAGATTCTCTCCTAGCCTTAAGAGAGAGATAGAAAATAATTTTCAAAAAAACGGCGTATTACCGCGAAATACCACTTTCAGAACTGAGGTTCCCGGCGCAGAATAACACCAGATTTGAAGAAGACGTCGTGATTCATGTTCTCCATAGGTAGGAGAATCAGAAAAACATCATGGTTTCAAGATTCTCTCCTTGTCTTAAGAGAGATCGAAAGAATAAAGTTGGAAAAAATGGCCTATTACCGCATATGCTCTAAAGGCCTATTGTACTGACGGTGAAAGTCCACTTTTAGAACTGAGGTTCTCGACCCCGAGTAACACCAGATTTGAAACAGACGTCATGATTCATGTTCTCCCTAGGTAGTAGAATCAGAAAAACATCATGGTTTCAAGATTCTCTCCTTGCCTTAAGAGAGATCCAGAGAATAATGTTGGAAAAAACGGCCTATTACCGCAAAATACCACTTTCAGAACTGACGTTTCCGGCCCAGACAAACACCAGAGTTGAAAAAGACGTCGTGATTCATGTTCTCCCTAGGTAGTGGAATCAGAAAAACGTCATGGTTTCAAGCTTCTCTCCTTGCCTTAAGAGAGATCCAAAGAATAAACTTGGAAAAAACTGCCTATTACCGCTTATGCTCTAAAGGCCTATTGTATTGACGGTGAAACTCCACTTTTAGAACTGAGGTTCCCGACCCCGACTAACAACAGATTTGAAAAAGAGGTCGTGATTCATGTTCTCCCTAGGTAGTGGAATCAGAAAAACATCATGGTTTCAAGATTCTCTACTTGCCTTAAGAGAGATCCAGAGAATAATGTTGGAAAAAACGGCCTATTACCGCGAAATACCACTTTCAGAACTGAGTTTCCCGGCCCAGACAAACACGAGATTTGAAAAAGACGTCGTGATTCATCTTCTCCCTAGGTAGTAGAATCATTAAAACATCATGGTTTCAAGATTCTCTCCTTGCCTTAAGAGAGAGACAGAAAATAATTTTCGAAAAAACGGCCTATTACCGCGAAACACCACTTTCAGAACTGAGGTTCCCGGCGCAGACAAACACCAGATTTGAAGAAGACGTCGTGATTCATGTTCTCCATAGGTAGGAGAATCAGAAAAACAACATGGTTTCAAGCTTCTCTCCTTGTCTTAAGAGAGATCGAAAGAATAAAGTTGGAAAAAATGGCCTATTACCGCATATGCTCTAAAGGCTTATTGTATTGACGGGGAAACTCCACTTTTAGAACTGACGTTTCCGACCCCGACTAACACCAGATTTGAAAAAGTCGTCGTGATTCATATTCTCTCTAGGTAGTAAAATGAGAAAAATATCATGGTTTCAAGCGTCTCTCCTTGTCTTAAGAGAGATCCAAAGAATAAAGTTGGAAAAAATGGCCTATTACCGCATATGCTCTAACGGCATATTCTATGGACGGTGAAACTCCACATTAAGAACTGAGATTCCCACCTCTGACTGACACCAGACTTGAAAAAGACATAGTGATTCATGTTCTCCCTAGGAAGTAGAATCAGAAAAACATCAAGGTTTCAAGATTCTCTCCTTGCCTTAAGAGAGATCCAGAGAATAATGTTGGAAAAAATGGCCTATTACCGCGAAATACCACTTTTAGAACTAAGGTTCCTGGCCCAGACAAACACCAGATTTGAAAAAGACGTCGTGATTCATGTTCTCCCTAGGTAGTGGAATCAGAAAAACATCATGGTTTCAAGATTCTCTACTTGCCTTAAGAGAGATCCAGAGAATAATGTTGGAAAAAACGGCCTATTACCGCGAAATACCACTTTCGGAACTGACGTTTCCGCCGAGACAAACACCAGAGTTGAAAAAGACGTCGTGATTCATGTTCTCCCTATGTAGTGGAATCAGAAAAACATCATGGTTTCAAGCTTCTCTCCTTGCCTTAAGAGAGATCCAAAGAATAAACTTGGAAAAAACTGCCTATTACCGCTTATGCTCTAAAGGCCTATTGTATTGACGGTGAAACTCCACTTTTAGAACTGAGGTTCCCGACCCCGACTAACAACAGATTTGAAAAAGAGGTCGTGATTCATGTTCTCCCTAGGTAGTGGAATCAGAAAAACATCATGGTTTAAAGATTCTCTACTTGCCTTAAGATAGATGGAGAGAATAATTTTTGAAAAACGGCGTATTACCGCGAAATACCACTCTCAGAACTGAGGTTCCCGGCCCAGACAAACACGAGAGTTGAAAAAGACGTCATGATTCATGTTCTCCCTAGTTAGTAGAATCAGAAAAACATCATGGTTTCAAGATTCTCTCCTAGCCTTAAGAGAGAGATAGAAAATAATTTTCAAAAAAACGGCGTATTACCGCGAAATAGCACTTTCAGATTTGAGGTTCCCGGCCCAGACAAATTCCAGATTTGAAAAAGACGTGATGATTCATGTTCTCCCTAGGTAGCAGAATCAGAAAAACATCATGGTTTCAAGATTCTCTCCTTGCCTTAAGAGAGATCCAGAGAGTAATGTTGGAAAAAACGGCCTATTACCGCGAAATACCACTTTCAGAACTAAGGTTCCCGGCCCAGACAAACACCAGATTTGAAAAAGACTTCGTGATTCATGTTCTCCCTAGGTGGCAGAATCAGAAAAACATAATGGTTTCAAGCTTCTCTCCTTCCCTTAAGAGAGATCTAGAGAATAATTTTGGAAAAAACGGCCTATTGCCGCTAAATACCACTTTCAGAACTGAGGTTCCCGGCCCAGACAAACACCAGATTTGAAAAAGACGTCGTGATTCATGTTCTCCCTAGGTAGTGGAATCAGAAAAACATCATGGTTTAAAGATTCTCTACTTGCCTTAAGAGAGATCCAGAGAATAATTTTCGAAAAACGGCGTACTGCCACGAAATACCACTTTCAGAACTGAGGTTCCCGGCCCAGAAAAACACCAGATTTGAAAAAGACGTCGTGATTCATGTTCTCACTAGGTAGTAGAATCAGAAAAACATCATGGTTTCAAGATTCTCTCCTTGCCTTAAGAGAGATCTAGAGAATAATTTTCGAAAAAACGGCCTATTACCGCGAAATACCACTTTCAGAACTGAGGTTCCCGGCCCAGACAAACACCAGATTTGAAAAAGACGCTGTGATTCCTGTTCTCCCTCGGGAGTAGAATCAGAAAAACATCATGGTTTCAGGCGTCTCTCCTTGACTTAAGAGAGATCCAAAGAATAAAGTTGGAAAAAATGGCCTATTACCGCATATGCTCTAAAGGCCTATTGTATTGACGGTGAAACCCCACTTTTAGAACTAAAGTTCCCGACCCCGACTAACACCAGATTTGAAAAAGACGTCGTGATTCATGTTCTCCCTAGGTAGTAGAATCAGAAAAATATCATGGTTTCAAGATTTTCTCTTTGCCTTAAAGAGATCCAGAGAATAATGTTGGAAAAAACGGCCTATTACTGCGAAATACAACTTTCAGAACCGAGGTTCCCGGCCCAGACAAACACCAGATTTGAAAAAGACGCCGTGATTCGTGTTCTCCCTAGGCAGTAGAATCAGAAAAACATCATGGTTTCAAGATTCTCTCCTTGCCTTAAGAGAGAGACAGAAAATAATTTTCGAAAAAACGTCCTATTACCGCGAAATACCACTTTCAGAACTGAGGTTCCCGGCCCAGACAAACACCAGATTTGAAAGAGACGTCGTGATTCGTGTTCTCCCTAGGCAATAGAATCAGAAAAACATCATGGTTTCAAGATTCTCTCCTTGCCTTAAGAGAGATCCCGAGAATAATGTTGGAAAAAACGGCCTATTACCGCGAAATACCACTTTCAGAACTAAGGTTCCCGGCCCAGACAAACACCAGATTTGAAAAAGACTTCATGATTCATGTTCTCCCTAGGTAGCAGAATCAGAAAAACATAATGGTTTCAAGCTTCTCTCCTTCCCTTAAGAGAGATCTAGAGAATAATGTTGGAAAAAACGGCCTATTGCCGCGAAATACCACTTTCAGAACCGAGGTTCCCGGCCCAGACAAACACCAGATTTGAAAAAGACGCTGTGATTCCTGTTCTCCCTAGGCAGTAGAATCAGAAAAACATCATGGTTTCAGGCCTCTCTCCTTGCCTTAAGAGAGATCCAAACAATAAAGTTGGAAAAAATGGCCTATTACCACTTATGCTCTAAAGGCCTATTGTATTGACGGGGAAACTCCACTTTTAGAACTGAGGTTCCCGACCCCGACTAACACCAGATTTGAAAAAGACATCGTGATTCATGTTCTCCCTAGGTAGTAGAATCAGAAAAACATCATGGTTTCAAGATTCTCTCCTTCCCTTAAGAGAGATTCAGAGAATAATGTTGGAAAAAACGGCGTATTACTGCAAATTACCACTTTCAGAACTGAGGTTCCCGGCCCAGACAAACACGAGATTTGAAAAAGACGTCGTGATTCATCTTCTCCCTAGGTAGTAGAATCATTAAAACATCATGGTTTCAAGATTCTCTCCTTGCCTTAAGAGAGAGACAGAAAATAATTTTCGAAAAAACGGCCTATTACCGCGAAATACCACTTTCAGAACTGAGGTTCCCGGCGCAGACAAACACCAGATTTGAAAAAGACGTCGTGAGTCATGTTCTCCATTGGTAGGAGAATCAGAAAAACATCATGGTTTCAAGCTTCTCTCCTTGTCTTAAGAGAGATCGAAAGAATAAAGTTGGAAAAAATGGCCTATTACCGCATATGCTCTAAAGGCTTATTGTATTGACGGGGAAACTCCACTTTTAGAACTGACGTTTCCGACCCCGACTAACACCAGATTTGAAAAAGTCGTCGTGATTCATATTCTCTCTAGGTAGTAAAATGAGAAAAATATCATGGTTTCAAGCGTCTCTCCTTGTCTTAAGAGAGATCCAAAGAATAAAGTTGGAAAAAATGGCCTATTACCGCATATGCTCTAACGGCATATTCTATGGACGGTGAAACTCCACATTAAGAACTGAGATTCCCACCTCTGACTGACACCAGACTTGAAAAAGACATAGTGATTCATGTTCTCCCTAGGAAGTAGAATCAGAAAAACATCAAGGTTTCAAGATTCTCTCCTTGCCTTAAGAGAGATCCAGAGAATAATGTTGGAAAAAACGGCCTATTACCGCGAAATACCACTTTTAGAACTAAGGTTCCTGGCCCAGACAAACACCAGATTTGAAAAAGACGTCGTGATTCATGTTCTCCCTAGGTAGTGGAATCAGAAAAACATCATGGTTTCAAGATTCTCTACTTGCCTTAAGAGAGATCCAGAGAATAATGTTGGAAAAAACGGCCTATTACCGCGAAATACCACTTTCGGAACTGACGTTTCCGCCGAGACAAACACCAGAGTTGAAAAAGACGTCGTGATTCATGTTCTCCCTATGTAGTGGAATCAGAAAAACATCATGGTTTCAAGCTTCTCTCCTTGCCTTAAGAGAGATCCAAAGAATAAACTTGGAAAAAACTGCCTATTACCGCTTATGCTCTAAAGGCCTATTGTATTGACGGTGAAACTCCACTTTTAGAACTGAGGTTCCCGACCCCGACTAACAACAGATTTGAAAAAGAGGTCGTGATTCATGTTCTCCCTAGGTAGTGGAATCAGAAAAACATCATGGTTTAAAGATTCTCTACTTGCCTTAAGATAGATGGAGAGAATAATTTTTGAAAAACGGCGTATTACCGCGAAATACCACTCTCAGAACTGAGGTTCCCGGCCCAGACAAACACGAGAGTTGAAAAAGACGTCATGATTCATGTTCTCCCTAGTTAGTAGAATCAGAAAAACATCATGGTTTCAAGATTCTCTCCTAGCCTTAAGAGAGAGATAGAAAATAATTTTCAAAAAAACGGCGTATTACCGCGAAATAGCACTTTCAGATTTGAGGTTCCCGGCCCAGACAAATTCCAGATTTGAAAAAGACGTGATGATTCATGTTCTCCCTAGGTAGCAGAATCAGAAAAACATCATGGTTTCAAGATTCTCTCCTTGCCTTAAGAGAGATCCAGAGAGTAATGTTGGAAAAAACGGCCTATTACCGCGAAATACCACTTTCAGAACTAAGGTTCCCGGCCCAGACAAACACCAGATTTGAAAAAGACTTCGTGATTCATGTTCTCCCTAGGTGGCAGAATCAGAAAAACATAATGGTTTCAAGCTTCTCTCCTTCCCTTAAGAGAGATCTAGAGAATAATTTTGGAAAAAACGGCCTATTGCCGCTAAATACCACTTTCAGAACTGAGGTTCCCGGCCCAGACAAACACCAGATTTGAAAAAGACGTCGTGATTCATGTTCTCCCTAGGTAGTGGAATCAGAAAAACATCATGGTTTAAAGATTCTCTACTTGCCTTAAGAGAGATCCAGAGAATAATTTTCGAAAAACGGCGTACTGCCACGAAATACCACTTTCAGAACTGAGGTTCCCGGCCCAGAAAAACACCAGATTTGAAAAAGACGTCGTGATTCATGTTCTCACTAGGTAGTAGAATCAGAAAAACATCATGGTTTCAAGATTCTCTCCTTGCCTTAAGAGAGATCTAGAGAATAATTTTCGAAAAAACGGCCTATTACCGCGAAATACCACTTTCAGAACTGAGGTTCCCGGCCCAGACAAACACCAGATTTGAAAAAGACGCTGTGATTCCTGTTCTCCCTCGGGAGTAGAATCAGAAAAACATCATGGTTTCAGGCGTCTCTCCTTGACTTAAGAGAGATCCAAAGAATAAAGTTGGAAAAAATGGCCTATTACCGCATATGCTCTAAAGGCCTATTGTATTGACGGTGAAACCCCACTTTTAGAACTAAAGTTCCCGACCCCGACTAACACCAGATTTGAAAAAGACGTCGTGATTCATGTTCTCCCTAGGTAGTAGAATCAGAAAAATATCATGGTTTCAAGATTTTCTCTTTGCCTTAAAGAGATCCAGAGAATAATGTTGGAAAAAACGGCCTATTACTGCGAAATACAACTTTCAGAACCGAGGTTCCCGGCCCAGACAAACACCAGATTTGAAAAAGACGCCGTGATTCGTGTTCTCCCTAGGCAGTAGAATCAGAAAAACATCATGGTTTCAAGATTCTCTCCTTGCCTTAAGAGAGAGACAGAAAATAATTTTCGAAAAAACGTCCTATTACCGCGAAATACCACTTTCAGAACTGAGGTTCCCGGCCCAGACAAACACCAGATTTGAAAGAGACGTCGTGATTCGTGTTCTCCCTAGGCAATAGAATCAGAAAAACATCATGGTTTCAAGATTCTCGCCTTGCCTTAAGAGAGATCCCGAGAATAATGTTGGAAAAAACGGCCTATTACCGCGAAATACCACTTTCAGAACTAAGGTTCCCGGCCCAGACAAACACCAGATTTGAAAAAGACTTCATGATTCATGTTCTCCCTAGGTAGCAGAATCAGAAAAACATAATGGTTTCAAGCTTCTCTCCTTCCCTTAAGAGAGATCTAGAGAATAATGTTGGAAAAAACGGCCTATTGCCGCGAAATACCACTTTCAGAACCGAGGTTCCCGGCCCAGACAAACACCAGATTTGAAAAAGACGCTGTGATTCCTGTTCTCCCTAGGCAGTAGAATCAGAAAAACATCATGGTTTCAGGCCTCTCTCCTTGCCTTAAGAGAGATCCAAACAATAAAGTTGGAAAAAATGGCCTATTACCACTTATGCTCTAAAGGCCTATTGTATTGACGGGGAAACTCCACTTTTAGAACTGAGGTTCCCGACCCCGACTAACACCAGATTTGAAAAAGACATCGTGATTCATGTTCTCCCTAGGTAGTAGAATCAGAAAAACATCATGGTTTCAAGATTCTCTCCTTCCCTTAAGAGAGATTCAGAGAATAATGTTGGAAAAAACGGCGTATTACTGCAAATTACCACTTTCAGAACTGAGGTTCCCGGCCCAGACAAACACGAGATTTGAAAAAGACGTCGTGATTCATCTTCTCCCTAGGTAGTAGAATCATTAAAACATCATGGTTTCAAGATTCTCTCCTTGCCTTAAGAGAGAGACAGAAAATAATTTTCGAAAAAACGGCCTATTACCGCGAAATACCACTTTCAGAACTGAGGTTCCCGGCGCAGACAAACACCAGATTTGAAAAAGACGTCGTGAGTCATGTTCTCCATTGGTAGGAGAATCAGAAAAACATCATGGTTTCAAGCTTCTCTCCTTGTCTTAAGAGAGATCGAAAGAATAAAGTTGGAAAAAATGGCCTATTACCGCATATGCTCTAAAGGCTTATTGTATTGACGGGGAAACTCCACTTTTAGAACTGACGTTTCCGACCCCGACTAACACCAGATTTGAAAAAGTCGTCGTGATTCATATTCTCTCTAGGTAGTAAAATGAGAAAAATATCATGGTTTCAAGCGTCTCTCCTTGTCTTAAGAGAGATCCAAAGAATAAAGTTGGAAAAAATGGCCTATTACCGCATATGCTCTAACGGCATATTCTATGGACGGTGAAACTCCACATTAAGAACTGAGATTCCCACCTCTGACTGACACCAGACTTGAAAAAGACATAGTGATTCATGTTCTCCCTAGGAAGTAGAATCAGAAAAACATCAAGGTTTCAAGATTCTCTCCTTGCCTTAAGAGAGATCCAGAGAATAATGTTGGAAAAAACGGCCTATTACCGCGAAATACCACTTTTAGAACTAAGGTTCCTGGCCCAGACAAACACCAGATTTGAAAAAGACGTCGTGATTCATGTTCTCCCTAGGTAGTGGAATCAGAAAAACATCATGGTTTCAAGATTCTCTACTTGCCTTAAGAGAGATCCAGAGAATAATGTTGGAAAAAACGGCCTATTACCGCGAAATACCACTTTCGGAACTGACGTTTCCGCCGAGACAAACACCAGAGTTGAAAAAGACGTCGTGATTCATGTTCTCCCTATGTAGTGGAATCAGAAAAACATCATGGTTTCAAGCTTCTCTCCTTGCCTTAAGAGAGATCCAAAGAATAAACTTGGAAAAAACTGCCTATTACCGCTTATGCTCTAAAGGCCTATTGTATTGACGGTGAAACTCCACTTTTAGAACTGAGGTTCCCGACCCCGACTAACAACAGATTTGAAAAAGAGGTCGTGATTCATGTTCTCCCTAGGTAGTGGAATCAGAAAAACATCATGGTTTAAAGATTCTCTACTTGCCTTAAGATAGATGGAGAGAATAATTTTTGAAAAACGGCGTATTACCGCGAAATACCACTCTCAGAACTGAGGTTCCCGGCCCAGACAAACACGAGAGTTGAAAAAGACGTCATGATTCATGTTCTCCCTAGTTAGTAGAATCAGAAAAACATCATGGTTTCAAGATTCTCTCCTAGCCTTAAGAGAGAGATAGAAAATAATTTTCAAAAAAACGGCGTATTACCGCGAAATAGCACTTTCAGATTTGAGGTTCCCGGCCCAGACAAATTCCAGATTTGAAAAAGACGTGATGATTCATGTTCTCCCTAGGTAGCAGAATCAGAAAAACATCATGGTTTCAAGATTCTCTCCTTGCCTTAAGAGAGATCCAGAGAGTAATGTTGGAAAAAACGGCCTATTACCGCGAAATACCACTTTCAGAACTAAGGTTCCCGGCCCAGACAAACACCAGATTTGAAAAAGACTTCGTGATTCATGTTCTCCCTAGGTGGCAGAATCAGAAAAACATAATGGTTTCAAGCTTCTCTCCTTCCCTTAAGAGAGATCTAGAGAATAATTTTGGAAAAAACGGCCTATTGCCGCTAAATACCACTTTCAGAACTGAGGTTCCCGGCCCAGACAAACACCAGATTTGAAAAAGACGTCGTGATTCATGTTCTCCCTAGGTAGTGGAATCAGAAAAACATCATGGTTTAAAGATTCTCTACTTGCCTTAAGAGAGATCCAGAGAATAATTTTCGAAAAACGGCGTACTGCCACGAAATACCACTTTCAGAACTGAGGTTCCCGGCCCAGAAAAACACCAGATTTGAAAAAGACGTCGTGATTCATGTTCTCACTAGGTAGTAGAATCAGAAAAACATCATGGTTTCAAGATTCTCTCCTTGCCTTAAGAGAGATCTAGAGAATAATTTTCGAAAAAACGGCCTATTACCGCGAAATACCACTTTCAGAACTGAGGTTCCCGGCCCAGACAAACACCAGATTTGAAAAAGACACTGTGATTCCTGTTCTCCCTCGGGAGTAGAATCAGAAAAACATCATGGTTTCAGGCGTCTCTCCTTGACTTAAGAGAGATCCAAAGAATAAAGTTGGAAAAAATGGCCTATTACCGCATATGCTCTAAAGGCCTATTGTATTGACGGTGAAACCCCACTTTTAGAACTAAAGTTCCCGACCCCGACTAACACCAGATTTGAAAAAGACGTCGTGATTCATGTTCTCCCTAGGTAGTAGAATCAGAAAAATATCATGGTTTCAAGATTTTCTCTTTGCCTTAAAGAGATCCAGAGAATAATGTTGGAAAAAACGGCCTATTACTGCGAAATACAACTTTCAGAACCGAGGTTCCCGGCCCAGACAAACACCAGATTTGAAAAAGACGCCGTGATTCGTGTTCTCCCTAGGCAGTAGAATCAGAAAAACATCATGGTTTCAAGATTCTCTCCTTGCCTTAAGAGAGAGACAGAAAATAATTTTCGAAAAAACGTCCTATTACCGCGAAATACCACTTTCAGAACTGAGGTTCCCGGCCCAGACAAACACCAGATTTGAAAGAGACGTCGTGATTCGTGTTCTCCCTAGGCAATAGAATCAGAAAAACATCATGGTTTCAAGATTCTCGCCTTGCCTTAAGAGAGATCCCGAGAATAATGTTGGAAAAAACGGCCTATTACCGCGAAATACCACTTTCAGAACTAAGGTTCCCGGCCCAGACAAACACCAGATTTGAAAAAGACTTCATGATTCATGTTCTCCCTAGGTAGCAGAATCAGAAAAACATAATGGTTTCAAGCTTCTCTCCTTCCCTTAAGAGAGATCTAGAGAATAATGTTGGAAAAAACGGCCTATTGCCGCGAAATACCACTTTCAGAACCGAGGTTCCCGGCCCAGACAAACACCAGATTTGAAAAAGACGCTGTGATTCCTGTTCTCCCTAGGCAGTAGAATCAGAAAAACATCATGGTTTCAGGCCTCTCTCCTTGCCTTAAGAGAGATCCAAACAATAAAGTTGGAAAAAATGGCCTATTACCACTTATGCTCTAAAGGCCTATTGTATTGACGGGGAAACTCCACTTTTAGAACTGAGGTTCCCGACCCCGACTAACACCAGATTTGAAAAAGACATCGTGATTCATGTTCTCCCTAGGTAGTAGAATCAGAAAAACATCATGGTTTCAAGATTCTCTCCTTCCCTTAAGAGAGATTCAGAGAATAATGTTGGAAAAAACGGCGTATTACTGCAAATTACCACTTTCAGAACTGAGGTTCCCGGCCCAGACAAACACGAGATTTGAAAAAGACGTCGTGATTCATCTTCTCCCTAGGTAGTAGAATCATTAAAACATCATGGTTTCAAGATTCTCTCCTTGCCTTAAGAGAGAGACAGAAAATAATTTTCGAAAAAACGGCCTATTACCGCGAAATACCACTTTCAGAACTGAGGTTCCCGGCGCAGACAAACACCAGATTTGAAAAAGACGTCGTGAGTCATGTTCTCCATTGGTAGGAGAATCAGAAAAACATCATGGTTTCAAGCTTCTCTCCTTGTCTTAAGAGAGATCGAAAGAATAAAGTTGGAAAAAATGGCCTATTACCGCATATGCTCTAAAGGCTTATTGTATTGACGGGGAAACTCCACTTTTAGAACTGACGTTTCCGACCCCGACTAACACCAGATTTGAAAAAGTCGTCGTGATTCATATTCTCTCTAGGTAGTAAAATGAGAAAAATATCATGGTTTCAAGCGTCTCTCCTTGTCTTAAGAGAGATCCAAAGAATAAAGTTGGAAAAAATGGCCTATTACCGCATATGCTCTAACGGCATATTCTATGGACGGTGAAACTCCACATTAAGAACTGAGATTCCCACCTCTGACTGACACCAGACTTGAAAAAGACATAGTGATTCATGTTCTCCCTAGGAAGTAGAATCAGAAAAACATCAAGGTTTCAAGATTCTCTCCTTGCCTTAAGAGAGATCCAGAGAATAATGTTGGAAAAAACGGCCTATTACCGCGAAATACCACTTTTAGAACTAAGGTTCCTGGCCCAGACAAACACCAGATTTGAAAAAGACGTCGTGATTCATGTTCTCCCTAGGTAGTGGAATCAGAAAAACATCATGGTTTCAAGATTCTCTACTTGCCTTAAGAGAGATCCAGAGAATAATGTTGGAAAAAACGGCCTATTACCGCGAAATACCACTTTCGGAACTGACGTTTCCGCCGAGACAAACACCAGAGTTGAAAAAGACGTCGTGATTCATGTTCTCCCTATGTAGTGGAATCAGAAAAACATCATGGTTTCAAGCTTCTCTCCTTGCCTTAAGAGAGATCCAAAGAATAAACTTGGAAAAAACTGCCTATTACCGCTTATGCTCTAAAGGCCTATTGTATTGACGGTGAAACTCCACTTTTAGAACTGAGGTTCCCGACCCCGACTAACAACAGATTTGAAAAAGAGGTCGTGATTCATGTTCTCCCTAGGTAGTGGAATCAGAAAAACATCATGGTTTAAAGATTCTCTACTTGCCTTAAGATAGATGGAGAGAATAATTTTTGAAAAACGGCGTATTACCGCGAAATACCACTCTCAGAACTGAGGTTCCCGGCCCAGACAAACACGAGAGTTGAAAAAGACGTCATGATTCATGTTCTCCCTAGTTAGTAGAATCAGAAAAACATCATGGTTTCAAGATTCTCTCCTAGCCTTAAGAGAGAGATAGAAAATAATTTTCAAAAAAACGGCGTATTACCGCGAAATAGCACTTTCAGATTTGAGGTTCCCGGCCCAGACAAATTCCAGATTTGAAAAAGACGTGATGATTCATGTTCTCCCTAGGTAGCAGAATCAGAAAAACATAATGGTTTCAAGATTCTCTCCTTGCCTTAAGAGAGATCCAGAGAGTAATGTTGGAAAAAACGGCCTATTACCGCGAAATACCACTTTCAGAACTAAGGTTCCCGGCCCAGACAAACACCAGATTTGAAAAAGACTTCGTGATTCATGTTCTCCCTAGGTGGCAGAATCAGAAAAACATAATGGTTTCAAGCTTCTCTCCTTCCCTTAAGAGAGATCTAGAGAATAATTTTGGAAAAAACGGCCTATTGCCGCTAAATACCACTTTCAGAACTGAGGTTCCCGGCCCAGACAAACACCAGATTTGAAAAAGACGTCGTGATTCATGTTCTCCCTAGGTAGTGGAATCAGAAAAACATCATGGTTTAAAGATTCTCTACTTGCCTTAAGAGAGATCCAGAGAATAATTTTCGAAAAACGGCGTACTGCCACGAAATACCACTTTCAGAACTGAGGTTCCCGGCCCAGAAAAACACCAGATTTGAAAAAGACGTCGTGATTCATGTTCTCACTAGGTAGTAGAATCAGAAAAACATCATGGTTTCAAGATTCTCTCCTTGCCTTAAGAGAGATCTAGAGAATAATTTTCGAAAAAACGGCCTATTACCGCGAAATACCACTTTCAGAACTGAGGTTCCCGGCCCAGACAAACACCAGATTTGAAAAAGACGCTGTGATTCCTGTTCTCCCTCGGGAGTAGAATCAGAAAAACATCATGGTTTCAGGCGTCTCTCCTTGACTTAAGAGAGATCCAAAGAATAAAGTTGGAAAAAATGGCCTATTACCGCATATGCTCTAAAGGCCTATTGTATTGACGGTGAAACCCCACTTTTAGAACTAAAGTTCCCGACCCCGACTAACACCAGATTTGAAAAAGACGTCGTGATTCATGTTCTCCCTAGGTAGTAGAATCAGAAAAATATCATGGTTTCAAGATTTTCTCTTTGCCTTAAAGAGATCCAGAGAATAATGTTGGAAAAAACGGCCTATTACTGCGAAATACAACTTTCAGAACCGAGGTTCCCGGCCCAGACAAACACCAGATTTGAAAAAGACGCCGTGATTCGTGTTCTCCCTAGGCAGTAGAATCAGAAAAACATCATGGTTTCAAGATTCTCTCCTTGCCTTACGAGAGAGACAGAAAATAATTTTCGAAAAAACGTCCTATTACCGCGAAATACCACTTTCAGAACTGAGGTTCCCGGCCCAGACAAACACCAGATTTGAAAGAGACGTCGTGATTCGTGTTCTCCCTAGGCAATAGAATCAGAAAAACATCATGGTTTCAAGATTCTCTCCTTGCCTTAAGAGAGATCCCGAGAATAATGTTGGAAAAAACGGCCTATTACCGCGAAATACCACTTTCAGAACTAAGGTTCCCGGCCCAGACAAACACCAGATTTGAAAAAGACTTCATGATTCATGTTCTCCCTAGGTAGCAGAATCAGAAAAACATAATGGTTTCAAGCTTCTCTCCTTCCCTTAAGAGAGATCTAGAGAATAATGTTGGAAAAAACGGCCTATTGCCGCGAAATACCACTTTCAGAACCGAGGTTCCCGGCCCAGACAAACACCAGATTTGAAAAAGACGCTGTGATTCCTGTTCTCCCTAGGCAGTAGAATCAGAAAAACATCATGGTTTCAGGCCTCTCTCCTTGCCTTAAGAGAGATCCAAACAATAAAGTTGGAAAAAATGGCCTATTACCACTTATGCTCTAAAGGCCTATTGTATTGACGGGGAAACTCCACTTTTAGAACTGAGGTTCCCGACCCCGACTAACACCAGATTTGAAAAAGACATCGTGATTCATGTTCTCCCTAGGTAGTAGAATCAGAAAAACATCATGGTTTCAAGATTCTCTCCTTCCCTTAAGAGAGATTCAGAGAATAATGTTGGAAAAAACGGCGTATTACTGCAAATTACCACTTTCAGAACTGAGGTTCCCGGCCCAGACAAACACGAGATTTGAAAAAGACGTCGTGATTCATCTTCTCCCTAGGTAGTAGAATCATTAAAACATCATGGTTTCAAGATTCTCTCCTTGCCTTAAGAGAGAGACAGAAAATAATTTTCGAAAAAACGGCCTATTACCGCGAAATACCACTTTCAGAACTGAGGTTCCCGGCGCAGACAAACACCAGATTTGAAAAAGACGTCGTGAGTCATGTTCTCCATTGGTAGGAGAATCAGAAAAACATCATGGTTTCAAGCTTCTCTCCTTGTCTTAAGAGAGATCGAAAGAATAAAGTTGGAAAAAATGGCCTATTACCCCATATGCTCTAACGGCATATTCTATTGACGGTGAAACTCCACATTAAGAACTGAGATTCCCGGCTCTGACTGACACCAGACTTGAAAAAGACATAGTGATTCATGTTCTCCCTAGGAAGTAGAATCAGAAAAACATCAAGGTTTCCAGATTCTCTCCTTGCCTTAAGAGAGATCCAGAGAATAATGTTGGAAAAAACGGCCTATTACCGCGAAATACCACTTTCAGAACTAAGGTTCCCGGCCCAGACAAACACCAGATTTGAAAAAGACTTGATGATTCATGTTCTCCCTAGGTAGTGGAATCAGAAAAACATCATGGTTTCAAGCTTCTCTCCTAGCCTTAAGAGAGATCCAAAGAATAAACTTGGAAAAAACTGCCTATTACCGCTTATGCTCTAAAGGTCTATTGTATTGACGGTGAAACTCCACTTTTAGAACTGAGGTTCTCGACCCCGACTAACAACAGATTTGAAAAAGAGGTCGTGATTCATGTTCTCCCTACATAGTGGAATCAGAAAAACATCATGGTTTCAAGATTCTCTACTTGCCTTAAGAGAGATCCAAAGAATAAAGTTGGAAATAATGGCCTATTACCGCGAAATACCACGTTCAGAACCGAGGTCCCTGGCCCAGACAAACACCAGATTTCAAAAAGACGCCGTGATTCATGTTCTCCCTAGGTAGTAGAATCATTAAAACATCATGGTTTCAAGCTTCTCTCCTTGCCTTAAGAGAGAGACAGAAAATAATTTTCGAAAAAACGGCCTATTACCGCGAAATACCACTTTCAGAACTGAGGTTCCCGGCGCAGACAAACACCAGATTTGAAGAAGACGTCGTGATTCATGTTCTCCATAGGTAGGAGAATCAGAAAAACATCATGGTTTCAAGATTCTCTCCTTGTCTTAAGAGAGATCGAAAGAATAAAGTTGGAAAAAATGGCCTATTACCGCATATGCTCTAAAGGCCTATTGTACTGACGGTGAAACTCCACTTTTAGAACTGAGGTTCTCGACCCCGAGTAACACCAGATTTGAAACAGACGTCATGATTCATGTTCTCCCTAGGTAGTAGAATCAGAAAAACATCATGGTTTCAAGATTCTCTCCTTGCCTTAAGAGAGATCCAGAGAATAATGTTGGAAAAAACGGCCTATTACCGCAAAATACCACTTTCAGAACTGACGTTTCCGGCCCAGACAAACACCAGAGTTGAAAAAGACGTCGTGATTCATGTTCTCCCTAGGTAGTGGAATCAGAAAAACGTCATGGTTTCAAGCTTCTCTCCTTGCCTTAAGAGAGATCCAAAGAATAAACTTGGAAAAAACTGCCTATTACCGCTTATGCTCTAAAGGCCTATTGTATTGACGGTGAAACTCCACTTTTAGAACTGAGGTTCCCGACCCCGACTAACAACAGATTTGAAAAAGAGGTCGTGATTCATGTTCTCCCTAGGTAGTGGAATCAGAAAAACATCATGGTTTCAAGATTCTCTACTTGCCTTAAGAGAGATCCAGAGAATAATGTTGGAAAAAACGGCCTATTACCGCGAAATACCACTTTCAGAACTGAGTTTCCCGGCCCAGACAAACACGAGATTTGAAAAAGACGTCGTGATTCATCTTCTCCCTAGGTAGTAGAATCATTAAAACATCATGGTTTCAAGATTCTCTCCTTGCCTTAAGAGAGAGACAGAAAATAATTTTCGAAAAAACGGCCTATTACCGCGAAACACCACTTTCAGAACTGAGGTTCCCGGCGCAGACAAACACCAGATTTGAAGAAGACGTCGTGATTCATGTTCTCCATAGGTAGGAGAATCAGAAAAACAACATGGTTTCAAGCTTCTCTCCTTGTCTTAAGAGAGATCGAAAGAATAAAGTTGGAAAAAATGGCCTATTACCGCATATGCTCTAAAGGCTTATTGTATTGACGGGGAAACTCCACTTTTAGAACTGACGTTTCCGACCCCGACTAACACCAGATTTGAAAAAGTCGTCGTGATTCATATTCTCTCTAGGTAGTAAAATGAGAAAAACATCATGGTTTCAAGCGTCTCTCCTTGTCTTAAGAGAGATCCAAAGAATAAAGTTGGAAAAAATGGCCTATTACCGCATATGCTCTAACGGCATATTCTATGGACGGTGAAACTCCACATTAAGAACTGAGATTCCCACCTCTGACTGACACCAGACTTGAAAAAGACATAGTGATTCATGTTCTCCCTAGGAAGTAGAATCAGAAAAACATCAAGGTTTCAAGATTCTCTCCTTGCCTTAAGAGAGATCCAGAGAATAATGTTGGAAAAAACGGCCTATTACCGCGAAATACCACTTTCAGAACTAAGGTTCCTGGCCCAGACAAACACCAGATTTGAAAAAGACGTCGTGATTCATGTTCTCCCTAGGTAGTGGAATCAGAAAAACATCATGGTTTCAAGATTCTCTACTTGCCTTAAGAGAGATCCAGAGAATAATGTTGGAAAAAACGGCCTATTACCGCGAAATACCACTTTCGGAACTGACGTTTCCGCCGAGACAAACACCAGAGTTGAAAAAGACGTCGTGATTCATGTTCTCCCTAGGTAGTGGAATCAGAAAAACATCATGGTTTCAAGCTTCTCTCCTTGCCTTAAGAGAGATCCAAAGAATAAACTTGGAAAAAACTGCCTATTACCGCTTATGCTCTAAAGGCCTATTGTATTGACGGTGAAACTCCACTTTTAGAACTGAGGTTCCCGACCCCGACTAACAACAGATTTGAAAAAGAGGTCGTGATTCATGTTCTCCCTAGGTAGTGGAATCAGAAAAACATCATGGTTTAAAGATTCTCTACTTGCCTTAAGAGAGATGGAGAGAATAATTTTCGAAAAACGGCGTATTACCGCGAAATACCACTCTCAGAACTGAGGTTCCCGGCCCAGAAAAACAACAGATTTGAAAAAAACGTCGTGTTTCATGTTCTCCCTAGGCAGTAGAATCAGAAAAATATCATGGTTTCAAGATTCTCTCCTTGCCTTAAGAGAGATCCAGAGAATAATGTTGGAAAAAACGGCCTATTACCGCGAAATACCACTTTCAGAACTTAGGTTCCCGGCCCAGACAAACACCAGATTTGAAAAAGAGTTCGTGATTCATGTTCTCCCTAGGTAGCAGAATCAGAAAAACATCATGGTTTCAAGCTTCTCTCCTTGTCTTAAGAGAGATCCAAAGAATAAAGTTGGAAAAAATGGCCTATTACCGCATATGCTCTAAAGGCCTATTGTATTGACGGTGAAACTCCACTTTTAGAACTGACGTTCCCGACCCCGACTAACACCAGATTTGAAAAAGAAGTCGTGATTCATGTACTCCCTAGGGAGTAGAATCACAAAAACCTCATGGTTTCAAGCTTCACTCCTTGCCTTAAGAGAGATCCAAACAATAAAGTTGGAAAAAATGGCCTATTACCGCATATGCTCCAAAGGCCTATTGCATTGACGGTGAAACTCCACTTTTAGAACTGAGGTTCCTGACCCCGACTAACACCAGATTTGAAAAATACGTAATGATTCATGTTCTCCCTAGGTAGTAGAATCAGAAAAACATCATGGTTTCAAGATTCTCTCCTTGCCTTAAGAGAGATCCAGAGAATAATTTTCGAAAAACGGCGTATTACCCCGAAATACCTCTTTCAGAAGTGAGGTTCCTGGCCCAGACAAACACCAGATTTGAAAAAGACATCGTGATTCATGTTCTCCCTAGGTAGTAGAATCAGAAAAACATCATGGTTTCAAGATTCTCTACTTGCCTTAAGAGAGATCCAGAGAATAATTTTTGAAAAAACGGCCAATTAACGCGAAATACCACTTTCAGAACTGAGGTTCCCGGCCCAGAAAAACACCAGATTTGAAAAGGACGTCGTTTTTCATGTTCTCCCTTGTTAGTAGAATCAGAAAAACATCATGGTTTCAAGCTTCTCTCCTTGCCTTAAGAGAGATCCAAAGAATAAAGTTGGAAAAAATGGCCTATTACCGCGAAATACCACGTTCAGAACCGAGGTCCCCGGCCCAGACAAACACCAGATTTCAAAAAGACGCCGTGATTCATGTTCTCCCTAGGTAGTAGAATCATTAAAACATCATGGTTTCAAGCTTCTCTCCTTGCCTTAAGAGAGAGACAGAAAATAATTTTTGAAAAAACGGCCTATTACCGCGAAATACCACTTTCAGAACTGAGGTTCGCGGCGCAGACAAACACCAGATTTGAAGAAGACGTCGTGATTCATGTTCTCCATAGGTAGGAGAATCAGAAAAACATCATGGTTTCAAGATTCTCTCTTTGCCTTAAGAGAGATCCAGAGAATAATGTTGGAAAAAACGGCCTATTACCGCGAAATACAACTTTCAGAACCGAGGTTCCCGGCCCAGACAAACACCAGATTTGAAAAAGACGCCGTGATTCGTGTTCTCCCTAGGCAGTAGAATCAGAAAAACATCATGGTTTCAAGATTCTCTCCTTGCCTTAAGAGAGATCCAGAGAATAATGTTGGAAAAAACGGCCTATTACCGCGAAATACCACTTTCAGAACTGACGTTTCCGGCCCAGACAAACACCAGAGTTGAAAAAGACGTCGTGATTCATGTTCTCCCTAGGTAGTGGAATCAGAAAAACATCATGGTTTCAAGCTTCTCTCCTTGCCTTAAGAGAGATCCAAAGAATAAACTTGGAAAAAACTGCCTATTACCGCTTATGCTCTAAAGGCCTATTGTACTGACGGTGAAACTCCACTTTTAGAACTGAGGTTCTCGACCCCGAGTAACACCAGATTTGAAACAGACGTCATGATTCATGTTCTCCCTAGGTAGTAGAATCAGAAAAACATCATGGTTTCAAGATTCTCTCCTTGCCTTAAGAGAGATCCAGAGAATAATGTTGGAAAAAACGGCCTATTACCGCAAAATACCACTTTCAGAACTGACGTTTCCGGCCCAGACAAACACCAGAGTTGAAAAAGACGTCGTGATTCATGTTCTCCCTAGGTAGTGGAATCAGAAAAACGTCATGGTTTCAAGCTTCTCTCCTTGCCTTAAGAGAGATCCAAAGAATAAACTTGGAAAAAACTGCCTATTACCGCTTATGCTCTAAAGGCCTATTGTATTGACGGTGAAACTCCACTTTTAGAACTGAGGTTCCCGACCCCGACTAACAACAGATTTGAAAAAGAGGTCGTGATTCATGTTCTCCCTAGGTAGTGGAATCAGAAAAACATCATGGTTTCAAGATTCTCTACTTGCCTTAAGAGAGATCCAGAGAATAATGTTGGAAAAAACGGCCTATTACCGCGAAATACCACTTTCAGAACTGAGTTTCCCGGCCCAGACAAACACGAGATTTGAAAAAGACGTCGTGATTCATCTTCTCCCTAGGTAGTAGAATCATTAAAACATCATGGTTTCAAGATTCTCTCCTTGCCTTAAGAGAGAGACAGAAAATAATTTTCGAAAAAACGGCCTATTACCGCGAAACACCACTTTCAGAACTGAGGTTCCCGGCGCAGACAAACACCAGATTTGAAGAAGACGTCGTGATTCATGTTCTCCATAGGTAGGAGAATCAGAAAAACAACATGGTTTCAAGCTTCTCTCCTTGTCTTAAGAGAGATCGAAAGAATAAAGTTGGAAAAAATGGCCTATTACCGCATATGCTCTAAAGGCTTATTGTATTGACGGGGAAACTCCACTTTTAGAACTGACGTTTCCGACCCCGACTAACACCAGATTTGAAAAAGTCGTCGTGATTCATATTCTCTCTAGGTAGTAAAATGAGAAAAACATCATGGTTTCAAGCGTCTCTCCTTGTCTTAAGAGAGATCCAAAGAATAAAGTTGGAAAAAATGGCCTATTACCGCATATGCTCTAACGGCATATTCTATGGACGGTGAAACTCCACATTAAGAACTGAGATTCCCACCTCTGACTGACACCAGACTTGAAAAAGACATAGTGATTCATGTTCTCCCTAGGAAGTAGAATCAGAAAAACATCAAGGTTTCAAGATTCTCTCCTTGCCTTAAGAGAGATCCAGAGAATAATGTTGGAAAAAACGGCCTATTACCGCGAAATACCACTTTCAGAACTGACGTTTCCGGCCCAGACAAACACCAGAGTTGAAAAAGACGTCGTGATTCATGTTCTCCCTAGGTAGTGGAATCAGAAAAACATCATGGTTTCAAGCTTCTCTCCTTGCCTTAAGAGAGATCCAAAGAATAAACTTGGAAAAAACTGCCTATTACCGCTTATGCTCTAAAGGCCTATTGTACTGACGGTGAAACTCCACTTTTAGAACTGAGGTTCTCGACCCCGAGTAACACCAGATTTGAAACAGACGTCATGATTCATGTTCTCCCTAGGTAGTAGAATCAGAAAAACATCATGGTTTCAAGATTCTCTCCTTGCCTTAAGAGAGATCCAGAGAATAATGTTGGAAAAAACGGCCTATTACCGCAAAATACCACTTTCAGAACTGACGTTTCCGGCCCAGACAAACACCAGAGTTGAAAAAGACGTCGTGATTCATGTTCTCCCTAGGTAGTGGAATCAGAAAAACGTCATGGTTTCAAGCTTCTCTCCTTGCCTTAAGAGAGATCCAAAGAATAAACTTGGAAAAAACTGCCTATTACCGCTTATGCTCTAAAGGCCTATTGTATTGACGGTGAAACTCCACTTTTAGAACTGAGGTTCCCGACCCCGACTAACAACAGATTTGAAAAAGAGGTCGTGATTCATGTTCTCCCTAGGTAGTGGAATCAGAAAAACATCATGGTTTCAAGATTCTCTACTTGCCTTAAGAGAGATCCAGAGAATAATGTTGGAAAAAACGGCCTATTACCGCGAAATACCACTTTCAGAACTGAGTTTCCCGGCCCAGACAAACACGAGATTTGAAAAAGACGTCGTGATTCATCTTCTCCCTAGGTAGTAGAATCATTAAAACATCATGGTTTCAAGATTCTCTCCTTGCCTTAAGAGAGAGACAGAAAATAATTTTCGAAAAAACGGCCTATTACCGCGAAACACCACTTTCAGAACTGAGGTTCCCGGCGCAGACAAACACCAGATTTGAAGAAGACGTCGTGATTCATGTTCTCCATAGGTAGGAGAATCAGAAAAACAACATGGTTTCAAGCTTCTCTCCTTGTCTTAAGAGAGATCGAAAGAATAAAGTTGGAAAAAATGGCCTATTACCGCATATGCTCTAAAGGCTTATTGTATTGACGGGGAAACTCCACTTTTAGAACTGACGTTTCCGACCCCGACTAACACCAGATTTGAAAAAGTCGTCGTGATTCATATTCTCTCTAGGTAGTAAAATGAGAAAAACATCATGGTTTCAAGCGTCTCTCCTTGTCTTAAGAGAGATCCAAAGAATAAAGTTGGAAAAAATGGCCTATTACCGCATATGCTCTAACGGCATATTCTATGGACGGTGAAACTCCACATTAAGAACTGAGATTCCCACCTCTGACTGACACCAGACTTGAAAAAGACATAGTGATTCATGTTCTCCCTAGGAAGTAGAATCAGAAAAACATCAAGGTTTCAAGATTCTCTCCTTGCCTTAAGAGAGATCCAGAGAATAATGTTGGAAAAAACGGCCTATTACCGCGAAATACCACTTTCAGAACTAAGGTTCCTGGCCCAGACAAACACCAGATTTGAAAAAGACGTCGTGATTCATGTTCTCCCTAGGTAGTGGAATCAGAAAAACATCATGGTTTCAAGATTCTCTACTTGCCTTAAGAGAGATCCAGAGAATAATGTTGGAAAAAACGGCCTATTACCGCGAAATACCACTTTCGGAACTGACGTTTCCGCCGAGACAAACACCAGAGTTGAAAAAGACGTCGTGATTCATGTTCTCCCTAGGTAGTGGAATCAGAAAAACATCATGGTTTCAAGCTTCTCTCCTTGCCTTAAGAGAGATCCAAAGAATAAACTTGGAAAAAACTGCCTATTACCGCTTATGCTCTAAAGGCCTATTGTATTGACGGTGAAACTCCACTTTTAGAACTGAGGTTCCCGACCCCGACTAACAACAGATTTGAAAAAGAGGTCGTGATTCATGTTCTCCCTAGGTAGTGGAATCAGAAAAACATCATGGTTTAAAGATTCTCTACTTGCCTTAAGAGAGATGGAGAGAATAATTTTCGAAAAACGGCGTATTACCGCGAAATACCACTCTCAGAACTGAGGTTCCCGGCCCAGAAAAACAACAGATTTGAAAAAAACGTCGTGTTTCATGTTCTCCCTAGGCAGTAGAATCAGAAAAATATCATGGTTTCAAGATTCTCTCCTTGCCTTAAGAGAGATCCAGAGAATAATGTTGGAAAAAACGGCCTATTACCGCGAAATACCACTTTCAGAACTTAGGTTCCCGGCCCAGACAAACACCAGATTTGAAAAAGAGTTCGTGATTCATGTTCTCCCTAGGTAGCAGAATCAGAAAAACATCATGGTTTCAAGCTTCTCTCCTTGTCTTAAGAGAGATCCAAAGAATAAAGTTGGAAAAAATGGCCTATTACCGCATATGCTCTAAAGGCCTATTGTATTGACGGTGAAACTCCACTTTTAGAACTGACGTTCCCGACCCCGACTAACACCAGATTTGAAAAAGAAGTCGTGATTCATGTACTCCCTAGGGAGTAGAATCACAAAAACCTCATGGTTTCAAGCTTCACTCCTTGCCTTAAGAGAGATCCAAACAATAAAGTTGGAAAAAATGGCCTATTACCGCATATGCTCCAAAGGCCTATTGCATTGACGGTGAAACTCCACTTTTAGAACTGAGGTTCCTGACCCCGACTAACACCAGATTTGAAAAATACGTAATGATTCATGTTCTCCCTAGGTAGTAGAATCAGAAAAACATCATGGTTTCAAGATTCTCTCCTTGCCTTAAGAGAGATCCAGAGAATAATTTTCGAAAAACGGCGTATTACCCCGAAATACCTCTTTCAGAAGTGAGGTTCCTGGCCCAGACAAACACCAGATTTGAAAAAGACATCGTGATTCATGTTCTCCCTAGGTAGTAGAATCAGAAAAACATCATGGTTTCAAGATTCTCTACTTGCCTTAAGAGAGATCCAGAGAATAATTTTTGAAAAAACGGCCAATTAACGCGAAATACCACTTTCAGAACTGAGGTTCCCGGCCCAGAAAAACACCAGATTTGAAAAGGACTTCGTTTTTCATGTTCTCCCTTGTTAGTAGAATCAGAAAAACATCATGGTTTCAAGCTTCTCTCCTTGCCTTAAGAGAGATCCAAAGAATAAAGTTGGAAAAAATGGCCTATTACCGCGAAATACCACGTTCAGAACCGAGGTCCCCGGCCCAGACAAACACCAGATTTCAAAAAGACGCCGTGATTCATGTTCTCCCTAGGTAGTAGAATCATTAAAACATCATGGTTTCAAGCTTCTCTCCTTGCCTTAAGAGAGAGACAGAAAATAATTTTTGAAAAAACGGCCTATTACCGCGAAATACCACTTTCAGAACTGAGGTTCGCGGCGCAGACAAACACCAGATTTGAAGAAGACGTCGTGATTCATGTTCTCCATAGGTAGGAGAATCAGAAAAACATCATGGTTTCAAGATTCTCTCTTTGCCTTAAGAGAGATCCAGAGAATAATGTTGGAAAAAACGGCCTATTACCGCGAAATACAACTTTCAGAACCGAGGTTCCCGGCCCAGACAAACACCAGATTTGAAAAAGACGCCGTGATTCGTGTTCTCCCTAGGCAGTAGAATCAGAAAAACATCATGGTTTCAAGATTCTCTCCTTGCCTTAAGAGAGATCCAGAGAATAATGTTGGAAAAAACGGCCTATTACCGCGAAATACCACTTTCAGAACTGACGTTTCCGGCCCAGACAAACACCAGAGTTGAAAAAGACGTCGTGATTCATGTTCTCCCTAGGTAGTGGAATCAGAAAAACATCATGGTTTCAAGCTTCTCTCCTTGCCTTAAGAGAGATCCAAAGAATAAACTTGGAAAAAACTGCCTATTACCGCTTATGCTCAAAAGGCCTATTGTATTGACGGTGAAACTCCACTTTTAGAACTGAGGTTCCCGACCCCGACTAACAACAGATTTGAAAAAGAGGTCGTGATTCATGTTCTCCCTAGGTAGTGGAATCAGAAAAACATCATGGTTTCAAGATTCTCTACTTGCCTTAAGAGAGATCCAGAGAATAATGTTGGAAAAAACGGCCTATTACCGCGAAATACCACTTTCAGTACTGAGGTTCCCGGCCCAGACAAACACGAGATTTGAAAAAGACGTCGTGATTCATCTTCTCCCTAGGTAGTAGAATCATTAAAACATCATGGTTTCAAGATTCTCTCCTTGCCTTAAGAGAGAGACAGAAAATAATTTTCGAAAAAACGGCCTATTACCGCAAAATACCACTTTCAGAACTGAGGTTCCCGGCGCAGACAAACACCAGAGTTGAAAAAGACGTCGTGATTCATGTTCTCCCTAGGTAGTGGAATCAGAAAAACATCATGGTTTCAAGCTTCTCTCCTTGCCTTAAGAGAGATCCAAAGAATAAACTTGGAAAAAACTGCCTATTACCGCTTATGCTCTAAAGGCCTATTGTATTGACGGTGAAACTCCACTTTTAGAACTGAGGTTCCCGACCCCGACTAACAACAGATTTGAAAAAGAGGTCGTGATTCATGTTCTCCCTAGGTAGTGGAATTAGAAAAACATCATGGTTTAAAGATTCTCTACTTGCCTTAAGAGAGATGGAGAGAATAATTTTCGAAAAACGGCGTATTACCGCGAAATACCACTCTCAGAACTGAGGTTCCCGCCCCAGAAAAACAACAGATTTGAAAAAAACGTCGTGTTTCATGTTCTCCCTAGGTAGTAGAATCAGAAAAACATCATGGTTTCAAGATTCTCTACTTGCCTTAAGAGAGATCTAGAGAATAATTTTCAAAAAAACGGCCTATTACCGCGAAATACGACTTTCAGAACTGAGGTTCCCGGCCCAGACAAACACCAGATTTGAAAAAGACGTCGTGATTCATGTTCTGCCTAGGTAGTGGAATCAGAAAAACATCATGGTTTAAAGATTCTCTACTTGGGTTAAGAGAGATGGAGAGAATAATTTTCAAAAAACGGCGTATTACCGCGAAATACCACTCTCAGAACTGAGGTTCCCGGCCCAGAAAAACAACAGATTTGAAAAAAACGTCGTGTTTCATGTTCTCCCTAGGTAGTAGAATCAGAAAAACATCATGGTTTCAAGATTCTCTACTTGCCTTAAGAGAGATCTAGAGAATAATTTTCGAAAAAACGGCCTATTACTGCGAAATACCACTTTCAGAACTGAGGTTCCCGGCCCAGACAAACACGAGATTTGAAAAAGACGTCATGATTCATGTTCTCCCTAGGTAGTAGAATCAAAAAAATATCATGGTTTCAAGATTCTCTCCTTGCCTTAAGAGAGAGATAGAAAATAATTTTCAAAAAAACGGCCTATTACCGCGAAATAGCACTTTCAGAACTGAGGTTCCCGGCCCAGACAAACTCCAGATTTGAAAAAGACGTGATGATTCATGTTCTCCATAGGTAGCAGAATCAGAAAAACATCATGGTTTCAAGCTTCTCTCCTTGTCTTAAGAGAGATCCAAACAATAATGTTGGAAAAAATCGCCTATTACTGCATATGCTCTAAAGTCCTATTGTATTGCCTGTCAAACTCCACATTTAGAACTGAGGTTCCAGGCCCTGACTGACACCAGATTTGAAAAAGACGTCATGATTCATGTTCTCCCTAGGAAGTAGAATCAGAAAAACATCATGGTTTGAAGATTCTCTCCTTGCCTTAAGAGAGATCCAGAGAATAATGTTGGAAAAAACGTCCTATTACCGCGAAATACCACTTTCAGAACTGAGGTTCCCGGCCCAGACAAACACCAGATTCGAAAAAGACGTCGTGTTTCATCTTCTCCCTAGGTAGTAGAATCAGAAAAACATCATGGTTTCAAGATTCTCTCCTTGCCTTAAGGGAGAGACAGAAAATAATTTTCGAAAAAACGGCCTATTACCGCGAAATACCACTTTCAGAACTGAGGTTCCCAGCCCAGACAAACACCAGATTTGAAAAAGACGTCGTGATTCATGTTCTCCCTATGTAGTAGAATCAGAAAAACATCATGGTTTCAAGATTCTCTCTTTGCCTTAAGAGAGATCCAGAGAATAATGTTGGAAAAAACGGCCTATTACCGCGAAATACAACTTTCAGAACTTAGGTTCCCGGCCCAGACAAATACCAGATTTGAAAAAGACGTCGTGATTCATGTTCTCCCTAGGTAGTAGAATCAGAAAAACATCATGGTTTCAAGCTTCTCTCCTTGTCTTAAGAGAGTTCCAAAAATAAAGTTGCAAAAAATGGCCTATTACCGCATATGCTCTAAAGGCCTATTGTATTGACGGTGAAACTCCACTTTAAGAACTGACGTTCCCGACCCCGACTAACACCAGATTTGAAAAAGACGTCGTGATTCATGTTCTCCCTAGGTAGTAGAATCAGAAAAACATCATGGTTTCAAGCTTCTCTCCTTGTCTTAAGAGATATCCAAAGAATAAAGTTGGAAATAATGGCCTATTACCGCGAAATACCACTTTCAGAACCGAGGTCCCCGGCGCAGACAAACACCAGATTTCAAAAAGACGCCGTGATTCCTGTTCTCCCTAGGTAGTAGAATGAGAAAAACATCATGGTTTCAAGCTTCTGTCCTTGCCTTAAGAGAGAGACAGAAAATAATTTTCGAAAAAACGTCCTATTACTGCGAAATACCACTTTTAGAACTGAGGTTCCCGGCCCAGACAAACACCAGATTCGAAAAAGACGTCGTGATACCTGTTCTCCCTAGGTAGTAGAATCAGAAAAACATCATGGTTTCAAGATTCTCTCCTTGCCTTAAGAGAGAGACAGAAAATAATTTTCGAAAAAACGTCCTATTCCCGCGAAATACCACTTTCAGAACTGAGGTTCCCGGCCCAGAAAAACACCAGATTTGAAAAAGACGTCGTGATTCATGTTCTCCCTAGGTAGGAGAATCAGAAAAACATCATGGTTTGAACCTTCTCTCCTTGTCTTAAGAGAGATCCAAAGAATAAAGTTGGAAAAAATGGCCTATTACCGCATATATTCTAAAGTCCTATTGTATTGACGGTGAAACTCCACTTTTAGAACTGACGTTCCCGACCCCGACTAACACCAGATTTGAAAAAGACGTTGTGATTCATGTTCTCCCTAGGTAGTAGAATCACAAAAACCGCATGGTTTCAAGCTTCACTCCTTGCCTTAAGAGAGACACAAAGAATAAAGATGGAAAAAATGGCCTATTACCGCATATGCTCTAAAGGCCTATTGCATTGATGGTGAAACTCCACTTTTAGAACTGAGGTTCCTGACCCCGACTAACACCAGATTTGAAAAATACGTAATGATTCATGTTCTGCCTAGGTAGTAGAATCAGAAAAACATCATGGTTTCAAGATTCTCTACTTGCCTTAAGAGAGATCCAGAGAATAATTTTCGAAAGACGGCGTATTACCCCGAAATACAACTTTCAAAACTGAGTTTCCCGGCCCAGACAAACACCAGATTTGAAAAAGACGTCGTGATTCATGGTCTCCCTAGGTAGTAGAAAAAGAAAAACATCATGTTTTCAAGAATCTCTCCTTGCGTTAAGAGAGATCCAAACAATAAAGTTTGAAAAAACGGCCTATTACCGCGAAATACCACTTTCAGACCTGAGGTTCCCGGCCGAGATAAACACTAAATTTGAGCGAAGACATCGTGATCCATGTTCTCCCTAGGTAGTAGAATCAGAAAAACGTCATGTTTTCAAGAATCTCTCCTTGCCTTAGGAGTGATCAAAAGAATAAAGTTGGAAAAAACGGCCTATTACCGCATAAGCTCAAAAGGCCTATTGGATTGATGGTGAAACTCCACTTTCAGAACTGATGTTCCCGGCCCAGACAAACACCAGATTTAAAAAAGACGTCGTGATTCATGGTCTCCCTAGGTAGTAGAATAAGAAAAACATCATGTTTTCAAGAATCTCTCCTTGCCTTAAGAGATATCCAAACAATAATGTTTGAAAAAACGGTCTATTACCGCGAAATACCACTTTCAGACCTGAAGTTTCCGGCCAAGAGAAACACTAAATTTGAGAAAGACGTTGTGATTCATGTTCTCCATAGGTAGTAGAATCAGAAAAACATCATGTTTTCAAGAATCACTCCTTGCCTTAGGAGTGATCAAAAGAATAAAGTTGGAAAAAAAGGCCTATTACCGCATATGCTCAAAAGGCCTATTGTATTGATGGTGAAACTCCACTTTCAGAACTGATGTTCCCGGCCCAGACAAACACCAGATTTGACAGACACGTTGTGATTCATGTTCTCTCTAGGTAGTAGAATCAGAAAAACATCATGTTTTCTAGAAACTCTCCTTGCCTTAAAAGAGATCCAAACAATAATGTTTGAAAAAATGGCCTATTACCGCGAAACACCACTTTCAGACCTGAGGTTCCCGGCCAAGACAAACACTAAATTTGAGAAAGACATCGTGATTCATGTTCTCCCTAGGTAGTAGAATCAGAAAAACATCATGTTTTCAAGAATCTCTCCTTGCGTTAAGAGTGATCCAAAGAATAAAGTTTAAAAAAACGGCCTATTACCGCATATCCTCAAATCCTCTCTACAAGGCAACTGGAAACTAGGGAAAAGAGAACTATAGCGTTACGTTTCCAGTAGAATTAGACTTCAGAATTATTATGAAAACGCACTCTTTGAGACTTATCTGGTTTCCTGCAACATGACATAGACACTTTGTATCACCAACACTGTAATGCCTCTTATAGTGAGTGCAAAAATCCACTTTCAGAACTGATGTTCCCGGGTTATACAAACACCAGATTTGAAAAAGACCTGAGGATTCATGTTCTCCCCCAGTGATATAATCAGAAAAACATAATGGTTCCATGAATCCCTCCTTGCGTTAAGAATGATCCAAAGAATAGTTTTTGCTAAGTTGAACCATCCCCGTGCTGTTTTATCAAGCTAGATAAGTGTAATAACCTGCATTATGCTATGAAATTTGAGTAACATGGCCAAATTACTGCATGTAACCCTTTGGACTCCATAATGTAAATTCGAAGCTGAGGAAAGTGATCTGCAGCATTACTTTAGCAATTCAATGAGTGTTCAGGGTTCTAATGTAAAGTAATCTATCTCATTTACCTAGTTTGACGCAACATTTCCTTTAGGCCACATTGGCAATCCGTATAATATCTATTAGACCACGTGCAAATTCAGGTTTAGGAAATAAAGTTTCAACGAGAGTCAAAGTACAGATTTGATAAAAGCTGGTGATGTATGATGTTCTGCCTAGCAAGAGGATGCAGGACTACAATAAGGCTTCACGAATCTCTCCAGGCCAATAGAGTGAAAGCAAGAACAAATTTGAGCAACATGGCTTAATTACTGCATGCCAGCCATTGGACTCCAGAATGCAAGTGCAAAGGTGAGGAAAGTGAACTGCAGCATTACTTTGGCGATCTAATTGGTGTTCCGAATTGTCACGTAAATGCAGTTTATTACACGTATCTAGTTTGCACAACATCACATGGAGGCCTCATGTTAGCAATCTGTATAATGTCTATTAGAGTGCAAGCAAAGTCACCTTTAGGAACTAAAGTTCCCACGAGAGTCAAAATGCAGATTTGAAAAAAGCTGGTGATGCATGTTCTGCCTAGGAAGAGGATGCAGGAATACCATATAGTTTCATGAATCTCTCCAGCTGAATAGAGTGAAAACAAGAACAAATTTGAGAAACATGGCTTAATTACTGCATGCCAGCCATTGGACTCCAGAATGCAAGTGCAAAGGTGAGGACAAGGAATGGCACCATTACTTAACAATCCAATGAGGGTTGGAATTGTCAGGTAAATGCAGTCTATTACACTTATCTAGTTTGATGCAACAGCACAGGGAAGCCCCATGTTAGGAAAATGTATAGTGCCTATTACACTGAAGGCAAAATAAAATATACAACTACAGTTCCCAGGACAGTCACACTCCAGATTTGAAGAGCACCTAGTGATTCATCTTGTGCCTATCAAGGGCAATCAGGAATACCATACAGTTCCATGAATTTCTCCTTGCCTACAGAGCAAACCAAAGAACAAATTTGAGTAACATGGCATTATTACTGCATGTAACCCTTTGGACTCCAGGATGTAAGCGCGAAGCTGAGGAAAGTGAACTGCAGCATTACTTTAGCAATGCAACAAGTGTTCAGAATTCTCACGTAAATGAAGTCTATCAAACTTACCTTGTTTGATGCAACATCACCTGGAGGCCTTATGTTAGCAATCTGTATAATGTCTATTAGATCCCGTGCAAATTCAGGTTTAGGAAATAAAGTTTCCACGAGAGTCAAAGTACAGATTTGATAAAAGCTGTTCTGCCTAGCAAGAGGATGCAGGAATACCATATAGTTTCATGAATCTCTCCAGCTGAATAGAGTGAAAGCAAGAATAAATTTGAGCAACATTCCTGAATTACTGCATGCCAGCCACTGGACTCCAGACTGCAAGTGCAAAGGTGAGGAAGTGAACTGCAGCATTATTTTGGCGATCCAATTGGTGTTCAGAATTGTCATGAAAATGCAGTTTATTACACTTATCTAGTTTGACACAGCATCACATGGAGGCCTCATGTTAACAATCTGTATAATGTCTATTAGAGTGCAAGCAAAGTCACCTTTAGGAACTAAAGTTTCCACGAGAGTCAAAGTGCAGATTTGAAAAAAGCTGGTGATGCACGTTCTGTCTAGCAAGAGGAAGCAGGACTACAATAAGGCTTCACGAATCTCCCCAGGCCAATAGAGTGAACGCAAGAACAAATTTGAGCAACGTTCCTTAATTACTGCTTGCCAGCCATTGGACTCCAGACTGCAAGTGCAAAGGTGAGGAAAATGAACTGCAGCATTACTTTGGCGATCCAATTGGTGTTCAGAATTGTCACGTAAATGCAGTTTATTACACGTATCTAGTTTGCACAACATCACATGGAGGCCTCATGTTAGCAATCTGTATAATGTCTATTAGAGTGCAAGCAAAGTCACCTTTAGGAACTAAAGTTTCCACGAGAGTCAAAGTGCAGATTTGAAAAAAGCTGGTGATGCATGTTCTGCCTAGGAAGGGGAAGCAGGACTACAATAAGGCTTCATGAATCTCTCCAGGCCACTAGAGTGAAAGCAAGAACAAATTTGAGCAAAATTCCTTAATTACTGCATGCCAGCCACTGGACTCCAGAATGCAAGTGCAAAGGTGAGGAAAGTGAACTGCAGCATTACTTTGGCGATCCAATTGGTGTTCAGAATTGTCATGAAAATGCAGTTTATTACACGTATCTAGTTTGCACAACATCACATGGAGGCCTCATGTTAACAATCTGTATAATGTCTATTGGAGTGTAAGCAAAGTCACCTTTAGGAACAAAGGCCCCACGAGAATCAGACTTCAGATGCGCAAAAAAGCTAGTGATGCATCTTTTGCCAATAAGGGGAATCAGGACTGACATAAAGCTTCACAAATCTCTCCAGGCCAACAGAGTGAACCCAAGAACGAACTGGAGTAACGTGGCTTTCTTACTGCATGCCTGCCATAGGACTCCAGAATGCAAGTGCAAAGGTGAGGAAAAGGAATGGCACCATTACTTAACAATCCAGTGAGGGTTGGAATTGTCAGGTAAATGCAGTCTATTACACTTATCTAGTTTGATGCAACAGCACAGGGAGGCCTCATGTTAGGAAAATGTATAGTGCCTATTACACTGAAGGCAAAATAAAATATACAACTACAGTTCCCAGGACAGTCACACTCCAGATTTGAGGAGCACCTAGTGATTCATCTTGTGCCTATCAAGGGCCATCAGGATTACCATACAGTTCCATGAATTTCTCCTTGCCTACAGAGCAAACCAAAGAATAAATTTGAGTAACATGGCATTATTACTGCATGTAACCCTTTGGACTCCAGGATGTAAGCGCGAAGCTGAGGAAAGTGAACTGCAGCATTACTTTAGCAATGCAACGAGTGTTCAGAATTCTCACATAAATGAAGTCTATCAAACTTACCTTGTTTGATGCAACATCACCTGGAGGCCTTATGTTAGCAATCTGTATAATGTCTATTAGATCCCGTGCAAATTCAGGTTTAGGAAATAAAGTTTCCACGAGAGTCAAAGTACAGATTTGATAAAAGCTGGTGATGTATGATGTTCTGCCTAGCAAGAGGATGCAGGAATACCATATAGTTTCATGAATCTCTCCAGCTGAATAGAGTGAAAGCAAGAACAAATTTGAGCAACATGGCTTAATTACTGCTTGCCAGCCATTGGACTCCAGACTGCAAGTGCAATGGTGAGGAAAGTGAACTGCAGCATTACTTTGGCGATCCAATTGGTGTTCAGAATTGTCACGTAAATGCAGTTTATTACACTAATCTTGTTTGACAGAGCATCGCATGGCGGCCTCATGTTAACAATCTGTATAATGTCTATTAGAGTGCAAGCAAAGTCACCTTTAGGAACTAAAGTTTCCACGAGAGTCAAAGTGCAGATTTGAAAAAAGCTGGTGATGCATGTTCTGCCTAGCAAGGGGAAGCAGGACTACAATAAGGCTTCATGAATCTCTCCAGCATTACTTTAGCCATCCAAAGGGTGTTGAGAACTGTCATGTATATGCAGTTTATTACATGTAGCACAACATCACATGGAGGCCTCATGTTAACAATCTTTATAATGTCTATTAGAGTGCAAAAAAGCTAGTGATGCATGTTCTGTGGAAGCTACTGATGATTCTTTGGATCTCTCTTAAGGCAAGGCTAGTGATGATTCTTTGGATCTCTCTTAAGGCAAGGAGAGATTCTTGAAACCATGATGTTTTTCTGATTCTACTACCTAGGGAGAATATGAATCGCGACGTCTTTTTCAAATCTGGTGTTTGTCTGGGCCGGGCACCTCAGTTTTGGAAGTGGAATTTTGCGGTAATAGGCCATTTTTTAAAATTTATTGTTTGGATCTCTCTTAAGGCAAGGAGAGATTCTGGAAACCATGATGTTTTTCTGATTCTACTATCTAGGGAGACCATGAATCAGGATGTCTCTTTCAAATCTGGTGTTTGTCTGGGCCGGGAACCTCAGGTCTGAAAGTGGTGTTTCGCGGTAATAGGCCGTTGTTTCAAACTTTATTGTCTGGATTTCTCTTAAGGGAAGGAGAGATTTTTGAAACCATGATGGTTTTCTGATTCTACTACCCAGGGAGAACATAAATCACGATATCTTTTTCAATCGTGTTTGTCTGGGCCGGGAACCTTAGTTCTGAAAGTGGAGTTTCACCGTTAATACAATTGGCCTTTTGAGTATATGCGGTAATAGGCCTTTTTTCCCAACTTTATTCTTTGGATCACTCTTAAGGCAAAGAGAGATTCTTGAAAACATGATGTTTTTCTGATTCTACTACCTAGGGAGAACATGGATCACGATGCCT
Source organism: Liasis olivaceus (assembly GCA_030867105.1). NCBI lineage: Eukaryota > Metazoa > Chordata > Lepidosauria > Squamata > Pythonidae > Liasis > Liasis olivaceus. The sequence goes on from CM061351.1 coordinate 62,668,126, forward strand.
TTCTCAAATTTAGTGTTTCTCTGGGCCGGGAACCTCAGGTCTGAAAGTGGTGTTTCGCGGTAATAGGCTGTTTTTTCAAAATTTATTGTTTGGATCTCTCTTAAGGCAAGGAGAGATTCTTGAAACCATGTTGTTTTTCTGATTCTACTACCTATGGAGAACATGAATTACGACGTCTTTTTCAAATCTGGTGTTTTCCTGGGCCGGGAACCGTAGTTCTGAAAGTGGAGTTTCGCCGTCAATGCAATAGGCCTTTTGAGCATATGCGGTATTAGGTCGTTTTTTCAAACTTTATTCTTTGGATCACTCCTAAGGCAAGGAGAGGTTGTTGAAACCATGATCTTTTCCTGATTCTAGTAGTTAGGTAGAACATGAATGATCAGGTCTGTTTCAAATCTGGTGTTTGTTTGACCTGGTTTGTCCCTGACTGGGACCACCACGAATCGCAGCTCGTCGTGATGGCTCCCAATTGGCATTCTGAACGGCTCAGTGTAATGCTTAGCCGGTCCCCCTTGCAAGCGAACCATGCAGTTGGCTGAAAGCTATGGGCTCCCTAAGCCTTTGCACCCGGAGACCCAGTCCTGACACAAGTGCTGGGAGTATTAGGCAATGGATGTACCCAGAGTCCAGTAGTGCGTCCAGATTTGCCTCAGCCCCTGACCTTACTCCAAGGATATGACCCTCACGCGCATGGGAGGGCAGTCCCTGCTTATCATCAGGTCTTCATGTCTCGGCCCCTCTGCCCGCACTGGGACATCGTTCAGTGCGGGCCCTGCTCGTTTCCCATCGGCGCAGTATCTTCCTCCGGCAATCCTGACTTGGAGGTGGAGCAGTCAGTACCGCTGCGCTCCGCTACGGCCACCACCACTCCTTTGCGTTGTTGGTCTGGGGCATACCATCCAGGGGTCTTTGGGGCCCCAGCCTCTGCATATTTGGATGGGCACTGTGCTGCGCAGTATCCCCATCCCCCACACTGATAGCAGAGATCCACTTTCCTCTGGGCATCCCGGTCCCCTGTGCTCAGTTGCTGGCTGCCTCACCTCTCCTCCGTGGTTGCCTCACTCGCCTTGACCTTGCTCGGCTTCTGATGCCGCGTCTACCTCTTGACCTGCTGCCACACAGTCTCCTAGCCAGATCCAATCCTTCAGCGTTGTTAGGTTGTCCTGGCTGAGTGCCCATTCTAGGATCTCTGGGTGGAGCCCATTCTGAAAGCAGTCGATCTTGTCCCTGGCCCACCTGGCGCTCAGCGTATCCTCAAATCAGTCCCGGATTGTCTACATAAACTCTGGGAAATTCTCAAGTTCTGCTGCATTAGCATCGTACAGGCGGACAACCCACCAGGCCGCTTGTCCTTCCAGTAGGTTGGCCACGTAGGTGACCTGCTCCCCGTCGTAGGAGAAGAGGTGACCGCTTCACCTCATGAAGTTCCTGGTCTCCCGATGCGCCTCCTACGTGGTGTGTCCTCAGGGCCAGCTGGGGCACAGGGCTGGTGTTGGCTCCACCCCCCCTCTATTGCTTGGGGCTCTCCGGTCAGGGCCTCGGGGCTGCGAATGGTGGTCTGCAGCATGGTCTGAATGGCCGTCAGTTGTTGCTGGAAATTGTTCTCCATTCGGGTCTTCCTCTCTTCCAGCTCTTGGCTTTTGGACCCCAAGCTGCGGCTCATTGTGACTCCCCATCCTGCTGACCTGTCGTGTCCCATCCCAATGCCAAACAACCACCTGGCATCCTCCGGTGCGATCTTGGTTGCTTCCCCGTGGCTCTCACTCTGGGCCGGTCCCGCCATCACACCTTGGGCTCCTCACCGCATCGCGAGCTCTCCGTCGATGGCCATCCTTGGTAGGTTGAACGGATCAGCTGTTCTATGAATGGAATTGTGAGCGCTCCTTGGTGAGTACTGGGTAGTGCTCAAGGGTGAACCACATTCAGTATCTAATGAAACTCTTGCAAAACACAGGTTCAGCCAAAGAAGTTTACTCAGGTGTAATGCAGGTAGATACAAACAAAGCCAGGTTTGGTTTGGCATGGTTACATAGAGCAGTTTTATAGGGTTCCCTCCTTGACCCAGAGTTACCCCCTCTTTCCCGCCCTTCTCCCCATTGCCTAGGTTACTGAGTTGCCCGGGGTATCTCCCCCTCACCCAAATGGCAAATTCAGCCATGTTCTTTGTCTCTCTGATTGCTGTCCTTTGTCTGTGGGGTTGTTGAGTTCGTTGGGCTTTTCTTCTGCAGGCTAAGCTGGGAATCCTTGATTCTTGCAGATTGCTGCGCTTCCAAGCTGCTGCAGTTTGTGTTGCCTGGGGCACTTGAGGGAAGCTGGCTTTGTTACAAAGTATCTACTTCTGCTCTGAGTTAATTGCTACCACCTGCTGACAATTAACTTGTGGTTTGCCTAACTTCCTCTTTTCTGCTGCCTGCGCCTGGGGCGGTGAAATAGACTAGGAGTGGTGAAACAGCAGTGGTGTTCGCTGTGCCGTGCCAACTGAATCTGACAATTACTGCATGTCATCAAATAAACAACAGAATACAAGTGCAAAGCTGGGGAAAGTGAAGTACACCGTTACTTCAGTGGTGCAATGAAAGTTCAGAGTCCTAATGTAAATGCATTCTATAACATATATCTAGTTGGACAGAACATGACAGGGAGGCCTCATGTTAGCAATCTGTATGATGTCTATTAGAGTGAATGCAAATTCAAGTTTCATTACTAAAATTCCCAGGACAATTTTTACAACTGTAAAGCAGAGAATTGAAACCATTTCCCCTTGCTTCCTAAGAGCTGAAATACATGTAAAGAAACATTGCTATCTAGCACAGTGGATCTGGGAATGGAATATGTTGTACCAGTCGTTCTTTTACTTAAGAGACAACAAGCCACAATATCTTCCAAACTTCAAGTTAGTAAAGTATATCAGAAAATGGAGTCCTTTACTTAGCCTCACTATATGGAATGGATATTATCTACTAATCTTTAGCAGTGCACTGGCAGTCCCATAGAGAATGCTACAGAAACAAAGGCTGCTTCCAGATTGCTCCCAATTTGCTTGAATTTCAAGAACTCTGTCTTGGTCCCTTCACTATAGCCATAGTTCTATTTGCACTCATGATATTAAAGTGAAGCAAACCTAGAAAAGCAAGCAGTTAATAAAATGTTGATAAATATGGAAAATAATAAACAGTATACTATGATAAATGTTCCTGAAGAAAGCTCTGACACTGAATTAAATTAATGAATATATATGTTTGTATTAAAAATACCTTTGTTAAAAAAATCACATATTACACACATATTCCAGTCTAAATTAAAAGGAGGAAAAGAGCATAGACAGGTTCAATCTTAAAACAATAAGGAAATAGCAGAAACAAACCACTATTTGGGAAGCAGGAACATTCTGTGTGACCATTTCTTGCATTGGAGTGCCCTCCTGTGGTCAAGATGTCTTTTCTTAGATGAGAAGGAAAGAAAAAAAGACAAAACAAATCTACCCTAAACCAGTTTTATAGCAGGCAACAATATCCCAGTCAGATACAATAAAACAAATAAAACTTGTTGAAAATATCTATTAAGAATATTCAGCAGCCCAAACCAATGAGATTCCAGAATTCTCCTGTAAATGCATTCTACAATACTTATTTAGTCTGACACAACATCATAGAGAGGCCTCATGTTAGCAATCTGTATGATGCCTAATAGAGTGAAAACAAATTCAACTAAAGTTCCCAGGTCAGTCAAACATCAGATTTGAAAAACAGCTGGTGACTCATGTTCTCCGTAGCAAGGAGAATTGGGAATACCATGTGGTTTCATGAATCTCTCTTTGCTTTCAGAGGGATCAAAACAAAAAATCTGAGAGAGATCACTTTATTACCATATGTCACCAAAAGGAGTCCACAGAGGAAGTTAACCAGAAGGGGAAAGTTAACCAAAGAGTTACTTTAGCAATCCAATGAGAGTTCAGAATTGTTATCTAAATGCAGTCTGTGACACTTTTGTAGTTAAATGTAACATCCTAGAGAGGCATCATGTTATTATCCTTATGATGCCCATAATAGTAACTGATTCATTTTTTTTGTTTTTGTTAAAAAATGTTTATCTCCCAAGCTGAAGAGCCAAAACCCTTCGTCAGATATCTGTATGCTGTAAGTCCAGAAGATTGCAGAAGAAGACCTCCAAGGACCGTTTCAACCCTGTTTCCATGAAATACTTTCCCTTCCTTGTTTATTTTTAATAGGTGGAAGTTCAGCAGAGGGTTTGAGATGCAATGTGCTGTATGCACTAAGGTTAGGTGGAGGATACCTGTTGAGGTGCTCCCAGGAAATAGGTGGTGGCAGCAGGAACTATTAAGCCAGTACTCCAAAGCAAGTGGTCTGACCAATGTGTGAAGGACTTCTGAGAGAAAGAATTTTAGTCCTTCAAATCTTTCATCCTAAAGGCTGCTGAACCATTTCTGGTACAGTACAGATAGTCCTCGAGTTACGACCATTCATTCAGCAACAGTTCAAAGTTACAACAGTGCTGAAAAGATAGACTTATGACTGTTCCCCAAAGTTACAGTCATTGCAGCACCCCTGCAAGCACATGATCACAATCAGGGCACTTGGCAACCTGTTCATTCTTACAATGTGATTGCCATCTGCAACCTTCCCTGCCAGCTCCCACAAGTAAAGTCAATGCGGAAGCCAGCAGGGGAGGTCACAAGTCACTGGGGTAAGTCTCCCCCACCCAACCCCATCCTTTCTTTGCTTGCTTGCATGTACCACATCCTCCTTCCCCCCTTTGCTCGCATGCACTGTGCCCTACTTCCCCCATTCACATGCATACTCCACACCGCAGCGCTCTCCTTTCCTCCTTTACTCACTTGAATGCACTAGCACCTCCCTTATCCCTTTGCTCGCTCACACGCACTGCGTCCCCTTTGCACTGCACAGCAGTTCTGGGGCTTTGCAGGAGGAAGGCTTTGCAGGAGGAAGGAGAAAGCCTCATGAATGACCAGCAGCTTCCAACATAAGCTGCAAAGTGCATGCTGGAAGAGCCCCTGGAGAGTCCTTGAGTGGGCGAGAGGGAAAGGAGGGCACGGTGTGTGCAAGCGAGGGAAGGAGGGTGTGGTGCATGTGAGCAAGTGAAGGAGGGAAATAGAGCTCTAGTGCAGTGAAGGGGGAAGGACGGCACGGTGTGTAGTTCAGCAAAGGAGGGAAGGAGGGTGCTGGTGCCTGCGAGCCAGTGAAGAAGGGAGGGAGGGTGTGGTGTATGTGAGCGAGCAAAGTGGAAGGAAGGCGCCAGTGCAGCCAAGGAGGGAAGGAGTTTTCCCTTCCTTGAAATAGTGGTGTAAGTCCCCTATGTTACCCATAGTAAAAATATTTATATAGAGACATCAAAAAGCTTTAGTTATATAACTTGACTTTCTGTATTTACATGTAGATTATTGGTTGCCTCCATACCCTGTGTATCATCCTCATTCCGATTCCTGGAATTTGGCATCACACTGTTTTCTAGACATTCTTTTTCCTCTGTCCCAGGACTCAGTTTAAAGCCCTCCAAGTATTTTCTTCCCAGCTCTAGCTAATAATTCCTCATCTTGGAAATGTATCCCATGTTGAAGAATCCAGAGTGTTCCCAATTAGCACCATCTGAGTAATGAGTTCTTCACTTCCAGTCTTCCTGGAATAAGGAGAAGGAAAAGGAGGAGGAGGAGGAGGAGGAGGAAGAGAGGAAGAGGAAGAGGAAGGAGAAGGAGAAGGAAAAGGAGAAGGAGAACTGTGTTTCTAGCTCCTTCATTTTGCTGCCCAGTAGTGTCTTGCAGTGTCTTCAGGTATGTTTGATGCGCAGAGTGCAACAAAAGAATCCCATAAACCTTGCCCTCAGGAAAAGACACCCATTAGCATGAGAGCTTGCAAATGTCCACAGTTTGATCTCCAAAGAAACTCCAGTCAGTAAAAATAGAAACTAACTGGTCTTTATTGAGAAAAATAAACTTCTGTAAATTAAACTAAACACACACACCCTGAACAGATCCGCCGCCACCCACACCTGGGCATTGCAGCCCTCTCTTATATTGCAAAGTAAAAATACTCCCACTGGATACACACACGCACACTTTCTGTAGGCGTTAATTAGACACTCATAATGACGTTACAAGGTACTTTGTTATCTCGCCACCTGCTTGTAGAGCAATTGGGCTGACCTTGATGAGATAATCCTGATAATGTTAGCTATGCTATTTGTTTCCACGGGGTTTGATTTAAAGGGATAATTGGGCTTAAAGTGTCATGGAAGCCTTTCTATCAAATCTCAGGTGATTGAAATGCTAAAGTTGACAAATGGAGAAACCTGGAATTACAGAAAGATTTAGATAGTTAATATGTTAACTATATAAATGAATAGAGTTTAACGGAAATAATTTTTATTAGCTTCATGCTAACTCAGGCTCTATACATCGGTTTCTCCCACTGATAACTAACTCAAATCAAGTGCATAATAGGAAACTGAAACTGAAACTAAAAAGACAATAAAATTAAATTCCATAGAGGTCGGATTTGTTTTGAAGAGATAAAAGAAACAACATTAGACATTTTGAGTGTTATTGATAAGGAAAGAGAATGAAGAAAGTATAATTTCTTATTGATGCAGGAAAAGATGGAACTAGATTTGGGGGGTGGGTGGAAATCAAAACAAATAAAAACAAAGCAATTTTTAAATTCCTTATTTTCGGTAACCACAAGAGGGAGCTCCAACATAAGGAACCTTCACTCAATAGCCCTTCACACTTGAATTACAAAAATATATCCTTTTTATTATTTATGTACTTTCCCTTTTTCTCTTGACTGTTTAATGGCTCTTTGTCTTAATTTCAACAAGATATAGACCTGCAAACATTATGTACAAGACACTTACTGGAACAGATACATCAATATAAGTTTTTTTTTTCTTTTTACATATTTACAATGAATATTGGTTTGATATAAAACTATTTTAATACAACTGTATGGTTAAAAACTTTTCTGATTTTGAGCCATTTGCATTTGGAATTTTTTTTCATTCTAATCAGATATAAGGTATTCCATTTCCTTGTTTAATTTAGATTCTGCTGTTAATTTTTCTAATTTAATATTTAGTTGAAAGTGTTTAATGTTTGTTAAAGCTAATATTGAGAGCTTTCTTTATGCTTTTTTTCTCATACTATACAATTTGGTCTTCTGCTTTGAGTATTAACTGAACTTTTCTTTCTTCTTTCACATCTGACTGAATACTTTAATTTGTTTTAACTTAATAAACACACATTGTAGGTGTAATATCAGACATTATTTTTCTAAAATGAGCAGGAGAAAATGTAGCAGAGATTACAGATCCAAAATGGAAAAGACTCAGCATGATTCTTCTACTTCTTTTCCTCAGTTTAAAGAATTTCTTACAATAGACTTATATTTAATAAAAGATAATATTTCCAAATTATTTCAATGAAGACATCAAGATATGGAAGCAAAAATGTATTCTCTGAAGTGTAAGGTTTACCCCGTTCAGCTCCAATGAAACTCTTGTGACACGCAGGTTCAGCAAAGAAGTTTACTAGAGTGTAACGTAGGTAGGTACAGACAAAGCCAGGGTTGGCTTGGCATAACTCACATGGTGTTTTATAGTTTCCTCGTTCCTGCGCTTTACCCCGTTGCCTAGTTACCAATTACCTGCAGTAATCTCCCCTCGCCCAAACGGCAGATTCAGTCCAGTTCTTTTGTCCTCTTGATTGCCGTCTATTGTTTGTGTGGTTGTTGTATTTGTTGGGTTTTCCTGTTGCGCGTAAAGCCGGGAGTTCTTAATCGCGCGCTGATTGCTGTGCTTCCAAGCTGCTGCACTTCCTTTTGTCTGCACCACTCCAGGGAAGCCGGTAGTGATACAATGTATCCGCTCTTGGCCGGAGTTAACCGCCGCCACCTGTTGGGAATTAGTTCGCAGTTTGGCTGACTTCCCCTTTTTCACTGCTAGCACCTGGGGCGGTGGAATTGACTAGGTGAAACTGAGCAGCGGCGTTTGCTATGCCGTGCCGGCTGAATCTGACATGAAAATGGATATTAATGATAAATTATTGACTCAAGTTGAATGTCAGAACAAATCCAGGGATTGAAGGCTGCACTCTTAAAGTTCAGAGGTATCCCTGAGGTTTTCTAAAAAGAAGACCTAAAAAGAGAAATGAAAAATGTACTCAAGACTTACCTTGATTTGTATATAAATGAAACTCTAGAAACCCAAGACATTTATAGAATACATTCTTGGATAGCACAAAGGGGAAAACTATCATGGGATATACTTGTTAAATGTACATCCTTTAAGGCTAAAGAGGAAGTAAAAAGAGGTGAATTTCCTTTAAAACTTGGAGATACCATATTTGAAATTTTATTAGATGTACGTTTGGATACACTTAGAGGAGAAATCTGACATTTTTGACAACTGTTCTTCAGGATTGAAAAAAAATAAGTTCAGGATATAAAAAAATTATGGATGCAGATGAACCTTTAGTTTATTCTGTTGATGATGGTAACAGGATTTTTTAGTCATTCTTTATATGGTCAGCAGGTTAAAAAACCAATTAAAAGAGAATGAGTATAATACAAGCAAAGATTGAGATAGAATAAAGGTTTAAAAAAAGAGAGAGAGAGAAAACTAGAGAAAGTTTTGGTCTTTATCTGTAACAGAAAGGGAACAGAGACCGGGATTTGACACAAGGTCAAATATTGGATTAGGGGAGAAAGTTTGAGGACAGAAGATCAAAAGCTAGATCTTCTCCATAAATATTCTAAACTGAGTCATAGAACTGCAACTATAAATCAGCTTAAAATACTTTCTACAATATTAATTGTATGAGTAGTTACTCTAAAAGAAAAAGATTAAGTTAAAAAATTAAATATAACAGACATATTCAATAGAGGCTAATATGTGTAGCTCAGGGTTGAACTGTGGAGTCCTTGGGGTTCTCTGAGCTTGGTTCTTTTCTTGCAAACATTTCATTACCCGGCTAGGTAACATCTTCAGTGCTAGAATGGGATGGGGTTTGCTCTCTGTTTATATACTGTGGCATGCCCTGCCAGTGTTGGTGAGGATGGGGGGTTTGTTTTGTTCCTCTGGTAGTTCCTTGATTAGGGTATTGTTCACTGCTTGATTGTGTGCCTGGTGGTAACCTCTGCTTATCTGTGTGATGATTGCTGGTGTGGAGATGTTCTGGTCTTTTGTTTTCTTTTCTATTGTCTCTTGAATAGTGTGTAGATGCTGTTTATCTCTATGTGTCTGTTGATTATTGCCTTGTCTGAATACCAAGCTTCCAAGAATCTTCTTGCATTTTTGAATTTAGCTTGGTCTAAAATGTTGACAGTTTCCCAGTTAAAACTATGGTTAAGTCTGTCCATGTGTTGTGAGATTAAGGAGTTTTCATCATGTCTTCTGACTGCTAGTTGGTGTTCATGGATGTGCTCTGCCAGACTTCTGCCTGTCTGTCCTACATAGTGTATGTTGTAGATGACTCCTGTTTTTTTCTTCTTGGGCTACTGGGTCTTTTGGTTTACTTAAGATATTTTGGAGGGCTTTCGTTGGTTTGTGTGCTACAGAGATGCCATGTGGTGTAATAGTCTGTTGGTGGTTTCTGAGACCTTTCTGATGTATGACAGTGATCCTTTTCATAGCTTGTGTTGGCTGTGTTGTAGTAGGTTGAGTGGTCAGGCACTTTTTGATAAAGTTGCATGGATATCAGTTTTGTTGGAAGATGTTGTATAGGTGTTCTGTTTCCTTTTTCTGCTGTTCTGGGTTGCTGCAATGCTGCCCAGAGTCCCCTGTTGTAGGGGAGATGGGCGGGGACAAATCAAATAACTAACTAACTAACTAACTAACTAACTAACTAACTAACTAAATTTGTGCTTGCTTGAATAATGTTCTTACACAGCTCCTCTTGTGGGTTAGAAGAAAAGAACCAAGCTCAGAGAACCCCAAGGACTCCACAGAGACATATTGAAAATGATAATGTAAATCTGCTGGAATGCAAATATCTTGGTCAGCTTCAGGCAGATGAGAAAAAAAATGGAGTAGCTATACATGTGAAAAATTTACCATGGACTTTGGAGAAACAAATTAAAGATAAGAAGGAAGATGTTTAATATCACCTGTTCAAACTCAATGTGGAAAAGTAACAGCTGTATTTCTACTAGAGTGGGCAGCTATAATAAATTTAAAACAACAGCAACAACAACGTTGCTTCGATCTATGCTATCTTATGTTAATAAAAGAAACATTCCATGCAAGATATTTTTCAGCTGCTTTTTGAAATCACAGAATGTCTGGAGAATCCATTCAGTGTTCTTTTCATGTGTTGTGGAATTTTTGCCAAAGATGGGAGCACAATGCTGAGGAGAAGAACCATGTTTATTGCAATGATCATTGGGTGCCTGCTTTCCAAGAAAGAGGGACCCCGAACAATAGAAAGGCATAGAATTTATACATCTTTGAGGTTGAGAGGTGGGAAATCTGAGGGATCTGATTCAAGGATAGGTTTGGATAGGTGTTAAATGGGGGATAAATGGTTTTTCTATTGTGAGATAAGAACCACGCTTTAGCGAGTCAAGGAATCTATAGCAAAAGAGAATGGAATGTTGTGTGTGCTCTTAATAAGGATGGAATTCCTGTGGTTTCTCACTTATTAGCAAAGGATTTCCTTATCAGGATTGCCCCTTCCGCAAACCCTTAAGCAGACAGGCCCTCCCATTGTTTCAGTATGATAGTGTGAAGAAAATATATCTTTGGGTGAAAGAAGCAAGTTTTTAGGGGCCTTGGATGAATGGGATCACTTTAATAAAATTGAAACATAAAGGAATGTGCAGCATCCTTGAAGCTGGTGTGAATTAGGCTGGTTGTAAGCTCCTTATCACAAACATCCCCATAGCAACATAATGGAGGATGTCTTCTTCCTGGCAGTTGGCACCTTGAACTAATTTGTTTCTTTTTCTCTGAGACACTGTTGTTTTCCTTGTAGATAGCAGTTGTCCTGTCCTTCTGGACAGCCGACAATAGAGAGGCAGAAAGTAACTTGAGAAGTATTGCTCATTTAGGTATGCCTGCATCATCATATGAATATGTTCTTTTTCCCTTCCCCTTCTTGTAAAGCTGTATAAATATCAGGGCATCCATTTTGCCTAGAGGGGAGTGTCTCCCACTAACCCTTGGTGGGGTCCCCCTCCAGTACATACTGTCTAATAAACACTGCAGTGAAGCCTTGATTATTTTGCATTTGTGTCCTGCATTTTGATTCCACAATAGTGTTAAGAGGGCTATTTTTGGCAGCGGAACATGGTCACTCTTGAGTCATGCAATAGCTTGGAGCTGATCCTGTTTTGCATGAGCAAAGAATGGCAGAAGGAAGTGGAGAAAAGAGTGTGCAGGAGAAGGAAGGGGGAGGGGGACAGAAAGAGAGGTAGGGGAGGGGGGAAGAGTTTCCAGCTTTATTTTATTATTTTTTCATCACATCATGCATTTAGGATTCGGTGTGATCTGTAGTTGTGTGTTGTCCCAGAATGTGTTGGGTGTGATGATAGCTATATATCTATACCTTGTTTTCTTGCCTTGAAAGTATTCCTTAAGTCTTCTGTGGTGAAAAAAGCATTTCAAAGTCTCCACAGAGTTGTGTACTTTCTGTGGGTTTATTTATTTATTTAAATTTATATGGCTGCCCCGCTCATCACATTGGTGAACGAAGTTTAAACAAGAAGCATTAAAACCTTTTTTTTTTTTTGTCTGCTTCACAGTCATTACTGACCCTGCAGTGACCACCCCCTAGCGGTTTTCAAGGCAATTGCATCTTTCTGTTTTTCGGAAGTAGCCTTTGCCAGAGCCTACTTCCTAGAGCGTCCAGCCCAGCTTGGCAAGCGCAGGAGGCGGGATTTCCGTTGCTTCGCGCCCCTTTTTCGGGGCGAGCGCGATTTTGCGCTTTTACTGGCAACTGTGGTCCCTGTGGTCTCTGTGGAGTCGCTGCCAGCATTTTTCCTCCCACCGGAGTGAGAGTACTCATTTATCTACTCACGTACGTTTTCGATCTGCTGAGTTGGCAGAAGCTGCGGGTAGAGAAACAAGAGCTCACCTTGTTTAACGCGAGAGGCTGGACTCGAACCGCTGAAGTTTCCAGCCATTTCTGGCTGGCACTTTCAGCATCATTAAGCCACTGCGCCACCGCGTCCCCCTATTAAAACCATTAAAACATACAATTCATCACATATAATGAAAAAAGAAATGGTGGCCAAGAGTAAAAAAAAATATACTACACTATCAAACCTTTTGGGCTTCACTAACATCCTGACCCCTATGCTTAGTCCAACAGTCAGGTCTTTAGTACTTTGTGGAAGGCCAACAAGGTGAGGGCCAATCTGTTCTCAGGCAGTAAGGTGTTCTAGAGGGGAGATGCCATGACAGAAAAGGCATGCTTTCTGTTTTTTTTCAAATAATTTTATTAAGAATTATAAATGAAAAGAATAAAAGTCAATGCAAACTACAAAAAAATACAAACAGAAAAATACAAAAAAAAGGGGGGGGAGTGTAGAAAAGAAAAAAAAAAGGAAAAGGAAAAAGAGAATGGAAAAATAGAAGAAGTAACTTCCTCCTTCATCTTAGCAGGTAAAAACAATTTTAATAGCTTATCACTGTCTCTAAATAAAACACAATCACTCTTCTCCCCATAACTCATCTCTTAGGTTAAAAAAATTCCAAATGCTTCATCAATCATTCTTTGTCAACAAAAGTCCAGTAAGGGCAACCAGATATAACTATTTTCCTCTTTTAGCCCTGATCAAACAAGCCAACCTTATAAACCTTCCCTGAATTTTTAAAATAATTCTTTAACTGCTTCAAAAAAAAAATGTCCCAGAGGTAGTTTGCTGGTCATCTGTGTATCCCAGCAAAAATCCTTCAGAACTTTAACAGATTTCTCTTGCATGTCCATTAGATAAAGTTTATCCTTTCATTTGTCACTTCTAAAAAAGTCTTTCCAAATCTTAGCAGAGTTCTTTTGTATATCCAGAAGAAAAAAATTATCCAAATTGATTTCCTGGTTTATCTCCTTTAGGGGATAAGTCATCCATCAAATCCATTTGTATTACATTTAAATCCTCGTTCAAATTAATTTCATAGACATCCATTGCAAGTTGTTCTTGTTTTACAACTTCATTAAAGCATGTTCTGTCCAGTTTCTCAAACAATTGATCCATTCTATCCAGTAACTTGGCTGAGAGTTATTCAAAAGTTTGCACTAAGGATCTCTGCTCCATTTTCTTTGTCCTCTGGCTCCCTGTAACATCCAACCTTCAAGGTCTCCTTATCATAACGAAACCAAAGCAATTGCCATTTTCCCATGAGAAGATATCTTCTAATTGATTCAGAACTATAATTCCACATTTCTCTGGCACCTTAATCTGTTATTAACTTTCAAAAATCCATACACTAAGCACCCTTTTGCTGCATAGTCCAAAAAATCATATATTTTCAAAATGTTTAAGATCAAATTTACACCATCGTCTCTTAAGGAGGCAGAGACTCACCTGATGAATACAATAAAACCTTGCCAGTCTGAATAGTTTTAATCTCTCCAATATACAAAAAATAAAAAAAATTAATCCAAGAAGGTGATTAAGATATAAAGCTTGGTTGAGCTTAATGTCCATAAGGCTGCTTTGCGAGTGCGAGCTTGATGTAATCCCAACTCCCAGTCACTCTACTCATAAGCTGACCATAACATTTCTGACTCCGGACAGTTTTTGCAGTCTACTCACAAGTAGCGGTTGTCCGGAGTCACTTGGATGATCTCAATGATCTCTCCTTTGTTCCAGAGAGATTACACCTGCCTGGATCCAAGCATTCAGCTGCAATTTCCTTTACAAAAGCTGTCTTACTAGCCAGCAAGCCAGTAAGACATCAGCTTGCCATGGCGCTCACAGGAAGGCTTCCAGAAAAGGCATGCTTTCTGGATTGTGCAAGATAGTATTCTTTAATTGATGGGATCTGAGGCATAGCCCTCCTGCTGGACTAAGAAGGTGGGCAGAGGCCACTGGAGAAAGTCAGTCCTTCAAGTATCTTGGCAAAGATGTAACATGGTCAAATTGAGAAATACCCATAATTGCTTGCACTGCTGCATTCTGGATCAATTGAAGCTTCTGAATGTTCTTTAAAGTCAGCCCCATGAAGAGTGCATTGCAGTAGTCCATTGGAATGGTGACCAAAGCATAAGCTGTGAGTCCAGGAGGACCCATAGACTCAGGCATCCCTGAAATCCATAGCTACTTAGTGTTAGGATTATTCTGAAGCTTGTTCTTCTCACTCAGACCTCCCACCCCAGCCTCCAGACACTGGGAAAAGACCTCTGTGGCATCGCTTGGTTGGCTTAGGGCAGAAATGTACAACTGAGTATCATCTGCATACTGCAGCTATCTTATCCCTTGCTGTCCGATGACCTCATCCAGTGACTTCATGTAGATGTCAAATAGGAGTGGGAAGAGTATTGAGACCTGTGGCACCTGCCAGCCTCATTAGATAGACCAGACCAGAAAATCAGCTCCACAGGAAGATCAGAACTACCATTTATTAAGATAGACTGTTCTATAATAACAGAATCTTGAAAATCTGATGTGCTGTATCTCCCTTCCTTCTTATACTCCAGTGAATCAGAGAGGCATCTGCCTCTATGGTTCTTCTGAATATTATCTTGCTTCTCAGGGCTTAAAGAATGCTTCAGCCCTCTTTGGCTAGGTAATGGTTCTTGCATATTTCTGTCAAGATCACCTCCCATACTCTCTATACACCCTACAGAGCAGGGGATGCAGGCTAGAACCCTCCCCTCATACCAACATCAACTGGAACCTACCCCAAAGGAAGGAGGAGAACTGGTGCAAAACCGTGGCCTCCACACCTAACCTCTAACATCAGTCCAGGACACCATGAAAGCCATTGAGACATCAAGAAAACAAGGATGAATGTGCTACTGCCATTCCTCTCCCACCAGAGATCATCTACAACTGCAATCAATGCTGTTTCAGTCCCATGCCCAGGCCTGAAATCTGACTGAAAGGGGTCCAAAGATACCAGATATACTTGCGGATAAGCTGAGAATTTTAGGTGCCAAAATGCACACAAAAAAATATGTTTGGCTTTTCTATGGATGGGCTTATTCATGAGTATATGCAGTAATACTTTTAAAAAGTACCCATATATCCTGCATAAACTTGCTTATAAGCCCATCTGCAGATAAGCAGACCCTTAAATTTTTAACCAAAATACCATGAAAAATAAGGGTCAGCTTATCCATAGGTGGCACATTTTTCATGGTATTCTGGTTAAAAATTCGAGGGTTAGCTTATCTGTAGATGGGCTAATACGCAAGTATATATGGTAATCTGCCTTCTCCAGGACTTTCTGCCGCTGTAGCACAACCACCTTCTCAAACACCTTCTCTAAAAAGGGAAGGTTGGAGCAGGATGCAAGTGATCCAGAATGGTAAGGTCTAGCAATAGCATTTTGAGGAGGGGGTGGATCCCCACCTTCTTAAGCATTGGCAGGACCACTCCTTCTTTCAAGTATGCATTTACCAGTGCCAGAACCTACCTACTTGAGGTGTCTTAGCCAACCAGGAGGGATATAGATTTAACATACAGGTGGCTGAGCTCACATGGTTATCTTGGAGCTTCAGTCAACTCCATAGGACCTGCATCAAGGCCAGAGTCTAACTTGGAACAAATCCAAGCAACTTTGTCCAACAGATGCCTAGCACATTCCTCACAGGGCCCTGCAAATGTGTCTCTGGCTCCCCCCTCCCCAGAAGGGACTGGGTCACTCTAAACAGGATCATTGGGTGCAGTAAGGGTGGAAAAGTACTAACACTTGCTGTACCTTAATACCTTAATAGCTTGTGCTTGACTGAGCTCACCCCTCATAGACCTCCAGCAATGATCTAAGCATCTCTTCACCTGTTTCATCTCCATGGGGAAGGGGGGCACATAGGTGAGATCCAATCCAAAGTTCCATCCACTCTCTAATGGTAAACAGCAACTAAGGCTTTAGCCTTACATCAAAGCCTTCAGGGATAACTCCAACCTCCCTTAGAACCAAACTGAGTGCCTAGAATTGCGAGAGCAAAAGGGTAAGTCTCATGCAAGAACAGACTTTTGGCTGAGCATGTGGCTGGATAAGTTCACAACATTGTGTTTGTAGAGTTCTCCCATATGGATGCTTGTAGAAGCTTGGACAGTTTGTTTTCTTTTTCTTCAATGAGGTAGTTTTGTAGTTTCTAATCTCTCCATCTCCAAATTTGAGGGCCATACTGATAATTTTTATGTTTATTACTTTTTAAGGGATGCTGACTTGACACTCACATACCAGGCGGCCAAATATCTTTATTATGTCACAAAACTTTTAATTACCTATGTTACTTTACTGTTTTATTATTTTCTTCCTCCCCTGATAACAAATTGTTGTGTTGTTAATTTTTACAAAGGCTGGTCAAAGACTGTAATAAAGATATTTGAATTTGTGGAAATGAAGGGAGGGAGGGAGGGAGGGAGATTTCTGATACTTCCTGCCAGCTTCCCACAAGCAAAGTCACTGGGGAAGCCAGCAGCAAGATGCAAGTTGCCGCTCACACTCCCACTGTTTTGCCCGTTCTTCTGTTTCTCTGTTTAGGTAAGGAAATATGTCTGAAAGTCGGAAGCTACTCTTTCTTATGCCTTTTTTTCTTTTTTTTCTTTTTCTTGATTTTTCTGTATTTTAACTTTTTTTGAAAATATAATAAAATTTATATAAAAAAAAAAGACTTTATTTGAATTTTGCAAGACTGCAAAGTGTTGCTTGTTTTGACAGACACCAAGTGGAACTGACAGATTCCTATAAGGATGAGCTATGGTCACAAAAGCATTTTTAATGTTATCCATGCACAGAGAGACTTGGAATTCTTTTCTGAATTGTTATTTTCAGGTTCTGTGCTTCTTCCATTTTGTAGAGCAAGGGATCTTTTTGAATCCAGTGAGGGCTGTCCATCTATGGATGCAGATTTCTCCAATATTCCCCTACCGGGATGGGGAAAGAGACATGATGTTGAGCAAGTCAGTTTCCCACCTGATTAAGCACAAAAGACCTTTTATTAAAGTTGAGACCTGACCAATCAGCTCTTCCAAAACAGACAAGTACAAGTGGAGAAGTAGAGGGAATTCTTTGTGTTAGAAATCAGCAGTGGACCTTCATCCTGGCACATAAATCTCCCATTAAGTTAAGGTGGATTGTAAGTACAACCGTTTTCCCCTCCCAAATTTTAAGGATGTCATAATATTTTTGGTCATCAGATACTCATCTTTCCACACTGGAAAGATACACTTATGGCCCCAGTAAATCAGTGAATTAAATCCTAATGTTATTTGCAACTTGCAAATTAGTTGCCTATGTTCATAAGTCTGGTATGGATGATTGTAATGAAATATGGCCACCCTTTATTGAAATGGAGGTGTAAAACGTAATATAATATATAGGTAGGACTGTTATTTTTAATTAAAGACATTTAAAAAAAACTGAGGTCATTTTTTTAAGGCAAGGAGATTTATTTTCAGCGATTTCAGAGACTTATGAAATATATATGAAAATATATGAAAAATAACAAGATGGCTCCATTCATAGGTGTCTGGTAGAAAGCACAATGACATGTGTCATGACATCATCACTTAAATGATGCAAAAGAATGGGTAGGATTTAAAATTTAAATTTTAAAAAATTGTTTTTTCCTTTTATTCAGATTTTGGTGGTTTTAGGGGTTTAAATCAGCATCTTAAGTTTTGCAAAGGTTAAAGTTGCCTATTGCATCCCTTAAAATCCAATCTAGTATAGAACCAACTTCTGCAATATTCAGGAAAATCAGCCTCTTCTGAAAAAACTTCCAGAGCTAGAGAACCCACAGCCTCCAAGTCCTTTTCCAATGCAGTACTAATAAGTCATGAGTTCCCATGTTGTACCTAGTCCCTATATTTTCACTTCATTGAAGGTATCTTGTTCCCCTCAGCCGTCTTCTAGTCCATCCAGATTAGACTGCAATCTTGTTCTGTCTTCCAGGCCACTCAATTTTGTTTCATTTGCAAATATAATAAAAAGTCTATCAATCCCTTTACCCAGATCATTACTAAAAATGTTTAATAATACTACCCAAGATAGATCCCTGTGGGACCCTACTAGTTACCACTCTCCAACTCAATGTAGAGCTATAAACTCACTTTACCATGGTGTCATTTAAACTTTACTTGAACAGTTTGTCAATGAGAATATAATGTGCTGAAATCAGTGTAGGTCATATCTACAGCATTCTCCTAATCCACGGAAGCAGTTACCTGGTCAAAGGAGGCAGGATTTGCCTCACATTATCTATTTTTGACAAAGTTATGCTGACTCTTAAAACAGTATAGTCTTCAAGGTGCTTACAAATGGCCTGCTATATTATCTGCTCTAACATCTTTCCAGTTATTGATGTTAGGCACACTGGTTGATAATTACTGAGATTCTCTTGTTTTCTTAAAGAGGGAAACATCTGCTCTTTTGCAGTCCTCTTGACACCTCTCCAATTCTCCAGTACTGCTCAAAGATAATTGATACAGGCCCCAAGAGCACTTCAGCCAATTCCTTCATTATTCCAGGATGCATTTCATCAGGGCCTGAGGACTTAGAATTCAAATTTACTGGAAGATCTTTTACCACATCTCTCCTGTTGTGTACATTCCTAGTCTATGCTGCTCATATCACCAAAGGGAAAATAGGAATTGAGTTCCTATGCTTTCTTTTGGTCATCTGTTAAGATTTCTTCATCTGAAATACAGTGAACCCATCACCTTCTTTGTTGTCTTCTTCCAACCTAGGCAAATATTCTAGTTTTTGGAGACTTTTTAAGGGCCAAAATGGTGTTATTTTGCTCCTAACCTTTTCATGTTCAGTGTTGGGCCTGCCCTACTGTACTTAAAAATTTGTGAACCCTTTTGAATTTTCAATATTTTCTGCAAAAATATAACCTAAAATGTGATCTGTTCTCCATGCATCCTAAAACTAGATAAAGAGAACTCAAACAAATGAGTCAAAAACATTATATTGTACTGAATGGCAAAAGTATGTTTTGCTTTCAGTAACTGGTGTGCACCAACAACTGTTTTTATGGAGGTCCTCAGAATTTTCCTTTGCTCGAGCCATGACATACTTCCACATACCTCTGTTGTGAAAATCAGACTTTGACAGTGAATACCCAGAATTCTGTTCTTTAAATAAAGTAGGTGTAACGAACTGCCACCTGTTGATCCCAAATCCAGTAACTTTCCTTGCAACCAATATTGATTCAAAAGAAAGTTCATTTATTGAGAATAAGTGTACAGATCCAAAGCATTGCTAAGACTGAGCAAAAGCACGCCAAAAGCTGTTTTTCTTATTCCCCCCACCCCCTTACATCACCCTTAGTTCTTGGTCTTCTGATTCCCTTGCTGGCACGGCCTTGAGCATGCCAGAGCCTGTGATAAGGAGCCATCTGCTTTAAACGGTTTCTCATTCCTTCTCCCCCCCCCCCCACTTTTACAATGGCAGAACCGCAGCATGTAAAAAGCCATTTTTTAAACTAGCCATATAATAATCTATTATAAAATCTTGTGAGGATTCTGACATGCTGCCCCTCCACAAAAGAGGATGTCAGTCAGATGATTCCTCTTCTTCACTCTAAAAAAGAAAAAGCAAAGAGAAACATAATACAATAACCATTCTAATTGTTAAGGCTTTGTAGGATAAACATCATAAAAATTTTTAACTAAATGTGGAGCCTTTACATGTTTCTTGTCAACCTATTCAGCCATTGATTTGGGAAAATGTTTCCACTGAATTAAAAACTGAACCCCCCCCCCATGCTTTCTACTGTCCAGTATCTCTTTAACTTCAAAATGTTGTTCTCCTTCAACCATCATTGGTTTAGGAGGTACTGGGGAGGGATGCCATTGAGATTAGGGTTTAAGCAGGTCACAGTGGAACACTGGAGGATTCTTTTAAAGGTAGCAGGCATCTGTAATTGTAGTGAAACTAGATTAAAAAGGCCCTACGAATTTTGGAGCGAGCTTTCTGGACGGTTGTAATGATTTAAGAAGCTTGGTAGATAAAAGAACCTTATCTCCTACTTTCCAGTCTTTTTCTGGGGTTCTCTTAGCATCTGCAAATTTCTTGCACGTTGCTCTGGCCTCCTTCAACGATGCAGCAATCTGAGGCCACACTTGTGTCATTTGTTGGACCCATTCATCAACTGAAGTGTCTTGGGTGGATTGTTTAGGTAGTTCTGGGATGGGTACAAAGTCTTGTCCTGTAGCTATTTTAAAAGGGGTGAGGCCAGTGCTTTGATGCACTGCATTATTATAAGCTACTTCAGCAAATGGTAACAGTTCATCCCAATTGTCTTGTTGGTAGTTAATGAAACATCTCAAATATTGTTCTAACACTGAGTTCAGACGTTCGCATGATCCCGTCTGAGGGTGGTACCCCAAACTCAAGCCTTGCGATGCCCCCAGTAGTTTTAGGAATGCCCTCCAGAACTTGGCAGTAAACTGGACCCAGCGATCCGAAATTATTCGTTCTGGGACACCATGAGCTTGGTAGACGTGTTGTATAAATAACTTAGCCAGCTTGGGGGCTGATGGAAGGGATTGGCATGCCACAAAATGTGCTTGTTTGGAAAAAAGGTCTGTAACTACCCAAATAACTGTCTTTTTGTTGCTTTCAGGCAGGTCTACAATAAAGTCCATGGAAATTTGCTTCCAAGGAGCCCCTGGGTTCGCTACTGTCTGTAGAAGCCCCATTGGTTTGCCCCCTCTCTTTTTGGCCATTGCACACGTGGGGCATGTAGCTACATATTCCCCTACATCTTTTCTCATTGTTGGCCACCAAAATTGACGCCTGAGTAGATGTAATGTTTTCACAAAACCAAAGTGCCCAGCTGTTTTGCTGTCGTGACTTCTTTGCAAGACCCACTTTCTAGCGTCTGCAGGGACATACAGCTTATCTTGCCACCACCATGCCCCTTGTTTGTTCACTAGCAATTGGCTGTTGCTTTTAAACCAATCATCCTGAGCAATCTGGGCATTTAATTTTTTTAACAACTCTCCTTCTGGTTGTTCTTCACCCCTTTTTTTCTGAGCTCTAGTGACCACTCTTAGGGCTGCTTGGGTACATGGAATTACAGGAGCGACTACTTCCTCCCGCTTGCTGTTGTGTTGAGGCAATCGAGACAGGGCATCTGCCAGAAAATTTCCCCCCCCAGGAATATACTTCAGGGAGAAGTTAAATCGATGAAAATATTGTGCCCATCTCATTTGCTTGGGTGACAGCTTCCTCGGTGCAGTCAAAGCTTCTAGATTCTTGTGATTAGTCCAAATTTCAAAGGGATGGGGTGGTCCCTCTAACAAGTGTCTCCAGCAAACTAACGCCCAGCATACTGCGAACGCTTCCTTTTCCCACACCAACCAGCGTCTCTCAGTTTCTGAAAATTTCCAGGATATGTACACACATGGAAACGGCTCCCCCCCACCCCCTTCTGTAACAACACAGCTCCCACTGCCACATCCGAAGCGTCTGCCTGTATGACAAATGGCTGTTCTGGATCAGGGTGCTTTAAGATCGGTTCAGCCATAAACAGATGCTTTAAATTTTGAAAAGCTTCCTGGCACTCCTTAGTCCAGGCCAAGGGGGGCTCCAGGTTTTGATGCCTTCGTTTTGTCCTCGCCCTTGGTTTTCAACAAATCGGTGAGTGGGAGTGCTACTTGGGCAAAGTTGGGTATGAATTGCCGATAGAAGTTAGCAAAGCCCAGGAAACTTTGAAGCTGATGCCTGGTTTTGGGAGCCTCCCAACCCGTGATGTCCCTCACCTTGACCGGGTCCATTTCAATTCCCTGATGCAAAATTCTATACCCCAAATAGTCAATTTGCTGTTTATGAAATTCACATTTGGAGAGCTTGGCATACAATTGAGCCTCCAGTAGCTTTTTTAGTACCTTCCTGACCAATTGTACATGTTGCTCCATTGTCTCAGTGTAAATCAGGATATCGTCCAGATAAACCAACACCCCCTGGTATAAATGCTCTTGTAACACCTCATTTATAAGTTGCATAAGCACCCCTGCCATCCTTTTAATCCGAACGGCATTATTTCATAATGGAAGCACCCCAGGGGCGTGTTAAAGGCGGATTTCCATTGATCTCCTTCCTGGATTCGCACCCTGAAGTACGCCTCCCTTAAATCCAGCTTTGTGAAAATTTTCCCTTTGGATAAATGGGCCAACAGGTCTTTCATCAAGGGGAGTGGGTACCGGTTGTCAGCAGAAATGGCATTTAGCCCTCTATAATCTGTGCACAAACGCAGGGAGCCATCCTTCTTTTCCCTAAATAGCACTGGTGCAGCAATTTGAGAATGTGTAGGTACAATAAAGCCCCTCTTTAGATTCTTATCAATGAATTCCCGCAATGCTTCCAACTCTTTGGGTGTCATTGGATACATTTTCTTCCTTGGAAATTTAGCCCCAGGCTCAATCTCTATGGCACAGTCACTGGCACGATGGGGGGGTAGCTGATATGACTCCCTTTCGCTAAACACCTCCTGCAGGTTGCAGTATTGGTTGGGAATCTAAGTTGCAGCCTCTACTGCCTTTTCCCCACAGCGCCCATCTCTCCATCTGACAACGTTTCAGTAATTCCTTCAACTTCCACTCCCCCCTCCTTCGGGAAACATAAGATCTTCTTCTCCCAGTTCACTTCTGGGTTCTTTTTAACCAGTTCATGCCCAGAAGCACTGGGTTACATGCCATGGGAGTCACTAGGAATTTAATAGTCTCTCTATGGTCCCCCATAGTTAGCTCAAGCTCTTCAGTACGATATTCCACTGGCCCTCCCCCCGCTGGGGATCCGTCCAGCTGGGTAAAAATCACAGAGGTTTTGAGTCTCTTTAAGCGCAGTCCCAAACCCCGGGCAAGGGCGGGGTTAATCAGATTTCGGGAGCAGCCGGAGTCTATCAGCGCCCGTATCTCTGCCCTTCGATTAGTCCTCACCACCTTTAGTTCCACCCAAATTTTAATGGGACTCACCCCCATCTCTTCGCTCTCCAAGTCCTCCCATGAGCTGCTTTCTTTCTCTGGAAGAGCGACCGCCTGTCGGAGAGAGAGCGGAGCTAACAACTTCTGGGTTTTGCCGCCGCCGCGTGTTGCTGCTCTAGCTCCCGTCTCGCTGCTTACTGCTGCTGAGTCCTTCTTGCCGGGCTTCGAAGACTTTGGCCCCTTCCGCTCTGTCTTCTTGCCTCCTTGCTCTGTCTTCGCTTTAGGGCACGCAGCAGCAAAGTGCCCCAGCTCCCCGCAGTTGAAACAGACACGCCGGCTCCTGCTACTTTCTGGCGCGCTGGTCTTTGCCTTGGGTGCCGCCGCCTTTGTGCCGGGTAAGGGCGGAAGTCGGGTTCTTGCTTCTATGGTGCGCCATTGCTCCTCCACTTCGCTGGCCATCCCGCTGCTCGGTTTTTCTTACTTTCGTTACATTACCCGAACCCACAATCCCTGGCTTAGGACATGTCAGAATCCTCGCAAGTTTTTATAATAGATTATTATATGGCTAGTTTAAAAAATGGCTTTTTACATGCTGCGGTTCTGCCATTGTAAAAGGGGGGGAGGAGAGAAGGAATGCGAAACTGTTTAAAGCAGATGGCTCCTTATCACAGGCTCTGGCATACTCAAGGCAATGCCAGCAAGGGAATCAGAAGACCAAGAACTAAGGGCGATGTAAGGGGGGGGGAGAAGTAAGAAAAACAGCAGCGTAAGAAAAACAACAGTAGGACTTCCCACACTCACACCTGATTGTCATCCCATTGATTGAAACACCTGACTCTAATTTCCCCTTCAAATGAACTAATAATCCTAGAGGTTCACATACTTTTGCCACACACAAATAGGTAGCTTTGGATCATTTCCCTCAATAAATGGACAAGTGTAATGTTTTTGACTCATTTGTTTAACTGGGTTTTCTTTATCTAGTTTTAAGACTTGTGTGGAGAACAGATCACATTTTAGGTCATATTTATGCAGAAATATTTAACATTCAAAAAGGTTCATCAAACCTTTAAGCATCATTGTGGCAATGAGTCCTTTAATAATATATTTAAGATCCTAAATCAGGCAGAGCTGGGTGGACAGATCAATATCATGCTCTCATTTTTTTTACTGCAATCCAAACTTCTGGCATAAGATGCTGCCCCATCATTGGCAGAATTACAGCAAATGAAGAACTGTTAATAACTGCCACTGAATTGGCTCTAGCAGAACTAGATGCTGGTCTGATGACCAAAGCGTATATCAATGGCCAAAATGACTGAGCTCTCTTTCACAACGTTTATGTTAAACCAATAATGGTTAATTGCAGATACAGCATCCTTAATACTCCAGAAAATATTGGACATTAATGAGAAGCTTGATAAACTTCATCAGTCTTTAAACTGTGTCTTTGTTAGTAAAAATGACAAGGAGATTGGGACAGTAGCTGGAAGGGGCCACAGAGTATAGGCAGATGAAGAAATTGTAATTATGCTATGAATTGCTGTACCCCTAACATTCATTAAAAAGGTCTCAGGTGTGTATTTTTCAATTGTTACAGATGATCTTCCTAATGCAATTAATGTTGTAGTCATTTCTATAATTCCTTATTGAAATAATAAGTTTTAAGAAGAACTGGAAGTAGATGCAAGATTAGATAGGAGAGCCCTATACTGGAAGATTCTGCTAATAAGCAGATACATCTTTGTGGATGCATGTAGGAATATGCAAATATGTCTCTGTAAAGAGGCCTTAACTGACTATATTAAAATCTTACATCAATGTCCACAAATCAGTTGATTTCAACCTATCAGAATACTCAGTCACTTAATTTAAGATTGCCATCTGTAAATAGATAGGACATGAGCTTAAAATTGACAAATTTGTATTATATAAATAGTATTCATAAGTGTATTTTATAAGAACTCTGATAATCTTAATAACACAGACTGAATTTGGTATTATATTACAATTTTATTAAAACAAATACAATAATTGTTATCAGCTTTGTCTTAATTCACTAGGCAGATGTGCTTTAGACTTTTAAATCACAAAATTAACATCATTTCCTTTGATGTTAATAAATCATTTTATCCCCAAAAAGAGTGGCCAACAACAACAAATTATATTGTTTATTATGTAGAGAACTTTTTAATCTGATTTTAATACCACTATGGCTTAAAGTCTATGTGGAGATTTAAAAAAAAATCCCAATTACTTAATTTTTTAAAAAAAGTGAACAATATTCCAGTTTTTTTAGTAGTAGACACCTGTAGATTTAATCTAATATTATGTTTCCCCAAAATATTAAAACATGTGTCTACCTCTGTACAAATCATTTTAAGTATTAAGTAACATAATTATGTTGACCCTGGGATACTTTCACTGAGTTTTCAATATTAAAAAACCTGACATTTACTAATACATTACATCACAAAGGTATTTTAAATAAACATCCTTACTAAGTTGTTAAAAATAATTCTATGTATTTGTTACATAGCTGTTAGTAATACATAACATCCTAACAAAATCAATAATATTGGAACCCATGCCAGGCAAGAAATCATGGTTCAGAAACTATAGTGAATGGCTTTGCACCTTGCCCTAAACCAAATCCCACCCTCTCCAAACAAAACAAAAACAAACCACCAGCCTCAAATATATTAGTGACCCAAATCCCAGTGTCCTTGATCAAGAAAGTGCTCATAAAATTACAGTAGCATTTTGTTAAAGCAATACAAAATTAGCATATGCTATACTATAATGGCTTCACATCTAAGCAAATATAAATAGCTTTGGGACAAAGAAACTGCATAATTATGTTCATAGCCATGAATATGTTAAATAATTCAACTGGTTACAAACAAATTCAAGTGAATCCTTTTGGGGGAGAGGGCATGACTAATAAATCCTATATTTGTATAATAAGCAAGAAATGGGCAGCAGCAAAGGTAATGTACAGTACATATCAATGGGTATCCTCATAAGTGAATGCTTCATCAGCAAAAGTTTCAGTAGGGCCTGCTGGAGAGACGATCAAAGCTATATCTCTTGAGCTTTTTTTCTCTCAAAAGAAACAGAATATATAACATATTGTGTATCATTCCTTGGCAATTCTTAGTTCCTCAGGCGTTTCTCTACATAGGAAAGAAAAAGTCACTTAAAAGAACAAAACCTACATTTCTGAAAACCAAACAGAAATGATAAAATATGTACTGAATACCTGGAAAAAATTATTACAGAATTTCCCAAATCCTACATGAAACAACAAAATGAAAAGAGAAGGGCAGGGGTTCAAATGGTTGAACCTGAAATTATCTTGAAAAAGGAAGAGTTATATTTATTGTAAAAGTTTGCTACAGCTATAATAACTGTGGTATAATAAGTTATAAGCTGGAACTACTGGGAGGGTTAAGAGTTTGGGCTAGGACTGAAGCCTTGGTGGAGGGCAGATTGAGCCCATGACAAGTATGATCGTGGGGTTGCTGGATATGTAATTCTTATTGACTTAAGTTAGCCCTGACCTGGGCCCAGGTGGCTGTATTGTCTGGTACCTTGACCTCCACCTGCTGTTGATAAATGTGAAGCGAAACTATGTCCATTCAGGATACAATTGTGGATGAACACATAGACCTAGTGTGTTTTACTGAGACCTGGCTGAGATGTAGCCAATTGGGATATTGCACTATTGGAAGTTTGCCTGGATGGGTTTCAGGTCTACAGACGCTAAGGTTAGGAGAAGGGATAACTGTGATTTTTCATGGGACTCCCATTGACCTGAAGGTGATTGACTGCAAATGTCTATGTGCGGAGGTGAAACTTCTGCTAATATCCCAACCATTTAGCTGTCCCATCACAAGCTTCTTTGGGCTGTTGTTAGAGTTCCTGAAGCTGGCTGTCTTGAGTGACTTCAGTCTCCATGGCCTGGGAAGGGATTCCGGTATAGTTGTGAGTTCATGGTCTTCATGGCTAGCATGGGCCTAGTGCAAATAACTGCAGCACTGACTCGTGTATGGTCACATGCCTGAGCTGTTCTTTAGTTTGGAACAGATGAGAAGTGATCTGAATACAGGTAGTCCTCGCTTACCGACCATTTAGTGACTGTTTGAAGTTACAACAGTGTTGAACAAAGGGACTTACAATCAGTCCTCACACTTAAAACTGTTTCAGCATCCCTGTGGTCACTTGATCGTGATCTGGGCACTTGGCAACCAGCTCACACTTACAACGGTTGCAGCGTCCTGAGGTCATGTGATTGCCATTTGTGATGTTCCCAGCTGGCTTCCGGCAAGCAAAATCAATGGGGAACTGCGTGATTCACTTAACAGCCATGGTGATTCACTTACTGACCACTGCAAAAAAGTCATAAAATCGGGTGTGCCTTACTTCACCACCACCTGGCTTAACAATGAATTTTCTGGTCCCTATTTTGGTTGTTAAGGGAGGACTACCTACATGGAGCATATTAACATGAGTCCTGGTCAGATTACTTGTCAAACTGTGGATCACAGTAACCCTGGACCTCTGCAAGTGTAGTAGATTCTTTAGACTTGTCTACCCAAGGTGGCTGAGGGATGTAGAGGGTTTCTAGAGGGCAATTAGGGAACGTCTCAAAAATTTGGTGAGCAATTTTGTTTCCTGACTAGTTGATCTCTGGAATGCAAAGATGGCCAGAGTATTAGATGAGATTCATTCGGCAAGGCCTCTGCTCAGTTGCCAATCCCATGCAATTCTTTGGTTTACTGAATTGATCAGAAGACATTAGAGTGACTACAGCAGAAAAACAGAAGTGAGTACTGAGCACTGGTAAGAGCTCATGTTTGAACCTACACAGTGGTGTTAAGAGTAGCAAAGTGGCAATTGTTCTGTGCACTTATCGTACCTGCTGATTCCCACTCAGCAGCCCTGAATAGGAAAAGGTTGGTAGAACAAAACCATGCAGGGTGACTTTGAAGATTTCTTGGCAACTGGGCAAAGTTGCTCGTATCCACTCTAATGGATTAGGAAGATTACCTTCTGGTGAGTTATCACCAAAACCTTTGGGATTTTTCTTATGGAGCCCAAGATATGGTCCTCTGTATCTCAATTTTGCCACCTGTGAGCTAATTCCATGCCCCTTCTGGCTTATTCAGCTTTCTGGGGAGATGTAAGTTGATTCTGGGAGTGCTGGTTATCACCTTTAAAGCCTTTAAAGCACAGCAGTGGGCTACTTCATGCAACAGGTTGCCAAAATTGATTTTAACCATTTGCTCTGGTAATTTAAAAGGCCCTCCTGAGGGTCCTTTCTCTTTTTTATGGGGTATGTGCCAGGCAACGGCCTTTTCAGTGATGGCCTCCATTTTATAGGCATGGTTGGTTCCAACTCTACAGGTATCATTCTCTACAGGAAGCCTGCACAACTCATAGAAGGAAAAGGCCAAGATTACTACCTTAAAAATAATCACAGGCCACACAGTAATAGCTGGCATGCTGATCAGCTATTTGGTGGCTAGTGGTGCATCGGCAGCGATGGAGCAGGCAGCATCTATGAGGCCTGAAGCTATTTAAGGTGTTCGGCAATGTGGCTGCAAAAAACTTAAAAAAAACACTGGTGGACCACACAAGGCTGCTTGGCACATTTGGCCCTTCGTTTGCATAACTACTTTGATGTACCAGTTTTTGGTTTGTTTTATTGTTGAGTTTTATTGTTTATATGTTTTTAATGCATTTTTGGGGGATCTATTTTGCCCCAACTAGAGTTATTTGGATTGGAGTTAGGCTATAAATACTGTAAAATATATACATAAATACATACATGAAATCAATGAATTGTTAAATAAATAAATACAGTACATACAAACCAGTATTATTCATCCTATTTGCCTTTTAAAATATTTATTTCTATTTATTTATACACACACACACACATACTTACATACATACATATATTTACACATTTATCTATCTACCCTGACTCAGAAATATATATTTGGTAAATTTCTAAACTGTTTTTTAGAACTTGAATCCTTTCTAAACTTATGTTCTTTCTTTTTTTAAATAGTAATTTTATTAAAAATTACAACTGCAAAGATAAAAAGAATAAAAAGAAAAAATAGAAGCTGCAGAAAAAAAAGAAAGAAAAAATAAGAAAATAGTAAAGAAAAAGAAAAGAAATATATAAAGAAATGACTTTCCCCTTCATCACAATTTTAGTAACTTATCATCTTCTCTTAAAATACAACACATGATCTCTTTTTCCCATATCTCACCTCTTATCTATAAACAAATTCTTAAAGCCTCCTTTCAGTCCTGATGAGTCAAAGTCAATTAAGGGTTACCCGAGATAACACATCTATTTTAACCTTGATCAAATAAACCAACTTTATATTCCTTCCTTTTTCACTTCTAACAATCTTGATCTTTAGTCCCTTCAAATAATGTCCTAGAACTTGATTTCTTTTTATTTTTTCTTTGTCCCTTCTCACAAAATTTGTCAAAGCTTTAACAAGCCTCTTTCATAAATCCAATGTAGGAAAATTATCCAAGTCACTCTCTTGATTTGTATATCCCTTTTCATTACTAAGACATCAGCCAGCTTCTTTTGTATGTCCAGTGTAGCATCTTTTTCCATATCTTCTTGTAGCCTGTCATTTTTAAATCCACTTTCACATCAATCTCAATCTTGTCAGGTAAAACTTATTCCTCTTCTACAACATCTTTTAAACATAATCTATCTATAGAGGTGGACACTCTTAAAATTAACTTCTAGGTCCATTGTTCAAAAATATCCTTCAATATGTCCAGTGTTAAAATATTTTGCTTCATTCTGTATTAGTAAGTCAAATTTAAGTGTCCTTCTCCTTTAACTATAATCTTTAGTTCCTTCTGGTTCCCTCTAAGTGTCCAACCTTCAAAGTCTCATCCTATCTTTTTTTTTTTTCATAAATCTTTTATTAAAAGTTTTAAAGAGAAGATAAAAACTAACAAAAACAAATATGGTGTAAAGAAAACAAAGACAGAAAAAGAAAGAAAAAGATAAAGATGTAGAAAGAAAAGATAAAAAGAAATAGAATCTTTAGATTTTCTTTGCAACAATACAAGTATGATTACAAAGTTATCTCTTACTCCAAGATTACAAAAAAAGCTCACTTTTTTCTATTATCTATTTTTTTTTTCTAATCATCAAAACCATAAGTCATAAGTGCATTTTTTTATCTGTTTCATGCAAAAAGTCTATAAGGGGCTTCCAGTCAGCCATAAATATAGATGTTGTCTTTTCTCTAATCAGAGAAGTTAATTTAGCCATCTTTGCAAATTCCATCATCTTCACCAACTATTCCTCTATTGTCGAGGCTTCCTATATTTTTTATTTAAAAAAAGCATTTTCCCATGGGAAGATTTCTTATAATTAATTCCAAAATCTTATTTCAAATAGATCTGGACCCTTAGTCCGTTTTTAACTTTCCAAAATCAAAGTTCTTAATTACCCTTTTACTGCTTATTCAAAAAAAAAAGTCCTTAAACTTGTATTTAACATTTCTTTCGCCAAGGATTGAAGGAAAC
This sequence comes from Liasis olivaceus, assembly GCA_030867105.1. Classification (NCBI taxonomy): domain Eukaryota; kingdom Metazoa; phylum Chordata; class Lepidosauria; order Squamata; family Pythonidae; genus Liasis; species Liasis olivaceus. The sequence goes on from CM061351.1 coordinate 62,698,782, forward strand.
TCATCTGGTGTTTTCAGACTTGTCGATCCAAAGGTTCCTAATAGCTAAAAAGCAGTTAACAAACAATTTCCGAAAGTGATTAGAAAAGGAAGTATGAGATCCCAGTGTCCTTAAAGGTGCTGACCATGGTTTGAGCAAGATGGCTATTCCCTCATTTTCCAGAGCTCTAAACCCACTGAAGACCACTCTCTTGCAGTTTCCACATAAGGAGCAACTGTCTGGAGCATTTGTGGGTGATCTCAAGTCCTGTCCTTAACTGGAGAGGAATTATGAACAGCTGGTCTACTTGTTGGCTCTTTATTCCACTGTGCTCATTGGCTCCGTTTTCAGTTCACCATTTTTTCCCTAGAAGTCCACCTATCTTATTCTTTCTATGCCAAAGCTATAGCATTTTTGCACAAAACATGGACTGAAGCATTAGCTATGAAATCAGTCAGCCAAGAAAAGGTAGGAATTACTGTGGCCTGTAGTAGTTTCTGTGATAATAAAAGCTTTGAGAAATAAATCTCTCTGCTGCTGACAGTAAAATTTCTCTAGCTCTCCCTAAGACATTTTTTTCCTTGAAACCAACGCTAACCTCCTGTGATTTTGAGGTAGAGCTGTCCATTATTTGCAACCTCCTATATTATTCTCACTGTTGCCTAATTGATGCATACTTTATTAAGTCATAGAGAATGTATAAATATGAAATGATTAACAGCAAGCATATCAATAATTAAAAGTTAATTTCATTTGAATACTTTTGCACCTTCATCTTTCTGAATTTAAGTTATTTTATTTCCTTTTAAAAATTTCTTCAAGTCACATAAGCATTAAAGGTGCCAATTATATAAGAAAAAAAAATCCTAAATCCATATTTTGGCAATGTCATTATTAGACTAATAAAAATATTTCCTTCATGGGAAATCTGGAATTTATCTTTACATTTTTAACACACACATACATACGCACAATATATCCACGTACCTACTAAATACCTATTATTGTATTAATACATGCTTTAACATGAGTGTTAATGTAAAGAAACTAAATAAACTATTGAGTAAATAAATCCCAAAAGTTATATTTTAAAAGCTCTTGGAAGAAAGGCAGGATATATATCTAATGAATGGATGAATGAATGTTTACCGGTATATCTTCAAAGGCTGAGGCATCTGTGATAGAGTAGGCAATGAATTGGTTGGGCTCACAAGCATAGCACTGTATATATTAGAGGCACCCATAAAAATACAAAGGAGTATGGGTCCTATGATGGCTCCTTCTAGTCCTAGGTAATATGTTCCACCAGCTATAGCAAGTCCTGTCAGATAAGGATGACCTCCTCTGCAATCAAATAACAAATTAAATTACTGCAATGTCATTTCAGAACAATCAGTGCTGTATTTATAGCAGATTAAAGCATTCCTACCACAATATCCTTTGTAATGGCAATTTGTGATTTACCATCCCCCGCCCCAATACTTAGAACAGAACTCTGCAATGAAGACTATAGTTTGACTTCAAATAAATCTTGAATGTGTGTTTTGGGAGCAGTTGGATAACCTAAGTACATTCATGACTTTAAGGAAAAGGCATATGGATATGTTTTGAGTGGGAGGAAGAAAGACTGGGAGAGAATAAATGGCAGCACAATGTCTGGTGCTGGATGGGAAGAGTGATGATGAAAGCATGGTGTCATTTGAGGGCCTAGGTTGGTAGAAGAGAAATGAATGTACCAAGTGACAACAATACCAAACAACAACTGGTTCTAGAATGATTATCTGATTAAATTAGAGGCATTATTTTATCTATATAGAATAGGTATACATTTAGAGATGTTTTGCAAAATTAATTGTTTTATCTTCTATGAAATGGATATTTATTGGATGTAGGCAAAATACTTTCTTAGCCTGATATATATAATAAAAGAAGTCATGTCAGAAACATTGATTCTTGCTTTGGTTTGATTCAGCTTTGTGAAAATGCATAGGGCTTCCTGATTATTTTACTTGGCTTGCCTTGCTTCCAGACCTTTTTTAGATTTTGAGAAAAGCAGAAAGTGAAGAAGAACTAAAGAGCCTCTTGATGAGGGTGAAAGAGGAGAGTGTGAAAGCTGGCTTGAAACTCAACATTAAAAAAACTAAGATCATGGCATCTGGACCCATCAATTCCTGGCAAATAGAAGGGGTAGAAATGGAAGCAGTAACAGACTTCATTTATTTGGCCTCCAAGATCACTGCAGATGGAGACTGCAGCCATGAAATTAAAAGACGCTTGCTCCTTAGGAAGAAAGCTATGGCAAACCTAGATAGCATATTAAAAAGCAGAGACATCACCTTGCTGACAAAGATCTGCATAGTCAAAGCTATGGTTTTTCCAGTAGTAATGTACGGCAGTGAGAACTGGACCATAAGAAAGCTGAGCGCCGAAGAATTGATGGCTTTGAACTGTGGTGCTGGAGAAGACTCTTAAGAGTCCCCTGGACTGCTAGGAGGTCAAACCAGTCAATCTTAAAGGAAATCAACCCTGATTGCTCATTGGAAGGATTGATAATGAAGCTCAAGCTCAGTTACTTTGGTCACCTAATGCGAAGAGAGGATTCTTTGGAAAAGACCCTGATGCTGGGAAAGATTGAAGGCAAAAGGCGAAGAGGACGGCAGAGGATGAGATGGTTAGATAGCATCACTGAAGCAATGAGCATGAAACAGCAAACTCAGGGAGGCAGTGAAGGACAGGAAGGCCTGGCGCAATAAGGTTCACGGGGTCACGAAGAGTCGGACACGACTTAACAATTGAACAACAACAAGATTCTATATCAGTTATCAGAAGAAGCAGGAAGTTGATATCTAACCACAAGCAGAAACAAACAAATGTACTGTATGTCTCCGCAGACAGAAAAATATGATTTGCACAGATAGAAGAAAAATGGATTTTGAAAGATGGCAAAAGGCCATTCTATATATGGAGAAGAAGGGTATAGAGCCAATAACAGGAACAGATTTGAAATGGGGTGCTTGGATATTTAAATTAAAAAAGGAGATGCCTGGAAAGGGAGTTTAATGATAAATTGATGAGTCTTCCTGGAGAAATTCGTGTGGTGTCTTGGAGCCAAAATTTGATAGAAACATCTTTGGGCTTCCTCAGGTTGATTCTGATAGAGACATACCAAGAGGGCAGAGCTGACTCAAAATCTCAAGCTGTTAAATACTGGGAAGCTCAGATGGGTGTTTCCTGGTGCTGGGTCACCTTGGGATCTGGGACCCAGCATGGGATCAGAAAGAGTTTTGTAAGTAGAAAATATGTGCATACAGTTCTAAGACTCAACTGAACCAGCTCAACAGGTTTTGCCTTTTTCTGAAATGTATGGTCTGTTGTAATATTAGAATTTACAACTGGCCATAATTCCATGGTAACAATTTTATGAAAGTGTTCATGACACTGTTTCAAAACTCTGAATAAGGCTATAATGCCAAAAGAGGCAGGAGATAAAGAATAAAATATAGCAACTGTTCCTATACAAGCATACATGCATATTTACTTAGTTTCTTTACATCTTACCTCTCTTTGAGGGTTTCCTGCAATTTTATCCCAGCAATCACAATTTGTGAGATAGGATGAGACATGAACCTGGATCTCCCCAAAAGGTTCAAAATATACTATGCTATATATATTTTCAGTAATGTTGAAGAAAATCACAAATATTTAAGCTATCTCTCCTTTTACTAAGTAATCTTTTTCTCCACGCGTCACATTTGCTCCTGAGGAAATATGCCAGTGGTGGAGGGAGACAGAACTACTCTACACGTATATTCTCCCCACTGCACACATCAACTATACATGCTGTCTTTCTATCACACAGAAGCACACTTTATAATGTGCAATTTCCTGAAAATAACCTAATCCTTAATTGATTCTATATGGTCTTGAAAATGATCTTCAGTGTAATTTTTAGAGTAGCATCCATTCTCATTTTCTTTTAACATTATGTCTAATGAACAGAAATGCCTGTTTTAACATGGTGGTATAAGTAAATAATCTAAAAATATTTCTGGATGTTGACTGATCTGTTATAGAACTTTTTTCAATATAGTAAAAATTGTTTTAAAATATTCACCCAGATATATCCAAATAGATTGCCGTATCTACAAAATAAGTTGGCAATAGATGACAAATGAAGAGGAACATAGCTTTATATCCTTTTCCTTGTACGAGCCAAAGATCTAGAACTGCAGGTATGGTTGCCCAGTATGTTCCCAGAAATGGAACCACTCCAAGTATAGCAGCCAGTGCTAAGGATAGACAAAGTTTGGAGTTAGAAAGGAAAATGTAACATTTGCAATTAATTATTTAGGAATATAATTCCACAAGAATTTTGCAACTTCATATATCTATACTTAAATTCAAAGGGTAATCTAGGTAGAACATAAGAAATCAAGATAAAAGAGTTTATAATTATTTTGCTTATAAAAAAATGGGTCATCACACCCTGAATTTCGATGCTACTGGATCAGGAACCAAGAATTAAGGCACCATAACTTTGTACCATATTACATGAGGAACAGCTATACTGATAGAAATAACAAAATACTGTGAGTTGAATTAGAAGACTATAATTTGTGTTCAAGGCAGCACAAGAACAGGAATGATTATCAAGGAAATCCTTTGCCCATTCTTCCCCTTTGCAGATCCTTGTGCTTTTGGAAGCTTCTTCAGTCAGAGGATCCTCAAGAAAGTTCTGAAACATGACTCTGTTCTAGAAGGGAGAATTGGCAACTCTGACTGAAACAAGTTGCCAATTCTGAAAGGGGGAATTGTCCCCCTTTCAAAATCTTATGAAACTTTTGCTCCACATCTCAAGTATTTTGTGAGGATTTTTCTACCTTTTCAAGCAGTAGAGGAGGCAGCAGCAGGATTCTCTCTTCATTTATTTTTCCACAAGCATGGTACAAACCATTGCACTGAATTCAGACTTGGTTAGTTGAACTTCCTTTCCCTTAATAGGATTTATTTTATGACAAACTTGTGCCACTGAGTTATCACATTCATTTTTACACATATATCGAGGGGATAAAGAAGTTTAATTACACTGATAGAACTGAAACTATAATTAAATGAACAAAAAGGAGGCTAATCAGTCAGAGGTTTAATGTAAGGATTTACAGTATATATTCTGTATCTTCAATACTGAATCCTACACTAAATTTCAGATAAAATGTAAAAACTATTACCAAAAATGGAACATGAGCATTAGACATTGAACATAAGCATTAAACATTCAACATATTCTTTTTTGTTCTCACCTGAGGGTATGAAGACAATGTTAATTCCAAAGATGGTATGAGTCAGCCAGGTGTATAGCCCATAGAACCCAGCCATTTTGAGAGATGCATCGAATACCCCTCTAGAAGAATAAAAAAGGCATATAAAAATGATGGGTTAAGTTGTAAGATTACTGTTTACTTAGATAATGATGATAAATACATACTTATCAGTTCCTTCTGGATAAAAGCTATTTACTATAAATTTGCTTAAAGATAAAAATAAATCCAAAATTTAATGACTGGTATTTTTTAATCAGTCTTTTAGTTCCCCAATAGTAGAAAGGGAAGTTTTAAATAGAAATAAATAAAATAATAGTTAAGCTACTGAATCCAGAAGGAATCAAAACAATATTTGCAGCTTGGCAAAGATATTGTGAAAAATAAAAATTAAACAATTTAAAAACCAAAAATGCAACAGCACTTCCTTTTTAAGTACTGTGCATCTTCCTCTTTGGAATGTAACCTTTTCCATACTATACAGAATTTTAATTACAAATTTAAACTTTTCACAAATTGAAGTTACAATCTTCTAATATAGCAAATACTTTGGTAATTTGTAATCAGGCATGTATATGTGTATTGCAATAAACAATAAGAAATTGTGTAGTGTTCCCTTCCCACCAATTGTAACAGTATTTACTTAATTTGTATGTTTGATGTAAATATTTAAAAAATAATAAGAAGCACTGTGAACACTTTAATTTGTTGAAGGAATATTAATTATTAATAGTAATAGCAAAATGATTGCAGCAATATTTATATTTTAAATATACTACTCAAAAAATCATTACTTGAAGCTCTGATTTGTATGGAATGTTTATAATTATAGGAAAAACATAGAGACTTCCCAGTTAGTTTACAAAAGAAACTTGAGCACAAATGGTGTAGAAGGTATCTGTGATTGAACTCTTCAAGAAAAAAACCAACCAACTAACCAACCAACCACAATAAAAAGACCATTTATATCATTAAACATAATTAGTTGTGATTTATATGGAAGAAAATGAAACAAATTAACAAAAAGACTTTTTTCAAATAGAAATCACTCATGAGCAGTAGTTAACAATTTTCAGGCCAAAATAATGGAGGTAGCATTTTCCAAAATGAATTAGTCTATCTCAGGAAACATAACCTTCAATAATTTTAACAAATAGCCTGTGTGCATGCACTCATGTGAAAATATCACACACACTAAATTGCACTGAGGCCGTGACAACATGCAACTTAGTAATGTGCAATATCACCACCAGAGCAAGCAGGATGGGAACTTCAGAGAAGAAGGGTCTGGTACATTCAAAATGAAAAGAGCATGCCACTTTGGAAAAGGACAATATTTCACGCAAAAGATGTACATGCAATTCAGAAATATATTATTTCAGTGATTTCTGCCACTGTCATGAAGAAAATGAGGATGATTATAAGCTGAATTTTGCTAGCTTTAAAAATAACGCTACTCAAACTACATGTTTACAAGTTAGTAACAAAGAGTGTTGTGTGAACTGTTGAATAGCCAAGAATGTATTTATTGACTGAGGAGATTCAGATTGCAGTTTACTTATAGCTAAAGATCATTAGTTCCCTTTGAAGTAATTACTCTTCGTTGGCTCAACATGGTGTCACTGTTTTGTTTTGTGATTCCTGGTGAATGCTTGCACAAATCCCTGCAGTCAAAGATTTCGGAAGTGGTTTGCCATTTCCTCCTTCCTAGGGCTGAGAGAGAGGGACTAGCCCAAGGTCATCCAGCTGACTTCATGTCTAAGGTAGGACTAGAACTCATGGTCTCCTGGTTTCTAGCCTGATGCCTTAATTACTACACCAAACTGTCTGATCTCACTGTTAGTTGGGAAAAAAATAGAGAAGTGTGTGGTACGTATACTACCCTGACCTCCTGGAGAAATGTGGAACAGAAATCTAATTAATATTTAAAAACCTTGAACACACATACACATATGTGTGTGTGCATAATTAATTAAACAACCAATATTAGCAAAATTGAGTACTATTGGGTTTTATTGTATTGTCCAATGTACTTGACTATTTAGAAGTCTAGGAAGCCTCTATTATGGTGTTCAGTATGCACCAGTCCATAAAATGTAGGGGTTAAATTGACATGTAGGCCATGCAGAATCTCATATACACATGCTCATCACAATCATGCAAAGATTTCATTTCAATATGCATTCTTTATGACTCAGAGAGGAGAGATGATGCAGTATAGTTGTTTATTGGTTTAACTTGGACCAGGAAGACAAAGCTTCAGGTCCCTACTTGACCAAGACTTGTGGTTCAAGCACTCTCTCAGCTTAACCTACCTCACTGGGTTGCTGCTGTATAGATAAAACTAAGGGAGATTCTTATCAGAAAAAACATGGAATGTAAATGCAATCCATTTTTTTCTATACTTCAATTATCATGAACTTCCTTATACTTGTCCTGTAAATGAAAAATGTAAATGTAAATTTGCCCAGTTGAGCATTATCTCCTGTGATCTGAAGCCTAAATATACAATGAAATCTTCTTTCCTCAAACACACAAAATAACTTCCAATTTATCTGGGATTCAGATTGTATGGATATTGCTCAGTTGTTAGGAAGACCCTGCAATATATTTCCTATCCAGGTAGTGAAATGTGCTATTCATATGGGGCTCAAAATCCATTCATTTTCTTTGTGATCTTGTTTACATATCATGCTAAAACACAATTTGGCTTGTTTGGTTTCAGTATATGGGGTGTACTAATATCAATGTGATATATTATTTAATATAAATCCCTCAGGGCATGAAGGCAAAATCTATCACATTAAAAATAATGCCTATCAAGATTATGCTTGGCAAAATAAAGTTATGATCAGGATGAACAAATGCACCAAAAGGAAACAGCCTGTATATTTTAGAAAACAAATAACTTTTATTTTGTCCTAGATAAAAAAATAAGGGGGAGTTAAATGTCTAAGCAACAAAATTGAATTATTTTAAAGAGATGCTTTGGAAGAGATGAAAGATAAGCAAAAGCATACCATATGGATAGAGAAATGAAGGAATCAACTGAATGATTTTATGAGAGTTTGATAACTTAGTTAAAGCAAGAGAAATTATAGCACTTCCATTTTTTTCTAGGAATGTGGATCAAATGGAAAATACATTTCATTTTGAAGTTGGAAAAAAAACCTCAGAACAAGTGTTCTTGATGGAACAAAACTTGAAATAGCTCAAGTGTTCCATGAACCAGTGGAATACAACTGAAATTATATTAAAGCTTTTACATGTTTTAAGTGTTTCTGCTAAAGAAACAATGAAAGAACAATATAAACTTGGAAGCTGGAACAAGAGTAGCTGGGATGGCAGACCTGACTCCCAACCAGCAGAAAAAATGCTTCCTTTGATATCCCCCAGAATCAGAATCAAGCCTCTCCTTTCTCACTCAGCAATCTAAGGCTGTAATGGGGAATTACAAGGAGCTATGTTTTATTACAAACAGTTAATAGACTGAATTTATACTTACAGAATCAGTAATGATTTATATACTTTATACTTACAGAAATCAGTAATGATTTTTCTAATGAATTCTTTCACTGGTCTGGGACAAGGCCTTTCTTGATTGATTACACTGTAATCTCATGGAATTTGGCACTCTTTACACAAAAATTCTATCTAGATAGTTGATCTGAAACTGATAATCTTCCTAGCATCACAGTGATAACACATTTGATAACCTGTTTCTGGAATTGGACCCTATTGCTAACATGGAATTTGATCTAGAGCTGGTTTGTGCTAAATATACCCAACAGTGCAAAGAGGCAACATCTGAATTATCTTTTCTGAAGTAACCTCACACATTTAGTTTACAATAATTGAAGGTGGGTCTGGAAACTGTATTTTACAGACCCGTATTAAACCTATTCAGTCACTCCAGCCCATATCGTCTGCTCAGATACCAAGGAAGAGAGAAGATTTTGAAAGTAAATCTTGCCCCTCTCAGCCCCAGTTTGATATACAGTGCCTTAAGGCCAAGAATTAGGATTAGGCAATTTAAACTATATAGTGTAAGGAGGATACAGATTTATATTCTATCCAGGACTCCTACTGCTGAAAAAAAAAAGTATAACTTCCTATTATAAACCAAGAAAAGAGAATTTACCAGGACTTCCAGGCTACAATTAATAGCAGCATCACAAGCCAGGAACCCAGCCTTATTTTGGTACTTGATAACTTCCCATTCAATTAATACTCCCCTTACCAGAAACAGCATTTTAGGCATTATGTGCAAAAGAAGACCCATCTGAATTCAAATTAGAGCTCAATATTGACCAACTCCCCAACTGGGTTCCAGTTATAAGCTCTGAAATAACTGACCTCATAAAACAGCCAGGCAAATACTTAAGTCTTATTGTAATAATGTAGAATGGTGGACCCTGTTCTCATTACCCTGTTCATCTATATTGATCACACTGTACAAATATCAAAGGACAGGGGTCTAGCTGTTATAGTGCCCATTTATTAAAAGGGTAGTTGTAAACTGCCTGCTAACTATTGGTCCATCATTCGTTGACTTTAGATTTGCATTTGATTTCATTTCTGTGGAGTCCTTGGGGTTCTCTGAGCTTGGTTCTTTTCCTGCAAACGTTTTATTACCCGGCTAAGTAACATCTTCAGTGCTGGAATGGGATGGGGTTTGCTCTCTGTTTATATACCCTTGTATGCCCTGCCAGTGTTGGTGGGGGTTGATTGATTACGGCATGTACACACTATTCAAAAGAGACAAAAGACCAGAACAGCTCCTCACCAGCAATTATCACCAAGATAAGCAGAGGTTACCACAGGGCACACAAGCAAGCAGCAAACAATACCCTAATCAAGGAACTACCAGAAGAACAAAACAAAACCCCTGCCCCCCACCAACACTGGAAGCGCATGCAAGAGTATATAAACAGAGAGCAAACACCATCCCATTCCAGCACTGAACATGTTACCTAACTGGGTAATGAAACATTTGCAGGAAAAGAATCAAGCTCAGAGAACCCCAAGGACTCCACAGTTCAACCCTGAACTACACATATTCACCTCCATTGATTTCATTTCTAGAACAAGGTTGTAGGATACACTCATAAATACTTCTATAATTCTATTCTAACTACCCAGTGTTGTTAACCTTTATGAGAATTCCAGAATAAAGGGTTATTGCAGTATGTAACACTAAAGAGATCCCAACCCAAAGGGGTATATTTTGGCTCCCTTATTGTTTAACCTGTATATTAACCCTTTTGTGGGCAAAATAACTAGAGCACAACCTCCCCAGAATTACCCAGTAGGCATACTGCTGTCAGGATTAGCCCATGAAACTCCAGGAGACAGTACAGATTCAATCCAGCAAGGTTTATTGGCTTCACTCCCGTTACAGAAATCTTCTCAGAGTGAGAGCAATTCCCAGGGTCACCCCACAAACATCCTGCATTCCTTAGGGAGGTGCCAGTCTCATTCTCTTATCTCTTCCTCTCTGCATTCTTACACTCTGGGGATAAGAGTACGTGCTTAACCCCTTTCGCTCTAGCTCTCACAACTGCAACCCTATGTATGCAGATGATGTAATGCATTTATGACCTTTGCAGGTCTGTAAAGCAAAGGAAAGATGAAGTAAGATCATAAGCCCAGTCATGGTTTCACTTAGCAACTGCTTCACTTAACAACCAATCCCAAGTTGCCAGTCCCTATTGTGGTCACTAAACAAGGACTTTCATAGTTCCACTACTTTCATGTATTTTGAATTATGCCATTCAAAATGCACAAAAAAGAATGGTAGCTACACTGTCCCCCCACTTTAACAGAGGGCCACAGCATTAAAAGCACTAAAGCTTTATTCAGCAAAAGTATATATACAATTATTGTTTAGTGCTCAATACTGTTACTGTTCCTTTGCCCCAATGGAAACAGTTATGGTCCCTAAGGGCTCTATTTCAAGTGGCCCCATGTGTTCCTAATGTACTAATAAGGAGGGAGGCAAGGTTGACTAAAGTTGAAATGGGAGCATGGATTTTTGTCTTGGTTGAAACTTACTGAATGAAACATATTGGATGAAAAGACACCTAGAGTGATGGTGGCAGAAATGCAGAAGTGGATACGACTGAAGATCCATACAAATTCTCATTCAAGCCTCCACAATAGCAATAAGTGGCAAGTGGCAAATCTTCTCTGTACCGTACTGTACTCTGTACTGTATCCTCAAATTGCCATCCAGTGGCCTTGTCAGTGTTATCTGAACTCTTTTTGAGGAAGATGCAAAAGATAAATCAGCTGCAGACACCAAGATTTTGCAGATCTCTTTGCAGATAGTCACTTATATCTGCTCTAGATTAAGTGCCAGATGACCAGAATCCATTGTGATGAACATTATGATGAGTCTATTGTGAAGTGATCTGGGATTCTTTTGAGCTTGTGGAACTCAATGAAGTTAATAGGATAGGATGTAGTCTCAACCCTGCCACCTATATCTTGGTTCCATGCTGCTTTGGATCCTTCAGTGGTTAGACAGGTATGAATGTCTGAATCAGTGAGATTCTTCTTTGATATCGTCTTTGAGTGATGTCACCTGCTTTGAAGGAGATGGTTGTACACCCTCTCTTCAGAAGTCACCCTGGATCCATTTGTGTTTGACAACTTCCACCCTGTCTCCAACCTTCCTGTTTTAGGGAAGGCTGTTGAAAAAGTGGTGTGGAATCAGCTACAGAGGATCTTAGAGGAAACTGATTATATGTATCCTTTTTAGTTGGGATTCAGGTCTGGTCTTTGGACAGAAACAGCATGCTGTCCCCTCACCAGTATGAGTTGATGATGAGGGGGAAAGGGAAAAGGCCCTCTTTTGTGGGGCACCTAAGAGTTGGTCTTTCACCACTCCTCTTCAACATTGGGTGATTTCATTCAGTGGCACAGGGTGAAGTATCAGTAGTATGCTGATAATATCCAGTTATGCATCTCCACCCGTGGCCAGGCAAGCAATGCCATTCAGGTGCTGACTGGGAGGAACCTGCATCAACTCAACCCTAGCGAGATGGAGTAGCTTTGGGGTTTTAGCTCCCCTTGGATCTTGAGAGGTGTCATATTTGACTCTTGATGGGTTGCACTTCCCTGGACAGAGCTGGTGAGCAATTGGGGGTCCTCCTGGACTCATAGCTCTTGCTTAAGAAGCAGGTGGCAGTCATGGCTGGGGGGGGGCTTTGCACAGATTCATCTTGTGCACCAACTGCACCCATACCTGGACTGGAAGGCCTTGCTCACAGTCACTCATGCCTTGGTCACTTCCAAGTTGGGTTATTGCAATGTGCTCTACATGGGGCTGCCCATGAAGACGACCTGGAAACTACAACTGGTCCAGAATGCAGTGTCATGTGTAGTTTTGCGTACCTCTCAGTTTGCTGATATTACACCATTGCTGTGCAAGCTGCACTGCTGCCAGTTTCTTTCTGGATGCAATTCAAGGTGCTGGTTATCACATTTGCGTGATGTGAGACCAGGCTATTTGTGGGACTGCCTTTCCCTGAGGATATCTGCCCATTCCAACAGGGTGGATAGGGTGGTCATGCTCCAGGTCCCTTCCCTTAAATGTTGCCATCTTAGTGGGACCTAAACAGCATGCCTTTTCCATAGTGGTGCTTTCTCTCTCCCTGGGATACAGCAAACCCCCACTCTTTTAGCCCAATATTTTTTCATGTGTGGGGGACTTGTGAAAAGATTGCGTCTTATTGTAAGCTAATATTCAAAGAGTTAAAATAATTATTGTAACTAAATTATAAAATTATAACTAAATAAGAAGTAGAATGTGTTCCAGAGTTGGGATTATTATACAGTTAAGAATTCCTCAGAAATGGAAATTTCTAGATAACCTATCATTGAATAATTGGTGCAGTCAAGTATGGGCAATTGCTCTTATGGAAAAAGTTACTGATAAAATTCAAATGCTATACTGATGTCTTAAAAGGATGAATCACATTTTCATTAGATCTGGAAAGATGATCTATGTTACACTAACAGTAATAAGTCTTCTTTTGATAAATTAAGTGTTGTATATAACCCATAACTGGATGTTGAGATATATTGTTTTGGAATGCTATCTTATATTTTGGTTTCATTTAATATTTACGGAATATTAAAAATGAACAATTAAATTAAAACATGCTGTTAAATTGTATTAAGCAGTATTATTTGGAAAAAAGTTAGAAATGAAATCTAACTTAACCTAACTTAACCTGACCAGATTCAAGCACATTAAGTAATATCGTTTCTCATGTTTGAGACACTAATGGATAATCAGGTTTGACTAAGTTGTCAAGGCTCTGCTGGTTTTTAATTTATGTACAGATAGTCCTTGCTTACCGACTGCTTGTTCAGCGACTGTTCAAGTTACAATGGTGCTGAAAAAAAGAGATTTACAACTGTTCCTTGAACTTGTGGCTGTCGCAGTGTCCCGCAGTCACATGATCACAATTTGGGTTCTTGGCAACCAGTGTGCATTTATGATGGTTGCAGCATCCTGTGGTCATGTGACTGCCATTTGCAACCTTCACAGGCAGCTTCTGATAAGCAAAGTCAATGGGGAAGGTGGCAGGAAGTCGCATGTTGGGGCCACATGATGTCACACTTAATGACCACAGTAATTTGCTTCATGACCGCAGCTGAAACTGACATCGTAAGTCGGGCACAGTCACATAATGTTTCACATTATGACTGTATCGCTTAGCAGTGAAGTTGCTGGTCCAATTGCGGTAAGTAAGTGAGGACTACCTATAATAAAATTCCCCAGTTGGATGCTGAGAAAACTTTTGATTTTTTTTTAGGGGTGTGAGAGGAAAATTATTAGTAGCCTTCTATATGTTTTAATGTTAGTTTTGATCGCATTTAATAAAGCCAAGTTAGCTGAAATATGGCCTTTAGGACAATGACAGGAAATAAGTAAACTTGCAAGTCTAAGCAAACTTGTTGATGGGAACAGACGTGACAGGAACGAATAGAACAGGAAAGTATGGTAAAATTAGCACCAAGGAAGTTATGGTTCAGTTGCTAAACCTAGGAGTCATGTCTGTGGTTTGTGGTTTTTGAGGATAAAAAGGATTGCAAAGAGGGGGTTGGTGCCACACGGCTAAGCTGTCTTACCTGACCGCTTGCTTGTGATGGTCGGCACTGCAATGTGAATCTAAGTAAGTATCTTGTATGCTATTGGTTGAATTTTATTTGCTTATTGAACTAACATTTAATAAAGCTTTTAGAACTCTGAAGTGACTTGTTTTATGGTGTGTCTGCCTCCCGTGTTTAACGTGGTTTTTTCCCTGACAGGGGGCATTTTGAGGTAAGCCAGTTTAATATCACTTTTCCCTAAAGTTATATATTTTGGATCAATATGTTTTATTAGATTCCTAAATTATGAATGAGTACTATTTGCCATTTTTAAGTGTGGCACACTTAAGGATGCCGTCTCTTTTTCTTTTTAATTTGATTTTGCAACTTTTCACCTATTCAGTTAGTATTCTGAAAGGGTTAAAGACATTGTAGTAGACGAGGAAGATCACAAGACTTTATGCAGAAGTTTTATAGATTTGCCAGAAACTTCTGTTCCAATTTTATTTCTTAACACAATACTTTGGTACCCTGATTAATTATTTTAGAAATTTGGGTAAATCAGATCTGATCTACTGGATCCTAGTAGTAATTGTGATATGTTTAGCACTTTGTGCTTTACAGCTGATCATTTCCCAGAAGTTTATGATGATCATTTTTTTAATGAAAACAAATTGTAGGAAAATGAAAATGACATAAAATACTTGACTTTTTAAAAATACTGTGTTTAAATGTACTGTTCCTGCAAATATGTAACATTGTTTTAAAACCTGATAAATTATATTTTAATCATTTAACAAATTGTATTTATTGGACATCCCAGTGAATGTTTATCAAAGGTTGTTTACAGTATCATGCTGTATTTAAAGAGTTTGGTGTTTGGACATCAACTTCCGCACTTTGGGCTCATCTTACCATTGTGATCTTTTGGTATTTCATAGCCTGAATTTAAAATCATTGCTCTAAATCAATTTAGAGGGATTTCTGCTTTTCAAAGCAGCATATGACCTTCTAGGTTATATCCCCAGGGCCAGAATCCCCCAGATCCAAAAGGTCAAAGCCACAGCAAAGCAGGTTCAGGTGGAATTTCCTGATAGTAAGAATTGTCAATTACTGGAATAGGCTACCTCATGAAGTAGTATCTTTCCCTCCAATGGAGGTCTTCAAACATTAGATAGTATCTGTCCAAAATGCTTTAGATTTTTAAATCCAGTACTGAGCTGGAGGATATATATTATGAACTTTGAGATCCACTCCAACTCTATGAATCTATGAAAAGTATAAATGTTGTGAGAATACTGAAAAAAATGGTAATGCTGCAGATATAACTGGAGAAATGTTAAAATATGGACATATTTTGCTTATGACGTGGCTGTACAATTTCTCTAATGTTTGTATGAAGACCACATCTGCACCTAAAGATTGGAAGAATGACATTATTTTTCCATTAAAAGGAAGAGTGAATACAAAAACTATAGATAGTTTGTTAAGTGTGCTTTGGTAGGTGTTTGGAGGATTTTGATTGGACAGGTATAAGAAGTGGCAATGAGCTAACTTTGGGAACTGCAGTAAGGCTTTATACCAGACAGGAGGTGTGCACACCAGATTTTTGCTGTTCATCAGGTTATTGAGAAATGTATCAAATGAGAAATATGTCTATTGATTTTGAGAAAGCATATGATAAAATTAATAGCCTTGAACTATGCTCTTAAACAACAGGCTGCCTAAATGAAATGCTTAGCAAATGGTTCAACACTGAGGTCGGATTAAAACAAGGATGTGCAAAGATGTTGGCTGCTTAATTTATCTATGGATCAATGAGTAAGAATGCTTGTAGTGACAACAGAGGTGTGTGGTTGGAGGCATGAATGTGTTTACACTCTCGTATGCAGATGGTGTCTTGTTGGCTGAGAATTTGCTGTGAATGGTAGATGAATTGTATGATGCAACAAGGAGTATGGATCTGACAATTAATGTATTGAAGATCAAGATAACCTTTGTCAAAAAAACTGGAATGAACAATTAAATTAAAAAAAAAGTAGATGAATGTGGGTATGTTGGGAGAAACACATAAGTCAAATGAATTCAGTGGAAATGGTTTATTTAAGAAGTGCGTGCAGTAAAACAAGAAGAGGTAGGGTAAAAATAAATGGGTGATGAATAACAAAAGTGAATTGTGAGTATGGAAGAAGTATATTGAGGTGGTTTGGTCTATTAAACAGAATTGCAAAACATACATGAAGGAAGAGTGAATGGACAGAAAGAAAAGAGAAAACCAAGAAAAATGTGGTTGGATGGAGTTGATGGGTGCCTCAAAAAGAGAGATAAGAAATTTGAAACACAAAAGATAATATATCAATTGATATATGGCAGAACCCAGAATGGTTTGTAAGGACAGAAAGACATGGAACAGTATTGTGAATGATGTTAGTGCTAATTAGAACTAGTTAGATTTTCTTTTCTTTTCTTTTATTTCCTGCCTTTAATTTATTTTGCCCACAACATTTAACTCTATTCTGTACATAATAGTGCTTGTCCCAGAAGTGTGATGGATATACATTCTTTTTGAGTTCAATTAAGAAAAATAATACTGGCAAAAATGTCATGTTGTGGAGAAATAGATTCAGAGGAAAAAAGGAAACTTGAAATGCATCCTTCTTCATTATCTTAATTCAGAGCAGGAGAAACACAAATGATTTTACTTCCTAGCTGGCCACAGATACTTGGATGATACTGACTATAGTCAGATCTCCCAGATCTGAGTTATAAATAAAAAAACATGAGCACAGTATTGTGATACTTAGCAAGAGTTCTTGGAAATGCTCATGAGGAACAGAATTAGAAGCCAGGTAAATTGATATTCTACCTGAGCTGAGTCACATAACCTGCCTAGTAACTGTATAAATCTCCCTCAAGTCCTGCTATGCTGCCTCACCATAGTGGGGTGGTGGGTTCTTAGGAGGGAAGAGTGGAGAATGCCAGGAATGTATGCCAAGTGTATATGCTCCCAGCAGAATCACCTAGGGCATGAATATCATCCCAGTTGTTTAACTAAAGCAAGTAGGTACATATATTAGGCAGCGGTGATACAGAATGATATTGGAGGTGGATTTTAGTGACAGTAGCAAAAGCATAATTTCATACTGCTTGGGAGAAGGCAATGGGAAACCACTCTAGTATTTTATCAAGAAAAGCACATGGATAGGCAATATAAAGTGATTGATGATATCGTGCCAGTTGATGGGCCCTTCAGCTCAGATGGCACTCAATACTCTACTGATTTGGTGTATTAATAGTGTTTAGGAAGGCTTAATTAAAGTCTTTGGGATATATAGTTACTGATCTTGCCATGCAAGAAAAGCAAATTCACTTACAAAGGCAGTGGAACATGGGTGGAACATAAGAAGCATGAACATGGGAAAGTTCAACATAGTGAAAGATGAAATGAATGGACTACACATTGAAACCTCAGCTTCAGCGAACTGAAATGGCCTGGAATTGGACACTGTCAGTCATAAAAAAATCATACTGTTTACTACTCAGGACACCAGAAATAAAGAATATAGCAGAGACAGTACTAGGATAGTCAATGGCCAAATAATACCAATTAGAATCTCCAGACAACCTTTTAATATGGTGGTTTTCCAAGTTTATGCTCCAACTAAGTTAATGCAGAAAAACAGGTTTATGGTCAAATTCAATCTGATATCAAAAGAACATATAAGCAAGAACATGTGCTGTTTGTGGCTGGAGAGTGGAATGCAGAGTTGGAAATGAGGAAAATGTAATTGGACTGTATGGCGCTTTGGAGTGTGGGTAGGTGGGTGGCTGTTGTGGCCTGGCAGGTGGGTGCCATGGGCATGTGCTATGGAGTGTGGGTGGGTAGGTGGGTGCCATGGGCAGACACTACAGAATGCAGGCAGGTGCATGGGTGCCACTGGCAGGTGGACAGGTGCTGCAGGCAGGCAGTACAGAGCGTCGATGGGTGTGTGAGTAAGTGGATGCTGCAGACAGGTGCTATGGAGCACTGGCCAGTGGGTGGCTGCTGTGGGCAGGTGCTATGGAGCATAGGCAAGTGCACAGGTAGGTGCTATGGAGTTTGGGCAGGTACGCAGCTGCCGCG
This sequence comes from Liasis olivaceus, assembly GCA_030867105.1. Classification (NCBI taxonomy): domain Eukaryota; kingdom Metazoa; phylum Chordata; class Lepidosauria; order Squamata; family Pythonidae; genus Liasis; species Liasis olivaceus. The sequence goes on from CM061351.1 coordinate 62,717,307, forward strand.
GGTGGGTGGGCAGGCAAAAAAGCGGTGAGAGTCACTTGCGACCTCCTGCTGGCTTCCCCATTGACTTTGCTTGTAGGAAATGGTGATCACATGACCATGTGATGCTTGTAATTGCAATCTGGTTGCCAAGAGTGTGAATCGCAATCCCATGACCATGGGGATGCTATGACAGCCACAACCTTGGAGACTGGTCATAAGTCCCCCTTGTTCAGCACTGTTGTAACTTTGAACAGTCGCTGAATGAGTGGTCGTAACCTGAGGACTACATGCATGCTAAAGGACGCCAATAGACAGATGGTAATTGGTTTAAAGGAGATAAAGATGGAAGGAGTTTACTGAAATTCTGTACAGAAGAGATATCAACATACAAGATACCTTAGAAGATACCCTCTATTCACAAGAACCTCTAGTATTAGAAGATGAAATTAGCAGTCCAATCATTACTGGATTGGATCACTACAGGAACAGATGAGATACCCACAGAAATATGGGAATCAACAGAAGAATTAGTAAACATTCTAACCAAACTATGCCAGCGAATCTGGAGAATGTGGATGACAGATTGGAAGAGGTCAGCCTACATAGACTGGAAGAGGTCAGCCTACATAGTTATACCAAAGAAACGAGACATAACAGAATATACAAATCATTGTGCAATATCCTTAATATCCTTAATTTCACCTGCTATCAAAATAATGCTTAGGATAATCCAATGCAGATTACAGCCATACACGGAAAGAGAGATGCCAGATATTCATGCTGATTTTAGGAAAAGCTGAGGACAAGAGACATTCCTGCTGATGCATAACTGGATAATTGAAAAAGCAAAAGAATACCAGAAGAAGTCAATATGTGCTTCGCTGATTATAGAAAGGTGTTTGATTGTGCCAACCATGTCAAGTCATTGAATATCCTTAGGAAAATGGGAATCCCAGAACAATTCACTATCCTCATGAGAAACCCTTATACAGGAGAAAACCACAGTTTAGTTGGAACATGGCTCCAGGTTGGCAAAGGAGTAAGACAAGGCTGTATACTTTCTCCTTATTTATTCAACCTATATGCTGAATACACACTGAGGGAACTTGGATTGGAAGAAAATGAGCATGGTTTTAAAACTGGGGAAGAAACATTAATAACCCATGCTATGCTGATAATACTACTCTGATAGCTGAAAATACAAATGATCTAGAAGCTCTAGTAATGAAAGTCAAGGGGCACAGTGAAAAAATTGGACTAAGATTAAAGAAGACAACAGTTACAGCAACTAGCCTTAGAAGTGACAAAGAAGACATTGAAATGGATAGCTGCTTTTAGGAGCCTTTTAGGATCGACTATCAACAGTAAAGGTATCATCAGTCAAGAAATACATTGTTGAATAACACTTGGTACAATAGTGATAAATATCTTAGAAAAGATATTCAGATGCCATGATGTGTCTGTACCTGCAAAGATCAAAATTACACAGGCAATGGTTTCTCCTGTGACACACTACAGAAGTGAAGACTGAACAATAAAAAAGTGGGACAGAAAGAATATTAACACTTCTGAACTTTGGTTTGGGAAAAGACTCCTGAGAATATTCTGGATTACCAAGGCAACAAAAAATAGACTATAGAATAAATCAATCCAGAGACACTTGAAGAAATGACCAGGCTCAAATTATTGTATTTTGGACAAATTATGCAGAGACCTTGTTCTCTTTAGAAGTCTATAATGCTGGGAAAGGTGAAAGGAAAAAGAAGGAAAGAGTGACCAGCAGAAAGGTGGATGGACTGGATAGAGGCAATGGGTGCACTTGGAAGACCTGAAGAGCCAGACTGGGGACAGATCATCCTGGAGAAGGTCTGTCAATGTGGTCACTAACAGTTGACCCCGACTTGATGGCACATAATAAATTAATCCTATATAAAAAGAAAAACTAAGGAAAATTTGGGCAAATACTGTGGTCCCATACTCAAAGGTACTTCTAAGTTTTAAAACAAAGAGTAAATAGGGTTCACTAGATCCAAAGCTAAATCCAAGATCAGGCATAAAGAAGGGATGAAAAGTCTAATTATAAGGAATGAAAGAGAACCTCGGAAATATTCCTAATTAATTGTGTGAATTGATGATAACTGATTGAACATTGAAAATGTAGTAGAAGATAGGAATCTACTAGTAACTACTACTTTATCTAATATAGGAATTTTTGAATAATTGGGACCTATTTCCCATCAAGACTCTGAATTAGCTAATTCACCCTTGTAGGTTAACTGGCTGAGTAATGACGTAGCAGTTAGGTAGGCATTTGCAATTATCTGCAATTGCATATTTTGAACCTCCTACTGCTATCTAGGATTCTGTTCTGATCTTCTAACCTAGTGTCTTTTTCAGAAATAGTGGGTCAGTATAACGTCAGGCTAAAAATAAAGAAAAGCTATTCACACCCAGTCCAAACTTTTTTTAGAATTTCTTCAGACAAAATGTAAAATGACCATCTTTAGTTCACAGGGGAGCAAGAAGTTGTTTTGATATCTCTGGCTTCAATCTAGGATTTTTTTGTAATGATGAAACAATGTTTTAACATTTTAATAAAAGGACAGGACAAAATTGTTCAGAAGTCATACAAAACATGCATATTATATAAAGAGAATCCATTAACTACTATACCTTATAGCTTCCTCCACAGATTGGCTGACAATATTTGAAGATGTATCAGACTGTGACAAAGGGATCAAGTTGATCACCCACTTCACTGGCTTATAATATTCATCACTGGAACTTAGAAGATAGAATAATGTGGTCAGGAAAATCACCTGTAAAACAGGTCGAAGAAAACTTGAATTTTTAACTCAAAGTTCCGAGTATTATGAAAGAAAAAAAAAAGGAAAAATAAATCTGTTTCCAGCAAATAAGTAATTCCTAAAACAGTTTTTCCCATACTCCCTCTCTCCTTTAGATGGGATCTTGGTCAGGGCTGTCCAGAGAGTTCAATGAGATAGAATATTTCTTTGTGCCTTAGGACCCTGAAAATACCAATCTTTCCAACTGAGTAACTGTTTTAACTCTCCACTAGGATCAGAGAAGTAATGTGAGCATTTTTAGTTTCTAAATTCATGCTTTATTTATATTTAAAAGCTATTTGGCATGGCCTGTAGGATATAATCAGATCTAGAGACCATAATGAGCACTAGAACTATTACTGCAGTGGAGGAATTTACATCTGCTGGTTACAGAGCTTAACAGTAGACCTGACCTCAAATATTTTTCTGCCTGAGACAAATAGGAGTGCACTTCCTCATTCCAAGTATAGAAGCTGAATGAAATAACAGAGGAATCATACTTCAGTATTTTTTTTCAGAGAGCTTTGCTGGGATTTTCAGCTGGATATAGTCCTGGAATTTGGGACTTTAAAGCCTTCTATGCTAGAGCAAAGCCTGACCAATCTACTTGAGTCAGTGATGCAAAAATCCTACCCATCCACCTATCTGTCTGTCCATCCATCCATCCATACATACACCCACCCACCCACCCACCCACCCACTTATCCTAGATCTCTGATGTTTGACCCCTGGAATCAATTCAGCTGACTCTCTCCATGAGTTGATTTCTCTCATTTTAGCTGGAATTTTGCAGAAAGTACCAGCAGTGCTTTTTGATAATACTATCTTTTTCAAAAGCCCTGCAACATATGAAACCACCCTATTTTTCTCTCACAAGTTCTCTGTGCCTTGTCATTACTGCATGATTTTGCAAAAGCTCACAACAGAATCTGTGCTGGATATCCAGGTCATGGGTGCTCACATGTTCTCCTCACTGTAAAGAGCAGGTTAAGTCCATTCAAAAAGTGTGGTCATACTTACCAGTGAAAGAACAAAATTAAGAACTGCAGTGCCGCTGTGGAAAAGGACTGTTACTAAAGTTGTAACTGTGGTGAAAAGGAGGCTAACATTATGACGCATCACTACCCAGAGGGATTCTAGGATCTAGAAAAAGAGCAGAATTAGATGCATATTCTCTATCACCTCAGAGCACAGGACATGGAATAATGGATTTAACTTATAGGAAGACAATTTGACTGAAACTTAAGGAAAAAAACATTCTATATAACCATCTGGAATACTTTAATTTAGATTCCTGCATTGAGCATAGAGTTAAGACTCAGTGTCTTAAACAGTCCTTTCCAATGTTATGAATTTATAACTTGAAGGCAAAACTGGTAAAATCTTTCAATACACAATATTTTGTGATAGTATAGAATATTTATGACAATAATTGTTTATAGCATTAGCATCTGCATCAGTGGATCTTGAGTTTCTATTTAAAAATTGTGAATTCATATGCAGTTAAAATAATATTACTGAAAAATATTTTTAAAAATAGAATCTAATATATAACTTAAAGCTTCCTCCATACAAATAAGTAGATTATCTCAAGGATAGTTTCCAGTGTATCATCACACTTTTTATTTATTGAAAGAAATAGGGAGTTGTATGTGTGGCATAAATTTGCAAAATAAAATCTCATAAATGCACATGAAATTGGATTTAAAACTGACTATAAAACTCCTAAAACTGATTATACTGTTAAGTAGTTTTAGCTTGGATTTTTTTAAAAAAAGGAGAATAAAGAACAAGGCTCATGCAGGAAGAAAAACAAAGCCTAAAAAGGAAGCATGCAACAACACAGAGGCCATTTCAAGTTCTGATATCCGATATATATCAAGTTCAATATATGCAATACTTCTGATGATATGCAAAAAAGAGTTCCAAGTAAACTTTGACAATCTTTATCAATTTCAGTACATTCAATCTAGATCAGACTTATTCTATCACTAATCAAGTTGGTAAATATAAGTATAGAGCAAGTAATATATCAATGACATATTAAGCAGCTAATAAGTCTTAGTGGAGTAAAAGAAATATATGTATATGTATAAGGTATGTATGTATATACATAGGCCATCAAGTTGTTTTTCTTAGCAACCAGAAAGATTTTCTTCATGACAATCTATCCCTAACCTGGTCTTTCAAGTTTTCCAATAGTGTATGCATGCATGTATGCATGCATGCATGCATGTATATATTACAACATGTTCTAAACATATAAGCCTAATCATTTAAATTGTTAGTTTAATAATTACTATATTTAACTTAAAGGAAGACAATATTTTTTCCAAAACAATTTATCTTTGACATGAGGCTCAAGAGTGGGGTCAGCTTGTATTTGTAGAATAGAAGCAGAATACATCATTTAAAAAGGCAGGACTCTAGAAAAACAGGTGTGGAGCCAAACTTCTCCCTTTCTCCTGTCTCACTGTACATGCTCACAGTCTATATATGTAGAGCAAATAGTTTAGTCCTTTTCAGGCTTGTAAAAAGTGTTAAGATTTACTACTTAATGATTCATGTCCTATTAGCAAAGGGTATACAGATTGTTTAATTTCTCTTCTTTATGTGAGAACCCGCAATACTCAATTCCCAATAAAGATGACTCCCTTGAGATTTAAACAAGTCCAATGAAAAGTCCATTTATTGAAAAGAAGTGTACAGTCTCAAAAGCATTGCTGAAACTAAAAAGCCCATGTGCACCAATCTTTACTTAAGCCCCTTTCCCTTCACTCCCCCCTTCCCAGCCCATAGTCCTTTTTTCTGGTTCCTCCTGGTCTCATGCTGGTATGACCTTGGCATTCCTGAGAACAGATAACATAGCATCTGCCTCTAACTGTTTCTTCTTCTGTTTCTCTCTTCCCACCCTCCTTCTTGTAATGGTAGAACCAAAGCAAGTAAACTAGGCGCAATGGATAATAATTGCGAGGTTTCTGACACTTTACTTCTTTGCCTATTCATCTTTTCCCCATCCAGTTTTATTTACCCTCTCTCTTTTACTCCATCCCTTTCCACTACAGTTACCCTTCCCTTTATCCCATTTCCATACTGTTTTTCTTCTTCTTTTTTGCTGAATCTGGCTCAAAGGAATGTTTGTATGTGTGAGAGAGAATGGTTTGTGTGCAGAAGGAAGTCAGTACAGAGATATACAGAGATTTAGAAAAAAAGGATAGAGATAATGATGGAAAAAATTTAAGGTAATGGAGGCTAGGAATTCACAGAAGGCTTCAGGAAAAACAGAATATGAGGAAAAATAAAGCCATTTTACAGACAGGAAAGACTATACTAAGAATTATAAGAGCTGTAAGCCAGCACATCTAGGACTGGAATGCTGATGAAGAGCCAAAAGTGAATTCCAGATGCTGATTTTAACAAGGCCAAGTCTCTGGACACAATTCTATGCCCATCTGCTTTTATTTTTGTTAAAATGAATGAAATTAGGACATAGTGCTTCCTGTAATATTTATTATAAAAATCACATACCGAAAGAAATGTTTCAATATTCTCATGAACAAAAGAAGCAACATCTTGCCAATCAAGCATGTCACTTGCCCAACCATGTTCACGGTATAAATGCTTTTTGTGACTTTTTTGTTGTCCAGAATGAGTTGCATTCTATAAAACAAGAGTAAAAAATTACAAAACTTTACATGGATTGAATTTCAGAGGGCAAGGGGTACAAGGAACATATTTATTTTCAGTAAAAGCTGGAGTAGCCTAGATTACAGATCTCAGTAAAATTTACATCACAAAAAACATGCTTTATGGCAGAGTTCCCCAAAATGGTCAATATCAAACCCCAAGGGTTAATTAAACTATCCAAGGGGTTAATGTGATTATTATTATTCACAATACTATTAAAGTAGTATTTATTAGATTATTTTCATATAATAAATGTTTGGGGGTTGATGAACAATCTGAAATTTCATGAAGGGGTTAATGAGTTGAAGAGTTTGGGGACCCTTCTTTAAGGTCTTAATTTCTCCTGATGCACATAGATATAGCCTCTGGGTAGTGATATTTGCTCTCCAAGTTTACTGAAGGTAGGCATTGAAAAGTGCTCTGGAGAAGGATCACTGGTACTTAAGATAGGTGAGATAATATAAATATTTTGCCTCTGTATTTCTCTGAGAGGGCACTAGATCCATGTGGTTTGAGTTAGATGTGTCAGAACCTGCATCACAAAAAGGCTGTGGGTTGCAGTTGTATTGCATTCGGTGGGAGTTAGAAGGATTTGGTTCTGCCAATAGTAACTGGAGGGGGGGGTTTACTGGAAATGAGCGTAATAGGAGCTGGGGAACTGCTTAACCATATATGGGCAGTTTAGACGGGGAACCATCAGGTGGAGAAGACACAAGACGCCAGGCAATTAGGGAGGGGGGATAAATAGCGAGGAGTCAACCCGAGGCTTTAGTTTTAGCAATGTTCTGTTTACAAGCTACCTGTACCGCTCAATAAAGAGTATTTTCCTGAACCAAGCCTGGTTGCATGGGAGTGCTTTTGACTCGGGAGCCAGACAGGGAGGACTTGACATTTTGCTAAAACTCACCCAAAGTCTGGATTACACCCGAGAGGAAACTCCCGGAGGCAATTCCAGCATTAGCATGACCTCTGAGGAGCTACAGAAAAGTTCACCGGAGGTGCGGGGAGAAGCTCCCCAATTGGAGGCAGATGGAGCGAGACGGACCCTTGGAGAAGGGATGGGGACCGGATGGGCCAGCTCCCAAGCAGCAGCAGGGGAGACGCAGCCAGCCCCCCTAACGGAAGCGCTGACGGGCGCCCGACCGAAGGACATGAGGCGGCGAGCACAATTTTGGGACCCACCAAAAGAGCTGAGCACCGAGGGTGACACCGGAGGGTTCACCCCAGAACTTCCCGCCCGACCACGGTGGTCAAGAGCTTTGGGGACCGCAACCGAAGGGCTAACACCCTGGGGTGAGAGCGAGAGGGTAAGGAAGCTGGAGGATGAAGTGCGCGCCCTGAGGGAGGAGTTGAGCAAACTAAGAAGCCCAACGCAGCTCACCCAGCCCTCCCCGACTGGGCCGATGAGACTGCCGCCCCTTCCCCCCCTTCCCCCGCTCCAAACCCCTACCGGCCGCGGCCAGGAGGCGGGACAGCAGCCAGCCTCCCCACAACCGCGGCAAGAGGAAGGGGACTTGCTGCGAAGATGGGGGCTAGTGGAGAAATACGGCGGGGACCCGGCCCAGCTGCCCGCGTTCCTGAACCAAGTGCGGATCTGCATGGGCACGTGCGGGCGCCTGTTTGCCGATGATGCCTGGAAGGTGCTGTACGTGTCCCGCTTTCTGGTAGGCGTGGCAGCGGAGTGGGTGAATGACTTAAATGAAGCGGAGGCCCCTGAACTGAGGGACTTTGACCGCTTCATCACCGCCCTCCGAGAACGCTTCGAGGACCAATGCGCCCGCGCGCATGCAGCGGAGGCTATCCGGGGGCTGAAGCAGGGGCCGCGCTCGGTGACCACGTACGCCCTGGAGTTCAGGCGCTTGGCGGCGAAACTTCCCGACTGGCCCGAAGCGTTCCTCGTGAGGCTATTCCAGGAGGGACTCGACCAACGGCTCTTCGAGAGGGCCGTGGTGCGGGGGTGCCCGGAAACCTTGGCAGGGTGGATCACCCACGCCTCTGTGTTGGAAGCGCAACTGGCAAGAGTCCAGCCGTGTGGTGCAGAGACGAGGGGGCGGGCCCCTAGCGCCGCACGACAAACGGGCCAGAGACCGGCAGGGAAGGAGTTAACCCACGTGGCAAGGCCGCGGGGGGGGGAAAGCCTGCTTCATGTGCGGCGAAAAAGGGCACTTCGTGGCGGCTTGCCCACAAAACCCAAGGCTGCAAACAGCGAAGAAAGAAAAAAAAGCCGAAAAGCCGGCTAAACCGATAAAAGCCCCCCGGAAAAGCGCGGCGGCGCGAGGAGAGGAGGAGAGGCTGAGAATTACCTACCTATCCGACAGCGAGGAGGAAGGCGGAAGTACAGGCAAACAGGAGGAGAGGCCAAGGCCAGATCAGCCGATCTCAAGCGAATCGATCGAGGACATCCGGGTGAGTCCGATGACATGCGCAGTAGTGATACGCGCTCCGCGATCGACTCGCAGGGCTCGGCTCACCGCGTTGCTAGATTCAGGCTGCTCCAAGTGCTTAATCAGCCCTGAACTGGTCAACGGATTGAAATTAAAAGTGCACCGGCTGAAAACTCCCATTATCTTCAGGCAAGTGGATGGAACAGCGGTGGGGGGAGGTGCGGTCCGCGGCTACACCGAGGCTTTTGAGCTACGCATCGGAACGCACCGGGAGACGTTAAAGTGCCTGGTCGCGCCGCTGGCTGGCTACCCCCTCATCCTGGGTATGTCCTGGCTGGAGCGGTGGGACCCCCGCGTCAGCTGGCGGAAGAGGGCGCTAACCTTTCCGGATGGCGGGCGTGGGAGCGCGCAGGTGGAGCCCAACCAACGAGGGGAGCTGGGGGCGGCAGCCCTGAAGGAGCAGCACCAAGGGAAGAGGCCCCACGTAGGGGGAGGGGAGGAAATCCCCTGGCAATACAGAGACTTGGCAAAAGTCTTTAGTGAAAAGGAGTCTGACCAACTGCCACCTCATCGCCCCACTGACTGCGAGATTGAGATGGTGCCAGGAGCAAAGTACCCAGCCCCAAAGATGTACTCAATGACACAAAAGGAGATGGGGGCATTGAGGGAGTTCATTGACAAAAACTTGAAGCGAGGCTTCATAGTGCCCGCCAAATCCCCCCTGGCAGCGCCAGTATTGTTCAGGGAAAAGAAAGATGGGACTTTGCGCTTGTGCACGGACTACAGGGGGTTGAATGCAATATGCAAAGAGAATAAGTACCCTCTGCCATTAATAAAAGACTTGCTGGCTCATTTGGCAAAGGGGAAGATCTTCACCAAGCTAGATCTGAGGGAGGCATATTTCCGGGTGCGCATTAAAGCTGGGCACGAGTGGAGAACCGCATTTCGCTGTGCACTAGGACAATTTATGTATAAAGTTCTCCCATTCGGCTTAAAGGGCGCCCCCGGGGTCTTCATGCAACTAATTAACGAGGTCTTACATGAGTTTTTATACCAAGGGGTGTTAGTATACTTGGATGACATTTTAATCTACACCGAAACAATGGAAGAACACGTAAAATTAGTCAGGAAGGTGCTGAAGAAACTGCTAGAAGCGCAGTTGTATGCAAAATTGTCCAAATGTGAATTCCATAAGGATTGCATTGACTATCTAGGCTACAGAATATCTAGTAAAGGGGTGGAAATGGATCCCACTAAGGTGCGAGATGTCCTGGCCTGGGAGGCCCCAAAAACCAGAAGGCAACTACAAAGTTTCCTTGGCTTTGCAAACTTTTATAGGCAGTTTATTCCCAATTTTGCACAGGTGGCCCTCCCCTTGACTGATCTGTTAAAAACAAAGGACAAAGCCACGGCAGCAGCAAAAGCTCCAGGGGCCCCTTTAAAATGGACAAGAGAATGTCAGGGGGCTTTTGAAGGCCTCAAGCAACTATTCACAGCGGAGCCCATCTTGAAACACCCTGACCCAACAAAGCCTTTTGTCATTCAGGCCGATGCCTCAGATGTAGCAACGGGGGCGGTCTTATTACAAAAGGATGGGGAAGGTGCATTAAAACCATGCGCTTACTTGTCTAGGAAGTTCACTATACCTGAGAGGAGATGGTTAGTGTGGGAAAAAGAGGCCTTCGCAGTGAAATGGGCATTAACGAACTGGCGACATTTGCTGGAAGGGGCGGAGGAACCTTTTGAGGTGTGGACAGATCATAAGAACTTAGCAGCCCTGACATCACCCAGGAAATTGTCGCCTAAACAAATAAGATGGGCTCAATTCTTCAGTAGATTTAATTTTACTTTAAAGTACATCCCGGGGGGACGTAACTTCCTGGCCGATGCTCTTTCCAGGCTACCACAGCATAATAGCCAAAGGGAGAAGGTGGTGTCAGCTGTAATACCCCACAGGCAGGAGACAGAGCTGGCAGCTGCAGTCACCAGATCACTAAGTAAGGCCACCAACCCTCCCATCCAGTCAGACTTACTAACGGACTTTAATCAATTCCTGGAACAGGATGAATGGTTTCAGAAGAATAAGGGTGAATTAACCCAAAGGGAGGGAGCATGGTGGAAAGCAGACAGACTGTACGTGCCCCAGGAAGCTCGCAAATTGGTGCTATTAAGGTGCCATGATGATAAAACAGCAGGGCACTTTGGCTTTGTTAAAACGCTACATCTACTTCGCAGGCAATTTTGGTGGCCATCTTTCAGAAAGGATGTGGCGGAATATGTAAATACTTGTCATGTGTGTGCTATGGCAAAAAGGCAAGGGGGGAAACCACGTGGCTTGTTACAATCTGTGGCACATCCTACAAAACCCTGGAAAGAAATAGCCATGGATTTTATTGTAGGCCTACCTGAGAGCAGGAAAATGACAGTAGTATGGACTGTTACTGATCTCTTCTCTAAACAAACTCACTTCATCCCGTGTAAAACCATCCCCTCAGCGCCTGAATTAGCTGAAATGTTTATTCAACATATATACAGATTGCACGGTTGTCCTGAGAGAGTGATTAGCGACAGGGGGGTCCAGTTCTCCTCTAAATTCTGGAAGGCATTTCTATTCCATTTGGGGTCCAAACAAGCAATGAGCTCCGCCTTCCATCCTCAGACAGACGGGGCGACAGAGAGGAGACATGCGGGACTAGAGCAATATTTACGCTGTTTCATTAACCATCAGCAGGACAATTGGGTGGAATTATTACCATACGCCGAAGTGGCTTACAATAATGCTGTTCACGATAGTACTGGACTAACGCCCTTCCAAATCGTATCGGGGCAAGATTTTGTACCTATACCCGAACTCCCTCACGCTCAGACAGGGGTTAAAACGGTAGATGAGTGGGGTGACAGGATCAGACAATTGTGGCCAGTCGCTGAAGAAGCTATTGACAAAGCTAGAGAAAGTTACAAAGCCCAGGCAGATAAGAAGAGGGCCCCACATGAACCGTGGAAAGTAGGGGACAAAGTGTGGCTGTCTACCAAGAATCTGAAGTCTTCCAGAGCATGTAAAAAACTGGATAACAAGTTTATAGGACCTTTCACAGTGGATAGAGTTATTAACCCTGTTTCTGTACGATTGAACCTCCCTAAATCCCTCAGGAAGATAAACCCTGTATTCCACAGTGAATTGTTGAAGCCTTACAAGGAATCTGAGAAATGGAGGCCATCAGCCACCCCGCCTGAACCTATCATGATCGGGGGGGAGCAACACTTTGAGGTCAGGGAAATCTTGGACTCTAGAAAATGCAGAGGGGACATTCAGTATTTGGTACAGTGGAAACACTTCCCTAAATCGATGGCGGAATGGGTCTCTAAAAGGCACGTGAAGGCTCCTGATTTACTTTTGGACTTTTATAGAAAGTATCCTAACAAACCCTAGTAACTTGGTTGATGTCCATGTCATGTATAGTTTTGTAATCCTAGTCCCTCTTTCTCTCCTGTCTAGGGTTCCTGGCCTGCGTGGTGAAGAGGGATTCTTATGTATATATATACACAATTTTGGGGGGCGGCATGTCAGAACCTGCATCACAAAAAGGCTGTGGGTTGCAGTTGTATTGCATTCGGTGGGAGTTAGAAGGATTTGGTTCTGCCAATAGTAACTGGAGGGGGGGGGGTTACTGGAAATGAGCGTAATAGGAGCTGGGGAACTGCTTAACCATATATGGGCAGTTTAGACGGGGAACCATCAGGTGGAGAAGACACAAGACGCCAGGCAATTAGGGAGGGGGGATAAATAGCGAGGAGTCAACCCGAGGCTTTAGTTTTAGCAATGTTCTGTTTACAAGCTACCTGTACCGCTCAATAAAGAGTATTTTCCTGAACCAAGCCTGGTTGCATGGGAGTGCTTTTGACTCGGGAGCCAGACAGGGAGGACTTGACAGATGATCCTGGAATTCAATATACTCAGTCCTCTGTCTAATTACCTCCTAGGACTTTTCCTTAGGCGCATATATGGAAGTCAAGGAAGAGCTCTTAGGAAGCCAGTTTGTACTTTTTCAAAAGTTTCTAAGCAAAGACAGAGGTTCAATTGCACACTGTATAGTAAATGTGTAACTACTTTTATTACTAAAATTTTGATGGTAGCTGGGATGAATACATTCTCTGTGTCTGAAAGAATCTTAAAATAGCTGTTATAGTCTTTTATGTCATAGAAAAAGGCATACTATATGTGGCTTGGGCATTATTACTTCTGGAGGACTGAAATACTACCCCTAAGTACCTGAAGCACTTAACTTGCTCGATAGATTGTCTGTCGATTTGTGGATTTTAGCACTATTGAAAAATAGATTTACTCCAATTTTCTGATGGTTATAGCCATCTGTTCCTCCCTACAATATTGGGCCAAGGCAACTAAGATGAAAGTGAATCAGAAACAGGATTGCAGTGGTGTCAGTATAAAGGGTCAACATTTCAGAGTGAAGTCTGAAGGCCTGCCTGCAAGTAACTGCCAGATACTTTGGTTTTTGTCACATGAGGTGGACCACTTTAGATGTTTTAACAATTGACCTGATCTGTGGTAACAAGGACAATCGGTCAGGAATTCCAGTCCCAAGTTCTTTAGGGCTTTATATATAAAGAGTTAAACTTTGAAACTGGCTCAGTAGCTGACTTAGTGGCCAGTGCAATAGTTTCAGCAATGATGTGCAGCATCCTACTCAGCAACTTGGCCACACATTCTACAACAGTTGCATCTTCCAGATCAAGCACAAAGACAGATCCACACATAATACATTAAAATACAATACAGTTATTGATGTGTATTCACACTTACAGCATGTGAACTATTGTAGCTAGGCTGTCCTTTCCCAGGAAAGAGTTCACAATAAGTACTTCTAGTCACCAACGTCACTAATTATACATTGTCATGCGTATTGCTAATTCAATATAAATCAATAATTGTTAGGGACTGTTCAGATGTCACTTTAGCCCATGCATCCCCCCCCCAGTCCCTTCATTGCAAGCACCAAGTTCCCAAACAGAATCATGTTATCTTGAAAGAGATATTTACATAATCATACCAGGTAGAATTTATCTTTGTAACTACTAACAAAACATTACACTGCAATTTCTCTTGGACTAATATATTGGCAATATAAAAAAGATACTTACTTTCACAAACCAAGAATGATATAGTCTGTCCCAAAGCTCCAGAACTCGTTTTTCAATCACAGCAGTATTATTGACTTTTTCTCCTAATATTTTATCAAGCTATAAAACACAAAAAAGATATGTGTCAAAACATTTGAAAAGGAACATATATAGATTATGTATTATGTACCTTTGTCTATACTTACTAAATATTCATTAATTAAAGAAACTATTTTAGGTAGAATCGACCCCTCCTCATCCCATTTATTCATTTTCTTGCTAGAAATATTGCAAATGTTGAAAAAATAATTAGATTTACAATAACTAGGAGTATATTTTCTTTTCCAAGGAGTCTCTATTTATTGAGAGCACTTTTACATTGTTATTCAGTGTGAAAACATTTACATAGCATTTGGCTAGTATTTAAATTGTAACAATAACAATTTCAGTCGTTATGTCTTTGGTTTATATAATTAAATCACGATGGTAATCAGAATGGATATAAAAAGAACAAGTAATAGAACTCAGAGTATCAAACCCAGAACTGCATTAAGTTATTTCAAAACCACAATTTTTTTGCTCAGTTACTTCCGTTTAATAAGGGCCAATATACATTCTCCAAATATGCTTGTTCAAGTCTTCCTATTTTGTTGGAATTCACAAACATTAAATATACTGTATTGTTAAAACCTGATCTCATAATGGTATTAGGAGGGAGAGGAGAATTCAAAACTGAGCTTATCTATCATTTGAAAATTATAGTTTAATAACAACTGCAAGCCTCTGGTTTTATTCCAGATAATTTGATATATCTATTTTATTAAATACTTTTTATAGTTTTATTTTGCAGACTGCTATGAAATTTGATGAATAGCAGCATAAAATGTATTTTTTCATTATAGGTGGTCCTTGAATTATGACTGCAATTATGACTGCAACTATGACTGTTGTTAAGTGATGCGGCCGTAAAGCACATCATGTGACTGCATCGTTTACTGATGGAAATCCAGGCAGCCCCAGTTGTAATCATAACCCCAAGACATGTGGGTCATTAAGCGGGAAGCGAAGGAAGTCCCAGGTAAGGAGAGTAGGGGTGCCACAAGGGAGTGCGGGAGGCTCGGCGCAGGCCGTGCAAGTTGGGGGAGGGGGCGCTTGGTGTGACACGAGCTCAGAAAGGCTGGGGAATGATGCCGTGTAGTGCATGCAATCGCAGGGAGGCTGGGGAAAGAGGGAGTGGGGTGCATGCATGCTTGTGTGCAAGTGCAAGGAGGCCCGGGAAAGAGGATACAGGGTGTATGCAAGCGAAGGGGGGAAGGAGGGAGTGGTGCACCTGAGTGAAGAAAGTCTCAGAGGGAGACTTACCTCAGCAACTTGCAACCTTCCTTACCAGCTTCCCATTGACTCTGCTTGGGAGAAGCCAGCAAAGAGCACAAATGGTGATCATGTGACCGCTAGATGCTGCAACTGGTCTTAAGAGCAAGCTGGTTGCCAGGCACCCGAATTTTGTACACGTGACCAGAAAGACGCTGCAATGGCTGGAACTTTGAGGACTGGTTGTAAGTCCCTTCGTTCAACACCGTTGTAACTTCAAACAGTTGCAGAACGAATGGTCAGTGAATGAATGGTCGTAACTTGAGGACTATCTATAATATATAGTTGCAGACCATCTATTTGCAAACTATGTCAATGTTATTGATGAAATATGAATCAAAGGTTATTTCTAGGATCATGAATCTTTTTGAAAGGAAAGTAGGAAGTAGCAGAACATTAATCTCCAAAGAGGAATCTCATCATTACCTTATGCGTTATCCATTCTCGTCCATACTGATAAACATTAGTAGCAGCTGAATTCAAAGCCTTCTGAATAACCTGAGCTTCGGGAAGCCAGCTAATTAAGAAATAAAAATTTTAAAAATGCATTCTGATTGCATATATTCTGACTGCATGTATAAACATAATAAATAATACAGACAGACAAAGAGACAGCTTAGTACCCACCAGACATTCCATCACAGTCGGGGACTGATTAGAATGGCCCACCCCAGATGCCTAATAGATTCTGAGGGTTTCTAAAAGGTGCTTGGATAGTTCCCTGACAATTTAGTGGGTGATTCTGTTTTGTGCTTGGTCAATCTGTGGAGATACTCAGAATCAGTGCCCTCCTGGCTCAGACCCCTGGCCCATCTAGTCCAGCAATCTGTTCTCACAGTAGTCAACCAACTGCACAAGGAAGCTCACTAAGCCTCCCAGCAGGTGGCCTTCAGAGGAAGTCACACTGCCAACAAGGCTGACAACCACTGATACCCATGACTTCCATGAATTAGTCTAACCCTTTTTTGAAGTCAAGCTGGTAGCCAGCACCGTCTCATGGTAGCAAATGCCAAAGTTGAATTATGCGTTATGTAAAAAAATATTTCCTTTTGTCTGTCGATGCTTCCAGGATTCAGTTCCGTTGGGTGGTTCTAATATTTTAGAAAGGGGAAAATAGCTTCTCCTTCTCTACTTTATCCACACCATGCATACTTTCTTACACCTCAATCATGTTCTCTCTTATTTGCCTCCTTTCTAGATTAAAAAACCCTAAATGTTGCAATTTTCCTCATAGGGAAGCTGCTCCAGCTTAGCTGCCCTCTTCTGAAACTTCTCTAACTCTAGTATTGACACCTTCTTTGAACTGTTTATCATTACTCCAAGCTCTCTTTCCCCATCAGTCACTGCTAGCTCTGATCCCATTAGTTTGTGTGAGTAGATAAGTTTATTATTTTTTTTCTTTTTGTGCCTTTGTTAAAGGTCAATTGTTAAAACATCAGCATTGACTCCTGACAACTGCCTGGATAAGTCTCTGCGGTTTTTTTCAGCAAGATTTTCAGAAGTGGTTTTCCACTGCCTTCTTAGTGCTGAATGAATGACTGGCCCAAGGTTACCAGATGTGGGGGAATGGGCAGAGAGAGGCCAGGCAAGGGGGGGTCAAGAATGTTCTTTCATCTCCCGAACAGCGAGGGAGAGATAAGAGGATGAGACTGGCACCTCCCTGAGGAATGCTAGAGGTATTTACGGATTGTCCCTGGGAACTACTCCCAGTCTGGGAAGATTCTGTGTAGAGGTTGAAGCCAAATAAACCTTGCTGGACTGAATCTGAATGGTCTCCTGGAGTTTCCTGGGCTAAACCTGACACCAGCTGGCTTTATGCCTAAGGCAGGACTAGACCTCATGGTCTCCCAGTTTCTAGCCAGGTGCCTTAACCACTACACCAAACTGGCTCTCTAATTATGATCAGGATAGTAGTAAGGATGCATATCACTTGACACTTGCTCACATTGAATAACATTTGCCATTCTGCCATTCTGATACCCATTCCCCTAATGTGCAGAGATCCCTCTTCACAATCCATTATTGTTTTTACCACTCTGAACAATTTAGTGTCATCAGCAAACTTAGTTATTCCACTAATCACACCCAATTCAGATAATTTATAAATATGTTAAAAAGCATTGGTCCTAGGACAGAACCCTGGGGGACCCCACTAGTTACATCCCTCCATTATGAGAAATGTCCATTTACTCCTACTTTGTTTTCTATTATTTAGCCAGTTGCTTATTCACAAGAAGACCTGCTTTTTTATTTCATGGTTGTTAAGCTTACTGAGAAGTCTTGATGAGGGACTTTATCAAGGGTTTTTTGAAAATGTAAGCAGATGCTATGTACTGGCTCACCCTTATCCACCTGTTTATTAAAACCTTAAAAAAAACTTTAGTAGATTAGTTAGACAGGACCTTCTCTTAGTGAAGCCATATTAGGTATCTCTGAGCAAGGCCTGTACCAAATGCTCAGTAATTCTATCTTTAATAGCAGAAATAGATTTAACAGGTTTCTATCTTCCCCAGAACAGACGTTAAGCTGACAGGCCTCTAATTTCCTGGATTTCACTGTGAGCCCTTCTTAAAAATTGGAGTTATGTCAGCCACCTTCCAGTCCTCAATTACAGATGCTAAGTGTAGAGAAAGGTTGCATTTAATCTCAGCTTTAATCTCCTTGATAACCTTTGGGTGGATGTCAAGGCCTGCGGATTTACTGATGTTCAGTTTTCAATAAGGCCTAGCACATCTTATCTTGTCACCACAATATGGCTAAGTTCATCTGATTCCATTCCTGAGAACAGGAGTTCAAGTTCAGGAATCTCTCTCAATTTTTCTTCTACGAAGATGGAGGTAAAGAATTCATTTAGCTTCTCTGCAATTTCCTTTCCTCCTCTTAGCACATCTTTGACTTATTCTTCATCCAAGGGACCAATGGCTGGTTAGCTTCCCTGCTTTTAACGTATTTGAAGAATCTTTTATTATCTGTCTTCAGTTTTGGCAATATGCGCCTCAAAAAAAAATTCTTTTTTTTTGCCTCCCTCACTGTCTCTTTGAAATTCCTTTGCTAGAGTTCACATGCCTTTTTTGTTTTCTTCATTAGGACAGGTCTTCCATTTTCTAAAAGATACTTTTTTGGCCCTAATAGCTTCCTTTACAATGCTAGTCAACCATGCAGGCCTCTTCTTGGACTATGGGGCCATTTCCATAATTTCAGGAATGCACTGTGCTTGAGCCTCTATTATTGTGGTGTGAATAACAGCCAAGCTTTCTGGTGGGGAGCTTGCCCTTTTGACCATCCCTTTGAGTTTCCTTTCAGCAGTCTTTTCAATTTTGCGACTGTGTGGGACTTAATATATATGTTATTACTCCTTTGAATGTTTAATTTTATTGCATTATGATCATTATTCCCAATCGGCTCAACTACATGTATTTCTCTCATCAAGTCCTGAATTCTATTTAAGAATAGCCTAGTGTTGCCCCCTCCCTCACTGGTTTCATCACGAATTGCTCCAGTGCACAGTCATTTATAGATCTAAGAATTTTACCTCTCTGTCATGGAAGATTTTAGAGTAAATGATAAGTATATTCATCTGTAAACACTTAGAGAACAATGTAAAGTCACCACAGATTTGTCTTTCCAGGATAATTTTGTCTCATTTTTGGACTGGTTAACTTTGTAGTTGGCTGTGGAAATGTTATAAATACCTTGATTTTAGTAAAGCATTTGAAACACTATCTCATGACATTCTGATTAACAAACTAATTAAGTGTGGGCTAGATCGTTTAAGTAGAGGCTGGGTAACCATATACCACAGATTTTGATAAATCTCTCTCTGCTGTGTCTCATTTATTTCAGATATTGCCTTTGTTAAACTAAATTGCTTGTTTGTATGCCTCCTGTGATGGAATGGAATTATGAAGGCCGAGCGCAGAGAGACAAACATTTTCTTAGCTCGCCAGAACCGTGTGGGAGGATCAAGGGGATGAGACTGGCACCTCCCTGAGGAATTCATAGTGTTGTGGCTGGAGGACTTTGGGAACTGGGGTTTTAGTCTGGGAAGATTCTTGCTAGAGGTTGTAGCTAATAAACATAGCTGAACTGAATTAGCATTGTCTCTTGGAGTTCCTTGGGCTAGGCCTGACATCAATCTTCCCAGATTAAAACCCCAGTTCCCAAAGTCCTCCAGCCACAACAGTGTGAATTCCTCAGGGAGGTGCCAGTCTCATCCTCTTGATCCTCCCACGCGGTTCTGGCGAGCTAAGAAAATGTTTGTCTCCCTGCGCTCGGCCTTCATAATTCCATTCCATCACACCTCCTGAGTAATTGTGATGGACAGTTCCAGGAAAATATTGACTTAATATGAGGCTGTTGTATGAAAGTCAAATATCATGTTAGAAATATAACTGCAAATGTTGTAATGCTTTTATGTGAACAAATGGTGCAACTACACTTGGAAATATTGAATATTTTCTATTAGTTCCTTTCTATACAGCCCTTCCTTCTGGAGAAGTCCAATTTGGTCTACAATTAAAAATCCACAAAAATTAAACCAAGTTCTCTTAAAAAAAAAAAGAAAACAATATAAAAGATAATCAGCTCCTAGAGCAGTTGATATTCTGAAAATTATATTACGTATAACTGTCCTCTGTGCATCTCAAAATGGATACTGCAGAGCTATCAAGGTAGAGAAAAGGACAATCAAAATGATAAAAGGACTGGAACAATGTGGTTGTGAGAAAAGTTGGGACTTATTCAGTTCAGAAAATGATATATAAAGTTATGCCCCAAACTAAATTTAAAGGGGAAAAGCTGTTCTGATGCATGTCTGGGTGCTCACGTAAGATCTGTTGGCATTAGAAAAAAATGATTTAAGGAAGAGCAAACAGGAACTGTGTAAATCTTAGGTACTGTATTCTGCAAATCACCAGACTATACATGGCACAGAAAAAGTGGATAAAATGTCAAACATGGTTTCTTCCAGTGAAGAAACCTCTTGATTTGAGTTGCTAAGAATATGAATAGGAAAATGTTATTGTAAAAAAATTCTGCTTGAGAGTCTCCTATTGGCTTATCACCAACTACTATGAGAACAGAATTCTTTATCAGATAGAATAATTATCTGACCTAGGATATCTTTTCTGTTTTAAGACCCAAGGAAGAATTTAAATAATTTTATTTTTAAGGAAATTCCCTCTGCATAATTAGGAAATCTTAGCACACATGACTTTCTTACTTAACATAACAATAGTGGTAAGATAGTAATTTGATACTAAGGCAGTATCAAAAACTTCCGCAATGATTTGGGAATAGTGAAGGAGAGTTTTTTACACACATTTCTCAATCTAGCGGTATTCTTCTCATTAAAGCCAATATCTTATTAGTTTGAAAAGCTTTCAAAATTCAACAAAAGGCAAAAATAAATTCTAGCCTCTTTCCTACATTTTCCACAGCCAGGTACAATCATGGATAATCAATATCAGGATCAAGAGAACATTTATATCCTATCAGGTATGGCATTACTTACTTGGCCCATTCTGGGTGATTGGCTACCGTTTCATTAATCAACCTGCTTGTTACCTCAATCATATGTACACTTTCCTGATGAACCTAATGCAATATAGAGAGAACACAAAATAAAAATGAATTTATCACAGCAGTGAATATATAAACAAAGGTTAGAGTTATACTGTAAACAATAAGAGGTGCTACTCCTGTTATAGCTGTTGTTGAATCTGCTAGATTTTTAGAAACTTCACTGGGTTTTAGATACCTCACATTTATTTTGTGACTAAGATTGGTATTTTGTGTAACCCTTGTCAACTATATTCTAGACCAGTTTCTGATTTTTTCAAAGGCAATCCCATATCAGATGCATTACAGTAACCTAACACAGGGATGAATAAAGCAGGAATTATTCATGCCAAGTAAGAATAGGATATAGCTAGCATAATACAAATAGAAAAAGATATTTCTGATCAGCATCCTAACTAGGGCAGTGTTGAGGACTAATATTAGAACTAAAAGAATCAGTGAGCTGTAGAAGAAATGAAATTCCCTTGAATTACCAGAATCACTGTCAGAAAAATCTGTTCAGCAGTATTTTCATTGCCAGCATGAGGCAATTACCTATAACTGATTTGAAGGAAGGATCCTATTTGCTTTTAATTAATATTCTATTTTTATTTAGGTTTATTTATATTACCTCTAAACAGAGCACTGTTGGACAACATAAAGATCAAATGTACAATTAAGAGGTTCTTGAATTAACATATTGATTAACAATAAGTGTTTATGGCAACTGAGTGCAGTGCTTTGATTCTGTGTAATGTTTAAGAAAACAATTGACAAGAATAATTGTATGTTCATTATTTTCCATTATCTTTTATTCTACAAATATCTATTTACATGTTTCAGATTGATCTGATCCCAGAAATATCCTGCAATGGATTCTGTAATTAGCTTATTATTTATATTTCCTAAAGCATATAAACTGACGCAGCAAGGAATCGATCTAATTCTGTTAGCTAATTGTAACTGTAAAACACATATATCTTTTGTCAGTCAGCAATACTACAATATGGGAAAGCTATGAAAAATTATCATGAAGAATTAATTTAGTTAAATTTGGTCACCAGGGATTAGCTGGTATAATAATAATGGTTTTCCAAATAGATTATCTTTGTCCACAGAAATGTTTTTGAACAATCTAGAAACAGATTAGCACTGATGAGACAAACGTACAAATAGCATTCCAATGAATGATCAAATTATAATTTGTAGTACACTCTGGGACAGTACTTAAATTGGAAAAAATCCATTCCTGCTGCCATTGGCTGAAATTAGGTAATAGTGATTGGGTGGGTTGTGTGCTGAGGAGGGGTTGGTGTGGATGCTGTCTTCATTTCTGTGTTGTTTTTTTTGGTGGGTTTGCTGACCCCTGCAACTACTGAGCTAGTGAGGGAGCCCTCTAGCATCAAGGGGGGAACAGGGGGGTCCTTTATGGTACTTACTGGCTCTCTAGTCAGTTGCAAAGTCCTGTAGACACCCAAGGCCTTTGAGGCTGCAGGAGGCCCGAGAAAGAGAGGGAAAGAATGGAGGCAGAGCTGGGAAGCTGCTATGAGATTTGGTGGCTGTGGAATAAGCAGAAGGCTGTGGGGGCAATGAGAAACAAAAGCAGCACTTGGGCCCTGGACAGTGGCAATGCTGGGTGCTCGAGGCCAGAGGCTGTATGTCTGGGCTACTGCAGTGGCGAGATTAGGGCCATGCCTTGGGCCTGCCCACTGAGCCCAAGAGGAGCTGCAGTGAAGACTATAAGCCCAGTCAGGGCCTTGATGGTGGAGGATGACTAGTGTGGTGGACTTCGCAGCCTTTGTAGACATGATGGCCCTCAGCCTGTTGTGCCCTCCCACCTCCTGGATCTGACTGTCCTGGGCCTCTTAGCTGGTGTCATCATTAGGGTGCCTGCCCTGTATGGGGGGTGAGGGAATTGGGTGGGGGGGTTTGTGTGTGTGGGGGTTCCTTACTTGTGGTGGGCCTTGGATCCCCAGACTGCTGAGTGCCTTGAGACAGGTGTGCTTGGAGATGACTGAGTTCCAGTGTGACAGGTTGGGTTATAGAGGAATTGTCTTGTGGGGTGTGTGTGAGGGGCGATTGGATATGTGTGCCTGGGCAGGAAGCATGGTGGAGGGGGTGGGAAGGAGGGAGCTGAGAGGGCAGGCAGGGCCATCTTGATGGTGATAAGCAAAGGGAGATATGGTGAGAATCTGAGGGTGGGTCACATGCAGTCCTGCAGTCTGGCCCTTGGCTTCTACCCTCAGTGTCTGACAACTGGATCCTCAATGGCGTTGACGTCAGCTGTTGCTTCTGAATGCCAGGTCAGTGTGTAACGAAGCTGCCCTTAACCCATGATCTTATCTTGGAGGAGCGCTGACCTGACATGTCCCCACTTGGAAATGTGCCCACCCACGTTTCAGGTTCTGCACCAGCCAAGAGCCCAGGGAAGGGGAGGAGGGGTGGCTGCTGTCCCCCACGAGTTGTTACAGGCTTTCAAGGACTCTGTTCTGCAGATAACTGGTGCTCTAGCTAAAGTTGGGCATAACGGAACAGTTGGGATTGCTGCTGGTGACCACTCTCTCTGCTGCCCAGCGGCATCCCTGCCAGAACTGCTGGATTCTGTTGCTGGGATGGCAGTAGAGTTCCCAAGGCTACTGGTCCTTGGGGATCTCAATCTGTCACCTGGATATTGAGTCTGGGGCAGCTCAGGAGTTCATGGCCTGCATGGCAACCATGGACCTGTTCCAATTCACTGACATCCTGATGCACACCAGAGGCTGCACATTAGATCTGTTCTTTGTCTTGAGGTGGCTTAGTTGTGATTTGGCAGTGCAGGACATTAACATCAGTCCATCGGGTTTCACGCCAGGATTTAGTACGGAGAAAGCCTTGGTTGTGCTTGTCAATGACCTGTGATGGAGCTGGGATGGAGGTGGTGTATCCATCTTTGTGTTCCTTGGCTTTAAATACCATCAACCATGGTATCCTTCTGAACCAGCTTTGTGATTTGGGGATTGGGAGGAATGTTTTCTGATGGTTCTCTCCTTTCTCCAGGGCTGGTTCCAGGTGTTGGCAGGGGGGAGAATTGCTCCCTAGGACCCTCCTGTGTGGGATGCCACAGGGTTCTATTCTCTCCCCTCTTTTTCAATATTTATATGAAACTGCTGTGAGTTCATATTCTGGTTTGGGGTTCATTATCATCAGTACACTGATGAAACCCAATTATATCTTGTGATAGGACCTGTGATAGCCAGATGTTGTTTGATGGTGTTAAAAGTATTGTTGTAGGATATAAACTGTTCCAAGTCAAACTGCCTTTTGCAATTGACTGATGGTGATTTTGTCAATGCCGATGGAGTTCAAGTGGCGCTCCAGATGTTTTGGGATCGCACCTAAGGCGCCTATAACAATTGGTACTATCTTTGCTTTCTTTTGCCATAGTCATTCTACTTCTATTTGCAAGTCTTTATATTTTGTGATTTTTTCCAGTTCTTTTATATTGTTGTTGTTATTATTATTACTGTATAGCTGGATATCACATATTAACACAAACAAGTCATTTGATGACTATTTGAGCAACTTCCCTCTCGCATCATTCTCCTTTAGTAGGACTATTTACTTTTTTTTCAATTGCTTTTTATTTAAAGCTATACAAGCACTGGTTAGATTAAGAAGATAGAAAGAGGGAGACCACCTATTTTTCCCCAAACTGAAGATCATTAGTGGGTCAGGGATCAAAGCCAGACCAAAAACCAGATGCTGCATAACTTGTACGCTGCCTGACTCACCAACCAGTGTGGAGTGCTTCACAGATTTGCATGTCATTAAATAGAAGCATAAATGTATGATCATGTGAACCAGGGCAACAGAAGCCAGCAGTGAGAAAAGGGCAAGACTGAAAATTATTAGATGGAGCTCCTCTTTCTATTTCTATTCCAGGAGTCTAACCCCCCCCCCCCAGCATTTTCTCTTTTTTCTCAAATTCTGAGTCAATATTACAGGATTCCATGTTTATTTTCCATTGTTCTTTTGGACTGCATAATCTGTCAAATTTATCCAAAGTTGATTTGGCTGATTGATCTGTTGCATCCTTAGATAAAGGATTACTTTGGGATGGTTCTTCTGCAT
This sequence comes from Liasis olivaceus, assembly GCA_030867105.1. Lineage (NCBI taxonomy): Eukaryota > Metazoa > Chordata > Lepidosauria > Squamata > Pythonidae > Liasis > Liasis olivaceus. The sequence goes on from CM061351.1 coordinate 62,742,382, forward strand.
TTCAAGAAATTGCTGGCATTTCAATTTCTGAATAAAATTCCTAAATAGGCTTTGTGTGGAGTCCTTGGAGTTCTCTGAGCTTGGTTCTTTTCTTGCAAACATTTCATTACCCGGCTAGGTAACATCTTCAGTGCTAAAATGGGATGAGGTTTGCTCTCTATTTATCTGCTGTGGCCTGCCTTGCCAGTGCTGGTGGGGGTTCTGTTTTGCTCTTCTGGTAGTTCATTGATTAGCGAATTTTAGTCCCACTTTAGAGCTAAGATCCACCTTCTCCAACCCTAGGGGGAAAAACCCACCAATACAAGCCATGTTTGGAAGAGACTGTAGAGGACAAGTGATCAAAGTGAGTCAACTATTCACAGGCTTGATATGTATCCTGTTCCTATAGTGGCAATGTTGAGGAAATAACAACTTCCCTAGCACAGTTGTAGAAAGATGTATTGACAGCTGTTCCTCACTCTTGATATCAGCCCAGGACTGGGGTCAGGAGGAGGCATTACCTCCACTAATTCAGTCCATGGTGGTAGTACTGGAGCGCAACAGGCAGCAGCAGTAATGTCAGCAGGACTTGTGGTCTTGACAGCAATCTTTTATAGGATCATGTTAGTTTGGATTTAAGTTCAACACGCTATGCTGCCTGCACCCATAGCAAGACACAGGCCAGTAGAAGCAAACATCTTTCAACATCTGGATCACTTAAGATCTGCATAAGCATTACTCAAGCATCACTGCATTTGCTGGCTGCTGTAAGTGAACTATGCTATTGACTAGTGGCAAGGTGAAGCAACAGATAGTAAGCAAAAAGCAAGAAGACCAGCCATTCAGCTTCACACATTACTGCTGTCCTCCTTGTATTGGTATGCAGGAAATAAGTATTGGAACTGCAATGAGTAGCAGGACCTTGGATATCTGGTCAAGCCAGCATAAGGTGCATTCTGTTTACCATCACCTCACTACATTCTGATAGGAATCAGATAAGGGGACATCTCCTGTTATTTCCAGCACTTCCCATTCCTCAGGACTCAGGTTTAGGTTGATGTTACTTTACACTGAGGTTATGGATATTTCTTTCATAGCACTTATCAAGAAAGCCAAAGTTTAATTGCTGACTTCATGATCAAAGACATGGTCAATATTTGTTAGTTCACATTGAACCGTGGGTAGTGCAGTTTTGAATATTAGCTTCATGGCTCAAAAGTTGCATATTGAACAAGAAGCAAGTTGAGCTCATATTAACCCACATCTGATTCCCCAGGGTATAGAGATGAAACAAACAAAAGTGGATGAAGTGTCTGCTTGAATAAGAGAGAGTCACAACATGGTAGGCACATGGAGTTGGCTTTCTCAATCAGAAGAAGCAAAAATATTCCTGTGGCAGTGTTTACACTCAGGTCATTGTACTTTGCTCTGAACCTTTTTGAGTATCATGGTTTCACCAGAGGTCAGTGGGAAGGGGGTAAATGACAAAATGAGGGTCATGACATAAACTCTATCTCTTTTGGATGTGTGCTGGGATATCATATGCATGTAGGGAAGGTGTAACTCATACACTGAATAATCTCAAATCAATAGTGCTGTATCTAATATTTTGAGTAGTCAACATTATGTCTCAAAGAGTTACCCTCTGGGGGAGATGGGCAGCATATAAATTTAATAAATAAAGAAACAAAGAAACAAAGATCCATCCATAATTACAGGTAGTCCTCGGGTCACTACAGCAATTGGGACCAGGATTACCATTGCTAAGTGATGTGGGCATAAAGCACAGGTCATTAAGTGGGAAGAGGTGGGAGTCCCAGGTAAGGAGCACGGTGGGGCTGGGTGGGTGCTGCAAGGGCAGTGGGCAGGTGCTGAGAAGCATGGACTGGCTAGTAAGGGCACCAGGTGGGCCAGTGAGAGCAGTAAGTGGGTGCTGGAAAGCACAGGAGGACTGGTAAGGGTAGTGGGAGGGCTGGAGAGGGCAGCTGGAGGGTGCTTGGGGGGTGCTATAGGGTACAAGATCCCTAGGATCTCATACTCCAGCTCCTCGGGAGAAAAAGCAGTGGGAGCAACTTACAGGAGTGACATGCTACCTTCCCTGCCAGCTTCCCCATTGACTTTGCTTGTGGGAAGCCAGCAGGGAAGGTCAACAAATGGCCTTGTGACCATGACTGTGGCTCACTGCAACATCATAGTCGTGAGCCGGGCACCCAAGCACCCGGATCATGATCATGTGACTGTGGGGACTCTGCGATGGCTGCAACTTTGCAGACTGATCATAAGTCCCCTTGTTCAGTGCCATCATAATTTTGAATGGTCACTGAACAAGTGGTCGTAAGTCAAGGAACTACCTGTATATGCTAAAATTCAAAAAACAATCTCAAGCTTGAACACAAATATGTCAAGCACATTCTGGAGAATGACAATGTGTTTTAATTTTTACAGACTGCCCAGATTTCATATTTGTTTTCTTGTAAGAAATTAATCTATAGCCATAATGATGTATGTGATGGCATATTACCTTCTATATTCCTTCTTTATACCAAATGAAAAATAAGGAAAGAAAAATACAGTATACTCTTTGTCAATATTCACTTGTCTATGTTCACACAAGAGGGCAGGCTAATACAATACCACAGTGAAGAATGAATACATTGCAGGCTACTCACGAGGTTAAATATATCACAGTTTTGAATTATTATCCTGATAGATGGGATAACTTGGCTGGCACAGGTTTTTTTTCCTGCTTTGTGCACACCTCTATTTTTTTTCTAGAAAAACACACTTATCTGATCTGAGGGCAACTTGGTGCCTAAATGCTTGCTTTGTTAGGATTTTCCCATGGGAAGAAGTGCAGCTTGTTATATTCTAAAACATATTGTTATGGCTAAGTAAATCATGTGCAAATTGTTATTGTAATTGTGCACGTATACTGCTATTTACTGCCACCTATTGGCGTGTGTATGCTAGTTATTCAAGGAGTGGCAATAAAACGGGAGGATTATATGCTCAGCCTCTCAGTAGAGTTTTAGCCACCATGTAGTCAGTTTTATGGGTTATGTAGTAGTAACTAATAACCAAGTAGTGTACCTCTTCTCTGAGAGTTTTTGGCTAGAGACTTTGTTAAGCTTGTGTAGTAGATAAATCTTGGATGCTAAATACATGAGAAAAAGTGTTTTTTCCTATATTTTGTATGAAACTTGTATTTTATGGAGTTTTGCATTTTTATCAATAAACAACCAGATAGTATATATTTTCTGGCTGGATTTCTTTGGAGAACAAGATATGGACATTGCATTCTGTAAATGTCTCATGCTGGTGTGTATTTTTTGGGCAATTTCCTGGGAGTATTGCTGCACTCTGCACAACATGCTTTCCTCTTTCAATCACTATGATTGTTCAGTGTGATTATCAGAATATACATTGATTAAATCAGTTTTAAGAAGAAATAAAATACTGAATGTTAGTGAAATCTGCAGACTAGAATGAATAATGTTTCAGTAAAAATGTTACACTGTTTAAAAGGACATGTACAGTACCTTTGCTGTAAGGAGCAGAGCAAGCAACAGCGTGCCTATCACTAGCACAAATATAATGAATATGCTAATGATTTTATCTAGGATTTTTTCCAACCATACTATCATCTGTGAAAAACAAGAAAATGTAATAAAACATTAAGGATCAAAATAACATGTTAATGTATCCAAGCATTTTTGTTCTAAACTTCTGTTTCGTGACATCTTTAGTAACATAGAGACCTTGTAAGACCAGATATATTGAAGCAGTATGAGTAAAGCTGATTTAATATATCTTAAAAGAAACCAAATTAAAGTTTTGTAACTGGGCTTCCAGACCAAGGAATCTGGTAATTTAACAGTATACAGTGTAAGTTAAAAAAGCAAAATAAAACTACCTTGTTTGACCTCAAAGGGTTCCATAGTATAATGAAAATTTGCATAAACAGCTGTGGTTTGTCTTGCTCAAATCTAAAAGAGAACTTAATATAAGACTGAGGTCATCCACTGGTTTGGGATCTGGTATCATTAGTATGTTGATACAATACCAGCTATATCTTTTGACCCCAGAGCAGCCAAGTGAGGCTATCAAAGTTCTGTCCCAGGGCCTTAAGTGTGTGTAGTTTCATGTAGATGTTAAACAGGATGGAGAGTGTGTAGAGCCCTGTGGCACCGCACAAAGAAAGGAAAAGAACCACCATAAAATGGTGCCCCCAATTCCCAACCCCTGGAGTCAATGGATACTGTAGTCAACACTATTAAAAGCTGGTAAGAGATCAAGAAGCACAAGGTGGATGTACCAGCCCCATTCTGGCTCCAACACAGGTCATAAAAAAGCACAACCAAGGCTGTCTCTGTGCCTAAATCCTGGCCTGAACCCTGACATAACTATAGTCTGACCACCTTCTCAACAATCTTCCCTAAAAAGGGAAGGTTGGAGACAGGACAATAGTTGTCTAAAACAGTTGGGTCCAATGACAACCTCTTGAGGAGGAAGCACACCATTCCCTCCCTCAAGGAGGCTGACACCACTGCCTGGACTCATATACAGGTGACCTTTCTGGTTGCCTTAACAAGCCATGAAAGGCCTGGGTCCAACAAACAGGTGGCCGAGATAAACCCACAGAGAATCCTGTCCACTTCCCTGAGAGTCACTGACTCAAACTCATCCCAGATTATATTACCAGATTATGCCCCTGGCACCTTGGCCCAACCTGCCCAGTTGGAGTCCAACCTGGAGCAGATATGAGCAAATAATACACCTCCACCCCCATAAGGACTACCATTGGCATATCATAGAACAGTTAAGGACTGATACTAAGTGAAGTATGGAAACAATTAAAAATGGAGTTCATTATTGAGGGTATGGTATAACTCAAAGAGACCGCCATAAAATAAATCAGTTGCTACTAGGCAACTGGAAATTTGGTGTATATAAAGAAACCAATGAACATGAATAATTTAACTTTGTTGTAGATCAGTTTAAAAATTTCAAATGTTTTTGAATTTCCTACTTTGTAATCTGTCTTCCCTTTAATTTTTGTTTTAAAAACTCAGAACTCTGAGGATTCTGTTTGTACATTATAAAAAAATGCTAGTCAATCTAAAGATGGCGAGTGGAGGAAAAGTCGAGTTTAAAAATGAGTAAAGTTCTGACAGAGAAGCAGTGTTCTAAGAAAGAAATAAAGAAATAAACATTTCTAAAAAGAATATTTCTAAAACACATTGCAAATAAGTGGAGTAAGAAATAAACCATTTGCTACTTTTACAGGAAGAAATTATAATGAGGAGAGGGCAGAAGAAAAATCCTCAAGGAAGAAATGCTCAAGGAAGGCTTCCAAATCATACTTTTCTGATGCAAAAACGTCTGCCTAAGAATCCACAAGCCATTCTGTGTGGCAGTCCTCTATGCTAGCCCTATGGCTTAATTTTTTTTGGCTTCAGATTCAAGTAGCATCAATCCGATGTGCAAGTGCCCTGAAAGAGGAGCAAATTTTTCAATTCTGAAATTAGCTATTTGAAAAAGAGGTAGAGGTCAGAATTCTATTAAAGGTTTACTGTTAAGTGGTGCTGAAATCAAAAAGATATTAAATCAATACAGAAAAATAGCCTTTGGATGCATAAGAACAGAAGGAAGCAACAAAAGAAGTACCATTTCAAAGGAAAGGAAAAAGAAAAGAGATGGGAAGAAGAAATTATCTACTGAAGATAAGTGTTGCAGATAAATGGGATCAGCCTCTTTGAGAAATACTAAGCCATTCAAATATATAGAGAGAGATGGCACCTGAGTTAGAGGTCTGTTTCAGTTAAGTCCATTGTTAGAGATTAATTGAGAATTTTAATGTAGGATCTTACTTTGGAAAATTAGCAGGTTGTGAGGGATTTGGGTATGGAAAAAATGTTAGTGAAAGTTGTTAAAGAAGAGGACCAAGAAGAGTAATTGCAGAGGTAGATCATTCTGGACTGGTTTAAAGATTAGCATGGGAGTTTTGGGGTTGTAGAATATTGATTAAAATGGTTCATGGGGTTGTAGCTATGCTATCTTTATGGAAGACATATCCATGATGCATCTTACAAAAACTGGGAAGTTATTTCACAATTCTCATTAGGAAGGCAAGGTAGCAAAGGCTCAGAACTCAATATGCAGCTAAAGATCGGAGGCAAGAAAGCAGAAAAGAAGGGAGAAGCAGAAGGCCAAGATAGGGAGTCAGAGTTTTGCAGGACACTATAATAGAGACACCAGTAGATGATATTAAAAAAAAATGTTTCTACACAGAGCATGGGAAATAAACAGAGAGAAGACTCATCTCAGGAAGACAAATATTATGGGATAGGCATTACTGAAACTTGGTGGGATAATACTCATGATTGGCACACAGTACTGAAACATTATAGTTTTTTCAAAAGGAACAGACCCAATAGAAAGAGTGTATGTAAAGGAAAAGCATATTTGGACAGATATTCAGCAATCGGATTATGGAAATCCTGAAAATATTTAGGTAGAAATATAAAGAAAGAGAAGCTGAAGTTATTCTGTTCTAAGAATTTATTATAGACACCTGGGCAGATAGAAGATATTGATAAAGCCTTTTTGCATTAGATGACTTATTTTTCAAAAAGTATACAATAGGGATGGTGGGGGTATTTCAATTATCCTGATCTATGTGGGGAATCTAACTCTACCAATAGTCAGAGTTCTTACAAATTCTTATCCACATTGTGGATAAATTGATGAAAGGTAGAAGAAAGAACAAGGGACTTTTCTACTAATCTTCACCAGCAGGGAGGAACTAAAGGAATGAAGGTGAATGGCATCTTTGGGGAAAGTGATCATATTATTCTTGAATTTATTATATCCATAAAGAAGGAACTAAGAAGTGTCAGACTTAGAACCTGCACTTCATAAGAGTGGACTTTGATGAACTCTGAGGGAAGGCAGATTGAATCCAAAGGCTTGAAATCCTGAAGGAGAAAAGATCCATGAAGGATAGAAAATTTTACAAAATGAGACAATGAAGCTGAAATTGCAAACAATCATCACAAAAAAGAAAAATGGAATAGATCTAAACAGACAAATGGGGATTCATGCACATCTCTCTAATACAGTGAAGAGAAAAAGGGACATGTTCAGAAAATGAAAGGAGGAGAACCTACGATAAATTAAATAAAGAAATGGAAATATTTGTTTAATTTTAAAAGTTATTTTACATGATTTATAACTCACCCCAGTCCCAAACAACTCTGGGCAGAAACAGAACAGAAAACTAAAACAATAAGAAAATCTGAACAATGTCAGAACAAAAAATCACAAAAAGCAAAGCTACACTCCAAATTAAACTCAAGATAGGCACCCCGCAGTGAAACAACTAGAATCAAAAGCTTATTGAAATAAAACAGTTTTAACCTGCTTCTAGAATTGCAGTGAAGTGGGGCTGCATGTGCTTCAGAGAGGAAGTTGAAGAACTATTACAGAGAAGGCCTATCATTCCCCGTGGACTTCATCCATGGCCTGCAGGTCTCTCTTGTTGACCAGATTTGACCAGACAGACAGATTCAGTTCTAGCAAGACATTACTTGATGCAACGCCCTGCTGTGCTGTTTGGAGCTTTAATGACCAGCACTTTAAACTGAGTATAATTCTACATTAGTGGGGCTGATCTTGGCACTCATACAGTACAATTCCTCATCCCTCTCTCTTGCTTTTGAACAAATAGTATCCTCCAATTGCTATATTCCAGTCATGGGAGTGAGTCCACTAGTTCTCTTACACAGTTGCATGCAAAAGTTTAGGCATTCCCAGTCAAATTGTATGAATCCCTGTGAACAGAAGCTGATATATTCTCTATATGGTAGAGGTTAAACACATCTTTCTGCAAACTTGAATGCATACCTTACTATTTATGTGCAGTTGTTTTCAGATTCTAAATAAGAAAACAGCAAATAGGTCCAGTTGGCATTCAGGTAGTCCTTGTTTAGCGACCATAACTGGGGCCAGCAACTTAGTCACTAAGTGATATTGCCATTAAGTGGAAAATCACGTGACCGTGATTGTGCTTCTGATTTTACTTCAGCTTTCCTTTTCCACCCACTCTTCCACCCTTTGGAATGCTCACCCTGGCACATGGATATTAGCAAGAAGGGAATTAATAAAGTCTTTAGTGTGAAACTGATTAGGGTCTTGTCTGTTACAGACAGCAGCTGGGAGATGGCTAATTAACATCACAGAGCTGAACTTGTTAACTTGCAGTTAGCACCTTTTGGAAAAGTGCTGCCCTGTGGAGAAAAGCAGCTTAGGAAGAGATCGCTAGTTCAGGCAATCTCTACACTCTGCAAGGGGGGGCGGGGGAAAAAAAAATGGGTCAGGCACAGGACAAGGCACACTAACTGACCATAATGGTGAATATGTGACTGAGAGAGAGACACTGAGAAGGTCGTAAATGTGGGCATTGGTCGTGAAGTTATTTTTTTCATCACTGTTGTAACTCTGAATGGTCGCTACTTGAGGCAGTTGCTAAGCAAGGTCTACTTGTACATTTGTTTTAATTTCTCTTAATAGTGAGTCACAACTATTATGTTTCTTTTTTTCTCTTTTCCCAGACTTTCATATTAGCTATGCATCTGACTCTTGGCTTAGACAGAAAATATATTAGGGTCCCTCCTTAAACCTTCTTATTGAACTACACAAACCCATTAGCTCTCACTTGCTCAGTGAGAGTGGCATTATCTCAGAACAGGAAGTTTACAGGAAATGTGGGGGGAATGGTATGCATGAATTTTATTTTCTGATGGAAAATTAGTTAGAATCCCTCTTGTAGTGGGAAAGGAATATTTCATCTGCCTATGCAAATGAGCTTAGAAGGGTATTCACTGGGAATTATTTCCAGGGAAAATGTGTATCTTACAGGTAGTCCTCAGTTAACTATGATAATTGGGACTGGAATTTCCATCTCTAAGCAATGTGGTCATAAAGCATGACGTCATGTGACTGCATCACTTAGTCACAGCAATTTTGACACTCCCCGTTGCTGCCATTAAGTGAGGATCAAAGGTCATTAAGCGTGTCCCAGGTGGTTTGCAAGCAGGCCAGCAAGCAGGTATGTGGCAGCTGATGGGTGGAAGAATGTGTGCGGGTGGCCAGCAAGGCATGGCACGAGCACAGTGGGGCTAGGGGTGGCTGCTGCCAGAAAGGGGAGAGTGTGTAGGTAGCCAGGGAGGTGTAGTGCAAGCTAGTTGCCAAGTGCCCAAATTGTAATCACATGACTGTGGGGGTGCTGAGACAGCCAGAACGTTGAGGACCAGTTGTAAGTACCACTTGTTCAGCGCCGTCATAACTTCAAATGGTCACTGAACAAGTGGTTGTTAAACGAGGACTACCTCTATTTGGACAGCCTTAAGAAAAAAGCCCATTCAAAATATTAGGTCCTCATCAAGAGAGGCATACTGTAGTATACTGATTAAAGAGGTTTTAGAGGAACGATTGCTGGGAAATCTTATGCACTATTGTGAACTCCTTGAAGGAGAGATGAAATAATCCAATTTGAAAGAATTTATTTATTAATGGGTGATGGGTAATAAGTGAGCCTTTCAACTTGGACACTTGCAGAGTTGGTTCAGAATTGTCATGGAAAACGCATCTGGTTGGAATATGACAGCAATCCTCTCTTCTCAGAAATAAACTATATTGAACTTATTCTCAATGTGAGTGTAGGATGGAATATACTTTTAAACAGCTTTAAGTCTAAATGAGCTTTCTTATCAGTCAGCTTGAAAAAAAGCACATCGAAATACCACTTACAGGATTCCTTGTGGTCAGCAAAGTATTTTTTGCTTCTAGAATATGTTAACTGGACTGATTTAAATGATAAAAATAACTTAAAACTTTGGGGTGTTAACATGGAAAACTGCTTTCAGGCCTGATAAAGATATCAGAAAGATGTGTGCTGAAGGAAAGGGGAAGGGCAGCTAGGTTGAGGGGCAGCTAACAGTCTAGGACTTTGTTTATCGTATTTATTGCATGAAATAGGAGGTTGGATGGCAGGCCTTTCCAGCTATACTGCTGGGTTTCCACAACATATTACATTAGACAATGAATCAACTAGTTCAATAGATGGGGCAGAACTTCATAACATCCCCAGCCACTGGGGATATCCAAATCTTCCTCCTCCTTGCTTTGACAAATATGTTGGGAATCCTGCAAATTTAGAATCTACCTTGCTCAATTTAATTTACATATTTCTCTGAAGCCTGTGGAATTTCCTAGGCACTGATCTTGCATATGATTCATAATGGGCTATTGACTAAGTTACAAAATTAGTAATCCCTTTCTGCTACAGAACAGCCCAGACTTGGACAATTAAGTTAACTTTCTGTCATCTGGCTGCTTCTGACAACCATTCATTCATCCATCCATTCAACTTATATAACTGCCCATCTCACCAGCTGCAACTCTGATGGTGAACATTAACAACCAACAGAGCAAAATAATAGAACAAAAAGTAACGAACTAATACAATAAGAATATAATGGTGCCAAAGGACAATCTAACTGAATCCATATAACAATACAAAAAAATCATACTGATGGGCTCACCCAACCTTTAGACACCCATGCCCAAGAGAAACAGGTAACAGCCAACCATGAGTTTCAGCACTTATGGAGTAAACTTCCTAAATGTACACATGTCTTTCAGTTTTTAGTTACTATTTATATATTTATTTATATTTACCTCTATTTATATGCTGCCTATTTGAATGACTTGGCTGTGTTTCTGTCTGTAAATACGGTTCCCCCATATCACCCACTGTTGCCAACCTATACGTGGAAGAAGTGGAGAAGAAAGCTCTCAGCTCATTCCAGGGAATAACACCAACCCACTGGTTCAGGTATATGGATGACACCTGGGTTAAAATCAGAGTCCAGGAGGTTCAGGCTTTCACAGACCATATAAACACCATAGACCCAAACATTAAGTTCACCAGAGAGGACACCAAGGACAACAGGCTGGCATTTCTAGACTATGAGGTTTCAATTGGGACCTGTGGTAAGTTAGAAATAGGGATTTACAGGAAACCTACACACACAGACCAATACTTGCAGTTTGACTCCCACCATCCACTGCAACACAAACTACGAGTCATCGGGACATTACACCACAGGGCAGAAACCATCCCCACCACTATAGATGCAAAAAAGAAAGGAAACAGACACATGAGGACAGCCCTTAAGGCCTGTGGGTATCCAAATTGGGCCTTTATTAAATCTACTTCTAGATCCAAAAAAAACCAGCAGACAGAGCTGAGAACCAGAGTCAAAGGAAGAATCTTGTCATTCCTTACATGGCTGGGGTGTCAGAGAAGATAAAACGGATTTTTGGAAAACACCACATACCTATGTTTTTCAAACCCACCAACACTGAGACAGAGGCTTGTACACCCTAAAGATTGAACACCAAAACATAAGAAGAGCAATGTAGTATATGCAATTTAGTGCAGTGAGGAATGCTCAGAGCTCTACAGTGGGGAAACCAAACAGCCTTTACACAAGAGGATGGCTCAGCAAAGGAGGAGCAACAACACAGGACCAGAATCAGCAGTTTACCTTCATCTAAAAGAAAAAGCACACTCATTTGAGGACAATAGTGTTCACATTTTGGACAGAGAAGATAGGTGGTTTGAGAGAGGAGTGAAGGAATCCATTTATGCCAAAGTGGAAACTCCTTCCCTCAACAGAGGTGGAGGCCTCAGACACAACTTGTCCCCCATTTTCCAGGCTGTCCCTTCAGCAGTCCCCAAGAAAATTAAGAAAAGTTCACTAGGAAGGCAACATTTAACATCCCCCTGGGGATGAGTGAGGGATTAGGAGTAGACATCTACATCTCAAAGACTCTACTAATTATATCTTCTATTGTCCCTCAACGAGCCTATCATGCTAGTAAGAAACACAGCCACCCTGGAAGACTTTTATGGGGTCCCCCTAACCAACTTTTTTTAGACTGAAGAAGCTGCTTGGACAAGTAGTGAAACGTCTCTACCAAAGAGAAAAGAAGTCCAGTTGCCATGACTCAACCTCCAGACAATTCCACCTGGATGACAGAGAATCTTCATAAACGTAATCTTATTCAAATTACTAGATGTGTTTTTCTATGTTTTCCTTATATTTTCCCAAAGAATAATAAAAAATATATATATTAAATCAGGATTATGGCAGATTCTCTTTTAGTATCACGAATAACATGTTTAAGAAAATATATTTATGTAGCGAACCCCCCTGCTATTCTAGAATCATCTCTAAATACTATGCCACAGAAAGTTTTTTCATGGTATTATTACATTAGTATACCAAAGGTAAAAAATACTTGCAAAAGTAAGATACAATTTTTCCGGTAAGAATTACTGCATTTTTATATTTTAACTTTTTTTCTCCAGTTTTTCCAAATTGTTAGTTAATAAAAGGAAACAACTAGGAATACTGTTCCAGGATTTCTGTCAGGTTTAGCCCAGGAAACTCCAGGAGACAATACAGATTCGATCCAGCAAGGTTTATTTGGCTTCACACTATTCACAGAATCTTCCCAGACTGAGAGTAGTTCCCAGGGTCAATCATAAACATCACTAGCATTCCTCAGGGAGGTGCCAGTCTCATCCTCTTATCTCTCCCCCGCTCTTCGGGGGATGAGAGTACATTCTTCACCCCCCTGCTCCATACTCTCACATCTTCAAATGTCTGGAAATGTTATATTAAAGATACAACAGGAGCTTCTGTTGGGCAAAGTTTTACAATTGCTTCTTTCTAAAGTTCCCACAACTGCTTCCAAAGTTGTTTGAGAAGCTTCTTCAACCTTACAGAAATGATTTCTAAAGGTACAACAGAATAGGTGAATGTTGCTTCTGTCCCTTTCCTATCAGTAGTTTTCATTTTTAAAAAGTCATAATCCCACGTAGCAACTATAATAAGACCCTGAAAATAACACTGGAAAGGTTGTGCTACTTATAACCTGAAGACCCACCAGTGCGTTTACTATTTTTAATAGAGGAAAGCAGTTAGCAAAGTACAGGGAGCATATTTCTTAACAGAAACAAATACATTCACTTTGAAGTAAAGTGATTTCACAAATAATTTTAAATACCTTTCTGTCTAATTTTAGAATAATTCTTCCAAGCCCTTTAACTGGTCGTGGTACAAGAACTTCTTGACGTTGTCTCACAAAGTCTTCCAGAACATGCCAGTAGGTACTGCAGTAAGTCAGTGAGAATTGCACTATTCCAAAGTGGACCACAAGTTTTTTTACAACACACACTGCAAACATTAAAAAAAAAAAAAAGGAATTAAATACTTTTCATACACAATATCTTATACTTTTTGTTCATAAGGTCATATTGTTTCAAATTTTTCTGCTTGAATCAACAGCCCTCAAAATGCTTGATTTTGGATGAATCACAGTTAATGGTAAACATGGTCAACTTTTTTTTTTATAAATATGAAGATTGTGTCACTGAATTCAGGATTAAGATTTCACTACTGTAGATACTACTTCTTGTACAATTTTTGCTTCCAGGGTTTCAAGATTACTGGATGCTTATTTTTTCTATTAGGCATACAAAACAATAAGCATAGTAAGATGTCAATAAGCAAACTCCAATCATATTTAGCCTTTAGTGGGGCACTTTATTTTATTATACAGTCTTCTTTCAACATAAGAGAATATCTGTAGCTCAAGGCTGAACTGTGGAGTTCTTGGTGCTCTCTGAGCTTGATTGTTTGATTGTAGATGTTTTATTATCTAAGTAACATCATCAGTGCGAGTCAATTGGGGGGTTGCTGTCTGTTTATATGAAGTAGCTTGTCCTGCCAGCTTTCCCCATTTCAAATATTGTATCCAGTTGGGCATAACACTTCAAGAAGTCACAGAAATTGGAACAGGTTCACAGCAGGACAGTTACCTTCTTGGTAAGTGGAAACTAGATAGACATCTGTCTAGGATGCTTTAATTTGGATTCCTGCACTGGGTTGAACTTGATGGCTTAAGTGCCCCCCTCCAACTCTACAAGTCTATAATGTAAAATACTCAGTATTATTTCAGATATGAAATGTTTAGTATGGCAGTACACTGTAAGACTTGCTGCATAATCAGAAATTAACATTATTTAAAACACAAAGATAAAACATGAAACATCTCCATTCCAAAAGGGTAACTGCCAAATACAGTATATAGAACACACGAGTCTTCTGGGTTGGGAAGATGAAGTGGCTTGTTGTAGTGCATGTGAGAGGATGCTTATGGACAGCTAGCTAAAGATGGCTACATGCACATAAATGTTGATTTCAGTTCACTGGATGTAAGAGGTCCTTGGTAGACCACACTCAGGAGTACTGGAAGCACTATATTTTTAAAAACACACATAAAAACTGGAGCAGATTTATAGGTCAGCTCCCAGGATAAAGGATATGAAAACCAAACCGTATGAGGAATGTTTGAAGAAACTAAGCAAATATAATTTGCAAAAAAGAAGATTGAGTGAAAATATGACAGTGGTTTAGAAATATCTAAAAAGCTGTTATGTTCAAGAGGAGACAGATCTATACCTTCAAACGCTGATCTTTGGTCTTAGAACCAACCCATTTAATCCTAAATGGTTGTGAGGGAGTGAAGTTGGGGTTGCTGTCTGTGCTTGAGAACGGTAAGCTGCAGTCAGGCAGAAACACTTCTCACCCCATTTCCCTTGTTTCCCAGACTACTCAGAAGCATCCAGGCCAGCTTTCCAGCTGCCTGTGATAATTGAGCCACATCCTGGCATTTTCAAGGACGTGCTGACATCCAGAGGCATCCTCATCTCACCCAGGCTCTTAGCTTAGAAAATCAAACATTAAGACAGAGTGGAGGAGGAAGTGTGTGTACAGGGTGTGTGTGTAACAGAAAAGGAGATAGAAAGGCTGTGAGCAGGCGAGGAAGTAGAAAGCGACATGTGGAGATTGACAGCTATTACAGGCAGGCGAGAGAACTATCAGTCAACTGAAGGACCACAGCTACAGTAAGCAGCATATCCTAATGGGATACCTGCCTGAAGTCTGGCTTCGGAGCTCAGCTGAAGTGCTCAAAAGCAACACTACTTAAGAGGAGAGCTTGAAGCTTGGCAGCAACTAGAAAAGGAATAACTGCACTGAGGCAGGACCTCATCCCAACTAGTACAAGAACTTTTGGGAAAAGGCAAAGATTGTATGCTACTTTAGACTTTGAGACTCTTGGTTGAACTGAGTATTAAAAGACTGACTACACTGCGTGCACAATTATTAGGCAAGTTGTATTTTTGAGGATGAATTTCATTATTGAACAACTACAGTGCTCTCGGTCAATCCAAAATGTTAATAAACCTCAAACCTGAATATTAAAGAAAGTAAAAGTGAGGTTTTGGCTTTCTTAGGAGCATATCTATGCGTGCACAATTATTGGGCAACTATTAGCGTGCAGAATTATTATGCAACTAAATGAAAAACAAAAATTCCCCCATCTCACTCGTTTATTTTCATCTGTTAAAGTGAGAATAAACAACAAACAACTCAAAATTTACAAATAAACATTTCAAACTAAAAATCAGTGCCCAATAGAGCCACCCTTCTTTGCAATAACAGTCATAAGCCTTCCATTCATGGAGTCTGTCAGTTTCCTGATCTGATGACGATCAACTTTTTGTGCAGCAGCAACCACAGCCTCCCAGACACTGTTCAGAGAGGTGTACTGTTTTCCTTTACCATAAATCTCCCGTTTGAGAAGGGCCCACAAGTTCTCAATAGGGTTTAGGTCAGGTGAGGAAGGGGGCCATGTCATTATTCTTTCATTTTTGAGGCCTTTACTGGCTAGCCACGCAGTGGAGTACTTCGATGCATGTGATGGAGCATTGTCCTGCATGAACAGCATGGTCTTCTTGAAAGATGCAGACTTTTTCTTGTACCACTGCTTGAAGAAAGTGCCTTCTAAAAACTGGCAGTAGGTTTGGGAGTTGATTTTGAGTCCATCTTCAACCCGAAAAGGTCCAACTAGCTCATCTGTAATAATACCAGCCCATACCAGTACCCCACCTCCACCTTGCTGGGATCTGAGTCAAAGTGGAACTCTGTGCCCGTTACTGATCCAGCCACGGGCCCATCCATCTGGTCCACCAAGAGTCACTCTCATCTCATCACTCCATAAAACCTTTGAAAAATCTGTCTTCAGATATTTCTTGACCCAGTCTTGCCGTTTCAACTTATGGGTCTTGTTCAGTGGTGGTCGAGTTTCCTTACCTTGGCCATGTCTCTGAGCACTGAACACCTTGTACTTCTGGGCACTCCAGGTAGGTTGCAGTTCTGGAATATGACAGCACTGGAGGATAATGGGTTCCTGGTAGCTTCACGTTTGATTCTTCTCAAATCTTTGGCAGTTAATTTGCGTCTTTTTTTCTCAACACGTTTCTTGTGATCCTGTTGACTATTTGCAACAAAATGTTTGATGGTTCTGTGGTCACACCCCAATATCTTAGCAATTTCAAGAGTGCTGCATCCCTCTGAAAGACTTTTTACAATTTTTGACTTTTCAGAGTTACTTACATCTCTTTTTTGGCCCATTTTGCCTGAGGAAAAGAAGCTGCCTAATAATTATGCACACCTTGATATAGGGTGTTGATCTCCTTAGGCCACACCCTCCCTCATTACACAAATACCCATCACCTAATATGCTTATATCCAATAAGCATTCAGGTTTATATAGCTTGGAGGTGGAAAATATGCATAAAAATGGTGATATGGTCAAAATACTCACTTGCCTAATAATTGTGCACATGGTGTATAAAGGACTGAGTATTAAAGATATATTTACATGGCAACAGCAATGTGCAAATCCCAGATGGGTGGAGTTGGCCCAGAGCAATAGCCTGTTGTTGGAAAGGTGTGTGCTGCAATAAATAGTGTAAATAGGTATGTGTACAGCTTTGCTACACTGTGGTGTGTCGAGTCCTTGGAAAGCAAAGAACCCTCACAATGGTGATCTTAATGAGATGTAAATGCTGCTGAACTGATAGGAAACATAAAGTTACATTTGCATGCAGGCAAAGTAGGAAGTTACCAGCAGAGTAGAAATTTGAATATAAAAGGGTAATAAAAGGATCAAAGAAACAAAAAGATGTGAAAAGGATTTGCACTACCAAGAACAACATTGTTTGAAATTGTTTCTGTGCCAATGCTAGAGGTCTTTGAACCAAAATGGGGGAGTAGGCAGTTTAAATAAGAATGCAGGTATAGTAGGTATTAATAAAATCCTGGTAGAATTGGTAGAATTAGTGGAATATAATCATTCATGGATACAAACTTTATAGAAAGGACATACTAGGGAAGGCACTGCTCTTTAGATCAAAGAGAATAAGGGAGGTTGTAATTTCATACAGTGACTATGTTCATACAACATGCTAAGTTGTGGTCACAACCTGATGCCCCAAGACCACATATAACTTCAAAAAGCCTTGTGTGGAGTGCCATTAAAAACTGGTGCCAAATTTATCTCCTAAAGGAAGGGCATGATATAATAAATAATACATCTAATTATTTTAATTATGCCTATAATAAATCAAAATAAATAAAAGTAGAGTTTGGACCAGGCCCTGCCCCCCCTTTTTTTAATTTAGCATGGCCTCTGATACATAATTCAAATGTCTGAAAAATGTTTTGCCTCTCTCTTAAATATATTGGAGTTTGGCTGAGTGTATCAACTGAAAATATAATAAATGTATCAGAAGTATTTTGTGTCTGATCTCCATACCTGTTGACATAGTAGGCCTCATAGTAAGTATCAACACAGAAAAACATCTTGTATCTTAATAATTAAGATTAATAATCTTAATGCAGGATTATCTATTAAGCAAGCCAGGGCTGTATATTTCTGCAACTTGGGCTCCCAATGGTTCTGACTAGATTTTATGATTATGTATTTTGTTTATTGCTGTATGATGCTCATAGTCCTTCAAGATTTGGCTGGGTTCTAAGGATTAAATAAATATGCACAAGCTGGGTTGGAGTTGCATCTCAATAGGGTATTAGGTTACCTACCCAATCAAAATGTAAGTTTTAATTCACAATATAAAAAAAAAATCAAATAACCTGCAATAGGTAAGGGCAGCAATTGAATTATCCAGAAATTAAACCAGATCTGGACTATTACAATGCTCCATGCAAGCAGAACAAAGTAGATGTCACTGGCTTTCTTCTTTTTAGGAAGTCTTTCAATCTCAAGTCTCTGCCTGCTGTTCGCATGGGATGAAGCCGATGAGGGATCATTACTTTCTGTAATTCCTAGAACAAAATCATAATTACAAGAAGAAATATTTATTGTTGGATTAACAGGCTTACCTTGAAGAGGTTCAGGAGAGTATCACTGAACATAAAGCACTTCTATTGTCATTGTACAGCGCCAACTTGGTGTAGTGGTTAAGGCAACAGGCAACTAGTCCCACCTTAGGCATGAAGCCAGCCAGGTGACCCTGGGCCAGTCACTCTCTCTCAGCCCTAGAAAGCAGGCAATGGCAAACTACTTCTGAAACCTTAACAAGAAAACTGCCAGGACTTGTCCAGGCAGTTGCTAGAAGTCGAAACTGACTCTAAGACATAAATAAACAAACGAATGTAATTGTAGTTCTCTCAAAAATCTCCCAAACACCTACACTTTTATCATTCTCCCCAGTTCCCTACATACCAACTACTTCCCTTACATATCCAGTATCTAAAGGCCTGATTTATAGACCAAATTTATTTTTAAAGAAGAAAGAATGCCCCTTAACCAATATGTACACTCACTGGATTGCCAATGCAACAAATATGTACTATAATGCTTATAATACATCTGAATCCTGAAGGATGCAGATTCATTTATTGTCACATTTTATAGCAATGTCATCAGTCCAAGAACAAGGGATAAAGATGGCAGATTTGAAGCACTCCTTTAAAAAAACTAAAAAACAAAGGGTAACATCTTTAATATCTACAAGATTTTGCTTGAAGAATTCCTGGAAAAGATGTGATAAATCTTACAACAACTAAAAGGGAAGTGTTTTGCAGGTGTGTGACAGGACCAACTGCCTGAACAGATTATAAGTACATGTGCCCCTTCCTCCCCCTCTCTTCTTAGCCCTCCCCCATTATCAGGATGACCCAGTTGCCAATCAAACAAGAGTGTTGGACAGGAGGCAAGAAGGAGAAAAGAGAAGATGGCTATTTGGGACTCTACAGCCACAGGCCTCGTAAAAAATAGGCTGAATAAACAGTCAAAGTCCAGGAGTCAAACTAAAAAGGCAAACTAAAAGATAGACAGCCCTGATGAGAAGAGGCAACAGGAATGGAGGCAGCAGCTGAGAAAACTGGGGAGAGAGAGGAGTTTGTTTTCTCAGACCTGGTGTAAATGTTCTAGCCATCTCTCAGATGGAGCAAAGATTGGGAAGAGGAAAAGAGTCAAGAAGCCCAGCCAGGAACAAACAAACTGAAAAGATGAAGAAAAAGTAAAGACTTTGACACGACAAAAATAGAAAACAGAAACTAAAAAAGATAAGAGATCATACTCTGTAGAAAAAGGAGTATAGCTCTATAGAGAATGCAGACAGTGATAGTTATACAGGGACTAAGCAACAGAAATATAGAAATACAGAAGACAGCAATAAACAAATATCTTGGAGATACAGAATAGAAAGATATGAAAATAAAGTGAAATTGGATTTTAAAGAATATAATATAGAAAAGAGAGCTTATAATATAATGTAGAAAAAAGAGTGTATAGAAAATAGTTAAAATAGAAAATAGTTTTATTATTAAGATTAATTTCATACGCAACTCTGTTATTGTTTTCTAAAGGAGAACCTAACCTGAAGAAGAGAGAAGAATTAGAATCGGAAGGTTTTGTTTGCCAATGGTTTACATATGCACAGTTGTTGGAAAGATTTAAACTAGATAAGAAAAGCTATGAATTTACCACTGAGAACACTGAGTTTGAACATGTTTTGTGTACTAACGATGAACATCTTATTGCTAAAATGTATAAATTTTTGTTAAAGATGGATATAACATAATGTTGGACTAGTGGGAAAATACGTGGAATAAAGGGTTAAAGTTCACTCTCAATTATATGTTGAAAGAAAATTTTTATAAAATGATGTACCATTGGTATTTGACACCAGATAAATTGTCAAAGATGTATAAAGGAACCTCAAATGTCTGTTGGAAATATAATCAATGTGAAGGTACATTCTATCACTTATGGTGGACTTGGGAAAACGCTAAGAAATATTGGAATATGGTATGTATTTTGATTCAAAAGATTTTGAAAACAGACTTGCAATTGAAACCAGAGACTTTTCTTTTAGTATGACAGATAAACAAATGGAAAGACAACACAGAAATGTATTTCTTTATAAACTGCAGCAAGACTTTTATTTGCACAAAAATGGAAAGATTTACAAATATCTACTGCTGAAGAATGGATATTGAAATTAATGGAATTGGTGGAGATGGTGAAACCGACTACTTTGCTCAGAGAAGGCACTGTCTAACTTTGTTTCTAATTGGAAACCACTCTTAGACTTTTTGCTTGATACTCAAAAAAATTCAACTTTGATTTTGGGGTTTGCTGATTGATGTTACAGAAATATCTTGTACAAATTATATGTATTATCCAAATAGACTGATTTTAGGAATCTTCTTGAATATTAGATTAAAAACTATTTTTTACTATGTAAACTTTTAGATATTAGAGTAAGAGGTGAATATATTCTGTATCTATACCTTTACCAAGGAAAGTCAGAAGCTACTCTTCCTTTTTTATGCTCCCCTCCTCCCCCCCTTTTTCCCCTTCCTTTTTCTTGATTTTTCTGTATTTTAATTTTTTTTGAAAACATAATAAAATTTATAATTAAAAAAAGATTCATTTCTGTACTAGTTGAAGTCATTTATAATTTACCATTCCTCTTTTATTTGTAAGCTTTCCTTTTTTAAAATAAAAGTCTTCCCTCAGCCACTGAAGACAGATACAAAAATCAATTTCCAGTGCTTTGTCTATTGAATCTGGGTCAATCTGGTTATTGGTGGTTCAAAAAAACAAAAACAAAAAAAACCCCACAACAAGCTGCCTCTCTTGTCAGTCTCAGTCTCTTCTGAAGGGCTCTAAAGGGTGGTAACAGCCCAGAACTGAATATACAACTAAGGACAGGGCTAAGGAAGTAGAACACAAAGGGAGAAGCAGGAGACCAGGATGGGAACTCAAGAGTTTCAAAAGACGCTGCAACAGAGATGCCAGTAAGAGGTATTTAAAACCTCAGATGTTTCTGCACCAGTGCACACTGAATATTAGAATCAGAGAATCATAGGGTTGGAAAGCATCTTGGAGATCTTCAACCCTCTGCTCTGAGACCATCCCAAACAAATGGCCCTCCAAACTTTGCTTGAAAGCCTCCAGGAAAGCAGTATCCACAACTTCAGGAGGCAAGCTGTTCCATTGTTTAATAGCTCTCATAGTCAGGAAATTACTCCTTTACTTATCTCTCTCTTGCTTCCACCCATTGGTTCTTGTCCTACCTTTGGGCACTACACAAAATAAATCCACACCCTCTTCCCTGTGACAGCCCTTCAAGTATTAGAAGACTTCCATCAAGTCTCTCGTAGCCTATGTAGGCTAAACATAATCAATTTTTTTAATAGCTCTTCATAAGATTTAGCCTCCAAGCCCCTCACCATCTTTGTTGCTCTTCTCTGCACCCTTTCCAGTTCCTCAGCATCTTTCTTGTGTGGTGGCAACCAAAACTGTATGCCAGGTACAGTCTGACCAGTACAGCTTAGCAGAACTATAATTTCCTCTGATCTCAATATTATACCACTGTAGATGCAGCCTAATATCGCATTGGCTGTTTTGGCAGCTGCAGCACAATGCTGGCTCTTGCTTAATCTGTGGTCTACCAAGACACCAGAACCTTCTCACAACTACTACTGCTAAGCCAGGTACTTAGAACCTGTACATATGATTTTTCCTACCAAAGTGCAGAACCCTACACATCTCACCATTAAGCTGCATTTTGTTGGAAAAGGCTCAGTATTCAAGTCTATCAAGATGCTTTTGTATTCTGAGCTTGTATTCTGAGGTGTTAATATCCCCACACCACCACCCCTCCACAGCTTTGTGTTGTTTCCTGGAAACCAATCAGCAGCCAATGCAGGGTCCACAAAACAGGTGTTGTGTGATCCCAATGTCGGGAATACTTGGGCCACTGTATTTTGAACCAACTGCAGTTTTCAAACACATTTTAAGGGTAGCCCCAAGTAGAGCAGGGTAGTGATAAGGGGATGAGTTACTGTTGCCAAATCCTAATGAAAGTGATGTAAGGATGTTGTAAATGAGTAAATAGATACAATTAGCAGGCAACTAACAGTTTTTTCTAACACCCTAAATTAGGACAGAAGAACTTAGAACTATTAAGTATTTTGTAATCTACACTATACTTATTTCAGTATTTTTTAAAACTTATGCTATTTTCATTTTTCGTAAGGTTTCACTATCACTGGTGTCAACAAAGAAGTGAATCAAATCCCAGTTGAAGCATCTATGCCAAATTCTAACTTCCCCCAAATTAGTTTAGTAATTCTCTTAAATCCACCAACTTTCAGACCAAGAAAAAGAGAATGTAGAGATGTGTTAAAGTGCACAAACCAAATCAGCCAAGCCATACAAGCAGATCAATTAAAATATTTGAATATTCTTACAGAATCATTAGAATTAAAGTCACCTGAAGTTTGTAATGGATGATCTTCATTACTTGATTCATAAGCTGTAACCGAGATTACCATAGCGACTGCAGATGCTGCAATGGAAATTACCTGACCAGGAAGTTGTGCCTCTGAATTAAGTAAATATAGTAAATGAAAAAGAAACATATGATACATTTTAATAGTTGAGTTCTCCAGCCTCTTTCCTTAGTAAAATTATAATCCAAATAATACAGAACATACCTGTGTTTACAATTTAATAGTGGAAGATTTAAAAAAACCTGAAATAGGTTCTAAAGGTCGTATCAAATCCAATTTAGTCAAATGAAGTGCTTTCTCCTTTTTTAAAAGGATGGCAAAAGCAGCAACCTTTTCCCCATCACTTTGACATTAAACATCAAAAGTCTTGCTTGCATGTGCTACCTACTACTCATGTTTACTCATGTTTAAGCAAAGCTGTAATTTTCCCATAGTAACTGCCTGGCTGATTCAATCTGACAGGGTTGGCGCACTCTGGGTTTCTTCAATTAAATAATACCATCTATTGGGACCCTGAAAGTTTGCCTTTTCTACAGTAACGCTTGCCCTCTGGAATGGGGTTTCCCTTGAAATCTAGACAGCCCCCCCTTCTGATGTTTCAAAGGGTCTTGAAGACCTGGCTCTTCACCCAGGCTTTTGGTGAGGGTGAGTGAAGCCCCCCTTTGCACTATGTGGGCTTGTTTTCTTCCCAGACAACTTTTATCACCCCTCCCATCTTCACTCTTCATTTCTGTCTACTGCTGTATTTTTTTTCTTGTTTTTAATGTTTTTTATCTGTAACCGCCTAGAGTTGTTGGGAGTTGGGCACTGTATAAATTTAAATAATAATAACTTCACTACAGATAATAATTATACTCCATTCTTTACAAAAGTAATCAATTTTTACCTGGAGGCTCTTTTCCATTTGATTGCTCATGAAGCAAACCTACAGTCATTAAGATAATTATAAGCACAACCAGTGGAATTCTCCAAGACCCTGCTGCAGAAGCTGGAAAAAAGTATGTTTCTTTTAATACCATCCACATTTTTTCAGATAAGTATTATCAAAAAGTATGATCATATTGTTGTGCAAGATAGACGCTCATAAAAATCACAGGATGTAACAACAATTTATGATATAACATTTTCCTGTGTTTTGGACTAATTTTGAATATAGTATGATATACAAATCTGTCAAAAATTAATCCATAACATAGGAAAATGTTCTCTTTAACTTGCTATTTAGAGCCAGTTTGGTCTAGTGTTAAGGCACCAGGCTAGAAAGCAGGAGACTGTGAGTTCTAGTCCCACCTTAGGCATGAAAGCTGGTTGGGTGACTTTGGGCCAGTCACTCTCTCTCAGTCCAACTCACCTCACAGGTTGGTGTTGTGGGAAAAATAGGAGTAGGAAGGAGTATTAGGTATGTTTGCCACCTTGAGTTATTTATAAAAATAATAAAGGTGGGATAAAAAAAATCTAAAAAAAAAAAGCCAGCTGGGTAAACCTTGGGCCAATCACTTTCTCTCTCAGCCCTAGGAAGGACCACTTCCAAAAAACCTTGCCCAGAAAACTGCATGGACTTGCCCAGGCAGTTGCCAGGAGTCAAAAACCTGACTTGAAGGCATAAAAAAATGAAACAAAATAAAACCCTTGCTATTTAATATAACATAGCATATAATTTTAGGTGGAAGTCAAGAGTACAAAACAAGCTAAAAAGTTCTGGTAAACAAAAAAAAGAGAAAAGAATAACATAATAATGAAAAAAAGGCAAGTATCAACTTGGGTATTTTTAAAATGCTGCCAAATTTTATGATTTAAATTAACAGGAAACAAATACAGACATCTTTTATGAAGGTGGGTAAAATCTGTCCCCCCAAGCCCCATTTGTGCCACTCCCTAAAATTCTCAAAATAATCAGGCTAAATTTTTATTTTGGTGACGTTTTAAGGAGCAAAATTGGTATTTTTTTTTAAAGAATTAAGTTACCAATTTCATAGCTTATAACCCCCTAAAAAAATGCAAAATCCAGTTCTAGTATTTCAGTTCTGCCCTCTCCAGTGACATCAAGTCCACCTAACTCTCAGGCAGGGTACAAAGTCAAAGTGCATCCTTGAGATTGAAAAGGTAACCCATAAAAGGTTACAAGGATCTATATTTACCTACAAGAAAAAGAAGATGGATACAGTGATTATGTTCCCATATTACACTAAACCATTATTTATATAACTCTGGACTGTTGAAAAAGCCATATCTGCTCATTCATATATAATGCTGAGTCATGAATCACTGTTTACAAAACACAATGGCTGAGTTGACATATCATGCTAAACCAAAACTAAATAATTATTGTAGCATGATGTATGAACCCATATACTGAAGGTTAGCTTTACATTTCAGAGGAATGAGGACCCTCAGATTTTAGAAATTCATATGTTCAATCAATTCCTGCATCTCTTCCATGTCAAAAGTATATTGAAGCAGGCTAGATAATAATCAACTCAATACAAATGCAAAATATTTCTGATGTGTCAAATTTGCTAACTTCCCAGATTTGAAAAATCTACAGAAACACCTCATACTATGAAATATACATACTCACTCACCCAAATGAAAGAGCAGCACAATCCAGACAGGAACCGAGATTGCTCTCAGGTAACGCTCAGTGCTTTGGTTCCATTTAAATAACACAGTTAACAGATAGCCTGCTATCAAGGTCCATATCTGAATATTAAAAAAGGAGGTGGAAATTGACAATGTTCAGTATAAATCTCTGTTAGACTTATACATTAAGTTCAGTCTATCAGGACTGTCTACTAGCAACCCATGAGATGAATTCAGTCAGTATATTCCTAGCAGTTGTATAACCATTTTATTTTTATCTTCTTTCACTTGAAAGAGAAAAATGTTTTCCAATTTTAAATGACAGTTATTTGTTAAAACTTTCCTTTCCATGATCATAGTTTTGCTTTTGCAGTTCTTCAAACGGATGTTTACTATTTGACATTTAAATGGAGAGAAAGGGGGGCGGGGGGATTTGGTAAAAGCTGACAGTGGGGATGTACAATCAGTAAAGGAGAAGTTTAAACTTCAACATCTCCATATAGTAAAGAGTAAATAGGGCAAAGATAAATGCCTATTTATCAAAAAGCTGTGTTTGAACAATAAAGGAAAGGAAGGTTGTATCTGTACACATGCACGTAAGCTACCGTCTCTCAACTCACATCTCCAATCTGCGACAGAAGAATATAATATGTCTTTTATTACTCCGCATCAGCAGTCTGAGGTTAAAATAAACAAATAGAAGGTTCTTGAAAGTTATTCTCAATTCTAAACTAGCCAGCAATGAATCTCTGTATATACAACTCAGAGCTTGAATAAATATTCATTTGCACTATTTTACATATAGAATATTTAAATGCTGTCCTTTACAATGGCTCTGAGCAGCTTACCAAAAAGTACAATACAAATAACAATAAAAACACAGTTAAAAACAAGAAATATAGAACACCAACATTAAAACAGCGAACAACTCTAATATTAAAACACTCCATTAAAAGGCAATAAACGTATTAATCCCTCTCAAAGTATAATATTTATTTATTTGTATTTATTTATTTTTATTGAATGTAAAGGCCACCCAATCCAGACACCTCTGGGTAGCTTATATTTTAAAAGTAAGAACATTAAAACGAAAAGGAAGTATGAACATCTGGAAGGAACAAACACAACACCTCAAAAAACTGGCAGGAGCTCAGCAACTACTCTAACCTCAGGCCTGGGAACAAAGCCAAATTTTCAAAGACTTTCAGACAGGGCTATGGAGTCGGAGTCATGGAGTCGGAGTCAGAAGTAATTCTTGGGTTACTGGAGTTGGTAAAAATGTACTGACTCTGACTCCTAATAAATTTAAATTGTATATAATAATATAATATGTTAAAATTTCCTATTTCATAGATAATAATTTGATTAATGTATTTTTTCAGGATATATTTTAATTTTAATGCCTTGTATGTTGCATGCTTGCAGTTGATATAGGAAATAGATAATAAATATTTTTAATTTATTTCCTATATCAATATATAATTAAAGGAGTTGGAGTCAGAGTCAGAGGTACCATGAATAAAGGAGTCAGAGTCAGAGCCAGAGGTTTTATGTGTTGACTCCACAGCCCTGCTTGTAGAACATCAGGGTGGGAACCATAGAGATTTCTGGTAGGATGCCTCACAGCTGCAGAGTACTAGGGGCAGGGCAGCTGGCGAGAGCCTTGGAAAGGATCAGGTTGGCCTCAGTGGTTGTGTTGGCTGTGTACTTTTTGTTTGGGTAAGGTGAATCTGTGGGTAGGTGTGAGCATTTGGGCCTGGAACAATGAGTAGGCAGGCAGGGTTATTGAAACTGTGATGGGCAGGAGTAGATATAGCAGGAATCTGAGGGTGGGCTACATTTGGGGATGCTGAGGATGCTATTTGAGAGCAATCCAAACCTCCTGCCCTCAGGATTCACCCTCAGTACCAGGTAACCTGATCCTTGGTGGTTCTGGGCTCTGGCTGTTGCTTTTAAATGCCAGGTTGGTATGTAATAAATCTGCTGTCATCCATGTTTTTATTGTAGAAGGGGATGCTGACTTGGCTTGTATTACTGAGACCTGGGTGTGCCCAGAGAGATGTATCCCTCTCAAAAATATGCCCGTCCAGGTTTGAGGTTCTGCATCAACTGAAACCCTGGGGGTGTGTGGTGTGACTATTATCTGTGAGTTGGTGAGGGCACTCAGAGGCTCTGCTATGCAGATAATGTGAGATCCTCCAGCTAAAGTTGGGCCTTCATGAATTTTTGGGACACCTGCTATTGTACTGCCCTTCCTGCACAGCATCATCCCTATGTGAACTGATAGATTCTGTTGCTGGGCTGGCAGTGGAGTCCCTGAGGCTGGTAGTTCTCTATGACTTTAATTTACCTCCTGGGAACATCAAGTGTGGGATGGCTCAGGAGTTCATGGCCTTCATTGCAACCATGGACCTGTCCCAAGTAATTGAGAACCTGACACATACTGGGAGTCATATGCTAGATCTGGTTTTGTCTTGGGGCAGTTGCAACATAATGTGGTGTTGGAAGATATTATCACCAATCTCTTGCCATTGACAGATTACTCTCTGGTTGCCCTCTGACTTGCTGGTGCCATCTGCCCCCATGAAATAGGGCCTGTATGATTGGCCTGCCCCAGGCAACTGCTAAACCCAGTTGGATTCAGAAGGAGTTTGGGGGTTTCCTTGAGGATCTGGTGGGCAGCTTGGCTGAGACCTTGGTTGCAGCCTGGAATAGGCAGAGGAACCAAGCTTTGGGTTGGATTGCTCCTGTGCAGCCTCTATGTGTCAATCCGGGGTGCATCTTGGCTCTCTGAAGTGGTCATCTTGCAGGACTGAGGAAGCATGCCTTCTCTGTCGCAGCATCTGCCCTCTGGAACATCATCCCCCCAGAAATACATCTGGCTCCCACTCTAATGGTGTTCTGGAAGTCCTTAAAACCCTGTCTTTTCTTCTAGGCCTTGGAATGGGGTGCCTAATGAATCCTCATAATCAATCACTTGCACTGCTAGTTCGCTTGCTTTGTTTCTGCCATTAGAGAAGGGGGGGGGGAGACTGGAATGTTAACCGTTAGGCGCAGATGGGCTATTTATCTGGCTCTCAGGAATGCCCAAGGTCATACCAATGTAAGAACCTGAGGACAGCTTCAACATCCACAGGAGAGATTAAAGACAGAAGGGGAGGTGAAATAGGACTGAGGTAAAACTATGTTTTGCTGTGTGCAGAACTCAGTTCCAACTATGCTTCTAGAGTTCCAACTATGCTTCTAGAGCTGTTCACTACTTTCCAATACATGAACTTTCCTTTGAACCTGCATTGGTTTCAATGATAGTTGCTTTCAGTGGGAACTGAGTACCACAGTTCTTACATATAGCTGGAACTGCCCTTTTGGATTTTGCCTGGAATGAAAGTTCACTGAGGAAAGTCCACTGGATTTGCATCAAGAGGAGTTGTATGAGCTAGAGATGGCAGATGAAATTATTGAGGCGGAGGCTGGAGCCACTGGCGGCACAGTAGGTGATCTAGCATCTAAATCAGAAATGGAGACATCAAAGCCAGTAGCAAAACTGGCAGTGAGACCTAAAGAACAGTGGTTGAGCAGGCGGTGGACTCGATTCCAAGAGTCCAGGAAATTACAAGAATTGGATATCGCCTTGTCCTCTAAAAAGACCCCCAAGCCGAAGTGGTCACTGAGAGTTGGCGACGGAGTAGAGGAGGCTCAAGATTCGAAGGGGAAGAGAGAGCCAGAGCCCCAGGTTGCCGTATTGGGGAGTTGTATGGATAAAGAGGAAGCCAAGCTTGATTCCATGATGGATGAACTGAAGTCATTGAAAAGGATGCTAGGGAAAGTACTGGGCAGCTGAGACCAAGACTGTCAATCTGGGGACTCCCAAACGAGATCTGGGGACAGCAAGGAGGTAGGTGAGGAATCGGAATCCAGAGGAGGGGAGGAGATGGTTCCCCCAGACAGGAGCAACCGAGAAGAACTGTTACAGCAGTGGGGGCTGAAGATGAAGTTCGGGGGGAACCCAGGTCAGCTAGCATGCTTTCTGACACAAGTGAGAATTTGCATGGAGAGATGTGGCCACCTATTTCAAAATGACATGGAGAGAGTGGCTTATGCATCATATTCTGTTAGGTTTAGCCCAGGAAACTCCAGGAGACCATACAGATTCAATCCAGCAAGGTTTATTTGGCTTCACCCTTTACAGAGAATCTTCCCAGACTGAGAGTAGTTCCCAGGGCCAATCCATAAACATCTCTAGCATTCCTCAGGGAGGTGCCAGTCTCATCCTCTTATCTCTCTCCCTCGCTGTTCGGGGGATGAGAGAACGTTCTTGACCCCTCTCCCTGCGCTTACCCCCACATCTTCCCTTGAACACCTGGCAGCGGAATGGGTGGTGGAGATGCATGAGGTTGAAGTGGCTGAACTAACAAATTTTAACACTGAGGATCCTTTCGTGGTCATAAGGGCAAAGGCAAGCATCAAGCAAATTAAACAAGGTAATCAAACGGTATCGGATTACGTGTCGGAATTCAGGTGGCTAGCCGGGAAACTCCGAGACTGGCCTGAAGCATTTAAGATCCAGTGTTTTCAGAAGGGGTTACAACCTGACCTTTTGGAACATTCGCTAGCCAGGGGCAACCCCAGAATCCTGAAGGAGTGGATCAGCCTTGCAGGGACAGTGGAGACTGACTGGATGTCTATAAAAAGAAAAGGCACGAGCACCCAACCCCCCACAAATTCATCGGGGCCAATAGTGAGAAGATCAGGCTGGAGACAAAAGGAAGGCAGCCAGGATCAAAGACAGGGGAAGCGGTCTTGTTTCAAGTGCAGAGAAGAGAGGCATTATGCCATGAATTGCCCTCAAAACCAACTCCCGCAGACCGCACCGAGAAGCAAGCAGGCGGGGAAATCACCGAAGGGTCCCAAGCCGGAAATGAGAGGAATAGTTGCTTTGGGAGAGGAGGAGCAGTCTCAAGTCCCATTGATGGTGGAGAGCGACTTGTCCGAGGATGAGCATCAGCCAGCAGGAAACTCCAGCTGCCTGCTTTAAATCACACCCAAAAGCAGGCAGACGATTCAGGGTGTGAAGACTTGCAAGGTGAGTGGGCCTTGCAATCCCATGACAGTTAGGGTGAGACTGAGGGCATTACAGACCAACCACAGAGCAGATGTGACTGCGTTAATAGACTTTGGGTGTACAGTGGTACCTCAAGATACGAATTTAATCCGTTCCGTGACTCTGATCGCAAGTCGAATTGGTCGCATCCTGAAGCACGTTTTCCCATAGGGTTCAATGTAAATACGGTTAATCCGTTCCACCCTCTGAATTTGGTCGCATCCTGAAGCAAATTTCCCCATAAGGTTCAATGTAAATACGGCTAATCCGCCCTCCGAATTTGGTCGCATCCTGAAGCACATGTCCCCATAAGGTTCAATGTGTCAGCCGGCGTTGCACGGCTACGAAATTCCCCAGGCGCGCTTTAGTCAGCCCTAGCGCAGAAAAAGGAAGTGCTAATGAAATCTGAGAAAGGCTCCTGCGTGCACAGCCGGGAGCGGGAGCTTCCCCCCCACTCCCCGTGCTGATTCTTCTTAATTCCACGCTCTTTCCTCTGTGCATAGCCCTTGGCGCGCGCGACAAAAGCACAGTGAAAGGAATGGGGGGGAAGCCTTATGTAGCGCGCACAGCGGAGCGGGAGCTTCCCCACCCCCGTGCTGCTGCTTAATTCCGCGCTCTTTCCTCTGTGCATAGCCCTTGGCACGTGCGACAAAAGCACAGTGAAAGGAATGGGGGGGAAGGTTTATGTAGCACGCACAGCGGAGCGGGAGCTTCCCCACCCCACTGATTCCTCCGCGCTCCTTCCTTTCTCCATAGCGTCAAAAGCACAGTGAGAGGAATATCAGCGCGCTGGAGGGAAAGGCTTATGTCGCGCGCACGCACAGCCGGGAGCGGGAGCTTCCCCACCCCACTGATTCCTCCGCGCTCTTTCCTTTCTCCATAGCGTCAAAAGCACAGTGAGAGGAATATCAGCGCGCTGGAGGGAAAGGCTTATGTCGCGTGCACGCACAGCCGGGAGCGGGACTTCCCCACCCCACTGATTCCTCCGCGCTCTTTCCTTTCTCCATAGCGACAAAAGCACAGTGAGAGCAATATCAGCGCGCTGGAGGGAAAGGCTTATGTCGCGCGCACGCACAGCCGGGAGCGGGACTTCCCCACCCCACTGATTCCTCCGCGCTCTTTCCTTTCTCCATAGGGACAAAAGCACAGTGAGAGCAATATCAGCATGCTGGAGGGAAAGGCTTATGTCGCGCGCACACACAGCCGGGAGCGGGAGCTTCCCCACCCCACTGATTCCTCCGCGCTCTTTCCTTTCTCCATAGCGACAAAAGCACAGTGAAAGCAATCACCAGGCCAAGGGCTATGGCCAAAGGAAAGAGCAAATTTCCCCATAAGGTTCAATGTAAATACAAACAGTTCTGAAACATATGCATTTTATTTTTAAACCACAAAAACATGAAAAAAAGCACAGTATGAAGAGGGAGAATGGGGTGGGGAGGCAGTTATTGTTTGGAGGGAGAGTCCCCCTCCAAAGGGACTTCGGGGAGATCTCCTTCAGGGGTTTCCTCTCTTCTTTGCCTCTTAGCTGCAAAGCCTTATTCTGCATTTTCTTTGGAGCCATGCTGACAAGCACACCAAAAACCTTCCAAACGCCACAAAACACACCACAAGCCTCACCAAACGCCTCCTTGCTACCGCGATCTCGCCCACAGGAAGCGCGACCACGTGGCAGCAGGGCAAATGGCTTTTCCTTTTTCCATAGCGACAAAAGCACAGTGAAAGCAATATCAGCGCGCACGCACAGCCGGGAGCGGGAGCTCCCCCCCCCCGCGCGTTCAGATTTCATTAGCACTTCCTCTTTCTGCACTGCTTTCCTTGGGCTTTTGTCCTCGCACTCAGATTTCATTAGCACTTCCTCTTGGAAGCCGTGACCACGTGGCAGCAGGGCAAATGGCCGCGGATCCGGTTTGTAGCTTGAGGCGGAGTTCGCATGTTGAGGTAAATTTTTGCGGCCGGAGCTGGTCGTATCTTGAAATTTTCGTAAGATGGGGCGTTCGTATCTTGAGGTACCACTGTACATGTTGCTTAATTAACCCAGTAATTGTGAATGGACTTGGACTAAGGCTACGGAAGCTAAAAATCCCTGTTACTTTTACACAATTGGACAGGTTGCAAGCGGGAGGGGGCCCAGTAGAATTCTATACTGAAGCGATCGAGATGAGGACTGGAACTCACCGAGAAACCTTAAGTTTCCTAGTAGCTCCAGTTGCTGGCCATGCTCTAGTACTGGGTCTATCTTGGTTAAAGCAGAGGAATCCCAAGGTGGATTGGAAGGTGGGGAGCCAGAAATTTCAGGATGGTGATTACGGGGTCCTAAAGGGAATTAGCGACACACCAATTTTGGTACTAGCGGTGGCGAGTATGGAGTTTCCAAGACAGGGTGACCCCGAAGATACCTGCTCAATCCCAGAACAGCATAGAGACTTAAAAGAGGTATTTAGTGAAATGGAGTCAGATCAGCTCCCCCCTCACAGAGCAACAGACTGCGACTGAAATTGAACCCAGGGCAAAATTTCCTAAACCAAAAATGTATCCTATGACCCCTAAGGAATTGGGAGCGCTGAGAGTATTCATCGATAAAAACTTAAAAAAGGGGTTTATACAGCCTGCAAAATCACCATTGGTGGTGCTTACCTCTTTAGAGAAAAGAAAGATGGTTCATTAAGACTATATACAGACTATCGGGGTTTAAATGTTATCTGTAAGGAAAATAAATACTTCCCTCCTTTGATGAAGAACTTGTTAGCCCATCTGTCAAAAGGGAAGATTTTTACCAAGTTGGATTTGAGGGAGGCATATTTCAGAGTGTGGATTAGAGGGGGAGATGAATGGAAAACAGTGTTCAGCTGCCCCCTTGGTTTCTTTCAATATCTGGTAATGCCGTTCGGGTTATTGGGAGCTCCTGGTGTGTTCATGCAGTTGATAAATGAGGTGCTACACGAATTTCTATGCAGGGGAGCGTTAGTATATCTGGATGATATTCTAATTTACACAGAAACGATGGAAGAGCATGTAGAATTGGTGAGGAAAGTATTTAAAAAATTGCTAAATGCCCAGTTATATGCAAAACTTTCCAAATGTGAATTTCACAAGAATCAAATTGATTATCTGGGATATCAGATATCCAGTAGAGGAACTGAGATGGATCCGGGTAAAGTGTGTGATGTAGTTGGATGGGAGGCGTCAAAAACTTGCAGGCAGCTACAATGTTTCCTGGGGTTTGCAAATTTCTACCACCAGTTCATTCCAAACTTTGCTCAAGTTGCCCTCCCTCTCACTGACCTGTTAAAAGGGAAAAATGATAAGGTGAAAGCCCAAAGACCAGGGGCGCCTTTAAATTGGACAGAAGAATGCCAGTCAGCATTTGAGCAATTAAAGATGCCTCTTTAATTTACTCAGT
The DNA here is from genome assembly GCA_030867105.1 of Liasis olivaceus. NCBI lineage: Eukaryota > Metazoa > Chordata > Lepidosauria > Squamata > Pythonidae > Liasis > Liasis olivaceus. The sequence continues at coordinate 62,776,256 of CM061351.1, forward strand.
TTACTGCAGAACCAATCTTAAAACACCCTGACCCTGAGAAACCTTTTATAATCCAAACAAATGCGTCAGATGTGGCTATAGGGGCTGTTTTACTACAAAAGACCTAAAGTGGGGTGTTGCATCCTTGTGCTTACATTTCTCGAAAGTTTACTGAGACTGAGAGATGCTCGTTAGTGTGGGAAAAGGAAGCTTTGCAGTGCGGTGGGCTCTAATGACTTGGAGGCATTTGTTGGAAGGGTCATCTCATCCTTTTGAAGTCTGAACTGATCATAAAAATTTAGAGGCTTTAATGTCTCTGAGGAAATTATCACCAAAGCAAGATGGGCTCAGTTTTTCAGTCGGTTCAATTTTACTTTGAAATATATACCACGGGGAGAGAACTTCCTGGCTGACGCACTTTCCAGGTTACCACAGCATGACAGCCAGAGAGAAGAGGTAGTCACTGCAGTTGTTCCATGTTCCCAAACGGGAATGGTAGCTGTTACCAGAGCTCAAGGTAAACAATGGAAGTGCAAACCAGAGGGAGATTTGCTGAATGAGTTAAACTGCAAATTACGAATGGATGAGTGGTTTCAGAATAATGGAGTCTTTTACAAATAAAGATGGAGCACGGTGGGTAGTTAGAAAATTGTACAGTATGTCCCAAATGAGTCCAGGAAAATGGTCCTAGAACGCGGCCATGACAGTAAAACAACAGGCCATTTTGGATTTGTGAAGACTTTACACCTCCTACAAAGGTAATTCTGGTGGCCATCTATGAGGAAAGACATAGTAGAGTATATAGCCAGTTGCCCAACATGTGCTATGGCAAAAAGACAAGGGGGGAAACCAATGGGCCTTTTACAACCAGTAGCAAGCCCTGAGAACCTTGGAAACAAATTGCTATGGATTTTATTGTTGAGCTACCTGAAAGTGAGAAGAAAACAGTGATTGGATAGTAACTGACTTGTTTTCAAAACAAGCCCATTTTGTGGCATGTGCATCTATTCCAACTGCGGGGAAGTTGGCTAAAATGTTTATACAGCATATCTATAGACTGCATAGGGCCCCTGACTGGATCATTAGCGATCGTGGGGTCCAGTTTACTTCAAGGTTCTGGAAGGCATTTGTGAAGCTAATTGGGTCAGGTCAAGCCCTGAGTTCAAGTAACCACCCCCAGACAGATGGTGCTTCTGAACATTTGAATTCCGTATTAGAACAGTATTTAAGATGTTTTGTAAATTATCAGCAGGACAATTGGGCAGAATTCCTGCCATTTGCTGAAGTGGCTTATAACAACACTGTGCATCAGAGCACAGTGGTTTACCCCATTCAAAGTAGCTACCGGGCAGGATTTTGTGACTATCCCAGAACTTCCCCAGGAATCCACTCAAGTGGCCTCAGTAGACAAATGGATCAAACAAATGACAGATACTTGGCTGATAATTAAAGCAGCATTACAAGATGCTAGGGAGGATTACAAAAACACGCAGATTGCAAGCGGTCCCCTGAAAAGGAATGGAAAGTGGGAGACAAAGTGTATTTATCAACTAAGTACCTCAGAACACTACAACCATTGAAGAAATTGGGACCCAAGTTTGTGGGACCTTTTACAATAGAGTCATTAATCCTGTTACAGTTACCTAAGAATCTTAAGAGAATTCACCCAGTATTCCACTGTAGTCTCTTAAAACCTTAAAAAGAATAATCAGACCCTATAATGATTGAAGGTGAGCAGCACTTTGAAGTAAAAGAGATTTTAGATGCCAGAAAACACAGAGAAGTACAATTCCATGGGAGGGTTTTCCCAAGTCGCAATGCGAGTGGTAGCTAAGAAACATGTGCAAGCACCACAGATGATTAAGGACTTCTACAAGACATGCCCTGACAAGCCAAAATAACAAATTCATTCATGTTGTAAAAATGTACATATGTTTTACTTCTATCTAGTCCCTCTACAGGTCTCCTTCCACGAAGACCAAAACTGATCCTTTTTCCAGAGGAGCAGTATGTCAAAATCCTCACAATCAATCACTTGCACTGCTAGTTCGCTTGCTTCGTTTCTGCCATTACAGAAGGGGGGGGGGAGAGTGGAATGTTAACCATTAAGTGCAAATGGGCTATTATCTGGCTCTCAGGAATTATCAAGGTCATACCAACTTGAGAACCTGAGGACAGCTTCTACATGCGCAAGAGAGAGTCAAAGACAGAAGGGGGGATGAAATGGGAGTGAGGTAAAACTAAGTTCTGGCACGCACGGGACTCAGTTCCAGCTATGCTTCTAGAGCTATTTACTACTTTCCAATAAATGAATTTTCCTTTGAAGCTGCATTGGTTTCAATGAGAGTTGCTTTCATTGGGAACTGAGTACCACGGTTCTTATATCCTGTTAGGGTAAATTTTGTGTAGTACATGGAGTTTGTTTTGTCCAGACATCCACAGTTTGCTTTGTCTATTATTGTTTATTATTTTATAATATAAACTACCCAGATTCACCCTGGAACTGGATGGTCTTAAATCTAATAAATAAATAAACGAAATAAATAACTAACATACAGTATTTCTCATCTTTAAAAAGGGGGGGAAAGTGGACCCAAGAAACTATAGACCAGTCAGCTTGATACTGGTGCCTGGGAAAATCCTTGAAAAGACACTAAGCAGTAGGTTTGCAAGCAGTTAGAAAGGAACAAAGTGATTGCTAAAGGCTAGCAATTGTTTGTTAAAAACAGGCCATGCCAGAGAAATCTTACTGCTTTTTTTGACAAAAGTGACTAGATTAGCAGATCGAGGCAAGGCAGTGGATCTAAGATATCCAGACTTCAGTAAAGCATTTGATGATGACAACAATGATGATAGACAGACAGACAGATAGAATGGAACAGTGTGGGGTGGACAGTTCCACTACCAGATGATTTGTAGCTGCCTGAACAACTGAACCCAACACATGGTCCTTAATGGCTCTACGTCAACATGGAGGGAAATATCCAGTGGGTCCTCACTGCTCTGTCCTGGGCCCAGCGCTTTTCAACATTTTCATAAATGTCATAGATGAGAAAATAAAAGGAGCGCTCATCAAGTTTGCAGATGACCACATATTCCCTATACATTAAAAGTATTACAAAGAGATACCACTTGCTATTTGCTTAGTACTGGAACTTTGGTTATATAACTTTTAACCAAACTTGATATAAGACGGATATAAAAATTAAGAATTACACGATCTTGTCTCTGAATTCAGAGGGTATAGCTGTTTTCACAGATGATACAATTTACACTATTCTTGTGGTAGTGAAAAACTTACAATTTTTTGAAAAAATAGCTGGCTTTAGGATTAATTTGAATAAATCAGAAATCATGTCCATTAAACTTAATCCTAATATTCGAAATCATATCTACTAACTTTATAAGCTCCAAATTTGTGTTAACATACTGAAATATTTAGGAAAAATGTTGCCAAAAATCCCAGTAAACTGACATGTGAATATAATTTACTTAAGAAAATGCAATCACAGTTAGTAAATTGGCATGACCAATCCTTAACAATGTTAGCCAGAATAACTACAATTCAAATGAAATTTCTTCCCAAATGTTTTGTTCTTATTTCAAATACCATAGAAAATATCAGAGAACATATAACATTGGCAAAGAATTTAAAATCCTTTCATCTTTCAGAATAAGGAATCTAAGCTTTCTTTTAAATTAATTAAATAGGCAATCAAGAGATGGAGGGAGGGGTATTCCCAATTTATGTAACTATTTTTATGCATTCTAGTTAAAACAGTTAATTTGATATATCCACAGGGTAAGAGATGAATACAAATTGAACTGCCACAAACTGAAACTTCTTTTGACAAATTTCTACCCTTTTATGAAATTATCTAGACTCTACAAAAAAGATCAACTCAGTTAATAACTCCTTTATACTCTGCTTTATCTCAAGTTGGTTACTGTGCCAAAAGCAACTTTCACCACCTATTTCCCTTTTACTTTCCATTATGAACCATCCATCTTTTCCACAAATATTTATACACACTCAGATAAAACAACTAGAACTTGTTATAATTATTTTTTTTACAAATCTAAAAACTCAATTATTGTGAAACAACTTGCTCTTACTCTTTCCAATTTAATAATAATTGGCTTGTCTTATTACAACTACAGTGCTTCTTCTCAGACTCAAAAGTTCAGATCTCCGCACTTAAAACTCTTACACCATCTGAATTTCTCTTAGAGATTAAGGAATGTAATAGTAAAGGTCATGTTTCAGAGATCTACATATGCCCCACTAGAATTTCATCTGCAAATGGTAATGGCTTGCATTCTTGTTGGAAGAAAGATCTGGATATCACCTTTACTGATCCACAGTGCCCCACACTGGACATCTAAGATAACTTGATTGATATCAGCTAGCTTAAGGAGAATGCCTAAGCCTAAGGTATAGATGATATCACACACCAATACAATTGTGCACATATCTGGATCTACTTTGTCTAAGTGCTGGCAGGGCTGTGAGGAAAGAATACCTAATTGACACCTATGGTGGACATGCCCAGCTATAGCACAGTTTTGGAGTATTGTGTTTAAAGAAATGACCAAAATTCTCTGTGTTTAATCCTACTTTATATTTAATCCTACTTTATATTTACTGAATATCTTTATAGAAACTGATATTAGGCAAAAAGATGATTACTGAAGCTCAACTTACTATTTGCTGCCAATTGTACAAAACTGAATATATTAAATCTTAAAACATGGTATTCTAAATTATGAGACATTGCAACACTGAAAAAAAATTATTTCTAACATTAATGAAGAATGATCAAAGGAACTGAGTATGTGTAGCTTAAAGAAGAGAAGGCTAAGGGAAGACATGATAGCAGTCCTCCAATAACTGAAGGGCTGTCATAGGGAAGAGGATGTGGATTTGTTCTCCATAGCTGCCAAGAATCCAGTGGGTGGAAGCTTTACAGAGAGAGATCCAAACTTGAAATAAGAATTTTCTTGACAGTGAAAGCTATTAAGCAGTGGAACAGTCTGTCTCTTGGAATCATAAGTGCTCCAAGTTGGAGAGCCATTTGTCTGGGAGGGTATGAGGATCCTGCCTGGACAACAGATTAGAAAACCATCAAGGTTCCTTCTAGCACTATGATTCTATGATTCTACTTGTAGATTATTAATAAAAGCAAAATTAGAACAGTAATAATAATTTATAAGTACAAATTCCTGATTCTTAGATTCTTTTCATTAGATTTCTTAGCATAACTAAGACCCTCAACAGATGTGATATAAGTATTATATCACATATATATTATGTTACATTATATTATATATAAGTATACTCAGTATTCACTAATAAGTTAAACATATTTTTAAGTAATTACATATTTCTTGATCAATCTGGGTTTGTTTCTAGGTAACATGAAATATTAAATTAGGACAGTTTCATTTAATACATAGTAACAGTCACTCACATCCTTACTATTTCAAAGCAGACCACTGTAACATGCTCTATATGGGACTGTTCTTTGAGTGTACTTGAACATTTTAACTGGTACAGAATGCAGCAACCTGTATGCTGGTGGGTGAGAACCACTACAGCAGTGCTATACCATTTTTTCCCCAACTTTATTGATTTAGTCTATTGACCATATCAAGTATAAAGGAAATAAGATAAAATAAAATAAATGCCATTGTAAACATACAAGTAAGAATTAATAAAAATATAAATATAACTAAAACTATGGTACAAGTTCATGTCAAGCCATCACCCCTGCAGTCAACACCAATCTGATCTAAATAATCTGCCCTCTTTATAACGGCCTTTGATATAAAGAGTGCAGTCTTACTGGTGATACGTAGGTTCTTGCCCTGTAAAAAGTAGGAAAGTTTCTGCTGGCTGCTCCAGTATTTTTTATTTTTTAAATATAAATCTAAATGGTCAGTCCTCTCTACTGAATATGATCTACAATCAAACAGGATGTGTGCAATATCTTCAATAGCTGGGATGCCACAAATACATAGTTTTTCTTCATATGGGACTCCTTGAAATCTCCCATATCTTACCATAGAGTCTAACTGGTCGAAATGAGCTCTGGTAAAAGCTCTTCTAAGATATTGGGGTAAAGGAGTTGTTAGATACTTTTCTAGTTGGAAGACTAATTTGTGTTGGGCCAGCCACTTCAAGGACTTGAGATGTTTAAGGTGTGCTATATCCTCTTGGGCAGCCATATCCAAAACCCTTTGTTTAAAACTTTTTTTGGCCTTCAAGTCTGATTGTACTGGGAAGTGGGTTGAAAATCCATATTGGGAAATTGTATTGGTAAGTCAGACTGCCCAAGCACGAGGAGGCTTATTGTGCAACTCTTCTTCAAAACAAAGCTTTGGTAATCTTTCTGAGTCCATAGATAGGATCTTCAGCCAGTAATTGAATACTTTTGTTACCAAATGACTTTGTATGGGGGGAATACCTAACTCTGCTCTTACCGCTTGGGTTGGGGTGGACTTTTTTTTTTTTTGGTCTGCTCTCAGTCATTACTGACCCTGCAGTGACCGCCCCCTAGCGGTTTTCAAGGCAATTGTATCTTTTTGTTTTTCGGAAGTAGTCTTTGCCAGAGCCTCCTTCCTAGAGCATAGCCCAGCTGGCAAGCGCAGGAGGCGGGATTTCCGTTGCTTCGCGCCCCGTTTTTCGGGCGAGCGCGGTTTCGCGCTTTACCGGCCACTGGTCCCGTCTCTCTGTGCAAGGCGCTGCCAGCATTTTTCCTCCCACCGGAGTGAGAGTCCCCATTTATCTACTCACGTAAGTTTTCGATCTGTTGGGTTGACAGAAGCTGCGGGTGGAGAAACAAGAGCTCACCTTGTTTAACGCGAGAGGCTGGACTCGAACCGCTGAAGTTTTCAGCCATTTCTGGCTGGCAACTTTCAGCGTCATTAAGCCGCTGCACCACCGCGTTGGGGTGGACTTATCTACCCCCAAAATACATTTCAGAAATGAAGACTGTATCTGTTCAAACAAAGGGACATTTGAGCTTCCTCACAGTTCTGCCCCATAGGTAAGCACTGGGATGATTTTACGTTATAAACCTTTATGATTGGAGTTAACGATCCTGGGTAACTGTGGTTAGTTAACTGCCTTAAGGCATTGGCGCAGGCTGTAGCTTTTATGGAACTTCTCTTGTAGCGGGCGAGCCATGAACCTGTTTCAGTAAAAACGAGCCCTAGATATAGATGGGACTTAACCTGTTCTATATGTTCCCCGTCCAGGGTCCAATTATATCTGATCCGCCTTTTCCCAAAGATGACTACCTTGGTCTTAGATTTGTTAATAGACAGGTAGTTACATGTGCAATATGTACTAATCTTACATAGCAGCCTTCTCATTCCTACTTGGGTGTGTGACATCAATACCATATCGTCTGCGTAGAGCAGTATATTTACGTTTGTTTTTAATTTTGGGCATGTGTGTGTCTGTTGAATATAAAAACTTTGGGATGTCACATAGATTAAACAAAATGGGGGCCAATATGCATCCTTGTCTGACCCCTTTGTAAGTATTAATGGTCCCTGTTAGGGCACCATTTGCTCCAGTACGTACACTTAGGCAGGAGTTTGAATATAATGCCTTGATTAATAAAAGGAGTCTGGGTTCCATGTCCATATCTGTTAGTTTCTTCCAAAGGAGGTCCCTATTTATTGAGTCAAATGCTGCCCTAAGATCGATGAAGGTAGTATACAGTTGGTTCCCATTAGCTGAATATTTGTCTATTAGGTGACATAGAGTAAAACAGTTGTCAATGGTTGAGCGTCCAGGTCTAAAACCAGATTGCTCTTCAGGTAGCAGGTCTTTTTCATTCACCCAATCCTCAATCTTATATAGGAGATATTTAGCATACAGTTTGGCTACTATGTCTATTAAACTAATTGGTCAGTAATTTGAGGGGTCCCCCTTGTCCCCCTTTTTATAGATGGGGATCACAATAAAGAGCTCCGAACCAGCTGGAATTTGGCAGGAGTTATTTATGTGGGTGAATAAGCCTGCAAGTAGGGATGCCCACCAATTAGCATGTCCTTTAAATAATTCAGGTGGAAAGAGATCTTCACCAGGGGCCTTGTTAGGCTTCAGAGTCTGTATAAGTCCTCTAATCTCCTGTTCGGTCACTGGGGGCCAGAGTGGAGGAAAGCTACAATCCTTCGGTGCTGCATTTTGTGTATCTACCATTCCGTTATCACTTGGGACTCTGAAAAGTTGGCTATAATATTCCTCCCAAGTGGTGGTGGATATTGGTATATCCAAGGCAAACCTGCGTTCCTTCAGTATTCCTGTGACCGAATGCTAGAAAAAGACTGGGTTTGTATTTTTAGCAGCTAATTCTAGATTTAGCCAAAGTGAGGCTAGATAGAGAGATTTTTTTGCGCTTAATAGTTTTCTTGTAGTTTTGCCTAAGTGCCAGCATGACAGTATGATTATTCTTTGAGGGTTGAGTCCCTGCAATCCACATTGCTCGCCTTAATCTTTTTCTCTCTGCATAACACTCTGTATCAAACCAGTGAGGGCCTTTTCTTGGGGGCCTTTTGGGGTGGGCCTCATCAGTTAAGAATGTTCTTAAACCTTCACTTATATTTTGATAAGCTGCAATAGTGGTGACAGTCTCAGAGTCTGGTGCAGCAACAGTGTCTACAAATGACTGTGCTTGAGTGGAATTCAAATAATCAGTCAGGGCCTTTGCATCAACTCGGGCCCACTTTATTCTTCTGGCCTGATGGACCTCTAGATGCTGTAAAATCCATCTGTCTTTTTCAGTGAAGTGTCTAAGGTCTGAATTCCCACAAAATTTTATAGTTACCGGTTGGTGATCACTATCCTCTCTTTCGTATACCTGAATTTCTGAGAAAAAGGACACTGCTGTTTGAGACGCATATATAGTCTAATGTGCTGCTTGATTTCACTAGATGATAGGTGTAGGGGTAAACAAAGCTATGGTCCTTACCCCTTGCAAATTACCTTTAAACAGCAGCTTTAGCAACCGTATACCGGCGACATTGCTTTTCTGGTCCTTAAAAGACCATGCGGGAAATAGCGGAAGTAATTCTTTGGGGATATTCATATTGGTAATGTGCTCTTGTATATTGGGCCCAAGCCTTGCATTAAAATCTCCCAAAATAATTATAACCGCTTTGGGAGATTTTATGGTTAGTTCTATCAGGGAATGCTCTAGGGTCACCCATATATCTGTCGGGTAGTATATGGAGGACTGTGGAGGTTTGTAAATATTTAACATCATGAGCTCAAGTGCATTATATTGAAACTTGACAGCTAAACAAAAAGGAGAAGAGGCTTCCAAAGGAGTTTCAGAACCCTTCCATCCTAGGTCTTCCTTAATCAAAATGGCCAAACCCCTATCGCCCGGCCTTTCTCTTTTATTTTCTGTGCTGGAGTAAACCAGGATTTGAAACCAGGGATCAAAATCTGCTCATCATCAGCTGTTAACCAAGTTTCTTGGACTGCAATTAAATCAAAGTTGGACAGAAAATCAGAACACTTGTGTAGTTTGTTTTTCCATCCAGCAAGGTTCCATGATAATATGTGAATTGCTTGATCCTTAACAATACCTGTAAGGGGTGGGGTGGAAAAGCTGGTTAAGGGAGGGTTATGGGGTGGCATATTCAGTCATTTCTCGACAGATGCAGGATCGGGGGAGCCAGATGTATTCACGTCTGATTTTTGTGAGATATGATTAGGGTAATCCACAGAATGTGGAGACAAGCCATCACATGGAGGAGATCTGGTATCCACAAGGCATTGGTCAGCGTCTGACTGTGGTCTAAGGGAATCTGCCTCCTCAGTAGTTTGCATATACTGGTGCTCTCCAAGGAAGACCCCATTCATCTCATGAAGGCTAGAATGGTTGTTATTTGGGTATTGATTTTCCTCCAAATCAGTACCCACCAGTTGATAGTAATTTGGGTCAATAGTTGGAGACACTAAGTCAATGAGGGGTTCTGCAATAGCAATAGAGTCCAGTAAGGTTTTCTTTAGATTTTCTAGCTTAAATATGATGTTATCTTGTTCCTTCCTGGGCAGGGAGCCAAAGGCACAGATAAGGTCTGTTTCAGCTGGATCGGACATAATGTCTGGTTGAATTAAAAATTGACTCCCACTGCCTTGCTTTTTCATGGTCTTGTGAGGGGGGGAAAAGCTTGCTAGCTTCTGTTGCAATTTTGGTGTAGGAATGGCATCTGGATACAGCAAAGCCGCATAAGGGATTAACTATTACCTCACGGAACACTCTGGTAGGAAAAATTTGAAAGGTTGCTAAATATGGTCTCATCTTGAATGTCATGGATGGAACGGTAGGCTGTTTGAACGATAGCAAAATCCATTTTCGATTTTGCACTATAGGAAGCCATTCGATAGTATCCAAATCAATCAATCTATGGTGACAGTGCAAGAATTGTCCTGGTGAGGTTTTGATTGCTTTCCTGGTGTCCCAGCATCCTGTGTTGATTTTATTCAGGGAGATACAGAGAGCAACCTGCTGTGTTTGTAGTATGCGTTTTTGCTTACAGGGAGGTTTCTCCACTAAACCCTGGGAAGAGATAGTATGTATATTGTCTCCTTTTATCTTATCAGAGGGTTGGGATTTGTTGGTGTCATCATTAAGACATTGCTCACTTTTATCAGTTTGTTTTCCTTTAACAACTTGCTCTTTAACCAAACACATGTTAAGAGAGTCTTGCTTTGTCATAGCTTCTGCCTTTGATTTAGTGAGGCAGGAATCATGTTTAGAAACAAAAATCTCAAAGTCTTTTTTCAACAAATCTATATTGTGTTTTATATCAGACAGTTGCTCAAACAGTGAAATGACAGTTTAGGCTGTAAGAAGACATTGCTTTGCCATGTATTCTGTTGTGTTGTTCCAGGGACGTCTCTCCCAGTTCTGGTTTTGTATTCTGTTTTTAGGCTTGTTTTTGTTTCCCTTGTGGTTTTTAGGTGAGCTAGTTAATTGTGCAGGAGACCCGTGGTGTGAGTCCTAGATGGAAACCCGATTTTCGTTCAGCTCTTCCCTAAGGGATAATGAGATATCTAGCAACTGTTGCTTTTCGAGTTCGATTTGGAAATCCCATTCGAATGATTCATGGTCTGCTGTGGGGGGGTTAGGAGACAGCTTTGTTTTACTTACAGTTTCCTTTTGTTTAAGTAGTTCTTCTATTTTTGGTCATTTAGCAGACTTTGAAGAAGAAGAAAGAGAGCTTGGACTGTTTCCATGTCGAATCTTCCTTTTTCCCCTAATGTTAGATCCACTCTGGGGCTTTTGCTAACGATTTTTACTCCACATTCGTCTCGCCGTAGGAAAATATGAATGAGTTTAAACAAGAAAAAAAGTAATATAAGAATCCAATTTAAAAACTACAATGTTGTAAAAAGCTTATTATAATTATAACTATAAAAAAAAAGAAAAAAGGTTATGAAAAGCTTTTTTAAAAGTAATAAAATTTTTAAAAGGGCAGGAGCTTAAAAAGACGTGTATTGCTAGGTTGCTGAGTTGGCTCCACCCCCTGATCCATGGAGTCCCAGTGCTATACCAATAATATGGTGCTACACTAGTTGCCAGTTTGTTTCTGGGTACAATTCATGGTATTATTTCCAGTAAAGCACTACATGGTTTAGGTCCAAGCTACCCAGGGGGCCATTTCTTCCAGAGGGAATCTACCTATCCTATTTGATCCATTCTTTCTCAATAAAAGATCAAGTAGCAGCTAGTTCTAGGCCTTTTTCAAAGTGCCCTGTCCCTGAGCATCCTGTGTCAGCTAATAGAAAGCCTGAGGAACTTCTGAAGAGTAGTTGAAATCAGGGAGAGGATAATTAGCCTCAGAGCACTTAAGACTTGCTTTGGAACTTGAGTAATTAATGATCTGTTAGCAAGAAAAAGGCAAAGGCAGGGATACAAGCATTGTCTGCAACAGTCTGTTCTAGCACCAGAGAATCCCATGAGCTGGGTTGAAGGAGAAGCCTAGGATGTAAAGCGAGTGTGATAAAAATGCAGGCCTGGAGTCAGAGAGTTGTTTCCTTCTGGAGCCTGCTCGTATATTACTCAGAGGATTCAGAGGAGACCATAACATGAAAGAATATGTTGTCTCTGAAATCTATATAGCTTCACACTCCTATTTTTTGCAGAACAAAGACCTGGCTTTTAAAGAGGGCAATTAGAAATTAAGAGCTGTGTCACTGCTTGTTTTTAACCCTAATGTGTGTTTCTGCCAATATGCTTATTTCTGTTATGATAATCATTGCTATTTTATAAGTTTTTACTTGGATATTAGCCACCTATCTCTCTGGGGCTTGGTAGGATATAAATGCTTTATGCTAGTAAATCAGTAAATGTTCAGTTAATTTTCCTCTCTTAGATGTTTCTATAGTATACAATTTGGACATGTTCATTTCTGTATATAATGAGGTATATTCACTGACACCAACATTAATTAGCATTAACAGATAAAGATGCTTTTCAAATAAATGAGGGTACCAAAGGATGACTATTTTCACCTATTCATTGAAACTTAATACAAAAAGTAATATTATATAATAGTATATAACTATTCATATTAATAGTTAGAATAGTATATAACTATTCATATTAATAGTTAACTATTAATATTATATAACTTAATAGTATATAACTATTCAAAATCTTAATATAAAATCAAAACCCCATGTAATTCATTTGCATTTTTTCTTAAAAATCTAAATAGAAATATATCTAAGCTGATGTTTGAATTAAATAAATTCCATGCAGTACCAGCTTTAGAGGTTAGGGTTAGCCTTGATAAACGTTCTGCTATGTAATTAACACAAAGAAAGAATCATAGAATCAGCTTAAAAAAATACTGGATTTCATATCAGTCTAGGTGGATTTAGGTACTAATGTTGGATTCCATTAAAAAAATAACACAATTATGTGTAAGATGAAAATGCAACTAAAGCCATGGCAACATGTTTCCTTGCCACTGCTTAATAAAATACCAGCAGATAAAATACTTTAACTTTTACTATTAAACATTCCCAGTCTGATTACTACTACATGATTTTATATACATTTTTTTTCATGTATACTTAATCATAAAAATAGGATTTGGCATACTATACTGTATAAACAAAAGCACAATACACATTTAGGCATACCAAAATTGAAACAACATCTACATGAAACTGCTGGGTGAGATAATTCAACAGCATGGGATGAGGAGTTATACAATACCATCCCAGGCTGACCAAGCAATCCCTTTGTCTAGAGGGTATGAGGGTCTGGACAGAGAGGAACAGGCTTCAGATCAACCCTAGCAACACTAAATGGGTATGGGGTTTAACTTTTGATTTAATTTAACCTTTAATTTAATTTAATCTTTACTTATGGATGGGGCTGCAGAAATAAAAAGGGGTGAAGAAAGTTGGATAGAAATGAGAGAGGAAGAAGTAAAGAAGAGAAAAGAAAAGCGAGAGAAATCCTGCTTAAGTGTTAAAAAAAAAGAATTAAATTCACTAGGCAAACAGCCTCCTAAAAGAACAGCTAACCATCAAAGACCTCCAACAAAATCTTAAAGTCCAAACTCAGTGGAGGAAATACCATCAAGGCAATTAACACCTGGGCAATTCCAGTCATTAGATACACAGCTGGAATAGTGGACTGGGCTGAAGTAGAACTAGAAGCCCTGGATAGGAAGACCAGAAAAATAATGACAATGAATCATGCCCTTCATCCACGCAGAAATGTTGATAGACTCTACTTACCAAGGAGCATAGGTGGGCATGGAATGTTGCAAGTACACCAGACAGCTGAAGAAGAAAAAAGGGCATTAGAAGAATAACTGAAGGACAGTGAAGAAGATGCAATGAAACTAGTACACCATGAAGGCTTACTGAATACTGAAGAGACCAAACTGGCCTACAAGAAAGACCAAATGAAGACTAGAAAAGGGGCATGGCAAAGCAAAGCATTACATGGCCAGTACACACACACACACACACACACACACACACACAAAACACTAGTAGACAAAACAGATAACAACAAGACCTGGAAATGGCTAAGAGCAGGAAAGTTGAAGAAAGAGACAGAGGGGCTAATTCTGGCTGCACAAGACCAAGCCTTAAGAACAAATGTCTACAAAGCCAGAATTGAGAAGACAGCAATAGACAGCAAATGCTACCTCTGAAAAGAAGCTGAAGAAGCAGTGGACCACCTAGTTAGCTGCTGCAAGAAGATCACACAGACTGACTACAAACAATAACATGACAAAGTAGCACAATGGTGCATTGGAATATCTGCAAGAAATACCATTTGCCTGCAAGCAATAACTGGTGGAACAACAAAACAGACAAGTTAAAGTGCTCTGGGACTTTAGAATTCAGACAGAGAAGCACCTGCCACATAACACCCCAGACTTAACAATTCTTGATAAGACAGACAAAAAAGTCTGGATAGTGGACATTGTAGTACCTGGAGACAGCAGAATAGAAGAGAAAGAATTGGAGAAAATCACAAGATACAAGATCTGCAAATAGAAATAGAACGACTCTGGTAAAAGAAAGCAAACATAGTACCAATGGTAATAGGTGCCTTGGGTGCAATCCCCAAATATCTGGAGTACCACTTGAAGACCATCAGCACTGACAAAGTCACCATCAGTCAACTGAAAAAGGCAGCTTTACTTGGAACACCTTATATCCTGAGACGATACCTTTAACACTATTGAACAACATCTGCCTATCCCAAGTCCTTGGGAAGGACTCTAGGTGGATAAAAATGCCAAATTCAGTCTAAACATTCGGCTGGGTGTGCAGCCATCAATAATAATAGTCAACTGCAAAAGGCAGCTTTACTGGGAACAGCTTACATCCTGCGACAATACGTTTAGCACCATTAAACAATAGCTGCCTATCCCAGATCCTTGGGAAGGACTCAATAGGTAGATAAAAATGCCAAATCCAGTCTAAACAACTGGCTGACTGAGTGACCAACAATAATAATATTGAGGGGATGTACCCACTGCCTCTCTCGATGCAAGCAACATCAACCTCTCACTCAAGGATGCATTTATCACTACCCCAACCCAGCCCGCATTCACTCTTTGGAAGCTTTCACCAATTTGAAAATACAAGGACCAAATGGCCAAGTCAATAAAATCACAGGAAGACACAATCAAGGAAGCAAAAATGACACAGACTTCAATAACAGATTTTAACACAAGAATTACGGATAAGATACATAATCTTGGAAGCTGCAATAGGAACCTCCATCCCTCGTTTATTACCGAGTTCATTAAGGAGGAGTCTCCTCAAACAGTTTGAATCTCTTCTTTCTGGACTATCTGCAACCTGGACTGAGCTGCTGTTTATTAGATAAGCCATTATTGTTTATGTCTAGAGATACTCCTGTTCTTTTCTCAGCCTCCTCAAAATCTCCCATAGCCAATATTATAGAGAACCTGTTCACTTTCTCAGAACTCACAGGATGAAACTCATTCCAGATAATATTGCAAGTCTTACTTTCAGTCACCTCATCAGGACCTGCCCAGCTAGCATCCAGCACTGAGTGGATCTAAACAATTTTATCTTTCAGATGCCTAGAATATTTCTCATTGCAGCCCACTAAATTATCTTCCAGCTCATCCTTCCCTTCTTAGTCACTTTTAAAAGGATGCTAGATGACATTATATAGGGGTAATAAAAGCAGAGAAATATTGACTTTTTGCCATACCATCATGGTATAGAACCTAATATGAACTCTTACCCATAATTGGCCTGATTTGCTGTTGTCTTCCGCAAGTGAAGAGACTGCAGCCATGAAATTAAAAGACGCTTGCTCCTTGGGAGGAAAGCTATGGCAAACGTAGACAGCATATTAAAAAGCAGAGACATCACCTTGCCGACAAAGATCCACATAATCAAAGCTATGGTTTTTCCAGTAGTAATGTATGGCTGTGAGAGCTGGACCATAAAGAAGGCTGAGTGCCGAAGAATTGATGCCTTTGAACTGTGGTGCTGGAGAAGACTTAAAGGTCCCCTGGACTGCTAGGAGGTCAAACTAGTCAATCCTAAAGGAAATCAACCCTGACTGCTCATTGGAAGGATTGATACCGAAGTCAAGCTCAGATACTTTGGCCACCTAATGCGAAGAGAGGACTCTTTGGAAAAGACTCTGATGCTGGGAAAGATTGAAGGCAAAAAGAGAAGGGGACGGCAGAGGATGAGATGGTTAGATAGTATAACTGAAGCAATGAGCATGAAACTAAGCAAACTCAGGGAGGCAGTGAAGGACAGGAAGGCCTGGCGCGATATGATTCATGGGGTCACAAAGAGTCGGACACGACTTAATGACTGAACAACAATAACATGCTCCCTGCAGAGCTTGATAGCATCAGTTAACTCCATAGTAATCAGAGAGTGATCTGACTATAACGTGGTACAGATGGTAATGTCCTCCATCTACAGAACATTATATTTGCCCTAAGACAAAAACCAGATCTAATGTGTAGTCTCCAATGTGAATGGGGTTCTGGATTATCTGGGACAGATTCGTGGCTATCATGGTGGCCATGAATTCTTGGGCTGCCTTGACTCCTTCCCCAGCAAAGGCAAGTTAAAGTTCCCCAGCCCCATAAGCTTGGTGGATTCCATCATCAACCTAGCAACAAGGCCAAACAATTGAGGCATGGATGCCACTGTGCTGCAGAGACCACAGCAATTTCAACTTGTCCAGAGTCCAGCTTCACAAATAAGACCTCACATCTGATTATCTGCAGACTAATCCTTTAGGCTAGCAGAGTCACCTGGATGCCAATTGCCACTCCATCTTCCCTACCCTGGGCTGATACCAATCCCCAAACCCAGATAAGCATACCTCCGAAACAAGAGCCCCCTTCTTCATCTATCTAGGTTTCAGTAACACAAACCAAGTCTAACTTCTCAACCACAATAAGAACATTGATGAAGGAAGGTTTAATTATAGGAAGAAATGGAATTCAGAAGTAATAGCCAGAGACCAGGGGCTCTAAGGATCCAGTAATCTGGCTCTCAGTTTGAAAGCAGAGAACCAGGAGTGGGAATTAGTCTCAGTTACCCAACACCCTGTACCCCAAAATGCCCCACTTCATGCAATTTCTCCCTGTCCTATTCTAAGGTGCCAAAAGTCCATCATCTAAGATAACTCAGATCATGATCCCCAAAATAAAATTTCTCCCACTGACTTTTTTTTCCTTTTTAGTCTTATTCCATGAGACCCAGTTCAGTGTAGTGGTTAAGGCATCAGGCTAGAAACTGGGAAACTGTGAATTCTAGTCCTGCCTTAAGCATGAACTCAGTGACTTTGGGCCAGTCACTCTTTCTAAACCCTAGAAAGGAGGCAATGGCAAACCACTTCTGAAATCTTGCCAAAAAAACTGCAGGGACTTGTCCATGCAGTTGCCAGGAGTCACCACTGACTTGAAGTGACCAGGAAAAAAATATATCCATAGATTGGATAGGTGAAAACCTGACCTGAACCTCTAGGTTCCTAACCTTCCTTCCTTGAACTGTTCTGCACAATAGAAAGTTATTTTATACCCAGTTGACTGCACAGAAAATGAAACCCAGAATGAATAAAGTCATTTAGTAATTGCACCAGTTGCCACAAAAGCCTCGAATCTTAAGGCAGTCTCTACTGGGTGGCCTCTACTGTAGCTGAATTCCTTCAGCACAAACATCTTAGGGAAACTCCAGGATCACTCCAGTTTGCTCTGGAATACAATAATATCAGTGATATGTAAATATAATGCATATTCAGTACTGAATATTCATCTTCAGATACATGCCATTACTGTGGAAGACTTTGGGATGCGACATCTGGACAGGAGGCTATAGTTACAGATAATTTTGTCCCTAGTCTCTGAATCTTGCTTGAGAAAGAAAGCAGGTAGAGAATCCTGTGAGTAACAAATTTACCTCCTCAGCACCACAAGTCAGAAGAGATAAGCCAGGTTGTCATCCTCAACAAAATCACTTTTTTTTAATAATTTTATTAGGGTTTACAAGTACAAAGATAAAAGACTAATACAAACTAAAGAAAATATAAAAAGTAAAGAAAAAAAAGGAAGTGCAGAGATAGAAAAAAGAAAAGAAAAAGAAAATATATAAAAGATTAATTTCCCCTCCCTCAAGTATAAACAATTTCAGTAACTTAACATCTTCTCTAGTATTTCAATAAAAAAAGAAAATTCTTCCCATATCTCATCCCTTGTCAATCAGCAAAAGTCTATTAAGAGCTACCAAAAATAATAACATATGTATGTATTTATTTATATTTCAAATTTCTCATCGCCCATTTTAAACTTAATCAAAAAAAGCCATTTTGTAATCCAACTTTTCACTTTCTCTAAGAAGTAAAGCAAAGGAAATCTTTCCCCACTTATACACAGATCCTTAAAACCTTTTCATTCAGTCCTGGTCAAAAAGAAATCCCATTGATAGCTACCAGAATCCATAATCAAATAAATTCACTTTGTAAGCCTTCTGTTTACTTCTAAAAACCTTGATCTTTAATAGTATCCCACAAGTTGATTTTTTATCATTTTCTCTTTGTCTCCTCTCAGAAACAGCTTCGTTGGTTTAACACATTCCTTTTGTAAATCCGAAACAAGAAGGCTTTCCAAGTCATTCTTCTGATTTATTATTTGTATATCCCCTTTAATTATTATAACATCAGTTGGTTTCATTTGTAAATCCATTTTGGCATCTTTTTCCATATCATTCTTATATTCTGGCATTTTTAAATCCATTTGCAAATCCACAACATCATTCATTCATTCATTCATTTACATAGCCACCCATCTCACACAAAGTGATTCACTTTATCACTTTTATAACCCAGCATTTTTTGAAACTCCAAATCCACATTTAAATCAGCCTTAATCTCTGTTTTGTCCAATAAAATCTGTTGTTCTTCTTTATCCTCTGTTATAGTATCAGACAATCTTATAAGTAATTTCTGAGTACATTGTAGCAATGGAGGTGAATACATTGTTCCCAAGCAACCTTAATTTCTTGTATAGTCAAATAATATTGCTCCATTGTATTATTGGGTCCCTTCTCCTTTAATTTCTGGTTCCCTCTAGACAACTTTCAAGACCCTCTTATCATCTGTTTATATTCCAGTCAACAAAACTTTCCCATGGGAGGATTTCTTACAATTAATTTCAGAAACTTCATATGTTCTTTCATACATTTTTTAAACACCCCACATGATATATTCTTTCAAATTTATCCCCTTAACTTTCCAAAATCCACATTCAAGTTTCCTTTTTGCTGTTTTGAAAAAGTAAATCTTTTCTTTTCAATCTTTACACTTACATCAAGCTTCTTTCATCCAGGGTTGAAGGAGATTCTCCCAGCGTAATAAAACTTGTCCTTCGGAACGTTCTTAACTTCTAAGAAATCATTAAAAAGCAGCTTCCTAAAGTAATTAAGAGAGGAAGTACACAAACCCAGCATCTCTTTAAAAGGTGCCGAACTGCGGCTTAGGGACAATGTTTTTCCCCTGGCTCCCAGAACTCTCAAACACGCTGGAGATCGCTATTTTATAATCTCTTTGCAGAGAGATTCTGTATGGAGGAAACTTGTGGGTGATCCTCATCCTGTCCTTAATCTGGAGATGGGTTCTGAGGAGCAGATCCATTCACTAGCTCCTTTTTTTGCTGTGGTCGTCAGCTCCACAAAAGTGGAGCCATCTTCAATCCTCCATTACTGTCCCTGGAAGTCCCAACAAGATCACATCTTGAATTGCAGTTGGTTCCCGTTCGCTTACCTGGCATCAGCAGAATTACCTTAAACCAAGGGGTCTGTCACCAAAGTGACTCATGCTGGTGACTAAACTGGGAAACAGTTTAAGAGCAACCTGCTTGGCTACTTCCTCCACTGTATTATATGCTGCTGTTACAATGGCTACTTTCAACTTCTCATCTACCTGCCCCTTTGAAGAACATATCTGAAACAACAGCAGACAATAGCTCTAGCATCTGATAAGCAGTCATTTTATTCCTGTTATCTGCCTGACAAGAGAGTTGGCATTTTCCTTCATGTACTCCCCAAAAATTATCTTAGCTGTAGCCAAAGAAGTATTCACATTATCCATTAGATTTAAAAAACTAACACAGTTGAGAGGAAATTCTTTCTAGAAAAGAATGAAAAGCCTATGGAAGTGAAATGACAGATTGAGGATTACTATGAAAGTAATGGCAAACCAATTTCATATTACTACTAAGAAAATGATATGGATATGTTTATGAAATCAACAGGATTAAATCTTGTCTTGATTAGACTTTATCTTTTATGTACATGTCAACCTATGTACATCAAACATTTGGAACATTTACAGGCTTATGGCGTTTTACATGCCAGCCAAATTCTGAATTTGATTTCATACAATGCTATTAGAGTTCAAAAGAAGTTAGCTTTGTGGGAGCTTTGCAGGGCCACATGCAGCTGAATTCCATAACTTATCTAATATCAACAACAGCAAAAAAAAAAAAAAAAGCTCCTGTCATTCTTCAGGGAAACCTAAGTCCTTTAAGCAACATACTCCAAGCAATTATCACACTGTTCTGATATTCCATCCTAGAACAGACTTTTCTTTATATTCCTATGACTGGGATACACCTTATCTTGACTCATTTTTTAACCAGGCCATTTTTGCTTCCCCCAAATGAATCAATCAAGTCTGCTAGAATAACTCCCTCTCCCAAAGAGGCACTGACAGCCTCCCAGACATACCTACCCACACACCCACACTGTCAACTTGCGGGAGACAGGAAAAGCAGGGATCAAAACTATACATGTTAAAGCTCATGCCAGAGAGCACCCTACCCACCATCAAATTCTGGTGAATCTGAGCAACTGTATCAACAAAGTGTTATGCAATTGTATCATGGTGACCAGGTGACAGAATTTCTTGTTTTGCTTACCCAACAGGGACTGAGTAATCATAAACAGGGCTACTGGACAACCACATACCATTCTGATACAGCAAGGGCATTTTGCCATTGTTGTCACTCTAACTGTCCTTGATCAAGCCTACTTTTAGTCTTCCTCTGTTGATATTATAGAAGTAATCTGGCTCCATAATGCACCTGGGATGAACCTTTTTAATAGGTCCTCTCATCCTGTGGAGATAGTGGAAAACTCACCTAGACCAGAAAATGATCTGACCATGACAAAGGACTCAGAAAAATGTCCTCCATTTCAAGATTATCCAGCAACTGCTCTGAAACAAAAATGAAATCACCTAATATGTGTCTACCTATATGAACTGGGTCCAAGATTACTTAGGACAAAGTCATAGTTGCCATAGAAGCCATGAAATCCTGAGCTATGTCAGATCCTGCCTCTAATAATAACTAGGGGAATTCCAGTATGGCCTGGTGACAAGATCCAGCAGATCAAAAAGGGATCCTAATATTGCTGTTCTCCCCCTACTCCTCCAGCAATTCATCAGTTGGTTGACTGGGAAGCTTCTGGGGAGCAACACAGTACTGGAGAGCTGTTTGGTAGGCTGGTAATTCCCATTTTTCCAAGGATAACTAGGAGTGGGGAGGAAGGCTTAGCCTTGTGGCTTTGCTTTGTTTCCCACATCACATATGAAGCAAGTGTCTTGATAAATCTTTGGGAAGAAAGGGCAACACTACAGCCCCCCTAAAACTCCATGGAATACTGGTCAAAATAGCTGGTTTTCTACTGCCAGTTACTGGGAGAAAATGTGATAATTAGCATGAACTAATAATCAGCCATGAAATAATAATTACTTTGATTTTTAAAATTAAAATAATTAACTCATGTTATTCTGGACTCAAAAGATGTTCAGTGGATACAAGTAAGTGGAAACTGGAATTCAACCTTTTAGGACAATTCTATTCCTCCCTGATATTAAAAAAAATTCTATCTGCTATTATATACTGCATTAAAAAGTAGTTTCTTTTTAAATGTATTTGCTCGTATGCTTTTTATTTAAAAAAGAAATCAATGCTTGATGCTGCACAATTTAAATAATTTATAAAAAATAGAAAAATGAATCATTGGTAAGGAGGGGATGGTGGCTGCTTGTTTCTTGAGTGTATATAGCTTGACTGGATACAAGATAAGCATTCAAAACCAAAATAGTTGCACACACTTTTCCAAGTCTGTTATTACAATCCCAGAAGTCTGCAGGGACTTCCCGGCAATCTGTTATTACTACAGTATTCCTCATACTTTAACAACTAACCTGAAAATATCAATATTGTTATGAAAAGAGAATGCATTAAAATTATGTTAAACAAAACATAAGAATTAGCAGTTAAAATAATAAACCAGAAAGAGCATTACTGTACAACAAACATATTTGATACCATAATGTTTCAATCATATTAAAACAAGAGCTATTGTAAATCCAGTTTTAGGAAAAGCAATGTAACATTTTCTGTAACCCATTTCATTCCTTCTATTGATCTGTTTCTTGCTTAATTTATTACATATTTATAACATGAATTTATTTAAATGAGGCTCAATAAACATTCTCAACTCCCATTTACTATAGACCGTCATGCAGCTCTCATTACTTTCAAGAAGCATGGTTGTTATTTTTAATGGTTCTCGTTTCAATGATTCTGAAGTTTAGGAGAAAGAATATAGAG
The DNA here is from genome assembly GCA_030867105.1 of Liasis olivaceus. NCBI lineage: Eukaryota > Metazoa > Chordata > Lepidosauria > Squamata > Pythonidae > Liasis > Liasis olivaceus. The sequence goes on from CM061351.1 coordinate 62,798,927, forward strand.
GTAACCTTAGTTCAAACTGCACCGGTAATTTCCTCAAACGAATTATTCAGGATGCTACCGGCAGAACCTGTTAGCTGAGAAAATCTTTACGCATGCGTTCCATCCGTGTGGTTTCTCGGGAGTTTACTCGTAATAAATCACGTGGGTTGGGGTAACCAAACAGGCTAGACTAAACATGGTGGTTGGCTAATGTGTGGCTCGGTATAACGAACGAACCCCGCCTATGCCACTGCTTCCAAGGGACTGAGCCTAACTTACCCAACGGCTACTGAAATAGTCTAGCCCTCGGCAAATGAGACGGTCGGCATAAGCAAGAGCAACCTGGACTCCAAAGGAAGTACCGACGCAGTATAATCCATATAAAACGGGACTTCCGGCACTCAAGAGGAGAAGAAGCCGCCGCCGGCGGTGGATCTCCTTACCCAATGCTTCGGCGGCCGTACTAGCAAAAGACAGCGGCAATAAGAAAGTTGCCAAAAAGACTGGTGTGCTTGAATGGCGGAGGCGACGCAGCCAGCCGCGGCCAAACCCCGTGAGGGAACTCTTGAACGGGTGCAAAAAGGTGCCGCATAGGACAGCCCACAGTAATGGGCGCAGAAATGCCTCGAGGATGAAATAAATTAGCACTCCCACCCCACAGCATAGTCCCACCAGCACCAGAGCTCCGGTGTTGTAGAAGGCCTGGCGCAGCGGTTTTTCCAAACGTGGCAGTTGCAGAGGAGGCGATGGTGGAGGACGCAGAGGGTCTGGGTCCAGTTCAGATTCTGACAGCGGACTTGAAGAACCGTCACGCTTGCATTTAACCATATCGCTCAGCCAAGACGTTAATGTTACAGTATTGCTGCCTCCTACATCCCGTCATACCCACTTAGAGAAAAGAACCGCGCCAAACGTAGAAAAGCGATGACACCGCACTGAATCCTGGGGAATGTAGTTCCCTATGATAGCCAGTAGGCATTAATAAAGTGTGGTTCTGAGAAACACGGACTCACTTCGGATTTGGCCTTTGCAGAGCCTGTAACGTAGTAACTGCTGCCTGTCATGTACTGTATACATTTGATATCCTTGCTTTATGTATTTAAAACAGCTGACAGCATTTTTTTTCTTTTTCTACTGAAGGCTGAAGACACAGAGTCCCAACCATTTTTGAGGATATTTTATCCATTTGATTAAGCAGTTTTGTCCCATAAAGTATTACTTCACAATATAATTATCATTCAGGACATCCAGGGGCAGGTATAAAATATGAAACATGGTTGACTGTATATATTTTTTTTAACTTTGACAGTAGACACTCAACTATTGTAGTCACAAAAGCCTAATTCAAAGTCCCTCATTAATCTCTGGACAGTGCAATGAGGAAAAGAAGTGCTCATATATTTGAAAAACTGTTAAAATATTCTGAAGTTGTCTAAGGTATAAAACAAATGCTACTTCTTTACCAATTAGTGGAGGCCTCCTATCGTTTACTTTGGAAGCCTGGAAAAAGTGGGGGACAAAAGTATGTTTGTGCAGGAGGGATGGGTCTAAAAGAAAATAGATATAGAATTTAAAATACTCTGTATAGGTTAGAGAAATGGGCTGAAAGTTACAACAAAATTTAATAGAGACAAATGCAATACACTTAAAAAAAATAAAATGCACAAGAATGGGATAGGAGGGTACTTTGCTTGCTATGTATGGCTAATGAATGTTTAAGAGTGTTTAGTGACAGACTGGGGATGAGATTAGGGTAACATGGGGGCAAGAAGTAAAATAGGTGTCAGGACATGATTGTGCTGTGGTAAAGTACAAGTGGGAGCAGGAGCGTTGTTTCTACACCATCATCCCCCCTCCCCCCCCCCAGCATTTTCTTTAGTTAAACCTGTTCCAGTCTGAACACTCAGAACTGGAGTATCTCAGATTCTGTGTCTGACCAACACAGAATATGTATTTGTTTAATAGATTTATATTTCACTCTTTATTTTCAGGAGCTCAACAAGAACTATTATTTCCCTGATCTACAAACTCTACTTCTGTTGATGGAATCTATAATTGCATTTGCCTTTTTTTATCAGGATTTTCTCATGGGAAGAAGGTCATCCCGTTCGCTATACAAAAACAGGTGTTGAGATTACAAAGTATCTTGTGATTCTGTTATGAGTTTTACTGCCACCTACTGAAATGTGTGTTAGTTATTCAGTGGGGGTGTTATACGAGAAATATAAGGGGAGGGTGAAATGCCCAGCTCAGGTTCAGTGTGTTTTTGCTTTGTACAGTTAACCATGTAGGTTTTATAGGTTATGTAGTCCTAACTAGTAACCAAGTAGTGAACCTCTTCTCTGAGAGTGTTTTTTTTAGCTAGAGGCTTTGCAGTGATAAGTCTTGGAAGCTAATATGAGAAGAAGTCTTTGTTATATTCTATATTTTGTATGCAACTTGTATTTTGTGAAGTTTTGCATTTTTATCAATAAAGACCAGTTAGTTTATATTTTCTGACTGGATTTTCTTTGGAGAACAAAATATGGACATTGCATTTTGCAAGCTCTCATGCTGATGTGTATTTTTCCTGAGAGCAAGATTTATGGGATTTTTGCTGCACTCTGCGCAACATTTTTAGGAGCTGCACAACACTTCTGATTCATATGATTTTCCAAAGTCTTTTTCACAAAAGAACTTTTTCACAAGTACTATTGCCAAGCCAAATATCCCCCTCCTATACCTGGCCATCACACAAGCAATCTCTTCTATGAAGTGAGTAAGATAGGGTTCTGTCTTGGTGCCATTACTATTCAAAGTTTATATAAATTGTTTGGTTGCCCACCAAAACAACCCTGATTCCCCTCTGCCAAAGTTACTCCATAAACACACATCAGTGCTCCTGTATGCTGATGATGCAGTTCTATCTCAAAACTTCATTGGCTTGAAACATTTGCTTAAGATAACTTGCTGTTTATTGTAAGGATGAAGAAGCAATAATTAGTCAAAGACAAAAGTACTTGAATTTGCTACTTTTAGAGAATTTAAAGATAGCATCAGTTAGGCTATCTCTAGATTTTAAAAAAAGTTCATGACAGAAGGAGCCTTGAAACCTAAAGGTCAGTAGTAAAAATGTTACTTCTGGAAACCATGACACAGTTACATTTGCATATTCATTAACATAAGAGGTTTGGTTACTTTGTGTTAGGGGTCCTTCACTCAGGCATCACATTTGATCAAATATTTATTGTTTTGCAATTGCAAAATAAAACACTGGTTGTTTTCCTACTTTTGTCTGGTTAATTCAGAGAGCCGTTGGGCAACAAATTAATATTTGGAAATTATTTCCATGACAAAATGGCACCTGATATGGGATGGTCCTAGCTCGTGGTTCTGCCAGACCTGTCTGCAGAACATCCTTGCCAGCACATCTGGTTATTTTGCCTCAGGAGTTTTGCCAAATGCTTGGTCTGCAGCAGCAGCAGCAGCAAGGTAAGTTAAAATAGTAGGAAAACAAATCTTGTTTAATTCCAACATAAGGCCTCTTGGGTAGGTAGTTTGGTGTATGAGATTGTAAAATAGGTTCTGGTCAGTCAAAAATACCAGCAGGAAGTCCTTTGGACTATATTGCTAAGAATTTTGGGGAAATGGCAGGGACAACAGGTCTCTCATTAAAACATGTGATTAATTTGTGTCAAACTCATTGGCCACACTTTACTTCTGAGGATCCTGAAAGACAATGGCCTCCAGAGGGTTCATTTGACGATGATAAGTTATTCTATCTTTGTGGATTTATAGAATCTACTAAGTCAGGTCAAATAGACTATTGGTATCTATGGGAGAATTTGGCATATAGAAAAAAGACTGATATGGAATTGAAAAGTCATAAATCTACTATTGCTAATTTAGAAAGGAAATTTAAATCTGTCTCTGTCTTTATGTCCTTCGGTTAGTAATGTTTGTGTACCTTAACCATCTTATATTACTTCTCTAAACGCACCTAAAGATGATGTCTGCATTCCTCCCTTCTGTCCTGATCATCCTGTTAATCAGCCTGAAATTTCTGTACCTACTTGTCCTCCTACTTGTCCTCCTACTCTTTCTCCTTGTGCTTCTATTTATCCATCAGAAGAATTAGTCAAACCTACTACTAACTTGACTAATAATATTTATCCAATGATTTTGAGAAGTCAGACCCCTATCCTTCAGTCCTCTCCCTGAAGAGCTTATCCCTTACCCAAACCTGTAGGTGAATCCCCTATATTAGGATATATGCTAATATATATGCTTTTGCTGCCCAGGATTTAATTTTATGGCAACAATCTATCCCTTGTCTACAAGATGATTTTGAGACAGCCTATAGCAAATTTAGAACTATATTCCAGATGCACAATCCTACTTGAGCTGATGTGACTCAATTATTAGATGCCCTATTGACTGAAGAAGAAAAGCAAAAAAATCATTACTGAAACAACTAAACAAGATGGAAATTATCCAGCTTTGTCTTGACCTCTTGCTGATCCTGCTTGAGACATTACTACTGTGGTAATGTCTATTGTGGTAATGACTCTATTACAACAACATCATGATTATCTTCTACAGTCTATTCGGTGTGTAGCTATACCAGTTGTAAACTGGTTTAAAGCTGAAGTTTGTTGTCAAATGGCTGATGAACACCCAGCTGAATTTCTAACACACATCTGTAGAACTTTGAGTGTGTATGGGGGCATTGATCCAGAGCAGCCTGATTTGACCCCGATGCCCCAGATATCCATTAGTAAGAAGTAAGAATGCACCTGGATGGCAAGGCAAGTTTTTACCTGAAGTCCTTTCTATTGCCACTTGACACTATAATGGCTGTGAACAGAAAGAGCAAAAAGAACTATAAAGGTTGCTTCTGTTCTTGCAGCACTAGTGCAAGCCTCAGCTAGCAAACCTAATACTTCTAGTCATTTTCCACTTCAATCCCAATCTTTCTCTAAACCCTATCAGATTATTAAATGAGTTGCACCTAAACTCAGGTGTCGCTCTTCTCGGCCAAATCCTACTGGCAGTGCAGATACTTGTAATTATTGTGGCCAAAAAAGACACTGGAAAAGAGAGTGTCCAGTTTGCCCTCAATGTTTACAAAATTCTCACACACCAGCATTCCAGGCAGCCTAGGTTCCCAAACATAAGTACTTAAAATTGACTGAGATGAGGCAGGAGACTTCATTGCCACTTCTAATTCTATTGTGTTCTATCTTTACCCTGCTGATCCCCAATTACAGGTAGTCCTTGCTTACCAACAGTAATTGGAACCAGGAGGTCCATCGCTAAGTGATGCAGTTGTAAAACGTGACATGTGACCATGCTAATTTACAATGGCAGTTCCAGCAGTCCCAGTTGCCACCATTAGGTGAATCTCACATGGTCGCAGCATCCTACAGTCATGTGATTGCCATTTGTGACCTCCTCCCAGCTTCCCCATTGACTTTGCTTGTTGAAAGCCAGCAGTGAAGGTCGCAAATGGCAATCATGTGACTGTGGGACACTGATATTGTAATTGCAAGCCGGATTGCCAAGCACCTGAATCGTGATCTGGTTGTCAAGCACCTGAATTGTGATCTATGGGGATGTTGTGATGGCCGCAACTACAAGGACCCATTGTAACTCCCCCTTATTCAGCTCCATCGTGATTTTGAACAGTTGCTGAACAAGTGGACATTAAGTGAGGACTACCTGTACCATTAACTATCGGATCCACTACTTATTCTTGTTTGCTTGACACTGGGGCTACTTTTAGTGCCTTGACTTCTATAACATGCTCTTCTCTTCTGAAACTCTGTCCAGGGTGTGTCAGGCCAAACATAGGTGTTGCCCAGGTCAGACCCACTAAGTATTCAAATTGGGCCCCTCACAGAGGAGTATACCTTCTTAATGTCCCCTGCCTGCCCAACAAATCTTTTGGGAAGAGATCTACTTAAACTTTGGGCTACTATTTTTTGTTCTCCTGATGGTATAATTTTGTCTACTCCTTTATAAAGTGCCCCTGTTCTTCAAGCCTTGTTATATCCAGTTGAATCCTCTGAAATTCCTCCATCGTTAGCTTCTGTGCCTTCAACCCTATGGGCACTAAATTCTACAGATACTTGCTTACTGCTTTCTGCCGATCCAGTAAAATTTACAACTAAACTTATACTTCTCCATGTAATACACCCATCTTGCCAATAAAGATACATAAGCCAGGGCCTGATGGACACTCTGTTTACCGTTTTGTTCAAGATTTGAGAATTATTAATGTTAATTCCCCACCATCCTGTGTCCTTAACCCCACCACTTTATTGTCTGCTGTATCATCCAGTGCAGCTTACTTTACTGTAGCTGACCTTTGTGCTGGATTCTTTCTCATCCCTGTCCACTCTAACTCTCAATTTTTGTTTGTCTTTACTTGGGAGGGAATTCAGTATACTTGGACCTGTTTGCCACAGGATTATGTTGAGTCCCCTACCCTGTTTTCTCAAATTCTCCATAAAGAACTTCAAGATGTGACTTTTTCTGAATGCATTTTGGGGTTACAACAGCAACTGGAATTGCTGGGTTGTCGCCAAACAATCCTAGTCCCAATTGCTGTTGTAACCCGAGGACTACCTGTATGCTGATGATTTATTGTTTTGTGCCCCCTCTCAGGCCGCTTGTGAAATTGATTCTTTTCATCTCCTTTGTTATTTTAGCAGAACATGGCTATAAAGCCTCACTTAATAAATTTCAACCCTGCTCGCTCAAAGTACAGTATCTAGGCCATTTCCTTTCCTTTCCTTTCAGTCTCAGTCTCTCTTTCCTGATCACATTCAAGCTGTTCTTTCTTGCCTCACCCTATTACCTAAAAACAGATATGGGGTTTTCTGGGAGCTGCGAGTTTCTGTTGACTGGATTCCTAATTTTCCTTTATTTGCTAAACCATTGACTGTTCTTACTAAAAAAGATGAGCCTGACCCTCCCTTGTGGACTGAGGCTGCTGAAAAGTTAAAAGCACTTAAATCTGCACTTTCAATAGCTCCAGCTTTAGGATTGCCTAGTAATTCTAAATCATTTGATGTAATGTAATATAATGAATGCCAGGGGATAGTTTTTGGGGTCTTAACTCGGGCTTTAGGTTCAACTCAGTGCCTTATTGCTTATTATTCTTGTCAGATTGCCTCTGTTACTTCTGGTTTTCCCCCTGAGGCTGCTGCTGCCTTTCTTATTAAAAAGGCACAAAGTTTGGCACTTCTGCCCGGACATGGTAGCACGCTGACACGTTTCTCGGAGCTCCGGGGACCGCCCGAGCTGCATTTGATTTGTGGTGGGTCTAGAGGAGAGAAGACCACCGAAATACTCCCCTGGATAGGGGGAGTTCGGAAGATTACCCACAAGAGTCATGGAACGCTACTCCTCCTGCCTTTCCTGGTGAGTAGAATAGCGAAGGCAGCTGGGAAACATTGTGCTTTACAAATGCAGAGAGCCTCATGAATGAGAGACATTAGCACTTCAGTCCAGCGTCTTAGATCACTTTAGAAGAGGAAGGATTCGTTTTTTCTTCTCTCCTCCCCTTTGGATTACTTTTTTAAATTTTTTGGTTTATTAATATCTAAGATCTATCTCTGGACTACACTTTTAGATGCTAGTGAGTTACTTTTTTATTCTCTGTCATGGAATGTAATGGGTGGAAATTGACAAATGGACTTTGCTATGAAATGGAAACTTTTTATGGAATTTAAATAGAGGACTCTATACACTGTTAATGGTTTGCCTTTTCTGTGGGATTATAATTTTTTTTTATTTTTGTTTTTACTTGCTTATAAACTTATATTGGATTATGAATCTGCTGTTGGATTTCTATAGTTGAGTTTTCTTTCCTCATGTTGAACTTAAAAGCTTGAGAATTGAGAATTGTTCATATATTTTATCTATATTTGGGAACAATAAGAGAAAGCTTTCTATAGCTGGGATTATAACTGCTGTGTTGTTAGAGAACTTGGAAGAAAGCCATTGCTACTGGATTATAATTGTTGTGCTTTGAAGATATTGAATTTGGTACTGTCCACAATGGCTTCAAGAGGGAAGAAGGATAAGGAAAAGGAAAGAGAATCAACAAGAACTTCTATAGAACCTGCTGAGGGGGGTGGAGACATGAAAAAAGTATTAGATGCAATTGCTTCATTAAGCCACCAGATGGACCAAAGGGACATAAAAATGAATGAAAAAATAGACAACTTAAAGAAGGAATTGACTCAAGAATTTAAAAATGAAGTCCAGAAAGTGAAGGATGTGTTTGATAATTTATCAACTGACCTTAAGAATACTCAAGGGCAGGTACAGTTGTTAGAAATTAAGTCAGAAGCAGCTACTAAAGATATTGATCGAAATTTGGATGCTATTGCACTAGCAGAAATGAGGGAGAAAGAATTTATATTGAGGTTGAGGTCAGTAACAGAAAACCCCGGGGAAGATGTAAGAAAACTCATCATTACCTCATTAGCACAATTTTTGGAGATGAAAGAACAAGATCTAGATTCTGAAATAGACAAAGTCTTTAGAGTCAATTCACGTTTTGCCAGAGGAAAAAAGGTCCCAAGAAATATATTGATCTATTTTTGTGGGGGTGAGCGCAGGGAAAGGCCAGGCAAGAGGGGTCAAGAACGTTCTCTCATCCCCCAAACAGCGAGGGAGAGATAAGAGGATGAGACTGGCACCTCCCTGAGGAATGCTAGAGATGTTTATGGATTGACCCTGGGAACTACTCTCAGTCTGGGAAGATTCTCTGTATAGGTTGAAGCCAAACAAACCTTGCTGGATTGAATCTGTATGGTATCCTGGAGTTTCATGGGCTAAACCTGACAATTTTGTACAGAAGGTTACAAGGGAACAAATCCTGAAAAAACACTATAATGATGGATTGAGTATTGCAGGCAAAAAGGTGATTGTCTTAAAAGAAATACCTTTAAGAATTTTGAGAAAAAGAAAGGATTACTCCTTCTTTACAGATAAATTAAAGCAACATGGTATTCTTTTCAGATGGGAGAGACTAGAAGGAGTATCTTTTACGTACAAAGAGCAAAGATTTAGAACAAATTCCACTTTAAAGGCAGGAGCCTTTTTGGAAAAATATAAGACAGACTTTTGCGATACTCATAAAGAATTAGAAGAAAAAGAAAAGATTACAAAAGATATTGAAACCAGTGAGGATTTATCAAAGCTTGGGGCTTCTGGAGTGGATTATAAAAGACTTTAATACAAATATACTTATGGATTACAAATATTTAACTTGGAATATAAATGGAGCAAATGCTCCCCAGAAAAGAAAGACAATTTTTCACTTTTTAAAGAAATTGAACTTGGATATAATCTGTTTGCAAGAGACTCATATTTGTAAAAAGGGCATTAAGTACTTGGTTCAGAAACAAACTGGAGAAGAATTCATATCGGCTGGACCAAAAAAGACTAAAGGAGTTATGTTGTGCAGAGTGCAGCAATACTCCCAGAAAATTTGCCCAGGAAAAATGCATATCAGCATAAGAGATTTGCAAAGTACAATGTCCATATTTTGTTCTCCAAAGAAATCCAGCCAGAAAATATATACTATCTGGTGTTTATTGATAAAAAATGCAAAACTCCATAAAATACAAGTTGCATACAAAATATAGGAAAAAACACTTCTTCTCATGTATTTTAGCATCCAAGACTTATCTACTACACAAGCTTAACAAAGTCTCTAGCCAAAAACTCTCAGAGAAGAGGTACACTACTTGGTTATTAGTTACAACTACATAACCCATAAAACTACATGGTGGCTAAAGCTCTACTGAGAGGCTGGGCATATAATCCTCCTGTTATATTACCACCCCTTGAATAACTAGCATACACATGCCAATAGGTGGCAGTAAATAGCAGTATACGTGCACAATTATAATAATACTTTTTCACATGATCCACTTAGTCATAACAATACTGTTTTGTAGATAACGAGATGAATCCTTCCCATGAGAAAATCCTAACAGTTTTGTATATACAATCAAAATTGAATCCACAATTGATAGTGACTGATGACGGAGGAAGATATGTGGCAGTTGATAAAGGTATATTCTATAAAAATTTAATGGACAAATTGATGGACTTACAATATGAGAATTGGTGCCTCATGGGTGATTGGAATGGGGTGATCTCTCCAATGGAAGATAAACAGTCCCCAAGGGAGCTGAGACTTAAACAAGGAAAACTACCCCAAACATTATTTGATTTGAAAGACATGTTGGACTTACAAGATATTTGGAGACTTTTAAATGGAAATTCTAGGGAATACACATATTTTTCTGAGAGATTTAAATCCTTTTCTCAAATAGATATGTTTTTGATTTCTAAAACTCTGATGATGGATGTTATTAAAGTTGAAATATTACCTAAGACTTTTTCAGATCACAACCCAGTTAAGTTGACTATTAAAGGGGAAAAGAGTACATTTCGATGGAGATTAAATGAGACAATTTTACGGAAAAATGAAATAGTTGATACTTGTAAAAAAAAGATGAGAGTTTTTTCAACTGAATATGAATAAAGGCACTAATACACAGACTGCTTGGGATGCTAGTAAGGCTTACATGAGAGGTTATTTCATTCAGTACAATGCCCAGTTGAAGAGGAAAAAACAAGAGAAGATGCAACTGATTTTAGATGAAATTAAAAATAAAGAGATTGAGATGAGAAATAATCCATTGGATGAGACTTTGAATACACAAATTAAATTTCTACAAAAACAAATGTCAGTGTTAATGATACAGGAATTAGAAACTCAATTGAAATTTATGAAACAGAAATATTTTGAATTTGCAAATAAACCAGGTAGATGGCTACTTCACAAATTGTGTAAACAAAAATAGAAAAGACTAATTTCTAAAATACAACATGATGGGAAAACTTCAATGGACAATGCAGGCATTCAAGAGGCCTTTTTTTGTTATTACTCATCATTATATAAAAAACAAGATGTTCATCCAGATGATATTGATAAATATCTGTCTAAACAAAAATTACCTATTCTTACTGATCAACAGAGAAAATTACTTAATGATCCCATAACATTAGAGGAAATGTTAACTGCCTTTAAGAAAATTAATTGTGGAAAAGCACCTGGCCCAGATGGTTTATCAGCGGCCTACTATAAATATTTTGAGGAGGAGCTTCGTCTTCCTTTACAAATGACTATGAATTCGATTCTGGAAACAGGTGTAATGCCAGAAACTTGGAAAGAAGCCCATATCACTTTGATTCCAAAAGACCAACAGGATTTGACTTTGACAAACAATTACAGACCAATATCTTTATTGAATAATGATTATAAGATATTTACAACAGTCCTAGCAGAAAGAATGAAGAATATTCTTGTAAAATGTATCCATCAGGATCAAGCAGGATTTTTACCAAAAAGACAAATCAGAGATAACATTCGAAATGTTCTGGATATACTAGAATATCTGGAACAACATTATGAAAAAGAAGCAGCCTTGATATTCTTGGACGGTGAAAAAGTCTTTGGTAATTTAAATTGGTGTTTTATGTTTAAAGTTTTGGATTTTATGAAATTTGGGGAAAACTTTGTTAAATGGATTAAATCAATATATACACCACAAACTGCAAAAATAATTGTTAATGGAGATTTTACTAAACCATGTGAAATTCAAAAAGGTATGAGACAAGGATGTCCCTTGTCTCCATTATTATTTATATTGGTGTTAGAAGTATTACTTAGAGATATTAGATAAGCTGATAATATTTTGGGTATAAGAGTCAAAAAGAAGAATATAAGCTAAGAGCTTTTGCTGACGACCTAGTCATTACCTTAGAAAACCCTCTGGATGGGATTGAACCGCCAATGCAAAAATTGAGAGACTTTGGGTCACTTGCAGGGCTCAAAGTAAGTATACAAAAAACAATGGTTTTAACTAAGAATATGGATCATTACCGACAAAAGAAATTGAATGAATTAACTGGATTTACAATAGAGAAAAAAATAAAATACCTGGGAGTATATTTGACATCAAAGAATGCTGGTTTATTTCAGAATAATTATGTTCCACTTTGGACAGATATTAAAAAAGACTTAGATCGATGGGAAAAGTTACAATTGTCGTTACTAGGAAGAATATCAGTGATTAAAATGAATATTTTGCCACAAATCCTATATCTGTTTCAGACAATTCCAATATTGACTTCAGAAGCACCTTTTAAACAATGGCAACGTGATATCTCTAAGTTTATATGGCAAGGGAAAAAACCAAGAATAAAATATAAAGTTTTACAAGATGTGAAAGAAAGAGGTGGTTTGGGTCTTCCGGATTTGAAACTGTACTATGTAGCTTGCTGTTTAGTATGGCTTAAAGAATGGATAACCTTGAGAAATGAACAATTATTAAATTTGGAAGGCCACGATTTGAGATTTGGATGGCATGGATATTTGTGGTATGATAAAGTTAAAGTTAATGTGGACTTTAAAAATCACTATATTAGAAGATCTGTATTAAAAGTTTGGAATAAAAGTAGACCACTTTTATGCCCTAAGATGCCAGTGTGGATCTCTACACAAGAAGCTTTTTATAGAACTGAAACAAGAGATAAAGATAAATGGATGAGATACCAAGATTTATTAGAAAAAGAACAAGGAGAATACTAAATTAAATCAAAAGAACAATTGATTTCAGAAGAAAGAAAGAACCTTTCAATGGCTTTCCTATATGCAGTATAAAGAAAAATTTTAAATTGATAAAAAGTAATTTGGATTTGAACAGAATAAATCGAAATTTGAAATTCAATTATGTGAAACAGATGAACATTTAATAGCAAAAATGTACAAATTATTGTTGAGAGAAGAAATGGTTGAAGAACAAGTTAAAGAATGCACAATTAAATGGGCAAAAAATATTGGTCATAATATACATATGCAGCAATGGGAAATATATGATCTAAAGGATTAAAATTTACTCTACGTTATACCTTGAAAGAAAATTTCTATAAAATGATGTATCGATAGTATATGACACCCCAAAGACTATCAAAGATGTATGGGACAATTTCCAATGTTTGTTGGAAATGTAATCAACAAGAGGGGTCATTCTACCATATGTGGTGGACATGCACAATTGGAAAGAAATTTTGGATTGAAATACAAATGTTGATGCAGAGCATACTACAAATACAGATTCCATTTAAACCAGAATTATTCCTGTTGGGGATAATAGACTTTCAAATAGGAAAATACCTTGTTAGAATTACTCAATACATGATTACTGCAGCAAGACTTCTTTATGCACAATTTTGGAAAACCCAGACACTACCAACAATACAAGAATGGTTGTTAAAACTGATGGACATGGCAGAAAATGACAAATTGACTTGCTTATTAAAAGAAAACTCAAACAATTACTATCTTAAAGAATGGAAACCATTGATGGACTATTTGCAAAATGCAGGTGGGGTGAAGCTTACATGGGGATTTGAAGATTAGATTATAAATGTAATGGGATATATTTAGACAAAGAATTATTCTTCTTTAATGTATTAAAAACTAGCACTTATGATAGCCTTATTATTTCTAAGACCAGAGATAGATTGGAAGTTATCTATTTTTCATGCCTTTTCTTCTTTTACTTTACTTCACTTTTTCTTTTCCTTTTCTTTATATTTTGTATTTCAAATTTTCTTTTCTATTTCTAACTTTTAAATATGTATCTTTAAAATCTCAATAAAATATTATTTTTTAAAAAGGCACAAAATTTAGTTTTAGGACACCTCTTGGCTTTATATGTACCTCATGCTGTAAAGACTATTTTAATCATGGCAACACTCAACATTTTTCTGCCCAATGATTAACTCATTATGAAACACTCCTTATTGCTACTGAAAATGTGTCTATTCATCAATGTTCTACTCTGCTGCTACTCTATTGCCTTTACTCACTGATGGCATACCTCATGACTATGAATTTCTTATTTCTTCTGACCTCCCCTCACCCTGATCTTTCTGACCAACCTTTGCAAAATCCTCATTTTTTTTTACTGACAAGTCTGATTTGTTTAATGATCAAGGGGGTCAAAATGCTGGTTATTCTGTCTGTACAGATAATCCCTGAGTTACAACAGCAATTGGGACCGGGATTGCTGTCATTAAGCAATGCGGTCATAAAGCAGGACATCATGTGAATGCGTTGTTTAGCAATGGCAATCCATGCAGTCCCGATTGTTGTCATAACCCCAAGACACGTGGGTCATTAAGTGGGGAGTGGAGGAAGTCCCAGGTAAGGAGCATGGGGGTGCCGCAGGGGGTGGGGGAGGCCCGGTGCAGGCCATGTGTAAGTTGGGAGGTGCTGCACTGCGGCATGAGCAAAGGGGGCCAGGGAAAGAGGATGCAGGGTGCATATGTGCAAGTGTAGAAAGGCTGGGGAAAGAGGGCACAGGATGCATGTATGCGAGTGCAGGGAGGCTGGAGAAGGAGGGTGCTGGTGGGTGTGTACATGTGTACATGTGTGCAAGCACAAGGAAGCCTAGGGAAGAAGGGCACTGGTGGGTGCATGCATGTGTGTGCATGCAGGAAGGTCCAGGGAATGAGGGTGCTAGTGGGTGTGTACATGTGTGCGAGTGCAGGAAGGTCCAGAGAAGGAGGGCGCTGGTAGGTGTGTACATGTGTGCGAGCACAGGGAGGCCAAGGAAGGAAGACACAGTGCATGTGAGCAAGTGAAGTGGGGAAGGAGGATGCATGCAAGCGAAGAAAGGCTGAGGAGTGGGGGAGACTTACCTGAGCAGCTTGTGATCTCCCCTACCAGCTTCCCCATTAACTTTGCTTGTGGGAAGCCGGCAAAGAAGATCAGCAATGGTGATCACATGACTGCAGGATGCTGCAACCGGTCGTAAGTGCAAGCTGGGTACAAACACTTGAATTTTGATCATGTGACCATGGGGGTGCTGTAATGGCTGGAACTTTGAGGACTAGACGTAAGTCCCTTCATTCAGTGCCACTGTAACTTCAAACAGTTGCTGAATGAATGGTCATAACCTGAGGACTACCTATACTTCTTTCAAAGTTTGTGAAGCTTATTCTCTGCCCAGTGTGCATAGTGCTCAAATTGCTGAAGGTATTCCTTTGACTTGTGCCTGTATTTAGCTGCTGCTTATTCTGTAACCATTTATACTGACTCTCGTTACACTTTTGGAATTTGCCATGCAAGTGGGCAAATTTGGAAGCACCAAGGCTTTCTCACTTCTGGCCACCTGGCTGCAAATGCCCAGTGGGTTTCTGCTCTTTGGATGTTACACTTTTACTCCCAGGAATTGCTGTTATTCATTGTCCTGCACACTCTTCTTCTGGTGATGAAATTTCCCATGGAAATGCTTTGGTTGTACGGCTGATTTATATGGATCTTCAATTCCACCCTTTTATCTTCCTCCTTTACAGTTAGGTCAATGGGTTAATGTTGCTTCAGAAATCTTTGTAAATTGCATGACACTCTTACTTCACGAGAGATTGCTAAATGGTACCATTTGCTGTAATGGAGTTTGGTAGTCTCCTGAAGGTTGCCATATGGCCCCCTACCTCTTTGCTGCCTTCTCTTGTCTGTGAGGCCCACTTACATGGCCATGTGTCCAAAGGAGGGATTACAGCAATTATTTCAGAAACCTGGTGTGCTCTAGGAATAGGCTGCAAAAGCAGTTACAAGCAATTGCTCAAGTTGTTTGAAGTTTAATATTAGCCATAATAGGCAAAAATCACTAGTGGCAGCATCTTGGGTTTATGGGCCCTTTCAAAGGTTGCAAATTGACTATGCAGATATGCCACCTTGTCAAGGTTACAATCATTTGCTGGTAATTGTGTGCACTTTTTCTAAGGGGGTTGAGGCCCACCCCAATAAGAAAGCTGATACTGCCTCTGTAATAAAATTATTAAAGGAAGTGGTCCAGAAAGTGGTATCTTATGTAGTGAAATCTGACAAAGGTAGTCACTTCACTAGTATATTTAGTCTTGGGTTAATGACCACTCATTCAGTGACTGTTCAAAGTTACAACGGCACTCAATGAGGGGGACTTATGAGGTTGTAGCTAATAAACATTGCTGAACTGAATCTACATGATCTCCTGGAGTTCCTTGGGTTAGGCCTGACATCAATCTTCCCAGACTCAAACCTCAGTTCCCAAAGTCAGCCAGTCAAAACAGAGTGAATTCATCAGGGAGGTGCCAGCCTCATCCTCTTATCTCTTCCTCGCCCCTCAGGAGACGAAAGAGCATGTTTCCCTCCCTGAGTTTGGCCTTCATAATTCCATTCCATCACAATTGTTTTGCAATTGCAAAGTAAAATACTGGTTGTTTAGGCTATCTCTAGTTTTTTTTTTTTTTTTAAGTAAATTCATGATAGGGGGAGCTTTGAAACCTAAAGGCCAGTAGTAATATTAGTTTGTTGCCCAGCGGCTATCTAAATTAACCAGACAATGGTAGGAAAACAACCAGTATTTTATTTTGCAATTGCAAAGAAGTTTTAAATACAAGTGTAAGGATTTAAAAAAATCTTTTGGAATAAACAACAAACGGGTGATTTTGAAAAGTTACAAAAGCAGTCACTCTTTTTTCAGGCTTCTATATGAACCTGAAAAAGTATGGCTGCTCCAAAATTCCCATCAATTTTTATACATTGACTTCTTAGATATATTGATCCAACTGGTGTGTGTATATGTGTGGGATAGCATACATGTATGTATGTTTACACATTTCTTTTATAGCAATGGCCAGCTTTTGTAAAACATAATTTTCCTTTATTTTAGAGCGTGTTTTATTGAATGATTCCAAGTTGAACAATTTGTGTTAACCACTATATATTTTAATATTCTTTTTTTTCCCTTAAACACAGTGCCCTTGAAAAGGAACCACATACAGTATCTGAAATACATTCGGCAATATAATGAAAAGTACTACATACCTGAAGACATTTATCCTATTTTTGTACAGGTAGGTCTCAATTAGTGTGGTTAATGAATCCCACAAAATAGTCACATTATTCAAATTAGCACTATTCCAATTCATATTTTTATAGAAAATATGGTAACTGGTTCCAGCTCAATGGAAATAGGCAATGAAAAATTTTAAACATAAACATTACAGTAAAGGATAAAAAGAATATACTTATAATTTAAATTTATGGTTAAGAGAGTTGCAGAGTAGTTATAGAAAGCGAAATAAAAACAAAAAAATTCTATTGTAGATTCAGGCATTCCAACATCTCGTCCTATTTTAGCATTGGTATGACCACATTCATGTCATTCAATTACATCAAATTTTTGCTCTTCTTAATCTTCTTCTTTTTTAAAACTAGTACTGTGTTCCTCTGATGAAATCTTCCTTTTCTCCATTTTTCCCACATGAATATTAGCACACTAAATCAAATATAGCATTATTCGAACTCTCACTAATAGTGACCTGTGATTATTTGGAATAATGTAATTTCTATAATTCATCAGCTAAACAGTATTCACCAGGGCTGTTGAGTGCTTCAGATTTGAAGGCAAAAAAGCCCTTCATCAAAGTGTGCACTGTATAAATGTAGAGCCTGTGTACAGCTTCTTAAATTAACTGTGTAATCATAGGAAAATCATATTTGATTTAAGGAGTTTTAGATAGGTGCAACTTTTGCAGGTCTAGATTCTCTGAAGCACCTTTCTACCTTTGAATCCAAAGCACTGCACAACCCTAATATTCATCAGAACAAGAAGTAATTAGCATCAATGGATTAGATACAGATTTCTTTCAAATAAATGAAACAAAGATATCCATTTTCTCCTATTCTGTTTGATCTGAGAGGTATTACAAACAAAACATTATGATGTGGAGTATTAAATAAAAAGCAGTAAATCTGACAGATAAAAATCCAGACAGTGATATAACTCTGTTTTGCCTGATTCAGCACTTTAAAATAGCTAGATTTACAGATTAGCAGAGCTACAAGTTTGTTTTGATAAATTTGAGGTTTGTTTCCATTGTTAAAGAGGTACGAAAACACATTCACGAAGCTACTGGTTTTAGAGGTAATTATTACATAGGAATGGCATCAGTTGAAGGAACTTAATTATGACCCTTTGCTATGCAAGATCAAAGTATAAATTAAGTCATGACATTTTATCACTCTGATGGTGATGGGGACTGAATTTGATAGTGGACCTGAGTATGTGGAAGTTGTACCTGCATATGAAGACATGGGGGGGGGGGGGCTAGCATATGAGAATGTGTGCATCTGTGATAGAAACTGTGTTCAGTGTTCTTGTCAAGAGTGATATATTTCTTCCCAATGACATGCCCATGCAATTTCTAAAGATAGTTATGTGCCTTATGACTTCCTTGTAACCCCCTTGCTTGTTTTTGTAGTCTTTAAGCTTTAAATATAGCTATACTATTTTAATGCTTTCATTGTATCCTTGAAGATAAGAATGGTTGTATGATTTGTGATTTCCTTGATCCTATAGCAGAGATGGGAGAGACCAGTTGTGGTCAGTCTGATAAGGGGCCATGGCTTGGCCAACTGACAGGACATGCAAGATCTATATGCCTGTAATGTTATTATCCTGATAGGGTAAGAGAGATGGGGTTAAGATAAGTTTAAGATGGATAATGAGTAATAATTAATGTATAACCGGAAGGATGTCCATCTTTGGTTGAAGTCACAGTGACCTGATGTTTATAAGAAGTTAACTGTTTTCTCTGTTTAAACTGTCATGTGGATCCTGTGAAGAAAAAGTATATAAGCTATGTAAAATCTGTAATCAGGACTCCCTCCTTTCGCTGGGAGTCTCCAGTTTGTTTAGAGCTCTAAAATAAAGTGGATAAAAAAATCTGATTTTCATCTTGGTGTTCTGTTTACCTCGCACCAAGTCCCGAACCTGGTAATTAGGGTTAATTGGCTGGACCCCAACAATAGAATAACCTCTCTCAAACTACTGTTCTTCCTAAAATTACAACTTCTGTTGTAAACACTCCCAGTTATTTTGGGTATTATTTGGTTCTGTGCATAGCAAAGAATTATTTCTTCATTAATATATAGCTATAACAAATCCTAAGATCAGGCAAAACATACAAGTATAAACAAAAATATGATGGAACAAAACTGAAATACAATTGCTAATATTTTTGAACTGAAATAATGTTCAATGGGTAAAAACAGAGATAGCACTGGACTTTCAGTCTTTCTTGATATTAAGATATCGGGGTTTTTTGTTAAAAATCCATATTCAGAACTTTAGAAGGTCATAAACAGAGACAACTTTTTGCTCCTGATCCTTCTTTTTTCCCTTTTCTTGACTATCCACATGTTTTAAGCACATAGACAAATATGATCAAAGAATACAAAAAAGATGGACTTTTTAGGTTTAAGAAAGCAGGATTGACTACTGATGAGAATATGTCTCTTTTAAAGTTCCTTAAAATTTCAAATGTTATTTATATATTGTAAATTGTTAAATAAATACTAATAATGTTAATAAATGTAAAAATATTAATACATTTTATTTACATAGGTATACATTGCATTTATCTTCAGTGTTGAAGTTCTATTAAGTTTTAATGTTTTAGTGTGCATGCTCTTAAAAAGATTGGAGGGAGCATGATCTAGTAAATTGCCTAGTAAATTTACATATCAAATATGTACAAAGCTATGTATTCTATGGAATATAGACAGGTATCCTCCAATGCTACACTTAGCCTCTCATTTCTGTGCCTGTTATTCCTTTCCAAGGAGGCATGGTTTCAATCTGAAATGTGTCCTTCTGATTTAAAGGTTAAACTTAGTTTATCTGGTTGCTTGCATGGATTTCAGTGATGTCCAGTCATCTGGACGGTACACAGCCACGCCCGTGTAGATATTCTGGCAACAATATGGAAGTGATTTGCTATGGTCTTCTTTCCTAAGCTACTATCCTGTCCTGGTATTTCCTTATGGCCTCCATCAAAGTACTCCGGAGGCCCAATTCTGTTTAAGTTTAGATTCCCGACCAGGTTCGACTTATTCATACTTATTAATTATTGTATAAGGCCGTTCTCTCTCTTTTTGTTTTCAGAATTATTCTTAAAATCCCATTTTTGAAAGAAAAAAATGCAGCTGAAGCCCGGTTATGACGATAAGACCTGAGGCCAAGCCTAGTACTGTACTGTAATTCCATTGAAGCCTTGCAAAGGGCGGAGTAGAAGACCTCAAGAGGCGGCGCCGGCGCCGGCGCAAGAACACTATTCGGCTTAAGAACTGCCGCCATGGCCGCGTTTGCAGCAATCTTGTCCTTGCTGCACTGGTGCAGCTTGTTGTGGATGCTGCTTGTGGCCGCTCCCGCTGCTTCCTCTTGGGCCATCGCCGCGGATGAGAGCACCGGCAGTGAGACGAGATCTGTACGAGGCCGCGAAATGGATGCAAAAGGAGATCGGCCTGCTGAGAAGCATCAACCCCACGATTCCTCATATGGCACCTTCGCCAGCGAGTTTTACGATACTCGCTTCCTCTCCGACGACGGTGAGAGGCTATCCGAATGGAGCAGAGAGCTAGAAGCTCCTCAGAGGGAGGGGAGAAGGGAAAAGCGGGGGTTATCTAATTTTAAACTCCCGATTAGAAGAACGCAAACATGCTGCAGGTCTGTCGCTGTCTGAAGCTTAGCTTCGGAAAAGGGAATTGTGGCATTGTCCGCCACCGGCTGCAGTGAGGGAGGAGAATACAACGACACTCCGTACATGATCAAAATGCTGTCTTGCCTTTTGGAAATCTTTGGCTACGTTTTGGGGGGTGGGGTCTCAGTGCTATAAAATGAGGTAGATATGCGCTATTCAGGATAATATATGATGGCGATGTTTCCTCCTTATCGGGATAAATTGATTTCATGGATTGAAGCAAAGAAAATGATTTCTGACAGTTTACCATTTCCTCTACCTCACTCCTCTCAATTTCTAGCGGCTGCCAGACTCTCAATTCTAGTGGCTACCATGGAAACAGAGGCAGTTGGGATGCAGGGATATTGTTGTCATAAAAATACTGTGAACCTGAAAACCCAGGGTAGGTTTTGCCACTTTGTTAGAATATAATACATCCACTTAAAAACTCAAAAATATGAAATACATGCAGAGTATAAGTTATGAACTAGGTGAAACTGATTCTGTAGACTGATAGACTGCACTGATTCTGAACATGGTTCTGAAGAATTTGAGTTTGCTTGCTTTAAATATAGTGAAAGCCAGTATGCTCAAATTGTTGATGGCTGTAGTGTACTTGGGCTGAAATTGCTTTAATGAGAAAATTAAGTAACTCTTTTTAACCAATTAGATATGAATTATTTTGTATTAATAAATTTAAGTTCAAAAGGCAAGAGGTAAAAATTGGGCCACTGTGCCAGATGGGAAAACTTTGCTATTTATCATTTAATTCTGAGTAGACAGTACCCTAGATGTATCTTCTAGTGGTGTAATACAGGCAACAGTGCTCTGGTTTGCAAGATAGTGTCTAGATTAAGGATCCTGGCTTGCATAGGATAAAGTGAATATGCTTGGGGTGAAACTAGGCTTTGGAATTACTTGTGTCATACTGGCCCAAATGTGCTCGAACTGTCAGGTATGCTTCTTTCTGTCAGCTACTCCTTCTTTATCTACTAAACTGTCAGCTACTCCTTCTTTACCTACTAAAAAGTGTTATATGGCTATGTCAATATTTGTGAGCCTATCGTGATAATCAAGGGATATGGAAGATTGCAACCTAGAATATAAGAAGGGTTAATGGTAAATAAAAGGATTAACTAATGAAAGAAAAATAAATTATGTTGTGTGCTTGAGAAACTAAAAGAACAGGAAGAATGTAATAGATCTGAATAAAGGTGTTCTGTTCTTGTGGAGTGGAGTTGATGAATTTATGTAAGTAGGTATAATTGTGGTTGAAAGGGCTCAACTAGATATATGAGAAAGTACAAAGTAGGGTTATCTAGGTTGTTATGGGTATATATGAAACTAGAAATGTATAGGTTGGTGATAGTTGCATTTTATACTCCAGTGAATTATTATAATGGATGAACCAGAAATAGGTTTTAGGAAAAACTGTTCAACATTAGGAATACATGCAATTAAGGAGAGAAATTATATTATGATAAGGCGGAAGTGAGATAACAAGAGAACAGAAAAAATGTTTAGGCTATTCAGATATCAAGAATGAATGGTGATAATCTGCATAGTAAATTGTCTGTTTATTACATAAGGAAAAAGAATGAAATAAAAAGCTTGATTGATTTCATCATTTATGATGAAAGGTTTAGGATTTAGTGAGGAATATAAGGGAGATAAAATACCCTGATTGTAGGAAAGATCACTATTTGGAATTCTCCCTGACTTCTGCTGCAGTTTGGGGAGAACACTTTTAGTCTTTTGAGTGGGAAAGAGACTGTGCATGGGTTAAGACATTGTGCTCCAGCTCCCCAGTAACCTTGGATGTCAAAGGTTGGGGGTTAAGGTAGAGAGAATGCTGGCAGTTGTTCCTTGCTATCCTGTCCCTCTGGCAGTCTGAGTTCTGTAAAGCTTGTAAGGGGTGGGAGAAGAAGGAGAAACATCTACAGCTGGACCGTTATCCTATGAGTGGGAATGGAACAGGGAATCATATGCAGGATGTGGAGGCATGCAATAATGAGCATGTAAATACAGGAAGAAGTAGGTCAAGCTGTAAGACCTACATTTCCGTTGTTTCAGTACAAAAATGTACAGAATATAGGGAAAATAGAAAACTGGTAACATAGAACTCATGAATAGAATGCAAGGGATGAAGGGTATAATTTTTCAAAGAAATACATGTCAAAAGAGAAGATGGATGGTATTACATATGAAGTACATCCTTACAGAAATCCAAGAATTTGAGCAAGAAGCACCAGTTGAGACCATGTCAATAAAAATACAAAAGGAGTGATATTATTTGGGGGGTGCTATAGAGGGAAACCTATATAAACAGAAGATTTGGATAATGCCCTCCTAGACCAGATTACAGAACTTTCAGGGAGGAAAGATATAATGTAATGGGAGACTTCAACAACATAGATATCTGTTGTGAAATCAGTTCTTTAGGGTGGTCCCCAAAATTCCTTACAGCTCTTGCTGACTGATTCTTTTTCTAAAAGGTTTCATAAGACACAAGGTGATTTTCTAAAAGGTTGCATAAGACATGAGGTGATTTGATCCTAATCAACAGGGAAGAACTGGTTGAAGATGTAAAAGCAGTTGGAACCTCTGGCAGAAGCAACCACATAACCCTCAGTTTCAGGATACTACAGAAATTTAAATTGGAGCATAGTCATACATGCCCACTAGATTTCAGAAGAGCCAGTTTCAAGAAGTACTGGGTAAGATTCTACAGACAGAAATCTTCAGCTCAGATAATATTATTTTATTTAGTTATTTTAATCCATGGGATCTTTTCTACTTTTTCTCCTAGCTTATTGATGTCAGCTCTCTTGAAATCTAGAACACAAATCTGATTGCCTTAACTTCTCTCTGCCAGCAGTGTGTGGCTCCAATGATGGCATGGTCATTCTCTCCCAAGGTCCCTGCAAGTTCTACTTTCTCGACTATTTCTTCCCCTTAGTCCAGTAAGTCCAGTATAACTGACCTCTTAGTACATAGCTCCACTTTTGGATGATGAAGTTGTCTGCAAGGCACGTTAAAAGCCTACTGCCCCTCCCACTTGCTACAGAGTTTGATTCCCGTTTGACGTCAGAGTAGTTGAAATCCCCCATTATCACAGTAGTGTTCTTTTCAGACACCTCTTTAATACGTATATCATTTGCGGTAGTTACCATTCACATTTTTTTCCCGACACTATTCTACTCTTTCCCACTGCTGAGGCCTCAAAGATTTAAAAGAACATCAGGTTGCATTCAGACTCTGATGTTCTGACTAATGTACAGTACTTAAAAACTTTTAATATTTTTGTGTATTTCTGATTTCAGTTTTTAGTTGGTTCTTGTCCCCCTTAAAAACCATACTCTAAATACTTATATTTGCCTTGCTGCATAACATGTGGAATGTATGGAAGCCATTCTTCCTTAAATTTGGTTAGGTTTCGGTTGTGAATATATAGTATGCTGTTAATTTTGTCATTACTACATACTATATTCTCCAAGTTTTAAGTTGTCAGTCTGATGTCATCAGTAAAATATCTCTTTTCCAGTGTTTGCTAAGTTCATCCTCGTGGTTGTGAATATGAATCTTAGTAAATTTTGCTTTTTTAAATATGTTTTGGAATCATGCCTAGTAAGAAGAATTGTGGTTTCATTTCAAATTTTATTTCTAAAATTCTCTGAATAGTGTTGTATATTTCTTTTCAGTACTTTTGAGTTTTTTTACATATCCACCTCATGTGGTAAAATGTTCCTTCTGTGTCATGGCATTTGTAGCATCTGTTATAATATGATTTGTCTATTTTGGCAATTATTGATGAAGTCATCTAACATCTATAAAACATTTTACACAAGTTTTCTTTTAAGTTGTAACTTGGGGTAAACTTTATAGATTTTTTCTGTAATTCTTCCCACTGAAATGTTGTGACTATTTCTTTAAATTTTGGCATCTGTTTTATCATTCAGTTTTTTATTTGTTCTGTCTCCATGTCATTTCTAATTCTGTCATATTTCTTAGAAGTCATCCTCATTTTTGAGGTCAGGTTTTATTCCTCCAGCAATTTGTGGGTACATCAACCATGATATGTTCTGGCCTTCACCAGTTAGTTCTTCCTTTGTCTTTAGTCCGTTCATGGGATCTGAGTGGATCATAACTGCATGCAGGTAGCCCTCGATTAACAATCACTTGTTCAGTGACAATTTGAAGTTACAGCGGTGCTGAATGAGCAGTTGTAATGACTGGTCCTAGAAGTTCTGGCCATCCCAGCCCACCCACGGTCACATGATTGGGATCTGGGCACTTGGCAACTGACTCACACTTACAATAGTTGCAGCATCCCGTGGTCATGTGATCAAGATTTGTGACCTTTCTTGCTGGCTTCCCACAAGCAAAGTCAATGGGGAAGCTGGCAGGAAGGTCACAAGTTGCTTGGGGAAGTCTCTCCCATCTGTGCACTTTCCCCCAGCCCCTCTGCACTTGCGCCTCGCCAGCCACCCACACACCCTCTCTGAGCCTCGCTTAGCTTGTGCTGCACCTCCCTGGCCACCTGCACACCCTCCCCAGCCACTCTCGCACCTTCCCTGGCCATTTATGCACCCTCACCTACCTGGTACCAGCTGCCCCAAATCCCATGTGCTTGCGCCACACCTCCCCACTACCTGCACTCCCTCATGCATCCTTCCTGAGACTCGGTGTGCTCATGCCGTGCCTCCCCCACCACCTGTGCACACTCATGCACCCTCTCCCACCCAGCAGCGGCCACCCCAAGCCCCGCTGTGCTTGTGCTGCGCCTCCCCTGCCACCCACGCAACCTCCCTGGCCACTCATACACTCTCCCCCACCTGGCAGCAGCCACTTACCTGCCTGCTGGCCTGCTTGCAAGCCACCCCGGACTTGCAACTTCCTGATGACTTCCCCACTGACTTTGGTTGTTGGAACCCGGCAGGAAGTTTTGAGGAGGTGCTCACAATGACCCTTGCTTAATGACAGCAACAGGGACTGCAGGGATTGCTGTTGCTAAGAGATGCAGTCAAGTGACGTTGCTCTTTACAACCGCATTGCTTAGTGATGGAAATTCCAGTCCCAATTGCTGCCATAACTTGAGGATTACCTGTATGTAATTGCACATTTCTTACCATAGTTATATTTGACATGAAAAGCATTTAAAGGAGAGGATAGCAATGAAATTGCTAGACTTATTAATTTTGTTGTAATGATCCATACTTTTTATCAAGCTTTGTCTTATAATATGGCCTTTTAATTTTTTGTCCTCTTACATATCCCTGTACCATAAATACCCATGAAGCCCATTAACTAGACTTGCTTCTTCCAATATTGACCTACTGTTGGGGATATTATCCATTCTGTTAGCCACAACAAAGCTCTGTAATACAGTTTGAAATTTGGAAGAGCAAGACCACCTGTCTTTTACTAACAGTTTCTTGCCATTTTTGTAAAGTTTTTTCTGAAATCTGAATTGGTGCCATTTGAAACAAGTAGTTCATCTTAATACATTCATCTTAATAATCACAATTGATCCTAATCAAGAAAACTTTACATTTTTAATTGTTCTGATATATTTCTTGATTATTGTCTGTAAAATGCAAACCCAGATATTTCACTGAATATCTTTGCACAGATTCTTCTGTTAAATGTCTTGTAATTATTTTTGGTTTTTTAACATTAATTTTATATCCTGATAATTCTCCAAAGCATTGGATTATTTTCATCAACTGTCTTACTGCACTTTGTGGTTCTGTGATAGTTAATACTATATCATCTGCATACCATTCGAGCTTGTATTCCTCTCGACAGTATTGAGACCAGGTATTTCTCACCTTGAATCTTTTCTGCCAATATTTTTAAGGCGATGATAAATAATAGAGTCTCCCCTATTATTTATCCTCGCCTAGTGGGAATCCTTGCCTAGTGCTTTTACTTATTTGGAAAACTGCAGGAAGTGCTCCATTGGCCATGGTCTTTCCCATTTGTTGTTGATATTTACTTTTAACCCAGCCTTTGAACTCTTACTCAGGATTTATTTTGTTCAATACTGCAAGTCAAATCAAATCAAATTCTTTATTACAGATTAGCAACCCAGACTAAATAAAACCTACAGAATACAGCTACAAAATAAAGTAAGGCATGCAAGATAAAAAATGGGCAACCATGCTGGCACTGTTTTGCTATCAGAATATACAAATTTTAAAAGTAACAAACTGAGAACCAGTTTGGTCTAGTGGTTAAGGCACCAGGCTAGAAAGTAGGAGACTGTGAGTTCTAGTCCTGTCTTAGGCATGAAAGCTGGCTGGGTGACTTGGGGCAGTCACTTTCTCTCAGCCCAGCTCACCTGACAGGGTCATTGTGAGGAAAATAGGAGGAGGAAGGAGTAGTATGTTCGCTGCCTTGAGTTATTTATAAGAATAAGGAGGGATAAAAAAATCTAAAAAAACCCAAACTTTGCAATGGCAAGAGTTTGGGTCCTTATCTGCCAGTAAAAATTGAACATAAAATTCTTTAGTCTGTTGTGGAAATGCAGTTAGAAGAGGTGTTGGTAGCTCTTTATGTATATTAGTTTGTGTTTCAGTACTGCCAACTTTACATGGGTAGAGCTTTTCTGCATATGGAATTTCACAAAAATTTTTTATCCAGCATTGCTAACAGTATAATATTGAACTATAATAATGTAAATGCTAGTCAAAATTTATTGTTTATAGGTTGATCTAAGGACAATGCTGCTTTGAAAAGTGCATTGCTCTCGTCAGTTGTACCAGGTGACAGTTTACTTGTTTCTGTTTGTAATTCTATATCAAAGATCCTTTGCTTAAGCATCACCATTGCCTGATCTTATCCCAAGGGTATGGTTATCTTCCTTGAAAAATCCAGTTTATATAATTTTTTTCTCAATTTGTTTTTTCTAAGAGGAACCATTTATTTATTAATATTAGCTGTGTCAGACCCTGAGGTTGGAAATGAACCTTCAGCTTTTAAGTTTTTGACTTTTGTCAGTTCTGCCTCCAACCACAGGGCAACATTAGGCATGCATTTCACCACTTAAATAGCTTTCTTAGAAGTTTTGTCCGTACTCTTTCCAAGTTCTGATAATTAATTCCTTGGTTTAATTGGGCTCTGTATAACAGCTGGGATAATGTCTTGGCTTCAAAAAGTTTGAGGGCAGCTGGTATGTACCGGGCAGCTCTGGAGAAGAAGAAAGAAAGAATTGCCCCTCTGGCATTTGAACAACCTGAGCGGCATGCATATGATACTTCCTAGAGTAATACAGCACAAAGCCAAGTATTTGAAGCTGGGAATCTGCTCTATTTTATGTCCTTCAAGAGTTCAATACGATTTTTTAAAACTCCTCGCAAAACGGATGGAACTTTGTTTTTTCATAATTGATCTGAATGTTCTTTACAGAAATGGGTCAAAACTCCCAAGGCCCTTCTGAGGCCTATCAGCATTTGTGATAATAGGCTGGATTGTCTTCATAAAGCAGTATAGATATAGGTCTGCTATCCAGTTTGGGGGGATGAAAATCTCCCTTGTTAAGGATACTAGCCATTGTATTAATATAATAATTAAAGAGTAATGAGGCCAAAATATACCTTTGTTAACCCTCCTGCAAGTAAAAATGGCCACTGCAAATTACCAAAGGCTTTTTCTACATCTAGGAATATTAATGCTGTCTTTTGGTTATTCATGACGTGTTCTGTTGTACAGTATTGATTATAAACCAGTTGTTGTCCTTTATATTCCTCTTTAGAATATAACTTGCTTGATCAAGATGTATTATATCCGAAACACTTTCCTTTAGTTATTCACTAATATTGTTGTGAAAATTTTATACTGTATTCAATATTCAACAAAGAGTTTTGTCTGTATCACTGTGTTTTTTCTGGGTCCTTCAGTTCTTTATAAATCAAAGTTATGTATGCTTCTACCCATGTTTGTAGTATCACCTTTGTCTCTTTAATTTCATTCACTGTGTTTCTTAATGGTTCCAACAATTCTTCTTGAGTTCTTCATAATATGGAGCGGTCAGCCCATCTAGACCTGGTGCCTTCCCAAATTTGATTTCTTTTATTGCTTTTTTTGTTTCTTGGATAATTGTAGGTTTACTTAATATTTGTCTATGTTGATCATTCAATTCTTTAAGGACAGATTTTTCAGTTAATTTGTTCATGGCCGCTTCATCAATGTAATAGCTTAGTCACTTTTTTTATTGCTGATATTGTCTGTACAGTATTTCTTTTTTCTAATCTGATATGCTAAACATGCTCCTGGTTTATTTGCATGTTTCCCTTTCATTTACATTTCATTGACTTAAATTTATTGAAAGGGCTACTCAGCATTGCATCGATCATGTAATTGTAGTCAGAAAAACAAGGTTCCATCCTCCTGTCCTAAATTCATCTGCTGCAGTGCAGAAAGAAATCCAAGATTGGATTATTTTTGTGTGAGGGTGTATGAATAGATCTGTAACAAAACAACAACAACAGAGCATGTGCTTTTCAAGTGCCTGTACTACAGAGACATTCATACTAGCCTCATCTCACTACATAAATACCCAGGGTTCACAGGACAATTCTATCCCACGCTGTTACTTTCAAATATCAACCCTGTTACAAACATACAATGTTGCCTGGTTTTGTGCAGCAGCCCTCAAAATTCATCAGATGATGACCTGTGCTTGAGGCAGAGTAAACTAGATTTAATGAGCACCTAGTTTGCCATATTGCAGTGCTTTGTAACTTGATAGATACAGCTTTCAACATACTTTTATGGTCCTCTACACCCATCTAATGCTCCTACCCTTTGTTTTAGATTCTTGCTTTTTATATATACTCTTAGTTTTTACTCTATATATCTTTTATGTCTTCTAGCTTTTTATAATTTTTTTAGATTTTTATTTTTACTCTTGATGTATCCTTTATGCTTTTTAATGATCGTATCCCACCCTCCTTATGATGGTCTATGACCATAATAAAGATTTGATTTGAACAGCAACAAAAATAATTTAAGACGCTTACTAAGAAAGCAGATACAGGTTGAATGTTAGGAGAAATTTCCTAACAGTAAGAGTAGTTATTTTAATAGCATTTTAATACAGTCACTGAAAAGCTGTGTATTAAACACTATAAATGCTAAAAATAAAATACTAAAATGTTTCAATACTTAACACTAATTGACTAAATTATAAAACTACTTTTAGTAGTTTAGTAATTCAGTATGATAATGTGTATATGTATATGTGTTTGTAAGTTTGTGTGTGTATGCGTGTATGACCTGTGATAAGTGAAGTGTAACATAAAACACTGTAGAAAGCATAGGACATTTTGTATAGTTAGAGTGCTTTCCAGCACAGAGCAATGACAGCTGAAAGAAATTTTGCAATTTTCCTGGAAATGCTAGAGTTCCAGTCTGACTGTAAAAAGCAATAATAACCCCCTAAGACCAGTAGTTTTATGAGCAAGCATGTTTATGAGGGTAGGGTGCAAGTTGCTGTAGAAAGGACATCAAAGGAACATGTGGGCTGGAGTCTCAGATTCTTTCAGGTCATAGGGGCAGGTTCACTCTGCAAAAGAGAGATTGCTGTACCTTCCTTTCAGTATTGCAGAGGATAAGACATTAAAGCAGGCTAAAGAAAAAGGCTAATGGCAGATTACTGAATAGCCAATTTGCTGGTGTAAAGGGTCTCTTGCTGATAACCTGTCATCACTGCTTACATAATTCACCCTGCTCTATTTTGAGAGTTATGTCAAACACCATCTGCTGGACTGTAGCTCTAATTTTTAATAGCCCTGTGGCATAAGAAGCTGCACTGGCATTGATAATTTTGAATTCTGGCTTTCTAAAAAGAGGTAAAGTTATTAAGAAAAATGTGGTAGCCAGGAAATTGCTGGAAAAGTGAGAGCAGAAATAGAGCCAAGAAGGCCATAGATTCCAAGGGTATATAAGGGTAGTTCAACAATGGAACAAATTGCTAAATGAGATTTGCTTTGTTGGTTGTGTGCAAACAGATGCTGGATGGCCATTTGTCATAAATATTTTAATTTGGATCCTACACAGGATTGGGTTGATGACTTAATAGCCCCTTCCAATTATCATTTTATGCTTCTTTCATTTAGATTCTGATGAAATGAGAACGCTTTTTATTTTAACATCTGTACATGATACTTTGCAGGGTGATTGTTGACCCCAATAAGAAACAAAATGCAGGATATAAATTTGATGAATACATAAAATACATACAAATTAACATTTAGTATTAAAATTTATTGCATTAAGTAATAAATATTTTGATTCTGATTCTTAAAGGTTATCCTTTTCCTACTGCTCCTCCAGTAGATCCATTTGCAAAAATTCGAGTGGATGACTGTGGAAAAACAAAAGGATGCTTTAGGTCAGTATGAAACAATGAAAGTTTGTTAGTTTTTTTTTTTCCAAAGTAAAACCAATCTGACCTATGAACAAGGTCACTATATGAATTGTTTCAGTAAATGTATCCTGCTAGCAATCATTTATTAGTAACTCTGAGTCCATGTGAAGTTCTCCAGTCCTGAAATTCATTTGTTTACACAACTGAAATGTAGAGTTGTGCATGGATTTAAAAAAACCTTCTAAGGACAGAACTAAAGTGATATCTTTGGGCTGTGTTTTAATAGCACAAAACTCAAAAATTTAAGTGTTTCACCATAGAGAACAATAGGAACAAGACCCTTGCTTCCTTAATGTATGTCCTAAGCTCACAAAGGTAGATGGAATGGTACTTCATGGAGAATGTTATTTAAAAACAAATCTACAGAAAAATAAGCAATTTTTTGGTGTTTGGTCTCCCTACAGAGCTATAGGACTAAGCTCAGCAAAGAAACAACAACAATGGCTTCACTTCAGTACAGCCTATGAACAACATAGTGACTGCAAAAATATTCTGATTTGTTGGTTTGTTAAGGCTTTTTCCTTCTTTCCATTTGGCATACTGACTGCAAAGCTCAACAAACAAAGCAACATTGAATTTGAATTTGACAATCTGAAAACTCACCATCATAGCAACAGTATCTGTAAAGATCATGCACAGTTTATATTTTTACATGTACAACCTGGCTGAAAAAGAAAACATGACACCTGAAGACATGGAGAATTCAGGGTTCCCGATAATACATAATTTTTTAAACAATATGAGTGTCAATAGAGATGGAACTGTTTTATGGCTGAATGTATTTTCCAAGTCCCTGTGGCTTAAAAAAAGGCAGTTGTGGAACTCTGAAAACAATGTAGAATGAAACCCCTGCTTTTGCCCCCATCTTTGAACAAAGCTTTGCAATATGGAATGTTTTGTTCTGAATTTGAAATACTGAAAATGGCCATATTAAGCTCAGAACATGTTTTGAACATCCCTACTAAAATGGTCTAGGATCAGTAATCACTTCCTTTCATGTGGTTCAACTTGAAAGCTTGTTCTGAGAATCCTGTTGTTTCCCATCACCTCACAGAAGTGGCTTTTTTTCTATCATGTCAATATGGAAACAGTTCCATAGCAAGGTATAGTTGTCCTGATCTCTGTTGTCCACTTTTAAGCAGATATTCAAAACTACATTATATTGGTATGCATTTAAACTTAATTTTCCTTTCAATATTTTCTTGTTTATTCATAATTTGAATATTAAATGTTACCATGTTTTATGTAATCTTGAGTGGAACATTCTCTGTCAAAAGTTAGGCAATATCTAATAGATAATATAAAGAACACTATTAAGGATCTGCATGATCATGGTCTGTTCTTTACAGGAATTTTCATAACACAGTAAATTTTACAAAGATTTTAACTAAACACTTGGGACATAGAGCAGCTGTATCTAATGATAACTAGGACTATCATATCTGAGCTGCAAAGGTCCAAAGAACTACTAGATGTCAACAGAGAGTTTTATGTATTTCTTTCCATCTAGTGATCATCTGGATCATTGCAGCCTAGAGATGGTAGCCTTTGTGACAGAAAATATTGCTTATATAATAATTGATCTCTGTACTGTATAATAAAATCAATTGATTAGGCATGCTCCAGTGAAGAAAACACTGTTTCAAATATGCAGCTTTAAGGTACATTTGTATGCTATAAGTACACTGACAGTCTTTCCACACAATTATATTGATACACTACCAGTGTGGCAGCTATCCCCCATATTGTATAGATGGGTCCACTACAGGAACTTTAAACAGTCCTTGACCATTTAAGAAATTATGTCAGGTGGTACAATATCACATTATAGTATATAAACATGAAATAGGTATACTGTAAATTACATGTTATATGACATTTTATGCCAGTTGGAGCTCACAAAAGGAAACTAATGACTGAGGAAACAGTGGAGCAAAGAACTTCACATAAAACAGCCTAGCCTAATGGCATGTTTGGGTACATGAATACATAGCTAATATTTCTGCTTAGAACCCTAACAATTTCCTCACCTTGGAACTTCAGGCATCAACATCTAGTAGACTCCAACAACTGGGGACAGTGGGACAGAATGCCTCGTGCAGGTAAGGAAGGGAATGGGTGGAAATATCTGGTAATGTGTAAGTGCTATGTTTATATTTTTCATTTTCTTAATTGTTGTGATTGCTTCATTTTTGTCTAACACTCTTTTATCTCCTAATAATGTCCTCCACATATTGGGGAGATATTCACTCCTATATGCAGGTAAAGCCTCTCTTGGTAAAAACCAGTCAGTCTACACCATCAACTGCAGGCCAATATTCCTGAACACTTTTGCTGGATCACAGCCTGGATGCATACAACGGAACCAATAGTTGTGACACGCAGCATTTTACTACAGTCTTCAAAGAAGAAGGTGTATGTATATTCACAATTACTATGCTATTCCCCTTGTTCTATAAAATAACACCCAGGTAGCACTCAAAATCTTTCACTTCCCTGTAAGCACTTGTTGTACATATATGTTCCTGCTGTTGCCTCTAGCTTGCTACCCTCTCAGTACCTCCTTTTGTTTTCCACAGGTGCCATCTTGCACAAGATTGATTCCATCAAGGATAGGAAAATGACCAGGAACTATGACTGGGATGCTTCCAGCTATTTTCCAGCAAGAAACATCTTGCCCCCTGTCAACCCAGTGGCTCAGAAGGTCTATTGAAGTGACCAACTGACAATCCAATTTGTGCCTTTCCCTTTCAGAATCTCCTCCATTTTGAATGTTGATCAACAGACACTGACCCTACTTTATTTCTTGTGGTCAGTAGGGATTCCAGTTTTCCCAAATAGGATCTTGATTCAGCTGGCCACAGGAAGGGAGTTCTTTGGAGGGCAGAAACATTTTTGGTACAGGGCCTTTTTTTTTTTTTTTGGTTTCTTTGAATCAGTGTTGACTCCTGGTGACTGCCTGGACAAGTCCCTGCAGTTTTCTTGGCAAGATTTCAGAAGTGGTTTACCATTGCTGCTTCCTAGGGCTTAGAGAAAGTCTGGCCCAAGGTTACCCAGCTGGGTATGCTATGGTATGGTATGCACCATGCCTAAGGTGGAACTAGAACTCACAGTCTCCCGGTTTCTAGCCTGATGCCTTAATGTCTACACCAAACTGGCTCTCTCAGGGGCCATGGGTCCACTCAAAGTGTACAATTACAGTGGCTGCCTCCAGTGTATATGGAACAGTTAGATGAGGGTAGGTAGAGGGATCCTTACTGAAATATTGTCAGCTATGATGGACCTAACCAAAATAAGATTTGTGTTGCTTTGTCATGTTTTTGCTGGATGAAAGGAATAGAACAAATGGGTGGGTGTTCCTTCTGACAGGCTCAAATATGAATGGATTTGAGTCATTCCTATTTTACATAAAATAATCTTGCTGGATTAGGATAAATACCATTTTAGTTCAGCATTTTGTTTCCCAGTGACCAAGAAGATGCCCCTGGGGTGCTTTCAAACAGAAGACAAAGACACCTTTTCACACTACTGTTCCTCTGCAGTTAGTTCTTGGGGCCACTGTTACGAACATCCAGACACCAAGTGAAATGTCAGGTTTACAATTTAAATAATTTAAATTGTATGAAACCTAAAGTGCTTTATTACAGCAGACAAATTATAGACTGCACAAATTTTGTATAGATTATGTCTGGTACCAGTATCATGAATGAATGAGTGAATTACTCTATTATGGACTGTGACAAAATAAATACAAATACAAGCACACATCAAAAATAGACAGCCAAATAACCAACATATATCTCATAGTATACAATAGCATAGAACTGATAGGCCCAGATGACTAAAATAGCATGCTCTCTGATTGCTGTTACCAAATGTCATGTTTACTTAAATAATGTATTCTTAACATTCTGGGTCAAACCTCTGGGTCAACCTTTGTATAACTCTGAGGACAGCATCACAAACGTTGCCATGCTGAGAATAATAGCTTCATATCTGCCAAAAGTAAGGCAGTATAAAATTCACCATGTCTGCCTGGTCTATTGATTGAAAAGAAGACAATGAAAGTACAGTGGATGTCACAACAGAATGAATAACATAAGACACAATACACTTTTCTGACTCCCCTCGCCCCACCCCCCTTCCATGTGGACAAAATGTTCTATATACAGGTAGTCCTCCCTGACCACTCATTCAGCAACCATTTAAAGTTGTGAAGGCGCTGAATGAGTAATACAACCAGTCCTTGAAGTTCTGACTGTTGAGGTGCATGATCACGATTCAGGCGCTTGGCACTAATGATGGTTGCAGTGTACCACATCATGTGATTGCAACCTTCCCTGCTGGCTTCATGAGCAAAGTCAATGGGGTAGCTGGCAGGGAAGGTCGCAAGTCCTTCTGGTAAGTCCCTCCCCAGGCCCTCATGAGCACTGCACCACATGCTCCTTCCTTCTGCCTCCCTATGCTCCTACCAACCTGCACCCTCCTTTCCTTGGCCTTCTTGTGCTGCACTGCAGCACCCCCTCCCCCAACTCGCATGCAGCCTATGCCAGGCCTCCTAGAGTGTCATCCACTCCCCTGCGGCATCCCACAGTCCTTATCTGGGACTCCTGCTGCTTCCCACTTAATGACCCAGGTTTCTTGGCGTTAAGACTGCAACCAGGAGTGCCTGAGTTGCTGTCACTAAGTGATGTGGTCACGTAATGTGATGCTTTACAACTGTATTGCTCAGCGACTGCAATCCTGGTCCCAATTGCTATCATAACCTGAGGACTACCTGTATCAAGTCTGAGGAGAGAACAAGGTAAGACATGTGAATGGCCTACATTATTTCAAAGTTGCATGGTTTCTCAGGTAACTGATGGGCTTGAAAATATTGTGAAACCCTTCCAGAAAGTTGAGAATGAACTCAAACCCAATTGCCATTCACTCACATCCCTCAGAGTAAAAATTTTTGGGAAAGCCATATTACATAATTTTCTCTCTCAAAAGCCTGTGACAAAAGTTAAGCAGAGGCCAGTCCTGTTGCAAAAAAAAAAAAAAACAACCACCAAAAAAACCAGCAACAAGCAAAAATAAAAGCTAGCTCTGATTTCAGTCTTAATTATACCTGTTTCCTTGTACTGTGCTTCATTGGGCACGTGTTAGGGGTGTGCAGAAAACAGAAAATGTGGTACAAACCATTGCATTTCAGACATTTTCTTGAAACATTTTAGATTGGACATGAGTTAGCAGAAATTTCAGATGAAACAAAATTTGGAGATCCTATAGGGCAAGGTTTCTCCTAGCAACAATTCCAAGGATTCTGCTCCCTGCCCCCCCCCCCCACAAAATCTTTCAAGGGCCTTCCCATTCTATCATCTTTCATTTCCACCATTTGTGTTCTAGAATTGCATTTCTGTCCATATCACAAATAAAAGAGTTCACTTCCTTTTCCTGTTCATGGATCAAAATATCTGAAAGGCAAGCATTTGGGTTAGATCATAGTAAATCCAATACTGGCTGTCCCGTGCATGGAAGGGTTCAGCAATGGATGTTCTACATATATGTATCATGAACCTGGTCACAGAAGTTTGAACACCTTTTCATTGTATCCTTTCCAATTAGGCAAAAGTGGTAGGTGTGACAGCCATATAATAACTACCTTAATGCTACAGATACAAGATGTCCTCCTCTAGAAGTGGAAGAATCTGAGAATAGCTGTGACACTATATCTGTGGTAACAAATAGCTTGAGATCTCCAGTAGTCTGTACCCTGAAAAACAATCCTAGCTAGTTCAGTTGATTTCCACAAAACTAATACTTGTGAATGACAAAGTCTTTTGGCAAATAAGTGGTTTTGCTAAAGTTAATGCTCAAATGCTCTAGGTTGCAATGAGGTAAGTGAAGTGTTCTGGCTATAGTATCTGGGACAGCACTGCAGCAGCATCAATGTATAGTAATATTGATAGAGGGCTTCTTGGCGAGGAGAAGGGAATGGAAATTGGCATTAATGAAAACATGTTCCCCAAAAGATTAAATGGTAATTAAACAAAAGGGGGCAGGAATGAACCATTGCTTCATGTCTCTCTGTATTAGAACTACAACAGTCCTTCTGGAGTACATCTGACCTAAGGTAGGTACTGTATTATCTTGTAGTTTGTGGGAGGAACATGTGGCCATTGGTAGAGGAAGCCTCTAGCTCTGTCCAAAGCCCATATCTGGATATGGAGTTGAACATGTCTGAATTTGGCAAAAATTGCATAAAGACTCAGTTTAGCAGTACCAGAATAGATTAATCTACCAGATTAGTCAAAGTGATGCAGCACAAACCATTTTATATTAAAACCAGTTGGTCCTCTTGTTCCATCTAGCGTAGGAAGGATGTGTTTGTTTTCCACACCCAAAGTAAGTATAAAATCTCAGAATCAGATCTGTTCGAAAGCATTGCCCATCAATTCTTAATTTCCAGCACAAACTCTTCGAGATATCCACAGCCAGTCACAATGTTTTCTCAATAGTGTAAGCTTGGGAGGCATCTGTGTTCTAATTAGGGCTACTGGAAATGTGCCTTATTCCCCTCTCTTCTAAGGTGGCTGCATGCCCAGTTTAGTGTATTGTACAGGAGAATGTGAACGCAGAATGCTCAGAGTAACAAACAGAATAAAATTATTTAATCTCATCTTTTCATCCCCTTCTTCCATGCATTGTTCCTACTCCAGTGGTGCTTGGATGAACTTAATTTGCCACTAGAAGGATGACTTGGATCATTACAGTGAGATGGGTGGTGACAAATTTGAAATACAAATAAATAACACTGCAGAGCCAGGGCAGGCAACACATTACTATTATGAGTGCAGAACTGCAATAGATCCTGTAGTATGAAGAACGTCTTTCTCCTCCCAGACTAGCTCAAAGTGGATTCAAATTGTACTGGAATCCTTTTTTTAAATTATTTTTTTGTAATAGTGCCAAGGTAGGATGGTAGTCTGTAATGGATATGAGAGTTTAGATGGATGAGTATATTCAGGACGGTGGATTAAGATGATGGCTGTGGAAAGAGTGAAGGATCTTCTGGTGCCTCTGGAACTATCGATGGCTATTAAGGACTTTTGCAGTGGTAGTGGTGGAGTCCAAAATGATTGGAGCCTCTGGAGTGGCTGATGAGGAATGGTTTTGCTGGGAGAAGGCAGTACATGTCTGGTACTGCTGAAGATGGTCTGGGAGCTGGAGAAGATGTCGGAGGTGGCTCTGACTGACTGGACCAGATCAGCTGTTTGGCAGTGGCAGCAACAGCAGTGCTGCTGAACAGTTGTTCCATGGTAGTGCACACTTGTCTGGAGGCACTGCTGATTAGCTGCAATGTCCTGGGCTGTTGGGTGATGGCTGTGAGTGCTTGCTTGGTGGCAGTGAGAACTTGTCTGGCAGCAGTGAGAGCATCTGCTATTGACTGCTCAGTGGTGGCAACGGTGGCAACCTGGATATGCCTAGCCTCAGTATGCTGGAGTTCTGGAGCAACTGGAAGCCATAAGAAAGCAGCAGTGGGAGCAGGATCAGGATGTTGGCCACACTGGCTGTTAGCCTGAGTCCTGCAGCTTCTGCAGAGCCCAGCACCCTATCCAGTAGCAATCTTATCTCCCTCATGTGTTATTGGGAACACAAGGAAGTGGAGTAGGAGAATGGAAGTATTGTGGGGCTTCTCCTTTCTCCACGGCTGGCTCCGGTCACTGTTGAGGGGAGAAAGAGGTCTAGCCCTCAGCCCTTGCTTTGTGGGGTGCTTAAGGGTTTGGTTTTCTCTCCAATCCTGTTTAACTTCCACATCTGTGTGGTCATCTGTCAGCATACTGATGATACCAAGTTAAAAATCTCAGTTTTTGGTTAGCTAAGCGATGTTGCTGAGGTTCTGTCTCAGTGTCTGGACGCTGCAGGGATCTGGATGGGAAAGAATAGACTTAGGCTCAATCCTAGCAAAACCAAGTGACCATAGATTTTGGATTATTTGGAGCTGGAGAACTTCCGTCTTTCCTTCTGGATGGGGTTGCATTATCCAGTACTTAATTTGTAGGTCCTCCTAGACTCATGGCTGCTGTTGGAACAGCAAGTGGCAAGTGTAGAGGAATTTAGCTGTGGCCTTGAGAAGGAGGTAAGAGACAAGAAACAGTTACTCAGTCCTGAGAAAAAAGGGTGAGAGACAGACTCAGACTAGCCCTGCTTGTGGTCTTTAAAAACGGGTGGTGGAGGTTTGGGACAGGCTTTCAAGATTCTATTAATATTTCCTATAACAATAAAGTACCATACCTGGAATCCCTGCAATGTTTTGTTTCTTGACCTGGACTACCTCAGAGCTGATAGCCATGGCTCAGAGGCTTTTACCATCTTGTGCAAAGATTTTGTCCATTTCTGACTTGGGAGGCCTTGCTCACTGTCACTCATGCCTTAGATTCACTGCAATGCTGCCCTTGAAAACCACTTGGAAGCTGCAGCTAGTCTAGAATGCAGCAGTGTAAATAGTTATGAGTACACCTTGGTATGCCCATGTGTTACTGCTGCTTTGTGAGCCATACTGGCCACCAGTGAATATCTGAGTGCAATTCAAAGTGCTGTTTGTCACCTATAAAACCTTTCATGGCATGGAGCCTGGCTATTTGTGGAATTGCCTATCTTTAATTGCTTCTGCTCATCCAGTGAGATCTGACAGGGTTGGCATACTCCAGGTCCTATCACTCAAGCAATGTCATTTGGTGGGACTTAGGAGACACATCCTTTAAACTAGAGACCTCAATAAGATGGTTCCAGGCTTCTCAATGCATCTCTTTTTTCCCACAACAGAGCTTTATACTGCCTTTTCTGAATCAATATGGCTTGTATCAGTACAGCATGTGGGTCTGCTGAATTTATGAATGTGTGCATGTGTGTTTTTAAGCAATACACTCTTAATCAAGCAGTTCTTTTAGCTAGAAGCAGAAACAAATGTTCTACCTAAATTAGTGTTAGCAAGCAACTTCTGCCATAATTGTCACAACACTTGAAATTATTCTAAAACTCACATGGGTAAGTCAGCAGACAGCATTATTATATGAAGATGGAGAAAATTCTCTGAAACCAGGAGATTGGAGACTTGCTTGCTCATTGCTAGGGACTATCTACAGTCAACCCACTTGATGCTAAGAGATCATCTTGAAAGGTAGTCCCCATCTACTGTATATATTTTAGACAGAAGATTTCCGCAACAACATCACCGGCATGTAGTCACTGTCAAATTGTTTACCCTCATTTAAACAGCCAAACAAATTCAATCAACTTTGAAAGAAAGTAATATAATCCAGAACAATGACTTTCTGGCCCATTCCGTGAGTAGTCTCCCAATAAAGATAATTTTCTACTGTTTTCTGTTCCATTAAGGATGCAAATACACAATATGTTCACTAATAAGACTAAACACAAACCAGCATGGTTACATAACATCTTTACATTGTACTGCCAATCAGCTCAGCTCATAGTCTAGTGGAAATAAGTAATGCAAGGCTGCCTGTAACAGTACCATTCTTGACAGTGGGAGAAGCTTTCAGAACATACAAAGCAAAGACGTTAACTTTGATACCTATTGTTGTCCAAACTTTGAGAAATACGAGTATGAAATATGAAAAAGAAATAAATTCCAATGTGCAGTGTTCCATGGAAATATTTGATTCATTGCTTTGATTGCATAATGCCAATCTGAGATCAACCACAGATGCTCCCCAGAGTAGAACAACAAAGTCTCCTTAATGTTGAGCATATTAACACATTTTGAAAGGCCTGTTGCCTATTAGTTATATCATCAGAATAGGCTGAAATAAAAGTGTTGTACTTATGTAAATCATTTCAACTCCCCTTATGTGCTCCAGCATCAGGCTTTGAATTAATGATTTATTAGATAATCTGTTGGGAATTATAAATTTTGTAGGTGTATAAGGGGAATAATGTCCTGACGTCTCATGAAGCCATAATTAGGACTGAGAGCTGTAACAGAGCAGGGAGCAAAGGGAAGGCTCTGGGAAAATCAGTGTTGGGTCATTGGTGACTAAGTAACCTCTTTATTGTTGTTTGGTGTGCCAACTTGAAAAACTTAAGGGCAAAAGGATTCAGCCTTCTGTGTATTTTTGTGTAAAGACTTCAAAGTGATATTTTAGTAAGTCAATATTTTTACTTACTGCTGCTAATTATTAAAAATTATTCATAACATTTTATGCTCGTAAAAGGCATTGCTTCTGTTCATAATTTAAATGAAGTTAGCTCTCCAACAGATATTCCAAATGATATTTGAGAGGTAGTCACTACATCTATTGGAGCAGCTGACAAGAGTACAGAAGCAGAAGATAATTTGTTATATCTATTGTTCCAACAGAGAAGAGAGTACTGAAGGATGTTGCTTTTCCAACTCTGGTTCCAGCACCAATTGTGGTTCCAGCATCTCATTGTTGTTCACTATTGGAAAATAATTTAATCTATCCAGTATGCTTTATGTTTTCTTATCAGATGCTTTGCTCAGTTTTTGATTGCTTTGGTTGGTTTTGTAAAAATCAAAGAGCCTGGGCTCATTTTCTGATATTTTAATTTTCTTCCCATCCTCAGATAAGCAGATGAAACAGGAACTGATGGGTAAAATAGTAAAACAAGAAGAAACAATGAATAAAAACTAACAAATAATACAATAAAAACTTAAATGGGGAGAAAGTTAGCTGCAGCAGTAGCTGCACACTAGGTCTAATATTTCCTTGAAATAACTGTCG
Organism: Liasis olivaceus; assembly: GCA_030867105.1. Taxonomy (NCBI): domain Eukaryota; kingdom Metazoa; phylum Chordata; class Lepidosauria; order Squamata; family Pythonidae; genus Liasis; species Liasis olivaceus. The sequence goes on from CM061351.1 coordinate 62,840,738, forward strand.
TTATCATGTTGTTTAGCTGTAAATACAGATATAATTCAACAGGAAAATTCTTTGAATTGTTTCTGTTTCCTTTATCACATGTAGGTATGGTAAACCTGGATGCAATGCAGACACATGCGACTACTTTCTCAGTTACCGCAGAATAGGAGCAGACATAGAGTTTGAATTGAGTGCTGAGGCTGATGGCTGGGTAGCTGTAGGATTTTCCTCAGATAAGAAAATGGTAAGAATGTGTTGATTACTGAAGTAATGACTGCTTTTTCTTGGGGATAGGAAGGGCATATGAATAAAAATAATGACAAAACGTAGCTATCTGGTACCATGTAGCATTTTGCACAACTGTAATTGAGGTGGCATGGCAGAAATGTGATAACCATTCAAGGGGGTAATAAACAGTTTTAAGTAACACATTTTCCTTTTATGCCTAGATGGTGGTTCACTTAATCAATAAATCTGTTCTTTATGACAAATATGGTTCTGTACCTTTCCCAAAGCTCAGTTAAAAACCTTCTATGCTTGAAATGATTTTAATGAAAAGTTCATCTGTACCACACTTGACCTGAGGGGATCCTCCTGTTTTTCCTTCAATTCTTTTTGCTTCAACAGTCACACATAAGGAACTTTTACCATACTTCTTTTCTAGGTACCTGAATATTCCTACGCCCTTCCGCCCTTCCGCCCTTCCGCCCTTCCTTCCTGTCAATAAACTAGTCAGTTTTGTCCACAAGGAGAGTGTGGTAAGCCCAGTGGTGTCTTGGTCAATGTTTAACAATCAGCTCTGCTGGTCCATGTCCATTACTGTGCTAGCTTCCATACAGCTGATTGGCGCACTAGGTATTGTGGCTTAGCTCTGCTCTTACCTGGCTCACAAAATTCCAGAAAATTTAACAATCAGCTCTTGTGAGCCGATATGAGCCAGCTCCAGCCCACACCCCAGGTATGCTTCATCCCCACTCCATGAAATCTTGTGGCCTTTATTAAGTACACTAGTTGAGGAAGCAAATTATGCCTACCAATAGCAAATTTGTTGAGTTTATTTTGATTATTGTATACTTTGTTAGATTCATGAAACTCAGAAATAGCAGGGTATGACACTCTAGAAAAAAGGAGAAGAAAAAAGTGGGCTTAATAACAGCAGATGAAGACCTTAACCAAGGTTATATCTGTCAATCCTTAGAAGTAGTCCAGACAAGAAGCACCAGCCATGGGTATTAACACTATCTTTATTGTAAGGTTACAGTACAGGTAGTTTTTGCTTAATGAGCATTCATTCAGCAACAGTTCAAAGTTACGATGGGGCTGAACAAATGGTAGTTATGACCGGTCCTTGAAGTTACAGACGTTGCACCATGTCCGCAGTCATGTGATAAAAATTTGGCAGCCTACACCCATTTACAAAAGCAGTGTGTGCTTCAACTCTCCCCATCCACTTATTTCCCCCCCATCTCTGCCCTTTGGGCCACCCTCCACCCTGCTGCCACCTACCCCTGCTACCCCCATCTGACCTTCACTGTCTTCCTCCCACTGCAGTTGAGACGCATCCAGCCAAGGCTTTTTTTTTTTTTTTGCAAGGCCTTCACAGGCCCCCCTATCTCCCCCCCTATCTCTGCTCTTTTGGCCACCCTCCACTCCGCTCCCCGCCTACCCCTGCTGCCCCCACTGCTCCCAGCTGACCTTTGCCGTTTTCTTCCTCCCTCGAAGGGCAAGTAGCTACTTTGGCCAGGTGGACCTCGTCAGCAGCAGGAGGAAGAAGACGGTGAAAGTCAGATGGGGCAGCAGGGGACAGTAGGGGTAGATGTCAGCAGTGAAGTACAGGGCAGCCAAAAGGGCAGAGATGGCGAGGGAGATAGGTGGGATGGAAGAGTTGAAGCAGAGGCAAGTATGGTGGAGCAGGAGAAGTATGAGATCCTTGCCTAATGACAGCATGGTCCTTGCCTAACAACTGCAACTGGGACTACCAGAACTGCTGTTGCCAAGTGATCATGATGTTTTGCCTAATGACTGCTTCGTTTAGCGATGGAAATTCTGGTCCCAATTAGGGTCATTAAGTGAGGACTACCTGTAAAAGAATCTTGCAGGTCTGAAAGTGCATCTCTCCCCTCTCACTTTTACAGTCCAAGAAACTAGGGAGGGTCCCTTCTGAAATGTTTGCCATGTCCCCGTTTCTGCCTCTTATCTGACCATTGTCTAGTCTGCTACTGCTGCTCCTTCTATCTCTCAGACATTCTTACCACTACAGTATCTTATTACAGAAATCTCAGCAATTTTACTTTTATCTATAATCTGATTCATCCCCCAATATCGAGATCACTTATGCCAAGATTATCTGATTATCTTCAGTAGAGTTGATGATACAGTGGAATTCTTAGTTAATTTCTCAATTTAGGGTGGAGATGATGTCATGGCCTGTGTTCATGATGATAATGGAAGAGTCAGAATACATCACTTCTACAATGTTGGTCAGTGGGCAAAAGAGATCCAAAGAAATCCTGCCAGAGATGAAGAAGGTATTTTTGAAAACAACCGTGTCACATGTCGATTTAAGCGTCCAGTGAAGGTTCCCAGGGATGAAACTATTGTAGATCTCCATCTGAGTTGGTACTACTTATTTGCTTGGGGTCCAGCAATTCAGGGTAAGTTGATATTTTTGTTTGCTTGATTATACTCCTCCTAGAGAAAATTATGTGGTCTCTAAGAGTCAACACTGACTTGATGGCACATAATCAAATCAATCAATTGATTTTTACTGTATTATTACAAAACACAAAGTGGAGGCTAAAATAAACTATACGGTAGGCTTGCATGGTTAAGATTTGGCATGATTATATGCTGATTTTCTATTATTATGAGGGGGAGAGACCTGAATAAGGTTGCTGATATATACTCATAGTAAAACAACCAATCTGGTCTTAGGCTGGATTTGCAAATTGTGCCAAGCTAAAGTTTTGGCTTAGTGTATTATAATAAACAAATTTCTCCCAGTCTACAGCCCCACCCATATATGTGATGAGGCCTGACTAAATCTGAGTAAATTTAGGACCCTGAATTGCACTCCCAACCAAGAGGTTGCTCATTCCTGGTCCAAGTCAAAAGGAATGACAAACCAAGAATAGAATGTGACTCTGAATGCAGGATAAAGCTAGGCATCAAACTCTGCATTACTGTATACTCAAAATTTGAGTCTCCTCTTCCCCAAAATACCCATTTGTGTTAAATAGGAACCAGTTGGAGGAATATAAGCAGGTGATTGATCAATATGAATTTCCAGACCTTCTCCAATAGTATTTATTTATTTATTGCTTTTAAAATAATAACAGAAAAAGAAACAAAGAACAGAGATAATTGTAATGCAAATACATACATTTTCAAAGGAAAAAAACACATAAAAGTGCTTAAAAAGGTGAAAAAATGTAACAGAAAAAAGAAACGAAACAAAGTATAATATATCTTTATAACAAGTTACAATTCTATATATACTTATCTAATGTAAATATTATTCAAGTGCTTATGTATCAATTTCTAATACATTTTTATAACTATCATTCTTTTAACCTATTATATTTTGTATAAATGAGTTCCATATCTCATTATACTTGTCCATACAAGGTCTACTTCTATAAGCAATTCGCTCATAGGTGGCAAGTGTAATCAGGTCTTCAATCCATTGAGTGAATGGGGCCATACATTTATCTTTCCAATGCTGCAATATCAGTCTTTTGGCCACAGTAAGGGCATGGAGAATCCATTTACAGTGTCCAGTTGTCAAATTCCATGTACTAGGTATGTAATTCAAGAGAATATTATCCTCTGAAAATTTTAGCTTTTGTTGCACAGTCATATTTATATAGTCTATTTTTTTTAATCTGGTCAATCATGTCTGATTCTCAGAGACTGCCTGGACAAGTCCCTGCAGTTTTCTTGGCAAGGTTTTTCAGAAGTGGTTTGCCTCCATTACTTTCTCCCAAAACTTAGTAAATATAGGACATTGTAAAAACATGTGTTTTAAAGAAGCATTATCCTTATTACATCTCCAACAAAATGCTGTCTTGGACAGTCCTTTTCCATACAAATGTAATGGAGTCCAATAAATGCTAAATATTATTTTTTGTTGTAAAAGCCATAGTTTAAGGTCCACTGACACTCTTGCTATAGAAGTTAAGACATTCTCCCATTGTCTAGGCAACACAGGAGCCTCTAATTCTTTCTTCCACTCATTTCTTAGCATCTGCATATCAAATTGATTTATTGATAACAAATATCTATAAAAACTGATGATAGGTTTTTTTAGTTTAAAGGATTTAACAAGTTGTTCTAGTATCTCAGATATCTCAGAAAATGCTGCTAGTCCAAACAATGTTGTTAAAAAATGTTGTAGCTGTAAATATTGCTTCCATCCAATTTTTTCCATATCATCATCTTTTTCCCAATTTTTAAAGTTGGGTTTCCCCATTAAAGTCACTTTAGAATGGGAAAAGAAGTCAAATCTTTTTTTATTAGACATTCCATTCCATAACTTTCTAACTGACGTAATTGTTTCCAGAGATACTAAAGTTCTAGTGTATTTGGATCTTTATACTGTCCAAAGGTGCTATATATGTATTTTCCAAAGTTGCCCAAATAGGAAAATTAACACCAATTGTTGGCTTCCAGTATTTAATGCACGACAGTAGGTAAGCATGATGATATAGCTCCAGATTCAGAAAACTGAATTCTCCCTCATTAATTGGTAATTGCATTTTCTGTAAAGATATTCTCAGAATTGAAGAACCCCATAGAAATTTTCTAAACAAGGAATTTCTTTCTGAAAATATTTTCCAGATAGAAAAACTGGAATTCCTCTCAGAATACAAATTAATCTGTGAATAATATTCATTTTGAGAGTGTTCACCTTTCCTAAAAGGGTGAGTTTTAATTATTCCCATCTATCGATATCTGAAGAAACCTTTCTATATATTTTATATATATTACATGTTACTAACTGAGTTATATCCTTTGGAATACACATACCTAGCTATTTAATGGATTTGGTACAAATACTGAATTGATATTCCTTAAATAGATGGGTAACCAAATTTTCACCTATTTGCATTAGTTCCAATTTTGACCACTTAATAGAATATCCTGCTATTTTACTAAAGGCATTTATCTTTTGCATCAACACTGGAATAGGAGTAAGAGGTTTAGAAATAAACCAAAGAATATTGTCTGCAAATAAAACCAATTTGTGTTCAACTGAGTTGTGTACTACTCCATAGATTTCCCAATGTTGTCTAATAGCACAAGCCAAGGGTTCCACGCAGATATTAAAAAGCAAGGGTGAAAATGGACATCCTTGTCTAGTTCCTCTAAATAGCAGAAAAGTAGGAGAAAACGACATTAATCTTTACTTTAGATGTGGACAACTCATATAATCTCTTGATCCATTTTATAAATTCCAAAGAAAATCCAAATCTATTAAGTATGGTAAACATGTACTGTTTATGAATTTTGTCAAAAGCTTTTTCAGCATCTAATGATAAAATTACAAATTGATCTTTATTTTTATTCAAATCTATTAGATTTACAACTAACCTAATGTCATCTGTTGCTTGCCTAGTTTTTATAAATCCTACTTGATCATTCTTAATAACAAATGATATCACTTGCTGAAAGTTTTGGGAGAAAGTAATGGACTATATAAATACGATTGTGTGACAAAAGCTGAAATTTTCATATGATAATATTCTTTTGAACTACATACCTAGTACATGGAACTTGACAACCAGACAACATAAATGGATTCATTGTGCGCTTACTATGGCCAAAAGACTGATATTGCAGCATTGGAAAAATAAATATATGGCCCTATCTATTCAATGGATTTAAGACCTGATCACACTTAGTACTTACGAGTGATTTGCCTATAGATGTAGACTTTGTATGGACAAGTACAATGAAATATGGGACACATATATACAAAATACAGTAGGCTAAAAATAAATAAATAAAAACATGATAGTCATATAAATGTATTAGAAATACAGGCAGTCCCCGCTCAACGACCGTTCGTTTATGATGGTTTGAAGTTATGATGACCTTGGAAAGGATGCTTTATAGCCCATAAAGCACTTCTGGCCATCATAAAATGTCACACTGTCCCCCCTGCGGTCATGTGGCTGCATTTTGGGTGCTTGGCAACCAGCTCGCATTTACAACTGGTTGCCAAGCACCCCGTGATCATGTGATCACCATTTGCAATCTTTTCTGCTGGCTTCCCCATTGGAAGCTGTCAGGGAAGGTTGCAAATGGAGGGGACATGGCGGTGTGCAGGAATGGAGCTCAAATCCTGAAGCTCTGTTCCTCCAGCCCCACCAAGGATTTCCCCTACACTCGTGGAGGGGAAACCCCTTGGCGGTGTGAAGGAACGGAGCTCAAATCTTCAGGATTTGAGCTCCACTCCTTCACACCACTGAAATGTCTCAGCAGTGTGAAGGAATGGAGCTCAAATCCTGAAGATTCCCCTCCCCTCTCAGTGGTGGGCAGGAACGGAGCTCAAATCTTCAGGATTCAAGCTCTGTACCTTCACACTGCTGAGACATTTCAAAGCTTTCAAAGAGCTACCTGCTGGGAGGATTTCAGCTCTGTGCTCCACTTAACAACCTGGAAGATCGCTTAATGACCGCAACCAGGAGTGCCCGGATTGTGGTTGTTGAGTGAAGCGGTCATGTGGATGTCTCACTTAATGACCGCTTCACTAAGTGACTGAGATTCCGGTCCCAATTGTTGTTAGGTGAGGTCTACCTGTATATACAGTACATACTAGAATAATGTTTGCATTAGATAAGTATATACAGAATTGTAATTGTTTACTGTTATAATGACATATTAATGTGTGTGTTTTTTGTTCTATTTTTTCACTTTTTTGTTAAAGCACTTTCTATGTGTTTTTTTCCCCCCTTCTCAATAATAATAAAATAAGTTGTACTGACCTGGCAAGACTTTGTGTTTTTGAGAACAGCCTTCTCTTTCTGGAGACTTCTTTAGTAAAATCAGGATAGACTGATACCTTACTTTGGCTGGAACCGCACTTCAATGGAGACTTTACTGATTCCTGGTGAAATATACGTAAAATTTCACCTCTTGTGGTAACGCAAAGGAATCGCACAATAATGATGTTGGAACTAGTTCCAGTCTTCCATCTCGTTAAAGGAATTTTAATCACATCATCAATCTTGACTGGAAAGTCAGTTCCCAAAGAGAGGAGCTTTCTGAAAAAATTCTCCATAAATTCAGCCAGGTTTGGTTGGCCTGGAGCGTTTTCTATGCCAATGACACGTAGATTTTTTCTGCGCAATTGTGACTCTAAGTAAGTAATTCATTTATCCAAAATATCAAATCAAATCAAATCAAATCAAGGTTTACTGATTAGCCCTAAGGTCTTATCAAAATAACAATTAAACAGTAAATAATTAATAAAACTCTTTACAAAAGTAATATAGCAAACAGATTAAATAAAACATGAATAAAAATAGAGTAATAAGTATAAGTAGGTATACATGTAAGTGAAAATACAAATCATATTTCCATATCACCCCGGCAATTCACTCCAATCGACCCCACATATGTAGATCTCAAACGCATTGCTTTGCTTAAAAACAAGGCTGTGTTATATGTTATTTTTGGGTTTTGACCGCACATAAAATATGTTGTTCTAATATGTGAATCCCAATGGGTCATTCGTTGTCAGGATTAGCCCAGGAAACTCCAAGAGACAATACAGATTCAATCCAGCAAGGTTTATTGGCTTCACTCCCGTTACAGAATCTTCTCAGACTGAGAGCAACTCTCAGGGTCACCTCACAAACATCCTCTGCATTCCTTAGGGAGGGGCCAGTCTCATTCTCTTATCTCATGTTCGTTCTTCTGGGGATGAGAGTCCATGTTTCATACCTCGACTCCACACTCCCACATTCGTTTAACATATGGGCAAAGATGTAAGTCTCTCACCGTCTTATACAAGTTACAGTCAAATAGTATATGTGCTATATCCTCAATTTCAGGTGCTCCACATATACAAATGCGTTCATTATAAGGGATCCTGTTAAATCTCCCATTTCTGACCATAGTATCAAGTTGACCAAATCTAGCTTGTGTCAATGCCTCCCTAAGTTGTTTTGGCATTTGCATTTTTAAGTAATTATCAGTTTGAAGTGTAAATTTATAACAACTTAGCCATTTTAGATTGCCAACCTTACTAAGTGTGGTTATATCTTTTTGCACTTCAGTATCCAAAATTCTTTATACAGCTCTCTTTTTAGCTTGATCTCCAAGAGCATTGGAGACTGGGAGACCACAATTCCTTATAAAATTTATCAATTGTGTGTTCCAAGAGGTCTGTTGTTGAGATTTTATCTGTTCTAATAAACACAATTTGGGAAGTCTATCAGATTCCATTTCATTAATTTTATACCAGTAACTATATGCTCTGATTTTAGTTTATGAATAGATTGTGTAAATTCCCAGTGCAGCTCTAACAGCGGCAGCTGAAGTCCTTTTATCTAAACCCAGGATGCTTCTCAGATTCTGTGACTGTGTTTGTTCTACTGTATTATTGTTGTAGAATCTAAGCCCCAAACTTCTGCTGTGTATGAAAGCATAGGAATAACCTTAGCTTTATATACTTTAATTATCGGGGTCAAGGAGCCTGGGTAGGTATGAGTTTTTAATTTAACCAGTAGGTTCATATGTGCCCTTGCTCTAAGTGAGCTCCTTTGATGGTGGCAAATCCAAGATCTGGTCTCAGAGAAAATTACCCCAAGATAGGGAAAGGCTTTCACTTGCTCTATTACTTCTCCATCTAATCACCATCTATGTCTCTGCTGACCTTTTCCAAATACCATAATTTTTTATTTTGATTTGTTAATGATTAGAGAATTATCCTGACAATAGGAGCTAAGCCTTCTTAACAACCTGCAAAGTCCCACTTGTAAATAAGATAATAATATCATGACATCAGCATATAATAAGTGTTACAATATATATTTAGGACTTTAGGCATATGTACTGAGGGGTCCGTCATTACTCCCGGCAGGTCATTGATATATAGACTAAATAACAATGGCACTAATATGCACTCTTGTCTTACCCCTTTATATGTGTTGATCCTGTTTGCCATAGCTCTGTTTACTCCAAACCTCACTCTCAAACATGTGCTTGTATATAGAGCTTTAATCAATACCAACAGTCTGTGTTTGATTTTGAGGGCAATCAATTTACTCCATAGTAATTCTCTATTCACCATGTCAAACGCTGTAGTAAAATCAATAAAGGCAGCATACAGATGTCTCCTCTTACCAGCATATTTGGCGATCAGGTGATTTAAAATGAAACAGTTATTGATGGTAGATCAATTCTGCCTAAAACCTGCTTGTTCTTCTGCCAGGATACCTTTTTCATATACCCAGCTTTCAAGTCTATTCAAGTGTAATTGAGCACTTTTTCGTCAGCCGACATTCATTATCAAACCAGGGAGATCTGCCTATGTAAGAGCTTTTCACTAAAGCTTTGGTTGTTAAATGTTTCTTCAACATATAGCAGATTTGTAAAAGCATTAGAAACTAGCAACCAGTCAGCATTAGGAGATCGAATTGTCTTAGCCCAATTAATCACATTCTCTGCCTTAAGGCTATCTAATATAGCCATAGTATTGACTTTGGCCCATGTTAGTCTTTTGTTTTGATGCACCTCATATTGATTAGTGAGCCACCTATCAGTCTTATGAAATAGTCTTAGATCTGAACTACCCATGAAATTCACACTCACTGGCTGATGGCCACTTTCGCCTCTTAGATGTACTATAATTTCTGAAAATAGGTCAACTTTATTTCGCAATACACAAATGAGATCTAACACACTGCTTGTGTGGGCTGAATGATAAGTGTATGGATATATATAACTATTATCCTTGCCCCCCAAAATTTGAAGATTACATTTAAAAATTATAGAAACTAAATACAGGCCAGCATTATTGCTTTTATTATCTCTTGAGAGCCACTGTGGATGACGCTCAAGGAATTCATGTGGAAAACTAGTCTTTTGTACAAAATCATGAAGGGATTATCCTAATTTGGGATTAAAATGGCCAAGTAATGTAATTATGGATTGAGAATATAATGATGTTAATTCATCTATTATAATTTCTAAACTTATCCAATAATCAGAATTAAAATAAGGGTGTGTGTGTGGGGGAATATATACATTTACTACTATTACTTCTAAGTCCTTATATCTAAATTTCACAACTAATATGTGGGGAAATCTATCTTCATTATATAATTTCTCTCCCTGCCAGTGCAATTCTTGCTTGATAAGAGTACAAAGGCTGCCAGAGGCTCATCCTTTGTTCTTTAATTTTTGGGCAGGGATATCCCATCTTCGAAATCCTGGGAGTTGTGCAGGTTCATTCTCTCCTGTTAACCAGGTTTCCTGAATAGCTATTATATCAAATTTAGAGAGGAAGCCCACCAATCCACTCTACACCGCTTCCTTCCATCTAGCTACATTCCAGGACACAATTTGTATAGATCTCGTACAGGCAGGATGTTCTAAGTGGGATAGTGAAGTGGAACATACATTCAGTCAGTTTGTTTCTGAATCTGGTACAATATTATCAGTGCTTCCCAAATAAACACAGTTATTATAAATTTCAACTTTCCTCACCGGAGATTGTATTTGTTGCTCTTCTATACTCAATCCTACCTTTTGATTTTTTAATTGCTGAGCTTGCATGTGTCTAGCATCAAATTGGGGGTTGGAAACAAAAGGTTGCTTCTTTTCAAGACCTCCCTTGTTGATTTCCACTTGCAGTAACATAGAGTGACGAGATATAGGGTGACAAGATATAGGTGAGTCAATCCCTTGCTGAATAAAATCTGGAGTCTAGGCCATCCTTGGGTCAGCTGCTAGAGGCAACTCTGCCGGTTGTTCTATCTGATTTTCCGATGCCAAAATATTAAATCTCCGGCTGCAGTTTTACCCTCTAAGTGATTAGTTAAAATTTGTGTTGTAATATCCTGCTGGGTGACCTTTCCTTTTATATGTTTAGGGCTAGTTCGCCTTCTCTTTTTTGGGGGGAGATTTTATTTTTTCTGAGTCTGGGCTTAGTAACAGTTCCATCAAGGAGCAACCTGAGGGGGGTAGGGTATTGAGGGTCTCTGTTGCTTTTGTTACTGATTCCAGCATTGATCTTACTGTATCAATTTTATTTAAGATCAATTGTTGTTCCCCTGGGGGGAGAGTGGCAAACAGATGGGTTAATTCTTCCTCATTTTCCATAAAGTCTTCAAGGGCCTGTATCTCTCCTTTCTGCAAGTCTGGAGCCAAATTTTCATTATCCTTATCTTGTTCTGACCTTATTAGTGTAGGAGAACTCCTCTTTGCAGATAATAAGCAATTACAGTTAGAGTTTTCGTTCCATCCTCCCTATCTATCTTAGCTCTCTGTCCGGACTTTAATAAAGGCTGGGTTTGAGTGTTGTGAAAGACATGTATTGGCTGGATATGAAACTTCCTCAGGTAATTTTCAAATTTTAAGAGCATCGATGGCAAAACAAACTGTTCAAACTTTAACAACATTCTTTTGCATCCATGCCTACTAGGGAGCCAGGAGATCTCTGTTATCTCATTAGAGTATACTCTGCAGCGCAAAAGTTGTGAGAGAGAGTTCAGTACTACTCTTTTATTATGCCACCTACCCTTGTTCACCGGTACCTCAGCAACTTGAAGTAAAATCTCATGTCTCTGTAATACTAGTCTATCTTTCCTATCCTCTCCATCTATCCAACCCCAGTCCTCCCCTTCTGTCCTTGGATTTAATGTAGATGTCAGCCCATAAAGGTTGCTATTTGCTTTCTTTTCCGAATTAGTGATGTAATCTCCCATTAAAGTCTTTAACTCATCTATCTTTTTGTTAGCCTCCAGAAGCTGGTCAAATATAGCGATAACTGTTTGAACTGTTAAGAGGCAAGTCCAGGTCACCTTTAAAATTACTCCTAATGTTGTCCATATTGTCCCCTCTGCCTCCTGTTAACACCTCACTTCCACACAATGAAGTTGTACCATCTTCCACATCCCAATCCAGTGTTGAATAGGAATTATATACGGAGGTTGCAAGGGGAGAAGAAGTAAGGTGAGAGGATTTACTCATGTTATCCATTGGCTGTAGAAACTCCTTTTTTTCGGTTGCTTAGAAGCGGTCCTGTCTTGTTTATATCTTGACTTATCTTGTTTATAGTTTCCTCTCGGCTGATTTTCCAATATACGTCTCCTTTTAAACTTTCTTTTCAAGTTCTTTTTTAATCTTACTTTAAGATTTTGCATCTTTAGCTGTTATTGGGAGGTATAGTTCTGTTTTCTCCATTAAATATCAGTCTCAAGGGTCCTAAGAATATTTTTAAAACGATGTAATCTAAAAATCTAATTTTAAAAACTACAAAAATCTAAAGAACTTATTCTAAGTGAAACTATCAAAAGATCTAACTAGAATTATCTAAAAAAGAAAAAAGAAAATTAAAGAGTTTAAGATAATGAAATTTATAAAAAACAGGAGCTTACAATAACGTGTGTTGCTCCTCCAACTGCTGGCTTACCTCCCCTTTATCCAAAATATTATGACTGGCTTGAGTAATTGTCTCATTAGCAGCTAGCCAAACTCCATAACGAGCCATTTTTTCTTGCATCTGTTTTAAATCACTTTTAAGCTCAGCCAGATCTTATTGGATTGGCTTCAAGACTTGTACCTGAACCAGGATTTCTTTAAACAAAGTATTAGAAGAATCCTCTTCCACCATCTTTCCCAGCTCAGCAGATAGTGGCACAGAAATTAAGCTAGCTGTTGAATGTTTGTGTCTAGCTGCCATTCCAATAGCTCATTAAAAACAAAAATATGTAATGAAAAGTTTTATTTACCTGATGATCAAAGCCTTTATCCATACAGTCCGATAATTCAGAAGTTTGAAAACACTTTGATCAGGGGAGAGGTGTGCAACTTGCAGCACCATCCCAAACTGGAAATCTCCAGTCCTTCTCCAGTAGTTGCCATTTCTTTATAGAATTAATGCAAGGCATTTCCATATCACTTCCATTCCTTAATTTCATAACAGGAGTTGGAAGATAATCTAGAGAGTAATGAGAATAAGGAGGGAAATCACTGCTTCATCATTCCCATGGAAAAGAGAAATAAAATAAATTGTTTGTATGCCATCCACATCCTTGTTTCATGTTGTGTGTACAGTGGAACCTCGGTTCATGAACGCATCTGTTCACGAACAATTCGGGTCACGACCAGCTCAGGCTGCAAAAATTTACCTCCGGTCCCAAACGCCGGATCGGGTGACAAACAGGATCCGCGCCCATTTTCCCTCCCATGTCACATGGTCGCGACTTCCTGTAGGGAGGGGACTCTCCCTCCAAGCAGGAAGCACGGCCATTTTCCCTCCCGTGTCACGTGGTCACGACTTCCTGTAGGGAGGGGACCCTCCCTCCAAGCAGGAAGCGCGGCCTTTTTCCCTCCCATGTCACGTGGTCGCGACTTCCTGTAGGGAGGGGACTCTCCCTCCAAGCAGGAAGCGTGGCCATTTTCCCTCCCGTGTCACATGGTCGCGACTTCCTGTAGGGAGGGGACTCTCCCTCCAAGCAGGAAGCACAGCCATTTTCCCTCCCGAGCAAGGTTAGCTTTCTCTCTCTTCATACTGTACTTTGTGTCATATTTTTGCGGTTTTTTTAAAAAAAAACATGGTTCAGAACGGATTAACCATATTTACATTGAACCTTATGGGGAAATTTGACTCGGGTCGTGACCAGAAATCGGTTGGCGACCAAATTTGGGGTCGGAACGGATTAACTGTATTTACATTGAACCTTATGGGAAAATTTGATTCCGGTCGCGACCATTTTGGGTCGCGACCAGAGTCGCGGAACGAATTAAATTCGTGAACCGAGGTTCCACTGTATTTGAAAAAAATGTGGTTTCTCTGAAAGAGTGAGCTGAAAAGATGTCAAACCATTTTTTCCTCTTGAAAGGTTTGAAGTCACAGAAGCTAGGAGGCAAGGTAAGGAAGAACCTCCTGCAAATAGGGAACGATACTTATTTATTTATCATATTTATATAGCCACCCATCTCACACAAGGTGACTCTGGGCGGCATACAACAATTAAAAAAATAAATACATAAAAACAATTACACATAAAAAAAACTGCCCACAAGCTCTAAAGATCTGTTATAATGATTTTTTTAAAAGACCAGTTTTACAATGGTTTCAAGTATAACTAAGAAATAAATCATCTTAGCTTGGAACATAGCCAACATCAAAGATCACAAAATTTCAGACCTAAAAGTGCCTATAATCTCACTTTGCCTACATGCTGTCAAATCTATCCTCAGCTTTAGGCAGCTCTTTAGTCCTACCTATATCTTTTTCTGTGGTGAGAATATTCCAAAATATTCTATACTTACAGTCGTGTGAAAAAGAAAGTATACCCTCTTTGATTTCTATGGTTTTACATATCAGGACATAATAAAAATCATCCAGTCCTTAGCAGTTCTCAAAAGTAGGTAAATACAACCTCAGATGAACAACAACACATGACATATTACACCATGTCATCATTTATTTTACAAAAAGAAAGCCAAAATGGAGAAGCCATGGGTGAAAAACTAAGTATACCCTTACTGTTTCCATAGGTATGAAGAGGCTAAATAGCAGCCAGGTGCTGCTAATCAAATGCCCTTGATCAATTAATCATCAGCAAGTATGACTACCTCAATAATAGCCGAAGTTCTAGGAGTTTGCTGGTCTTGAGCACTGAGGTGTGTATTAACACAATGCCAAAGAGTAAAGACATCAGCAATGACCTTAGAGAAGAAATTGTTGCTGCCCATTAATCTGGGAAGATTCTGTTATAAGCTAATAAAGGAGCTGAACTGATTCTGGACTGTCTTGCTGTTGTTCTTGGGCTGAATCTGACATCAATCTCGCCAGACTAATTCTAATCCCCAACAACAGCAACTATAACCATGAGGCCCTTAGGGAGGGGCCAGTCTCCTTCTCTTGACTTTCCCACACTCCAGCTGGGGGCTGAGGAGGTGCTTTCCCTGGAACCTCTCTTCCCCCTCCTGACAACCTTGAAGCTCCATTCCAGAATCCTCCCTGCTCATGTCTTCCATCACAGGTGTGTTGTGTAGTACTGCTGATATGGATTCTTTCACTAGTTCACTAGATGTAAAGAGTGCTGTGACATCAAATGAAACCATAATTTCATCTTCATCTATGTGTGCATCTTTGATTTTCTGGAGGCATTGTAGTGAGGAGTTGATAGAATATTCATTCTTCTCTATGAGATGTCCAAGCTTTTTTGTCAGTTCTTTCACTATGTTGTATGTTGGAGTCCCTGGTAATGATACATTGGTTGGAGAGGTATGTCAGGCTTGTGTATTTTTGGTCATCCATAGAAGTGTGGGAGGATGGGTCCACTGCTTTTCATCCGCCACTGTTCCTCTTTTGTGATCTGGCCTTTCTTAGGTTGTTACAAAAGATCACAAATAAGATAAGCAGAGATTACCACCAGGCACACAATCAAGCAGTAAACAATACCCTAATCAAGGAACTACCAGAGGAAAAAAAAATAAAACAAAACAAAACCCATACCCCCACCAACACTGGCAGGGCATGCCACAGTATATAAATAGAGAGCAAACCCCATCCCATTCTAACACTGAAGATGTTACCTAGCCAGGTAATGAAATGTTTGCAAGAAAAGAACCAAGCTCAGAGAACCCCAAGGACTCCACAGTTCAACCCTGAGCTACACATATTTGCTTCTGTTAGTTGCCAATCTTCCCAGGAGTGGATGTCCCAGCAAATTCACCCCAAGGTCAGACCGTGCAATGCTCAGAGAAATTGCAAAAAATCCAAGAGTCACATCTCAGACTCCACAGGCCTCAGTTAGCATGTTAAATGTTAAAGTTCATGACAGTACAATTAGAAAAAGACTGAACGAGTATGGTTTGTTTGGAAGGGTTGCCAGGAGAAAGCCTCTTCTCTCTAAAAGGAACATAGCAGCACGGTTTAGGTTTGCAAGGTTGTATCTGAACAAATCACAAGACTTCTGGAACACTGTTCTTTGGACAGATGAGACCAAAGTGGAGAAGTTTGGCCGTAATGCACAGCGCCACGGTTGGCGAAAACCAAACACAGCATATCAGCACAAACATCTCATACCAGCTGTCAAGCACAGTGGTGGAGGGGTGATGATTTGGGCTTGTTTTTCAGCCACAGGACCTGAGCACCTTGCAGTCATTGAGTCAACCATGAACTCCTCTGTATACCAAAGTATTCTAGAGTCAAATGTAAGGCCATCTGTCCGACAGCTAAAGCTTGGCTGACACTGGGTCATGCAACAGGACAATGATCCCAAGCACACCAGTAAATCTACAACAGAATGGCTGAAAAAGGCAAGAATCAAGGTGTTGCAATGGCCCAGTCAAAGTCCAGACCTCCACCCGACTGAAATGCTGTGGTGGGACTTCAAGAGAGCTGTGTGTAAACAAATGCCTGCAAACCTCAATGAACTGAAGCAATCCTGTAAAAAAGAGTGGGCCAAAATTCCTCCACAACGATGTGAGAGACTGATAAAGTCATACAGAAAACGATTACTTCAAGTTATTGCTGCTAAAGGTAGTTCTACAAGCTATTGAATCATAAGGTGTACTTAGTTTTTCACCCTTTCATAATCTACCCTTTCTAATCATCAAACCCATAAATCACAAGTACATTTTTTCTGTTTTCAGCAAAAAATCCATAAAGGGGTTCCAGTCACTGACAAATGTAGTTACTGTCTTTTCTTCAATTAAATAAGTCAATTTTGCCATCTCTGCAAGTTCTGTCATCTTCACCAACCATTCCTCCATTGTAGGTATTTCAGAGTCTTTCCATCTTTGTGCATATAATAATCTTGCTGTGGTTACCATGTACAAAAAGAATTGTCCATAAGTCTGTTCCAGTTGTTTGTCCATTAGTCCCAGCAAGGAAAGCTCTGGTTTCACTTGAATATTAGTCTTTAAAATTCTATTTCTATATGTATTTGAACCCCAAAATTTCTAGTTTTTTTGCAAGTCCACCAAACATGATAAAATGACCCTTCATGTTTTTACAACATAAATTTGAGGTACCTTTACACCTTCTAGAAAGTTTTTTCCAGTGTCATATACCAATGGTACATCATTTTATAAAGTTATTTTTTAAACTGTAACATAATGTAAATTTCAGTCCTTTCAACCACAGATTTTCCCATTGATCCATCTTATATTATAGCCAAAGTTTTTAGCCCATTTTATCATTCGCTCTTTAACTTGTTCTTTTTCCATCTCAAATCTCAGTAAGAACTTATACATTTTAGCAATTACATGTTCATCATTAGCACATAATTCACTTTCAAATTCTGTCTTACGTTGTATAATTCCAAGTGCCCTTTCATCTACTTTAAATCTTTCTCTCAACTATACATATGAGAACCATTGAAAACTGAATTCTTCATCTATCAGATGGTCTTTTGACTTCATCTTACATTCTCCATGTTCTTGTTCTAACAACTTACAGTATGTCAACCATTTCTCTTTACCTGCTGTTTTTTTTCTGTAAAATGCTTCTGGTGCTGAGATCCACAAAGGTGTTTTCAAGTACAACCTGAGTTTGTGTCTATTCCGTATTCTCAATGTCTTTTGACATAATGATTTTTAAAATCTACCTTAACTTTATCATACCATAAAACATGCCATCCAAATCGCTGATCATGTTCTTCCAGTTCTAAAATCCTCTTATTTCTCAGCAACACCCATTATTTCATCCAAACCAAACCGCAAGCTACAAAATACAGTTTCAAATCAGGCAGTCCCAGTCCTCCTCATTCCTTTGCATCTTAAAGAATTTTAAAGTTGACTCTTGTTTTTTTCTGTTGCCATATAAACCTAAATATATCTTTCTGCCATTGCTTAAATGTACATCAGTTGTTAAAATAGGTATTGTTTAAAACAAAAACATATTTCTAGGTAAAACATTCATTTTTATCAAAGAAATTCTCCCCAACAGTGACAATGGTAATTTTCCCCATCTTAATGCCCTTAATTTCATTCCATATCTTAAACATAATTATTTTGAAATAACATACAATTCATATTGGTCATAGTAATACCCCGGTATTTTACTTTTTTCTCAATCTGAAAACTAGTTTTTGCAATCAATTCTTTTTGATCTTCCATCTTCATATTTTTGTCAACAGCTTCATTTTTTTATTATTAATTTTAAATAAGTTAATGCACCAAATTCCTCTAACCTTTCCATTGATATCTCCATTCCTTCCACAGGATTTTCCAAAATTAGAACCAAATCATCTGCAAATGCTCTTTTTTAACCTTCACACCAGCAATTATCTTGTCTTATGTCTCTATTTTTTTTGTTTTATTGATTAGTCATTTGACTAATCAATAAAACATAGGCATCAGCCAGAGTAAGATACAGTAAAATGGAGTGAAGTGAGGTACAGTAAAATAGGATAAAATAGACGATAGTGAGATAAAATAGATAAATGTAGTAAGGTAAGATAGAGCAAGGATAAAAAGTAGGATAACATAATATAAGATAAAACAGAGTGCAGAAATATGTAATAAAATGAATATTAAAATTTGAAAACAGTATGTGTTTAGGTGAATTAATCACCTTTGCATGCAACCCTAATGTGTTCTATAAAATGTGTTCTCTGTTGGACAGCCCTAACTATAAATTTGACAGTTCTGGTGGCTACATATCTGTTTGTGCCCTGGAGGAAATAGGATAATCTTTTGTTAGAGTCCCAATATATGGTTCTGTCAAGTAGTGTCTGTAAGTACTGAGCCCTTATTGAGGCATATAATTGATAGTTGAACAGGACATGTGCAATGTCTTCTATTTCTGATGCTCCACAAATACATATTTTCTCAGGATATGGCACTTGGTGGAATCATCTGTATTTAACTGCTTGAATCTTGCTCTGCTAAGAGCTGTCCTATGGTATTGAGTCAAACCCATTGTCAAGTATTTTTCTGTTTGGAAGGACGTTTATTTTTGGCCAGCCATTTCAATGACTTGATGTTTGCAAGTGATTCAGTATCAGTTTGGGCATTAACATCCAGAACTCTTTGTTTGAATATTGCCTTGGCCTGATCGGCTGAGAATAGATATTGTGTTGAGAAGCCGAGATAGGCGATGATTTGGAGAAGTTGATTGATCCATGCGGTGGGTTGAAGTGTGGCCATCTGTTCTTCAAGGCATATTTTTGGTAGTCTGTCAGGTTGCATTGAGAGGATTCTCCACCAGTAATTAAAGACTTTGATTAATGTTAGACTATAAATGGAATGGATGCTGGTTTCAGCTCTTCTGCTGCTGGTGTATTCCTGTTGGTTCCTAAAATAGTTCTTAGAAAGCATGCTTGATTTTGTTCCAGTAAGAAGGCCTTTGATAGTCCTGACAAATCTGCACCATATGCTAACATTGGTACAATTTTTGCCTTGTGGACCTTTAGAGTGGGGAGCAGAGAACTTGGGTGGCTGTAACTAAGTAATTTAATTAGCTTTTTGGACCTTGTTGTTGCCTTTATAGAACTTTGCTTGAAGTGGTTAGCCCAAGACCCTGTATCTGTAAAAACCACCCCTAAATATGAGAAGTCTGTTTGTTTTATAGGTTCTCCATCCAAGTGCCAACTGTATTTGGGCCATCCTTTTCCCAAAAACTACCACTTTGGATTTAGTCTTGTTAATATTCAGAACATTGGAGAGCAATAAGCGCCAAATTTCCCCATCAATCTTCTCAGGCCTATTTGAGAGTGTGCCATCAAAACCATGTCATCTGCATTCAAAAGGATGTTGATGCGTCTGTTCAGGATCTTTGGCATACGAACATCCGTAGAGCGGAGAAATCCTGGTATGTCATTGACATAAAAATTAAACAATATTGATGCCAGAATGCATCCCTCTCTTACAACTTTGTAAGTGGGTATGCTCT
This sequence comes from Liasis olivaceus, assembly GCA_030867105.1. Taxonomy (NCBI): domain Eukaryota; kingdom Metazoa; phylum Chordata; class Lepidosauria; order Squamata; family Pythonidae; genus Liasis; species Liasis olivaceus. Next base: position 62,860,806 of record CM061351.1, read on the forward strand.
GTGTAAGAGAGCCATTGACTCCAGTACAGACTTTCAGGCATGTATTTGTATAGAGGGCCTTTACCAGGTATAAGTCTAGGTTTCATATTTAGCTCAGCAAGCTTCTTCCATAAGAAGTCTCTGTTTATGGAGTCAGATGCTATACTAAGATCTATGAAAGATGTAAACAAATGTTTACCATCTATGATTGTATATTTGGTGATAAGATGGTGTAATACAAAGCAATTGTCAATTGTGGAGTACCCAGGTCTGAACCCAGCCTGTTCTTCCACTAATATATTCTTCTCAATTGCCCAATCCTCTATTTTTCTCAAGAGATATTTTGTGTACATCTTAGCTGTTATATCAATAAGGTTTATGGGTCTGTAATTTTTGGGGTCTTCCTTATCTCTTTTTTTGTGTATGGGAACAATGATGGAAAGTTCCCAACCTGCTGGAATATGGCCAGTGTTGTCTTTATATGTAAACAGCCCTGCCAGCAGTGGAGCCCACCAGTCAATGTGTGACCTGAAAAGCTCTGGGGGGTAGGAAGTCTTTATCAGGTGCCTTATTGGGTTTCAGTGACTGAATAATATATTTAACTTCTGTCACTGACGCTGGTGGCCAAGGAGGGAGATTATCAAGGGTCAAAGACTCAGTAGTCATGATTTCTGGATGTTCTTGTTTGGAATTGGCAAATAAATTAGCATAAAAGTCCTCCCAAACTGTAGCTGGGATGGGGATATCAAGTAGAAGCTCACACTCCTTCAGCATGCCAGATACAATATTCCAAAATATGACTGAGTTGGACCCTTTTGCTGACTTTTCTAGCTCAGACCAAACTGTAGCTGTGTGTTGAACCTTCTTGGTAGCTATTAGTTTCTTGTAATTACATCTGAGCTTTAACATCTTGGCATGATTGTTTGGTGTGGTTATGTCTCTATTCAATACTTCTAGAGCTAGAATGAACAAAAGTGGAGATAAAGGGCATCTTTGTCTTATCCTGTTTTGTATCTCACAAGGTTTTGTTAATTCTCCATTAATGTTTATTTGTGCCTTTTGTAAAGTATAGATTGATTTCACCCATTTAATAAAATTCTCTCCAAAGTCCCTATCTTCCAGAATAAAATTCTCTCCAAAGTCCCTATCTTCCAGAATAAAAAAGTCCAGTTCAATTTGTTAAGTTGCATCTAAAAAAATCAGTGTGGTGTGTTTTTCATTATGTTGTTCTAAATATTCCAAAATGTCCAATACATTTCTAATATTGTCTCTTAACTGTCTTTTGGGTAAAAACCCACATTGATCTTCATGAATAATGTCCTATAAAATTAATTTCATCCCATCAGCCAAAATCGTAAATATCTTATAGCCATTGTACAGTAATGATATTGGATGATAATTCTTTGATGAAATCAAATCTTGGCCTTCTTTTGGAATTAATGCTATATTAGTCTCTATCCAACTATCTGGTATTCTTCCATTCTGTAAAATAGAATTCATCATCTTTTGGAAAGGTTGTAGTAATTCATCCTCAAAATATTTATAATAGGAAGCTGATAAGCCATCTGGTCCTGGTGCTTTCCTTATTTTAGACTTTTTTATCACTTCACAAATTTCCCTTATTGTTGAAGATCCATTCATAACTTGTTTCTGTTTATCTGTAATCTTCAGGGAATTTTGTTTCTTTAAGTATTCATCAACTTTCACCAGGGAAACCTCTTTATATAATTTTGATGGAATATTTTTTGTATCCTTATGTTATCTGTTGTCTTAGTATTTCCATCTTGTAATTTCAATATTTTTTCTCTTTTTTGTTTCATAATTTATATGTCAACCATTTCCCCGGCTTTTTTGCAAAGTTTTTTTGCTTTGCATAATTCATTTTTATTTCCATTTCTCTTAGGCAACTGTTGCTCTAAAAATTTGATTTGATTTGTTGCAAAATATTTTTCTTTCCTGGAAATTTCTTTAATTCCTCTTCTTTCATCTATCTTATCTAGAACTGCTTGTGTTTTTTCTGGCCTCTGCTTTTTAAGTTTGCTATTATGTTATATAAAATGTCCTCTCATGAAAGTTTTACTCGCTTCCCACACTGTCCTTATATCTGTATCTTTATTAAGATTATTCTGAAAAAATTATTTCAACTTCTTTTTACAGTCGTCTACTATTGTTTCTTTTTGTAATAATGTCTCATTCAATCTCCATCTGAAGGAACTAATTTTCCTTTTAGGGGGGTGGAGCCAAGGCATTAGCCCAGCAACCCATATTTTTCTAAGCTCCTGCCTTTTCAATTTTATGTTATTTAAAAAATAGTATATTTTTTAAAATACACTATACTAAAATATTTTCCTTCTAATTAATTTTTAATTAAAATAAGTATACTAGGCTTTTTGTTGTTCAGTCGTTAAGTCGTGTCCGACTCTTCGTGATCCCATGAACCATATTGCGCCAGGCCTTCCTGTCCTTCACTGCCTCCCTGAGTTTGCTCAGTTTCATGCTCATTGCTTCAGTGATGCTATCTAGCCATCTCATCCTCTGCCGTCCTCTTCTCCTTTTGCCTTCAATCTTTCCCAGCATCAGGGTCTTTTCCAAAGAGTCCTCTCTTCACATTAGGTGACCAAAGTATCTGAGCTTGAGCTTCATTATCAATCCTTCCAATGAGCAATCAGGGTTGATTTCCTTTAGGATTGACTGGTTTGACCTCCTAGCAGTCCAGGGGACTCTTAAGAGTCTTCTCCAGCACCACAGTTCAAAGGCATCGATTCTTCGGCGTTCAGCCTTCTTTATGGTCCAGCTCTCACAGCCATACATTACTACTGGAAAACCATAGCTTTGACTATGCGGATCTTTGTCGGCCAGATGATGTCTCTGCTTTTTAATATGCTATCTAGGTTTGCCATAGCTTTCCTCCCAAGGAGCAAGCATCTTTTAATTTCATGGCTGCAGTCTCCGTCTGCAGTGATCTTGGAGCCCAAATAAATGAAGTCTGTTACTGCTTCCATTTCTACCCCTTCTATTTGCCAGGAATTGATGGGTCCAGATGTCATGATCTTAGTTTTTTTAATGTTGAGTTTCAAGCCAGCTTTCGCACTCTCCTCTTTCACCCTCATCAAGAGGCTCTTTAGTTCTTCTTCACTTTCTGCCATTAGGGTGGTATCGTCTGCATATCTGAGGTTATTGATGTTTCTCCCTGCAATCTTAATTCCGGCTTGTGATTCTTCCAGCCTGGCATTTCTCATGATGTACTCTGCATATAGGTTAAATAAGCAGGGTGACAGTATACAGCCTTGTCGTACTCCTTTCCCTATTTTGAACCAATCGGTTGTTCCGTGACCAGTTCTAACTGTTGCTTCTTGGCCCGCATACAGATTTCTCAGGAGACAGGTAAGATGGTCTGGTATCCCCATCTCTTTAAGAATTTGCCACAGTTTGTTGTGATCCACACAATCGAAGGCTTTTGCATAGTCAATGAAGCAGAAGTAGATGCTTTTCTGGAACTCTCGTGCTTTCTCCATGATCCAGCGAATGTTGGCAATTTGATCTCTAGTTCCTCTGCCTCTTTGAAACCCAGCTTGTACATCCGGTAGTTCTCGGTTCACGTACTGCTGAAGCCTAGCTTGTAGGATTTTGAGCATAACCTTGCTAGCATGTGAAATGAGTGCAATTGTGCGATAGTTTGAGCATTCTTTGGCATTGCCCTTCTTTGGAATTGGAACGTAAACTGACCTTTTCCAATCCCGTGGCCACTGTTGCGTTTTCCAAACTTGCTGGCATATTGAGTGCAGCACTTTAACAGCATTGTCTTTTAGTATTTTAAATAACTCAGCTGGAATACTGTCATCTCCACTAGCTTTGTTGTTAGCAATGCTTCCTAAGGCCCACTTGACTTCACTTTCTAGGATGTCTGGCTCAGGGTCAGTGACCACACCAGCATGGACATTAGGGACATTAAGATCTTTCTTGTATAGTTCTTCTGTGTACAGTAGATTTATTAGATTTTTACTAGACATATTCAACTTTTTAAAAAGTTAACCATAACTTTTTCAAGCCTGATGAATGTGGAGGTAAAAGGTGCAAGTAAAAGATTCTGAGTGGACTTGAACAATATGGAAAGAAGAAAGGAACAAAATGGTATCAATCCAGGCTCTCTTTCTTCATCAAAGTCTGCTAAACAACCAAAGATAGATTAACATTTTATACAAAAGGGATCTGTAAGTAAAACAAATTTCCCTCCCACCTCTAACAAATTTGCAGCCCTTGAAGCACTTGAATGGGGCTTTCAAACAGAACTGGAAAAACAACAGCTGCTAAATCTTTCGCTATCTGTCAGGGAAGAGCTAAATGAAAATCTGGTTTCCCTCCTGGTCTCTCACTGTGTCTCCAGTACAACTTGCTAGCAAATCTGCTAACATCAAGGGAAATAAAAATAAGTTTAAAAATAAGAAGCAAAATCAGAATATGGAGAGGCCTCCTTGGGAAAATTCAGTGGAGTTTATGGCAAAGCAATGCCTTTCTACAGCACAAACTGTTATCTCATTATCTGAGCAGCTGGAAGCTATAAAATATGATCCGGAATTGCCAAAACAAGATTTTGAGGATTTTGTTCAAAAATATGAAGCTGGACCCACCCCTTATTTTAAGCCTTATCCAGAAGCTCCAGCTAAGCCACACATTCTGGACATGCACTCTGATAAAGGGCAAGTAAAACAAACTGACAAAATTTTGCAACAGTCAAATGATTGTATTAATGAATCCTTACTCTCTGACAAGGCAAAGAGTGGTAGCTTCATACATACTAAAGCCTCTTCAGGTACAAAAGAGGAAATTCCCTGCAAGTTAAATCATTCACTTCAGACACCACAAATTGCAGAATACAAAACAAAAGTTATCAATAAACTACGAGAAAGCCAGTTTTAGTTTTTGCCCGACCATCATAAAATTCACAAACGGCAAATAAATTGAGCAGGTATGCACCTACAAATATCTTGGAGTGCAGTTCCATACTTCTCTATCTTGGAATGCATTCTTTTACTGGGCAGGTGTCACACAGCATACTTTTACAGCTATTGTAAGATTTTTACCACTCAAAAGGAGCTCATTATATCCTTGTAGCTTGCAAACCTCAGTTTCTTTATGGCTCCAAATTTGCTCTTTTGCAAAGTTTAACATTCTTGAAACTATTCAAAATAAGTTTATTAATAAATGCCATCTTACGTATAGAGAGGAATAGTCTTGTTGGACTAGTGTCCAACGAGACTATAACTAGTGGAGCATGGTTTCTTCTTATTACCTTTTGGCTAAAGTTAATCCTACTTCCTATCGGTTTTGCCCCATTAGTACTTAAAGATCATTTTAAATCATCATGACTTAAAAAAGCCCTAGATAAAATTTGTTTACTGGGTTTCTCTATGAAAAAATTGTGCTCATTAGGCTTTGATAATGCTAGAACTGCCTTCAAACAATGAATTTAAGATATAGATCTCCAAACAAATTTAAGCAAGGTGTCACACCCCAATATTTATCATATTCTTCCAAAAGGGTTCACTCCAGCCTCCTATTTATCATCCATTGTCCATCTTGCAGTGAGATGAGTGGTGACTAAATTTGAAATATAAATAAATAAATACATTTTAAAAATTATGATTCTGAAATTTTGTAAGGCCTTCACTTTAGCCAGATTGGATGCATTGCCCTCAGCAGTCCTTTTTAGACATTTTAAGGGTAATCCTATATACCTTCAGTTATTCCCATGTGTTGATAACAGAAACTCTAAGCCACATGCTACTATGTTGCTCCCTATATAAGAACTCTAGACAGACCTTCATTTATCCAATCTTGAATAAATTTCCAGATAGGGAGTGTGACTTCTACTTAATGTTGCTTATTTCAGACAAGGACTCAAAATTATCTTCCCAAGTCTCCCAGTTTTGTGCTACCATCTGAACAATACACCGCACCATTAATTAAGTTTGGAACAGGCATACCTCATTTTAATGCACTTCACTTTATTGCACTTCGCAGATATTGCATTTTTTTTTTTTTTTTTACAAATTGAAGGTTTGTGGCAACACTGCATTGAGCAAGTGTATTGGCACCATTTTTCCAACATCATTTGGTCTCTTTGTGTCTCAGTGTCACATTTTAGTAATTCTCGCAATATTTCAAACTTTTTCATTATTATTAATCAGATGATGATTAGCATTTTAGCAATAAAATATTTTAATTAAGGTATGTACACTGTTTTTTTAGACATAATGCTATTGCACACTTACTGGACTACATTATAGTGTAAACATAACTTTTATATGCACTGGGAAACCAAAAAATTCATGTGACTTGCTTTATTGCAGTACTCACTTTAATGCAGTGGTCTGGAACTAAACCCTCAATATCTCTGAGGTATGCCTGTACTATTTTTATTCTGTTTTATTTTATTATATCTGTTAATTATTTTTTGTTTGTTTCTGATGTATGTATGTATGTAACAATTCTACTGTTAGATATTTTATTGTATATGGCCTTAGGGCTATAATAAACTGATTGTCAGAACCGTCAGCAATCAAAATATTAATATAGTAGTTGCTTACTTTATTTCTGCCATTCTTTAGGAGGGGGAGGGGGGAAGTGAAAGTAGAAGGAACTGGGACACTATCAAAGGCCAGGAAGATGGACTGTTCTCGGAGGTTAGGAATGTGCAAGGTCGCACCTCTGTGAGAACCACATTTGACGCCTGGAAAGAGGGGGGTGAGAAGTGGGGGTAAAAGTTAAGTGGGAAAAGCGTGGGCTTTAGTTTTAGCAATGCTTTGCTTAGAGCTGCATGTATGTTCCAATAAATGAAATCTTTTGAACCTAACTTGGGTTGCATGAGATTTTCTTAATTGGGATTTGAGCATCACAGACCTGACACTGATCTGAAATTTGAAATTTTCCTTTTAAATGTTAAAGTCACTGGATTATGTCCTGAAAAAGTTTCTGGCAATATCTCCACTTTGGTTGTGGGAAGCCAGCAGGAAGCTGCCTTCCCTGATGACCATGGGATTCAGTTAATGACAGCAACCAGGACTGCAGAGATTGCTGTCTCTAACCAATGCGGTTGTGCTTTATGACCGCATAGCTTGGTGATGGAAATTCTGGTCCCAATTGCCATTGTAAGTCAAGGACTACCTGTAATATAGTACTGTACTGTATATCCAAGGAATCACAATAATGAAGCTAGGTTTTTGAACTGAATGAAAACAGTTAAAAATAATAAGCAGTTTCACTTTCAAGTTTAAACTCTGGCTGCAATGAGAAATGATTACATAAATGATAAAAATTCACATGTAAAATTTTCCATGAAAATTAGCTGATTTTGCTCAGCAGTATAAGAAATGTTAGGAAATGTAAATTATTTTTGTGATAAAGACCCTGTAGGCAGGTAACTTCATTGTGTTCCTTGTTTACCTTCAAAATACTTCCCACATCTGCTACAAATTGTTCATCAGAATTTTCAATCTGAGTAATTTTTGCTTCATTGATTACTAGACTTTTCTTCCCTGCCATTTTTGATCTAATGTATCAAATCTCTGATTCAGATACTCAGATTTCTGTTGTCTACTGTACTAAGGTCTTTCCTGCATACATTTGGGACTCTGAAAGTTTGAATACCATGGAATAGAGCTTTTAAAGTGGTGAAAGACGCTTAGTTCAATGTTCTTTTCATTCAGGATCCAAGCTAAATTCAGCTGAAGCTTTTAGCTGGTCTGTTGCCCAATTAGCAGACTTCTCTCCCTCAAGTGAAAGAGAAGATTTTAACTTTCTTTGACTTCTCAATATCAGTTCCATGTTAAGTCAAATGCAAGATACCACTGGCTAGTCATTTAGAGAAAAAAAGTTTGTATAGTATTTATTAAATTTAAAGCAGTGAATAGATATAGTCAGTCCACATTTTGAAGTCCACCTCTTTCAGGTAATTGTATTTTTCATCAATATGATGCACAGAGACTACCCAAAATTACAGTTAGTTGGTTACTTGTCATTGTGGTTATTCTGGTGCATTCATACCACCCTGCCACCTCCCCACATGTCAAATGGTATTGCCATAATGACCTTAGGGTCAAGTAGCAATGAAAAACTAAGATGGTGTTAGTGGACTGAAGTATTTAGGCAGTTAGGGGTAGGGCTCCAACCATTTAAGTTTAGCAAGAGAATATTCTAGAATATTTTGATGTATTTCTTTCTAATACTTTTAAGTTTTTTTTATATAACCACCATATATGATAAAATGTTCCTTCTTTGTTACGGCATTTCCAATATTTATTGATAATATGATTTCTCTTATATTTTCTTTCTTTTGTTTTACCTATTTTAGGTTCTATAACTCGGCATGATATAGATTCTCCACCGGTTTCAGAGCATGTGGTCAGTATTTACAAGTATGAAGATATTTTTATGCCTTCAGCTGCCTATCAGACTTTTTCCTCTCCATTTTGTTTGTTACTTATTGTTGCTTTGACATTTTACTTATTGATGGGGACCCCATGACATCTGCTATGGTGGGTATGACAAACTGAAATTTGTCACTCAGCACTGTTGAAAATGCTAGTCTTTTCTATTGAAGTTTATATCACAGGACATTTAATTATTCATTCAGATTGTGAGTAATAAACCTGAGCCATAAATATGTGCCAAATAATTCCAGGATTTGAAATCAATACAGTAAGTGCTTGTACTTTACTGCAAACTTCTAATATATATTTAGTCTATATTTCCAAACACATTTACAAATGTGTAAGTAACATCGAGTAAGCAACATAGAACAAGTTGGGGCTTGCCAAAAACTTACAAATGTATGTAAACATACATAGCTTTTTACTGTTTAAAAAAAGTGCAGTATGATAATGTATGAGAAACATGTACAATTTCATTTCCTAATGTTTAATTAGCTTTCATTCAAGCAAATAAAAATAAGGGAGATGTCAGTGAAATTAGATACTATGTGGTATGTTATAAGTTAGATTTCTGCTTGAAAGCCATAGTGACTGCTTTAAATTTTATTTTTTCATATAAAATGATATTTAGGCTTAAATTAACAGCCTTTTTAGTCAATGTTCACATTCAGTAGTCTGGAATGTCTGAGGGCTGCTCTTCTAAACATGATAGAAAAGTGGTAGAGCAAAGTGGATATGGTATCTTCAAGTCATTAAATTCTGATCTAACTATAAATTTATTTTCATGTGTACTTCACATTAATCATAAGTAAACTTTCTAATCTGTAATTTTACACTTAAAATGCATTTATTATATTTATTAATACAATATATTTTAAAATTGAGTTCATAAATTAGTCATATACACAACTGACAATTAACTATTTTCCTTTGGAAAATCCTGGTTCAGGCATGGAAGCTCACTTCTTGACTTTGGACAAGTTATACCTCTCAGATCAACCTCCTTCACAGGGGTAATTTAGTGATGAGAAAATTCAAGGAGAGAATATTATGTATAGAATTTTCAGTTTATGTAGAAAAAAAGTGAACACTAATTAAATAATTAACAAAATGAATTAGTATTATGATGATTATTCTCAGTAAAACAGCAATTTTCTTGCTATCTTTTTTTATTATTTGCCACAAAACCACTGTAAAAGCATCCTTTCTCACTTACAGTTTTCTTTACTATTGGGATGAACTATATAAAGCATCTCCATACAGTTATGTCTCCCCAATGGCAGTTGGAAGGTGTCTTGCTAACTGTTCTTTAAGAACATGTCCCCTTTATGCAGCTTTCCTGTCATTTCCAGCTATGTTTGTGTTTTCTGATCTGACATGGGAATAGTTTTTCCATCTTCTCTCTACACATGCCTTGCTATCTGTATGATGTGCGGCAGTAACCCAACTGTTAACACAGTAGCGGTCTGGATCTGCCCCACTCATATGGGCTGCTTTCAGCTGGTATAGGCATATCCCCATCTTTCTAGTTGCCTGCAGTGAGTAGCAGCTGTCAGGAAGGTTGGTGTGTCATGTGAGGGATCTTGGAACACTGTGTTGAGACTTACTTATATGATGATGCCTCTTTTAGGTCAAGCTCCACTCCTGCTTATTTCCAAATATGCCAGAATATTAGAGCTGTACAAATTCATTCTCACTCCTACTCTCCTCTGGTCTCTCTCTCTCTCCCCATTTTTGCCTGCATTTTATCCTGTTTTTCCAAGTTTCTCTATGTTTGCTGATGTTTAATAAACAAACATTGAGCTACATTTTTGCTAGTTGAACTGAGTGGTGTGTGTGCTTGCTCTGATCTGGATCTGGACACAGGGATTGATTGTGTGCTGGGGGAAAACTAAACTGGAAATTACCTACAGTAATTTTCCAACAGAAACATCCATATATTTGATAAGGTTTTCAGATACTCCTCTTTCTTTACCAGCCCCAAAGCCAGCCTCAAAGACCTGCTTATAATGTGTTTAGTGCTCTGTTCAGAAATATTGTGACTAACAAGTCACAAGTATGGAGCACCTCCATACCTGCAACCTGTTAACCAGGCAACTTGACAGGGGGCTAAACCAACTGTTATTAATATATCCCTGCCCACCTTCACTCCACAACATGTTAACGAGTTTGATTGGTGGTTGTTTTTCCCACTAACATGTAATGCTTACTGGGAAGGAAAACAAAACCAGGGAATCCACCAATTACTTTTTTTAGTATTCTCAAGAAACTGTTTTAAACCTCCAATTAGTTGGAAGATTATTAGGATACTTATTGAGCAGCTAAAATCTTTAAGTATTTATAGGTGTCCATTTTTAATCTTCCATCTGGTGGACTAATCAAGCATAGAGAGTAAGGAAAAGTAAGGAAGGGATAGGGCAGATCCATCACCAAATGTCAAGTAGAAAACATGGCTTAAATCCAAAACAAGCAGAAAGTATGCATAAGTGGTTCAAATAGATACCTCCCTAATTCACCAGGATATAAGAAGGGGAGGAGCCACAGCACAATCAGACATGCAAGATTCTGTTATTATAGCCACTCTCAATAAAAGTAGTTCTTAGCCTTCCTGTGGAGTTGATTCCTGGTCTGGTCTACCTGGTGAGGCTGACAACAATCTTGCAAGTCTCATTATGCTGTTTTTCTCCTCATTGCTTTGATAATGGATCTGGGCTATCTCTGTCAAGGTCATCTTCCTTACACTCTACACTAAGCGAGTTAGGGTTAATTTAAGAACTCAAAGACCATCCCTTTTTAAATATGCAAGCTAATATGGTAACAACTATGTCCTAGCAGCAATTAAACTATTTAAAGCTAAAGTTGTGGGTGTGGTGCTCAGTTATGCATCTATAAGGATACCTCAAGCTTAGAAGTCATTGAAGCAAAATTTCTAAAAGCTATAACATGTGCCCCTTATTTGACTCTCAATACTCTCATACTGTTGTAGAGGAGTATAGAGATAGCCCTGAGGAAGATAAGTGACAACCATTAGTAAGGTAGCTCTTGTTTAGCAACCACAATTGGTTATGGCAAAATAGCAAACCACGTGACAGAGAAAGAGAAAGAGAAAGAGAAAGAGAGAGAAATATGCTGTGATGATTTCTGGTTGCCTCCATCTCATTTAGATAAAGTTCACTCATGCAGCACCAGCAGCATTACTCTCACTCTGGCAAGTGCAAAAATTTGGGCATAAGTGTGCTCATTGGTTGGAAAATTTTTTTTTTTTAGTACTGTTCACTACTGTTTATTACCATTGTATTTGCAAATGGTTGCTATCTGAGGCAGTTGCTAAATGAGGACTACCTGTAAAACATGAACTTAGTCTGAGAAAACAGGAAAGCATGAAAACAAAACTCAAGATTCCCCTGCCTAGTGTGTCTTTGCTACAAGAAGGAAGAAAGAGAAACCACTGTAAGGCTTTCAAGACTCTGTTGTAGCCTATATCAATAGAATTCTACTATTTCTTGTGGAATCCATTTTGTGACCTGGCCTATCTTGAAAGGCTGCATTTCCCTTGGGGTTTGTCTGAGACTTTGTTTTCTTAGTTCTGGTTGAACCATATTCTTTGGAGAACTTCTTTGGTCCATCTTATTTTGTAAGATAGATTTGTTTCTTCCATATGGAGACAAATGGGTTTTCTATTCCAGCAATATCCACCCTTGGCCTTGATAAAACCTTGGCCAAATTTAAGCAAAAGATTTGGGACCAAGGCATGCAAACTGATAACGCCAGAATTTCCTGTCTCCACAACAGTGCAATCCACCACCATCCTCTCGTAAGATTCTCCCAAGATATTTCTTCAACATCTTACACGCCTCACTCAGGAAACTTTTCTCCCTGACTGAATTGACACGTCATCCATTAGGATGACAATGGACAGATGTACCAGCCTTCCTTATAAAAAACTTGTGTATGTTATGATAAGAGAATCTGTATCACATGTGCTGCTACAGTGCCCATTGTACACTCAATGGCAAACAGATCTTATAATACCAATTGTCACAAAATGTAACTGTTCTTATTGGCAAGAGGTTACCACTCTCCTTTTCTGTGACCAAGTTCCAGATACCTCCAAGAAGGCTGCAAAATTACTATCAATAGCTATGGCTTATAGAAGTTATTTGATGCCTTCCTTACATTATTAAGTTTTGAGCTTGTCTTGTAACTATTTCTTTTCTTATTTATCTGTGGTATTTTTATGATTGGTGTTGGACTGTAAATAAAACTAACTTTCCTTAACTTGTTCTACATTAAAATGCAGCTATCTGTATGCTTTAAGGTTTGCAGTAACTTTAATGAGTTGACTGTTTAAAAGCAGTTGCATCTTCTTTAGAGGCTGTTTTAATGAATAACCGAAAAGTGCTGTATAGAATAACTCTAGGGATCTTACTGGACTCTAGAGATCAGTTGGGATTGCTGCTGCTGTACCAACCTCCCTGCTGTGGAGCAACTTCTCTGCCTGAGCTCCTTGACTCCATGGCCAGGTTGGAGGTGGAATGTCCCATACTTATGTTCTTGGAGGACTGTAACTTGCCTTCTCTGGGTGCAGGGTCAGAGGTAGCTCAGAGGTTCATGACTACCATGACAGCCATAGGTCTGTCCCAGGTCATCCAGGGTTCAACACTTAACAGTGATCATTATGCCTGACCTGGTTTTTCTGTCAGGGCAAGGGCAAGGTGTTCTGGATTTGGAGATCTCAGGTTCTCTCCTGTCATGCACAGATCATTTCTTAGTAAGCCTGAAGTTCTCTGGTGTCATCCCACACTGCAGAGAGGCTGGGCCTATTAGATTGGTCTGCTCCAGGTGACTAATGGACCCAACTGGGTTTTGGAGGGAGTTTGGAGCTGTTCTGGAGGTCTGCTGCATGGTCCAACCAAAGCCCTGGTGGCCACCTGGAATGAGAGGGCAGCTGGGGCTCTGGATCAGATTGTACCTGAATGGCCTCTCCTTGCCCATGGATCCTGGAACTCCCCTTGGTTTACAGACGAGCTTAGGGAAATGAAATGGGTTAAGATATACCTTTCAACCTTGTGAGGTAGCCCAGACAAGAAGCACGTCCAGATGAACTAGTTCTACTTATGGTAAGATTACATTAACACAATCCTGCAAGTCTGAAACTATGTATCTTCCCCGTCACCTTTACAGCACAATAAACTGGGAGAGTCCCTTCTGAAATGTTTGCCACTCCCACATTCCTGCTGCGGGCTAAGCTGCTTCTTATCTGACTGTTCCCTGGCTACAGCTCTTTCCCCTGTCTCCCAAGGTCATTCCACATTCCATTATATCACCTCCCCCTTCAGCCTCAGTCCCCGCTCCCAAGTTTCCAGGGGAAAAAGATTGTGGGCTGTGAGAACAAAGTGCAGCTGTATCACTCCCCTCTTCTGCCGGTAACTCCCCCAAGATCACATGAGGCGTCCTGCAACCCAGCTGCATTTGTAGAGGTTTAGTTTAGTTTATTATTGATTAGCCATTAGGCCATATCAAGATACAGAGTAAAAAACATATAAAACATAAGACATTATTAAGACCACATATTAAAAATAGGATAAGAGAAACAAATTAAAATTAAAAAAGAAAGAAAAAAGATGCAAATCATATTTCTGTATCACCCCTACAATTTACACTGATCAGAGCTACATATGCAGATGTCAACTGTACTGTTTTGTTCAAATAAAAAGCCATATTATATGTAATTTTTCAATTCTGACCGTACATTTAATATGTTGTTTAATATAAGGATCCCAAGAGATCATTCTGTCAGGATCTACGCAAGCAACTATCAAAAGGCTATTACAAAGTTATTGGAAAATGTATAATGTTAACAGGCATGTGCTAATTAGCTAGTAAGTACAAATGTTAGTTTAGGAAGGAATCATAACTTGTGTAGATGCTTGCTTGTTCCTGCCATAAAAGGGAAGAGGGGAAATGGTGAATAAACAACAAAGGCAAGGTCCGGTGTTATCTAGCCTCGAGGTGCCGGCAAGGCCGAACAACCGTGAGACCAGAGAAGAGGCGCGAAGGAATCAAGCGGGAAGATAGAGTAGAGGCGGGTTAAAAGGAGAGCTCTGGCCAGGGAGAGTTAGTCTCAGCAATCTATGGGATGCTGTATGCTGCTTCTCAATAAAGAAATCTTTACTGGAAACAAACCGGCTCCAGGAGATTTACTGGAATTGGGAACTGAGTGTGCAGACTCTGACATTTTGCTGAGACTACCCAAAGACCCTGCGAGGGGTTTATCTGAGGGAAAACTGTCATGGGAACCTCTCACCCTGGATGCCTGGGACGCGCCACTGCTGCCCGGGATGGAGGAGGAGATCGCAGAATGCGGGCCCATTGAGGGGTGCGAGGAGGACCTGGAGACCCCCTCCTGGCATCTGGGCTGACTCAGCCTGGTGGGCGACTGCAAGAGACGGAAAGCCAAGGTGTGGCGCAGGGACGAGGATTTCGGAGAGATGTCTTTCCTGGGGATGGAGCCCAAGGAGCGATGGTCCCTGGCCATGGGACAAGTGGAGTCTACCTGGATGGGTGCCCTGGAAGGCAATGTGGATATGCTGCAAGCCGATATCACCACCCTCCGGCGGGAGATGAGAGAGATGAGGGGGATAACCGACCTACTCCATCACTCGCGGGGACTCCGTGAACCAGAGAGGGGACTGGTGGAGCTAGCGTATTGGACCAGCCATCTCCCCCCCTCCGGTGGCCCTGCCTGTGCCTGCTGTGCCAGCGATGCAACCCTAACCCGCCCCGCCATGGCCTTACCAAGATCTGTTGAGGTGCTGGGGTTTAACGGAGAAGTTTGGAGGCGAACCGAAAGAGTTAGCCAGTTTCCTGGCTCAGGTGACCATTTGCATGGAGGAGTGCGGCCACCTGTTCAACATCGACACGCAACAGGTGACCTATGTGTGCAAAGTGCTGAACGGGAAGGCAGCGGAGTGGCTGATTGAGATGCGCGAAGCCCGAGCGCCTGAACTCACCAATCTCGCCCAATTCATATAGGTGCTGAGGAGGAGGTTTGAGGATCCTGGGGCCATCACGAAAGCCTGGACCACCCTGCTGAGCCTAAGGCAAGGGAGTTGCACTGTCGCCGAGTACGCGTTAGAATTCCGGAGCCTCATGGGAAAACTCCACGACTGGCCTGAGCTGTTCAAAATCTCTGGTTTCCAGAAGGGGCTGAGACGAGACTCGTGAGGAAACCCACGGACTGTCAAAGAGGGTGGTGCATGCAGATGGAAGCCAATTGGATGTCCGTAGACCTGGCATTCAAACAGCCATTCGGCACGCCAACGCTGGCGCCACGGAGGCCTCCGGCAAGGGGAGGAGAGATTTTTCCTAGACCGCTGCGGCAATGCGCCTGCTTCTGGTGCGGAGAAGCGGGGCATTTTGCTGCCAATTGCCCCAAACCCAGCCCTGCGCAGGCCGGAGAGCCAAGGAGGGTCCAGGAAAGTACCCAAAGCCCCGAGCAAGGGGAAAAGAGCCACCACAGCAGGGGGAATGGAGGCACCATTTCCCGATCCTATAATCTATGAGGAAGGATCCGTGGGAGGCGTGCATCTGGAAGGAGCTCGGAACCCTAGCTGCAGCCCCAACCAGGTGAACAAGCCTCACTCCAATGATGGCGATGAAATGGATGAGGAGGATGGGGTGTTACCACCATAAAAGTGATTATAACCGCCCCTAAGACAGTGCGCAAGGCTACACTGACCACGCTGATGGACACAGGCTGCTCACACTGTTTGATCAGCCCAGTCCTAGTGAATGGTTTAGAACTGCGGGTGGAAAAACTCAAAACCCCTATAGTCTTCAACCAGCTGAATGGATCTCCAGCAGGAGGGGGTGGGTGCAATACCACACGGAAAGGTTTGAACTGCAAGTGGGAACCCACAGGGAGCTTAGATGCTTGGTGGCACCCCTTGGTGGCCATGCACTGATCTTGGGAGCAAACTGGGTAAGATGCTGGGATCCCAGGGTGTTCTGGAAAATGGGGTGAATGGAATTTACAGATGGAATCTATCTGGGCTCAGAAACCTGTAAAGGGGGAGGGATTGTGGCAGCAGCTGCAAACAACAAGTCACAACCGCCGCCGCCCCCCCCCCCACCTTAACCAGCACCATCCCCAAACCCTATCAGGATCTGAAGGCTGTGTTCAGCCAAACAGAGTCAGACCAACTGCCTCCTCATAGGGACACTGACTGTGCAATTGAAATTGAACCTGCGGCCAAGTTCCCAAAGAGGAAAACCTACTCCATGACACAAAAGGAACTGGCAGCCCTAAGGGAATTCATAGACAAAAATTTGGCTAGAGAGTTTATCCAGCCAGCCAAATCCCAGATGGCAGCACCTGTTCTCTTCCGGGAGAAAAAAGATGGAAGCCTGAGACTGTGCACTGACTGTCGGGGACTGAATGCCATCTGCAAGGAAAATAAATACCCTTACCCCTTATGAAAGACTTGCTAGCACAATTATCAAAGGGAAAAGTATTTACAAAACTGGATTTAAGAGATGCTTATTTTAGAGTGTGCATAAAGGAGGGTGACGAGTGGAAGACAGCTTTTAGCACCCCGATTGGTTGCTACCAGTATCAAGTCATGCCCTTGGGCTTTCAGGTGCACCTGGGGTGTTTATGCAATTAATTAAT
This sequence comes from Liasis olivaceus, assembly GCA_030867105.1. NCBI lineage: Eukaryota > Metazoa > Chordata > Lepidosauria > Squamata > Pythonidae > Liasis > Liasis olivaceus. The sequence continues at coordinate 62,877,888 of CM061351.1, forward strand.
GAGGTGTTACGTGGATTTTTGTTTCGCGGGTACTGGTTTATCTGGATGACATTCTGATTTACTCTGACAATTTGGAAGATCATGTAAAATTAGTAAGAAAAGTGTTAAAAAAGCTACTAGAGGCACAATTATATGCTAAATTGTCAAAATGTGAATTCCATAAAGCTCAAGTGGACTATTTGGGGTACCGCATATCCCATAAAGGGATTGAAATGGACCCAGCAAAGGTGCAAGATGTAATTGGTTGGGAAGCTCCTAAAACCAGGCGACAGCTGCAGAGTTTCCTAGGCTTTGCTAATTTCTATCGCCAATTCATCCCAAACTTTGCACAAGTGGCACTGCCACTGACAGATCTGTTGAAAACCAAAGGAAAAGAGGGAACTAAGGCTCAAAAGCCAGGGGCACCATTAACATGGACTACTGAATGCCAAACTGCATTCGAAACACTCAAAGCCCTATTCACAGCTGAGCCAATTCTCAAACACCCAGCCCTTTATAATCCAAGCAGATGTCTCCGATGTAGCAATAGGAGTGGTGCTGCTTCAAAAGGAGAAAGGGGGGGTTGCTTAAGCCCTGTGGTTATATCTTTTTTTAATTCACTGAAACAGAAAGGCGACGGCTAGTACGGGAGAAAGAAGCCTTCGTAGTTTGGTGGGCTCTATTAACCTGGCGACACCTTTTAGAAGGCTCACCTCACCCTTTTGAGGTATGGACTGATCACAAGAACTTAGAAGCTCTGATAACACCAAGGAAACTGTCTCCCAAACAAGTATGCTGGGCTCGGTTTTTCAGCCGATTCAAATTTACCATAAAATATATCCCAGGAGGGAGAAACTTTCTGGCTGACACTCTATCTAGACTACCCCAACACAACAGCCATCCAGAGCAGTTAGCAGTGCCTGTAATTCCTAAAACCCAGACAGGCTCAGTGGCACTCACTAGAGTCCAAGCCAAAAAAATAAAACCTGGTCCAGCAAATGAATTACTTACAAAAATAAACAAAGCTATCGAAACAGATGAGTGGTTTAAAAAAAATAAAAGTTCCTTGATGAAGGAACAGGAAGCATGGTGGATGGGAGATAAATGATACATACCCTCCCAGCTTCGCAAAGAAATTTTACAAAGAGGCCACATAAATAAAACCTCTGGGCATTTTGGTTTTGTGAAAACTTTACACTTACTACGCAGACAATTTTGGTGGCCTACAATGAGAAAGGATGTAGCTGAATATGTAAACACATGCCCCACATGTGCCATGGCAAAGAAACGGGGAGGAAAGCCTTTAGGTCTCTTGCAGCCAGTGGCTACCCCTCACCAACCCTGGAAAGAAATTGCCATGGATTTTATTGTTGAGTTGCCAGAAAGCAACCACAAATTGGTCATATGGGTAGTCATAGACCTATTCTCCAAGCAGGCACATTTCATTCCATGTGCCTCTATTCCAACTGCTAAGAAACTCGCCAAGATGTTTATACAACACATATACTGACTCCATGGAGCCCCCCAGAGGGTGATTTCAGATTGTGGGACACAATTCACTTCAAAATTTTGGCGTGAATTTATAAAAATGATTGGTTCTACCCAAGCTCTGAGTTCCAGTTTTCATCCCCAGACTGATGGAGCCAGTGAGAAACTGAACTCTCTACTTCAATAATATTTAAGATGTTTTACCAATCACCAACAAGATGACTGGGCAGAACTTCTGCCTTTTGCTGAAGTAGCTTACAACAACACAGTACACCAGAGCACTGGTTTTACCCCTTACACTGGTCCACTAGCCACTGGTCAAGATTTTGTACTAATCCCTGAGCTACCTATAAAAAATTATCCTGAGCTATCTACAGATGAATGGATTAAAAACATCACCAACTTATGGCCATTAATTGTTAAAACACTGCAAGATGCCAGAGCTCAGCATAAAAAATATGCTGATCATAAACATACTGCACAACCTCCTTGGAAGGTAGGAGACAAAGTATGGCTATCAACAAAAAACCTAAAAAGTACCCAGCCATGCAAAAAACTAGGACCAAAATATGTTGGACCTTTTCCAACTGAAAAAATCGTGGGTCCTGTTTCTTTTAAGCTAACTTTACCAAAAAATTACAGGAAAATTCACCCAGTTTTTCATGTTAACTTATTAAAACCTTATAATGAATCCATGACATGGCATCCTACCAAACAGAATCTCAATCCAATCATGATTGAGGGAGAAAGTCATTGTGAAGTACAAGCCATACTGGACTCTAGAAAGCACAAAGGCAAACTGCAATACTTAGTGCAATGGAAACATTTCCCCAAAACACACTATGAATGGGTAGATAGCCACAATGTGAAAGCTCCCAAACTCATTAAAGACTTTTACACCAAATATCCACAAAAGCCTAGATAAACAGAATACAACATCAGTAATATTTGTATTGTATATATTGTTTTTTTCTTGCAGATTTTATTTCGAATGTGATGACATTCGTCTTGTTGGAGGGCGGCATGTCAGGATCTATGCAAGCAACTATCAAAAGGCTATTAGAAAGTTATTGGAAAATTTATAATGTTAACAGTCATGTGCTAATTAGCTAGTAAGTACAAATGTTAGTTTAGGAAGGAATCATCACTTGTGTAGATGCTTGCTTGTTCCTGCCATAAAAGGGAAGAGGGGAAATGGTGAATAAACAACAAAGGCAAGGTGCGGTGTTATCTAGCCTCAAGGCGCCAGCAAGGCCGAACAACTGTAAGACCAAAGAAGAGGCACGAAGGAATCAAGTGAGAAAATAGAGTAGAGAGGGGTTAAAAGAAGAGCCCTGACCAGGGAAGGTTAGTCTCAGCAGTCTATGGGATGCTGTATGCTGCTTCTCAATAAAGAAATCTTTACTGGAAACAAACCGGCTCCAGGAGATTTATTGGAATTGGGAACTGAGCGTGCAGACTCTGACACATTCATCTAATGTGTGGTCCAAGATACTGATCCCTCTCTTTTATACAGTTGACGTTCAAATAATATATGTGTTATGTCTTCTATCTCTGGAGTTCCACAAATACAAGTACGTTCATTATAAGGGACTTGGTTAAATCTTCCATATTTAACCATTGTGTCCAACTGCTCAAATCTTGCTCGAGTAAATACCACCCTAAGATATTTGGGCATTTTTGTGTTTAAATACTTGGCAATTTGGAAGGTGCATTTATAATGGCTCATCCACTTCAGTGAGCCAACCTTACTAAGGGTGACTATATCTTTCTGTGCTTCTATGTCCAAGATTCTTTGTGCGGCAGTCTTTTTAACTTGTTCTCCGGAAACAATTAGACATGAGACAGGGAGACCACAGCTCCTAATGTAATTTGTCAATTGTACTATCCAAGAAGTCTGTAACTGACATTTTGTCTGTTCTAACAAACACAATTTTGGGAGTCTGTCAGTTTCCATAGCATTGATTTTGCACCAATAATTATAAGCCCTGATTTTAGACAAAGAACAAATTGTATGGATTCCCAGATGGGCTCTAACTGCAGCAGCTGAAGTTTTATCCACATCCAGGATACGATGCTGTGATTGTGTTTGTTCTAATAGTGATGTGTGTTTTAAGCCGCAAACTTCAGCACCATATAAGAGCATAGGAGTAAACTTGGTCTTGTATACTGTGATAATTGGGGCTAAGAAGCCTTGGATAGCTATGATTTATTAATTTGAGCAATAAGTTCATACGTGTCCTTGCTCTAAGTGAGCTCCTCTGCTGATGAGGAAGCCAAGATCCAGTCTCAGAGAAGACTACCCCTAGGTAAGGGAAGGTATTAACTTGCTCTATTGTCTCACCATCTACTAGCTATCTATGGTTATGTCGTTTTCCAAAGATCATAATTTTTGACTGATTAATGATTAGAGGATTATGATGACAGTAGGAGCCAAGCCTTAACAACCTATGCAACCCAACTTGTGAATATGATAGTAAAATCATATCATCAGTGTATAGCAAGGTGTTACAATACGTGTTTAACACCTTAGGCATATGTACTTCAGGGTCCTTCATTAGTTCTGGTAAGTCGTTAATATATAGGCTGTGCAAGTATGCATCCTGGTAAGTCGTTAATATATAGGCTGTGCAAGTATGCATGGTGCAAGTATGCATCCTTGTCTTATGCCTTTACAAGTATCAATCCTTCTTGTCATGGCTCCATTAATCCCAAACCACACTCTCAGACTAGTGCTTGTATAAAGGGTTTTGATCAACGCCAGCAGTCTGGGTTCCATTTTGAGGACAGTCAATTTCCTCCATAATATTTCTCTATTTACTGTGTCAAATGCTGCACTAAGATCTATAAAGGCAGCAAACAGTTGTTTCTCCTTACTGATAGATTTTGTAACTAGATGATCCAAGACAAAGCAGTTATCAATAGTAGATTGTCTCTGTCTAAAGCCAGCTTGTTCTTCCGTGAGAATACACTTTTTGTCTACCCAACTCTTGACTCTACTCAAAAGGAACCTAACATACATTTTAGCTACAATATCTATTAGGCTAATGGGCCTGTAAGCGTTAGAGAGATTTAAAGAATGCAATGTCCTTATCTTGTTCTCCGAAGAAATCCAGCCAGAAGTTATACAACATATCTGGTTGTTTATTGAGAAAAATAAAAACTACATAAAATACAAGTTTCATGCAAAACATAGAAAAAATCACTTCTTCTCATATATGTGGCATCCAAGACTTATCCAATACACAAGTTTAACAAAGTCTCTAGCCAACAAAAACTCTCAGAGAAGAGGTACACTACTTAGTTATTAGTTACTACTACATAACCTATAAAACTGATTACATGATGACTAAAATCCTACTAAGACAGTGAGGCATACAATCACCCACAATTTATTGACACTATGTACCTCCCCTTAGGTAACTAGCATACAGACACCAATAGGTGGCAGTAAATAGCGGTATACGTGCAAACTAGAAAAATAAATGCAGATGGCAAGACTTTTGTAGTCAAAACAATTGTATGGAGATAAGCGATTTGCATTTCTTCCCATGAGAATATCCTAACATTTTTGTATATAGGAAGTACTATTGCCAACTTGGCAATATGGCAGGTATTATTTATATGTGTAAATAAACCTACCAAAAGAGGAGCCCACCCATCGAGATATTTTTTGAATAGCTCAGCTGGTAGAAAATTCTCCCTGGGGGCTTTATTGCTCTTCAAGCCTTTTATGATAGATTTGATCTCGTTTTCTAATACTGGTGGCGAAAGAGGTGAGGCTTCAGTAAGTGATAATCACTACTTAGAGACTATTTCTCAACAGGTTCTGATAGAGCAAACAGGTCATGATAGTAGTTTTCCCATTCCTCGGCAGAGATTGGTATATTGAATGCAAATCTCCGTTCTTTCAGGATTCCAACTACAGAATGCCAAAATATAGCTGAGTTGTGACTTTTTACTGACAGCTAAAGTCCAGACCAAATTGAGGCAGCGTAGCGTTTTTTCTTTGATTTAATGAGTTTCTTATATTGACTTCTTAGAGACAGCTTGTATATGTACAGAGAGATGCCTTTATGCAAGTCTCATTGCTGCCTTTAATTTCTTTTCTTTTCTTAATTTCTTTTTCATTGAATAGCGTTCATGGTCAAACCAAGGAGATCTACCTATAGGGAAACTTTTGGAGGAGGGTTTAGTTATTAGGTGTTTCTTTAACATATGGCACAAATCGGTGAATGCATTGGAGACTGACTGCCAGTCAGCCGTGGGTGACTGGATTATTAAGGCCCAACTGACAGAATTCTCTGATTTGAGGCTATTCAATTCAATATTGCTTTGGTATCTCCTTTGGACCATATTAACCTTTTATTTTGACTCACCTCTGAGTTAATAGTAACCCACCTATCAGCCATGTTATACGATCTTAAATCTGAACAAGCCAAGATTTTCATACGCACTGGCTGATGTTCACTTTCTCCTCTTGGATAGACAGTGACCTCTGAAAAGAGGTCAGCTTTACCTCTTGATACACAAATAAGATTTAGCACTGCTTGACTGGGCTGAATGAAAGGTGTATGGATATACATAATTATTATCCTTACCTCCCAAAATTTGAAGATTACATTTAAAAATCAACAATACCAAGTATAAACAAGCAGTATTACTTTTGTTATCTCTTGAAAACCACTGTGAGTGATTATCAAAAAAAAATCATTTCGAAATCCACTGTGTCGAGCAAAATCATGAAGAGATTGGCCTAATTTGGCATTAAAATCACCAAATAATATGATTATGGCTTGAGTATGCAATGTAATTATTTCCTCCAATATTATTTCTAAACATATCCAGTAATCAGAGTTATAGTAAGAAGATGTATTTGTGGAATATAAGCATTTACCAGTATAAGCTCAAAATCTTTATATCTGAACTTCACAGCCAGTATGTGAGGGAGTTTATCCCCATTATATAATTTCTCACCCTGCCATTGCAATTCTTCCTTAATAAGAACGCACAAGCCTCCAGAGGCTCACCCTTTATTCTTTAATTTTTGGGCAGGAGTACACCAGCATTGAAAATCAGGGAGTTGTACTGGTACCTCCTCTCCTGCTAACCAGGTTTCTTGTAAGGCTATCATCTCAAATCCAGAAAGGAATCTCACCAAATCACTGTCAACAGACTCTTTCCAGACAGCTACATTCCAGGTTACAATCTGTATAAATCTCTCTGAGACAAAATGTTCTGGGTAGGATGATTGGATAAAGATTCAGATAGTCAGTTTGTTTCTGGGGCTGGAACAATGTCAATACTTCCTGTGTATACACAGTTGTTATAAAGTTCAGCTTTCCTTTCTCTAGGTTGTGATTGTTGATCTTCTTTATCACAGAAGTTATTATTCAACAAATTCTGATCTGGTACTGATGACTCTGTATCTGTGAGCCCAGCAGCTACTGCTGACAATACACTCAGTCCATCCTTCTCATTTTCTAATTGCTGAGCCTGAGGACAAGTAAGGTTAGATTGAGAGCTGACAGCAAAGAGCTGCCCCAAATCAGGGCTCCTATGGGTAATATTGGCTTGCAGTGGTGAGTGGCAAGGTGTGGATGGAATATCTCCTTGAGAAGTAAGATCAGTGTTGTGGACAATGCTGGGGTCAGCTGGTGGAAGCATTTCTGGAGATTGCTCAGACTGATGCTCAGGAGCCAGCAATATTAGGTCATCAGCTACAGACTTATCTTCCAAACAGTTATGTGAAGATTATGCTACATTGACCCGTTGCATGTCTTTCTCTTTTGTATGGTTTTGCTTTGGACTGACACACCTTCTTTTATTTGTTGGGGGTTTTGTGCTCTCAGAGGCTGGATGTAGTAGCATTTCCACAGATGAGCAACTAGAAGGAAGTAAGGTGTTAAGAGCCTCAGTTGCAGTGGTGGCTGACTGCAGCATAGATTTAACTGTTTCAAGCTTAAGATCAGTTGTTGTTCCTCTGGGGGGAGAGTGGTAAACAGTTGAGTTAAATCTTCCTCATCTTCCAAAAAAATCATCTAAAACCTGTGTCTTTCCTTTAATTAGATCTGGAACATCTCTTTCTTTGTGTTTTTCCGGTTCTGACCTTGGCAATGAAGGCATTCTCCATTTTACAGATAGTGGATGGATGTGATTAGAGGCTCTACAGCTTGTACCATCCCCCCTTACTGGCTTGGCTTTCCTCCCAGAATTTAGCAAACACTGGATACAGCTGTTGTAAAAAACACATTGGCAGAATATGGAACTTCCTTAAATAGTTCTTAAGTTTGAAAAGCATTGATGGAAGAGTAAGCTGCCTAAAAGTTAACATTATCCTTTTCAATCCATGCCTGCTAGGAAGCCACAAGATTTCTATAAGTTCATTAGAGTATACCCTACATCAAAGAAGCTGAGAAAGGGAGTTTAATATTACCCATCTATTATGCCACCTGCCCTTATTCAAAGGCATATCAGCGAATTGCAGCAAGATCCTGTGTCTCTGCAAGATTAGTTTCTCCCCAATATCTTCTTTAACTGGAAATTTTTGTACTGACTGTACTGTCCATGGGTTAGAGGTAAGTTTTGGAATGTATGAGTTGCTACTTGTTTCCTTAACTGATCTGGGGATATGCTTTTCTATTGAAGTCTTTAATTCATCTATTTTTTTGTGAGCATCCAGAAGCTGATCAAATATAGCAATGACTGTTTGAGCTGTTAAGAGGCAATTTTTAGCAGCCAGATCCAGGTCTCCATCTAAATTCTTCCTGATATGAACACCATCCTCCCCTCTATCTCTGAGTAGAGCCTCCTTTTCAGAGTACGGGCAATCATTCACTTCCCAGTCCAAAGAGGAGTAAGAATTGTTAACAGCGGTTACAAGGGGAGAAGGAAAAGGAAAAAGAGACTTACACGCTGTGTCCTTAAGCTGGAGCAGGTCCTTTATCTTTGGTTGCCTAAAAGTCATTGCAGCCTTGTCTTGTGTGGGATTTCCTCTCAGCTGGATCTCCGGTTTGTGCCTCCTTTTAATCTTTTCAAATTCTTTTTTGTTCCTGCTTTATAATTTTGCATCCTTAATTAGTTTGAAGTTAGGATAGCAAACTAATTACTAAAACTACTTGAATAAAACTAAAAAAAAAGCACTAAAATGAGTAAAAGTTCAAGAGCTCTTTACAGAGCTGTCACTCTATCGCCATCTTGGATCCACCTCTAAGTAGAGGTGACTTCCGCCCTCCGACTGGAAAGCTGTCACCCCTCCCATATGTCCTGCAAGCCTGATGTGGAAGGAGCTGGGTCATTTTCCCTGCCCCCTACTTGTTCTCATTTGCCCCACAGTCCCCTCTACTCCATAGAAGAACACCTCTTGCACATTTTGGTCAGCCTCAAACTCCTGCAAGGCCAGTAGTAATTGAAGATGGGACTTGCCAAGGTATCAGTCATGAAAGTGGTGCACCAATTGCAGAGCATACACATCCATCGCTGCTGTCAGGATCAACGCAAGCTAGAAAACTTAGTTGCTTTTAATTTAGCTTAGCAATGTATGTTAAAGGGTTAATAGTAAAATGTTAATTGCAGGCCGCTTGCTTGTCCTGCCATTGAAGTTAGGAGAAAGAGGGGGAGAAGATGCCAGGTGCTGTTATCTCTTCAGCGGCGAGCGCTGTGAGAACTGGAGTGAGGTGCGAAAAATCCAAGTGGGAAACGAAAGGAGAAGGGGGGAATTGGGGCTTAAAAAGGGAAGGTATTGCCTTGTAGAGTTAGACTCAACAATCTATGATGCTGTGCACTTCTCCTAATAAAGAAATCTCTGATAGAACTGTTTCGTCTCCAATGGATTACTGAACTTTGGGAATGAGTGTGCAGACTCTGACAGCTGCCTTGCACGACTTGACTCTGGGTAGCCCTTCCAGTGCATCAGGTATTCTACCCTCTTCCCTCTGCATCTAGAATCTAGCACTGCCTTGACCTCATACTCTTCCTCCCCATTTACCAGTATGGGTATGTGTGCTGTCAGCGAATGCAGAGTGCAGGGGGGTGCCTCTTTCATTAGAAAAGGCTGATGGAATACTGGATAAACCTTCATTGATGCTGGCAATTGCAATTGGAATGCTATTGGGTTTATTTGTTTAATCACCAGGAAGGGACCAATAAATGTTGAGTCTAGTTTTCTGGAAGGCTGTGTGGAAGTCAAAAATTTTGTAGAAAGTCACACAAATCCCCTTCTGCAATTCTAGCCTCCTCCTCTCTGTGTGCATCTGCTGCTGTTCTGTATGCATCTTTTGCTAGCTCTAGCTGCTCCTTTAAAAGGCTTTGGGCCACTTGCCTCTCTTACAGGAAATCTGAGGCACAAGGGATGGTGCTTTCCTGCCTGGTTGTCAGCAAGACTCATGGGTGGAATCCATAAGTTGCCTGGAACAGGGACATATGATAGAGGAGTGTGTTGCATTGTTGTAGGCAAGTTTTGTAAGAGGTATGAGTTCACTCCAGTTGTCTTGCTGATAATGAAATATAGCATCTTAAATATTGCTGCAACAATCAGTTAACCTTCTCAGCTTCTCTGATGCCGGATGATATGAGTAAGACAAATGAATTTTAATTAATAAGCACAAGAGGGCCTTCCAAAATCTGGCAGTAAACTGACTTCCTCTGTCTGTAATCACATGATTTACCAATGCTCTGTATCTAAAAAAATGTTCCAAAAAGAGCTAAGCTGTTTCCTGGACTGTTGGGAGGCCCTTTCAAAGAATAAAATGGACTAGTTTAGTAAATAAATCAACTATTACTAAACCACGGGGGCTGGGGCTTGCATGGTTATCTGGGAAAAGGTTCATTCTGTTAATCCTGAGGAAGTGGACAGGGTTCTAGTAGCTGTCAGCTCAGCTATCTCTGTGTTAGATCCATGTCCCTCCTGGCTAGTTAAGGCTGCCCAAGAGGGGATGTGCCATTGGGTTCAGGCACTGGTTAACTCCTCCTTGAGGGAGGGGATAATCCCACCAGCTGTTAAGGAGGTGGTGATGCACCCCCTCAAGGGGCCATTGCTTGACCCAACTAGTTCTTTTTAAGGAAGATTGTAAAGAAGCTGGTCCCACTGCAGCTTCAGAGGATTCTAGAAGTAGCTGAACCCCTTTCCAGTCAGGATTCAGGCCAGAGTATGGGATTGAGATGGCATTGATTGTGCTTTTGGATGATCTCTGGCAGGAGTGAGATGGGGGTAGTGCATCCATCCTTGCTCTTCTTGACCTATCAGTGGCCTTTGATACCATCAATCATGGTATACTTCTGGATCAGCTGTGGGAGTTGGGGGTGGGCCACATTGTATTGTGCTCATTTTCCTCCTTCCTGTGGGGCTGGTTCCAGCTGGTGTTGATGGGGAGAGGTCCGGCCCATGGCCTCTACTATGTAGGATGCCAGAGGTCTCGGTTCTTTCTCTCCTTGTTTAACATGTACATGAACCCAATGGGTGAGGTCATCTGACAGTTTGGGATGACATATCACCCATACATTGATGACACTCAGCTTTATATCTTCATCCCAGGCCATCTGAGTGACATGGACATCCCAGGGCCTGCAGGGTGAGGGGGCCTAGATGGGGTGCGACAGGCTTCAGCTCAACCCAAGCAGAACTGAGTGGCATTGAGTGTGTGGACCTCCTGGTGCTGAGGATTTTCCATTTTGGTTCTAAATAGGGTGGCAGTGCCTCAGATAGACACGGTGTGCCATCTGGGGGTCCTCCTGGACTCGCAGCTCCTGCTTGAAGACCAGGTGGCAGTCATACCTAGAAGGGTCTTTGAGCCCTCAGGTTGTGCACCAGTTGAGCTGTTCCTGGACTGGGAGGCCCTGCTCATAGTAACTTGTGCCCTTGTGACCTCCTATCTGCACTACTACAACACGCTGTACATGGGGCTACCTTTGAAGAGCATGCAGAAGCTTCAACAGATGCAGAATGCAACAGCATGGTTAATTAATAGGACATTATTTGGAGCATATAACACCACTACTTTGTGAGCTGTATTGGCTACCAGCATGCTTCTGGGTGCAATTCAAGGTGCTGGCTGTCACCTTTAAAGTCCTTCATGATTTGGGGCTGGGTTAAGTAAGGGACCATCTTTCCCTGGTTGTTTGTAACTATCCTATCCAGTCTGACAGGATGGGCATGCTCTGGATCCTGTTGGCTAAGGGATGTAGACAGGCAGGGCCCAGAAGACAAGCCTTTTCTGCTATAATGCCCACCCTCTGGAACATTCTCCCTCTGGAGATTAGGTTGGCCCCAACCCTGTTGGCCTTTCATAAAATGTAAGAGTTGCCCCATTCAGCGCCAAATGAAACTCTCACGAAACATAGGTTCAGGCAAAGTACACTCGGGTGTAATGTGAGCAGATACAAACAAAGCCAGGGTTGGCTTGGCACAGATTACATATCATTTTATAGGCAACCCATTCCCGCGCTTTGCCAGCCCTGCCTTTCACTCCCGGCTCTCCCCCCCTCAGTTCGATGGCAGGTTCAGTCAGGGTCCTTTGTTTCATGGCCATCTTATTTGCGAGGCAGGTCCTGTGTGGCTGACTCACAATTGCGCTTGATGGGCGGCTGATCATGGCTTGAGCTGTTGAGCTCTTTGTTGCTGTTATCGGCACACCTGTAGCAGCTGGGGAAGTCCCACTTGTTACAAGATAATTGAAACCTTCGTGCTGGCTAATCGCTGCCACCTGCCGGCAGTTAACTTGCGGTGAGTGCTTCCTCTTTTGCTTGCCTGTGCCTGAGGCAAGGAAGCTGACCAGGCGCATTTGGAACTAGCTGGGTGGAATGGCGGCTACCTTGACTGGCATGTGCTGAGCCGGGCTGAACCTGACACTAAAGACCTGGCTTTGTGCTTAGGCCTGGGACCCAAAATATGTGAAGGGACCTGTCTTGACTATATGGATTTGGTTTTCTCAGCTGCTATGTATTTTAATTTTTGTATATGTATTTGTTTCATTTTTATTATTGTTTGCCACCAAGAGTTGCTAAGATGGGTGGTTATATAAATGGATTAAATAAATAAACAAACTAATTATTAAAATGTATCGTGGTTCATATTTGCTGTCTCAGAATTTGTTTTGTTTTTGTTTCTGAATTGATCAACAACTATAATACAGTTTACTCTACTCCAGGCCTGCACATGTGGCCCATGGCTACACATGGCCTGCCAAGCAGCCTCATGCCACCTGCCAGCATTTTTGAAAACTCAACGAATTCCCTGCTGCCAAATGCTGCAAGGAAGGATCCATTGCTGCCACCTAGTTTTTCACAACCACCTCCACTCAAAGACATATTGCTTAGTGCCTTCCGTGCTTCCAGGTCTGACCAATGCTGCTGGCTCCATCACTGCCACTGTGCTGCTAGCTGCCAAACAGCTGATTGGTGTGCCAGGTATTTCTTTGTGGCCCACAATTATTGTTAATGTATCCCCTCTACGCTTCCTAGTTGTTTGCCACTTATGTACAACCTGTACTCATACACTCTATTTTGCCTGCCAGCTTTGGTACATTAATTTACAGATCCATACAAATGACCTCATATAAATTATCTAACATTTACTACAAATCATTCTGGTTCTCAGCCAACAAAACAACCACCCCTGTGTACAAAAAAAACATGCCCAACCAAAAACCTCTAACATCACTACAAACTTTCCTTACACATTGATCCATAAATACATTACAAAACATTCTTACCTTACTCCCTGCTCATTGTTGAACCATTTGCTAAACATCCCTTTTATTGTTTGTTTAGAATGCCTTGCTTTGCTCCCATTATATAGTGTGCATATTGCAGTCAGCAATCTTCTATATTTACATAAAATATTTCATAGAACTTGATCAAACACTTCTCTAAATATAAACATACAGTAATGTTTCTTACATTTATGCATTTTTCAATGATCTACAGAAGAGCAAAATCTGCTCAGCACAAAACCACACTGTTCTTCCCAAATGTTGCTCATTGTAACCTTTCCTATTCTTTCAGTTAGAGCTCTGCCACGTATTTTTCCTTAACAAACTGTCCCTCTTGGTTTTTGCATTCTCTTTGGTTTCTTTTCCCTTTGTCTTATAGCAGCATTCTTTTCCAATTCTCAGGTACATACATGGAAAACAAACTGCACTGTAAGCAAACTGCCTCCATATTTTAACAGTTCTTGAGTTACATTGTGTACTTCTGTGCTTTTACAGCATTTATGACTTCCTATTCATGATTTTTTTCTTAGCCACTTACACTTATATATTAATTTCAATTCTGCTCAACATACCACTATCATTCCCATACAAATCTCTAAAATATTCACTGCAGCATTCCCTCACTAGCTTCATCCCAAGTGATTTCCTCATTTTTATTTTTAGCCCAGCAACTTTGCTTGAAACTCTTTTTAGCCCTTTTCAGCCACTTCCAAAACATTTTTATTCCCATAAAAAAATACTCAGTATTCTCTCTGCCGATTCCTTGCTCTTTGAATATATTTTGCAACTATCTTTTTCTCTCCAAATGTATTATACAACATCTTTCTCATTTTTTTTCCTGTACTCTGTAACACAATTCTTTCACCGAGCAGTACTCCGTTCTACATTATTTCCATTCATTCTGCGGGGAAATGAATCAATGTCCTCATATTTTTTGTTATAGTACTGATACTGTCTCTTCCTGAAGTCATTCTACTTTCACTCTCTTTTTCACTTCATTCATTTTCTTCAGTGTCTATTTTCCCCTAAGATCATTCTTGACATTACACTATAATGGCATGTCTCACATTTAGAAACCCTCATCAGCTTGTATCCTTCACACATTCTCTCAATCTTTCATCATAATGAAATCAATTGTGCTTTTGGATTCATTCCTTTTGTATATACAGTACTGTGCAAAAGTTTTAGGCAGGTGTGAAAAAATGCTGTAAAATAAGAAAGCTTTCAAAAATATATATTGTAGCTGTTTATCAATTTACGAAATGCGAAGTGAGTGAACAGAAGAGAAATCAAAATCAAATCAATATTTGGTGTGACTACCCTTTGGCTTCAAACCAGCATCAATTCTTACACTTGCCCACTTTGAACACTTGCAGAAAGTCAGGGATCTTGTAGGATTAGAGTTAGGTGTATGATGAACCAATTATACCAAGCAGGTGCTAATGATCATCAATTTCATATGTAGGTTAAAACAGTAATTAACTGAAACAGAAACAGCTGTGTAGGAGGCTTAAAACTGGGTAAGGAACAGCCAAACTCTGCTACTAAGGTGAGATTGTGGAAGACAGTTTCATGTCACAGGTCATATACCATGGCAAGACTGAGCACAGCAACAAGACATAAGGTAGTTCTCCCAGGAAGAAGGTCTCTCCCAGGCAAAAATTTCAAAGCAGCCTGGGGTTTCAAGATGTGCTGTTCAAGCTCTTTTGAAGAAGCATAAAAAAAACGGGCAACATTGAAGACCGTAGACACAGTGGTTGGCAAAGGAAACTTAATGCAGCAGATGGAAGACACATCATGGTTACTGCCCTTCAACATCGGAAGATGTCCAGCAGTGCCATCAGCACAGAACTGGCGGAAACCAGTGGGACCCAGGTGCACCCATCTATTGTCCAGAGAAGTCTGGCCATAAGTGGTCTTCATGGAAGAATTGTGGCCAAAAAGCTATCCCTCCGACGTGGAAACAAGGCTAAACGACTCAACTATACATGAAAACAAAGGAACTGGGGTGCAGAAAAATGGCAGCAGGTGCTCTGGACTGCTGAGTCAAAATTTGAAATATTTGGCTGTAGCAGGAGGCAGTTTGTTTGCTGAAGGGCTGGAGAGTGGTACAATAATGAGTGTCTGCAGGCAACAGTGAAGCATGGTGGAGGTTCCTTGCATGTTTGGGGCTGCATTTCTGCAAATGCAATTGGAGATTGGGTCAGGATCAATGGTGTCCTTAATGCTGAGAAATACAGGCAGACCATCATGCCATACCATCAGGGAGGCATGTGATTGGCCCAAATTTATTCTGCAGCAGGACAACAACCCCAAACATACAGCCAATGTCATTAAGAACTATCTTCAGCGTAAAGAAGAACAAGGAGTCCTGGAAGTGATGGTTTGGTCTCCACAGAGCCCTGATCTCAACATCATCGAGTCTGTCTGGGATTACATGATGAGACAGAAGGATCTGAGGCAGCCTATATCCACAGGAGACCTGTGGTTAGTTCTCCAAGATGTCTGGAACAACCTACCTGCCGAGTTCCTTCAAAAACTGTGTGCAAGTGTACTTAGAAAAATTGATGCTGTTCTGAAAGCAAAGGGTGGTCACACCAAATATTGATTTGGGTTTTTTTTCTGTTCACTCACTTTGCATTTTGTAAATTGATAAACATAAACAATTACAATATATATTTTTGAAAGCATTCTTACTTTACAGCATTTTTTCACACCTGCCTAAAACTTTTGCACAGTACTGTATACAATAGACTTATGCTTAACCACAGATGTGAAACAGATTTTTTTAATAAGCACATGCTTACCATTCTCATTCATTCTTGGGCACCTTCCAGGCCCAGTAACTTTTTCTGTACTCTCATCTTGTTCCCATCCATCTCATAGCATGAATTTTCCAATGAATCAGTATTTCAGAATACTATAACGTTTTCTCCAAAACTATCCCTAGTTCTTCCATACTCACACACAAAGCCACCAAAAGTTATGGAGGAGGAGGAGGGATTAAAAGCTCCAAAATGCCCAGCAACTGGGTGTCCTGACATAGGTGCAAGATCTTCTCCTGGGGTGGGGGAGGGGATATATTGTCAGGTCCAGCCTGGCTCAGCACACGCCATTCAAGCTAGCCGCCATTCCGCCTAGCTAAGTTCAAACGCGCCTGGTCAGCTTCCTTGCCTCAGGTGCAGGCGATCGAAAGAGGAAGCGCTAACTGCAAGTAAACTGCCAACAGGTGGCGGCAATCAGCCTACGGCAGGATTCAATTACTTTGTAACAAGCGGGACTTTCCCCAGCCGCCGCAGGCAAGCAGCCGACAATAGAGACAAAGAGCTCCGCAGCTCAAGTCGTGCTCAACCGCCCATCACGCGCAATCGTGAATCAGCCTCATGGGACCTGCCTCGCAAGCAAGAAAGCAGAAAACAAAGGACCCTGGCTGAACTTGCCATCGGACCGAGGTGGGGAGTGTTGCGCAGAGTGCAGCAAAGAATCCCATAAATCCTGCCGGGGGCGGGGCAAGGATGGGCAAAGGCAGGCAGGGGCGGTCAACAGGCGGGACTTGCTAAGCACAGGAACGGGGAGACTATAAAATGCAATGTAACCTGTGCCAAGCCAACCCTGGCTTTGTCTATAACCACCTGCATTACACCTAAGTAAATTGCTTTTGTACGAGCCTGCGTCTCACGGAGTCTTTATTCGGCACTGAATGCGGCAACTCTTACATATATAACCAGTCACTGTAACATAGCTCTCTCTGTTCCAAAGAAAATGGAACAGAAAGTAAGATGGCAGATGGGTTCCTAAGGAGGTTTTCTGTCCTGGCCTGCACAGAAATCTGAAGCTTTCTACATGTGAATCTGGATGACTAGAAAAAGGGCCTCCTATATAGTTCCAAGTGCCTCCTGGAAGGAGGAAACATCTATGAGGACCCCTCAAAGTTCTTTGGTTGCAAGATGATGATCATGGGGGATGTAACCCATAAGATATTCCAGTTGTGATGAATCCACTGTAAAATATATCCAGCAGCAATATAGCTTCCATCAGTAATTAAGTCCTCACTGAACTGATTACTGAACGGAAGCTGGATGCTAAACAATGGTTGGCTCTTTCTCTCTAGATTTGTAGTTGTAGGCCCACTGGGGTTTAAGTGCACTGGAAGAGCTTCTTTGTGCTTCTTTGAACAAAATAAAGTAGGGAATATGGGTTTATCATCTTTTATTTTGCATGGATGTAGATTTCAGCGGGCCAACTGAAGGCTTGTTCACTTTCTGAGAGATGCAAAATAGGAATTGAGACATTCTGCCTTTTCATCATTCTCCTGCTTGCTATGCTTCCAAGTATTCTGTAATTATTTCCAGTAATCATTTGCTAGTACAATTTCAGTAATAATGTCCCCTTTTGCCTATATTCCCTCTAGTCATTTTCTGCTGTCAGAACTTGCAGCAATTGAATGAATGGCCAAAAGAGGACTGATTTATTATGGATAGTAAACGCTAGGTCTGCTTGCTTTAATTCTGCCATTTGTAACAAGGGGGGGAGGAAATGAAAGAAGACAGAACTGGTGTCATCCCGAAGGCCAGGAAGAAAAGTTGTTATCAGAGTGAGGAATTCATAAGGCCACGACTCGGTGAGAAAGGAATCTGGCACCAAAGAAGGTAAAAGTAGGAGGGAAAATTACACAGGCTTTAGTTTTAGCAATGATTTGCTTAGAGCTGCATGTACCATCCAATAAAGGAGATTTTATCTGAACCAGGCCTGGTTTCATGAGAATTCTTCTGGATTGGGATTTGGACATTGTAGGCTTGACATCTGCATTGAGAGGCAGCAGTAGCCAAGGGGGCAGAGATGGCTCTGGTGAAGGCAGATACTGGGCAGACTACAGGTGAAACTCGAAAAATTAGAATATCGTGCAAATGTTCATTTATGTCAGTATGGCAATCCAAAAGGTGAAACCAATATATGAGATAGACGCATTACATGCAAAGCGAGATATGTCAAGCCTTACTTTGGTATAATTGTGATGATTATGGCGTACAGCTTATGAAAACCCCAAATTCACAATCTCAGAAAATTAGAATATTACATGACATCAATAACACAAGGATTGGAAATAGAACAATATCGGATCTCTGCAAAGTATAAGCATGCATATGTACTCAGTACTTGGTTTGGGCCCCTTTTGCAGCAATGACTGCCGCAATGTGGCGTGGCATGGATGCTATCAGCCTGTGGCACTGCTGAGGTGTTATGGAAGACCAGGATGCTTCAATAGCAGCCTTCAGCTCCGCTGCATTGTTCGGTCTCATGTCCCTCATCTTTCTCTTGGCAATGCCCCATAGATTCTCTATGGGGTTCAGGTCAGGCGAGTTTGCTGGCCAATCAAGCACAGTAATCCCCTGGTCATTGAACCAGGTTTCGGTACTTTTGGCAGTGTGGGCAGGTGCCACGTCCTGCTGGAAAATGAAGTCAGCATCCCCATAAAGCTCGTCTGCGGAAGGAAGCATGAAGTGCTCCAAAATCTCCTGGTAGACGGCTGCGTTGACCCTGGACTTAATGAAGCACAGTGGACCAACACCAGCAGATGACATGGCTCCCCAAATCGACACAGACTGTGGACATTTCACACTGGACTTCAAGCATCGTGCATTGTGTGCCTCTCCATTCTTCCTCCAGACTCTGGGTCCTTGGTTCCCAAATGAGATGCAAAAGTTGCTCTCATCAGAAAAGAGGACTTTGGACCACTGGGCAACAGACCAGTTCTTTTTTTCTGTAGCCCAGGTAAGACGCTTCTGACGTTGTTTGTTGTTCAGGAGCGGCTTGACAAGAGGAATACGACATTTGAAGCCCATGTCCAGGATCCGTCTGTGTGTGGTGGCTCTTGATGCACGAACTCCAGCCTCAGTCCACTCCTTGTGAAAGTCCCCAACACTTTGGAATGGCCTTTTCCTGACAATCCTCTCCAGGCTGCGGTCATCCCTGCTGCTTGTGCACCTTTTTCTACCACACTTTTCCCTTCCACATAACCTTCTATTGATGTGCTTTGATACAGCACTTTGGGAACATCCAACTTCTTTTGCAATTACCTTTTGGGGCTTTCCCTCCTTATGGAGGGTGTCAATGATGGTTTTCTGCACAACTGTCAGGTCAGCAGTCTTTCCCATGCTTGTGATTCCTACTGAACCAGCCTGAGAGACCATTGAAAGGCTCAGGAACCCTTTGCAGGTGTTATGGATTCATGAGCTGATTAGAGTGGGACACTTTGAGCCTAGAATATTGAACCTTTTCACACTATTCTAATTTTCTGAGATTGTGAATTTGGGGTTTTCATAAGCTGTACGCCATAATCATCACAATTATACCAAAGTAAGGCTTGACATATCTCGCTTTGCATGCAATGCGTCTATCTCATATATTGGTTTCACCTTTTGAGTTGCCATACTGACATAAATGAACATTTGCACGATATTCTAATTTTTCGAGTTTCACCTGTATACCAAAGCACAACAGGAAGGAAGCCAAATGAAAGCAAGGAGACAAAAGCAGACATGGCATCAGCAATAGTACAAGAATCGCTGTGGGCACTCAGCAGGAAGTTAAGAAGCTCTACTAAATCAGGATCCAAGAAGCTGCAACACTACTAGAATAAACACCCTCTTGCTGGGGATGCTGATGTGTGGGGAGAATAGCTGTTCTCAGGCAACCAATTTTACATTTAAATTTTCAGTATCATCATTCTGAGTGTTAAATAATTCCTGTATATAAGAATTATATAAAGATATAAAGAAATCATATAGAGTTGCAAGAAATGATGCAATTTTATTAGATGTAACACAAAATTGTTCTCAAATAATCTTAGCATACTACCAGTACTGAAGAAGATTGAAATTTCACAACAAATGTGAACCCTGTGCAAAACAGATCCATTTGCTGCTTAGACTGATTTACTTTCTTCAGTAGAGGTTGAAGATGTAGTGTTCTTTAATACTACAAATATCTCAGAACCTACTGACAAGGTATTAGAAAGGGAGAACTGTGCCCCAGAGTGATTTGCCAGGTATATTCCAAAGTTAGTCTGAAAAAAAGACACAGCACATAAGCACATCACAGTAAACTTATATGATGAAATCAAGGCTACCAGATCTAGGCTTCAAAAATCTAATTAAATGGAAATTAAATGGAAACAAATAGTCCCAGATTATTGCAGTCCACTTATGGTAGCTATAATGAAATAGAGTATGCAATAACAACCTGCAGTTCCCCTGGATTGGATAAATAAAATTCCAGGAATTAAGAGGAATATACTAAGCAATAGAAAAAATATCCAAATTTTAAATGATATTTAGAACCATTCTCAATTTAAGTTCTCTAAATGTATTTTGAGTTTCTAAGTGAATACTGTTATATTTGCCAGAAGAGTGGTTCAGTAGTGGAACCAATTACTAAAGGATGAATATGGGAGGCATATCTCATAGTATCTCATAGTAAGTGGCTGCCACTGATGCTTTGGTGAAAGTGGTTTGTGATTTTCCTGTTATCAGGTAGTTTAGGAAGTAAAAGTTTATTCCTTTGGCCCCAAAACTCCTGATGAAACTAAGTTGCCTGTTTGGGTTTGGAAAAGCCTTGGGCAGAAAGGATTCAAATGCTGGAGGTATCGTATGTATGTATGTATGTATGTATGCATGTATGTATCACATTTAGATAGCTGCCCATCTCTCGCAAACGTAAAATATGTAATGAAAACAAGGGAAGAATTAGAGAAAGATGGGCACCCTTGCCATTGGTTTATGTATACACAACGAAAGGAACAATTTACCGTATTTTTCCGACTATAAGACGATACTTTTTTCTAAAATTCTTACGCTAAAAATTGAAGGGCGTCTTATTCAAGGAAGTCAGCCAAGGAGAGAACCGCGCGGTTGCAAAACTGCCCATACTTTGTCTCTGCAGACAGGCTTCCTCCTATTGCTAGCCTCCAATCACGAGTGAAATAGCTTGTCTCCCAAACAGACTTCCTCCAATCACGAGCCTTATGTAACTAACGTCAGCTGATGCCGAACAAACCAATTAGAGGAAGTCTGTTTGCAGAGACAAGCTATCGGCAGTTTCACTCGTGATTGAATGTAATCAGTTATGCAAAAGAGCATGGAAATAGAGCTGCAGAGAGACGGTTTGGACCTCCTCCCACCAAGTGTATCAGGTAAATGTTAACTAATTACTAAATAAAACTGTGTTCTGCACTATCTTTAAAATATTGATTTCTTAATTTTGGGTTGGAAAAGTGGGGGTCGTCTTGTACATGGGGGCGTCTTATTGACGGAAAAATACGGTAAATTAGATGTGAAAAGATATAGATTTACAAAAGAACCAACCTGGTGGGATAGTCAAATATGTTTTGAGATTGATCACATGATTGCCAAGATATATAAAATATTATTACAATTAAAATTGAAAGATGTACAAACTAAAGATTGTATGATCAAGTGGGTAAACAATTTTGGATATAATGCTGAATATGACCAATGGGAAAGGATGTGGACTAGGGGAATTAAATTTACATTGAGTTACAACCTGAAGGAGAACTTTTACAAAATGATGTATAGATGGTACATAACCCCAGACAAACTATCAAAAATGTTTAACAATACATCAAATATCTGTTGGAAATGTGGAAGGGAAATAGGTACATTCTATCTATATGTGGTGGTCTTGCATGAAAGCTAAAAAATTTTGGACATTAATAACCAATACTATCCAAAAAATGTTGGCAATATAGTTAAAAAATCAGAACTATATCTACTGGGTTTAATGGACAAAGAACTCGAAAAGAAACATGGAAAGCTCTTGCTATATTTGATAACTGCAGCTCGGATTATTTATGCTTCACGGTGGAAGGAAGAAAATATCCCAACAATTGAAGAAGAGACTATTAAGACAATGGACTAGCTCAGATGGCTAAACTTACGGATCAGTTAAATGACAAGAATATGATTACAAGAATGATTGGTGACCTTTTCTTAGATACATGGAATTAACATAAAAAATAACATTGTGTATATAAAATGTAGTTGTCAAATATCTAATTAGAGAGAAATATAGGAGATATTTATCGGCACTAGTAAAGATGTGAAAATAATATATTTGTAGATACATTCACCATTCAGACAGTTGGAAACCCCACTTTTAAAATGTTGTTTTCTTTTCTTTTTCTCTTTTCCTTTGTCTGTATTTTTCCTTCTTTACTATGTTTCTTCTTTTCTATATATATATCGTTCTATGTTATACTTTTATGTATATATTGTTATATGTTTATGGTGTTTTGTATGTATTATGCAACGTCTTACACGTTTGCATTTGTTATTTTTAATTATTAAAGTTTAAAAATATTTATTTAAAAAAAGTTTAAAATTTTTGAATTTTAAAATATACAAACTCCACGGAGAGAATATTAATCAAAGTGGACCATCTAAGAATATCTCTGGTTTCCAAAGACCCCCAGTCCTGATGATATAACCGTGTCTTGAGGGGCCTCCTAAATGACAGCAGGGAAGGGGTGAGCCTCACTTCAGGAGGGAGAATGTTCCACGAGGAGGGAGCCACAGCACAGAAGGCCCGTATCCTGGGACCCACTAAATGTAAGTTCCTGGCTGTTGGAACACGTAGCATACCTTTCCTGCTGGATCTACAGGTGAAACTCAAAAAATTAGAATATCGTGCAAATGTTCATTTATGTCAGTATGGCAACTCAAAAGGTGAAACCAATATATGAGATAGACGCATTACATGCAAAGCGAGATATGTCAAGCCTTACTTTGGTATAATTGTGATGATTATGGCGTACAGCTTATGAAAACCCCAAATTCACAATCTCAGAAAATTAGAATATTACATGACATCAATAACACAAGAATTGGAAATAGAACAATATCGGATCTCTGCAAAGTATGCATATGTACTCAGTACAAAGCATGCATATGTACTCAGTACTTGGTTTGGGCCCCTTTTGCAGCAATGACTGCCGCAATGCGGCGTGGCATGGATGCTATCAGCCTGTGGCACTGCTGAGGTGTTATGGAAGACCAGGATGCTTCAATAGCAGCCTTCAGCTCCGCTGCATTGTTCGGTCTCATGTCCCTCATCTTTCTCTTGGCAATGCCCCATAGATTCTCTATGGGGTTCAGGTCAGGCGAGTTTGCTGGCCAATCAAGCACAGTAATCCCCTGGTCATTGAACCAGGTTTCGGTACTTTTGGCAGTGTGGGCAGGTGCCACGTCCTGCTGGAAAATGAAGTCAGCATCCCCATAAAGCTCGTCTGCGGAAGGAAGCATGAAGTGCTCCAAAATCTCCTGGTAGACGGCTGCGTTGACCCTGGACTTAATGAAGCACAGTGGACCAACACCAGCAGATGACATGGCTCCCCAAATCGACACAGACTGTGGAAACTTCACACTGGACTTCAAGCATCGTGCATTGTGTGCCTCTCCATTCTTCCTCCAGACTCTGGGTCCTTGGTTCCCAAATGAGATGCAAAAGTTGCTCTCATCAGAAAAGAGGACTTTGGACCACTGGGCAACAGACCAGTTCTTTTTTTCTGTAGCCCAGGTAAGACGCTTCTGACGTTGTTTGTTGTTCAGGAGCGGCTTGACAAGAGGAATACGACATTTGAAGCCCATGTCCAGGATCCGTCTGTGTGTGGTGGCTCTTGATGCACGAACTCCAGCCTCAGTCCACTCCTTGTGAAAGTCCCCAACACTTTGGAATGGCCTTTTCCTGACAATCCTCTCCAGGCTGCGGTCATCCCTGCTGCTTGTGCACCTTTTTCTACCACACTTTTCCTTTCCACATAGCCTTCTATTGATGTGCTTTGATACAGCACTTTGGGAACATCCAACTTCTTTTGCAATTACCTTTTGGGGCTTTCCCTCCTTATGGAGGGTGTCAATGATGGTTTTCTGCACAACTGTCAGGTCAGCAGTCTTTCCCATGCTTGTGATTCCTACTGAACCAGCCTGAGAGACCATTGAAAGGCTCAGGAACCCTTTGCAGGTGTTATGGATTCATGAGCTGATTAGAGTGGGACACTTTGAGCCTAGAATATTGAACCTTTTCACACTATTCTAATTTTCTGAGATTGTGAATTTGGGGTTTTCATAAGCTGTACGCCATAATCATCACAATTATACCAAAGTAAGGCTTGACATATCTCGCTTTGCATGTAATGCATCTATCTCATATATTGGTTTCACCTTTTGAGTTGCCATACTGACATAAATGAACATTTGCATGATATTCTAATTTTTCGAGTTTCACCTGTATATGCTTAGAACTCTGATAACCAAAATTGTTTGCCCAGATTTCTGAGCTTTGGCTTGATTTTAATACAGTGGTACCTCGGTTCACGAACTTAATTTGTTCCGCGACTCTGGTCACGACCCGAAATGGTCGTGAACCGAATCAAATTTTCCGATAAGGTTCAATGTAAATACGGTTAATCCGTTCTGACCCCAAATTTGGTCGCCAACCGATTTCTGGTCACGACCCGAATCAAATTTCCCCATAAGGTTCAATGTAAATACGGTTAATCCGTTCTGAACCATATGCTTTTTTTTAAAAAAACCGCAAAAATATGACACAAAGTACAGTACGAAGCTAACCTTGCTCGACGCGACTCCCAGCGTGGAGGACAGGAAGGCGGGTGGGGAGGCGGTTATTGTTTGGAGGGAGAGTCCCCCTCCCTACAGGATGCCGCGACCACGTGTCACAGGA
Source organism: Liasis olivaceus (assembly GCA_030867105.1). Classification (NCBI taxonomy): domain Eukaryota; kingdom Metazoa; phylum Chordata; class Lepidosauria; order Squamata; family Pythonidae; genus Liasis; species Liasis olivaceus. The sequence goes on from CM061351.1 coordinate 62,902,820, forward strand.
GGGAAAATGGCCGCGGTTACTGCTTGGAGGGAGAGTCCCCCTCCCTACAGGAAGCCGCGACCACATGTCACGGGAGGGAAAATGGCCGCGGTTACTGCTTGGAGGGAGAGTCCCCCTCCCTACAGGAAGCCGCGACCACGTGTCACGGGAGGGAAAATGGCCGCGGATCCTGTTCGTCACCCGATCCGGCATTCGCGAACGGAGGCAAATTTTTGCAGCCGGAGCTGTTCGTGAACCGAATTGTTCGTGAACAGATGCGTTCGTGAACCGAGGTACCACTGTATATAGTCTATGCCTATTAACACTGGATTTATTGCTTTTATTATACTGAACACTGGACTTTGACCCTGCTTGTGGTGTTCTGAGGTAAGTGGCTCTTGTGCTTGCTTTTTTAGAATATCTGCTTTGTTGGTACCTCTAGACCACTAGGCAAAGTGATATTTTTTAAAATTCTTCCATTTTTTTAGCAGACAACTTTGCTTGAAGTAGTCATTTGAAATATCACCTATATTAAGTGATGACAAAAAGCTGAAGATACCAATTTTACAGTAAGGAAAAAAAGCACTGAGGGATCAGAAGAATGGATCATTAAAACAGTGCTTGTACACTGACCTTTCTGTCTCTAATGGAAGATAATCTTTGCAGAAAGTCCTTGTTTCGCTGTCCAGTTTGTTGATTAATGCAGATAACCATACATCTGTGACATGGTCCTATAACCTGAAATTTGCACAGAAAAATCTCTGAAATATTACTCAGACAGAATGCAGGACAAACCTCAGCAGGAAGCATCTAGCAGCTATTCTTACTAGGTTTGTGCAAAGATCACCCAACCTCTTCTGGGGCTGAATCATCAGCTCAGAAAGTAGATGCTTTGATTCAAGCCAAGGGTTAGCTTATTCTAGCTCTATCTAATAATGGGGTGTTAAAACAAACTAGATCCATTAGCACAAAAACCTTCAGGCACTTAAGAAAATAGTCTGGCACCAGTTGGTGACAGCTGGCCTGGTCCCTTCTCCCAATCCAACTACTTCCACCACATGATCCTACAAGCTCTAACTCTTTAGAGCAGGAATAGGTGATGCAATGGATGCACATGCCTGGAGGCTGCCTGGATAAGGAGAAATAGGCTCCACTCAGGCAAGACAGAATCTGGTGATTCTTGGTTAGCAGATACTATTCTCCCATGTAGAGTAGGGCTGCAAGTTGGGATTCTCTTGAATTCACTGCCCTGCTGGAAAAGCAAGTGGAAATGCCCCTGATTAGAGCTGGAGGCACTGAATGTCACTCATGCCCTTGTCATCTTACACTTGGATTATTGTAATTTGCTTTACGGGAGTTGTCCTTGAAGACCATTTGGAAATTTCAGTTGGTGCAAAATGCAGCAACCCATATACTTATGTGGCAGTCTCATTACTGCCATGGAACAGAATGGAATGGGAGCTGCACTGGCTGCCACTACGTTTCTAAATGCTATTCAAAATGTTACCTATAAAGCTCTGTATCACTCACAAGGCCATTCCCAAATAGATTTTGCCCACTCAGCCCATGCAAATAGAGAGTGCATTCTCAAGTCTCCACCTATCCTGAGGTATGAGAGGTGGTGTTATGGAAGTGGGCATTCTCTGTGGGAGTTCCCCTCCTTTAGAACAACTTGCCCCCAAAGCAAGGATATCCCCCATTATTGTGGCCTTTCAAAGGCTTGTAAAGACCTAGCTGTTTCAGAAAGCCTTTGGAGACTGATTGGTAGTGCTGAATGTGGGTTGGTTTTATGTAACTGTTTATATTTAATGTACATTTTAAATTTCTATTTGCATTGTTACATTACTGTTGCTCTATGGTACACCACTTACAGCAGTTAAGACTGAAGCATATAATCTTACAAAGAAATAAATAAGCTCCCAGAATTTCCCTTGGTGCTCTCCAGACTCCCTGCCTAACCTGACTGTAAAGATTAACTTAATTAAAAAATTAAATAGGAAGCTGGCACATTGTAATGCACCAGCATTTTGCATTATATTTGTTTGCTATAATGTACCTGGTTCTTACCAAGTTTTCTCTTGGATGTAGAGCACCTCCTAGAGTGGGGGGAACCAGCTTGCCTTCTGATAAGTAGATGTTTTGGGGCTACATGTGAACACCATGGCAGCCATTTGGTGAAGGTGACCCTGACCCCAAAACATTGCCTACTCCTGTGATAAAGGTGGAACAGGTTGTTTGTCTATGAAAGGATAGTGATATTCATCTCCTCTGAAGACTATCTTGGCTGCCCCTTTAGTGCAACCCTTACTCTATATTCAGTACAATAAAAGATACAGGAATCTCATTCTATTTTTATTTTCTGTGATTGTAAAACCATTTGCAGAACCAAATGCTCTGCAGCATTTTCAAAGCCTCTATCGTAATTCTCCATAATTCAGTACAAACTGAATGAAAATCCTTGATTTCCTCTTTGCCCAATCAGTGGCTGATTATCTTTCTTGAAATAAGATGTTGCAACTTCACTCCTTTGTATAGTCACAGCCTGCAGCTTACTTCTGTTTCAATTTACATCAATGAAAGTAAGAATTATTCCTTGTGAAAAGTTACTCTTGGCTTAATACCAGAGGACAAAAGGGAGAAGTAGCCTTACAAGTAGAAATTGCAAATCAAGGCTGATCTCCAGGCCCTGTAGTTTCTGAGGCTATCTATTGCACAGCTTACTTAGAAGTGGTTTATGCTGGTTCTCTCTCTCTTCAAGCAGATTCTCCCAGGACTTTTTCTCCACAGCATTACTGCCTGTTAATAATTCCCAATTTATTTATTTTTTATCCTAGTTTGTCATAAGTAAAGACCTTTTTTTTTTCATTCTGCATAGGAACCTTTTTTCTCCCTAGCAGGCTTAACAATTCTCCAGAGTGGCATATCTCAAATTACTAAATGCAAAGAGACAGCTTTGAAACTTTAAGGGAAACATTTTTTTTTTAAAAAATTGATACTTGGAGGCTTATAGAAGTGGAGGAAAATCAGGACTTCCTGTCTTTTATTTTTTTTTAAATATGTAACATTTAATCTTCAAATCTTCTTACACAAGTATACAAATGAAACTTTTCCTGAATTGCATCTAACTATGGCAAAAACATGTCTTGGCTACCACTTTTTTCTTCTGTCTTGATGCTGCCTTCATCTAATTTCCAGCCCATATCTGAGAAAGGCTTAAGTTGTCATTAGCTATATTAGTGTTAAAATAGTGTTTCCCCTTATCCCAACACGTTTTATTATGGATACAAAGTGATGTGATTCACTAACCAGTTTTCAAGGCAGTGTCAGGTGGTCTTAGGGGGCAGAATCAGCCCAGCATCTATTAGCCACTGTAGGAAGGTATAGTTATACCTTGTCTCCTCCAATTTCTGGGCACTGTCTTTTGGGTCATTCTGATTTTGGCAGCAGGAGAGTCTGATTCTTTCAACAGGGTTCTCTCCCTGAAGTTACCAGTTCTCTGAAGAGCTTCCCAGCTCAGAGATTTGGATCAGACTGAATAGCAGCTGATATAACAGAACTGAAAAGAGTGCTGACAGCAACAACCAAAATGATAAGATGATTCAAACACTTTTCTTACAAAAAAAGCTAGTGTTTGGGACACTTCAGCTTGGAAAAAGTAACTGAGGGAAGAACCTGACTGAATGTTTAAAATCAAGCATGGCATTTCAGGAATTTTTTTCTCTGTCTCAAAACACTGAGATCAGGGGTCATCCAATGAAACTGACCGGAAGGAGAATTAGAACAGACAGAAGAAAGTACTTCACACAGTGCATGGTTAACCTATGAATTCATTACCACAGGATGTGGTGACAGCTACTAAGTTAATTGGCTTTGAAGGAGGTTTGGATAACTTCATGGAAAACAAGGCTATCGATCTTGAAGATTCAGTGTTACCTCTGAGTTGGGAATAGCATGCTGTCAAATACCAGTTACAGGGGGAAATGTTTGGGGATATGTCTGTAGTTTCTATTTGTGAGCACCACAGAGGTAACTGGTTAGTCCCTATGAGAAACAAAATGTTGGAGTTAAGATGGGCTTTGCTTGATCCAACAAGGCTAGCTCGGACTGCAGTCTATGCAAAAGATAAAGCAAGCTGCTATTTTGATCCTTGTAGCTAGCCAATATTATTCTGTAGATGTCAGGTTTAGCCCAGAGAACTCCAGGAGACCATTCAGATTCAATCCAGCAAGGTTTATTTGGCTACAACCTCTATACAGAATCTTCCCAGACTGGAAATAGTTCCCAGGGTCAATCAGTAAATACCGCTTGCATTCCTCAGGGAGGTGCCAGCCTCATCCTCTTATCTCTCCCCCGCGGTTCAGGAGACAAAAGAATATTTTTTACTCCCCGACCCTGGCCTCTATCTTCCCATATCCCCACAATAGTATCCCTTTTGGTTTCTTGCATTGATCTTTGTTTTGTCTTGTCTCAGTAAGCTTTGCAACTACAAATGAGAGCTGCAGCCATTCCATACCCTGAAATGTAGAGGACCAATGGCAATCTGATCCCACAAGTCTTCTTCAAATGGTTCATTTGTTCTGATAACAATGTTGGCCCGGAATCGATAAATTAATTCCTGAGGAAGAAATGATTCACCTAGGCTGTTTCAGAGAGACAAACAATAAAATAATAGTTAAGACTAACTCAAACGATACATTATAATTTTAGTTTAGTTAACTTAGTAGAATTATAGTCCATTATTTAAAATGTAATAGAGACAAAGATTACAATGAAAAAATCCACACGCAAATACAAAAAGAAAGTTTTAAATTGTCTAATTTAAATTGTCTGAATCCTCTAATGCAAATTCTATTATAGAATAATAATAATAATAATATAAGAATAACTTTATTGTCATTCTACTATGCACTATACACCAAGTGCATAATAAATTAAATTCTGTTGCAGTTGGCTCACAATTACAATTACAATTCTACTCACAATATGAGTAGAAAGACAAATTTTACTATCAATTATAGTAGGAAAATTCCAAGCGGACAAATACTTAAACTCAGTGTGTGTGTGTGTGTGTGTGTGTGTGTGTGTGTGTAGCAGCTGGATAGTGAGTGGTTGAAGCATCGCCCTTTGATGCAGGAGACCAGGATTTAAATCCTGGCTGGTACCTACCTTACCAGTAGAGGTCCCCGGGCAAAGACCTTGCCTACCTCAAATATGAGAGAGACATGAACTACGAGAGTCATGCTGGCTTGGACACTGCCCAACTTAATAAGGTCTACGCCAGATGTTGGGGAACCAGGACAATCTGACGATTAAGTGGGCTACTGGAGCAAACTATACATGGATGAGACAAGAGAACCTGGAATTGATCGGATGCTACAACAGTAAACCTAATGAGAGGGGGATATATGAAACATATGAGGGAACTATGGACGGACAGAAGAGTAACCAACTCAGAAACAGCTAGTTGCCCGATGCTTCAACATAGTGAAGAGGAAGTTGCTCTCATAAGTTGAGATAGATCAACTACATATTACTTCCTGGACTCAAGAAGACCCTGAAGCTTCCACCCCCTCCATTACCGAGCACAGCAGCTGATATGAGGCATAAGATCATGGATGAACTAGCTACAGTCAACCCACAAGACCAATTACCAAGGCTCAGTGGAGTAGTACAATCAGATAGTATGCTAGAAGATGCCAGTAGAACTCTCACCTACTACCACCATATCTCAAACTAATGAACTGGTATCCCTACTACCACCATAACTCAAACTACTGAACTGGTATATGCTATAGCTGCTGCAATCCTGGAGAAGCTTGGCTACACAGTCAAGAATAGCAGTACATACTCTCCCAGGAAAATGAGGTTGGAGGCTAAGATCAAGGCAACTCGGAGAGAAGTTAGTCAGCTGGTGGAACTACAGAAGGGTGTGGAGATTAAGGATAAGACTCGGCTACTGAAAAAATACAAGAGTCTGGCTCCATCTGAAGCCCTAGAGACTGCTAAATAAAGGCTCACAGCATTGGCTGCCAGGCTAAGGAGATACACTAGAGAAGCAGAGTCCAGGAAAATAAATGCCTGGTTCTCCAAAGAACCATCCAAGGTGTACTCCCAACTGCAGGGCAACAACACAGTAACAGAAGAGCCCCAGCAGCAGAAACTAAACAGTACTGGAAGAACCTATGGGAGAAAGAGAAAACACATAACACCAGTGCAAAGTGGCTGCAGGACCTGAAAGCAGACCACAGCAATCTCCCAGAACAGGAACCAGTCACCATCACAGTAACAGACATCCAACAGCAGGTCGAGAACATGAAGAGCTGGGACTTCAGGTGGAGGATAATATGGCAGAAGGTCCCTCTGGCTGAAGTTTCTCTGAAGCTGGAGTGTTAAACGTGGTTAATTCGGTGTCTCAGGAATTTTTTCCGAGACACAAAGCATTCTCTGGGCAAGGGGAAGCCATCGAATCGTGCCACATGTCTTCCAGACAGCTATAGCTTATCGAACGAATGCAGGTTGTGAACAAACAGTGAGCAATCAGCTGGGAAATGGGCGGAGCAGCTTGTCAGTGCTGCGTTTAAAGCCACTTCAAAGAGACATTACTTCCGGCCACCCCACCTCTAAAATCACTTTTGTTGTATGTTACTTATTGAATGTAAAGAGGCTATCTCCACTATAGAAATATTTCTTCTCTTGGTTGGTTTTTCATTTTTTGGGATTTCTAAAATGAGTTGTATTGGATTAGAAGGACTGAAATACAAGCATGAAGTCTGGAAGCTTTAATGTTTTGTAGGAAGTTTTCTACATTTTCAGGAGACTATTTTTATCTATATTTTATTTTTGCTTTTAAAAAGGAAGAATCTATTTATTTATTTATTTTGTGGAATTGAGAGAGATCTATTTTTAAATGCTGTGGGAAAGTTTTGGTTTGGCGATTTTCTCAAGTTATGATTGGCTGCAGATTCGACCCTCTTTTGTTTTGTTGCTAGTTTGCACAGATCTCCTGACACCTGGGCAAGCAGCCACTCATTAACACCCCATACCCCCCCCCTCCACATCTCTATAAATACCCACAAAAGGGTCACACCATCCTGGGCACAGAGAGAACTGCTCCTGTCTGTGCTCCTGCACTCTGAAGATGCCGGTCACAGATGCTGGCGAAACGTTAGGAAACAGAACTTCCAGACCACGGCCACACAACCCGGAAGATCCACACCAGCCTTCGTATGCCGGCCGTGAAAGCCTTTGACAATACAAAGCAAAATCTGCCGATTTTTCCAAGCTGTGATTGGCTGCTGATTTGCCCCCCCCCCCCATCTTGCTGTTTGTTGTGGCTATCCAGTTATTCAGAGATAAAGAACTTTGTTTGAGGTCCAGGGAAATTTCTGAGATTAAAGAAGAACATTTAATAAATATGATGGATGAAATAGAGAAAATTCTTTGTATAAATTCTAAGTATGCAATTGTATATGGTAAACCAAGAGATGGGTTGGTCTTTCAAGTACATTTTGATTTTAAACTTAACACCGAAAACATGGATATAACTGTGCCTAAAGAAATATCAGTAAGAATTTCAAGGAAGGGAAAGGATTATGCTGCTTTGACAGATACTCTGAAAAAGAATAAAATCCTCTTTTATTGGGAAAAATTAGAAAGGGATAGGGTGAATTAAATTTTAAAATAAAATAATAGTTAAGAGTTAGAAGGCTTTATATCTTATTGACCTACTTACGTGCAACTGTTTGAATGTTTTAAGTTGGATAAATTATAGATTTGTTAATGAAACAATTTATTTTGAGATGCAATTTTGTATAAATGATGAATATGTTACTGTTAAAATGTATAAGATGTTGTTATAGATGAATCTGGGAGATGAACAAGCCAAGAAAGATGGAAGGTCCCACAAATACCTACAGCACAAGAATGATTAAACTAATGGACTTGGCTTAAATGGTGAAATTAATAGTATTAATAAGAGATAATATCATTTTTAAATTCATCTCCTTATGGCTGTCAGATTCAGCCAGCACGGCACAGCCAATGCTGCTGCTCAGTTTCACCGCCCCTAGTCAATTTCACCGCCCCAGGTGCAGGCAGCGGAAAAGGGGAAGTCAGGCCAACCACAAGCTAATTGCCAACAGGTGGCGGCAATTAACTCAGGGCAGGAGCGGATATTTTGTATCACAGCCGGCTTCCCTCAAGTGCCCCAGGCAAAGCAAACCGCAGTGATCAGTGCACAATTAAGAACTCCCAGCTTAGCCTGCAGAAGAAAAGCCCAACAAACGCAACAGACAAAGGACAGCAATCAAGGGGGACAAAGAACCGGGCTGAATCTGCCATTTGGGCGAGGAGGAGAATACCACGGGCAATCAGTAACCAAGGCAACGGGGGGAAGCGCGGGAATGGGGAACCTATAAAACGCTATGTAATCTGTGCCAAGCCAACCCTGGTTTTGTTTGTATCTACCTGCATTACACCCGAGTAAACTTCTTTTGCTGAACCTGTGTTTCGCGAGAGTTTCATTCGGCGCTGAATGTGGTAACTCTTACAATGGCAACCCTTCTTAAATTACATGCTTGTGTGTGTGTGTGGGGGGGGGGAAATGAAAGTATTGATTGTGGGTTTTAATAATTAGGTGGTTTGTGTTGACAGAAATAATGTGAATTTGGATTAATTAGTGGTAAGAGATTAACCTTCTCTTAATTTGCATTTATATCTGTATGGGAGATAGTCGGAAGTCGCTTTCCGTTCTATTTTTCTATCTATCTTCACTATTTTAGTTTTTGTTTTTTTTCTTTTACTTCTATTTTCTATCTTTACTGTATTCTCTTTTTTGTTTTTAATTGTATTTTTCAATATAATATAATATAAGTTCTTATTAAAAAAAAAAAAAGGAACATGAAGAGCTGGATAGCACCTTGCCCAGACACGATCCACACCTACTGGCTAAAGAAACTAACAGCAATGCATGAACGCCTAGCAGCACAGATGAACCAGCTGCTAGCACCCAGAATGGCTAACATAAGGAAGGACAGTGCTGATCATGAAAGACCCCCACAAGGGAATAGCACTGTCCAACTACCAGCCAATGACCTGTCACCCCACAACATAAAAAGTCCTATCAGGCATCATAGCCACGAAGCTACAGGACCATATGGGCCAGCACATAAGCAAAGCTCAGAAGGATATTGGGAACAACACCAGAGGTTCAAAACTCCAGTTGTTCATAGATAGACTTTGAGTCTCAAGTGTCACCTTGAGTCTAGACAGACCAATCTGAGCACAGCCTGGATTGACTACAGAAAAGCCTACAACTCAATGCCACACACATGGATCTGTGAATGCCTGGTGCTATACAAAGTCAACAGGACACTAAGGACTTTCCTCAAGAACTCAATGGGACTGTGGAAGACAACACTGGAAGTCAACTCAAGACAGATTGCACAAGTGACCATAAAGTGTGGCATATACCATAATGATGCACTGTCCCTGCTGCTGTTCTACATTGGCTTGAACCCCATCAGTTTGCTTCCATTCCTGGAAGGGTGTCTTGATTGCTAGCAACTCGTTATTAAATATATCATAGTTTCTCTCTGTGGGTGACAGTATGCGAGAGAAAAAGGCACATGGGAGTAAATCTCCTCCCTTCATAGCCTGGAGCAGTACTGCTCTGACAGTGGCGTCCAAAGCATCGGTCTGGAGGATAAACTTCCAGGAGAGATTGGGGTGATGGAGGAGGGGCTGAGAAGCAAAGAGTTGTTTTAACTCTTGGAATGCTGATTGCTTGTGTGCAGTCCAAGCAAATTACCTTCCCTTATTTAAAAGTTGTGAAAGAGGCTTAACTCTGTCAGCAAAATTAAGAATGAACTTCCTGTAGAAGTTGGCAAATCCCAGGGAGTGCTGTATCTCTTTCACATTACAGGGAGGGTGCCATGACAACAGTGCTTGCACCTTAGCTGGTGTCAGGATCTACGCAAGCAACTATTGAAAGGCTATTAGAAAGTCATTAGAAAATTTACAATGTAGACAAATAGCTGCTGATTAGCTAGTAGGTGCAAATGTTAGTTTAGACAAGAACCATAACTTGTATACCTGCTTGCTTGTTCCTGCCATAAAAGTCAAGAGGGAGGATGGACAATAAACAACAGAGGCCAGGTGCACCATTATCTCGCCGAGAGGCGCCAGCAAGGCCATGGGACCGAAGAAGAGGCGCGAAGGATTCAAGCAGGAAATTAGAATAGAGGGGGGTTAAAAGGAGAGCTCTGGCTGGGGAGGGTCAGTCTCAGCAATCTATGGAATGCTGTATGCTACTTTTCAATAAAGAAATCTTTACTGGAAACAAAGCGGCTCCAGAGGATTTACTGGACTTGGGAACTGAGCGTGCAGACTCTGACAGCTGGGTCCATTTGCAGCCCCTTCGTGGAGATCCTGTACCCCAGATAGTGTAACTGAAGCAGATCAAATGTGCACTTCTCCAACTTGAGAAACAGCTTATTCTCTCTCAGCCTTTGCAAAATATTTCTTACTTGCATAGCATGAGATGCTGCATCCTCAGAATAGATTAAGATGTCATCCAAATAAATCATTACATACGTATCAATTATGTCAGAAAAATCATGATTCATGAATCTGGAAAATACCACCCCACAATTAGCAAGTCCAAATGGCATTACAATATATTCAAATTTTCCATACCTGGTATTGAAGGCAGTCAGGTATTCATGACCCTCTTTTACCCGAATGAGATTGTATGCATTCCTCAGGTTTAGCTTAGTAAAGATGTGGGCCTTCTGCAGCCAGTGTAACAGATCTGATATCAGTAGAAGCAGATAATGATCTCGAATCATGATCTTATTGAGATCCTTGTAATCATGGGAGCTCCCTTGCTCGATCTCTGGGCTGAAGGCATCTGTGGGTCTGGCTTCTTTGGAACGAAGGATGTTGGAGCAGAGGCTGGAACTTTGATGGTCTGATAAATCCTTTCTTACGGTTTATATCCAAATATTCTTTCAGAATAGCTAACTCCTTGGCAGACATAGGATACTGTTGGTTGGCTGGGATTTTTGCCCCATGTTTCAGATCAATTGTGCAATCACAGTCCTGATGTGGAAGAAGTGCAGTAGCTTCCTCCTCCCCAAAGACATCTGAGAAAACAGCATACTTGGCGGGCAACTCCATCCCCCCAGCCTGGATGCTTGCCTTGGGAGCCAAGAAGAGCATGGCTATTTGCCCCTGGTGGTGCTGGCAATCTTGAGAGGAGAAAGAGAGCGGCCCTGTTGCCCAATCTACTGTAGGGTTATGGAGCCGTAGCCATGCTGTGCCTAGCACTACAGGCACTTACAAAGAGGCTATTATGTAAAGGGGTAGGAACTCTGTGTGTTCATCGATGGTGAACTGCAATGGAGTCATGCACTGCACAATGGGACCTGCCTTCAAAGGTTAGCTGTCTATAGTCTCTACTGTCAGAGTCTGCACACTCAGTTCCCAAATTCAGTAAACCCTCTGGAGTTTATTTGGTTCCATCAAGGATTTCTTTATTGAGAAGCAGCATATAGCACACTATAGTTTGTTGAGTCTGATTTTCCCTAGTGTAAAGCTTTCCTTTTAACCCCTTCCCCCTCCCTCTTCTTTACTGTTCCTGCTTGAATTTCTTCGTGCCTGTTCCCGGTCTCACGGCCACTTGACCTTGTTGGCGCCTCCAACCAAGATAATGGTTGCACCTGGCTCTTGTTGTTTTATTTCCCCCCTCCTCCTGACTTTTATGGCAGGAACCAGCAAGCGGTTATACAAATCATAGTCTTATCTTTAACTAACATTCAATCCTACTAACTATACATCACTATTCTACATTCTTAACATGCTTTCTACTGGCTTTGAAGAATAGCTTGCGCAGGTCCTGACGTCTACTTCCATGGGTCTTGGCAGGTCTACAGTAGGTAACTGCCATCCCTGCACTGCCTGTACATCCATGAATTTTGTGATAGCTGCTGAATCAATAAGAGCTTCCAGTTCTACCTTACAACCAGATTCTAAGGTTATTGTAACGGGTAAGAAAAATGCTTGCCTGTTCTCTTCAGAATGGGTTCTCCTTATTTGCTGGATGGCTCCCCTTGTGAGCTCTCATGAGAGGGGTCGGTGAAGTTTCCCTGGTTTGCGGCTGTGGCAGAAATTGGGCACTTGCTGGTAGCTTGTTCTGATGGTCTAGCCTGTCATTGGACATGCTCTGACCACATGCCCTGAGGTCAACAGTAAAAACAGAGACCCAAATCTCATCTGTCTCTCCTCTGCAGAGACTGATCTCTTGACAGCTCCAATTTGCATTGGTTCCCTTGCCCCTGGATGTCAGGCTGCTGTAGGGAGAGGAGGGAGAGCTATGAGGGGCAATCCATAGCCACCTCTGCCTCTGACACCCCGCTTCTGCTTTAACTCCTGCAGTCAGGCATCGATTACTATGCAATACTGGTATAGTTCATCCAAAGTGGCTGGGGTCCCCTGCCTTACCAGTTCAACCCCTCCCTAAACTGGTCAATAAGGGCCACCTCATTCCATCCAACATCTCTGGTGAATAGTTTAAAATCTGCAATGTATAATCTTACTCTCCTGTTGCCCTGTTTGAGTTTCTGAATCTCCCAACTGGCCATGACCCTCTTGATGGGATGCCTCTAAATCTCCTGAGGAAATTTGGCCCAAAATGGCCTCTAAATCTCCTGAGGAAATTTTGAAGTTGTTCAGCATTGGGTCACTGCCTTCTATCATGGATATAGCCCATTTCGCTGCTGACCCCTTCAACAAGCTTAATATAAAGGTCACCTTGGTGCAGTCAGTTGGGAACTCTGCGGGTCTATTGTCCAAGAATATCTTGCACTGAGTAAGGAAGATTCTTAATTGGTTCACATCCTCTCCATATTTCTCTGGTAAGCTGCCATGAGCGCACAAAAGCACTAGTTGTGCCCCTGCCACCAGTCCGGCTGTGGGCTGCTGGACATTTTGACCGAGCTGTTGCAACAGTTGCATCATTGTGGTTTGTAAATTATTGACCTATGCATCCACTTGCTGCTGGTGCTGCAGTAAGGCTGCTGGTGCTGCAGTAAGTCTGCTGTGGAGTTATCAGTGCTCCTTGAGGATTTGTGGCCATGCTCAAATTTTCTTCCCCCTTCTTGGGAGTAAGGAGTCTGGCAAGATTGATGTCAGACCCAGCTCAAGAACAACAGGGAAACAGTCCATCTAAATTCAGTTCTTTTATTGCTTACACCATAGAGACAGAATCTTGCCAGACTAAATCTGTACTACTCTAACCTAGTGGATATACCCTTGGAGATTCTAGGCAGTGGCTATCCTAAATCTCTTCCTCTTCCCACGCTCCTGCTCAGGACTGTGCTGTCTCTTGTCTTGCCCCCTTTCCTGGAATGGGCTCCCTCCTTCCTGAGAAGCTGCTGCTCCATTGCATTCCATCACAGTATCCCACAGTCACATGGGAACCAAGATGAAGAAGCAAGGAAGACAGCAACATCCAAGTACCACCAAAGGATAAGACAGGTCCTGAAGAGTCAGCTTGATGGGAAGAACAAGATCCATGCCATCAACATGTATGCCCTACCAGTCATCAGATACCCTGCCAGTACAGTGAGCTGGCCAAAGGAGGACATGGAGTCTGCTGATGTGAAGATCCAGAAGCTCCTCACAATGTACGGAGGTTTCCACCCCAAGTCCAGTACCCAGAGATTATACACCAGCTGGAAAGAAGCCACTGTCCTGTATGGAACCCAGAGCATCCATGAGTACATCAGTAAGATGGCACCCAAAGATGAGTTACTAAGAGAATGCCTGAGGCGGCAGCAAACATAGGAAGAAGTTCAAGCAGAAGAAGTGCCATGGCAAGACAAGACCCTGCATGGGATGTACCATCAACAGATAACTGACATTGGGAAATCCTACCAGTGGCTGGAAAAGGCAGGACTAAAAGACAGCACTGAGGCACTGATCATAGTAGCACAAGAACAGGCACTAAGCACCAGATCCATAGAAGCAGGGGTCTACCACATTAGGCTGGACCCAAGGTGCAGACCCTCCTCAGTCCAGATGGGAGATTCCACAGAAGGTTGTGGAAAATAATAGGGCTAAGATCCTATGGATAGGCAGGTACTGGGCTAAGATAACAGGGACAGGCAGGTACTGGCCAATAAATAGCAGGGCTAAGATCCACATGGACAGGCAGGTACTGGCCAATCAGTCAGACACTGTGGTAGTAGACAAGGACCAGAATACAGCAGTGGTAATAGATGTATCAGTGCCAAGTGACAGCAACATCAGGAAGAAGGAGTATGAGAAGCTGGAGAAGTACCAGGGCCTGAAGGAAGAACTAGAGAGGATGTGGAAAGTAAAGGCCAAAGTGGTCCCAGTGGTGGTAGAAGCACTCGGGGCTATGACTCCTAAGCTGAGAGAGTGGCTCCAACAGATCCCAGGAACAACATCAGAGCTCTCTGTCCAGAAGAGTGCAGTGCTACAAACAGCTAAGATACTGCACAGAACCCTCAAACTCCCAGGCCTCTGGTAGAGGACCTGAGATTGAGGAAGACACATACCACCCACAGGGGTGAGAGGGGAAAATTTATATATATGTATGTTAAAAATTACAAAGGGTTAAAATTAAGTTAAAAACTATAATGCAAACTAAAAAGCAGAGAGAACATCCTCAGGCTACCAGTCACCCCCAGTGCTGTCAATCCCCATTGGGTGCAGGTTGGCAGAGCCAGGTCTTAAAGCCCTTTCGGAAGGCCAGCAGAGTGGGGGCCAATCTCACCTCAGGGGGCAAGATATTCTAGAGGGCGGGAACAATGGCAGAAAAGGCTCTCCTCCTGGACCCCACCAGTTGGAACTCTCTAGGCAATGGGGTCTTTAACATACCCTTTGTGGCGAACTGGGTGAGATGGGTCGATGTAATGGAGACGAGACAGTTCCTCAGGTAACCTGGACCCATGCCATTAAGGGCTTTAAAGGTCATAACCAACACCTTGAATTGGACCTGGAAGGAGACCAGCACGCAATGCAGCTCACGCAGCAGAGATGTTACTTGTGCAGTCCTAGAGGCGCCCATCACTGCCTGTACCACTGCGTTCTGCACCAACTGTAGCTTCCAAATACTCTTCAAGGGTAGCCCCATGTAGAGCACGTTGCGATGGTCCATACGGGAGGTGACCAGGGCATGAGAGAAGGGCCTCCCAATCCAGGAAAGGGTGCAATTGGCACACATGTGCAAAGGCCCTCCTAGCCACGGCTGCCACCTGCTCCTTGAGCACACCAGATTGCACACCAGATCTGTCTGGGGCAGCGCTACCCCATCCAAAACCAAAAATGGTATGGGAGAGCCCCGAACACATAACCACTCCATCTTGCCAGGGTTCAGTTGAAGCCTGTTATTCCCCATCCAGACCCCTACAGCCTCCAGGCACTGTAAAAGAACATCCACAGCATCACTTAATTCACCTGGGATGGTGATGTACAATTAAGTATCATCAGCATACTGATGACACCTCATCCCCTGGTGACAGATGATCTCACCCAGCAGCTTCATGTAGATATTAAAAAGGAACGGAGAGAGCACCAAGCCCTGTGGTACCCCACAGAGCAGGGGCTGTGGGTTGGACCTCTTTTTCTTTTTCAGTTCTTCCCTTTTTGTATGTGAGTTGAAGTGTGGCATGTGTGTATGAAAGGAGCATCATTGGGATGCAAGCTGCTTTTGTTATGTTGATGAAAATGTCAGATCCTGCAGACTCTCTTGTAAGGTTGAATTAAGTCTATTGGACTGAAATATGTTGGTTATAAAAAAAAGATAAAAATGCATGATGCAAGGAAATTTGCTTTTTCAGAAAACAAAGCACTTACCTTGCAGTAATCTGATCTCTCAGTTGTAAAATACTTGTCTTATTTATCAGGAGATACTGTGCTTCATTTACTAAGGAGAGTGAGGCAATTACATCAGAGGTCTCTCCTGAAATACAGACAGTGTAAGGCGATAATAACAGAAATAGTGAACAAAAAATAAAAAATCCAGCATCTAGCCCATGTAAGGTTTACCTCATTCAGCTCCAATGAAACTCTCGTGACACGCAGGTTCAGCAAAAGAAGTTTACTAGAGTGTAACGTAGGTAGAAACAGACAAAGCCAGGGTTGGCTTGGCATAGCTCACATAGTGTTTTATAGGTGCCCCGTTCCCGCGCTTTCCCCCGTTGCCTAGTTACTGATTACCCGCAGCAATCCCCCCTCACACAAATGGCAGATTCAGTCCGGTTCTTTTGTCCTCTTGATTGCTGTCTATTGTTTGTGTGGTTGTTGTGTTCGTTAGGCTTTCCTTCTGTAGGTAAAGCCAGGAGTTCTTAATTGTACGCTGATCGCTGTGCTTCCGAGCCGCTGTGGCTCTCTTTGAGGCGCTTGAGGGAAGCCAGCGGTGATACAATGTATCCATTCTCTGCCAGAGTTAACTCCCGCCACCTGTAGGCAATTAACTCGTGGTTTGGCTGACTTCCCCTTTTCTGCTGCTTGCACCTGGGGCGGTGAAATTGACTAGGTGAAACTGAGCGGTGGCATTCGCTGTGCCGGGCCGGCTGAATCTGACAGCCCAAAGCCCCTAATAACTGAACAGATATACTGAAAGATGGACACAGCTATTGCTTCTGCTTAAATATTCTCTATTTGAAGGTATCTATTTAAGGCATCTCTGCATCAGTTCCATTTGCACATAATACCAATATATCAGCAATTGAGTCACAATTTGCAAGCTGGACAGCCATTAAAACACTTAATTAACTGGAATAATTTTGCTCATGTACTATGGTGTACACTAACACTGGGACAACACATACATTTAAGGGCATTTTACTTTAATGTTTTTAAAAACATCCTAAAAAAAGTTCCTATATTATTATGGTAACTGGATTTTTTTATAACACATTATATAACCCTTACGTCTTTAATATTTACAGCACTAGATTATTCATTCTCTAACAAAGATGCAAAATATTTACCTTTTTTATTCTTCTTAGAAGCATTTCTTCTGAAGTCTGAACTCTGTCTAATCAGACGGCACTGCCGACTGAGAAACTCAGTAAACCAATCAGCTAGTCTCTGTCCACAATCATATGTCTGTACTCTTTAAGGAACAAAAGTGAAAGAAGTATGAGATTCAAAGGTCTATTTTGGTTAGAAAACTAATGTAGGTTAGTATGTAATTAATATCCATTTACTGCTATTCAGAATTTTGTTGTAGCTGTTATAGCTGTATTCTGTATTGTATTAACAGATGCAAAAAACTCATTCAGCAGATTTGTAGTCCTCTTCTCTCTCTCTCTTTGTGCCTTTGAATCAGTGTTGACTCCTGAACTAGTTCCTGCAGTTTTCTTGGCAAGATTTCAGAAGTGGTTCGCCATTGCCTCCTTTCTAGGGCTGAAAGAGAGTGACTGGCTGAAAGTCACCCAGCTGGCTTCATGCCAAGGTGGGACTAGAACTCACAGTCTCCTGCTTTCTAGCCTGGTATCCTAACCACTACACCAAACTGGCTCTCCAATGCTCACAATAATCCAACCCTAGATGATTTTGCCCTTCTGGTATATATCTTTTTTAAGAGAATTGATGGTCTTAATAGTTTTTAGAAGCTTGCTTCTCAAATTTTTGTCTTTGTCTCTATTATTCTCTTCATTTCTAGGTAGATGTTAAAGGGAAGAATTTGGGACATCAGTTAGTAGACTTATTGTAGAGTCCAGAGAAAACCTCTCATTCACTAGCCCCTCAAATATTCTATTCTAAATCTTTCCTACAGGAAAGGGGGAAAGAAATTGAACACGTCACTTATTCTTTTCAAGGTATATGCCCCAAGTAAAGAAGAAAATAAGATGCTTCCCACAGCAAAGCCTGTAAGAATGACCTCTGGATTTTGCTATCTCAGATGTGTCTTTTTTGGGTCAAACTGCTTTTTCTGAGAATGATTTTTTGATCTATACAGAAATAAAAGCAGATTATAAACAAAGGGATGTCTGCATAGGAAGGGAAGAAAATTTAGAGTATAAAAATGATTCAGAGGTTAGGGTTGTTTTAGAAACTGAGATAAAATTTTCATCAAAATGGTGCTATATTCCATGTATTTCCTGCAATTTTATTATCCTGATATCCCTAAGGAGACAGCTGTGACAGCATCTGAGAAGTTATGCCTGCCCTTTTGAAAATGTGAGAGTATATAAAAATTATTAAAGCTATTATTAATATTGTAAGTACTGCATTCAATGTGGTTGAGAATAGAGAATCTCAGCTGGAAGTTTTCAGGAAATCTATTGAAACTTTTGTAACTGATTTATTGACCTCTAATAAGATTCTTTAAAAATAAAAAACCCTTTCAAATCTTTTTGTTGCCAATCCAATTTTTGTGTGGTTGGAATTCCAGAACAAGAAGAAAATGACCAGCCTATTTTCTTCATGTAAGTTTTATTATGCCCCCACAAATAGTCATGCAGCTTCTTTAAAGTGTAAAAACAGAAAAACACTTATTATTTAAATTTATTGTAGCCACCCACTCCCATAGACTCTGCAAGGCTTACAAAATGCAAGCTTTTTTCTGGAATGCTGCAATGGGATTTTGTCTTTGATAACTTTTTACTTTGGATGTTGGCCTCACTGCTCCTGTTTGAATCAGAACTGCTTGGATAAATTTATAACAGAATCATATAATGGAAATATTGGAAAGGATCTTGGAGATCAGGTAATCCAATCCCTTACACAGGGAAGGAAAATACTACTGTAGCATTTCTGACAGATGTCTGTCCAGCCTCTTGCAAAGATGTCCATCACCTCTTACAGTCTGTTGAACAGCTCTTACCAATCAGGATTTTTTTTCCTGATGTCCAATTGAAATCTGCATCCTTATATTTGTTTATCCTATGTTCTGGAATAACTTTCAATAGATCTGCCCTATCTGTTACACACCAGCCCCTCAAAAGTTAAAAAGAAATCCTCTTAAGTTTTTTCTTCTATCATCTTGGTTTCTTTCCAGACTAGTCTAGTCTGACGAATGCAGAATAGAAAAGAATAATGACTTCCCTAGATGGTGACACTAAATTTGTGCTGGTGCTATCTAGGATTCCATTCCCCCGCTTTTTTTTTGGCAGCTGCATCATACTGCTGGCTCATGTTCAGTTTATGATGTATCAGAACTATCAGATCTTTTTCACATGTAGAGCTCCATATTCTGTGATTATTTTTCCTACCCAAACTTAGGATTTTGCATTTCTCCCTGTTGAAATTAATCTTCTGGGCTTCTTATGGTTCCAGCTTGTCAAGATCCTCCAGAATCTTGATACTGGTCTCCAAGGTGCTTGCTTTGTGTCATCAGATTTTGTGAACATCAGATGCTCAACCCCATGTGCAGCCCATAGGTTTATAATAATTTCTGACCTGAGGTTTGTGCCACTATCTGGAGGAATCTCAATGGCCACTCTATTCTAATGAACATATCCATTAAGGCCTGGCTCAAGGCCACTGTTTCTGACCATTGGGTTGCATAATCTACCAATGTTAAAATATACTGCTTGTATCACAGTAACATCCAGAGTTACTGCTTGCATCATATCCATGTAACATGTTACATTCATCCCAGTAGAAGCTTTTGGTTAGTCTCTGGTTCCGCCCCTCTCCACATGATTATTGAGGTGGTTGCAAACTAGATTGCACTAGATTGCAGCTAGACTTGTGATACTCTCCTGTGCCCCCCAGAAGGTCTCCATCCCAACACTGTCCTGGCTCTCTCACTAGTCAGCTGCAGCTTCTGGAGCTAGTTCTAGGGAAGGGAATGGTTCTGACACAATTCCAGTGGAGTTGCTCTTCCCAGAGTTCTTTTCTCAAGGTCAGGGAGAAGTGTTGCTGGAAGGTCAGGAAGAAATGTTTTCACTCCCTGCTACATCAGCTGTGGCTGGAGCTATTTCCAGATTCAGGCCTGTATTTATTCTCAGCTTAGGCTTGGCTGGGTGAAGCTCTTTTGAAGGTTTTTGTGAAGTTGCACACCCACAAACCAGGCATTGTCTGAAATGTACTTCCCTCTGCAGGTTCTCTATCAACTCTTCCATCTCTGTGAGAGTCTTTATTCTTGAGACCCTGATTCCTGCTCTTGAAGATGCTCAGGTAAAGACTGGAAGAACTGTTCAAGGAACATACTGGTGATCTCTAATTGTGTGTCTGTGCCCCACACTTTGCAACCAAACCTCTTTGGCTTTATCTGATGGATAAATGTTGAGTAGATATTGCTGAATTTCTTACTGATGTTGTGAACTTCTGGGCATTTTCAGGGGTAAGCCCAAGCCTGGTCTTCTCTCTCTTTTTACTCAGGGAATTTGTGCTTCATTACTGGGCACTGGTCTTGGGAGGGGTCTGCAGTCAAGCAATCTGCTTCTCTGACTATGCCATTCCTGCCTGATATGTCATCTTTTTCTCTTCTATGGCCAGCTTGAATTCAGCTTCTCAATCATTATTTTTTTCCTCTGCCCTATTAGCCTCACTAGGTAGATCAGACCAAGAAATAAACTCCACAGGAAGGCTAAAACTAGTTTTACTGAGATTGAATATAATAACAGAATCTTGCAAGTCTGATTATGTTGTTCCTCCTCCTTATAGTTCAATGAATTATGGAGGTGTCTATCTGAGCCACTTCCAAATATTACCTGTCTACTTTGGACTTAAAATATTTTTTACCCCTTGTCTATTATCTGTCTGCTGTGGATTTAAAAAATTTTTTACCCCTCATCTTCCTTACTCTCTACAGCCTTACAAGTGGTGCAATTTTCCTTTAATTCTTGTTTTCTTAGTTCAATCTGCATCTTAGTATTCTGCATCTCATTTGCTAGTTTCCATGCCCTCAGGCAATTTCTGCTAGGCCTTTTTGGCACTTTTCCTCAGAGTCAACATACTAATATCCTTGTCTCTCTTGTAGGGTTAGCGTTCTACATAATTTTGCCTCCTCTTAGCAGCATGCACCTTCTTTTCTGTCTTAGCTTTACCATAACTGTCCATTGTTTGAAAGTTAGAGATAATGAAATAAAAAAACTGATTAAAGATCTGTTGGTGTTCTTTTGTTTCCCCCCCTTTTTTTTTGAGAGTAAAAGAGGAAAAGATCCTTACAGTTCTGACTTTGAAGCAATGAATATCTGATACAAATAAACCTAAAAAACATACCTAAACCTAATAAACCTGCCTAAAAATTAACCTACCTAAAAATCTACAAATTAATTGGTTCAAAGGACTTCCCAAGTGAAAAGAAAACCCTTCCTACTCATTCATTCAGGCTTCACTTTTGTGTTCAAATTGCTGTTCTCCATAACAAAATACTCTATCCCACTATTGCCACTGTGTTTGCCACATGTTTGCATACATATACAGGGATGTATATGTATGAAGAATGTATGAACCTACAGCTCATACATGTCGCTGAGATTAGTGTGAAATTATAGTGAAATAATTGCACTAGTGTTGCATCCAAAGGTATTCACTGGTCTCCTTTCCATTATACAATGCTTTTTACTATATAAGCTTTCACTTCATATACCTATTCTACCCACCTGTGAGAACATACTTTGCTTTGACAGATTTCAGTTAAAGTTCCACTGTTTTCTTCTAAGGATACAGAGATAGAATTCATCCCTATGAAAAGAACAGAGAAAAAATCACTACCAAATAAAGATAACTGAACTACTAGCTTGCATATTATTTGGAAGCATGATTCTTAGACCAAGATTTGTAATATATTTATGGTACTCCTTCATGGAATTAGATTATAGGCTGACTTCAACACTTATTCATATAAAACCATTAATAACCCATTGGGGAGTGATGTTTTCGTTTTCAATTAATGCATCTGGCAAATCCTTGTACATATGCCCTAATTCTACTCATAATTCATACTAATTAATTTTTTTATAATTATGGTTTTTAAAAAGGTCCAGTTTTAACCTTGATGAATGACTATGAAAAAGAGAAAAAAATCATTAGAGATGAAGAATGAGATAGAGAAAAAATAGCTCCTGATTCCATAGCATAAGCAAATATGAAGAACCAAGAGGAACTGGTAAAAGGTGTTCAACAGGAAGGACAAGGAAGAGAGGAAAGCAACATGAGAAACTGTATGTTTTAAGAGACTATGTACTCAGCTGTGAATGGAGCTCCTGAAGAGATACTAATTGCAACAGGTGTATCTTCAGAGTTGCTGATCCCCCCCATGTGTGAGTGACTGCTCCCTGCTAACTAAGCAGAGTCTATAGGAGGAACATGACAGCCATCTTCTAGAGAGTGAGCTCCCTGAATGTATGAACAGGGAGAACAAATAGGAAGCCTTCGACAATACATCCAACAGGAAGGCTGTCAATAGAGTTTGGTGGGGGTTCCTGGAAATTCTCCCTCTAAACAGTGTGTTCTGAGCTAAACTGAGAAAAGAATAAGAAAGTAGTGATGGTACCTTAAGAAACAAAAGTGAACAGAGTTCTTACCTAAGTACATATTTTTGTAGCATGTGCAAGTATATAAATATGCTTGAAAAAAAAATCAGAAGATTGGAACAGAAATACTTCCAAAAGCAGTTACAAACTTATATAGAAAAGAAGCTGAAAAACTGGGGAACCCAGTTAGTCTTCTCATCCATACTCTGGAAGAAAACTAGAGAGGAAAAAAGTCTTGCAAATGAATGACTTACTATGGAAATAGTGTCAGTGGGAAAAATGGTTTCTGAGACCATAGTCTCAGTTACCTAAGTGATACACCGCTGGCGTAAGTTGGGCTGTACCTTAAATAGAAAAGTAATGCGCTTGACTGAAGCATGTTCAGCTTGATCAGAAAGGCTTTAAACTGAATCCAACTTAGGTTGGAGAAAAAAACCTGAAATAATGACATTAGATAACAACAGTGCAATTTGAAAGGAAATGGAAGAAGAAAATTGGACTTTCAGTGAAAAACTGGAAAGAACATTTTTTACACAAAGTCTTCATTGTCTATATGGTAATGCTTAATAGGAAATATTTTTTTTAGTGTGGAAAGGCAAATATAATTTAACAGGTATAAACAGGTTGAAGATAGAGTTATAATAGTGGATTCCTATTCCTATTCCTAGTGGATGGGGCTAGTTTATCTCCAATCTTTACATGCTGGGGTGAGTCCCATTACTGGACCATAGCAATTGAAGGATATAATTTGTCCAAAATGAACAGAAACAATAGAAAGGTGGTGGAGAAAGGCTATATATATTATATTTTTATCCAGACGTATTCATAAATGCAAATAAATGAACTTGGTGATATCTGGCTTAAAATAATTGGAGGAACTGTCATGACTGTAACAAGCTCAGGTAGTAGGGTGACAAGTCCCAGGACTTGGGCATTTTATTTGCACATTGGTTCCAGGTTGGTAGTATAATTCCCTCCCTAAGCTGCCCAAGGTCTAGATCTATGCTGTCTTTCCCTACTTCTCTGGTCGCTGTACTCCCCCACTGAATCACTAGGGTTTTCCTGTGAGTTGGCTAAAAGCCTACTGAAGCTAACAGAACTTACAGGCCTAGTGGGCTTTACTTTGGGGTTTCTTTTCATTAGGGCCTACTACTTCACATCCACCTTCTCCCAGGAAGTCACCCCAGCCAATCTCAGTTTGTTCAGCAGATGGAAGCCACTGCCTGTTGTTGGACCTCATGGCGGGAGGGTGTCAACTACCACTGTCAAGTCTTCAGTATGATTCTCCTGCAGGGGCCTCTTGGCAGGCCATACAGGTCTGCCACAGAGCCTTTTCAGTGTCCTTACCCACTGCACTAAGTACAGCTTTAGGACTTCTTCCTAGACCTTGCCTGCTGGCCTCCCATACCAAATTCATGACAAGCCTCTTCAAAAGGCAGCTGTTCCTTCATTCCCCACTGAGGACCCTTCCTGGTCTTGACACTGCCTTATCTCTGCCTATTTCAGGAATGCTTAGTCAGCTGCCATTTATCTTCTGGCTATAGCTGCTCACCTGCTTGCTTTATAGCTCAGTGCTATCTGGACCATCTGTGACCTTGTACTTTTTCTAATTTGGGCAGGATTCTATCCTTACACAAGTATCAGATTCACTCATGGGATCTAGAGTAATGTTTCTCAATCTTGCAAATTTAGGATATGTGGACTTCAATTCAATTCTGGAAGGAGGGAACCAGGGGAGGGAGAAAAGGGAAGATGTTGGAAAGATCAGGGACTAGTGGGGTATGCCCCACTGGAAGCTGCTGAGACCATCCCAGTATTTAAAAAAGTGCACAGGCCAATATATCAGTGGTCACAGCAGCAACTGAAGGGAGGAATGGAAAGGAAGGTGCAGAGACAAATGAAGGGTGGACTGGGTGGTGAGATATGTTGCACTGGGAACAGCTGAGACTAATCACAGAAAGGAATAGGTACACAACCCATATAAGGGAAGGGAGAAAGAGGCTATGCCTTGCCCTACTTGCTCCATTTTAGAGAGCCATGGAGGTGACCTTGAGAGAAATATTCAGAAGCTGTTACAAAAGCAAAAAGGGCAGAAGCATTCCTTGAGTCCTGGGAAAGGAAGTAGTATTAAGAAGAGACTCAGGCTGGCTCCTCCCTGACTCAGTGGGGTATAAGATGGAGGTGAGGAAAAATACAATCAGACTTGCAAGATTCTGTTAATATGTTGTTGTTGTTCAGTCGTTAAGTCGTGTCCGACTCTTCGTGACCCCATGAACCATATTGCGCCAGGCCTTCCTATCTTTCACTGCCTCCCTGAGTTTGCTCAATTTCATGCTCATTGCTTCAGTGATGCTATCTAGCCATCTCATCCTCTGCCGTCCTCTTCTCCTTTTGCCTTCCATCTTTCCCAGCATCAGGGTCTTTTCCAAAGAGTCCTCTCTTCGCATTAGGTGACCAAAGTATCTGAGCTTGAGCTTCAATATAGCCTATCTCAATAAAATTTAGTCTTCTTGTGGAGTTTGTTTCCTGATCTGGACAACCTTGAAGGGCTGACGCCCATATAATTACTCTAAGATCTCTCTGGGTTTTATTTCAGCTGAAACCCAGAAAATTCAAAAGAGTCTGTGTTTGGTTCTGTCAAACCAGAGCTGATCTGGGCTGCTAAACTGAGTGTCCTCCTCAGAGGGAACCTTCCTACAGTTTAATATACAGAATAATTAACTGCCTCAATAAGGACAAATTCACAAAAACTGATATATCTTTAAATGAATGTTTAGATGAGTGGTGTGAATACAGCCTCTTAATGCTGTTTGTTTTTGCCTTGATTCCTGGCAACTACATGGACAAGTCTGTACAGTTTTCTGGGCACCATTTTCTGAAGTGGTTTGCCACTGACTTCTTCCTAGAGCCAAGAGACAGCCACTGGCTCAAAGTCACCCATCTGGGTTCTGTGCCTAAGGCAGGATTAGAACTCACATCTCCCCAGTCCTAGTTCAGTGCCTTAATCACTTAGCCCATGGCTTGAATAACTGTTTACATATACTTTTTGAATGGTTTAATGCCTTTTAAAAAGTTAAAGTATCAAAATGCACATATATGCAAACAGCAACAAGCTTTAAGATAAAAATTCCTTTCTTCCATTCCATAGAACAATGTTTCCTCAACTCTGACCCTCTGAAACCCCTCCTTTACTTGAGGCTCACTGATGACATTTTCATTATCTGGACCCGTGATTTCTCGTCAAATTTCATCATGATTTCAACAACTTCTGTGCTACCATCAATTTCAGCCTTGACTTACTTACAAAACAAGTCAATTTTCTTGTTGTCATGGTAAAGCTGCAGAACGGACACATAAAGACCACACTATACAGGAAATGTACAGACTGCCATGCTTCTAGCTTCTATCCAGAACACACCACCAAATCTATCATCTATAGCCGGACTCTATGCTACAATCACATTTGTTCTGACCCCTTTCATAGAGATGCTCAACTGATGGAATTAAACCAGGCATTTAGGAGATTAAACTGTCCACACAAGATAAATAGGCAAATAATAGAGCTGAAACAATTCCCAGGAAGGAGCTATTAAAAGACAGACCACAAAAACAGTATACCGGAACAAGTGTGATTGTCATCTATAGCTGACAGCACCAGTCTGAGCTGAGGGCTATGAAGTGGGGCAACAGCTAGAATGCAAGTGAAGGAAAACTGGTGCTGAATGTGATCAAATGCAACTTAAAGACCATTACTGGGCCTACTTGAGAGCAGTGAGGGCAGCAAAGAAACTGTGGGAAGGAAATCAAATTCTCCCCCCATGTCAGCAGGAAATCATTTGTCTCACCCTACCATTGTTTATCTTAAATCAAGGCATATGATTAAATTATAGAAAGAATTGTTGTTGTTGTTTAGTCGTTAAGTCGTGTCCGACTCTTCGTGACCCCATGAACCACACTGCGCCAGGCCTTCCTATCCTTCACTGCCTCCCTCAGTTTGCTCAATTTCATGCTCATTGCTTCAGTGATGCTATCTAGCCATCTCATCCTCTGCCGTCCTCTTCTCCTTTTGCCTTCCATCTTTCCCAGCATCAGGGTCTTTTCCAAAGAGTCCTCTCTTCGCATTAGGTGACCAAAGTATCTGAGCTTGAGCTTCATTATCAATCCTTCCAATGAGCAATCAGAGTTGATTTCCTTTAAGATTGACTGGTTTGACCTCCTAGCAGTCCAGGGGACTCTTAAGAGTCTTCTCCAGCACCACAGTTCAAAGGCATCAATTCTTCAGCGTTCAGCCTTCTTTATGGTCCAGCTCTCACAGCCATACATTACTACTGGAAAAACCATAGCTTTGACTATGCGGATCTTTGTCGGCAAGGTGACGTCTCTGCTTTTTAATATGCTGTCTAGGTTTGCCATAGCTTTCCTCCCAAGGAGCAAGCGTCTTTTAATTTCATGGCTGCAGTCTCCGTCTGCGGTGATCTTGGAGCCCAAATAAATGAAGTCTGTTACTGCTTCCATTTCTACCCCTTCTATTTGCCAGGGATTGATGGGTCCAGATGCCATGATCTTAGTTTTTTTAATGTTGAGTTTCAAGCCAGCTTTCGCACTCTCCTCTTTCACCCTCATCAAGAGGCTCTTTAGTTCTTCTTCACTTTCTGCCATTAGGGTGGTATCGTCTGCATATCTGAGGTTATTGATGTTTCTCCCTGCAATCTTAATTCCGGCTTGTGATTCTTCCAGCCTGGCATTTCTCATGATGTACTCTGCATATAGGTTAAATAAGCAGGGTGACAGTATACAGCCTTGTCGTACTCCTTTCCCTATTTTGAACCAATCGGTTGTTCCATGACCGGTTCTAACTGTTGCTTCTTGGCCCGCATACAGATTTCTCAGGAGACAGGTAAGGTGGTCTGGTATCCCCATCTCTTTAAGAATTTGCCACAGTTTGTTGTGATCCACACAATCAAAGGCTTTTGCATAGTCAATGAAGCAGAAGTAGATGCTTTTCTGGAACTCTCGTGCTTTCTCCATGATCCAGCGAATGTTGGCAATTTGATCTCTAGTTCCTCTGCCTCTTCGAAACCCAGCTTGTACATCCGGTAGTTCTCGGTTCACGTACTGCTGAAGCCTAGCTTGTAGGATTTTGAGCATAACCTTGCTAGCATGTGAAATGAGTGCAATTGTGCGATAGTTTGAGCATTCTTTGGCATTGCCCTTCTTTGGAATTGGAACGTAAACTGACCTTTTCCAATCCCGTGGCCACTGTTGCGTTTTCCAAACTTGCTGGCATATTGAGTGCAGCACTTTAACAGCATCGTCTTTTAGTATTTTAAATAACTCAGCTGGAATACTGTCATCTCCACTAGCTTTGTTGTTAGCAATGCTTCCTAAGGCCCACTTGACTTCACTCTCTAGGATGTCTGGCTCAGGGTCAGTGACCACACCAGCATGGACATCAGGGACATTAAGATCTTTCTTGTATAGTTCTTCTGTGTATTCTTGCCACCTCTTCTTAATCTCTTCTGCTTCTGTTAGGTCCCTGCCTTTTTTGTCCTTTATCATGCCCATCTTTGCACTAAACGTTCCTTTGATATCTCCAATTTTCTTGAAGAGATCTCTAGTCTTCCCCATTCTATTGTTTTCTTCAATTTCTTTGCATTGTTCATTTAAGAAGGCCTTCTTATCTCTCCTTGCTATTCTCTGGAAATCTGCATTCAGTTGCTTATATCTTTCCCTTTCACCCTTGCTTTTTGCATTCCTTCTTTCCACAGCTATTTGTAAAGCCTCATCAGACAGCCATTTTGCTTTCTTGCATTTCTTTTTCTTTGGGATGGTTTTAGATGCTGCCTCTTGTACAATGTTACAGACCTCCGTCCATAGTTCTTCAGGCACTCTGTCTACCAAATCTAATCCTCTAAATCTATTCATCACCTTCACTGTGTACTCACATGGAATATGATCTAAGTCATACCTGAGTGGTGTAGTGGTTTTCCCTACGTTCTTCAATTTAAGCCTAAATTTTGCAGTAAGAAGCTCATGATCTGAGCCACAGTCAGCTCCTGGTCTTGTTTTTGCTGTCTGTATAGAGCTTCTCCACCTTTGGCTGCAAAGTATGTAATCAATCTGGTTTCGGTATTGACCATCTGGTGATGTCCATGTGTAGAGTCGTCTCTTGTGTTGTTGGAAAAGAGTGTTTGCTATGACTAGCTTGTTCTCTTGACAGAACTCTATTAGCCTTTGCCCTGCTTCTAAAAAGATTAAAAACGTAGCAGTTTAAAACTGCTAAAGATTAGCAGTTTAAAACTGCTAAAAGATTAAAAACGAAGCAATCAAGAGTCCTTCACCCCAGCCCAAAATTAAATAACTAAAGACCTAGCAGGAAGGGCCAACATTCCTTCAAGCTGCAATTGAATCATAAAAAAGATTTCTTCCCATAAGTGATCTACATTCCAATTAGACAATACCAGATAAGGCAAATACAGGAAATCCTAGCTCAGTAGGGCGCCTTGACCTTAGAAAGCTCCCTTCTAAAGATCTAGTCAATTTCCTTCTAAAGATCTAGTCAATTTCATCAGTGAGCACTGATGAATCCTGGCTAATGATCTTTTCTAAGAATTCCTAGAGGGCCCATAGCTGATCACCTTGTGTATCAGGCTCTCAGAATAAAGTCTTCTCACTCCTTCAAGCAACTGTCTGCATGTTTTATTCCCAGCTCAGAAGCAAACTTCATAAGCTTTCTTTCTAACAAAGCTTTTCTTCTCCATCTCCTTGCCTAACAGAGCTTTTCCCAGTGGTAAGCAGCCTGTTGCAATCTGGTTGTATGCTGTGAGAAAGTCATGATAAAGTTGCCTGCATTTGCCATAACTTAGTCCCTGTAGGTAATGCAACTACAGAAGTGGAAGTGTCCAAAGCAATGTCTTGTCCTGTCTTACTGGATGAGTTTCAGTTTTTAAGGGTTGAGGAAGGGGACAAGGGACTTGGATATGTTTTGTCTACCACTTGTGTGCTTGATCCTTGTCTTTTGGCTTATAAAAACTAGTAGGAAGGGGCTTCTGGTTGGATCTAGCAGATCATAAATGCCTCATTGAGAGAGAGAGACCAGTTCCAACTTCTTTAAAAGAGAAAGTGATCAGGCTGCTTCTGAAGAAATCAGATCTGAATCCAGAGGATGAAAACTGTAGGCCAGGGGCCAATATTCCCTTCCTAGGCAAGGTGCTTGAGCAGGTGGTGACTAATTCACTCCGGGCTCTCTTAGATGAAATTTATTTTCTAGATTTATTTCAGTCTGGTTTCAGGCCTCAGTATGGGACAAAAATTGCCTTGGCTGTGCCAAGAAAAAGACACAGGAAGTACAACCCTGTTGGTCCTCCTGGACCTCTCAGCAGCTTTCAATACCATCAGTTAGTATCCTCCTAGACAGACTGTCAGAATTGGGGTGTGGGGGCACTGTACATTGTTTGTGGGCATACTGTACCCACTGTATATTGTTTGTGCTTTTTAACATCTACGTGAAACAGCTGGGAGAGGTCATCCAGTGATGTGAGCTCATCAATATGCCGATGATGTCCAGCTCTACCTCTCTTTTTCATCTAATACAGGTGAAATGGTTGGTGTTCTGAACCAGTGCTTGGGCAGGATAATGGACTACACTGAAACTCAGTCCAGACAAGACAAATATATTGTTGTGGAATTTCTGCCAAAGACGGGGGCACAATGCTGAGGAGAAGAACCATGTTTATTGCAATGATCATTGGGTGCCTGCTTTCCAAGAAAGAGGGACCCCGAAAAATAGAAAGGCAGAGATTCTTATATACTTTAGGGTTGAGAGGCAGGAAATCCTTGGGATTTGATTGGTGGGCAAGTTTTGGATAGGTGTTAAACAGGGGGCAAATGTTTTTCTATAGTGAAACAAAAACCGCACTTTTGTAACAAGGCAGCCAAGTCAAGGAATCCATTGTCAAGGAAGGTGAAGAAAAGCAGGCGCTCAAGCTTAATAAGAATGGAATTTATTTATTTATTTATTTATACATACATACATACATACATTCGATTTATTCCCCGCCCATCTCCCCCCAATGGGGAACTCTGGGTGGCTCACAAAGTATATATATAAACCTAACAGTGAGAAATCTTACAATTAGTGCTATTATGCTATGTGACCACCAGGGGTTGCTAGGGGGTCATCCGGGCTTTTTTCCTCCTCTGTAAATCTTTCTCGCCGCTTGCATCAATCGTCGCTCATGCTGGCTGCATTCGGAGTTTGGCCAGCACTGGTATTTTTGCTCCCCCGTGCAGCACCGCCGGTTCCTCCCATCTAAATGGGAGTCCCCATTTATCTACTCGCAGATGGAATAGCTTCCGAACTGCTGGGTAGGCAAGAGCTAGGACAAGGGACAGGAGCTCACCCCGTCCCACGGAGCCGGGTCTGAACTGCTGGAGTGCCGACCATTTCTGACTGGCAAACTCCAGCATCATTAAGCCCTTGTGCCACCGCGTCCCCCTATTCCTGCTGTTTCTCACCTGGGCAACAAAGGCTTCCTCACAGAGGCTGCCCCTTGGACAAATCCTTAGGTAGACAGGTGATGGCCCTCTCATTGTTTTACTGCGATAGTGTTAAGAGGGCTATTTCAGCAGCGGAAGCACAGACATCCTTGGGTCATGCCATAGTCTGGGGCTGGTCCTGTTTTACATGTGCAAGTGGGGAGGGGGCAAGAAACAGCAGAGGGAAATGGAGGAAGGAGTTTGCTGCAGAAGAGGCAAGGGGAAGGGGGGAGAGTTTCCAGCTTTATTTTATTATTTTTCCATCACAATATTGCTTGTGGGTGGTGCATATGTCCAGCTGAGTGGTGCCCTGTCTGTCCAGAGAGGTCTGCACTCACACTAAAGAAGCAGGTTTGTAGTTTGGGAGTGCTCCTAGATCCATCCTTGTCACTAGAAACCCAACTGACTCAGTGTCAGGATCTGCGCAAGATCTTATTATAGTAGCTTTATATAACTATGCTTTTGACTTGTATAACTATGCTTTTGTTACTCATATCTGCTTTACTCATTTATATAAAATGTTGAGGGGCTTAAACGGTTGTTATGCCAAGAGTTAATTCAAAGAATGTTTTAATTAACCACTTGCTTGATCTGCCATGAGAAAGAAGGGAGGAGGAGAGGAACGCACTTATCTTGACATTAACATCTGCAAGGTCAGGAGTAAGTGTGAGAATGGAAATAGGCGCGAAGTATGGAAAGCGGGAATCGAAAAACTGCAAAGGGGGGAGATTGGGTTTTTAAGGAGGATGAGTTTCTATTCTGATTTCAGTCTCAACAACTTTGATGCTGTATGCTTATCCTAATAAAGAAATCTTTGACGGAGCTACCTGTTTCTGGAAGATTTACTATGTGTTAGGAATGAGTAAGCAGGTTCTGACACTCAGAGGCACAAGGTGGCTTTCATCAGCTTCAGCTGATATACCAACTGTAATCTTACCTTACAAGGTAGATCAAACCAAGAAACAGATGCCAGACTGGCTACAGTAACAGAATCTAGTAAGTCTAAATGTGCTTCTCCTCCTCTTTTTCTTCATGTGAATGTCTGTTTGAGATGCTTTCAGACCCCTCCCCCTCCGGGTACCTACAATGTTTATCTGCTGGTTGCCTAGGTAAGATCTTCCCTCTTTCCATCAAGGTCATCCTCTTTACTCTCTACACTTGGACAGAAACAGCTTTGCAACAATTATTATTGTTCTGATAATTATCTGATCAGATTATTGCAATGCACTGCATGTGGGGCAACCTTTGAAAATGGTCTGGAAACTTCAATTAATTCAGAGAAGAGTGTCTAGACTGCTCATTGGGACTGACAGATATCAATATATTACGCCAGTACTTTGCTATCTACATTGGCTGCCAGTTGGTTTCCAGACCCAATTCAAAATGCTAGTTTTGACCTTTAAGATCCTAAATATCTTAGGACCAGATTACCTGAAAGAGCACCTTTCTCCATATGTACCTACCCAGACCTTAAGATTGTTGAGGCCCTCTTCCAACAAAGGAGATGAAGTGGGTCTCTACAATGGAGAGATCATTTTCTGTAGCAGCATCCCATTTGTGGAATTCCTTCCCCAGAGAGGCTCAACTGGCATCTGAATTAGCATCATTTTGGAACAAGGTGAAGATTTATTGTCCCAGACTTTTTAACTGGCTTATAATCGTATTTTAATTCATATTGTTTTAGATTTTGAAGGACTGCCTTGCTATTACCAATTTTGTACTTTATTTGATTTTATTGTGTATGTTTACTATGTTTTATTGTAAACTACCATAGGGCTTTGGTTATTGGGCAGTATAAAAAATTAAATAAATAAATAAATAACAAAACATGCTCAAATGCATCATTAATAAGCTACAGCCCATAGTAGACAATGATGCTGCACTTTCTCAGGCACTCAGTGGCAGGCCCATACTTGCATGCAAGACAACCACCCAACCTGAAGCAGATTCTCACAAACAACAAGAAACAAACAGACAATAATGCCAATAAGAGAACCAGACCCGGCAACAAACTCAGTTTTTGCCCCCATGTCATCACAGCTACACTAACACCACCATCACAGGCCCCAACAAGTACATATACAAGATTAGAGGCACTCTGACATATTCTTCCTGTCATGCGGTATATGCCCATACATAGGACAAATGGGACAAACTTTGTGCAAAAGATTCAATGGACACAAGCTTGACATCAGAACTCTGAAGAAGGACAAAGTAATTTTCTAGAGTGGCATTTCAATCTCCCATGACACTTATGCATGTCACAGCGAGGCTCATGCAAAACGTGTATCAATGTCCTCAAAGATACATTGGAAGAGAAAGCAAGTGGTGCTTTTTAACCTGACATTGGTAAGATGGAATAAGAAGTAGGGAAATTGGAAGACCTAGTAAGCGTGGCTCAGATAGAACATCAGGCCATCACCATAGCCTTAGCCAAAAGAGAGTAAGGAGTTGGAATCCAGAAAGGGATTTCTTAAAGATGGCTTTATTTCCAGCCACTTTATGCACTGGAGTCATAGTGGGCTGGAAAAAAGCCCTATGGCAACTAAGAAGTCTTCAGACTTTTAAGGCAGGGAGACATATAACTATGAAAAAGTATGATTATATATAGGCATATGTGGTCATCACATTTTCTGAGACCTAGTAACTCTTGTAAGTTTATTTGGAAGACTTCCTTTTATAATAATAACTGCAATAGCAAGTACATTTTTAGTATCCTTCCCACAAGACAACTGAACATCTGAGACAAAGTTACGGGAATAAAAACATTTAAAGTATTGAAAGACTGGATTTATTTGCATTCAATTGCTCAGAAGAACACAATAACAAATATTGTTATGTTATTATTTTACATAGACTTAATAAAAATGGAAGGCCACAAGATTAAGCTGAATAAAGTTCATCTATTGATATAAATTACTACTGAACATATAAAAAGTATGGGCTAATTGTTTTAATTAAACCAATTTAATCAAGATTCCTTTCTGTATCTCTAAATTATAAGACAGATAAAATTACACCTAAGATTCTGCAGAGTTGAAGATTCTTAGAAAGCATGATCAAAGATTTTGGAATAGCGGCATAGCCATATTGTACAGTATTTAGAACAGAAGTCTGGGAGCTGTAGTTTGAGTTTAGTACTAAGAATTGATAGAAGCCCCTAGTCCTTCTTGTCAAATTTAATATTTTAACAAATCTAACATTTCTCAAAAATATCTGGAGAAGGTGATAGTTGATTTTTATTTACTATGCCTCAATATTTTTTCAAGAAGTGTTAAATACACTTTCAAACCACTATTTCCTGACCTATAATTTATCTAAGATGATCATCTTAAAGGATGCACATTTTTTATTACCATCTCACAGTAGTAGAAGAAATAATTTTTGTGTACCAACCTTCTGCCCTGATGATCATCACATTTTGCTCCAGGTCAATTAAGGGTTGTATAAGACACAATCTTGGTTCCTGCTTCTGAGTAATACAAACTCCATTCTGATTTGTAACCATCCAGTTACGGTCATACAGCAAGCCTTGATTTCCAATAGGCCACTGCATAACCTGAAGAGGATAAAGGAAAATGGAACTTAGTCGACAGACACTAGCATTAAAAAAAAAAACCCTGACATATATATGTATTTGTTTTCAGTTCAATACAAGAACAATAATGTATGTATATTGATTTATGTACACAGTACACATTTAAGCAATTTAACCTCTTTCTACAGCTCCAGGCTTCTTTCTGGCTGCATAGCCAAATTTCAGCTTCTTGCCATTTAGGGGCAGGAAACATGTGAAAACTGTACAGCAAATGTAAAAGAAGATTAACACAATTTTTTTTAAAAAGCCCCCCTACTCCAAACCAAATCGTTGACCTGTCTACTTATTAATGCAACTTCATGTCATTATCCCACACTCTGCAGTCTTCAACTCCTGAAGATACCATTAAGCTTGGTTGCTGGCCAACAAAAGTTGCACACTAGTGCTTTAATGATCCAAAACAAGTTCTGGTCTCATTTCAAAGTAGCTATTCCTTTCCTTATTGGAATTTGTAAAAAGTCAAATGAAATTCCTATTTGTTTTCCCCTCACAGAGAAAAGCAACATAATCCTATGTTGAATATTAAATGTTAAGTAAAACAAAAGTAACAATGTGGGGCATTTCAGGTATGTGTACCTTAGTTTTCATAAATCCTGGCAGCAAGGTTAGTAGCAAAAGACTGTGGAAGTTGAACATGGAAAGCTGCCTGTCCTTAAACTATTTGTTTCACTTCTTTCTGCTGATCCTCTGCTTACTGTAATGCATTCATAAGGGTTTCATATTTTAAATAAGGTTGAATAAAGAAGTCATACAGCTATTCATAGTGTTTAGTACATTCCAGGGGGAGAAGAAAGCAAGTTTTCTAATATTATAATTTCAAAGTCAATAGTGAGGCATGGGTAAGACCTCAATGTGATAAACACA
This sequence comes from Liasis olivaceus, assembly GCA_030867105.1. Taxonomy (NCBI): domain Eukaryota; kingdom Metazoa; phylum Chordata; class Lepidosauria; order Squamata; family Pythonidae; genus Liasis; species Liasis olivaceus. Next base: position 62,938,262 of record CM061351.1, read on the forward strand.
AATTAGACAGGGATATTTTGAGCTCTCTTTGTAACAATAAATGTCTTAGTATAATTTTAATTTATTTGAATTATTTACTTAATTATATGCCTTAATATAATTTTGGCCAAGGCAAGCAACTTAATTTCTCTTGGCTTGGTTTAAGTAATTCATGCAAATTGCAGAAATTGCATTTTTAAACAAAAGCTTACATAGTTTGTGACCTTCTACATCACTTTTATATAAAGAGTCCAAGACTATAGGCTGGAATCTGTACTTAATTAGAAAAATGATTCTGGCAAAATTATTATTGCCAAAAGAAGGTAATAATAAACCATTTCTATACTGAATGTGTTATTTTAATCAGCAGCAGAAAGCTCAGTTTCAGGCCATCTTTACATTTACTTAAGGCTGTAATCCAATAAATATCTGAGTGTAAATATCTTTACTTAACTGGGCTATCTCAGGAAACTTTTATACCACTGAGTTAGTATTATCATTAGTAGTTGCCCTGATATGGAATAATTTATTGATGTTTAAAACTTTATTTTCTATGTTTGTATTTCTGAATTACCAAAGAATAATTGCTCAAAATTCTGAATCATCAATGGCTTTAACATCAACTTTTATTAACTTTTAAATTAGGTTGATGCAAATATATCATCTGAAGTGTAAAAAGCCTGGATAAAATAACAACATCTTCTGCCTGGTAACAGGAGTTGTTTGTCTTAATTCTGACTGAGAGAAGTCTGGTATTAGGTTAGACAAAGTTAGAGTAATGATTTAGAGAAGCAAGGAGTTCTTGCTTCTTGACCTAGTCATAAAAACATAGCATGGTGACTGAGTGACAAGGAAAAAAGTGACAGCATGAATAAATATCATTGTATCATTAAAGGAACTTTGAACCAAAACTGGATACCAGGGATAACTGGTAGCCCAGAAGGGAGGATTGGTGGCAATCAATCCAGTTATTGTAAACAGCAATCTACTGTGGAGAGCAATGTATGACCATCTGGGGGGACTATAAAGATGCTCCAGGTGTGATTACTCATGACTTAGGATGGACTTTGGGGATACTTTTCTCTAAAAGAATACAAAATGGTCAGAGGCTCATGTGGGAAGCTCTAATCTATAAATAACATTAAAATATTTGTAGATATATTTCAATAATGACCTTTATTTGGGATAAAAATCACCATTCTCTGAATTATAATGTTTTAATGAATTTTTCTTCCATTGTTCTATACCCATTACCTGCCTCCTTCCCACTGTTATATCAGAACAGACTAGTTTGCTAATTACTAAGTTAATACTGTATATTTTAACATTCAATGCATGATTTTAAAAGAGAACATATGATGGAAAAAAGTGGGGGGAGTGGCATCAGAAATACTGATTTATAACCAGTGGTTCATTACTTGCACCTTGAGGTAGAGGGACTGCCACTAGCCATTCCACATGCTAACACTCAATTCTTCATTGAGTCCCCAGAGTATAGGGGGTGAGCTGATCTTATGGAAAGTAGTCATGAGGGGGACTTCTAGAGGAAGAAATGGTGGACTCAAGACAGCTCCATGAAAAGCAGAGCCGATGACTGTGGCAAAGAATGAAGAGCCGATGAGTAGACCAGCTCTTCAAATCTCTCTGGACAAAGATGGAATGGGAGATTGCCCACAAGTGCTCCAGACAGTTGCTCCTCATAAGGAGACCACAAAACAGCAGTCTCCGGTGGGTTTTGAACACTGGGAGATGAGGGAATAGCCACCTTGCTCAAACTGCAGCTGGCACCTTTAAAAGGACACTAAGTTCGCATACTTCCTACATTTGGAAATTGCCAAGTACTTTTCAGCTATTAGAAACCTTTGCATTGACAAGTTGGAAAAGGGTGAGTCTGCCTTCAATCCTTAATAAAAGAAAAATTTAACTACAAGCTTATGAACTTTAAAAAATTGAAATAAACAGCAAAAAGCTAATTGTGACTTTGATTTTAGAAAGTTATAAATGGATTAAGGGTCCAAATAAATTTGAAATAGTTTTGGAATTAATTATAAAGAATCCTTCCCATGGGAAAGTCAACTTGTTTTGAATTTTTTCTAACGCATAAAAGAGATAAACAATTTTAAAAATTGGACACTAAAAGGAACTAAAGATTTTAATTAAAAGAGAAGGATACAAAAACCTAATTAACAGCTACAGAATGATGCAAAATGTTAAAACATTGGAAATACTGAAGGATACTTTTGAAAAATGGAGTCAGAAGTTTATATCAACAATGTTGATAGCGATGTTTGCTTCTATGGATAGACTGTGTCCAAAAGATGTTTTAGAAGAAATGGCAGGAGAGGAACAAGTTTTATCTGACAAGACAGAGATGGCATCGAAAGTGGATCTACAAATGACAGGCTACAAGAATGATGTGGAAAAAAAATGTTTCATTGGACATAAAAAAGAAACCAGTTGATGCTTTAAAAATCAAAGGAGTAGCCTGGATAATTCTTTTATATTGGATTTACAAAAGAGGTTTGTTAAAGCTTGGGTGAATCTTGTGAGAAACAGTAAAAAAAGAAACAAAATCAAGTTCTACAACATTACTTGAATGGACTAAAGATTCAGATTGTCAGAAGTAAAAGAAAGGACTATAACGTTGGTTTATTTGATCAAGGTTAAAATAAATGTTTTTATTTCTGCAATCCTTAATGGACTTTTGCTGACACCAGGACTGAAATGATGATGCTTTATGGATTTGTTTATAGATAAGAGATGGGACAGGGGATGAAGAGATAATTGATTATAAATTGAGAGGAGATGAAAATTGTTGATAGTTGTGATAAAGGTTGGAAGATACTTCTTTATATATTTTTTATTTATTATCTTCCTTCCTTCCTCCCTCCCTCCTGCCCTTTCTTTCCTGTTTTTTCTTTTCCCTTGCACTTTTTATTCTTTCTTTCTACTTTCTTTCTTTTAGTTTGGTTAGTTTTTACTATTGCAATTAAAATTTTTAATAAAATTATTTAAAAAAAAGAATTAGAAAAAGAAAGTCATGAGGAAAGGTAAGTTGAATCCAATGGTGTGAAATCATCAAGGAGAAAAGTATCCGAGAAGGATGGAAAATTCTACTAAATGAGATACTGAAAGAGCAATCATCAACAATCTCTGTAAGAAGGAAAAATGAAAGAAATCTAAAGGGCCAATGTGAATGAATGGAGAGCCCTCTAAATAGCTGAAAAGAAAAAGAGACATGTATAGGAACTGGAAAGAGGGGGACATAATTAAAGAAGAATACAAGGTCGTTTCCAGAAACTGTAAGAACTCTCAGAAACACTAAGGTTCAGAATGAGCCAAGACTTGAGAAAGAGATCAAAAATGACAAAAAAAGAGAGAGGGTTTTTATCAGTGCCTTGTCATGGTGAAGGGGCTTGCGTAACTCAGTGAAGCCATGAGCTATACCGTGCAGGGCCACCCAAGACAGACAGATCATGACACAGAGTTCTGACAAAATGTGGTCCACTGGAGAAGGAAATGGCAACCCACTCCAGTAGCCTTGCCAAGAAAACCCCATGGACAATGTCAAAAGGCTAAAAGATATGACGCCAGAAGATGAGCCCCTCAGGTCGGAAGGTGTCCAATATGCTATTGGGGAAGAGCAGAGGGCGAGTCCAAGTAGCTCCAGAAAGAGTGAAGCGGCTGGGCCAAAGCCAAAAGGACGTTCAGCTGTGGATATATCTGGAAGCGAAAAGAAGGTCCGATGCTGTAAAGAACAATATTGTATAGGAACCTGGAATGTAAGATCTATGAACCAAGGCAAGCTGGATGTGGTCAAACATGAGATGACAAGGTTGAACATCGACATCTTGGGAATCAGCGAATTAAAATGGACGGGAATGGGTGAGTTTAATTCAGGTGACCATTATATCTACTACTGTGGGCAAGAAACCCTTAGAAGAAATAGAGTTGCACTCATAGTCAATAAGAGAGTGGGAAAGGCAGTAATGGGGTACAACCTCAAAAACAACAGAATGATCTCAGTGCGAATCCAAGGCAAACCATTCAACATCACAGTAATCCAAGTCTATGCCCCAACCACTGATGCCGAAGAAGCTGAAGTTGACTGGTTCTATGAAGACCTACAACACCTTCTAAAACTAGCACCAAAAAAAGATGTCCTTTTCATCATAGGGGATTGGAATGCTAAAGTAGGAAGTCAAGGAATAATCGGAATAACAAGCAAGTTTGGCCTTGGAGTACAAAATGAAGCAGGGCAAAGGCTAAAAGAGTTCTGTCAAGAGAACAAGCTGGTCATAGCAAACACTCTTTTCCAACAACACAAGAGACGACTCTACACATGGACGTCACCAGATGGTCAATACCGAAACCAGATTGATTATATACTTTGCAGCCAAAGATGGAGCAGCTCTATACAGACAGTAAAAACAAGACCAGGAGCTGACTGTGGCTCAGATCATGAGCTTCTTACTGCAAAATTTAGGCTTAAATTGAGGAATGTAGGGAAGACCACTAGACCACTCACGTATGACTTAGATCATATTCCATGTGAGTACACAGTGAAGGTGATGAATAGATTTAGGGGATTAGATTTGGTAGACAGAGTGCCTGAAGAACTATGAGCGGAGGTCCGTAACATTGTACAGGAGGCAGCAACTAAAACCATCCCAAAGAAAAAGAAATGCAAGAAAGCAAAATGGCTGTCTGATGAGGCTTTACAAATAGCTGTGGAAAGAAGGAATGAGAAAAGCAAGGGTGAAAGGGAAAGATGTAACCAACTGAATGCAGATTTCCAGAGAATAGCAAGGAGAGATAAGAAGGCCTTCTTAAATGAACAATGCAAAGAAATCGAGGAAAACAATAGAATGGGGAAGACTAGAGATCTCTTCAAGAAAATTGGCGATATCAAAGGAACGTTTAGTGCAAAGATGGGCATGATAAAGGACAAAAAAGGCAGGGACCTAACAGAAGCAGAAGAAATTAAGAAGAGGTGGCAAGAATACACAGAAGAACTGTACAAGAAAGATCTTAATGTCCCTGATGTCCATGCTGCTGTGGTCACTGGCCTTGAGCCGGACATCCTAGAGAGCGAAGTCAAGTGGGCCTTAGGAAGCATTACTAACAACAAAGCTAGTGGAGATGACAGTATTCCAGCTATTTAAAATACTAAAAGATGATGCTGTTAAAGTGCTGCACTCAATATGTCAGCAAGTTTGGAAATCGCAACAGTGGCCACGGGATTGGAAAAGGTCAGTTTACGTTCCAATTCCAAAGAAGGGCACTGCCAAAGAATGCTCAAACTATCGCACAATTGCGCTCATTTCACATGCTAACAAGGTTATGCTCAAAATCCTGCAAGCCAGGCTTCAGCAGCATGTGAACCGAGAACTACCGGATGTACAAGCTGGATTTCGAAGAGGCAGAGAAACTAGAGATCAAATTGCCAACATTCACTGGATCATGGAGAAAGCACGAGAGTTCCAGAAAAACATCTACTTCTGCTTCATTGACTATGCAAAAGCCTTTGATTGTGTGGATCACAACAAACTGTGGCAAATTCCTAAAGAGATGGGGGTACCAGACCATCTTACCTGTCTCTTGAGAAATATGTATGTGGGCCAAGAAGCAACAGTTAGAACCGGTCATGGAACAACCGATTGGTTCAAAATAGGGAAAGGAGTACGACAAGGCTGTATACTGTCACCCTGCTCATTTAACTTATATGCAGAGTACATCATGAGAAATGCCAGGCTGGAAGAATCACAAACTGGAATTAAGATTGCAGGGAGAAACATCAACAACCTCAGATATGCAGACGATACCACCCTAACGGCAGAAAGCGAAGAAGGACTAAAGAGCATCTTGATGAGGGTGAAAAAGGAGAGTGCAAAAGCTGGCTTGAAACTCAACTTTAAAAAAACTAAGATCATGGCATCTGGACCCATCAATTCCTGGCAAATAGAAGGGGTAGAAATGGAAGCAGTAACAGACTTCATTTATTTGGGCTCCAAGATCACCACAGACGGAGACTGCAGCCATGAAATTAAAAGACACTTGCTCCTTGGGAGGAAAGCTATGGCAAATGTAGACAGCATATTAAAAAGCAGAGACATCACCTTGCCAACAAAGATCCACATAATCAAAGCTATGGTTTTTCCAGTAGTAATGTATGGCTGTGAGAGCTGGACCATAAAGATGGCTGAGCGCCGAAGAATTGATGCCTTTGAACTGTGGTGCTGGAGAAGACTCTTATGAGTCCCTTGGACTACTAGGAGGTCAAACCAGTCAATCCTAAAGGAAATCAACCCTGACTGCTCATTGGAAGGATTGATAATGAAGCTCAAGTTCAGATATTAATGCGAAGAGAGGACTCTTTGGAAAAGACCCTGATGCTGGGAAAGATTGAAGGTAAAAGGAGAAGGGGACAGCAGAGGGTGAGACGGTTACATAACATCACTGAAGCAATGAGCATGAAACTGAGCAAAGTCAGGGAGGCAGTGAAGGACAGGAAGGCCTGGCACAATATGCTTCATGGGGTCATGAAGAGTCAGACACGACTTAATGACCGAACAACAAAAAAATAAAAACTGAAGCGAAAGAGTATAGATTCATTGCAAGGAGAAAGTGGTGAATCATTAAGGGGTAATGGTTGAGAAGCCAGAATTTCTTCACTCCTATTTTGTATCAGCCTTCTGTCAGAAGGGAAACAGCATCCTATCTGGTCATGATTATGTCACTGGGGTAAGGAAAAGACTTAGAATAGGCAAGGAGAGGGTAACACAGAATATAGCTAGGGGCAGATCTACACTTCCAACTTATCCCAGCATGACCACGCCCCCCCACCCCATTTTTGGAAAGCAAGAATACATGACATCATCCTCAACCACCCCCAAGCCTAATGTAACATCTGCCTGTGATTTCTGGCTCTATGTCATGAGTATTTTCCCTCTTGTACCAGTTCAAACTGTGCTGCCTAGATTGCATGCTGCACTTCTATTCCCTATAAACAAATCTCTTTATTCCAGTTGACTACTGTGCCTAGTGTGGTATAACCTCTTCCTTCTGGTTGCTCATCTCTGGCTTCCACTGCCTTTTTTTTTACAAGTTTGCCAGCAGAATGGTGGAAAAGCTGGACTTCTCATTTGTGGAAGTGACATGATGGACCTGCTTGCATATTATTGATCCAACAGTGGAAGGATAGAGCTGTTTTTATTTTTACAGTGAAATTGACAAGAATTCTGACACTTTCTCCTTCTAGCCCAAGTGACAGGAATAATGATAAAAATTAAACTCTGCATGTTTTTTTCCTGGTTCAAGAAGGATAAAAAGCAGATGAATGTAAGGAGTACTGACCAGAGTTTTGTTGTACATGCTACAGGTAGATCCAAATTCTACCACAGATAAATCTTTTACATAAAAAGATTCCAGAGTTTCCCTAGACTGAAATATTTTCCAAACTGATTCCTACATATACTTCCCTTCATAACGTGGTAAAACATGAGTTAGATAGAGTACTCATTAATGACCCCACTCTAGCTTGGAGGAAAGTATCGGGTAGACTGCCACAGGGCTCTGTCCTGGCTTTGTGGTTTCCAAGTCATTTTTATCAATGACTTGGACGAGGGAGTTGAGGGGATACTTACAAAGTTTGCAGATGAAATAAAATTGGGAAGGATGGCTAATACTTTAGATAAAAGAGAGAAGGTTAAAAAAGATCAGGGTTTAGTACTGGGCTGAAATGAATGGAATGGAATTTAACAGGGATAAATGTAAACAACTATATCTGGGTATGGGATGGGGCAGACCTGGTTTTCCACTAGTACCCCTTAAAGAGATTTGGGTGTCCTTGTAATCACAAATTAAATGGGAGTCAGCAGTGCAATACAGCTGCTAAACAGGCAAATCAGGTTGACAAACTGGAACAAATTCAGAGGAATGTGAATTCTGGTTATTGACTATCATAAAGTACTACTACTACTAGTACTACTCAGAGGAGTATTCTCAAGATGGTGAAGGATCTGGAAAAATCAAGTCCTATGAGGAATGGTTAAAGGTTCTGGATATATTTAGCTTATGAAAAATATGATTAAGATGATTAAGTCTTTAATTACCTGAAGGACTGTCACATAGAAGAGGAAACTGATTATTCGGTTGCCCCAGTCTTCTTCCTTTGCTGCTCTGTGAACCCTTTGTTCTTCTTTTATTGAACTGAATTTTCCTTTATCTCATTGAACTGAATAATGTATCAAATTGTCAAAATCATTATCTTTGATTTGATTGCTTTCTATGCTAGTTTCAAATATTCTTAGTGCTTACTGGACCAAGTGAATACTATGAATGTAGTATAGTTAGACTTTAGTAAAGCATTTGATAAAGTAGACTATACCTTCTTTCTCAGTAAATTGGAACAATGTGGGATGGATGATCCTATTACCAGATGGATTCACAGTTGGCTGAACAATTGTACCCAACATGTGGTCCTTAATGGGTCTAAGTCTACATGGAAGAGAATATGTGATGGGTACCTTAAGGTTCTGTCCTGGCTTTTAAAGATCTTCATAAATAACTTAGATGAGATTGCTAAACCTCCCACAAAGCTGAGGGAGATTGCTAAAACCCTAGAAGACAGGCTGAAAATTCAAAAGGAGCTTAATAGACTCGGACATTGGGCCCTATCCAACAAAATGCAGTTCAACAGAGGGAAATGTAAGATTCTGCACTTGGGCAGGAAAAACCAGATGCACAGGTGCAATATAGGTGGTTTAGCAGTAGTGCCTGTGAGAAGTATCTCCAAGTTTGGTAGACCACAGATTAAGCATGAGCTAGCAATGTGCTGCAGCTGGTAAAAGAGCCAATGCAAATTTCTTCTGCATCAATAGTGCAGAGTGTAAGGGAGATGGCCTTGACTGAGATAGGCAAGAATTGTTACCTACGCAAAGAGGAGTGAAACGTTCTTTACGTCCTGGGAATCAAGATAATATTCAGAAGCAGATCAGGCAAATGCCTCCCTGATTCACTGAGATATAAAGGAGAGGAGGTAAAGAACAATCAGACTTGCAAGATTCTATTATTGTAGCCTATCTCAAAGTATCTAGTCTTCCTGTGGAGTTGATTTTCTGATCTGGTCTACCTAGTGGGATTACCAAACCAGAAGTGATAGTACCATTTTATGCTGCATTGGTCAAACCATACCTGGAATATTGTTTCCAATTCTTGCTGCCACAATACAAAAAGAATGGTGAGGAACTGGAAAGATGGTAGAGAAGAGCAACAAGGATGGGAAAGGATTTGGAGGTTAAATCCTATGAAGACTAGTTAAAGGAATTTGGTATGTTTAGTCTAAATAAGAAAAGACTAAGGAGAGACATGATAGTATCTTCCAATAGATGAAGGGATGTCATAAGGCAGAAGGTGTGGATGTATTCTTCATAGCATCCAAGAGTACGACAAGAACCAGTGAGTGGAAAGTTAACAGAGAGAGATCTAAACTTTGGATCTAAGGAGGAATTTCTTGATTGTGAGAGCTATTAAGCAATGTAACAGCTTGCCTCCTGAAGTCATGGGTGCTCCATCACTGGAGGTTTTCAAGAAAAGATTGGACAGCCATTTGTCAGGGATGATATGAAGATTCCTGCACTGAACTAGATGATCTCCAAGATACTTTCCAACCCTATGATTCTATGATCCCATCCTAGTCTAAATCAACAGCAGCAGGTAGATCACTACTGCAGTACTGGCTAGGCTAGGCTAGAAAACACTTGAAAAAAGCAGTCCAAAAATGACAGTCCAACTGGAACAGTCTGAACACTACAAATCATGCCTTTTTTAAAAGCTAAGTTTTTAACTCTCAAAATATATGTTTTACGTAATATTTGCAGCTCTCAAAACAAACATTTTGGGAGTGGAATTGCTTTGCATATCCCACAGTGGCTTCCCTGATGGAATATTCCTCTATACAAAACAAAAACAGAACACTTCCATAAGGAAACTGCATTCCTAAAGGAAGATGTCTCTCTTCCAGCTCACCTATAGCCTGATGCCAGACAGAGGATAACCATCTCAGTAAGGCCTTAATAAGCAATTTTACCTGTTGATCACTACAGCATAATTTGGAATATTTGGAATACTTGTAAACTACAATAAATTTACCTTCAGGAAAAAGAGATTAAGATGATTCACCCATTTGATTAGAAGATTATTCAATAAATTTGATGAAAATATTTGCTTCTCCACAGCAATTCATTGCATTTATATACTACTTTCCTCACAGAGCTTAAGATGGCATAACATGATCTTCCTGTTTTACTCACTAACAACTCTGTGAAGTAAGTTGAGATGAGAGAGAATGATTGGCCCAAAGTTATCCAGTGAACTCCATAGGTGATTGCTGACTTGAACCTGAGTTCTAGACTAATATTTTCACCATCAAAACAACAGTGGCATACAAATGGTATGTTCTCTTTAAAAGCCATTTCCAAATACCTACATGCCACTTTTATTCTTTTCCTGGCTGAGCTTAAACCAGGAGATAGATATATGCAATATTTGTTTAGTATTATTTCAAAAGACATCTGGCTTATAACAATTACTTTCTTGATCAAAACAGAAAAGGCTGCATATGTTTTGTTGCATGGGAAGAAAATTGAAACAATGCTCCCAGCACAGTGGTATTAAAGAAATGAGCCAAAAATCAAGTTTTTAATGTCCTTCAATGGTATCTACAAAATCAAAAGTTCTTTCTACTTAACATATTTAGTTTTGACTGGAATTGACTAGAAACAGCAAAAAATGAAATAGCATCAACAGGTCTGACAAAAGAATATTAATCTTTTAGAATGGGTACACAATATTTTGAGGGCTGAAAACCACACCCAGTCTTTGACTGATATGCTGGGATGTATATCAAAAAAAAGGTGGAGGTAAAAATAAACTTAATTTAACATAAAATAATAAATTATTCTGCATATATTTGATTAATTTGCCCCTTTCTCATATTCCAAATTATAATTTGATTCTTACTTTGGAATTTACTTGCAGAGGATCCACACCAAGGTTTTCAGGAATGACATGCAGTTTTTATTTATTTATTTATTTATTTACTTGTTATATTATCATATTTCTGAAGAACTCTTGGGGTCTCATGTTACACATTACTGTAAAATGTTACTGAAAACATTTACCTCAAATGCAGCACATGATTTGATTGGGTACAGGTAAATATTGGTGATTGTACTTTTCTTTCTACCATTTGGCACTTCTTCTGCTGAATTACCAAGAACTTCAGGCATGCTAATTTCTAGATAACTCTTAGTCAGCTGCAGATTTTCTTCTGGTTTTTTCACTGATGTGAAGTGGTGACTTAGCTGTAAATTCTTGATTATTCTTTTCAGAGGCTGTTCATTTGCATTCTTCACATCATGAGTGTTGCTATCCTGTCTGGGAAATGATGTGATCTTTGGAACAATCTGTCTCTGTGATGAACACTTTACCAAGTTGCAGGCAGATAATCTAATACTTATAATGAATTTCAGAAAGGCTTGGGCATCTTCAAATGTAGACATATAGCCAAATGAAATTCTCACAGACCCAGTGGGATGTCCTTTGATCACATCTACGTCATCTCCGCACACATGACCAGCCTAGTTAAGAACAAAATACAAATATATTTTGTAAACTTTATTAAAATATGACATACTTTACTAAAATTACACCAGAAAGATTATCTATAAACATAGTCTGAATGTTTTAAAGGCATAGTTGATTTGGTGATCCCTCCTTCAGAATAAGAACCATCCTTACTTTATATAATTTCCTATAAAGTTGCATTCCTGATTATTCATGACCTGAAAAATGACCTCCAGAGAGACCTGCTTTGATAAACTGTTATGGAGGTTTGGACAACTGCAAATATTTATGTGTTCTTAAATGATACAGGAAGGCAGAAGAGGACTAGCTATCTTTAATTGTACAGATCAATAGGGAAAACTTATTTGAGGAAGTAGCAGGAACTTTGAAATTAACTGGCCATGAAATACTGGTGTTCTTGATCTTAAAAACTGAAGCTGAATCTAGACAAATGCATATCTAAAGATTTCAAAAAAGGAGATTTTAATAACCTCAGAACAATGATAAGGATTATATTGTAATAATATGTAATAATGATAATATAGAATGCGTATAGGATTCCATGTCAGGAGAAATTAGTGAGAAACATAGCTGGGTCAAAAAATAATTCTCACTGAGTGTTCACCAATGGTTCTACATCAACTACAGCTGTTGTTTTATTGTAAACCTTGCTTATCACAAGGATCAGTCCTGGTACCTATATTCCTCAATATTTCTATTAATCATTTGGATGAGGAGGTGCAGATGATACAAACATTAGGGGAGGTAGTTAATATCTTAGAAGTAACATTATGCAAACTTGACAAATTAAAGAGAAATGGGGTAAAAATAATTTGGGAAGCAAAGAGCTTAAGATTAACTTGCTTCAGAAGTTTAAATGTATGTCTGTTTGTTTAGAATATATATTTAGCATTTAAATGCTGAGAAAGTAAATAATAGTTTTTTCATGGCTAATTTAAATCATGATTTTATTTTGTTATATTAAATCATGGTTTAAATAGAATGAACTTATAAAGAGTCTTGCATTACACATAAATTAGCAAATGGCATTTCCTTTTATGTTAATGATTTTTTATACTGTGGGACCTTATTGGGAATACTTGCTTGGAAACAGTGGGAAAATTAATTGAACATATGCAACAAGATCTCTATTTACTTTAGCTGGTAACACTGATATATTAACACATACAGACCTGGAGGTTCTTTTTGATGTCATCATGGCTAATCCCCAAGTGCTGCTGACAAGCTCCAATATTACAGAAACAACCTGTGCGCATATGGATGTTGTAGAGCCCAGCCAGTTTGTCCACCTTGTTTCAAAAGGTTCCCCCCGCCCCCCAAAAAGAAAGATTCTTAACACAGGAACAAATAAATGATTTTTTCTCTATCAGTTAAACAACTTTAATAATGTTCATGCAATATGAAGAAAATGCAGTAATCCCAAATATTTCATTACCTGGCTAGGTAACATCTTCAGTGCTAACCTGGGATGAGGTTTACTCTCTATTTATCTACTGTGGCCTGCCTTGCCAGTGCTGGTGGAGGTAGGGGTTCTGTTTTGCTCTTCTGGTAGTTCATTGATTAGCATATGTTGACTGCTTGATTGTGTGCCTGGTGGTGACCTTTGCTTATCTGGGTGATGATTGCTGGAGATGATTGCTGGTGACTGAATGCTGGTGAGGCGATCTTCTGGTCTTTTGTCTCTTTTGAATAGTATATAGATGCCGTTTATCTCTATGTGTCTGTTAATTGCTGCTTTGTCTGAATACCAAGCTTCCAAGAATTCTCTTGCATGTTTGGATTTGGCTTGGTCTAAAATGCTGACAGTTTCCCAGTTAAAACTGGTTTGAGTCTGTCCATGTGTTGTGCAATTAAGGAATTTTCATCATGTCTTCTGACTGTTAGTTGGTGCTCATGGATGCGTTCTGCTAGTCTTCTGCCTGTTTGTCCTACGTAGTGTTTGTTATAGTCCTTACACTGTATGTTGCAGATGACTCCTGTTTTTTCTTCTTGGGCAACTGGGTCTTTTGGTTTACTTAGGATATTTTGGAGTGATTTTGCCGGTTTGTGTGCTACAGAGATGCCATATGGTTGTAATAATCTGTCCACCAGCAACAGACCCAGTTGCCCAAGAAGAAAAAACAGGAGTCATCTGCAACATACAGGGTAAAGACTGTAACAAACACTACTTAGGACAAACAGGCAGAAGACCAGCAGAACGCATCCATGAGCACCAACTAGCAGTCAGAAGACATGATGAAAATTCCTTAATTGCACAACACATGGACAGACTCAAACCAGTTTTAACTGGGAAACTGTCAGCATTTTAGACCAAGCCAAATCCAAACATGCAAGAGAATTCTTGGAAGCTTGCTATTCAGACAAGGCAGCAATTAACAGACACATAGACATAAACGGCATCTACATACTATTCAAAAGAGACAAAAGACCAGAAGATCGCCTCACCAGCATTCAATCACCAGCAATCATCTCCTGCAATCATCACCCAGATAAGCATAGGTCACCACCAGGCACACAATCAAGCAGTCAATATATGCTAATCAATGAACTACCAGAAGAGCAAAACAGAACCCCCACCTCCACCAGCACTGACCAAGCAGGCCACAGTATATAAACAGAGAGCAAACCCCATCCCATTTTAGCACTGAAGATGTTACCTAGCCAGGTAATGAAACATTTGCAAGAAAAGAACGAAGCTCAGAGAACCCCAAGGACTCCACAGTTCAACCCTGAGCTACACATATTCGCCTCCACTGCAATCCGAAATAGATTTTATAACTACTGTAGAGGGTATCATTGTAAAGTGCTTTTCCTTTAACATTACAGTACCTATGTGGCATAATGGCTGATAGTGTTTAAATACCGAGAAAGAAAACAAATGTTCAATAATAAATAGAGATGAGATTTTTAAAAAAAAATTTAATAGTGAAATATACCACCACTACCACCACCCACAAAAAAAGAAAAAAAAGATAAATAGTGCTTAAACAGTGAATAAAAAGGAAAAAAACTAGATACATTATGGTGGTTAAAATAAACTAATATGACAAAAAAGAGAGAAAAGGCTAATTAATAGGTAATAAAAAACAAAAGATCCATATAATATCCATGGGTATTGATATAAAATTAATTAAATTCTTTAGCTAGACCATATAAAAATATATTATTCTTATTTTTAGAACAGAAAGACTTTTCAGAACTAGGCAACAGATTCATATCCTGAATTAGGAGAGTAAACTTCTTTGTATTTAACTAAAATTATCCTCTTTGCTGTGCCCCAGGCTCAAGAGAGCCAGAACTTTTCATGGGATAATTAATTCCATGTTTTAGGAATATAGTTCAACATCATGTTAAGGTTTTTAACTATTTATTTCCAAAATTGCATTGACATATGTAATGATTTGAAACCAAAATGCAGCTATAGCTGGACTACTCATAGATCATATGTTAAACAGCCTTCAAATTTCTTATAATGCCAGCACAAAAAAAATCTATTATCCAATCCTTTTTAAACATTCTTTGAAAGGTCCAGTAAACATGAAAAATGTTATTTTTGGATTTATCATTTCATTCTTAAAATCATGAGAAGTATATTTTATGTTTCTTAACACCTGGACCCACTGATTCTCCAAATAGGATATGCCAGTTCTTCACTCCACAATTCAGATATTTCATTTTACTTTTACATTTGTTATAAAATTGGATGTTTCTGTTCAAGCACTGCATCTCTTAAGAAACCTATAATTCAGGTGCCCTGAAGGCTGTAAAGCATCCAGACCACACAATTTAGTTAGTACATGTTTCAGTTGTATATATTGCCAAGTGAATTTTGTAGGTATTCAAAATAAAATAAACATGGAGTTTAAACATTTAACATGAAATATAAAAGGGGCAAATGCTCCCCAGAAAAGGAAGAAGATATTTCATTATTTGAAGAAATTAAAGCTGGGTGTAATTTGTCTACAAGAAACACATATAAGAAACAAAGATTAAAAATATCTGATTTATAAGAGAGAAATTGTTTGGGAGTTGTACCAACTTTTGGTACAAGCAAGAAAAATGGAGTTGTTTTGTATATAAATCTACAAACGCAACCAAAAATGAACTGATCTGATGACCAAGGCAGATATGTGGAGGTCAAGATTAACTTGAATGGCACTAAAATAGATTTTACTATTGGGGGTCTGTGCCCCAAATGATAATAAAGCTACATTTTTTAATGGACTTACGGGTAAATTAATGGACTTGTCATACGAAAATTGGTCTCTAATGGGATATTGGAATGGAGTGGTTTGCCCATAACAAGATAAACTATCTGTAAAAGGGACTAAGATAATGCAAGGTAAACTACCAACATCTTTTTTGAAGTGATGGACAATCCTGAACTGATTGATATTTGGAGGCATAAAAATGGTGATTCTAAGGAATACATTCTAATAAAATATCTTCCCTACTATTTTCAAATTTGGGTTATTCCACAACATCAATTTCTCATGTGATTCAAAATGAAAACGTAACCACTTACCTATTAATTGCCAAATGTACCTGGGAGCTTTCCAGATTTGAAAATAGAGAACCCTGGACTCTAAAACCTCCTAAGATTTCAGAGATGTTGCATATCTCAAAGAGCCAAAGAGGAGAATATCTAACAAATATTTCATTCCAAAAGAATATAGATGTTAAAATAAAAGCCCAATGATACAGTAGAAAATCTGGTAAATTAAAGCCACCTTCACAGTAAAGTAATCTCAGTTTGGCCAACCATTTTCCAGGGGCTTTAGCCTGCCATAATTTTTTTTCTCATTAACTTACTGGTGTAATTTTTAGGGATTAATTCCTCTTAAAATATGCATTAATCTTGTGTAATATTTATTTTAATAACATTAATCTTGTCCTAGAGACTTAATAGAAGTTTTAATCATTACTGAAATTACAGCTATACATTTAGATGTATAAATATTTAACATATTGTGATATATTCTGAGAAAGATAAAAACCCAAGTATTTTATAGGGCCTGTAAAAATTGTAAATCGTAATCTCTTGCAGTGTTCTATAGACATAGTAGATCCCAAAGGCATCAAATTAGACTTTTCCCCAACTAATAGTATAACTAGAGTATAAACCATATTGCTTTACAACTTCAATAAGCTTTGGCAATAACACTGTATAATTCTCCAGAATAACCACTAATTAGCATTGTTGTGGCCAAAATCTGGCTCACCTAAAGCAACAAAATCATTTTGAAGATATGATCAGTGAATATAAACAATCTGATTTATTGGGCCACTGGTCCCCGTCTGACTCCTCCCCTTGTCACCACTCAGGGCCAATTTAGCTTGCTGTGAATGTTTTCTTACAAGGGGACTTTAAGCAGTTCACATGTGTGGGGGGGGCATCTCATAGGTTTGGCAGTGAACGCAGCTCACGTGTGTATGGGGGGGGGGATCTTTTACCACCACAGCATATAAGAACAAATTATATGCCACCATGCCCTTAATATCTTGAGATTGTCTAATAAAAGAAGTCAGCAGTTCAAGAACCAAACTGAAGATTAAAGAAGACAAAGCATGTCTTTGATGAGTACCATGAGATAACTCAATAGGTTGAGAACAAATCTATTTGTAATAACTCTAATAACTCTAGGGTTATCAAATTGTAATGGAGAAATGATGGCGGAAACCCTTATCTTCTTAGAATGTACTTCATACATTCAATCTGAATCATACTGAAGGCTTTTCAGCATTCAACAAAATTAGAACTCCTGATTCCAATTTATGTGTTACAATGTCCAAAATATTAATCACCAGGTAAATGATGTCAGATCCTTCTCTGCTTTGTATAAATTCAGAGTGAGATGGGTGGATTATAGATTTATATTCTGTAACCTCCTAAACAGAGATGATAGTTTTAGGATTGTGCAAAATGGTTTGACCATGAATATGTTGCTGCATGTTTTGTTCAGATGCAGATCAAGGCATGAATGTTTCCGGTAGAAAATGTTTCTCTTTTAGATAGGCTGGAAATTGTCTTACTTCTTGCAGCTGAGGTATCTTTCCCCACTGGGTGACTTAGACTGGATAGAGGGTAATCTGGGTCGAGTTTTAGAATAAAGCAGCAGGTTTAGAATTATTGAACACATGGCCCAACTATTCCCAACAGGTAATGGTCCAACAAGGTTTAAAAACCTCCTGTGAAGGAGATTCCACTACTATACATGGTAGTCTGTTCCAATGATCAATAACATTCTGTCTGAAAATTCCTCCTAATATTTGGCCTGAATCTTCTTTCTGTTAATTTCTGTTCATTGCTTTTTATCTTGCTCTTAATTTCAACAGAGAAAAAGTCCACCCCTTCTAATTTTTCCTCACAATGTTTTCTTTCCAGGCCCCTTATCAGATGGATTGCTCTCCTCAGGACACACTCCAGTTTCTCAAAGATCTCCCTAAAATGCAGTGTCCAGAACTTATAACAATATTCTATAGGTATAAACTGCAAAATACAGAAGAGTAATGTTTTCTCTTGATCTTGACACTGTATGTTTCTTGAGGTGGCCTAGGAACGTATTTCCTTTTTTTGCAGTTGTATCACATTCTGTTCAGCTTGTGATGCATCAAGGTAACTCAAGTACTTTCCACATGTGCTGTACTCAAATATGGTTCTCACCATCCTATACCCATGCCTCAATTTTTCCTATCTAAATGTGGGACTTTCAATTTATTCCTATTAAAATTCATCTTGCTGATTTCTATCCATTATTTCAGCTTGTCAAAATTCTCATTATCTTTGTGCATCTGCAAATTTGATAATCGTAATTTTTAACTTCTTACCCAAATCTATCTATCTATCTGTCTGTCTGTCTGTCTGTCTGTCTGTCTGTTTAGGACCTAGAATGGAGTCTTGAAGTACAGCACTCAATACTTTTTTCCAGCCTGATGTACAGGTGAAACTTGAAAAATTAGAATATCGTGCAAATGTTCATTTATGTCAGTATGGCAACTCAAAAGGTGAAACCAATATATGAGATAGACGCGTTACATGCAAAGCGAGATATGTCAAGCCTTACTTTGGTATAATTGTGATGATTATGGAGTACAGCTTATGAAAATCCCAAATTCACAATCTCAGAAAATTAGAATATTACATGACATCAATAACACAAGGATTGGAAATAGAACAATATCGGACCTCTGCAAAGTATAAGCATGCATATGTACTCAGTACTTGGTTTGGGCCCCTTTTGCAGCAATGACTGCCGCAATGCGGCGTGGCATGGATGCTATCAGCCTGTGGCACTGCTGAGGTGTTATGGAAGACCAGGATGCTTCAATAGCGGCCTTCAGCTCCGCTGCATTGTTCGGTCTCGTGTCCCTCATCTTTCTCTTGGCAATGCCCCATAGATTCTCTATGGGGTTCAGGTCAGGCGAGTTTGCTGGCCAATCAAGCACAGTAATCCCATGGTCATTGAACCAGGTTTTGGTACTTTTGGCAGTGTGGGCAGGTGCCACGTCCTGCTGGAAAATGAAGTCAGCATCCCCATAAAGCTCGTCCGCGGAAGGAAGCATGAAGTGCTCCAAAATCTCCTGGCAGACGGCTGCGTTGACCCTGGACTTAATGAAGCACAGTGGACCCAACACCAGCAGATGACATGGCTCCCCAAATCGACACAGACTGTGGAAACTTCACACTGGACTTCAAGCATCGTGCATTGTGTGCCTCTTCATTCCTCCTCCAGACTCTGGGTCCTTGGTTCCCAAATGAGATGCAAAAGTTGCTCTCATCAGAAAAGAGGACTTTGGACCACTGGGCAACAGACCAGTTCTTTTTTTCTGTAGCCCAGGTAAGACGCTTCTGACGTTGTTTGTTGTTCAGGAGCGGCTTGACAAGAGGAATACGACATTTGAAGCCCATGTCCAGGATCCGTCTGTGTGTGGTGGCTCTTGATGCACTAACTCCAGCCTCAGTCCACTCCTTGTGAAAGTCCCCAACACTTTTGAATGGCCTTTTCCTGACAATCCTCTCCAGGCTGCGGTCATCCCTGCTGCTTGTGCACCTTTTTCTACCACACTTTTCCCTTCCACATAGCCTTCTATTGATGTGCTTTGATACAGCACTTTGGGAACATCCAACTTCTTTTGCAATTACCTTTTGGGGCTTTCCCTCCTTATGGAGGGTGTCAATGATGGTTTTCTGCACAACTGTCAGGTCAGCAGTCTTTCCCATGCTTGTGATTCCTACTGAACCAGCCTGAGAGACCACTGAAAGGCTCAGGAACCCTCTGCAGGTGTTATGGATTCATTAGCTGATTAGAGTGGGACACTTTGAGCCTAGAATATTGAACCTTTTCACACTATTCTAATTTTCTGAGATTGTGAATTTGGGGTTTTCATAAGCTGTACGCCATAATCATCACAATTATACCAAAGTAAGGCTTGACATATCTCGCTTTGCATGTAATGCGTCTATCTCATATATTGGTTTCACCTTTTGAGTTGCCATACTGACATAAATGAACATTTGCACGATATTCTAATTTTTCGAGTTTCACCTGTAGAGCCACTACTGTATACTTGCTTGGTATGATTTTTCAACCAGCTCTGTATCCATAATATCACACTATTTTCTGTGCAGTCTTCTCCCACCCCAAATGGATTTAAACTTTCCAAATCAGAATTGTAAGGTACCCTGTTTGCAACAGGGAATAAATGAAAAAAAAAAAAGTCTGTGTTACAAAATGATTATGCATGATTATACTACCTTCAGCTTTAAAAAACACAGATGTGTCTTCTGATGTGTTTTCTATGCTTATTTCACCACTATGGCATTTTGCTGAAATTACTCCCAATTCTTGGGAAAATGTGACAGATAGAGGCAAACTATCTACAGTGGTACCTCAAGATACGAACGCCCCACCTTACGAAAATTTCGAGATACGACCAGCTCCGGCCGCAAAAATTTACCTCAACATGTGAACTCCGCCTCAAGCTACGAACCGAATCCGCGGCCATTTGCCCTGCTGCCACGTGGTCGCGGCTTCCTGTGGGTGAGATCGCAGTAGCAAGGAGGCGTTCGGTGAGGCTTGTGGTGTGTTTTGTGGCGTTTGGAAGGTTTTTGGTGTGCTTGTCAGCATGGCTCCAAAGAAAATGCAGAGCCGTATGTATTTACATTGTGTAAGATCTTGCCCCGTTCGTCAAGAGAAACTCCCGTGACACGTGTAGTTCACAAAAGAGGTTTACTCAAGCGTAACGCAACAGTTACAAGCAAAGCCAGGACTGGCTTGGTACAATACATTGGTTCCTTTATACCTCCCCTCCTTACAGGCTGCGGATTATCAGCGCCCCAATGATCCCCCTTAATTGTCCAGATGGCAGGTTCAGCCTGAGTCCCATTGTTCTTTAATTGTTGTTAGCCCTTGGCGTGGTCATTGCTTTCCTTGGGCTTTTGTCATGCACACAGCCGGGAGCGGGAGCTTTTCCTCGCACGCTGATTGCTCTTCCTCAATTCCGCGGCTCTTTCCTTTGTCCATAGCCCTTGGCGTGGTCATTTCTTTCCTTGGGCTTTTGTCGCGCACACAGCCGGGAGCGGGAGCTTTTCCTCGCGCGCTGATTGCTCTTCCTCAATTCCGCGGCTCTTTCCTTTGTCCATAGCCTTTGACGTGGTCATTGCTTTCCTTGGGCTTTTGTCGCGGACACAGCCGGGAGCGGGAGCTTTCCCTCGCACGCGCTGATTGCTCTTCCTCAATTCCGCGGCTCTTTCCTTTGTCCATAGCCCTTGGTGTGGTCATTGCTTTCCTTGGGCTTTTGTCCCGCACACAGCCAGGAGCGGGAGCTTTCCCTCGCGCGCGCGCTGATTGCTCTTCCTCAATTCCTCGGCTCTTTCCTTTGTCCATAGCGCCCGCGGCCCTCTGGCGTTAACAGATTAGTGAAGAGGCGCCAGGTGGCCCTTTCATTAGCACTTCCTCTTTCTGCGCTAGCACTCGAGCAGTGAAACTGACTAAAGCACGCCTGGGGAATTTCCTAGCTGTGCAACGCCAGCTGACACATTGAACCTTATGGGGAAATTTGCCTCGTGGAGCGACCAAATTTGGAGGGCGGATTAGCCGTATTTACATTGAACCTTATGGGGAAATTTGCCTCGTGGTGCGACCAAATTCGGAGGGCGGAACAGATTAACCATATTAACCGTATTGAACCCTATGGGAAAATTTGCTTCAGGATGCGACCAATTCGAGTTGAGATCAGAGTCACAGAACGGATTAAATTCGTATCTTGAGGTACCACTGTATTTATTATAAATCATCTGAAGAGGGAAATTTAGAAAACATGTTCTTAAGAATAAGGAAGAAACTTACAACAGGCTGAAATTTATACAGAAAGGAGGTCAAACAATCAGAAAGATGCATAGCAGCAAAAAAAGATGCACAACAACAAATAAAAAATAAAATGTACCTGTGAATACCCAATTATATCTCCATTTTCATCTAACACATTAAAATTAATTATGGGACCTTGGCTATCCGAGCTGCTGAAGTCAGTATCACTATAAATGTGCACAAGAGGTGCACCGTTATCATATTTTAATGTAGAAAGAACTGTATAGGTGTGGTGAGCCAAAGCAAACGTATGCTGTTTTATGTTTTCCATTCCACCTAAGAAAGACAAAGCAACAACCACCAATGGTCAACTTCTTATTTAGTTAAGAATAAGTTTCACTAGATATAACATTAATTTCATATAATCAAATGATGTAATAAATATAAGAAAAAGATCATTTTTCAGAAAAAAAGTAACACTCATCTAATGTATTACCTGGGCAAAAATGGAAACTCCAGATCATTTGAGACTCTCCATAAACCTATGGAGTGAACCTTCACTGATCTAACACTAGAGACAAACTATATTATTTTATATAATCTCAATAACAATTCCATTCAGTAATTAGTTGATCTATTTAGGTTCAATACATGAACTGCTGAATTATTACAACAAACAACAAACATATTACAATAGATCTTTCAACACTAAAGTATCTTGTTCCTCTATAAATTTTTTTAAAAAATGATTTGACAACATTAAGTAGCTGCCTAGAGTCACATAAGTGGTCAGAATAAAAATATGGGCAAGCAAATAAAGCAAAACCAGTGGGAAAATAACTGAAATATCCAAGACCTCAGATTGGCCATCCTTGTACAAAAACCAAACAAACCCCAAATACTTTTTCATAATAAAACTTCTCAGCCAGATAATTTGAGGAAATTTGATATATTTGATGATTTTGAAAAATGTTCCAGTCACTCAAGTAATGTCTAAACTGGATTGAATATGAGCAATTTTATCTGCAAAACGTCTAGCAAACGCGTCATAGCAGCTCGCAGGAAAATCACCCCCTGCAGGAAAATCACCCCCCATAGGAAATTCATCCCCCATAGGAAATAAAAATGACATTAAAAAGGATCTAAGAATAACTTTTCTAAACTAAGGTTGTGCATTAAACAGAGATCAAAAATTAAAGTAAGGTGAAAGGCAAAAGGCAACTGAGACAAAGGAAGATGTATCCAGCCAAACACTGACTTCCACAGAAGAACAAGAACAGACAAGGAGTTATAGCAAAGATTTAGACTCTCCTTGTCAAACTGTACGTTTCAACGAATCTCTAAGCTTCTGTTCACTTAGAGGTTCATTGAAGGGGCACCAAGGGAGATAAGATGTTGGCTGGAGGATAGGTTGTCCTAAAAGACAGAAAAACAAAGATATTATGAACTGGGAATCTTACTATAAATCATTAAACAGGCTTATGTGTTCCAGAAATTAAAAAATGAAACTATAATTAATAAAGAATGTATTAACATTAGACAACTTGCATCTGATCCTCAATCTTCACTTTTAAGGAAGACTTTGGAGAACATGGTAGGGCACTAGTTGAAGAGATTCCTAGATGAAGCAGATTATCTGGATCCCTTTCAGTTGAGCTTGGATGGAAACTGCATTGGTTGCCCTATGGATGAAGTGCAGCCCTCCAGGTCCTATTAGAACTCTCAGTGGCATTCAGTATAACTGACCATGGAATCCTTCTAGACCAGTGTTTCTCAATCTTGGCAACTTTTAAAATGCATGGACTTCAACTCACAGAACTCCCCAGTCAGCATGGAGTTTTATTCTGGGAGTAGGTGGTTCTAGTCAATGATTAGAAAAGAGCAGCCAAAGCCTATTCCTTTGTGGGATTCCTTAGTGCTCAATTCTCTCTTCCGCGCTATTTAACATCTATATGAAACTGCTGGGAGAAGTCATCTGTCAGATAGGGGTGATGATATGCTGATAATACCCAGTTATACCTCTCCTTTTTAAAAAATTCTTAATTTTTCATGTTATTTATTCCATAAGAATCTTATGGAATGCTATTCTAGAGCTTTATGAGGATTGATCATGCTGTTTTTAGTATGTTTTTATGGATTCTGAACTGCCCAGAGCCTTGTGAATGAAGTCTTGTTGCTGGCAACATAATTTCTAGATTAGAGATCCTATCTTGTATTGTGTGAACATGGTTAGGGTAAAATTGGACTTTGGTTATACTTGTGGCCTACTGGCCAATATGTGCCAAAACTGACAGGTGCAAAGTTTACCATTAGCAGGAAATGCTGCATGTCATGATTAAAGTTGGTACCTTAGCCTATACATTTCTGTTTTACTAAAAAATAATAATCAACTCCATGATGGGCTGTAAAGGTTATTATTTATGGACCCATCTAATAATAGATGAGTAAATGGCAAAGAATATAAATTAATGAAGTAAATGAAATAAAGACAAAATAGATATATGTAAGATGAAGGGGAGGAAGGAAGTAATAGATCTGAATTAATGTGATCTGACTTTTGTGGAGTGGACAAACAGAGGGAAGTAAAGGTGCAAGTGTAATTATTAATGGAATAATTAAATGTATGTCAGAAAGTATGAATTGCTGTCAGCTAGGTTGTTGCAGCTGCATATGAAAGTAGAAATCTATAGCCTATTGACAGTTGTATGCTATACAGTGAAAAATAATAGAGAAATCCAGAATGAGTTGTAGGTCAGATAGTGCAACATACTGGATAAGTGTGATCCAAGGAAAAGTTATTCTACTAAGAATGTATGGATGGGAACAAATAAAACATACAGAAAAAGTGATTGGGCCATTTGGAGATCCAAGCAAGAATGAGAACAGTGACTGGTCTCAGAAAAAGGCATGTTTCAAATATGCAGTTTAAGTATCTTAATACATACATATGGCAAAGGAATGAATACAGTATATTTCTAAAAGCATGATTGATATGTTTATGATGAAAAAGGGAGAATTAGTAAAGGATGTAAATGTGATGAGAGATACCAAATGTGGGATGGACCATTTTTTTGGTAGTCTCAAGAGTGAATTTTGTAAAAAAAAAAAAAAATGGACATGGAAGAAAATAAATGAAGTGGAAGAAAACAGAGAGAAAAGTAAACTCCTGCACTGGTTAAGAAGCTGTACTAGATTATCAATATGTCTTCCAACCCTTTCATTCTATGATTCTAGAATAACTACAGGAAAAATGAAAGTGAGCCCTATATGAAAAACTATCAGAAGATAATTTTTCAAAAGAATGAATGGAAAACAGATGTAAGGAAAGAAGATAGGAAGCTATTTAGAACATAGTGAAAAGAACAATGTTACAGTGTTACAGAAGTGTGGGGAGTTGATTGATCGTGTGCCAACAAGTTATCGACTCTTAGTGACCACATTTATTTATTTACAGTCCAAGGCCAAGTCACACAATTAAAAAATACAACACACCATTAATACATGCATAAGTAACATTACATACATATCTAAAACCAAGAAATCCTATAAAGTTAACATTTCATTGAAGGCGCCAAACAGTTTCTGTAAGGTAGAGCTAAAAATAAAAACGTTGCTACTGCCTGGGTATTAGTCATTTAGTAAGAATACAAGTAGTCCTAGTTTAGCAACCACAACTAGGACTGGCAGCTCAGACAGACTAGCAGCTCTGTCGTTAAGCAAAGCAGTTACTAAGTGGGAAATCACATGACAACTGTGCTTTCCTTTTCTCCACTCCTCCATCCTTTGGAATGCTCACCCCAGCACTGAGATAATTAGCAAGAAGGGAATTAAAGTCTGGATTTACATTCATTGGGGTAGAGGGGTTTATAAGAGAGTACGCAGGCACACAAAGGGGAAAACACACCAAAAGGAATGCAGTGGCACCAGCAGCCCTGAGTGCGCTATTGTCAGAACCTCCAGCAATCAATCTATTAGCTCAGTAGTTGCTTGCTTCGTTTCTGCCATTTGTTTAGTAGGGGGGAGGGGGAAGCAAGGAAGATGAGACTATTGACCCAGATGCATTGTTATCAAGAACAGGAATGTACAAGGTCACACCAACATGAGAGCCCAGGGAGGGAAAGGAGGGGCAATGAGGGGGTAAAAGTAGAGTGTGGGCTTTTAGTTTCAGCAATGCTTTGAAGCTGCATGTACATCTCAATAAATGAACTTCTTTTTGAACTTATTACGAGTTTCAAGAGATTTTTCTTTGTTAGGATTTGAACATCGCTGACCTGACAGCTATGCAAACAGGCTGGTGTATTCCCCACTGCATACCTGCTTATTCTCTTGTAATCCCTTTCTCTCCAATCTCTCTCCTCTGCGAGGGAGGGAATAAAAAAACTAGTCAGGTGCAAGAGAGATTGCCTACAGAGATTGCCTGTCTTTTTTTTCTCTTCCCACCACCCCAATGGAAGAGATTGCTTAAACAAGCAAGGAGATTGAGCAACAGTATTATTATAATGTTATTTTATGCAATAACAAGAGAGTTTGATTGCCACTTTACTAGCTTAGCCTCAAAATTCTCTAATCTGATTACAGATCATATTGCAATTTTCACATAATCTGCAAGTTGACTGAATTAAGACTTATGATTGTTTATAAAGCAAATATAGTCCCTTCAAAATGGTTTACCATCCTGTTTCTTCAACATGAGACTTCTGTGGCATGGAAGCCTAAGTAGATGACTTGTTTGTACCTTCTTTCTCTTCTGTTTAATTTGCTGAATCATATTGAATAGCAGATGACTTGGCTTTCTGCATTATTTTAAACTCATTATAGGTCCTGGCCTACAAACCAGGAGATTGTGAGTTCTAGGCCTCCCTCTGGTATGAAAGCTGGCTGGGTAACTTTGGGCTTGTCACTCTGTCTCAGCCCAACCCACCTCACAGGGTTGTTGTTGTGGGGAAAATAGGAGGCATGAGTATTAGTATGTTTGCCACCTTAATTATAATTATAATAATATGTAACAGTGGGATAAAAATATAATTAATAATAACAGGTATTTCGATCTTGAAAATTTTTAAAGAGAAGAAATGCAGCTTTAATTATGTCTTGTAAACATAAAATAAAGTTTTATCTTCTCTGTGGATGAGGATATTCCTAGCCCCTCTTCTATAGAAGAATTAGTGCTGATGGTGAAATCTCAAGATGAAGCTGTCTCTGCAGTTGACATTCTTCATATTCAGCTGGAAAAGTCTGGTTTGACTCCTGATACAATACAAGCTGGTGGTGTGACCTCTTCCAAGGAAGAGCCTATTCTCCTGCTTATGATCAAATTATAATCTACATGAAATCTTATGGAATTATGAAATCTAATTATGGCATGTTATGTTCTGGAATCAAATCATGGCAAAATAAGTACACAGATTGATTCTATTATGGCAATTATTAATAAAAAAAATATTCACAGACCAGATAAGAATATTACTATTTTGGATAACAGCATGAACTCCTTGTGTGATGAAATGAAAACTATGCAGGCACAATGTATCAAGTTTCATCAAGAGCTGGACAATCTAAAACCATAATTGCATGTTCAGAAAAACCAAGAGTGAAGGCAGCTGAATCCACAATTCATATGCATGTAAAGGACAATGTACTCAGCAATTACTTTTAAGACTGTCTGCCAATATAAAAATAGATTTAACAGAGGCTACAGAAGAGGAACAGATTTTACTGGACAAAATAGAGACTGTGGCTGATCTGAATGTGGATTTGAAAATGGATTTTAAAAGGCCAGACTACAAGAGTGATATGAAAAACGATGCTACATCGGATTTACAAATGAAAATGGCTGATGTCTTAACACATCAGGCAACATACAAATAATAAATCAGAAGAGTGACTTGGATAGCTTTCTTATCCTGGATTTACAAAAAAGATGTGCTAAACTAGTGAAGGAGTTTCTGAGAGGAGACAAAGAGAAAATGATAAGAAATCAACCTGGGGACATTATTTGAAGAGAATAAAGATCAAGCTTTTTAAAAGTAAATGGAAGGAATATACAGTGGATTTATTCGATCAGGGTTCAAATATATATGTTGGGGTTTCTAGTAGCTCTTAATGGAACTTTTTTTGACCAGGACTGAATGATGAGGCTTTAAAGATTTGTTTATAGATAAAAGATAAGATATGGTGAGAGATTTCTTTTGCTTTATTTTTAAGAGTAAGTTGTAAATTGGATTATAAAATGGATTTATTTAAGGTTAATATATATTTTTGGTAGCTCTTAATGGATTTTTGCTGACTTGGACTGAATGACGAGTTTTTATAATTTGTTTATTGATAAGAGATGAGATATGGGAAGAGAGATTTTTTAACTGAAATATTCGAGAAGGTTTTAAGTTACTGAAGTTGTTTATAATTGTCTGAGGGGGAGGCATTTCTACACACACACACACACACACACATATTCCTTTTTAATTATTTTTTTCTTTTTCTCTGCACCTTTTCTTTTTCTTTTTTATATTCTTCTTAGTTTGTATTAGTTTTTTATCTTTGCATTTGTAAATTTTAATAAAATTATAATTATTTTCATTATCTTCTGATTTTTAACTTGCCAATTGAAGATGCTTATCAACCCTGTACTAAATACATAACCCAAGAAGTGCAGTCCCTATTATTATAAAGTTTGCCAGAATTGCAATTCATTACATGATTTTAAGAAAAACCTGTGAGCTTTCTACTTTGAATTTGAAAGAGCATCATCTTCAAATCTTTCCAGATATCCCTCCTTCGGTGACCTCATTGATAAAGCAGTTTGCTAAGTGGTAAACTCGTGTTAAATTTACACTGTGTCATAATTTAAGATAATTTTTTTTACAAAATGTGGTATCAATGGTTTATGATACCAGTCAAGCTGTCAAAACCATATAAAGGAATATCAAACCAGTGTTTGAAGTGTGAAAAGGAAGAGGGTTTTACTGTATTGAAAATTTTTGGGCACAAATCCATACAATGATGCAAAAGACATTGCAGACTAATATTATGATGAAACTAGAATTGTTTTTATTTGGTTTTATGGACACTGAACTAGAAAAGAAATATGGGAAACATTGTATATGGTAACTGCTGCAAGATTACTCTATGCACAAAGATGGAAAAATAATTAAATGTCTACAATGGAAGATTGGATTATAAAATTGATAGAACTTGCAGAAATGGCACAGCTGACCAGTTTGGTCAGGGGAAAAAATGATAAAGACCATTTTGAAAGACTGGAAACCTTATATGAACTTTTTGTTAAAAGGAAAAAAAGACTGAATTGATGATTTATGGATTTGGGGACTAAAAAGGGTTGAAAGGGAAGGGGAAGGGAATTATAAAGGAAGGAAAAAAAGATGGAGGGAAAACAGTAAGATGGTAACTAAAAGCAGAAGTCATAATTCTGTATTTTCTTTTTCCTATCTTTTCTTTGATTCTTTGCTCTTTATACTTGTATTGTATTTCAAAATTCTAATAAATAAATCGGTTTGCTCTTGCACAATAAATCGGTTTGCTCTTGCTCTCTGGCAAGAGAAAAATATATGTTTTTTCCTGTTTCCAGACATTTTTTGCCTCTCGATCTCTAATCAGATTAAGTGATTCCCTGTTCCTGTTAAAGATTTGGAATTTCCTACTTACATCCAACATTTTTATATGACCTATTATGGTCTTTTTGCTTTGTTTCATGGCTTGTGCTGCCCTCTGCTGCGGTTTAACTTTTTCTTTTTTCTTTGCTTTTTAACCTATTTTTCTTATAATCTGGGTTGGATAGTGAACTTGTTCTCCTCAGAAGTCACTGTTCTTGGTTTTTTTAAATAAAAAAATATTGTATGTTTTGTTTTATCGTTTTAATTTTGAGGATTTTATTTTTTAATTATTGGTTGGGTTATTCATCTAAATACATTACATTTAAACATGTATACTTGAATGTATATACTATATTTTCACATATTTATAGTTTTACCATTTATTCATTTAGTATGTTATAAATATACATTTATAACATCATATGTTAAGTTTAGGATACAAAAGATATGCAGAATGGTATTAAGCACAGATTATTATTTAAAGTAATAAGTAGATATAATGTCAATGCTTACAAGAAACTGATTCTTTACAACATGAAAAATCCTTTCTGTCTGAAATTAGTGGGATGAGCTCATCTCATTTTAGTAGTAATAATTCTAAGGCAGCTAGCATTACAATTTGAATTAATAAAGCTATTAATATGGAAATGATTCAAGGATATCTGGATACTGCAGGGCATTTTGTATAGTGAGATGGGCAGCATATATAAATTTGAAAAATAAATAAAAATTTTATTATTGTTAGATTAAGAGTATTTAATTCTTATTTGGTAATGGTTCATTTTTGTGATCCCACAAAAAACAATTATGATTTGTTTCACAGATGTTTTACTAATCTTTTCACAATTCTATTTGTTTTTTTAATTCTTGGTGGTGATCTCAGTCCTGTTTTTTATTTTTATTGGGATTGGATTATTCCACCAAAAATATATTTATGATCAGAATTGGAAAGGGCTCCATGCTTATTTGCAGGAATTTAATTTGGTAGATATTTGGCACAAACTTTATCCTACTACCAGGTATTATATGTTCACATTTTACACTCATAAAATTTGTTCTAGATTAGATTATTTCTTGGTTTCATGTTTTTCAGTTTATCATGTTTTAGATTCTAAGATTAATCATATTGTTACATTAAATCATAGTTCCATCACACTAATTATTCAAATTAAAAATGTTAAACTAGTTAATGATGGTTGGGATTTTAATAGGTCTTCGTAACGTGACAATAATGTTCTGTTACATTAGACAACAAACCCAGAATAGTTGGAACACATATAAGATTAACATAAGAGGCTGTACCATTGCTTATGATTCCATAAGGAAGAAATTTAAAAATCTTCGTGACCAGCTTGGTATATATGTAATATGAAAACGTGGTCAAAGAAAGTTTATTGGTTTATGTTAAAAAAAAAAAAATGTAACTGACTTACAATGTTTTTATGTTAACTAAGGTACAACTGAGTGATTTTTAAGTTGAGCAGGTTGAATATTCTTTGAGGAGACTGAATTTAAATTATTGGAAATCATATGAAAAAGCTGGTAAATTTTTGGCACATCACCTGAAGCAGTGATCCCCATTTTTCTGCCCATTTATTCTTCTGGCCTCCTTGCCAGAACTACAAGCTCTCCCAACCCCTGGAGAAAAGAGGCTTGGTGGCCAAACAGATAACAGAAATCTTGCTATCTTATACTATTGAACCCAAATGTATCTGTCGTTCTGGGGAGAGGACCTCAATGTTAGGTTGGGCCCCAACAACCACACCATCTATGCACAACACAAACGTCCCCTACCCATTCCTGAGGCGGATGGATTCCTCCTCACCCATCGCCCAAAAGATCAGAAATCAAACATTTTAGGCCTCTGCCTGGTCGAAACAATCTTCAGTTTAAATCTCCACATTTTAAATATTGTAGTGCCCTTGAAAGTGAACATCCAACTGAATTCACCTATCTATCTGACTCCATAAGGAGCGTTTTGACTATATAATTATCTCTAGGTGCCTATTCCATTATGCCAATACCATAGAAGTCACTGGATTTCTAGGGCATTGGCATAATGGAATAGGCACCTAGAGATAATTATATCATATCATTATATCATTATATATTAGGAATTATATATTCCTAATCTTGCTCCAGTTAAAAGTCTTCACTCAAGAGACACATACTTAGGACTGCTACAAACCCTTTATAATACCATCACGAACAACTTACTGCCAAGTCAAGTGGGCCCTTCAGCTAAGTCAAATTATAATTGAGCTACTGGCCTCAGATCGCCTTCAGTATGCCCTGACATCAGCTGAGTCACCTGATGCATTCTTAGAGAATGGCAATATCCTTATCAAGAACTCCAACATCATTTAGCTGGTACTAACAATGCACCCTTGAGGCAACAATTGCATCACTCCAAGCCATGGTTTGACAAGGACTGTGTTAATGCCAAAAAAGTTTTTTCTACCACTTACCAGGCTTAGGTATCCAGTACTGAACCAACAGCAGCACTGAACCTCATCCAGAAGAAGAGATACTATAAACAGCTGCTGGCATACAAGAAAAGAGAAGCCATGAAAAAGAACTGGATATGACTCATTCAGGCAGTCAAATCCAATGACTCAGCCTCATTCTGGTATATCACAATGAGCTCCCAAAGCATTGATGCATCCATGGTGAACTGTCACATCCCCCAGGAACCTGGGAGACATATCTTCGTAAACTCTACATGGACACACCTGTTGAAAGTAGATGCCCTACCCAAGCTACAAAAAACCTGCCAACATGGACACCAGTGACAATGTCAGAGATCTAGAACCTTGTTGCCCAACCAACACAGGGGAAGACCTAATCCTTCCAGGGGCCCTTAAAAACAACTTGGACTTTGGGCTCCAACTCTGGCCTCACTCTTTACCTGCATGGGCACCTATGGGCTAAGACCCCAAGGATTGGGGGCCTGTGATTATTGTCCCTATATATGGAAAAAGGATGATCCTGCTAATTATAGACCAATTACTCTTCTTAACACAATCAGCAAGCTCTATGCAAGACACCTACAATAGAAATTCCAGGATTGGCTGGAACAAGAAAACATACTTGTAGGAAGTAAGCTGACTTTAGGGAAGGCTGATCCGCTATAGATCAGTGCCTTGTACTCCAGCATCTGATTGAAAAATATTCCTCCCACAACACAACCTCCTTCTGTACTACTTTCATCGGCTTCAAAGCCATATTTGATTCCATATCCCAAGTTAAATTTTGGGAGAAGCTGGAGGCCTCTTCAACTGACTGATGTCTACTTCATCAAATGCATATGCTACATGAAGGTACATCACTAAAAAAAAAATGTAATCACCAGGGCCATCTCTCATCAGTGCTATTGAAACTGAGAAATGTGTCAGGCAAGGCTGCATATTGGCCCCACTCTTATTCAATTTCTGTATTGACTCCATAGTGGGCCATCTCTACAACATGGACTTTACTCTCCAAAAGTTGCTGAAAGATGCATTTGTGTTCTACTTTGTGCAGATGATGTAACAATGCTTTTAAGAACACCTGTTAGCGTTAAAAGACCACTGAGGGCACTAACACAGTACTGCAAGGAAGACCAGCTAGAATTCTATTATCAGAAAACTAAAGTCATGGCATTTGCCAAAAGGTCCAAGAACCATTCTTGGAGCATAGACAGCCATAACATTGAGCACATCTCCTGTTTAAAATACCTGGGGGTAGTCCTTCATTCTGCCAGCAATAGAAAGCTCACAGGACTATGTTGCTGAAAACACAGAGAGATGTTCATCTGGCATTCTTAAATACTATAAGACACTACATACCCACAGCTCTCAAATTATTGGAAGCCAATCCATTAAACACAAGTTCTCTATAGTGCCCAGCTGGGCCCCTTCTCCAATTTTGCACCACTAAATCTTGTACAATCCTGATTTCTAAGAGCAGCCCTTCAAGCCCCAATTGTGTTTCTAATGCACCTTACAACTGGAGACAGGCTTCATGAATGTTATCTTTTTCTCCCCTTGGCCTTGGCTTATTAATTATAAGTGATTCCTCCTCCGTCCCTCCCTCCCTCATATTTATATGGCTGCTGATCCCATAAGATGTGACTCTGGGCAGTGTACAATTAAAAAAAACATAAAATGACAGTATTAAAAGCATTCCACAATTAAAAAACATTATTATTATTATTATTATTATTATTATTATTATTATTATTATTATTAAAAGGCTAGGAGAGAGCATTAGATGTTACAAACAATGTAGCCACATTTTCAACATAGAAACAGGCAGTGGCAACTAAAATCTCATCCTACGGCTTCTCTCCAGGTCTTCTGCTCAGCATAGGATATCATCAGGCCAAAGCATTTATTAAACAGCACGTAACAGACACAGGTCACCAATGAGATCTAGTCAGGACCCAAACTTTATTGCCAGCGAATGCAACAGGCACTCTGCCTCCCCCATGGCATCATGGCATACCTAACTAAACTTGAAATGCCTAAACACAGAAGGGCCTTTACTCTGGCAATGTCATGCCTTCCCATCAGGTGTCTTTGAATGTCAAAACAGGAAGATTCCCTGCTTAGAGAGACAATGCCTCTATGACTCTAGACATACAGAAATAACAGAGCACGTACTTCTCCAGTGCTTGCACTGGAGACATTTGCACTTATCTTACCATTATTACATAAATACCCAGGGTGCACAGGACAACTTGACACCACCCTGTTGCTTTCAGATACTAATCCTGCTACAACATACAATGTTGCCAAGTTCTGAGGAGCACTGCTCAAAAGTCGTTGGATGACGACTTGTGTTTGGGATTCAACTTTACAAACTAGATCTAATGGAAACCCAGCAAGCCATATTAGAGTGCTTTGTAACTTGACAGATATAGACTTCCACATACTATGCTCCCCTACAGCCATTTAATGCTCCTATCTCATATCTAAGATTTGATTTTAGTGCCTCATGGCTCTGCAGGCAGACATTGTTGCAGCCTTTTCTGGGATACAGTCAACCCAAGATTTGGAGAATTTATTACAATCATTCTGAGCAGGAGTGGAGCTGCACAGAACTGGTAATCGATTGAAAAATATTTATGCTTTCTTGGACACCACTTGGGGCACTCATGGCCATTTTCAAATGAAGGTCTTTGGAGAAGTTGAAGAATTGAGTGGTAGTGCATGTTTGATCACATAGGTTGGAAGTACCTCTTAGATGAGAGTTCAGCCAGGGCTTGCTTAGGTCTGCTGCTAATCTTCAGAATAAGATTGAAAGAACTTATTAAAGACAGTCACTATCTGGACTGGGGGTTACAGTGGAGAGCAAGACTATGTCATGTTAACAATCAAAGGTAGTAGTCGCTCTGCCATCTAAGAACTGAGTTCTCTGTCAGTGACTCCTGGAATTGAGCCATTTTGTATGTACAGATAGTCCTCGCTTAATGACCATTCACTTAATGTCTGTTCAAAGTAACAACAGAACCCCAAAAATAGAGTTGTGACCTCTGCGAGGCCTCCACAATCAGGTGATCAAGATTTGGCCACTTTGGAAGCAGGAGCCATTTTCAGCCCTCGCAATGCCTCCATGGTCATGTGACTAACCTTTGGTATCCTGAAAGCCACCCGCGCTTATGATCTTCTCTTTCCCAGGCTCATGTGAGCAAGCAACATCCAGGGATGCTTGCAGTGGGATGCTGTCAAACGACAGTTTCAAGGAGAAGCAGCAGGGAGGAGGAGAAACTTGCAAAGTATTTCCCTTTGAGCATCCTAATACTGGGGTGGGGCTGGGGAGAGGGGAAAGGAAAGAAGGAGCAGGGGAGGGGGCATTGCAAGCCCTCCACTGCAGAATCAACCCTAGGCTCCTCCTGGCTTAGCCTGTTCCCTGCCCACCCCCCACCCCCCGCAACCCTAGAATTCTGGATGGGATTTTTTTTCCTCATAAAGCAAACCCCAGGAGGAACAGAACTGGAGTTGGTTTTTGTTTTCTTTTTCTAAACATGCTTCCTGTGCCAAGATGGGAAACAGCTATAAAGTAGAGAAAAAAAAGAGGATGGAAGTGAAGGGAGACTATGTTACCAGTCTCTCTCCCCTGCTCCCGAAAAAAAGTGGAAAATAAAGATGAAATTTGAATTGCACAATGCCAATCCAATGCTGGCCTTTGGCTGTGGGAGTGGGACTTAAGGATAGCTGCCCCTGAACCCAAGCCGCTACCAATCATGCAGTTCAATGCATCTTAAAGGCTCCGGTGACCACTACAATCTTGGAAGGAGTGGGAATTGCTGATTTTTAAAACAAGAAGTGATTGGGGATGGAGGCCCCAACCAGCAGACCTGGTTAAACCTTTTCCAGCCTCCATGCCATCTCATCCCCAAAGATGCAGCAAAGGCAGGTAATTGCAATGCTGCATTAGGATAAAGGGGGTGCAGATACACACCCACTCATGCACAGCCCCTTGTAGTTTCCAACATCTCAATCCAGTTACTCTCAAAAAAAGCAGAGGGAGCAGCTCCTTCACCAACAATGTTAAGATGCATTAAAAATTTTGCAAAATAAAAATGCATCTACCTCCTATCTGAAAGGCACCCAACAAGAGGGATATTTATCACTGATTTGGATAACACATGATGCTAAATCACAATTTGCCAGGATTTTTTTCTTAAGTTTTAAAATTATTTTCCATGCAAAAAAAATTATTTTCTGGGCAAAAAAGAAAGGTCACTGACTGCAAGAAAGCAAAACAGAAAGAGGGATACATACAGACAGTGTAAGGTTTACCCCGTTTGACTCAGAGAAACTCTTGTGACATGTGTGTTCAACAAAGAAGTTACTCAAGCGTAACGTACGTAATTACAGACAAAGCCAGGACTGGCTTGGCACATCTTACAATACAATTTATAGTCCCCCCCCCCCCGTTCCCGCGCTAGCTCCGTTGCTTGGTTACAAATTACCCACAGTAATCCCCCCCTTCACCGAAATGGCAGATTCAGTTAAGTTCTTTTGTTTCTTGATTGCTTTACCCTGCTGGCATGGTCATAGTCTTCGTTGGGTCTTTCTGTTGCGCGCAAAGCCGGGGGTTCTCAATCACGCACTGATTGCTTTGCCCTGAACCGCTGCTCACTCCTTTGTCTGCAGTGCTCGAGGCTAATTGGCGTTGACACAAAATATCCGCTTGTGGTTTTCGTCAAGCGATCCCAGCTGGCCCATTAATCAGTTCGCGGTTTCTCACTTCCCCTTTTTCCTTTGCTAGCGCTTCAGCGGTGAAACTGACTCAGCGCGGCTGGGCAAGTCCCTAGCTGTGCCGCACCAGCTGAATCAGACAGTAGGATACATACAGACAGATATATACAGCTCTTATATTCCAATCAAAACTAATCTTGTACAATTGTTTATCAACTTAAGTTACACCACCAACAAATTTCAATGTTGACGTTGAAAGAAATTGAAATGAAATTAAGATATGCTAAACAGAGACATTTTGAATTTGCTAATAAACCAGGAAGATGGTTAGCATATAAATTAAGGAAAGAGAGAGAAGAAAATGGTTTCTAAAATTCAAGAAGGAAATGTGGAATTATTGGATAATGAAAAGATTTAAAAAGCATTTCATATTTTTTTTCCTAATTTATATAAAAAGCAAGAAATCTCTTTGGAAAAGATTGATGAATATTTGAATAACCAAAATTTACCAAAACTTTCACACAGAAATTAATATTGAATAGTCCTATAACTACTTTTGAAATAGTTGAAGCCATAAAGAGAACTAAACTGGGAAAAGCACCAGGACTTGATGGGTTACCTGCAATATATTATAAATGTTTTGAAGATGAGATTCTTCTACCTTTTAAAAGAGTGATGAACTCTATTTTGTTGGGTTTGGCAATGCCAGATTCATAGAAGGAACCCAACACTGCACTTTTACCTAAAGAAGGACAAGATTTTTCTCTAATTAAGAACTATAGACCAATTTCATTGTTGAATAACGATTATAAAATATTTGCTTTAGTGTTGGCAGAAAGGTCGAAAAAAAATTTACAGGAATTTATTCATCATGACCAATGTGGATTTTTGCCTAAAAGACAATTAAAAGACAATGTAAGAGTCGTGTTGGATATTATAGAATACCTACAATATCATAATAAGTGTCAGGTGGCTCTTATTTTTTTGGATGCAGAGAAAGCCTTTGACAATTTGAACTGGATGTTTATGTTCAAAGTTTTGGAAAGTATGGACTTTGGAGAACATTTTATACAGGGAATTAAGACAATTTATACACCTCAGAAGGCTAGTAGTATTGTGAATGAAGAATTAACTGAACCATGTCATATAGAAAAAGGAACAAGACAAGGATGCCCTTTGTCACCTTTGCTCTTCATTTTGGTATTGGAAGTTTTTAATAGAGGTATTAGAAGAGATGAACAAATAAAGGGCTTAAAGATTAAACAAGATGTTTTTAAACTGAGGGCTTTTGCTGATGACTTAGTTTTGATAATACAGGACTTTTTGGAATCTGTTGAGCATCTGATGAAGAAATTGAAGGAATTTGGGTCATTGGTGAGTCTTAAAGTAAATAAACAAAAAACAAAAATGTTAATTAAAAATGTGACCTTGCCTAATCAAGATCTGTTGATGGGTAAGACAGGCTTCAGGACTGAAAAAAAGGTGAGATATTTGGGGGTGATTTTGTCAACTAAAAATAGCATGTTGTTCCAGAATAACTATGGCAAAATTTGGAATGAGGTGAAAAAAGATTTGGTAAGATGGGAAAAATTACAGTTGTCACTCATGGGGAGAATTTGTGTGATTAAAATGAATGTTTTGCCTAGGATGCTGTTTCTTTTTCAGACTATACCAATTTTGTCTATAGATTTACCATTTAAACAGTGGCAGAGAGACATTTCAAAGTTTATTTAGCAAGGTAAAAAACCAAGAATTAAATATAAATTGTTGCAAGATGCCAAGGAACCAGGAGGTCTGGGTTTGCCTAATTGAAAACTGTATTTTGACGCTTATTGTTTGCTTTGGATGAAGGATTGGATAACTTTGGAGAATAAAAAATTATTACAACTTGAAGGTCATGAATTAAGATTCGGGTGGCGTGCCTATTTGTGGTATGATAAAGTTAATCAGGATTTTAAAAATCATTATATCAGGAATGCTATATTCCGGATCTGGAATAAATACAAGGCAAGATTGTCTCTTAATGTACCTTTGTGGTTATCACCTCAGGAAGCATTTGCTAGAAAAGTAAATATGGGAGAAATGAAGTAGTTAAAATACAAAGATTTGTTAAATTTTGAGGAGGGTGAACCAATTTTCAAAACAAGAGAACAGAGTTAGAAGGCTTTACATGTCATTGGTTTATTTATATGCAATTGTCTGAACGTTTTAAGTTGGACAAAAAGAATTTTAGATTTGCTAATGAAATAACTTACTTTGAGAATCAACTTTGTACAAATGATTAACATGTTATTGCTAAGTTGTATAAGATGTTGCTTTGCTGAACACGTGTCACGAGAGTTTCTCTGAGACGAACGGGGTAAAACTTACAATGGGAATGTATTGAAGACTCACAACATTGTTTTGCACATTACTATTAGTATTGGAAAAGAAATTAAAATAAAAAAAATATTTTATTTTTATTTATTTAATATATACTATAATATATATACAGTGGAACCTCGGTTCACGAATGCATCTGTTCACGAACAATTCGGGTCACGACCAGCTCCGGCCGCAAAAATTTACCTCCAGTCGCGAACGCCGGATCGGGTGACGAACAGGATCCGTGGCCATTTTCCCTCCCGTGTCACGTGGTCGCAGCTTCCTGTAGGGAGGGGACTCCCCCTCCAAGCAGGAACCGCGGCCATTTTCCCTCCCGTGTCACATGGTCGCGACTTCCCGTAGGGAGGGGACTCTCCCTCCAAACACTAACTGCCTCCCCACCCCATTCTCCCTCTTCATACTGTGCTTTTTTTCATGTTTTTGTGGTTTAAAAATAAAATGCACGTGTTTCAGAACTGTTTGTATTTACATTGAACCTTATGGGGAAATTTGCTCTTTCCTTTGGCCATAGCCCTTGGCCTGGTGATTGCTTTCACTGTGCTTTTGTCGCTATGGAGAAAGGAAAGAGCGTGGAGGAATCAGTGGGGGGGGGAAGCTCCCGCTCCGCTGTGCGTGCGCGCGACATAAGCCTTTCCCCCAGCGCGCTGATTGCTTTCACTGTGCTTTTGTCGCTATGGAGAAAGGAAAGAGCGCGGAGGAATCGGTGGGGGGGGAAGCTCCCACTCCCGGCTGTGCGTGCACGCGACATAAGCCTTTCCCCCCAGCGCGCTGATTGCTTTCAC
This sequence comes from Liasis olivaceus, assembly GCA_030867105.1. Lineage (NCBI taxonomy): Eukaryota > Metazoa > Chordata > Lepidosauria > Squamata > Pythonidae > Liasis > Liasis olivaceus. The sequence continues at coordinate 62,978,164 of CM061351.1, forward strand.
TGTGCTTTTGTCGCTATGGAGAAAGGAAAGAGTGCGGAGGAATCAGTGGGGGGGGGAAGCTCCCGCTCCATTGTGCATGCTACATAAGCCTTCCCCCCCATTGCTTTCACTGTGCTTTTGTCGCGCGCGCCAAGGGCTATGCACAAAGGAAAAAGCGCGGAATTAAGAGGAATCAGCGTGGGGGGGGGAAGCTCCTGCTCCGCTGTGTGTGCTACATAAGCCTTCCCCCCCATTGCTTTCACTGGTTCAGAATGGATTAACCGTATTTACATTGAACCTTATGGGGAAATTTGACTCGGGTCGCGACCAGAAATCAGTTGGCGACCAAATTTGGGGTCGGAACTGATTAACCTTATTTACATTGAACCTTATGGGAAAATTTGATTCGGGTCGCGACCATTTCGGGTTGCGACCAGAGTCGCGGAACGAATTAAGTTCGTGAACTGAGGTTCCACTGTATGTTATGTATGTATGTGTGTGTGTGTGTGTGTGTGTATATATATATATAAATAATGTTATTTTTATTTATTTATAAAAAAATTATTTTTATTTAATTGCACACATTGTGTACTTTAGGAAGAATCCTTCTAATACTTCTCCCCTTACCATACTCGACAGCCCAGTATCAGTGGTAGAGTCCTTCAAGTTCCTGGGTTCTATACTTTCCCAAGACCTGAAACGGACGCTTAACATTACAGCCATCATTAAAAAGGCATAACAAAGGATGTTCTTCCTGTGGCAACTTAGGAAGTTTAAATTATCCCAGGAGCTTGGTACAGTTTTACAGGGGAATCATTGAGTCTGTTATCTGTTCCTCTATAACTGTCTGGTTTGATTCTGCAACCAAACAGGACAGACTCAGACTCCAACGGATAGTTAAGTCTGCAGAAAGGATAACTGCAACCCGCCAACCTTCTATAGAAGATCTGTATACTGTGAGGGTCAAAAGGAGGGCAGAGTGGATATCTGCAGACTCTTCCCATCCTGGATATAAACTGTTTCAACTTCTTCCTTCAGGACGGCGCTACAGAGCACCATATGCTAAAACATCTAGATACCGGAACAGTTTTTTCTCTTGTGCCATTGCTCTGTTAAACACTACATGACTCGATATGTGCTGGACAGTGGCTTCTCCCTTTGAAAAAGTTATTTTACTGTGTAGTATTATTGTTATTATCATTCCTTTTTCTGTTGCTATTCAAACGCACTGTTGATCTTGCTGTTCGTGACCAAAGACAAATTCCTTGTATATATTTTATACTTGGCCATTAAAGTATTCTGTATTCTGTACAGGACAGAACTTTGCAATCGTCTTAGTTTGGTTGGCAATGTCTTCAAAGGGAAAAACACTGAGCTCCCCTTCAGCCAAACAAAGAGGCAAGAAGCAAAGAAAAACCATCAATCTGGATTTGAAGATGATCATCAAAGCACAAGATGAGGGGAAGAAGGTGAACATTACTGCACCAGAAGGCCTGGCCCATTCCATCATCTCCACTATCCTGAAGGATAAGGATAAAATCAGAGAGGCAATTAAAAGAGCACAAGGAATGGATGCCATTATAACAAGACACTGAATAGGGCTCATCCACCAAACAGAACAACTACATGTACTTTGGATTGAGGATCAAATCCAAAAGAGGATTCCAATTAGCCTTCTTCTCATTCAGGCTATGGCATGTCACATTTTCAAAATGCTGAAGGAAAGAGCAAGTGAGTACACTGAGATATTCACTGGCTGGTTTATGTGGTTTTAGCAAAGATTTAATTATCACAACATACACATGTCAGGTGAAGTTGCAAGCACTGACAAAGAAGCTGCCCAATGTTTTCCTCAAGAACTTGATGACATCATAGAAGGCGGCAACTATTTGCCTGAACAGATATTCAACATGAATAAAAGTAGGTTATTTTGGAAGAAAATGCCACAGCTGACCTACACACACAAAGAGGCCACAGCAATGCTTGGACATAAAGCATTCAAGGACAGAATAACCTTGTTGTTGGGTGGAAATGTCTCTGGATTCAAGCTGAAGCCATTTCTGATCCACAAAACAGAGAACCTGTGTGTGTTCAAAAACATCAGCAAGCACACTCTTCCCATTTATTACCAATCCAACTGAAGGGCTTGGATGATGCAAATCCTCTTTGAGGATTTGTTTTCTATCCCAAGTAAAGACATTTTGCTTGGAAAACAGAATTCCTTTCAAGATTCTCTTGCTCCTTGACAATGCTCCTGGACATCCCTTGCATCTTAGCACTCTCCACCCAGATGTACAGGTAGTTTATCTCCCCCAAAACACCACCCCTCTCCTACAGCCTAGGGAGCTATTGCAACATCCAAGGCCTACTATTTGTGTGCAACATTTGCTAAAGCCATAGCTACAATGGAGAATGAGGGAGCGACATTGTGTGACTTTTGGAAAGGCTACAATATCCTCCATTGCATCACAAATGTTGCAACAGCATGGCAGAATGTCACTGCAAAATGCATGCAAGGCATTTAGAAAAACTGTTTAAAATGTTTTGCTGCTCCTGTAAATAATTTTGAAGGTTTGACCACAATGAAGATTTGCAAGAAATAAATAAGGACATTTTATCATTCACAAAATCCCTTGATTGAGAGGTTGATGCTGAGGATGTGAAACATTTGATAGCCTACACTGAGGGAGAGTTTTCAAATGAAGATTTAATAAAGCTACAAGAAGAATTGGAAGGACGAGGGGTTGTGGGGGTGGGGAGGAAGAGGAAGAGGAAAAGGAAAAGGAAGGAGGAGAAAATGCAGCAGTTCAGCCCAAAAAGTTAACTCTGAAAGGATTGACTGATTTTTTTCCTGAGCATGAGCAAAATTTTATTGCTTTTAGAAAGCGTGGATCCAAATGTGCAACATGTTCAAAAAGTACATAGGGAAAATGATGAGATTTTAAGGTGTTATCATGAAATATATGAAGAAAAATAGAAAAAACTGTGCAAACCACACTTGCTGAATTCTTTAGGAAAGTTACTCCTTCCTCAACTATACTTCTGTCCCCATCCAGAGGAACAGAAAACCCAGATGATCCTTAGCCATCAAACAGCTATGCCAGCCTATCCAACATCACCTGTACTCAAGACCCAGGAAAACACTAATCTTACCGTATGTTTATACAGTAGGCACTACAAATCTGATTTTGCACTTTATTTTTGTACTGTAATGCAATATTGTGCCTATAATAATTATATTAAATATTGTTATTATGTGATGTATTATGTCACTAACTTATTATTATTGTTACAGTAATACAAATTGGACATTAACAGATCATGGATCCAGGTAGATTTATGTTTGACATACAGTACCAGCCTAACCTGGTATAGGGGATTCTGTGCAACAGAAGGCACCATATATCAATTACAGCTTATTGTCAAAATAATACTGTAATCAGAACTGCCAATGAAAAGCAATAGCTGGCAAGCTTGTATTGTTAGGGCCAATTCTTGGGTTTGGGAGATCTAGGTAAAATGCCCTGTGATGGCCTTTTCCAGCTAGCCTGACAGTAGTAACTATAATCTAAAAGTGGCTTATAGCTGCCATTTTAATTTCTCACCTTACATACCATACAGTACTGTAGTACTGTATTTAATCTTAGATACTGTACAGTTTTTTTAGACAATATTTTGCTGATGAAATATACTTTCTCTGCTCCCACTGTGAAGAAGAATAGCACCTCTACACCACCAAGAGAAAAAATTATTCTGTTAACTTGTATATGTCAGGTTCAGCCTAGTACAGCCGGCGCCACTGTTCAGTTTCACCACCACTAGTCAATTTCACCGCCTCAGGCATAGGCGGTCCAGGAAGGGAAACAAGGCAAACCGGCAATTAACTCATGGCCGACAGTAAATTGGAACCAGCAACATTGTAGCGCAGGCCCCAGACACCCCGGGCAATGCCAATTACAATACTTCGGGAACACAGCAATCCGGAGGCAATCAGCGACCAGTTGAAACCCGACTTAAGAAACCCCATTTTCATCCCCATGAGAAAAGCCCCACGAGTACACCGACAATGCAGACAAAAGACAATGATCATGAAGACAATGAAACCTGAATCTGCCATTAAGGAGAGGGGAGGGAGATCACGACAAGCAGAGGGGTGACCCGGGACAAGGGCAGGGGCAGAACCCAGGGGAACTATAGGTCAAGGGAGGAACCCTATAAAACACTGTAAGAAACCACGCCAAGCCAATCCTGGCTTTGTCTATAACAGCTAAGCATTACGCCTGAGTAAACTAACTTTCAGCTGAGCCTGTGACTCGCGAGGGTTTTTGTTCAGCGCCGAATGCAGCAATCATAACAGTATACAGGTGAAACTCGAAAAATTAGAATATCGTGCAAATGTTCATTTATGTCAGTATGGCAACTCAAAAGGTGAAACCAATATATGAGATAGACGCATTACATGCAAAGCGAGATATGTCAAGCCTTACTTTGGTATAATTGTGATGATTATGGTGTACAGCTTATGAAACCCCCAAATTCACAATCTCAGAAAATTAGAATAGTGTGAAAAGGTTCAATATTCTAGGCTCAAAGTGTCCCACTCTAATCAGCTAATGAATCCATAACACCTGCAAAGGGTTCCTGAGCCTTTCAATGGTCTCTCAGGCTGGTTCAGTAGGAATCACAAGCATGGGAAAGACTGCTGACCTGACAGTTGTGCAGAAAACCATCATTGACACCCTCCATAAGGAGGGGAAGCCCCAAAAGGTAATTGCAAAAGAAGTTGGATGTTCCCAAAGTGCTGTATCAAAGCACATCAATAGAAGGCTATGTGGAAGGGAAAAGTGTGGTAGAAAAAGGTGCACAAGCAGCAGGGATGACCGCAGCCTGGAGAGGATTGTCAGGAAAAGGCCATTCAAAAGTGTTGGGGACTTTCACAAGGAGTGGACTGAGGCTGGAGTTAGTGCATCAAGAGCCACCACACACAGACGGATCCTGGACATGGGCTTCAAATGTCGTATTCCTCTTGTCAAGCCGCTCCTGAACAACAAACAATGTCAGAAGCGTCTTACCTAGGCTACAGAAAAAAAGAACTGGTCTGTTGCCCAGTGGTCCAAAGTCCTCTTTTCTGATGAGAGCAACTTTTGCATCTCATTTGGGAACCAAGGACCCAGAGTCTGGAGGAAGAATGGAGAGGCACACAATGCACGATGCTTGAAGTCCAGTGTGAAGTTTCCACAGTCTGTGTCGATTTGGGGAGCCATGTCATCTGCTGGTGTTGGTCCACTGTGCTTCATTAAGTCCAGGGTCAACGCAGCCGTCTACCAGGAGATTTTGGAGCACTTCATGCTTCCTTCCGCAGATGAGCTTTATGGGGATGCTGACTTCATTTTCCAGCAGGACGTGGCACCTGCCCACACTGCCAAAAGTACCAAAACCTGGTTCAATGACCATGGGATTACTGTGCTTGATTGGCCAGCAAACTCGCCTGACCTGAACCCCATAGAGAATCTATGGGGCATTGCCAAGAGAACGATGAGGGACATGAGACCGAACAATGCAGCGGAGCTGAAGGCCGCTACTGAAGCATCCTGGTCTTCCATAACACCTCAGCAGTGCCACAGGCTGATAGCATCCATGCCACGCCGCATTGCGGCAGTCATTGCTGCAAAAGGGGCCCAAACCAAGTACTGAGTACATATGCATGCTTATACTTTGCAGAGGTCCGATATTGTTCTATTTCCAATCCTTGTGTTATTGATGTCATGTAATATTCTAATTTTCTGAGATTGTGAATTTGGGGTTTTCATAAGCTGTACGCCATAATCATCACAATTATACCAAAGTAAGGCTTGACATATCTCGCTTTGCATGTAATGCGTCTATCTCATATATTGGTTTCACCTTTTGAGTTGCCATACTGACATAAATGAACATTTGCACGATATTCTAATTTTTCGAGTTTCACCTGTACAGGTACAGTACAGTACAAGACATCCTAGTTTTAGGGATGGCTATCCTTTGTCAGTCCTCATATTTCTCCTAGCTGTGGCTTATTTAAAGGAAAAGAAAAAAATATGTCTGGCTTCAAATAATAATGCAAGTTTTGTTTTGTTTTTTTAAAAAACAACTTCAAATCAGTCTTGATTCCTGGTGACTACAGTACCTCGGCAAGTTCATTTAGTTGTCTTGGCAACACTTTTTAGAAGTGGTTTGCCAGTGCCTTCTTCCTAGAGCTGATTGAGAGTGACTGGCCCAAGGTCACTTAAGTGGCTATGTGCCTAAGGCAGGACTCGAACTCATGGTCTCCTGGTTTCTAGCCTGGTACCTTCAGCCACTACAGCGCATCAAATGGAAAGCAAGCCAATACACCATTTTAAATTAAATGCCTTCATACTGAATCATCAAGAGCCATCAAAATCTGAACTTGTACTGTATAGTACTGTAAGTACAAATAATTTTCCTGGGCATGTTTGGCTATATGGCAGAGGTTCACAACCTGAGGCCCTTGAACAATATGCAGTCTTCCTCCACAACTTGCTGCTGAATTGTGTAAGTGTGTCAAAACTGTAAAATTAAATATACAAATAGTAATTAAATTTAATATTAATAACATCATACAGTATTGAATCAAATTTAGTTTTTGATCTGGCCACGTCTATTTCTTGATTCTGGCCCTACCTACTGTTGGAAATTCCCCTGGCACACCACTCAAAGACCTAAAATGCAGGATGCTTCACTTTAAAATACAGTACAGTACTGTATATACTGCACTGTAAATACAGTAAAATAAAATAATTTACAGGACAGTAATTTAATGAAACACTGTTTCATTTTCTTACAAATTGCATAGGTAATTTTGATTTTAAAATAATTTGTTTCCTACCTTACATTTTCATCCATGTACTATAAGGTACAGTAATCTCAGATGCCTGAGTTTTTCTTCTTATCTCATTATATTGCACATTACAGCACAATTCTAATATTCTCCTTAAAGAGCCAGACTAAATTGGAAATGCTTCTATGTATTATTTTCAGTTAATATTAGTGGTTGATTATTAAAAAATGTTAAGGTCTTCATTGGAAACTTTGTAAACAGTAGCAAGTTTAAAGGTACAGCTATTAACTGTTTTTTCTCCGGGTGCAGTAAACTAGCTTTTGCTACTGTATATAAATCTGATTTTTATTAAGGTACAGTATTAATTTATATTGGGGGAAAACATATGACAATCACACTTCCCATCCCACATTATTACTGTACAGTATCTCACTTCACTTAACCACTGCACTACTCACTTAACGACGGAAGGAAAACTGCAAGCCCAATCACAATTCGCTTAACGACTGTGTTAAAAAATTGTCATAAAATCAGGTCAAGTGATGATTCACTTAACTTCATCGCTTAGCGACCTAAATTCCAGTTCCAATTGTGGTTGTTAAGCAAGGACTACCTGTATAGCTCAAATTTCACAACCAGTTGCAGCAATCTCCAACCTCCAGTGTTGGTATCTTTGTAGGAAGGGAGGGTGAATATTAAAATGCTGAAGAGGAGACTCATCCTTGAGCCCCATCCTATAATTTAAATCTCCATTTCTGAATTTGGGAACTGGACTATCAATTGAGACAACTTGTTGTCAAAGTGATCCCAAACACAATTGCTTTGAAAAATCTGTTTTTATGGGAGGATATATAAGTTGATTAGGAGACTTATGGCCCCAATTTTTAAATCACAGCTAATCCTAAAGGGCCCTAGAAGGCAGGAAGAGAGATGCAAATGCAGAGGTAATTAAAATGCTAACCCCTATCAAGAAAACCCCTTCATGGATCATTGCCTTGTCATGGCGAAGGGCTTGCGTAACTCAATGAAGCCGTGAGCTATGTCATGCAGGGCCACCCAAGACAGACAGATCATGACACAGAGTTCAGACAAAATGTGGTCCACTGGAGAAGGAAATGGCAACCCACTCCAGTAGCCTTGCCAAGAAAACCCCATGGACAACGTCAAAAGGCTAAAAGATATGACGCCAGAAGATGAGCCCCTCAGGTCGGAAGGTGTCCAATATGCTATTGGGGAAGAGCAGAGGGCGAGTCCAAGTAGCTCCAGAAAGAGTGAAGCGGCTGGGCCAAAGCCAAAAGGACGTTCAGCTGTGGATATATCTGGAAGCGAAAAGAAGGTCCGATGCTGTAAAGAACAATATTGTATAGGAACCTGGAATGTAAGATCTATGAACCAAGGCAAGCTGGACGTGGTCAAACATGAGATGACAAGGTTGAACATCGACATCTTGGGAATCAGCGAATTAAAATGGACGGGAATGGGTGAGTTTAATTCAGGTGACCATTATATCTACTACTGTGGGCAAGAAACCCTTAGAAGAAATGGAGTTGCACTCATAGTCAATAAGAGAGTGGGAAAGGCAGTAATGGGGTACAACCTCAAAAACAACAGAATGATCTCAGTGCGAATCCAAGGCAAACCATTCAACATCACAGTAATCCAAGTCTATGCCCCAACCACTGATGCCGAAGAAGCTGAAGTTGACTGGTTCTATGAAGACCTACAACACTTCTAGAACTAGCACCAAAAAAAGATGTCCTTTTCATCATAGGGGATTGGAATGCTAAGTAGGAAGTCAAGGAATAATCGGAATAACAAGCAAGTTTGGCCTTGGAGTACAAAATGAAGCAGGGCAAAGGCTAAAAGAGTTCTGTCAAGAGAACAAGCTGGTCATAGCAAACACTCTTTTCCAACAACACAAGAGACGACTCTACACATGGACATCACCAGATGGTCAATACCGAAACCAGACTGATTATATACTTTGCAGCCAAAGATGGAGAAGCTCTGTAAAGACAGCAAAAACAAGACCAGAAGCTGACTGTGGCTCAGATCATGAGCTTCTTACTGCAAAATTTAGGCTTAAATTAAAGAACGTAGGGAAAACCACTAGACCACTCACGTATGACTTAGATCATATTCCATGTGAGTACACAGTGAAGGTGATGAATAGATTTAGAGGATTAGATTTGGTAGACAGAGTGCCTGAAGAACTATGGACGGAGGTCTGTAACATTGTACAGGAGGCAGCAACTAAAACCATCCCAAAGAAAAAGAAATGCAAGAAAGCAAAATGGCTGTCTGATGAGGCTTTACAAATAGCTGTGGAAAGAAGGAATGCGAAAAGCAAGGGTGAAAGGGAAAGATGTAACCAACTGAATGCAGATTTCCAGAGAATAGCAAGGAGAAATAAGAAGGCCTTCTTAAATGAACAATGCATAGAAATCGAGGAAAAGAATAGAATGCGGAAGACTAGAGATCTCTTCAAGAAAATTGGAGATATCAAAGGAACGTTTAGTGCAAAGATGGGCATGATAAAGGACAAAAAAGGCAGGGACCTAACAGAAGCAGAAGAGATTAAGAAGAGGTGGCAAGAATACACAGAACTGTACAACAAAGATCTTAATGTCCCTGATGTCCATGCTGCTGTGGTCACTGACCTTGAGCCGGACATCCTAGAGAGGAAGTCAAGTGGGCCTTAGGAAGCATTACTAACAACAAAGCAAGCGGAGATGACAGTATTCCAGCATTCCAGCTGAGTTATTTAAAATACTAAAAGATGATGCTATTAAAGTGCTGCACTCAATATGCCAGCAAGTTTGGAAATCGCAACAGTGGCCACGGGATTGGAAAAGGTCAGTTTACGTTCCAATTCCAAAGAAGGGCAATGCCAAAGAATGCTCAAACTATCGCACAATTGCGCTCATTTCACATGCTAGCAAGGTTATGCTCAAAATCCTGCAAGCCAGGCTTCAGTAGCATGTGAACCGAGAACTACCAGATGTACAAGCTGGGTTTCGAAGAGGCAGAGGAACTAGAGATCAAATTGCCAACATTCGCTGGATCATGGAGAAAGCACGAGAGTTCCATAAAAACATCTACTTCTGCTTCATTGACTATGCAAAAGCCTTCGATTGTGTGGATCACAACAAACTGTGGCAAATTCTTAAAGAGATGGGGGTACCAGACCACCTTACCCGTCTCTTGAGAAATATGTATGCGGGCCAAGAAGCAACAGTTAGAACCGGTCATGGAACAACCGATTGGTTCAAAATAGGGAAAGGAGTACGACAAGGCTGTATGCTGTCACCCTGCTCATTTAACTTATATGCAGAGTACATCATGAGAAATGCCAGGCTGGAAGAATCACAAGCTGGAATTAAGATTGCAGGGAGAAACATCAACAACCTCAGATATGCAGACGATACCACCCTAACGGCAGAAAGTGAAGAAGGACTAAAGAGCATCTTGATGAGGGTGAAAAAGGAGAGTGCAAAAGCTGGCTTGAAACTCAACTTTAAAAAAACTAAGATCATGGCATCTGGACCCATCAATTCCTGGCAAATAGAAGGGGTAGAAATGGAAGCAGTAACAGACTTCATTTATTTGGGCTCCAAGATCACCACAGACGGAGACTGCAGCCATGAAATTAAAAGACGCTTGCTCCTTGGGAGGAAAGCTATGGCAAACATAGACAGCATATTAAAAAGCAGAGACGTCACCTTGCCGACAAAGATCCACATAATCAAAGCTATGGTTTTTCCAGTAGTAATGTATGGCTGTGAGAGCTGGACCATAAAGAAGGCTGAGCGTCAAAGAATTGATGTCTTTGAACTGTGGTGCTGGAGAAGACTCTTACAAGTCCCCTGGACTGCTAGGAGGTCAAACCAGTCAATCCGAAAGGAAATCAACCCTGATTGCTCATTGCAAGGATTGATATTGAAGCTCAAGTTCAGATACTAATGCGAAGAGAGGACTCTTTGGAAAAGACCCTGATGCTGGGAAAGATTGAAGGTAAAAGGAGAAGGGGACAGCAGAGGGTGAGATGGTTAGATAGCATCACTGAAGCAATGAGCATGAAACTGAGCAAACTCAGGGAGGCAGTGAAGGACAGGAAGGCCTGGAGCAATATGGAGTCATGAAGAGTCAGTCACGACTTAACGACTGAACAACGACAACAATCAAGAGAATGTCTGGCTGGAAATTACAGTCAGAAAAAATGCAGAGTAGTCATTAAGTTCTAAAGGCTCTATATTCCAAGTCTCATATAAAGAAAGAATATCAAAGTGGGGCAGCAAAGGACAAAATCAGGGTCAGTTTTGCACACTAGCACACTAATTTTAAAATAGTAATCATATAGTAGAGTACCCAAGGTAAATATTTAACTGGGGCTAGCACAGTCAGTCTAGAGGTGTCTGATATTGCTAACTTCTGGCTGGGTGATGGTTTTACCACTGGAGGAGAATGACTTTTCAGATGCTGGCCCATTACTGACATCTTCAGATATATGAGGGAGAATTTAGGCAACTTGTTGGAGGCGAAAGGTATCAGAATTTCTTACCTGAGTAGCATCTATTTATTTATGGCATCTGAAGACTGATACTTTAGTTGTGGTTGCCTGGATTGTGATACAACTGATGTGATGGGAAGCTCCTCAATGGAAGGAAAGTGGAAGGAGGGAGGTGTTGAAATAGGGACAGAATAGAGGAGTTTGTCCATTTGCTAGGGAGTGAATCAGGGCCTTATTTAAGGTTACAAAGTTATGTTGAATGTTTCACAGAATCATTAACAATGAAATTACTTGTTAGGCTAGATAGGATACGGAAGCACCTGAGAGAAAATAAGAAAAAAACTTATTTTAGGACTTCAGGCCTCTGGAGCATGATGGTTTGCACTTTTCTTGAGAGCTGTAAGAAAGCAGTTCAGTTACTTGGATTGTTCTGAAAGTATAAAGGGGGATGATAGGGTTAAGAAATCACAGACAGAACTTCAATGTTTTTGTGAGAACCCTAACAAACTATATTGATGCTTTTGTTTCAAATGTTTTAATTTTTTTAATGTTTTTGACTTTTTTTTCAAATTTTGAAAAATTGTTTCAAATTTTTTTTACATTATTTGAGCTGATTGAAAAATATACTCAGAGGTGTCAAAAGAGAGAAGAAATGGAGGTGTTGACCCTTTGGCCATTAAAAGCAGGTCCATTTCTTCTGATGGTGATGTCTCATAAGCAGGTGCTGAAATATGTTTACAAAGGTGATTTAAAAACTAGAGTATCAAGCTTCCCATTAAAAGATCTTAAATTAGTGTCTGCTGTGAGAAGACACTGATTGGATCAGAATGGAAAGGAACTTCTGTTGAAGATTTATGCAGCTCTTTAGTGACAAAGCTGTTCAGCTGCCAATTTGAAAACAAAGTCTCAACATGAGATGGAGTGGGAGGACCTGCATCCTAGTCTGCTTGTTCAGGACTTGCATCCTAGGATTGCTTGTTAGGATTTGCATCCTAGCTGCTTGTTCAGTCTCCCTTTCTAATAATAGTAATACGTTTGCAAAATGTATTTCACAAGTTCAGTCTTCCTACATACAATCTCCCTTTATGTGCAATTTAAAATAAAAAATAAAAATAAAAATGCCAGTTCAGAAATGAATGGCAGGAGGCATTTAACTATTCATGGTAGCTACAAAGTTGTTCAAGGGTAGCATTGGTCCTACTTTGAGAAACAATGTAGTAGGTCAAGAATAATGGCATAAGCTTTAGCAATTCTCTTCTAGTATGGAAAGCCTTGTGAAGGAATTATGTAGGTTACCACACAGAAAACAAATTTACCTTAGCATAGATTCCTTGCTAGAACATACTGCATACTCTACTGAAATAGAGTTCTACTGAAGCAAAGGTCTTCTGTTTCCTTTTACTTGGACTTCTCTTTCTCTACTTGAAAGAACAGGTTAGGGATAGATCATCATGGAGAAAATCTACCTATGTGGTCACTAGGAGTCAAAAATGACTTGATGGCATATAATCTATTAAATAAAAAAATCTCTTTCTCTGGAAATTCCAAACTTCAGTCTGAAGCTGATGGGGAATAGTATTAACTCTGTGCTTTTCCCAGCCTTAGTTCAAAGCTTCTGAAGTTCTGCCCAAGATTTAAAATAATCAAGGTTTTTCAGTATCCAGCAGAGAGAGGGGCTTGGGACTTTCTAGGCATGTAACAAAGAGCATCTCTCCCTTGTAGGTATAGAGATTGGGAAGATCTGAAGTCCATATGAGGGGATGTGTATTCTGCCTGAATTTTGCTGGCTAGCTAGAGAACTACATTCCAAACAGCAAGCAGTTTTTTTGCCAATCTAAGTCAGAAAAGTCAGTACAAACCAGTACATATTTCTGAATGCTATATAAAATCATTGAATGTTATATTAATAAAGCTACATAAAATATGAATGTTATTTTTAAACAAAATGTAAAATTATACAGGTGATATATTAAATGTAAAAATATGTATCACACTTTTCAGTGATGTTTTATTTCTTTTCAATACTTTCTGAAAAATTAGATAAAAAGTATTGTATGAATGCAGGTGAACTTGATACTGTAGACTATATTTATACTGAGAAGCACAGTCCTACCTGTTAGTTTTTCCAAAGCATCAAATCCGTGCTTCAATGCAATGATATCAAGAAATGAAACTGTCCCATCCTCAAACCTATAAAAAGTATAAACAAGGAAAACATTACACTACACTATAAACAATCTTTTTCCAGCTGTTGTATTTATTAGGGGATCAAGTCTAAAAACTAGATAAATATTAAATGAAACTGTCTCCTATTCATTCTGCTCACCCCACCAGATCTGACAAAAGTATAGTACTTTGCATGCTCCGGGTCCTTTTTATCAAGCAACATGATCTGATGAGACTCAGGAGATGTGCCTTCTCTGTCGTGCCTACTGTGTGGAAAAGCTTAACCTCCAAAATTCAGACAGCTCTGACTCTGTTAGCCTTTCAAAGGCACTGAAGACCTGGCAGGTGTTAGGCTAGGGCTCTGAGGGAGTACAACTCTTGAGATGTGTTTAAGAGGTGGAGCTGAGTGTCTGACCTTAGTTGCTAGCTGTTTGGAGGTTTCATGTTTTATCTGGTTTTCAATCTGTTGTAAGCTGCCCAGAGTTCTTTTGAATTGGTCAACCCTATAAATTGAAAAAATAAACTAACTGGTAGAATTAAGGTGGTAATAACGTCATAAAAAATAAAGAAAAAACATATTAAAACACTATTACACATATAAACAGACATATGTAATTTACCAATCCATCTTGTTAAAAATGGAAGACCTCATATAACCATTGCAAGACTTGCAGAACAGATGATTGCCAAGGTCATTTCCTATCTTGCATTCTATAATTCTAAAATTTAAGAAATAGGGACTGTTGCATTTTTTGTTCTACGGACTATGGCTTAGATCAGATTTGGTATCTAAATTGACCCAGTGTTTGACACTGGCAGCCTGAGTAACATATAGCTTTACCTTTCAGCCACTGATTGTCTTGGTGAATAAAAATCCTCTTCTGCCAAATAGGCAGCGGCAGTTCCTCCTCCAAAATAGGTTTTCCTCAAGCAAGAAGCAATTTCATTTTTTACTAGCAATGCACCTAGGCCAGTGGGGAATCCAAATATCTTATAGAATGATAAAGAAATAAAGTCTGCTTGATGAATGCTTAAGTCTAAGGGAGAGGTGCAAACGTAAGATGCTGCATCCAAGAGCACAAACCACTTCCCTTGGACCTGAATGGGGCAGCGCTTTCCACACTGTATCTCTTCTATCCATGCAAGTGGATATTTGGTTCCTGAAAAATTGCTCTGAGCAGGATAACAGAAGAGATGTGGTGTTGTAAAATTATTGTCTTTAGCCTCCACAACATTTGCTGATAACATATCCTTTGGTTTTACTGGAACAAATAAGACATTTTTTGCAGTAGTGATCACTCTCATGCCCACCACAGATGTATGGTTATCAGTAAGATAGCAAAATCGGCTGCCAGGTTCCTCCAAGGTTTCAGGCATCCAAGGAAAAGCTTCTGCAATGAGTTTGAATGAAGCTGTGCTTCCTGAAGTAAAAATGACAGTATAGTCTTCAACAGCTGTATTGAAGTGCTTCAGTATTCTGCAAAATAAAAACAGAATCACAGACGTATTGAATAGTTATTTTTCCATCTTATGTTATTCTACTAAAATATTTAATGAACTCAAAGCAATGATAAGGTTCCATGGCAGAAGCTAATAAGAATATTGCATAAGATGGGCAGATTCCTAAAAAGGAGATATTAAAAGCAGAATTACAAACAATTCCAAAAAGAAAAAAAAACGGAGAACAGTGCCTATGTGTATATATAAAAAGCTATGATAAATTCAAGTATACCATGAGAATAAAGAAATATAAAAATTGCAGACAGGACACCTTGAAGGAGTCTGGTAGCATCTTTTCTAACAAGTTTTATTAAAAGGCATAAGCTTTCATGAGCTGCATCTCATTTCATCAGATGCAACTTGGTAAGTTTAACAGATTTCCATTCCATCTAGCCGAATGTGGTGCTTCACCGAACATGGCAACAACAACCACCTTAGATGCAATCCCAAAACATCTGGAGCATCATTTGAACACCAACATTGACAAAATCACCATCACTCAATTGCAAAAGGCAGCCTTACTTGGAACAGCTTATATCCTGTGATGATACCTTGAACACCATTAAACAACAACATCTGCCTATCCCAGGTCCTTGGGAAGGACTCAATAGGTGGATAGAAATGCCAAATCCAGTCTAAACATCTGGCTGACTGTGTAACCAACAACAACAACAAGCCCCCAGTGAGACACTACCTTGACATAGTTGTGGGGCTTGCATGCTCCAAGGAGGATGAGAGCTATGCCAGAGGTTCAACCATACTGGACAGGCCTCATCAGAGGAGTCAGACGAAGAGTGTCTCTCCCATAAACAATATGAGACGTAATTTACAGCAACCTATATCGGATTGGTCGTCGCCTGGGTCAACAAGGACCATGCTAGGTGTTCTAGTTCCAGGTGACTGGTGGCTACAGGACCCGGTGACAAGTGGGCTGCAGGACTCAGGACTGTTGGCTGAGCAACAAAGGCCAGCAGCTGTAGGACTACTGGAAGAAAAGTTGTTTACCTATTGCAAATATACAAAGACTGAAAACAAAGAAATAATGATCTGATCAAATCAAGTCCAACAAGAAGAGGATATCTGAAAAGAATGCAACAGTTCTGGAAAGAACACCACCCAAAATCAGAAATAACAGAACAGAGGCTAGCAGATCAACATCAATTTATAACACGAAATAAAGTATTCACAAAAGTAGAAATGGAAGAACTGCAAAGGTCTACCCAGTGCAAAGAAACCTAAACCTTACCAGAAGTAGAAGGGAGGAGATAGATAAAAGCATTTCCTTCCTCCATGATGATGGGTGGTGGGACCTGCATAACCTGTAACTATGATGTATGAAAAGTAACAGAAAGGTGGGTCCAAGTGGTCAGGAGGGTTGAAGCCCTTCCCACCACTGATCATGGCCTATCACTTGTTATTCATTACAGGAATATGTGAAAATAAATGCTTCTGGGGCTTATTGAGACTATTTTTAATGGCAAACCTTGCAGGTTCCATGTGAATTAATGTGAATTCTATATATGGGAATGCATAGAGAGATAGAGAAAGAGTGTTATATGTGAGTCAAAAGAAAAACAGGCTTGTCTGAAACAAAAAGTCCAGGACCTGCAAGCAAGGACTATCTCATCTAAAAATCACCTTTGGCAGAGTACATGCAATCACACAAAAGCTAAGGAAAGAAATGGCAGCTACTCAAAGAGAATCAAACCAAAACTGCAGTCCAAATCTAAGCATGTGTTAAATACCCATCCGGAACTCTTCTCCAAGTGCAGGGATAGATGCATGTATTCTTAGGAGCACTGTTATATCTTCAGGCCAATGTGTGTGTAGGCACTAGTACTGGATTTAAAATGTCCAAGGGAACAGAAAAGTGCACTGCTCATGTTCAAGTCTAGCTTTAAAAAAGATTTTGATTCTATGGGGTGGGTACGATTGACCTAATTACCAAAGGGAGAAATAGGCGATACACAATGTATTCTCAAAGAATGTTCCTGTTGATGGAGGATGAGCACCATCCAGCTCATCCATTAAAAAAAAACACACTTTAGTCAATGTCCAGCTAACATCTCACTCTAAGAAGAAAACAGTCTGGGGGGAGGAAGGAGAAGATTTGATCTTACTAACTGTAAATCTGAAAAGGAAGTTTGGGTATTACATCCAAACAAAATTTATGTCTAAGGCCCTGTTTAGAAAATGAGAATAATCCTTCCTCCAATTTTTCTGTTGCTGGGATTGCATGACAAACTGAGAGGTAACATTTGGGCATCACTGTAAATGACTCATGAAGTATAACAGAGTCTATAGAATAACATCTGAATTGCTCCTTTAACAAGAATCATGCTACAGTGAATCGGATTTATCTGATATCAGATGCTCCATAGTTCCTGGTACACTTCATGTTTCCCTAGGTTCTCTCTCTATGTGACAGGTATGCATGTGGCAGGTATTTGTGGGTAAGACAAAATTCACTGGCTTAGGTTGAATTTGCATTTGAGCAAAAACACATTCTATGTGGCCAAAGAATAAACAGCCTTAACTGAACATCTCTACTATGATATTTTTATTAATATAAAACCAAATTTAATTTAATTAAAATTAAAATTAATTTAATTTAAATTTAAATGTTGCCAAATTGCAAAGTATTATGTTCCATACTGTAAGATTCGCTAGCCTGGATTCCATAATTTCCAATGAGACTCCAGACAGATATTTTTCAAAAGCAAATACAGCCAGAAGAAAAGCAGGGTGGACTGGTCTCTGGCTGGCTGGCAAGAAGTAGACAGGGAGCAGCCACACCCAGAACAGTTTACAACAGCTTTTATACCTTTTTGTCATCCGGAAGCATCTAGGAGGAGGGTCACACACACAAGTGTGCCCGCCTTCTAAGGCTGGCATAACATTAGCCCAAGCAGCATAAACCAATAGTCAAGTCTCTAGTCTTCACTTGTTCCAGGGGTTCCCCACACAAGGCACTGCCATCTAGCTTGCCCAAATCGTGCAGAGCATGTGGTTGTATAGTGTGGTTAGAAGCAAGAGCAGGCGCAAAAGTTCATGCATGCTCAAGAAATGAGTCTATGGCCTTTAGTTTGACCACATCTTTCCATTTCCTTTTGCAACTCTGCAAACTGTTAAAATGTCCCTTTACAATCGGCATAACTTTTATATGCTTAGCACCTTTTAACTTTTATAAGATCCCTACCTGCAAAAGCATTCCTAGTTTCTTTAACTGACCTTCAGCCAGTTCCTATGTCAGCAGAAGCTTGAGGTACAGAAGCAAAATAGGCAGTTAGTCTAACCATACCTTACAATACCATTGCATGCTTATGTTTAAATACATTATGCTTATTGTACTTAATTGCTTATTTATATAGCACAGTGTGCAAACTCTATTTATCCAAGTGACAGTTTTAATTATCACCATGCAACAATGGGAAAAATGAATTAGCCAAGGGATGGAGTATACATCTACTGCCCATGGAACACTTTTGAATTTCAAATAACTGAAGGGTAGGTTTACCTTCCTTCCTTCCTAACCCTAACCCCCTCCCCGCTTAATGCTGTTAATCAGCAATGTTAACCATAAATTAAATCAACTGCACATAATTCTCAGCCTGTTCACTGACTGATTGAATCCAGGGTTCTGCCTCATTACTGCTGGAACAATAACCCAAGTTTTTAGTTTCAGTGACAGCCACTTGACCCATAGTTTATTTTTTAATGTGATCTTTATTGTATTTTATCCTGAGATAGGGTAGACTATAAATATAAGTACATCATAACAACTACCACATAAAAGAGACTAGTCTATGTAAGTAGTGTTC
Organism: Liasis olivaceus; assembly: GCA_030867105.1. Classification (NCBI taxonomy): domain Eukaryota; kingdom Metazoa; phylum Chordata; class Lepidosauria; order Squamata; family Pythonidae; genus Liasis; species Liasis olivaceus. Next base: position 62,996,978 of record CM061351.1, read on the forward strand.
TGAGTAAAGCCCAGGAGTACTTTGTTTGTTTACACAAAACGGCATTTAAAAACTACAAAAGATTAGAAACTGAAACTAAAGACATTTGGAAATGTCTCAGTTGGGCATTTAAGAAGATGAATTGAACATGGTGGAATGTATTCATTTCGCAGTCTCCAGCTATGACCTTTAAGACAGACAATTGGGAACATGCAAATATTAAAACAGATATTTCTTACTGTATTTTAAAGATTAATGAAGGCTGTCATGTATTTTAGCAGTTACAATTACAGTAATACCTTGGTTCACGAACACTTCTGTTCATGAACAGCAGTGTTCGCAAATTTTTGCTTCCGTTCACGAACTCCACATTGGGTGACGAACACGACCCGTGGCCATCTTCCTTGCTCTGACACATGGTCGTGGCTTCCTCTAGGCAAGATCGTGGTCACAGACAGACACTTGCTGTGAAGCTTTTTGGTGTGCTTTTTAGTACATACAGTACATCCAGCATGGCTCCAAAGAAAGTGCAGAGCAAGCATGGTGGTAAAAAGAGAAAGTGTAGAGCGGTAATGAAGGTGACAAGAACATGCAGAACAGTAATGAAGATGACAAGAATGTGCAGAGCAATAATGAAGGTAATAAGAAAGTTATCACGGAAGAACTTGCTGAACTCCAGAGTGAGCAGCAGAAGGCACTTGTTGAGGAGCATTCCACTGAGGAAGAGGAAGACAGGGAGGAGGTTAGCAGTGATGTGATAAAATCCATTATGGAAAAATGGAATGAGTGCCAGGATTTCTTTGAGAAGCACCACCCCAACGTAACTGTAACGAACAGAGTGTTGAATCTGATGAACGATAATGTGGTCTCTCATTTCCGGAGGGTTATGCAGTGCAGGAAAAAACAAGTGACATTAGACAGATTTTTCGTCAAAACTGAGCCTGCAGCTAAGAGACAAAGAAGAGAGGAAACCCTTGAAGGAGATCTCCCTGATGTCCTTATGGAGGGAGACTCTCCCTCCAAACAATAACCGCCTCCCCACCCGCCTTCCTGTCCTCCATGCCAGAAGTCACCTCAAGCAAGGTTAGAGTTCTCTCTCTTCATACTGTACTGTACTGTACTTTGTTTCATGTTTGTGGTTAAAAAAAAAACCATAATACATATGGTTCAGAACGGATTAACATTATTTGCATTGAACCTTATGGGGAAATTTGATTTGGTTGGTGACCAAAATTGGTTGGCGACCATGTTCGTAGGGGTCAGAACGGATTAACCTTATTTACATTGAACCTTATGGGGAAATTTGATTCGGCTCGCGACCAATTCGGCTCGCGACCAGAATCATGGAATGAATTAAGTTCGTGAACCGAGGTACCACTGCATGTTACTTTAAGAAAGATTTTGCTGAAATGTTAGTATAAAGCCAAAGTCTCAATGAACTCAAAAGTAGCAACCACTTATAAGAAAATAGGTATTGCTATTTGTTCTTACATACTCAGTAAGAATCACTTTTATGGGAAAAATGCAGTTTTGATTATGATTTAAAGTTAATACACAAAGCCTCTTACATAATATGTTATGTTTAGTAAGAGCATGGAACCAATGAACTGATCATGAGAGATAATTCTGATAAAAAATTACAAAAGAGGAAAGGAGAGCTAACTGCAATTGCTGACAATCTCAAATACAAGATGCTGTGGTTCTTGACATTGATGGCTAGCCCACCCACAGCATTAGATAAGACAAGGTGACCATTCCAGATGATCTGTATTGGCAGAAGGCAGAACCATGCAAGAACCATATGGGTGAATGGGGCTGGCAGTGCATAAACTAAAATGTGTATGTATAAATACACATGCACGCATGCCCACACACACCTGCCTACAGGGATCACTGGAACATTAAGAGGCAATGACCTCACCATTAAGAATACTTGATCAAAATACCGTATTTTTCCGACTATAAGACAATACTTTTTTCTAAAATCCTTACCCTAAAAATTGAAGGGCGTCTTATTCAAGGAAGTCAGCCGAGGAGAGAATCGCGCGGTGGCAAAACTGCCCATACCTTGTCTCTGCGAATGGGCTTCCTCCTATTGCTAGCCTCCAATCACGAGTGAAATAGCTTGTCTCCCAAACAGACTTCCTCCAATCACGAGCCTGATGTAACTGACGTCAGCTGATGCTGAACAAACCAATTAGAGAAGGCTGTTTGCAGAGAGAAGCTATCGGCAGTTTCACTCGTGCTCGAATGTAATCAGTTATATAAAAGAGCCTGGAAATAAAGCTGCAGAGAGATGGTTTGGACCTCCTCCCACCGAGTGTATCAGGTCAACGTTAACTAATTACTAAATAAAAATGTATTCTGCACTATCTTTAAAATATTGATTTAATTTTGGGTTGGAAAAATGGGGGGCGTCTTGTACATGGGGGTGTCAGAACCTACATCACAAAAAGGCTGTGGGTTGCAGTTGTATTGCATTCGGTGGGAGTTAGAAGGATTTGGTTCTGCCAATAGTAACTGGAGGGGGGGGTTACGGGCAATGAGCGTAATAGGAGCTGGGGAACTGCTTAACCATATATGGGCAGTTTAGACGGGGAACCATCAGGTGGAGAAGACACAAGACGCCAGGCAATTAGGGAGGGGGGATAAATAGCGAGGAGTCAACCCGAGGCTTTAGTTTTAGCAATGTTCTGTTTACAAGCTACCTGTACCGCTCAATAAAGAGTATTTTCCTGAACCAAGCCTGGTTGCATGGGAGTGCTTTTGACTCGGGAGCCAGACAGGGAGGACTTGACATTTTGCTAAAACTCACCCAAAGTCTGGATTACACCCGAGAGGAAACTCCCAGAGGCAATTCCAGCATTAGCATGACCTCTGAGGAGCTACAGAAAAGTTCACCGGAGGTGCGGGGAGAAGCTCCCCAATTGGAGGCAGATGGAGCGAGACGGACCCTTGGAGAAGGGATGGGGACCGGATGGGCCAGCTCCCAAGCAGCAGCAGGGGAGGCGCAGCCAGCCCCCCTAACGGAAGCGCTGACGGGCGCCCGACCGAAGGACATGAGGCGGCGAGCACAATTTTGGGACCCACCAAAAGAGCTGAGCACCAAGGGTGACACCGGAGGGTTCACCCCAGAACTTCCCGCCCGACCACGGTGGTCAAGAGCTTTGGGGACCACAACCGAAGGGCTAACACCCTGGGGTGAGAGCGAGAGGGTAAGGAAGCTGGAGGATGAAGTGCGCGCCCTGAGGGAGGAGTTGAGCAAACTAAGAAGCCCAACGCAGCTCACCCAGCCCTCCCCGACTGGGCCGATGGGACTGCCGCCCCTTCCCCCCCTTCCCCCGCTCCAAACCCCTACCGGCCGCGGCCAGGAGGCGGGACAGCAGCCAGCCGCCCCACAACCGCGGCAAGAGGAAGGGGACTTGCTGCGAAGATGGGGGCTAGTGGAGAAATACGGCGGGGACCCGGCCCAGCTGCCCGCGTTCCTGAACCAAGTGCGGATCTGCATGGGCACGTGCGGGCGCCTGTTTGCCAATGATGCCTGGAAGGTGCTGTACGTGTCCCGCTTTCTGGTAGGCGTGGCAGCGGAGTGGGTGAATGACTTAAATGAAGCGGAGGCCCCTGAACTGAGGGACTTTGACCGCTTCATCACCGCCCTCCGAGAACGCTTCGAGGACCAATGCGCCCGCGCACACGCAGCGGAGGCTATCCGGGGGCTGAAGCAGGGGCCGCGCTCGGTGACCACGTACGCCCTGGAGTTCAGGCGCTTGGCGGCGAAACTTCCCGACTGGCCCGAAGCGTTCCTCGTGAGGCTATTCCAGGAGGGACTCGACCAACGGCTCTTCGAGAGGGCCGTGGTGCGGGGGTGCCCGGAAACCTTGGCAGGGTGGATCACCCACGTCTCTGTGTTGGAAGCGCAACTGGCAAGAGTCAAGCCGCGTGGTGCAGAGACGAGGGGGCGGGCCCCTAGCGCCGCATGACAAACGGGCCAGAGACCGGCAGGGAAGGAGTTAACCCACGTGGCAAGGCCGCGGGGGGGGGGAAAAGCCTGCTTCATGTGCGGCGAAAAAGGGCACTTCGTGGCGGCTTGCCCACAAAACCCAAGGCTGCAAACAGCGAAGAAAGAAAAAAAAGCCGAAAAGCCGGCTAAGCCGATAAAAGCCCCCCGGAAAAGCGCGGCGGCGCGAGGAGAGGAGGAGAGGCTGAGAATTACCTACCTATCCGACAGCGAGGAGGAAGGCGGAAGTACAGGCAAACAGGAGGAGAGGCCAAGGCCAGATCAGCCGATCTCAAGCGAATCGATCGAGGACATCCGGGTGAGTCCGATGACATGCGCAGTAGTGATACGCGCTCCGCGATCGACTCGCAGGGCTCGGCTCACCACGTTGCTAGATTCAGGCTGCTCCAAGTGCTTAATCAGCCCTGAACTGGTCAACGGATTGAAATTAAAAGTGCACCGGCTGAAAACCCCCATTATCTTCAGGCAAGTGGATGGAACAGCGGTGGGGGGAGGTGCGGTCCGCGGCTACACCGAGGCTTTTGAGCTACGCATCGGAACGCACCGGGAGACGTTAAAGTGCCTGGTCGCGCCGCTGGCTGGCTACCCCCTCATCCTGGGTATGTCCTGGCTGGAGCGGTGGGACCCCCGAGTCAGCTGGCGGAAGAGGGCACTAACCTTTCCGGATGGCGGGCGTGGGAGCGCGCAGGTGGAGCCCAACCAACGAGGGGAGCTGGGGGCGGCAGCCTTGAAGGAGCAGCACCAAGGGAAGAGGCCCCACGTAGGGGGAGGGGAGGAAATCCCCTGGCAATACAGAGACTTGGCAAAAGTCTTTAGTGAAAAGGGGTCTGACCAACTGCCACCTCATCGCCCCACTGACTGCGAGATTGAGATGGTGCCAGGAGCAAAGTACCCAGCCCCAAAGATGTACTCAATGACACAAAAGGAGATGGGGGCATTGAGGGAGTTCATTGACAAAAACTTGAAGCGAGGCTTCATAGTGCCCGCCAAATCCCCCCTGGCAGCGCCAGTATTGTTCAGGGAAAAGAAAGATGGGACTTTGCGCTTGTGCACGGACTACAGGGGGTTGAATGCAATATGCAAAGAGAATAAGTACCCTCTGCCATTAATAAAAGACTTGCTGGCTCATTTGGCAAAGGGGAAGATCTTCACCAAGCTAGATCTGAGGGAGGCATATTTCCGGGTGCGCATTAAAGCTGGGCACGAGTGGAGAACCGCATTTCGCTGTGCACTAGGACAATTTATGTATAAAGTTCTCCCATTCGGCTTAAAGGGCGCCCCCGGGGTCTTCATGCAACTAATTAACGAGGTCTTACATGAGTTTTTATACCAAGGGGTGTTAGTATACTTGGATGACATTTTAATCTACACCGAAACAATGGAAGAACACGTAAAATTAGTCAGGAAGGTGCTGAAGAAACTGCTAGAAGCGCAGTTGTATGCAAAATTGTCCAAATGTGAATTCCATAAGGATTGCATTGACTATCTAGGCTACAGAATATCTAGTAAAGGGGTGGAAATGGATCCCACTAAGGTGCGAGATGTCCTGGCCTGGGAGGCCCCAAAAACCAGAAGGCAACTACAAAGTTTCCTTGGCTTTGCAAACTTTTATAGGCAGTTTATTCCCAATTTTGCACAGGTGGCCCTCCCCTTGACTGATCTGTTAAAAACAAAGGACAAAGCCACGGCAGCAGCAAAAGCTCCAGGGGCCCCTTTAAAATGGACAAGAGAATGTCAGGGGGCTTTTGAAGGCCTCAAGCAACTATTCACAGCGGAGCCCATCTTGAAACACCCTGACCCAACAAAGCCTTTTGTCATTCAGGCCGATGCCTCAGATGTAGCAACGGGGGCGGTCTTATTACAAAAGGATGGGGAAGGTGCATTAAAACCATGCGCTTACTTGTCTAGGAAGTTCACTATACCTGAGAGGAGATGGTTAGTGTGGGAAAAAGAGGCCTTCGCAGTGAAATGGGCATTAACGAACTGGCGACATTTGCTGGAAGGGGCGGAGGAACCTTTTGAGGTGTGGACAGATCATAAGAACTTAGCAGCCCTGACATCACCCAGGAAATTGTCGCCTAAACAAATAAGATGGGCTCAATTCTTCAGTAGATTTAATTTTACTTTAAAGTACATCCCGGGGGGACGTAACTTCCTGGCCGATGCTCTTTCCAGGCTACCACAGCATAATAGCCAAAGGGAGAAGGTGGTGTCAGCTGTAATACCCCACAGGCAGGAGACAGAGCTGGCAGCTGCAATCACCAGATCACTAAGTAAGGCCACCAACCCTCCCATCCAGTCAGACTTACTAACGGACTTTAATCAATTCCTGGAACAGGATGAATGGTTTCAGAAGAATAAGGGTGAATTAACCCAAAGGGAGGGAGCATGGTGGAAAGCAGACAGACTGTACGTACCCCAGGAAGCTCGCAAATTGGTGCTATTACGGTGCCATGATGATAAAACAGCAGGGCACTTTGGCTTTGTTAAAACGCTACATCTACTTCGCAGGCAATTTTGGTGGCCATCTTTCAGAAAGGATGTGGCGGAATATGTAAATACTTGTCATGTGTGTGCTATGGCAAAAAGGCAAGGGGGGAAACCACGTGGCTTGTTACAATCTGTGGCACATCCTACTAAACCCTGGAAAGAAATAGCCATGGATTTTATTGTAGGCCTACCTGAGAGCAGGAAAATGACAGTAGTATGGACTGTTACTGATCTCTTCTCTAAACAAACTCACTTCATCCCGTGTAAAACCATCCCCTCAGCGCCTGAATTAGCTGCAATGTTTATTCAACATATATACAGATTGCACGGTTGTCCTGAGAAAGTGATTAGCGACAGGGGGGTCCAGTTCTCCTCTAAATTCTGGAAGGCATTTCTATTCCATTTGGGGTCCAAACAAGCAATGAGCTCCGCCTTCCATCCTCAGACAGACGGGGCGACAGAGAGGAGACATGCGGGACTAGAGCAATATTTACGCTGTTTCATTAACCATCAGCAGGACAATTGGGTGGAATTATTACCATACGCCGAAGTGGCTTACAATAATGCTGTTCACGATAGTACTGGACTAACGCCCTTCCAAATTGTATCGGGGCAAGATTTTGTACCTATACCCGAACTCCCTCACGCTCAGACAGGGGTTAAAACGGTAGATGAGTGGGGTGACAGGATCAGACAATTGTGGCCAGTCGCTGAAGAAGCTATTGACAAAGCTAGAGAAAGTTACAAAGCCCAGGCAGATAAGAAGAGGGCCCCACATGAACCGTGGAAAGTAGGGGACAAAGTGTGGCTGTCTACCAAGAATCTGAAGTCTTTCAGAGCATGTAAAAAACTGGATAACAAGTTTATAGGACCTTTCACAGTGGATAGAGTTATTAACCCTGTTTCTGTACGATTGAGCCTCCCTAAATCCCTCAGGAAGATAAACCCTGTATTCCACAGTGAATTGTTGAAGCCTTACAAGGAATCTGAGAAATGGAGGCCATCAGCCACCCCGCCTGAACCTATCATGATCGGGGGGGAGCAACACTTTGAGGTCAGGGAAATCTTGGACTCTAGAAAATGCAGAGGGGACATTCAGTATTTGGTACAGTGGAAACACTTCCCTAAATCGATGGCGGAATGGGTCTCTAAAAGGCACGTGAAGGCTCCTGATTTACTTTTGGACTTTTATAGAAAGTATCCTAACAAACCCTAGTAACTTGGTTGATGTCCATGTCATGTATAGCTTTGTAATCCTAGTCCCTCTTTCTCTCCTGTCTAGGGTTCCTGGCCTGCGTGGTGAAGAGGGATTCTTATGTATATATATACACAATTTTGGGAGGCGGCATGTCAGAACCTACATCACAAAAAGGCTGTGGGTTGCAGTTGTATTGCATTCGGTGGGAGTTAGAAGGATTTGGTTCTGCCAATAGTAACTGGAGGGGGGGGGGTTACGGGCAATGAGCGTAATAGGAGCTGGGGAACTGCTTAACCATATATGGGCAGTTTAGACGGGGAACCATCAGGTGGAGAAGACACAAGACGCCAGGCAATTAGGGAGGGGGGATAAATAGCGAGGAGTCAACCCGAGGCTTTAGTTTTAGCAATGTTCTGTTTACAAGCTACCTGTACCGCTCAATAAAGAGTATTTTCCTGAACCAAGCCTGGTTGCATGGGAGTGCTTTTGACTCGGGAGCCAGACAGGGAGGACTTGACAGGGGGTGTCTTATTGTCGGAAAAATACGGTACCTGCTTTCCTGTTGATAATATGAGAGAAGCAATTATTTTTGATACTCAGTTAATGATGGGTCAACTGGAAACTGAGGGAAAATATATCATGGTTTCTAGCAGATAAGATTACATCCATTGCAAAAGAAATATAGGGTGCAAAAAGAATCTAAAAGCAAATGTGAAACAGAACATCTAGCACATAAAATAAAGATTACATTACCTGAATCTGATGTGTTCAATAGTATCATATGTCAGTTTGCTGCTGATGTTTTGACTATGAGGATTTCCTAGGAAATTAAAAAAACAAGGATTCATAAAAAGATACTTCATTCTTTGCAAAATTACAGCCCAAATTTTAGTCCCTGTATTTTTACACTTAATTAATTTTTATATTTATCCTGCTTTTCCCTCCAAGAGATGTATTCACTCCCTCCTCTGACTCTGACTCTTCCCCAGAGCAATTCTGTTTGGTAGGCTGGACTGAGAAAGACCGTTTGGCCCAAAGCCAGAGATAGCTGAGGGTAGATCGAAACCTTATTCTTTCTCATATAAAAATCTTATAAAATGCAGCACAACCAGATAATAAAATCTTGGGACAGTAAATTATATTATCCAATTGGGGTTGTTATTTTTTAAAATTATGCCAATACATAAGTATGACCATCTAAAATCTTGAATTCTAGCTCTTTCCAATGTTAGAAAACAACTGAAGGATGGAGTGGAGGCTATCCCCTTCCTTCCAATGTGAAATACGATTGTAGTGCTTTGCAGAATCAGAAACTCCTAATCATATGAAACTCTGTAACAGCTTTATGCAGAACATAATTAGTTCTCCAGCAGACTTTACCTGTCAAGTTATACTGGTAGGAGGGACACAGATGTTGAGCTTTTCTTCAGTTCCCCTCCACACTTGCAAATCCTATTACAGACACTGTTTAAATAGGTCTATTAATGTACATATTTAGATACATGCATATGTACACATACACACATGTTTGAGAAGCCATACATATACACATATAGGGAGAGAGATTTAATATTTTGCTGGTGTGGTTTTCCTTTTTTTCCTATTTATTTTTCTATTTTAATTAAATAAATGAGCATCATTTGTTAAAAAATGATCTGGAAAACCACTAGATGGCAGCAAAGATCTGGAAAGCCTTATTTGTTTATATTATTTATAAATAAATAAATAAACCCTAATTTAGAATAAAATGTTGAAATGTCTGGGGTTTTTTTCCCATCCAATAAGGAAGGACAAAAGTATACATTGCTTAATTTTACCTTACCATAAACATTTGTACTGAGGTCATCAGTAAAGGCTTTTAGCAAACTTTCTGGATAGAGAGCAGCACCCGCATGGTCAAGGTAAATAATTTCTACAACAGAAAAGATGAAAATACATTACAGCTACTAATTACACCCCTCCATCAATTTTAGATTCTAAACAATATTTTTCCAAACTGCTTTACAGGAAATAAATGGGTTTTTTAAAATATATTTTTGGTCATATTTGAATTATTCAATACAGAATAAAACAATTGCAAATATAATAAAGACAATCTAATTTTAGAATCATTGTACTGTATTGAAAAGATACAGATTATCATCCTTTCTAAAAAACTTAAAGTGAGGACTATCTAACTCTAAACTGAGTACCGTCCACAACTTGAGAGTGATTAGAGTAGAGGGGCCTTTCTTGTATGTTTGACATATGAGCTTCTGCAAATAGAAGTATCTTGAAGGTTTTAACATCCAGCTAAACTAAGTCATTTACACTAGTTTTTAAATCATGGCCACACAGAATAAGATTGATCAGTCTTTCCATTACATAAGTAGAGAACAACAACATACCATTGATGCAAGATTGTAAATCTGGGATTACACTATCTTTTCAGTGTTGAACAGTTAACCTTTTTGCTATAACCCTTGTTCAAATACAATGTAATGAGGTTAACAGCAAACTATTTAAAAACATTCTCTGAAGTGCCTAAAAGCATTAAAAAATATTTGATTAAATTAACCTAGGATCATAAGAAACTTGTGTGATATTCTTTAAGATTCTCAACCTCTGATCTGTTAATATTCCAAAACTTTATTCCAGAGTTCTTGGAAATAGATCTTAGTGATATTCTTTACTAAAAAACATTTTGTAGTCCAGGAATTGTCAAAACACATTCCAATATTAACAATAATTCAAAAGTTTTAGATGCTGCTAATGCATCTGAACCAAATTGTGAAATCAAGAGATGATTTAGTAATTGAATATACTGTGGTTTTACAATTTTAAGTAATCCCAATTCACATAGTAAATTTCTAATTGTGCCCACAGTGGTTTTTTACTTGGTCATGTGTTCCATAGAGAAATTTAAATCAAATTATATACCCAGTGATAAAGCTGAAAATCAGGAAACTTAAAATCCCAAATCATAATATGATAATTATACTTTAATTTGTAAAAATCTGTAGATTTGCCCTTCCCTTAGAAAATTCCTCTGCAATCTCCTTAAATTAACTTAAAGATATTGGCATAGAAATATCATGAAATAAATATAAATCTTGAGATAATATTCATTTTTACAACAACTGCTTTTCTACATAAATTCAACAGGATTTTAAATCACCTATTTTTATCTGAGATTAAATTCCACGTTTTCTTGGAATAAGTATTCCGATTGCTTAAAAGAATTCAAACCACAAGTTGAAACCTTACATTTTACAAAATAGCTATGTAAACATTAAAGCCTATAAAATTATATTAGACTTATTCCAATTAGTTGAATAACCTGACAATTACCAAATTATTGCATGATTATGGTATAAAAATACATAATTATCAGGAAGAGATAACATATCCTCAGTGTATAATAACTGTGGTGTTTGACTCCAGCCACTGTTACACCCAAAATGTCCTCCATTTGTCTAATATAGGAAAGGAACACCTAAGTAGCTTAAATTAATTCAAGTCTGTGTAGCCAGATGGATAACTTCAGCCCCTTGAGGAAGGCCAGACTGGGAAACGACCTCCACAAGAAATGGAACTCTACTGTAACAGAATCTTTAAAATCTGACAGCATTTTCCCTTCCCTCCCTCCTATACCAAAGAGAGTCAAAGTGGGGTCATTTTAAGTTTCTAACGACTTCTTTCCCTCCTGGGCACAGCTCAGGGTCTGTTAACTGCAGTCATATTCCTTCTCCAAGGTTTTCTCAGTGATTCTCTACAATTACATCCTAGAGCAGTGAAAGAATTAGTGGAGTGTCTGCAGAGCCACTAACTATTATTTTTGAGAACTCCTGGTAAACCGGTATGGTCTCAGAAGGCTGGAGGAAGGCAGATGTTATCCCTATCTTATTAAGCAGCATGTTTGAACAGGAATGCAACAATTGACAAGAACTAGCATGCGTTTGTCACAAGTTATGCTAGTAAACTGATTGCCTTTTTTGACCAAGTTAGCTTAATAGATGAGGGGAATACTGTGAACATAGTATGCACTGACTTCAACAAAGTGTCTCATGATAATCCTCACTGAATCGAAAATGGTAAAATATTGACTAGATGAAATAACTGTTAGGTGGATTCATAAGTGGCTGAATGACCTCACCCAGAGAGCACTGAAACAGCTCCACATCAGTTTGGCGAGTATTATTAAGTGAAGTGCTACAGGGCTCTGTCCTGGTCCTATGCTGTTTAACATTTTTACTAATAACCTGAATGAGGAGGCTGATGGGAAGATTATTAAATTTGTTGATGACACAGAATTAGGAGGAGGGCTGAGATCTAGGAGATAAATAGAAGGTTCCAAAATATGTAGACGGGACTGAACACTGAATGCAACCAACAGGGAGAAAAGTATTCATGTATCTGGAGACAAAAAAGAATGGAATGGAATGTGAAAGACCTAGTTTTGCAGTAGTACATGTGAAAAGGGTCTAGGTTTTCGAGTAGTTCACAGTCTCAACATGAGCACACATCAACGTGTGATGCAGTTGCTAAAAAGGCAGCTGAATGCCCTAGAGTAAAATTTGTCAGCTACCCATTCAGCTGTAAATTTCTGGAGAAGTAGTAGCAGCACAGTCTATAACAGGGGAATTCAATTTCTGCTTCACATTTCTCTATGCAGAATTTTTCTCATGGAGTAAAATGCCCTGGACATATACTTATCCAGCTGACTATTCAACTACCAGTCTTTATAGAGGACAGAGTTGTCTGAATTTTCCTTAAACTGTGATTTCCCTGAATTGGACGTAGTATATGTTTTCTGATTTAACCAATGCAGAATAAAATGGCACTATTATTTCCTATGATTTGGAATCAATACTATCTAAGCCCTTTTGGTCTCCTGCCACCCTGCATTCCACCGCCCCAGCTGACCTTTCCTGTCTTCTTGCTCCCGCTGCTGACCAGGCAAGCCCAGCCTGGCCCTTCACGAGGCAACTGCTGACCATACGAGGCTTTCTTCCCCAGGTCGTGCATGGCAGTTTCCTCGTGAAACCTGGGGAAGATAGCTTCACGTGGCCAGCAGCTGCCTCATGAAGGGTCAGGGCAGGCACACCTCATCAGCAGCAGAAGCAAGAAGATGATGGTCAGCTGGGGTGGTGGAGCTCAGGACAGCAGGGACCTCAGAGTGCAGGATGGCAGGGGCTACTGCAGTTCTGGGGCTGCTTGCTGCCCTGCGAAGCAGGGTACAGGGCAGCCAAAAGGGCAGAGATGGGGGGAGATAGGCAGGTGGGGGGAGTTGGAGGCAGTCCCTTACTGGGAGGGAGGGAGGGAGGGAGGGGCTCAGGGCTGGGAGGGACCAAGCCTGGAATTGCTTGGATTGGGGTGGGTCCTCGGCTAATGACCGGTGGAATTCACTTAATGATGGCGACAGGGAGTGCTGGGATTGCTGTTGCTAAGCAATGAGGTTACATGTTGCACTTTACAACTGTATTGCTTAGCATCGCTTAGTAATGGAAATTCTGGTCCCAACTGTGGTTGTAAAGTTGAGGACTACCTGCATATATCAATCTCAAAATAAAAGTCTATGCCTTTGTGTGCGTTTTATATACATATATGTATGTATGTATGTAAATAAAATATACTCACACCCTCCCAAAGAGTTTTAAGGAAAAGATATGAACCAACTACTTTACATGAAATTTCTAACATGTAAAAATCTGAAAAGGTATCTTTAATCAAAGCATTCCTAAAATATTTTAGGCCTATAAAATAACATTTCATCTCTTACAGTTTTTCACTGTTTTAACCATATGATTTGTTTTGTTTACCATTTGAGAAAGCCAAAAGCAATCTAGTCTATCGACCCAGCAGTTACATATTTATTATACAGCCATGTGAAAAAGAAAGTATACCCTCTTTGAGTTCTATGGTTTTACGTATCAGGACATAATAAAAATCATCTGGTCCTTAGCAGTTCTCAAAGGTAGGTAAATACAACCTCAGATGAACAACAATACATATTACACCATGTTATCATTTTACAAAAAGAAAGCCAAAATGGAGAAACCTTGTGTGAAAAACTAAGTACACCTTATGATTCAATAGCTTGTAGAACCACCTTTAGCAGCAATAACTTGAAGTAATCGTTTTCTGTATGACTATCAGTCTCTCACATCGTTGTGGAGGAATTTTGGCCCACTCTTTACATTGCTTCAGTTCATTGAGGTTTATGGGCACTGGTTTACGCACAGCTCTCTTGAGGTCCTGCCACAGCATTTCAATCGGGTTGAGGTCTGGACTTTGACTGGGCCATTGCAACACCTTGATTCTTTTCTTTTTCAGCCATTCTGTTGTAGATTTGCTGGTGTGCTTGGGAACATTGTCCTGTTGCATGACCCAATGTCAGCCAAGCTTTAGCTGTTGGACAGATGGCCTCACATTTGACTCTAGAATACTTTGGTATACAGAGTTCATGGTCGACTCAATGACTGCAAGGTGCCCAGGTCCTGTGGCTGAAAAACAAGCCTGAATCATTACCCCTCCACCACCGTGCTTGACAGCTGGTATGAGATGTTTGTGCTGATATGCTGTGTTGGGTTTTCACCAAGGGGGGCACTGTGCACTATGGCCGAACATCTCCACTTTCGTCTCGTCTGTCCAAAGGACAGTGTTCCAGAAGTCTTGTGATTTCTTCAGATGCAACTTTGCAAACCTAAGCCATGCTGCCATGTTCTTTTTAGAAAGAAGAGGCTTTCTCCTGGCAACCCTTCCAAACAAACCATACTTGTTCAGTCTTTTTCTAATTGTACTGTCATGAACTTTAACATTTCACATACTAATTGAGGCCTGTAGAGTCTGAGATGTAACTCTTGGATTTTTTGCAATTTCTCTGAGCATTGCACTGTCTGACCTTGGGGTGAATTTGCTGGGACATCCACTCCTGGGAAGATTGGCAACTTCTTGAATGTTTTCCACTTGTGAAGAATCTTCCTCACTGTAGAATGATGGACTTTAAATTGTTTGGAAATGACCTTATAACCCTTCCCAGATTGACAGGCAGCAACAATTGCTGATGTCTTTACTCTTTGGCATTGTGTTAACGCACACCTCAATCAATGCTCGAGACCAGCAAACTCCTAAAACTTCACCTGTTATAGAGGTAGTCACACTTGCTGATGATCAATTGATCAAGGGCATTTGATTAGCAGCACCTAGCTGCTACCTAGCCTCTTCATACCTATGGAAGCAGTAAAGATGCACTTACGTTTTTCACACATGGCTTCTCCATTTTGGCTTTCTTTTTGTAAAATAAATGGTAACATGATGTAATATGTCATGTGTTGTTATTCATTTGAGGTTGTATTTACCTACTTTTGAGAACTGCTAAGGACCAGATGATTTTTATTATGTCCTGATATGTAAAACCATAGAACTCAAAGGGGATGTACTTTCTTTTTCACACAACTGTATGAATATATGATTACATCTATGTTCACCCCACAATAAGTTCCACTGATTTCATGGAACATCTTACAAACAAATATGCATGAGATAGCACTCTAAAAAAGTGACAAACTGAATTTTCAGTAAATATCTACTCTCGTTGTGTGTGTGTGTGTGCGCGCCTCTGAGTCAGTGTTGGCAGTTTCCTTGACAAGGTTTTTCAGAAGTGGTTTGCCATTGCCTGCTTCTTAGGGCTGAGAGAGAGTGACTAGCCCAAGGTCACCCAGCTGGCTTCATACCTAAGACAGGACTAGAATTCACTGTCCCCTGGTTTTTAGCCTGGTGCCTTAACCACTACATCAAACTGGCTCCCTCTGAAATATTAGAGCAACTAATACCTTTTTATTCATCAAACCTAATTGGAAATCTGATCTTTCCTGTGCTGCCTTATAACGACCCTTGTGACATAACAACCACATTCAGCAGATATTAAACTTTATCACCAATTACATTTTTCTGATATTGGACAGATGTCATCTTAGAACTGTCTACTTGAATGTATGTGAAATGGATTTTAAAAAAAATCCTGTAGAAGTAGGCAAAGTGGTTATTGATACTAACTGCTATCTACAAGAAAAATGGCTAAGAGGTTTTTTTAGAAAATGAAAAGATTTTAAAAATCCACAAAGCAGGCAATGAAAGCAACAGTCTAACTGTTCTTATTTGTTATATTTATATCCTGCCTTTTCTACAGGAACTCAAGATAGTTTCTATGGAGACTGCCCTTTCTCTTACCTAGCTCACTAAAAACCTAAGAGGTAGTTTGGGTTGAAAGAGAGCAACTGCCTCAAAGACAGCAGGTTTCCATGGCTAAGAATAGGCTTGAATCCTGGATCTCTCTGGTCCCAGTCCATCATTCTATTACCCTGGCTGAGAGCAGCCTAGAAAAGTGCAGGACTACCCTGTGACTCCTGTTTTGCAGACACCTTTCATCCCATGATACTGAACAAAAACAAAGAAACAAACAAAAACAGTTTAGCATAACTTTCTCAAGTAGTGAACAGAGGCAAGAAACTAACTATAGAAGAAACCTAGAACTGAATCAGGCAGCCTTCAATATAATCCTGAAAAGAAAATTTTCTGAAGAATCAAATCAGGCTCAGAACAAAATACTATTGTCAACGTACACCTAAAGGCAGTTAAACTTCTGCCTCTACTAATTTTAATAGTTATGCTTACTCTAGCACAGAATAATTCCATTATTCCTTAACAACTAAAAAATATCTACAACACTGTACTCTGTTATAGTTAAGCTTCTTTCCCAGTAAAACAGGTACAAAATTGGGTTGCAAATTCCACTGATTTCTGAGTTTACTAGAACTCACTACTGTAATTTTTGTAACCTTCTCTTAACAGCAGTCCTTCTATTTCATAATTCCACTCAGTTAGCTTCAGATACATTTTTTTAAATACCAGCATGATTGTTGGCTCTGAAATTCATGTCTTAACAAAACCTCAGATTCTTCCCTGAGCCTCAGATCACAGAAGCACCTCTTTCTGCTTTTTTGTCTAATACCAAAACTTAACAAACATCCAGGAGGAAAAAAAGAGACAAATATCATAGTATAATCCCCAATTTAAGTAACTCATTGCATGTGTGGGTATTTGGATGAGCCCTTTTAGGAAACTTAAATCTGAAGCTGGTTTAGGCAACGTAATTAAGGTACAAAAACAAGCAGCAGCAAAATATATGGAAAAAGACAACTTCTTTAACGCATGCGCCTTGCAGAATGTAAAATGATTTGCAGCCAGAAAAGCATATACTGTAACATGATAGAAGGAGGAGCGGCATTCCCTAACAAATCACAAAATAGGATCACTAATAGGATCTAGGATAACTTCCACTGTGCTTCAATCACTTCTTTTCCTAGTGCAAAAATGTTTTTTCCCCTCCTTAATAGGTTTTCTGCTATAACAAAAGGATGGGAGATAGAGTTGGTAAGCTTTGGGACAGTTACTACTTGGTAAAGTAAACATAAAATTCATGAATGAGGGAGAACATTTTTATTATAAAAGCCTAATATGTAAGCAGTAATCTCTGTTTCTTCAGGTATTGCAGTATATGCTAGGACAAAGCAACAAGGAGCTCTCCTTGCCTGCAAGAGCCTGTCATTATCCTCTCTTTTGTGACTCCAACTGAGAATGTATCTTTCTTGCAGCCTCTGTGCAACAACTTAGGTTTTCTTTTTTACCCACTTTTCTGCAACACTCCATCTCAAGGCTGGTGCCCTCCAAATGTTCTGGACTTCAATTGTCATCTGTTTTGGCAAACATTCCAGTCACAAAGAATTGGGGAGCTGAAATATAAAACACTGCTTACCCCTATTCTATCTGCTTAGGCAAGCATACCTATTTAAGTCTTGGGTGGAGAACCTTTTTTAAAATTATTATTTGGGAATTAAACTTTTTTTAAAATAGTCCCATTTAGGGACTATAAAAACAGGGATGCGGGCTGCATAAGGCCCAGAGATGGTGGGTGGCACTCTTCTCCTTTAGGAGGCATTTCTTTTAGCAAGGCTATCCAGTATATATCAGCAAAATGAGATAATATGCTATTTTTTCCTCTCTTTTATTAGGAACTAACTCTTCAGTGAAGGCTGCGAAACAAAAAGCTTAACTACTCAATATTCGTAGAGAAGGTGGACAGCCATCTGTCAGGGATGCATCCATTTAGATTGTTGCCCTGGCAGAGGTTGGAGCCAGTGCAGTAAATGAACTCTTTCAACTCTTGCTCTCAGCCAGCTATGGTACCCATAAAATGGGGCAAGAGATAGGAGGCAGAATCAACCGCTAACCCTCCTATCTCAAAGAGTAACAAAGCTCAAAGGATGAAAATCATTTTGACTGAACAGTCCCTTTCTTTTTAGACTCAAGAATAAGGAGGGCAGATTAAGGTTTACTGTTTGATGACCTTTTTTTCACACTCTTGGTTGTTCTTCCTTTAAAACAAATGTGAAAATAAATATCACATTTCCTTCTTCAAAAACTTATGTGGTCATATGTACTTGGCAGGATAACTGCTCACACAAACGAACAGATAGTAACTGCTATCTGTAGCAGTTCTGTAGAGGTTCTTCAGCAGCAACCTCAGGCAGAGTCTGGGCGCTCTGTGTTCTCTCCCCGGCCCCCACTTTTTCTCTCACCAACCGGCCTGCTGCCACCTTCACCACATGTCCGGTTACCTCCTAGCCTGGCAAACTCTCTCTGGCACAACCCTTGCAGATCCTCTCCACCGTAGCCATAAGCAGCACCCCAGGGGAGCTTGCTCTGGAAAGTCTGGAAAGACAACAGCTCTCCCCACGGCTCGTCAGCCATTGCAGATAACCGAGCTTTCTCGAAAGAAGAGACGAGCAACAAACGTGTACGACAGAGCCCAACTCAATAAAAGAAGCTCAGCTTACAGGAGAAAATGGCGGCCCGGACTCCTCCCACTAGCTCCTCCCACAGAGATAGCAACACTTCGTTTCTTGCAAATCTGTCTATTCCGCCAGGTCAGCAAATTGGCTATCTCCAGCAGCGATCTTTACGAACAGAACGGAGAGTATTCCTGAAAACATGGAATGGGGGGGGGAGTACAATTGCTTTAAAAACCGAATTTGAAAAAAGATGAAAATGCAGTATGGACAATAAAAACAACCCTTAAAAATCTCAACCAGCGTCTTTAAATTATTTTATTATTACTCCTTTGTAAAGATTCTGTTTGCAACACAAACTGCATAATGAGGGTTTTGTTTTGCTGCTGAAGCTGCAGGGTGAGGACAGTGCTATAGCGTTGACACTTCTGACCTGTACCTTCCTCTGACTCTCCTTTGTAAATAAGGCACAGTTTGAAAGGGGTATCGAAATGGTATCTCAATCTGCGTTTGTCACAAGCAGCAGTAAGTAAAACTGACTAGGAGACACAGACATGCGAATGTGTTGTTACTGTGTATCATATTTCAACAAGTTGTTATTTGGGGCTGTATCCAACAACCACGTGTCTCTCAGTGACTTGTAGTTGCTGCTCACGGATGTTCTAGATATGGTAAATTACGTAAGTCTACCATTAATGAATAACTTTTGATCAAGGTGCCCTAACAAGTTTTTTTTAAATTCTAGTTAACATGAATTGACATGTATGAAAAAAATCTCTGTATTGGTTTTTGGCAGGTTATTTACAGATTATTCTTTACAAAGATCAGCAAAGTAATATGAATGAAAAGAGTCCCTCTGTTTGGTTGGCAAGCTCTGAGTTTAATATTTTATAGTTCACACAATATGCAAGTTGCTCATCAGAGGGGAAAGGGCAGCCCTACTTAAGATCAAGTTACTCATGATGTCAAGATTTGCTTGCTTTTGCCTTAGTCGCCACTAGCTTTATGCATGATACTGGATATTATGTTTTTATAACAAATCATTGTAAAAAATCTAGTGGAGCATTATATACAAACGCAGATGGAAATGTGGGAAAGGACAAAGAAAAATATATGTGTCAGTGGGACTTTTATTTAAAAATCCAAATAAGTATTTAGAGGGAAAAAGCAAGAATAAAATAATTGATAATTGCTATTCAGTGACATACTAGAAAGTGCATGAGGAGCTAAAAAAGAGAACAGTATCCAAACATAGGGTACAGGAGAAGGATAGGGTTTAGGGAAAGAAATGCTCCCTGTGGAGAAGAAGGGAAAGAACAGAATCACAGCATTCAGGATACCAGGCAACATTCTGCATCATGCAAAAATCCAAATTAAAGCACACAAGACACACAAGTCAAACTGCTAGAAAATTTGTCATAACATTCAGTCAAAACCTATCTTCCTGTCACTTAAATCCATCATTTTGTGTCCTGCTTTTTAAGATGATAGACAATAATTCTGACTTTTCTGTGTGTCATATTTTCTATATAGTTGGTTACTCCCAACCATAACAGACTACCACTAACTATAAAATCTCCCCATAATGCTAACTCTGACTCTAAATTTAACCATAGACTTCCAGAACATCTAAACCTAACTGTAACTTCATACTTAGATATTTAGAATCATGGAGTAGTAGAGACCTCAGTGGTCATCTATTCCAGCCCCTATTGGTAGGGAATTGTCTAAAGTATTTAGGATAGATGACTATCTATTGAAAGTTTGAAGACCTCCAGTGAAGGGAAAAATACCACTTCATAAGGCAACCAATTTCACTAGTTGGCAGGTCTTACTGTCAGGAAGTTCTTCCTAATATGTATCCTGGATATACTTCCCTGTAATTTCAACTCATTAGCTTTCATCCTGCCTCCAGGGTAAGAGAGTACAAGTCCACTCCCTCTTCTATATGTCAACCCTTTAGATATCTGAAGGTATCTTACATTTTCTTTAATATTGCATCAAGGCCAGGTGTTTTTTCAAGGCTTTTTTCATACCAGAATGATGTGAGAAACAGCAGTGGTGGCAACTCAGGAAGTAAATGGAGAACAGTCTCTTGAGCACAATCAGCTGGGCAGCTGGATTATATTGGACAAACAGCAGAGAATCAGAGATTGGTCCCAGAGCTGAAGAGATTATTGGAGAGTTCTGTTAGGGAGCCAGTGACAGCATGGCAGCCTCGGTGGTACCATTGATTAGTTTTTCATTAATCATCTGGCTAGCGGTACACGGTATTCAGCCAGATATCAAGACCCCAGTGGATATATCTATGTGATGGGGCTGGAAGTGGCCTCTACGTTGGCTGTGACACCAATTACATCAAGGTAATTATTCTTACAGCCCGATATTCAGTAAGTTTCAGTAGCAATGGTAACCTGGGTATGCCATCTTGTGAACTGGTGAAGATCTTCAGGCACCCAAGTCTGTCCCAGGTCTGTCCTGTCCCAGCAGTGGAAACAGGAGCAAGCCACTGGTGCTGTCAGAGAAGCAACCTGCATATGTTGTATCATTGGCCACATGGGACAGTAACCATTTTAAGTTTTTATCTTGTAATCTTTCTTCTTGCCCCGCACTACAAATTTGGGATTGTTACACACCAGAACTGGCTGTGTCTGTTATGTTTGTAGCTTGTGGCAGCTCTGGTGTTACATCCTTCTTGTCTCTGAAGACGTGAGAGAGATCTGGAACTGGATGGTTTGGAATTGTATTTTTAATGTGGGAATGCTTGGGGAGGAGATGTTGAGAGATGGCTGGAGCTGTTTGCCCCTTCTCAAGTGAGAGACAGAGGGGGTCAGAGGCTTTCTGTAGTATTGAAGGGATCTGAGAGACTATTTTTTCTTCTTTTCTGACTTGTGGGTACGAGGGTGAGGGTTAGGGATGATGGGTGTTGTAGGGGGGTGAAGGCAGGCAATGACATCATGGGATGGGAATGATGCCATGTTCCAAGTGCCTGTGCTGAATCCCACGTCATGATCTTTGGAGTTTCAGTGGCCCTGGGTTTTGCCTGCTGCTGAATGTCAGATTGATCTGTAATAAGGCCTCATTCCCAGGAAGTCCAACTTGGCTTACATTAATGAGACTTGCCTGGGTGTGTGGGAGAGGTCCTCTCTCAGAAATGTGCCCACCTGTAGAGGATGACCTTGACAGAGAGAGGACAGATCCATTAACAAAGCAACAAGGAGCTAAACATGGCTTGAGTCCAAAACAAAAAGAAGGAATGTATAAATGTCTCAGACAGATATCCCCCTAATTCACAGGAGTATAAGAAATGGAGGAGGCAAAGCATAATGACATTTGCAAGTTTCTTGGACTGGTCTACATTGTGGGGCTGACATCACCTGAATTTAATGTGTGGTATCAGCCAAGACTCTGAACAGGGGTGGGGATGTAGCCATTCTCATCTGGAAGATACTGGTGTCCTCCAGGGGGCTGCTCCATATATAAATGGATGAGACTATTTGTGAGGCACCGCCATAGGGACCAAGTGGGATTGCTACTTTTGTACCAGCCTGCCTGCTACATTGCAGCTTCCCTACTTGAACTGTTCAACTCTGTGGCTGGTTGGCAGTGGAGTTCCCCAGATTGTCTTCACTGGGCCTGAACAACTCCAATGAGGCAGGTCAGGAGTTCATGATGCAGTGAATTGATAGTCTAATTCACTCTGTGTGTGGTGTGTGTTAGATCTGGTTTTTATATTGGGACAGTGACAACTTGATCAGGAATTGGGAAATGTTGCCATCATTACCTTGCCATGGACATCACTCCCTGTTAGACTTGGAATTTTCTCTGGCTGCCCCATGCCACAGAGAGGAGGGACCTATTTTATCAGTTTGATGGACCCAGTGTTGAGATAGTACACAGTTCAACTGAGGCCTTAGTTTGGAATGAGAAAGTGACAGTACCCTTGGATTGGATTTTGTCTATGCAGAAACATGTAGATATATGTAGATCCCAATAGGCCCCCTGGTTTTCAGAGACATGTTGAGTGATGAAGTGGCATAAGAGCCACCTAAAGCCACCACTGGAGGAAGATGAGGGGTGAGTCTAATCAAGAACAAGTAAGAGCTTTATTCAGGATAAAGTTATGGATATATGGGTAGCAAAATGTGCTTATTTCTTAGCCCTTATTATGCATGCAGATAGCCACCTAGCGACCCTGTTTCAGATGACACAGTCCTTCCTGGATAAGGAGGGGTGGCAAGAACCCTGGCAGGGCTTTGGTGAGAATTATTCTAAGCATCTGTTGGATAAAGTTGCTTGAATCTGCTTGAAGTTAGACCCCAGTTGTACTGATGCCATGAGGCGATTGATGCCAAGGCCTGTCTGGTTATTTGGACTAAGTTTGAGCTGGTTACTTTGAAGAAAGTGGACAAAGTCCTTGAGGCATTGAGTTCTGCCACCTGTATGTTAGGTCAATGCTCCTCCTGGTTGGCCAAGCCTCCCAGGAGGTAACAGGTCCAAGAAGTAGGGAATGCTTCTTTGAGGGAGGGGATGGTCCCTCCTTAAGAGGTCATAATTGACTCCAAAGTACTGGACAATGTTTGCCCAGTCTCCAACCTTCCCTTTTGGGGGAATGTTGTTGAGAAGGTGATAGGCTTGTAGTTCCAAAGGATTCTGGAGGAGGAAATGGATTATCTGGACCCATTGCAGTCAGGTTTCAAGCCAAGTTATAGTATAGAGATAGCATTGATCATACTTATAGATGACCTCTGACTGGCTCATCCGTCCTTGCCCTCCTTGATCTCTCAGCAGCTTTTGATACATCATTGGCATGGGGTCATGCATCAACAGTATGCTGATTATATTCTGTTATACATCTCCACTCTGGGCCATCCAAATGATGCCATCATGGTATCTCAATCTAGACAAGACTGTGTAGTGTGGGTTTTAGGGCCCCACATATCTAATTATCTTCCATTGTTAATTCTGGATGGTGTGGCATTCCCCCACACAAATTTGGTATGCAATCTGGGAGTTCCTCTTGTATGCTAGTACTGTCTGTTCCTAGATTGTGAAGCACTGCCCATGGACACTCATGCCCTAATCACCTCCACTTGGATTATTGCAATATACTCTGCATGGGGCTGCCCTTGAAAAGTATTCAAGAAGCTTCAGCTGTCCAGAATGCAGCAGCACATGAAGTATCAGGTACTGTACTGTCCCAGGTACTGTCCCAGTAGGCTTCTGGGTGCAGTTCTGTCCTCAGGTACTGTCCCAGTAGGCTTCTGGGTGCAGTTCAAGTTGCTGGTTCTCACCTTTAAAGCCCTACGTGGCATGGAGGCATGTTATTTGTGGACCTCCTGTCCCAAATGATTTCTGCATGTCCCACTAGGTCCAGCAGAGTAGGCATGCTCCAGTTCTTTTGGTGAAGCAGTGTCAGCCCGGGTATCCTAGCAAGCATGCCTTTGCTGTCATGGTACCTACCTTATAGGACAACCTCCCTCTGGAGATTCAGATGGCCCCAATCCTGTAGGCCTCCAAAAGGCCAGGAAGACCTGGCTTTCCCCTCAAGCACTGGGGCCAGATCTTTTTGCTGAGTTTGAGTCCTAGCCTTCCATGGCTATGTTCCAGTCATATGTGTCATCCCCACCAAATTTCAGTGATCCTTATGACATCATATTTGTCCTCCTGTGTTATGATTTCAAGTTCTCCCTGTCTGTGTCCCATACTCTATGCACTGTCGCAGAATATCTGAAATTGTGCATGGTGGCCCCTACTGGCTTTACTATTGTAAATGCCTGCATATCCCATGGTGTTCCTTCTGCTGTCATGGTTTTTGCATTTATTCTCCTTATTGCATTTGATTCTCTTCTATCAGCAATATAGACAGCTCCATTATTCCCTGGGGTACTCTTATCATTGTTTCCAATTTTCTACCTATAATAGGTATAACTTTCACCAAAACAGATGGATCTAAACATCTTCTTTGTACCCACTCCTTGCTTAAAATAATGTTAGCTGTAGGCCAGACAATGTCAAATTCTCTTAGGGAAGGGGGGAAATTTTTGTGTGACTTATTTTCTACTTCCACATCCCACTCATTGGTCTGGTGAATATCCAGTTTGGTTCTTATAATCCCTGCATCCTCCTCCCCATCTACAGGAACAATTTTAGATGTATTTGAAATCAAACTGTTGCTTGCTGTGGAGTGGATCATAATTTCCTGCAGGACAGACATTCTCTTCATTATTTCTTCCTGCACCTCTAGGGATGAGTCAAGAAAGTATTTGGAAGTGTCTTTTCCTCAGGAAGGAAGCCCTCTGTTACTTGAACTGGCTCTTGAGGCCCTTTTCTTAAGAGATAAAATTATGCACATGTATTAATCCCCTTAATCTGATGGCTGTCATAAATTAAGACAGGCTGCTTCTCAGTCAAAATCTATGAGATTGCACACACTGTTACCTTCATATACAGAGATCAGATTGTTGTTCAAACTTAGCACTAAGGCTTCTTCTGTTAGTGGTACAGATATAAGGAAGGTTTTTAAAAAAACCCTATGTTTTAACAAAACTGAATTCCGTTTTTCCCCTAGTCTAGAGTATACTGATGTATGCAACAAACAGATGTCCCTGAAAGTTGTGTTCACCTAAGAACATTAAACCAAGGATATTGCATATCTGCAATTCAGGTTTTATCAATAGATGAAGGGCTAGTAGGCTCTAGTATTAGAGGATTCATAGGATCTTCAACTGATAGTACCTCATCTTCCATCTGTATTTCCTTCTCTAAAACTGTTTGGCTTCTGAATGATCTTTAATTTATCCTCTAATAAGTTGAGCAACTTCTGAAAAATCCTTTTCTTGCCTAGTAATGACAATCCTTATCCTTCCTTGCACTCTTAGTATTTTGCAGGGATGTGGGGGAGGGGGGAGTTTATTATCCTTAGGTAGCTTCTGGGTAATGTAAATATCTCTTTGTTGATCAAACCTTCCTTTATAATAAGGTGTTTACACCAGAACTCCTCTTTCCTAAGACACTCTACAATTCTTGTCAAGACCATTTCATTCAATAAGAAATAACTTAATAGAGTCCAATTCCTTAATTATTATATTTATATTTTGCTTTGGTAAGCCTTCCTCTTCCTTGGAATTCAAAACATTCTGGGATGCAGTAGTCTCACAATTGTTTATAAAAGCAGAATGGGCAGAGGAACTAATCCGTTTGTCCATTTGTTCATCAAAAGTTTTTTGAACTCCCAATTATTCAACCGATACAAATTTTCAGCAGGGCCAAGTTCTGAAGCCAAATCAAAAGATCCATCATCAGTTTGTGCTTTAGATATCTGAAGTCCAAAGAGTAATCCAAATCAGACTTCGGGGAGGAAACAATATTGCCATCCTATACTTCCCTTAACGGAGAGAAGAAAGATGGGGTCTTAGTTTGCCTTTTTGTTCCTGGAAGTAATTCACTTCCCAATAGTGAAGAAATCCTGCAATTTATAATCTTGTAAGCTTGTCTGGTAAGGATGGTAGCTTAAATCATAGGCCTCCATTTGTTAATTAAATATAGGGCTACAACATTTGTATTGCTCATAGAAGACAGATTACTATTTTGCTTCATGAACCAGTATTTCATCTGAATCTTTATCGAAGTGAAACATCCTTATGAAGATACACACATGCCTAGTGACTGTGAAGATGGTGTTAGGCACACGCCTTTGTTTATTTGTTTACCCAAGTTCGGAGAGCCAGATAGAACTTGAGACGAGGCTTTTTAGCTAACAGAAGTTTTATTGGCCAAGAAACATTCTGGATGGCTCATTCAACACAGTGGCAAAGTGTTGAGAAGAACCACACCTTGCAAAGCAAAAACAGAGATTTTATAGTCATTTACAAATGTAATCAGAAAGTACATCCCCTAATACCCATACAAGGAAATACAGGGATGGTCTAGGGAGGAGTAAAGGTGGGTCCTAAAGAGGTGAATCTAGGTTTAACTTTTTTCTTCTGGTTACCAAGGGAATACCATACCAGAACCTCCTTATCTCTTTCTAGAATGTAGGGCCCCTTTCTTTGCAACTTTTTCTTTGGAATTACAAGGTCTCTTCTTCTTGGCAGCTTTCCCTGCCAGCACCAGCCTGGTACTGGGCTGATTTATAGCTTCTGGCTAATTGCTTCTAAAGGAAATGGGGTGGGGGAATGCTGGGCTCTTTAGAAGGCAAAAGCAAGTTAACCCTTTAGAAATAAGATAGAGTGCACTGTCACATGTATGTTCATACATTATGAGAGAGTATAAAATTGTGTATCAAAACAATGCCCTTCAATGGTTTTATAAGTAATTCTGCCCTATTCTGTATGGCTTCTAGATGCTCAGAAATATATTCGCTATAACATTTTTTCATGTTTTCATTAATATTGAAACAATATTGTTTTTTAGGCTTAAAAGGGCACACAGGGTTCACAGAATCACAAAATGAAAAGGTTGGAGGAGACCCTGGAAAGCAACTACTTTAACTCTGCCCAGTGCAGGATTCCACTAGTACAGCATCCCCATCCAGCCTCTGTATAAATAATTCCATCTCCTGAGGTAACCATTCCATTGTTGAACAGCATTAACCATTATTTTTTTCTGATAACCAGGAAATTAAACTGTTTGTCCTCTCTGAAACAACTCTGAAAAATTCTGTCATGCTATCTACCTTCAGATACTTGAAGGCAGCCATCATGTCTCCCTGAACCTGTTTTCTCTTCTTCAGGCTGATCATACCCACCGGCTTTTCTAGCATCCTAGATGCTGGGCAGACCTCTCAATTTTGTGTCATCCACAAATTTGACAGGCAACCTATCAATCCCATATCAGGTCATCTTCTTTACTAAAGTTTCATGTTGAATGTGTTGCTGTAGGTACAGTATACTCACTGTATTCAAACTAGTGACTCTGTCAAAAAATAAGAGTTCTTCTGTTCCCTCTTCTTCATTAGAATCTTACACAATTGATGCAAACTAAGATAGTGTCTTGTTTAGTGGCATCCAGTAGGCATCATAGCTGTGTATGGATTTGAACAAACTGAAATACTATTCTAACCATAGTATATCTGACTAGCCATCGCAGGAAGAAGAATGCAGGATTAAAGAAGAAAAATCTTAACACTGGAATTTTTGCATTTTCTAAAGGCACAAGCCCTAAAACCCTTGTGCTATTATTCTCCACGGGAAAGGAAGGCAGACATGTGATCCGACCTCACTGCATTCTTATTTACTTCCCCTCCGCGGCCTGTTTCATCTCTCAGCCTAGTAGGACCGCGTTTTTTCTCTTTATTTCCCCGCCCGAATCTTAGATTAGCTAGGAACCAGTAACACGGAAGTCTTATTCACAAGGCATTAGCACAAAGATGTGTTTGCTTAATAAGAACGCCAACCGGCGTTATGGGAGCCGCAGCAAGAGCGAACTATCCAAAACTTCTGTTAGCTACGAAGGAAATAACAGTTGCCAAGGCGAGCAGCTTTCAGTCTTGGAAATTAAACTCAGGACAGAGGACAGCCTCTGGAAAGCTGTTGGCATTTAGTCAATTGATTTAAAACTGACCCATACTGCAAAAGCATCTCATCCTTTTCCTGTTTACCGGAACAGATTCATCTTCAGTCTTTACTTCCTTCCTTGGATTTGACTATTGTACTCTTATGCCTGCTTTCATCCTGAGTCTTCCATTTTGCGATACTCTGTACACCCATATTTATTACAGACACGGATCCTTCGTACTACTTCCGATCACAACCCTTATTAAGGTGAGCTACGTTTCTTTCTCACCTTTCTTGCAGTCTGTTAGGATTCAAAGGGAGACTTATAGAGGCACTCGCGCACGCCCAGCAACTCACGTTTTCCTACGTGTCGTTAAACTAGCTGCCTCTTTCCTCTCAAGTCGAACTTGTTTAGGAGCAAAGTCAGAAATCGCCACAAATCTTTCCTTTCCCCATCCAACCAAAGCCATTATCATAGGACTCGACCAAGAGCTCCTATGAGCTCGTCCCCGTTCAAGGGACGGGAGCCAGAGAGGAAGCGCAGGCCTTTTAAGAAAGCAGATGCAAAAATTAGAGCTTGAGAAAGATTTACGTTTGTGAAGTGATCCGTCTGGCTTCAGGAGGACACAGTTTCTATTCATGACTCCAACTGCCTTTTTAACTGCTATGTCCCTTCCTCATTAAGTACAGGCTTCTCTTATAGTTTTTATATTTGCAATAAATATTTAGGAAGGGGAGAGAGAGATCCCTATCAACTTGTCCAAGGTACATTTATCTGGAATATGCTCCACTGAAATCAGTGGGGCTTACTTCTGAGTCGGACATCCTTAGGACTCCACTGGTGATGCAGTTTGAATGTTCAGATTCAAAATCCAAAGTCTGAAATGTTTGCCTTCATTGAAAACACTTCAGTCTAACAAAGTTGCCAGTGCTGTGGAAGCCTTTTGTTTCCACTCCATTCATTCCTCCCTCTTTAAAATCTGATAGAAAATAACATTTGGAAGTACATTTCCAGGAACACTGCTCTGTTAATTGGAATCCTCTTGGAGGATATGCTAATGCATTTTACAATGAAAGTCAAAATTACTTTTTAAATGAAAGTACAATTGAAATACGTACATAAACATAAATATTAGCCATATTCAGGCACCAATCAAATGGTGTTGAAAGCTTGAAGGTCTGCAGGAGAAAAATATTAGGATGTACATTGTTTTTCACATTAGCCAGGATTCTGATAATGGACAATCATGGCATGTATGAAAACTAGTGTGCCTACAGAAGTACTTGCGAGGGCTTTTGCTTGATGACATTCAGACTCTCAACATACAACTGAATCCTGAAATTGATGTAACTTGAGTTCTTTCAAAGCAGCTTGTAAACAAAATACATTATTTTAGTAACATCACAATATTTTCAGAAAAGCTTCTAGGCTGCCTCTCACAAGGCAGTTGACAGTAACAGCCTTGTGTGGGAGAAGTGGAGAGGGAGCAGTCCAGCTAAGTAGGTCTCTGTGGTGATCACTGTCTGCCTGCCCTAACTTCTTTTCTAGTATGGAAGTTCAGTTACTCTTATAGAGTCAACTTTTGATTTATTTCAGCCTCTGCTCTGAGCAAAGTCTCATGTTTTCAGTAATCTATGATATAGATTATACTGTTACCTGAGACTGACCTGTGACTATGGGATGTGGCTGATATAACTATAGACTTTTGCAGCTGAGTGGGGAATGCACAACACAATTCTCAAAAATTTAGACTGAATTCATCTGAGACAGTTATATCTTTGTAGGCAAAGAACTGTGAACCATACAGAAGGAAACTTAATATATTGGCTTTAAATAGCTTGACTACTGCAAGAACGTCATTCATTACCCTTATAACTGGGTAGTGTAATGAGGACCAGAGTTAGAAAAGGGAATTCCCATTTTGTGAGGACCAGTACTGTGTTGATGAGATAGAATATAAAGGGACCAAGATACGACCCTTCTTAAATCCTACTTATGTGGGAATAGAAGCTGTCAGGTTGTCTCTGTGCATGTGACATGCCAAGAGGTGTCCTCATGGAATATTATCAGCAGAAGGAGATGTGATCAATAGATAAGGCTGTAAGTTTTCTTTATAGCTTCTTGCAGGAAATTGAGCCCAAAGCTGTCTTCAAATAAGTAAAGGCAGCATAGAAAGAACCTTGAGGAGCTGAAGTATTTCTGGCCAGGTGGCATAGCACTAACTGATACTGATTTGACAATGATCAACAGTTGAATAATCTGGTGTGAAACCACCTTGTTCCTTGGCTAAGACTGGTTTATCTGTCATCCAGTCAAGAAATTTTATATAGATGTTTGGCATATAACTTGATGTTTATGCTTAGCAAGCTGATTGGACAATAGTTGGCCAGTTAGACTTGTCATCTTTCTTGTAAATTGGTATTGTTGTAGAATAGCTCCACATTTTCAGCAACTGTAATGCGTCATTGATGTGAGGAAGTAAGAGTGCCAATTTCGTGGCCCAACATTCTGGATTTATCTTTAGGAACTCTGAAGGAATCAAATCTCCCTCCCCTGGTTACTTAGTCATTTTCAATTGGTAATGAGTTTGAGTAACTCCAAAGTACAAGCCCTGCTCTCTGTCACAAAAATCTACCCAGGTTTCTGATGAAATCAAGTTATCAACTTCAGAAGTATGTTTTTAGAGTTGTGTGGGAGACAAGGAACTGCAACATAGAATAAATTTTCCATGAACTGCTTGCATCAGCCTTCCCCATTCAGCCATTTTCCATATCATCTTCTTCCTTCCCAGGAGTGTCTTATATTTCCTTTTTTAATGGTGCAAAAGATCTCCTCAGAATAGTAGTCATTAGTGCCCCACATGACTATAGGCAGCAATTAGATTGGTCTTGGCTTAGAACAGATGCCTTTTCAAGCCAGGGTTTAAAGAGCATTTTGCAGGATTTTTGAACAGATAAGAGTGTTAAGCTTTAAGCATTATCTGTCAGAAGAGGTTCGAGCCCCCCTGGATATACTTTTTATCACTCAACACTCATGAATTGTTTCAGATGCGATGCTTTGGGTATGTTCAGGAAATGTAAGCCTGCACTGGCAGATTCTTTGGACAATCTGGAGCAGGACTAGCTCATTCACAAGAGGGCTTCTATTTCTTTCTGGGGTTGGCTGCAGGTATCTAAATTAAATGCAGAAGATCCTATTAGGAGGAGAGGATCATAAGCTCTTAACTAGCAAAAGGGTCAGGGCTTCAATTTTCAGTTCTACTTCTAATGTCAAATAATTACAGAAGATAAAAGAGGAAATTACTTAGAGGAAATTAAGGTACTAATACTCCCAAGTATGACCATTACTCTGGCTGGGAAATGCTTGAACAGAAAAGGAAATACAGCCTTGAAATTCTGTGGCTTCACTTTGCCATGTTTCTTATAGAAAAACAATGTCAGTGACTCAAGTAGGATGCCTCTGTTTAGCATGCCACCTGACTGTATTCCAAGTGGACAGTTATATGGTTTGTGGTGTAACCAAATATTTATACTGCACTGAGGAGATTGGCACTGAAACTGTTACAGCATGAACCACTGGATGCTGAGCAGAGAGAGAGTAGATTCACTCAGTATCAGAATGGCCTCAAATATTTACTTGTTTGAGTCAGAAGATTTGAGTCAAGCTATGTAGAGTATGAAGGGGTCCTCTCTGGGTTGAGTGATCCTAAATTTTGCTGTAGGACAGGAGCAGAAGCAATATTAGTAACTTCCATAATTTGGGATTTCAGGAGAGATTTTGAGTGGGGGAGCATGACTTCTCTGTCATGAGAGGATAAGGCATCAGACAAAATGGGACAGTAGTGAAAGATAAAACTGGTTTTAGCAATTTGCTAAAACCTCTGAGAGTTGTGAGACTCTGAGAGTGCTTAATTACTGGTAATTAAGAGTCTGAGAGTGCTTAATTACTGGTAATATGATGTTGTGAAGCCTGTTTTTCAGAAACACTGAAATTCATGTTGGGTGCTGGAGCTGGTTTAAATGAAACAATATCAGAGTATAAGTTAAAGCTGACAAAGCTCTAACTTTGAAAAATAATTTGTTCCTTCCTTGGTGGCTGTTTAAAGGAATTCTTTACCAAGGTTTCTTTAGGAAGAATATTTGGAATTGGAAGAGTTAATGTTTCCTTTGACGATCTTGGCTATCAGTGCTCAAGGCTGTCTTATCTGCTGGGTTAGCAATGCCAGAGGTTAGTTTCACTGAGTGCCTTGGCAGACTGCCTGTGTTTTATGTTAGGGAACAGCAGCTTAGTGTTCAAATCACAAAAGAAATATCACAAAAGACACATAAGAACTCAAGATTGTTTCTGGGATGGTTGGGATTTTATTGTTAACATTTTAATTCCAGGATGGCTGGGATTTCAATGTTAATTAAAATTCTGCAACCATCAAAAAAGGCTAAGATGCCACTTCAGTTGCTTCTAAATTCATTTGGGAGTTTGGAACATGTAACTACTGGCAGAGAAAAAGAAAAGCTGCCTTCCAGGAAGTCCATCTATGTCTTGTGGTGCTGTTTGTAAGAAGAGCATACATAGATCATATCATATATCATATCATATCATATCATATCAGCTGGAAGATATGAAGTGGGGGATTCCAGGATACTAACTCAGGTTAGCATTTCAACTTCTTCAGAAAGCAATAAAATGAAAGCAATAACATTTTCTAAATGGAAAATTTAGGTCAATCAAAGTCTGATGTCTGTTGTAAAAAGGCAGTGGTTTGCAACAGGTAGAATTGAAAAAGCTGTAAGTTACTGTTGGATTTTTGTGTGAGTTGCACCAGCCTGGGCTATTCAAATGATGGTTTAGAGGTAAGTTCTCTTTCAGTAAACGGGGAAGGTCATGTATTGTTTCTCACTGAGTCTTCAATTTCAGCTGCTAGGATTGAATTGATTACTGAAGATTATTATTATTATTGTTGTTGTTATTATTATTATTATTTAAATTTATATGCTGCCTATCTCCCCCAGATAAATAAATAATCCCCACTTACTGAGATGAAGTCTGCAGCTGAAATTAATTTGTCAATCTTCAGTTGGTAGTATGCCGTAAAAATATATTGCTGCTGCTAAATCTGTAAAAGTGGGTAACTAAAAGTAATGAAAAACTAAACAAGAAGAAAGAAAGAAAAATTCTGCCAAATAAAATGTGCTAAGTATTCTGAAATTTAGTTAGAAATAACATGGCACCCTGGAAAGGACTCTTAGCTTCAATGACATCACAGAAAAAATGCATTAAATTTCAGTTACAGTAACATAGTTGATTACACAATGGAATCAGAACAAACCTGGGGCACATTTAGGCCTGTGAATACACAGTAGGCGCATGATAGATTTGTGAGAGACTTGTCTGTTCACAAAATGGTTGAAACTAGAATGCTTCCCCAGGATGCCTTCTATTATCCCAGTGTGATCTTTCTGGGGCCCAAAGGTACCACTGCAAATAAATATGATACTAGGGGCTGATGCTTAACTTTGATGCATACCAGTTTTATAATTGTTTTGTTAATACAGTCTTGTTATTATTAAAAGAATAAACAGTTGACTGAGGGCTAATTGATACTGGCAAGCACTACACTATGCCACATATTCTGGTTTTATGGGACGTGAGTGTTGGATAAATAATCCCTGTCCACAAAATTATTTTTTTAATGGCATAGAATAGAGAAGGGATAACCTGGTGCTACTGTTGTGTACATAAAAGAATTAATGCTGGAATAAACGAAGACCACTCCTTTTGGGATTATCCATGCTAATCCACAGTATTGTTTCCAGTGGCTTTGGAAAGTTCTGTGCCTTTTGATATATAGCTAAAGATATATAGATAATATAAATTATTGCCTGTTGTTCATGGCTCTCTTTCTCCCTGCTTTTGCCTGACCTTTGTACTGTTTTGCCAGTTAACTGTATTTTTTTAATGTTTGCTGATGTTTAATAAATAAAGATGAAGCTATACTTTTTGTTAGCTAAACTGAGTGGTGTGTGTGTTTATTCTGATCTGGATATAGGGATTCACTGGGAGTGTGCTGGGAGCGAGCTGGAAATGACAGTAAGTTTTCAACAAAAGAGTTATGGGCCCAGTTGGGAATCAGAACTAAACTCTGAGTACCCAGGAGCACCCCAAAGAATCCCAGTCACAAATAAAGCCCAATTTTAATTTCCAGGTGCTTGGTTCATATAGATGAACCAACAATCAAGGCATGCAAGGCCACATAGAAATAGTACTGTAAAAAAGAAAAAGAAGATCCATCCTGGTAGATTCTATTCCTTGACTTCAGCAAAGCATTTAACATGGTTTTTCATGAGATTCTAGTAGAGAAGATGATAAATGTGGGCTTTAGCTACCATTAGATAAACACAGAGCTGGTTTGAACAATTGCATCCAATGGGTGTATATCAGTGGCTCCATATCAAGCTGGAAGAAAGTGTTTAGTGGCATATTGCAGGATTCCATTCTAGGATCTGTGCTAAATGACCTCAATGAAGGGTTAGAATATATGGTTATCAAATTTGTACATGACAAAAAAGATGGGAAGATAGCTGATTTTGATACTTTAGAAGACAGTATTAAAATCAGAAGGACCTTGACAACTAGAACAGCAGGGCAAAAAACAGCGAGATGAATTTCAACAGAGACAAATGTGTCCTATGTTTAGACAGAAAATATCAAAAGCATTAATACATAATGGGGAGACCGTACAGCAGAACATGCAAAAAGGATCTGGATGTTTTGATGGATTACAGGCTGAACAAGAGCCAAGAGTATGATACAGCTCTCCTTTACTGGGGATGTTTAAACAGAGACTGGATGGCTATCTGTCAGGGATGATAGATTCCTACATTGGCCAGAGGTTTGGACTTGGTGATCTCCAATGTTCTTTTCAGTCCTTGTATTCAATGATTCTGTGTTGGAGATGGAAAAGATAGCAGTGGGGTGGTAAGGTCTAGGGAGGAGAGAATTAAAATAATTATCCTACATTTTATAAGAATACAAAGCAGATAAGATGGTGGGAAAATTGAGGATAAGTTTGGAAGAATGATGGCGGTAGTATAAAGTATAGCAGAGTCATAGAGTTTAGGGAGCACTGTGGAGTGGACATTTGGGGATGATTTTGGGGGTGTTTGGGGATGTTTGGGGGATTATTTGGGATGGAAGGGGAAAGAGGGACATGCTTACTGACATTAGCTTAAAAGAAGAAAATGAGCTTACTGATGAGAGTTGATGGTTAGTTTATAGTTAGTATGTGTATCATATATGTTATCTTCTTGTTAATATTCATGATGGTAGCCATTTTGTGAATAAGTATACCCTAATGCCATTGTTTTTTGTGTGTGTCTGATAGTATACAGAAAATTTTGTCAATGTTCCAAATGTGCCGACATAACCCCCCAAAATAAGGGGATCCTTGTTCTAAAAAAAAAATCAAAATGTTAAGATTAATTTACTGTAGTGTACAGATCAGTTTTATTAATTGAAGCCAAAAGCAAAATTCAAGATGCTAAACAATCTTTAAAATGTGGTCTTATCTGGCTTCAAATAACATTTATTTAAGTAATAATTTTTATTTCAGGTGCTAAACTTGAAATGGGCTCCTAGAGATTATTCATTCCCTTTCTTGTTTGGTGTACATAATTTTGAACATCAAACTTTCATCATATTTAATTATTGATTGGAAGCCTTTTCTTGCCAAAGCAACACTTTATACATAATGAAATTACTCCTCTGGAGAGAAAATCTTTCTTGGTGTGGATTTTGTTTTGAAAATAATTTTATTCCCCCACTCCACCCCAACACACACAATAGACACACTAATAGAGACTTGCATGTTTTTTCTGGGGTATTTTCACAATTGAATAGACAATTCAGCCCTGATTTACTCTCAAAATATTCTTCCGAACTGGTTTCTCATGTCCACCTCTGAAGTCAAGGACCTCCTTTCACAAATAAAACCAGTAAAAAGCCCCAGGAGGATTTTTTTTTTAGATTTTTTTTATCCCACCTTTATTTATAAATAATTCAAGGTGGTGAACATACCTAATACTCCTTCCTCTTTCTATTTGCCCCACAACAACAACACTGTGAATTGAGTTGGGCTGAGAGAGAGTGACTGGCCCAAAGTCACCCAGCCAGCTTTCATGCCTAAGGCGGGACTAGAACTCACCGTCTCCTGGTTTCAAGCTTGGCAACTTAACCACTAGACCAAACTGTTCTATGTCAGGATATAAATGTAGGTCTCCTGTCTATTGTCCATGGTGGTTACTGAAGGTGTATAAAAATCTTGAGTTGATAGGCAGGTCTCATTCAGTCAGTCTGTAGATGTGATGCGATCCAATATTTAGCATACGGCTTGCTGATTTTATTAAGCAAGTCAATGGTTCTATGATTGGCAGGGTCTAATCTAGTTCCTTTGTTTTTATAGAAGGGGATAAGAATGGCCTGGCTCCATTCAGTAGGGAAAATATGCTCAGCTGTTTATGTGGTTGAATAAGACAACCAGTATTGGAACCCACCAATCCTAAAATTTCATGGATCTGGGATTATTAAGAGAGAACTAGGATTGGTGAGTTCTAGTACTGGTTGTCTTAGTCAACCACATAAACAACTCAGCATATTTTCCCTACTGAATGGAGCCAGGCCATTCTTACCCCCTTCTATAAACTGACTTTGCTATGGGAAGCCAGCAGAGAACATCACAAATGGTGATCATGTAACTGTGAGATGCTGCAACTGTCAGAAGCATGAGATGGTTGCCAAGTGCCTGAATCACGATCATGTGACCACAGGGATGCTGGACTGGTTGTAACTTTGAATGGTCGCTGAATGGGTGGTTGTAACCCAAGGACTACCTGTAGTGCGCTGGATTACATATGTGTCTCAAACAACAAACTGAGCTCTTCTCAGATATCCAGGCCTATGTGAGGGAAGATAGTGATCATCAACCAATTGCTGTTAACTTCTTCAGCAATTCCAATTTATGCTTAGGCACATCCTGTGACAAAAAGCTGTTAGCTAACTTTGAAGTGAGACAAGATAGGTATCTCAAATGAGCTAAGGTGAATGCCAATGCATTATCTACTTTCTTGAATTCAGAATATGCTCAGACTTGGGAGAAGATTATTTCCTCACCTACTGAAGATTCCAACAATGTGCTGGTCAGCTATGTTAATCTGTGTTCCATGTTAAAAAAAAACTTTTTAATAGATAAATTGCCCTCCAGAAATAATCAGCTCACCAGATTTAACTAGTTTAATCCAGAATGCTATTGTGCAAGACAGATATTATGGGCAGCTGTGCACTTGATTCAAAGACATCCCACTACAACAAACCATTTGTTTCTTATAATCTGATTTAATGTTTTTATAATCTGATCTGGCTATATAGCTGAGATATCATACTTACTGAATAATAACCTGGAGGGAGATTTTAATTCAAACTGTTAGCAAGCATACCCTGTGGTAATTCCTGGTGAGCCACCTTAACTTTGTATGGAGAGAAATCTCTTCCTGGCATCACTAAGAATCAGTGATTCTGGCATCACTGTGCCTCACCACCTGCCACCACCTCAAATTTCCTATGAAGCTGCCTGTAATTCCCTGCTTAATATTTTTCTTTTTTTCTTTTCTTTTTTCCTCCTGGTTAGATGGGCTTCCTTCAAAACAGAGCATTGGGCTGCCTTCTTTTCTGAATAGGCAAACTGGAGTTTGATCTAGAGTATGGCTGCCTTACAAATCTATATATCTAAATCAGGAAAGAAGTACCACAGGAGGTATCCACAGGTACAGTGGGGTCCAGTGCTGCCACAATCAGGATTCCAGTTCTGTAGTCTCATTTATAAAATGGATTTTGACATTTATTAAATTATTATTATTCTTAGGCTGCAAGATTTCTATTAGTGAGTTGTAAAAAAATAAATAAATAAAACCTGTCCTACTTACACAGCTGTTTAACTGCCTTTTGGGTCATGACGTTTTAGCTGCAAAATTATGTTCCTGTGCTGAGATGAGTACAGAAATAGACAATGAGTAAATGAATAATAAGGGGTTACATATTCAATTCTGACATTTCAGTGAATCTCAACCTCTGTTATTTTGTTTCAATTATATACATTAACATTGAACTTTAAAACCTATAATCATACTGTAACAAAGTTGATCATCAGCTTTTGTCTTCAGTTACAGTTTTGTAGAGATTCTGTTAAAAATCCAGGAGGGAGGGAGGATGGCATAGGTTTCTCTCTGTAACTGAATGATGAAAATAAGATTATGAGCTTCAATTCCTCTGCCCTGTTCTGAATCTTTAATTTCATGAAAACTTGGGATCATGCAAAAGCTTCTTTCAGCTTATTGACTTGTGGCCAAATCAGTCTCTGATCTTAAAGTTTTATCTTCTTTTTCACAATATCTAATAGAAAATGTATTAGCATCAATCAATATGCACAATATTTCTCTCAGAATTCAGGATGAATTAAATAGCAATTCAAATTCAATAATTCAAATTCAATTCAATAATTGAAATTAATTTTTATAAAAAGGTTGTAATTTTGGTAAACACTAGGTTATCAAGATCATCAAAGAAGAGTACATATTGTAGTCTAGATTTGTTGTGGCTGTCCAGCATCTTCTTTAAAACCTCCACAGATGGAGAACCCACAGCCTCCATAGGCCAATTGTTCTACTGTTGTACAGATCTTATTCTCAGGAAGTTTTTCCTTATATTTAATTGAAATATATGTAGTTGCAACTTATGCCCATTATTTCTGGTCCTAATTTCTGTAGCTGTGGAAAATAATTCCTGACCATCTTTCTTATGGCACCCTTTTACATACCTGAACACTGATATCATATCTTTCTGCAGTTTTCTTTTCTCCAAACCAAACATACCAAGTTCATTCATCCTACCTTCATAAGATATGTCCTGAAGACTCTATATTATGAACTTTTACTAACTTTTTCAAGCCCTCCCATGAACCTTTTCTAACTTGTCAATATCCTTCGAGAAACATGATATGCAGAATCTACACAGTACTCCAGGTATAGTCTCCCCAATATAGAGTAGAGGGAAAGAAGGACTTCAGGTACAGTATTTTTGGTTCTTTTAATGTAGAGAACCTTGAAAGAAATAGATTATCTAGACCTATTCCAGTTTGCTTTCAGGCTTGGGTCTGGTAGCAAGACTATATTTATTGCACTTGTTAATGACCTCTGCAAAAATGTAATAGGAGGAGTGCAACCCTCCTAGTATTGCTTGATCTCACAGTGGTCTTTAATATCAATAATCTTTTTGGAGAGGGTGTTCTACCACCTTCATGGATTGGAAAGAGGAGGCATGGTATTGTAATACTTCTTCACCTTCCTAAAGGGACAATCCCAGTTAGTGGGAGAAGAGAGAGTAAACCCAAGGATCCTTCCCTGTGAGATACCACAGGTCTCAATACTTTCTGCACTCTACTTGAAGCTGCTGGGTGAGGTATCATGCAAATGATACTCAGCTTTACAACTTAACTCTGGGTTAGAAGGTGATATTGTTGAGATGCTGTCCTGGTGCCAATCCCAGCAAAATGGAGTAACTTTGGGTTCAGAAGCTATCTGATTCCATGGAGATTCCATCATTAGTTTTGGATGGGGTCACACTTCCCTGTACAGAACTAGCTTATACTCTGCTGGTCCTACCTGATTCACAGCTCTTGCTCAAGGAACAGGCAACAGCTGTGGTAGGAGGCCTTTGCTAAGTTTCATTTTATACACAAACCCCTCCTGGAGGGGGAGGTTCTCCTCATAGTCACTCATACCTTAGTCCCTTCTTGTTTGGACTATTGCAACATAGTTTACATGGAGCTGCCCTTGAAGACTACCTGGAAGCTACAGTTGATCCAGAATGCAATGATTATGGGCAGATCTCAGTTTGTCCATTTTTTATTTTGTTTATTTTGCTCTTATTTCATAAAACAGAACAAAAAGAAAAAAATGATTCCTAAAAAAGTGCACAGAAAATTCATTTCCATTGTTGAGTTATCAGCTTCCATGAAATAGGAGTATAGTTCAAAAGATACATGAAAACAATAAAACCTTTTGTCAAAATCAGAATTATACAGTATATCTAATTATTTCTTCCCAGAATGTAATAAATTTAGAACATTGCAAAAATGTTTTAATGAAGAGTGATATAAAGAAAAAGAAAAGAAACATGTAAAGAATTAACTTTCAATCTTCATCACAAAAAGTATAAACAAGTTTCGTAGCTCTTCACCCCCATAAGGTTACAGATATCTCTTCTTCTCATAACCATCCTTTATCTATAAGCAACTTTTCAATCCTGGTCTCAGCAAAAAGTCTGTAAAGGGTTGCCAGAATTTCACTCTTTCCTTTTTCTTTCCTTTGTTCTTTTTTAACTTTTTCTTTCTTTTCACTTTTTACTCTTTGTGTTTACTTTCCTTTCTCTCTTTGAATTTGGTTTGTATTAGTTTTTATTACTGTAATTAAAACCTTCAATAAAAATTATACATCATGGATAAACTAGCTAGGGTCAACCCTTGAGAGCAACTACCAAGGCTCAGTGGAGAAGTACCATCAGATAATATGCTAGAAGATGCCAGTAGAGTCTTCATGACAATCCCTACTACCACCATAACTCAAACCAATGAACTGGTATACACTAAAGCCGCTGTTATCCTGAAGATGCTTGGCTACACAATCAAGAGCAACAGCAGTACATACCCCCCCCCCCCCCCCAGAAAATGAGGTTGGAGGCTAAAATCAAGGCAACTCAGAGAGAAGTTAGTCAGCTAGTGGAACTACAAAAGAGTGTGAAAATTAAGGATAAGACTTGGCTACTGAAAAAATACGAGGGCCTGACTCCATCTGAAGCCCTAAAGACTGCTAAACAAAGGCTCACAGCACTGGCTGCCAGACTAAGGAGATACACTAGAGAAGCAGAGGCCAGGAAAATAAATGCCCTGTTCTCCAAAGAACCATCCAAGGTGTATTCCCAACTGCAGGGCAACAATACAGTAACAGCAGGGCC
This sequence comes from Liasis olivaceus, assembly GCA_030867105.1. Lineage (NCBI taxonomy): Eukaryota > Metazoa > Chordata > Lepidosauria > Squamata > Pythonidae > Liasis > Liasis olivaceus. Next base: position 63,038,049 of record CM061351.1, read on the forward strand.
ACCAGCAGCAGAAATTGAACAGTACTGGAAGAACCAAGGTGATGCACTGTCCCTGCTGCTGTTCTGCATAGGCTTGAACCCTGTCAGCCAGAAATCACAAGGACTGGATATGGATGTAAGTTCAAGAGTGGAACTACCATCAGCCACCTCCTCTACATGGATGACATCAGTCTGTATGCTAAGAGTGAACAAGACATTGACTCGCTGATCCACCTGACACAGATCTACAGTGAGGACATTGGGATGTCATTCAGACTGGAGAGGTGTGGCCGGATGGTAGTAAAGAGAGGGCAGGTAGTTATGACTGATGGGGTGGAACTACCAGCAAGCCACATAGCAGACACACAGACAAGCTACAAGTACCTTGGTATCCCACAGTCACATGGGAACCATGATGAGGAGACAAGGAAGACAGCAACATTCAAGTACCACCAAAGGATAAGCCAGGTCCTGAAGAGCCAGCTCAATGGGAAGAACAAGATCCATGCCATCAATACATACGCCCTGCCAGTATAGTGAGCTGGCCAAAGCAGGACATAGAAACTGCTGACATGAAGACCCAGAAGCTCCTCACAATGTACAGAGGTTTCCACCCCAAGTCCAACACCCAGAGACTATACATCAGTGGAAAGAGGGCAGGCAGAGTCTGATGAGTGTCAAAGCCACTGTCTTGGATGAAACCCAGAGCATCCAGGAGTACATCAGTAAGATGGCACCCAAAGATGAGCTACTAAGAGAATGCCTGAGGCAGCAGCAGACATGGGAGGAAGTTCAAGTGGAGGAAGTACCATGGCAAGACAAGCCCCTGCAGGGGATGTACCATCAACAGATAGCTGAGGTAGCTGACACTGGGAAATCCTACCAGTGGCTGGAAAGGGTTGAACTAAAAGACAGCACTGAGGCATTGATCATAGCAGCACAACAGGCCCTAAGCACCAGATTTATAGAAGTAGGGGTCTACCACACTAGGCAGGACCCAAGGTGCAGACTGTGCAGGGAAGCCTCAGAGACAGTCCAACACATAGTGGCAGGGTGTAAGATGCAGGCAGGAACAGCATACACTGAACAGCACAACCAAGTAGCTGACATTGTATACAGAAACATCTGCACAGTGTATGGGCTAGACCCTCCCAAGTCCAGATGGGAGATTCCACAGAAGGTCATGGAGAATAACAGGGTTATTCTGTGGGACTTCCTGTGGGACTTCCAGATCCTGTGGGACTTCCAGATCCAAATGGACAGGCAGGTACTGGCCAATCAACCAGACATTGTGGTAGTAGACAAGGACCAGAAAACAGCAGCGGTGATAGATGTAGTGGTGCCAAGTGACAGCAATATCAGGAAGAAAGAGTATGAGAAGCTGGAGAAGTACCAGGGCCTGAAGGAGGAACTAGAGAGGATGTGGAAAGTAAAGGCCAAAGTGGTCCCAGTGGTGGTAGGAGCACTTGGGGCTGTGACTCCTAAGCTGAGAAAGTGGCTCCAACAGATCCCAGGAACATCAGCAGAGCTCTCTGTCCAGAAAAGTGCAATGCTAGGAACAGCTAAGATACTGCACAAAACCCTCTCCCAGGCCTTTGGTACAGGGCCCAAGACTGAGGAAGACACATACCACCCATAGGGGTAAGAGGGTTTTTTTTTTTCAGTTTTAATGAAGCATTACTAGATCTTTAAGAACACAATGATTTACTCATTCGTTTTATATGTAAATGTGGTGTGCTCCAATAAGTCCAAAGTATTAATTTTTGTGGAATAAGACATAATCTAAAATCTATTGAAAATTTTGATACAGTTTTCCAGAATGAGGATTTCCAATTTGTTATTCCATTCAGTGTTTATAATTTGTATATAAAAATTATTTATCGATATCAAGTATTTATAAAAAGACAAATTGTAGGCTTTTTGTCTGATAGGATTTAGTGATTGCTTCTAATAAATTAGATGTCTCTGAAATAAAAATGTTGTTAGTCCAAATCAAGATGTTAGTAAATATTGTAGTAAATTTTTTTTAATAGTATCTTATTGAAATTTTAAAATTACAAAGTTAAAAGTTAGAAATGAAAAAGAAAATTGAAAATACAAATTATAAAGAAAAGGAAAAGAAAAAGTGAGATAAAGTAAAAGAAAAAGAAAAAAGATATGAGAAATAGATAACTTCCAATCTATCTCTGGTCTTAGGAATAATAAGAGTATCATAAGTGCTAGTTTTTAATGCATTAAGTAGGAATAATTCTTTGTCAAAACATATCCCATTACATTTATAATCTAATCTTCAAATCCCCATGTAAGCTTCGCCCCGCCTGCATTTTGCAAATAGTCCATCAATGGTTTCCATTCTTTGAGTTTTCTTTTAATAAGCAAGTCAGTTTATCATTTTCTGCCATTTCCATCAGTTTTAACAATCATTCTTGTATTGTTGGTAGTGTCTGGGTTTTCCAAAATTGTGCATAAAGAAGTCTTGCTGCGATAATCATGTATTGAGTAATTCTAATAAGATGTTTTCCTATTTGAAAATCCATTATCCCCAGCAGGAATAATTCTGGTTTAAATGGAATCTGTATTTGTAGTATGCTCTGCATCAAGGTTTGTATTTGAGTCCAGAATTTCTTTGCAATTTTACATGTCCACCACATATGGTAAAACGACCCTTCCTGTTGGTTATATTTCCAACAAACGTTGGAAATTGTCCCATACATCTTTGATAGTCTTTGGGGTGTCAGGTACCATCGATACAACATTTTATAAAAATTTTCTTTCAAATTATAACATAAAGTAAATTTTAATCCTTTAGACCACATATTTTCCCATTGCTGCATATGTATATTATGTCCAATATTTTTTGCCCATTTAATCATGCATTCTTTAACTTGTTCTTCAACGATTTCTTCTCTCAACAATAATTTGTACATTTTTGCTATTAAATGTTCATCTGTTTCACATAATTGGAATTCAAATTCCGATTTATTCTGTTCAAATCCAAATTCTTTTTTATCAATTTAAATTTTTTCTTTATATTGCATATAAGAAAGCCATTGAAAAGTATGTTCTTCTAAAACCAATTGCTCTTTTGATTTGATTTAAATTCTCCTTGTTCTTTTTCTAATAAGTCTTTGTATCTCATCCATTTATTTTTATCTCTTGTTTCAGTTCTATAGAAGGCTTCTTGTATAGAGGTCCACATCGGCATCTTAGGGCATAAAAGTGGTCTGCATTTAGTCCAAACTTTTAATAAAGATCTTCTAATATAGTGGTTTTTAAAGTCCACATTAACTTTATCATACCACAAATATCCATGCCATCCAAATCTCAAATTATAACCTTCCAAATTTAATAATTTTTCATTTCTCAAGGTAATCCATTCTTTAAGCCATATTAAACAGCAAGCTACATAGTACAATTTCAAATCAGAAAGACCCAAACCACCTCTTTCTTTCACATCTTGCAAAACTTTATATTTTTTTCTTGGTTTTTTCCCTTGCCATATAAACTTAGAAATGTTGTGTTGCCATTGTTTAAAGGGTCCAAAAATCCAAAAAGGCTTCTGCCTTTAAAATAGAATTTATTCTAAATCTTTGCTCTTTATACATAAAAGATACTCCTAATCTCTCCCATCTAAAAGAAATACTATGTTGCTTTAATTTATCTGTGAAGAAGGAGTAATCCTTTCTTTTTCTCAAGATTCTTAAAGGTATTTCTTTTAAGATAATCACTTTTTTACCGGCGATACTCAATCCATCATTATAATGTTTTTTCAAAATTTGTTGTCTTGTGACTTTCCGTACAAAATTAGTATGTCTCTTGGGACCTTTTTTTTCTCTAGCATAACATGAATTGACTCTATAAACTTTGTCTATTTCAGAGTCTAAATCTTGTTCCTCTATCTCTAAAGATTGTGCTAGTGTGGTAATAATAAATTTTCTTACATCTTCCCCAGGATTTTCTGTTACTGATCTCAATCTCAATATGAATTCTTTCTCCCTCATTTCTGCTAATGCAATAGCATCCAAATTTCAATCAATATCTTTAGTAACTGCTTCTGACTTAATTTCTAACAACTGTACCTGTCCTTGAGTATTCTTGAGATCAGTTAACAAATTATCCACCACATCCTTCACTTTCTGAACCTCATTTCTAAATTCTTGAGTCAATTCCTTCTTTAAATTGTCTATTTTTTCATTCATTTTTGTGTCTCTTTGGTCCATCTGGTGTAAAAGGTGAAAATACAATTTCTGGAAATAGTATAGCACATTTTTAATTGCTGTGATGATAGGACATTTATGTCATCTGTCTGTCTGTCTGTCTATCTGTCTATCTATCTACCTACCTACCTACCTACCTACCTACCTACACTGTGAACCCCTAAGAGTCCAATGAACTAAAGGTGCTATTTATGGATATTCTGAAAGGGCCCAGGAAAGATAATTTATACTATATGAAGGCATTCCAAATTTGTGCCATTCAAAAGGTATATTGTATATTATTCAATATTTGGGAAATCAAAGAGGCAACTATTATCTTTAACTGACAATTGCATTTTTTCAAGATATCTTGAGAATGAAGGAACCCCATAGAAATTCATGGGAAAAAGTATTTTTCAGATCTGTGTACAGCAATTCTATGCAAAATATAAAGTTTGCCCATCTGATACATTGAGAACTGCCCTGGCTACCAGCTGGCTTACAGATGTAGTTCAAAGTGCTGGTTTTCACTTTAAAATACTATATGGCTTAGGACCTGAGGGAATGTCTGCTCCCAATTGTATCCAATTGAGATCCAATCTCAATGAGATCTGGAAGTTTGGATTCCTTCTGTGTCCCTTTTTTCATGGAGTGTCATCATCAGGGATCACAGAGGCCAGCCTTTTCATTTGCTGTATCCATTCTCTGTAACAGCATTCCCCCAGAAATATGAATTGCCACAATCCTATTAGGATTCAGGAAGGCCAGGACTTCCAGGGGAGGTATGGCGAACTAAAGATGGCTCCATGAAAGCAGAACTGACAACCACAGCAAAGACCAAGGAACCAGTGAGTAGACTGGTTCCTTGGGACCTCTTTGGATGATGGGAGTTTGCCCACATGTGCTCTGGACAGCTACTCCTCCTGAAGAGACCTCAGGACATCAGTTTTCTGTGGGTTTGAGCACCTGGAGATGACAGGATCAGCCATCTTGCTTGCAACTATGGTGGAGCTTTTTAAAGGACACTAAGTTTGCAAACCTCACTTTCTAATCACTTTTGAACATTGCTTATTAACCATCTTAAAGCTATTAGAGATCTTCAGAATGACAAGTTTGAAAAGTCTTCATCAGATGAGTTTATCTTCAACTCTGAACAAAAGAAAAATTAATTATAAGCTTAAGAACTTGAAGTTGAAGTAAACAGCAAAAAGCTAAATAAGATTTTGATCTAAGAAAGTTATAAATGTATTAAGGGACCAGATAAATTTGGAATATTGACTTTTACTATAAGATTTTGGAATTAACTATAAAAAATAAATAGCTTCTCGTGGGAAACACACTTATTTTGACTATCCTGTCTATTGTAAGTCATAACAAAGAGAAGTGATGATTTTAGAAACTGGACACTAGAGGAGACTAAAGAATCTAAGTAGAAGAAAAAAAATAAAAGCCTGTTCTTGATGTCAGTTAATACTGGGACTTACAAAATGACACAAAACATTATAACATTGGAAATATTGAAGGAGATCTTTGAAGAATGGAGCCAGAAATTGGTAACTACAATATCAACACTGTCAGTAATGATGTTGCTTCTATGGATAGACTGTGTTTAAAAGATGTTAATGAAGGAATGACAGATTTTATCTGACCAGATAGAGATGGTATTGAAAGTAGATTTACAATTGAAGTTTTAAAAATTAAAAGGAAATACAAATGATAAACCAAGAGAATGACCTGGAAATGTCTTCTTATTAGATCTACAAAAGAGGCTTGTTGTTAAAACCTTGAAGAAATCTGTGCAATGGGATAAAGAAGAATTGAAGAGAAATCAAATCCTATGACAATATTTGATTGACTTAAAGATTAAGACTGTTGGACTTAAAAGGAAGGAATATAAAGTTAGTTTATTTGATTAAGGTTAAAATAAGTCTTTTTTGTTGTTGTTGTTTTGGTTTGGTTTGATCTGGCAGCCCTTTATGGACTTTTTGCTGACACAAAGATTGAAAAGTTGATGTTTTATGCATTTGCTTTAGATAAGGGATGGGATATGGGATGAAGAAAGATCTGCTTGTAAACTTATAGGGGGCGAAGAGTTACTAAATATATTTATACTTGTGGTGAAGATTGAAAGTCACTTCTTTATAAAAAAAAAAATTCTTCTTTCTTACACTTTTTCTTCTTTGTTTTCTCCATTCACTTCTCTTTAAGTTTAGTTTGTATTTGTTTTAACTACCTGCATATTACATCCATAACATTCCCTTGGATCTGCTAATCTAGTTACTTTGTCAAATAAAGCAATAAGATTTATTTGGCACAATCTCTTTTTGACAAACCCATGCTGCATTCTAATGATTACCTTGTTTCTTTCTAAGTGCTTACAAACCCACTGTTCATATTCTCCTTGCAGAACTTAAATTTCTACTCTTCTGCTTATTTTCAGTGCCCTTTATACCTATTCCAGTTTCTCTGAATCCTCATGATAGTACAGTGCCTAGAACTAGACACAATACTTGAAATAGGTTTGATCAGTGCAGAATAGAATGGAACAATTATTTCCTATGATTTGGAAACTTTACTTTTTTGATGCATCCTAAAATTGTGTCTATTTTTTCTGCAGTCACATCACATCATAACATGTGCAATTTAAGGTGCTGGTTAGCCCCATTAAAGCCCTACATGGCACAGGGCCAGATTATTTGTGGGACCACCTCTCTCTGGCACCTGGTGGGAAGGGTACGATCTGTTTTTACATTGTTGTTTTTATGGGTTTTTGTGAGCAGCCTTGGATCGCTGTGCGAGATAGGTGGCCATATAAGTTGTATAAATAAATAAATAAACCATATATTTAACTCAGATTCAGTTTGGAAACTTCATTTCCAAGATCCTATAAAATGTACTATTATCAAGCTAGGTACTTCATATTCCATACCTATGTATTTGTCTCAAACTTCATTCTGTTATTTTCAATCCACTGAATCTGTCTCTAATCTATCAAGAATATTCTGAATTTTATTTCTGACTGCTATGTGCCACCAAGTTTTGAATTAGCTGCAGATGTGTTAATCATTCCTTCCATTTTTTCATCCAAGTGAGTAATAAAATTTTGGAGAATAGTAGTCCCAGTATTGAACTCTGTGAACTTTTGGCAAGATGTCAATGTGCTGAGTTGCAGTTTGTTTCTCTCTCCATCTGTGAGGTGTTGAAAACAATATTTTGGACTGCTTGTTAACAATAATTAGTAAGCAGAAATGCTAATTGTACTATTCTTTACTGGGTTTGGAATTTTGGAGAGATAAAATGACTTGTAAGCATAAGAAACAAGCCTCTCCTCCCACTATTCAGCCCACTCTAGTTGCATTTTCTGAAGAAGCTGTTTCTATTGAGAAAGCATTTACTCCTCCTTTGTCTGATATCTATTTGAGTATCAGTTGGGGGTGTTTGGCAAGCAATTTGGATTCTAGAGTTATCTTTTGACTTTTTTGTGGGGGGGATGCCTTCAAGTCAGTGTTGACTTCTGGCAACTGCCTGGACTAGTCCCTGCAGTTTTCTTGGCAAGATTTCAGAAGTGGTTTGCCATTGCCTGCTTCCTAGGGCTGAGAGTCACCCAGCTGGCTTCATGCCTACAGTGGGACTAGAACTCATGGTCTCCTGGTTTCTAACCTGATGCCTTAACTCCCATAGCAGACTGGCTCTCTTTTTTGAAGTTGGGGCAAAATAAATTTCTAATTTTGGGTCACGTCACAGTCTATCAGTAGATAGCTCTCACACAGTGCTTTAGAAGTGGAGGTATTAGGAAGGAGGTATGAAGGCTTGCAGAAAGATACAAAAAAACTTTGAATTCACATCAACCCTCGAAGATGACAGACATTCAGGTAGTCCTTGGCTTACGTACATTCATTCAGCAACTGTTCAAACTTGCAGTGGTGTTGAACGAGGGGAACTTACAACCAGTCATTGGAGTTCCAGCTGTTGCAGCATCCCCGCAGTCACATGATCATGATCCAAGCACTCAGCACCCAGCTCACAATTATGACGTCACAGTAAGCTGCAGTCAGGTGATTGCAATTTCCGACGTTCCCTGCTGGCTTCCTACAAGCAAGTCAATGGGGAAGCTGAAAGAAAGCTGGAAATCATGGTCATGTGAGGTCCTTGCTTAATAATGGCAACCGGGAGTGCTGGGACTGCTGTCACTAAGCAGCGTGGTCACATGACATTGAGCTTTATGACTGCATTGCTTAGTGATAGCAATTCCAGTTCCAGTTGTTGTCCATAACTGAGGACTACCTGTAACTGAAAAAAAAGACCTGGCCACCTACCAAGATAAATTGTCTCAGATTCAAGGTCAACTATGTTGCAAGGGCCTCTATATTTTATAGTTTCCTAATGTGGAAGACAAGCAATCTCAGGATTGTTTAAATTGGATTAAGGAGGTTGATTATCATGTTCAGTCAAAATTTAAATGTATTCAAGATCCAAATCCTGTCATAATGGAGGTCTTTTGCAGATCTGAACATGATAACATTTTGCAGTTATCAAGGCAGGAAACTATTTTGGAATATACTGGGAAAAAAATAAATGAACTGCCTTCTAGGGTTGTAAAAAAGTATAAAGAATTAAATCATATTGGACAACGAGGAAGAAAGACTTATTCTCTTCACCCTGCAACCAATGGCCAATCGACTTAACACATTTTATGATCCAGAAACTGCTGCCAACTATCTTAAAATAAGGATAGATATTCAAATTGTTGCTGACACAGCACAGCAGTCCACAAAATAAAAATGTAACTATTGGGAGGGTTAAATCATGTCTGTTTTACATATACAATTAATTAAGTACAATTTCCCCTTTTCCCTCCCCCCCCCCCTTTTTTATTAAAATTTTCATTGCTTTGTAGACTAGATTCTCAGTTTAGGAGGGAAGATTTGTTAACTCTGATGTTTATGAATGTCTCCACTGCAAGTCCCTATATAAATTGTTTTGTTCCTTATTCAGAAATTTTCTTTTGGATAAATTAGAACAAGGAATTATGGTTAGTTTTAAATTCTTCATTCTTTGGGTCAGTCTTTCCAGTATAAAATCATCTACCTTTAATAATTTTATCTAAAATGATGTTAGTATTTATATCCTGTAATGTTAATATGCTGAGATATATACCTAAGTGGATAACATTTTTTTACAAATTGAATATGTTGAAGCTTAGATTTTACTTGAAAAAAATAAAAATAAATTCAAAAAAATTAAAAATTTGAAAATGGCAGCAATATTTTTTCCCAATTTTATATTTTTTTTGGATACTGATAATTAAGTAATTTTGGAGATTAAGAGACAGAAGGCTTGGATAATTTTTTTATGGATCAATTGGAGATAAAGAGGAATAAATGTACTATTTTGCAGATTGTTAATAAGGGCACCATGAAAACATGTAAAATGTGAGTTTTTGTTCAGATTTTATTAAATACCAGGGAATAATTATTCCTAGGAAAATATTCTGTTTGGAAGAGATGAATTTTTTAAAATATAATTTATTAAAGCTTTTAAACAAAAAGATAAAAACTAATACAATATAAAGTAAGAAAGAAAAAGAAAAAAGAAAACAAGAAAAAGGAAAGAGTGCAAGGAAAGAAAAAAAGTTAAGAAAAAATAGAAAAGAAAGAAAAAAAGATATAAAGAAGTGACTTCCAACATTCTTCACAGCAGTTATAAGTACAAATATATTTTAACCATTCTCTCTAACGGTACATCATATTACCCTTCCTTCTATAATCTAACCTGTCTAATCATTAAAACCATAGATTACAAGTTCATTTTTTTCATTCTTGTGCAAAAAGTCCATAAGAGGCTTCCAGTCACCAATAAATGTAGATAGAGTCTTTTCTCTAATCAAAGAAGTCAATTTATCAATTTCAGCAAAATCTATCAACCAACCAACTATTCACCAACCATTCCTCCATAGTGGGTAGCGTCAAATCTTTCTATCTCTGTCCACCGCAGTAATCATATATTGAAATAATCTTCCATGGCTTTTTTCTGTTTGTCTGTCAGGTTTATGATGTTCAAATCCCAATGAAGAAAAATGTTCTGCACCCAGGTTAGGTTCAAAAAAGATTTAATTTATTGGAACCGTACATGCAACTCTAAGCAAAGCACTGCTGAAACTAAAGCCTGTACTTTTCCCCCCTTTACTTTTACCCCTACTTCTCACTCCCCTCTTTCCAAGTGCCAGTTCTGTTTCCCACAGAGGTGCAACCTTGCACATTCCTATCCTCCAATAACAGTCCATCTTCCTGGCCTTTGATATCACACCAATTCCTTCTACTTTCCTTTTCCCCCCTCCCCCTTCTAAAGAATGGGAGAAACAAAGCAAGCAAATACTAAGCTAATATTTTGATTGCTGAAGGTTCTGACATTGTCCATTAATCCTGTTTTAGGATTAGTTCCAGTTTCAATTGAATATTAATCTTTAAAATCCTGTGTATCAAAGTATGTATTTGAATCCAAAAATTTTTAGCTTTTTTACATGTCCACCTAGAATGATAAAATGTCACTTCATGCTGTTCACATTTCCAACATACATTTGAAGTGTCTTTATACATTCTAGATAATTTCTCTGGTGTCATGTACCAGAAATACAACGTTTTATAAAAATTCTCCTTGAGATCATAACACAATGTAAATTTCAACCCTTTTAACCACATATTTCCCATTGATCCATCTGTATATTATAACCAAAGTTCTTAACCCACTTTATCATACATTCTTTAACCTGTTCTTCTTCTGTTTCAAATTTCAACAGAAGTTTGTACATTTTAGCAATTACATGTTCATCATTAGTACACAATTGTATTTCAAATTCAGACTTACTTTGCTTCATACCATAAGTCTTTTTATCCATTTTAAATCTTTCAAATAACTGTAAATGGGAAAACCATTGACAATTGTATCCTTCTGCTATTAGTTGTTCTCTTGATTTGATCTTGTTGATCTTGATTTGACCCCTTGATAGTTTTCCAATAAGTCCTGGTACATCAGCCATTTATCTTTATCTGCCATTTCTCTTCTATAATATACTACTTGAACTGAGATCCATAAAGGTGTTTTTGGGAACAACCTAGGTTTATATCTATTCCATATTCTCAGAATGGCACATCTAATAAAATGATTTTTAAAGTCCACATTAATTTTAACTTTATCATACCATAAATATCCATGCCATCCAAACCTGAGGTTGTGACCTTCTAACCGTTTCTCAGCAACATCCATTCTTTCATCCAGACTAAACAACAAGCAGCAAAATACAATTTCAAATTTGGTAAACCCAGTCCTCCTCTTTCCTTTGCATTGTGTAACACTTTATATTTAACTGGTGGTTTTTTCCCTTGCCATATACAGTAAATTTAGATATGTCTTTTTGCCATTGTTTAAATTTTATTCATTCATTCATTCATTCATTCATTCATTCATTCAATTTATATAGCTGCCCATCTCAGACCACTGACTCTGGGTGGCTAATGGTACATCTGTTGTTGAAACAGATATTGTCTGAAACAAAAACATAATTCTTGGCAAAACATTCATTTTTATCACAGAAATTCTCCCCAACAGTGACAGTTTTAATTTCTCCCATCTCAACATGTCCTTCTTGCTGGGGTTCTGAAATGTTAGTAACAGAAGATTCCACGCAGCATTCAGCACGTTTTAGTGGTTTAGCAGAGTAGAAGCGTTCAAACTTGCACAAAGGCTTAACTAAGTTCAGATCAAAATAAACACTTTCCACACATTAGTAAAAGGAAAATAAAAGATAGCTCACAATTTATTTTCAGATCTTCATACATAGCAGTTTCATAGTAGAAATGGTCCTCTGTGTGTGAGTAATAAGTCCGGCAAAACCTATATGCTTCTGAATGTAGGCAACCTGAATGGAAGTAAGAAAGCCATGAGGAGGAGAGAGGATTCCCTCATATCTCGTGCAAGGCCATGAGGGAAGAAGAAAGAAAGAGAGAGGGAAACAGGAAAAAAGTGGGATTCAAGCTCCTCCCACACAAAGCAGCAAAGCTAGGCTGCAGCGGAGCCGCCCCTCCCTTTGTGCTCATGTGAGACAGGCTAGGTTGAAACCCCATATTTTTCCAACACCCCTTCTTTTCAACCTTGCATGTCTCCCTGTCCCACAATATTTAGTTTTTCTCTTAGTTCCTGATAACTGCTTCTCAACAATGGCTTCATGAAGATGTCTGCTGTCATGTTTCCTGTGGGACAGTAGTCTAGTTTGATTAACCCTTGTTGTTGCAACTCTCTCACATGATACTTTACATCAATGTGCTTAGTTCTCCCACCTACTTTCTCTGACTGTGACAGTCTGATGCAACTCTGATTGTCTTCAAAGATTTGTATAGGGGTTGGTTCGTCTATACCCATGTCTGCAAGCAATAATCTCAGCCACACAGTCTCATTACATGTGTCTGTTGCTGCCACATACTCTGCTTCTGCAGAGGACTGTGCTATTGTGCTTTGCTTGTGACTTCCCCAGCTCACTGTTCCACCCCCATAGAAAAATACATAGCGACTAGTGGACTTATGGTCAGCAGTGTTTTCTGCCCAGTCTGCATCTGTGAATCCCACTAGTCTAAGATTCTCAGTAGCTGGCAGTTTTAGTTTTAGGTGCATGGTCTCCTTTAGGTACCTTCCCACCTGCTTGACACCAGTCCAGTCTCTCTGTGTGGGCATGCTTGTTTTTCTGCATAGAATGCCCACTGCAGCTGCAATGTCTGGTCTAGTGGTGGTGGCTAGATACAACAATTTTCCTATGGCACTTCTATATTAATAGTTCTCTGGTAGGAGATCACTGGGTTCTTGTTGCTTGTGGAAAGCCGTCTCCATTGGTGTAGGTGCAGGATTAGCATTTTGCAATCCTAAGCTTTCCAACAGTTCTAGAATCTTTTGGTTCTGACTTAGAAGAAAGCTCCCATCTTCTTCTCTTTCAATCTGTATTCCTAAGTAGTAGCTGGCATTGCCCAGATGCTTCACTTCTATTTCTCTATTTAGTTGAGAAACAATATCATTAAAGTCCCTCTTGTTATTGTGGCAAATCATTAATTCATTCACATAACAAAGTATATACACATCCCTCCCATTTCTGTCTTGTGTATAGGCAGGGATCAGCTTTTCCTTGCACGAAACCCTGGTCAAGAAGTATTTGGTTTAACTTCTTGTTCCACGCTCTGGCCGCCTGCTTCAGGCCATAAATCCCCTTCTGAAGCCCCATGTAAAGCACATTGCAGTAGTCCATGGGAGGGGGTGACCAAGTCATGAGTGACTGTGAGCAGGGCCTCATGATCCAGGAAAGGGTGTAATTGGCGCACAACATGAAGTTGTGCAAAGGCCCTCCAGACCACAGCTGCCACCTCTTCCTCAAACAGAAGTTATGAGTCCTGGGGGACATCCAAATTATGCACTGGTTCTGTTTGGGGTACTACAGGCCCATCCAGAACTAAAGAGGAAAAATTGTGGAACCAGGGGGCCCTAATGCTCAATGCCATTCTGTCTTGCTAGGGTTGAGTTGAAGCCTGATGTTCCTCATACAACCCCCCATAGCCTCCAGACACTGAAACAGAACCTACATTGCATCACGTGGGTGGCCAGGGGCAGAGATGTAAAGCTGGGTATCATCAATATACTGATGATACTTCCCCCATGCTGTCAGATGACCTCACCCAGTGGCTTCATGTAGATATTAAACAGGAGCAGAAAGAGCACCAAGCCTTGTGGAACCCTGCAAAGCAGGAGTTATGGGTTGGACCTCCTTCCCCTATCAATACTGACTGGAACTGGCCCCAGAGAAAGGAGGAAAACCAGCACAGCACAGTACCACCCACTCCCAACCCTCAGAGACAATCCAGAAGGATACCATGAATTGGTATTGAAAGACACCAAGAGGCCAAGAAGAGTGAGGATGGATGCACCTTGTAAGAATTGCTGCATTCGACACTGAGTAAAGACTGTGTGAGGTGTGGGCTCGTACGAAAGCAATTTACTCAGGTGTAATACATATGGTTACAAACAAAGCCAGGGTTGACTTGGCACAGGTTACATTGCATTTTATAGTCTCCCCGTTTCCCGCGGTTTGCAAGTCCCACCTGTTGACCACCCCTGACTGCCCCTGCCCACCTTTACCCATCCTTGGCTCGCCCCTTGCCCTCAGCTCTCCCCACCCTGAGCCAATGGCAGGTTCAGCCAGGGTCCTTTGTTTTCAGCTGCTTTGCTTGCGTGGCAGGTTCCGTGCGGCTGACTCACGATTGCTCTTGATGGGCGGTTGAGCGCAGCTTGAGCTGCGGAGTTTTTTGTCTTCATTGTTGGCTGCTTGCCTGAGGCGGTTGGGGGAAGTCCTGTTTGTTACAAAGTAATTGATTCCTGCTGCGGGTTGATTGCTGCCACCTGTTGGCAGTTTACTTGTGGTTTTGCGCTTCCTCTTTCAATCGCCTGTGCCTGAGGCAAGGAAACTGACTAGGTGCGTTTGAAATTAGCTAGGCGGAATGGCGGCTAGCTTGAATGGTGTGTGCTGTGCCAGGCTGAACCTGACACACCACCCATCCCACTCCCACCAGACATCATCTACAAGTGCGCTCAATGCAGTGGAAGTTTTATTTCCCTTATTTTAAATTATAACCTTGGAAGTATTTTTGTCAACTTCTGTAATGTCTTGAAATGAAAATTAAATTGAATATGCAACCAATTAAAGAGTTATTACTTGACATGACTGAAATCTTGACAAGTACTTGGTTCTGAATATGCCTATGAATTCTTTAGTATTCCCAGCAGTGAAGTCATATATGAATGATATGGGATAAGAAATAAAATTTTGACCTTTCTTTAGAAGCTAAACCAAGAATTTGGTGTTATCAATAATGTAAAAATGTTACAAAATGATATTTGGACAACATACAAGAAATTTGGAGTAGAGAATTAGAAGGTCCTGTATTACAAAACCTATGGTTTGAATTCGTAAGGAATATTAAATATATTTCCCATGATCTTAAAACAAGGTTCATTCATTAAAAATAAAAATTCAAAATTTACTAGAGTCCTCAGTGGATATTAAAAAATGATTGATTGTCATCTTTGTTATGCTGGAGATACGAACAATTTGAAAAGACATTACTGCACATGCTTAGTCATGGCCATTTTTTTGGTTGGGTACTCTTACTATGGTGAATCAGATATTTGGTAGGAAGTTAAGCTTTAAAGGCATTAATGTGCTGTTACCTAGTTTGCCAAAAAAAAACCCTGAAATGTAACCATTTATAAAGATCTTTGGATCTGTCATGCTTGCACAGTTGCCTTAAGGATTATCGTGCATACTGGATAGTAAAGGTTGGTTCAACAAAATTTGTCAGCTGTGAGTTAGCTCTTTGTCAATGAAAAGGAAAAACTAAACAATATTGATGCAATGTAATCAAGGTTTAACTTGGTGTTTAAAAACTGAGATGTAGATATAATAGATAGATATAATCAATATATTTGTATTGCTGTAATGTATTATTGGATTGTGCCTCTTTATATATGTTACTTGGTAGTTCATTTTATTGGGATTTTTTAAATGCTTTGTTTTGTTTGATTTGTATTCACATGTTTTGGATTTTTAATCTCTTTTTTAATTGCAATAAAAACATTTTTTTTAAAAAACCGAACTCTCTAACTCCCTACTTGATATCTCACTCTACTTTGATAAGGAGTCACTGACGTACCCTCTTTCATCTGTCTGCTAGTTCTGTAGGATTTCTTAAAGATAATGGTTACTGGTTTGGGCAGACTGATTGTAAGTTCCTTCAGTAACCAAGGATATAATAAAATTTGTTAGTCTGAAAAAGTTCTATCCGAGTCTTCCTGATTTTTGGCTATCATAGATTAACACATGTCTTCTCCTACAATGTCAAGGATGTAATTAATCTAACTCTGGAAATGTTATCTCTTTCATTGTCATTATGTATTCCCTGGTTATCCTTCTATTAAGGTATTAACCCCGCTCCTTCAACCTACTATTCACAGTTATCCAGTTTTCCTGTCTTAAGTGAGCAGTTGATGATACTGTTTCTTTTCTTTTCCTTTTATTTTGAACATATGCTTAGTAAGTCTTTGTATTCTTTTTACCAACTTACCAAATTTTATCACTCTAACATATTTATTGGGCTTTTTCTTTCTTTCTTTTTTTTTGCAATCACAATGGTTCGTTCTACTGATTTTGTTACATGAAATTCCATCAGATATTGATAGATAGATAATAGATAGATAGATAGATAGATAGATAGATAGATAGATAGATTTAGATATACATTTAGATACTTTTTTAAAATCACAAACACCAGCCAATTTCTCCCTAGTTCCACTTTTTCTGCTAACCCTTCCATATTTCTTAAGATCAAATCAAAGATAACCTGACCCCTTGTGTCTTCACCCACCATCCGAAGAACATTATCAGCAAGATAAGCCAGGAATTTCTTAGAGAGATAATATTTGGCAAAATTTGTTTCCCAACAGATGCCAGGTAATTAAAGCTCCCCACCACTACAATTTCTTGCCTCATCGATTGATCTGTAATTTTTTTCTCCACATTTTCTCCTTGGTTAGGTGGTCTCAGATAACAATATTGCTTTTATTCCTTCCATTTATTTTAGTCTAAAGGTTTTCAAAAGCAGTACTAGGTTCATTCCCTTGCATTTTTATGAAATGTATTTTTAAAATACAGTGCTACTCATCTTCCCTATTACTTCTTTTTGAAAAAGTTATATCCCTCAGTGATAAAAGCTATTCTGAGTCTCTCCTATTAGCTGTTGTATAATAATGGAGTGCAAGAGATTTGTAGTTTCAGGCTAAGCCTACCTATACAGAACTCTTCTAGGAAATAGTGGATAGGATTGCACACTGTATTTCTCTGAATGTTTTCCAGTTTGTCAGAATCCATCTTTAATTATAATACCCGAAATTGGGCATAGTATTCAAGGTGAGGTACAATCAACGCCTAATGAAATTGAGCTATTATTTTGTATAATTTGGAAACTATATTTCTATTGATAAATCCTTAAATTCGGTTCACCCTTTTTGCAGCCATATCATACTACTGAATTATATTCAGTTTACAAAATTACTATTAAAAGTTCACTTTCATAAGTACTATTACTAAGCCAGGAATCTCCCATCCTATACTTGTGCATTTACTTTTTCTTTTCTTAGTGAAGAGTGTTATATTTGTCTGTGTTAAATTTCATTCTTTTGTTGTTTTGAATCTGATTTTATCTTTCAGGGTACTATCCTACCCAATGTTGTATTTTCTGCAAATTCCATCAGCATTCCTTCCATGGTTTACTCTTCTTTTTTGGAATTTCCACTGATTTTAAACTCTTTTCCCCATTGGCTTCTCCTGCTATAGAATTCTATATATAATTGTTCTGAGTTTATTAAATGCTACTTTCTTACAAACTAAGGTTTATTTAATTTTGTATATTATTTTGTATATTATTTAATTTTCCTTAAAATCAAGAACACTAGAATATGATCAGTTCTGCCTAATACAGGTGAAACTCGAAAAATTAGAATATCGTGCAAATGTTCATTTATGTCAGTATGGCAACTCAAAAGGTGAAACCAATATATGAGATAGACGCATTACATGCAAAGCGAGATATGTCAAGCCTTACTTTGGTATAATTGTGATGATTATGGCGTACAGCTTATGAAAACCCCAAATTCACAATCTCAGAAAATTAGAATATTACGTGACATCAATAACACAAGGATTGGAAATAGAACAATATCGGACCTCTGCAAAGTATAAGCATGCATATGTACTCAGTACTTGGTTTGGGCCCCTTTTGCAGCAATGACTGCTGCAATGCGGCGTGGCATGGATGCTATCAGCCTGTGGCACTGCTGAGGTGTTATGGAAGACCAGGATGCTTCAATAGCGGCCTTCAGCTCCACTGCATTGTTCGGTCTCATGTCCCTCATCGTTCTCTTGGCAATGCCCCATAGATTCTCTATGGGGTTCAGGTCAGGCAAGTTTGCTGGCCAATCAAGCACACTAATCCCATGGTCATTGAACCAGGTTTTGATACTTTTGGCAGTGTGGGCAGGTGCCAAGTCCTGCTGGAAAATGAAGTCAGCATCCCCATAAAGCTCGTCTGCGGAAGGAAGCATGAAGTGCTCCAAAATCTCCTGGTAGACGGCTGCGTTGACCCTGGACTTAATGAAGCACAGTGGACCAACACCAGCAGATGACATGGCTCCCCAAATCGACACAGACTGTGGAAACTTCACACTGGACTTCAAGCATCGTGCATTGTGTGCCTCTCCATTCTTCCTCCAGACTCTGGGTCCTTGGTTCCCAAATGAGATGCAAAAGTTGCTCTCATCAGAAAAGAGGACTTTGGACCACTGGGCAACAGACCAGTTCTTTTTTTCTGTAGCCCAGGTAAGACGCTTCTGACGTTGTTTGTTGTTCAGGAGCGGCTTGACAAGAGGAATACGACATTTGAAGCCCATGTCCAGGATCCGCCTGTGTGTGGTGGCTCTTGATGCACTAACTCCAGCCTCAGTCCACTCCTTGTGAAAGTCCCCAACCCTTTTGAATGGCCTTTTCCTGACAATCCTCTCCAGGGTCATCCCTGCTGCTTGTGCACCTTTTTCTACCACACTTTTCCCTTCCACATAACCTTCTATTGATGTGCTTTGATACAGCACTTTGGGAACATCCAACTTCTTTTGCAATTACCTTTTGGGGCTTTCCCTCCTTATGGAGGGTGTCAATGATGGTTTTCTGCACAACTGTCAGGTCAGCAGTCTTTCCCATGCTTGTGATTCCTACTGAACCAGCCTGAGAGACCATTGAAAGGCTCAGGAACCCTTTGCAGGTGTTATGGATTCATGAGCTGATTAGAGTGGGACACTTTGAGCCTAGAATATTGAACCTTTTCACACTATTCTAATTTTCTGAGATTGTGAATTTGGGGTTTTCATAAGCTGTACGCCATAATCATCACAATTATACCAAAGTAAGGCTTGACATATCTCGCTTTGCATGTAATGCGTCTATCTCATATATTGGTTTCACCTTTTGAGTTGCCATACTGACATAAATGAACATTTGCACGATATTCTAATTTTTCGAGTTTCACCTGTATTCCTGTTCCTGTATCTCATCAATCAAGGCTTCCTTATTTGTTATTATCAGGTCTGAACAAGCAAAGAGAGAGAGAAGAGAGAAGTTTGCTACTGGAGTTATGCAGGATGAAGATACAAGTAAGAGTGTCACTTCTTGAATAGCTGCTTAAAATGTTGTGTCCTGAAACTGCTGATTGCCCGTTGTAGATTACTTAATTATTGCTTTCAGCTAAGTAAGGAGAGACTGTACGGTAGCTCAGTTCACTGACTAAGCAAATAGGGACAGAAAGCAAATAGGGATAGGAAATTCAAAGGGGACCCCACATCAAATCTTTCATTTAAATGAAGAGATTGTAGCTGCCTAACTTAAGAGCCTAAGGAGGGAACAATAGTAAATATATTTTATGCTGATGGTACCTTAAAGATGTGTGGAGTATTTGCAGAAAACAACATGGCAAACAATTATTTGCAGCAAATGCATTTTATTACATTCCTTGAAGAAAAGAAATCAAAGTATGTGAGCAGTGAGTAGCCACACATAGGTTGAAAAGAGAGGAACTGTGAAAATAATCCCCCAGTATTTGTTCAGCTTGTACTAGGAGTATATAAAACATCTGAATTTGAAACTTTTGGAGTTTGAAATGGTTTGTTTTTAATAATTTTGGAGGTGGTTCAATCTCAAAACAATATGCATTTGAAATAGGTGCTTCAAGCTTGGAACACTTCCAAAATGAGTGAAAGGGCCCATTCCATGCTCGAATCTGTTCTTTTACATTAAATCAGGACATTTTGAAGTTGAAATTGAGTGTTTTGAATTCAGTCTGACTCAAATTCCAAATGTTTGTGCATATTTATTAGCTTGCTTGCACCTATTTATTCAGAGTTAATATTGAACTCTTCAGGCAAACTACCTCAAAAGAAATTAAATAATGTGTATTGCTCAGCCTTGAGCACATCAATATGGTGTTGATAACTGGGTTAAACTGCCAGCTATGTTGGTGGTAGCAATACAGAGAGTGAAATATTGGCACAATACTGCAGATTTAAGCTTTATGGCACATTTCTAGAAATGTGAGTGTTGGACGCCTAGCCCCCCCCTTTTTTTGCTCCATTTATAACATTGCTTCTTAAAAGAAAAAGAAAAAAAACATTTGGGGCCAAAACAGATACACAGCTTTGTTTTCTATTCTTGATTTCGATAAACATTTTGAGTCAAAGCTTATTTCACCTACTGTATTCATCATTGAGACTCAAACCTGCCCCAATCAAGCAAAATTAAAAGAAAGCTTTAATGCAAGAGTATCTACTATTCAGGCTTGACCACATATAGTATTGACATTGGGGCAACCAAACAAAAAATGTAACACTGGCATAATACTTCAATTAAAAATTAAAGGAAAAAAGACAATTGGAAAACAATTGGAAGACTTGTAACTATTCCAAACAAAACAATTCAATGTACCTCAGAAATGTGAATATATTAGAGATTGACAGTGTCAGATTCAGCCAGCGCGGCACAGCTAGGTTTTTGCCCAGCCGCACTGAGTCAGTTCTACCACCCAAGCGTGAGCAAAGAAAAAAAGGGAAGTGGAAAACCGCGGCTGATTAATGGGCCACCTGGGACCGCTTAACTAAAAACCGCAGAGTGAATATTTTGTATCGACGCTGATTAGCTGCGAGTGCCGTAGACAAAGGGTTGAGCAGTGGCTCACGGAAAAGCTATCAGCGCGCGATTGGAAAACCCCGGCTTTGCGCGCAACTGAAAGAACGAAGAGGAACCACGCCAGCGGGGCAGAGCAATCAAGGGACAAAAGAACTGAACTGAATCTGCCATTTCGGTGGAAGGGGGATTACACCAAGAGATTTGTAACATAGCAATGGGGCAAAGCGCGGGAAGGGGGGAAGTATAAATTGTATTGCAAGATATGCCAAGCCAATCCTAGCTTTGTCTGTAATTACATACATTACACTCGAGTAAACTTCTTTGTTGAACACACGTGTCACGAGAGTTTCTCTAGAGGAACGGGGTAAACCTTACAGACAGAACTAGGCAGAAAGGCTGGATTGCACAATAGCAGTGCAGTTGTACCCTCATTGTCAAGTGTCATTCAGAGGTAAAAGCCAACAAAGAAAATTGTATCCATAGGTAGCTTCCCTATCCTAATGCCTGAGGGAAAAGCCAGCCCTTTATGGCTTTCTGGAAAGCTAAAAGACTGGAGGCCTGCCAGATTCCAGGGGGAAGGGGTCAGGGGCTACTATGGAAAAGGCATGCTTCCTACGTCCCACTAGGTGACAACGCTTAAGGGATGGGACGTAGTGTGCCCACCCTATATAGTGTAGTGGAGCAGGCAGATATCCTCAGGAGAGGTGGTTCTCCAATTAACCTGGCCCCATGCCATGTAGGGCTTTAATAGCCAGTACCCTAATTGCACCCAGAAAGAAACTGAGATCTGTGCAAAGAGCACTCTAGCCACAATTGCCGATTGCTGCTTGAGCAGGACCCATAGCCTAAGAAGATCCCCAAATTGCACACCAACTCTGCCTAGGGAAGTACTGTTCCATCAACTGTGAAAGATAACACCTCACCAGACTCAGGGGGTGAAAAACCCAAAGTCATTTCATATGCTAGAATCAAGTTGGGGCCAGTATCTCCCCAACCAGACCCTCAGAGCCTCCAGGCCCTAGGTCAGTACTTCAACAGCATCACCTGACTGGATAGGGGCAGAGATGTACAACTGAATATTTTATTCATTCATTCATTGAATTTACATGGCCACCACATGAAGTGACTCTGGGCAGCATACAACAAAACCTACAATTAAAACATACTACAAAACCAATTAAAAACAATTAAAACAATAAACATGGATTAAAAAATAAGACCACAAGAAGGAAGATATTACATATAATGCAGCCAACACGTGGGTTCCCTATTACCAGGGAACCCCAGACTTGCTGAAAAAATTGTTCTGAGAGCTTCCCAGAAGGCCATGAGGGTTGGGGCTAATCTCACCTTGGGAGGAATGATGTTCCAGGGGGTGGGTTCTGTGGCAGAAAAAGCTTGTCTCCTGGTCCTGTCAGATGGAACTCTTTCACAGATGGGACCTGCAGCACACCTCTCCTGCCGGACTTGATGGGACAGGTAGGTGTAATCGGGAAGAGATGTCCCTCAGATAACCTGGCCCCATGTAGGGCTTTAAGGGTCAAAACCAGCACCTTGAATTGGACCTGGAAGCAAACTGGTAACCAATGCAACTCACAAAGCAGAGTTATAACATGTGTCCTTCCAGGGGCACACAGAACTGTCTGTGCTGCCACATTTTGCACCAGCTGAAGCTTCCAGATACTCTTCAAGGGCAGCCCATGTACAGTGCATACAATACAATAATCAATACAATACAATACAATTACAATAATCCTTGTGGGAGGTGACCAGGGCATGAGTAACTGTGAGCAGAGACTCACAGTTGAAGAGTGGGTGCAACTGGTGCACAACATGAAGTTGCACAAAGGCCCTCTTGGCCACAACTGCCACCTGCTCCTTGAGCAAGAGTTGAGTCCAGAAGGACCCCCAGATTGCAGACTAGCTCTGTCTGGGGCAGTGCCACCCCATCCAGTATCAAAAATGGTTAAGTCCCAGATTCAGAAGGCCCTAAAACCCAAAGCTACTCAGTCTTGCCAGGGTTCAGTTGAAACCTGTTGTTCCCCATCCCCTACAGCCTCCAGGCAGCAGGACAGGACATCCACAGCATCGCTTAATTTGCCAGGGGCAGAGAGATATGAGTATCATTAGCATAGTGATGAAACCTCACCCCATGGCAACGAATGATCTCTCCCAGCAGTTTCATATATTAAAGTGGGGAGAGCACCAAACTCTGCACCAGCCCACATAGTAGGGGCCAAGGGCAGGATCTCTCACTCCCCATCAATACCAATTGGTATTGGCCCCTGAGGAAGGAAGAGAACCAGCATGATACTGTGCTGCTCACTCCCAATCCACAGAGACAATGCAGAAGGATACCATGATTGATGGTATCGAAAGCTGCCAAGAAGTCAAGCAGAGCCAGGATGGATGCACTACCCCCATCCCACTCCCACCAGAGATCATCCAAAATTGCAACCAAAGCTGTTTCCATCCCATGTCCAGGTCCGAACCCTGACTGAAAAGAATCCAGATAATTCACTTCATCCAGAGTCTGCTGAAGCCTTCTCAACCACCTTCTCTAAAAAAGTAAGGTTGGACACTGGATGAAAATTGTCCAGTATGGTAGGATCCAGCAATGGCTTCTTGAGGAGGGGGTGAACCAATGCCTCCTTAAGTGGTGAAGGAACAACCTCCTGTGTCAAGGATGAGTTAACCACTGCCAGAATCCAGTCACATGTCTCTTAGATATGGATCTATGGAGCAAACTGATGATACTGCACCCCATGTTGTCAAATGACCTCATCCAGCAGTTTCATATAGATGTTAAAGAGGACTGGCAAGATACCCAAGCTCCGAGGCTTCCCACATTGCAGGGGCCTACGACTAGACCTCTCCCCACACCCCAACACCAACTGGAATTAGTTATGGAAAAAGGAGAACCACTGCAAACCACTGCCTCCCACTCCCAATCCCCAAAGTCAGTCCCGAAGGATACAATCCAGTTGATGGTATTGAAACCTGCCAAGGGATCGCACAGCCTCCATCCCAACCCACAGGTCATTCACAAGTGCAACCAATACCAGCTCAATGCTATAACCCAGTTTATGTTTTCCTACCCAGATACAAAATGTTACATTTCTCCCTATTAAATTCTATCCTGTTCATTTCAGCCCACTGCTCAAGACTATCTCAATCTTTTTTTAATCTTCTTACTTTCATCTATTAGCCACCACTCCCATTTTTGTATAATCTGCAAATTTTATAAGCATCCCTTCTACCCCCTTATCCAAGTCACTGATTAAACATGTTGAATAGCACAGGGCCCTGGAGAGAACCCTGTGGCATTTCACTTTTAGATTTCTCTCTGAGCTGAAGTGAAGCCATTAATGAGCATTCTTTGGTTGTGGTCATTCAGCCAGCTGTGAGTCCATCTAACAATTGTATAATCTAGCCATATTTTATTTTTCTGTTAAGAAGAATATCATGATACATTTTGTTAAAGGCTTTGCTGCAGTCCAGGTAGACTATGCCTATAGTATTTCTTTGATCTACTAAGCCAGTAATTCTATTAAATAAATATATAAGATCAGTTTGACATTATTTTTTACAACAACCCAGTGCTGACTCCAGCGAACTATGATATGCCTGTCCAAGTGATCACAAAGATGCTGTTTAACAGGAGTGTCCACAGGTAGTGTCAAGGACATCAGAATTGTTGGCACAACTTAGTGATTGAAGCCCAACCCTTGTTTACATGTATGTGATATGAGCAACAAATTTAAAAGGGGTGGAGCTTCAATCACCCAATCAAGCCCACCATTTTTACATTTTTGACCCCCATTTGCAGACATATCTGCAACTTCATAATCTGCCCAAAGACCTTGCCCAGTAGAGGCATCAAAGTGTTAGATACCTGGGTCTTCCTTCTTCCCTTTTTTCAAGATGACATTACTCTCCTCCAGGAGTTCTCAAAGATTACCAAGAGTGATTCTGTGATAACTTCTGTTAGTTCCTTCATTACTTAAGAATGTAACCCATCTGCTCCTTGAAACTTAAGTTCATTTATGTAGCTAAGTTCAGTCTTGCCCTCTCCTCGTCCATTCTAAGCTGCAGTTCCCTCATTCCCCCAGTGGTGTAACAGTGACCACCAAGGGCTTCATTTCCTTTCTGGAAAAAATAGGAGTTAAAAAGTTTTGCCTTCTCACCATCATCATCACCTATTCACTACTTTCTCCTCTTAATGGATCTACACCCTCTTTTGCTTTCCTTTTATTTCTAATGTACCCTCCAAACTCTTTTTTGTTGTCTTTCATATTTCTTGCTGTTTTAGCTTTTCTGACACAGTTCCTACAGTTTCTGGAGACTATCTTCTATTTTTTTCTATTTCCTGTAAGTAGTGTTTGGTTTGTGTTTTGTTTTTTTGCCCAAAATGGCCAGTCACAACAGTGAGCCTTCTCCCCTCTACCCCTTTTAGCTTTTTCTTTATCAGTATTTCTGTAAGAAACTGCGGCACTCAGCTCCCAATGAAAGCAACTCCCCTTGAAACTGATGCAGGTTCAAAGAAAAGTTCATTTATTGAGAAGTAGTGTATAGGTCTAAAGGCATTGCTGAAACTGAGTCCCACGTGCACCAAAAGTTGATTTTACCCCCTTTCCCATTTCACTTCCCTCCTTCTGCCTCTGAGGCTCTCTTGCGCATGTCACCGGCTCTCTCCTGGTCTCATGCTGGTACAGCCTTGGGCATTCTTGAGAACCAGATAACAGTCCGTCTGCGCCTAACAGTTCACCTTCTAACCTTCCCCCCATCCCCCTTTTCACTCTAATGGCAGAAACGAAGCAAGCAAGCTAGCAGGACGGTTGGTTGATTGCAAGGATTCTGACAATTTCATTCTTTACCTTGCTCCCTTTGTCCTTTTAAATTTTAATTGGTTGGCTATTTTACAACCTGTTTTATTTTTATTGTTTTACATTCCCCCCCCCCCCCCATTTCAATGGGGAAGAAGATGAAGGGCATTTGGACAAGCCCTGGGCATGTAAGCCTAAGAAAAGCCTTGAAACAACTAAGGACCAAAGACTTGGTCCCAGAATCCGATTGTACACCAGTAAATGCAAGAGATTCTCTATTATAAACAATCAGTTTGTACCTTTGGCTGAATTACATGAGGCAGAAGGCATGAGCAGCTGGGACATGTCTGCCTCTCTACCTTTTCAGGAAAATTAACCTTTAAATCAACCAATAATAATCGCAGAAGTAACAATACACCTAATTCCCTGCCAACAGGCTTTTCCTAGGCTGATTTTATCGCAAATCAAAGCCTTCTTACTGCAGATACTGTTTCTCTGTTATACATTAACATAAATGCCATTAATAAAAAACTGGACCACCTCCTCTTTTGTTTGCTACAATGTGACCCAAAAGGTATTCCACTGGATGGAACAAGTGTCAAAATAAATCTGGCAACATCATTCTATGTCTTACAATAAACTCAAATTATTTTTGTTGTCCAAAAAAAAAATGCCATGAATATCCACAAATGGGGCTCTTTTAAAAAAGTAGTATTCTCTCTGAGTTTGCTGCTATGCATTCCAGTTTCCCAAGTGGACTTCATATCTGCAGACTGGCTAGCAAGTCCCAGTGATGTTTGCAGAATATTACTGTCAGAGTCTGCAAGGCTCAATTTCCAATCCCAGTAAATCCTCTGGAGACCAGTTCGTTCCAGTAAAGATTTCCTTATTGAGAAGAAGCATACAGCATTCCATAGATTGCTGAAACTGAAAACCCCACACTCGGAGGCTTCCTTTTAACCCCCCTCTCTGCTTTCAAGTTTCAGTCTTTTTCGCTCCTTCCTTCAGATCTCTTCTTGGTCTCACGCCTGCTTGACCTTGCAAATTCCTGAGAGCTTGATAATGTCCCATCTGTCTCTGCTGTCTACCTGACTCTCCCCCCACCCTTGGTTTTATGGCAGGAACGAGCAAGCAGCTTGTATAAACTAACAATTCTAATAAAATAACACTTCTACTTTATGGCCGGAATAAGCAAACATTCTACCTAGGTTAACAACTCTAATAACTCTACTAGTTAGATCCATCTGACAATTGATTGATTGTGAGGATCCTGACAATTACTTAATTTTAATATCTCTACACTTTCATCTATGTTAATAAAAATGAAAAAATATTTGGCTTCCTTGCAAATTTCTCTTACTAAATTTTTAAGGATCTTACAATCAAACTTCTGCTGCTGTCCTCAGAGTCTGGGTTTGTGCCAAGAGCAGAACTATTTGAAAAGGTACAGATAAGAACCAGACGGTTACTCCAGTGAGGCTGATCATGAGCAGACAAAATCAGAATTCTTGTCCAGAGGAATTAACTCCTTGTTCCTCTGTGTTGGTAAAGGAGATAGATGTTAGGAATCCTTTTGCTTTGCTGCCAGGAATGAGCAAGACTGTGCCCTGTGGAGATTAGAGGGTTTAAGCAGGATTTTACTAGTCTGCTCTCTAACAACTTTTCATCCACACCAATAGTTTCATGTCTATCCTCCAACAAGAACAACTCAGTTGTTGTAGCAAATCTGATGACAATACAGCCATTTTTTCCTATGGTTCACTGAATGTAATCCATCCATGTTCCAAGGGACATACTCCATATCTTGTCTTTCTCAAAGAGAAGAACCTTGCAGATCTTCTCCTTTTGATCAACTACCGCAAAAATGTTCAGATCTTGATCTAACACTTCAGTCTATTAGATGCACCCATGCAGTCCTCTTTGTCATCACAACAAAATTTATGTTAAGTTGGGAGCTTGTCCTAAGTCAACACACAAACTCTCAAATAAAAATTACTTTTCAGGTCCTCCTCCTTCAGTGATACAGATCTCAGCTGATTCTTTGGACCCCACATCTATTAATGCTTCTACTTCTTTTGAATGACCATCAACTCTCTCCTCAGGTATATGAATTTTGTCCTGGAACATTGCAGGATGGTGTAGTAAACAGTCCAACCCAGCAGTTATATATTACAGTATATATGACAATTTTAAATTCTACCACTCAAGAGACCTGGAATACAGAGCCCAGATATTTTAATGGCTTTACATATTATTCCCTCATGGCTAGGCCTAGTCAAAAAGGTAGTTGGATGCTTGGGGGAGAGAGTATTTCTAAATCACACTGCATGGACATGTCTCACCTGTTATTTTCTGTGATCAATTAGCTATTGCCCTCCCTTTAAAAGTTGGCTCTTTCTCTAAGTTTAGTTTGTATTAGTTTCTGCTATTAACATTCTTAATAAAAATTATATTTAAAAGAGTAGGATGAACATATTTCCTCCTTAAAAATGTATATTTCCTATTTCATAAGTATATCTCTCAAATTAACAGTGGTGGGACCATTCTGAATTCTGGCTTTTAGATTTAACATCCAAATTCTCCAGTTAGATACTTGCTGGTTATTTCAGTGGTAGGATGGGAACAAATGATGAGGCTCTCTTTCAGCATTATAAAACATCATATTCTTTGATTGGTCTTTCCTTAAGATCCTCAGTGTATCTGTGCCTGATGATGCAGAAAGCACAGTAACTTTTGGTATTCCAGAGGGGCCTCCACTTTAGGTTATATGTTAAATTCTAATGAGTTTGTGTGTGTCTTTCCATCTACTGAATGACCATCGTAGAGAGTAAGTAAGATCACCTTGACAGAACCATTACCTTGGCAAAGGGGGCTGAAACACTTTTTAAGTCCTGGGAAACAAAATAATATTCAGAAGCAGCTAAAGCAGATGCCTCCCTGATTCACTGGGGTATAAGAAGTGGGGGAAGCACTGCACAATCAGACTTGCAAGATTCTGTCACTATAGCCAATCTCAGTAAAGGTAGTTCTAGTCTTTCTGTGGCACTGACTTCTTGGTTTGGTCTACCTAATGGGGTTGACACCACCTACTCCTGGCAGGATCCTTTACTCTTAATTTAATTGAGTGGAGCCAATCTTTATAAGCCATTGATTCCCTTGCAGCTGACAATTATTTTTGTCCAGTATGGTTCAATAAACCATCTGTGGCTATAGCTCAATTCTTTGTAGATCTGACAGTTGATCATTTGATACATCAGTCTATAAGCGTGGCTAGCAGTGCTCATAAAATACTGCATTTATCGGCCTATAACACACACACAGGTATATAACACGCACCTTAATTTTGAAGGAAGTTTGAGTAAAAAAACTTAAATTTAAAATAAATGACTTGGAAGCATAATAAAGGGAGCTCTGAACTTTCTGTTTATTAATATTTATAACACTGATAAGGTAATTACATAATATGAAAGAAAAAGCACCTCTTTGAAGGAAGAAAACTGGCGCTTCCTATCGCTGGCGCGAGTGCCTGAGCTCCACAAAGCAGGAGGTGAGCAGCAGGCGAGCGAGCGAAAACTGTGCTCCCCGGCGCTCACACGAGCAAAAACCACACTCCCCAGTGCCAGTTTTCACTCGCACAAGCACTGGAGAACTCCGGTTTTCACTCGCACGAGCTGGGGAGCATGGGTTTTCGCTTGCGTGAGTGCTGGGGAGCACAGTTTTCGCTCACTCACCTGCCTCTCACTTCTGGAGCTGCCCTGGTTACAGCCCTGGTTCAAATGAAGGCGCCACTCTCCCAGCCCTGCCGCTTGAGTATTGGTGTATAACACACAGCTAGGATTTCTGCCCCAAATTTTAAGGAAAAGGGCGCGTGTTATATGCCGATAAATACAGTAATCACTCTATTCCAAAATATTATTAGTTTTACTCAGGAATATGTAAAACATGATCAGTGCCTTTCCTCTCTTCAGTTCAATCAGTGATCTAAACCCTGGTTTGATAGAGAATGCATTGCAGCAAAAGCATTGGTAAAACTTGCATATAAGAATGCCCTAATGTTTCCCTTTCTCTTTCAGGAAAACCATTCATACTCTAAAAAGTGTTACAAGAGGTTTCCAAGAGAAGAAACAAAGTTATGCATTAAAGGACTGAGCTAAAATACAACATGCTGTAACAAAATGACTGCCTGTTCCAGCATCTTATTTCTTTATTCTCAGTAAAATCTAACCTGGTAATAACAACAAGTGAGAACCAGTTTGGGGTAGTAGTTAAGGCATCAGGCTAGAAACTGGGAAACAATGAGTTCTAGTCCTGCCTTAGACACAAAGCCATCTGGGTGACCTTGTGCCAGTAACTGTCTCTCAGTCCTAGGAAGGAGGCAATGGCAAACCACTTCTGAAAAACATTGCCAAAAAATTACAGGGAAATTGAATGTGCTCCAATTTCCCAACTGAAATATAGCAGAGCCCCTGGCAAAAATACCAGAACTTTTAAAATCTAACCCTGTTTGGTGGCATCTATGTCTGCCCCCCTTTTTACTGCCATAAATAACTCCTAGATTCCAAAAGAGTGTCTTAATTCCACCATTCTGCCCATGTACAAAAAAAGGGGCCATATCAGATCTTGCAAATTACTACCCTATCTTTTTTTAATCTGTATTTAGTAAATTGCATGCCAGATTTTTATACTATAAACTCTTGGATTGGATGCTCTCCAAGAATATCTTCATCCCAGAACAGGCAGGGTTAGACCTGATCATTCAGCTATGGACCAATGTACAATATTGTACCACCTAGCTGAGAAATATTGTGGTCTTTCCAAAGATGCTTCATGTTGCTTTTATAGACCTAAATGCCGCCTTTGACTTCATACCATGTGAGAGATTCTTTAAACAACTAGCCGCAAGATTGATTGATTGTTGTTTTCTCAAACTGATAATTTCACTACATCTTGACACTACCATTCAAGTTAAGGGAAATTGTAAAGGAGACTTAACTGAGCCAGTAGGGACTGTTTGTAATTATGCCTTCAGTATTTCATCTCACAGGATTTTCCATCATACAAAAATACTTTTTTCCTTAAGGATTTTAAATCTCTGGATTCAACATACCTTCCTTCAGAATTCATCTCTACTCTTCTGCTCTTCTGAAGCTGTTTTCATTTCTAATGATTCTCCTCTGAATATTACAAATTCAAGGATAACATGATCACTTTCCACCAAGGTCACTTTCACTTCTTCAACCAGTTTCTCCCTGGTTGGTGAAGATTAAGTTCAGGATAACAATCCCATCCCATCCCTTCCCCTTCCCCTTGCCTTCCCCTTCTTCTTCTCCGAGGATAAGCATTTGTTGGTGCTCTAACTCTTGACCGAGTTAGATTCTCAGCAGATGTCAGGATGATTGACACTTCGATACTGCCCATCATTGGTCATCTGATGCAGAAATAACTCATTTGTATCTTCTGCCTGCCCAGATGGTCTGTTATAAACAAAAATATCACCTTGGGTTTTCATTGCTTTTATTCTTACCCAAGCACCTTCAATGGGATTTTTATATTCTGACGCCTCAATTTTTGTGCAAGTATACTTTTTTTGTTGGTAGTGGTGGTGCCTTCAAGTCAGTGTTGACTTCTGGCAACTGCTTGGACAAGTCCATGCAGTTCTCTTCGCAGTATTTTCAGAAGTGGTTTGCCATTGCTGTCTTCCTAGGTCCAAGAGAAAGTACTTGGCCCAAAGTTGCCCAGCTGATTTTGTGCCTAAGGCAGAAGTAGAACTCACAGTCTCCTGGTTTCTAGCCTGGTGCCTTTAACCACTACACCAAACTAGCTCTCATACTTCTTCTTTACATGCACTATTTCTATTGTGTGTGCCTTCAAGTCAGTGTTGACTCCTGGTGACTACCTGGACTAGTCCCTGCAGGTTTTTTGGCAAGGTTTTTCAGAAGTGGTTTGCCATTGCCTCCTTCCTAGGACTGAGAGACAGTGACTGGCCCAAGGTCACCCAGCTGGTTTCATGTCAAAGGTAGAATTGGAATTCATGGTCTCCCAGTTTCTAGCCTGGTGCCTTAACCACTACACCAAGCTGGATCTC
Source organism: Liasis olivaceus (assembly GCA_030867105.1). Classification (NCBI taxonomy): domain Eukaryota; kingdom Metazoa; phylum Chordata; class Lepidosauria; order Squamata; family Pythonidae; genus Liasis; species Liasis olivaceus. Next base: position 63,069,948 of record CM061351.1, read on the forward strand.
CTTATTTCTATTAGGTCTGTTCCTTTTAAATGCATTGTAACCTTCCAGTGCTGTGTGCCAATCATAAGTACCATCCCACTCAGTGATGCCTAACATATTTATTTCACGGAGTTAGAATCTCTAATTCTCCCTGTTTGTTAATTCGTTAATTTCTCTAGAATCTCTAATTCTCCCTGTCCCATATTCTATGCTTTGGTATAGAGACACCAAAGTTTTTAAGTGGCACCACTACTGACCACTCTGTTAAATTCTGAGTCCCCATTCTGGTCTCCTGCTTCTCCCTTTGAGTTCTGCTTTCTTGACCGTAGGCCTTGGCTGGACATTACATTCTGAGCTTATGCCACCCTCCTTCTTTTGCTCTAAGATGATTCATATGAGCAGCATGCCCCAGCCAAGTACAGATCACTTACCATTTCTTGAGGGCAAGAATACATGATATTTAGCCCACCAAGAAGTTAATTTCCATCCATCTTTTTCTTCTATGAATGAAAAGTAGTTGTTTCTGGCTTGTGCCAGCTCAAATACTGCTGCTCACTTTGCCCGCTGTGCTTCATTTCATTGTAAGCAAACATCTCTAGTCCAATTGGCTCTTGTGCACTGTAGCAGGAGTTGTATCTAATATACCTAATTCTAATATTAGCAGATATTGTTTTAGAAATGTTTTAACAAAACAAAATAAGCATGCTCATAATTGTTTTTATAAAGCAAAGGAAACATTTTAGACCATCTTTTTTATTACACACACCCAGAGAGAGGGAGAGAGAGAGAGAGAGAGAGTTTCTCTTGACTGATAATTATGATATACAGGTGAAACTCGAAAAATTAGAATATCGTGCAAATGTTCATTTATGTCAGTATGGCAACTCAAAAGGTGAAACCAATATATGAGATAGACGCATTACATGCAAAGCGAGATATGTCAAGCCTTACTTTGGTATAATTGTGATGATTATGGTGTACAGCTTATGAAAACCCCAAATTCACAATCTCAGAAAATTAGAATATTACATGACATCAATAACACAGGGATTGGAAATAGAACAATATCGGACCTCTGCAAAGTATAAGCATGCATATGTACTCAGTACTTGGTTTGGGCCCCTTTTGCAGCAATGACTGCCGCAATGCGGCGTGGCATGGATGCTATCAGCCTGTGGCACTGCTGAGGTGTTATGGAAGACCAGGATGCTTCAATAGCGGCCTTCAGCTCCGCTGCATTGTTCGGTCTCATGTCCCTCATCGTTTTCTTGGCAATGCCCCATAGATTCTCTATGGGGTTCAGGTCAGGCGAGTTTGCTGGCCAATCAAGCACAGTAATCCCATGGTCATTGAACCAGGTTTTGGTACTTTTGGCAGTGTGGGCAGGTGCCAAGTCCTGCTGGAAAATGAAGTCAGCATCCCCATAAAGCTCGTCTGTGGAAGGAAGCATGAAGTGCTCCAAAATCTCCTGGTAGATGGCTGCGTTGAGCCTGGACTTAAAGAAGCACAGTGGACCAACACCAGCAGATGACATGGCTCCCCAAATCGACACAGACTGTGGAAACTTCACACTGGACTTCAAGCATCGTGCATTGTGTGCCTCTCCATTCTTCCTCCAGACTCTGGGTCCTTGGTTCCCAAATGAGATGCAAAAGTTGCTCTCATCAGAAAAGAGGACTTTGGACCACTGGGCAACAGACCAGTTCTTTTTTTCTGTAGCCCAGGTAAGACGCTTCTGACGTTGTTTGTTGTTCAGGAGCGGCTTGACAAGAGGAATACAACATTTGAAGCCCATGTCCAGGATCCGTCTGTGTGTGGTGCTCTTGATGTACTAACTCCAGCCTCAGTCCACTCCTTGTGAAAGTCCCCAACACTTTTGAATGGCCTTTTCCTGACTATCCTCTCCAGGCTGCGGTCATCCCTGCTGCTTGTGCACCTTTTTCTACCACACTTTTCCCTTCCACATAACCTTCTATTGATGTGCTTTGATACAGCACTTTGGGAACATCCAACTTCTTTTGCAATTACCTTTTGGGGCTTTCCCTCCTTATGGAGGGTGTCAGTGATGGTTTTCTGCACAACTGTCAGGTCAGCAGTCTTTCCCATGCTTGTGATTCCTACTGAACCAGCCTGAGAGACCATTGAAAGGCTCAGGAACCCTTTGTAGGTGTTATGGATTCATGAGCTGATTAGAGTGGGACACTTTGAGCCTAGAATATTGAACCTTTTCACACTATTCTAATTTTCTGAGATTGTGAATTTGGGGTTTTCATAAGCTGTATGCCATAATCATCACAATTATACCAAAGTAAGGCTTGACATATCTCACTTTGCATGTAATGCGTCTATCTCATATATTGGTTTCACCTTTTGAGTTGCCATACTGACATAAATGAACATTTGCACGATATTCTAATTTTTCGAGTTTCACCTGTACTTTAAAATAGTAGGGCATTTCCCCCATTTTGAAGTCAACAAGGGGAAAAGTTAGTCACCCTACGAACTAGCATTAATATTCAAGCAGTACCCATCTTTAAACATGTGCTCAAAGCTGCTTTCTACTACCTCACAGCAGAAAGTTACACTTTTTCTCTCTTCTCAGGATGAATTCACATTGTCACATTGCTTTACTTAGTGCCACATAATCAGGTAATGTGCTGTCTATCACTACTAGTCTCTATTAAGCAAGCCTACAGAAAAGGCATCATCCTCAGTGCTGTAACCATATCTTCAGTGGACTATTTTCTTGGATAAATAAGTGCTTAGAAAGGGTCTATTTACCTAATTTACAAGAATCTCTATTTGTTCATTTATTATTTTGTTAATGATAAATATAAAAATAAGATTTAACACATTTTTAAGGGGAAAATGGCAAATCTACTTATAAAAGATATAAAAAGTTGGAAACACAGTTGACCAAGTAACTAGAATTTTTTCACACTATGCTTAATAGAACCTTCATGGTTATAGAAATATAGTTGCATGTTTTCACAGACAGTAGTCATTGCACCAACCCAAGCTACCAAATATTTCTCCAGCGCTGATCTATTATTGATAACTTTGTATTCTCCAATATTTGATATGTTCTTGTTATGCCAAAATAAAACTCTTCCCTTCCCTCCACACAAACATGAAGCTTTGTTAGCAGTTTATGACAGTATTTTAATATTTGACAGACTTACAAATCAATAGAACTCACTATTGTAAAACTTTTCCTGACACCCATTGGTCGACAGTCTCCACTTGCCACCAATTCCCCTAAAGGATGTAATAATAAGGCATCAGGCTAGAAACTGGGAGACTGTGAGTTCTAGTCCTGCCTTAAGAACAAAGCCAGCTGGGAGACCTTGGGCCAGTCACTCTCTCTCAGCCCTAGGAAGTAGGCAATGGCAAACTACTTCCAAAATTTTGCCAAGAAAACTTCAGGGACTTTTCCAGGCAGTCACCAGGAGTCAAAAACTGACACAAAGGCACCCCCCCCAAAAAAAGATTTATGACAAATTCCCCCCCCCCCCCAAAAGCCTTTGCTACATCTTCACATAGCTTTATTTTGGGAGAAGGGGGAAGCAGTGGCCATCAGGGAGAATTCTAGCAGCAAAAGTAACTTTTCCTATCCCATATCAATGAGAGAGGAGATAAGATCTGTTTATCAACAGCAGCACATTGTTCCCAAGGCAAATTCAAAGGTTTCTTGAAAGATCTTTTTGTTCCATCCTCAGTTAGAGTGACATTTTATATTCAACACATTTTAGATGTGTATTTTTTCCAAGAGTTATCATATGTAACTCTTCATATCTGTTCACTGGCTTCTCGTTCCACTGTGGTCGTTGGCTCCACTAAAAGTGAAGCCATCTTCAGTCCGCCCTTGCTTCCCTGGAAGTCGCACATCTTCCTTTTTTCTGTCAATTCTGCTTAGTTCCATTTGAATTCAGTTTCCTGTGTGGAGAGGACCAAAGCAAGTCTTAGCAGTTTATATAATATGACCCTCTTTCCCCCACTTATAGGTAATTATTTGGGGAAAAAATCTTTATCAGAGAAATAAGATTAATTACTATATTAGTTACATAATATACACAGAATTATATACATGTATATATAATGTGTATAATGTATATATACACACACACACACACACACACAAATAAACATCCAAGTGAGAAAGTAAAAATCTCCCTCCTGAGTATAGGGTTGTAACATTATTTTTATTGGTATTTTACTGAAAGCCAGAAAGCCAGGTTCTCACCTTATATTCTACATCAGTCCTGCACAACTTGTAGGGGGGAAAGAGCAACATTGCTAAATTAAAAATAATCACAGACTGCAAAGGAATACTGGGTGTGCTGATCAGTTGTTTGGTGGTTAGCAGAGAGGAGGCAGCACTGGAGCTGGTGGCATTGGTAAGGCCTGGAGGTGTTGGAGGCTCTCAGCAGCATGACTTTGGGGGCAGTGGTGGCAGTGAATCCTTCTTGGCAGTGGCAATATAAGTTTTTTAAAAAGCCAGTGGGCTGCACAAGGCTAGCCTCTCAACAACTGATCAAAACATAATTTCTTAAACATTCTTGGCATCTGCAAAGTATCACCCATCTACACACAAGCAATGGTATATCGTATCTTAACTATGATTTTACCACTTTTGAACCAGTTACTTCTAATGCATTTTCAGGCCTTTATAATTATTGTGACATGGTCAACAAAGATTAATTTGAAACAATTCATATATATGTCCCATGGATGAAAATGAATACATAGAATTAAACAAGCGGTTCATGAAAAAGAAAGTTTCAGAAAAGGATTTAGAATGAGAAGGTGTTCCTAAAAATACACTTTTAAAAATCTCATTCTTATTCTGGATTTTGCAAACCTTAGTTTTTACAACTAATTTCAGTACTTTGACTGCTTGCTAATACTATTTAGTTAGAATAAGGTATAAATATATGCATCTAAATACATCAATTAGCTGTTTATAAAACATTTTAAAGAAGCCTAATTAAGTTCATGTTATCCCATAGTGAGATCCATCAGAAAGTCATTGTTTGTAGAGTATGTTTTTCTTTTAGACAAATACTCTGTATTTAATCCCTTTTGTAGTCTATGTATACATCAAGCTTTTAACATCTATTGCATGACTTTCCAGGCCCTTGGCAAGGGTTTTTGTGAGCAATATGTATAGCATCTTCTTCTCATTGTGCAGCTAAGACAAATGCTCTGCCCTCTAGCCCCTTCTTAAGCAGATTGCCAACAGAAGCTCCTCTCATGTGGCACTAATTGAAATGATTGGTGGAAGGGGATGTTGTGAGCACATTCGGTCTGGTTAAGGCTTATCTGCCTGGGGGAGGGGAAAAGCAAAATAAAGGGGAGGGAGGGAGAGAGAGAAAAAGAGGCTGAGAGAATGCAAAATGCTTGCAGGAATGAAGCTCAGGACTACTCAGCTTCCGGTCCAGCCTTAAGCTGGAAGACAAATAAAGAATCTATGCTCAGTTACAACTACCGAAAGAGAAAAAAATGTCCAGAAAATCTGGCTGAGAATGTTTTTATGAGGTAGAGACGACAAGATCCTCTTAGCAGGTCAGTCTGATATAGTCTGATATAGCTTTCAGAGATGCTACCGGTATGACCAGCAAATAATGCACAATTGTGTCATTAAAACATACTGGATATTAGAAAATGATTGTTTACACGCTATATTAAATGCTTAAAACAAAGCATACTGCCTTTTGTCTACATTCATTAAGAATTTCATCTGTGATATTGGTATCTTACTGACAGTGCTGATAGCTGAGCAGAGCAACTTCAGCCAAGGCATGTTTTGAAAAAATTTAAAACTTAAATATTATTTGATTTCCTTTTTGTGTGCATGTAGTTTATCAATGGAACAAGAGAGAGCTATTTTAAAATGTGTATTAGGAACTGTGATCTGAAACATCCCTGAATCCATCTGCGGATTTAATCTTTTTTTCCTTTAATAGCCTTGGTTGTAATGTTAACATATTAACAAATTCTGGAAAGAAAGCAACCCTTTAATGAGAATTTGAATTCGGAATTTCAATTTTATATGTACTGAAAGGTTGGCATTGAAATCAAACTCAAAGGTGACATGACAGTGTATGTGTGTACATTTTTTCTTTCTAAAAGTTAAATTTCTCTTTTTAATTTTTTGTGATCAACCTTTTTTTTAAAAAAGTTAACTTATATTAAACAATCCTTATCAGTTTTGTCAATCTTTTTTGTAGTTCAATGGTTAAAAATTGAACAAAAATAGTTAATTTAAATCAGCAGATTTGGGTAGGCATGGTTGGCATAAACTTTCTTTATATTATTTTATATGAATACTAGCCATATATTTGATCTTAGAAGAATCTAACCTCAATTCATTATATTGTACAATAGTATTTCCAACTGTACATCCAAAATTACCAGGCTCAATATAATACATATTTTAAGACTGATTTATAATTAATTTATTCTCAACATAATTGCTTTTTTCCTCTATATTGTAAATACTATAGAAAATACCTGATTTGCTATTATATCTCCTAAATTTATACTGTCCAGTTTAGAATACCTATAATGAGGAGTAATGAAGTATACATTACAATCACCAAAACAAAAAGAGAAATTAAACTGATGGTTTTTATTTTATTGGTTTAAAAATATTTAGGATTTTGGAAAAATTAGAAAAATAAAATCAAAAGTAATCAAAGTAAGACTATATAGGGTTTAAAATAAATGGTGGTGAAATATATAAAAGTTGTATAGTATTTTGGCCACAAGAGAAAAGTCATGTGTAACATTCAGCCTATATAAATATATATCGTGGAAATTCAGGAGTTGGGGGTGCAACCTGAGTAGACGCCATATCATGAACTGTTTTCAGCATACTGCAATGGAAATTTATTGATATTTTACTTTGGTTCTACAATTCCAGTAATGCAATAATAAAGCAACAAAATGTATATTGGATCCAGCTGTTTATGAAACCATCATTCCCTTCTATAATATATCAAACATTGCTAAAATTAGTCAAGTATTGCTGTAAACAAGGAAGTTGATAATGCCCTGTAATCCCATCAGGCAGCCCTACTTATACTTTCTGGAAGTGGTAGATATTCTAAGTTTTGATAACAAATATACAAAAATATCTCATATTGCCATAAAGATTAGCAAACTTCTTTTGGCATAAGATTTAATGGATGCAATTTTTTTAATTTTTTCAGCTGTCACAAGCCTTTTTTTCATTTCTGTAGTGCCTGTAATAAATAGCATTACAGACACTAGCAGTGGCATACTTTCCTGTACCATAATGCAAACAACTTCAAAATATATTTATAAGGTGTCAATATCTTTAAAAGTTATTCACAGGTAAAAAAAAAAAAAAAGGTAATACAGTTATTCAGTAAGGAGAAGAAGCAAATCCTTCCTTCCAGAATAATAGAAAGAAGAGAGATCTTTAAAAAAAGTGTTAGTCTTTCCCTAATCGTGAAATGCCTGATACCTGAGAAAGTTTATGTAGCTTTATAATAACTGGCATGTGTGTATTATGAGCAGTGAGCCTTAGATAATTAGGGGTATAGTTGCTTAGTCCTGCTGTGTATGTACTTTCTTGATTGAAAGGAAGTTTTAATTCAGGGGTTTGGGTACTGTGTGGGTACTGGGTACTATCCAGAAACAGAAAAGAAAAGTAGGGTTCTTATCAACAAGATACCAATTGAAAAAGTGGGAAGTCAAGTGTGTAACCTGCAAGAATGGGCAAGATGGTTAGCTTCTCAAGATTATTTTTTCCTAACATGTTTGCCAAGCAAGTAAAATAATTTGCACATAATTAAAAGAGCAAGGTAACACAAACTAAGCCAGCCCTAAAATACTGTGTACTTGCTATCATCTTGCGGCTTAACTAGGAAAGCACAATGTAATTATGAATATGCAAGTCAGAAGGTAGGGCAGTAATTATGATGTATTATAAGAGTATAAGAATGCTCTATTATGATTTATTTTCTAAATATTTTAAATATAACTCTTTTTTCTGCTTGGTCTGCCATCAATAATACATTAAAAATCAACAGGAGATTGAAAACAGCTCATGGGTTTCCTGCATTACATAGCAATTTCAGAGCCAATGAGATTTAACTGAGATATTATAGTTTATTCTGTACATTTACTTAATGAAGTTGAATGTGTAGGCGTTTAGTATTCATGACAAGATTGTCAGAAAAATGAGACTTCAGATTTAAAATGCCAGCAAATTCAAGGCAGCTTTTTTTTTTAATGCTTTCTCGCAAATGTCCTCTGTGTGTGTGTATGTGTATACACATATTTAAATATACATAGACACACATACACACTACTGAAGCAATACTGCTGAAGATTGTACAGAAACAAATTAAAAGAAAAGAGGGATAATTATTATCAAGAATATGCTGAAGTAAATATGATACAATTTCATTATATTGCCATTTTTCTGGGGCAGGCCTGCATTGACAAGCATTTTTATCCAGAGATTCTTGGTTCTCTTTTTATTAGTTAGTTTCAAGGCAAGATAATAAACAGTATGCTTAAAATTTGCAAGTTTCCCAAATTGAGTTAAAATAATTGGCAGAAAGATTATGATTCCTGTTGTGATATACATGGTGTTCTCAGCTGCTACTCTTGCCTGGTGTGATAATACTGCCTGGCCTAACAGCTGCACTGCCCTCCCATTTTCAATGCTGTTTCTCATTGACTTCTGAAAGGCCACTCTGTACCTGAATGATGGCTGATCTGCACATATACTTTGCTATCCAATCTCTCCAAGAGCTATTTTGATTAGAGCTGAATGCTCCAGAACACCCTATTTGGCAAATGTAATGTCTTTTTACTATCTTATCAGCTATTAAACTGAACAGCTATGCAGTAAGTTAGGAGACGATTATGGATTGTCAAGGGACAATACTTCAGGCCTCAGCACAATCACCAGCACATCAGCATAACCACCAATTATGTGCAGTGTAAGGGAAGCATACTGTATGACCTTGTCTATTGGGTACTCCTGCAATATCTAACAAAGCTGCTTCTCCATGCTAAGCCTAGCTTGGTGTTGGAAGGAGCAGCTGTAGGGCACTCTTGAATCCCTCAGGTACTATGCTGGTCCTGCTGGTTAGTAACTCTTCCTCTAAAAAATGTCAGATATAAAAGCAAGTAGCCCTGGAAATAGCAGCTGATTTTTTCCTGCTTTCCATGTTCTCTAACAATTGACTGTACTCCTTAAATGCATTACTGTGGTGTTTTAGCCTGGGCTGAATCTTGCCTGCGATAGCAGTGCTTTAAAGCTCTTGCTTGGTGACCAACCTGATGAAGGATGTTCCCCAAAAGATCTGTTTTTCTTGGAATTGGGCAAGTGAGGCAAGAACATCATATGGCCAAAAAAACTGCATGGCAGTTCATCATCTGAGCCAACAACTGCTCTCCTTTGGTCAACAGTAGGATTGTTGTTGATCAGTCGTTAAGTCGTGTCCGACTCTTCATGACCCCATGAACCACATTGCGCCAGGCCTTCCTATCTTTCACTGCCTCCCTGAGTTTGCTCAATTTCATGCTCATTGCTTCAGTGATGCTATCTAGCCATCTCATCCTCTGCCGTCCTCTTCTCCTTTTGCCTTCCATCTTTCCCAGCATCAGGGTCTTTTCCAAAGAGTCCTCTCTTCGCATTACGTGACCAAAGTATCTGAGCTTGAGCTTCATTATCAATCCTTCCAATGAGCAATCAGAGTTGATTTCCTTTAAGATTGACTGGTTTGACCTCCTAGCAGTCCAGGGGACTCTTAAGAGTCTTCTCCAGCACCACAGTTCAAAGGCATCAATTCTTCGGCATTCAGCCTTCTTTATGGTCCAGCTTTCACAGCCATATATTACTACTGGAAAAACCATAGCTTTGACTATGCGGATCTTTGTCGGCAAGGTGACGTCTCTGCTTTTTAATATGCTATCTAGGTTTGCCATAGCTTTCCTCCCAAGGAGCAAGCGTCTTTTAATTTCATAGCTGCAGTCCCTGTCTGCAGTGATCTTGGAGCCCAAATAAATGAAGTCTGTTACTGCTTCCATTTCTACCCCTTCTATTTGCCAGGGATTGATGGGTCCAGATGCCATGATCTTAGTTTTTTTAATGTTGAGTTTCAAGCCAGCTTTCGCACTCTCCTCTTTCACCCTCATCAAGAGGCTCTTTAGTTCTTCTTCACTTTCTGCCATTAGGGTGGTATCGTCTGCATATCTGAGGTTATTGATGTTTCTCCCTGCAATCTTAATTCCGGCTTGTGATTCTTCCAGCCTGGCATTTCTCATGATGTACTCTGCATATAGGTTAAATAAGCAGGGTGACAGTATACAGCCTTGTCGTACTCCTTTCCCTATTTTGAACCAATCGGTTGTTCCATGACCGGTTCTAACTGTTGCTTCTTGGCCCGCATACAGATTTCTCAGGAGACAGGTAAGGTGGTCTGGTATCCCCATCTCTTTAAGAATTTGCCACAGTTTGTTGTGATCCACACAATCAAAGGCTTTTGCATAGTCAATGAAGCAGAAGTAGATGCTTTTCTGGAACTCTCGTGCTTTCTCCATGATCCAGCGAATGTTGGCAATTTGATCTCTAGTTCCTCTGCCTCTTCGAAACCCAGCTTGTACATCCAGTAGTTCTCGGTTCACGTACTGCTGAAGCCTAGCTTGTAGGATTTTGAGCATAACCTTGCTAGCATGTGAAATGAGTGCAATTGTGCGATAGTTTGAGCATTCTTTGGCATTGCCCTTCTTTGGAATTGGAACATAAACTGACCTTTTCCAATCCCGTGGCCACTGTTGCGTTTTCCAAACTTGCTGGCATATTGAGTGCAGCACTTTAACAGCATCGTCTTTTAGTATTTTAAATAACTCAGCTGGAATACTGTCATCTCCACTAGCTTTGTTGTTAGCAATGCTTCCTAAGGCCCACTTGACTTCCTCTCTAGGATGTCCGGCTCAAGGTCAGTGACCACAGCAGCATGGACATCAGGGACATTAAGATCTTTGTTGTACAGTTCTGTGTATTCTTGCCACCTCTTCTTAATCTCTTCTGCTTCTGTTAGGTCCCTGCCTTTTTTGTCCTTTATCATGCCCATCTTTGCACTAAACGTTCCTTTGATATCTCCAATTTTCTTGAAGAGATCTCTAGTCTTCCCCATTCTATTGTTTTCTTCAATTTCTTTGCATTGTTCATTTAAGAAGGCCTTCTTATCTCTCCTTGCTATTCTCTGGAAATCTGCATTCAGTTGCTTATATCTTTCCCTTTCACCCTTGCTTTTCGCATTCCTTCTTTCCACAGCTATTTGTAAAGCCTCATCAGACAGCCATTTTGCTTTCTTGCATTTCTTTTTCTTTGGGATGGTTTTAGTTGCTGCCTCCTGTACAATGTTACAGACCTCCGTCCATAGTTCTTCAGGCACTCTGTCTACCAAATCTAATCCTCTAAATCTATTCATCACCTTCACTGTGTACTCACATGGAATATGATCTAAGCCATACCTGAGTGGTCTAGTGGTTTTCCCTACATTCTTCAATTTAAGCCTAAATTTTGCAGTAAGAAGCTCATGATCTGAGCCACAGTCAGCTCCTGGTCTTGTTTTTGCCGTCTGTATAGAGCTTCTCCATCTTTGGCTGCAAAGTATGTAATCAATCTGGTTTCGGTATTGACCATCTGGTGACGTCCATGTGTAGAGTCGTCTCTTGTGTTGTTGGAAAAGAGTGTTTGCTATGACTAGCTTGTTCTCTTGACAGAACTTTATTAGCCTTTGCCCTGCTTCATTTTGTACTCCAAGGCCAAACTTGCCTGTTATTCCAATTATTCCTTGACTTCCTACTTTAGCATTCCAATCCCCTATGATGAAAAGGACATCTTTTTTTGGTGCTAGTTCTAGAAGGTGTTGTAGGTCCTCATAGAACTGTTCAACTTCAGCTTCTTCGGTATCAGTGGTTGGGGCATAGACTTGGATTACCGTGATGTTGAATGGTTTTCCTTGGATACGCACTGAGATCATTCTGTCATTTTTGAGGTTGTACCCCATTACTGCCTTTCCCACTCTCTTATTGACTATGAGTGCAACTCCATTTCTTCTAAGGGTTTCTTGCCCACAGTAGTAGATATAATGGTCACCTGAATTAAATTCACCCATTCCCGTCCATTTCAGTTCGCTGATTCCCAAGATGTCGATGTTCGATCTTGTCATCTCATGTTTGACCACATCCAGCTTGCTTTGGTTCATGGATCTTACATTCCACGTACCTATACAATATTGTTCTTTACAGCATCGGACCTTCTTTTCGCTTCCAGATACATCCACAGCTGAATGTCCTTTCGGCTTTGGCCCAGCCGCTTCACTCTTTCTGGAGCTACTTGGAATTGCCCTCCGCTCTTCCCCAGTAGCATATTGGACACCTTCCGACCTGAGGGGCTCATCTTCCGGCGTCATATCTTTTAGCCTTTTAACATTGTCCATGGGGTTTTCTTGGCAAGAATACTGGAGTGGGTTGCCATTTCCTTCTCCAGTGGACCACATTTTGTCAGAACTCTCTGTCATGACCTGTCCGTCTTGGGTGGCCCTGCACGGTATAGCTCATGGCTTCACTGAGTTACACAAGCCCCTTCGCCACAACAAGGCAGTGATCCATGAAGGGGACAGTAGGATTATGAAGTTATATTTTTAATGGTAATTCAATGCCTATGGCACATTCTATCTTTTGCCTGCCTGTTTATGTAGGATAATGCAGTCAAAAAGTCACAGCTCCTGTATTCCTAGATAGACACATGGAAGGAGGCGGAGACTCTGTGAGGTCACTTCCGTTTACTCCTTCTCCATGCTCTCAAGGTGAAAGCACGTGTCACCTTGAGCTATACTCTAATTTTGTAATTTACTTAATACTTTAAATTTGCCGTTTAATTGTTGCTACTGTAACTGCTGTTCCGAAAAAAAAATACTTCATGTGAGTAAATGTTAATTTTGTCTTATCTCACAAGAAAACTGTGATTGTTGTTTTTCGAGGGGATAAAAGGGGTAGCACCAGGTATAATCCCATGCCCACAAAGGGTTATGGGCCCAGACATGACAAAATTTGAAATATTTTAGTGGATGTCGCTGGATTTTCTTAAGAGAGAAGAAAGATTCAAAGTGGCCTTTTTTTTTTTCCTGGTGAGCACATGGTGACTTCCATTGTCTCCATTGTGAAAGAAATCCCCCCCCCCCCCATTTTTCTTTTGCAGAACAGTAGCTAGGCAGAATAAGGTTTTTGATTTTTCATTGGAGATTTAAACTTAATTTTAAATTTTTGCACAATTTTGATTCCTGAGATGGCCAGTCAGAATCACACTGATGAGGGAAGCCTCAAGCTACCCAAACTGACAGAGAAGAATTTTATCCAATGGAAAAAACGCCTAGAGGTCATATTTGATCTTAAAGAAATTTTGGATTGTATCAAAAATGAAAAGCCTACTGGCACTACTGAAGAGGCTAACGCTTCAATCAAGGCACGGGAAAAGCAGAATAAGTTAGCAATGGCTATAATTCTGGACAGTATTTCAGCTGTGCAGATGATCCACATTAAGAAGAGGAATACTGCAGCCCAAATCCTTAAGAATTTGGAATTGTCATATGGATTTGCAAGTAAACGCTCTCACCGTGCTTGGATGAGAGACTTATTTAAGTTGAAACTCATATCCAAAGCAGATTGTAACAGTCATGTGACTCAATTCTTGACAATTATTGAAAAACTAGAACTCACAGAATACCCAATGCAGGAAGAACAGAAAGTTTGTTATTTCCTGGGATCACTAGGATCTAAGTTTGGATTTTGCAACCCTTATGGATGGGAAGACAGACTTAACTCTAAGAAAAGTGATTGCCCATCTGAGAGAAGAGTGTGTGGAAAGGAGACAAGAATCTCCCACTAGAAATGAAAAGGCCAATGATTCAAACTATATGTCCAAATTCCAAGTGAAGGCCAAAACGACACAAAAGAAAATTGTGTGCTTTAATTGTAATAAGGAAGGACATATAGCTAAAGCTTGCAAAGCTCCAAAGTCACAAAGGTTCCCTGCATTTAAGCGGCCAAATGCAAGAAAAGGGAAAAGTGAGGGAAGTTTTCTTTTACAAGGAAAGAGTCTAACTGTCAACAATTGTGAAACCAAGTCAAACAAATGGATTATAGATTCTGGAGCCTCTAGTCATTTCAGTCATGACAAGGACTTCTTTGAGGACATTAAAAGTATTGACCCATCACAAGGTAGCAGTATTCAAATTGCAGATGGAAAAATCATAAATGCACATGGAGAAGGGTCAGGAGTCCTGAAATGCAAAATAGGTTGTGAGATAAAAGAGAATCCCATACAAAGGGTTTTGTACGCTCCAGAACTGAACTGCAATATGCTTAGTGTCTCCACTCTAGCCAGAAAAGGTTTCCATATATTATTTGAAAATGATGTGTGCCAGGTGTCTAAAAATGGGAAATTGTATGCTGAAGCAAGCCTAATAGGTGGTGTACATGAGATGAATCTTTGGGAACCCCAATCAGCTAACATGGCGTACTCAAGCCAGAAGGATGAGGTGGATCCACAACTTTGGCACAGGAGACTTGGACACAGAGACATCAATGCTGTAATGGATTTGCAGCACAAGGAGCTTGCAAGAGGAATAAAGGTATCACTAAACGCTTTACCAACAACAAAGTGTGTAAGTTGTATCACAGAGAAAAGTGTTAAACCTTCTTTTCCATCATGTACTCAACAGAGAAGTACCAGAGTGCTTGAAATAGTTTACAGTGATGTGTGTGGTCCACTGAATATTCGCTCAATGGGAGGAAATAAGTACATTCTAATATTTCTGGATGATTTTTCAAGATATTGTGTTATGTATTTTCTCAAAGAAAAGAATCAAACACAAGATATGTTCAGAAACTATCTTGCTATGGTAAACAACAAATTCCAGAGATAACCCTTGGTTCTCATAACTGACAATGGGGGTGAGTACTGTTCACATGAGATGAAAACCTTGGAAGAGGAAGGAATTAAACATGTGAAAAGTGTTTCATACACACCACAGCAAAACTCAATTGCAGAAAGAAAGTTCAGATCCATTGTAGAGATGACAAGATGCATGTTAAAAGACGCATCTCTACCCCAGCGCATGTGGGGAGATGCAGCCGCAACTGCGGTGTGTCTCCAGAACAGATTGCCAACCAAAGGAGCTACACGCACACCTTTTGAGCTTTGGCATG
Organism: Liasis olivaceus; assembly: GCA_030867105.1. Classification (NCBI taxonomy): domain Eukaryota; kingdom Metazoa; phylum Chordata; class Lepidosauria; order Squamata; family Pythonidae; genus Liasis; species Liasis olivaceus. Next base: position 63,085,191 of record CM061351.1, read on the forward strand.
GGAGAATTCCTAATCTGTCGCACATTTGTGTGTTTGGGAGCCTTGCCTACGGCTATATTCCCAAAGAAAATAGGCACAAGTTAGACACCATAGTGTAAGGTTTACCCCGTTCGTCCAGAGAAACTCTCATGACACGTGTGTTCAACAAAGAAGTTTACTCAAGCGTAACGTACGTAATTACAGACAAAGCCAGGACTGGCTTGGCACATCTTGTGATACAATTTATAGTTCTCCGTTTCCTGCGCTTTGCCCCGTTGCTATGTTACAAATCTCTTGGTGTAATCCCCGTTCCACCGAAATGGCAGATTCAGTTCAGTTCTTTTGTCTCTTGATTGCTTTACCCCGCTGGCGTGGTCGTGGTTTCTCTTGGTTCTTTCAGTTGCGCGCAAAGCCGGGGTTTTCCAATTGCGCGCTGATCACTTTTCTGCGAGCCGCTGCTCAACCCTTTGTCTACGGCGCTCGCAGCTAATCAGCGTCGATACAAAATATCTGCTCTGCAGTTTTTAGTTAAGTGGTCCCAGGTGGCTCATTAATCAGCCGTGGTTTTCCCACTTCCCCTTTTTCCTCTGCTCACTCTCGGGCGGTAGAACGGACTCAGCATGGCTGGGCAAAACCCTAGCCATGCCGCGCCAGCTGAATCTGGCACATAGCACAAAAGGGCATTCTCGTGGGCTATGCCGCTGGAGGAAAAGGCTACAGAGTCATGGATCTTAAAACGGGACAGGTCAGCTCAAGACACGTAGTTTGTTTTGATGAACAAAGCCAAGTTGACAAAAGAGGAAATGTTATAGATTTTTCTGAGCTATCAGAAAAAGAAAAACCAGATCTCATATACTTTCCACCAGAAATGTATGATTGTCCAGATCTGCCTTCTGTTACCATAACACCATCTACAGAGAATGAACAGGAAGAAGACGCAGAGAACCAGACTCCCAGCAGTAGCACCAGAAATGAAGAGGAAATGCCTGATGTAGAGATGCATACATTGGAAGATGATGAGGAAGCTGATGAACCACAGATTAGACACTCATCAAGATCCAACAAAGGTGTCCCACCACCATGATTGTCCTACCTTGCAGGGTTGGCACAACCCCTAGAGTCTCCCAACTGGAAAGCAGTGGAAAAGATGCCAGCCACCGAAGCATGTGTCTGGAAGGATGCTGCGCAGGAGGAAATCAATGCACTGCACCAGAACAAGACATGGACTCTTACCCAGTTATCTCCAGGCAAAAAGGCTATTGGAATTAAGTGGGTCTTTAAAGTTAAACAAGATGCAGAATGGAAAGTACAGTGCTACAAAGCAAGGCTTGTAGCACAGGGGTTCAGTCAACAGTATGGAGAAGACTATGATGCCACTTTTGCCCCAGTGGTCTGTTGTGCAGAGCGCAGCAAAGCTCCCCAAAAACTCTGCTCTCAGGAAAAATACACATCAGCATGAGAGCTTGCAAAATGCAATGTCCATATGTTGTTCTCCCAAGAAAATCCAGCCAGAAAATATATACTAACTGGTTTTATTGATAAAAATGCAAAACTCCATAAAGTACAAGTTGCATACAAAATATAGAAAACAACAAGGAAACTTCTCCTCATAAAACGTAGTATCCAAGACTTACCCACAACAAAGTCTCTAGCTAAAAACTCTCAGAGAAGAGGTACACTACTTAGTTATTAGTTACAACTACATAACCTATAAAACCTACATGGTGGCTAAAACTATACTAAAAGGCTGGACATATAGCCCTCCCATTATATTGCCAACATGTACCCCCCCCACTGGATAACTAGCATACACATGCCAATAGGTGGCAGTAAATAGCAGTATACGTGCACAACACACAGTCACAAGTTGTTTACATGATCTATGTAGCCATAATAATTGTTGTACAGATAACGAGATGAATTTCTTCCCATGAGAAACTCCTGACATGGTCAGATATACCACGATCAGAACGCTTTTAAGCATAGCAGCTTCAAAGCAAATGCAAGTGAGACACATAGACATAAAAACTGCATTCTTAAATGGCGAGATCTCAGAGGAGATTTATATGAAACAACCCAAAGGTTTCATCAAACCAACTGAATCTCATTTAGTATGCAGACTTCAGAAGGGGCTTTATGGACTAAAACAAGCCGCTAGGGCATGGAATGAAAAACTACACACCATGCTAACACAGGATACAAACAAGGCCATCCAGACAAGTGTTTATACACCAAATGCAATAATGGACAGTTTTCTTACATTCTGGCATTTGTTGATGACCTCATAATTGTGACTGAAAATGACAGAAACTACTCCCAAATAGTAGAGCATCTAAGCAAAGATGTGGAAGTCAAAGAACTAGGAAAAGTGCATTATTATCTAGGAATTCAGATAGAAAGAGAAGAAGATGGTTCTTTTCTTCTAAGCCAAAAACAAAAGGTCCATGAATTAATTGAGAGTCTGCAGATGCAAAAAGCGCACCTGGTTGCCACACCTATGGCTACTGATTTTTTGAAGAGTCAAGAGGAATCAGAACTTCTACCTGACAACAACAGATACAGGTCAGTAATAGGGAAACTTTTGTACCTAGCCTCAACATGTAGACCAGACATAGCAAGTGCAGTGAGGATTCTGAGCAGAAACGTAAGTGCTCCCACCGAACATGACTGGACAGCTGTTAAGAGAGTTGTCAGATATCTAAGAGGTACCGCAAACTGTAAATTAAAATTGCCAGATGACAGCAATCCAAAACGAATAGGTTACATGGACGCTGACTGGGCAGGGGATGCAAAAGACTATAAACCCACAGGTGGTTATGTCTTTATGTTTGCAAATGGTCCCATTTCCTGCGGCAGTTATAAACAAAATTGTGTAGCCCTGTCTTTCACAGAGTTGGAATACATTGCAGCTACAGAAGCTTGCAGAGAAATGGCCTGGCTCGACCAACTGACAAAAGACTTTGGTTTAGTGAGCAAGAAGCCCGTTTGCCTCATGGAAGACAACCAGGGTTGCCTGAAGTTGTCACAGAGTGAGAAATTCCATGCAAGAATGAAGCACATTGGAGTGAAATATCACTTCGTGCATGAAGCCATCCAGGATGGACTTGTGGACTTGACTTATTGCCATACGAAAGAGATGACTGCAGACATTTTCACCAAGCCGCTACCAAGAGACAGCTTCGAGAACCTTCGAGTCAAAATGGGACTCTGGGTGGTTTAGTTTAATAATATATATATATATATATATATGTATATATGTATGTATGTATGTATGTGTATGTATGTATGTGTATATATATATATATATATATATATATATATTTTTTTTTTTTTACAGGAACTGTTCTTGACTGAGAAGGGGTTTGTAGGATAATGCAGTCAAAAAGTCACAGCTCCTGTATTCCTAGATAGACACATGGAAGGAGGCGGAGACTCTGTGAGGTCACTTCCGTTTCCTCCTCCTCCATGCTCTCAAGGCGAAAGCACATGTCTGAGCTATTGAGCTCAGAGACTAATTATGGCCTAATTTTGTAATTTACTTAATACTTTAAATTTGCCGTTTAATTGTTGCTACTGTAACTGCTGTTCCGAAAAAAAAATACTTCATGTGAGTAAATGTTAATTTTGTCTTATTTCACAAGAAAACTGTGATCGTTGTTTTTCGAGGGGATAAAAGGGGTAGCACCAGGTATAATCCCATGCCCACAGTTTATACATACACTGTCTGCACAATTATTAGGCAAGTTGTATTTTTAAGGATGAATTTATTTATTGAACAACTACAGTGCTCTCGGTCAATCCAAAATGTTAATAAACCTCAAACCTGAATATTTAAGAAAGTAAAAGTGAGGTTTTGGCTTTCTTAGGAGCATATCTATGTGTGCACAATTATTGGGCAACTATTAGTGTGCAGAATTATTATGCAACTAAATGAAAAATGAAAATTCCCCCATCTCACTCATTTATTTTCATCTGTTAAAGTGAGACTAATAACTCAAAATTTACAAATAAACATTTCTGACATTTCAAATAAAAAATCAGTGATCAATATAGCCACCCTTCTTTGCAATAACAGTCATAAGCCTTCCATTCATGGAGTCTGTCAGTTTCCTGATCTGATGACGATCAACTTTTTGCGCAGCAGCAACCACAGCCTCCCAGACACTGTTCAGAGAGGTGTACTGTTTTCCTTCACCGTAAATCTCCCGTTTGAGAAGGGCCCACAAGTTCTCAATAGGGTTTAGGTCAGGTGAGGAAGGGGGCCATGTTCTTTCATCTTTGAGGCCTTTACTGGTTAGCCACGCAGTGGAGTACTTCGATGCATGCGATGGAGCATTGTCCTGCATAAACAGCATGGTCTTCTTGAAAGATGCAGACTTTTTTCTGTACCACTGCTTGAAGAAAGTGTCTTCTAAAAACTGGCAGTAGGTTTGGGAGTTGATTTTGAGTCCATCTTCAACGCGAAAAGGTCCAACTAGCTCATCTGTAATAATACCAGCCCATACCAGTACCCCACCTCCACCTTACTGGCGTCTGAGTCGAAGTGGAACTCTGTGCCCGTTACTGATCCAGCCACGGGCCCATCCATCTGGTCTGTCAAGAGTCACTCTCATCTCATCAGTCCATAAAACCTTTGAAAAATCTGTCTTCAGATATTTCTTGACCCAGTCTTGCCGTTTCAACTTATGTGTCTTGTTCAGTGGTGGTCGAGTTTCCTTACCTTGGCCATGTCTCTGAGCACTGAACACCTTGTACTTCTGGGCACTCCAGGTAGGTTGCAGTTCTGGAATATGACAGCACTGGAGGATAATGGGTTCCTGGTAGCTTCACGTTTGATTCTTCTCAAATCTTTGGCAGTTAATTTGCATCTTTTTTTCTCAACACCTTTCTTGTGACCCTGTTGACTATTTGCAACAAAACGTTTGATGGTTCTGTGGTCACGCCCCAATATCTTAGCAATTTCAAGAGTGCTACATCCCTCTGAAAGACTGTTTACAATTTTTGACTTTTCAGAGTTACTTACATCTCTTTTTTGGCCCATTTTGCCTGAGGAAAAGAAGCTGCCTAATAATTATGCACACTTTTATATAGGGTGTTTATCTCCTTAGGCCACACCCTCTCTCATTACACAAATACACATCACCTGATATGCTTATATCCATTATAGCTTGGAGGTGGAAAATATGCATAAAAATGATATGGTCAAAATACTCACTTGCCTAATAATTGTGCACACAGTGTACAGTATTGTAATCCTGTTTATACTCTGAATAATTTCATTGGCCCATTTCTTCCCTTCATATTGTACAGTTCCATTAGTAAAGTACGGTATTGTTTTCTTATCTTTTTGGATGCTATGATTCAGTAGTCATCAGCTTTCATAAGTGGTGACTCTTTTCACGTATGTATTAAAATGTAGCCATCCTCATCTTTCCTCCCCTTGTATTAACCTGAACTCCTAAGAATTGTGTTAATTATGGATCCCAAAATTTTGCTTCCACCCAAAATGTACACCAAAGTTTTCTATCATTTTGTTCCAGCAGTCCTGGGATTTGTACCCCAATAATTAAGGAGGCAGAGATATTTCAAGTCAAGGTTCAGAGGAAAACCTTAAAAACCCAAATGTTACTATATTCACCTAAAACCAACACTAAAGTTTTTATTACCAGTATTATTTACTTAATTACAGTACTTACAGTGTGTCTGATTCAATATTCAGTGGCTTATAATAACGCCCCCCCAATATAACAAACATAAACAAAATCCAGCACAAGATCAATCAAAAAGTAACAATGTAATTGCTTAAGAATGGAATGAAATACCCAGCAAAACATTAGGTTCAAAGGTGGTAGCAAAAAGTACAATTTTTTCACTTTCCTAAAAACTAGAACATAGGGGCCAACTGGACCTTGGCTGTTCCACCAAACTAAGGCACTCACAGAAAAGGCCTGCTTCTTGGCTCTTATCTAACTCACTCTCAAGGGGCCAGGATCTGAAGCCTTCCTGCCTGGGGTGATCACACAGGATAGGGAGACTGGAGAAAGCAATTCTATAAAGTTATCCATTTATGTATCATTTTGTTACACCAAGCCCAGATTTTGTATTTGGCTCAATCACATCTATACAGACTTTACACCAACTTAGAAATAATGTAACCCTCCAATTTCCTTTTTTTAATATAATTTTTTATTAAAGATTTTTACAAAGATAAAAGTTAAACATAAAATATATAAAGAAATGTAAAGTTAGAAAAAAAGTAAAAGAAAAAAAGTAAAAGTGCAGTAAACAGAAGACAAGAAAGAAAGAAAGAAAGAACCTCTTATCTTCTTTGCAACAGTTACAAACTTATTATCCCTCCTTCCTCTTTAATATTACATTACAGAGATCCCTTCTTCCCATATTCAACCCTTTTTTCAGTCAACAAATCCAGAAAATACCATTTCACCTTTTTCCATTTTCAGCAAAAGTCTGCAAAAGGTTTCCAGTCTTTCATAAAAGTACTTATTGTTCCTGACCATTTCTGCTAATTCTGCTATCTTTATAATCCATTCCTCCGCTGTGGGTGTTTTAGTATTTCTCCATCGGTGTGCATATAATAACCTTGCTGCAGTTACCATATATAAAATTAATCTTCCATAAGTCTTTTCTAATTGATTATCCATAAGTCCCAATAAAAAAAAAATCCTGGTCTCATCTTGATATTAATCTTCAAAATTCTTTGCATTATCATATGTATTTGTATACCTTTTTGTTTTGTTTTGTTTTTTGCTTTTTCACAAGTTCACATGCATGGTAAATTGTCCCTTCATGTTTTTCACATTTCCAACATTGACCAGATATACCTTTATACATCTAACATAATTTCTCTGGTGTCATATACTAAAGGTACAACATTTTACAAAAGTGCTCTCTTATATTATCAGTCCCTTTATCCACATTCTGTCCCATTGATCCATCTGTATATTATAACCAAAATTCTTAGCCCATTTTATCATGCAATCTTTAACTTGTTCTTCTTCCATTTCAAATCTCAGCAATATGTTATTCATTTTTGCAATCACATGCTCATAATTTGTACATAATTCAATTTCAAATTCTGTTTTATATTGTTCAATTCCAGTTACTTTTTTATCTGTATTAAATTTTTCTCTTAATTGTCCATATGAAAGCCATTGAAAACTGCATCCCTCTGCAGTTAATTGTTCCCCTGACTTCATCTTAAGTTGTCTATCTTCCTGTATTAATAAATCTTGATATGTTAACCATTTCTCTTTGTCTGCTGTTTCTTTTCTATGAAATGCTTCCTGTGATAAGGAAGCGGCATTTTAGAGGCATTTTAGGGTGCAGCCTGGGTTTATATTTATCCTATATCCTTAATATGGCACTTCTAACATAATGATTTTTTAAATCTATATTAACTTTAAACTTATTGTACCATAAATACACATGCCAACCAAACCTCAGGTTATATGATTCAAGATCTAACATTCTTTTATTTCTTAGCAAAACTCACTCTTTCATCCAAACCAAACAGCAGGATGCAAAGTACAATTTAAAATCAGGCAGTCCTAATCCTCCTCTTTCTTTTGCATCTTGTAAAATTTTATATTTAACTCTTGGCTTCTTACCATGCCATATAAATTTGGATATATCTTTTTGGCATTGCTTAAAAGGTGCTTAATTTTTTAAAAACAGATATTGTTTGAAATAAAAATATCATTCTAGGTAATACAGTACATTCATTTTCACCACAGAAATTCTTCCAAACAATGATAATTGTACCGTATTTTTCCGTCAATAAGACGCCCCCATGTACAAGACGACCCCCACTTTTCCAACCCAAAATTAAGAAATCAATATTTTAAAGATAGTGCAGAACACAGTTTTATTTAGTAATTAGTTAACATTTACCTGATACACTTGGTGGGAGGAGGTCCAAACCGTCTCTCTGCAGCTCTATTTCCATGCTCTTTTGCATAACTGATTACATTCAATCACGAGTGAAACTGCCGATAGCTTGTCTCTGCAAACAGACTTCCTCTAATTGGTTTGTTCGGCATCAGCTGACATCAGTTACATAAGGCTCGTGATTGGAGGAAATCTGTTTGGGAGACAAGCTATTTCACTCGTGATTGGAGGCTAGCAATAGGAGGAAGCCTGTCTGCAGAGACAGAGTATGGGCAGTTTTGCAACCGTGCGGTTCTCTCCTCGGCTGACTTCCTTGAATAAGACGCCCTTCAATTTTTAGCATAAGGACTTTAGAAAAAAGTATCGTCTTATTACATACGGTAATTTTTCCTACTTTAGTAAGTCTTTAATTTCATTCCATCCTATGACATAATTATTTTGAAATAACATACAATTCATATTAGTCATAACAATGCCCAAGTATTTTACTTTTTTCTCAATCTGAAAACCAGTTTTTTCCATCAATTCTTTTTGAGCTTCCACCCTCATTTTTTTTTTTTTTTAGTCAACATCTTCATTTTCTCCTTATTAATTTTGAATCTGGCTAATGTACCAAATTCCTTTAATTTTTCTATCAATATATCTATTCCTTCCATAAGATTTTCCAAAATTAAAACTAAATTGTCCGCAAATGCCCTTAATTTATATACTTTTTTTTTTTTAATCCTGTCTCACCCCTATGAGTAGTATGCGTCTTCCTCAATCTCGTGTCCTCTACCAGAGGCCTGGGAGTTTGAGGCTTCTGCGCAGTAGCTTAACTGTTCCTAGCACTGCACTCTTCTGGACAGAGAGCTCTGATGTTGTTCCTGGGATATGTTAGAGCCACTCTCCCAGCTTACGGGTCACAGCCCTGAGTGCTTCTACCACCACTTGGACCACTTTGGCCATTACTTTCCACATCCTTTTAGTTCCTCCTTCAGGCCTTGGTACTTCTCCAGCTTTTCATACTCCTTCCTCCCAATGTTTCTGTCCCTTGGCACTGCTACATCTGTGAAGTCCTTGGGGTTCTCTGAACTTGGTTCTTTTCTTGCAAACGTTTCATTACCCAGCTAGGTAACATCTTTGGTGCTAGAATGGGATGGAGTTTGCTCTCTCTCTATATACTGTGGCATGCCCTGCCAGTGTTGATGGGGGTGGGGGTTTTGTTTTGTTCCTCTGGTAGTTCCTTGATTAGGGTATTGTTCATTGCTTGATTGTGTGCCTGGTGGTAACCTCTGCTTGGGTGATGATTGCTGGTGAGGAGCTGTTCTGGTCCTTTGTTTTCTTTTCTATTGTCTCTTTTGAATAGTGTGTAGATGCTGTTTATCTCTATGTGTCTGTTGATGGCTGCCTTGTCTGAATACCAAGCTTCCAAGAATTCCCTTGCATTTTTGGATTTAGCTTGGTCTAAAATGCTGACAGTTTCCCAGTTAAAACTATGGTTAAGTCTGTCCATGTGTTGTGAGATTAAGGAGTTTTCATCATGTCTTCTGACTACTAGTTGGTGTTCATGGATGTGCTCTGCCAGACTTCTGCCTGTCTGTCCTACATAGTGTTTGTTGCAGTGCTTACACTGTATATTGTAGATGACTCCTGTTTTTTCTTCTTGTGCTACTGGGTCTTTTGGTTTACTTAAGTTATTTTGGAGGGCTTTAGTTGGTTTATGTGCTATGGAGATGCCATGTGATTGTAATAGTCTGTTGGTGGTTTCTGAGACGTTTCTGATGTATGACAGTGTGATCCTTTTCATAGCTTGTGTTGGTTGTGTTGTAGTAGGTTGAGTGGTCAGGCACTTTTTGATGAAGTTGCATGGATTATCCATTTTGTTGGAAGATATTGTATAGGTGGTCTGTTTCCTTTTTCTGCTGTTCTGGGTTGCTGCAGTGCACTTGTGCTCCCTTGAATAATGTTCTTACACAGCTCCTCTTGTGGGAGGTTGGGTTGTTACTTTGGTAATAGAGTACTTGATTAGTGTGGGTTGTCTTCCAATAAACTTGGGTTTCTAATTTCCTGATGAGTTTCCTCATCAGCAGAGGAACATGCTGTTCCTGCCTGCATCTTACACCTTGCCTCTGCACAGTCTGAACCTTGGGTCCTGTCTAGTGTGGTATACCCCTGCTTCTTTGGATCTGGTGCTTAGTACCTGTTCTTGTGCTGCTATGATCAGTGCCTCAGTGCTGTTGTTTAGTTCAGCCCTTTCCAGCCACTGGTAGGATTTCCCAGCTACCTGTCAATGATACATCCCATGCAGGGTCTTATCCTGTCATGGCACTTCCTCTGCTTGAACTTCCTCCCATATCTGCTGTTGCCTCAGGCATTCTCAGGCATTCTCTCAGCAGCTCATCTTTTGGTGCCATCTTACTGATGTACTCCTGGATGCTCTGGGTTTTGTCCAGGACAGTGGCTGTGACACTCACCAGACCCCACCCACCCTCTTTCCAGGTGGTGTACAAGCTCTGGGTGTTGAACTTGAGTGGAAACCTCTGTACATTGTGAGGAATTTCCAGGTCTTTGCATAGGCAGCCTACATGTCCTTCTTTGGCCAGCTCACTATACCAGCAGGATATCTGATGACTGACAGGGCGTACGTGTTGATGCCATGGATCCCATTGAGCTGGTCCTTCAGAACCTGTCTCATCCTTTGGTGGTACTTGGATGTTGCTGTCTTCCTTGCCTCCTCATCATGGTTCCCATGTGACTGTGGGATAGCAAGGTACTTGTAGCTTGTCTGTATGTTTGCTATGTGGGTTGCTGGTAGTTCCACCCCATCAGTCTTGACTACCTTCCCTCTCTTTACTGCCATCCAGCCACACTTCTCCCAATGTCCTCATTGTAGATCTTTGTCAGGCGGATCAACGAGTTGATGTCTTGTTCACTCTTAGCATACAGATTCATGTCATCCATGTAGAGGAGGTTGCTGATGGTAGTTCTACTCTTGAAATTTATGTAACACTTTATATACTTCACCCCAGTTATATAATTTATATACGTATATATTTATATATTATATACCCCAGATAGATAGATAGATAGATAGATAGATAGATAGATAGATAGATAGTTAGCTAGCATACTTCACTGGCCAAGTATGAGACATACAAGGAATTTGACTTCGGTGCAAAAAAACTCTCAGTGTTTGCATAGCATCAGGAAATAAGGAATAGTAAAAAGTAATAACATTATATACTAAAACTATGTAATCGAAGAGGAGAATTGGAGGAAGAATAATACTACGGCTATTGACTAACATATATTCATTTTTAAAAGGAGAAGCTATTGTCTAGCATATATTCACATTTAACAGAGCATTATCAGTCACGTCTTGGCAATCATATCTTTTCATGCAATGTCAATCAGTTTGTCATGCTGCATTAATTAAGTGCTCAGCAGAGCAATGGCACGAGGGAAAAAACTGTTCCGGTGTCTAGAGGTTTTAACATACGGTGCTCTGTAGCGCCATCCTTAAGGAAGAAGTTGAAACAATTTATGTCCAGGATGAGAGCGATCTGCAGATATCTTCTCCACCCCTTTTAACCCTCACAGTATACAGATCTTCTATAGAAGGCAGGCGGGTTGCAATTATTCTTTCTGCAGACTTAACTATCCGTTGGAGTCTGCATCTGTCCTGTTTGGTTGGGGAGTCAAACCAGACAGTTATAGAGGAACAGATAACAGACCCAATGGTTCCTCTATAAAACTGTACCAAATGCTCCTGAGGTAATTTAAACTTCCTAAGTTGACGCAGGAAGAACAACCTTTTTTGTGCCTTTTTGATGCTGGTTGTGATGTTAAGTGTCTATTTCAGGTCTTGGGAGATTATAGAACCCAAGAACTTGAAGGACTCTACTACTGATACTGGGCTGTCAAGTATAGTAAGGAGAGGGGAATTAGAAGGGTTCTTCCTAAAATACACAATCATCTCCACAGTTTTGAGTGTATTCAGTTCCACGTTATTATGACCGCACCACAAGACCAGTTGTTGAACCTCCCGTCTGTATGCTGACTCATCTCCATTTTAAATAAGACCAATGACAGTTGTATCATCTGCAAATTTCAGAACTTTAACAGAAGAATCTTTTGAGGTGCAGTCATTGGTGTAGAGGGAGAAAAGCAATGGGAAGAGCACACATCCCTGAGGGGTGCCTGTACTGATTAACCGGGTACTGGATATAGTTTTGCCTAACCTCACGTGTTGTTTCCTATCTGTTAGAAAACTGATTATCCACCTACAGGTATGGTCAGGCACAGTAAGCTGGATCAGTTTGTTGTAAAGGATTTCTGGAATAATAGTATTAAATGCTGAGCTGAAGTCCACAAAAAGAACCATGCATAAGACTCCGAAGATTCAAGGTGTTGCAGAATATAGTGTAAGGCCATATTAACAGCATCATCTACTGACCTATTTCCTTGATAAGCAAACTGCAATGGATCTAACAGGGGATCTGTGATGGTATAATTTATATACTTCATTCCAGCTATTCTCTGATCTTGTTTTATGTGTCTATTCAAAACTTCAAGAGCCAAAATGAAATGGGCATCCTTGCCATGTCCCTTTTTGTATTCTATAAGGTTTTGTCAAATAAAATGGGGGGGGGGGGATGGTTAGCCATATAAATTGAAAAAAGAAAGTGAGAAAAAATGTTATTAAAATTACAAAATGGGAACACTATTGTAATAGATAATGCAAATATGCAGAGAATATTTAATCAGTATTATACAAAACTTTATGAAGGAGAAGAGATCTCCCTGGCAAAAGTGGATGAATATTTAAAGAAACAAAATTTAGATAAACAAATGCAGATGTTGAATGGACCTATAACAATAAGCTAAGTCTGTGAGGCTATAAAAAAGACTAAAATAGGGAAAGCTCCTAGCCCAGATAGACTGCCAGCCTCCTATTATAAATACTTTGAAGATGAATTGTTGCAACTTCTTCAAAAAATGATAAATTCCATTTTGGAAAGGGGAAGGAAAATCTGAATCGGTGCAGATAAAGCATTAATTCATAAAAAGGGTCAGGACCCAACTTTAGCAAAAAAATTATCGACCAATATCACTATTGAACAACAATTATAAAATATCTACTAAGATTTTAGCTGAAAGGATGAAAAGTGTCCTGCAAGATTTCATACATGAAGACCAATGTGGATTTTTGCCTAAATGACAGTTAACAGATAACATTAGAAAGATTCTTAATATTTTGGAATATTTGGAACAACATAATGAAAAACAAGCTGTGTTGGTCTTTTTGGATGTAGAAAAAGCCTTTGATAACTTGAACTTTTTAAAGTTTTGGAAAATAATGTGATTTGGAGAAAATTTTATTAAAGGGGTGAAATTGATATATACATTACAGTCAGCACAATTAATAGTTAATGGTGACCCCCCAATTTTCTGTCAGTGTTGTATCACTATTTTTGATTGTGGGCATATCTGCACTCACCATTTAACCTGCTTCTGTTCTGTGCTCATGCCAGGTTGAGCCTAAGCCAGCTTTTAAAAATCCTGTCCAACTGACACGCATTGGCAACAGTTTGAAAGATACCATATCCTGTGACTGAACAACTCCCCTGCTGCTGTGCCCTTCCTTTTTCTCATTTACTTCTTCATATGGGACTCTAGGAAGCTGTCTAAATGGAGCTTCTTCTCATTAGATTGAAGTATGCTTTGGATACTTAATTGTTCAAGAACTTTTTAATGGTATCAGAGATGTAGTTACAGCTGCAGCAGCAAACTTCATGGAGCTTTCTGGTGGCAAAGTCAAGGCAGAGTTGTTTATTGGAAAACTGTGCACTTGAAGACTTTCCTCACAGAGAGTGCAGCTTGCTGTACCTCCACCATACCCATAAAATGGTATAATGTCAACAGTGGAATCAAACGTGACATTTTTGTAATGCCTTTGACAAGGTTTAGAAACCATTGCAGGTTAACTCTTTTTTTTCTCAAAGCTTCTCATTGCAACAGTTTTCTTTACTGTTGTATCATAACTATTAGAGCATTGCTGTGGCATATTACCTTGGAATAAGATGAAGCCTTCCTGCCACTCCTGACACATGTCTTGCCTTACAAATGATATACAGTACATTACCTCATTGTAATGGAATGTAAGAATGACCTTGGAAGATTGGGGGGGGGGGGAGATGCTACCTAGGGAATGATCAGATAAAAGGGGGGGGGAGCCCATAACTAATGGGCAGAGAAAGAAACTTAGAAAGGACCCACCCTAACTGATCAGATGGTAAACAAGGACAGCGGGAGATTTATGCTTTCAAACTTGCAAGATTCTGTTAATGTAGGCTAACAATAAAGTAGAAGTAGCTTATCTAGTCATGTTTCCTGTCTAGTTTACCCAGGAGGGCTGACACTCACTGACTATGTGGTTGATGGGCTGGCAGGGGCTGCCAGCTGATAATGTGGTTGATGGTCAGGGGCTGCCAGTTTCCACTGGCTATTTTCAACTGCTGTGGGCATGCCCCCGCCTTTCTAATCCTTTGGCACTGTTTCTAAGCCCATGCTGCTTTGGCAGTGGGAAAGTCCAGTTCTTTTAAACTGCCTTTTTGCCCTGTACCAAAGAGTCCTTTCATCCCCACTTCTCCAGCCACTCCTGATAGCAGATCCCCAGGCTGTGAGGACTTGGAGGGAAAGCAAGAGAAGTGGGGGAAGAGCTGACTCAAGATTCTGTTAATGTAACCTTACAATAAAAATAGAGTAGTACTCATGGTAGTGCTTCTTGTGTGGACTACATCAAAGGGCTAGCATCAATCTTGCAAGACTCTAGTTTCTCCCCTCCTCTCCTTTTACTCTCTGGAAAACTAGGGAAGATCCCTTCTAAAATGCTTCCCACGCCTTCTCTCCTTCTGTGGCCTGAGAAATCTTTTACATGCTGGTTGTCCAGTTTGTGGCTCTTCCTCTTGTTTCCCAAGGTCATTCCTACATACCATTATACTAGCAACCTCATCCAGTACTGGCTGCTGATCCCATGACTGACAGTGCTGTGCAGAGTAGTAAAGAAAAGGGAGAACTGACTTCATCATCATGTCTCCAAACACAGGGCTGAACTGTGCGGTCAGAGACCACTGGTAGGGAAAGAGTCAGCTCCCTGAAGCCAACACCCATCTGCCAAACTAAGAAGCAGCTAAAAACATGAGTAGTTCTAAAAATGCTGACAGCAGAGAGGGCAGCTGTGATGTACAGCAGGAATGCTCTTTGCCTCTTCACCTGTCCTGCTATTGGGGACTATCAGCGTTACTACCCTATAGAACAGGCACTGCAACTAACCCACTGAGTGAGTTGCAGGATAGTTGCAACCCCTGATCTCTTTACATGTCTGGTCAGCCTGGTTGTTTAGCTGACTGGGAAGCTGGCATTAAGAGCAAGTTTTCCAAATTATAGACTTTTGCCCAGTGGAGTACAAGGTATCAGAGCCAGTAGATTTTTTATAGGGCTTGAACCCTGCAAAGTTTTAGCTAGATAGCTTCATGAGTTTCACTGCAATAAATGTTTGGAACATTCCTCTTGTGCCTTTTTAAAGGCAGAGATAATACAGATAAGAAAAGGATAGCACAAAAACTACTACACATACTGTCTTCAAACTGACCAGCAAATAACTTGTACAAAAGTTTGAGTGAGCCAGAGCAGAAAATACTGATAAAAATAAAAATGTTCAAAAAACATGTAGAAGAAAGTTCTTACTAAAGATCAAAGAGCTCATTGTGTCAGATCACTGGCTTTTCTCAATTGGCAGACTTGTTTGCATCTTCTGGGAATTATGTATTACGTGCTGCTGGTGCAAATCCTTTTTAAAGAAGTCTGATAAGTGTGTGCATCATGATAAAAAGAAATGCTATGTATTACATGCAGCATCCTAAGAGCAAGCCCATCATCTCACACTTAACTGGGTCATTGAAGACTCACTCATAGAAACAAAGAAGGAACACAAAGATAATGGCAGGGGGAGAAGGAGAGATAAAGGTTAAAAAGTTACAGCTTTGGCAATGAGTAAATCAATTTTTTCTACATACAAGAAGAAATAGTCCAATAAAAAAGAACAATAAATAAATCTAAATCTCTCTCTCCCCCTCCTTTCCAGCAAAACTCCCTAAACAAATTTTAGTAGAAGACTGAGACCCAAATGGCAGCACAGTAGTTTCCCAAGTATTCTAGGCAGAGTTTACAGAGGTAACTGGGCCAGCTACTCTTCTTAATATCAGACAGTCCAAGAAAGAAAGCTGCAAAGATATAAGTATGTAAGAAAGAAAGTTCACAAAATGAAGTGACATATGTTTTGTGGTTCCCCCACCCCCACCCCATGATTGCCCACATCAAGGAGTGGGATCAAGGAGAGACAAATGATAAAAACATTGTTGCTTTGTCATGTTGCAACCTCCTCCTCTTTTGTACCTGTATCATGACATAGCATGCATGTATGAAAGTTTCAGATCCTGTGGATATCTCTACCACTAAATCCTGTCAATTAACCCACTTTGCTTACCTAGTCCTCTAAGAAAAATAGCTGGAGAGAAACAGTGGCTGAAAAAAGCAAGGCCTGTAAAGCACACCTCCCAGCAAGGTTGGCTGTAGCAGCTAAGCCATACTGACTGCTGTCTTCTTGGCCACTAGGGAAAGAACTAGTGATGCTACAAAGTTGAACCAATACTTTCCTAGTGCAAAGGATTATCATTTACAGACTGCCATGAGTTTACTTGACTTGACAGTCTATAAATATACTTATATCCTGACAAATAAATACATTTCCTGGAAAAAATGGGTGGAGATTCCATATTCCCAAAATGATAACTTTTGACTCAGTTTGTGTGATTGTCTGCTGCATAACTACTTGTAAACAGGTTTAGCTGAGTTACTGGAGTTAATGTTGTGGGAATAAGGCCATCTATCAGTTGATATAGCAAAATAGAAAGTTAATGAACAATCATTATAAATTTATTTATTTTTATTTATTTACCAAATTTGTCACTGCCCACCTCTTTAAAAAGCAGCTCTGGGCAGTTTACAGAAAAGATAAAATCAATTAAAATACAATGTAAAAACAATCTTAAATGTGCAAATATGTATATGGGAACAAAATCTTGATTTTATATTTAAATTCAGTACAGCATTCCCTTGAGCTGTAGTGAAGATGACTACATCTTTGTTGTTTCCCCATCTTTTTCTGCTTTAGGTGCTCCTACAACACAATTGACTGCACTGGAGTTAATTTAAACCTCTGCTGGATTGTTTGGGATTATATGTAACTCACTGCAGACTAATTGTCTGGGTCTCAATTGATCCCTCTCTGTAGTTCCCAGAACACATTAATCTCTATCTTGACACAGTGAAGCATGTGACAATAGAACCTGTGGTTTTTAACTTTGAAATATATGGGGGCTAATTATCATCTCTTGCTTGGGCCTTTTAATAAAGCAAGATAGCTCTTCAGAGCCTAAAAGGAAAAAGGAGCATAAAAGGACATGGGGCTTTCCCGCAATGGGAATTGCCTTTTTTGATACTTGTTCCTTTATTCTGTAGTTTACCTTTCCATCTGTTACAATATTATTTCAGTCTTCCCATCTTCACTGTTAGCAGTCTGTGAGAGAAGAGCAAGGAAACATTTATGTAAAAATACAAAGAAAATTGAATGGTTCAGGGGGTGGGAAAAATGTGAAGATGGCTACCATTTGGGCAAGAGCCTTCCATATATAATAATACAAAGTTATAACTTCATTTATTTATTTTCACACTTTTTATAGCCTGTTCATCTCAAAAGACTGGGAAGGTTATAGCAAATGAAGATTAATTGTAATTATTTTTATTTTTGTCTTCCTAGATTAAGTAGAGAGAAATAAAGCTGTATTCAGCAGTTGCAGATATTGATAAAGAATGAACATAAAGGATCCAAAAGTGACAGAAGGGGGCCTCAATGTCACTCTCACTATACGCCTTCTTATGCATGGAAAGGTAACTTGCTTCCCATAGAATATCTGAAGAGTGGGGAACATGGAAGATTATGTTTTAGAATGTAGGTTTGTTTCAAAGCATTAGAGATTCAGCATTATAGCCCCTATTAAGTAGGGTGGCAGACTAATCTTCATTTAGTTGTCAGGGTGATGCCCTTGCTTCTCCATATTTTATTCATGTTCATCATTGCTGTGCAACCTAGTGTGATTTGATGCTTTATTTCTGGACAGCATTCACTGCTTTGATCAATCTGCGATCCTGGGAAAGTGAATTCTTGCATGCATTTGATCTCTTCACTGTCAATTGCTATTCTGACATTTCCATTCCTCACAGTGGTCATGAGCTTGGTCTATTTAATGTTCAAGAAGAGGCTAAATTTCTCACTTTCTTTTTTAATACTTTTGATCAGATGTTTCAGGCCTTCTTTGGTTTCTGAGAAGAGAGTTGTGTTGTCAGTATATCAAAAATTGTTGAAGTTCCTTCCTCCAATCTTTACTCTGATTGTTGATTTTTCAAGTTCCAGCTTCCAGGAATCTGAATATGGAAAAGCAAGGGCATGAGCCTGGCAACTAAATGCAGATTAGTCCTCACTATTGTGTTTCCCATAGCTACCTATGGTTGCAAAAGTTGGACTATGAAAAAACTAGACAGGAGGAAAATCGACTTGTTTGAGCTGTGGTGTTGGAGAAGGCTCCTGCACACTCCTTGGACAGCAGAGGTGACAAACAAGCAAGTTCTGGAACATATAAAACCAGACATATTGCTGGAAGGCAAAATCACAAAATTCTGCCTTGCCTATTTTGGTCCTGTCATGTGATTAAAATGGAAAAGTCAGTTATGCTTGGAATGGTCAGCAATAAAAGGAAACGAAGCCGCCAAAAAACATGGTGGCTAGACATCTTCAAAGCCAACACCAACCAGAGCATTAAAGAACTGAAAGAAGCCATACAAGATTAGAAAATGTGGAGAGAGCTGGTCCATAGAATCACAGAGAATTGGATATGATTGAACGGATAGCATCATCATCATCAAGTAGGATGGCACAATGGAGTCCCTGATCTGCTTCAAGGTCTAGATCCAGGATTTCAGATGCAGATTCCCCTGCCCAGGTTACTCTGGAGAGATCTCTCTCCCTCCCTCCCTCCCTCCCTCCCTCCCTCTCCCTCTCCTGCTCCCTCTCTCTCTTTCTTTCCAAGTTGTGGTTCCTTAAAATCTGTGTCTCCTTTAAATGCTATGACACTGAATAATACTTTGTGAAAATTTTAAAAAGTCTTTATCTGTGCAATGCAATGGGATTTGTAATAAAAATGACACGGTGAGGCATGTCAGCTGACTCTGAGCAGTGTACAATCACCCAACATGTAATTGGACTAAAAACAATACAAATCAAATTTAAAAACATAATTACCCATTACAATAGCATAAAACCAGGAGATATATCCAGTTATGCATTCCATAGATTTATGTGTGTGTTCCATCTTTCTAAACATTTGGAACATAATGACCCTTCCAAGAGCCACTTGTGGTAAACTAACTATAACATTAAAGAAACTTTTCTTCTTCAAGAATGAGCAATCTGTTCTCCTCTCCTCAGTTCTTTAAGTGAGGAGAATATTCCCTACTGCCTCTGAATTCAGCACAGTTAGATATTTTTAAAGTTTAAGTTATCTGCCTTATCCAAGTGAACACAGCTCTGTACAGAGAATGTGTCAAAAGACTGTGCTATCTTATTTTTCTGATTTTTACTGTAGATCTTATTCGAACTCTTGAGAGAATTAGAGCTAAATGCTAGTCAGTTGGCTAAGAGATGGAGCATTGCCCCAATTAATGCTGGAATGGCCTTATGAACCTATGCCCTGACTCCAAGGAACCATATGAAACCATCTGGCTCTCTGTCCCTTCAGGAATATATTAGTCTTTGCAAACATACAGGAGTGTATTGGCTTTACAGAGAGGATGTTCCTTGTCAATCATAGCACTGTAGCCAGACCACAAATTGCAGGTTTTCTTTAAAAATTGAGACAGAGACAGTAGATGATGGGTCATAGAAAATACAGAATACTATATCATTATTAATAATAAAAAAACAAATGTATATTGATATGAGTCACATTTGAGAGAACTGGAGAATATCTGGTTGGGGGGAACTCCTTTTTTTCTCTTTTTGTCCCATATATCATGCTGATCTGAGTCTGTCTAAAGAGCTGGTCCTGTCCAGTCACCTGCAGAATCGCCCTCTTTTTCAGATTCATTGTTGTTGGTTAACATGCTTATGCTAAATAAGCTGAGAACAGAGATATCATAGAATGAAAGAGTTGGAAGTGGCCTTAAAGATGATCTAGTCTAACCCCCTGCCCAATGCAGAAATGCACCCCCAATAGCTGAATGGACTATCCACCTGAATGGTTCAAAAGAAATTTTCACTGTGGAAAATGTGACAAATGATATGCCATGCAGGCAGTGGGATTCCTCATGTGCCATAAGCCAGCAACTATGGCAGTACTGGCTGTAGCAGAAGGAATCTCCCACCAGCCAGCACCACTACATACAAGATTTCTGGCACCCTGTTAATAATGTTGGCAGGTGCAGGGGCAAACTGAAGTGGGAGGACTTTCCCAGGTCAGCACAGTCACTGCCATGTGATCTGTCATCAAAGGTGCTAACATATGTATGGAGCCTCTACTCAGCATGTCAGCAGGTTATTCACCTTCTGCGGGGTCACTTGTTAACATGGCTGCTGATGCGCTATGCCAAAATGTTGTATTCCCTCCTGCTGTCTGGCCATTATCCATCATAGGCAACTGGAGGGGAGGCAGTGTGTCTGCATTAATAAAAGTAGCCAATACAAATCCCACACTCATTGCGTCATTTGGGCAGTCTCCATCAAAGTGCTACGCATTATGCAAATAACAAGGGTTGACTTAAAAGAAGACTGAAAACACCATTTCATCTCTGGTTCAGACAGAAAAGTTAACTGGCTAGGGATGAGAGGAAGACTGCATCCTGCAAAAGTGCCTTTTAAGAATGGTTGGTCAGGCATCCTTAACCCAGAGTGAGGGGGATGTGTAGATGCATTTATAAATCAGTTTGCAATCAACTACTCTTATTCAACCTATATGTTGAATATATGTTAAGGAAAGAGGGATTGGAAGATGAATGTGGTTTTAAAACTAGAGGAAGAAACACCAATAACCTGTTCTGTGCTGATGACACTACCCATCTGCAAGCTCTAGTAATAAAAGTCAAGGAGCACAGTGAAAAAATAGGACTAAAATTAAATATAAAGAAGACCAAACTAATGACAACAACCAGCTTTAGAATTGACAATGACAATATCAAAGTAGTAGATATCTTCTGCTTTTTAGGATCAACCATCAACAGTAAAGTCAAGAAATACACCACAGACTAGCACTGGGTAGAGCAGCTATGAAGCCTTGAAAAAGATATTCAAATATTTCTATATCTACAGAGATCAGAATAGTGCAAGCAATGGTATTCCCTGTGGCACTCTATGGAAGCAAAAGTTGGACTTTGAAGAAACAGAATAGGAAAAGCATTGATGCTTTTGAACTTTGGTGTTGGAGAAGACTCCTGAGAATACCATGGACAGCCAAGAAAACAATCAGATGGATCATTGAACATATCAACTCAGAGTTCTCACTTGAGGTACAAATGACCAAGATCAAATTATCATACTTCAGATGCATTTTGCGAAGACCTAGCTCTCTGGAGAGGGCTCTAATACTGGGAGATGTGGAAGGAAAGAGAAGAGGATGACCAACAGCAAGGTGGGTGGACTCAGTTACAGCACCATTGGAAGACCTGAAAGACCAGGTAAGAGCCAGATTGTCATGGAGAAAATTTATGTGGTCGCTAAGAGTCAACAACAACTTGATGGCACATAATCAACTTTCCAACATCTTTTTCATAAATATTGCTAACCAAGTTAACCATATCCCACATCCCATACCTGTGCATTTTATTTATGTTTCTAAGTAAATAACTCTGTATTTCTTTGTTAAATTTCATTCTGTAAATTGGTCTGGTTAGCTAACTATGAAGATCATTTTCAGTTTTAGTTCTCTTGTTTTGGTTATTAGCTAACCCACTCAATTTTCTGTCCTCTGCAAATTTGACAAGCATTTCTTCTACCAAGTCATTAATAAAAACCTTGAAGAGAAAAGGGCTTAGTACTGACTCTTGTGGCACTGCACTTTATACCTCATGCCTGGTCAGTGAGGAACCATTGATGATCAGAATGTCATAGGATACTTTGTCAAAAGCTTTTCCGAAATCAATGACGCTGGAAGTTGCCAGCCAGAAATGGTTGACGCTTCAGTGGTTCGAACCCAAGCTCTGCGCAGTGGGGTGAGCTCCCGTCTTGTGCCCTCAGCTCCTGCCCATCTAGGAGCTTGAAAGTGTAAGTGAGTAGATAAATAGGTACTCTCACCCTGGTGGGAGAAAAAACGCTGGCAGCGCCTTACACGGGAAAACAGGAATTGGTTGCCAGTTGCTAGATGCAATGCAATGGAAGAGATTCGATTTCCTGTGACCGCCAGCTGGGCTCCGCCCTAGGAAGGAGGCAATGGCAAACCACCTCTGAAAAAACCTTGCCAGGAAAACTACAGGGACTTGTCCAGGCAGTCTCCATAGAATCGGTCATGATTGAAAGCAGATTAAAAAAAAAAAAATAGAATGCTTATAATCTATTAAGGAAGTACCCAATTAAAAAACAAAATAAAGTTAGTCTGGTATTTGTTAACAAATCCATGCTGACCTCTAGTAACTATGGCTTTGTTTCCAAGGTGTTTACAGAACATTCATTTTATTATCCACTCTGGACTCCTCCCAGGTATCAATATCAGACTAATTCAAGCTCTCAGCTGTAATTCTTTAGATCCTTCTTTTCCCCATTTTTGAAGTTCTTCATCCATCTGTCACCTTACCACTCCTCCAGGATTGCTCATGCTATCAGGCAGATCAGCTAGTTGCTTCAGTATTCTATGGTATAATTCATCTGACCCTGGAGATTTAAATTCATTCAAAGTAAATAATGCTGACCCATACTTGAATCAGCAAAAAACTACACCAGCATGAAATTTGCTGTTCCACTAAATATCACTATCATGCCTTATTGTCACAGTTTCAAGATAATGGATGATAAAAATCTAACACATTTTATACACTTTGAGGGTGTCCTTGGACAGTGTTGAGATAAGAAGGAAAATACTAGTTTAAGTTACCCAATGCAAATATACAAAGGAGTTGGAAAATAACAGATTTTATCATTCATAGGCTCAAAAATTCAAAGAAATAATGATTGTAGCCATGAAATAAAGAGAAGCACGTTACTTGGGAGTTTCAGAAAATTGTGCTGCAGATTCTTGCTGTAACCCAGGGCTATTAATCTACAGATAGTGCAAGTTTCCATCCTCTCCTGGTGCTTTTCAGTATCTCCAGGAACTGCTGTGGACAAACAACTAGATACTTGGGGTGAAGTATTGTCAATATGCAGGTAATTCTATTTCAAGTTTATCCCAGGTCCTGGGATTCTAAAGGGAAGCTGGTAGCTGTTTCAGGTTGGGTAAACAAACTGAAAGTTAATCCAGATAAGATAGGGAAGCCAAGTACTCTAAACTGTGGCTTACAAGTAGTCTTCAGTAGATTTGTACTACCCTTTGAAAGACTAAGTATGCAATTTGGGAATCATTCTTTATTCTGTTCTCACTGATGAGGTGTTCTAGCCAGCACTGTTTTTAAGAGATTAGACTAGAGCCTTGCTTTAATTATTCACAAGCTAGCAATATCTAGGCTGGAATGCACTCACCATCACGGAGCCTTTAGAGATGGTCCAGAAATAACAGCTGATATTTATTGGAGGTCTTAGCACTGTGAACTTTTAGGAAAGCCTTCCAGACTTACTTATTACCTTTAGTCTTTTTCCTTAATGGGTTTTATGATCTGTTTTAGGTTTCAGCTGCTTAAAGTGTCTGATTTTTGTAGAATGACAGGATTTCTGTAGGATTTCTGGGTTTGATGAATGTTATTTATCACCATATGATTTCATTGAATGTGATTTTATTGATAGAAGCAAATGTGTGTGAGGGAGTGGTCCTTTAAAGGAACCAATAAGTATTTCAAACATTTCAATATCTGATCCACTTGACCTATATTCAGGTGTAAAATAAGAAATGTATAAACCCCAATACATACATACATACATACATACATACATACATACATACATATTATCCTTTGTCACATAAACACAAGCATAAATACTACTCTTTAAAGTGCATGCCACATTTAACATCCTGGTTTTAGAATTAAAGTTTGTGATATACTGAATATATTTAATCAAGGATATAATAATTGTGTTTAATTTTATTGATAGGTAGATCAATCTCTCTTTTTGCTGGTTGTGGTTTTCATATACTAGAGGGAAAGCATTTAGCTTGTGTTTAAGTGTAAACAAGTACACGATTTCTGCTTAACTCACTTAACTCTTTTCTCCCCTATTTGTTGAAGAAAGTATTTTGGTTATAACACTTTTCTACATATTTATCCATGCCTTCTTCTGTCCACTGATGCTAGTAGGTAGTTATAGGAACCTAGAATACTGTATCAATAAGCCCTTGTGCCACATTAATAATTGTGGACTGGTAACAGTAGGCTCAGTATTCCTTATCTATAAAATGGTAGTATGCCTTGTCTGATTAACTAGGCATTTGTACAACACTCCTGATTTTATAATTCTTGATCTCTAATAACCCATGGAGTTTTTTACAGATGGGCCTAAGAACTGAATGGTTTCATATGCTATTGAAGCTATGTCAAGAAAGTAGATTGTTAATTCACCACCTCATATTTCAGTATTCTAACTTTCTGATCAAGGTGCATTTCAAATACTACTCTTTAAAGTGCATGCCACATTTAACATCCTGGTTTTAGAATTAAAGTTTGCGATATACTGAATATATTTAATCAAGGATAAAATCATTGTGTTTAATTTTATTGATAGGTAGATCAATCT
Source organism: Liasis olivaceus (assembly GCA_030867105.1). NCBI lineage: Eukaryota > Metazoa > Chordata > Lepidosauria > Squamata > Pythonidae > Liasis > Liasis olivaceus. The sequence continues at coordinate 63,110,104 of CM061351.1, forward strand.
CTCTTTTTTGTTTCTTTGCATTAATTTCCATTTTGCTTTCTTTTTCAGGAGGTTGGCAGCATTATTGGGAAGGTCAGTAAGCCATTTACTCAAGGCTAAATTTATTAGAGACTTGATTTATGTAATATTTCTACAATACCTTTGTCTGCATAAGTTAATACATGTTTTCATTTCTTCAACAGAAAGGTGAAACAGTTAAGAAGATGAGGGAGGAGGTAAACAATAAAATACAAACTTGATTTACATTCTTTTGTATTTCAGAAATGGCTGCTGCTAGTACTCTGAAATTGATGATAGTGATATGAATCAGGGCTGCCACTAAGTGGCTATAAAGAAACCTGCAATTTTCTAACAAAAGTGCAAGCTTACATCACTTACAGTGCAATTGCACTACAGGTAGTTCTCGACTTACGATCACAATTGGGACCAGAACTTCTATCACTAAGTGATGCAGTTAAATGAGTCGCACCCAATTTTATGAACTTTTTTGCTGTGGTTGTTAAGTGAATCACACAGTCACAGTTAAGTGAATCTGGCTTCCCCCATTGACTTTGCATGTCAGAAGCCCACTGGAAAGGTCACAAATGGCAATCACGTGACCCCAGGATACTTGAACCTTCATAAATACATGCTAGTTGCCAAGTGCCTGAATACTGATCACGTGCCTGAATACTGATCACATGGGGACACTGTGAGAGTTATAAGTGTAAGGACTGGCCATAAGTCACTTTGTTCAGTGCTGTCATAACTTCAAATGGTCATTAAACGAATGCTTGTAAGTTGAGGACTACCTGTATAGTCAAACTGATTTATAATCCATCTGTTCAGTAATGAAACTCACTTACATCCTATTCATTTGGCCTAGCTTGCCTTATAAATTTGTGAAGGTAAAATGGGATGATTTCATTTATATTATCCTAAACCTGAAGAAGATACAAATGGATGAATGTTAGCTTGATCCAGTTTTTTCAGATTAATTATTCAAAGAGCAATGGAGTTAGCCAGATTGGATTGCCTTATTATTCTCTTAATTTTCTACTGTTTGCCTTTTAAATATATGTCTAACTTTCACTAATCTATTAAATCTGTGGCAAAATCACAGTACCTTATTAAAGTCACTGACCAGAATTCTGTAGTTACATAACTAAAAAAAGATATGAGACCAATAAAAAATAATAGATGAAAGATGTCAATAGATACTAGCAATTGATATTGCAATAGATACTAATATTCAGTGTTCAGTGTAAAGTATAAATATCTAGGTTGTGGTCAGTGGTTGGAGAAATAAACAGAAGGGAAAGGGGAAATATGTCAATAGAAAGTTTTCCCTTAATATTTTTATTTACGCTTACTAGCTGTTTGTTTTATTCTACAGTTATTATCTAACATTAACTTTTTTCCTTTCTATTTCACTATTCTAATAATTAAAATATATTTTTAAAAATTACAAATCAAAAATAAAACTAAAAAAACAATAATCTAAAATAGAATTTAAATGCAAATGCTAAAATATTAAGACTAAGCTAAAGGAGTTAAAAATAAATTGCTAAACTGCGAAACTTTTTATTCAGGCATTCAGTAGCTTCTGACTTTTCATGTCCCAATGGATACAGTTTCACCAGGATTGTCTTTTGAGTTCTTTTGTATTCAGATTTGTATTGTCAGTGATAATATCTATAGATCTTGTCTTCTATCAGCCTCTTTTTCTATTGACTTTAATTTTTCCAAGCATTAGGATCTTCTCCAGTGACTTTTACTTTCACTGTGCCCCAAATATCTAGATTTTATTATTGCTTCCAGTAAGCATCTGGTTTTATTTAATCTAGTATTGATTCATTCTTCTTCTGGTCCAAGGTATTCCCAACAATTTTCCCTAGCTCCACAATTCAAAGAGAACACTTTTTCTTCATTCAGCCTTCTGATGATCCAAATTCCACAACCATATTTTACAACTGGGAAAATCATATATTTGTTGTCAATGTCTCTTCACTTTAATATTTTATCTAGGCATGTGTAGTGAATATGCAGGCTACAGCCCCCAACTCTGGCTGTGTGCTTGCCTGCCAGCCTGCCTGTGAGACAGGCTTAGACATTCACAGACTGTCATGTAAGCAGATAACAGATCCCCCTCAGCCCCTTCGCCACCTCTCCAAGGGAGAAGGTTGTACTCTGGGGAAAGGGAGATGAGTAAAAAGTACAGGGAGCCATGAGGATGACCTTGCCTCATGACTCAGACTTGCTGCAAGAGAGGCAGGCAGCTCAACTTCTCTTAAAGGAACGTACTTGTGTACAGCAAAAGCTACATACAAGCAGACAGCAGATGAACCCAGGCAAGAAGGAACAAAAATTACAGCAGGAGATTCGGTTTGGCTTTCAACTAAGTTTTTCTCTTTTGCATGGCCCTCCAAGAAACTGGACTCAAAACGTATTGGCCCCTTCCTGTTTGTGCAACAAATTAACCGAGTGGCCTTTTGTCTGCAGTTGCCTGCATCAGTGAAGGTTCATCCTGTCTTCCATCAATCACTATTTGTCTTTGAACCCCAGCCCATCCCCTCAGCTTATGCTCAAAATCAGTTCCACCACCACCCATTCTGGTGGATAGGGAGGAAGAGAATGAAGTGGCAGCTTTTCTGGATTCCAGATGCAAGGGAAAACAATTGGAATACCTGATTCACTATAAGGGCTATCCTGAGCCAGAGAGATTATGGGAAAGCACAACAGACATCCATGCCCAACACCTAGTACACCAATTTCATCTACAGTTTCCAAGAAAATAATTTGCCAGTGCTTCAGTCCCAGGAAGAAGAGGACTCTGTATTTCCCAGCATGAGGGGCTCACCAGAACAGATGAGTGTGCAGCCAGAAAGAGAAAGGCTCTCCACTTCCATCCACTTTTGGGCTGTGGGACTTACTGGGGGTTCCATCAGGAGAGAACAGTGACAGCAGGCCCAGACAACAGCAAGAGGACGGGGGAAAGTGCCACTCCTTCTACTTCTGATTTACAGGAGTTACTGAGTGGGAGGGAGAGGGGTGAATTAGCAGTGCATTCCCATGTTCCTTTCCAGGGTTTTCTTTACACAACATATGGGAGATTGAGTCTAATGGGGGAGGTGGTGTAGGGAGCCATGGAGATGACCTTGGATAAACCATCCAGAAGCTATTAGCTCAAGAACAGGTGCTGAAACTTGCAATTAGCCCAGGGAGGAGGGAAACCATTAGAAAAAGACTCAGATTGCCCCCCCCCTCGCAATTCTATGGGGCATAAAACGGAGGGAAGGGAAAACACAAGCAGACATATAAGATTCTGTTACTATAGCCTAATGAATTATAGTTCAGTACTTCCTATGGAGTCACTTTCCTGATCTGGTTTACCTCAAAGGGTTGACAAAAGCTATATTGAGGTAAATTAGTTAATAGACATCTCCCAGTTCTACTCTACGTGGATGATGCAGTTCTTCTCTCCTTGTCTTCTGTAGGTATGAAGCGGGCACTAAGAACCCTGGCATCCTACTGTAATGAGGAACAATTAATAATCCATTATGATAAATTTAAAGCTTTTGAAGGCTGGTGTGGATCTTCCGGGCTGTGTGGCCGTGTTCTGGAAGTTCTGTTTCCTAACGTTTCGCCAGCATCTGTGACCGGCATCTTCAGAATGCACTCTGAAGATGCCGGTCACAGATGCTGGCGAAACGTTAGGAAACAACTTCCAGAACACGGCCACACAGCCCGGAAGATCCACACCAGCCTTCGTATGCCGGCCGTGAAAGCCTTCGACAATACATTAAAGCTTTTGGGTTTTTTTCCCAGCGAAAGACAAAGGCTCAAGTGGACAATTGATTCCCATGAATTAGAGCAAGTTAAATGTTTTAAATACTTGGGCATAGTATTTCAGGCCTCTAGGAAATTAACAACCCAGGTAAATTATACCACTTCTTACTGCCCAAACGTGTTCACAAGCAATAATTAAATTTTAGAGGCAACAGGGGGCAAATTACATCCCAGCAGTACTCAAACTGTTTATGACTAAAACAGTTGCCCAACTATTATATGGGATACAGTTTGGCCCATATACAAACCTAAGGGCTTATGAAATCATTCAACTGAATTTCCTTAGGACTTTGATACCCCAAAATGCACCCCAATGCAGTCTTGAGCCTTGAAGCAACGTGCCAAGTATTAAGACCCAGGCCTGGAACTGGATTCTAATCTCAAGACACAGAATCATGTTTCATCCTACTGGCCTGATGCCTCTGCTGTTGTCAGAAAGCTACCAATCTCATTGGCCCTGTACCTGTATAGAAGAACTTTGCAATCTTGGCCTCTCTCCTGAATATTTAGGCCAATTAACCCTGAGAAGGCCAAATCAATAGTAAAAGAAAGAATTAGGGACATTGAACGCCAAAACAATATCACAGTGCTCCTGAATTCTATTGCCAAATGTTAGATACCCACAAACCTTCTACTGTGGTGTATCTACACAATCTAATCCTAAGCAAATATAGATGGGCCTTTTCCACAGCCCACTTTGATGCCCTTCCTTCAGCACTGCTGGCAGGAAGATTTTATGGGACTACTTATTTCCAGAGACTTTGCCCTTGTGGATTCAGGGAGATAGAAATTCTTGTCCATGTCCTCATATGGTGTTCTTTTTAATGGTGCCCAAAGACATGCTTTGATCTCCCCAATCATCTCTAAATTTGAGGGTTGTACTGATAGATTTTATGTTTATTAATTTTTAAGGGATGCTAACTCTACACTCACATACCAGGTGGCCAAATATCTTTATCAAGTCATACAATTGTGCAAAACTTTTAATTAGATATGTTGTTTTATTGTTTTTTTCTTTTTCCTGATAACAAATTGTTGTATTAAACTGTTTCTCTTTTTCTACTGTAAAGGCTGGTCAAAGCCCATAATTTTTTTTATTAAAACTTTTATTAAGATACATAAAAAGCACAGTTAAAATACAAATCAGAAAGTATAGAAAAGAAAGAAGATAGAACTAAAAGAAAAAGACAAAAACTAAGATAGTGAGAACAGATAGAAAGATGAAATGGAAAGTGACTTCCGACTATCTCCAATACAGATATGAGTACAAATTTTAAAAAAGGTTAATCTCTTACCACTAATTAATCCAAATTCACATTATTTCTACCAGCACAAACCATCTAATCATTAAATCCCACAATCAAAGCTTCATTTTTTCCCATCCAAGCACGTAATCTAGGAAGGGTTGCCATGAGGAGACAAAGTTAGAAACAGTATTATCTCTTATTAACGCTGTTAACTTTGCCATTTGAGCCAAATCCATTAATGTGATAATCCATTCTTCCACTGTAGGTATTTGTGAGTCCTTCCATCTTTGTGCGTATAACAGTCTTGCAGCTGTGGTCATGTATAGAAGCAAAGTTCCATGTTGTTTCTCCAGTCCTTTCTCCATCAAACCCAACAGGAACAGTTCTGGGGTTTTTTTTAATGCTCACTTTAAGAATCTTTTGAATAGCAATGCATATCTGGTCCCAAAATTTTTTAGCCTTTTCACAAGTCCACCAAAGATGATAAGAGGTTCCTTCACCCTGTGAACATTTCCAACAAACATTTGTTATACCAGTATACATTTTTGATAACTTATCAGGAGTTAAATACCAGTAGTACATCATTTTGTAAAAAAATTCTTTTAAATTATAATTCAATGTAAATTTCAAACCTTTGTTCCACATATTTTCCCATTGTTCCAACATGATATTGTATCCAAAGTTTTTAGCCCATTTAATCATACATTCCTCAACTTGTTCATCTTCTAGGTTCAACTGTAACAACATCTTATACATTTTAGTAATAACATGTTCATCATTTGTACAAAGTTGAGTCTCAAAGTAAGATGTTTCATTAACAAATCTATAGTTCTTTTTATCCAGCTTAAAATGTTGAAACAATTGCATATGAGTAAACCAATGACATATAAAACCTTCTGATTCTAACTGTCCTCTTGTTTTAAAACTTGGTTCACCCTGCTCAAAATTTAATAAATCTTTATATTTTAACCACTTCATTTTTCCCATATTTTCTCTTCTAGTAAACGCTTCCTGAGGTGACAACCACAAAGGTACATTAGGAGACAGTCTTACCTTCCAAATCCACAGTAAGGCATTCCTAATATAATGATTTTTAAAATCCTTATTAACTTTAACTTTATCATACCACAACTAGGAATGCCACCTGAATCTTAATTCATGACCTTCAAGTTGTAATAATTCTTTACTCTCCAAGGTTATCCACTCCTCCATCCAGAGCAAACAGCAAGCATCAAAATACAGTTTTAAATTAGGCAAACCCAAACTTCCTCATTCCTTGGCATCTTGTAACAATTTATATTTAATTCTTGGTTTTTTGCCTTGCCAAATGAGCTTAGATATATCTCTCTGCCACTGTTTAAACGGTAAATCTGTAGTCAAAATCGGTATAGTCTGAAAAAGAAACAGCATCCTTGGCAAAACATTCATTTTAATCACTGAGATTCTCCCCATGAGAGACAGTTGTAATTTTTCCCATCTTACCAAATCTTTTTTCACTTCATTCCAGATTTTACCATAGTTATTGGTCAAAGCCCATAATAAAGATATTTGATTTGATTTGCTATACTGAGGTAGGGAAAAGGAAATGAATCTCTTTAGCGTGTGATAAAAGGAAAATTTATAAGAAGCTGGAAAAAGCCCAAGAAAGCAAGCAAGTTATGTTAGCTTCAGGCACCAAGTCATGCTAAGAAACTGGTAACAAGTCTGGCTAGAACTTACTGTGTTGAGTTTAATTTCTGTTATTTTAAGTGATGTCTACTATTTTGTCTCTGGTTTTTATTTTCTTTATACAATCTTGTTAATGGTGTTTTATGCAACTTGGAACTCCCTTATAGAAGAGTTGCTTCTAAGTTAGGAGCATACCAGCATATCTTGTGCTCTGCCCAGAGCCTTATATTTTCCTTCATAAGAGGCCAGCCTTACCATACAATCATTCAAAGACACCCCGCTATATTTGGGGAAATTCCTCTTACATTTTCCAAGATTCTGTATTTTACTGACATTTCTGTAGTTCTTGCATCTTGCCCAGCTGTGTGGAGCTTGACAAGTATTTGCTATAAATATTGAATTTTCTTTGCAGAACTCTGTCTCCTTCATTCCACTGGAGCCACATTTTCCCATTATTCCAGATGCTATTTTATTTTCAAGTTTAGCATTACAGCCTTCTATGCAACTTTGGAGGGGGAGTGTTTTTTGGTGTTGGGTCAACAAGATATTGCAAGTCAACATAGGATAGTTCAGCTTCTGTTTTCTTTCCATCTGTGGCTAGAGCGTAAACTTGGAAAACCGTATTATTGAATGGCTTGTCTTTGACTCAAAATCATTGGTTTCTGAGCACTGACTTTAACACTCTTTTGTATTGATACTTGGCATGAGGTCATAAGTCATAAAAAACCATAAAGAGCCCCTGGGATCTTTCATAGTATAGGGGCTATCATGGAGCTGTGAATGTCCCTGTAAAAGAGGCAGTACAAAAGTACATAATAGGCCAATTTCTAATGCTCCTTCCATACATGAGCAAAGTCTGTCACCAGGTAGTATGTTCTTAAATCTATCCTGATGAGTTGCTGAAGGAAGAATATTAAAATGCACAAGAGTAAAAACTCTGTGGTACTCCAGGTGAGTAAGATGTTTAAGATATTAAGTTGTCTGGCTGTTATATAACCATGATGATAAATTAGGTGCTAGCACCTTGCTTTGAATTCATTATCAGCTTTAAAAGGTACGCATACCTACGGTCATATAGTAAAACTATATCAAGCATTGCAGATGTAAGGTTTGAGTGGCAAGGGTTATGAAAACATCTTGAAGCTAAGGTTTTATAAGATAATACTGAAACCTTAAATCTGACCTGGAAACATGTGGCCCAGTATAAGTAGCTTTTCTCATATAGATTAACTGCTGTAAACATTATCAGAGGACAACTGATCACATCATATCTTATTCTTCCACACCTATCCTTTCAACAGCCAGGAAGAATTTTTTTCCTGTTATGGTCCCCATTTTTGGCATGCCCTCCCCAGTGCACACTAAATAAATCATATATGGGAGTTATACTTCAGACTCATGCTGAAAATACTTTTACTAATCTTGGCATATGAGAAGCTATTGTTACTGTATCTGTTATATTATTATAGTATACCTGCTATCTCCAGTCCACTGAAGTTGGGTGGCCTATACATATAAATAAATAAATAAATAAATAAATAAATAAATAAATAAATTCATATTTATAGGTATTTACTGGATTTAAAATATTTTAAAAATTGACAAGTCATAAATATTTTAAATAAAAAGAAATACATTTTAAAAAGCTGTATGTATAACTATCAGTCACTTGCCTACCTGAACCTGTCTTAAGTGTTTTCATTATTACAGACCCATGTATAAGTGCTATGAATCCAAATTACACTCTAGCCTTTGATTATCAAGTGAACTCTAATAATTATGTGAGTTCTTTGCCAAACAAAGCAGCATTTTGTTTTCACAGAGTGGAGCTCGAATCAACATCTCTGAAGGCTCTTGTCCAGAAAGAATTGTGACTATAACAGGCCCAACAGATGCAATTTTCAAAGCTTTTTCTATGATTGCAGTAAAGTTTGAAGAAGTGAGTAAATAAAAATTATTCTTATCTTAAGCTATGTTTAATTACTTTATGTTTGCTTTAATAAAATTGTATCATTGAGATAAATGTTTATCTCAAAAATATTTAACAATGTGGCATAGGGTTAGGGTAATGGAAAAGATAACATGGGTCATTTGCCTGCTGTTTAATAATTTTATTTTAATTAGGGTTGTGGTCTGAACTTAGATAAAAGCCTGAGACAGATCAAAGTCATTCATAACAGGTTTGCAAGGCAGAGCATTTCACCTGATCACCTTCCCTGTTCCCATTCAAAACTCTAAACTCCAGCAAGCTGCAAATGGAAGAATTGCAACAATCATGTCTCAAAAACTTTAAATCCCAAAACAAAACACTTTCAGTGTGTGAGGGAAAGGAGGAGGGTTAGATTCAGTCTGTCATCCCCTCAGAGTGATCCTGGCAATCAGACAACCCTCCCTTCTGTCAATAACATTTTGGTGGCAAGATCATAGCAATAGGGACTCTCCAGTATTTATTGGGCAGTACAAGGCTAGCCGGGCAGAATCAAGAAAGGAAAAGGCAGAGCAAGGGTGGACCTTGGTCAGACTACAAAGGCAAAGTATTACTAAGAGACTGGAGAAAGCTGTGGAAACATGTGAGCAAGCTATTCCTAAGATCCAACATGAAAACAATAAGTATGGGAAGTAGTAGCAGACGTATCGCTAGACCCAGAACAGACTTACTGCAAGAACAGATGACTAGAAGATGGTCAACATGAAGCTTTGGAAAAAGAATATCAATCTTCCATGCTTCTTTAAACAAACAACCTGTTTCACCACAGAGGAAGGCTTGCACAGTCCTGTGCTGTGGCTTGTTGGACTGTTGCAATCAGAGCCTGGGAAAGAGGGATTTAGAAAGGGGCCCTGCCCTTTGAACATTTTCTTTCTTATTTGTTTGTTTGATATCCCACTGAAATCAATTCGTGAAGCAGTATATTTCTGAAATATTACATGGTGAAAAGACCTCTTTGTTTCTGAGTTACGTATCAAAATCCAGAAATTGAGTAAATTTAGCTAACTACTGGTGTCTGCAGAAAGGGGAGGGGAAGCAAGGGGAAGTGGCAGAACTTGTATTGCATTGGCACATGCAAGGGGGGAGGAAAGAAGATAGAAAGAAGGGCAATATAACAAAAGCAGAATATCGGAGAATAGCCCAAATCTGTAAAAGGGGGTCAAGAAGGCTAAGGCTCAGAATGATCTAAGGCTTGCAGTGAATGCCAAAAATACTGCCCCCCCCCAAAAAAATGTAATTTGGATATGTATGAACAGAAGGAAAGATGAGTGAGAATCAGGGAGAGTGGTGAATTGGGTGCCCCCTTTTGACTAGTGAGAGAAGCCGGTAGAGGGGGCACAATGGATGAAGGGGGAAGGAATATGGCCCCTACAGCACTGAGAGTGAGAGCTGAAGTGCCTGGAAGCCCATCACACACACCCTTGATTGATTGATTGATTGATTGATTGATTGTTTGATTGAGTGCCTGTTGTATGATTGGATGGAGGGTCCCCTAACTAGGGAAGCCAGGGGGTTGGGATTTGGGGGAACTGGAGTGCCTGGGGGTTTTAGGGCAGTTTATACCATTCAGGTGGTGATGGGGAGGGGATGTTATGATGGGAGTCAGAGGGTGGGCTGCTCTCGGGGAAGGTGCTTCCAGTGTTTGTTACTGGTGGCATGTTCTGGTCCTCTGGACTCAGACTCAGGCCCCGGACAGCAGACCTGCAGAGACCCTGGTTTTCAGCTGCTGCTTCTCAACACCAGGTCAGTTAACAACAAGGCCCCCCCCTTATATGTGATTTGATCACTGAGGAGCGGGCTGACCTGGTGTGTATCACCAAGACCTGGCTGGGCCCTGAAGAGAGGTGCCCCTTTTGGAAATGTGCCCAGCTGGGTTCACGGTCTGGCAGCAGCTGAGATCCCAGGGCAGGGGAGGAGGGGTAGCAGTTGTCATCCAGGAATCTCTGTTGGCCTTCAGGGGTGCTGCTCTACAAATGGCCGGTTGTGAAACCCTGTTCTTGAAGTTGGGTTCATGAGAACAGCTGGGATTGTTGGGATTACCAGCCTCCCTGGTGCATAGCAACCTCCTTGCCTGAACTGCTGGAGGCCATTGAGGGGCTGGTGGTGGAGTTCCCCAGACTTATGGTCTTGGGGGACTTCAACCTGCCATCCCTAGGGCGTGCCTCAGAGGCGTCTTGGGAGTTCATGGCCACCATAGCAGCCATGGGCCTGTCCCAGATTATTTGTGACCTGACTCAGGACAGTGGCCTCACACCAGACTTGATTTTCTTGTCTGAGCAGTGGCAATGTGATCTGAAGGGGGAATTACATCTGTCCCCCTTGTCATGGTCAGATCATGCCCTGGTGGCCCTGAGGTTCTCCTACGCTACCCCCTTCCACAGGGAGGCAGGACCTATTCAACTGGTCCATCCACGGTGACTGATGGACACAGCTGGGTTCCAAAGGGAGCTGGGGGTTATACCTGAGGGTCTACTGCACAGTCCAGTGGAGGCCTTGGCTGCTGCCTGGAATAGGAAAGCGGCCGAGGCCTTGGACAAGATTGTACCTGTGCAACCTCTCCTAACACATTGAGCCTGACACTCCCCGTGGTTCGTGGAGGAGTTGAGGGTCTTGAAAAGAATTAAGAGATGTCTAGAGCGCTGCTGGAGGAAAACAAGGACCAAACACGATCAAACACAAGCTATAGCTACAATTAAGGCCTACCTTGTGGCGGTAAGAGCGGGAAAACACCAACATTTCTCCGCTCTTATTGCATCTGCAGAACGCCGCCCAGCGGCCTTGTTTAAGATCACCTGATCACTTTTGGGAAAGGGGGGCCCAGTGGCCCATTTACAGGGCCATGCAGAGGAGTTTTCTGGGCATCTGGAGGATAAAATCACTTGCATTCGGTCCCAGTTGGATACCAAGTGTGCAGCATAGTCTATAGAGATGCCCAGGGTTGTTATGGGCTGTTCTCTGGGAACAGTTTGATCCTGCTGAACCCAAGGAAATGGACAGGATCCTCTGAATGGTCAGTGCCACCACTTGCCAACTAGATTCATGTCCCTCCTGGCTGGTTAAGGCAACTTGGGTGGTGACATGTGGGTGGGTCCAGGCAATGGTGAATTCATTCTTGAGGGAGGGAGTGTTCCCAGCTGCCTTCAATGAGGCACTAGTGCATCCCCTCCTCAAGAAGCCATCACTGGATCCCATCATAATAGACAGTTTTCATCCAGTCTCCCACCTCCCCTTTTTAGGGAAAGTGGTTGAGAAGGTGGTGGCGTTGCAGCTCCAAGGATCCTGGAAGAAACGGATTATCTGGATCCTTTTCAGTCAGGTTTCAGGCCCGGATTTAGGATGGAAATGGCATTGGTCGCACTCATGGATGATCTCTGGCGAGAGCAGGATGGGAGTAGTGCATCCATCCTTGCTCTTCTTGACCTCTCAGTGGTTTTTGATACCGTCGACCATGGTATCCTTTTGGGTCAACTTAGGGAGTTGGGAGTGGGCAGTGCAGTTCTGCACTGGTTCTCTTCCTTCCTCCAAGGTCAATCCCAATCAGTGTTGATTGGGAGTGAGAGATCCAGCCCATGGCCCCTCCACTGTGGGGTGCCACAGGTTTGGTACTCTTTCCGCTCCTCTTTAACATCTACATGAAACCCCTGGGTGAGATCATCCGCCACCATGGGATGAGGTATCATGAATATGCAGATGATACCCAGTTATAGATCTCCATCCCAGGTGACCTGAGTGATGTCATGACCATCCTTTTGTAGTGCCTGGAGGCTGTGGGGGTCTGGATGGGGAACAACAGGCTTCAGTTGAAACCTGGTAAGGCGTGGCTGTGGATGGGAGGCCCCTCTATATCTGATCTTTGGTTTTGGATGGGGTTGCACTGCCCCAAACAGACCCGGTGCATAATCTGGGGGTCCTCCTGGGCTCGCAACTCCTGCTTGAGGAGCATGTGGCAGTCGTGGCCAGGAGGGCCTTTGCCCACCTTGGGGTGGTGCACCAGTTACGCTCCTTCTTGGATCAGGAGGCTCTCCAGTCAGTCACTCGTGCCCTAGTCATCTCTCCGTTAGACTATTGCAAAACACTTCACATGGGGATACCCTTGAAGAGTATCTGAAAGCTACAGCTAGTTCAAAAGGCAGCCATGCAGATGATATTAGGTGCCCCTAGGATGGCACATGTAACACCTTTGCTGTGGGAGCTGCATTGGGTGCCAGTTTGCTTCTGGGCCCAATGCAAGTGTTGGTTACCACCTTTAAAGTCCTACATGGCATGGGTCCAGTTTACCTGAGGGACTGTTTCACACACATTACATCACCCTGTCCTACCCGGTCAGGTAAAGAGGGCACATTGCGGACCCTGTTATTGAGAGAATGTTGGCTGGCGGGGCCTAGGAGGGGAGCCTTCTCTGCCATTGCCCCCACCCTTTGGAATATTCTCCCCCCAGAGGTGCAACAGGCCCCTACCCTCCTGGCTTTCCAAAAAGGATTAAAGACCTGGCTCTGCCAGTGTGCATGGGGTGAGATGGGCTCTAACTGTTCCTGGGGTTGGTTAGCACCCTGATGATACTCCCTTGAATTATTCACCAACTCTCCATCTTTCTTGGAAGCTATTTATTATTAGGACTGTTTTATATTGCATTTTAATGAATTTTATCTTTGTTGTAAAACGCCCAGAGTCGTTTCAATGAGATGGGCAGTGACAAGTTTGATAAATAAATAAATAAAGTCAAGAAAGTGGGCGGTCCACTGGTTTGAGAAGATGGTAAGGTGGTGACTAGTAACATGGAGAAAGCTGAACTGCTTAATTCCTGTGTTTACACATAAAAAGGTGGTGCAACCTGCCAGAAGCTGCACCATAAGAATTAGAGGAGAGGTGCAAGTCAAAATAGGTAAGAAACTGGTGAGAGGACACCTGGCTGCTTTGAATGAATCTGTCTCTGGGTTTGGAAGGATTATATCCCAGGGTGCTAAAGGAACTGATTGTGAACTCAGCACCACTGATTGTAATCTTTTGAGAGTTCCTGGAGTACAGGGGAAATGCCAGAAGATTGGAGAAAAGCTAATGTTCCCATTTTTAAGAAGGGGAAATAAGGATCAGGAAACTACAGGCCAGTCAGTTTGGCATTGGTAACTATAAAAATCCTATAACATCATCAAGCAGTGGCTTTACAAGCCCTTAGAAAGAAACAAAGTGATTACTAGAAACCAGCATGGGTTAGTTAAAAACAGGTTGCATCAGCCAGACAAATCTTATTGCATACTGGCTCTCTTTTGGAACTGTGGGGAGAAAAGTATAATCTGGAAGTGAAGATAGTCCTAAGAATGTCAGTCTACCAATTAGAAGCTTGTTAGATAGTGTCAAAGAAGGGATGTAAAGGAGTCAAAGAGTGGAATCCCTTTGCTAAAATCAAGTACAAGTGGTCAATAGGTTGAAAAAGTATAGCCAGGCAACACATACAGAAATGGATCTTCCAATGCTAATGAAGACTCTCTTGGTGTTATTGTCCTTCAGTGACATGAGGGCAGTGGACTTCACTAATGCTAACTTTATAAAGTAAAGGTGAAGTCTTCAAGATCAGTTCAATTCCTGATGACTTCACAAGCTTTCCTGGCAACAAGATGGAAGTGATTTGTCATTGCTTTCTTCTGGAATTTTTTTTTTTTTTACTTCACATGCTAGTCTATAGCCTTTATAATTTTATGATAGACTCCCATTTAAATACTAATTAGACTTGGCCCTGCTTTGTTTTCTGAGATTAGTCAAGGTCTCTCTGAGCAGACTGCTTTTCCTCCATCAATGATGTACAAACTAGGATCCTAGGACATATAGCTTCCCAAAGCCTTACAAATGCCCTAGGAGCATTTCAAAAATTTACCATTAAAATATATATTTTAGTATGACTGAAAAGGAACATGATTAATTACACGAGGAGTTATACTGCATATATTTATTTATTATTTTGATTTCATTTGAACAAAATTTGAATTAAATCCATTTTATTTTTATTTAAATTAAATCAGATTTAATTTTATTCTTTGACATGCAGCTGTCTAGCACACCACAGAGACCATGTGTGGCCCTCAATTCAAAAGAACTTGTGTACTACTGCTCTGTATCTTGGTTACTTATTCTTCTTACATGGCATTGTATGATGTTTATAATTCATGCCATATTATTCAGTATCATTCACTAGTGTTATTTTTCTTTGAATACTGTTCTTTTGTATTTGTTTTTTTTGTCAATATTATCATTGCTTTCTACTCTTATTGTATATACCCCAGTTGTACATAGAAAAAGTGAATTAACTCATTCATATTCTCACTTCTCTGTCCATATAGTAAGTTCATCAGGTAAAATTAAAACTTCATCAGGCAGCAATTTCATCCTTACCCAATTAAAAAGTTTCTTATCTGTCACAATTCTAACATGCTGCAGCCATTGGTCAATTACCAGACTTGTCCACCAAACAAATCTTCTTTACATTATGTATTGTGTGTGATCACTGCAAGTTCCCTATTTCTCTCTTTTGATTGTTGCATGTGGTTCTGAAAACCACAGCACACCCCTAATATCTACCCTTATATCCAGTATTCAGCAGCACTGTGCTAGAGTCCAGAAAGTTCCCTTTTTCTATTATGTTTCCTAGCTGTATCCTAGCCATCAGATACACCTCTCTTCCTACAGTATTTGTCACCTCTCCTATGAATTCTGAAAATCAGAATGGAGCCTGGTAGCACCTTTTCTGACTAATATGTTTTATTAAAAGGCATAAGGATCCGTAAATTGAAGGGGAGGGGAAGACAGATTGGTTATGCTGATACAGATTACAAGTGAGACAAATTACAACTAAAGTCAAAGTCAAAGTTATCTTTATTGTCATTGTACTTCTTGTACAACGAGATTAAATGCCATCCCATCCCCAGTGCACTTATAAAGATACAGATGAAACTCGAAAAATTAGAATATCGTGCAAATGTTCATTTATGTCAGTATGGCAACTCAAAAGGTGAAACCAATATATGAGATAGACGCATTACATGCAAAGCAAGATACGTCAAGCCTTACTTTGGTATAATTGTGATGATTATGGCGTACAGCTTATGAAAACCCCAAATTCACAATCTCAGAAAATTAGAATATTACATGACATCAATAACACAAGGATTGGAAATAGAACAATATCGGACCTCTGCAAAGTATAAGCATGCATACGTACTCAGTACTTGGTTTGGGCCCCTTTTGCAGCAATGACTGCCGCAATGTGGCATGGCATGGATGCTATCAGCCTGTGGCACTGCTGAGGTGTTATGGAAGACCAGGATGCTTCAATAGCGGCCTTCAGCTCCGCTGCATTGTTCGGTCTCATGTCCCTCATCGTTCTCTTGGCAATGCCCCATAGATTCTCTATGGGGTTCAGGTCAGGCGAGTTTGCTGGCCAATCAAGCACAGTAATCCCATGGTCATTGAACCAGGTTTTGGTACTTTTGGCAGTGTGGGCAGGTGCCACGTCCTGCTGGAAAATGAAGTCAGCATCCCCATAAAGCTCGTCTGCGGAAGGAAGCATGAAGTGCTCCAAAATCTCCTGGTAGACGGCTGCGTTGACCTTGGACTTAATGAAGCACAGTGGACCAACACCAGCAGATGACATGGCTCCCCAAATCGACACAGACTGTGGAAACTTCACACTGGACTTCAAGCATCGTGCATTGTGTGCCTCTCCATTCTTCCTCCAGACTCTGGGTCCTTGGTTCCCAAATGAGATGCAAAAGTTGCTCTCATCAGAAAAGAGGACTTTGGACCACTGGGCAACAGACCAGTTCTTTTTTTCTGTAGCCCAGGTAAGACGCTTCTGACGTTGTTTGTTGTTCAGGAGCGGCTTGACAAGAGGAATACGACATTTGAAGCCCATGTCCAGGATCCGTCTGTGTGTGGTGGCTCTTGATGCACTAACTCCAGCCTCAGTCCACTCCTTGTGAAAGTCCCCAACACTTTTGAATGGCCTTTTCCTGACAATCCTCTCCAGGCTGCGGTCATCCCTGCTGCTTGTGCACCTTTTTCTACCACACTTTTCCCTTCCACATAACCTTCTATTGATGTGCTTTGATACAGCACTTTGGGAACATCCAACTTCTTTTGCAATTACCTTTTGAGGCTTCCCCTCCTTATGGAGGGTGTCAGTGATGGTTTTCTGCACAACTGTCAGGTCAGCAGTCTTTCCCATGCTTGTGATTCCTACTGAACCAGCCTGAGAGACCATTGAAAGGCTCAGGAACCCTTTGCAGGTGTTATGGATTCATTAGCTGATTAGAGTGGGACACTTTGAGCCTAGAATATTGAACCTTTTCACACTATTCTAATTTTCTGAGATTGTGAATTTGGGGTTTTCATAAGCTGTACGCCATAATCATCACAATTATACCAAAGTAAGGCTTGACATATCTCGCTTTGCATGTAATGCGTCTATCTCATATATTGGTTTCACCTTTTGAGTTGCCATACTGACATAAATGAACATTTGCACGATATTCTAATTTTTCGAGTTTCACCTGTAAAAACCATAAAAACCACATCCTTCACATTCCATTCACTACTGCACAACCCCTGATGCCACACCAATGTTGCACTATACAATAGAGTTCAGTATAGTTGCAGCTCTGAGATAAAAGCTGTTCTTCAGCCTATTTGTCCTTGTTTTTATTATCCTGTACCATCTGCCAGATGGTAATAGTTCAAGAAAAGAATGTCCCGGGTGGGATGGATCCTTAAGAACATTTTGAGCTTTCTTAAGGCAGCGGGAGCTGTAAAGTTCTTCCAAAGAGGGGAGAGGGCAACCAACGATCCTCTGGGCAGTGGTGGTATCCCTCTGGAGCGCTTTCCTATCTGCCACTGTGCAGTTAGCAAACCATACACAGGTGCAGTAGGTCAAAATGCTCTCTATAGTACAGCGGTAGAAGGTCACCAACAGTTTTTCATTCAGTTGTTGTTTCCTGAGAAGTCTCAGGTAGTATAATCTCTGCTGGGCCCTCTTAACCAATGCTGCAATATGAGTGCTCCAGGTCAGGTCCTCCTTTATGGTAACACCCAGAAACTTAAAACTGGCCACCCGCTCCACTTGGTCTCCATTGATAACCAGGGGCTGGACATCTAATCTATTCCTTCTATAGTCCACTATAAGCTCCTTGGTCTTATTGATATTAAGGGCCAAATTATTGTCTCCGCACCACAAAAGCAATTGGTCCACCTCATCCCGGTAGGCAGACTCATCTCCTTCGGAGATAAGCCCCGCCACTGTTGTATCATCTGCAAATTTAATGATAATATTGCTGGAGTGAGTGGGGGTACAGTCATATGTATAAAGAGTGTAAAGTAAGGGACTCAACACGCAGCCCTGTGGTGAGCCAGTGTTGAGAGTAAGAGCTGAGGAGATATAGTTGCCTAATCTAACCCTCTGGAAGCGGCCAGACAGGAAGTCCAAAATCCAAGAACAGATTGGATATGGAAGCTCAAGATCCATAAGTTTAGACACTAGTCTATGTGGAAGGATTGTATTGAATGCAGAACTAAAGTCTACAAAAAGCAATTAAATATTGCACAGACACTGTCACTGTGGACAAATGCGTCTGGATCTATCCCAACCAGAAGCCCTGGATGACTAAGGAAGTCCAGCGTAGTTCCATTTGGAACAGCGGGGGACCTATCCTCACATAGGTCCCCCGCTGTTCCAAATGAGTCAGAGCAGTGTGGAGAGTGATGGCTATAGCGTCCTCTGTGGATCTATTAGTTCTGTATGCAAACTGATGTTTATCAAATGTATACGGAAGGCAGGAAATGATGTGCCTGCAGACCAATTTTTCAAAGCACTTCATGATGATAGGCATGAGTGCCACTGGTCTGTAGTCACTGAGGTTGTTAATAGGGAACTTCTTTGGCAGCGGAACGATGATGGAAGCCTTCAGACAGGATGGAATAGTGGACTGGGATAGAGACTGATTAAAGATCTTGGTGAAAACCCCAGCCAACTGATCAGCACAGTCTTTAAGCACTGGCCAGAGATGCCATCAGGTCCAGCAGCCTTTCTAGGGTCCACAGCCCTCAAAATACTCCTCACCTCGTGCTCCTCCACGGTGAGGTAGGGGCTATATTGGACTAATGGCTGTATTCTAGCTGCCTCTGGTGGCTCCACTTCAAAGCGGGCAAAAAAATGATTCAGTTTCTCTACCAATGAAGCATCCCTGTCAGCAGAAATGACATTATTCGGTTTATAGCTGGTAATTTGTTGAATCCCCTGCCACACCTGCCTCATGTTGTTGCTATGAAAATGATCCTCAATCTTCCTCTTATAATCTGTCTTGGCCTGCCGAATGCCTCTCTTCAGACTGGCTCTAGCAGCACTGTATTTTGCCCCATCACCAGACCTGAAGGCATTGTTCCTGTCACGCAGGAGACGCTGGACTTCCTTAGTCATCCAGGGCTTCTGGTTGGGATAGATCCGGACGCATTTGTCCACAGTGACAGTGTCTGTGCAATATTTAATATAGCACAGGACAGCTGCAGTATGCTCCTCCAGGTCTGGATGGTAAAAGATATCCCAGTCTGTCTTCTCAAAACAGTCCTGAAGTTGTTGAGAGGCATCTTCGGGCCAGGATTTCACGGTCTTTATTGTAGGCAGAGCCTGTCTCCTAAGAGGGGTGTATGCTGGTGCTAAAAGCAGTGACATATGGTCTGACTGCCCCAAATGTGGTAATTGTATAACCCTGTAGCCATGTTTAATGTTGGTATATACTTTATCCGGTGTGTTTGCTCCTCTAGTGGCACACTTAACATGCTGATGAAATTTGGGGAGCACTGTTTTTAAATCAGCATGATTAAAGTTCCCCGCTATAATATGCACAGCGTCAGGATGCTTATTCTGCTGTACTATATTATCAACTAACAATTATAATGTGTTAAAAATCCATTATGTTTGTTGAGACCTTCTGTGATTGCTTGAAATCTTTTGATGTACGTGGGTTCAGCAAATTCTCATTCAATGGTGCTGTTAAAGATTGATTCCCAAAAAGGACCTATTGAAAGACAACCCACAGAAACAGAACAACAGAACACCACTGGTTGTCATGTACAGATGACAGCTCAAACCACTCAAATACCTTATTAATAAGCTATAGCCCATACTGGACAACAACACTACACTTTCTCAGGTGCTAGGTAGCAGGCCTAGACATGCAAACAAACAACCACCCAATCTGAAGCAGGTTCTCATGAGCAACAAGAAACAACAGGACAAGGATGGGAACCAAACCCTGAAACAAACCCAAATGTCTCCTTTGCCCCTTCATCTACCCCAGCAGCACCATCACAGGACTCAACAACTACAAATACAAGATTAGAGGTGCCTTCATATGCTCATTCTTAAAGTGATATGTGGCATCATCTGCCAGCAATGCCCCTCTGGATTCTATGTAGGACAAGCAGGACAAGCTTTGTGCAAAAGAAGTAATGGACACAAGTGTGACATCAGGACTCAAAACAAGATACTCTGTAGAGACCACAAAGTGACCATTCTGGAACAACACACAGAGTCAGTTGGAATTGGGCAGCATCTAAATTGGATGGATGGATGGATGGATCGATGGATGGATGAAACTTTAATAGCACTATTGAGCAAGAGATTGCTGAACTCACATACATCATAAAGTTTCAGGCACTCTCAGAGCATCTCAACAAACACAATGGGTTTTTAACACATTACAATTGTTAGTTGATAATATAGTTGTAATCTGTCTCACTTGTAATCTGTATCTGCATAACCAATCTGTCTTCCCCTCCTCTTCAATTTATGAATCCTTATGCCTTTTAATAAAACATATTAGTCAGAAAAGGTGCTATCAGGCTCCATTCTGATTTTCAGAATTCATAGGAGAGAAATACTTGTAGGAAGAGAGGTGTATCTGATGGCTGTCAGATTCAGCCGTCACAGCATGGCAAGGCGAACGCTGCTGCTCAGCTTCGTCTAGTCAATTTCACCACCCCAGATGCTAGCAGCGAAAAAGGGGAAGTTAGCCAAGACCACGAACTGATTGCTGACACGTGGCAGCACTTAACTCCAACCACAAGTGGATATATTGTATCACCGCCGGCTTCCCTCGAGCACTGCAGACAAAGGGAAGTGCAGTGGCTCGGAAGCGCAGCAATCAGCACGTGATTGAGAACTCCCGGCTTTACGCGCAACAGGAAAACCCAACAAAGACAACAACCACACAATCAATAGACGGCAATCAAGAAGACAGAAGAACCGGGCTGAATCTGACATTTGGGTGAGGGGGGATTACTGTGGGTAATCTGTAACTAAGCAATGGGGCAAAATGCGGGAATGGGGAAACTATAAAATACCATGTAAGCTATGCCAAGCCAACCCTGGCTTTGTCTGTACCTACCTACGTTACGCTTAAGTAAACTTATTTGCTGAACCCACGTGTCACAAGAGTTTCTTTGGAGCTGAATGGGGTAAACCTTACATAAAGCCAGGGTTCACCTTTGAGCACTACCCAGTACACACTGAGGAGCACTCACCTTTTTCCCATAGCCAGACCGCGAGAGGACCTGATCAACTTCGCCAGGAGATGGCCAGCGACGGTGAGGACACGAGCTCGTGGAGCGGTGAGGAGCCCGGACCAGATGTTGCGACAGCGAGGCCAGTTCCGAGCGAGAGGAGAGGACCAGCACCCACGGCCAGTTCGCGGGGCGCCAGGTGGTCATTTGGCGTTGGGATGGGGCCCGAAGGGTTGACAAGACATGGAGTCACAGGGCGCCACGGTGCAGGGTCCAGGAGCAGAAAGCTGGAAGAGAGGCTGAACTAGATGGAGAGCGAGTTTCAGCAGCAGCTGACAGCCATACAGGGCACCCTGCAGGCATGGCTTTGTGGACGCGGAGCCCTGGCTGGGGTGGCCGCAGAGGGCAGCGTAGAAGCAGAGGCCAGTGTGGGCCCCACGTCCAGGCTGGCAGTGGCAGCTAGCCTTCCGGGAGGCACGATGGAGGACCAGTGGGCAGCAGAGGCACTCCAGTTCAGGACCTCAAAGAGCAAGTTCTCGGGGGATCCCGAGCAACTACCCTGCTTCCTCACACGGGACGGGTTCCACCCAGAGATCCAGGAGAGAGCACTCAGCAGGGACGACCCAGAGACTCTAGCAGAGTGGATCTGGCTGGCGGGGACGGCGGAAGCTGCCTGGGACTGGGTTAAATGAGGGACCCAAGCCCAGGTACCAACCCCACCCAACCGCGACGAGGTGGTCCTGGAGGCGAGGTGCAGGAGCCGACGGCGGAGGCTTGATGACGGAGAGGCCCGGCAGACGGCGGGTGCTTGCTACTGTTGCAGAGGGAAGGGGCACCAGGTGGTGCAGTGCCCCTCGGGGCAGGGCACCCTGACGCACTGCCCAGAGGACGGGGCCCAGTGACCTCTGGCTACCAGAACCTCCAACCGACCCCGGAAGGAGGCAGCAGCTTGCGGAGCAGCATGCAGCGGAGCTGGCTGGCTCGCTTTGAAGTCCGGCTCCGTGAGACGGGGAGAGCGAGCCAGCGGAAAATGACGGGCATCTATGCTGAGGCACACCCCGGAGCAGCCAATGGAGCCGCAGTATGAGGACCCGCTGGGAAGCAGGGACTGCTCACCCATGCGGGTCAGGGTCCACCTCAAGAGGGTGAGATCGGGACTGGAGGCAAACATTGAGGCCCTGCTGGACTCGGGATGTACCCACTGCCTTATCCACCCGGTGCTGGCATCCGCTCTGGGGCTCCGAGTGAGGAGACTCAGAGAGCCCATCGCATTCAGCCAGTTGGACAGATCAACAGTGGGGGTGGGACTGGTGCAGTATTGCACTGAGCTGGTCAGCATGACTGTTGGGGCCCACCGGGAGGAGCTACGGTTTGTAGTTACCCCGGTGACTGACCACACACTGGTGCTGGGCCTGGCATGGCTAAAGCACTGGAACCCGCATGTCGACTGGGCGTCCAAGACCCGGCAGGTCAGCAGCACCACCAGGCAGACTGGGTCGGGCCACGGAGGAGATGCGATGGCAGAGGACCCAGTGGAGCTCAAGGTGCCAGCCACAGGAGGGGCAGCCAAGGACGGCAAACTGTGGCGGCGACTGGAGTAGCAGCAGCGGGACCCGGGCAACCAACCGCATGCAAGGTGAGGACAAGCACAGCGCTAAGGGCAACTGGAAAGCAAGAGGGGACGGCGGCAGCGGAGACGGCAGCACCGGGACCTGAGAGCCCAGCAGCAAAGCAGGCAACAGAAGCATTGGCCCTGAGAGCAGTGGCAGTAATGGCGGCAGAGTCGGCGGCGGGAGCTGAGCGGTCTGCACCAGGCGAGGGGGGAGAAGCTGGCAATAGACTGGGACCCTACCACAGCCAGGAGAATCTGGAAGTGTTTAGGACACTGTGAGAGCTGTTGCCTAACTTGACTACCCCTGCGACCCAGCTGGTGGCGAGAGGCGTGACCCAAGGCCAAGCGGAGAAGCAGCGGGGGGAGCTGATGCGAGCCTGAGCGGAAGCGGGTGAGAAAGACTCCTGGTTGGCGAGCAATAAAGAATCATTGAAGGGACAAGGGGGCCTGTGATGGCGCAATGGGAAACTCTATATGCCGGAGGGTTGCCGTATGGAGGTGCTGGAGAGAGGGCACACTGGAGGAATTGTGGGACATTGTGGATTTGTCAGGACCCTCCACCTCCTGCGCGGACAGTTCTGGTGGCCGTCCCTCAGGAGTGATACGAGGGAACACATGGCCAGCTGCCCAATGTGTGCGACGATGAGGGGAGAGAAGGAGAATCCTCAGGGACTCTTCCGGCCAGTAATTAACCCGGCCATGGTAAGCCTCGAGCCCCAAAACCCTAGGAAGGGCCACACAGTCATGGTGGATGGGGGGGGCAGTACCCCAGCAGCCCAATTAGAGAGAGGGGGTCTCTCTTCAAGGGGGCGGTATGTCAGATTCAGCCGGCATGGCATGGCAAGGCGAATGCTGCTGCTCAGCTTCGCCTAGTCAATTTCACCACCCCAGGCGCTAGCAGCGAAAAAGGGGAAGTTAGCCAAGATCGCGAAATGATTGCTGACATGTGGCGGCGCTTAACTCCAACTGCAAGCGGATACATTGTATCGCCGCTGGCTTCCCTCGAGTGCTGCAGACAAAGGGAAGCGCAGCGGCTCGGAAGCACAGCAATCAGCATGCGATTGAGAACTCCCGGCTTTACGCACAACAGGAAAACCCAACAAAGACAACAACCACAGCAAGACAACCAGCAATAGACAGCAATCAAGAAGACAAAAGAACCGGGCTGAATCTGACATTTGGGCAAGGGGGGATTACCGTGGGTAATCTGTAACTAAGCAACAGGGCAAAACGCGGGAACGGGGAAACTATAAAATACCATGTAAGCTATGCCAAGCCAACCCTGGCTTTGTCTGTACCTACCTATGTTATGCTTAAGTAAACTTCTTTGCTGAACCCATGTGTCACAAGAGTTTCTTTGGGGTAAACCTTACAATGGCTAGGACACAGCTAGTATTTATGAGAGCCAGTTTGGTGTAGTGGTTAAGGCACCAGGCTAGAAATTGGGAGATTGTGAGTTCTAGTCCTGCCTTAAGCACAAAGGCAGCTAGGTGATCTTGGGCCAGTCTCTCTCTCAGCCCTAGGAAGCAGGCAATGGCAAACCACTTCCGAAAACCTTGCAAAGAAAACTGCAGGGACTAGACTCAAAGGCACATACACACACAGATACACACACTCAGGCGAAAAAGATACTTGTAATCTATTTCAAATGTAGCCTGAATCAGCATAACCAATCTGTCTTCCCCTCCTTTTCCCCCACCTTTCCCCAATTTAAATCCTACATCAATCTAGCCACTCTATGCATCTGATAAAGTAAGGTGCAGCTTACAAAACATATGCCTTTTAATAAAATTTGTAGTCAGAAAAAATGCTTCCAGACTCCTTCTGATTCTTTGCCACCATAGATTTTCCTCCTACTATGATTTCTGAAGTATGTGTCATTCATTTACTAAATCTTGGTTTGTGAATATAGACTTAGTGCCCACTAAGCACTCCTGATCTATGACTCGTAGATGATACAATATAAAGTTATATCTGTAGAGCCAGTTTAGGGTAGTGGTTAAGGCATGAACTTGGGCCAGGCTCTCACTCTTAGCCCTCAGAAGCAGGCAATGGCAAACCACTTCTGAGAAAGAGAGGAGAGAGAGAGAGAGAGAGAAATAACCAGTTCAGAGAACTACTTCCTTTCTGCCATTTGAGCAGGCACACAGCTGTTCTTCCTCTTTTTACAATACACCCTTTCCACAAATACAGTGGTACCTCAAGTTACGAACGCCCCACCTTACGAAAATTTCGAGATATGACCAGCTCCGGGCACAAAAATTTACCTCAACTTGCGAACTCCGCCTCAAGCTATGAACCGGATCCGCGGCCATTTGCCCTGCTGCCATGTGGTCGCGGCTTCCTGTGGGCGAGATCGCAGTAGCAAGGAGGCGTTCGGTGAGGCTTGTGGTGTTTTGGAAGGTTTTTGGTGTGCTTGTCAGCATGGCTCCAAAGAAAATGCAGAGCCGTATGTATTTACATTGTGTAAGATCTTGCCCCGTTCGTCAAGAGA
Organism: Liasis olivaceus; assembly: GCA_030867105.1. Lineage (NCBI taxonomy): Eukaryota > Metazoa > Chordata > Lepidosauria > Squamata > Pythonidae > Liasis > Liasis olivaceus. The sequence continues at coordinate 63,135,483 of CM061351.1, forward strand.
AACTCCCGTGACACGTGTAATTCAGAAAAGAGGTTTACTCAAGCGTAACGCAACAGTTACAAGCAAAGCCAGGACTGGCTTGGTACAATACATTGGTTCCTTTATACCTCCCCCCTTCCCGCAGTTTCGCCCCGCGATCTACAGGCTGCGGATTATCAGCGCCCCAATGATCCCCTTAATTGTCCAGATGGCAGGTTCAGCCTGAGTCCCATTGTTCTTTAATTGTTGTTAGCCCTTGGCATGGTCATTGCTTTCGTTGGGCTTTTGTCGCGCACACAGCCAGGAGCGGGAGCGTTCCCTCACGTGCTGATTGCTCTTCCTCAATTCCGCGGTCATTGCTTTCATTGGGCTTTTGTCGCGCACACAGCCGGGAGCGGGAGCTTTCCCTCGCGCGCTGATTGCTCTTCCTCAATTCCGAGGCTCTTTCCTTTGTCCATAGCGGCATCCGCTCCAGATTAGTGAAGAGGCACCAGGTGGCCCTTTCATTAGCACTTCCTCTTTCTGTGCTAGCGGCTGGAGAGGTGAAACTGACTAAAGCGCGCCTGGGGAATTTCCTAGCCGGCTGACACATTGAACCTTATGGGGAAATTTGCCTCGTGGAGCGACCAAATTTGGAGGGCGGATCAGCCGTATTTACATTGAACCTTATGGGGAAATTTGCTTCAGGTTGCGACCAATTCGAGTTGGGATCAGAGTCACGGAACGGATTAAATTCGTAACTTGAGGTACCACTGTAATGGATGAAACGCTGTTGACATGGATAGGAAGAAAAAGAAAACTTGCTTCCTGCAGCATAAACACAGGGTCCAGGTTATGTGTGTCTCAATTTCAACTGTGAAACATTTCAGAAAGACAGAAAAGTTGTTCTAACTATATGAGGGAATTATTTTGTTAAGTCAGTTGCAAATGGAGCACTATCCTGAGGAAACATCAAGGTATGAAAAGGAAAGAAAGTAGGGAATACAGATATTGGGCTGCTTCCTGGAAGTTAATAGCATCATCTGGAAAACCAGTGCATTTTTGTTAATGGAGCATTCTGTTGGCACTGTAATCCACTCATGTAGATAAGGCCTATATCAACCCTGGCCACAAGAGAGCTCTTTTTATACAAATAATATCTGGGAGCATCATGCGAGTTACATTTGATAGGATGTCCAGTACTTTCATAAGATCATAAGAGTGCTGCGCTGGACCAGACCAACATTCACCTAGTACAGCATTCTGTATCATGTAGTGGGGCCAGCTATATTCAAGAAGATAATAGACAGAATGTGATGATGTTCTTCCACTATTGCTCCTTGACACATGCTGTTTGTGATTCTTGAGATAGAAGATAGTAGCCAAAATGATAGCAATCAATTGCCTGATCCACAGTGAATTTGTCCAGTCTCCTTTTAAATTGATGGACATTGTCACATCTCATAGCATTAAATCCCACAGTTTAACTATATGGTATAAAGCAATACTTCCTTTTACTGATTATGAATTTTCTTGTATTTTGAACGGAGGCCTCCAAATTCCAACATGTGAGAAAAGGAGAAAAACTTGTCCCATCCAAACTTTTTGTTGAAGTTGAGTAAGTTAAATCCACATCATGGAAGAGGAATTATAACCAGCAATTCTGTAGAATAGAATATCTGAATGAGATTCACTCTTCCTTTAAAGGAGATGTTTTCATAAAATGTCTTCTGAATGGTATGTTTAACTTTTATGGCATGTTTATTACAGGATATCAGTGCTTCAATGTCAAACAGTACAGTGACAAGCAAACCACCAGTAACATTGCGACTTGTAGTACCTGCAAGCCAGTGTGGATCTCTTATAGGGAAAGGAGGATCCAAAATCAAAGAGATCAGGGAGGTAAGTCAGTAACCATTGTTTTTATTAGCGTAATGATTTTGGAGTTCTATATTCAGAGAAGTCTTTTCATACTGACTTTTCTACGGAGAAAGAACTACCACACATAGTAGTTCAACTTAGAACATCCAGACTGTAAAAAGTCTCACTATTGTCATTAGTGATCTTGACAAGGAGCCTCAAATAATTTTCCAAGAAACTTAAGTATTTCTCTGGAAAAGAGTTGGGCAGTATCCAAATTTAAGACACAATTTTTTAAAGACACAATTGGAAGGATAACAAGGTTTTCCTAGTAATCAGGAATTTCAATGTTTTTCCTCCATGAAAGAGGAAAATTCTTTTAAGATTGATGTTTTCATATCCCGCCCCCCTTCTCTTTGACCCATTTAACATGTAATGGTTCAGATGCATTTACTAAAGTCATGATGAGCCCATACATGTAAATCTTCATAAGGATGAAGGGGCAATGAGAGCATGTAGAATCATATACAGGTAGTCCTCACTTAACAACCATTCGTTTAGTGACTGTTTGAAGTTATAATGGTGCTGAACAAAGGGACTTACAACCAGTCCTCACACTTACAACCTTCACAGCACCCCCACAGTCACATGATCACAATCCAGGCACTTGGCAACCAGCTTGCATTTATGATGGTTGCAGCATCCTGAGGTCACATGATTGCCAATTGCGATCTTCCCAGCCAGCTTCCAGGAAACAAAATCAATGGGGAACAGCATGATTCACTTAATGACTATGTGATTCACTTAATGGACATAGTGATTCACTTAATGACCACTGCAAAAAAGTCTTAACTACCCCAATAGAGACCTGAAAATTCGTTGTTAAGTGGGGTGGTTGCTAAGCAAGTCATGCCCAATTTTATGACCACTGCAAAAAAAGTCATAAAATTGGGCATGACTTGCTTAGCAACCATCCCACTTAACAACGAATTTTCAGGTCTCTATTGGGGTAGTTAAGAGAGGACTACCTGTATTTAGATATTATTTATTGATGTTTATTTATTTAATATATTTATATAATACTGCTTATGCCAAAGCATCTTGTAATGGTATGTGGGAATGACCTTGGGAGACAGGAGGAAGAGCGGCAGCCTAAACAATGGCTCCTTCAGACACCAACAAAATTTTAGTCTGAAGGAGGAAGAGTGGCAAAAGTGTCTCAGAAGGGACCTTCCCTAGTTTTTGGGAGAGTAAAGACTTGCAAAGATTGATGTTAGCCTTGCAAGGTAGTCCAGGCAAGAAGCACAATCAGGAGTAACAGAATCTGAAAGTACCTCTCCCTTCCTTCACTTTTACTCTCCTGAAAACTAGGGAGAGTCCCTTCTGAGATGCTTTTGCCACCCCTCCTCCTTCAGACTCAAATTCCGTTTATCAGACCATTGTCTAGGCTGCCGCTCCTCCTCCCATCTCCCAAGGTCATTCCCACAGACCATCACACATCTTGAAGCAGTTTACAATAAAATGGCAATAAAATACATAATAACCAATATATTAAAACATATTACAAATAATATATTAAAACAATAGAAAACAATATTCAATAAAAAATGAAATACATTGATAAATAAGTAGGAGAGAATAAATTTCCCAAATTCATACCAGAAAGGCCTGGATGAAGGGCAAATTTTCAACAGGCACTTAAGGATGTTATAATAAGTTTTAGTTATCAGAAATAATGGATTTCAGCAGTTAGATCCTTAGCGGGGAAGAAATTTTCATTCTGAAGGCCTACAATGTGCTATAGTTTTGGTTATTCCTTGACCCATTTTCTTTGTAGCTTGTGATCCCTTTCCTGACTTCTTACTTTGATGAACTGAAGTTATATCAAAGTTATAGAATGCTGTGACACCTTAAAGAAAAATGTGTTTTTTGGCTTTTAAAGTGCTACAAGCTTCTTTGGGGTTTATGACAAAAATTTTAAAAAGCTAATATCGGTACCCTTACTGGAGACTAAACCAAAATTTGTGTTAACTCCAAACCAGATAGTCTGTGTTTTGTGCAGCCCATACCTTGCCTGGTTCAGCTTTAATGGCAAAGTATAATTAAAGCCAGAGAGGGAGCCAAAATGTTCAATGGGAGGAAGAAGACTTCAGTGCACCATTCTGTGTCACCTGACTTACAGAAAGGCAGATGGGCAGAGATGCTTGGCTAGGCGCTTGCAGCTACAGCTTTTACTCAGAGTTTGCTGAGAGAATTATGGAAAATGGAAACTTATAGAAAATGTGAAGTGCAAAACAGAGTTTTAAACTTATCATATTTACTTTCTATTTTTTTCTGAATTAGAATTATAGCTTAGTTCTACGTAACAGCTATCACCATAAAGTATAGGTTAGTAAGATTTTTTTTGTTAAAAAAATAATTACTTTCACTTCTTAAAGAGTTGCATATGCAAATTATGAATAACATAAGTGTTCTGTGTTCACCGAATTACAAATCAAGGCTGGGAAGAAACTCCAACCTGACCAAAAATTTATGGAATTGATCCTGTAATTGGAAAAAAAAAAACTTTGAGAAATGTCTTCTCTCCCCAATTTTTCTTCTTTTAATCATTGCTCTGATTACTTGGCATCTTTACTTAAAAGTAAATCCCTGGGAAGTCATTGTTTCTCCCTGATTAGAAATGTGTAGGACTGATCTCTGACTCTCTTCCCCCTCCCCCCCAATGCACACAAAACAGATGGATATCATTGAAATATTTGGGTGTATTTTAAAATAGAATAGCATTCTCTTATATTTAAAAACATTGTGTCTAAACAGACTCTTTGATTTAATCACAAAAAGGAAGAAGGGAACACATATCCCTAACAATATACCTAATATATGTATATATTAAAACCTTCTCACTTGATAAAGTAATTCAAGAAGTGAATGTATTCAATATTCAGAAGTGAATACTTCTTGGTATCACATATGTGTGTATGCATACAGGAAGCATATTTTTGCCCATGATACACTTTGTTTGTTGGAAGCCCCCTGGGAAGGTTGCACATGGTGATCACATGACCCTGGGATGCTGCAACTGTAAATACATGCCGGTTGCCAAGCACCCAAATTTTGATCACGGGACCGCAGGGATGCTGCAAGGGTCATAAGTGCAAGGATTGATCATAAGTCACTTTTTTCAGTGCCGTCGTAACTTCAAAGAATCATTAAACAAATGGTCATAAGTCAATGACTACTTGTATCAGGTTTGTGGTGTTTCTCTCTCCAATGTATTCCTCTATGGTCCTTCATAAGGATAGCTAACTCTCCTGCTACCCAGTAGGGTGGGCAATTTCTTTGGATTGAACATGATTATCATGATTACTGGGTTGTGATATACTTTCTAGGTGGGCCCCTGATTTAGACTTGTGCAGTTTTTTCCTAGACCATCTGTTCTCAATCTCCTTAATTCTATTGCCATTTGAAACAATTGCCAATTCCTTGGTTTCACTGGGCTTCTGCTGTTTCCTGCTGTGCTTATGTTCTCAGTCCAATACATTCCTAAGACCAATAGGTTGCTATTTGGACCCTACTGGATGGTGCATTCAAGACTATATCAGACTGTAAGTCTCCAGAACATGCCATCTAATGGCTGTAAGTCTCCAGAACATGCTATCTAATGGCTACTCCATTCCTGTAGAGGGAAATAATGCAATCACACTAAACTTCACCAGCTGGTGATCTGACCATGAGAAAGGGATAACTGTATCCTTGATATCTAAGACATTCCCTTCATGACAACACAAAAATCGAATCAAGAGTATGTTCTGTTTCACGTACATTGACTTAGTGACAGTTTGAGACAGTTCAATATCTGTCACGGAGACCATGAAATCCTGATCTGATGCTCCCAGGATATTATTACAAACAAAACTTACATTTAGCAGCAACATTCCTGGGGTTGTGGGTATAGGGATCAGAAACCATGCTATCAGGCACCTGATGAGGAAAAGGGGAGAAAAAATCAGAAATAAGAGGGCTTGAAGATACAGGTGAAACTCAAAAAATTAGAATATCGTGCAAATGTTCATTTATGTCAGTATGGCAACTCAAAAGGTGAAACCAATATATGAGATAGACGCATTACATGCAAAGCGAGATATGTCAAGCCTTACTTTGGTATAATTGTGATGATTATGGCGTACAGCTTATGAAAACCCCAAATTCACAATCTCAGAAAATTAGAATAGTGTGAAAAGGTTCAATATTCTAGGCTCAAAGTGTCCCACTCTAATCAGCTAATGAATCCATAACACCTGCAAAGGGTTCCTGAGCCTTTCAATGGTCTCTCAGGCTGGTTCAGTAGGAATCACAAGCATGGGAAAGACTGCTGACCTGACAGTTGTGCAGAAAACCATCACTGACACCCTCCATAAGGAGGGGAAGCCTCAAAAGGTAATTGCAAAAGAAGTTGGATGTTCCCAAAGTGCTGTATCAAAGCACATCAATAGAAGGTTATGTGGAAGGGAAAAGTGTGGTAGAAAAAGGTGCACAAGCAGCAGGGATGACCGCAGCCTGGAGAGGATTGTCAGGAAAAGGCCATTCAAAAGTGTTGGGGACTTTCACAAGGAGTGGACTGAGGCTGGAGTTAGTGCATCAAGAGCCACCACACACAGACGGATCCTGGACATGGGCTTCAAATGTCGTATTCCTCTTGTCAAGCCGCTCCTGAACAACAAACAACATCAGAAGCGTCTTACCTGGGCTACAGAAAAAAAGAACTGGTCTGTTGCCCAGTGGTCCAAAGTCCTCTTTTCTGATGAGAGCAACTTTTGCATCTCATTTGGGAACCAAGGACCCAGAGTCTGGAGGAAGAATGGAGAGGCACACAATGCACGATGCTTGAAGTCCAGTGTGAAGTTTCCACAGACTATGTCGATTTGGGGAGCCATGTCATCTGCTGGTGTTGGTCCACTTTGCTTCATTAAGTCCAGGGTCAATGCAGCCGTCTACCAGGAGATTTTGGAGCACTTCATGCTTCCTTCCGCAGACGAGCTTTATGGGGATGCTGACTTCATTTTCCAGCAGGACGTGGCACCTGCCCACACTGCCAAAAGTACCGAAACCTGGTTCAATGACCATGGGATTACTGTGCTTGATTGGCCAGCAAACTCGCCTGACCTGAACCCCATAGAGAATCTATGAGGCATTGCCAAGGGAAAGATGAGGGACATGAGACCGAACAATGCAGCGGAGCTGAAGGCCGCTATTGAAGCATCCTGGTCTTCCATAACACCTCAGCAGTGCCACAGGCTGATAGCATCCATGCCACGCCGCATTGCAGCAGTCATTGCTGCAAAAGGGGCCCAAACCAAGTACTGAGTGCATATGCATGCTTATACTTTGCAGAGGTCCGATATTGTTCTATTTCCAATCCTTGTGTTATTGATGTCATGTAATATTCTAATTTTCTGAGATTGTGAATTTGGGGTTTTCATAAGCTGTACGCCATAATCATCACAATTATACCAAAGTAAGGCTTGACATATCTCGCTTTGCATGTAATGCGTCTATCTCATATATTGGTTTCACCTTTTGAGTTGCCATACTGACATAAATGAACATTTGCACGATATTCTAATTTTTTGAGTTTCACCTGTATGTAGTTCATCTAGACCATGGAACGTCTCCTGCTATCTTTCCCTGACAATCACTTGGATTTAGTGTGCCTCCACTATCCTCCCTTGCTACTCCAGTGATATCCCTCATTCTTTAAACACGCTCCAAGAAAATGAGAAATGAATAAAATTAAATATGAAAGTTCATAGAGAGCTTTGTCCCATCACACACCTAGCTTACCCACATATGTCCAAGCAGTGGAGGAACAGGAAGTAGATGGTAAGTTCAAAATTCCAAAGAACTATGTCTCACTTGGTCTTCTGATGTCTTCTGTTGCTACACTTCCCACTTGTGACAGAACCATATTAGATCACCATTCCAATAATTACAAGCACTTAGAAAATGAATGTTTGGAAAGAAATGATGTCATCCATGTTCTAAATCCCAGTGATGGCTTAATTTAGAAAAATCAATTATGAGATTTAAGATTAAGCAGTTGTTACATACTGAACAACTTTTTAGAGATAGTGTTAGTTTATTACAATGGAAGCACTTGGATAGCCATTTCATGAATTCTTGTGTCATTATAGAAGTGTGTGTGACTGAAGTGAATAATATGATTCTAAATGTAATTTCTTTTTGGCAATATTTCTATTTGTTTTTAAGTCCACAGGAGCCCAAGTACAGGTTGCAGGTGATATGTTACCAAACTCTACAGAACGTGCTGTAACTATATCGGGTACTCCCGAAGCTATTATTCACTGCGTAAAGCAAATCTGTGTGGTTATGCTAGAGGTATGATACAGCTGTTGTTTCTTTTGTTGTTCACCATACTGTTGTGCAGTAATAATTCAAAAGTGGCTTGTAGGCAGATCCATTAGTTTAAGATTTGTATTTTATTTGCATTTTTGTTGCTATTGTCAGTTGTAAAATGTTGCAATATGATTGATTTGAGATAACAGTTTGAGAGGCAACAGTGTTGTAACAAAATACTAAAGAAGAGTGTGGGACCTTAAAGACTAACAAATATGTTGTACTATGATCCAGGAATGGGCAATGTTGGAGGAGCTGGGGGCTGCAACTAGACCTACCAAATCTGAGCTGCAAAAATGCAGACAATCACTGATTGATACAGTAGCAAGGAGATCCTTATTTAATTATAAATATGGCAGTGTATAATTTATAATTATAAATTTATTTATAAAGAGTCATAAAATGCAAAATCAAAACACTATATAGACTAGGGAGCAGCAAGGCTGTCATTCAAAATCTAAAACAATACTGATTGAAATACAATTAAATCCAGATTTTTGCATCCAAATCAGGTAGCCCTAGTTGCAATTCCTGACCTTTCAAGGGAGGCTGTCTGATGACCTGGTGATGTCACTGGGAGGAGTGCAGCCAATTTTGGACTACCCCTTTTTGCTGGTGCATTCCTACCATGTAGCTTCCTACCCCCCAGTGACCCCAGCTAGTCATGCCTGAGGTCAGCTTCAAGCTGTTTCAGGGTGGAAAGATGGAAATGGGAATAGTTTGTCTCCAGATATCTCCTGCCCCTATTCCTCTCCTTAATCCCCCTCCCCTATGCAAAAACTGGGCCAAAATGGCCAGAACTAAATAAAAAATATTGGTGAGTTTTAATTAAAGTAACAAAAGACTCATATCATTAAAATTAAGACATTTTGCCCCAAATGCCAGCACAGTTTTGGGGTATAGTGTTATATTTGATATATGATGTATTGTCCTGAGAGAGGAGTCTTTGATTACCCCTGGTTGGAAAGATAGAAACGATATAAGAAATAATATTATTCTAATTAATATATCTAACTGGGCAGTAAGCAGTGCAGCTTGCAGCAATTATGCTAGTTGGATATTTGCTACTGATCTGAGTCCTACTCCAACATTCCTTAAAAATGCATGAGGTCAAAAAAAGTTAGATGACAGTTTGGGTTTACATTCTGACCATCCTCTCTTCTTATTGGAACTGATGGGAAATGGTTACATTTCCAGACTGCACAGAGCTGTACTTGCTCATGCAAATATGATTACAGCTCCCTAGAGACCTTATCACTTGACATAAGGAAGTGTGGACAAAGAAGCAGTGGAGCAAGGATGTTATAGGAAGAATAGACAGAAAATAAATTATAAACCCAGACAGAAATCATATTCAATACTCAATTTCCACACTTTGTCAACCTTAGCTTGCCGACTCCAGCTGCATGTTATACACTTCTTTATCTGCTTGCATATTATTATTATTATTATTATTATTATTATTATTATTATTATTTTTTCAAATTTGTCACCACCCGTCTCATTAAAAAGCAACTGTGGGTGGTTTAAAAGGAGATAAAATAAATTAAAATACAATATAAAAACAGTCTTAAATAAATAATAAATTCCAAGAAATTAATTGGCGAATAGCACAGGGAGTGTCATCAGGGTGCCAGCCACCCCCAGGATTGATTAAACCTCTTCTTGCCCAATGCAAGCTGGCAGAGCCAGGTCTTAAGTCCTTTCCAGAAAGCCAGGAGGCTAGGGGCCCACTGCACCTCTAGGGGGAGAATATTCCAAAGGGCAGGGGCAACGGCAGAGAAGGCTCTCCTCCTGGGCCCTGCCAGCCAACATTCTCTCACTGATAGGGTCTGCAACATGCCCTCTCTGCCTGATCGGATGGGATGGGTTGATGTAATGGGGGTGAAACAGTCCCCCAGGTAAACTGGACCAATGCCATGTAGGACTTTAAAGGTGGTAACTAACACTTGAATTGGACCCAGAAGCAAACTGGCACCCAATGCAGCTCCCACAGCAAAGGTGTTACATGTGCCATCCTAGGGGCACCTAATATCATCCACACTTGATTTTGTGCATTTTGAACTAGCTGTAGCTTTCGGATAATCTTCAAGGATAGCCCCATGTGAAGTGCTTTGCAATAGTCTAACTGAGAGATGACCAGGGCATGAGTGACTGACTGGAGATCCTCCTGATCCAAAAGGGCATAACTGGTGCACCACCCAAATGTGGGCAAAGGCCCTCCTGGCCACGACTGCCACGTGCTCCTCAATGGTAGCGAAAGCTGATGAGAGGTCAAGAAGCGAAAGCCTTGAAGCCTGGGGCTCCGCTAGCATGGTCGCAGGAATGCCAGGAAGCATTTGAAAAGTTGAAAAGCCTGTTCACGGCGGAGCCTATTCTAAAACATCCTGACCCGGACAAGCTGTTTGTCATTCAGGCGGACGCTTCGGATGTAATGGTGGGGGCTGCGCTGTTGCAAAAATCTGAATCTGGGGAGTTATACCCATGCACATATATTTCAAGGAAGTTCTGAGAAACGGAGAGACGGTGGTTAGTTTGGGAGAAGGAGGCTTTCACGGTGCGCTGGGCATTAGTCTGCTGGAGACATCTATTGGAGGGATTGCCTCACCCCTTTGAAATTTGGACTGATCACAAAAACTTAGAAGTGTTGACTGCCCCGAAGAAATTGTCCCCGAAGCAACTTAGATGGGCTCAGTACTTCCATTGATTTAATTTTATTTTAAATACATACCTGGGGGAAAGAATTTCCTGGCAGATGCTCTTTCTAGATTGCCCCAACATAACAGCCAATGGGAGGAGGTGATTGCACTGATCATCCCACGCACCCAGGCAGGGTTGATGGCAATCACCAGAGTGCAGAGCAAAAAGGCTGGAGGTGAGCCAGAGGGAGAGTTATTGAAAAAATTGAACAACCTGGTATCGGAGGATGAGTGGTTCAAAAAGAACAAAGACTCTTTGGTCAACAAGCAAGGGGCGTGGTGGTGGCAGAATAAATTGTACATGCCGGCTGAAGCCAGCAAATGGGTTTTGCAGAGAAGCCACAACAGCAAAACAGCTGGCCATTTTGGATTTATAAAAACCCTGCACATCTTGTGGCGACAATTTTGGTGGCCAACAATGAGAAAGGATGTAACTGAATATGTGGCCACTTGCTCCATGTGTGCCATGGCAAAAAAGAGGGGAGGAAAACCGATGGGGCTTTTGCAATCTGTGGCAAGCCCTGACAGACCTCGGAGGCAAATTGTAATGGACTTTATTGTTGAATTGCCAGAGAGCAACAAAAAGACAGTGATCTGGGTGGTCACCAACTTGTTTTCCAAGCAAGCCCATTTTATAGCATCCCATCAGCCACCAAACTTGCTAAGTTGTTTATTCAGCACGTCTACCAAGCTCATGGGGTCCCAGAACGAATTATCAGCGATTGCAGGGTCCAGTTCACTGCAGAGTTTTGGAGAGCATTTCTAAAGTTGATTGGGGTGACTCAGGCTCTGAGTTCAAGTCGCCACCCCCAGATGGATGGGGCTTCGGAACAATTGAACTCTGTTAGAGCAGTACTTGAGGTGTTTTGTTAACTATCAGCAGGACAATTGGGATGACCTATTGCCTTTTGCTGAGGTGGCCTATAACAACGCCATGCATCAGAGCACTGGGCTAGCTCCTTTTAAGATAGCCATAGGGAAGGATTTTGTGCCAATCCCTGAGCTACCTCAGGAATCCACTCGGACTGAGGAGAGTTACCGAAGTTGGGAGTTGGGAGTGGCAGATCATTACAGCGAGTATCTTCACTCACACAGTCACCCAGACACTCAAACAAACATCCTTGGATTCCCCTCCCCATCTCTCATAGTAGGGAAGGAGGCCCAGCTATCAGCCACTGGAGGGCCCCCAACACTCTCCCTGGGATCAAACCAGTTGGTCTCCAAGTCCTTCGGGCCTCCTCAGGCCACAGCCGCTGTTCAAGCGGCAGCTTACGAGTCAGTTGTCCAGTCAATGCCCTGGCCTCAGGCCTGCGTCGTCAATCTGGCTGATTTTGGGGCCCACGGACTGGCCCAGCATCAAGCTTGGCTGTATTCCAGGTTGCTGCAGCCCAGGTCTCTGTAACGATCTGCCACCCGCTGCTCCCAAGTCCAGTAACTTTCCTTGCAACCAATATTGATTCAAAAGAAAGTTTATTTATTGAGAACAAGTACAGTTCCAAAGCATTGCTAAGACTAAGCCTCTGTGTGCCAAAAGCTGTTTTTTCTACTTTTTCCCTCCTCACCCCCCTTGCCTCCTTAGTCTCCTGATTCTCCCATTGGTACGGCCTTGAGCATTCCAGTGCCTGTGATAAGGAGCCATCTGCCTCTAATGGTGCTTCATCCATTTTCCCGCCATTCCCCCCCCCCACACACCTTGTACAATGGCAGAACCGCAGCATGCAAAAAGCAACTACCAACTAGCCAACAGTAAAATCTACTATAAAATCTTGCGCGGATTCTGACTGTCTCTTCTCTGGCTGCTCGCTCGCGATGCTGCCCAGCACAACCTTAGAGCTCTACCCGGCCCCACCAGCCGCTGTCAAGCTCCAACCAGCCACCGCCAAGCTCCACTGACCTCTGGGCATATGGGACCAAAGTCTGGTGCCAGAAAAGTTCTTCCTCTCCCTGGATCCTTGCCTCTTGCCACCCGCTGCGCTGCGCAACACAGTTGCCATTTGCCATGTTGTGCCGCCCAACACAACCACAAAGCTCTGCCTGGCTACACTGGTCCCCACTGAGCTTTGCCAGGTATATGGCACCAGGGCACCCCCAAAGTCTTATATGAATGTATATGTGATGTATGTGTATAATATACATACATACATACATATGCCAAAAATGCTCTCCCCAAAAGGGTAGGGCTTGGATAGAAAAAATAAATTAATATTAATTGAGTTATTAGCTACTTATTACCTGAAGGTACCACATTATAAAATGAATTGATCCTCCATTCTTTGTTACAGACACATACAAGCCACTCTTTGCATAGAAACATACAAGTAGACATATACATGTTGCTGTCCCTCCTTCTAGCAAAAAGAAGAAAAAAGCAGCATAATGGGGAAAGAGGAAGGAGTAGCTGTTCTGAGAAGGAACAGAAAATAGAGAAAAAACTGGATGGAATGAGATATTCCCTTGTTTTCAGCAGTGTCTTCTATTCTCAAACAGCAAACATACAATGACACTTCCCCAATTCAGATAATTTGTAAAAAAAAAAATCTTACTATCAATAAATATGGCATATCCTTCTCCAGACATCTCAATGACATTAAGAGAGAAGCCTGAAAGGTATACAGCAACTTCTTCATGATCAATCCTCTATTGTCCATGTGTGAATGAATAAAACACAAATAAGCTTGTAAAACATGTGGAAACAGATGGTGACACATTTGGTGAGGGGGTGTACATATTTATGTGTACATGGAAAGCCCAATTGGACGACTGAAAGGAGAAAGTGTTAGGCAGCCATGTTTGAGATGAGTGAAGACAGAAAAACTTGTATGATGTATGATGAAAAAGTAAGGGGGGGATCATTGGGAAGAGCAACAATCCTTAAGTTGCATGTCAGTAATACAAACAGATACTGATCCCACACTCTGCCATTTGCTAACCCTGCTTACGTTGCTAAGAAAAACCTGCTAAAAATCTCTATACCAAAAAGGAGCAATCATTCATATTTTTTCTAGTAGAAAAGGTTTGACCTAAGTCCTCTGGGTGTATTAAAAGCAAAAGGTAGTGTTTCTTATTCTTCATATAGACACATTGATAAGCAGTTTACATATCAAAGGGCTTCTTCAAGTAGGGTGATGGAAAAAGAAAAAAGTAACCCCTCCTTGTATTAAATGAATTCCTTTGGAGATCCCTTTAAGGTTGTACAAACATTAAAGAAAAGGAGAAAAATGAGGCAGATAGCCTCTCTTTTTGGGAATAGACCCCAAAGTCAAATCGCCTTGCAAGTTCAAAGGAAATAGTATCAACAATGTGTAACATGATGGAAAACTAATTATTAATTAACCTGCTGGAATTGCATATCTTGCCTATTTGAAAATAGAACAATCTTTCTTTTTCTTTTTCTTTTTCTTTTTCTTTTTTTTTGCCTTTGCGTATCACTTTTCACAAATTTCCTATACATGACAGGGCAAATTTACATTCTGTTTTTATATGATAATTGCTTTTTGTGTGGCCAAGAAAAAAAGTAGGTGGCATACCATTTCATGATAAACTGCACAAATTCAGAGATAATAGTGACAAGTTGCAATTAGTGACTGTCAAAAAAACTTGCAGCCTGTTCTGAAATAAAGGGTACTTCCAGATCATAATTCTTTTCAGGCTCCAAAAATATACAGTTGTGTGAAAAAAGTACACCCTCTTTGAGTTCTATGGTTTTACGTATCGGGACATAATAAAAATCATCTGGTCCCTAGCAGTTCTCAAAAGTAGGTAAATACAACCTCAGATGAACAACAACACATGGCATATTACACCATGTCAGCATTTTTTTTACAAAAAGAAAGCCAAAATGGAGATAAGACTGTACTGTCAGGTTCAGCCAGCACGGTGCTCCTAGGAAAGCCAGCCCGCCGGGCTGACCTAATTCTGCCGCCTGCTTGCAAGCCGGGGAAAAGAGGAAGTGAAAGCCGCGGCTGATTAATGGCTACCTGCACCTAATCAACGGGGGAAACCGCAGAGTGGAAGCGTTGAATTTACACTGATAAGCGACGCGAGCTAACAATGAGCGGAGCCGCGAGGCAAGATCACCGCGCAATCCAGAAACCCCGGTTTTGCACGCAACTGAAAGGACCCCAAGGGAACCGGCCCTCACCAGAGGGGTAGTCGATTAAGGAACAATGGGACTCGGGCTGAACCTGCCATCTGGACAATTAAGGGGGATTATTGGGGCGCTGATAATCCGCAGCATGTAACGCGATCGCGGGGCAAAAACACGGGAAGCGGAGAGGTATAAATTGAACCATGTAAATGTGCCAAGCCAGTCCTGGCTTTGTTTGTAACTGTTGCGTTATGCTTGAGTAAACCTCTTTTGTGAACCACACGTGTCACGGGAGTTTCTCTTGACGAACAGGGCATTCCTTACATAAAGCCAGGACTCACCACTAACGCTACCCAGTACCCACCGAGGAGCGCTTATTTCCTTTCAAATACAGGCAATGGTCAGCGACGGGGAATCCGCTGGTCAGTTGGAGCATGAGGAGCCTGGGATCGTGGAGGCAATGGCAGAGCCAGCCTGGAGCGGTGGGATGGCGGCCAGGGTCGGGGACCCACCACCAGAGTGGTGGTCGATCAGAGTGAACTAGGGGCCCGACAGATCAGGGGTTACGATGACCTGAGGCTCGGGGTCATGGACCTGAAAATGGGAGGAGGAATTCGCCCAGCTGGAGGCGAGGGTCAAGCAGTGCCTGGACTCCATGCAGGCGATGCTCCAAGCCTTACTACTGAGAGTGGGTCCATCAGCGGCGAGTGGCAGTACGAGCAACCGGGGCGGCAGCCTGGAACCCCAGCCGGCACCGGTACCAGCTCCACAGTCGGTGGATCGACAGGCAGCAGATGCCTTGAGGCTCCGGGGCATAACCGGAAAGTTCTCTGGGGACCCCGAGCAGCTACCCCACTTCCTGACTCACGTCCGAAGTTTCATCCAGAGGGGGAGTCACCTATTTGCTAGGGACGAGGACAGAGTCTCCTACGTGGCTGAGCTGCTGGATGGCCAAGTGGCCAGCTGGGTGGTCGGGCTGTACGACGCCAACATGGCAGAGCTGAGGAGTTTCTTGGATTTCATGCAGGCGCTCCGGGACAGATTTGAGGATACTCTGAGCACCAAGCGGGCCGAGGACGACATCCTGCAGTTTAGGCAGCGGGACAAGTCCGTGGCTGAATACGCCCTGGAGTTCCGGAGGTTGGTGGAAAAACTCACGGACTGGCCGGAGTCCCTGAGGGTGAAGTATTTCAAGAGGGGCCTCAACCCGGAGATCCTGGAACGGGCGCTGGGTCAGGATGACCCTACCACCGTGAAGGACTGGATCTGGCTGGCTGGGACGGCAGAGTCAGCGTGGTGGCAGATCCAGCAGAGCGCAAGGAGACGGGACCAGGCGAGAGACAGGCCGCGGGAGAGACCCACAGAGGAGAAGCGGAGCAGCCAGCGACAGCTCATGGGGGGGCAAGAGGCGGCCAAAACCCTGAACCTATGCTTCAGGTGCAGAGGGCGAGGCCACCGGGTGGCACAATGCCCAACGGAGCAGGAAGGAACTCCACCCCGTTCAGAGGTCAAGCCATCGCGTCCAGCCAGGAAGCGAGCATGCGATCGACTGCGGAAGAGTGTGGTGGCAGCGGTGACCAAACGAGGCCAGATGGGATGGTCAACTCCTGAGACAGCATCCTCCGGGGAGGAGTCGGAGCCAGCGGGAAATGAGGCGTGCTCGCACTGAATGGCATCCCAGTGCAAGCAGGGGAGCCGAGACGTGCGGACCCAATGGACGAGGAGGACTGCCCCCCCTTCGGGTGAGAGTGCACATCCGGGGGGTGAGATCCGGAGGGGAGGCGCAGCTGCAGGTGCTGCTGGACTCGGGCTACACACATTGCCTAATGCACCCAGCTGTAGTTTCAGGGCTCGGACTGCAGCTGCGGCGCCTCAGAGAGCCCATCGCATTTAGCTAGCTAGATCGCTCACTAGCGGGGGGGGGGCCGGCTCAGTACTATACCGAGCCGGTCCAAATGACGATTGGGAGTCACCAAGAAGAGCTGAGGTTCGTGGTGGTCCCAATTGCCGACTACGCAGTGGTACTCGGCTTGGCGTGGCTGCGACGGCGGAACCCGCATGTTGACTGGGTGTCGGAAGCGCTGAGGTTCGAGGCCGAGGAGCCGGGGAGGCATGAGGGCAGGAGGCACCGGCAAGCAGCGACAAGCAGAGGTGCGGCCGCGGCTGGGCCGATGGAGAGTCCGGGACACCTGGAGGCGGAGCAGGAGCAGACCGAGAAGGGGACTTGGGTGGCGGCAGCAGTGGCGGCGGTTTCGGAGTCCCAAGAGGCAGCGGCGGGGCCGAGGCATGTGCGGGCGACGGCAGCTAGCGGAGCCACGGCAGAGAGCAGGTCGAGACCAGAGGAAGCCACAGTAGCCGGAGGCATCCCGCGACAGTACCGGAGCCTGACAGTGGCGTTCAGGGAGGAGGAATCTGACCAGCTCCCGCCCCACAGACCCAGCGACTGCACTATCGAGCTAGAGCCAGGGGCAAAACTGCCCAAGCCGAAAATGTACTCCCTATCAGTGAAGGAGATGGGCGCCCTTTGGGAGTTCATAGACAAAAACCTTGCGCGAGGCTTTATCCAGTCCGCGAAGTCGCCGCTAGCGGCCCCGGTATTATTCCAGGAAAAGATGGATGGCTCGCTCCGGATGTGCGTGGACTACCGGGGGCTGAATGCAATCAGCACCGAGTACAACTATCCCCTCCCTTTGATGAAGGACCTGCTATCACACCTATCCAAGGGGAAGGTGTTCATGAAATTGGACTTGCGCGAGGCGTATTTCAGGGTTAGGATCCGCGCAGGAGATAAATGGAAAACTGCGTTTAATACCCCGCTTGGAACTTACCAATTTTCTGTGATGCCGTTTGGATTAAAAGCGGCCCTGGGGGTGTTTATGCAGCTAATAAATGAGGTGCTGCACGACCTACTCTACCAGGGCATCCTGGTCTACCTGGACGACATCCTAATCTACACCGAAACCGTGACAGAGCACGTGAAACTGGTGCACACAGTGCTTCAGAGACTGTTGAAGGCACAGCTGTACGCAAAACTCTCAAAATGTGAGTTTCACCGGGAGCAGCTGGACTACCTCAGCTACCGTATATCCAGCCGAGGGATCGAAATGGACCCGGCGAAAGTGAAGGATGTCCTGGGCTGGGAAGCGCCGCAGACCCGGAGGCAACTCCAAAGCTTCTTGGGTTTTGCGAACTTCTACACAGTTCATTCTGAACTTTGCCCAAGTCGCTCTCCCCCTAACGGACTTGTTAAAGACCAAGGGGAGTGGGAAACCCCCAAAGCTCAGCATGGCGCTCGCGTGGACTACGGAATGCCAGGAGGCATTCGGAGACTTGAAGCGGCGGTTCACGGTGGAGCCGATCCTGCGTCACCCCGACCCAGACTGGCAATTTATCATCCAGGTGGACACGTTGGATGTGGCAACGGGGTTGGTCCTGTTACAGCCTGATCCGGAGGGTCTCCTCCACCTGTGCACCTACGCCTCCTGCAAATTCACTGAGACGGAGAGAAGGTGGATGGTGTGGGAGAAGGAGGCATATGTGGTCAAGTGGCCCCTAGCCACATGGAGACATTTGTTGGAGGGGGCAACCAAGCTGTTCAAGGTGTGGATGGACCACAAGAACCTTGAGGCCCTTAAAACCCCGCGGAGGCTATCTCCTAAGCAGGCACGTTGGTCCCAGTACTTTGGGAGGTTCAACTTTACCCTAAAACACATCCCCGGGAAGAGGAATTTCCTGGCAGACAGGTTGTCTTGCATGCCCCAGCACGCCAGCCTGCGAGAGGACATTGTGGACTCCATCATCCCTGCCGGCAGGCTGGCTGCAAAGGCTGTCACCCGGAGCCAGACCAAGAGAGAGGTGAGGGACGCGGTGCCTGAGTTAAAGCGGGGTTTTGCGGAAGCGGCGGAGCGGGACTCCTGGCTCAAGGAGAACCGGGAAGCGCTAACCAGCCAAGGGGACTTGTGGTGACATGAGGGGAAGGTGTACGTGCCTGAAGAATGCCAGTGCTGGGTGATGGAAAGAGCCCACGACAGCTGGAGTACAGGGCACTACGGCTTCGTGAAAATGCTCCATTTAATCAGGCGGCAGTTCTGGTGGCCAACGCTCCGGAAGGACATGGAAGCGTACTCGGGGGGTTGCCCGGTGTGCGCAATGGCGAAGGGGAGCAAGGGCAAGCCCAGGGGGCTACTCCAGCCGGTGGCGAACCCCGATGGCCCATGGCAGGAGATCACCATGGATTTCATAGTGGAGCTACCAGAGAGCAAGGGCAAGACCGCCATTTGGGTAGGCACGGACTTGTTCTCCAAACAAGCGCACTTCGTGGCTTGCCGGCAAGTCCCCACGGTGGAGAGGTTGGCGCGGCTGTTCGTGCAGCACATCTACCGTCTGCACGGTGCACCCCGACGGATCTTCAGCGATCGAGCTGGCAACTTCATCACGCAATTCTGGAGGGAGTTCCTGAAGCGGGTGGGGACACAGCAAGCCCTATCATCCGCGGCACACCCGCAGATGGACAGAGCCACCGAACGCCTTAACGGGGGGCTCGAGCAGTACCTGTGGTGCTACATGGGGCACCAGCAGGACGACTGGGCAGAGCTACTGCCATTCGTGGAAGTAGCCTACAACAACGCCGTCCACAAAAGCACCGGCTTCTCCCCGTTCAAGGTGGCCACCGGGTGAGATTTCGTCCCCATGCCAGAATTGCCTCAACCGACATCTTGGATAGACTCTCTGGACTCCTGGTTCGCCCAGATAGATGCCACGAGGCAGGCAGCGCACACGGTGCTGCCAGGAGCCAAAGCGGACTATAAAAAATACGCTGACCGCAAGAGACTCCCTGAGTGGCAGTGGAAGGTGGGAGACCAGGTGTATCTGTCGACCAAGAACCTGAAAACGCACCAGGCTTCGAAGAAGCTCAGCCCGAGGTTCGTGGGACCATTTCCCATCGCGGAAATAATAAACCCGGTAACTGTCAGGCTGACGCTCCCCAAAAGCCTCGGGAAAATCCACCCGGTGTTTCACTGCAGCTTATTGAAGCTGCACCAGCCGGGGAACAACTGGCACAAGGCAGAGGCGACACTGGTACTCATTATGATTGGCGGGGAGCAGCATTTCGAGGCTAAACAGATACTGGACGCGAGGAGGCACAAGGGATAGATCCAGCTGCTGGTGCAGTGGAAACATTTCCCCAAGTCCCACAGCGAATGGGTAAGCAAAGCCCATGTAAAAGCGCCGGACCTTGTGCGGGACTTTTACGATAGATACCCCGGGAAGCTGAAGTAAAAACGGGGGGTCTGTTTTCAGGGGGGCGGTATGTCAGGTTCAGCCAGCACGGCGCTCGTAGGAAAGCCAGCCCGCTGGGCTGACCTAATTTCACTGCCTGCTTGCAAGCCGGGGAAAAGAGGAAGTGAAAGCCGTGACTGATTAATGGCCACCTGCGCCTAATCAACAGGGGAAACCGCAGAGTGGAAGCGTTGAATTTACACTGATAAGCGACGCGAGCTAACAATGAGCGGAGCCGCGAGCCACGAGGCAAGATCACCACGCAATCCAGAATCCCCGGTTTTGCACGCAACTGAAAGGACCCCAAGGGAACCAGCCCACTCCAGAGGGGTAGTCGATTAAGGAACAATGGGACTCGGGCTGAACCTGCCATCTGGACAATTAAGGGGGATTATTGGGGCGCTGATAATCCGCAGCATGTAACGCGATCATGGGGCGAAAACGTGGGAAGGGGAGAGGTATAAATTGAACCATGTAAATGTGCCAAGCCAGTCCTGGCTTTGTTTGTAACTGTTGCGTTATGCTTGAGTAAACCTCTTTTGTGAACCACACGTGTCACGGGAGTTTCTCTTGACGAACGGGGCATTCCTTACATGTACCTCGCATTTATCCAATCAGTTTTTCTATTTGCAGATTTGTCAAGATGTTACGAACATAGTCATGATTATTAATTTGCAAGTCTATAAACTGAAAGAAAACCATCTGCCAATCATGGTTTGTCCATTCCAGCCAGCAGCTGAGTACAGAGAACTGTCAGCCAATCAATGCTTTTTTGCTCTTGTTTCAAGCTAGCCAATAACAAAGTTCCTGAGCTTGTGCCCTCAAGTTTCACTGTCTATGTCTTCAAAAAAATCTCTCCCTCCTTTCAAATATAGAAAATAAAATAAATTGTTAGCATTGTGCTTTGCTGTTGCTTCATATGCTTCCAAATGCACTTCTTTGTGAATATTTGTCTTCTGGTTTGTAATAAAATGCCAGAGGCAATTTGAGAGGAAGCTGTACATGAGGAGGTGGATTCTTAAAAAAATATAAATTCAAAACCTTCTCTTTCCCAGTGGTGACATGAAGTTTTATTGCCTACCCATAAAACTCCTAATATTGGTATATCAGCAAATCTAGACTTCTTTCCTAATTCCAATGTACTACTAGAATGAGCTTTGGTAGCTAGGAAACATGAGCCATGAATCCTCTCCAATGGGCTTAATTTGAATAAAGGGACAGAAACAACAATAGCTTGGGATGCAAATAAAGCTTATATGAGAGGAAAATTTATCTGACAGAATGCAAAGAAGAAGAAAAACAAAGGAAAAGATGCAAAAGATATTAGCAGAGATGCAAAGGAAAGAAAATGAACTTTAAAAATCACCAGGAAATAAAAGTATTTTGAAATAAACAAATCCTCTCCAATGGAAAGCAGGCAACCAAGCACAAGGCAATATGTTGCTGTTTCTAAAATGAGTTACTGCCTTTCAACAGCCTTTCCCCACTCACAAATACAGTGCCGTTGGCACATAGTAAGGCCAACATTGTTTGCAATTGCAAGTCCCTGCCTATAATACTTTATGAACAGTGGGGATCGCCTCTCACCCAACTATCATGACTGCATTTGCTGGAAGACTATAAAGTATATTTGCTTAAGCAGATGGTTTGTGCAAATCATTCACTTCGTCAGTTAATTTTCACTGGCCTGGTATCAGCTTCTAATGGCACGATTCAGGCAATATAATGGAAAATGTTACCTGCTCTTTGCACTGGCAAGGGGAATCACTCAGGTGTGGCTTAATTTATCTAGGGTGTTGAAATCTCAGCAGGTGACAGTGGAGATTGAACTGTTTGTAGACCTTGGAAAAGATCTAAATAAATGAGTTAGGTTCTGGTGTCAAGACTATTGATCTATGAATATAAAAAAGTCTCCTAATATTAATTTACAAACAAGTAAACAACTTTTTATATATGTTTAATTTCTCTTTCTTACTGCTTGATGTTTTTATTTTTAGTCTCCACCCAAAGGTGCCACAATTCCTTACCGTCCCAAACCTGCCCCTGCACCCATAATCTTTGCTGGTGGCCAGGTAAGAGCAGACACCATTTTGGCTTCAGCTGGAAACCACACCATCCTGGCCCAACCTCAGACAACGCCTGTTAGTTTTCAACTTTTACTTCTTTTTTGTCTGGTACAGTACTAATTGTTTTTTCTAAAAATATCAATATAATTATTATTCCAAATACTACTAGAGTTATAGTGCTGCCATCTAAGTTCTTTGCATCTTCAAGCTCCTCCCTAAAAACAATCAGGAACTGAGAATATTCGTACCATACAGGTTTTCTACCTTTTACCCTAAACAGTTAATCCCATTGCATGTAGGAGCTTTGAAAAGTGGCCTTTATAGTGAGATTGTTATAGATATTCACGTTAATAATTCAGACCAGAAAGTTGACATTCACACTATGGGAGACTATGGAAGATGCAGAATACTTGGATAGAAGTTTTGAAGAAACCAGTTCAGACACAACTTTCTTAGAGAAAACAGCAGGGTCACGTCTTCTTTTATATGGGGAGGTAATGTCTGAAGTTAATTTCAATGTATGCTTAAGAGAACATAATAGGAACTATTAATATATTTAATATTGGACTAAAACATAAATTATTTTGCCAGTAGAATCCAATAAGTGGTTTCTTTTATTTTTGCGCCATGGCAAAAATAATTGAGAGTAAAAAGGGATTGAAATAATATTTAAATCAAAATGAAATTAGGTATCAGTCATACTATTGCATTACAGCATGTAATGTGTCTTTCATTCTGCGACCACATCTAACCTTTGGACTACATTAATTAAATAAACAGTAACCAAATCAAATCAATTAAATTCACTAAAAGGAAGAAAATAATAGTCAAACCTGACTGTTCAAAGAAGGAAGCTTCAAACTCTGCAATTCAAGGTTCTATCTTTTAAAAAATGGGTTGGATTCAGGGTAGGAATATTTAGAATTAATATTGAATTCAATTCAGTTTGGTGGGATTTTGATCAAGTGTGGAACTAGGAGCTCTACAGCACTCAAGTTTCAAAGGCTTTCCAGAATAGCCAAGTTTTTATGATGTTTTGGAAGGCCATGAGAGTGGGAGCTACCCCTGCCTCAGAGGGCAAACTGTTCTAAAAGAGAGAAGCCCCTACAGAGAGTGCCTGCTTCTGGGCTTCCCTATCACATTTCCCTATATGTGGGGCTTTCAGCAATCTTGTTTTCTTGGATTGGGTGGGCAGAATCTATACAGAACAGGTTGTCTTGAAAATCCGCAGGCCCTGAGCTACTTTATATAGAGCATTGTAGGTGATGACCAGCACCTTGAATTGCACACAGAAACATATCAGTAGCCAGTGCAGCTCCTGAAGCAGTGGTATTACATGGCAGCAACAGGATTGACCAGAAAGCATACAGGCTGCTGCACTTTATGTCAGGTAGTCTTCAAGGGTAGCCTCACATAAAGCAAATTACAGTAATCCATATAGGAAATGACAAAACTGGAGGGAAGTGACCATCTTCAGTGCCACTTGTTCTAGGTAAAGTTGAAATCAATGCACAGTAGGAACCAGGATTCCACAAGGACTCTGAGGTTGTGAGTCTGCTCTCCATGGGCAAGCACCACCCCATCAAGAGTTTAAAATGGCATAATCTCAGATTTAGCAGGCTTTTGAATGAATAGCCATTTTGTCAAGCTAGGGTTGAGTCTGAGCCTGTCCAGTTGCTGACAGCATCCAAATACTGCATCTGGACTTCTGCTGCATGCACACGTGCGCACACACACGCACGCACACACACACCAATTTGGCCCAGAGTTGGAAATATATAACTGAATATAATTTGCATACTGATCATAACTCACTCCAAACCAGCTGATACCTCTTCTAGTGGTTTCATGCAGATGTTAAACAAGATAAGGGAGATGACTGAATATTGAGGGATCCAATAGAGCACCCAAAGGCCCAACCTGTCCTCCACATGATAACCAACTGAAACTTTCTAGTCAGGCAGGAATAGAACCATCATAGAGAGGTTAGTGGTGCCAGTCAACCTGTCAACCCTTCAAGGTAGTCCAGACAAGAAACACCAACCATGAGTACTAAAACTACCTTTACTGTAAGGTTACAGTAACAGAATCTTGCAAGTCTGAAAGTACATCTCTCTCCCATCACCTTTATAGCTTAAGAAACTAGGGAGGGTCCCTTCTGAGATGTTTGCCATGCCCCCAATCTTTCTGCAGACTCAGCTGCCTCTTATCTGACCATTGCCTAGTCTGTGGCTTCTCTTCCTCCTCCTCTTGTTTCTCAAAGACATTCTCACAGACCATTTCACAACCCAATTGGCATGAAGGACTGATGGAAATGTCCCCCAACACCAAGTCGTATCTCATCTGCTCCAGTGTAAAGGCTAGGTCCATTCTGGTTGTCATGGTGGCCATGAATTTTTCAGCCACTTCCAACAGGGAGGGTAGATTAGAATCAACCAGGAATCTGTAACTTCTCCTGCAATGAGATTAAGTAGCTCAAGTAGGCTTGCTGCCCTCCACAGGGGGAGGACAGTACAACAGCAGTATTCTCAGCTTCTCATGTAGGTCCAACCTCACAAATACAGTCTCACATTTGTGGAACAATGTCTCTTGTAACTATCAGGACCTTGCATTACACATTTCCATTCCAACTTCCATGCCAAGGAGTCATGCCTGATTCACTATCCAAAACCCAGCTAGATAGATCTCTCCTTTTTGAAATAACTTTATTAATTTTGTTTTCCTGTTGAAGATAATGTTTGACACATGAACTTTTGTAAAATAGTAATTATGATGTTGCCATGGACACAGATTTGCATTTGAATTTGGGAGAAAAGGATGTCAAGGAAGGTTAGTTGTAAATAATCATAGTAATTTCTTGGAACTGCATTTTTGAAAACAACCAGACAACTGGGGGTGGGGGGGGGAAGAGTCTTTCTATGCACCACTGGAAGATCTAAAAGACCAGGTTAGGGACAGATTGTCATTGAGAAAATCTATGTGGTCACTAAGAGTTGAAAATGATTTGATGCACCTAATCAATCAATCATCAATCAATCAATGTATATGTTTGGAGAGGCAATGTTAGAAACTTTTCTTGCTGTGGTGAAAGGATTGTTTTTATTCACTGGCCCAACAGAGCCCAAAAAGGTCAAATAAAACTCTTAGCTATTGGCTGTCTTGTAAGAAAGGATAAACAGTGTTCTTTTTGTGCTCCAGATCTGGTAACATAGATGCAATCATAATCATAGGATTTTAATACCAGAATAGATTTGCAGGTAATGAACAGAATCTAAAAAAAGCCTGGGTGGATTTTATAGTGATTTTTATATGAAAACACTGGTAGCTTGGAAATCTTCAGTCAGTGAATAGAAAGTTCATATATATACATGAACTGAGAGGTGTGTTTGTGTTTGTGAGCAGACTGTGTGCTTGTGCCATGTGAAACCAGAATATTGTAAGCAGGATGAACAGGATTTGCAGGTGTACAGAGTACACAGGTGAGTGGATTCAGCATGTGTGGATGGGTAAACAGACCATGTGTAAGTGGAACAAGTGTGGATCAGTAGGGGAGCCAAGCAAATGTATGTATGAACAATGAGTGAACAAGTGGAACATATGCACATGGGTGGGATGTAAGGGGAGCACAAATAAGTGAAAAAAGGAAGCATGTGCTTGTGTGAATCAAATAGAGCATGTGTGTCTGGAGAGAATTCAATCATCTGGCCAAAACAAAATTTCCATCCTTGCCATGAGATGAAAATGGGAGATTTTGAATTTTTAAAAAAAAAAAACCCATAGAGAATATTGCTAACCTAATTTGTCAGGGGTTATAGAACAAAAGGATCCACCTTAAGTACCCCTCCCTTTTTATTTTACACTTTAAACATAAAATTTCCTTGGGTAGTTTCTAATATGTTTATAACATGAATTAATGGGAGGTTCAATTTCCTTTTGCTTGAATGGCAGTTTGGAATGCCATTGGATCACTTGTGACTGAGATGTAATGAACCAGGTAACACCTAGGTTCATGTGAAGAGACAAGGGTTTGTATTTGAGTTTCTACATGTCTCTCCCCTACCCTGTTTGCATGATAGTCTACTCTTAAACTAAGAAAATTTTCAGAAGTATGATAAAATAATATGTTGTCCAGAGAAAAATATTTAAAATCTCATTAGGCATGTCCAAGAGCTAGGCAGTCTAATGTTTTTAGGTTATGTTTCATTGGAATTACCCTGTGCACTTTGTGTTTGTAATCTGAAGAGGTGGCTGTTAAGAAATTATAATATGTCTTTGTCATTTATAGGCATTCACAATTCAGGGACAATATGCCATCCCTCATCCAGATGTGAGTCAAGTGCATGTGAAGTGCATCCTATCTTGTATTTGTCCTGAGCAGCATTTGCTTTTCAACTGTTTAAGTGTTAAGGAAACATACATCAGACAAAGAACTACTAGGAAGTACAGTGGCCATTGTTGTTCCACCTCCTCCTCTTCCTCCTCCCCCTTCTCCTCCTCCATCTTCTGTTATTATTACTATTGTTTTCTATTTTAAACATTGAAATACAGAACAAAAAATAGTATGCAACATGTAACAGTACCAATGCTATATTAACGTAATCTTTTCTATGTTGTTGAAAAAAATAAATAATTTAAATGTTTTTTAAATTTTAATTAATCCAGTTGTGAAGTATATTAATATGGTTTTCACTACTCTAAAATAACACCATTTAATGTGAGTTCTAATTTCCCATCCTGCCTGCAGCTGACCAAGCTTCATCAGTTGGCTGTGCAGCATCCCCCCTTTACTCCCCTTGGGCAGAACACTCCTGGCTTCCCTGGTACGTAACCATGAGTCTCTAGAGATGTCCTTCTTTACAGCTTTATTTTCCATGGTCATTGCAACATTTGAATCACTAAATGT
The DNA here is from genome assembly GCA_030867105.1 of Liasis olivaceus. NCBI lineage: Eukaryota > Metazoa > Chordata > Lepidosauria > Squamata > Pythonidae > Liasis > Liasis olivaceus. The sequence continues at coordinate 63,162,750 of CM061351.1, forward strand.
TATATTTTCCTCCCCTGTGGATCCTTTTTAAAGATGTTTTCAAATTTTGTAAGCTGTCACAGAAAATTTGGCTACATTAAATGTTTTTGAGTTCCAATCAAGCAAGAGATAATGGATATTAAGTTCAAATGGCATCCAAGGAAAAGTTTGAATGAAGAACACTGTCTTGTGCAAATCTCTGTACAAATAACAGTATAGTAAAACATAAGCCCACAGGTCAACTGTTCAAATCTACAAGGGGAGATTCATAAGAAATAATAATACAATAATAATATAGCCTCAGGAATTTTCTTGAATCCATCCTTTAAGAATGTTCAGAATAAGATGCTGAAAGTGGAGTAGCATGAAGGCACAATAAATTGATCAAGGTACTAGCCAGTTTAAAGCTATTTGATTGATTTCCCAACCCAACTTTACTCCCCACTTCCAGGGTGACTGATAATTGTCCATCAAACCCTGTGGACAAAATGTTAGCTTCAATCAATAATTAAAGATGGTGATCCATCCTCTTGTCTCACATCTAGGCTGTAGTAAAATGCAGCATGGAACACAATGGGACAGTGGGACAACTTCCTCAAAACTTGTCAAACAGCAAAATTAATAAATGGGCTTAAGTCCTTAGAGGAGATACATTAGTGTCTTGGTCTGAAATAACTTTACAGCAGCAGACATGGATTCAGATCCTCTAGTTTAAAAAAGCAAAAAAGTTAATATACTCCTTTGAGCATTTTGCAAAAGATAAGCTAAAGTTTAAAAGATACGATAAGCTTTACATTTAACTGTGCCTTGGAATATTTTCAGTATTTTAGATATTTAAAATATGCCACCTGCTCAGTCTTATATCCAATAATGCTCCATGTTAGCTTTTTGAAACTTTTTGTAAAGACCATTCTTAGTTGTATTATAATTAATCTTTAGTAAATGCTCTTTATAACAGAAACCAAGGCCCTTATCAAGTTCCTTAACCATATTGGAGTTGGTAATAAATAAGTGCATCACCAGTAACATGACTATTATGTAATTATTTTTTAGCTGGAGGGAGATTTTTAACTTTGTCTAAACTGCCCACTAGATAATTGATTTTAAAAAAGAAATGGTGAGCTTAGGCTACATCCCTGTTTTGTTCCCCTCCTCCTTGGTATTGCTTCTCACAAGCGTTCTGCAGTGTTGATTCATGACAGAGAGTAGTAACATTCAAGGTTAATTACTTCAGATCTTATTAAATATTATGTTACTGTATTAGCTGCAGTACCTTCTTCTGCATTAATAATTAAGCAATGGAATGGAATTTGTTTCAATGGAACTATAAAAATATAGTATGAAAACAGAGGTTAGCTTTAGTACATTCCTTGTATGAAAAATGCTAGTATCTTTATCACATTCATCATAGGTTTTGTAGGATATTGAATTAAGTGTGCTCTATTCAACAAATCCAGTAACATAAAAGTTATTAAAGAGTACAATTCAATTTAGTTATTATTAAGTATAAAGAAATGTCCTTGTAATACCAAAAGAACCAATTAAGCCTATAAATCTTTTGAAGCATTATCTGCAAAAGTTAAGACAAACAAAATAATTTGACATAAATATAGTGTATTTCATAAAAAATAAGTAAGCATTACATTATTTTCCTTATTTTATTTATCATTACTTTCCCATTACTGATGATGAAGATGGAGATTTGAAATTTTGTACAAACATTTCCTAAACTATTAAATGTCCTAAGCAAATGTATTACAATATTGCTCATATTTTGTATTTTTTTTCCTTTACAACAGTCTTTTTGCAAAAGTTAATCCACATTATAAGAGTATAATATCTTTTCCCAATTCCCAATCCTTCCTTCCTTCCTTCCTTCCTTCCTTCCTTCCTTCCTTCCTTCCTTCCTTCCTTCCTTCCTTCCTTCCTTCCTTCTTTGGTTATTTCATGCCAAAGCAAATTTAACAATCAAGTGTTCAGATTCAGATTATATTATGTAGTTAACTGAAACCCTATTCTCTATCAACTTTGAATAGCAGTACAGATAAAGTTTCATTATACTGGTAATATGAAGTCTTTTTAAATGAAAAATCCCAGTTAATGCATAGTGGGCATCTAGCTTTCTTCTTTGGTAAAATGCCATTTAATATTTTTCTTTTCTTTACTTTTTGAAAAAGATCTTCTAAATACCATGCATTATGTTTTTCGTTAGATCAACAAGGCTATTATTAATGCTATTTTCTTTGATTCTTCTAATCTAGGATTAGATACCAGTGCTCCAACCAGTTCCCATGAGCTTACTATTCCAAATGATGTAAGTATGCTTAATTTCTCTTGTTCTTGACCACTACAAAATGAATCTATTACTATATAATTACAAGTGACAGAGCATAAGCACCTAGGAAATTTATCCAAACTCCAAACAAGTTATGAAAACTTTTTCAATATTTCAGATCAAATCAAAACTATAGAATATTTAAAATGTTAATTACCCCCACACACAAAATTGTAACATTAAAGTGCAAACTAAAGCTACTCTTGTTCCTTTCATGACCCAAATGAAATAGAAAAGGATAAGGGAAGAAAATCAACTTTAAAGAAAAAACTGAATTGAGTCTATATAGAAGGGAATCCCACCATTCTGTCTCTCCCAACGTTCTTTCACCATATATACATGATATAAATACACACAGACACCCCTCATTATCCACAATCTTGTTATGTATGGTTTCTGTATTATAGATGATAAACACAGGAATCTAAAATCTTTGTTAAACAATTTCACATATCTGCAGTTTTTGCCCACTGTTCTGATCTATCTGTGATTTTGTAGAAGTATAACTCCCTCTAATCCAGCAATCTGTAACATTCCAGCTTGCTATCTTCCTGCATGTTACTTCCTCCACTGTAAAAATAAGCAACCCAGAGAAGAGAGCTTTGCTGAGAGAACTTATAAATGTTCATGCCAAAGTGTTGCATTGAATGAGAGGTGAAACTGTTGGACATGCTGACTTGTTGAGGACAGCATGGCATCTGTTGTACTGCATTATGGCATTGATGAATCCACTATCTGCTATAAAGAGAAAGGGGAAGGGGAAGGGGAAGGGGAAGGGGAAGGGGAAGGGAAGGGAAGGGAAGGGAAGGGAAGGGAAGGGAAGGAAAGGAAAGGAAAGGAAAGGAAAGGAAAGGAAAGGAAAGGAAAGGAAAGGAAAGAAGCCAGTATCCACACAAAGGGGGTATCCAGCACATCTCAGAAACACAAGATTCTATCTATACAATCTCCACCTGGAACAGATGGAACAGGCCTTCAACCCATGAATAGAGAACCAAACTCAGAGATACATGGGTTGTACAGGACTATACATATTCAGGATGCTTTATAAAATGTAAATGAATGTAGAGCTGTCCTTGGGGAAAGTATGAGAGAGCCATTAAGGCGAAAAGGATTATACAGTCCTGAGCTAGAGAGAAGTGTGAGAAAGAAAGTATCAAAATAGCCCCACCTTGATTTTGTTTAGATAAGATGGGACAAAGAGAAACTTGGACAGGTCTTTAAAATTATGTTATTCTACCTTAATAAAGAGCATTCTGGAATCCCTGCCATGTCTGTTTCTTGATCTGGCTTATCTTGAAGGCCTCACCATGCTCTCATCAGAGAGGCATTGAAACCTTGCTTTTAGACCTTGAATATGGTGACAGATCCTTGGGACACACCACTGTCTGCCGAACAAATTGTCCAGGCATTCTTACAGCATCAGTAGCAAATGAGTATGCAAATAACAAACCTGCACAACTAACACAGGAAATGGGGTCAAGGCTTACCTCAGCCAGAAGCAGCCCCACAACCTGCTGCCTAACCAGTATCTGGGCAGCAAATCTCTTGGAAGTGTACTGGAGAATTGGAGCGGGGGGTATTCAAGATCAATTTCTGAATTGGCTCAATGTGGCCAGCATAATTTCCTATAGATCAATCTAAGCTTGCCCTTGTTCTTAGTTTGTTGGAGAAAGGGACAGGCAGACTGGGTGTGCCGTTCATTGAGGGCAATGATCCACTGTTGGATAATTACCAGAAGTTCATACAAAGATTTAGAGCTGCTTTTGATGAGCTGACCAGGAGCAAATTGGGAGATTTACAATCTGAAGCAAGGAAATCAACAAATTAGTAAGTACATAGCTGATTTCCATTGTATGCTAAAGATGCAGGTTGGAATGATCTGACCTGATTGACTAGTTTCAGGAAGGAATGTAAGACAAAGCAACCTAGAGAATTTGGAAGAAGGATTTCAGTGTTGCATCTCAATCAATGGGCAGTTGGAGGAGTTGACACATGAAGAACATAATAGAGGAAGGAGGTTTTACAAACTTTTATTGCTCTTTACACCCCCTCCCCCCCGCCCATGATTTTCTTGGACTCCAGCACTGTAAAGCCCATGTAGATAGGAACCTTAGAGATCCTTGTCTGAACCAGAGGAGAGATTTCTGAGTCAGCTGGAAAGTGCTGCACCTGTGGAACCTCCGGATTAAATTACTCCAGAGCCTGGTCTTTCAGAAACTCCCCTCTGAAGAGCTCAGCAGAAGGGTCCTCAGAGAACCTCTGCCATTCCTGTTTCTTGAACTGTTCTACCTCAAAGTGCTGACACAAAGAGTGATAGAACAGATTTTTGCCATCTGAAGTACCACAGGCCTCTTTGTTATCATTCTGTGATCTGCTGGGTGGAAAAAAAAAGTAAAATATAAAAGGATGAACAGGAATCCTCCACAAAATTGAAATTATTCTGTGTATGTTTAGACTTTCAAGTTCCTTGAGAGAGACCAATACATTAAATTACTCTCATTTCTTTTCCTAACAATTAATTCCTGTTAATTGATTTTAGTATTTATTTTATTTTTAATTAATCTTTCAAAAATATAGTTTGTTTTTTCATTTTGTTAGTTAAAATCCAAAATGTTAAAAAAGCTACATAACATAGGTGACCATTTGATACCTCATATTTCAAAGGCAGCCTAATGGCAGATTTCCTGAGCTTGAATCATATCTACATAAAACTCTCATGAAATGGTTTTGCTTTTATTTCTTGGCTAGTAGACTTTCTCATTTTTACACGTATATCAAGTTTATCGTTGCTCAGTTTTGCCTTCAATATACCATTTTAATCCATACCTTTTCAAATGTATGCATTTTCCTGTATGTGATTTTTGCCTAATGTTTCCACTTTGGGCAAATAATTTTTTCTTATATAAAGCATTTCTGGATGGATTTTTCCCTTACATGTATATGCACATATAGGCATATGTTTCTGGGCCTATCTCTTATCTCTGCCTGTCACTAAATAACTATAGCTCTATATTTACATCTACGGTATTATACATTGTTGGTAAAATGCATTCAGACAACTGTGCGTTTTGAGTAAATATCTGTGTGCTAATTCAAAATGAAAAATAAGATAAGTTCACATTCAAATGTGAACAATTTTTCCCTATCCCTACTTTTGACCTCAACATTGTTTTTGTCTTGCTCTAGCTAATAGGTTGCATTATTGGCAGACAAGGTAGCAAGATAAATGAAATCAGGCAAATGTCAGGAGCACAGATCAAGATTGCAAATGCTACAGAAGGTTCAGCAGAACGACAAGTAACAATCACAGGATCACCTGCAAACATCAGTCTAGCACAGTACCTCATTAATGCAAGGTAAATTGATTGTGGAGGGTACATTTATTCATTCATTCATTCATTCATTCATTCATTCATTCGCTTTATAACTCTTTTACAGGACTCTAGGCAGCTTACAGTAAAATAAATAAAATACATAAAATGCACATATAAAAAATAAAAATAAAACACACAGCAGTCAGGCATTATCCAACCAATCATCCACGCAGCCAGGATATGGGCTCTGTTGCACCCCCAGGACCCTAGGCTCAGGCACAAAAACAAGTTTTCAAGGTCTTCTGAAAGGCCAACAGGGACGGCGCCAATCTAATCTTGGGGAGATAATGTTCCAAAGGGTGGGTGCTACAGCAGAAAAGACTCTCCTTCTGGGCCCCACCAGCCGATAGTCCTTAGCTGATGGCACCCAGACCATGCCACTCGTGCCAGATCGGGTTTTCTTCTCAAAGCCTGCTGTGGTCAAGGTGAATCTGATTGTAGTTAAATCCTGTATCATCACAACCATTGCAATATTTTTCATTTTGGAAAAAAATCACCTCCAGGATTTTTTCAGTGATATTAACTGACAAAAACAGTCTTACATGAGACAAAAGCAACACCTTTCTAAATTTATTAGAAATGTCTTTGCAAAGGAAGATTCCTATAATTTTTGCTAAGCAGAAGTAACAACCATCATGAAATAGACAACTAAGCTTATATAATTTGCTAGCTGGAAATTGTGGCTGATATTAAATCCAGAAAGAGACTGGGTTTGTTTATGAAAAAAGTTGCAAGAAAAAAGCATACAGTTGAATTTGGATAGAGGTATTTAATTCCCAGTGCATTGGTTTCTTGACTGAAAAAAAAGTATTCTGAGTAAGATGTTAACTAAATAAATCCAAGAATTCATATACAAAATTACCCTCTTTCACTGTCACATTTTGTTTTAAAGCAATAGAAAGTATTGGAAAACTACTGAGAAAATTAAAATTATCTCACAACAATGAAGCTTGTTTTTCAATTGTATAAGAGTTTATTTGACACTTAATTAATTAACATAGTTAAATTATTTATTTGTTTGTTTGTTAAATTTATATGCCACCCGTCCCCCCCAGAGGGTGACAATTAAAATCAATCCTTAAAAACAGTTAAAAATCATAGAGAATCATAGAATCATAGAATTTTGGAGTTGGAAGGGACCACATGGATCATCTAGTCCAACCCCCTGCAATATGCAGGAAACCAATTAAACCATCCCCGAGAGGTGACTGTCCAGCCTCTTCTTAAAAACCTCCAGAGATGGAGAACTCACAACCTCCGTAGGTAGACTGTTCCACTGTTGTACAGATCTAACCGTCAGGAAGTTTTTCCTTATATTTAAGTGAAATCTAGGTAGCTGCAGTTTGTACCCATTATTTCTGGTCCTAGTTTCTGTGGCCATGGAAAAGAGTTCCTGACCATCTTCCCTATGGCACCCCTTTATGTACCTGAACACTGCTATCATGTCTCCCCTCAGTCTTCTTTTCTCCAGACTGAACAGCCCCAGTTCCTTCAGCCTGTCCTCATAGGACATGTCCTGAAGTCCCTGTATCATCTTTGTTGCCCTCCTCTGAACCTGTTCTAACCTGTCAATATCCTTCTGGAAATATGGTGCCCAGAATTGTACACAGTACTCCAGGTGTGGTCTCACTAGTGCAGAGTAGAGGGGAATAATGACTTCCCGTGTCTTTGATATAATGCTTTTCCTAATGCAGCCCAAAACTGCATTAGCCCTCCTAGCAGCTGTCTCACACTGCTGGCTCATGTTCAGCTTGTTGTCTATGACCACACCCAGGTCTTTCTCCGATGTAGAGCTTCCAAGCCATGAGTCCCCCATCCTGTATGTGTGCCCTACATTTTTCCTCCCCAAATGTACTACCTTACATTTCTCCCTGTTGAAGGACATCTTGTTCCTTTCAGCCCAGTCTTCCAACCTGTCCAGGTTAGATTGCAATGTCATTCTTTCATCCTGGGTGTTTGCCAGACCTTCCAATTTTGTGTCATCTGCAAATTTGATGAGTAGCCCATCAACCCCATTATCCAGATCATTAATAAAAATGTTGAATAATACCGGCCCCAAGACCGATCCCTGTGGGACGCCACTGGTTACTGCTCTCCAACTCAATGTTGACCCATCAATGCTGACTCTCTGTGTGCGGTTAGATAGCCAATTGTGGACCCACCTTACTGTAGGGCCATCCAAACCAATCTTTAACAGCTTGTCAATGAGAATGCCATGTGGAACCTTGTCAAAAGCTTTGCTGAAATCAAGGTAGATTATATCCACTGCATTCCCCTTGTCCACTAAAGTCGTTACCTTGTCAAAGAAGGAGACGAGATTTGTTTGGCATGACCTGTTTTTAACAAAGCCATGCTGGCTCTTAGCCATCACAGCATTGTCTTCCAGATGCTTACAAATGGTCCGCTTTATTATCTGCTCTAACATCTTTCCAGGTATTGATGTTAGGCTCACTGGTCGATAATTACTGGGGTCCTCTTTTTTCCCCTTCTTGAAGAGGGGGACCACATTTGCTCTTCTCCAGTCCTCTGGTACCTCCCCCGTTCTCCACGACTCCTCAAAGATAATTGACAGAGGTCCCGCCAGCTCATCCGCCAGTTCCTTCAGTATTCTAGGGTGTATTTCATCAGGACCTGGGGACTTGAAGGCATTCAAATTAGTTAGAAGTTCCTTTACCTCATGCTTACTGACCTGTACCCTCCCCTGTTGTGTTTGTTCCCAGCCTATGCTACTCTGATCACTATTTCCTTTGGATGTAAAGACAGAGGCAAAATAGGAGTTGAGTTCCTCTGCCTTCTCCTGGTCATCCGTTAAGATTTCCCCATTTGGAGTGCGCAGTGAGCCCACCGCCTCCTTTGTCTTTCTCTTTCTGTTAACATACTTGAAGAAGCCCTTCTTGCTGGATTTTGCCTCTCTTGCTAGCCTTAGCTCATTTTCAGCCTTTGCCTTCCTGACCTCGTTCCTACATTTCTGAGCTATAGCTTTGTAGTCTGCCTTGGTGATTAGCCCTTCCTTCCATTTCCAGTAAGCATCCTTCTTTAGTCTCAACTCCTGTGTGATCTGCCTATTCAACCACATTGGCTTCTTCAGCTGTCTTCTAGTTTTCCTCCTCATCGGTATTGTTTGAGACTGTGCTATCCTTAATTTCCTTTTCAAGAAGTCCCAGCCAGCAACAACACCTTTGCCTTTAAGGTTCTCTTTCCATGGTATCATCCTTACTATTTCCCTTAGTTTATTAAAATCAGCCTTCCTAAAATCCATGGTTTCTGTTTGACTGACTTTTAGCAAACTTTTTGTTAAAATCGAGAACTCAAGGAGCGCATGGTCACTAGCACCCAAGGTTCCTACCACTTTAATGTCTTCAATCAACTCCTCCCTGTTAGTGAGGATCAAGTCCAAGATAGCAGATCCCCTAGTGCCTACCTCAACCTTTTGAAGGAGAAAATTATCTCCCACACAAGTTAAGAATTTATCTGATTTCTTATGTATGGCCGAATTAGTCTTCCAACAAATGTCTGGGTAGTTAAAATCCCCCAACACCACCACTTCATGTTTTTCTGAGGCTTCAGTTATCTGCTTTAATAAATCTTCATCTACTTCTTCTGACTGGTTTGGTGGCCTGTAGCAGACTCCTATCAATATATCCCTTCTGCTAGCTTGCCCTTTGATCTTAACCCATATATAGATATCCACGTTAAAATATAGATATCCACGTTAAATTAGCTAAAAAATCAAACTATATTAAAAGACTATATACATAAAAAGACTATAAAATTCAAGATGATGGGGGGGGGGTTTAGAATCAATTACCCCACAAGCCAATTCCAATGATGCAAGCCCCATCAGGCCCCCAGGCCATCTGGCATAGCCAAGATTTCACATTCTCCCTGAAGGCCATGAGAGTGGGAGCGCACCGCACCTTGGGTGGTAAGTTGTTCTACAGAGCTGGGACCATGGCAGAAAAGGCCTAGACCCCGCCAGTTGAAATTCCTTGACTGGTGGGGTCTGCAACATGCCCCTTCTGCAGGACCAAGTGGGCGGGCTATATAACGGGGGCAAGACAATTCCTCAGATAACCTGGTCCTGGGCCTTTATTACTAACACCTTGAATTGGACCCGAAGCAAACCAGCAACCAATGCAGCTCGTGTAACATTTATGGCATTGCTCAAGATCCTCAGTGTTTTACCACTTAAGGGTTGTACGGCCTGATGTCCTGAGATTTCGTAGTGAGAAATTCTGGATTTGATCAGCTTTTTATATTCAAAATGCTGGTCTTCAATCAGTAGCAATATCAGCATCATCAGAACTGATACCAAAGGATATTTTTTGGATCCTGTGATATACCTTATTGTGGGCTAACACTGACAGACATTCATAGAAAATAGTGTCTAACTGGTAAAATATATAGTCTATATAGCCTTTTATGATAAGAAAATATCTTCTTTTAGGTTTTGAAAAATATCTTCTATTTCATTTTGGAAATCCAGAGGCTGACCAAATGGACAGAGTCTCAATAGTAGCCATTTTCCAAATTAAAAACATACGTGAACTGATGTATTTTTCTTTTATATGATTGATATAAAACCATGTGATCAAGCAAAACTATATTCTCTGCTTTATCTATTAAGGACTTATTATTTTTTAGACCTCTTGATTTTTAGTTATAAATACCATATGATCATCTGTATCTAAGTAGAAGAAAAAAGTTCTGGACAGTTAAAGGATGCAAATACAATAAAACATGATGTAGTTTGTTGGTCACAATTAAAGATGATTCTAAAAATCAGACCAGTTTCTAATTTAGAAAAGTTTGTGAGCATCACCAGTTATGATAGTGGTTATCAGAGAATGACATTAAAGACACTTGTGGTTGGCAGGTTAGGGCAAGGGTTATGGTTATGTTTCCAATTACCACCTGCTTATCAACCTTCTACTATGGCCATTGTAGAAATAGAATTTTTTTGTTATATTTCTATATGGAAGGCATTTATAACCATCAAATACAATTTTTGAAAATATCTTCTATACAGTTTACAATGTGACAAATTATTTTTTAAAAGTGTTTTCCATTTGTAAATGGGTTTTGCTCCTGGAAATATTTGTTGAGATTGGGGAAGGGTTATGTGTAACCAAGATTTTGTAAGCTGTGACCTTTGTTTTGGAACTCTAGCCAAAAAGCTATGAAAGTTACATATCACTTCTATGATATTATCTAGTGACTGCCCTATGGCAGAGTGCAAAGCTTAAAAACTTCCGTATTGAAAAGGTGGCAGTCAATTATCAGCAGACATATATTCAAAAATATATATTGTAATTGTTTATGTTCATCAATTTACAAAATGCAAAGTGAGTGAACAGAAGAGAAATCTAAATCAAATCAATATTTGGTGTGACCACCCTTTCCCTTCAAAACAGCATCAATTCTTCTAGGTACACTTGCACACAGTTTTTGAAGGAACTCAGCAGGTAAGTTGTTCCAAACATCTTGGAGAACTAACCACAGATCTCCTGTGGATGTAGGCTGCCTCAAATCCTTCTGTCTCTTCATGTAATCCCAGACAGACTCTGTGGGGGGCAAACCATCACTTCCAGGACTCCTTGTTCTTCTTTATGCTGAAGATAGTTCTTAATGACATTGGCTGTATCTTTGGGGTCATTGTCCTGCTGCAGAATAAATCTGGGGCCAATCACACACCTCCCTGATGGTATGCCATGATGGATAAATATCTGCCTGTATTTCTCAGCATTGAGGACACCACTCAATGGTGTCCAAATCTCCAACTGCATTTGCAGAAAAGCAGCCCCAAACTTGCAAGGAACCTCCACCATGCTTCACTGTTGCCTGCAGATGTCAAAGGGAAGTAAGCATGATGTATCTTCCATCTGCTGCATTAAGTTTCCTTGGCTGACCACTGCATCTACAGTCCTCAGAGATGCCCATTTCTTTGTGCTTCTTCAAAAGAGCTTGAACAGCACATCTTGAAATCCCAGGCTGCTTTGAAATTTTTGCCTGGGAGAGACCTTGCTGATGCAGTAGAACTACCTTGTGATATGTTGTTGTGCTCAGTCTTGCCATGGTATATGACCTGTGACATGAAACTGTCTTCTACAACCTCATCTTAGTAGCAGAGTTTGGCTGTTCCTCACCCAGTTTTAAGCCTCCTACACAGCTGTTTCTGTTTCAGTTAATGACTGTGTTTCAACCTACATATGAAATTTATTATCATTAGCACCTGCTTGGTATAACTGGTTCATCATACACCTGACTCTAATCCTACAAGATCCCTGACTTTGTGCAAGTGTAAGAATTGATGCTGGTTTGAAGCCAAAGGGTAGTCACACCAAATATTGAATTGATTTACATTTCTCTTCTGTTTGCTCACTTTGCATTTTGTAAATAGATAAACATAAACAATTACAATATATATTTTTGAAAGCATTCTTACTTTACAGCATTTTTTCACACCTGCCTAAAACTTTTGCACAGTACTGTAAATTTAACTACACACCATTAATAATTGCATGTGATTTAGGAATAGACTAAAACATGATCCAAACATGTTTATCTGGAAAAAACCCAAAATGAATCAAAACCTACTTTGGAAATCTTTTAGAACTGCATCAAAATCTTTCACAAGACACAGAGAAATAATGAATGTTGGATTATATCTGAAGTAAATGCACAGTTGTTCAAGAAACAAACTGTAATCTATAGACAAAGCTAATAGTGTTCACATTAGTCAAAGATATTGCTAAATAATAGGAACACATGGCAAGGTATAAGAAATTCAAATATTGGCCTCTTTGAAACTAAGGAGTAGAAGTCTATTAAAAAGGGCTTCACTATTTCTCTTCAGTTAAATAAGAGATAAGAATCAAATGGCCTTTTTGTACCAAACAACTGCAAAACAATCAGTACCAATTGCTTTCACCAATTTTATTAATCTAATTTATGTCATAATTTTTAAATATAAATAGATGAATAAAGGTTAATAACCTGGCCCTGTGACAGCTGTGATAATCTTGCATCCTACAAAAAAAGTCTTTTCACATCAACTATTTATGAGATATTGGAATAATTACCATTTGGAATAAAATATAAAAAGAATCAGTATGCACTCACCCATACATATCATGAACAGAATATACAGTGTTGCAGCACTTAGTATTAAGTTTACTAAAATGCTTGCCTTTCCCATTACCTTTGTCTTTGATAATGTAAGAAAACTTATGGTTTGAAGTAGAAAGCTTATTAAATTTATATTTAGCAGAAAGCAGAGATCTGTGTAGCCATGAGAATGGATGAGGTACTTAAAGGTTAGCAATTCTTTAAGTTTCTCTTCTAGGGATTACTTTTAACTATTCTAGCTCTTTCTGTTATTTTTATATATATATCTATATCTATATATATCTGTATAATGATACAACCTCAAATGCTTATTGCAGTATTCTGTATCAAAGACAATGATGTATTCAAATCTAAAAACTAAAAATCTACTAGCTCATGTTCCATCTGCTTAATAAAACAAGGGGTAAAATATAGTTTAAATCCACAACAACCAGATAACATTAGGAAGCGGCTCAGACACGTCCCTAATTCACTGAACTGAAAGTGCTAATAACACTGCAAGTTTTTATTGTAGACAATCTCAATAAAAGTAGTTTTAGCCTTCCTATGAAGTTGATTTTTTGGTCTGGTCTACCTAGAACAGCTGACATCTTGCAAGTCTGATTATGTTGTACTTCCTTCTATGACTTATACTTCAGTGAACTGGGGAGGTTTCTGAGTATTACTGTTACCTGGCTATTGTGAACTTAAACTGTTTTATCCCTTGTTGCCTTGGCAGTGGAGTTTGCATATCTTTGTCAAGGTCATCTTTCTTACTCTCTACAAAATAAATAGATATTCCTGGCCAGGTTTCAGGGAGTCTCAGGTTTTAAATTTGCCCCTTCATTCTATTCTTCATGGTTGTCTTGTGTAACACATAACATGCTGTTGGAAAAGAATGGGTGAAAACTGGAATTGAGTAGCCCTGTCTTTTCTTTCTACTTGTTATCATTGAGCAGTTGATTCATTTGTCTTCCTTTTATTTCTTCCTCTCTAAAGAAGTCCTTTCTTAAATTGTTCTTGGCATCCTTCTCCCAATCACAGTTCATTCCAAGGTTTAGCTTTCCTGAGACTGTCTGTAGAGTTCTGCACTCTTCATATGCCCTCTACCTTGATGACCTCTCCCTCTTTCCACATTCTCAGCGAGTCCCTTTTTATTTATTTCATTATTCTTTTGTTTGTGTAGCCTGATTGATTTTTTTCTGTTGCCTGCCTCTATTTCCTCACTGGAGTTCTTCCTTTTTCTTTTGGTCCTCCTGTCGCAAATCATGGGAAGGAAAAGATCTCAATACACCAAATGACTGGTCTAAAATTAGTTTAGGCCAGGAATGGACAGAAAGGTTGAAAGAATTTAGGATGCTAGGGTTGAGATCTTTTGACCTCAGAAAGCACCAGCTACCAAAACTGGCAAGAGAGTGGAATAGGATCTCTATACTGAATTCTTCTACTCCAAAATCCCAGACTATATGAGTGGAGTATAAAAAATCCTAAAGTATCTGTGATATTACCATAACACCCATAAGGTAGTATTCTTATATTCTAAAGTGCTAATAACACTGCAAGTACTCAATGACCTTTAAAAATTCTGTGCTGAAGACAGTGAAAGTCAGGGATGTGTTTGACATAAGTATTTACAGCTTTTCAGTTCTGGGTACCAAAAGATCCCTTTTCAGTCTTACATTTCCTTTTGGTTCTATTATGTTTTTGTGTTTGTATAAATATCCTTGCTTTTCTTGTCAGTTGATAAATCTTATATAAATGTTGTCTGTAAAGAGTTTTTAAGCACAGAAGCAATGCGACATGTGAGGGCAAAACACCAACACTGCCCAAGTGTTAGCAAAGACAAATTAAGGCTACGCAGTTATTTGAATTTGAAAGGTAAAATGTGATTTGTAACACTGTTGGAAACACATATAGCAGCTGCATCTTTTTCAGGACTTGTGCAAATTCCATGAAAATACATGTTTCATTTAAAATGTTCCTAACTGGTGCTATATTACATGCTCCAAATCATATTTTGCTTTCATGTCTGGAGTGCTACACAGCCCTAATACAAGTTTCAAGTGAATACACTGTCTGTTGCAAGTTAGCTTTATAAAGAAAACATATGCTAGCTGATTGCATACAGTATCAAACTCTTGGAGTATACATGCTAATATTTTTTTAATCAGATTTGAATCAGCTTAATTTTAGCCTTTTTTACGGCAATGATGAAGAATAACTTTGAGGAACCTATACATGCAGTTTTGAACACCTCAAAACACCCTCAGTTTTAAAAAAATCAAAATGTACTCTATTTCAAGGGATAAACTTGATAATTCTTTTACTTTCAATTTTGTTTTTCCATCTTTTTGACATTACCTGTATTCATTTATTTTTCACTAATATAGGGAAAATAAAGAAAATTTGAGTCTTAAAATGTTTCTGTAACTCAATCATGAATTACCTTTTTATTATTTCTCTTTAATACATAACATGTTCCTCCTTTGACCCTCATGTTCCCTTTTCTCTTTTTCTTTCTTCTCTCCCTCCCCCCGCCCCATATCCCTCCTGTTTTCCATGTATCCTGGCGGTTTTATGTTGGCTTCCCCTCTTCCTTCCTTCCACCCACTGATTCTTCTTTAACCCACCCAACCTGTTGTTCCTCTTACTTTCTTCATTCGCAGCTTAGAGATGGCTAAATTCAGCACCCAGACTGCTTCCATCATGACCCCTGTTGACCTCAACATGAATCTTTCTCAGTCTGCCACCCCTACCTCCACCCCCACCTCTGTGGCTGTCTTGGCTGCATCAGCAACTGTTCCCATGGTTAATGTTAGCACCCCTTCCCCTTTACCAACTTTATCAACCACCCGCTATGCTGTTCCTGTTTCTAATCTGCTTGGCATGAAAGCTGTCTCACTTTTGGCATTAAATGCCACAGGAAATGTATCTGCATATACAACTAAAATTCCATCAACAAGTGAAATTAAGAAATCTGACCGCCAAAAGTTGGCTCCATATTGAAAGGTGTCATGGATTTTTTTTTCAACAACTCCACTAGGACTCTGATAAATTTATTCTAAGAAAACAGTACGGCATTTTTTACATTCCTTCTGTTCATACATTATTACACAAAGGATGCCATTGCAAGTTTTCTTCCATATTCTATTACTATTTTAATAGCTGTTCATATTCAAATTGCCAGCTAGTTCCAACAATCTCCTAGATTATTTAAAATATACTCATAAAATTAACTATTTTTTCACGCTCACCAGACTTTCAATTAAGATTTTGAGTCATAAGGGGAATACCAAAGACAGGCTTGAAAGATTTATTCAGCTAGGGTGCCCAAAAGAGATTTCTGCAATAACAGCTATAATGATGATAATTATCTATAGCCTGTTTTTGCTGCAAGAGCTCAAGGAGGAACCTCCTTTCATTTTATTCCCATAATACAACATTTTTAGATAGACTGAGCTAAGAGACAATAGCCTAGTCAGTCTCCATGGCTGAGAGGGACATGAATCTGGGTCTGCCCAGTCCTAGTTCAACATCTTAACTACTGTGGATAGTATTTCATTTAGCAGATTTAGCAGATTTAGGGCAGCAGATGAGGTTGGTGGTGGGTGCACATCAAGGCTTCAGGTACAGGAAGGCATATGGTCCATGATTCATAAGCTGCAATCTGTCCTATACTAATAATATCTGGCAAGGAGGAAACTGAGCAAATACAAGTTGTCACACACAAGTAAAAGAAATTACATTAATCAGATAGTTGCAGTTCTCTGTAGAATTGACAGTAAATTTGGTGGCAGAAACTAAGTAGCCATAGCTGTGTAGGTAGACAGTTGAAATTTAATAATCATTCCCTCTTGTTAGAATACATAAGGGAACTATTAGGGGGCACTAGTGAGTTTACAGAAAATTCTCAGCAGATTCACCTAATTATAATGATCAGGATTCACATGAGAAGCAGCTCTATATCAACTATTATAGATTAGTATTACCTATGATAACTGAATCTATGAAGAAAGGCTTATCAGTTGTCCTACGTATATTAATATGTATATACTTATACATAAAGAATGCCTTGTGCGGCAATCTATTTGTGGCCCCTAAAGCACCCTGTAAAGGACAGGGCCAACACTGGGGCCAGGTTTTTTTGGATGGTGTTCTTTTTTGGATTTGGGAAGGGAAAGAAAGACTGAAATGGGTGTGTTGCATCACATAGGCTTACAGAAATTGTTTTGCTTAAGTCTAAAGCTCTCCCCCACCCCAGTCCCCCTGCCATGCAAAACTCCAGGCCTGACTATGGCCTTGTAAGTGTAAGGGTTGAAAGGGGCCTTGGAGATCACGTGCAGAAATCTGCTACTATAGCATCTGTCACATGCCACCCAAAATTTGTAGGAACTTCCCCAGGCAAGGGAGAGTCCACCACCTCCCAATGCAGTCTCTTCCATTACTGAAATCCTCTTACTTTGTCCTGATGTTTTCCCAAGTTTCCAAGGTTCCATCCAACACTTAATCCCTTGTTTACTGTTGTTTTCTGGACCAATGGAGTCAAGCATGGACTGCTCTATTAACATTTTAACAAAATTATATTTTAAAATAATACAATGCCACTGCAGTATCTTTCAAATACCGTATTTTTCCGACAATAAGACACCCCCATGTACAAGACGACCCCCATTTTTCCAACCCCAAATTAAGAAATCAATATTTTAAAGATAGTGCAGAACACATTTTTATTTAGTAATTAGTTAACATTTACCTGCTACACTCGGTGGGAGGAGGTCCAAACCGTCTCTTGCAGCTCTATTTCCATGCTCTTTTGCATAACTGATTACATTCAAGCACGAGTGAAACTGCCGATAGCTCGTCTCTGCAGACTTCCTCTAATTGGTTTGTTCAGCATCAGCTGACGTCAGTTACATTAGGCTCGTGATTGGAGGAAGTCTGTTTGGGAGACAAGCTATTTCATTCGTGATTGGAGGCTAGCAATAGGAGGAAGCCTGCCTGCAAAGACAAAGTATGGGCAGTTTTGCCACCGCACGGTTCTCTCCTCGCTGACTTCCTTGAATAAGACGCCCTTCAATTTTTAGGGTAAGGATTTTAGAAAAAAGTATTGTCTTATAGTCGGAAAAATACGGTATTTCTGCACCAGTACATCATAAAAGCCATTTTCTGGCTACATATTATTTTCAGTAATATATTTACAAAGTCCTGCATTTCTGTTTTCTAAGTATGATTTAAATCTTAGTAGATGCAAGTGGCTGAACACAAGTGTGGCTCTACTTTGCTCACCACCTTGGAGCTACTCAAGAATCATAGATAAGCATAAAGGCTGCATGTCTTTACATTCTTGCTGAATGTCAGAAAGCATAATAAGCAGGTGTGCTTTTATCAGATTACTCTCTGATAGAAGCACAGCAGGGTAATTATTAGGGATTGTGGGGGCCTACAGTGATTGTTCACAAAGATCTGCTCTCTCTTGGAGCTTTATTTTCAGACACGAATGTCAGAGACTCTTGAAGTCCCTTGTTTCTTATTAAGCTGCAGTCTGCATTGGGAGATGAGCTTAAGCTGAAGGGCACCACTAACCATCTTCGTCTACAGCATATTGTGGGTTGCACATATAATAATTACATTTAATTCACACAGCCTCACAACCAGTATTTCAGGAATTCTGAGTATGTACTCAAGAGTTACATTTGAAGTGCATTTGAACATATTACCTTCAAATATGTTCAAAGAAATTTGAAGCCACTACTAAAAATTCAAGTGTCCACAAACACACTTTTTAAAACTGCAGAGGAAAAATTAAGCAACCCATTTTATTTGCCTCTTGTATTTGTTTCAGCCTAGTTTTTGAGAACTTATTGGGGAGAATTAAAATAAGACAAATCATCCTGAAATCCAATTTAGGAAAAGTTGAGTAACATTCAAATCCTGGGAAGTATAGCAACTGCTAATTGTTGGAACTAGTTTTTATTTCTGGATAACAATAATGCTTTCTGATTGTCTATTCCTATTTTCTTTCTGTTTTGAATTTATGTTGCTTTAACAATAGGTTGTATTTCAATATTGTAAGATTAGCAATCCATAAACCCACCACGTTCTTTCCCTCAGCATTCCTTAGATGCAATGCTTTAATGATTGAATGCACATGCAATCCTTTTAAGGCCTAATATTTAAATTTGTATTTAGTTGTATAGAGCTGGGCATTATTTTTATACCTGTTGTCATATTCTCTAGTCTGAACAATTTTTTTCTCCACCTGAGTACCTTTGCACTAGTTTCTGTCACTGTAACCAGTTGTAAGCCTGCCATTACGATCTGCACTTAATCAAATGGTATATTTCTTGTATATCCTGAAAAGTAGAAGGAAATGGAAATATTATGGTATCTCAGATATTATCTCTCTTGAAAAATGTTGTAAAACTGTTCTGAACTACTGTAACTGTTTTTATAACTGAAGTAAACAGTGAGATTTGCTTAAACTAGAACACTGCTCTACATTGGCTATATTTAAGTGTTGTTTCATAATTGCAAGAAATCTTTTTTTCCCCCCTTTACTTTCTATTTTTGTTTGTTCTGCTTTTATTTTTGTTCCTGCGTTTCAGGCTCTCTTCAGAAATAACTGGTCTTGGGGTTCTGTAAATCTAATCTGTCTCAGGATGCTCTTCTAAATCCTCAGGAGACAATGCTTTTCTATGGACAAAACATCAGAAGAGATGACGATTTCTAATTATTCTGAGATCTCAAAATAAATATTTTTATTCTTTAAGCTACTGTGATTCCTAACATTTGTTTCTTTGATTAGTATTTTGAATTAATATACTTCAACATGATTCACCAAAGGATTGTTACTTTTATCTCTGTTGATGCTCATGCTGACTAGTTCACACAGATTGTTTGAATCCACCATTTAGTCAGTAAAAATACAAAAAATAGTTTTTATAATTTTCCCCTTATTTTAAAAATCACACTGTAATTTTCTGAATGAATATAGTTATTGTGACTTTAATTTTGTAATGAAACCTGGTGCTTCATGGGTTTGCCACTAATGTCACCAATAAGTTATTTTGCAGTAACAATTTACAATCAGTAAAATTAAGCCCTAGTGTTTATTGTGAAAAAAGCATTTCAAACTGATACCTAAAGAACAAATTTACTAGACTGTCCCATGGTAATATTGAGAAATTTCATTCCATTATCTGAAAGCTGTAAAGGACAGTCATTAGTGAGAACTATAATTAGAACATACATGAACTAAACTTGATTGACCTAAGCAATGTGATTGTATCTTTTATAGAGCTGTGCATCAACAATTTTTAAAATTTGATTACTTTTGGGTTTCCTCAGTATTATTTCAATATATCAGATGTGCATAATTGACGTCTCTTATCTATCAGATCACAGTCTAATTAAATTTAAATTTACAAATTCAACAGCTTACTACTTGGAAGTAGTTTTTTAATGTCTCTGTTGAATGATAGTGAACAAAATAGATTAGTTAATTACAATACATTGAATTTAATGCAGAAATCCTTAATCTTTGAATGGGAACCTCATATAATCTTTATATGTGTGTCATATTATTGCATATGCATCATATAAAAAGAAATTTTAAAATATGCATGAGAGTAATCCGATAAATACATTGAAAACTCTTTGGATAGATGACCAGATATCTTATCATCAATCTATATAGGGAGATTCAACAAACTATGAGTTGAATAATATCACAGCAAATTGAGTTTGATCAAATGGTGAAAATCTGGGCAGGAGCTTGACAAATTGCTTATAGAAAAAGAAACAAAACAGAATATTGTTATAGCCATCAAAGATGGAAATAAGCTATATAGTTCTCTTAAATGTTTTGATTTAAAAAAAAAATTATTCAGACGTATGATAAATCTGATGTTTATCTGATGGAGATATAATCACTTTTTTTAGCTAAAATTTGTCCTTCCACAATTAGATTCCTTTGACAATGGAAGAGATTAAAAAGTGATATTGAATATGAGTAATGGTAAAGCATCAGGACTGGATGGATTTCCGGTGGAATAGAATAAACACTGATATATTTCTAAATTTTATCAGTTACACAGTGACATTTCTGAAAGTGGTATTTTACCATCTTAATTTAATGAAGCATATATTACAGTTATGCCAAAATTTGGTTAAGGTCATATGTTATGTGCTCTCATCCCTATTTCATTGATTAATGTAGAAATTAAATGAAAACCTTAAAGCTTAATTTCTTATATATAGGCAAGATACTGTAAATTATTGGATCATTTTCCACTTTCCACTTTAAAATAAAGTGATATGTGTATAAAACTTGCTGTTTCTTAAGGAGGGTTGTAGAAAGAATCTCATATACTATATGGCACTTAAATGAAGCAAGGGGGATTTAGACATTTTAGGCTACAGGGCCACATTATCAAATTGTCTCTGAAGCTGAGGAAACATCAAACTCCACTAAGTATAGCATGGGAACTTGCTGTTCAAAGAAAAACCATCAACATTTTCCAACAGCTCTTTGGATGACAATCCATATTTTCAAATATTGTCCTTGGTTGTCTTAACCATTAATTAATCATTCATTTACTGCCAGTTTAATCCAGCTTAGCCCAAAAACTTCATTCCTAGTATTTGGATCAATATAATTTAGAGATGTTCATAAAAAGCCCTAAGTCTCCTCCTTTCCTATTGAGCATCATTCAATATTCTTTAGGAAGTGTGCTCATGGCTGAATGCAGGAGAAAAGCAGCAAGATTCTTCCTTCTGTGAAAGGAACACATTTAATTGGAAAACTCATGCTGTTGAACTTAGTGGGGCATCCTTTCCCAGGATTATACATTAGTAAGGATCCACCTAAATTTGCTAATGAATGCCTGCATCAATGAGCAATTAGTAAATGTAAGGCTACAAAAATGCAAGACTAGGAAACTTCAGTGAGTTTGAAAACTGATTTCTGTGAGTCAGTGGATTTAGACTTATATTTTTAGTCAACAGATGTCCCTAGCTAATAGCACATTATTTCTGAATCTCAGGAACACTTAATATAAGTTTCCAATATAGTATGGAGGTCACAACTATGGCATATGTTAGGTGCAGGAAATAAAAGCAATTGAGTTTCTGTTTAAAACTACAAAACAGTTCCAATTGGAAAGTGCTTGCTTTTATGCTAACCTATCTTCAAAGAAAGCACATTTTAATGCATATTAAAAAGCTACTGCTGGCACACACTGGCTCAAATAAAAGGTCTGTTTGTTTCCAGAAGAGCTACAATTATTTTTATAAAAAGATTATATAATGTACAACAGAAGATTTTAACACCTACAGGACTTCATATACATACATACATACATACATACATATGCAAAATGCTAGTACATGATAAAAGAACAATGTCATAATTAAAAAATTAATTCTCTCTTCTCAGGCAGCTACAATATCGTTCCTTTTGCTCTCCAGTCCTGAGAGAGCAAGTCCTGTAATTCACCTTCGTCATCACTACCAATATCATCTTCTTTAGTCTGTGTGACTCTTTGACTCATCGTTTCCTTTAATTTATCCTTCATTATTTCCTGGCGGTCACGCAGTTGTTCGACACGACGGAAACATTCTCTAGGGTTAAATAAATAAATAAATAGTTTACCCTCTTTTCCCAATTAAACGAAAAGCTGAAAACATAAACCTTATATGTTCATGGAAAACAACTTCACATAAAGAGCATTTTGTTAAAACCCTGATATACATACTTTAATAAACTATAGTTGCATTGGAGCCAGTTATCTACTATTTTTAATGGGGGGATCCTTTCCAGACTGATTTTCCTTCAAAAAAGTAATCAGAGATCACTAGAACATGTGGCACGATATGCATCCAATTCATATGGAATCATTATTGCTGCTCTATATCAGTGTATGCATGCTAAGGACACACCACACTTCTTTTTCTGGCTTGGATACTGAAACCTGTCCATTATAACTACATTTTTACTATGGAATCACAGATGGGCTAAGGAATATTAGGTTTTTCTGCAGCAGATGGAAAGCATCAATCAGGCACAAACAATGTGCCTGAAAATGTAAAACACAACTTTATTCCACATATTTAAACTACATTTTGTTACTGTTTCCAAAAAATCATTTTCCAGCAAATTTATCCTCCAACAGTTGCACATGTCAGGGAGTAAGAAGCATTCATGCAGTCAGTGACTGCTTTCTCTTTCTTCCAATCTGAATAAAGACTGGAACATATTGCTCATCTAGCTACTTTAAAAACAAAACAAATAAGGTTCAGAATTTGCTCTTGAACTGTAGCCAAAAAAAGCCCAAACACATGATTACAATATGTAGCTTCTTTATTTCTCATCGCTGGCACCCACCCTCTGGAACAACTTTCTACCGGAAACCCAGATCACTCCATCATTGCTGACCTTTAGAAAAATCTTTAAAAATTGAGGTGTCCAGAAAAATTCATATGTAAGATCTGTTATCATTCTTAAATATTATTAGTTATTATAATAGTTTAGGAAAGGGTTTGAGAGCGTTAAGAATTATTTATGTATCACTATTATAATTTGGCTTTTATTGTACATTCCCATCAGTCTAGCATGGAGTATGACAGTGTATAAAAAGAACAAACAAAACGCTAACAGAATCTTTCTACTTCCCAAAATATAAGATACATATTACAAGATGCAGTAAGAGGCAAAGTATGCATATGTGAAACTGCATAATAGGGGTGTACACAAAATGGGGAAATGATTTCATTGAAACCTGAAATGGAGGTTTCAGAGGTTCTGCTGAACCAGTTTGGATCAGCCATAATTTGGCAGAACCAAAACTTAAAATTTTTTCAGTTGTTCAAAGACAAGGGTGAAAAAAAAAGCTGGATAGAGAGAAGAGGCAGAGGGGGAAGAGCTGTTTTTTCCCCCCTACACATACCTACTATACCAGGGGGTTTCAAAGTCTATTCCACAGAACCCTAGGATTCCACGAGAATTTGATGGGATTCCTTGACAGACTAAGGGCAAAAAAAAAAAAAAAATCACTAGAGCTTTGCCTCTTGCTCAGACATTCTGGGAAGTTTTTTTTTTTTTTTTTAAACTAACAGACTTTTTCTGTAGCCTGAAAAAGTTTGAAAACCCCTAAACTATGCAATATTAGAAGCTCCTTTGGTACTTCTATACATTGTATATTTGTAAGGGAAACTTTCTGTACCTTTGCTTTAAGGTTCAGTCTAATCTATGAAGAAAGTATCAGAGGACAACACTGAAGCAAGACCTGAGTTGGTATATATTGTTTGGATTACATACGGCAGAACAAATGTGTTTATATATGAATTAGAACTTTTTTTTTTGTCATAAATGGAGAGAAGATACTCTGAAAAATAAACTTGAAAGTTAGTTTCCTTGCATTTTTGTTGCCTCTTATTCCAAAACTTAGCCAATCAAAATAACTTATATTGACAAAAATCTTAAAGCCACCAAAAACCTCTTAATTATTACTTCTACATACTTTATACAAATTAGGATTTACAGTGCAAAATACCAAATGCTAATCTGATTACTGCAGATTAGATAAACAAATATATATGCCAGAAACTTATCTATAAAATTATTTTCTGCTGCATCTATGTGATGAATGTGTTAGGTATAAAAAGACCCCAAAACTGCAAAGCATATTAGTTACAATCTGCCTGACAATTAAATATGATTTAGAGGAATGAGTCAACAGATTGTCTGCATACTGTTGCTTTGGCTTGTTCTAATTTAAAATTCCACTCTTTTTGGAGGAGAGAGTGTAATTCCTTCACATAAACACGAATGTTTTAAAACTAAGTTTTTCATAGATTATTCAGTAACACTGCCCTGAACTATTCTTTTAAATATATAAATCTAAATGAAATTGGATAAAGGAATGATATGACATCAGACAACATTACTTCCAACAAAAAAAAGTTACTTAAGTATTTTTTGAGAAACACTGTTCACAAGCAGCATTTTAAGACAAAGTTTGAGCTACGTACATCTGCTCATCAATTTCTCCAATCTGACGGTCAAGTCGCCCTTCTTCATCTTCTTCAGCCACTATAGCTTCTGAAATCTAACTCAGAAAAAAAAAATTAAAAAGGATATAGCAGCTTTACAGTCAACTTCTGGGGATACTTCTCTTCTGACTTTCTTGGACAATAGAGAAATATGCCAATGTAAAGATTCCTTTCTTTTTACTGCAGTTAAAAAATCTGGAATTGATCTCCTGGCAACAAAACCTTCCCTCCTAAACCTTAACCCTTGAAAGAGATGTGGCAAAAAGAAAAAAGGGGTCAGGCACTGAATCCCCCCTCCCCCTCCAAAAGAAGGGAGAATGTCCCAAATGCCAATGGGAAAATACTTATTTAAAAAGCCAACATATTTCAGAATTTCCTTTGTCATGGGCACTATAAAAGAAAGAGATACAAGCAACTTATCAATTTAAAACCATTCATAAATAAAATAAAGACCAGCATGTAGCATGGTATATTATGGATGGATGGATGGATGGATGGATGGACAGACAGACAAGACAGGTGGATACTTTATTACAATCAGTGACCAGTATAGAAGAGAAAAAAGAAGAAAAACAATAAAATAATACAATATAGTATTTGTTCAATTTATATTTGTATTCAATTTATGTTTACATTTGTGACCTGGGCAGCTCCCACAATTAAAACAACAGAAAAGAGTAAACAAAATACAATTTAAAAAGCAAAAACATGTAAAACCATTAAAGCCAAATTAAAGCCATGAAACATAATCAGCGGGAAAGTACAATTCATGGGTCACAATCAATACAGTGGTACCTCGGTTCACGAACAATTCGGTTCACGAACAGCTCCGGCCGCAAAAATTTGCCTCCGTTCGCGAACACTGGATTGGGTTACGAACAGGATCCGCGGCCATTTTCCCTCCCATGACATGTGGTCGCGGCTTCCTGTAGGGAGGTGGACTCTCCCTCCAAGCAGTAACCGTGGCCATTTTCCCTCTCGTGTCACGTAGTCGTGGCTTCCTGTAGGGAGGGGGACTCTCCCTCCAAGCAGTAACCGCGGCCATTTTCCCTCCCGCCGGGAGTCACGTCGAGCAAGGTTAGCTTTCTCTCTCTTCGTACTGTACTTTGTGTCATATTTTTGTGTTTTTTTAAAAAAAAACATGGTTCAGAACGGATTAACCGTATTTACATTGAACCTTATGGGGAAATTTGACTCGGGTCGTGACCAGAAATCGGTTGGCGACCAAATTTGGGGTCAGAACGGATTAACTGTATTTACATTGAACCTTATGGGAAAATTTGATTCGGTTCACGACCATTTCGGGTCGCGACCAGAGTCGCGGAACGAATTAAGCTTGTGAACCGAGGTTCCACTGTATAGCCATCTAGTAGCTCCACACCACAGCCAGATCCCCAGGCACGCTGGCAAAACCAAGTTTTCAGAGCCTTCCAAAAGGCTAGTAAGGCCGGGGCCAATCTAACCTCTGAGGGGATAATGTTCCAAAAGGTGGGTGCCATGGCAAAAAAAGGCTCTCCTTCCAGGTCCCATCCGATGACATTCTGGACATTCTTAGATGGGACCTGTAAAATGCTGCTTCTGCTGGATGTGAAAAGACAGGTAAATATAACCAGCGAGAGGTGGTTCCTCAAATAATCCAGTCCCATGTCATTCAAGGTTATTACCAGCACCTTGAATTGAACCTGGAAGCAAACTGGCAATCAATGCAGCTTGCAGAGCAGAGCTGTAATGTGTGCTGATCAAGGAGCACACATAACTGCCCACAACGCTGCATTTTGCACCAATTGCAGCTTCCAGATGTTTTTCATGGGCAGCCCCATGTAGAGTGTGCTACAATAATCCATTCAAGAGGTGACCAGGGCATGAGTGACTGAAAGTAGAGAGTAGTATAGTATAGTATATAATTGTATACTATTTAAAACTAAAACAGAAAAAAAAATAAAATTTTTGCCACAAAGTTGGTAAGACAAACCTCCCAGTAAAAATAATCATGAAGTAGAATATTAAATCTGATACAAACCAGAAAATTTATACATTAGATGCAAATGGTTTGGGTAAAGCCACAGGCTGGTGAATGGAGGTTGCCTGGGCTGGACCTGGCAGCAGCCTGGAGTAAACGGGGATAGGGGGGCTGCCTCTCCTTGCAGACAGCTGATGATCTGTTGCTACTCAACAATTCTACAGGCAATGAGGTGAGTCTTGGGATGGAGACCCACCTCTACCACTCCGCATTGCCCCCCCTCACCAGGATCACACTCCAATTCCAGTGTTATCACCCCACGCCTAGCCAGGCACATCTTGCCACACAACTAACAGAAGAGCAAATCCAGTTAGCTCAAACCATTGGACTAATTCAGCACCTTCCTAAAGGAATGTTTGATCTGGGCCCAGAGCCATCAAAAAAGAAAATCAAGGCGTGTTTAATCTGTATGCTGGATTTGTATACGGAGATCCCATCCAATTCCTGCCTTGTCTACACACCTACCATGAAAACTGCATTGATGACTGGCTGATGTGATCATTCACATGTCCTTCTTGCATAGAGCCAGTTGATGCTGCTCTTCTGTCCTCCTATGAGACTGAGGTGTGTCTGGGCCGTTTTTATTCGTGCTTCCAGGCTGTGGATATATGGGGAGCCTGGGATGGGGGACATTATTTGCACAATTCTGGGATACCCTACTGACCCCAGCCCTACAGACGCACACAGCCATGCTGGCTGTACTAAAGGATGATTTGTGCCATATTCTGAGTGTTGCATCCAATATATTATGGGGGGTGGAAGGAAAGAGAGGGAATGGCAGAATTTTCCTTCCACTCTACTCAAATTAATTTTGCAGAAAATCAAGATTCTACTTTGACTCAATAATCCACCCAAATATCTGTAAGTCCCTGTTAAGCTGCTGAGTACACTTGTAGGGAACTATATTGGGATTTTTACTTGTTAATGAAAGAGACAGTTGTTTAAAGCTGATGCTGGAGACAACTCCTTAAGATTTTAAAAGTAAAGAAATCCTGACAAATACTTGAACCAGAGAACAAATGAGAAAATGTCCACATTTTTTAAAACAATTCTAGCTTTAGAAAATGTATTTATTAAATTTTATGTACACAAAATACTAGCAAAATTAAAAGAACGAAACGGTAAACTTCTTGTTACAACTTTTAAA
This sequence comes from Liasis olivaceus, assembly GCA_030867105.1. Taxonomy (NCBI): domain Eukaryota; kingdom Metazoa; phylum Chordata; class Lepidosauria; order Squamata; family Pythonidae; genus Liasis; species Liasis olivaceus. The sequence goes on from CM061351.1 coordinate 63,190,763, forward strand.
ATAATTTCATCTGTAATTAAATCTCATCTCTTAATTATTTGTAGAGAGAAAAAATGCAGACGGCAGTTACTTAATAAAATAAATTTTATTTTATTTTAAATAAAAAATAAATAAAGCAGCGTGATAAAGCAGTCAGCAAATGCAACACGAGGTCACTTCTGCCAAGCTTCATTTCTGCATTTGCTTTAATTTCAAACAGGAAACACTAACTTACTGTATTGATTTGTCTCATGGCTTTCTGGAATTCCTCCCATTCTTTGTCCATCTGATCCTTTGGAGTGTCAACCTTGCGCACCTAGAATGTACACAAATGCCCAAACCAAAATAAAAATTCAATAAGGGTTATTATTTTTGTCATATATATCTTTTGTCTCTCCAGATATTTCAGTGGTAGACTGCCCTTAAATGTGGAATCTCCCTACCTCTAACTTGCCCAATAATTATTAGCAGATTTCTTTTCCTCCATGAATTAAGTTCCAATTAGATTTTTTTTCCCTCTACTTTAATGGCAGACTACTTCTTTTGCATGCAGAAAGTCCAAAGTTCAATTCCTACTATACCCAGTTAAAAAGAACTTGCCCAGCAAAAGATGGGGGAGGTGGGAATGGACACTGGAGAAATATTTATTTCCAGAAAAGTCTCCCCCTCCCAACAAGTTTTTAATAGGTACCCAACATTCAGAAATTTAGTAGGAGAATGCAGCACAATTAATGTTGTAATTGTGCAATTAATTAATGCAGCACCAATAATGCTGCATTAATTAACTGCATTAACAATTAATGCAGCACCAGTAATGCTGACAATTTGACTATATAGAGAGCTACGCACACAACTATATATACTATTTATATTTACCTTATTTTCCTATTTCTTATCAACAACTGAAAGACCACTATTGGTTTCATATCTTTTTTTCCAATAATTTTATTAAGAGTTTTAGATAGAACAATAAATACAAGTGAAAAAAAAGACAAAAAGTTGTAAGAAAACGAAACAAAAAAAATCCTACCCCCCAAAAAAGTGACTTCCCACCCATATCATGACAAGTATAAACAATTCCATAATCTCTTCACCATTTCTTATTTAGTCAATATACAACTGTTCATTCCATAACCCATCTCTTAACAGGCAAATCAAATAAGTAATCTCTTCTCCCATCCAACTGTCAGCAAATCAGAGTCCAGTCAGAGCTTTAAAATATTAACATTAGTTAACATATATAAAATTCAACATTCCACATCTCCACTCTTAGCTAAAACAAAATCCCATTTAAAAGGCATAAAATAGTCCCAATATCCCAATATAAACAAAGTAAAAGAAAGGTTTAACATAACAAAAAGAGACCATTTCTTTACAAAAGACAAGCTCCAATACACAATATTTTTACCCTAAATAACAACTTATCCCATTCTGATAAACATTCCATATCTCAACTCTAAATTATCAGCAAATCCACAAAAAACTGAAATTTAGCATAACAGACAGAAACAGTTTCTCCTTTAAAGAAAACAAGATCAAACCTCCTTACTGTAACGAACTGCCACCTGTTGATCCCAAATCCAGTAACTTTTCTTGCAACCAATATTGATTCAAAAGAAAGTTCATTTATTGAGAATAAGTGTACAGATCCAAAGCATTGCTAAGACTGAGCAAAAGCGCGCCAAAAGCTGTTTTTCTTACCCCCCCCCCTTACATCACCCTTAGTTCTTGGTCTTCTGATTCCCTTGCTGGCATGGCCTTGAGCATGCCAGAGCCTGTGATAAGGAGCCATCTGCTTTAAACGGTTTCTCATTCCTTCTCCCCCCTCTTTTACAATGGCAGAACCGCAGCATGTAAAAAGCCATTTTTTAAACTATCCATATAATCTATTATAAAATCTTGCGAGGATTCTGACACTTACTTTTAAGTAAAAAGACAATTAAATACTAAGCCAATTTGCATACTATGAAATTGAGATACATAAAATAATAAAGGAAATAACTTAAACACCATATTAAGTATAAACAAATCCAGTGTACCACATTTTTTTCCAGTTAAGATGGAAAAGCAAATCCAAAAAGAACCAGCCAGAATAACATGTCCCATTTTATACCTGGCTGAATAAACTGATTTTATATTCCTTCTTTTCTTCTATACAGAACAATCTTTCTCTGTAATCCATTCAGATGGTAGTTGACCTTTGTTTAAAGTACTGAAGAAAGTTCCAACGATCTCTCATCACTCCAACAAAAAGAAATTATTCCAATTGCTCTCCTCTAGGATAATCATTTTTATTTCCTTCTTAATTTTCAAATTCTCATCCAGTTTTTTCTTTATATCTGGTGAAAAGTTCTTATTTATGTTTTCCTCGGGTAAGTTTTGCTGCATATCTTGTTCTGAGAACTGTTCTCAGAAAAACACAACATAGCTTACATAATTGATTCAATATCCTGATGCAGTTCCTCAAAGATATCTCTAAATGCCATTTTAAATTACTTCTTGTATTATGTCTTCAGCCTCAAAAACAATTTATCCCACAAACATGCAATTATTCTTTAAAAGTAATTTCAGAGACGTAATATTCAAAGTCAGTATTCAAAGTTACTTTCAACTAACCCGTCTCTCATTCTTGAAATAAATATGAGTGCAAGTGTATTGCACAAAAGGTGGAGAGGACCAACAAAAATATGGGAGATGCATGCAGCTACATTCCCTCTAGTTTTATGGATCAGATAAAAAAGGTAAGGAGTGAAAGTCCAGTTTGCAAATTAGCAACTTCATTCTCCTGAAAGTGTTAAGACAATTAGTAAAACCTTTCCTGAATACATGATTTTTTAAAATCTGTTCAATCATGCCCAATTCTCAGAAACTGCCTGGAGAGGTCCCTGCAGTTTTCTTGGCAGAATACATGATACTTCAGGATAAATAATGCAGTGATTCTACTTGTTTTCTGCATTTATTCTTTCCTCAAAATAATAACATTTAGCAATATACAAGGGTTGAAAAGTAAAGCCTCCACCTCCATAGTTTCACTTTAAATAAAGGTATTTTAATACAGACAGTCCTCTACTTACGAACAGGTTACGTTCCAAGTGGCTGTTCATAAGTCCATTTTGTTCGTAAGTCAAATCAAGCAAAAAGTACTATAAAAAGTAAAAAAAAAAAAAAAAAAAGAGGAGGAGGCAGGAAGCAGGGCAGCAGTGTAGGCAGAGGAGCCCTGTCTTCTTCTGCTAATGTGAAAAGCAATAGCACACAGACTGTGGAGAGTACAGTGGGATGAGCCAGTGGGGTGCGGCACACTCTGTTGCCAGGCGAGGCAGGAGAGGCAGTGGTGGCTCCCTGGGTGAAGAGGGCAGCTGTGCGGGAGGCACTGTTCAGGTTGGTGGCAGAACTGGAGGAAGCAGAAGGATGAGCACAGGCAAAGCGTGCACTCTGCAGCTTGTATTGGAAACTGCTGGCCCTTGCAGGAGGAAGGCTGAAGAGTGCAGTCTCCAACATGCGCTATAAACTCCAACATAAACCTCCAACCTGCTGGAAGGCGGGAGAAGGCAGGAAAGGGTCAGTTTCTGGTGCACTACATATGGGAGGCTGGAGGTTTGCGTTGGAGTTGGAGTTCCTGGAAAGAGTTTGTTTACTGGGTGAAGCAGGAGAGGTGGCAGTGGCTCCCTGGGCGAAGGGAGCAGTTATGTGGGAGCCACCACTGCCTTGCCTGCCTCACGCAGCGATGGAGTGTGCCACGCCCCACTGACTCATCCCTTCGCCCAGGGAACACAGGCACCTCTCCTGACTCATCTGGTGACAGAGCATGCCGTGCCCCACTGGCTTGTCCCTTTGCACAGGGAGCCACTGCCACCTCTCCTGCTTCACCCGGTAAACTAACCCTTTCCAGGAACTCCAGTGCAAACCTCCAACCTTCCAGAGGGCGGGAGAAAGTGAGAAAAGGTTAGTTTGTGGCGCACTAGAAACTTTCCTGCCTTTTCCCGACTTTTGGGTCCATCTTGTTCGTATAGGTGAAAGGTCACAACTCGAATTCATAAGTAGGGGACTATCCATAAATGAAACAGGAAAATAATCCTTGTAATGAGCTCTTTTGTTACTTGCATTTACTTTTCCACTTAATGACCACCGTTCATTACACACTTCTGCCAATGATGGACAAGCTTCTTAAAGATACCACAAAAGAACTCCACATTTTCTTTTTTCAACCAGATCCTTAGTCCTTTTCCACCCCTTTCATTAAAAAGATGCTCATGAAGGCATTCTTCAATTTTGCAAAAACATGGAAGTTGCATGGTACCAAGTCTGGACTATGTGCCAGATGGGTTTAAGATAGTGAGATACAACTTTGCAAATGCCTCTTCGGTTTTAATGAGATGTGAGGCCTAGCACTGTAATGTTGCAGCAAAATTTCCTTCTTGTGCTTCCAAACACTGCTTAATCATTGTTTCAGTTTTGAGTGTTACAATGAGTTGACAGTGGTGCCAGGTTCAAGGAAATCCATGTGAATAACACCATCTGTGCTCCAAAAACTGCAAGCATGAGGGGTTTTTTTTCCTGATGCTTGAGTTCTGAATTTCTTTTCCACATATTGAGCTTTCTGATAACAGTTCATGGACTGATACTTTGTTTCTGGATCATGATGAGCCCATATTTCATCAGCTATGACAATTTTGTGAATAAATTCCTCATTTTCACTCTTGTAGCTTGACAACAATTGCTAGCAAATTTCAACTCTTGTAGGCTTCACCTCTCATCAGCATTCAGGGAACCCTTCTTCCACAACCTTCCTATATAGGAGAATATCAAAGTGACCCACACATTCCTGTAAAATTGCCAGCTTGACAGCAATTTCTCTTTGAGTGATTAACCAAAGTGTCTCACTAACTGGTTCATCAAACTTTGTCATATGAAACTTGTCAATTGCTGTCATAGGTTGTCCACTTTCTTCTTGAGCATGCAAATCAGCACTTTCTGGTTCACTATTTTTACATTTTTTGGCCCAGATGCACAATACTCACATCAACACAGTCATCACCATAAACAATCTGCATTCAGTGGTGAATTTTCAATTGGAGGCACTCCTTTGGCAGTCAAAAATGCAATCATGGTGCATTGCTTAGAAAGCACTGACAAGTACTCACTGCAACTTCCCTACTTCCATCCGTTTTCAGTCCAACTTCCCTCCAATTGAAGTGAAAGAACAAGTACTAGAAAATACATCAACGCTTCTAGCACATCAATACTACCTTATCTTGGCAACTTATAACACTGGAGGCATAAATTTTCATTCAACCATCATTCTTTAAAACCCTAGCCTTCTGATTTATTAAAACAGTATATGGCAACTCATTTTTCTAAATTACTTGCAAATTATCCAGGGACTGATCCAAGTAGTTGCCAGTACTCAACATTATCTCAAAGACACCAAATCAATAAATACATAAATAAAATTATTATTATTTATTAAATTGGTACACTGCCCAACGACTCTGGGCAGTTCACAAATAAAATAAAGGGGGAAAAAAAACACAATGCAATTGTACAATAGTAAAAAAACAAGATGGCAAAAAACCTGGGCAGCAACAAAACACACTCCTTGGAAAGGGGTACACCCATCCTAGCCAAAGACTTGAGCAAAGAGGCGGGTCTCCCAGACCCATCAAAACACCAGCAAGGAGGGGGATCTCATGGAGCCTCATTCCAGAGGGCAAGCCCTGCTACAGAGAAGGCATGCTTCCAGAGTCCCAACAGGCTGCATTGTTTAAATGAAGCAATTCAGAGAATTCCAACCCTGCTGGATCAAACTGGCCAGGCAGATATTATGAGAGGTAGGCAGTCCCTTAAGTTAGCAGGCATTATGCCATGTAAGGCTTTATAGGTAATGACCAGCACCTTGAACCACATCCAAAAGCAAACTGGCAAGGAGTACAGCTCACATAATAGGAGTGTTACATAGGCATATTGAGGCATGCCCGTCACTGCCTGCACTGTTCCATTCTGGACCAGATGAAGCTTCTGGGTGATTTTGAAGAGCAGCCCAATGTAGAGCATGATGCACTACTCAAGTCACCAATGACCAGGGCTTTAGTGACTGTCTGAACAGTCTCCCAATCTAGGAAATGACACAACTGGCACATCAGATGGAGCTGTGCAAAGGCCTTCCTGGCCACAGCAGCCATTTGTTCATTAAGCAGGAGCTGTTTAGGAAGACCTCCAGATTGCACGCCATTCTTGAATAGAGAAGTGCTACTCCATCCAAGATGGAATATCCCCAGATCTGGGTGGCCCAAACATCCACAATCACTTGGTCTTTGTAGGATTGAGTTGGAAACAATTCCTTCCCATCCAGACCCGAACAGCCTCCAGATACTGGGACAGAACCTCAACAGTCTCACTTGGCTGGTTCAGGGTGAAAAGATATAATTGGGTGCCATCAGCATACTAATGTTGTGCTTGTAAAGGTAAGACAACTTTAAAACTGTACATAAAATTTAACTGTAGATTTAGGAATGTCAACCCCTTTTTCTAGTTATATTACTAGTTTAAGAACTTCACAGCTAATTATCATGGCCAAATGGAGCAGTCAAGAAATAATTTAACTGCTCAATATATTGCCACTGAGCAATCTTTAATAGACCAAATTGTTTTTGCAAAACATCAAACATTTTGAAAAACTCATTAGCAATAAAAAATAAGCAGTAAGCTAAGCTAATAATGTCTTTTTGTGCCCAAAAAAATGATTTGCCAGCAATCTTAAGGATTGGGTTGTCCCATAGTGTTAACTTTTTTGTAAGAGCTTGGGTCAAATTTGAATCTTTTTCCAACCTATTCCAAATGTGGGAAAAGCAACTGAATTGTCAAAAACAGGAGTCTTGGCCCTGCCAAAATATTCAGTGAGCTAAGTAATAGCTTTCTGCTTTTCAGTATCTGCATTAAACCAATGGAAGAGATCATCAAGAAATTTGGAGCTGAGTACCATTAGTATGCTATTTGTACTGGACTGGCCTTGCCTGTTGAGATAATCTTGTTTTTTGTTAATTTTGAGCAGCAGACTGGCTTTTGTGCTCTCTTCTTTCACATTCAACACCTGAAGTCTCCCTTGCTTCTGGCAATCATAATGATACCATCAGCATATCTGAGGATGCTGAAGTTTCTCCCAGCAATATTTCCAGCATTTCTCATTACATATTCTTCATCTAAATTAAAAGGAGACAGCATATAACCTTGGCATACTTCCTTCCCAATTTTGAACCATGTATAACTGCTCCATTTCATTCTGTTGCAGTTTCAATGAACATACCATAAAAGGCATTCAGCATTAGCTTACAGAAAATTAGATCTACAGAAAACTATTCAGGTTTTACTATATCAATAACAATATGTACAGTATCAATTAACTTTACAATATCAATCAAGACACAAAGAAGCATTTCGAAAATTGTATGGATAAATACGTCATTACTGTAACCAGAGCTAGTTGGATTGTTCATTTATTTGTTTGCTTGTTAGATTTATGTCCTGCCTTTTCTCTGAGATCTCAAGGGGGCTTCCATGGGGATCTTGCTTTATTTTATCCCCACAACAATAATACAACCTGTGAGGTAAGTGAGACACAGAGTATGTGACTGGCCAAAATTACCTAGTCAGTTTCTATGGCTGAAGGTGAACATGACTTTAGTCTAGCCACTAAAATGTACTGGTTCCTCAAAGAACTGATATGAGCTGAAACAATTAGAAATAATACTTGCCTTTGCATCCACTTCTGGATCATCAAAAAATCCCTCTGGTAAGGCCTCTGCAGTGTTTTCTCTTCTGAAATATTAAGGCAATAGTTATTGCTTACCTCATAACAAATAAAATATTTTAACTGAAAACAAAATAAGTAATGTAATGTCACTTAAGGTGTTTAAAGATAGCTAAGAAATATAATGCCATTTTAAAAGGTAATAATATCAATTAACATTCATGAAATAAAAGAATTTTAGAACTAGAAGGCACAATCTGAGGTTTGGAATGGCATGGTTTTCTATGGTATGATAGTTAAGGTTAATGTACATTTTAAAAATCACTTTTTTAAGAGTGCCATTTTGAGAATATGGAATAGATATAAACCAAGACTGCCTGAAATGCCTTTATGGGTCTCAGTACAAGAAGTATTTTATAGGAAAGAAACAGCAGGTAAAGAGAAATGGTTAACTTAACAAGAGATGTTAAAACAAGAGCATGGAGAATGTAAGATGAAACCAAAAGAACTGGCTGTAGAGGGATTTAGTTTTCAATGGTTTTTGTATGCATATTTAAGAGAAAGATTTAAGCTAGGTAACAGGAATTTGGAATTGAACAGAAGACAGAAACTGAAGTTGAATTATGTGCAAATGATGAACATGTAATTGCTAAAATGTATAAACTTTTGCTGAAATCTGAAATGGAGGAAGAACAAGTAAAAGAGTGTATGATAAAATGGGCTAAGAACTTTGGTATAACATATTGTTGGAACAGTGGGAAAACATGTAGTTGAAAGGAATTATGTTCCAATAGAATATATGTGGCTCAGGGTTGAACTGTGGAGTTCTTTGGTGCTCTCTGAGCTTGGTTGTTTGCTTGCAGATGTTTCATTACTGTAACATCATCAGTGCTAGTGAGTGTGGGGTTTGCTCCCTGTTTATATACAGTAGCTTGCCCTGTCAGTGTTGGTGAGGGTGTGGTTTTCTCCTTGGTAGTTCCTTGATGAGGGTATTGTTTTCTGCTTGATTGTTTGTCTGGTGTTAATCCCTGCTTATCTGGGTGTTGGTTACTGGAGCGGATGTGTTCTGGTCTTTTCGTTTCCTTCTTAGTTTTTATCGTCTCTTTCGAATGGTGTGTAAATGTGGTTTATCTTCATGTGTCTATTGATGGCTGATTGGTCTGAATGTGAAGCTTCCAGGAATTCCCTAGTGTTTTGGGATTTAGTTTGGTCTAAGATGCTCACAGTTTCCCAGTTGAAACTATGGTTGAGTCTGTGCATGTGTTGTCAGATTAAGGAGTTTTCATCATGACTTCTGACTGGAAACCCCTTATGAACTTTTTGCTGAAAAAAGAAAAAACTGATTAATGGATTTGATGATTAGAAAGGGTAGGTTATGGAAAGAAGGAAATTATGATGTAACCTAGAGAGAGAGAGAGAGAGGGTAAAATATAAATGTACTTATAACTATTAAGGAGATAGGAAGGCACTTCTTCATTACTTTTTTCTTTTCTTTTCTATTTCTTTCTTTCTTGTACACTTTCTTATTACTTTTCCCTATTCTTTTTTTCTTCAATTCAAAAATTTGTATTGTTTTTATTCTGTTGAAAACTTCTTTAATAAAAATATTAAAAATAATCATCTATATTAACCTCTGGATGTCTCTTTTACTTAATATCCAAAATCTTCGAATATATGGGTCCATTACAAAGTAGATGGATTTTTATATGGACTTAGACCAGCACAAAGGCTAACAAAAACAAGGTAAATTTGAAATACATTGCCATTATAACTTCAGCCACAAATATGACATGTCTACTTTACATTAACAAATATAGATTTCAACTAAAACTAACCAAAACTAACTGAATTGGTAAAATATTTCTGTATTGCATAAGCAATTGCTCATAACTGAGAACTGAAGTGACAGAATATATGTAACATTTACTGAACTTGCTGAATTTTCCCTGAAATAGGAGTGATTATAAAAAAAAGGAAGTATCTCTGTAAAATATGCAGTACAAAAGAACATGTCCCACCATTTTTACATCACTCCATCTGTGAAAACACAAGTGTTTTAAATATCTTCCTAAGTAGAGCTAAGAGCAACACATTGAAATGCACCAGTGCAAAGGTCCTCCAATGGTTTGGGAATAGAAAGCTTTAAAGATAACCTTTAGGAGCACACTTTTTCTTAAACCTCCCAGATTAAAATATTAGGGAACCACAAATTCTTCCAAACGTATTATCTAAGAGTCATTTTCATTGTATAAAATTCCAAAGATACTAAAAATCTGGAGACAACCCATCTAAGTGAGGTATTTCATATAATGTCCTCTTCCAAAGAGATGGAAAACCCTCCAGGTGAATGAGAAGAGCTAAATCAGCTGGAATAACTCTTAATTTGAGCTAAAAGTTAAATAAGTTGGCCCAAGCTCATGTCTCAATTGTAACTAGCCTAAATTTAAGTGCTATGACCTGGAGGGATAGGCAAAAACCCTCAGGGAAAGGTGGTCCCACAACTAACTAACTTTAAAGCCCTGTGTCACACAGGGTTTTAAAGGACCAGCACCTTGAATTGCACCTGGAAACATACTACCTCCACCAGAAGCTTCCGAACTTCCAACTGTGCTTCCAAATTAAGTGTTTTAAATGTGATAATGGGAGGTCAAGTAGGTACAGAGTGTAAATTAGAGTGAAACAGCATTAAGCATATGCTACCCAGTTATTTGTTGAGATAATTTAAACTAGACCTGGAAACCTAGATGCAATCCTTTAGGCACCATAAAATAAACAGATGCTATATATCCAGAAATAATTCAGCTTATTTTAAAGGGCCTCCATGCAAAGCTTTTTCTATTTGAAGCTTGTGTGAATGTAAGGAAAACAATGGCAAACACTTCCTGTCAAAACTGCAGAGGATAATGTTTGGACGTGCAGAGGTAAAAAAAACTTTGTTTTGTAGCACAAAACAGTATAAAACCATTCTAGACTTTGGCATTGTTTTTTAGGTGCTCAGTGAGGAATCCCTGCCCCAAATCTCGGATATATCTGGAATATATTTATGGAATACAACACAAAATTGAGGACACAAGTTAATATAAAACTTTATCATAAATTTTGAGGAGATCACTTAGCCACGGAGTTGCCAGTCCCAATTGTGGTTGCTAAGCAAGGACTAACTGAAATACTATAGTACGTAATTTAATTTTCTGACAGCATTAATTAAATCAAATGTACTGGTCTATACTTAACTCTAAGGGGGCAAAATAATTCAGATTAAAATATTAGACTTAATTTTTACACTGGATACTTGACCTTTGAACAAGTTTTTCTTGTGATTCTGTCTTCTGTACAGATCCTGAATGGGGCAGCAGAAAAGTAGCTGAAGTGTTGTTGTCCAAATAGTCTACAAAACACAAAGATATACTTAAAAGAAACACTGCCTGAGAAATATATAATTTGCTACTAAAATAGATATACAGTCATGTGAAAAAGAAAGTACACCCTCTTTGAGTTCTATGGTTTTATGTATCAGGGCATAATAAAAATTATCTGGTCCTTAGCAGTTCTCAAAAGTAGGTAAATACCACCTCAGATGAACAACAACACATGACATATTATACCATGTCATCATTTTGATTTTGTATCAAAGTGCTTTGCATATTCCTAGAAGCTACACTGTTTCTTCAAGATAAATGAAGCTTGTATTAATATTTGGATCATCTTTGCTCTAGTGACCTTGGATCATAGGTTTTGTTTTTTTGCCATAGTTATCTGATGGTATCTATGAATGCTAATCTTACCTGATGATAAACAGGCTACAAGTTCTGCTTTTGGAACAAGGCCCGGAGTTGATCCACAGTGAGCTGTGGTTGGCAATGGAGTTTTGCTGCTGCTCTCTCTGATTTCTTTTGCCATTTCTTCTATCTTCCCTGCATCTGTTTCATAGTTTCCTAGTAATACACCACTTGAACCTTTTGTAAATATTGTTTCTACTACTGTTTGCTCAATTTTGCCAAAAAAATCTTTTGGCAGCCTAAAAAAGAAAGACAAAAATTTAAAAATACAATCACAATACAAGTCAGAACTCGGACAATCAATTCAAGCATATTCAGCTGGTTTTTCTACTTTTGTTTTGAAAACTGCCTTCCTGTGATAACAGAGCTGCTGCAAAATAGGTTTGTCCCATAGCAAGGCATTTATTTTTTTTTTTGCCATAGTTATCTGATGGTATCTATGAATGCTAATTCATTCATGGTATCTATGAATGCTAAGTCATTCATTACTTATTGTGGATATGTGTAATCCATAATGTCTAAAAACCCAACTGTTTGTGAGCTACAGTGTCTCAATTCTCATGCCAACCTTCCTTACATGAATAACATTACTCAGAGCATAACAGAAACAACCTGAATACTTTTTAAAGTAAGTACCTCTCATTCTTGTAGAATACTGTGCATGGAAATGTTATTTTAACAGAGACTATTTTAGATTACTATTCTGTGGTGTTCACCTCCAAGCAATAAACTGCTTAGAAAAAGAGCTTCTTAATATACTGGCACTATATCCTAAACCTCTGCAGAAAACTGAATGCAGCAACAAAACAGCTAACAAACCTGACTAGTTTGTTACACTGAAACATTTAAACCTAACTGATAGCCATTTCCTCTTCATAGCAATTTTGTACAAAAAATAGAGAGGGTAATGTCTATTCTATATCCTTACCTATGAACAGAAGGGGGGAATGCAAAAAAGAGCTAACAACAACTTACTCAGAAGAAGCAGTTTGTGGATGGTCACTACAATCTGGGGAAAAAAACAGATGTTTATCAGATTTGTATCAAATTTATAGACTGAGTAGAAAAATAAGCTTTATATTTATTTATTAGATTTTATCCCACCCTTATTTTTGATCAACACAAGATGGTATACTTAATGCTCTATTTTTCCCCACAACATCAAGCCTTTGAGGTGGGTTGGACTGAGAGAGAGTGATTGTCCCAAAGTTACCCAGCTGGCTTTCATGCCTAAGGGAGGACTAGAACTCAGTTGTCTCCTGATTTCTAGCCCAACACCTTAGCCACTACATCAAATAGGCTCTCATTTCTAAAGATACGCTGAGCTTCAATGATCAACTAAGCATTATGTCATCAGAATTACAGTGGTATTCTCTATAAAGGAAACTGTCCAATGGCAAAATTTTGAATATTCACATATACAATTCCACTACAAGACCTTCAACAATCAAGAAACTCTTGATTGTGTTCAATTTAACACAAGGGTTAAAGAAGCTTGTAATTTTAATTTGAGCACCAAAACCCACAGAAACTATAATTTAAAATAGACATATACTTGTAAAAACTTTGTCCGGGCTTGAATATTACAGCTTTACAAGTTGGCCTTTATGTACCCATAATTTTGCTTTGGTCTCTGTGGCTGATGCTGGAAGAGAATATCTTGGTAGACATTAAACAGATGAAGTTTGTCTAAATAAATTATTAATGCTCCTGATAATTCTGCACTTGATGTATCTGATGCATGTGTTAGGGCTGAGGCCAGACAGTACCATTATTATTTAAACATTGACCAGATGGCCCCAATCTCACTGCTGAAAAATGACAAATTTTCCACTGACTCAAAAAGGTGGGACAAAACAGCCTAGGATTTAAATCCTGGAGCAGATACATACTGTATATATGACTTGATGTTCTGCAGACATCTTCTGCATATTTCTGACTTCTTTCTAGTCTGCAGTAAAGCAATATTGGGTTCTAGCTGTGTCATTTCTATGAGCTTCTGTTATAAGCAAGTAAGTACTTGCTTTTAAGTTCTGAACAGTCCACATTTATTGCTCAGCTTGACATGAAATCTGGCAGCATGATCAAATACTTCCCCCAGGTAGCTGATACTTCCCCCTGAGCAGCTGATACTTCAGTGAGCTGTGCAAAAGCAAAACCACAGTATTAATATCTAGTCTGATTAAGGCTGTCATTAAGCTGCAATATTATGTGTACATAGCAATTCTATTTTGTTAATCCAGTTAACAGATTTAGTAAGTTATGTGAATGTTTTGAAGAAATTAGTGTTTTGAAGAATAATTTGTGTATCAGAGTAGCTTAAAATATAAAGGCAAAGGCAGAGGCATGGAGGTACAGAAAAAAAGGAGTATTCTGGTTTTTACTCCTGGTGAAAGAATAACAGAAAAAAGCAGTTTATATGCTGCCCTTCCTTCAGAAAACTGCTAAGAATACTTGGTAGAAAGGATGATAGAATAGCCTAAAAAACTAAAAAAAAACTTTAGAATCATATGACTGCAGTAGTATGAAATTCAAGCAAACAAATAAATAAGTAAATAAACAAATCAGATCCTTCAGAAAATTGTAAAAACTAGTATCTAAGTATAGTCTCTGAACTAGTTTGTCATGGTAAGCCATAATACGATGCATTTCTTTGGGTACAGAATGCTACCTGATTATAGCAAATCTGTTTTTAACTTAAACTTATAGTTTTTAGTGCTTCCAAAAAGGAACAATGGGTTTATATCCATGAAGGAGGTATTTGCCTTTCATCTTCAGCTTCCATACCTATTGTATCCTCATCTTATAATAGAATGCCTGTGTCACACCTGAATGCTTTATTGCTATTAATTTCTTTTAGACTTTGTTATTCAGTATTTCCCCTCATTTCATGGCAGTAGGTTCTAGAATAATGGATTGTGTTATCTGAGATCATTGGACTGGCATAGAAAGATTAAAATGGTAGTTGGAGACAGAAGAAAGATCAAACTTATACAATAATACTCATGTAATACTTTAAACTTCAATTTTGGCAAGGACACGCACTTACAGGACCCCCCATTTCCTGAGTTCCATGTTTAAGATATAAAAAGCATTTGTTCTTTCCAAAAAACCCATTCAGTCATATACTATCTCCCATATGTACATAGCATCTCACATGATGTAATGGGCAGAAGAAATAACCTTGAGGAACAGGAAGAAGAGCTGCTACAAGCAACAGTCAGATAAAAGAAATCTGAGTCCAGGGGAGAACTGTAATCTGAGTAAGCATTTTAAATAAGGCCTTCTCTAATTTTCACAAAGATAAAGGGAGGAAGTGGGGAAGGTTATTTAGATTTGCAAGATTCTGTTACTGTTACTTGTTGAGTATAATACAAGTAGTGTTAGCATGCATGACTTTGGTTTCCTAGTCTGGTCTACCTTGAAGGGATGATACATACATACTGTTAGAGGAGCAGTTCACTGCTTTTTGCAACATTTATTCCAGAATAATACATTATTCACTCTGTTCAAACCTCATTTGGACTAAAAGGGACCTTCAGCACAAAGGAAAATATGACAAAATGGAAGAATGAGGAGAAATTATTGGAAAAGCAAAGCAAGGGGAGGGCATGGGAAGGAGGGGATGAGGTGCATGCTTGCAAATTAAGTGCAGGAAGGAGAGTGAGAACAGCTAATTGAGGAAATGAGCAGAGGGAAGAAGAGAAATACTGAATGCTCCATTGAAATGTTACAGTGCCATCTCCCACTTTCCAGTATAAACTGTACATTCAGGACCATTCAATCTGGCTATAGTAACCATCAGGGGGAAGGGGTAATGGAGGGAAGGAACTGCAGTGCTTGCAATTGAGTCCATCAAAATGGCTACCATGGCAGGTTGTCCTTTAACAACTCACCTAGCTTTTCTGGATGCTATTTTCATACTAGTATAATTTATTGAGAGCAGAAACAACCCTTTGAAAAGTATCCTGAGACACTGCTAAAAAAGACCTGGAGCTCATTGTTTAATCTGGTGGCAAAATACTCAGCTGTTAAGTATTGTTGAAATCAAAAATAAATTAATAGAAAGAAAATAATCATCAAGTGCACAACAAAAGAGAGAAATACAAAAGAAATACCAGCTGAAAGGAAGAGTAAAAACAATTTTAAAAGGGAAAGGAAAAAGGAAAAAAATTGAATACAAGAATGACAAATAGAACCTAAGCATGCTTTCTTTTCATGCTACAGTTGATAAGGACAAAGGAGCAACATTATGGTTACATTTAATGATGCATTAGATTGCAAAGGGTTAAGTAAGTTAGTTAAATATCCACATCTAAAAACATGCAAAGAGCAGAGTAAGGGAACAAGAGGGAAATAGAAACAAAGACAAAAAAGAGTATTGTGACCTAGTGAGCAACCAAGGAGGTTGGTGATAACAGAGGAGGTGTTCCAGTTATGAGGCATTTCCTATAGTGTGGAAACTGACACAATCCAGAAAGCAGGAGCTATGAGAGTAGCAGATGCGTGTTTGTTCTTCTCACTGCAGCCGCAACCATTATAGGGAAGTAATTTATTGCTGCCAACAAGTTGGCTGCTAAACTGGCAAAAGAATAGAAGACAGGAGAGGCAAGTAATAGCATTAGCCAATTGAAATATACTCCTAGGACTGCCTCTTTTCAACACCACCATTTCTATGTATTTGGGTGTTATTAATGGATGCATGGTTCTTCCAGTGCCAGGTTCTCCATCTTCGGTTCTAAATGGGGTGGCACTTCCCCAAACAGAACCAATGTGCAATTTGGGAGTCCTCCTGGACTTACAGCTCCTGCTCAAAGAGGAGACCTTCACAAAGATTAATCTGATGTTGTCAGGATTTTCTCATGGGAAGAAAGTCATCCCTGTCAGAATCCTCGCAAGATTTTATAATAGATTATTATATGGCTAGTTTAAAAAATGGCTTTTTTACATGCTGCGGTTCTGCCATTGTAAAAGGGGAGGGGGAGTAGGAAGGAGAAACCGTTTGAAGCAGATGGCTCCTTATCACAGGCTCTGGAATGTTCAAGGCTATGCCAGCGAGGGAATCAGAAGACCAAGAACTAAGGGCGATGAAAGGGGGGGGAAGTAAGAAGGGCGATGTAAGGGGGGGAAAGTAAGAAAAGCAGTTTCTGGCGCGCTTTTGCTCAGTCTCAGCAATGCTTTGGATCTGTACACTTATTCTTAATAAATGAACTTTCTTTTGAATCAATATTGGTTGCAAGGAAAGTTACTGGATTTGAGATCAACATGTGGCAGTTCGTTACATTTTGCTGAGACTCCCAGTGCAGACTTCTACCAGGGAGATTGCCCTGAGGGGAGTCCCAAGCCTCACGTTGACCGGGACCAACCGAGCAGCAGGATGGCTGACAATGTAATTGAGGAAGAAGAAGAAAGACCGGTCCCTCCTCCAGTGGAAGTGAAGGTGATAACCCAGGGGGAGCCGGTACAATCATCACACCCAGACCAGACGGGGGTGAAAGCAATGGCGACGAAGGGACGGGCTCCTTCGTTGAAAGATCGCATGGGGATATTGGAAGGGCACATGGGGTCCCTATCCGATGATATGCGAGCGCTAAAGGCAGCGGTGGACCAACTGCTTGGAAGGGGATTTACGCCTCCCACACGAGAGTCGGCAGCCACACCGGGAGGAACGGAGGCGGCAGAGCAGTCAGCCGAAGGTGAAACCTCCAGCAAGGAGGAGGAGGAGGATCTTACACCTAGCAGAGCCAAGAAGAGCCCGATGCAGCAGCGGGGCATCTCCATGAAATTTGGGGGCGATGCTGAGCAGCTGGCTTGCTTTATCACCCAGGTTCGGATCTACATGGAGGTCTATGGGGGTCTGTTCCGAAGCAAGGAGGAGAAGGTTTCCTATGTATCCAGTTTTTTTGAAGGTACGGCTGCAGAATGGGTGGTTGGCCT
Source organism: Liasis olivaceus (assembly GCA_030867105.1). Taxonomy (NCBI): domain Eukaryota; kingdom Metazoa; phylum Chordata; class Lepidosauria; order Squamata; family Pythonidae; genus Liasis; species Liasis olivaceus. The sequence continues at coordinate 63,208,202 of CM061351.1, forward strand.
GCATAGGGCGAAGGACCGGGCTTTAAGAAAATTGGAGGATTTCATGGCGGCTCTCTGCGCGCACTTTGAAGACCCGTGCGTGGCGCTTAAAGCACGACGCGACCTGGAAAGGCTGAAGCAGGGGTCCAAGTCAGTATCAGAGTACGCCTATGAATTTCGGGGGTTGGCTCAAAGGCTGCCTCACGTGCCGGAGGAGCTCCTGATTGAGTTCTTCCAGAGAGGCTTGCAACCTGAATTGCTGCAGCGCGTGGTGTGCTGGGGTTTCCCCAAAACCTTTAATGGATGGGTCGCTATGGCCGGTGAAGTGGAGGAACAATGGCGCACCATTGAAGCAAGAACCCGACTTCCGCCCTTACCCAGCGCAAAGAAGGCATCGCCCAAGGCGAAGACCAGCGCTCCGAAAAGTAGCGGGAGCCGGCGCGTCTGTTTCAACTGCGGGGAGCCGGGGCACTTTGCCGCTGCGTGCCCTAAAGCGAAGACGGGGCAGGGAGGCAAGAAGACGGAGCGGAAGGGGCCGAAGTCTTCGAAGCCCGGCAGGAAGGAGTCAGCGGCAGCAGGCAGCGAGACGGGAGCTAGAGAGGCAACACGCGGCAGTGGCAAAACCCAGAAGTTGTAAGCTCCACTCTCTCTCCGACAGGCGGCTGCTCTTCCAGAGAAAGAAAGCAGCTCACGGGAGGACTCGGAGAGCGAAGAGATGGGGGTGAGTCCCATTAAAATTTGGGTGGAACTAAGGGTGGTGAGGACTAATCGGAGGGCAGAGATACGGGCGCTGATAGACTCTGGCTGCTCCCGAAATCTGATTAACCCCGCCCTTGCCCGGGGTTTGGGACTGCGCTTAAAGAGACTCAAAACCCCTGTGATTTTTACCCAGCTGGACGGATCCCCAGCAGGGGGAGGGCCGGTGGAATATCGTACAGAAGAGCTTAAACTAACTATGGGGGACCATAGAGAGACTATTAAATTCCTAGTGACTCCCATGGCATGCAACCCAGTGCTTCTGGGCATGAACTGGTTAAAAAGGAAGAACCCAGAAGTGAACTGGGAGGAGAAGATCTTATGTTTCCCAAAGGAGGGGGGAGTGGAAGTTGAAGGGATTACCGAAACGTTGTCAGATGGAGAGATGGGCGCTGTGAGTGGGGAAAAGGCAGTGGAGGCTGCAACCCAGATTCCCAAGCAATACCGCGACCTGCAGGAGGTGTTTAGCGAAAGGGAGTCAGATCAGCTAACCCCCCATCGTGCCAGTGACTGTACCATAGAGATTGAGCCTGGGGCTAAATTTCCAAGGAAGAAAATGTATCCAATGACACCCAAAGAGTTGGAAGCATTGCGGGAATTCATTGATAAGAATCTAAAGAGGGTCTTTATTGTACCTACGCATTCTCAAATTGCTGCACCGGTGTTATTTAGGGAAAAGAAGGATGGCTCCCTATGTTTGTGCACGGATTATAGAGGACTAAATGCCATTTCTGCTGACAACCGGTACCCACTCCCCTTGATGAAAGACCTGTTGGCCCATTTATCCAAAGGGAAAATTTTCACAAAGCTGGATTTAAGGGAGGCGTACTTCAGGGTGCAAATCCGGGAAGGAGATCAATGGAAATCCGCTTTTAACATGCCCCTGGGGTGTTTCCATTATAAAATAATGCTGTTCGGATTAAAAGGGGCAGCGGGGGTGTTTATGCAACGTATAAATGAGGTGTTACAAGAGCATTTATACCAGGGGGTGTTGGTTTATCTGGACGATTTCCTTATTTACACTGAGACCATGGAGCAACATGTGCAATTGGTCAGGAAGGTGCTAAAAAAGCTACTGGAAGCTCAATTGTATGCCAAGCTCTCCAAATGTGAATTTCATAAACAGCAAATTGACTATTTAGGATATAGAATTTCGCATCAGGGAATTGAAATGGACCCGGTAAAGGTGAGGGACGTCCTGGGTTGGGAGGCTCCCAAAACCAGGCGTCAGCTTCAAAGTTTCCTGGGCTTTGCTAACTTCTATCGGCAATTCATACCTAACTTTGCTCAAGTAGCACTCCCACTCACCGCTTTGTTGAAAACCAAGGGCAAGGACAAAGCAAAGGCATCAAAACCTGGAGCCCCCTTGGCCTGGACTAAGGAGTGCCAGGAAGCGTTTCAAAGTTTAAAGCGTCTGTTTACGGCTGAACCGATCTTAAAGCACCCTGATCCAGAACAGCCATTTGTCATACAGGCAGACGCTTCGGATGTAGCAGTAGGAGCTGTGTTGTTACAAAAGGGGGCAGGGGGCGAACTGTTTCCATGTGCGTACATATCCCGGAAATTTTCAGAGACTGAAAGACGCTGGTTGGTGTGGGAAAAGGAAGCGTTCGCAGTACACTGGGCGTTAGTTTGCTGGAGGCACTTGTTAGAGGGGTCACCCCATCCCTTTGAAATTTGGACTGATCACAAGAATCTAGAAGCTTTGACTACACCGAGGAAGCTGTCACCAAAGTAAATGAGATGGGCACAATATTTTCATAGATTTAACTTCTCCTTGAAGTATATTCCTGGGGGGAAAAATTTTCTGGCAGATGCTCTGACTCGATTACCTCAACGCAATAGCAAGCGGGAGGAAGTAGTCGCTCCAGTAATTCCATGTACCCAAGCAGCCCTAAGAGTGGTCACTAGAGCTCAGAAAAAAAGGGGTGAAGAACAACCAGAAGGAGAGTTATTGAAAAAATTGAATGCCCAGATTGCTCAGGATGAGTGGTTTAAAAGCAACAGCCAATTGCTAGTGAACAAACAAGGGGCATGGTGGTGGCAAGACAAACTATATGTCCCTGCAGACACTAGAAAGTGGGTTTTGCAAAAAAAAAGTCACGACAGCAAAACAGCTGGGCACTTTGGTTTTGTGAAAACATTACATCTACTCAGACGTCAATTTTGGTGGCCAACAATGAGAAAAGATGTAGGGGAATATGTAGCTACATGCCGCACGTGTGCAATGGCCAAAAAGAGAGGGGGAAACCAATGGGGCTTCTACAGACAGTAGCAAACCCTGGAGCTCCTTGGAAGCAAATATGCATGGACTTTATTGTAGACCTGCCTGAAAGCAACAAAAAGACAGTTATTTGGGTAGTTACAGACCTTTTTTCCAAACAAGCACATTTTGTGGCATGCCAATCCCTTCCATCAGCCCCCAAACTGGCTAAGTTATTTATACAACACGTCTACCAAGCTCATGGTGTCCCAGAACGAATAATTTCGGATCGCTGGGTCCAGTTTACTGCCAAGTTCTGGAGGGCGTTCCTAAAACTACTGGGGGCATCGCAAGGCTTGAGTTCGGGGTACCACCCCCAGACGGCAGGATCATGCGAACGCCTGAACTCAGTGTTGGAACAATATTTGAGATGTTTCATTAACTACCAACAAGACAATTGGGATGAACTGTTACCGTTTGCTGAAGTAGCTTATAATAATGCAGTGCACCAAAGCACTGGCCTCACCCCTTTTAAAATAGCTACAGGACAAGACTTTGTACCCATCCCAGAACTACCTAAACAATCCACTCAAGTCACTTCAGTTGATGAATGGGTCCAACAAATGACACAAGTGTGGCCTCAGATTGCTGCATCGTTGAAGGAGGCCAGAGCTACATACAAGAAATTTGCAGATGCTAAGAGAACCCCAGAAAAAGACTGGAAAGTAGGAGATAAGGTTCTTTTATCTACCAAGCATCTTAAATCATTACAACCTTCCAGAAAGCTCGCTCCAAGATTCGTAGGGCCTTTTGTTATCGATAAAGTAATTAATCCAGTTTCACTACGATTACAGATGCCTGCCACCTTTAAAAGAATCCATCCAGTATTCCACTGCAACCTGCTTAAACCCTATAAGGAGTCATCTCGGTGGCATCCCTCCCCAGTACTTCCTAAACCATTGATGGTTGAAGGAGAACAACATTTTGAAGTTAAAGAAATACTGGACAGTAGAAAGCACGGGGAGGGGGGGGTTCAATTTTTAATTCAGTGGAAACATTTTCCCAAATCAATGGCTGAATGGGTTGACAAGAAACATGTAAAGGCTCCACATTTAGTTAAAAAAAATTATGATACTTATCCTACAAAGCCTTAACAATTAGAATGGTTATTGTATTATGTTTCTCTTTGCTTTTTCTTTTTAGAGTGAAGAAGAGGAATCATCTTACTGACATCCTCTTCTGTGGAGGGGCAGCATGTCAGAATCCTCGCAAGATTTTATAAGATTATTATATGGCTAGTTTAAAAAATGGCTTTTTTACATGCTGCAGTTCTGCCATTGTAAAAGGGGAGGGGGAGTAGGAAGGAGAAACTGTTTGAAGCAGATGGCTCCTTATCACAGGCTCTGGAATGTTCAAGGCTATGCCAGCGAGGGAATCAGAAGACCAAGAACTAAGGGCGATGAAAGGGGGGGAAAGTAAGAAGGGCGATGTAAGGGGGGGAAAGTAAGAAAAGCAGTTTCTGGCGCGCTTTTGCTCAGTCTCAGCAATGCTTTGGATCTGTACACTTATTCTTAATAAATGAACTTTCTTTTGAATCAATATTGGTTGCAAGGAAAGTTACTGGATTTGAGATCAACAGGTGGCAGTTCGTTACAATCCCGTTCTCTTTACAACAACGTTGTTTCGTTTACTGTGGGAAGTTAATGTAAACAAAGCATCTTGTGACTGTGTTATGCTTTTTACTGCCACCTATTGTAATGTGTATGCTAGTTATTCAGTGGCGGGGGGGGTACATGCTGACAATATAATGGGAGGGCTAGATGCCCAGCCTGTCAGTCATGTATCGTGTTATTCATCATGTAGTTTATGGGTTATGTAGTTGTAACTAGTAACCAAGTAGTGTACCTCTTCTCTGAGAGTGTTTTTTAGCTAGAGACTTTGTTGTGGATAAGTCTTGGATGCTAAGATGAGAAGAAGTCTTTGTTATTTCCTATATTTTGTATGCAACTTGTATTTTATGAAGTTTTGCATTTTTCTCAATAAAAACCAGTTAGTATATATTTTCTGACTGGATTTTCTTTGGAGAGCAAAATATGGACATTGCATTTTACAAGCTCTCATGCTGATGTGTAATTTTCCTGAGAGCAGAGTTTTTGAGAGCTTTGCTGCGCTCTGCACAACAGGTTATGGGCCCAGGGCTAAGTCTCAGAGCCCAGAGAGGATCCAGAATTCAGGACCAAGTGCCCAGGACTGATGACTGAGGTCAGTGGTTCCAGAACGGATTCCAGGCATGAGGTTCCAGGAATGATGTCCAAGGCATGAATCCAGGAGTGCTGGAAGCAAGGACTGAAATTCCTGAGTGAAGGGTGATTTATGGATTTATTACCCTGCCTGTGACTGTTTCGTTTGAGGTTTGGATTTTTTCTCCGTGGCTGAGTGCTTGTTTTAAGTGAAATATGGCAGCAGCTCCACCTGCAGCAGTGAGCCTTCCGTTTGAAAGGTTGAATTCAAAGAATTACCAAACATGGAATATAAAGATAAAATCTTTTTTCATGAAAGAGGGGCTGCGGCGTTATGTAAACAACCCACCCACAGTGGCACCCATGAATGCTGAGCAAGCCTTGATGGACCTTACATATGGTAATTTGATTTTGGGACTTGAGTCTTCAGAATTGGTGCATTTTCATGGTTTGGAAACTGCCAACATGCTGGGTGGCTTTGCGTCAGATTTATGCGAGACAAACTTCATCTGCTATCGTAAGTTTGACAAAGCAGTTGTATAACCTTAAATTGGAGCCAGGAGCTAATGTAATTGAGCACCTGAATAAGATAAAAACTTTGTTTGCTGAGCTGGCAGATTGTAATCTGATCCTTCCCGAGCAACAAAGAGCATGTATAATTCTTTCAAGTCTGGATGATTCGTTTGATATGCTCGTAGAATCTGTACAGACTTTACCGCCAGCAGATTTGACTGTTGAATATCTAACCAGTAGATTGCAAGAGATACAATGCACACGTGATATGCAGACTAATTCTAAGAAAAGACTTGATAACGTAAAGCAGCGACCTTCTCCAGCTGACACAGAATGTGCATATTTGGTGAGAAAATGTTTTCGTTGTAATTCTACCAAGCACCTTATAAAAGACTGTCCTATGAAAAATCAGCCTGCTGAGAGTTCCAGAAGGTTCGTCCGTCGTGGAAAAACACCAATTAAGAAACAAGGGAGTACTAGACTGGTGTCTGCTTTGATTTCTAACAGAGACAAACGTAATGCTGATAAGTGGTTACTGGACTCTGGTTGTAGTGAAATCATTGTAAACAATGAGCAGTTGTTGTTAACTAAATGTAAACCTAACATTCAACAGGTTAATTTGGCTGATGGTTCTCTAGCCAAAGTAACCATGCAAGGTGAAGTGTTCATTCCTTGTTTGGGGGAAGTGGTTTCTGATGTACTCTGTGTTCCTACACTTGATTTTTCCCTTCTCAGTGTCCCTGTATTAACTAGCATTGGGTATTCTGTTATGTTCCAAGGTTCTGAATGCTATGTTACAAAAGAGGGGGCTAAGTGTGCTAGAGGGAGAATGGTTAATCAATTGTATGAAATGCTTCCTAAACAAGATGTATTAATTGGAAGTTGTGCTGGTAATGTGTCTTTACATGATAATTGTATCCATCATTATCATAGAGTATTAGGTCATCCTGGATGGAAGTGTTTGTCACAAATGGCCAAAGTGTATCCAGAACTGAGATTCAAGAAGTGTTCTAAGTTTCTTGATTGTACTGTGTATAAACAATCTAAGATAAAATCTGCCCGTCGCCAGAAAAAGCAGCAGGATATTTACAAGACCATTTGCTCTTGTGCATGCTGACTTAGCTGGTCCGTTTCCTCCAAGTGAAGGGGGAGCAAGATTCATGTTTGTTTTAGTGGATGATAAAACACGTTTCACATTTTGTTATTTGTTGAAACAGAAGTCTGAAGCATTCTCTCGTTTCAAAGAATTTGTGTCTATGGTTGAAAAAAGACATGGATATAAAGTGGGGAGTTTGCAGACTGACAGAGGGGGTGAATTTATGAGTCTTGAGTTTAAAAATTGGCTACGTAAGAAAAGCATTTTCCACAGATTAATAAATGTGGGCATGTCTGCTGAAAATGGGATTGCTGAGCGCAAGATCGGCGTTCTGAAGGTAATTAAGGATAGTTTACTTTTAGATGCCCAGGTGCCATCCCGTTTCTGGGGAGAAGCAATTTTAACAGCAGTGTTTCTTACTAACAGACACTGGAATTCAGCTGTGAATGAAGTTCCTTATTTTTGCTGTATGATAAACATCCGTGCTTAAAGCATTTGCGTACATTTGGAACTTTTGCTTATGTACAAATTCCTAAGTCTCAAAGAAGGAAAAACTAACCAAAAACACAGCGTTTGAGATTTGTTGGTTATTCACATGAATCAAAAGCTTATCAGTTTTATCTGGACCGAGGCCAAGTAGTTATTTCCAGAAGTGCTAACTTTGAAGAGCCTTCTGAGTGGCAAGGCTGCATGCAAATTCAGAGGTTTTTTTGCAGTCACACACAGATTTAGCTAGAGAGCAAACACCACCTGCACCCTCCTCCCCGCAGATAAAGCAAGAAGCAGAGGCTTTAGTTGAAGTAGAAAAGAAAGAGGAGAAGTAGAGGAAATACAAGAGAGTTTTGAGATTCCACGTAGATCAACACGAATAACAAAAGGTGTTCCACCAGAAAAATTTGTTATTCAACAAGTCAGGGTGTGTCAAATAACTTGTGAGCCACTGAATTTTCAGGAAATGTTATCCTTGCCAATTGATGAGCAAGATAAATGGAATAAAGCTATGGATACTGAGTTCAATGCATTAGTAAATAAGAATGTTTTTGAGATTGTTGATTTACCTGCATCAGAAAAAGCCATAGGTTCCAGATGGGTGTTTAGAAAAAAGCTTTTACCTGATAATACTGTCCAGTATAAAGCTAGAGTGGTTGCACAAGGTTATTCACAAGAGCAGTTTGTGAATTATAATCTTACATTTGTACCTACAGTTAGGCCTGAATCATTGCGTGTAATGTTGGCCTTAGCTGCACAAAGAAATATGGTTGTTCATCATTTTGATGTAGATACAGCTTATTTAAATGCTGAGCTTCATGAAACTGTGTATATGAAGCAACCTCCAGGTTACACATGTGAGGATTCCCAGAAAGTATACAGATTGCATAAAGCACTGTATGGATTGAAACAAGCTGGGAGATGTTGGCGTCAATGTTTAGATAAAGCTTTGTTGGAAATTGGTTTCAAGAAATCAATAGCTGATCAATGTGTGTATACCAAAGGAACTGCAAAAGACTATACAGTACTTCTCACTTATGTTGATGATTTCTGTCTTGCTACTAGTTCTTTAAACTTGGTAAAAGAGTTTGCCAAGCAAATGGAGCAATATTTTAAATTGAAAGATCTAGGTATGTTAAGATACTACCTTGGGATTGAAGTGCATAGAGCTGAAAATGGAGAAATCTATCTAAGTCAAAAGAAAAAGATAGAACAGTTGTTAACACACATGGGAATGTCAGATGCAAAACCTGTAAAAGCTCCAATGACTTGTGATTTTTTGAAAAATGAAACATGTGAAAAGTTGTGTGAAACACCTGCAATGTACCATTCTGTGATTGGTTCTGTACTGCACCTAGCACAATGGACACGTCCTGATGTATCTTATGTTGTTGGGATTTTGAGCCATAAAGTGGCTAATCCTACAGAACATGACTGGCAAGGATTGAAAAGATTAATGAGATATTTAAAAGGTACAATAGACTTTTGTCTTAAAATGTCAACTAGTGGGTCAGAAAAGCCTGTAATTTTTGTTGATAGTTCATTTACAGAAGAAAGTGACAGAAAGTCTATAACTGGGTTTGTTTGTAAATTTGGTGAATCTACAATTGCATGGAAAGCAAAGAAGCAAACCTCCATTGCCTTGTCTACTGCAGAAGCAGAATTTGCAGCTTTATCAGAGGCAATCTGTGAATTAAGATGGTTTCATCAATTATTCACTGATTTAAACATTCAAGTGTCATTGCCTTATTCAGTGTATGAAGATTCTCAAGCCTGTATAGGGTTAGCTAAAACAGAAAGCATTCGAGCTCGTACAAAGTATGTTGATGTAAAGTATAAAAATGTGAGACAAGCTATGTTAGAAAATTTCATTGATCTTGTGTATTGTGCATCTGAAGCAAATCTTGCAGATGTATTTACCAAACCATTGCCTATTGTACAACATGAAGCAATGTTAGCAAACCTTGGATTAGAGCAAATGTAGATTGTTTTTGTATTGTTATAATCATTTGCTTATACTACCCTATAACATGTGTTGTTGTGTCGAAAACGGGCTGAGAGGGGTGTCAGGATTTTCTCATGGGAAGAAAGTCATCCCGTTCTCTTTACAACAACGTTGTTTCATTTACTGTGGGAAGTTAATGTAAACAAAGCATCTTGTGACTGTGTTATGCTTTTTACTGCCACCTATTGTAATGTGTATGCTAGTTATTCAGTGGGGGGGGGGTACATGCTGACAATATAACGGGAGGGCTAGATGCCCAGCCTGTCAGTCATGTATCGTGTTATTCATCATGTAGTTTATGGGTTATGTAGTTGTAACTAGTAACCAAGTAGTGTACCTCTTCTCTGAGAGTGTTTTTTAGCTAGAGACTTTGTTGTGGATAAGTCTTGGATGCTAAGATGAGAAGAAGTCTTTGTTATTTCCTATATTTTGTATGCAACTTGTATTTTATGAAGTTTTGCATTTTTCTCAATAAAAACCAGTTAGTACATATTTTCTGACTGGATTTTCTTTGGAGAGCAAAATATGGACATTGCATTTTACAAGCTCTCACGCTGATGTGTAATTTTCCTGAGAGCAGAGTTTTTGAGAGCTTTGATGCGCTCTGCACAACAGATGTACCAATTGTGCCCTTTCCTGGACTGAGAGTCCCTTATTACTGTCACTCATGCCTTGGTCACCTCGCATGTGGATTGCAATGCATTCTATATGAGGCTGTCTTTGAAAACCACTCAGAATCTACATGTGGCCTAGAACACAGCAACATGAACAGTTATAGTCACACCTCAGTATACCAATGTTAATATCTCTGCTACACAAGCTGCACTGGTTACCAGCAAGCTTCCAGTTATAATTCAAGGTGATGGTTATCACCTATAAAGCTCTTCACAGCATATGGCCTGGAGAGAGGGTACTTCTCGCCCATCATTTTTGTCCACCATGTAAGATCCAACAGAATAGATGAGCTTTGTTTCCCATCCATTAAGCAATGTCATCTGATGGGATCTAGGAAGTGTGCCTTCTCTGCTGAGACACCCTGCCCTTTCAAACAACATCCCACAGCACATGGAAGTTCAGACTGCCACAACTCTGCAAGCTTTGAACTGTCTTTGAAAACCTGAGTTTTTCATCAGTCTCTGAGACAGACGGGAGTGTGCTCATCTGGTTGGCAGTGCCTGTTTCAGTTAAGGTATATCTGTTCTCCCCATTATGTTTACTGTTAAGTTTAGTTTTTAAATATACAGTGGAACCTCGGTTCACGAACGCATCTGTTCACGAACAATTCGGGTCATGACCAGCTCCGGCCGCAAAAATTTACCTCCGGTCGCGAACGCCGGATCGGGTGACGAACAGGATCTGCGGCCATTTTCCCTCCCGTGTCACGTGGTCGCAGCTTCCTGTAGGGAGGGGACTCTCCCTCCAAGCAGAAACCGCGGCCATTTTCCCTCCCGTGTCACATGGTCGCGACTTCCTGTAAGGAGGGGACTCTCCCTCCAAGCAGGAACCGCGGCCATTTTCCCTCCCATGTCACGTGGTTGCGACTTCCTGTAGGGAGGGGACCCTCCTTCCAAGCAGGAAGCATGGCCATTTTCCCTCCCGAGCAAGGTTAGCTTTCTCTCTCTTCGTACTGTACTTTGTGTCATATTTTTGCAGTTTTTTAAAAAAAAAACATGGTTCAGAACGGATTAACCGTATTTACATTGAACCTTATGGGGAAATTTGACTTGGATCGTGACCAGAAATCGGTTGGCGACCAAATTTGGGGTCGGAACAGATTAACTGTATTTACATTGAACCTTATGGGAAAATTTGATTCCGGTCGCGACCATTTCGGGTCGCGACCAGAGTCGCGGAACAAATTAAATTCTTGAACCGAGGTTCCACTGTATTGTAGTGGACAGCCTTAAAATGCAATAAATAAATAGGTGGGAGCAAAACAGCTGAGTTCTAAGTCAGATGGAAGACAGCAATAGAGGAAAATGAAGGGGGAGGGGAATGTGCCACAAGCCAGGTCTGCTATATTCCATTATAGTTTAACAGTTCATAAATATAATTTATTCTTATTGCATGATGAAATAAAATAAAAATTATTAACTTGAAACACCTTTAGTGGTTCTAATATTGGGAGTTTAATCACCTTTCAGTTTGATTCTACTGGATCATATCTGTTTCTTTCAATCTACAAACTGCCTCCATACCTATCCTTAAAACCATCCAGAACATCTGAAAAATAGCTCTCGAACTGCTCCTATTTCTGAAAACAAAAATATTGTTTTGCTGAAATAAAGCTATTTTGTCATCAAATTCCAGCACTGTCATCCTAGGGTACCATACATGGATTGTAAGGGGTCCACTCTCTTCTGAAGTGGAAAATCTTTAGCCGCTTCATGCATTTGGTGTTGCACAAGGCAGATTCTGGTTGAAGGTTAGGGAAAAAAAACTTCCTAACAGTACAAACAATATGACAATAGAACCAAGTACCCATTAACAATCTTTTTCATTATATATATTAAAGCACAGGTTGCAGAGCCACTTGTTGCAGATGTTTTAATTTGGATTCCTGCACAGGGAAGGTGACTGGACTTGGCCTAAAATGGCCCCTCTGAACTGTCTAATTCTATGATTCTGTGATTTTAAAAACTCTTGGTGGTCCTAAGGGAAGTGCAAACCCATCATGTGATCTCTGAGAAAGGAAAGAAACTCACAAAACCTGCCAGGTTCATTTTGTGCCCTTTGCCTCCTCACCACTTTGAGCACCCCAGCAGTCCAGAGACAAAGATTATGCCCCACCCCCCAGCTGAGAACTCTGCAAGCACACAGCCTTTGGTGGATTGCTAACTTCCCAAAAATAAAAGGGCACAGAATTTTGCCAGGCAGAAGCAGCTGACAAACACATCCAATGCAGTACATAACATTTTTTTACAACCTTTTTTTTAACTACTTAAGAGACCAACTGCAATCCATTTCTTTTCTCAGCCTCTATACAGTCAAAAAGAAAAACACCCTCTTCTTCATAAAGTTAGCTCTGCTTTCCAACTGGAAGTGGTGGCGTTAACTCTTTCCTGTCAGTTCATCTTCAGGGACAGAATACAGGCCACTGGACATTGCAACATAAAAGTATATGGGTGAATTTCATGTGTAGTCATGCCATGAACGTGTGGTTGCCAGCAAAGCAAGACAAACTCATCTAAGGTGCTGTGATGACTAACAGCAGTAATCAAAGGCTGACCATTTGTCATTTTTTTAAAAAAATTGATTCCTGCACAAAGACAAATTAATTATCCAATTTAGGATTCTTTGCTGGAATAACAGTCCATAGCACTAATACCACCTTTTAATGTTTTTTTTCCTTCTTCTCGTATATTATTATTTTTGTGGTTTTTTTTCTTTTTGCTATTAATTAAAAAGCAATAAAATCATTTAAGATTTCAGATAACTATCCAGCTTCTCTTTGAGGACCTCCAATGAAAGAGAATACAGCAAGTCATCTAGCTGACAGCTTTTACTGTCAGGAAATTTCTCCTAATATTCAATCTGAATCTATTTAATCCATCAAATTTGCTCCTGCCCTTCAGGGCAAGAGAGAACAAATGTATTATCTCCTCTATACGACAACCCTTTATATCTCTGAGGGCTGCTACCAGATCTCCCTTCAGTCTTTTAATCTTCAGGCAAAGAGAAAGACTTAAAAACAAACAAATGTCTTATTATTTTCCTTGTGTGTAGGCTTCATACATAAAATGAGGGGAGTGAGAATGAACACACTCTCCCTCATCATTCTTATAATTTAGAGAACAATTTGGAGAAATTCCACAGAGAGAATGGTAAGGGCAAGAACTAGTGCAATCATCCCTACTTCCCCTCCTCTTGTATAGAAATTATATGCAAAAAGAATTACTTGTGTTACTTGTAGTTAGGTCCCAACAAAAAATGACATGAAAAATAAAGTATTCTAAGTTTCAAATGATTTAAATACAGGTGAAACTCGAAAAATTCGAATATCGTGCAAATGTTCATTTATGTCAGTATGGCAACTCAAAAGGTCAAACCAATATATGAGATAGACGCATTACATGCAAAGCAAAATATGTCAAGCCTTACTTTGGTATAATTGTGATGATTATGGTGTACAGCTTATGAAAACCCCAAATTCACAATCTCAGAAAATTAGAATAGTGTGAAAAGGTTCAATATTCTAGGCTCAAAGTGTCCCACTCTAATCAGCTAATGAATCCATAACACCTGCAAAGGGTTCCTGAGCCTTTCAATGGTCTCTCAGGCTGGTTCAGTAGGAATCACAAGCATGGGAAAGACTGCTGACCTGACAGTTGTGCAGAAAACCATCATTGACACCCTCCATAAGGAGGGAAAGCCCCAAAAGGTAATTGCAAAAGAAGTTGGATGTTCCCAAAGTGCTGTATCAAAGCACATCAATAGAAGGTTATGTGGAAGGGAAAAGTGTGGTAGAAAAAGGTGCACAAGCAGCAGGGATGACCGCAGCCTGGAGAGGATTGTCAGGAAAAGGCCATTCAAAAGTGTTGGGGACTTTCACAAGGAGTGGACTGAGGCTAGAGGTAGTGCATCAAGAGCCACCACACACAAACGGATCCTGGACGTGGGCTTCAAATGTCGTATTCCTCGTCAAGCCACTCCTGAACAACAAACAACGTCAGAAGCGTCTTACCTGGGCTACAGAAAAAAAGAACTGGTCTGTTGCCCAGTGGTCCAAAGTCCTCTTTTCTGATGAGAGCAACTTTTGCATCTCATTTGGGAACCAAAGACCCAGAGTCTGGAGGAAGAATGGAGAGGCACACAATGCACGATGCTTGAAGTCCAGTGTGAAGTTTCCACAGTCTGTGTCGATTTGGGGAGCCATGTCATCTGCTGGTGTTGGTCCACTGTGCTTCATTAAGTCCAGGGTCAATGCAGCCACCTACCGGGAGATTTTGGAGCACTTCATGCTTCCTTCCGCAGACGAGCTTTATGGGGATGCTGACTTCATTTTCCAGCAGGACGTGGCACCTGCCCACACTGCCAAAAGTACCAAAACCTGGTTCAATGACCATGGGATTACTGTGCTTGATTGGCCAGCAAACTCGCCTGACCAGAACCCCATAGAGAATCTATGGGGCATTGCCAAGGGAAAGATGAGGGACATGAGACCGAACAATGCAGCGGAGCTGAAGGCCGCTATTGAAGCATCCTGGTCTTCCATAACACCTCAGCAGTGCCACAGGCTGATAGCATCCATGCCACGCCGCATTGCGGCAGTCATTGCTGCAAAAGGGGCCCAAACCAAGTACCGAGTACATATGCATGCTTATACTTTGCAGAGGTCCGATATTGTTCTATTTCCAATCCTTGTGTTATTGATGTCATGTAATATTCTAATTTTCTGAGATTGTGAATTTGGGGTTTTCATAAGCTGTACGCCATAATCATCACAATTATACCAAAGTAAGGCTTGACATATCTTGCTTTGCATGTAATGCGTCTATCTCATATATTGGTTTCACTTTTTGAGTTGCCATACTGACATAAATGAACATTTGCACGATATTCTAATTTTTTGAGTTTCACCTGTATATTCTGTGCAACAAATTCAATCTGGAGCCAATTCATAGCTTGGAAGGTTTGAAAAACACTCATTTTTCCATATTAGTTCACCATCAACTTCAGGTGACAATTATCCTTGTCAGTCAAAATATTTTTTTTGACAAAAGTTTGATCAATTTGGTTACAGGCAGATCTTAATAAGCAAAAATGCAAGTGATCAAAGCCAACTTGTAACATCAGTTTGCACAATACCATATATAGTCACAAACTGAAGATTTACTACTGCGTAGTCTCAATTTTCTATTAGCTGCTTACCTAATAATTCAATTAAACAAGATTAAATCCACTAGATAAACATATTATCTCTCCCCTTTCCCAGTGTTTTAATGTGGTACTCTCATACTATGCTTTCTTCTTCAATAAAAAGAGTGATCCTGGCATAGGGCTTATTTTGTTTTTGCTTCATAGCTTCAACATCCTAAAGCCTAAGAGATATTGTGCTGCTGCATTGCCAGTCTATAACCAGATGGTTTAAAGAGGACCCACAGCAACCTAGAGCAAAGGCCATGTCCGCCACCTAAATGCTGCTGTAAGCATCAAATTATCAGTTCCAGAAATGACAATGTTAACTAGGTTCATGGAACATTGCTTCATTCTACAACCTAACTTTAGACGTAGCAAGCACATAAGATATTCAACAAACATGAATGCAACAGACCTTAACTGTCAGGTAGATTTAAAAGGCCACAAATCAAATTAAATGTATAATAAGCACAAAAGAGTTTTTCTGTACCTTTTCCTTTCTTCTCTTCTGGAGATTTTGTTTCTGACATTTTTCTTTTGAGAGAAGATGAAGTGTCAGAAAATGGTCTGGATGTAGAATATTTAATATCTTTTAATGATTCTAGTCTCTAGAAAAAAAAATTAAACCAGCAGATAATTTGTTTTTCTTCCTAGCATTTTTCCTGCATGTGCAGGGTCCACTTTTTTCAGATCAACCAAATGTTCATCCATTGATTGCAACAGGAATTGACTGACCAGCTTGTCCCCAAGCCTGATGTCAAGGGCTGAGAGAAAGTGACTGTCCCAAGTCACCCAGCCAGCTTTCATGCCTAAGGCAGGACTAGAACTCACAGTCTTCTGGTTTCTAGCCTGAAGCCTTAACCACTAGATCAAACTGGCTCTCAAACCAGCAGATATACCTGAGGGCTTTCCAGGGCTCAAAACTATAACAGAAATATCAATTGAAAGATTATGGAAAAAGTGCAGTTGAAAGAACTGTTAGATTTATTTATATAAAACTATTTAGAATATATGGGTTGTCATTTTTGTTACAATTTTCCATTCCGCTGGAAATTTTTACAAGAACAAATTTACACCCAATATACAGCAGCATTAAATCTCATTTTTTAAATACTGTTCTACTGCAAAATAACATCAACAGAAAAATCAATCAATTTCATTTTCTATATAAATCAATTCATGATCTTAGGTTCTGTTTTGCCCAAATTTAAAAAATACAAATACTAGAAAAACATATGCCATCAAGAAAGTATACTAAGTATCAGAATCAGTTACAGTTGGAAGAGGTTTACTGAAGTCAATGGATCTCCTTAAGTCCCATTTATTTCAATAGGATAAATAAATTTGGATAAATAAGTAAGTAATTAGTTCTTCTATGACAATTTTTTAAAAGGGACTACAACATGCCATTATTTTATTGCTCTCCTATAGGCTTCCTGCATGTACTGGGTTAAATGGACCACTGAGCTAACCAAGTCAGTATTTCTTTAGGTTCATGTGGATGCACTGTATGTTTCCACTATTTTAACAAGATAGTGAATGAAAGTATGCCTAGACAACCAAATCCACATATATTAAAAGCAAAAAATTAACTCGTATTCTTAAAGTATGATACACATTAAACTTCTCTTACCTCCTTGTGCTGCTTTCCAAGAGCATGTGTTTGCCACAACAGTTCATTCTTCACTGACACATTGCACAGAGAGCAACTTAAATTCCCCAAATTATTATATGTAGTTCTTGCAATTAAGAAAATATAATCTCTCAAAACTACAGCACTCTTTATACATTACTCTGAAAAATTAGCACTGTATTCTGTAACTACTCGAATGTTTCAAGTATTGTACAATACCTGAATTGCTAAGTTTTTCACTGAACTTCTAAAAGAACCAAGTGCATGTAACTAAAGCAATCTGGTCACAGATTATATTTACTTTTTAAAAATCTGTTTGGTTTAGTAAGCACTGTTCAGTGCAGGCTTTAAATTCCCTCACATGCCTAAATAAAATGTTATTACTTTATTTGTTTATCTTTTACTGAAATAAAACATAGCAATACAGCTTCTACTCTTTATCAACAAAAATACAGCAAATCAATAAAAATGCAACAGCGCTTGCAATTTGAATAGTAGAGAATGGAGGAAACCGTGTACTGACTGTTGGAGGATTCTGGTCTTCACTAAAATGTAAACTGGCCACTAGGTTGCAAGTAGGTATTTTCTCAAATCATTTTACTACTAACTTCCTCAATATGATGCACTACACATCTGGCCAGGCTTGCTGTAGCAGTAGGAGAAACACATACAGGCATAAGAACTAAGGGGGAAGAGCTTAAAGAACATGCAAAAACTTTTTTGCCAGTGGCACTCTGCAATGCAGAACAGGGAGTTAACCCACTCCTCCCGTTTTCGGGAACATACATTCTGATTAGATTATAAACTCTGATGTACAAAGTCTTCTTTGTGTTTTATTTCGGATTTGGATAACATGCTATTGACTGCTATAGTTCAGAAAACTCAACTACCCTTCAGAAATGGGAGGCGAGCAACAAAATTTAGTCTACCCAACTTCCAGTCAGCAACCGACAGATAAAACTCAAAAACGCTCCCCATCGCAAAAAAAGAAGCACCTAGGCCGAAGAAAAGGTAGGATATCTAACGTAGGGCGAGTCAATTTTCCTTTTCCCCGCAGCCGACTCGCGCTGTTTTGCTCGCATTAACCGCCGCAGCTCCTCTTGTCCCACAGTACCAACCGATCGCCGCTGCCCTGAGCCCGAACTCGAAGCCGCCATGACTGCAAAATAAAACTCCCCCCCCTTGCCCGATTTCTCTGCTACGAGACTTAACGTAAAAATGCTCACAATTGCGCCATGGTCGCAGCGATTGTACGTCACTTGATTCTGTTTCAGGAAACGCTCTGTAACTCCTCCTCAATTTTAAGAGAAGTCGATTCGAAACCCAGCCCAACAAGGAAAAAGAAAATTTCTATGACTAGAGATAAAGCCATAAAGATTTTTTTTCTTCTGTAGGGGGTATGAAGCCGAAACCTTATGGCTGTTTTTGACGTATTTTTATACTTTCCCGCGTTAGATATGAGGTCTGCCTGAATCTGAAGGAATGAGATTTTGATAAAGCTATGAGATGCTGGTCTAATTCAGGTTTTATTCCGAGCGAAAATTACTGTTTTAAAAAAGTTTAATAAATAAATAGTTCTATCAGTGAAGTTCTTGATGCTCTCTGAGTTTGGTTTGCTATCAGACGGTTCATTATCCAACTAGGTAACATCAGCATTAACAGTTCCATCAGTGTTTGTGTTATGAAACCTTATACAATAGTTCACTATTAATATTATATTATTAATAAAGATGGACTGGAGGTTAGATGAGATTTGTAATTAAAAATTCCAAATAAACTTCAGGTCCAGCAACTGCAAGTCTTCATGCATTTATTTAGCACTTTTTGTTTCTACTAAACACTTCCTGCCAATGAGCTGTTGAATTGTAACTATGTTCTCAACTCCTTTCTTTTCTTTGGAGCAACTGGCCATCTCATATCTCCCAAGCAAGCACACTTTAAAATCTGCTGAAGGGCATAAAAGATTATATACAGGGATCTGAAACTTAAGGCCTGTGGTTCACTGCAGACCTCCAGTCATTTTTTGCCCCTCACAACAATAGTTAGAAAACAGTGTACCCTGTGAGGTATGCATCTCTCATCTGGCAAGGGCTACCTCAAGGTAGTAACATTACTCCCTGGCCATTTTGGGGGTGGGGGGGTGGGGGAGACAAGTGAAATGAGATGAGACCAAACTGGGTTGATGAACTGACAGCACTTTTCATTGCACACACAGCAGGGGACCAACTGCTGGAAGTAAGATAGTAGCTTGATCTCCCCAAGCACTATGGATCGTACAAATAGAAGAAGTGGCTCTGTGCTCAGCTCCTTGCTCTTACAAACGTGCCTGCTCCCCGACCCTAGCCCTGACTGTGATGGCACTTCCACACAGGCTATGAGGGCAGATACCCCTCTGCCTTTTCTTCACAGTCCAGGATCTGGAGCACCTAGTGAGATTGGCAGATTGCCACCCTACTTCCAACAGTCACTCCCCTGTTGTTTGTGCAGACAGTAAGGATAGGTCCACACTTTCTGTCTGCTCCATAACCAGTACTGCCACACACCACTTATTCAGCGCAGGAACAGATGAAGTTATCCACCATCCACTTCAAGCAAATGCATCCCCATCTGTGCTTTTGAAGCTCTGCTTCAAAACTGCCATTTGCTGTCCTGAGTGTTCCTGAGTTGGTGATCTGTAGTGTCTTTCCATAGTGACAGCCCCAACTGCAATTGGCTATAGTGCTGGAGGTTCCCTCCCCTCCAGTGGCTGGTCACTGCCTGTTCAACCATTTGTCCTTGTCTGCCAGGCTGCTATATTCTTTGCTGGTCAATAGCTGCCATTTTTTAATTATCTTGCAGTTGATATGATGACTTACCTTGTTCCTACTTTCTCACTCCCACTAGAGGCTCATCACCCCCACTACAAGTCTTGCTGTGCCACCTCATCATGGGGGGGAGGAGGGTGTTCCTGAGAGAGATGTGTGAAGAACATAATGATACATGCCAAGAGTATGTATTCATCCAAAGCGTGAAGGTTATTCCAGCTGCCCAGCTGAAACAAACAGGAACCTATATTGGGCAGCAGCAATATAGGAAGACTCTCTAGAGAAGGCTGTAATGCTGAGAAAAATGGAAGGAAGGATGAAGAGGACGACCAGGAGCAAGGTCTCAAATTACAGTGGCAATGGGTGCAACCATTGTTGGAAGACCTGAAGAACCAGGTTAGAGACTGATTGTCAGAGAAAATCTATCTATATGGTCATTAAGAGTTGATAACAACGTGATAGCACATAATTAATCAATCAAAGAGGGGAGGTGGAAGTCATGTAAATCTCATACATGAGGGTATGTGAAATTGTATGTAACTTTTTGGTCTGAGAGCTTAAGAAAAGGATAGTGGACACTATTTTAAAGATAAACCAGATTTTTTTAGATCTCTTAAGATGTATTTCTGTTTTCTCTTGACCTGTCAAAGAACAAGTTGGCAATTAAAAACCAACTATGATTCTCAGTTCCTTTTATATAGTTTTTTATTTTTTTATACTGTAGTTTTTTTATACTGTAGTTTTATTAAAACATTTGAAGGAACAGAATAAATAGCTGCAAAAAAGATAAAAAGAAATATAGAATAAAATTTTAGTAAATAAACAGGGAGCTTACAGTGATCATCAAAGTTCATTATTTAATTAATTGGTTGATCGAATGTATAGCATGGTGGAGAAAATAAACCTAAGAAACAAAACAGATTGCACCCTTCCCCCCCCCCCCTTGTCTTTTGGATATGACCAGAGTCAAACCCAGTTCATCTCTTTGCCTAATCTCTTCAGACCCAAACTGAGCCTCCCTGCCTTAGACAAAGCCCCCTGCAGTCCCATCTAAAACCCAAGAATAGAAGCCTCCTCACCAGTTAACAGTACAGCCCAAGGGTAGCGCTTACAAGGAAATTGCAACCCCCTTGTTCTATCCTCTATCAGCTGATGACCTCAACATTCCATCTCCTTAATAACAGACTTCCTCAGCTCTGCCTCCTGAAAGACCCGCTATGCCTAACAATAGACCTAACAACAAGGACCTACCTAGCTTCCCCAAACTGGCCAGCCAATCAGATCCCTAGGGTTTCTCACCTTGAAGCCCTCAACTTCTATAAAAAAAAAACCTAGCTTTTCCATTGTTCAGGGGCCCTCTTTCTTGTAAAGCAGGCACCTGATAATTGTTGCAATAAACATGGTTCTTTCTCTCAGTGTTGTGCATTTTCTTCAGACTGAATCCACAATATAGAGAATTTAGTTCATTGTGTCATTAAAAAAAAACAAACTAGAAATCTCTCTGAAACTCTCATCATGATACTAGTATCATCACTATTTATCAATATTCCAAAAATAATGCACATAATCATGTAAAGGATTAAAGAAATTAAAAAGAAAAAAAATCAATAAAAACAATATTAGAAAATGACATATGAGCCCATCTGTGGATAAGCTGACCCTCGAATTTTTAACCAAAATACCATAAAAAATGCGCCACCTGAGGATAAGCTGGCCCTCAACATTTTTATGTTTTAATTTTCCTAATTGGCTTATCCACGGGTGGCACATTTTTCATGGTATTTTGGTTAAAAATTTGAGGATCAGCTTATCCGTGGATGGACTTATCTGTGAGTATATACAGAATATATGGGCACTTTATTACCATATATATCCACAGATAAGCCCATCCATAGATAAGCCAAACCCAATTTTTGAGGTGTATTTTGGCACCTAAAATTCTCGGCTTATCTTGTGAGTATATATGGTAATTTTAAATTCCCTCCCGTTGTACCCAACTGATAATTACATCAATATATTTATTAAAATTATTTGTGATTACAGCCCTTATGTCAATTATTTCCCCCTTAAAAACACTACTGTCTCATCATTTACCTTTTTGTGTAACATATGATATATAGAGGAGCCATTCTTGCTTAAAGTTAGTCAAACTTCTGTTCTGAATGTATACTCTTAATTTTGCCATTGCTGCGTTTGGTTTCCCAGTCTGATATTGTTGGCAAAGTGTTTGTTTTCTAATATTGAGCTAGATTTGTCATCGCAGCCATCAGCATATATCTTAATAAATTGTGACACACTTTATTTATATGTTCTGGAACAATTCCTAATTTAAAAAAAATGGAAGTTTCAGTTCAAACTTTGTTTGTACTTTTTTTTAATACTGTGTATTTCTTTCTATAGGTGGCGCAGCGGCTTAATGATGCTGCAAATTGCAGGTCAGAAATGGTCAACACTTCAGCAGTTCGAGCCCAGCTCCGCGCGGCAGAGTGAGCTCCTGTGTCATCCCTAGCTTCTGCTAACCCAGCAGCTCGAAAGCATCCATGAGTAGATAAATGGGTACTCTCACCCCAGTGGGAGGAAAAATGCTGGCGGCGCCTTGCACAGGAGACAGGACCAGTTGCCGGTAATGCGGAAGCCACGCACGCCTGAAAAAACGGTGCGAAGCATCGGAAACCCCGCCTCCTGCGCTCGCCAGCTGGGCTCTGCCCTAGGAAGGAGGCAGTGGCAAACCACTTCCGAAACACCTTGCCTTGAAAACTGCAGGGACTCGTCCAGGCAGCCGCCACAGAATTGGTCACAATTGAATGCAGATAAAAAAAAAATTTCTTTCTAGTACTTTTGAATTATTTTACATGACTACCACATATGATAAAATGTTCCTTCTGTATCACATTTCCAGCATTTTTTATTATATGATTTATCTATTTTTGCAATTATTGACTGAGTTATGTACCATCTATTAAACATTTTGTATCAATTTTCTCTTAAATTGCAACACGGAATAATTTCCATAATTCTTCCCATTGTTGTGTTGTAATTGTTTCTTTAAAAATTTGCATCCATTTTATCATAAAATTTTTTACTTGCTCTTTCTCTGGGTCATATTTAATAGCAGTTTATATATATGCTCTAGTAGGTGATCTTGGCTCTGAATAAGCATTTCAAATGTGGCATTGTCATAAAGACCCTCCTTTCTTGAGATAACTCTTTGTTCTTCCAGCAATCTGTAAATATATCAATCATGGTAGATTTCAACCTTCATTGGATAATTCTTGTTGTGTCTTTAATTATTTCTGGAATCTGGATGTATCATATCTGCATATGTAATTACACTTTTCTTGCAATAAATTTCTTCAGAATAAAAACCATTTGAAGGTGAGGCTAAAGGTGAGATTGTTGGACATTGTTTTTATAGAATTTCAGGTTTTTATTAAGCTTTGTCTGATGTCAAGTTTTTGTCTTCTTTTATATCTTTGTATCATAAATATCTGTGAAGTCCATTAGCTAGTCCAGCACCTTCTAATGTTGACATTCTGCTTTTTGGAGATTTGTCATTCAAGTATCCATGACAAACAACTTGCATGGTAATATAATTTAAAATTCAGAAGAGCAAGTCCACCTCTATCTTTTGAATCTTGTAATTTTTTTTACTTCTTTTCCATTCCAAATAAAATCTACAGTATTGACTGTATTTTGCCAATATTAAAAAGAAAAAGAAAACTTCTGGGATTGAGATTGGTGCTATTTGAAATAAAAAAATTATTTTGGCTAACATATTCATTTTAACAGTCACAATTAAACCTAAGCAGGAGAGTTTTAATTTTTTTCCCACCTTTCAAGATCTTTTTAAATTTCTCTCCATAATTTTATGTAATTATTTTGAAATATTTCTTTGTTATTGCCTGTCAAATACAATTCCAAATATTTCACTGGATCCTTTGTAGTCTAGCTGTCAGATTCAGCTGGCATGTCATGGCATGGTGAAGCGCTGCTCAGCCACGCCTAGTCAATTTCACCGCCTGGGCGCTAGCCAAGGAAAAGGGGAAGTGAAACTGCGAACTGATTACGGCCAGGTGGCGACGCAAGCGGATACTTTGTATCAGCGCTGGTTGCCCTCGAGCACTGCAGACAAAGGGGAGCACAGCGGATCCGAAAGGAAGCAATCAGCGCATGATTGAGAACTCCCGGCTTTACACACAACAGGAAAACCCAACAAAGACAACAACTGCACAACCCATAGACGGCAATCAAGAACACAAAAGAACCGGACTGAATCTGCCATTTGGGCGAGGGGGGATTACTGCGGGTACTCTGTAACCAAGCAACGGGGAAAAGCACGGGAACGGGGAAGCTATAAAGTACAATTGTAAGATATGCCAAACCAACCCTGGCTTTGTCTGTACCTACCCACGTTACGCTTGAGTAAACTTCTTTGCTGAACCCATGTGTGTCACGAGAGTTTCTTGCAGCCGAATGGGGTAAACCTTACACTAGCAACCCAACTCTTTCTGCAGGAAACCTTTTTCTTCTTGAGATAGATTATCTCATTATTATTTTTGATTTTTGTATGTGAATTCTGTATTCTGAGAATTCACCAAAACCTGTTTTCATCAGCTGTCTTATTGCATTTTGCAGTTACATAATAGTTAGTACCATATCATCCACATAACAGCAGTTGCACTTTACGACTGTATCATTTAGTGATGGAAATTCCGGTCCCAATTGTTGTTGTCGAGGGCTACCTGTAATCTTTGCTGTTTGCTGTTGATATATGCTTTAAATTCTTCTCCAAACTTTAAATTCTTCTCCAGGATTTATCTTAGTCAATACAGGTAGTCCTTGCCTAATGACTACAACTGGGACCAGAACTTTCATTGCTAAGCAATGCGGTCGTTAGGCAAAACATCACGTGACTGCATTGCTAAGCAACCACAGCCCAGCAGTCCCAGTTGCCATCGTTAAGTGAATGTCCTGGTCATTAGATGAGGCAACTTCCTGCCGGCTTCCCACAATCAAGTTAGTGGGGAAGCTGGTAGGAAGTTGCAAGCCCCAGGCCAGCCAAGTTAGTGAGGGGGTGTGGGGGGGGGCATAGGAGGGTCGGGTCCAGTGCGCAGGGGTGCAGCGTGGGTCGGGTACCCACACGCACCTGATCCACATTGCACCCCTACACCCCCGACCTGATCCTCCCACACACCCCCATGCACCCCCTCGCTCCCTCCCTCCCCCACCCACTCCCTCCCCCATCCTCCATGGCTAAAAATCCTGCTTGGATTTTTGACATGAAGCTTTTGCAGGCAGCCCCCAAAGCTCCATGCACTAAGCTCCCTTTGCCAAAATCCTGCTTGGATTTCAGCATGAAGGTTTTCCAGGCAGCCCCCAAAGCTCTG
Organism: Liasis olivaceus; assembly: GCA_030867105.1. Lineage (NCBI taxonomy): Eukaryota > Metazoa > Chordata > Lepidosauria > Squamata > Pythonidae > Liasis > Liasis olivaceus. The sequence goes on from CM061351.1 coordinate 63,233,166, forward strand.
TGTGCTGTGTGTGTCCCATGGGGCATTTAGCGAATAGAGCTTTGGGGGCTGCCTGAAAAAGCTTCATGCTGAAATCCAAAAAGATGTTGGCACAGGGCATTTTCAGGCAGACCCAGAGTTCTGTGCACTAAACACCCTGTGCCACACCTAATGTGCATGGAGCTTTGGGGACTGCCTAAAAATGCCCTGTGCCAAATTCGTGCTTGGATTTCAGCATGAAGCTTTTTCAGGCAGCCCACAGAGATGAGAGGGAGTCCTCTCAGCAGGCAGCAGTGGCTTGTGACCTTCCCTGCCAGCTTTCTCATTGGCTTTCCTGGCAGGCAGCAGGGAAGATTGCAAATGGTGATCACATGATTGCAGGGCACTTGACTTGGTTGTAAGGGCAAACCGAATGCCAAGGGCCCAGATCACTGTAACTTCAGGTACAGGTCATAAGTCCCTTCATTCAGCACCATAATGGTCATTCAGCGAGGACTACTGTACTGCAAATAGAAATGGCCATTCCATATTGTCAAATGCTTTTTCTTCATTTAGAAAAATTATTACTTATTTCTTCTTGTTATTGATTTATACTATTGCATTTTTATACATCTACTGTTATCCTTGGGAATATACTGTTTGGTCCATATGTATTATATCTGGCACATACGTCTTTAAACATGCAGCTAATATTGTAGTAACAATTTTGTAATCAGCATTCAATAAGGAGATTGGTCTATTATGACTGTAGCTTCTCTGAGTTGTTCCCTATATATCCAAATTACATATGCTTCTTCCCACCTTTATGATATTGCCTTTGTCTCTAATTTCACTCATTGTTTTGTCAACAGTTATAGCAGTTCATCCTCCAGTTCTTTATATTATTGAGCTATGAGCCCATCTGAGCCTCCACCTTCCCAAGCTTAATTTATTGCTTCTCTGTTGCCTGATAAGTTATAGTCTTACTTAATATCTTTCTATGTTGTTCATTGAATTCTTTGAGTTCAGAATCCTTGTATAGGATTCTGCCTGCTTCATCAATATGAACCTTAGCATATAATATATTTAATGGCATATTGGAATGTTCTTCCTTTTCTTTATTTTTGACTCATTCAAGCCTTTTGCATTATGACCTCAGATGACAATTTGGGTCTGAAAGCCCTGTTTATCTATCCCACCCAAGCATGTATATAACTGACATGATGTATATAACTCTTGACAGCCAACCAACTTCACTACCCAAATCTCCTGCACTGATATTACCTAGTATTGAATTAAGCACATGCAATCTAAAAATAACACAGTATGTCAGCCTGAGCTACACATATTATTTATTTTTGCTGTTATTGATCTTCCTGGAAATAATGCATCATAAAAAAACTACTGTGGAGACATTAGCTCACATCCCATTTTACTGTGCCCTCTACAGAGGCTCCTATAATACTCTCCTCTTTTTCTCAGTCCTATTCCCTAGGTATCTAGATAAGTTCTATGAATGGTATGCTTAACATTGTAGCCAAACTCATGGCTGCAGGACTGACTCACTATTAACTGCAGATTGCAATAGGGCACTTACTCTGATGATCTAACATAAGGAAGTTATATGTTCAGTATAACATGGTTGGAAATTCATCTTAATATGTTACAGATGAATTTTATTTTCAGTAACAATGATAAAAGATATTTGATTTGATTGTACAACATCCATAAAAATAGTTATTAAAAGATAGAACGAATAAAAATGTTGAAACCACAATAGCTGAAACATGAATGTTCATACAAAGAGATACTGGTCTATAGCAAAGAAAAAAATGAACAAAATGGAGATTAGAGGGGTTTTTTTGTAAAGACTACCCTTAAATACAACCAGAATACATATTGATGAATAAGCAACAGCTAACATGCAACACTCTCACTGAACTCTGCTAAAAATAAAATTATGAACACTTGAACAGCTGCTCCAGAATCAAGAGCAAACTCTTCTTCCTGCTCACAGAGCAATTTTTATCCTAGTTACTTAAAAGTGCTTCATTCTGCAAGGACCATATTCTTTGAGTGTAGTTTATCCATTTCTTGACCAATACTTCCTTCCACTGTATCACATTGTGCAAGAAAAGCCTGAGAACAAAAATAAAGATTTAATGCAATATTTTTCAAAATGTAATATTCTTACTACATTTCTTATAGTAAAAGTGACACTTTAATTATTTCAGTTATTAGTTATACACTGAACACCACAGACAAACAATTCTATTAGAGCATCTTCTTCCATACAGTTTTCTTCCTCCCTATTTCCTTCTCCCCCCAATGCAGCTACCCTTCCTCTTAATCCTATCTACATCCTGCTTTTATCTTCTTCTTTACTATTTTTACTGGAAAGAGAGATGGAAATGTGTAGGTGTTTTTGTTTATGAAAAAATGGTGGCATATGCACATGGAAATCAATTAATTTTATAAGTGGGATACTTGATTTTACAGATAATTAATTTTAATTGGTAATTATTAATTCAATTAATTTTTTATCATAACCTTTTTTGGAGGATGGCTGCTGGCACAGATACACACATATGCTTACATATACACACAAACATATTCAGTTCTGTCTGACATACACATACTGATGAAGGGATCTCTTGATTGGTTGCATCTGGTGTTGGCAAGCCTAAATTGACATGGCATGGAAGCTGGGCATTGCACAGGATCTTTGTCTTAATTTATAATTATTGTACTTTTCTATCTATTCTTCTTTTGGGAAGGGAACCATTTTAAATTCAGGGTCATTTTCCTTTTGGAAATGTATTTTGGGGAAATACTGTATTTTGGGGAAATGCAGTAGAAAGAAACTAGGGAAAACAGTTTAAAACCATCTAGTATATTAATCTAGACATCAGATGGATTAAGAAAGTCCATGCAATCAATGCCATTTAGCTATTCTAATACAAAAATTTGCCAACATTAAATTATCAGGTGTTCAACTACTTTCTATTCTTCAGTTCTGAATGTGTATTTAACTGTCATGAAATAATGAAGATAAGTACTTGCTGAACAGGCTTCAGGGATTTGGGAGGCATTGTTTTGCAATAGTTTTCCTCCTTCCTCTGTGGCTGGTTCCAGTCAGTGTTAGTGGGAGAAGAGAGGTCTAGCCCTAGCCCCTGCAATGTGGAGTGCCTCAGGGTCCCTCACCACTCATCTTTAACACTTATATGAAATGGCTGGGTGAGGTCATTCAACAGCACAGGATGCATTATCATTAGTACACTCCACTCAATCAATCAATCAACCAACCAATGTACTGTATACTGGCCTTTTATTGTGTTTTGCCTTGGACTGTATATAAACTTTGACTGATTGACTGATTGTTACAAATCCACCCCTTGCCAGGCAGGTGATGCCATTTCAGTGCTGACCCAGTACTTCGAGGCTGTGAGGGCCTGGGCAGAAAGGAGCCGTCTTTTACTCAACCCTATAGTCTGTAAGTGAAATAGGATTCTGTGCTGGAGTTCTGTTTCTTAATTCCTTAACCTAGACTGTACAATTTCCCTACAGACTTGCAATTTCTGATTTTCTGATCTCTGCTTTAGATGCAAAGCACACTTACTTTACTATAAGACTTACCTGAACTTTTTTCACAAGCCCTTTCTTTTTCTGTTTACTATCATTAAAGTTGTCTGGTAGAATCTGGGGAAGAACAAAAAACAAACTGACTTTCCATGATATTGAAAACCACATATAAAGTCATATGCCTAAACACAGTTCCCACAATAGCTGCTTTAATAACACCATAATACAAATAAGTAACTGAAACAACAACCAAGCAGAATCAGTCAGTTCTATAAACCTATTCATTAAATAATCAGTCCTAATATATCACATGGCATGAGTACAATTCTCCATAAAGCACTGCAGAACCGTTATACAGTATTTACTTCTCACATTCTTTCAGTTAAAATGGAGCTTTGTTAAGCTGCAGCTCTCAGATTCTCCTCATTAGCTTTGGAGAACATTTTTTATCTTGGAGCGCTTGTTATTTAACTGGTAAGTCGATACCTGATCTGCTTTTCCTATTATTAACTGTCAACCTGTGATGGAGGAATAACGGCTCCAAAAGCTTGCCAAACGGGGAAAAATGCCCTGCTCCCACTTTGTCTGCTAAGGAGAAAAGTTATCTATAAATATGTTTGGAAATGAAGGCTTTAAAAAAGCTGACAATAAACTGCTTATAATTTTGATGAATTAGAAAGAGTCATTCTACTTCCAGATCCTATCAATAGTCCTGAGAGGGGAAAAAAAACTTTATTTGGAACTTTTGGTGTTTTGAAATCTCTTCAGGATTTACAAAAATATTCAGCCAATATTGACACAATCTTGCAGAACATATGTTTCTTTCATAAAGATATGAAAAAGTTAAAGATAATTGCATGAGACAAGGATTTGAAAACAAATAAGAAAAGCACTAAAAAAATAGTTCAGAAACTTAAGATTTTGGAATACTAAGATCAGCCACTAAAGGCCTTTATGGAAACATTTTTCAGTAAGCTTTTTTCACAAGAGGAATGCAAGCTGGAAATTAATCCACATATCATGTGAGGTTTTGCTTATATTTAAAATTGAGGCCATGCTTAGTTAATTAAATTCCTTTGATCAACAACTGAATCTTTTGGTCTAGTGGTTAAGGGACCAGGCTAGAAAGTAGGAAACTGAGTTCTAGTCCCACCTTAAGCACGAAAGCCGGCTGGGTGACTTTGGGCCAGTCACTCTCTCTCAGCCCAATCCACCTCACAGAGTTGTTGTTGTGGGGAAAACAGGAGGAGGAAAGATATGTTCGCCGCCTTGAGTTATTTAGAAAAATAATAAAGGTGGGATAAAAAATCTTTTTAAAAAACCTCAAAATAGTATTTTGCAGCTCACTTGGTAATATGTTCCTTGGAAAACACTGAAATAATTATTTTTCCTAATCTGCCTTCTCAGATAATTAACAATTCAATGAGATTCTTCTTGCAGCAAGACAGAAATGGATAGAGAGATTTTTTTCTTTACATTTTTTTTTCTTATCTCTAGAATCTGGGGAGAAAAAACTCTGTGATCCAAATGCTGCTAAGTTCATAGAAAAGATCAGAGGAAGAAAATAAATAGCAATGTGTATATATAAATGGAATTATGTTTATAATTTTTTATTATAGATGGACTCAACTCAAGGGAAGTGTCTGTGTTATAGCTCAGACATGTCCCTTCCAAATTATATTTTTGCTTTTTAAAACTTTTGAATTAATTTTACTATTTTATTGAAATGTTTTAAATGTTCATTTTCTTTCACTGTAATAATTGTGTGCTTTTATTTTTTTTTCCTTGCCCCACAGAAATTTATTTTATTAGATTTATATCCCAACTTTTTTGTACAGGAGCTGAAAGCAGCGTACAAAGCACTCCTTCCACCTATTTTTCTCCACAGCAACAGCCCTGTGAAACAGATTAGGCTGAGAGAGCGTGACTGCTGCAAGTGACTGCAGTGATCTTATATGGCTAAGGGTGGATTGGAACCTGTGTCTCCCCACTTCTAGTCCAACATCTTAACCACTACATCACACTAGCTCTCTTTAGTTTCTCTTGTCATGGAATCCTACTTATTATCACTTTGAGTTTATTAAAATACATTTTGTTCAAATCCAAGCTACACACAACTTTAGTTGTCCTTAAAATCAAGAACTCTTTCTATGTTCCACTTCATTTACTAAGTATTTTTTGTAGATTAGGACCAAGTTAAGGGTCCTAATGCTCTTCTTTCTTTCTTTCTTTCTTTCTTTCTTTCTTTCTTTCTTTCTTTCTTTCTTTCTTTCTTTCTTTCTTTCTTTCTTTCTTTCTTTCTCTCTCTCTTTCTCTCTCTCATTTATTTACTTACTTACTTACTTGTTTGTTTGTTTGTTTGGCATATTATGGCAACCAGAAAGATACAAGGCAATTTACATTAAAAACTCAATATAAACAATCAGAATGCAAAATATATAAAACTTAAACAATGCTACGGGATAGTATAATGTCAACCATTCCTGTCTTGGTGAGATCACAAAACACTCTGTGCATTCCTTTACCCTCTGAAGGAAGAAGTTGCTCACAAGACAGATCAGGAATTTCCTAGAACGAGCATAACTAGCAGTTTGTTTCCCAGTAGATGTCAACTTAATGAAAATCCCTATCACCGCTACTTCATTTCCACTGAAACATCTACAATTTGTTTCTGGAAAGTATCATTCACAATTTCTCTTTGGTTGGACACTAGATTTTTTTCTTTTTTTCTTTTGGGTGATGGTAGATACCAACACCAGTATTCTTTTATTTATTCTCTTTTTATTTTAACCCAGATACTTTCTATAGTATTGCCAAGTTTATTCATTAGGGTTTCTGGCTGGTATTTTTTTAACATATAGTTAACTATTCCTCCTTTCTATTGCTTCTGTTACTTTTGCACATTGTATCCTTCAATTGTTACATTCTAATCATGCAATTCTTCCTACAAGACTGCAAATTCCTAAACACTCCTCAGTGGTCTTGCTGTTTCATTTTACAGAAAGCTGAATAAGAGACAAAGGGATTAATTCTCCTAGGTTTGATTCTAATCAAGATGAAAGAATGAAGAGTGAACAGTGGGAACTTTGGAAGGAATGACCCTATCATCTTAAGGTTCAAATAATTACAGAAAGAGAAAGCAGGGCATAGTTGCAAATGCACATTAGATTTCAGGAGATCCAATTTAGAGAAATACCAGGCAGGATCTCATGGACAGAAATCTTCGGTCCAATGAAGCATAGGAGAGTTGGGGATTTCACAAGAATAAGATAGTTGAAATAAAATGCTGTTTCAATGAGAAGTGGGGGCAGTTTAGAAAACAATTATGGATGCATAGGAATCTTGACTGAACTAAGAGTTAAAAGGGTTTTTAATTTTAATTTTTAGGAAATGAAAGAAGGGGATAATTATCAAGGCTGTGCCAGTTGATAACCGCAATAAAGTCATTTCTTTCTTCTCAAGGGGTTTTACCAACAGGTAGCTAAGATATAAAGAAATAAAGTTACAATGGCTATAGTGCAAAAGGAACTTGAGCTTGCAAGGGAAGCTAAAAGCAATATAATTTTTTTGGCTATGTCAACAGCAAAATGAAGAAAAAGAGCAGAGTAGACCTGCTGTTGGAGGGATGGTAGGATATTAACAAGTGATACTATTTTGTTTCAGTCTTCTCCTCCAAGGGGAAAGTGTGTTTAAATGGACCGAGGCAGAACAATTGGCAAAATAATTGGTAAGAAAGGAGATAGATATGGAGCACCTGGTTACTATGAATGAGTTTAAGTATTCAGGATTAGACCAATTATATTCCAGAGACTTGAAAGAGTTTGGAGATATCATCTCCAAGCCTCTTTCTGTGATCTTGGTACAATCATGGAGTACAGGCATAGTGACAGAGGGCTGGAGAAGTGCAAATGTTGTTCCTGTCTTCAAAAGGGAGAAATAAAGGGGATCTGGTAACTATAGGCCAGTCAACTTGACATCAATACTGAGTAAATAAATTATAAAGCAATTTGTTTGTATTTTGAAAAGAATGCATTGCTTGGCAGGAACCAGCATGTGCTTATCAAGTGCTTATCATTCCAAACCAAGCAAATCTCCTTTTTTGACAGAGTCACTTGTTTAGTTGATCTCAGAAACACAATGGACATGATGTACTTAGAAAACAATCTCCCATTTTATTCTAATATAGAAGATTGCAAAATGTGGGCTGGACTATGTTACCTTTAAATAAATACAGAGCTGGCTGAATGACTATACCCTATGAGTGTGCATCAGTAGCTCTGTATTAAGAGAGAGAGAAATGTCAAGTCACACAACCTTGTTCTAGGTATTGTGTCTTAAGTGTATTTATAAATTACTTGTATAAGAGTATTAGAAAGTATGATAAACAAATTTGCAGTTCACACAAAAATGAGAAGGATAGCAAAAAGAACAGTATCAAGGTTTAGGAGATCTTGACAAGCTGGAACACTGGGTAAACTCCATCAAGTTGAATTTTATTTGGGTAGGAAAAATCAAAGGCATGACATGCAGTAAGGATCTAGATGCCTTGGTGGCTCACAAGCTGAACACAAGCCAACTGTGTGAGACAACTGGGCAAAAAAACCCAAATGCAGTTTTTAGTTGTATCAACAGATGTACAATATGAAGTTCAAGAAAAATCTTTTCTCTCTATTCTGTATTGGTCAACCTGCTCTTAGAATACTGCATCTGGTCTACTTATAATAAACAGTTGGAGGTGTTGCGATGTTTAGCATGGAGAAGAGAAGACTCCGGGAAGACCTAATAGCTGTCTTCAAATACCTGATGGACTGCCATGTAGAAAATGAGGCAGAATTGTTCACAGTTGTTGAGAAGTCAGGACAAGAAACAATGGTTTTAAATTGCAAAGAAAATTACAGGCTCCTGCCCTTTTCCCTGGGAGCCAGCAGGCCTCCACTCTTTTAGCATTTTGGAAAGCTATAAAGTCTTCCCCTTAATGCTGTGATAGGGTAAGATGGGAGCCTGGGGATGGTTCTGTTGGATGCATCTATTAGATACAAAGGACAGGAAGGCCTGGCACAATATGGTTCATGGCGTCACGAAGAGTCGGACATGACTAAACAACTGAGCAACAACAACAATTAGATACAAAAAAAAAAGTTATTGGTTTTATTGTGTTCTGGTTTTTGTTGTTGTGAGCTGCCCAGAGTTATATTTTTAAGATGGGTGGCCACATAAATCTTTTAAATAAATAATAAACAAATTTCAGTTGGGCATCAGAAAAAAAAATCCTAGGGGACTTCTGGAGAAGCAACGGCAGACTGAAGATGGCTCCGCTTTCAGTGGAGCCGATGACCATGGCAGAATGAGGAGCCAGCAAACAGATCACAGTGCCTTAAATTCCTCTCCGGATAAAGGGGGGCCTGGGATCACCCACAAGTGCTCTGTACAGAGGCTCTTCGCAAGGAGACTGTAAAACAGCAATCTCTGGCAGGTATTAGAGCTCTGGGAGCCGAAGGAAAGTCAGCTTTGCCCAAACCACGGCTTGGAGCCTTCAAACAGACACTGGGTTCACCCAGTTCCTCACTTCTGAAATTGCTTGTTAACTGCTTTTTGAATATTAAGAACCTTCAGAAAGACAAGTTTCATCTCACTGAGTGATTCTCCTTCAATCCTCAGCGAAAGAAGTTTCATGTAAGTTTAAGAACTTTAAAAAATTATTCTAAAATAAACAGCAAAAGGGTGATCAGAATGTTGATTTGTTACAAGCAGATTAAGATTTTGAAATTAATTATTATAATCCTTCCCATGGCTTGTTTAAAATCCTATTTAAAATATATGAAGATTTTGAATCTAAGTGTAAGAAATCTTCCCGTGGGAAAATGTTGTGGATTAGAGAAAAACATGATAAGAGGAAACTTTGAAGGCTGAACACTAGAGGCAACCAGAAAGAACTAAAGATTATAATTAAAGGAAAAGACACCCACTAATACAGAATGGAGAAAAGTATTTCAACTTTGGAAGAATTCAAGGATATTTGGGAACAACGCATTCAGAAATTTATTTTAAGATTGTCTGCTACCATAAAAATGGGTTTAAAAGAAGAGATAGAAGAGGATACAACTGAGAATCAGGCTGTTTTGGATTTGAATTTTAAAATATTGCATTTACAAATGAAACCAGCTGATGACTTAATAACTAAAAGGGACACACAAATAATAAATCAGAAGAGTGACTTCGACAATTTTCTTATCTTGGACTTACAAAAGGGATGTGTTACACTCATGAAGGAGTGAAATAACTAGTATTTTAAAAATACCCATGGAATGGAAATCCTTCAAATATCTAGGAATTAATATTATTAAAAAGATTAACAAACTAAATAATAATTTCACCCCAATTTCACCCCAAATGTAGAAACCATTTTTACAAAATGAAAAACTAGGATAAAAATATTTAAATATAATAAAACATTTAAATAATATTTTTATTTCAAACTCTTCCAGTAGAAGTATCAGATACAATATTAGCACTATAGCAAAGAAAGATTGAACTTTTTTGTTTCAGCACTAAAATATTAAGAATTAATAGAAAGATTATATATAGACCTTAGAGACAAAGAGGATACTATTCTGATAGCTGAAAACACAAATGAACTGGAAGCCAAGGAGCACAGTGAAAAAATTGGACTAAGATTAAATCTAAAGATCAAGATAATGATCTTAGAATTGGTGGTGAAGATACTGAAGTAGAAAATAGCTTCTACCTTTTAGGATTAACTATGAACAGTAAAGAAACCAGCAGCCAAGAAATACATCACAGATTAGCACTTGGTGGGATAGCAAAGAAAGTCTTGGAAAATACTCAGATGCCATAATGTATGTGTATTGGCACTGTAGAAGATTGGGTGGGGAGGTATACTGGGATGCCCGATTTTTCACCTCACACAAACAGGTTAAAAGTAATTTACTGCTTTTCCCACATCCATTTATACTTGGACTTCTCCCAATGTAGAAAAAACTGACACCAAGCTATGTAGATGACTCTTCTGCCTAGCACAAGGCTATTCCTCAATAAGCACACCTGCAAAGACCCTGACATACTCATATAAGGATGTCCTTGGCACTTGGCCCAGGGACAAGTTTATGGTCACAGCAAAGTGAGTGTTAAAGTTAAAGGCAATCAGAGACACTTGCATGTTGAGGGACTTCGGAATAGACTATCTGGAAGGTGCTATGTTCCATTGGACTGGCTGGGTGCATTAAAGGAGTTTCTGGCAGCAGCAAGGGCTTGTGTTTGAGTAATATTTCTCTTATGCTTCTTTCTGTACTTTACATTTTATACCAAATAAATGTCTATTGCATTGCCTACACTATGGTTATTGCCTCTGAATCCTAAAAGAACTTTTTGGCTCAGCTGACCACTGATGCCAAGATAATGCGCCTATACCTACAAAGTTCAGAATAATGAACACAATGATTTTCCCTGTGACACTGTATAGAAGTGAAAGTTGTTCACTTCGAAAACCCTATGATGTGGATTGGGCTTAGAGAAAATGACTGGCCCAAAGTCACCTAGCTGGCTTTCACACGTAAGGGAGGTCGAGAGCTCACAATCTCCTGGTTTCTAGGCCAGCATCTTCACCACTACACCAGACTCGCTCTCCAAAGCTGGACTTTGAAGAAGCAGAACAGAAAAAGAATTGACGCTTTTGAACGTTGGTGTTGGAGAATGCTATGGACAGCCAAGAAAATGATCAGATGGATCACTAGACAAATCAACCCAGAGTTCTCACTTGAGGCACAAATGACCAGCCTCAACTATCATATTTTGGACACATTATGTAAAGATCCAGTTTGGACACATTATCCAAAGACCCAGTTCCTTTGAGAAGTCCATAATGCTGGGAAAGGTGAAAGGAAAGAGAAGAAAAGAGTAACCATCAGAAAGATAGATGGACTCAATAGTGGCAATGGGTGCATTGCTGGAAGACCTGAAGGGTCAGACTGGGGACAGATCATCCTATAGAAATTCTGTCTGTGTGGTTGCTGAGAATCAACACTGACAAACAAACAAACAAACCTCTTCAGTGTGATATAGTTATTTCTACATAAGTGATGCCTTCATCCCAATATGATCTACACCTTTTTAGCAGCCATAAATAGTGTATCAATTTTGTAGGAGGGAAGCAGCCATAGTGCCTAAGAAATGGTTTTCTTACTAATTAGGAAGCTTCTCTTTTATGGGTTCCTCCATTCTACTGCTACAGAAGTTTAACAAAGACAGCCTTGGTTCTCAACCCTCCTACTTATTCATTGGCACTTCTTCTTCTCATGAAGAGCAAATCTATTCTCTCAGGCTTGCATAACATCTACTACCGAGTTATCTGACTGTATGGCTCAGTGTTCCAAGGGACCTTTAGGGCAATGAGGACCTCTTATTTGTGTATTTATTTATTTAGAAAATTTATATGGCTGCCCATCTTACATAAAGAACTCTGGGGCACTTACAACCAAAAAACGCAATATAATAAAACATCTAGAAACAAAGAAAAAATACAGTTAAAATGGTAACACAATAACCAAGGCGCCAAATAATAACTCAAAGCACAAAACACACATATATTGAACTATTCTAATATCCTGGCCCAACACCTAGGGGAAAAGCCAGGTCTTCATGTTTTTTTCAGAAGACCAAAAGGGTCGGGACCCTCCAGATCTCAAGGAGGAGGCTGTTTCATAGGGCAGATGCTATAACAGAGAAGGCCAGGAAATGGGCTAGTTTTCAAGAGTTTGCTACTACTTTAGGTGTTGATCCTTTTGTTTGCCTCTTACCACTTCTGATTTTCCCTAATTGCTAATGTTTTTGTCCTCCTTAATATCAAGCTGATATCCATCTCAACTTACTTTGCAAGGCTGAAAAACTCTGCATCCTAAGGATAGATGCTCAAGGTCCAGGATAAAATCATCCTCAAAACTAGACATGTACTGTATGTTTTGCTGGAGATAATTTCTAGTTTTAATTTGAAACAGAACCTAGTTCTCCCTACCTTTTTTTCCCACTCCAATCATTCCACTGGAGCATCCCTCATACTTGGAATGTTTGCAGGGTACTGATCATTTATAGCAATTACACGTCTTTCTTTTGAAAAGCCTAAAGACTACTTCTAACCCAAGAAGAGTTCTCTAATGTCACCCTAAAGATATTCAAATTTAATCACTGCCACTATTATCATTTGCTACAGTTAGCAAGCCAACCATCTTCTAAAGATTTGTCATTCTACAAATAGTACTATTTAATTGGATGCAATCAACCAGGATGTTCCATTTCTAGCAGGTATATGGACAAAAGCATCTCAACATTGTTAACACTACTATCTTGATGTTGAGATCCTAACAGAAAACGAACTGATTTAATCAAGCAACAGTGTCATCACTCTTGGATTACACCTACAGGCATATCACTCATATATGTGATGCACAACAATTACAATAAAAAGGAACATGTTTCTTACCTGTAATTGTGATGTTTCAAGTGGCCATCTGTGCATTCTCACAACCTACTTCCATCCCCTCTATACATGCCTTGAGTTATATATAAAAAGGCAGAATAAAAATATAATAATAATAATAATAATAATAATAGTAGTAGTAGTAGTAGTAGTAGTAATAATAATAATAATAATAATAATAATAATAATAGCAGCCAAAGTACAAATAACTTGTTTTTCCTGTGATGCTGTAGCAATCTCAGGAAACTGAGAGGAAAAACAGAAAGCATGTTCTAACACATCTACAATCAAAAAAATGATCTTCCCATCTAAACTCAGCTTTGGAAGATTCCTGAAGTAGGTTTTGAACACAGGTGATCACTTGAAGAACCATCATTATTGTTGAGCAACCTGTTCTTATTGTAAGAACTGACAAAAGAAAATGGATGTTTTAGAATTAAATATTTGGGCTGTTTCTAAGCTCTAAGTTGTAGGATTAGAATTACTTACCTCTATTCTAAGAGAGCTTTACAACTGTCATAAGAAAATCCTATTATGTTGTAACACCAAAGATATTTTGTCTGACATCAGGCCTAGGCTCTTTTTACCTACCTTGCCTAATCTTCAGAAGGAACTATAAATATTCAAATGGTCCTTTGAATGTACATGTAGAACCTTGTTTACTGGGGACTTATGTTACACTGCCCTAAAAGCAATTGTGCCTGTTTTAGCAATATATTGTTTAATAAGGAAATTTGTTTCATCTGCTCTGCTACTCTACCACCTGCAGATAATAAGACGACTAGCTATGACAAGGAATGAGGATGGCATTTTTTGCTCAGATGGTGTCTATGTTGCTTGATAATAAATGGTCAAGTATGTTATAGTTACTTTATATTTTGCATGTTTGCTCCTAATTCACTGCAGGCTAGGAATGTTACTGTATTAGGTCATTTAATACTGAGGGTATAGCACTTATAATATTGCTATTAGAGAATATTAATTAGCCTATTCATGTTCTATATTCTTTTAAAGTTTTGATATGTTTAAAATAGTGTATCTGTTTAATGTTAATGTTAAGTTTATAACATTTATAATTCATAGTAATTAAATGTGAATTGTCTAATCTGTGTTTACTTAGAAGAAAGTAAATAATTTTAATCAACTAAAATTATTATAATTTAGTTGGTTATGGTCATAGACCAGAACAACTTAAAGAGTAAGAAAATAATAGAATAGATGCGTCAAAATAAATCATGTTCTAAGTAAAACAGTTTACCAAAAACACATAAAAAATTACTTTAACATAGATAAAATAATCAGGTTCACCCCACCTGAAGCAGTCATTTGCATTCTATCATTGCTGGTGTACAGAATCTGGCTACATTACCTGAGATTTCCCCCTCTTGATCAAGCTAGTAAAAGGTTGAGGTAATCATCCTCAGTCCTGCCTAGGTATCATGTTATAAATGGGAAGATACATAGAACTATTGAAAATACTATAATTTTTGTTTTTTGATACTGTATAACTAAGTCATTATCTGTCAATAGGAAGCAATTTTCTTAATGTTGTCCTGAGTCCAATGGGTAAGGTTAAAATAATGGTTGAATTGTCTATATATAAAAGCAATGCAGTAAGTCTGCCAGCCAGACTTGCAGGGTGAAGTTTTGGAGTTATAAGCTTTTCCCTCATATCATTGATATAGAAGTTAAACAGCAAAGGATCTAAAATACACCCTTGTTAAACATCCTTGAAGGTAAGTACCACAGCAGAAAGCTAACCTGAATGGTCAAGTCTTATTTGAATATATGTGTTATTATCCAACATTTTAATGAGTGCCAGCAGGAGTCTATCAATAGTTGAAACTTTCACATTTTTTCTCCAGAAATGGAGTCAAAGCTGTTTTAAAACCAGTAAATGCTGCATACAGGATATCTTTGGGGGCTGATATATTTCAATAGGATGGTCCCAGTACATATATCAGTTGACCATGACTGAAGAAAATATTAATGTAGTTCTACAAGTAAAGATGAAGGCTGAATTTAGCTATATATTAACCTTACTAACCAATAATATATTGAACAAAAAAACTAGCTCACTTTAAAATGGCCATGTAAACCTCAATTACACTTCAAATTGACCCAAAATTCCAAGTATGACACAATAAAATTGTTCATATGATAAGTTATATGCATTAAAACAGCAGATACGCATGTAACTATTTTGGTGCATGCACTCAAAAGGAGAAATTGTGATTATAACTGCAGCAATTTGCATGCAAACTAAACGTTTTTTCCTGTACATTTCTCCTTACTAATGAAAGGGTATCATAATACATGAAATGGCCCACAAAACGTTATATAAAACATATGTATCTGAAATCATTATGTGAATGACATAATAATGTCATAAAGAAACCCATGAAATATCCCAAGCAGCTATCAGAAGTATCCTTTTGCATTATTATTTAATACCTTTCTCCTGATTTTAGCGTTACTAAAATATAACTGAATTTACTATTTTTGGTCCTCAGGCTAAAGAATTCATCAGGCATTCAATTAAAACATTCAGGAAGTTTTGTTTGTTATGTTTCTGATATGCAGTAACTCTGCTACAAGGAAAGGAAAGGAAACATCTTCCAACTTCCTACATAGATTTCAGAATTATCCTCCCATACAGCCAGAGATAAATTGCTGTTCAAAATGGAATACAGATATTTCTGGTGCATGGAGCTTCAGATATATCAAAATTAGATATGATTCCATGGATTTTACTGATTCAATGTGAACAGACTTTAGGAACACAGAGAGGGCAGCAAGACAGTTTAGGGAGGAGATAGGACCATTACAGAAAAGATACTTGAGTCTAGGGGAGGGGAAAAAAGAGACTCAGAGTAACTCTAGTATAATTATACTAGAATGTGGGAGAATTGCTTTGGTTGGCTTTCAAAATTCTGTAACATGATACTACCAACAATAAATATATTTCCAGAAAACCAAGTGGTACTTGTTTCTTGAGCCTGCCAGGTTCTGAGGGCTTGACAGTCTGCATTAACAGTGATTAACATTAAATTTAAGCAATAGAATGCAGTTTTCTCAAGAGGCAGACTTGACAGCTAGTGATTTAAAAGATCAAAGTTTGGTTAAAAGACATCCATAAAACCATGGCATATCTTCCAAAATCATGTCAACAAACATCAAGAATTCAACTGAAAATAAAATAATAATTAAAATGGCCAAAATCTCATGAGAATTTGACATTCTTTCATAAAAGTTTACAAAATCTTGTTATGAAGTACAGCAAATCTTGTGGATTTAAAAATCTTGTAAGGATTCAGGAGATTTTGCTGGGGTGGGGGAGGTACTTAGGCCACTGAAGTTTGTTAACCTCTGTGACGGGGTGTTGCGTCAATATGGTGATGATGATTATAGATTAATTTATTAATTTTGATCATTATGATTAGTCAAGCTTAATAACTCTGAGATCAACATCATTTAAAATTAAAGAACTAACCGAGATTTCTTTCAGGTAATCACAATATGTTATAATTATTTACTCACAATAGCATCTATTTGTTCCAGAATTTTCATAAACTGCTCAGCAGTTCCCTTTATCCGCTTATCCAACTGACTAAGAGCTTCAGTTTGATTATTCTTTGCAAGAAAACCCTATATGGAAAATACATTTTTTCACATTATGCTTATTCATAACTTAATTGGATATAGACATTTTTATTATAAAGGCTAGAGCAATACTCTTATAATTTGTATAGTTTTGTAATTAAGTAATTCCATGTATACAACAGACAACATGTGTCCAACTTCCTAGGCAGACAAGCACTGACCCATATGAGTATAAATAAACTTTACTAATACACATCAGTAAGCATACATTCGCCATTCACTTACATTTATTCATCAACATCACATACCCAAGTGTCCTTCATATGCAGACTTCTATTTTCTCATGTTGCCTTCTCTTCTTACTGCTACACGCACTGCCTGTCTTCTGTCTCAACTCTGCATACATATAGACCTTCCCCAATAGCATATGTACAGATCACACATACTCTTACACCTCCCCACTATTGGCTGGGTGGGTTATCTTGAGATCCAGGCTCTACCTTAATATCAACAACACTCATAGTCAAACACATATCACTCTTACCCCACTGGGAGGACCTTCCAAAATCTCATCTAGAGTGAGTCTATCACAATTCTAGAGTAAAATACACATGATCTGCACTCAGGGTTACACTTATACACATCTCAGAGTATATAGCAATTGTTCTGAAGAAAACTCATTTTCATATTCATACACAGATGCTTTTGTCCATATCAGTCTTCAGATCAGTTAGTATTTTGTTAGAAGAGATTGACAACTGATTAGTTTTAAACTGACAAATCTATTATTGACTTTTATAGATACACATGAACTATTGAAATGAAAAAGAAACTTACTTTCTGAATCTCTCTAAGTTCTTTATTTACTTCATCTATTTTTTTAGCTAACTGTTCCACTGATTTCTCCAAAACTTTTAATTTCTTTAATTCAGTCTCTTCCTCAGGACTGTTCTGTGTAAGACAAGAGAATATTACTATCATGAAGTATCTGGCTCGATGTGATGGATGCATTCAGATAAAAGGAAAAATGTTATTATAGTCATAGACCAATATACTGTATACGGGAACAACTGAATGCCACCCATAAATCACAACAAAAGTTACAGTAAAATTTTCAATGAGCAGGAGATTTGAATATATGACATAAGCGCACCCATATTCTATTTGTCTTAAGTTGATGCCTGATCTTACAGACAAGATAGCAAAATTTTGCAACTTGGAAAGGGTTGGTTATCCATAAGAAATTTAACATAAAATTCTTTAGGAAATCCAAAAATACTTCTAATCAGAAACATTTACAGTACTGAAATAACATAAAGTTCAATAAAGTAGGACATGTGCCATCATTTCAATGACACCCAAACCCCACAGGCAAATTCTATCATTGTAGGGAATGCCTTCCAGTGAAGGAAGAATGTCCAAGTGATTGAGTATAAGTGCTCAGCAGTCTATAGGGAAAGTGATATGCTAAGCTAGCTCTTCTGGTTTCAGGTGGTAACATATTTGCCTATAGCTGAGTTTCTGGAGCAGATAACAATCTATAATTGTCAAAATCTACAGGTTTTTGCTTTAGTGCAACCTCTGCTTGATTACAGATGCTATAATAAGTTGAAATATATTTATGACTGAGAAAGAGGGGACCATTCTTTTCATGACCTGTCTTCCAAATCCTGCTTCTAAGAAGCAACTATGTGGCTACACTGCAAAGAGTCATTTTACTGCAGATGTTCAATAACATTAATGGTTTCATATCTGCTAACCAAAGTATTGCCCGTTTCTTTAGTATGCTTCAGGATTTATTCACATGATTGAGGGGAAGAAAGTACAATTAACTTGAGTCTGAAGCAGGAGACCCTGAAATAATGGAGGATCCTGACAATCTTATTGACCAATATTAATGAGTGTTTAGAGCTATTCTTGGACCACAAAGCTGAAAAACTCATAAATTTTGCTAATAAGGTACTGCCTCCTCTGTAGGGAAGAAATTCTGCAACCTTCATAATTAAATGGAGAGCTACAAGGGATTGCTGTGACATGGCTAGATGTACTAAAGAAAAGATGTTCAAGGTTTTGACTCCATTCCTGTCACTTATAACCTGGCAGAAAAAAAACATTCTGTTCTGAAGTTGTAAGGTTTCCTTTGGAAAAATTCTGGTAAAAGTTTAAATAATAAGAATAAATCAACGGACGGCAGATTTTTTAAATAACAGGAACTAATAAGATTTAGACCATGCTACCAAGCAAAATGGATGCAATTAGTGGATAACCGTACCACTGAAATCAAGAATTTGGGTTAAAAAGAGATCTTTCACTACAAAACCTGTCTTCTGTTCATAAAAGTACAGTTTCTAAGTTTTCTGCATGAAAATCAATAAGATTTTAGGAATTTTTTTTGTTTAAATTGTTTCTTACGATCTTTTAATGTACCACTAGTGTGGGCCAGATATGTCAAGTTCAATTTGTCATGAGTGCCACGTAAGGACTAGCTTATTAGCCTGAGGGCTGCCATACTGAAGCTTTTTCATACAGTGAAACAAAAAATGAAGAGTACTACAGTATACTATTAAACATTAATTTATTAAATAGCAGAAAGAAATAGAAAGGTGCAGGCAACTATAAACACAGCAATACAATAGCTACTAGAAGTAGGGCAGCTGCTTGACTATATGTAGGGCTGCAGCCTGACAAAAAATGGCTCAGCGCCCAGTCAGGGCAAGGTGAGAGGCTGATGCACTCCTTACTCCACATTAAGGCACTGTCATAGCCAGGAACAGGGCCTATCAGCTTGCCTCTAGTAGCAGTGGTAGTAGCAGGAGCCATACTTTCTTCTTCACATAAGGATGGATCTATAGTGTATGGCCAAGATCAGCAAGCTACCCTACTGTGTGTGAGAAGCAGGTACACAAAATTACACGGGGGCCATTTTGATTTTGAAAACCCTCCTACAAGCTGCATATTGATTATTCATTCTCTTTCTTATACTGTAAAACAGCTTTCCATTAATTGAACTGTTTCATGTACTGTGTTAAGCCATTAATGGGATTTGTTAGGTTCTGACTTCCTATGTTATGTGAACCATGCCACTATAGTTTATTCAACAAAACATGGCAAGAACAAACCATGACTTTCTACAGTATGTGAGCCCAATTATACTAGTGTACTGAACAGAAATCTTTTGGTGGCAGTTGTGCAAGAGTTCATTAAATAATATAAATATATACATCTAAACTGGGGATTTGCATTTAAATGGAACAAAAGCAACAAATGCAAAGTTAAATTTTCTTATCCCCTTAATCTGAGCTTGAGGACATAAAATGAAATAAAATGACATAAAAGTTCCAAGAACAGGTGGACCAGAAAACAATGCTATCCTACATTTATCACATACAGGACAATTCACCAATGTCACTGATTTGCAAAATTCAATATAGACTTCATAAAATCACGGTTACCCTTTTTCCAATCAGCATGACTTTACAACCATTTTTCACTCCAAGCGTTGACAACGGTTGTTCCATTTCTTTCAGTGACTTTCCTAATAGGAAAAGAACAATCAAACCCTCATATTCATTTTCGGAAATTCAACAAACAAAAACAAAAAGAAAGCAAAGTTTAAATGCATTCACAAAATGACATGTGAAACAACTTTATCTTATAGAAGTATATTTGTATACATATGTCTATAAAAACTTAAGTACAATCTGTTTCCAAGAAGGTAATCAACAGTTATTTATTTATTTAATTTATATGCTGCCCATCTCCCTCAATAAAGTTATAATCTGACAGCCCATAGCATATATAAATATGGGTGTGTTTTATCTAAAGTTATCTACCAGTTATCCATAAATCGCAAAACTCACATTCTCACAGCATATCAATTTTATTTCATTACCTAGCTGTTCAAGCCCTTAGTGACATCACAGCACAGTGTTTATGACACCAATTTCTTTTAATCTAAGTAAGCCACATTTACAAATTACAGTAAACTATGGTACAATATGAGCAACAAGGAACAATTTTCAACATGTCACAGGATCCTGAGTTCACTCTTCTCCTAAGCAGCAAGGAAGAAGATTTGGATTATGTTTCTGTTTCAATTAGCAAAATGTAGTTACCAGGAGCTGAACTCAACCATGCCAGAAGCTTCATGTGTATATTTACTAATACATTTTTCTTTAAGAAGTAGGGGTGTGCAAAATGTTTTGCTTTGAAATGTTTTAGGTGAAAAATCTTATGAAGCATCCTGCCCCAAGTGCAAAACTACTGCTTTGGGGAGTGGGGAAGGGAGGAGATAGCATTTTGAAGTTCATGCTTCAGGCTCAGGTTGCCTCCAAAATACATGAAGTAGAATTGTGGGAAATGAGATGTTTTACAAAAAGCCCCACACACACACACACACACACACACACACAATATTTCAAACCAAAACACTTTGTTTACCTGTATTAAGTTCTATTCATTTCTTCAAATACACAGTTCAGAAATTATTTCAACAGTTAAATTTTATTTTAAATTTTTAAAAATTATTTTCAATTTTAATTTTCTTTAACATTATTAAAAACAGAAAGCAAGTGAAATCATTTGGAATGGTTTCCTCATTCTTGGATATTACTGATATTTTTGTGAATGTACATCAACCTTATTTTTCAACTGTTACCAAGTAAAAAGTTGAGTATGGAACATTATGAAAACATTTCTATATAAAAAAGATAAAAATGAATAATTTTCTCTTACACATTTTCCTCAATACACAGTAAAACAATTTTATATGATTTTAAAATCCACTCCCAGATGAATTAAAATACATTATTTCAGCTATCAGAATTAAATTCTTTTCCAACTAAACAGAGTATTTAATACTGAATACAGAAGGTACTTTGCCTACAGTTCTATATCTGGGACTAAGCCCTATTGAACTTAACAGGACTTGTGCTTGAATATACATGGAAGTTGTACTTACCCTTATATATCAGTTTCTGAAAAGAAATTGGAACTCCAGTTACTTGCTCAGTTAACAGAGCCAAATCATGTACTGTTGGTTGACTATCTTCTTGAGAATCAACCTGAAGATTATGTTTTTCATTGCCTAAAGAGAAACAACATGAAAACATATTCAGGTTATATTCAGGGAAAACATCAACTAGCATTAGAATCTTCTTTTTAAATCAACTTTGATCTTATACTACTGTATAAGATACTAGGCACAGCTCTAAATCTCAAATCTTTCAGAAACTAGGTAACAGCAGAAATTTCAAGGATTTTTGCTAGAAAAGTTATTGAATGCAGATAAGATAGAAATCATACTGTATATACATAGGAGCCTACTGCAGAAATCAAGCCATATACATGTGACAGCCCGAGGGTTTCAATCTCAATTTCCTTCCACTCTTGAATCAACAGACTTTTGACTATACTTTTTTCCACCTTGAAATTAAAATCCATGCAACAGTACCAATAGAAGAGAATATGTGTAGCTCAGGGTTGAACTGTGGAGTCCTTGGGGTTCTCTGAGCTTGGTTGTTTTCTTGCAAACGTTTCATTACCTGGATAGGTAACATCTTCAGTGCTAGAATGGGATGGGGTTTGCTCTCTGTTTATATACAGTGGCATGCCCTGCCAGTGTTGGTGGGAGTGTGGGTTTTGTTTTTTCCTCTGGTAGTTCCTTGATTAGGGTATTGTTTACTGCTTGATTGTATGTCTGGTGATAATCTTGGTGTTAATCTCTGCTTATCTAGTGATGATTGCTGGTGGGGAGATGTTCTGATCTTTTGTTTTCCTCTTTATTGTCTCTTTTGAATAGTGTGTAGATGTTGTTTATGTGCCTGTTGATGGCTATATTGTCTGAATACCAAGCTTTCAGGAATTCTCTCACATTTTTGGATTTAGCGTGGTCTAAGATGCTGACAGTTTCCCAATTGAAACTATGGTTGAGTCTGTCCATGTGTTGTGAGATTAAGGAGTTTTCATTGTGTCTTCTGACTGCTAGTTGGTGTTCATGGTAGCCTTCTGCCTGTCTGTCCTACATAGTGGTTGTTACAGTCCTTACAGTGTATGTTGTAGATGACTCCTGTTTTTTTCTTCTTGGGCTACTGGGTCTTTTGGTTTGCTTAAGATGTTTTGGAGGGCTTTAGTTGGTTTGTGTGCTATGGAGATGCCATGTGGTTGTAATAGTCTGTTGGTAGTTTCTGAGACATTTCTGATGTATGGCAGTGTTATCCTTTTCATAGCTTGTGTTGGTTGTGTTGTAGTAGGTTGAGTGGTCAGGCACTTTTTGATAAAGTTGCGTGGATATCCATTTTGTTGGAAGATGTTGTATAGGTGGTCTGTTTCCTTTTTCTGCTGTTCTGGGTTGCTGCAGTGCACTTGTGCTCATTTTAATAATGTTCTTACACAGCTCCTCTTGTGGGAGGTTGGGTTGTTACTTTGGTAATGGAATACTTGATTAGTGTGGGTTGTCTTTTGATAGACTTGGGTTTCTAATCTGTTGTTGTTTCCTCTGCTGTTGATGATATCCAGGAAGGGTAGCATGTTGCTGTTTTCTTCCTCTCTGGTGAATTTTATTCCTTTGAAAATTTTGTTGATAGTTTCATGTGTCTTCTCTAGTTGTTCCTTTTTCATTATAACAAAGGTGTCATCTATATACCGGACCCATGCGTTAGGTTGTATGTGTGGAAGTGCTATAGTTTCTAGGCGTTGCATTACAATCTCTGCTATGAGTCCTGACAGCGGTGATCCCATGGGTGTGCCTCTGATTTGTTGGTATATTTGTCCATTATAGCCGGGTAACAAAACGTTTGCAAGAAAACCACCAAACTCAGAGAACCTCAAGGACTCTACCATACAACAGTTCTGTCTGGTCTGAACACACTACTGTAGTTCTTACCTCATCAGCTTCAATTCTTATAGCTGCTGTCTGCAGTTTTAATTTTCTGAAACATATGTACTTTTTCTGACTTTTAACATTTTCATTAGATGAGCAAAAATATTCTGGTCACAAACGGTTCTGATCTTAAAACAACTATTTCAAGTGATTCAATCTCAGAATCAAGCACTTGTGCTCACTAGGGTTTGTTCCGAGCTAGAGACAAAATATGGCCATTCTGAGCAGTGTTACAGTATTTCACTTTGTATCTTTTCTGGGGAGCACACACTGGACTGAATTGTTGGATGTGAATAATTGCAGTTTGAATATAAGCTTCCTTGGCAAATATATTTGGCTGGCTGCCCCCACATCTCATTTTAGTAACAGTGTATGCTTATCGTTGTTTTAGCTTAAAGCAGGTAAGAACTAATAGACTACACAGAATGGAGAGGAAAGAAGATGCCAACATGTCAAGAGTCTTCAGAGAGGCTTTGTCCCTGTCATTTGGGAACATCTGAAACTGTTGCTAATATGTGTTGTATTGCTGATTTTATGATGACATTTGTCACCTGCATTTAATTCTACTTCTAAATTCCACATCTAAGCAAACTAGGGAAATTCTGTATTACATTTCTTCTTGTAGACCATAATGATGATATCACTTTTACAACTGCCTTATCATTAGGAAACAGATAGTGAAACAAGACATGTATTATTCAACCTCACTAGAAACAAAGAATGTATCTAATTTTTAACATCTTTTCATACTACTCTATTTTATGACCGAGTACGATTTTTTTTACACTTTGCAACGTAGTGTTGAATGCAGTAAGTACTTAAGCATTTAATGTTTTAGCACTTAAGCATTTTTTCTTCCTAATTTTAATCTGAGCTCTGTAAATTAACTTAACTGCAAACTTAAATAAGTGTGTAATAAATAAATTTGAAAATTAAATCAATATATCTCCATCTTCACAAAAATATCTTTTAAGGCATGCTTGCTTATTTACGGAAAATTGAGATTAATTTCTCACGTGAGGTGTACTATTTCTCATAGCACTGCTGCAGACATACATATATTAAAAGAGTCCTTTCATTTTAAATCAAGGCTTTCCTTTACAGCTTCGCCAATCACATATACCCCTCCTGTTTATGGCTACCTATCTACACATCCCATTTTCACCCCCAGTGATGGGCTCCAGTGCTGGCTGATTTAATCATATTAACAGTTCAGCATGTTTTCCGTCACACTGGAACCATGCAATTGTTATCCCTTTCTATAAAAATTAAGGAAATAGACTAGATCTTGCCAACTACAGACTCTTAGCCTGCTTAATACAATAAGCTATATGTTCATTGGAGTTGGGCGGCTAATAAATTCAAATCAATCAAATCAATCATCAAATATCTCTATCTAAAATTACTAGACTGGGTTGAAAGTGAAAATATTCTTGATGAGAAACAGGCTGGTTTTAGAAGGCATTGATAATCTCTGGACCACTGTCTAGTCCTTCACCATTTAGCTGAAAAATATTCCTCCCAACCCAAAGGTTCCCTCTTTTCAGCCTTTCATTTCAAATCAGCTTTTGATCCGATTCAAAGGGAGAGGCTGTGTGGAAAACTAAGGGGTTCCTCAACAGACAAAAGGCTGCTCCTTCTCATTCAGTCTTTCTACTCTTTTAAGAGTCAGATGCTGTCCCTGGGCACATTTTTCTGGAGCTGTTCTCACACAGAGAGGGCTGAGGCAGGGGTTTTAGCCCCTTTACATTTCAATTTATATATTAATTCAATAAACCAGGCCCTTTCAGTTCCTAATCATCACCAACCTGTATTAGCAGATAGAGTGGTTCCAACTCTTCTGAATGCAGATGATGTTGTAATCAAGTCTTCCAGACTGGAATGAGAAGGGCACTGAGAGCATTGGCCTCTTTTTGCCTTAAAGAAAAACTTGTAATCTTCAGAAAACTAAAGTGCTAGTATTTGCATGAAATTAAATCCATAACTGGCAATGTTTTGCCTCTATATGTACTATTCATCTTTTGTTGACTGAAGAACTGTATTAACTTTTATCTTTTACTTTATATCTTTTTATTTCTATCTTTGTATATCCATAGTATATATACACTTGTTTTCTTGCATTGGACTTGTGATTTATAGCTATAACCATAAAGATTTGATTTGATTCCCTTTCTATCACTATCTAATAATTATCCCACTGCAAGTCACTATGGCTAGAAAAGGCAGAGTAGCAACTAGAGGGGTGGTCAGAAGAAAACATTTCAACAGTTGCATGGAAGCTTGTTTTAGGAAAGTTCCTGCTCTTTCTGCAACAATAGGATGAGACTGAGGTAGGTCTCAATGTTGGAAGATAGGAACTTGGAATGATGGAACCAAAATAAAAAAGATGTCTGTAAAAGTGTTGGTGCAGTGCCACTTAGTAAAGACAAGTGTTGCAAGTTTACTGAATACTTCTGTTAGAGTATAAAGGAAAGAGGGTACTTGACCAGTAATAGCTTGAGCTCTACAAATGCATATGAACCCTGAAGATATCCTCAACCGAGTGGAACTCGGACTACCTACTGTTCAAAAATGGCTGTGTAAAACAGGCAAAAGCACTCAGCTGTGATTCTTCTCCACCAGTGAAAGAGACTGCTGCCCAAAACTGTCTCTGAGCTCCAGCAGTTTTTTGTGATAAAATGTGGTCTGAAGAGGTTCAGACTGAAGAGCCAGATTCTGTTCATTTTTTTCCCCTTAGAAATGGCCTAGGGCAATTCTAGAAGAATATGGCCTCCAAAAATGGCAGTCTTGACAGCCAGACTTCATGCTAAAATTCTGCACCAGCTGCAAATCTTGAATGGCAATCAAGCCTTTGTACTTGCTTGTAATCCAAGGATGGAGTAGAGTATCAAAAGCAATGATGATCTACCCCAGTAGAGAAAATTCTGGTTGAAGAGCTGGTCCAGACAGAAATCCCAGGAGAAGGGAACTAGACCAAGAAGTGAACTTTGCAGTCCCAGCAACAACCAGCACCCTGATTCCAGCATAGGATTCACCATGACAGGCTGAAACATGCCAGTCCTCTCTTGAAATGGCATGCCTGGTACTTTGCCAAGAGAAGAGAGACAACAGGACTTAGGTTTGAGCTATTCTGAGCATTTTGGAAGGGCTTTGAGATAAAGAATCTATGGGGATCAGAAGGAGGTAAACTAAATGACTGATCATGAAGTTTCAGCCAATAAAGTCAACTATTAATTTAATTTGATTAACTGTTAATTCATGTAAGCTCTATGTCTCCCCTATTTATTTGTACATACATTCAAATAGATATATGCTTCCATTCTAAAGGCATATAGATCTGTAAATAAACCTTGAGTGATTTATGTAATTCAGTTCATTGTTAATATTCATACTTTTATACAAGCTGTTTTAGTATCAGAGTATTCCATAAAATAGTCTCAGAGGAAAATTCTATAGGTACTCCTTGACTTATGACCATAATTGGGACCAGAACTTCTGTCACTAAGTGATAAGGTTGTTAAATGAATCACGTCCAAATTTATGATCTTTTTTGCCACAGTTGTTAAGCGAATCACTGTAGTCATTAAGCAAATCACACGGTTGTTAAGCAAATCCAGCTTTCCCCATTGGCTTTGCTTGTCGGAACCTCCTGGAAAAGTCACAAATGGTGATCACATAACCCCAGAACACTGCAACTGTCATAAATACCTGCTGGTTACCAAGCACCTGAATTTTGATCATGTGACTGCAGGGATGCTGCAACAGTTGTAAGTGCGAGGACAGGTCATAAGTCACTTTTTTCAGCACTGTCATAACTTCAAATGGTCATTAAACAAATGGCCGTAAGTTGAGGACTACCTTATGTTTTATAAGCTCTCCAGCTGCAAGTATTTTTTTTCTTCTCATTTCCAATTGGTAGAGCTGAAGCATGATGTAATTTTGTACAGAGCCACCCCAGTATAAACAGGAACAGAAATTCAGCTTGTTACAACTATTAGGGCTGTGTAGCAATCTAAATTCAAATTGGACATGGTGATTCAGAGGACACAGATGTATTTACACATTTGTCAGCTACTTCTTAAAAAAACTGGATTCACACGGCTCTAAATCACATTTTTCCTTTCAAATCTAGATTGCTATGCTGCCCTAGCACTTATTACGCATACTAAAAAAATGCTAAAATCATAGCTTTTTTTATCATTATAGGGATTTTTAAAGTATTTCCAAAAACGAATAATCTCCCCAGGCCAATTTTTATGATGGTTGAGTGGTAGGTAGCAGTCAGCATTTTCTACTTTTGTGAATTGGACAAACATGGGAGTAAGGGTTTGTTCTGAGCACAGATGTAAATTTTCTGGAAGTCTGGAGCCCTGAATTTTGTTTGGAGATTGTTGGGCGTTTTTTTGTAAAAATCAAAAATTGGGGAACAAAATTAAAGCAGTACTGTATTCATTTTTATAGTAACTTTTATTACTTTAAGAAATTAAAATGTGTTATGTATTTTGTGGTTTACTCATGAAATTAATGTTTGGCACATTTATTAAAAACAGAAGTATAATTTAGTCAGACAACAATTATGTTCACAAATTAAATTTACCTGAAAATGTTCTTTTCCTTAAAAATGGAACGATGAGAAAATCCTGTCATCCCTTTATATTGTCAAAAAATTAAGTTGAAGGTAAAAGAAACCATCAACATGATAATAACACAAAGTTATATGTACTGGCCATAAACCTTTGCACATTTTTTTAAAAAGCTGAAGAAAACAGGAAAAAACAGGTTCACTGCATATGTTTTGCCTTTAATACTCAGTTTCATTTTCTGAGCTATCACCACTATTAGCAATTTGTTTCTGATGAGAAGGGGACTGCATTTTTATTTCCTTGATAGACTTCAGATGTTGAAAACTGAAGGTTTGCTCACACTGAGATTGCTACTTTTTCACATTAGTGTCTGAACAAGAATTACAGCAATTTAATCCTGGAGATAAAAGTCTTCTTCCTGTTATAGGTTGGAAAATATCTGAGGGGAATAAAAGATAATAACATATAGGAGCTTGTCCCACTGTATAGATTATTTAAAATGAAAATATCATTGGATGTTCTTTTTATTCTAATTTTTTCCTATTTTACATATATAAACCATGGGGGGAGGAAGGGGGGGTCCTCTCTCTTTTTTTTAATAAGCCTTCACTTCTCCAGTTCTAAGTTCCCATTGTTTCTTACACGGCAGAAAAAGCTATAGTGGTAGAGGTAGAAACAGGAATTAACATTGTCTCCTAAATGGGTTTGGATAAACCATCAGGCCATGGTTTAGGAAACTATAACAAAACAGGCTGTGGTTAAAGCACTCCTCCTTAGCCACAATTCATCCCCTAGTCTAGGTTCAGACAATTTCCTGGATCAGGAGGCCCTTCTCTCAGTCACTCATGCCATGGTCACCTCCATATGGACTGTTGCAATGCACTCTACATGGGGCTACCCTTGAACAGTATTTGGAAGCTGCAGCTGGTGCAGGATGAGGCAGTGCAGGCAGTTATGGGCGCCTCTAGGACTGCACATGTAACACCTCTGCTGTGCAAGCTGCATTGGGTGCCAGTCTGCTTCCAGGTCCAATTCAAGGTGTTGGTTATGACCTTTAAAGCCCTTCATGGCATGGGCCCAGGTTACTTGAGGAACCGTCTTGTCCGCATTACACTGACCTGTCCCACCCAGTCCAGCAAGAATGGTACATTACGAACCCCATCGCCTAGAGAGTTTTGACTGGCAGGGTCCAGGAGAAGAGCCTTTTCTGCCGTGGCCCCTGCCCTCTGGAATATCTTGCCCCCTGAGGTGAGATTGGCCCCCACTCTGTTGGCCTTCCGAAAGGGTGTTAAGACCTGGCTCTGCCAACTTGTATGCGGATCCAGGGGGGGTTCACAGCACTGGGGGCGTTTGGTAGCCTGAGGATGCTATCTCTGCCTTTTTAGTTTGCACTGTAGTTTTAACTTTTTAGCTTAATCTTAACTTTTTGTAGTTTTTTAACTTATATATTTTTTCTAGGATTTTATAATTTTCTATCTGTAATGCCACCTAGAGTCACTTGTATAGTGAGATGGGTGGCATGTATACATTTGAAAAATAAATAAACTCAGTGGAACTAACTTCAAGATGACTTGGCTTCTTATGTGAAAAACAGTTCACTGACTGATTTGGTTAATGAAGATTTAATGAATAACTGGCTGGGTTCATACAACCCACTAAACTAAACTTATAATTAAATGTGTTATATGCACCCTGTCTGCTTTGTTTTGTTTTTGTTTTGGTGCCTCTACTTAACAAGTCATATGCACAAACACACACATCAAGTAAATCTTGGCTGATTCCAGGGTTGACCCTATTTAATACTTGAACCATCTGGGAAGTTCAGAATTGTAGACTAGACTAGGAAGTCAAAAGAAGAAATCATTCTGGAAGAAAACAATGGCAATCCAATTCTGTGTTACTGCCAAGAAAACTACATGAATGTAAGTCACCAGGAGTTGATCTCAATTCAAAGATTATTTTTTTATACACACACAAAATTGATACTTTAAACTTCTGTAAAGTTTAAGTTTACATTTTGTCTCCAAATCCCATACCAATTTTAAATGAAAACAGATCACATATAAAGAGCAAGAAGTTGTCCTGTCCACTTTTGGAATATGGCCCTTGATATGCCATGCAAAACTTAATATGATCAAGATGATAGATGAACATCTATGTACTAGGCCATAATTTGTTTAGTTTTAGTTTAATGTGATAACCAACCAATAATGTGACTTCTCAGTTGATGGACTGTTACATATTTCCCAATTCTTCTTTTACAGGGCAAGACTAGTAATTCTACTGTCAACTGTGGTTGATTCACTGTATCATGATTACAAAAATCTTTTTGTTTACTCAGGACAATCTATGAATAAAGTTAGCATCTCAGTACCATTTCCAATAATTCTATAACATTGGTCACTATTACTATATTCATAATCTAGATTTTGAAAAATGGGTGATTTAGTTGCTAAAGCTACCTAGTTGATTTTATGACATACATGACATTTAAACTACTAACTGGCTACATTAATAATAGATTAAATATGATCAGTCAGCCAATACATTGAATCAT
Source organism: Liasis olivaceus (assembly GCA_030867105.1). Taxonomy (NCBI): domain Eukaryota; kingdom Metazoa; phylum Chordata; class Lepidosauria; order Squamata; family Pythonidae; genus Liasis; species Liasis olivaceus. The sequence goes on from CM061351.1 coordinate 63,263,819, forward strand.
AAACTAATTGAGTGGACTGAGCTCACCTAGTACAACTCATCCAAAAATAATCTAATCATGAATGCCAGTAATAAAGCTATTATTTAATTATGTCTCAGAAGAACTTACAGGTGAAACTCGAAAAATTAGAATATCGTGCAAATGTTCATTTATGTCAGTATGGCAGCTCAAAAGGTGAAATCAATATATGAGATAGACGCATTACATGCAAAGCGAGATATGTCAAGCCTTACTTTGGTATAATTGTGATGATTATGGCGTACAGCTTATGAAAACCCCAAATTCACAATCTCAGAAAATTAGAATATTACATGACATCAATAACACAAGGATTGGAAATAGAACAATATCGGACCTCTGCAAAGTATAAGCATGCATATGTACTCAGTACTTGGTTTGGGCCCCTTTTGCAGCAATGACTGCCGCAATGTGGCGTGGCATGGATGCTATCAGCCTGTGGCACTGCTGAGGTGTTATGGAAGACCAGGATGCTTCAATAGCGGCCTTCAGCTCCGCTGCATTATTCGGTCTCATGTCCCTCATCTTCCTCTTGGAAATGTCCCATAGATTCTCTATGGGGTTCAGGTCAGGCGAGTTTGCTGGCCAATCAAGCACAGTAATCCCCTGGTCATTGAACCAGGTTTCGGTACTTTTGGCAGTGTGGGCAGGTGCCACGTCCTGCTGGAAAATGAAGTCAGCATCCCCATAAAGCTCGTCTGCGGAAGGAAGCATGAAGTGCTCCAAAATCTCCTGGTAGACGGCTGCGTTGACCCTGGACTTAATGAAGCACAGTGGACCAACACCAGCAGATGACATGGCTCCCCAAATCAACACAGATTGTGGAAACTTCACACTGGACTTCAAGCATCGTGCATTGTGTGCCTCTCCATTCTTCCTCCAGACTCTGGGTCCTTGGTTCCCAAATGAGATGCAAAAGTTGCTCTCATCAGAAAAGAGGACTTTGGACCACTGGGCAACAGACCAGTTCTTTTTTTCTGTAGCCTAGGTAAGACGCTTCTGACGTTGTTTGTTGTTCAGGAGCGGCTTGACAAGAGGAATACGACATTTGAAGCCCATGTCCAGGATCCGTCTGTGTGTGGTGGCTCTTGATGCACTAACTCCAGCCTCAGTCCACTCCTTGTGAAAGTCCCCAACACTTTTGAATGGCCTTTTCCTGACAATCCTCTCCAGGCTGCGGCCATCCCTGCTGCTTGTGCACCTTTTTCTACCACACTTTTCCCTTCCACATAGCCTTCTATTGATGTGCTTTGATACAGCACTTTGGGAACATCCAACTTCTTTTGCAATTACCTTTTGGGGCTTTCCCTCCTTATGGAGGGTGTCAATGATGGTTTTCTGCACAACTGTCAGGTCAGCAGTCTTTCCCATGCTTGTGATTCCTACTGAACCAGCCTGAGAGACCATTGAAAGGCTCAGGAACCCTTTGCAGGTGTTATGGATTCATTAGCTGATTAGAGTGGGACACTTTGAGCCTAGAATATTGAACCTTTTCACACTATTCTAATTTTCTGAGATTGTGAATTTGGGGTTTTCATAAGCTGTATGCCATAATCATCACAATTATACCAAAGTAAGGCTTGACATATCTCGCTTTGCATGTAATGCGTCTATCTCATATATTGGCTTCACCTTTTGAGTTGCCATACTGACATAAATGAACATTTGCACGATATTCTAATTTTTCGAGTTTCACCTGTATATGTGGCTCCATTTTGGGAGCCAAAAATGGTTTACAGAATATAAACAAGATTAAAAACAAAAATTAATTAATAACATTACAATCTACCAATCTGATGGAGCACCCTTCATGGGTAGCATGATCAACTCATACCTAAATACTATCCAAACAGCCATCTTTTTACAGCTCTATGAAAACGTGGTAAGGACGGGATGGTCCAGGTATCCAGGTATAAGCTATTCTAAAGGCACACAGTGCTTTTCTAGATCTTTACCTGACCAGATAAAGTGTGAATCCAGCCAATGTATATGCCTCGTCTAACTCTTAACTTTACATGTGTTCATGGGAAATCTAGTTCAGCCTTCCCAACCTAGTTGCTTTGGAAGATGCTGAACTACAACTCCCATTACGCATACCCAGGCCAGCAAGACCACTGTCATGGGGGATGATGGGCTCTGTCGACCAACATCAGGTTGGTAACAGCTGCTCTAAGCCTGTATTACGCAAACTTTGGTTTTACCTTTACCGATTTTTAAATTATGCACACACTCACCAAAATACAGTATGGCCGCCGGGCCAACTGGTAGATTGAATTCGATCAACATTCAAAAGAAATGGGAATAGGGTGGGGAAACGAAGGCGGAAACTTCAGCACGAGAAAAACAAGAGAATTTCTGTAGTCGATCCAGATCCGCGGACACGCTTCCTCCCAAACCAGGTCTGCGTCCTGGCTGGCTAGCTGTCACACGAGACTGCGACAACCAGGGATCAGCGGCTTGTCACAGCCGAACCGATAACAAGTCAGCGAGGAAGGCTTACCCGCCCCCTTCTTCTCCCCCGTCTTCGGCCGCGGTTCCAGCTCTTACCGTATGTGACCGTTACCATCACGGCCGAGCTCTCGTCAGGCACCGCCATTCCTGCTCGCTCAGCCCTCCGCTCGATCTGCCTCTGAGTCCCCCTGCTGCCCGGCAGCTGCCTCTCCTTCCTTCCAGTCCGGAAATTGCCCGGCGCCGAGAAAAGGGGAGGGGGCGGAAAACTTCCGACAACCAGCTCCTCTCCTTGAAAGCTGCCGCAGTGATTGGTATAGGGGAGGGTAAAGAGATACCACCTCCCTTGTACTATAAATACTGCAAGATACATCGGAGAGCCAGGGTCAGGCAGCGTTGACGTTCATTAAATAGAAGACTGTTACCAGACACAGCTTATTCCATCACACGATGTCAAAGAAAAAGTTTGCAGTAACACGATTCTGAAGGAGGAGAGTACTGTTCTAGCATTATGTGTATTTGCTTGTCTGCTCAAATTGAATGCCCAAGGCGGCATATATCTTAAAGATAAAAACAAATGATAATTATACATGGTATTGTTTTGCATATGTATCAATACAAACCATATTGTGCTGATACCATCAGAGCAGGACTTTGTGATAGGACCCTAATTGACAGATGAGAAAGGGCCTCAAATCCAGCAAGCTTGTCACACTTTGAAGTAATTGAAATACTTCTATTTTTGCACAACATTTATAAATCAGACCATTTATATGACCTAGTTCTGGTCATATGATATGCCTTTTTGCACCTTCAAGTCATCTTATTCTGGCCACTGCCTGGATAAATCCCTGCAGTTTTCTTGGCAACATTTTCAGAAGTAGTTTGCCATTGTTTTCTTCCGAGGGCTAAGAGCAAGGGACTGGCCCAGAGTCACCCAGCTGGCTTCATGTATAACGCAGGACTGGAACTCACAATCTCCCAGGTTCTAGCCTTATACCTTTAACCCCTACACCAAACTGACTCTCATTATATTCTTACCCATTATTAATTTTCTTATGCTTTATTAACCAAAGTTTCTGGGTATTCATATGTTATTCACATGCTAGGCTAAAATGTAATTAGGTAGTTTAAAGTTCAGTGTGTTGCCTGGATACAGATTGTACTGGGACCATAATTTTTACTCAAGGTTTGTAATAGATTTACCCATCTTATCCTAGGCTCCCAGTTTCATCCAGACCAAGAGTGGACATTGAGACCTTTTTTTTCAGCCTCCAAACATGGTTTTAAGAAATTAATCCAGCTGACCATTTTCACACAACACATTGAACCATAAAAATAAAGGAACCCTAAACTGTCTGGGTTCATAATATATGGCACTTGCAAAATAGCCAAAACCATATTTTACCTAGCACCTTTCCTTAGCTTGTGCTTCCTTTGCATAAATGTGCCCCAAATATCCCTTTTTTAAGCAAGCAACCAGGCAGGACAGTTTGAAATCAGGTGACACTACACCTCCCACCCCAGGGTTGGGATTAGCTTGGCATCTACTGGCTAATTTAGGCTGGGGCTGGCATGACCTGTCCTTCCTCTGGTTCAGGGCCATTTTGCTTTACACAGAAGGAGAGTCTAGTTCTTTCAAACCAGGTTGTCCCACTGTACCCAACAGTTCTACAAACTGATCCCAGTTCAGAGAGCTGGATCAGCCTGAAGGGCAATGGCAGCAGATGGGGTGGGAGGGAGGAATGCACCTTACTGTAAAGTGGGAGGAAATCATCTTTCTGTGTCTGCTGTGCAAGTCTCCCTGCACTTTCAATTGTTCTTTTGGACTGCCTTTGAACACAGGTGTAGCATTCTTCTGCAATTGCCCCTATTATATTAGTTAATAATTAAGCTTCCTTTGATTGCAGCTACATTTGCATAAAACCAGAGTGAATTTTGGCAATGGCTAAAGTGGTCTAGCCATCAGTCAGAACTCTTGTCTCCTTATCCTCATCCCATGTTAAGGAAATTGATTAACTTTTGGTCTACTACCTTATAGCAAATAAACACAAACAAGGAGTGTGATTGGTAGTTTTTTTCCTGCTGGCTAAGTGATGTTTCTTTGGGAGAGGAGAGAAACAAAGCTGAGGAAATTCACCAATCCCTCTCTTTAATATGTCATGTACACTGTAAATAAGGGAAGCATCATTTGCCTGTATAGTATCTGTGGCAGGATAACAATCATCAGTGGGAGCAACACATTTTATGCTGGTACAGTTTTCTGCCAGCTCAAGAGCTGGTGGATAATACTTTAACTCAATAATGAAACAGAGCTCCTAGTAAGTTGCACTGAACCCAGGAACAGATGTATATGTGTAAAATGACTATACATGTAAAATGATCTCCCTTCAGGATTTGAAGAGCACACTCGGGCCTCTATTACATTGGATTACCATATTCTGTAAATGCAAATTGAAAATAAGACCTAGTTCACACAGCATATTAAACCATGTGCTTTATTCAGGTTTGGCTTAGTCTCCTGTATGAACCTAGTAAAGATGTGCAATATTTGGATCCAAAGTGGGCAAGAGTTGAGGATACATATGCTGGATTCAAAGAACCCTTTCCTATTTTGGATCCAAATACTGCATACCTCTACAACCTAGTCATTGTTTTTTAAACCATGATTTTCAGCTAGTATCTTGCGTGAACCCAGACAACAATGGATTATTAAAAAAATCTTGATTAAGTAAAACATAATATGAGAACTCTGTCTCAGCAAGATCACATTTTCTTAACACAGTAAAGATACCATTGGTGAAAGAATTGCTCATGGTAGTGAAAAAATAGCATTAAATGCACACTTGCAACCCAAGATTTGTAGCTGACCTTGACATGAAAATGGCCTATATATCATCTGTGGAGAAAAAAAAATACTGGCTCAATGTAATCAATGGGACTATGGTATCTTCTGTCTTTGTCATCTGTTTTGACCATCTGAAGGTGTTTGTATTGAATCTGTATTTGTGATTCCCATAGTGTGCGAACGTAAAAATTCTATTTCAAAAGTTTTATCAGTACTTAACTATTTATTTTTAAGCCAGGATCACACAACTTATGCAAAACCCAAATCATATAATTCAGTGTGATGTGTGAACACTGCCATTGTGGTTTATAAAAAATCATTTATGTCGACAATTCCAATATTGACTTCAGAAGCACCCTTTAAACAATGGCAATGCAACATTTCTAAGTTTATATGGCAAGGGAAAAAACCAAGAATAAAATATAAAGTTTTGCAAGATGTGAAAAAAAGAGGTGGTTTGGGTCTTCCTGATTTGAAACTGTATTATGTAGCTTGCTGTTTAGTATGGCTTAAAGAATGGATTACCTTGAGAAATGAAAAATTATTAAATTTGGAAGGTTATAATTTGAGATTTGGATGGCAGATATTTGTGGTATGATAAAGTTAAAGTTAATGTGGACTTTAAAAACCACTATATTAGAAGATCTTTATTAAAAGTTTGGACTAAATGCAGACCACTTTTATGCCCTAAGATGCCAATGTGGACCTCTATACAAGAAGCTTTCTATAGAACTGAAACAAGAGATAAAAATAAATGGATGAGATACAAAGACTTATTAGAAAAAGAACAAGGAGAATATAAAATCAAATCAAAAGAGCAATTGGTTTTAGAAGGACATACTTTTCAATGGCTTTCTTATATGCAATATAAAGAAAAATTTAAAATCGATAAAAAAGAATTTGGATTTGAACAGAATAAATCGGAATTTGAAATTCAATTATGTGAAACAGATGAACACTTAATAGCAAAAATATATAAATTATTGTTGAGAGAAGAAATGGTTGAAGAACAAGTTAAAGAATGCATGATTAAATGAGCAAAAAATATTGGACATAATATACATATGCAGCAATGGGAAAATATGTAGTCTAAAGTATTAAAATTTACTTTATAATTTGAAAGAAAATGTTTATAAAATGTTGTATCGATGGTACATGACACCCCAAAGACTGTCAAAGATGTATGGGACAATTTCCAACATTTGTTGGAAATGTAACCAACAGGAAGGGTCCTTTTACCATATGTGGTGGACATGTAAAATTGCAAAGAAATTCTGGACTCAAATACAAACCTTGATGCAGAGCATACTACAAATACAGATTCCATTTAAACCAGAATTATTCCTGCTGGGGATAATGGATTTTCAAATAGGAAAACATCTTATTAGAATTACTCAATACATGATTATCGCAGCAAGACTTCTTTATGCACAATTTTGGAAAACCCAGACACTACCAACAATACAAGAATGGTTGTTAAAACTGATGGACATGGCAGAAAATGATAAACTGACTTGTTAATTAAAAGAAGATTCAAATAATTATTACCTTAAAGAATGGAAACCATTGATGGACTATTTGCAAAATGCAGGCGGGGCAAAGCTTACATGGGGATTTGAAGATTAGATTATAAATGTAATGGGATATATTTTGACAAAGAATTATTCCCACTTAATGCATTAAAAACTAGCACTTATGACACTCTTATTATTCCTAAAACCAGAGATAGATTGGAAGTTATCTATTTTTCATGTCTTTTTTCTTTTTCTTTATCTCACTTTTTCTTTTCCTTTTCTTTATAATTTGTATTTTCAATTTTCTTTTTCATTTCTAACTTTTAACTTTGTAATCTTAAAATTTCAATAAAATACTATTAAAAAAATCATTTATGTCTTAATTTATTGTATTAATCCAACCAAAGCTGTTCCTATTGGCTGTGTTTGCGTGATGCACCCACACTTTTCTTAATTATGGAATATTCAGTCTTCTAAACTTACATGATACAAGGAACCATAAACTAATCTCATAGACTGGGTTCAAACATGCTGGAGTAAAATTTGGTTAATCTGTTCCAGCGTACTATGCAAACCAAGAAATGGTTGCAATCCAGAGTCTGAAACACATTCACGTAAGAGGCTTATCTGGCTCCTTTTCTTTTATATTGTTTGTTAAAAGCAAACTAAGCCACTCAGTCATCAGTGTTTTGTCTTTACCCTTAACCATAAGTCATTGTTAAAGCTGGTTTACTCATTGCACTAATCCATTATGTGTCTTGTTTCAAAGAGCTATGCAAATTTAGACAACCATTGTTAAATAAACCAAGCTTAGCACAATGTATAAACTCACTCTGTAAGCTTGCTCTTAAACGTGTAATGGGAACCTCGCAGTAAAATGGTTTCCTTAATAATCCAGGCGACCACTGGATAGCAGCAAAGTGATATCTCTTTGCGTCTTCCGTTGATGTTTGGAGCCCAGACCTCGTAGCCCTCTCTCAGTCCAATCTGTCAGAGTACATTGCCTGCTAGAAGTTTTGAAAGTAAAATGAAGACAATAAACAAATATCCCAAACACTTTCCTGCGTCCCTCTTATTCCGTACTTTATTTCCATCCTTCCCTTTTTCGGAGCAAAACACATCTAGCCGGTATTCCGAGCAACATCCTCGTGCTGCTAACAAACTCCCCTCCTCCACGGTGCTTTTCAAAGGAACCCGGAAGAGCTTAACTCTCTTATATTCAGCCTTTCCTTACAATCTTCCGGTCTTTACCCCAAATGTCACTCGCAATCTCTACCGTCCGCTGATTGGCTGTCGTGTCAGAAGGGCGATACCCATGAGCAGGCGCAGTGGGTAGTTTCCGGGTCCGAGGAGGTAGTGAAACTTTTGAGGTGTCTCTTTGTTTTCCAGTTGTTTGGGCTGTATTTCCCTGGTTAGCTGCTAAGATGAATCGCTTATTCGGCAAATCGAAGCCTAAGGCGCCACCTCCGAATCTGACGGACTGTATTGGCACGGTGGGTATCCGCACAGGGAGAGAGTGGGGGCTGGAAGACCGTCACCGCCGGATTCTCTAGCTAAGAAAATCGTCGTCCCCATCTAGTCGGAAGGCTGAATCTCTTTGTACGAAACTTTCAGTGGAGCAGTCTTTTGGCAGCTTTGCTGTGTTTTACATAATCTAGGGCTGAATGAGAAGACGTGGTCGCTAACAGGGCAGCAGATGCCTTCCATTCGTGTGCTGCTCTCTCGGGGGAAATATTTGCTGGTCGTTAGCCCGTCAAATAAGAAGCATTTCTAATGTAGTTTGAGCACTGACTTGAGTATGTCCCATTCGTTCATACTTTAAACTTGTATTGTAGCCATGACATTCTAAACCACAGTTTCATGAACCCTTGGCCGTGACTTGAAGTGTTCAGATGTAGTCAGTCATTTGATTCATGCCTTCTGAGCCATGGTTTGTTTGTTTATTTATTTATTTAGTGGACTTGTCCCCGCCCATCTCCCCACAATGGGGACTCTGGGCGGTTTGCTTAACTGTGGTTTGTTGCATAAATTGTAGTTGGCTGAATTCACAGAATATGCTGTGTTTTGCATGGTGTGGTGGCTGGGGTTTATATAAAACCAAAGAACCCATGTTTAGGTTGCTAATCATTTTTACCACTTTCCTTTTATATCAAAGACTGTAATGCAGCAATTCAGAAGCCAGAATCCAAAGAATTATGTGGTTAATTCTGCCTATTTATAATGGTTGGAGGTTTGTGCTTTTTAAATAACAACCCTCAGTCTACCTGGCAAGCTAGTTCAAAACTAAGGGGATTTTTTAAAAAATGTGTGTGTGGGGGTGGGGGGAGACAATAAATATATGGCCATGCCTTTGATGAGTTCTTGGATTCCAGCCAACATAACTTAGGATGTATTATGGAAGAAAATCTCAGGAAAAAAATTATCTTTTTTAGTATTTAGAAGTGAAGATAGGGGCACATAGAGGAACTGAACACAATAAAAATCTCAAGTGTCAGATCCAGTTGTTATTTTCCTCTTATGTGTACCCAAGACTTACTTAAGCAGCATAACTGGAGATTAAATGTTTTAATTAGAATTTTGGTTACAAATTAAAGTTTATACATGTTTATGTACCAATTATATAGCAGTTATTCTTCTTTGACCAGAGATAGTAAAAAAAAAATCCTTGTTTCTCCCCTCACCCTTAAGTGTTTACAAATAAGTGCTTTTGATATAGAAACCATTTTTCTTATTACTTTTTCTTTATATAGGCAGCTAGAGCTCCCCCAGGTTACTTTTTTAAAAAAGTTAGCCCCTCAAGAGGCCTCTAGTTTTTTATTTCTTTGGCGATTCCTTTTCTGAATAGCTATTCTTGATACACAAAACTGACAATTTGCTAAAGATTGTATATTTAGTATTTGGGTAAATACTGTAGCATATTTTCTCTTTTTACTTTGATTGGTAATGTCTTTGCTGCCAGTTAATAAGATCTTTATTCATTATTCCTTACTAAAGGTGGATAGCAGAGCAGAATCGATTGATAAGAAAATTTCTAGACTTGATGCAGAACTGGTGAAATATAAAGATCAAATGAAGAAAATGAGGGAAGGGCCTGCAAAGGTAAGGTGTAAACAGTTTTATGGTGAAGTGATTTATGTCTGGTCACATGATGACTAAGTCTCCTGGTTTTTAGGAAGATTCCTAAATGTCAGTATCAGATCTGTACCAGAGTTCAGAAGAAAACAAATGATTAAGACTACAATAGAGTCTCGTTTAACCGACCTTCGCTTATCCGACATTCCATCTTATCTGACGCCCCTAAAAAACACAACAACATGCATAAATCGGTGACGAGAAAAGTGTGCCGCTTGTTTGCGAGCGTGAGTGTACGTTCTTGTTGCTCCTGACAGTGGCGCCGCAACGCAAAAATCGATTGCAACAGGTGCAGCGGATCGGGGGTTTTTTTGTTGTTGTTTTTTTACCGCACTCAATCGTTACTGTGTGTTATTTGACATTTTCGTTTATCCGACGTTCTGCTGGCCCGTTTATGTCAGATAAACGAGACTCTACTGTATATAATGATGGGAGAAGTAGGGTTGTACAGGGCTTGAAATCAGTGACCAAAAGGAGTTGCTGAGTGCCAGCACCTGTCTGTGACTTTTTAAAACAGCTACACACCTTACCATATTAGTTTTGCCCAGCAAATGCTATTATTATTGATGCAACTAAAGAAGTCCTGCTTGTATTATATGATTTTGAATCTAGAGTGGGTATCATGTTGGACTTGGAGCTGCATATCTTGTGTTCAGATCCTAGCAGAGCCTTAGACACTAAGTCCTAATGAGGTTGGTCTGGTTTTACCTTAGCAAATTACTAGAACCTGGTTATTGTATTGTGTAAACCGTGGTTTATAACTTAGTATAAAATGTCATTTTGGACTAGTTAATAACTCTTGGTTTAGTGGAACTTGGCCTAACTCTTGCCTTTGTTTCTCAGGACTTATTTTATGGTAAATGTGAAATGTATGATACAATATTCTTAACATCAGATGCAATGTGAATTTTAACTCTAAGAGGCATGTAACATAGTGAGCGAAGTCTTTGACTTCAGCATGGGAGATCAGGTTCAAAATCCTTACTTATTTGGTTTTGGACCAGGTACACACTCTGACTGGGTTCATACATCATGTTAAGTTTGTTTTAACAACTGAATGAGGCACAATTCATACATAATGTGAAGCTTTAGAGCAAGGTTTGCAACTGACAATGATTGAGTCCACAGAATATGATAGGCCAAAGCCATTCAGATTATATTGTGGCTTAATATGTGTGGATCCATGTTCACTGTATTTCCAAATACTTAAGCCATAGCTTTGCTTCTAAACCAAATTGGCTAACTTCATGCAACTCATTAAGTCACAAATTGCAATAAGCAAAATGCATATTGAGCAAAGTGTATTGCATGTATGTAGTGCATTTTTATTGTATCTGGTGTCTTCTTCAGAAAGTATCTTATCAGGATAAAGAGGTAATAGAAGAGGAAATGAACTCTATGAGGAAAAATTAAATAAACAATTTAGGGTTAAATAAAGGTTGCTTGCTTAATTGGTTGATGACTGCTAATCTTATCAAAGAGCATCTTATTGGTGCTTACTGGTCATAGGCATTATAGCAAGAATCTTGTATATAATACATTAAATGTTTCTATTCAGCTATTAATCCTTATTGGGTTTAACATCTGCTTTTACCTTTTCTTTAGAACATGGTAAAGCAGAAAGCCCTGAGAGTGTTAAAACAGAAGCGAATGTAAGTTTCATACTCTTTTAACCTTTGTGTTCAAATGAGTGCCAAATCTGAAGGGATGGGAAGATGAGTCCTCAATGTTATGTTTTTAACTACGCTGCTACTCAACCATTCTTTTGTAGTGAACCTGGAAATAAGATGGGTCTTGTCACTCATTTTGCATTGCATATTGCATCTTGGGTGCCTCTAATCCTAATTTCCCAACTGCAGTCCATTTCATTGTTTTATGGCAGAGAAAGAAGAAGAAAGTGAGGTCATTAGGATGGAAAGAGAAGGAACTTACTTTCTAGAACAGATTGGAAGGAATAGGATAGTATAGTTCTTTATTACATTGGAGGAGGAGAGCCTATGGTGGCAAAAAGTCAAGAATCTAGTAGCACTTTTTCTGATTGTTAGTGGGAAAAGGTGCTACCAAATTCTTGATTCTTTATTGCAGTCAATGACCAGAATTCTTTCTGCAGGTTAACTAAATAAATGAAATAAAACACAAACATAAAATGATAACTACACCATTTAGGCAATCAGGTCATGACAAATTTTACAGACAGTAACATTCAAGGAACTGAATGTAATTTCTGTCTTACAGGCATAGCTGTACGTAAATTAAGTCAGAATTGTCTAGGTACTTCATCAAATTGGGAGTTATAAAACATGCATCCTTATAGAAGGCATAATGCAACGAGGACATTAACATTTAAACTTGTAAACCACCCAGAATCACTTGTGTGCGATTTGGCAGCTATTTGGTGTAGTGGTTAAGGTGCTCGCCTAGAAAGCAGGAGATTGTAAGTTCTTTCTCATGAAAGCTGGCTGGGTGACTTTGGTCCAGTCACTCTCTCTCAGCCCAACCAACCCACCTCACATTTATTTATATACTGTATATAAATAAATGGCAGGATAAAAATCTAATAAAAAATGAATATGCTAATGTTAGTGCTCTTATTTTTTATCATATCTAAATTTGCCCTGCTGTGTAATATGTTGCCAGGAAAGTTCTTCTTTTCTAATGTTGTGTCAAATTTGTTTTTGCAGCTGTCAGAATATATCTTAGTAAATTGTGATATTTTTCATTTATGTTTACTGGAATACTACTAAAACTCTCGTGTCTGTAACCTTCAGCTGGGCAAAAAGGTGTGTCATAGGGCAACAATTTTTGAACCAAAGTGCCTCAAATGGGCTAACTTATAATGTGTCCAAAATCCAGGACTCATTACTCCCATAGGATTGAAATTTGGGAGATTTGTGGCCACTTCTGCACTGCTGCACCACTGCAGTCAGCCCAGGTCATGTGATCATCATGGGCGTATCTCCAACCTCTTTCCTGCCTCCCTCTGTCCCCTACATCCAATTGGCTGTCGGCAAGTCCTGATGGGCAAGTAGTGATTGGCTGCTTTGGAAACAAGGCAGAAATTTGAAATCTCTTAACAGCCATGGGCACTGAGGGAATGATGAGGGAATGACTTGGATGCCTGCTGGTGAGGTAGGACTGGCTGAGGGGGGCACTGGTGGACGACGGGTGAGCCCTTTTCCCTCGGGGGAGGGGGCCCTTGGGGACACACCAGAATGGGGAGTTGGGGTGCACTTTTCTTCACAGTCTGCGGCTCCCTTTGTTCCACCTCCCCCCATCAAAGTGACAGGGAGTTTAGCAGGTCAGCCAATGTGGTGGAATGGGATTGTGGAGGCCAGAGTCAGGGAGTCAAGCATTCTCTTTCGTCTCCCAAAGTGAGAGGAAGAGATAGGAGGAGGAGACTGGCACCTCCCTGAGGAATGCAGGCGCTGTTTACTGATTGACCCTGGGAACTGGTTCCAGTCTGGGAAGATTCTTGATAGAGGTGGTAGCTAATAAACCTTGCTGGATTGAATCTGCATGGTCTCCTGGAGTTCCCTGGGCTAAACCTGACAGCCAAGGAGGAGGAGGCAGCTTCACTGGGGCTCTCTTGAGAGTCGTGAGGTGAGGGCAAATGGTACAAGCCTATTATATGGAGGGAAGGAAGGAAGGAAGGAAGGATTTCTGACACTCCCTGCCAGCTTCCCACAAGCAAAGTCAATGGGGAAGCCAGCAGCAAGTTGGAAGTCACTCCTTCTCCCAATGCTTTTTTGGGTACCCGTGTTTAAGTAAGGAAATATCTCTGAAACATTGACCCAGCGGGTCACAGGTCATCTAGTTATACCTAATAAGAATATTTGAGGATTTTCTGAATATTTGGATGTATTTCTTTCCATTGCTTTTGGGGTTTTTTTACATAACCACCACATATGATAAAATGTTCCTTCTTTGTTATGGCATTTACAACAGGTACGATTTGTCTATGTTGGTAATTATTGATAGAGTTATATACCATCTCTAAAACATTTTATCCCAATTTTTTTTCTTAAATTATAACTTGGAGTAAATTTTATTGAATTTTTCCATAGCTTGTCCCTTGATGTACTATGATTATTTCTGTGAAGTTTTGCATCCACTTTGTCATACAATTTTTGGTTTGTTCCATCTCCAGATCATATTTCAGTAACAATAAGTGATTCAAATTTTGTCATCTCTCTCAAAGTCCCTCCTTCTTTCTTGAGATCACTTTTTATTATTCCAGCAATTTGTAAGTACATCAGCCACAGTAAATTCCTACCTTCATTAAGCAGTTCTTGCTGGGTTTTACACTGTTTCCTGAGTCTGGATATACCATATCAACATATGTAGTTAAATCTTTCTTACTATAGTTGTCCCTAGAGTAAAAAGCATTTGATGGTGAAGCTAATGATGAAGTTATCAGACTTATTCTTGTTTTTAAAAGATTCCATATTTTTGTATCAAACTTTGTCTTGTAATTCTTATTATATGTCTTTTCAAATTATTTTTTTCTTTTGTTTTCTTATACAATAAGCATCTATGAAGTCCATGATTGATATTTTACTATTTGGGGATTTTATCCATTCTGTTATCCTTGATAAATAGCCAGCACAATAATATAATTTAAGGTTAGGAAATGCAACTCCATTTTTTCTTTTGAATCTTGCAAAATTTTAAATTTTGCTCTTGCTTTTTCCCCACTCTATATAAATCTGTTTACTGTTTTTTGCCAATCCTGCAAGGTTTTGTCTAAGACTGGGATTGGTGCCATTTGAAATGAAAAGTTCAACTTGGGTAGTATCTTCATTTTTACTTGCCAAGAAAGTTTTAGGTTTTTCCATGTTTCATTTTTTTTATTTTTTTCCATAATTTATTGTAATTATTCTAAAATAAATCTTTATTAAAGTCCCAAGTATTTCATTGGATTTTTGTTATCTTACAACCAGACTCTTTTTTCCACGAAGTAGATATCTTTGGAGGTTAAATATCTTGTTATTACCTTTGTTTTATTTTCACTGAGTTTGTATCCTGAGAATTTAGCAAAGTCATTGTTTTTATTAGCTGTCTTATAGCATTCTATGGTTGTATGATGGTTAGTACTACATCATCTGCAATGTTAGTGGTGTTCTGAGTTGGGAAAAGTTGATTTAAATAACTTGTCAGCCTAAAGAACTGGACTACTCAAAAACCCTGGGTAGCACATACTGATTCAGCTGTGATGTCAGTGCAGTCACACTAATTATCTTAACATTTTTCAGTTTGCTTCAAGTCTGGTCTAGGCTTAGGATGAGCCAAAGTCCTCCCTGATAAATTATTTAGTGGCAGGGAGACACAATAGGGAGCGTGAGTCTTTTGATATTGCTCTCTCAGCAACATCTGTTATCACTAGCCCTGGTGTTCCCCTAGACCAGGATAATATGTTAAAATCAAATGTAACTTAAAATTTGGGATCAACCCACAGTATCTACCCCATCTTAATTCCTAGGAGGTGGGATATATGTGATATCTGTATACTCTGAGAACTCTGTATTTATTACTGAACTATTGATTATTGTGCAAATAATAATACATTCATTAAACTTGTATGTTGCCTGACTCTCAACAACTCTGGGCAACTCACAACAATTAAAGAAATTACAATTAAAACATTGAAAAAATAAAGAGAAAAAGATGGCAGGTGTGATGAAGTAAAGGATCTCACTCTCCCTCACTGAAGGCCTGGGTGAAGAGCCAGGTCTTCATGGCTTTTCTAAACAACAGAGTGGGGGCCATCTGGATCTAGGGGGGAACCTCATTCCAGAGGGCAAGCATTGCTACAGAGAAGGCATGCGTCTGGGGTCCTGAGAAATGACATTGTTTAATTGAAGGAGCCCAGAGCATGCTAACTCTGCAGGATTGAATTGGCCAGACAGATGTTATGGGAGACAAGTTGTCCCTCAAGGAACTAGGCCTTATGCCATTTAGGCCACACCTGGAAACAAATTGGCAACCAATACAGCTCGCAAAGCAGAGGTGTTATATGGGCATACCAAGACATGTCCATTATTTCTCACACCGCCACATTCTGGACCAATCAAACCTTCCTGGTGGCCTTCAAGGGCAGCCCCATGTAGAGAGCATTGCAGTAAAGCCACAAGGTGACCAGAGCGTGAGTGACTGTCTGAAGGACCCCCTGATCTAGGAAAGGGTGCAACTGGTACACCAGATGGAGTTATGCAAAGACCTTCTTAGCCACAGCTATATTCTTCAAGCAGAAGCTACAAGTTCAGAAAGACTCCCAGATTGTGTATCAGCCTTGAAGGGGAAATGCAACCTCATCCAAGGTCAAAGATGGAATATCTCCAGATCTTGGTGGGTCAAACATCCATGGCCACTTGGTAGGATTGAGTCGGAGACAGTTCCTCCCCATCCAAACCCATACAGCCTCCAGACTGTCCACAAACTCTGCAATTAAATTGGTTTCATAGTTAAAAGAAATTTTGATCTGGCATAAACAGGGCAGCTTAACATAAAAAGCTGAACAATACTTATTTAAATTGAAACCTAACTTTTCTTTATTCATCAGACTGAGTAGATGCAGAATTAAAATATGGCAGTACCTTGCTGACTATGGCTGATCTCAGAAAGCTAAGTTGGACCTGGTTGATACTTGGATGGAAACCTACTAGGGAATCTTGGATTATAGGTTGAACTTTATTATTCCCAAAAAAACCATACAGTCATCAGGAATTGACCTTGGTTCAAGGGAGATTTTGTTTTGGAAT
Organism: Liasis olivaceus; assembly: GCA_030867105.1. Classification (NCBI taxonomy): domain Eukaryota; kingdom Metazoa; phylum Chordata; class Lepidosauria; order Squamata; family Pythonidae; genus Liasis; species Liasis olivaceus. Next base: position 63,280,537 of record CM061351.1, read on the forward strand.
AATTGAAAGCCAGTTACATTTACTTCAGGAGCTTATGCTGGTCAATGACCATAATAAAGATTTGATTTGATTTACTACAGGAACTGCAATTAGTAAATGACGTGCTAAGTTTTCATTCAAGTCCTACATTTGGGGACTTGGCCTCAAATTTGCACTGTTGGATTTGTGGTATTTATGAAAGACAGGTAGTATTGCAATTGCACCAGTTTGTGTTCTAAAACGTATGTCTTATGAACACAGGTATGAAAACCAACGGGATAATCTTGCCCAGCAGTCTTTCAATATGGAACAAGCCAACTATACTATCCAGTCCCTAAAAGATACGAAAACAACGGTAAATTTGCATTTCATTTCAATTTTGATTTATATATTATATATGTATTAATGGGTCTAAATATTTTATCTGGCAACTTTTCTAGGTTGATGCTATGAAGTTAGGAGTGAAGGAAATGAAAAAAGCTTACAAGCAAGTAAAAATTGATCAAATTGAGGTGAGTTTTAGTGTTGTTGTTTTTTTTAAAACTATAGAGTTACTTAAAATCATACAGTCCTCTTTTCTGGCCTGAAATAAATACAGTGGAACCTCGGTTCACGAACGCATCTGTTCACGAACAATTCGGGTCACGACCAGCTCAGGCCGCAAAAATTTACCTCCGGTCGCAAACGCCGGATCGGGTGACGAACAGGATCCGCGGCCATTTTCCCTCCCGTGTCACATGGTCGTGACTTCCTGTAGGGAGGGGACTCTCCCTCCAAGCAGGAAGCGCGGCCATTTTCCCTCCCGTGTCACGTGGTCACGACTTCCTGTAGGGAGGGGACTCTCCCTCCAAGCAGGAAGCGCGGCCATTTTCCCTCCCGAGCAAGGTTAGCTTTCTCTCTCTTCATACTGTACTTTGTGTCATATTTTTGCAGTTTTTAAAAAAAAAAAACATGGTTCAGAACGGATTAACCGTATTTACATTGAACCTTATGGGGAAATTTGATTCCGGTTGCGACCATTTCGGGTCGCGACCAGAGTCGCGGAACGAATTAAATTCGTGAACCGAGGTTCCACTGTAATATATATATTTGGGTTTTTGTATAAGCCAGACTGCCTTTATTAGATTTATATCCCACCTTTTCTTCAGGAGTTCAAGGTGAAGTACAGAGTACTCCCTCCTCCAGTTTTCCCACGACAACCCTGTGAAGTAGGTTGGGGTGAAAGCGAGTAATTTTCATGAGTTTCTTTGGCTAAGAATGGACTTGGACCAGTTTCTGCCCAATTTCACTCAGACAACTTTCCTACTGTATTATAGTTTAAAGCATGAAAAGAATGAGAACATAGAACAGCTGGATCAAGACTTAAAGTATAAAATCAGTGGACATGAAATCATAGTTTAATTTCACTGATTTCAACAAGTCTAGTCTATATCCTGGTTCTCATGTTCAACAAACAATGGTTAAATAATGGTATAGTACATTGCTCAAATACAATGATAGTATGAATAAATCTTATTTCAGTACAAATGTGAATTGTTCACCAATTGAGTGAATTAATAGAGAATGCAGAAAGATTTTGTTAATTTCAGGCAAATAAGTCTCTTCTGTCCTGACAAAAGACAGAAGACGAATTACAATTCTCCTCTACTGTGATGGATGTGTATTTTATAATCTAGGACTTGCAAGACCAGTTGGAAGATATGATGGAAGATGCTAGTGAAATTCAGGAAGCATTGGGTCGTAGTTATGGAACCCCAGAGATAGATGAAGATGACTTGGAGGCAGGTGAGTTACCAGTAAATTCTGGTATTGTTGTAGAGCCAGGACTTGATGAGTTCAGGATAGATAATTTAGTTCAGTTTATACAGTATAGCCTTGGTTATAAGCAAACAGCAGAAAGTATAAATATACTTTTATGTGGGAGTCAATAATGCAGCAGATATAAGTATTTTTGTATTCACTTCAGTTTCAATTTATTAAGGCCATTTGCCAGCAAACAAATAAAAAGAAACCAAGAAAAGACCAAAAAAAAAAGGTATCACCATATACAGCATGCAGCCTTATGTTTCACTGAGGATCTCCTGCTGCAGTCTTGAAGCTAGGTAACCAACCTACACAATAGTATGTTGTTGTTGTTGTTCAGTCGTTAAGTCGTGTCCGACTCTTCGTGACCCCATGAGCCATATTGCACCAGGCCTTCCTATCTTTCACTGCCTCCCTGAGTTTGCTCAATACAATAGTATACTGTTTCATAAAAGGCTTGTCTGCAAGAGGGAAGGAAGTATTTTTGTAAAAGCCATATATAAATGCACTAAATTAGCTTTCCAGAAATGTTAGGGCTTTTAATTGCTGCATTGTTTGTATAAATCAGATATAACAAGTTCACTCATCTCTAAATTTCAGTCAGTAATCAGACATTTCCTGTCCTTAACATAATTTTAGAACTAGAAGCACTGGGTGATGAACTTCTAGCTGACGAAGACAGTTCCTATCTTGATGAAGCTGCAACTGTTCCATCAATTCCAGAGGGCATGCCAACTGAAGCAAAAAACAAAGTGAGTCTCTGTTCACTCCCTCACCTCCCACCACCAGACACCACATAGAAAGTGCCACACATTTAGAGAGAAATGTTCACCAATGTTAGGGTTTTTTTAAATTGCCTATCCTTTAAGGAACAAACAAACAATGGGCATATTGGAAGTAGGCATCTGTTTTCATTTTCATCTCATTGTTGATCTGTTTACTGCTGTGATAATTTGAGAAGCTGTGCGTGTTGGGTTAAGATGTTACAAACACTTTAATGGGGTTTGTTTTCTTAAGTTCAAATCAAATGTAACAATTCGTGTAACCATAGTTCATTGACTCAAGGCAAAGTGACCAAGTTCACATAATTCTAATATATAAACCATGATTTAAAATACAACAAATGGGTGTATGGATGTCATAGTGTAATGTACAACATCTAAGTACCTTATAATTTTTTTTATTTTAATTTTTTAAGTTTAGATTTGTAAGGCTGCCCAGCTCAAACAGTGTGACTCTGGGTGGTGTACAGCATAAAAAAACAGACAATATCCAAAACAAAAACAAACCCACCATATACATTAAAGATATACAATATATAAATATGAAATATAAAATGGTGACCAAGCAACATAACAGAACAACCAAAAGGGGAGTCTCATTCAATTGGCCCCTAATGCCTAAGGGAAGAGCCAGATCTTTATGGCTTGTCTAAAGGTGAGAAGAGTTGGGGCCTGTCAGATTGTTCCAGAGAACAAGGGCAACCACAGAAAAGGCACATTTACTAGATCCCATAAGATGACAAGATTTAAAAGAAGGAACCTGGGGCAGCCCTCCCTGTTGGAGGGTGTGGGATGGGCAGATGATTTTGGGAAAAGATGGTTCCTTAAGTAACCTGGTCCTATGCCATGTAGGGCTTTGAAGGAGATAACCAGCACATTGAATCGCACCCAGAAACCTATTGGAAGCCAGTTCATTGCTTGAATAAGCAGCTTGCTGCTTATTTGACCGAGGTTAATAGCAATATTGCTATTGATGTGCTTTGTTTTGCGTATAGAATAAAACCCTTGCTGTTGGCTATTTTCCATCATAAAGAACAAAACTAAAATATTTTGAGAATCATAGCCACAGGGAATCTGGGACCAACTGCTGCTCTGTTTTTACATCCCTGGAGTGAGTGGTTAGTAGTATATTCTGAGTGCTACCTACTACCCAAATTGCAGAAAATTTGGTTGAAGGAATGATTTTGAAAACATTAAAATGACCCCCTATAGGGAATAGTGAGAACAGCTCCACTCTACTACAGTACTGAAAAATATTTTTGTTTAGATTAGAATGCTCTTTCCCCTTCTCAAAAGAAAGAACATACAGAGTTTTTTTCAGCTTCTTTCAGTAAACCAGATGCAGTACTTAACAGATTGTAGGACAAAGAGAACTGATCTTTTTAACATGCCTTTCAATTTGTGCATTTTACAGTCTGAAGCTAAAGAAGGTAGCCAGGCACCAATTGTACTTCCTTCCAATACTATGGAACTTTTTAAAAAATCAAAACATAAAGAAATTATCTCCTTGGTCAATTTTTCTGTAGACACTGCCACTATACCTACTTAGCAAAATCAAGCAATAAATTTGACATGTTTTTTTCAGTTTCCTTGTTTTGCTATTTATTCTTGAGCACAGGTGGGCTACTGTGTCCTTCTGAACTGATTAATTAGCAATCCAACAGCAAGACAAGAGAACACTCATAGAGTTATACTAGAACTCAGCAAACCAGCCCCAAGCACTGCCATCTTTGCGTTCTTTAATGGACTCTGAAACTTAGTGTCAACACTTCTGTGTGAAGAACAGTAGTATTTACACACAGACATGCAAACAAACACATTCCTTGTATGTGTGCTGTAAAAAATCTTACATTGTACATGCAGTACACTGACCGAACCACATAAAATCTTAATTTTTCCACAACAATTTTTTAAAACTAGTAATTTACCAGGCAGGTTGATAGGTCTGCAGTTATCAGCATATGCTTATCTGCTGTGTTCATCTGAACTACCACATCACCACTATCCATTTAAAAGAATAACAGTCCTGCTGCTGTATTGGCTAGGCTGGAAGCAGTTTGTAACTTGTGATTGGGTGCTTTTTTTTAATCACAGCCCCATCACAGTTCCAAAATGGCCAGGTTTTGTTTTAAGGTCAGAATATGTTTTGCTCTGCCTTCATACCAGAACTCTCAAATCATATGTATTTTACTCCAGACTTGGAACACTCACAACAACCATTTGAGGACTGAAACATGTTAAGCATCTCTACAATATATACAGAATAACTCCCAGGTCATGAATTGGCTGACTTCCTTTTTCATATGAAAGTCAACTGAAATCTCGTATGCTACTTTGGGCTATATTATAAATATGTCTATTTGTATTGTTAGCTTACCAAATATCATGTTCCAATAACTTTGTAAAACAATAGTAATATCACAGTTAAATATTTAATTTTTATAAGCTCTTTTTGATGAAAATGATGAATGCTTATAAATAAATGACTTGACATACAGGTAGTCCTTGACTTACAACCATTCGTGTAGTGACCATTCAAAGTTATGACAGCGCTGAAAAAAGTGACTTATGACTGGTCCTTGCACTTACAACTGTTGCAACGTCCCCACGGTCATGTGATCAAAATTTGGGCACTTGGCAACTGGCATGTATTTATGACAGTTGCAGTGTCCCAGGGTCACATAATCACCATTTGTGACTTTCCCAGCTGGCTTCTGACAGACAAAATCAGTGGGGAACTGTGTCATTCACTTAACAACTGCATGATTCGCTTAACAACCACATAATTCGTTTAACGACTGTTGCAAAAAATGTAAAATTGGATGCAGTCACGTGATGCCTCACTTAATGACTACACCGCTTAATGATGAATTTTCAGGTCCCTATTGTGGTCGTAAGTCAAGGACCACCTGTATGTGGATACAATAGTTCTCTGTTTTCTGGGGCAGATAGTTCAGGATTTCAAATAAGATTATTGTAATTTTCATTTAACTCTATTTAATATGTGTTTTCATATTTTGGAGACAAAGCAACAGTTAACCATAAATTATGTATTTTCATTGTCACAGGATGGGGTACTGGTGGATGAATTTGGACTCCCACAGATTCCTGCAACATAATTATGAAGATCAAAACGAATGCTGTTTTTCATATTATAAATTTCTGAGCAAAAACAATTGAGGTGGCTGAGACCATACTTTTGCAATATTACATAGCATCACTAAGTTGTGAAATAAAGAATGAATGATGAGTGCTAATTTTTGAAAAATATGATGGCACTAAATTTTTTTATTAATGGCAAGAAATTGACGCTACTTTTGCCTTCCATGTGATCTATTCAAAGTTCTAAAATTTGGTTTTGTCATTTGTGTAAAAGTAGTATATAGAAGTATTTATAGCTTTTTGGTTATAGATCAATGTGCTTCTATTTTTTAAATTTGCCATCACATTTAACTGTAGGTGATTGCATTGTATAACCCATTTTGACATAAACTGGTTATTACAGAGGGTTATTACTTGATTTGATTGTGTGATATTTTTTAAGATGCTTGTCTCAGTTATTGTAAAGTCCAAGATGTTAAAAAGTTCATCTGAAGGGTTTCTAGTTAGTATATATGATAATAAACTTATAATTCTTTCAATTTCCATATAACTATAGGTAATATGGCTTGAGTTGAAGAATGTAGCCCTGATTAGTTGCTTATTTGACAGGAGAGCCACTTTGAGAAGAGAGGAGCATGGCAGTCAGGCAGTGCTATACTTTAACCAAGCTTTGTGCTTACCCTGTTGTATAAACTGGAAACAGAGTGTTTTGGGTTTCTTGTAATGGAAACTTTTATTTAAGTTCGCCATAGTTGTACATCCAAATTTCCAGAAATGGTGGCTGATGTAAACCAAGGATCCAGAATTGATTACATTTTTCATGGACCATGAGGTTTGGATTGTTGCAGCATGCTTCTCTCCACAGGGGCAGGGATTAGATTAAGTTGATCCACCATCTGGAGGTTAATGGTCTTGCTCCATTCCAGATAGTCTGGAGGAGGTTTTCTCAAATCTGGCCAACCATCTTAATCTTATTCTTAATTAAGCCCGGTTGAGATATAGAATAACTATTTCCTGGGCACTCAGTAATGTACTCTTAAGCATCTCTTGTCTTATGCTGGAGCCTGTAGCATTCTATTGTATGTTGATCAGTTGTGAGTGATGAAATGTGAGCACAAGTAGCTTGCGTAACTATGGTATCAGACTGGAGGCAAATTCATCATAAGACCTAGACCACAATAGTCGGGGAAGGGAAGAGGCAATAGATTTTCTCCCTAGTTGCATCCAAAAAGAGCCATCCAGAGGAGTTTTCTGGGGCTGTCAAAGAGATGACCCATCCTTCAGTGTGTCTATATCATATCTGGATATTGTTTGGGCTTTATTTTGAGTAGTATGGTCAAGACCACCCAGAATTTGCTAGGCTTGCTTATTGCTACTTTGAGTGATGCCATACCAAAGTTATCCAGTGCAATGACTACTATTATATCTCTGAATCTATTTGTTTGCAAATTCCTCGAGGAAGTGGATAAGGTTCTTAGATCTGTTCACATCACTGCTTTTATATTGGATCCTTGCCCAGATTGCCTTATAAGTGCCTCTAAGTACTTTGTCCTACAGATTCTTCAAAAAGAATGCTGACCTAAAGGAGATGATGGTGTTATCAACTATCGGCCATGGTCCAGTGTTCTGTATTTAGCCAAGCTGGGGCTGCAGTTTGAGGAACTCTCAAATTGTCTTAATCCTTTCCTGTCTTGATTTAGACCTGAATTTGGCATGCAGATGGACACAATCACCCAGATGGAAATTCTGTACTGGGAGACACATAAGGGAATGCTATTCTGTTGGTGCGGGAGGTGGGGGAGTTGGACTTGCATTCTGGTTGTTCCGTTCTTTCTCTGTGTTACAAGAAGGTAGCAGTGGGAGGTTTCTGCTTGACTTCTTGGGAATTGTTCTGAGGAGTCTAGCAATATTTCATGTTGCTGGGCTGGTCATTGATCACAATAAAGATTCTGATTTCATCTTGCCTCCCGTATTATTTAATGTCAATATGAAGTCACTGGGAAAGATCATTTGCACCTTTGGAGCTAGTCATCAATATTCTGATGACATTCAGTTTAAATCTCCTTTCCTGTGAGCTTGGGATTTGATATTTCCTGGTTATTAGCTTTAGGCCTGAATGTGGAAGAACTGAACATGGAAGAATAAGCTGAAACTGAAACCAGTCAAGATGTTGTTACTGATCTGAAGGGCTAGAGTTAGGTTTCTTTAGGTAGACATGTTCTGGGTACAGTTGCCAGGGGAGTCCTCCTAGATGACACTGGATATCTACATAATGTTGGCAAAGTGAGATTTGTGTCAACCGCTGACAAAGCAAAGTCATCCCTACCTAAAGGAGATGGACCTGACTTCAGTGACTTATTTGCAGGTAACCCTAAGGCTGGACGATTGCAATAGGATCTTTATGGAACAGCCCTGGCAAATAGTCAAAATTTTCAGCTGCCTCAGAATGTGGAGCTTAGATGGTGTGTGAAGCTTCTTTGAGATCCCACATTACCCCTATTCTGATACAGTTGCATAGCTTGTTGGTTGCTCTTTGAACCAAATTCAGCAGGTTTACAATGGTCAGCACCATTATGAGTACTGCCACAGATGTGTTTGGGATCAACAACCATTTCTGCTTTTTCTATGACAAGATTAATAGTATGATGTATTGCCACTGGAATTAAGAAAAACCTTTTCCATACTTCAGGCTAAAACTTCTAACTCTTTGAATGTTACTACTTCAGCTTATTTTGCATTTTATATCTGTTAAGTTTTAATGTGACTTTATGGATGTTTTTATTGTACCTTGTAATTTGTATGGGGTCATTAAGGGACTGGCAAGCATATACATTTTCTAAATAAATGAAGCAATTTACTTGATTTTGGCCTACTATAATCTGTGAACTAAGCTATTTATTTAATTAGTTAGTTAGTAAGTAAGTAAGTATGCCGCCCATCTCCCCCAACGGGTGACTCTGGATGGCTGTTGTCTAAAGTCATCTGTCACCATAGACAGACATTCTAGCGTTTTCTGATAAAATGTTTGAGCCTCTGGATCATTTTGATTACCCACTTCTACCTTTTTTTGCACCTTTATTATATCATTTTTCAAAAGCAATGACCAGAACTGTACACAGAATTCTAAATGAAGACATTCCACAGATTTGAATAAGGGCGTTACAATGTTTTGACATTATCATTTTAAGTTCTTTTCTTAATGTTCCCTAGCACAACTGGCCTTTTACACAGCTGCCACACATTGAATTCACATCTTCACTGTGTTATTCACTTACAGCCTAATATCTTTTTTGTTTGTTAGTTACAGACAGCTCAGACCTTGTCAGTGTATATGTGAAGTTGGGGATATCTCCTCAATGTGTATCCTTTACAACTTACTTAAATTGAATTATTGGACCCTGATTGTTGCCTCCTCCTAGCATTATCGAGCAGCTTATCCAAACAACTTGTCATGTCAACAATTTTTATGCTAGGCAGTAAGTCACCATAGGATCTGCACACCACAATCACAAACCCATTTGTTTCTAAATGATTGAATTGCTCAAAACCAAATATGCTGTATGCACCCCCAGAATATCCTCAGTACAAGAGGATGTGGGCTTATTCTTTCTCTTTCTATTGTCACTCATTACATTGTTTGAATATTCATGAAAGATACCAGTATAAATTGCTGATATTGACACTTTAGATCCTGAGCACACCCAGCTATTTAAAAGATCTGCTGAGCCTATGCACTTGATCCAATTACCAGACCAGAGTTCATTGGTTTTCCTACATATTAGAATAGCTTCATCATGGTTAGGAGGCCTTTCTCACATGGCTCCAGTTTATTTATTTAAAAGACTTGTATGGCCACCCATCTTATGTGTCACAAGTCTGAGTGGCTCACAAAACCATAATAAAGCCAAAGGAAACAAGCCCCCAAAATAAAGCCAAATAAATAAAAAAATCCCAGTGCCCTAACCAATGCTCCCTGCGACTGTCCCTGCGACCCAGCTGGTGGCGAAAGGCGTGATCCAAGCCCCAGCGGAGAAGCAGGGGAAGGAAGCAGAGCCGGAGCTGATGTGAGCCTGCGCGGAAGCGGGTGAGAAAGACTCCTGGCTGGCGAGCAACAAGGACTCTTTAAAGGGACAAGGGGGCTTGTGGTGGCACAATGGGAAACTCTATGTGCCAGAGGTTTGCCATGCGGAGGTGCTAAAGAGAGGGCACACCAACGGAATTATGGGACATTGTGGATTTGTCAGGACCCTCCACCTCCTGCATGGGCAGTTCTGGTGGCCGTCCCTCTGGAGGGATATGAGGGAACACGTGGCCAGCTGCTCAACGTGTGCAATGAGGAGGGGAGAGAAGGAGAATCTTCAGGGACCCTTCCGGCCAGTAATTGACCCGGCCATGGTAAGGCTAGAGCCCCAAAGCCCTAGGAAAGGCCACACAGTTATGGCAGATGGGGGGGAAGTACCCTGGTAAGCCCAATTAGGGAGAGGGGGTCTCTCTTCAGGGGGGCGGTATGTCAGATTCAGCCCGCATGGAACAGCACAGCGAAGGCACCGCTCAGCTTTGCCTAGTCAATTTCACCGCCCAGGCACCAGCAGAGAAAAAGGGGAAGTGAAAACTGCGAGCTGATTATGGACAGGTGGCGGTGCTTAACTCAAAACCACAAGCGGATACTTTGTATCAGCGCCAGCTGCCCTTGAGCACTGCAGACAAAGGGAAGCAGCGGATCGGAAGGGAAGCAATCAGCACATGATTGAGAACTCCCAGCAACAGGAAAACCCAACAAAGGCAACAACAGCACAACCCATAGATGGCAATCAGAAAGACAAAAGCACCGGACTGAATCTGCCATGTGGGCAAGGGGGGATTCCTGCGGGTAATCTGTAACTAAGCAACGGGGCAAAACGCGGGAATGGGGAAGCTATAAAATACATCATAAGATGTGCCAAGCCAAACCTGGCTTTGTCTGTACTTACGTGTCGCTTGAGTAAACTGCTTTGCTGAACACACGTGTCACAAGAGTTTCTCTGAGACGAACGGGGTAAACCTTACACCTAGAGGGCACCATTTTCGTGCCCTTCCAAAGAGCAAAGGCAAAGCTTTTCTGTATAAAGGGCTTGCAGGGAAACCAAAGGCGCGACTGCCCCAACAGCTGACTTTGTGTGTTTGCTCTCAGAAATAAACTTCACCTCTGTTTCAAGCAACTGCCTGTGTGTTTCATTCCTGGCTCAGAAAGGAACCTGATAAGATTTCCTTCTAACAGCCTCTTATGCTAAACAAAATCAGGGTGGTGCTATTTTGAGTTTCTTTCACATGCTTCCCTCTTCTCTTCTTAGGGAGAAGGGAGTTCCCTCCCTTAATGACTCGTTCATTCCTCACCTATTGGCAAGGGCAACTTTCTTTACAGTGTGTACCTACGTGTGTGTGTGTGTGAGAGAGAAAAGCCTGGATTGCTATAAGACACGCAGTGGCATTACCATCAAGGAGGATTGGAGCCACTGTGACCACAAACTCAGCAAGCATCTCCAGGGCCAGGAATATCATATTAATTACAATTTTACTGTAATTATATAGTGTAGCTTTATTGTTCTGTATTATTGCTATTATATTGGCTGTGGCTGTTGCTTTTGTACCCCACTTGCAGTAGCCTAGACTGAAGTAATTTAGAAATTCATAAATAGAAGTTCTATCCAATGCTATGATTCCCTGTGTGAATAATCTACCAAAGTAGGCAAGGATCTTTCCTGTCTGAACTCTGACACTAGGCGACAGCAGATTTAAATTTAAATTGGTGTCTTCCGAAATCACTTTGAGTTGAGAAGCTGCCATTCTCTCTTGTTCTTGAACTGGAAAGAAAAGGTTAGAGACGGGGGAGTAGTTGTCCAGATTCAGAAGTGTAATCAAGATTACTAGAAAAGCCAAAAACATGATTCAACTGATTCTTTTAGAGTACTGGAAATCACCTTTTAAGGATTTGTAATCCCTGCGCATATTCTTTGTGCTAAAATGAATTTATTTTTAGTACTGCCTTAAGCTATTGGGCTGGCTGCACCAGCTGTATTGGCAGGTATCTCAGATACCCATAATTTTATTTTTATTTATTTATTGGATTTCTCTCCCACCCATCTCCCCTACAATAATCCAAATGCCTTTGGCTAAACATGTGCTCACTTTGGAGTAGATGCAAACAGATCAATAACATAAGTGAAGGAAATGTTTGTCTTTGAGTTCTCTTTATACAACCACTTTGATGAAGTCCTCTAGTTTTGAGCTGGTCTTTAGAGAAGATAAGATGTGAAAAATGTTTCCCAACTTGTCCAGAAAAAAGTAAGAAATTGGGCTTGGAATAATCTACCAAAGTACATGATAGATTTTATGAACATTTTGTGAAAATTTAAAAATAATGTTCTATGACAAAAACATAATAGTAATTTACAATATTTTTGGTGGTTCATAGAACTCTTATGCTTCTGTTAAGAAAAGGAGGCAGCTGGAATTTGTAAGCTTAGTAATAAACATCCAAGCTTGATTACCCGAAGCCTTTTTTTTTTTAAAGTGGTTCCCAATCTCGAAGTTGCTTATGCCACCTTGGGCCATTAGTTTGAGAATCCCTGAATTAAAATGTGTCTCTTTGTCCACTGAAGTATTTCATTTGGCTGTGTGCTTTTATCATTTTTGAATGTCCAGGAAGAATCCACTTTTAATGCATGTTTGCATTCTGCATTTCAGAAGTTAACTGTTTTTAGTACAGATATACACAAAATGGGAAATGTGCTTTGCTTCAAGATCAGAAGAAAACAACCTCATTGAAATATTTCATTGGAACACTCTCAGTTGGATGTGTTCTGTTGGAATTTGAAATATTTCAGGTGTTCCAGCCATAGAAAATGAGAATTCAGAATAAGCCTTTACTTTCCAGCATCAGGTTCATAGACATAAGCCTAGCAAAAAACAACAGCCTGTGTGACTGTGTTTTATGACTATTGAAAAAGGGCTGTAGCGTTATTGTTACTTCAGTAACAAAGAAACATTACAGTACAGCTAAAAAGAAAATCATTATTGCCTCAGGCTTTATAAGCTCAGTATCAATAGGATGCAAAAGTGTGCAAATGATCTCCAACCATCATTTATTTATTTATTTAATAAATCTATATGCTGTCCAACTCTCAACAATTCAACTTTGACTTCCTTCTAGCAAAGAATTTAATAGTAATTTTTCTAGACATGCAGCTAACTTTTCAATTCTGAGTTACATGTTTAGTAACTATTACTTTGACCCAGCATTCCAACCTCCCTGCTAAATCATCCCATCCAAATGCAACCCAATAGCACCAGGGTCATGACCAAACCTTAGTGCTATGCTGACTAGGTTAGAAAAATTTAAAAAGCAACAACAGTAGTAGCTGTTCACATACTAAGCCAAAGATACATAATGTTAGCACAGTGATAGCAAACCTTTTGGACTCGGTGTGTCAAACATTTTGAAAATGCCTAACTGGACTTGCTGGCATGTCACCCCCCCCCCCCCCCGAACAAAAGAGAAACAATTCTTTACATATTTATGTATTTAAAAAAAAATACAGTCCAATCATGTGTGGTGCTATGTATTATATAAAGAAACATCAAATAATTACAAAAATGAAATACGAGTAAAACAAATGCAGTGTCTTTGGTAACTCAAACAGGGAGAATTGTTGTTGGGTGTTGGTGAATGCTGGTGTGTCACCCAAAACATCGTGGCGTGTCACTGACACGCATGTCATAGATTCACCATCCCTGGCTTAGCACAATGTGTGAATGAACCCATGTTAAATATGGGAAGAATTGGCTATCTGAGTCTCTGCTGAATCAGTCAGACTTGAAATGACGTTAATAAAGTCAAACCCATATAGGTTGAAGCCACTCATAAACAAAGATATAGATGCTATGTAAACATAGCATAGAGGAACTTTACTACTTTGGGGGTTTTGCTCAATTTCCTTCTCAGATATTTTTATTTTATTTTATTTTATTTATTCCTTGCTTGCCTAACATTGAGTAACTTCAGTACCTAAATAACTGTTCTGTCACATAGGATGTTTCACTGCTTATCCATCTGCATGGTCTAAGTTCAGATGCTGCAGAAAAGCTGGAGTTCTGCAGTTTCTTAACTTCCCCATCTTGTTGCTCTTTCAATAAGCTTCCCACTCCCAACTCTACCCAAGAATTGTTTGCTCTCTCTCTTATTCTCTGTGAAACATTTTTGTTTTTGGAAGGTGAAGAAACTATGTCCTATGCCAGTGAAGCAACCCATCCGGAAGATTCATTAGGTCTATTCTCCCAGAGTGAAATTCTCGCCACACAGGTATGGGATTATATGCTTTCAGACATAACTGTGAAGAACTAATGTATGTGAACTGCTACTTAAGATTATATGAGAAAGGAGCTAAGGAGGAGGTTGCAATGAGCGTGAGTGATTTGAGAAGGGCTGGCTAGGATGATGAAAGGTTTGAAAATTCCTTGTCCTTATTATGCCAGTGAGAGCTAGGAGCAGAGCCCAAAACCTGAATGAACTTTTTATCTACCGTCCGTCCATCCATCTGAAAGATTGTGACTTAGTTCAAACTGTACTGTTAGGCAGGAAGCATATTGCAGAGGAGCCTATCATTCATCATTTTCCCCAGGCATAATTAAAAGTGCTTAGATCACATATGATAAGAGGCTCCATCATCTCCCATCAGTCCCCTTCTATCAGCCACAGCCATACCCAACTCTGGCCATGGAAAACCATGCTGCAGCTGGGAGGTTGGAGTGACATGGGGTCTGCTGCACAATTCAGTATTTAGCAAGAGGTAGAAATAAAATGCTAGCAAAATGCTATTAGAATATTACAGGGGCTCTAAAAGATGTCAAACAATCCCCTCCTCAGGAGACTAGAAGCAAGGGATCTCAGATTGTCCTGAAGGAGAGGCTTTGTGAACCAGTAGCTTCATTTGCATTTTTTTTATTTATTTATTTTGCTAAGTTGTCCAACTAAGAGTAGGAGCCAGTTAAGACAAAAACTTCTCCCACACATACCGTAAGCTCTGTTCTCTACCCAAGGAAACCATGCTGATGGCGCTGTTTGGTGTCTAGGGGAGATTACAACCCTGATGATAAGAGCAAAGGAAATCAGTTATAGAAAGGCCGGTGTTCTGATGCTGTGTGCACACAATCTGCTCCTGATTCAACATCATCTGGGAAAAAGCCACTTCCAGGAAATCACACTTCTGTGGCTTTTCTTGGTGTACTCTTTTGCCAATGGGGTTAGAACAAGCCAATTCAATTTTGAAACAAAGGATTCTAAATATAAAGTCACTTGGATTATACAGCTTGTCCCAGTGATGTATTTATTAACAACCAATTTACAAAATACAAATCGGCCAGTTATCTGGACAAGATAACTGTTTCAAAATTCAGAAGAGTTTTATCCTTGGCTTGTTTTAATGCTTTCTCCACAACAGTGCTGGAAGGGAAATATAGGGAAATCCCCTTTGGTGAATGATGGTGCCCCTGTGGTGCAGATGCAATAGAAATTACAACCCATGTTTTGTTATATTGCCAGTTCTACAAAGACTTTGGTTTGCAGTTGATCTCCACATTCCTCTTTAAATGCCCAAGGTGTTCTGACTTATTTTACTTATGCTACTATTAGATAGCAAAGACAATTCTATTGCCCTAAAAATTGCTAAGTTTTGTAAACTCCACCATACTACAAGCTGTAACTGTTAATGGTTATGCTATATTTTACTATGAACTCATGGCTTCTGCTACAAGGGCAGGTGGAATGGCCAAGAGAGGCTTTGCTCTACTCCACCTGGTATACCAGTTGTGTTTAGGGGAGCCTTTGGGGATTGAAGGAGCAATGCATTTTAATTATGAAGATTTTTTGCTAGTAAGGGAGAAGAAAATGCTGTGTTGTGACTGGATTATTTAGATGTTTACAGATGTATTGATTTGATTATATTTATATTTGGTTATGTTTGCATTGTATTGAACTGGACTGGATTGTGTAAACTGCATACAGTCATATCATGGAAGCAGCATATAAGTCTTACTAATACATACATACAGTGCTGTGCAAAAGTTTTAGGCAGGTATGAAAAAATGCTGTAAAGTAAGAATGCTTTCAAAAATATATATTGTAATTGTTTATGTTTATCAATTTATAAAATGCAAAGTGAGCAAACAGAAGAGAAATCTAAATCAAATCAATATTTGGTGTGACTACCCTTTGGCTTCAAACCAGCATCAATTCTTACACTTGCAAAAAGTCAGGGATCTTGTAGGATTAGAGTCAGGTGTATGATGAACCAATTATACCAAGCAGGTGCTAATGATCATCAATTTCATATGTAGGTTGAAACACAGTCATTAACTGAAACAGAAACAGCTGTGTAGGAGGCTTAAAACAAGTGAGGAACAGCCAAACTCTGCTACAAAGGTGAGGTTGTGGAAGACAGTTTCATGTCACAGGTCATACACCATGGCAAGACTGAGCAGAGCAACATGATGCAGGGTAGTTCTACTGCATCAGCAAGGTCTCTCCCAGGCAAAAATTTCAAAGCAGACTGGGGTTTCAAGATGTGCTGTTCAAGCTCTTTTGAAGAAGCACAAAATGTATAATGAAATTGCAATGTTGAGGACCGTAGACACAGTGGCCAGCCAAGGAAACTTAATGCAGCAGATGGAAGACACATCATGCTTACTTCCCTTCAACATCGGAAGATGTCCAGCAGTGCCATCAGCACAGAACTGGTGGAAACCAGTGGGAGCCAGGTACCCCCATCTACTGTCCGGAGAGGTCTGGCCAGAAGTGGTCTTCATGGAAGAATTGTGGCCAAAAAGCCATCCCTCCGACGTGGAAACAAGGCTAAGCAACTCACCTATGCACAAAAACATAGGAACTGGGGTGCAGAAAAACGGCAGCAGGTGTGCTGGACTGATGAGTCGAAATTTGAAATATTTGGCTGTAGCAGGAGGCAGTTTGTTCACCGAAGGGCTGGAGAGCGGTACAATAATGAGTGTCTGCAGGCAACAGTGAAGCATGGTGGAGGTTCCTTGCATGTTTGGGGCTGCATTTCTGCAAATGCAATTGGAGATTGGGTCAGGATCAATGGTGTCCTCAATGCTGAGAAATACAGGCAGATACTTATCCATCATGCCATACCATCAGGGAGGCGTGTGATTGGCCCCAAATTTATTCTGCAGCAGGACAATGGCCCCAAACAATGTCATTAAGAACTATCTTCAGTGTAAAGAACAAAAAGGAGTCCTGGAAGTGATGGTCTGGCTCCCACAGAGCCCTGATCTCAACACCATCGAGTCTGTCTGGGATTACATGAAGAGACAGAAGGATTTGAGGCAGCCTACATCCACAGGAGATTTGTGGTTAATTCTCCAAGATGTTTGGAACAACCTACCTGTCAAGTTCCTTCAAAAACTGTGTGCAAATGTACCTAGAAGAATTGATGCTGTTTTGAAGGCAAAGGGTGGTCACGCCAAATATTGATTTGATTTGGATTTCTCTTCTGTTCACTCACTTTGCATTTTGTAAATTGATAAACAAACAATTACAATATATATTTTTGAAAGCATTCTTACTTTACAGCATTTTTTCATAGCTGCCTAAAACTTTTGCACAGTATTGTACATACATACATATTTTAAAGAATACAGCTACTTCACGTGACTTGAACAAAAATTACAACATATGGCTTAGTTTATCTTAACTAATAGATTATCATAGTAGATTAATATAAACTATACAAAATAATGGATTGCTATTGCTTAAGGAAATATTTATTTTATTGAACATTTTATCACTGTTTTTGATTAATCTTAAAAGCAAAAATTAAATTATCTACAAAATGTAGTAAAAGAGTTTGCAACCATGTCCTTTTAAAAACAAACATAAAACTATCTACCTATATGAAAATGATAGAAAGTTAGCCACGGACCTTTTCTGAACAGCATCATCTGGTACAAATACTTGCACTTTTTTTCTTATAGTTGCATATTCATTTTTAGCGTTGTCAGTTTTATGAATATAAGCAAAATCATGAACAAGTTTGGGACAACAAAATTGTTTATATAATTTATTTTTTCTGTTTTATCACATATACTAACATCACTTAGGACCCAACATATTTTCTGGCTTTACCCACTGATCAAATTGTTCTGCTGTAAGAAATCCAAGTTTAGTAGCAGTTTCTTTTAATGTCATCCCTTCTTTATGTGCGGTTTTGGCAATCTTGGCTGCTTTGTCATAGCCTAATAAAAATAAAAAAATGCATAAGACTGATTCTGTATTTTGGACCACTAAGAAACCACTTAAGTGACAAGTCACCCCATGGCAACCAACTAGAAATTGTACTATCAAAAAAGCTCAGTGCAGACAAATGCTACTCATACAAGTAGCAACCAATGAACTGAACTCAGGATAGTGAAAGTTGCAGGATGTATCAATATTGCATACTGAAGACCAATAATTTAAGTGGGCTACTTCCAGTGGAAACTAAATCTAATGTTGATAGTCTTAAGTCAGTGGTCAATCACTTTTTTTGACTCAAAGGTTGTATCAGCCTTGAATGGCATGTTGGTGGTCACATTGTGAAGGCCAACTGAAGTTATAACGTTTTATAAAAATAGCTTCTGATTTTCTGATTATCCATTACCTTTTCATCAAATAAAATAGTTACAAATCCAGAAATTTTCTTTTACTTAATTTGACACCTAACGGCTCTTTTTACCCAGAACAAATTTTTGTTACCACCAGTTTCCTTGATACAAAGATTGAGTCAACTCTTTTGTCTTCCACCTATCAAGGGATATTACACTTCATTAAAAATCAAAACAAACTTGACTTTTAACAGCTGGATTTTGCATTTCCAAAAATGGGGAGCAATAACGTTGCTTGTTTCTTCTTCTTAGCAACCTTTACAAGAGTCTTTGGTGAAACCTAATACTACTTCTGTAACAGACAGAACCCAACTGGCATGACTGTAAACCACTTCCATATTTAATCTAAAACTGTAACCTAGTCCTGATGTGGTACATATTAACTATGTATTTTTCTTTTCTTTATTGCATCTCTTCAATACAGAGATCAAAATTAGAAATAAACATGACCAGCAACCTTTACATTAGTAAAACTGGATATTAATTTTAGATTATCAGTGGGCAAAAAAAGTTAGTTGAACCCAAATAGTATGCTGTTGCCTAATAAAAATCTGTTTCTGCTGGTAGTTTTCACATGTAATAGTTAAATACAGCAGTTTTCAAGGCACACATGCGCACATATACGCACCCAAAGGAGAGCCATAAGAAATAAAAATAAAATTCTCAGTTGAGCAATACAGTTGGAAGGAAGGAAGGAGGGAAGGAAGCATAGAAACCTACGTTCTTCCTGCACAAGTTGTTGGACTAGGTGACCTCTGAACTCTATGTTTCTATTATTCCTTCTCTCCCCACCACCCAGCAATTACTAGCAGCTGCCTGTGGGAGGAATGCTGCAACCATATTACAGTTTTCAATATTGTTAATTTTATTTTTAATTACACTTCTTTATATTGCTTACAGATACCCTGGGAGAACTGTTATCCCGAAAGCAGCATATAAATAATTATAGTAAATAAGCTTGATAAAATCTCTTTCTCCCTTATTTGCATGCCAAATTGAAAGTATAAAGATGCCACAGAGGCATTCTTAACACTTTCTGAGGCACAATATCTTTATGTCCTCTTAATCTTAATCTTGCCATTTTGCACGCTACCCTTCTATTTTCTACTTGTCTAGTAACTCTTCAACCATTTATAAAATCAGACTTAAGAATGTATTATTCTATGTCTCTGAAAATATGTGCAAGCTTATTTTTCAAATGCCTATGTTTTTAGCACGTGTATTCAAAACACTTATTAGATACTTACCAATGTAGGGATTAAGGGCAGTCACCAACATCAATGACTCGTTCATTAACTTATTTATCCTCTCTGTGTTGGCTTGTATTCCAATCACACAATTTTCAGTGAAAGAGACACAGGCATCTCCTAGGAGTTGTGCAGAGTGTAGCACATTTCTAATCTAAATAAATAAAAAATAATTAATAATTTGACAAAAATGTGTTCGGACTGACTGCTACATTGATTGTCTAATAACAGTTTTACTACAGCCGCAATAGGACATCAAAGATGGTTAATATGATAAAACAACAGGACCGAAAAACCCACAATATTTTCAGATTTGCTTTTATTTATTTTTTGTTCACAAGTTTTTAAAAAATAATGGCATACAGGCATACAGCTATAGGGAAGAAGATTCCACTAAATCCTCCATAAGCTTATACTTAAAAATAATTCTTTTAATTCTAAAAGATGGAAATTGTGTACTGTCAGCTTCTCACATTATCTGCATTTTCAAGCGCATCTTTAAGCCACAAACGGGCTCCATAAACTTGCTTAGAAAAATTTAAAAAATTTTGGTGAACATGTTTGTGTGTGCACTGTAACATCTGAAATCTAATTTAGGACCAAAAATTGAAATGAGCTTATGTATAGGTGATGACTCCCACAAATTCATCTATCCAGTATTATTATAATTCCTTAGTCTTTATAACATACTTAAATTATGCCATTTCGTTATGTTATGATAACTTTAACAAACTTACAATCATAGGCTTAAAGACATTCAATTCAAAATGACCGCTGCTACCTCCTACTGTAACAGCAACATGATTTCCCATCACCTGCGCTGCCACCATAGTTATGGCTTCACACTGAGTAGGATTTACTTTTCCTGTGAGGGGGAAATGAAGACTCCTGAAATTTATTTATTATTAAACATTACAATGTTTATTTCACTCTGTTTATTTTCAAAGGAAACCTTGACGAACAGTGAATAAAACATTACTGAACAGTGTAGTGGTGGTTAAGGTGTTGGACTAGAAGTGAGGAGATCCAGTTTCAAGCTCATTCTTAGATGTGGAAACTCACTGAATTTTAGGCCAGTCATTTTCACTGAGTCTAATTTCCTCACATCATAGTGCTGTGGGAATAGAATGAAGGAGAACTCTTTTTACGCTGCCTTGAGTTCCTGGATTAAAGCTAGGATATAAATCCAGATCATCATTATGATGTTGTTGTTGATGATGATGATGATATTACAAAAAATCTTGGGTTGAAGGGACAAATATTTTGAATCCAAAACAGTAATTTCAAGTCCCTGCTCAGTGTCCTTGAGAAGCAAAACATGGGCATTGGAAATAAAACAGTGATCCTTTTTGGATCATGGTAGTAACTTAAGCAAGCCACAAACAAGCAATAGAATGGTAATTTTGGTTGGTAAATAAAGTTTGGGGGGTTAATTTGAAAATAATTACCTCTGAGTGGTACATAGTACAGAATATTATGCAGTGAGGTTTTTCCTCCCCTAAAAGATCTAAATGCCTTTTGATTTATAAAGCAGAACTTGAAATAACTTTTAGGGACCTTTTGAAATTTAAAAAAAAAAAAAGTTTCCAAAGTTAAGAAAAACATGCTCTTGAAAGAGGATTTGATTCATATAACACAGTATTCTTTAATGGCTTCATGATGTTTGTTATGTATTTATAAGAGTTGAAATTTTGAGCAGAACTAGAATGTCTTTTTGAACATACTCTTTTTGTATTTTCTAACTATAGTACCTTCAGAAAGGATTTTAGGTCTGAAATGTGACAAGGACCTTGAGGACCAGCTCTTCAGTTGTTTATACTTAGCTTGTCCCCTGCCTTGTTTATTTATTTATTTATTTTTATTTATTATTAAATGTATGCCACCCATCTCCCCCACCTCCCTTATTGGTTTTTTCCCCCTTATGCTGTTAAGCATTCTTTGCTTAAAGAAGCAAAGCATATTTTTTTCACTACATTCACACCTGAATTAAAAAATTATAATGAAAGCAAAGGACAGGCATAAGACAATAATAATTTGAAGATATGTAATCTGGCATCCAAGAATTCACAAAAAGTCCATATGATTTATGACAGTTATCCTTTCTGTGAATAAACACAGATAAAATTAAATGTGACACAGTAATGCATGCCTACTACTATAGTTCTATATATTTAAACTTGTGATTCATAGAATTATTAAATCTCATTAATATTATTCCTTATTCTTAACCACTTAGCACAAGATTGCCTAGAAAATCTATCTAGGAATAAGAATCTAGTGAGCAGGCAGAAAAGAAATTGTTATAATTAATAAATTAATTTTTTAAAAATGTAACCACTAATAAATAAATAAATTTGTGATTAGTGTAATAAAAATTATAATCACTTGGTGTGAGTTCCGCTTCAACCTATTCCTGTTTACTGTGTACTGACAAAATATGATTACTAACATGTATTAGGACTATGCCAAGTTATAATTAATAAACACAATAACTTTAAAGTATCTGTTATACTGCCAGTCTTTCAATATCTATCAGCCCAAAGTAAACAATACTTTGGCAAGGTTACCTGGCATAATACTACTTCCAGGTTCATTTTCAGGCAGGATAAGCTCCCCTAGACCACATCGTGGTCCAGATCCAAGAAAACGAATATCATTAGCTATCTTCATTAAGCTACAAGCCACAGTATTCATTGCACCACTGAGTTCAACCAAGCCATCATGAGCTGCAAGGGCTTCAAATTTGTTTGAAGCTGTAACAAAAGGCAAGCCTAAGGAAAACAATGAAGTAAAATATTATTAGCATTCCATCTATTCTTATGTTTAATACACAGTTCAAACAATATTTATAAGATGAATATGTACAGTCTATTTTATATCAGTCTGAATTAACATTCCAAAGTAAAATTTGACAATCACCATTTTTAGGGGCTCCCAGACTAGTAACTCATGGACAAAATAAAGTTGGGAAAACAGAAATAGCTAGACTATTACCACCCAATAGCACCGATTTTGGTCCTTTGGCATCTCCTAGTAGGACAGCAAGCATTTAGAAATAGAAATTATATATTTTCCATGAATTCTCATTTTACTTGAATGAATGAAAGCAGTTAATTTGAAGAAGACCCTACCTATGGAGACTAGAAAAATAATTTCCATTTCTTTGACAGGACATAGGGCTGGTAGTAATTCTGAGAGACCATCTTTGACACTGAACTGAACTGGAGGATTTTGAAGATTCCTTGAATAACAGAAACTTGACAAGAACCCAGGATGTTCCCTGACCCAGAGCAGATCTAGCTAATCTCCTTTCTTTGAGTAGAGAAGAAATTCATGGATAAATGTAGAATTTCTGGTTTTTACCATGGGGTTCTGAAAGAGCAATGCATCATAACTAGGCCAATTGGTTCCCCAGCAAATTTCTACAGATGTGAAGGAATCAGTTCTTTAATGCTCAGAGAAGGTAATTGTCAGAATCCTCGCAAGATTTTATAATAGATTATTATATGGCTAGTTTAAAAAATGGCTTTTTACATGCTGCGGTTCTGCCACTGTAAATGTGGGGGAGGGGAGAAGGAATGAGAAACCGTTTAAAGCAGATGGCTCCTTATCACAGGCTCTGGCATGCTCAAGGCCATGCCAGCAAGGGAATCAGGAGACCAAGAACTAAGGGCGATGTAAGCGGGGGGGGGGGGGGGGAGCATGAAAAACAGCTTTTGGCGCGCTTTTGCTCAGTCTTAGCAATGCTTTGGATCTGTACACTTATTCTCAATAAATGAACTTTCTTTTGAATCAATATTGGTTGCAAGGAAAGTTACTGGATTTGGGATCAACAGGTGGCAGTTCGTTACATTTTGCTAAGACTCCCAGTGCAGACTTCCACCAGGGAGATTGCCCTGCGGGGAGTCCAAAGCCTCACGTTGACCGGGACCAACCGAGCAGTAGGATGGCTGACAATGTAATTGAGGAAGAAGAAGAGAGACCAGTCCCTCCTCCATTGGAAGTGAAGGTGATAACCCAGGAGGAGCCGGTGCAATCATCGCGCCAAGCCCGAGCGGGGGCGAAGGCAACGGCGACGAAGGGACAGGGCCCTTCAATGAAAGATCGCATGGGGAAATTGGAAGGGCAGATGGGGTCCCTATCCGATGATATGCGAGTGCTAAAGACAGTGGTAGATCAACTGCTTGGAGGGGGATTTACGCCCCCCACATGAGAGTCAGCGGCCACACCGGGAGGTACGGAGGCGGCAGAGCAGTCAGCCGAAGGTGAGACCTCCAGCGAGGAGGAGGATCTCACACCCAGCAGAGCCAAGAAGAGCCCGATGCAGCAGCGGGTCATCTCCATGAAATTCAGGGGAGATGCTGAGCAGCTTGCTTGCTTTATCACCCAGGTTCAGATCTACATGGAGGGCTATGGGGGTCTGTTCCGCAGCAAGGAGGAGAAGGTCTCCTATGTGTCCAGTTTTTTTGAAGGTACGGCTGCAGAATGAGTGGTTGGCCTGCATAGGGCAAAGGACCGGGCTTTAAGGAGATTAGAGGGTTTCATGGCGGCTCTCTGCACGCGCTTTGAAGACCCGTGCATGGCGGTTAAAGGACGACGCGACCTGGAAAGACTGAAGCAGGGGTCCAAGTCAGTATCAGAGTACGCCTACGAATTTCGGGGGTTGGCTCAAAGGCTGCCTCAAATGCCTGAAGAGCTCCTGATCGAGTTCTTCCAGAGAGGCTTGCAACCCGAATTGCTGCAGCGCATGGTGTGCTGGGGTTTCCCCAAAACCTTTAATGGATGGGTCGCTATGGCCGGCGAAGTGGAGGAGCAATGGTGCACCATAGAAGCAAGAACCCGACTTCCGCCCTTACCCGGCACAAAGAAGGCAGCGCCCAAGGCGAAGACCAGCGCGCCAGAAAATAGCAGGAGCCAGCGCGTCTGTTTCAACTGCGGGGAGCCGGGGCACTTTGCCGCTGCGTGCCCTAAAGCGAAGACGGGGCAGGGAGGCAAGAAGACGGAGCGGAAGGGGCCGAAGTCTTCGAAGCCTGGCAAGAAAGAGTCAGCGGCAATAGGCAGCGAGACAGGGGCTAAAGCGGCAACATGCGGCAGCGGCAAAACCCAGAAGTTGTTAGCTCCACTCTCTCTCCGACAGGCGGCTGCTCTTCCAGAGAAAGAAAGCAGCTCACGGGAGGACTCGGAGAGCAAAGAGATGGGGGTGAGTCCCATTAAAATTTGGGTGGAACTAAGGGTGGTGAGGACTAATCGAAGGGCAGAGATACGGGCGCTGATAGACTCTGGCTGCTCCCGAAATCTGATTAACCCCACCCTTGCCCGGGGTTTGGGACTGCACTTAAAGAGACTCAAAATCCCTGTGATTTTTACCCAGCTGGACGGATCTCCAGCAGGGGGAGGGCCGGTGGAATATCGTACTGAAGAGCTTGAGCTAACTATGGGGGACCACAGAGAGACTATTAAATTCCTAGTGACTCCCATGGCATGCAACCTGGTGCTTCTGGGCATGAACTGGTTAAAAAGGAAGAACCCAGAAGTGAACTGGGAGGAAAAGATCTTGCGTTTCCCGAAGGAGGGGGAGTGGAAGTTGAAGGAATTACCGAAATGTTGTCAGATGGAGAGATGGGCGCTGTGAGTGGGGAAAAGGCAGTGGAGGCTGCAATCCAGATTCCCAAGCAATACTGCGACCTGCAGGAGGTGTTTAGCGAAAGGGAGTCAGATCAGCTACCCCCCCATCGTGCCAGTGACTGTGCCATAGAGATAGAGCCGGGGGCTAAATTTCCAAGGAAGAAAATGTATCCAATGACACCCAAAGAGTTGGAAGCATTGCGGGAATTCATAGATAAGAATCTAAAGAGGGGCTTTATTGTACCTACGCATTCTCAAATTGCTGCACCGGTGCTTTTCAGAGAAAAGAAGGATGGCTCCCTACATTTGTGCACAGATTATAGAGGGCTAAATGCCATTTCTGCTGACAACCGGTACCCACTCCCCTTGATGAAAGACCTGTTGGCCCATTTATCCAAAGGGAAAATTTTCACAAAGCTGGATTTAAGGGAGGCGTACTTCAGGGTGCAAATCCGGGAAGGAGATCAATGGAAATCCGCCTTTAACACGCCCCTGGGGTGTTTCCGTTATGAAATAATGCCGTTCGGATTAAAAGGGGCAGCGGGGGTGTTTATGCAACTTATAAATGAGGTGTTACAAGAGCATTTATACCAGGGGGTGTTGGTTTATCTGGACGATTTCCTTATTTACACTGAGACCATGGAGCAACATGTACAATTGGTCAGGAAGGTACTAAAAAAGCTACTGGAGGCTCAATTGTATGCCAAGCTTTCCAAATGTGAATTTCATAAACAGCAAATTGACTATTTGGGGTATAGAATTTCGCATCAGGGAATTGAAATGGACCCGGTCAAGGTGAGGGACGTCAAGGGTTGGGAGGCTCCCAAAACCAGGCGTCAGCTTCAAAGTTTCCTGGGCTTTGCTAACTTCTATCGGCAATTCATACCCAACTTTGCCCAAGTAGCACTCCCACTCACCGATTTGTTGAAAACCAAGGGCAAGGACAAAGCGAAGGCATCAAAACCTGGAGCCCCCTTGGCCTGGACTAAGGAGTGCCAGGAAGCTTTTCAAAGTTTAAAGCGTCTGTTTACGGCTGAACCGATCTTAAAGCACCCTGATCCAGAACAGCCATTTGTCATACAGGCAGACGCTTCGGATGTGGCAGTGGGAGCTGTGTTGTTACAGAAGGGGGCGGGGGGGAGCCGTTTCCATGTGCGTACATATCCCGGAAATTTTCAGAAACTGAGAGACGCTGGTTGGTGTGGGAAAAGGAAGCATTCGCAGTACGCTGGGTGTTAGTTTGCTGGAGACACTTGTTAGAGGGATCACCCCATCCCTTTGAAATTTGGACTGATCACAAGAATCTAGAAGCTTTGACTGCACCGAGGAAGCTGTCACCCAAGCAAATGAGATGGGCACAATATTTTCATCGATTTAACTTCTCCCTGAAGTATATTCCTGGGGGAAAAAATTTTCTGGCAGACGCCCTGTCTCGATTGCCTCAACACAACAGCAAGCAGGAGGAAGTAGTCGCTCCTTTAATTTCATGTACCCAAGCAGCCCTAAGAGTGGCCACTAGAGCTCAGAAAAAAAGGGGTGAAGAACAACCAGAAGGAGAGTTGTTAAAAAAATTAAATGCCCAGATTGCTCAGGATGATTGGTTTAAAAGCAACAGCCAATTGCTAGTGAACAAACAAGGGGCATGGTGGTGGCAAGATAAGCTGTATGTCCCTGCAGACGCTAGAAAGTGGGTCTTGCAAAGAAGTCACGACAGCAAAACAGCTGGGCACTTTGGTTTTGTGAAAACATTACATCTACTCAGGCGTCAATTTTGGTGGCCAACAATGAGAAAAGATGTAGGGGAATATGTAGCTACATGCCCCACGTGTGCAATGGCCAAAAAAAGAGGGGGCAAACCAATGGGGCTTCTACAGACAGTAGCGAACCCAGGGGCTCCTTGGAAGCAAATTTCCATGGACTTTATTGTAGACCTGCCTGAAAGCAACAAAAAGACAGTTATTTGGGTAGTTACAGACCTTTTTTCCAAACAAGCACATTTTGTGGCATGCCAATCCCTTCCATCAGCCCCCAAACTGGCTAAGTTATTTATACAACACGTCTACCAAGCTCATGGTGTCCCAGAACGAATAATTTCGGATCGCTGGGTCCAGTTTACTGCCAAGTTCTGGAGGGCGTTCCTAAAACTACTGGGGCCATCGCAAGGCATGAGTTCGGGGTACCACCCCCAGACGGCGGGATCATGCAAACGTCTGAACTCAGTGTTAGAACAATATTTGAGATGTTTCATTAACTACCAACAAGACAATTGGGATGAACTGTTACCGTTTGCTGAAGTAGCTTATAATAATGCAGTGCACCAAAGCACTGGCCTCACCCCTTTTAAAATAGCTACAGGACAAGACTTTGTACCCATCCCAGAACTACCTAAACAATCCACTCAAGTCACTTCAGTTGATGAATGGGTCCAACAAATGACACAAGTGTGGCCTCAGATTGCTGCATCGTTGAAGGAGGCCAGAGCTACATACAAGAAATTTGCAGATGCTAAGAGAACCCCAGAAAAAGACTGGAAAGTAGGAGATAAGGTTCTTTTATCTACCAAGCATCTTAAATCATTACAACCTTCCAGAAAGCTCGCTCCAAAATTCGTATGGCCTTTTGTTATAAAGTAATTAATCCAGTTTCACTACGATTACAGATGCCTGC
Source organism: Liasis olivaceus (assembly GCA_030867105.1). Classification (NCBI taxonomy): domain Eukaryota; kingdom Metazoa; phylum Chordata; class Lepidosauria; order Squamata; family Pythonidae; genus Liasis; species Liasis olivaceus. The sequence goes on from CM061351.1 coordinate 63,308,435, forward strand.
TACCTTTAAAAGAATCCATCCAGTGTTCCACTGTGACCTGCTTAAACCCTATAAAGAGTCATCTCAATGGCATTCCTCCCCAGTACCTCCTAAACCAATGATGGTTGAAGGAGAACAACATTTTGAAGTTAAAGAGATACTGGACAGTAGAAAGTATGGGGGGGGGGGTTCAATTTTTAATTCAGTGGAAACATTTTCCCAAATCAATGGCTGAATGGGTTGACAAGAAACATGTAAAGGCTCCACATTTAGTTAAAAATTTTTATGATGTTTATCCTACAAAGCCTTAACAATTAGAATGGTTATAGTATTATGTTTCTCTTTGCTTTTTCTTTTTTAGAGTGAAGAAGAGGAATCATCTGACTGTCATCCTCTTTTGTGGAGGGGCAGCATGTCAGAATCCTCGCAAGATTTTATAATAGATTATATGGCTAGTTTAAAAAATGGCTTTTTACATGCTGCGGTTCTGCCACTGTAAAAGGGGGGGGGAGAAGGAATGAGAAACCGTTTAAAGCAGATGGCTCCTTATCACAGGCTCTGGCATGCTCAAGGCCATGCCAGCAAGGGAATCAGGAGACCAAGAACTAAGGGCGATGTAAGGGGGGGGGGGGAAGCAAGAAAAATAGCTTTTGGCGCGCTTTTGCTCAGTCTTAGCAATGCTTTGGATCTGTACACTTATTCTCAATAAGTGAACTTTCTTTTGAATCAATATTGGTTGCGAGGAAAGTTACAGGATTTGGGATCAACAGGTGGCAGTTCGTTACAGTAATAACCAAAACTCAGGTCACTACCTCCCAGATCTCTTCCAAGTATGCTCTTTCCCAAAATGTGGCTAATAGAGGCATTTCTCTAACTGTGTGCACTGGGATTCCTTCCTGATCTGGTAGGCTACTAGAGGAGTAAGCAAAGCTGCATCATCCCTTCCCCAAGCAGATCAGGATGGACACAGCATCTTTGTCCCATAAGGATCTGGATTAAACAAATAAGCAGGTGTTGCATATAAGAATCAACACAGAAGCTGATGTCTGGATGATGGCTCTGCAAGCATCTATAATGTTTTAAAAAGTAGAAGAGGGGCATATTCCAAAAGCAGAATATTGGGAAATAGCCTAAATTTGCAATAATGGGGTCAGGCTTGTTATGAATGCCAAAAACAACAGGGTTCTTTGGGTATGTGCGGAACAAGAAGAAAGTCAAGGAAATGCCCCACGGGTTGGAAAAGATGGCAAGATGGTGAAAACAACAGGGAGAAGGGTGAACTGATTAATCAAATTCATCTGTCTTTTCACAAAATAAAAAGTGGTCTGGCCTGTCAAAAGCTGCACTGGGGGTGGGGGGGCGGGGCGGGGCAGAAGAGAAATGCAGATCAAAATAGGTAAAGAATTGGTAAGAGAACACCTAGGTGTTTTGAATGGATTTAGGTCTCCTGGATTAGATGAAATACCTCCCAGGGTGCTAAAGGAGCTGGCAGATGTCATCTCAGAGACACCAACTAACATCTGAGAAATTCTGGAGCACAGAGGAAGTGCTAGAAAATCAGAGAAGAGCCAATGCATTCTATCAAACACTGGGTTTGCTAATGCTCAAAAATGAATAAAGTGAATACCAGAATTACCATGAATTTGTTAAAAACAAGTGATGCAAGAAAGATCTTATTGCTTTCTTGGACAGTGTGACTAGATTAGTGGATCAAGGAAATGCTGTGGATGTAGTATACTTAGATTTCAATAAGGCATTTGGTAAAGTAAACCACAGGCTTCTTCTTGATAACCTGGACCAATGGGAGATGCATGGGATTCACCGTTGGCTGAACAATCACAGGGGTTGGACTAGAAGGCCTCTAAAGTCGCTTCCAACCCTATGATTCTATGATATCCCACTCCTGCTGTTGTCTCTGTGAAACTAGTATTTGGAAGCATGTTGTCCTCAACCCAGCAGTAACACTGAGCCTTCAAAGCCAATAGCCTTGTTAGAACTATTCTCCATGAATGTATCCAATTCCCTTTTATGGTCATCCAAATTACTGGCCATCTCCATAACCTGTGGTAGTGAATTCCAATGACTAATTATGGGCTGTGTATAGAAATGCTTTCTTTTGTCTCATCTAAACAGCTTAATGCAATTCCTAATGTTGTGAGAAAGAAAAAATAAGATATCCCTATCTATTTTCTTCAGTGAGGCTTGTTCCTGTATATGCTTAGTTATTATGTTGATTTTTATTTGTAACAATTGCTGACTGGCCTATACACTGCGTGCACAATTATTAGGCAAATTGTATTTTTGAGGATGAATTTCATTATTGAACAACTACAGTGCTCTCAGTCAATCCAAAATGTTAATAAACCTCAAATCTGAATATTTAAGAAAGTAAAAGTGAGGCTTTGGCTTTCTTAGGAGCATATCTATGTGTGCACAATTATTGGGCAACTATTAGTGTGCAGAATTATTATCCAACTAAATGAAAAACGAAAATTCCCCCATCTCACTCGTTCAGTTTCATCTGTTAAAGTGAGAATAATAAACAACTCAAAATTTACAAATAAACATTTCTGACATTTCAAACAAAAAATCAGTGACTAATATAGCCACCCTTCTTTGCAATAACAGTCATAAGCCTTCCATTCATGGAGTCTGTCAGTTTCTTGATCTGTTGACGATCAACTTTTTGTGCAGCAGCAACCACAGCCTCCCAGACACTATTCAGAGAGGTGTACTGTTTTCCTTCACCGTAAATCTCCCGTTTGAGAAGGGCCCACAAGTTCTCAACAGAGTTTAGGTCAGGTGAGGAAGGGGGCCATGTCATTATTCTTTCATCTTTGAAGCCTTTAGTGGCTAGCCAAGCAGTGGAATACTTCGATGCATGCGATGGAGCATTGTCCTGCATAAACAGCATGGTCTTCTTGAAAGATGCAGACTTTTTCCTGTACCACTGCTTGAAGAAAGTGTCTTCTAAAAACTGGCAGTAGGTTTGGGAGCTGATTTTGAGTCCATCTTCAACCCGAAAAGGTCCAACTAGCTCATCTGTAATAATACCAGCCCATACCAGTACCCCACCTCCACCTTACTGGCATCTGAGTCAAAGTGGAGCTCTGTGCCCATTACTGATCCAGCCATGGGCCTATCCATCTGGTCCGTCAAGAGTCACTCTCATCAGTCCATAAAACCTTTGAAAAATCTGTCTTCAGATATTTCTTGGCCCAGTCTTGCTGTTTCAGCCTTCCTTACCTTGGCCATGTCTCTGAGCACTGAACACCTTGCACTTCTGGGCACTCCAGGTAGGTTGCAGTTCTGGAATATGACAGCACTGGAGGATAATGGGTTCCTGGTAGCTTCACGTTTGATTCTTCTCAAATCTTTGGCAGTTAATTTGCGTCTTTTTTTCTCAACACGTTTCTTGCGACCCTGTTGACTATTTGCAACAAAACGTCTGATGGTTCTGTGGTCACGCCCCAATATCTTAGCAATTTCAAGAATGCTGCATCCCTCTGAAAGACTTTTTACAATTTTTGCCTTTTCAGAGTCAGTTAAATCTCTTTTTTGGCCCATTCTGCCTGAGGAAAAGAAGCTGCCTAATAATAATGCACACCTTGATATAGGGTGTTGATCTCCTTAGGCCACACCCTCCCTCATTACACAAATACACATCACCTGATATGCTTATATCCAATAAACATTCAGGTTTTACAGTTTGGAGGTGGAAAATATGCACCTCCAAACTGTAAATATGATATGGTCAAAATATTCACTTGCCTAATAACCGTGCACACATTGTAATTTCTTGGACTTTGCCTGGGTCCCTTTTTAAAAATGGGTGCTTCATTGTCTTCCTTCAAATATTCTGACACAAACTGATCTGAGGGATGGGTTATATATTTTTACTGGGTCAGAATTTCATATCTCAGTTCTTTAAGAACTCTTGGATAGGCTTTAGTTGTTTTGAATCCCTTCCTGAGAAAGAAAGTACAGGCCAAAATGTCTGTCCTAGATCATTTGCAGTAAAGATGCAAAGAATTCATTCAGTTTCTCTGCAATCTCTGTATCCTTCTTCGCATCCCTTTATTATCTAACTGGCTAGTTTTCTGCTTTATATTTAATATATTTAAAGAATATGTTGGTCTATGACCAAAATATTAAAAAAATATTTAAAGAAGTTTTTAACTGTTCCACTTACGTTTTGTCACAGTCTCAAATTCTTTTTTTAAATCATTTCTTGTTATCATCTTACACTTTTTCTGCCAGAGTTTATGCCCTTCATTATTCTCCATGTTACAAAAAGTTTTGCATTGCCTGAAGGGAACCTTAATTTTTAAAACTTCCTGGACACTGCTAGTGAGCCATGGTGACCTTTCTTACATTAAATTTTCTTACATTATAGAATTAATTTAGCTGAAAACCTCAATTACTGTAGTTTTCAATAAGCTCCAGACATTATGGAGAGATTTGGCACTCCTGATATTTTCTTTCAGTCTCTTTCAACATTCCCTTCATTTTTTAGAAGTTTCTCATTTGTAGTCAAATGTGGCTGCGTTGGTCTCTATTTGCAATTTCTTATTTGCATAAATTCTAAATATAATACCATTTTAGTTATTTTTCTTACTGATTTCACAATAGTTGTTCTGGCACAGAATTGTGGTCACTATTTAGGACTGTATTCCAAGACCAACAATTCTAAGGCATAGTTAATAGGGGTATCTACAAAGTTGCTGTCCATATCATGGCTTGATCATTAATGTACTAGTCTATGGAAGGGTACTTGAAGTTTCCCTTTACTTGCCTCTTTGATGTATTTTCCATTTCAGGATAACCTTCAGTATTTTGATCAGGTAGGCAATAGCATATTTCTTGTTCTATTTCACATTTAGGGCCAGAGACTGCCACTCACAGTGATTCTGTGGAGGAATCCAGTCTACCAATGTTTGTTAGTTTGTTAGATTTTATACACTCCTTGATTTACAGAGCAACGCCCTTCTACTTCCTGCAGAAAATAAGAAAAACTGCCTTCCCAGACCTGAGGATGGAGTTTTCTCCAATTGGCTTCCTGAATTTGAGTGAGAACGGACCATGACACATTTCTAGCTTTGACAATTAAGCTAATAGAGGCACTGATAATGTTTGCTACTTCTACAGTTTACAAAGCTTAGTGAATGAAAACAAAAAGGCTCTAGAAAGCAACTTCATTTTCTTCTTATTTTCCATTTTTTCCATTTTTCTACTAGCAAGTTGAGACCAACTCATCTATTTTTCATGTTTTTTCTTACTTGTAAGCGCAGCTATTTTAGATGCAACCTTCTCAGCAAAACCAATTCTCGTATTCAGTCCTGTGCCAACTGCAGTGCCACCAGCTGCCAGTTCATAGACTCTTGGCATGACTGATTTGATCCTTGTGATGCCATATTTGACTTGTTGCACATAAGCGCTGAATTCCTTAGCAAAAGTAAGAAGAAATATGAGGAATTTCATAGCATTTCTTTTATTTAATGTGACAAATATTTAAAATGAGCCGCCCATTACTTTATAATTAGCAAAAAGCTATTGTATGCATAGAATTTCCTCACAAGAAATTAGTATTTTTTCATTGTTTGAAACTGTAAAATGATTTGTACCTGGCCAAGAGTAAGAGGAACTGCATCCTGTGTATGAGTACGTCCAATTTTAATAATTTCAGAAAACTCTTTTGCCTTGGCATCAAGGGCATCTTGAAGCTTCTGTAGCCCTGGTAACAGCACTTCATGAACTTCCAATGCAGCAGCAATATGCATTGCAGTGGGAAATGTATCATTTGAGCTCTTTTAACATTCAAAAACAGCAAATTATTATCTGAACATTTCTCTCATGACCATCAACTAAATGGGGAAGTAGGGTTGAGGAAAAGACTTATGCATTTGAGGGGTAGTGGGGAGACACAGTGGCAGGGTCATGATGCAATGGTAAAGCTGTTCTAGGGCTTATACTACCTGCCTTAAAATAGCGGGAAACTATGTTGCTGATTTTAACATTACTGATTACTAGTCCCTAAGTTCAGTAAGAATGGGGTTCTTGATAACACATGTTAAACTATATGTAAAAAATTAGGAAAATCTCCCACCTTCCCAGTCACTATCATATATGATGCATTCAAACCAATAATAATAATTAGCACTATCCCAAGCTGACACACAATATACAGCATATGAGAAACAGTTCCAGACAGGTACTAATGGGAAAAGTACTGGGAAGTTAGTTCTCTGTCAGTCAGATCCCATAGTTAATTATTTTTATGCAGCAATATAATTTCATTACCCCAAACATGATTAAATATAAGAATACAATAGTTATTTTGTTCAAATATAATTTGTTGTAGAACTGCAGCAGGCCATACACTGAAGTTTACACATACACAGATATGTTGAGACACTGAATATTTTATCCCCAGCTATGTAACATCTATTTAATAAATACTGTGACTAATTCAGAGGTACATGCTAATGTAGAAAAAGAAGGGAAAAAAGGAAGAATATATTGACCTGGCTTTTATTAACATGGTCATTAGGATGTACTGGGTCCTTGCTCCCCAGTTTACCTCCCAGTATCTCAATGGCTCTGTTGCTGATGACTTCATTAACATTCATGTTAGTTTGAGTTCCAGATCCAGTTTGCCATACCACCAAAGGAAAGTGATCATTTAATTTACCTTCAGATACCTATAAAATATATGCTTTATTATTTATACTGCTATATAATATACATCAAGGAAAAAGTATTGTTTTATATGTTTGAAATAGCAAATGGACGGAAGTCAACAAGAAACAGGCCCAACCACCAACAAACAAGTTCAATATAACAAGTAGGAATATATCCTGAGGAAACCAATCAGGATGATACAGGGCCTGGAAGTTAAAACTTACAGGTAGTATTTTTGTTACAACAGCAATTGGGACTGGGATTGCCATTGCTAAATTATGTAGTCATAAAGCGCAAGGTCACATGACCACTTTGCTTAGTGATGGCAATCCCAGCAGCTGTCATAACCCTAGGATATGCAGGTTGTTAAGCGAGAGGTGGCAGGAGTCCCAGGTAAGGAGCGGGCAGGGGGGTGCCATGGGGCACTAGGAAGTGTGGGCGGGTTGGTGGAGGCCATGGGAGGACTGGTGGAGGCCTCAGGTGGGTCAGCAGAGGACTTGGGAGGGTTGGCAGAGGACATGGCAGGGTGCTGTGAGTGGGCATGTGCTGCAGAGTACAGGCGGGCAGGGGATGCTATGGAGTACGAGATTCCTGGGATCTCGTACTCCATAGTGGGCTCCTCGGGAGAAAAAGCAGCAGGAGCGACTTACTGGGGCGACTTGCAACCTTCCCTGCCAGCTTCTCCATTGACTTTGCTTGTGGAAAGCTGGCAGGGAAAGTCCCAAATGGTGATCACATGACGCAGCTCGCTGCAACACTGTAATCGTGAGCCGGGCACCTGAATCATGATACTGTGACCGCGGGGATGCTGTGACAGCCCGAACTTCGAGGATCAGTTATAAGTTCATTTTTTCAACCCTGCCATAACTATGAATGGTCGCTGAATGAATGGATGTAAGCCAAGGACTACCTGTATAAGAAACAGGCATTAGGTACACTGCATACATTTAGTCAACAAAAGAGAAGTCAGGGAGACACAGGAGGCTCTAATTTAAAGGAAGCAGATTTCAACTGGATAGTAGGAAGAATTTTCTAATGGTAAAAGCTGTTCAATAATGAAACATATTGCCTTATGCATACATGGTGCAGTCCACCCCCCCACCCCCACCCCCCACAAGTATTTAAGCAGATTTGTGATGGTCATCTGCTGGGGATGCTCTAATAGTGGATTCATACACAGGAAAGAGAGTGAAATAGATAACCTGTAAGATCTCTTCCAACCTATGATTTGTATTTTTAAATGCATTTTGAAATATCCACAAATAAGGCATAAGAGATTACACAAAGTGCAATAAGCAGTAAAGTTCGCCAAGCCAACCAAACTTTTAAAAATGCAATCAAATATTTTAGAGGAGCCAATGCTCAATTCATCAATCAAATTACTAGAGAAAAACACCACATTACTAACTTGTTGAGCTTTGATGTGTACACTCTGTTTATATCCTTTTCCCTGTTAATAATGAAACATTCACAGTATCTTTGAACAGATTAAGGGAATTAGGTACTTTAACACTGAGAATAAATGACTAAATGGAAATAAGACGTTACTTTTCAAATACTTCATTTTATGCAGAAGACCATCATCTATCAATATTAAATACAATATTTCAGGATGCAACATATGCGCATGTTACACCTTACCTCATCTGCTGCCTTTATAATGGCATTAGCAATCTTAGCCTCGAGGCCATAATCCTGGTTTATTTCAGCAGCTGCTCGTTTTAAGATACCAAAAGCTCTTATTACTTGCACCTAAGATTTTAAAGACAAATCTTAAGAGTACTGAAACTGTCCATATAAAATAATACATATAACATATAGGAAACTATCTTACTGGAAGCTATCTTATTTAGATGCTATCTTCTAAATAAATCCTACACATTTGTTTTGCTTAACTTACCTTCTATTTCATTTATGGCATGTTTATATGATGATGCTCTATCTAATAGCAACGTCAACATAAATTATCAAAGAACTATTGCTATTATATGAGAATTTTTTTTTCATATAAATCGAAGTAACTGGCAACTTCTGGGAAAGAAATGGCAAACTGAAGATGGCTCTGTTAAAAGTGGAGCCAGCGACTGCAGAGGAATGAAGAGCTGGCAAATAGACCAGCTCTTCATGCGTCCCCTCCAGGCAAGGAGAGGACTTGAGATTGCCTACAAGTGCTCCAGACAGTTGCTCCTCACAATGAGACCACAAGACAGTGGTCTCTGGCAGGTTTAGAGCTTTGGGAAACAAGGGAATAGCCATCTTGCTGAACCACAGTTGGCACCTTTAAAAGGACACTGGGTTCGCATACTTCCTTTTCTAATCACTTTTGGAAATTGCTTGTTAATTGCTTTCCAGCTGTTAGGAACCTTTGGATCCACAAGTCTGAAAACATGGGGTGAGTTTCCTTCAATCCTTAGTGAAAGAAGTTTTAAATACAAGTTTAAGGACTTAAAAAAAATTTTTTTTTAATAAACAGCAAAACAGTAATTAGAACTTTGATTTTGGAAAGTTACAAATGGACTAAGGGTCCAGATGGATTTGAAATAAGATTTTGGAATTAATTATGAGAATCCTTCCCATGGGAAAATGCTTTTGCTTTGAATTATTTTTTTAAAAAATGATAGCATGGGACTTTGAAGGTTGGACACTAGAGGGAACCAGAAGGAACTAAAGATCACAATTAAAGGAGAAGAACACTTAAATTTGACTTATTAATACAGAATGGAGCAAACTATTTTAACACTGGATATATTGAAGGATATTTTTGAACAATGGACCCAGAAGTTAATTTTAAGAGTGCCTGCCTCTACAGACAGACGGTGTTTAAAAGATGTTATGGAAGAGAAACATGTTTTACCGGACAAGACTGAGACTGATTTGAAAGTGGATTTAAAAATGACAGGCTACAAGAATGATATGGAAAAAGATGCTACACTGGATATACAAAATAAACCAGCTGATGTCTTAGTAATTAAAAGGTATATACAAATAACAAACCAAGAGAGTGACCTGGATAATTTTTCTATATTGGATTTACAAGAGGCTTGTTAAAGCTTTTAAGAATTTTGTGAGATGGGACAAAGAAAAAATGAAAAGAAATCAAGTTCTAGGACATTATTTGAAGGGACTAAAGATCAGTAAGTCAAATTTAAGTGTTCTCCTTTAACTGTAATCTTTAGTTCCTTCTAGTTCCATGCTATTTCTTTTTTTCAAAGAATCCAATACAAAAGCATTTTCCCATGGGAAGGATTCTCATAATTAATTCCAAAATCTTATTTCAAAACCATCTGGACCCTTAGCCCATTTGTAAAATCAAATCAAAGTTCTAATCACCCTTTTGCTGTTTATTAAAAAAAGTAAAAGTAAAAGGAAGGAATATAAAGTTGTTTTATTTGATCAGATATGTTATCTCTGGTAACCCTTAACGGACTTTTGCTGATCAAGACTGAAATGACAAGGTTTTAAAGATTTGTTTATAGGTAAGAGATGGGATATGGCGGCTCAGAGTGGCGAGCGTCGGCCGCTGCACTGGTTTAGGCGAAGGGATGATTGTTATGGGTTTTTATCTTACCCGAATGCCCCAAGAACTTACTTGTGCGTCCTGTGTGCCTCGAGGCTTAGACGCCAAACCACAGACTTCGGGACAGAGTTTGGTGGAGCCGGTGTGGCTGGCGGAGCCCCACAGTTGGGTTGAACGTGGCGCGCAAGGCAAGCGCCACCAAGGGGAGTGGCACGTGAGGCGAGCGGTGCACAAGGTGAAGCCCCACAGTTAAGTGGGACGCGACATGCAAGGCAAGCAGCACAAGCTCAAGGAGGCCCTGGCTACAGAGAACTTTTCACTCTAGTCTGTGACCTTTGGGGGTGCTTGATGCATCAGTCCCAGATGCACGGAGGTTGGCGGAGCCTGGTGGAGATTAGCTGGAGTGTGATGGGGACTGGGCAGAGCTCCATGGTTGTGCCAGTTGATGCAGAGAGTATGCAGCCCGAAAAGAACTCTGGACCATGATGGCCTAGAACTCAGCTGGACTCAAGGCCGGACTACTGCTCAGGGCCTGAAAATCGGCTGGACTGGTACTGGAGCACTAGCGGGGACCTGAGCTGCAGCTGGAGTGACCCAAGTGGGGCCAATGATGAAGGACTGAGGCCTGCACATCGGGCTAACAACTGGCTTGGCATCTTGGCTTTGGCCCCCTGGGGGGACGTGAAGGACTTGGAAGCCAGCGGGTTCGATTGCAGACTGAGTGTTGGGGTCCCTCTAGTAGATGTTAGTTGGGTCTCCCTCCCTAGGGTGAGAGACTGGGAGGGAGTCCATGGGTGGATGTGGGAATGTGTGGGGGTGTGTGTGAGTGTTGTCCCCTACTGACCAGTGAGAGAAGTCGGTGTGGGGCGCATGGTGTGTAAAGGGGTTGAGAAGTGAGGCTCCTATGGCACCGAGAGCGGGAGCTGGAGTGCCGGGGAGCACACCACCACCCCTGATTGGTTTGATTGGGTGATTGTTATTGTATGTTTGGATGGAGGGTCCCCTAACTAGAGAAGCCAGAGGCCTGCAATTGGGGGGGAATTGGAGTCCCTGGGAGGTTTAGGGCAGGTCATACTATCCAGGTGGTGACAGGGAGGGGGTGTTATGACGGGAATCAGAGGGCGGGCCACTCTCCGGGAAGACGTCCCTGGCGTCTACTACCGGTGGCGAGTTCTGGTCCTCTGGACTCAGACCCAGTCCCTGGACAGTAGACCTACGGAGGCCACTGCTTTTGGCTGCTGCTTCTTAATGCCAGGTCAGTTAACAAGGTCCCCCTTATATATGAACTGATCACTGAGGAGCAGGCCGACCTGGCGTGTATCAGCGAGACCTGGCTGGCCCTGAAGGGGGTGTGCCCCTTTCGAAAATGTGCCCAGCTGGGTTTGCAGTTTGGCACCAGCCGAGACCACAGGGCAGGGGAGGAGGGGTAGCTGTTGTCATCCGGGAATCTCTGTTGGCCTTCAGGGGCGTTGCTCCACAAGTAGCCGGTTGTGAGACCCTGTTCCTGAAGCTGGGTTTGCGAGAACAGTTGGGATTGTTGCTGCTGTACCAGCCTCCCTGCTGCGTAGCAACCTCCCTGCCTGAGCTGCTGGAGGCCGTTTCAGGGAGGGCGGTGGAGTTCCCCAGACTTATGGTCTTGGGGGACTTCAATTTGCCATCCCTGGGACGTGCCTCGGAGGCAGCCCGGAAGTTCATGGCCATCATGAAGGCCATGGGCCTGTCTCAGATTATTTGCAACCCAACTCGGGACAATGGTCTCACATTGGACTTGTTTTTCTTGTCAGAGCAGTGGCAAAATGATCTGAAGGGGGAGTTACATCTGTCCCCATTGTCATGGTCAGATCATACCCTGGTGACCTTGAGATTCTCCCATGCTACCCCCGCTCCTCAGGGAGGCAGGACCTATTCACCTGGTCCACCCCCAGTGACTGATGGACCCAACTGGGTTCCAAAGGGAGCTGGGGGTTATACCCAAGGATCTGCTATATGGTCCAGTGGAGGCCTTGGCTGCTGCCTGGAATAGGAAGGCAGCCAAGGCCTTGGACAAGATCACACCTGTGCGACCTCTCTTGTTCCATCGAGCCCGACACTCCCCGTGGTTTACGGAGGAGTTGAGGGTCTTGAAAAGGATTAAGAGATGTCTAGAGCGCCACTGGAGGAAAAAAGGACCGAAACTGACCAAACACAGGCTAGAGCTGCTATTAAGGCCTACTTTGTGGCAGTAAGAGCGGCGAAACATCAATATTTCTCTGCTCTTATTGCATCCGCAGAATGCTGCCCAGCCGCCCTGTTTAAGATCACCCGATCCCTTTTGGGAAAGGGAGGGCCAGTGGCCTATTTACAGGGCTGCTCAGAGGAGTTTTCTGGCCATCTGGAGGATAAAATCATTTGGATCCATTCCCAGTTGGATTCTAAGTGTGAGGCATGGCCTATGGAGATGCCCAGGGTACGGACTTACCGTTATCTGGGAACAGTTTGATCCTGTTGGACCTGAGGAAGTGGACAGGGTCCTCCAGACTGTTAATGCTACCACTTGTCAACTAGACCCATGCCCCTCCTGGCTGGTCAAGGACGCTTGGGAGGTGACATGTGGGTGGATCCAGGCAATGGTGAATTCATCCTTGAGGGAGGAGGTGTTTCTGGTCACCTTTAAAGAGGCGCTGGTGCATCCCCTCCTCAAGAAACCATCCCTGGATCCCACTGTGCTGGACAATTTTCGTCCAGTCTCCCACCTCCCCTTTTTAGGGAAGGTGGTTGAGAGGGTGGTGGCATTGCAGCTCCAGAGGATACTGGATGAAATGGATTATCTGGACCCTTTCCAGTCAGGTTTCAGGCCCGGATATGGGATGGAAACAGCATTGGTCATGCTCATGGATGATCTCTGGCGGGAGCAGGTGGGAGTAGTGCATCCATCCTCACTCTTCTTGACCTCTCAGCGGCTTTCCATACCATTGACTATGGTATCCTTTTGGGCTGACTTAGGGAGTTGGGCGTGGGCAGCACAGTTTTGTGCTGGTTCACTTCCTTCCTCCAGGGTCGGTACCAATCGGTGTTGATTGGGAGTGAGAGGTCTGGCCCACAGCCCCTCTGTTGTGGGGTACTGCAGGGTTCAGTACTCTTGCCGCTCCTGTTTAACATCTACATGAAACCACTGGGTGAGATCATCTGCCACCATGGGATGAGGTATCATCAGTACGCAGATGATACCCAATTACCATATTTTTCCGACTATAAGACGATACTTTTTTCTAAAATCCTTACCCTAAAAATTGAAGGGCGTCTTATTTAAGGAAGTCAGCCGAGGCAAAACTGCCCATACTTTGTCTCTGCAGGCAGCTTCCTCCTATTGCTAGCCTCCAATCACGAGTGAAATAGCTTGTCTCCCAAACAGACTTCCTCCAATCACGAGCCTTATGTAACTGATGTCAGCTGATGCTGAACAAACCAATTAGAGGAAGGCTTTTGCAGAGAGAAGCTATTTTGCAGTTTCACTCGTGCTTGAATGTAATCAGTTATGCAAAAGAGCATGGAAATAGAGCTGCAGAGAGACGGTTTGGACCTCCTCCCACCGAGTGTAGCAGGTCAATGTTAACTAATTACTAAATAAAAATGTGTTCTGCACTATCTTTAAAATATTGATTTCTTAATTTGGGGTTGGAAAAGTGGGGGTCGTCTTGTACATGGGGGCGTCTTATTGTTGGAAAAATACAGTATACATCTCCATCCCGGGTGATTTGAATGATGCTGTGACCACCCTTTCATGGTGCCTGGAGGCTGTGGGGGTCTGGATGGGGAAAAAACAGGCTTCAACTGAACCCTGCTAAGATGGAATGGCTATGGATTAGAGTCCCCTCTATATCTGGGGGTTTACCATCTTTGGTTCTTGATAGGGTTGCATTGCCCCAGACAAACCCAGTGCATAATCTGGGGGTCCTCCTGGACTCACAACTCCTGCTTGAGGAGCAGGTGGCAGTCATGGCCAGGAGAGCCTTTGCAGAACTTCGTGTTGTGCGCCAGTTACTCCCCTTCCTGGATCAGGAGTCCCTCCAATCTGTTACTCATGCCCTGGTCTTCTCTCGTTTAGACTATTGCAATGCACTCTACATGGGGCTACCCTTAAAGAGTATCCAGAAGCTACAGCTGGTTCAAAATGCGGCTGCACGGGTAATTATGGGTGCCCCAAGGAGGGCACGTGTAACATCTTTGCTGCAGGAGCTGCATTGGTTCCGGTTTGTTTCCAGGTCCAATTCAAGGTGTTGGTTACTACCTTTAAAGCCCTACATGGCATGGATCCAGGCTACCTGAGGGACTGTCTCACCCCCATTACATCGACCTGTCCCACCTGGTCTGGCAGAGAAGGCACGTTGCGGATCCCATCAGTGAGAGAATGTCAACTGGCGGCTCCTAGGAGGAAAGCCTTCTCTGCCGTTGCCCCCGCCCTATGGAATACTCTCCCCCCAGAGGTAAGGCAGGCCCTGACCCTCCTAATTTTTCAGAGGGAATTGAAGACTTGGCTCTGCCAACTTGCCAGAGGCGAGGAAAGATACAATCAACCCTGGGGATGGCTGGCACCTTGACGATGTGCCGAGTTTATTAACATCTGATTAACATCTGCCTCTTGGATGTATTATAAAGGAAGTGTGTTTTGAACATATTGTAATTATTTAATTAATATTTATTTATTTTAATCACTATTTATTCTATTTTTACTGTAAACTGCCCAGAGTTACCTCACAGTGAGATGGGCGGTGACAAATTTGAAAAATAAATAAATAAATAAATAAATAAAAGAAGAAGAGATCATTTGTTGTATTTTAAAAGAAGGTGATAAGTTACTAAAATTGTTTATACTTATGATGAAGGGAGAAGCAATTTCTTTATATATTTGTTTTCTTTTTCTTTACTATAGTCTTATTTTTTCTTTCTTTTCTATTTTTTTCTATTTTCTTTTCTGCACCTTCTATTTTTTAAATTTTTTTTAGTTTGTATTCATTTTTTATCTATGTAATTGTAATTTTTAGTAAATTAGTATTAAAAAATACATCAAAATAACCAAAATATCCAGTGAAGAACATCAAGGCAATGTTTCCACACTGTTCTTAACTATGCATCCTTGTTGCTGTCTAAACCACTGAAATAAATAGTCCTGGGTTATTTATTGAGTGATAAATAAAATTAATTGTAGAGTGTTCTAAAATACAAAGATAAGAAATACACCTTAAACACAAGGTAGCATTGGTCTGGTACACATATTAACTAATTAGCATTTAAGAATTAGGAATGGCAACAGCACACTGGCCTACTTTCTCATACTTTCCTCCACTTACTTGTTTGTTTATGAGAAGCAGACCCAATTTGAAGACCTGCTTCTAACCTTTAACTCTGAGTAAGCTTGCATCTATGTTAGACCTAAGTCTACATTCAGAGAATGAATTCAGGTTTGAATCACTTACTGGCATCCGTTCAGTTGCACCACCAATCTTAAAATTCATTGTAGATCTCACAGTCTGTGCACCATAATACTTGTCATTTGGAACACTGAGTTCACCAAAAGTATCATATTCAATTCTAAAAGATGACTGACTAGCCTAAAAAAGGGAAAAGACAAATCCAAGTGTAAAAATGAAGCCACTTTCCCTGTAAACCAAAAACAAACAAACAAAAAACCCAAACCCACTGTAAAGATATAGCACACATAAATATTCTTGTTTTCAAAACTGGCATGTATAAAAATGCATGTCCCAATAAAAAAACATTTCAACTACTGTGAATCAGTAAGGAGAAATAGAATGAAAAATAAGGCTGGTACTGCTGGCATCAAGCACTGTGTTTACGTTTATAGAGACACCTCCCTTATGGCACAGCAATTTGTTTTTAAAACTGACTGTTGTAATATAATTTGGTAGTCTAAAAGGGAAAATAAACAGTTCTAAGAGAAGGATGATGCAGACTTCTTATCTATGCAATTTATCTTATTAGATGATGGATAGAAGAGTTCAATGTTAGTCACTTTTTTACTATTTTGATGGAAAAATACTCTCTTTTTAAAAAATAAATGAGAATCAAAAGTAACCTGGTGAGGGGCTAAAACCCAGTCAAGATTGCTCCTTAATCTGAGAATGCCCTATCAACTACGATAAGAAAAAGTAGCCACAAACCTTTAAAATAAATTTTTAAAAAGTGCTGAAACTGGGCAGAATTGGAATGCAAAGAAAGCTGCCTTACAGGAAGAAAAGAAGGATCTACCTCAGCACAAAGGCACTAAAACCAGCAACTCAGAGAGTGGTAAGTCAGGACTAAAAATGCTAGAAATGCTAAAGGACAGAAAGAGGTCATAGCAGAGACACGAAAGCCTTCAGGGGATTTTTTCTTTCTTTCTCAAGACCCCTCTCTGTGCATTTGCCTGTACTGAAAAACTGGACAGAGAGTTGGACTAGATGACCTCCAAAGCTCCTTCCAACCCTGTGACTCTATGAAATCCACACTTTTTCTGAGGTGGACATAATATTCCATTGATCAACTAAGCCAGTAACTTTATCAAAGATTAGTCTGGCACTGTTCATTTGTGTCAAACTCATGCTGGTTCCTAGTAATTGTGACATGTCCATCCGAGTGCTCACAAATATGTTGCCTGATAATCTGTTTGAAGACTTTGGCTAGCATAAATGTCAAACTAGAGAGCCAGTTTGGTGTAGTGGTTAAAGCACCAGGCTAGAAACTGGGAAACTGTGAGTTCTAGTACTGCCTTAGGCACGAAGCCAGCTGGGTGACTTTGGGCCAGACTTTGTCTCAGCCCTAGGAAGCAGGCAATGGCAAACCACTTCTGAAATCTTGCCAAGAAAATTGCAGGGACTAGTCCAGGCAGTCACCAGGAGTCAAAAAACTGACTTGAAGACACCAAAAAAAAAAAAGTCAAACTGACATATCTGTAATTTTCCAGGTGTTCCTCCTTCCATTTTTGAAGATGGGGATGACATTTCTTTTTCAGTCTTCTGGGACCTCAGTAGTCCTCCAGAAGTTCTCCAAGATTGTTGAGAGGGGTTCTATGATCACCTCCACTAGTTACTTCACTTCTCTGGGATATAAATCCATCCAGCTAGATGGTTAAGTTCTCTCTTGCCTTCTCCCTGCAGTTTCTTCCTCTTCCCAATGGCACAATGATAACCAGATAGGGCTCTTAATTCCCATCGGACAGAACTCAGATGCAAAATAGGAGTTAAAAAGTTCTGCCTTCTCATCACCACCCACTCACCATTTACTCTTTGGATTTCTTAGTTTCTAATAACACTTTTTTGTTGTTTCTGATATCTTTCACAAGTGTCAGCTCATTCTGAGCTTCTGCCTTTTTTACAAGAGTTCCTAGAGTTTATGGAGACTATTATTTCCTATATACAGTGGTACCTCGGGTTATGAACGAATTTTAAAATCCTTACGAATTTTTCGTGATACGATCAGCTCCGGCCCCAAAAATTTACCTCGCCGTGTGACCTCCGCCCCACGCTACAAACCGGATCCGCGGCCATTTGCCCTGCTGCCACGTGGTCGCGGCTTCCTGTGGGCGAGATCGTGGTAGCAAGGAGACGTTCGGTGAGGCTTGTGGTGTGTTTTGTGGCGTTTGGAAGGTTTTTGGTGTGCTTGTCAGCATGGCTCCAAAGAAAATGCAGAGCCGTATGTATTTACATTGAACCTTATGGGGAAATTTGCCTCGCGGCGCGCCCAAATTTGGAGGGCAGATTAGCCGTATTTACATTGAACCTTATGGGGAAATTTGCCTCACAGCGCGACCAAATTCGGAGGGCGGAACGGATTAACCGTATTTACATTGAACATTATGGGAAAATTTGCCTCGTGGTGCGACCAAATCGAGTTGCGATCAGAGTCACGGAACGGATTAAGTTCGTAACGCGAGGTACCACTGTATGTCCCTTTTTCTCTTTAGCATTTTAACAAGCTCTGCATGTATCCATGCTGACCCCTTAGATTTCTCCCATTTTTCCTTCTTGTGGGAATTGAGACTTCATCTCTTCTACCTCATTTCCTAGGATTTCCCAACCTTCCTGGATATTTTTCTCCTTTAGGATTTTAAGACACTCTATCTGACCTACAGTACCTTCCCTTAGTCATCAAAATTCACTCTTCGAAAATTCAAGTGCAAGTCTGACTCTTCCAAATTTCTCCTCCCATAGATATCACAAATTCAAAGATAATACATTAGTTTTTTCCCAAGGTCACTTTCACTTCTTCAACCAATTCCTCTCCAGCAAATCAAACCCCTTTGTTCTTTATAACATTCTAACAAATGAAACTGTGAATGAAAGAGGACAAAAATTCCTTGGACCTCTGATGACATTCACAAACCTACTAAAGACCTGATTATTTTCCCAGGCTTTGAGGTAAGGTGAAGGTTGAGTCCCTGCTGGATGTTTTTTTTAGTTTATATGTTGTCTTTGGGCTGCTTATGATCTCTTTTTTGTCATCATTGTTGTTGTTACTTTTTAAATGCAAGCCACCCAGAATTGTTGGGAGCAGGCAGCTTATAAATTGTATTAATTAATTAATTATTTTTATATCATTATTTAATACATCTTGCAAAAAAACCCAAGAATGCCTACACTATGGGAGAGGTCCCTGAACTTTAGGTGTCATCAGATTCACATTTAGCAAATGTGGCAAGGAGCAAATTCACAAATTATACTTAGATGCTTCCTCAGCCAGTTCAACTTAGTAATTATTATTCTCACTTAAACGTTCTCCCTAGGAAAATGTATCCCCACTGCTACAAAAAATTATTGAATATATTTTACAGTGGCAAAGCATACCACAATGGAGGCTATACCATCAAGACAAGAGTATGACCAATCAATTTTCAGCAGGCTTATTAGAGGATATTCCACATATACACATCATACATATCTAATTGTCTTTGCTTGCTGAGCAAGCAAAAGGGAGAAGAAGAAAGAGCTCTTATTCCTCAAGTGGAATGGAGGTAGATCTTCACTTCAGAACATAGTACATCCATCTCTTATACCTATATTTCAGATGAAGCTCTGCCCAGTCTGTACATTATCATCTATTTAATCAAGGCTGAGTCCATCATTTTCAGTTGTTCAGCCAGTCTTCCATTTCTTATGTATATCACATTATAGCATTTTAAGTTACACAAGATACTGTTGTCTATATTCAATGTCGTTTTAACACATTCCATCTTGTTTCATTATACAAGATTTTACCAGTTCTCTGATACCCCATTACTGCTTTCTCAATTCCAGATGATGTTCAAGAACATTAAGGAGGTACCTGGCATTGGCTAAAGCCAAGGGCAGAGCATGATGTTGGCATAACATGTTGACTATAGATTTTGTTAGTCAGCAATGTCCAAACCACATTTAATTTTCTTTTATTAAACTTATAAGCCACTGAACTCTATCATGACTCTCTAAAAACCTCTTCTCAGCTTTTTAAAAATCCACGCTCCCACAGACGGTTTTAGGCCTAGTAGTTCCTAAAGTAATGTCTATATGTCTATCTATATTTGTGATATGCTTATGTGTGTATGCATATATATATTACTAACTATATTTAGAAAAATGGTAAAGCTTTCACCAAATCTTTTACTGTGCTTAATGTGTTATATTTACACTTTTTGTATTTATTTTAAACGGAAGCCATCCTGAGTACTTATATAAGTAGAAATATAATATACACACCCGGTAAGTAAATAAATAGGATTGACTCTACAAAGTAGCCTAGTGCTGTTAAACCTGCTTTGTTGAGGATGGCTGGGAGTGATATGTAACAGTCTATAAAGTCTTTCACTGTTTTTACCAATTCTCCTGCCCTTATTAGTGTGATCTTTCTTTCAAATATCAGTTGACTAGCAGCATTATATTTATTAAGCAGTGGAAAAGTTCGTCTTGTATGTGTGCAAGAGAGAAAGAATCTTGAGCTTTAAGGTAAGTTGCAAGTTTTAATTTCTCTTTTCTTCTGATAGGGCTTATTTCTCTCTCTTAAGTATAAGCACTGGAGCTGAGGTTGTATGCCTTATGACTGCATAATATTTTCTCATGGAATCTAGCAATATATGTTCTGAAAAGACCTCAGTTTATTTATACTTGAGAACAAAGTTTCTCACTAAAAATTGAGCTCTGCATTATTAAATATTATTAATAACATTATAATATTAAATATAATATTATAGCAAATTATAACAGCAAAGACACGGGCAGGGGTTGACCTCAGAATAAATTACAAACTGCTCATGTTCAGGTTTCAAGTTAAGGGAAAGCAGAAGAGAATATTTCAACTGGTAAAGGTAAAGCAGAAGAATATTTCAACTGGTTCTAGTCATGTTTCTCAGGTATCTAGTCTTAAAAATAAATGCTACTAAAACGACAGTAATTTGAAATATTATAGTTAAACTCTAAAGCATTATTTCTATATTTAAAAGGAGAGCCAGTTTGATGTAGTAGTTAAGGCATCAGGCTAGAAACTGGGAGACTGTGAGTTCTAATCCAGCCTCAGGCACAAAGTCAGCTGGGTATCCTTGGGCCAGTAACTCTGTCTCAGCTCTAGGAAGCAGGCAATGGCAAAGCACTTCCGAAATCTTGCCAAGAAAACTGCAGGGGCTTGTCCAGGCAGTCGCCAGGAGTCAACACTAACTCAAAGTCCCCCTCCCCAAAATAAAAAGATTCACTCTTTATTCTTTTTTAAAATTATTTTTATTTAATATCTATATTTTTAACAATATAATCTTTAATCTTACAAAAAAAAGAGACTAAAAAGGAAAAAAAACCCAATATAATAATATCTACATGAGAAGAGTCGGGGTGTCAGGATCTACGCAAGTCATTATTGTAATTGAGAAATGTTAGCTAGTAATGTAGAACAAATGTATAACCATGCTTCTTTCACACTTGTTTTTATATTGCCATATATTACATATAAGGGGGATTAGGGAATGCTAGGGTTAATAGAAAGAATGCTTTAGTTAGCCACTTGCTTGACCTGCCATAAAGGAGGAGGAGGAGGGCAGGAGGGGTGTCATCCTTATCTCTAAGCAGGCATCTGCAAGGCCACGAGAACCGGTGACAGAGAAGAGGAAAAAAAAAACTTCAAAGGGGGGAGTTTGGGCTTAAAACGGGGGATAGTTTGCTTTGTATCTTTAGTCTCAACAACCTAAGCTGCTGTATGTTTATCCCAATAAAGAAATCTTTAATGGAACTCACAAGTCTCCAGAGGATTTACTGAATTTTGGGAATAGGTATGCAGACTCTGACACGGGGGGCTGAGGCATTTTCAAAAATTACTTTCTTGGCCTGGACTCAGATTTCATTTATCTGATCATTGCCTTGGTAGCGGATCTTCCTTCTGTCCTCAAGGCCATCCTCTACAAATCTTATAAATAAATAAATAAATAAATAACTTTATTCACTACACACAGTGAAAAAATGGGACCAAGATTAAATAAAAAGAAGACAAAAATAATGACAACAGATACAGCAAACAGCCTTGGAATTGACGATAAAGATTCTGAAGCGATGGACAGCCCTGCCTTTTAGGATCAACTATCAACAGTAGTCAAGAAAAATGACACAGACTAGCACTTGTCAGAGTAGCAATGAAGGCCTTGAAAATGATATTCAGATGCTGGGATACGTCTATACCTCCAGCGACTGGACCCATACAGGCAATGGTTTTCTCTGCATCACTGTATGGAAGCGAAAGTTGGACTCTGAAGCAGCAAGGATAGAAAGAGTATTGATGCTTTTGGTGTGGGAGAAGATTACTGAGAATACCAAGGATAGTCAAGAAAACAATTGGATTATCAAACAAATCAATGCAGAGTTTTCATTTGAGGCACAAATTATCCTACTCTGGATGTGAATGTGGATGTGAAGACCTAGCTCTCTGGAGAAGTCCATAATACTGGAAAAGGTAGAAAGAAAGGGAAGAGGAGGACAACAAGCAGCAAGGTGGATGGGCTCATTTACAGCAATGACTGTTAGAAGATCTGAAGGACCAGGTTGGGGACACATTATCCTGGAGACAATCTATATGGTTGCTAAGAATCAGCACTGACTTGATGGCACATAATTAATTAATCAATAGCAAGACATCCCCACAGCTATTCTCTAAAGAGTAGCTCAGTGTTTCCAGATGAAAGGAGGGCTGTAGCAAAATGGTAGAGTTTATACTTTGCATACCAGATTTAATCTTTGGCCACTCTAGGTAGAACAAAGACAGTATGAAATTAAGAAGAACTGTCAGGAATCAGTATACAGAAGATATATATTTTCCAAGTCATGGATAACAATTTAGTATTCTGGCCAGCTACCAGACTGCAAGAAATCTTCCAACTATATGATATTGCTAGTTATATGGCCAGGCCCAACATTTTGGTCTGTTTTTAATCATTTTAGAATGATAATGGGAGTATTTCACCTCTGAGGCTTTGTACTTCCTTTCCCATTTTTATAAAGAACACAGGAACCTGTTTTCTGACAAATCATGGGAAACAGTCCACGTTTATAAATGTCAATATTATAATGTTGTAAAAAAAAATTCCAGAATATATTTTAAATGGCTATATATTTCTGTCATTGAATATGGCAAAACACACCCACAAACCAAATGTATAAGCGTGTTGTAGCACCGGATGCTATATGTACAAATGACAATCCCATCTTACATTGCAGCCCTGACCTTTCCCTTTGGAAAAATTTCTGTGAATATTTATGTGAAGTTAGCCATAAAGAAAATTCCAAGATCCTGATCAAAGCAACTTTAAATTAATCCAAGGTCACAAAATAGTGTACAAAACCTTTCAAATGCATGTGCTTTCTTGATGACTTCTTTCCAAATCACAGGTCAGTTTAAGCAATTTTTTCAACCATAGCTGTACATTTATTTTGTAATAATTAACTGGCCAACATGATTGCACCATATCATTAACACAGGACAGAAGGTCAAGAAGAAATAAAGTTGCTTTAGCTTAATGATAAAGTTAGCATGTTTTTTAATTGTTTTGTAAAAACTGCTAATTCTTCTGTCTGTTCCTTTATAAAACACACATAAACCAGGAATATTATTTAAGTGTCAGATAGTATATTGCAGTATCCAAGTATATTACAGTACCAAGCGTGATTATGTTTTGCTCAGTTATTATATGCAGATTAGTTTTAGGGATAAAAGTGGCAGAATGTAGCAATTAATTTAACCAAAAATGTTCCAAACACTACCTATTTTTAAGATGCTCCTTTAAAGGCAAAATTGCTGTTAAAAACAGCATTAAAAGCTATATCCTCCTCTGTGACCTAGCATGATAGCAGGGATGGAGAAGAGAGACAGATCACAGACTAAAGTGCATGTTTGCCTGACGTGATTATGCCAGAGACTGCATGGTTTTTGCAAGACCTTTTCATATTATAAGACTTCCTGTGAAAGTATCTGGCTAAGATAAAAAGGAGTAAGAAACAAAAGTGGTACCACTTTCAAAGTCATGTTTGTATTCAGGCAAAGCATGTGGATGATGTCTTCCTAATGAACTCACCAAGTTCTCAAGAGAGCAGCCCAGAATGGTAATGGAAGCTCCAACAACACAGATATTTGCTTAAAAAAAAGTGTTAGGTCACCCAGAAGAAGGTCATAGACATTTTTTACCTCCCTTGTTGTCAATATTATTTTTCAGAGGGTGTTCAGCTATCTTGGACCTGATCCTAACCAATCAAGAAGAACTGGAAAACCAACTATATCATATTAGAAATCAAGATAACTATGGGAGGAAAAATTGAAAGTTTAGTGAAGTATCCTGGATGGGACATGCTGAAAAACAAGATCCTCAAAGCAGAGGCACACGCAATCTCCATGAGAAGGAAAAATAGCTTTAAGAGGCCTATATAGCTCACTATAAGCGCTCACTGCCAAGCTGGTAAGTAAGAAGGAGATGTACAGGAAATCAAAGCAGGGGCTAAGAGCGTAGGCAAAGTTACAGTCTGATAACTCCAGGTCATAGAGGTGGAATCAGGAAAGCTGAAATGCAGAATCAGATGAACCTGGAAAGGAATGCAAAATATACTAAAGGGTTAGAGAAAATAAGTAAAAGAACAGTGGCAAAAATAATACTGAGGAATACGGAGAAAGCTTGACACTTTTTCCATATCCAATTCTGCATGAAAAAAGGGGCAAATAGATTATTTTGCCTTCTTTAAAGCTAATGTGACAATAGTCTATGCCTGTAATTAGAAAATTATCAGATTCTAATTCCTGTACTTCTCCTTGCTACATAGAAGAAAACCAAACCAAATTCCACCCAAATCTCAGGCCTTTTAAAAAATTCACCAAGTCCTTATCTCTAGCTTCAGCACCTTCTCCTCCTAGCCTCCAAAACTACATTTGGATAAAATATCAGCCTAATAAAGATCACACATTTTACAACTTTTCCAGCCTTTGTATTTTCTGGGACATAGATGTATTTATTTTTCTGAATTAAAACTGAATTGACAATTCACTGTTATGCATTACAGTATGCATAACGTATACTTTATAAATCTATTCCCAAAAGACAGGGTACATGTCAGAAATATTTCTTATAGCTGCAAGAGAGCCAGAGAAAGCTGATTAGTAATGGCATCAGAAAAAGGACTAACTTGGAATCACAGGGTTAGAAGGGAATAGTTCTATGCAAGTATTCAGACAAATGGCATCCTTTTCTGGAACATAGGCAGTGAAAGAAACTCCTGTTCCCCCAGGTAATTGATTCCATTACAACTGTTCTGTTAGAATCCAACTTTGTATAACTTAAATCCATTATTTCACATCTGCACTCTGAAACAATAAAAAACAAGTTTTTTTTTCTGTGAGACATCTTTTCAAGTATTCAAAGGGTGCTATCTTATCCCTGTCTACTTTTTCAAGAGGAAGAACACCCAGCTTCTTTTCCACTAATCATCCTTGTTATTCTTCCCTGAATCTGTTCCAGTTTCTCTGACTCTTTAAGCTGACATCCTGATCTAGACAGAGTACTTAAGGGGGACAGTGATAAACAAAACGAAGTAGAACTATTGCCCATGATTTGGAAAAATAAAATATTTTTGCTGAATACCAAAAGACTGCATTTGCCTTTTTTGCAACCATATAAACCAATTAGTATTTCAAGATCTTTTTCACAAGTACAATTGGCAAGTATCCCCCCCTCCTTATCTGAATGCCATCTCACTGAAGTAGATAGCTTACATATGAAGGTTAAAACAATCATAAAAAAATACAAATAACAAAACAGACAATGCTACATTACCATATATTTGGAAGGATAACAGAAAAGGATTAAACCATCAGGATAGACTATCAGAGAAAAAATCATTACACCATATTTCAGGTCTTGCTGAAAGAGTTGTTTCCACAGCTTTATGAAAGCCCAATGGGGTTAGGGCTATTAGAACGTCAGGGGGATCTTGTTCCACAGAGTACGCACAGCTACAGAGAAAAAAAAAACTAGCTTGCACAAGGTGACAATACTTTACAGCTGGGATTTGGAGTGTCCAGCTGAACTGGAACTTACTGGTCAGGCAGAAACAGTAAGAGAAAGATAGTCCCAAGGGTATCCAAGTCCTAAGCCATATAAGAGCTTTATAGATGATAATCAACAATTTGCATTGTACCTGGTTTCCCAACAATAATCAATACAAGATTTCTGTTTACTAAGTGAAGAATTCTGCATGTATCTCTCTTAAATTTTATTTTCAACCTATTTTACTAATCTGTCAACATTCTTTTAATTTTAAATATTTTTCAAGGATAATAATATCCCACCCAATTTTATGTCATCTACAAATTTGATAAGCATTCCTTCCAACTCTTCACCCAAGTAATTAATGATAGGTTGACAAGTACAGGGTCCAAGACTAAATATTGCAGCTTCCCAGTTGATAGCTTTCTTCAATTTGTTAAGAAACCATTGATAAGCACTCTTTGAATATGATTTTTGAGTCAGTTATATATCCATTTAATTAGATTGCTAATCTGTATGTTATGGGGTACTCTGTTATAAGCTTTGTCAAAATATATTATATCCACACAATGTATCTTAGAAATCAATATCTTTCTGATCTGCTCTAGAATCCTCCCAAGTTTAGAATCTTCAGTTTCCTTTCTTCTTCTTTTCTCATAACAAGAACAATTGTTCTCCTCCAGTTATTTGGTATTTCACCAATTCTCCAGGGGTTAAGGTTTCTCTCAGCAAACATTAGAACTGGAACTAGCACAAACAGCCAATCAAGGATGCAGGTCTCTGATAGCTGCAATAATTGCAAACTAATAAAGATTTTATGAAAGAATTTCAATAACTGCTATGTATCAAATGCAAGTCCTTCTTATACTGTATCAAAATCAAGGTTCAAATTCTTGCAGTTTTTTCTCCCAGCCATGCAGTGCAATGGACTTGTCTTTTTTTTAAGCTGGAGCACTTTTCTCTTGTCCCGTATTATAGTAATAGACTAGTCTGGTTTCAACCTATTTGCTTCTTACCTTGCCAAAACTAACACCAGAAGTTCTTAAAGACTTAGTCTCCCTTAAAATATCAGCTTTACATGAACATAATGATCTGAGGTTCCAGTGACTTCCATTTTGTCAAAGTGTCCCCTACTGGTTAATAACATGTCAAGAAAAACTAATCCTCTTATGCTGTCTCCTACTCTTTGAAAGAAAAAGATATCAAAAAGACAAATCAGGAATTTCCTGGAAGAACTCCTGGCAGAATTTATCTCCCAACAGATGAGAAGTATATTAAAAATCCCCAGTGTCATTGGTTTGAAGTGGGCAGCCCTATAAATGGTATATATAAATAAATATGTCATGCCTCTTTGAAAGATCTGCAGTTTGATTCTGGAAGGCATCATCCACATTTTCTCTTCAGTTGGATGAGCAATAGCATATGTCACATGGATTTTTTCTTTTTTTTTTTAGCATTAGTGCATTGATAACAATGCCATGAACTTTATAAGACAAGGATTTTCATTTTGCACTGAGTGGCTTAACAAGCCTCATTTACAGCAATATTCCACTTCTTTCTATGGTGTACAAATCTTTTCATGAAGTCCTAATTTATGACATTTGTTTCTAACCTCACAGTCCAAAAGGCCAGCAGCATCAGGAGGCTGGGCTCAAAACAGGCAAGATGATTGCAGCATTGCAATCTAAGTCCCAACCCTTTTAAATGTGCATAAACACCGCATACGTATACGAACTCTGATCACAGTGCTACAACCACCATCTTGCCTGTTTTGACCACATCCATGGATACAACTGCCACAGTCTCTAAGACGTAGAGCCCACATTTGGGATGCAGCAGAACTTGAACGAAGCACAAATAATAACTGCTACATTACCACACACTGATACTCCTAAGGTATAGAGCCAGCAGAACTGCCTACATGCCAACTCACTCATAGGTATGAAGCCATATGTTCAAGTCTCTTGGAGGAGAAACTAAGGAATAGCAAACAAACAGGACCAGAAACAAATACTTGTTTTAAAAAAATCATAAACCATTATCTAATCTATCTTTGCCCTGATGATTTAGATGAGTTGCTTCTCTCTCCATGCTCTTCTGTAATTTTTATTCTCATTACAAAATGGATAAAACAGCAAATACAGCTTGGTTGGTCAAAAATACTTTGGAAGGAATTAATAAAATCCTAGTAAGTAAAGGAAAGATCCTAGTAAACAGTAAGAGAAAGATCTCAATACATGTAAAAAAAATAGGTATGGCAAAAAAAAAAAAAATGAGCAGAGTTAAGAATTTGTGTTTTTTTTCCCCCAAAACATTTTTGGTCTTGCTTCCAAAGTCAAATTTGAGTTTCGTTGTACAATGAAGGTGGGAACTGTGCTTTAGCTGACTATTAGTACTGCAGCAGTGTTACAGCAATGCTGCAATCCTATAACTATTTACCTTAATTGAAAATAATACGGATTACTTCTGAATGATACGTATGAGATACTTTGTTAAAATTGCTATCCTTTCACATATTCAGTTCTCGTTCCTATCAGATTATATCAGATGTAGCAACCGGCATATTCTGCTCTACGATACCGTCATTCCGCATTTGTATTTTAGAAACAACTTCAACAGCGAGGGCCCTCCAGCACGGGCACTTTAGAGGCGTTCACGTGATGGCGTCATTTCCTCACTCCTCTCTGCCGTATTAACCTCGTCAGGGCCACAATGAGTGGAGTCCAAACCACCTTCCACCTTCCCTTATTTATTCCTTCCTTCCTTCCTTCCTTCCTTCCTTCCTTCCTTCTTTCCTGACACTAGCAGCCGGGACAGCCTGGAGATTGTCCAAGGTCACCTTCCAGCATTTATTCCGCCCCCCTCCCCGACACAAGGAATTACACGCTCACCATTCCTCGTTGCAGGGGCTGACTGTAGAAGCAGCGCAGCAGGCGAACGCTTTGGACCTGGGACGCGAGAGCGCTCGCCACACAACAAAAACGGTGGAGAGGAGGCAGCGAGCGATGCATGGTGGCGGAAGGGTAGATAGCTGGAAGGAGGAGCCAGGAGACGGAGTAGAGGCAGCCAATGGCAGTGCAAAAAAGGTAGAAGAAGGTCCCCGACTTGAGGAAAGTTCGTGGCCCGCAGAACCAATCAAGAAAACCGGGTGGAGCTGAAAGCGGGCGGAGTCTAAGAAAATAAGCCAATGACACAGCGGCGGGGAAAAAAAGGAACACGGAGAATAGAGTTGGATCGAGTGAACCTCCGGCGCATTTTTGAACAAGTGCGTATGCTTCACTTGCAAACGAGCTTGCGCAATGACTACGTTGATGCGTTTTGTGTGTCCTTTTTGGAGAAGCAAATGCATTTTTGATGGTCGTGGGAAAAATCGAGAACACAGAAGATTTTCACCTATGCCTACTTAAGCACTAGCAATATTTCTTCCTCTTTCCCTCCTTTTTATTTCTCTTTAAACCATCTTACTTAATGAAGCCTCCTTGAAACGAAAACTCTCAGGCTATTTTGCAATCTGGAATTACTCTAGGCTAGTTTATTATCAACTGCAAATTTTTCGCATGACCAACATGGTCGCGTTTGCTTTTTGTGACTTAGAAAATATTGTGCAGTAACAGTACAGTACCTATTTCACAGCAAGATCTTGTACAGGAAAGTTATTAGGAACTGCCTGATTTGTTCAGATTTTTTTTTTGCCTGTATATTTTCCTAGTAATATCTACAGTGTTCTCCAACTGTCCTTTTTTCCCACCTCTAGTAATGAAAATAATTTCACGTAATAGATGCATTTTGTATTTTTATTATAGGGGAAACGATTATTTCCTTACTTTTCATTCCAGCAGCCTTGGGGAAATTCAGGATGTGGTCAACCATCAGTTGTATATCTGTTGAGACCAGTTGGTATATGTGTAGTCTACTCCCACGTTCCATCCAGGATGATAATTGATGCAGAGGTAGCTTGAAGCTTATTATATTTATTTTTCTTTCTGCTTTTTAAAATTTAATAAATAGTTGTTCAAAGTTGAAAATTATTACTGTTTGATAACTTGAACTTACTCAGTATATTTGTTTTGCACAAAATATTTTGGGTTTTGTGTTCTATTTTCTGTCTTGCATGGGATGCCATTAGGTATAAATTTCAGTTCATTCTTCCTTAAAAAAACTACACTCCCTTAAGCCAGTCTTGAATCCAGATGTCTACATGGGAATGCCTATGCAGTTTTCTTGGCAGTAAAACAGAGGTGGTGTTCCATTGTTGCTTTCTGGAATGTTCTTTTGACTTCCCGGTCTATCCAACAGCCTCAGATTTCTTGGTGGTCTCCCACTGAAGTACTAATCAGATACAACTCTGCTTAGCTTTTTTCAACTTCTGTTTCTAGCATTTCACTATACAGGGTGTCAGTCTTTTCTCTTTTTTCTTTTTCTTCATATTTAGAAAGACAAGAAATTACATTAGTTTTGATTACTGTAGTACTTTGACTCAGGTTCCTGCTTAGGGCAGCCAGCTTACAATGGGCAGGATGGTGCAGGGAGTGATGCCTCTGAAAGGGGCAAGGCTAGGGCTTATAGGGACTCACATAGGGCTGATGTACTAAATCTCAGTGTAATTATGGAATTCCTTCTGTTCCCCCAGTTCAAAACGGTGAGAAACTGCTAACGTTTTGGAAAAATTTAGTCAAAATCCAGTGATGCAGATTCCAGGAGCTGTGTAGTAGTTATAGGATCCTAATCCTTGATTGTCTAATGCTGTAACCAGTAATGCTTATATATTCTATGGCCAGCCAAATCCAGGGACATTTCTGCAGTTATAGAGTACAGGTTGCTGCCTGACTAAAAGGAGTACACAGAGACTCCAATTTTTCTTTGATACCTCAAGTGAAGACTTTAACAGAAAGGGTGAGGCTGGGGAAATTCCTTTTGATTTTGCTCAGCAAAACTCCTCTTCCCCCTTCCCTCCTGGATGCTAGGATTCCAAAATGATTAAACTTTTGTTATCTCACATCAAAAGGGAAGGTTCCCCAGAGTACATGTCATTAGGCATGTTCCACTCCGGAAGCAAAGGTGTTGATTCCCTGGCAATTGAAGGTGCTAGCTATCTGGAGTGCTGACCCATCTGGGGGCTTACTGGCGCTGCCTATGTGTAGAGTGAATGAGTGAATTCACTGTAGAGTGAATGAGGCTTGTCCATTCAGTATAAATGTGAACATTGAGATGAGAGGATTGTGGGTGTAAAGATTAAAAAAGAGTCATACAAGTTAAGAGCTTTTGCGGATGACTCGGTTTTGGTTTTGGCAGACCCTTTAAAGAGAATTGAACTCTTAATGAGTAAATTAAAAGAATTTTGGGCATTAGTGGGTTTCAAGAGTAATAAACAGAAGACAAAGATGTTAACAAAAACATGAGGATACAAGATCAAACAGAATTGATGAATAAAATGGGTTTTAAGATTGAGAAAAGGTAAAATACTTGGGTATAACTATGACAAATATGAATTGTATGTTATTTCAAAATAACTATGTTAAGACATGGAATGAAGTTAAAAAAGATGTGTCAAGATGGGACAAACTACAATTGTCACTGTTGGGTAGAATTTCTGTGATTAAGATGAATATTTTATCTAGAACGTTATTTGTTTCAGACGATTCCTGTTTTGACAACTGATTTAAACAATGGCAGAAGGATATATCTGAATTTGTATGGCAGGGAAAAAAAACCCACAAGTCAAACATAAGGTAGTACAAGATGCCAAGGAAAGAGGAGGATTGGGTCTACCAGATCTGAAATTATATTTTGGTGCCCGTTGTTTAGTTTGGATGAAAGAGTGGGTGTAGTTAAGAAATAGAAGGCTATTGGAGTTAGGAGGACATGATCTGAGATTTGGGTGGCATGGATAACTATAGTATGACAAAGCTAAGGTTAACGTAGATTTCAAAAACCATTATGTCAGGTGGGCCATTCTTTGAATATGGAATAAATATAAATTTAGGTTCTGCTCGAACAAACCTTTGTGACTTGCAGTGCAAGAAGCATTTTATAGACAAGAAATTATAAGTAAACATAAATGGTTAATTTATCATGATGTACTAGAATTTTCTCAAGGGAATTGTAAAATAAAACCAAGAGAAGATTTGACAATAGAAGGGTATCCTTGTCAATGATTTTCTTATGTACAATTATCAAAAAGATTTAAAGTGGATAAAAGATTTTATGATTTTTAAGACTGAGTTTGAAACAGAATTATATACTAATGAACACATTATTGCTAAAATGTTCAATAAACAATAAAACGTTTATTGAAATATGAAACAGAACAAGTGAAAGAATGTATGATAAAACGGGCTAAAAACTTTGGTTACAATATACAAATGGGAAAATATGTGGCTCATTGGATTGAAATTTATATTATGTTCTAACCTTAAAGAGAATTTTTATAAAATGATGTATCATTGGTATTTGTCACCAGAGAAATTGTCCAGAATGTATAAAGGAATCTTTGCTGGAAATGTGAACAACATGAAGGCACATTTTATCCTGTTTGGTGGATGTGTAAAAAAGCCAAAAAATTTTGGATAAAAATACATATATTAATTCAGAAGTTTTTAAAGTACAGTTGACACCAGAGGCTTTTCTTTTGGGACGAACGGACAGGCAACTAGAAAAAAGTCACGGAACTTTGTTTTTATGTATGACAGCTCCAGTGAGATTATTATATGCTTAAAAGTGGAAAGGGTTGACACTACCCACATGAAGGAATGGTTGGTGAAGATGATGGAACTTGCAGAGATGGCTAAATTGACTTCTTTGATTAGAGAAAAGACAATATCTACATTTTTGGCTGATTGGAAACCTCTTATAGATGTTTTGCATGAAACAGAAAAAAATGCAGTTATGATTTGTGGTTTCGATGATTAGAAAAAAAATTGGATAACAGAAAAAAAGTGAGCTTTTTTCTGTAATCATGGAATAAGAGAACTTTGTAATATTTGCTGCAAAGGAAATTGGAAGCTTCTATTTCTTTTTACCTTTTTTCCTGCACTTTTCTTTTTTCTCTCTCTGTTCTTTTATTCTGTATTAGTTTGTGTTAATTTTTATGTTCTCTTTAAAACTTTTAATAAAATTAAAAAAAAACTATAAATGTGAACAATGGATGTCAAGAAAGCAGATTTTAATAATATCAGACCAATTATGACAGGAGAAACTCACCAAAAAATGAGCTCAGGATGAGTGGCTGTTCATAAAAAAGGGAAATAGTAAAAGTATTATCCCAAACAATTCCTGGAAGGGGAGAAAATTGAATACAGAATAAGCCAGTATTACTGTATGAGTACTTATGAATACATGCTTTTATAGTTTGCCAATTGTGGATTAGATAAATTGAAATAATCATGAATCAGTCTCATTAATTTCAAGCAATTTGGTCTTCTCTGGTTAACACAGGATAGTAAAGAAACCATGGGTTGTTTTAACCTTGATTTTGTAGTTTATGGCTTAATATTGGCAGGTGTCAATGTCCCATGAACAACTACCTTTTATACAAAAGGCTCTACACCTCACCTAACTTTCTTTGACTTAGGGTTTTTTTTAATTAAAAATAAATAAGTGGAAAGTTAGTAAATTGTAAAACAAAGTAAATTGTAAAACAAATTGTTCTCAAATATAAGTTTTATTTACCAAAATGTTCCTTGTTGTCATATACAGTTCAGAGGCATCTATGCTTCAGAGAAAGGAAAAACAAAGTTATAGCTGAGTGCATTGTTCAGAAGTGTGCCTTCTTACACAGAAAAGAAGTCCAGGTAACAAGAGTAATGGAAAGTACATCAGAAGGCTTGAAGAAATGGTAGGGACCAATCTCATTGTTTTAACCTTGTCTTCTAATACAAGTGGATATTTTGTGAGGGTAAATGCTCATGATGGCAGTGACTCTGCAAGAATATTGATAATATGCTCTCAAAATTCCAAATGTACTCACAACACAAAATGGTTAGGGATCCATTTTGACATATTTAATTAACACACCATTGAATAGTGTGATACCTGAACCTATTCTCTCACAAAACCTGGAATGTGCATTGTGCTACATAATTTCTATGATGTTTCTGTATCTTTAGGGAATTTCAGAGAAATTGGATAAATATGGTGTTCATATCTTTGAAAGAGCACTCAAAACTGCTTAAGGAGGCAAAATGGACTGTTTGCTTCCAAGATCAAACCAGCCACATTACTTTGCTTTACCTCACTTCTCTTCTGAGACAGTTCCCTATAATTGGAAAAGGGTTTTGTTCATGGGGAAAGAGTGCACAGAATCTTCTGCCAGCTACTGTTGATGGGCTGAGGCTAAAAGATGATGCAAAGCACCTCATCAAGGCAAACCAATCATTTTGCCTCAAAAAAACTGTCACCACAGTGACACAAGGCACCTGAGGTGCATGTCCAATAAAGAACATATACAGGGGAGTTTGCAGTGACTGTCACTGACTTCAAAATGGCAGGTATGACCAAGTAATCAAAGCCCCACTCCTTTCTAATGTGTGTTTCATGTAAAAAAGGGCAGGGCTTCAATCATTCAGTCACACCCAACATTTTGAAGCTAGTGACTGCAGCTGGCATCTGTTATTTGCTTCACAGATAAATGACACAGTTCATCCTTTATAAAATAGAATAATCTGAAATATATTTATCTGCACATGATACAGTCCAAATCAGATTAGGATTATTCTGTAGAACCTAAAAACATACACATGCAACAGTTAAGAGTGAAAATACAAGTGTTTTTTTTTGTTTAATATGTTCATTTTGAAAGTTACAGCATATATAAAGCCAATTTAATGTCCATGCAGTCAAAAATCAGAATGGTTATAAATCTTGTAAGACACCTTAACAATGAAATCCAGTTATTTTATCACTGATACAACTGTTAGAAACTTACATACATTTGTAAGGTATGACTCGTCAGATGCACATCAAAAACACTCTAACAGTTATCTATTTAACTTTTATTTATCTTACCCCAAATTGTTTTTAAAACACCTATTTTAATTTAGTACCTCACTAAATGAAAAGGAAAAAAGTAGTTTTAGAGTCTGTAACAAATAAGAAAAGCTCATCTGAAGTTTAATACATCTGATTTTGTAGCATTTCATAAAATCATAAGTTATGGCTGCATCAATTACATGTTTAAATGTCATCTGAAATGTAGGTTACTAAAAGCTATAATGCAGTAATAATTTCTGTAAGCATAAATCAATCTATTAAATTATGTTCTACATTATGTTCAACAAAAGGCCCTCATTTCCATCATACTGCATTTATTTTCTTAATATAACAGACTAGAAATTATTACAGAGCTGGAGAATCAAAATAAAGTTAATGTATGTAAACCATGAGCAGAGTTCCTGGTGTCCTGAGAAAGTTAGAAACGGACTTGCATGCAAGAACATTTTGAGATTGCAATATATGGCTCATGTCTCAAAGTTAAGTTTTATAACACATGAAACAGATATAAAATTAAAACAGGTTTTGGATTTTGAAGAGTTTGAGTTAACATGCTATTTTTATCTACTGCAATGGATAATAGCTGCCTCATAATAAATGGTATATTTGCATGTGCATTAAGAAACTCCTAAAGAACAAAAAGGTCAAATCAAAATGACTAATAAGAGCGAATAGCTGGTGGAACTGTAGCACAATCTTCTTCATTCAGGGTTTTATCAATTACAGGTCTATAATTCAGGGTAACCTTTAAAAAAAGAAGGGTACATCCCATTAATAAAGTACTATTTGCATATTTTTCCTCTCATTTACCTTATCAGAATTCCAATGTTATGCTTTAAGTTGATACTAATCAATTCTACAATTTATTATGATTTATTGCCATAAATATTTAAAATATCTATATGAAGAACATTCTGTGAAAGAAATCAGGTCTGTGAAAGAAATATTACCACATTCATGCTGAAATTGTATTTTTTATTTCTGTAAATTAAGTGGCACAACTTGTATAGCAAACTTTGAATTCAAACTTCAGGTCATATTTAACTTCAGTGAATCTTCATTCTCCAGACCAGTTTAAGTTTTACCTACACTGTAAAGTGGCTTAGTAAGTATTGAAACTATTAAAGCCATGCCAACATACTTCTACAAGTTTATCCCTAGTTGTATGGAACAAGACAGAAACATGTAAGATGCTGTTCCCCTAGGATCTGTACAGAGCCTTTAACAAATATGCTGACCATCTAAGCAGGACCAAGAGGTTTTATTTAACCTCCTATAGCATGAATAAATAGGTTTTATTCATCATCCCAATCTCCTGCCCTACATCAATTGTAGTAGATTCTAGTTTCCTCATCCAGCAGGTGCCCAAGAATCATATACTAGAGATGATTAAGTTATTTATTTAAAGCAAAACTGGGAGTATTGTAAGCCACATTGGTGACTCTAAAAAGGCGAGATTATACACATTACACTATTTTGATATAATGATGGTCTAGACTAGGGGTTGGCAACCTATGGCCCATGGGCTGGATCTGGCCCACCACCCCAAATCATCCAGTCTATAATTCCAAAAAGAAATACAGGTAATCCCCGGGTTAAGAATGCCCAGTTTACAGATGACCCATAGTTCAGAACAGAGCCTGCTGTAGCAAAATTCAAGTTAAATACACAATGGTTCAAGTTAATTACACAATACTACTTATGCAGTATTATACAATAATACTGTTCTGGCTTACATACAAATTCAACTAAGGACAGACCTTGGGAACAGAACTGGTTCTTAAACTGAAAACTACCTATACAGTTAGTCCTCGCTTAATAACCTTAATTGGGATCAGAATTTCTGTCATTAAAGAAGCAGTCATTAGGTGAAACATCACATGACCATGGCATTTAGTGATGGCAGTTCCAGTAGTCCCGGTTGCAGTTGTTGGGCAAGGACCATGCCATCGTCAGATAAGGACCTCCCACTTCTCCTGCTCTGTGCAAGCTGCCAGCTCCGTCCTGCTGCCTTCTCCCCAGGCCAGCCCAGTGAGCTCCTTTCGGCAAACAAGGCTCCACCCTGTGCGTCCTGGGGCTGCACCCAGCACCAGGAGGAAGATGATAAAGGTCAGCTCAGAGTGGCAGGGGTAGGCAGTGGCAGCAGAGTGCAGGGTTGCCAAAAGGGCAGAGATGTGGGGGAGATAGGCAGGTGGGAGGAGTTGAAGTTGGTAAGTGCCCAAATTTTGATCACATGACAGCAGGGGTGCTGCAACTGTCGTAACTTTGAGGACTGGTCGTAATTACCATTAATTCAACGCCGTTGTAACATCAAACAATCACTGAACGAATGGTTGTTAAGCAAGGACTACCTGTATATCCACCTGGCCTGTGATGGTCCTAAAACAGAATTCAACTTTATAATTCTATTACAAATCCTCCCAAAGTCAGTGTATTCATCTGACAGAGAAGGAGAGAGCAGCCTGCCATCCACTCACAGAAGAAGGTTGCTGACTCCTGGTCTAGACTCAATTCAGCCAGGAAGCCTTCAGCTTTCATCTTCTCTGCCTCGGATATTGAAAAAAATAAAAAGATGGATGGGAAAAAGCATAGCTGATGCTCTGAGCTTCTCAAGGAAAGGCAAGACATAAATACAGTAAGTCCTTCCTTCAAGCAGAATATTCTCTATTGTTTCTAATAATTTCTTTAATCATTCTCTTTCATGGCCTGTGTTACTAGAAGTAGCATACAGCTAGATAAATATTAAAGTCAAGGAGATGTTCCATACCTTCCCAGTCTTCACATCTACATAAGAAAGAGTATGTTTTCTCCAATGCTGCTCAAATGGTTTCTTCTGCTGTCCTTGGATTGGTTTAGAATAATCATATTCATCTATCCTAACCTAGAACATAAAGTACATGTGAGGGAATACCAACAGTTTGAAGCTCACATTCAGAAAACATTGACTATGTTTCAAAACAGTGTAACTACTATAGTTTTGTTAACACACAGTAAATAGTAAATGTAAGTGTTGGTCTTCAGACTGATACAGATTCAAGTGTCTGTTACCTAAACAATCCAGCCCTGATATATTTTAAAAATATCCATCTCCTCACTATTTCACCATAAAACTGTGAGAAAAAGACTCAGAAAGTCCCCAAGATAATGGTTCTAAAAGGAAAATATTTATTAAACTTTCTAATGAGGACTTCAAGCTTCATGCTTGGAAAAAGTTTTATGTACTTTCAGTTCAGGCAATTGCCAACAGCCTGATAGAAAAGCTGGCTTCACTGAGAAAACTTAGAAAAGTTTGAACAAAATGGATACTAAATATTCTTCTTAAACTTTGAAGTAATATAAGAAACACCATATTTAATATTGTTAACATCAGTCATCTTGCAATGTAGATTATTGAATGAAATAATGCTATGCTCAGAAAGGGGCTTCATCCCATCAACGCAATTTATTTAAGAGTGATGTTAATAGAGGCATTGGTAGAGTTATATACGCTTTCGAGAAACTGCAAAATAACCGGTTCTATCAAAACCACATAAACATCTTGTCTTATAAGGTCACTCTATAACAGTCAATAAATTAGGACTGCATTATATTATTAATCTTCTTCAAATTTTGAATAGATTCTATATTCATGTATAGCTAACTTAATAAAAATATCTGTCAGCCTGATTAGGTATACCAGTCATGAAATCAATTCCACAGGAAGGCTAAAACTACTTTTACTGAAATAGCAGAAGTCTGATTGTGCTGTATCTCCTCCTGCTTCTTATAGTTCAGTGAAGAAGGGAGGTTTCTCTCTGAGCTGCTTCTGAATGCTATCTGGCCATTTTGGACTTACATGCTTCAGCTCCTTTTTCCTAGGCAACAGCTTCTGCATATCTCCATTAAGGTCATCTTCCTTGCTCTCTACAATATCTTTCACAAATGGCTAACCCATATGCTCATTCTTTTTGCCAATATATTGGATGTAAAGAAACTCCAAGAAATATTAATATATTGATTTAAACCTCAAGATAAATATATGAACATATGTGTTCATACACTGCAGGATTGCTCACCAAATATATAAAAGAAAACATTTAAAGAATAATTTGGAATTTGGAATTCTGATTTAGTGTTTTGCTATTCAGTCCTCATTAATTCTCTCTATATGACCAAACCATCTCAACATACTTCTTTCACATTGGTCATTCACTGTTATGTTCAATCCACATTCATTCAGCTCCCATTCTTAACCCTATCTTTTCTTGTTTTAGAGCAAATCTTATGTATCTTGTTCCCAGTACATGCTACTTACTTTTATTTTTCCTGACAATACTCTTACTTCCATATAACAAAATGGGAAGAAGCATAAGCTTATAGCCATTTTTGCTTCTTTTGACAAACATTCCTCACAATAGATCCACTACTTTTTTATTAGTGTTTGCATGTCTTAAATGTCTCTATACATTACCCCAACTCTACTAACATTCAGTCAAAGAACAAAGATTTATTCATTCAGAATAAAATATGAATCTATATTTTATACTTTATCAAAAGTCACTGGTTTACCAATAAATTCACCACTGTAATATAAAAAAGATACTATTGTATTGTTTGTTTCCTTCTTGATCTGGATCTTTAGTTTGATTTTTAATTTTTTAAAGTTTTCTTGTAAGACTAAAATTATATTGTTAAAAATACAGATATTAAATAAAAATAATTTTTAAAAAGTGTGAATATTTTTATGGGGGGGAGCTTTGAGTCAGTGTTGATTCCTGTCAACTGCCTGGACAAGTCCCTGCAGTTTTCTTGGCAAGATTTCAGAAGTGGTTTGCCACTGCTTGCTTTCTAGGGCTGTGATAGTTACTGGCTCAGCTGGCTTTGTGTCTAAGGCAGGACTCATGATCTCCCGGTTTCTAGCCTGATGCCTTAACCACTACACCAAACTGGCTCTCAAAATATGGATCTATTTCCTCTACTTCCTCTCATTTTAGCTATTAAGGTAGGTACTATTAACTGCAACTACTTTGGCCTAAGATACATTCATTTTCAGATCTGTATTCCTTGCTGCATCATACAATCATACATTTGCTGAAAATCATTCAGGTTCTCAGCCAACAATGCTTATGCAGGTAGTCCTCACTTAATGACCATTCGTTTAACAATGGTTCGAAATTACGAATGGCCGTTGTAAAAAGTCGCACTGCAGCCCCCTCTCGCAGTCACATGGCTGCATTTCGGGCACTTGGCAACCAGCTAGCCTTTATGACCAGTTGCCAAGCACCCCATGATCATGTGATTGCCACTGGCAATCTTTTCTGTTGGCTTCCCCATTGGAAGCTGGCAGGGAAGGTTGCAAGTGGAGGGGATGTGGTGGTGTGAAGGAATGGATCTCAGATCTTCAGGATTTGAGGTCTGTAACTGCCCAGCGCTGGGAGGTTTCCACTTCCCCCACAGCACTGGGCAGTCACGGGCCTCAAATCTTCAGGTGCTCTATTCACCACTGAGAGAGGGGAGGGGAAAGAGGATGGAACAAGAGGAGGAGGATAGAGTGAGAGTGACAGCTTTTTCACTCCATCCTTTCTTTCATTCTGTTCTCTTTCCCCTCCCCTCTCTCAGTGGTGTGCTCTGTTCATCAGTGAAAGAAGAGAGGGGAAAGAGGACGGAGTGAAAGAGCTTGTCTGCTGAAGGATTTCAGCTCTTCAACTGGTTTGCAGTCATTGAGCGAAGCAGTCATGTGGGCGTCTCACTTAATGACCACTTCACTGAACGACTGAAATTCCGGCTTCAGTTGTGGTTGTTAGGCAAGGACCACCAGTACAGGTAGTCACTGTTTAGCAACCACAATTGGGACCAGCAACTTGGTTGCTAAGTGATAGTCGCTAAGTGTAAAAAATGACATGACTGTTCTTACGACTTACTTCAGTTTTCCTTTTTCCCCACTCTCCTGCCCTTTAGAATGCTTACCCAGCACTGGGATAATTAGCAAGAAGGGAATTAATGTTTGTATTTACATTCATTGGAGAGGAAGGGATTACAAAAGAGTAAGCAGGCACACAATCGGAAATACACATCGAAAGGAATGCACTAGCGCTGGCTGTGTGCCTGGAGCACTTGTGGCTCTGAGCCCCCAGCTGCTTAGGAGGCAAACAAAAGCAGAAGGTGTCAAACCGATTAAAGTCATGTCAGTTACACACAGTATCTGCTGCCTGCTAATTAAGCTGACAGAGCTGAATTTGTTAACTTCCTGTTAGCACCTTTTGGGGAAATGGTGGGTTGAGAAAAGCAGCTCAGGAAGAGATCCCTTGTTTGGGCAATCACTCTGTTCTGCGACAGGGAAAAAGAAAAATAATGGGTCAGGCACAAGACAACATGTATTGACTGTAATGGCAAACATGTGACACAGGGAGAGATGCTGTAAAAGTTGTAAATACAGGCATTGATTGCAAAGTTACTTTTTTATCACCATCGTAACTTTGAATAGTCGCTGCCTAAGGCATTCACTAAGCAACATCTACCTTTACTTAAATCACTATTCAAAACAAACATACTTTTTTTCTAAGCAGTTACTTGCCAACTCCGCTCATTCGTTCTTGGATCTTAAATATCCCATCATTTTTTACTGTAATCTCTTATCTCACTCTCTCACCCTTTTGATCTAACAAAAGAAACTTCCACCAGTCCTTCATTCAGAATGTTGCACACTTGTTCCCAAAAGTTTAATTAACACCATTCACTGGAACATAACATAAAAGAGTCACCATTCTATGACTTCCTACTTTCATGGGATGTATATTTTGACTCCAGGTGGTCAAGTAGTACTGTCAAGGTCCTGTCCCAGTGCCTGGAAGCTGTTTGGGTCTGAATGGAGAGTTACAGATTCAGGCTTAACTGTACCAAGACTGAGTGGCTGTGGGTGTTGTGGCCACTGGGTATAGGAAGAAGCACTGTATTAAAGATGCATGCAGCACTTATTCCCTTCCACTCTGCACTGATGAGACCACACCTCAAGTGGAGAATTGTATCTGGAATGTACAATTCTGGGCTCATTTCCAGAAAGATACTGACATGTAGAAAATGTTTGGTGGATGACAACAAAGATGATATAGGGACTTCATGACTTGCCCTGTGAGGACAAGACTAAAGGAACTTGGGATGTTCAATCTGGAGAAAAAGCAACTGGGGAAGACATAATATCAGCATTCAGGTACATAAAAGGTGCCACTGAGAAGAGAGTAAGAAAGTATTTTCTATTGCAACAGAAACTAGGACAGAAATAATGGATATAAGTTGCAGCTATCTAGATTTCACTTAAGAAAAACTGAAAATAGGACTGCACAACAGTGGAATAATGTACCTACAGAAGTTTGGGTTATCTATCTCTGGAAAGCCACCTCTGAAAGACAGTTTAATTGGTTTCCTGCATATTACAGAAGGCTGGAGTGTATGAACCTCATGGTCCCTTTCTATGATTCTATGCTTACTAGTCATGCTTTTCTCCTACTAACTAGTTAGGACCCTCAACAATAAAGGATTAAAAACTTGAAATTGTTATGATTTCTGGTCTGTCAGGTACCAATGCAGTTTTGAAAACTGTGGTGCATGGCACCCCACATGAATTCTAAGACATTCTCTAGCAAAAGAATTAGTTTTGTGTTAAAGTGGAAATTATCTTGATCATAGATGGAGGATGGGCAAAGGGTATAGCTAAGACTCCAGAGAGAGATTTAAAAAATAAGAACACACATAGACAATTTCAAAAACATCTACAGCTATGATGTAATTCTCATGTAACATTTTTCTTGATTAGTTATGGAATAATATTGTATAACTGGGTCCATCTTCTTAAACCACTGTACATATTTGAAATGTTTAGGCCTATTAGTTTCTCATTTGTTTTAATTAAAAGAATCTAAAAATAAAGTCAGATGGGCATGGACTCTAGTGGGCACCAAGAAAGCTACTACTATGTACCTTTTCTTTAAAAAAAAGAATAATGAACTCTGTTATACATTGGATATAAATGTATTACTGTAAATGTTAGCTGAAAGCTTTATTTCTCAAAGTATGCTGAACCAACCTCTCCCTTTTAAACTTTTTTCTGTTTCCCAACTCAAGCATTATAAACTAGAATAGAATAAGACATCTGGCTTTAGGATGCTGCTGGTGAATGCCAGGTCTGTCTGCCATAAAATCATATCTATTCATGATTTGGTGATGGATGAGCAGGGAGATCTGTCATGCAATTACTGAAACCTGGCTGGGTGAGGGCAGTGATATCACTCTTTCTGAAATGTACCCACTTTGGGCCTTGCCTCTGCTTTGGAGCAGTTGTTATATGAACTGGCTATTGGGGGGGGGGGGGGGGGTACTACCAGCAACTATTTGCCATTGTTAGATCACATGTATTTAACTGCCACCCAGGACCTCCACAGGGCCAGACGTATTCCAATGGTCCACCCCAGGCACCTGATGGATCTGGCTGGCTTCTAATGGGAGCTTGGAGAGCTTCCTGAGAATCTGGTGGGTGAATCCATTGAGGGCCTGGTTCACTACTGGCATCATGAGGCAACCTGGGCCTCTGCCAAAATCACCTCTGAGCAACCCCTCTCTGCTGGCCAGCAGTGAACCAGGCTGGATCCCTATCCCTCCTGGTTCCTTCGAGCC
Source organism: Liasis olivaceus (assembly GCA_030867105.1). Classification (NCBI taxonomy): domain Eukaryota; kingdom Metazoa; phylum Chordata; class Lepidosauria; order Squamata; family Pythonidae; genus Liasis; species Liasis olivaceus. The sequence continues at coordinate 63,351,751 of CM061351.1, forward strand.
ATTGGGGGAAGATAATTTCCTGGATCTAGGAGATGGTTAATGTCTTGCTGTGGGAGGGGATGCATTCAGCTGTCTTGAAAGAGGCTATGGTATACCTCCCCCTTAAGAGGCCCTCTCTAGATCTGGAGGTTTTGGACAACTATTACCTGGTCTCCAATCTTCCCTTTTTGGGGAAGATTACACCCTCTCCTCATTTAGTGACTGCAATCCATTCCTTAAATCAGAAGTGAAATGGTCACTAAGCGAACACGTGACAGAGAGAGAGACAGAGACGCTGCAAAGGTCACTGGTTGCTGCCATCTCATTTAGATAAAGTTCTCCTGTACCTGACCCTTTTCCCCCCCCTTTTTTTCCCCCTTGCAGGGTGGAGAGATTGCTTAAACAAGCTATCTCCTCCTGAGCTGCTTTTCTCCACAGCATTTCCCTAAAAAGTGCTAACCGCAAATTAACAAGCTCAGCTCTGTGACTTTAATTAGTTGATTAGAACCCTCTGGCCCACTCATCCTGCTGCCTGAAGCTAACCAGACCATAATCAGTTTCACACTGAAGCCTTTTGTTGTCAGGTGGATGAAATTTGGTCATAAATGTGTGCATTGGTTGGAAAATCATCATCATCATCATCATCATCATCATCATCGTTGTATTTGCAAACGGTCGCTAAACAAGGTAGCTGCTAAACAAGGAATGACTATACTGAGACAGTTTTGGGGAATCAACTATGGAACACTCCAGAGAAAACAGATTGTCTGAACTCTCTGCTATCAGGGTTCAGACCTGGATATAGAATGGATATGGACATTGGCTGCATTAGTAGACAATGTTATCAGGACCTGGATGAAGGAAATGTTTCCATTGAAAAGTGTTCCTTTTAGACCTCTCAGCAGCCTTCAATACCATCAACCATGGTATCATTCTAGACAGTCTACAGGGACTGAGGACACTGTGTTACAGTAGTTCTGCTCCTTCCTTGGTCATGAGTGGTTCCAATCATTAGTATTGGGGCAGGAGAAAGAAGACTGATGACTACTCCCTTACGCGGTGCCACAAGAATTGGCTCTCTTCCCTCTCTTATTTAATATTTACAAGAAGCTACTGGGAGAGGTCATCCAAAGGTTTCATATTTGGTATCAATATGCTGACAATACCCAACTTTACACTGCTACTCCAGACTAGACTGGTGATGCAGTTCAAGTCCAGTTCTGGTACCTGGAGGCTATGAGGGTCTGGATGAGACAAAAGAGGCTTAAACTGAATTCTAATAAGATAGAGTTACTGTTTGTCCATTGGGATTCTCTGTCTCCTGCAGTGGTGGCACTACCTGTAAAAGAGTAGGTCTGCAACTTGGGGATGCGTCTGGACTCACAGCTCCTGCTAGAACAGCAGGTGGAGGCCATGGCTAGAGGGCTGTTTCCCATCTTTGGCTGGTGCACCCGTTGTGACCCTGCTTGGAGCAGGAAGATCTTGCTACAGTGACTCATGCCCTTGCTTGCTAGGACAACTGCAACATGCTTTACATAGGGCTGGTTTGAATAATGCTCAGAAGATACAACTGGTTCAGAGTGTAGCAGCCCAGGTGCTGGCCAGGTTTCACTGATAGTTGTGCATTACACCAGTGCTGCAGGCTCTGCACTGGTTGCCAACAATCTGTTGGGTACAATCTGAAGCCTGATACTAACCTATAAAGTCCTACATACTTGATACCGAGTTATCTGCAGGACTATATTTTTCCACTGGAATTGGACTGGCTAGTTTCATCTACCCAGGAGAAACTATTAGCTGTGCCCCACTTTAGGAAGGGGGGGGCAGAGGCTCAATAGCACTGTTTTTCAGTGGCTGCACTAATTCTTTGGAACAGCCTCCCAATGTACAATCACTGAAGCATAAAGCGTCTCTTCAGCTTGTTTCTTGCAAAATCAGTTTGGATTGATGGGATCGCATAACATTCTATGTCTTCAGTGTCACACCCTCTTACACATCTGTGCACAAATGCACACAATTAACTACAGTCCTCTCTTATAAATTATTCAGTCTGCTCAAATGCCCTCCTAACAGCTTACAGCCAGCCAGTAGCTGGTAAAGCACCTTCCTTCCCCTCACCCTGCAACAGAGACTGAAAAAACTGGGCAAAGGCCAAAAAACTTCAGCAGTAGTTCAGAATGGCATCTGATAGCAACAGAAGCCAACTAAATACAAAACAAATAAATACTTTGTTACAGCTCAGACAATAATGGAGAAAAGAACTGTTTATAGGATTCTTTAGGATTTAAATACACACATAGGACACATAGATTTACAGTATATATATAAATTTAGTTATAAGTGTTTGGTTAGAGGTTAAGAAATAAATTCATAAACTTTTTGTATAATAAATGCCTCCCTGGAAAATCATGGAAGGCAGCCATGCTCTCCTTATTGGTGGTCTGTACCATTTCCCAGAATTCTTTCTCAGAAATGTGAAACAGAAATACTGATTAGGACATGAGATTATATACTTTGATAATTTCAGTGACAGAAAACAAACTGCCTGTTCAGATATATTCTTAAGCCATTAAAATGCAGTATAAGTGAAACTTTCTTTTACAGAGAAGTGAGTTTTGGGAAGGATAGCTCTGTAGAAAGTATGAACCTCTGTAGTTGAAGAAATAACGTCTACACCAATGCATACCTTATAATCCTCCCTAGCATGAGCTCCACGTGACTCTTTCCGAGCTTCTGCACCATAAATAGTTTGTAAAGCACAGAGCATCAAATTTTGTAGTTCCAAAGTCTCCACTAAGTCAGTATTCCAAATAACACCTACAACAAAAGGTGTGGAAGAGTTTTAGAAATTATAGGCAGTTTAGCAGATTCACTAGATTCCTTCTTCAGTGTAATTCAAAGTATCAGCAAAAAAATCAGAAAGAAGCTTAATACTGCTTTAAGACTCAAATACAGCTTGATAAATATGCATAACAGTAAATGCTGAACACAAGGTATACTTCTGAGCAAGGAAATGTATTGTGAATTTCTCATATATGTGTTCTGGACAGGGGGCAGGGTTGCAAAATTATTTTAAATATACCGATTCAAGAAAACCAAAAATCTCCAAAGGCTGGGCAGTTCTCCAAATGACACTTTCAACAGTAAGGAAACAGATTATAACAGGAGCCTTGAAAAGCAGCAGCAGCAGCAGCAGCAGGTAAGGAAATCAGAGTTAAAACTGTGTGGATTTCCTCAAAGAGTACATTTCTGTAATGCCACATTTATTTGTTTACAGTACTTACAATCCACCCAATACCAAAGGAGACTAAGGAACTGCCATGAGAAAGAGAGAACCATTTTCAAGATAATTTCTTCGTTGCGAAAAAGAGAATTAACACATTTGCACAAATACCTTCAATTTGCATAAATGATCATTTCAGCCCTTCCTGCCACAGAATTGATTTATCTTGTAAAAATTAATTTATCTTATAGAATTCTCTCCAAAACAAGGTTGGAAGAAGCTATTTACTTCAACCCTGCTCAGTGGAGGAATCCAAATTAAAGCAACAGTAACAGATGCTTGTTTAACTTCTGTTTGAACAAGTACAACAAAGCGAAACCCACCACATTTTTTCAGTACTTGGTTCCACTGTTCTCCCAAACTTTCAACCAGAATCTGCTTTCCTATAATTTAAGATTACTGTACTGGAACTGTAGTGCAGTGTAGTGTATATATATTGTTTTCTATTTCCTCAGTGATGAATCCTGCATTTGCTCCTGCTCAAATTATTTTCAGCCCACTTCTCTAAGATCATTTTTAATTTTCATCTGTCTTTCAAATTATTAGCTGTCTGATTCAGTGTTGTATCATGTGCAAATCTTGTACACATAAAGGTTTCTCTATACAGGTAGTCCTCACTTAACAACCCTAATTAGGATTGGAATTTTGGTTGCCAAGCAGTGTGGTTGCTAGGTGAAACACCACATGACTGCACTGCTTAGTGATGGCAGTTTCGGTAGTCCCAGTTGAGGCTGTTAAGCCAAGACTGCTCCTTCGTTAGGCGAGGACCCCACAATTCTGCCCTGCTGCACTTGCCTCTGTTTCAACTCCCCCCACCTGCCTACCTCCCTGCCATCTCTGTCCTTTTGGCAGCCCTGCGCTCCGCCACCCATGCCGCCCTCAGCTGATCTTTGCCATCTTCCTCTAGCAGCTGCCTTGCGAAGGGCCAGGCCAGGCATGCCTCATCAGCAGCAGGAAGAAGATGGCAAAAGTCAGCTGGCAGCGGCAGAGTGCAGAGTAGTGGAGGTGCAAGGTAAAGCGCAGAGTGGTAGGGGCAGCGGAGCACAGGGTAGCAGAAAGGCAGGTGCAGCAGAGCATAGGGTGGCGTGCAGGGCATCAGGAGCAGTGGAACACAGGGCAGGAGGGGCAGCGGAGTGCAGGGCAGAGCACGGGGCAGCAGGGGAGGTGGAGTGGAGGGCGGCAGGGGTGCAGGGCAGAGTGCAGGGTGGCCTAAAGGGCAGAGATTGGGGGAAATAGGGGCGGGGCGACGGGTAGGTGGCGAAGTGCAGGGCAGCTAAAAGGGCAGAGATGGGGAGAGATAGGCAGGTGGGGGAGTTGAAGTGCACTCTGCAGTCATAAATGCAGGTGGGCTGCCAAGCACCCAAATTTTGACCATGTGACTGTGGGGGCACTGCAATGGCCATAATTTTGAGGACTGGGCAGAAATACCATTTGTTCAATGCTGTCATAACTTCAAATGGTTGCTGAATGAATGGTCGTTAAGTAAGGACTACCTGTATATACACAAAGGTTGAATGAAAAGTAATGTCTTCAAATGTTATCAGTCACCAACAGATGGCAGTACTGACTAGCTAAAAGCTCCAATATCTTCTTTAGAATCTGTTCTTCAATTACCAGTTGCTATGAGAAAAGGTTGTGTTGCTATTGTTCACTGAAATGGAAGCCTGAAGTATGTACTTGTCAGTGTGCTTTAAGCCACATGCCATGATTGAATTTTTGACTGCTGAAGACCCTTCAACTGAAATTCACTGCCAAATGTAAGTTATTTATGGTGATAACTGTGTTGACATGAGTACATTATGTCACTGGGTTAAAAAGTGTAAAGATGGTGAACCAGAAAGAGCTGATTTGTGTGATCAAGAATAAAAGGGATGACCTGTGACAGCAACAGACAAGTTTCACATGAGAAACAGTGAGATTGATTAGAATTTTTGTGGTGGACTGCTTGCTAAAGTTTATTATGGTGCCAGGTTTTTTTTACTATTTGTGATTTTAATAGATATATGTATATATTGATTGTATAATGATGCTGTGCATGTTTATGTGCATGTGTATATAAACAGATATTATTATAGCTCTCTAAATATATTAGATAGATGTTTATAGTATATCTATATCTATATTTATATTCATATTCATATTATTTTATTTTATTTCATTGTAATTGTCTATTCATAGTCTACCTCAATAACCAATTTGGTCATAAGTGGAACTAGCATCAAGTCTTCAAGCCACTGAATAATTGTGGCCATAGATTTATCTTTCAAAAGTTAAAGGTCTAATGTCACAGCAGTAAGAATGGCATGGAGAATCCATTTCAATTCTTCAACTGTCAGTTTCTATGTAATAGATATGTTAGTTCAAAACAGCAGGCATCTGAAAATATTAAACTTTGTCTTAGAATCAAATTAATACATGTAATTAATTCTTCCCAGAATAGCTTTAGGACTTTGCAAAAACATGTTTTAATGAAGCATTATTCTTGTTGCATCTGCAACAATATGATCATTTGACACAAATGCAACTGGGTAAAATAAATCCAAAAATATTATTTTTAAACATGACCCAAAACCATAACAGTCTGTCACCATGTACTTCAAAAAGTCTCTATGTTTAATATTGCAAATGATTATTACTGGTAGTCCTCACTTAACAACCATTCGTTCAGCGACCGTTCAAAGTTACAATGGCACTGAATGAATAGTAGTTATGACTCTTCCTTGAAATTATGGCCATTGCAGTGCCCCTGCAGTCACATGATCAAAATTCAACCACTTAGCAGTCTGCCTATACTTACAACTGCAGGGTGAATTTCAACTCCCAACTCTCTCCCCCAGTTTCTGCCCTTTTGACTGCCCTGCACTCTGCTGCCTACCCCTGCTGCCCCCCACTGACCTTCGCCATCTTCTTCCTCCTGCTGATGAGGCATGCCCAGCCGAGGCAGCTGCTGGCTCTTCACAAGGCTTTTGAGAACCCACCTATCTCCTCCCCATCTCTGCCCGTTTGACTGCCCTGCACTCCACCGTCACTGCCTACCCACTGCTGCCCCTAGCTGACTTTCATCATGTTCTTCCTCCTCCTTGGTATAGGGGGCTCTGTCAGCACCAGGCTCCATGTGGGCCTGCCCCGCTTCAGCAGTCTCAGCCCACCACATTCCCACATGCACACTCTATCTTTCTGCTGTACTGTACAAAGTTTTGTTTATTAAGAAGTTTGGAGCAAGGATGCACATGTAATTGCTAAAATGTATAAACTTTTATTGAAATTTGAAACAGAAGAAGAACAGGTCAAAGAATGTATGATAAAGTGGGCTAAAAACTTTGTTTATAATATACAAATGGAACAATGGGAAAATATGTGGTTGAAAGGATTGAAATTTACATTACGTTATAATCTTAAAGAGAATTTGCATAAAATGATGCATTGTGAGTATACGGCACCAGAAAAAATATCTAGAATGTATAAATGTACATCAAATTTATGTTGGAAATGTGAACAGCAAGGAAGATCATTTTATAATGCTTGGTGGACGTGTAAAAAAAAGCTAGAAAATTTTGGGCTCAAATACGAACAGTTATTCAGAGGATTTTAAAGACTAATATTCAACTGAAACCAGAACTTTTCCTCCTGGGACTGATGGATAAACAGCTAGAAAAGAGCCATGGAACACTGTTTTTATATATGATAACTGTAGAGAGATTATTGTATGCACAAAGGTGGAAAGTTTTGGCAATATGTACAATGGAAGAATGGTGGTGAAGATGACAGAACTTGCTGAAATGGCTAAATTGACTTGTTTGATTAGAAAAAAGACAATATCTACATTTATTGGTGACTGGAAACCCCTATGGACTTCTTGTGTAAAAAAGAAAAAAAGGAACTTGTGATTTACAGTTTTGATGATTAAACAGGATAGATTATAGAAAGAAAAGAGTCATGATTTAACTTTAGAGAGAGAAGTTAAAATGTAATTGTACTTATAACTGCTGTGAAGATGATCAGAAGCCACTTTATAGCTTTCTTTATATCTTTTTCTTTTTTTCTACTTCTAGCTTTGTTTTGCAGTTTTAGCTTTTTCTTTTATTTCTGCCTTTCTTTCTTCTTTTTCATTCTATTTTAGTTTGTATTAATTCTTACTATTGTTGAAACTTTCAATAACAAATATACGTATACATACATACATACATATAACATAAAAGAAGTTTGGAGCAAGGAAGAAACACATCCATTAAGCACAGCCCTCTCTGCTGCAGGCCCCGCTTTAGCAGTCTCAGCCCACGGCTGGCCGGGGGTCATGCATACATGCTCACCTCTGCCCCTTGCTGCCATTGCCTCTCTGGCCACTGGCCTCCTGATGGGCTTGCAGCAGAGAGAGCTGTGCTTAAAGAAATAATGTGTTTGTTGTAAACAAAACTTTGTATCCATCATTGACTTCCTTCTTTAGCAACACAAATCCTCCCATGTCTAACTGGGCGCGTCTAGGTGGAAAAGGTACAGGGAGGGAGGGAGGGAGGGAGGTGCTGCTGCTGTGTTCCCTGACCCTCCCCTGTCCCACTCCTGTCTCTGCCTTTTCTATTTCTGTTGTGTTGTGTTGTGTCCCTAACCCCGGCTAGCAGTGGGCTGAGACTGCTGAAGTGGGGCCTGCAGCAGAGAGGGCTGTGCTCAATGGAATAACATTTTCTTCCTTACTCCAAACTTCTTACTAAACAAAACTTTGTACAGTATTCATTGCTGACTTCCTTCTTTATCAACACAAATAGAAAAGGCAGAGACAAAGAAGGGATGAGGAAGGGAGGGGAGCACAGCAGCCTCATCACAAGCCAGGCAGGAGCATCTGGAGAGCAGAAGGGTATAACCTACACCGAGCAGGAGGCTGCTGGCTGGGCTGTGGCTGCTCCAGGTCAAGATCTGCAGCCCGCACCTACCTTGCTTTCACTCGCCTCAAGTGTGGCACCACCCCTCATGGAACGAGTGGCTGTTTTGCAACACCACGGATGGCAGCCAGGAGGAGGCAGTCAACCACATCCAGAGTGTGGGAATGTATAATGGAATGTGTGGTGTACGTGGGAATGTGCGGTGGGCTGAGACTGCTGAAGCAGGGCAGGCCCACCAGAAGCCTGGTGGCTGAAGCAGCAGCAGCAAGCCCACCAAAGAGAGTCCCTGTGCAGAGGAGGAAGAAGAAAATAATGAAGGTCAGCTGGGGGTGGCAGGGGCGGTAGCGGGTAGGCAGTGGCAGCCAAAGGGGCAGAGATGGGGGGAGATAGGTGGAGGTGGCAAAGGCCTCACAAAGGCCTTGTGGAGGGCCAGCAGCAGAAGGAAAAAGATGGCGAAGGTCATCTGGGGGCAGCATGGGAAGGCAGCAGAGCGCAGGGTGGCCAAAAGGGCGGGGGGCAGGGAGATAGGTGGTGGGGAAGTTGAAGCAAAAGCAAGTGCAACAGGTCAGGAGAAGCGTGAGGTCCTGGACTAATGACAGCGTTGTCCTGGCCTAACAACCGCAACCGGGACTACCAAAACTGCCATTGCTAAACAGTGCAGTCACATGATGTTTCGCCTAACAAAACAACACTTTGCTTAGCTTTGCCTAACAACCACTTTGCTTAGCGATGGAAATTCTGGTCCCAATTAGGGTTGTTAAGCGAGGACTACCTGTACTTCTTACTTTTGACATTTCTCCGCAAATCAGTTGACTCAGTCTTACTTGTTTAAGTCAAATGGATGCTGCAGTGCCTAGGTTAGTTGGCATAAAAGAATTTATGAACGTTCATACATCTATGAAGTTAACAGCAATGCAGTCTATATTGAAACAGTACCTCTATCAAATGTCTTCAGAACATCAAAATCTTTATAGAGTCTGGACATTTTTTCACAGCCTTCTTGTAAGACAGGGCCTATACGGAACACGGCAGCATGGCTTTGCATTGCCTATAAAGAATGAAGTAATACACTTCAATCAGTTTTCTTTCATAGTTTTGAGTAAGAGTTTAAGTTTCTATGATTACCAAAACAATTATGTCAAAGCCCACGTGCAGACTTTCAAGATATATATATATATAATTGTTTTCAGCACCTCTACAATAGTAATTGGAGGTGATCTGAATCAAACTTCAGGTGCTTTTTAGATGTGAACACTCCACCACCCAATTATATTCTCAGATACGTTTTTGCACAAAGTTATGTCTAAATTCATAAAAAATGGATATTTCATGTTCTATACCTTCCAGCAGGAGTGTACTTTTCTTTCTTCCATACGCAGAAATTGTTTTGTCAAGAATATTTTCTAAGATTTCATTTTTTGATATATTGTCACAGTCAGACCATGATCCTTGAAACTTACAGCTTTATTTAACAATTTAAAAATATCGTCATTGAAAGACTAAGCAGAGCTTTTTGATGAAGTTTTTGAGACTGATAGGATTCATTTACATCATTATCTTTGATATAAGACACTGGCAAAGCATTTATTCAATGTAAAATTATTAAATATGCCTGTTATAAAAAGAAGCAACTATTAACTGGATTTACATAGGGTCTCCATCAAGTTTCTGAAAATATCAAATTTATAATTGACATTTTTGCTCTAATGCAACATAAGAGGTATAACATCCTTGAACGTTGAGAAAGGCTTTGATGTTGTTTTTTGAAAATATTTAAGGGTGATTTTGACTGTGGATTTCCTAAGATTTTTATATTATGGATTGATATGATTTGTTCATCCTCTAATTCAACTGTGATTATTCATGTACCTTCTCCTTAACTCTATTTTGACGTGTACATCAAGGATGTATTCTTTTTCCTTCCTTTTCAATTTACTTTTAGACCCTCTAGCCTGTATAATCAGAAATTCTAAAAAAAATAATGAAACTACAGTAAGGGGGCAGAGCATAAGATTCTACTACACTGAATAGGCTTTATAGACTATTTCTAGATTCATTTTATAAATATGTGAATTGCCATCATATCTAGTTACCCTATAAACTGGAATAAATCAGAATTGACACAACTAAGTCATCACAATAAATTTGACGAATAGTGGTTTTGATTATAATCTCTCTCCTTTGTTAGTATAAGGATTCTTAGGGAGCTTTCTTGGTTAGTACATCTGAACATGTCCCTTGCTCTGATATGAAACACATATAATTTAGAATTCCTTTAGTATTTGGGGGGATTAAGTTGAATTTAATTCCAAGGTTTATTTTTTGAGAAGCCTTCCTGCATTTTTCCTATCATAATATTGTAAATGAATTTAAACAATACTAAATAAATGTTTTAGCACGGATAGCCTGAGAGATTTTTATTGCACAAGTTACAGTTTCCTGCTGGGAAAGGTAGATTTAACATCACATTTTCAGATTTATCAGTGAATATTTATTCTAACCTCAGTTACTAGCTGGCTGGAATAAAGAACTTCAGAACTCTGCTCCTCTTTAGGTTCAACCTGAGAAATTTGCTAGACCAAATCCTAACAAATATTGGGATTTCTGTCTGTACAGAGATCAGTTTCAATATCCATACATAATGCCACAAGATATATATTGAAGGTAATGGACGACATATTTAATTTTACCATTTTATCCATAGAATTTTTTCATGATAGGATAATTCCAGTTTAAACATAGGGAATAAATCCTTTTTCTGCATCAACCAGGCTTTTTATAATATTATATCTCCAGGTCAACTCTATTCTAAGGAAGCCATTATTAAAACTTTTCCAGAAGTTTTAGTAATGGCTCCGAGTGATTCACAACAATTTACTGAATTCAAATATTTGTTATTTGGTCTGTAAGGCCTAGATGCCATTACTGCTTCAGCAGTTTTGCAGTGATTAGTGGTTTTGGATGAATTAACTCCTAATTAATTAATTCTGAAGCCAGTAAACTTTTAATGGGAAGTTGATTAAATTGTCATGAGTTATATACTGTGTTGATTAAACTGACATGAGATATACAGTGTGTAAAAAGAGAAACTTCCTCCTCTGAGCAGGTGGTGATGGAAGACATAATGCACTGGAAGGAGAAATCTATACCAATCTGCAACAATTTGATGTTTTTATCAACATTTGAATTTGCTTTTTTAAAAAGGTACAAGGAAGAAGACTTTCAAACAATTTCTAGGATTTTCTTTTTGATTATTATCATGACCATTAATTTTGAGGTTACTCTGTAATTTTAATTTGCATGTATGCATATTTTTCTCCTATTAGTTTGATATAATAAAATGAAATATTTGAAAAACAAAAAACCCCCACTTCTATTAGCCTTTAATTACATAATCATATTGCTAAGTGTAATTGGCAATACTGTGCTCGTGGGCAACATAGTATACAAAAAATGTGCAAAAGGAATCTGTAGGACACTTTCCTAAAAAAAATTCAGCAACCAAAACCTTAGATTTCACATGAAGATACTAAGATATTATAAAAACACCAATGGTTCATGCCATTTTGTGATCTTGCAAATTTGGGGCCTTTATTTAACATTATTTGTTGTACCTGTAACTATCCCAGAAAATAGCACAAAAGCAGTTGGTGCCTGAAAAATATGCTGATTGTCCTAAGACAATTTTCTTCCATGAATTAATCCTTATCTAAAATATCTTTCTCTGGTATACCAGATCAGTATTTCTTAATGGCCTTATAATCTTTCATAGAATTTGCATGAAATAATATGTGGCCATTAATATATAAGATACCAAAGAAAGGAGAATTAACAGAATGTGCAAACTAACATTCATTAGCTTTAATTTACATGCTAGCAAAATAATGCTTAGGATCATTCGATGCAGATTAGAACCCTACATGGAAAGTGAGATGCCAGATATTCAAGCTGGATTTAGAAAAGGTTGGGGAATATGGGACATTATTGCTGATACTGAGTGGATAATTGAGTATGTGCCTCATTAATTACAGAAAGGTATCTGATTGTGTCAATCATGTCAGGCTGTGGAATGTGCTTAGAAAAACGGGAATCCCAGAACATCTCATTCTCCTCATGAGAAACTTATATACAGGTCAGGAAGCCACAGTATGGACAGAACATGGTAAAACAGACTGGCTTCAGATTGGCAAAGAAGTGTGACATTATTTTATTTATCCTTATTTATTCAATCTATATGCTGAATATATATTAAGGGAAACTGGATTGGAAGAACATGGTCTTAAAACTGGAGGAAGAAACATCAATAACCTGCACTATGCTGATGACACTACCCTGATAGCCAAAAATGCAAAAGATCTGCAAGCTCTAGTAATGAAAGTCAAGGAGCACAGTGAAAAAATGGGACTAAATTTAAATATAAAAACAACCAAACTAATGACAACAGGTACAGCAACCAGCCTTAGAACTGACAAAGGAGATACCAAAATGGTCAATAGCTTCTGCCTTTTAGGATCATCAACAGTAAGGGAACCAGCAGTCAAGATCAGCAGACTAGCACTTGGCAGAGTAGCCACAAAGGCCTTAGAAAAGACATTCAAATGTTGGGACGTGCCTATACTTACAAAGATCAGAATTGTGCAGGCAACATGACACTCCATGGAAACAAAAGTTGGACTTTGAAGAAGCAGGACAGGAAGTTGGAGATGACTCCTGAGAATACCATGGATAACCACAAAACCCCAAACAAATGAATCATCAAACAAATCAACCCAGAATTCTCACTTGAGGTACAAATGACGAGGCTCAAATTATCATACTTTGGATACATTATGCAAAGACCTAGCTCTATGGAGAAGTCCATAATGCTGGGAAAGGTGGAAGAAAAGAGAAGAAGAGAATGACTAGCAGCAACATGGATTGACTCAGTTACAATGATGAGGGGTACACCATTAGAAGATCTGAAGAACCAGGTCAGGGACTGACCATTCTGGAGAAATCTTTGTGGTCCCTAAGAATCAACATTAACTTGATAGCACATAATTAATCAGTCAGTAAGTACATAAGAATTCTTATAATACACCACCTTTTATTAGATTGTACAAAATAGAAAATTTATTTCATCATTTATTGCAAAATATCTACAAAGTCAGTAGCAGCTAAAAGCAGTATAGAAGAAAGAACAGGAGTATGTTCTGGTTCTGTGCAAGAAAATAAATCCCCCTTGTTTAGAACAACCATTTCCAAAACTTATAGGAGATACATTTGTATCCTGCAATTCCTCCATGCAGCACAAAAAGCAATATTACTGGAATCCTTTGAATCAAATTAAAAAGCTGAGATATAAGAAACATAACTTAGGAAACTCTGTGGCTTAACAGACTTCAATTTAAGTTGGTGACCCCAACAATGTAACCATACCAAATTAGGCCTCAATAATTTATCATTATTTAGGTTCTGGATGGATGCATTGGTGCTCAATTTGGAAAAGTCAAGGGTAGAAAATATTTTAGAAAATAAATATTTAGAAACTTCTGAAATCTAGTTGATACATTAATCATGTGTTGCAAGTTCACACTAAAAACAACTTGTCCTCCAATCCAAAGATCTTACTTACTTTTTGCATATTAAGTCTCAGTTCTGATGTTCTTACATTTCCATTGGCAAAGCGCAGTTTGTCAAGGTTTGCAACAGATTCTTCACCTGCATTTGATTTAATTGATGGAACTGATTCTCCTAATAAGAATAAGCACAGTATTTAATTTCATAGGATTTCTTTAGAGGAACAAAGCTAATATTACCCATATTCCAATACAGGTAGTCCTTGACTTACGACCACAATTGGGACCAGAACTTCCATCGCTAAGTGATGCGGTTGTTAAGTGAGTCACACCTGATTTTATGACCTTCTTTGCCACGGTTGTTAAGCAAATCACCATGGTCATTAAGCAAATCCAACTTCCCCCATTGACTTTGCATGTTGGAAGCTGGCTGGGAAGGTTGCAAATGGTGATCACATGACCCTAGAATGCTGCAACCATCTTAAATATATACCAGTTGCCAAGCACCTGAATTTTGATCACGTGACTGTGGGGACTGCAACAGTTGTAAGTGTGAGGATGGTTTGTAAGTCACTTTTTGAAGCATTGTTGTAACTTCAAATGGTCATTAAGTGAATGGTCATAAGTTGAGGACTACCTGTGCTTCCTAATACATTTTTCAATATATCTGCAAAACAGACATATTCAGAATAATAAACTATGTAACTTTTTAACACCTATATCATATAGGGTATATGGTCAATGAAAAGTCAGAGTGATTTCCAGATCTGAGTAACAATAGATTATCAAAATACAGAAGAATTCATTTTACATGATTCTTTAATACTTCTCATCTACAACTGACAATTATTACTGACCACTACCGTTCAAAGAATGATCAAACTGGAAGGGGTCATTCAGTTGCGGATGCAATTCAAGGTGCTGGTTATCACCTATAAGCTGTTCATGGCATAGGGCTTGGTTATTTATGGGCTTGCCTCTCTCCAATAGTTTCTGCCTGTCCCACACATTCTGACAGAGCTAGCATGTTCTGGATCACATGGTTTAAATTCATTTGTTTGTTTGATTTGGGAAAGCACAGAGAAATTATGTCCTTAGCAGTCATAGCTCCCAAATGACATTAGATAACAGAGTTCATCAGAGGCAATGAAAAGCCATTTAGAAACATATATTGTCTGAATTTTGTACTACAAAAAAGAAAGCAACCCCTCCCGTAGCATTATAATTTTCATGCAAATTCAAGCACAAGTTGATATCTAGAAATGCAATTAACCTTCTAAGTGAAGACACAAATGAAGCATACTTGATTTTTAAGTCTGTTATAAAATTCAGCATAGCCATGTTTAAGATACACCGTTTTAAAAGTTATAAAATAAATAAAGAGACCTACCAGGTTTGCATGATTCTGCAATGGTAAGAGCACAGGCACGACCAAAGACTACCAAGTCCAAAAGTGAGTTTGCACCAAGTCGATTAGCACCATGGACAGAGGCAGAAGCTGCTTCACCACAAGCATATAAGCCAGGTACTATTTGATCTTTGCCATTTCTATGTGTAATTACCTGTCATTTAAAAAAAAATTTATATATATATATATATATATATATATATATATATATATATATATACACACACACATACATACATACATACATACACACACATACATACACACACACACACACACGCACACACACAAGCACACATACAAACACATGCACACACACACACGTGTATAGACGTGACATGGTCCCTTGTAATAAAAAAAGAAGAAAAAATTGTTGACCCTAGGCTAAGGCACAGGAGGAAAACTAATGGAGTGTCTATTTTGAAGCATTGTCAGAACTTTAAACAGTGTACAAAAATAAAAATCTAGAGTGGTCTATTAAAATGATTCTCATCTAACAAATATTATTTTTGAAAAATTACCTGTCCTTTGTAGTTTGTAGGGATACCTCCCATATTGTAATGCACAGTAGGTAGGACAGGAATAGGCTCTTTTGTGACATCCACACCAGCAAATATCATAGCAGTTTCTGAAATCCCAGGAAGACGCATTGCTAGCTGCTGTGGTGGCAAATGGTGCAATTGCAAGTACACATGATCTCTGTCAGGTCCACAACCTCTGTTTATTGTTGTTAGTTTAAAAACAGGAGTGTTAAAGAGAGATAAAGATTTTTCCCCTAAAACTATTAGATACAAACAATTTAAGTGAAAGACCAACAATCATTATATCATAAGAGAAATCTGTCAAGTGTTTTCAAACTATCTTTCAATTTAGTAGCTATATACAAAGTTCAAATACAAGTATTCCCTCACAAAAACAAAACAAAATACATGGAACAATTCTGTAATAGGGATGTGCAAAAGTCTTTGATCTTGAAATATTCTAACCTCAAAATAAATATTCTGTCTAAAAATGAAACAAAACATAAGCATTTTAAGAGCTCTGTTCCAAGAACAGGCTGTTTTGTTTCAAGCATGAAACAAAACCTGGCTATTCCAAGGCATAGTGTAATTTTGAGTGTTCTGTTCTGATCACTGCAGTTGGGATGTTTTCTGGCTGTGACTGAGCTGCTTTTTTCTATTTTTTCCACTCTAATCAACACAATAACAGAGACCAATCACATCCCTAAGATTTGTTTAAACTGGATAAGATTATCTGTGAATCAGTGTTGAGAGAATAAAAAAGCAATTAAGTGCTTGGCTAGACAAAAGAAGGTGGTTGCTTGCAGCTTCATGTTTGCCACGCTGCCAAGTCACTTTTTTTTTTTAAAGAAACTTTGCTATGGGGAATTTGGACTTCAAATTTTTGGACAGGCAGATTTTACGAGTGTTGTGCTGTGCTTTATTCTGCAGGCAGGTAATGCAAAGATGTGTGTGTATACACTAGCTTGTTTTGCATACACATAGTACAGTGTTGATTTACTTGGATTTGTTGAACTTTGCTACATATGTGTTCTCACATTTTGCTATAATGTTAATATTATCCATTAAATTAAGAAGAACTTGGCAGCCACTGTATATGAAATAAAACATCAAGAAACATCAACATAGTAGTTTTTATTAGGCATGCCCCTGGTGATTCGACTGCCAATGTCCCCTCACTTCAAATCCCTGTGCCTACAGAAAACTAATCAAGAAGACATTTTTTAAAAAGCAAAAGACTTAGAAAATCTTGTAAAGGAGAAGTACTGCACTAAATGACAGAGATATTAAACAGTTTAGTTGTTCTCTCTTTAACCCAAGCCAGCAAGAGGGTTCATTTAAAGAAACTGGAAAAATGTGTTATTTCTGTTTTAAAAAATGGTATAACTCAACAGATTTTAATCTAAGTAGGTTCTTCAGCTGATGACAGCAGAGCACTATTCTCATTGTTTCTCATGGAGACTTTTCAAAAAATTTTAGCTGGATTTTTTATTTCCTTGCCCATTAACACATCTATAAATTAGCCTTGTAAATATTTTAGAGAAAGTATTTTATTCTTTAAGATACAATATGCTGAGTTAGACAAGTTTAACCAACTGTGCTCTGCATCTTTTATAATCACAATTATGGACTTGATAGTTAGATTGAACTTGCCTTCCTTCACGGATCTCAATAGTCATAGAACGAGACACAACATCCCGGGAAGCTAGATCTTTGGCAACTGGAGCATATCTCTCCATAAACCTTTCTCCTTCACTGTTAATTAAAATACCTCCTTCACCACGACAGCCTTCTGTAATAAGACAGCCAGCTCCATAAATACCTGCAGAACATGTTAAAATTACAACATTTTACCAATGACCTCCATCATCTCAGAAACAAGATTTGCTGCTGTTTTAACATTTGATGTAGTAT
Organism: Liasis olivaceus; assembly: GCA_030867105.1. NCBI lineage: Eukaryota > Metazoa > Chordata > Lepidosauria > Squamata > Pythonidae > Liasis > Liasis olivaceus. The sequence continues at coordinate 63,369,288 of CM061351.1, forward strand.
AACACCTAATAAATTGAACTACACTCTACAGATGTTAGCTTTAAATTATGGCTTGGCAATTATTCACCGAATTACCTTAGTACACGTAAAGTCTCTTTCAAGTCAAGCTTGAAAATTGGTGATTACACAGACATGTCCAGATAGTTTGCTTGACAACATAAAATGGTTTTGCTGTTGCCTTCTTTCAGGATTGTTTTCCTACTTCCCATTCTACCTCTGGGATTTCCTGGGATAACCAGGTCCAACCTTGTTTAGCTTTTCAACATCAGTCAAGTTCATTAGGTGCCTCAGGGGATGAAAGCACTATCTTATAAAAATCTTGTAAGTGAATGACTAAAGCAGTATATAAATAAAACTTTCCAACTTTCTATCAAGTACCATTTTACTCCACCTTAATTGAAAGTTAAATTTCCTTGGTTTCTTATATAGGCATCCCTCTCCTTTTTATAAATTTAACACATATAAGAAACTTCAGACAGAAATTGACATGTTTTTGTTCTATACCTTTCGCAACGTTGACTAGCTTCCCCATATTTTCCACTCATCAACTTAAGATGTCTCTATCTGCACCAGACAAAATTAGCACAGCCCTACAAAGCTTATTCTGTAATAAATGTTTTTCAAGTTTCAAGCTTCTATGCACAACAAAAAATACTATGAACTCCTCTGTTAGGTATTTAGCAAATAAAAGCTTTACAGGTAGTCCTTGGTTAATGAAGGTAATTGGGACCAGAATTTCTGTTGTTAAGCAATGCAGTGGTAAAACGTGACATCACATGACTGTACCACTTAGTGACAGCAATCCCTGCAGTCCCTGTTGCCATCGTAAAGTGAGAATTGCAGATTATTAAGCAAGGACCTCCTCACAACTTCCGGCTGGCTTCCAACAACCAATGTCAGCGGGGAAGCTGGCAGAACTTGTGAATTCCAGGGGGCTTGCAAGCAGGCTGGCAGATAGGTGACTGCTACTGGGTTGGGAAGGGTACACAAGGGTGCGAGGGTGGCTGGCATGGCTTCTGCTGGGTGGGGGAGGGTGGGGGAGGGTGCAAGCAGCCCCAGAGTCACGGTGCGGCAAGAAGCCCTATTTCTACAACCCTTTGCATGGCGGGGATGGTGAGCCCAGAGGAAGGGAGGCAGGTGAAGATGATGAAGGTCAGCTGTGGGGGGGGTGGTCATAAATGTAGGCTGGCTCAAATTTTTAACACGTGACCGCAGGGGTAAATTCGAGGACTGGTTGCAAGTCCATTTTTTTCAGAGCCGTCATAATTTCAGTTGCTGAACAAATGGACATTAAATGAGGACTACCTGTTATAATTTTGCTATCTTTATTTTTTTATAATATGATTAATGTTAAGGGTGATACAAAGCTCCAATTTTTATACAATCACAGTACTGGAAGATGCTACGTAGGCCACTGAATCCAACCTCTGTTCAATGCTGGAATCAAAATGGATTTTTGAGAAAATGGCTGTAAACATGGACAAAAATGATTCCACCAACAATCAGGTCTGTTAGGATTTTTTTCCCTAACAGTAAACCAGAATCAGTCTTCTTGTAATTAAAATCCATTATTGTGAATTCTGTACTCTAGGATAACAGAGAACAGGTCATGCCTTTCTTTTGCATATTTCAGGTATTTGAAGAACATGTTCCCACCACACTTCTTCTGGACACAATATTCAGCGTGTAATCTGACCAATTCAGAATATAGTGGCACTATTACTTCCTGTGATATGGAAACCTGCATTTTTGTTGAATCTTGAATACCCCTTTTTTGCAGCAACACCCCATTGCTTATATGAAGCTTGTAATCAATCACTATTTCAATATCATTTTACAAGTACTATTACCAAGCCAGGTGCTATATTTCTGCAATTTATTTTTTTGTCCTAGTCAAATAATTTTATAGTTGCTTCTGTTACATTTCAATCTGTTATTTTCAATCCATTTCTCTATCAACATAATTTTGAATACTATTTCTATTATAAGATATGAATTGTCACACCCAGTTTTGTGACATCTGTAAATGCATCCCCTCCATCTCCTTGCCCAAGTCCTTGACAAAAATTTTGCAGTACAGGTACCCAGGAATCAACTTGGCACCTCACTTGATGCTTCTCTCAAGTCAGAAGAATGCTCCTTGAGTACATTTGTGAGTCTGCTAGTATGTGCTAAATTCTCATGTAATTAAACCTACACTTAAATAATTTGCTAATTAGAATTTCATGGGATATTTCATTAAATACTTTCCTTAAATAAAGGTATACAAGATCTACAGGAGTCCTGCAATCTATTAAAGAGGTTACCAAACAAAAATAATGAATAGACATACATAATACTCTGTTACACAACATTTTGATTAAAACGTTTTAAGGAAAATAAGGGATGGGCAGCAAAACTTAGTTGCCTGCAGCAGAATAAGATAACTTTTACCTGTGGGATGGAACTGCACAAATTCCAAATCCTGGCAAGGTAGACCTGCCCGAGTAACCATTGCTGTGCCATCTCCAGTGCAAGTGTGAGCAGAAGTACAGCTAAAATATGTGCGCCCATATCCTCTGGAAAAAGTTCATAATTACTATCTACCACTTATAAGGCAGGAAAACAAATGTTTCATGAGTAACAACAGTGCCAATATATGTAGTAATACTGAACATTGTTTCTTTAATGTTTTTATATATTTAAAAATTATCAGTTACTAATTCTAGCCACATTATTTGCTAATCATTCACCATCAGCCACAGATAACTCAACGGTCTTAAAGCTACAGCCCTATGTTATTCATTAACCTACTTCTGTTGTGAGCAACATAGAGGAGGGTTGAAACATTTTTTAAGCCAATTAAGCTTGTGCAGATAAAGCAATAAGGATAACTCTTTCCCAAACTGAATCAAAGGTAACTTTTCTGATATAGCCCAACACTTCCTATCTTTTATATGTCAATTTTTCCACAACAATTTTCCATAATGTTTCATACCAAATTCAAATACTCTGAATTTTTCCAATATTATGCTATAGCCAAACTTGCAGCAACCATCCTGAATTGAACAGTTGTATTTTCAGTTCTTTTAGTTGGCTCACTAAATAATGACAGTAAGCATACCTTGGCACCATAATTAAATTTTCCAATATCCATGCTGTTAATCTCTCTAATCACTTCTCTCCGTAATCTTTGTACAACCTCACAGGATCACCACATGTGCATATAGGTGCCTTTTGCTTCTTCACACTTCCAACATTTATTTGGGCCTCTCCCTGTAATTTTAGGAACTTGTATGGGGGTATAATACCATCTATGAATCACTTTTAAGTAATTTTCCCTGATCTTTGCTGATATAGAGCGTAATGTGGAGTTCTTCCAAAGTGTAGCTCAGTGTGTGCCTGAGGTATTTATTCTTAAATCAGATTCCCATGTTTCTTTGAGAAATGTTGACCCCACTATCTTTAAAAAGGGGTAAGCAACCTGCAGCTTGAATAATACCCTTCCATAACCCCATTTCAACTCTTGAGATCAACACGCTTGAGATCATGCTGCTGATATTTGGAAGCAAAATGGCCATATTTTGGTAACACCATTTTTCTGAAGGATTTATTTATTTATTTATTTATATACTACACGCACACACACACAACATTAAGGTAGGAATGGGCAATTTAGCTCAGAGAACTTTCCATCTTTAGCATTCCCTAGCCCTTAGACAACAAAAATCACAATTTTTGAAACCAATCTTGATGCTTCTTTGCATTTCAAAGGTCTTAATATTAGGAATGAGAATGCTAGGGAAAGCAAACACCAAAAAGTCTGAAAAAAATGCACCAAAACATCACTCCTGATCTTTCCAATGACAGCATGTCAGCAGACATCTTCTAACTACCCCTTAAAAAGTCAGAAGGCTGAACTGCAGTTCCCAACTCCTCAAACGTTGTTAACCCTGTCTCAGAATGAAACTTTACCTTAATAGAAAATTAAATTTGGAAAGGACCATTTAGGCCATAAAGTCTAACACCCTGCTCAGTGCAGGCATTTATAGTAAAGAATTGTCTAACTTCTGCTGGAACACATCCAGTGAAGTGGAACCCACCATCTCTCTGGTAATTGGTTGCACCCATGCAAAGGACCCCATTCCTGGAAATCCTTTCCATTTTAACAAAAATGTTATAGTTACATTAAAGTATAGAAGGTTAGGGCTACGTTACATTTCTTATTCCATGCCCTGTCTCAGCTAGAAGAAAGACAAGAAATGCATGGAAGAATATAAATTAGTGGCATATTATATTATATAATATAGAAAAAAAGATAATGCTGGATGAGTAAAAACAAGAAGGCCCAGATGTTTCACTGACATTTCTTCATATGATTATTAACATATTACCCAGTGGCAATAACTGTATTCTTTGCTCTGAAACGATGGATTGTGCCATCTTCTATACAGAGTGCAATAATACCACAACATTCTCCATTTTCCATTAGGAGATCAAGAGCAAAATATTCCACAAAGTAGCTGGTATCATATCTGAGCGACTGTTGGTGAGAGGAAGAGAAGAAAGCATCTGTAGTTGTTACAAGCACAGCAATGTTAATTTCATTACATAATTAGAAAGTGTTTCATTAGACTATAAAGCTGGCCAAGAACCTACCTATCTTAGGTTCTTTATAAATATTTAGTATGTTTATGAGAATGTAAAACAATATTGAATCATGGGAGCCTAGAACTGGAAGGGTCCATTTAAACTATCAAGTTCAAGCCCTTGCTCAGTGAAATAATCTAAATTAAAGTGCCCATGATAGATGGCTTACCAGCCTCTATTTAAACACATCCAGTAAAGCAGAGCTTATTAATTTCCCAGATAAATAGTTCCACTGTCCAAGTGCACTTATTGTCAGGATTTTTTTTTTTTTTACTAACATTCAATCAGAATTTGTTTTTCTGGAATTTAAGAAACAAAGAGCCAAATTTGACTAGAAAACTTTCTCAATTACAGTGCAATCAATATGATTCTCATTTAACGTAAGATTCCATATTCCTGAAAAGATTTTTCTCTGCCAGAATTTCAAAAACTATTTCCAGTGTTGCATTCTGTTTCTTATGCTCTAATTAAAAAATGGTGGCAAGAAGAAATAAATGCTGAAAAACAAGCACAAATATTTATCAATGAACTAAGGTGTTGTGGGGAAAGTGCTAGGGTTGCCTAGTTGTATATTTATATATAACTGCCAAGTGTTCACATGAAACTACTCAATGCTTTGTTTATACCTTTAAGTAAAAACAAAACAGGACAAAGGGAGAGTGGATGGATTATATTTGCAATAATATATATAATTTAATATTAAGAGCCTGGATCAATATCAAATGGGTATGGGGAGAAGGGGTTGTTTCACTTAACCATTTGTACTAAAACTTTTGACTTAAATTATCTTTTTCCTTTTAAAAAAAACACTATTTTAAGAATAGTCCAAAACTATGTGAGCATGTGGGATTGAACCGTCAGTAGTACTCAGTGACATATGGACAGAACATTGGTTGGCTTTGATACCATATACTCAGTATAAGCACGCTTATATCGTATAAGCAGACAGTCTCTCCAAAAAGGGGAAAGAAAGTGGATTTACAATGGCAAGATGTAAAGTGTTTCCACTCAGATATGAAATGCTTTAGGAGACAAAAGAGCAGTCATAGCCTCTTGGGAAGTACTCGTAACTCAATGGAAGAGCATATGTCTTGAATACTGTAGTTCTCCAAAATTAATTCTCATAGTCCACAATTAAATGGACCAGTACATTATCTAAAGGTTATATCTATGTCTATATTCATCTTGATACAGTTTTTTCATGAATTTTAAACTTATTCAAATTGGCAGCCTGTACATTCAACTTTCTTGATGGTCCAAGTTCTAGATTTTCATATATGAAAGACAAATTTGGTCCTTTCTGTGTCCTCAATACTGTGTACTCTTGCCTGTTCTCTAAATTAAAAATATATTAAATGTTTTAAGTTTTCCCCAATGGTGATTTGACCTCCTTAACATTTTCTTTCTCTGTATTTTCAACCACATAATAGCCTTTTTAAGATACAGCTGTCATACATAGTGCATTCACATTGTATAAAGCTAGTATTTGCTGGCAATATTGATTTTCTTACTTAATAATGGAAGTTATTAAGCCTAACTTGGAAGTTACTATTTTCCAAAGAACCCACTGGATCAACATTTTCATTAAGTATCCACAACAATCCCAAGCTTTCTTTTCTGGTCACTAGCTACCATTTTTTGGAGTAGATGGTCCAGTGATCAGACGCCTTCACAGTTTCTTCATAATATTTTCTAAGATCAAAATAAAGCAAAAAACTTCTATCTGAAGAAGAGGTTTGTTTTTTTTTTAAAAAAATGGGTGTACACCATTTTGAATTCTGAATAACAGAGAAAGTATCACCTACACAAGCTTTATCTTATTTTGACTATATTTATTTATACAGACAACATATAGGTATGTCAGCCAAATTTTATCTTGAGTGAGTCATAACAGCGACAACCACAAGCCATCACCACCATCAATTTTAAAAGCAACTCTGTTAATCATGACTTTAGGACTTTTGTTCCCAACCCCACAAGCAAATTCTTACCCGGCCATAGAGTGTGTGTAACAGAGAGTGGCCTGTCCTATCAGCCACACAACAGCAACGGTGAGCCTGTCCTCCTTTCCCAAATTTAAGGCTCTGACCTCCAAAAGCACGCTGATAGATCTTTCCATCTTCTGTCCTGCTAAATGGCATACCATAATTCTCTAGCTGAGGAATCCAAAATGAGATGAACAATTTAATTATGCATATGAAGATAAGGAGAGTTAGTAAGGTAGCACATCATATGTCTGAAAATATCTCAGTTCCAGAAAAAAATATAAAAGGAACTAATATAAGCTAAGCAACGTTTTAATTTATTTAGTATGTTTTGGTTACAAGATCCTATGTTATTATGCAACTGGGCATTTCTAACAGAAATTACTAAAAATTAGCTAGGTAACATCACCATAGTTCCTAGACTATTCATGAACTGTGACAATACTACAGGAGGGTGTAATATGAATGTCTAAATAAACATGCATATGTATTTTTAATAGCTGCAATCTCAAAAGGTTTTGATATTTTCACTCAGTCTCATTTTAGGCAAAAACACTGAGATTTTGAGTTTATGAGATTTAGTGATCATATGAGATTTTGGCCATTTTTAAGTGCAATAATTTCATTTGCACATTATTATTTAAGATAAGCAATCTGTGGACACCATTAATGGAGTTATACATGTCCAGATGCCTTTTGTGTTAGCCCACATATATTTTTAATGACGGCACCATTAATCCAATTCTCAAAAATTGAGAACTACACATTAGAAGGAGAATATTTGAATACTGAAGCTTCTGCCACACATAAGAAATATAGTTTGCCAGCACCAATTACTATTTTTGGGGGGAGCAGCGTAAAGTCTATCAGTCACAAAGATGGCAAGTCTAGCAAAAGCTACAACTTTTGTACTTCTGGACTTTTCTTCTTGGTACAGTCATCTTTGCTGGTAAAGTTAAAAGGGGAAGGGTTAAGCTAAGAATAATCTACACTGATAAGGGCAAATAGGACTGTATCAGCATGAAGAAAGTCAACCCACCTAGAACAAATGACAAAATCAAGCCCAGAAGGAAGCAGTGGCAACCAGCTTCTGTACTGTTGCTAAGAAAACTGCATGGATATGGCTGAAACCCCAGGTTTGAAGCACTTGTTTTTCACAAGTAAATCTGGATGTAATGATGCTACCAGACCAAAACCATAAGAAAGTCTGATCACTAAAGATGCCAGTTCCCCATTTTTCAAGCGCATACACAGTTGGATCACAGAATGTGAAAAGTCAAAGAAACTTAAAACAACTAAACAGAAAGGAAGAATAGTAAGTAAACTTAAGTAGACTGGAATGGGCCATGTTAAACCAGACAATTATGATATAACGATTTAGGGTATCTAAATCTAGAAAAAATCAATTTCTAGATTTCAATTCACAATTTTTTTGTAATCCAGCCCTGATATTTGTGAATGGATTTACAATGGTTTTAAATGACATGAAATATAAACATTTTGTTTGTGATTGCCCATTCACAATGGATATCATCAACGATACTATGAATTATCAAGAAATTAATGGTCCTGTCACAAAATAAGTCATCGGGAGTTTTTCTGGGGCTTTTCACATAGCACAGCTATTTTCTTAAAGGACAAATAAAGGCAGTCAATGCATGTTTATGTCTCCTATTTTTCACATTGATGACATAATTAAGGAAACCAGTTTCCTTAGCTAATATAACTAGTTTGTAGACAGCCAAGGAAACTGAGTAACTGTACCTCAATAACTGAAGCAGGGGCTTGCTCTGTCATGTAATGAATTGCATCCTGGTCTCCTAGCCAGTCAGAGCCTTTCACAGTATCATAGAAATGCCATCTCCAGTTATCATCTTCCATATTCCCCAAAGCAGCATTGATTCCTCCCTAGAAATTAAACCATTATTTTAAAGGCAACATTATTAAAATGTTAATAAACAACAAATTTAAATTTAATGTGGGGATCAACATGAGATAATTCCTTGCCAGGTCAAGAAATGAGAACTGCTTGGTAGGCATGGACTTTTTCTGACCATAATGATAACCTAAATTTAAAAGATCTGGATAAAGGGGAAAGCACTGACACCTTCCATTAAAGAAAAAACGGAGGGACTGAATACAATTCCTTTCTGTAAAGATCAGAAAGTGATCTTTAAGGCATTCTCTCTTGCTGACCTTGAAGTCTGGGCAGGTTCATGTCAAGAACAGCAATCCCTCAGATAATCATGTCCTCAACCATTTAGGGCCTTAAAAATTAAACACTTTACATTCTGTCCAAAAAACAATTTGGTAATCAGTACATGTGTTCAACACAGATATAAAATGCTCCTAGTATTCTGGACCGGTTAGTAGCCTAACTATATTTAACACCAACTGAACTTTTAAACATTCCTCAAAGGTCACTACAGTCAAGTCATGTTGCAATGAAGGCATGAGCAATTTTTACCAAGGCTATCTCATCCAGGAATTGTAACAGCTGGCAATTATAAAACACACCTGGGAATCCAGATGCAGGTGGGTGTCAAGGACCATTCCCATACTATTTAAAGTGGAATGCAATCCCATCCAGAAATGGCTGAATGCCATATAACAGCTATAAGCCTAATAAAGTAAGTAAATAAATATAATGTCTGCTTATCCAGTTCATTTTTTAAATTTAGAACCAATCAAGGGAATCAATTATTTGTTTAGAGTTAAATTATATGGAGCAGTAAAATTGGGTGTTATCGGCATACAACAACACTTGATTCCAAACCTTCAGATGATCTCTCCCTTGAAAATTAGATTCAGAATTTACCAGGGGTCAATATTCCAAGGCAAAATAGATATATGTTACCCATCAAAATCAGAATAGTAACATATGCCCCCAAACATTAGCATTAATTCTGCTAAACAATGACATCTGTATATAATACAAATCTAGCTAGCATGTGGCATGCTTCATTTCCCTTCCTCTAGCTTTGGAAGACAGACTGAAAAAAAAAAAAAGAGGTCTCTTACTTGTGCAGCAACAGTATGAGATCTGGTCGGGAACAATTTGGAAACACATGCTGTATTAAACCCGGCCTCAGACAAGCCAAAGGCAGCTCTCAAACCTGCACCACCTGCACCCACTACAACTGCATCAAATTCATGGTCCACTACAGGATACTGTGTTGAAATCTGAACAACAACAACAAAAAAAGAAGGCAGAACACTCTGAGATGAAATATTTGCAATACCCAAATACAATTTAAATTATTATTATTCCAATATACCCTGGGAGAGCAGCACAGTCAATAAGCACTATGCTGAAAAAAAAATTCAAATGTCTCTAATTGGTTTTTGATTAATGATATTCTCTCCCCAACTTGTGATCCTCCATAATTTAAGAGAATTAGAAGCATCACTAAGCTCAACTTCTTAATCCTTTGCTTCCATTCTTTCCCATGCTTTAACAAAGAATGCTTTCATTCCTGCAAGCCACTGTTTGTTATGATATCTTTAGTATTCAGTTTGAACAGGCAAATGGCTCAGGTAAATATACACACTGCAATTTGATTGATCCCTACAAACAAGATTGAATGCCAGAATCCTCTATAAGGAAAATTGGGAATGTGATCATTCGAATCCAGCTTTAAAGTTTTACAAATGCATATCCAAATATACTTACTTATTGGCCAAATGTACACATGCTAAGCCATGGCTTATATAACTAAGGTTTACTGAATAACCCACAATTTGTTCAATAGGTTAAACCACAAATCATGGTTTGCTAACCAAGCACCTCATCCAAAAACAAACTACATTGCAACTTAAAGCAATGTGTGGGCTGAATGATTGCCTTATTTTTTTCAGCATATCCAAATTGGACGAAGAAGCTACATACATGATAAAACAATAAGAACTTACTGAATCAGATACTTTGGCAGACACATTCTTCTTTCCATATGCCGTGAAGTGAAAATTACGAGAAAGCACATGACAAGCTGCTGGACCTTGCTGAAATATGACAGAACAATAGTTAAAAACTTCTAATGTTGTAAGTACATTTAAATGTTTGCTTACAACAATCTGCATTATTAGATCTATAATTATTTCAATCATTCAACACTGTAATGTAAATACATATTTGTCCAAGTTGTACTTAGAATTTGTGATATTTTTCTGACATATCTCTTGTGTCTTCCATAACAAGAGATTCAATAGTTGCATTTTTCCCACAATTGTCAAAACATTTAAAAAAGGAAATGATGAGAAACAATAAGAATTATGAATTTATTCCAAACATTCTTCATTTCAACAAAAACAGACAAAGTAGCATCTAGACTTTTAGCCTGAGATTGTACTGAGCTGAATTTTCTGCTTGAAAATACAAAATCTGGACAAAATATATTACAGTGCATCCTACTATGTTGATTCTAAGCTTTAAATGTTTGTTATCTATTTAGTCAGATGAAGTTAATGTAAATATTGCTTGGTATACTACTTTTTTAACAATTATTTCTCCTTAAAGTATAGGAAAGATAGAACGTGTTACATATGCATTAAACTTTCTTTTCCCCATACAGATATTGGATGCTAAAAACGCTTTTCTTCCTTCTGGAAGGAACAGATTGTTATATAATCAAATTAACAATTAAACCCAGTATTCACAACCATTTCAAATATATTTAAGGCTCTGTTCCTCAGAGGACTGAACGGAACTATCAAAACAGTGAACAAGTGCCTTTAGTGGTAGGGGGCCTATGACAGTAAGAATTTGCAATTCTCTCTCTATAGACTTTTTCTTGGAAGGAAAGGGAAATATCAACTTTAATTAAAAGTACACCGCTACTACTTAAAAATTAGGGATTCTGTGTTTCATCCAAAAGCAAATAACCTTGAATTGAAGATGATCTCTTCCGTGCACACACAGAGGAAGAGTAAACAGAAAAAAATAAATATAAGAAAAAATGCCAACTTCACCTAGAGATTCCCCTAATATAAAAGTGGCACAATCAAAAAAGGGCAAATCCAGGACAAAAAATATACTGATATTAACTAAATAATTACAGTAAATTGGTTTATTGTAAAATAAGGTACCCCAATCACAAAATTGATCTTTATCAGTATATACTAAGCATTCTCTGCCATACTGTACGTACAAACTTAAGTATGCAAGTACATGCACACATATACTTCTAGCAAAAAGAGAAAGTAAGGGGAAAGGGCAGCTGCAGGAACAAAGGGAAGAGGAAAGGGGGAAACAAAATGATATGGTGGTGAGGCAAGGCAAGGAGGTAATTGGACAGGGAAAATATGAGAGAGATCTGTTTAAGTATCACAAGAAGCAGTCCCTCCCAAATAAGGGCTAATTTCCAGAGTAATTTTCAAAGGCACCCAAACTTTGCAGCAGGAAGATTTGCAGCTTTATATTAATTCCTTTATTATGAATAGCTTCTTCCAATTTTAGCAGTGAATTTCGGAAAATTATTGTGGTGGGAAAATACCTTGCCTCCTATCAGGCAAATTAGTATTTGACTTTATTTCCTAAACAGATAATTAACAATCAGAGATCAACCAGGGTAGATTTGATTTAAATCAAATATATTTGAATCATGATTACTACTCAGGAAGAATCTATAATCATTTGTAGTAAAATGCGTTTTTATTGTCTGATATAACCTCTAGTACAGAGAGAGAGAGAGATTTCATTTTTAGAAGTACTTGCATTATACAGCAAATATGGGTCAGACTTTTTTCAGATTAATTTTCATTTAAAAATATTAAATGACACTACAAAGCAGATATACTTTTGTGAAGTTGTTAGGAACTAAACCAGGTCCAATTAATTGTTCTGGATGTTTGCAGGATACTTTTGCTATTATATGTTAGAACTCTGAAACTGTACTAATATGTATTCTACTTTTCTTCAGCAAGCAGTTAAAATAGATCGTTAATGAAAAATAAAGAACATGCATTTTAACTGTCTCATTTATTAATAAAAAGAACAATTAAAATGGCAAATCAAATTTAAAAAATTCTAAATACTGGATGCAGATAGTTTCCTGTCTTCCTCTTCATTCAGAATCTAAAACAGAAAAATAAGCTTGCCTGCTTTTTCAGTTTCCAAATTATTCCCCAATATTGAATTCATACTCCAAAAGAAGAAATACAGTTTCTACAGCAGCAGAAGTAACTACTGCTGTTAAAAAACAAATTATTACTTAAATTGTATTTGAATCCAAGTATTTAATGAGAGCTCCAGCAACTCACTGGTGTGATTTTCTTTAAAACATGAAAAATAAAGTTAGATTTCTTGAATAAATCCCTCTTCTCCCTAATATATGTTAATGTTATTATGAAATCATGATTGCTGAATGCCCATGTTATAGAAAATTCTCTTTTTCAGCAGTTAAGAGATTGACAGCATACAGTTGCCCAGGGCTCTCTGCTATCCTCACATATGTTGTTCCAGCCAAATACATTATTCTTTCTCAGACTTGAGAGTAAGCACATAACATAAGATTTCATAACTTTCCTAAAGAAAAGGAGGACTGCTGCTAACTGGCAAAAGGAGGAAGAAGATGGAGATTTAAAGAAAAATCTCCTGGGAAAAAGGGGAGATGGAAAAGTAATGGCTGGTAGACCAACACAAATTCTAGGCAGTGTTGGCTGTTGAAGGTTTGTTGTTTCCTGGAGAGCCCAGGGCAAGACTTGAAATGAACATGAATGGGAAGGGGGTGTAAAGATCCACTAAAGAAGAGGACTGCCATGGAATAAATCTACTGAATTCAGAAGTCAGGAGAGGAGGACCAGATCCAGCCAACCAAAAAAAGAAACTGGAGAGTTTAACCACCATAATTAACCCCCTTACCTATATCCAGTTAGGAGGCAGGAATCAAACTACATGTAGTAATGCTTATATTTAGCCAACACACTAGATTATACAATATAAATGTAGTTTACCAGAAGCAGAAGCCTTTACTTTGCTACTAGGGGCATAATTTCACCTAGAAATGCTCAGACATGTATTAGTGAAGTCTCTGCTGATTTTACTTTGCTTTATAGATTTATCAACACTTCTCAGCTGTTTATCAATAAGGTAGAAAATGGGAAGAATTTTGCTTGTTTAGCTGAGCTGCTGTAGTGAAACACTGCCTAAGATCAAAATTTGCTTTGTTGATTAACAAGTGTTTTAGTGCCATATCTTAGAGCAAATCTCATGAACCCCCAAGCCCTTTTTGACAGTCAATTCAGGTATTGAGAATAGTGGCAGAAAATAAGCCGGAACTCTATCACCACTTATTTCTGTTTTCAAGGTTACACTTAGTTCCTTTCAAATTTCAACAGCATCAGAAAAAAAGCAAGTCCTTCTCTGCACTTCCTTCAAGGCATAGCAATAGGTTTTAGACTAGTAATCAAAATTCGGTGCTTCACTGTACCCACACAATGAGAACTATAGCCCTGACAGTTCTATTTTTTTCATGATCTTACTCACTAATTCTCTCAAAATAGGCCAGTTCTTGACATACAATGTCAATATATGAAAGTCTTCCATTGGCCATCTTGCAAGAGATTTGCCAGAGCAGTTTGGAAAAGAAAACATTTTACAATGTGTGCAATATTAACCTATCTTTAGACTATCAAGAGGGGGACGCGGTGGCACAGCGGCTTAATGACGCTGAAAGTTGCTGGCCAGAAATGGTCGACACTTCAGCAGTTTGAGCCCAGCCTTTGCGTAGCAGAGCAAGCTCCTGCTTCCTCCCCCAGTTCCGGTCAACCCAACAGTTCAAAAACTCACGTGAGTAGATAAATGGATACTCTCACTCCGGTGGGAGGAAAAATGCTGGCAGCGCCTTGCAAAAGGAGTCGGGAGCAGTTGCCGGTAGCACGAAACCGCGCTCGCCTGAAAAAGGCGCGAAGCAACAGAAACACCACCTCCTGCGCTCACCAGCTGGGCTCTGCTCTAGGAAGGAGGCACTGGCAAACCACTTCCGAAATACCTCGCCTTGAAAACTGCAAAAGGACTCGTCCAAAAGCAGTCACTGCAGAGTCAGTAACGACTGAGTGCAGATAAAAAAAAAAAAAGACTATCAAACATCTTTTGTGATACATTAAATGAGCACTGCAAATAAATGCTATCATTTGGGAGGGCTTCTTCACTTTCTTGTCTTCACAATTGTCCCATCTTGATTATTTGCACAATTTTGGAGGGGTTTTTGGATAAATTTGCACTGCATGTGACAAAGCTGTAATACAATGCATTTGAAATTCTTTTGAAAGTTTATTTCTTCTTCTTGAAAATATTTAGTAATATATGCCACAAAGATGTGACTTTCTTTTTATACACAAGCACTTACAATAATGCTGTCAATCCATCAATATTCATGACAATTGTCCCATCTTGATTATTTGCACAATTTTGGAGGTTTTTTTTTTAACACATTTTATCTAACAATTTCCCTTCAGCTTGTGCCCTGTTCAGTGGATCTTGTTCTTGATCAAATGACTGAACCCTGATAATGAAGTATTCATTCTCAACCATACAGGATAGAATTTATAGCATAAGCAAACAAAACAACTTTTTTGCAGTTGCTTCCATATACTAGAATGAATATATATATATATATATATATATATACACACACACACACACACACACACACACACATGCACGCGCTAGATTTTATTAGAAGGTTATCTATGCATATTTCTGTATGATAGAGTTTTCTTTCTTTTTGCAGTTTTGGTGATATATTAGATCTTTCGGAGCCATGTAATATATCTGAAACAGTGTTGTCAAGGAACTTTGAAAGTATTTATGATGAAGTTTGCCTCTATGTAGCCATAATAATCTTGCATTTTGAGGCTGGATCAATCTAAAAAAAAAGTCATTGCATCAGCTTGTGTAATATCACTGAGTTCATTCACTTATAAAAATGGAGCTTTAAAAGAAATAGCTGCCTCTTACATTTAAATACATTCAACTGTAAAAAATAACTATATTTTTGATCAAACTACCCAGTAATAAATTGAGAAACCTGTGCAAAAGATATGACCAGGAACCCTTAGAAATAGATTATGAAAACATAGGAATATATTTACTAACCTGAAAGGTCCTATATGCCAGACATGCTTCCCTCATAATCTTCAAAGCAGAAGATCTCATAATGATGCTTCATTCTTATAACCAGGTCTTGCCTTTCTTAGCTACACCATTTGCATTTTGCATGTTTGCCTGTTTTACTCACAAGTACAGGAATGTCATTAAAATATTCCCACATGGGAATACCATATTACCATGATTGTGTGGTAGTCAGATTGAATACTTTTAGGTTTGCCGAATTTGGTTCTGCCATTTTAAGTGTCAGTTTCTGTTTCTCTCCTTATCTCTTGCATTTATATTTGGTCTCTTCCTCTTCCTCACCCAGATATGTTTGCACCACCTCAAATTCTTTATTCACTGTCTTTGCAATTTTAGAATGAGGTCACCTATCAAGGCTATTAATTGACTTCTCATTTCCATATTAGCAAGTGGAATAGTACATACAGTAATTATGTTCATGATTAAAAGTTTCTTTTAACCTCAAGACCAAAGTTTTAAGGACAACAAAGTTGAACAATACAGGTCTCTCAATAAGGAAATACACGGACGAAGAAATAAGTATCAGTTTTTTTAAACATTCACGAAATGTCTGTCAGTCTCTTCAGCTGTTTAGAAACATATGATTCCCGTTTGGAGAACGAAATGCCACAACCAGGGGAAAAAAAATCGAAATTTCCACCTTCTTATCCTGACTTGAATACAAGAAGCCAACTAAGTTGCACATCCGGCCTGCTTGAACCACTATTCTCCGACTAATGACTGAAGCTGAACCTACCCTCAAGCCCAAGGGAAAAAATTCATTTAGTTGACCCCGCCCGTACTAAGGACTCACCTTGTAGAACAACTGCAAATGTCGCAGCCTCCCCAAAGTCAGCGCCATTTCAACCCGGCAGGAAATGACAATACTGCGCGTGCGTGGGAGATAGGACCTGACTGAGCAAGCGTTACACGGAGAGCGCAGGTTGGTTAGCAGCAGTGCAGGAAAAACCAAAATAAATTAATCCAGGTAGGTTTTATGATTTCAGACCTGCGTGGTTTCCATCTGAAAATCAAAAGTTATGAAAGCTCCGAAGCTTTTAAGTATGCTACTACACAGCCAGGACAACTCGTTTTTAAGGATTTTTTTTTAAAGAAAAATATGTACAGTGGATGTCTTCTATGGTTTTCACTCCTCCCAAGGAAGTGGTTTATCCCAAAAAAAGCTAGACGAGCCCGATGAGCATCTTGCGCACGCGCAATCACAGCTAAGTGCTCAGCAGCTGCTACGGAGGAGCGGAATAGTCCTTTGGCAACTGGTTGTGGGTTTTCTTTTCACCTTTGTTTAATGTCACGTGAAGATGTGTTGGTATGGGTTTGCATGTTTTCATATTTAAAGTGGCGTTAGTTTAATAAAAAAGAGGAGGCTTGTGAGACAATATACGTAGTTGACAACTGCAGTTAACAGTATTGTAGTTCAGCTGGGCCCTGAGAATCTTGTACTCCGTAATAATCCCGTTTTTGCTCAGACGGTAAAGCTATAATACCTACTACATTTTTGGTGTAATTGCACATGAAAAATGTTCCTTCAGGTTTGTTAATATCAAAAAATAATACAGTACTTGAGGGAAGGGTTTTCGCTTAAATTTCTGTCAGCAAAGCTTGTTTTTTAAGTAAGTTAAGTAGTGGAGTTTAGATGGGGGTTTATGTAGAAAGAAGGTATGTATTGTGGTTAACCAGATGTAATGGAGTTCTTCAGCCCTGATTAGGTGGCCGTGTTGATTAATGTACAACTCAGCCAGTGAATCTAGAGAAATTACGTAAGGTTGCTGCTTGTAAATCAACTATGTCTAGGCATTTGAAGCCTGGTATTAAGAGAGCTGATACCTTTATGTGAAAACACTTTCCTTCCATTAAACGGGTTTATAATCTTTGTGATTTAATTTTTATAAGTATTGGCACAGGTATGTGGATTTACATTCGAATAAACATGTGCTTCAACATTAAATAATGTAATTCCTACCCACCCCAAAAAAGCAAAGTTTGTACATTCTAACAGTGGCTTTTATTGTTTCTGGAAGTAAAACATACTTTTATTGTTTTAAATTATTTCAGTATTATAATGTAGTGACACAAACATTCACATTGTTTATCCAAGGCTACAATTGTATTGTTATTTCATTTTAGTTTTTGGATGCCTTTGATCAAGAGGTTTCTTTCTTTTTTCCCCAAATATTCAGATACTTTTGTGCTCTAAAGAGAAATTAAGGGTAAGATTTGTTACTGTTATCTGTTGTGTCCTTTGATGATATAACATGTTGCTTTGAATATTTAAAGTGTTTAAAGTGCTATGGTATTAGCAGGTGTAAACGACTGAGTTTTGGGTTCCATAGCTGAACAAAGACAGGGGAGACTACTAGGGAATCTCAAGGCTAAGAAGGTAATGGCAAGCTATTTTCACTGAAATTCAGAATTCAGTGTAATGGATTATAAAATTAAGAGGTTAAGAATACATTTTCTTTTTATCTGAGGGCAAAACCCTCTCATGAATGCATTTCCTAGGAATTCCAGTGACTAAAACTATAGGAACCCAAAAGAAAGTATATCAGTTTTCTTTCTTTAACTATGCTTATTACTATGATAATTTTCATAGGAATTCCATAAGGAATTCTGGAATTCTATTGTATCATAGAATTACTGTACAGCACTGAAAGAAACTTTGGAGATAATCTAATCCAGCTCCTTATTTAATATGGGGTATGATACAATCCTTGAAAGACAGTTATTTATCTTCTGCTAAAATACATTCAGAGAAGGAAACTAGATTATCCTTCCACAGATAGTCTAGTATATTGCCAAACAGGCCCTTACCAATTGAATTTTTTCCTAATATTTAACTAAAATTTATTTCCCATCCATCCACTGGACATAGTTCTGCTCTCCAAAGCAACAGAGAAAAACTCTGCTCCTTTTCTTTAATAATAGCATTTCAGATATTTGAAGACTGCTATGTCTCCCCCCAGTCTTTTCTTCAGCTAAATATATCTTGGTCTTACAGCTGCTCCTCTCAGGGCTTGAATACCAATTTGTGTACTGTCATTGTTCTTCTTCTCTGAATGGATTACAAGAGGGGGTACCCTACCTCTTCCTAAAACTTGCCATCCTCCCTCATACAGATACTAAGCATTAAAGAAACACCTTTGTGGTTTGGATAAAATAATAACTTGTTTTAAGATTTATCGACTGTTGTTTAAAATGGTGCACTCCTGTTTGTAGTCCTGATTATCTGGTTTACATAATGCTTCTGTATCTTATCTAGTGCGAGTGGTTAAGATGCCAGTCTCAGATTGGGGAGATACAGGTTCCTCAGCCTTGGAAACTCACTGGGTGATTATGGGCCAGTCATTTTCTCAACTCAGCCTATTTTATAGGGTTGCTGTCAATAAAAAACCCACATGTAATCCTGGAGTTCTTGATTTTAAATGACGCTAACTGACTGTAGTCAACACATGTCTTGCAGTTAAAAAAATATTTTAATAAACTCAAATAAATAGCAAGTCAAAGCATAAGAAGCTAATCAAAAAAGGAGCTCGAGATAGGAGAGTGTTTCTAAGGGATAAAATATTAAAAACACAGTTGCAAATAATTCCAATGAGGAAGAAAAATGGCAGACAGCAAAAGAACTAATCTGCCAATGCTAATAGCTTAAGATTTTAAAATGAAAAAGGATACAATCAGAAAATGGTAAACGGCCAGATTACAAAGGTAGAGTATAGATAAGTAGTCCAGAATTGTAAAATGTGTCAGAAAGGCAAAAACTCACAATGAACTGAAATTAGTAAAGAATGCTAACAAAAAGATCTTTTTAGATATGTTTAAAATTAAAAAAAAAAAGAGAATCAGCATACCAGCTGCTTAATGAAAAAGGCACAATGCTAAAAAAAAGTCAGAATTACTCAACTGCTATTTCAGTTTGATCTTCTCTAACAGAAAAGTATGAGTTCCACCCAGGGCTGACTCTAGACATTTTGGCACCCTAGGTAAAGCCATATTTTGGCACCACCTATGGTTTGGCTCATCTTCTGATTTTGTTAGGAATTTCAAAAAGTTGGCATCTTGTTACTGCTTTTTGCTTTTTTATTGGAAGTCTTTTCAGTTTTGGTGCCCCTTAAAATTTGGTGCCCCTAGTCCAGTGCCTACTCAGCCTTAGCCTAGAGCCAGCCCTGGTTCCATCAGGAAAGTGTGAAGAATGGGATAAAGTGGCAGAACTGAAGTTTGAGACTAACAGAAACATGGTCAGGAAACACCTGCTTATTATGAATGAATTTAAATCTCAGACCAGATGAATTTTATCTGAAGGTGCTGAAAGAACTAGCTGATAATTTGGCTAAGCCTTTATTATTTTTGGAAAAATAATCAAAGATATGACCAGTCAGATTCAGCAGCAGTATGTTTTTTCCCTACATTTTCCAAATATTCTCACTATGTTATGGGTATAAGTAATTTTTCAGGGAATTCTGTCAGAAGTATATCAGTCTAAAAGTATACAGCTGAGTGTAAACTTAGGTAATAAATATCTCAAGAGTTATTTTCTTTGATTTTAAGGTTTGTCTATGAATAATTTAAATAACCCTCCTCCTAACTGGAACATTCAGCCTAATGCAAGAAATAATGAAGATCATGGAAGCAAATGGAATTATGCTTTGTTGGTTCCAATGTTGGGGCTGGCTGTCTTCCGTAAGTGACCTTCAAATAAAGTTTGAATTGAACATAATGGTAGATAAAATTTATTCACCAGATATGTATTTCTCAATATTGTCAGGATGGGGATGGACACATCTGAATATATCAATAGAATCTTTATATATGACACTTTAGTATTTATCAGGAATGTTCAACCAACACAGACCATATCTCTATCTCACAAAGTAACCCAACCCTCCTTCTGTGGGTCCAGAAGGATAGCTTGTCCTGATCTAATTCCTAGTCTGAAGTTGTCAGCCTTACCAGGTAGGCCAGACAAGAAACACAACCAAATAAGCTATTTCTACTTTATTGTAAAGCAATACAGATTAACAGAATCTTGCAAATCAGAAAGTACGATTCTCCTGCCATCAACTTTACAGCTTGAAAAACTAGGAAGGGCGCCTTCTGAGCCTGTTGCCCCATCCATTTTGCAGCTGTGGGCTATGCTGTCTCTTATCTGACTGTTACCTAGGCAGCATCTGTTTCCCCCCATTTCCCAAGGTCTTTCCCACATACCATTACAGAAGTATATTCAGGAAACCCAGGAGAGCCAGTTTGGTCTAGTGGTTAAGGCACCAGGCAAGAAAACAGGAGATTGTGAGTTCTAGTCCCACCTTAGGTATGAAAATGGCTAAGTGGCCAGTCACTCTCTCTTAGCCCAACTCACCTCACAGGGTTGTTGTTGTGGGGAAAACAAGATGAGGAAGGAGTATTAGGTATGTTTGCCACCTTGAATTATTTATAAAAATAATAAAGGCAGGATAAAAAATCTAAAAAAAAAATGGAGCTGTGTCATTAGTATTAAAAAAAGAAAGATTCCCCTCAGCTTTTTTTTTTCTTCCTTTAGCTAAGAAAATATTCAAGGCTCAGCCTTTGCAGGTAGCCAGCTTTCTTTTTCCTCCCAGTAAGCCAACTGCCTTGAATTTTGCTAGAGCAATCTTGCAGAGACTCAGTACAAGTAATCCTTGCTTAACAACCACAATAGGGATTGGAAAATTGGTTGTTAAGCAGGGTGGTTGTTAAGTGAGTCACCACCTGACCAGACCCAATTTTACAACCATTTTTACCATGGCCGTTAAGTGAATCACATAGTCATTAAGTGAATCCAGCTTCCCAATGGATGTTTTTTGCCAGAATTTGCTTAACGACCCTGTGGTTTGCTCAACATTTGTAGCAATTCACTTAACAACATCATAAAAAAGTCACAAATTGCAATTACGTGACTGCGGGGGGGGGTGCGATGGTTTGCAAGGATCATAAGTACGAGTACAGGTCGTAAAGCACTTTTTCCAAGGCCGTCGTAACTTCGAACCATCATTAAACAGTCATTAAGTATGGACTGCCTATAGGAAAAGTATGAGTTACTTCTAATTCATGGCTATGCAAGCTTACAAAGTCTTCAGCTCGAGACAGTTTGTAACTCTAAGTCTAGAACTCAATATAAGAATTTTTCCATATTTTACTTTTTTTGACTGCTTACAGAGCCTGCTTTGATGACATTTGTAAAGCTCCTTTGCCATTGCAATTTGAATGAGATCTCCCCCATCCTTCCTGCCCCTCAATCTCCTGCCCTTTGCATTGATCAATTGGGGCCAATTCAGAAACCCTAGAGAGAGGCATATCTATTAAGATTAATCAGTCCTGGGACCACACCCTGTTCCTATTCTCCAGACACTTACAAACATTCTTGGCTGTAGTGGAAAAGATTATTGTGACATTGTCCTTTATCTGAGAGCAGGATAACAGTACCAAGGCTACTGAAACATCATCATCACATTTTTCTCCCTCCTCATAATTGTGTTGTTTATATAGGCTTCTGTTCCCCTCAGTCTGTTGTACTGTTGCCAAGTGAGGAATAGAAGAAAAAGAAATAATCTTCATAATGGTTCTGGAATATGCTTCCTTCTTTAGTATCTGGCCTCTTTCCAGGAACATTGCCTGACACTGGACTTGAAATGTTTGGTACTTAGGAGGATTTTGGCAGGAGCGCTGGATGACATTTGTGCTTATGCTTGTTCTTATGCTGCCTCCTTTTCTCCCCCCACTCATTCCCAACTAAAGAGAGGTGTTGCAGTTCTCTCCCAGTGGACTAACGTGATGAGACCACTAGCTCTGTTTTAGTAGCCACTTCCTGGCAGGACTGCAACCTTGTGGACCCAGGATGGCCAATATCAATACCAAATAATTTTAAGGGCAGGGGACCATAACACTTTCATCTGACAAAAGTCAAATATAACTTTCTCCTTGTACCTTTATTTCTGCCTCTTTCCTCTTTGGAGATACCTGTGCTGGCACAAAAGCATAAAAACATTAGATGAATAGCCATGAAGAGATGGGTAAGAGATTATAATTCCTAACATATTTACACAGCTATGGGATGCTGAAATTATTTTCTAAAGTAAAGACAGAAGGCAGACATATACAGTGACATTATTATTACAGTAAAAAATAAAAACTAATTAATGATGTAATGAATGGTTAAACTGAGAAATCAAAAACTTTGAAACATAACAAGTTACATTATGTTGTAAAAAGGGAAGAACAAAACAGCTGGGAAAAGAGAATATTGGAAAATTGGATGAACAATCTAATTGAAAGAGAAGAAAAAATGCTAGATTATGACACAATTTTTATGTGAAAGAGGGAACAGTCTCATGCAGAGAACTATTCTAAAACAGTCTTATTTTCTTCACTCCCATCCACTTCCAAACATTGTAATTAGGCGACTGATTGTCAGGTTCACCCTGATCTGAGGACAAACTCATTGATCTCCGATTCCACTACTTGCCCTTTCTTCTACCATATCATATCAGCATGGGCAAATATAAGCAAACATGAAAGGTACTATTTTAAATCTCCCCCTTTTTTGGTGTCTGATATTCTGCCTTTTCACTGTGTGCTTGGTATGTGCCAGAAACAGAGCTCTGTAGAAGAATTTGAATCTAAGACAGGACAAATTAAGAGATGTATGTCATATCTCAAATGAGTTCAAAATTGTCCCACTCTTTGTCAGGTTTGGCTTCACACTAAGTTGGAACCCAGTCCTAGTATTTATCATGATAGTTTATTTTCATGTCCTCATGTCTTACAGGTTGGATTTGGTCCAGAGAATCTAAGAAAGAAATAGAAAAAGAGAAGAGAAACGTATACAGAAAACTGTCATTGGTACAGAAAGAGCTTGAATCTAAATATCGTGACGTAATTATAGAAAACCGTAGAATGGTTGCCCACTTGGAATTAGAATTGGAGAAGGAACAGAACAGAACCCTAAGTTATCGCAACGCACTCATCTCTCAGAGTTACAAACTGGTAGAAGAAAGAAGAACTTTGGAACAAGAGCGCACAAAGATAGAACAAGAGAAGCTGATACTGCAGCACTCTGGTGCTGCTGGTGCTGTGTATCGGAACTGTCTGGAGAAGGAAGAACAATGGCAAAAGAAAGCCACTATTTTACTAAAAGAGTTTGAAGAAGCTTTAATGGAAAGGCAGAATATGTACTGCAGCCTTGTGCTGCCAAGATATCATCGATTGGCAGTGGAGAAAAAAATGCTAGCCAAAGCAACAAATGATCCACTTGGTTTGGAATTGGAACTAGAAGCTGGCTTAAAAGATATTTTCAGGCATGATACCTCTTGCAGCAATTTGCTAAACACCAATAAACATCAAAATGGAAAGCTAATGTGGATCTACCTTCGATATTGGGAGTTATCTGTTGAACTCAGAAAATTTAAGAAAGCAGAGAAGGTATTGTTGGGGAAAAGTGACTAAAGCTAGGCCATCCCTGTATTATATTAATCTAGTCCTCTCCAGATCTGTTAAACTTCAACCCACAGAATCTCCATGCTGGCTTCATGATTTACATATACCTTCGTGAGGTATATAAGTACCTTTAGCTTACTGCCATAAGTACATTCATCTAATAATATCAGTGCCTCTTATTTTGATTAATCTAAATGTGTATTGGGTGATACCATAGTAATGTATGGCAACTAAATACCTATGATTTTTGTATTAGCAGTGCTTCTACATTCAATAGTATTTTTTTTTAAATAATACTTTATTTCCACATTTCTATGGTCCTTTCTATGCTGTCGCTCTTTTCATTCCTCAGATCCTCAAATACAGTCTCAGCCTGACACACGGTTATCCTCACCACTGCCAACTTCAAATGCAGAGATCACCACATCAGACAAGAAGTGCACCATCTCAGTGATAAAAACCATATCCAGCTCATCAAATCAATGTTTAACATATGTAATTTCACTGTAAAATCTTTACAAAGAAAAATAGATAAATACAAAGATTCTGTTTATATCTAACACAGTTATTAAGTACGTTCCGCATAGTCCAAAAGAAGGAATAGGGTATTTCACTGCCTGAATTGAAGAACTTTTCAATAGAATTCTTGAAGAAAAAAATCAATTTCAGTTTTTAGCTTCTTGCTTAAAACGTGTTGATATATTCATCAGGGGTCAGGTTCAACTTAAGAGTGCTTTTACCTTTACCATATTAAATGAACTTGTTTCAGCCTGATATATAAGATATTAGTATTTTCAGTAAACTATGCAAGAATACTACATAAATTGAAGGGGAAAAATCAAAGACCCTAAGAAAATACTCATGTACCTTTCAGCATTATAAGGTGTATGAGTGGGTGTCAGAGATAGTCAATACTGCATATAGGGATCAGATTTTAAAGAAGTTAAAGAAAACAATCATAGCTTAATTTCAGGTAAATATGACTTTCTTTACTAACAAAGTTATTTGCTGTCTTTCCCATGAAAAGATCTAAAAACACCCAAAATGTCTGCATTGCTACTCTGTCTTCAAAAAATACTATGTCAAGCATAGACAAGGGTATTATGTTAATGCAAAGTACATTCATGCAAGATGTTTAGGAAATCATGGAGAATTTTAATGTTATTTACTATGGACTATACTGGTTTTGAGTTAATTTTTTTCACCACTATTAAAGGAGTCACCTCAATATGTTGATATCTGAGACTCCACTGCATCAGTCAGTATGTACAAGAACTAATTTTACTTTGAAAAAAGTGTGCAATAATATTATTAAAGGCATTATGAGCCCTTGGAGTGGGCAATCCATATTATTTATTTATATTTCAAATTTAGTCACCACCCACCTCCTCAAAGAGTGACTCTGGGCAGTTTACAATAAAACCACAATAAATACAGATTAAAATACAATAATAGTATTAGTTCTGGGAATGGTGCATATTATAGAGACTTCTTTAGTGTGAAGATTGCAGATATTGTACATCATGTAGAAAATCTTGTAGGTAATGCTGGAGATGGGCTAGTGGTCATGGAGTACATCAGCACTAATGCTATGCAGAAACATACATGCTGCCCTGGAAGCCAAATTCAAATTAAGTTGTTGAAATTCAGCATGCTCGACAGTGTAGCTTTCTCTGACCTATTCCAGGGATAGGGCCAATTAATGTGTGGAGGAGACTGATGACAGGAGGATAATTCAGATTTGCAAGGCACTGGGATAGCTGTATAAAAGAGTTGGCTTCATCAAGAAGGAATCACATTGCTGGTGCTTTATACTAAGTTATGTTGGCAGAAATTTAAAGTATTCTGGAGGAAAAGTTGACAAGAATTGACTATGCAGTTTGGAAGGATCATCCCTAGACAGAGTGAAAATAATTCTGATTGTTCAAATAGACAGTATAAATTTAGGCAATGGGTAAAACTGATCAGAGCCACAGAACAAGGGCAATGTGATCCCTGCCATTCATTGGACAATGATCTTCTCCAGACAGTACCCAAGAACCCCAACATTAGGTAAAAATAATTTTGTCAAGTTAAAAGAAATTTTACAGGAGTGATATATTTTTATGTTGCTGCTCACATAAATCACACAAACTTGTGCAATAGTACCAAGATGACTGAAAAGATTACCAGTCCCTATAACAAAGCCGTAAGGGCCAAAATACATGCCAGAGGAAATCAAAATAGGAGACTATGTTAATATACTGGGCATAATAGTATCAAGATAAGAGTTAATGTTAAGTATGTCAGGTTCAGCCTGGCTCAGCACACGCCATTCAAGCTAGCCGCCATTCCGCCTAGCTAAGTTCAAACGTGCCTGGTCAGCTTCCTTGCCTCAGGTGCAGGCGATCAAAAGAGGAAGCGCTAACCGCAAGTAAACTGCCAACAGGTGGCGGCAATCAGCCCACAGCAGGATTCAATTGCTTTGTAACAAGCAGGATTTCCCCCAGCCGCTGCAGGCAAGCAGCCAACAATAGGGACGAAGAGCTCCGCAGCTCAAGCCGTGCTCAACTGCCCATCAAGTGCAATTGTGAGTCAGCCTCACCGGACCTGCCTCGCAAGCAAGAAAGCCAAAAACAAATGACCCTGGCTGAACCTGCCATCGGACCGAGGCGGGGAGAGCCGGGGTCAAGGGGTGAGGCAAGGATGGGCAAAGGCGGGCAGGGGCGGTCAACAGGTGGGACTTGCTAAGCGTGGGAACGGGGAGACTATAAAATGCTATGTAACCTGTGCCAAGCCAACCCTGGCTTTGTTTGTAACCACCTGCATTACGCCTGAGTAAATTGCTTTCATACGAGCCTGCATCTCACGGAGTCTTTATTCAGCAATGAATGCGGCAACTCTTACAAAGTATCTATAGAAAATTTTGATTCATCATTTTAGTTCCGAACAAGTGGACAGGAAACCTATGTGAATACCTTTTTTAACTAGCTATAACACGCTAGTCAATGTGACTGACAAGAATCAGGCCCCCCTCATATGTGACTTGATCACCGAGGAGGGGGCAGACCTGGCATGCATTACTGAGACCTGGCTGGGGCCCGAGGGGAGGTGCCCCTCTCGGAAATGTGCCCAGCTGGGTTCTCAGTGTGGCACCAGCCGAGAGATCAGGGCAGGGGAGGAGGGGTGGCTATTGTGATCCGGGAATCTCTAGTGGCCTTCAGGGGCGTTGCTCCACAAGTTTCTGGCTGTGAGACACTGTTTATTAGGTTGGGCGCCTGTGAACAGTTGGGAGTTCTGCTATTGTACCAGCCTCCCTGCTGCGTGGCAGCCTCCCTGCCTGAGCTGCTGGAGGCCATGTCGGGGCTGGTGGTGGAGTTCCCCAGGCTTATGGTTCTGGGAGATTTCAAACTACCATCCCTGGGGCAGTCTTCGGAGGCGGCTCGGGAGTTCATGGCTACCATGGCAACCATGGGCCTGTCTCAAATTGTGCGGGACCCAACCCAGGATAGTGGCCACATGCTGGATTTGGTTTTCTTGTTGGAGCAGTGGCAAAGTGATCTGAGGGGAGATCTACAGCTTTCCCCGTTGTCATGGTCAGATCACATCCTGGTGACCCTGAGTTTCTCCTATACCACCCTCCTCTGCAGAGAGGCCGGACCCATGCGATTGGTCCACCCCCGGTGCCTGATGGACCCATTAGGGTTTCAGAAGGAGCTGGGGGATATTCCCATGGATCTGCTGCACGGTCCAGCAGAGGCCTTGGCTGCTGCCCGGAACAGGGAAGCAGCCGGGGCCTTGGACAGGATCGTGCCTATGCGACCTCTCTTGCCACATTGGCCCCGACACTCCCTGTGGTTCACGGAGGAGTTGAGGGTGCTGAAGAGGGTTAAGAGACGTCTAGTGCGCCGCTGGAGGAAAACAAAGACCAAATCCAACCGAACACAGGTTAGAGCCACTATCAAGGCCTACCTTGTGGCAATAAGAGCAGCAAAACGCCTCTACTTCTCCGCCCTTATCACATCCGCAGAATGCCGCCCAGCTGCCCTGTTTAGGATCACTAGGTCCCTCCTTGGTAAGGGGGATGGGGGGATTCATTTGCAGGGCCGTGCAGAGGAATTTTCAGAGCATCTGCAGGACAAAGTCGCTCGGATTCATTCCAAGTTAGACTCCGAGCATGGGGCAGGGTCTGGGGAGACTTCGAGGGACTTTTCTTACCCAGTTATCTGGGAATGGTTTGATCCTGTTGCTCCTGATGAAGTGGACAGGATCCTGGGGACTGTGAAGGCCACCACTTGCCATCTTGACCTATGCCCCCCCGGCTGGTGAAAGCAGCTCGGGAGGTGACGTGGTTGGATCCAGGTGATGGTTACTACATCCTTGCAGGAGGGAGTGTTTCCAGCTGCTTTTAAGGAGGCATTGGTGCACCCCCTCCTCAAGAAACCCTCCCTGGATCCTACTGTACTAGACAATTTTTGTCCAGTCTCCCACCTCCCTTTTTTGGGGAAGGTGGTTGAGAAAGTGGTGGCATCACAGCTCCAAAGGGTTCTGGAGGAAATGGATTATCTGGATCCCTTCCAGTCAGGTTTCAGGCCCAGATATGGAACGGAAACAGCATTGGTTGCACTTATGGATGACCTCTGGCGGGAGTGGGATGGTGGAAGCGCGACCATCCTTGCTCTCCTTGATCTCTCACCGGCTTTCAATACCGTTGACCACGGTATCCTGTTGGGATGGCTCAGGGAATTGGGGGTGGGCGGCACGGTCTTGTGCTGGTTCACCTCCTTTCTCCGGGGCCGATCCCAATCGGTGGTGATAGGGAGCGAGAGGTCCCATCCTCGGCCCCTCCTTTGTGGGGTGCCGCAGGGTTCGGTTCTCTCTCCGCTCCTTTTCAACATCTACATGAAACCGCTGGGCAAGATCATCTGTCATCATGGGGTGAGGTATCATCAGTATGCTGATGATACGCAGCTATACATCTCCATCCCTGGTGAAGTAAGTGATGCTGTGGCCACCCTTTCGTGGTGCCTGGAGGCTGTAAGGGTCTGGATGGGGAACAACAGGCTTCGGCTGAACCCTGGTAAGACGGAGTGGCTGTGGTTTAATGGCTCCTCTGTTTCCGAGATTTTGTCATCTTTGGTGCTGGATGGGGTGGCGCTGCCCCAGACAGACCCAGTGCGTAATCTGGGGGTCCTCCTAGACTCACGGCTCCTGCTTGAAGAGCAGGTGGCAGCCGTGGCAAGGAGGGCCTTTGCACAACTTCGGGTTGTGCATCAGTTACACCCTTTCCTGGATCGGGATGCCCTTTGAACAGTCACTCACACCCTTGTTATCTCCCAGATAGACTACTGCAATGCGCTGTACATGGGGCTACCCTTGAAGGGTATCCAGAAGCTACAGCTGGTCCAGAATGCAGCCACGCGGGCTATTGTTGGTGCCCCAAGGAAGGCCCATGTAACGCCTCTCCTCCGCGAGCTGCATTGGGTGCCAGTTTGCTTCTGGGTCCAATTCAAGGTGTTGGTTATCACCTTTAAAGCCCTACATGGCATGGGACCAGGTTATCTAAGAGACCGCCTCTCCCCTATGACTTCAACCCGTCCCACCCGATCTCACATATACTTCGGACCCCCTCAGTGAAAGAACTTCGACTGGCAGGGTCCAGAAGGTAGGTCTTCTCTGCGGTAGCCCCTGCTCTTTGGAATATCCTGTCCCCAGAGGTGCGATTAGCCCCCACACTCCTGGCCTTCCGTAAGGCTTTGAAGACCTGGTTCTGCCACCTGGCCTGGGGTGGGGTGAGAATACCTCAAGCATGGGGATGGCTAGCCCCATAGAGGCCTCTGCCTTCAGCCTCAGGTTTTTCATCCTATTGGTCTCTCCTTCTTCTTTTTAGTAATGTTTTAATTTAAGGTTTTATGTATTTATATATTTTATGTTCTAATGTTTGTTGTGGATCGCCCAGAGTTCCCCCATTGGGGGGAGATGGGCGGCTGAAAAATTTAATTAATAAATAAATAAATAAATTAGAAATTGAACTTTGTAATGGTGGAATTATTAATGTCTAGAAAATCAAGAGCAGAACTGACATGGCATGATGTGACAATATATATTGAACCTCGGAATATGTGATGTTACGTCTAAAGTTAAAATAAATACTATTTACTTGTTAAGTAAAATGTATGATCCATTAACTTTCCCACTTACTTCCCAAAGAGGCTGATTGCAACACGTATATTATGTTCATGCTAAAAATGGATCCTGTGCTTTCAGGAGACACTGCTAAGTCTCATACTGAACAATAAAATTTTGAACAGTAGCATAACATCTTTTTTTTTAAAAAAAGAAGAAACAGTTTAAGAGATAAAACATAATTAAAATAATTGAATTTATTTCCAGATTACAGATGGCTTTGAGACAATGAGATTTCCATATTGTGATAGAGTAGTCTAGAGATGCCACATCCCCATTTGTTCCCACAGGGAAAGGATATGAACCCATCAAATGAATAGATTTTTTCTTCTTTAATTAAGGGAAAGTTGACCATTCTGGGCTTTTAGTAAACATTGAGGTGGAGTGGACTGCAAAAACTTTTGTTTGGAACCGTCTTTCCAATTTTTGCTAACTCAACATGCCCAACATCGTTTATAAAACCATTGCAAAAATGTGTTGGAGTGGGCCTTAGAGTAGCTGAAGACCCACTGGCATTGTCTAAGAGCACAACTTCTAGTGGCATAACAGAATGTGACTATTGTCATTAGTGCTTATGCCATGTTGCA
This sequence comes from Liasis olivaceus, assembly GCA_030867105.1. Lineage (NCBI taxonomy): Eukaryota > Metazoa > Chordata > Lepidosauria > Squamata > Pythonidae > Liasis > Liasis olivaceus. Next base: position 63,400,226 of record CM061351.1, read on the forward strand.
AAATCTCTGTGAGCTTAGGGACACAGTTGACTTTGTACTGTTCCAATGCCTGGCTGCCTAGTCATTCAGCAGCATGGCACCATAACTTGGGTGCCAGGCTTCAGGTCTCTTCTGTTAAGCAATATCATCTTGTTGGTTCCAGGAGTCATGTCTTCTCTGTTTCAGTGTCTGCCCTGCGGAACAGCATCCCTAGGATATTTGGATGGCCCCCACCCTGTTAGCTTTTATAATTTAGGTAAGTTTGTTCAGGCTCCAAGAGCTCCATCTCTTTTAAAAGCCAAGGTTAAAGAGGAGGAGCCTGATCAAGGCATTTCTTACCTCTAAGAAGATGGATGACAGCAGTGAGAAGGCACTCCTTAATCCAGAGCCAGAAGCTATGCCCTGCACCCAGTCGGAGGAGAGGGTTAAATGGCATAACTGGGAGCATTGAGACCATTCCAGTCACAGCACCCCTCCTCCCACCATCCACTACACCAGCAAAGCTTGCTAAGGAGAGGTACAACTTTTAAGCTGGTTATAAACAATGGAGATGTAAGAATGGAGACAGCAGCTTATCTTCATGATTTCTCTTTCATTTTGGTAAAATGTGTGCTATCATTGCTAGAAAGCCACAGTGGGATAATTACAGAACTAATTTTAAGTTTGGCTTTCCATTGTACAATCTGAACAGTTGCCAGCAAACTGTTTGAACATCAGGAAAAGTGTGATATGCCGTGATTAAGGAAAAGGAAAGCTAGAAGGTTGGAGGCTATTCACATAGAAGCTCTGTACTGCATCTGAATCTGTGCCTACTTGCACTGCAAGCTTTCAGTACCAAACATCTCAGTGAATGGCCAAATGTGGAAGTCAGATGATGAGTTATAGCATAATCAGGATAAGAAAGAAGGAGGAGAAGCAAAGCAATGAACCACAGTGAAAGCATAAGCCCAAAGGCAATAAACCTTACAACAAGCAAGGGATGTGATATGAAATAGAGGGTGCTCAGGAATACCCCAGGAGATGCAGAAGGCAAATCTAGGAAGGGTAGTACTAAACGGCTAATATACTTGTACACCAATGCACAGAGTACGAGGAAGGAACATGGAGAACCTGAAGTCCTAGTGGGGTGGGGTGGGGTGGGGTGGGGTCAAATATGACATTCTTGGTATTACTGAAATGTGGTAAGACGGAACTGAGTACAGTATTGGAATATAGTACTGGAATGATATAATCTGATTGAGAGAAACAAGTTCAGCAAAAGAGGAGAGGGTGAATTTAAGCAAGAATGGCTTCCATATGTATTACATGCAACAAAGTAAACACAAGCATTTAGAGTATGGTTTTTAAAGCTGTGATAGAATGTATCTACAAGGAGGAGAGTGATGTGGGAGATCAAAGCTATCGGGTGGGGGGGGGGTGTATTCCAGGAGGAGAAAGGAGGCAAAAGACAATACAGCCCGTAAGAGGAGTGTGGGAAGAGTAAGAGATTCAGGATAGCCACTCCCAAGAATCTCCCAGGGTATATCCACTAGTTGCTGTAGTACTGATTTAATTTGGCAAGATTCTATCTATAAGGTGTAAGCAAATAAAGGAAATATACTCAACTAGACTGTTCCACTGTTGTTCTTGGGCTGGGCCTGACAAAAGCTTAGGTCAACAGGCACTGCAAGTCAGTTGGAGTACAAAGAAGGGGGAAGTCAGAAATTAAATATTTATATTATTTTTAGAAGTGTTTTTTTTCTTTTTGAAAAATTTTATAAACAATGATATAGTGGATATATTGGTATTAAACTGAAAAATTCATACTTCTTTCTGATATCATAAAAATAACTTAATATACTCTGCATGGAACCGTTACTGTCATATTGAGTAATAATTGCACAACCTCAGTACTTATCTGTTTATTCACAGATAATATCTATTTTGAAAATATACCTTTGTTTTAAATAAAAGGATTATAATAAGACTAAATAATTATATTAAAACAAGTGCAGAGTACTATTGATCTACTTCTTAAAAGAATGAGATGAATATATATTTCTGTCTATATTTGTATATCTGTATATGCTGTATCATTGTTAAATAAATTTTTTTTTAAATGGGGAAAAAGTGGGGGAGGGGTGGTCACATTATACATAAAGAATGCCTACACATGAATGGAAATTTCTTCAAGACACCAACAGTGAAAAATTTACTGAAATTTTTTCATTGTCTGGGTGAAAATCAAGGGGAAAAGAAAAAAAAATGACACTTGTGTGTATTACAGTTCACCCAACCAAACAGAAGATAAACATGAAATCTTCAAAAATTAGATGACCAACATATCCAGAAAAGACACCCTTGTGGTAATGGGAGGATTCAACTAACTAGATATCAAGTGGGAATCAAACTTTGTAGAAAGTGAGAGGGCAAACAGGAGCTTGACATGCCTTGCAGACAACTTCATCATATATAACATTATGCATGCATCTCTCTCTCTCTCCCCCCCTCCCTCTCTCTCTCTCCCCCTTGTTACGGGTGGGAGCAACGCAACATTTATAGATGACGAGACTCTCACTGGGTCATTCAGAGAGGAGCTTTATTTGCGCAAAGGTTCAGTTAGGACTCGCAGGTCCCTGCAAAGAACTGAACCCCGAAAAGGAGTTCAGCAAGCCTTTTTATCATTACAAGAGCTGTTTCTCCCCAATCCCCCCCTCAGTGCCCTCCCCATGTCTTCCATACTCCAAATTTGGTCAATCCGTTGCTGACTTGTAGCTAAACCACAAGTCCCTGTTTTCGCCGTTCGTCTCCCCTTGTTTTGGGTACGTTTCGGCCTTGCTGTCTAGAGAGGAGGAGGCAGGGAGATAACAGCACTCAGCATCAGCAGAAAGGAAAGTTACAGAGAGTTGCATTTAAGATGTAGTGTAAAGATCACAGAGTCACAGTTAAAATATCAATATCAAAATGACAGTATCAAAATCAAAATGACAGTTTGCATCCTGCCACCTCACCCTCCCTCTCTCTCTCCGCCTCCGTCTCCCTCCCCCCCCATCTCGAAGAGGGACCCTGGGAGAGATGACCATGTCACCCTAGAATTCACCATACTGCAGGCAGGGATGATTGAAGGTAATCAGATTTAATGTTTTAAATTTTGAAAGAGCTGACCTCAATAAGCTTAGGGGAAAAGTAGGAAATATTCCATGGATGGGAATCCTGAAGAGAAAAAACATTTAGGAGGATTGGGAAATTCTGAAAACTGAGATAAATTAAGGCCCAAACACAAATTATATCAGAGAGAAGGAAAAATGGGAGACACTTGATGAAACCTGTGTAGTTGCATAAAGAGCTGAGAAACAAAAAGGACAAGTTTAAAAAATGGAAGAGAGACATATAACAAAAGCAAAATATCAGACAATACAGGTGAACCTTGAAAAATTAGAATATCGTGCAAATGTTCATTTATGTCAGTATGGCAACTCAAAAGGTGAAACCAATATATGAGATAGACGCATTACATGCAAAGCGAGATATGTCAAGCCTTACTTTGGTATAATTGTGATGATTATGGCATACACCTTATGAAAACCCCAAATTCACAATCTCAGAAAATTAGAATAGTGTGAAAAGGTTCAATATTCTAGGCTCAAAGTGTCCCACTCTAATCAGCTAATGAATCCATAACACCTGCAAAGGGTTCCTGAGCCTTTCAATGGTCTCTCAGGCTGGTTCAGTAGGAATCACAAGCATGGGAAAGACTGCTGACCTGACAGTTGTGCAGAAAACCATCACTGACACCCTCCTAAGGAGGGAAAGCCCCAAAAGGTAATTGCAAAAGAAGTTGGATGTTCCCAAAGTGCTGTATCAAAGCACATCAATAGAAGGTTATGTGGAAGGGAAAAGTGTGGTAGAAAAAGGTGCACAAGCAGCAGGGATGACCGCAGCCTGGAGAGGATTGTCAGGAAAAGGCCATTCAAAAGTGTTGGGGACTTTCACAAGGAGTGGCCTGAGGCTGGAGTTAGTGCATCAAGAGCCACCACACACAGACGGATCCTGGACGTGGGCTTCAAATGTCGTATTCCTCTTGTCAAGCCGCTCCTGAACAACAACGTCAGAAGCGTCTTACCTGGGCTACAGACAAAAAGAACTGGTCTGTTGCCCAGTGGTCCAAAGTCCTCTTTTCTGATGAGAGCAACTTTTGCATCTCATTTGGGAACCAAGGACCCAGAGTCTGGAGGAAGAATGGAGAGGCACACAATGCACGATGCTTGAAGTCCAGTGTGAAGTTTCCACAGTCTGTGTTGATTTGGGGAGCCATGTCATCTGCTGGTGTTGGTCCACTGTGCTTCATTAAGTCCAGGGTCAACGCAGCCATCTACCAGGAGATTTTGGAGCCCTTCATGCTTCCTTCCGCAGACGAGCTTTATGGGGCTGCTGACTTCATTTTCCAGCAGGACTTGGCACCTGCCCACACTGCCAAAAGTACCAAAACCTGGTTCAATGACCATGGGATTACTGTGCTTGACTGGCAAGCAAACTCGCCTGACCTGAACCCCATAGAGAATCTATGGGGCATTGCCGAGAGAAAGATGAGGGACATGAGACCGAACAATGCAGCGGAGCTGAAGGCGGCTATTGAAGCATCCTGGTCTTCCATAACACCTCAGCAGTGCCACAGGCTGATAGCATCCATGCCACGCCGCATTGCGGCAGTCATTGCTGCAAAAGGGGCCCAAACCAAGTACTGAGTACATATGCATGCTTATACTTTGCAGAGGTCCGATATTGTTCTATTTCCAATCCTTGTGTTATTGATGTCATGTAATATTCTAATTTTCTGAGATTGTGAATTTGGGGTTTTCATAAGCTGTACGCCATAATCATCACAATTATACCAAAGTAAGGCTTGACATATCTCGCTTTGCATGTAATGCAATCTCATATATTGGTTTCACCTTTTGAGTTGCCATACTGACATAAATGAACATTTGCACGATATTCTAATTTTTCGAGTTTCACCTGTATAGAGTGTCACAGAAAATACCATGGCTTGCATGATTCTGATCTTTGTAGATATACAGTAGGTACATCACAGCATTTGAACATCTTTTCCAAGGCCTTCATGGCTATTCTGCCAAGTGCTAATCTGTGGTCTATTCCTTGATCACTTGTTCCTTTACTTTTGACGGTTGATCCTAAAAGGCAGAAGCTATCCACTATTTTGATATCTTCATTGTCAATTCTAAGGCTGGTTGTTCTACTTGTCATTAGTTTGTTCTTCTTTATATTTAATTTTGCTCCTATTTTTTCCACTGTGCTCCTTGACTTTTATTACTAGTATCTGCAGATCCTTTGCATTTGTAGGTATCAAAGTAGTGTTATCTGCACAGTGCAAGTTATTGATGTTTCTTCCTCCAATTTTAAAACCATGCTCATCTTCTAGTCCAGCTTCCCTTAATACTGTATATATTCAGCATATAGCTGGGCTTAATGGTCCCTTCCAATTTTGATTCAATTATTCTTTGAAAGAAAATAATTTGTATAATTCCAAAAAATAACAATTCAGGGCTTAGGTATACAATCTCTGTAGTCCCAAGCACCAAAAGCCTCTAAAATCCTTTTAAGTCAGTGGGCCAAAATTTGCAGCCAATTGGGGGAGGGGTGTTGTTGCTAGAACTTCGAAGCTCCCTCTCCAAAAAACAAAATAAAAAAAAACCCTAGCTAATCACTCTCAGTTTTAGGAAACTGATTACTAAACTTTTAGTATTTTAGTCCTACTGATTTCAACAGTTGGTATAGAACCAATGCAGTGATAACAAATGTTGGGCATATTGTTCAATATAATCAACATCATGGAAAAAAGGAAAGATAAACATCAACACTAAATCAATAATGAGAATACATACTTTAATTGAATTGATAACATTTATCATTCAATAACATACATCCTGAGTATCCTACTTTTTAAAAAAGATGATGATTTTGTTTCTGTTTCTCAGGGAACAACATTTGTTGCTTTCCTTAGGGTGAGATAACCCATAACAACATCTGAAGGAAGCATTCGGATATAGGCAAATTCCTCAGTTGTACTAAATCTCAGTTTGCTCTGAGGGTCAGTATAGTTTGCCTACAAGAGAAGCACACATTGAAATGTCTAAGTGGAAGAGTCTGAAAAGGTACATTTTTAGAAACAGTGAAAATCAACATTTGAAAAGTATACCATAGCAAACACTAGGAGGTCACTTATTTTTCCTTTTGTTCTAGCCATCATATTTTCTAATCATAAAAGGTCAAATTTTAAAATCTGTTCTCAAATGGATTTTCATATTTTACTAATTTTCCACATATTACTAATGGTTATCAATACCTAAAGGAAAGAAACAGTATAAATGTGGTAATCAGACATTAGCATTGTCATAGAATTGGGCTTCCAGTGAGTCACGGCTGACTGAAGACGTCTCCATGAATGAGTGGAGACGGCAATCACTGTGAAGAACAAAAAATCAGCAAATAGACCAGTCCTTTGAATCTCTGTGGAGAGGGAGAGATCGGGAGATCATTCACCAGTGCTCTGAATGTCAACTCCTCGGGAGACCATAAAACTGTAGTCTCCTGTGGGTTTAAGCACCAGGAGCTGAGGGAGGTGACATCTTTGCTCTCAGCACCAGTGGAGCCTTTCATAAGGACACTAAGCCAGCCAAACTCACTTTCTAGTCACATTCAGAAATGTTCAATTTAACCACTTTATGGATATTACAGACCTCCAAAACAGCAAGCTTAATTTGACACCTGGTGTAATGGAATGTATCTATGAAGAGGAAGGTGATGTGAGAGATCAAGTCTATCAGGAAGGAGAGACTGCATCAGGAAGGAGAGGAGGGGAAAGGAGACAAAAGACAATACAATCCGCAGGGGGAGTGCAGGAAACGAAAGAGGTTCAGGATAGCCACTCCCTAGAATCTCCCAGGGTATACAGGAATCTCCCTTGAGTTTATCCTCACAACAATCCTAAGAGGTAGATTAGATTCAGAGAGAATGTCTGACTATCACCCTTAAAATGCAAGTAATAATCTATCATGATGACTCAAAAATGGTTCCTAAGTAACATTTGGAATTCTTTACTTTTAAATTATAAGGGAAAAAATAGAAGATAAACCTCTAGAGCTTTTTAAGAAGAGGATGGACAGCCTCCTTTCCTGGATGTTTAACTGGTTTTTCTGCACATTGCAGAGAGTTGGATTAGATGTTCCTCATGTAATTTCCAACTCTAAAATTTTATGATTTGCTTGGCAAGTACTTTTCAACCTGACAGCATGAAGAAAAATGTGGTGTGCTGCTCTTCTAATCCAGGATTTCACTAGGTTCAAAGGTTGTATGACTTCTATCTTCAGTCTGATTTTGTTTGAAATTACTTTGTTAGGTAACTGTAGAGAAGTTATTTTTTAAGTGTTTACATTTTGGTTAGTGCAGTGTAGACATCACCGGGATATGTTATAGGAAGACATATGCAACCTATGGTGTTACCAATATTTCTGTCCTACTTTCTTCACCTTTACCTAGCCTATATCTTATCTATATTAGTAAAAAATTGTATAATCTCCATTTTGGAAAGCACTGGCTAGGCCTGTTGGGCCTCATAAATGTTCTGTGTAGACTAACAATATCTCCTTTCAATCTAGACCAGTGATGGCAAACCTTTTGGGCTCAGCATGTCAAAAATTCAGAAAATGCCTAATTTGATTCTGCTGGTGTATTACCCCCAGCCCCCAATGAACAAAAGAGAAACAATTCCTTACATATTCATTTATTTAAAAAAAATACAGTCCAATCATGTGTGATGCTATGTATTATATAAAGAAATGTCAAATAATTACAAAAATGTAATACAAGTAAAACAAAATCAGTTTCTTTGGTAACTCAAACAGGGAGAATAGTTGTCGGGTGTTGGTGAACGCTGGTGTGTCACCCAAAATGTCATGGCGTGTCACCTTCGACACACATGTCATAGGTCGCCATCGCTGATCTAGACAATGCTATGTTATAGGTGCAGTGTGAAAGCAAAAGACTGGTAATGATAGACAATCGAACTATCTTTCAGAGGAGATGTCTGCTATTGCAATCTTTCATTAAGAAATTCCCAACAAGTATTCAGAAGAACTCTGAGTTTCCCAGATAAAAGTTTAAGAAAAACTGCTGAGCAACGCTAAACTGCTAAACATCAGTGGAGATGTTTAGACCAATGCAGAGAAAAGTTAAATTCTAAAAATATGTTTAAAATACTCACAGGAAGTCCTGAAATATCAGAATATTTTTTGACTGGTTTAAATGAAGGAGGAGCATCAATACTGAAGTCTGGGTGAAAAGAGAAATTAAATTCAGCATACTCACTTTAATGTACAAATTGGTAAGATACAGACCTGGTTGGACTCAATTTTCATTCCATTTGAATTGAAATCTTTAATCTAGTGGCATCACTTTTTCCAACCAGCACAAATATATAGAAAATATCCTGACCAAGCATGGACATGTAATTAGATTCCAGTGCCAAGCACCTGATTTTGAAACTTGAAAGTATTCATTCAAATTAAATTGTAAAGTATCAGTTTAAGTACCAATTCAAATTACAATATATTCAAATTCTGGCATGTCATTCTTGTTAACAAGTGATTTCAATCCACAGAATGCCTCTACTAGAAGCCTGAAAATTATTTAGAACTACAAAAAGTTTAACTAAAATATATACCTCACAGAAAAGACAATAGCAAGTGCAAGGCATCAATAAACTGATTAATAGGCAGGATTAGAAAAACTAATAGTGTACAGGCAAAAATGCTTCCTTCAAGAAATGAAAACTGTCCAAACAAAGAGAACAAAAAACGAAAACAAACTTCGGCAAAAGGAATGTAAGCGCTTAGAAAAGGATGCAAAAAGTGGAGCGCCTCATGGATTGCTTGGGGCCAATGCTTCAGAGAGATAAAATCAAGCCTTTCATTCAAAATGGCACTTTAGTTAGATGAATATTGGCATTTTCTACTCCCTCTTCTAAAATTGCATTCTAATAATAATTTATTTGCTACTTTAATTGGTGCCTATGGTAATCTGAAAGGTGATTATGTTGCTTTTGTTAGCAGACGGGGGCAATTTATTATTTGTTTGTATGGTAACCAAGAAATTTTCATCATCATCTTTCCCCAGAAAGGCGATAATTTCAGCAGCTTCTGAGAAAGATGCGATGATCATTCTTCTGGAGATAAGAGAAGAAATAAAAGTGATTAAAGACATCATTTGCACTCTTATCTGCCAGACTGGATACAGATAAAAAAGTATAATCACAGGAAGTTGATTTACTGAAGGATGACAAGAACCTTCAGGATAAAACAATAACTCAGGAATCTCATTCTTGGTGGGTCAAACTGTGTTGTTGTTGTTGTTATTGTGATTGTAACAGCATAGTACCTTCAGTCCTAAAAAACCTACAGCTTTTTCTCCCATCTGTAGAGGGCACTATGACATTAAGATTCTGCTGTAGTGTCATAGTTTCCTCTCCTAATGAAAGTAAAGATACACTTTTTAGGGGGAACAAACAAAAAAAAGCAAGTATCTTTCAGAAAGGGGGAAATGTACAAGATTAACATTTTTGCCAAAATAACCATGATTATAACAAATCTCTTGGAATTAGGCTCTACCAGCCTAGACTCCCTTAACAGATAAGCAAAATCTAGATCTTTAGAGCCAACATACATCACTTACATTGAACTGGATTTCTCATACAACTATGATGTGTACCTGCTTTTGCATCAGCTAGCAGATCTCATATCACAGAATGTGTTTTCAGTGTCTTTTTAGTATGACAACAGAAAATATTTTATTTATTAATTAAATTTGTATTAAATAAGATGAAGGCAACTAGTTGGAATGACAGTTGTATTACAAATAGTTTTGAAATGTGGCAGTTTTATATATTCCCTCATAAGTTGAGTTCACAAAACATTTATTATGACAAATATGCTAAAATTTCAGGGGGGGGGGAGAGGAAAGAATACTCTTAAATCAGATAAATCTTAAGTATTAAGTATGTTTAATACTACTTAGATCAAATCAATGACCTAGAAGTAATGTGATCATTTAAATGAGAAGCTGGAAATTTCTATTCTCTGGAACTCTTTGGGAAGTATTAGAAAACTGTATTATAAGCAAATATGTCTACCAAAGCATACAATGGCACTAAAAGATATTAATTTCCTTTGCACTTTGTCTTCAGATACATTTGGTACAGATTTTACAACTAAAGCATTTCTAAGTCATTAGGTATGCTCCTTTTAAAACCAGTATCTATGGCAATCTTACCTTTTAAAATGATGGCTGTAGATATTTTTTCTGTTAAAATGTATTTTAACTGTCTTTTTTAAGATATGCAAATTTATTTGTGAAGCAAGGGAATATGCAAAATGTATAGTGCAACTCCATGTCACTCTACTCATGTTTCTATTCATGCTGAGTAAGTATCCCCCTGAATTTCATTTGCTGAAATCTACTCGGCCACAATATATCTCACAATGAGAAAACAATTTAGGGGTATTCTCTAGAAATCTGTTATTTATAAATATACAGTACAGGAAAAATCTAAAGACCTTACAGCTTGGATCATTTAGTTGCCATGGCAGCGTCCTTTCAGAAGAAAGAATTTGCTTCAGATTCTTCCATGTTCTGTTCTTCTTGCCAGCAGCTGCTCCACCAGTGCCAGAGTGCTGGAATGTTTAAAAAGTATACTTAACAAGAATAGTATTGACACTTTTAAAATGGCTTTTGGTTCTGTACTTATTATTAAAATAGTTTAATCCATATATTTGAAGTTAAAGAAATGCTGGGGAGTTCCTTTCTGCAAGTAAAAGGAAGATACGTTTATTCTGTGTCAGAACTAGAGATGTAAAATTTCCGGAAATTTTGAAGCCATGACAAAAAACCATTTTTCCCCCCGTTTTTTTCCGGAAAAATAGAAATTTTGGAAAAATTGAAAAAAAGTTCAGTGTGGAGTAGTTTTACAAATTGCGTGAAATGCAGTGTATATAAAAGTATTATGCTTGCAATAAAACAGGTAACCACCCCCCTTTCCCTCAAAAGCAACAAAAAAAGCAAGAAACCGTCAACATAAAAAATAATCAGATTTGTCCCTTAGCACCAACAGCAAATAAAGTTAAGGTCCACCCCAATATTTAAGTTCCATAGAAGATCTACCCTTTGAGTGGTGCTTTTTAAAAAAAGGAACAGAAGACACAACATATACATGCAGTTTATTTATCTATCTCATTTTCTGAACTACTGCTATCATTTTCCGTTTCTTCTTCTTCTTCCTCTTTGTCATTTTTCTCATGGACTTCTAAAAACGTTAGGTTTGCATGGATTGAAACAAGCTTTTCTACCCTTTCACAGGTCAGTTTGTTTCTTGATTTGGTATGAATATTAACAAACACAGACCAGATTCTTTCACATGCAGCAGAAGATGCAGAAATCTGCAGTAAGCGAGATGCAAGAGGTATCAGAGGTTGTGTGGTGCAGAGACCTTGCCACCATGTTGCAGGAGGGATATGTTTTGCAGAATCCCAGAATGCATTCCTGGCCCAAATCCCTGAAGATATTCTATATTCTGCAACATTTGAAAGTATTTTTCCAACATCAGGTCCTAAGTGTGCAGCTTGTTTCGTAATCCAGTCAAATGCAGCAGCTGTGTTCTCATCACTCACACCATTGCCTTTGAATCTTGGATCCAGTAGATTTGCAGCAGCATGTATTGGATGGCAACAAAATTCTTCCCGTTTCTTAATAAAATCTTTCACTTTAGTTTTTTCAGCAGTTGTAAGTGGAGATGCACTTAGGTTTTCAAAAACAGATGTTTTTATCATAGGCATATGGTTAGGAATTTCTGACAAAAGTGCAGTGTCTGGTTCAGATGAACGGATTGCTGAAAAAATTGGTGTTAAAATCTGTAGGGAGTTCTGCAGCTGAACCCAAAACACGTCCTCATCAAGCACAGTGTTCCTTATATTTCTGGGAATTTTAAGATCCTCAATTATTACTCTTGCTTGAAGAGCTTCTTTGTTTTTTAGTAAACTTTCAAAGGAGATCACCACTCCACCCCAACGTGTTTTACTACAGAGGTTCAGTGTCACTATTTTATTCTGGGGATTTTCTTCTTCTTGCTTCTTCTTGAAGACTGCGGTGACAACATGAGTAGCTTTTACATATTTGATAACTTCTTTAGCATTTCTATAAATCCTTTGAAAGGTGTCCAGTTTCATGAAGTCACTAAGAAGTAAGTTTAGTCCATGAGATGCACATCCTATTGCAGTAATATGTGGATACTTGTCCATTATGATTTCCCATGCAGCTTTCATATTACTTGCATTGTCAGTCAGCAAAGCAAATACTTTACCACTCTCAATTTTCTCTAAAACTGCACATATTTCACTGGTGATATACTCTGCAGTATGTCTGTTCTCTCCAGTTTCAATGCTTCTATAAAAGACTGGTTGAGGTGTTGTTATCACAAAGTTGATGATTCCTTCTCCCCAAACATTTGTCCATCCATCTGTAAGTACTGCAAGACATAGTGCTTCACTAATTTTTCCTTGTACGGATTCCATCACATGCTCATATTCTGACTCCAAAAGAGGCTTGCTCAAGGAATGTCTGCTTGGCAAATGATATGATGGTCGTAATAATTTAAAAGCTTCCTGCCAATATGCATTTTCAGTTATTGACAATGCTGATCCAGAAGCATATATTGCTCTTGCAAGGGCATGATCAATTTTCTCCTGATTTTCAGGTCTCATTTTATCTATAAATGAAGGTATGGTGCATTTTTGTGAGGCAGTGGTTTGCAACACTTCTTTACTTGAAGATGCTGCTGGTGAAGAAACACTTCGCAATGATCCAGAAGCAGCAGAAATAGCGTTTCTGGAGTTAGAACTCTGGAAGGAAAAGCTACTTGCACTTTCATTCTGGTCCTCATCATTTAATTCCATAAAGTATTTTTTAATGTCTTTAGGGCACCTCTGGCATGCAAGAATGTGTTATGTCATCCTTGTAGCATTTGGAAAAGAATATTTCTTCTCACAATATTTGCAAATTGCAGCTTTGCTCTCAGCAGAAATTGCACTGTGGAAATGTTTCCGAACTCTAGATGTTGGTCTCACCATTTTACTGAGAGGAGGAAAAGAAAAACCAATTTACTGACCAGACTATAGGTAAACATTATGCTGTGATGGTGGAGAACATTAATAGGAATCATTTAAGGGTTACAAAAGAGAAACTAATTTGTCAGACAAATTACCTCTTACCTGTCAGTTAAGGCCTGAGAGGAGGACAGAAACTATCTTCTCCTGTATTTACTCACCTGTAGGAGGTCTGAGGTACACAAGTAAACTAAACTGGAGGCTTTTCCCTGAAGTGCCCCCTAGTGGCACAAATGCATATTTCTCCTGTTTGAGAACTGCATTGGGAACTACGGTGTTACTTGAATTTTATTCCAGGATTTGCTTGTCTTCAGCTGAGAGAACTTGCAATAATTTAAGACTTTACAAAAAGGCTCAGAAATCTTTCATTAAGGTCTTCATGTTATATAGTTTGAATACCATGTCATAGATATATTATTTAGCATTGGAAAAGAACATATTCCACACACTTTTTCCCCCAATTTTTCCGGAAAAAAATGGCAAAAAACCTGTTTTTTTCCCAATTTTTCCGGCTTTTTTCCAGGCCTTCCCATCTCTAGTCAGAACCAATGTACTTAGAATCAAAGAAAACATGTGGAAATCTTTCTGGAAACTGTTTTCTTAATAGAAAATAAAGTGGTGAAATAAAGAACTTGCAGTGCTAGGAAGATTGCTCATGAGTTTCCAGAACTTGTCAGGATTATGCTGTTAATTTTATTTTTCAAATACTGTTGCCAAGAGCACTTTATTTGGACTTTGAAGAAGCAGGATAGGAAGAGTATTCATGCTTTTGAACTTCTGAGTTGGAGAAGACTCCTGAAAATACTGGAAAACAAATGGATCATCAAACAAATCAACCCAGAGTTTTCACTCAAGGCACAAATGACCAGGCTCATATATCCTTCTTGGGACCCATTATGATGGACTCAGTTATAGTAGCAATGAGTGCGCTGCTGGAAGACCTGAAAGACCAGATTAGGGACAGATTATCATAGAGAAAATCTATCTAAGGTCGCTAAGAATTGATAACGACTTATGGCACATAATCAATCAAAGGATGGATTCTGAAGGAAACATATATAAAACATACTATGTAGAGAAAAATGGATGGTACTTTTCTTCCCATCCTGTCTTTAAAAAGCCTTACTTCTTTGGAATGATCAGCTGATAAATAAAATTACATAAATGCTGCAAAAATATTAGACGATTAATGTTTTGTGAACTAATCTCTGAAAGGGGAAAGGGGTTGTTGTTGGTGATATAAATGTGGGAGTAAAATGAGAGAGAACAGAAAAATTAATTTGGCCATTTGGAGACTTATGAATGAATGAGAATGGTGATGTTCTGTGAGTACCTGATTGTTTCAAATGCATAAAAGTCTATTTATGTATACATAAAGCAACATGTGAATATAAAGCTGAAAGCTTAATTGATTTGTTAATGATAAGTGATTGAGAGCATTAGAGAAGAATATAATGGTGATGAGAGGTTCTGAATGTGGGACAAACCATTATTAGGTAGTGTCAAAAGTGGATCTTGGGAAAAATAGACATGGAAGAAAGGAAAAGAACTGAATGAGAGTGAAAGTAGAACTACTGCAGGAAGAGAAAATATAAGTGCGGTATGAAACAGAATTGTTGATAGATTAATCTCCCAACAGAATGAATGGATAGTAGATACAAGGAAAGAGGATACAGAAGCTGCTTGGAACAGAATTGAAAGGATTACACTACACTACCACAGAAGTCTACATAATGTAGTCAAAGAGAGCAAGGAACAGCTGTATTTTAAAGATCTGGAGAAAGTGCAGAGCAATTTTGAAATAAATAAAAACAGTTTTAGAAGTGAGTGAAAAAGGTTAAATAAGGTTAAAATAAAAGCTAAACATTTAAAAAATGTTAACACCACTGTTGTGATCTACTATAGGATCTGGGGTACCCCATCACTGCCGGTCAATGCTCTACAAGTTGATAACATGGCACATCTTTGATCCAGTTTAAGCACTAACCTAACAAGACCTCTTACAATTTTTTTATCATGTATAAATAATGAACATAACCAGCAAAGTTTTGCAAATTGAATGAAGTTGTCCAGATTTGTCAACTCTCTTTTGGTTACATCCCTAAGAAATAGCGATGTGGGCAAAAAGTGAGGTTTTCATGGCATCCATGAGAAGTATCAAGGGAAGCCAGAATGGCAAAAGCAGTGTTATGATGCTGACCTCACCCCTTTCTTATATGGATTGTGATGCTGCATGCACACCAAAAAAGGCATTTTCATCATTCTTACAAAAGTAGCGAGAGTCTTAATGAAGGAAAGAAAAAGGTGTTCTTAAACAGGTTGTTCTAGACAAAGCTGCATTTCTCTTGAAAAATGAAGCTCCTAGTTTGTGTGTATCTCTAGCCTGATAGTGGCTGTGCCCTTAAAGTACTTTTCTTAAGTTCTAATTGGAGTACCAAACACAACAGAGCTAGGAGAATCAAATTTGCCCACAATCATAGATGCTTTAATGACTGTAAAGGAATGTAGAGTTGGCCATAGGGAAGGTGTGAGAGAGTAGTGAGGCTTTTAAGCTTGATGTCAGCTCTTTGAGGTAGGCCAGGTCAAGAAACAGGTATGGCAGGAATTCTAGGAATGTTCTTTATTGTGGTAAGATAGAATAATAGAATCTTAAAAGCCTATCCAAGTTTCTCTTTGTCTCAAAATCAAGATAGGATTATTTTAAGCTTCTTTCTCCTCATGTTTCCCTCTTTCTCGGGATTGTATAATCTCTTTTACCAGCTCCTTCCTTCCTTCCCTCCTTAATAGCTCTCTTGTACTTTCCCCCAGGTCAGCTCTGCATTTCTTTACAATGACACAGTTAATCCATGATCTACCAACAGCCAAGACAAAATCTTGGCTAAAGTCATTTTTCTGTGGAATGTATAACTGTACTCACTATTTTGGTTTCTGATCACCTTCAATTGAAAGTTCTTTATATCCTAAATCTCTTGGGACTCAAGAACCCCATACTAAGTGAACACCATTTGATCACTGTATTAATTCACTGTAAACAGTAAAAAAATCAGTGTTTTAATATCACTGTTTTCATTGAAGTTATTGGCTAACTGTACATCTCAAGTATAAGCTAAACAAGTAAGATAAGTATTTAAATAAAGAACAGGAAGATGAGAGAGAGATTAGAAAGAAAGCAATAAAAAGCACAGGGGAGAAAGAGTGAAAGAGAAATATGGGATTACACAATCAAATACCTAAGTGGATTCCACATTTCGTGGCTAAACTAACTGTAGATCAGAAAAATAATGTAATTGTCTCAAGAAAATGTAACACTGGTAGAAAAAAAAATACATACAATAAAGCTTGGAGCTTTAAAAGGCAAAGGCTTGATAGAAGTTTCTATTGGCCCTGTGCTGGTGTTGATCATCATGGTTTTGTTTTCATTCCCTATTTCTGCATTGGTACTCTGGAAAAATACATACATCAATTTGAGGAGGAAATACAGTTTTATAAAATCCAACCATTAATCTAAACTCGTTTTAGAATTTTTTTGCAAACTATTACATTGTTTTGCTTACTGTTAAACTAGTAATCCTGAATGATTTATGTGTAAAAGCAAACTGGGTTCATATCATAACTAAATCATAACATGGCTTGTTTGGTTTTGGCTTAGTGTGTTATATAAACCCAGCCAATGTAATTTGTAAGACATGACACACGATTTAACTTATGGGAGCCCAGTCAACTGCTCAATAAACTATAATTAAATATCATAGCATAAAAATAGGTTGGTTACAGTATTATGTGGGCATAATTAAATAGACTGAAAATACTGTGAGGTGGCTTTTGAAAAGGCAGTTGAACTATCAGGGTTAATTTTAATAACACTCTCTTTTAACATTTTTAATAACACTCTCCCCTTCCCTCTAAAAATCAGAAAGTCCTACTGGCAAATACATGAGGCAACTGTATTAATAAAGATAAAGAAGATGGGCTGTAAGTCACTTTCTCTTAGCTACTCTCTACTAATCTGTAATATTGAAAAGTATTTTACAGTGATTAACAAAAGAGAAATATGCAAAAGTTTCAACTTCTCCCTTCTTCAGGATACTATAGCCAATGTGACAGTTATGGAACAATGAGGATGAAATATTCCAAAGAGTTTTATTTCCTGTAGAACAGCGGTCCCCAACTTTTTTGGCACTAGGGACCAGTTTCGTGAAAGACAATTTTTCCACGGACCCGGGGGGGATGGTTTCAGGATGATTCACATGCATTACACTTATTGTGCACATTATTTCTATTGTTATTATTTCTATTATTATTATTATTTCTATTATTATTTCTATTATTATTATTATTTTGGTGGGAGGAAATGCTGGCGGTGCTTTGCGCGGGGATAGGAATTGGTTGCTGGTCCCGCTTAGACACGAACGTCGGAAAGACGTGCCGCAACAGAAGATCCGACTCCTCTGCGACTGCCAGCTGGGCTCAGCCCTAGGAAGGAAGCAATGGCAAACCACTTCTGAAAAAACCTTGCCAGGAAAACCGCAGGGACTTGTCCAGGCACTCTCTGAAGAATCGGACACAATTGAACGGATAAAAAAAAAACACTTGTGGGCTTACCAAAACTGTGACTGACACAAGTGCACAGTGCGGGAAAGAGGCATGGACAGAAGTGGTAAATAAAATAATGGGCGGGCCACGCGCGGAGTAAAATAAGTGTTGGATTCTGAGCACACAACCTAGAACCCTCGCATGCACAGTTCACAGTAGGGTTCACGCTCCTATGAGAATCTAATGCCGCCGCTGATCTGACAGGAGGCAGAGCTCAGGCGGTAATGCGAGCGATGGGGAGCAGCTATAAATACAGATGAAGCTTCGCTCGCTTGCCTGCCACTCACCTCCTGCTGTGCAGCCCGGTTCCTAACAGGCCACAGACTGGTATCAGTCCACGGCCTGGAGGTTGGGGACCCCTGCTATAGAAGACTAGTGTCATACTCCAAGATGAATTCATGTAGCATAAAGTGAACATCCTCATTCTTCTATAACCACCAAATTAGCTGTGGCATCTTTCACATATTTTTCCAGAGATGATATACTTTGAGAAATTTAAAACAAACATACTAATCTGGATATTGAGGATTGGATTCAAGACATGCAATCTATCTATTTTTAAAAAGGCAAAAATGGTCTAATAAAAAAATGGTGAAATATTTTGGCCAAAGATTTTGGCAAAGATTTTATGATAATTTACAACATATTTTCCTTATTATTGTTTGTTATTATATAATTTTTTTACTTTTGTTTACAGGTAGTCCTCATTTAGCGACCACAATTGGGACCAGCAACTCAGTCATTAAGTGAAGTGGTTGCTAAATAAAACCGCTACTGTGCTTAAGATCTTACTTCAGTTTTCCTTTGCATTATAGACCTGTGAAGGTCATAAATGTGAGGACTGGTCATAAAGTTACTCGGGTGGTCTTAAAGTTATTTGGGTGCCCAGCTTGCGATTATGATATCACAGGGAGCCCTGGTCACGTGATTACCATTTGCGACTTTCCCTGCTGCTTTCCACAACTCAATGGGGAAGCCAGTAGGGAAGGTTGCCAAGTTGCTACAGTAAGTCATTCACACTTTTTCTCCTGCCTCCAGCACACAACCTGCACACACACACAGCCTTCAGTGGCCCTCCCAGGCCCTCCCCTGGCCTTCCCCATAGAACCCCCATGCTATTTACCTGGGATTCCCGCCTCTTCCTGCTTAACAACCCGCATGTCTTGGGGTTATGATGGCTACAAGGATGGCTGTCACTGAGCGATGCGGTCACATGACACTGCACTTTACGACCGCATCGCTTAGTGATGGCAATCCCAGTCCCAATTGCCAACATAATCTGAGGACTACCTGTAGCTTGTTTTTGTATTTCTTTGTACTTAGTTGGGAGAGTTGTATTTTTGCGTACATGTTTTTTAAACTATAATTTTCAAAACTCTTCAAGAGCAGATGGTATAACTGTAGAAATGTTAAAATATCTATGTGGTTTGCTTATGGAGTGGCTGTGTGACTTGTTTAATGCTCTCCCTGATGATTTGAAAAATACCAGTGTTTCCTATACAAAAGGAAGGGTAGCAAGAATGAACGTAAAAATTTTAGGGGGATGGGATACAACAGGGGATAATTAACAGTATTTGAGAAGTGCAGTAAGGCTTTATGCCAGGCAGGGGGTGTGCCCACCAGATTTCTGCTCTTGAGCAGGTCACTGAAATATGTATAAATGTGAGAAAGAAATTATATTGTACATTTGTTGATTTAAGGCAGTGTTTTTAATTTGGCAACTTTAAGGTGTGTGGACATCAAATTCTGGCTGGGGAATTCTGGGAGCTGAAGTCCACACATCTTAAAGTTGCCAAGTTTGAAAAACATTGATTTAGAGAAAGCAAACTGAAGTGAATAGGCTGAAATTATAGAACATTCTGTGCAAATATAGAACTTAAGAATGCTTGCTGAATGTGATTAAGAGTGATAGATATGGAAGTAAAGCATATGTCATAATAAATTAAATACTTAATAAACAGTTCGATACTGAGAAGGGAATAAGTAAGGATAGGTAATATCCATGTCCCTTTGGGTTGCTTAATATATTTTATGGATACATGTAGAAATAATGCTTGTGATGGTATTGTGGCCATCAATGTATGCATATTTTTGTATGCAGATGTTATGAATGATTTCTACCAACTACTAGATACAGTTTGACACGACAAGGAGTATGGATATAAAAATTAATGTATTAAGGACTGAGGTATTTTTATTTATTTGAATTAATTAGCTGCCCAACTCCAATATACTTGTATTTGATAGGAAAAATGGATTGAAAGATTGCACATTATACATAAGTGTCAGAAAACTAGAGCAAATAGATGTGTACCTTAGTAAAATATTTATTAAAGATGGGGAATGGATAAAGAAATGTTAAAACATGCAAATCCAGATAGGGGAGTGAATAATATGCAGCCTGTTGAAAGGAATGACTGGTTGTCGAACAAAGCAAAAATGGCTGTGTATAAAAGTATGTTTCTGGCCACTTTGTTATATAGAGTAACAATGGGGTATGTCAGGAGAAGCATCACTGAATGCACTGAAAACAGGATACTTAAATGTGCATGTTAAAACAAGAAGAGATAGGACTCAAAACCGAATGGCTGATGAATGAATGTGGACTGAATACAAAATGAGAGAATGAAAGAGGTCATTTGAGGTGGTCTGACTATATAAAGAGAATGAAGATCAACTTGCAAAACAAATATATAAAGAGTGAATGTGTCAAGAGGAAGGGGAAGACTGAGAATGTTGTGATTAGGTGGAGTTGATAAGTTCCTCAAAACAAGAAAATTAAGAAATTTTAATGAGAAAAAGCAATGTATAAAGGTATACATGATAGAAGCAAGGATGGTTTGCAGAGATAGCAAAGTTTGAAAGTATAGTGAATGATTATGTAAACTAGTTTCAGCTATGTTTCCTCTTCTTTTTTTATCTCATGCTTTTAATTTCTTTGGAGCACTATTTCTTACTCCTTTTCTGCACTTTGCATGACACTACTTACCTAGAAAGGGAACAGCATGATATCTCTCTCAATACTATATACCACCTTTCCATAAATAGGCAGCTAACAAGCAATTCAAAAATATATATTAAAACAAAACAAGTCATAAAACTACTGATTTTACCAGCTGAAAAGTTGTTTATATAGTAAAGACTTCCTTAAATAAAAAATATTTTTCCTGACAGTTGACAGAGAGGGAGCAAGCTTGACAGTATAGCTGTTTGCAGCAAACTGAGAAAAAATCAATATGATTTCATACACGTGATGACATCATGATACAAATTCTATCCTGAGGTACTTGAGTCCTTGAGTCCGAGGGAAGTATGTAAGTTGCACTTATTTGTGTCATGTTGTTTGTTTAGTGCCTCTGGCCACCCCCCACAGATGCCCATGTTTGACAGGGGGTTCCAATGCCCTGGAACTGCTCCTGAGAAGGCCCACACTTGCGTTACCAGATATACTTCTGAAGTGATAGGAATATATTCAGAACCTTTACCAAAGATCTTTCTACCCAGGGAGGCTTGAAAGGAGACCATGATCTTTTAGATAGGCTGACCCCAAATTATAGGCCTCTCAGTGGGCTCTACCCTATGTCTGACTTTTTCACAACGCTTGTTTCACTGGTGCCAGCTCTGTGCGAAAGCAGAGAGTTAGTCTGGTTCTATCCATCAGAAGAGGATGCCCACCTAGTCTGAAATTTTCGATAGAAAATGGAGCTACCGCCCTTACGGCACGGCAATACATACAACTGAAGCAGTTTCCAAAGTTGTCCACAACTGCTAAGTGCAGCATACGCCATATACGTTACAAAAACTACACACCTTTGCTGAATTTTGCAACATCACTAAATTTATCTACGTTATTATTATTTATTTATCGTTCACGCTACGCGTAAAAACATGAGTTACCATAAATCTGTATTTTCCGGAACACGTCCTGTTTTCGCACGGTTCAGCTCCGTCCCAGACGGGTAAAAAAATATCCCAACAGGTTAAGAGCTTGAGCAGCGACGGAAACCAAACGGAGCCGCGGCGCCTTCGCCTACGTCACTCAGGCGAAAAAGAGGCGGTGCTTCCCAGCGGCAGTTTCTGGGATAGACGCCTCATCCCTCTGACTCCCCGATTGGTGCATACGGGAAAGGGGGCGAGGCCGCCAAGCACTAGCTCAGAAGCTTTTTCCTGTCTGGGTATACAAAGCACAACCGATGATGAGAAGGGGATGTCTCAAGAGTTCTGTGATTTGGTGCATTAAACGCTAATTTAGTTCTATGTAAGAAAAACTCGTTGAGCTTCCAGATTTTATACCAATACTGGTTTAGTTCGCAAAGACCTGTGATTTAAATTTAAATAGAAGACTTTCATATATCAAACCTTAGTTTAGTGTTTTAATACAGTAAACACTGTTTTAAGTGACAGGTGTAAATAGTGGTTTAGTGGCAGCAACGTATGATTTCATATAGTAAATGCTCATTTAGTAAGAGAATCTTATAATTTTAGGAAGCAGAGACTTAAAGCAGCAGATATTTCAGGAGATTTCATTTCAGAAAGGCTGGTTTTAGCATGGAGTGATGTGATTGTATATAGCAAACACTGATTTAGTCATAGATAACTTCTGATACTCATAGATCTGAGTCGCAAAAATTCAGATAGCTGTTAGAAGTAGCAAGAAGATATAGAAAATTATCTCTGCTGCCATCTATTGGTCATCAGATTCTTTTCAGCCAATGTTTTTCTTTTTTAATTTGGAAAATTATAATAAAAATAATAAAACCAAAATATAGTAATAAAAATAAAAATGCAACAGTGATTAATAGAATCATAAAGGAAAGTTATACATGATAGTGATTAAAATGAACTAAAACTGAGGAAAAAAGATCCATACAATATCAATATAGAAATAGTTCAGTCTTTTAACATATTAAATCTAGATCATACACTGCACCATCTTCCGATTTTTACAAAATAAAGTCATTTCAAAAGTCAAGAAAGAGTACATCTCTTGAATCCATTCTTTAACCTCAGGAGTGTAAATATCTTTCCTCATACAATTATCTTTGCTGAGTACCAGTCTCAATAAAGCCAGAGTTCTCCATAAAATGTCAAATTCCATATTTTTGAAATATAATTCAGCAGCACATTTATATTTTTAACTACTGTATTTTTCTCCAGAGTTGTATTAACTTATGTAATCACTTGAAACCAAAAAAGAGCCAATAGCAAATGTGATCAAATCATTCAAGTCAGAGAGTCCTCAAATTTCTCATAAGGCCAACATAAGCAATCCAATATCCAACCTTCTTTAAACCTTCTTTGAGTAGTCCATGGTTTTCTGATTAATTAATTTCATCCCTAGGTCATAAAAAGTATAATTTATATTTCTTAAAACTTGATCTCATTTGGTATTCCAAAATTGGATATTCCAATTCCTTATACCACATATAATATTACCAATATTACCCTACTTCCTGTTTTTTTTTTAGTTTTGTGTAAAATTAGGTTATTGCTTTTACTTCAAATACAGCATTTCTTAAACATCAAATAGCTTCTAAAATACCTGGTCCACATTGTTTTATGATATATGTTTTAACGGTAATACTGCCAAGCAGATGATTTATGTAAGTTATGTTCAAAACGTAACCTCTCAAAATCTTTAAAATAACCATTACTAATCAACTGGTTCAAGGTGTTAATCCCTTGTCCAGGACTTCCAAAAAAGTTTTTCCTTCTATTTTCAAATTAGAATGATGTCATTTTCTCTTGCAATTCCAAGTCAAAATTTAACCACTTCTCTATTAATAACCAGATATGTCTAGCAACTTTCATAGCTGGGAAAAACAGCCTCCATCTAGTGTCAGTTGACCCAAGGACTTGCCAAGATTTCAAAGGCAAATGACATTGGCAAAATGAGCCCAAAGGCGGTGATAATCAAAGAAACCTGCAGCCCATATCAGTACTCCTATCATACAATAAACACAAGATTATGCAACAAAAATTGATAATATGTAGAGTCTTGTGATTTTGTAGAGCAAACACAAACTTATCTTGTGCAGACTTATTTTACTCAAATAGTGCTTTAGTGGCAGAAACCAAGTGAGATACTGCTTCATGTTCATCCAACTGTAGCTGGAGCAACTAAAGGAACCATGCAGGTAGTCCTCGCTTAACAACCCTAATTGGGACCGGAATTTCCATCGCTAAGCAAAGCAGTCGTTAGGAGAAACATCACATGACCACACTGCTTAGTGACATCAGTCCAGATTGTGGTCATTAGGCCAGGATCACATGGTCATTAGGCAAGGACCTCACACTTCTCCTGCCTGCTGTGCTTGTCTCCGCTTCAACTCCCCCACCCGCCTATCTCCCTGCATCTCTGCCCTTTGGCGCTGCACTCTTCTTCCAACTGCTGAGAAGATGCACCAGGCCAAGGCAGTTGCTGGCCTTTGTGTTACCATGTGAGGCCTTTGTAACGCCACATGTGGCTGCATGGAGGCCTTGAGAAGGCCTTGCAAAGGGCCAGCAGCTGCCTCAGCCAGGTGCATCTCGTCAGCAGCGGGAGGAAAAAGATGATAAAGATCAGCTGGGAGCAGTGGAAGACAGCAGGGGCGGTGGAGTTCAGGGTGGCAGGGGTACAGGGCAGAGTGCAGGGTAGCCAAAAGGGCAGAGATGGGGGGAGATGGGGGGGAGTTGAAGTACATGTTTATGGTTGTAAATGTAGGCAGGCTGCCAAGTGCCCAAATTTCAATCACGTGACCACAGGGGCACTGCAATAACCATAACTTTGAGGACCAGTTATAACCATTCATTCAGCGCCATTGTAACTTCAAATGATCACTGAATGAATGGTCGTTAAGCAAGGACTACCTGTAATTGATTTAATGAGCCATTTGCAATTTCACTGTGGTAAAGAATGAAAAATAAATAAATGAATAAAATATATCCATTGTACAATCTCCTTTTCACAATAATCTATTTTGCAAAATTTGAAATAGTTACCCTACATTGAAATTTATTTTATTTATTTTTTAGTTATTTACATAAATATTGGAAGACGTGAGAGATTAGGTAAGGGACAGATCGTCATGAAAAAAATCTATCTATGTGGTCGCTAAGAGTCAACAATGACTTGATGGCACACAATCAATTAATGTAAAGATTAATAGGATTGCCCTATAAGGAATCCCACTCTATTTTATTGGAAACATAAAGTGTTACTTCTCCAATATTGGTTCCAATCATTTGAACTTCTGGAAACTTGCTTCCCAATAAGGTTAGGTTAAAATCAGGATAACCATTATTTCATTGAATTGAATTGATCAGTTAAATAAAATAAATATATCAAAATATAAACAAATCACACTGGGATACTTAAAAATAGATTTATATACTAACAAATGGCATGTTACTACTCACTGTTAGGATAGTCATTTTTATTGTCTCCTGGTCCTGTTTTCTTAAGCAGTCTATTGCAGAGAATTGAGTCATTGTGCTTTTTAAAGTAATTGGGCAATTTTCTCTTTCTTTTTCTTTTTGTAACATTTGTTTTTAGTCTTTTCTTGTAACATTTGTTTTTAGTCTTTTCCCCAAAAATCTTAAATCAACATGATGGGCAAAATTCTGTAATATGTTTTGTTGCAGTCTCTATCTCTGCATGACTTGACCAAAGCTGCTCTCAGCCCCACTCCACACTATCTCTGGTGCCCCCCTTGACTTGTGGGACTCTCCTTTTCAGCTGATCTCCTGGAACTGAGGGGCACGAAATGGAGAAATACTGTAAGTGCGATTCTCATGAGAAAGCAAGACTCTACAGTTAATCCTTCCCAGGTGTAACCTATAATGGGTCTTATAATCTTAGTGACCCTTCTGTCTTTAGGGCAAGGATGTGGTAACCCATATCTGAAACTTCCCAAGGCACAGAGGAATTAGCTTGTAATTTCCCCTTCCTTTTGGTGCCCCTTCCTGATGGTAGAGATACATAAAGTGACCCTTCCCTGGATGTTATCTCTTTATGATACCAGACTTCCTAGTATTGCATACTGTCCTTTATGGGCATATTGTCTCTTTATGATAACAAGATGTAACCTGACAGTCATTCATCATAATAACCTAAGTTTGTACCTGTGTGACGTGCAAGGTCATAAAGAGGCTCTTAACCAATCATTATCCTTCCTTTTGACTCTGTTTTCTTGAACTTAACATATAAAAACCCGAATTCTTTTGTGTTTGGTGTGCCTCTTTTGACAGAGGTAGCCCCTTTACTGCTGCACAACAATAAAGGAAATTTCTAAAGGTTTCTTGTGTCCGGCAAAGTTATTGGCAGTCATCTCTGGGCAAGAACCCCATTTTGGGTCCAACAGAACTCTATACAGTGCAACCCCACTTTTACCACTATGCTAGAGAAGCAGAACATTGTCTTCAGGAAACATTGATGGACTTGGATGGCTCCACACCTTTTTTACTTCTTGCAACTTCTAACATGAAGGGTGGCTGGGCACGTGGTAGTATCATTATATTGCACCTACCTGGTTATGGTTCTAGAATTGAAAAGCAAGGCCTAAGCCTGTTTCTGGTTAATTAAAATATCATCAGTTACCCTATTCCTGCAGATGCACATCAGACTTCCCCAATGCTGAGTGAGGTGCTCTCAATCTATCCAAGTTATGTATCAATGGGAAATTTGCTGACCCACTGCCAATCCATATCTTGCTTGTGTTGCCTCTGTTTCAAGTCACTGCAGTCACTTTTATTTCCCTCCAAGATATTGAGCAACAAAGTCTGTACAGTTTTTATACACCTTAAGAATGCTCTGGAATGATATCAGAATAAGGGGGAAATACTATATCACCATGGATAGCAAACCTTTGTCTCATTCATGGCCTGGGAATAAGAGGAAGGCAACATTATAAGGGCATCAGAGAAACAAAATACTGCTAAGGCACATTTGTGCAAAGAAACATAGAATGTGTTAGAAGGGATTCTGAAGATAATTTAGATTAATATGCCTGGTGCAGAAATCCCCTACTATATCATCCCTGGCAGATTGCTATTTAGCTTTTATTTAAACTCCACCTAACATTCATTCATCAGACCACACTGAGGGGGAAAATGTTGCTCTACAGATAGGATTGGATTAATTAATTGTTTTAAATTATATTTTTAGACATTTGTGTATTATTTGTCATTATGTGCCCTTTTTGTCTATAGAATTTTTCCCATTATCCATACTGAATACCAATATTTTAGGTAAATTAAAATAATATTTTTGTACTCAAGCCAACCCCCTCATTGAAGGCTAGTCCCTTAGGGACCAGCAAAACCAGCTATCAGGTTTTTCTATTACAAATGTAAATTTAGGAGAGAAAGCTGTAGCTATGTGAAAAACTATGGTCCAGTAATAAAATCACTTCCTGTTCCAGAATAACCACTTCTGGAAAATGACCCTAACCCTGGAACATCAGTTCATTCTAGAAGAAAAACAGACTGTTCTGGGACACACTGTTTTGCACATTCATAGAAATGGAATTGTGATTTGATCTTTTGCCAGAACCCAAGAAGGAGAAAAGGACAATCCTCAACTAAAACATGTTGAAACAGTCTATCCACAAAGTAGGAAGCTGATGTACCAAGAAGACACCACTTGAAACTCTTTGGTATCACTTGAGAAAAAAGGTTTGCAAGGGAGACTAAAGAAAGGGGGTTATGTTATGTTATGTTATTCAGGAGTAACTACCACCAAATCCTTATTTTACATTCATGATTATCTGCGTGCTTCAAATTTGCATGTTGAATGTTAATTTTGCTATGTAGTATAGCTGCTGAAGTAGCCAACTATCAAGAAATTTTTTTTGTGCTTTAATCACCTCAGCAACACGTGGCTGATTTTGTCATCCTTGAAAGGGTGACAACCAGGGAATAGTGAGGTTGTAAATTAGACTTGGAAGTCCAAAAAACATCCTGAGAGAAGGTAGTGGCAAACCATTTCTGTACTGTTGCCAATGAAACTACATGGTTTCACGTGTAGTCACAAGATTTGAAATCACTCTAGGATATCTTTATTGTTAGTTTCCTTAATTAAGCCCATTTTGCACTCCTAATCCTGAAGTTAATTTGGTTCAATTTATCTTTTCTCAAAAGCAGATTTTAGCTAAAGAAAAGATTGCTCGAAAGGTTGCTTTCTATCTTACAGGGATCAAAACTAGTCTGGCCCTTGAAGTCATGGTTTCTGAGGTTCTCTGCCTGATCATTTGTGAAACAAATTTTCTTGTACATCCTCTTTCCTTCTTCATTACACTTCTTGAAAGTATGATCCAGTATTGCTGTAACTTAATGTGAAATGCTTTTGCCTCCTATTCCACTGAATCAGGCACCTCTTTTTCAATACAACCCATTTCAATCCTTATCTTTTATTACTTTGGATGGCACATTAATCACATGAATCCCAAAGTTCTGGATGACCTTCTCTAGCAGTTTCATGAGAGCAGTAAACAGAAATGTTATCACTCTGCTGTTCTTTCCTTCTAAATCAAAATTCGTGACCAAATTCTAATCAGTTTCAAATATGGCACGAGTTACATGAGAGCTAATTGAAGCTTGGGCCCACAGGACAGAGATGTCCTGTGATCCACAGATCCAGCTGATGATGGAGCAAAAATTCTCATGTAAGGATATACATCCTTTCTGAAGATTAATGTTTCTAGATACACCTAGATGTAAGCATCAGCTGGATGGCCAGGCTTTAGTGAGGGCCTGGAGCATGTGATTAAAAGCTAATGCTAGTGCATGAACTATGGCCATTCTTACATAATGACACAAGTGAATCCTAGTTGGGCAAATGTAACATGAAGCTACTTTGTAAGTTGAAATTGAAGGAGAATTTTCCCAGGCTACATTTGAACCAGAGACAAAGAAGTGTCTCTGTAGCACAAATTGATTTATTGACAGATTTGATACTGGAGGCAGGACAAAGAAGGCTAAAGAAGCGTGGAATTACAAGCATTCTTTATAGACATATACAAATTATCCTTATATTTGGTAGGCTACAATAAAACTATAGATAGTTGTCATGTGATGGGATATAGCCATCAATGTGATTGATAAGGCTAACCTTACTAATTGGGTTAATTCATATATGTATTGGAAGATCTAATAAAAGGGGGGGGGGGAGAATGAGGTAATACATTCCCTATACAATGGAACCATGCAATGGTTTAAACAAAGGGCTGTAAGAATTAGTGTTTAAAGTTGTTATTTTAACATAGCTGTTATCTAAAAGCCTTGAGTTCCCAGCACTAATTGTTCATTCTTAGTGGCCCAATCTGCATTCCTGTAGTTAACATTTCACTTATCTTCTTAGTGCTTGTTACATTTGGTGCACCCGAGAATTCTTTGCACGTGATTGCTTTTAGTGAATTAGTGATACTGTTTTGTACCAAGAAGATATGTGGGTTAGGGTTCTAAACTGGACCCTTCAGTTTTTTTCCTACAAAATGTCATCTCCAGACAAAAAGAAGGAATAAAAAAGTAAAATAGAGATGAATAGACAGGGGATTTAAAAATATTGTGGATGTTTCAGTTTTCCAATATAACATTTTTTTTAATCCATTCAACCGTGTCCAATTCTCGGAGATGGCCTGGACAAATCTCTGCAGTTTTCTTGCCAAGGTTTTTCAGAAGTGGTTTGCCATTGCCTCCTTCCTAGGATTGAGAGGAAGTGACTGGCCCAAGGTCACCCATCTGGCTTTGTGCCTAGGCGGGGCTAGAACTCACGGTCTCCCGGTTTCTAGCCTGATGCCTTAACCACTACACCAAACTGGCTCTCACTATAACATTAATTAGTTATAAATTGCTGAATATATTGTATCACTTTAAAAACTAAAAATCACTATGAAACTCTGAGCTAAGAATGACTATCAAGACCATGGCCAACATTATAAATCACTGAGTAAAATTTTAAGTTATAATAAATTCAGTTCAAATTTATAACAGTCTGTTCTGATTTAAATATAAAATTGAAATATAAGCTTTTTACATAGAGAAATCCAAATTTTAGATGCAGTACAAATCGATGAATTAGATTGTATTCCTAGATTACATGAATTGGGTTGCAATCTAGGAACTGTTTCCAGTTTGAGGTGAATTCTATGTCAGATTTACTTTTAAGGTATGAAGTAATTCTAGATATTGAAGCATCCTCCCACAGCTTTGTTAGCTATTCTTCCATGGAGGGGATCAAACAACCTTTCCAGTAAAAAGCATGTAATATTCTTGTACCAATAAGCATATACAAAGCTAATTCCTTCATACTTTGAATGAATATATGCTTTAATAAAGTTTAATAAGAATATTGCAGTTTGAAATGGGAATTCAACTGTTAAGATTTGTTTCCTTCTAATATAGATATTTTACAACATTTCCACCAAATATGAAAATAAAGATCCACCTGCTCATTATATTTCCAGCAATTTTAAGAAAATATTCATCTTAGCAATCAAGACTAATTATCCAATGCTAAAATGTCTTGAATCAGTTGTTTAGTTTTCTCTAAGTATAATATTCAGAATAAATGTAATATTCTTCTTGCACTGAAATTCCCATTGTTGCATTTCTATTACTGCATTCAAATTCTGCATCCATTTAATGATGCAATTTTGATTTGTTTGGATTCTGAGTCATACTACACCAACAGTTTATAATTAAGGCTCAGAAAATGTTCCAAGTTATGTGTTATAAGTTTTTAAAATTCAGTTACGTCATACTCCTCTCTGTTTCTGCAATTTTTTTAGTATGTCATCTGTGAGTCATTGAGGGTTCTTAGAGGCTTTACTCTGCAGATAACTGGATGTAAGACTCTCTGGCTTAAGTTAGGCCTTTGGGAATAGTTGGGATTATTGCTGGTGTACTGCCCTCCCTGCTGCCCAGCATCATTCCTGCTTGAGCTACTGGATTCCATTGCTGGGTTCGCAGTGGAGTCCCCAAGGCTGATGATCCTTGGGGACTTTAACCTGCCACCTGGTGATGTTGAGTCCAGGGTGGCTCAGGAGTTCATGGCCTCCATGGCAACCATGGACCTGTCCCAAATGATAGAAGGCCCAACACATTCTGGAGATTGCATGCTAGATCTGGTTTTTGTCTCGGGGCAGTTGCATTGTGATCTGGAATTGGAAGACATTACCATAGTCCGTTGCCATGGACAAATCACTCTTTGACTGCCCTCTGACTTGCTGGGACCACCCGCCTCTGCAGGGAGAGAAGGTTTTAGC
This sequence comes from Liasis olivaceus, assembly GCA_030867105.1. Taxonomy (NCBI): domain Eukaryota; kingdom Metazoa; phylum Chordata; class Lepidosauria; order Squamata; family Pythonidae; genus Liasis; species Liasis olivaceus. Next base: position 63,431,250 of record CM061351.1, read on the forward strand.
TGGTCCGCCCCAGGCAACGGATGGACCCTGTTGGTTTCCAGAGGAAGCTTGGAGTTTTTTCTGAGCACCTGTCAGGCACTTTGGCTGAGGCCTTGGCTTCAGCCTGAAATAGGCATATGACGTAGACCCAGGACTGGATCACTCCTATGTGGCTTCTGTGTGCCAATCTCGGAGTGCTCTTTAGTTTTCCAAAGAGCTTCAAGATATGAAATGCCAGAAGTGATGCCTAGAGCACTGTTGGAGAAAGACAAAGAGCGAATCTGACCGAACATGAGTAAGAGCCCATTTTCGGGCCTACATTGTGGTGATGAGGGTGCAAAACATCACTATTTCTCCACTCTTATTGCATCTGCCCAGCAGCCCTTTTTAGTGGGGGGGCTGTTTAGGGGGTGGCCCTGTTGGGGGGCTTTGGGTCACAGGATCATCTCCAGGGCTGTGATGGGCAATTTCCATGCTATCTGGCAGACAAAGACCAAAGAGTTGGACTAGGCAAGTCCTAATGAAATGCCCAGTCCTAATGAATTGCCCAGGGAACAGTCTTGCGATGTTATCTGGACTAAGTTTGATTCTGTTACGCCAAGGAAGTGGACAAGGTCCTTTTGTTTGTTAGTCCAGCTATCTGTTAGGCCCAGGCCCCGCCTGGGTTATTAAAGCAGCCCAGGAGGTGACCCCAGTATGCAGTGGTCTCAGCCTCTTTGACAGAGGGGGCGGCCCCACTAGCCTTGAAGGAGGTGGTGGTATGCTTTCTCTTCAAGAGGTCATAGCTGGACCCTTCCCTGCTGGAGAATTATCAGCCAGTTTCCAATCTTCCCTTTCCAGTGAACGTTGTGGAAAAGGTGGTTGGATGACAGCTACAGAGGATCTTGGAGGAAACAGACTATCTGGACCCATTTCATTCTGGCTTCAGGCCAGAGTACAGTACAGAGACAGTGTTGGTCATGCTTGCTGATGACCTTGGTGGATCCAGGATGGGGGTGGTGCATCCATCCTAGTGCTCCTTAATCTCTCTGTGGCTTTCAGTGCTGTCAACCACAGTATCCTTCTGGACCAACTGCAGGGATTAGGAATGGGAAGCACTGCGTTCCAGTGGTTCACCTCCTTCCTCAGTGGTCAGTTCCAGTTGGTGTTGATGGGGGGGATAGCACCCGTGGCCCCTCATGTGTGGGGTGCCTCAGGGCTCAATGCTCTCCCCTATCCTGTTCAACACCTAGAGTCAGGACCACAAATATTGGAACAAGGATAACTGTTTTGGCATTTGGCCTCTGTATACCACCACATCGAAGTTGAAAAGAAACACACCCAGATGGGAGCAAAGTCAGGACTTTCAGCTGTAATTCAAAGGGCTTGACAAAAGTGGGGCACTAACCATTCGGGAACTACAGCCAGTGGCATACACTGTTGGTGGCTCATAAGTAATGGAACAAATGGCTGACAAGCAGCTGCATGGCCAGGTGTGGCCTGTTCCCTGGGTACCCCATGACCAATCAAGCAGATAAAAGGCCTGGAGGTGGTTCTGAGTGTTACTTTTGCATTTGCTAGCTGTTCACTGGAACTCTCAACATGAGGTCCAAAAAGGTGTCCATGCGAGCAAAGGAGGCCATCATTAGGCTGAGAAAACAAAATAAACCCATCAGAGAGATAGCAAAAACATTGGGAGTGGCCAATACTACAGTCTGGAACATCCTGAAAAAGAAGGAATTAACTGGAAAGCTCAGCAACAGTAAACGGCCTTTTTCAGGAAGACAACTAAAGTGGATGACTGCAGAATTCTGCTCATGGTGAAGAGGAACCCTTTCACAACATCTAGCCAGGTCAAAAATGCTCTTGAGGAAGTAGGCATGTCATTGTCAACATCTACAGTCAAGAGATGGCTTTATGAATGTAAATACAGAGGCTTCACAACAAGGTGCAAACCACTGGTAATGCTCAAAAACAGAAAGGCCAGATTAGACTTTGCCAGCAAACACCTAAAAAAGCCTGCCCAGTTCTGGAATAAGATTCTTTGGATTGATGAAACCAAGATTAACTTGCACCAGAATGATGGGAAGAGAAACATATTGAGAAGGAAAGGAACAGCTCATGATCCAAAGCATACCACATCATCTGTCAAACATGATGGAGGCAGTGTTATGGCATGGGCATGTATGCCTGCCAATGGAACTGGGTCACTGGCCATTGATTGATGACCTGACTGCTGATAAAAGCAGCAGGATGAATTCTGAAGTGTATAGGACTATACTTTCTGCTCAGATTCAGCCAAATGCTGCCAAACTGATAGGACGCTGCTTCATATTGCAGATGGATAATGACCCAAAACATACAGCAAAAGCTACCCAAGAGTTTCTCAAGGCAAAGAAGTGGGATGTTCTTCAATGGCCAAGTCAGTCACCTGATCTCAACCCAATAGAGCATGCTTTTCACTTACTGAAGGCAAGACTGAAGGCAGAAAGACCCACAAACAAGCAGCAGCTGAAGGCAACTGCAGTAAAGGCCTGGCAAAGCATCTCGAGGGAGGAAACTCAGCATTTGGTCATGCCCATGGGTTCCAGACTTAGGCAGTCACTGACTGCAAAGGATTTTCATCCAGGTATTAAAAGCGATCCTTATGTTTGTAATGATGTTGGTTTGTTCCATTGCTTATGAGCCACCAACGATGGGGGTGTTTGTATGCCACTGGCTGTATTTCCTGAATGGTTAGTGCCCCACTTCTGTCAAACCCCTTGAATTACAGCTGAAAGTCCTGACTTTGCTCCCATCTGGGTGTGTTTCCTTTCAACTTCAATGTGATGGTGTACAGAGGTCAAATGCCAAAACAGTTATCCTTGTTCCAATATTTCTGGTCCTAACTGTACATGAAACCACTGGGTGAAGTCATCTGGCAGTTTAGGGTGTGGTATTATCAGTATTACCTGGCTTTACATCTCCACACCAAGCATCACATGTGAAGCTGTCAATGTACTGACCCAGTGTTTGGAGGCTGTTTGGGTCTGGATGGGGGAGAACAGACTTCGGCTCAATCCTAACAAGACTGAGTGGCTGTGGCTGTTTGGACCCCCTGGGTTGGGGATGTCACCATCTTTGGTCTTGGATGGGGCTGCAGTTCCCAGTCAAAACCAGTGCACAGCTGGTCCTTCTGGACTTGCAGCTACTGCTTGAAGAACAGATAGTACGTGTGGCCAAGAGGCCTTTGCACATGTTCATCTTGTGTGGCAGTTGTGCCCTTTCCTCAATCAGGAGGCCCTTCAGACAGTCACTCATGCACTAGTCTCCTCACAATTGGATTACTGCAGTACGCTCTCCATAGGGCTGCCCTTGAAAACACCTGGAAGCTACAGCTGGTTCAAAATGCAGCGGCGCGAGCAGTGGCAAGCTGCATTGGCTGCCAGTTGGCTTCCAAGTGCAATTCAAGGTGCTGGTTATTACTTATAAAGCCCTGTTTGGCACAGGGCCTGGATATCTGAGAGACCACTTGTCTCCAACTGTTTCTGCCCGCCCAGTATGTTCCACCAGAATGGGTGCACTCCAGGTTCCCTCCATTAAACATTGCCATCTTGTGGGACCTAGGAAGCGTGCCTTCTCTGTTGCGGCCCCTACCCTCTGGAATAGCATTCCCTCATAGATAAGGATGGCACCCTCTCTCTTAGGGTTCCAGAAAGCTTTGAAAACCTGGCTTTGATCCCAGGCCTGGGGTTGATATTTATTATTTGTTCAATGGCCCCTGTTTTGTTTTGTTGATTTTGCTGTCTATTAGATTATTTTAATCTGGGCTGTCTGTTTGATTTAATGTTTTAAGCTGTTTTTATGTTTTCTCTAGTTTTGTATGCTGCTCAGAGTCCACTGGAGTTGGGCGGCCAATAAATTCAAATACATAAACAAACAAACAAATAAATAACTAAACAAACTATGCTACTTATTTTAAAATAATGGAACGAATCAAGTAGACTGGACCTTTATGAAATAAGAATCTCAACAGATTTTATCTTTGTCTTATTAATTAAATTTGTCTGAACAAATTCACTCTCTACGGTATGAATTTTTTAGTGTTTCCCTCTTCATAGAAGTAAATATCTAATAACAAAGCAAAGGGGGAGAAATCTTTTTTTTTTTTGTATTTATCCCAGAGCAGACATTCAAAATATTACTTATTATTGCATGATCTTTTATAAATTGTTTGTTTCTGCTTGTATCAGCCCAAAGATATTTTATGAAGATTGTCTAGAAGTCCTACCCCTTCTGTAGAACTAATCAAAAAGAGGAAGAAGAAACTTTATTCAGTCAATGACCAGCAAATATAAATAAAATATAACTAAAATCTATAAAAGTAAGGTGAACGACTCAACCTATAGTCTTATAAAAGCCTATTAACCTATAAAAGAGAACAAAACATAAAATTTATTAAGCTAAACTATGAAACAAACCTATAAAACCTGTAAGTCTATAACAGCAAAAGGAGGGGGAGGGGAAACCTCTCAGCGGTGTGCAGGAACAGAGCTCAAATCCTGAAGATTTGAGCTCCGTTCCTCAGCCCCACAAAGGATTTCCCCTCTGTGCATGAAGGGGAGGGCAAACCCTTCAGTGGGCTGCAGGAATATTTGAGAATGAAAGGGCTGCCTGCCAGGAGGCAGCATTTTCCCTTCAGCAGGCAGCATTTTCACTCCATCCACTTAACGACCCAAGATTGTGGGTGTTGAGTGAAGCAGTCATGTGGGTGTCTTGGTTAATGACCGCATCACTCAATGATCAAGATTCTAGTCCCAATTGTGGTCGTTAGGTGAGGACTACTTGTATTCAGTTATCATTTAGTTTTGAAGGACTATCCTTTTAGTTTGATTGTAACCAAAGGAAAGAAGAGATGCCATGGGAAGTCCCAGATAACCTTAGTGTCTGTTCTACTGTCAGTATGTATGGTAAAAAATAATTATTTATCAGAACTCATGGTACCAGTCCTGTGGAGAAGAGTTTATTCTTGAGCCAGTATGTCATGACTTGCCTTATATCCTCCTCTGGTCTTGAGCCTGAATACTGCATTGGGAACACTCCTGGGTACAGCAAGTGTGTACCTTAAGAATTTAATCTGCATGCGCTTGAGTACATTTTCTTACTCCATATAGGATTTGAGGAAGGTTTAAGCTTCAAAATGTTTTACGCCGCTGATAGTAATTCCCCTCACAGAGCTACTGAACAGGAAGAACTAACAGAAGTTTGTCAGGAGCATTCAGAAGGGGTTAACAAATTTTCTCTTTGACTTACCTGCAAACGTCAGCAGGAAACAAAAAGTCTTTCTACTGAAATGTTCATTTTTCTGCCCGAAAACAACATGGCAGCTTGCTTGCTTGCTTGCTTGCTTGCTTGCTTGCTTGCTTGCTTGCTTATTTATTTATTTATTTATTTATTTATTTATTTATTTATTTATTATTACATTTGTATGCCGCCCATCTCCCCCCCACCAGTGACTCTGGGCGGCTCATAGCGATCTTTGTTATGCCTGCTCATAGCAATCTGGGCGGCTGTTAGCAATCTTTGCATATACAAGCTCATAGCAATCTTTGAAAAAAGAAAAGAAAGGATTAGAGCAGTGAATGGCCACACTTCAGTGATCAGAAAGGATAAAGATTTATCAGTTCAAAGAAAGAGAGCTCTACAGCAGAAATGGATGGTGGAAACATAAAAAAGACAGAAGCAAAGCCAGTGGATAACAGTAACATCCCAAAGCAAGAAATGTAGAAGGTATTTGGCCTGCCCAAAACTAAAAAAAAAAAAAAAAATCAGGTTCATGAAAATAAATTACATTCTGAGCATTCAGTGGAAGAAAAGAGAGGCATTAAAGGATGGGAGACAGAACAGTGGATTCCTAAATGGCAGAAAGGATGCAGCTGTGCCATGTAAGGCAAAGGGAAGAGTCATGGTAGTTGATGACACACTACTATGACAACTGAAACAAAGTATACTGACTGGACTCATTGCCTCATGAAATGCTGTCTCCCAGGGATGGACAAAACAACTTCCAAAATTTGATCAAGACCATTGAAGATAATCTGTTCCTTCTAATAAATGTGGGGACATAAGATATTGTAAAGAACAGTGACAACGATATCACTACAAATTATGAATATAACATTCAAACAAATATAGACACTCTACATTTTCCTTATGAGTTATTTATTTGCGTTATTTAAAAGGTTTATATAGCCACCCATCTTACAAAGCATAATCCTGGGAAGCTTACAATGATAAAAAAAATAAAAAACATAAAAACCAGTATAAACACTCCCACCGCCCCCCAAAACAACATACCCCTTACATCTACAAAACAACTTTACTGGCTTCAGCTACACACTATCACAGCACTTGTGGGAAAAGTCAGATGTTCAGGGCTCTTGAAAGCTAGGAGGGCAGGGGCCTTCTAGATCTCAGGGGGGTGTTCCAAAAGCCAAGGACCGCTATTGAGAAGGTGCGCATGATGGACTGCTGTCATGAAATCTTGTTAAATCTTAAAGGCCAGATGAATTGCACCATAGGGTACTGATGGTCTGGCTGAATGTATTATCTCTGAGAAATCCTGGGGAAATTAAGTGTCAGATGACTGGTATTATCCCTTTCTTTGAAAAAGGGGAAAAGGAAAATCTAGCAAATTGCAGACTGGTCAGTATGACATCATCACCTGGGAAGATTTTAGAGATCATAGAGATATTGCTCTATAAGCATTTTAAAAAAATGGTAATTGTCCAAAGTCACCTTGGTTTTGTCAAAAACAAATCTTGCTAGACTACTGTAACCTTATCTTAATAGATTGTGGGAATGTCACAGATAATATATACTGACTTCAGCAAAACACTTGACAAAGTACCTATGACATGCTGATTAGAAAGCTAGTTAAGTATGGGTGGAGGACATGGAAATGAAGTGAATGCATGAAAATTGTATTGAGTACTCATCATTGGTTCTCATCAGACTGAAAAGATAAACTGAGTGGGGTGCCACAAGGAACAGTCCTAAACTGTGTACTCTTCAGTAATTTATTACTTGAATGAAAAAGAGGGAATCCTTATCAAATTTGCAAGTGATAGCTAATAGGCCCGAAAACAAATAAAATACAAAATAATCAGAATAGGTTAGCAGATTGAATTTAGAAAAAAACTTTTTACTAGAGCAATTTGACCGCAGAAAAATCTGAGAAAAAATGAACTTCTTTCATTAGTGGTCTTCAAGGAGGGCTAGAGAGCAGGCTGACATACTTTAATTTGCATTCCTCCACTGAGCAGGGAGGAGGGCGTAAATGCCCCTTCCAACTCTGATTTTGTGGTTATAATTTAGCGTTTGTGGCATCAAGTCATAGGGCTCTACAAATCAACCCCGTGTTAATCGCTGAATTCCGCGCAGCCAGACAAAAAAGGGACACTCCGAATGTATGCGGGGAAGGCTACCTTTATTTATGTACTTGCTGGCCGCGCCCCTTTCTTTTATTCACCAATCAGATTACCGCTGGAAAGCGCTGGCCCTGTTTCTCTTGAGTGACTTGAGCGATGATACCACATAGCACCGCCCCTTGGCTTCCGCCGCTGGTATCCTGGACGTTTCGGGATATTCTTGTGTTGTTCCTCCCGGATGGAGCGCAACAGGAGAAACTGGCTGGGTCTGGATTTCGTACGATAAATCTAGTTTTGGAATCCTGTACATACCCATGTAATTAAAAAAAAGCTCTTCAAAATGCAAAATGATTCAAATCATGTAGTCTTTTATAATGGAGGGATAAATATTTTCCTCCTATTATGCAGTTCTATTTTGGCGCAGTTTTAAGATAGTGTACGTATTAAGAGAGTGTACGCTTTTGCTCCGTTATGACACGCCCTCACGCCCCTACCGTCCCGGCTGTCCGGTCTCCCAACTTTTACGCTCTTCAGTGAGACCCCCCCCACCGCGTTGGATCATGTGACCAAGACATCCGGTCACCTGTGGGCGGGAATAGGACGTTCTGTCAAATGGCAGGAGGCGTTGCTGGCAGGGTTCCGTGACGCTGAGAACGGCGAGTTTGGTGTGAAGGCGGTGAGTTTGCAGCGTTGTGGGCGCTGGGAGACGTGCTCGTGAGGTGGGATAGTTAACGCCTTTCCCGCCCTCTGGTCGAGAAGGAAGTGGCTGCCGGCTATGGAGGAGCGGTGCTGAAAAAAAAGGATCGAGATGGCGGTAAGGCCTGGGCAGGCACCTTCTGAAGGACAGTGATGTTCGGATGGTACCGGCGGAGTCGGTGTAGGTGTGCAGCGCCCTTTCTGAGGCGATCCTAGTTAGTGGAAGGTGGTCAGTCGTCTTCCATCTCTCTCAGTCGTTGGGCTCAAAGTCCTCATGGCATTTAGGATAGCGAGACATGAGCTGTGAGCGGAAGTCTCTGCTAGCGGTGGCGTTTACAAGTTTTGGAGAGAGCTGATTGATTCCGGAATAATTTCTGGGCCCGTTCTTACTTCCCCTGCCCACCGCCTGGGAAATCTTACTTGGCGGGATAGCAGTGACGGAATCACTGCTGGCGACAGCTCATCTTGGGCAGAGTGAGAAACTTAGTGGAGGTGAGTTTATTTCCATTATTCCTCTGTAGCAGTCTCCTTTTTAATTTGTTTCTCTCCTCTGCATCACAGTAAAAAAGGCAGGCTCGCATGCTTCTAGTATACAGAGTAACGTTACTTGATTATTGTGACAAGAGTTTAATGAGTGGTTGTTGTTGCTCTAATACTGTGTAAAACTTTTCATCTACCTAGAATAGTGGGGATAAGTTCACAATCTAGCTTTCCTGAATTACTCATCGTGGATTACACTTTATTTTGCACTTGTACAGTCTTTCAGTTTTATTCTCACAATCATTATAGAGGAATTTGAGGGTTGCCCAGGCAAGATGGTGATCCATCAAGTGTTAAGTACAGATTTGAACTCTTCTTTCTGTAGTATCTCATCGCTTGATGAACCTGCCCTGGCAGCCTGTTTTTATGGAAATTTACTTGGAAGTATATGTAGCAGCATTTGGGGGGAGAAGGGGTTAAAATTAAACCCATTCAAACAGAATTATATATATAAAGTCACTGTATGCAGTGGGATTTACTTTCCACTTGCATCTGGAGAGGAGATTTAACAGAGAATGCCACGGCTTGTAAATTAGACTGGGAAGTTGAAAAACATCCTGGAGGAAGGCAGCAGCAAACCACTTCCGTATTGCTGCCAAAAAAAGTGCATGGTTTGTGTCCACGTAGTCATTAGTGATCAAGCTTGATTAGAGAGTTTTTATGTTTAAACAAAATAAGATTGCAAGTTTAGTCAATTACAGATTTTGTCTCATGTTATGTATACATGTGTGGATGGCAGAATCCATTTACGTAACTAGACTCCCAATTTTACCTAATTCTGAACTTGTTGACCCTCATTTTTTATTTGTATTTGTATTTAAAGTGTATTTTTCACAAGAGCAATGCCCATGACAGCTTATTTGCATTATTCAGCCACCAAATGTTATTTCTCTGCTCCCATTCTTCAGATCATCCTAGACAAATGGGATATTTTCTTGAAAATCTCAAGTGATGGAGCACCCACAACTTCAGGAGGCAGGCTGTTTCGCTGCTTAATAGCTCTCTAAGAACTCTCCAAGGCCATCTTCTGAAATTTAATACTACACTCTTAATCTTTAATTTATTTTTAACCATTTTAGTGCAGAATAGATTCTATCTACAGTGGTACCTCAGTTCACGAACTTAATTCGTTCCGCGACTCTGGTCGCGACCCGAAATGGTCGTGAACCGAATCAAATTTCCCCATAAGGTTCAATGTAAATACGGTTAATCTGTTCTGAACCATATGTTTTTTTTTTAAAAAACCGCAAAAATATGACACAAAGTACAGTACGAAGAGAGAGAAAGCTAACCTTGCTCGACGTGACTCCCGGCGTGGAGGACAGGAAGGCGGGTGGGGAGGCGGTTACTGCTTGGAGGGAGAGTCCCCCTCCCTACAGGAAGTCGCGACCACGTGTCACGGGAGGGAAAATGGCCGCGGTTACTGCTTGGAGGAAGAGTCCCCCTCCCTACAGGAAGCCGCGACCACGTGTCACGGGAGGGAAAATGGCCGCGGATCCTGTTCGTCACCTGATCCAGCGTTCGTGAACGGAGGCAAATTTTTGTGGCCAGAGCTGTTCGTGAACCGAATTGTTCGTGAACAGATGCGTTCGTGAACCGAGGTACCACTGTAGTTTTTGATAAGAATATTTGTATGTATTTACAGTCTTGCTAATATAACTCATATAGTTAAATACTGTAACCCTTCAGCTGTAGGAACCTTTTGATTTTTTTTGCACTACAATACTAAATTGTGAATTGTACCTTATTTATGGGAAAAACATTTAAGTTCATTCTTGGTTTTTCCACAATTTCTAGTGACACTTTATACAAATGTATGTGGTTGAAAGATTCAAGGAACATATATAATTACAAGTTGAATTATTAATTAATTTAAAAGCCTATAAAAAGGATAATTAAATTATCATTTGTGATTTCACCAATGTGAATATAATTTTGGAAATACATTTTCTTCTGCTTGCATTGTATTTTAGTTAAGTTTGTGTGTGTGTGTGTGTGTAATAGTATTGTACTTTGTGTTAAAAATTATTTGGCTTCCTTGCCTGTTCTAAATTGTGGGTCAGTTAACTGAAAGAAAAAGATCCCTAAGAGCTAATTCCACTGAGATCCACAGTCTAAATTCATGTAAATTGAAAAGTGGTTTGAGAAAAAAATAATGTCTGAAATGGAAGATTAAAAATTGAGGGGTTGAGAAAATTGATTTTGCTAATATATCAATGTATTAAAGACTTGATATATGATTTTATCTGTATTTTTAATGCAGATAAAATGCAGGATGTTCTTTTAATATCAGGCATCAATTTTTTTTAAATAAAGTAAAACATATTTTCTAGTATATATGCTTACTGCTTAGTAATCAAAAATATTATTTGGTTTAAGGTGAGAGTTTACAATACAGGATGGTAACCTTTTAATATTTGGGGTGCCATAGTGTAATTTTTTGATTATGCTGGTACAGGTGCTTAAAATAAAAATTTAAAAATTAAGTCTTCTGAAATTTGATCTTGCAAGTTTTTGGCCATTGGGGATTCTGGGGGCTATAGGAATACCACAGATTCTTGGCATCCATATATGCTGTTTGCAACCTGGGTTTGACATACTTGCAATTTTCATTACTGGTTCGAAAACTAAAATTAATAAAACAAAACTTGTCAAGAAAATTGTGCTTTCGAATAAGGAAGGCATTTTAAATTCTAGGGACATGTAAACATTTAGAATTTGAATCATTCTGAGTTCAGAATTGGCCATTCTGAACTTACTGGAAGTTTTCTGATCATTTCAAAAATATTTCAAGCTTAAAACAATTCTGTTTTCAGTTCAAAACAAGTATTTTAAGCTTGGAATGATTTGAACAGCATCGTAAGGCTTCTACTTATGTTGGAACAGAATTTAAACGTTTTGCATTCAGAATGTTTAGCATAGTACTACTAAAATTCTGAGCTGTATGAATATTATGATGGCTTTTATAATTTAAGCTCCATTTAATACTTTGCCTTGATCTTTCAGTTTGTTCAGGAGGGATGCACTCAAGCAGACATTGAGCAGATGCACCTTTAACAAGGCATAGTTCTTCCACAAAAATTGACACTGTAATAAATGTGTGCTTTATAGATTTCTAAGAGAGGCAATCTCTCTTTTCCCGGTAACCTGAGATCTCATACCTTTATTACTCTAGTGGGAGGAAGGTTTCAGTGCCTTGCATCTTATTGATCACCATCAGCAGAATGGAAATAAAAAACAAATTTAAGTTTCTTTTCAAACAGCAACAGTTCAGGACAGCTCAAGCCAGCGTTGAAGTAGGTCCTTTCTTGGAAAGAGAAAAAAGATGGAGACAAAAATGAAGAAAGCACTCATCTGGAACTTGAATACACTTTATAAGTTGAAAGAAGTACTTAATATTTAAATCCCCTACGCTGGTGACAAATCTGCAAATTCATTGATTCAGGAAGGGAATGTTCCAGAGAATTCCAGAATGTTTCATTTCTCCCTGGATGATGCTGTTCTGGTGTGATTCACTAGTTTCTGGAACCAAATTCTCCAAGCCAGAAGTAGTTAAAAGTGAAGAATCCAGCCCTAAAACAGGGTTGCTTCATCCAGAACCGCTTCTGGTTGGGGAGTTTATTTGTGGAAACCTCTGAATTGCCCTGGAATGACATGGTTCATGAGGAGTTTCAGCATGAAACAGAATATCCCTAGACTGACAAATTTTGTACATCCCTACCTGCACATTTCCCTATAAATTCCCTTTAAAATTAAAGAATTGTAGAGCAGCCTGAATGTGGGGTACTATGCATAAGAAGGTATTACTACACTGGCTTATGGGGGAAGCAAGGAAGACATGAAGCAATAGGACCCTTAATGGTATTCTGATAATTTCCGGCAAGATAGGTTGTATTGCAGGAAATATTCTGTTACTGAAATTGGCTGGAGGAGAAGTGCCCTTGTCAAGGACCTCTCATGTAATGTTTTTGATGGGAGATAAACTGCTATCCCCCAGCCAATTTCTATTAGTAGTTGCCCAGCCCCACACATAAATACAAACCAACAATAAATATCTTTTTTCAAGCCGCATATACACAGCTTGCCTTTCTTCTTTATTGCTACATTCAGAAACAATTTCTTTCTTGACTTCTGTAATGAAACAGTATTTATTGGTATGATAGAATGCAAGTAAAAGATTAACTGAACACTTCTCTATAGGGAAGGCAGCCAGAAAGCTGAGAACTTGGAGATACAGAGGGCATTAACAGTGGAGACAAGTGTGCACAGTTAGAGAAAAATAGGGAAAAGAAAAGAAAGAACTAACCAGTACTTTATGCATAAAACAAAAGAAGAGACTTGTTTGTCAAAGTGAATGATTGTTTTGTAATTATGCAGGAGTTTTGCTAATTCCCTTTAAAATATGAATTATTATATTATTTACCTATATGTTACTATAAATAAAGTTTTAATTGTTTATAAATTGCTGGATCTCATAGAATAAAGTATTCCCCCCCCCCCCAGTTATGATAGTACATTACTAGTAAAAGAAACGTCATAATTTTGGAGTGATAGCAGTAAGACTTTAAGATATATTTATCCCCCAAACTTAGAAGAAATTATGCTGCTTCTGACCAAACATACCCAGTGTCATCACAACATCCAACTATGAAGGAGCAAGCACGCTACTTCACATGTATTGCAATATTTTGCACAGATTAAAACAGTAGCTGAACAGTGGTAAGCTGAAATTTGGTGCTGTATCTCTGTCTCCCATGTGCCCAGGGTCATCTGCAGAATGACAAAAACAGTGTTATGGCATTGTGCTGCAAGCATCTTTTAGGTGGCTATGCAACATTGTGATACACATAGAAAAAGAGAGGGGCTTGCATTACAGCACTGCTTTTGCAGTCTGACCCCCTTTGTCCCCCTTGGACTCCATTACATGGACCTTTAAGAATTACTGGCTTACTATTGCCCATCTATTTATTTAGCCCCTGCAAAAGCTTTTTTCCAAAAGCTCTCCAGAATTTCAAAAAGTACTTAAGCCAGAGCCCCAGAAAGTGATCTTACAAGATACAGTAGGGAGGAGAGGGGTGCCCAGGACCAAAATATATTGCCTTGCACATTAAAACATTAATGATCAATTTCACATCTGTTGATTTGCATACAATGGTTTTATATTACAAAAACAACAAAATTTAAGTGGGAAATTTTTAAAAAGTGAGTAAAATTGACTAACAAAATTGAATAAGGTATAAAGGAGTAAATAATTGGGGATCTGTAAAAAAGATAAAATATGCTTAGTTCAGGCTTTGAACATAATAGCTCCATGTGAAACATTCAGTTGGAATGTTTTCAATTTGCTGTGGTCCAGCAGAACAAAACTCAAAAGATTTCAAGTGTACTATATTCTGTTGGAACAAACTCAAAATGGTTTGAGAGTTTCAGCCATAGGAACTTGCTGTGAAAAATAGGGAAAAGAAAAGAAAGAACTAACCAGTACTTTATGCATAAAACAAAAGAAGAGACTTGTTTGTCAAAGTGAATGATTGTTTTGTAATTATGCAGGAGTTTTGCTAATTCCCTTTAAAAATATGAATTATTATATTATTTACCTATAGCCCTTGCTCCCTTGTCTTTCATTTACAAGATTGTTGGGTGGCAGTAATGCTGATGTCTTGCAGGTAGTTCTTGCTTAACAACCATTCGTTTAGCAGCTGTTTGAAGTAATGGTGGTACTGAATAAATGGCACTTACACCCTGTCCCCAAAGTTATGACTGTTGCAGTGCCCCTGCAGTCACATGATCAAAATTTGGGTGCTTGGCAGCCTGCCTGCACTTAAAACCACAGTGGTGCTTCAACTTCCCCCACCCGCCTATCTCTCCCATCTCTGCCCTTTTGGCCGCCCTGCACAGTGGCACTCTGCAGCAGTGGCAGCGCCAGCAGTCCTGGGGCTGAAGTAGAGGCCTGGGGCCTTCAGCAGTATCAGCCAGCTGCCACCACCCTGGGCCTCTATTTCAGCACTGCCACTGCTGCCAAGTGCTGCCTCAAGCCCCGTGTCATGGCCAGCCATCCCAGCACCACAGTACAGTGCCCCAGCCGCCCCCACCACTCTGCACTCCACCAGCCCTGCCATGCCCAGCTGACCTTCACTGTCTTTTTTCTCCTGCTACTGATGAGGCATGCCTGGCCTGGCCTGGCCCTATGCAACACAGCTGCTGGATGTGCCATGCCTTCTTCCTGAGGCCATGTGCGCCATTCTCCAAATCATGTGCACCATTCTCACGATGCTCAGAAGTCTTCTGTGCATCATAAGGACGGCGTGCACGATTTGGAGAAAGGTGCCTATGGCCTCAGCAAGAAGGGCTGGTACAGCCAGTAGCTACTTTGCATAGGACCAGGCCAGGCACACCTCATCAGCAGCGGGAGGAAGAAGATGGCAAAGGTCAGCTCGGTGTGCAAGGACCAGCGGAGCACAGGGCTGTGGGGGCAGCTGGGGTTTTGCTCTGCAGCACTGTGGTGGCTGGCCATGGCATGGGGCTTGAGGCAGCATTGATCGGGGCGGTGCTGGGGCTGCAGTAGAGGTTTGGAGGCAACGGCAGCGACTGGCTGAGACTGCTAAAAGCCCCAGGCCTCTACTTCAGCCCCAGTGCCACCACTGCTGAAGCGTGCTGCTGTGCAGATGACCGAAAGGGCAGAGATGGGGGGAGATAGGTGGGGGGGAGTTCAAGAGGAGGCAGTCCCTTACCTTACTGAGGCTTGGAAATGGAAGGAACCAAGCTACAAATGACTTGGATCTGGGTGGGTCCTTGCCTAATGATCCATGGGATTCCGTCAACAATGACAACGGGGACTGCTGGTATTTCTGTAACTAAGCAATGCAGTCATTTGACATTGTGCTTTACAACCACATCACTTAGCAATGGAAATTCTGGTCCCAATTACCATCGTTAACCAAGGACTACCTGTATTAGTATATCCACTGGCAGAAAAATAGATGAAACAGACTTATTTTGAAAACATTTTTGAAAATGTAAAAAAATACTTCACAGGATAGAATGAATCAGTACTCTTCTTTCTCCAAGATTCTGAAGAGTCAGTCAATCTTCAATTAGTTAAATTCCTAGAGGTGCTCAATGAACACACAGCAACAAAGAGGGCTAATCGCTCCCTTTTGAGGTTGCAGACTCAAAATCTTTAAGAGAAGGTAAAAATAATCACATAATCAAAATGAGAGTGATATCCCAAACAGTAACTTACACAATGCACCTGACTATGGATGCAGTATTTAAACAGAATAATTTATAAGCAATGGGAATTTCAGCAGAAGAAAAACATTACAGTTTCAGTTAATATTAGAGCAAACTGGTACAAGATATTTAACAGAACGAAACTAACTCTAAAAATTGAATTTCCTTTTCAATCTGAGTTATTTCTATTAAATATGACTAAACTTTATATTCCAATGAAGCATACTGAATAAGCCTTGTACTGTATATGATAACTGCTGCAAAGATATAGTACATGCCTCACTGGAAAATATATATAATTCTCTCTGTAGAAGAAGATCGAGTTGTAGGAGAATACTTCAGTGTCTAAATTAACTTCATGTTTGAAAAGCAAAACTGACTGAGAATTTAACTCAACATCAAAAACCATTTCTGGACTATAATTTCATACATGGGCTTGTACTACATCAAAAATGTAGGTCCACAAGAAATGTAGGTCCACAAATTTTTACTGACTAGATAGTGGTAATTTCTTCTTTTTCTTCACATTTTTACTGTTGTTGAGACTTGTATACTAATTTGATTTTAATAAGAGAGTCACCCTTTGGGGGAGATGGGTGGCATATAAATTTAATAAATAAATACATATTTGTAGTTTTTAAATTGTGTAAGAGACTTATTAATTTTAGAAATTTATAAGGCTGCTCAACTCTAAAACTAGTCTGGGTGGTGTCCAATAAAAACAATCATATGATACAATATAAAAACCAACAACACCCAACACGTAGCACCTAACACCCACTAAGGGCAGAGCCTAGGGAAAGAGATTTTCAGACCTCTTTTGAACACAGCCAGGGTATCGGCCAGATGTATCTCAGGGGGAGGGCTGTTCCAGAAGGCATACTTTCTAGGTTCTATCGGGTGACACTGATTAATAGTGTCATCAGGTTACACTATTTGGACCTGAAGTGTGCTAACTCTGCCTGATTAGGCCAGGCAGAAGCCATGGAAGAGAGGTGGTCATTTAGATAACCAGGCCGTATGCCATTTAACTATGTAAGAGCAAACTAATGCTATACTGAAAATTCTTATCTAACATATTCAATTTTATTCATTTTCATGAAGTTTGTAAAGTTCTTGTATGTTCATTATGTGGTTTTTTTGTTCTGTTTTGGTCTCCTTTTTCTGTTCTTATTTGTCTTTTTTCCTCTTGAAAATGTTTAATAAAATAAAATGACAATGACAATAAAGTAGAGGTGGGCAATTTTTGACGCTAAATGTTGCTGGCCATACTCATTAAAATTTAGCTACATTTGGAAACATTTCATTTTTTTTCTTATTTACAGGATATAAAAGCAAATAAATTATTTCTGATCTATAAATTAGGGCTTCCATTCACTGAATAATTTTGGATTTATGAGAAATCACATTTTATAGTAATTTTATTAAAGATTACAATTACAGCAATAAAAACTAATACAAACTAAAAAAAATAAAAGAATAAAGAAAAAACAAAAGATATAGAAAAGAAAAAAGAAAGAAAAAATAAGAATATAGTAAAAGAAAAGAAATATATAAAGAAGTGATTTCCCCCTTCATCACAAGTATAAACAATTTTATTAACTTATCACCTTGTCCAAATACAACAAATGATCTCTTCTTCCCATATCACAACTCTTATCTATGAATAAATCCATAAAGTCTTGTCATTTCAGACCTAATGTCAACAAAAGTGCATTAAGGGTTACCAGAGATAACAACATACATATTTTAATAATGTCCTAGAACTTGATTTCTAGATTTCTTTTCATTTTTTTTTTTTTGTCCCTTTTCACAAAATTCTTCAAAGCTTTAACAAGACTCTTTTGTAAATCCAATATAGGAAAATTATCCAAGTCACTCTCTTTGTTTGTTATTTGTATGTCCCTTTTAATTATTAAGACATCAGCCAGTTCCTTTTGTATGTCCAGTGTAACATCTTTTTCCATGTCATTCTTGTAGCCTTCATTTTTAAATCTGTTTTCAAACCAGTCTCGGTCTTGTCAGGTAGAACTTGTTCCTCTTCCATAACATCATTTAAACACAGTCTATCTATGGAGGCACTCTGGGTCCATTGTTCAAAAATATCCTTCAATATGTCCAATGTTAAAATATTTTGCTTCATTCTGTAATTGTAAGTCAAGTTTGTTTTTCTCCTTTAATTGTAATCTTTAGTTCCCTCTAGTTCCCTCCAGTGTCCAATTTTTGAAGTCTTTTTTTTTTTTTAATCAAACAAAAGCATTTTCCCACTGGAAGGATTTTTTATAATTAATTCCAAAATCTTATTTCAAGTTTGTCTGGACTATTAGTCCATTTACAGCTTTCTAAAATCAAAGGTTTAATCACTCTCTTGCTGGTTATTCCAAAAAAATATTTTTTTAATTCTTAAACTTGTATTTAAAACGTCTTTTGCTAAGGATTGAAGTAAAGGCACCTGTTGTTATAAAACATTGATGCAAAGGTTCCTAATCGCTGAAAAGCAGTTAACAAGCAATTTCTTAAAGTAATTAGAAAAGGAAGTATGCAAACTTAGTGTCCTTTCAAACGTGCAGACCACAGTTTGAGCAAGATGGCTATTCCCTCGTCCCCCATAACTCTAAACCCACTGGAGACCACTATCTTGTGGTCTCCTCGTGAAGAGCAGCTGTCTGGAGTGCTTATAGGCGATCTCAAGTCCTTTCCTTGTCCGGAGAGAAATTATCGAAGAGCCAGTCTACTTGCTGGCTCTTCATTCCACTATGGTTGTCAGCCCCGCTTTTCATGGAGCTGTCTTCAGTCTGCCATTTCTTCCTTGGAAGTCTGAAATCACATTTTAATCACTGAATTTCTCTATGAAATTACAGTTCATTTTACTTTGAGTAGTTATTGATATTGAGAATGACCTTGTCATGTTGATTAAGGTTCACATTCACAGTAAGACTGGAGCGCCTGTACTTCAAGCAGTTTCCATTGTCAAAGGATTTTTCTGTAATAAGTAAAAAGTGGTAACCTTTTAATTCACCTTGTATATGCTTGATTCTTCCAATCCTTTAATATTTTCCTCCTTTTTCCATAGATGCAGAATATGATGGCAGATGTGGGATCAAAGAAGTGCCATTAAATCAAATATAAAAATAAGTATATATTAAAGTTAAAAGTGCCATGAGGAAATTTGCATATTGCAAGGTGGTCCTTGCCACTTCGTTGGTTTGGGTCCTTTTGGATATGTTTTTGTTACTTTACTTCAGTGAGTGCAACAAATGTGATGAAAAAAAAGAACGAGGACTTCCACCAGGAGATGGTAAGTGTTATCTTAGTTACAGCTTTCAGGGTCCAGGAAAAAAAAAGCTTGAACGGACAGTGATTCAGACTGAATTTGCCTTCAGATGAAATATTAATGTAAGATGATTGAACTGATAAGAGAAAAGCATGTTTGCTTTCATTAAAGTGATCTAGACCCGAATAACTGTGAGGTAAATCTCTCCCAACCATATTGTATCACAAAGTGAATTCCATTCTTTTTCATAAGCAATTTAGCGTGCATGGCAGTTGTTTAAGAAATGAAAAATAGCTTGGATATGTTGAAGTAGATTTTTAAATACAGGCTGTAATTTGTTGCAAAGCTGTCAGAGACTGCTGTTTTGCTGCAGTGGATCTGTTATGTCTTGCTGGTGCTTGAGGAAGGGGAGAAAGCAAAATAACCTTTGCAGAGACAAGTTTACTTTGAATTGGAGTCTCGACTGAAGGAGAAATGGAAATTTAAATAGTATCTGCTGTTGAGAAATGTATGATTCTGGCTACTTGCTAATGACAACTAGTGAGGTTTTTACTTGTGGATAGTGACGTGGGAAGCCAAATGGAAAGAAAGCAATTTCTTCCCTCCCTCCCCCCCCCCCCCCCATCTTCCCAATAATGGTGGATGATTATAAGCATTGAGAAGCTAAAATATTTACTGGAGGCTGCTGTGACTTAATTTTAATTGTTGTTCTCTTGTTTCTATGCTCACGCTCAAAAGATGCCTAATTGTTTGCCAAGATTTTTATTATACCATGATGGGGAAACAGGTGTCTGGGAAGTTCTGTCACAAATTTTGATTTACTGGAGAACAGCTTCAGTGCAAACATGAGATTTTTATAATTTATTGTTTGATGAAAGCTAGGCTAAATAAAAAATCTAGGGTTGGCATCTAGTATTTAGTAAGGACAATGCCAGCTGAGCTGCTTTTGAAGAGGCTCAGAAACAAAGTTCAATTCAAACTAACAGATGTGTGCAGTTTACCCTTATTAATTCCTGTTTACCTGAAAAGATAATCTTAGGTTTAAAGCTTAATTGTGGTTTAAAATTCCCTCTTCATAGTTCAGTCTTCATAAATATTAGTATCCTCCAGCTATTTGAACGTCAATTCCTATTAGAGTAGGTCATGGGTGATAGGAGTTTCCGAAGGTATGAGGGCTAGCAAATCTGTATTCATTTTGCTAGCAGGCCATCAATAGTTTTTAAACTTTTAAAAAGTATACTTAGGTTTTAAGAAGCATAGTGGCTTAAGCTATCTCACTTTTCTATTCTTAGGTAAGTTACAGCCATCTTTTTTCCCATCTGGGATCCCAGCACTGGCTTCAGTGTTGGATGTGCTAACACTTTCCATTACTTGAGTGCTGGCTGCCACTTGGCTCTCAATTGATGCTGCTTTTGGTTCTGGTTCAGTTTAACCATCTTCTGTGTTATCTTACTTACCTCTGCCATATACCTTCCACTGATGCAAGATAATTAATGATTTCTCTGGATCCCTATAGCAATTATTTACACTCAGATGCTGTAGACTATAACTTAGTTCAAACAATACCTCTTCTGTCCACCTGGCCCTTTTTTCTTTAGCATCTTTTGTTATTAACTGAGGCATGGGTGTAGAGAGAGAGATGGGTCTTACTTCAAAATTGTCTTTTTATGGAGCAGCTTTTCTGCATTGCAGCTGCTTTGGACTTTGAGGTTACCAGGCTCAGCTGGTTTTGGGTAATCTGGTGTACAAGTCTGTCCACTCTGCAACACTGACTCTAGCAAGTCACACCTTTTTGCCAACTCTGAGCAGATTGTGAGAGGTTTCTGGCAAAGTCATTGTAGTTTTGAGAACAAAAAGGACATGGAATCAAACCTAAGAGCATATTTTTCACCAAATATATTCAGCTTTAGAATGTTCTTAAATGACATTCTGGTCAGTTACATCATCTACTGTATATTTGCAATGAACAGTTGACTTCTCAAAGAACCAGTTACAGATGTGCAGCTTCTTTGTATGGCTACTGTGAGGGATGTTTGCATTTTTTCCCAAAATACCTTTTTCCAGTTTCAATGGTTTATGTCATATAGCTTTCTTTTCCTCACTGCTGAATATATCTGTGCATTCAATATTTATGAAGGTTATAGCATTATAGTACATTAAGTACAGATACTGTGGTCCCTTTTAAATTCTTTAGTTATGAAAATATTTTTATTAGTTCCAGAATTGGTACAAAAACCTCATGAAGGCCCAGGAGAAATGGGGAAGCCTGTTGTCATTCCTAAAGAGGACCAAGAGAAAATGAAGGAAATGTTTAAAATCAACCAGTTTAATTTAATGGCCAGTGAAATTATTGCACTCAACAGGTCTTTACCTGATGTCAGATTGGAAGGGTAAGTGTATCTATTGTATTTTGAAATTTGTTATTTGGAGTGAATATGGATTGGATGAAACATTGGACCACAAAGAAAGGCATAGTTTTATTCTCTCCCTGGGAAATGAAGCAGGCAATTTTTTCTCCTCTTATTCCTAGTTAGAATAAGAAGTAAAAAGAGATCTCTATCACCTTAGCATGACTCACATGTCCAGTTAAACCAGAAGCAGCATCCTAGAGACCATCACTTCTCCACCACCACACAGGGGTGTCCCCAAGCAATAATGACAGCCAGATTTCATCAGTAAAGTTCAGGTTTTGTCAAGTTGCCTAGCACTGGCCTCCATCACCAGACACATCTAAGTATATCATAACTGGTTCATGTCTTGTCACAAATCAGAGCAGGAGAAGCCATTGACATTTACTTGCCATCAGGACCATATAATAAGAAAAGTTGGCAGAACTGGCAGAAAGGTTCTCTGGGTGCTACTCTATTTTCTTCATTGTACCCCATATCATAGCTATTTATATTATATAGTTGTTCTCTGGTAACCTAATTATTTTTTTATATCTCTTACTAAATGAAATAATAGCTTTATGTGAAAAGCTGCTTAATGTATTAAATGATTAGACAGTCTCAGGACTCTTTGGGAAGATTAATTTTATGGTACATTTTTAATGAACTTGGATCTCTTCCCAAATATAAGAAATAGTTCAAAAGCGACTACAATTTCTCTATGACCAATGTACAGATCACTACAATTAAGAGATGAAAAAGCCTCTGGCAACAGCATCATTTTAGACCCTTGACTTGATTGAGAAATGAAAGCTGCTTTTTTCATTAAACTAGGCTTAGTTTTTATTTGGTCACTGTTTTGAAACTATATTTGAAGATTTTATTTAAGCCTTTGAATAAGTGAATACTTAGCAATGTTAGACTAGGAAATTTAATATTGAATGGAGAACTGTTATGCAGAAGGAGAAAATCTTCAGATAATATATATATATAACTGTACTGTCAATTTGTCATAATAGAGCCACTTATCACTTCTTGAAATCCGTGGAGATTTAACTATAGTAAGCCTTTTTTAATGTCTTATACAAAGTGGAATATGTCTTCCACAAACATGTCAATAGTGTGTGTCAAATAATTGTGTTCCTTTTAATATTCAGCTAGGGAGTCTGTAACTAAAAGGCGACAAAGAAAAATTCTGTTTAAGTTTGTCCTGTTGCTAAAAAGAATAGGTGCCTTAACATTTATCATAAATTGTAGTTTTTGAGTCTCAATCAGTTTGCTTAATAAAGTTCCTAATTTATTGCAAAATGGGACCAAAGCTGTAAAATTTCCTGAAATTTGGAAGCAAAAGAAAAAAATGCTCTATCATTTTTTTCCTGCCTTTTGGGAGAAAGGGAATTCACATGTTGGATGTAGTCTTGGTGGTTATTATTATTTGAGTATTGTTACAGTATTCTTCCTCCTCCTCTTCATCTGTATCCTGCCTTTTTGTATGGGATCTTGAGGCAGTGTAGTACTGAGTCATCTCCCACATTATATCTCAGCATTAACTAACTGGTGAGGTAGCCTGGGATGAGAAAGAATGATTAACCCAAAGTCACCCTGTGAGACCAGTGGTTGAGTGATAACCTGAGTTTTCCTGACCAAGTCCATTAATAATTACAATGCACAGGCTTAATTGAATTTACTTCAACATGTTTTTAATTTTTGTTTTAAATAAAGCTTGAAGCTTGTGAATTCTAAGGAATGTAACATCCCATCATTTTGCTATTTCAGAGAAGTGGCAGGCAAAATATGTTAACATTGGAAGCATAAGAAACAATCAGCATTGCATTAAAACAAAATTATATATTTTGTCTTTTACTGTATAACAGAGATAACGAAAGCACAAAATTATTGCTTAGTTTAGCGATAATAGAGTAAGCCAAAACTAAGGCCATGTTAAAGGTATTGATGATTAATATTAATTTTTAATTAATATCATTAATACTAATTATTAATAGTTATTAATTGTCATTCATTTATAATTCATCTTAGTGATCCTGGAATTACATCCAACAATTTGGCTGAAATAATTGGAGTAAAGGTAGTAACATTTATGTGGTGACAAATCTCACAATTTTGCCAGAAGTAAACATCTTCCCCATCCATTCAAATTGCATTTCCCATCCCAACCAACTAGGATGAAAATAGTAAAGCAGCCAATCGACTAGTTAACAGAGCAGCAGAATAATCCTTTGTTTTGCCCTTTGGCTGTTATAAAATGATGCATGTGGAAGAATGCAAGGCAGTTGATCTTTGTGTAAAGTAAATGAGATAGTAATCTTTTGCTATGCAGCCAGAAATTATCATTCCAGTCCTTGGCCCGTCTATAATCCCGCTGGCTATCATTCTAATCCCTGACCCATTATTTCTATTTCATGAGCTGTACTTGTCCTGTAGGTTTTCACCTGGAGACTGTGCTGTTCTCTCTTCAGACTATTATTCCAGGGTTACATATGCTATTCCATTCCCTGTCATATCCTTATAATCCATCAATTCTCTTATCTCATAATCTCTGCAAGAATAAATAGCTTGCTGCCCAGTACTTAATTACATTCCCAATCTTTTGAAGCCAATTCAGGCTGAACATCAGTTTCGTCAAAAAATGAACAAGAAAGCATTCAAACAAAGAAGGCAGTGAATCCTTTCTGCTTTTTTAGTGAAAATGGGAGTGCCCTGTCACAGTAGAAATACATATTGTATAACAAAATATTTTTGTTGCGAGAACATTTTGGGGAAGTTTCACTATATATTTTACCTTAAACGTTTTCTATTTGTTTTAGGTCTTTAAATTCATTGAAAAAAGCTTGCCTATTTTAAAACCACTTAAACAATCAAACAGACAAAAACTTTTTTTTTTTTGGTGGGCCTTCACACCAGTAATTACAAATATAAATGTATCCTGAGAAAAGAAGAGAACCAGATGGGAGATACTAATGTAAAATAAATGGTTGATGTGGTGCTGTTTGGCTATTGCTTAGACCAAAAGTGGGAAACTTCTGGCCCCAGGGTTGCATGCAGCCCCTCTTTTGTTGCACCCTCCAGAACCATCTCTGATCGTATTTGCTAGAAATAGTGATATAGCTTTCTGCTGTTTTGAGATGTTGTGTAATATAAGACTTAAAATAGATTAATGGATTTTTTAAAAGAACAGGAGAACATTAATGGGGTTTCTCATAGGAACTCCTACCCATTTGCTATGAGTTGAATTAAGTTTATCCTTAATTAAGCTCATATTAATGAGGTCCTGCTTAGCATTTGGAAATACTGTATATATAAAAGAGTCCAAATTTCTGTTTGGGCAGTGCTTAACTGTATTAATCTAACACAGTGGGTGACAATCTGCTGTGTATAATCTGTTGGATAAGCATTAGCTCTCAGGATCAACTGGAATCAAAGGAGCTGCAAGAGGTGATTTATAATTTGGATATTAGAAGGGATAAAAACTTTATCGTTTTTATCCCTTCTAATACCCTTTATGCTTTATGGTGACAACTAGGACATGCCTTGCATTTTGAAACTGTAAGTTGAAACTGGACCATTAAAAAGTTCAGTATTTAGTTAATACAAACTTCTCTAAAGCTTGGTAAGAATTTACAGCTTTAAGATTAGAATTCTGCTTTCAATAGTGATAGAGAGTAGATATTGGCAAATTTCTATTCTACAAGGACTCTGCCCTTGTAGTAACTCTTGGATTGAGGATCTACTACAGGATTTCTCTCAGCTCCATTTGGATAAAGAATTTTTTTTTTCTTTTACCTGATTTTAAAAAGGAAGGATTATGGAATGTTGCCCTACTTTCAATAGTAAGTGTGAGTTCAGTGTTGAATTACAGTATATTGTTTTAATTGTATTCTAAAGTTATGTAATAATGGATGTAATGGCCTATGGTTGCACATATTTAATTAATTATAATTAAATTATAAGCTCAATTAATATCCCAGTGAAATAGTTTGGATCTTCTTTTCATTGTTTTGATTAAGTTGGAAAATGTATCTTTAACATATATATTAGAATCTAGGCTATTCTTGTTTTCA
This sequence comes from Liasis olivaceus, assembly GCA_030867105.1. Lineage (NCBI taxonomy): Eukaryota > Metazoa > Chordata > Lepidosauria > Squamata > Pythonidae > Liasis > Liasis olivaceus. The sequence goes on from CM061351.1 coordinate 63,456,826, forward strand.
TATCCTGAAGAAAGAAGTACAGCTGCTAAAACCTTTTGGATATATCATATTTAAACACCTTAATTATAAGGGTGAATTGATAAAGGGCAAAGGATATGCTTATAGCCAGATTTCCCAGTAACTTTCATTTACTAGGAACATATGCTTTAAAGTGTATGTGTTTTAAAGTCTCAATAGTCTCTACATGTACCTACCTGAAGAGCTCTAGAAACCATTTTCTAGGTATCCTTGACTGGTAAAGTTTAAGCAAGTGGCTATAGGGAATAAGACATCTTCTGAAATTACATCCGAGATGTGAAGTGTTCTCCCTAAATATGCTCCTACTATCATTTTGATATCAGATAATTATTTTTATTTTTTCAGATCTGATCCTTTGTTAAATATCAGGAGTTAGTATGCTTTATTGGCTAATTTATCTGTTTTTAATCTTTTAATCGTCACTATAACTTGTCCTCACAGTGTGGTTATGAATGGATGGATGGATGAAAGATGATCAGGAAACTGTTTTTCTAGTTGCCTAAAAATTATTATTCTAGTGTGTACCTGTCAAGATTGATTAATCCTGTAATATATAATACATGTACTATATTTCATACTAAATTGCAGTATAAATGTATTTATTGCTGTGTTGCTTTATTTTTATATTTTAGATGTAAGACAAAAGTATATCCTGATAACCTTCCTACAACAAGTGTTGTAATTGTTTTTCATAATGAAGCTTGGAGTACTCTCTTGCGAACTGTTCATAGTGTAATAAACAGATCACCAAGACACATGCTGGAAGAAATTATTCTGGTAGATGATGCTAGTGAAAGAGGTAAGATTTTATCATTGATTGCGTCAGTTGTCATTGGGGCAAATTCAGACTTCTCTTGGCATAGCTCTAAGGCTCGCTTCATACAAAGGAGATTTGTTACCCAGATAATATTTATGTGTTGTAGAAATTGTGCCTTAGCATTTACAGCATTTACAAATTTCTTTCAGAATAAATGTATATCTGGAGAATGTTTGAAATCTCCCTTGATTTTGCTGATATGAAGGAAGGTTCCAGGTCTAACCATTGGCTTGTGTTAGGCTTGTAACATAGCAGATTGAAGACCAAATTTAATTTATTTCCAGGATTGATCATAGTGCAGTATATTGTCCATGCTTGCCTGCACTAAAAGAAAAAGTCTCACTCATGCTGTTTCAGTTCTTTCAATTAAATATATTGTAAAAAAAAATTTTTTTTCTCCTAAATGGCCAGAATCTTGCAAGATTGTTACTTATCATAAGATTCTGGTGTTTTCATCTGAAATCTTTGATGATGTTATGCAAGAACATGTCAATTTTGTAAGATCAGGCAATCTCACAAGATTTTGGCTATTTTCAAATATTTTTATTTGTATCCATACCAGGGGTCCCTTCCAATGCACTCTCAACCAGAAGTTGGGAACTATTGTGGTAATGCTCAGATATATGTGAAATCTATATGAGATTATGGCTATTTTTAAATATTATTTTATTTGTAACCATATTAGGGATCCCTTCCTATACACTCTCAGCCACAGCTTGGGAACCATTGTTGTAATGTTCAGATGTATGCGAAATGAGTATTTATTAAATATGTTAAATTTGTTAAAACTATATCTCCTGATCACTTTTTAGTTGAATTTTGTAGTCATTCTGTTAAATAAAGTATATCCACATGCTGTTTTATCTTTAAAATTGTCCTGAACATACTACTGAGGAGAGGTCTTTCATCGTATGCAGAATTAAATATTGTTGAAACAAGAACAATTGCATTACACTCACTGAGCTAAGAAGTAAATAAGATTACAGTATTTTGTATACCTCCTTTTCTTCTAATTGTTTATAACATAATATTCACTCTATGTTTTGAAGTAGCTTCTGTGACTGATGTATGTTTTATCAAGCAAATTTAGGTCTAAATTTTTATTAAGCTGAAAAATAGTTACCCAATGCAGATTTTATTCACATGCTAATTAAAACATTCTGATTAACATTTCAAATATACATGGAATAGATTCCAATTTTTTTTCAGTTTTTCAGTTGCAAAGATTGAGCTTCAAATTTACTCGTAGTTGCTTGAATTTAATAATTTTTTCAGTATTATTGACAAGTTTATGAAAAAAATTAAATTTCCAAATGACACAGATATGGGTGCAGTTCAATCCATATTGGTGGATGCTGCCTTCTTTAAGTGCTCCAAAACCCCATCTTCCTGCCAAATTATTTTTTAAATAGGCCCTGTATTTATTACAACATCCAGTGAATCCTCTCAGTATGTAAACCAGAAATCAAATATAGGAAAAGATAATTTCAGAGGAATTGAGTTTGAACTGCCATACTGGTAAGTGGGAAGGGTAGAGAAGGAATTTTTACCTTACCTCTCCAGCAGTGCTAGCTGCATGAGGAAGAAGAAGCCATGCAGTGGGAACAATGAATGCTTGGAAATACATGGCAAGAAAGGGTGGATGAACAAGGAGCAGATCCATGCTATTGGATCTGATCAACCAGTTTGTACTAATTGGGCATGGAAGATGAGTTCCAACTACGTGAAATAGTTCTATTACCCCATCTTCTCCAGAATGGAAATGGCGCTTCAGATGGAGCTTTTGTTGTACTGGAGGAAGGAAGATTAATGTGTTTCTTAGATGCTTTGGAAGCAATGGAATAAAATCTAGTGACTACCTTGGCAGACTGGTTTTGTGGTCCAAGTGAGCAGCAGGCAGAGGTGTTTGGTAGCCATGGAGGCTATGTGGAGGCTGGCATGGTGAAGTGTGTGTTGGCAATTTCACTGGGTGCCCTATTTGAACTCTGCTAGCCATCTGGGCAGTGTTTGGTGTATAGTGACAGCTCATTTGTTCTCTGCGTTAGCCAGCACCTAGTTCCCATGGTTTGCATCATCTGACAATGGGAATGAGAAGGCCTGGTCAGTGTTTTTGTATTCATTGTGGAGAACATGATCGATCCAGTGGAGTAATAGTGGTGGACTCCTTGGCACCCAAAGTTGTTCCACTGAGGAATGGCAGCCAAAGGCATGACAGGAGGAAGCTGGGGCAGTAGGAGTAGAGTCAGGTTGAGACACTGATTGTGTTGTTTTGAGTTCTATGGCCATTCAAGAGTTTTGCCTTCTGGGCCCTGGCCTGGGCTCTGTTTGCTCAAAATGTCTTACTGCTTTTGCCTTGGGAGCAGATTTGGGCTGTTAACAGGCTGATTACCTGTGATATTGTATATGGCTCACCTTGTATTGCATTTGTTGGGGTTTGGGGAGTTGTGAGGAAGGTAGGATGTGTATTTTTTATTTAAAGATGGCACCCATATGGAGCTGTGTGAAGGAGGCTCAACTGTTATGATTGTTTTTTAGAAATTTGAGATGGTGGGGGAAAGTTGGAGTGAATCTTGGTTGGAGTGTTTGGCAGCCAGGCAATTTGTGGGGCATCATCCAGGGTGCTGAGAGGAAAGACACTGTGTGAGCAGAGCTTTGCTTCACCCAGATTGGGTAGCGGCAAGGCAGGAGAACAGCTGGTGGTGGATCCAAGCCACATTTTCATCGTGGCTGGGGCATCCCTGCAGCAGAGAGTCCACAGAGAGTGAGCGGCGTTTCTGAACTTGGAGGCTTCAGAGCACCATGGATCAGCAAAGGAAGCAGAGGACACCTGCTGGTGGATCCAAGCCGCATTTTCATCACTGTGGCTGGGGCATCCCTGCAGCGGAGGCTCCACGGAGAGTGAGCGGCATTTCCAACCTTGGAGGCTTCAGAGCACCGCAGATCAGCAGAGGAAGCAAAGGAATTCCTGGAAGCTTGGTAGACAAGCCATCAACAGGTATATAGAGATAAACAACATTTACACACAATTCAAAAGAGACAATAAAAAGGAAACAGAAAGACCCGAACACCTCACCAGCAATCAACACCCACATAAGCAGGGATTAACACCAGACAAACAATCCAGCAGTAAACAATACCCTAATCAAGGAACTACTGTACCAAGGAGAAAAACAACACCCACTCCAACACTGACAGAGCAAACTGCTGTATATAAACAGAGAGCAAACCCCACTCCCTTCTAGCATTGAAGATGTTACCTAGTCGGGTAATGAAACATCTGCAAGAAAACAACCAAGCTCAGAGAACCCCAAGGACTCCAAGGTTCAGAGAATGCTACCAAGATGACAAGGAGTCTGGAAAGGTTATTCAGTTTCAGATTGTTCAGGTGTTCACGTAAGCCCCTTTAAGGTGGGGGCAGTGGTGTTATGTGAAAGGATATTGTTCTTAGGATCGTTAGAAGTGAAATACCAGGTAATTTAAGTATAGTTATCCAAAATTGATTATGTCTTTCAAATCTATGTTAATCCCATGGTATGCATATTAATTGAAGAACCATAGGACAAAATGAAACTTCTAAATAATACGTACAAAACTGCAGTGTCACTAATTTTCTGGAAAATTATATTGCAACTGACTTTTGTATGTGTGAATATAAATGATTTCTTATATGAAAAGAAAAGCCCTGTCAAATTGGATTTCTCCCATCATAACTGGAGTTCTTTATTGTAGTCTCTGATTCATACTGATGGATTCTATGTCTCACAGCATCATGTGGAGCCTTCTAGAGTTAATTTTATTTGATAGGAGTGTTGCCTTCCTCTGTATCATACATCCCCTGGCACTGCTCCTACTTTTTCCGTTACTTCTTTTTTGTTCACAGTGGGAGTACATTATGGTCTTCTGTTAGTTCATCTGTTTGACTACATGGCTTTAGCAGCCTCATTTTGCAGTGCAGGAATTGTGGAAGCAAATGTCCACCTGCTAATGGCCAACCTTTGTTTTCATTGTCTTCGGGAAGAGGATATTGCTAACTTATATCCATAATGCCAAGTGTTCACGAAAATGTTATTGGTTGGAAACATTATTTGCATCTTTTGACAAATACTTTGGAAACACACCTTCAAAGTGGTTCTGCCTTCATACACTAGGAACACTCCTCTCCTCTGCTATTCTCTGGTGCCTGCCTCACTTGTGGCAAGAGGAATTCCACTGCGTTAACTTGGGGTTATTTTCTTCACTGTTCAGCCTCTCCAGTCCAACCTTCACAGGTCAGGGATATGTAGCCCACAATCTCTGCTACACTCTGGAGATTGGTAAAAAACAGGCACTGAATTGAACTTCCACTGCCACTTTAAGCACTTTTTAGTGTCTTAAAAAATAAAAGGGAGTTGAGTTGAGTCAAAAGAAGAGCTGAATTTTGAATTTCCTTATTCAGCCAGTAACAGAAGCTAAGAAAAATGTTCACTATAAACTTGAAAGTGTAAAAAGTTACACCTCCTTTTCCCAACAGGTAATTGCAATTTGTGCAATGAAAATCTCACAGAACTATCCTCCAACTCTATAACCTCCTCATATTTCCTTGAACTCTTTCAGAGGTTCCCTATTCTTCAGAACAATTGTTTGGGTAAACAGATGAAATTTGATTCACTAACAGTGTTTATTCTACTGGTAAAAGCAAAGTACTAGATGCAGTACAACAGACAAAGTTTTATTACATCCCTGAAAGGTCACTGGCTCTGCCAAATCAAGATTTTCTAGTAATTTTCAATTTGTTGGGAATGTTGACTAACAGTGATGATGATGATAATAGTGTAGAAGTAAACACGGTGTTTTTCTAATAGTGCTTGAAGGTTTCTTCAAAAACACCCCTTTCCTTAGTAGTTACTTCCTAGAGTGCCTCCCTGCAGAGCTGATTAGATGGCACAATGGGGAAGAGCTCTGTGCCAGATGGCCATTTCATAGTATGGCTGTACTATTCAATCCAGAAAGGTGTTTTGCAGCGCACAGGAACACAAATGTCATATCTGCCTGCAGTTCTTTAAAGTAGGTGCATGCTTTCCTGGCATTATGTATGATCCTGGAAAAAAGATGCAGTTGCTTTAAAAAATTGCAAATGGATTTTATTTTTGTACCCATGCCCTATTTCCTATAGCTCTTCCCCAGAGAGTGGAACTGCCAGTATACTCCCTTGACAATTCTTGGACATTTGATAGACACTCTCTTTGCTTCACTCCTGGGTAATTACTGTAGTGACTAAAGAAAGAGGACATTTATCCTCCCTTAGTCCCTTCCATCTGTATGATTCTAATACCATGCCCATCATCTACTTGTTGTTTTGTCTCAGCTTCTGAACCTAAGCACAATTATTTTATTATCTGACTATTACAATTCTGCAAAACATTTTCTATCCCTTCCATATTGAAGGCATCAACTGGACCTGTTGTTAAACCAATGATTTTATAACAAATAGTGGAATTTATAAACTAAGCAGCTGAGTTCGTAATGCTTCTTCTGCTGGGTCATTTGTCCTCAGTAGTCACCAATCATGAAAAACATTCAGTCAATGAGTTGGCCTGTCTGAGGCCATTTCCCACTAGTTGCTTATAGTATCTTCATAGCATCACTTAGCGACTGCTGAAGTGGTTTAAAGCCTGTCCCTGTTGCTTTATTTTGGCATGGGATGATTCTCAAAGATGCTATAAATCGCTAGTAGGAAATTAACTATATCATCATTGGATCTAAGAGTTGTCTTAGCAGCTAGTATATGTTCTTCAAAAGATACAGGATATTACACTGCACGTATCCTCTAGATGCCTGATACATTGGGCCTCAAGACTATCCAACCAGTTCAAGCAGGAGGTGACCCAACTTTTCATAGTTTAATCTTACTATACTGGCTCCAGTGATAATACCATTATTTCCCACTATTCTATGCATGTTCAAAAATTCTTACATTTCCTCATCTATGCTTACAATGCTCATGTAACTGGATAACCTATATCATGTGTATGGCAATGATTTAATCTTCCTTACACAACATTCTTAAGCAAACTCTGATTGTGGAAGCAACACAGAGAATGTCTTTACAAAAAAATATAACTGATCCCAGTTGATGGAGAGAGGAGAAACAGTCCATAAAAGGAAACTAAATTCTATCATTTCTATTTCCTACAATTTCCAAACCTCCACAAGACATTACCAGCTTTTCTTGTTGGACAGTCTAACTCTGATGTACTCCTATGATCCTGACAATCAAACGGTTTTAGCCAAACTGCTTCATGAAAAAGATTCCTACCTTGTTCTCCAGCAGATTAACAGTGCTAAACATCATGCAGACTGTTGCTTTGAAGATAATGACAGACTTCATAACTATGTGGTGCTATGCCTGGCTCTAGTCTTTGTGCTCTCCAAGGAAGCATGAAATGAAATAAAATAAAGGAACTTCCTTTTGATGGAGAAGGCTTATTTGACATGAAGATTGATAACAAGATGGAGCATATTCAGAAGGTATGAAACACAGCACATATGTGGATTTGAGTCCCTCAACTTAAAGGTTTCCATATTGGAAAAGAGAGAAGTCCTTCCATACTCAGTACCCATACTTTCCTCTCCATCCCAAACTAGATAGCACAGCAGAGGCTGAATGGTTTATATTCAGGAATCTCAACTGTAGGTATGGAACAATAGCAGCGGTATTCAGAGAAGACAGAATATTTTTAACTCTATATAACTTTTCCCTTGAGACTGAATGGATTTCAGCAATAATCTTTGCCAGCTGTTGCCTGGGAGGGCATTGCAACAGGCTGCTTAGTGATAATCATTGTACATAGGAGACATACAGCTGACTTCATATCACCACTACATTGTTTTCAAGAGACATCACTAATTCTTGCCCTGGGAGAGGAGGTCAGGACTCTTACTGCAGAAGACACTGTAGAACCATTGTCATAGACTTCTTGTCTGTTATTTTTATGGTATGAGAAGATAAGTGCTCTTCCCTGTTTTTTACTTAAAAGATCTTGAGCTCATCAATTCTGTATGGTGACCCTTTTCTCAGTACTTGAGCAAAGATGGCTGTTTACATTGCTCAATCTCTGAAATCTGTGTTTCTAAGATACTATTGTTGATAGTTCCCCTATTTTGAAATATGATATCAACCCATCTGCTTTGTGGTGATTTCTTCTGGGTTTGCCACGACTCTTTACATTGTGAAGGCTTTTGCACATTTTCAGTTTAAAAGATTATCTTTCCAAGTATCAGCAAATGGCTATTTATAGTTTCCTCTAAAGCTCAGTTGGTCAGAAACGCACAGGTCATAATCAGTTTTCTTTTAGATATCAGCCTTGACATAAATATTGAGAAGTTTCATCTTGTACCTACTCAGACCATCCAGTTCAGGGGAATTCTCTTCGATTACAGGCATGGCAGTGTGAGAATTAATTCCCAGACTAATAATAAGACTAAGTTATAAAAATAATAACAATTATAAAAAAAAAATCAACAGCTTCAGGTTACTCTGCCTTTACAAGAGACAGGTTTTCAGTGCACTTTAACATAAACGGACTAGAAAACAAGCAAGAGTTTTATTTCAATAGAATTGCCTCATAATGTTTGCCTCATCTGAAAGCTAGGTACCCAGGGGAATTCTTGTGCTCTGCCTTAACCTTCCTTCTAATAAATGCCAGTAATCAGAGTTCTTTCCTGAATTAACCATTTCCTGACTAGTTGTGAGAAGGGAAGTGCAATAGGCAGGGCATTTCTAGCACTGCACAAGATCTAACCTAGCACTGGACAGCTCCTGCCCGCAGAACCTGAGATAGTTGGCACCTCTTACATTTTATGTCAATTGCAGTAACAATGGCACAAGATTAACAGCTTTGAATATTGCCTCTCCAATATTTCTATTTTACTTCCCATATCTGATCTATTGCCAAGAATCTGTGCTCACATTCCACAAGGTATCAGATATTCTCATGTCCTTAAGAAGATCTCATGGAAAGCATTTAATTCATTCCTCAGTTCCTCGTCCGAGTTCTTTCTGCTGATATCGTTATGCTCAACTATAATGATGAGAGAAAGTTTGTGAATTCTTTAGATCTAACTATAATCCTGGATTACTGTGACCTACAATGTAAGCAAAGCTTCATCTAAGTCCTATTAACAGATAAAGACTTCCTTCTTAAACTGTACCCAAAATAGTATACTGTGTTATGTCTTTATTGAACACATTAAGGAAACATAAAGTCTCTTGGTTGGAAAAAGTACATGAAATTTTAGAATGTGTAACTAGTGGTTCCTTTAGCAGCAGTGACACGAACAAAGTGTCTCCTGTACCTGTTGATCAATCTTGTAAAGTGGCTTGGAAGTATTTTGGCCCTCTCAATCCCATTCATCAGTTTGGAGGTATTTATACAGTAACTATTCAGATAGTTTATGTCGAGACCATACTTTTTTTTTAGAATCTCTCACTGCCAGTTTTTGAAAGAATTAACAAATTACTATCTACCAAAAATTTAACTACCTCCGACCTGCAGTCTTTTTGTGATACTTTCCACATTAATTAAAAAGCACTGCAAGTGATTGATTTCTTCAGTCTTCTCTATATAGGCTGCATCAAACTCAAAGGCTTCTGATTTACTATTCACTTTTCAAAAAAGGACTGTCAGCTTCATTGCAGAGACTTCCTCAGTATTGTAGACACCATTAGATTATCATATGAATTGTCAAAAATGTCCTATTCTGGAAATCCCTGTGCTTGCTTCATTAGACCTCAGGAGAGGCATTTTGCTTCCTGACAACTGTAGGGTGGCATCTGATTTCAACCAGGCACTATTCGTCAGGTATTATGCTTTGGGGCAGGCTATGTTATCGTCTATCATGCAACAAGGAATTTGCTTCACCTCCAGAATGTATAGTTTGCTGCACATCAGTGTGACCACTAGAGTTCACAAAAAGAACAAATTGCTTATCTGTAACTATAATTCTTTTGAGGGGTCATCTGGGTATTCACATGATTCACATTCCCACAGTGAGATTTAATCTGTGGATAATTTATGTCAGCTCAAGAAACTGAGGTAAATAGAGCTGGTTTCTTGACAACACAATGAAACTAATTATATGCATTGGAAGATTTTTCAGTACATGCTGATAATAGTAGTTTCAAATACTACTTTGCAATTCCATTCAAGAAATGGAATTGCAAAGCCTGGAATTTTTATAGGTCCTTTTAATACATATATGTTGAACCAGATCTTCAGGCATTTTGATAGCCAACTAATTTCCCGCTTAGGTGAGGACTAAGGACAGAAATGGCTCTAGCATTTGTCACTAGAGAGGGGGGTATTTGGCATGTTAAAGAATCTGCCAGCTTCCTCAAGTTATGCCACTAAATCTTAGGCAGGTTTAAATTTCTAAGAATCTAATGTTTTTGTGGAGAATGTGGACTACTTGTTTGGTCATTGAGACTGAGGAGTTCATTAGTAGATTTGATTGATGTCCCTTTGGTTGCAGCTTACTTTAGTGGATGTACTATGCTCACTTGGAATACTACTTTTTAATTATATCTTGCCTGTCAGCTACATTCCTCTGCTCATTGAGAATGGAGAGTTGCACTTCCCATGAACGATCCTTCTGGTCAGCAGACAGTGGACCTGACAGTCCCTCCCTCTTCTTGGGTTGCACGGAATAGACATTTTGTTTGAGTCAATGACTAATTGGGAATTCCATTGTATTGTTTCTGTCTCCTGCTTTCTCATTTTGCTCTTTGTTCTAATTTGTTGCTGGATTGTGTGGTCATTTTCATAAGTTTTTTTCATAGCTGAAGTCAAGATCTGCAGTTGGGGAGTTCTTCTGTCAGGGTAGAATGCTAAGCTTTTGACTGTTGGCTCAGCCTTCTTGTTAACCATGTCAGGTCCATTTTCTGCGCCCAGAAAGACACTTCATGGTAAGTCCAACTTTCTGTTTCTCCAGAAAGAATTGCCAAAAAAGGAAGAACAACTCTGCTGAATTGTCTTGTCACTGTGACTGATCCAATTGAGAGGTAATTTAGACCAAAACCACTATAAGAGTTTGACTAATGCTATTAAGGGTTTATGTGTGAAAGGAACATTTAAGCCACTTTTTGTTTGACAATATTTTTCAGACTTCTTGAAGAGACCATTGGAGAACTATGTGAAAAAATTACGAATACCAGTGTATGTGATTCGAATGGAGCAGCGTTCTGGACTCATCAGAGCCAGATTGAAAGGAGCTGCTGCCTCTAAAGGCCAAGTCATTACCTTTTTAGATGCTCATTGTGAATGCACTGTAGGTTGGCTTGAGCCTCTGTTAGCACGGATAAAAGCTAACAGGTGGTTATTTTATAAAACGTGTTAAAGGTTAATATTTATTAATTTAGCTAAAATGTGTTTATAAAGATAACTGAAATCTTTGGAAGCAGTGATTAAAGTTTGTAGATTCTAGAGCAGGTTTTGACAAAAATGAGCAGCAGAACATGACCATATTCAATGTATCTGTAATTCCTATAATTCCTAGCCATCCCTGCTTTTCTCCAGTCTTTTTCTGAATACAAATGCTTTTTTTAAGCAAAGAAGATTTTAATATGGGTCCATCCAATATTAATGCCATAGTTGGCTATTATTTCACTTTTCCATATGAAAGCTCTAGAGCTTCAAAGGATCTCGCATGTTTTGCTTGAAATGCTAGTTGTGTTGAAGCTCGCTGGAGGTAATGTTTGTAATATTTCATCCTCTGCTTCTGAATCTGGACAAGTGTCCAAATGATTTGATGAACTACAGGTTTCTGATAAGTTGTCTGTAATCTGAGTCATCATTACAATTAGTTTCCAATGTTTAAGAAATTAGGATCAAAGATCATTTAATAATAATAGCTGCATAATTGCTCCCCTGCACTGAGTAGCGCAGAGCATTGTTGTTACTTTTCTTCTATAACAGTTCATGTCATTTCTTTCTTTAGGAAAACAGTAGTTTGTCCTATCATTGATGTAATCAGTGATGACACATTTGAATATATGGCAGGCTCTGATATGACTTATGGAGGATTCAACTGGAAGTTAAATTTCCGATGGTATCCTGTTCCTCAAAGAGAAATGGATCGAAGGAAAGGTGATCGGACTCTTCCAGTTAGGTAAGGAAAACTGATTCTTTATTAATTTGGACACTTTGATGGATATTGTGTTTGATTGATATTCCTGTGAGGGTTAGAAAGAATTACAAAATTGCAAAGGTCTATGATTAATGAATTAATGTGAAATATATTTCTCAGGTCACAGGTAAGCAGCCTGAAACCAGACTGGTCCATTTCTAAAACCAAAGGCAGATGGAAAATATTCCTCCACCCAGAAATAAAGCCTATTACACTGTTTGGTTGAAACAAATGAGTCACATTTTGTGAAATGGGCAGCTATATGAATATGACAAATAACTAAATAAAACTTGAACCATAATTTTACCATAATAAGCTTTGCATTTGATACACAGAAGTCACTGGAATTGTTTTGTAATGGCTTTATAGCTTTTCTACAATTTCCATATCAGTTTTTCTATAATCTCCATGTCACGTCCATGGAAGTCTATTCCTGCCAGTTTCTTGCCTAGCTCATTAAGAACAGCTGACAAACGCCAAGGAATTCAGAATGTTTTGAAGAGGGTATAGCAAGAAAAAGTTGCTGTTGGTTTATTTTCAAATTAAGAATTCCAGTATTACAGCCAAATAATAATTACAATACTTAATTAATGTTTTTGTGTTTGTATATGGTGATGATAATGGGGAGCTAAAATGATAAATTCAATTATTTGGTTTGCATTACTGGAGAAATACATATTATCATTGTGAGGAAAATATACCTTTGGGTGAAAGAAAGAAGCAAGTTTTTAGAGGCCTCAGATGAATGGGATCACCTTAATAAAATTGAAACATAAAGGAATGTGCAGCACCCTTGAAGCTGGTGTGAACTAGGCTGGTTGTAAACTCCTTATCACAAACACCCCCATATTAAGGGAAGATGCCTTCTTCCTGGCAGTTGGCACTTTGAACTAATTTGTTTCTTTCTCTGAGACGCTATTGTTTTCCTTGTAGATAGACAAGAGAGGGGCAGAAAGTAACTTGAGAAGTATTAAGGCTGGTGTGGATCTTCCGGGTTGTGTGGCCGTGGTCTGGAAGTTCTGTTTCCTAACGTTTCGCCAGCATCTGTGACCGGCATCTTCAGAGTGCAGGAGCACAGACAGGAGCAGTTCTCTCTGTGCCCAGGATGGTGTGACCCTTTTGTGGGTATTTATAGAGATCTGGAGGGGGGTGGGTATGGGGTGTTAATGAGTGGCTGCTTGCCCAGGTGTCAGGAGATCTGTGTATCTTCCTGTGGGCCAGGCAGGGTCCCTTCTTCTATTGAGTTGTTAACGAGTGGCTGTTGAGGGTGATTAGCATGTTCATTGTGTGAGTTGTTCGCATGTCCTGGTGGCTGAGCTGAGTTCGTTGACCTTTTGCAGGCTGTATTTCTCAGGATTGGTAGCCAGGTTTTGTTGATTTTTAGACTCTCCTCTTTTTTATTGAAACTGTGCTGGTGTTTGTGAATCTCAATGGCTTCCCGGTATAGCCTGGTGTAGTGGCTGTTTGTGTTGTCCAGTATCTCTGTGTTTTCAAATAGGATTTTGTGTCCAGTGTGCCTGAGAGCATGTTCAGCTACTGCAGATTTTTCTGGTTGCTGTAGTCTGCAGTGTCTTTCGTGTTCTTTTATCCTGGTATGGATGCTGCGTTTTGTGGTCACACCTGGGCAAGCAGCCACTCATTAACACCCCATACCCCCCCTCCCTCCAGATCTCTATAAATACCCACAAAAGGGTCACACCATCCTGGGCACAGAGAGAACTGCTCCTGTCTGTGCTCCTGCACTCTGAAGATGCCGGTCACAGATGCTGGCGAAACGTTAGGAAACAGAACTTCCAGACCACGGCCACACAACCTGGAAGATCCACACCAGCCTTCGTATGCCGGCCGTGAAAGCCTTCGACAATACATTGAGAAGTATTGCTTATTTAAGTATGCCTGCATCATCATATGAATATGTATGCGTATGTGTTCTTTTTCCCTTCCCCTTCTTGTAGAACTGTATAAATGTCAGGGCATTCATTTTGCCTGCAGGGGGAGTGTTTCCCTCTAACCCTTGGTGGGGTCCCCCTCCAGTATGTACTGTCTAATAAACACTGCAGTGAAGCCTTAACTATTTTGTATTTGTGTTCTGCATTTTGATTCCACATCATTATGTGTTTATTTAAAAAGAGCATTTGTGTGAGAGTAAGACTGAGAGGAATAAAGAATGTACTCTCATCCCCTGAAGATCGAGGGAGAGATAAGAGGATGAGACTGGCCCCTCCCTGAGGAATGCTGGTGATGTTTGTAGATTGACCCTGGGAACTACTCTCAGTCTGGGAAGATTCTTTGTATAGTGTGAAGCCAAATAAACCTTGCTGGATTGAATCTGTATTGTCTCCTGGAGTTTCCTGGGCTAAACCTGACAATTTGTAAATACATTAACAAGTTATAATGAATATCTAAATAATTAAATGTTTCAAATAATATTTTCTGTACAGGTAGTCCTCGGGTTATGACCGAACTGGGACTGGGATTTCCATTGCTAAGCGAGGCAGTCATTAGGCAAAACATCATGTGACTATACTGCTTAGCAATGGCAGTTCCAGGAATCCTGGTTGTGGTTGTTAGACCAGGACTGTGCCATTGTTAGGCCAGGACCTCATGCTTCTCCTGCCCTGCTGCACTCACCTCCACTTCAACTCCCACTGCTTGTCTATCTTCCCACCATCTCTGCCCTTTTGGTCACCCTGCACTCCACCACTGGCCACCTACCCCTGTCCTGTACCTCATGCAGTCCTTCCTGGGGCCTTGTGTGGCCTCCTCATGGCCTTGCAAGGCTTTGGGTGAGCCTTGCAAAGGGCCAGCAGCTGCCTCAGCTGTGCATCTCATCAGCAGCAAGAGGAAGAAGACAGCAAAGGTCAGCTGGGTACAGCATGTCAGTTGGTCAGTTTCACCTCCGTTGGTCAGTTTCACCGCCTCAGGCAATAGGTGATTAAGGCAAGGAAACAAGGCAGCCACAGGCAAACTACTGACAGGGGAAGGGCAGTTAACTTGCAGCAGAGAATCATCTAGAAGTGGCAAACGAGTGCAGCCGGCTCCCCAGGTGCCCCGGGCAACTCTGGCTTACAATACACCAGGAGCGCAGCAATCCAGAGGCAATCAGCGGGCAATTAGAAACCAGATTAAAACAGCCACTCCAACTCACCATAAGAAAAGCTCCAGGAATGCAAGGGCAAGGCAGAGAAAAGAAGAAGATTACAACACAATAGAAACCGGCTGAATCTGCCATCAAGGCAAGGGGAAGGAAGATCCAACGGATAGATGGGTAGCCCAGGGCAAGGGCAAGGGGCAGAACCGAGGGGTACTGTGGGTGGGGGGAACCCTATAAATCTAGTGTAAGAAACCGTGCCAGGCCAATCCTGGCTTTGTCTGTAACCACTACACATTACGTCTGAATAAACTAGCTTTTGTCCAAGCCTGTGCCTCATGAGGTTTCTGTTCAGCGGTGAATGCAGCGAACCTTACATAGCAGGGGTAGGCGATGGAGTGCAGAGTGGCCAAAAGGGTAGAAATGGGGGTGGAGATGGGGGGTGGAGGTAGTTGAAGCACACACTACAGTCGTAAATGCAAGTGGGTTGCCAAGCACCTGAATTTTGATCATGTGCCTGTGGGGTTACTGCAACAGCCAGAACTTCAAAGACTGGTCGTAATTACCATTCGTTCAGCACCATCGTAACTTTGAACTGTGAATGAATGATCATAACCCAAGGACTACCTGTAAAATGTTAAATAACTGTAACTTCAGTTTATCAGGATAGTGGTATGTGTGCATCACTAAGTTGGCTTGCAAGATCATCTCTAGTTTGCATAGAGTAGTATCAACATTCTTTGGTAAAGTGGATTTTGGGTGCATTTGTGGCATACTGGCCAAAATGTGACCAAACTGATCGTTACTTTTCCTGAATATTTTCAGGGAATGCTGCATGAGGCACAGGTATGACTGAATTTGGTAAAAATTTTGGAAGTAGAAATTCACTAGTCAGCAACTCTTCTATCTTACCAAAAAGTGTTGCTGTTATGTGAAATCCTTAATTGATTAAAGCCATGATGTTGTATGATCATTATCCGTGGTGTCTTCTGGTAATGAGCTTAACATTTGGAAAATTGCTACTTGGAATGTAAGAAGAGTAAATAGCAAAGAGGATGAATTAACAAACGAAATGAAAGAAATATAGAGATGTTGAACATTTGTGAAAGTAAGAAAAAGGGGAAAGATGTAATAGATCTGAGTGAAGGTAAATTAACGAATGAAACTGAAAACAAGTAAAAGTGAATATGCAGACTTAATCATGAATGAAAAGGCTAAAAAGTATGTCAGAAAGTATCAATTGGTGTCATCTAGATTCTTGTGTATGCATATGGAAGTAGAAATTCATTAGTTGGTGAAAATTGTATGTTACCCTTCATGTATGCATGAATGCTGATAACAGAAGAATTAGAAATGTATTTTGGGGAAAACTAAAAAAGTCTGAATCAATGTGATCTGGGAAAAATTGTTATTCTGTTAGTTGCATGAGTGAATAGGTAGGAATTAGAGTACAGAAAATGTGATTGAGCCATTTGAAGAGCTAAGAATTCAGATTTTTAGGAAAAAAGTTTGTTTAAAGCATTTTTATTCATGTACACATAGAAAAGAAATGAATCAATAATTGATTTGATTGTTTATGATGAAAGATTGAAATGATTAATGATAGATGATAGGTTCTGAATGTAAGGCAGAGCATTTTGTTAGTTTCAAGAGAGTATTTTGGGAAAATATAGGCATGGAAGAAAAGAAAACAAATGGTAAAACTAGTGAAATTAGAATAACTGCAGGAAGAGAAAGTACAAACCCTATATGAAAAAGAATTAGAAAATAGATTACCAACAGAATGGATGGAAAGTGGATATAAAGAAAGAGAATATGAAAGATGCTTGGAACAAAGTAAAAGGTAGGTAGTCATTGAGGTTCATTAACGCCCTATCCCTGGCAACTTTTAAGAAAGCTCTAAAGACATTTTGTAATGAACTGCCACCTGTTGATCCCAAATCCAGTAACTTTCCTTGCAACCAATATTGATTCAAAAGAAAGTTCATTTATTGAGAATAAGTATACAGATCCAAAGTATTTCTAAGACTGAGCAAAAGTGCGCCAAAAGCTGTTTTTCTTACTCCCCCCCCCCCCTTTACATCGCCCTTAGTTCTTGGTCTTCTGATTCCCTTGCTGGCATGGCCTTGAGCATGCCAGAGCCTGTGATAAGGAGCCATCTGCTTTAAATGGTTTCTCATTCCTTCTCCCCCCCCTTTTACAATGGCAGAACTGCAGCATGTAAAAAGCCATTTTTTAAACTAGCCATATAATAATCTATTATAAAATCTTGCAAGGATTCTGACACATTTATTCTCTCAAGCCTCTTACTGAATTGATTTATTGCTTTATTTAAGTATGTCCATACTTTAACACTGGAAAGGGGGTATTGTTATTGGCCTTATAAGCATTTTATTGCTTTCTTTTACACTATTTTATTTTAAAGGCATATTGAAAGAAGTTTTGTCCTACAAGTTGGCCTATAAATATTTTACATAAATAAACATGCAGTAAAGATCTGGCACAGTGCCTAAAATAGATAGTATAGTAAGAATCAGTCTACACAAGCACTGTATCTAGTGTGAACAGGATTAAGTCTTGAGTATTTGGAGAACTTAAAAAACATAATACCATCTTTGTAATCCTTATATTTTCCTATAAATTAATCTAAAAGAATTGTTTCATGAACAAGACCAGTTTGTGTGCTTGTAGCTGATTGAACTTGGTATGTCTTGGCTCAGTATCAGTATCATTATTTATTTCAGTCAAAGACCAGCATTAAAAAAAAAATAGAAAACAGCAGCACATAAAGAAAACATCAATTCTGATGACTTTCTGTGCATGGGCATATGCTATCCTAATATACTATTATTAATACTAAGCTTTAAAAAAACCCTAAAATAACCTAAAACCTGAGAATAAAATCATGGTGTTGTTTAAAGCTAAAATTATATCTCTAACCAAAACTAAACGATTATACTCTACTATATCACTAAAATTCTAAATTTAGAGCTGTTAGATGTAGTTAAGATGATAACAGTAAGGGTTTTTTGTATCCTGTCACTGGATGTTTCTATTTCAGTCAACAAATGCCAACAGTTGAAAAATTAGCTCTTGCCTAATTTTAATAGTAGTATGGCAGAATTTGGCAACTTCTAAGTGGGATCTGAGTGGTTTGAGAGGAGGGTTTGCATATGCTGTAATAGGAGTCTGTATCCCCAGGGCATTTTGCTATAGGTGTCAGATTGTCTGTACTTACTTACGTTAGGCTTGAGTAAACTTCTTTGCTGAACACACGTGTCACGAGAGTTTCTCTGAGATGAACGGGGTAAACCTTACAATATGAAGGTAAATGAAACAAGCTCTGGAATCCTGGTAAAAACTGTAGTATAATAAAGTATGAGCAGTAATTCTACAGTGCCTGTGCCATAAGGACATAATTGGGCAGCATAAGGTATTTTTTTATATCTGCCTTCTAGTGCAGCAGATGGCAGAATGTTACACTGAGCTAATGTTACAGCCCTTCTCAGCTTGAAAATTGTGATAGAATTTAAATATCTCACAGGTCTGACTGAGGGAGATCAGCCATTTAAGGAAACATCTTGGGATGGTTAAGACCGATCAAATTATTTTTCTATGTCCTGCACACACTGTGTCAATACCTTTTTGGCCTATTTGTACCCTACAAATGCGAGAGCTTTCTTGGAAGATCCATAGAAGTGCAGCTTTTCTGGTAGATATCTCCTCCATCTAGCATTGAAATTATCTGCCGATGTCAAAGGGGACAAGCTTATAGGCAGCTTTAGTTTTAACCACTAGGTTTAAAAAAAGACCCAAATCTTAATTTCAGTCCTAATATAATTGGCTATGTTTGAGGCACAGCATGGAACTTGAAAGTTTTTGTAGAATTTAGATTGTAGTTTTCTTAGCTGGGAAACTCTTTGGCAGTGAATAGCTTTAAGGCAACAAGAATAAATAAGGCATCCCTTGATCAATAGAAATTTCTGATTGCTGAAGTTGATTTTTGGCCATTCTGAATTACATAGTCTAAGTAAGCATTTTTCCCACTGGAAGCCTGAAAAACAATTCCAAAGTATAGTCTTAGTTTTCTCAGTCTGAGAATTCAGGACTTTTTTTTCCCACAATTTTTTACTAATACTTCATCCTTACAATAAATGGCAAGGGATCTCAAAGTGTGTTTTAAATGTGCTGGTGATCTTTAATAAACCAATTAGACGATAATTATCTAGGAAGTCTCTTTTCTCCTTTTTGTAAATAGGCTTTATTATTGCTGTTCCCTGATCTTTCAGAAACATCATAGCCAATTAATAAAAGAACAGGGAGGATGGAATTGGAATCCACCACTTAGCTTAGAATCTAGCTGCTGTGCTAAACCTTTCTCTTTGTAGTAACTTTGTAAAAATCATACCCACATAGTTTAATGGACCCAGAAGTAAAAATACGTTAATCCTACTGGAATCATATGTATCTTAAATAAGAAAGAATTTAATTTATAGCATTTTAGCTACATTATAAATAAGCTTTAACTTTGTAGTAGTACATGGTGTGATAATTGCCAACCCTACAAGGTAGACTCCACAATAGACTAAAACCTACTTTCATTTAGATTGATTATAGTAATATAATTTTGCATGTCTGTGCTTCCCCTTGTCCCTTTGTTACATTCATGTGAACTGGGAGGGGTCTGTCTGATTTATTTTTGTAATCCTCCCCCATTGTTTCAGCTTAAACAATGTTTCTCTTTTTGTTGCTTTAGTAATGGATCTCTCTCCACCAAAGTCATCCTCTTTACTCTCTACAATAATAGAATATTGTAGTGATTATCTACAAAGCTCTGGAGTAAGCTGATGTCTCCTTGTTTCTCAGAGATCCCGTTTTATCTTACTTTTGATTGGCATTCACGATCTGAGCTCACTGTTAAGCATTGATAAATATCACATTTTAGTTCAGAAAAATTTATCCTTCTTTTAGGACACCTACAATGGCAGGAGGCCTCTTTTCCATAGACAGAGATTATTTTCAAGAAATTGGAACATACGATGCTGGAATGGATATATGGGGAGGAGAAAACCTAGAAATTTCATTCAGAGTAAGAAATATCCTTTTAAATTCCATATGTTTTGGTATAATTTGTGGTAGAAACAGAAGGGCCTTCACATAGTTGTTTCTGGAGTGCTATCAAAGGCATACATGAGCCTTGCTCATGTGCAAGATGGAATGACAAAAAGGGAGCATCTGAGGATTCAGTGTCTATGGGTCAGGTTTTAATATGCAACTATAATTTATTTTAAATTGTATAGGAACTACATTTATTATTTTAAATGTTTTTTAATGGTTGTTTGGCATTTTCAGATTTGGCAATGCGGAGGAACTTTAGAAATTGTGACATGTTCACACGTGGGACATGTTTTTCGAAAAGCCACTCCTTACACTTTTCCAGGAGGCACTGGACAGATTATTAATAAAAATAATAGACGACTTGCAGAAGTTTGGATGGATGAGTTCAAAAATTTTTTTTACATAATTTCTCCAGGTGAGCAATGAACCTTCAACATAAAAATCCCAGAATTGAGACTGAGCTACCTAGTTTGGTACTGATATGGTATCATTTTATTTTGTGTTTCTGGTTGTTTTTGGTTCTTATTTGGATAACACATAAAGTTTTCTTTAATAACACTTGTGCAAAATAGTTTCTCTCAGATATGGTGGTTAATGATCCAATGTGCTTTTTTGCAATTTATGTTTAATAAACATTAAGTACACCTTACTAATTGACTATTTACTTGATTAAGACCTCTTTATCTGTCCACTTCATAAGCCATAGTACTACTGATTTCATAAATTATGTGGTATATAACGAGAGAGAGAGAGAGAATATTATGGCAGTTGGAAATGGACCTGCTGTAAAATGTAATATTTATTTTAAAGGTCTAAAATATGCTTGACATATCTTCATTTCCTGCACTGAAAAGTGGCTCACTCTTAAGAAAACATGAAATAGCCATAATGATTGCTATTTCCTGCCATTTAACTATAATGCCATTTTCCTGCCATCTTTCATAACCTGGTTTATTTTACAGGGAATTAGGCACATTCCATAACATTGGGGCCACAACCAAAAAGCTGTCTTCTGGCCCACTCCTCCTCTCCTCTCAAGAGGACAGGAGCCTAAGCAGGTTCTCTCTGGATGAGTTTACAGAGTGGGAAGAATCACTCTTGAGTAAGGCAGTCCCTGATACAGTGCAGGTTAAGCATGCCCAGGTTTTTTTGGGTTTTTTTGAAATGTTTTACTCAGCTGCATGAATTACTTTTTAAATGATTGACTAAAAAGTTTTCAATTTTTAAAAACAAGAATATATGTAAGCAGGGTTTAATTCAGGTTAAAGTAAGTGTTCTAAGTCTCACTGACTTTCATGGAAAGATCAAAACCCATTTAACTGTCCCAGTAAAATTACAGGGCTCTGTAGCTCTATGCTGCATGTACAGTCCTGTGAAAAAGAAGGTACACCCTCTTTGAGTTCTATGGTTTTACGTATCAGGACATAATAAAAATCATCTGGTCCCTAGCAGTTCTCAAAAGTAGGTAAATACAACCTCAGATGAACAACAACACATGACATATTACACCATGTCATCATTTATTTTACAAAAAGAAAGCCAAAATGGAGAAGCCATGTGTGAAAAACTAAGTACACCCTTACTGCTTCCATAGGTATGAAGAGGCTAAGTAGCAGCCAGGTGCTGCTAATCAAATGCCCTCGATCAATTGATCATCAGCAAGTGTGACTACCTCTATAAAAGCCGAAGTTTTAGGAGTTTGCTGGTCTTGAGCATTGAGGTGTGTGTTAACACAATGCCAAAGAGTAAAGACATCAGCAATTGTTGCTGCCCATCAATCTGGGAAGGATTATAAGGCCATTTCCAAACAATTTAAAGTCCATCATTCTACAGTGAGGAAGATTCTTCACAAGTGGAAAACATTCGAGACAGTTGCCAATCTTCCCAGGAGTGGATGTCCCAGCAAATTCATCCCAAGGTCAGACCATGCAATGCTCAGAGAAATTGCAAAAAATCCAGGAGTTACATCTCAGACTCTACAGGCATGTGAAATGTTAAAATTCATGACAGTACAATTAGAAAAAGACTGAACAAGTATGGTTTGTTTGGAAGGGTTGCCAGGAGAAAGCCTCTTCTCTCTAAAAAGAACATGGCAGCATGGCTTCGGTTTGCAAAGTTGCATCTGAACAAATCACAAGACTTCTGGAACACTGTCCTTTGGACAGACAAGACCAAAGTGGAGATGTTTGGCCATAGTGCACAGCACCACGTTTGGCAAAAACCCAACACAGCATATCAGCACAAACATCTCATACCAGCCGTCAAGCACAATGGTGGAGGGGTGAGGATTTGGGCTTATTTTGCAGCCCCAGGACCTGGGCACCTTACAGTCATTGAGTTGACCATGAACTCCTCTGTATACCAAAGTATTCTAGAGTCAAATATGAGGCCATCTGTCTGATAGCTAAAGCTTGGCCGACATTGGGTCATGCAACAGGACAATGATCCCAAGCACACCAGCAAATCTACAATAGAATGGCTGAAAAAGAAAAGAATCAAGGTGTTGCAATGGCCCAGTCAAAGTCCAGACCTCCACCCGACTGAAATGCTGTGGCAGGACCTCAAGAGAGCTGTGCATAAACAAGTGCCCACAAACCTCAATGAACTGAAGCAATGTTGTAAAGAAGAGTGGACCAAAATTCCTCCACAACGATGTGAGAGACTGATAAAGTCATACAGAAAACAATTACTTCAAGTTATTGCTGATAAAGGTGGTTCTACAAGCTATTGAATCATAAGGTGTACTTTTTCACACATGGCTTCTCCATTTTTGCTTTCTTTTTGTAAAATAAATGACATGGTGTAATATGTCATGTGTTGTTGTTCATCTGAGGTTGTATTTACCTACTTTTGAGAACTGCTAAGGACCAGATGATTTTTATTATGTCCTGATACATAAAACCATAGATCTCAAAGGGGGTGTACTTTCTTTTTCACACGACTGTAGTTACATAGTAATATGTGGATATAATCACATTATGAAAATGTCCAAGCTGGAAAAATTTCTCTTGCACAAAAAAGTTGCAACTTAGTGATATAAAATGCAGGATGCTTAATCAACTTAAAGTAAGAAACATTGCCTGCAAATTTAACAGCCTTCTTAATTAATGCATGAAACTTAAAACTCCCTCATACTCCCTGCTGTTACTTGTCTGATATTTTGTATACTTAATCCCTTTTTAAAGAATTTCACTTTCTTCCATTTACATCTAATTTTGTTCGGGAAAAAAATAGGGTAGCTTATTGAGGCAAAAGGGCTGATTATTGAATTATGGAGTTACTTTTCAAACCAAATTTGTATGCACACCTAATAATTAGTTTAAAATCCAGTATATTATTTTCAGAGCCCTTTTTCAAAGATATGCGTAAAGATTTGGTGTTCTGAAGTAATAAGATTTACTGTATTTATTTTACTAAAACTGAATGACAGACAATAATAATAATGTTGTTGTTCTCTGGCAGACCTTAACAATAATATATACCTCTTTACAGGAGTTACAAAGGTGGATTATGGAGACATTTCTTCACGACTTGGACTAAGACACAAGCTACAGTGCAAGCCTTTTTCCTGGTATTTAGAGAATGTTTATCCTGATTCCCAAATACCACGACACTATTTCTCTTTGGGAGAGGTAACAACTTTATGTACAATACCATACAGTATGTAGTAAAATAAATATGTCATGCCTAAACACCTGTGCTTTTTCATATGGAAACCTATAAAGTTTGGTGCAGGGGGAATTAAAGCAGATTTTTTTCCCCTGGTGTGAAAATCTATCTGTAATAGGAATTTAGGACTGTATAACCATTTTTATATTAGCTTTGAAGTAAGCTTTCAAAGGAAGTTACTTTCCAGTCATTAAGGATGCCAGAGTTTACATCATGCCACTGATAGTTATTTTGCCATAGCAAACCATTTTTAAATATAAATAATTACAGATTATAAACAAAAAGAGAAAACCTTAGGTTTTCTAACTTCATTTCGTTTAATTTGGTTTAAAATATGTGTATAATATTCCAAATATGATTTAACATACAATTTAAAACATATATAACACTAATAAAAATAGATATAAAGCATTAAAAAGCCTAACTAAATACAAATTTTAAAAACCCAAAACAATATTTTTATTTATTTTTTAAAAAACATTAAAAAGCCTGAGCAATAGTAAGTAAAATCATACTTTTGCTGACTTCCAAATGTCTTGCAGAATCAAAAGATTTTCCTGATTTTTCAGAAAGCTAGCCTTTGAAAAAACTGTTGCAAAAGACTCCTAACAGAATCTAATCTCAGCTTCTGGAAAGTTTGCAGCATACCCAGATTTTTAAAGAAAAGAAATATAGGGACTACGTATCCCAGGCTACGTGAACTTTAAGATCAAAACTGATAGCAGAAAACAATCACATTTTAAGTCTTAGCAACATCAGAACTCTTGAGATCATATAGTTAGAAAAGACCTCAGAAGTTATGTAGTCCAGCCCCCAGCTTGGTACAAGATCTACTAAAACATTTCAGATGGCTATCCACCCTTTGAATTCCTCCCTAATATCAAACCTGAATCTATTTCTCTGCATTTCAAGTCATTGGTTCTGGTCTACCAATGTCTCCTCCTTTCTGTTATGACAACCCTTTAAATACCCTGAAGACTGCTATCATATCTTCCCTCAGTCTTCTCTTCTGCAGGCTAAATACAGTGGTACCTCGGGTCATGAACACTTCTGTTCACGACCAATTTGGGTCACGAACAGCACTGTTCGCAAAATTTTGCTTCCGTTCGCGAACTCCGCATCGGGTGATAAACAGGATCCGCGGCCATTTTCCCTGCTGTGACACGTGGTCGTGGCTTCCTGTAGGGAGGGGGACTCTCCCTCCAAACAATAACCGCCTCCCCACCCGCCTTCCTGTCCTCCACTCCAGAAGTCGCCTCGAGCAAGGTTAGCATTCTCTCTCTTCATACTGTACTGTACTGTACTTTGTTTCATATTTTTGTGGTTTAAAAAAAAAAAAAATTTGGTTCAGAACGGATTAACCGTAATTACATTGAACCTTATGGGGAAATTTGATTCGGGTTGTGACCAAAATCAGTTGGCGACCAAATTCGTAGGGGTCAGAATGGATTAACCGTATTTACATTGAACCTTATGGGAAAATTTGATTCGGGTCACGATCAATTCGGGTCGCGACCAGAGTCGCGGAACGAATTAAATTTGTGACCCGAGGTACCACTGTATAACTCTGTGGAGTCTATGCTCCTTTTTTAGCAAGTGCATCACAAAGTTGACTCATGTTCGACTTGTGATCACCCAGATCCTGTTCATGTGTACTTTCTATCAAGCCCTATCTCACCCTTCTTGTAATTGTGTCTTTTATTGTTTTCTCCCCAGATGCAAGACTTTACATTTCTCCTTGTGCATTTCTGTGCTTTATTGGAAATCGCTTGTTTTCATTGTGGTCTTTCTGTACCATATATGTGGGCACTGTGCCAGCACAGTTGGGTCCAGCAACCCTGTCAAATTGTATCTTAGTCCTTCAATGATGTATTGCTTTTCAGTTTGGTACATCAGTTAAATCCCTTATAGTCTTGAGGAAGTGGCCATGTTTTCTCTAAAACTGCATATTGTGAATAAAAAATCCAGTAGTTTTCATCTTGGTTTCCTAGCTTTCTAAATAAGAGACCCTTTGGACAGAAAACAAAGTTTGCAATCCATTAAAGGGTTCTCAGTCCAGAACTATCCTTTGCCCCCAAGGTTAATTCACTGTTACCTGTATCACAGGAGAGCTCTCTTATTTGATTTTATCCTAAGCTGTTTCAGCTTGGGTGTGTACTGCATTTCCAGTGTTATTTGGATAGGACAAAGAAACATAAGGGTTAACAAAGCCATTTCATTTCATTCCAGTCTAAAGCCTTGAGAGGTAAAATGGCTAATTCAGCTGTCTGTAGATGAGTTAAGAAAAGCATAGTCTATTTTGGTAAGCTATAAGGAAGCAGCCATCAGAGAATTGCAGCCCATTCCAAGAAGGTGACAGATATATCTGTAGTCTTTCAGAATAATTTGATGTTAATCACAAAGAAATTTTGTTGGCATACTCTCACATGTTTACTAAACCCTAAAAATACATATTTCCTCTTAAAACAATAAAGTCTTTAATAAAAAGGTATTGCAAAAGGTTCTAGATCAGTAGGGCTCTGGTCTAACTTATAGCTCAATACCATGACAATGTTCTACTACATCACAAAATAAAGAAACACTCTTGAAGGCAAAAGTGTTTTGCTTTGTTTTTTTACTATGAATATGGTCAGATTCTCACAGAGTGCTGTACCCTTTTATGCTTACCTTCTCTTAAAATAGCAATGATCTCTACTTTTTATCCCCCAGATCGAGGTTTTCCATGTTTCTTTTACTTTGGAAGTGTTGATCTGAACTAACTAACAAAGTTCTCTGGTGGAGGCTTGCAATTGTTTAGTTAGTGTCTAAATCACTTGAATCTATGACTACTTCACTCCATTATTGATTACAAGTCTTGGATGTGTCCCCACATAATAGTTAATTGATTTTAAATGACTTTTAATCACTTAATATTTTAAATTATTCTTGAAGACTCATTTGATCCTGGTGGTTTAAAATATGATTTTTTTAATCTGTAGCATTTTTATTCCTCTTTTTGAGAAAAAAAGACGCTCAGGCTGCATTTGTCCATCATGCTAATCACAGGAAACATATTATACCCATACTTGTTGCACCAGATATGTGCCTCCCATGCTGACTGGTATTTCAATCATCTTTATGTTGATATTGCAGTCATTTTTATGGTAGCTGGCCTATTGACATTTTCCCTACTTTTTATTTGAAAAACATTATTTGTTCAGG
Source organism: Liasis olivaceus (assembly GCA_030867105.1). Classification (NCBI taxonomy): domain Eukaryota; kingdom Metazoa; phylum Chordata; class Lepidosauria; order Squamata; family Pythonidae; genus Liasis; species Liasis olivaceus. The sequence goes on from CM061351.1 coordinate 63,483,903, forward strand.
ATAACTAGATTAGAGTTGGAGCCACTGCACATAGGATGGGAAAAATCAGAGCCTCCCTCTACCCCCTTAATGCTCTCATATCCATGGGAAATTAAAATAGACTCTAGAGCAGTCAAGATAATGTGGCAGTTGTGCATGTGCTGTCTCTGTGTTGTCCCCACCCCCCCTTCCTGTCTGTATGTGCACTGCAGTTAAGACTTACGGAGTTAAAACTTACAGAGAAAGCAAAAAGGAGATTTGAGAGAATATGAGCCTAATAACTATTTAAGACCCTGTCATCGAGTAGTTACAGAGAGGATGAATAAATTGGCCTCTTTCACACTTTCAAAGGCTAACATGCAAATTAGTTAATATATACTTGGTGTAAATATTTATATAAATAGTATGTTTTTTTAAATTTATCTTCAGATAAGAAATGTGGAAACAAATCAGTGTCTGGATAATATGGCAAGAAAAGAAAATGAAAAAGTTGGAATTTTTAACTGTCATGGAATGGGTGGTAATCAGGTAATGATCTAAAAGTTTTAATGTTAAAATATTTTTATTAGATTTTGAACAGTAAATGTTTAAAACTTCTATACTTAATGGTCTGTCTTGTTATGATTAATCAGTAATGGAGCTTACAAAAAGATATGTTGGAAAATCATAACTCCATTTTCATGAACAATCAGCATCTGATCAGCTTTAAGCTAGTCACTGGTATGAACAGGGATGGTGGATGGGTTCATACTAGTTAGCAAACCAATTCAAATGGTTTCCAGAATGAATTTGGCAATATTGTTGCCTCCTCTTGAAGCCCTGAGTGATTTATGGAATACGCAAACATTCTGGGCAATTAGCCAGTATTTCTGTGGCACTTCCACCAAGATAACCCATGTAAGCCTGCATGTCTTATGTGTGAAACAAAACTTTTTATTTTTTAAATACACATTCACACCCACGCACTCACATATCATTAATATTTAAATCAATTTAGTTGTCAGTAACGAAAAGGGGAAATTAACCATGTTAAATTAGTAAATGCAGTTCAAATTTCAAGTATATGAATCCTAATTAGTAGGCATTATTTTCTAGTATTTGTAGTAGCAATTGTCATCTCTGACATCAGTACAGATACTGGTAAAAAAGCTTTCACATTACACAATTTGTTAAGATTGTGTACTACTTGTGATGAGAGTAAGTAAACATAATACAATAGCTTACAACAGCATGATTGTAGTAAGCTAATAGAATTACAGTTTTCAGTAAAATAGAACAAAAAGTAATTCTAGATATACTGGGAATTTGGAAAATATTACTTTATTGCCACTAGGAATTTCATATATGCTATTATTTAGGAAACATTTTAAGTGGCTAAAAAGGAGATTCAGTTGGCGGGTTGTTTTCCAAATGTTTCATTAGGGAGAGGTTTTATACTCAGATTTTATAATGAAGTGGTGTATATTACTGTAATTAAATGTGGTTTTCTCTCAAGGTTTTCTCATACACCTCTAACAAAGAGATCCGAACAGATGATTTGTGCTTAGATGTCTCCAAACTTAATGGCCCAGTCACAATGCTCAAATGCCATCACTTAAAAGGCAATCAGCTTTGGGAATATGATCCAGTGGTAAGTCTTTTTATGACCCCAAACTCAAAACAGAAATAGGAATTTTTGAGAAAATATGTGGTTATAAATAGAAAACAGAAGGAAAACTGATGTAAGACATATCATTAATTTGTTTCATAGTATCATGGATGTTAGTGCCAGTAGGGAATAATAGCTGGTGGGTGTCAGAAAGGAGTGGACTCCAGAAAGCACTGTGTTCTCATTTCTGAATTACATAGATATTACAGCTGCATCTTTCCAAATCCATATAAATAGACCTTGCCTGTTTTCTTCTCTGGATTATAAATTACATATATTCAGAAGGAAAAAAATGTAATTTGTACAAGTATCCACCCATCATAATTAATATTTTGTACTTGGCTATATCCCAGACACATGTCTAGTCATAGTGATTCTAAGTGATTTTCAAGGCACATCTAGACAGAGTTGCAAGATAGTCTTTCTCAATGGATTCTGAATGAAAAGTGCAGTCAAAAAAATCTACCAGCATCTTTCCCTGGCCACAGTCTCAAACAGAGCTCTTCTCTTAAAGCAGTAGAGAGTGGTATACTAGTGATCACCAGATTTCACTAACTTGATTGGCCCTTGTAGTTTGATATTGGGCTTCTCTGTGCTGGCAGTGGCCACCACAAACAAGTTCCAAATCATTGACACAGCAGCACCTCATAGAGTCAGCCATATTCCCTTCTTGTGGGGATGTGATTTGTCTTAGAGTAGCAGAGAAAGTAGGTCTTTTTGCATTAATAGGACACACATTTTTCAGACAATTCTGTTTTTAGGTGGCAGATGATATAGCTAGTCCTTGGGTTACAATCACTCGTTCAGCGACCATTACAGTTACAATAGCACTGAACAAGGGGGACGTGTGATCAGTCCTCCAAGTTGCAGCCGTTGCAGTGTTCCCACAGTCACATGATCATGATTCAGGTGCTTGCACTTATGACAGTTGCAGTGTCCTGCAGTCACGTGATCACAATTTGCGACCTTCCCTGCCAGCTTCCATAAGCAAAGTCAATGGGGAAGCTGGCAGGAGGTCGCAAGTTGTTCCAGTAAGTCGCTCCTGCTTCCACTGCTTTTTCTCCTGAGGAGCCCCCACATGGCAGGGCAAATGCAGGCCTCAGGTGGGCGGCTGTCTGTCTGGCCACACTTGCGCCAGGCCATAGCACCCACTCCCCACCTGCCTGTAATCACTCTGGGCTGTAGTACCTGTCTACCCGCACTCATACCAGACCATAGCATAGCATCCTTCCACACTACTGCCGCAGCACCCACCCCCTTGCTCACCCACACTCACTCGCCTGCTGGCCTGCTTGCAAGCTGCTTAAGGAAAGGCTTGTCATGACCAGGACTTGCAACTTCCTGCCAACTTCCCCATTGACTTTACTCATTGGAAGCCAGCAGAAAGGCACAAGTCGTGGGTCACATGCGGTTCTTGCTTAATAGTCCGCAGTCCTTGCTTAACGACAGTAACAGGGTCTGCCAGGATTGCTGTCACTAAGTGATGCAGTCATGTGACGACATACTTTACAACCACATCACTTAGTGACAGAAATTCTGGTCCCAGTTACTGTTGTTAAGCGAGGACTACCTGTATGTCCATTCTGTGCAATCTGTTCTGATGTTCTCTAAAACTTATTCCCATCCTCCCTCTCTTCTAAGAATATCAGATTACCAGCTCCTAATCAGTCTCTGCAAGATTAAGTGGCTTGTTGTTTTGGTGCCTTTGAGTCAGTGTTGACTCCTGGCAACTGCCTTGGATAGTCCCTGTAGTCTTCTTGGCAAGATTTCAGAAGTGGTTTGCCATTGCCTGCTTCCTAGGGCTGAGACAGAGTGACTGGCCCAACATCACCCAGCTGGCTTTATGCCCAACGCGGAACTAGAAATCATGGTCTCCCAGTTTCTAGCCCAGTGCCTTAACCGCTACACCAAACTAGCTGTCTGTTAACTCGATTTAGGGGAGAGAAATAGTTATGCATCTTATTTTGACAATAAACAACAAAGAAGTTGGAGGCAGCTGTTCCTATTATGGGTTGTATTTCAGCTGCATTCTGAAATGTGGAGCAACGAGGAATTGTTTTATTTTAATTTTTATTATATTGCATAAGCTTAAGAAGTATAAAAAGTAGAGAATGTAAGAAACAAAAAGCAAAATGAAAACTAGAACATAAATATAGTGGAGAATTTGGTGAGACATTCTCCCTTCCCTTCCCTTCTTTTTCCCAGACTAATAACTAATTAAATATTTATGCTATGCTTTTAATGTTTAATATTAAACATTGGAAATATTTGCTTATATCTGTTTGTCATTTCATCTGCTGTTTTTAATTAGTCTCTTGACTCTTATCCTAGAACTCATATTCCAAATTCTCAATCTGCCTTTCTCTGTAATATATCATATATAGGGGAGCAATTCCTGCTTAAATTTGGTTAAACTTCTATTATGAATATATACTGTCAGTTTTGTTATTGCTGCATACTCACCAATTTTGGTCTCTCAGATTTGTATCATCAGCAGAGCTTTCATTTTCCAATGTTGTGCCAAGTTTGTTCTTGGCAGTGTCAGCATATAGCTTAGTAAGTTGTGATACTTTTGATTTAAGCTTTCTGGAATTGTTCCCAATAATTCAATATCCAGTCTGTTATTGATGATAAGCAACGTGCTTGATGATATAATTTAAAGTTTGGAAATACAAGTTCAACCTCTTTCTTTTAAATCCTGCAAAATTTTGAATCTTATGCTCCTTTCCCCCCCCACTCCATATGAATCTATTAATTATTCTTTGCCAGTTCTGCAAAGACTGGGATTGTTCATTGCCCCTGTCCAATCCACACCTAATACAGTTACCAACACAGTGAAGGAAAACCTTAGTAATTCACATTGATTCAGTGCTTGATCTCATCATTCCTCAATTCTGTCTTTGTTCTGGCTTGATTAATCCTCTACATCTTAGGATATACCTTATCAACGATGGCAGTGTGCTCCAGCACTGCCTGTGAATGTGACAGTTGCAGGACTGCAACCTGCAAGTGGTTCTCACTTCAACAGATTTTGAGGAAATACAATATTTTCTTCAACTTTTTGCTTTGATGAATGGACTGGGAGACTGACATGGATTAGGGAATTCATTACTGGTTCTCTTCAAATGCAGAACTTGGTTTGTCCCAGAAATAGAACCCTGCCTCAAAAAGCTCTACTTATCTAAAAGACAGTCTGTGCTTTCCAAGTTTTAATTTTCCATTGATCTTGGTATATTTGGTAGATCAATAAACACAGCAATGTAAAAATTGTTCTTGTCCCAATTATAGTCCATGATTTCTAAAATATGTTCAACCAGAAAAATGTTCATGTTGGCTGTGAATCTTGAAAAGTGCAAGAACCAGTTAGTGGACCAAGTTGATTCAGCATGACAAGCCTACCTTACCATAGTTCTTTTATTTCTCCAAACAACCTACAGCTACCAGTACTGTACTGAGCAGGGTCCTGTGGGAGATGTATTTCAGTCTGAAATGTCTTCATACATTTTTCCTCCAATGCCATCACTCACCGGAGTTGTGGCAAAGGCTGATGCTAGCTGCATACTGATTGGGCTTGCTTAGACTTATTTTTTTGAAGGGGGAAAAGACCCTTTTGGTTCCAATAATGCATTTAAAAATGCTCTGTAAAGTAATATTTAGTTATTTTTTTATTTTAGAATTTTCAGACTAATGTCAGATTGAAAAAATCTTTTTGCACCCGCACCATAGTCCATGATTTCTAAAATATGTTGTTTGTGAGATTTATCTACAGTATCTATCTATCTAGGCATATTTGTGAGTGTGAGTGTCTAATGCTCTTTTAGCACCATAGTACAGGCTCATGCTTGTCTCAGATGGTTAGACAGTTCCCTTTGAAGCTGTACTTGTTTTTTTCTATGTTCCTCATTTTCCCTTCTTAGCAGTATAATTTGCAGTTATTATATTAGTTTCAAGAATGATCAGTTATCTTATATAGCATAAATCATAGTCTAGTAAATTTATATGGATATGGTTTAAAATCAGCTTTTACCATTATTTAATGAACTATCATTAGAAAAAAAAATTAATTAAATTTTTGAGGGAAAATGTTTGATTATTTTAATCCACCTTGCTTTTGACTTTGCGCTGTGTATTTCATACCACTCTATTTTATAAGAGGCTTGTCCTCTGCTATAGAATTAAGAATCTTTTATGCAGTACCAGAGCAAAGTCAGTGAACACCACCTGACAATTCCAGGAGACTACCAGGAGATTTTAAAAGCTTTATTTCAGCAACATAAGCATCTCACATTCACTCTCTCAGTCATTCAGATCTTACATACCAAAGACCTTGTTATCACTGGCTAGGTGCCAAATGGTATGATGTCCCTTGGACTACTCTTTTTGAGATGAATCTTAAAGGAGTGGAAGATGAGATTTCAAACTTTTCTTCCTTCTAGCTCTCTTTTATAAACAATGCTGAATTACCTCAGCTTGATTGCTGAGTTACCTAACATAACTTGTGTTACGATCATTCATCACTATCTGGTAGTTGTCCATCTGGTCAAGATGTTCTTTTCCATGACTGTTCCATAACCATGGGGAATACAAGAGTCTTAGTAGAAAAATGTTATCAATAATTCTGTATTGCTTCATAAAGTCGAACCATAAGAGACTGTGTTGTGTTTAACTGTATCTCAATGATTTGGTCTTATGTTGGGTTAACTCTCTCTCTCCCCCTCTTCTTTCCTTCTCCTCCATGCATGCCTTTGAACAAAGAAATTAATCCTGTTGCATGTGAACAGTAACCAGTGCCTGGATAAAGCCACTGAAGAAGACAGCCAAGTACCCAGTATCAAAGACTGTAATGGTAGCCGTTCACAGCAGTGGCTTCTTCGTAATGTCACCCTTCCAGAAATATTCTGAAAGGTTTATAAGACAAGGATTGACTGGACTACCTCAGCAAGTGCATTTGCTACATTCTTATGTACCAAGCAAAGGCTGCAAGATCCTTGACCAGTGGAGCAGTCTCTTCTAAAGTTCTGAGAGCTGTGAGCCAGCCATCCTGGTGTTTAAACATATGGAGCTAACTAAAGGAGTACTTGTGATGCTTTATGCACTAATGTTTACAAGAAATCATTTTGTAGAATACAGTACTTGGACAGTGGAAACATAATCAAGGAAATATGCTCTCTGGAGAACAGCACAGCTTAGTTTGCTTGTACATCAGCAACCTCCCAAGGTGCTGTCAAAAATATTCCTAAGATGTTTGTGCAACATTCAATATTTACCCAAGGGTCATATGAAAATATAAATGAGGCAGATTCAAAATAAAAGAGAAAAATCATTGACACAAAAATGTGTAAAACAGGGTTTAAAAGCAAGAAATCAGAACTATTAAAACTTACAACTCCAAACATCAAATGCATATGTAGTTAATTTGATCTCAGTGGAAAAAGATGACCAAGCGGAATAACAACTTTTTGTTCAACTACGTGGTGATCCATTAATATATTTTTTTTTCTTGCAGTAAAGGCCTTGAACTTATTTTAAACAAAGCCAAAATTGACCATAAATAAAATTGGCTCTCCAAATGTTGGATTAACTTTAAAAAATTTTGTCTTGTGGAGTTTCATAACTTGTTGCTACTTTTTTTCAGTGATCTGATTTTTTTTACTTTTTTGTGTGTGATTTGCTACTTAAGTTAAAAGTGTGTCAGCTAGCTTTGATCTGACAAGAATTTATTAGTGTATTTTAAATTTGTTAACTGATTATGCTTTATGGCCATATCTCCTACTACTGTATTACAAATTTCTTTGCAGCAATAAATCTTTCATTCCTTGATTCCAGTCACCAGAGCCTGCAGATATAACTTATTCAGGTAATAAGTAGCTGGCATTTGAATGTTTCCTTAAAGCATATTTCCATTCCATTTTAGGATATCACTCATATTTTTGAATTGTAATGTTCTACTTTTTTCTAATAAAATCAAAGAAAATTGCTAAATAAGCCTTTTTTTAAAAAAATGATAAACAGTATCTGCAAAGCTGCTTTGCTGTGCCCCGCCCCCAATTCTGGAGCTGGCAGAAAATCATATCACCCTAAATCTTGCTGCCCCCACAGCATACCCTTATAGCCTAGATCAGGCCTGTCCTGCACTCCTGACCACGCAGCTGTAACATGCAGCATTCTAAGGCTGTGATTACTGGTTCCCAATTCTAGCCCTGCCTATCATCATCTAGTTTTTACAAAGCCTCCTCTAGTCAGCATGCATAGTATTCTGGTTACCCCCATGCACTATCATTTTATTCTTTTCTCTTTTCCATTGTACCATCAACCAACTGAACTTTTTTTAATACTGGAAATTGAGAACTGGTCAACTGTTTGATCTAATAATCACTGGGTGGCAACAAAGAATTGGTGGTTTCATATTTCTAGGCTCCCATCTAGTGTTCATCTGCATTTGTGCAGCCAATATAGCTGAGAACTGGAATTTGAGAAAGGGGGTCAGCTGTGGGGATTAGTGTGAAAGTTGTAAATTACCCTTAGAACATAATGTGAGGAGAGGAAGTATAGAACCAGGGCTTCCCTGGAATACTTGAGCAGTGACCACTACAAAGGGAATTCCCTACCCCACAGGCTGCAGTTCTTTCAATCACTTTTCACACATACTAAGTCAAGCATGAACCAGTCAATTTCAAGACTTCACAGTCTTGTTCAACCAGCTGACTAATCCAGATAAAAGAAGTGGCTGGAGAAACAAGTTCTGACCTTCCTTGAAGCCAAAACAGTTCTGAAGGGCAGGTGGAGAGATCGGGGACTGGACTGAAGGAGGCTGTCCTGCAGGAAACTAGCAGAACGAATTGAAGGCACAAGATAGTTGGCAGAGAACATGTCATTTCAACCTGCCTCCCTGATGCACATCAACTTTGCTCCCATGCAGCATCTTGAAGTAGGATGTTAGAATACCACTTCCAGAGTGTAGCACTTAAATTGTCCTTGGACTGTCTCAGCTGCAGAAGGCCACTGAGATAAAGGTGGAGAATTGCAGACATGGGCTCAGTAAACATCCTTGCACCATGGCAAGGAAGTCATGTGGGTTTGCCCACAGAAAGATAATTTGCCAGTGTTCCCACAGTCCCACACATTTCCCACAAATCCACACATTTCTTCCCCAGGGCATCACCCCCCTCAAAAAAAGATCATATAGTAAAATAATGATGGTATAATTTCCCAGAGTTCAGCTGTAAAGAAAATTTTAAAAATGCATTAAGCTACAGTAGACTTAACACATGTATTAACTTAAAATCAAATTTAAAAAGACCCCCTCCAAATTTCATCCCCATACTATCTATTAATGCCACCTCTAACCTTCAGCTACAAAAATACTGATAGAAAGAAAACATGGCCCAAGATACAGCCCAAAGTAACAAAAAGATTGCATGCCATTGGTATGCATACAGACTTGTTTACAATGATTGCTTAACTTGTAGTTCAATCTAAGCTGTGCCTTTTAGAAGTCAGATTTTAAATCTGGTATATTTTCAGAGCAGAGAAAGCTCTTCTAAATTACAGGGTGACTCTAGTAATAAACATTTAATGAGTTCTAAATTGTTGATTGAGCATATAAACAAGTAGAATCATAACACCAGACATTCAAAAGTAAACATGTTGAAGAGAACATAAATATTTTAAGATCCATATTCAATATTTCTATTAAAAACAATATACAGGTGAGTAAAATTTATTAAGGAAAATGTTAGTTCACAAATGGCAACCAAGTTTGACAACATTTTTCTTCATTGTATTCATTGAATTCATTATAGACTATTGCACTTTAATGACAATTTTGGGGGGCCAAAAATTCCCAAAGAAAATGCAGTATACTGGTTTTCACAGTATACCTATGAATGTTTCTTTGTGTGCAGTTGTTTGTGTGTGAAAAACTGTTCTGTACAAATAGAGTTCAGTTAATTTTGTAAATAGTGAACTTTGTTTTCGATTTTAGACAGATGCACACTGTCCTGACCCTGTTTTTGTGGGTTTTTTTCCAAATGCAGTTTTTAGCAGGTATATATTGTTACATACGTAAGTACATACAGTTGATATACAGTGTGCCATAGGCCTGAAGGACCTATGAGAAAGAGCTAAAGAACTAGAAATGTAGAAACATTACAATCATATTCTTTCCTTTTGGGATAAGCAACATTATACAAAGCATAAAAAAGAGAAGTAGTAAGCAAAATAAATTAAAAGCAAGAGATAAAAATTAGTTTACAGCAACACCATTCACTATACCTTTCTACCCTTACAAACCATCCTTGTTTCCATCAAATCTACACAGATTCATACACTGCTTTTTGTTCTTTAAATTTCTCATCTCTTTCTTTTGAGGATCTCATCAGCTACATCCAACCACAACATGCTCAAATTTTCTTCCTCCTTTTGACCATTCCTCCTTTATATACATGTTGCAGTCTGATTTTTATTCATTCTCTCTGTATGGCCATACCATCTCAATGCACTATTTTTGAACTAGGCAATCACTTTTGTATTCATTCATTCATTCATTCATTCATTCATTCATTCATTCACCACTCATTCATTCTTGACTCTATCTCTTCTTATTTTACTACACATTTATTAAGTAACCCTGGCCACCAATACAGGACAGATGTCACAGTCAGATCATCCTCATGTCATTATCCTCACATATTCAACTCTTACTTCCCTATTATAAATTGGGCAAAAGCACAGCTAGTCTATAAGGAGTGAACGTATGTCAAAAGAACTGAAAACAACTACAGCTACTATGCACTAGTTTTCTACCAACATTTGTGGAGCTGAAAATTTGTCTACAGGTAGCCCTTGCTTCGCGGCCATTCATTTAGTGACCATTCAAAGTTACAATAGCACTGAACAAGACTTATGACCGGTCCTCAAAGTTGTGGCTGTCACAGCATCCCTGCGGTCAGGCACTTGGCAACCAGCATGCAATCATAACGGTCAATGGGGAAGCCGGCAGGAAGTTGTAAGTTGCAGTCATGTGACATCACACTTAACAACCGCATGTGATTCGCTTAACTACCACAACCAGAACTGCTGGAACTGCCATCGTAAGTTGGCGTGGTCACGTGATTTTTTGCTTTATGACCATATCACTTAGCAATGGAGTTCCCGGTCCCAATTACAGTCGTTAACTGAGGACTACCTGTATTTTCCCATTTTTAATAAACATTTGTATCAAGGGAAATTAGTCTATTTGATCTATTTTTTTTGCCATTTTCCCTGTCAAACTACTATAGTCTTTGATAGATTAATTTCTGAAACCTCCATTGCTCATTGCATCAATGCCCAGAATCATTGGGAGTCAGGTGGCATATAAATAAAATAATAAAATAAATAAGAATGATCTAATATTTGGAGCAAATTGTTCAGTTTCACGGCCAACAGCATAGCATGGTCTGCATACAAAACAACATTCGCATCTCCAACCAGCATGCCTCTAATGTCACCATAAGTAACCAAGGGGATAGAATACATCCTTGTCTTATGCTATCCTGAATATCAAATCACACTGAGAATTCACTTACTGTCATGCATGTTTTGCATCTATCATATACCATTCTTATCACATTCAGCTCCCAACCTTCAATACTGCGTTTGAGAAAACCATTCCATAATTCAAGCATAAGAGAGCCAGTGTGGTGTAGTGGTTAAGGCATCAGGCTAGGAACCAGGAGACCATGAGTTCTAGTCCCACCTTAAGCACAAAGCCATCTGGGTGATCTTGGACCAATCACTCTGTCTCAGCCCTAGGACGCAGGCAAGGGCAAATCACTTCTGAAATCTTGCCAAGAAAACTGCAGGGACTTGTCCAAGCAGTTGCCAGGAGTCAACACTGACTTGAAGGCACAACAAAATCAAGCATATTCACCTTATTATACACTTTATCTAAATCAACAAATGTACAATAAATGCTCTCATATCCAAATATCTTGGCTGAAGAGCAAATGCCTGGCCTGTACACCCTTGCCTGGCAGAAACCCACAGTACACTTCCCAAATTTTGCTCATTGTTATTTTTTGTAGTCTCTCAGAGTTCTACCAAACACCTTCCCAGGGACACTTAAACTTTAGTTTTTGTATAATTTTGTATCATTATTTTCCCTTTGTGTAAGTGAACAATAACTGCATTCCTCCAATGCTCAGGCAAACTCCACAAATATTAAAGTCTCACAGGCACTCCATAAGCAAAACCTCATTCCTATTTTAACTATTGTAGAAGTGTGTGAACGTGATCTGGTGCTGGCTCAGTGCCTGGAGGCTGTAAGTGCCTGAATGGGGAGAAAATGGCTGCGACTCAACCCTAGCAAGACAGAGTGGTTGTGAGTTTTGGCCCCCAGTGTCAGGAGAGTTGACATCTCTGACTCTGGACTGGGTAACACTCCCTCGGACAGATCTGGTGCACAATCTACACAGGGCTGTCCTTGAAGACCACCTGAAAGCTGCAACTGGTCAACAATGTAGCAGCACATGCAGTTTTCGGTATCCCGCGGTTCACCCAAGTAACACCACTCCTACGTGAGCTCCATTGGCTTCCAGTTGCTTTCCAGGTACAATTCAAGGTCCTGGCACAGGACCAGGTTACTTGTGAGACTGCCTCTCCCTGAGGGTATCTGCCTATCCTACTAGGTTAGATAGGGTGGGTGCACTCCATGTCCCCTCCCTTAAATGTTGCCATCTGATGGGACCTCGGAGGCATGCCTTCTCGGTGGTCACCCCAGTCCTTTGGAACAGCCTCCCACTGGAGATCAGAACGACCCCTATCCTTTTAGTCTTCTGGAGGGCTGTGAAGACCTGCCTCTTCCCCCAAATATTGGGCTAGGATAGGGGGTTGAGCTGTGAGGATGTTTGGTCTGGTGCCTGGAGGGAAGGGTATGTTTTTAACTATGTTTTACAGATTATTGTAAGCCACCTAGAGTCACTGTATGAGATAGGCAGCCATACAAGTCCTACAAATAAATAAATAAATAAACCAAAGCGAAGTCATTTTATGCGCAAGAAAGCATTTTTAACCTGGATGTAATTACTCTAGGAAATTAATTTATGTGCAGGAATTTTTGACTTCCCTTATTATATTAAAGTATCTGAGAACGAATATGGGGATGAGGAAGGCTTCAGCTGAACCATGTGGAAGCAAAAGGAAGTAATTATGAACAGTGGAAACTAGGCTGAAAACTTAAGCAAAGGAGGTGTTTAATTTTTTATCAGAGGCCATTAATCTTATACTATGTAAGTACCTAAGCTTTTTAAACACGCTTTTTATCCTTACTTATGTCAGATTCAGCCTAGGAAGCACACACTGCTAGCGCAGAGCCATTGGTCAGTCTCACCACCTCAGGCAATAGGTGATTAAGGCAAGGAAGCAAGGCAACCTCAGGCAAACTACCGACAGGGGACGGGCAGTTAACTCGCAGCAGGGAGCCATCTAGAAGTGGCAAACTGGAGTGCAGCTGGCTCCCCAGGTGCCCCGGGGCAACTCCGGCTTACAATACACCGGGAGTGCAGCAATCCAGAGGCAATCGGCAGGTAATTCAAAACCAGATAAAAACAGCCACACCAACTCAACATGAGAAAAGCCCAAGGAATGCAAGGGCAAGACAGACAAAGGATGAAAATTACAACACAACAGAAACCGGCTGAATCTGCCATCAAGGCGAGGGCAAGGGGCGGAACCGAGGGGTACTGCGGGTAGGGGGGAACCCTACAAAACTATTGTAAGAAACCGTGCCAGGCCAATCCCAGTTTTGTCTATAACTGCTACGCATTGTTGTTGTTGTTGTTGTTTAGTCGTTAAGTCGTGTCCGACTCTTCGTGACCCCATGAACCATATTGCGCCAGGCCTTCCTATCTTTCACTGCCTCCCTGAGTTTGCTCAATTTCATGCTCATTGCTTCAGTGATGCTATTTAGCCATCTCATCCTCTGCCGTCCTCTTCTCCTTTTGCCTTCCATCTTTCCCAGCTACGCATTACACCTGAATAAACTAGCTTTCGTCCGAGCCTGTGCCTCACAAGGGTTCTGTTCAGCGGCGAATGCAGCAAACCTTACAACTTAGTGGAGAACTATATTTTTTTCTTGGGCACTAGCATTTGTTTCCACAATACTCTTCAGTATATAATTATCATATCCATATGAATTCTGAAATATTCCTGCCAATGTTCCCTCACTTCATTTCATTTTGTCTGCTGGAGGTCCTTATTTAATTCTTTTCAGCAATCTAGAAAGTGTGATAGTATGCATATCTATGTATTGTATATTGTATATATTATATGATACACATATTATATAATTACTATATAGTAATTTTAACAGAGTGTAATGCCACACTCATTAGTCAATTCTTGATACTTGCTGGCATAGATTTTATAGAAATATTATGCCATGAGGAGTTCCATGAGATATTTCAAATTCAGAATCCAAATAATCCTCCCATAGTTTTGAGCTTTATAAGAGAATCTGTTGTTCTTAGTACAAGTTTTATTTATCATTTGAGAGGTTCCCTTGCTGTTAAATAAAATAGAAATACTGTACAACAGTCTCTGAATACTGTTAGTGATTGATACAATTTACATATTTTACAAAGAAATAATTGAACTTGGCTCTTTCAAAATAGGTTAATACTTGATTCCTTTTTCAGCTCTGAATTGTTGGTATTTTAGTCTTTTTTTTTTTTTTTTGTATAACAATAAAAGAGAAAAAAATCAGGTTTGGCCAGGCAGGTGTGTGTGGGTATTTTAGTAGAAACAGGTCTTGCAATATGCTGACTTCTAATAATGTCTAGTTGGTTACATTTGGTACAAATTGGAGGTTCAATCAAAATAAACTTTAAGGGCAATTCCATGTATAATATTCTGCAGTAGTCAAACTTAGGTCTAAGCACAAGTCCAGGAGAAACACAAAGTTGCAAAGATGGTCCTTCAGAAGAAATACAATCCTTTCAATAATCAGGGGTATGTTATTTCTTTTCAGTATTGCTTTGCTTAGATATGTAGCTACAGTATATCTTACATTTTTGTCCCTTTGTCTATTTGCTGATTAATTATTGCTATCTCTTGTATATACAGGTGAAACTCGAAAAATTAGAATATCGTGCAAATGTTCATTTATGTCAATATGGCAACTCAAAAGGTGAAACCAATATATGAGACAGACACATTACATGCAAAGCGAGATATGTCAAGCCTTACTTTGGTATAATTGTGATGATTATGGCATACAGCTTATGAAAACCCCAAATTCACAATCTCAGAAAATTAGAATATTACATGACATCAATAACACAAGGATTGGAAATAGAACAATATCGGACCTCTGCAAAGTATAAGCATTTGTACTTGAACTCAGTACTTGGTTTGGGCCCCTTTTGCAGCAATGACTGCCGCAATGTGGCGTGGCATGGATGCTATCAGCCTGTGGCACTGCTGAGGTGTTATGGAAGACCAGGATGCTTCAATAGTGGCCTTCAGCTCCGCTGCATTGTTCGGTCTCATGTGCCTCATCTTTCTCTTGGCAATGCCCCATAGATTCTCTATGGGGTTCAGGTCAGGCGAGTTTGCTGGCCAATCAAGCACAGTAATCCCATGGTCACTGAACCAGGTTTTGGTACTTTTGGCAGTGTGGGCAGGTGCCATGTCCTGCTGGAAAATGAAGTCAGCAGCCCCATAAAGCTCGTCTGCGGAAGGAAGCATGAAGGGCTCCAAAATCTCCTGGTAGACGGCTGCGTTGACCCTGGACTTAATGAAGCACAGTGGACCAACACCAGCAGATGATGTGGCTCCCCAAATCAACACAGACTCTGGAAACTTCACACTGAACTTCAAGCATCGTGCATTGTGTGCCTCTCCATTCTTCCTCCAGACTCTGGGTCCTTGGTTCCCAAATGAGATGCAAAAGTTGCTCTCATCAGAAAAGAAGACTTTGGACCACTGGGCAACAGACCAGTTCTTTTTTTCTGTAGCCCAGGTAAGACGCTTCTGACGTTGTTTGCTGTTCAGGAGCGGCTTGACAAGAGGAATTTGAAGCCCATGTCCGGGATCCGTCTGTGTGTGGTGGCTCTTGATGCACTAACTCCAGCCTCAGTCCACTCCTTGTGAAAGTCCCCAACACTTTTGAATGGCCTTTTCCTGACAATCCTCTCCAGGCTGCGGCCATCCCTGCTGCTTGTGCACCTTTTTCTACCACACTTTTCTCTTCCACATAACCTTCTATTGATGTGCTTTGATACAGCACTTTGGGAACATCCAACTTCTTTTGCAATTACCTTTTGGGGCTTCCCCTCCTTATGGAGGGTGTCAATGATGGTTTTCTGCACAACTGTCAGGTCAGCAGTCTTTCCCATGCTTGTGATTCCTACTGAACCAGCCTGAGAGACCATTGAAAGGCTCAGGAACCCTTTGCAGGTGTTATGGATTCATTAGCTGATTAGAGTGGGACACTTTGAGCCTAGAATATTGAACCTTTTCACACTATTCTAATTTTCTGAGATTGTGAATTTGGGGTTTTCATAAGCTGTGCGCCATAATCATCACAATTATACCAAAGTAAGGCTTGACATATCTCGCTTTGCATGTAATGCGTCTATCTCATATATTGGTTTCACCTTTTGAGTTGCCATACTGACATAATTGAACATTTGCACGATATTCTAATTTTTTGAGTTTCAGTTGTATATCTAAGCTTCTTATAATTTTTTCCAGCTGTCTTATTTCCAAAGAACTCAATTTGTTGTACTTTTTAAAGAAAAATCACTTATCTATTGTTATTCCAGTGTTGGGTTTACACTAGCATCATGCATTCCAAAGCTGTTTGGATCTGGTCACACTAGTAGAAAGAGAAAGCTGTAGCCATATATTTAAAAGCTTAGTCCTACGGAAGGAGAATCTCCCATTCTGCCTCATCCCCCACCCCCACCCCCGC
Source organism: Liasis olivaceus (assembly GCA_030867105.1). NCBI lineage: Eukaryota > Metazoa > Chordata > Lepidosauria > Squamata > Pythonidae > Liasis > Liasis olivaceus. The sequence continues at coordinate 63,500,486 of CM061351.1, forward strand.
TTTGGCATTAAAAATAAAAATAAAAAGACTTTTCAGGTGTGGTAATACCAGGCTGTACAGTACAGGCTGTAACAAAATCATGTTTATTTGGTCAGAAGTGGCATAATTTATTTATTGACTTACTCAAAGTTTATTTTATTTAGTTTAGTTGCTAGCAGTTTTTTTTTTTAATAAATCACTAAATATAGTTAAAAATAACACTGCCACCAACCCAACATGACAATTTTATTTATGCTATCTTCTTTCAACAGCTCTTGGTAACATTGTGTCTTAGGTATGTGGATCAGGGGGTATTATATTCAGTCTCTCAATTGCTCAGAGAACCAGTTGTTTATAAACAATCAAAACATTATTTAACAAGAACACTGTATTAATAAATATGGGTATAAGTTCTTTCTGTTTAGAGGTTCAGAATTTTATATTTATTTCCAGAATGGCAGCTTACTTTGTCACAAGAATACCAATGCCTTTTTCTATATATTGTCTCCTTTTTGTACTCTTTCCCTCTCTTTATTCTGTTAACTGCTTTTATTCCCACCCACCCCTCTTTTTCTTAGCTTCCTATCTTCTTGAGCAGGAGCTGTGAGTCCAGGAGGACCCCCAAATTGGACACCAACTGTTAGGGGAAGGGCAATCCTGTTGAGGATCACCACCAGATCCCGGGGGGGAGGGGCGACTGAAAACCCAAAGCTACCCCGTCTTGCTAGGGTTGAGTCAGAGCCAGTATCTCTCGATCCAGACCCTCACAACCTCCAGGCACTGGGTCAGTACCTCAACAGCATCACCTGACTGGCTAGGGGTGGAGATGTACAACTGAGTATTGTTAGAAAGTAGTTATTAAAAAGCTAAACCAATGCCATTTAGAAGAGAAGTTAGTGTTTTGCTATTACACAGAAACAAGAGAGTCGTGTACATAGATTAGAAAGGAATGTAAGGACAAATGTTATAGCAACAGAGATAAGGTATGCCAATTAGAATGTGAGAAATTAAGCGATTCCTTATTATGAAAGTAAAACTTGAAAATTCTAGAACTAGACAAGCAGAGACTACACCTCACTATAAAATGGCTTTGCACCCCTTGCAATTGGTCGACTGCATTCAATGCTTTTGCCTTGTGTGCTAAATAAAACTCTTGAACTCTGATTTACAATGTCTGGTATTTTGACCTGAGCAAGTAATCAACTATAGGGAAGGCATTCTTCCAACAGTATAATCAGTATACTGATGGTACCACTCCCTCTGCTGTCGAATGACCTCACCCAGTGGTTTCATGGAGATGTTAAAGAGAAGGGTGAGAGACTCAAGCCCTGCAGCACCTCACATTATAGGGGCCTAGGGCTGGACTTTTCCCCTCCCCATCACCAATGGGAATTGGCCAATCCCTGAAGCCAGTCCAGAAGAATACCACAGTTGATGGTATTGAAAGCCACCAAGAGATCCAGGAGGGCCAGGACAGTTGCACCACCTCCATCCTGAGACCCCAGAGGTAATCCACAAGCACAACCAATGCCATGTCAGTAATGTACGCCAACTTGAACCCAGACTGAAAAGGGTCTAGATAATCTGCTTCATCCGGGGCCCTCTGTAGCTGAGTGCCAATCACCCTCTCAACCACCTTCCCTAGAAAGGGAAAGTTAGAGACTGGACAAGTTATCCAACACTGTTGGGTCCAAGGATGACCTCTCGAAAAGGGGGCACACCACTGTTTCCTTCAAACTCAACTAGATAGTATTCTAACAACACCAATTTCTGATACCAAATGGCATCCATTTTAATTATGAATATGAGGAATTTTATCCAAATGTACAGCAAATTCATCCCAGTGTGAGAAATCCTGTTGTATATAACAGAACTTTCATATCCTTTTATAGACAAATGCTTTCTCCTTACTTTTCCCCAATTTTGGTTGGTGCTATATCTGAAAACATGCTGATCACATATGAGCGAGATTAACACACATTCCTTTATGGAAGCTAGGTCATGGTCAGTGAACATCACTAATGGTAAAAGCCTTCCCATTAATCAATCTAATCAAATAAATGTTGGAAGAAAAATTGCACATAGATCTCTTTTCTTGACATGACATAAATACCCTCTTCTGTAGTTAAGATTAGATCCTACACCTGACAATTCTTGAGGTGTGCAAAATATTTTGAATTCAAAAAATTTAAAAGTTCAAAACCAGCTCTGAGTTTGAAACTGCTGTTCTGACCTCATTGGAAGTGTTCCAACAATGTTGCAACCATTCTGGAATTACAACTATAATTTCAAGTTGAAACAGAGTTATCATAAACTGAAATTACTTCCAGTAAGATTGAAGCAGCCATTTCAGGCTCAAAATGTTTCAGGTTCAAAACATTTTGCATATGCCTGAATGGCTCTACCTGCCTTCTGAAACCTTCTCCTCTTTTCACAACCAGCAAGCAAATACTGTTTCTTGCTTAGCCCTCAAGTCCAATATTTTATCCGTCTCCCTTAGTAATCCAGTCAAAACAACTACCAATCACCGTTTAAAATAATATGCTGCTGGTGGTGGCGACGATGCTATTCATGGCTGTGAAGAATATAGCGGGCAAAGCTCAGCCACAAAGAAAAGAACTTATAAACGCTCGCCCGTCTTTCTTCGAGAGACGTTGAAGTCAAATTTGCTAGTCGACTAACGCGGAACGTTCGTGCGGGAATTATTGTTCCCCACCGTAACCGAAAAAAGTTTGGAGTTCTTTCCGGTTCCGTCGACTATTAAGCTTGCGCCGGTCTAGCTTTTCCGACTCTTTGGGCGTCGTTGGATTTTCTTTGGGCGAAGAGATGCGGAAGCGCCCGTTCTTGGAAGCTGCAGCTCGACAGTTGGCGAGAACGTGTCCAGCCCAAGCGCGGTTTTTGCTGTAAGGCTTTATGTGCACATGGCTTTCCTGTCCGTCTCTTATTTCTACCTGTTTCCAAAAATGCCTCTAATAGCGCTCATCTCCGCTCATGTCGCGGCTGCCGCATTTTCAAGCGTACAGCAAATTCATCGCAGTATAGCCAAGTTTCGTGGTTTATAACTCTCTCCCTTCTAATTAAAAACTCTGGGCGGCGTGCAACATTTAAAAGTAGTAAGATAAACAACAAAAGAAAAGAGCGAGGTATGTCCAGAAGAGGAAACCAAAGCTCACGTAAGAGGCTCGCATATATACTGTATGTTGTACGTTTCTTTACATACTAGAATATGCGGAGTCGTTCAGTGCGTTTTAATTAAGTCAGATGTAAACAAGACCTAAAACAGGACTGGTAACTAACAGTAAAACCCATTTTTATTTATCTGAAGATGTTTTAATGTTGCGTTTCTAAAGAGCACAGAGTTCATGTAGTCTTGTATAATAGATATGGCCACGGAGGTCACGTCTCGGTCTTTAAGCCTTCAGATTTTTTTACTTCAGCATTTCAGACTCCCTTGTACACATGTCATTACAGTTTCAGCAATATCGTAGGCATTCTTTAAGAATTACTTTGCTGAATCAGGTCAGAATCAACAGTAGTCCAACATTCTTTACTACTTCCCAGCTGTTATTAGGAGACTAATAAATGAACCTTCTATCTATTGCTCACTACTAATATAAATTTAAGTAGAGTGTTTATTGTGAAACTGGTACTTACCTGTTTCTCTCCTAAAAAGAAGTGATCACTAGATAGGTATTCAGTTTTGTATTTCTTCAAAACTCTTAGGGCAAGATCTTTTTTGTCATCTTCACTTCAAAAATTTTAATTGTGTGAAATTAATTTAAGACATTGAAAGCACAACTGTATAAAATACTTTGATCAGTTAAAATGAATGAATAAATACTAAAGTTTGATCTGTGAAATTGGCAACCTCTGTTAAATGTTTGTGGCTATCCCAGATTCACTTTTATACTTTTCAGACATTCCCAGTTAAATTCTGCATCTGATTGTCAATATTCATAAGAATATTTCTATATTTCTTTTACCACAAGCTCATTTTATTATTGATATTTCTCAGATGACTATTGTTATCTCAGATGAAGACATTACAGTATACAGTATTGGGAAACATGCTAATTACTATTTAAATTGACCTTTTAACAATTTTCTGTTCTGGTCAGTATTTTAAAATGATTGCTATTCTTTTATTGTCTGTTTTTATTATTGATTTTGATTTGTTATGCATCACCTTGATGTAATGTAATAAAAAAGTTATATAAACGCAACATTATATATAGCTCATTTCTTTTTTGTCATGTCTTCTCCACAGATGGACACTCAGCAACATAGAAGGTAATTGCACAGAAGCTGTGGTGCACCAGAAAATTCAGATTAAAAGCTTTTGAGATTCTTCTTTTCTGTGCCTTCAGGACTTTTAATCTTTCAAAAATGGAGTCTATAAATTACTTTTCTTCTTAAATATAAAAGTCAAATTTCTATACTATGGTCAATAATTCTATAATTTAAAAAGCATTGAAGTATTAGATGCCTTTTTTTACTTCCATTCTGATCATGATTGCATGCAGGAGAGAAAAAAGCGAGATGGGAAGTCATGAGATGAACAGTGTAGTCCAGGGTGGCATACCTAAAATATTGTATTAGGAGTAACATTTAGATTCTTCACCAGTGTTTATGTATCATCTCCATCTCTGTCATTATCTAATATTAGTGCTGTGCTTAATTTGCATGAGATTTGAACTCAAGGAGTTTGATTTCATTATAACCCAGCAATGTGATTAGGGAGGGGTTGAGTTAAATGTTGTCTCATGGAAGCTTGCTTTTTCAACATACTGAATTGTTACACTGAAGAAAATAATTAGCAATGTGCTACTAATCACATATTCTCAATAAAATGACAAAGCTGCTCCTTGAAATCTCTATTTATAAATAGAGATTTTATAATTTTTTTTTAAAAAATAACAGTCCTATAGAATCTTGAAGACTAACATATTTATCATAGCTACTTTATCAGATGAATTGAAGTTTTTGTCTTTTTTTTTTAAAGATGGAATATAAGTCATTAAATGACTGGTAAGCCTGGAAGCTAAAACTTATGGATAATTTTCTCTTAAAGGTAGACTATTTCTATAGAAATAGTTCCAGAATAAAAAAAATAAATCCTTATTTAGTTAATAAGTGCTTCCTGAAAGTAACTACAGGTGAAACTCGAAAAATTAGAATATCGTGCAAATGTTCATTTATGTCAGTATGGCAACTCAAAAGGCGAAACCAATATATGAGATAGACGCATTACATGCAAAGCGAGATATGTCAAGCCTTACTTTGGTATAATTGTGATGATTATGGCGTACGGCTTATGAAAACCCCAAATTCACAATCTCAGAAAATTAGAATATTACGTGACATCAATAACACAAGGATTGGAAATAGAACAATATCGGACCTCTGCAAAGTATAAGCATGCATATGTACTCAGTACTTGGTTTGGGCCCCTTTTGCAGCAATGACTGCCGCAATGCGGCGTGGCATGGATGCTATCAGCCTGTGGCACTGCTGAGGTGTTATGGAAGACCAGGATGCTTCAATAGCGGCCTTCAGCTCCGCTGCATTGTTCGGTCTCATGTCCCTCATCTTTCTCTTGGCAATGCCCCATAGATTCTCTATGGGGTTCAGGTCAGGCGAGTTTGCTGGCCAATCAAGCACAGTAATCCCATGGTCACTGAACCAGGTTTTGGTACTTTTGGCAGTGTGGGCAGGTGCCAAGTCCTGCTGGAAAATGAAGTCAGCAGCCACATAAAGCTTGTCTGCGGAAGGAAGCATGAAGGGCTCCAAAATCTCCTGGTAGACGGCTACGTTGACCCTGGACTTAATGAAGCACAGTGGACCAACACCAGCAGATGATGTGGCTCCCCAAATCAACACAGACTCTGGAAACTTCACACTGAACTTCAAGCATCGTGCATTGTGTGCCTCTCCATTCTTCCTCCAGACTCTGGGTCCTTGGTTCCCAAATGAGATGCAAAAGTTGCTCTCATCAGAAAAGAAGACTTTGGACCACTGGGCAACAGACCAGTTCTTTTTTTCTGTAGCCCAGGTAAGACGCTTCTGACGTTGTTTGCTGTTCAGGAGCGGCTTAACAAGAGGAATATGACATTTGAAGTCCATGTCCGGGATCCGTCTGTGTGTGGTGGCTCTTGATGCACTAACTCCAGCCTCGGTCCACTCCTTGTGAAAATCCCCAACACTTTTGAATGGCCTTTTCCTGACAATCCTCTCCAGGCTGCGGTCATCCCTGCTGCTTGTGCACCTTTTTCTACCACACTTTTCCCTTCCACATAACCTTCTATTGATGTGCTTTGATACAGCACTTTGGGAACATCCAACTTCTTTTGCAATTACCTTTTGGGGCTTCCCCTCCTTATGGAGGGTGTCAATGATGGTTTTCTGCACAACTGTCAGGTCAGCAGTCTTTCCCATGCTTGTGATTCCTACTGAACCAGCCTGAGAGACCATTGAAAGGCTCAGGAACCCTTTGCAGGTGTTATGGATTCATTAGCTGATTAGAGTGGGACACTTTGAGCCTAGAATATTGAACCTTTTCACACTATTCTAATTTTCTGAGATTGTGAATTTGGGATTTTCATAAGCTGTACGCCATAATCATCACAATTATACCAAAGTAAGGCTTGACATATCTTGCTTTGCATGTAATGCATCTATCTCATATATTGGTTTCACCTTTTGAGTTGCCATACTGACATAAATGAACATTTGCACGATATTCTAATTTTTCAAGTTTCACCTGTAAGTCTGAAAATTTTTGTACATTTTCTGAGTAAACATATTAAATATACATATCTTGCCGCCTCCCTCCCCCCCCCAGAGAGTTTCTCCTACATATATGCAAATAGTTGACTTCTTCGTTTTATATATTTTCAGCATAAACTCTGGAATGGGAGGGGTAATCCTCTGGTATCCCTTTTTGTTTATAGAGTCAGCTTTAAATATAGCTGGTTTTGCTGCCATAAAAATGGGAATTACCTTCAGTTGCTTCCATGCAGCTTAAGAAAGACTTTTTCATCCAGCAGGCAGCTGAGCAGCCAGTTACTGTGCCAGGCAGTTGTGGTAGAGAGGAAAGGTTGCAGGACACAACAGTTGGTAGCGGGTCTGGCTAGTGTATGTGCATTTATGGCTACCATCTTGCTAACCCCCAACTTAAAAACACTGAAATTTTAATCTGCTTGTATTATAGCATATTACTTTATATTTACTAATAACGTTCACATAACTTTACTGTTATTTTTATTTACAGGCAAAAATGAAGATAATGTAAATCAGGTGTGCTACTACTGTTTCCAGTTTCTTTTTCCCAATAACTATAGGATGCGTCTGTTACCCAAAATGAAAATAACACCCCAGATACAAAAAATACTTAATTGGGAAAGAAAAAACTACAGACTTAGTTTAAAGCAAATAAGGCTCTTGAAGAAGTACAAGGAATCCAAGAATGCCCTGGTAAGCAGTTTGTCTTATAATAACACTACCGGGTTATCAGTGGAGTTGAAGAGTTCTTAACTAAAATAGTAAGTTAAAAAATAACTTATTAGAAACAACAACAACAAAAGCTCTTTTCCATTGTATTATTAGATACAGTAGTGCCAGAATTGGTGAGTACTAGCATAATGTGATTCATAAACTTTAGGAATATTTTCTCTATTTTCTAAACATAAATCCATATTTTTGACTACAGAAGGACCTCATTTCACAGCAACTTTGCAGAATGCGATAACTGGAGCAACTATGATGCTAGAATATTGGATTCAAATCTTTGAATATTCATATATTTGATATTTGATAAATATTTAATACATTAAAATAATAATAATTAAATAATTAAAGATAAATATTTTAATAAATATTTGATAAATATTTGAATATTCATATCATATCTTTGAGATCCATCTAGTCTAATTTCCTGCCCACTGCAGGAATCCACTGATACAGCAAAAAGTAGTGTTGAAAAAAAAAAGAAGAACCAAATACTTGGTGCCTTCAACCATCATGTTCCTGTTTGCATGAAATGCAGTTGTGCAACTTCCAAACTCAGTTTTGCAGGAGATGCATTTGTGATGGATTTGACATATATAAAGTTTGAGACATTGTTTTCTGTTTTACTTAAATGAGTCATTATTGCAAGTTTTTTGGCAGAACTTTGTAGATTTGCAAACATTTCCTGTGAATTTTCAATTATTTTCATAAAAGATTCCACTGGAGTACTTCTGGTATATATTAAAGTCAAAGTAGAAACAAACTTAATAGCATGTGGCCTTTCCTTCTCTCTCTAGCTAATTACCTGCAATTCATGCAAAAAAACAACAAGGCATCATGGAATAAGTAGAGAGGAATACAGCTTAAAAACACCAAACTTGAAGATACCTTCAAACAAAAGTACACCTCTTATCCATAGTCATTCTGGATCCAAAAGAGGGAAATCATCATCAGGCCTCAGGTATTATTTATTTAGCAGATTTATTTCCTGCCTTTTGTACAGATACATAGTGCTCCCTTCTATTTTTCCTCACAACAATCATCCTGTGAGGTGAGGTGAGAGACCGTGACTGGCCCAAAGTCACCCAGTGAAATTACATGGCTGAGGGCTCTCAGAACCTGGACCTCCTCACCCCTAGTCCTTAACCATCACACCACATTGCTTCTCTGTTTCCCTTTTACAGTTGAATAGTATTACATGGAACTGGGATTCATCCATGAACAAAAGGTTTTAGTTAGTGCTGTTGCTGAAGAACTAAGCTATGGTAGCTTTTTGTGTATTGTGAATATGTGTATTGTGTATAATATGTATATTGTGAATATTTCGTTGTTATCATCTTGGCTAAAGGATACCTTCTCAAAAAGCATGTAAGAGTCACAGCTTGAAACTGCTTGCCATAGAGTATTATATGATAGTATGGGGCATGTACTTATTACTGTAGTTTATTAATTTTCACTGAGTAAATGGATTAGTCCCATGTAAATGCAAGGACTACTTCACTTAGAAAGTGCCATACTTGCCATTTTATTAATAAGGTTACCTTTAAATAGTCAAATCCAGAGCCTTTAAAAGAAATAAGTCTAATTCTGAATCATCTTCTATCTCTAAATAGATCAGTTTGTAAGATGACTTCTCTCTTTTCTGTACATATCTGTACAGAAAGTTTGTACAAACTTCCGTACAAGTTTGGAGTTTGTAATGCTCAATCAATTAAGTAACCAAAAACGTATTTCAATTCTCTTTATATTTCCCAAGGTCAAAATTCTGACCCTTTTATTTCACCACATCCTGTGTTCAATCTCAAAAGTGCTGAAATCTTTGTTTCGAGTCTAATTGCTTTTCAGTTCTGGATCTCTCTTGATTAGGAATTCAGCTTGGATAGACTTTCTGTTGCACAACTCCAGGATTGAAACTGGAACTTCTTTTGGCTGTTCAGTCTTTTTATTCCAATTATTTCCCTAGTATTTTATCTACTCTCTCACATTTAGAGGATCAGAATCCCATATGCTCTTGCATGTTTCACTGGGGTTTGGACTTTATGCATTCTTGGTAAGAATTGCTGACTCTTACACATTTGCTAGGTGGGCAAGCAAAAAAGTTGGAGTACTATGTTGATCTAAATGGTCTGAAGTAAAACTAGCATGTTCTTAGGCTTTTCATGATTTCAGGATGAAGTAGATGGGCACAATCATACTCACTGACATATAATCTACTAAGGCTATGGATGCTTCAAAATGTTTTTGGAAGAGATTTGTCGGAACACATATGAACCTAGCATCTCTTTAAATAAGCTACATCTTTTTTTGAGATTTGTGTGATGGCTGAAGAAAAGATACTGTGATTGTGCTGCTATCATTCTGAAGTACCTCTATCACTTCATTTTTGAAGTTGCACAGCTACACCATGATAAGGCATTGGTACATTAAGCAAGCACTTAACATATTTGTCGTCATCCCTCTTTTGTTGAAGCATGGTATCTTACTTTGTTCTGTGCATGCCACCTCTCCACTAATGTTTCTTTTGTTCCTGTTGTAATTGTGCTGTGAGTATGCACAACATTACAATGATATCATGTAACCTAGTATACAACAAAGCACTCACAACACCTCCCTCTTCATAAACTACCACTATATTCTGCACAGAAGGCTTGTGTAGGGCATCTTTGCAAGAAAGGTATGGGTATTGTAGACTGCCAGTTTGGTGTAGTGGTTAAAGGTGCTGGACTAGAAGCTGGGGGTGATTATGAGTTTTAGTTCCGTCTTAAACGCAAAAGCCAGCTGGGTGACTCATACTTTTGTGTCACATTCAAGTTTCAGTTCATGGCAAGTGCAGCTCAGTAAAAGCTGTGATGCTTCTACTGGTCAGATTATGATGGCTGGAAGAGAATGACACTACCACTTTCCATAATTCCTCACCTCAGACAAGCTCACTAAAAGATAGGAGATGGGTATTAAAGGCATACTTCAGTTAAACAATTATTCATTAGGCCAGTCTGATTATCAGATTCAGATGCATACTTGTCTTTCTTCCATGACTCTTTCTGTAGGAGATGAAATCAAACCTGCTAAGCTTGTGTTCTTCCATTGAATTATAGATTCACATAAAGTATGCCTAATGGATCTGGGCTGCAAATAGCCAAATGCCCACCAAATGTCAGCAAAGATACAGGGGGGAAACCCCCCCTCAGCTTCCATCTAGGGGTGATGTGGATTTCGGCAGCACAGACCTGATAGCTCTCATAATGGCAACTCAAATCCCTAGGGAATACTTCCATTTCCTTTAAGGATGCAAACACTACTCATGAACCAACCACACATCATTTTCCAGGCAGCCTTAATCAACCAGGTCAGGGATCTAAAGGGCAGCCCCAAGGATCCTGCCTACTTCCTCAGGTCAAATGTCCCCCAAATAACAGGACAAGAAAGTGACTCAGTCAACTTGCATAGATTTGCCCAGTCGGAGTCTAACTCTGAGCAGATCTGAGCAATTATCTGATAGGTGCCTAGAATATTCCTCATAGCGGGCGTAAAGATATCCCTGTGATTCCTTCCTTCCCTACAGAGAGCAGGCTACCTTAAACAAGGCTGCTGGCTGGCTACTGCAGACATAAGAATGGAAAAATAAACATGTTTTTGCTGCTCTTATCACCACAATGTAATCTCATATCATGGAAAGTAATTCTGCTGCTTTACTCTGCCCTGCTTAGATCTCACTTGGACTATTGTGTCCAATTCTGGGCATTACAACTCAAAAATGACAGTGACAAATTGGAGTAATGTTTGGAATATTTGGAATAATAATACAAATACAGTAAAGGGTCTGGAAATTAGGCCTTCTAAGGAATGGTTAAAGGATCTGGATATGTTTAGAAAAGATGGCTGAGGCAAGATATTAGAGTAGTTTTCAACTATCTGAAGGGTTGTCACATAGAAATGAGAGTTGACAACTTTCTGTTACCTCAGAGGGCAGGACCAGAATAAGTGGTTTAAAACTACAAGTTCAGTCTAGCCATCATGAGAAACTTCTTGATTGTTAGAGCTATCAACCAGTGGAATTGGCTCCCATGTGAAGTAGAGAGTTCTCCTTTGAAAGAAGTCTACAAACAGACTGGGTGGTCATCTAAGACTACATGACCTCTAAAAACTCTTCCAGCTCTATGAGTCTGTGTACTTGATTAGCACACAATGAGATTTATAAACAATGATTCAGTCTTTCTAGAGTAAGCTCAATAATATAAATAAAAAGTACATTTTAAAATAACTAAATACATATATATACATACTTTTTAATGAATTATATATTTTTATTATTGATATAATTTATATTATTGATTAAATTTGGATAGCTTATGAGCAACATTATGAGGATTATAAGTATTATATAGCATATGTATAGATAGTCCTTGACTTACGACCACAATTGGGACCAGAACTTCCGTTGCTAAGCAATGCAATTGTTAAGTGAGTCACGCCTGATTTTACAAGCTTTTTTGCCATGGTTGTTAAGCCAATCACTGCGGTCGTTAAGTGAATCCAGCTTCCCTCATTGACTTTGCTTGTTGGAAGCTGACTGGGAAGGTCACAAATGGTGAACACATGACCCCGGGATGCTGCAACTGTCATAAATACATGCCGGTTTCCAAGTGCCTGAAGTTTAATCATGTGACCATGGGGACACTGCAATGTTCCTAAGTACAAAGACTGGTTGTAAGTCACTTTTTTCAGCGCTGTCATAACTTTGGTTGTTAAACAAGTGGTTGTAAATTGAGGACTACCTGTAATCTATGTGTCAGAATCCTCGCAAGATTTTATAATAGATTATTATATGGCTAGTTTAAAAAAAAAAAAAAAAAATGATTTTTTCTACATGCTGCGGTTCTGCCATTGGAAAAGGGGAGGGGGAGTAGGAAGGAGAGACCGTTTGATGCAGATGGTTTCTTATCACAAGCCCTGGAATGTTCAAGGCCATGCCAGCAAGGGACGAAGTAAGGGGGGGAAAAGAAAGAAAAGCAGGTTTTGGCGCGCTTTTATTCAGTCTCAGCAATGCTTTGGATCTGTACACTTATTCTTAATAAATGAACTTTCTTTTGAATCAATATTGGTTGCAAGGAAAGTTACTGGTTTTAAGATCAACAAGTGGCAGTTCGTTACATTTTGCTGAGACTCCCTGTACAGACTTCTACCAGGGAGATTACCCTGAGGGGAGTCACAAGCCTCACGTTAACCGGGACCAACCGAGCAACGGGATGGCTGATGATGTTATTGAGGAAGAAGAAGAAAGAAAAGTCCCTCCTCCCTTGGAAGTAAAGGTGATAACCCAGGGGGAGCCGGCGCAATCATCACGCCCAGACCGGACGGGGATGAAAGCAACGGGGACGAAAGGACGGGCTCCTTCGTTGAAAGATCGCTTGGGGAACCTGGAAAGGCTGAAGCAGGGGTCCAAGTCGGTATCAGAGTACGCCTATGAATTTCGGGGCTTGGCTCAAAGGCTGCCTCACGTGCCGGAGGAGCTGCTAATTGAGTTTTTCCAGAGAGGCTTGCAACCCGAATTGCTGCAGCGTGTGCTGTGCCGGGGTTTCCCGAAAACCTTTAATGAATGGGTCGCTATGGCCGGCGAAGTGGAGGAGCAATGGCGTACCATTGAAGCAAGAACCCGACTTCCGCCCTTACCCGGTGCAAAGAAGGCGGCGCCCAAGGCGAAGACCAGCGCTCCGAAAAGTAGCGGGGGCCGGCGCGTCTGTTTCAACTGCGGGGAGCCGGGGCATTTTGCCGCTGCGTGCCCTAAAGCGAAGACGGAACGGAAGGGGCCGAAGTCTTCAAAGCCCGGCAGGAAGGAATCAGCGGCAGCAGGCAGCGAGACGGGAGCTAGAGCGGCAACACGAGGCGGTGGCAAAACCCGGAAGTTGTCAGCTCCGCTCTCTCTCCGACAGGCGGCTGCTCTTCCAGAGAAAGAAAGCAGCTCACGGGAGGAATCGGACAGTGAAGAGATGGGTGCTGTGAGTGGGGAAAAGGCAGTGGAAGCTGCAATCCAGATTCCCAAGGAATACCGCGACCTGCAGGAGGTGTTTAGCGAAAGGGAGTCAGATCAGCTACCCCCCCATCGTGCCAGTGACTGTGCCATAGAGATTGAGCCGGGGGCTAAATTTCCAAGGAAGAAAATGTATCCAATGACACCCAAAGAGTTGGAAGCATTGCGGGAGTTCATTGACAAGAATCTAAAGAGGGGCTTTATTGTACCTACGCATTCTCAAATTGCTGCACCGGTGCTATTTAGGGAAAAGAAGGATGGCTCCCTACGTTTGTGCACGGATTATAGAGGGCTAAATGCCATTTCTGCTGACAACAGGTACCCACTCCCCTTAATGAAAGACCTGTTGGCACATTTATCCAAAGGGAAAATTTTCACGAAGCTGGATTTAAGGGAGGCGTACTTCAGGGTACGAATACGTGAAGGAGACCAATGGAAGTCCGCCTTTAACACGCCTCTGGGGTGCTTCCGTTATGAAATAATGCCGTTCGGATTAAAAGGAGCGGCGGGGGTATTCATGCAACTTATAAATGAGGTGTTACAAGAGTATTTATACCAGGGGGTGTTGGTTTATCTGGACGATATCCTGATTTACACTGAAACCATGGAGCAACATGTGCAATTAGTCAGGAAGGTGCTAAAAAAGCTACTGGAAGCTCAGTTGTATGCCAAGCTCTCCAAATGTGAATTTCATAAACAGCAAATTGACTATTTAGGATATAGAATTTCGCATCAGGGAATTGAAATGGACCCAGCAAAGGTGAGGGACGTTACAGGTTGGGAGGCTCCCAAAACCAGGCGTCAGCTTCAAAGTTTCCTGGGCTTTGCTAACTTCTATCGGCAGTTTATACCCAACTTTGCCCAAGTAGCACTCCCACTCACCGATTTGTTGAAAACCAAGGGCAAGGACAAGGCGAAGGCATCAAAACCTGGAGCCCCCTTAGCCTGGACTAAGGAGTGCCAGGAGGCGTTTCAAAGTTTAAAGCGTCTGTTTACGGCTGAACCAATCTTAAAACACCCTGATCCAGAACAGCCATTTGTCATACAGGCAGATGCTTCGGATGTAGCAGTGGGAGCTGTGTTGTTGCAGAAGGGGACAGGGGGGGAACTGTTTCCTTGTGCATACATATCCCGGAAATTTTCAGAGACTGAGAGACGCTGGTTGGTGTGGGAAAAGGAAGCGTTCGCAGTACGCTGGGCGTTAGTTTGTTGGAGGCATTTGTTAGAGGGGTCACCCCATCCATTTGAAATTTGGACTGATCACAAGAATCTAGAGGCTTTGACTGCACCGAGGAAGCTGTCACCAAAGCAAATGAGATGGGCACAATATTTTCATCGATTTAATTTCTCCCTGAAGTATATTCCTGGGGGAAAAAATTTTCTGGCAGATGCTCTGTCTCGATTGCCTCAACACAATAGCAAACGGCAGGAAGTAGTCGCTCCAGTAATTCCATGTACCCAAGCAGCCCTAAGAGTGGTCACTAGAGCTCAGAAAAAAAAGGCTGAAGGACAACCAGAAGGAGAGTTATTGGTAAAATTAAATGCCCAGATTGCTCAGGATGAGTGGTTCAAAAGCAACAGCCAGTTGCTAGTAAACAAACAAGGGGCATGGTGGTGGCAAGACAAGCTATATGTCCCTGCAGATGCTAGAAAGTGGGTTTTGCAAAGAAGTCACGACAGCAAAACAGCTGGGCACTTTGGTTTTGTGAAAACATTACATCTGATCAGACGTCAATTTTGGTGGCCAACAATGAGAAAAGATGTAGGGGAATATGTAGCCACATGCCCCACGTGTGCTATGGCCAAAAAGAGAGGGGGCAAACCAATGGGGCTTCTACAGACAGTAGCAAACCCTGTAGCTCCTTGGAAGCAAATAAGCATGGATTTTATTGTAGACCTGCCTGAAAGCAACAAAAAGACTGTTATTTGGGTAGTTACAGACCTTTTTTCCAAACAAGCACATTTTGTGGCATGCCAAGCCATTCCATCAGCACCCAAATTGGCTAAATTATTCATACAACATGTCTACCGAGCTCATGGGGTCCCAGAACGGATAATTTCGGATCGCGGGGTCCAGTTTACTGCCAAATTCTGGAGAGCGTTCCTAAAACTACTGGGGGCATCGCAAGGCTTGAGTTCGGGTTACCACCCCCAGACAGCGGGATCATGTGAACGTCTGAACTCAGTATTGGAACAATATTTGAGATGTTTCATTAACTACCAACAAGACAATTGGGATGAACTGTTACCATTCGCTGAAGTAGCTTATAATAATGCAGTGCACCAAAGCACTGGTCTCACCCCTTTTAAAATAGCTACAGGACAAGACTTTGTACCCATCCCAGAACTGCCTAAGCAGACCACTCAAGTCGCTTCGGTTGATGAGTGGATCCAGCAGATGACACAAGTGTGGCCTCAGATTGCTGCCTCGTTGCAGGAGGCCAGAGCTACATACAAGAAATTTGCAGATGCTAAGAGAACACCAGAAAAAGACTGGAAAGTAGGAGATAAGGTTCTTTTATCTACTAAACATCTTAAATCATTACAACCTTCCAGAAAGCTCGCTCCAAGATTCATAGGGCCTTTTGTCATCGATAAAGTAATTAATCCAGTTTCACTACGATTACAGATGCCTGCCACCTTTAAAAAAATCCATCCAGTATTCCACTGCGACCTGCTGAAACCATATAAGGAGTCTTCTCAGTGGCATCCCTCTCCAGTACCTCCTAAACCATTGATGGTTGAAGGAGAACAACATTTTGAAGTTAAAGAAATACTGGACAGCAGAAAGCACAGGGGGGGGGGTTCAATTTTTAATTCAGTGGAAACATTTTCCCAAGTCAATGGCTGAATGGGTTGACAAGAAACATGTAAAGGCCCCACGTTTAGTTAAAAAATTTTATGATGCTTATCCTACAAAGCCTTAACAATTAGATTGGTTATTGTATTATGTGTATATTTGCTTTTACTTTTAGAGTGAAGAAGAGGAATCATCTGACTGACATCCTTTTCTGTGGAGGGGCAGTATGTCAGAATCCTCGCAAGATTTTATAATAGATTATTATATGGCTAGTTTAAAAAAAAAAAAAAAAATGATTTTTTCTACATGCTGCGGTTCTGCCATTGGAAAAGGGGAGGGGGAGTAGGAAGGAGAGACCGTTTGATGCAGATGGTTTCTTATCACAAGCCCTGGAATGTTCAAGGCCATGCCAGCAAGGGACGAAGTAAGGGGGGGAAAAGAAAGAAAAGCAGGTTTTGGCGCGCTTTTATTCAGTCTCAGCAATGCTTTGGATCTGTACACTTATTCTTAATAAATGAACTTTCTTTTGAATCAATATTGGTTGCAAGGAAAGTTACTGGTTTTAAGATCAACAAGTGGCAGTTCGTTACACTATGTTTCTTTCATTTCAGAACTTCCACAGTTGGACCATCCACACATTATTCCTCCAGGATACAGAATAAAGCCAAAATCCTTTCCAGTCAGTTAAAAAAAATGCTTAACTTTGAAGAAGATAAAAGCAAAAAGGGAAACTTGAAGAACTTCTTATTGTCACTTTAAAAGTCTTAAAATAAGTAAGGTCCTGTAATTGCAGCTGATTCATAAAGCTGCACTACACTATGGAAAATGCCCCCATGAGCAAATATATACATACTGCCCTGGGGAAGAAGAATGTTTTGGGTGGTGAGATAAATCGGGTACCCACACCACTTTTCATTAACTGATGAGTCACCATAGAGGACAAAAATGGGGAGAAGTTCTACTTGTTCTATTTTAGTACTGCTTCTGACAAAATGTGAAAGAGAATATTAAAATTACTCATTTTTAAGTAAGTCTAAGCTGATGCTGTTTCCCTCCTTCTTGAATTATTTCTAATATTTGAATGGTTAACTATTAATACTTTTACTCTTCAAAAAGTATTCCCAAAATAAAATTGGTCTGGTTTGAACTTAAAACTCTGAATATGTGTTTGGGAATGTCAATTACACAGATTCTACCTATGAAATAAAACAGCTAAAAATATTTCAAATTATATTATTTTTAATATGCAAATATGTGCTATTAACAGAGAGAAGCCATACATTCAGTCAACAATATACAGTAAAACCTGCACCCGAGTTAAAGTGCTAATAGTTTTTAATACTTGCAGAAACACCTTCCTAAAATGAAGGCTGTGCAAATCTTTGAAAGAGGTACTTCAGGTTACATGAGACTACATACAAATTACATCTTTTCCAATCATTAAAGCAGCTGCATCTTATATATAAATATGTGTATGTTTTATAATAATACAATAAAACTTTTTTTAAAAAGCAGCTGCATCTTTTTCCAGTTTTCATAGCTGATCTTCATAGTTATCTCATTGGATTCACAAATGTTATGCCTTATATGGTTAAACTTTGCATTTTTTTCACATACAAAGGTACTTTGTTCTGTGGAGTCCTCTGAGTTCTCTGAGCTTGGCTGTTTTCTTGCAAATGTTTCATTACCTGGCTAGGTAACATCTTCAGTGCTAGAATGGACCTCCTACAAGAGGAGCTGTGTAAGAACACTATTCAAGTGAGCACAAATGCATTGCAGCAACCCAGAACAACAGAAAAAGGAAACAGACCACCTATACAACATCTTCCAACAAAATGGATATCCACGCAACTTTATTAAAAAATGCCTGACCACTCAACCTACTACAATGCAACCAACACAAGCTATGAAAAGGATCACACTGCCATACATCAGAAACGTCTCAGAAATCACCAACAGACTATTACAACCACATGGCATCTCTGTAGCACACAAACCAACTAAAGCCCTCCAAAACATCTTAAGCAAACCAAAAGACCCAGTAGCCCAAGAAGAAAAAACAGGAGTCATCTACAACATACAGAGTAAGGACTGTAACAACCACTATTTAGGACAGACAGGCAGAAGGCTAGCAGAGCGCATTCGTTAACACCAACTAGCAGTCAAAAGACGTGATGAAAACTTCTTAATCTCAGAACACATGGACAGACTTAACCATAGTTTCAACTGGGAAACTCAGCATCTTAGACCAAGCTAAATCCAAAAATGCGAGGGAATTCCTGGAAGCTTGGTATTCAGATGAGACAGCCATCAACAGGCACATAGAGATAAACAACATCTACACACTATTCAAAAGAGACAATAAAAAGGAAAACAAAAGACCAGAACATCTCACCAGCAATCATCACCCAGATAAGTAGAGATTATCACCAGACATACAAACAGCAGTAAACAATACCCTAATCAAGGAACTACCAGAGGAACAAAACAAACCCCCCACCCTCACCAACACTGGCAGGGCATGCCACAGTATATAAACAGAGAGCAAACCCCATCCCATTCTAGCACTGAAGATGTTACCTAGCCGGGTAACGAAACATTTGCAAGAAAACAGCCAAGCTCAGAGAACTCCAGGGACTCCACAGTTCAATCCTGAGCTACACATATTCTCTTCTATTGGCACTTTGTTCTCTATATGGTTTTTAAAATGCTGACTTCCCCATCCCAGAATATCCTAACATGCCCACTAATTTATTACCTTGGTTTCCCTGTATATGACCTCTCCACTTAGAATAGAGAAGGACCTTTTATTTGGCGCTACAGTGCTGAGACATTAATATGATGAAATATGCCATCATCACATAGAAATGCATACATCCATTAAAATGGGATGTAATTTTATTATATGTAAGGTAGAAAATTAAAAATATATCAAGACAGATTTGACTTCAATCCCCTCCTTTTAAATAAAGAGTCATAGGTGTTCTCCATTAACAAAAACATTGGTGTTTTATGGTCTTCAAAAACTGAAGAAACATTGGTCTAGATGAGCCAATGTCAACATTTTCAATTGTGAAGGTAAATAATGTATGAATTTGGCTACATTTGTAAGTGGGAAGATTTGAAAGTGGGAAGGCTTCAACATGCAGTCTTATAATTATTGGTGATTCTGTTCACTTTACTAGTAATAGTTTGTAAATGTAAATTGATTGTTTCTAGCATTAGTTGCATTACATTGGCTTAGCAATTTCTTTTTGCAGGAACAACTCTAGAATGCATATGGGAATTTCTTTATAAGATTATATGCCATGCAAAGCAGAAAGATCATTTGTATGATGACGTGGGTGCTATGCTGCTCGCCAAAAGATGGATCCAGTAAGTCAGGAAAGAGTTAGCTCCAGCCTAGTGGCAGGGCTCAGTCTTTTGCATTGATAGAAAATGTTCTCCCCAATCAATGCAACTGACTTTAGCTGGAAATTCATCCCTCTACACCTTTAATAACTGCAAAAAAACAAAAACCCAATAAGCTACAATTAGCTATAAAGGATGGGTTATACATCCTAACAGCCACTGTTGGCTCTGTTTTCTGCTACCATCAGAATGGCTCCTCCTGATAAGTTTTAGTCCTGGTCTCAGTCCTGAAGATGGACTAAGCATTTCCCTGAACAGGAAAGGGTTCAGCACAGAGATACTGAGGCACAGCAGTATCTCAGGTGAGTCAAAAAAATGACAGCACCCCTGCAGTGCAGAGTACCCAAAAGCTACCTTTACTCTAGTGAATGTATCTATTTTGTAATGGCTACAAAATGTAGTTGCCTCTGCCCAAGCTGCCATCCTAAATCCCTTTGCCAACAGAATAGCTGCTGCCAGAATTATTCAGATGCTGCTGCCTTCCTTATGGAGTAGATTGTGATGACATCCAAAACTTACTTGCTGCTGGCAGAATAATGTAAGGTGATGCATTTCCTGAGCCATCTGCTAATGGAGGAAAATCATCTCCCAAGGCCCCCCGTTTTGTATGAGATAAATTAGCCATTGGTCCTCCATTGCCCCAGAGTGGGCTTGAGGTAAATTCTTATGGTTTTGTGCACACCTAGCTTGTTGCAAATGCACTCCCTGGGATGGCTAACATTTGGGGCAGAAATTTGGTTACACTATCCCCAGCTCCCTGTGAAAAATAGAACGGATCCTTGGCATGAAAGGGTCAGTCCTGAGAACTACCTTATCTTTGTGAACATGCATCTTCTCACACAGAAATGGCCCCTGGTTCCTCAACTGTCCTGACTGAGGACAGGCTGTATGATGGACTTAAAGAGGGTAGCAGTTAAGGCTTTTCATGTCAAATCAGATGAAGAGAAACAGTATACAACAAGGCATAAAAGTAGCCCAGCATTTCTGAGAAAGCATCAAATGTAAGGATGCCCTGAAATTAGACACCCTGTTTGCCCCATAGTGTCAGGTTCAGCCGGCGCTGCACGGCTAGGAAATTCCCCAGGCACGCTTTAGTCAGTTTCACCGCTCGAGCGCTAGCGCAGAAAGAGGAAGTGCTAACTGCAAACTAATGAATGGGTCACCTGGCGCCTCTTCACTAATCTGGAGTGGATGCGTTGTGTTAACGCCAGAGGGCCGTGGGTGCTATGGACAAAGGAAAGCCACGGAATTGAGGAAGAGCAATCAGCGCGCGAGGGATAGCTCCCGGCTGTGTGCGCGACAGAAGCCCAACGAAGGCAACGACCACGCCAAGGGCTAACAACAATCAAAGAACAATGGGACTCAGGCTGAACCTGCCATCTGGACAATTAAGGGGGATTGTTGGGGCGCTGATAATCCGCAGCCTGTAACGCGATCGCGGGGCGAAAACGCAGGAAGGGGAGAGGTATAAAGTAACCAATGTGATTGTACCAAGCCAGTCCTGGCTTTGCTTGTAACTGTTGCGTTACACTTGAGTAAACCTCTTTTGTGAACCACACGTGTCACGGGAGTTTCTCTTGACGAACGGGACAAGTTCTTACACATAGTACAAAACTCAAGGCAGTGGCCTATGTAAGGTGCTGCTACTAAGGCAGCAGACCAGTTAAAAAAAAAAAAAAGCAGTTCTGGAACTCCAGCCACTGTCATTATTAACCTCTTCTTCCTGCACCGGTACTTAAGGGCCTGCCAATCCTAATGATAATCTAATGGTTGGTTGACACCTGTATGGCAAAATGCAGTGACAGGAAGACCTGCCTTCAGAAGCTCCTCCTGTTCAAATTCCAGGTGCAGGGTGAAGTCTTTCTGGGTCCACATGTAGGATGAGGCTTTGGTTCAAAATGTCCAGTTGTTTCAGCAGATAGCATAGGTCCTCCACACTCATGTTTACCATCACTAATAAGGTCTCTTGGGCCAGGAAGGGGCAATTAGGATCACTCATGTTCCAAACAATTTCACAAGCCATTTCTATCAAGACTGGTACTGACAGAAAGCCATTTAATAGTCCCTCTGACCATGGTGCCACTAGAGTGTCTAATCTCTTTACCTTGTTTTTGCTCTGTTCTGTTCTGTTCTGTAAATTCTGTTGGCTCAGCCAATCTGCAATTATATTCTGCAGACTTTTTGCATATTCTGCCAACTCTGCAGACTTTTTAACGTATTCTGCCAACAGGTCAGATACATTTTCACACAACTGAATTAGCAAGATGTCTCCATCTTGTTTTACCCAATACACCAATGCTGCCAATACCAAGCATGTAATTCATAGCTCTGATTGATAGGCAGTGTGAATTTATACTGGGATCACCACGCTTGAATTGAACAAGACTGCAATGGACTCTCCAACCCATCAGACTGGCATCTGTTGTAATTTAGTCCTTGGCTAGTTACTTCAGCGGAATCCCCCTTGCAAAATTGGCTTGAACAAGCCACCAGCTAAGAGACTCGTTCATTCTCTTTGGGATCTCTAGACCTAGATATGGTCTGATGGTGACCTGTTTCTAAAATGGTAAGACCACTGCAGTAGTCTGTAATGGACAATGGGACATGGGACAGCATGCTGTGCCATGATCATCAATCTCTGTACCCTTGCAAGGGCCATAAGAGACTGCATTTTGGATGTTAGGGTCTTCTTTTTTTATATCTATGAAGATTCCCAGGGGCAAGAGTTGTCTTGAACGTATTAATAAACTTTTATCTAGATTCACTATGAATCTTTGTTTTCACAGACACTGAAAAGTCTGAGTGATGTTCTTGATTGCTCTCTCCCTTGAAGGAGCCCTGATGAGCAAATTGTCCCAAAAGGAATAGATATGTACTCTCAGGTGTTCCACCAATGTTGCTGTCACTTTTGTTCTGAATTCAGGACACAAGGAACGGTTCCGAATTGGAATAGTTCACTCTCATATACAAACTTGAGGAACCTGCGTTGCAGCAATCTGATGGAGTTATGCAGATTTGACAGGTCAACTGATGTTAATAAATCATTTGGCCAGATGGCCTCTGCCATGGATCTCAGAGTTTCCATTCAGAAAGACTTGTGCCTTGTTCAATGGCTTTCAGTTCAGAATAGCATTCCAGGTCCCATTCAGGGGCTATGAACAGGATGGAGAAGAAACTGGTAAATCTTTCCTGAGGCATGTGATTGTATCACCTGAATGTCTCAAAGATGGCTTCATTGCTTCCAGCATCCTGTGATCGTTTTCTCAGTAGGTCTTGGAAATGGGAGACATCAGGAATCTGTCCCTTGACATTGTTCTCAGTTCCAGTGCATATCTCTTTGGACTATTTCTAGAATCCACCTGTCATTGTAGGTCTGTTCACAGTAAGCTCAAATCTCTGAAGCTGCCCATCCACTGGGGTGGGGGGCAATGATACCATCAGCTAGTGGCTCGTTTCCCTTGGTTTTTTTTTTTTTTTCTTCTGTTCCAACTGTTGCCACTGTTCATCTTGAGATCCCTGCTAGGTACTTCCTTGTCCATCTCTGGCATGTAAAAAAATTGACATATGATTTCTAACTCGAACAGAAGCTCAACTTCATATAGCTATGCCCTCCACACATTCATCACCTCGCTGCTTGCCTAATGATTCTGCTAGATTGCCTCCCTGGCCATGTCCCTCTGTATAGCTTATCCATAATTCCACAGGTATGAACTTCTAGAAGATTTTTTTCGCTGCTCCACAGGGAGACCAAAGGGTGGGAAACTTCCTCTGGGCAGGAAAAATCAACTTCCTTCAGATGCATTGTTTTAACCTCTAACTCTGCTTCTTCTTTTACCTCTTTTAATCTTTGTTATTGTCATTATTTCTGTTGGATCAAGCAAAAAATGATTTCTCAGTGGGAAATGGACCTAAGAAGGAAACCCATCTTCACCAGCAGGCAAATTTAAGACTGAGGAAAGTTTCTCCCCCATCCTTGCCCTGAACTCCTAAATGCAAAAATCTAAGTTTTGCCTTCTAAATGGAAGATGTGGAGTCAGACTGAGAATGGAATGATTATGTAATGTCTAACATATAAGTTATGATATTGTTTTATGACTCACATGTTGTCATTGACTCCTCCAAAGATACTGGCATCTATAGGTGTTTCATTGTCTTAAGCAATTGCTTCTGCCTTCTTGGTTTAAGTACTTATTTTTGAAATACACATAGAATTTTGAGGTTAAATTCAACAATTCTTATGTATGTAATAAAATGCAATGATAATAATGGCTTGGTTTCATCTTAGTATTTAAAAATTATATTCATTCATTTTATTTCAAGGTAATCTAAGAATAATTTTTATGTAAAGAAGAACCTTGGAAAAACTTCATACTGAAAACTCAAGTCAGATATCTGAAAGGGACAACAGCCCAGTGATCAAGTTAAAACCCCAGATGGGGAAAGAAGAAAACAGTTGGCACAATCCAACCTGAATTCAATGCAGCTTTAAAAAGTTTGCCTTTGATTGGACTGTACTATTTTTATAAGTAATAATTTTTCCTTAACTTTTTTGCTAAGTATTTGGGGGAGGGTGGGAGTCTAGGAAGAGCCTAGGAAGAGGCCAGCATGGCTTTCCAGCAGTATCCAGAAAATTGTACAAAAGGCTTCCTTCAGGAAATGGAAAGTTTGTCCTAATGAGGAGAACAAAAATGAGCCCAAATTCTTGCTAAAAAAAAAAAAAAGCAAGGTAATAAGGAATTTAAAAATAATTTGAGGAGAACCTGGCAAAATACATGAAGGGAAACTTTAGTAAGCAGAATACCAGTCAAGGAAGTGGGTGGAAGTGTCAGTCTTTTCAATGAAAATAGGCAGGATCAGGGTGACAGACGATGCTGCCCCAGTTGTTGAATTAGCTGCTTCCATCCACACTGGCATTTCTTGTTGATTTCTAGTTAACTGATTGACAGTCACCAAGTCTCTGCAGGATTAACTCTTCTCCAACTGGCAAGGGAGTACAGATAAGTTGTCAAACTGTCAGACTTACAGGGACAAGAACGAATAATGCTTGAAACAATATCTGTATAGTCGTATTCCATAAAAAGTAACTATAACAGACAATCGACAGCTTCTGGGTAAGCAGGAATAGCAGTTGAGAATTTATATCCAGTCAGATTTCAAACCTTTCTCACTTTCTGATAGAGTAGCCCTTGGATGTTCTTTTATCAAACACATTATTAATAAGCTACAGCCCAGTGACAATGACACAGCACTTTCTCAGGCACTGGGAAATATGGCCCATACTTACATATAACCTTCCAGCCTAAAGCTGATTCTCACAAGCAACAAGAAACAGGAAAATTATGCTAACATGGGAACCAGACTGTGGAACAAATCCAGATGTCTAATTTGACCCCGGATCTACACCAACAGTATCATCACAGGTCCCAACAAGTACACATACAAGATTAGAAGCACCTTCACCTGTTCTTCCTTTAATGTGGTATACACCATCAACTTGAATTCTACAATAGGACAAATGGGGCAAATGGTTCAAAATAAATAAATAAATAAATAGGCACAAGTTTGACATCAGGAATCAAAACAAGGATAAAGTAATATCAGAGTATTACTCTGTAGAGCTCAAAGTGAATATTTTGGAAAAAGGAGACTTTAACAGCACCATTGAGTGAGAGACTGCTGAACTCACAGACATCAAAAGGTTCCACAAACACAATGGATTTTTAACATATTACAATTGTTAATTGATAAGATACTTGCAATCTGCCTCACATGCAACCTGCATCTACTTAAACAACCTGTGTGTTCCTCCTTCCCCCTTTATCCCTAGTATTTAAATCCTACATCAGTGTAACCACTACGCGTCTATAGTGATGAACTGAGCTGTAGCCCAGAAAAGCTTGTGTCCTTTTATAAAATGTGTTAGTTGGAAAAAGTGCTATCAGACTCCTTATGCTTTGCTACCATAGCTCTCCTCCTACAAATTTTTGCTCTCATAGAATCTGTTTATATTCATTATAAACATTCCCACTCTCCAATTTAGAACAATTTCTCAAGTTAGCCTGAAATCTCCCAGACACAAATGGAACCCTAACAATTGCTGGGTCTTTGTAATAGATCCTGTTTTTGAGCAAGCTTCTACATATCAGATTTTACAGGTATGTACAGTTGCAAGAAAAAGTATGTGAACCTTTTGGAATTTCATGGTGTTCTGCATTAATTTGTCATAAAATGTGATCTGACCACCATCTAAGTCAAGAGTATTGACACATATAATGTGCCTAAAATAATAGCACAAAAACAATTCTGATCCTTCATGTCTTTATTGAGAACAACCATAAAAACCTCATAGTGCTAGTGGAAAAAGTATGTGAACCCTTGAGTTGACCTCAAAAAAGCTAATTGGAGTCAGGTGTTAGCATACCTGGAGTCTTGTTAAGCCTTGGAGGTGTGGACTAGAGCTACGTTGACTGATAAAAACCACTCAAACTTTTTGAGTTTGCTCCGCACAAGAAGAATACGCTTATGTGAGCCATGCCTCGCCAAAAAAAAGCTTTCAGAGGATCTACGATCAAGAATTGTTGATTTATATAAAGCTGGAAAGGGGTACAAAGTGATTTCAAAGACCTTAGAAATTCACCAGTCTACAGTTAGGCAAATGATCTACAAATGGAGACACTTTGGGACTGTGGCTACTCTACCAAGAAGTGGGCACCCAGTCAAAATGACCCCAAGAGCACAATAAAGACTCATCAATGAGGTAAAGAAACAACCCTGAGTGACAGCCAAAGATTTGAAGGCATCATTGGACCTGGCTAACATCTGTGTTCATGAGTCTACAGTACGTAAAACATTGAACAAGCAGGGTGTCTATGGCAGGACACCACGAATGAAGCCGCTGCTTACTACAAAGAACATTGCTGCATGCCTGAAGTTTACGAAAGAGCACATTGACACTCCACAGCGGTATTGGCAAAATGTTTTGTGGACTGGTGAAACAAAGATTGAACTATTTGGAAAGAACATGCAGCACTACATCTGGCATAAAAAGGGCACTGCATATCATCATGAAAACATCATCCCAACCATAAAGTATGGTGGAGGAAACACCATGATTTGGGCCTGCTTTGCTGCATTAGGGCCTGGACAGCTTGCAGTCATTGAGGGGAAGACGAATTCCCAAATGTATCAAAAAATTCTTCAGGATGACGTGAGAATGTCTGTACGTCAGCTGAAACTCTGTAGAAGTTGGGTGATGCAACAGGACAATGACCCAAAACACCGGAGCAAGTCCACAACAGAATGGCTTCAGAAAACAAAATCCGCCTTTTGGAGTGGCCAAGTCAGAGCCCAGACCTCAACCCAATAAAGATGCTATGGAAGGACTTGAAGAGAGCCATACACATGAGACGTCCAAAGAATATGACAGAGCTAAAGCAGTTCTGCCAGGAAGAATGGGCAGAATCCCTCCTGAATGATGTGCAGGTCTGATCCACAGCTACAGGAAGCACCTGGTTGAGATTATTGCTGCCAAGGGGGTGTCAACCAGTTATTGGTTCCAAGGGTTCACTTACTTTTTCCACTAGCATTTTGAATGTTGAATGAGTGTGTTCAATAAAGACATGAAGGATCAGAATTGTTTTTGTGTTATTATTTTAGGCACATTATATTTGTCAATACTCTTGACCTAGATGACGGTCAGATCACATTTGATGACAAATTAATGCAAAACACCATGAAATTCCAAAAGGTTCACATACTTTTTCTTGCAACTGTATGTAATCTATGTATGTGATTTATGTGCCCAATTTGCAAATGCAACTAAGTAAGCTAGTATCTAAAGTTATGACGATGCCATCTATTTGTAAATCTCAAATTCCAGACATGTTGAGCCTGTCACCATTCCCAACCATCATACATCATTTGTTTTCAGGCTGCTTGGAACTGAATTCTTCATCTTAAGATGTCCTTCCAAATATAAAGGACCTCTAGAAACCAGATCCCAAAAAATAAAGGATAAGCTATATCATCCCAGTCCATCATTATGATCATGTCCTCTGGCTCTTGCTTCAACAAGCTGATGCAGTGGCAAGACTTTGATGCCTTTTTTGGATCCTGGGGCACGCTCAAGTCACTGATTTATTCAAATGTGACTCACCTGATATTCAACCTCTGAATTCAGTTTCAGATAGGAAAATGTGTGAAAAATCTCCTTTTGCAGAAACATCTCATCTCTTCTTGTTCAGGGGCATCCCTTCTGGGACCACCTTGACCATGTTATCACCAGATTTCCACATGATGTCTTTGCTTTGATCATTACTCTTGGATATGGACCACTGAGTTTCCTTTTGTAAATTTAATAAATGCTTGCTCCATATATCAGTTATGTCCTTGTGCTAACAGTACACTTTGCTGTGATGAATGAGAGACACCAGTTTAAAATATTTTGTTTTGGGCTACAGAAAATGCCTCAAGTGTTTACCGCATATATGGCACTTATAGTGATCCATATAAGACTCTATGGTGCATCCATATCCCTATCTATATGGCTGGTTTACTGTCTCTTACCCTTGTTAACAACATATTGGTAACATTTTCTCTTTGCTATTTATTTGGTTAAAAGTCCATTTTAAAATATGATATTTATCACCCACTCAGGTATTTCAGTTCATTGGTATTTGTCTCAGGTTTTTTTTCCAAGAAAAGACTGCTTTAGTCAAATACAGCATTAAATCCTTTGCATGCCTTATCTCCAACATTTCTCAACAACCATTTTGTTCAGGTTTATCTTAACTTACATCTGCTGGGGCATTATGACACTTTCTCAAATGTGTATGCTCCCAGCATAGAATTTGCAAACAATTCCCAATCTTTGGATGATTTCAGTTTGTAATTTACCTTTCCATGTAAGGTGTACACAATGGTGCTTAAAAGTTTGTGAACCGTTCTGAATTTTCAATATTTCTGCATAAATATGACCTAAAATGTGATCTCTTCACAACTCCACATAACTAGATAAAGAGAATCCAATTAAACAAATGAATCAAAAACATTATACTTGTTTATTTATTTATTGAGGATAATGATCCAAAGCTACCTATTTGTGTGTGGCAAAAGTATGTGAACCTCTAGGATTATCAGTTTATTTGAAGGGAAAATTAGAGCCAGGTGTTTCAATCAATGGGATGATAATCAGGTGTGAATGTAGAGTCCTGACTTATATAAAGAACAGTATTCTGAGTATTCACTATCAAGTCTGATTTTCACAACACAGATATATAGAAGGGTGTCATGGATGGAATAAAGGAGATTTCTGAGGACCTCCAAAAAAGCAATTGTTGATGCTCACCAGGCTGGAAAAGGTTACAAATCTATTTCCAAAGAGTTTGGACTCTACCAGTCCACTGTCAGGCAGATCGTGTACAAATGGAAGCAATTCAACACCATTGTTACCCTCCCCAGGAGTGTCCCACCAGCCAAGGTCACACCAAGAGCAAGTCGTGTAATATTCTGGGAGGTCTTAAAGAACCCTGGGGTAATGTCTAAGGAACTAAAGGCCTCTCTTGCATGAAAACAGTGAATAACAATGGCATACATGGCAGGTTTGCAAGGAGAAAGCTACTACAAGTAGTCCTTGACTTACAACGACAATTGGGACTGGAATTTTCATCATTAAGCAATGTGGTCATAAAGCACAACTACATCTCTTAGTGATGGCAATCCCTGCAGTCCCTGTTGCCATCGTTAATTGAATCCTGCAGTTGTTAGGCCAGGCAACTTCCTGCTGGCTTCCCACAACCAAAGTCAGTGGGGAAGCTGGCAGGAACTTGCAGGTTTCAGACCGCGGGCCAGTAGGTGGCTGCTGCTGGGTGGGCAAGAGGCACTGTGTGGGTTGGGGAGGGTGTGAGGGGTTGTGCAAGAGGCACAGTGCAGGGAGGGTGTTTGAGGGTGTGAGAGTCAGGGAGAGTGCATGAAGGTGTGAGGGTGTGCACGAGAGGTGCCATGCTGGTCAGGGAGGGTGTGTGGGGGTGTGTAAGGATGTGAGTGAGGCATGATGAGGATTGGGGAGGATGTGTGGAGGTGTGCCAGGCTGGCATGGTGAGGGTCAGGGAGGTGTACAGGGGTGCATGAGTGGCCAGCGCTGTGCAAGCACAGAGGGGCTGTGGGAGGGTGTGTGGGTTGGGGATATTTACCCCACTGACTTTCTGGGGAAGCTGGCAGGGAAGGTTGCAAATGGAGATCATGTGTTTGCAGGGCACTTGGCAACTGGTTTTAAGTGTGAACAGGTTGCCAAACACCCAGATTGCAATCACATGACAGTGGAAGTGCTGGGACAGCCAGAACTCCGAGGACTGGTCACAACCACCATCTGTTCAGTGCCACTGTAACTTTGAATAGTCACTGAATGAATGGTTGTAGGTCAACGACTACCTGTACTCTCCAAAAAGAACATTGCTGCCCATCTACAGTTTGTGAAAAACCACGTGGATAAACCAGAAGGCTATTGGAAGAATGTTCTATGGACAGATGAGACCCAAAGAGAACTTTTTGGCTTGAATGAAAAGTGTTATGTTTGGCAAAAGGCAAACACTGCATTCCAGCACAAGAACCTTATTCCATCTGTGAAACATAGTTGTGGCAGTATCATGGAAATATTGTGGAAAGACCTGAAGCAGGCAGTTCATTTGAGGAAGCCCAGCAACATGCCTCAGTTGAAGCTGTTCTATAAGAAGGAATGGGCTAAAATCCTCCAAGCCAACATGCAGGACTGATCAAGTTATTCAAAACACTTAGCTGCAGTTATTGCTGCCTAAGGGAGCACACCAGTTACTGAAAGTAAAGGTTCACATACTTTTGCCATACACAAATAGGTAGCTCTAGATCATTTTCCTCAATAAATAAATGAACAAATATAACACTTTGCTTAACTGAGTTCTCTTTATCTAGTTTAAGGATTTGTGTGGAAAATGGATCACATTTTAGGTTATATTTATGCAGAAACATTGACAATTCAAAAAGTTTCACAAACCTTTAAGCACCATTGTACCTCCCTTTAATTGTGGAGAAAAGACATATCTTAAGGTGCATGTCATTCTCATTCCAAACTTGGATGGTACTGATAGAGGAGGGAGCTTACTGTTGGTTCTTTTTCAGGTCTGGGAATACGACACAGCTTCGGTAACGAAGCTTCACAAAAATTGTTGGCAGTCTTCAATGCTTTGCAATTTTTCGAAGTCTTTCAGAAGAATAATAAAAATAACATCAGACAATACCACTATTGACTGGTACCTGAAAATAAAAGCAGGACAAAGTCCACTTTCTTTCATCTAACTGTGAAACCCTGAAAGTGGGGACATATTTCTGGTAGCAATATATCTTGCTGCCTGGAAAAACATCCTGACAGATACCAAGTCACTCAATTTTGGCATCCAAGAAAAGGGAAAAAAGTTGGCTCTTTTCCAATAATGGGAATGCCAAACTATTGATTTTCTTGCAGCTTCATAGAAGAGGAAATGCCCAAAATTCCTCTGGGAGGAATATGTTCTTTGGCAATGGGAGATTGTAGTTCACAAATTGAACATGAGGCAAGTGTAATGCAGCTGCAAAAAAGGCAAATGCTATTTTGCGATCTATTAATAGGAGCATACAGTCCAGATCACAGAAAGTAGTTGTCCCTCCCTACCCCAGGCTCCATTTGGAATACTGTAAATTCCAAGTTCTGGACACTACAGTCTAAAAATGACATCAGTAACTCAAGTAAGATGAGAGGGGGGCTACCAAGATGACGAAGGGACTGGAAACTAAGATGTAAGAGGACTTGTTAAAGGAACTAGGTATGTTTAGCCAGCAAAAAAGAATATTGAGGGGAGATTTGAAGGAAGTCTTCAAAAGAGCTGTCATATAGAGAAAGATATGGACTTGTTCTGTGTCATCCCAGATTTCAGGACCAGAACCAATGGGTTGAAACCACAGGGAAAAAGATTCAGGCTAAATATTAGGAGGAATTTGCTCACAGTAAAACGTGTTAACCAGTGGATGACCTCTTGAAATGGTATGCTCTCCTTCACTGGAGGTTTTTAAACAGAGGCAGCCTTGTGCCTGAAATGCTTTAGCAGGTTCTTCACTGAGCAGAGGGTTGGACTAGATGACCTCCAAAATCCCTTCTAACTCTGATTCTGTGATTGCACCCTGATTTGCTCCTCTCCCTCTGTACTCAGGAAAAGTTTTGTTCATCTATTTGCAAACACATGCCTACTCACCTGTGTAGAAAATGATGTATCATCAGATACTGATCACTATCAGGCTACCTGGAGATGGAAGTACTTTAAGATTCTGTCAGCAGTTCCCCAGCCATTCCCTTAGAAGACACACTGTTTCAAATGAAATAAAAATCCTGGACTTTTTGAAAGACTCATAACATGGACCCTCATACTTCCATTATTTTCCACAGTCTGACTTTTATTCTGTCTTTAATGCTGTGAGTTCTGTTTACATTGTCTGCAATTGTAGGGTTCTGATGAAAAGGTTCTGTTTAATCTAGCTGTTTAACATTTCTGAAAGGGACTATCAAACATGTTCACTCATCAGATCTGTATCACTCGACTAACCTTTGTAATGTTAATGTACTTTTTAAATAATATATTATAAAATTATAGTGCCAATATATACAATTAGTCCTTACTACCATTTGTTTTACGACCATTCAAAATTATGATGGCACTAAAAAAAGTGACTTATGACTGGTCCTCACACATATGACCGTTGCAGCATCCCCACGGCTATGTGATCAAAATTTGGGCGCTTGGCAACTGGCATATATTTACAACTGCAGCATCCTGGGGTCACATGATCACCATTTGCAACCTTCCCAAGGGGCTTCTGACAAGCAAAGTCAATGGGGAAAGCTGGATTCACTTAACGACCACATGATTCACTTAATGACTGCAGTGATTTGCTTAATGACTGCAGCAAAATGGTCATAAAATTGGGTGTGACTCACTTAATGTCTGCATCGCTTAGCGACAGAAGTTTCAGTCCATATATATATATAGGGAGAGAGAAAGAGAGAGAGGTGAATATGTGTAGCTCAGGGTTGAACTGTGGAGTCCTTGGGGTTCTCTGAGCTTGGTTCTTTTCTTGCAAACGTTTCATTACCTGGCTAGGTAACATCTTCAGTGCTAGAATGGGATGGGGTTTGCTCTCTATTTATATACTGTGGCATGCCCTGCCAGTGTTGGTGGGGGTGGGGGGTTTGTTTTGTTCCTCTGGTAGTTCCTTGATTAGGGTATAGTTTTTGTTTTGCTTTGTGTGTTGTTTTCTTCCTCTCTGGTGAATTTTATTCCTTTGAAGATGTTGTTGACGATTTCATGTGTCTTCTCTAATTGCTTTTTTATTATAACAAAGGTGTCATCTACATACCGGATCCATACTTTAGGTTGTATGTGTGGAAGTGTTATAACTTCTAGGTGTTGCATTATAATCTCTGCTATGAGTCCTGACAGTGGTGATTCCATGGGTGTGCCTCTGATTTGTTGGGAAACTGTCAGCATTTTAGACCAAGCTAAATTCAAAAATGCAAGGGAATTCTTGGAAGCTTGGTATTCAGACAAGGCAGCCATCAACAGACACATAGAGATAAACAGCATCTACACACTATTCAAAAGAGACAATAGAAAAGAAAACAAAGGACCAGAACATCTCCTCACCAGCAATCATCACCCAGATAAGCAGAGGTTACCACCAGGCACACAATCAAGTAATGAACAATACCCTAATCAAGGAACTACCAGAGGAACAAAACAAAACCCCCACCCCCACCAACACTGGCAGGGCATGCCACAGTATATAAACAGAGAGCAAACCCCATCCCATTCTAGCACTGAAGACATTACCTAGCCGGGTAATGAAAGGCTTGCAAGAAAAGAACCAAGCTCAGAGAACCCCAAGGACTCCATATATATACACACATACACATACATACATACATACTGTCAGATTCAGCCGGCATGGCACGGCAAAGGCACCGCTCAGCTTCGCCTAGTCAATTTCACCGCCCAGGCGCTAGCAGAGATAAAGGGGAAGTGAAACCATGAACTGATTGCTGGCAGGTGGCAGCACTTAACTCAAACCGCAAGAGGATACTTTGTATCAGTGCCAGCTTCCCTTGAGCACTGTAGACAAAGGAACGCGCAGAGACTCTGAAGCGAAGCAATCAACGAGTGATTGGGAACTCCCGGCTTTGCGCGCAAACAGGGAAACCAAAAAAGACAATAACAGCACAACCCATAGATGGCAATCAGGAAGACAAAAGCCCCGGACTGAATCTGCCATTTGGGCAAGGGGGGATTACTGCGGGTAATCTGTAACTAAACAATGGGGAAAAGCGCAGGAACGGGGAACTATAAAATACCATGTAAGCTATGCCAAGCCAATCCTGGCTTTGTCTGTACTTACTTACGTTATGCTTGAGTAAACTTCTTTGCTGAACACGTGTCACGAGAGTTTCTCTGAGACGAACGAGGTAAACCTTACACATACATACATATATACATACATACACATACATACACACATATACACACACATACATATCATATATGGGCGAGGCAAGAGAACCTGGAACTGATGGACTACTACTACAATACCAGATCTAATGAGAGGGGATATATGAAATGTATGAGGGAAGTATGGATGGACAGATGACCCACATCCACACTAACTTAGAAACAGCTAATTACCCAATGCTGCAACATAGTGAAGAGGAAGCTGCTCTCACAACTTGAGATAGACCAACTATACATTACATCCCAGAATCAAGAAGACCCAGAAGAACAACTGGATGTGCAGCCAACACCTGAACCTGGAATGTCATTGCCAACCTCTCCATTACAGAGCACAGCAGCTGATATGAGGCATATGATCATGGATAAACTAGCTACAGTTAAACCCTTGAGACCGATTGCCAAGGCTCAGTGGAGAAGTATTATCAAATAGTATGCTAAAAGATGCCAACAAAGCCCTCACAACAATCCTTACTACCACTGTAACTCAAACCAATGAACTGGTATATACTATAGCTGCTGTAATCCTGGAGATGCTTGGCTACACAATTAAGAAGAATAGCAGTACATACCCCGCCATGGAAAATGAGGTTGGAGGCTAAGATCAAGGCAACTCAGAGAGATGTTAGTCAGCTGGTGAAACTACAGAAAGGTTTGGAGATTAAGGATAAGACTTAGTTACTGAAAAAATACAAGGGCATGACTCCACCTGAAGCCCTAGAGACTGCTGAACAAAGGCTCACAACACTGGCTATCAGGCTAAGGAGATACACTAGAGAAGCAGAGGCCAAGAAGATAAATACCCTGTTCTCCAAAGAATCATCCAAGATGTTCTCCCAACTGCAGTGCAGCTTCACAGTAACAGCAGAGCCACCAGCAGCAGAACCTGAACAGTACTGGAAGAACATATGGAAGAAAAAGAAGACATATAACACCAGTGCAAAGTGGTTGCAGGACCTGAGAGCAGACCACAGCAATCTCCCAGAACAGGAACCAGTCACATCGCAGTAGCAGACATCCAACAGTAGGTCAAGAACATGAACAGTTGGACAGCACCTGGCCTGGACATGATCCACACCTACTGGCTAAAGAAACTAACAGCAGTGCATGAATGCCTAGTAGCACAGATGAACCAGCTGCTAGCAGCAAGCTCCCACTCAGACTGGCTAACACAAGAAAGACAGTATGATCATGAAAGACCCCCACAAGGGAACAGCACTGTCCAACTACCGGCCAATAACCTGTCTTCCCACAACATGGAAAATCCTCTCAGGCATCATAGCCGCCAAGCTACAAGACCATATGGGCCAGTACATGAGCACAGCTCAGAAGGGCATTGGGAACAACACCAGAGGCTCAAAACACCAGTTGTTCATAGATAGAGCAGTCGCCTGAGACTCACAGACCAGTCTGAGCACAGCTTGAATTGACTACAGGAAAGCCTCAATGCTACACACATGGATCTGTGAATGCCTGGCGCTATACAAAGTCAACAGGACACTGAGGACCTTCCTCAAGAACTCAGTGGAACTGTGGAAGACAACACTGGAAGTCAACTCATGATAGTTTGCACAAGTGGCCATCAAGTGCAGCATATACCAAGGTGATGCACTGTCCCCACTGTTCTGCATACAGATACAAGTTCAAGAGTGGAACTACCATCAGCCACCTCCTCTACGTGGATGACATCAATCTGTATGCTAAGAGTCAACGAGACATTGACTTGCTGATCCACCTGACATGGATCTACAGTTGAGGACATTGGGATGCCATTCAGACTGGAGAGGTGTGGCTGGAAGGTAGTAAAGAGGGGGAAGGTAGTTAAGACTGATGGGGTGGAACTACCAGTGGGCCACATAGCAGACATAGAGACCAGCTATAAGTATCTTGGTATCCCACAGTCACGTGGGAACCATGAGGAGGAGGAGGCAAGAAAGACAGCAATATCCAAGTACCACCAAAGGATAAGACAGGTCCTGAAGAGCCAGCTCAATGGGAAGAACAAGATCCATGCCATCAACACGTATGCCCTGTCAGTCATCAGATACCCTGTATAGTGAGCTGGCCAAAGGAGGACATAGAGGCTGCCAATGTGAAGACCTGGAAGCTCCTCACAACATATGGAGGTTTCTACCCCAACTCCAATACCCAGAGACTGTACACCAGCTGGAAAGAGGGCAGGCAGGGTGTGGTAAGTGTCAAAGCCACTGTTCTGAATGAAACCCAGAGCATCCAGGAGTACATAAGTAAGATGGCACCCAAAGATGAGCTACTAAGAGAATGCCTGAGGCAGCAGCAAACATAGGAGAAAGTTCAAGCAGAAGAAGTGCCATGGACAGATAGTGGGGGTGGCTGACATTGGGAAATCCTACCAGTGGCTGCAAAGGGCTGGACTAAAAGACAGCAGAGGCACTGATCACAGCAGCACAAGAACAGGCACTAAGCACCAGGTCCATAGAAACAGGGGTCTATCATACTAGATGAGATTGTGCAGAGAGGCCTCAGAGGCAGGGGGGCAGGGTGTAAGATACAGACAGGAACAGCATACACTGAACAGCACAACCAAGTGTCAGAATCCTCGCAAGATTTTATAATAGATTATTATATGGCTAGTTTAAAAAATGGCTTTTTACATGCTGCAGTTCTGCCATTGTAAAACGGGGGGGGGGGGGGGCGGGGGGGAGAAGGAATGAGAAACCGTTTAAAGCAGATGGCTCCTTATCACAGGCTCTGGCATGCTCAAGGCCATGCCAGCAAGGGAATCAGAAGACCAAGAACTAAGGGCGATGTAAGGGGGGGGGGGGAAGTAAGAAAAACAGCTTTTGGCGCGCTTTTGCTCAGTCTTAGCAATGCTTTGAATCTGTAGACTTATCCTCAATAAATGAACTTTCTTTTGAATCAATATTGGTTGCAAGGAAAGTTACTAGATTTGGGATCAACAGGTGGCAGTTCGTTACACCAAGTAGCTGGCATTGTGTACAGGAACATCTGCACAGTATATGGGCTAGACCCTCCCAAGTCCAGATGGGATATTCTTAGAAGGTCGTGGAGAATAAAAGGGCTAAGATCCTGTGGGACTTCCAGATTCAGACGGACAGGCAGGTACTGGCCAATCAAGCAGACATTGTGGTAGTAGGCAAGGACTAGAAGACAGCAGTGGTGATAGATATAGCGGTGCCAATTGACAGCAACATCAGCAAGAAGCAGTATGAGAAGCTGGAGAAGAACCAGGGCCTGTAGGAAGAACTAGAGAGGATGTGGAAAGTAA
This sequence comes from Liasis olivaceus, assembly GCA_030867105.1. Lineage (NCBI taxonomy): Eukaryota > Metazoa > Chordata > Lepidosauria > Squamata > Pythonidae > Liasis > Liasis olivaceus. The sequence continues at coordinate 63,538,036 of CM061351.1, forward strand.
AGGCCAAAGTGGTCTCAGTGGTGGTAGGAGGACTCAAGGCTGTGACTCCTAAGCTAGGAGAGTGGCTACAACAGATCCCAGGAATGATATCAGAGCTCTCTGTCCAGAAGGGTGCAATGCTAGGAAGAGTTAGGCTACTGTGCAGAACCCTCAAACCCTCAGGCCTCCGGTAGAGGACTTGAAATTGAGGAAGACACATACCATCCATAGGGGTGAGAGGGAATTTTTAAATTATTTTTTTAATAGGGTTAGAGCCAAGGTATTAGCCCAGCAACATATATTTTTCTAAGCTCCTGCCTTTTCAATTTTATGTTATTTTAAAATAGTATATTTTAGCTAATTTTGTTTCCTTTTAATTAATTTTAGTTAAAATAAGTATACTGGCTTACAGTATACTTATTAGATTTTTACCAGACTTATTAGACTTTTAAAAATTCAGTCATAACTTTTTTGGGCAAGATGAATGTGGAGCTAAATGGTGCAGGCAAAAGATGCTAAGTAGATTTGAACAATATAGGAAAAAGAAAGAAACATCACGACATCAGTCCAGGCTCCCTTTCTTCATCAAAGTCTGCTGAACAACCAAAGATAGAAGAACATTTTATACAAAAGGGATCTGTAAGTAAAACAAATTTCTCTCCCACCTCTAACAAATTTGCAGCCCTTGAAGCACTTGAATGGGACTTTCAAACAGAACTGGAAAAACAACAGCTGCTAAATCTTTCGCTATCTGTCAGGGAAGAGCTAAATGAAAATCTGGATTCCCTCCTGGTCTCTCACTGTGTCGTCAGTACAACTTGCTAGCTCACCTCTTAACCTCAAGGGAAATAAAAATAAGTGTAAAAATAAGAAGCAAAATCAGAATATGGAGAAAATTCAGTGGAGTTTATGGCAAAGCAATGCCTTTCTACAGCACAAATTGTTCTCATTATTTGAGCAGCTGTCAGCTATAAAATATGATCTGGAATTGCCAAAAAAAGATTTTGAGGCTTTTGTTCAAAAATACGAAGCTGGACCCACCACTTACATTAAGGCTTATGCAGAAGCTCTGGCTAAGCTACACATTATGGACATGCATTCCGATAAAGGGCAAGTGGTTAAATTAAAACTGTGCAACAGTCAAATGATTTTATTAATGACAAGGCAAAGAGTAGTGGCTTCATACATACTAAAGCCTCTTTGGATACAAATGAGGAAATTCCCTGCAAGTTAAACTGTTCACTTTCAGACACTACAGATTTCTCTCTGCATCTCCCTGAACAGTCTTAGTATTAGACGCTGAGTTTCCAGGACAGCAATTGTAACCTCCCTAGGACAACTTCTTCACTGTCAATACATTCAGATAGATTTATGTGCTGTTTTGAGCATTCAAGTGCTCAAAACTGAAAATGGATTTTGTTGTCTTTTAATCAGCTTACTATCCCACTAAAGCTATTTAAGATGAGATCACACTTAGCATCATTTCAAATTTTTCCCACCAGAGTCTTTTGCAAAGTAAAAGTTAATTCTCTATTTATCTCTGTCACACTTAGACTCCATAACCATTCCAAAACTTTACCAGATGTCAGCAAGTCTTCCTCTCCCCCGCACCTGGCCTTGGAAAAGCAAGACAGTGGGAGTCAGAATCTCACTAAATGAAATTATGTCAGATTCAGCTGAAGCTGGCCTTATCAGTGCCTTTGGTTTCCTGCCCAGGAATGAACAAGATAATATAATACATACGCTGAAAACCCTTAAGAAAACCTTACTGGTCACTATTGCTACAACTGAGCCACTTATTGACCTTGTGTCTCCAAACACTGACACTAATTGCCCTCCTTCGGCAGACAATGGAATGGTTGGAAATCGTCTTCCAAATAATATTTCTCCCTTATGGGGAATATGGGAAGCCTGCTGGAGAGTGTCAGACCTTGCTAACTATTGAGGAGGAAGTATTCTCTATACCACAGGCAGATGCTGAACAATACTGTCAATACCCAGACTCTATAATTATAATAGCTGATGACTTTAATGCATGTATTGGCCAATCTGATGCCCTTTTGCAAGCTTATTTTAAATGGCCAATGCTCCCTAAAACCAATGTGGGCTACTTATTGGCTAGATAATCTAAAGACCAACACTGTAACATTGTAGGAATTCATTTGGCTCAATTTATGGACAATTAAGATCTAGTTATACTTAATGGCAATGTTAGGGGTGATATAAAAGGGGAGTTTACATTCTGGTGCCCTAATGGGGCCAGCGTGATTGATTATATCATGATTTCCAGGAGCTTTGTTCATTTTATATCTTACTTCTATATTGGAACACTCCCTGATAGTGACCACTTTCCACTAATTTGTCTTTTTGATTCTAAAACAAATCTTGAAACATTAAAAGTAGTCCACTGCCCCACTGACATTACAAGAAAGGGCTGAGTACAGAACAAATGGTCTCAAGATTTGTTAAAGTTTTGTCTGGGCTCTTGACCTCAGAGCCCCTGCTTCAAATGCACACCCTGATTCATATGAACAAGTAGTGTCACTGTTTTAGTCAATTACTGTTAATCTCCAAGTTCCCCTGACAAGATTTTCAACAGCCAGTGATGTTTATGCACATAAAAGGTCCAAACCTTGGTACAATAATGATTGCATCAATGCTAAAAAGGCTTTCTTAAATGCAGTAACCTCCTTTTGTCAGGAAAATTCTTTTAGTGCTTCTCAATTACGTAAGGTTCAGGAAAAAAATTATAAAGGCATTTTGACGATAAAGAAAATGCAAGCTATAAGGGAGAATTGGAGGAATTTAATTTCAGCAGCAAAATTTAAGAACTCCACTTGGTTTTGGTGCTTAATCAATTGGTCCCTTTTGGATAGATGATTTTGCCCTATCACACAAATATCTGCAGATAAGGGGGAGGATTACTTCTGTAACATCTTTAAAAAGGAATCTGCTGTAATCTCAGATGTGATTTCCTCTTGTAGTGACCTCCCACATTGGCCTCCAGTGTCTATAACTGAGATTAAAGATCTTATTGCCGAATTAAAACCAGGTAAACATCTGGAGGTGATTTCATTCCCCCAGAATTAATAAGGAAAACAAAGATTGTTTATTCTTCCTCATACATTTCATCACTACATATTTTAACAACACAGGCCAATTTCCATCTGACTGGAATCAGGCTATTGTTGTACCATTATAGAAAAATAAAGGAAATAGGCTTGACCCTACAAACTAATAGGCTTATTACTTTATTAAATACAATAAGTAAACTTTATGCCAGATTTTTATATCTAAAATTAGTGGATTGGGTACAAAATGAAAATATCATTGCTGAAGAACAGGCTGGATTTAGAGGGGAACAATCAGCATTAGATCATTGTTTGGCTTTCCATCATTTGGCAGAAAAATATTCTGCACCCCCCGAGGTTCCCTTTTTGCAAGTTTTGTTGATTTTAAGTCAGCTTTTGACCTAATACCAAGGGAGAGACTGTGGGACAGTCTGAGCCGTTCCACTATTGATAAAAGGCTGCTCCTACTTATTCAGTCATTTACTCAAATACCTCCTTGAGAATTGGATGTACTCCTTGGGGACATTTATCTAAAGCAGTCCCAACTTACAGAGGTGAAAAACAAGGTTTCATATTAGCTCCACTACTTTTTAATCTATATCTAAATCCAATAATCCAAGCGCTTGCTGTTTCAGCCCATCACCCAGCTATGTTAGCTGATCATGCAATTCCAGCAGTACTGTATGCCAATGATGTAGTTATGTCTACTTCACAGGTGGGAATGAGAAAAGCACTTAGGGCACTAGCTGTATTCTGTACAGTTATCAATACACTATTAGAAAGCCAGATTTAGTTTCTGCCTGACATCATAAAATTCACAAATGGCAAATAAATGGGACTCAAATTGAGCAGACGCACACCTATAAATATCCTGGAGTGCAGTTCCATGCTTCTCTATCCTGGAATGTTCATTTTTTTACTGGGCAAGTTTCGCATAGCGTACCTCTACAGCTATCATAAGATTTTACCATTCAAAAGGAACCCATTATATCTCTGCAGCTTGCAAGGTTTTCCAAGCTAAGGTAGTCCCTCAGCTTCTTTATGGCTCCCAAATTTGCTCTTTTGCAAAGCTTAACATTCTTGAAACTATTCAAAATAAGTTTATTAGACCCATACTGATGGTTCCAAAAAGTAGGCAAATGAGTATTTTGACCATATCATCATTTTTATGCATATTTTCCACCCCCAAGCTGTATAAACCTGGATGCTTATTGGATGTAAGCATATCAGGTGATGTGTATTTGTGTAATGAGGGAGGGTGTGGCCTAAGGAGATCAACACCCTATATCAAGGTGTGCATTATTATTAGGCAGCTTCTTTTCCTCAGGCAGAATGGGCCAAAAAAGAGATTTAACTGACTCTGAAAAGGCAAAAATTGTAAAAAGTCTTTCAGAGGGATGCAGCATTCTTGAAATTGCTAAGATATTGGGGCGTGACCACAGAACCATCAGACGTTTTGTTGCAAATAGTCAACAGGGTCGCAAGAAACGTGTTGAGAAAAAAAGACGCAAATTAACTGCCAAAGATTTGAGAAGAATCAAACGTGAAGCTACCAGGAACCCATTATCCTCCAGTGCTGTCATATTCCAGAACTGCAACCTACCTGGAGTGCCCAGAAGTGCAAGGTGTTCAGTGCTCAGAGACATGGCCAAGGTAAGGAAGGCTGAAACTCAACCACCACTGAACAAGACACATAAGTTGAAATGGCAAGACCGGGCCAAGAAATATCTGAAGACAGATTTTTCAAAGGTTTTATGGACTGATGAGATGAGAATGACTCTTGACAGACCAGATGGATGGGCCCATGGCTGGATCAGTAATGGACACAGAGCTCCACTTTGACTCAGACGCCAGCAAGGTGGAGGTGGGGTACTGGTATGGGCTGGTATTATTACAGATGAGCTAGTTGGACCTTTTCGGGTTGAAGATGGACTCAAAATCAGCTCCCAAACCTACTGCCAGTTTTTAGAAGACACTTTCTTCAAGCAGTGGTACAGGAAAAAGTCTGCATCTTTCAAGAAGACCATGCTGTTTATGCAGGACAATGCTCCATCGCATGCATCGAAGTATTCCACTGCTTGGCTAGCCACTAAAGGCTTCAAAGATGAAAGAATAATGACATGGCCCCCTTCCTCACCTGACCTAAACTCTGTTGAGAACTTGTGGGCCCTTCTCAAACGGGAGATTTACGGTGAAGGAAAACAGTACACCTCTCTGAATAGTGTCTGGGAGGCTGTGGTTGCTGCTGCACAAAAAGTTGATCGTCAACAGATCAAGAAACTGACAGACTCCATGAATGGAAGGCTTATGACTGTTATTGCAAAGAAGGGTGGCTATATTGGTCACTGATTTTTTGTTTGAAATGTCAGAAATGTTTATTTGTAAATTTTGAGTTGTTTATTATTCTCACTTTAACAGATGAAAATAAATGAGTGAGATGGGGGAATTTTCGTTTTTCATTTAGTTGCATAATAATTCTGCACACTAATAGTTGCCCAATAATTGTGCACACATAGATATGCTCCTAAGAAAGCCAAAACCTCACTTTTACTATCTTAAATATTCAGGTTTGAGGTTTATTAACATTTTGGATTGACCGAGAGCACTATAGTTGTTCAATAATGAAATTCATCCTCAAAAATACAACTTGCCTAATAATTGTGCATGCAGTGTAGAGACAGGTATAGTCTTGTTGGACATTAGCATGGTTTTTTCTTACTATCTTTTGGCTAAAGTTAATCCTACTTCCTATAGGTTTGGGCCCATTTTAAATCATCATGGCTTAAAAAAGCCCTAAATAAAATTCATTTACTGGGCTTCTCTATGGAAGGTTTGTGCTCATTAGGTTTTGATAATACTAGAACTGTCCTCAAACAACAAATTTGGGATATAGATCTCCAAACAAATTTAAGCAAGGTGTCACACTCCAATATTTATCATCATCTTCCAAATGGGTTCACTCCAGCCTCCTGTTTATCATCCATTATGATTCTGAAATTTTATAAGGCCTTCACTTTAGCCAGGCTGGATGCATTGCCCTCAATAGTTTTTTTTGGACATTTTAAGGGTACTCCTATGTATCTTCAGTTATATCTATGTGGAAATGGCTCAATAGAAACTTTAAGCCACATACTACTATGCTGCTCCCTATATAAGGACTCTAGACAGATCTTCCTTTATCCAATCTTGAAGAAATTTCTGGGTAGGGAGTATGATTTCTACTTATAGTTACTTCTTTCAGATGAGGACTCAAAAATATCTTCCCAAATCGCCCAGTTTTGTGCCACCATCTGTACAATATGCCACACTATTAATTAAGTTTGGATACTCATTTACTCATCACTTCTTATAATGCTATTTTTATCCTGTTTTATTATTTATGTTCTTAATTATTTTTAGATCCTATTATATATTTTTAAAATAAATATATTATACTTTTTTCAAAATAAATTGTCCCAACAAAAAAGGAGATGGAGTGGCTTAAAGAAGTCATTTGCCTACAAACAAATTCATCACCTTGAATATGAAAGTTCTGTTGAAAACATCTGGGTAAGATTCTAAGAAGCACAACATCATTGTGGGAGATCACTACAGCTCGCTTACCTAGGCACAGAATGTGTTGGTGATGACTTCCTAAATCCGCTAAGTTGTCGAGAGGGAGAATACTGCTAATGAGAATACTGCTCCATCTGACACAAGTATGGCAAAAACAGAGGCAGAAAAAATGGAAACATTCAGCATTAAGCTGGTACCAGAACTCTAAAAATAATTGTAATGTATAAATTAACCAGAGTCAGAGATTTTAAATCAATCAGAAGTCAGTTTTTCTCATGAAACAGGAAAATGTTGTTAAGGAATATAATGGAATGGGGCATCAGTATACTGGAGAACATAAATATTATTTCACAATTTATCTTTTAAATGTTAAATTCTGTCAATGACTTGCTTGGATAAAGGCCAATTAAGACACTTCCAAGAATACTAGAAAAAGCAAAATCAAGCGTGAAAAAGCTGTATTTGTACTGCAGCTGTAAGCAGCTGTGATATGAAGTGGCTAGTCTGAAATGATCAGAAATAAATTAAGATGTATGATCCTTTTTCTTTTTTTAGGTCAAAGGTAGCTAGAATAGTTAAAGTCTGAAGAATTTTCTAAAAAGAACTGTCTGTAGCCCTGATTGGTTGGTGGAATCTGTATATCTAACATCAAGTTTGAAACCAGAATGTGGCTTGGACATTTTGGGATTTCAAGAACTTTGAATCAAAACTGACCAAAGCCCCAAGAGCAGGCAGCTTTGCTCAAAGTTAAACACAACGTGGTTTACAGTTGAGTAACTGACAATGAAACTACTTTCAGTGATAAGAGCAGATCATGAGCAAGTTTAGAGACTTGTCAGGATAATTTGCATACTCCTAGAATGTTCTGGAAGTGAGCAGGTAACTACAAGCAGAAGAGAAGTTGGACTTCATCTCATCAACTGAAGCTAGCAGACCTTAACAAATTGAATAGCCACCCCCTCCCCTCCTTTCTTTTCCCCACGAAAATCTAGACAAGGGAGCACAGAAAAGAAATTGTTTGGAGTTGCACTATCTTTGAGAAACATATAAACATGGACAAGGAGGCAAGTACCATGGTGGCCTGCAAGATATAAGCTATGCTCATGTTCCTCCCAGTGGAAGACTCATTGCATACACGCTAGGTGAAAAGTGGAGGGTCTGGATGCATATCTGGCCACGCTGAGACTCATCAGGACTCACAGGAAATTTCTGAGAGAGTAACCATGTGATCCTAGACTTCACCATATTACAGGCAGTGGGATTGCAGGAATCAGGTTAGTATTTGAAGAGTGCTGACTTTAACAACTAAGGGAAAAAGTAGGAAGGATTCCATGGATGTAAAAAACAGTTCAGGAGAGTTGGGAAATTCTGAAAAATAAAATAACGAAGGCCCAAAGAAATGAGAGACATCTGATGAGGCCAGTGTAATTGTACCAAGATCTCTCCAATAAGCTGAGAAATGAAAAGAATAAGTTTCAAAAATGGAAAGAGATGTATATAACAAAAGAAGAATATCAGGAATAGCCCAACCTGTAAGGATGGGGTCAGGAAGGCTAAGGCTCAGAATAAGCTGAGGCTTGCAATGAATGCCAAAAATAACAACAAAAAGGTTCTTTTTAGGGGAGTGAAACAAGAGGAGAGTCAAGGTAATAAGATGGTGACAGACAACAGGGAGAAGGTTGAACTGTTTAATTCTCATTTTGATTTTGCATTTTTGCAAAAGGAAAAGCGATTCAACCTTTCAGAAGCTGCACTATGGGGGACAGAAGAGAAATGTCAGTCAAAATATGCAAGGAAATGATGAGAGAACACTTAGCTGCTTTGAATGAATTCAAGTTGCTGGAGCCAGGTGGATTGCATCCCAGAGTGCTAAAGGAACTGGTGGATGTTCCTTTAGGATTTTGTACTTCTGTACTTACATGCAAAATAAAGGATTTTGCATGTAAGTACAGAAAATCAGACGTACAAGATAGGTAGTTCCTGGCTTAGAGTAGTACTTGTGAGAATAATCTGGGTTTCTTGGCAGAGCACAGACTAAGCATGAGCTAGCAGTGTGCTCCAACCGCCAAAAGAACCAATACAATGTTGGGCTGCATCAATAGAGGTATAATGTTGAGATCACAGGAAGTGATTTTTCTGCTGTATGCTGCACTAGTCAGATCCCACTTGGAAGACTGTGTCCAGTTTTGGTTACAATACAAAAAAAGGAACTATAAAAAGAGCAGAGAAGAACAGCAATGATGTACAGGACTGGAGACTAAATTCTATGAATTTAAAAGTTTAAAAGGACTGGGTATTTTTAGCCTAAAGAAGACTAAAGGGAGAGATGCTGGCAGCCTTCCAATACTTGAAGAGCCGTAACAAGCAGCAGGGTGTGGATTTATTCTTCATAGTGCCTGAGGGTAGGACAAGGACCAATGGGTAGAAGCTTTACAGTGTGAGATTCAAACTTATTATTAGGAGGAATTTCCTACCATGAAAGCTATTAAGCCTTGGAACAGCCTGCTTCCTAGAGTTGTGGATGCTCCATTGCTGGAGGTTTTCAAACAAAAGTCACTTGTCTGGGATGGCCTGAGGGTTCCTACCCTGGGCAGGGGGTTGGACTAGAAGACCTCCAAAATCTCTTCCACTCCTATGATTCTATGAAATATATATATCCTCAGGCTTATTTGGTAAACCCTGATTGTGCAGATAGGATTCAAAGTCATGTGAAAGTCAAGCCACAAAAGAATTGCCACAACCTGCCCATTCACAGAATAATGCCATTGGATCTATAACCTCTTATTCAAGAAAGAAGAGCTTAAAAACATTTAATGAAAAACAAAGGCTTGGAACAGAAAGAAGAAAAGCAAGCAAAATGAAACCAAATATAACCAAAAGCTTATGAGACGACTAAAGAATTCTTCTGATTGTAGCTGCTGCTGCAATCAGAAATTAAGCCTTTTGACCATGCAGAGACAGGCAAACTGCCACTGAAATCCTATGCAGTTCTACAATGTTCTGAAAGGAAGCTCCACATAGCAGTAGAATCCATGTAGTATGTGCAAATCTCTGAGAGTCCAATATACTAGTTCATTTACAGTGTGTAATAAGATCATGTTTAGATGTTTATTATGCACAAAGCTATGAAAGGCAGGGGCACTAGTGTTAAGTGACCATTTGAAGAACATTATTCTTTGCAAATTCAGATATTGTAACCACCTCTGAAGTTCACAATGGAATGGTTTAACAAGTAAAAATTATACAGTGTAGGTGTACAATGTGTCTGACCAACGCACTGGTATCCATCTAAAGATCATACTTCAGAAAAATGAATACCATAATGCTGTCCTACTTTTTTCAGGAAGCTGAATCCAAAAAATTGTTTAATTAAAAAGTTTTAGGATTATCTAAAAAATTGTAAGCAAGAACTTAAAAATAGAAGCAAACAATAGCAAATATTTTTGATAAGAACTGGAGCATAATGCAAAAGTTAAGAATTTTAATGTGTTACCTATTTCACTGGACAAGATTTAGACACATATTTAATTATTTCCACTAAATAAATTGGATTTCACTATGCTTGATTGGACCATGCCTAAAATTTGCAAAACAGCATATGAACACATAAAACAATTAATTCATAATGCAAATATGGTAAACATCCAATACTTATTGCATAAACCAAATGTTTACTATAGAAAAAAGTGACAGATCAGGACACCAAATGTGCATCAAAATCGTTTCTGTAATAGAGTCATCAATATTTTTATCCAAGGAATTATACTTTCATATATTTAAGTAGCCATAGTAAAAATTAACATGTTTGATATATAATAATGTGTTCTCCTAGTAGCATTTAATGTATTTCCATTAAGCAATTCTATAGGCAAAATCTAAAAATATGCCAGCAAGGGGAAGAGTGTTACTTAGGTAACTTAGATTGTAAATGTGCAAGTATGTTTCCATAGACAAGTAATTTCATCATCTGAGATTGTCCATATAGATATTTGGGCAAACATGTTGAGATATAAGGAGTAAATGAGCTTGTCTAGCTCATGAGTAGTCAAGAATAAACTTTTCTCATATGAAATTTGGGAATGTGAATGCCTTTCTGCAAGTAACATGGAAGCAACTGAGATTTCCCAGAGCAACACAATTCTTTGGTCAATGAATCTAGCACACTACAATGATATCTTTCACTCACTTACCTGGGAATAAACCCCACTGAAGATAGTGAGACTTCCTTCTGAATTAGAATTTCACTAGTATTTTAGGATTTCTTTTTTTTTAATTACTTCTATATAACCACTCCCAGTTAAGGGAAGTGAGTGTTCTTCAAAAAAGACTATCCTGGATGTTTTCTAGGTTTGCCTATTTGGGCATAAATACAGAACAGAAATTTTGTATAAGCAATACAATCTTTGAAAATGTAAAAAACTCAGTTTAAATATTACTGATGGTTTGAAATGCTAAATCATAAAACATTTTTAATTTACTTAAATAAGATCATTGTTGGTCTTTCAATGTCTGTTTTTTAATATGATTGTATTCAACATTTAAAAAAAAATAATTGTTCTTCAAATATTTAGCAATCAAAATATAAGTTTCTGCTACTTGACTGCACATATTTTGTTTAATTTAACAGAACTATATCCATAAAAAGCACAAGAAAAAAAAAGAAGCTGTTTCCTATTGGGGGCAAGATTTAGTCAAAGAGGATACAAAAATTAATTGCAATAATCACTTTTTTTAAACATAATACACAAATGCTGCCTCTTACATAGTACCTGCTTTACCACTTGTTAATCAAATATTAAACAAAGCAACATTTAACATTTCTTATAAATTAGAACACTTCAGTGCTATTCTCAACAAACATACAAAAATAATTATCAATCAACCTGACCAATTCCTCATTCCAGTGAAAGATCTGAGAATCAATCGTCACTATAGACATCCCCTGCAAACGGTAGATGCACTTGACTTCCTGTGACATTGGGGAGTCTTGACAGATCAGGGAGGCTCTGGATGCGTGACTTGAGTTCTTTCCGTACCTGGGACACACCTGTTAATTTGCGCTTGTATTCCTGTAACACATGAAAAACTTGTAAGTCAATCAATCAATCAGTCAGTCATTTTATTTTGATCATTGACAAGCAAAACAAAAGAGTCACGTCTACTGTAACTCTTTGAATATCAATGCAGCCTATACAGGACAGAAACTGACTAGAGTAAAAACAAGCTATAAAATCATATAACAAAACAAGTAAAATTGTAAATTTAAGAATTTTGGGCATAAAAATAATATCGTAAAGCATTATACAATTTATATAAGGCAATTAAATGATTATTATTTAGAATAACAGAATAGTAAATTTACCAATCTAAAGTATAGAACCATTATAGCACTAAAATCCATGGAAAAATTGTGATTGATATTAATATTATATCTAGAGAAAATGTAGTGATGAAATGTATAAGGAAGAATAATATATAAGAAATGATTATGGTTTAAAAACTAAAAGTCAGAGTCCAATTATAGTGATTATTTATTTATATTGTTAAAATGACTCTGGCAGCTAATAATAAAAATAAGACAGAAATAAGAATCAATTGACAGTAAGAACATAATACACTGAGATAAAGTAGGGACTAAATGGACAGCTGCATTTGAAATATCTAGATGTTTGTGGAAAAACTATTGTGTATTGTACAAACTATGGGACAGTATTTGGCCGTAGAATCAGACTTGTCTGATAGTAACAATTTGAGACAGAGGGAATCAGTGCAACCAGGGTGTTTGATGATGACTGGGAATAGTAATTCCTGGTGAGCATCAGCGTAGAGGGAGCAGTACAATATGACATGTTCCAGAATTTCAGTTGCTCCTCCACCGCATGAGCACAATCTCTGCTCAAAAGGGGTGTTCCAGTATCTCCTCTTAATGACTGCTGTTGGAAAGGCACTGAATCTAGCCAAAAACAAAGCCCTTCTAAATTTAGGTGTTATGCAACTGACTGGGTAAAGTAAACATGCAGAATGGCTCAGAAGGAAGTTTCTGAGCAAGTGACAAATCTGATTGTAGCACTAAGTCAATGGCATGTTGCTTAAGATTGGCTAACTTACAACTGATAGCAGGGAGATGGGAAACTGTCAGTCATAATTAAAGGGGCCAAGCTGGCTGGAAAAAAAAGAAGCTTAGGCCAGTATGAAAATATGTGAATCCAGACAGAACTTTCTCTTTTGAGTAGGCTGGCTTCATAACAAAGCACCACATTTGGGACACAGTGGGACACTTGGAAGGTAGATCTCAGGAACTTTTGATGGATGGAAGTTGCATTCTCATACTAGCTAAATATGACTCAAAACATTTTTTTTTTTTGCAAAGACTGAAGTAACAGGCATCCCCACTAAGGTTTCATGATTCAAAGAAAAGTTCAAATTACTGTAATATAATGGAGATATACAGTACTGTGCAAAAGTTTTAGGCAGGTTGAAAAAGTGCTGTAAAGTAAGAATGCTTTCAAAAATATATATTGTAATTGTTTATGGTTATCAATTTACAAAATGCAAAGTGAGTGAACAGAAGAAAAACCCAAATCAAATCAGTATTTGGTGTGACCACCCTTTGCCTTCAAAACAGCACCAATTCTAGGTACACTTGCACACAATTTTTGAAGGAACTCGGCAGGTAGGTTGTTCCAAACATCTTGGAGAACTAACCACAGATCTCCTGTGGATGTAGGCTGCCTCAAATTCTTCTGTCTCTTCATGTAATCCCAGACAGACTCGATGGTGTTGAGATCAGGGCTCTGTGGGAGCCAGACCATCACTTCCAGGACTCCTTTTTGTTCTTTACACTGAAGATAGTTCTTAATGACATTGTTTGGGGCCATTGTCCTGCTGCAAAATAAATTTGGGGCCAATCACATGCCTCCCTGATGGTATGGCATGATGGATAAGTATCTGCCTGTATTTCTCAGCATTGAGTACACCGCTGATCCTGACCAAATCTCCAACTCCATTTGCAGAAAAGCAGCCCCAAACTTGCAAGGAACCTCCACCATGCTTCACTGTTGCCTGCAGACACTCATTATTGTACCGCTCTCCAGCCCTTCAGTGAACAAACTGCCTCCTGCTACAGCCAAATATTTCAAATTTCGACTCATCAGTCCAGAGCACCTGCTGCCATTTTTCTGTACCCCAGTTCCTATGTTTTTGTGCATAGGTGAGTTGCTTAGCCTTGTTTCCACGTCAGAGGGATGGCTTTTTGGCCGCAATTCTTCCATGAAGACCAGACTTCACTTCTGGCCAGACTTCTCTGGACAGTAGATGGGGGTACCTGGCTCCCACTGGTTTCCACCAGTTCTGTGCTGATAGCACTGCTGGACATCTTCCAATGTTAAAGGGAAGTAAGCATGATGTGTCTTCCATCTGCTGCATTAAGTTTCCTTGGCCAGCCACTGTGTCTACAGTCCTCAACATTGCAATTTCATTATACATTTTGTGCTTCTTCAAAAGAGCTTGAACAGCACATCTTGAAACCCCAGCCTGCTTTGAAATTTTTGCCTGGGAGAGACCTTGCTGATGCAGTAGAACTACCGTGTGTCTTGCTGCTGTGCTCAGTCTTGCCATGGTGCATGACCTGTGACATGAAACTGTCTTCCACAACCTCACCTTAGTAGCAGAGTTTGGCTGTTCCTCACCCAGTTTTAAGCCTCCTACACAGCTGTTTCTGTTTCAGTTAATGACTGTGTTTCAACCTACATATGAAATTGGTGATCATTAGCACCTGCTTGGTATAAATGGTTCATCGTACACCTGACTCTAATCCTACAAGATCCCTGACTTTGTGCAAGCGTACAAGTGTAAGAATTGATGCTGGTTTGAAGCCAAAGGGTAGTCACACCAAGTATTGATTTGATTTGGATTTCTCTTCTGTTCACTCACTTTGCATTTTGTAAATTGATAAACAAACTATTACAATATATATTTTTGAAAGCATTCTTACTTTACAGCATTTTTTCACACCTGCCTAAAAGTTTTGCACAGTACTGTACTAAACTGAAAATGTATAATGAAATTGCATAGAAATGCGGGAGAAGTAACACCTATATTTCTGGCATCCTGCAGCACCTGTCAGATATTAATGGTTTAAGGTTCTTATTTAAAGCATATCTAATGTGTGGAATTACAGATACCTCATTTCTCCTGGGATAACTAGGGGTAGCTATAAATTTGCCAAGCAACTTGATTTAGGGAACTGGGCCACAGGTTGAAGTAACTCATTTTAACTTTAAAAATACAGAAAAGTATTTATAAATTACAATAAATAAGCACACTTTAGCAGTTAATAACATAAAAAATAAACACAGTATATCTATTACCACTTCCTCCACATCTTAGAAATTTGTAAATATTGTAAAAACCTACATACTATGGAATCATAGTGAGTGAAAAGACCATTTAGGCCTTGCTGATCAGTATTAGAATCCAAATTAACTTATTCCCAACAGATGGCTGTCCAGCCTCCACTTGTACATGTCCAGTAAAATAGTCTAACTTCAAATGAGCTGCCTGACTGCAAAATGGAAATGAGAAATCCATATTCCAATGCTGAGAGGCTTCTGCTGAAGTTGGATGGGACATTATGAGTTGGAAATTGCTATTATGCCCCATTTATTTCTCAACACCTTTGCTGGAGGATGGGGGAGAGGGAGAGATACCACCTGTTGCAACTTTAGCCTATGAAGTGCTTACAATAAGCTTCACTTGCTGCAGAAGTATAAAAGGGATTTCTAGCTAAAGTAAACCGTTTTACCAACTGTCTTAGTTTACAGCAGCCTTCTTCAATTTGGGTGTCATCTAAGCATGTGGACTTCAACTCCCAGAGTTCCCAAGCCAGCATGAACATAGCCGAAAATTCTGAAAGCTGAAATGCATACCTTTGGAGGATGCCCGTATGTGGGCCCAATGTATCTTAACATGTTATCCCAAACTAATTTTTAAACATTTATAAAACATTTATAAATCTGCTTTCCTAATAACTTTTACCATTAAAAGCAGTTAACAAAATATATGATTAGATACAATACAAACATGTCAAAACATGTCAAAACCATAATAGTATCTACAGCAGTGGGAAAAAATCCACAAAGTAAACTGGAAAAAATGCATAAAACAAATCAAATCCTCAATATCTCTTTGGAACAACAAAATGCTTTACAGGATGGTAAAGAAACAAATTTCCAGGGAAAAGTTCCCAAATTTGGATATGACATCAGAATCCCAGTCCCACCTTCCTGATTGCTGAAAGCCAGCAGAAGGGGGAAAAAAATCTAGAAAAGGACATCTAAAATGTATTATGGTCTTTCATCAAATACCCTGCTTCAGGCCATTAATAGCAGTTCCTTGCAATAGCTTCCAGGTTTTACAACTGTAGATTGCTACAGCAACCCAGACATAACCAAGGCTTGCGTGACTTTCAAGTCTTGCCAGGAAAGGCCGTAGCTTCTGAATCAATCTAAATTCATAAAGGCTATTTGACCACCTCTGCTACTTGAACAGCTAAAAGTCTCTATTTTAGGGAGTGTAGACTTTATCCTTCATTAAAAACAAACGAACAAGTAAAACTTTGATCATCAAAGTGCACATTCTTTTTTCAAAGCAGGAATGTCAGATCATTAAAAGAAGCCTACTGTTTAATTGGAGCCTGAGTTTGCTTTTCCCCCACTCAATTCTCCCACATCCGTATTTTTAAACTGTAATCTTAAAACTACAGATTGCTTTGCCTTATCATAAGCAAATGCTTAAGGTGCTGAAGACAGAGTAAACATATTTTAAATGAATAATAAATTATATGCCAATCAAATCTTTCTCTCAATCTCTTGCAATTCCTCTATGAATTATATTTACTTATATATTCTTCTTTCTGTCTCTGCACATGCTTGTATCACATATGCCTGTAGATTTTAAAGACAATAGATGGGGCTATTTCCTATGAAAAAATAAAATTAGGTTGAGAATATATATTTAATATAACCTCCCCACCTCTCTCTCTCTCTTAGTAGGAATGCTGCCAAAAAGTGAAAAGCAAGAAAAGAACTTTCCCCACAACTTAACAAAGATTTTGTCATAGAATGGGGAGGGGGAAGGAAGGGGCTTTATATACTAACAAAACTAGTTAGGAGAATAATCCTCAAGACAACAGATACTTGGTAAAATATGTGGGCCTTCTTGTAACATATTTCCCCCTCCCAGTGCAATTGCCCCTGCACTAATGTTTTTGTTGTAAGAGAATATACATATACATATACGAAAGCAGATACAGTATAAGGTAGCATACACATACATGAAAACATATATGCAGAGAGGAGAGGTACATGCAATACTTGCAACTGATGTCCTATAATGTCCATTTAGGTTTACTATGCCCCCCTCCTTCCATACAAACCATTGTTTGATCATGACTACAACATTTAAAACATTTAAAACTCACCCAAAATATTAAAAAAAACTCTAATATAAATCATCCTTCTTTGATCTTTCTCTCTAAATCAGTTACCTACTGAACATTGTTTGATGCTTCTTCTCACCCACTTTCTTACAGCATACACAGAAAAAATACTGTGAACAACCAGACAGAGACTTCTTTATTAAAAGGGAAAAGTAGTTGGAAGATTAAAATACTTGGAGCTTTATCACCAGTGAAACCTCAGTGTGGTGGTCCAGTTAACAAAGGTCGGCATCTGCAACTATACTGATCATTCTTTTACAATGTGAACATCCTGAGTGTGTGTCAGTATAATACACACACTTCCTAATTGGTGAAATGCAGTCAATAATATGTTGGCTTGCAGGATAGTCACTACATTTAGATATCATAGGTTGCCTACAATAGCATGAGTTTGTTTAGGTACAACTGAATATTGGTTGTGGCATAAAGGCCAAAAGGTGTCTACATTGGCTAATACTGTCCTTACAAGAAACATGGAATGCTGTGTGTGGCAAAGATATGACTAAGACTGGTAATCTAATCTACACATTCTCTTATTTTGCTAAAATGAATTACAGGTAGTCCTTGATTAAGGACTACCCTGTTTAGCAACAGTTCAAAGTTATGATGCTGAAAAAGTAACTTTATGAATTATCCTCACACTTATGACCATTGCAGCGTCCATGTGGTCACATAATCGAGATTTGAGCACTTTGCAATTGGCAGGCGTTTACATCCTGTGGTCATGTGATCACCATTTGCGCACTTCACAGCCAGCTTCTGACAGAGTCAGTGGAGAGGCTGGCAGTAAAATCACAAATCACAATCACGTGATGTCTTGCTTAATGACCATGGGTGATTTGCTTAACAAATGCGGTGGAAGTGACGTAGGTCCAGTGCAGTAATGTGATGTTTTGCTTAACAACCATGTCGTTAGTAATAGATATGCCAGTCCCAATTATGGTCGTTAAGTGAGAACTACCTGTATGTGAAAGTTTCAACTGATGAAAGGCATGTGAAAGGGTGACAGATATCTTTGGGCCTGTCAATCAGGTTTGAATTAAGGTGGTTTGATCTTGGGGAGCAGAACTGATGAATACAAGCAGGGAAGTGGTATAGGTTGAATTGAAAGAGCTAACATTGATGTTAGAATGGATGAATTAGTGTCTAGGTCGCTTTTTGTGGAGATAAAAGTAGCAATTGACATGTTGGCGATCATTGCATGTTAGGCTACAGTGAATGGTGACAATAAAAAAAAAAGATGATTTTTTTTACAATGAATATGAATATGATCCAGGGGAAAAATGATTATCAAGCAATATAACAGGTAGGTGATAATAAGTATAGAAAGTATAGAACAAGTAATTGGGCCATTCAGAGACCCAAGATTGAATGAGAACTGTGAAACTCTGAAGAGTATCAGCTTAGAAAAAAAAATCAATTATTCTTATATTCAAAAGAATGAATATAAATGTAAGATCATGATTGATTTAATTGTTTGTAAAAGAATAAATAAGGAATTAAAAGCTGAGAAGAGGTTTTGAATGTGGGACAGACCATTTTTGGTAGTGTCAAGGGTGAATCTTGAGAAAAAATGGACATGCTTGGTGAAATGAAGTGAAAATGGATCAGAAAAAAATATTTTTTTTGCTGCAAAAAATCCAGATAAAAGTAAGTTATTGCAATATGTGTACAGAGAGAGAACAGTGGCAAAGAATATAATCAAAGAGAGCAAGGAACAACTAAGATTAAAAGAGGAAGAAAACAATTTGCAGAGCAAGTTTGACAGAAATGAAAAAAATTGGAAGTGGGTAAACAAGGCTAAACAAGATGCTGGTGTAGGTTTAATGAAGTTAAAAATAAATGTGATAAAATGATTTGTAATGAATCTAAACTGAGAAAGGACTATTTTAGAGACCTGTATGGGAATGACACACATATGAGATCTGTGTGGGAATGATACACATATGAAGTATGGAACTGAAAGAAATGCTACTGTCCAAGAAGAAAATGTCTGAAAAGGAAGTCCTAAGTGTCATCTTGAAAATAGTAAAGCTTGCATATGGATGTAGAACACAAACCTTGAATGCTAATGTCTGACAACAACCACCAATAAACAGGCAGATTGCTCAACTGAAAATGGGGTTGAGAATAGAATACTGGACTTACTGTAGAGTTCTTTTCCTACGAGGATATCTCCTTCCATTGCTTCATGATTCCGTTACTCTAAATGTAGCTACACTGTGCTACATCACATGTAAAATGCACAGCCTACTGATGGATAAGCCCAGCTAATTTTACAATTTGACTTTTTTTATATATACAAATCAGTTTTATACTATTACATTTTATTAACTACTAGTATTTGACCACAATAAAGATTTCTTCTTCTTTTCCTTCCACTGCTAGGACAAGTAGGGCCAGGTAATTTTCTTCTGTTGCTTCTAGGTAGTAGTAGAGAGAAACCTCCTGGACAATTTAGGACCAGAGGAAAAAAAATTAATAAAAGCTCCTTTGTGTAGTATGGAATAAAAGCTGTAAGAGATAATCCCTCATTGTCAAAATATTCATCTTCACTAAGGTACAATCTGAATACCCTGAGTCCTTGATAAGAAAAAGAACTTCACAGTAAGTATTTGTGGAATATCCTTCCCCCAGAGGTACAGATGGCCCTAATCTTGCCAATCTTTTTTGGATTTTCTAAAATTATTTTTATAAATAACTCAAGGTGGCAAACATACCTAATACTCTTTCCTCCTCCTATTTTCCCCACAACAACAACCCTGTGAGGTGGGTTAGGTTGAGAGAGAATGGCTGGCCCAAAAGGACCCAGCCAGCTTTCATGCCTAAAGTGGGACTAGAACTCACAGTCTCCTGCCTTCTAGCCTGGTGCCTTAACCACTAGACCAAACTGGCTCTTTTGTAAGCTGACACGAGTAATCCTATTTCAGTGTGTGTTCAGCCCTTAGTTTGTTTAGTTTCATGAATATCCATGATGCTTATTGTTAACTTTTAATATTACTTTAATTTTGTGTTCTCAAACTGTGTTTGCTTGACGTTGTTGTATCTTGCCCAGAAACCCAGGAATGGAATGGGCTACAAATACTGTAAAACAAATAAACCTAATATTTCAGTTTCCTACTATGACCTAAGAATTTCCTCACGTGGGAGCTACTAGAATGGAACTACTTGTTGTGTCTCACAAATGCACAGGATATTAATTGAATATTAATTGAAAAGGTTGCAGAGGTGACTTCCAGGGGAGGTATGGCAAACTGAAGACAAGTCTGCAAAAGCGAAACCATGGCAAAGACCAAGGAACCTCTCCAGATAAAGAGGGGATGGAAGATTACCTACATGTGCTCTGGATGGCTGCTCCCAGCAAGGAGACCACAGGACAGTGGTTTTCCATGGGTTTTTGAGCACCAGGAGACAACAGGATTAGCCATCTTGCTTGCAACCAAGGCAGAGACTTTTAAAGGACACTAAGTTTGCAAACCTCACTTTCTAATCACTTTTGGAAATTGCTCATTAACTACTTCTAAGCTAGTAGAGACCTTTGGAATGACAAGTTTGAAAACGCTGGGTGAGTCTGTCTTTAATCCTGAACAAAATAAAAATTTAACCATAAGCTTAAGAATTTAAAGAATCTGAAATAAACAGCAAAAAGGTAAATAAGATTTTGATCTTAGAAAGTTATAAATGGACTAAGGATCCAGATAAAATTGGAATATTGAAAGTTTTACAGTAAGTTTTGGGAATTAATTATAAAGAACAAACAGCTTATTGTGGTAAATAGATCCTGTTTTGGTTTTTACAAGATACAACATATATAAATAATTTTATGATTTCAAAAACTGGACACTACAGCGATCGGGGGGGGGGGGGGAGGGACCGGGAGATGGGGGAATTTGCCATATTTGCTCCAGCTGCAAACAGAGCCTTTCAAAGGACACTAAGTTCATGCACTTCCCTTGCTAACTATTTTTAGAAAATGCCTATTCTGTTTCAAATAAGTTAGACGCCTGCAGAGTGACAAGACTGGAAATACCAGGTGAGTGCTTTCATTCCTCAGTATAAGAATATGAAGATATATTTTTATAATTTTTAAGAACTTAAAATAAACAGCAAAAAGTAAGACAAGGTTTTGGCTATAGAAAATTTTAAGGGCTCAGAAAACATTGGAGTTTTGGACTTTGAACATTGAGACTTTGAAATTAATTTAAAAAAATGTACGCCTGGGGGGGATTTTTTGAGATTGAATTTATAAGACAAGCAACTTATAATGGTGTTTAGAGACATATTTGAAGAACTGTGTAGAGACCTGCACCATGATATGTCAGCTATGTTGTGTCTTCCTGAGAACAGTTTGTTCCCAGATGAAGATGTTACAGAATGAGATATGCAACAAAATTTACTTGAGGAAAATACAAACAAAACTCTGAATAACAATCTGGCATTGGATATACAGAGAAAACTAGAAGGAAATAAAAATGATAATCCCAGAGAGCAATTGGAATAATTTCCTTTTGTTGGATATACAAAAGAGATCGCTTAAAGTGCTAAAGAAATTTGTAACAAAGATCAATAATTATCTGAATGGATTACAGAAAAAGACTGCCTTGGATAGAAGAAAAAAGGACTACAAAGTCGGTTTATTCAACCAGGGATAATATGGAATATGTTGTTATTCTGAGTGATTCTTTCTGGATTTATTGATATATAAATTAGATAAATATGGTGTACTGGATTTGCTTACATTTAATATGATGTAAAAGTTTTTTTCCTCTATAGTTACTTATGTAATCCTAATTTTATAGTACTTAAACTGGCTTTGCATTTAACTGTTTCTCTTTATTCAAAGTAAGGAAGTTTGGAGAATTTGTCTTTTTAAAGGAAAAATTATTTCTCTTTGTTAAGTTAAATTTTAATCTTCAGTTTATATTAGGATACTAGGATTATTTTATATTTGTGAAATGTGAATGTGCTTATAGTTTAGAGACATGGAATGTATATCTCAATAGGATAAGTTGTTATTTGGAATGTTGTGTATTGGAACATATCTTTTGTAAAAGATAAATGTTTCTTTTTGTCATGTTAAACTTGTTTTTTTTTTCCATTTTGTTTATATTAGGATATTGGGATTATTTTATGCCTTTTAAATGGGATTTTGTTATAGTTAAGAGATGAGATGTGGAATGTTGAGTTTTATACATGTTAGTTAATGTTAAAAATCTTAAAGCTTTGTTTGGATCTTTTGCTGGTAACTGGATTGAAGAAGATGTTACTTATCTGATTTGCCTATTGTTAAGAAATGGGTTATGGGATGAAGCATTTTATATTTGTTAGCTAAGAGGAGGTGAAGAGATCAAGGAATTGTTTTATACTTGTCATGATGAGGGTGGGAAGTCACTTTCTGGGGGAGGGTAGAGGGTGTTTTTTAAAATATATTTTTTCTTTTCTTGCATTTCTTTTTTTATTCTAGTTTGTATTATATTTTATTGTTTTATTCAAAACTTTTAATAAAATTATATGAAAAAACTGGGCACTAGAGGGGACTAAAAATTTTAGGTAGAGGAAAGTATCAGGCTTGCAAGATGGTGCAAAATGTTATGACAATAAAAATATTTTTTTCTTCCTGCTGGATTTACAAATTGAAGAACTCTGTGCAATGGGACAAAGAAGAAATGAAGAGAAGTCAATCCTATGACAATATTTGAATGAATTAAAGATTAAGACTATTAGAAGTAAAAGGAAGGAATATAAAGTTGGTTTATTTGGTCAAGGTTAAAATAAGATAAATTGTTACTTCTGGCTTCCCTTTATGGACTTTCTGCTGAAACCAGGACTGAAAAGATGATGCTTTATGATTTGTTTATAGATAAAAGATGGGATGTGGGATTAAGAGATAAATGTCTGTAACTTTAGAGAAGGTGAAGAGTTACTAAATTTGTTTATACTTGTAATGACGGTGGGAAATCACTTCTTTAGATATTTCTTTTCTCTATTATATTCTTACTTTTCTTTTTCTCTTTTTCCTTGCATTTTGCTCCTTCTCTATTCTAAGTTTAGTTTGTATTAGATTTTTACGATTATAATCAACATTCATATGTTTGTGTGTGTGTATTTGCAGAGATGAAGTGCACTGTTAAACCAATAGGGTGGCGGCAAACAGGGTTCCATAATAGTGGGCTATGTAGGCTTGGATCTATCTCATAGCTGACATAAAGGGTGCCTTATGGCTGGCAACAGTTTGCTGGAATGAGACACAGAGAGAGTCTGGCCTCTGCCAGTCCTTTGCCCTCTTGAAGTAAAATGTGGTGGTTTTTCAGAAATGTTTTCTGTGCCACTATTTCTTGATGTAGATGCTTGAATGCAGGCAAAAGGATGATAGACACAGGTTTGGTGACCCGTGGATGAGAGAGTTAAACTTGGATGGGAATGTGGGATCACATAACCTGAGAAGATCATAGAGTTCCTCCCTGGCCTGTAAGACACCCACCTGGCTGTTGGTATAGCTGCAAGTGAAAAATCTGGTTTCTGTTGAGTGAATGGAGCTGAATGAGTGGCACACCAATGCCTTTAAGACAAGTGGAAGCCAAAGAAGAGGAACCTATGAGCAGAAAACAGGAAAATAAAGTGGTTCTATACAGGCATCTCTTAATACGAAGAGGTACAAAGATGGATGGTTCCTTGAATCCTAAGAGAACAGATGCTAGCATTGAGACCTACTTTTTCAGTGAGACTGGCTCATACACCTTAGTTGAGGCCTGCTTATAAAAAGGTCAGTTTTATGAAGTATCTAGAATCCTGTAAATCTGAATTATTAATGCTCTGCAGGATGCTGAATTATAGCCTTGGCATCTGACTTTCAGGCATGCAACTATAACTGATTCAGTTATAGGTGAAACTGGTTCTTTGAAGAGCCCATAAAGGGTTTGTGGACTGCACCAGCTTGGAATACCAAGGTCTTCTGGGCCAGCTGGGATCTAAACAAGTTGATTTCTACTTTCTGCAAGAGAAGCAATAAGAAGGTAGAGAGGACACCTTTGGGCCTTTTGATGTTCATTACTTCTGAGGGCAAGGATCATTCTGGAGAAAGCAGAAAATGAACTGCCTATCCTCACAGTGATAGCATAGAACACTTGCAGTTTAGATACCACTCTCACTAATCCACATCCCACTGGCTGAGCCAGTTTGCACTCAAGCTGAATGAACTTTGGACATTTTTCTATTGAAAGAGGCAGGAGACTGCCCATTCCAGCATCCATGAGCTGGAATGAGGTGAATGGTTCCATCATGACTGTGTGTCAGGCTATTGTTGCTTGCCAGAAATGAGTACATGGCAGTGATGTAGCAGACTGCTTACAGGCCTTTTATTTGTACCTGGGGAGGTTCACTTTGCCTTAGTGATCATGCTCAATGCCTCTGGAAAGAAGACATTAATCACTGGGCCCAACCCTGGGTCAACGAATGGCTGAGTTAAAGCTTCCTTGAGGTCAAAGGTCTTAAAGGTCTTCTTGGCCAAGTGTGAGAAATCACTTTGAGTTTTAAAAAACTCATAAACTCAGTGGTTGCAATTTCTTTCCTATCCTTCTGTTTCTAAAAAATCTGGGAGACGGAGCGCCACTGGATGAATCAATACTAGGGGAACCGACACACAGTATGCTAGGATGTGCCTCCCCACCTTTTTTCCAGTGACAAATGTTTCCTTCTCATTAAGAACCCCCAAGTTTGAAGCACAGTATGTTTTCTTCTAAGGTCAAAACAAAAGTCTTGCAACTTTGCTGTTTTGTTCCAAATACCTGCAATAATTATTTTGAACCTGGAACATTTTTCAAATATCTTTGCACTATTTTGATACTTCTGAAGAGAAACACATAAAAATAGAAATGAAGATAGAAAATCAATAGGGATGGTGGGAGCTGTCCAATATATATCTATGACTATCTGCATCCCAAACAGAGGTCATGAATATGTGCTCAATATAATGAGCTCTCAAAAACAAGTTTGCTCCCTTACGGCCAAGGTTTTCTATAATGCTCTGTTCCCAGGATGTCCTTCCTCTTCTGTTACAGAAAACGAGAGTCTCAGAGAATAAGAATTCACTTAAAACTGGAGAGTATTTGCCTATCAAACATTGCCATAAATATATATGCTCACATAGAAGTTACTTTATTGAAAAGATCTGTTCTGGAAAGCTCAGTCATTAAAGACACAGTGAGCTAGTCACATGGTCAATTGCCCTATACAAAAATTCTTCATTTTACCTGTAGACAGATAATTAAAGAGGTCAGCAATCTTGGTGTATACTGACATTATTGATGTGTAGAAATGCAGCTATGGAGGTTAAATGTAGGTTGCTTGGTAGAAGGATGAAAATCAAGATCTTAAACTTCTCTGAAATGCTCCCGGCTTCATGAGAAGGTCCAATTAAAGAATCCCAGTTTATGCATGAGAAAGTGGTGTAGACGGTTAGGTTTGTTAGATCAAGAGCATTTTGGAACAAGACAGCATAAAAAGGATAAATTCCCTCTTGAACTAGAATGGATCCAGATCTAGCTTATGAGATTAAAATGGTGGCAGAGCAATTTTTACATAGGTCCTTGAAAAGCCAGCAAAGAGCCCATGTTGTGGAATATTGTGCCACTGAGGCTGAAACAAGCTCTGTCTTTAGTACAGTTTGGAGGGTCTAGAAAAATATTATTTCATTTTTGTACTAAAATGTTTCTATTATATTTCTAATGTTGTTTTTATAGATATTTATTATTCCTTTGTAACTGTCAGGAGCTGTTAAGGGAATGGATCACAATGTAATGTTCTAAATTAAATAAAAAATAAAAATAAAATTAAAATTAAAAAGAATCAGCACAAGAGGATGAAGATGGACATATTTTCAATAATTCAAATAGGAGAAAAAAATATGTTACAATCATAACCGAATGTGACAGCCAATCATAGAGGGCAAAGAGCTACAAGGAAAAATACATATAGTGGAGACATCTCCAAAAAGACATGATGTACAGTACCGTGCAAACATTTTAGGCAGGTGTGAAAAAATGCTGTAAAGTAAGAATGCTTTCAAAAATATATATTGTAATTGTTTATGGTTATCAATTTACAAAATGTAAAGTGAGTGAACAGAAGAAAAACTCAAATCAAATCAATATTAAGTGTGACCACCCTTTCCTTCAAAACAGCATCAATTCTTCTAGGTACACTTGCACAGGGTTTTAGAAGGAACTCGGCAGGTAGGTTGTTCCAAACATCTTGGAGAACTAACCACAGATCTCCTGTGGATGTAGGCTGCCTCAAATCCTTCTGTCTCTTCATGTAATCCCAGACAAACTCGATGGTGTTGAGATCAGGGCTCTGTGGGAGCCAGACCATCACTTCCAGGACTCCTTTTTGTTCTTTACACTGAAGATAGTTCTTAATGACATTGTTTGGGGCCGTTGTCCGCTGCAGAATAAATTTGGGGCCAATCACACGCCTCCCTGATGGTATGGCATGATGGATAAGTATCTGCCTGTATTTCTCAGCATTGAGGACACCATTGATCCTGACCCAATCTCCAATTGCATTTGCAGAAATGCAGCCCCAAACATGCAAGGAACCTCCACCATGCTTCACTGTTGCCTGCAAACACTCATTATTGTACCGCTCTCCAGCCCTTCGGTGAACAAACTGCCTCCTGCTACAGCCAAATATTTCAAATTTCGACTCATCAGTCCAGCGCACCTGCTGCCGTTTTTCTGCACCCCAGTTCCTATGTTTTTGTGCATAGGTGAGTTGCTTAGCCTTGTTTCCACGTCGGAGGGATGGCTTTTTGGCCACAATTCTTCCATGAAGACCACTTCTGGCCAGACCTCTCCGGACAGTAGATGGGGTACCTGGCTCCCACTGGTTTCCACCAGTTCTGTGCTGATGGCACTGTTGGACATCTTCCGATGTTGAAGGGAAGTAAGCATGATGTGTCTTCCATCTGCTGCATTAAGTTTCCTTGGCTGGCCACTGTGTCTACGGTCCTCAACATTGCAATTTCATTATACATTTTGTGCTTCTTCAAAAGAGCTTGAACAGCACATCTTGAAACCCCAGTCTGCTTTGAAATTTTTGCCTGGGAGAGACCTTGCTGATGCAGTAGAACTACCGTGTGCCTTGCTGCTGTGCTCAGTCTTGCCATGGTATATGACCTGTGACATGAAACCGTCTTCCACAACCTCACCTTTGTAGCAGAGTTTGGCTATTCCTCACTTGTTTTAAGCTGTTTCTGTTTCAGTTAATGACTGTGTTTCAACCTACATATGAAATTGATGATCATTAGCACCTGCTTGGTATAATTGGTTCATCATACACCTGACTCTAATTCTACAAGATCCCTGACTTTGTGCAAGTGTACAAAGTGTGCAAGTGTAAGAATTGATGCTGGTTTGAAGCCAAAGGGTAGTCACACCAAATATTGATTTGATTTAGATTCCTCTTCTGTTTGCTCACTTTGCATTTTGTAAATTGATAAACATAAACAATTACAATATATATTTTTGAAAGCATTCTTACTTTACAGCATTTTTTCACACCTGCCTAAAA
Organism: Liasis olivaceus; assembly: GCA_030867105.1. NCBI lineage: Eukaryota > Metazoa > Chordata > Lepidosauria > Squamata > Pythonidae > Liasis > Liasis olivaceus. Next base: position 63,565,708 of record CM061351.1, read on the forward strand.
CCTTTGCACAGTACTGTATATGCTAATGCTAGAAACCTCTTAGTCAAAAAAGGAGAATTAAATATAATGGGCATGATGGACAGTTGAAGAATGGAAAGTGCCAGTTGCATATATTTATATCTGGATATAAACTGGACAAGCAGAAAAGAACTTATGAGAAGTAACATCACTATGCAATAAAGAAATCCATAGCTTGTTCAATCTCATTACAGAAAACTTAATACAGAGACTTAGGAATTAGGAAGAAAAAAAATATTCTCTAGAAGAATATAAATACATACATGCTAATGTTTCTCTGAAATACATATAGAGAGATACTTAATTACAATTTTAATCAAATAAACTGTAATAGCAGATTTAGAAGTTAATTTTGATGCATTGTTGGCAATATTAATCAACACTATCAAAAGAATCACAGACGCTTTCAAGAATCCACTGGATTTTGAATTAATCCGGGTTGATTTAGGTAATTAATACAAATAATGGGCCAAATAACCAAATAAACATAACTATGACCCTTTCCAGTGCAAGTTTAAAATGAAACTAAAGACAGTACTTTTCATTATTATTGCCTAGCAGACAATACAAAATTCAAAATTACCACTATTAGCATTCTATTTCTGACCTCCCAGTTCCACTGCCTATTATCTAATATTGTATATGGCAAAGAATTTTCTCTTCATTTAAATGTGACTATAGGTGACTGCTCCTACCTTCTAGAACAGCATCTCCCCCAGACCCCAACCTTGCTGTCCTTCAGGAAGGCTATAAAGACCTGATTCTTCCAGTAGGCCTTGAGCCGTGGAGTTTCATGAACCCACTAGTATGCTATGAATGCTTTATTTGTTTTGTATTCCCTGGAGAGTTGTTTGCTGTTTGGTTCTTCAGTTTACTATTGTGCTTTTAACTTGTCACTTTGATTCATTGGATGATTAGGCACCCTTATAAATTAAATAAATTAAGGCAATCAATGTATATGATTAGGAAATCAAATAATGCTCAGTGGATACAAAGAGTTAGCCCCATTGATTAGGGCAATAGCATTCTTCCCTGACATTAAGAAATTAATATCTATTTCAAATTCATGTTTAAAATTTATTTTAGAAGTTTGGAAACAGTGGAAATTTTTACCTCCTTTCTCTTTTGTTCCTCTACAGTGGAGAGGATTTTGTGGAATTAGAGAATGGAACATTCTAGACATTATATCCCATCTTTATTATTTTTATAAATAACTCAAGGCAGTGAAGATATCTAATACTCCTTCCTCCTCCTATTTTCACCACAAAAACCCTGTGAGGTGAATTGGGCTGAGAGAATGTGACTGGCCCAAAGTCACCCAGCCAGCGCTCCATGCCTAAGGCGGGGCCAGAACTTACAGTCTCCTGGTTTCTAGCCTGGTGCCTTAACCACTAGACCACACTCACTCTCTCTTGGAATTTTGGAAAAATTTTGGGAAAAAGTTTGGAAAAATTTTGGAAAAGGATTGGTCACAATTTTTAACTTGATCTTAGATGACTCAAGTTCAATCCTTTCATTATCTTACTAAATCTCTTTCATTATAACTATTAACATAATCATTGTACAAATATTTTATTTAAAAATTAAGAGAATTTTTCAGTATTATACTATATTATGTAAGTGCAACAGGTTCGCTTGAAAGTCTCAACCTTCAGGAGGCTGATTTGGGATTTGAACTTCATGAATCTATTTAATGCCACTGAATTTCTTTTAAATCCAGATCATCACAAATGAAGATAATCTGTATACACCACTGTGCTGTGCTACAATTACATTACACACATTGTAATTTTCTAGATTGTACTGGAAGAACTGTAAGTGTACTGCGATTTTTGGTGGTAAGGCCCAATTAATTATTCCTTGGTCAAACATAATTGGAGTAATCGGGAAAATCATCCACAACAAAGAATTATCCTATCAATTTATTGTACATATTTCCTGTGGCTAGCTTACAGTTTGTTATTGCAAAATGCTGGAAAACAAAAAAAGTCTTTCAGTCATATTTATAAGTGTGATTAAAATTGCTTTGGCTGGGAAATTCATACAACAAAGAACTTTGAAAAAATCTACAGTTAAGAATTTATTTAAAATTGGCCAACATTTCTTAATTAACATTAACAATGGTTTACTTAATAAATTACCTTCACCTGTAGAAATCTTACTCTGGTTAGAAGTATTGCATACAGATTGCTTAAATGGTTATATTTCTCCTGAAAGTCATATAACACACACACATGCATCACACACAAATGTGTTGCCTTTATTTGTAGAACTGCTATTGTTTATGTTCCATTTAATTATGTTTTTAGTTTTCTTGATAATTTTGTTCAATAATGAAGCAGAAAAAACAATAGCAGCAGACAAAAACAGCCCATTCAATATAAATTAAATATTGCCAAGGAGGTCCAATGTTCATTACAGGGGAAAAAAAAATTGAAAAAGAAACTCAAGAGGGCCAAATTTCTTCAGCATGCCTAGAGCTTTCCCAAACCTCAATAACAGAAGTCTGGACTGGTGTAAATCATCACTCTTCAGGTGTCCTGGAAGTCTTTTAAGATCTGGCTCTGTTTCCAGGCCTGTGGTTAGGGTATTTGTGGAGCCCCTGCCAACTTTTAAAAAATGTTATTTATGTGGTTTTATCCAGGCAGTCATGCTTCTCTAATTATGCATTTTTAAATACTGTAAGCCACTCAGAGGCTTTTTGGAGTTTCATGGCCTCAAAAACCAAAAAATAAATAATTTTTTTTTTAAAAGTCAGCTTTTAAACATGCTCATGAATAATTTGAAGTTATGGATAAACAGTAAAAATATTTTGAATGACAACAAACTATTTAAGTTGCTTACAAAAAGAAGTCTTAAAAAAGAAGTCCAACAGGATCTCAACCTAAAGGGAGGGTATTAAAATAATAAACATGGCTCAATATAAGTAAGTAAAAAGAAAAACCATTGGCCCAAATTCTTATCTTCAGATATATGCTGGTGGGATTTACGCTAGTCATGACAAGGAACCAAAGCTATGATGTATAGCTTTATAAAACAATACAGAAGAGAACAATAAATCAAATTGTGTATGATGTAGGAAGAATATGTACATAATATAACTGAGTTTAATCATGTGATATAAGCCTGGCTTAGTGTAAAATGCAGGTACCATGCCTCTCCAATTGTTAGCCAGGTGAAATAATGAAACCACAGTGACTAGACTGGGGTCAGAACCTCCTCCCATTCCCTTGGTTTCCCCATCTGCACCCCACATACCTATGAGGAGTGAAATAGAGCCAAGAGCAGCAGACACACCATTGCTGGAGTACTTGCCTTTTGTTGGTGTAAGTGCTTCCTATCTCTATTATCTGGGAGACAGCAGGGGAAATTAACATTATGTTAATTTAAAACTTAACCCTAACCAGAACGTAATACATCTTAACCAGAATTTAATCTAAAGTACAGATCTGAATATCATACTAAACCAAATTATGCTACAACTTAATGAGGTATCTCACTTTGGCTTAGCATGATGTGTAAGTCTATAATGGTTTGCAAATAATACTATACAATATATAAACCAAATCACTATAACTTATTTAATAAACTGTAGCTTAGCATAATATGTTAAGCCACTGATTTAATAAGCAAGCTGAATTCAAAGTATGTTTTATAAAATCGGTTTGTTACAATAATTCATGTTAAGATGCACCACAATTTAGAACTTGTATGGAACTGAAATTATATAAAAATAGGAGTGAAATTTTACAATCTCCCTGTGATTGGAAAATCTTTTCCAACTTCTATTTGACTAAGACATAGGAAGCAAAAATTTGTTTAATGCAAGAGCACTATGTAGGCAACTGTTCATACAGTTCTCATTGAGTTTTCACCAATTCACATGATATTTTATCTAACAAAATCTAGGGAGGAAAAAAAAAGAGATTCATATTCCAATAGAAGCAGGATATAAGTCTAGCTGCAATGTCAGTGAGCCAAAACAAGGACTGCTTCTTTTCTTTGGAAGTGGTAACTGAAGTGGGTAGGTAGCAGAGTTGAATACTCTATCCCTCTAACTGAACCCCAGAAGATAAGAATTATAAAGTTGGTTCAAGTTCTAAATGGACCTGAATGAATTCTACAACAATCAAGACATATCAAGCTTCAATCTGGTAGGAGAATCCTGATTCGTATCCAAAAACAAATTCAACCCCATAATCAAGAATCTCCAGATACTCTTTTAAGCTTTATGGCACAGAGTAAACATGACTAAATCAGCAAGCAAAAACAAAAATAAAGTCTCTCCAGAATATAGTAAAGTACAGGTAGTCCTCACTTAATGACTGCCCTGTTTAGTGACCGTTTGAAGTTACAACAGCACTGAAAAAGTAACTTTACGACTGGTCCTCACACAACCGTTGCAGCATCCCTGTGGTCACATGATTGAGATTCAGGCACTTTGCAACTGGCGGGTGTTTAAGACTGCCATGGTGTCCCATGGTCATGTGATCACCATTTGCACTTCACAGCCAGCTTCCAATATGCAGAGTCAATGGAGAAGCTGGAAGTAAAATTGCAAGTTGTGGTCACGTGATGTCTCACTTAATGACTGCTGCAGAAGTGAGGTCATAAGTCCGTTGTGGTCACATGATGTCTTAACGACTGTGCTGCTTGGCAACGGAATAGCCGGTCCCAATTGTGGTCATTAAGCAAGGACTATTTGTAACAAGAGACAAGTTTGTTCCCATACCAATAACCCAGTAGCATGCTTGGGCCTAAAAAAGGGCCTACCATTCTGACACTGGTACTGCAACATCCAAAGTGCTCTCTACAGTTTGTTTCTCCCTGGGGTTCCTGCATTAGGCAGTCACCCCTATAACAGGCATTATATTCTATTTCCAAAGACTGAAGTGGTATAAAAAAGGTTTACTGTTATTAACAGCTGTTTTAAATGGACTTATGTACCCATAACATGTAATTTTACACTGGAGTGTGCAAAGAAATCTCAACATTGCCAAATGTTTAGAATACTCTTACAACAATGTGTGTGTACCTATATGTATATCTTATATGAAACAAGTTTAGAATAATCAATTACAATTTGTTTGACTGAATAGATGACCAATAAATATAACTATATATTTAGATAACAGTAACCCATTCAAAATGTACAGTACTGTGCAAACGTTTTAGGCAGGTGTGAAAAAATGCCGTAAAGTAAGAATGCTTTCAAAAATATATATTGTACTTGTTTATGTTTATCAATTTACAAAATGCAAAGTGAGTGAATAGAAGAGAAATCCAAATCAAATCAATATTTGGTGTGACTACCCTTTGGCTTCAAACCAGCATCAATTCTTACACTTGCACATTTTGTACACTTGCACAAAGTCAGGGATCTTGTAGAATTAGAGTCAGGTGTATGATGAACCAATTATACCAAGCAGGTGCTAATGATCATCAATTTCATATGTAGGTTGAAACACAGTCATTAACTGAAACAGAAACAGCTTAAAACAAGTGAGGAATAGCCAAACTCTGCTACAAAGGTGAGGTTGTAGAAGAGAGTTTTATGTCACAGGTCATACACCATGGCAAGACTGAGCACAGCAGCAAGGCACACGGTAGTTCTACTGCATCAGCAAGGTCTCTCCCAGGCAAAAATTTCAAAGCAGACTGGGGTTTCAAGATGTGCTGTTCAAGCTCTTTTGAAGAAGCACAAAATGTATAATGAAATTGCAATGTTGAGGACCGTAGACGCAGTGGCCAGCCAAGGAAACTTAATGCAGCAGATGGAAGACACATCATGCTTACTTCCCTTCAACATCGGAAGATGTCCAACAGTGCCATCAGCACAGAACTGGTGGAAACCAGTGGGAGCCAGGTACCCCCATCTACTGTCCGGAGAGGTCTGGCCAGAAGTGGTCTTCATGGAAGAATTGTGGCCAAAAAGCCATCCCTCCGACGTGGAAACAAGGCTAAGCAACTCACCTATGCACAAAAACATAGGAACTGGGGTGCAGAAAAACGGCAGCAGGTGCGCTGGACTGATGAGTCGAAATTTGAAATATTTGGCTGTAGCAGGAGGCAGTTTGTTCACCGAAGGGCTGAAGAGTGGTACAATAATGAGTGTTTGCAGGCAACAGTGAAGCATGGTGGAGGTTCCTTGCATGTTTGGGGCTGCATTTCTGCAAATGCAATTGGAGATTGGGTCAGGATCAATGGTGTCCTCAATGCTGAGAAATACAGGCAGATACTTATCCATCATGCCATACCATCAGGGAGGCGTGTGATTGGCCCCAAATTTATTCTGCAGCAGGACAACGGCCCCAAACAATGTCATTAAGAACTATCTTCAGCGTAAAGAACAAAAAGGAGTCCTGGAAGTGATGGTCTGGCTCCCACAGAGCCCTGATCTCAACACCATCGAGTCTGTCTGGGATTACATGAAGAGACAGAAGGATTTGAGGCAGCCTACATCCACAGGAGAACTGTGGTTAGTTCTCCAAGATGTTTGGAACAACCTACCTGCCGAGTTCCTTCTAAAACTCTGTGCAAGTGTACCTAGAAGAATTGATGCTGTTTTGAAGGAAAGGGTGGTCACACTTAATATTGATTTGATTTGAGTTTTTCTTCTGTTCACTCACTTTACATTTTGTAAATTGATAACCATAAACAATTACAATATATATTTTTGAAAGCATTCTTACTTTACAGCATTTTTTCACACCTGCCTAAAACGTTTGCACAGTACTGTATATACAGTTGTGCTTAAATCTGTGAATGCGTTTTTCAATGTATCTGCACAAATATGACCTAAAATGTGATGTGTTCTCCATACAAGTCCACATAACTAGATAAAGAGAACCCAAAATGAGTTAAAAAATGAGTCACAAACATTGTACTTGTTCATTTATTGCCAAAAATGATTGAAAGCTACTTACTTTTATGTGGGCAAAAGTATGTAAACCTCTAGGATTATCAATTTATTTGAAGGGAAAATTAGAGTCAGATGCTTCAATCAATGGGATGATAATCAGATGTGAGTGTGAGAGTCCTGCCTTATTTAAAGAAAGAATCCTGGGTATTCACTATCAAAGTCTGATTTTCACAACACAGGTATGTGGAAGGGTATCATGGCTAGAACAAAGGAGATTTCTGAGGACCTCTGAAAAACAGTTATTGATGCTCACCAGGCTGAGAGGTTACAAAACTATTTGTCTGGACTCCATCAGTCCACTATCAGGTAGAACCTGTACAAAAGGAAGCAATTCAACACTATTGTTACCCTCCCCAGGAGTGGACAACCAGCCAAGGTCACACCAAGAGGAAGGCAGGGTTAAAGAACCCTGGGGTAACATTTAAGGAACTAAAGGCCTCTCTTGCATTGGCGAATGTCAGAGTTCATGAGACCACGAACAGAACACTGAGTAACAATGCTGTGCATGGTAGATTTGCAAGGAGAAAGCCACTACTCTCCAAAAAAGAAAATTGCTGACTGTCTAGAGTTTGTGAAAAAACCACATGGATAAGCCAGAAGGCTATTGGAAGAATGTTCTATGGACAGATGAGACCCAAAGGGAACTTTTTGGCTTGAATGAAAAGTGTTATGTTTGGCAAAAGGCAAACACTGCATTCCAGCACAAGAACCTTATTCCATCTGTGAAACATAGTTGTGGCACTATCATGGTTTGGGCCTTCTTTGCTGCCTCTGGATCAGGATTACTTGCCATCATTGATGGAACTATGAGTTCTGAACTGTACCAGCAAATTCTATAGGAAAATGTCAGGATATCTGTCTGTGAACTGGATCTCAAGAGAAAATGGGTCACGCAACAAGACAACCCAAAAACATACAAGTCATATGACCAAAGAATTGGTTAAAGCAAAAGAAAGTTAATGTTTTGGAATGGCCAAGTCAAAGTCCTGACCTTAACCTTACAGAAATATTGTGGAAAAACCCGAAGCAGGCAGTTCATTTGAGGAAGCCCAGCAACATGCTTCAGTTGAAGCTGTTCTATAAGAAGGAATGGGCTAAAATCCCTCCAAGCCAACGTGCAGGACTGATCAAGTTATCTGAAAGGTTTACAGATAGTCCTTGCTTAACGACCATAACAGTGAGTGGAAAATTGGCCACTAAATGTGGCAGTTGAGTCACCGCAGTCATTAAGTGAATCATGTGGTCATTAAGCAAATCCAGCTTCCCCAATGGACTTTTTTGCCAGAATTCACTTAATGACCATGTGATTCGCTTAATGATCACGGCAATTTGCTTAATGACTGCCATAAAAAAGGTAGCAAATTGCAATTGTGACTGCGGAGGGTGGTGTGATGGTTTGTGATGGTCATAAGTGTGAGTACAGGTTGTAAAGCACTTTTCCTGAGGCTGTCGTAACTTTCAACTGTTGTTAAATGAACAGTCATTAAGCAAGGACTACCTGTAATTGCAGTTATTGCTGCTCAAGGGGGACACACCAATTATTGGATGCAAAGGTTCACGTACTTTTGCCACACACAAATAGGTAGTTCTGGCTCATTTTCCTCAATAAATAAGTAAGTATAATGTTTTTGACTCCTTTGCTTAATTGGGGTCTCTTTATCTAGTTTAAGGACTTGGGTGGAGAACAGATCATGATTTAGGTCATATTTATGCAGAAATATTGAAAATTCAAAAGGGTTCACAAACTTTTAAGCACCACTATATTTTTTTAGCATGAAGAGATATTTTAGTCAAGGACCTCACATCTTTTACTTCCTTACACCATTCTTTGATTCTGCTAAATCAGGAATATAAAATTTCTTTTTCAGGTCAACAACAGCACTTGGTCTTTAAGTGGCATGCTGAAATCACATTCCAAAAAGTAGGTAGTACCATGCCGAAAAAAAAAATTAATTGAAAAATCTCCATGTATTTAATAATTTTTCCCCTCTGTCACATTAAAAATGATAGTTTGGGGGCAACTTTTAGAGGATCTGTAAGGGACTTCATCCAAGTTTTCAAGGGCACATATGGCTCTTAGGACTTGGTTGTACACACTTGTTCTAAATAACAGATGTTAGAAGCTAACAACAAGGGGGAGCTTTTCACCTTCATGTCATACCTGTTAGCTCTCCAGAAAAACAGAGTAATATTAAGGCTGTCCTTTCATTCTTAAGATTTCAACAGCCTTCCACAATTCTCTGTGGGCAGAGAAAGGGGAAAAAAAGAGGAGGAAAAAAGCAATCAACCCTACTAGCAGCAGGAGTTTGACAAGTCCCCATCTCTCATATATTCATACACATACACACACACAGCTCTCCACCTGTACTTCAACACAGCTGTTCCTCATGTAACATAATACTTGTTACCAGAGACGTTTACTAAGTGATCATCTAATAAACTCAATAGACAATATTAAGTTGGTGAATTCAACTGTATAGAAATTCATTTTTAACTACAGTGGTACCTCAAGATACGAACGCCCCACCTTACGAAAATTTCGAGATACGACCAGCTCCGGCCACAAAAATTTACCTCAACATGCGAACTCCGCCTCAAGCTATGAACCGGATCCGCGGCCATTTGCCCTGCTGCCACGTGGTCGCGGCTTCCTGTGGGCGAGATCGCGGTAGCAAGGAGGCTTGCTCCACAAGGCAAATTTCCCCATAAGGTTTAATGTGTCAGCCGGCGTTGCACAGCTAGGAAATTCCCCAGGCGCGCTTTAGTCAGTTTCACCGCTCCAGCGCTAGCGCAGAAAGAGGAAGTGCTAATGAAAGGGCCACCTGGTGCCTCTTCACTAATCTGAGCGCGCGGGGGAAAGGCTTTCCTCGCGCGCACCACGCCAAGGGCTATGGACAAAGGAAAGAGTGCGGAGTTGAGGAAGAGGAATCAGTGCGGGGGGGGGGTGGAAGCTCCCGCTCCCGGCTGTGCGCACCACAAAAGCCTTTCCCCCACGCGCTGATTGCTTTCACTGGGCTTTTGTCGGTGCACCACGCCAAGGGCTATGGACAAAGGAAAGAGCGCGGAGTTGAGGAAGAGGAATCAGCGCGGGGGAAAGCTCCTGCTCCCGGCTGTGCGCGTGACAAAAGCCTTTCCCCCGTGCGCTGATTGCTTTCACTGGGCTTTTGTCAGTGCACCAAGGGGGAAAGGCTTTTGTGGCGCACTGATTCCTCTTCCTCAACTCCGCGCTTTCCTTTGTCCATAGCCCTTGGCGTGGTGCACCGACAAAAGCCCAGTGAAAGCAATCAGCGCGCGGGGGAAAGGCTTTTGTGGCGCGCACAGGGAGCTTCCCCCCCCGCACTGATTCCTCTTCCTCAACTCCGTGCTCTTTCCTTTGTTCATAGCCCTTGGCGTGGTGCACCGACAAAAGCCCAGTGAAAGCAATCAGCGCGCGGGGGAAAGGCTTTTGTGGCGCGCACAGCCGGGAGCGGGAGCTTCCCCCCCCCGCACTGATTCTTCTTCCTCAACTCCGCACTCTTTCCTTTGTCCATAGCCCTTGGCTGGTGCGCGCGACAAAAGCCTTTCCCCCGCACGCTCAGATTAGTGAAGAGGCGCCAGGTGGCCCTTTCATTAGCACTTCCTCTTTCTGTGCTAGGGCTCGAGTGGTGAAACTGACTAAAGCGCGCCTGGGGAATTTCCTAGCTGTGCAACACATTGAACCTTATGGGGAAATTTGCTTCAGGATGCGACCAAATTCGGAAGGCGGATTAGCCGTATTTACATTGAACCTTATGGGGAAATTTGCCTCGTGGTGCGACCAAATTCGGAGGGCGGAACGGATTAACCGTATTTACATTGAACCCTATGGGAAAATTTGCTTCAGGATGCGACCAATTCGACTTGCGATCAGAGTCACGGAACGGATTAAATTCGTATCTTGAGGTACCACTGTAATTTCATTAAACATATTCATCTTGCTGAGAATGCTTGGTTTTTAAATTTAAGCAAATTTAAATTTAATTTAAGCTTATTTAAATTTAAGCAAATTTAAAACTGATTTGTCAAATATCCAAAAAAGTAAATAGCACAAATTCATATTAAATTGGTAGATATTTTGTTTGCCTCAGGCATTTCACTTTGTTTAGGTGATGTTTGAAATGTATGACAAATACAATTAAAACATATGGAACAGGTACAAGAAAGTTTCTTTGTTTAGAAAGAGGAGACAAAACAGGATTTTGATTCTGAATTTTATTTTTAGCAGGATGCATTACTAATGGAAGATGTCACCATTAGAAGATAATATCCATGTTCCTCACCTGAAATAAAAGCTAGATAGATGTTAAAGAAGTGCCACTACTAAAACTATAAGACATTACCTCATCATCTCATGGAAGATAGAAGGATTATAATAATATTAGGCTTTTGTTATAAGCTACTAAGTAAAAGAAATTAATTATATAAGTTTAAGGCACAAATATGAAGAAGCATTGATACATATTCTGAATTTAACGTTCTTAAATCAGGTTAAAAGTTGTCAATTTAGATAAATAGCTCTCTATCAGAAACATCAGTGTTCCACTTAACTGAGGGGGGGAAAGTGAACAAGTTTATGGCATTCAACAAACATTTATTCAAACTTATAACTACTAGAAGTATTTATCGTAGCTGATGCTTGCTAAATAGCCTATCATCTGATGCTCTATTCTTTTTTCTATCTAGAATGTTGAGGTTAATAAGTCTGAGTTTTATACTTTTGTTAAAAAATCCAATTTTAAACATTTGAAGCCTTAAAAAAATTCAACTTAGACTTCTACAAAGAAGCATGCAGATAATCTAGCATTAAACTCCATCTCACAAAAGGCTGGAGAAAAAAAGTATTTCTGTGGTTAAAAGAAAAAAGAAAAACAGCTACAGAGGACCACAGGAAACATAATAATAATACAATTATCACTAGAAGCAGCAGGGATAGAAGTTTGAAAGCCTTTTTTTCCCATTTTGTGGGAAGTTGGCAAAGCCTTGGGCTTAATCTCACTGAATTCACTGGGACAGTCCATACACAAATTGCACAGAGAGTTTACATCAGATTCAAAAATTGCATCAATATTAAGAAAAATGCTAGTGCAATTTGCCCAAAGAGATATGTTAATGTCAAGCTTTATATTAAGTCCCAAAGAACATTTGATACTATAAAGTGTAAGAACAAAATAAAACAAATACCCCCTAACATTTTCCCCACAGTAAATGTATGCGCTTCACTGTTTAATACTTCAGAAAAATCCACCTATTATGAGAAATTTGAAGTAACTTGTGATCTAATACACCCTGTGGAAAAAAAGGTAAACACAGTAAAGCATTTTAATTAGGAAAGAAAAGCTGGAGAATAGAACTACCACAACAAATCACGCACTTCCAATGTTTGTTCTTTCTCTGACAGGACTTCTTTTTGGCATCGTAAGAAATCTGACAACATCCGATTTAGTTGTTTTCTATCATCTATTTCAGCTGCCAACCTGCCATTGTAATCCGCCAGCAACATACATGCATCATCTACCATCTTGGAAAGCTGTTCTCCTGATTCTTTGTCTGGAAAGTAAACAAAAACATATTCATAATTCACCACATTATAAATTATCCAATCAAGTCTAATATTCTGACACTACAGTTACAACATAAATTTGCCTAACCTGTGATTCTGTTAAGCAAAGTTGCATCTTGAACCTCTAGAGGTATTGAGGCTATCCTCTGATGAACTGCTGCATCTCCAGAAGCTGCATTTTCTAATTCTTGTAATGCTCTTATAAGATCCACCGTCTAGAAAAAATGTGTAAGTTTGGAAACGATCAGGTATTATTCTATTAAAAAATGCACCAGAACTGAGAAAAATTGCAGCAATTTTATTATTAATTCAACTGAGAGCAAAAACAGTGTGTTCAGGATATCAGCTAATCATGGCCTTTTCCAGGATATTCCATTACATTCTCTCTATCCCAATCTCTCCTCCCTGTCTGGGATTTCCCCCAAACCACTGACACCTTTGCTTCTGTATGCATGGTGCCATTTTTTTAACTACATAAAAGCTGACTTTTCAGTTAATTAGACTGTCTGGGGTCAGAATTTCCAAGAGGATTTTCTCAATCTTTCTGTACTTCTACAAAGCTTGGGAGCCTTCCAGATCTGTTGCTCTCTCCCTTTCTGTCAATGTGTGATGCAGTTTTGGCAACAGAAGTCTAGAGAAAGTAGATCACTGTATCTTCTATTACACATTTTATCATTATGCAGGCCCACATTAAAATATCATAGTGAATCTCTGGAATTAATTTATTAACTGAATCCCATGATCTGAAAGAAAAGAGAAGCTGACATCAAAGACAAAAGCCTCTGTTCTAACTTGACTTTTATTTCATATGCAGTTTAAAAGATTCTGGATGCAACTAAGTTCTTGATATGGGTGGAAGGCAGTCTGAAAAAGTGCTCTGAATACCTGCAATACTAATAATAGACTACATTCCAGAGTTGCTGTGAACTATTCTCTCAGCATAGCACTCAAACTTGAAAAGCCAGATTTACACATTCAGTATCAATCACACGAAGATCATCTTAAGCCGCTCTCTTTCAACCATAGCTCTTCCAACTTTTATACTGACAATGAACAGCATTTGCTTCAGAATTTACATTAGTAGTTAAATTAAAAAAACAAAAACGCAGCACCAAACAGGAGCTAAGTTAAAAACAGCTCGAAATCTTTAAAAAATACTGCATCATTGCAACAATGATTTCCCCCAGGACATAAATAAGAATTGCAAGATATATTAACATTATTTTATTACATTATTTCAAACTATATATACTCTAAATCCCTGAGTATATTATTTTTCCTTATATAGTATATGGAAGTCATTAAAAAAAAAAGGTTCTGAAGTTACACATTGTTTTTTACTGTTACTGGAAACTAGGACACTGATTTGAAGGTAAATCTCATAGATTTTACTTAATGTATGGCCAGAATTTTAGCACAAAGAGACTTGCCAGTTTTTGTCTGCTTGGATAATTTGTAAGCAGTTGAATATATACCCAAGAATATACTGTATTTTTCCATCTATAAGACGATACTTTTTTCTAAAATTGTTACACTAAAAATTGAAGGGTGTCTTATGCAAGGAAATAAGCCGATGAGAGAACCCCGCGGTTGCGAAACTGCAAACAGGCTTCCTCCTATCACTAGCCTCCAATCACAAGTGAAATAGCTTGTTTCTGCAAACAGACTTCCTCCAATCACGAGCCTTATGTAACTGACGTCAGCTGATGCTGAACAAACCAATTGGAGGAAGTCTGTTTGCAGAGACAAGCTATCGGCAGTTTCACTCGTGATTGAATGTAATCAGTTATGCAAAGAACATGGAACTAGAGCTGCAGAGAGACAGTTTGGACCTCCTCCCACTGAGTGTATCATGTAAATGTTACCTAATTACTAAATAAAATGTGTTCTGCTTTATCTTTAAAATATTGATTTCTTAATTTTGGGTTGGAAAAGTGGGGGTCGTCTTATACATGGGGGCATCTTATAGATGGAAAAATACGTTATATTCTAAACTACACACATACATACTCTATGTTTATGTTTAAATGCTTGGCTATTAAATGAAAACAGAAACTGATGTCTATCAGTCTTGATGAAATGAGAGCAATCTGTTGATCTCCCTCCTCCACTACTGAGGCTGATTTCTCTATGCACAAATCATGCACATGGGCAAACTCGCACCAAGTTCAATTACTCATTAGTACCCATCAAAACAAGGATATTGGGAAAACACTGTATAAAGAGACAAAGAGCTTACTGTCACTGGAAAAACATCATATTTGATCTCTTTAGAAAGAAAAGTCGAAGTGCAGTATCAACAGAATGTTCAGAAGCAAAACATTTGCAGGTGTTATTTTTATACACTATTAATACCTGGGGAGGATCACATGGAGAGCTTTGTGCTGAGCAGTTATCTTCAATCTTTATCTGTTCATATGTGCGTTTCCTTGGGTTTCCATCTAGAAATTAGAGAGTAAAGATGTAAAAGTCAAGTAGGAAGTTATATGAATCATAAAATAAAAGGCTGCATATGAAATTTACTTACACAAAGCTTGCCTAAGTTGTTCCAATACATCATTTTCATAAACAGACCTTTCTTCCCAAATAGAGAGCACACGGCCTAGGTGCTTCTTGCAACTATCATCAGTTTCACTATGGTGGGGAAAAAAAAATCACCAACAGAAATGGAAGTAAAACAAAGGAAACAGAGTTTATCTCAACAAACTTCTATATACCTTATTTGTTTTATATGAAATTATTTCAAGTCACCACATGCTAACAGATGTTATCTGTATTTTCAGTCAGAAAAACAAAAGTTACTGCATGTCTGAATAGCTTCCTTCTGTGTAGGGGTTAACTCTTTTCAATTTTTGGTGACCATATAGTACAGTATGGTCTTTTGGCTGTACAGTGGTACCTCAGTTCATGAACTTAATTCGTTCCGCAACTCTGGTCGCGAACCGAATTGGTCGTGAACCGAATCAAATTTTCCCATAAGGTTCAATGTAAATACGGTTAATCCGTTCTGACCCCTATAAATTTGGTCGCCAACCGATTTTTGATCGCGTCCCGAATCAAATTTCCCTATAAGGTTCAATGTAATTATGGTTAATCCATTCTGAACCATATGTATTTTTTTTTAAAACCGCAAAAATATGACACAAAGTACAGTACGAAGAGAGAGAAAGCTAACCTTGCTCGATGCGACTTCTGGCGTGGAGGACAGGAAGGCGGGTGGGGAGGCGGTTACTGCTTGGAGGGAGAGTCCCCCTCCCTACAGGAAGCCGCGACCATGTGTCACGGGAGGAAAATGGCTGCGGATCCTGTTCGTAACCCGATGCGGAGTTCGCGAACAGAGGCAAAATTTTGCGACCGGAGCTGTTCGTGAACCGAATTGTTCGTGAACAGAAGCATTCGTGAACCGAGGTACCACTGTATCAGGATTTTCTATTAGAAGTTCATCAGTCTGATACTTTCAAATCTCTGAATCATGATGCTTATATTGTTGGATTAAACGATGCTGCTTACAAATTTCTGCAGTCTGAACTTAATTAAAATCACCAATTGCTATAGATTTAGCCTTACAACAGTCATCTTTTACCTGCACCAATTACAAGTCCAATTCTGCATAATTATGTACTTTTTATCCTGCATGACAGAATGAGGTATGATACACACACCCTCCACTACACTCACACACACTTATGCATGCACTTTAGTTCCATTTTCTAAATGCAAATCAAACAGATCCATCCATCCATCCATCCATCTTACATTATTCTAGGATGGTGATTTTTCCCCAGGGAAACTAGCAGTTCCCCAGATTAATATACTAAAAAGAGTGTACTGTACCTGGATACATGCTTAAAAGCCTCCACTATGACAGGTGCAAAATCTTTTGTAAACTCCGGCCCTTTTCTTTTGCTATTTTGAATAACATCATTAGCCAGATACAAAAAAGTTAGCTTCCTGTTTGGTTTGGCTAAAAAAAAAAAGAAAAGAAAAGAAAGAAAGAAGTGATTATAGCAATCTAAAGTAATGTTTATTTCTTTTTGACAAATTCATATTTGCATATGAGACAGCAACCATTAAACAGCAATTCTGAGAGTTCCACGCAAAGATTAAACTCAGATTCCCCAATGTAGTTCCAAATCCAATACACTAGTTATTGTGTGGATACGTCACTTGCATGTTGTCACATGCTGTCCAGGGTCTGAAGGAGGGAGTGTATATCAGGTACTGATTGGATGGCTCTCTCTTGGACCTTCGCCGCTTGAATGCATGGACAAAGTGCCTCCATACAGTCATCCAAGAAACTCTCTTTGCTGATGACTGTGCGTTCCTGGCACACAAAGACAGACCTACAGTTGATGCTGAACAAATTCTCAGATGTTGCTATGCTCTTCAGCCTGACTATCAGCCTCAACAATACTGAAGTACTTTACCAGCCCATGCAAATACCAACCCCGTAGAGCCAAAAATCACTATTGAGGACAAATAGTGACAACCCAGCTGACAAATGTAAACAGCTTCAAATACTTGGGAAGCATCATCTCAAGTGATGGGTCTCTGGACAAAGAAATTGACTCCAAGATCAGCAAAGCCAGCCAGGCACTGGGGCAGCTGCGTACTACAGTGCTCAATCAACATAACATCTGTGTCTCCACAAAGCTGAAAGTTTACAGAGCTGTGGTTATCCCTTCTCTCCTATATGGATGTGAGTTCTAGACTCTGTACCGAAGGCATATCAAACAACTGGAGAAATTTCACATGTGTACTCTTCGTCCTCAGCGTATGTTGGCATGACCGTGTCTCCAACCTGAAGGTCTTGGATCACACAAAGTCCATCAGCATTGAGTCCCTGATTATCAGAGCCAAAATGCAGTGGGTGGGATAGGTCATCAGAATGGATGACCACCATACGCCTCACCAGTTGCTCTATAGTGTACTGGAGTATGGGAAGAGACCTTGACCATGCAAGTGCTACAAAGACGCTGTGAAAGAAACCCTATGCTACTGTGACATCCACCCAAGGGAACTAGAAGCTGTGGCTGCTAACAGAACCTGCTGGCAAACCCTGTTTATGAAGCCTCCACTGGCTTTGAAGACAGGCACCGCCAAAAACTGAAAGAAAACCATGAGCAGCGTCACAGAATAATGCCCACAGTTACTACAACAATGGACTTCCAGTGCCCTCCATTGTGCTGGATTCTGCACTTCCAAACTGGGACTGCAGAGCCACCTTCATGTCCACAGATGAACTGCAGAACAGCATGTTCTCTTTGAACCCAAAGGACGACAATACAGACCTCACTGGTATTGTTTTTTTTACATCCCCCCCCCCCCGTTATATGTAACGTAACACCACCATAAATGTTTGTTCAAACTATTGTGCCTTAAGCAAGAGTTTGACATACAGAATAAAGCATTGTAAGCTTATTTAATTAGATTTAACTAGAACCTTCCCAAAGCCTTTATTCTACATCTCATCTTTCCATTTCATTTTGGTAATGCTTCAGATCCATCAGATCAGCAGTTCATAAAAGTTCCCCTTTTTATAATGTACAGAAAGGAAGCAACATTTTAAACTGGTGTCTGAGTGTAGTAATAGTCTAGGTATAGGCTAATAAATTGAGATTTAATCCTGACAAGACTGAAGTGTAGTTGACTATTTGTACAGTTGAAACCCCACACCATTTAGGGGTGGGGATGTCCTGTTCCGAAGCAGAAACACTTCTGAGATCCTGCTTCTGGATGCTGAATCATGGCTATGGCTAAAAGTGCTTCACAAAGCTTTGCTTAGTATGCCAACTTCTTTCTGTCTAGTCTTATTCTTATCCTGATTGCATTTTACCTCTAAAAAATGTTACCTTTCTGAGATTATCTCAATGAACAGTTGTCTGAGTTTGGCAGGTTTGGCAGGACAACCAAAGCCCAAAGTGGGCAGTGTTATTTTAAAAAAAAACCAACAACTGCAAACACATACATACAGAATGGTAGAGAGTACCTTGTTGTGGCAGCTTTGGGAAGGAAAAAGGGTAAGGTAGATGGGGCAGGGGAGGGCTTGCTGCAAAACGCAGTTTATAAACCTTTTAAATTAATGAATAAATACCATGGGCAAATTCTAATACCATTAAGAGTCAGACTATGAATAATGATAAAGAAATTCTAATTCGTACATTAATTTGATTCAAAAAATACTGAAATTCTCTTGGCAATATTTTAGTACACAATTATTTTTAAATTTATTTTTATGAGGTTAAATAACTGTACTTCATGAGTTCAGAAACTACACTGAAAATTTCTGTTAAAAAGAAAAAAGAAAATCCAGTGTTGAAAAAAATTCCCCTTCTTTGCTATTTATTTATTGATGCTATTATGTTTCTGTAAGTGGCTGACATCCATCAATAAACATGTGATTAAAATTATACCAACTATCATGTTCATAATAACAAATATCCACTTGATATGCCACCAAATGGGGGTTGACTAATCTTCAATGTCCCTAAGCTTTGTCCCAAATTATCATCTCTTCACAGCCCTTTGGAAGCCTAATAGGGAAGGGGTGGTCTGAGGGCAAACTGCCACAGAAAGAGGGTCATCATCAATAATGCTCAACAATAAGGTCCTTAGTAGATGTCATTCTCTCAAAGGGGGGATCCTTAACAACACTCCTTTCCCAGATCTCAGTGCCCGGCAGATTAAACCTAGAGAAGATGATCATGAAAATAACCAAGCTTCTGAGCCATGTAGAACTTTAAAGGTGACAACTGCCACCTTAACTTGAACCCAGAAGATAAATAATAGCCAATGCTGCTCCCACAATAGCAGCGTTACATGGGCAAATCTTAGTAAGTGTGTAACTATCCAAGCTACTACATATGGGCCAGTTGCAGCTTCCAATGGGTCTTCAGAACGGCCCCATGTAGGGTGAATTGTAATTGTCCAGACACAAAATAAGGACAAAAGTGACCATGGCTGTTAACTGGCACACAAGATAGAATTGTACAAAGCCTCTACCTGCTGTTCAAGCAGGAATCATGAGTCCAGAAGGACCTCCAGGTTGTAAGACATTTGGGGGAGCACAACCCCATTTAGAGCTTAAGACAGATGTCTTCAGATTCAGTAGGCCTTTGAATCCACAGCCACTCCATCTTGCTTTTCCCATCCAGAGCCTAATAGCATCCAGATACCAGGTCAGGACCTCCACTGTCTTTCCTGTCCCCTGGAATGGAGATGTATAATTGGATATCATCTGCATATTAATGATATCTCACCCCATGCTAATGGATGCTCTCTCCTAGGAGCTTTATGTAGAGGATAAACCAAGGTGGGGGAGGGGGGAATGAGTTCTGTGGTACCACCACTGAAGCAACTTCTCCTTTCCTACCAGCTGAAGCTGGCCAATGAGGAAGAACAACTGCTACAAGCCACTGAGAGATCCAGCAGGAGCAGGAGGTCACATACCTACTGAGAGATCCAGCAGGAGCAGAAGGTCACACCCCCCCTTACACTGGCCTACCAAAGGGAATTAAAAGACCCACCAGTGCAGTTTCTATTCAATACATAGGTCTGAATCCTAACTCACAAAGGTCCAGATAATGGACCTTTCAAATCAAGGATTTTCTGTAGCTGCAAGTTTACCATCTTCTCAATAATCTTCCATAAAATGGACTGTTGGAAACTGGATGACAGCTGTCTAAAACAGCCATGTTCACTGATGGTTCTTGAGGAGGGTATTATTGTCTCTTTCAAGATGGGAATACCTCCCTCAAGGATGTATCCACCATGACTTGAACCCAGATTCCCACCATCTTGCCTGGCAGCTTTCACTAGCTAGGTAGGTCAGGGATCCAATCTACAGGCAGCTGGATATAGCAGCACAGAAAACCTCTTCACTTTCTAAGGATCCACAGGTTCAAATCTATCTAAGATAACTAGGTTAGACATGTCCTCTTTCATCTCAATTGGACTTGCCCAGCTGGCCTCCAATTCTGAGTGAATATGAGTGATTGCATTTTCAAGATGCTGAGTGAATTCCTTGCAACAGTCCATCTGATCATCTGGCTCAAGGTTTCCCCAACAGGGATGTTGTAATTTTAAACAATGCTGCCTAGTAGCTATCCATGAATGGAATAAGAGTGGAGAAGCAAGCCCACTTTGCTCCTCTTGATACCATGGTATACTGTAGGTTTGAATTTGAATTCTTACCAGCCTCTGAAAACATTCATTTTCTGTTTTGTTCCCCATCACTCTTCTCTGCCACTTCATCTCCCTGGTAAGCGGAGATGTCTCTCAGAGTAGTGGACACAGAAGGCCACTAAAGAGGAATTCTGTCAAGTGCTCACATCACCTGCTTATTGCAGTGGTCAACCAAGCTCTCCTCAGAAATGCCTGCCCAAGCTTCAGAAAATTCCCCAAACCCTGTTTAGAAACCCACAGGGTCAATTTGGTGCTCAGGGCAGATTAAATGAATAGGGTCCCTCCCCTCTGCAGAGTTTCAAGCCATTGGATCACTCCAAGGAAACAGGAGCCAGATTATGACAAAGATATGATAAAAATACCCCTCATCCTCAAATCACATCTCAGCTACTCTGAAACAAAACCCAGAACTGTGTGATCTCCTATGAGGGTTGGGGCTGCAATCACCTAGACAAACCCATGGTTGTCATAATGGTAATTAACTCACAAGATGGTTCCCAGGGAAGGAAAAGTGAAGTCCCCCAAGAGCAAATGTCTGGGGCATTCCAACACCAACCCTTCATTGAGATTCAGCAGCTTTGGTAGGAATGACAATGTGTAGCAGAGAGGCCAGTACAACAGCAACCCCAAACTTGTCCCTTGAGCCCAACCTTACAAATAGCCATACCTCACAGTAAGGCTTCATACTTCATAAACAAGGTGCCTCTGGCCACCTGCAAAGTCTCCCAAATGACAATCACTCTCTCTGTTATCTTGGAGTTGCGCCTGATGCAAAACCTAAAGCTCAAGCACATCTTTGAGAGAGGCACTCTCCCCTCCTCCATCTAGGTCTGAGTAACACATAGCAGGTCTTCCCTATCATTCATAATCTAATCATAGTCAAGGGATAATTTATTACAGAGAAACCTGGCATTTAACAGCAAGGCATGTAGAAGCTCTGCTACCTGGTACACAAGAAGCTTCAGGTCTAAAAAAGGGGACCTGGTTGAGATTTTTAGTCCCCTTCTCTCAAAGGTGGCTTGCCTTCAACCTCCTGTCATATCTCCCACTACCCATGTCCTCCTCAATGCTATCCCCTTCTTTGAGCCACTTCCACCCTCACCATTCCCCACCCACTACATGACTTAGGGAGGATGACTGGCTCAATCTCATTCCTATTACATTCACTCCCTCATTCTATGACTGCTTTGACAGTGTCACTCTGTAGTCAGCAGTCCCAATCCCCCACAACCCATTCAAAATTATTTTGCTGCCATCAAACTCCCTGAATTTTCTGTGCTGAACTATCCAAAGTTTTTATTTTACCAACAATCAAAATATATTTTTATCTTACTTTCAAAAACCTCTCTTCTATTCAGATTTCCAGAGGAGAAAGAGCAATAAAAAGTTAAACTAATTATCAGGTAATTCATACAATAATTATTATCAGTGATAAAAAATTACAAATGTAAAATTTTCATAAATTTTAAAGCAAGTAAGCCCCCCAAGGATTTTTGGAAAATGAAACTGAAATTTGGGGGGAAATCAAAAGATATATATTTATTTTTTGGCACCATTTACAAATACAAAGTCACTCTGTTTCTAAAATATATTTCTATAACTTGATTTAGCATGTATTTCATTCAGACCTAGTTAGGAAACAAAAGATTAGAACATAACCCCTCCAGCAGCCAACATTCAGATAAGCAGGGATTAACACCAGATAAACAATGAGGCAGAAAACAATACTCTAATCAAAGAACCACCAAGGAGGAAACCAAAACTGGAAGGGTGAGCTACTATATATAAACAGGCAGCAACCCCACACTCACTTGCTGATGTTACCTAGCTGGGTAATGAAAAGTCTGCAAACCACCAACCAAGCTCAGAGGGCACCAAGAACGCCACAATTTATTAAGTGTGCTAAGGGAGATAATTGGTAGAATTCTACGACTTTATCTCAATCAGGAATACAGACCAGGTCACTAAGGAACATATAATGTGAGAAGGTTTATTGTACATTTGTTAATTTAGAGAAAAAAAACTGCATGAGTACAGAGTTGCCGCTGAGTGCAATAAGAAAGATATAGGATGGAAGCATGTATAACAATCAAACATTTAGGTTCAATACTGAGCACTGTGTAAGATAAGGATCTGCGATGTCCCCTTGATTGTTTAATGTGTTTACTGATGAATGTATAAGGAGATGGAGTTACTTTAATTGGGGATGTGAATGTATATGTACTTTTCTAAGCAGAGGATGTCATATTGTTAAAAACTGAATAGTTTGCAATAAATGTTAAGACTGCAAGATGCAATGAGGAGTATGCCTCTGCAAATTAATGTATCAAAGACTCAGATAGTTGTGTCTGACAGGGAAAATGAAGGGAATGATTGCAAGTTATATAATAGTACAAAATTAGAGTAAGCATATGAATTTGTGTATCTTGATAGAATGTTTACTGAATTTTACATTTTAAAACTTGCAAATGCTGGTTGAAAAGTAGTAGGTAGCATGTGCTCTGTTCCAAAAAATTAATTGCTTTAAAAAGCAAAAATCAGTATACAGTATAAGGGTATGCTTTTGCCCACTGTGGCATATAAAAAGTCAGTCAGGAAAAGCATAAAGGTTGACTGCAACAGGGATACTTAAGGGATACTTAAGAAGTATGTGTGATAAAATGAGAAGAGTGAGGGTAAAAATGAATACTGAATGCAAAAGTGAGTGATCAGTACAAAAACGTTTTGGGTCATATTACCAAAAAAAAAAAAAAAGTTAAAAAAAATAGTTGGGTCATTTACAGAGAATGAACGAACATCAAATCACAAAACAAATATATGAAGGAAGAGTGAATGGACTGAAGAGGAGAGAAAGAAGCAGACAATACACGAATCATTGTATGGATGCAGTAAGATAGAAAGGTATAATTAATAGAGTTGGTATAAACTTGGTTTAATTTGATTTCCTTTTCTCTCCTGCCTTTAATTTCTTTGGTTCACTGCTTTATTTTTTTTTCTTTGCTTGTTACAATATCACTTACCCCAAAAGGAAACAAAACTATGAATATCTAGATATGAAGGGGGGGGGGGAATCCATCAAAATCCCAACCAAAACCCAGAAAGAAAAAAATTGTGCATGGAGGCTTTGACCAGTTTGCATTATTTCCCAAGTCACTACAGCCCTTGCCATCCTCTGAAATGTTAAGTGTGCATAACCACCAAAAGATTGCTCATTCATTCCTCCCAATATATTGAGTCATTTTATCTATCAGCTCTGCATATTGTACTAACTGCCATGAGTGAAATAAAAAAGACTTGTACAATATGTATAAAATCTGAAGGGGTCTAGTAGCACCTTTTGAGATTAAGAAACTTTATTAAAAGGGATAAGCTTTCGTAAAAAGTGTAGCTCATTCATTTAGATTTCTGATACTTTTGGCATATGATGCCAAAGGTAGAGAAGAGTCTACTGAAATCATAGTCCATGTCCTGCTATATTGTATTTTTTGTAAGGACGCAAGAGCCATTTTACTACTCCTCAATAAAGTACCCAGGCAACTCCAATTTATTTTGTGTGCAGTTGTTATTATCAGATGAGTATGATTCTGTTTCTATGAATGTGGTCAAATTTAGTTACACTGTCTGCAAAATTAGGCATACTTTGATTATATAAATGAACTAGTCATGAACTGTTTTATTTTGTTCCATCTGCTGCTGACTGTTGCATTCTGGTCTGTGACCATAATAAAGATATGTATGTGCAATTCCTCTTCCCTTTCTGTTGCTTCTGTTCCTTTTAAACAAGTTATATCTTTCAAGTGCTTTATTCCAGTCACGGCACTCATCCCACCAGGTCATCATATTATCTGTGGTAAGAGTTCATTTATCTTATTTCTTATTCTCTGAGTATTATTACATAAACAATGATGGTCATGAACCATAAGAGTCAATGTTTTTTCTAATTATTCACTGAGGCTCCATTACAGCAATACATCCAGTTTTATTCAATCACTAGGGAATAAGCTAGAAAAGATTTGGAGCTCTTTTTTGAGGCATTGATATTGTCTTCCCATTCTCTGATAAACTTATGGACATACTCCAGCAAGAACACAAGTTTGGTTCTTACCAATTATATCAGTGATATTACCAGCCGAGTTGTGTTTATGAACTGAATAAGATTCAAATCTTTATACATTCAAGCTATGAAAGTAGCTATTTTATACTTC
Organism: Liasis olivaceus; assembly: GCA_030867105.1. Taxonomy (NCBI): domain Eukaryota; kingdom Metazoa; phylum Chordata; class Lepidosauria; order Squamata; family Pythonidae; genus Liasis; species Liasis olivaceus. Next base: position 63,590,615 of record CM061351.1, read on the forward strand.
TGGTATTTCATCTGCTATGCTAATTACACAATCATAAAGATATTGCAGATTCTACAATTACCAGAATGCTACATACGTGGATTTTCTTATAGTACTCATCTACAGGAATGTCTTCAACTAATTAAAATTTAACAATCCAATTTCTACTTTTATAGTGGACCAGTTTAAAAATTATCCAGTTGATCAGCAATACAAAATGTTTCAGTTAAAATATACTTTGGCATGCAATGCCTTCAGTTTTACAACTTATGAGAAAAATTCTTGTTAGAACATATCAAATGAAAAATTCTGTTATCCCAAGTGAGTCTATATATTATCTGCTATCAGATAAAGTAAACTGCTAAAACACATTTAAAAAACAGAATATCGCAATCAAAGTCCTGCTGGATTCAAGCGGAATATAGGCCTAGAAAACAGACAAAATAAAAAAGCTTAGAATAGAAATTGTTAGCACTAGTGTAGTAGGATTTTTGTTTCCCTAATAAGGTCAATTTGCCAGTCATTAAATATGTGATGGGATAATGTTCACTTCCTGGGAATAAGATGCTAAACGTAATTGTCGCTTCTGATGCCTAACACAGAGATCAATGGGGCCATGGCTGATTTGGTTTGGTGATTAAGGCCTCCTTTCACTCAATAATTTTAAAGCGAGCTATCATTCTTTTTCAGTTTCTCCATCCACAACACAAGGATAGTATTTTCTTTGGCTACAGTAATGATAAGGCAGTAAAACGTGAAACTCTCTGAACATTAAGGCCCTGTATAATTTTTTCCCAATGGAATATCCGTATTACTATTGTTGTATCACATTGTATAAAAAGCATCATTCATATGTTTCAACCTATGTATGTATGAATTTTATCAGATTCTTACCAATCGTCTCCTCTTATATGAAGATATAAGATATTCGATGAAATAATACACAATTGATTCCCTTAAGACAACCAAGAATCAACACCCACCAGCAAACACTGCCTCCACTCTTATCTGAAAACATTCATCTTTACCTATAATGTTCTACTTACACTTCTTAGTAACAGCTACCAGGTAATACTCCAACATTTCCACAGTCCCATCACATGGAAGGAGCCAAGCCTATTCCATGGCAGTGTAACAGTTGTATACATAGTAGGAGCTTATTTTCAGCATACATATAACAGAATCAAATGCAATATAAACTTTAGCCTATCAGAACATAAATATGTTTGCTCACAAGTTCCAACACCTTTCTTCCCAAAACATGTTGTATCTTTTCCTGCCAGAGCCTATGCAATAGGACGCGTGTACTATTACACATTCTGAAATTCTATAAACTGCAACAAGACATTTCGCTGTTTTAATTTCAGCGCACACGTAAACAAGCCCCTCCATTATCACTGTAACGCAACGGGGACTAAAGAAGGAAATCCCACTGTTAATAAGGCATTCTCGGCATGGTCAAGAACGATCTTTCTCTAGCATGTCTCCTCTTCCTTTTCGCCTTGTGACACCACCCCATCCCCGGAAAAAGAGGCCCAGAGCCGCAGGCGCGCCGACCTCTGTCCGTCTATCCATCCTCCTCCCGCGTCTTCTCTGCTCCCTCCCGAGGTGCTCGCTCCGCGTCACCAATAGGCCGCGGTGGGCAGCCCTCGAGGGCCCATCCACCAAACGAGTACATTACCAAGACTTCCTTCACCCGCAGGGGTAAAACCCAGGCCCGCCCTGAAGAAGCAGGAGGGAGCGCGGGCTGCTCTCGGGTAGCCGACTCCCCTTGGATCATCCATCCGTCCCTCACCTTTGCGCAGTTCGCGCTCCCAGACGGTGACAATGAGCGGCGAGTGTTTTCGGTGGTGGATGAGCCACAGACTCAGCGTCTGGACACTTTGCTGAGAATTGCTTAGCTCCGACAATTTTCGCTCCAGTGCCGACTCTGAGAAAGCCGACATTGCCGTTCTATTTCTTTTCCCAGCTTCGGACCCTCTAAGGTGAACGAACGTTGCGGTAAGCAGATCGCGTACACTAACGTACATCAAACAAAATGGCGGCTACGCTGATTGTGGAGCCGCAGAGGCACGCCTTTTGCGCAACGTCACTAAGCGAGACCTGTCCTAGAGAGAGAATTACGAAAACTCCGAAAAGAGATAACCCGATTTAAAACTCCCAGTTCCGAAGAAGGGGGTGTGGTCTGTCAGAGTTTTCTTAGCGTAGTAAACTGATTTGTACAGAAACGACGCAGCTTTCAAAACGAATCACAACGCACATATGAAGCAGCGATTTTCTCAACCGCTTGCTGCCTTTCCCCTTCCTTCTGTACACCAGCAAATCGTCTTGGATTCTGCATTAACTTCATTTTTTCTGTTCTGATGGAGCCCCCAGTCAGTGCCAGTAGATTGAAGATGTATGAAGTGACCAATAGTCTTCATTTTTGCATCCATCATGGACTATTCCAATATATCTTTAGGTGGTTAGAATAAGGAAGAATGAATTTGGAAATGAGCAGGTAGTGAACATGTCTCTGTCTGCTCTGCCTGTTCCACTACAGCTACTCCACAAACCCAGTCCAGCTGTTTTGGCATTCATGGAAGAGGAGAAATGGTGCCAAGGGATGTGATCTGACCCCATCCTACAGTTTTCTCTTCAGTGAGGGAGAATCCTCAATAGCTCTAAGGCAGCCTGAAGAATTCCATTACAGTGATGTTTCTCCTTTGTCCCATCTCAAGACCTAGCTTAGTGACCAATTATTTTCTTCACTTCCCAAGAACACAGGTGACAAAGCCAGTTGTGGCTGCCAGAAAGTATTATCAGAGCTTTTTGCAGAAGGAAATATCTACCTATAAGGAAGAGTCTACTGAAGTAGAGGGTTAAAATCCAGGTGCAAGTGGCAACTTATTGAAGAACAGCTGATGGCAGAGGCTTTTACTTACTTTGAACTGGTGTTACATTAATAGCTCTGATAAACTGACTGATGTCCTGCTCCCTTACTCTACCTTCTTAACTCCAGGAGCTAATCAGATTCAGTTCTCCAGTTTGACAGGACCTAGTCCTGGGCTCTCAAGTTCAAATTGATGCATGGGGACCAGCCCACCAGCCCTCACCCCTGATGTACAACTTTCCAGTGAGTTGAAAATGAAGAGCAAAATAGCATGGCACCACAGATATATTTCTCAAAAGAAAGAACCTCCACTGTGAAGCAGAACTCCCTGCTTCACCAGCAAGCCTATACCTTGAGAAGCTTTCAAGTCTTTAATGTATTGATCTTGAGAACCTTCCCACTATTGTAACAGCCACCACTATCAGTAGTAAGCTGACAACCCCCAGTCCTGGCCATAATGGCAGCCCAACACAGGGCCATCATCCCATCCAAGGTAAGCCATTCCTTTACAACCTCCAAACTGCAACAAGAAGGAGAGGCAGCAGCAGAAGAAGTAAGCTTTGATTGTACCCATGATGACACACCAATGTGGGTCAGGAGCAAAGTCTCCTAGCTGATCCCACCAATACATGGAGCCACATTCTTCTCCTAGCCCAAGGTGGACCCACATTGCTTGGCTGAGATTCACAAGCTGAAACCCCACTCCCTTCAGCTGCTCTCCACCTCTCTGGCCCACTCCAAAGCCCCATTGTGAGTGGCAGAGGGCCACATGCAACACATATGGCCTGTGTTTGAAAACCCTGACCTAGCTACTTATACAATCATGACAGGATATGCCTTCACATTATTTTAATGTGAGAAATGCCCAAATTACGGCTTTCCATCCCAAATAGGGTGGAAAAAGAGATTGCCAAGAAAAGCCAGCCCTACAATCAGATTCCTTCGTCCCTGTTACAGTTCCCTGCCGGCTAGTGACCTACTGAAAGGGGAAAACAGAAGGCTAGAGAGAAAATAATAATCTTGCTTTTAATGAGTGGTTTACTTACAAATCAAGACCACATCATTTCTCAATAACTTGCAACAGAGGTAGCATACAGAATGGCAATAGGAGCAGTAAATGTTATCCTAGAATAGTTTTGTGCCAACTGAGTTATTAAAGGATAGCACTTTACAGTAAGTGAAGACCATAGAAGGTGAAGAAAGTAAGCCAAACAAAGCCGATGGGTTTAATCCTTTCTGGCTCTCTTGCTGCTATAGATCTGATCTTGGCTCAACTCCTATACCAGGTAAAGAGGGCCATTTGATCTTCATTGTGTGGCTACTGGTATACCTGTGGCCGTCCCTTTCTCAATTATTTATTTCCCAGTTATTCTCTCCTTGGCCCAGGGAATCAAACAAACCAATTTCAAAGCTGTCTGGTATGTTTGCTGATATGCCTAACCCTGAAGAAGGAGAGAGGATTATGCTAACAGACTTGGAGGAACTGGGTTATTGTAAGTAGTATACAACGTAAGTTAAGGCTCTTATAATATGCTGGTTCATATTTACAAATCCACTCATTGCTAGGCATACGATATGGTTCTAGTTTCACTATAATTATAGTTACCATAATAATCTATGCTATAGTTTTGAGAGAGATATATATATGCAAAACTCCCAGTTATAGATGGATCCCATGCTTTCATTAACTTTATCCTTTTTATACTGCAGTGCAGTCTATGTACTGAATCGCCCTTTCATTAAAATAAATAATGCACAATATCTATGTAAGAAAAGTGTTAATGTTGCAATTTTAATATTTTACAATGGGATTTTGTCTGAATACTGTACACATATGTAAACTGTAAGACTTGAATGCCATGAATTTGTTTTGTTTTGTATTCCAATCTATTCCTTGCCCATCTGGTTTTCTCTTTTTCCCCTGCCAATCAACTCTCAGGGCCCAATCAGCATGCTTATTGAACTATTTCTTGAGGGAGAGGGCTTGCCCCTCAACTCCACACCATATATGTTATATTTCTGCAAGTCTTAGAATCACCAATACCTCCCTGTGGTGTGTGAACTGTATTGTTGTCTCTGCATAATAATAATCCTCAAAGAATGAAAATCTTTCCTAGAATATACTGTTATAGCAATGCAGCACCTATTTGTATCTTAGTGGCCATGAAACCACTAGATGGCACTCAAGAAGCTTTTTAAAAAATTAAGTGTAATGGCCAATTTGAAGTGTCTAGACAGGTTAATATGAACCAGATTTGCATACTTCTATTTTAATATGGCACTCTTTCTCATTGAATCATGGAATTAGAAGAGGGCATTAAGACTACTGAGTCCAATCTCATGGTCAGTGCACATTAAAGCATCCCCAACAGACAGTGCATCATTTTCGTGAAAATTTGGTTGCACTGTCGAACTGCTCTTCCTAATATGAAGCTCCCCTTACCCCGAGATTCAGTCAGAATTTACCCTCCTGTAACTTCATTTATTCAGTCTCTGTATTCTGAAACAATACAGAACCTGTAAGAAAAGCCAGTGTGGTACAGGTGGTTAAGCTGTTGGACTAGGAGCAGGAGGATCCTGATGAGACCTAGGTTCTAATCCACCTCAGCCACCAAAGCTGTTCCACAATCAGCATATAAATAAATAAATAAATAAATAGGCAAACTACTTCTGTGTGGTATCCTTTCAGGCATTTATGCTATTATATACCCCCTTATCTTCTCATGCAATTCAGTCCTGGATTGTTAAGCCCATTAAAAAGCATTGTTCTGAGATTAATAAACTCAGTTCCTCCTCTTCCTTCAAATCTGAGATTTGTTTGATTACTCTTAGTTCTAGCTTAGTTCTAGCTTCCCTTAAAATCAAGAACTCCAGGTGAATTTTCCTCAAAGTTTCTGCTACTTCTATTTCCTCAATTTTTATATTCCAAATTAATTGCTGTTAAGGATAGCTGATGCACTAGTGCCTTTTTCCATGGTCCGAAAGAGAAAGTCGCCAGGAAGGCAACAGAAATTTCCTGGAAGGACCTTGCTTGGCAAAAATTGTGTCCCAAAAGACATCAGTGTACTTGAAATCTCCCATCCCGATGACTTCATGCTTCTTTGAAAGATCTGCAGCTTGCTTTTGGAATGCTTCATCAACATTGTCTCCTTGACTAAGTAGGCAGTAGTAGCCACAAGGAAGAGTATTGTTTTTATTTGTTCCTCCACTTATTTCATCCAGATGTTCTCCAGAGCATTGCCAAGTTAATACACTTAGATTTTTAGGTAGAAATGAATATTTGTAACATGGAGCACTCTACTTCCCCCCTTTCTGTGGCTTCTGTCCCTTTTAAATTAATTGCCTCCTTAATTTGCTATAATCCAGTTATGAGAGTCATCCATTAGGTCTCTTTTATGTTGTTGTTGTTCAGTCGTTAAGTCGTGTCCGACTCTTCGTGACCCCATGAACCATATTGCGCCACGCCTTCCTATCTTTCACTGCCTCCCTGAGTTTGCTCAATTTCATGCTCATTGCTTCAGTGATGCTATCTAGCCATCTCATCCTCTGCCATCCTCTTCTCCTTTTGCCTTCCATCTTTCCCAGCATCAGGGTCTTTTCCAAAGAGTCCTCTCTTCACATTAGGTGTGAAACCCAGCTTGTACATCCGGTAGTTCTCGGTTCACGTACTGCTGAAGCCTAGCTTGTAGGATTTTGAGCATAACCTTGCTAGCATGTGAAATGAGTGCAATTGTGCAATAGTTTGAGCATTCTTTGGCATTGCCCTTCTTTGGAATTGGAACGTAAACTGACCTTTTCCAATCCCGTGGCCACTGTTGCGTTTTCCAAACTTGCTGGCATATTGAGTGCAGCACTTTAACAGCATCGTCTTTTAGTATTTTAAATAACTCAGCTGGAATACTGTCATCTCCACTAGATTTGTTGTTAGCAATGCTTCCTAAGGCCCACTTGATTTCACTCTCTAGGATGTCTGGCTCAGGGTCAGTGACCACACCAGCATGGACATCGGGGACATTAAGATCTTTCTTGTATAGTTCTTCTGTGTATTCTTGCCACCTCTTCTTAATCTCTTCTGCTTCTGTTAGGTCCCTGCCTTTTTTGTCCTTTATCATGCCCATCTTTGCACTAAATGTTCCTTTGATATCTCCAATTTTCTTGAAGAGATCTCTAGTCTTCCCCATTCTATTGTTTTCTTCAATTTCTTTGCATTGTTTATTTAAGAAGGCCTTCTTATCTCTCCTTGCTATTCTCTGGAAATCTGCATTCAGTTGCTTATATCTTTCCCTTTCACCCTTGCTTTTCGCATTCCTTCTTTCCACAGCTATTTGTAAAGCCTCATCAGACAGCCATTTTGCTTTCTTGCATTTCTTTTTCTTTGGGATGGTTTTAGTTGCTGCCTCTTGTACAATGTTACAGACCTCCGTCCATAGTTCTTCAGGCACTCTGTCTACCAAATCTAATCCTCTAAATCTATTCATCACCTTCACTGTGTACTCACATGGAATATGATCTAAGTCATACCTGAGTGGTCTAGTGGTTTTCCCTACGTTCTTCAATTTAAGCCTAAATTTTGCAGTAAGAAGCTCATGATCTGAGCCACAGTCAGCTCCTGGTCTTGTTTTTGCCGTCTGTATAGAGCTTCTCCATCTTTGGCTGCAAAGTATGTAATCAATCTGGTTTCGGTATTGACCATCTGGTGATGTCCATGTGTAGAGTCGTCTCTTGTGTTGTTGGAAAAGAGTGTTTGCTATGACTAGCTTGTTCTCTTGACAGAACTCTATTAGCCTTTGCCCTGCTTCATTTTGTACTCCAAGGCCAAACTTGCCTGTTATTCCGATTACTCCTTGACTTCCTACTTTAGCATTCCAATCCCCTATGATGAAAAGGACATCTTTTTTTGGTGCTAGTTCTAGAAGGTGTTGTAGGTCTTCATAGACCGGTCAACTTCAGCTTCTTCGGCATCAGTGGTTGGGGCATACACTTGGATTACCGTGATGTTGAATGGTTTTCCTTGGATACGCACTGAGATCATTCTGTCATTTTTGAGGTTGTACCCCATTACTGCCTTTCCCACTCTCTTATTGACTATGAGTGCAACTCCATTTCTTCTAAGGGTTTCTTGCCCACAGTAGTAGATATAATGGTCACCTGAATTAAATTCACCCATTCCCGTCCATTTCAGTTCGCTGATTCCCAAGATGTCGATGTTCGATCTTGTCATCTCATGTTTGACCACATCCAGCTTGCCTTGGTTCATGGATCTTACATTCCACGTACCTATACAATATTGTTCTTTACAGCATCGGACCTTCTTTTCGCTTCCAGATACGTCCACAGCTGAGCGTCCTTTTGGCTTTGGCCCAGCCGCTTCACTCTTTCTGGAGCTACTTGGAATTGCCCTCCGCTCTTCCCCAGTAGCATATTGGACACCTTCCGACCTGAGGGGCTCATCTTCCGGTGTCATATCTTTTAGCCTTTTAACATTGTCCATGGGGTTTTCTTGGCAAGGATACTGGAGTGGGTTGCCATTTCCTTCTCCAGTGGACCACATTTTGTCAGAACTCTCTGTCATGACCTGTCTGTCTTGGGTGGCCCTGCACGGTATAGCTCATGGCTTCACTGAGTTACACAAGCCCCTTCGCCACGACAAGGCAGTGATCCATGAAGGGGAGGTCTCTTATATATGTATTAAATTATATTTGCTTTTCTCAAAAGCTCAAGCTAACCCTTCTTAATTCCTATATTTTGGGCATTAAGTGTACAGATAAAAAAGGCCATGATCTTATGAGCCAAAGTTGTTTCTATTTTTTTCTTTAAATATTTTAAAAGTCCCCATTACAGAAACACTCCCACTGTCTGCAACACACAAGTCTTTTCCTGAAATTCTAAGGGTTTTTGCTTCCACCACCTATCCTTATGAGGATTCAGTTTAAGGCCCTTCTAATCAAGCTCACCATTCTTTGGCTGTCTCATGTCATCAATCCATCTAGATAATTCAAACCATGGTCTCAGGAACCAATTCTTTCCCATCAACGTAATTTGTGTAACCAATAATTGACTTCCAGTATTCTTCTTTCCCTTTTCAGTCCTCCTCCGTGGACTGGAAAGATGGATGAGAAGACTGCCTGAGACCCCAAGTGTCAGGATCTGCGCAAGCTAGAAATCAAAGCTTAATTAAATGTAGACTAGTGATGCATAGTTGACAGGGTTAAATGTTAGAATGGTTAATTGGAGGCCTGCTTGCTTGTTCCTGCCATCAAAGTTAGGAGAGAAGGGGGAGGAAGATGCCCAAGCCAGGTGCTACCGTTATCTCGGCAGAGGCGCCAACAAGGCAAGGTCAAGCAACCGTGAGACCAGGAGAAAGGCGTGAGGAATTTCAAGCGGGAATAGAAGGCGGGGGGGGGGGCGAAGGGGGTTAAAAAGGAAAGCTTTTGCCTGGGAATGGTTAGGCTCAACAATCTATAGAAGCTGTATACTACTCTCAATAAAGAAATCTTTAATGGAATTAATTCGAGTCCAGAGGATTTACTGAACTTGGGAAATGAGTGTGCAGACTCTGACACCAAGATTCTGAACTTCCTTTCAGTTTTTCAAAGTGCACAATTATAAAGTTGTAACTGTCTTTGCAGAATCATTTATTCCCACATGTATTACCAAGAAGGGATAATTATCAGTGGACTTGAAAAATTTTGGAAGTTATTCTGACACACAACTAATTTTTGCTCCTGGCAGACCACATACTTCATGAACCAATGAGTCTGGCATGTTTCTTTCATTCTGGCATAGTAATAAGATACTACCCTGACTCTTCGCTTTGTCTAATTACACTACAGAGGTGCATTCTCTCTGACTTTTGGGGATCTACTTTTTTGTTTTCCATTTTGTAATGTTACTTCCCCCCCCCCACCCCAGACATACAGAGATGCACTAAATCTGTGTCCAAAACTGGCCTGATCATCTTTAGTAAACATTCTACCAAGATACACAAACTATCTCTAGTTTTTTTTTTTAATTTGTAACTTGCACCTGTTCAATTCATTTTCCCTGTTGGTGTTTGATAAACTACACTCCTTATTGCATCATACAGTCTATCTAATATTTGTTGCAGATGATTTGGAGTTTTGGCCAATAGGACAGGATTAATGTGCATACAAAGCTATACCCCATTCTTATATCTGACCAACATATGTCACCACAAGCATTTATTATACTTTTATCTTTAAATGCATTAAACAACAATGGGGCCATCATACATCCCTGTCTTATTCCCCACTCATTGTTCAGCCAACCAGCCAACCAACCAACCACCGTACCTTCAACTGCATATTCACACAAGATATTCCATAATTCTCCTCTACTGACTTCTTTTAATCTTAATCATTCCTTGCTCTCTGACTATATTCCTTTTTGGTTATCTTTCTCTCTCTCTATACATTATATAATATATTTCTTTTGTCTTTATTTTTTGTAGCAATCATTATCTTTTATGCATAAAAGATAATGTTTGCTAAAAAAATAAGGAAGCCTCTGTCACTTCATCTTTTCCACCAAGCAAAATTTTTTCATATTTCCCATTAGCATAGCTCCACACATTAAAGGCATGCTGTAACATGATTCTTCTCACTCTCTTCCAAGACTTTCTATATATTCTTTCCTTACATTCAATTTCCATTTACAGTGGTACCTCAAGATACGAACGCCCCATCTTACGAAAATTTCAAGATACGACCAGCTCCAGCCGCAAAAATTTACCTCAACATGCGAACTCCGCCTCAAGCTACGAACCGGATCCACGGCCATTTGCCCTGCTGCCACGTGGTTGCGGCTTCCAAGAGGAACTGCTAATGAAATCTGAGCGGGAGGACAAAAGCCCAAGGAAAGCAATGCAGAAAGAGGAACTGCTAATGAAATCTGAGCGCATGGGGGGGGGAGAGCTCCCGCTCCCGGCTGTGCGTGCGCGCTGATATTGCTTTCACTGTGCTTTTGTCGCTATGGAGAAAGGAAAAAGGAAAAGGAAAAGCCATTTGCCCTGCTGCCACGTGGTCGCGGCTTCCTGTGGGCAAGATCGCGGTAGCAAGGAGGCGTTCGGTGAGGCTTGTGGTGTGTTTTGTGGCGTTTGGAAGGTTTTTGGTGTGCTTGTCAGCATGGCTCCAAAGAAAATGCAGAGCGGGCGTGGCAAGAATAAGGCTTTGCAGCTAAGAGGCAAAGAAGAGAGGAAACCCCTGAAGGAGATCTCCCCGAAGTCCCTTTGGAGGGGGACTCTCCCTCCAAACAATAACTGCCTCCCCGCCCCATTCTCCCTCTTCATACTGTGCTTTTTTTCATGTTTTTGTGGTTTAAAAATAAAATGCATATGTTTCAGAACTGTTTGTATTTACATTGAACCTTATGGGGAAATTTGCTCTTTCCTTTGGCCATAGCCCTTGGCCTGGTGATTGCTTTCACTGTGCTTTTGTCGCTATGGAGAAAGGAAAGAGCGCGGAGGAATGGGGGTGGAAGCTCCCGCTCCCGGCTGTGTGTGTGCGCGCTACATAAGCCTTCCCCCCATTCCTTTCACTGTGCTTTTCTCGTGTGCCAAGGGCTATGCAGGGAGGGAAGAGCGAGGAATTAAGCAGCAGGACGGGGGTGGGGAAGCTCCCGCTCCGCTGTGCGCGCGACATAAGCCTTCCCCCCATTCCTTTCACTGTGCTTTTCTCGCGCGCGCCAAGGGCTATGCACAGAGGAAAGAGCGAGGAATTAAGCAGCAGCGGGGGGGGGGGGGGGAGCTCCCGCTCCCGGCTGTGTGTGTGCGCGCGACATAAGCCTTCCCCCCCATTCCTTTCAGTGTGCTTTTGTCCCGCGCGCCAAGGGCTATGCAGGGAGGGAAGAGCGCGGAATTAAGCAGCAGGACGGGGGTGGGGAAGCTCCCGCTCCGCTGTGCGCGCGACATAAGCCTTCCCCCCCATTCCTTTCACTGTGCTTTTCTCGCGCGTGCCAAGGGCTATGCAGGGAGGGAAGAGCGCGGAATTAAGAAGAATCAGCGGGGGGGGGGAAGCTCCCGCTCCCGCTTGCGGGAGCCTTTCTCAGATTTCATTAGCACTTCCTTTTTCTGTGCTAGGGCTGACTAAAGTGCACCTGGGGAATTTCCTAGCCACTTGGGGACATGTGCTTCAGGATGCGACCAAATTCGGAGGGCGGATTAGCCGTAATTACATTGAACCTTATGGGGAAATTTGCTTCAGGATGTGACCAAATTCAGAGGGTGGAACGGATTAACCGTATTTACATTGAACCCTATGGGAAAACGTGCTTCAGGATGCGACCAATTCGACTTGCGATCAGAGTCACGGAACGGATTAAATTCGTATCTTGAGGTACCACTGTATTCTGTTGAGAGACAGAGAGTAATTTTCAAATACATTTTTCACATCAGACTCATACTTTCTCTTTCTGCAAATGTTTCACTTGTCTCTTTCCTTTCACGGTCACTCCTCCCCCAATCCCCAGATCCACTCTTCACACTACCAAAAAAATGGTCTGTCCCACATTCAGAACCACATTCACCATAAATATTCAACTCAATAATGCTTTTCCATTCAATGTTTTTCTGTGTGTATGCATGGGTAGACTAAGGCTTAGACAACATTCAACATTTAAAACTAAGACCCCATTTTCTACATAGATACTCACCAGTCACCAGTCATATAAATTCTTGAGTTTATGGGAGGTCCAATTACTTTTTCTGTACTCTCTTGCCTCATTTCTAACCATCCATTCATGTTACCTAACAAAATATTTTTTCTCTGTATCTCATTCGTTCAGAATGTAGCACAATTTTCCTAAAACTAATCCGTAATTCTTCCATTATAATCGTTCACTGAAGTGTAACAACAGCAACAACAACAAAAACAATTAACTTGTGAGTTCCTACTCTTATACAAAGACACAAGTGGAAGACAAGAAAAATAAGTTTATATTACAAGAAAGCTGATTTTGATTGGATATCAGAGTTAGGATTAGGTTTAGCTATTCTGCAATAGAATAGACTTTCCTGGGAGATGATGGACTTCCTTTGATGGATTTATGGATGACCTCTGTTCTAGTAGTGGATTCCTGCACTGGGCAGGGTATTGGACTAAATTATCTCCAAGGTCCTTTCTAACCCTTCCATTCTATGATTTTATAATTTAGATGACATGTATTTTCTGACATACATTTTAGACCCTCCATTCATAACTAAACTTCCACCTTCATTTCCAAGCCTGTATTCATCAAATGTACATCATAAAATCAGACCATTCATTCAGATGTATTATATCCTTTCCCTTTCTTATTTAATGTATCTGCTTTAATTCAATTTTGACATTGCTCAACTCTAACTGACTCTGGGTGGTTCACAAATGATAACATACAAAGCAAAAACAAGATGGGATCTGGGTACAATATGCAAACAAAAACAAACATAACAGACACACCCAAAAAGGGGCTCCATCCATCTCACCCCCAAGATCTGGGAGAACAGCCAGGCCATTGAGACTTTTATGGAATGCCAACAGGGGGAGAACCACATGGATTTCAGCAGGGATCTCATTCCAAGGGGTAAAGGCCATTGTACTTGTTTGATTGAAGGGACACAGAGTGCACCAAGGTGAGTCATGGGAGGGCTCCCTGTGCAAGCCTGATGGCAATCTGGAGCAATGTCAAAACTTACTTTCTCTTCATCTGGGCAAGCCCATAGCAAACTTGTGCAGACAAACTGGAGACCAAAGTATGGAGAGTTTTGCAAGATGGCCAGACTGAAGGGTCTCACTTTTTATCAGTACCATCTACCAATTGCAAAAGTACTGTGATTGATAGATGGTTTCTTGCTGTTTGGCAACTTCCAGCATGATATGTAGCAGCATATCTGTGGTCTCTGGAATATCTGTGAAGTATATGTGTTGATGAAATTATGAATTTGTATTCATTATTCAAAATTGTCTTCTTCTGTTCTGCTTCTGTAGCCTTTGCTGCTATCCATCATGCTTCCCTAGGTACATCTTCTTTTGTAGAGTTCTTAGGGTTCTCTGAGCTTGGTTGTTTTCTTGCATATGTTTCATTACCTAACTAGGTAACATCTTCAGTGCTAGAAGGGAGTGGGGTTTGCTCTCTGTTTATATACAGTAGTTTGCCCTGTCAGTGTTGGATGGGGTGTTGTTTTTTTCTTGGTAGTTCCTAGATTACTATTGCTTACTGCTTGATTGTTTGTCTGAGTTGGTAGTTCTTTGATTAGATTATTGCTTGATTGTTTGTCTGGTGTTAATCCCTGCTTATCTGGCTTTTGAGTGCTGGCGAGGAGGTGTTCTGATCTTTTTCTTTTTTTCCTTTTTATGGTGTCTTTTGAATGATGTGTAAATGTTGTTTATCTCTATGTGCCTGTTGATGGCTGACTTGTCTGAATACCATGCTTCCAGGAATTCCCTCACGTTTTTGGATTTAACTTGGTCTAAGATGCTGTCAGTTTCCCAGTTGACACAATGGTTCAGTCTGTCCATGTGTTGTGAGATTAAGGAGTTTTCATTGTGTCTTCTGACTGGTAGTTGGTGTTCATGGATGCTCTCTGCATCCTACATAGTGGCTGTTACAGTCCTTATACTGTATGTTGTAGATGACTCTTGTTTTTTTCTTCTTGGGTTACTGGGTCTTTTGGTTTAATTAAGATGTTTTGGAGGGCTTTAGTTGATTTGTGTGCTACGGTGATGCCATGTGGTTGTAATAGTATGTTGGTTGTTTCTGAGATGTTTCTGATGTATGGTAGTGTTATCCTTTTCATACCTTGTGTTGGTTGTGCTGTAGTGGGTTGAGTGGTCAGGCACTTTTTGATCAAGTCGCATGGGTATCCATTTTGTTGGAAGATTTATAAGTGGTCTGTTTCCTTTTTTTAGCTAGGGTTACCATATATGAGCAGCAGACGTCTAAATGACCACTAGATGGCAGCAAAGAGATCTGCAGCACAGATGCGGTAACCCTTCTTAACAGCAATTTCTGATTCAGTTTCTGTTATCATTGAGTTTTCTTCTACTGTTGTCTTTTCTCCATAACAAACCTTTTTTCCACTACAGACCTTGCTTTGCCTGAGCAGCAGGGATATAATTATCAACAGTAGAGTTTTCCAAGCTCATTTGTTATTGTCTTTATCTCCTGATAAGAAAACATCATGTATATTAGGACCCAGGGTATACCTTCTTTTGATATATGATATGAATTGATGGTCCATTACATTTATTTCAGACAATGATTTTCTTCCTCTTCATTCCATTTTGGACAGTGGTAATTTTAAAGGGTCTTAGCTTCCTAACCCCTTCTATTACTGCCTATCTCTTACAGACATTTTTTCTATTCACCAGTTCTGAATGGAATAGAATAATGATGGTTTCTTTTTCCATTTTCCTCTGTGTAACTGTGAATTGCATCTCCTCTTTCCCCAGGTTCTCTCAGCTTTTTGCTTGACTTCCTCATAAGGAAGTGTTCCATTGACTCTTTACTTGCATTTATTAGCGCAGTATATATGTGCCTGTGTGTGAGAGAGACAAGGATGGCGAAAAATACACAAATAATAGTTTTAAATACCCAAAGTTTAGTTGAAAAAAGAGAAAAAGGTGAACACAGGAATTAGAAAGAGGTTGTTGAAGAATACATGTAGGTAATCTGGAACTGTAGAGATGGTGTAAAAAAACCTCCCAAAACACTCCCAAAACTCTAAAGCTCAGCATGAAGGATTAGTGAAGGATTTCAAAAATAACAAGTGCAAGAGAACAGAATCTAATCCAATTGCTCAATAAAGATGGCACAACACCATGAATAACAAAGGCATAGTTACTCAGCTGTGATTAGGGCTTCATCTTTTTCAATTATGAAGAGCAGGAAGAAGGGGCAAGTTTGAAGCTTAAGATTGATAGGAACACGATAGCCTATTTATTTTGATATACTATAAATCTCCAGGACTAGATTAATTGCATTACTGAGTACAAAATTAATTTGCTGATGATTTGTCCAAAACCTTATGCATCACCATGAGAAATCCTGAAGAATGGATGAAGTGCCACACTTGTTGGATACCTGACTTGGTAATAGTACTTATGAAAAAGATCTTAGAATAGTGGTGGACTGGAAATTGAATATTTTGGGAATGTTTACTGTACTAACTACGTTAAAAGCAAATTACTTCATAGCCAGCAGTTGAAGCAGGTACTTGCAATATTTGGGAAAGATTTTGGGATTTAGTCTACTATTGTGAGACATCAGGGCTAAATGATAGCATGGTATTGCAGTGCTTCTTTGGACTAAGGGTGAGAAAAGCCAATTGAAATGCCATAAATGGATCTGTGACTTGCATTTCTGGTTGTTACTCAGAATTCCTAACAAAACTAAAGCATAAAATCAACTTTTTAGCAGTCTGCAGTACTCATGCAAATGATTTTAAGAGGCACTGGCTTTGTGGCAGTCCAAATTAGCAGAGAGAGACATGAAGCACTTCCCTGCACTGGATGAACAAAAGCCAGAAAAAATACAAAAAAAGATTAGCATGATCCAGAGTGTAAAATTTGCTCAACAGTTCCCAAGAATGCTTTCAGGACCAAAAAAGGGGGAAATGGCTTAGACATCTTTATGACACTATGTGATGTGAAGCCAAATGAAGTTCCTGGCAGGATTATGTTTGAACTGATCTCAAGGCAGCAAGGAACTTAAGTCAAGATTCAAGAATGTTCAAAAACTGAAACAGAAGCCATAGCAAGAAATAATGCAAGCAATGAGTCCTCCCTCTCTGAATGTGATCTCTTTTCCTAATATCAGTCTAGAAGCCCAGGCAAGGACAAGCCACATAGGAGTTCCATAGCAACTTGCTCCCAATCTGAGTGGCTGTCAAACCATTGCTTCCTTATTGTCAGAATCCTCGCAAGATTTTATAATAGATTATTATATGGCTAGTTTAAAAAAAAAAAAAAATGATTTTTTCTACATGCTGCGGTTCTGCCATTGGAAAAGGGGAGGGGGAGTAGGAAGGAGAGACCGTTTGATGCAGATGGTTTCTTATCACAAGCCCTGGAATGTTCAAGGCCATGCCAGCAAGGGACGAAGTAAGGGGGGGAAAAGAAAGAAAAGCAGTTTTTGGCGCGCTTTTATTCAGTCTCAGCAATGCTTTGGATCTGTACACTTATTCTTAATAAATGAACTTTCTTTTGAATCAATATTGGTTGCAAGGAAAGTTACTGGTTTTAAGATCAACAAGTGGCAGTTCGTTACATTTTGCTGAGACTCCCTGTACAGACTTCTACCAGGGAGATTACCCTGAGGGGAGTCACAAGCCTCACGTTAACCGGGACCAACCGAGCAACGGGATGGCTGATGATGTTATTGAGGAAGAAGAAGAAAGAAAAGTCCCTCCTCCCTTGGAAGTAAAGGTGATAACCCAGGGGGAGCCGGCGCAATCATCACGCCCAGACCGGACGGGGATGAAAGCAACGGGGACGAAAGGACGGGCTCCTTCGTTGAAAGATCGCTTGGGGAAATTGGAAGGGCAGATGGGGTCCATATCCGATGATATGCGAGCTATAAAGGCAGCGATGGACCAACTGCTTGGAAGGGGATCTACACCTCCCGCACGAGAAGCGGCCGCCACACCAGGAGGCACGGAGGTGGCAGAGCTGTTAGCCGAAGATGAGACTTCCAGCGAGGAGGGGGAGGATATCACACCTAGCAGAGCCAAGAAGAGCCCGATGCAGCAGCGGGGCATCTCCATGAAATTCGGGGGCGATGCTGAGCAGCTGGCTTGCTTTATCACCCAGGTCCGGATCTACATGGAGGGCTACGGGGGTCTGTTCCGCAGCGAGGAGGAGAAGGTCTCCTATGTGTCCAGTTTTTTTGAGGGTACGGCTGCGGAATGGGTGGTTGTCCTGCATAGGGCGAAGGACCGGGCTTTAAGGAAATTGGAGGATTTCATGGCGGCTCTCTGCGCGCGCTTTGAAGACCCGTGTGTGGCGCTCAAAGCACGACGCGACCTGGAAAGGCTGAAGCAGGGGTCCAAGTCGGTATCAGAGTACGCCTATGAATTTCGGGGCTTGGCTCAAAGGCTGCCTCACGTGCCGGAGGAGCTGCTGATTGAGTTTTTCCAGAGAGGCTTGCAACCCGAATTGCTGCAGCGTGTGCTGTGCCGGGGTTTCCCGAAAACCTTTAATGAATGGGTCGCTATGGCCGGCGAAGTGGAGGAGCAATGGCGTACCATTGAAGCAAGAACCCGACTTCCGCCCTTACCCAGCGCAAAGAAGGCGGCGCCCAAGGCGAAGACCAGCGCTCCGAAAAGTAGCGGGGGCCGGCGCGTCTGTTTCAACTGCGGGGAGCCGGGGCATTTTGCCGCTGCGTGCCCTAAAGCGAAGACGGAGCAGGGAGGCAAGAAGACGGAACGGAAGGGGCCGAAGTCTTCAAAGCCCGGCAGGAAGGAATCAGCGGCAGCAGGCAGCGAGACGGGGGCTAGAGCGGCAACACGAGGCGGTGGCAAAACCCGGAAGTTGCCAGCTCCGCTCTCTCTCCGACAGGCGGCTGCTCTTCCAGAGAAAGAAAGCAGCTCACGGGAGGAATCGGACAGCGAAGAGATGGGGGTGAGTCCCATTAAGATTTGGGTGGAACTAAGGGTGGTGAGGACTAATCGGAGGGCAGAGATACGGGCGCTGATAGACTCTGGCTGCTCCCGAAATCTGATTAACCCCGCCCTTGCCCGGGGCTTGGGACTGCGCTTAAAGAGACTCAAAACCCCTGTGATTTTTACCCAGCTGGACGGATCCCCGGCGGGGGGAGGGCCGGTGGAATATCGTACTGAAGAGCTTCAGCTAACTATGGGGGACCATAGAGAGACTATTAAATTCCTAGTGACTCCCATGGCATGCAACCCAGTGCTTCTGGGCATGAACTGGTTAAAAAGGAAAAACCCAGAAGTGAACTGGGAGGAGAAGATCTTGCGTTT
This sequence comes from Liasis olivaceus, assembly GCA_030867105.1. NCBI lineage: Eukaryota > Metazoa > Chordata > Lepidosauria > Squamata > Pythonidae > Liasis > Liasis olivaceus. Next base: position 63,609,442 of record CM061351.1, read on the forward strand.
CCCGAAGGAGGGGGGAGTGGAAGTTGAAGGAATTACCGAAACGTTGTCAGATGAAGAGATGGGTGCTGTGAGTGGGGAAAAGGCAGTGGAAGCTGCAATCCAGATTCCCAAGGAATACCGCGACCTGCAGGAGGTGTTTAGCGAAAGGGAGTCAGATCAGCTACCCCCCCATCGTGCCAGTGACTGTGCCATAGAGATTGAGCCGGGGGCTAAATTTCCAAGGAAGAAAATGTATCCAATGACACCCAAAGAGTTGGAAGCATTGCGGGAGTTCATTGACAAGAATCTAAAGAGGGGCTTTATTGTACCTACGCATTCTCAAATTGCTGCACCGGTGCTATTTAGGGAAAAGAAGGATGGCTCCCTACGTTTGTGCACGGATTATAGAGGGCTAAATGCCATTTCTGCTGACAACAGGTACCCACTCCCCTTAATGAAAGACCTGTTGGCACATTTATCCAAAGGGAAAATTTTCACCAAGCTGGATTTAAGGGAGGCGTACTTCAGGGTACGAATACGTGAAGGAGACCAATGGAAGTCCGCCTTTAACACGCCTCTGGGGTGCTTCCGTTATGAAATAATGCCGTTCGGATTAAAAGGAGCGGCGGGGGTATTCATGCAACTTATAAATGAGGTGTTACAAGAGTATTTATACCAGGGGGTGTTGGTTTATCTGGACGATATCCTGATTTACACTGAAACCATGGAGCAACATGTGCAATTAGTCAGGAAGGTGCTAAAAAAGCTACTGGAAGCTCAGTTGTATGCCAAGCTCTCCAAATGTGAATTTCATAAACAGCAAATTGACTATTTAGGATATAGAATTTCGCATCAGGGAATTGAAATGGACCCAGCAAAGGTGAGGGACGTTACAGGTTGGGAGGCTCCCAAAACCAGGCGTCAGCTTCAAAGTTTCCTGGGCTTTGCTAACTTCTATCGGCAGTTTATACCCAACTTTGCCCAAGTAGCACTCCCACTCACCGATTTGTTGAAAACCAAGGGCAAGGACAAGGCGAAGGCATCAAAACCTGGAGCCCCCTTAGCCTGGACTAAGGAGTGCCAGGAGGCGTTTCAAAGTTTAAAGCGTCTGTTTACGGCTGAACCAATCTTAAAACACCCTGATCCAGAACAGCCATTTGTCATACAGGCAGATGCTTCGGATGTAGCAGTGGGAGCTGTGTTGTTGCAGAAGGGGGCAGGGGGGGAACTGTTTCCTTGTGCATACATATCCCGGAAATTTTCAGAGACTGAGAGACGCTGGTTGGTGTGGGAAAAGGAAGCGTTCGCAGTACGCTGGGCGTTAGTTTGTTGGAGGCATTTGTTAGAGGGGTCACCCCATCCATTTGAAATTTGGACTGATCACAAGAATCTAGAGGCTTTGACTGCACCGAGGAAGCTGTCACCAAAGCAAATGAGATGGGCACAATATTTTCATCGATTTAATTTCTCCCTGAAGTATATTCCTGGGGGAAAAAATTTTCTGGCAGATGCTCTGTCTCGATTGCCTCAACACAATAGCAAACGGCAGGAAGTAGTCGCTCCAGTAATTCCATGTACCCAAGCAGCCCTAAGAGTGGTCACTAGAGCTCAGAAAAAAAAGGGTGAAGGACAACCAGAAGGAGAGTTATTGGTAAAATTGAATGCCCAGATTGCTCAGGATGAGTGGTTCAAAAGCAACAGCCAGTTGCTAGTAAACAAACAAGGGGCATGGTGGTGGCAAGACAAGCTATATGTCCCTGCAGATGCTAGAAAGTGGGTTTTGCAAAGAAGTCACGACAGCAAAACAGCTGGGCACTTTGGTTTTGTGAAAACATTACATCTGATCAGACGTCAATTTTGGTGGCCAACAATGAGAAAAGATGTAGGGGAATATGTAGCCACATGCCCCACGTGTGCTATGGCCAAAAAGAGAGGGGGCAAACCAATGGGGCTTCTACAGACAGTAGCAAACCCTGTAGCTCCTTGGAAGCAAATAAGCATGGATTTTATTGTAGACCTGCCTGAAAGCAACAAAAAGACTGTTATTTGGGTAGTTACAGACCTTTTTTCCAAACAAGCACATTTTGTGGCATGCCAAGCCATTCCATCAGCACCCAAATTGGCTAAATTATTCATACAACATGTCTACCGAGCTCATGGGGTCCCAGAACGGATAATTTCGGATCGCGGGGTCCAGTTTACTGCCAAATTCTGGAGAGCGTTCCTAAAACTACTGGGGGCATCGCAAGGCTTGAGTTCGGGTTACCACCCCCAGACAGCGGGATCATGTGAACGTCTGAACTCAGTATTGGAACAATATTTGAGATGTTTCATTAACTACCAACAAGACAATTGGGATGAACTGTTACCATTCGCTGAAGTAGCTTATAATAATGCAGTGCACCAAAGCACTGGTCTCACCCCTTTTAAAATAGCTACAGGACAAGACTTTGTACCCATCCCAGAACTGCCTAAGCAGACCACTCAAGTCGCTTCGGTTGATGAGTGGATCCAGCAGATGACACAAGTGTGGCCTCAGATTGCTGCCTCGTTGCAGGAGGCCAGAGCTACATACAAGAAATTTGCAGATGCTAAGAGAACACCAGAAAAAGACTGGAAAGTAGGAGATAAGGTTCTTTTATCTACTAAACATCTTAAATCATTACAACCTTCCAGAAAGCTCGCTCCAAGATTCATAGGGCCTTTTGTCATCGATAAAGTAATTAATCCAGTTTCACTACGATTACAGATGCCTGCCACCTTTAAAAAAATCCATCCAGTATTCCACTGCGACCTGCTGAAACCATATAAGGAGTCTTCTCAGTGGCATCCCTCTCCAGTACCTCCTAAACCATTGATGGTTGAAGGAGAACAACATTTTGAAGTTAAAGAAATACTGGACAGCAGAAAGCACAGGGGGGGGGTTCAATTTTTAATTCAGTGGAAACATTTTCCCAAGTCAATGGCTGAATGGGTTGACAAGAAACATGTAAAGGCCCCACGTTTAGTTAAAAAATTTTATGATGCTTATCCTACAAAGCCTTAACAATTAGATTGGTTATTGTATTATGTGTATATTTGCTTTTCCTTTTAGAGTGAAGAAGAGGAATCATCTGACTGACATCCTTTTCTGTGGAGGGGCAGTATGTCAGAATCCTCGCAAGATTTTATAATAGATTATTATATGGCTAGTTTAAAAAAAAAAAAAAATGATTTTTTCTACATGCTGCGGTTCTGCCATTGGAAAAGGGGAGGGGGAGTAGGAAGGAGAGACCGTTTGATGCAGATGGTTTCTTATCACAAGCCCTGGAATGTTCAAGGCCATGCCAGCAAGGGACGAAGTAAGGGGGGGAAAAGAAAGAAAAGCAGTTTTTGGCGCGCTTTTATTCAGTCTCAGCAATGCTTTGGATCTGTACACTTATTCTTAATAAATGAACTTTCTTTTGAATCAATATTGGTTGCAAGGAAAGTTACTGGTTTTAAGATCAACAAGTGGCAGTTCGTTACACTTATATTGGATCTGTCCCAGATCTACTTAAATCTTGCCTCTATTAATGCCAAACTACACACTGCATTGAGAAAGGCACAGATTTTTATTTGTGGTAGATATGCCAAGGATGAGAAAGTACTGGGGTTAATATGTATGGAATTGGGTTAAATAATAAATTAGGAAATCAAAATAGACCCACTGTTTAGATCCACAGTAAACTTTATTTAGTGTATTAATTGAAGACAAGACAATCCTAACCCTAACTGGACTGGTAAATGAAACTCAAAAGACGGAGAGAAGGTGGATGGTGTGGGAGAAGGAGGCATATGCGGTCAAGTGGGCCCTAGCCACATGGAGACATGTGTTGGAGGGGGCAACCAAACCATTCGAGGTGTGGACAGACCACAAGAACCTCGAGGCCCTTAAAACCCCGCGCAAGCTATCTCCTAAGCAGGCACGTTGGTCCCAGTACTTTGGGAGGTTCAACTTCACCCTAAAACACATCCCGGGAAGAGGAATTTCCTTGCAGATGGGTTGTCTCACATGGCCCAGCACGCCAGCCTGTGAGAGGACATCGTGGACTCCATCATCCCCGCTGGCAGGTTGGCTGCAAAGGCTGTCACCTGGAGCTAGACCAAGAGAGAGGTGAGAGACGTGGTGCCTGAGTTAAAGCGGGGTTTTTCGGAAGCGGCGGAGCGGGACTCCTGGCTCAAGGAGAACTGGGAAGCGCTAACCAGCCAAGGGGACTTGTGGCATGAGGGGAAGGTGTACGTGCCTGAAGAATGCCAGTGGCGGGTGATGGAAAGAGCCCACGACAGCCGGAGCACGGGGCACTACGGCTTCATGAAAATGCTCCATTTAATCAGGCAACAGTTCTGGTGGCCAACACTCCGGAAGGACATGGAAGCATACTTGGGGGGTTGCCCGGTGTGCACAACAGTGAAGGGGAGCAAGGGCAACCCCAGGGGGCTACTCCAGCAGGTGGCAAACCCCAATGGCCCATGGCAGCAGATCGCCATGGATTTCATAGTGCAGCTACTGGAGACCAAGGGCAAGACCACCATTTGGGTGGTCACAGACTTGTTCTCCAAACAAGCGCACTTTATGGCTTGCTGACAAGTCCCCATGGCGGAGAGGTTGGTGCAGCTGTTCGTGCAGCACATCTACCGGCTGCACGGTGCACCCCGACGGATCGTCAGCGATCGAGGCGGCAACTTCATCGCGCAATTCTGGAGGGAATTCCTGAAGCGGGTAGGGAGGCAGCAAGCCCTATCATCCACAGTGCACCCGCAGACGGACGGAGGCACTGAACGCCTTAACAGGGGGCTCGAGCAGTACCTGTGGTGCTACGTCGGGCACCAGCAGGACGACTGGGCGAAGCTACTGCCATTCGTGGAAGTAGCCTACAACAATGCCATCCACAAAAGCACCGGCTTCTCCCTGTTCAAGGTGGCCACCGGGCGAATTTTGTCCCCATGCCGGAGTTGCCTCAACCAGCATCGCGCATAGACTCTCTGGACTCCTGGTTCGCCCAGATAGACGCCACGAGGCAGGCAGCGCATGTGGCGCTGCAAGGAGCCAAAGCGGACTATAAAAAATACGCTGACCGCAAGAGACTCCCTGAGTGGCAGTGGGAGGTGGGGGACCAGGTGTATCTGTCGACCAAGAACCTGAAAACGCACCAGGCTTCGAAGAAGCTCAGCCCAAGGTTCGTGGGACCGTTTCCCATCGCGGAAATAATCAACCTGGTAACTGTCAGGCTGACGCTCCCCAAAAGCCTCGGAAAAATCCACCCGGTGTTTCACTGCAGCTTATTGAAGCTGCACGAGCCGGGGAACAACTGGCAAGAGGCAGAGGCGACACTGGCCCCCCTCATGATTGGCGGGGAGCAGCATTTCAAGGCGAAACAGATACTGGATACGAGGAGGCACAAGGGACAGATCCAGCTGCTGGTGCAGTGGAAACATTTCCCCAAGTCCCACAGCGAATGGGTAAGCAAAGCCCATGTAAAAGTGCCGGATCTAGTGCGGGACTTTTACGACAGGTACCCCGGGAAGCCAAAGTAAAAAGGGGGGGGGGTCTGTTTTCAGGGGGGCGGTATGTCAGGTTCAGCTGGCACGGCACTCCCAGGAAAGCCAGCCTGCCGTGCTGAGCCAATTCCGCTGCCTGCTTGCAAGCCGGGGAAAAGAGGAAGTGAAAGCCACGGCTGATTAATAGCCACCTGCGCCTAGTCAACAGGAAACTGCAGAGTGGAAGCAATTAATGGACACTGATAAGCGGCGCGAGCTAACAATGAGCGGAGCCTCGAGCCGTGAAGCTAAGATCACCGCGCAATCCAGAAACCCCGGTTCTGCACGCAACTGAAAGGACCCCAAGGGAACCAGCCCACGCCGGAGGGGCAGTCAATCAAGGAACAATGGGACTTGGGCTGAATCTGCCATCTGGACAATTGAGGGGGATTATTGGGGCGCTGATAATCCGCAGCCTGTAATGCGATCGCAGGGCGAAACTGCAGGAAGGGGAGAGGTATAAAGTGACCAATGTAAATGTGCCAAGCCAGTCCTGGCTTTGTTTGTAACTGTTGCGTTATGCTTGAGTAAACCTCTTTTGTGAACCACATGTGTTACGGGAGTTTCTCTTGACAAACGGGGCATTCCTTACAGAATCTACAACAGATAGCAACTGTGAGTTAAGCCCAACGTAAAGGTCTCAAGTACTGTGAAATCTCAGATGGGTTAGAATGTATGAGGTGCCATAAAAGCTGCACAAATCCTGGAAGATGGAATCTCAGAAGGTTCATACAGACTCACTTGATAGCACTATAAAACATTGGCCCACATATATTAAATGTTTAGAATAAAACTTTGTGCTTCACAATGCACCATATGAAAACAAAAAGCCTACATTACTAAATTACATGAGCAAAAGACTTGCTGAGTTTTGAAATCTTTCCTATGCAGATAAGCCACGCACAAAACTTCTTTCTGAAATAACAGTGGAACAGTTTTTCACCAACCAGTGGAGAATGCCAAATGATTCAGATTTCATTTCTGGAATTTATAGGAGGAAGAAACAGTCACATTTTCAGTGTTACAATTCAAAGACTGACAGAGTATTATAATTTTGGAGATATCTTACAAATAGTCCCAACTGATAGTCTCAATGATAAAAAAATTTAGCAATGTCTCTTAATACATTTTCCAGTTAGACATAGGGCAGAAATAGCATTAGTAACCCTAAGAGAGTACCTTCATCAGAACCTGGAGGGAAGGAATGCACCCCTCCTGGTCCTTTTGGACTTCTCTGCACCATTCAGTACCAGTGACCATGATATCCTTCTGGACCACCTGCAAGGTGTGATTTAGAGGCACCATATTGTGGTTCTGCTTGTACCTGAATGAAAGGTTTCAGTCAGTAATCATGAGGGATTACTGACCCTGACTGCTTCAGTGTGGGGTCTCATTGTTGTTTAACATCTATATGAAAGTGCTGGGTGATGTCATCTGTTTGGAAATCTGCCTGCATGCTCTGTATGCTTTCAGAAGCTGCCTCTCTGGGTGAGAACTAGCCCAGACTGGAAGAAGTGTTGGGGGGGGGGGGGGAGGGTGGAGAGGGAAAAAAGAAAAAGAAAGTGGCAAAAAGTGCCTCCCCTTTGCCCTCCCGTGCCCTCCTTTCTCTCTCTCTGTTTCCTAAGTATCAGCTGCATTTAGCAGTCAATCTGCAGCAGCAGCAAGCAATCAGCAGTCTCTCCCCCACCTCCCCGGTTCTTCCTCAATCGTTTGATTGTTTAGTGAGTAATTGTATTTAGCCATGAGAAAAGAAAACTGGAGGGAGAGGGGTATGATATCACACTTCAAATACCTGAAAGGATCTCATAGAGCAAAAGGTTACAATTTGTTCTGTCTCATTCCAGAGTACAGGACAGGGAATAATGGATGTAAATTACAGGAAGGCAGATTCCAAAAGAATTTTTTTTTTTTAAAAAAAAAACTTCCTAACAACAGCAGTTTGACTTGGAACCAATTACCAAGACTGGTGGTGAATTCTCCTTCATTGGATGTCCCTAAGCAAAGGCTAAACAATCAGCAGGGGGTTGAACTTGATAGCCAAAAAGGTTCCTTCTGACTGTGATCCTAATGTTTAGTTAGTTGTGTGAGGGATCCTTTTTCAATGTGCTGCTGGCTCACTTTCAGAATTCATCAGTTTTGTTGGGCTAAAAATTACATTGGTTCTCTCACTTTCAAGTTCTTAAGAAGAAATCCTAAAATTGTTGACCCTTAAATATGTCCATTGCTAGTCAATAATAACCTGTTAAATACTGAAGAAAAGTGAACATGCTGAAGACAAACAAACAAAAACTTTGCATATTTTCGACTGCTTTTTCAAAAATACGCTGTCATGGAAGGGATCACCAGCTGTTTAGTACATTAATCTGTAACCTTCATTATTCTCTGACTTGGTTCTATAAACTTTTTGTGTGTGTAAAAACTAGCTCTGTCTCAATTTCAAAATAAAAAAAACTGTTTTATCAGTGTACATCTGGAATTTAGAATTGCTAATGGATCTGCTATGAAAGAAGAGAATGAAGTGTCTAGCCAACTTAAGTCATGTTAAAAAACATTATAGCACTGCTGGCAGGAAGCCCTTTTTTTCTTAACTTTGCACCACTAAAATTGGAATGCTAAGCAGTCAGCTAGGAGTTTGGTGTATATCCCATTAGGTCTAATGGAATGTAGATTAATCCCTTAAAAAGATAAAAATCAAGCTACAACTTATGCTAGAAAACAATCCATCTGCCAACTATATTCAATACAGTGAACATGTATGTGGAGGTCTACAGCTGATAGCTCCTGGGTCAAACCTGCAAATGTGAACCATGAAGTTGCCAACCAAAAGCAAGATAAATGTATGCAAATCATATCAGCCACCTGAAATTAGTGCACCAAAACATTTGTTGCAGCTTTGAAAGGGCACATGATTCACTAGTATCTAGTTCAAAATATTTGTGGCTTAGAAAACTGCATATAAAAATATTTACTTTTGAGAAAGTTATGCACAAGAAAATATTATATATATTAGGGAAGAATTATAGCTTTTGTTATTTGTTTTAAATAATGCATACAAAATTTACAGAATGTATTGAGGCTTGCAGAGGCTATATAAGAATAGATACCAGCTACTTTTCATGAACTCACATATTTTAGGAGCTACAGTGCAGCACTCATACATTTTGCCATGGTTTTATAGTTTACTGTTGAGAAAAAAAACTCCATGATATTCAGAATACTTATTGAGCAGTATTGATGATAGGGTCTTTATCTGCATTACATTTGCTTGCCCGTCTCAAATCTTGTCTCTCCTGTTTCCTTTCACAACTGGCAGTAATGTCTGAACATCCATGCAGATGTTTTGCCTGCCTTTTCACCCAATGCTTTTTATTTTATAACAGAAATTCTGGAGCTCTGGAATATAAGAAATACATGTGGAAAATCTGTGCATAAACCTTTCCCCATTATATCTGTATACCAGAAGTGTGGAAGTAGTAAAACACAAATTTTATTCCTGCATTCCAGAATCTTCTATTTTAAAATGGAAACTTTGCCCAGTTATTGTTTTATGAATTGTATTTCAGAATATGAAACACAAAAGGCATACAGTATGTGGGAGGACTACATATAGTTTTTTTTCTTCTGATGTCTTCTTTAAATTTGCAAAAAAGAAAAGAAAACCTATAACCCCATTGGATAAATATATATAGGATTTAAACAACAAGAGAAAATAGTAAAAACAAACTAGATTTTTTAAAAGAAAAGGACTGTAGCTCTTTACATGTTAACAAAACAAAACACCACTACTTCAGATGTGTTCTTAATTGGATGAAGAGGGGGAAAAAACAGATTATTTCCTCCTATGATTCAGGAATTCCATAGAAGGAAAACAAAGAAAACTAAGAAAGGTGCATGGATATGCATGGTACTTACATGCACGCTCCTATCTTATGAGGTGATGGAAAAGAATGAAGGAGAAAAGATGAATGCTAATGCAGACATAAAAGGCATCTTCAATTTTTTTAATGAAATTAAGCTTCATAGAACATCCAGATTCAAATATTGGTGCTTCTATTTGAGAAATACGTTTTTGAATAGTTATGTCCTAATCCAGCAATATAGAATTTACAAAACCTTGTCCAATCCTGAATCATAAGAGGCAATTGTGCACCCATGCACAACGGGGAAGGTTTTAATATGAAATTTCCTTATTAGACCAATGAATTCAAAGCTCTAGATATAAAAAGTGACTTCATTGGGAAAAGGGAATACAGGAAAACAAGGTGAGGACAATCACACACAGACACACAATACAAAATAAAATCAATGTCGTCATAGCTAAAATACTATAGTAAATCCCTGAATAAGACCTTAAAGAGTTTCAGGATCCACTGCACAGAGATTGGTTATAGACAGGTCATCTGGACTTTATGCGTAAATATTGTTTGACAGATCTTTGCTGCCAATGTTCCTTACTCTTGATGTGAAAGCAAGAGAAAGCTAGCCTTTTTGAGAAGACTAATTATTGCTTTGTCCAATCCAGCAAAACAGTGCATCTCTGATGTCCTGGGGCCAGCCAGCAAATCAGAAAACTCTTACCCTAATTTATAAGAAAGGTGTAGTCTAGTTTTCAACAGGTATGCCTGCTGTATGAATAGGATCATACTGAAGAGAAACAAACTAAACTTCTTTTGGAAACAAATATATATTCCATTTGTTCAAGTCTCTCAGATGGAGAGAACTTGACAGATGCTTTAAGGAGAATAACTGCCATATAAAACTAGGGGTTTATCATAATGATGAGTAGATTCAGCTTCTACTAAACATGCCATCAAATGGCCATGGGAATGCATTGGCTCTTGTTTAGACTTGATTCCAAAAAACCAAGCAGGGTGGGACCTGGTTAGTACTTGAGACAGGAGACCAAAAAGAAATTCCAAGGTTAGTTTGAGAAGTATAAAAAATATTATCTGGAAGAGGGAAATGGGAAAATAGTTCAGTATTACTTCAAATAAAATTACATAGAAGGGATTATGATGTCACCAGGAACTGAGCTTGAAGACTTATTTACAGAAAATTACTAGATTTCAGGTATGTCCAAGAGGACTCTGAGCAATCATCGGGAATCATATCCCCTGAAAAATAATTTCCCTCATAGAGAAAAATTTATTAATTAAATTTATCCTAATTTGGTGACTCAGAATTACAAAGGGTTTTCAATGCTGCCATTGCTGTTTTTTACTAAAAGTTGAAAAATTATTTATAAATTTGGAAAAGAACTCCTGTAGGTGTGTAAATATGGGGTGCTGAATGCTTTTATAAATGTGCTGTATCACTCACTTGAATTTATGCAGATTTTCTAACTCAGAACATCATCTTTGTTGTTTTTGCATTATAAAATTGTATGTTATAAAGAAACAAGATGACAACAGTATTTGTGCATTTGTTCTATAACTTTAATGCTGTGTTATTTTCCACAGATAACATTTATCCACTTTTCAATATTTAGAATTCAAGATATCTCAGCAAGATACCTTCATAAGGTTAGATGTAAGACTACATTTCAAGATTTGGGCCAGATGTGTAACAGGAACACATTTTGCTCACTTGCTCTAAAAGATAAATTGATTCTCCATGACTGTCTAGTGAATCTTAATTTCCTTTCACTGATCTGTTTACTTCCAGCCCTCTATTTCCATTCTCCCCATTGCCAGCAACTTACTGCATTTTGTTCTCTATGTTCAATGCTATTATTCCTGCTCTGACTTTCCATTAACATTCCCAGTCATTCTGTGGTGGTGATATTTTCTTTCAGGCAGTGATGTTACAGCCAATGAAACCAAGAGTTCTTTTGTAACATTGAATTGAATTGTAAAAACAAAAAAGATATCCAGCCATTTTTAGTCTAGTTAAGGACTGAAACAAATATGTCCCTTTGTGACCAAAAAAAAAAAAAAAAGGGGGGGGAACCTGCACCAGAAAACTATTGCATGTACATAAGTGAATTTTCAATTACACCTGATATAATGGGCTCTGGCCAATAATCAATATGCCAATGCTGAATTGCCAGGAGGAAAAAAGTTAATCTAAAACTTATAAGGCATTTGAGAGCAGAGTTTTATGACAGGTGCTGTAATAACTCTTGTATTAAACTCATAGTAGTGCCCAAACTGAATGAAGATGATGGCTGATGTGGGTCTTCTGGGCTGTGTGGCTGTGTTCTGGAAGTTTTGGTTCCTAACGTTTCGCCAGTATCTGTGACCGGCATCTTCAGAGGACAGGAGCACAGACAGGAGCGGTTCACAGCTGGGCATAGAGAGAACCACTCCTGTCGGTGCTCCTGTCCTCTGAAGATGCCAGTCACAGATGCTGGTGAAACATTAGGAACCAAAACTTCCAGAACACAGCCACACAGCCCGGAAGACCCACATCAGCCATCGTATTCCAGCCATGAAAGCCTTCGACAATATATTGAATGAAGATGGCTATGTATTTTAAATGTGCTCTTGTATGCAATAAATTCAGAAAAAATTAATTCAGTTTTTCATATCCTCTATTACTCTTCTCAGAAGAAAGCCCCATTCAGCTGAGTGAAGCTTATTTCCAAATAAATGAATTTAGAACTATACTTCAGAACTAAGTAAAACTCTGGGGATGTACTAACTTCCAAGATAATTGAATTAATCAGTTTACAAGATTGTGCATATAATCAAAATAACAATAAATCATTCCTATCTATATATGTGTATATGAATTTGTGTCATTGTGTATTTTTGTGTGTTTTTTAAATATATTTTTGACCACGCATGGTTGGGTCTTTAAATTCACAGAATAATACTGCTGGGTAAAATGCTTATTTTACATAATACTACACAAAGAAAAAAAGATTATTAACATGTACACATTTTACAGTAGTTATCTTTTCTCTAAATACTGTCATCTTCTACTTTACAAACTTCTTTTAAAAAAATACACAGCTCACAAAAAAGACATGAGAAATCAAAAGACAATCCTTACAAAGAGAAATATAATCGAACATCACAATGCTTTATTTTATAAAACAGCCATATATTTTTCTGTTATTAAAACTTAGTGATGGATTGTTGTAATGCAACAAAGCACTTCAAAAATAATTTAAACATTTCTTCTTGTATGTATGAAAGTTGTATTTATTATTGTATTTATACAACAATCTTTTTATAAATCAGTGTAATAAATTGCTAGCTTACTAAATGTAATTCTACATCATATCACATTTAAAACCATTAAAGGAAACCACATCCACAGTACAGTAATTATGCTGTGGAAATAACTTTTATACTGCTTACAGGTTTCATTGTTTAATCTTTGCCTTCATAAACTGCATAGATCAGAATTTTCCTATATGATTGAACAATGAATCTCAGTTCTGAACTCTCTGAAAAATGAAGTCCAGGCATAACAACAAATTTACTGAATTCACTGGTGTGTAAGAACCATAGAAATAAATGGAATAGGTAACTGAGATTCTATAGTTTTCTTCTATAGAATTACTCAGTGAAAGTTTCATAAATTCCTGTTTTTCCCTACATTTACTAATATAAACTACTAAGAAAGCTAAAATATTTCTCTTTAATTTTGACTAAGAACATGCCTCACTTAACTCAGTGACACGTAGTTCATGTAAGGATTGCAGTGTTTGTATTTCTCATGTCCTTTTTCAATAACTACAGGACAGTTTCAATTTCATCCTTAAACTCGCATTTGAGTTCTTGGCCATCAATTGGTTAAGGATGGTTTTCTTATTGTGCAAAACAAAGATTGGGAGAGGGTGGGAAGATATGAAACAATGGTAACCCTTCAGTATTCAATCAGAAAACATACATTTTAAAAATAAATAATTTTAAAATCACATGATGCCCTTCTGAATCAGTTTAATAAAAAGGGGATGATTTTAAGAGTTAACTGAAGTTAATAAAAGCTATTATAAAATATTTTAGTGGATTATATTTTTAAAGCCTTAACAGTACAAAGTGCTGCACCAGTAAAAAAAATTATAGACAACTATGAGCAACCCAGTGCCTTCAACCTGGATTTGTTTGCAATCCACTATATCCCAAATGCCATTGCTTTAAGCAGCAATGTATAACCATTAACAGCAGAGCTTCCAGATAAAAAGGAGACTGAACCATGTATGAAAAAAAGAAAGATCAGTGTTTGCTCATGTCCAGGCTCAGGCACAAGCAAAGTTTATGATCTTTTTTTTTTTTAAAAAAGGACCAAAATATTTAGCACTTCTAAACAAAACATAACCCTCTTGGTTACATTTAGTGAATCTTTTAAATTTATTTTTGTTAAACTATCCATGCAGTTTACAGACTCAGTTTTAACACAATATCCTTTTTATTTGAATTCAGAAAAGCTCAGTAAGGCTTTAACTGTATACACACATTCCTGGAAATAAGGCTTGCAAGAAAATGAGAGTTTGAGTTCAATGGACAAAACTATTCTCTTGCTATATAAACACCTAGAAACTTTTATGTTTCAATCTTTGAATAGGCTTGTTCAACAGTGAAAGTCAGGTGAACTTGGGATATAGTTGTAATTACACTTTTTGTTTTGCTTTTTTATGTATTTACTTATGTAACATTTTTCCCTTTTGTTTTTGTATATGGTGAATTGTTAATTTTTATGTATGTCTGTTTGAAAATGGATTAATTAAAGGTATTTAGTGACTTAAAAAAAACCCTACAAAGCAACAAGTAAAAAATGTATGTTTTATCATGGTCTTAACATTTTATAATGTGGAATTTCCTTGGGCATTTCTGAGCATAGCTTAGTAGCTACATAGTACTACTACCCTTCAATATGGGTAAATAGAAAATAAAAATTACTTGGACACAGTTTACATTCAAAGCCTGGATACATTTTTGCCTTTTTTTTTAAGTAACAGTTAATAAATGCTAATCTGTCTCCTCATCAAAGAAATATCAGTGCTGGACACATTTATGAATAATTGCTTGAGAGAAACATTTTAAAATGAGGACAGGAGCACTGGAGTTTGTTTATTGGATACATTAAAGACAAACTAAGACTGGAAAAAATTTCCACCCATTTCCCCAAAACATTCTCCTCTTGCAGTATTGGGCTAATTTTCTAGTGACATGAGAGTGCTATTGTTTATCTTATGAAATGGCTGAAGTTTTCCATTTTTTTGTTTTCATTAAAAGCATGCCTTGTACCTTTCATTGAAATGCCAAGCTAACTCTGCAGCTTCAGCAGCTGCACTTCCAAGATTGCCTTGGAAGCAGCGTAAGATGATGTCACTTTTCTGGGATTTTAGGAAGAGGAATTTGTGCAGAGTGCCTCATGCCACATCTCATCAGTTTCCCTTTCACAATCTTATAGACACAGTGTAGTAAAAGGCGAGATTCTCAATGAAAGACTGTCATTTGGAATTGACAAGATTAGTATGTTATCTTTATTTTTGTAAACTTAGAAAATCAGTCCTCAGCTACCTGGAAATAGAATTTCCACTCTTAATTTTCAGAAATCTTCCTTTCTCTTTTTTCCTTCACCTGCAGTTTTTTAAATGGGGTTGTTGGCCTTTATTCACCTAACAGATGCTCACTGCATCTTGGAAAACATTCTAACTGATATAGGAATTTCAGTTGGTGTCTTGATTTCTGAGAGGTAATAGAAAAATCTTGTCCATTTTTCATTTGGAATACATTCAAAATTTTGTCAGTCACAAGAAGCAAAGGAATAATCTAACAGGCAAATTACATGGGAGATCGTGACCAGGATCCAATGAACTAATTCTATAAGCTTCTACAATATAGAAACACATTTGGTTCTCTCAGATCTTCTCCATTCCTGCATGGCAAGCTTCAAAAGCAGGCTGTGAATGAGTTGGCTGATAAGATATTCAAAGACAAAGAATTCATGTACAGTATTCCACTAGAAAGAGCTACCATATCTGAGCTGTGAAAATCCAGGTGGCCTCTAGACAGCAGCAAAGAGATACAAAAATTCTCTGTAATTCTTCAATATCATCTAGAGTTTTCTGGATTTTAGCAACCTTATCACTGGGACAGTTGTTTGAATCAGTGCCCATTATCGCAACATTAAAAAATATTTCCTGTGGAACATTAAGGTAATTAAAGTAATCTACAGAAATTATTCAGTGCCATACCATAGTAAATATTAAAAATGGAAACCTTTTAGAAAATTAATGTTTTTAGGAAACAGAATGTCCTTTGTGTATCAAAACACAATCCTAATCATGATTTCAATAAGTAAGTGCTTAGGAGTGTTTCTTACAGAAATGAATTTTTATAAGATGCATGTGGAATAAGATTGAAAAATGATACATAAAATATATTGTAATATACACAATAAAATGGTAAAACAGATCAATGCAACAGTTTAGGATTGGAATTTGCTTACTTCTGAAAACATTCTCTACACTGTGATTAGCACTTTAGTTTTTTTTTTAAATTAACCCTATATGTTTATTTTGAGAAATTGTAGACAAAATTGTGTTGTTTTTGATAGCCAGCAATCCATAAGAAATAGGATTCCTTGTATCTTTTTCTGCAAAAGTGACAAATATGACTCCAATCTTGGAGACAAAGCCACCTGCTCCTCTTTCCAATTCAAGCTGGCTCTTTCCAACATACAGAAATTCAAGTATCAGAAAGTCTGAAAAGACAGTGGGGCAGGAAAGCTTGGCATTAGGATGAAAACATACAAAAAGTTTCACCAGGAAGGGGATGAAGAGACACACACATTTCTGTTGGTCTGCCATCAGGAGGGCACAAGAATTCTTGAAAGCTCTATTGTTGCACTCAGAGTCAGGTCATATGATCCCACTGACAGTATTTTAATCAATTTAAACATTATTTTATGGGTCTTTTCCCTTACTGATAACATTTTGAAAATTTAGAAACGTTTATTGCTATTTGAACTATGCAGTGCTTTGGACTTAAGTTCAAAAATGTGCTCAGAGTATGTGGGAAGATGTGAACTTAGCACCTCTCTGCAACTCTTTAAAGCAGCCACCAGATTGCCCAGCTTTAAAGAATTGCTGACATACATTCATGCTCTGAAGTGCTTTTCAGAATTATTTGAAGCACCACAAAGTCCTGATAGCCCTGATATAAGCAACAAAAAATGTTTCTGATGCCTATAATTTAGAAATACCAAACATTAATTTAGTCCTTTTGAAACAAATAAAATGCTAAAGGAGAAAAAAAGATTGATACAGTATCATTCATTGTACTAATCATGTCTTCTTTCTTGATGAAAACACAACAACTAGGTTTATTAACAAAGTACTTACATGTCACTGTAGAATCACTAAAAAGTAATGCAACAGGAGGAAAATGTGTAATTCTGCAGCCCAGTGGAAGCTTTTATAGATCCATATAACATCCATATAGGTCCAGGTTAGTTGCAGAACAAAATCAAACAGTCATGCAAGAGACATTATTAAAGATAAAGAGGTACAGATTGTTATTCTTTCTGCTTGTCCCACTTATTGTGGGGTCCACTTGTTTTGCACTGTGCTGACCTAGTTCACATAGCAAAGCTATCAGTGCATGACTTGATATGGGGTTTTGTTTTCTTAACTAGCTTGTTGCAGCAGTTGATGCTGATTAGGTCTAAGAGGGAATGACTGGCCCAAGGTTACCCACCTGGCTTCAGTGCCTAAGGAAGGACTAGCATCGGTGTTTCCCCACTCCTAGTCCAGCACCTTAACCACCATACTGTGCTGGCTCTTATTCATACAGAAGTACACTTAAAAAAAAAAAAAGATTGCATAATGGAGTCCTTGGGGTTCTCTGAGCTTGGTTCTTTTCTTGCAAATGTTTCATTACCCGGCTAGGTAACATCTTCAGTGCTAAAATGGGATGGGGTTTGCTCTCTATTTATGTGCTGTGGCCTGCCTTGCCAGTGCTGGTGAGGGTGGGGGTTTTGTTTTGCTCTTCTGGTAGTATGTAGGTATCTACATACTATTCAAAAGAGACAAAAGACCAGAAGATCGCCTCACCAGCAATCAATCACCAGCAATCATCACCCAGATAAGCAAAGGTTACCACCAGGCACACAATCAAGCAGCAAACACGTACCAATCAAAGAACTACAGAGGAGCAAAACAAAACCCCCACCCTCACCAGCACTGGCAAGGCAGGCCACAGCACATAAATAGAGAGCAAACCCCACCAAGCTCAGAGAACCCCAAGGACTCCACAGTTCAACCCTGAGCTACACATATTCACCTCTATTGGAAAAGATTATATATTCAGTACTTTCTGTATAAAGTTTGTTGTTAGAATCCTCCAGAATAATGTACAATATCACAAGGCTTACCAACCCCAAACCACATCTGGCCAATGCTAGACAATGCTACTAGCTTAAAATGTTTCAACATAAAATGCTACTAGCTTAAAATGTTTCAACATAAAAAGTTCCTTCATGTTGCCATACTCATAAAACCTAAATCAACCATAAAAAACCCTTGATTCTTCTAATTTTCCAATCTGGTTATGTATCTCTTGTAAACTATTGCAACTCATGGAAGTATGTGTAATGAAACTTCAAGCATATTCTTTAAATGATAGATTATTTACTTCTGGAAGCAAACTCTGCAGAATATACTGATGCAGACTTTCATGGTCAGTGTCAGTCCAGTGGTGATGGGCCTCTGGGCTAATAGGCCATAGTTTAATTATTTGGTATCCTGATGTTTGGCCAGCCACTGTGGCTGGCGTCTTCAGAGGTGAAAATGGTCTGCTCTGTTCCACACCTTGACTGTGAGCTGCCAAGAAGTGCAGCTGCTCAGAAGCCTGGAAGCTCATCACCATTAAACTCTACTGAAGTTGGAAGAATGCCACTGGCTAGGTGATGTGGAACAAGTTTGATATGTAAAGCAGTTGTTTTTCTTATTGTGTCTTCAAGGTTTGTGAGAGAAAAGCAAATGTTAGCAAAATCCTAATGTGATTGATAGCTAAATGTTATAAAATTGAACGAGGAAAGCAGCTTAATAGGCCCCAATGTGAGCACTACTTTCCTATCTAAACCTTTATAGGAAACAGTATTTTGTCTCAAACTATTCTGGTATAACTTAACTTGTCTTTCATTTTTATGCTTGACTGACAGGAGATATTCACGTACTATCCTAGCAGAATTCCAAATCAGTGTATTTTTATAAAAAGTAACATTATAGGCATCTGGATTCTATAGGTGTACATGTGTGTATGCACAAATTGACATACATTTTACATTCCTGGTGAAAAGATAAAAACAATAAAGTACATTTCTCTACCTTTAGAAAGATAGTAGTAACTTCAATAAAAAAATTCTTTAAAGAATTGATAAAACATAGTGCTTTACAATTACTACAATATGCTGCAAGGAAAATAAGCATTAACACCTTTCACACAATGCAAGATGGGCCAAGGGCAACTCTCCCCAAGGATATATCAATGCAGCCTGACAGAATGAGTGTGACACAATGTTCAATTGAACTTCTGTTACCATAACTTATTTTTGTAGTGGTCAGTAACATACTTCTAAAAAATTAACCCTCCAACTTTACTATTTGCTTCAGTGTCATGCAGCAATGAGGTAAAACAAATAGCAGCTGAAACAGGCAGAGGGCTGAACTTAAAAAGACTGTTGATGGCATGTGTGCGTGAAAGACAAAGATGTTTTTTCTTCTAGCAGACTTGATTGCTGTCCTCACACTTGCATCTCCGAAGTGCCCATCAGACCTAAAGCTTTGGCTTCTTCTGGAGTCAATCCACTCTTAAGTGTCCTCCTTACTGTGCAATCAGAAACAGAAAGAAAAAGATAGCATGAATGTACTAAAAGACAAGCTGCACAATCGTATATGGGAGCACTCAGAAGTAAGTATTATTGTGTGTATCCCTCTCACTCGCAGGTGTGAATATATGACTGTGGCAATATCACAAACTGGAAAATGAGTACAAATGTAAAGACAAAGCACTACTTTCCTGAACAGAACAACTGGTGCATTGTACACATAAATATCTGAGTGTGGAGTCAAGCCATTGCACAGCAGACAGAATACTATTCATGGGTTTCACAGCTTACTAACAGATTACCATATTTATCGGCATATAACACGCACAGGTGTATAACACACGCCTTAATTTTAAGAAGGACGTTTGAGTAAAAAAACTTAAATTTAAAATAAATAACTTGGAAGCAAAATAAAGGGAGCTCTGAACTTTTTGTTTATTAATATTTATACCACTTATAAGGTAAATACGTAATATGAAAGAAAAAGCACTTCTTTTGTATGTTGTAGGCTGGCTGTGTGTAGTGTGTGGTAATGGTAATCTGTTTTTTACCATACTGGTACTTATTCCCTCCCTTCCTGCTTACTTGTCTGCAGCAGGCAGGCAGGTAAGATCTCTGGTGGACCAGTAGGGACTAAAAATCCCTGGTGGTCCAAGTGGATTGGGGGGTACAGTAATTTATTATTAGGGTATGCCTCCTCTGTTTGCAGTCTTTAGCAACATCACCCATGCCGGTGGCCAGGAGAGCATTTCTTTTTTGGCAGCTGCCGCAACCCGCCCCAGATGGCTGCAGGGGGAGGTGCGGGGCCCATGATGAGCTGCACAATGCCCCCTGGCTGCCCACCGAGAGCTGTGCCTGACTCCTCTCGGATCGCCCCAGGACCGGCGAGTGCGGAAGATGCAGGCCCTCCTCCGGCTCCCCGCAGCCTTGCCCACTCCTCCCTCCTTCCTTTGGTGACTTTGGAAACTTTGGCGCGGAGGGGCAGCCCCCTCCCCTGAGGGCTTGACGGTGACGTTGGGAACATGGGAGCGTCTGGGGACCGTGTCAGAGCTAAGTGCAAAGTGCAGATCTGCAGTGCTCCTTGGTTTGCTAAAACAGGGCGGGCAGGGAGCCGCGCACCACCCATTCCCTAGGGCCTGCGACTTTGCAAACCAGCTGCTGTCCCGAGTGCGCTGCGCCTGGAGGAGGAAGAGTTGTGTGTCTCTTGCAGAGAGCAGAGGTGTGTGTGTGTGTGTGTGTGTGTCTCCCCGAGAGCAGGGGTGTGTTTGTGTGTGTCTTGCAGCAGAAGAGACATGGACTTTGAACAGGCAAGCCAGATGCTCCCAGGCAGAGCGGGGCGCCTCCCACTGCATCAGGCTCTTGCTGGGCTGAGGGACCGTGCAGTCCGGAGAGGTGAGTGCAACGTGCCACGCCACCCGGGTGAGGGGATCAGCGCTCCTCCAAAGGCTGCACCGCACTGTTGGGAGCACAGGAGAGTCTGGAGAGCCTAATTCTCCAGCACTCAGTGTGTCAGAGCAAAGCGCAAAGAGCAGATCTGTAGGGTCAGAGGCTTGGTGTGGTGGGAGGCTCCCCGCTCTGCCCAGGAGCGTCTGGCTTTCCTGTTCAAAACTGTGTCTCCAAAGGTGCCAAAGTTTCTCCTGACGGGAAGGACAGAGGAGTGGGCAAGGCCACGGGGAGCCGGAGGAGAGGCTGTGTCTTCTGCGCTTGCTGGTCCTGGGGTGATCCGAGAGGGGTCGGGCGCAGCTCTCGGCAGGTGGCCAGCCAGGGGGGCATTGCGCAATGCCTCCCCCTAGGGCCATCTGGAGCAGCAGCGCTGGGTTGCAGTGGCTGCCAAAAAGGAAATGCTGTCCCAGGTGCCGGCGCTTTGCTCTCCCAGCCCTGCTGCTTGAGGTGAGAAGCTGCAGGGCATATCGGCGTATAATGCACAGCTAGGATTTCAGCCCCAAATTTTAGGGAAAAAAGTGTGTGTTATACGCCAATAAATATGGTACTTCTTAGTTCCCAGTGGAAGTTAGTTTTCAGTCCTAATCCTAAGTACAGTAATTAAAATAAGATTTACTAAGGTTGTAATTAGTTAACAGAGATAGACTGTCCCTCAGATAACCAGGTCCTATGCTATGAAAGGATTTATAGGTGTACCTTGAATTGTATCTAAAAGCCTACTGGCAACCAATGCAGTTCACACAGTAGTGTGGTCACATAGGCATACCAATGACATGCCCCTTAGTATCTGCACCGCCACATTCTGGACTAGCTGCAGCTCCTGGGTGGTCTTCAAGGACAGCCCCATATACAGTGCCTTCCAATAGTTTGTTCTTGAGATGACAAGGAACGAGTGATAGTTTGAAGGGCTTCCTGATCCAGGAATAGGTACAACTGGTATCCTCGATAGATCTTGCAAAAGGCCTCTTGACCACAGCTGCCACCTGTTCTTCAAGCAGGAGCTGTGAGTCCAAGGTGACACTCCAATTTGCACACCAGCCTTGAATAGGGAAGTGCAGCCCTATTCAAGACTAAAGATGGGATGATGATGTGTGTGTGTGAGATGGACACACAGACACCTTGTACATACACCCCTCTTGTGCTTTATATTGTGTGAACATATGAATGGACTTGCATAAAGGAGCCCTAGAAGTAGAAGGCTTTGTTCTGGAATATTTCAGACTGTACAGTATGTAGAGAATACAACTTTGAAGAAGGGGCAAAAAGATATAATGCTCCCATTGAAAATGGTTTCTGTGTGAATTGAATAAGGCAATGGCACTGGTGGAAGAGTACCAGGAAGTGTGAGAAAAGTGCCAAGGTTGGAAATTATAAAAGTGTATGGGAAATGTAGTTCTTTGAAGTTACCACATAGAAGAAGGTATGTGCACAGGATTTTGCCTTGATCCTTGAGTCAACCTAGTCTAGCCAGGTAGACTCTGAGTGGACAGATACACATTGCTAGATCAATGAGTGAAGAACACTTTGGTTTCAGAAAGGGAGCACTGAAAAGTTATAAACCTGCATTTATTTCTGTGTGTCCTGAGTCTTTGGATAAAAAGAACAATAAGAAGGCTGCTTTTTGTGACTCCCAGAATGATAGGGATATAATCCAGAGAAAGATACTGTAGGTAGACTATCTATTGGTACACAATATATATAGACTATTTTAAAAGTATACCTAATACTGATAACATATCACTATAAGCAATAATTTCACATTCTACATTTAATGGTGTTACTCCACTAAACAGGTTATAAATCCTGCTGTAATGTTTTTGTATCCATGTGAAGTACTTTGTTTAAATATTCAAATTTTCCTGGAAGACCAAGAAAGTTCTTCCATTTGTTTAGATGATCATCACACTTTAGACTCATAAGCCCCTCACTCTCCCCTACTCTCTCTTTTACAATGTGTGGAATGGAACTAAAATCTGAAAATCAATGGACTTATTTTCTGTAAAGTCTTCTTGTTCACATGTTTCATTGTTGTTGATAAAGAAAACACAGAAATGAGGAGAGCAAAGGTTAATATCAGAGCTGATTTTGTTACTCAATAATTCCTCCCCCCAATAGATAGGAAACCCTAGCTTAGATCCACACAGACTTGTAGCCTGATAGGTCACAGCCAGAGTACAATGTTTTTAGGATTGCTGTTACTGTACATGAACTTGCTGAGGTGAGGGAGGGGTAAAAAAGCCCTAATTTTGCAAGGGTGGTGAGGAAGTATAATTGTTCAAAAGTTTGCAATAGGTCAGTCCTGGCTTACAGCCAGTTTCGGGGCAAATGCTACTTCAGATGTATAGAAAGCCTGCTACATAGTATAGCTCAAGGAGAGGTTACCGTCACCTCTATCAAAGCAACAGGGATAATCCCCCTCATGCCCCCCTGGGTACTAAGGCATAAGCACCCCAAAATAGTGCAGTTAGTTGCCATGGATTAATAAACTTATCCAATTCTTCAGTCTGCAATAACTGAGCAATAATAATTCAAGTGCATAAAACTGGTGTGGCATATGGGTTTTGTGGCCAGGCTGGCTGCTGTTGTGCTGGTGGTGAGTCAGCAGAAGGAGACAGGAGAAATGGGGAGAAGAGGCTCAGGTATGGCCTTGGAGTGCCCTGCTGTCACAAGGGCAGATGAGCTGCCCTGGCTGCTAGCCAGGGCTGTTGTGGGGCAGATGGAGGCAGCATTCCCATTAGTCCAGCCTTGTGTACAGGTGCTGGGTACCAAAGCACTGGGGGGCAAACCTACCCCCTCAGTTGCCAGGGGGCATGCTGCCAGTTTGAGATGTAAAAGGAGAGAAGAAGAGAGAGGAAAGACAATGGGAGACATGTTGTCACATTTGAGCCTGGGCTGCTCTGAGGCATCAAGGCAGACAGGGCCTTTGGAGAGGCTCTGCAGGAAGCTGGTGGCTGGAGAGAGACCTCTCTGTGAGTGTGCTGGGCTGTTGGAGTGGGGGCTGGTTCCTGGCCCCAGAGGGACAAGAGGGTGGAGGCTTCCCTGGGAGAAGGGAGGTAAAGACCCAGGCAGAAGGACGTGCTTCTCACCAAACCCAGGGGACAGCGGCTGCCTGCAGACAGATAACTGGAGCCTTCAGGGAAGTCCCAGACTGGGAAGTGCTGGGTAGAAAACCCAGAGGAAAGGTGCATTTTCCATATAAAGGAGGCAATTAACAGTGATCACTCTGTTGATGCATTTCTTTGTTCAAAAGGCTGAGAGATCCAGTAAGATGTAGTGGTTAAAGTTTCAGACTTGCTCTAAAAGTTTATCCTTTTTCATTGAAACTTTGAGCCAGTCACTCTTTTCTAATCCAACCTCCCTCACAGAGTTGTTATCGGGAGAAAATAAAAGGAGCTCCTTATGTAAACCATCTGGGCTTTTGGAGAGGATATACCATATTTTTCCGACAATAAGACGCCCCCATGTACAAGACGACCCCCATTTTTCCAACCCCAAATTAAGAAATCAATATTTTAAAGATAGTGCAGAACACATTTTTATTTAGTAATTAGGTAACATTGACCTGATACACTCGGTGGGAGGAGGTCCAAACCGTCTCTCTGCAGCTCTATTTCCAGGCTCTTTTGCATAACTGATTACATTCAAGCACGAGTGAAACTGCCGATAGCTTGTCTCTGCAAACAGACTTCCTCTAATTGGTTTGTTCAGCATCAGCTGACGTCAGTTACATAAGGCTCGTGATTGGAGGAAGTCTGTTTGGGAGACAAGCTATTTCACTCGTGATTGGAGGCTAGCAATAGGAGGAAGCCTCTTTGCAGAAACAAAGTATGGGCAGTTTTGCCACCGCGCGGTTCTCTCCTCGCTGACTCCCTTGAATAAGATGCCCTTCAATTTTTAGGGTAAGGATTTTAGAAAAAAGTATCATCTTATAGTCGGAAAAATACGGTAAATCTAACAGACAAATGATAGTGACTTCTCTCAGCCACTGACTGAGGGAGAAATGCTGGGAGGGAGAGTTCTGACATAGGAGGCAAGGCTTCTTCTACCCAACCAAATTGCCTGCACATGCATGGTGTGGATGGGGGGAGAATCCAAAAGGAGCCAGTTCATCATCCCTGAAGTCTGTTCTTTTGTTTTGTTTATAGGCAATGATCACCAGTTTATCTGTTGAACTTACTTGACTTTCTGTTTGCTCTTGATCGCTTTCTTTCTTTGGGCACTACACGCTGACTTGGCACTTGTGTGGCAGACTTGACAATACGATCCATTATCTCATCTGCTGCATCTTCTGTAGCATTAGACAAGTCGTCATTGCCAGGGTTCCATGAACCAACATGACCTGGAAACCAAAATATTTAATAAATGTATATTTAACACAGTTGAGTATATTAGACAGTCACCCTATGGGAGGCATAAGTCATATTCTATGCCTTTTAAGTCATCCTCTTTTTTATTACGGTCACAGACCAGAATTACAAATAAAAATACATTAAAATACATGAAATACATTAAAAATACATTAAATGAAGTGAACAGAACATGATAATATATTTGCAGATTGGTGGGATCATCAGTGGGCAGTCAAAATCTGCCTAATTTTGCAGACAGTATAACAAAATTTAGCTACGTTCAGGGAAACTAAATCATTCTGATCAGATAGCAACAACTGGATGTAAAAAAGATCAGAATTCCCTGGATATTTTATCAGATGAGGAGTTATTAAATGGGTTCGTGAGTCCTTATAGAAAATACAGTATAACAGGACATGTGCTATAGTTTCAATAGCCCCTTGTCCACAGGGGCACAATCTCAGCTCATATGGGACTTTTTTGTATTGGCCCTCCAAAACTGCTGTAGGGAGAGCATTACAGCGTGCTAGAGTTAGTGCCCTCTGAAATTTGGGGACAGTGATGTAATTTAGGTATCTTGCTGGCTTATAAGAAAAGGCTTGACTGCTCCAAAAAACATTCTTAGACAAAGCAGACTGATCCTGCTGAGTTTCCAGATCTTTGATATGCTGTTTGAATTCAGCAAGTGCACGCTCATAGCCCACCATTAGAAATACCTCACTAGAGAAGCCGAGATATTGAAGTTTTTGGAAGATAGTCCTGAACCATACTGATTTATAATTATCTTTAATAAGGAAAGAACCCAAAACTGTAGGGAAAAACAGTCGTTTCAACCAATGTGCTATAATACAAGTCCATGCACCTGTTCCGACTTTGGACAACCCTGCTTCCCTCCTTAGTGCTACATTTGGGATACAAGGGGCTACCTGAAATATGGCCCTTAAGAATTTGGACTGAACCCTTTCCAGAGGTGTAAAAGAAGGATAGGGTCCTAGCTGGGCATCTAAGAGTAATTGTATGTGAGCCTTAGCTGAGTATAGCTTCAGTGCTGCTGGGATATACTGTGCTCCCCTGGTAAAGTAAAAGGATTGGATTGCAGCTACTGTTCTTTGAGCATTTTGGATAACGTAGCTTTGGTGCACACTGTGTTTAGTGGAGCTATGAAAAACCATGCCCAAATATTTAAAGGATTTAACTTGTTCAATAGCCTTTTAAGTATTTACAGAGCCCCATAAAAATCAATGAATAGGATTACATTACTTTTGGGTTTGCCAAAAACACCACTACCAAACAGATACCTTGACAGAATAATTTTGCCCTATCCCAGAAATGGGGAAATCAAAGGTTGGGTTCTCTTGTCATACATCTTAACTGTCTGTGTGCACGTCTATCTTTGTCCTCAGACACATACGCCTCTAGTTCAGCTTACAGGAGAAACAAAAATGATTCCCACAAAGCTTTATTCATACTAATATACCACTATATCGTATTCTTAACTTCAGAAGCATCAGTTATTCTGGTTTACCTGTCCCATATAAAATATTCCAGATACATTTTGCTTATAAGCCATAATTTGATATGTACTATTGAAAATCTCTCTCATAATCAGGTTTTATTAACCTTTTTGTGCCACAGACCTCTTCGAGGGTTCTGGAGAAACTCCTTTACAGGAAAAGGTATTTAAATGCATAAAATAAAATAGTATAAATAAAGTTGTAATTTTGTCCTCATCCAACTTCATGAAAAACCTGAAATCTGTGGACCCCAGGTTAAGAACATCTGCTCATAATATATTAAATATTTATTTATTTATATTTCAACTGTGTTGAATATAAATACACATACCCATACTCTGCAGAACAATCTGATTATGTATATTGTACTCATATGCATTGTGTCTTAATTTAGCCAGAATTACTGGAACTAGCAGTGGCCTTCTATAAATCTGCATCTCAGCTACATTCATCATTCAATATATATGTAATAATAATAATAATAATAATAATAATAATAATTAAAAAACAGAGTGAATCACCACTCCTCATATAAATCCAAACTATTCACCTCGATTGGCCCTGCATCGAGTGCGTATTCCTAACATGGTGTTCTCTCCAGTTAGAGATGAAGTCTTCAGGACCGCTTTCATGTTCTCATGTTCTACAGCATCTTCAGCATTCTGCAGCCCTTGCAATTGGTTGTGAGGTGTAGGAGAGCTACTGGAGAATTTTCCAGACTGTCAAAAAAGAAAGAAAGAAAAAAAAAGGAATCACTTTTAGATTTAACTGTTCAATTCTAGATCAGTAAAGAAAGAGGCCAATCCTTGGTAGATTTTATTCATGCTGCATTTCTAGAGATCTAATATAGTTTCAAAAGTTCCAAGAGATAAAATATATAAATAAGTATAAATAAAATAGATACATTTTTGAAAAAAAATAATTGATTCAAATGTAGTAGTGTTTGAATAGCCTTAAAATAATGACATGGTACCAGAACAGAGATAATTATTTATTTAAATTCAGGAATTTTAAATTTATAGGTTATAAAAAACATTAATCCATTTATGATATGAGGGATCACATGTTGTCTGTTCCCATGTATGCCGAGAATGCCTGTTCCTACTTCCCAGGATTGACCAGAATAATTTTTTAGACAAACTTTAAACATGTTGAATCCTGTAAAATAAATAGAAGCTGGTATCAAGGAATTCTAAAATGGAGGCTTAATTTCTTTGTAATTTTAAAGTTGATAAGGGTCCTGGAGTATAGCAGGATTATGATTATATAAAATTTTAGAGAACTTCACATCAAAATTCTGTGATGTATTTTACTATTTTGCTAACAATAATATCATACATTACCTTGTTAAAAGTCTTCATGAAATCCAGGTATATTATCATCCTCATTACTGTAATAATTCTTTTATACAGAAATGTTAGTTTTTTATTATCTTTCTAGTTGACCAGTGTCAAGCTGGCTGGTGTTAATAGCTTGGATTCTTTATTTTCTCCTTTTAGAAGATGGGGATATTTCCCCATTCCCAGTCTTGCAATACATAACTTGTCCCCAAGAAATTGCAAATCTTAATAGACATAGGCAGCAAGTTTAAGTTGTTTAGTTCCCTAGGATGTGATGTGACAGTCCTTTCACATTTTTCAAATCTATGAATTAGGTGTTCCATTACTATTCTTCCCACCAAGACATCAGAAGTACAAGTATTCTGTGTGTGCACGTAAGCATTCCTGACAGTGGGAATCCAACCAATGCAAGAATAACTGCAATAGATTTTATTACTATAATAGTAAGGAGATTTATTTACAGGAATACATTATAGGGATAGACAAAGCCTAGCATCTAGGTAGCTGCATCCCACCAGTAGGAGAATCTCAGAGTATGTGCTCTTTGCTCGTGTGCCTTCTGATGGGCAGTACTTCAGTTCAACGAGTTCCTCTTATTGCATATAATGATACATGTTGTCCATATGCTTCAGTCTCTTCTGCATTCTTTCATTTGTCTTCTTCAGTAGCTGTCATCCTTCAATGTTCTTTTCTGTGGGGAGCTCTTCCATTTGCTCTCTAGTGGTAATGTAGAATAGCTTTTGTGGTGGAACCCTTTTGATTAGTTTCCTCTTCTGGCTGTACCTGGAGTCTGGGGCATGCAGTAAGGACTTCCTTAGAAGCTTGGTCTCTGCCTGAATACGGGGAACAAAATCGGATAATAAGCAATGTTGCGTACTTTAATGGGTTTTGTGGCAAGATCCCTTGGAGTGTATGTGTATCTAATCTTTACTTCTTCCTCACATCTGCAGTTCAGCTGGCTTCTCTCTTTTCTTGGCATATATGTATATACTTTAAACCCCATTGTCTATGTACAGTAGCCAAGGCTTTCCCTCAAATTTATTGCCTCCTTAGTCTTTAAATGTCTTCAACACTTGACTTTTTTCACTGAGCAAGAAGGAAAAAGTAAATCTTATATAAAATGAAAGTTACAAAGTATTTATTTCTACACAATTTGGTGATATTCACTGGCTTACAAATGTTGTTGTGAACAAACTCTAATGTCTCTTTTTCTTTTCACATAGTGTGTTTGGGCTGCACACCTGGATTCACACATGGCTGCAACTTTACACCTTTGGCTAAGCTTTCTAATTTACCAATAGCATCTAGTCTCTTGTCCTATTCTCCCATAACATTTGCTTACAATTTTGTGGTTGCAATTTCTTCCTGCTTTATCTTCTGCACAGTTTAATTCAAATAGTCCATTCTTCTGGAGGGTATTTTTCACAGTGAATGCCTTCCAAACTTGCATCACATCCTTTCTCTGTGATATATTTTATTGGGAGTAGACTTGATTCCAGATTTGGAACTTATAAGGCAACTGTGATTGTTGAGCAACTTGCCTTTGCCTAATGCAGAACAGAATCTCTTCTGGTTGAGGTGATTTTTTTTCCCCATTTGCCAAGTAAATAGTCAATTTATATTCATTTAATTCAACAAACCATTCTCTTTGATAAGATTAGAAGTTGTGCCAGAATCAAAATACATGCCATTTGGTGGCTCATTTGTTCTCACATTCGTTGCTCTATTTCCTTTCTGGCCTTTTCTTATACTTGCCTGAAGTGAATCACCCCCTATGAAATGCAGTCTAAAAGGTTTGTCTTGTCTCTCTCTCCTAGGACAATTTCTTTGTAATGATCTGTACTACTACAAAGGAAACATTTCTTTTCTTTTCTCCTGGTCAAACAGATTTTTAACAACTGCATCTTGCGTTTTAAGTTAGGCTGATTATAGCCTTGTAAGTAGTTTAGCACAAAATGTATATCTGCTTCCTCTTTCATTTCTAAGGTGCGTACCACAGCTTGGTAACTTCTAGGCAAAGAATGAAGGCAAGTAGTGTTTCTTCCACTAAAGTTTAGCTGCTCAAATTCACTTGCAACATCTTTTATTTGATTTATATGTGGATTTAGACTTCCATCCTCCTCCAGATGCGTGTTGCATAGCGTTCTGAAAAAAAGGCATTTTAGAGACTGGATCTTTTCTCATGTAAGATTTTCCAGATGTCTTTGTTTTGATCTAAATCCCTTAAATGCACAATAAGGCAGTCACTCACCATCAGGCAGATTATCCCAAGGGCTCTGTCACTTGCAGCAATGCAAGTTGCTTGCTTCTGTCCTGGTTTTGTCGATTTCTTTTTGTGAAAAGAAAGGCAGTTTTTTGAGTCTTCAGAAGCATTTTCATCCTGAATGACCAAGAGAGAATTCTGGTCCTTCCAGTTTCTCCATGGATTGAAACTTTCTTGTCTCCAATTGTGAAAAAAATCTGGTTTTTTTCCTAATGTTTTCTTTAGCTGTTCAGGAGACTTTTATTCCTTCTCTTTATGAAATCTCCTTGTGCATTTACTGCAATCAGTGGAGACATAATACTGCTGGAGCTAAAGTATTCTGTATGGGCTTGTGAGCATTCCTGAGAGTGGAAATTAACCTAAGCAAAGATTAGTGAAACAGGTTTTATCAGGGAAAGAAGATTTATTTACAAGAACAACATTTGTAGGGATAGGCAAAACTTAGCATCTAGCTAGCTACATTCTACAGGATGAAGAAGTCCAGGAGCATGTGCTCTGTGCTAACATGCCTGGGAAGAAAGGCACAAGGAAGTGACCTCATGAAGTGGTCATGAAGAGCTGAAGAGTCAGTGCTGCTGGATTTGGATCTCCAACATAATGTATCTACCATTATGTTTCTACTTGCTGTGAACAGACAACCCTTTGAAACCATTTTTGGCATTTTTACTACTCCTTTCTTGACCATCTTTTTTATCTTTATCATTATTCCAAGATAATGGAACTCTACTTTCACCCATTATTCCATTATTTAATAATTCAGCTTTTAATAAGTCAGCTTTTCCCTGTTTGCAAGTGCCTAGTCTATTAGCAGCCCCCCCCCCCCTTCTTTTTTTCCTTTCATTTTCTGGAAGGCATGTACTAAATAAAACCTAGGCATGAAATTAACGAACATTTAACAACCAATATACTGTAATTGAAGCCTTCCATTATTATTCATCTCAGTGATCTATAGCATGCAGCATCCAGAGTATGTATTATGCAGATACAGAAGCTGCCACTCAGGAGTGGACCTTCCATTTTTACTTCTACTGCTTCTTCATCTTTTTTAAACAAGTAAAAAAAGCATCCATCTTTTGCTTTGTGCTTAAACCTTTGGTCTATCCTTTTTCACAACAGACTACTTATGAAATGAAATATATTACATATTTAATATCTATTTCATACCAAGCAAAAGCCCCAGCTGTCATAATTGCATAACCAGATGTCTTTATAACAGTCAATAGTGAATGCTATTTTCTCTCTTTTTGACTGCATTACTTTTAACAAGGTAATCTCTTTAACTGCTACTGTATTTGCTGTTCATGAATCTCAGTCTATGATAACCATCAAACCTTCCCTTAAACTGGTCTCAAATTCACTTTGCTTGTTTCCCATATTATTTGTATTAGTGTACAGAACAGAAGTCATGGATGCTATATGCCCTGGTTTTCCTGCTATTTTCATTCCTTTACTGGATATCATTTCCACCATAAGTCACAAATTTTCTTATCCATACAAAAAAACCATAATGTTATTATTAGAGGCCATAACTCAAGAAAATAAATATTTTTCAAATGGGCAGGACTAGAGTTACCTATAGTTTCTTCCTGATATACTTTTTTTTTCCAGTGAAGAAAGTATCCATTGAAATGAGTTTTATACAAGATGCCCCTTAAAGATGGGCCTAAAGCTTCAGTTTTTTTAGAGTTTTCCCTGTCTGTCTCCTTACTATGACAGACAAGCACATGAAACATATTCTACTGATTATTTCCAACCAAATGTACAGCTCTGGCTTGGACCTTTACACTCTTCACTTACTAGGAAAACTTTGCTCTAAGAGCAATTCTTCTACAATATTGAAAACCACAGATTTAGATCATTGCTTTTCTGTTATTGGTTCTTAGTCTCTACCCTAAAGACGTTACCAATGTCATTTATAGACATTCAAAATGTATCAGTTGTTACTGGTTCCCACATTTTAGATTCTGGTTGTAAGTTGTATATTATGTCTATCAGTATACAGAGCCTCTGAAGGTACAGGATGCATCAAACTTGTTAAGGTTAAGCTAGGCTGATCCGAATGGGAAAATACCTTAGAATTGTATTCAAACTATAAAAGAAAATCAGAATATATATCTAACAAATATTGGTGATTACTTTAAATATATTTTAATTATTTTTGATGGTATTAAGGCAGGCAAATTTTTTTTCTAAAAAAATAAAACCATCTTCACTTTTGAAAGAATGTAGTGATTCAAGCAAATTCTTAATATAAACATTATTCAGAGGTTATTTGCAATATTAATTGCTAATTTAAAAAATCACTGTGAGATATGGAGAGATAATTGCAAACTTGAAATATGTCTAAGGAAAAAAGCTAACTTTTGTCCAACTGTTTATAAAGATCTTCAAAAGATCTTCCCAATATCACATTTAAATTAACAGTTTATGGGCAAATAGCTGTTTTTTTTAAAATATCAGTACTGTGTTACATAGCAATATTAGAAAACATTCATTAAGTACAAAGGTAAGTTTTCATATTGCACTGTATATTAAAGCTTTTCTACAGAGTATGAAATTAAGAATTGCTCGTCTTTGGAAAAGCCTACCTCATTTTCTGACCCTTAACTGGCAAGACACAAGGCCAGAAAAATGATTCATGTAGCTACAATGGGCAAGGTCATCTAAAGGCACTTCTGTTGCCTTATTAAAGTGGAAATGATTAAACGATGCATTTCCATATGATGCAGAGATCTAGTAGAATTACCTACATCCAGCAGAAGCTAAGTGAAAGAAAGCAAGGATGGAGCACTAAATATAATGCAAAGATAATATGTGCAACTTCTAGTGTGAATTCCCTGACAGTGTGAGCAATCTGCAGTAGAATACATTTTTGCACTCCATTACTTCTTGTGTTTGTGCTTAGACTGTATAAAGTTGCTTATTTTTGTTCTATACCTTACTGGATGTCCCCCCCCCACCCCCCCGTCATGAAGATAATATGAATAGGGAAAAAGATACTGATATTTGGTATCACCTGTTTTTTCCACTTCAATTCACCTTGTAGAATTGCCATAGCAATCTCTTCTGTTCCAGTAATACAGCCAGTGCTCATTTAGCAACTACCTCAGTTAGTGACCATTCACAAATACAATGGTAATAAATGTTAGTAAATCATTTTCGGACCAATGAGTGCACTTACACCCTAATTTTGGTGCCTGACAACAAAGCACGCTGGAATGAGAGTAACGCTGGCATTGCTGCATGAGAGAATTGTATCTAAATGAGATGGCAGCAACCAGTGATTTTTGCAGCATCTCTCAGTCACGTGGTTTACTTAGCAATCATGTTGCTTAGTGAGCATATCGCCAGAGCGGATTGCAGTGGCTAAATGAGGACTGCCTGTATTTGTTTATGGCCACAATTTCTATAACTAATGCAATTATAATAATTTGAAATGTTAGGATTAGCAATCTTTGTGGCAAATCTCCTATAATGCTTAGGCTTGCCATGCTTTTTCATATAACCAATTACAGTCACCATGTTGAAAGAAAAATAGCCATATCAGACATTAAACACACTGTAATCTATTAGTGCAATCCAAATAGGAATCCTATGCATTCCTACTCAGAAATAAGTCTCATTAAGTTCAAAAGGACTTACTCCTAGTTAAGAAAACACAGAATTGCAGATATAAGGATTCCAGCCACAAAGCATGGTAATAAAGCATTCCTACTGAACTGTTATCAGTAGATCTCACAGCATACAGAAGATTTCAACAGAACATGCTCTTTCCCAGAATCATACCTCAATGTCATCTTCTTCATCTGTCTACCAGTGGCACAAAGAATAGGACAGAAAAGGATAGAAAGCAACGTTAGGTAAGGAATAACGTCAACACATCAGCCATCAAAAGTAACTATGATGCTGCTTCATCATTAAAGTACAGAATAAAACATGTGGTATAAAAATCAATGATTAGCATGCATCTTTCATGATGTCACAGAACAAAAAAACAGACTTTGTATGGTGTGAATCTTTGTCATTCCAATAATAAATTACACTGGAGTTTTGTCCTGCAGTTTATCATCATATCCTCCAGCAGATTCCATAAACGCAAAAAGGCTCAAGAAGGCCAGTTAATTCTTTTCCTCCATTCTAATTGTCATTTTCTTTCCCTCAACCTTTATTATTACTTGAGACCAAAAACCATTCTCAGTTCTTCTGGAACTCTGTGCATTCCATCGAGCTTTTATTCTGGAAACTCGAAGTGGCAAACATAGCATTTCCTCCTCCAATTTTCCCCACCACAAGCCTGTGAGTTAAACTGTGAGTAAAACAAATAATTGTCCTGAAATCACCAAGAAAGAGTCCTTGATTGAAGATGGACATGAAATAGAGATTTCCCAATTTAAACCCAGGATTTTAATTATTGCACTAATGTTGGAACTTTTATAAAGTATTTTGGGTTTCTGTAAGCTTCAACAGTCACCTGAGAATAGTGCCTATTTTATTTTTATTTGTTTACTAGATTTATAAGGCTGCCCAGGTCCTATAAACTGAAAAAGAATAACATCACAAAAAACCACACACAATACATAAATATGAATATGAAATACAGAATATAAAATTGGCAACTAAGCACCATAATAAGAATAGCCAAAAGGGGACTCCACTCAACTGCCCCGAAATGCCTGGGGGGAAGCCAGGATGGCTTTAGGAATGGCTTAACAGCATTCCTAAAAGGCAAGTAGAGTTGGGGTTGGGGGGGGGGGGAAGGAGGAAACAGTTTGTTCCAGAGAACAGAAGTAGCCACAGAAAAAGCAAGCTTCTAGGTCCTATAAGGTGAAAAGATTTTAAAGGATGCTCTCTCTGTGGGAGTGTGTGGGGCAGGCAGATGTTCTTGGGATGTTCTTGTTTTTTATAGTTACCCTGCTTTAGCCCCCTTCCTTAATAGCATTTTCTCATCTGAGTTTATAAGAACGAGTGGAACCAAAATCTTGTAGTACATTGACCATAACAGATGTGTATTTATTCAAATATTCAGTTATTCAGTTCTGGCTTCCTCAGAATATTATAAGAAGCTCAAGCAGGTCAATTTTTGTCCCCCCTCCCGCCATGTTTTGTTCTTGTTTGTACTAAACACACAACATCTCACTGCTCCTGGGGACAACACTATTCATTTTTCATTGGACATCTCTTCCTTTTAAGTTGCTTGCATTTCTCACCCCAGCTATCTTTCTCCATTAAGGAAAAGGTACATAGATCTGCCCCTTCATGGATCACTGCCTTGTCGTGGCGAAGGGGCTTGTGTAACTCAGTGAAGCCATGAGCTATACCGTGCAGGGCCACCCAAGACGGACAGGTCATGACAGAGAGTTCTGACAAAATGTGGTCCACTGGAGAAGGAAATGGCAACCCACTCCAGTAGCCTTGCCAAGAAAACCCCATGGACAATGTTAAAAGGCTAAAAGATATGACGCCAGAAGATGAGCCCCTCAGGTTGGAAGGTGTCCAATATGCTACTGGGGAAGAGCGGAGGGCAACTCCAAGTAGCTCCAGAAAGAGTGAAGCGGCTGGGCCAAAGCTGAAAGGACGTTCAGCTGTGGACGTATCTGGAAGCGAAAAGAAGGTCCGATGCTGTAAAGAACAATATTGTATAGGTACGTGGAATGTAAGATCCATGAACCAAGGCAAGCTGGATGTGGTCAAACATGAGATGACAAGATCGAACGTCGACATCTTGGGAATCAGCGAATTGAAATGGACAGGAATGGGTGAATTTAATTCAGGTGACCATTATATCTACTACTGTGGGCAAGAAACCCTTAGAAGAAATGGAGTTGCACTCATAGTCAATAAGAGAGTGGGAAAGGCAGTAATGGGGTACAACCTCAAAAACGACAGAATGATCTCAGTGCGTATCCAAGGAAAACCATTCAACATCACGGTAATCCAAGTCTATGCCCCAACCACTGATGCCAAAGAAGCTGCAGTTGACCGGTTCTATGAAGACCTACAACACCTTCTAGAACTAGCACCAAAAAAAGATGTCCTTTTCATCATAGGGGATTGGAATGCTAAAGTAGGAAGTCAAGGAGTAATCGGAATAACAGGCAAGTTTGGCCTTGGAGTACAAAATGAAGCA
Source organism: Liasis olivaceus (assembly GCA_030867105.1). Lineage (NCBI taxonomy): Eukaryota > Metazoa > Chordata > Lepidosauria > Squamata > Pythonidae > Liasis > Liasis olivaceus. The sequence continues at coordinate 63,645,804 of CM061351.1, forward strand.
GGGCAAAGGCTAATAGAGTTCTGTCAAGAGAACAAGCTAGTCATAGCAAACACTCTTTTCCAACAACACAAGAGACGACTCTACACATGGACATCACCAGATGGTCAATACTGAAACCAGATTGATTACATACTTTGCAGCCAAAGATGGAGAAGCTCTATACAGACAGCAAAAACAAGACCAGGAGCTGACTGTGGCTCAGATCATGAGCTTCTTACTGCAAAATTTAGGCTTAAATTGAAGAACATAGGGAAAACCACTAGACCACTCAGGTATGACTTAGATCATATTCCATGTGAGTACACAGTGAAGGTGATGAATAGATTTAGAGGATTAGATTTGGTAGACAGAGTGCCTGAAGAACTATGGACGGAGGTCTGTAACATTGTACAAGAGGCAGCAACTAAAACCATCCCAAAGAAAAAGAAATGCAAGAAAGCAAAATGGCTGTCTGATGAGGCTTTACAAATAGCTGTGGAAAGAAGGAATGCGAAAAGCAAGGGTGAAAGGGAAAGATATAAGCAACTGAATGCAGATTTCCAGAGAATAGCAAGGAGAGATAAGAAGGCCTTCTTAAATGAACAATGCAAAGAAATTGAAGAAAACAATAGAATGGGGAAGACTAGAGATCTCTTCAAGAAAATTGGAGATATCAAAGGAACGTTTAGTGCAAAGATGGGCATGATAAAGGACAAAAAAGGCAGGGACCTAACAGAAGCAGAAGAGATTAAGAAGAGGTGGCAAGAATACACAGAAGAACTATACAAGAAAGATCTTAATGTCCCTGATGTCCATGCTGGTGTGGTCACTGACCCTGAGCCAGACATCCTAGAGAGTGAAGTCAAGTGGGCCTTAGGAAGCATTGCTAACAACAAAGCTAGTGGAGATGACAGTATTCCAGCTGAGTTATTTAAAATACTAAAAGACGATGCTGTTAAAGTGCTGCACTCAATATGCCAGCAAGTTTGGAAAACGCAACAGTGGCCACAGGATTGGAAAAGGTCAGTTTACGTTCCAATTCCAAAGAAGGGCAATGCCAAAGAATGCTCAAACTATTGCACAATTGCACTCATTTCACATGCTAGCAAGGTTATGCTCAAAATCCTACAAGCTAGGCTTCAGCAGTACATGAACCGAGAACTACCGGATGTACAAGCTGGGTTTCGAAGAGGCAGAGGAACTAGAGATCAAATTGCCAACATTCGCTGGATCATGGAGAAAGCACGAGAGTTCCAGAAAAGCATCTACTTCTGCTTCATTGACTACGCAAAAGCCTTCGATTGTGTGGATCACAACAAACTGTGGCAAATTCTTAAAGAGATGGGGGTACCAGCCCACCTTACCTGTCTCCTGAGAAATCTGTATGTGGGCCAAGAAGCAACAGTGAGAACCGGTCACGGAACAACCGATTGGTTCAAAATCGGGAAAGGAGTACGACAAGGCTGTATACTGTCACCCTGCTTATTTAACCTATATGCAGAGTACATCATGAGAAATGCCAGGCTGGAAGAATCACAAGCCGGAATTAAGATTGCAGGGAGAAACATCAATAACCTCAGATATGCAGACGATACCACCCTAATGGCAGAAAGTGAAGAAGAACTAAAGAGACTCTTGATGAGGGTGAAAGAGGAGAGTGCGAAAGCTGGCTTGAAACTCAACATTAAAAAAACTAAGATCATGGCATCTGGACCCATCAATCCCTGGCAAATAGAAGGGGTAGAAATGGAAGCAGTAACAGACTTCATTTATTTGGGCTCCAAGATCATTGCAGACGGAGACTGCAGCCATGAAATTAAAAGACGCTTGCTCCTTGGGAGGAAAGCTATGGCAAACCTAGATAGCATATTAAAAAGCAGAGACGTCACCTCGCCGACAAAGATCCGCATAGTCAAAGCTATGGTTTTTCCAGTTGTAATGTATGGCTGTGAGAGCTGGACCATAAAGAAGGCTGAACGCCGAAGAATCGATGCCTTTGAACTGTGGTGCTGGAGAAGACTCTTAAGAGTCCCCTGGACTGCTAGGAGGTCAAACCAGTCAATCTTAAAGGAAATCAACTCTGATTGCTCATTGGAAGGATTGATAATGAAGCTCAAGCTCAGATACTTTGGTCACCTAATGTGAAGAGAGGACTCTTTGGAAAAGACCCTGATGCTGGGAAAGATGGAAGGCAAAAGGAGAAGAGGACGGCAGAGGATGAGATGGCTAGATAGCATCACTGAAGCAATGAGCATGAAATTGAGCAAACTCAGGGAGGCAGTGAAAGATAGGAAGGCCTGGCGCAATATGGTTCATGGGGTCACGAAGAGTCGGACACGACTTAACGACTGAACAACAACAACATAGATCTGATACCTTTCTCTAGAACAGGAAAGCAGACAAAAGATGTTTGATCATAAAATTAACCAAAAGAAAATACTGAAGTATTAATTGCCTTGCATTGCAATAAGGCAAAAAAAAAAAAAAAAAGGAAAACATTTAGTTTTATCATCACCTTACATTTAACTTTTGTTACTTTGACTGTTAAGATTTAATGAACTTTTATTTAAATAATATGTCTTGTCATTTCTCTAAATTTATTCTAGGAACACTTGCCATGACAAATAAAACCTAATCGGATTTATCTTCCAGGTCTTTCTGCAGACTAATAAAAAAGTTTAGGCCTACAATGGCACATTAAGCACTGATTTTATGGATACATATTTTCCCCATGATATGATGATGATGATGAGCTATCAACTTGTTGTTGACTTGTAGCAACCACATAGATAGATGTACTCCATGACGGTCTGTCCCTAACATGGTCTTTCAGGTCTTCCTATGGTGCACTCATTGTCATTGTAACTGAGTCCATCCATCTTGCTGCGGGTCGTACTTCTCTTTCCTTCCACTTTTCCCAGAATTAGAGCCTTCTCCAGTGAGCTAGGTTTTTTCATAGTGTGTCCAAAGTAGGATAATTTGAACCGTTTCTAAGTTTGTCTCCTCATGGCAACCCTTCCTAAATTATGTGCTTGGGTTGGGAAAAAATGAAGCTTTGATTGTGGGATTTAATGATTAGATGGTTTGTGCTGATAGAAATAATGTGAATTTGGATTAATTAGTGGTAAGAGATTAACTTTTTTCAAATGTGTACTTGTATCTGTATTGGAGATAGTCAAAAGTCACTTTCTGTTTCATCTTTCTACCTATTCTCACTATTTTAGTTTTTTTCTTTTAGTTCTATCTTCTTTCTCTTCTATACTTTTTGATTTGTATTTTAACTGTACTTTTTATATACCTCAATAAAAGTTTTAATAAAAAAAAAAAGTAGGATAATTTGAGCCTGGTCATTTGTGCCTTGAGTGAGAACTCTGGATTGATTTGTTTGATGATCCATTTGTTTTCTTGGCTATCCATGGTATTCTCAGGAGTATTCTCCAATGCCAAAATTCAAAAGCATCAATACTCTTCCTACCCTGCTTCTTCAAAGTCCAACTTTTGTTTCCATAGAGCGCTGCAGGGAATACCATGGCTTGCATGATTCTGATCTTTGTAGGTACAGTATAAACACATCATGGCATTTGAATACCTTTTCCAAGGCCCTCATGGCTGCTCTACCAAGTGACGTATTTCTTGACTGCTTGTTCCTTTACTGTTGATGGTTGATCCTAAAAGGCAGAAGCTGTCTACTACTTTGATATCTTCACTGGCATTCTAAGGCTGATGGTTGTACCTGTTGACATAAGTTTGGTCTTCTCTACATTTAATTTAATCCCATTTTTCACTGGGCTCCTTGACCTTTATTACTAGAGCTTGCAGATCCTTTGTACTTTCAGCTATCAGAGTAGTGTCATCAGCATAGCATAGGTTATTGATGTTTCTTCCTCCAATTTTAAAACCATGTTTATCTTCTTGAATCCAGTTTCCCTTAATATATATTCAGCATATAGGTTGAATCAATAAGGGGAGAATATACAACATTGTCACACTCTTTGTCATCCCGGAGCCAGTCTGTTTCACCATGTTCTGTCCATACTGTGGCTTCCTGACCTGTATATAAGTTTCTCATGAGGAGAATGAGATGTTCTGGGATTCCCATTTTTCTAAGCACATTCCGCAGCTTGACATGATTGACGCAATCAAAGGCCTTTCTATAATCAGTGAAACACTGTGTTTTCTCTTTGGCTTTCTCAATTATCCAGCATTTATCAGCAATAATGTCTCATGTTCCTCAGCCTTTTCCAAAGCTAGCTTGAATATCAGGTATCTCTTTTTTCATGTAGGGCTCTAAACTGGATGATCCTAAGCATGGGTCTAGTAAGATTCAAAGTCAGCTAAAATGCCTTGGAACCAAGGTTGATATATTTCTTAATTGCTAGGGGAAAAAAACAGTCCTCTGAAAATTGTCCTAAATGTTTTATCCCATACTGTTATTACCAGCTTGAAAATTAAACTCAGAAACAGATACAGTATTTTTATCTTTAATAATGTAGCACTAAGAATTTAGCGCTTTAGAAACTACTACTATGAATGCAATCTCTTCAGTACTTATAGAAACAGAGGGAGGGGGTGTTGAGCTAGGCTTCACTGATTTTGTTATTAAATGAAAAAAGGTTCATGAGTTAGTACAGGGTCAAAATTAGATGACATCTGGTGGAATAGCTGATGCTTTCATGTAGATCAACCATGCCAGATGAATTAATTTCATTAATATTATAGTAGTCCAGGCATTTTACAGAATGCAAACCTAGCTTCAAAAACAGTATCTGTCCACTTGTACTTTGTCATATTTCTTACCAGCCAGAATTCAAGAATATTTACTATTTTTATATATACTGCTTGTTAAACAATTTGGGTGGGAGGACTAGAGTTTTTTTGTTTTTACCACCATGTATTAGAAATGTTCCCTTGGACAAAAATCCCTGCATATATTGGTTTACTCTTCTGCTTATTTAGCTTACTGATGTTCACAGAAAAGTCAATGTCTGCAAACATCATTTAACTCTACTGAAAAAAATTAAAAAATTACAGGCACTTCTACTTTTTACAAAGATCAGAGTTTGAGGCAGCCTAGTTCCAAAAATCCCGGTATTTATTTCTTTGCAATGTGGCAGATTAATTCCCTCTAAGTTTTCTCTGCCTGCAAATTGCATTCCATTTTACTGAAAATTTAAAATTACAATGATTTGTGGATTTTCCATGCCATTCAATAAGAGGCATAACCCTTCATTTTTTCTGAACTTAAGCTGTGTGTGTGTGTGTGTGTGTGTGTATGTGTGTGCACGTACATTTGTATGGTGAAGGTTTATGTCCACATATATGAATGAGGCATACAGAAAATCCAGTTTCTTTATGTGAAGCTAGACTTAAAGAAATGTAAACACAGTCTGAAAGTTCTTCAATATTAATTTCCAGTATCTGAAAGATTTGATGCCAAAGCTGGAAATTTTTGTTAAGTACTGGCAGTCCTTAAGCTATTTGGACTGAATAAGACCATCTTAACTAAAGATTTACACATCTAAGAGTTATTTTGAAAGAGTTTTAATCTTCAGATTCAGATGAACTATACCTTAGTGCTGAAGAAACTAGCTGATATCAATTTGATGAGGTCCAAACTTTATGTATTATTTCTGAGAAATGATGTTGAACAGGTAAAATGCCTGTTCGTTTTGAGAGCAGAACAAATGTAGTCTCTAGCTTCAAAAAAGAACGATTGATTTAGGGAACTATTACACTACTTAATCTTAGGGAATATAGACAACTTAGTTGAACATTGATACTTTGGAGAATTTTAGAGGAGATCTTAAATAAATTGTTCTATAAGTATGTTGAAAACAATGCATTGATTACCCAAAGGTTAGCATACATTTTTAAAGAGCAAGTCTTGCCAGAGTTTTATCTCACCTTTTGAGAATAAATTGTAGGCAAGCAATAGATATATTTTAACTGTATATTTTATACATACATACATACAATATAGGGGCGGGGACAAGTTTAATAAATAAATAAATAAAATAAATATACTATTACATCTATTATTAGTAATATTAATATACTATTTCAGCAACATAATTGAAGAAAATACCCTATTAGAAGTCTGTACTAGAGAGTCTAAGGTAGAAATTATAAAAGCAACATCATGTTGTCATGATGCAAGCTTGGGCCCTTTTATATGACCAGTGTGACATTGCACACATATAGAAAATGGCTCAAAAGCACAAATCTGAAATACAGTGTTCTACTAAAGGCTCTGACTCAGTGTTTTTTAAATGTTGCCTGAATCTTGTCAATTCTGATTTTCAGAGCTCTAATACTTTTGCCCACATAAGGTTTAGGATAGATACTGTATGGCTTGTACAAGAATGCTTTTCATAAATAATTTGTAACTTGAATATAACTTGAGGCTATTCTATTTTAGACTCTTACTGAATTACTTGAATATATGCAAGGAAAATTGGCCATTTTTAGAAATACATATCTTGCAAGTCATTCTAATGTCCTTTTTGTATTATTTCTGTTTTCATAGATCTTTGAAAAAGGAAAAAAAAATCTGAAATGAATTGGGCCTAAATAAAAACTTCTTTACTAGCATGTGGAAATCCTTTCTCTCTTGTTTCTTTATTTCCTACCTTCCTCTGTCATAGTGTTTTAAATTCACCCTGGTTGCTCTGGACTGAGTTGCTCCTGCTGTGAATGTGCTCTGAGAACCAAACCTCTGAAATCATGGATATCTGCAGCTCTGAGGATCCTGGTTAGATGGTTAGAAAGATGCCTGGAGAGGAATTTCTTCCTCAGGCTGTAGACATGCCCAACCAATAGTTTTGGATAACTATTTTCATCCTCGTAAGAGGCAAAGCAAGCTTTCATTTTGGCTACAGGTAGTCCTTGCTTAACACCCATTCATTAGCAACTGTTCAAAATTACGAAGGTGCTGAAAAAACGGACTTATGACCCATGCCCGAAGTTACAGCTATTGCAGCATCCTGTTGTCACGTGATCAAAATGTGGGTGCTTGGCAGCTCACCCACACCTACAGCAGCAGGGTCACTGTAACTCCCCACCCATCTTTCCCCCTGATCAATACTCTTTTGGTTGCCCTGCATAATGGCACTTGTTGGTGGCAGTGCTGGGGCTGGGGCTGAAGTAGAGGCCCGGGGCCTTGAGCAGTGTCAGCCAGCTGCCACCGCCATCCCAGGCCTCTACTTTAGCTCCAGCACTGCTGCGGCCACTGAGAAATGCTGCCTCAAGCCCCATACCTTGGCCAAAGCCCCAGTGGCCCCCGCCACTCTGTTCCATAGGCTCTGACACGCTGAGCTGACCCTTGCTGTTTTCCTCCTGCTGCTGCTGAGGCACGCCTGGACTGACTACTGTATGCAAGGCAGCTGCCGGCCATACCAGGCCTTCTTCCTTAGGCTGCTTGAGCCATTCTCCAAGCCGCTCAAGCCATTCCTTCACCAAACTGCATGCCCCATCTCGCAATCCTTCGGAAACCTTCTAGTCTTCCCCAGGTCTTGTGAGAACAGGCGCACTATTTGGAGAATGGCAGAAGCCCTGTTCTCATGGTGCTTTGGAAGACCTCATTCTTCAAATCACATGCCCCATTCTTTCTCCAAATAGCACACCTAGGGAAGACCAGAAGGTTTCTGAAGGATCACAAGAATGGGGCGCCCAATTGGCCTTTCTCCATTTTTCATTCTGTACCATCTATCACTGAACTGTGGTCTCTCGGCTCCCCTCTTTTAGCTGAGAGCTTGGGGGAATTTTTCTCTATAAAGTGGCAAATACTGTTCATTCTTTTCCTTCCACCAGCCCTCCTCTGCTATCCTTTTACATTTGAAGTTACCCAGGTTTCAGAGAAACAAGTTCAATAAGCTGTGGAGGACTCTCCTTATGTTATTTCTCCTGCTGACTTTTTCTCTTGGCTCCCTTTATCCTATTCCTCTACCTCCTTTTCTATCCTATATTACCCAGCTTGTTAACTGTTCTTTAACTATTGCTGGTTTTCCAGACTCCTTTGAGCATGTTCTTCTTCATACTATATTGAAGAAACTCTCCTTGGATCCCTCTTTGTATTCAATGTTTCTGCTTCCTTTTTTAATCTAAAGTCCTTGAAAGAGTTGCTTTTCACAACTCTTTCTTCTTCATTTGTCTTCTAATGGCCTTCACAATTAATATAAATCAGGATTTTGAGCAGACCATTTAAATGAGATGGCACTTTATTAAATTCTGAATTCTATTTTGGTGGCTAAGTCCCAATGCCTTACATTAGTGCTAGTACTTTTGGACTTGATGACATCATTTGACACATTGATCATCTGATATTGCTGTCAAAGTTATAGTCCCCAGGTTTCATGGGCTATGCATTGTAGGGGAGATGGGCGGGGACAAATCAAATCAATCAATCAATCAATAAATAAATTTGATTGGTCTGAATCTTTTTTTCTTCTAATTTTTTTTGCAATATTGTATGGTGGATTTTTGTCCTGGAAATTTCCCCTTATTGTGGGTATTCCTCAGGCTCCAATCTTGTTTAACATTTATACCCTTCTCTTGGGTGCCATGATTCATGACCAGGACTTTCAATATCACTGTTATGCTAATGATACTCAAGTCTATCAATCTTTTGTGGCCCTTAATGACAGAATGTTTTATTAGTGTTTCCTCCAAAGCTTTAAACTGAATACAGATAAATTATAGATCCTTCACAGATCCTTTATCTTGTTGGGGTTCTGAAATGTTTTCCAACACCCCTTCTTTTCAATGTTGCATGTCTCCGTGTCCCACAATATTTAATTTTTGTTAGTTCTTGATAAGGGGGGACACGGTGGCGCAGCGGCTTAATGACGCTGAAAGTGCCGGCCAGAAATGGCTGAAAGCTTCAGCGGTTCGAGTCCAGCCTCGCGTTAACAAGGTGAGCTCTTGTTTCTATACCCGCAGCTTCTGCCAACTCAGCAGATCGAAAACATACGTGAGTAGATAAATGAGCACTCTCACTCTGGTGGGAGGAAAAAATGCTGGCAGCGGCTCAACAGAGAGACGGGACAAGTTGCCGGTAAAAAGCACGAAACCGCGCTCGTCCGAAGAAGGGGCGTGAAGCAACGGAAATCCCGCCTCCTGTGCTGCCAGCTGGGCTGACGCTCTAGGAATTAGGCTCTGGCAAAGTCTAATTCCGAAACTAGAAAGATGCAATTGCCTTGAAAACCGCTAGGGGGCGGTCACTGCAGGGTCTGTAATGACTGTTAAGCAGATAAAAAAAAAAAAAAAAGTTCTTGATAACTGGTTCTCGACAACAGCTTCATGAAGATGTCCGCTGTCATGTTTCCTGTGGGACAGTAGTCTAGTTTGATTAACCTTTGTTGTTGCAACTCCCTCACCACATGATACTTTACATCAATGTGCTTAGTTTTCCCACCTACTTTCTCTGTGAAAGTCTGATGCAACTCTGATTGTCTTCAAAGATTTGTATAGGGGTTGGTTCATCTACACCCATGTCTGCAAGCAATAATCTAAGCCATACAGTCTCATTACATGTGTCTGTTGCTGCCACATACTCTGCTTCTGCAGGGGACTGTGCTATTGTGCTTTGCTTGTGACTTCCCCAGCTCACTGTTCCACCCCCATAGAAAAATACATAGCCACTAATGGACTTATGATCAGCAAGGTTTTCTGCCCAGTCTGCATCTGTGAATCCTACTAGTCTAGGATTCTCAGTGGCTGGCAGTTTTAGTTTTAGGTGCATGGTCCCCTTTAGGTACCTTCCCAGCCACTTGACACCAGTCCAGTCTCTCTGTGTGGGCGTGCTTGTCTTTCTGCATAGAATGCCCACTGCAGCTGCAACGTCTGGTCTAGTGGTGGCGGCTAGATACAACAATTTTCCTATGGCACTTCTATATTAATTGTTCTCTGGTAGGAGATCGCTGGGTTCTTGTTGCTTGTGGAAAGCTGTCTCCATCAGTGTAGGCGCAGGATTGGCATTTTGCAATTCTAAGCTTTCCAACAGTTCTAGAATCTTTTGGTTCTGACTTAGAAGAAAGCTCCCATCTTCTCTCTCGATCTGTATTCCTAAGTAGTGGCTGGCATTGCCCAAATGCTTCACTGCTACTTCTCTATTTAGCTGAGAAACAATATCATTAAAGTCCGTCTTGTTATTCTGGCAAATCATTAAATCATTCACATAATAAAGTATATACACATCCCTCCCATTTCTGTGTCTTGCGTATAGGCAGGGATCAGCTTTTCCTTGAACGAAACTCTGGTCAAGAAGTATTTGGCTTAACTTCTTGTTCCACGCTCTGGCCATAAATCCCCTTCTGAAGCTTGCAGACGAGATGCTTGGTATTGGGATTAGTGAAGCCTGGAGGCTGTGCCATGTAAACTTCTTCTTCTATCTCCCCATGCAAAAATGCAGTTTTAACATCTAAGTGTTCAGCGTCCATGTTCTTGGATGCTGCTAGACTTAGAAGCATTCTAATTGTGGCATGTTTCACAACAGGAGCAAAACATTCATCGTAGTCCTGTCCATATTTCTATGAGTAGCCTTTTGCTTCCAATCTGGCCTTGTACCTTTGTACTTCGCCATTCTCATCTTGTTTTGCCTTGAACACCCACTTACAACCTATGGCCTTGCCTTTTGGTAGTTTAGTTAAAGTCCATGTTTTGTTTTTGTACAGAGCATCTAGTTCCTTCTGTGCTGCCCTTTTCCACTTACTTGCCTCATCTGCTGGCATTTGCAGCACTTCATTCCACGATGCGGGTTTGCTTGGTAGCGACGACCTTGCGAGGTAGGTAAGTCTGTTAGCTGGAACTCCTTTGTTGGGTCATGATGAGCGTCTCAGAGCAGGTTCAGGAGCGATGACTGGTGGTTCACCCGCTTCTCCATCCTTGGCCTCATCATCTGTCTCTGGTGGAGTCTCTTCCTGGACTTCCATCTCCCTCTGGGTTGGTGTGGTTGTGTCTTCTGGTGTCAGGCTGAACATCTCAGGCTGGTAACTGCTGCTGCTGGTTTCTCCGCAGTCATTATCCACCTGAGTGCAGCAGCCTCTCTCCCTCTCATCAAAGTATACCACTCTGCATACACTTACTTTTCCCGTCTTTGGGTTCAGGATTCTGTATCCCTTGCTTCCTGGAGCATAGCCAATCATGACCCCTTCTTCAGATCTAGGGTCTAGTTTGGATCTCCTTTCTTTTGGTATGTGGGCATAGGCCTTAGATCCAAACACTCTTAAATGTGTGACACTTGGTTTTCGCCCATGCCAAAACTCAAAAGGCATTACCTTATTGGCTCTGTTTGGCAATCTATTTTGCAAGTACGTAGCTGTGATAACAGCATCTGCCCAGTATTTGTCAGGTAGATTTGCCTCTAACAGCATACACCTTACCATGTCCATTAATGATCTGTTCTTTCGTTCTGTGACTCCATTACTCTCTGGCGTGTAAGGAGTGGTTAATCTGTGCTCTACGCCTAGTTATGTTAGGTATGTCTACATGGTGTTAGAAATGAACTCACCACCTCTGTCGCTTTGAAGGGCTTGAGGGGTCTGGTTGAATTTATTCCTTACCATAGCAATGTACGTCTTCAGCATATCCCCAGTTTGGAACTTTTCCTTCGTCAGGTAGATTACACAATACCTGGAAAAATCATCTATAAAACATATTATGTATTTGTTTCCACCTGCTGACGTTTGAAGAGGTCCACATAAATCAGTGTGGATAAGTTCAAGTGGTTTAGTTGCAACGCCTTTCCCTTTGTTTGGGTATGGCAGGCCTTGTTGCCTTTCCTCTGATGCATACTACACACTTTGACTAGTATTTTTCGCGCTTGCTTAGTTCAAGGTCTCTTACCATATTTTGCTTCTTCATTCTAAAAATTGCATCAGAGTCCCTGTGTGCAAGCTGCTTGTGCCATATGGTGGCGCTGATGTCCTCCTTTCTCTGCTGCTGTTGGCAGGTGAAGCTGACATCTGGTGGTGGCTATTCACAGTTCACCTGGTACACTCCATTTTTCTCAGAGCCTGTAACATAAATCTGCCCACCACTGGTTACTTCGCATGTTCTATTGGCTTTAAACATTACATTGAAACCTTTTCTGTTTAATGATCGCACACTCAGCAAATTGGTTGTCAATCGTGGTACATAATGTGCATCTGTCACTACAAGGTCTTTGTATTTTTCTCCATTAAAACATCTCAAAGGTATTTTGCCTTTTCCTCTTATTGAGATGGATTTCCCATCAGCAACAGCAATGTTCTCCTGTGGCTCTTAGTTCAGTTCACTAAAGTTATCTCTGTTCCCACAAAGATGTTGGCTTGCACTTGAATCTAAGATTCATTGACCTCTGGTTTCATTAGAATTAGCTCCAAGAGCATTTTCTGCTCCGAAAACTGTATGCAGAGCTAATTTTTCCTTGGAATGCCTTCCTTTTGAAAAATCCTTTTTGTCTCTGCTTTTACAAAATCTAGCTATGTGCCCTGGCTTGTTGCAGGAATGACAAACAATGGGTTTATTGTTGTGCTGATGAGCAAGCAATGGCTTCTGCTCACGTTTCCCTTTTTCTGCCAGGTAACCAATGTCTTTTGTTGACTTTTATGGAAATACAAATAATTTTTCTGTCTCCTCGCTTCACTTCTAATTGCTCCAAACAATTGAGACAAATTCATCCCTTGTAAATTCTGCGCTGCTACAAAAGGGTAATATTTGTCAGGTAATGAGCTTAGCAGAAAACCCATTTTTAGTTTTTCATTCATGAAATTTTGAATTGTGCTCATCCTTTCAAAGATAGACTGCATTCTCAATAAATGCTCGTTAATATCCTCATCTTCTAAAAAACTAGATGCAATCAGTTCCCTCAGTAATGAAATAATCTTCTGATCATCATTTTCTAAATATAATGTCTTCAGGTTCTCAATCGTTTCTTTGGCAGTGGGAAGATCTTTTATTTCTGCCAGTCTGTGATCAGGTAGTGAACTAGAAATTAAAATCATGGCCCTTTTGTTTTTCTGTTCCCATAATCTCTTGGCTTCCTCAGAATCCCCCGGTTGTGGTTGAGGGGAATCTAAACAATCTAGGCTGTCCTGAAAGTCCAATCGTAGCCTTAGTCTGTATAGCCAAGCTGAAAAATTATCCTCATTCAACTTTGGGATGGGGGGAAGCCCCTCCTCCGTCTCCATTGTTAAAAGGAGAGAAAAAGAAAAAATCTGAACTGAGCCTTTTTAAAAACGTGCAAGCAGTTTCTTGACTGTAAGATCAAAGAAATCTCCTGGGGTGATATGTTGGGCCCATAACCCTATGTTGGGGTTGTTAAATGTTAAAAACCATGAGGAGGAGAGAGAATTCATTCCTACCTCGTGGAGAGCCATGAGGAGAAGAGAAGGAAAATGAGGGAAACAGGAAAAAAGACCGGATCCAAGCCCCTCCCACACAAAGCAGCAAAGCTAGGCCGCAGTGAAGCCACTCCTTGCTTCTTGTGCTCGTGTGAGACAGGCTTTGTTGAAACCCCATATTTTCCAACACATCTAACATCCTCCATTGTGTTTTCCCCCATTGTGTCCAGGGCTGCTAGACTGGCCAAATTTTCTCCACTTACAACATTAGGACACTGTATTATCTGAAGACCAGGTGACTTAGTGCCTGTTTACTGATCTTAGAGTGATGTTTACTAATTTTCATTTGACAAATATTTGTAGGATGTGAGGTTTCTGACAGAAGAGACTACAACTTTGTTAGTGCATGCTTTATTAGTGCATGCAAGCATGGTGGGGTAGGGTGCACAAGTGGCCCTCGAGGCACAGTGTAAGTGTGGTGGGGGTGGCTGCTGCTGGATGGGGGAAGGTGTGTGAGTGGCACACAAGCGCAGCAGGGCCAGCTTCTGCTGGGCAGGGAGGGTGTGCGAGTGTCCCGCGAGGCATGGCATGAGTGCAGTGGGGTCAGGGGTGGCTGCTGCCAAGTGGGAGAAGATGCGCAAGTGGCCTGTGAGGCATGGCATGAGCATGGCGGAGCCTGGGGTGGCTGCTGCCAGGCGGGGTGTGTGTGTGAGGAGTGACTTGCGACCTTCCCTGCTGGCTTCCCCATTGACTTTTCTTGCGAAAAGCCAATAAGGAAGGTCCCAAATGGCGATCTTGTGACCATGGGAGGTTGCAACTGTCATAAGTGTGGGCTGATTGCCAAGTGCCTAGTTGTGATCACATGACTACAGGGGTGCTGTGACGACCAGAACTTCAAGAAGAACTTCAAAGAAGTCCCCTTTTTCAGCACCGTTGTATCTTTGAATGGTTGCTGAATGAATGGTTGGTAAGTGAGGACTACCTGTATTTGAAATACATATGGTGTTATATTTGATTTGCCTTAATGTTCATATTTGTTTACTGGTATGGCTGTTAAGTTGTAAATTAATTTTATTGAATTAAATTCTGTATTTTTTTCTGATTTGTACCATGCTATGATAAAGGTGCATAACACATAAACTTTATTATCATTACCATCATCATAATCAATGGAAATTGTGCAGCAACCCTAAACAGTATCCTTTATAGCACAGCAGTCTGCATAAAATATTTCTGGTTTAAATTATGCAGAACATTGGATCCTGATTTAACATTCCCATTTTCAAGGTTTGTGAAGCATGTGTCAATTAAAATGATCTCATACCCTCATCTTAAATCAAATTGTTTTATGAATTAAATTAAGTTTGTCTATGTTGCTTTAAGGTTAGATCTTCTTGTTATTCTTCTCCTGGTCTGTCCTAGAGTTACTAATTTTAAGATAAAAGGCTACTAAGAGCTAAACAGTTGTTAACTTGCAGTTGTCTTTATCCACATGAGTCATTTTTCTGCTTCAGACAGAATTAGTTTCAAGCATGCAATATGATAGAAAATTTAAGATGCATGTTTTCTCCATAACACAAATGATGAATGATTTCCTAAAGTCTACCTGATTGTTTGAATTAATTTATATTGCACAATAACATGGTAGAGATTTAAAACTTGGACTTGGTTTAAAACCATCTATTCCAGTCTGTTGCATCAGACATAGCAGGAACAACACAATGAGGAGCTGACTTCCACCTTCAATTATGTACACTTATGTTCCCTGCAAAGCCACACTGCAATATAGTAAATTTAGTTAAATTATATTTTGGACCACACATATATCCCAATTTTTTCAACATATACATAAGATTAAAACAAAACTGCCATTTTGAGATGGCAGAGAAAACATCACTAGGGTTAAACAATTATACCAATTTGTACCTACTATTCAGTCTGCAAATTGAGATTTGCATGCAATAAGCCAACAAGTTTGGAAAACTCAACAGTGGCCACGGGATTGGAAAAGGTCAGTTTACATTCCAATTCCAAAGAAGGGCAATGCAAATAATGCTCAAACTACTGCACAATTACGCTAATTTCACATGCTAGCAAGGTTATGCTCAACACCCTACAAGCTAGACTTCAGCAGTATGTGAACCGAGAACTATCAGATGTACAAGTTGGATTTTGAAGAGGCAGAAGAACTAGAGATCAAATTGCCAACATTCGCTGGATTATGCAGAAAGCACGAGAGTTCTTTGCTTCATTGACTATGCAAAACCTTCGATTGTGTGGATCACAACAAACTGTGGCAAATTCTTAAAGACATGGGGGTACCAGCCCACCTTACCTGTCTCCTGAGAAATCTGTATGTGGGCCAAGAAGCAACAGTGAGAACCGGTCATGGAACAACCGATTGGTTCAAAACAGGGAAAGGAGTACAACAAGGTTGTATACTGTCACCCTGCTTATTTAACTTATATGCAGAGTACATCATGAGAAATGCCAGGGAGAAATATCAACAACCTCAGATATGCAGATGATACCACCCTAATAGCAGAAAGTGAAGAAGAACTAAAGAGCCTCTTGATGAAAGAGGAGAGTGCAAAAGCTGGCTTGAAATTCAACATTAAAAAACCTAAGATCATGGCATCTGGACCCATCAATCCCTGGCAAATAGAAGGGGTAGAAATGGAAGCAGTAACAGACTTCATTTATTTGGGCTCCAAGATCACCGCAGACAAAGACTGCAGCCATGAAATTAAAAGACGCTTGCTCCTTGGGAGGAAAGCTATGGCAAACCTAGATAGCATATTAAAAAGCAGAGATGTCACCTTGCCGACAAAGATCTGCATAATCAAACCTATGGTTTTTCCAGTAGTAATGTATGGCTGTGAATGCTGGACCATAAAGAAGGCTGAGCACTGAAAAATTGATGCCTTTGAACTGTGGTGCCAGAGAAGACTCTTAGGAGTCCCTTGGATTGCCAGAAGGTCAAACCAGTCAATCCTAAAGGAAATCAACCCTGACTGCTCATTGGAAGGATTGATACTGAAGCTCAAGCTCAGATACTTTGGCCACCTAATGCGAAGAGAGGACTCTTTGGAAAAGACCCTGATGCTGGGAAAGATTGAAGGCAAAAAGAGAAGGGGACGGCAGAGGATGAGATGGTTAGATAGCATCACTGAAGCAATGAGCATGAAACTGAGCCAACTCCGGGAGGTAGTGAAGGACAGGAAGGCCTGGCGCGATATGGTTCATGGGGTCACGAAGAGTCGGACACGACTTAACGACTGAACAACAACAACAACAACAATTCAGTCCACTCGGTTCTCCTTGCTCTTAGATAACATAAATAACTTAGATTTATTTTTAATAATCATTTTTGGATCATAAGGATTCAGGACAAGTCTTGAATAGGACTTGTTGGATAGGATCCATTTGCTTTTGAAATCAGATCTTTATATATATAAAAAAAGAAAATCATTGTGTTAATATATGCAGAACTGAATTAAGGAGAATCCAAGCAGTTCTGGTTTTTAATATGTTGTTTTAGATCAAGATGAGACAAAGTTATCAATAAGAATCAGAGGAGTCAAACTTTCAAGGGCTGTGTATAAATGTGTGTTCACTTTGTGATATGGGTGTGTCATGGGAAAGATGCAATTCAGTGGGAATGAAATATTTCACAAATGTGGCTGGTAAAACAAGAACAGATAAGGCCAAGAATAAATGAACCAATCAGTGTGGATTTAATGGAGAGATGAGTGGTTGCTATGAAAGAAGTATGCTAAGGTAGTTTGGTTATATAGACAAAATAAATGAGAACTGAATTTCAAAACAAATACAGTGGTACCTCAAGATGCGAACGCCCCATCTTACGAAAATTTCAAGATACGACCAGCTCCGGCCGCAAAAATTTACCTCAACATGCGAACTCCGCCTCAAGCTACGAACCGGATCCGCGGCCATTTGCCCTGCTGCCATGTGGTCGCGGCTTCCAAGAGGAAGTGCTAATGAAATCTGAGCACGAGGACAAAAGCCCAAGGAAAGCAATGCAGAAAGAGGAACTGCTAATAAAATCTGAGCGTGTGGGGGGGGGGAGCTCCCGCTCCCGGCTGTGCGTGCGCACTGATATTGCTTTCACTGTGCTTTTGTCGCTATGGAGAAAGGAAAAAGGAAAAGGAAAAGCCATTTGCCCTGCTGCCACGTGGTCGCGGCTTCCTGTGGGCGAGATCGCGGTAGCAAGGAGGCGTTTGGTGAGGCTTGTGGTGTGTTTTGTGGCGTTTGGAAGGCTTTTGGTGTGCTTGTCTGCATGGCTCCAAAGAAAATGCAGAGCGGGCGTGGCAAGAATAAGGCTTTGCAGCTAAGAGGCAAAGAAGAGAGGAAACCCCTGAAGGAGATCTCCCCGAAGTCCCTCCAAACAATAACTCTCCCTCCAAACAAGACTCTCCCTCCAAACAATAACTGCCTCCTCACCCTATTCTCCCTCTTCATACTGTGCTTTTTTTCATGTTTTTGTGGTTTAAAAATAAAATGCATATGTTTCAGAACTGTTTGTAATTTACATTGAACCTTATGGGGAAATTTGCTCTTTCCTTTGGCCATAGCCCTTGGCCTGGTGATTGCTTTCACTGTGCTTTTGTCGCTATGGAGAAAGGAAAGAGCGTGGAGGAATGGGGGGGGAGGGGGAGAAGCTCCCGCTCCGCTGTGCGTGTGCGCAACATAAGCCTTTCCCCCCAGCGCGCTGATTGCTTTCACTGTGCTTTTGTCGCTATGGAGAAAGGAAAGAGCGCGGAGGAATCGGGGGGGGGGGGGCGGGGAAGCTCCCGCTCCCGGCTGTGTGTGCGCGCGACATAAGCCTTCCCCCCCATTGCTTTCAGTGTGCTTTTGTCGCGCGCGCCAAGGGCTATGCACAGAGGAAAGAGCACGGAATTAAGAAGAAGCAGCACGGGAGTGGGGAAGCTCCCGCTCCGCTGTGCGCGCGACATAAGCCTTCCCCCCCATTCCTTTCACTGTGCTTTTCTCGCGCATGCCAAGGGCTATGCAGGGAGGGAAGAGCGAGGAATTAAGCAGCAGGACGGGGGTGGGGAAGCTCCCGCTCCGCTGTGCGCGCGACATAAGCCTTCCCCCCCATTCCTTTCACTGTGCTTTTCTCGCGCATGCCAAGGGCTATGCAGGGAGGGAAGAGCGAGGAATTAAGCAGCAGGACGGGGGTGGGGAAGCTCCTGCTCTGCTGTACGCGCTACATAAGCTTTCCCCCCATTCCTTTCACTGTGCTTTTCTCGCCTGCCAAGGGCTATGCAGGGAGGGAAGAGCGAGGAATTAAGAAGAATCAGCGGGGGGGGGGTGGGGGTGGGGGTGGGGAAGCTCCCGCTCCGCTGTGCGCGCTACATAAGCCTTCCCCCCATTCCTTTCAGTGTGCTTTTGTCCTGCGCGCCAAGGGCTATGCAGGGAGGGAAGAGCGCGGAATTAAGAATCAGCGGGGGGGGGGGGGGGAAGCTCCCGCTCCCGGCTGTGCGTGTGGGAGCCTTTCTCAGATTTCATTAGCACTTCCTTTTTCTGCACTAGGGCTGACTAAAGCGCACCTGGGGAATTTCCTAGCCACTTGGGGACATGTGCTTCAGGATGCGACCAAATTTGGAGGGCGGATTAGCCGTAATTACATTGAACCTTATGGGGAAATTTGCTTCAGGATGCGACCAAATTCAGAGGGTGGAACGGATTAACCGTATTTACATTGAACCCTATGGGAAAACGTGCTTCAGGATGCGACCAATTCGACTTGCGATCAGAGTCACGGAACGGATTAAATTCTTATCTTGAGGTACCACTGTATAGGAAAGAAGAATGAATGAGTGAGTGAGTGGAGAGGAAGGATAAGACTGAAAAAGCAATGGTTGCATGGATTTGATGAAATCCTCAAAAAGGGAATAATGAGAAGTTTAAAGAAAAAAAAATCAATATATGAATCAGTATTTGAACTATTTAGTCTTTTTCCATATTTTACCTAATTTTGTTTACTATGAAGGGAATTGTGTGATAATTTCTATATGTTTTTCAGTTCTAGGTTGTATGTGAACCTTTTATGATGGTATTCTAAGTTTACATTCTTCCACAGTATTGAAAAAATGATAAAAGGAACCTATGAGTAGAAGACAGACATTAACTGTTGGGGCTGAAGCATAAATGGACACATTCAGTACTGCACCTAGCAAATAGTTCCCATGGAAACTTACTATCTCAGCTATGCAAGAAAGAGTACTATATTGTTAGCAACTACTTAGTCTGAAGTACATATAGCTATCCATAATGAGGTAGATCACCTGGTATAGAGCAGAAATGCAAAGTCTGTGAAATGTAACTTTAATTTCTGCCACTTGCTGCACCACAATACAGTTCACAATCAGAATGTCCCTCTCTAATATACTGTAACAAAGTGAATATGGATCAATAATCTGCCTTTCACGCAGATAGAACATATAGGCAATGATTATTTGTAAGTAACAACTTGTTTATGCAAGCAGAACAACGTGGTAATTGTGCTTTCCTGTATAAGAGACCAAGGAAAAGGTGAATATGGGTATGAGAAAACATGGCACATGAAACCAGTGGGAAAGAATGAAAGAAAAATATATAATGAGAAAATGAAAAGAGAAATTGAGCATGTACATAAAGAAAGGCAGAATGCACTTGTCACTTTTAATGGCTGTTCTGTTTGAAAAAATAAATCTAACATTTACATATCTAACATTAACATTCCAACATTTCTCTTTCTCATACTGAAATTTTCCTTGTCATTGCTGGTTTTCTCAGAGGTTACTTCAGCATCAACAATTCTTCAGTAGTAAAAATGATTCTACCTTAATCAGAATTTTAAATATAATTTCAGTCTGGTTGACAAACACTGGTTACAATTAACTACAGTTAATTTTGGTAATATCAGAA
Organism: Liasis olivaceus; assembly: GCA_030867105.1. Lineage (NCBI taxonomy): Eukaryota > Metazoa > Chordata > Lepidosauria > Squamata > Pythonidae > Liasis > Liasis olivaceus. The sequence goes on from CM061351.1 coordinate 63,666,035, forward strand.
TAACAGCAGAAGAGTTATCAGTTGCTAACCCCCAGACTTACTTTATTTATTTATCTATATCTATATCTGCATGTGATTTATGTTCAACTTACATCTGTGATCATTTTCCCTCTGGTTTTGTTCCTTTCTCTGTGGTTGGCTCGCTTCTGTTTCTGTTGCAAAACCCGTTCCCTGGTGGTACGATACTCCAGTGCAAATTCACTAATAATCTTGCAGAATTTATTGATGTTGACTTCACGGATTGCGTAAAGAGGATAGCCCATAAACAACAAGAAGGAGTGGAACCTAGACAACCAGAACAAGTTACTTTTTAGAGTTTTTCTATAATTAGTAAGAGAATCCCCACAACCATTCTGGAACTCTTGCAGAAAATGCAAGTTTGGCATTTTAGGAGGGAATCATGTAATGTAGGAAGAAAAAAAAGGATTTTAAAACTGACTCTGGGAAAAGTATATATTTTAACACATTTTCAGCAGAACAGAGTAAATTAAAGGAATGATTGTTTTTAAATTATGAACTTTTATTCTGTTTCCCAGGTGTTTCTGCTTTTTCATGCCTTTGAATCCCCTTGCCTTCATTCCAAACACTTATAAATAAAAACAGAGTGACAATAAAGGAACATGATAATTTCTTCCTGATTTATTTTCATGTGATGATACATAAAACAATTTTTTGGGGGGGAATGGAAGAACTGAATAATATATTGATTTTATTTGATTTTTACATTCGTATTTGTAAATCCAACGTCAGCAAGATTAAGATGTTTGGAAATAGTCTAATAAGGAAAAAAAGATGTGCATGCCATCCATCCATATTTCTCATCCTGATAAACTTCAGGTTCATATTGAATAGTACCCATCTATTATTAGATGGCTTCTTACTTCCTTCTTGTTCTGTAGTAGTACTTATTCATCATGAACTGTACTTCCCTATGTTTTAAAAAGAAATCATTAAAATATACTTAAAAATTATGAACCACAGTATACACACAAGTGCATTATTTTTAATTCTTGCTAACAATAAATTGTTATAACTGTGCAGTTGAAAAAATATTCAGTTGATGTGAATGAGAAAAGCATATAAAAGTTCTGCATAGGCCTCATTCACTTCAAAAAACTTACGTTATCCTAAGAATTAGTGACTGATTGTTCTCTCTCTTGCAGAATATCCCACAGAATATCTCCTTTTTGATAAGTATATTTTGTATGTAAACAAAATACCCAACTGTAGCTTGGATTTTGAGAAATATTTCCCCACATCGTGACTCTGGAAAGGGCAGTAAAAAGATGGTTACTCTGATCTGAATGCTATGGGTCAACACTTGTGCTTTGTGTAAAGGGTCTCAGTGACTAATCTTAATTTCTAAGGAGATATTAAAATGTTGTTTTTTTGAAAAAGAATGAACCTGTGACAAATATGTCTCCAGGGAGATCTGATCTGGCTAATCAGCCTTATTAATACTACTCCCCCCATGTGCTAACTTAGTCAGAAGCTGCTTTCCTAGCTAGTGAGTCAGTCAATCTAAAGTCAAGTACCATCTGAATATTATTTCTTTTTGTTCTTCTGCTTACCCCACATTGATACTGTTCTTCTCCAGGATTCCTCTTTGTTTCAGTGGGCTAAAATATCCTAGAAAAAGGCAATGGGGAACTATGGCTATACTGTTGCCAATAAAACTACATAAACATGTAAACATCAAGAGTCAAGCTTGATTTAAAGGAGTGATTGGCTTTATAGCCAATCAAAATATGCTTTCATTTATTTTGTTGCTAGCTCTATTACTGCAACCTTCCAAGACCAGCAATTTTCATTTGTCCACTATGTCTGGACAGTCTCATTTTCCTAGCCAAATAAAAGTTGGGTCCCAAATGTCTTTCCCCTAATCTTTTCAGACAAACAGATAGAATGTAATTGTAGAAAGAGAAGCCACAAACTGCTGCTTTAGTGGAATCCTTGGACTATCCCAGAAAAAAAATATTTCATAAAAACGTTGAAGAGCACTAGGCCCAGGACAGAATCCTGAGGTAGCCTACTGCATCTCTCTCTGGGACTTCAGCATCAGTGCTGAGCCCAGTCTTTCAGGATATGTTCAGGAATTACTGCCCCAGATGATTTCCCCGGGGCTGTTATAATTGCTATTATTCCCCACTCCCAAAGCAAGAAACACCTTAATACTTGTTTTTCTTTTCACTGAGATGAATGTTCCATGGATGGAGGAGGCAAAGGTCATGGATAGATCACCACTTTGCTAGCGTATGCAGATCTCAGGCTGGGGATCAGGGCAACTGTGAGACCCCTGTCCCTATTTGTGGGCATGGAATGTCCAGTTATTTCAGGCCATAGACCATTTGGCTTCAGAGCAATCTGTCTCTGTTAACTAAGCTTGTTTGTGGTCAGGCAGACATCTAGAATGCAGGTGGCAGAAATTCAAAAGCTAATAACAGAGCACAATTGGAATGTCTGCACTGTGGCTTTGAAGCTAGAGAAAAAGATGTTTTTCTCTTCCACCATTGTATCTTCAGAAAATCACCTAAGGGAGCTGTTCTGGGTGGCATGGGAGCTGGTCAGTCCTCTTGGGTAGTGGAAAGCCTTCTTTTGTCCTCAGCAATAAAACACTAAAGCTTTGCAAATTTTTTCTGAGTTGCTCATATCCACAAGCAGCTAAAAATACCATTAGTGAAGAAAATAGAGAGTGTACCAATGTTACCAATTTCAAGTTTTGTTTGCTTCTCTTTTAATTCCAGTTGCTATATTTTCAACTTGTGCCATCCCTAAATATGTATTTATCATATAAGTTCAATAGATATGGTGATGATGTACATCTTTGTCTCACTGCCTTTCCTATTCTGAATCACCTTGTTTCTCCAAACTCAGTTGTCACTTCTTGTTTCTAAGAAAAATAAATAATGTACTTTGATGCATCTATTAGCTTTAATATAGTCCACATTCTGGCATGACCTACCCAATCAAAGACCTTGCTATAAATAACGCAAAGGTAAACCCGCTTCTTAAATTTTCTTGCTCCCTCCATCTTACTGTAGCTGATCTTGTGTCTCCCTGCCTGTTCTGAAACTTGCTTGTTATTGTGGCATTTCTCTCTCGGTGGATATTTCTATTCTTCCTTGTAAGCTTTGTAAGAAAAACTTTGCTTGCCCGAGGAACTAAGTGCAGTGGTCTGGTAATTTCTGTCTCCCTTCTTTGGTACAATATATAATCCAATCCTTTCTAATCTCTAGACCGTAAAGTCTTGTTCCTTGATTGCTAACACAGAACTGATAGCATTTTCATTGCCCTTTCTCTGCAACTTCAACCAGTTCATTCAGTTTCTCATCTGTTCCTGCTGCTCTCAGATTTTTTCTCTTCTCAAATGTGCTTGTCATCCTAAAATTCCATCTGTAAAAAGATTTCTACTTTCCTTTAAATGCATTTGCCCCATTAGATCTTTTGAATATTCCTATTTAGATATATACTTTTCTGATTTCTTTGAACTTTTTGAAAAACCACTCACTTTAATTTACTTGTTTTATTGTTCCACTTCTTGACATTCTTGATCAAGATTTCTGTATCCTTTCTTTTATGTTGAAAGTTTGCATTCATTTTATGTCCTTCTTATTGCCCACAGCTTTTATCCAACTTTCTCTGGCTGTAATGTTAGATTGTTCTGAAAACCATGTAAATCTTTTGTTCTCTGAACTTTAGGAATGCTTTTTTCTTTTTGCTTCAGCTTTCATACTGTCACTCATTTCTTCACATAACTCTTTTGCATATGTTAAGTATACTGAATCTGCTCCTTAGAAACTTATGCATTCTTGCTGTATATTGTCCAGGTCATATTTTGCTGGCACACCTACCCTCTTTCATTTTCTATGTTTAACTCATATATTTAACACCTCTCCCTTTAATTTCCATGCAGTCTGTTTATGATCTGTTCCACAGTTTATATCTGGAAGTGCTGACAGGATCACACAACTTTTTATCTTCTGTCTCCTTTTACCTTCAAAGTGTTGTGCATCCAATGAAGTTCATGGGCAGAATCTACATTTATATAGTTAGAAGCAGGTATTGATAATAAACTAACCTTTCTCCTGCATTACTGCATTTATTTATTCCAGATCTTTCCCAGTTCCACATTCTCTATTCTCCAATTTTTATTAATCACCTATTAGTAATACTAATACCTTTCTTTATGTCATATCATGTAATTTGCTACAGTATTCCTTGGTGGTCTTCCTTGATTGCATCAGTAGTAAGTACATGTTTATGTATAACACTGATGTACAAGATAGCCACTAATTCTAACAGATATATATTTTTATTGGATTACAGCAGAATGCATATTTTGTGAGTATCAGTGGCATTTCATTGGTGGCATGGAGGAATGTTCATGCAATAATCTAGGTTAAAGTGACTGATTCTAGTCTACTTCTTCACATCTTCCTAAAAAATCCACTTTATTATGCTTCCTTTTATCTTGGCCAATTTCAGTTTTTCCTTGGTTCACATTTCCCCTATTCCATGTTCTGTGGATATCCTTGCATAGGGAAGAACCTCAATACTGGCACCAGCAGTGTAAAGCACCTTGCAGCTTCAATCTGGCCACATCATCACCTTTAAATCTCCTTGAGGACATTTTGGAGCCTGCCTTACTAGCTATAAGAATGCCTTTCAACCTGGAGTGCATGTCTCATTATCTAGCACCCAGACATATCTAAATGCTACACCCTGTCAATACAGTTTTCTTGGAAACAAGATGACTCCAGTTAGAGATGACAGCACTCAGACCTGTCAGCAAACTCCTGACTTTACTAATGCTCCATTTCTATAATACTTTTTCTGTTTGCAATTTGCATGTGTTCTGCACTATCACATATTTACAGTTCATTTAACGAGCATTTTATTCTTTATTTTCTATTTTAAGTTTGACTGCTAATCTTCCCAACTATTATTGTACATTTTGGCTGTTATTCAAAGAAATGTCTTAAATACCTTGATTCTGTATGTTTTTATGTGTATAGACAACATCTCTATTAATTGGAGAAATTATTTTATTATGGTATGAGCCAGTCTGGTGTAGTGGTTAAGGCTCTTAGGCTAGAAACTGGGGGACTGTGAGTTCTAGTCCCGCCTTAGACACAAAGCCAGCTGGGTGACCTTGGGCCAGACACTCTCTCTCAGCCCTAGGAAGTAGGCAATGGCAAACAATTTCTGAAAAATCTTGCCAAGAAAACTGCAGGGACTAGTCCAGACAGTCGCCAAGAGTTAAAAACTGACTTGAAGGCACAATAAATAAAAAACAATATTATGGTAACTGGATTTAATTAATTAAGATCCACTTTTGGCTATTGTTTAAAGATCCTGTAATGGCTATTTATTAAAAGATGATTTAAAATTTGGTAACATCCTTTAGATTTTACTGTACTGGTCACACAGCACCATCGTAATATTTGCCCAGCTGATTTGATCTTGCAGAGTTGGGGTGCTCTGGATTCCTTTGATTAAACAATGTCATTTCTTGGGACCCTAGAAGTGCCTGCCCTCTGGAATGATATTCACCCCAAGATCTGGATGACCCCCACTCTACTGTTGTTTATAAGGACCATGAAGACTGGCTTTTCACCCAGGCCTCTGATGAGGGAGAGTGAGACCCTTGTCCGTCTGGTCTGTTGTGCTTGCTATCTTTTATTGGTTTTATTGCAATTTCTTTGTTTGATTGTTATGAGCCGCCCAGAGTTGTTGGGAGTTAGGTGGCATACAAGTTTAATAACAACAACAATACTGCAGAAGCTACAGAAAGAAGTAGGAGATGAAGAAACTGGAGAGGGGTGAAATGCTTTTAATAGTGGCTTTTGTGTACTGTGATTCTTTTATGTTTTTGATTGTCTATTATATATGCTGTATTTCTGAGTTTTTTATTAATAGCATATTGTAGATTTTGTCACAAAGATGGCTTAATTAAAAAAAATATTTATTCTAAAATATTTAGTGCTGAAATCAATCAAGCTATTTTCTGAATTTTAAGGGAAAGTTTCCCCCCCCCAAAAACCAGGCGTTCTCAATGTGTGGGTCATGGCCTCCTGTGGGATCAAAAGCACATTTGAGGGAGGGGGGATCACACATTTTTTAGGCTTGTACATATTTGTCCAGACAGAGGAAGGATATGGTCTGATGAGGCTCCAATTATATTTGATTGCTCTGACTGATCCACTGACACCCCCATCTCAACAGCCAATGTTATTTACTTACCCCTAATGCCTCATTACTAACTCTTCCCTCCATGAAAATATGGAGGCTTTCTGAGGGAGGGGGTAGTCAGCTGGTCACAAATGTGATGGAAGTAGGAGTTCCCCCCTTCTTCCTGAGTCTGCCTTCGTCCAACCTGGCTAGAAATCCCTGAGGCAGGGCAGGCATGAGAGGCATCTGGAAGTCATGCTGGGCTGCCTAGCATTGGCACCTGGGGGCTCTGCTTGTGTGCTCAGCCACTGGATTGGAGAGGGTCTGGCAATGGCAGGGAGGAGAGAGAAATAATGGTTGCTGCCACTGCCTTCTGTTCCTTCTGCTTGCGAGAGCTATGGTGGATGCCAGCAGCTTGAGTGGGAAAGGTAGAAGCTATGCCACCAGCTTCCCTGCTCACCGTGGGGAGGAATGAGATGAAGCCATGACGAGGCAGGAATACCACACCAGACCTGTCTGGCAGCAGCACATTCCCATGGATTGCAGACATGAGTCATCCAGGCTGTGTACCTTTCTTAAGGTCCTCCACCACCATCTCCTTAGCAAAGAAATGTCAGGAGGAAGAGCAAAGAGTGGTTTTCCTCCCTTCATTTGTTTCACACTTGGGCTTCAGAGGAACAAAACCACTGAATGAAAGAATCTCCCTCCCTAAGAGTGGCATAATGTTGGAGTGGCACCAGGGAGTCCCAGGTTCAAGTCTATCTTTAGCTATGGAAGCTCACAAAGTGATTTTGGGCCAGTCACTCTCTCTGAGCCCAACCTAGCTCTCACAGTTGTTGCAGGAAGATGTGCTTTGTATGCTAAATGAAGGTCCTGAATGAAAGGTGATATAAATCTAATAAACAAATACAGTGGTACATATATTCATAGATGTACATATACATATATAATGAATACCCATAGTGCTGCCCCAAGCAGTTTGGCCCATGGAATGGGTGAGCAGGGGGTCTGTCTTAATGAATGCTACCCAGATGAAAATTTGGAGACTTTCTGTGGGAGAGTCAGTCAGGAGGGCTTCATTCCAATTATTAAAACCATTTTCAGAAATTAATTTAAATCAATTATATCTTGACAATAGCCCCCAGGTATTTTGAAAAAGCATAATTCTATCACAATATTTGCATATATTAATCACACTGTGCCTTGATGCTCTACCTGTTAATTATTCTTTTGTGGACAATCTTTAAAATTATTATTCTTTCTGCACAGTCTTTGAGGAACTCTGATGTTTTTTGCTTTAATGTTGATTTCATTTCATGCTTTGCAATGGCCTTCAAATGATCCCATGATGCTTTGCATCTTTTTTCCATTTGACATAAGTTATCCTGAAGCTGTTCAAAGTCAACCTGAAAAGAAGAAAAACAATACAGAACTGGTATATATACTAGAACTTCACCTGTGCAGCATACAGAAATGCCTTGTCTTTCATCATGATTTCCAAACTTTGTGACACAAGAATCAAAATTCCTCTCTGGTTGTGGAAGGTAGTTCACAAGAAATAAGATATCCCGATATCAGGGAACAGAGAGTTACAGAAAGAGTACTTTCAATAAATCAGTGCTTCTCAACCTTGGCAACCTGAAGATGTGTGGACTTCAATTCCCAGAATTCCCCAGCCAGCATGCTGGCTGGGCAATTCTAGGAATTGAAGTCCACACATCTTCAAGCTGCCAAGGTTGAGAAACACTGGTATAAAGGAAGATGATTATTCTGCCAGGATCATAAACCTGAGTGAGATTTTTCTAGCAGTTTCTTCAGGTAAAGAAGGGACAGATGACCAGATTATAATTTGAGATCTTTAAAAAGTGCTTGGTTTTGGCCAACATTATAAATTGGAGGAAATGTTGTACTTCATTCAAGCTGACAGAGAACTTAGGCAACATCACTAACTAAAGTATCATAATTATTTTTCTTAACTTTTATTTATCATACTGCAAGACACATTTAAATTTTGAATATTTTGTGCCAACAAATTTTATTGCTATAAATAAAGTTTAATGTGGAGGAAGCCAATAAATTCCTTAATAAAATAAACAAGACAAATGCTCTTAAGGTCATTAGCCATAAAAGGTGTTTAGATGGCAGTGCTCCATAGTCTTATAATGGTAAAACAGGAAAGGCTAGTGAGATTTCACTACATAAAGATACACATGCAGTGATTGTGGATGTATATAAATTGAAATTATTTTTTGTCATTATACTAGATCATTGAATACATGTTCAAAGTGAATTAGGACCAACTTCTTGCAAATATATACCTTTTAAATAGAGAAATTCCAATTCTCTTTTGCAGAAAAAAACGAACAGTAATATTTTAAAGAACCCTAAATTCACTAAACTTTTATATTTGACATATGACCTAGACTTGGGGGATGGAAGACAATTCAATGTATGGAGGTTGAGATGCAGAAAGATTCAAATCCACTTTTCAATAAACTCAGGAATATTCTGAAAACAACAATAGTAAGATTGGTTGAGATTTAGGTGCTACTGACTTTGAAACACTGAGACTAGCCTGAACCAATCTTTTCATCCTTCCAGTAATTCCTTCCACTCTGTTCAGACTACAAAAAAATGGTACTATATTCAGTCAGTGATCTACCCCCTATATATATATTTTTTTTACTTCTTATTTTGCGAGTTTTCTTGGTGATTTTCCAAAATAAAATGATTATATGAGGGAGATGCTAAGGCATCAAATCATTATTCCTCTGTTCCATTTAGATCAATGAAATGATAGGGTTTCAGCATTATGCCACAATAGCTGAACTTCTATGGGGAAGAGGGAGAAACTGGCTTGTGCCCAAGAGCTATGAATCAGGATGAAGCAAGTTTTTACCAATGGGAAAACAAATCATTTAGAAGATCTGCAGAAAATACAGCCTCTTTTGAGATTCTAGATACATCACAGCTGAATGAGAAATACATCAGCTTTGCTAAACACAGATGATGGCATGAGTTTACACAAGCATGGAACTACTTTTGCAGTTGTGCAGATTCTATATGGAAATGCTTTTATTTTATTATATCTGTACCAATGTCCTTAATACTTGATTATGTGTCATCAAATCATTTTCAACTTCTAGCGACCACATAGATTTTCTCCATGATGATCTATCCCTAACCTGTTCTTTCAAGGCACACTTTTAATGAAAATGACATGTTACTTCAATAACAGTAGCCACTAGATGTAAACATCCTGACCCCTAGCTACAGTTTAGGTTTGAAAATGGACTTTGTGCTGACTTTTCTCTTGACTTACATACATTCCTCCTTATATTTATGTTTCTTAGGTGCACATACATAAACAACTTGCTTAAGATAGGAGGCCATATAAATCTTATAAATAAATAAATAAAAGAATGAATGAATGAATGAATATTTTGTGGTAATTCTGAAATTTTCCCAAGATAAGACTCGAATTCTCAAGTGGCTAAGATAATACTTGTGATAATGGAGTCTCCACTTAACACTGCATTATGAACACTGGTATCAACTTAAATAGTAATAAGACCTATTGTATTCAATGGGACTTACTTCTGATTGGATACATACAAGCTTGCACTATGTGTTGCCTTAAATGCATCAAATTATGTCTAAATGCACACTAAACAGCAGCCACCTAGCAAATCTAACACCTTTTCTTTCTTTTAAAATTCTATTGCACTTGGATTTTTTTCCATACCTCATTTCAAAATATAATTCATTTTGTACCCTGAAAGGAATTGTTAATGTGAACATTTTAAGTTCTTTCAATCCCTAACTCATACAGAAAATGAAAGCATATTTACAATTAAGCATATTTGCCACCTGACAACAAGTGGCAGTCAGATCTTCATAAAGATATCTTTCAAGAAATATCTAATTGTGAGACTACGTTTTCTGCTGAGTCAAAACCAACATGGATATTAGAGATACACAGTTTCTTGAGAATTTTAAAAATAAGCAGTTTTAGACGCCACAATCATTAATTGCAAGAAGTGTTGTAGTGTTGCTTAGCTTAAAAATAATATATCCCATCTCAAGCTACTTCATAGGATTCTACAAAACTCTGGTTGGAAGATTTTCAGTGAATTGTAGGTAGCAGAGAAAAGGATATAATAGTAGTATCCAGCACTCCTCTTCTACTGATTGGTGGCCACCTGAAGTGGCTTTCCACTACAAATAATGTTTAAAACCTACCATCTTAAATGACTATGTTCTCTCAGTTAACAGCTAATTTAGTGTATAATCTACATTGAGATGTAGAAAGTCATTATAATACTTTAAACTTTGCACTAGGAAATCCCCAAATGAAATATAGAGGAAATACGCTTATTCAGTTTTATTTTGCTTATTCAAAATTTTATTTTGCTTATTCATTTAGTTGTTAGTTTTCACTTTTCAAAATAGTGTGTTTAGCTAAGAAATACAAATAGGATATACTGAGTGAAGAAGATTTAAAGAAGATTTAAAATGTAAATTTAAAAATTTAAAATTAATATTTAAAGTTTTAAGATTTAAAATTAAAGTATTATAAAATTAAAATTTCATTAAAAATATTATGTTAAGTGTTAACATGCATTCCTTTTCAGTTAACTCCTTCCTGGCTAAAGGCCTGGCCTGAATGTTTGGCATGAGATTATCTTATTTTAGAAAACTATTTTGAAATTGTAACGGTTACAGAATACATCAGCACATGTGCTGGTGAGTGAGAGCTGCTACAACCATGCAACACCTATATTGTGAGGGCTGCAGTGGCTTCTAATATGTTTTCAGGTACAATTTAATATGTCCCCAACACCTGCAGGACCACCTTATCCAGACCGAACTGACCAATCCAACTATGCTCATTGCTTGATGAATGTTTCTCTTAAGAAATTAAAACATTGATAAGGTTACTGTTGAAATCTTTATAGATATTTTCCTATCTCTAATATTCCATTCTTAAATCAGGTTGAGAGGTTGACTCCAGGCCTTCGTAGGATGAAATTATTTGCAAGATTTCTTATCTGGATTTAAAAGGCCATTGCAGTTTAGGGCTGCATCAATAGAAGTAGGTTTTAAACATCCAGGCCTTCGTAGGATGAAATTATTTGCAAGATTTCTTAACTGGATTTCTAATTTGGTCTGATTCTGAGACTCAGGGAACTTTGATTATTTTAGTGAACCATATATGCAGGATATATTTTTATACGATGTATTGATTAGCTTGCTAAACCAAGGAATTCTGTGGATATAGTCTTTCTGGATCAAAGCATTTGGCATTTCTCATGACATTCCTGTGGACAAGACTGATAAATGTGGGCTAGTTTAGAGCTTATTGTGATCTGATGGATATGCCCTGGTTAAAAAAGGGTCTCTTGCATCAATCTGGAAGGAAGTATGATTTCGAGAATACAATGAAAAGGATGCTTATCAAATTTGTTGATGATATGAAGTTAGGCTAGTACTTTAGACGACAAACTCAAATTTAAAGTGACCATGATAGGCTTGAATATTGGACCAAATCCAGAAGCTTGTTCAATTGTGTCAGGTGTAATGTCCTGTGTCTGGGTATGAAAAATAAAACGCTGCTAATCATAAAATATATGATTAGAGAGACCTGGCTTGGTGGCAGTGTGTGCAGGGGTATCTGCAGGGGGAGGGGTCAAAACAGTCAAGATGATAGGCACAATCATATGATTGAAGCTCAATCTTTTTTTTATGTGCATGCTATGCTTCAATGACCAGTTGCACTCACCATTTTGACTTTTTTTACCTTCCTGCAAATGCTCCTGAATGTGTGTAAAAAGGATCTAGGAGTACTAGTGGATCAGCAGCTGAAAAAAAAGGAAGCAATATGTCAGCCCTTTGGGGTAGACCAGATCAGGAAAAAGACTCCACAGGAAGTCAAGAAATATACGTTATCGAGATAGGCTGTAATAAAAGAATCTTGCAAGACTGTCTGTGCTTTACCTCCCTTCCTTCTTATATCTCACTGAATCAGGGAGGAGCCTGCCTAAGTCTCTTCTGAATACTATCTTGTTTCCCAGGACTTAAAGAAGGCTTCAGCCCTCTTTGCTTATATAATGGTTCTTGTCTATTTCCTTCAAGGTCATTTTTGTGATTCTCTACACAGTGTCAGGCAGCACCTAAAAGGCCAAAGCAATCTTTGGTTACTTTAACAGACTATGGAAGGTAATTGTTCCATTGTATTCCATGCTGCTTAAGCCACACTTCTAGTACAGTATGCAGTTTTAGATACTGCACTTTAAAACAGATGTGAAGACAATGAAGTAGATTCAGAGGAGAGCTACCAGGTTAACAAGTGGTCTGGTAACCAAGCTGTATGAGAAATGACTAAAGGTGATATGGAATAGGAGCTATTTACAAATATCTGAAAGTCTGAAAATGTTTAAGATGGTGTAGATCTATTTTCTCTTGAAACTGAGAGTAGGACAAGGACTAGTGGACTGAAATTAAAGGAAATTCAAATGAAGTATTTGGAAGAATTTCCTGATGTAAAAAAATATTAAGCAGTAGAGTCATCTGCCTAGAATAGTGATGAACTCCAAACCTCACTGGAAGTTTGAAAAAGGGGCAGGATGGTACCTATCAGTAATGATTTAGTATATTCCTATTCCAATTTCTCTGAATCCTTAACATGAGATGCCTGGAATTGGTCATGCAAGGTCTGTCCAATGCAGGGTAGAGTGGAATTGTTACATTCTATGATATCGAACCTCTACTTCTATTGATGCAGCCCTAAACTGCAATGGCCTTTTAAACAACCATGTCATACAGTAGACTCATAATTCAGCCAGTGATCAGCTACAATTTCAAAATCCTTGTTACACATAATGTTGTTCTATAGCTGTGCACTTGATTCTTTTTTCTATGTGAAGGATGTTGTATTTATCTATATTACATTTCATTCTATTATTTGAAGCTCACTTCTTTAATTATTGAGATCATTTGTAATTTAAATTTTTTTTTCAAGAGTATTAGCAATCCACTCATCAGTAATCACTCTTTCAGTGTGGTTTTTAAATCTGTTGTGGCTCTACCTAATAGATATGCCAACGACCCCTTATTTAATTAACTTGGTAATCAGAATATAATGTTATATGTTTTACTGAAGTCAAGACATAATGTGCCTATAACATTCCTGCAATGGATTAAGAAACTTACCCAAAGAATAAGTATTGTATGACTAATCTGACAAGGCTTGTTTTTCATAACCTGATGCTGACTTCTAATAATTTTTGCATTGTTTTCAAGGTGCTTATACACAGATTGCTTTATGATCTACTGTATAATCTTCCAGGATTTTGATGTCAGATGAACTGGTCTGTAATTTACGGGATCTCCTTTTCCTCTCTTTTGGAGGTAGGGACATTTGCCTTTCTCATGTAAGCTCATGTCACCCTTTCTCCAGGATTTCTCAAAGATAATAGATGACTGGCCAGACTATCAATGAATCCCCCCAGAACTCTGGGTGCTATTTTAAATCACCTAAAATCAGTGATATTCCCTGAACATGTATCTCTCAAACTCAAGATGGAGTCTTGCTTCTTCAACCAGGTCACCACAATTGCCTAGAGGAGCACATATACTCTTCTCAAGAAGACTGAGCCAAAAGAATTGAGTAGTTTTTGTTTCTTTCTTTTTGCCTTTTTGCCATCTTTGTAAACTGTTGTTTTTGTTGACAATATATTGACAATTTATTGAATTTCAAAACACTGTAATAGTTTGAGATTAAAAGAATAGACCATATATTAAAAACTTTATCAGGAATCTATTAAAGAGAAAAGGGAAAGGAAAATTTCTGTGATCTAAAAATTACAGTGAATGACATAAAACAACTGTATTTCTAAGTTTACAAGGGTGATTTGAGAAAACTGATAGAAAAGCAAAATTTAAATGTTGCATGTAAAGCATTTTATGTTCCTTATGACAATGTACCCTGCTACTAGAGGATTTCCTTGCATTAACTGACATACCTTGGCTGATCTAGTGATGGCTCCAATCTCAGAATAAAGATCTGTGCTATCTGGGAATTTTTCCACCACAATTGTACATACATGATAAAGAAGGGACTGTTTATGGACTGTGTCTTTGACTTCAGGAACCTTCTCAAGGTAGGTTAGTTCAAAGGCTTTAGTCTGTGTGGAGAAGAGAAAAAGAAAAAAGAATCAAATAATAATATTAGCAAATAATCATATTAAGTATATTTAAATAATGGCACTCAATTTTAACTAGGAGTGACTTTAAACAAGCAATATCATCTCAACTATTGATAATTTATTATGGTAAAAAAGCAAATGAGAAAAGATGTGGTCTAGAAGAACTATATCTTCCATTTCACATATTAATAGGAAGTGAAAAGAATGATAAATTGCAGTCTAGAGGCACCTCATAAACCTGTTATAATAATTGTGGCTTAAAGATGAGTAAGTCTTCAAGTTAAAAAACAAACAAACATTGAAATGAATGGAACTGAGTGGTTCACCTATCTGTATTTCTTAGCTGGCCTAGAGTCAGTGGCACTGAAGGTAGCCAAAATCCAGCAGGACCAGAAAATTTGTAATTCACCTACTGCAGTCCCATCAAAGGTTATCAACAAGTTGACCTTGCAGTTCAGTCCCATACCCAGGCCTGAATCCTGACTGAAAATGGACCATATAATTTGTTTCATCCAGGGGTCTCCATAGCTGCAAACCTATAATCTTCTGAATTTTTCTCTAAAAAAGGAAAAATTGGAAATTTGTTGGTAACCATCCAAAACAGCTAGGTTGAGCTATGGCTTCTTGTGGAGGAGATATATTACTGTCTTTTCAAGGAGGGAGGAACAAACCCCTTACTCAGGGAACTTTCACCTCCTCCTTCACTCAGCTTCCTGTCATCCTTCTACAGCTTTCACTAACCAAGTAGGGCAGGGATCTAATACACAAACAGTGGATTATCCACTTCCTCAAGGACTACATGTACAAACTGATCCCAAATGACTTCACCAGTCCTCCATGGTCTCAGCTGGACTTGGTGAGCCAACTCTAAGTGAGTATTATCCTTCAGGTTTATTTATTTAATTACTTAAATAAATAATACATTATTTACTTTTCTAATTACTTAGAAAATTTATATTGCCACCCAACTCAAACATGACTCCAGGTGGCATACAAAACCATTAAATAAATATACAAAAGAAAAATAACACATACCACTAAAACAAACCTAAACCATTAAAAGACAATCAGGACTAAAATAGATTATAGTTCACCAATTGGGAACTCTACTCAGATGCTGAGTGAATTCATCACAAAAGCTGAGTAGACAATCTTCTGGCCCGGTTTCCTTATTAGGAACCAGATCACTTTAAATAATGCTGCTGGGTGGCTATCTGTGCATGTAGTAGGAGTGGAGAAATAAACATGCTTCATCATCCATGCCACCGTGGAGTAGGCTTGAATCTAAGCTCTTACACATGTTTGAACAAATTCATTCTTCATTTTACCCCAGCCATGCATATCTCTTCTGCTGTATTACTCCCAGTTTTCCACATAAGTAGATCATTCCTAAGCGGGAAACAATATTGTGGTGGCAGTTGCCAATTGCTCTGTGCCAATAAATGGCCTTAAGTGTAGGAGGTAGATGTCTCTTGGCTTCAACTGAAAGACTGGGTAGTGAAGCAAAGGGCCTGTACTGACTTCAGAGTGAAAGGCACTAGCATCTTCCTACCCCTCATCCCACAATCACAAGGCAGCTGAATAAAAGCCCAAGGCAGAGAGAAAAAAAAGCAAAAAGTCCCCCCCCCTCTTTTGGGGTTCCCCTCCCTGTGATGTTTGCACTTGTTCTCACTTGCCATTACAACATTGAACAGAATTCGCATGGGCCTTGGTAGATATGCAGATGCCCTTTATAAGTGGGGCAAAATAAGATCACTGAATTGTGATTGTGGGGCTGAAAAACAAGCTATCCAACATATAGTGACTGAGTGCCAAAACAGAGCCTATACTGGAGATTTTGTTGATTTCCTGGCTGTGACAAATGAAGTAAAAAATTATATGTGTAATCTAGACATATAATTTTATATTTTATATTTCATATTTTGTATTTAATCTCTTGCATTTTTATTCTACTGAATTGCGATGTGAATGTTCCATATGATTAATAATAATAATAATAATAATAATAATAGGAATAAGAAAATATTGGTTAATAAGAATCAGTTAATAGTCAGATTTACTCACATTGGTTCCATTAAGAAAATTCCCAATAGCTAATAGAGTAGAAAGAATAAATCCAAAGGTTGCATTGTTCTCTAGCTGGTCCATTCCTTCCTTCAGGTCCAAAAGTGGCTCTGCAATCTCCTGTCATTAACATGGAAAATGTTCTTCTATATCAATTAAATCTTATGAACAGGCACTTTCATCCTTAATAGTGAATAATTCTTTTCAGGTCAAGGATGTTTCTATCAGTTATTTTTAATATGACTTCTAATTTGCTCTGTCATTTGACTGACCTGTCTATTCAGTGTTAGTACCTATATCCTCAATAATTTATAACCATTTACTTTATGCCTTCCTATCCAGGACTACGTTATCAACACTGTCAGAACTTGAAATCCTAGGGCATTTTAGCATAGAAGAAAGATATAACTTGGATCCCATGTATGGCTCTGGAAAAAAACAGTAGATCTATCATACCTGTCAGGCTGATCACAGGTGCCTAAAACTGAAAGTGATTTTTTCCAAGCACAATTCTCACAGAGTTCTGTTTAGCAAGATTAATTGAGATGAATCAGATGGTATCAGAAGAATCCCAGTAACTAAACTATTTTTAGTTTGGAATCAATATATGCCATGTATTTTAGGGCAGAGTCTTTTTGATTTTCCTTCTAACAGCCTTCGTATAACCTGGCAGCTCTTCTTGATAACAGGAAAGCTTACAGCTGGCTGATTATTTGATAGTCTCCTGAAACTATCTGGAAACCATCTCTTATAGTATCAAAAAGTGACTGCTACTTAAATTCTTACGCAACAAATGAAACCACTCTATACTTATTGATGCATTTTGGCCTTTATTCATTGCTAATTTTAAAAAACTTCTGCCAGATATTCTTTCTTCTTTTGAAACAAATATATATTTAAAAATACTTCAATATTCACCTCACCCAAAGACTGTTGCAATTATAGATACATACAGTATGTGCAAGGAAGCACTAAATTAGTGTACAGTCTGAAATCCTTGGGTGTAGGTCCCTCTAAAATTTGCTTTGATTGTAGTTCTGACACAAGGAGGCATAATAAAAACATGGAATGTATTCTTAATTGATTTAATTTATATCAAAATTTGTTCTTATGCTGGCCTCTTTGTTGTCACTGAAATACAATGTTACTGCCTCCTTCCTTTCTTATTTACTTCTCTATCACACTGTTGCACTTTATCTATTCTTCAGCCAAGGAAACAAATAATCTGCCAACTTCATTCCTTTCCTGAGCGCTGTTAAGCTTACTAAGTATGCTGCTTGACATTACCTTTGCATTCTTAATAAGTAACATTAACCCATATTTTTCTAAAACTGTTAGTTTTTATTTTCATAATATGGTCTTCAAAGTCTTCCTTACTTTCAAAACTTGTGTTTTATGCATATCTTAAGCTATAAGTGTTTGGGCTTCTTATTTTTGATTCTGCATGTCATCTCTTCCAGTCCTGCCATTCTTACTGTATACTCTATTCACTGTATAGCTTTAGTACACATGGTGATAATATATATTTTGGTCTCATTCCCTTCCCTATTCTAGTTCTTCAAATTTAGTTCTTTTAGTAGCTTACTATTCACTGTCAAGAATCATGCATTTTGGCTCATGAATTAGCTTTAATTCATTCCACATTCTGATATGATCTATATAATCAAAGGCTTTGATGGAGTCTATAAAGCAAAGGTAAATAGCATTTTTATATTTTCTTGTTCTTTCCATTATCCGTCTTAAATTAGCTATCTGATCTTGTGTCCCTATGATTTTTCTGAAACCTACTGTTCAGGAATGTAGGATTTTAAAAATTAATTTTCTATTATGTGAATGAACTTGGCAACTCTGTAGGGAGCATCTGGCTTAAAATAAATGAAAGAGCAAATAATAGCAATACTATTGCTGATGTCTAACTGTGGATCTTTCAAGGAGGTATGAAGCCATAGTAATAGAAGATTACTCCAATATGTGATGGGAGACAAACTCTGCCAAGCATGGTCCTTCCAGGAAAGTCCTGACATGCCTTGCTCACAACTTTTTCCTTCAGACAGTCAAGGAGACACAAGAAGTTCAACTATCCTTGACTTAATATAAGGTTGACTTATTTAAGAAAGTGGAAGAAAATGACCATGTAATACTGGAGTCCTTGATATTAAATAAACTGAAACACAGCTTGATCCAGTACATATCTTGGACTTCAGAAAAGCAGAGCAGGAGAAAGTAATGGAAGAAGGAACTCAAAATGGGAATTCCTAAAGGAGGAGATATTAAAGTCACAACTGGAAACTATTATAAATAGGAGAAATAGTGGAAGATAGCAAAAGAAGCCAATATGGCTATAAAAAAGTTTAATGAAGACTTGAAAACAAAGAAGGACATGTACAGGAAATGGAAAGAGGGCTGGGAAGATCAAAGAAAGAGCAAACTATAGAGTTGGCTTTAGAAAAGTAAAGGCTTAGATTAAGGATTCTAACAATATAAAAAAGTTTTCCTTGGAATGGATAGGGTAGGGTAGGGTAGGGTAGGGTAGGGTAGGGTAGGGTAGGACAGGACAGGACAGGACAGGATAGGATAGGATAAACAGGAGAGGACAGGTATGCTAGCTGTTCACGGAAGAAGGCAAAATACTAACAGGTAACAAAGAAAAGGCAGATTGTGTAAATTTCTATTTTAGTTAAGTCTTTTCCAATAAAAAGTATTGTTCCATCAGAAAGTTTTGTATGGCAAAACCCTGAAATTGATAGAAACACTGTGATGAAACACTGTACTTTGAATGAGTTTGAATCTCCAGGACAAGATGAATTATATCCTAGAGTACTGAAAGAACTCACTGATGCCTTGACTGAACTTCTATGTATTATCTTTGAGAAATCCTAGAAAATTGGTGAACTGCCAGATAACTGTCAGACAAAAAAATAATCAGATCTACAAACTACAGACCTAGCAGTCTGACATCAATATCTAGATACCTACTCACCTAGATGTTTCTAGAGCACATGACAAAGAGAAAATCTATAAGTATCTTGAAAACAATGTGGTCATCACCAGAAGTCAGCATGGATTGTCAAGAACAAATCTTGCCAGACTGCCTGCACTGACAGTGAAGAAGTTATCCTAAGGAGGTTACAATTGCTCTCCTATAATCCCAGCGTCCAATACTGAGACTGTTCAGGGAGATACAGAGAGCAATCTGTGATGTTTGAAGTGAACAATGTAACTTGCAGGCAATTTCCTCTTTTATATCCAAAGAGGCTTTAGTATATATGAAACCACTACTCTTTGCCTTGTCAGAGAGCAAGGATTTATTAATACGATCATTTGACTGTTGCACAATTTTGTCAGATTGTTTTACTTGCCCTTTATCAGCGCGCATGTCTGGAATGTGTGGCTTAGCTGGAGCTTCTGCATAAGCCTTAACAGACGTAGTGGCTCTGGCTTTGTATTTTTGAACAAAAGCCTCAAAATCTTTTTTCAGTGATTCCAGATCAGATGCTGAAATAATGAGATAATAGTTTGTGTTGTAAGAAGGCACTGCTCTGCCATAAACTCTGTTTAATACTCCCATGGAAGCCTCTCCATATTCTGATTTTGCTTCTTATTTTCATTTCCCTTGAGGTTAGCAGGTGAGTCAAGCTAAGATTTTCCAAGCTAAGGTAGTCCCTCACCTTCTTTATGGCTTCCAAATTTGCTCTTTTGTAAAGCTTAACATTCTTGAAACTATTCGAAATATTTATTTGAGCCATACTGATTGTTCCAAAAAGTATCCAAAATGCCATCCTACATGTAGAGACAGATATAGTCTCGTGGGATGCTAGAGCATGGTTTCTTCTTATTACCTTTCGGCTGTCAGGTTCAGCCGGCGCAGCACTGCTAGGAAACCCGGCCAGCCGCGCTGAGCCAATTCTACCGCCCGCTCGCAAGCCGGGGAAAAAGAGGAAGTGAGAGCTGCGGCTGATTAATGGGCCACCTGTGCCCACTTAACAAGGAAACCGCAGAGTGGATGTTTTGTATCCACTCTGATGAGTGGTGCGCACCGAGACAAAGGGCAAAGCCACGGGCTGCGGGAAGGCGATCACTGCGCGATCGAGAAAACCCCGGCTTTGCGCGCAACGGAAAGGACCCCGAGGAAACAAGACCACACCGGAGGGGCAGAGAAATCTAGGGACAATGGGAAACTGGCTGAACCTGCCATTGGGAACATTAAGGGGGATTATTGGGGTATCGATAATCCGTAACATGTAACTTGACGACAGGGTGAAACACGGGAAGGGGAGAGCTATAAATTGTACGACGAAATGTGCCAAGCCAGTCCTGGCTTTGTTTGTAACTGCTGTGTTACGCTTGAGTAAACTTCTTTGTTGAACACACGTGTCACGAGAGTTTCTCTGGACGAACGAGGGCAACCTTACATCGGCTAAAGTTAATTCTACTCCTTATAGGTTTGGCCCCATTAGCATTTAGAGATCATTTTAAATCATCATGGCTTAAAAAAACCCCTAGATAAAATTCATTTGCTGGGCTTCTCTATGGAAAGTTTGTCCTTGTTAGGTTCTGATAATGCTAAACTGCCCTGAAACAATGAATTTGGGATATAGAGCTCCAAACAATTTTAAGCTAGGTGTCACACCCCAAAGTATTTATCATATTCTTCCAAAAGGGTTTGCTCCAGCCTCTTATTTATCATCCATTACAATTCTGAAATTTGATAAGGCCTTCACTTCAGCCAGGCTGGATGCATTGCTGTCAGCAGTACTTTTTGGATGTTTTAAGGGTACTCCTATGTATCTTCGATTATGTCCATGTGGTGATGGCTCAATAGAAACTCTAAGCCACATGCTACTATGCTGCTCCCTATATAAGGACCCTAGATTGACCTTCATTTATCCAATCTTGTAGGAACTTCCAGATAGGGAGTGTGATTTCTACTTAACGTTACTTCTTTCAGACAAGGACTCAAAAATATCTTCCCAAATCTCCCAGTTTTGTGCTACTATCTGTACAATACACTGCACCATTAATTAAGTTTGGAACTTCTTATAATACTATTTTTATTCTGTTTTATTATATCTGTTCTTAATTATTTTAGGTCCTATTTATTGTTTTTTTTAATTTACATCCTATTATATTTGTTTATATTTATTATATTTATTCCCCTTCATAGATCACTGCCCTGTCGTGGCGAAGGGGCTTGTGTAACTCAGTGAAGCCATGAGCTATACCGTGCAGGGCCACCCAAGACGGACAGGTCATGACAGAGAGTTCTGACAAAATGTGGTCCACTGGAGAAGGAAATGGCAACCCACTCCAGTAGCCTTGCCAAGAAAACCCCATGGACAATGTTAAAAGGCTAAAAGATATGACGCCGGAAGATGAGCCCCTCAGGTCGGAAGGTGTCCAATATGCTACTGGGGAAGAGCGGAGGGCAATTCCAAGTAGCTCCAGAAAGAGTGAAGCGGCTGGGCCAAAGCCGAAAGGACGTTCAGCTGTGGACGTATCTGGAAGCGAAAAGAAGGTCCGATGCTGTAAAGAACAATATTGTATAGGTACGTGGAATGTAAGATCCATGAACCAAGGCAAGCTGGATGTGGTCAAACATGAGATGACATGATCGAACGTCGACATCTTGGGAATCAGCGAATTGAAATGGACAGGAATGGGTGAATTTAATTCAGGTGACCATTATATCTACTACTGTGGGCAAGAAACCCTTAGAAGAAATGGAGTTGCACTCATAGTCAATAAGAGAGTGGGAAAGGCAGTAATGGGGCACAACCTCAAAAACGACAGAATGATCTCAGTGCGTATCCAAGGAAAACCATTCAACATCACGGTAATCCAAGTCTATGCCCCAACCACTGATGCCAAAGAAGCTGCAGTTGACCGGTTCTATGAAGACCTACAACACCTTCTAGAACTAGCACCAAAAAAAGATGTCCTTTTCATCATAGGGGATTGGAATGCTAAAGTAGGAAGTCAAGGAGTAATCGGAATAACAGGCAAGTTTGGCCTTGGAGTACAAAATGAAGCAGGGCAAAGGCTAATAGAGTTCTGTCAAGAGAACAAGCTAGTCATAGCAAACACTCTTTTCCAACAACACAAGAGACGACTCTACACATGGACATCACCAGATGGTCAATACCGAAACCAGATTGATTACATACTTTGCAGCCAAAGATGGAGAAGCTCTATACAGACAGCAAAAACAAGACCAGGAGCTGACTGTGGCTCAGATCATGAGCTTCTTACTGCAAAATTTAGGCTTAAATTGAAGAACGTAGGGAAAACCACTAGACCACTCAGGTATGACTTAGATCATATTCCATGTGAGTACACAGTGAAGGTGATGAATAGATTTAGAGGATTAGATTTGGTAGACAGAGTGCCTGAAGAACTATGGACGGAGGTCTGTAACATTGTACAAGAGGCAGCAACTAAAACCATCCCAAAGAAAAAGAAATGCAAGAAAGCAAAATGGCTGTCTGATGAGGCTTTACAAATAGCTGTGGAAAGAAGGAATGAGAAAAGCAAGGGTGAAAGGGAAAGATATAAGCAACTGAATGCAGATTTCCAGAGAATAGCAAGGAGAGATAAGAAGGCCTTCTTAAATAAACAATGCAAAGAAATTGAAGAAAACAATAGAATGGGGAAGACTAGAGATCTCTTCAAGAAAATTGGAGATATCAAAGGAACGTTTAGTGCAAAGATGGGCATGATAAAGGACAAAAAAGGCAGGGACCTAACAGAAGCAGAAGAGATTAAGAAGAGGTGGCAAGAATACACAGAAGAACTATACAAGAAAGATCTTAATGTCCCTGATGTCCCTGCTGGTGTAGTCACTGACCCTGAGCCAGACATCCTAGAGAGTGAAGTCAAGTGGGCCTTAGGAAGCATTGCTAACAACAAATCTAGTGGAGATGACAGTATTCCAGCTGAGTTATTTAAAATACTAAAAGACGATGCTGTTAAAGTGCTGCACTCAATATGCCAGCAAGTTTGGAAAACGCAACAGTGGCCACGGGATTGGAAAAGGTCAGTTTACGTTCCAATTCCAAAGAAGGGCAATGCCAAAGAATGCTCAAACTATTGCACAATTGCACTCATTTCACATGCTAGCAAGGTTATGCTCAAAATCCTACAAGCTAGGCTTCAGCAGTACGTGAACCGAGAACTACCGGATGTACAAGCTGGGTTTCGCACCTAATGCGAAGAGAGGACTCTTTGGAAAAGACCCTGATGCTGGGAAAGATAGAAGGCAAAAGGAGAAGAGGACGGCAGAGGATGAGATGGCTAGATAGCATCACTGAAGCAATGAGCATGAAATTGAGCAAACTCAGGGAGGCAGTGAAAGATAGGAAGGCCTGGCGCAATATGGTTCATGGGGTCATGAGGAGTCGGACACGACTTAACGACTGAACAAGAACAACAAAAATTATATTTATTATTTTATACATACTACCTGTATGTATGTATGTACGTATGTATGTATGTATGTAGTCCTCGACTTACAACCACAATTGGACCATAATTTCTGTCGTTAAACAATGCAGTCATTAAGTGAGTCACACTCAATTTTACGACCTGGTCGTTAAGTGAATCACTGCAGCTGTTAAGTGAATCACATGGTCCTTAAATGAATCTGGCTTCCCCCACTGATTTTGCTTTTTGGAAGCCCCATGGGAAAGTTGCAAATGGTGATCACATGACCTTGGGACTCTGCAGCAATACATGCCGGTTGCCAAGTGCCCAAATTTTGATCACGTGTCTGCGGGGATGCTGCAATGGTTGTAAGTGTGAGGACTAGTCATAAGTCACTTTTTTCAGCACTGTCATAATTTTGGATGGTTGTTAAACAAATGGTTGTAAGTCGAGGACTACTGGTATATATGTATGTAACAGTTCTACTATTAGATATTTTATTGTATCTGGCTGTAAGGCTGTAGTAACTGGTTGATTGATTGAATCTTGCCAGACTAATCTTATCTAATTTTTTGATTGAGTAACTTAACAGATTTTGGAATGCTCTAACCATAATATATCTTGACTTCAGCAAATCATTTGACACAGTACTACAAGACATGCTAATTAGTAAGCTAGCTGGATGGATTTAAGTTACAGATTGAATGTTAGAAAAAACTTTACCACAATAAGAATACGACAGTGGAACCAATAACGTGGAAAAGTTGTGAACTCTCCTTCACTGGATGTGATAGTGGAGGCTAGTTAGCCATTTGTCTGAGATGCTGTAATATGGATTTGTATACTGAACAAGGGGCTGGATTCATTTCCTTAAATGGCCTGTTCCAACTCTATGATTTTACAGTTCTACTTGCAAGACTTCCCCCCACCCCTAGTTTTTCTACCAAAGTGCTACGGATGCTGAGAAGTATTTTGGGTGAGAGACTACTTCCTGATATAATTCTCATCCCAGTTAAAGTCCACTGTGCTTCAGATACGGCAATTAGGAAACATGAGCCTTACTTTTTAAGGAAAGGACTGAATACTCTTAATTGTTCCCCTAGTTATTCAAAATGGTATTAATGAAGGGCTCAGCAGAGAGTTATTCACTATAGTGAGAGTAAATAGGTTACATTAAAATCCAGAAACAATCAGCAATAAGAAATTACCTTTTCCACGAGCTCATAATCCATTTTAAATGCCCAGAGCTGAAGTCTAGGAGTGAGTTCAGTAATGGAAGACAGAGTCAGTAGGAACTGTTCAGCAGTACCAAGAGGAATATCAGGGTTGGCTAACTGAGCTTCTTGAATTTTCTGCTTCTCCTCTTCTGTGGGAATCATTGTGAGAATTTTCTAGAAAGACCCCCCCCGCCAAAAAAGAAAAATCCCATCAAAGGCAAACTACACAGAATGCTCACCTAAACTGAATGTATTAAAGCTGATCTTAGTTTTGTAAATTTTCTTGGCAAAACTCCTAATTTTTCTTGTTAAAAATCTGAGAATGATTAAGAATTATCCACATCAAAATTATGCAAATATTTACATTTAACTGATTTTAGTAATTGTTTAAATATTACAACTAACTATTTATAAAATAATTTTTATCTTTTCAATTCTGTGCAACCATAATGTAAAAAATGGTATTTCTCTGAAGAAAGAGTCTTGTACCTGCATATCCACCGCTAATTGAAGAGATATGTACGGACTCAGGGGTTCAAAAACATGCAGCACAAGGACATCACATATACAGGCTAAAAACTGTCATAATATGTTTGGGGAGACAGGGAGAAAACAGACTTATACACAATCCAATCTTTTAAGCAAGAATGGTGAAATCTCATGAGATCTCAGTGTTCCCACATGAGATTTTGCACCACACTGAGAAAAACTGCATGGGTTACACGTACCTGCTCCACCTCAAGTTAATTAAAATTTACTATGTAGTATTCTGAATTACCCAGGCTCACACTGGAATTTAGGCTACAGCTGGCTCCCGAACACACACCCAAACTAAACCTTTATGGAGTTGTATGATTTTTACATCTATTCCCATGATGTTGCCTTTTTTTTTTTTGGCTCTGTACTGGTTAATTGGAAAATAGAGGAAAATTTTATTGTGACATTGTAATGAATATGAATATGAATGCTTTGTTCAAAATTAAAATTGTGCCCTATATTGCTGATTGATTTTAAAAAGATCATATGTCTGCAGAAGGAGAAAATGTTACATTAATACTAATCAGATCAGTCCATTAAAAGAATTCATACATCAATACATTTTCAACCATTAGAACCTGGAAATAACAATATACAGGTGAAACTCGAAAAATTGGAATATCGTGCAAATGTTCATTTATGTCAGTATGGCAACTCAAAAGGTGAAACCAATATATGAGATAGACGCATTACATGCAAAGCGAGATATGTCAAGCCTTACTTTGGTATAATCGTGATGATTATGGCGTACAGCTTATGAAAACCCCAAATGCACAATCTCAGAAAATTAGAATAGTGTGAAAAGGTTCAATATTCTAGGCTCAAAGTGTCCCACTCTAATCAGCTAATGAATCCATAACACCTGCAAAGGGTTCCTGAGCCTTTCAATGGTCTCTCAGGCTGGTTCAGTAGGAATCACAAGCATGGGAAAGACTGCTGACCTGACAGTTGTGCAGAAAACCATCATTGACACCCTCCATAAGGAGGGAAAACCCCAAAAGGTAATTGCAAAAGAAGCTGGATGTTCCCAAAGTGCTGTATCAAAGCACATCAATAGAAGGCTATGTGGAAGGGAAAAGTGTGGTAGAAAAAGGTGTACAAGCAGCAGGGATGACCGCAGCCTGGAGAGGATTGTCAGGAAAAGGCCATTCAAAAGTGTTGGGGACTTTCACAAGGAGTGGACTGAGGCTGGAGTTAGTGCATCAAGAGCCACCACACACAGACGGATCCTGGACATGGGCTTCAAATGTCGTATTCCTCTTGTTAAGCCGCTCCTGAACAGCAAACAACGTCAGAAGCGTCTTACCTGGGCTACAGAAAAAAAGAACTGGTCTGTTGCCCAGTGGTCCAAAGTCCTCTTTTCTGATGAGAGCAACTTTTGCATCTCATTTGGGAACCAAGGACCCAGAGTCTGGAGGAAGAATGGAGAGGCACACAATGCACGATGCTTGAAGTCCAGTGTGAAGTCTCCACAGTCTGTGTCGATTTGGGGAGCCATGTCATCTGCTGGTGTTGGTCCACAAGTCCAGGGTCAACGCAGCCGTCTACCAGGAGATTTTGGAGCACTTCATGCTTCCTTCCGCAGACAAGCTTTATGGGGCTGCTGACTTCATTTTCCAGCAGGACGTGGCACCTGCCCACACTGCCAAAAGTACCAAAACCTGGTTCAGTCACCATGGGATTACTGTGCTTGATTGGCCAGCAAACTCACCTGACCTGAACCTCATAGAGAATCTATGGGGCATTGCCAAGAGAAAGATGAGGGACATGAGACTGAATAATGCAGCGGAGCTGAAGGCCGCTATTGAAGCATCCTGGTCTTCCATAACACCTCAGCAGTGCCACAGGCTGATAGCATCCATGCCACGCCGCATTGCGGCAGTCATTGCTGCAAAAGGGCCCAAACCAAGTACTGAGTACATATGCATGCTTATACTTTGCAGAGGTCCGATATTGTTCTATTTCCAATCCTTGTGTTATTGATGTCATGTAATATTCTAATTTTCTGAGATTGTGAATTTGGGGTTTTCATAAGCTGTACGCCATAATCATCACAATTATACCAAAGTAAGGCTTGACATATCTCACTCTGTATGTAATGCGTCTATCTCATATATTGGTTTCACCTTTTGAGTTGCCATACTGACATAAATGAACATTTGCACGATATTCTAATTTTTCGAGTTTCACCTGTACTATTTAACTTAATGCTCTGCATGGTTTTCTCAGTACCTCTATTCCTTCCTTATTTAAGGCATATTCATCGAAGTTCAAAATGGCAATCTTGATTGTCCTTGGATGTGGTAATACAGTCAGCCCAATATTAATAGCATTGCTCCGCTTGGAATCCAGCACAATGATTTCTTGCCTCTTGCCATCTGCAGCAGTTTTCTGAGAATAAGAAGCAGGGACTGTAAACTGTTATGTTTCTTTAATCATATACATACTTCTTTAAATAATTAAATCTTAACTATTACTTCTTAAGTTAGTATAGCATATTGATAACATGATAATTCAATGATTTCTACAGTAAAAACAGAACTTATTTGTGATAGATTCTTTAGACTTTTCTTAGAAGATTCATGAGATATTTACTTGTCTGTTAGCTTGTACCCCACCCTTCCTTCAGGAACTCAAGGCAATTTATACAGCACTTCCTTCTCCAGAATAACAATCTGTATTAAGTAGATTGGACTGAGAGAGGGAGAGTAGCTCGAAGTAATTGAGTAAGCTGCTGCAGCTGAGGGCAGATTTAAACCTGGGTCTCCCTGGAACTAGTCCAATATCTTAACCACTGTATTTTGTAGTATGTTCATGTTGACAAAAGTGGCAGAAGCATGTATTTTGGAAATGGAGAAGAAGAAATAGCTTGAGTTAGGAACAGTTCTGCATAACTTAAAGTTGGATCTTATTGTCAATTTTAATTCCCTTCCAGAAAGGAACTGTGGTGCGCTAGTGCCCCAGCTGCTGAAATCCATAATTCTTGCTATTTATTTATCAAATTTGTCACTGCCCATCTTGTTGAAATGACACTGGGAGGTTTACAGCAGAGATAAAATTGATTAAAATACAATACAAAACAGTCTCAATAATAAATAGCTTCCAAGAAAGATGGAGAGTTGGCGGATAGTTCAAGGGAGCGTCGTCAGGGTGCTAAATACCCCTAAGGATGGTTAGAGCCCATCTTGCCCCAAGCACAGTGGCAGAGCCAGGTTTTTAAACCTTTTCAGAAACCCAGGAAGGTAGGGGCCCGCCGCACCTCTGGCAGGGGAGAATATTCCAAAGGGTGGGGGCAACAGCAGAGAAGACTCTCCTCCTGGACCCCGCCAGCTGACATTCTCTCACTGACGGGGTCAGCAACATGCCCTCTCTGCCTGACTGGGTGGGACAGGTTAATGTAATAGGGATGAAGCAGTCCCTCAGGTAACCTGAATCCATGCTATGTAGGGCTTTAGAGGTGACAACTAACACCTTGAATTGTACCCAGAAGACTCTGCTTGTTTAAAATGTGTTCTGCAGAAAAAATATTATTTGCTGCTATTCAGTGAACATCTCTGATTTTCTTTTCCCAGATCAACGTTAGTGAAATGTGAATTACTGCTTTAGGCTGCAATAACAGGATAACATGAATGTATGTGATCTGTGGCTTTTAAACTTCTGAGTAAGGTGTCATTTTTTTTACTGAACCATCTTGAATGTTAACACATTCTACACTAAAAGCAGTACACATTTTAACATTATTTAAATAATTAGCAATACATGACTCTTGATGCTATTTTGGGTCACATGATGTGAACAACAAACATCTGCAACTTCTCACTTTATTACTGTTACTGGCTGGAAGTCCTAACAGTAAAAGGTAAAACTGATAAAGAAGAGAGAATCTCAGATGAGTACGGTTATATTCAAATTATTATCAATTATATGCCTATCCCTTCATGTTTATTCTATAATAGGAAAAAGGTGAGAAGCCAAGATCGCAGAATAAAAGCTTCAGGATGGACCATTAGGCTACTGAGTTCAAGCAGGAATCCATATTAAAGCATGCCCAGCAGATGGATGTTCAGCCACTTCCAATGAATGCAGTCTACCTCTCTAGATAATTTTACATTCAAACTGCTTTTATTTTTAGGAAGATTTATCCTAATATTTAACTGGAATCAGGCCTTCCTCTAACTTAGAACCATTATTCTGTGTTCCATGTTCCCAGCATATAGCACAAAGTACAGTAGCACAACACAAGATGGATTGATGACTGCTACAGGATATATCGTAGGGCAGAGTGGGATTGGAAGAGATTTACTAATACTGAAGAGCAGCAGTGAGTGACCAGCAAGAATGTTGTTACTGTGGATTGGGAGAAAGGATATTAAGCACTTCTAAAGACAGTCAACACTACTGCTGTCAACTTGAACCTCAGAAATACCGTCTGTTTCTGTCCCTGCCACGTCTCTGAATTAATCAACTCAAACAACTGCTGAGAGTGGGGTTGGAAGAGAACCTGTATAGAGAAGCAGGAAAGAAAGGAATCTCTCTCTCTCTCTCTCTGTGCTGTTTCAGAGTGCCAAGCTTATGTTTAAAAATAGCCTGCTTCCACCAAAGCTGACAGGCACAGGGGTAGTGGTTATGAGGTGAAGTGAGAGGGAGTTCTCTTTAGTGCACCCAGCAACTGCTTGCTCCGTTGTCAGCTATTAGCTGGGCTACTTTTTACTATGGCCAGCATTCTTCTGAAAGAGTGATAAACTCATGTTCAAAAGCAGCCTGGCCGTGGTTTAATGGCCTTTCAGAAGAGTGGTAAACCTGTTTAAAAGTAGCTTGAAAAACAGCTGACAGTCACTGTGGGGGCTGTGTGGTGAAGCAGGATCTCTCCTGTTTCACTGTGCAACAATGGAATCAGAGATAATGGAGAAAGTGTCATTTCCCCACTTCTCCTGCCACCCATCCCAGCCCAGGTAGCTCTGCCAAGGCTGGAAAAGTGCAGGAGAAGGAGAGAGCTGACTGGTCAGTGCCTATCAACTAGTTGGAAAAATAGGTGACATGCACTGGTGAGGGATTGTCACACTTCACTTTAATGAGATCCAGCCCATGTTAAGTAATGTGATTGGTGAATATCTTCCCAAATGAAGCCACCAATCCCTTTTCTTAGCTAGCTTTGCACACAACCACCATTTGCATCATCATTACATTGGCAGGATAGGGACTAGCAACGGGGGCAGCAAATGTTATACTGATAATAGTTTCTGTTGTCTCAAATATGGATGAATAGCATTAAGTATCCTTTGGATCTGTCGCCATTTAGGGAAAGTGGAAGTGACCCTAACACTTGCCAAGATCACTCTCCCCATAATGCTTCCTCCCAAGGTACACTTCTTCAGAATAAGGCATATGTGTCCAAAGGAAGGAAATCTGTTTCTTTGTTCTGTAGTAAATACTGCTTAAAATGTAGCAGATAAATATCAATATGATGGCATCCGATCACAACTCAAGTAGATCAGAAATGTATTCCTGGAAGGGGTCCCATACTTCATTAGTTTGGGGCAATAGATACTGGGGAGAAATATAGATACTGAATAAAAAGTATAATCACAGCTTGAGAAACTTATATCATTAGTGGGTGTGGTAGTGCATAGATGTAATACAAGATTGGTTAGATGTAATCTCTCTGAAATGAATATGCTAAGGCTGCTTGAGGATCTCCCATCTTTAGTATTTGAAACTGCCCCCAACGTAAAGGGCTACTATGCTCCAACACTCCCCGGCCTCTTGAAGAATAATAATATTGAATATCCTTATTTTCTTGAGGGTTAGGGTTTTCTTAAGGAAAAAGGGGTCATTTGTTTTTCAGCACTAGCAGTGATGTTTCCGAAATCAGCAAGATTTCTTGGTGGTCTCTTTGCAGTCAGTCAAATGTTGATGGGCCCAACAATACATCTGCAGGAGAAGCTGCAAGATTATTGAAGGAATCTGCCTTGGCTTTGTGCTCAAAGGGCCCACACTGACTTTGCTGCAATAAGAACAATGCTGCAGTTGCTGAAGATATCTGTATCCTGGGGGCTTCTGGAAGTTTGGAAACTTCCTTCAATCCCCCATCAGCAACGTCTCACCCTATTTGCATGATAATGAGGTTTTAACACAGGGTTTTTAGTCTATTATTAGCTTTAATACAACTCATTATGGGACTGAGTTTGGATCATTTTCATATTATTCAGAGAGGTTTTGTGGTAGACTGTTAAAGCCCTTTGTGTCAGGCACACTCAGGAAATAAGAACCAATCGGATTTCTGGAAAGATCTTTATTGCTAATAGGGTAATTATTCCACATATACCTGGTATAATTAAGGGGAATTTCTCTGAGTCTCTTTCTCACAGTTCATCCCTCCCCTGGACTCAAGAACTTTTTCTATAATAGCCTTTCCCTCTCTAAACTGTAGTTATTTAAAATACTAAAAGATGATGCTGTTAAAGTGCTGCACTCAATATGCCAGCAAGTATGGAAAATGCAACAGTGGCCATGGGATTGGAAAAGGTCAGTTTACGTTCCAATTCCAAAGAAGGGCAATGCCAAAGAATGCTCAAACTATCGCACAATTGCACTCATTTCACATGCTAGCAAGGTTATGCTCAAAATCCTACAAGCTAGGCTTCAGCAGTACGTGAACCGAGAACTACCGGACGTACAAGCTGGGTTTCGAAGAGGCAGAGGAACTAGAGATCAAATTGCCAACATGCGCTGGATCATGGAGAAAGCATGAGAGTTCCAGAAAAACTTCTACTTCTGCTTCACTGACTATGCAAAAGCCTTCGATTGTGTGGATCACAACAAACTGTGGCAAATTCTTAAAGACATGGGGGTACCAGACCATCTTACCTGTCTTCTGAGAAATCTGTATGCAGGCCAAGAAGCAACAGTTAGAACCGGTCATGGAACAACTGATTGGTTCAAAATAGGGAAAGGAGTACGACAAGGCTGTATACTGTCACCCTGCTTATTTAACCTATATGCAGAGTACATCATGAGAAATGCCAGGCTGGAAGAATCACAAGCCGGAATTAAGATTGCAGGGAGAAATATCAACAACCTCAGATATGCAGATGATACCACCCTAATGGCAGAAAGTGAAGAACTAAAGAGCCTCTTGATGAGGGTGAAAGAGGAGAGTGCGAAAGCTGGCTTGAAACTCAACATTAAAAAAACTAAGATCATGGCATCTGGACCCATCAATTCCTGGCAAATAGAAGGGGTAGAAATGGAAGCAGTAACAGACTTCATTTATTTGGGCTCCAAGATCACCGCAGACAGAGACTGCAGCCATGAAATTAAAAGACGCTTGCTCCTTGCATCCTACTAGATGCAGTAGGAGGGGCCTAATGGCCGGCATTCTCTGTAACAGCCCCCCTCCTTTGGAATAGCTAACCCCCTGAAGCAAGGATAGACCCCACCCTCACGGCCTTCTGGAAGCCAATGAAAATGGGATTAATTGTATCCAGTGGCACCATCCCAAACAAAATTTAGCTCATTCATTTTAGTACCTAATTTGGGAGAGTAGATTTTGGATGTTACTATTTTAATTAATTATTTGATTTTTTGCTGTGTTTTATTTTGTAAGTACTATAAGCTGCCTAGGTTTCAGACAGTGGACAGATCTCATTAATAAATAATAGCAAATAATCAACAGCAAGCAGTGCAAACACTTTAAGAATGTTTTCAAGATTCCAAATTTTAAAGGAACCTCAGTCTTTATGAAAAAAGGGGTGGGGGAATGGTTTCATGGGGATTAGGCTTATCATCCAAACTGAGAACAAAGTCACACTGAACTTTTGTTGAATTAAAGCAATTCACTGGTTTATAATTAGAGAATACCTCATAATTCCTTTTCGCAGCCTAATATCCACTGTCAAATGTTTGTATGAATTTCTGTCCTGCCACATGCTCTATGTATTCACTGCAACTGTTTTTTTTTCAGAATGCCCATTCCAAGATCTATTATATCCAAAATAGCCAAAATACTCACAGATTTGGTATTCATGACAGAGTTGTGTTTATTAAGACCTTTCTATAAAGAAATAAACCTGTGTTGCCAATACAGACATCAGATGAGTATTTTAGATGAATGTGTGAAAACAGTGTGTGAACACTGATCATGTGAATTGGATGTATGAATGGCAAACAGACAAGAGAGTTATAAATAAAAATATATATGTCTGTAATTTTTTTTGTAAGGGGACCTCAACTTGTGTACTATCTACACAACAATTAGGTTAATCTGAAGTTCTTAGAAGGATATACATATGTAAGGCACTCTTTGCTACCCAAGTTTCAAAGAGCCAAACAAAAAAACTTGAGATGAGACTTCTTTGAAAGTAAACAGATATATTTTGGCCAAGACACATCTGGGTGAGCCCAATCAACATTGAACCACACCCTTCCAAAACAAACATCAGAAATTTATAGCCATTTACAAATGTATCAAACTTTTAATCAGATAGTACATCCCCTCATACCCATACAAGGAAATGCAGGGATGGTCTGGGGGGGGGGGGGGAAGGTGGATCCCAGAAAGAGAAAGTCAGCTCAACTCTCTTCTCTTGTTACCAAGGAAATACCATATGTTAGCACCTCCTTATCTCTGTGGAATTCAGGGGCCTCTTTTCTTTGTAACTTTCCAACCTTGTACCAAGCTAATTGTTTATTCGAAGACAATCAAGGATTTAACAAAGGGATGAGGTGGGGGGGAGGAAATGCTGTGCTCTTTAGAAGGCAAAAGCAAGTTAAACCTTTATAAGATAGAATGCACTGTTATATGTATGTTTATACATCATGTGAAATATATATAAAATATAAAAAATTGTGTATTAAAATAATGCCCTTCACATATAAGGAAAAGATGTGGGACAACTTTGTCATTGTTTTCTTTACTTTCATGCATAGAAGGGTGACATCAGTATCAGAGAGCCACCTAGAGCCTATATGTAGGCCCTAATTGTACAGAATTTCTACAAGTAAAATTGACAAGTGACAAGAGTGTCAGAGGAGGTAGAGACCCACTCCTCTCTTTTTAAGTACAACTGGTGAGAACATCTCAAAAGGACTATAATTCCACCTACCACTGCTACATCTTT
Source organism: Liasis olivaceus (assembly GCA_030867105.1). NCBI lineage: Eukaryota > Metazoa > Chordata > Lepidosauria > Squamata > Pythonidae > Liasis > Liasis olivaceus. Next base: position 63,700,769 of record CM061351.1, read on the forward strand.
CAAACAAGACCAAAAATATGGTGTGTTTATGCATATTCAGCTATATACTTAACTTTTTTATCTTGATGGTGGTTAAACAGTAAAGCATTTGTACTAATTCCTACAACAGGACCAAAATCTAATCTTCATATTTGCTGTCCCCACATTCCCCAACAATATTAGAGATTCTTTATATTAGCAATCTCAAAAGAAAACAAACAAAAAAGATTTGATATTAATGTAATCTTAATTTTTTATGTCACAGAGATTTTTAGTGATAAAAAATGAGAAAGAACTTTAACTCTTTGTCCCAATTTAAAAGTCTTATCTGGGTACTACACAGGGTATTGAACTTCATTTAAGGATTTAAACATATTAGGCAATTTTCTTGATTCTCAGCACCTGGTAAAACATTATTAATTATATATGGAAATCTGGTCCTAGCAGTTTTTGAATTATTTATTATAAAGATTTGGTTTAGAGACACAAAGTATGAACACAATTAAGACATATAAAGAACAGTACCTTTGTGATAGGAAGATCTTTGGATTTAGTCTCGAAGAGGTGTTCTAGTTTGGCAGTGTCCACTTTAATAGGCTCCAGTTTTGACCACAGGAATCCTTTGCAGTGTCTGTTGTTCTTGCACTGCCATTCAAATGGCCTCACCTCATTCCAAAAGAGGCGAATGGTTTTCTTTTTTTTTATAAAGGTTGGTTGATCTCTAGGAAGTGGGGATGACCCTAAACCTTGAGGAGTGCTTGATAGAGGGGGAACCAATAAATTAGCAGAAGGTGGGGGTGGGAGAGGACACCCATAAAGCAATGGAGGAGGTGGAGGAGGAAAACCTAAAAAGGAAGGTACGGGTGGGGGAGGGGGAACTAGGGCATCACTAGGACTAATTTCCATGTCCAATATGTCAACATCATCCTCATCTTCTAAATCTGTAAAATCCATATTTTTGATTTTCAGTTTTTTTGGACTAGCCAAGAGTTGATCCCAAATATAGTCAGATTCTGTCTTAACCTGCACTGGAGTTTTTTCAGAAGTTTTTTCATTAAAATCACTTTCAGGCAAATTAGAAATTTTGGCCACCTCACCATTGTTGAATCTTTCTGCAAAGATCTTCACACTGCCCTGATTTTCCAAACTTCCAATCTCCATTTTTTTTACACATTCATCTTTGGCCTGCTTGGTAGTTTGTAGGATTGAAATCCTACTGGCCAGGCTGTTAACAGTATCTTCACTTGTATCCAACACCTTCTTTATATCCGCCTCCAGTTCTTTAACCCTTTCATCCTTGGGAGAAGGCAAGTTATGAGCATACAACATATCCAGCATGAACCGTTTATTGTTGAGGATGCTGTTGTATTGGTCGTTCACATCATCATCTTGTATGGGCTGTAACCACGGGCCTGAAATCACACATGTGAAACAGTGAATAGTAATGAGTCACGTTTGCTGAGAATCTATAACAAGCAGTATTGTTTGCAAACTGGAATAAATTTGATAGTCAGAAATGACATAACAGAATTGTAGACCCTATATACTACTGGGGGATGGGGGTATGTAAAGGGGTTTTCAAAGTATTTTGGGTGAAAGTTTCTTTATAGAATGAGTCAGATAACATGATGTACCTGACATCACTTTTATTATTTCTAATAACAGTGCTCATGATTTTTATTGGATGCTTTAATTGGATAGTCAGCACAATAGTCTAACATTAGTTATCCTAACTTCCCAAATAATGCTGAACTCTTCTTAGCAAAGCATTAATTCTATAGGATGCTGCCTTATATACAATGTGTACAGTGATTTGCAATAGCTTTTCGGGGTTTTAGGCAGGGATTTTTTCCAGCTCCATCTAAAGGAACAGACCATTTATGCTGAAAGCATGGATTCTACTTCTGAGTGAGGTGCTTTCCCATTAGGTAGAATTCTACCTGAGAATCAGGTTCATAGAAAAATTCCCTTTTCTCCCACATAATATTTTATATGTTTTGTTGTATATAATAGGAAGAATAATCCCTATATACATTTTTGCCAGCTATCAGGCATTAATAACCCATTTTCAGAAAAGAAAACAGTATTGAAATACTTCAAAGAACTTTTTATTATATTACTTAGGGTCCGTTGTTAACATTTACATTTAAGTTCATGTTAGAAATTTAATGTAAATCTAAGAATAGTAAGAGATAAAATAAAAAAAAAACCTAGAAAATCTGGTGATAACACTAGCAGTTTCATGCCATATTTAATAAATTACAAGGAAACATTCAGAGCTCTAAGCAGTTGAGTCAAATTTTTGGTTGGTTTGTTTAATCACCCAGGCAACCATAATTTGTTAGAACAAAACTCTTGTATTGTGGGTGGAAAGGATACCATCTATCTACATTCTAACATTAAAATCAGACACAATAGGCCTCTGTATTTGTTCACCATATTCAGAAAAATCTTAGTAAAGATGATGAGAATAGTTATGCTTAGGACACAAAGAGAAATAATATATACATAATAAAAAGAATGAATCAGTCTTTATGGAGCTGCCCTTTTATAATTTAATTAAAAACTGAGAAAAAAATCTTTCAGTGTTATCTTGCTCATATAATAGGTATTGTGTTCCAAATTCATCAGTGCAGACGGAATTCTATTCTCAGATACCATTCAAATGTCCATATCATATAAAAATATGTTTAAAAATAATTCAAAAATGGCTGTAACTTGTTTTTTATGAACCTCATCCATTTTTTAAATTAAAGCATGAAAAGTTCTCATTCTTTTTAAATAAGCTGCTCTCCTTTATTTTTAAGCATTTTTCTTTTGAACTAGGAAGCTTATATCATTAATTTTCCTATTTAATTATCTAATTAATTGATAATTGAAAATTTAAAAAACATTATGTGAAGAAAGGGGAAATAGCTCTGATCACAAGGCTACTGAAGCCCTTGTTATTATTGTTAGAAATTGCATAGCTCTTCCATTAATGAAGAGCAAATTCTCTTTGGCTTCACTCAGAAGTAGCTTGGTAATTACTCACGAGAAGGTAGAAAAAACTAGCTAGCTTGCAAAGAGTTATTTTATTGCTTGTAATTTTTGCTTCATTTTATTGTAAAAAAAAAAAAAGCCCTCTTACGTTTTAAATGAGTTTTCAACTAAATCTCAGCATTTTGTTTTCAATATCCTGAACAGTAAGCATAACTCAAACACAGCTCCCAGATGCTGACAGGGACTTGAGGAGTAAGGAGTTATCAGCACAAAGCTCAGGGAAATCCAAGTTTAAGCAAAATCTCTGCAACAAATCCGTTGAAGCTCATCCAGGCTCTCTTTACGCTCTCTACATATGTCATTGCAAGGCAGCAGCCGCTGAGAACTGGCGACACAAAGCTTGCTTGAGAATTTCCAGCTTAATTGAATATGCATCCCAAACTGCATACCACTGGTGCATGATGCCCAAATAATACGCAGCAGGGCCCAAAAGTTGCCTAATCATTGGATAGCCTACAGTGCGTATACGTGCATGCAAAATTTTGGAACCCCTGGGCAAACTCAGTGATGCCCTATTTTCTTTCAACATGGTAGATTTAGAATAGACCTGTTGAAAGCAGTCATTAGGGCAAAATGGATATTTTATCCATTTATATCCTAATATCCTAAGGATATTACTGTGAATAAATGTTGCATACAACAATAGATGATCAAACTATTATTACAGAGCCTTCCACACAGGTTTTTTAGAACAAAGAAATGTGACAATTTATTATATAAGATGTGTGCTTTCACACATAAAGGTATGCATATGAGCAGAAATATGTACAAAGTTAAACATGGTTAAACATTTGCTTATGCCATGCATCGAGGAAAAGAATAAATCAGAGTTTACTTTCATATTAACATATTTCTGGACTGGGATTATGTGCAGACCATAAATTAGTAAAGTAAGAAATTAATAAAGTAAGTTGAACCTGACTTCTTGTAACTTATATGGATACATCCATGTAGTTTTCTTGAAATGATTTTATAGTAGCTTGTCGCTGTGCTCTGCTGGGAAATGTTTTGGCTTCCCAGTCTAGCTGACAGCCCTGGGTTTTCAAAATAGTTCTCCAGTTACGGATGGCAGAATTGAAATTTAAAGTAAATTCTATTTCTGGTCCACATTTAACGAAAACATGGGCAACCAAAACAGAGGTAAATTTTCCTTCCTTTTGGTCACAAGGGAGGAGAAGCTCGGTGAGGGCATGAATCCAGCTCTTCATGCAGAAATAGTTCTGCTGATCCTAAACTATGGTTTAGATGGAAATGTGGCCCATGCTTGGTTATCAGGAAGGATGTTCAACAGCAAGCAGCAAGTTGCTGAGTATAAGAATATAATGGCAAAGGCACATTCAAAATGTAGCCAGTTTCTCTGTCTTTTAATCAGGAATCATATACAGTTAAGCTGATTTTTTTCATGGAGCACAGTGTGTATGTGAAAAAAAAAATACTACCCTTGAAAAGTGCACATCACCTTATCTGGCTAATTCTTACACACATGCAGCGAGGTGAAAATAACTGAAATATTTTACAGATTCCTGTATTTCATTAAATACATGTTATTTAAGTTGCTGATTTTTTTGAATGTATACTGAAATCCTCCAATGACCAAAATCATCTGTTACAGGGGTGAAAAAAATCAAAATGTGATCAAAGCTCTCCTCCTATGATTTGTGAGCTTACACGAAAATTTAAAAGTGAGGAAACAGGCTCAAATTTTTGTTTTTGTTTTTACCCCAAATATAAAAATGACAAAACTACACATGATTACAGGAAAAAGGCTTCAATTTACCCGCTTCATTTTTATTGCTTAGTTTTTGCTCCCGCTCCTCCCTCTCTAAAGTGCTGCTTGCTGAAGAGAGGCCGGATGCAGAGCAGTTGTCTTTCTCATTCACATCTTCATTTTGCCTCTCTTTTTCACTTATTGCACCTTCTTCTCTCTCTTGCTCTGGACCCAGCTCCACCTCTGCAACCTCTACTTCCTGGGATGTTTCTGTTCCCTGCTTGAACTTGGCCTCCTCTTCCTGTTCTGTTTTTGTTTCTCCCTCTGCCTCAGGTTCTGGTTCACATTCAGGTTGACTGGCACTCACTGGTGAAAAGAATAATGGAGAAGGATTCCCTTAATAGCAATCAAGTGAATTCCATCCGCTTTCACTTCTCCAAGGGAGTAAAAAGAAAGAGGTCTTGCTAAGAAACAGCTGTGTGTGGGATTCAGAGCACAACATTTAAAGCTAGCGCTTTCCGTTCATGAAGAACAATTTGGAACCCTGCCATTCCTTACTTGAATAAAATCTAGCCATATACCAAAGTTTATATTTATACATATTTCACCGCAACAATATAGCTACTATATACCTAATTAGTACATTGATGAGGAATAGTTGAAAATAATTATGCCAGTATGTCCAGTTGGAAAAGCAAAAAGGGGTAATAAAAAAGGACAAATTGACTTTGGACTGATATTTGCTCTGTTATTGAAAACATTATTGTAGTGATTGATTCTTCATCTGACATACACAACTTACTCATAAACACACATGTGTGCTAATTTTATTACTGTGACAGAAAGCACAGCTTGGAAAAGGAAATGTCATGTACACAGCTGATAGGAAACATATGTCTTCTAATACCTATTTATTTCAGTATAGCCACATAAATCACTTTTTGGCTCTTGGCATATGTTGTCTCTTAAGTGATTGGCATCAGGCACATACTGTTGATGGTGCAATTTCCTCCTCCATATTTTTTCACTGACACAATGAAAGCCAACCATTTGCCATCATTATCATTCAGCTGATGTTTCCCATGCAATAATATTATGCTATGCTCTAAAACCCTAAAAGGCACTCACAGATATTAAGTCAAGCAACTCACAACTATTGGAATGTAGAGATAACCCTGCAGAAGTGATAGATATGGAAATGTGTATATTAATAATGTGTAATTCAGATATCAGCTCTTAGCTAAATTATTAAACTCTTTTGGCTTTCTCTTTGAGATCCTCCTGATCTCACTTCTAATCTGTGCAATTAATGCAGTATTACAAAGGATACTACAGAGAGCTGTTGGCTTAACTGGTGTTTCCCGAGGACAATTCAGTTGAGTTACAAAATGAGATTTAAGGACAGAGGAGTTTATTTAAATAAAGAGATACAGAGAGTTCACTGAAGAGATGTACAGCTAAAAACGAAGACCACAAGATTATTTGAATACGTTGGAAGACTTGGGGGGGGGGGAGGGCGGTGCCACAGGAGCCTCCTAGAAGCTTTCTCACTGAAATCCTGAAAGGAATTGAACCAAAATACTGTTTTTACAGAACTGATTCAAGATAACATTCTGATATATTAAACCCTCAGCTTCTAAGGTTGTAGCTATTTATTTCCTAAACAATTCTTGAGAAGTCAATAAAAATGTACTAGAAAAAGGTACTCTTCTAAAATAAAAGGTATCTGTTATTTGCCTCCCCTTCATTTATTTGTTTAAACTTCTCAAATGGAATTTACTTAATCAAGGCTCAATACTACTTGTATATAGATAGAACCATTTAATATTATGCATAGTCTCAGAACTGAGCGCTTTTTAAAAACACTAACAGATTAATGGATAATAGATCTATCATTCAATCACCAGTAACCATCAAAGTTGAAGCAAACCTTCATATTCAAAGGTTAAACACCCCTAATGAACAGTAGGTGTCAGATGCTCATTGGGGGAAATTCAAATTATGAACTTTTTTGGATGAAACAGAATTTTATCCTGTTTCAAATTAACTCATCCAAGAAAGAATTCCGGACCATACTGAAAATATTACATCCATTTCCAGCCGGGCCTTTTTGCTTCTTGAGGACCCCCACAAGACATTGTTTCCCCTTCCTAATTTTCAGGTTGCTTGTGCCATTATTCATTGTGTCTTTATTCCTGCTGAGTTTTTGGTACAAGAAGAAAACTACCAGGTCATTAGCACCTTACTCTTTCTGCACATAAATTTTTGTTGAAAGCTGTGGTGATAATGGCATGGCATTACAGCTTTGCAACCTGGCATTTGTCCAAAAGTTGTGACTATAGTGGCAGGTTACAGTGTAAAATCTCTATATGAGCGTGAGATAAAGTTAACTCACTTGAGCCCAAAACCTAGGTGTCAAGGTGAGGCAAGAGCTTGTTGTCCACTGGTTACACAGGCAAGGAAAGTTAAGGTGGGAAGCTTTAAAGGAGACCATGAAACTGACTAGAAAGACTAAGATTCAAGCTATTATGTTGCCTATGAAATCTCCCAGAGAACTCCAAATTCCAGCAGAGGAAGGCAACAGTTCCTGTGAATAGGAAAAGATCTAGTTCCAACTTCACCAATTGTACAATAGAAGTTCTGCAATCAGAGCTGTACTGAAGACAAGATAGAAAAAAAAAATGATTCACCTTCTCTGGATGGCAATATTGTCAGAACACAACCCTGTGATGCCAATGCCAAGTCAGTGCAAAAGTCAAGTGTAGAAGAAAATAATAGCTCCAACAACAAAATGAGAGGGGACATTCCAAGAGAAACAAAATGGTAGAGCCAATCAAAAGGAAATAAGAGATCTAGGGCTTATCTACACATCCTGGTTGCTGTGGCATGAAGATGCCCCACTTACTGCTTGCTGGGGACTTGTCCTCACAACTGAATCTCCACCTTGTTGCCAGCCTGCTGCTATGACAGTTGAAGTTGAACTAAGGTGTTCTGGTATGAGAGAAATGTTCTCCATTCTATACCAGTAGAAGGTCTCCCATGCAGACATTCTAGGTGTCATGGAGAAGGAAATTTTGGAGGCCCCGCTATCTGTTGGGTTCCCATTGGCTTGCTGCAGGGCTTCCTCCTCCTGTCCAGCCAGAGGTTCTGTGCCTTTGTGGCCACTTTTGCTACAGCTACCAGAACGACCAGATACTTTACTGGCACAGGATGCTTATTCTAATTTTTGTTTTTCAGATATGGGAATACTGATCTTACAAATACCAAACACAGTTCTAGTGGGAGGTTGATATTCCTATTGATAAGCAAGAATAAAGAAGGCCAAACTTTATCCAGCAACTTTTTTGCCAGTTGGTGAATGAGATGAGGGAACAATTAAAGAGGAATGGCTGCACAGTATTCAATTCTTTGTGTGTGTGTGTGTGTGTGTGCGCGCGTGTGCACGCATGTGTGTGTGTTGTGAGTGGATATTCTTGTAAGTATGCAGGTATGTGTGTATCTATGTGTGTGTGTGTATGTATGTACAGTGGTACCTCAAGATATGAATTTAATCCGTTCCGTGACTCTGATCGCAAGTCGAATTGGTCGCATCCTGAAGCACGTTTTCCCATAGGGTTCAATGTAAATACGGTTAATCCGTTCCACCCTCTGAATTTGGTCGCATCCTGAAGCAAATTTCCCCGTAAGGTTCAATGTAAATACGGCTAATCCGCCCTCCGAATTTGGTCACATCCTGAAGCACATGTCCCCATAAGGTTCAATGTGTAAGCCGGCATTGCACAGCTAGGAAATTCCCCAGGCGCGCTTTAGTCAGCCCTACCGCAGAAAAAGGAAGTGCTAATGAAATCTGAGAAAGGCTCCCGCGCGCACAGCCGGGAGCGGGAGCTTCCCCCCCACCCCCATTCTTCTTAATTCCGCGCTCTTTCCTTTGTGCATAGCCCTTGGCGAGTGCGACAAAAGCACAGTGAAAGCAATGGGGGGAAGGCTTATGTAGCGCGCACAGCGGAGCGGGAGCTTCCCCCCCACCCCCGCACCGATTCTTCTTAATTCCGTGCTCTTTCCTTTCTGCATAGCCCTTGGTGCGCCCGACAAAAGCACAGTGAAAGCAATGGGGGGGAAGGCCTATGTAGTGCGCACAGCGGAGCGGGAGCTTCCCCACCCCACTGATTCCTCTGCGCTGTTTCCTTTCTCCATAGCGACAAAAGCACAGTGAAAGCAATATCAGCACGCTGGAGGGAAAGGCTTATGTCGCGCGCACGCACAGACAGGAGTGGGAGCTTCCCCCCCCACCGCTCAGATTTCATTAGCACTTCCTCTTTCTGCATTGCTTTCCTTGGGCTTTTGTCCTCGCACTCAGATTCATTAGCACTTCCTCTTGGAAGCCGCGACCATGTGGCAGCAGGGCAAATGGCCGCGGATCCGGTTCGTAGCTTGAGGCGGAGTTTGCATGTTGAGGTAAATGTTTGCGGCCGGAGCTGGTCGTATCTTGAAACTTTTGTAAGATGGGGCGTTCGTATCTTGAGGCACCACTGTATGTGTATGTGTATATATATATGTGTGTGTGTGTGTGTGTACGTGTGTATGTATGTGTGTGTATGTATGTGTGTGTGTATATAAATTATTGTGCATGTGTGTGTTTAGAGAGAGACCTGCAGAGAAGAGACATTCTGAAACATTTTCCCCCCTCTGCATCTAATAAATGTGAAGTGGACTATTCTAAACAAGTATCCATGATCAACGAGACACTATAAAGGTTGAAGAGAAAAATAAATCCAAGTCTCCTCCTCAACAAAGATTGTCGGGATGAATGATTTGAGATGTGACTATATAAATTTTATTCAATCTATTTCTGTTCACTCTTAATTGTCTATTATGGGTACAATTTCCTGGAATACAATAAAGTTGTAACATCCAGCTGTGTCTCTCCTTATCTCACAGCCTGAAACCAAGGGTTCACTTGTCACAAATTTCAGACTGTGTCAGGGAATCAGGTACAGAATCAATTTCTTTAACAATTTCTTACAACAATTCCACGTGCCCCAAGCCAGTGAAAATAGCATCTTTGGAATCATCACTGGCCTCCCCCTCCCTCTCCTCCTCCACCACCACCACATTAAAGCTCTGGGCAGCAGGTAATCAAACACGGAGGCACTGTCTATTTAAAATTCTCCTTCTACTTGTGCCCAGAACTTTGCCTCAACCTGGATTATTGGACTTTCGTCTATTCTGTGATTATGCTCTATGTGTAGACCTTCAGATTTATGGCAGAGTCTCTGATTTTTCAAACCCTGTACCAGAAGTTAACAGTTCTTGTTTTCTTCCCTTTATAAAAAGTGCCTTGTAGACCTTTGATCTTGGATTTATGCTCCTTTGTTTATACTTCTTAGGCAGACAGGACTACAGTGGGGAGAACAGAAATTCTATGAAGAAACAGAGCTACAAAATTTGCATGGAGTTTCTAGAGAAGATGGATAGTGAAATAAAAAAAGCTCAGGATTAAATGGTTATTGAGATGCTATAGCTTAAATTGCTACTTCCTTTTGGACTGGTTCAGATCCAGAGAAGAAATGAAGTTATAATGTAGAATGGACAGAAGTTTAAATTGTATTTGATGTTGGAAAGACTTCATATTTTGGAAATGCAACATGCCCTAAAAGAATGATCTCCCACCCCCGTTTTTTAATACAAAGATGGTCATAACTGAAACACCAGATTCTGAGATTCCTCATCACTAGATCAGACACAGGAACTTGCTTCCCCACAGTGCTAGTGTCTTTGAATCAAGATGGCACTGTATTTGGATGGGACTGGTGTGCTTTGCTTCTCTGAAATATTATCCTAACAATTGTTTATCAGCTACTCTTAACTGACAATGTTGGAATCATAAACCACTGATAATCTCTTTGCTGACAAAGAATGTGCTTGTTAAATCCTTGGATGTTATCTAATAAAGTTACTCTCCTTCCATAATGAGAGAGTTAATGAGAAGGCTGTTATCTTTGTTCTTATGGAGATGCCGGAGGTCATAATAGTTATTAAAATAATGGATAACACTGCAAATACAAGATTGAATGTGGCTGCACTTGGAAGACTGAAAGAAGTCTACCAATATTTCTATAAACTGATTTACTGAAAGTGAAAAAGATCATTCACAACTAAGTAACATTCTAAGAATCTCAGCCTCCTTGGTTCAATGTACATATACAAAGAATTCCAGAACATGTGGAAAAGGATCAGCCTATTCTTTTATGGAAGTCACAGTATGTGAAATATTAGCTGTGCTAGAAAATTATCAGCTAGATACTGAGAGTGTTTCTTCTTTTTATATTGTGATAAGCTTTGGCTATATATTTTGAAGTTTTTCAGATTTTCCATGAAAAATAGTTTATTGCAAAGAGTATGTCCCACTTCTGCATTTTGTTTTTCCCCCAGATCACTCTAAGGAGTTTCAACAACATAGAAAGGTGTTTGGTACTGCGAAACTCATGGCTTGTGAGAAGAATTTTAAATATTTTATCACGAGTTTAGTCATCCTTGTTTTTAAAATACTGGATAATATCCAGACATCCTTTCATAATGGAGGCAAAAATACTCCTTATTGCTTTAAGTTCTGGCTGAAATCTCTTTGGAGGGTTGAAAGTTTTCCATGTTTTGTCATTGTGCCTCTTTCAGCTCCACAGTGCCAACATTTTTATCTGTAGTTCCTAAATAGGCATTTGTTTGTTCTATGTACTTGTCCTTAGAACTACAAGGAAAAGATTAAAAACTGCAGATTTTTTAAAAAATAGCTGTGGTTCATTCCAAAACTTGCACTTGGTTTTTTGGATCTGAATTTATGAAGATGTATTTCAATATATCAAAAAAACAAAACCAAAAAACAAATCTAGTCATCCTTTTACCCCTTGTTGGTTTATGTAAAAAATCATCATCATCATACTTGCAATGAGTCTGACTTATTAAAGATCAGGAAGTACAAATTTTATGTTTACTTTCATAATGTTTTTATTGTTTATTTGTTGTTTTATTTTTTATTTTCACAAGAAAGGGCTGGAATGGCTATATTCCCTACCCCAGGACCATATTCCAAGATGGATTATTTATTTATTAAATTTCTATCCTGCCTTTTATAGTAAGAGCTCAAGGCAGCATACACAGTGCTTCTTCCTCCTGTTTTTCCCCATAAAACAATCCTTTGAGGTAGGCTGAGCTGAGAGAGTGATTGGCTGAAAGTCACTCAGTGAACTTCTGTGGCTGAGGATGAACTAGAGCTCTGGTCTCCCCATTCCTAGTTTAACACTTTAACTACTACAATTACACTGGCTCTCAAATATGACTTTTCTCATTTTTCAATATATATACCTTTTCTATTGTTCTGTTTCTAATTTTAATTATTTCTCATGGCATTTCTGAAACATGGAAGGTTATGGGGTCGGGGCCACTTTTCTAAGTGTAGTGAAGTATTGTCTAATTTAAAGTAAAATGGGAAATAAAATTGCTTTTCTATAGAGACTCGTCATCTAACGAGAGATAAACACCTTTAATGGAAAGCTTGGGTTTGGGAGATTATGTAAATACTTCTTCCAAATAAGTAAGAGTTTATTTTGATCAGAATATTTGCTAACTTAGTTGCTGAAGAAGAAATAGAAGAAGGTTGTTTTTTACATATCTAATATTAGACTGAGAGATCAATGGCTAGCACTTATTGAATTAATATGGTCAAATGACAGATTCTCTAGAACAAATACCCTGCTGTTTTAAGTCACTTGGAGGGATGGAGAGGTTCTGAATCAAAATCTGGATCACTGTTTATATTGTAACACCCTCCCCATCCAAATTATACTCTTGGTTTTATATGTGTGAATTTAATTGAATGAAGATTCTGCACTGTAGCAATCCTTCTAAACATAAATATACTTTACACTCATACAGTTCTTTCTGATAATAATTTAAATGCATCTTTCCAATGTATCTTGAATTATAAAGATTTAATTAAGCAGCTAGAAGAGAAAATGGTAGAGTTTTTTATTTTAATAGAGACTTGATATGATTTCAGAGATTTGGTTACAACATGGTTTTATTTCAGGTTGTATCAGTGATCATTGATCATAACAGTAAGTATTATTTGATTTGATATTCCATATGGTTAACCCATGAAAGCTTTATATTTGAGATATTTACACTATTGCCTCTTTTGAAAGTCCATGTTTTTAAAATGTTTTGGAGGAATCAATTCAGGCTCCTAAACTACTCCTAAGCCAGAAGAGGAAGAAGAAATTGTTGAACTGATATTAATTATTTATACAATCTTGGACACAATGAGTTCCAACATGTTCATTGAAGGCTGAATAAAATAATGTGAAATTAGGTTTTTTTTTAAAGTTAAAAACAGAAGTTAATAAACAAAATTCTATTCTGAATATATTGGACAACTCAGAAAATGTTTAATAAGGGATGGTTGCAATCACCCGGCTGTTCTGTTCTGTTCTGTTCAGTTCAGTTCAGTTCAGTTCAATTCAGTTCAATTCAGGAATTGGAACATTAACCCATATTGTCTGAACTTATCTTACAATCACATTTGGGACTGAAATCTGCAGTATTGAGGATAATGGAAACATATTTTCTCCCAGGTTGTAAACCCAGTGCTTGAAATATATCAAAGTGTTACTGTATCTTTTAGACCTGGGGAACAGCCAAAATTATTACAGGCAGTCCTTGACTTATGACCATTCATTTAGCGACTGTTCAAAGTTATGATGGTGCTGAAAAAGTTACTTATAACTGGTCTTTGCACTTATGACCATTGCAGCGTCCCCATTGGCACTTGGCAACCGGCATGTATTTACGATGGTTGCAGTGTCCTGAGGTCATGTGATTGCCATTTGCGACCTTCTCAACTGGCTTCCAACAAGCAAAATCAATGGGGAACCATGTGATTCGTTTAATGACTGCTGCAAAAAATGTTGTAAAATCGGGTGTGGTCACGTGATGCCTTGCTTAATGACTACACCACTTAATGATGAATTTTCTGGTCCCTATTGTGGTTGTAAGTTGAGGGCTTACACCCCTCGAGTATGTATACAATATTGGAAGGATATATTTATACTTATATTTATATTTATTAGTGCTGACATGTGCATTATCTGTCTTTCCTTTTTTGCAACAAGAGAGGAAAAATAACTTTTGAACAATTTAGTAAAACTTCATGGAATTGTTCATGGAATTGCAGGCGTTTTTCCTTTTTTAAAAAATTGAAATTATATCGAAACAAATTATAATAAGCATCCAATAGTTAGGGGACATTTGCTACCTTTATCACCACAGATTTTGCTCTTTGAAAACTGGTCTTTAAGTGCCACAGGACTTATATGAAAACTAGACAAAAGTGGTAGATTCAAAACTCACAAACTAAATGAGAATAGTCCACATGTAAATATCAAATAAGTAAACAAAACCACAGGAAAATAAACTCTGAGATGCTGCTATAGTGATGGCAAGGAAGAAACAGGGGAAACTGTCAGGAGTCACTGCTTGGGAGAGAGCGCATAGTGTGGGGTTTCCTTGCAACATCTCCCAGCTTTAGAACATTTTGGAGCTTGTTCTGTAAAGGTATAGAACAGCTAGATATGAATGCACAGAGACTATGACAAAGGAGGAGGAGGTTTCCAAAGAAAAGGAAAAAAGAAGGGACAAGAAGTGAAATACATGGTTAAAACATGGCTGTCTCAGCAAGTCTTTAGAGATGAGCAGCTGTGATTTGCCTGACATCTGCTTCAGTAGATGCTATTATAATTTTATATTGTTTTTAATGGATGTTAATGTGATTTCATGGTTTTACTGTTTTATGACTTAGGTTTGTGATCTGTCTAGAAATGTGCAATTTTGGCAGAAAATACAGTGCAACATGATATAAGAAAATGACACAAACAGCTGAGAGAATTAAGAGACATATTGTTTCTCTGGAATTAATATAGTAGACACTAGGTGTTCCCATGTAGGGTTATCCTGACCACCTGAAGCTCAATGGCATAAATTTAATAAAAACCTCAGTATTAAGAGATGCATGGTGATACTAGGGGACTCCCCTCTGAGGGTGATAGAACCAACCTTTTATTGTGATTTTTTACCCCTACCTAATTATTCAAATTGTGATGTATAACCAACCCAGATTTAGCTATGCTCCAGATTCATGTAAGAACAAATAGTACATTCAGAAGAAATGCTGAACAGATTTTCAAAAAATATGAATCCCCATATAGGAAAATTTATTTATTTATTTAATCATACTTATACAGCTGCTCATCTCACAAAACCTGTTATAGCGTTGGGAGCATAAATGCTGGTTTCATCACTCATTAATGTGAAAAATCAGAGAGGAGAGAGAGAAAGATAGTGGATATGAAAAGGTCGTTGCATAAATGGTATAATAAAAATAAGAAGAATTCCTAGGGGGGTAGCGTGGGGTTGTGTCTTTGAGTCAGTCCTGGTAGTTTTCTTGGCAACATTTTTGAAAGTGGTTTGCCATTGGATTTTTTCTAGGGCTGAAAGAGAATGACTCGCCCAAAGTAACCCAGCTGGCTTTGTGCCTAAGGTGGGACTACTACACCTTATGGTTTCCTGGTTTCTAGCCTGATGCCTTACACTACATCAAACTGGCTGTCATCAGCCACAGTAGTAATATAACATAAGATACATTTTTGAGTTGCTTTCATGATAACTTTATCTTTCAGAATAAAGAGGAAGAAGCAAAAGGATCTGCTACCTTAGAGTTATTTATGGTCAGTTGAAGGGGCAGGAATGTTGGAAGAGATCATGCTAACTTGTATTTCATGATCCAAGAGTGGTGAAAACTGAGCTTAGTTGCAGGGAGGTATAAGACAACTCCTTCTGAAGCACAGTATTGTCCCTGTGGCATAGGCGCAATAGAAACCATTGTCCATATTCTCCTTTACTGTCAGTTTTTTAGGGATATTCATCACCAGCTGATTACTCTTCCAGGGCATTCCAATAATTTCTATTTACTTGATCTGTTATATGATTGAGATAATTCTACCTCTTTAAATATAGCAAAATTTTGTTACATTATGTGTAAACTCCACCCAAAAATGGCCAATAACAGTTTTTGACACAGGTGCTAATTTTACTTTTTGTTTTCGAAGTTATTTTATTCAGTATATGCTGGTCTATGATTATAATAAAGATTTGAAAGTATGAACTTAGTTGCCCATATTCCTTGTACTTAATGCTTTTTAAGATTAGCATTCCTAGAGGTAAGTTGGGAACAATCACACAGGTAGAAATTCTGCAAGAAAAAAAAAGTTCAACAAAGACCAAAAGCCTAAAAAACAAAAATTCTGAAGGCACAATTGGCAGCTATTCTCATGAGGGGGAAAAAAAAATGGAGGACATCGAAAGAAGCTGGTGTTGGCTACACAGGAAGCTCTCTGGTGAGTGGAAGCTTAAAACATGCATCTGTCAAGGATGAAGAGAAAGACATATTGCCAGGAAGTACAGAAAAGAGTATATTTGAATGTGTTCAAATTACGTCAGGAAAAGTAAGTTATGGAAAGAATTGAAAACTGCAAAAAAACAAGTGGTCCTTTTTTAGTTGCCTGTAATTTGTGAGAATTCTTGGGCAATATGCAAAGTGTCTGAAGTGTGAAGATTCTAAAATGAGAGAAAAGCAGATTCAGCAAATTACAGACCAAATAAACTAATATCTCTATTGACCAAAATTCTAAAACAGATTTAAGAGTTGCACTGATTTGTAGGACACATAATATTAGGAATAAGTCACGCCAGACAAATAGTCTATCTTTTCAGATATTGGTTGAAAATTCCATGAATATGGTATATCCTGTTTTCAACAAAGCATTTGAGAAGCATTCCCCAGGGTTCTTTGTTAGCAAGATAGTAAAATCTGGGTTGTATGATACTGCTGTTAGGCAAATCATATTCAACAAGTGCTCTAAGTGCTTGTTAACAGCTGCTTGTTCATCTATATTTTGTGGCTGGTGATCACATTTAAATTTGAGATATTTATCTTTCTCTTAGTGCAGAAAATATATTGTAGTCAATCTCATTCAACTTCCAGTAATATCTGATTGTAAGTACAATCTATCTGCAAAGTTCCATAATACTGCATACTTGCTAATTACTGTGATGCATTTTTCTGGTAAATCCTGAGACACTTACTGTAGGTTGATAGAAATTCATCCTTCAGTCATTAAGAGTCTGGCTCTGTACTGTTACAAATCTACTGCAATACTTAATAAAATTCTCCATTTTATAAGGTAGCGTTTAGGATAATTCCCAGAGACATATGCTAAATCAGTGATAAAAGAGATACCTATTTTCCACACAAGAGTTTTGAAAAATTCTAATTTTAGGGAAAGTGGATTGTAACACCTAAAACTGAATTTGAATGATTGCCATTCCAAATATTTCTAACCAGAAGTGAATTTACAGATACAGATTCTTTGTTGGAAATCTTTGCAAACTAAAATAAAGTTTCACATTGGCATATGCAAAGAAAGTATACATCCATTCTTCCTTCAACTGACAGTTGGGTTAACAGCATGTTTGAAGCAATAGTAGTCATTAAAGACAAGAAACTTAAATCATATATACCATCAAGAACAGGCGAGTGAAAACTGGTCTTGAGCATACACCATACTTAAAAGTATTTGTCAACTCTAACTGTATGGATTTTCTCTCCCTAAGGATTTTCTCTCCCTAAGGAAGACACTGAATATAGAAGTAGCATAAATATATAGTGCATGAACATATTTTAATTAAGCTCCAAGACACTAATCAAAGAAAATTCAAAGAGGAAATATTTAAGCAGATGCAAAACCTGTCAATGATACCAGCTAAACTTAAAACAAGGATATAACTTGGCCTATAGGTTATCCTTTCTTTCTTTCCTAGCCAATTAACTCAAGTCTTTAACATTTAACTAAAGTTATAATTTTTTACCAAAAATAGTTCTTTTCTGTTTTCTTCTCTCTCCATTAAACTGAACAGCCAGTCTTGGCATATGATAGCCACACTTCTTTCAGAGATTCTTGAAACAAAAACCAATCTATTTTGTATACATACTGTATACACTAACATTTTGTTTTCATTTTAACATCTACATGGTACCTAACAATAATTTAAATGTAATACAAATTAAAATTCAGGCAAGTGAAAATTTGAATGTATACACCCAGATTTCTCATCTTCACGCCACCCCATTCTATTCTGAAAGTTTTCAAAAGCAATTCTGTAATTTCCGAGAATTTCAAAATCCCAGAATTTCAAAAGCAGCTTGTTATTCAATATGTATGTTGAATATAGAGAGTCCCTTACAAGTCTTCCGGGAATATATAAGGATTATTGATTCATCCTCTGCATCAAGACCTACAGAAGATATTGCTTTTCTGGGTATAACCTGGGCAAAATTAATTATTTTTAATTTCTGAATTAGCACAAACCTCTGAACCACCAGACTCTATGGGGGCCTGGAGGATTTTTCAAATCAGATCAAATCAAATCAAATCAAATCAAATCAAATCAAATCAAATCAAATCAAATCAAATCAATAATAATCACTTTATTACAGCCATAAGGCCAGAAAACCTGGAGGATTTTTAAGTAACAATCCATCCTGCTAGGAGCCATGTGTATTGTTGACAAGTTGCTTTTGAAATTCCACACTGGATTTTAATGTGGAGAGCTCTTTCAAATTGGGAGAAAGGTAGTAGAAAGATGAGAAGCCAATGGAATGTTAAACTGTTTAATCTCAGCTAGATTGCATGTCTTTAGTGTTTTGAGATTGTTAAACATAATATGCAAGAGTCGTACCAAAACCTGAATCAAATCACAGGCAGGCCTATTTAGTCTAGCATACCGTTTCTTTATGGCCAACATTAACATAATATCACACCCTTTTTTGTGTTTCCAAGCAACTGCCATTCAAAGGAATACTGCCTCTAATACTGGAGTACCCATTTATAGCCTTATTCTCCATGATTCTAAATTCAATCTAATTTCTAAGATATTAGATTTCTAATTTCTAAGCCTACATTTCAACAATTACCACACTTTCATAAAATGGAGCACCATATAGTCTGTAAAATTTTATCTACTATAACTACAATAATTATTTACAAGCACTTACCTTCTGGAGTTTGGGATGTTTTGCAAGAAGTCACACAAGCCGATGGTTTCTCATGAGAATATGTTAAACCTGGGCTGGTACATTTGGGAACGGTAGCAGTTGGGACTGGAGAACCACCCAAATTCAAGGATAAGTCACTCCTGTCCCTACATAAATTTCGACTTCTCAGCTCCTTTTCATATTCTTCAGCTGCCAATTTTTCCAAGTATTTATATCTGAAAGTTAAATTCCAAAGGGATTCCGTAAAGAAGAAAAAAGTGCAGCTGATACTTGTTTATAAATGAAACAGCCATAAGGAAATGTATGACTTCTTGACACATGAAATACACAGCAAAATGGGCTGCTGGGTTAATCTTCTAGGGGTTGGGAGCAGATGTGGGGGGGAGATGTGGAAACCCAAAATGTTTTTAAAAAAACCAATAATAGAATGTTGCTCAGATTTGTTTATACTGCCTCTCAAAACAACTTAAATGAAGAAAAATATCTGCGTCTTCACTTAGAAAAATGCTTCCAAATTTCTAGTCCCAGTCTTACTGAAGAGAGAGGGGAAAAAAGCATACTGCTCAGAGAAGAAAGCTCTAAATAATACAACTTATAAATGTTTGGACTAAAAACAGCCTGAGTCTCTGAACCTGCTACTATTTGTTCTAAGAGCAGTGCACTGGAATCACTTTGTTCTTTTCAGTGCCTAGAATGGAAACTTTTAAAAAACATTAAAAGACTTCTCTGCCGGACTCAAGATATCCAATAGCTTGGATATGACGTCACATATAGTTTATTCATCAAAGTCAATTGAAAAGAACAAACATACATCTGTTTTGCATTTTAGGCAGGCAAGATTCACTAACTGTTTATTAAGACCAGCTACCAATCATATTCTCTATACAATTCCGTATATGTTGTGACCAAAATAATTTGAAAAATGTGCCTCTTCCAGATGTCCATTAATTTATCCACCGTTATTTGAACATGGGTACATACATGAATACAGATGTAAAGGTAGACTCCTGATTCTGCCTTATTCAGTCATGAATTTCTAAAAAAAGCAAAATCAAAACTAATTTCCCACATCCCAGGGAATGTGTACTACTTCCAATGTCTCATTGCTATATACTTGTCAAACTAACATGCAATATGGCAAAATAAAGACATATTTCTATGCAACAGTACAGTGTTGTCTAAAACTCTGATAACTCTGATAATTTTCCTCCCAAATTAAAATTAGAAGCCTCTAAAATTAGACACCTATCTCACTTTTAATTCTCGAAGAGCTTAACTTTAAAATGTAAACTGTACTTTTCTCAGAAGAACCTATGCCCTGTTTTTGTATCACAACATATCACCTTTCAAATCATTATTTGCAAATCATGCAAAGAAACAATGAGAATGTTCTTTTGGGAGTGAAACTATATGTGAGAAATGAGAATAAGCAGTGATATCCAATGTACCTGCACTAGTACATCTACCCTTGGCAGAGACTGAAGACAAATTAGTGAATCCTGCATACACATATCATGCAAATCTCCTGCCAGATGATGCACATGAAGCATTCATTAAGTTCAAGAATATTGTAAAAATGAAACTAAACTCAGGAAACTATAGTGCTTATATTTTCATGCACACAACCACTACACAGAAGTATGCCTCAATCTTAAGTAACAAGGACACACAACAGATCTGCAGTAGCTTTTGGGGGTGAAAAGAAGGGTTCTCTGTGAAAGAGAGCATATACAGAACTAGGATTCAGTTGCAAAACGGGGAAGTCTGTCCTTAAAAAAGAATAACCACCTTGATTTAATTTTGCTCTTGTGAGTATAATAACAAGACGAACCCCTACATGTGCTATTATCACAGAGTGAATCACAAGAATGTATGAGCTGGAAGGGCCTTATAGATGCCTGGTCCAGTTGCCTGTTCAGAGCAGGACTACCAATACCATTTGCAAACCTCCAGTTAGGAAATGTGCACCACTGTTCTAGTCAACTCTGTTCCACTGCTTAACCACTTTTACCATCAGAAGCCTCCTCCTAAGTTTTAGCTTGAATCAGTATTATTTTAATTTCAGTCTGTTGGTCCTTCTCCTGCTCTTGGTTTCAACAGAGAACAGCTTTTTCATGCTCATGACATCCTTTTAGATAGTATGTTATCTAAATACGTTAATGTTTTACAAACTACACATGCATAGCTCTTTTAACCATTCCAGACAGCTCTTCCTTGATCTCACTCCAGGTTCTCCATGACCTTACTCTTGTGCCCAGAAATGGAAACAGTACTCCAAATACAATCTAACCAGTGCCCATACTGTACCCCAAATACAATCTAATGAGTGCTCTCAAAGGAAAAATATATATAAAAAATGAAGATAGTCTGGAAGTCGCTGTCATGTAGCACACCAGCTATCATGTAGCACACCCCATTGATTTTGCTTGTGGGAAGCCGGAAGGGAAGGTCATAAGTGGTGATCATGTGACCGAGGAACGCTGCAACGGTCATAATTGTGAGACAGTTACCAAGCGCCCGAATTGCAATCATGTGACCATGGGGATGCTGCAACAGCTGCAACTTCACAGACCAGTTGTAAGCCCCCTCGTTCAGCATCCTTGTAACTGTCAATGGTCGCTGTAACCCGAGGCCTACCTGTATGTTAATATCCCTATATCGGGAATTGGATTCAAGCCAATCTCTTAAATCTAAACACAACTCATTAGTTTCTTCATGCATTACAAATGGAGAGAGCTCAACACGTGAGCACTGCATATAATTTCCTCTTTCTGACAATGTTGCTTCAGTAACACAATTTTTTTCCTAAAGACATTAATGCTTTCAGTTATGGAAGCAAAAACAGGCAAAAACTTCTTTTTTGCAGATGTACTTGTTGAAAACATGAATGACTGCAGAAAAAAAAAATTCAGTGGAACAATGTTCATTTTAGCACCTAATTAGTTATTATGCAGGAAATCTGTGATTGGATACTTAGAGCAATTTCCTTCTAAAATCAACCCTGTTTTCCTCTCCCTAGTTTAGAACAGTGTTGGAGCATGGCCTGCATGTTTTCCCTAGATCAAGGATGTGCACAATGGGTGTATTGCTCCACCTAGAGTATCTGTGCTTTACCACAGCTAGAAACTAAGGGATACTGATTTTTCAATTTTACTGTCTGCAAAGAGGAAAAGAAAAATAATCCAGGGAACTATAGGCAAGTTAACCTCATATCATGCCTATATAGATTTAACAACAGATCATGAAGAGATTAATCCATAGGCACTTTAAAAACAATTTGGTAAATACTAGAAAAGTGCATTGATTTCTTAAAACAAATCTTGTTAGACTGTTATCTCATTTTTTAAAACCATGGATGGCGTGACAATTAAATGGATATATAGCTGGCTCAATAATCATACTCAAAGAATGCTCATGAATGTGTCCTCATCAAAATGGAGAGATGACTGAATGAAGTGCTGCAAGACTCAGTTCTGGGCTCTGGATTTCAATATTTTTAGTATTAACTTGAAGTGGTACAGTGAATATCATGGTAGCAAGGAACAAAATAGTTAGGGACTGCACTTTAAACACTCCTGTGGAACTCTCCTGGTAAACTTCTGTTTGCTGTCCCTATTCATTCACTTCATGAGTCTGTTCCTTGGAATCTGACTGCCTTGCATTTCTCTCATAGTCTCTGCTTATCCAGGAGGAAGCAGTCACTGAATCATCCATGAAGGGCAATTATTTTTTCTTTTCCTAGTTATAGTACAGATTAACTAGTTTTTGTTTGCTCTAGTATCTTCTTTATTCTACTGTTGCATACTTATAAAACAAAAATGCAAGTCATTACTAGTATATGAATCTACTCTTTCAATTTTTACATGACCAATTATGTAAGCTAATGCTCTTTCTACATGGAAGAGGAATGAGGAGCTGGGTGGTTACTTTCCTTTCCAGAGACCTCACAGCCTACTTCGCCAGTGAGAGAGAGAGAGAGAACATTAGCTGATTCTATGCACAGGACAAATTACCAGAACAAAAAAAAAAAACAGTTCTATTTAGGTCTCTTCCTCATGGCCATGTTAATGTGCATTCCTCCTGTCCCTGAGTCAGCAGAAAAGGATGTTGATATAAATTTGTGCTGTTCCTATTGCTGAACTTTACTGTGTCTCAGCAACAATGTGGTGTTGTTCTTAAAGATTAAAATGGCCCTGTCCTTATAGATTTCCCAACTTCCTTTCCTTTCCACCTAGCATTACCACTGTTTTTCATAACATGTGGCAAGGTGGGGGACTTAACATGGATGGGGGACATAACATGTGGGGCAGGGGGAATTTATGCTTGAAACTGAGTGTTTAGTCATGTAGAGTAAATTGCCTCAGTAAATGCAGATCTATTGATCTTCTGAAAGGGTGCTATTCTGCTGTCAATTAAAAAAAATCCTGTCTGTTAATTGTCTGCTGTCAATTAAAAAAATATTCTGACTCTTCTGGGAATGAGTGGAATAAGAACAAGCTTGCAGGTGTATTGAAAGAGTTGCTTCCTTATCATCTTCTGCCCTTCCCACTGACCTGTCAGCCAGGTTATGTATTCTGGAAGTTTTCTGGAAGACAGGCATCCCCATGTCAAAACAAACAAACAAGACAGCAGACAGCTTGATGGGGCAGAGGAGGATGCAGGGTGGAGTGGGAGGGAGCTCAGAGATACAGTAACAGAACCCTCTCCTACTTCATCCTGCCTGCCTCCTGTGCTACACTAACTGTTAGCCACCCTCTCTACCAAGAAATAATAAAGCCACATGAAACCCATTCTCATCAGGACCAGCAAAACATTTGGAATACACTCATCTATCTCTTTCTGCTTAAATCAACTAGCAGTCCCTTTTTTTGTACAGAAAAGTCAGCAGTCTTTTGAAACACTGAAGTTTCAAAAGTTTAAAGTGATGTTTCTGTCAGGATTAGCCCAGGAAACTCCAGGAGACTGTACAGATTCAATCCAGCAAGGTTTATTGGCTTCAGTCCCGTTACAGAAATCTTCTCAGAGTGAGAGCAAATTCCAGGGTCACCCTCCCAACCTCCCTTGCATTCTTTAGGGAGGGGCCAGTCTCATCCTCTTATCTCTTCCTCGTTCTTCTGGTGATGAGAGTACAGTGGTACCTCAAGATACGAACGCCCCATCTTATGAAAATTTCAAGATACAACCATCTCCGGCTGCAAAAAATTACCTCAACATGCGAACTCCGCCTCAAGCTACGAACCGGATCCGCGGCCATTTGCCCTGCTGCCACGTGGTCGCGGCTTCCAAGAGGAAGTGCTAATGAAATCTGAGCGGGAGGACAAAAGCCCAAGGAAAGCAATGCAGAAAGAGGAAGTGCTAATGAAATCTGAGCGCGCGGGGGGGGGGGGAAGCTCCTGCTCCCGGCTGTGTGTGCGCGCTGATATTGCTTTCACTGTGCTTTTGTCGCTATGGAGAAAGGAAAAAGGAAAAGGAAAAGCCATTTGCCCTGCTGCCACGTGGTCGCGGCTTCCTGTGGGCGAGATCGCGGTAGCAAGGAGGCGTTCGGTGAGGCTTGTGGTGTGTTTTGTGGTGTTTGGAAGGTTTTTGGTGTGCTTGTCAGCATGGCTCCAAAGAAAATGCAGAGCGGGCGTGGCAAGAATAAGGCTTTGCAGCTAAGAGGCAAAGAAGAGAGGAAACCCCTGAAGGAGATCTCCCCGAAGTCTCTTTGGAGGGGGACTCTCCCTCCAAACAATAACTGCCTCCCCACCCCATTCTCCCTCTTCATACTGTGCTTTTTTTCATGTTTTTGTGGTTTAAAAATAAAATGCATATGTTTCAGAACTGTTTGTATTTACATTGAACCTTATGGGGAAATTTGCTCTTTCCTTTGGCCATAGCCCTTGGCCTGGTGATTGCTTTCACTGTGCTTTTGTCGCTATGGAGAAAGGAAAGAGCGCGGAGGAATCAGTGGGGGGGGGGAAGCTCCCGCTCCCGGCTGTGCGTGCGCGCGACATAAGCCTTCCCCCCGATTGCTTTCAGTGTGCTTTTGTCGTGCGCGCCAAGGGCTATGCACAGAGGAAAGAGCGCGGAATTAAGAAGCAGCACGGGGGTGGGGAAGCTCCCGCTCTGCTGTGCGCGCGACATAAGCCTTCCCCCCCATTCCTTTCACTGTGCTTTTGTCGCGCGCACCAAGGGCTATGCATAGAGGAAAGAGTGCGGAATTAAGAAGAATCAGCACGGGGAGTGGGGGGGAAGCTCCCGCTCCCGGCTGTGCGCGCGGGAGCCTTTCTCAGATTTCATTAGCACTTCCTTTTTCTGCGCTAGGGCTGACTAAAGCGCGCCTGGGGAATTTCGTAGCCGTGCAACGCCGGCTGACACATTGAACCTTATGGGGACATGTGCTTCAGGATGCAACCAAATTTGGAGGGTGGATTAGCCGTATTTACATTGAACCTTATGGGGAAATTTGCTTCAGGATGCGACCAAATTCAGAGGGTGGAACAGATTACCGTATTTACATTGAACCCTATGGGAAAACGTGCTTCAGGATGCAACCAATTCGACTTGCGATCAGAGTCACGGAACGGATTAAATTCGTATCTTGAGGTACCACTGTACGTTCTTAACCCCTCTCGTTCTGACTCTCACAGTTTCAGAGGTTTAAAAACACGTCTACTGGTCTTCCAGAATATACTATTTGTCCTGGACCTTCTCTTTATAAGTAAACAAAATCTATACTTCTACTGAAAATAGCCTTAAAGATATATTGGCAGAATGGCTAATCTTCAAAATTGAACACTGTTCTTTAATTCTTAGAACAACTTTATTTATATTATTCTTAAAGACATTATATTGCATATTTGGGCAGATAAATTGGTTTTATTTTCTATCATGAAAATGTTCCTCAAATATTTTGAATCTGGTTTGCCCTTAGAAATGTGTGTCTTCACTCCTTTCAGACTTTAAGCCAACTCTCTGCTTAAAACAGGAGCACAAAATATGCCACCTGGCACTGTGTCCAGCGAACCTGTGAACCAGCTAGTGATGGTCAGCTATTTTTTCTTTTTCTTAAAAAAAAAAAAAAGAATAATAGAAAGCATAACTATCGAGAGAGAAGAGATGCAGTTTTATGAGGAAAATAATAATAATATAGGCGCTTTAGGTGCAATCCCAAAACACCTGGAGCACCACTTGAACACCATCAGCATTGACAAAATCACCATCAGTCAATTGCAAAAGGCAGATTTACTTGGAACAGCTTATATCCTGTGACTATACCTTTAACACCATCAAACAACGACATCTGCCTATCTCAGGTCCTTGGGAAGGACTCAATAGGTGGATAAAAATGCCAAATGCAGTTTAAACATCCAGCTGACTGTGCAACCAACCATAATAATGGAATTTTAAAAAATAAAAGTGATCAAATCCATTTTGGAAGTTGCTGTGTTACTTCTGGAATATGGCCCTCAACATAGTGTGCAATGGCCTTTGAGCCGATGGAAGTTGTGTACCCATGGTTGAGAAGACAAATGAATAGACATTTTGGGGGGCAACACTGCATCCATAACTTGTATAACAGAATATGGCAGTGAGGGTGAACAGATACCGAAGACCCCACTAGTTCAAATATTATTTTTGTCAAATTTTCAGTAATTACCAATTCCTTTTTTTGACTTCTCTGTATATAAGACTTTGTATGCATGTCTGCATTATGTCCTTTTTTGCAAGTTTAGTTAGAAGTGTGTTTACAGAATCATGCACCTCTTAATAGTGGATTTAAGAAATGCAAAGCAGCCAAAAGCAGGGGCTAGGTACAAACCTCTCTTCTCTTGCTTGTTTTAGCTCTTCTCTTTTATCTAGATAATTTCGACTAAAAAAGAGATATGCACAAAGTTACAGGTAAAATAAAAAAAACAGGAAAGAAGAATAAATTAAGCAACAAAAGAAACAGAAACCAGAAAAAAGGAAAAGCAAATGAAGCAAAAATAGCTAATGATAAATTTCTATAAGAATAGCTTTGATAAATTTCTATAAAAATTTCTAACTTGTATATAAATTTCTATATTCAAATAGCTTTGATAAATTTCTATAAAAATTTCTAATTTGTATATAAATTTCTATATTCAAATAGCTTTGATAAATTTCTATAAGAAAATATAGCATGATTTGAGTACATCCTCTCCTTGTTTAGCGACTATGTTCTGTTCCAACGGCTTGTCATTAAGTGAAATGGTTGCTAAGTGAATATGTGATTGAGAGGGGGGGATGCTAAGATCCCTGGTTGCTGCTGTCTCATTCAGATCAAATTCTCTCCTACAGTGTCCTGTGTCTGACCTGTTTTTTCCTTCTTTTGCCCCCTTGCAGGGTGGAGAGATTGCTTAAACAAGCTATCTCTTCCTGAGCTGCTTTTCTCCACAGTACAAGCTCATCCCTAAAAGTGTTAACCACAAGTTAACAAGCTCAGCTCTGTGACCTTAATTAGTTGATTAGAACTGGCCTGCTCCAGCTGCTGCCTGAAACTGACCGGACCTTAATTAGTTTCACACTGAAGGCTTTTGTTGTAAATGTGTGCATTGGTGAGAAAATGAATTTTTTTATTACTGTTTATTACTGTTGTATTTGCAAATGGTCGCTAACTGAGGTAGTCACTAAATGAGGGGTGGCTGTATAAATGAGTTAAATTGAAGTCTAGCATTCGTCATACACTTTTGGTACATTTGACTGATAGAAATAAAATTTAAAATTTCTTAAAATTTCTGAAGTGGAAACTAAAATATCTTTAACTCTTTTCTAATATAACTTTTTATTAATACTAATATAATACAATACAATACAATACAATACAATACAATACAATATCCACTACCGCCAATGTTGTTCCTATTTCAGTTTAAACATGTGTGAAGACAGAAAAAATTATCACAGTTCACAGTTATGTAGTACAATCAAATATGAAAGCAGATGGCCATGAAGGAGTGCTTTGCTTTGGTGAAGATTTGAATGAGGCATCCCTGGGAACTGCTTTGTGGAATGACATGATTCCCTTGATTCTACAAGAGAATCAAAGTGACCATGCTACTTCATCTTGCTCTGCTTTAAAGCCCCTCTTAGTCTGCTCCTGAGGATGACTTAAGCTGCACAGCACTGTGAACCAAAGGTGACCAGCCTGGAGTTCCCTTGGTGCACATCAAAGGTCTTCTAGACTGCGTGGTTTTGGGGGTGGGGGGAGGGAGTTGTTTCATTTTCTTGCTGAAAATTGGAATAAATAGTTGTTTTGAAGAGAATATCCCTTTTTAGTATGACGATATGGGGAGAAAGGATTTAAGAGCCCGCTACAAGTATGCAATTCAAAATTATATTTAAAATTACAATGAATTTGACCCTAAGAGTGGAATAACCCACAGCTATTCTTATAAAAGGTAATGATTTTCACTCAGTTATTATTTGTTACTAAGTGATATTATATCAAATATATCTGAACTCCTTGTTGGGGGAGAGAAATCATATGAAACCATTCATGCTAAAGCCTAGTTCTTATGTATCTTCAAACTGTATTGAATGTCTCTCAGAACAGAAAGATTCTTCTACCCAGAGAATTAGGTTTTCTTCCACACTGAAAAGGGCAATGTTTGGATGTATTTCTTAAGCAAGGAAAGTATGCCAGAATACATAAATACATACATATATCTCAAATTATTTCAGTACTAAGGGTAGGTGGGTGGAGACTACACCATTCTGGATCTCTCAACCTTGGGAGCCTGCAGTAAGGAATAAGAATAAATGGTACTTCACAACTGAGGATGTCTCTCTGTATGTGGGAACCCCCAGTCTTTTGAAACTGCTGGAATCAATCAGACACAGTTCTACAGCAAAATAACCAACATTCCAAGCAGTGACTTGCTGTCTCAAGTCCTCTATAAACAGAACAATTTGTAGTTTGGAAGATACAGTTGCAAGAAAAAGTATGTGAACCTTTTGGAATTTCATGGTGTTCTGCATTAATTTGTCATAAAATGTGATCTGACCATCATCTAAGTCAAGAGTATTGACAAATATAATGTGCTTAAAATAATAACACAAAAACATTCTGATCCTTCATGTCTTTATTGAACACACTCATTCAACATTCAAAATGCTAGTGGAAAAAGTAAGTGAACCCTTGGAATCAATAACTGGTTGACCCCCCCCTTGGCAGCAATAACCTCAACCAGGCGCTTCCTGTAGCTGTGGATCAGACCTGCACATCGTTCAGGAGGGATTTTAGCCCATTCTTCCTGGCAGAACTGCTTTAGCTCTGTCATATTCTTTGGACGTCTCATGTGTATGGCTCTCTTCAAGTCATTCCATAGCATCTCTATTGGGTTGAGGTCTGGGCTCTGAGTTGGCCACTCCAAAAGGCAGATTTTGTTTTTCTGAAGCCATTCTGTTGTGGACTTGCTCTGGTGTTTTGGGTCATTGTCCTGTTGCATCACCCAACTTCTACAGAGTTCCAGCTGACATACAGACATTCTCACATTATCCTGAAGAATTTTTTGATACACTTGGGAATTCATCTTCCCCTCAATGACTGCAAGCTGACCAGGCCCTGATGCAGCAAAGCAGGCCCAAATCATGATGTTTCCTCCACCATACTTTACAGTTGGGATGATGTTTTCATGATGATATGCAGTGCCCTTTTTACGCCAGATGTAGTGCTGCGTGTTCTTTCCAAATAGTTCAATCTTGTTTCATCAGTCCACAAAACATTTTGCCAATACCGCTGTGGAATGTCAATGTGCTCTTTTGCAAACTTCAGGCATGCAGCAATGTTCTTTGTAGTAAGCAGCAGCTTCCTTCGTGGTGTCCTGCCATAGACACCCTGCTTGTTCAATGTTTTACGTACTGTAGACTCACGAACACAGTTGTTAGCTAGTTCCAATGATGCCTTCAAATCTTTGGCTGTCACTCGGGGTTGTTTCTTTATCTCATTGATGAGTCTTTATTGTGCTCTTGGGGTCATTTTGACTGGGCGCCCACTTCTTGGCAGAGTAGCCACAGTCCCAAAGTGTCTCCATTTGTAGATCGTTTGCCTAACTGTCGACTGGTGAATTTCTAAGGTCTTTGAAATCACTTTGTAACCCTTTCCAGCTTTATGTAAATCAACAATTCTTGATCGTAGATCCTCTGAAAGCTCTTTTTGGCGAGGCATGGCTCACATAAGCATATTCTTATTGTGTGGAACAAACTCAAAAAGTTGGAGTGGTTTTTATCAGTCAACGTAGCTCTAGTCCACACCTCCAAACTCATTTTCTTAATAAGACTCCAGGTATGCTAACATTTGACTCCAATTAGCTTTTTTGAGGTCAACTCAAGGGTTCACATACTTTTTCCACTAGCACTATGAGGTTTTTATGGTTGTTCTCAATAATGAAGGATCAGAATTGTTTTTGTGTTATTATTTTAGGTACATTATATTTGTCAATACTCTTGACTTAGATGATGGTCAGATCACATTTTATGACAAATTAATGCAGAACACCATGAAATTCCAAAAGGTTCACATACTTTTCCTTGCAACTGTATATTTGTGCTCTCCTACATGCCATGCTGTCTCCTGGGCAAAACAACTAAGCACCACAATAATCAGGGATACTGAACTTCAGAACAAAGGATTTACAAGTTCAGAATACATGAGTAAATGTCTAGTTCTCTCACATGCATACTTCAGGCTGCCCTATCTGGCTATAAAGACTAATCTTGAGTCTCTATGCCACAATTCCAAATTTTCTTAGATGGAAAAATACAAATTAATGTGGAGATGTTAGCAGAAGCAGGAAATATTTTTTTAAATCTACCACATTCATTAAGGTAACAAGCCATTAAAGAATTGTTGCTTACTTGAATTTGTTTCTCTCTTCACGTTCTATTCTTTGCAGCCTTTCCTCTCTTTCCTGACGTCTCCTTTCTCTTTCCGCTGCCAAGGACTCTTGGTGTTGCCTATATGATGATGTAAGGAGACCACCCAAAGATGCCCTATACATAAAGAAGAAATATTCACGGTTTTTAAATAAACCATTGCCTGATTTATTTTTTCTTAAAGAAAATTTGTTAATTAAATCATGTATACTGTAGACTATTCTTTAAACAGCTATTGCATCCCTAAATAGTATTATGTCCTTTCTTATTTACAATAATGCTTTCCTAGCTCTTACTAAAAGATGAATAAGCAATTGCATATCCTCTAATTGGACTTAGATTTTAAGAAACAAAACTGGCTTAAGTAAATTAAGAAAAGTAATTTATCCAATTCTCTATGATAAGTCATTACACATTATTTTACTGATTTAGTAGAGAATTCCCATTCCCATTCCCTTAATATTCCCTCCAACATGTGAACAATGTAATATTTAATTATATTTCCAAATATAATTAACTCCTCCATAGATGAGGGTCAGCAATTTGAGAGAAGTCACCAATTATCTGGTGTGTGAGACTTAAAAGCATATCTTCAGACATCTGTATCATTATTGTTTTAAATCATTTACAAGTAGTGATGTAGTGTAGTGATGTACAGTACAAGTAGGAAAGACTGGTACTTTGTACCATGAGTCGAATATCATCATGCAGAATAGAAGACACCATATGATAACTTATAACTAATATTTGTAAATATATACTATAAAAGATAGTTAAAAGTGGGATTTTTTGAGTTCTAAAGTATTCATTCAATCATTATCCACTGGGGACTCAATAGGATGATACTTCCCTTGGCCAAACCCCGAAGAGGTGAGAATGGACATGTTCAGCTGTCACTTTGTCTTGTATATACTGTCCACCTACAGTGGTGTTTTAAAGTTTGTTAACCTTTTGAATTTTCGACTTCCAGTGAGAAATGGCCATGCGCTAGGGTCTCTTTTTCAAGCGGAGAGTCATCTTCACAGACTTTTTAGGCTCAGGCAGGCTTCCTGGAGCCTGAAGAATTCTCCGAATCCAAGGAGAATCCTAGAAATTGTCCCATACGACCTCTGGACAGCTTTTCACAGCCAGAAGACCTCGAAATGGAGACTTTCGGGATCAACTGGTGAGTGATCAGCTGGGGGGCAGGGTTACCATCAAATTCCAAGCTGCAAAGAAGCCAAAAACAAACAGACAAACAAAAAACTGGACACTTGCGCTGACCTCCTCATTTCTAAAATCACTTTTTTATCTGCTTTTTTACTTCTACATAGTTAAAGAGAGGCTTTCTTTAGTTACAGTGTATTTTTCTCTTTTGGCTACTATAGGTGCTCTGTGGAAAAATTTTACTTTCTTTTTTTGATTAAGATAAATAGTTTTGTATATTCAGCAAAAAAAAAGGCAAAGGCTTGGATTTTTTATTGGATTTTAAGAAACGAGAAAAGGAATTCTTTTTTTATTTTTTTTTGGTGAATCTGCACTTGGGTTTGTGATATTGGAATGCGGATATGGGAATGTGTGAACTCTGCTTTGTTTTCTTACTTAATTGGTGCTGATTGGAGAGGAATTTTAAATAAGATAAAGGGACTTTCTTCCTTTCACTGTTTACTTTGGACAGAATGTAATTTGTATTTCTGACACTAGAGAACACTATTGGCCATGGCTATTAAGAGAGCAAACTGCAGAAATGAGTGTTTCAAGATGATGTTTCAAAACTTTGCAGAAAAAATAATTCAGTCCCTGGAGGATAAATTTGATAATTTGAACAAGAAACTTGATGCTAAATTAAATGAGGCTGCTGTTGATGTGAGACAAGTCAAACAGAAGTTGGATATCTTGGAGAATAAAATGGATAATAAAGATATGGAGGAAGTATGGAGAAAGAAAGAGAGATGGATATTTTACTGGACTTTAAAGAAAAAGAAACTTATTTTGGACTTACAGTTACTTTGGATTAGTCTAACGATGATACTGTTTTGGATTTACAAAAAGAACATTATAAATCACTGAGAAATAAAGAGAACTTATTGAAGTGGTTCCTGAAAGACGACAAGGGGAAAATAATAAAGATTCAACTTGTGGGGCACTGTTTGCTAGGTTTAAAGAATTAATTTTTTAAAAGTAAACAGAACTTGGATCAGTCTAATAATGACATTATTTTGGACCTACAAGAAGAAGGTCTTAAACTACTGAAAGATAATGTATTGAAGTTGCTCCTGAAAGAAGAAGACAAGGAGAAAATAATAAAGTCTCAATATGTGGGGTACTATCTGTTAGGATTAAAGAATGAATCTCTTAAAAGTAAACAGAAAGTGTATAAAGTAAATCTGTTTGATTATGGTTAAAAAATGGGCTGTGGTTTCATGATTAATGGCAATTCTTTGGAACCAGGACTGTATTGTGATGTTATTAAGATTTCTGTTGCTTAATAGTACAAATAGTATATAGGTTGTGATTCCTAATAGTTATTAGACGGGTTTATTGTTGATTAGGACTGACTGAGGAAGTTACTAGGATTATATAGGGGAATGTTAGTGGGAAATATAAGTGATATTTCTATTACCTTTGGGAAGGGATGATGTATATGACAATACTACTGAGATTTTTATATGCACAAACATGACAAAACACAGAGATATTTACAACTGGACATTACTGGCAGTGGCAGAGACGGTGACATAATGTACTGAGATTAAAAAATGGGGGGGGGGGTTAGCCTTGCTTTTGTTTGGAAATTGCTTTTGGTCTTCTTTTTTGCTTGGGATTGTAAAATGCCATGTTGACTTGTGGATTTGACAATTATTAGATTTTAGGATTAGAGAAGTATTTTTTTTATATTCTTAGAGTAAAAGATGTATGCATTCTATATTCTCTGCAACAGAGAAAGTCAGAAGTCACCTATTCTTTCTCTCTTTTCCTTTTCTGCACTTTTAACTTTTTTTCCCTGAATTTTTCTGTTTCTTTTTTCTGTTTCCTTACATTTTATTTTTTATTGAAAATCAATAAATAAAACCTTTTGAATTTTCACTATTTCTTCATAAATATGACCTGGATCATTTTCCTCAATAAATAAATGAACAAGTACAATGTTTTTGACTCATTTGTTTAATTGGGTTCTCTTTATGTAGCTTTAGGACTTGTGTGGAAGACATATCATGTTTTAAGTTATATTTATGCAGAAATATTGAAAATTCAAAAGGGTTCACAAATTTTTAAGCACCACAGTATATTATCTGAATACAACTTTATTGTCAAACCCATTCAGTGTATAGTCACTAGACTGTTCCAGAATCATACAATCACAGAGTTGGAAGAGACCTCAGATCTCATGTAATTCTGCCTCTTGCTCAGTGCAGGATCTGCTAAAACATTTTGGACAGATGGCTATCCAGCCTGATTGAAGACCTCCAGGTGAGAGGAGCACACTCCTTAATAATGCAACCCATTCCATGGACTGCTAGGTTTTACAATAAGAAAAATCCACCTAATACCCAACCCAAATCTATCTCTGCGCAGTTTCAACCATTAGTTTCTATCTGCCTCTGTGGGGCAACAGGGAAGAAGTCTAGTTGACCTATACATTTTAGACTGAACATGAGTCCATTTTAGATGTTCTGTTCCAGAATGGATATATGGGGGTGGCAGAAGCAAGACAGCACATCAAATTTATAGAAAACTCATATGCATAATCACTACTCTCAAAACAATGAACTTGATCAGATAAGAGATACTGCCTATCAAGAGGTATGTGCAGACTTTAACTCACATTCACAGTAAACATCACAAAAATAGCACAAGCTTAAATACAGGTAGTCAAACATTTAAATAATTGAATGCTATGAAATATTAAAAACAAGTGTCGAATGCTTATCAGCAATCTTAGTGTTTTTGAACTCAATGGCTACCATAGTTGGACACTGATCTAGCAAACAACTAGTGAGTGCAGTTTTAATTCTATCTTGTAAAATAAAAAGACTAGAGAAATGTTGAGATGAAAAAAGGTGAGTACATTTCATAAACATTTTTGCTCCCATGAAATGCGGCTCTCTGGATCTTTTTTTTTTTTTAATTCCTTCTGTTTGTTGGGAAAAAGGCCAATATAGTTGAGGCAGAAAATAGATTGAAAAGTATACTTGGCGTTTCCAGTGGTTTACTTGAAATTCTCTTCCTCTTTCTTTTTGGAGTGCCATGTTATGAACTGGCATTGCCTTTTTAGGTTAATCAGTGGTTCCATAGTTGTGTATGGATAAAGTACTATATCTATAGCATCTAGTAAAATCTTATGAAAATTCTTCCCATCTTCACAGACCAATTAAAAAAAACCTGTTTTTATCTTAATACTAAATCTTTCCTGTAAGATGTATCTTCATGTATATATTTGTTTGTGTATGTGCTGCTTTAAGCTCTTTACTATACATTTTAAACTAAGGATATTCCTATAAGTTTCTATGGGTTTACTATCCCTAGAGTTTCTGTGTGCTTCTTTTCCTCCTCCTCCTCCTCTACTTTTACAGACAGGTCTGAATTGCCCACACTTAGCTAGCCCTGTCCTTAGCTGGTCTCCCAGCTGTGATCCTTTGCTCCTCCTTTGGCTGTCCTGGTTACAGGCTGGCATTTTCAGTCACTGATCAACATAAGATGATGACAATCTACAACATCCCAACATAAACAGTCTACCCTATATGTGCTGTGGAAGAATAATTAAAATTTAGAATTACTAATGCAACTGTAAAATCACAATGTCACTAAAATACTAAGATTAAGATTATGGGAACTACAGTGGCACGATATAAATGCTAACATGCAAAAAAAAAAAAAAGGAAAAATAGCTAGAAATCAGAATTACTAACCGAAGAATATAAAATTACTGTATCACTGAAATCTACAAGGAAAATTATAATTAATGTTGATATTAAACCTGTGAGTATAAAATAGCATGATATAAATGCTACTATATAAAAACAACAGCAGTAAAAATTATAAGGCTAAACAACTAGAAATTAAGCACACTAATAGAAATTTATTTTGAATGCATTATATGACGACCTAGCTCTCTGGAGAAGACTCTGATGCTGGAAAAGATGGAAGAAAAAAGAGGAGGACGACCAGCAGCAAAGTGCTTGGAATCAGTTATAGTGGAGATGGGTATACTGTTGGAAGTCCTGAAGGAACAGTTAGGGGCAAATAGTAATAGAAAAAAATATACCTATATGGTTGCTAAGAGTCGACACTAACTTGATGGCACATAATCCCTCAATCAATCAAAATTTAAGGGCATGGTCTTCAGCTAATCTAATAATCTATCAGCATTCCTCAAAGATATACTTTTGACAAACATGAACTTAGGTGTGGCTATCCAGAAAGTCCTGTGCTTGATTAATTAGAGACGGATCTGTTATGGGACTAATGATATATCATGCTTGTCGTTTGCATGGGATTCCTTTCGTGAAAAAGGAAATGTTAGGTTATAACAATTCAAAGTCAGAGTCTTACAAATGTATTCTTTCTAGAATCCTAGGCTTAGGCTGTGGGTTTCTTTCTGTTTCCAATGCATTTTGTTATAAACAAACAAACAAACAAACAAATAAATGCCAACTAATTTTTAGTTTAGTCTCTCAAAAGTGTCATGATTGCTCACACTGGCAATTTTGATGGCAGCCCTAGGGAATCTGCCCTTGAGATTTAATAAGTTCAGACAGTGCCCTCAATATAGTGGTCAACTCAGAATCTAGAAGCTCTTGTCTTACCAAGATGGCCTTTTCTTACATAGTGCAATTCTCCAATGATGGTGAATGAATTTCTTAAGGTCTCCAAGAATTGGTTCAGTTTTCTTGATGTAGTAAGTAATCAGCCCTTTAAAAATGTGTAAGTTGGTAACGAGAGAGAAATCTACAGAGGCTTTTATTAAAGACTGGAGTATGGATTATATTACAAAAGTAGAGAAAAATAGTTTGATGATAAAGGGTTTTATAGATTAAATAAGGTGATATAATAGAAAAATTAAATAGTGATTATAACTGTATAGAAGAATAAGAAATGGTTAATGGATCCGTGAGGAATGTGAAGGGTGGAAGGGGACTATGTTTTTTAAGTTAGATGTTTAGTTTTATATTTGCAGGTTTATGTTTCTATAGTTATGTATTGTGTTTTTAATGTTTATTTTATGTGTAGAATTTTAATAATGTTTAAACATATAAAAATGTGCAAGATGGGTTCTGATCTTCACAACTGATAGTAATCTTTGGGATTGTGGTAGAGTCAGGCCATTGTATGAAGCCCCCTTCTAAACTCCAGTTTCCTCAAGAAATCCAACTACACAATGGCCTAGATTGAGTAGTTTGACTCACTGGGGCCCCACAAATCAAGACTTTTCCAGGGAGGAATTGGCAAAAGAAGGGTTACTGTTTCACGAAGAAGCTTGAAAAGGATAGTGACTTTTACTCCTTCGTCAAGTACAATTCTTCATGCTTTGTCTTCAATTTTTTACCCAGATTCTAAACATACTCCTAACAATCATCTCTAAGGCTAGGATAAAGAATGAGAGGGATGTTTTTTTCTGCTTGGTGGTAAACTCTTATTTTGTTAGCACCAGAGGAATATGTATTCATTGTTTCTGCACCTGTAACTGGAAAGTATTCTTCCTCCTAGGTGTAGCAGACAGAATGTGTCCTGTACTTCTTAATGCTTTCAACTCCCCTAAACTGCTGTTTGTATATCTTGGAATATACAGCCAGTCCTCGTTTAGCAACTACCTCAGTTAGTGACCATTTGCAAATTCAATGGTAAGAAACGGTAGCAAAAAAAATAGTTTTCCGACCAATGCACACACTTATGACCAAATTTCTGCGCATGACAACAACGCATGGTGATGTGATAGTAATGCTGGCATTGCTGTACAAAAGAACTTTTTTCTAAATGAGATGGCAGCATCCACCAATCTTTGCAGTCTCTCTCTCTTTGTCACCTGGTTTTGCTTAGTGACCATTTCGCTGGAATGAATTGCAGTCATTAAACAAGGAGAGACTGTCGTTACTAGTTCATCAGTAAGAATGAGGTTCTTTTCCACTGGTTCCTGAAGTAGCCACTGGAGAAAAAGACACAGAGGTTTCTGCCTCTGCATATTTTCTGAAAGCCTTTTTACCACCATTTGCATATATTTACTAACAAACATTCATCTTACAAAGTTTCTTCAACAGTTGGTAACCCAGTCTTTGTCCTGTAGTGCATCTTTCCCTTATGTAGTTCATTCCAGATGTATTGGAAATACAGTATATCTGGAGTGTACCAATTTGGGGAAAAATTCTATATAGTTACATCTGCTCAATGCACATAAACAGCTTCTCTCCTTCTATCTACAAAGAAATGCAAAATCTACGCACATTCTGAAACTTACATTCTAAAGCATCTAAATATTTCTATATGCCAGCTTGAAGATCAACTATAATCAGTCTGTGTATAATATCCATAACAGGCCTTCTCAGACCTCCTCTGCCTTTGCTATCGGCCAAATCTTCATAATTTTTAATGTGCTGGATCCAGGCACCATATACTTCTTTCCCAAGATCCCAGAGATACTATCAGAGAAAAGAAGCTTCAGAACAAGATACCATTTTCCTCATAGCATGTATCAGAGTAACAGTACCAATAGGCTTTCTGGGAATATAGTTAGTCTTCACTTACCAACCACTCATTCAGCAACTTTTTGAAGTTGCAACAGAACTGAATGAGTGGTACTTATGATTGGTCCTCAAAGTTCTGACCACTGCAGTGCCACCGTGGTCATGTGATCAAGATTTCGGCACTTGGCAACCGGATCGCACTTATGATGGTTGAAGCATCCCGTGGTCACGTGATCATTTGCAACTTTCCTTGCTGTTTCTCACAACCAAAGGCAATGGGGAAGACGGCAGGGAAGGTTGCAAGTTGTTCTGGTAAGTCCCCTGGCCTTCCTGTGCTCGCATCCTGCCATCTAGGTCCTGGCCTTCCTGTACTCATGCTGTGCTGTGCCGTCTACCCTTAGTCTTTCTGTGCTCGCACTGTACCATCCACCCCTTGGCCTTCCTGTGCTCGCGCCATCCACCCCTTGGACTTCCTGTGCTGGTGCCATACCATCCACCCACCCAGCCTTCCTGCACTCATGTGCATCCTGCACCAGGCCTCCCCCAGCAGCAAACCCGTGCTCCTTACCTGGGACTCCCACCACTTCCTGTTTTACGACTCATGTGTCTTTGGGTTACAATGGTAACTGGAGTGCTGGGATTGTCGTTGCTAAGCAATGTAGTCATATGATGGCACATTTTGTGGCCACATTGCTTCCCTGTCCCAATTGCCGTCATAACCCAAGGACTATCTGTAGTTTGTTTAGACTACAGCAGTCTTCCCCTATTAGGAAATATTTTCTCTTTTACTAAGAAATGTGTAAGTTTGTCTTGGGATGAAATTTTGTGATTTATAAGCTTCTAGTCCATATAATTAGTTGAAAAAAATGTTAGGCATCTGCAATAATTCTATTGGAGTATGCTGTTCTATCAAAGCAAAATAAAATTTGTCTTCTAGCCAACAAAAATAAACCTGCTGGGGTGTGGCTTGACAACTAAATGAAGTGAAGAGGCTGCTCATTATCTTTTAGGGCGTAAGTGCACAAAACCTCTAGGGAAAACTAAATAAGATGACATGCTTATAATTAATTTTTAATTATAAGGGAAGTTCTCCAAAGTGAAAACAACATCTTTAGAGAAGCAGAATAATTTAGAATTTAGAAGAACTAAATGTACAAATTTCAAGCTTAAATAGTGAAGATGATCTCCTAAGTGTGGTGAAAGCAGCAGAGAACAAATGAGAAAGAAAAGGAACCCTTATAGCTTCTGAACTGAAGCCTGACCCATCACAAATTACAAGTGCTGCTGCTATGATTGAAGCTTTAAAGCCACTATACAAAAGAAAGAGATAGAAAAATAAGATGAATGTCATTACTCACAAAATATAATGCGGCTTTGTAATATAGAAAAAATCAATAAAGAGGTTTTCTCAACAGGGCACCAACAGAAACCTATTTCCAACCTGGAGTTATGAACAGAACAGATTTAAAAAATCATTTAAGAAAATTTCCAAAAGTTCAGGGTAAGAACTTAATTTCTTTGGCTAAACTAATTTAATTTGGACACTGAATTTTGAGAGTCACCAAGTTCTGGGTAAGTTGCCAAGAGAGAAGATATAATTACAGAAAAAAAATTGCTGTCCTGGCATGGCTAAATAAAATGCCCAGATAAGTAAAATTCTCAACTTGTTTTATCATATGATCTTGAATTTTCCAGCTATACTTTTTGAATTTTTTCTCAAAACCCAACATTTTAGTTTTATCGTAGTTAATTTGTAATTAATTTGGCAATTCTTGACTAGTGCCTCAAATTGGTGTTTCAAATCCAATCTAGTATGTGAAGGAACAGCATCATCTGCATGTAACAAAGCACATTTTCTTTCCATTTGGTGAATAATGAACAAGACACTATATATTATTATTATTATTATTATTATTATTATTATTATTATTATTATTATTATTTAGATTTAGAGGCTGCCCAACTCCAGAATGATTCTGCATGGTTAACACTTTAAAAAAAAGGAAAAGAAAAAGAAAAAGAAAACCCTATGTGATGGACAAACCATACCATACTACTATTGCAACAATATTTGGAAAATTCTTGCTAAATTTCAAGTGTTATTATCCTTATACTATCAATCTGATAGAAGGCCATGAATATGACTTTCTGTTTTGAAATGAATCTTAGCATGACATAGATTGTGATTGTTCTGATCATACTTACCTGTCTGCTACTAGTGAATGTGCATTACTCTGACCAACATTAGTGAGTTGGCCTAAAATCTACAAAAGTCTTTTAATACCATTTAATACCACAGTTCTCTGGTATATAAATAAGAGAATGCTTGGCAGCACATTGAATGTAATATATGCCAGAATCATGCAAGGTGTAAATTTCAGGGAAGATCATTTAAATCTCTTAAGAGTTGGTGAGTTTGCATGATTTTAGGTAAGTTTCCACAGTGATGCCCAGTGTGTGACAAAGTTACTAACAACTAGGATAGGGCCTATATGAGTTGGACTGTATAGCTGTACTATAGTGTACAACAGTGAAATTCAAAATGTGAACTTCAAATAAGATAACTGCATTATGGAATTATTTAATTTGGATTTGTCACACATTTTTTTCACAATGAATTTTGTTTATAGCTTGGAGATAAACTGCAAAATAATGAAAGAATTCCAAAGACCCCCCCCCCCCCAATGATGAATTGGCTATCACATTTCTTAACTGTGGCAATCTTAATTATCTTGTTATAAAACTTCCTTGAAACTTTTGAGAAGTGCTACCTGTTTTCCCTGAACTCGTCTGCTTCCTTTTCTTTCATTGCTGTTTGAGGCTCTTCAACATCATACGAGAAGAGGTGAAAGGGGCTATATGGTACATAAGGTAATTTCTCAACATTTGGAGGTGCCTTTGGAGTAACACATGAAGAATTTTGGGAAGAGCTGTTGAAGACAGATGAGGAGAGTGATGAATGATGAGAAAAAGAGTATGAAGCAACTGAATCAGTCACAAGCGGTGATGAGCTCCTGGAAATATTTGTTCTACTGTTCCTGGAAGCCTTTTCATCCTGAGAAATAATACTTGAGATGGTTGAAGTATCAGAATCCTGTGAAGCATGTTTAACCTTCTGTATTTCTGAGAACCCACTGGATAGAAAAGGCAGATGAGAAGACAAGTAAGGAAAAGTAGAAAAAGACAGGACAGAAAATGATACTATGCAAGTATTTCAATAAACAGGTTATGCTAAGAGCAAAGAGAAATAACTATAGTAGAATTTTAGTTACCGTATTTTTCCGACTATAAGACGATACTTTTTTCTAAAATCCTTACCCTAAAAATTGAAAGGCGTCTTATTCAAGGAAGTCAGCCGAGGAGAGAACCATGCGGTTGCAAAACTGCCCATACTTTGTTTCTGCAAAGAGGCTTCCTCCTATTGCTAGCCTCCAATCACGAGTGAAACAGCTTGTCTCCCAAACAGACTTCCTCCAATCACGAGCCTTATGTAACTGACGTCAGCTGATGCTGAACAAACCAATTAGAGGAAGGCTGTTTGCAGAGACATGCTATCGGCAGTTTCACTCGTGCTTGAATGTAATCAGTTATGCAAAAGAGCATGGAAACAGATGCAGAGAGACGGTTTGGACCTCCTCCCACCGAGTGTATCAGGTAACTAATTACTAAATAAAATAAAATACTAAATAAAACTGTGTTCTGCACTATCTTTAAAATATTGATTTCTTAATTTTGGGTTGGAAAAGTGGGGGTCGTCTTGTACATGGGGGCGTCTTATTGACGGAAAAATACGGTATACACTTACTCATCCATCAGGAAGACAGGGAGAACTCTTGTCAGAATTAATTGGCAAATTTTGAATTCTGAAACCAAGTTATGGGCACTCTCATAAAATAACTGTGTGTTGTGGATTGCCAGTTCACCAAACGTCTCTTGTGATATGTATGGCCAATCACAAAATTCTTTCTAGAAGGGAAACTGATAAGGTAATTTTTTTGGAGGAAGGTTTCTTCAAGTCAGTCTCAACTCCTGGAAATTCCTGGAAAAGTCTGTGTGGTTTTCTTGGCAACATTTTCTTAAGTGGTTTGCCACTGCCCTCTCCCCAGAGCTGAGAGAGAATGAACAAAAGTCACCCAGCAAGGAAGGACTAGAACTTACAGACTCCTGTGAGTAATTAAGGCCTGGTGCCTTAATTACTACACCCAATGGCTTTTAGTGCCCCTAAATGGTTCCTAGCATCCCACCTTACCATTTTGAAGGTAGAAATTAAGCACTAGGTTGTAGCTATCTTTTATTTTAATCCTTATAAAGGATGGCACTTTGTTTTGTCAAATACCAACTTCCCATTTAGATTTTGTTTAAAAAGGCATTTTCAAAAATTAAATATAAAAGTCAGGTAGAAAGTTGCATGGGCAAATTGGCTTGTTTATTGAAACTATGATATCTACTCATGACCTTGGAGAAAACTTCCCAAAATGAGCCCACTGTATCCATAAGTTTGCCTTTCTCATCTATAAATAGTTGAGAATTCCAGAAAATAGCTCCTGACATTCAGGTGGTGTCCTCTGATATATTTGGGAGAAATATGTTTGGTCAATTCTGCTCAAATTAAGAGTGAGAATTTCTGAATATAATTCAGAATGGAAATGTCCATGAAAGAACATCCATCCATCCATCCATCCATCCATCCATCCATCCATCTATCTATCTATCTTTTTTCCTATTAAAATAGTGGCTTGTACTAAATATTGTCTTCT
Organism: Liasis olivaceus; assembly: GCA_030867105.1. Taxonomy (NCBI): domain Eukaryota; kingdom Metazoa; phylum Chordata; class Lepidosauria; order Squamata; family Pythonidae; genus Liasis; species Liasis olivaceus. Next base: position 63,743,951 of record CM061351.1, read on the forward strand.
ATAAAATTTTCAAAAAGTAAGGGTGCAATCATGATTCCTGTGAAAGTATCTCAGATGCTACACAGTATTATGCAGGGGAATATTATGCAGTTCCCCCTCTGCTATCAGAGAGATAGGTCCACCATAGAAGTAATCTAGGCAAAGTTGGAGTTTTGCAGCACTGTAACTGCTCTGCTGAGGGAGCTCTATTAGAGATGGGAAATTAAACAAACAAACAAACAAATCCAATGAAAATGGGAAGAGGGAAAACACCCTGATTCTGGTGAGCTTCTGTTCTGGCTGTGCTGAGGAGAGTTCAGGAAATGTAATTCTTCCACTGCTTTTGTTTTTTAAAAAATAACACACAATTTTAAAAAAATGGTTTATTCCAACTTAATTATGGTAAAGTAAAACCACTGAAATCAATGGGACAAGACAGTCATGACCAATTTATATGGGTATACTCTAACCATGATTAAGTCTGGGTGAAATCCAATCTAAATACAAAGAGACATTATGTGTGGGTTTAATTTTAGTAAAATATACATTGTAACAATAACTTGTAATATTGCAAAGGTTTTGTTGTTAGTTTAATGAGATGTTTATTTCAAAAAGTCTTGAAGATGTTATAGAGGTCATGATCCTAGTACCTGGCTTTGACCTGCCTAGTAGCCTCTTCCTCCCCCTCATCCTCTGTACTGGGCTCTGTGACTGGCTGTTCCTCTTCCTCCTCGTCATATGCCTCCTCTCTAGGACAAAACAAGGTAAAGAGGCATGCAAGTTGGACAGCAACACAAGACACATGAGAGATCTAAGGAGATATTATCAGTGAAACAAAATAAAGTAGAAATAGAAGGAAGGAAGGAAGGAAGGAAGGAAGGAAGGAAGGAAGGAAGGAAGGACAGAAATAATTGAGTTGCCAAAGCATGGACTATATCTGCTAATAAAACGAGGTGCAAAATAATTCAGATCAGTTTTTCAGTGACTTGGGGATTTGGAGCCTCAGAGACATTCCAATCTTGATCAGTTTCTTGGGAGCTTTGCTGCTACACAGTGACACTGGACAACAAGAAAAAGAACATTCATGTGTGTAAAATGCCATGGTGGAAATGGAGAGACATGGGAAGTAATGAATTATCTGTCAAGTGATTAACATATCTGTTGTCAGGTTAGAGTAACACCACTGAGCTCTGAGAACTGAAGAGAACTGAAGCGATCTTTATTATTTTTTAATATTTGTTTCAAGTGGCTCCACTTTATTATTGTCAGTGTCTCATATATTATTATGTGATAGTGTATTTTTTTTAATGCAGCCTTTATTATTTTTATAAATAACTGAAGGCGGCGAACATACATAATACTCATTCCTCCTCCTATTTTCCCCACAACAACAACCCTGTGAGGTGAGCTGGGCTGAGAGAGAGTGACTGGCCCAAAGTCACCCAGCTGGCTTTCATGCCTAAGGCAGGACTAGAACTCAGAGTCTCCTGGTTTCTAGCCTGGTGCCTTAACCACTAGACCAAACTGGCTCCCTTTTTAGTTGTTATTAGCTAGCTTTCTTTCATTTGTTCATCAGTCACTCTACCCTTCTGTTTTGTTCTTCCTCTTTCCTCCTATGGATTCTCTTCTCCAATCCTTTTTTCCAAAGACAGTGTTATTTTTTTTAAAATCACCTTTCCCATTATATTGGCCCTATACTTCATCCAGATACTTGGTTCATTTTGTTTTCTTGTAATTTTCTATTTTGTTTATAAACTATGTGTAGTTTGGTGTCCTCTTATTACATCTATAGGTAGTGTCATCTAACTCAATGTTGACTTTGTTATTAAGATACTTCAGAGTCCATGCTTTAAATCTTTTGTCTTCTTATTTCATCTGAATAGTATCATCCTTTCTATGTTGCCTCTATTAAGTTTACTTTTTTTCATACTCAGTTCTTTTCTATATTTTAGAAACTCTGTGTTTGTGAGTGTGTGGAGAGACACATATCCATTTCTCCTTTTTCTGTGTACCATACTATTATTGCAGCAATGTTCCAACATTTGGGGAACTCTTGCTAAATTGCAGTCCGTAAATCATCAGTCTTACAGAAGGTTCAGTTCTCTATAAGTTTATTCAGAAATGAATCTTACAGTGTGATTGACTGTGATTCGGATTCTATTGCATTTGCTGTTGGTGAATATGTGCTGAGCCATCTTGTGCACTGAATATCATCTGAATACCACAATTCTGTGGTAGATAAGAGGGGGGTTGACAGCATAGTCTATACACACAGTCACAAACACACATGCATGCACACCTGCACACATACAGTCATTGTCACCTCCTTTAGCTGATAATGATGTTTCATGCAGAATAGTGGCAATGATCATTACTCAAAAGAGGATGAAACAGGAATGTAACCTGGACCTTTTATTATTTAAATTTTATATTAATGACATTATATAGCCCCTTGCCATATGCAAATTCCACCTTCAACAAGCCCACAAATCAATTTCCATTCTTTTACATGCTGATGACACCGTCATTTTATCCATGACTCAACTCACAGGCTTCAGCAAAGCCTACAAATGCTAGTGTCATATGAAAAGCTAGACATTTAACTACTCACAGTTGAAGACACCTGTATTTATCAAATGTCACACTAATTATTCCATCAGACAGAAAATCAGTTAACAACCAAACTGAGCATGTTTAGGCTTTCAAATATCTAGGTCTCCATGACTTTGCAATACAGAATTTCACTTGGAGTTCCCCACTCGCTAGCCAATGCATTTCCTTGTCTAGAGCTTGCTGAGCCTTTGTAGAGGCCTGCAATAGATTCTACTGTTTGAAGTACTGGCTGAAACAGATATTTGGCTGCTAGTACTGGCCCAGCTTATCCCATAAACTAAAATTACCTCCTCTTGGAATGAAAGAGTTTCTGATCTAGCTCACTGCAGTCTCTCAACTCATGCTGTATTAATGCTGGGTCCAGAAAAAGCAATGGCTGGTGAAACAGACTTACAAAATGATAGATCTAAAATACTGTATCATCTCTTCAGAGACCCTGGCAATACTCTTTATGCCATCCCTAATATTTTTAAAATGCTCAGCCCTTTCATGTGTTGCTACAAAATTCCAAATGTTAATCTGGCAAAAGAAAAAATGTATTAAATATACAGGGACTAATCATATTAATCAAATTTAGTTCCCATCCAAACATCACTTACTTTTTGGAGGATGACCCCTACCATGCTATTTAGAGATTAAATGCATGTTGTACTGTCCCAAATGTGTACCCTGTGATAGAATGAGAAGTTAGACAGCAGCATAGACACACGTCCCCCTTGTACTCAAGCAACAGAAGGTGAAACAACTGATTATGGAGACCTTGGGTTGGGGAAATGTATAGGATAAGAGATTTCAGTGTCAACTCAGCCTCACCTACTGGTTAGTTATGTTTGTTGCACCTAATTAAAAGGGTTTATCTGAATTATTCTTCAAAAGGACAAAATATGTATCCCTCCACCTATTTCATATAAACCAATGTAACAAATATCACATGACTTACATGAACTCCAGCCAAATTCCTGCCTTAGATATAACAACTAGCCATATGTGGCATATGCTTTTCAATATATTGCAACTGCACAATGTTTTATACTCATCCTCAAAGCAATGCCGTAATTAAGTTTTAAGACAGAAAGACTGTCAAGCACAAATGCTACAGAAGCTGACAATAATGGCTTATACCACATAATACGTACATGAATTAAATTTTAGGTAGAAAACAATATTGTTTTGTATTGATTATGATCAATGTGCTAACACATCACCATAATATGGAAAAAAGATTTTTCATTCTATATACATGTATTTACTATATACATGTACGTCAAGTCCTCCCTGTCTGGCTCCCGAGTCAAAAGCACTCCCATGCAACCAGGCTTGGTTCAGGAAAATACTCTTTATTGAGCGGTACAGGTAGCTTGTAAACAGAACATTGCTAAAACTAAAGCCTCGGGTTGACTCCTCGCTATTTATCCCCCCTCCCTAATTGCCTGGCGTCTTGTGTCTTCTCCACCTGATGGTTCCCCGTCTAAACTGCCCATATATGGTTAAGCAGTTCCCCAGCTCCTATTACGCTCATTGCCCGTAACCCCCCCCCCTCCAGTTACTATTGGCAGAACCAAATCCTTCTAACTCCCACCGAATGCAATACAACTGCAACCCACAGCCTTTTTGTGATGTAGGTTCTGACATGCCGCCCCCCAAAATTGTGTATATATATACATAAGAATCCCTCTTCACCACGCAGGCCAGGAACCCTAGACAGGAGAGAAAGAGGGACTAGGATTACAAAGCTATACATGACATGGACATCAACCAAGATACTAGGGTTTGTTAGGATACTTTCTATAAAAGTCCAAAAGTAAATCAGGAGCCTTCACGTGCCTTTTAGAGACCCATTCCGCCATCGATTTAGGGAAGTGTTTCCACTGTACCAAATACTGAATGTCCCCTCTGCATTTTCTAGAGTCCAAGATTTCCCTGACCTCAAAGTGTTGCTCCCCCCCGATCATGATAGGTTCAGGCGGGGTGGCTGATGGCCTCCATTTCTCAGATTCCTTGTAAGGCTTCAACAATTCACTGTGGAATACAGGGTTTATCTTCCTGAGGGATTTAGGGAGGCTCAATCGTACAGAAACAGGGTTAATAACTCTATCCACTGTGAAAGGTCCTATAAACTTGTTATCCAGTTTTTTACATGCTCTGGAAGACTTCAGATTCTTGGTAGACAGCCACACTTTGTCCCCTACTTTCCACGGTTCATGTGGGGCCCTCTTCTTATCTGCCTGGGCTTTGTAACTTTCTCTAGCTTTGTCAATAGCTTCTTCAGCGACTGGCCACAATTGTCTGATCCTGTCACCCCACTCATCTACCGTTTTAACCCCTGTTTGAGCGTGAGGGAGTTCGGGTATAGGTACAAAGTCTTGCCCCGATACAATTTGGAAGGGCGTTAGTCCAGTACTATCGTGAACAGCATTATTGTAAGCCACTTCGGCGTATGGTAATAATTCCACCCAATTGTCCTGCTGATGGTTAATGAAACAGCGTAAATATTGCTCTAGTCCCGCATGTCTCCTCTCTGTCGCCCCGTCTGTCTGAGGATGGAAGGCGGAGCTCATTGCTTGTTTGGACCCCAAATGGAATAGAAATGCCTTCCAGAATTTAGAGGAGAACTGGACCCCCCTGTCGCTAATCACTCTCTCAGGACAACCGTGCAATCTGTATATATGTTGAATAAACATTGCAGCTAATTCAGGCGCTGAGGGGATGGATTTACACGGGATGAAGTGAGTTTGTTTAGAGAAGAGATCAGTAACAGTCCATACTACTGTCATTTTCCTGCTCTCAGGTAGGCCTACAATAAAATCCATGGCTATTTCCTTCCAGGGTTTAGTAGGATGTGCCACAGATTGTAACAAGCCACGTGGTTTCCCCCCTTGCCTTTTTGCCATAGCACACACATGACAAGTATTTACATATTCCGCCACATCCTTTCTGAAAGATGGCCACCAAAATTGCCTGCGAAGTAGATGTAGCGTTTTAACAAAGCCAAAGTGCCCTGCTGTTTTATCATCATGGCACCGTAATGGCACCAATTTGCGAGCTTCCTGGGGTACGTACAGTCTGTCTGCTTTCCACCATGCTCCCTCCCTTTGGGTTAATTCACCCTTATTCTTCTGAAACCATTCATCCTGTTCCAGGAATTGATTAAAGTCCGTTAGTAAGTCTGACTGGATGGGAGGGTTGGTGGCCTTACTTAGTGATCTGGTGATTGCAGCTGCCAGCTCTGTCTCCTGCCTGTGGGGTATTACAGCTGACACCACCTTCTCCCTTTGGCTATTATGCTGTGGTAGCCTGGAAAGAGCATCGGCCAGGAAGTTACGTCCCCCCGGGATGTACTTTAAAGTAAAATTAAATCTACTGAAGAATTGAGCCCATCTTATTTGTTTAGGCGACAATTTCCGGGGTGATGTCAGGGCTGCTAAGTTCTTATGATCTGTCCACACCTCAAAAGGTTCCTCCGCCCCTTCCAGCAAATGTCGCCAGTTCGTTAGTGCCCATTTCACTGCGAAGGCCTCTTTTTCCCACACTAACCATCTCCTCTCAGGTTGAGTGAACTTCCTAGACAAGTAAGCGCATGGTTTTAATACACCTTCCCCATCCTTTTGTAATAAGACCGCCCCCGTTGCTACATCTGAGGCATCGGCCTGAATGACAAAAGGCTTTGTTGGGTCAGGGTGTTTCAAGATGGGCTCCGCTGTGAATAGTTGCTTGAGGCCTTCAAAAGCCCCCTGACATTCTCTTGTCCATTTTAAAGGGGCCCCTGGAGCTTTTGCTGCTGCCGTGGCTTTGTCCTTTGTTTTTAACAGATCAGTCAAGGGGAGGGCCACCTGTGCAAAATTGGGAATAAACTGCCTATAAAAGTTTGCAAAGCCAAGGAAACTTTGTAGTTGCCTTCTGGTTTTTGGGGCCTCCCAGGCCAGGACATCTCGCACCTTAGTGGGATCCATTTCCACCCCTTTACTAGATATTCTGTAGCCTAGATAGTCAATGCAATCCTTATGGAATTCACATTTGGACAATTTTGCATACAACTGCGCTTCTAGCAGTTTCTTCAGCACCTTCCTGACTAATTTTACGTGTTCTTCCATTGTTTCGGTGTAGATTAAAATGTCATCCAAGTATACTAACACCCCTTGGTATAGAAACTCATGTAAGACCTTGTTAATTAGTTGCATGAAGACCCCGGGGGCGCCCTTTAAGCCGAATGGGAGAACTTTATACATAAATTGTCCTAGTGCACAGCGAAATGCGGTTCTCCACTCGTGCCCAGCTTTAATGCGTACCCGGAAATATGCCTCCCTCAGATCTAGCTTGGTGAAGATCTTCCCCTTTGCCAAATGAGCCAGCAAGTCTTTTATTAATGGCAGAGGGTACTTATTCTCTTTGCATATTGCATTCAACCCCCTGTAGTCCGTGCACAAGCGCAAAGTCCCATCTTTCTTTTCCCTGAACAATACTGGCGCTGCCAGGGGGGATTTGGCGGGCACTATGAAGCCTCGCTTCAAGTTTTTGTCAATGAACTCCCTCAATGCCCCCATCTCCTTTTGTGTCATTGAGTACATCTTTGGGGCTGGGTACTTTGCTCCTGGCACCATCTCAATCTCGCAGTCAGTGGGGCGATGAGGTGGCAGTTGGTCAGACTCCTTTTCACTAAAGACTTTTGCCAAGTCTCTGTATTGCCAGGGGATTTCCTCCCCTCCCCCTACGTGGGGCCTCTTCCCTTGGTGCTGCTCCTTCAGGGCTGCCGCCCCCAGCTCCCCTCGTTGGTTGGGCTCCACCTGCGCGCTCCCACGCCCGCCATCCGGAAAGGTTAGCGCCCTCTTCCGCCAGCTGACTCGGGGGTCCCACCGCTCCAGCCAGGACATACCCAGGATGAGGGGGTAGCCAGCCAGCAGCGCGACCAGGCACTTTAACGTCTCCCGGTGCGTTCCGATGTGTAGCTCAAAAGCCTCGGTGTAGCCGCGGACCGCACCTCCCCCCACCGCTGTTCCATCCACTTGCCTGAAGATAATGGGGGTTTTCAGCCGGTGCACTTTTAATTTCAATCCGTTGACCAGTTCAGGGCTGATTAAGCACTTGGAGCAGCCTGAATCTAGCAACGCGGGGAGCCGAGCCCTGCGAGTCGATCGCGGAGCGCGTATCACTACTGCGCATGTCATCGGACTCACCCGGATGTCCTCGATCGATTCGCTTGAGATCGGCTGATCTGGCCTTGGCCTCTCCTCCTGTTCGCCTGTACTTCCGCCTTCCTCCTCGCTGTCGGATAGGTAGGTAATTCTCAGCCTCTCCTCCTCTCCTCGCGCCGCCGCGCTTTTCCGGGGGGCTTTTATCGGTTTAGCCGGCTTTTCGGCTTTTTTTTCTTTCTTCGCTGTTTGCAGCCTTGGGTTTTGTGGGCAAGCCGCCACGAAGTGCCCTTTTTCGCCGCACATGAAGCAGGCTTTTCCCCCCCCCTGCGGCCTTGCCACGTGGGTTAACTCCTTCCCTGCCGGTCTCTGGCCCGTTTGTCGTGCGGCGCTAGGGGCCCGCCCCCTCGTCTCTGCACCACGCGGCTGGACTCTTGCCAGTTGCGCTTCCAACACAGAGGCGTGGGTGATCCACCCTGCCAAGGTTTCCGGGCACCCCCGCACCACGGCCCTCTCGAAGAGCCGTTGGTCGAGTCCCTCCTGGAATAGCCTCACGAGGAACGCTTCGGGCCAGTCGGGAAGTTTCGCCGCCAAGCGCCTGAACTCCAGGGCGTACGTGGTCACCGAGCGTGGCCCCTGCTTCAGCCCCCGGATAGCCTCCGCTGCGTGCGCGCGGGCGCATTGGTCCTCGAAGCGTTCTCGGAGGGCGGTGATGAAGCGGTCAAAGTCCCTCAGTTCAGGGGCCTCCGCTTCATTTAAGTCATTCACCCACTCCGCTGCCACGCCTACCAGAAAGCGGGACACGTACAGCACCTTCCAGGCATCATTGGCAAACAGGCGCCCGCACGTGCCCATGCAGATCCGCACTTGGTTCAGGAACGCGGCCAACTGGGCCGGGTCCCCGCCGTATTTCTCCACTAGCCCCCATCTTCGCAGCAAGTCCCCTTCCTCTTGCCGCGGTTGTGGGGCGGCTGGCTGCTGTCCCGCCTCCTGGCCGCGGCCGGTAGGGGTTTGGAGCGGGGGAAGGGGGGGAAGGGGCGGCAGTCCCATCGGCCCAGTCGGGGAGGGCTGGGTGAGCTGCGTTGGGCTTCTTAGTTTGCTCAACTCCTCCCTCAGGGCGCGCACTTCATCCTCCAGCTTCCTTACCCTCTCGCTCTCACCCCAGGGTGTTAGCCCTTCGGTTGCGGTCCCCAAAGCTCTTGACCACCGTGGTCGGGCGGGAAGTTCTGGGGTGAACCCTCCGGTGTCACCCTCGGTGCTCAGCTCTTTTGGTGGGTCCCAAAATTGTGCTCGCCGCCTCATGTCCTTCGGTCGGGCGCCCGTCAGCGCTTCCGTTAGGGGGGCTGGCTGCGCCTCCCCTGCTGCTGCTTGGGAGCTGGCCCATCCGGTCCCCATCCCTTCTCCAAGGGTCCGTCTCGCTCCATCTGCCTCCAATTGGGGAGCTTCTCCCCGCACCTCCGGTGAACTTTTCTGTAGCTCCTCAGAGGTCATGCTAATGCTGGAATTGCCTCCGGGAGTTTCCTCTCGGGTGTAATCCAGACTTTGGGTGAGTTTTAGCAAAATGTCAAGTCCTCCCTGTCTGGCTCCCGAGTCAAAAGCACTCCCATGCAACCAGGCTTGGTTCAGGAAAATACTCTTTATTGAGCGGTACAGGTAGCTTGTAAACAGAACATTGCTAAAACTAAAGCCTCGGGTTGACTCCTCGCTATTTATCCCCCCTCCCTAATTGCCTGGCGTCTTGTGTCTTCTCCACCTGATGGTTCCCCGTCTAAACTGCCCATATATGGTTAAGCAGTTCCCCAGCTCCTATTACGCTCATTTCCCGTAACCCCCCCCCTCCAGTTACTATTGGCAGAACCAAATCCTTCTAACTCCCACCGAATGCAATACAACTGCAACCCACAGCCTTTTTGTGATGTAGGTTCTGACAATGTATGAATTGTTTTAAAAGATTATTTCACATGATAAAAAAAGTTATCAGAATTAAGAAGAATGTTTAATATGAGTATATCATATATAGAAAGCAATCTACAGGATGAAATACAGAACGTTGTGATTGATAGATACTTTATGGTTTTTTAAGCTGTAAAGTGTGAGAGAATGAGACCAACAAGCCAGTTTTTTCGGGGAAGGAGGGGGAGGTGTAATGGTAGAAAGATAAAAGGGAGTGAATTTGTGGCTCTTTCTTGGCTTTTGATTCTTTTCCTCCTAGGTTCTATTCTGAAATGGGCATGCAAAAGGTTACTGTCATCATGTACAACAGTGCAGGGGTCTCAGATAATGGGTTTGATATTGCCTAGAGTGAGTTATTGACCTCACTGGTAGTGGAGCCACCCAAGACACCTAAGAAGCTTCCCTTTTCAGAGAACTCATGATTCAAACTGAGTGAACAAGGATGTTAACATACAGTTTTACATACAAGCTTTAGAATGTTTAAGGAAAAGTCCAAGACTTGTAAGGAAGCTGGTTCAGTGGTTCAGACCCAGTGAAAGAGTAGCAATGTTACAAAAAGCTTTCTGACTCAAAGAAGGCAGGGCAGCTGATATTTCCCCCTCTTCAGGTAAATCAACATACATACTGTATTTATTGGTATATAACATGCACTTTCCCCCCTAAAATTTGGGGCTGAAACCCTAGCTGCGTGTTATATGCCTATACTCAAGCAGCAGGGCTGGGAGAGTGGAGCCCTCATTTGAGTCAGGGTTGTAACCGGGGCTGCAACCATGCGCTTCCCACCTCCTCCTCCGATTGATGGCACTTAAACCATGCCTCCTCTGTTTGCAGTCTTTAGTAACATCACCCGTGCGGTCTGGCACCAGCGCTTTGCTCTGACTCATTACTACACGCCGGACCACGCAGGTGATGTCACTAAAGTACCGTGAGCTTCCCTCCTCTCTTTGCAGCATTCTGGCATGTAGTAATGAGCTGGCGCTTTGCTCTGACACACTGAGTGCCGGACCGTGCGGGTGATGTGAAACACTACTTGCTTCAGTTTCTTAAAACTACCGGTATCCCTAATCAAATCAAGACAAAAGTGTTTAGCACAGGGGTCCCCAGCTCCTGAGCTGCGGACCGGTACCGGTCCGTGGCATGTTAGGAACCAGGCCGCAGAGCAGGAGGTGAGTGGTGGGCGAGCGAGTGAAAACCACTGCTTCCCATCGCTCACACTGCTGCCTGAGCTCCACAGAGCAGGAGGTGAGCAGCAGGCGACTGAGCGAAAACTGCCACTCCCCATCGCTTGCGCTACTGCCTGAGCTCTCTTCGTTCAAAGAGGTGCTTTTTCTTTCATATTATGTATTTACCTTATAAGTGGTATAAATATTAATAAACAAAAAGTTCAGAGCTCCCTTTATTTCGCTCCCAAGTCATTTATTTTAAATTAAAGTTTTTTTTTACTCAAACGTCCTTAAAATTCATGCGTGTTATACGCCTGTGCATGTTATACGCTGATAAATACGGCAATAAAAATAGCTACAAAACTAAAATCTATATATTACTAAAACTCTCACTGTGTTTATCTGTTTGTCTGTACCCTCTATTTAGCCCAAACGGTGCATTATACTGCAACAATTTTTGAATCAATGTATCTAAAATCCACTAACTTAATGTGTAAAAAGTCTGGACCCCATTACTTCTGTGGAAATGAAATTTCCACAATGTTCAGACTAGTTTTATTTGCAAAGTTGATTACTGATTTGCCACTACAATTATTTTTCTATTTATGATATATACTCAGACGATAATGGGACCACCCAGAACTGGGGTAAAAAAAAATATGGTCAGCCTAAAATTTAAAGTTCATTTTGTTCACATTAGATTGCACTATCTTTCTCTCAAAGGATGACCCAACAGATCACAGGATTGTCCAGTACACAATACTGCAATCTATAAATTGATTTGGGATAACAAAATGTATCATCTGAAAAAAAAATCCCTGTAATTTGTACCTCAGATTGTACTGCTTGTTTTCCCCAGATTTCCCCATCTTACCTAGTCTTCATATCCTTCTTCCCAGCCTAAAAAGATGCATTGGTATTTATAACTATGGAACCTTCACCAAACTGAGACACATTTGAATTAACAGTGAACTGTTCCAGATTAAATAGTAGTTCTCAGTTGTCTAGACTGTTCACTGTTCCAGATTAAATAGTAGTTCTCAGTTGTCTAGACTGGTCCTATAAAATATTCTGTTTCAATTTTCAAATCTGAAAACTATTGTACCATAAACACTGATATTTCTGGCAAAACACCTTCCCCCTACACATACCACAAACCAAACTTTTAGATTAAAAATGAATGTATATCAGTGAAATAAAATTATTGATCTAAAAATGTATGCTTGTAAGTTGAAGGATATACCAGACTATGTGTACTTCTCCACAATAATTGGCAACGACGAGGATTACTTGATATGTCTGCAAGCATAAATGATCAATGAGAAAACATGAAAGCAGTATTGCCATAATATGGATGTTATATGAATGGAAAGAAGTTACTGATTTCTTTAATTAAAAAGCTAAGTAGGTGCTAAGAAGCCAGCACTGAAATGACATATTTCAGTCAACATATTCATTAAATAACCTCTCTTTTGTAATAACTTCTTGCCCTCTTTTATGATTGTGGTTACATCAAACCACAATATTTTCATTTTTCCCACATGCCTTATCAGAAAGGAGACAGAACTTGTTTGCATTCATTCTTTTTCATTTTCATTTTCTTGGAAAATTATTTAAGTATCAACTCCTGCAGGCTATTTCCCTAGGAATTAATTGCTTGTTTTGTTTCATTTTCAGAAATCAGTAACTGAGCAAATAGCATGTTGTAAAAATGTTACACGTGTTATGTCATTTTAAGCAAAATTAAGTAGAACTGTGGGGTTGGAGTTATATCAACCAATTATGAGCCACAGTAAACTGAAAGCGTAGAAGGTAAAAAGAAACCAGGAACATTTCTTATTTCCTATACTTACTTTTCACTATATTCTTCAGTGCTCTGTCTACGGCCACACACGAAATTAGGGCTTGAATGAGTGCAGGGGCTGGCAGGGGCTGATAAAGCACTCTTGCCACTCTGGATGGAATGCCTCCTGCTCCTCCTACGTTCTAGTCCTCTTCGTTCACTGGAACCAAGACTGGCCCTTCTTCTGTCTTTGCAGCCAGTAGGAAGAGGTTCTCCATTGTCATCACCATCTTCATGTCTCAATGTTATCTGAAAAGAATGAAAGGGAAAGTGGGGGATAATGCATATAATACATTCCTACACTGATTTATGTTTGTTTTGTCTCACAGAGACATCTGGAAATGTCTTTTCATGACTGTTATTTATCAAGGATTCATTACAATCAAGGTTTTTTCATACATGGGGGTGGGGGTGGGGAAATCACCAAAAAACATGCCCTATGTCCTCATGATGTTGCAGGAGCTTTTGTGCAGTTTGAGAAGTGAAGCCAATAAAATGTTGACTTGGCTCTTACTCCAAGAGAAAAGCTGTGCAAAGACTTCTGCTGTCTCCTCTGGAGTTGTGGGATGGGGAATTTGGGAAGTCCCATTTTATCCCACTTCCTGGATCCTAATAGTTTCCCCCTCCTGTTAAATAATGGGGCAACATTAAGCTCCACAGTGGTGCTTCCACCCTGCCAGCTGCTACTTGATGCGCCCAGTGCTGGGGTGAGGGAAGAAAAGGAAGGTGGTGTGCGGCACATGGGTCAGCTCAAAGGAGTGATGGCTGGTTCAAGGAAGGAGAGGCAGGGATCTTGGAGAGTGCTATGAATACGTCATGTATGGTGGGGAAGGTGGGGAAACAAAGCTGGAAGTCTGGTGGGAAGCAGCATTAATCAGAATCATCTTTATTACGGTCACAGACCAGAACCACAAACAAAAGTATGTTAAAAAAATCATTAAAATGAATTAAAATACATTAAAATGAAATAAAACTAAATATAATAGTATCTTTGCAGATTGGTGGGCAGTCAACGTCTACCTGATTTTACAAACAGTGTAACAAAATTTAGCTACGTTCAAGGAAACTATATCATTCTGATCAGATAGCAACAACTGCACATAAAAAGGATCAGAATTTCCAGGATATTTTACCAAATGAGGAGTTATTAAATGGGTCCGTGAATCCTTATAGAAAATACAGTATAGCAGGACATGTACTGTAGTTTCAATAGCCCCTTGTCCACAGGGGCACAATCTCAGCTCGTATGGGACTTTTTTGTATCAGCCCTCCAAAACTGCTGTAGGAAGAGCATTATAACATGCTAGAGTTAATGCCCTCCGAAGTTTGGGGATGGTTATGTAATTTAGGTATCTCGCTGGCTTATAAGAAAAGACTTGACTGCTCAAAAAAACATTCTTAGGAAGAGCAGACTGGTCCTGCTGGACTTCCAGGTCTTTGATACGCTGTTTGAATTCACTGAATGCACACTCATAACCCATCATTAGAAATGCCTCCCTAGAAAAGCCAAGATGTTGGAGTTTTTGTAGAATAGTCCTGGCCCATACTGATTGATAATTGTCCTTAATAAGGTAAGAACCCAAACCTGTAGGAAAAAATAGTAGTTTCAGCCAATGTGCTACAATATAGATCCATGCACCTGTTTCAACTTTGGGTAGCCCTGCCTCCCTCCTTAATACTACATTTGGAGTGCAGGGGGGTACCTGAAATATGGCCCTTAGGAATTTGGATTGAACCCTTTCCAGAGGAGTAAAGGAAGAATAGGGTCCTAGCTGGGTACCAAAGAGTAATTGTGTACGAGCCTTAGCTGAGTATAACTTCAGTGCTGCTGGGATATGCTGTGCTCCTCTAGTAAAGTGAAAGGATTGCAACCACTGTTTTTTGAGGGTTTTGTATAACATAATTTTGGTGTGCACTGCGTTTAGTGGAGCTATGAAAAACCATGCCCAAGTATTTAAAAGATTTGACTTGTTCAATATTCTGGCCATTTACCCTCCAGGTGTGCAATTTAGGTCTCTTAGCAAAAGTCGAAATCTTAGACTTGCTATAGTTAATTTCAAATGCTTCCTCTGAGCAATATCTGGCCAGAGCACTCATGGCTCGTCTAAGTCCAATTTGTGTTTGTGACAGGAGTACTATATCATCTGCATACAGCAAAGTTGTAATATGCCTGTTTGCCAATTTTGGAGGGTGATGTTCTAGTTGGTTTATTTTGTCCACCAATGGACAGGTTAAACAGCAGTGGAGCTAAAATACAGCCCTGCCTCACTCCTCTGTAAGTTGGAATTTCATTTGTGTGATGGCTTTGCATACTGCATCGAACTTTGATTTTAGAGTTCTTATAGAGATTATGCATGAGCAACAGTAACCGTCTATCAATGGTGGTATAGAGGAGCTTAGATCAAAGCCTTGCTCTGGGAACCAGATCGAATGCAGACCTAAAATCAATAAAAGCGGTGTATAGTGTTGAACCTGTTTTGGATGTGTATTTTTCAGCCAGATGTTGAAGTATAAGGGCATGTCCATAGATAGAATGTCCAGACCTGAAGCCTGCTTGCTCATCTGCCAATATATGCTCTGAATCAATCCAGTCAACTAATTTATTATATAGGTGTCTGGCATAGAGCTTACTTATTATGCTTAACAAGCTAATGGGCCTATAATTAGCAGGCAGGTCTCAGGTGCCCTTTTTATAAATAGGCACGATAATAGCTAAGCCCCAATCCTCTGGAATTTGTGCAGTGCGATCGATACAGGTAAACAGGGAAGCAAAAACAGGGGTGAAGTAGCAGTAATATAAAGTGGTAAAAGAGAACTTACTGCACAATTAATGCATCATTCTGGATAATAATTATGCAATGTGGAGCAGTTCCAAATAGAGCCTTTTCTTAATATTGGATGTTTTTATTCCCTATTAATATAAAACTGCTGCACTGTATCAGTATTACAGCTATCAATATTAACACAATTCAACTGTAGTTACAGAGTTCAATAAACATACTTGTTTTACCCTATAGTATTATCCCTGTCTAGTAAAAAAGTACATTTTATAATAAACTATACTACTGTGTACCCGCATCTGTAGCACATAAACAGATCTTCGGCTTTCCAAATAAAAATAAATAGGCCAATACTACTATGGATTTACTTTCCTTGCAAACTCAACTATGAAATATTTGCAAGCTGCAAAGGAGAAGGGCGTATTATGTTACCTCATAAATGTTGAACTGCTCTACTAAGTCCAAATCTGATCCTTTCTTGTTCAGATGTTTCTGGGAAATAATTTCCATTCCTAGCTCTTCTAGACAGTCAACAACATCATAGAAGGAATCTTGATCTGGCAAGCCGGATAATGTCTGAAAGTTAAAAAAGGAAATATTTCAATCTTTGTTTTGAAGAAAACATCAAGTGTGACTTAGGCTTCTGTCCTACGCATTGCTTGATATAGGCTACTGAGGTCTTTTTGAGTAACTTTGGAGAATGGAAAATTAATGGAATTATATAAACTGTGGGAACAAAAGTTACAAAGAAAGGTTATTTCAGATGTTGTGGGAAGGGATCCTTAGAGAAGGAATGCATAACCTGTAGTTTGAAGTCCATATGTAGCTCCCCCTTTCTCCAAGGGTTTGGTGCAGTCCCCAGAGCTCCTCCAAAAGTGCTCCTGAATTATAATTTTTAGGATCACAGAAAGGCAAAATTATTAAATGCAATCCTGTTAACTGTATTTTTAAAAAATTAAAATACATTAAAATAAATTAAATTAAATCAATTATGTTCTTTTCCTAGTTGGCCATTCTATTTTTGCTTTGACTTTGCAATTTTTTTGAGCAGGCCTCTATACTTCAAAAACAAAATGATCTAAAAAAAGTTTGGTATGCCTCTGTGACTTTGCACAATATTATAGCTTATTGAGCTTTCTATGACCCTCCAAAAGTCCTGCTAATACAGTTACTGTTAAGTAAAAGGGGTTTCTTTTAGTCAAACACTAATTTTTTGACAGATAATAGTCCTTTAGCCTATTGCATTCAAGCCTCTAGACTAATTTTAGCTGAGACCATATATATATGTGATAGTTCCCTGCCTCTAGTTATAAATCCTGGGTCTCAACTATAGGACTTTTTTCTTATCTTATGCTGCATTTATTTGATCAATTCTATAACTGCCATTTTTACAGTGGGAATGGATATGTGAATACATCTGAAAAATAAGGCATCTGTGATCAGATCTGTGAACAGGCAGGAAACATGTTATTTAAAACATTATTTATGTAAAATAATTCTACAAGTAGTCCTCAGCTTATGACAGCAATTGGGACCAGAATTGCCATGGGGATGCTGAGATGGCTGGAACTCTGAAGACCTGTTGTAAGTCCCCCTTGTTCAGTGCTGTTACTTTGAATGGTTGCTGAATGAATGGTCACAGACTGAGGACTACCTGTACTTCATTCCTCAAGCAAAAAGGCTCCAGAGTAGCTTAAATTATTACTAACAAACAATATATTCTCTTTCTGCAATATTATTACAGTCTAAACAGACATGACATAAAAAGGAAAAAGGGCTATGTGTAATAGGCTGAGAGAATAACCTTGAAAGGAAGAGGAGAAAGAGCCACAGCCTAGAGAACTGTTTGATAAACAAAATCTGAGTCCAAATAAGGAATTGGGGGTGGAGAAAATGTCTCAGAATTGATCCTCCCTAGTTCTTTGGAATGTAAAGGGGAGGGGGAAGTGCTTTCAGACTTGCAAAACTCTGTTACTGTAACCTTACAATAAAGGTAGTATTAGTATTCTTGGTTTTGGTTTCCTGGTCAGGACTACCTTGAAGGGCTGACATATGGAAGAGGAAAAAAAGCAAACTGATGGTCAAGATATACTTAAAGTATAATACAAAGTTTCACTTTTGTCTTGAAGTCATTACCAAAACAAGGTGACATTTCTGAGATAGCATTGCAATATGCAGTGTAGGGAGCCCCTTCTCTCATCAGTCCACCCTTCTTAAAAGGTTAGCGACTTTCATATATGGCTAACTGTAACAGGAAAAAAAAGTGGAATTTATGTTCATTGCAATATGAGGGGGAAGGACAATGCTAGGGAAATGATCTTCATCTATATTAGATTCTCTGGAGGTGCTCTGGCAGTATATATTCAAAAATATCTTTGGATAGGATTATGTGTGATTTGATGCTCTTGCTGGATCATTACTGATTGCTTTTAGAGTAAGTGGGATACCAAAATATAATGTGATTAGGAAGTGGGAAGAACCGATTACTTCCCCATAACTATAGTTCTTCATTGGTAAATATGTCTTCTGTGTCTAAGTGATTTTCTATTCTGAGCTCCTTTCTCCTTCTATTTGGTGCCCTCCAGGGTAAAGCTCCTGCCATTTCATTTTAGTTTGTTAGACTGGTCCAATATCCTTGAATGCAAGGGAATATCCTTGGTACCTGTGAGAAGGTAATGGATCTGAAGCTGAATATAACTCTACTCTGGTGAAAGAAACATCCTGATGGGAAAACAGTTCCAGCCTGTAGGGTCTAATGAAGATGGAAGGGTGAATCAAATAGCACTTCTTTAAAAAAAAACTCCTGAAGAGATCTGGGCTCTAATGAAGATGGGCATGGATACTTAGCTAATATAATGTCAGAGAATGTCTGCATCCAGAAAAAACATGTCAGAAGGATGATTTCTTGGTTCATATGAAAAACAGAAATTGTGTTTTGAATGAAAGTATTCATGCCTCAACTTCGCTTGTTTAACGTTAATCTGACTGAATTGTCTTGCTGTTCTGAACAAAGTAATCTCAACAGAAAAAACCAACTTATTCAGAGATAATAGTGCAAATGAGATGAGCAGACAGCCAAAGATACAAATAGATTTCACATTAAGATGGGGAACACAAAAGCAAAATTAATTGTGGGACTGTTCTCACTGTGCAAGGGCACGTGTTCAACAAACTTTTAAAAATCTATTTAAAGTTGGATGCTATTGGTGATTAGGCTGTGTTAGTTTTGATATTGGAATACAGTATTTTATTTTATTTTAACTTTATTTCAGGCTATTTTATTTTTTGTTGTATTTTGCAAATTGCCATGAATTATGTGAAGTTGAATCATGAAATCTTGA
The DNA here is from genome assembly GCA_030867105.1 of Liasis olivaceus. Taxonomy (NCBI): domain Eukaryota; kingdom Metazoa; phylum Chordata; class Lepidosauria; order Squamata; family Pythonidae; genus Liasis; species Liasis olivaceus. Next base: position 63,762,749 of record CM061351.1, read on the forward strand.
ATACATACATACAAAGCAGAATGTACTAAATTTTACATGCAACTTATTTAAAATATTTGCCTGCCACAAACTTCAAAAGCATATTTTATTTACCTATTTAGGATTTTATAGTGAAAACCTTCCCAGCAGGTATCAATATTTTATTAACTGCAGTGGAATCACATTTGAGAAGAATTTGCTATACAGCCATTTTGGTGGTAAGAAGCTGGGTGGTATATCACTCCACCATGCAGTTCTGGCAAATGTGACAAAATGGAACAGACAATAAAGACAGGTTCAAAATGAGTGAAGATATAATACAGCAATCCATGGCTGATGTGGCCCTCAGTGAGTGACCAAAATGTAACTGATAAACAACAAACTGCATTATCTACAGTTAGAGATTCTGCCTAGGACTCATTGGAAAAAAGTTGATTGACTCATTTGATGCATTGCCAGATTCAGAGCAAGCAGACATCATACAGAGACTGGATGAATTAAGAGAAACATTGGTGACAATACACTCCACAGCAAAACCATTAATTAATCTGGTCCTACCATGTACTCAGGACTGTGGCAATAAACTCAATCAGCAAATTGCTAACGCTGCCATAGCCACAAAAAGCCCAGGCACACAGACCACCAATGGAGAACCTTTAATGTCTAACCCAGTCCCCGATAGTCTGCAGCTTGACAAATTGCTACATCAATTAGAGAAGCTAAAGTATGCAGACCCTGAGAAAAAGGCTCATTTCTTGCTTTCATCGGATCCAGGCATGCTTTTAACAACAGTACCCTCCAACAGTGTAACTTCCCAATTGAATCCCCCCCCCCCCCAAATACTTATAAATCATTGTGGGGGTTAGATGGGACACTGAAGATCAAACTGACAAAGGAGAAGAGTTCTGATCCCAGCAATTAGCAATCATTCAGAGGCAGAAGTTTTTGGGTCTCATGCCATCCCTGGAATTGTGTCTTCTTATACTGATACTGATTTTTCTAACACCCAAAATACACCCATTTCTCTGATACCCGATCTTAAAACCAAACAGTATGTAACAACTTATGTTCCCACCATTCATGAGGATCTGCCTCTTACAATGGCCACTGCTGGAACTCAGACTGACATTTGGATACCTCTAAAACCCTAACAATTCTTTCATGGAATATTGCAGGCTGGAATGCTAAATCCAAAGACCCCACTTCCATGAAATATGTTGCTGAATTTGATATACTCCTACTTCAAGAAACCTTGCTAGATAACAGATTGTTTATAAGTTGGTATAAGTCTTTCTCACTTACAGCAGCTCCTGGAGCAGGATAAGGTAGATTGTGTGGTGGCTTAAGTATACAAATTTCAAAAACAAAAAACAACACAACAACAACAACCAGGGAAAAAATGGTGACAACTGAAGGTATCAAGATGCCCTATCGAAATAACATCAGGAGTCTGGATGAAGAAGATCACTACAAATACCTGGGTATCCTTCAAGCTGACAACATCAAGCACATTGAAGTCAAGAAGAAGGTTAATAGTCAATACATCATGAGAGTGAAGATCTTAAAGTCCGAACTCAGTGGAGGAAATACCATCAAGGCAATTAACACCTGGGCAATTCCAGTCATTAGATACACATCTGGAATAGTGGACTGGAGTCAAGCAGAACTAGAAACTCTGGATAGGAAGACCAGAAGAATAATGACCGTGAATCATGCCCTTCAACCATGCTGCAACATTGACAGACTCTACTTACCAAGCCGCATAGGTGGGTGTGGAATGTTGCAAGTACACCAGACAGTTGAAGAAGAAAAAAGGGCATTGGAAGAATATCTGAAGGACAGTGAAGAAGATGCACTGAAACTAATATACCATGAAGGCTTACTGAATACTGAAGAGACCAAACTGGCCTACAAGAAAGACCAAAGGAAGAATAGAAAAGAGACATGGCAAGGCAAAGTATTGCATGGCCAGTACACAAAAAAACTAGCAGGCAAAGCAGATAACAAGAAGACCTGGCAATTGCTAAGAGCAGGAAAATTGAAGAAAGAGACAGAGGGACTAATTCTGGCTGCACAAGACCAAGCCTTAAGAACAAATGCATACAAAGCCAAAATTAAGCGGACAGCAACAGACAGCAAATGCCGCCTCTTCAAAGAAGCTAAAGAAACAGCGGACCATCTAATTAGCTGCTGCAAGAAGATCACACAGACTGATTACAAACAACAGCATGACAAAGTAGCAACAATGGTGCATTGGAATATCTGCAAGAAATACCATTTGCCTGCAAGCAAGAACTGGTGGGACCACAAAAGTAATAGAAAATGAAGAAGCTAAAATGTTCTGGGACTTTAGAATTCAAACAGACAAGCACCTGCCACACAACCCCCCAGACTTAACAACTGTTGATAAGAAAGACAAAAAAGTCTGGATAGTGGACATTGCTATATGCGGAGACAGCAGAAGAGAAGAGAAAGAACTGGAGAAAATCACAAAATACAAAGACCTGCAAATAGAAGTAGAACGACTGTGGCAAAAGAATGCAAAGATAGTACCAACAGTAATAGGTGCCTTGAGTGCAATCTTAAAACATCTGGATCACCACTTGAACACCATCGGCATTGACCAAATCACCATCAGTCAACTGCAAAAGGCAGCTTTACTTGGAACAGCTTACATCCTGAGACGATACCTTTAACACCATCAAACAATGACATCTGCCTATCCCAGGTCCTTGGGAAGGACTCAATAGGTGGATAAAAATGCCAAATCCAGTCTAAACTTCTGGCTGACTATGTGACTAACAATAATAATTTAAATATTTGTAACATAATACCTACAAAAATAATAATATAGATTCTCAGAAAAAGTGGGTTTCTTTTTTCTAGTATGGTAGAACCCAAATCCTTTCATAATGGTGCTGATGGGTTGTAAGATGTGAAAGGTTAAGAACCACTCTGGGTTCTTTAAACAATGGCTGAAAGAGCATCTTGGTTCATTAAGTCTAGTCCCCCACCCTTCTAGCAGTTACTGATGAATATATATAAAGAATACCAATCAAAATATTCAAGTGATTTATTTGGGGAATAGCAAAAATTCAGCAAATTTTAAAGATCTGATTCTGAAATTAAGATCTAATTTTAAAAAACAAAATAAAGAGTGAGATACCAATTACTGTATATAAAGCAGAGCAATGCAGAGTACGGTTAGAAAAATAGTATTTTACAACTGAGACTTAACTAGAGTGAGAAGTGGGCTTAAAGATGACTCAGGGGCTCAGTTACTTTTGTGGGATCATCAGATATGGGGAGCAGGATTTAGGCAAATTGGGACATGGAAAATTTAGGAATTGAGATAAAGTAGAGAAAGGAATCCTAAAAAGGGCTTGGAACAAAAACTGTGAGCTGCCAAGAAGTACTCTATAAGGCAGTTCACTCTGCCTCTGAAGATGCCAGCCACAGCTGCTGGTGAAATGTCAAGACAAAAGAAAGCTAGATCATGGCCATTCAACCCCAAAGCTTATTATTGCTTCACTGGTTGTGAGTGTATTTGCATTACTGCTTTTTTTCTTTTTTTTGTGCCTTCGAGTCAATGTTGACTCCTGGCCACCGCCTGTACAAGTACCTGCAGTTTTCTTGGCAAGGTTTCAGAAGTGGTTTGCCATTGCCTGCTTCTTAGGGCTGAGAGAAAGTCTGGCTCAAGGTCACCCAGCTGGCTTCGTGCCTAAGGCAGGACTAGAACTCACAGTCTCCCAGTTTCTAGCCTGGTGCCTTAATCACTACATAAAACTGGCTCTCTGCACTATTGAATGCAAGGAGTATATAATGATATGACATCTGTTGCCAAGTTCTGTTTCAGATTACTGCTGAAGAAGCTAGTAGTATGGCTAGAGAAACAATTGGATAGATGGGTGGACAGACTTACATGGTATTGCCTGGAAGTCACTTCATCAATATGTTAGCATATTTCTAAGAATCAGATTAGAAAGGGAGGTTCTTTAAATAATTCTCACCTCTCAACTCCTGCAGTCTACTCAGCATGACCTTTTACTTTTCGGCTGAGTTTTTTTCAAACTCAGGATGGTGTGGGTTCCCCCCCCCCCTTTTAAAAATGCAAGCTTCCCATTCCATCATTTCTGCACATGTACACATACTATCTTTAAAAAGGGGAGTATTCTTTACCATGTTTAATAAAAACAGGGTGATAAAACATGTAAAAATAATACAGGACAGAAACTGGCAGACTTGTCCATCAGTGCACCCAGAGATACATTTAAGTTTGACTAAAACCATGTGGTGGGAATTCTGCTAAGCTGCCATTGTTTATCAACTGATTCTCAGTGCATCATGAGAGAGAACAGTGTATAACATCGAGTTTGGAAGAGCTTGATGGACTACTAAAGGAAGCAAGCATTAAAAAAACACTCTGAGATATTAATACATCTGTTTACTTTAAGCTAGCTTTCTAATTACAAATTTAATTCATAGAAAACTCTGAGTGTATCTGAACACATGCATGTCAAATTAAAACAAACCTTGTTTATTAATGTCATTGCATAAACTAGTAATTCTGTATCAACTCCATCCTTTTCCTCCAAGATCTCCATGACACAGGACCATGGCTTGAGACCTGAAGCAAGAAATTATTAGTATTACAAAGATGCACTAAATAAGTAGGGTTTACCACGATTAGTCATTGTTTTTTTAAAACTTAGTACAGAAAGCATATAATGGATTAACATTTAAAACAGTCCAATATAATCCATTCCTTCTGGAAATAAAACCACCGGACATGGTTGAGTTCAACATGCTTAGTACTGAAGTCCATAATGTATTGCTTCTACTTCTTCCTCTGATTATGCCTGCTTGCTCAGCTGTCTTCTTCCTTGGCCTTAAACCAACAAATAAATGGTTATGGGAGTGAGAAGTAAATACAGTCTACATACTTATACTTTCTTCTATGTAGGAGGTAAGAGGAAGAAGAGTGAGCAATCAATGGGTGACAAAAAGGAGAAGTGGTAGCAAAAGTAGCACTTTCACTGGTGACTGATTAGATGACAAAGAGGACTGTGTGGAGAAAATAGAAATGTTTATAAATAGCACTACTGCTGACTTTATGTTCTACTCCCACTTAGAGATGGAGATAGAGATAAAATCAGAACTAGTCTGTTCTATGTCTCTCACAAGAATATGAACTTAAACTATAACCTATTCCAAAGGCAAGGTCTCTTCTCCTTCCATAATGAAATTGAGAACTTCTCTACTGTATTACATAAAATCCAAAATATCAGGAGGGAAGGTTACCAATTATTATATGCATGTGAAACATATCTCCAGTTGTTACAAGGTTAGGTGAGAGAAGTTGCCAAGGATGACTGTAATATATAACCAGCTCTTGTATATTTAAGTATACTTCCAAATAAGCTCTAACAAGAAAAGAGACACGATTCCCTATTTCTGGTATATTTAGTTTGTATAAATATTCCTGAACCTCTTTCAGATCTGTCCTTCTACTTCTACCTCCCAAATTCCTCTCTTCCAGTTCCCTCTAATATTCTCACCACCTGAAAGTAATACATCCTTTAAATTAGGGTGTCCCCATTCTCTTCTCCCTGCTTCCCCACTCTAGGCACTTCTCACCTACGCCACTTACCTATCACCACTCCCCAAGGAAAACAGAAAAAGAATAATTTAAATCCACAGAATATTGTGAACAGTAACACCTAGCCCACCCACTGAACATATCAGGTATGAGTTGAAGGAAATGATCCATCTCTTACGCCACTGCTCCCCTAAGCTGTTACCAATATAGGACTGAACTCAAGTGCTTCTCCCAGAAAAACCCTCAACACATAGCTTTTCCTTACCTTAAATCCCCATGATATTGTTTTATATCAACAAAGATACTGTGTCTGGGGAAAACTTCCCCTTCCCCCACTGAACAAAATATTCAAATGTTCTTCCTTGCTACATTACTGAAGAAAGACTAGTTCAAATATTGACCAAAACAGGTATCTGCAATCCACTGATACAGATTAGGTGTAGCTTTATTCTTCCAATATTCTCCAACAAGTTGGTGATTTTAAATGATCCTTATTCAGTATTTTGAGGAGTCCACTATATGCAGTACACATTTTTCTGTTAGGTATGATCTAAAGACTAGCTTCACAGTTTTCAAACAATTTGATGCTTACAACAGCAAAACATTCAAATTGCTATTTCAAAGATCACATAAATAATATCAGTTTTACCTGCTTTCTTCAACTTTGTATAAAGATAAGTTATTGACTTGGAAGCATCATTTAATTCTTTGAAGATCTTTACTGAATATAAACTTTCAGAGGGAGCAATGGCTTCAGGGTCAAAGATTCTAAATTTAAAAAATGATTAAGTTGAATTAAATGCCAATTGCTCTGGGGTAAATCAAACTCAGTTTTAACTACTTTTTTGGGGGGGGGTGCCTTGGAGTCAGTGTTGACTCCTGGCCACTGTCTGGATTAGTCCCTGCAGTTTTTAGGGTTTTGGAAGTGGTTTGCCATTGCTTCCTTCCTAGGGCTGGGAGAGTATGACTTGCCCAAAGTCACCCAGCTGGTTTTGTGCCTAACGTGGGACTAGTCAAATCAAATCTTTATTACGATCAAAGACCAGCATAAGGAGGGTGGGGTGCAGTCAATTAAAAAGCATAAAAATACATCAGAGTCTAAATAACAACAACAAGAACAGCTTATATCCTGCAACAATACTTTTAATACCATCAAACAACATCTGCCTATCCCAGGTCCTTGGGAAGGACTTGATAGGTGGATAAAAATGCCAAATCCAGTCTAAACATCTGTGCAACCATAATAATAATAATAATAATAATAATAATAATAATAATAATAATAATACAAAATATAAAGACCTGCAAATAAAAGCAGAATGACTGTGGCAAAAGAAAGCAAATATAGTACCAATAGTAATAGGTGCCTTGAGTGCAATCCCAAAACATCTGGAGCACCACTTGAACACCATCAGCATTGACAAAATCACCATCAGTCAATTGCAAAAGGCAGCTTTACTTGGAACAGATTATATACTGCAAGACACCTTTAAAACTATCAAACAACGACATCTGCCTATCCCAGATCCTTGGGAAGGACTTGATAGGTGGATAAAAATGCCAAATCCAGTCTAAACATCTGCCTGACTTATGCGACCAACAACAACAACAACAAGGTAAAAGATATAAAACAGAAAGTATATATCCAAAAGGAATCTGAAAGGGGGGGGGGGCTGGAGCATTAGATGGGTGTAGGGGGGCTTAAAGGTTAGTATGTGGCAGTCTATATCAAATTACAGAGCATTCTAGTATGACAAGCTAAATGCTCATTAAGACTAGTTTATGACACAAGTGACAAATTTTAATTACTGCTGCACAGAACCTGGCAACATTATATGTTGTAACAGGGTTGGTATCTGAAAGCAGCAGGGAGGTATAGAATTGTCCTATGCGCCCTGAGTATTTATGCAGTAATGGTGAGATGAGGCTAGTATGAATGTGTCTGTAATACAGGCACTGCAGAAGCACATGCTCTCTTGTTTCTGTGCATCCAGAGTCACAGGGGCATTGTCTTTCCAGGTAAGGGATCTTCCTGTAAAGGCAGGATACACAGAGGACAGCATGAGATAATCCTCAAACTGACCAGTAAAAGAGTGAAAAAACATTCAATTAATGTATCTTTTGAATTTCACAAGATTTTAAAAAATGCTGACACCCACTCCACACAGAATGGAAATTAAATACATTTTCCCCCAGTCTATTATCCATGCCTTTAGTACAAATTGTTTGCATTTGTCTGGTCATTTGGGGAAAAAAACTAGGCAGTTCCTCTTAGGGGAAATTGCTGGTTCTAAAGATGCCATTCATCTGTTGCATTTAGAAATCTCTTATAACCCCTGAAGGTGAAATGATAGTTTTATCAGCATTTTTACAATTTCCTTGATAACCTTAACCATGATTGTATCTTACTATGTTGGCTGGAGTGGGAAAAATACATTCTAAACAATCCCTGCAGACAAACACCAGGAATATGATGTGAACTTTATAGGAATGAAGGAGAGTAGCAATTGCCTTGAGTCCAAGAGATAGGAAGTGGAGTAAGACAAATGAAAAATCCACCTTTTCTTCATATTCAAATAAACCTGTGCAGAGTCAGAAAACAGACTCAGTCCAGCTAAAACTATAAAATTAAACAAGCCGGGAAGTCTCTCTGTAGAGGTATGCCAAATTATTTAAACAGTGAATTAATTCAAACATGATATCTAAACAATTCTATGTAGAACCCAAAAAATAGTATAACAATTGTTTCCTGATAACTAATCTTTGACCCACCTGGCAATCCTTTCAGTCATCCAGGACACTGGTTCACTGTTGTTTATAACATGTCCAAATAACCCCTTTTGCAGAAGTCTGTTGATGTAATGCTCATTACAATTGTCTCAAGAAGAGATCCAACCAATGCTGCATAATAAACTATGGCTAACTGCTCTTTTGCCTGAACAAAATATTGACATATTTTTGCATCCCTCACAATCTATCCTCCATTTTAAACACCAATTTCAACAGCCCAAATGGCAATGTTCAAACAACTCTATAAACACCTGGGTTTGGGATCGAATGCTAATGTACAGTTTATGAAAGGATTTTAAAGATTTGTTTCATTTTTGGGCTTCTGTTCCCAAGGATAACCCAAGGGAAATATCAAATGACCCCCAGATTATTTTTTGTAGTATAAGTTTCTTTTAGCAAATGGAATAATCCACAATTTGTCCCCCCCTTTCTAGAATCATAATAGTGACTCACCCCTCTTTTCATCTACAATAGCCACTGCTTCAATAAGAAGTGATGAATTGGATTCAGTATACTCCACGAAAACAAGGAGCAATTTCAGTGCTGTCTTTACAACCAGGCGAAACTGCAAAGGAAGAGAGAGCTAGTCATAAATCAGGTTGTAAAATTTGCAGGCATGGCTGTCTTCTTTTACTGGAATGCAGGCTGATTCTATGTGGAAATAAATCAGTAGGCAAAAGCAACATCACTATCCCGTAAGTCACTGATTGATCCAAAATATGCTTCATCTTCAAAATTAAATGCCAAAGTAGAGCAAAAAGTAAATCCATAAAACATGTACAAATGGAACTAGTTAGTTTAGCCTAGTCCACAGTTATTTTTAATCATGCTTCTAAACATCTTTAACTACCTATACCATAATTTAGACCTGAGACTGTTACACCATGTGCTCTATAGCTAATTCTATTTCCACCCCCCCAAAACATATGAAACTTTCTTATCCTGAGTCAGAACCATTAATTTAAGTAATCCATGGCAAGCAATTTGTTTGGGCTCAAGAATCAAACTAACTTTGGGCAATCATATCAGAGACTGTATCCCGAAATGGATGAGTCACATGGTCTTGTGATTCTGAAACACACTCTCTATATAAAGAAACAGAGATCCCAGTACAAAAGATTTCCCAATTCTAGCACTAGCCTCCAGTGTCAGTCCAGTGGAGTGGAGCAAAGCCATGATGGCACAGGATAATGGAAGATACCACAACTTTAACTACTGAGTCAGTTCCAGGACATGCTGTATTTTGCTTGGCAAAATGTGCTGTTTGTGTTTGAAAAACCAATATTTACCTCATGTCCTCTGGCAAACAAGATAGGAATCATGGTATTTTACCATACACGTTTGATAGCTGTCAGTACAGAGGGAGCGAGCCCCAAACAAGATAACTTGTATTTGAGACTACCTAATTTTCTACCCTCCTTGTCCAGGAGTGCAGACTATCATTGCAGTCTAGAGCCTGACTGTATTATATTAAGTGTGAAGCTAATGAACAATTATTCCTCTTTCTAAAGGGGAATATAATCTAGCAGCATTTTATCAGTTCTCAAATAAAACCACAAATAATTATATTATTATTATATTATGAAAATTAAAAGGGCTACAGAAAGGATCTGCAATGCTCCCTTCACTACAATTTCCAACCATAATAAAAATTGAGCAAAGTCACTTCTAAATAGTCTTTTTTCTTAATAGCAATTATTTATTATGTTGAATTTTCAGCATATCACATAGATTACAAAATCTTTTTTTCTCCTTAAAATGCTGAAGAAATCAAAACAATGGCAGATTCCTTTTGTTTTCACTACTGAAATCAACAGTGATGCTGATTTCAGGAAGAAAAAACATACTATCTATAATAACTGGTTGGATAAAAGTACTAGCAAGAGGACTCTCAAAAACAGCTAGGTAGTACCGTTCACATCCCATGCAATCAAAAGAAAGGATGATTCACCTTGTTATACATTCATCTTTTCAAAAGACTGTATATTGTTGTCTAGGCAGAGAAATCTAATGCAATGTCTCTGTTTAGTAATTTAATGGTGCTATCAATTAATCTCAGCTTCATTGCTATCACCTCTTATTCTGTTTTTGCTGCTTATCTGTCTCAGTTCTTTTTATGCTTCTTATGAATGTACTGTACTGCCTGCAGTACACATTCCCTTCACTGGGGCATGGCTCTTTATTGTGTACACTGTCAGTTTAACCCCGCTGCTGGAGACAAAAAAACTTCGGTCATTTTTAAATTGGGGCAAGATCTCCAGAAGATGTGAACTGAAACTGGGAAAAACACAGAGCTAACACTGTTCCTCTCTAGCCTCAGATTAAAGTTTGGAATTTACAGGACAAAGGGAAATTCAGGAAGACTGAAATTGAGAGAACATCTGTTTCTAGAGAATTCTGTCTTGGTAAAAAGAGATGCATGTTTTAACCTAAAATTGCATTAGGTTTTTTTTCCTGCTTTCTTCTGTGTAGTGGTCAGTCTAATTGTCCTTTACTGTATTTCCTTGTTCAAGTCCAGAAACTCTGCACACAGATAGGGAGTGGATGTTAAAATGACAAAGCAACACATTCACTGCTGCGTGCCTACACACGAGTTGCCTGCAGCCATTTGGGCAGTGTCTTTGCCATCACAACAGGCGGTTGAGTAACCACTGCTCAACACTACCACCTCCCAAATCAATCAATCTCTCTCTCTCTCTGAGGTTTCCAGAAGTGTTAAACCAGCCTTGCGATTAAATGTCTTGTTGCCTGGTCTCAAATCTCAGTTGCCAGTTGTAAACAGGGAACCACTTAACACATGGCTGATCTGGGAGATATGCAGACAATGGCAGATTGCTATTCAATATCCTGAAAGGAAAGAATTTTATAGATTCTTCTACTTCTGGGATCTCAATCTCAAATAGTTAAGAATGCTGCAGGAAGACTAGTTCATTAGCCCAAAGGCTGCAATGTTTTCATACACTGATACACAAAGATGAGGAAAATGAAGAAAAAATCATGATTTGTTATTAAACACAATTTTATCAAATAAACATTTTAATGTATCTATTAGTTAAATAAAAGACTTTGCTGTGAAAGAGAGCTAGTTTTTTTCATTTCACTTTGGCTAGTTAGGCTGCAATGAAGGAACTAGTATTGACCCTGGACCTGGGCATGTAGTGGATGCTTCTTATGCGAAGAAAAGCTAGGAACAGCAAAGCAGAAGAGACTCTGAGGACCCTGTTGCAATGTGGAACTGCTGAAACTCCAGGTGGAGACATTTTACGCCCCGTTCCTATCTGAGCTAAGTCATAGGCATCACTTGCACTGAGTTTGTAGATGTTGCCATTACCATTATCTGCAGGGCCTCCCCTATGTCAGAGGTGCCCGGAAAGGGTGAGGGAACAAGGCCATTACTGACGGGGCTCAGACAGGGGCTGCTCCCTCCCGCACTCCTCCTTGTTGGAAACGCAGATCTGTGCCCAAGCATGGCAGGCTGAGGAGTAGCTGCATTCAGGGTATAAAAAATAAAATGAAACTAAGAATGCAATAATTAATTAAAAGTAAATGTAGCAATCTAAACCGAGAAGCTCTATGCCAGGGGAAGCAGACCCCATTTTGTGCCCTCTCAAGGATACCTGATCACATTGCTGAAACCGAACAGCAAAATCCCACTACAGCACAACCAACACAAGCTATGAAAAGGATAACACTGCCATATATCAGAAACATCTCAGAAACAATCAACAGACTATTACAACCACACGTAGCACACAAACCAACTAAAGCCCTCCAAAACATCTTAAGTAAACCAACAGACCTGGTAGTCTAAGAAGAAAAAACAGGCGTCATCTACAACATACAGTGTAAGGACTACAGCCACTGTGTAAGACAAACAGGCAAAAGACCAGCAGAGCACATTCATGAACACCAACTAGCAGTCAGAAGACATGATGAAAAATCCCTAATCCCACAACTCATGGACAGACTCAACCAGTTTCAACTGGGAAACTGCGAGCATCCTAAACCAAGCTAAATCCAAAAATGTGAGGGAATTCCTGGAAGCTTGGCACTCAGACACATCAGCCATCAATAGACACATAGAGATAAACCATATTTACACACCATTCAAAAGAGACAATAAAAAAGTTAAGAAGGAAACAAAAAGACCAGAACACATCCTCTCCAGCAGCCTACACCCAGATAAGAGAGGGTTAACACCAGAGAAACAATCAAGCAGAAAACAATACTCTAAGGTAGTTTTTAAAAATGGTCAGTTGTCATTAACACACAAGAAGGATTGTTGGAAAACTGAAAAATCCTACCTTGTATTATTTATTTTTTGTATTTATTATTTTTCTTCTAAATTACAGTGGTACCTTGAGTTACGAATGCCCCTCCTTACGAAAATTTCGCGATACGACCAGCTCTGGCCACAAAAATTTGCCTCGCCGTGTGACCTCCGCCTCGCGCTATGAACCGGATCCGTGGCCATTTGCCCTGCTGCCACGTGGTTGCGGCTTCCTGTGGGCGAGATCGCGGTAGCAAGGAGACGTTCGGTGAGGCTTGTGGTGTGTTTTGTGGCATTTGGAAGGTTTTTGGTGTGCTTGTCAGCATGGCTCCAAGGAAAATGCAGAGCGGGCTTGGCAAGAATAAGGGTTTGAAGAAGAAAGTGACGATCGAACTGAAGAAGGAGATTATAGAAAAACACGATCGTGGTGTTCGTGTGACTGATCTGGCCGCGGAGTGCAAGATGGACAAGTCGACCATCTCGACTATTTTGAAGAATAAAGATGCCATCAGAGAAGCTGATGTGGCAAAAGGAGTAACGATCTTAACGAGGAAGAGGACACAAGTGCTGGAAGAGGTGGAAAAGCTGTTGTTAGTGTGGCTGAATGAGAAACAGCTGGCAGATGATAGCGTGAGTGAAGCTATCATCTGTGAAAAAGCCAGGAAACTGCACAGTGATTTACTGCAGAAAACCCCCTCTACCAGCGCAGCAAGTGAGGAATTTAAAGCCAGCAGAGGCTGGTTTGAGAAATTCTGCAGGAGAAGTGGCATCCACAATGTGGCAAGACATGGAGAGGCTTCCAGTTCTGACAAGGCTGCTGCAGAAGCCTACAAGGAAGAATTTGAGGACTTCATGAAGGCGGAAGGATACGTCCCTCAGCAAGTGTTCAACTGCGACGAGACAGGGCTCTTCTGGAAGAAGATGCCAAACAGAACCTACATCACACAGGAGGAAAAGGCACTGCCAGGGCACAAGCCCATGAAGGACAGACTGACCCTTTTGCTGTGTGCGAATGCAAGCGGCGACCTGAAGATTAAGCCGCTACTGGTGTACCATTCCCAGACCCCTCGTGCGTTCAGGGAACAGAATATGAACAAGGCCAGACTGCCTGTCATGTGGAGGGCCAATGCGAGAGCGTGGGTCACAAGGCAGTTGTTCATGGAATGGCTGCACGAGGTGTTCGCACCCAGCGTTAAAAAATATCTTTCGGACAACCAGCTGCCTGAAAGGTGCCTTCTTCTGATGGACAATGCCCCGACACACCCTCCAGCCTTGGTGGATGATATGGACGCTGAGTATGACTTTATAAAGGTCAAGTTCCTCCCCCCCAACACGACACCTCTCCTGCAGCCCATGGACCAGCAAGTGATCTGCAACTTTAAGAAGCTCTACACAAAGGCGCTCTTCACCAAGTGTTTCAATGTCACTGAGGAAACATCCTTGACTCTGGCAGAGTTTTGGAAGAAACATTTCAATGTCCTCCACTGCATCGGCCTCATTGACAAAGCCTGGGAAGATGTCACCTGCCGGACCTTAAACTCAGCCTGGAGGAAACTGTGGCCAGAATGTGTCGCTGAACATGACCGTGAAGGGTCTGATGCAGAGGTAGTGGAAGAGATTGTGTCCATGGGCAAGAGCATGGGTCTGGTTGTCGATGGTGCAGACACAGAGGAGCTTGTTGAGGACCATGAGGAGGAGCTGACCACAGAAGAACTTGCTGAGCTCCAGAGTGAGCAACAGAAAGCGCTTGGTGAGGAGCATTCCACTGAGGAAGAGGAAGACAGGGAGGAGGTTAGCAGTGCCAAGATTAAATCCATTATGAAACAATGGAATGCGTGCCAGGACTTCTTTGAGAAGCACCACCCCAACATAACTGTAACGAACAGAGCGTTGAACATGATGAACGATAACGTGGTCTCTCATTTCTGGAGGGTTATGCAGCGCAGGAAAAAACAACTGACTTTAGACAGGTTTTTCCCCAGAACTGAGCCTGCAGCTAAGGGGCAAAGAAGAGAGGACTCTCCCTCCAAACAATAACTGCCTCCCCACCCCATTCTCCCTCTTCATACTGTGCTGTACGTACTTTTTTTCATGTTTTTGTGGTTTAAAAATAAAATGCATATGTTTCAGAACTGTTTGTACTTACATTGAACCTTATGGGGAAATTTGCCTCGCGGTGCGACCAAATTCGAAGGGCAGATTAGCCGTATTTACATTGAACCTTATGGGGAAATTTGCCTTGCGGCGCGACCAAATTCGAGGGCGGAACGGATTAACCGTATTTACATTGAACCTTATGGGAAAATTTGCCTTGTGTTGCGACCAAATCGAGTTGCGATCAGAGTCACGGAACGGATTAAATTCGTAACGCGAGGTACCACTGTACTTTTTTGCCTTTTTTCTCTATAAATGTGGTTTTTATTTTTAAGGTTGATCTTTGTAAAGAAAAAGGAATTGATTGCTAATTCGTTCACAGAAACAGTATTTTCTATAATGGAATATGCCATATGTACCATGAATTCCCTCTGAAATAGTTAAATGAATAAATAGATTTAAAATTATGTATTTTCATAAGGACAGTACTTGGACTGATACATAATTTTTAATAGCGCAGAATATGTAAAGAAAGAAGCAAGATGAAGTGTAGGAAATATAAATTACTCAGGCTAAGGAGGGGAATGAGAAAATGTTACCTTTGCGGAAAATCCAAATATAGTCCATGTTGTTATTTTCGCTATACCTTGTTCATGGAAAGAAATCTATCTTTATTTTCTCTCCTTATATTGTCCCCTTAAATATAAAATAATTCCCAGATGGCTTGAAAAGTAAAATTTAAACAATAGTAGTCATAAACAAAGAATAAATAAAAGATCAGGATAGAACTAACCTTCATTAAAAAAATAACCCAGGATTAAAGTAACAAAAATAAAAAGGAATTTAAACAGATATCAAGTGGTATGTTATGTATGATTAGTAAATATTTCTGCAGATGGCATTCCATAAACAACCAAGCAGGCCACTTCCCTAGTTACTGTTTATTGGACAAAGGTCTTTGAACATACATAAGTGTATGAAAGTTAAGCTTAAGTATCAAGTCCCAAATCATGCTAGCAACATAAAGATATGCAGTGTGTCATAGATGGTTTCCAGTAGCTAAAAAGTGGGGAAATTCCTAAAGCAGCATATTCACTGCATGTTTCTTGTAGCTAGGAAACATTGTTCTGGTTGAAATTCTTAAAAGTTATTGACATGGCCCAGAACTATTTTTTTTTTAAAAGCCTGTGGTAAAATCTCCAAGAACTGTTCTTACCTTAGACCCAATGAGTATATACAGCCACTGGATGGTTTCGTTGTGATTTATTACTCCGTTCATCCCATCTACATACAGCATAATTTGTCCCAGTGCTAAGGAAATAAAGAAGATTGTTAAAAATTGTTAGATTTAACACCTTGCTTTTACAAGCAAGAATCATACAATCATCAGATCTAAAATTAAAAGGGGTCACTACGTTGATCTAACAACTTAACCTTGATCAGGCTGAAATGGAAGTTTTTCCCAGTCTAAATCCAGTTTCTCCTGATTTAAATGTATTGGTTTGGTCTCTGAGAAAACAATGTTTCGTCTTCATAAATATTTGAACATGCCAGCCATATTTCCTCTTAATAGTTCTTTTCTTTAGCTAAACATAAGTAAACTTTTCAACCTTTCCTTATATTATTTGATCTACAGGCCATACATTTTAGTTTGCCCATATCTGTAGACTGCAATGCCCAGAATTGGATATAGTGCTCCAGAGAAGATCTGATAAAATCAGGATAGTACAGAAACATTATGTCCCATGAATCAGACATCATTCAGCACAGCAGATGATGCTTGCATTAGTTCTTTGGTTGGTACACGTTCAAAGTTGGTTCACAGCACTTCTAAATCGTGTTCAACTTCTGTCTGTAAAAAAATTCCTTTTTGCATACCATCCAACTTGAATTTGTACTTCTTCCTACCTAAATGCAGAACCTTACGTTCACCTCTGCTGAAATTTATTTTGTTAGTTTCAGAACTGTTATCCATGTCAGTCAGTAACAAAGAGAACTTTAACTACATAAAAGTAGTCATTGGATGGTTCAGAAATTCTGCTGAGTCAAAATGAGAGCCAGTGTAGTATAATGGTTATGGTGTTGGTTTGGTTTGGGAAGGCCTAGGTTCTAGCTTGCTGTTCGCCACAGCAGCTGACTGGGTGACTTTGGGCCAGTCACTCTCTTTCGGCCTAACCTATCTCACTGAGTTACTGTTGTAAATAAATGGCAGTTCAAACAATCTGCAAAGCAAAAGCAAACAAAAAACAAAAACAAAACAAAATATTATGGATTAGTATGGTTTTTTAAAATTAATTAAACAAATTTATATACAGGTGGTCCTCATTTAACCACTCGTTCAGCGACTGTTTGAACTTGGAACGGCACTGAACAATTAGTACTTATGACTGGTCCTTGAAGTTCCAGCCATTGCAGCACCCTGTGGTTACATGATTGTGATCCGTGTACTCAGCAACTGGTCTGGATTTCCAATCGTCACAGCTTCACAGCGATTTGTGATCTTCCCTGCTGGCTTCCCACAAGCAAGTCAGTGGGGAAGCCAGCACAAAGTCAGAAGTTGAGATCATATGAGGTCTTCACTTAACGACCTGCGTGGTCCTCGCTTAATGATGGTAATTACTCCATGTACTATGTTCAATTGTTGGAGCTTGTAATCTGTAGCCTTCAAAGCCCCTCAAGTAGGACACGGCATTTTTTTTCCTTTTATTATTTTGTGTGTTTCAAAGGATTTCAAGGCTGAAATGGTTGCCTTAAACTCTGTAGTGGTTTAAGCTACTGTACCTACTTCATCTCTTAGCCCCCTCAGACCACTTTTCCCCATTTGTTTGTGGTTTTACATATAGTTTTCTATATCTCTTTTCTGCTATCTAGTGGTTATACAGATTTTTGAGGCCCAAGAGACTGGTAATAAATCCCACTTTCCCACAGCTGAAACACTTGAAACTGTTCTGGGTTTCATTTACACTGAAACTTGTAAAAAGCGTATTATTTGGGGTTTTCTGTTAAAACTTGCTGACTGCAATGTGTTATTAACCAATCATGGCCATCATGGAATTAGAAGAATCTAGGTATCATCAACAACCATATTGTCTTCACCTACCAGGAGAAAAATAATGACAAACAAAAGCATAACCTGTATATTTATAAAAAAAATCTCTTAAGCAACAGGATTCAGGAGAAGCCAACAGGAAAACTCTGGCAAGGAATTTACTGAAAAAAATTGAAATGGAGTCTGAAGATCCCCCTCTGGTTAGAGGATCAATCTTGACTTTCCTGAAGTTAGTCCAAAGCAAGTTTGAGATCACTTCCGCATGTGATATGAAATATATATAATATCTTTATTCTTTGTTCTGTTCTCTTACTAGCTGACCAGAAAAGGGGAGAAAAGGGAAGAACATGAGTGAACTGCAGAATGCACACTAAACAATCAATCGGCACCATTTATGAATAATTCTTATTAAAAGATGATTTTACAGAGATTTTAAAAACTATAGAAACACCAAAGGAGAAATAGAAAAAGAAAGATTATAAAAGGGTAAAAGAAAAAGTGAATAACAAAAAAGCAAGAAAAAGATATCTAAAGAAGCGACTTCTGATCTTTGCAACAGTTACAAACATAGCAATTACCATCTCCACCCCCCCATATTGCATATCATAGTTCCCTTCTTCCCATAAACAAAACTTTTTAATCAATAAATCCTGAAATCAGTTCATTTTTATCCATTTTCAGCAAAAAAGTCTATAAAGGGTTTCATCAACTGCCACCATTTAGAGCTGTAAACTAAATGGTAATAAACTAAAGGAAATGTCTGTCAAAGCTGTATGATCGGTACTAATAAACAAGGTTTTATTTCCTTGAGAAAGGAGCTTACACATCAAAAGAAAAAGTGTGAAAACTTGTGAGAATCAGCAGAGATACCATGAACAGAACATGGTATTGAAATGCTGAAATTCTACCACAAAGACTTCTTTGGGATCTCCCAACTCCCTTTCAAGCAAGCAAGAAGTAAGAGCTATGCCCTATGATCACATGCACTAGATGGCTTGTGTTAAAAAAAAGGTTCAGCTCCAGAATATTTGGGAAGAGTGTTCCCTACCAGTACAGAAAATTTGTATGTATGATACATGACACATTAATCTCATGCAGAAATAAAAAGAGACACCCTCTCCCCAAGAACCACAACTCAGAAAAATACAGGCGGAGCCCATGTAGTTGCCTGATATGACTACTGTTTAAATATTTCTTTACTGGCAGATGAAATTCCTGTGATTTCTAATGACCATTCAGAATGAATTAACACATTGTAATTGGATACTATTCTTTTTAGTAGGTTTTCTTTTTCTCTAGATAAAGTACTTTTCTAAAGCAAAGTGACTGGAAAACAGTATTTATGATTATGATTATATTTGTAGACCTGTCAATCTCTTAATGATGGTTCTCAGCCTCGTATTTTATGGAGACATGAAGACAATGTAAGAGCTATTGTGGCTTTCAGCAATCTATAATCCCCTCTAGGTTGCCAAAGCTGATATATTTCTCATCAAGATATAAAATTTATGTAGAGAGTTTTAAAGGTCACCAGATTTGCTCTTTAATCAAGAGAAGGGTTATCTCAGTGGATTTGCAAAGCAAATCATTACAGCCTACATGATAAGTCTCATTTGTCAAGCCCCTTGTTGACTCTGACAGGTGTTTAGATAAGACCAACAGAAAAAGCTTTAATGAGTCAAACAGGCAAGCAGAGTCAGTCTCCCCTCAATGCTTTTAGTGCAGAATGGCTAACAAAGAAAAATGTAAATGCAGAAATATTAGAGTTGAGAGAGTTTATCAATCTTTGTGTGATGATAAACTTTTAATCTCAGCCATTAAATGTGGTACTTTTGCATGATCCCAAGTATGTTGGGATACAAGAAAACTGGAAAGGCGTTTTCAGAAAAAAAGAGGAGGAGGAGGTGGTGGCGGCGGCGGCAGCTGACATTCACATCTTTGCTCCAATTACTTACATGTATTCTTATACATTGCAAACTTCTGGCTGAAGGGATAATTCATTCTTCCTTACCAGAAAGGAAGAGGTAGAAGGTTCAAAGGAAAGGGGCACTGGCCTCTAGGAAGGGGGGGGGGGGAATCTTAGAGGTTGAGGGAGGAAGGAGAAAGGAGAGCAAAATCAGCTCATGGTTAATGAAAAAAAGATTCACTAGGATGTTTTCTTTCATTCATTAGGCATTTAGTTTGTTCTGTAGCAGCATGTTGTATAATCACTTTCCCCAAATTTTGCTCTTGGGTGATACTTATCCTTCTTTGCGAATTAAAACTATATTTATAAACTCTGAGTTGCTCATTGAATATGAGTCCCTTATAGATTTTGCCATCCAGCTTTCCATCATAATCCCAAATCTGAAATTAAAAATGTAAATGACTTTCCTGTTTTACCCTAGGAGGAGGAAGCTTCCATACTAAAACAGGTGATGGGGCCTAACTGCAAAGGTCTGAATTACTGAATCATGAAAGTATCTCTGGCTATTCCTGGTTGACCCTAGCCTGAGAAAAGTTGGTAGTAATGCCAGGTAACCAAGAAAAAAACATTGGAACAGATAAATTTTAATCTGATATAAAAACTGTTTAGACTTCCTTTTTCTACCCTCTCTCTTATTCATCTTATTCATCTTTCTTTCCCCTCCTCAATTTCTCATAACTCTCTAGCCATCCACTAAATGGGATCTATTGGGGCTTGAGTGGAGACAGTGGTTCAGCCAAGCAATAAGCAAGAGCAGCAGCAGAGTATAACAAGGCCCCAGCCATAATTCCAAATTGAGGGCTAGCATAACTTCTGATTATTCTTACAAGTTCTTCCTTTAGATTATTCTTCTAAGTTTAGCCCTTGATTTTTCAGAGCCATGACAAACATAAACCAGATGTCATTTTACTGCATATCCAAAGCCTAGAACACTTTCGGGAATCTGATTTCCCAGAACAAACAAGCACAACTGTTTGTTTTATAATTGGTGTCCAGGTGACATCATATGTCTTTGTTTTATAAATAGTGCTGTTGGATAACATATGGAGATTTGTCAGTAAGTTATTCTTTTAAAAATGCCTGAAATAAGAATGTACATGCAATTTGCTGCAGATCTTTTTTGGAAGTAAGGAATGCTTTATGAGAAGTGAGAGGCTAAATTCATCATCAGTTGAAAAAGCTAACTTGGATTATAATATAAAGTATTTAATTACTAAACATATGCCAAATACAATCTTTTTACATAATCCATGAGCTCAGAAATTGCTTGAACTTTTTTTTCACAACAGTTGAAAAAACAATGTACTGCTTGATTTAGAAAGGAGGCTGAGGCTAGAAAGCGCAGGTTCAAGCTCCTATCACCCTGTCAAAGATGATTCACCAATCCTTAAGAGATACAATGTCTGCAGATTCCAGCTCAAAAACTGTAGTACATTTTTAACAATCTGGTCTCTGGATTTCAGTGATTTCTGATAGCATAATATCACTAAAAAAAACCCCTGGCTTTTGAAGTAGTGTCTTTTGATACTTGAATAACTATTTGTTGGTAAAAAATGCTACTAGAACTTCTGGAAGAAGGGCCATGAGCCTTCTAATATATTCTATAAATTCTCCACTCATGGACATTTGGACTTCAATTTTCTTGGACAGATTTTGAGTACAGGAGACTAATGACTGTCTATCATCACAGAAAAAGAAGTCTGAGTATTAGGTAATTGCTTGCTTGTGGGAACTAGGCATGTGCTGAATGATATGAGGTTGAACCACTACAAGCTTGGCAGTGATTCCTTCCATGGTTGTGCTTAGATTTGCTCCTCGATTTAGCCTTCTCTGTATGTCTTCAAAACATCTGTATACCATTTCTCATATAAAAAAACCCAAAGCAGTTTGTGTTAGTTGTGAAGAGAGGGGGTATGGAAGCATTGAAAAAAGACTTTCCTCCTTCAGGGTTAAAGCTCTTTGGTTTAATATACCACCAGCTCATTTACCCAGTTTAAAAATTGGAGCTCAAGGCCTGAACTGTGAGAGCCATTATTTATCCCAGACAGATCTGGAGACATAACTGAGATGTCAACTGCACCATTCTTTGTGTCACTTGAGGTATACTTCTCAATAGTCTTCAGGCCAGGAGCACATGCTGCTCCAATCTTCTCCCTGACTTGAAGTTGGAAAAAGGCCTGTGATCCAGATGCTGTTCCACAAGTCTGAGGTCAGCCATGTGGTGCTGTTGCCATGAAGAACAGCCTGCTCATTGGTGGAAGGAAAAAAAAAAAAAACAGCAGGGAATGGTACTGAAAATTAAGGCACATTTCTTTCAAGAAATCTTTCCTGCTCATTTTTTGTTTTGGCTTGGACTCTTATGGAGCTCCATTCTGCTTGACTAGAATTGGCAGATCCAATTTAGAAGGCAGGTGGGTTCCTCCTTGTAAAATTTCAGGGTTTTAACAATGACCTGATGGTATGTAATCATCATGATCATCATGATCATCATCAATCATTTCTTGACTAAGAAATTAAGAATCAAACTGTCCTATTTACTTCTGTGAGGTATCAAATGTACTTCATTGGTTCCAAATAGAAACACTCACACATATATCCCATTCAAGCATAATACTTGCACTAAGCACAAAGGAGGCTTAGACAGTTGGTCACACATGGTAACTAAGATAAACAATACTTAGAATACTGCCAGAGGGTCAAATTGTTCCTCATTTTCTCTCCTGAGAGGCAGATGATGTTAATAGTGGAGACAAGAACACTTCTTTTCTCCAGATCTTCACATATTTCATATCATGCAGCCCTAAAGGCCCAGCTGGTAAAGGTGTCAAGTGCGGTACAGGAATTTAAGAAGGAAGGCTTTTGCTTGATGGGGAACTAAATGGGGAGGCTTGGTGTGCCAGAAGTTCAACATCTCTAGATTAATACATTAGCAGCCAACAGCCTGGCTGCTCCAGAGAGAAAGATGACATAGCTATCTGTTGGCTTAGCTAAAATCAACTATTTCAGGAGTGGCCAGCGTTTGAGGGGTTGAGAACTATAATTCAGCTTCCCAACTATCTGATAGATTTATTTTGCCTTTGGAGACTTTAAAAGTGGGGATGGGAGCAAAGGGCAAATTGTTCCCATACACACTTAAAACAAATCTCCTAAAGGGCCAATTTTTTTAAAAAATTGTATATCCAGTAAAGCATCCTTTTCCAAATCATTCTCTTGGCCTGTCATTTATACTTCCACTTCAGTATTTTCTCTGTCCTGTCAGATAAAATTTGTTTCACATCTGTCATTCCTTCATTAACATCTTTTAGACATAGTCTGTCCACAGAAGCAGACAACATTACTGACAATGCTGATATTGTAGTTACTAATTTCTGATTCTGTTCTTCAAAGATTTCCTTTAATGTTTCCAATGTTACAACATTTTGTGTCATTTTGTAAGTCCCAGTATTGATTGACATCAAGAGCAGGCTTGTATTTTTTTTTCCTTCTGCTTGGAATCTTTAGTGTCCAGTTTCTAAAATCATAAAATGACTATCTTTGCTATGACTCAGAATAGCCAGGATAGCCAAAGTAAGTCTGTTTCCCACGACAAATTATTTTTCATAGTTAATTCCAAAATCTTATAGTAAAAGTCAATATTCCAAATTTATCTGGACCCTTAATCCATTTATAACTTTCTTAGATCAAAATCTTATTTAGCTTTTTGCTGTTTCTTTCAAATTCTTTAAGTTCTTAAGCTTATAATTAATTTTTCTTTTGATCACAGCTGAAGATAAACTCACCTGATGACTTTTTAAACTTGTTGTTCCGAAGGTCTCTAATAGTTTTAAGATGTGTAATAAACAATTTCCAAAAGTGATTAGAAAGTGAGGCTTACAAATTTATTATCCTTTAAAAGGCTCCACTGCAGTTGTGAGCAAGATGGCTGGTCCCTTCGTCTCCTGGTGCTCAAACCTGTGGAAAACTGCTGTCTGGTGCTGAGCAGCCATCTGGAGTACTTTTGGGTGATCTCCTATCCTCTCCTTGTCCAGAGAGGTTCTGACGTCTACTCACCGGTTCCTCAGTCTTTGCTGCGGTTATTGGCTCTGCTTTCGTGGAGACGTCTTCAATTTGCCATACCTCTCTGGGATGTCCAGATTTGTTGTGTTTCTCATGCCTTTAATATCTCTGGCTTCATATTTCTTATTCCTGTTCTACCCTTTGTATAATATTGCTTACTCCAGAAGTGTAACTGTATGTATGTAAGTGAACCAGTCTGG
The DNA here is from genome assembly GCA_030867105.1 of Liasis olivaceus. NCBI lineage: Eukaryota > Metazoa > Chordata > Lepidosauria > Squamata > Pythonidae > Liasis > Liasis olivaceus. The sequence goes on from CM061351.1 coordinate 63,786,752, forward strand.
TGTACTGGTTAAGGCATCAGGCTACAAACTGGGAGACTGTGAGTTCTAGTCCTGCCTTAGACACAAAGCCAACTGGTTGACCTTGGGCCAGTTACTTTCTCTTCCAGCCCTAGGTAGGAGGCAAAAGCAAACCATTTCCAAAAATCTAGCCAAGAACACTGAAGGGACTAGTCCAAGTGGTTGCCAGAGACAAGACTGACTTGAACACCTGGTTTAAGGATGACCCATAGTTAAGAATGGAGCCTACTCTAGCAAAATTTGAGTTAAATACACAACGATTTGAGTTAATTACACAATACTACTTATACAGTATATACTTATACAATACTGTTCTCGCTTACATACAAATTTGACTTGGGAATGGAACTCATTCTTAAACTGGGGACTACCTGTATACTGAGCACTGTGAAAAAACTTTATATAGATAAAAGTCAGTCAGTCAGTCAGTCAGTCAGTCAGTCAGTCAGTCAGTCTATCTATCTATCTATCTAAAGGGAAGAAGGGTAAAAGCCATTCTGAGAAAACAAAGTTGAAGCCCTTTTTTTTTATATAAAAGGAAAGCATTTGAAAAAAGTAGGAAAACTTTGGATGTTATCAGAATGAAGTGTTAGAAAGAGGCAAGAGAAATGGGAAGTATTCTTATTATTCTAAAAATGGTGAAAAGGGCATATTGACTGGGCATAATTATAGTTTAAATTCCTGAATGTAATTAGCTAGAGCAATAGAAAGTTAGTTGTTAAGTGAAACATACGCAGCTAGTGAAATTAAGCTTCCGTACCTCTCAAGATGTAATTCTGGTAGTTCTGGTCTGCCTCAGCTCCCACTTTTATTAAACAAGCCAGGCCTTCTGCTACAACAAATTCATGAACCAAATCCTTGTCATCCTGTGAAGGAGGAGACAGGGGAAAAAAGAAAAATGATACATTGTGTAATATACTGAAAATATAAGAAACCTACATAACTGTGTACAGGTAGTCCTTGTTTAGCAACTGCCTTGTTTAGCAACCATTCGCAGTTATGACAGTGATGAAAAAGTAATTTTGTGGCTAATCCTCACATTTACGACCTTCGCAGGTCTATAAAGCAAAGGAAAGCTAAAGTAAGATCATAAGCACAGTTGGGTTTCACTTACTGACTGCTTCATTTAATGACTGAGTTGCCAATCCCAGTTATGGTCACTAAACGAGGACTATCTATATTACAAATTTCTCATTGCTTCATGGATTTTTGATATTGTTTCACATGAAAATTAGTGTTCTGTGTTGATATGATCACTCTTCAATAAACCCATTTACCCACAAACTAGGATGAAAAAGCTCTTTGGTGTTCAAGAATGTTTAAGAGGGAGATGTATCATAGTCTAAACAGCATCAATAAGCAGTTTGTCCCTTCAACTTCCCTTAACTGCAGATGCTTTAGACAAAATAAAAAAGCCATATTATTCCCCTCCTTGTCTCCACGTGCAAAGCTTTTTATGCATGTAGTGTCTTTTGCTCTCCTCTGTGATACTATCTTTCTCCTAGAATTTGGTAGCAACTAAACCACCATCCCCTTCATGGATCACTGCCTTGTCGTGGCGAAGGGGCTTGTGTAACTCAGTGAAGCCATGAGCTATACCGTGCAGGGCCACCCAAGACGGACAGGTCATGACAGAGAGTTCTGACAAAATGTGGTCCACTGGAGAAGGAAATGGCAACCCACTCCAGTAGCCTTGCCAAGAAAACCCCATGGACAATGTTAAAAGGCTAAAAGATATGACGCCGGAAGATGAGCCCCTCAGGTCGGAAGGTGTCCAATATGCTACTGGGGAAGAGCGGAGGGCAATTCCAAGTAGCTCCAGAAAGAGTGAAGCGGCTGGGCCAAAGCCGAAAGGACGCTCAGCTGTGGACGTATCTGGAAGCGAAAAGAAGGTCCGATGCTGTAAAGAACAATATTGTATAGGTACGTGGAATGTAAGATCCATGAACCAAGGCAAGCTGGATGTGGTCAAACATGAGATGACAAGATCGAACGTCGACATCTTGGGAATCAGCGAATTGAAATGGATGGGAATAGGTGAATTTAATTCAGGTGACCATTATATCTACTACCGTGGGCAAGAAACCCTTAGAAGAAATGGAGTTGCACTCATAGTCAATAAGAGAGTGGGAAAGGCAGTAATGGGGTACAACCTCAAAAACGACAGAATGATCTCAGTGCGTATCCAAGGAAAACCATTCAACATCACGGTAATCCAAGTCTATGCCCCAACCACTGATGCCAAAGAAGCTGCAGTTGACCGGTTCTATGAAGACCTACAACACCTTCTAGAACTAGCACCAAAAAAAGATGTCCTTTTCATCATAGGGGATTGGAATGCTAAAGTAGGAAGTCAAGGAGTAATCGGAATAACAGGCAAGTTTGGCCTTGGAGTACAAAATGAAGCAGGGCAAAGGCTAATAGAGTTCTGTCAAGAGAACAAGCTAGTCATAGCAAACACTCTTTTCCAACAACACAAGAGACGACTCTACACATGGACATCACCAGATGGTCAATACCGAAACCAGATTGATTACATACTTTGCAGCCAAAGATGGAGAAGCTCTATACAGACGGCAAAAACAAGACCAGGAGCTGACTGTGGCTCAGATCATGAGCTTCTTACTGCAAAATTTAGGCTTAAATTGAAGAACGTAGGGAAAACCACTAGACCACTCAGGTATGACTTAGATCATATTCCATGTGAGTACACAGTGAAAGTGATGAATAGATTTAGAGGATTAGATTTGGTAGACAGAGTGCCTGAAGAACTATGGACGGAGGTCTGTAACATTGTACAAGAGGCAGCAACTAAAACCATCCCAAAGAAAAAGAAATGCAAGAAAGCAAAATGGCTGTCTGAGGAGGCTTTACAAATAGCTGTGGAAAGAAGGAATGCGAAAAGCAAGGGTGAAAGGGAAAGATATAAGCAACTGAATGCAGATTTCCAGAGAATAGCAAGGAGAGATAAGAAGGCCTTCTTAAATGAACAATGCAAAGAAATTGAAGAAAACAATAGAATGGGGAAGACTAGAGATCTCTTCAAGAAAATTGGAGATATCAAAGGAACGTTTAGTGCAAAGATGGGCATGATAAAGGACAAAAAAGGCAGGGACCTAACAGAAGCAGAAGAGATTAAGAAGAGGTGGCAAGAATACACAGAAGAACTATACAAGAAAGATCTTAATGTCCCTGATGTCCATGCTGGTGTGGTCACTGACCCTGAGCCAGACATCCTAGAGAGTGAAGTCAAGTGGGCCTTAGGAAGCATTGCTAACAACAAAGCTAGTGGAGATGACAGTATTCCAGCTGAATTATTTAAAATACTAAAAGACGATGCTGTTAAAGTGCTGCACTCAATATGCCAGCAAGTTTGGAAAACGCAACAGTGGCCACGGGATTGGAAAAGGTCAGTTTACGTTCCAATTCCAAAGAAGGGCAATGCCAAAGAATGCTCAAACTATCGCACAATTGCACTCATTTCACATGCTAGCAAGGTTATGCTCAAAATCCTACAAGCTAGGCTTCAGCAGTACGTGAACCGAGAACTACCGGATGTACAAGCTGGGTTTCGAAGAGGCAGAGGAACTAGAGATCAAATTGCCAACATTCGCTGGATCATGGAGAAAGCACGAGAGTTCCAGAAAAGCATCTACTTCTGCTTCATTGACTATGCAAAAGCCTTCGATTGTGTGGATCACAACAAATTGTGGCAAATTCTTAAAGAGATGGGGATACCAGACCACCTTACCTGTCTCCTGAGAAATCTGTATGCGGGCCAAGAAGCAACAGTTAGAACCGGTCACGGAACAACCGATTGGTTCAAAATAGGGAAAGGAGTACGACAAGGCTGTATACTGTCACCCTGCTTATTTAACCTATATGCAGAGTACATCATGAGAAATGCCAGGCTGGAAGAATCACAAGCCGGAATTAAGATTGCAGGGAGAAACATCAATAACCTCAGATATGCAGACGATACCACCCTAATGGCAGAAAGTGAAGAAGAACTAAAGAGCCTCTTGATGAGGGTAAAAGAGGAGAGTGCGAAAGCTGGCTTGAAACTCAACATTAAAAAAACTAAGATCATGGCATCTGGACCCATCAATTCCTGGCAAATAGAAGGGGTAGAAATGGAAGCAGTAACAGACTTCATTTATTTGGGCTCCAAGATCACTGCAGACGGAGACTGCAGCCATGAAATTAAAAAACGCTTGCTCCTTGGGAGGAAAGCTATGGCAAACCTAGATAGCATATTAAAAAGCAGAGACGTCACCTTGCCGACAAAGATCCGCATAGTCAAAGCTATGGTTTTTCCAGTAGTAATGTATGGCTGTGAGAGCTGGACCATAAAGAAGGCTGAACACCGAAGAATCGATGCCTTTGAACTGTGGTGCTGGAGAAGACTCTTAAGAGTCCCCTGGACTGCTAGGAGGTCAAACCAGTCAATCTTAAAGGAAATCAACTCTGATTGCTCATTGGAAGGATTGATAATGAAGCTCAAGCTCAGATACTTTGGTCACCTAATGTGAAGAGAGGACTCTTTGGAAAAGACCCTGATGCTGGGAAAGATGGAAGGCAAAAGGAGAAGAGGACAGCAGAGGATGAGATGGCTAGATAGTATCACTGAAGCAATGAGCATGAAATTGAGCAAACTCAGGGAGGCAGTGAAAGATAGGAAGGCCTGGCGCAATATGGTTCATGGGGTCACGAAGAGTCGGACACGACTTAATGACTGAACAACAACAACAAAAACCACCATCACTCTACTCTATAGAGTGAGAGTATATTGAAAATCTTCCAACCCCTTGTCTTCTTTCATGCCAGCTACACATATATTAAAAATAATTTAAATAGATAATTCAAAGTAATTTAAATAGACTCTCTAGACTGAGGGACTGGCAAAGAACAATTGCAAATATCCTTTCTATTTCCCATCTATTTCTATTTTTCTTTCAAATTTACAACTATATTTTCTTTCTTACCTCTCCTTTCTGTACCATAAAAAACAAAACAAGATAATTTCTTTTCTCATTTGCAGATTGATTAAAATGTGGAAAGTAACAGCTGCATTATGAAGAGTAACTGTAAGAAAAATCTGCATTATTTTAATTTATGGCTGTTGTATATGGCTACAAAATTCCATAAAACCACAAGATGGCAGCACAGAGATATGGAAAACTATTTGGATTTTTGCAGCTCAAATACAGTAGCTCTTTTTTTATATTCTGATTTTAACAATACAAGCTTGTTTTCTCGGCTGGATTTTGCAAGATTCACACTGTCTCTTCTATTTCTTTATTAAATTTATATAGCTGCCCATCTCACATACGTGACTCTAGGTGGCATACAATAAAACAATCAGGTAAAACAATGATAAAACAACAATATAACAATCAAAAAATTTAAAACAACTTAAACACAGATATAAATAGACCACAGTGGAATGGACTAGCATCCTACACTGTTATTATATTTAAGCCTGGGCTACCACTCCCGCACTTGCGTCCAGGCCACACCCTCACCTCTGAAAATGATATGAACCATCTTGTGTTGTTCTAGGTATTAGGCACAAGTTTATCTGAATTTTGGTGCATTAACTAGACAGAAGGGGAGTGTCGCCTTCCTATTGTCTAACACAAAAAACTTATAGCTGTTTATTGATCAAAATGGGATGAAATTTGAAGGGCATTAAGAATATTGTAAACTTCGTAAATTTCATAGCAACTAGTATAGGGAACTGTTCGTTTAAGTGCCTATAACTTTTTTTTGAGAGAGGAAAAAAAAGAACAAAACTTGCAGAGAATGAATTGGAACTGACTGCTGGGGTTAGAAGCAGGGGAGAAGGTTACCAGGTCAATTCATTTATCTTTTTCATATAAAAATATAATCTTGAATCCAGTAATGTAAATAAGACAGTCACAAGATGGCTTCTCAGGGCATTTAAGAATTGATTATGTGTCATTAAGTCATTGTCGATTCTTAGTGACCACATAGACCATGATGATCTGTCCCTAACGTGGTCTTTCAATGGTGGATCCATTGCCAGTGTAAGCCTAGCCACCTTGCTGCTGGCTGTCCTCTTCTCTTTTCTTCCACCTTTCCCAGCATTAGAGCCTTCTCCAGAGGCCTAGGTCTTCGCATAATGTGTCCAAAGTAGGATAATTTGAGCCTGGTCATTTGTGCCTTGAATGAGAACTCCAAATTGATTTGTTTGATGATCCAGTTGTTTTCTTGGCTGTCCATGGTATTCTCAGGAGTATTCTCCAACACCAAAGTTCAAAAGAATCAATATTCTTCCTATCCAGCTTCTTCAAAGTCCAACTTTTGCTTCCATAGAACATCACAGGAAATACAATGGTTTGCATGATTCTGATCATTGTAGGTATAAACACATCATAGCATTTGAATATCTTTTCCAAGGACTTCATGGCTGCTCTACTAAGTACTAGTCTACAGTGTATTTCTTGACTGCTTGTTCCTTTACTGTTGATGATTGATCCTGAAAGCAAAAGTTATCTTCATTGTCAATTCTAAGGCTGATTGTTCAACCTGTTGTCATTAGTTTGGTCTTCTTTATATTTAATTTTAGTCCCATCTCTTCACTGTGCTCCTTGACTTTTATTACTATACCTCGCAGATACTCTGCATTTTCAGCTATCAGAGTAGTGTCATCACCATAGCACAGGTTATTGATGTTTCTTCCTCCAATTTTAAAACCATGCTCATCTTCTTCCAGTCCAGATTCCCTTAATATATATTCAGCATATAGGTTGAATAAATTAGGGAAGAATATGGCACTCCTTTGCCAATTTGGAGCCAATCTGTTTTGTCATGTTCTGTCATACTGTGGCTTTCTGACCTATGTATAAGTTTTTCATGAGAAGAATGATATGTTCTGGGATTCCCATTATTCTAAGCAGATTTCACAACTTGACATGACTGACACAATTAAAGGCCTTTCTGTACTCAATGAAGCACATACTTACCTCTTTTTAATATTCTTTGGCTTTCTCAATTATCCAGCATGCATCAGCAATAATGTCTCATGTTCCTCGGCCTTTCCTAAAGCCAGCTTGAACATATGATGTCTCTTTTTCCATGTAGGGCTCTAATCTGCATTGGATGATCCTAAGTATTATTTTGGTAGCACGTGAAATTAAGGATATTGTATGATAGTTTCCACACACTGTTAACTCCGCTTTTTTTGGTATTGGAATGTAGGTTGACCTCTTCTAATTTGTTGGCCACTGTGCCGTTCTCCAGATTTGCTGGGATAATTTAGTTAGAACCTTTACTGATTCTTCTTCTGTTGCTTGCATATTTCTGTGGGTATTCCATCAGTTCCTATAGTCTTCCAACTTGGTAATGACTGGAATGCTGATCAAACTTCATCTAGTTCTAGGGGTTCTTGTAAGTAGGGAATATCTTCTAAGGTATATTGGATGTTGACATCTCTATTGTACAGTTTTTCCAGAATACTTAATTTAAATCTGGTTGGCTTGAGTAGTGATTCACCTGGTGGCAGTAACCTTGAAGAGGCCCCTTTGGGTGCAATACAAGAGGAAGGATCATATCCCTTGGTAGTGTTATTCAAAAGGGGTATATATATGGAGTGACTGGGCCTGCTGTTGTATCACAGCAGAAACAATTGTGGGGAGGGGTTGTCCTACCTGGCTTCCTGGTGAGAGGTGGAACATTGTAAACTGATATCTAAAGTGATAGTTTGGTTGTCACTTTAAGGAATAGACAGAGTCCATTTGGTGAATGTTAAGGAACAAAGTGTTCTTGCCAATTCCTCATTATGTTGGATTGAGGGATGTGTATGTAGTGAGTGCAGCTGTGTGTATGTATGTGTGAGTGTATGTGTGTATGTATCTAGATATCTAGATCTCTTTTTAATTAACTGAGCTGTTTATATCTTATTTTGGATCAATGGTGGGGGGGACAAGATGTTCCAATTATGGAATCTGGGACAGCAATCACAGCAGCATGTGGAGTAGAAGAGACTAGCAAGCCATTGCAGGGAAGGGAGATTAGGAACAAATTCTCCTTCTGATGGCTTCCAGCCCCTCAAAGAACCTGGACTTACTCTTATGTAAAGTGGTATTGGTTCAAAATAAAAGAAGAGGTCATACACAGGTTTATAGTAAATGAAAAAGACAACCTGGCTTGTGTAACAAGCAACCTGGCAGCTTATCTCAGTTGCACGCTATAGTAAAGCAAGTCAGGGAAGGGTTGCTTTGGCTATTTCTAATAATGATTCTGTCAATGCCCTGGTTAGTATCTGGAATAGAAAGCTTGCTCTTTGAGCTGCCTGAAAGATGACCCTGTAATACATGGATGAACTGAAGGAACTGAAGAAGCAAAATAGAGAACTAGAATGCAGATGGAAGATGACCTGACTTAAATTTGGTAAGATGCAGCATAAAATCTATTTGAAGGCTTACACTGTAAATCCAGAAAAGAAGCATTTTTTCCAGCACCCATTGAATCTGCAAACTCATGGGCTCCTGACAATTTTTTAAAAAATAAACTCCATTGGAGTTCTGTCTGGTATTAACTGTCTGTAGTTGCTCAGGGCCTTTTCCCCTTCATTTTTGAAGACAGGAACATTTCCCCCTTTTTCAGTCCTTTCATTTTATGCCTGTACTCCACAAATAATCAAAGGTCACACAAAGAGGCTTCAAGATAATATCTGTGAACTCATTTAAGCCTCTTAAGACATAATTGATCTGGTCTTGGAAACTTAAACTTATCCACAGTACCAGGTGTTCTTTACTTACCTTAGGTTGCTACTCTCTTCTTTTGTCATTTGTTTTGCTTACACAGTTCACCTTTGGGGAGAAGACCCAGGCAAAGCTCAAGGTGAGGAGCTCTGTCTTTTCTCTTCACCAGTTACTATGCTACCCTCTTCTCCAAACTATGCACTTCCCCTTCTTTTTACTACTAACATAGCCAAAAAAGCTCTTTTGTTGCTTTTAACTTCTCTTGCAAGCCTATGTTCCTTTTGTGCTTTAGCTTTCTGACTTTTTTTCCTGCAGATACCAGCTACTTGTTTGGTGATTCCATTTCCTATACACATCCCTTTTAACTCTTAGCTAAGCTGAAACCTGCCTATGCATTCACAATACTTTCTTAAGCTGCCTCTCAATTTTTAAAATTGGGATGATATGCTATTATATCAGAATCTTATTTTTGAGAAGTTCCCTCCTTTGAGCTCCTTTTGAGCTGAGGATTTATGTCCACAGTATTTTTCTGAGCTTATTGAAATTTGCTCTTCAAATTCTCTTTTGGAGTATCTTAAACTCCAAGATGACATGGTTATTTCTTCCCAAATGTTCCTACTGCTTTAACCTCTTCCACTAGCTCTTCCTTATTGGTTAGGATCAGGCATAAGAGAATTGATCCCCTTGCCTCTTCTTCAACTGTTTGAAAAATGAAATGATCAGCAAGACTACTGAGAAATTTTGGGGTCATTACAGTCTTGGCAACAGGTGTCTGGTGGTTGAAATATATGATCATTACTGTCTCTCCTCCCTGAAAATTTCTGTAATCTGATCCGGAAGGACATTATCCAGATCTGCCTGGCTTGTCCCAATAAATAGCACACCTTTCAATAAACCCTTCCCTTTATATTTCCACAAATTCTCTTGAATGGACCGTCATGCTGAAATTCCTGGATCTTAATACATGTGTGCACTTTTTTCATGTATAGTATCACTCCTTCCCTTTTGTCTGCCCTATTTCTTTTGAATGCTATACTTTCTAATCCTTGCACACACTCATGAATTTCATTCCATGAGTAGTTCTCTGATAATTCAGAGTCTGATTTCTTTGAACTAAGAATGATATGCTAACACAATGTCATTAAGACAGATACTTTAGAACTACATTGAATAAACACATTCTATTTTAGAAGCCTTCCAAGTTTTCATTAAGAGAAAGGAAGAAGAAAAATATGTGAAGAAAAGTCATCATGCCACTGATAGTTTTATTATGTATTTATAATGTGGTATGGGCTGTGAGAAAGACCAAACATCTGGACTGTGAAAGAACAGATGAGAAGAAATCAAATTAATATTTCTCATATTCAAAGGATTATGCTTACACCATTTTGAATTAAACTTCAGGACTTTTAAATGATTTGCAAAATTTACTGAGCTCTAAAATCATACAGCATTTTTCATGTATTTAATTGGGCTGAGGAGAGAATATCAAAGGAAGAAAGTAAGTTTCAATGCATATGCAACAGCTAATAGAGAGAGGACAAGGAAGTGTCCTAGAAGAGAAAAGGAAACTGCTTAGTAATACTGTGGAGAAGTGATTGGTCTGCCTCCTACCTCAGTGAGCATTAAAGTGACAACAGAAGAAGCCAAAGTCTGTAATTTTCAATTTTCTTTTGGGAATATTCACCAACTTTCCAGGACTGTATACCTGATTTGCTCTCATCCCCTGAACTGCCTGAGAGCAATCTGGGAGGATGAGAAGGAACATAAATTGTCTGTATAATTGTCATATTTTATTTCTATACTGCTTTTTTCCCCAGGGGAGCCCAGAACAGTTTACAAGAGAATAACCATATAATTAGTCTTAAATACACAATATGAATACACAATGCTTAAAAACAGTAAATACAAAAAGTAATCAGAATTCATTTTAAAATGCAGGAAAGCAAACTAACAGGCAACATTAATGCTGCAGTGGTTGTTGTTCTATAAATGCCTGAGTGAACAGTTTTCTGAAACAAGACAGTGGGGGGGGGGGGGGGGGTTGAGCAGCAAAGCATCTCTCAGGAGAGAGTTCCATAATTTGGATGCTATCATTGAGAAAGACCAACTCCTGGCCGCAGGGCTGTAGCCCAGCCATCTGGTGTATACTCAAGGAGGACCTCCTCCTTTAAGCACAGCTGAACAAGGTCAGGAACTTCCTAGAAGATCCACAAAGCAAGCAGAAACAAATGAATAATATTATCATGGCTCTTTCATTGCTTTTTTTCTCTCTACCATGCTTCTTCTGGTCACGCCCATGGTTTGCACCTTCTCAGAAGCCTCATTCATCATTGAGGACTATCTTCTCTAAGAAGTAATATGTGTTAATTGTTTTGTGAGTCTCCTGCTTTTGGACAGTTGCTGACTTGGTGCACATTACCCTACTTCCAATTAACCAGCCACCTGTAAGGAATAAATGCCTTCCTTGTTCCTTCTCTAATTAAGACAGTTTCAGGAATATCTAAATTGTCTGAATGCTACATAGAGATGCTATTTTTTGGATAATTGGTCTCTTATGTCTGATTTGATTGTAGGTAGATAATAGGGGAAATGGATATTAATGCATTACGTGCCAATAGCCAATCACAATGTTCTGTGTCTGCACAGAAGAAAACTATATATTGGTTTTCTTAATTGATGCAGAGCAGCAGCAGAGTTAGTAGCAACCACTGTTTGTCTCTGCAGTTAATCTGAAAGTGACAGTAAAGTAACAAGAAAGGGAAACTGGTTTGACTATGAGAGTGGATAAATAACTGTATGTCTGTCTTGACTGTGTCTCCATAGCTAGGTGACAAGACAGCACAGCACAGCAGTCACCTGATGCCCAAGTCCACCCTGACAGTTTTTCATGGGTTTTATGTGCAACAGAATGCAAAATAAGTACTGAACGATACACCCAGAAAGAAAGAAAAAAATCATGAAGAGTAAGTATCAGAAGATTGATCCTCAGCTGTCATTGGATTCTCAACTGCCAGCTGTGATGGTGAGTTCACTGGCACTCTTATGCCTAGTGTGCCAGCTAAGACCCTTCCTGAACCTATTAGATTTGGAAACAGTTATACATGTTTTTGTACTGAATATAAATTTTCTACCGCTAATTGCCAATTTAAGATGCATTGGTCTTTACAGCCCTAACTGGCTTAGGAACTAAAGATCCATCTCTCTGGTTATGTACCTTTCTTGCTATAACAATCTGAAGGAAACATCTTCTAATGATGCCCCTATTGTCAGAATTCCTTTTGGGACATGGAATTGTGTTTAGACTCCTCTTTTTAAAAGACTGAAACATCTGAATGGCACAACACTTCTGCTAGGCTTTTAATATTTAAAAATTAAATATTTAATTTAAAATTTAAACATTTTAATACCTAGGTAATAAATTGAAAATATGCTTTTAAACTCCATTTTTGTACTCGCTAAAGGTGAAGTAAAAATCAAATAAGAAAGACAATTAACGTAATTTGAAAGATCCCCAGTACTTTTCAGTTGGATCTAATACAGCCAAAAAATTTATTCCCATTAACTATGCATTATTTTTTCAAGCAGAAAGCATTAAATATAGTATGACTTGTTTGATGTTTACAGTAATGAGATAAAAGCAATACCTGAAACAAAAACTTCCAATATGCAACCAGAGAGTATTTTTAGCATTAATGGTATACTTTCTTATATGGCCGCTCTGCATTTTGAGAAACACAGGTTACTGTACTTGAATCTCAAACAATTTAATGACAGAGGAAAAAACAAAGGTGGAGATGGCAGAGAATGTAAAGACAATGTGGAGGAGGAGGAGGAGGAGGAGGAGGAGGAGGAGGAGGAGGAGGAGGAGGAGGAGGAGGAGGAAGGGCAGAGTGGAAAAGAAAGCAGAAAGGTGGAGAAAAAGGAGGTGACAAATGTAAATGCTCTCAGGGAGGCTGAGGGAAGGGGAAGGCAAGCATCCTGTCTGCCACTTTCTTAAAAACAGCATGGTCATAGTTCCTCTGTTTTTGATGCAGAGAGAGAGGAGCTATTTTACCACTTTCATGTAGGAGGAAAGCACACAGAACACAAGAGATAGCTTACAGCTGTGTCCGTCTGCTAACAAAAAGAAAACTGAGAGTGATTTTTAGCAGAGAACTATTTGTGGATAGAGGTACATGGGGAGGGGTTTGTATGGATATGAAAAGAGGTGAGCATTGAGAAGTGTGCATAGAAATAAAGGGGGGATAGATTGAATTTTTTTAAATTTATGTTAATTTTTTTAACCATCCCCACTATTTGGCAGCCACTTTGTGTGTCCTGTTATATCCCCATTGTCACCATTTTGATGTTCTGGTCCTGATATGGTAAGGGCTGAAGCCTGCCTGAAGGGGAAAAGCTTTATTGGTCCATCCTCCTCCTCTTCTTTTTTTTTTTTTGGTTAAGAAAGATGGAATCTGTGTATGATTACCAGCTCTTGATTACCAGCTCTTGAATTCTGTAACCATTAGAAATCACTACCCAGTAGATCCAATAAACTGTCTTCTCCTCAATAAGCATTCACTTCTCAGCCCATCCTCTATCACTGACATCCCTCCTGCCCCTCTGTGGATCAGGCTGATGTTTCTGATTTTGCTTTGGGCACTGTGATTTGATACTCTGCTCCAAATAATAGCTTGTTCCTATTTGCATATTTATACTGGCAGCTTCTTTCAGCCAAATGAATGTGTGTGTGTGTGTGTGTGTTACAGGGAACTATTAACCATCAAATACACTTTTCTTCATTTGCATCATCTCCTTGAAGGTGATAAATGCCTATCAGGACCTGAACTGACCATAAGAATTTAGAACACTTACAAATTCTTCACATTTCAAGCACTGCCAGATCATTCAGACACAATTCTTTTCCTGTTTTAATATTTATATATCCCTAGCTTGTGGAACAAATGTGGATGTTTTATCACATAATTCACAATGTTCCTTGCTCTATGACCTTCCTTCCATTTCCATTCTGCACCTGTAATTTTTTTCCCCCTGACTTGGCCCAACCTGTGAGACTCCTGGGGTCAGCAGGATCTATATGAGACTTATTATCCATAATAATCCAAATTATTATTATTATTCCCATATATATATATATTTCCCCACCTTTAATATCTATCTATCTATCTATCTATCTATCTATCTATCTATCTATCTATCTATCTATCTATCTATCTCAAGTGGCAAACATACTTAATACTCTTGCCTATTTCCCCACAACAACTCTGTGAGGTGGGTCGAGCTGAGAAAGACTGACTGGCCCAAAGCCAGCTTTCATGCCTAAGGGAGGCCTAGAACTCTGTTTCCTGGTTTCTAAGACAGCCCCTTCATCACTACACCAAAGTGGTTCTATGGATATATGTCCATAGTGATGCCTCTTTTTTCTCTTTTCTTGGAAACTATGAGAACTGTGACTCAATGACCAGGTATATATCCCTACTTCCTTGAGTCTTTGCCATGACAGGTATCTAGTTTGCCATTTTGGAATATTTAAAATGAGAGATTCTCCATCTCTCTGTTCTTCTTGCCACTTCTATCACTGTACAAAGCTTGTTGCATCCCTTCCCTTCATAAGGGCTTTGGGGCACAGCTTTCTTACCATTACTAACCATTCTAATGCTAGCTGATCTCTTTTTTAAGATGGCTTATTTAATTTCCTATTGTGGCCTTCCTTCTATTTCTGTGTATAAAACCAATTTTTCAGCTGTTTCTGTCAAATTTCAGCTGACTTCAATAATCTATCTAGATGTAAATTTCAGCTGCTTCAATAATCTACCCCATACAACAGTGGCAGGGCAAGCTACTGTATATAAACAGGGAGCAAACCCCACACTCACTAGCACTGATTATGTTACCTAGTCAGGTAATGAAACATCTGCAAGCAACCAACCAAGCTGAGGGAGCACCAAAGGCTCCTCAATAATCTGTCTAGATTTTGGTTCTGTCTTCCATGGTGTTACCTACCGTGCTCAATTTTGTGCCATTTGTGAATGTGATAAGCATTCTCTATCTCTTCATCCAACTCATTAATAAAAATACTGAAGAACAGAGACCACAAGAATGCTTCACAACATTCTACTCAATACAACTTTCCAATCTGATGAGGAATCTTTGATAAGCATTCTTGGGACCTTTCCTCATGTGTAATTTAAGATTCTTAAATTGTCACACAGCCATGGCAGGGACAAATAAAAACCTTGCCTTCATGACAGTTCAGATCAGCACAATAATGGAAATAGAAGACACTATAAATTGTTAGTATGTAAGTATGCCGAAGTATGACTTTTAGAACATATTATGTATCCAATTAATTGTTATGTCACCTAGCCCACATTTAATTGGCTTGCTATGGAGAATGTCAGTTGCTTTGATGAAATAAAAGCATTCCCATGACCTATTAAGATGTTTCCTGAATAAAAAAATGAAATATGTTTAATCTGACAGTTGTGACAATTCTAGGCTGACTTCTGGTGATCACAGAATCATAGGGTTGGAAGGGACCTTGGTGGTCTTCTAGTCTAACCCCCACTAATCAAGTGTCTTCTTTTTAGGCAGCTCTTTCCCCATAATTCAATGTCAGTTTGGCTGATCTGTAATACCTTGGAAACCCTTGTTCCTTTTTTTGAAGATAGAAACAATTGTCCACCTTTTGTCATGAGTTTTCTAGGAGCTTTCAAAGATAATATATAAAAGTTCATCCAGACCATTAGCAAGTTCCTTAAGCATCATTCACTTAGCTCTAGAAATCAAAGTATTTCTTGGTCATGTTTCTATCAATCTTAAGCTTAAAGCCTACTATTTATACTGCTGTTTGTAATTGCCTGATGCAATATATATTCTCTTTGAGAAGTTCTGCTTTTCTGAGGTTACTTGCTAACATTCTGCTGTTTTCATTGAGCACCTGATATACTTATTTTTATTGTCCTTAGCATTCCCTGCCAACCTCAGCATATACTGAGCTTTAGTTTTTCTAATACTACCACCACAGCTCCTGGCTACCTCTAAGAGCTCTTCCTTCCTTGCCTGTCTCTCTTTCCTTCTCCTAAGTTTTATTCATTGTGAGCAGGGAGGTATTTCACACAATCAAGTCATTATTAACTCACGACAGGGTTAAGAACCCTGTATTAAAGCACTTGATTCTATTTTGTAGGAAGAGAGCCATGTCAAATCCAGAAACAGTTTAGTAGCACCTAGTAGGACAATGACAGTGCACTTTTTGAAGTGCTGGGTGGCAGGCCCATACTTGCCTAAGAAAGTGTAGACAACCAGCCAACCTGAAGCAGATTCTCATAAGCAACAAGACAATGACACTAATATGGGAACCAGTTCCTGGAATAATCCCAGATGTCTACTATACCCCCACATTTACACCAATATCATGGTGTAAATCATAGGCTCTAACAACTTCACATGTTCCTCCTCTAATGTGATATGTACCATCATCTGCCAGTAATGCCTCTCTGGATTCTACAAAGGATAAACAGGCCAGACTTTTCACAAAATAATTTATAGATACAAGTTTAACATCAGGACTCACAACAAGGACAAGGAAATAGCAGAGCATTTTAACCTCCTGGGACATTTCATTACAGAACTCAAAGTAGCAGTTCTGGAACAAAGAAACTTTGCCAGCACAGTTGAGCATGAGACAGCTAAACTGATATACATCAGGAAGTTTTTAAGCTATCTCAGGAGGCTTGAACAAACACAATGTTCGTTTTTAAAATACACTGCAATTATTAATTGTTAAGGTGCTTGTAGCTCCCCTGCAAGCTTTATCTGCACTGGTATCCTGAGTTCCTCTTCCCTCCCCCATCCTGTTCTTATGTATTTTAATCCCACATCAGGGGACCAACATTCTGCGTCTGGGGAGGAAAATACAAAAGGCAAATGGATGGAGGATGGAGAAAGATGGAGAAGACCTGGTTTGGTGGTAATACATGTGAAAAGGATCTGCATGTTTTAATAGCTCACAGGTTGAACATGAGTCAATAATGTGATATAGCTGTTAAAAACACAAATACTATTTTGGGATACATTAACAAAAGTGTAGTGTCCAAGTCACAGGAGATAATTGTTCCATTCTACACTGTCTTGGTCAAACTCATGCTGCAATACCGCGTCCAGTTCTGGGTACTGCAGTTTTAAAAGAACATTGACAAACTGGAAAGGAAGCATATTAAGATAGTGAGGGACCTGGAAACTAAATCCCATGAGGAACAGTTAAAGGAACAGGGTGTATTTAGTCCGCAGAAGAGAAGAGTTAAGGGGAATGTGACAGCAGTTTTCAGATATCTAAAGGGTTGTTGTATAGAAGAGGACATGGATTTGTTCTCTGTCACTCAAGAGTTGAATCTATTGGGAAGTATATTCAGGTTAGATACAATAAGGAATTTCCTGGTACACAGCGCTGTCAACCAGTGGAATAGGTTGCCTCATGAAGTGGTATGTTCCACTTCATTGGAGATCTTCAATCCACTGAGGATGTATAGCTACAGGTAGTCCTCACTTACTGACCACTTGTTCAGCGACCATTCAAAGTTATGACAGTGCTGAAAAAATAACTCTATGGGCAATTTACAACCATTTACGACCTTTGCAGCATCCCTCAGTTATGTGACCACCATTACAATTAATGTGTATTGTCCTGTGCCTGACCTGTGATTTTTTTCTTCCCCCCCCCCCCTTGCAGAGCAGAGAGATCGGAGAGGAAGGGATTGCAAGAGAGTAAGCTGTTTGCTCTTGCACACATCAAAAGTAATGCAATTGTGCCAGCAGCCCAGGGCTGGGAGCCGTCGGTATACTACGCAAAAAGCTTACAGTACTCTCTTGAAATCTCCTTCTCTCCAATTTCTCTGCTCTGCAAGGTGGGGGGGGGGAGAAAAAAGCAAGCAATTTCTATAGGCAATCTCTCCTTTGTGTGACCCTATACCCCGCCTCCACCCCCCCCCCGCTCACAGAGTGGAGAGATTGGAGAGGAAGGGATTTCAAGAGAGTAAGCTGTTTGCTCTTCTACACATTGAAAGCAATGCGATTGCACTGGCAACCTGGGGATGAGAGCTCTGGGTGCACTACACAAACAGTTCTCTCTTGAAATCTCCTCCTTTCCAATCTCTCTGCTCTGTGGCAGGGGGAGGGTTTTCTGAAGAACAAGTTGTTTCAAAGTAACCTTATTTCTTTTTTTATACCCTAATTAGTTTGATTCAATGCTGTGGATATATTTTTTTTTGGATCTGACTAATATGTTTCAAGAGGTATCTCATTACATTCTTGGGGATAACACGGATAAATGTGGTAGAGACCTTACTGTGCTCTGGTGGATTTGAAACAGGATGAATAATTGCATAACTCCTAAATGTTTTTGCACTGATTCAGAAATAGGCTCCTCAAGAAATGAGAGTCCTGTTCCAATTGAATCAACAGCATACCCACAGCTGGCCTGTGGATTAGTCCCCTCTACCTCTAGTAAGATGATATAATGGGAAGTAGCAATAACCTTGAGGAACAGGAGGATGAGCTACAACCAAGACAATGGTCAGACAAAAGAAATTTGAGTCCTAAACAGAACTGTAATTTGAGAAAGCGTTTCAGGCTTGACCCTCCCTGGTTTTCTTGAACATAAAGGGAGGGATGGGGTGAAGTGTATTCAGACTTGCAAGATTCTGTTACTGTAACCTTATAATAAAAGTAGTTTATTTAGCAGTCATAACTAAATTCCCAGTCTGGTCTACCTCGAAGGGTTGACACATGAATATCTGTCCTTAAGGTTATATGCCAAGAAAGTCATTTGCTAGAGAAGTTTGCCTTTCAGTTTTTCCAGGAGCAGGACTGGCTAATGTGAGAGAAGAGAGGGCCCACTCCAGGTTGTGGAATGAGAACTGCAATATCAAAACTAGGAAGAGAACCAATCACACACAGATTTCCAGGAGAAAAATGCTTTCAGAGTGCAATAGCTTACGTTCTTTTATTTTGGATGTGTTCAAAGCCTTGTCAGATTCCTTTCACATTTATTCTTCCATGAGGCTTTATCTCCATTTTGGATAAGTTTACTTCCTCTGTCTATATTTATGGTTACTCTGTAAATCTAATCATTTTTCAGTAAGCCCAACATCTACCCATGTTTCTCTTTGCTATTGTGTGCTTCCTAATAAAATAAACATTATTTTAAACAGACCTTTTTGGTATCCATTTTGTCTTTGGGGCTTTAATCTGGTAACACCTCAGATGACTTGGGCCTCTGCAAACTGAAAGCTAACTGCTGTGGTTAAATGGCTCTTTTTTATTAGCAGAAATGGGAAGGCATGTTACTTTTTTAGCCTTGCTTCTACTTCCCTAACTGGAAAGTAGGGAGAAAGACAGAAGGTGGTGGCAGAGGATACCAAGGAAAGCAGGATCTGTTGTATTCACTCTGGGGGCTATCCTTATTGGGTGGAGGGAAGAATCAAGTGGGGTCCCTTAGGGCTCCATCTTTGGTCCTATGGTGCTTAATCTTTATACATGACCTAAATGATCTAAAGGATGGAATGGAAGGGATGCTTATCAAATTTTCACATAACAGAAGATTGGCTAACATCACAGAGGACAAAATCACAGTTGAAAATGACCTTACAGACTGAGTCAGATCCAATGGGATAACGTAACAAGTGTTATATATTTGAGAAGAAAAATCAAATGCATTGATACAAGATTGGGGAGGCTTGGCCTGGTGACAATGCATGTGAAAAGGATCTAAAAATATCTGAACATAAGCAATAGCTAAAAAGTCTGATGCAATCTTGGCTGCATTTTGTCCACATCGCAAAAGACAGTATTTCTACTGAACTCTGTGTTAATTAGACTGCACTTATTGTATCCAGTCCAAGTCACTGCACTTTTTAGATAGGATTTAGAAGGGAGATATATGGATGATAAGAGGTTTGGAAAGAAAACACTATGAGGACTTGTTAAAGGAGCTGGATGTATTCAGGACTGGCTGTTCCCAGAAGTAAGGTTAGGAAGGGAGCATTCTCTCTGGTTCCTTTCTAAGAGAGTGTTATTGTCAGAGAACTTGGAACTGGATCTTTTGGTGCTGCCCCTCTCCTATAGATAGCATTCTCACTGGAAATAAGAGTACTCAAATGTTTTTGGACTTCTGAAATATTTGGAGCTGGATAAAAAAAAAAAAGTGCCCTTAAGCCTGAAATCAGAATGAGTCTGGTACTACTTTTCAGACGTACTCGTTTTATTAAAAGACATAAGCTTTCATGAACTGCAGCTCATGTAATCAGATGTAGGATTTAAATTGGCATGAGGCAGGGGGGAGAAAGGGTGAAGGTGGTTATGCAGATGCAAATGAGACAGACGCATGAGATACCGTCAAAGGTTTATTACTAGTTAATGCTGAATGTTACTGTTATGTAAAATAGTTTTAGTCCTTAATTTTTATCCTAATTTTAACTTTTTTTAAAAAAATATTCCTTAAGGAATAAATGTGCATTGTCCTGGTGTTGCTGGTCTTGTGATCCTAATAAATTGAAATAAAAACAAAAACAAAATGACGTCAATGATCAGTATATCGCCTACTTAATGAAGATAACAAAACGCTGATAAGTAATAAAGCAAAGGCAGAGCTGCTAAACTCCTACTTGGATTTACTGTTCTCCAACAAAAAACAAGCAATTCTCCTATATTTTTTTCTCATTATTGTCCACTAAGAAACTGAGATTAGCAGGATGAAGACATGGGAGTGCAGCTTGATAAAAGCATAGTTAGATAGTAACTTTTTACTTGAAATGAGTTCACGTTTCCAGAGTCAGCTGAAGTACATCTTAGAGCACTGAAGAATCCAGCTGATTATCTGGGCGAACCTTTATATATTGCCTTTCAGAAATCTTGGAGAACTGGTGAAGTGCCAGATGACTGTAGAGCAAATGTTGACTCTTTCTTCAAACAAGGGAAAGAGGAAGATCTGAAGAACCACAGAACAGTCAGGCTGACATTGATACCTGGGAAGATTTTAGAGCAGATCATAAAGAGATTGATCTGTAAGCAACTTGAAAACAGTGTTGTTTTCCAGGTCAGCATGGATCTGTCAGAAAGAATTCTTGTCAACTAACTTTATCTCAGTTTTTGGGAATGTGTGACTCTTGAGTTCACCAAAGCATTTGACAAAGTACCCCACAACATTCTGATTAGTAAGTGAATTAAGTGTGGGCTGGATGGCATATAACAATTAGGGGGATACACTGCTAGCTTTAAAACTGCACTTAAAGAATGATCATCAATTACAT
Organism: Liasis olivaceus; assembly: GCA_030867105.1. Taxonomy (NCBI): domain Eukaryota; kingdom Metazoa; phylum Chordata; class Lepidosauria; order Squamata; family Pythonidae; genus Liasis; species Liasis olivaceus. The sequence goes on from CM061351.1 coordinate 63,807,810, forward strand.
CTCTTCAAACTGGAAAGACGAATTAGATGGGATATACAAAATGCCATTATAGGACTCTACATTTATATATATATCATATTCATGACTAGGATGAAGAGGTGATAAGAAAGTTGATCAACTTTTCAGATGACACAACATTAGATGGGATAGCTAATGATTTGGATGACAGAAATAGAAAATGTTCTAGGTAGGTTAAAGAAATGGGCTGAAAATTAACAGGTATATGATTGGGATACCTGTCTTAGTAATGGTGTGAAAAAGAATTTGGAATAGTAGTTGATGACATACATTTATGAATCAATAATGTGCTGTGGCTGCAAAATAAATCAAATGCAATTATAGGCTGCATCAACAAAGTATATTTTGTAAATAACTGAAAGAAATAGTTTCTGTTTGTTATTCCTTGGTCAAACCCTAGTTTGGGTATTGTGCCAGTTTTAGGCACCACATTTTAAGGGGGATTCAATGAAACACAACCAATTTCAGAAAAGATCAATGAGGATGATTTAAACAAAGACCTATGAAGAAGACTGAAGGAGCGGAGTATATTTAGTCTTTGGGAAAAAAAGAATGAGGGAGAATATGATAGCACTTCTCAATTATCTGAAAGGATGTCACAGAGAAAAAGGCTAAGACTTGTTGCCCCTCAGTGAAATACACAGAATAATGTGTTTAAATAACAGGAAGAGTTCTGATGGAATATTAGAAAACAACTTCCAACCAGTATGAACAATTCAACCATGGGAACAAATATCCAGAGAAATAGTGGTCTCCCGTTCTTTGAATGCATTCAAACATACAAAAGCATACCATTCTGCCATGACCATTCCATTTTAAGAGAGATTCCTAGAAAAGGGCAGTGAAAATTATCAGGATGACAAAGGAAATAAAATGCTGTGGAGAGAGACTGAAAGAAAGGGGCCTTGAAGAGAAGATTGAGGGGAGAAATGATAACATTTTCTAGTACCCCAAGAATGTCAAGACCCTTTCCCTATTGTTCCAGAATGCTGGATCCAGAATAATGGATTTAACTTAGAGCAAGACAGAATCCAATTGAATGTTAGGAAACAATAAAAGGAAACCTTCTCTACCTGTAATAAGAGATTCTGAGTGAAGCTAATTAGCCAGAGAAATGTACTCCAGACATGACCAAACAGAGGCCAGACAGCCATCTATCTGGGATGTTTTGGCTGGCACTCTTGCACTGAATGGGAACCTGGATTCAGTGGCCCAATGGAGTCCTTTCAGCGGTATATTTCTGTAATTCTATGACTGTGGTTTTGCTCATATTACCTCTAAAAATCAAAGCCACAATTGGGACATATATATGTATGCGCTTTTGTGTATGTGTTTATCATGCATATACCGCAAATCAGCCATATGTGACTTTTATGGCACAACTTGTCAAGACATAAATAAGACCTTAGGATTTGACAGTACTGCATAAGAATCCATAATAAAGTCTGAAGGATCCATCAGCTTCTGTGCATGAGAATCATAATTTTGCAACATAGTGGCATTGTAAAGTAATAGAAACGTAATTTTACACATATGGGCACAGATCTGTAACTTCTTGGAAATTTTATAACAGAACTGTTATAAAGTCCATGAGAGTCAAAAAGATCTGGTTTTCAAGCACATATTTTGTGGCATAGTAGTATACGAAGTTTGGAATCTTTATGGCTCAGTCTATGCCCACCTATGATTTCATAGTTTCTTCATGGAGATCACATGTAAAAATCCAGATGATTCCTGTTTTTATATTGTGGCACAGCAAAGAAATTTCACAATTTGCAAATCCCTTCTCATTAGTCCTTTCACACTTTTCCCACACTACTTACTAATTAACATTAACATGTTTTCTATTTATGTTGAGAAAATATGGAGGTTTTTTTCACTGAATTTATTTTCCTTGTTGGGCAGGGACAAAAAAGTTAAGACTGTGACTACATGATGAAAGTTCTACCCCTTTCTTGCATGTGACACATAAAAAGGGGCAGGTTTCAACTGCCTAGTCATGGCTGCCATATTAACTGCTCATCTCCTCCCTCTGAAGATGCCTCTGCTTCCTCAGGAACTATTCTGATGCTCCTTTAAAGATATGCTATGGAACTTTCTGTAAATTATCCTAAGTGTGGGTAGAGAAAGACATTAAGATTAATAAAGATAAATAAATAATTGAAAGATAAAAAGATATTAGGCCTAGAAATGTAGTCTAACTGCCTGCTGTGGCAAAATAATAATAACAACAAAAATAGCAATCATAATGAGATACAGTAGTTCCTGGAGAAACAAAACATATATTAGGAGGTGAAGTTCACTTACTTGAAATATTTGTTTCAAGGAGAAGAGGGCCCGCCTCAACTCCCGTCCATTTGAGTTGTACAGTTTTTCTGAAAGGACAAAATATTAAAAATAATTATCTGATTATCATATTCCATTGTCTGTTCTCTAGGGAAAGAAAGTGATATCTTTCCCCTTCCCCATGGCAAAGTTTTTAGTATGAAATACCCTGTATATGTAACAAAGCTGTAATAATAATAAAGAAACAATAAACAATGTCAACAATTCAGAGCCAGAACTGGAATGGGAAATTCAATGTCTCACCTCTAATCTCAAAGAGTAATTTGGGAATGGTAGTAGGATACCTCACAACCAATGCATTAATAATTAATTTATAATTTAATTAATTTTCTAATCCAACAGTATTAATCGAGTTTTAAAAGCTTATTTTTCAGGATTTACAAATCCTGACAGTATGGATTGGTAATTCACCCACCCAGCAGAAGAGTAGCATTCTTATGCCATTAAGCCAATACAGTTTTGAAACTTAAAATATTTCCAAAAAATTTTGTGACACTATCTGGGAAGTTGCATTTAAAGAGAGAGAGAGAGAGGAAAAAACCTATATTGCATAGGTATGGTGACCATATTTTCTTGGAAAAAAATAAAGGGCAAACCTGAAAAAGGGGCAAATCTGAAACAGGTTCATAAGGGTAAAAATTTTAAAGTGTTTATGTTTATAACTTTGCTTTACAAAGGAAAATTCAGGAGCAAAATCAAGAAAAACTTTACAAAAATGCACGTTTTAATAAAAATATCTAAAATCAAACAGTATAAGTAGATTGATTTAAAAAAGACTATTCAATTTCCATATTTTTCACATGAATGTGAAAGACTGTGCATTAAGCAGTCAATTGTATGGTAAAAATGATCAAAATAAAGGAAAAAAGTGAGTTTTTGAAAAATAAATCAAAATTTATTTCAGAAAGCTGTCCTTTAAAGGGCCGCCCTTTATAATAAAGGACGTGTGGTCACTGTATGCACAGCATAACTTCTATGGATATACCTAACACTGTGTTCTGGATTCCAGCCACCAACATTTCATTCAACGGGACACAGACAATTCCAGGCCCTTATAATTCATTTACTTAGTAGCTTCACTTAGCATAGCAAAATGTTCTGCTAGTTTAGGGTACACTTTGGTAGGGCTATTTTTAAGCCTCTTTTTAATTGGCATTGGAATGGAACAATACAGCAAGGACATCTTTACTGCGTGTAAAATGATAGTAATCTTGGTTCTGGAACACTTTGCTGGAGTTATAAGGAGAAAAAAAAAAGATTTGTTGAAGCCATGATTGATTAACTATGTTAAATAATTTATTTGCATTCTAGAATTTTGTTATATTTTACTATTTTCTTTCAGTTAAGTCAAAATACTATAGAAGGATTTTCCCTCATAATAAAGATAAAATTTTAACTTTATAATAAGTCTGTGAAGCAGGTTGATTTGGGAAATTAATTGGCACAGCACAGATTTCTGGACTGAGATTTGACATGTTGCACATCAAATAGCTAATATGTTAGACTATCACAGTTCGGTAAACTTCCATAATTTTTCTCCTTCTGAATAGTAAGTCTATTATGCTATATGCTCTTTCAAATAAGAGCAAATAAATAAAAGGATGATAGAGTAGAAGGCAGTGAAGTCTCAGGATATAAACCAACAGAAAAATTTCAAGAGTCCAGTATTCCTTTACTTCTGCAGGATTTTCCCACTGTTATTTCCAATATGTTCTGCATAAGGAGAAAATATTTATTTTCTCTGAAAGAACAACACCATAGAAATTTCATAATCCCAACAGTTTCAGCCAACTAAGAAAAGAGACAGCTCAGCAATTGCTTGTAAACATCCAATCCAACTTCCTTTTCTTTATAAAATCTTAAATCTCTTTCTTCTCATAACTATTCTTCTCTAATGCAAGTCAATGTAGAAAGCAATTTATCTTTGAATCAGGGCTTCAGCTAGCCTATCTAGCGCAAGAATTAATTCACTACCACGAACAGGTTCATTGTATTTCCTGTCAGGGAAGCTGAAATAATATTCTTGAGGGGGGCAGTTGGCTATAATTCTAAACATCTGCTTTATTTACTTCATGGGCAAAATACGAACAAAAATATTCCTTGGAAGCATATGATCATCTGTTCCTCATCAGCATGAAAATTCCTGATTAAGTCATATATAAGTCATCGGCACAATTGCATACATTAGGTAATATGTTAAAGTATTTCTCTCAATCAGTTGAAGGCACAGTTGTAGTACTAGCCCCACATAGCATGTAAAATGATCATAAAACTCATTTCTTGAAACAATGATGAGCTTTTGGGCTGCTTTATTGATACCAGCCACTAAAGCCTACACCAGTATATCATTCTCATTTCATATTATAATTCTTATACCTAGAACAGAAGAAATTTAACAAGAGTTTAGTCTATTTTCTCAGAAGTAGATCCTATGCCATTCAAAGACTTCTTAGCCCTGAAAGTATGCAAGGATCAGTGCCTTTTTTCTTAGTCCTGCTTCTCACTTCCCAGAAATGGGGGTGGGGGGCAGGGATTACCAGGCCTTCACCTGTTCTGATTTCCATTTGGAATGAGAGGATGATTCAGACTCTTAATGCAATCTCTGACCAAAGCCTCAATCCAGTTGTTGATTATGCTGTCTCTTTGGTATATTGGAGGAAGACTTGCAACAAATGCATTCTGACACAGTTGGCACAGTTTAGGATCCATCCATCAGTCTTATTCTGATGCAGCACTGATAATACAGATATGTTACTTCTCTGTCACCCTTGTGTTTATTCAGTGTTGTCCAGAGTAACTGGTGTAGTGAACTACCTGCTTGCAACTGTATAAAGTGTCAAAGTCTCACTATGATGAATAGATGGAACATCTTCCAAATAAAATCACTCATATCCATGCCAATTTGGATCCTATCATTTTGACAGAATTGGAGACTCTGGACATATTCTGTAGCTCTTTGATCTCTGATGGATCCCTACGGAAAAATGTTCCATGGATACCCATTGATATGAAAGGGTCTCAGGGAAGCAAACTGGAAAACAGAAACATTCAGCTGGAATGGATTGGCAGGAGACTGATAATTTGATTTAATTAGCTACACTTTCATACCATCCACAACACAAATTTTCTGGAGCTCTCTGGGCAATATACAGTATGCTCTTTATTTTTAATTCAAGAAGGAAGCCTGTTGTAAGGATATGAAAAAGGAAGCAAGAAAGGAAAAGATTATCTTGTGGAATAAGCAGCAAATGGCAAAATTATTTGAAATATTTCACATCTTTGCAGCCTCTGGAACTTCTATGTCTCTGATGAGCCATTTAATACAGCAGATGTCTTTAAAAAACAATGAAAAGCTTATGCTGATCTATGACCGTAATAAAGATTTGATCTGACAATGAAATGCATACTTTTGCACACAACCATTTTTCTTCTACCAAAGTAAGATACTTAGGGTATCAATTCACTTGGGAGTAAACCAATTTTTAAAAATTCATGTTTTCAGTGAATCTCTGACAATATAGAGTCCATATCTGGCAATGCACATAGTTGAATCCTGCATGTTAAACAAAACTCAAAAGGATTGTGGGAGACAGATAGATAGACAGAAACTCAACTGACAATATACAGGAGATATAGGTATTTCTTACAGTGAAATACCTGCCCATCTGAACCAAAGTCAAAAAAGTGCCTCATGTTGTTATAGTGATGTATGGTAGTGGTGCAAATAAGCACTTAGTGAGAACTAAGACACCAACAGAATGATCTGCAGAGGAATGGATGGACTAGAAAGCTAATTAAATTAGTCTTTGTGCTTTTGGCATCTGTAGGATAGACAGGCAGAACATTAACTGGCAAAATCTCAGGTCATACTAATTTATGGGAACTAACCAACTGCAAGACTGTCTGTTTTGGCAGAAATGAGTAGTGTGGGCTTGGTTTTTCCTTAAATGCAATTTGAAAAAAACTGCTTTCTACTAAAATTTGTTATGAATTCTAGGTTAAATTGTACAAACTTATTCACATTGAACTAATATCTTACTGCTGTTATTTAAACATGGAAATTCAACAGTATATCATCTTCTATGTAAGATTAGAGAATAAGATGATCGCAATATCTCTCTATACTTCAAAATACACAGAACATTACAATATAAATTATAATCCATGTCATATAAGATGCTAGGTCTCTTAATCTATGATGTTTTCTTTTTCAGAGCAACACTGAATTGGGGAAAAAAGTGTCCAGATAGGCATTGAACAGCTGCTGCTTCCCCAATCATGCCCCAATGAATTTATGCCCGATACATTTGTACAATGGACAGCACTTTCCCCAAATTCCACCAACTACAATAACTGCAAAGAGAATTTTAACAGATCCACAATTCATCCTCTGTAACATCAGAAATGGTACTGAAAGAATGAAATTATTTTACAAATCTATGTCCTCTAGCACTAATAAAAACAAATAAATGAGAAAAATAATTCATTATATATCATGTGATTTCTGTAGAATATTAAAAAAATAACAGGATCATTATTTTCAGGGAACAGTATTGTTATGGATTTACCTTCAGCAATAAACTGTTTTATCTGGGAACAGTTTTTTCTTGGTTAAGCCTATATAATCTGTGATTCACCAGTCCAAATACAACTTATCCGCCACAAATGCAAGGTCACAAAGAGCTCAGTAAATCTGTTGTTTTTGTTACTGGTAAGACTAGCAACAAAAGGTTACCACATACATGGCAAGCCATAAGCCATGATTCTTGGGCTTGATGAATCATAGGGTGTAAGCATCTTTAGCAAGGCGATAAGCGTATTTTACCACTCTTATATGTATAACTTACACAGCAGGAGTTGTGAGTCCAGGAATACTCCAGAGTGCACACTGCCTTTGAAAGGGCATCTCAGAGACGGTAAGATTTGAATTGGAGATGGTTCCTCCCCATCCAAACCTGCATAGCCTCCAGTCATTGGGACAGAAACTCAATAGCCTCACTTGGCCAGCCCGAGGGTTGAAATTGGTATCATCAGTGTGCTGAAGATACAGAACCCCAAGTTGGCGGAATACCTCACGCAGCAGTTTTATGTAAATGTTGGATAGGAGGGGAGAGAAAGTAGAACTCTGTGGTATCTCACACAGGAGGGGCCCAGGGAGCGATCTTTTTCCCCCAACCAACACTGACTGGAATCGACCTCAGAGAAAGGAAGAGAACCACCATAAAATGGTGCTCCCAATCCCCAGCCCACAGAGCTGGCTCAAAAGGATACTGTGGTTGACAGTACTGTTATCAAAAGCTGCTGAGAGATCAAGGACCACGAAGATGGATGCATTACAGATTGATTGATTGATTTTTCTGATTTATGAAGCCACCCAACTCAAATAATGTGACTCTGGGTAGCATACAGCATAAAAACAAATCATAAATCATAAAGAAAAAACCCCACCATAAAACAGTAGGCCACTGCAATATATGAATACAAAATATGAAATGGCAACCAGCATATAACAGAACAATCAAAAAAGGGGACTCTTACTCAATTGGCCCCTTATGTTTGGGGGAAGAGCCAGGTCTTTATGACTTGCCTAAAGCTGAGAAGAGTTGGGGCCTCTCAAATGTCAGAGGGAAGATTGTTCCAGAAAACAGGGACAACCACAGAAAAGGCATGCCTCCTTGGTCCCACAAGATGACAAGATTTAAAATACAATACAATACAATACAAATACTTTAATGACCAAGTATAAAATATATACAAGGAATTTGTCTTCGGTGATGAACAGCAAGATCAACGGTGCGTTTGGATAACAACAGAAAATTAATAAACAGTAACAATAACACTGTGCAGTAAAATAACTTTTCCAATAGAAGAAGTACATAAAAGTTCATTCCTAAAATATGTAATCTGCAATGAACTGCAGAATACAGAGAAAAACACCAAACCCACCAAAGAGCATTTCACCAAGGCTGCCATTCGCGGCGCCATCTTGAGGTAAAAGAAGGAACCTGAAGCATGCCCTCCCTCTGGGAATGCGTGGGGCAGACAGATGTTCACAGAATAAGGCAGTCCCTTAAGCAACCAAGTCCTATGCCATGTAGGACTTTAAAGGTGATAACCAGCACCTTGAATTGCATCTGGAAGCCTATCCAGAAAAAAAACCAGATTGCACACCAAATCTGAATGAGGTAATGACATCCCATTCAGAACCAAAGATGGAAATGCTGCATCTCCCTCACCTGAGAACCCAAAACCTATAGCTACTCAGTCTTGGCAGGCTTGAGCTGCAACCTGTTCTTCCCCAACCAGACCTTCTCAGCCTCCTGACACTGGGAAAAAAACCTCATCAGCATCACTTGGATGGCCAGGGACAGAGATATATAACTGGGTATCACCCTGAACTGACCTCCCCTAGTGACTTCATGTAGATATTAAAAAAGGAGGGGAGAGCCCTGAGGCACCCAGCAATGTAGGGGCCTAGGGCTCCTCTGCTCCTCTCCCACCAACATCTACAAACCAGCCTTGGAAGAAAGAAGAAAACCGCCTCAAAATGGTGCCTCCCACTCCCAACCCCCTTAGCCAGTCCATAAGGATACCATGGTTGATGGTACTGAAGGCTGCCAAGAAATTAAGGAGAATTTCCTTAAAGGAAAAGAAGCTCCATCCTGAGCTTGCCACAGGTCATTGAGAAGCACAACCAAAGCCATCTCTGTACTACCCCTAACCTGTACTTTTCCCAATTCCTTTTGTAGGTTGTTGTAGGTAATTTACCCAAACTGATTTTAATGCAATTTTAATAAAGCCTGTGGTTGTGCTTAGTGGTAAGATATTATACTCCAACAAAATAGCATAATGTTTAGATATTAGTCCTTTAATGGACTTACTGATATCTAGAATTAATTTTAATTAATTTTTCAAATTCACTAAAGGGCCTTTTAATAGCCTGAATATTATGTTGAGAAGAGAAAAAGGAACACAGAAATAAATGGCTTGAAACATCTTCCTTATGTGCTTGAAATTTACGTGAAATAGTACTGTGATGAACCAAAAGAAAATCTGATCATAAGCCATATTTATATGGTTCATCTTTGAAATAAAAACATAATGCAACATTTCTGGTTTTTCCTTATTTGGACGATAATAATTGAGTTCTCAATTTTCTAATCTCCAAAATTAAAATCAATCAATAAATATCAGATATTTCTTGTTCCACCACAAAATTAGAAAACTATCCTAGCAATGTTGAATTACCACCTCTGACCAATACATTTCCTTGATAAGAAATCCTTCTCATCAGAAAGAATACAACTTTTTTGCAAAAAAACAAATTCAGGTTTCTAATGGTTTACCCCATTAGAAAGAGTGGTTGGGAGTCAGACAGCACATAAATGCAAATACATCAATACAGTAACTAAGTTCTCTTCCCCTTCCTGGATGGGTATCTGAGGTCTCCAACATTCCACAAGACAACAATATAAAAGCAGTACATTTGTTAATAAAATCACCTGAGTATTTCTACGGGTCAAGGAAACAGAAAAAAAGAGAAACAATATTCAGTGAATTGAGGTATTAGGCTGTTTACTTCTGACTGTATGACAACTAGTTCTCACACTTATAATATAGGAGACAGGTGAACAAAATTATTTTCACTGCAATATATTCAAAAAAATGCTTGATGGGAAAGCTACAAAATATTATCTCAGGTCATTCATCTGAAGAGGTTTACTACAACTGGGCATAGCCTCAGTTCTAAAAAAAAATAAACCCCAGATAATAGGGAGATTCAATTTCCAGATTATATTCAGAAAAAAGCTTTTGTAAAATATTTTCTCTAAAGGCCACTAGGGGCTGGTCTTGCTCTGCATTAGAGGATACTGAGAAATCTTATGTTATTTCCACATAATAAAAATTTCATCTTGAAGAAACATTCATCTTACAGGCCCACCATTTTTTTTCATGTAATTCCTATCAGTACTTTCAAAATGATAATTATCTTATTTAGCTCTTTCATGTCTTTATAAAAGATACTCATTTTCTGCTTCCCTCAACTTTAGCTGCATGCTTTAGCTGTAAGTGAGAGATTTCAAAAACACTGAAGGTTACAAATTAGAAAAAAACCTTGTCTCTCAAGAATGTTGACTGTGTCTGAAGTTAAAATAACTCTTTTTAATTAATCAGACATGGTTATCAGCAATGTCAGGTATATCAGCTCCTTTAATATCTATAGTTACCAGCTACTCCGCAGGCAGCATTTTTCCCTTGGTAGATGAGAGAGGGATGTGGAGTTCAAACCTTAATCAAAAGATAATTAGATAAGGTTTCCACTTACCAGTTAATTAAGCAGTCTAAGAGAAGAGATTTTCTCTGAAGCTAACAGGAGAGTCCAAGAACTGTAGCTAGCGAGTCTCCACCTTAACCAGAAATCTCCCCACAGCAAAAATTGTGGGGTACGTAGGGTTGAGAATGTGTGAATGGCCCAAAATCATCTAGTGACTCCCATGGCTAAGGCTGGACTTGAACCGGGGTCACCCTAGGCCTAGTCCAGTATCTTAATCATTACACTAGCAATTATATTAGTGCTAAAATTAAAAGAAAACAGAAAAATTTACATGCATGTTCAGAATCACCTTGCCAAAGAATAATGATCAATTCAAAGAATATTCTTTAAATCTGGCAGACTAGTGCATATATAAAATAAGATTTCATCTTAGAATATTCATTCTTTCATTCTTTCACTCATTTATTCAATTTATGGTCATAGACCAAAATACAGGAAGAAAAAACAACAGAGAAAAAACTTTTTTTTTTTGGTTATTCTTTAAAAGTCAAGTAAAAGAAAACTAAAAGACAGGAAGCAATTAGGATTTTTTTTTTTAAATACAGAATATTGTATTTGCTCATGTTTATGATTATTTCTAATATACCTGATTTAGTCATGTGCATATAGTTTTTCTTTTAGTATTTTTGTTTTATCTTTTGGTAAAAAAAAATCTTTCTCAGTTATCATTTTGAGTCACTACTTCTCTTCATCATCTACCAGCAGCGCCCCCTGGATTCCACATAGGACAAACAGGACAAACTTTACGCAAAAGAATTAACGGACACAAGTCTAACATCAGGACTCAAAACAAGGACAAAGTAAAATGAGAGCATTTCAACCTCCCAGGACACTCCATGACAGATCTCAAAGAGGCTGTTTTGGAAAAGCAAGATTTTAACAGCATCATCAAGGGAGAAGTTGTTGAAGCCACATACATCAAAAGGTTTATGGCAACCTCAGATGGCCTCAACAAGAGTTTTTAACACATTACAGGTAGTCCTCAACTTATGACCAGTTGTTCAGCAACTGTCCAAAGTTACAACAGAGTTGAATGAATGCTGGTTAGGACTGGTCCTCAGAGTTCTGGCCATCCCAGCACTTCTGTGGTCATGTGACCACGCTCTAGATGCTTGGCAACCCGTTCGCACTTACAACCAGTTGCCAAGCACCCCACAATCACATGACCGCCATTTGCAACCTTCCATGCCAGCTTCCCCAGAAAGGCAAAAGGGAAGCTGGCCGGGAAGATTGCAGTCACTGGGGTAAGTCTCCCCCACCCACAAACCTTCCCTCAGCCCCACTATGCTTGTGCTGTGCCTGCTACTCATGCACTCCTGTGCAACCTCCTTGACCCGCACCTGTGTGCTCCCTCTCTGAGCCATGTGCACCTCATGCACCCTCTTTGACCGACACACCTCTCACGCACCCCAGTGCACCCTCATCAACCTGCAGCCACAACCCCATGCTCCCACCCTGAGTGACATCTCTTGCCGACCTGTGCGGTGCCTTTCATGCACCCCCATGCATGCTCCCCCTGTGCTGCACCCCTGTGCTCCCTCCCCAAGCCATGTGGTGCTTCTCATGCACACTCACTGACCCATGCGGCAGCTTTCGCACACCCTCCCCCATATCACCCACCCCTTCCCCACTCGGCAGCAGCCACTTACCTGCCTGTGGGCCTGGGACTTGCAACTTCCTGCTGGCTTCCCCACTGACTTTGGTTGTGGGAAGCTGGTAGGAAGTTGCCTCACCTAATGACTGTGGGATTCAGTTAATGACAGCAACTGGGACTGCAGAGAATGCTGTCGCTAAGTGATGTGGTTGCGTTTCACAACTGTATCGCTTAGTGATGAAAATTCTGGTCCCAATTGCCATTGTAAGTCAAGGACTACCAGTATAATGATTAAATGGTAGAGTACTGGTAGTCTGTCTCACATGTTACCAGCATCTGCATTACCGACCTTTCTTCCCCGTCCTTTCCCCCCTGCCCCTATGTCAATTTAAATCTTACATCAGTCTAGCTCCTTTATATATCTTATGAAATGAGCTGCAGCTTACAAATGCGTATGCCTCATTATCGTTGGTTGCATATTCAGCCAGATGTTTAGACTGGATTTAGCATTTTTATCCACCTATCCAGTCCTTCCCAAGGACCTGGGATAGGCAGATGTGAGGTGAGTTGGGCTGAGAGGGAGTGACTGGCCCAAAGTCGCCCAACCTTTTTCATGCCTAAGCCAGGCCTAGAACTCAACGCTCCTGGTTTCTAGGCCTGGTTTAGCCTGGCTATAACTCTCCTCCTACAATGTTTATTTCTTTTATAGCCCTGTTCAGGTGTCATACTATTAAGAGCACTCACACGAACATCTTCATATATACAACTAAACTGTTAATTCAAATGTGTTAGTCAGCAAAGAAAATATGTTAAGCAACATTTCCCCAGAAATGCACACATAAAACCTCACTTAATTTATTTTTAAAAGAAAACCAATAACTAGCTGGTTGAAAAGACTAGACAAACCTCTTTAAAACAACATGTGGGTCATGGTACAACCACATCCAAAGTGTTATGAGACCTCTGGGAAACTCTCTGCTGCCCTATTTCTGCTTCTAAAAAGTCCTAAGGAGGTTTGTATTATATCTATGAGACAAACCTTACATACAGCATATGAAGAAAATTGCATAAATCTCCATAATCCTTTTCCCATTAGATTGCAATAACTTATTGCTAGAAATGGAGTAATTTCTTTTGTTCAGACTGTCTGGATTCCCAAAGATCAGAGACATAATACTGTAAAAAGAAACAGCTGAGAAGTATCCTGGTGACCCTGAGTTTCTCCTATGCTACCCCCCTCCGCAGGGAGGCAGGACCCATGTGATTGGTCCGCCCCTGGCGCCTGATGGATCTGTCAGGGTTTCAGAGGGAGCTGGGGGGTATTCCCGTGGATCTGCTGCACGGTCCAGTGGAGGCCTTGGCTGCTGCCTGGAATAGGGAGGCGGCTGGGGCCTTGGACAGGATCGCGCCTATGCGACCTCTCTTGCCACATCGGCCCCGACACTCCCTGTGGTTTATGGAGGAGTTGAGGGTGCTGAAGAGGGTCAAGAGACAGCTAGAGTGCCGCTGGAGGAAGACAAAGACCGAATCCGACTGAACACAGGTTAGAGCCGCTATGAAGGCCTACATTGTGGCAATAAGAGTGGCAAAGCGGCAATACTTCTCCGCCCTTATTGCGTCCGCAGAATGCCGCCCGGCGGCTTTGTTCAGGATCACTAGGTCCCTCCTTGGCAAGGGGGATGTGGGGGTTCAATGCAGGGCCGTGCGGAGGAATTTTCGGAGCATCTGCAGGACAAAGTTGTTCGGATTCATTCCAAGTTAGACTCCGAGCATGGGGCAGGGTCTGGGGAGATATTGGGGGACCGTTCTTACCTAGTTATCTGGGAACAGTTTGATCCTGTTTATCCTGAGGAACTGGACAGGATCCTGGGGACTATGAAGGCCACCACTTGCCCGTCCTGGCTAGTGAAAGCAACTCAGGAGGTGACATGTGGTTGGATCCAGGCGATGGTTAATACATCCTTGCGGGAGGGACTGTTTCCAGCTGCCTTTAAGGAGGTGTTGGTGCACCCCCTCCTCAAGAAACCCTCCCTGGATCCTACTGTACTGGACAATTTTCATCCAGTCTCCCACCTCCCCTTTTTGGGGAAGGTGGTTGAGAAAGTGGTGGCATCACAGCTCCAAAGGGTTCTGGAGGAAACGGATTATCTGGACCCCTTCCAGGTTTCAGGCCCGGTTATGGAACGGAAGCGGCATTGGTCGCACTTATGGATGATCTCTGGCGGGAGCGGGATGGTGGGACTGCGACCATCCTTGCTCTCCTTGATCTCTCAGCTGCTTTCAATACCGTCGACCACAGTATCCTGTTGGGACAACTCAGGGAGTTGGGGGTGGGCAGCACAGTATTGTGCTAGTTCACCTTTCTTCAGGGCCAATCCCAATTGGTGGTGATAGGGAGCGAGAGGTCCCATCCTCGGCCCCTCCTTTGTGGGGTGCTGCAGGGTTTGGTTCTCTCTCCACTCCTTTCCAACATCTACATGAAACCGCTGGGTGAAATCATCCACCATCATGGGATGAGGTATCATCAGTATGCTGATGATACGCAATTATACATCTCCATCCCAGGTTAAGTAAGTGATGCCGTGACCGTCTTTTGCAATGCCTGGAGGCTGTAAGGGTCTGGATGGGGAAGAACAGGCTTCAGCTGAACCCTGTTAAGACGGAGTGGCTGTGGGTTAATGGCTCCTCTGTATCCGCGACGTTGTCATCTTTGGTGCTGGATGGGGTAGCACTGCCCCAGACAGACCCAGTGCGTAATCTGGGTGTCCTCCTAGACTCACGGCTCCTGCTTGAAGAGCAGGTGGCAGCCGTGGCAAGGAGGGCCTTTGTACAACTTCGGGTTGTCCATCAGTTACACCCTTTCCTGGATCAGGATGCCCTTCAAACAGTCACTGATGCCCTTGTTATCTCCCAGATAGACTACTGCAATGCGCTCTACACGGGGCTACCCTTGAAGAGTATCCAGAAGCTAATATGTACTTTAAAAATCACTATATTAGAAGATCTCTATTAAAAGTTTGGAATAAATGTAGACCACTTTTATGCCCTAAGATGACGATGTGGACCTCTACACAAGAAGCTTTCTATAGAACTGAAACAAGAGATGAAGATAAATGGATGAGATACCAAGATTTATTAGAAAAAGAACAAGGAGAATACAAAATTAAATCAAAAGAGCAATTGGTTTTAGAAGGATATACCTTATATAGCTTTCCTATATGCAATATAAAGACAAATTTTAAATTGATAAAAAGGAATTTGGATTTGAACAGAATAAATCAGAATTTGAATTCCAATTATGTGAAACAGATGAACATTTAATAGCAAAAATGTACAAATTATTGTTGAGAGAAGAAATGGTTGAAGAACAAGTTAAAGAATGCATGATTAAATGGGCAAAAAATATTGGTCATAATATACATATGCAGCAATGGGAAAATATGTGGTCTAAAGGATTGAAATTTACTCTATGTTATACCTTGAAAGAAAATTTCTATAAAATGATGTATCGATGGTATATGACACCCCAAAGACTATCAAAGATGTATGGGACAATTTCCAACATTGGAAATGTAATCAACAAGAGGGGTAATTCTACCATATGTGATGGACATGCAAAATTGCAAAGAAATTTTGGATTCAAATACAAATGTTGATACAGAGCATACTACAAATACAGATTCCATTTAAACCAGAATTATTCCTGTTGGGGATAATGGACTTTCAAATAGGAAAACATCTTATTAGAATTACTCAGTACATGATTACCGCAGCAAGACTTCTTTATGCACAATTTTGGAAAACCCAGACACTACCAACAATACAAGAATGGTTGTTATGAGGTGGCAGGATGCAAACTGTCGTTTTGATTTTGATACTGTCATTTTGATATTGATATTTTAACTGTGACTCTGTGATCTTTACACTACATCTTAAATGCAACTCTCTGTAACTTTCCTTTCTGCTGATGCTGAGTGCTGTTATCTCCCTGCCTCCTCCTCTCTAGACAGCAAGGCCGAAACGTACCCAAAACAAGGGGAGACGAACGGCGAAAACAGAGGCTTGTGGTTTAGCTACAAGTCAGCAACGGATTGACCAAATTTGGAGTACGGAAGACATGGGGAGGGCACTGAGGGGGGGATTGGGGAGAAACAACTCTTGTAATGATAAAAAGGCTTGCCGAACCTCTCATCGGGGTTCAGTTCTTTGCAGGGACCTGCGAGTCCTAACTGAACCTTTGCGCAAATAAAGCTTCTCCCTGAATGACCCAGTGAGAGTCTCGTCATCTATAAATGTTGCGTTGCTCCCACCCGTAACAGTTAAAACTGACGGACATGGCAAAAAATGACAAACTGACTTGCTTATTAAAAGAAAACTCAAATAATTACTACCTTAAAGAACGGAAACCATTGATGGACTATTTGCAAAATGCAGGTGGGGTGAAGTTTACATGGGGATTTGAAGATTAGATTATAAATGTAATGGGATATATTTAGACAAAGAATTATTCTTATTTAATGTATTAAAAACTAGCACTTATGATAGCCTTATTATTTCTAAGACCAGAGATAGATTGGAAGTTATCTATTTTTCATACCTTTTCTTCTTTTACTTTACTTTACTTTACTTCACTTTTTCTTTTCCTTTTCTTTTTATTTTGTATTTCAAATTTTCTTTTCTATTTCTAACTTTTAAATATGTATCTTTAAAATCTCAATAAAATATTATATATAAAAAAAGAGTATCTGGAAGTTACAGCTGGTCCAGAATGCAGCCGCGCGGGCTATTTTTGGAGCCCCAAGAAGGACCCATGTAATGCTATTGCTCCACGAGCTGCATTGGGTACCAGTTTGCTTCCAGGTCCAATTCAAGGTGTTGGTTATCACCTTTAAAGCCCTACATGGCATGGGACCAGGTTACCTAAGGGACCGCCTCTCCCCCATGACTTCAACCCGTCCCACCCGATCACACAGAAAGGGCATGCTTCGGACCCCCTCAGTAAAAGAACTCTGATTAGTGGGGTCCAAAAGGCGGGCCTTCTCTGTGGTAGCCTTTGGAACATTCTGCCCTGGAGGTGCGATTGGCCCCCTCACTCCTGGCCTTCCAAAGGGCTTTGAAGACCTGGTTCTGTCACTTGGCCTGGGATGGGGAGGGAATACTTCAAGTGTGGGGATGGCTAGCCCCATAGAGGCCTGCTGTCTTCAGCCCCAGATTCTTCATCTTCTTGGACTCTCCTTTTCCTCTTTTTTAGTAATGTTTTAAAATTTTGATGTTTTATGTATTTATATGTATTTATGGTTTGTTTTTTTTTAGGTATAGATATAGACTTTATTTTATGGTAATGTCTTTTTTTTTTTTTTTTGTATTTTGTATATGTATTTATGGTTTGAATGTTTTGTGTGAGTTGCCCAGAGTCCCCCACTGGGGGGAGATGGGCGGGGCAGAAATGTAATAAATAAAATAAATAAATAAATACCACAAAGTTTCTTGAGTCTGCCTACAAAACCTATGCAAAATACATCCCTCCCCAATATTATTTGTTCATAAGCAGTGGTAACTGCATATAATTATATTCCTGGAAAGTGCTGCAATAGATCATGTATTCGTATGACTGGTAATTATCCAGCTTATAGTTACTGTCTTCAGATAGCTGATAAAGTGTTGTGATGCTGTGGAAATGAATAACATAAATATAACCAGCAAACTGTCACCTAACATTCAATCTGTCCTCAGCCTGTAGTGTAAAAACACATTCCAATAGAGGTGAATATGTGTAGCTCAGGGTTGAACTATGGAGTCCTTGAGGTTCTCTGAGCTTGGTTCTTTTCTTGCAAACGTTTCACTACCCGGCTAGGTAACATCTTCAGTGCTAGAATGGGATGGGGTTTGCTCTCTCTTTATATACTGTGGCATGCCTGGCCAGTGTTGGTGGGGGTGGGGGTTTTGTTTTGTTCCTCTGGTAGTTCCTTGATTAGGGTATTGTTTACTGCTTGATTGTGTGCCTGGTGGTAATCTCTGCTTATCTGGGTGCTGATTGCTGGTGAGGAGATGTTCTGGTTTTTTGTTTTCTTTTCTATTGTCTCTTTTGAATAGTGTGTAGATGCTGTTTATGCGTCTGTTGATTGCTGCCTTGTCTGAATACCAAGCTTCCAAGAATTCTCTTGCATTTTTGAATTTAGCTTGGTCTAAAATGCTGATAGTTTCCCAGTTAAAACTATGGTTCAGTCTGTCCATGTGTTGTGAGATTAAGGAGTTTTCATCATGTCTTCTGACTGCTAGTTGGTGTTCATGGATGTGCTCTACCAGCCTTCTGCCAGTCTGTCCTACACAGTGTTTGTTACAGTCCTGTTGTAGATGACTCCTGTTTTTTCTTCTTGTGCTACTGGGTCTTTTGATTTACTTAAGATGTTTTAGAGGGCTTTAGTTGGTTTGTGCGCTATGGAGATGCCATGTGGTTGTAATAGTCTGTTGGTGGTTTCTGAGATGTTTCTGATGTATGGCAGCGCGATCCTTTTCATAGCTAGTGTTGGTTGTGTTGTAGTAGGTTGGGTGGTCAGGCATTTTTTTATAAAGTTGCGTGGACATCCATTTTGTTGGAAGACTTTGTATAGGTGTTCTGTTTCCTTTTTCTGTTGTTCTGGGTTGCTGCAATGTGTTTATGCTCACTTGAATAATGTTCTTACACACCTCCTCTTGTGGGAGGTTGGGTTGCTACTTTGGTAATGGAGTACTTTATTTGTGAGGGTTGTCTTCTGATAAACTTGGATTTCTAATTTACTATTGTTTCCTCTGCTGATGAGGATATCCAGGAAGCGTAGCAAACCCCATCCCATTCTAGCACTGAAGATGTTACGTAGCTTGGTAATGAAACGTTTGTAAGAAAAGAACCAAGCTCAGAGAATCCCAAGGACTCCACAAAAATACATTCTTTCAGTATGTGTTTTGATAGGTGTGACTTGGAATTCTCTGTAGACATTTTTTTATTCCGATAGCTTGGATCAATGTCTTGAAAAAACATTAGGTTATGTCCCACTACAAGCCTTCAAGCTCCAAGATCATAACATGGAGAATTCTACAATTCTATAAGCATTTATCCTGCTTCTAGGATGTAGTAAGGATGGTTGCACAGTTAAGAATGATAAGATAAGATAAGATAAGATAAGATAAGATAAGATAAGATAAGATAAGATAAGATATCTCTTTCTGTGCTTGAAGTCTTATGTAGTCTTATGTAATACTGGTATTAGGGTTGTGTCACAGAACTTAGCTGATCTGAAGAAATCAAGAAGAAAGCATTGTTCAGCCTTAACATTAAGCCACAATGTGATTTGTTTTTACCCTAGTTTAATGTTTGAATTCATCCTTTTTAATTTATTAGCCATGCTTTCATTCTTTGGATAGGATAACACATTATGTTAAGCCCAAAACCAACCATATCATGGATTAGTAATAGGTGTGCTATGTAGACCTATGTAGTCCCTAGCTTGAATTTTTAATCCTGAGGACTTAACCAGAACCTTGCAGGTTCAGATTTGAGCTCAGATATCCCTAGATCTAAAATAACTTAATATTTGACACAGTGTGGAAAGAATAGGTACAACACCTCTCCCTCTCTCTCTCTCTCTCTTTATATATATATAGCCCTATCTTTTATGCTGAAAAATTGACAAACTGATAAGGATTTTTCCAGTGTTTAAAACATTCTTATCTTTATGTTATATAAAATGTGGGTCATTTCCAAGTATTTCTTCGTTTCTTCTAAGGATATTCTATGATTGTTGTTTAGCATGAAGCACTTGCATTTAAGGCACACATTAAATGGGAGATTCACTATTAAGTATGTTTTTTAAAGATTTCAAATTAATTGCAGGGAGATGGTTAGCGCCAAGGAATGAGGAGGTTTGGGTTTGCCTAATTTAAAACAGTATTTTAATGCCTGTTGTTTGCTCTGGATGAAGGAGTGGATAACCTTGGAGAATAAAGAATTATTACAATTTGAAGGTCATGAATTAAGATTCAGGTGGCATTCCTAGTTGTGGTATGATAAAGTTAAAGTTAATAAAGATTTTAAAAATCATTATATTAGGAATGCCTTACTGTGGATTTGGAAGGTAAGGCTGCCTCCTAATGTACCTTTGTGGTTGTCACCTCAGGAAGCATTTACTAGAAGAGAAAATATGGGAGAAATGAAGTGGTTAAAATATAAAGATTTATTAAATTTTGAGCAGGGTGAACCAAGTTTTAAAACAAGAGAACAGTTAGAATCAGAAGGTTTTATATGTCATTGGTTTACTCATATGCAATTGTTTCAACGTTTTAAGTTGGATAAAAATAACCATAGATTTGTTAATGAAACATCTTACTTTGAGACTCAACTTTGTATAAATGATGAATGTGTTATTGCTAAAATGTATAAGATGTTGTTACAGATGAACCTAGAAGATGAACAAGTCAAGAAATGTATGATTAAATGGGCTAAAAACATTGGATACAATATCATGTTGGAACAATGGGAAAATATGTGGAACAAAGGTTTGAAATTTATGTTGAATTATGATTTAAAAGAACATTTTTATAAAATGTTGTACCGCTGGTATTTAACTCCTGATAAGTTATCAAAAATGTATATTGGTATAACAAATGTTTGTTGGAAATGTTCACAGGGTGAAGGAACCTTTTATCATCTTTGGTGGACCTGTGAAAAGGCTAAAACATTTTGGGACCAGATATGCATTGCTATTTGAAAGATTCTTAAAGTGAGCATTCAAAAAAAAAACTCAGAGTTTTTCCTACTGGGTTTGATGGAGGAAGGACTGGAGAAACAACATGGAACTTTGTTTCTATACATGACTGCAGCTGCAAGACTGTTATACGTGCAAAGATGGAAGGACTCACAAATACCTACAGTGGAAGAATGGATTATCAAATTAATGGACTTGGCTCAAATGGCGAAGTTAACAGCTTTAATAAGAGATAATACTGCTTCTAAATTTGTCTCCTCATGGCAACCCTTCCTAGATTACATGCTTGGGTTGGGAAAAAATGAAGCTTTGATTGTGGGATTTAATGATTAGATGGTTTGTGTTGATAGAAATAATGTGAATTTGGATTAATTAGTGGTAAGAGATTAACTTTTTAAAAATTTGTACTCATATCTGTATTGGAGATAGTCGGAAGTCACTTTCCGTTTCATCTTTCTACCTGTTTTCACTATTTTAGTTTTTGTCATTTTCTTTTAGTTCTATTTTCTTTCTTTTCTATACTTTCTGATTTGTATTTTAATTGTACTTTTTATATATCTTAATAAAAGTCTTAATTAAAAAAAACAGGGAGATGGTTAGACAGCAAGACTATATTTAGACATTAACTCTGGGGAATTTGTTTTCAAATACTTTCAATCCATTGTTATCATTTAAATGAGAAGAAACCTCCCCCCCTTAATACCGATTTGAGCATTTCCACAACTACTATTAATATAATAAAACAAGTAAATGTATTTTAAAATATGAAAAATGCCTAAGTTTAAATCCTGTGCTATGACTCTATGGTACATAATTTCAAACTGTAGACTGCATGTTTTCTACAACATTTCCCAAAACCTCAAACTACTTAGCTTTCCTGACAATCCCTCTACCAAGTGTTATTTGCAATCATCAGATAAATATATTGACTAAAGCAAGACTGGGCAACTCTTTTTCCAGTTTCTGGGTGATGTTCTCAAACCCAAAATCTCACTGGACCAATAATAACTTGTAGGAATTATTCCAAGATTACTTCCTCCGCTAGCTTCTTTGGGATTTTTATATCTGGTTGCAACCACTTCTCTCTTAGGTTTGCCAAATCAGTCCACAACTTCCTAACTCCTTCTTGGTGAACATAGGAACATTCTCTAAACCACTATCTGTATGTGTATTTTGTCACATCATTTGTCACATCATAACCATATAACATTGCTCCCTTCACTCATTCCAAAGCATGAGCATCTGCAGTGATGGTCACTGGCTTCAAAAATGGCAGATACAACTGGTTGATCAAAGCCATGCCCCTTTTATCATGCTTTGTGTGCACCACAGGTATGTAAAAAAGGAACTTTGACTGCCCAGTTGTATCCGCCAGTTTGAAGCCGATGACCATTGCTGTGGACACTTCTGTTCCAGAGTACAGGTGTATATGGGTGTGAATGTTAAAAAAACCTTTGTAACACTAAGAGCAGCTCAACAATGGACCAAATCACCCAGGACCAGAAGCAGTGGCTCCCCTTCATTGGGTGTATTAAAGCAGAGACAATGAGGTTGAGGACGATCAAGCAATTAAAACTAAAACCTATGAAGACCGATTGCAGAAATGTAGTCTTGAATGCAGGATATGACAGCACTGGATTCTTGCACTGAGCAGAGAGTTGTACTTCTGAGATCTTCTACACCTGTATGTGAATACACTGGACACATTTCTGGCAGGACCAGCAACAAAACCAATTTTCCTCCCAAATGGTTTGCAAAGGCTGACAATCAGAAGACAAATCAACAACCAGGTTCCCTCATAAGCCCCTTCTGAAAAGAGAGTTTGATGTTTGATTAAAGTAATGATTACAAATAAGCTCCTTATTAATATTAATCATGATTAATGTATAATGATTAAATCTCATAAAAGCTCAGGAAGATATGCAACTAAGAAAACATGATAGGATTTAATTGAATGTACAATTTCAAATGCAACTAAAGAAGATTGGAAATTCCCCTTCAACTGAACCATTTTTAAGTCTAATGAACTTCCTCAGGGTGAACATTTATAGATACTTATCAATCACTTATTAGAAAAAAACTTATATTTATTATACAGGGCAAATACTTCTCTCTGTGCAATTGTTTATGGGAACATCAATCAGACAATTTTTTATTAGAGGGAAAGCTTAAAAGTATCAGCTGAATTTCCACTGTGTGTGTGGCTTTTAAATCACAGCAAATGATAGGGTTCCAATTTTAACCTCTAGAACATATTCTCTATCTCTCCAATTCACTAAATATGCTTCCAGATCACTGCTTGCTTGCTGTAAGAAACAAGTGGAACTGCAACTGACATTCTGCTGTTAAAAGTCTTCAGCTTTTTAGATTTATGTCATGTTAGAAGTGTTCCGCTCTCACCTTTCCCCACCTCTCATGGTGACCATTAGGGCTGTGCAAAAGTACTTGAAAGTAAAGCAAGTTGGGTTTTTAAAAATTTATTTTTATTGCTTTTAAAATAATGACAGAAAAAAAGGAACAAAACACAAAGATAACCATGATAGAAACACATACATTGTCAAAGAAAAAAGAAAAAAAAGTGCTTTAAAAAAAGTAAAAAAAACAACAGGAGAAAGAAAAAAGAAGCAAAGTATAAGATGATGTTATAACAGCAAACAGTTTTAATTCTATGTATACTTGATCTAATGCAAATATTATGCAAGTATAAATATATTTATTTCTAATACACTTATATCCCCTTCATGGATCACTGCCTTGTCGTGGCGAAGGGGCTTGTGTAACTCAGTGAAGCCATGAGCTATACCGTGCAGGGCCACCCAAGACAGACAGGTCATGACAGAGAGTTCTGACAAAATGTGGTCCACTGGAGAAGGAAATGGCAACCCACTCCAGTATCCTTGCCAAGAAAACCCCATGGACAATGTTAAAAGGCTAAAAGATATGACGCCGGAAGATGAGCCCCTCAGGTCGGAAGGTGTCCAATATGCTACTGGGGAAGAGCGGAGGGCAATTCCAAGTAGCTCCAGAAAGAGTGAAGCGGCTGGGCCAAAGCCGAAAGGACGTTCAGCTGTGGACATATCTGGAAGTGAAAAGAAGGTCCGATGCTGTAAAGAACAATATTGTATAGGTACGTGGAATGTAAGATCCATGAACCAAGGCAAGCTGGATGTGGTCAAACATGAGATGACAAGATCGAACGTCGACATCTTGGGAATCAGCGAATTGAAATGGATGGGAATAGGTGAATTTAATTCAGGTGACCATTATATCTACTACCGTGGGCAAGAAACCCTTAGAAGAAATGGAGTTGCACTCATAGTCAATAAGAGAGTGGGAAAGGCAGTAATGGGGTACAACCTCAAAAATGACAGAATGATCTCAGTGCGTATCCAAGGAAAACCATTCAACATCACGGTAATCCAAGTCTATGCCCCAACCACTGATGCCGAAGAAGCTGAAGTTGACCGGTTCTATGAAGACCTACAACACCTTCTAGAACTAGCACCAAAAAAAGATGTCCTTTTCATCATAGGGGATTGGAATGCTAAAGCAGGAAGTCAAGGAGTAATCGGAATAACAGGCAAGTTTGGCCTTGGAGTACAAAATGAAGCAGGGCAAAGGCTAATAGAGTTCTGTCAAGAGAACAAGCTAGTCATAGCAAACACTCTTTTCCAACAACACAAGAGACGACTCTACACATGGACATCACCAGATGGTCAATACCGAAACCAGATTGATTACATACTTTGCAGCCAAAGATGGAGAAGCTCTATACAGACGGCAAAAACAAGACCAGGAGCTGACTGTGGCTCAGATCATGAGCTTCTTACTGCAAAATTTAGGCTTAAATTGAAGAACGTAGGGAAAACCACTAGACCACTCAGGTATGACTTAGATCATATTCCATGTGAGTATACAGTGAAAGTGATGAATAGATTTAGAGGATTAGATTTGGTAGACAGAGTGCCTGAAGAACTATGGACGGAGGTCTGTAACATTGTACAAGAGGCAGCAACTAAAACCATCCCAAAGAAAAAGAAATGCAAGAAAGCAAAATGGCTGTCTGAGGAGGCTTTACAAATAGCTGTGGAAAGAAGGAATGCGAAAAGCAAGGGTGAAAGGGAAAGATATAAGCAACTGAATGCAGATTTCCAGAGAATAGCAAGGAGAGATAAGAAGGCCTTCTTAAATGAACAATGCAAAGAAATTGAAGAAAACAATAGAATGGGGAAGACTAGAGATCTCTTCAAGAAAATTGGAGATATCAAAGGAACGTTTAGTGCAAAGATGGGCATGATAAAGGACAAAAAAGGCAGGGACCTAACAGAAGCAGAAGAGATTAAGAAGAGGTGGCAAGAATACACAGAAGAACTATACAAGAAAGATCTTAATGTCCCTGATGTCCATGCTGGTGTGGTCACTGACCCTGAGCCAGACATCCTAGAGAGTGAAGTCAAGTGGGCCTTAGGAAGCATTGCTAACAACAAAGCTAGTGGAGATGACAGTATTCCAGCTGAGTTATTTAAAATACTAAAAGACGATGCTGTTAAAGTGCTGCACTCAATATGTCAGCAAGTTTGGAAAACGCAACAGTGGCCACGGGATTGGAAAAGGTCAGTTTACGTTCCAATTCCAAAGAAGGGCAATGCCAAAGAATGCTCAAACTATCGCACAATTGCACTCATTTCACATGCTAGCAAGGTTATGCTCAAAATCCTACAAGCTAGGCTTCAGCAGTACGTGAACCGAGAACTACCGGATGTACAAGCTGGGTTTCGAAGAGGCAGAGGAACTAGAGATCAAATTGCCAACATTCGCAGGATCATGGAGAAAGCACGAGAGTTCCAGAAAAGCATCTACTTCTGCTTCATTGACTATGCAAAAGCCTTTGATTGTGTGGATCACAACAAACTGTGGCAAATTCTGAAAGAGATGGGGATACCAGACCACCTTACCTGTCTCCTGAGAAATCTGTATGCAGGCCAAGAAGCAACAGTTAGAACCGGTCATGGAACAACCGATTGGTTCAAAATAGGGAAAGGAGTACGACAAGGCTGTATACTGTCACCCTGCTTATTTAACCTATATGCAAAGTACATCATGAGAAATGCCAGGCTGGAAGAATCACAAGCCGGAATTAAGATTGCAGGGAGAAACATCAATAACCTCAGATATGCAGATGATACCACCCTAATGGCAGAAAGTGAAGAAGAACTAAAGAGCCTCTTGATGAGGGTGAAAGAGGAGAGTGCGAAAGCTGGCTTGAAACTCAACATTAAAAAAACTAAGATCATGGCATCTGGACCCATCAATCCCTGGCAAATAGAAGGGGTAGAAATGGAAGCAGTAACAGACTTCATTTATTTGGGCTCCAAGATCACCGCAGACAGAGACTGCAGCCATGAAATTAAAAGACGCTTGCTCCTTGGGAGGAAAGCTATGGCAAACCTAGACAGCATATTAAAAAGCAGAGACGTCACCTTGCCGACAAAGATCCGCATAGTCAAAGCTATGGTTTTTCCAGTAGTAATGTATGGCTGCAAGAGCTGGACCATAAAGAAGGCTGAACGCCGAAGAATTGATGCCTTTGAACTGTGGTGCTGGAGAAGACTCTTAAGAGTCCCCTGGACTGCTAGGAGGTCAAACCAGTCAATCTTAAAGGAAATCAACTCTGATTGCTCATTGGAAGGATTGATAATGAAGCTCAAGCTCAGATACTTTGGTCACCTAATGCGAAGAGAGGACTCTTTGGAAAAGACCGTGATGCTGGGAAAGATGGAAGGCAAAAGGAGAAGAGGACGGCAGAGGATGAGATGGCTAGATAGCATCACTGAAGCAATGAGCGTGAAATTGAGCAAACTCAGGGAGGCTGTGAAAGATAGGAAGGCCTGGCGCAATATGGTTCATGGGGTCACGAAGAGTCGGACACGACTTAACGACTGAACAACAACAACACTTATATAACTATCATGCTTTTTTTAACCTACTGTATTTTGTATAAATGAGTCCCATATTTCATTATACTTGTCCAGACAAAATCTACATCTACAGGTAGTCTACGCTTAATGACCATTTGTTTAACAATGGTGTGGAGTTACAATGGCCTTGGGGAAAGTGCTTTATGATGCCTGCGGTCACATGATCGCGATTTGTGACTTTTTTACAACTGTCGTTAAGCAAATCACTGCTGTCATTAAGCGAATTACATGATTGTTAAGCTAATTCCAGCAAAAAAGTCCATTGGGGAAGCTGAATTTGTTTAACAACCATGTAATTCACTTAACAGCCATCATGAAAGGTCATAAAATCAGCTCTTATTTTATGCTTAATGACCAAATCGCTTAGCAACCTAAATTCTCGTCCCTATTGCAGTCGGATAGCAAGACTACCTGCATAGGTAATCCACTCATAGGTGGTAAATGTAATCAGGTCTTCAATTCACTGGGTGAATACATTTATCTTTCCAATGCTGCAATATCAGTTTTTTGGCCATAGTAAGGCCATGGAGAATCCATTTATGTTGTCCGGTTGTCAAATTCCATGAAATAGGTATGTAATTCAAGAGAATATTATCCTCTCAAAATACTAGCTTTTGTCGCACAGTCACATTTATATAATCCACTACTTTCTCCCCAAAATATAGGACATTGTAAAAACACGTGTTTTAGTTTTAATCTCTGCAGTCCTGGTTACTGTTATTAACTGAATCCCACGGTTGTTAGGCAAGGCAACTTCCTGACAGCTTCCCACAACCAAAGTCAGTGGGGAAGCTGGCAGGAAGTTGCAAGTCCCAGGCCCACAGGCAGATAAGTGGCTGGCACTGGGTGGGGAGGGAGCAAGGGAGTTCATGGGGCAGGGACAGGGAAGGTGTATGTGAGAGAAACTGTGTGGGTTGGGGAGTGTCAGGGAGGATGTATGAGGGTGTGAGGGGGTGCGCAAGGCACCATGCTGGTCAAGTGCACAAAAATGTGAGGGTGTGCATGAGAGGCACCGCGCAGGTCAGGGAGGGTGCATGAGGGTGTGTGAGAGGCACCACGGGGTTGGGGATGGTGTGCAGGGGTGCAGTGATTGGGGATGGTATGCGAAAGGTGCCACAAAGGTTGGGGAGAGTGCACAGGGGTGCAGCATGAGTTGGGTGCACACAGGTGCACGAGTGGCTGGAGTGGTACAAGTGCAGAGAGGCTGGGGAGGTGCTGGGAGACTTATCCTAGCAACCTTCCTTGCTGGCTTCCCATTGACTTTCTGTGGAAGTTGGCAGGGAAGGTTGCAAATGGCAATCACATGATCAGAGGTGCTTGGCAATGGGTTGTAAGTGCAAAGGGGTTGCCAAGTATCAATATTGCGATCACGTCACCACAGGGGTGCTGGGAAGGCTGGAACTCCGAGGACCAGTCATTACCACTATTTGTTCAGCACCTTTGTAACTTGGAACAGTAGCTGACTGCATGGTTGTAGGTTGAGGACTACCTATACCTTTAAAACATACAAAAAGGACTGCTGAAGGCAATGTATCCAGCCTGGCTAAAGTAAAGACATTATGAAATTTGAGAATCATAATGGATGATAAATAGGAGGTTGGAGCGAACCCTTTTGGAAGAATATGATAAATATTGGGGTGTGATACAATATGCTTAAATTTGCTTGGAGATCTACATCCCAAGTTCATTGTTTCAGGGCAGTTCCAGCATTATCAAAACCTATCGAGCACAAACTTTCCATAGAGAAGCCTAGTACATGAATTTTATCTCAGGTTTTTTCAAATATGGGGCCAAATCTATAAGAAGTAGGATTAACTTTAGCCAAAAGACAGTAAGAAGAAACCATGCTCTAGTGTCCAATGGGACTATACCTGTCTCTACACGTAAGGTGACATTTTTGATGCTTTCTGGAACCATCAGTATGGCTCTAATAAACTTATTTTGAATACAGGTACTCCCCATTTTAAAGACAAGTTCCATTCCCAAGGTTTGTCCTTAAGTTGAATTTGTATGTAAGCCAGAACAGTATTATTGTATAATACTGTATAAATAGTATTGTGTAATTAACTCAAACCATTGTGTATTTAACTGGAATCATTGTGAATTTAACTCAAATTTTGCTACAGTAGGCTCCATTCTTCACTATGGATCGTCTATAAACCAGGGGTTCTTAACCTGAGGACTACCTGTAGTTTCAAAAATGTTAAGCTTTGCAAAAGAGCAAATTTGGGAGCCATAAAGAAGCTAAGGGACTACCTTAGCTTGGAAAACCTTGAGATGGGCTCCTTTTGAGTGGTAAAATCTTACGATAGCTGTACAGGTACACTGCGTGACATTTGCCCAGTAAAAAAAGAGCATTCCAGGATAGAGAAGCATGGAACTGTACTCCAAGATATTTATAGGTGTGCATCTGCTCAATTTGAGTCCCATTTATTTGCCATTTGTGAATTTTATGATAATGTTGGGCAAATACTTAAAACTTTGGTTTTCTGATAGTTTATTGATAGCTTTTGTTCTGTACAGAATACAGCCAGTGCCCTAAGTGCTTTTCTCATTCCCACCTGTGAAGTAGGCATAATAACTACATTGTCAGCATACAGTATGTGTATAAAACTATCTGAAAGAATGCTAACACAATGTATTTTGTCTAAAAGTGTTGAAGTAATGAGGGGGACTGAGTTTCTAGTTCACCCTCAGCCACAGATGGCTGACTTGGCCCCAATTTAGCCCATGGGGGAGGAGGAACCACTGTATGTGTCACTTTGAGTTCGTGAAAGATTGGATACAAACCATATTTTTAAAAAAAGGAAAACCACACAGACAATATTCAAAGAAAATTATTAGTTTTGGATGTGAGAATGTGAAGAATGTATTTCAATCAGAGGATAACACCACCAGGGATTTTATCTGCAAAGCATATGTGTTAAACGCTTGGGGTAATTTCTTCTTCCCTTACTATTAATCCAACCTGGGTTTGACAGTTAATTCATTATTAGGATGAAATGAAAAGAAACTGGTAATTATATTCATCAAGCATACTTTATATATCTCTGCTCCAAAGAAGAAAAGAGGAGTGAAGGAAGGAACAATCTGTTCCTGAACTTGTAGCCACAGTTAGATGCCTAATTTCAACAAGGACTATGCTATTTTCAAGAATCAATTAACTTGACAGCTCTGTGTACTGAATTCCACCCCCCCAAAAAAGAAAGAAAACAAAAACAAAAGAAAAACAAAACTAATTTATAACAGAAAACCATTGTTCAAGTGATACTTTATTCATATATTTGGCCAATAATCACAACAATATGACAGAAACAATCGACTTATGATACAGAACTGAAGAAGGGTAAATCAATATTATTTCCTACAGGAAGACAGCCTCTCATATTTAGCCTATTAAACAGCTGCTAATGGAACAAAAATAACCTTGCACTTCACACAGCCTGAAACAGAAATAGCATTATCATGTTACATAGCTTTATGAATGCCACCAGATAAAGCATTAATAGAAAATGCTGTCCTATCAACTTCAATAAGTGTACTGTCATATTTATATACAATTATTCTTTAAAGTAAGATATGAATGTAGGATATCATCATGAAAAGATACCTACAATTAGTTAAAAGAAAGAGGAGAGGGAGAGAAATAAATAATCATCTTGTAATAATTTCTTAATACCATCACATATGTATTTGAACAATTAGGATTTCCTTCCAAAATTAATGACTGGTATATTAGCATTCATTTGTGGGGAAGAAGAGGAACAAAGCATGTGAAGTCATTAAAATTTCATAGACTCTGCATGTAACTTTTTAAAAAAATTGTCTTTAATAAAACAGAACAGAGAGAGAAAAATAAAAGGAAAAAATAAAGCCATGCAGCAACAACAAAACATACAAAGGGAGGCCCTGCTCATTGTCACTCATGCCCTCATGACATCCCATCTGGACCACTGCAATAAACTCTACATGGGCTGCCCCTGAAGAGCATTCGGAAGTTTCAACTGGTGCAAAACATGGCAGTACGGGTAGTAAATGGAGCCGGTTATTCGGTGCATGCATGTAACACCTCTACTTCGTGAGCTGCATTGGTTGCCGGTGTGCTTCTGGGTGCAATTCAAGGCACTGGGTTTAAATCCTTCATGGCTTGGGAATGGGTTACAGTACTTGTAACCCATTCCCAAGTTGTTTCTACCCATCCGATCCGGTCAGGCCGGATGGGCATGCTTTGGGTCCTGTTAGCTAAGGAATGCCAGTTGGTGGGGCCTACTGGACGTGCCTTCTCTGCTGTAGTACCCACCTTATGGAACATTCTCTCTTTGGAGATCAGGATGGTCCCGCCACTGCTGGCTTTTTGTAAATCCTTAAAGACTTGGCTCTGGGCCTGGACCTGGGGCCCTGAGTGTGTGCTACAGGGATCCGTTTCTTGGTTATTCTAGTGATTGTGATGCATGAGTTATTCTCAGCTGCTATATATTTAAATTTTTGTATTATTATAACTGTTTTTATTTTTTAAATTTCGTTTGCCATCCCAAGTCACTTGGTGAGATGGGCGGCCATACAAATTGAATGAATGAATGAATACATAAAGGTTTCAATAAAGGGTAACCATATTTCATTGTAATCTTCCATATATAATCTATATCTCTAAATAACTCATTTATGTTGCAAAGTCTTCAATCCATGTCGTGGATTGCAAAAGAGAGCAAGGTTCTCAGGAAAGAGGGGGTGCATTCCAAGAAGGGCAGAGAGACAACACAGTCTGGAGCAGGAGCATGGGAAATGTAAGAGGTTTAGAATAGTCACTCCCTAGAATCTCCCAGGGTATATCCACTAGTTGCAGTAATACAGATTTAGTCTGGCAAAATTTTGTCTATAAGGTGAAAGCAATAAAGGAACTGGTCTCAGTTGGACTGTTTCCCTGTTGTTCTTGGGCTGGGCCTGACAATTCACCAAACAACTGGTACCATAAACTTATCCTTCCAATGTTGACAGACTAGTCTCTCAGCAATAAGAGCATGGAGAATCCACCACTATTGTCCAGCTGTCAGGTAATAGGTATGTAGTTGAAAGGAATGCTGATGTCTGAAAGTATTAAATCTTGTCTCAAATCAAATAAAAATTACTTCATCCTAGAGCATAATAATCTTAAGGAGATCTTTTTAATTAAGTGTTATTCTTATTTAATGTTTACTGAAGATTAGAAAGAATGCAAATAACTATCTTGTATGATAACAAAATCCAAACCAACTAATATGGAAGATAAATTGTTTCTAACAGAAGTGCAAAGAAAGAATCCATTCTAGCAGAAACATAAAACAAATAGTCCAAGTTAGTTTTACTGTTAAAAACTTTGTAACTTTGGTTTTGTGTTCTGCTTTATCGTCTGACATCTTATATTAATGTACTAACAGCTTTTCCCTCAAATTTGACTGCTAGTCAAGATTTCATTAGAAATTCCATTACCTCTACAGCTGACATGGTCATACAGAGATTGCTATAATACAGAGTACTATAAAGATAATATTACTTCATGTCCTAATATTATCTCTGTATACCCTCTTCTGTTAATACAGTACATATTTTAAAATCATAAACATGATCCCATTGCAAATTGAGAACTTTAAATCTGGCCCATTTCAAATGGATGAGAATATGAAATGTGCCCAGATCTCTCATTCTGAAGTAAACATAATTTAAAAGTGGTTTATTTGGGGTGAATCAAGGGCCCTGTTTCAAATATATTTTGGGAACTGGAATATATTCAGATTAAAACTATATCTAGATAGGAGAACTAGAATGCAAAATATTGAAATATATAAGTGAGAAAAGGAAGCCCAGTATTTCCTTTAATGAGGATAGTGCTGTAAGAGTACAAAGGATTTGAAGATGACTTGGTGTAATTGCTGATGCACAATTTGGCGGGAATCTTGGACTCACAACTCCTGCTCAAGAAGCAAGTGGCAGCTGTGGCTAGGGGGGCTTTTACAAAGATTCGTCTTGTGCACCAATTATGCCCTTTCCTGGACTGGGAGGCCTTACTTCCTGTTTAGATTACTGCAATGTGCTATTGATGGGACTGCCCTTGAAGACCACTTGGAAGTTAGAATTGGTCCAGAATGCAGTGGTGCACACAGTGCTGGGTGCCTCTAGGGTCACATTATACCCCTGTTGCATGAGTTGCACTGGCTCCCAGTTTCCTTCCAGGTGCAATTCAGGGTGCTGGTTATCACCTTTAAAGCCCTACATGGCATGTATTATCAGGTTATTTGCGGGAACACCTCTCCCAAAGAGTATCTGCCCATCCTACCAGATTGGATACGAAAGGCACACTCCAGGACCCTTCCCTGAAATGTTGCCATTTAGTGGGACCTTGAAGTATGTTTTTTCTGTGGCCGCTGCTACCTTGTGGAACATCTTCCCTCTGGTGATCCAGCAGGCCCCCACCTTTTTAGCTTTTTGGAAGGCCATCAAGACCTGGCTTTTTACCCAGGCTCTGGGGTAGTGATGATGTCTGAAGCTAATTGTTGGGGCCCCCCAGAGGGATGACTGAGGTGCCAGGTTTTTGTTTTTATGGTTCTGTGTTTCGCTGTTGTTGTGAGCCACCCAGTGTGGCACTTCAAGATGGGTAGCCATATAAATCTTTTAAATAATGAAAATAAATAAATAAATTCTGTACCATCTCTCCCACCTGCTCAGAGTCTATCACCTGTTTGATAATGGTTACTGAATCCTATTTACAATAATTTCTTGCCAAGTAATCCTTGTCTCTAGGGGAAGACAGACAGGGAATGTATAACGATTTTGGATTCTTTCTAACAATTCTTAAATCAGTTTTGTGGCATTTTCAAAAAAAGAAGCCCTATAAAGTATATAATTATGATGGATAATTACGAAGCTGCCAAAGTTTTGGAAATTACTCAGCTATAAATGATAATGGAAGGAAACCAATTCCAGTCCGAAGATTTTGTTTTAAGTTCTCAATTACATGCTATTTTTGTCCTCTCCACAGCTCACAGAACAAAGCACCACACACATGTTCATCAACATTCCATAAAAGGACGTCTGGCAACCTCCGGTGTTGTGATCCCTCCATTCTTTGACTTCTGGTTTTAGCAGACTTCTGGTTTTTACCTGTAAAAGCCTTTTATTCCAGCAACTGAACATCTGGAGCATTGGTTTCTTCTTCAATAAAAATTAATCCTTATTTTCCATCACTCCATTAAAAAATAAATGGGAGTATTAATACATTAATCAAAAAACAGGTCATATTTTATTATACTCTAGAAACAGAATTCAAATATTAACAAAATGATTTCAGTTCTGATTCAAGTTCATTAATGTAAATATTAAAAACTTAAATCAATGTGGGGGGGGGGTTCAAACACTATTTTCAAAGGCACTTTGGTAGTTGACTTGGAAATTTTGTAATTTTATAAAAAGAGAATAGAAAACTCCAACACATGCCCCATTTAAGTTCATATATGATGAATCTGAGGAAATGTTGTATTGCCTGCTTCACTGCTATAGCATATATAGTCCTGATATGATAGCTGATTGGAAGTAATGAATTTCAGTGGAGGACATTCAGCCTACTGCTAATATTAACATATTGTTTGGAACTGTAAAACTGCAATGTAGGTAACTGATTAGTCAGAAAAAATCAAAATTAATGCAAATGGTTATAACAGGACATTTTGCATGCTCTGTCAACATTTCTTCAACAGACGTTCTTTGCAGAAACCAGGACTCAGATATATGAGGAAGAGAATTTGGGCTTCCCTCATCCAGCAGGCTGCTTTTTTCCTTTTGCTGATACAAGTGAAGACAGAGCAGTCTCCTCTCTCACAGTGACCCTGCACCTTTTGTGCTATTATTAGCTATGGAAAAAAAGCAATATTGAGGAGGATTTTGGGAGGGGGGGAGGGTGACAAACTTCACTGTTGTGAATGTGGTTGTGCTTGCATATACAATAATTTAGCGCTTGTGCCTGAAAAGATTTCCCACCCTCATTATAATTCCACTGAAGGAGGATATAAAGTGAGAAATCAGAAGGAACTGATCAACCCTCTCCATATTAGGATGTATTTCCTTGGATTTTGCACCTCTAAATTTTGGTGTATGCTTCTTGGACAAAGCAACAACATGATGTATTGTTATGTACTGTACAAGCACACTTAATTTGTATGAGAATATTAATGTATTAACTGTAGAAAGGCTCCAAGAAAAAAAAAAGCTGTCACATAAGCCAGTGAAAGAAAAGGATTTTTGGGGGAAACAGTGACAAGCTAATTTGATAGAAGCATCCTCATTCCTTACCTTAACTCTAAATCTGGTGATGGGTGGTGTCATAAGAGTGGAACTCAGAAGCCATAAGGCCAGTAAAAGGACGGAGCAAGGCAGAGGTCCAGGAAGTGACGGAAACCAAACCAAACCAACAAACAAAAAAACCCTGTACAAATATCCCAGGTTTTAGAAGCATGGCTTTACCCATGTAAAACAACTACAGGGATAAATGCACTGAAAGAATTGCTTAACACAAAATATGCTACCATTTTGAGGATATTATTCTATTTCGAATTAAATGATCAGAAGTATCTGTCAAGCATCGGATATGAATTAACAAGCAAATATTAGATTAGGAAAATACAGAAGCAGAACTTTTGCCGAAGCCACTTCATCCAAAATAGAAAGCTCAGTTCCTTATAACATATGTGTCGTTCAGATTATAAAGCTATTACTTTGCAAGCCTTAATATAGAAATGTGTTATCGACTTGCCTTCTTAAATGTGTTGCCATGCTAACAACTCCAAAGTCTTTTGATTTTTTATTTGTAATAGATCTGTGCTTTAGTAATATGAGAGAAAAATACAAAAGGAATTTTTGCATATAAAGCAAACTGCTCACATCAAAGACAGCCTTAACATGCTTTTGTTGTATAAAATGTATTAAGAATTTAATAAAATTCATGATTCAAAATTTATTAAAAAACAGATGGAAAGATACATATACAGTACTTTTCCTCATAATCACTTACTCACTGAAATACATGTACACTCATGAATACTGATAAATGAGAAAGCAATGAACTAGTCTTATATGATACTCAATGTTTCAAACGAAATTAAATAGTGATTTCTAAATAATAGAACACAAAGAATGCAAGTTTTTTGGCCATGAATGTATGCCTTATGCAAAAACCAAAATAAAAAAGCACTGAAATGTCTGACAAAAAGAAAATGTTCTTGCTTAATATAATTTACTGCAATTTCAATAAATAATTTTATAAAGCTGATAACCCTCTGAAACCACTTAAGTCACTATTTTTCTTCAGAATTCAAATTCATTTGCACCGAACTTAGTGGCCCTACATTACTTCATAGATTTCAGAAAGCATTACAGATAAGATTGATGTTAATTTCATATTACTCTTAATAAAATGAAGGATGAAAACCTAAAAAAAGTTAGAATGATTGCCATGATACCATTTATTTCCAACACACTTCATGCTTTGTATCCCATATAATATTTCATGCATTTCAGTAAAAGTCTCTCTGTTCAAAAGCTGTAACTTTTTCTCTCAGATCTTGATTCTCATCAAGAAATACTACCTACGGAGTAGAGATTAAATTAGAAATTTTGAAGCATTTAATCATGCTTATCCTACTTGATCTCCTGGGTTCAAATGTTTCCAGAATGGCCCATAAATCCACCATTTACTGGCAAATGCCCCATTCTCAAACTCTAACAGCTAATCCAGCTTTTCTGTATTTTCAACAGTTTGTTGACTTTGTGGACAGGGGAAAAAAGAAACTGTATACAAAAATTTCTAGTGTGGGGGTTGATTTTTTTAGAATGCGGCTGGTACACTGGCCCATAGACTTCAGACTATACTCATCACATTTGTTCACCCAATCCACTAAAAGAGCTGTCAAAGATCTGACAATGTTTGATTTTCAACCAATTTGACTTCTCTCTCAAAACAGGCTGGTTGCTATTTTTTTTCCTCCTGGATCCTGAGAAAAGATTGTAATGATTCAGAGGTAGCAGGAATGATGTGAGGGAGACTTATTTAAAAATGCATTGTGTTATCCTTGTTTCCTTGATCACAAGTGAACTAACAGTGTGCTGGTCATCTTTGTCTGGGACAGCACTATAGTACACATCTAGGTTATCCCTGTCTTCATTTCTTTTCAATTAGGGTTTTCAATCAGAAAATATTAAATACATTATAAAACTGAAGGTGCATATAAGACAGCTATGAACAATAACATGTTTGTGTTTCCATTGTCGAGTGAGGGGAGGGAAATAATTTTCCAAGGAATTCTTATCCTTTTTTGTAAAGCTTTGAGTAACATTCCTGAGATTTTAAATGTGTATCTTCCAGTATTACTACAGTGGTGCTTAACAGTTTGTGAATCCCTTTGAATTTTCAATATTTTTGTGTAAATATGACCTAAAATGTGATCTGTTCTCCACACAAATCCTAAAACTAGTTAAAGTTAATGAGTCAGTTAAACAAATGTTAAACTAGTTAAACAAATGAGTCAAAAATTATACTTGTTCACTTATTAATTGAGGAAAATGATCCAAAGCTACATATTTGTATCTTTTCTATGGATGTGCTGAGAGTCTGTTTTTATTTACACAGTGGGAAAGGATCAAGACTTTGTAATATTGTAAAGTACTTATACCTAAACAAATCTCAACATGCTTTTGGAATTCCAGATTTTACTATATTTTGGTATTTGGAATTAGAGATTTTACTATTTTTTACTTGGAGGCTTTCCACCTACCAAATATTGAATGGAAACTAGCAGAAATGGAAGACAAAATTTGGGTTGAAAGAAAGATCCCAGAAAAATATTCCTGTGACATTAAAAAAAAAACAACTTTATTGTCAGAATTTTAAAAGGTTTAAAGCTAAAGTCAAATTTCTTCTGATCCTGTAATATGGCTATCATAACAGAAAATTGTAATTTATGTTTATTGGATATCTCAAATAAATAAATAAATAAATAAAGTTGTTTGCAATTCCTGTGCTGCTGAAGATGTAATTTAAGAGTTGGAGATTTAATTCATATAGTGAATTATTGTGTTTCAAATGCACACCTACGGCTGGAGACTGGGCTCATAAAAGTAGAATCAAGAATCTGTATAGCTTCCTTATACCTCTGGCTAAAGCTTAATTTTTTTCCTCAAGGCCTTGCACCATTAATCCTTCAAGACAAATTCTCCTCTTCATGGATCAAGGCTGTAGAGTCTAACCTTGTAAGACTAGGTTTTTCTCCTTCCTCAATACTTGAATTGGACTACGAACAGGCAAAACAAAATTTGAGATTAAGAGTAGAGGACACAGAGAGACAAACGGACTTAGAGAAAGTTCCATCATGCCTGTCTCCAGACTATACTAGATACATTGTCAACCCTGCCAGATATCTTAGCCAGTTCGAGACAGCAAACCATTGGAAAGCCTTTTCGCTTACACGATGCCATGCACTCCACTCAGCTGTTCTGGATGGCAAATACAAAAAGATACCATTAGCTGAAAGGCTCTGTCCCTGTGATTCTGGAGAAGTAGAAATCACTGGCCACGTCCTTCTTTAATGCTCATTCTATAGAGACAACAAACAAAATTTATTCATCCGATGATTAATAGGTATCCAGGCCACTCTGATACCAACTATCTACAGATCCTGCTTAAAGATGAACAGACTACAGTCATAGCGCAGGTAGCTAGATTCTTGTGATGGAATGGAATTATGAAGGCCAAACTCAGGGAGGAAAACATGCTCTTTCGTCTTCTGAGGGGCGAGGGAGAGATAAGAGGATGAGGATGGCACCTCCCTGAGGAATTCACACTGTTGTGACTGGCTGACTTTGGGAACTGGGGTTTCAGTCTGGGAAGATTCTTGCTAGAGGTTGTAGCTAATAAACATTGCTGAACTGAATCTACATGGTCTCCTGGAGTTCCTTGAGCTAGGCCTGACAATTCTGTGCAGCAGCATAAAAGATTCATCGGAATCTGACGAGTATCTTATTGTAAATAGTTTTATATAAGCAACATATTTCAATTTTAGATATTATCATTTTATCATCACCTTTATTGTAGTTAACGATCAATAATAGTAGGATATCATAATTTAAGGAGTAATAATTACACTAAGGTATAGGCCGCTTGACTGCATGTATAAATTGTCAGGTTCAGCCCGGCACGGCATGCGCCATTCCACCTAGTCAGTTTCAGCACCCCAGGCGCCGGCAGCCAAAAGAGGAAGCAACCAAACCGCAAGCAAATTACCAACAGGTGGTGGCAATCAACCAAAGGCGGAATTCAAATACACTGTAACCGTGGATTTCCCCAACCGCCCCAGGCAAGCAATCAACAATGGAAACAGGAGCTCCACCGCTCGAGCAGCGATCGCTAACTCATTAAGAGCAATCATGAGCTCGCCCGCACGAGAACTGCCACGCCAGCACAGCAACCACAAACAAAGGACCACAGCTGAACCTGCCATCAAGAAAAGGGGAGGTGGCGCTGCGGGCAAAGGAGACCCCAAGCACGGCAGGGGCGGAAGCCAGGAGGGCCTTACAGAGCACGGGAAGGGAACCCTATATAAATTAATGTAAATGTATCAAAGCCAGTTCTGGCTTTGCCTGTAACTGCGTGCATTACACCCGAGTAAACTACTTTGACTGAACCTGTGTTTTGCGAGAGTTTCATTTGGTGCTGAATGTGGCAACTCTTACATAAATGACATTTAGGTGGCCAAATTATAATTATGACATAGATTTTACCTATTATTATTATATCGAAGATTTTTAATTAGACATGTTATGTGCATTTTTACTTGTACTGCTCTATGACTGTAATAAACAGATTGATTGATATAATATATGAAAGGATGAACAACCCTGAGACAAAAAAAAATTGCTACATGGAAAAGTCAAAGTCAAAGTTTTTTCCCTCTGGTGGTCTGACTGTCAGGTCACAGCTTAGGCTCATAAGCAACTACACACAGACCAAAAAACAAAACAAAACCCTGAACTCCTTAGAATTGCCTGCAACTGGCACATAGGTTTTGAAGGGAAAAAAATATACAGTACTGTGCAAAAGTTTTAGGCAGGTGTGAAAAAATGCTGTAAAGTAAGAACGCTTTCAAAAATATATGTTGTAATTGTTTATGTTTATAAATTTACAAAATGAAAAGTGAGCGAACAGAAGAAAAATCCAAATCAAATCAATAGAGTGACCACCCTTTGGCTTCAAAACAGCATCAATTTTTCTAGGTACATTTGCATACAGATTTTGAAGGAATTCGGCAGGTAGGTTGTTCCAAACATCTTGGAGAACTAACCACAGATCTCCTGTGGATGTAGGCTACCTCAAATCCTTCTGTCTCTTCATGTAATCCCAGACACACTTGATGACATTGAGATCAGGGCTCTGTGGGGGCCAAATCATCACTTCCAGGACTCCTCCTTGTTCTTCTTTACACTGAAGATAGTTCTTAATGACATTGTTTGGGGTCGTTGTCCTGCTGCAGAATAAATTTGGGGCCAATCACATGCCTCCCTGATGGTATGGCATGATGGATAAGTATCTGCCTGTATTTCTCAGCACTGAGGACACCACTGATCCTGATCAAATCTCCAACTCCATTTGCAGAAATGCAGCCCCAAACTTGCCAGGAACCTCCACCATGCTTCACTGTTGCCTGCAGACACTCATTATTGTACCACTCTCCAGCCCGTCAGCGAGCAGACTGCCTCCTGCTATAGCCAGATATTTCAAATTTGGACTCATCAGTCCAGAGCACCTGCTGCCATTTTTCTGCACCCCAGTTCCTATATTTTCGTGCATAGTTGAGTCACTTAGCCTAGTTTCCATGTCAGAGGTATGGTTTTTTGGTCGCAGTTCTTCCATGAAGACCGCTTCTGGCCAGACTTCTCCGGACAGTAGATGGGGGTACCTGGGTCTCACTGGTTTCCGCCAGTTCTGTGCTGATGGCGCTGCTGGACATCTTCTGATGTTGAAGGGAAGTAAGCATGATGTGTCTTCCATCTGCTGCATTAACTTTCCTTGGCCAACCACTGCATCTACTGTCCTCAACATTGCCTGTTTCTTTGTGCTTCTTCAAAAGAGCTTGAACAGCACATCTTGAAACCCCAGCCTGCTTTGAAATTTTTGCCTGGGAGAGACCTTACTGATGCAGTACAACTACCGTGTGTCTTGCTGCTGTGCTCAGTCTTGCCATGGTGCATGACCTGTGACATGAAACTGTCTTCCACAACCTCACCTTAATAGCAGAGTTTGGCTGTTCCTCACCCAGTTTTAAGCCTCCTACACAGCTGTTTCTGTTTCAGTTAATGACTGTGTTTCAACCTACATATGAAATTGATGATCATTAGCACCTGCTTGGTATAATTGGTTCATGATACACCTGACTCTAATCCTACAAGATCCCTGACTTTGTGCAAGTGTGCAAAGTGTGCAAGTGTAAGAATTGATGCTGGTTTGAAGCCAAAGGGTAGTCATACCAAATATTGATTTGATTTAGATTTCTCTTCTGTTTGCTCACTTTGTATTTTGTAAATTGATAAACATAAACAATTACAATATATATTTTTGAAAGCTTTCTTACTTTACAGCATTTTTTCACACCTGCCTAAAACTTTTGCACAGTAATGTATATATAAAAAGAAGCCAGAGCTGCTAGGCAAAAGTGAGGAGGGGTCTTTTAGGTTCAGCAGAAGATGCTGTTGGAATGAGAAGCAACTGGACAAGACGTGGACCAGAGGAAGAAGCAATTGACAGAACCAGGAACTAGACAATCCACAATCAAGGAGAGGGATAAATCAGGAAAAAGCCTGTGGCAGCTGAAGACCGAGAAGAAATTTACCATGAGCAGAAAGGAGAACACAACCCTGGACTGTAGATGGTAGTGAAGCAAATATCAGGTGGTTCAGGTGCTAGAAAACTGGGCAAGAAGGTGTTGAGGAGAGAAAATAGTCAAGCCTGGTACAGTAATGGTTAGACAAGGCAGGAAAGACATTAGCATTCCTAAGTCTAGGAATAAGCAGCTACCAGTGAATTGTGAATATCAATTTTCTTTTGATAACTGAACAGGTTCTTTTTCAATAGAGTTGCAAGGCAGAGGGTTTTCAAGAAATTTGGTCAAGCTTCTTTCAGCTGTTTTGTCTGTCTATATATTTTCAAGGACATAATTCTCTCTTTTTAAATCATAGTAAAATAGATTCATAGACCTAGAAGAGATCAAAACTTCTCAAGAATGATCAGTTAAATCATTCTTGAGAAGCCACTGTCCAGTCTCTTTTCTAGAGATCTATAAAAAAATACAAATCTTTTTCATTTACATATTATATAGTGGTTTGTAGTTATTATTTTGTGAATATAATACACTTTTGTTGTGTTGTAAATGTATTCAAATTCATGCCAGTACTACTGATTTCCCACTTTTTAAAAAGTTTAATAAAGAAAAATGAAGGATTCTGAATAAAATTTGAAGTAGGATTAAAAAAAGACTTAATGTTACTCCCTAAAAAATTGCTTTTTAAATTTAACTCTTCTTTTTATGTAACAAACCATAATTATGAATCAGAATGAAAGACTTTAAATATTTATCAGTGATAATTAAGCAAAGGATATCAACAAATATTAACTTTACACATACATACACACAGACTTACACACACAAATAATGCAAAATTATGCATCAGATACAAAAGTCCAAATTAATTATTTTCTAAAATTTTGAATTGGGAGACAAACTAAAGATTTTGGTCCAGTATGATCCCATTCTTTTTTTCTGATAATTATACAACTATACTTTCTAGGTACATACATGATGATGATGGTGACCTTGATTTGGTATGTGGAGTAGTGCTATCAGATCTGGGCTGCCAAAATCCAGACAACCACGAGTCAAAATGTCTGTCTGTCCTTGCTGCCATCTAGTGGGTGCCTGGATTTTGGCAGCCCAGCTGTGTGTGGTATTCCTAATGAGAAAGAAAATTGAATAATTTGGCTCTGACCTGTGATTGTGCTTTGAATTCAGCAACAAGTAGATTATAAAAGTGCTGTTGAAACAGTAGACTAGAAGATAGATACACTTCTAGTTCTTACACTATAATTAAAAATTGTGGTACAATGTCTGGAATTGCCAACTGATGATACACAG
The DNA here is from genome assembly GCA_030867105.1 of Liasis olivaceus. Taxonomy (NCBI): domain Eukaryota; kingdom Metazoa; phylum Chordata; class Lepidosauria; order Squamata; family Pythonidae; genus Liasis; species Liasis olivaceus. The sequence continues at coordinate 63,851,024 of CM061351.1, forward strand.
ACAAAATCCAACCCACGATTCTTGTGCACAGCTCATGAAAACCCCAAATTCACAATCTCAGAAAATTAGAATACTGTGAAAAGGTTCAATATTCTAGGCTCAAAGTGTCCCCCTCTAATCAGCTAATGAATCCATAACACCTGCAAAGGGTTCCTGAGCCTTTCAATGGTCTCTCAGGCTGGTTCAGTAGGAATCACAAGCATGGGAAAGACTGCTGACCTGACAGTTGTGCAGAAAACCATCATTGACACCCTCCATAAGGAGGGAAAGCCCCAAAAGGTAATTGCAAAAGAAGTTGGATGTTCCCAAAGTGCTGTATCAAAGCACATCAATAGAAGGTTATGTGGAAGGGAAAAGTGTGGTAGAAAAAGGTGCACAAGCAGCAGGGATGACCGCAGCCTGGAGAGGATTGTCAGGAAAAGGCCATTCAAAAGTGCTGGGGACTTTCACAAGGAGTGGACTGAGGCTGGAGTTAGTGCATCAAGAGCCACCACACACAGACGGATCCTGGACATGGGCTTCAAATGTCGTATTCCTCTTGTCAAGCCGCTCCTGAACAACAAACAACGTCAGAAGCGTCTTACCTGGGCTACAGAAAAAAAGAACTGGTCTGTTGCCCAGTGGTCCAAAGTCCTCTTTTCTGATGAGAGCAACTTTTGCATCTCATTTGGGAACCAAGGACCCAGAGTCTGGAGGAAGAATGGAGAGGCACACAATGCACGATGCTTGAAGTCCAGTGTGAAGTTTCCACAGTCTGTGTTGATTTGGGGAGCCATGTCATCTGCTGGTGTTGGTCCACTGTGCTTCATTAAGTCCAGGGTCAACGCAGCCGTCTACCAGGAGATTTTGGAGCACTTCATGCTTCCTTCCGCAGACGAGCTTTATGGGGATGCTGACTTCATTTTCCAGCAGGACTAGGCACCTGCCCACACTGCCAAAAGTACCAAAACCTGGTTCAATCACCATGGGATTACTGTGCTTGATTGGCCAGCAAACACGCCTGACCTGAACCCCATAGAGAATCTATGGGGCATTGCCAAGAGAAAGATGAGGGACATGAGACTGAACAATGCAGCGGAGCTGAAGGCCGCTATTGAAGCATCCTGGTCTTCCATAACACCTCAGCAGTGCCACAGGCTGATAGCATCCATGACATGCCGCACTGTGGCAGTCATTGCTGCAAAAGGGGCCCAAACCAAGAACTGAGTACATATGCATGCTTATACTTTGCAGAGGTCCGATATTGTTCTATTTCCAATCCTTGTGTTATTGATGTCATGTAATATTCTAATTTTCTGAGATTGTGAATCTGGGGTTTTCATAAGCTGTACGCCATAATCATCACAATTATACCAAAGTAAGGCTTGACATATCTCGCTTTGCATGTAATGCGTCTATCTCATATATTGGTTTCACCTTTTGAGTTGCCATACTGACATAAATGAACATTTGCACGATATTCTAATTTTTCAAGTTTCACCTGTATGTGAATTTTTTGATACAAATCCCAAGTAGCTTCAGAATACATTTAAGCATGGACTAACATACCAAGTTGATACTCCGAAATATGAGTGTCTCAGATACCACTTTAATTTCTCTGACTATCTGATCATAACATAACATGATAATAACATGATTGAACATTTTCTAGAGGAGATTATTCTCTCACTGTGAAATCAGCTTTTCTATTATTAATTGCACATGTTGTCACAGCAAAGTGTGAAACCACGTCTTTCTCAAGTCTGTTATGCAATCAACGATATTAGTTCCTCCTGATCCTATATGAATGGCCCCCTTCCAGGTCTTGACATTTTAGATTCAATCTATTAATCAATCGTGCTATGTTCTATTCCTCAAAATTAGAACTCCAGTCTGGATCCCCAAGGATAGTACAGTGAATACTGTTCAGCTGAAAACAGATGACACCTGAATAATTTTTCATCACATTTTAGCACTGAAGTGGCCTGCTGAAAGAGAGATTAGAATATTTAATTCTTAATTTTATGTTACAATTTTGAAAATTGTTCTCAAATCTCTTTTATGTGGCTTTTTAGTCACTGAGGGGGAAAATAGGTATTAAATCATTATGTTGTCCTATTTTCAGGTTTACAGCTAGCACGTCAAAAAGTTTAATACTAACATAGCTCAAGAGTTAGTCAAAAGAAAAGTTACAGGAACAAGATACCTACACTTAATAAGTCAATTATTAATTTATACTTTTAAAACTTTAAGATTATAAAATTATATAAAATTTACCAAAAACAGAAGAATGATAATATATACACTTAAAGCATTTGTGTTGGTTCAGATGCCTTGGCTGCTGCTGCTGAAACCCTTGTAATTCTGAATGTATTAGAGATTTCTTTAGAAACTTAACCAACAATACAATGTTGCCAACAAGTACACTGCAAACATAAATTTAGAAAATATGCAAGAAATTTGGAATAGAGCTGAAGTTTCTCATACTACAAAATAAATGATTTCATATCTTAAGGAATGTTAAATATATTTCTTACAATGTTAAAATAAGGTTAATTCAACAAAATTTTCTCTTTCAGGTTTATCTGACTCAACAGATGGTAAAAAAATTGGTTTTCGTCTTTATGTTTGAGATCCAATAAATATAAAGGTGCACTAGTATACATGCTTTGGTTACACCCATAGGTGGCTCTTTATTGGTTGGATATTCTTACTAATCTTAACCAGATTTTTGGGAAGAAGTTAAGTTTTAAAGATGTCAATGTGCTCTTAAATTATATTCCAAAATTCTGGATTTTATCCATTTATGAATAACTTTGGATGGTTGGACTGTTGCTAAAAAGATTATTATGTGTCCTTGGAAGAACATATACAATTTGCATACCATATACAAAAGGTATGGTCAACAAAATATGTAAATTCTCAGCTCTTTATTAGTGAAAAAGAAAGATCAAACAATACAATTCTATGTGGTCAGGACTTGTTTACAATAGGAGTTGCTGAAAGTTTTTATAGATGCTATTCTTACATAGTACTATGCAAAGGTTCTAGACAGGTGTGAAAAAATGCTGTAAAGAATGCTTTCAAAAATATATATTGTAATTGTTTATGTTTATCAATTTACAAAATGCAAAGTGAGCAAACAGAAGAGAAATCTAAATCAAATCAATATTTGGTGTGACTACCCTTTGGCTTCAAACCAGCATCAATTCTTACACTTGCACACTTTGCACACTTGCACAAAGTCAGGGATCTTGTAGGATTAGAGTCAGGTGTATCATGAACCAATTATACCAAGCAGGTGCTAATGATCATCAATTTCATATGTAGGTTGAAACACAGTCATTAACTGAAACAGAAACAGCTGTGTAGGAGGCTTAAAACTGGGTGAGGAACAGCCAAACTCTGCTATTAAGGTGAGGTTGTGGAAGACAGTTTCATGTTACAGGTCATACACCATGGCAAGACTGAGCACAGCAGCAAGACACATGGTAGTTCTACTGCATCGGCAAGTTCTTTTCCAGGCAAAAATTTCAAAGCAGCCTGGGGTTTCAAGATATGCTGTTCAAGCTCTTTTGAAGAAGCACAAAGAAACGGGCAACGTTGAGGACTGTAGACGCAGTGGCTGGCCAAGGAAACCTAATGCGGCACATGGAAGACACATCATGTCCCTTCAACATCAGAAGATGTCCAGCAGCGCCATCAGCACAGAACTGGCGGAAACCAGTGAGACCCAGGTACCCCCATCTACTGTCTGGAGAAGTCTGGCCAGAAGCGGTCTTCATGGAAGAACTGCGACCAAAAAACCATACCTCTGACATGGAAACTAGGCTAAGTGACTCAACTATGCACGAAAATATAGGAACTGGGGTGCAGAAAAATGGCAGCAGGTGCTCTGGACTGATGAGTCCAAATTTGAAATATCTGGCTATAGCAGGAGGCAGTCTGCTCGCTGACGGGCTGGAGAGTGGTACAATAATGAGTGTCTGCAGGCAACAGTGAAGCATGGTGGAGGTTCCTGGCAAGTTTGGGGCTGCATTTCTGCAAATGGAGTTGGAGATTTGATCAGGATCAGTGGTGTCCTCAGTGCTGAGAAATACAGGCAGATACTTATCCATCATGCCATACCATCAGGGAGGCATGTGATTGGCCCCAAATTTATTCTGCAGCAGGACAACGACCCCAAACAATGTCATTAAGAACTATCTTCAGTGTAAAGAAGAACAAGAAGGAGTCCTGGAAGTGATGATTTGGCCCCCACAGAGCCCTGATCTCAATGTCATCGAGTGTGTCTGGGATTACATGAAGAGACAGAAGGATTTGAGGTAGCCTACATCCACAGGAGATCTGTGGTTAGTTCTCCAAGATGTTTGGAACAACCTACCTGCCAAATTCCTTCAAAAACGGTGTGCAAGTGTACCTAGAATTGGTGCTGTTTTGAAGGCAAAGGGTGGTTACCCCAAATATTGATTGTTTATGTTTATCAATTTACAAAATGCAAAGTGAGCAAACAGAAGAGAAATTCAAAGATTTCTCTTCTGTTTGGTCACTTTGCATTTTGTAAATTTATAAACATAAACAATTACAACATATATTTTTGAAAGCATTCTTACTTTACAGCATTTTTTCACACCTGCCTAAAACTTTGCACAGTACTGTATGTATTGTGATAAAGTAGAATAATTCAAATGTTTTTCCCTCTCTGTTTCATCAAGGTTTTATATTCTGTTTGTCTGAATTGTATTTTTATGGTTTTAATGTTCATTTGTAGTTATATAAAAAGCATTAATAATTATAATTAACAGGACAGGAAAAAAATATCTTTTTAAACAGTGTCTAAACAGCATCTATTATAAATAGTTTAAAGGTTAATAAAAGGGATTTTTTGAAATAACTTTCCAAGCTACTCAGTCTTATCCAGGTCAGCATAACAGATCTGGTGGCAACAGAGACTGATTTACCAAAAATTCTGCTGCTTTACTTGTTGACCATTTCCCTTTGTTTATCCTGTTATATTTGCTATATTTTAGAGTATCTGCGGGCCCCTCTCCCTTCCTGTTTTTTTCCACCACTGTTCTGAGAAAGTTCCTCCCCTCACTTTGATCTCTAACTGGGGAGACTTCCCTGGGGTTCCTCTCCTTTTCTTCTTTTTCTCTCATTTAGACTCATCAGGTACATTTAGAGAACTCCCCCCTTTTTATATGAATTGTTATAAAATGAGCACAGCTACACTGTCAAGAGGCATCATTTGATCTACACCTTCACTGAGAGATATTATAACTCATTTGATGTCACCTAATCCTCCTCAATAGGTGTTCGTTTATGCGATGGTTGTGGAATATCAGTCACTGTGAAGCAGGTACAAAGAGCAAGTAAGGGAGTAAGTATACTGGTTACCTTCCCAAAATTGTTTGCTAATATTTAAGTAACTCACAGTCTGTTTTACAGGCAATAGTTTGTGAATCTTAGCTTCTTTAAATGTCCTCCACAGTCTTGAGCTTTCTTCTCCATTGTAATGTTTTGTTCAGCTTAGCTATCAGCTCACTTGATAAAACAAGATCCTTCCTCTCCAGGTCTCATCCCTTCCAGATAGAAAAGTACTGACTTACTAGTTTGGGACGTAGAACTTCCAAATGTTTATGTTATTTTATATTACTCTATTTTATAATGGAATGTGTTTTTCATTTATACATTTACAAAGTACTTTTATAATTTAGTGATGAAATCTTAAGTATGCAACCATTTAGTATTCTAGTGCTTGTACTTTATCCCTACATTTTATTTTGTCCCAATTTAATCAGAAACTTTTATGTAATTCCATTTGAGCTCTATAAATCCTATTACAAAACTGTATGCTATTCATCAGGGACTGTAATAATGATGTTTGTCCGTTACTTTAGGTGTCTCAGTACTGACTTAGAGCAGCCCTCACTCTTAACACTTTCCCTGATTTTCAAGGCTTTTGTGTGTCTGTGTATCTATCTATATCTATATATCTATGTCTATCCCTAATCTGTCTTTCCAAAATGGATCAATGTTTTGTGGTTGTGTGATAAGTGCTCTGTACTTGATACCAGTCTCCCTCAAATCTTAGCTTAGAAATTGAGTATCTAGATACTTTCTAGGCTGGGTTTAGACTCAGATTTGTCATGAAGATGATCTTGATCACCTTGGCACCAGAAGAAAAATAAAGGGAAAGTGATCCTGATACTCCTGGATCTCTCCATGGCTTTTGATACCACTATCCTTCCTTTTGGAGCTCTATAGTAGTTTTGCTGTTATCCTCATGGGTTCAAAGAGAAGTAGATTAGAAGACTCTAACTCTTTGGAGGTCTTGTCTCCCATGTTATTTAATATTTATATTTATATGTTTTCATTTAGAAAGGCTCCAAAGACTCTTTTATGCCAATGGGCCTTCAGCTTATAACATGATTTATTATATATAGTGCCTTCAACTTAATCTTGACTTGGCAGCTACGTGGTCAAATCCTTGCAGTTCTCTTGGCAACATTTTCAGAAGTGATTTCCCACTGCCTTCTTCCTAGGGCTCAGAACAAGTGACTGGCCCAAAGTCACCTAGCTGGCTTCATGCCTAAGGCAGCACTACAACTCACAATTTTTAGCCCAGTGCCTTTAGCCACTACACCAGATTGGCTCTCACCAGAATAATTATTGCTTGACAACTATTGTTTATTAGGCTAAAGATTATTTTATGTTCTTTTTTTGCTTATTCTGCATTGGCCAGAGTCCTAATAATAGGGATAATTATTATAAAAGGATAGGGGTGGTATACAAAAACAGTTGAATGAATGAATGAGTCTCCATGTTTGACCAGAGCTTGCTACTATTTATCCAAGTCCTATATGTTGCTACAATTCCGAAAATCAGATGCAATCCTCAAATAATATCCCAACTTACCAGGCATTAGCAAGGTCATGTATTTGCTCCACTTTCGATCCATCTTTACATAAATGATTCTGGTGAATACTTTGGATCTTCACCCCACTAAACTGTCAGAAAAATAGGCAGGATGATATGACAATCCTTTCTAGGACACCTGCATGAATTAGAAGAGCACTGAGGGCTCTCAGTGTAGCAAGGGAACTCAGTTGGAAATAAATTACCAAAGAACTAAAATTATGTTATTATGCCAAGTAACAAAAATTATTTATACTAGGAGACCAAGGACATACTCCTGCCAGATGAAATCCAATAAGACAAATAAACATGTTTTAAACAGTTGGAGATGGTTCTCATCAAGGAAGGTTTGTAAAACCTATGTGACTCAGAACACCCAGAGGTGTGCTGCTGCATTTTAAAAGATTTTTCCATTTTTCCATACCCTTTGCAGCCATGTCCAGTGCTGAAATACGGCCAGAGACAGTAATGGTGAAGGCAGAGGCTATGACATGAATATCTGTAAGCCCTACCCAGTAGAACAGATGAGGAAATTGACTGCACAGGAAGACAGAACTATACTTTATTGAGACAGGTTACAGTAGTAGAACCTTGCAATTCTGCCTGCGTTTTCCCTTCTGAAAGTTATATTCTTATACTCAAGGGAATCAGGGGAGAGCCAATCTGAGCGTTTTTCTAATACTTTCCCACCTTCCTCTGCTTAATGCGTGTGTAGAGAGAAAGGAAGATGACCTTGATCGAGATATGCAGGAGCTGTTGCCAGGCAAAAGGGGTTGAAGCATAAGTCCAGAACAGTGAAATTACATTTGGAAGTGACTCAGGCAGATGCTTCCCTAATTGACTGAACTATGAGGAGGAAGAGGAGGTGCAGCACAATCAGATTTGCAATATTTTCTTATTATAGCCAATCTCAATAAAAGTAGTTTTAGCCTTTTTGGAATAGATTTCCTGGTCTGGTCCATCTAGTGGGGCTGATAACAGGCTTCTGTACCTGTTACTGTCTTAATGGCATCTGGGTAGCTTTTCCATCTCAATCCCCCATTAGACTCAGTTTTCCCTCCTTCATGTAAAGAAAACCCGGGAACGGGAATGCAATGCTGATTCAATTGTCTCACCCTCACTTGGAAGCTCCCTGAGATGACGAGATAAGTGCTGTAGCACAGAGGTAGAAGAAGCAGGCAACCTGACCCCCACTCCTCACCCCCAGTCCTGCAATTGTCTGGGCCAGCTCTCACTGCCCTCTTCTGTTGGGTCCCCCAGCCTACCCAGCAAGTTCTGTAGTCCAGAGGTTTTCTGGTGCTGGATTCCAATGAGGCCATCGGGAAGGAGACCATGAGTGAAGACAGGCTGTAAAAACCCCTGCTCTTGCTATTTCTTCCATGCCTCAACTCTTCCAACTGGCCATTTATTACCATATAAAATTGGAATAGCCCAAAAAGAGTTTGGGCTCTCACTCTTCAACTGCTTAGATAGGCCCTTAGAAAATACTAAGTTCATTTATGAGGACTTCCATCACATTTTCATGACAATTTACTTAAGTAAGGATCTACTTACTTATTTTAACATATGCAATATGTTACTTCTACTTTTTAAAGTGCCTGTCAGAGTATACAAAACATATTCTAAACAAACAACTACTCCCTGAGGTGAAATTAGATATTATAGAGCACCTTGAAACCAACAATGAATTGTGTGTTATCCTACTCTCTTGACCTTCTGGAAAGGGGTGAAGACCTGGCTCTGCCAACTCACATGGGGTGAGAACAGGGGCAACCAACCCTGGTAGTGGCTGGCACCTTGAAGATGCTCCCGTAACCTTTATATATCGTTCATACATAAATAATGTCTCCCATCAGTATCTTGGAAGACATTATTTATGCATGAACATGGTTTTTTTATTTTTTAATTGTATTTTAATTAATATTTATTCTTGTCTTACTGTAAACTGCCCAGAGTCAGTCTTGAATGAGATGGGTGCTGACTAAATTTGAAATATAAATAAATTACATGGCTACAGAATTTACCTGATTCCTTGAAAAATATTTTTGTACTACTGACCTCTGAAAACATTTGGAGCTTATGTTATTACAGATGAAGATCTTTGCAATATTTCAGTTCCAATACCAAATGCCTGCCTACATTCTGTACATCTATCTTTCTTCCCACTTATTAAGCTATTATTAAATTCTATATTTGATCTATTATGGCCCTGGCTTAGCACTGTTATCATGTGATTACAGCATTGTTTCAAATATTTTTGATACTTGTAAATTATGCCCGTGAATTTCAATGCAGTACCACATCACAGGTCAATTTTGTTATTCATGTTTTGATGTAGCGGTTGAATTAAACCACTGTCTACCTTGTAAATACTGATAGTCCTCATTTAGCAACCACAATTCGGAGCAGCAACTCCATCGCTAAGCAAAGCACTTGCTAAGTGGGAAATCATGTGACCACAACTGTGCTTTCCTTTTTCCCACTCCCCCATCCTTTTTCAGCTTTTGTTGCCTTCTAATCATTCTTTTGCCCTTTGGAATGCTCACCCTGGTGCTGGGACAATTAGCAAGAATGGAATTAATGTTTGTATTTACATTCATTGGAGAGGAAGGGATTACAAGAGAGTAAGCAGGCACACAACGGGGAAAAAGTATCAAAAGCAATGCACTGGTGCTGGCAGCTACAAGCTCACTATACAAGCAGCCCAGCGTATTCCCCACTATGCTCTGTGGGGAGGGGGGAATAAGTGATTTCTGTAGGTAATCTCTTCTGTGCCTGACCTGTTCCTCCCGCCCCCCCAATTCCAGAGGGGAGAGATGATTAAAAAAAAAAAATCTAAACAGGCATGTGCAATGGGCTGAAATGAATAAAATGGAATTTAACAGGGGAAAACATAAAGTTCTGCATCTGAGTAGGAAAAAGGTAAGGCATGTCTAAAATAGTGAAGATCTGGCTCGGCACATGAAAGTGGTCTGGACAGGAGCTAGCAATGTAATGAACTTGCCGAAAAGGCTGACGAGCTGCATTAACAGAAGCACAGAGTACAGATCATAGGAAGAAATTGTTCTATTTTACGCTGTCCTGAACAACACTATTTGGAATCCTAAGTCCAGTTCTCAGGTACCACAGTTCAAAAAGTACAGTGACCAACTGGGAGACTGTTCAGAGGATGGCTACCAAGATGGTGAATGAACTGGAAATCAAGTTGTACATGGAACAGTTCACTATGTTTAGCCTACAAAAAAGATCAAGGGGAGGCACAATAGCAGCCTCCAAATAACTGGAGAGCTCTCACACAGTCCCCAGAGGACAGGACCCACTCTAGTCCCCAGAGGACAGGACCAGAACCAATGGGTTAAAATTACAAGGAAGAAGGTTTAGTCTAGATAGCAGGAGGAACGTCCTGATTGTATGAGTTGTCAGCTGTCATACAAAGTGATGAATTCTCCTTCACTGGAGGTCTTCAAACAAGCTGGATGGTCATCCATCAGAGGTGCTCTACACTGAACCTCTAAGGTCCTTTCCTACTCTATGGTTTTATGGTTAATGTGGAATGGCTAGTTATGCATCTTAACTGCAGACTAGAATGAAATCATATTGAGTAGTTCACTGTCGTTTGTCAGCACGAGAGTGCAGTTCTGTTTTATACTGAAAGTAGGTTAAACCTCTTGCTTCTTTATTCTCCTTTTCTTATACTTCAACAAACTTTGCCCCATGCTTCATGGCTTCATAGCATTTATTAGTTACTGATATGACTAACATCTCTGCTCTGACAACTGCCAGCTCTTGGCTTAGGTCTTATAGGTTCAGTCTGCCTTTAAAGTATGAAGAGTATGAAGTATGAAGAGCCTGCCTTTAAAGTACAAATATATGTATGATCAGCTCTGGAAGCTCAATTTATTTGTAGGATTATGATGTTTATATTATAAGTGTATTGAAAAAAAAGATAAAGATATTCCTTATGACATGTACTTCCCCTCGCCCACTTATCCTAGACAATATCACTACATATTCTACAGTGGAAGAATACCGATAGTTAATGTACCTCATTGTATGACAGCCTATAAAGATATGGTATCAACACAGTAATATGAATGTCTGCAGATGTACAGAAACACTTCAATAAAACTTTTGTAGGAGGAACTCCACCAGTCACTAAAAAAACCCCTTTGACTGAAGCCTGAACATAATCAGCAAGCATTACATGTTGACAGATTACTGTGGGAGAAAGAACTCAGTGTCTAGTATCCTGAATAGGCAGCATTTTATTTCAGGTCGTACTTGTTTCCATTTTGATTTTTTAATGTTTATAATTAGAAACAATTATATGAAAAGTATGGCAAATTACCGTTAATTGTGTCATTTTATTGCTGTGTTAAAGACTGTTCAGTGTTAGGGTGTGGTGAGAATTCACTGATTGTTGTGAAAATAATAGTCTGATTTATTATGTAACACACAGAGGAAGGAATTAAAAACTGTGCCTATTTAGCACACATAAATCTTAACATAACTGCAAGTGTTCATAATAAGAAAGGTTCAGAATGCATTGTTCAACTGATTTCTGTTTGACATACCCAGAACACCAACCATTTTTTTTAAACCCCACAGACAGTTTGCTATATTGAGATTGTGAATTTGATGTATTATTCTTTTTGCCTGTCACACAAAGGAATATAATGTGTAGGATACAGAGTGACACTGAATACATAGTGAAGCATGACAGTTCTTAGTTCTCTAGATTTTGACTGAAGCAAATCTATTGGTGAATTTCTTTAGTCCAACTCTCCTTGCTAGATAGGTTCTCTTCCACCCTAAGAAGACAAATTAATGATGATTTCACATGTAGTCTTACTTTGTCAGCACTACCTGTTTTGGGATTTGATAAAACCCTGGCTGAACTGAAGCAGAGCATTTTGGATTTAGATATCCAAAATGATACAGCCAATATTCCCCATCTCTTTCATAGCCCAATTGCTCTCCTCCCTGAACTGCCCATAGATATTTCTTTAACATTTTATATGCTCCTCATAGGAGACTATTTATTCTAGCATGAACTGGGACACTATCTATTATGGCAACAACTGGTGTATATTTAAGTCTACCATATGAAAGCTTTTTGTTTGGACTTGGAGGTAGAATCTGTCTGACATGTGCTATTAAAATGTCCACTGTACACCCAATGGCCATCAAACTTCATACTTCCAACTGTTAACCACTGTAATTGACATTGTGACCAGGAGGCCATTACCCTTCTCTTGGGTGACCTCTCCTCAGAAATCTCTAAGAAGGTTGCAAATTTTTTATCAGTAGCTATAGCTGTCAGAAGCTGTCTGGTTCCTCCCTCATGTTATTAATTGTTAGCTGTCAATTGTTCCAGGATTTTCTCATAATTTTTATTCCTTTTTTATAGTTACTGTATTATTGGTCCTTTTTCTTGTGTTTGGCCTTGGACCATAAATACATTCTGATTGACTGAAATCTTAACATCATGCTAAATAAACTGGTTTGTTTAGTCACTAAACTGTCAACTAGTCTGACCCTTCAACAAAGTGCTAAATGAGTGGGGGAGGGAATTCAAAATGTAATGTACAGTAATGTCATACTGTAGTGCTGCTCTACTTTACATGTTCCCTACCTTTCTTTAACCTTAAATCAAAGCAAAGTTAATATTGGAAAGGTTCTTTCTATAAACCTTCTAACAAACTAAAAACAGGATGAGAAATGCTATGATTGTGGATTTATGGTTTTTTGCCTTTATAAACTGAATGCAGAAAAGAAAAAAGAAACAAACAAAATATATAAAAAAGCAAAATAATAATAATTTTGTACAGGGTATGTGTTTACAAATACATATACTTTTATAAAAAGTTCTACTTAAGTATTTCAATCAATGGTACCATACTTCATTATAAGCATCCACAGCTATAAGTAATTTGTCAATTAATTCATTGTTGTTAACAACATTAGCTTTGCAGACCACTGACTAGTTGGGACTAAAAAATTATCTTTCCAGTGCTGAAGAGTAACTCTTTAATAGAATCCATTTTCTTTGCCCAGATGTCAATGTCCATGCAATGGGAATATAATTAAAAAGAATATATACATCTGGAAATATTAAAACTTGTCCCGAAGTTGAATTAATACATGTTGAAATAATCTCACTGTAACTCCAATAACATGACAGTTTACTCAAGCCTTTTCTAAGCAAACACGATCAAGTCCCATAAGTCCAAAACATTATTTTTTGTTGAGTAAGACATAGTCAAATAAGTATTGAGGTTTTTGAAAATGATGTTAAAATCTCTTCCCACAGTGTAGGCAAATAAGGAAATTGTAATTCTTTATTCCATTCAACCATTATAGTCTGCATATCAAACTGCATATCACCCACAGACATTTATTAAAGTAACTGTAGGTTTTTTAGTGTAATAGGAACTAATAATCACTTGTAGCAGTTTTGGAGGCTGAAAATGTTGTACTGTATGTCCAAATAGATGTATGGGTAGTTTTCACTTAACGACCATTCATTCAGAGACTGTTTGAAGTTACAATGGTGCTGAATGAATGGTAATTACACCTGGTCCTTGAAGTTATAGCCGTTGCAGCATCGCAGTCACATGATCAAAATTTGAACACTTGGCAGCCTGCCCACATTTAGAGCTGCAGGGTACACTTCAACTTCCCCATCTGGCTATCTCCCCCAAGCTCTGCTCACTTGGCTGCCTTGCACTCTGCCCTGCACCCCCACTGATCCTGCCGTCCCATGCTCTGCCGCCCTGCACTCCACCCTGCACCCTGTCACCCTTGCCACCCACAGCTGACCTTTGCCGTCTTCTGAATCCTGCTGCTGACGAGGTGTATCTGGCCTTTTTGAAGCTGTGCGTGGCCTTCCTGAAGCCTTGCAAAACTTTGGAAGGCCATGCACAGCAACAGCTGTCTCACGAAGGGTCAGGTGCACCTCGTCAGCAGTGGGAAGAAGTCGATGTAGGTCAGCTGGAGGCAGCACGGGCAGTGGGGGTGCAGGGCAAAGCATAGCGTAGAGCTGGCGGGGGTGCAGGGCACCAGGGGCGGCGGACCACAGGGCTGCCAAAAGGGCAGAGATATGGGGGAGATAGGCAGGTGGGGGTGCTGAAGTAGAGGTGAGCACAGCAGGGCAGGAGAAGCGTGAGATCCTGGCCTAACAATGGCACACGGTTCTGGCCTAATGACCGCAACCAGGGCAATGACTGAAACTGCCGTCACTAAGCAATGCAGTCACATGATGTTTCACCTAATGACATCATTTAGCATCACTTAGCGACAGAAATTCCAGTCCCAATTAGGGTTAAGCAAGGATTACCTGTGGTGATTACAAATACAGCTATTAATCTTTATTAAATAGACAATATTTAATGTGAAAAACTATTGTAAAAGTCATTACCTTCATCAATTAATTGATCCAAAGTATAAATCTTGACTTTCATCCAAATTTCCATAGACAGGTAGTCCTTGAGTTATGACTGCAATTAGGACCAGGATCGCTGTTGATAAGTGATGCGGTTGTAAAGTACATCACATGACCACATCGCTTGGCAATGGCAATCCAAGCATTCCTGGTTGCCCTCATACCTCAAGATACACAGGATGTAAGCGGGAAGCAGAGGGAGTCCCAGATAAGGAGTGCAGGGGTGCTGCAGGGGGCAAGCCACATGCAAGTTGGGAAGAAAGGTGCTGCAGTGCAGCGCAAACTCAGGAAGGATGAGGAAAGAGGGCGCGGGGTACATGCATATGTGTGAGCAAGTGCAGGGAGGCCCAGGAAGGAGAGCGCTGATGGGTGCATGTGTGTATGTGAGCACAGGAAGGCTTGTGGGAAGCCGGTAGGGAAGGTCACAAATGGCGATCACATGACATAAATCTCTGTTCAGCACTGTTGTAACTTCAAACAGTCGCTAAATGAATGATCATAACTCAAGGACTACCTGTAATAGTTTTGTTTTAATTAATTCTGAAATCTGGACTATGCCATAATGTCAGCTCAATATGAGAAAATGACATTGAAATGAACAAAATGATATTTTTTAAAAAGGTGCGTTCAGGTACTATCAAACTCACATGGTGAGTCACATGTGGTGTGGGCTGAATACTAATCATGCACAGTAGGACTAGTTACAACATGTGATATTTTAAGATTAGTTTGTCAACTGTAACCCAAAAATGTATAAAAATCTAAAAAAAAGTAAGCATTTTTTATAATTTGTTATTTTTACAATAATTTTAATTTTTAATCAAACCTGTTTTCTAATTTATAGTTTAACTAGTTTATTAGCTAAATTAGGAAAGTATATTTTGTATTATTTATTTTTAACCCTAATTTACAGAAGTCAAAACAAGTTTCACTGGATTTTTTTGTCAGGAAAAAAAAGTTTCTGAATATGGCACAAGTAGTAAACCAAATCATTTTTTTTATGGTTCCAGTCCAATAAAACAGAAGTACAAAATTTAAAATATTGGGGTGGGGGGGCACCAAACCTGAAACAATGTTGAGAAGTGGATATCAATCAGCTTCTGCAAGTCGTAACTATTGCTAGAAACTTGGCAACCTTTACAGTTGTTGTCCAAATTAAGTCCTGAGGAAGGAAGATTATAATTTCTTCATCGGAAAATTGGCTAAAATTTCGGATAATCAGGCTTCTGAGTGCCAGATGCTTAGGATGATACAATGGGAACTATAACAATGGATTACTGACTCAACTTCTGTATCTGAACAGACAGACATACCGTTGTTGTACAGGAGACTAGTATATTTGCCTATCGTCTCCATAACAGGTAGTGTGCCAATTCAAACCAAAGTAGAAAGTCTCCTGTGTGAAGTATGTAGGTTGTTACAAAGGTAGCTAGGAATCGTCCATGGAGAACCTGCAGTTGTGTCACAATAGGGATGGATGATTTGGGTCCTGTCAGTTGCAGATCTAAATCCCAAATCCTTTGTTTAAGTTTGATCAAGGTTGTATCTAAGCCGAATGACGATACTGCCAGGAGTGACAGGCTGCAATATGCCAATGTTTTTCAATAGCAAGTAAGATTGAAGGACAAAAGTAAAAGTAGAAGCTTAGAAGAGAGTTTCTACAGATTGCTATGATATGTTCTATGATTTAACAACAATTTTCCATGAAGTAGGTGATTGTCAGTCCTACTAGGTAGACCAGACCAGGATATCAGTGTCACAGAAAGACCAGAACTATTGGCTATAAAAACAGAATCTTGCAAGTCTGACTGTGCTGTACCTTCCTGCTTCTTATACTCCAGTGAATCAGGGAGGCATCTGCCTGATCCATTTTTGAATATTATCTTGTTCCCCAGGGCTTAAGGACTGATTCAGCTCCCTTTGCCTAGGTAACAGTTCCTGCATATTTCTGTCAAGGTCATCTCCCTTATGCTCTACAGTGATGATCTCCATATTGGAGATCTATGAAAAGTTATCCCCTTACAAATTTAATAGAAATTTGTTTTCTATTAAAAAAATATTTTCCATCAAAAGAAGATCCATCCATAGGATCTGGAATCCATTTCTTTAATTGAAAAATAATTCAATTCAATTCATTTATTATTTCAATTTACATGGCTGCCCATCTGAAATTCATGACTCAGGGTAGCTAACAGTATTTTTTAAAAAATGGCATAATAAAAAACAGACAATGACAATACACATATAAACAGCAGCCAGGGTAAAAACAATTTCATCAATAATAAATCAACAGCTGCCCAGAGTCACTGGTCTGAGATGGGCGGCTATATAAATTGAATGAATGAATGAATGAATGAATGACCATTGCATGGGCTCTGCCATGCATCTGAATCCCTAAGCTCAGTGACAAACCTGTGTCTTTAAGGCCTTGCGAAAGGCCAGCAGGGTCAGGGCCAATCTAATCTCTAGGGGATGATATTCCAAAGGGCAGTCACCACAACAGAAAAGGTTCTCTTCCTGGCCCCACCAAAGTGCATTCCCTAATAGACAGGACCTGAAGCATGCCTCTCATGCCAGTCTTAATGGGATGGGTAGACATAACTGGGGAAAGGAGTCCATGCCATGAAGGACTTTAAAGGTCATTACCAGCACCTTGAATTGAATTTTACTAAATGTTACAGGATAAATTGTTGGAACTGACTACTGAGGAAGGATTGAAGGTGATTTTTTTTGTGATTTTTTTCCCCTTATGTTGTTTGTTCTGATTTATTGAAATGTATTTTTATGTCTCTTGAATCTAATAATAAAAAAATGGGCTTGTATTTGTAAATCATTTTCTAATAATTCATTTTATTGTATGTCTTTTTTAAAAAAAAACCATTTTCTAATAATCAGAGGAACCCAGGAGGAGAAATTATCACTAATGGAAGTGGTCCAAAATTTGACGTTAACCAAAATATATGCAAAGTGGTATAGTTCAAAGTTTGGACAATCAAATGTCCTTTCTCTAATAGAAAGTTACATCTTTTAAAAAGATTAATCTTGGATTGTGGGTTTTAAAAAGAAAAAGGAATATTGGTTTTTTTTTTATCCTTGACACAGGTGAGGAGGAGGCAATGATTTGCAGTTGACATAGTATCCACAACCAGGAACTGCACAGAATTTAAGAGTTCTTTTCCTTCCATATTTTAGCATGCACCAGTATATCAGGGATGTATTAACTGAATTCATACATCATGTCATGTCATATATTAACCATGAGTTGTTGACCACTTTATATGCAATGAATGAATCTAATGATTAGTTATAATGATTCCCCAAATGCTGCAGCTACATCTACTCTAGTTCACAAGTTTCAATACATATACTCAGTGACTGTTCCAACAAATAATGACAATCATGTGCAAATGAGCCGCTGCTGATTAACTAACAAAATATTCTAAACTTCCACTGCCAATTCAGTGACAACTTTTGAAGAAAACCATCCATTCCATTTGAACGAAAGTTATCAAATCCTGATCAATCATGTCCTAAGAGATAACAAAGGATAAATATTTTAGGCTGAAGCAACTCTTAAAACCAGAGAACTGTATATATCATGGTAAGATCCAGAGGGCAACAAAACTCACTGGATAGAGAGCATAAAGGCCAGGCAATCTGATAGAACCTAAAGCTTTGCTGTGTAGCTGAAAAATATCAAGGAATCAAGAAATATATAACGCATAAAGTAATAGAGGATAAATTAAAGGCATAAAATCTACCCATCTAAAGCTTTTAAATGTACTTTTTTCTCCAAACCAACTTCCAATTTCAAAACTAAATAATGTTTATAATTTTACTGATTATAAACCAGAGGGTTAAGTAGGAACTATGCAAAAGTTACTGAAAGCATGCTAATGTTATTTATCTGAACACAGCAGTTCTTTACAAAACAACAGCTGAAGAAAGAGTTAACAAAAGGACTTACAGTAGTAAGGTATAAGAGATCTTTTATGAAAGAGGACAGAATTAAAAGAAAACCTCTCAGGGCCAATTCTGCTGAGCTGCAGTCCACTTAACTGAAAATTATAGATCAGGTTAAAACAATATGGGCAAAAATAGAGCAATCGGGGTCATGTTTCTTTTTTTAATTGAGAATCACAGCAACCAAGATATTCAGAAAGCCAGTAATTCCAGGAGGCTCCCATACAACTTGTAATTATTGCATTGCAAAACATGTTTCCTTAAGAATACATAGCTTTCCTACATATCCAACATTATTATTACTGCAGAATAAACATGGAAGAAAAAGGAATCACTACGGAAAATAAGATAAAGTTCAGTTGAAGAAAGAGATTGTGGTTTGTAAAATGCAAAACATATCCTGCATAGAAACCTCATGATAGCAGTTTCCAGTATTCTCTTTTGAGAGACAAACCTAACATTTCAAAAAAGTGTAGTATATTTATTGCACTTTGAAGTTAAATCATGTAATCCAGGGGACTGGGTTGTTTTATCACTGAGCTATAATCCTAATCAGAAAAGATGCCATCAGTTTCTAGTACATTATTGGTAAGTACATGCTAAAAGCCTACGATGATAGCATCAAGTAAAAAATATGATATAACTCAGTGACAAAGTTATATATGTGTCTTAGTATATTTAAAATTAATCCTTAACTTTTAACTTTACAGAAATAACATCAAATGTGACTCTGGGCATAATAAATCCATCTATAACATTAAACTGAAGACTAAATGGCTCTGGAACTTATCTATCAGTAACAAATAACTTTCCACAAACTTGTTTTTACTGGCCCCTGGCTTTAAAGGATGAGATGGACAGTTAGACAAGAGATGCAGTGAAAAAAACAAGAGTACAAATGAACATTCACCATCCAGGTTGTTCTTTAAATTCTTTAAAACATCCCATGATAGGCTCCTGATTCTCCTGACTCTCAGTTTCCCCATTTCTGTCCCTTTCCTACTTTGCCTGCATCTCCATATGAATTCCTTATTTGCCCTGAGTGGCTTCCATCCTTTTTTCCAAGGACCGCTGAATTCCATTTAATCGAATATCACTTTTCCTACTGTATATGCATGTCCGGCTATTAAATTGGATGTACTTCATCCGACTTGGGCATTCATCCTTCAGCTCCTTGTGACTACAATTGGAGTCAGATCTCTCCTATAACGTGGCACTCCACAAACTTCATAAACTAAGCTTCATAAGAATTTACTGGGATAGGAAGCATAAAGATTTATTCAACTAGAAAACCAAAAAGGATGTGGGGAAGCAAAGGATGCCAAAAATTTGGCTCTGCAGTCAATGTATGGGAAAATAAAACTTATTTACTTTTAAAAAATGTCCTCTGAGGAATTCTAATATTTGTTTACAGAATTTGCAGTCTTCTACACATTTGTTCTCTTTGTATCATTCTGGCTCTGTCACAGGATTTTAAAAATATCTTACATATTTAACTGATTCAGCCAGATAAGACTGCTAGAGAATTTTAAGTGCTAAAAAGAATGCTAATTTCCATGACCTTCTCATTAAGCTATAAAATCTGAGGTCTGTCTGAATGTTTTTGTTTTTTCTATATGCCACTATTTGCAGTATCACTCAAAACTAGAAAAGACAGCAGATATATATGTGTAAGCTAGTGAAATGTCTTTTCAGCTGTTCCCTCATCTAGTAGAATTTTCATAACCACTAATACTGCCTTGTAGCAGAGACAGGAGTATAAAAACTTCTTCCTAAACTATACACAAAGATCATACAAAAATTATATAAAAAGCAAGTTTTGAGTAACAGAAAATGACAAAACATGAAGAAAAATGCATATGTCCTATGTTTTATCCATAATAATCAGTCTGCTATCAAAGTTGAAATGGCACCTTTCCCTCTCAGCATAACGTGTGGGGTTTGTTAAACTACTATTTCACGTTACATTACTATTTCCATTTTAAAGAAAATTTTACAATCAAATTTTGATTTGCATTGCTTATTTTTTAGACAGAAATTAAACAGTTGTTCCACAAATATATTTTAGGCATGGGACAAAATGGGGGTGAGAATGGGGGGGATAAAACCAACCAACATGTAATTGCTATATCTAAATGATTCAGTATTTAATTGCTGCTAGAATATCATTTGACCTTGCTGTCCATAAAATTTGGTTATAGCTGATGCACTCCTTTAGCCAGTAGAAGTGACAGAATTAACCTCAGCTTTTAATTTCCTAGAAGCCTGAAAGTCTAAGCCCAAATATTTAAAACATTTAACTTGCTCTAGTTCATGACAGCCAATTATCTACATCATTTATTTAATTAATTAAATTGTTAATGACTAAAACAGTTGCTGAAATGTTGTATGGTATATGCCTTGTTTATACAGGTGAAACTCGAAAAATTAGAATATTGTGCAAATGTTCATTTATGTCAGTATGGCAACTCAAAAGGTGAAACCAATATATGAGATAGACGCATTACATGCAAAGCGAGATATGTCAAGCCTTACTTTGGTATAATTGTGATGATTATGGCGTACAACTTATGAAAACCCCAAATTCACAATCTCAGAAAATTAGAATATTACATGACATCAATAACACAAGGATTGGAAATAGAACAATATCGGACCTCTGCAAAGTATAAGCATGCGTATGTACTTAGTACTTGCTTTGGGCCCCTTTTGCAGCAATGACTGCCGCAATGCGGCATGGCATGGATGCTATCAGCCTGTGGCACTGCTGAGGTGTTATGGAAGACCAGGATGCTTCAATAGTGGCCTTCAGCTCCGCTGCATTGTTCGGTCTCATGTCCCTCATCTTTCTCTTGGCAATGCCCCATAGATTCTCTATGGGGTTCAGGTCAGGGGAGTTTGCTGGCCAATCAAGCACAGTAATCCCATGGTCATTGAACCAGGTTTTGGTACTTTTGGCAGTGTGGGCAGGTGCCAAGTCCTGCTGGAAAATGAAGTCAGCATCCCCATAAAGCTCATCTGCGGAAGGAAGCATGAAGTGCTCCAAAATCTCCTGGTAGACGGCTGCGTTGACCCTGGACTTAATGAAGCACAGTGGACCAACACCAGCAGATGACATGGCTCCCCAAATCAACACAGACTGTGGAAACTTCACACTGGACTTCAAGCATCGTGCATTGTGTGCCTCTCCATTCTTCCTCCAGACTCTGGGTTCCCAAATGAGATGCAAACGTGGCTCTCATCAGAAAAGAGGACTTTGGACCACTGGGCAACAGACCAGTTTTTTTTTTTCTGTAGCCCGGGTAAGACGCTTCTGACGTTGTTTGTTGTTCAGGAGCGGCTTGACAAGAGGAATACGACATTTGAAGCCCATGTCCAGGATCCATCTGTGTGTGGTAGCTCTTGATGCACTAACTCCAGCCTCAGTCCACTCCTTGTGAAAGTCCCCAACACTTTTGAATGGCCTTTTCTTGACAATCCTCTCCAGGCTGCGGTCATCCCTGCTGCTTGTGCACCTTTTTCTACCACACTTTTCCCTTCCACATAACCTTCTATTGATGTGCTTTGATACAGCACTTTGGGAACATCCAACTTCTTTTGCAATTACCTTTTGGGGCTTTCCCTCCTTAGGAGGGTGTCAGTGATGGTTTTCTGCACAACTGTCAGGTCAGCAGTCTTTCCCATGCTTGTGATTCCTACTGAACCAGCCTGAGAGACCATTGAAAGGCTCAGGAACCCTTTGCAGGTGTTATGGATTCATTGGCTGATTAGAGTGGGACACTTTGAGCCTAGAATATTGAATCTTTTCACAGTATTCTAATTTTCTGAGATTGTGAATTTGGGGTTTTCATAAGCTGTACGCCATAATCATCACAATTATACCAAAGTAAGGCTTGACATATCTCGCTTTGCATGTAATGCATCTATCTCATATATTGGTTTCACCTTTTGAGTTGCCATACTGACATAAATGAACATTTGCACGATATTCTAATTTTTTGAGTTTCACCTGTGTACCTAAGGAGCATATGAAACCATTCATTTGAGCTTCCCTAGGACTCTGTCCATTCTCCAAAATGTGTCCCTATTGCAGTTTTGAGGCTTGAAGCTAATGTTTCAAGCGTTAAGGCCCAGGATTGGACCAGGATTTTAACTTCATGACTCAGAATCATGTTTGATCCTGCAGGACTCTTACCTCTGCTGTTGAAACAGAGCTACCAATATTGTTGGTATCAAACTTGTATGGAGGAATTATGTAGTCTTTGCCTTTCTCCTGAATACAGATAGTCCCTGGGTTGGAACTGGAATTTCCACTGGTAAGTGATGCAGTCATAAAGCATGAAGTCATGTGACCGCGTTGCTTAGCGATGGCAATCCTGGCAGACCAGGTTGCCATCTTAACCCCAGAACAACATGGGTCGTTAAGTGAGGACCTCATGTGATTGCAATGTGGGAAGAGGCAAAAGTGCCAGGCAAGCAGGCCAATGGGCAAGAGTTATGGGCAGGCAGGTGCCACGGGTGGGCCCTACAGAGTGTGGGCTGACAATTGCTACAGGCAGGTGCTAAGGAGTGCAGGTGGGTGGGTGCTGTGGGCAGGTGCTATGGAGCATGAGCGGGTGAAAAAACAGACGGAGCAGGAGTGACTTGCGACCTCCTGCTGGTTTCCCCACTGACTTTGCTTGTGGGAAGCTGGTAGGGAAGGTCGCAAATGGCGATCACATGACCATGGGATGCTGCAACTGTCATAATTGCGAGCTGCCCAAATCACAATGAGATATCTGCAGGGACGCTGAGATGGTTGCAACTTTGAGGACTGATCCTAAGTCCCCCTCATTCAGCACCATTGTAACTTTGAATGGTTGCGGAATGAGTAGTCGTAACCTGAGGACTATGTGTTATAGTCCAATTAATCCTTACGGAGGCTGAACCAATGGTAAAGCGAATTAGGGACAATGATTGTCCAGAATGATCTCACCACTGTTCCTGAATGTTATTGCCAAATGTTAAACTGCCACAAGCCTTCTATTCTGGATATTTATGCAATCTAACACTGAGTAAATATAGATGGGCTTTTTCTAGAGCCTATTTTAATGCATTTCCTTTTGCATTATTGGTGGGTGGATTTCCTGAGACTCTTTATCCTCAGAGACTTTGCCTTTGAGGCTCTAAGAAGGTGGAAACCCTTGCCCACATCTTCTTAGGTTGTTGCTTATATGATATCCCGAGATGCACTATACTCTCCCCAGTTATTTCCCCATTTGAGAGACAAAGATAAATTTTCATAATTTTTGAAGGGGTATTAATTCTTTACTCATATTCCAGGTTGCCAAATACCTTTACTGAACCATATAAGTGCACAAAAAATTGATTTAGATGTGTTATTCTATTGTTTAATGATAATCTACAACTTTAATTTATCATCATCATCATCATCATCATCTCTTGGTAATAGGTTTTTTGTAGCAATCTTTTTTTTCTTATTTGGAATGCTGGTCAAACACTGTAATAAAGAATGTTTAATTTCACAACAATTCAGTATTCGCTTCAGGAATCCAGAACTAAGTTTATTGAAATACTAAGTTTCAATATTCAAAATCTTCAGAGTTGAGTAATTTCTTTGAAAATGTAATTGTAAGTAATTTGTACTTTAAAATATGTGCAGACGCCCCAGAAACAACTACAAAAATAAGTGGCATCCGTAACAGCAAAACGTTCAGAGCTAGCAAACTTTAACAACAACACTTCACCAAATATTTCCAAATCAGCCTGAAAACATTTCAGAAAATGTAAGATCTTAAGAGCAGAAGCGTGGAAAATGTCTTTGCAATATGTGTTTTATGCTGCAGGTATACTGATACAGCCCTGACCTGGTGTTTCTGTATCTGGCTGCTAATGGAGGAAATTGAAACCAAGGTTTAATTCCATAGCCTAAGCATACTGGTGGGTGGGAAACCACAACAAGTTAACAATGGTAAATTTAAAATATTTTTCCCCCCATTATTTCCTGGTCTCAGGGAGACATCTTTTTAGGAAACTGGACTGTACCTTCTGTTCTTAAACTGGTTACATAGACCAGGCAGTTTTTTTGAATAAATTATATGTGGAGCTACTTGTGTTTATTTCTTGGGGCATGTGAAGGAACAATTTCATATCAGGTACATTTTGTTTTTAGTTTTTTTTATCCCACATACCTAATACTTCTTCCTCCTCCTACTTTCCCCACAAGAACCCTGTGAGGTGAGCTGGGCTGAGAGAGAGGGACTGGCCCAAAGTCACCCAGCCGGCTTTCGTGCCTAAGGCGGGACTAGAACTCACCGTCTCCTGGTTTCTAGCCTGGTGCCTTAACCACTAGACCAAACTGGCTCACATTTGGATCATAATGCCAACAAAGTGACTTCAAATAACAGTGGTAATCCATTTACTGATAGTGATCCCATACATTCTCTATTAATTCTATACATTCTCTACTGATCCTATACATTCTCTATTAATAGTAAGATTCTAAATCTGCATGGAAACCTAACAGAATAAATGTGGCCAGGGCCTTTAATCCATATCCTGCATATGAAGGGGACCCAATTAACCTTGATATTATCAAACGGAATTTTAATTGCAAGAGTTATTTCAGTATTTTGGATTTCCTGACCCACTCCATTGTATTCTCATTAACTTCTATGGAAAGAAAACAACGATGAACACAGGATACTGTGGGAAGAGGGGTAGATTCAAATTAATACTGCGTTCTAGACCTATCCAAGTCAGTGCATAGCATACAGTATTGATCCAATTAGTCATAGACAAATATATACTTACTACCAGGACTTATATGTGTGAACTGATTCCACTGAAATTCTTATGGATGTTTAAAGAACCCAAGAAGACAGAATGTACAAGAGAGCACAGGAGGGCCTGCTCCAACTCCAACTCCAGCTCACCGCATGAGCATGCGCCATTCTTCAATCTTCCTGCTGTACCCCAGAAAGCGGGGAGATAGGAAATTTCCCGAAATTGTCAAAAGTGTGAGGGGGAACCCTGTTCTTTTTCATTTCAGCTTCGGGGGGGGGCGGGCGGGCGGGGGAGGGAGCCCAAATTTTGAGAAAAAAATGAAAAATAGCCAATACTTAATTTTACCATCTTTTATAGCTGTGAAGTCACTTTGTTATTTTATATAAAAATGTGGCATCGTATGAGTAATAGAAAACCTATCAAACAATCAATCAATCCCTGATATATAAAACTGAAAAGAATATTTTACTGAAGGAATAATAACCATACTAATGAGTTTACTATAATATGGTTTACATTTAGTTATAGCAATAATTCTAAATGTAGCATTGCTTCATTTTTGCCAGTTTATGAAAAGCAGCAGTCAAAAAGTTGACAATGAAAACAGAAGAAAACGTCAACATCACAGCAAAAGAAAGTTATGTATTATGATTTCTTTTTCCTTTGCTACAGTAAACAGATACTGAGATCACACATTTTCAAGGGGAAAAAAATCTGGGAAAAAGGGAAAAGCGAGGGAGGAGAGAGAACCAATATCCAGAATATGTCAGAGGAGCACATTGTTTATTAGTTACATTTTCTGAATGCTAAGTGCAATGCTTTCCAGAATTTCTACTTGTTCTGATCTTTTCTTTTTATTATCTCTTCGTGGATTTCAAAAACTGATTTTTCTACTTTGTTTACTGATTTGCTATATTGCCAAAAATTACTCACTTTTTCACATCTTATATATTGTGTGTATTGTTTAAAATAAAAGTATTGAAAATATTACATTTCAATTTTTTCCATTTCAGATAACGATATTGCCATGTTTGCCTATTCAAATATAATATGCATTGGTGCCATCAATGGATAAACATGACTGTACCCAAAGATTGATTTGCTTTAGGTAAAAGGACAAGGTTTGTGGAATCAATGTCTGCTTCCCTCCTTCAATTTCAGGAAACTATATTTTACATCTGAATAGTTCGTTCATTGTTACTGAAGCAAAGACCAGTCAGTGTGACAGACTAAAGTACAAAGACACTAAACAAACAATGCAACAAATAAAACATACAACACATTATCAAACTAAAGGATGTGAGGACTATATGAGCTCTCTATCATCATCTCGCTAAGGTCTCAAATCAAATAAAAACATTGGTTAATTTTGCCATAAAACAGAGTACAATGAAACATCACTTAGCACTGAGAACACATTTTGGTATACTTAAGTAACCAAAAAAAAGAATAAATTTATCTTTGAAAGTTACAAGGGAACAAAATGGGAGAAGGGATAGTGTAGAGGATGTTTTGGATTTGATGAATGCCCCAGTGTGCCAGATGTCAGCTAACAGTGAATTTTCAAAGCTATGGAACAAAATTTATCTATTCATTGGGTAGCATTGGCCCAAAGCTTTGACATACAATTTATACTTTAGCTTCTGTACCTGGTTCATATTTAGGAGAAGAGATATTAAGGTGGCACATAGGTCTTATAAAAGTTGCAATATACAGTTATAAGATGTGGCCCATGTCCTCAATTATGTGAGAACCACAGGGGCATCTGAATAGCTAACCATTTTATACAAATAGCTTGTTCAAATTAACTGCAGGTTAAGGCTTAGATTATCTTTTATAATTTTTAGGCACACTAGGGGTTTTAATACATAACTTACGTATTGTAACTTGTAATTAAGGTATTTTTAGTTCAATAATTCCTTCCTGAAACTTGACAGCACAACATGAAGGCAGCAATGCATCATCAACATATGATAAAGAATGTTTATTCATGAATTTTACTAGAATTGGGGTTTGGAGTTTTATAAGATTAAAGATACTTGATTTAAGCACCAATAGTTTGTCAGAAATTACTTACTGCTTCTAAGTGCATTAACAAGTGGTTGTATGTTGAATATATAAAGAAATCTGTGGAAAGAAAGAGTATGACTCAGTGTCAAAAGTCCTGCTTTGCAGCCCCTCCTCTCCCTGTTACAGTAAACCACACCTGTTTACACTGACTGAGCTGTGCAGATAAAAGCAGAAATGCACAGCCCAGCTGGGGAAGTTTGAGACTTGTACAGCAGAGCAATGTAAGAGAGAAGTATGTATAGTTTGAACCTGGATGGAGTGAGAAAGTTAAAGAAGTAACATTCTTTGTAAGAACAGCTGGAAAGGCTTTTTCCTTTAAAATATGCAACTGAAAGTTTAGCAAGTAAGAGCCAGAAGGTAACTGCCGCCAGCTAAGTGTGCCTGAAGCTATAGCAGCTGGAGCAGTTATAGACAAAGCAGAATCAAGACCAAGAAGACCTAGTAAGAGCTGAAGGAGCCAAGACCAGGGAGGGTCCAACAGCAGTAAGCTTTTTATAGGGACATTTGATAGATTTGGTATGGGAGGTTAGAAGTGGTCCAGCAAGTGAGGCTTAGCAAAAGTTCTTGCAACAGATGATGTGGGGAAGCATATGTTCAACCAACCCTAGTGAAGAAGCCACAGTAGCAGGTGACCCATAAAAAAGATCCAGCAGTGGCTGCCAGCTGTTAAACAGGGTAAGACTGGTTGGGAAGGCTTTCTGGAGAAGGCAATATAAAACAAGCCCAGGGGGAGAAACCTCAAGGTAAAGTCCACACTAGGCTTATAAATCTAGCTGGCCTCATGCCATCTTACAGGAAAATCCTGGTGATTCATAGAGGGACTTACAGTAAACCCAGGCAAAAGTGAAAGGCTGTATAGGCCTAGATCCCTAAGAAGGCAGCTTGGAAGAGGAATTACAACCAAGCTGCCAATCAACTGCCCTATCATGGGACTTGTCAACCCATGTGCTGTTTACCATCCTAAGTCAAACTTACAAAAAAATAAAAAATATTGAAAAATAGTTTTCTCATATATGTGTGGTGATACAGCAGGGATGACATTCATGATCACTCCCCAAAACCATGGAGTCAAACCACAACAATTTAATCATAAATTATTTAAGGAACATAGGAATAGAGTGTCGGTTTTAGCAGAAGCTTGTTTTCGAATGCTAGGAAGTAAAGCAAAATAAATCATCCTAGGTAATTATGTTTGTTTTTAACTGACTATATTATGCTGCAAATTAGTTCTCAAGGGAGCTAATAAAATTAACTTCTTTGGAAGATTTAACCTCTTAGAAATGCCATAATGAAGAGTCTAATTTTCTTTATTTTCTTTCTTTTTTTTCCCTTCAATATATATAATTTGACTGGTACTATTTCCAGATTTCTTAGTGGAACCAGTGGAAACCCTCCTTTGTAGATAACAAAAGAGAAAAAACTTATTAGAAAAATCTTCTAAAATTCTCGCAGGAAGTTGCAAAAATAAAAAACTTTTTTTTACCCCCAAATAAAATATGATAAAAAGGATAATAATTCAACTATCAGTAACATTTAATGGTAAGTAAATTAATTTCATCTTATTAAGTTGCATTAGGTGTGTTTCCCCATGTGTAATTGACCACAGAACAAACATTCCCTGGCAACATCTTTTTTTCTGCCATATCCTTTTCATCTTGTCCCCAACCTCTGAATGAGACAGGCTTAAGTTGTCCTTATATGTATCAATTTAAAGTTGTATTTCCCCCTTTATTCTGACATCATTCAAGGGTAGCCTCAAGGTGCGAAAAAAACTCCTTTGGGTTTTGTCACTTATTATCTTTGAGGGAAGCCAGGTAACTGCAGTGACTGGAGACAAGGGCAGTACACTTCATGCTGATACAGTTTTCTGTCAGCTTAAGAATGGGTAGAAAGTATCTGAACTTAGCAGTGGGGAAAGGCCTTAAATTTCAATGAGTACAGCACTGTTAATGTGAAAGAGATTTAAACAGTTTCATAAGCAAGTACACTGAAATGATGTCTAGTACCTCTAATGGGCTTGAGAAGGTCCATCTAGAAAAGCAGTTTTATCTGATATATGAACCAGAAGCTGTTTATGAAGAATGTATTTATTGAGGGTGGGTTTTCTTAAAAGCCTGAAAAACTAAAAAACGTAAGATACTCACAATATCTTCTAACTGGAATAAGAGCACTTTTGTATTTTGACCAATTAAAGCAGCATCAAAAGTGACATTTGGGGTGATAAAAATACAGCTTCTTCAATCTCATCTGAGAGACAAATACTGTATCTTAAACTTTATGAGACAACTAATCATAAGTGACTGATTCAATTCAAATGAGTTGAGCCATAACCATGGGTTAAAGGATGAGTTTCTTCCTATCTCTCATGGTTAAGTTTCTGATTATAACAGAGGAAAGTTACAAATGCCATACAATTAATAGTCATCAGAAAATATTTTTTCTCAATTTTATGAAAGTTAACTCAATTAGACAATTTAATTAAAATTATTCCTACAAGCAAATAAAGCAGCACGTTTCATGGTCATACTTCTTTTACAGCATATAGGGGAAAATCTGAAGTGTAGTGATTCTTCCTGGGTGGTATAGAAATGGCTTTTTAGCAGAGTTTGGGTTTAAATCTTCAGTGTAGTTTAAAAAATTGAGCTTTCTGTTTAGCAATCAGATAGGACTAAAATGCTTTGCAATTTTTGAATCCAAGTGAGAATGGGATCTTCAAGTTTGATTTTTTTTTTTAGCTTTTAGAGTTGAAATAGCTTTATGCTAGTTCTTAATTACAGAACCTAAAAAGCCCATGCTCTCTTTGCCCTCTGTACAGTCCGTATTTTGTCTGTTACATACTCAGAATGATCTTGAAAAGAGGGAGAAAGGGGAGACAGGTGATTGAATTACCAACCCAGATTAAGCACGGAATCCTTAATAAAGTACGTCATCACTATGAACAGCAAGGCAAATCAATGAGGGATTTGGATGGGAATTTTGGCTCTGCTCTCTGTGGTTCCAGCTAGCTGCAACTAACAGACACAAGAAGCTGTTGTAGAAAAATGACAAGGGGCACACAGAAAACGCTTTTAAAGTATCCACAGACAAAGCAAGCCAAGACAATTTTATATATATATTTTTTTTAAACTGAGCCAGGATAAGTTTCTGGATGAATTAAGAACTTCAGCAGGATATCCCAGTTTTGAGAGCCATTGCTTTTCAGATCCTAAACTATCAACTGAACAGATGCAAGGCAAGGATTAGGGTTAGAGTTAGTGAAATTGGAACCTGAAAATTGGAAATTGAACAATTGGAACCTGAAACAGAAAACCCTACCAAGAGGGAAGCTTCTAGGGTTTCTGAAAGGATGGGTTTATCAAGTCCACAGTGGGGGCTGTCCCCAGCAATCTTCCTCTTGTCTACCTCCTTACTTTTGGCTAATCCATGTGATGCCACCCTTTTGCCAGCCTCATCTCAGTCTCTTAATTTTTACAGAATTTAGCGAGCAACGTTCTTCCCACAAAGTCTCCCAAGCAAACAGGGTTTGTCTTTTCTTAAGAGAGTGAGGATGGGGAGAGTTCATCGGTGCCCACAAAGAAGCAATGGAACAGGAGGAATAGTGGGGAAAGGGAAAGAAAAAAAGATTCAGAGACTTGGCCAACAGATTGTTATTAAATTCACTGATCAGTAAAGGCTGTAACAGCTTCTGCCCTAAGCTAATTAACTATTATGCCAATGCCTGGGTTGGCTGGGTAGCATTCAGCTTGGGCTAACTGCTATAGCACTGCTGTTGCTGTTTTAATGTCGGTCTTTTTAGGAGAAGCAGATTCATTCTGTTTTGAAGAGTCCCATTTGTACTACAGTGTGGAACATGGAAAAAGTAGTACAGGCCTCTTTTATTTTATTAACCTCCAGGAGAAAAAATGAAGCTCCTCATTAATTTTCTGATACAAAAGAAAATACTGGCGGAAGATTTTTTTTACAATATTTGGTTTTGTTTTAGAGTCCTACTATATTTTTAACTGTGAACAGTAAACAACCAGAAAAAGCACTTAATTTGAAAAGAATGAAAAACGAAGAAAAGGGAGACTTTCAATTAAGCCTGTAAAATCCTAATCTTTCCTGCTAGAGTGTATGTGTGTGTGAGTGTCAGCAAAAGTGAGGAACAAAGACAGAAACAGACAGAGAAGGGGTTCAAACTAACTGAATGTGATTAGTAGCAACTAGTCAGGAGGGAATCTAGAGCAAAGTCTCTGAGAGCCTTCCAAGCAAGAGAACACAAGCAGGTTTCCAGGGCAAAAAGCAGCTCCTAGAGCCTGTGCCCGCAGCAATAACATCACAATGCAGTCTACTTTGCATGTTCTGACCCTGCTTCTTTTTGACTCACAAGATGCCCTGAAAGGGAAATGTATTTTCAAAAATACCTTTAAAACACAGTCTTTTCTTTTTCTTTAATTTTTACTTCTAAAAAAATTACAGTAACTATGAACAGTGCAATAAAATTCAGCACATACATATAAGGGTTGAAAAGGGAGACAAGAAAAACAATTCATAAAACCCCACATATTAATAATTCTGTCATACTCCTCCCACACAATAATATATTCATCTGGCATAGAACAATTATGGTTTCCCTGGTTAGCATAAGATATATAATCAGACCATATATTTGAGAAGGCTTGACCAGAACACAGGTGAATGGTGTTGGTCAGTTTTTCAGCTATGATGATATGCCAAACACTTTGGTAACTCCAAAAACAGAGAAAAGGATTATGTTGTCTTAAGGTGCAGTGAGTACTGTATAAAGTGGAAGCAGGAAGAATGCTCAGATTCACACTGAAACACAGTGATATAAAGTTACAGATCTAGAGGAGTCCAGGCCCAGTACCTCCACTGGCTTTCTCCAATCTGGCAAAGGACCTCCACTGGCTTTCTCTACCTTTAGACCTTTCTCCATACCCAAGGAGAGAGAGGGCTCTACTGCCACCCATTTATTTTATTTCTGTTTTAGAGCCAAGCATGGAGGAAGCCATGTGATACTAGAAAATGGTAACTGCAGCAGCATTAATCTCTCTGTTGTGTGTGTGTGTGAGAGAACAATGTAGGAGATACCACATGGCTAATTTGGATAAGCAGAATTAGGAAAATGGTTATGCATTCTTTATCTATCTGTTGGATTAATATTCCATCTTTTATTCAGGAGTTCAAGGTGATGTATGCAGTGCTTCCTCATCTCACTTTCCTCACAACAACCCTGTGAAGTAGATTGGTCTGAGGGTCAGTTTCCAAGGTAGAAGCAACAGTTCTTTCTACCAGCAAAGATAAACGTTCCAACAAAAGCTTCAGAGAGGTTAGTCCTTCTAGGGCTCTGCTTGTAGGGCCCAACAGAATTGCAAGTCTTTGCCCTTTATTTTATTTTATTTTATTTTATTTATTGCTTCATGATCAAAGACCAGAAAGATGACATACAAATGTTTGAATCAACTTACATAGTAAAGAAATAGTCGCAGCAATAAATAGGCCAACTAATACCTTAGTAAGGATTGCCATGAGTACAGAATTGGACACTCCCTCCCTGGCAAAAGCAGTCAGGCTGCTAAAAATAAGTAAAAAACTGAGACTTAATTCCCTGATGGGCACACATTATACTTTTTAATAAGAATAGCAATCCTAGAAATTTTGCAATTACAGGTAGTCCTCATTTAGCGACTGCCTCATTTAGTGACTGTTCAATGACATGATGAAAAAATAACTTTATGACCAGTCCTTGCATTTATGACTTTCGCAGGTCCATAAGGCAAAGGAAAGCTGAAGTAAGATCATAAGCACAGTCGCGGTTTCACTTAGCAACAGCTTCACTTAACAACCAAGTTGCCATTCCCAATTGTGGTCACTAAATGAGGACTACCTGTATTCTAGAAATTCCAGTAAATTAATTTCTCAATAGTTGGTCTAAAATAACTGAGTTATGAGGGAGGTTGTGGCAGAAGGTAGCTGCAGCATCCACCAACCAGCACCTTCCCCAGCTGATAATACTGATACACAAAAATACATTTAGGCAAATAGATATAGACAAACTGAATCCCACTGTTGCACACTAAAAGGAGTAAACCAGGGCTGGATTCTGGCCTCCTTACTATCTCATTTGTATTTCATATTAATGAGATAGTATCAGCCCTTGCAAAAAATGAATTCCATATTTTTAGTTTTAGGCAACAGGACAATCTCTACTTTTTCATATGTGGATGAGGCATCCATCCTTTCTGTGCTCAGAGGTGGTACTCACATGTGTCTCAGTGGGTTGTCTTTCTGCCATAGGGAAAAATGAGAAGGTACTCTAAAACAAAGGTGCTAGTTTTTAATTTTAAAAATGTTTCAATTTTTCTTATAACTGGAAAATGAATGATACATCAAAGGAGTTAAAGGTTTCATGTATTTAGGTATTCACTTCCAATCATCTACCTCTTGATAGACTGTGTGCCACAAGCTGGTGTCGACTTTTTGTGACCACATAGATTTTTCTCCCATGATGATCTGTCCCTAACCTGGTCTTTCAGGTCTTCCAATGATGCACTCATTGACACCATAACTGAGTCCATCCACCTTGCTGCTCATTGTCCTCTTCTTCTCTTTCCTTCTCCCTTTCCTAGCATTAAAGCCTTCTCTAGAGAGCTAGGTTTTCACATAATGTGCCTGAAGTAAGATAATTTAAGCCTGGTCATTTGTGCCTTGAATTAGAACTCTGAATTAATTTCTTTGATGATCCATTTGTTTATAGGTTGTCCATGGTATTTTCAGGAATCTTCTCCAACACCAAAGTTCGAAAGCATCAATACTCTTCCTATTCTGCTTCTTCAAAGTCCAACTTTCGCTTCCATAGAGTGTCATAGATAATATCATGGCTTGCACAATTCTGACCTTTGTAGGTATAGACACATCATGGCATTTGAAGATCTTTTCCAAGGACTTCATGGCTGCTCTACTAAGACATTGCTAGTCTACATTGTATTTCTTGACTGCTTGTTCCTTTACTGTTGATGATTGATCCTAAAAGCAAAAACTATCTTCATTGTCAATTCTAAGGTTGGTTGTTCAACCTATTGTCGTTAGTTTGGTCTTCTTTATATTTAATTTTAGTCCCATTTTTTTACTGTGCTCCTTGACTTTTATTAGTAGAGTGTGCAGATCTTTTGCATTTTTGGCTATCAGAGTAGTGTCATCAGCATAGCACAGGTTATTGAGGTTCCTTTCTCCAGTTTTAAAGCCACACTCATCTTCTTCCAATCCACTATATATTCAGTGTATAAGCTGAATAAATAAGGAAAGAGTATTCAACCTTGTCTTATTCCTTTGCCAACCTGCAGCCAGTCAGTTTCACCATGTTCTGACCTATGTATCTACCTCTTGGATTCACCAACTTAGCAAACTCACAAAGATGTGCAATAAATAAATAAATAATCTTCCAATGAAGTCATTAGATTTCTGAGCCATAAGGGGAAGAGTTACATTCCTGCAGCAATCAAACTATTTAAAGCTACAGTTTTAAGCTCACTGCCATACTCAAACCTGTATATATAAAGACCCATCTAACTTGCAAGCCATTCTGATTAAATTTCTGAGAGCCTTCTTCCACATCTCAGTCAACAGCAAATACAATTATCTGGTTGGAGCATGGTTGTGTCTCTGCTGAGACCTAAGACTCTGGTGACTTAAATACTGTTTAAAATAAATGTTGGGGGGAGGGTGAATCTTTGATCCAACTCACCTTTTCTAACAATTGCATCTCTTCATTTAAAAAACAAATAGACCGTGACACATTCAATATGTGATATATCTATGATGGAATGTGTCTATGAAGGGGGAGATGATGGGATGGACTACAGTAATGCAGCAGATTCTCAGGAAGGAGGGAATACATTCCAGGAAGTGGGGCGAGACAAGAGGCAACATAGTTTGGAGCTGGATCATGGCAAGAGGAAGACATTTAGGATAGCCACTTCCTAGAATCTCCCAGGGTATATCCACTAGGTTAGAGTAATACAGATTTAGTCTGGCAAGATTCTGTCTATATTGTGTAAGTAATAAAAGAACTGGACTTGGCTGGACTGTTTCTCTGTCGTTCTTGGGCTGGGCCTGACAATATCTCAGCTATACTATCACTGTGCTCAGGGAAAGCTATGGCAGAGATTAAACAGATAGTTCCAAATCCAAGAAAACAGACCCCCAAACTTCACACATCTTCTATGGAATTCTTGTTAGTGTCCCTTTTATCATCCCTAGGTATTTTTATTATATTCTCCACATTTTGCACAGAAGGGCATTTACATTAGCACAAATCAATGTCTTGCCTTTAATGGTAATCACAGGAAGATACTATAATATTTATTATTTATTTATTTAAGCAATTTATATGGCCACCCAACTCACCCACAGTGACTCCCAGGCAGCTTACAAAAATAAAACCCCAAATATAAACCCACTACACTCTCCACCCCCCTGGCAACAACAATAATATCCCTTACCAAGATCACCCGACCTTGAGTCATGTGCTATTAAACTTTCCTTTACATCATGCCTGGCATCTTGAGCTCACTGTTCCCCTTGTAAGTAAATTCTCAGACCAACTGTCAGCAGTGATTATAGATGAGCTATTTCCCATTAATTCTGACAGGTATCGTGAAAAATGTTGGAAGGGCCATGTTTTCCCCTGCTCTGAAGGAAAATACAGGAGACAATATCCTATAGCATCATGATCTTTCTCTTTCTCCTGTCTAGGCAAGACATTTCTCTTAATCCTCTATCAATAAAGAAGAAATTTCCATAAATAAGATGTAAGAGAAAAAATGGAAGAGAGAAATAGAAAGAGGGGGAACCCCCCCCCCCCCAAGCTATGAAACAGATCCCACTGGCTCAGTAAGCAGAGCCAGACTGGGAGACCTGGGTAGCTGTTCATCCTGAAAATCAACTTTTGCCTTACCTGTCTGTTCCTGAAATATTATCAGAAAGGTTTATTTATTTATTTATTTTTCACATTTTGAAAAATGCCCAACTTCTCAAGGACTCTGGGCCACATGATGTATGCAACATACATTGGGATAAGGACAAACAAGAGAACAATTTCATAAAAACAGAATAATAAATTTCTTTATTATTTTATCTTCAGCAGGGACATGCCTTATCAATCCAGGATTTGGTTTTAGCTTAACAAAGATGCTTTACATGAAATATTGCTTTCTACAGGAAACTAGAAGACTAACTTCAAATTCTACCTGTATCAAAAAATCAGTGTTTTAACTGGACCATTAGCCTGTAACAAAGAATTTGATTTGATTTGTTTCTTAACTGAAATATTTTAAAATCTCAGATAAACTGATTGTAATAGTAAATAAATGAATTACTAATTTCTACATTTAAAAATGTTAATTAGATGCACTCCAGTTAATTCAGTGATGCTTACTTCTGAGTAGTCCAAAAGAGGATTCCATCAGTAATAATTTTTAAAAATCCAGATCTGGCAAAAACCATTTTAGAAAGGCATTTCTCTTCAATGCCATGGAGGATAGAATGCCTCTTAACAAAATGCATATACAAATGCAAAATCTAAATGTACACACAAAATAATTCTTAACTGTTATTCTTCATATGTGATGCCATGAAGATTTAATCAATTAACACAATTTATTTAAATCATGGGGCATTTAAAAATGAAAAACTTATATGTAAGTATAAACTTTTCATTTATAAATGTAAATATTATTTTTAATCAAAGGAAGCTATCATTGAATTCTATTCTGTTTTGGTACTTCAAGTACTGTGTCCTACGAGCCCTATAAGAAAGGTATACTCAGCCTTGAGAAAAGATAATGGAGTGAATGGGTATGAGAGCACTCATCAAATACTGGAGAAATTTCACACAGAAGGTTAGGACCTGTTTTCTCCCATTCTAGGTTACAGGGCATGAAATAACAGAGTTGAGTTGAAGGAAGGCAGAAACTTGCTAACAGTAAGATCAAACCCAGAGTCAACCAACTAGCAGAGAAGCGTTAGGTTCCCCTTCAGTGGATATGTTCAAATAAAGGTTCAGAAGCCATCTGTCTGGGATTGCTGAATCTGGGATTACTGCTCTGACCAGATGCCGGGCTTCCATGGCCCCTTCCATCCAAAGACATTAAAGGCCTGAGAAAGTGGGGAGGGGAATGGAGAGAGGGAACACAGCTAAAACAAATTTATCAACACTTTCACTATGTATTTTTATACTTTCTATCCTTGGAAACCATGCTGACTGCTATTACATCCTTATACAGTAATACCTCGGTTCACGAACGCTTCTGTTCACGAACAATTCGGTTCACGAATGGCACCGTTCGCAAAATTTTGCTTCCATTCACGAACTCCGCATTGGGTGA
This sequence comes from Liasis olivaceus, assembly GCA_030867105.1. Lineage (NCBI taxonomy): Eukaryota > Metazoa > Chordata > Lepidosauria > Squamata > Pythonidae > Liasis > Liasis olivaceus. The sequence continues at coordinate 63,888,569 of CM061351.1, forward strand.
CGAACATGACCCGTGGCCATTTTCCCTGCTGTGACACGTGGTTGTGGCTTCCTGTAGGGTGGGGGACTCTCCCTCCAAACAATAACCGCCTCCCCAGCCGCCCTCCTGTCCTCCACGCCAGAAGTCGCCTCAAGCAAGGTTAGTGTTCTCTCTCTTCATACTGTACTGTACTTTGTTTCATATTTTTGTGGTTTAAAAAAAAATACATATGGTTCAGAACGGAATAACTGTATTTATTTATATTTATTTATTTGTTTGTTTGTTTGTTGGATTTCTCCCCCGCCCATCTCCCCCCCAATAGGGGACTCTGGGCAGCTTACAAAGACATTAAAACTCTAAAATATATAAAATACATACTATATATACAATTAAAACAATACTAGAAACGGAAAAATCCAAGAAGATTTACACTGAACCTTATGCGAAAATTTGATTCGGCTGGCGACCACATTCGCAGGGGTCAGAACGGATTAACCATATTTACATTGAACCTTATGGGAAAATTTGATTTGGTTCATGACCAATTCGGTTCACGACCAGAGTCGTGGAACAAATTAAGTTCGTGAACTGAGGTACCACTATATAGCTTCATTCCAAACACCTTCTCAGCCATACTTCGCAAACTCCTGTAGTTTTTGCATTCAGCTACCTTTCCCTTTCTATAAGGAACAATAAAGGCTTTCTTCCAATCATAAGGCACAGATACAGTCTTCACATACATGTCAAAGAAGTTGCACAGCCTATACATTATATACTATAAGCAAAGCTCATCCATATTTTACATCTTTCCAGATACACTATCAAACACCTGCAGCCTTATCATTTTTCAACATTCTCACAACACTGATGACTGTTTTAATTCATTTCTTTTCTTAGACACTAAAATATATAGCATTCATTACAATTCCACTACATCACTATGTGTGTGAAATATCACTATGAGAATATGCATGAGATTAGTAAACTGCCATGCAATATTCCTTCCAGCATTCCTTCATTCAGTTTCATCCCAAATTAAACTTTAGAGCCAGCACAGGGCAGTTGTTAAGGTGCTGTATTGGCACAGGAGACACCCAGATTCTAGTCCACTATCAGACATAGGAGTTCATGAGGTGGCTTGTGGCCAGACACTCTTAGGCCAACCTATCTCACAGAGTTGTGTGGAAAAATAGGAGGCAGCATATATAACCAACACATAAGTAACTTCCCTCAATTTTTAATTTTAATTCACTCTGCCACAGGCTCCTTGTTTGCCTTCTTTACCCATTTCCAAAGCAATTTATTTCCTCTTAAATTGCTTTACATTTTGTCTGCCTCTTTCAACTTTAACCATTCCTTGCTATCTTTGACCACATATATCTTTCTATAAATAGAAATTCTATACAACATTTTTCTCTCCTTCTTACCTTTTGCAATAATGATTCTTTTATTCTGAAATCAACCACTTGAATTCCAGGAAGAAATAGAGTCAAACTATAAGCCTTGTAATATGTTTGAAAATCAGGAAAATTAAAACCTTCAAATTCCTATGAAAATAAATGTTATTAAAATGAATGTTGTTAAAGATTTCCATAAATGCATGGTGATGCATTTTTAACTTTTTTTTTTTTTGTGCCTTTGAGTCAGTCTTGACACCTGGCCATTGCCTGGTCTATCCTTGCAGTTTCTTGGCAAGATTTTCGGAAGTGGTTTGCCATTGCCTTCTTCCTAGGGCTGAGAAGTGACTAGCACAAGGTCAACCAGATGGTTTCATACCTAAGGGGGGACTAGAACTCACAGTCTCCCAGTTTCTAGCTTAGTGCCTTTATCATTACACCAAACTGGCTCTTAAGCTATCTATCTATATCCTTAGTAATCTAACATAAACAATTGAGAAAATTAAACCTTCACCAACAAATTTTTATAGCTATCATAATTACAGAATATTTAAATGAACAGTCATCTTAATTCTATCTTAATGGGAACAAACATTTCACAAATTCCTGAAGAAATATAACTATATAAATTATGTCCACAAAGTTCCCAAACAAGATTTACTATCTACAAGTCTGACTTAGAGTGACCATATAAATATTTTTAGTGTGTTGAGCTATACGTAAAAAGGTTCTCTTTGTTCTCTCAAGATCAGAGATCCTTTCCAATTAAATAACTAAGTTCAGTTCTGGCAAATCTACCTGTTATCAGAATACTAGTAATAATTTCTTCTTTCAACATAAGGATCACCTACATTCTTTACCCTTTCTGAACACAGCCTCATTTGAAATATGAAGGGATGGGGGGGTGGGGAAGAAAAAGAATTCCTGTCCCCCTTTTCTTTTTAGCTCTTCAAATTTATTGATAAAGAAAAAAACATTGCTACTCCTGGATTTTGAAATAGACTCTAAAAAGCCCTGTTCAATGTGTATTAATAAATTGTACATGTATATGTGTGTGTTGTGAGTGTGTGTATGCATGTATGTGCGCATATGTGTATGTATGTATATGTGTATATGTATGTACAGGTGGTCCTCTTTTAATGATCACTTGTTCAATGAGCATTCAAGCTTGCAATGGTGCTGAACAAGTGGTACTTAGAACCAGTCCTCAGAGTTCTGGCAGTCGCAGCTTCCCGCAGTCACATGATTGTGATTTGTGACCTTCCCTGCCAACTTCCCACAAGCAAAGTCAATGGGCAAACCAGCAGGAAGTTGGAAGTCAAGGTCACGAGGCTGTCGCTTAATGACTTATGCGGTCCTCGCTTAACAACGGCAACCAGGACTGCTGGAATTCCCATCACTAAGCCGTGTGGTCACATGACATCACACTTTATAACCATACTGCTTACGATGGCAATTCCGGTCCAATTCTGAGGACTACCTGTGTGTGTGTGTGTGTGTGTGTGCGCGCGCGCGAGGGGGGGGGAGGGAAAAGAAATAGAATATTTTCTACAAATAAATCCAACAGTGGAGCAATTCTTTCAGCAAGAGAAGGATTTTTGTTTATTTTTTTTGGGAAAAGAGCCTCTAGCTTCCATTAGCAGAATAGCCAATACAGCTTTTATGACAATAGTTTCCAAAGATGATAAAATCTCTAGGACCATGTTTGGCACAAATGAATCAAAATGCTAAAATTAAATGCAGAATGCATATATTCTTGGAGTGGTTGCCGGATCACTTCAAACCAGGGTTAGTATGTAGAAGATTCTGCATGGAAAACTTGATACTTTAGCAAAAGCTAGAATATAATGTAGTCTGAATAATCAGTATCAGAAGCTCAAAGTGTTTCTGGAAAAGTGGTTAAGACATGGAAATATATTCTACACATTTATTCACATCTGAAATCTTATGATAAGAGGGCATAAAGAGTTTGAATCCACTGATACAGCTCTAGTCCATCTGCAGCTTCAGAACTCTGAGTTGTTGCAAAGCAACTATAGTAAAAAAAACTAAAAGAAAATGTATTTAGTCATGTATTTAAAATGATCAAATGCAATGTCTTGGGGAATGGAAAGAAAGAGTACGTGTATACAATGCAAAGAGGCATATAAATAATTATCACATTTAGTATAGCACTGTTCCTCATCATATACAATCACAGACACTTAGATTAATTGCATGAGAATAGAATGCTTGCCAGTTTCCTGGCACAGTTGCTTAACAATGGTCAGACCAAGGGTCTGCATTTTCTTAATTCTACCAGGAGCAGAACAGAATTTTGCCACATTGAAAGTAATTGATAGGTTCAGATCCATCACAAACAAATGGGTATAAAATTCATCAAATCTACAAAGCATATTCATTAAAAAGGAGCAATGAAAGTAGAACTGGTATTAGGACAAAAAATGAATAATGTAAGAAAATACTGACTCACATCCCCTGGGGAATGTTGTGAAATCTTCTGTGCAGCACTGAGATGAATGGAGGTGTATGTTCCATATTGTTTCAAAGGAACAAGATTATACAAGTATTTGGTGATTCAAAAACCCTTTTACCACCCTCTAAATCAGTTGCAGATATGGTCAAATATCTGCTGTCTAAGAATCATTTAACAATCTCATATCCTTGGGGCATTAGAAAATTATGGGAAAAACCATTCAAGCTTAATTTCCTCTCTAGGTGCTTGGGCCAGTTAAACTTATAGTGTCAAGCAGGGTAGGGTAGGCCATTCCTTCTGGGAAGAAAAAAGTTTTAAAAAGTGGCTTCAACCATAATTATGTTTCCAGGCAAAGTGCTGCATTAGACACATAAATAGCCAGGGGAAGAACAATTAGAAGAAATTCAGATTGTACCCTAACTGTGCAAAACCGTGATATGGGAAGATCTCTGTCATAACAACAGCTGCGCCAAAGTCTTAGCCTCAGCTACCTTAATGGATGTAGATATGTTATGTCCTCTTCTAGAATGAAAGGCTTTGAGGATAGCTGAGACCCTTCTTTTGAGTGTTAAGTTGCAGCAATCTGAGCTTGAGCCTTCCAGGAGCTTGTAGCCCAAAAAAATGATCCACAGATACTTGTAACTCTATACTTGCTTGATTTTATTTCTACAGATCTTCCACTTATGAGAGACTGGCCTTTGGGCAAACACCATGACTTTGGTTTTGCTAAAATTAGTTCTTAGATGATTTTGACTGCCAAGATAGACTAATGCCCAAGAAACTCTACTCATCCCTTTGAGAATGCAACAGTGTCACCCACATGTAGCAACGTTCTTTTTAGATTTTTTATCCTGCCTTTCTTATTTTTATAAATAACTCAAGACAGTGAACATACCTAATACTCCTTCCTCCTCCTGTTTTCCCCACAACAATAACCCTGTGAGGTGAGTTCAGCTGAGAGAGCATGACTGGCCCAAAGTCACCCAGCTGGCTTTCATGCCTAAGGCGAAACTAGAACTCACAGTCTCCTGGTTTTTAGCCTGACGCCTTAACCACTACACCAAATTGGCAAAATATAAAATATTGCTAAGTCTTCTTGCAGTGTAGAGGAAAGGAAATCAACATCAATGAAACATTTAATCAATAAATTTTACAGTAATTAAATAAAAGGAAAACAATAATTTATCTCTGTTCCATGCATTCTCTGTGCCAAAATAAGGTAATAAACTACACCTTATCCAGAGAAGATATTATCATGTAGTTTATGGATGAGCAAGAAAAGTGAACAAAGCCTGTCACTAGATATGAAGTCAAAAGCTGATTTAAAGTCAGCAAAAATACATAAAGAGACAATTTAGCACTATTCATACCCTTCTCAACCAGATGTTGCAGGATTAATCAGTGATCCAGTGTACACCATACTACCCTAAGACGAACCAGTTCCTCCATATACTATCCTGCTCCATGCAGACTAATAGTTTATTATAGGAGTGCCTGGCAGTTCAGTTTATTTGATTACAGTCATAGACAACTTCAAACTAAATTTAAAATTAAAACATACAATTCCCAAACAATGAGTAGTGAAAATGAACAGTAGTATACAGATCTGTGAAACCTATATATGGTTAACTAATTGAACATAATACAACATAATACTAAAAATAAGCAATCAGTTTGTTTGGGCAAAAAGACATTTAAAAGCTGCTTATTGATATGTTAAAGTGAATACTGCAGAAAACAAAACAGTATTTCGCTATGTGCATTTTTAAAAATTATTTTAAAGGAACATATAACACATAACAGGTTCTGTGAAATCTGGCACACACTCCCATCTCTTAAAGCTCTAGGTTGCTCGACGCTGCCATCCCATTCTGCTGAAAATTTTTTAAAAAGTTAGAACTGTTTTGATTTTTTTCATTCTAGACTATGGGAAAATGCAGTGCTGATCATTAAATCAGACCAAACTATATCCAGAAAAACCCACAGTAGATCAGGTTATTTATAGAGCTCCTGTTGGACATTTAAATCAGAAAGGCAATCTCAATTTCTCTCTACCTCTTTCTGGACAATTAGATAGAGGCTGGCCTACTTGATTTTTTTTTTAGCTAAATGAGTTTTACTGTAATGACAATCGAAAAAAAATTATGCTTTGAAATAGAGGCCCCACTGTGATTTAACTGAACAAACTGCTGCAACTTTAAGCCAAAATAAACAATTGCAACATTTTCAGACAATATTAATATAAAATGTTCCACATTGTGTCCTGCTTCTATAATTATAATAATGGTCACTATGATGCTTGGAAATGCAATGAAGAGAAGTGACCTCAAATCCAAGTCTCTTCTGTCATGGAATTTTATGCATAATTTAACCCTTTCTGTACATGACTAGAATTCTTTCTGATGTCTACCAAATACAGATACAATGGCAAAGACTATATGGGACAGAACCCATTGCCTTCTCCACACATTCTTTCAATCCTTAATATATGTGCTGAAAGATTACTTCAAATACATCTGGAGGGCAAAATTCAAAGTCCTGAGTATAGGACAGGAGACCATACCTCCAAAGATTATCTAGGTATCTTAGTGGATCACAAGCTGAACACAGACGCTGTTGTAAAAAAAAGAAAATGCAGTGCTTGGCTGTGTCAACAGTAGTGTCAGGATCAAGATAAGTAATCATTCCTCTCTATTCTGCATTGGTCAAATCACATCTAGAAAACTGTATCCAGTTCTGGGTATCTTTTTTTTTTTTTTTTTTTGGTCTGCGCTCAATCATTACTGACCCTGCAGTGACTGCCTGGACGAATACTTGCAGTTTTCAAGGCAATTGTTTTTCGGAAGTGGTTTGCCAGAGCCTCCTTCCTAGAGCAGAGCCCAGCTGGCGAGCGCAGGAGGCGGGATTTCCATTGCTTTGCGCCCTTTTCGGGCGAGTGCAGTTTCACGCTTACCGGCAACTGGTCCCGTCTCTCTGTGCAAGGCGCTGCCAGCATATTTTAGGAAAGTCATTAACAAAAGTGGAGTGGTCCAGAGGAGACCTACCAAGATGATAAGACGTCTGTAAGGAAGAATAGTTGGAGATGTTGGGTATGTTTAGCCTGGAGAAGAGGAGACTGCAGGGAAACATGTTAGTTGTCTTCAAGTATCTGAAGGGCTGTCAGAGGGCAGGCCAAAATTGTTCAGAGTTGTTTTGGAAGACACAACAAGAAACAGTGGGTTTAGATAACAATTTAAATAGATTCTAACTGGTCATCCAGTTAAAATGTCATAAAGGTAAGAGCTGCTCAGCAAAGGAACTGAGTACCTCAGGAAGTGGTAAAGGTGCTAGAGGCATTTAAACAAAACCTGGATGGCCCTCTGTCAGGGATGCTGTAATAGGGGGTTCCTAATCTGGACAGGAAGTTAGAATAGATGATCTCCAAGGTTCCTTCCAATCCTTACATTCTATGATTCTATGAAGACCTTTACCCTGAAATAGGAAATAGGTAAATCTGGTGGGAGGTTATTTGTTTTTTAGGGTGACTTCAGAAGAACACCTTGGAAGAGGAAGGGAAGATATGCTTTCCATAAGGAGCTTGTGGACAAGATAGCAAATCTTTGCACACATTTGACATGTAGCCTGGGATTTCCCCACATCTGGTAAAAGTAGCACTGAACTAAATGGAACAACTTCAAATAAGGCTGCTTCGTATGATTCCTATATTATAAAGATTCCTAGGATGGTCGGTATTTTTATATAAAAATATTTCTTCTATATGAAGAAAGCCAGTCATAGATGAACAATCCTTACATAGAAGGATACTTAGAAGAATAATGGTTTTAGATGGATTCAGGAATTGTTTTTTCTTCAAGATGATAACAAATCTAATTTAAACCAATTAAGCCAAAAAAGTGGAGAAGGAAAGGCAAGGAAGTATCAGGGGCTCACATTATAGGGGAACATCATTGTCTGGAGTATTTGTACACATGCAAAGGATTAAACATAATTACAAACAGCATGAAAATAATGAGGGTCAAATATAAATGTGTCCAATTAACTAGGAAGAGAAGCAAAGCTAATGCATTGTTGCCCCATGGCTTACAGATTTATAAATAGCCTAATGAACGATATTACCCCCAAAGTAAACTGTATCAAGCTTGAAGTGCCTTAGAACAAGAGAATGGTGGTGAGTCTGAACATTCATATTTGGACATTAACATTAATAATTTATTTTAGAAGATTAAATATCTGGCATTGTAATTGGAGGAGTAAAAAGGAATTAGTCATATAAATTAGTTAAGATATAACTAATTTAAAAGTGTTATTTTAATTATTTATATAAATGTGTAGGGAACTCAGGTTTCGAATTAGAAAATAACCTCAACTTCGTGTATAGAAGTAGGTAAGAGCTACTATTATTCATGTGTTATTGTTTATATGAAGTATTTTTTAAATTCTTTGTGGAAGCCTTGTTATTTCTGAATGTCATAGACTAATGGACAGTGTAACTTCTAATACTTTTACAATTTAATATGAATATGAAAATATTTGGACAGAGAGAGATGTTTTATTGTATGCTTGAAGACTCTATAAGGCAAGGAGGAGTAAACTTTTCTAAAGTGCCAAGCCCCATATAGATGGCAAATTTAAGAAGTGAAAACAATGTGAATTTCAGAAAAGGATTTTTAATGCTTGTCAGGATAAAAATATGATGTTGAAAACTGCAAAAGCCCAGGCACACTTACAGTATAAGCCAATTAAGGTGGAGTTCCTTCCCAGAGCTCCCACCTCTGGGCTGGGCTGCCTATTCTCACATCCACTGAACTCCTCCTCCTCCCCTGTCTGGCTCTCTCAGTGTCTCACACCAAGATATCTTTATGTGTCAGGTTACCTGACCTACTTTTAGTTGGAAAAAAATTGTGTCATATAAAGTGATTTTTGGACAGGGACCTGATACAATGACAAGGTGATTTTGAAGAGGGATTAGATTAATCATTGTATATTTTATTATCTCTTTCAGAGATAAGCCAGGCAGTCTAAATTGAGTAGGTGCATATGAATGAATTGAAAGCAACAGTTTAATTTTGCAGAAGCCTAAATGAGTGTTTGGATTTAATATAATCTTCTTAAGAGACAGAACAATCCTGAGTGTAGACAGACTAATCACTGAGGTCAAGTCTCAGATAAATGGTTTCTTTTCTTCCAATCTGCATGCTTCTATTTTCAGTTTTTCCAGTGAGTTATAATATACAGTTGAGATTTTGAAAGCAATCTTACAAATGCTGCTGTTCTCATATATATATAGATGTGGATGATAAAGCTATGAAAGCCATGATGTCTTGGAATATCAGCTGTTCAGGAGCAACAGCAAGAAAAGGACTATTGCCCTCATGTCCTACTTCTATGCTTCTCATGGATAACTGCTGGTCAATAAAGGAAACAGAGTGCTGGAATAGACAAGTCTCTGGTTTGATTAGCCAGGCTTCTATGAAATACCCTAGAAACACGTTGTTTCTTTATATTCTTTATCAATGCCCAATCAAGAGATTATTCAATACAGACATCACACCAAATTAAATTAATGATGATTTGTATCTATTGACAAACCATAGTTATGGTTAAGACTCTGGATGAAGTTACAAAGCTGGGAGAATGTTAAACATACTGTATTATATGTTTTCAGACTTAAACCATGATTTGGGCTCTCATTAGAACAAACCATGTCAGGTATGATATCTGAATACCACCTAGGGCACACATTTTAAGACCCAAGTGATCCAAATGGAAAAGCCACATTTTAGCTGCTGTTTAGAATGACAATCCCATATTGAACATTTTCAGGTCCCTGTAATGTTTAGGCAAGTTAACCTATGTTGTTTCCCCATGTTTATGATCCTCACTAAACATGAGCTTTCATTACTAATAAGCATGCATAAGATCAAATAATAATTCCTTTAACTGCAGATACAACAGGAGGGAAATACACTCTTGATGTAGTGGGAAAGGGAACCAATAACCGACTTGAGATTTCTTAATTATGGTTAGGGTTGGATCTAGCATTATATCTCTATTGTACCAGCTTTTAGCTGAATTGCACATTTACTTATAAAATCCACCTGTTTTTATTTCATCAAACTGAATCTGGAGCCTTAGAAAACATTACATTCTTTCACATTTCTTATTCTGATGATGCAACAACAAGCACATTACTTTGTTTGAGAGAGTAACTATGTTAGTTGCATCAGAAATGGTACCCTGAAGACCAATTACTGATAATTACGGATAATCTTATGAAATGTTGTTTTCATTCTGTCTTTCTCAGTTGCTTGTTAAGGGGCAAAACAAAAATAAAAACAAACAAATGAAAAGCACCAAAATCCAACCCTGTTGCCATGAAAATTCTGAAAATTAAAAGATGCAAGCAAAACCTTTTATTCTGCTTACTAAATCAGCTACAGAAGACAAAAGTATTGTTTGTATGTTATCACATTCAGTGTTACCTCCAGAAAAAGACCTGATATGATAAATACCTGATAAATACAGAGGTAGGTATATAAATATTTAACTACTCTAATGACTCTGACATTACTTTTAATTTTTAACAACAGATACAAAGAATCCTCCTACAAGCCTCTTTCAGTATACTGTACCTGGCTTAATATATATTCATTTTTTGTACAGTTTCCACTGCCATCTTATTTTTAAGAGAAGCACCCACACAAAGCCACCCCCAGCTTTTGCTGTTTTCCCACAACCTAATTTGACAGGGATGACAAAGGCCTTTCACACTACAGCTTCTGAACTGACCCCTTGTTTTACATGTAAAAGGCATCAAAGACCTTTCAATCCCACCTCAAAGAGGAGGAATAAATAAGGAGGAAGAATTGCTGGGGCAGGGGATACTAATCTCTTTAGGGTGCTGAGAATCTCAACTATACAAAACATCCTGAAGGAATGGATGGATGGATGGACAGATAGACAGATAAAATAGCATTTGGAAAAGAAAAGGAGAATGGAAAATTATGATGTGGCATTTTCTCACAATAGTTCCATAAAACTTTCTGCTTACATGCCATATTTTTCTAAAGTCCTTAGAAATGTTTTGAAACAGTATTTTGCAATAAAAAATTCATAATACTTCAGGTAATGGTATGCCACTTGTATTCTACCAAGTAAATGTTTGATTATGATAGGTATGTTTCTATAGATTTGTGTGTCGAGAACTATTTTTAAAAATTGAAATAACATGTATTTTACTCTATATATTTTGAATATCTCTTCATCAAGCTACAATTTTTATCATTAAAGCAAAAAAAAAAAAAGCAATAAAATATCCTATTAAAGTCAGAACTACTAACAGTTTCTTAAGAGGTACATCTGCTGACACATTATCCTCCTGCTCCCATCTGTTAACCCTTCCCTCTGGCCCCTACTGCTCTTAGAAAAATACAGTCATAAGATTAGAAGGGACCTTGAAGGTCTTCTAATCAGATCAGATCCCCTGCCTAGGGAAGGAATCCTCAAACCATCCCAAACAAATAGCTGTCCAATCTTTGCTTGAAAGCCTCAGTGATAGAACACCCACAACTCCAGGAGGCAGGCTGTTTCAGTGTGCAATAGTTGTCACGGTCAGAAAAACTGTCTTTATTTTGAGTTTGGATCTTCTTCTGTTCTTGTTCTACTAATGGGTACAGAGATTAAAATCTTTTCTCTGTAACAACCCTTCAAGTATTGGAAGATTGCTATCATGTCTTCTCTTAGCCCTCTTTTCTTTAGGCTAAAAATGTCCTGTTCCTTTAACCATTCAGTTTAGCCTCCAAGTCCCTCAACATCTTCCTTGCTCTTCTTCGCACTCTTTCCAGATCTTCAGTGTCCTTCCTGTATTGTGGCAGTCAAAACTGGACATAATATTCTAGGTGCAGTCTGACAATGCAGTGCCGTGCAAAGCTATCATTTCCCATGATGTTAATACTATACCTTTACTGATACAGCTCAATATTACATTAGCTCTTTCTGCAGCTGGAGCATATGTTGGCTAAAACCTAACTTATGGTCTAACACAGATCCTTCTCACAAATACTACTGCTGAACCAGTAATAGTTAAGTACAGACCTGAACATTCTTTTGCCACTTAACCAATTTTATTGTATAGCGCTCAATTTTCAAGTCTATCAAGATCCTTCTGAACCATGACCCTGTTTTCTGAGGTGTTATTAATCCTGCCCCTGCCCCTCAGCTTTGTGTTATATGGAATTCTGATGGACATCCCTTCTAGCTCCTCATCCAAGTCATTAACAAAAATGTTAAAAAGCACTGGGCCCAGGACAGAACATGAGTTACTTCATGTTGACATAAACATTAAAGACCACACATGTGGTATGGTTGTTCAACCAGCTGTGAATCTATCTCATAATGGGACCATCCATCCCATATTTTTTCATTTATCAAGGAGGAGTTTATGGTCAATTTTATCAAATGCCTTACTGAAGTCTAAGTATGCTACATCTAACATAAAAGCATACAGTTTTGATAGTTACAGAACTATCTTTGAAAGTAATATAACATACTATATGAATGCACTGTGTATATTCCTTGGTCTAGTAATCTGAGTATAAAAGAAAAAAAACTTTGTAAAATAATATATTTTAATTACAGAAAATAAATGGAGAAAATAGACTTTGATCCAGGCAACAGGTTTTTTTTTTAAGAAAATGTTCAACTTTGCATTTCTTTTAAAAATCTAAGCAATCATTTGATACTTCATTCATGGCAACTCAGATCATTAGTTCATCTAGCTCAATACTGTCCCTATGGCATTCTCTCCCTCAACTGGCTATGATTCTCTACAGTTTGCTTTTTTCCTACCTTATTAGGAGACACTAGGAATCTACTACATAAAAAGTATCTATTCCACAGTTGTACCTTCATGGTTATGCAACAATAATAGCACGATAGATATCTTCCTTCCTTCCTTCCTTCCTTCTTTCCTTCCTTCCTTCCTTCCGTCCAGTCCAGTCCAGTCCAGTCCAGTCCAGTCCAATCCAATCCAATCCAATCCAATCCAATCCAAAACATACTTTTAGCTTGCTCTTATCATTCAATGAAAATTGCTCTGGTCATGGCTTACTAAGGCAAAAACTCACTGAAGGATCACTTCAGGATGCTATATTCTTCTGAGGAGTTTTCCTCTCCTGTTGTAAGACTGGATTTTGAATACTGTAAACTTGATGATGTCCCAAGGTCACTAGACTACCCAAACAACTAGAACTGGCTAAAGCACCAGGTAGTAATTTCATCACTGCAGAGGTCCTTCTTAATAATTCAGCAGTTTATGATGCTTTTATTGACCTCAGATGTGCCTCTGACCTAGTATCCAGACCCAAACTACATATATATACGACTTCCATAGATACACAACCATTTTTACTAACCTACAAACTTTATGGAAACTCCTGGATGAAGGTGTGATGTAACGCACATGGACGCTATACAACAGAAATTCCAGTTTGAAGAGATGTCAGACAAAGGTGCATTTTGGCACTTTATTATTTAATTTGTTCATTAACCCTCTTGAAGTAAAATTCAAAAATCCAGCCATTCATTCTCCAAAACTGGTTAGTAGACATGTTCCAGTCCTCTTCTATGTTAATGATGCAGTACTTTTCTCAGAGACACATTTTGGCTTGAAGCAGGCGCTGTTTGCTCCTACTGAGTACTGCCAGGAAGAAATGCTTGTAATCAGTTATTCTAAAAGTAAGTTTACAGTGTTTGCCAAGCATCTTGTGATCTATGTGGGGCAGTTAAACAACCAACTGATACAATAAGTTTGTTCCTTCAAATATTTAGGCATTGTTTTCACACACCACTGGCAAATGCAAAACACATTTATTATTTATTTATATCTATATAGCTGCCCATCTCGCACAAGGTGACTCTGGGCGGCATACAACAATTAAAAAAAAATACATTAAAAACTATATATAAAAAACAGTAAAAAGACACAAAAACAGGAGGGGATAAAATTAGTAAGGGAGCCATTGTAAAATCTCCTCAGTCCCCTGGGAACTGCAGGCCTGATCACATAGCCAGGTCTTGAGGGACTTACGGAACGTTAAGAGGGATGGAGCTAATCTCACTTCCAGGGGGAGAAGATTCCACAAGGCAGGTGCCAACTACATTTCATTTAACACTGAAAATTTGCTTCAGCTCTTCAGTCTATTTCACAAAAGTTGCTCAGGTTTTTCAGTTAAGATTCACGTTAAGGTTTTTGGAGCTCAGGAGCCATATAGGCCATTTATTCTATTACAGGTGGTCCTTGACTTATGACCATTTGTTCAGTGACCATTCGAAGTTACGAAAGGACTGAAAAAATTGACTTATGACCAGTCCCCGAAGTTTCAGCTATTGTAGTGCCATGGTCACGTGATCAAAATTTCAGCACTGGGCAACATGGCCACACTTACAACTGCAGGAGTGCTTCAACTCCCCCTTTCAGCCTATCTTCCCCCCCATCTCTGCCCTTTCGGCAGACCTGCACTCTGCCACTGGGTGAGGGTGCAGCCCTGGGATGCGCACAGTGAGAGTGGCAGGAAGGCGGAGCTTCATCTGCCAAAAGGAGCTTGCCAGGCCCGGCGAGGGAGGAGGCAGCGGGTTGGCGAGGCCCAGCACTATCACTGGGTAAGGCAGGACAGCCGGCGGCGGCTCCCCAGGTAAAGGTGAAGGCTGTGTGGGAGGTGCTATTTGGGGTGGCGGCAGAACTGGAGGGACCGGAAGGATGCGGGCTCACGTTGGAAGCACTCCTAGAAAATGGGCCTGCAGGAATGCCCATTCACATAACCACCCAGGTACTGCCAAGTGTGCTGCCATTGCCGGGATACCTAAACTGCTAGGCTCCTCTTGTATGGCATCCAGAGCCAGCAGCCCTTCAGGACCTTGGTGGTGGCAGATGGGTCCCTAAGCCACAAGCATGGCCAGCCAAGGCAGCAGGCGGCTCCCTGCCTCAATCAAGGCTTAAAAGACGATGCCCACCCCTGCCCTCTGTGGCCACTAGTGCGGCCTCTGCCATGAGCACTGGGGATTCCTTCATTTTCACAAAAAGCTGCTGGCCGTTTGTGAGGCTTTCTGGAACAGGCAAAATAAGCAAAAAGGCATAGGTGCACTTTTTAGTTAGTGTGCTCACCTGAATGAGGGCAGGAATAAGTCTACGCCACAAATCCACCATGAATGAACACTTTCCCAGACTTCACCACTCGACCCTTGTGTGCTTTTCCTAGTTGGTATTTGTGAAGAAAAGACTGAGCTTTTACTAGAGGGAATAAGGAAAGATACAAAACACCAAAGAGGTGTTTGTATCTGTATGGCTGGTGCAGAGATTTTGTGTTCAGCTTTCTTCTCTGCACTGCCCAACTCAAACACTTATCTGCCAAACAGTCCCATATGGATAAACAAGCAGCGAGGTTGGGGAGACTTCTTGCATGCCTCTCCTCGATTGGCTGGTATCGTGCGCCATTCTCCTTCTGATTGGTTGGAATATTCTGCGTATTGCCTCTGGATAAGGCATTCCTCCCACCCTGCAAATTTCACTGATTGTTTTCTCCCCTGGTAGATTAGACTTGGCCAATTGGCCATTAAACTTTTAAGGTCTTTTTCTGATTGGCCATCCCCCCCCCCCATCATGCTTTGGCCAGGGTATTCGTGGAGTGGGTAGCCTTGTATAAACAAAGAAATCCCCCAGCGCACGTCTTTCTGAATGGGTGTCCACACAGGCTGGTTTTCCAGGAGCACTTCCAACATGAGCTGCAGAGTGTACACAACTCACATCCAGTTCATCCGCCACCCCAAACAGCGTCTCCCACACAGCCTCTACCTTTGCCTGGGGAGCCGCCACCGGCTCTCCTGCCTTGCCCGGCAATGGAGAGTGCCATGCCTCACCATTCCAAAGCCTCCTCCCCAGCTGGGCCTGGCAAGCTTCCTTTGTCAGACGAGGCAGGAATGGCTTGGATCAAGGTGGGTCCCTGCCTAACTGGTGGGATTCGGTTAACAACAGCAACGGGGACTGCTGGGATTGCCATTGCTATGTAATGCAGTGACGTGAAATCATACTTTACAACTGCACTGCTTAGTGACAGAAATTCTGGTCCCAATTACTGTCGTAACTTGAGGACTACCTGTACTATCATATTAGAGAGCCTATGAAAGAAAAAAGAAATATGGTTTCTGGTATCATGTAGCCAGGGCCAGAGAATTTTCCAGCTTTCCCCCTCCTTATCTGAAGCATACTGGGAATTCAGCAAGTTCACAATTCAGGGTCAAGAAATAGAACCATTTCAGAAAGAAAACAAAACTTTTTTTAGTATATAAATCCAGATATGCCATTAATATATTTGAATAGCATTTTCTGTGCAGTTTATTCTTTGCCTATAATGTTACCACCAATGACTGTTCTTATTTTACAGATAAATTAGTTCAGTGTGCAATAAAAACTAGCCAGTTTAGAGTCTAGCATATTAGTTGGCAGCAATCTAATTTCAATAGATGCATCTGAGGAGATGTATTCACTCTTCAGAGCTTTTACAAATGCAGAGAACTCCCATAGTAAAAATGTAAACAGCAAGCAAGAAGTGAGAAACAAAGGACAAGAAGTGGGACTATGAATGAGGGAAACATGAAGACAGAGCAAACAATGGTGTTTTTAATACACTCCCTGACCTACTGCTCAGAGGGAACATCTGGATAGTAACTCCCTCACTTCACTGCAACTTCAGTTGGCAGATCTTCAGCCTCATCCCAAATCAATGCCAACAAATTTGAAGGAGGTGTCAAGTAAAAGCTACAGGCTACATGGTAGGAATAATACTAGCGCTTATTTTACATGCTTGGATTACGTCTCCAAATTCCTGTGGGTTTGGGGATCAGATAGAGCATGCTAGGAGGCATAATCTGCTTTCCAAGAGTTGATGTAATACAATTCATACATTAACCTTTAAGATGTTATAGGACTTTGCTGTTTGCTGTAATTTAACTTACAATAGTATGGGTGCAGGAGGAATAATGGGGGAAATACCTCAACTACTTTGCATGTGCTTGTCCAAAATTATTCTTACAGCATGAGCAGGTCCAAGGATTTCAAGAAGAGTGGGAAGACCTTATTAGACAACATCCAATGCAGCAACTTCCATTGCACTGAAACCAAGGAAGGCTGATTTGGGCTAAACTAATAAGATTTTATTCACAAGAGCTGCCTTCTACATACTGGTTTTACTTGGCTTCCTTTCTGACAGCAATATTTTCTATCACTGCCACTACTCTAATAAAAGTTTGGCTGGCTAAAAATGATATGATTTAAGACTAAAAGTATTGTTTTTAAAATACAATAGCTTGCTGCCTGCTAGCAGTTCTGCAGTACCCCATATCTTAACAGCATGCCTAATCTAATGAGGCACTACGAAGATTCTGTTTAGATGACCTGAAGAAAAATTATAAATATTCATGACCTGAAGAAAAAATTATAAATTATACATAATCTTAAAAAGAGAAATGTGTTTTCTTTTCACTACAAATAAAATAGTAAAAATTCTTAATTCATGAGTAAAAGATTGAGCAAATCTGAATGAAAAAATGACAAATAAGCACATTCAAACTTACTTTGATCTAAAATATGAAAACTGTACAAATTCCACTAAGAATTTATAGCCTTAGAGGGATTTCTTTCAATATGTATTGTGTTCATAAACTATGCTGATGTCTAAATAGTGAAGACAGCTCCATGAAGGATTGGTATGATTAAGCTAAAGGATATTCTCATTCACAAAAATGAAACTTCAGTGCATCCTGAAAGCGATGTGTACGTAAAATTCAGAGTTCAACATCTGTCCATAAGGAAGTCCATAAATAGCTAGGCCTCGAATCAAACTCTGAAACCGTTTATTCTAAACAATTTGTTACAATTATTTTCCTTGTATATACTCATTAAACAGAATATTCATATATTTTGCTATGCAATGTGTTTTGTAGCACACTGTACCAAAAGATTTTCAGTAGTTTCAAAATCACAAATGTAAAATAATATTATGCAAATACTACGGATTCTTACTTTAAGAATATTTCCACTACATTTCATACATTCTTCTATTTAAAACTTGCTATGCACACTTACCAATGCAGGCATGGACTCGGACTGAAAGTTGGGTTCTCAGAATTATACTGTGTTTTTTGCCCCTACTGGGGAGAACAGAGAAAAAATGTGATAAGCATAGTAGAGGGTAATTACAGAAAAACTTATATTTTCCTAATCCTATGATATCTAATGAATTTAAAGACAATCACATATCATTTCTTCCATTAAAAACCATACATGAATATGCATTATGACATCTGCAGCTCTATTTTAAATTTAAAAGAGAACAATTCTAATAAGAGTTTTAAACATTTTTTTGTCACAGATTTGGTCTGGATTGATTTGTACAAGTTAACTCTGTAGAATTTTGCCAAAACCCATACTGAACTAAACTAAACTAAACTAAACTTAGAAATATTCAGGTGGTATATATACCTCTCAACACACACCTACATACCTAGATTTCAATTAATATATATGGGAACAAAGAAAATAAATTTATGAACAATGGGCCCAACTGCCTGAACTTCTGCCTGTGGCTTTGTTTGTGTATTCATTTATACTCACATATCATCTGTTCATCCTACCACCCAGGACTTCTGCTACAGTCCGCCTTTCTTTCCCCCATTCCTAACGCCTCAACTTCTGCAGGAAATTTAGGCATTATAACTTCTCAAGGGCTGAGCAAATTCAAGGTTTCTTACAAACATGCAGCTGATCCTCACTGCCAAGAAGACTCTTCAAAATTTGGATTCTAAGTTTACTAGGCCAGCTATGTAGCAGCTCAGAGAGGTCTTTTGCCTGCACTTTCCACCTACTATAAACATACATCTTGTTTTCCACCATTACCTTTTGGTCCTAGAATGTCTTTTATGCCCTTTCATCTGACCCACCTCCTCCTTCAGCTTCAGGTGGAAAAAAGGAAGAGTTTGATATGGAATATTTTCTGGATTCCAAGTGTAGGAGGTTCAAATTGCAATACCTGTGTCACTGAGAAGCATACTCTGCCACTGATACAGTATACCTAGGAAGCAGCAAACAAAATTTATGCATCCTGTCTTCTTTGCCAATTCCATTTGCTGCAGCAACACAAATCTAAGCTTGGCTTTGCCATCTGCCTGAGTTATTTACAGACTCTTTGGATCCTGACAGGGAAGGCAAAGATCTGGGACTTCAAATTTGTGTGGGAGTTGACTTTTTAAACCAACCTTGTCCCTCCTCTCCAGCCTGCATCCTCAAAATGGATTTCTGAGAAGGAAGGGAAGGTAACTGGGCACTCCTTCTCTGCCTTTCTGATTCTATAGCCCACACTGTTAAAATATCTTACCTAATATTTAACCAAAATATTTTGTACAACTTCTACAACTTCATTGTTCTGATAAAGCAAAATTATACTCACTCTTCCATTATCACCCTTCATATCCTCTCTTGCTTTAATTTTCCCTTTCCTATGCTAAAATCTGTAGCCTTTTCAACTTTTCCTCAAAGGACAGACATGCCTCTCCAAGTATTGCTCCGCTCCTTTATTTGACTTTTACAAAATTAAATATGTTATATTCTTTTAAAACTAGAGATCACTGTTAAAATCAAATTAATATATGAATATCAATGACTGTAATCAGCACAGTATCAGTACTATAATTTTCACTTTAAATTATACTTACATTTAAGTATAATTACATACTATTTAATTTTATTTACAGTGCAATGGAGATAATATAAAAGCAAAATGCATGTAGCCTTAATTAAATTTCTAGGAACCCAGAACTGGGTAGTAAACAATCATTATGCTTTTGTTGTACATAATTGATGTTTAAACCAGGTAGAATAAAAATCAGCATCTGCGTTATGGTAATACTGATAGATAGATATCCTTTCCTGTTTTCCACCATATTTCTGGCTGCAAGCAGCACCTGCCCCCTGCCCAATTCTTTAGGCTCATAGTATGACTTGGCTTGTCAAAACATACTATCAAACAAACCAAAAAAACCCTTAATAAGGCCAGCTTAGGGTGTACAATAATTCTGAGTTGTGATCTGTCCTATTTTTATAAAAATGACAGTCCAAAATAACTGAAGAATTTTACCAAATCACCGCCTATGTTAATATGTACCTTCTTCTTTACATTTTCTCAAACACACAAGAGTGATAACATAATTTTCATGTTAAATTTCCTTGTTGATAAATACAATCTATGAAATACTTTCATAGACTTTTCTCTAATCTTGGCTGAATTAAACCTTAGTGGTTCTCTGTGCCAATTGGATAACTATAAAATCAGAGGTAAAGAGGCTTATATATCTGATTCCCATATGTTTTCAATCCTTTCAAAAAGTCTGCCTTCTTTTCTAATAGAATGTTATGAAAATATTTGAGATTCTCTCTATCTCCCTATTAGATGGTGAATTTAACCTAATTTCAAACTTAGACATATCACATTGCTTATATTCTAACTGCTGGGATTGCAGTGAAATGCAGAATTTGATGTATCTAAAACTATGAAAAAGCCAAATTTCCTAATTTTTCTGTACTTGTTCTCCAGTTTTAGGAATATGTCCAACATATAAAAAATAATAAAGTTCTTGAATTTCTCTACCCTAATACTGTAATTTTACGTTCATCGTAAAAAGAATACTGAAACATAAGTGGGTGAAAAGGTAGTGGGTGTGGAGTTGATTTAGGAGCTCATTTTCTCTAAATGTTGAACATATTTAGAAGGAATGTATTGTGAATATGTTTCAGTTCTTAATAAGTATTTTGCTGAAGGGAAGTGCCCTGATTTTTGTTAATGCTATATTTGAACATTACAACTTTAACCTAAGTTATTACTTCTTACTGTATCAAGCCAAAAATGTATTACTATGATCGGTATCGTGATAACATTTAATATACTTTAATGTTTAATAAAAGTCCATTTTGTTAATTAATTATTAATAGCTAAGCCAGATACTGGTGTGGGCAATTCAGCCCTGTCTGTAAAAGAAAAGATGTAGGAGTAAAAGAAGCACACAGAAACTCACAGAAAGTATAGAAATAATATAGAAATATACTACCTTTATAAATAGTATTTATTTTTATTTTTATCTATTTCTATAAATAAAATAAATAGTATGAGAAAGTACAGAAATAGTATAGTGTAGTAAGAAAATCATAGACTAGAATAATAGGTAAATCTATAGGAGAATAAGACACCTAAAAGGATAAACACAGAGAAAATCCATAAGATGTGTGTGTATGTGTGTTTGTGTGTGTGTATGTGTATGTGCACGCTTATGTATATCATATGTATATGTGTGCATGTATCCATGTGTATATGTGTTAGATATAGAAAATAAATGGATATCCTCAATTTTGTTTGGAAAGACACTTGTTATTTTGGTACAAAAAAATCCTCCCCTGCAAGAAAGAGAGATAAAGCTTCAGTCCCAGTCTGTGGTCTATAGCATTTACCCAAAAATCTCCACTACAAGTACCATAGCTATTATTAATGCCATTTTTAATATATATGATTAACTTCAACATGGCGTCCTTTCCAAAAATGTTGCACTATATAAAAAACACATCTACAGGTGAAACTCGAAAAATTAGAATATCGTGCAAATGTTCATTTATGTCAGTATGGCAATTCAAAAGGTGAAACCAATATATGAGATAGATGCATTACATGCAAAGCGAGATATGTCAAGCCTTACTTTGGTATAATTGTGATGATTATGGCGTACAGCTTATGAAAACCCCAAATTCACAATCTCAGAAAATTAGAATACTGTGAAAAGGTTCAATATTCTAGGCTCAAAGTGTCCCACTCTAATCAGCTAATGAATCCATAACACCTGCAAAGGGTTCCTGAGCCTTTCAATGGTCTCTCAGGCTGATTCAGTAGGAATCACAAGCATGGGAAAGACTGCTGACCTGACAGTTGTGCAGAAAACCATCATTGACACCCTCCATAAGGAGGGAAAGCCCCAAAAGGTAATTGCAAAAGAAGTTGGATGTTCCCAAAGTGCTGTATCAAAGCACATCAATAGAAGGTTATGTGGAAGGGAAAAGTGTGGTAGAAAAAGGTGTACAAGCAGCAGGGATGACCGCAGCCTGGAGAGGATTGTCAGGAAAAGGCCATTCAAAAGTGTTGGGGACTTTCACAAGGAGTGGACTGAGGCTGGAGTTAGTGCATCAAGAGCCACCACAACAGACGGATCCTGGACATGGGCTTCAAATGTCATATTCCTCTTGTCAAGCCGCTCCTGAACAACAAACAACGTCAGAAGCATCTTATCTGGGCTGCAGAAAAAAAGAACTGGTCTGTTGCCCAGTGGTCCAAAGTCCTCTTTTCTGATGAGACCAACTTTTGCATCTCATTTGGGAACCAAGGACCCAGAGTCTGGAGGAAGAATGGAGAGGCACACAATGCACGATGCTTGAAGTCCAGTGTGAAGTTTCCACAGTCTGTGTTGATTTGGGGAGCCATGTCATCTGCTGGTGTTGGTCCACTGTGCTTCATTAAGTCCAGGGTCAACGCAGCCGTCTACCAGGAGATTTTGGAGCACTTCATGCTTCCTTCCGCAGATGAGCTTTATGGGGATGCTGACTTCATTTTCCAGCAGGACCTGGCACCAAAACTTTGGCTGCCAAAAGTACCAAAACCTGGTTCAATGACCATGGGATTACTGTGCTTGATTGGCCAGCAAACTCGCCTGACCTGAACCCCATAGAGAATCTATGGAGCATTGCCAAGAGAAAGATGAGGGACATGAGACCGAACAATGCAGTGGAGCTGAAGGCCACTATTGAAGCATCCTGGTCTTCCGTAACACCTCAGCAGTGCCACAGGCTGATAGCATCCATGCCATGCCGCATTGCGGCAGTCATTGCTGCAAAAGGGGCCCAAAGCAAGTACTGAGTACATATGCATGCTTATACTTTGCAGAGGTCCGATATTGTTCTATTTCCAATCCTTGTGTTATTAATGTCATGTAATATTCTAATTTTCTGAGATTGTGAATTTGGGGTTTTCATAAGCTGTACGCCATAATCATCACAATTATACCAAAGTAAGGCTTGACATATCTCGCTTTGCATGTAATGCGTCTATCTCATATATTGGTTTCACCTTTTGAATTGCCATACTGACATAAATGAACATTTGCACGATATTCTAATTTTTTGAGTTTCACCTGTATTACGTTCATTCTATAACTGTGAGAATATCAAATGAACAGCCAAAGGTTTCGAAATGTATACCTGAAAGTACATGAGTACAAAGTTCAAAATCTAATGTACCTGAGTATTAATCTTTAATGTCAGGATACATTTGTATAAAAGAGCATAGCCCTTATGATATTCTTGGTGCAAAACTGAAGCATTGTTGTAGAAACTGCCAAGATTTATTTCAATTCCAACCTCTTGTCCTGTTTTAATCTAATTCATAAACCAAAATTCCCTGAACATAAATTATTTTGGTGTTACACAGAAAACAATATAGCCAAGGTCTGTTGAGAAAATTAGGAAATAGTTGGACAAAGCTGGAAATAACTTTGTTAGCTCCACTCTTCCTTCACGAGCTCAAGATTAAATACATAGTACTACTTCCTCCAATTTTTTCCTGAAATACCAACCCCATAAGGTGAATTGGGCTGAGACAGAATGACTAGCCCAAAATCAACTGGTGAGCTTCCATGGCAAGGAGTGAACTTCAGACCAGACCAGACCTCCTTAACTACTTAAATAATACGAGGCAATAACAGACTTGCCCTAATCTATTGGAATTTGAGCCATGTGGTCTATACATGCAAGCAGGTTTCTTAGAACTGGGGCTTACCAGTTGGCCTTGGCCTTCAATAATTTAGCACAGATTAGACCACCCCTGATGCTTTGTCTTGCTTCAACTGTGCAATGAGTTTAGAAATCTCAGACTGGGTCACTGGAACTCAACTTACTAAAGCTTCTGGGCAGCAGTCTGGTGTACAAGTGAAGCTTTAACTGTCATTAAACTGAGTTCTAAACTAGTTGGCCCATACCTCTGGGGAAACTGAATCAAAATACAGGGATGGGGCTTTTGAAAAAGCAAGGGACGCAAAGAATCCAGATGGCGTGTAGTTTTTTTCTTTAATGATTTAATGAAGTTTTTTTTCCGTTTAGTTTGCTCTGCCATCATCTTTTTCCTCTTTAAAAGACCTTTGCCTTCTAGTACAATAGGATGGATAGAACTCAAGCTACTAGTTCTATATGATCTGAGAATATTAATTAGTTTTGTCCTGCCATCTGAACATTCTTGGTTGACTCAGGGCTTTGCACTGCACCTTACCTTGGGGTTCTAGGATGAAGTTTTAACCAGGACATCCTGAATACAATGATATCAGCGTTTGGAATGTAGATTCAATGGCATGCTGGTAGAAGAGGAAACTCTTGGCCCTTGGAGGAAACTAAATCAATAATACATGTTCTTCTTCACTGTTCCTTTTATTCAACTTATCACACCTGTTTTCATTCCCCCTTCTAGCAGAACATCTGCAAAAGAGTGGCCAAATTCTGCTTGATAGCCATTGCTATTCATTGTGACAGTTCAGTTTTCTCTGTTTAGAATCTTATGATCCTTCAGCATAGAATTATAAAAGTGTTATTTTATGGCTTTTACAAGTCATAACAGTATATAATAGCTAACAAATTTATATTTGTTTATGTCTACCTTATTGGAGTTATCATTTAAAATTTTAGTCACCACTGAACTAAAATTTATTTATTTATTTTTTTGTTTTAATAATTGTTGACTTGTTTGATAATTTTAGAAATCCTAGCAAATTAGCTCTGTGTATTATAGCTTTTAATGCCCTGTTTTATTTTATTTAATAACAGTTCATAGCTTTTTATCCTAATTGTTTTTAAATTGTATTTATTTTTTATCAGTGACCATAATAAACTACTAAAATATATACAGTTTTATCACATTTTACCCTAAAGAATTAGCCTTTTAAATGACTGTAGCTTTTATTTTTATGCACTGAATGACTTACCCATTGCAATGCTGAAAAACTGTCATTCAGAGCAGAAATGATAACATGAACTTGCTTTGACCTATCAACACTTTATGCTAATGTTAAGCAGTTAAAAGACTATCAATAAAACATATTGCTGTTAGCAAAGCTAAATACTGTATAATAAATTAAAAAGACAATTTCCATCAATTAGCACAGGACTAAAATGAACTGATAAAGAGATCTTTAATCTCTTTAGCACAACTAAAAGTTGGGGAAGCCTCTGAAAAAAATATTCCCACCCAGAACTGTTAAAAGCCTACACAGAATGGTTACCCATTTCACCGCTATTAAAGGAGGTGGTGATAAGGATCTTAAGAAACCATATTTGGGCCCCTCAATTTGAACAACTACAGGCTGATGTCTAATATTTCATATTTAGTCAAAGTGAACATTGAGGACACATTATTGATATCTGAATGTTTTGTATTTGGAGAGAGACAAGGGAAATACAATCCTCTCAGTACTCCTGGATCTCTCACTGGCACCGCGGGCAGTGAACGTGCACTTGTTATCATGTGCACTTGTTATTAATTGCTTTTTCACTCCAATTAAAAATGCTTCTATAATGCATTCAAGTTATCTCCGGGACAACATATTCCTGCATAGTCTATCCTATACTCTTAAGTGCCAACTTTTGAATATTCTACTATGGTTATCTTTAACAACAACAATTATGATTTTTTTCTTTGACTGGGTATTGGAACAAACTGCTGCTGCAGTGAAGTTACACTTTAGGATGGGGTTTAATGCATGGCTGAGTAACACCTTTGAAACAGGTGCTAGGTGGCACAGAAGAGCAGGGATAAAACGCCTTTTCTCAAATCGTTAGAACATCCACACCACTTGCAAGGTTCACATGGCTATTTCAAAAATTGTTCTTAGGTGCTTCAGTAGACCTGTTCATGCATAGCCATTTTACTTCACTGAGAAGTGGCCAGAGGCACTGGAGATGAGTAGCATACTGTATACAGTTGCTAAATGAATAAACACTGTAAGTGTAAATTTGCTTATCTTTTCAGATTGCTTTAAGATCATTTTAAATTCTCTCCTAATACCACAAATAAAGATAAGCAACCACAAATATGATGGAGCATTTAGTCAGCTGAAGCTTAGTTCGGATTAATTAGCTATAATAGCACATTATGGTTTGCATATCTTATTGTAGCAGCATGGCTGAGCCTGTGGGGTAGCAATAGTGATAGGAGTAGTTTTATTTATTATGCTCTCACCACAAACCATAGTAAAAACACAGAATAAAATAACTGAAACAGTAATATATTACAATTAATCATAATGTCATAATATAAAATAAAGGCTGTCTAAAAGGTCCATGACATACAATAATAGCTATAGATTACAAGTAACAGGTAAGAATTTATTTCTGTTAAAGAAACTGCACAAGGGTCCGTGACAAATAAGTGCTTTTTAAAAACTTTTTAAAAAGAGTGGTGGTTTGCGGTGAGAGCATAATAAATAAAACTACTACTATCACTATTGCTACCCCATAGGTTCAGCCATGCTGCTACAATAGTATATGCAAACCATAATGTGCTATTATAGCTAATTAATCTGAGCTAAGCTTCAGCTGACTAATTGCTCCATCATATTTGTGGTTGCTTATCTTTATTTGGGGATATCTGGAGAGAATTTAAAATGATCTTTCAAAAGCTTCAGTGCTTTTTTAAAACTTTTAAAGGATCCAGTTTCAGATATAATCTTGGTGGGAATCTAGTCCAAAGAACTGAAATCAAGTGAGAAATCACCCTTAACTGTGATGTGGCTATTCATCTATGTGGCTGAAGCAAATGTCCCTGGACTGATAATCCAGTTAAGTACAAAGGGACATGAGACACTAGCTTGTTCTTTCAAATAACTGGATGTTGATGTCAGTAAAAGATTGCTGGCCTCCTCTCCCAAAAGCACTTCGATCTACACATAATTATGTGTAGTTTGGTGATGTGCTTTTTAGTTACTGCTGCTGCCACCACCTATCTACCAGAGTGGTTTTCTTTACATGGCATCCTCCTTCCAACTTTGGCATATGATAGAGATAGAACCCTACAACCTGTGTGCCTTACTGGCAAGAAAAATAAGCTGATAAAAATGAAATAAATTCTATAGTACCACCTTCTTGGCCCCATAGTGTGAAATGTGTGACTAGGGAAATCAGCTCCCCTGTCTTTGGAAATAAATCAATTTCATAAGATATATACAAAATCAATTCTACAATAAAAAAGAGAAAAGTAAAAAATCCTGCAAAAGAGTCAATGAGGGAAGAATTAAAAACAAAGTTGTGAAACCCACAGCATCTCAAAAAAATCTGTAATGGAAAATATAAACAAGGAAAATTAGTTCTCTCGCCATAAAGTTTAAATAGCTACACGCATTTCAAAATAAAAGAAATATTATGCAACAGTTTTAGCTCAAACTTGTTACTATTCCTTAGGCACAAATTGTGGCAAACATCTGCTTGCTTCTCTGGAATTTCCAGTTTCCAATTGATTCCAACCTTTAATCAGATGCTCAAGAATAATGTTCCTTAACTCCTTTTCCTTTACAAAGGGGAAGATGCTGGGAGGAATCTCCTGCTCTATGCTAACGTAAGGTTTGAAACAAAGTGATATTAACTGGAAAATCCTGCAGTTTGCATGACAGTTGATGATCTGAAATACCATGGAAAGCACATTGGTTTTGCAAGACCACTAATCTTTAATACATCATATAAAAAAACCTTTGCCACTGTAAAAACTCCTCTATGTTTTAACTTAATGTTTTCAATAAATATTAGCCCCCCATCCCTCAAAAAAGATTTATAACCAATAGTTCTTAACCAATAATTTAGAGAATGCATTCCCCAAATGTTGTTGCTATTGAATATATATATCTTTCTGTATCAAAAACAGATGTTTTAACCATCCGCTCTTTTCTGCAATATACAGTACATGAAATAATACATCACACTGCAATATCAATTTTGTGCAATTCTCTGGTAAGATTAAATAAAACTGTTTCTAAAGCTTGTATCAAAACACGTGAGGTACAAGTACTCTACCAACCCTAACTCTAGGTGGATAAAAATAATTAATTCCTTACCCAGATTCTCCCTGGAAACCTTCCAAGTCATCCTTTTGCTCAGCTAGGGTAGACTCTAAATCCAAGTAGGTACCATTGTGAGACAGCTGCAGTGCACAGTCATCAAGCTGAAAAAGAATTTAACAATTTAGAATTTGTTGTTGCAATAAGACTTCTATCCAGCAAACCATCTTACATTAACACTATAAAGCAAGGAGAAATCAAATTGTTAACATTTTTATTTTGCCCTCCACACTATCCATTCCTCTCAGCAAATAATAATAAAAAAAAACAACAACGCTAAATTGGAAAGACCAGGGAAATTATGGTTCCTACTGCAGGACTGCTTGTTTAACTGCAACTCAAAAGCTACTTCTCAGGATTCTTTTTTAATAACAACCACTCTTATTCATTCAAATAAGATATTCTAGCATGTTCGCTAACATATACAGTGCTTAAAAGTTTGTGAACCCTTTTGAATTTTGAATATTTCTGCATTTATTCCTCAATAAGTAAATGAACAAGTATAATATTTTTGACTCATTTGTTTAATTGGGTTCTTTATCTAGTTTTAAACAGATAAAGTTTTAGGACACATTTATGCATAACTACTGAAAATGGAAAAGGGTTCACAACTTTTAAGCACCACTGTAAATATACCGTCACCACATTATTACCAGTGATGGCCTGTAATTATCATGCATACTGATTTGTAGCTGTTTAATTCCTATACATATACTTTGTCCCACATGTTTGTATGAAGGTATGAATGGCTATGTATAAAAGATGGAGTACATGGACCCCTCTCAATGCAGACTAGAAAAGCCGAATGGTCCATTATGGAAAATATCAATTTCTGCAGTATGTAAAAAAGTATCCAAATGAAGATTTCTAAGAAGCCACAACAAGAGAGGATTCTCAAAACACAAACCAGTTCTCAAAACAAGGAATAGCTCATATATTAACTACATGAAGCAATGCCACTCAAGTGTAAAAATACTAAGAGGCATGAGAAAAGTACCAAGCTGGGCTTGGCCTAGCCTAACTGGATGTTGTAAAAAGCTATTACACTGACTGAGGTACAACATCCTGTCTTGATTCTTCTGGAACGCAAACTTAGCCTATCCAGCTAGAATCTGAAATGGGTAGGTTTGCATGAGTTTGTGTGTAAGCAAAGTTTTTAGTTCCTAAAGTTAACAATAAAAATTGTTAACCTGCTTTGTTTTCATTTGCTGGATTAATAAAAACAAATATTACTGGCATGTTATAAAACCTTTTCTCTGCAAACTTCTATGTGTTTTTTCCCCACAAATTGTAGGTTCAATTAATTGTACTAAATCATGGAATGTATAACATGAGGCCACAGGGCTGCATGCAGACCCCAAATGTTGCAGCCACCCCCCATGAATAAGTTATAAAGGGAAGACTATTAAATACAGTAATTGTATTTAATGAAACAGAGCCTCTGAGTCAAGTTTGACTCCTGGTGACTTCATAGTCATGGCATACGTAGCTTTCTTTGCAACAGTATGGAAGTGATTTCCAGTGCTTCCTTCCAGAATGTTTGACTTCCAAGTGTAGCATGTAGCCTTGGAATTCAATTGAATCTCCTATCCAAATACTAACAAGGCCAATCCTGCTTAGCTTTCAAACCCACAAGGTCAGCCAGATGCCATCAACTGCTGAGACCACTGCATTTAATTACATGTATTTATTTTGGTCCAAACCCCACCCCATTTTATGATATCTGGCATTCCATCAAAAAGATCAAATATGGCCCCTGCCCTGAAAAAGGTACATACCTCAGTTTTAACCAATGGTTGGATCTTCACATGTGAAGCCATAAATCAATCAAAGAAAGGATCTTAAAATTTATTTAAGGATCTTAAAATATGGAATTTGCTGTTTTATAAATAGCTTTGGCCTTACCAAGCTTGGGCTATAACAAATAAGATAATTTTATGTAACTGGAAAGAAAGTCAGTCTCCTAATTTTAAGGAATGGATCCTTAAATAAGTTTGTTATCTGCTTTTGAAAGGTCGCCATGCTTTAAAAATGAGAAGATGACACATTGGGCTGCCATAACCTATTTAGGAAAGTTGGACTCTTAGATAACCAGTTTCAGGAATCTGGTGACCAGAAACTTGAACCAGCATCCTGAAACATAGTGCTAACCACTGCAGCTACTGAAGCAGTGGGTTAACGTCACTGAATTGAATTGTATATTTTTCTATTATGTTTTGGGAGAAAATACTGATTATTTTTTATCACCCCTCCAATTATGTTGACATTTTAAAGTGTAAACCCACTCCCCAAGAGTAAAGTAAATGGGCAAAAAATTCCCCCTTCATATTCTCTTGTGAGATAATTAATTCAAGTAAGTATCCAAACTACGGAAGACAACCTGTAGCCTAGGGGTTAAATGCAACCACCTAGTAGCCCACTTGTAATCTTGGAAACAACACAAGATTGCGCAAGCTTTAACTGGGTAGCAAAATGCTAAAAGCTTAGCAGTGCAATATTTAGCTTAAAAACACAAAAGAGTGAAAATGAAGTGTCTGAAATATCTCTAATGGAAGCTAATGGGTTTCAATAACCATTGACTGGTTACTTTACATACTGTGTATATAGGTATCAACCTAAGGTTTTATATGTATTAATTATACTATATTAATTTTTAAATCTGTTTTAAGTGTGAAAAATAAATACTAAAGAAGGGAACATTTAAAAACAATTTACACAAAGCATAAATAATTCAGTAAAGTACCCTAAAATAACATGCTAAAAATTACAAAAGAGCTTTAACAACTAAGGTACAGGATATAAATCAGAACATACATCAGCACTAATTTAACTAAAAGCCTGGGTGAATATCTTAGGCTGGTGTTGAAAGCTTTAAACAGCTTAGTGCCAACTGCTACCTGAGTGGTGAAGGAGTCTACAAAGATATGTTTGTATCCAGAATATCCTTTCTTAAATTGCACATAGCAATTTGCTAGCAGATGACTCACCCTTAAGAGGGCATCTCCATTAGATGTTAGTTGAAAGAAGAGCATATACGGGAGCAGGCACTCCTTTAAGGTCCAAATTCTAAGCCATATCAGGCTTTATATACCATAATGAATAACTTGAATTTGACTCAGCTAGAGCAGCTGTTTCAGAAGATGTGTAATATATTCACAATAGGCAACTTACCTGAGTTATTTTGCACTACCTGCACCTTCTCAGTCAATCTGAAAGGGTAGCATAATAATCCAATCTTGAATTTACCAAGTTTTCCTTGTTCAGAAATGGCCTCAGTGGTTTCAATCTCATCTATCTCACCAGATGTTCTTGGTTTTATGGAAAGGTTCCATCTCCCATTATCAGCGGGAATTCCTCAAGTTTGGTTTTGGGTCCTTTGTTATTTCTTTTATGCACTCTTCCCCTAGGCCCCTGTTTTTGTCTTCCCAGTCCAATTATTACACAATGACTTTCAGGTTTATTCATCTATCCATGTTCTGGATGATATAATGCAGACATCTCTTCCCAACTATTTAGGTAGGATTTCGAAGTGGATGTGCTACCAACAAATTAAATTGACCTGGTAAGACACATATTGTATTCTATCCTGATCATTTCATCCCTCCCTTTCCTGTTTTTGCTGATTTTTAATGCTGCTAGTTGTGGGTCTCCTTGATCATGAGGAACCAAGAGCCCAAATCAATGACATACTTATGGCTTATTGAAATATTGTTCAAATCTGTAATTTCCATTTGATGAATATTTTTAAGATCCATTAGTTCCTCAGTACTGAAACAAGTAGGCAACTGGTTCATGCCCTAATTCTGTCTCACTGGGATTACTGTGGCAGCCTCTTAACCAGAGTACCTCATTCTGCCTTTTTTTGTGTCCAGAATACTGCTCTTCATACTATTCTGGATTTTCCTTTTTTACTTCTACCTCTTTTTATTGCCACCCATTATACTAGTTAGGTATTCATGAAAGATACTATACCCACTCCTTGTTTAGTGACAAAGTTCCATTCCAATGACCATATTGTTAAGCAAAATGGTCCCTAAGTGAACATGCAACTGAAAGAGAGAGAGAGACAAGCTGCAAAGATCACTGGTTGCTGCCGTCTCATTTAGATAAAGTTCTCTGGTACAGCTATGCCAGCATTACTCACTCCAGTGCGCATTGTTGTCAGGTGCATGAAATTCAGTTGCAAATGTGCACATTGTTCAGAAAATTAATTTATTACCATCATATTTGTGAATGGTCGCTAACTGAGGTAGTCGCTAAACAAGAAGTGGGTGTATTATAAATTGCTGGTATTGTCCCATTGTGCTCTGGGTATGGGCAATCCAGCTATTTGAAAAACCTGCTAGTAGCTCATGAGCCTGTGCATTTTATCTGATGACCAGGCAAGAATTGTCTGGTTCTCCCATATACTAGTATAGCCACGTTGTGGTAGAAAGTCTTTCTCACTTAGCTTCAGTTCCCCGGAATTGTTTCCCACTAGAATTATGTTTTGAAGCAGGTCTACTAAAGATTTAAAAAGTACACTGGCCCTTAATGAAACTGATAACATTTTAAATATCTGAATGTATAAATGTTGATTGTATTTTTATGTCATGGGCCTTTTAGTCTAAAGACTCATTATTTTATTGTGTTTTTACAACTGTTTTTAGAAGTTTTTATAGTATTAATTGCTCATTTGATTCTATGTTGGTACAGGTGCATGATAAATTTATTTCTACTATTCTACTAGCTGGAAAAATGCATTCCTTGCCAGTGGCTCCCTGTGCCTTCACTGATAATGATAACCGCAAGCATCCGCTGCTGGCCAATCTGATACATAACAAAGTGGCAAAATTTTCATTCAGGCATCATGATGCAAAGTAAAATTGTGTGGTGAACATCTTAGGTACTAATCTGTGCAGTCCAATTCAGCTCAGGCAACCTGTCTAATTCCCAGACAAGAAAATCACTGATTCATAATGCCTTCATATTGTTGAGATTTAGCTTCAACTTACTGATGACCCTCATATACCCCAGCACCCTGTTCCAGTCCAAAGCTTTTACAACCTCTTCTGACTCAAATGATATAAAGATATAATGTTGGGTATCAACAGCACACTACTAAAACTTTACTTCAAATCTCCTTCTGACTGCCCCCAAAGTTTCATAATCTTGAACCAAATTGGGGACAGAATGAAACAGTGTGGAGCCCTGTTAATTAACTGCCATATAGTTAGGGTTTTTTGAACATACTTCCACAGGTAGGAACAGAACTACTATAATGCAGTGCTCCCAATTCATAACCGCTAAAGTAGATCAACTCATTAATGCCTCCACCAACAGTATTAAGGAGGGACCAAAAAGAACCAGCAAAGTTATTATGCAACAATCTGATGGTAAAGGCTACCTTACTTATTTTATTTAAATTTATTGGTCACCCAACTCCAGAGCGGACTTCCTATTTATTTTATTATTTATTATTTATTTTTTTTTTAATATATTTTTGTAGACTACACTCTTCTTCTTGAGCTGCATCCTCAACGAAGAGTATCAATGCCCTCTCCCAAGTGTCTTGGTGAGCACTGATTTCATTCTGGTGCCAGATTAAGACTTGATTATTTACACCAACCCTTTAAACTTGTTGCATACAATTCAGTATGTTTTATTTTATCAAAACTATCAATGTTTTAAAGATATCATTAATGTATCCATTTACTGGTTGCACCTTGTCCCTGTGCAAACACACATAAATACATTTATATGTAAATATAAATAAATCCAATTTATATAGATGCCCAACTCAACAAGTGACTCTGGGTGGTGAACAGAATTACAATAGAATAAAAACAACCCAAATAACTAACACAATCAAGAAGCGGGTCTTGGGGCCCTAGGCCCGGGAACAGAACCAGGTCTTTAGGGCCTTACAAAAGGCTAGCAGGGTCGGGGCCATCCTGATCCCTGGAGGGAGAATTTTCTATAATGCCGGTTCTACAGCAGAAAAGGCACATCTTCTAGGCGTTCTTTGGCCGATGGGACCTGAAGCATGCCCATTCTGCCTGACTAGATTGGACGGGTATAAATAACTGGGGAGAGACAGTCTCTGAAGTAACCCAGTCCTAAACCATGAAGGGCTTTAAAGCTTTTTACATGCTTCTGATGCTTTACTCAAAATAACCATCATCTTCTGAGGCAAGCTACACAATGTAACCATCTGTGATCCAGCTAACTGGACATCAAAATGTTTAGCAAAGGCCTGTCTAAGTTTGTCTTTTAAGGACCCAAATATAAATGCTACAACTTACAAACTCACATGTTGACCTCTCAGAAGAGGAAAAATAATTCTCTTTTGTTACCCCCAAAGCTGGTGACCTTAAACCATTCATTTTTACGCAAGGAACTTCAAAGGGATTTACCAAGAAATTTAACTCCTTTTCCTCTACCTTGAATCACTACTATTCCTATCCTGCTACAGGTACTAATTAAGCTGGAAATGCTACAATATTACTGCTGAGTTCAGTTTGTTTATGCTGGTCCCAGACTATATTTCATTTGTTCCCCACATCAATAAACTTACCAATGAGTATGTATCATGCATCTGCTGCTACAGACTTGTTGTGAAAGTTTATTTCAAAATACACATCAATTTTTAGATCTGCTAGAGCAGGGGTTCTCAAAGTATGGCCCGCGGGCTGAATATGGCCCGCCAGGGTCATTTATCCAGCCCGCCTGCCTGATTGCCCGCCGCTGCTATCAGAAGTGGAAGTGTCGGGGCTGTGTCGGGAGCTGCAGGCGATGCACAAGGAGGGAGATCACAGAGTTGGACTATTCTACATGACAGGTATGCTGGGTCCGGCGGCCCTCCTCCTCTTCTCATGTTTTTTTCAAACTATAGTCTGCCCCCCCCAACATTCTGAGGGACCATGAACTGGCCCCCTGTTTAAAAAGTTTGAGGACCCCTGTGCTAGAGTCTTCCTTAGTCTTTCTGCGAAAATCGAACATAGCCATTGATAGATAAGGTAGATAGACAGCAAATGAGGATAATGGTAACAAGATCTGAAAGTATCTTGGTTCAGAATATCTGCTGTGCTATGTTCACTGAAATTGATGCTTTAAGAAATTTATAGAGCAACTGAATTTCTACAAAATAGCTAAAGTCCAGAAAGCGCCACTATTATTAAAATAAACTATTTTAACAAGTATTATTAAAACAAATAGGAGAAGGAAGGAGTATTATGTATGTTTGCTGCCTTGAGTTACTTATAAAGTAATAAAGGTGAGATAAAAATATGTTTTTGATATGATATCCAGTAAGATCTTTCATACACATTCCAAGATTTGGGAAAGAAAAAGATCTCAATTTTCTTAAAATGAACTAAATGAGTTTGCAAAAATAAACAAAAGTTTTCAACAAGCCATATAATCTGAGCCTAGAATGTAAAATAAAACTGAATTATTAACAAATAATTATTTTGAAATGGCATTTTCATATTGGCTATGTTCAAAACAAAGGGAATTAAATTATTTCAGTGAAGAAAAAATTAAATAAAGCTCCTGTACCTACAGAACATTTTAAACTATTTCATAATAATAGAAATATAAATACAGTTAGTCCCCAGTTAAAGAATGACTTCCATTCCCAAGGTCTACCTCAAATCAAATTTCTTTGTAAGTTGGAACAGTATTACTGTATAATACTGTATAAGTAGTATTGTGCAATTAACTTGAACCATTGTGTTTTTAACTCAAATCATTGTGTATTTAATTCAAATTTTGCTACAACAGGCTCCATCCTTCACTATGAGTCGTCCATAAATTGGGCGTTCTTAATCATGGACTCTCTGTAATAGAAATTTAAATAAACAATAGGAATATAAAAATTATATTTTATATAAAAACATAAATATTTTAGCTAAGTATTATAAATCCTGCTGTGATCTAAAATAGACTGGCTAAATCTAAAGCTGCCTCATGTTTCCTATACACTTCAGTTAGCCATGTGTCTGTGTAACCCCACTGCATTTTAAAATAATTACCTCAGGAGAGAAATAATTTTCCCTTAAAATAAATTTAATGTATTTTTGGAGATCAATGCCAAAGCATTGCTCAGCTGTATTATCAGAACAACTTGATAATTCTGTTTTTAATGTTCTTTTAATTAATGCTGTTTTTTAAAAATAATTGTTAGCTGCCTTGAATTGGGCAGGGGGGTAGAAAAGTGGGTTATAAATCCCATAAATTTTAATAATTGGCTCAGTTTCCAGTACAAAAGACAGCCAAGACAAGCCTCTGAAACTATTAGGAACAAAAAGCTGTAATTCATCTTTTCATGTATTTCAGCATCTGAGTTGTCCAGATAAATGCTAAGTACATAACAGTACCTAATATCTGTATACATGTAAAATCTTTTCACATTTAATGCTTGTCTAAGCAAATTGTTAATCATTTTTTCCCTAACTATAAATGCTTGATTAAGCTACTATTCTCCACTATATGCATTTGAATACAAATTTGGGCCTAAAAATCCCATTTTGTGAGCCCAAAATAACTTGTCTCAAATCTTACACTTAACATTTTAAAACATTCTAATTCCATCAACTGGCCACAGATGTGGAAACTTATGGTCCATGTGTAAAGAAAGACCCTAACTAACAAGCCCAGTTATAGAAGTTTTACTTATTTGGGGTAAGGCTGTTGCATGACTCTGGCTCTGCATGTCACATTTAGCTAGCTATAAATCAACTACATGGGCAGGGTTCGCTAAGTTGGCTAATTTATGGTTCATTAAGGAAGCAGGCTTCCTTTAAACATGATGGAATCATGGAGTTGGAGAGGAGCCATTCATGCCACTGAGTCTCTGCTGTGCCTAATTAAGCATCTCCAACAAATGGCTGTCTAGACTGAACACATCCAGTGAAAGGTGCCCACCACTACTCTGGTTCATTTGTTCCAGTACTGCTCTTACTGCTTTTTTTCTAATGTTCTATCAGAATGTGCCTTCCTGTAATTTAAATACATACATTTGTGTTCTGAACTCTGAAACAATGGAGAACATGTTTTGACCTTCTGCTGCATGAAAAGTTCTATAATTTCATATCTCAATCTTTTCAAGGCTAAACATTCTCAAGTCTTTCAATCTCTCTTCATGGAACTTAGTTACTAGCTCCTGACCATGCTCAACATTCTCTGAATCTGTTCCAGTTTGTCTGATCCTTCTTAAAGTGCAGTGCCCAGAACTGCACCCAATACTCAAGATAGGGTTTGACTAATGCAGGTAAAGTGAAATTATTACTTTCCTGTAATTTAAAACCTATACTACTGCTAATACAACCTAAAACTGCAATTAACTCCTTTCTAATAATGTCATACTGCTAACTCATATTCAGTTTGCAATCAACTATTTCAAGATTCTTTCAAAAATACTATTAACAAGCCAGATATCTCCCATAATATACCTGTGCTCTTCTGAATGAAGCACTTGCAATTGTTTCTGTTATTTCAGCCCATTTCTTTAACCTATCAATACTATTTTGCATGTCCTGTCTCCTAAAGCAGGGGTCCCCAACCCCTGGGCCACGGACTGGTACCAGTCCATGGCCTGTTAGGGACCAGGCCGCAGAGCAGGAGGTGAGTGGCGGGCGAGCAAGTGAAAACAGCCACTCTCCATCACTCACATTACCACCTGAGCTCTGCCTCCTGTCAGATCAGCGGCGGCATTAGATTCTCATAGGAGCATGAACCCTACTGTGAACTGCGTATATGAGGGATCTAGGTTGCATGCTCAGAATCCGACACCTATTTTACTCCGCACATGGCCCGCCCATTATTTTATTTACCACTTCCGTCCATGCCTCTTTCCCGCACTGCACACTTGTCTCAGTCAGAGTTTTGGTAAGTTTTTTTTTTTTAATCTGTTCAATCGTGTCTGATTCTTCAGAGACTACCTGGACAAGTCCCTGCAGTTTTCCTGGCAAGGTTTTTTTCAGAAGCGGTTTGCCATTGCCTCCTTTCTAGGGCTGAGCCCAGCTGGCAGTTGCAGAGGAGTCGGATCTTCTGTTGCAATGCGTCTTTCCGACGTTTGCGTCTAGGCGGGACCAGCAACCGATTCCTATCTCCACGCAAAGCACTGCCAGCATTTCCTCCCACCAAAACAAAAATAGAAATAATAATAGAAATAATAATAATAATAGAAATAAAGTTTACAATAAATGTAATGCGCTTGAATCATCCCTGTGGAAAAACTGTCTTCCACAAAACCGGTCCCTGGTGTCAAAAAGGTGACTGCTGTCCTAGAGTACTAATAAACATTCCTTCTACTTCTTCATCCAAATCATTAATGAAAATGTTGAAGAGTAGAGGGCCAAGTACAATGTTCCCTGATCATATTTCCATCAATCTGACACTTCAATCCTACCATTCTACCTTCTTTTCACAAGTTGCACGGTGGAACACTTAACACTCATACCAGTGAAGAGGAGCCAAAAGAGAAGTCAGATATTTCTGTCTTTTCTTTGCTACTGTTAACATTTTGTTGTACTTCTTGACCAGATGGCACTCTGATTCTTTAATTTTGAACACAAAGTAATCTTTTTTGTTTTTCTTAACCTGATTTTGATTTTTAATCTGATTCTGAGGTCACAATTCCAGTTCATACTCTGATCCTATTTTATTTTCTATATGTGTCCCTTTTGTTTTTCAGAATTTCACTAAGCTTTTTATAGTCACACCAGCTGCTTCTGCTGTCATCCTTCCCTCCTCTCACTCTACTGGAATTATTTGCAATTGTTCTTTTAGTATTTTTCTTTCTTAGGAATGCCAAAGCAACTTGAATTTGTTTTCCTATTACTTTCTTCTGCTATAGGGCACTAAATATTATTGCTTTGAAACTACTTTTTTTGAAAACCAAAATATGTGTCTGACTACACAAAGCTTTAGCTTGACTTAAAATCAAGAACTTTAGCATTACATAATTACTTTCTCCTATGTGCCTAATATGAGCATTTCCATTTCTGCAACCAAGTATTCCTCAAAAATTAACAAGTCAAGCATAGTTGGATCTCCAATAGAAGAGAATATACGTAGCTCAGGGTTGAACTGTAGAGTCCTTGGTGCTCTCTGAGCTTGGTTGTTTGCTTGCAGATGTTTCATTACCCAACTAGGTAACATCATCAATGCAAGTAAGTGTGGGGTCTGCTCCCTGTTTCTACCAAGGAGAACCCCCCCCCCAACAAAACTGGCAGGGCAAGCTACTGAATACAAACAAAGAAGCAAACCCCACACTTACTCACACTGATGATGTTACCTGGTTGGGTAATGAAATGTCTGCAAACAACCAAGCTCAGAGAGCACCAAGGACCCCATAGATGGATCTTCTTTTGCCTTCCTTTAAACTTCTCTGTCCTAATACTTCTCTGTAACAAAGTTCAATAAGAACAAACCAGAACATAGTATAACAACTCTAAGATTGGTGAAACTCAAAGGGATGAATTCCAAAGCAGAGCTGGAAGGTGGTTTAAATCCCTCCCCCTCCATTCTCCTATAGTCAAAGAGATAACTACTTATTATGGAACTGCTTTTACATTTCCATTCAAAATCAAAATACCAATATTAAATACCCTTTTTCATACAGTTAGATTCTTGGGCAAGAACACACTGTCCCTGTTTTAAACAAAGAAAATGTGGTGAATGAAAGCAATGTTAAGGGAGCCAGTGAAAAAAATATCTGGATTTACACTGCCACTTTCAATCATTGGTTTTAATGAACCCAGACTTGTTGTTCTATGTTGGGAGTTTCTAACTAGGATTCATCAACATAAGTTTAATTACTTAATAATCAGTCAATAGGAAAAGAAAGTTCTATGCCCATTTTCCTCACAAATGTAACTCTTGTTGCTAAGCAACTGAAATCTAGTTTCCTTAAACTCTATTGCTCCTTTTAAAGGACCCAGGAGCGGAGGAAACAAAAGAAAACAGTAGCTGGCTTCCAACAAGTTATCTGAAGAGAATTAAATCTGTTATGCCCTATTCAGAATTAACAATTGAAGTTCCACATTGTCTTTAAATAAAACTGACTCTGTTCTATCTGTGCTTTTAACTATCTTAAGCTTTAGACTGACCCAGAAGGAAAGGGAGGGATCATTTGCCACCAGCACATTATAATAACCTGTCTTTAAAACCCATGAAAGTTCAAGCCTATCTCCTCCAACCATTCAGAGCCACCCCCGCCCCCATGCTAGTGGAACAGGCAAGTAAGTCAACAGAAAAATAATATACTTGTTGCCGTGTCAAAATAAACTCTAAGGTCTGCTTTTGCTTCCATCTTTCTTTACATTCTATACTGAGATGTTATTGAATGGCTTAGAAGAAAGGACAAAATTGCTGTTTTCTGCCAACAATGTTTTTAATTTGCATTCTTTAAGCTTTTGAGCTAGTTGCCCTAATGATAAAGTTTGAAATACTTAATTTTGTAAATTCCTCTGACTTCAAAAGTTTCCTGGACTATTTTAAGTAGAAGACATTACTTTTGTGCCAATGTTGTCTACTCTTTTTCAGTCACAGACCCTTTTCATTCAAGCCCAGCCATGACAACCCCAATTCAGAGGATTCCAGGTCATCTTCTAGAGAGCCCTTTCAATTCGCCTGGAAGCCTTGGCTAGGCCTATTCTATGAGCTCACCAACAGCATCTGGCAAACTACCTTCCTGAGAAGCCTGTGCCCCATTGTGGGCCTTCTAATTAAGGAATCTCTGATCAGCTCCCAAGGGAACACAAGGGCTCTGTTGAAACACAGGCTGAAAATGGTATGAACTGTTACTGACAGTTATAATTAGCTTTAGCAAAGGACAACTTGGATTATTGTTGGCTGAATCATTTCCATGTTAAACACATTCACCATTTTCAAGGTGTAGTATTGGAGGGCATAAAAATATAAAAGGAGAACGCTATTTTGCAGCACAAAATATTTTGCCTCCCTAGGATTTGATTAATTTTAGCAAACTGTTCTCATAATTATACATAGAGAGTGCAGTCTAATTTAACCTTTTTTAAATTGATTTGCCCTGCAACCCTAAACCAACTTTTACTGGGATGTTTCACTGAACTCAATGAATTTAGTTCAGAGCAAACATATATAGGATTGTAAGAGCTGCTTTTCCTGGAGAACCATTTGACTGACAGGTTTGAGCTAAAACATGTTTCAATCCATTCCTTTTTTACTCTTGTGTGGCCACTTAGCTATTTATATGCTAATAGGCTTAGCTCCTGTCTCAGTTTCTTTTGACTACAGTATTTTATTTTCTAGTAGATGCACAGATAATAACTCCAGTGGCAACGGACAGAAACCATGAAGTTTTTCAAAGAATGACCTCTATGACCTCTAGTCACTCTTAGAGGCACTGAAAGTAATTGTGATTCAAGTGAAACAGAATATTTGCAGCTTATACAAAACAATTCAGTTGACAAGCCCATATATGAAAAGTGGTTTCTTAGCATGAGAGAAGCAATCCTGACAAACGCTTTGAGTCTGGCACAATCCCCAGTTTTTGAGTCATGTGAATGTGAGACCAGATGTAATAAAGAAGCGAGGAACATTTTATTCACATTTTATTTATAGCTCCTTTTTAAAAGGAAAACCCAGGGCCTTTACATAAGCACTGTAAAATAAAGCTAGCTTCCTGCCACTTCACTTTACCATTGCCAACTGCAGGATGGCTAGCTGCGGAGGAACGCTGCTCTGTGCCTGGGACCTAATTACAGTTAGTGTCTCTCTTGCTTTTTTTGTGGACAAGGCCAGCCCAGCAATATGATTCCTCAAGAAGCATCAACAACATTGCTTTTGGGTGCCATCTATGAATACTTGCTATAAAGGAAGAACAGGGAAAGATGTGTTAAGGATTCAGTGATTTGGTGTGACAAGAATCAACCAGCCCAGAAAATGCAAAGGTTGCTGGGGGGGAAGGGATGACAGATGAATATTCTGATCAGAGGGAGAGAGAAAGAGACAGTTAACATTTGTTGATAATGTTAACAATAGATAATCTAAATGATTATGTCCAAAACATATTATGCACAGAACTAGCTATAATTAATTGAAATAACCATTCTTAACTGAGAAATAACATGAGAACTGAAAAGCAGGAAGGAGAGCTTGTATTTCTTTTCCACCCTATAAAAGTAAGAAATCTTAACTAAAAAGTAAGAATACTTTGCTTTCCTGGGATATGCCAGGATCTCACAGGAGTACAGCTGAAATAATTCCTCCCTCCCCTTTCAGAAGCAGGGAGATGGGTGTAGGGGAAAGGGGGGGGGGGAGATTAAAAAAAAAGCTAAAGCTGATAGCTAGGGTTGAAAAAGAGTTATTGGGCAGCTTCCCCTTCAGACTTCCAGGAAATACTTTTGAAGAACAGTTGCTACTTCCGGTTAGGTGCAAAACTGCCCATCAGAATGAGCCAATCAGAAGCAAGTACCACTTCTATTCACACTAGGTTAGGCAGCCATTTTGCTGATTAAGTATAAAATATTTTGTTTGAATAAAGGTAGCAGTCAGCAAAAAAGACAGAAAGGAGGTATTCACTACCAGATAAAGAAGCTTTCTCCATCTTTGATCTTAGGGCTGTAATTCTCTCTGGAACTTACCAGCAACTATTCCTAAAAGGGAACTAACTACTGGCTGGAGAGCACCACACTGGGTATGAACAGTAGCCTGGTATTACAAAATTACAATTTTCTCTCTTTTTCTGCTATTTTTATTTCAAAATACAATTTTGTATTTTAGTACAAAAAGAGATCTTACATGTAGCACACAGAAAAAAAAAACTCTAGAATCAAATGTGAACACAGGAACATTTTCCAATACGTGAAGTTTTCTTTCTCATTTTGCTTGATTTTTTTTCCTCTTCAGGTTTCAGTCTTAAGAGGTAGACCAGACAAGAAACACAACCAGATGAACTAATTCTACTTTATTGTAAGGTTACATTAGTAGAATCTTGCAAGTATGAAAGTACTTCTCTCCCCCTGTCCCCTTTACAGCCCAAGAAACTTTACAGCCCAAGAAACTGCCCAGAGTCACCCCACAGTGAGATGGGTGGTGACAAATTTGAAATATAAATAAATAAATAAAAATAAACAAACTAGGGAGAAGTTCTTCTGAGCCTCTTGCCCTGCCCACATTCCTGCTGTGGGCTAAGCTGCCTTTTATCTAATGGTTCCCTTGGCTGTGTCTCATTGCCTTGACTCCCAAGGTCATTCCGCATACCATTACATCAGGGTACCTTAATATGGTGGCAAATAAAAAAAGAAAAGTGTCAAGTATAGATTGACTTATATTACAAGAGTGGGATCCAACATCATAAAGGTCTTGCATAGCTCAACAACCTCATCAAATCTGGAGAGCATCAACTAGTTCCGGCATGGGTAGAAAGATAAGTCTCAGTATAGAGTCACTTTTTGGTGAGATGGGCGGTATCTAAATTTGAAATATAAATAAAATAAATAAATAAAATCTCCTGCCTCAGTAATACAGGTAGTCCTTGGTTAACAACAGTAATTGGGACCAGAATTTCTTTCACTAAGTGATGCAGTCATAAAATGTGATGTCACATGACATCGCTTAGCAATGGCAATGCCTGCAGTTCCCACTGCCATTGTTAAATGAGGATTGTGGGTCATTAAGTGAAGACCTACTTGCAACTTCCTGCTGGCTTCCAACAAGCAAAGTCAGTGGGGAAGCCAGCTGGAAGTTACAAATCCCAGGTGGTTTG
The DNA here is from genome assembly GCA_030867105.1 of Liasis olivaceus. Taxonomy (NCBI): domain Eukaryota; kingdom Metazoa; phylum Chordata; class Lepidosauria; order Squamata; family Pythonidae; genus Liasis; species Liasis olivaceus. The sequence continues at coordinate 63,932,385 of CM061351.1, forward strand.
GAAGCAGGCCAGCCAGCAGGCAGGCAAGTGTCTGCTGCCAGGTGGGGGAAAGTGAGTGAGGGTATGCGGATGGCCAGGTGAGGTGCGATGGGGCTCATTGCTGACAGGTGGGGGAGGGCGCACAAGGGGGCAAGCAGCCCCAGAGCCATGGTGTGGGAAGCAGCTCTAGAGCCACACACAGCAAATAGCTCCATTGCCACTGTGCAAGAAGCCCTAGCCCTGTGGCGAAGGATTGTCCCATATGGCAGCGTCATGCAGTGAAGTGCACTGCTAAGGAGCACTCCAGCCAGTAGGCCCCAACCCCCACTTGCCCACCTGTAGCTCTCACCTGTTGGCCTGCAGGACATTTCTGCGGTGCCTCCCCGGAAGCCGAGCCCAGCGGAGGGGAGGCAGGTGAAGACGACAAAAGTCTACTGGTGGGCGGCTGTAAATGCAGACTGGCTCAGATTTTTATCATGTGACTGTGGGGTCGCTGCAACAGTCGTAAATTAAAAGACCAGTCGCCAGTCCATTTTTTCAGCAACACTATAACTCTGAACAGTTCCTGAACGAATAGACGTTAAACAAGGACCACCTGTAGCTTAATGATGAAACTTTTATCTAGAACCTGTGTGGCCACCAATTTTTTTTTTTAGATTTTATTTTTTTTATAAATACGGTGGCGAACCAACCTAATACTCCTTCCTTCTCCTATTTTCCCCACAACAACAACCCTGTGAGGTGAGCTGGGCTGAGAGAAAGTGACTGGCCCAAAGTCACTCAGCTGGCTTTCATGCCTAAGGCAGGACTAGAACTCACAGACTCCTGGTTTCTAGCCTGGTGCCTTAACCACCAGACCAAACTGGCTCTATACGAAGGGCCAAAAGCTACCCTAAAATATCTGACAGATTGCCTTGATTTCTGGAATCCACTGCCTTTTTGAAATGTTAACTACACCTCTCCCTTGCTTAGCTTGACTTTTGGATTTCCTGCTGACTATCCTATTGCTTGAAACCACTAAGTACCATGGAACTCAGTTGTCTGATTGTGCTTGTTAATGTGTTTTTTAAAACTCTCAAGCCTTGGACAGGACAGTTTAAGGAATATATATATTGTCTGCCTACTTCTTTTCAATCTTAGTATATTTTTATTTTTTTGATACATAAAAACTGCTTTAAGACTTTAAAAACTGCTTTAAAAACTAAAGAACTCCAGATCATAATCTTGCAAACACTTCGTAAGAGATTTTTGGATCTACTTCACCACTAACTGCCTGTTGCCTTATAAAGAGCTTCAGAGGACTTGATCCTACTACAGATCATTTGGATTATTTATAGTTCGCTTTTTCAGGAGATGATACTGAGGCTCTTACTTAAGAAGCTATAATTGCTTGGGCTATCGGTACCTCTGAAAAGATGAGGGTGGTTATAATTTCATATGCAGATCATACTTTTTTTACTGACCCAAAAGCTCTACTTCTACTTTTATTTCAACAACAGCAACAACAATAATAATCTGTATCCTAAATGTATCTGTATCCTTCTACAAAGATAGATAAATATTGATATCATTGGGTTGTAACAGTAATGCTATTGCTGACATACTCAGGGCCTGATATAAACCTCCAGAAACTTTCTGAATTATCTCTGCATCAGGCACAAATGAAACCCAACCAAAATAGGTAGAGTCTGGAATCTCTTCAAAAAATAGGCTAAACCATTATTTAAACATTTGTTGATTTCTATTTTATATTATCACCTCATTTTTATGGGATTATAAATGATCTTATAATTCCTTTTAAATGGGGAGGGGGAGGCATTTCTATCCTCATTATAAGATAGAATTGTTTTAGAATCAAGCTCCCCTTTGGATTCATCTTAAGAATTATGATTTAATGATGTTGAAATCTTGGAAGACATTATTGCTGTACTTGTTCCAGAATCTGTTTCATTATCAATCATTAAGACTACATGGGATACATGGGTATACAGTATACGTGGTATACTGTTTTGAACCTTTTAAGGTAGTCCTCACTTAACAACTGTTCATTTAGCAACCATTCAAAGTTACAGCACTAAAAAGTGACTTACGACTGTCGTAACACCCCTGCGGCCACACGATCGCGGTCCAGGCACTTGGCAACCAGCTCACACTTATGATGGTTGCAGTGTCCCGGGGTCACATGATCACCATTTGCGACCTTCCCAGCCAGCTTCCAGCAAGCAAAATCAATGGGGAAACCATGTGACTCACTTAACCATGTGACTTGCTTAACGACCACGTGAGTCACTTAATAACTGCCACAAAAAAGGTCATAAAATCAGGTCTGGTCACATGATTCACTTAACAACCACATCATTTAGTGACCAAAATTCTGGTCCCAATTGTAGTTGTTAAAAGAGGACTACCTGTGTTCATGAAAAGCTCATATTTATTTTATTTAAATTTATTGGCCACCCAACTCCAGTGAACTCTGGGCAGCACACAAAACTAAAAAGACATAAAAACAATTAAAGCTTTATACTTCTATAAAGTATTATAGAATACTTGGAATTTAAAATCATAGTTCTGTGTATTCCCTTTTGCATTTTCTGAGTTTTTGCACATTTTTACCACTACATGTTTTGACAATGTAGGTCCAAAAATGGTGTTTATTTATTTTATAAACAAAGGCCTTGATAACAGAATCTGCCAATGTGAAAAAAGTTGCCCCCTTAGTTTCAGTAACTGCTTACCTGCAAGAACTGCAGCGAAAACCTTCTTGTAACTGGTAACCAGTTTATCACACTGCTGTATAGGGAGTTCAGGCCATTCCTCATTCCCAAGTTGCCTCACTCTGAGGCTTTTCTAACATAAACTGATTGTTTCAGGTCTTGTTGCAATATTTTTATGGGAGGTTGTATTTTTGAATTATGTAAATTCTGTGTAAATTATTATTTTATCCATGGGGTGGGGGCAGCAAAAAAATTACTTCTCAGAACTGGAAAGAAACTGCACTCCCTGATGTACAATTTTTGATCGCTGATAGGTGTTCACTTTTTTCAAATGAACCGGTTCTCTATTTAAGATCTCAATTTATATGGTCGCCCATCTCAAATTCATGGCTGTGGGCTGCTAACAGTAAATAAATAAGTTTAAAAAACATAAAAGAATACAAACAAGAACACACATGTAATCTGCAATTGAGGTAAAAAAACAAACAAACCACCAACCAAAAACCAACAACAAATTAACACAACCACTGCATGGGCTCTGCCACAATTGTATTATCAGTGAAATGGAAAGAGTAATCATTACTATTATAATTTATTATATATTTATTTCACCTTTTTTATATATATATAAAACTCAAGGCGGTGAACATACCTAATACTCCTGCCTATTTTTCCCTCAACAACCCTGTGAGGTGACTGGGCCAAACTGACCAAGCCACTTTCATGCCTCAGGCAGGCCTAGAACTCAGAGTCTCCTAGTTTCAAGGCCAGCACCTCCACCACACACCAAACTGGGGCTCTATTTATAATGGTTTAATGATGCATTTCAAAACTACGATGAGTGATTTCCTATATGTTTTTGCTGTTCTTTTTTGCTCTTTGTCTTTTTGGTATGTTTAAACATAGAATAATTTTAAAACCTTTTCAATGAGTTTATGTCGAGAATTTGATTTGGTCATTTCCAAACACTGAATTCATTTGTATTCATTCTCTTATAGGTTGCCTTATAAATTTTGGATCATTTTCTTGCTTCATGATCCTTACCCTTCAGCTTCAACTGATGATCTGATAACCTCCAAGTCCTAAGGCACCTCCAACCACCCCCCAAATCATGAGGCTACCACCTCCATGCATGACAACAGGCATGAGGCTCTTATTATGGAATGCTGTGGGTTTTGCCAAGGGTAATGATACCTGTATAGTCTGAAATGTTCCACTTTTGACTTATTTGCGCACAGAACATTCTTCCAGAAGTCTGAAGTTGAAAAATTGGAGATAAGCATCCATATTCTTTTTAATGAGCAGTGGCTTCCACCTTGCACAGATGGCAGAGTCCTAAACACTGACGTTATCCAAGGAGAGAGAGGTCTTCAGATCTTTAGATGCTTGTCTGGTGTCCTTTGTGACTTCCTGGACAATTTTATGCTGTGCTCTTAGAGTGATTTTGACAGGACAGACATTCTTAGAAAGGACATAGATATTATTGTTCAAAATCCTCTAAATTTCACAGCTATGCCTCTAACCGTGGATTGGTATAGCCTATCATATTTTGCCAGCTGACTTTCAGTCATTCTATAACTATTACTCTTGGAGTCAACTAGCATCCCATTTCTTCACCACTGCTGTGGCCTAGGACCAAGAACTCTCAGCAACTAACGACACAGCTCTCTACTCTTCAAATACCTCCCAGAAGGAACACGCACAGTAGCAGACTACAATCATTGCCATAGTTCAAAGTAAGCCATAATCTATTTTAACTGAGGTTTAAAGCTCTGCCTGGATGCGCACACGATACTGAGCCATAAACCATGGTTTACAAACCACTATGTTGGATTCATACAATACAGTAAGCCAAAACTTAAAAACTATATTATGGCTTAGTGTGATAAATATGTAAACAAATCAAACTGGTGTCAATGTCCAACTCTCACTGAAATGATGGCTTTTGTGATTTATTATTTATAAAACAGCTAAAGATTAGTAAGAATTAACCTTTTATGTTCTAGTGATTTGAATGAACATTCATCGTATTTCTTTCTGGTCTGTGTGTCTTATGAATCCTGTATAAAAATTCTACTTCACATGTCATAATGTATTGACTGAGTGAAGGTTTATATATCATGTGACTTATTTTCCCAATGAATCAATACAATCAAAATAGACCATCCAAGATTTCTCAACCAGTCTTATTACACAGAAGCTATCAACAGTTACCCAAAGCCAAGAACAAGCAGTAATATATACTGTCTGAGTAAAAAACTATTTTTATACAGTGATTCAATCAGCAGCATTCTTGCAACGACTGAGATTCTACTGCTGCCAGGCACTACGTCACTGTGCAAGACAAAATACCGTAACATTTCTTTGGAGGAAAAACATAAAACATAGAGATTTGCTATTCCAGTTTACTCATCTACCAAATGAAAGTATTCTGTCTAATCAGTAATCTTAATAAATGACTAAGTTCTATGCATCCAAAGGATTTGGACAAGCTATTTTTAAAATGGGGTGGGGGACTTAGATATACTTCTGATATAAGATGAGGAAGTGGTATTCAGATAGGGGAAGGGAAGAGTTTTCTGGGCATATTTAAATTGACTCATATTATTCATATTTGAGTACCCCACTGCTTTCTTTCTAAGCACCTACAGGAGTGAACTGAAATGGTTTTCCTAAAATTTCCCCACAGACTACAGTATATAGATTCTATAATAGGTACTGAACTTAGTATTACTGGAAGGTAGAGATGGATACAGTCACCCTATAGCTGCATAGCTGATTCATACCAACCTCTCTTTGTATCTTTTGTTCCATCAATGGAAGAACCAATTATCCAGAAGCAGAAAGAAGACATTCTTCTACAAAGCCCAAACACCTTCAGAAGAGACTCTTCTCTTTTGATGGTATTCAAATTATTCAGTATTTGGTATAATATCACATTCCTTTCCTATTCCAAATGACCTTGAAAGTGTTCTGTTTCATGCTGGGGAAAATATACAATTTAAATACAATTTAAAAATTAATTTGAAAACAACTTTGTTCAGTTAAAAGGACCACTGACTTCAAAAATGATGAATCTAGATAACTATGTATATTGTGGTTATGCAATGGGTACAGGTAATCCTTGCTTAATGATCACAATTGGGACTGGCAACTCTGTTACTAAGTGATGCAGTTGCCAAGTGAAACGTGACGTGACCGCGCTGGACTTACATAATTTCTGCTGCTGTCACTAAGCAAAATCACCCACGGTTGTTAAGTGCAATATCACGTGACTGCAACTTGCGACTTACTGCCGGCTTCTCCACTGACTTGTTCATTGGAAGCTGGCTGTGAAGCTCACAATGGCAATCACATAACTGCAGGGACATTGCAACCATCATAAGTTCGAGGACTGGTTGTAAAACTACTTTTTCAACACCATCATAAGTTTGAACAGTCACTAAACAGGGCAGTCATCAACTGAGGACTACCTGTAAACATAAAGGGAGAGCTAATAAGAATTTGCCAAGGGAGTTTAGTGGGAGAGTTTAAGAGTGGATCTCTAACAAATTTTCTTTCTAAGTCAAAACTCTGTACTTTGGTAACATGAGAGCCTGAGACTGAGAAGATGACAGGACAGAAGTATGTGACTTGCAGTGTTTGTGGCATACTTCCCTTCTTGCCTGAAAACAACCTTGCATGCATTTGCAGAATAGATAAGCTTGTAGTAAATGGCCACACTTTATCTGATCAGAAAGGACAAAGATTTATCCATTCAAAGAAAGGAGGTGCTACAATGTAATTAGAAAGTGACAGCTACTTTTCATAAAGAAAGCAGTTAAACAGAGGACCAAGCCCAAGGGACGACAATAATAGCCAGAAGCAAGACATGAAGAAGACATTTTGACCACTGGAATATAGCAACTGTTTTCAGACTGCAGATGAAACAGGCTCTGAGTGAAAAAAGAGAAATTGAAGAACACTGGATGATTAAATAGCAAAGAGTATGCACTATGCCCTGTGAAATGATAAAATAATCGTAGTATTTGGTGACTCCTCTGACTAAGGTCATTAACCACCTACTAGCATCTTCCACCAGGTATGCATGTCCTATGACACAGAGGCAAACACCTTTCTTGAAACGAAAAGAAAGATCTGAGAATTACTACATGGGGACAACTGAGACCTAGCAAAGAAGGAGAGCTGTTGGTAGACAAGGGGCTGCTTGTCATTGCAATGGCAATCTGAAGATGGTAGCAAAGAAAAAAAGAAGAGAAAAGTAAGAAAATATGAAGAAGACAAGTGACAAAACCTGCAGAAAGTAAGCAACTCAAGACTAAGAATATGTCCCGGGAGAAAAAAAGACAAAGTAGTGAGCTGACAAAGGGAGAATGCATATGGATATGTGTGTGCGTGCGTGCGCATGTGTATGGGGAGGGGGGTGATGGATGCTGAGAAACTGTAATTACAATCCAGCTTCAGGAGTTCTAGATAAAAACTGAGCTGGGAGAGAAGACTGAGGGATCTTTGTTATGCAGCATCTATTAAAAGAGGTGAATATTGCTGGGGACAGAGAAAGAAGGAGCCACAAAGCAGCTTTGTGCAATCCTGAGGGGCTGGGCAGGAAGAAGAAGATACCCAGCACAAAAGAGATTCTGCCTTCAGCCAGAGGAGAGTTCCCATAAAGGGTGAAGGCTGAGAAAAAGAAGAATGGTGTGGCATCATCATCAGAAGATGTGTTCTGTTGTGAGAACCAACCTCAAACCCAAATGCTTGACAGAAGAAGCTAGAACAAGTGACTCTGGAGGAAGAAAGAGGAAGAGATAGTAAAAGCCATAAAGGTCTAAGAGTTGGGTTGTAAAACAATAAAAGGTTAAAGAAAGTGTTAGGAAAGATAAGTAATCAGGGAAGAGTGTGAAGAAGACAAATGAAATCAGTAACTTTGTGTTTGTATGAAAGATGTTGTTAGTACAAAAAAGTATCAAGGTTAAAACCTGAAATCTAATCAGAATAAATTAATATAGAAAATAACCCAAACCCTCAAAATGCAAGGGATAAGGTTAAAACAGACAAAAAACAAGAAATATAAGTTTTTTGTAAGTGAACATCCAATATTTTGTATATATTTATATAATAAAGCCCCTTCTGTAATCAAGGCCTAATTGCCAACATCACTACCACAGGAATTGAAAGAAACTATGCCAGCTGGATCAATTGGCTTGTCTGCTGCCTATCATGATCAAGGATCAGGGAAATAACGAAACAATTTCTAAGACCTATTTGTTTACTTAATATACTACCAACTACTGAAGTCTCTCATAACACATATGGGGACAGATGATTCTGCAAAAAGCAGCTACAACTACAGCTATCATCACAGACATCAAAAATCTTGAAATGAAGCGCCACACACCTGGAACGTAGGTGCCAACCTCATCTATCATTCTAGGCCACGGAAGAGAACCAGAAACTGAAAGACAAATTTTACAGACCAATGACTGGTTATTCAAATGATGCTGATGGGTCAGAGTGAATTTCTGGGATCGTGGTCTAAGTTAGCTGGATAATGGACTGCTGATACAAGAGGGGTTCCACCTCACAAGGACCGGTAGATATGTGTTTCACCAAAACTGTGTGAACCTGATTAGCAGGTCTTTAAAAACTAACTCCTGTAGGGAGTGGAAACATACAATTCTGAAGTAAAAAGCTCAGATAAAGATTTGGCACTGTAGAAAATGGGAGTGTTCCTGAAATTGAATTTCTGAAACTACTTAAGGGAAAATCTAACAGAACATTGACTCATAGTTACTATCTTCATCATCTATACACACACACTATGGGAATTAAATCAAAATGAATTTGACTTCTTAACACAGGAAAGCAAATATGGTTTAACTGATATAAAGGAGGCCTGGTGGTATGACTCTCATGAATGGAATATAGTGATTAAAGGAGTAGAATGAAAAGAAGCTGTAGTACGGAATGAGTTCAAAATTAGTAGACTCAAATAGAAGAGTTGCAGAGTATAGCAAACATATCCATTGCAGCTCAGAAATCCAAATGAATAAATGTGGAAACTTTGTAGACAATATCAGGGTTAAAAATAAGTTGAGGAACAAATAAAAGCAATATTGTATCACCTGTCTGACCAAGGATAAAGCCTTCCAAAAGCAAAGTGCAGATCTCTGAAAAAAGCCTGTAACAGTAGTGATGGGAGATTTTTAAATACTCCATCAACTTTCTTCTTCAGAGACTGGACAAAGACCCAAAAGGATCACCTAGTTTTAATTATGCTAATGAACAGATAAGGCTTTGCTGAGGAAGTTGAAATAGCAGGAACAATGCGATAAAGTGATGATTTAAAGCCAGAATTCTTGATTTTAATGAAAACTAAATCTGACAGCAGTGAAATATGTATTTTAGAAATTTAAAACAGAGGATCTTAATAAACTCTGAGCAATGGTAACAAGGATCCCATGGCAGAAAAAGCTAATGTATAATCTACAATAACTGCAAACTATTCAAATGAAGAAAAGCAATGGAGGACAAGAGAAGTAACAAGTGAGGCTACATAAGATGTTTAATGAAGAACTGAAAATAAAAAGGACACATACAGAAAATTGAAACAAGGCCAGGTAAGAAAGGAAAAGGACAAGGAGGTAGCCCTAAAGAGCTGATGTCAGGAAAGCAAAAGTTTCCAAATGAGCCGAGGTTAACAAAACATGTTAAGAATACAGGTAGTCCTCATTTAGTGACTGCCTCGTTTACTGACTGTTTACAGTTATAGTGCTGAAAAAGTACCTTTATAACCAATCCTTGCATTTACAACCTTCACAGGTCTGTAAAGCAAAAGAAAGATGAAGTAAAATCATAAGCACATTTTCACTTAGCAACTGCTTTGCTTAATGACCAAGTTGCCAGTCCCAACTGTGGTCACTAAACAAGGATTACCTGTAATACAAAAGGGCTTTTTAAAGTATGTTTAAACTAAAAGAAAAAATCAGCATACCAACTGTTCAAAACACCTGGCAAAATGCTAACAGGTAACCAAAAAATATTTTAAAAAAGCTATATAACTCTAACTTCAGTAGTCTTCTCTAACAAAAAAAATGTGTCTTGTATCAGAAAATTATGAAAAATAGGATGAAGGAAAGGATTGACAGAAAAGTGGTCAAGAAATGCCTCTTTATTTTGAATAAGGTTAAATCTCCAAAACCAGATAAACTGCATCACAGGATACAAAAGGAAGTAGCTATGGTCTGGCTGAACCCTTGTTTAGAAATCTGGGAGAAATGGTGAAGGGTCAGATATCAAATACTATTTTCAAAAAGGGAGAAAGTTGAATCTGGGGAACTTTCCATCATTCTGACATTTACAGCTGGGAAAATTCTAGAGCAGGCCATAAAGAGATTGATCTGCAAGTACCTTGAAAACACTGTGGCAACTACCAGAAATCAGCCTGAATTTGCCAAGAACAAATCTTATCAGATTAAGTTTACCTAGTTACCCTCTGACATACTGATTAGAATAGTATGACATGGCAATTAAGCTGAGATATAACTGGTTTGAAAGCCATACTCAAAGAATGCTTATCAAATTGGAGAGAGATTTCAAATAGATCAGTCCTAGTGGTCCCTCTGTTCTTCCAAATTTGTACTAATCTGGATTAAGAAACAGAGGTAATGCTTATCACATTTACAGAAAAGTTGGTGGGACAGCTAAAGAAAACAGGAATAGAATTAAAAACAGTCTTGGTACAGTGGAGAAATAGGCTGAAAGTACTAAAATGAAATTTAACAGAAAAGAGCAAAATGTTTCAGTTAGGGAAGAAATTTCAAATGCATAGATAGGATGATGGACCTGCTCCTATTCCGAGCAGTTAAAGCTCATGCCTGGTTAGATGGATAAGGGATGTCTGATGATACATCTATTTCCCACTAAACAATCAAACAATCAATTTTATTTTAGTCATAGACCAGCCCAGAAGTAATACCATAACAATTATGCCAAAATAAAAATAAAAAGTCATATTGATAGAATAAAATAAGATAAAGATAACATTATTAACATAAAATTACAGAGTACAGGAATTAAAATCCTATAAAATCCTATAAAATTACAATTAATTTTACAATGAATAATCTAAATGCTATAAATAATTACGATAGATAACTATAAAAGGACATTGTATATTCCCCATATATAACACAATACCCGGCCAGGCCGGAGGCTGATTATCTTAGTCTCTTGCTGGCTGACCAGGTGACAGGGATTTCAGACAATGTAGCCCAGTTCTGTGTCAGAGCTATGATTAAACATAAACAACTCCTCCAAGTGAGGTGATGCTGAGCCTTAACAAGGCTTCCATAACTCAATATATTTTCTGTTCCTTTTTTCCCCTCCTTTTCTCCCCCCCCCCTTTTTCTTCTTTTAAATATTCACATACCATTCTATGTTTTATGTCTTTAGTTATAATTGGTTGAACCATAATCCCAACAAACCCTAGTAGGGTTTCAGCACATATTAGACTTAATATAAGTTAGCATAGCTTTACATTCTTGAAGTGTTTTATAAATTCTAGAATTACTTATGTCCTTTCTCACCAATCTGTACCAAATAAGATGTTATTCTGCAAAACAGCAATGGGGTGACATATCACTGCTTAAGCCTAAATCTGAGTATTAACACTGCAACCCTAGTCACTGTATTACTTGAGTGGTGCACACTAAAGTAATGACCTTCTGTGGTACACACTGGGACTGTACCATAGTAACTGCACAATTTGAGTTGCAGAAAGATTCAGCCCCCCCTCCCCTGCTTCCCTCAGACTTGTTCCCATGGTCCATCTCCTTCATGAATGCCCAGCATGATGTTGTTGAGCCTGTCACCAATCTGCAAGAAGGTAGTGCTATGAGGCATATTGTAGCCCGGTCGGAAAACTGCTAATAGCTGCATGCCTACCTTCTTGCCTACCTGATGAATAATTTACTTTTTTTAAAAAAGATTTCCTATCAGGCAGCTGTGGATGGGTTGTATGTGAGTTCTTGCCTTGTGTTTTCTTGTGCAGACAGGTAGCCTGCAAAAAAAAAAGGGGGGGGGACGCAATTAAAGGCACCCAAATGCAAAATGATGTGTGTGCATTTAGAGTGCAATCTGCAAATGCAAAGATCCTAATATTATCTATCTTTCAATGATTTTATTGATTTATTGCGGTTTGGTAGGTATGCATATTCTTCTATCCTGCTGAAGTTGAATTTCAAGGTGCATTTTAAAAATTGATTCTTTGCATTTTAAAATATACCTTAAAAGATCAAGAATAAAACTTATCAGCAAGCATAAAATGTCTGAATGTACAAAGGCCTGCACATACGCAAAACCTCAACAAATGAACAGAGACTTTCTAAAAGGTATCTATGTTACTTTGGTTGGTTTGCTGAGCTTTGGTGTGATGTGTGCAGTCTGGGCATGCTTTTGTGTCTTGTTGAAGCTGAACTTTCGAAGTATATTTAAATGCAGGTTTTGCTGGTTTGACAAGCCTGGCAATTGCAAATGCAGTAATAGTGGGTGTTGGGGGGGGGGGTCTTTTGTTTTTGTTGTTAATGTTACTGATGCAAAAATTAAGCAGCAGAAGCACTTTTTTTACACAAATTTCCAACAAAGAAGAACAAAACAGTTACTTTATGCTGGCTGGATTGCAGGATGCAAAAATGTGCCAAAACTATTGCTTGAAGTTTTGTAGGTGCTCCTTATTTTTCACTCTAAAGCTACATGTGTAGGTGGAGTAGCAATCTATGATTGTTACCAACTTGCAGTAAAATTGACTATATAAAACCTTTTAAAACAGTTTTTAAAAAAACAACAAAAGAACTCCTCTGGATTTTGAGAAGTTCTTGTTCTACTACCTTCTTTGGCAATTGGTAATTAATATGTATCAGTATACAGTACCTAAATCTTTTAATGTGCCATCTGTGCAATTTTAATTTCTAGTTGACGTTGAACTTAAGGGTGAATTTAAAAATGATGAATCTTCATGTGTTTAAAAGCTTCACATTTAAAAGCTCAACATCAACAAACTACACAAAGATGTCAGTGAGGGGTATGCAAAATGTGGATTCTGAACAAATCACCCCACTGAAGCAAATTTGCAAACTGAAGACTCACTTTGAAGCAATAAATCATGCCACAAATTCAGGGGCTCTTCTGCTGCTTCTGCAATTGTTACATACAATGTTTCAACTTCATTTGCATATATGGGGAATGTTGACAGCATGGAGAATGTCAAGGGATCTGACAGACTCTCTAATACTTTCTTAGTTACAGTTTATTGTATTGCTGAATTTCTAATACAATTTCTGTTGTTTTATATATAAAAAACAATATAACATTATCAAGTAATTGATAAAAAACATGAAATAACTAGTTAAAAAACAACACCTACTAGTGTACAATCCTAATGGCAATAATTAACATATCAAGCACTCTAAAAACAATTTACTTGCTTATGGCCTTTTTAAATGAGATCAACTAACTGTACAGGTAGGTCAATGAGACTCTTTGATTAGAGGTGACACTATTCAAAAAGAAGGAAGTTGCAAAGGAGTGACATTGCCTCCATCCCCCTAATTTCTTGAATGGGAATTGTGGCCCTTGAACATCCCTTCCCAAGATGGGCACCAAGCTAATGCCAGCTTCAGCCAAATGTTTACTGTCCTAAAAAGGAAGGAGTGGTGAAATACAAACACCCCTTTTTTTCCCCTTGGGCCAGCCTCTCCCTGTGTGATATTTCCTGATGCTGCTTCTGCTGCCATTGCTAATTAGCAGTATTGCCAGAAATCCCCAATCATGACACATATGAGTACTTCCTTCTCAGAAGGGCCATATTTGCCAAGCCAGCTCTCCTAATGCCCCAGAAAACCCAGTGATCAGAGACAGCAAAGCACACACCATTCCACCCACAAGAACAAGTCAAGTCAATGGTTATTCTTCAGTGTCATGCCCAGTCTGACTTTCCACAAGAACAAGCAGAAACGAGCTTACTTCTAAAACAGTGCTGGAGCATTTAAAATTGTGGAGTATCCAGAGGTACTGCATGACTCTGTCTTTCTACACACACACACCCCTCAGGGTACCTCATGAACTCATGAAATGTTATAGTAGTATTTTCACAGAATATTGTATTTATTTATTTATTTATTTATAGCTCACCTACAATCTTAAGAACCTCAATCTAAGATGCAGCTTAAAACAAAAGAAAAAAAATGAGAAAGCAGGTAATACTTTAACAGCAGATTTTAAATTCTGTAATAGAGAGGTACAGATTTTACATGGGACAAAGGGCATGGCCAGGCAGTGGTGAACCCAACATATAAGAGTAAATGCATCCTATTAATTCCTTTTACATCTAGAGCTTGGTTAAGGGCCCTATTTCAAAATAAAAGAGCAGCAGCAACTTTTCAAAAAAGGTGATCACATAGGGATAATAAGAAGTAAAGGAATTATTAAGAACATGCAACCACAGTATCTTCTTCCTTAATTTATGTTCATTTGTTTCTGATTTATTAATGCCTTAAATGTTGATGATGTGTTGAACTGTAACTTTCCTGGTATCTCTTCTTAAATTAGTTTTAATAGCACTAGTTATTTTGAAATCCATATCAAACCAGTTGTGAGAAGCTCACTGAGGAAGCTGCTGCTCCATCATCATCTTAGCTAATCAAACCAGTCAGTAGGATATTGGAGAGAGTTCATTGGCTGTTAGGAGACATGGCTCTAGTTCTTCCATTATTTGTTGGGTCACTTCTAGATAAATTGGTATCATAGTTAACATACAATTCAATATGACATATTCTGATAAAATAATTAATTTGGCTACAATGGCATCATCTCATTTTTTTTAAATCCCACCTTTTTTATTTTTATAAATAACTCAAGGCAGCAAACATACGTAATACTCCTTCCTCCATGTATTTTCCCCACAAACAACAACCCTGTGAAGTGAATTGGGCTGAGAGAGACTGCCCCAAAGTCACCCAGTTGGCTTAATTCACTTAATAACTATCAATTCTATATAAGCGGACATTCTAATTACATGTTAAAAAGCTCAAGTAAAAAGAAGATAAATAATGCTGATACACATACATATTTAAAAGAACATAGGAAATCCAATCAGGAAAGAAAAAAGGAAAAACAGTATAAGTATGAACATATGAGTGGATAACTTACAAATCTCAAATAACCACTAGATCTAAAGTAGCATATGGCTAATATATTTTAATATAGCATTAACATTTTAGAGCACTATAAGACATTTCTTACCCAACTTCTAGTTAAATCACGTCCCTACTGAACTAAAATATTTGACACGAAGTTGATAAGCGTGGAAGAAAAAGTTACAGATAAATAAACAATTTATTTAATTTTTGTATGCTATCCAGAGTCACTGCTGTGAGATGGGCACTCCTATAAATTATATTAATTAATTAAAAGAATACTGTAAGTAATATGTAGGCTATATATCATATTGAAATATAAACTCTAGAACCATTTGGGATGTGGCACAATTCCACACAGTCCAAAAATGGTTTCCAAATACAACTGAATTGGTCATCAGATTTATGTTTTAGATATGAAGTTATTCTAGACATCGAAGCATACAGTATTCCCACAATTTGTTTAATCATTCTTCCATAGAGGGGTTCAGTGACCATTTCCATTAAAAAACACACAACATTTTTGTAGTTGTTATTATATACAATGCCAGTTTAGTATATTTTGAAGAAATGTGTGGTTTATGAAGTTTAACAGAAATATCTTGGGTTGAAATGGAATTACGGCTTTCAAAATTTGTTCCATTCTATGATGAATTAATTTCCAGTTGAACTTTGTAACACTGTCACTACATATGGAAGAAAGATCCAATCTATTCATTGCATTTCCCGCATTTCAAGGAAAACAAGCTACTCATTTCAGCAATCATGACTGGAGTAACATAACAGCAATAAAACATCTGATACCAGTACTCTCTAAATATGATGTTTGAGGTGAACGTAATATTCTTTTCTATTGAATTTTTTACTGTTCTATCTCTATAACTGTATTAAAATTTTGCACCCATTTAAACATACAATCTTGACCTGTTCAAGTTCTGAACCATATTTCAGTAACAGATTAGAAATCATACTCAGTAAATGTTCAATATTATGCGTTAAAGGATTTTCAAATTCAGCAAAGTTCCTTACATGGATGTTTCAGGAACAGTACCTCGCTATTATTAATATCATAACAGAGTTCTATCCTACTCAGTGGTATATCCTGACTTTTTACTTATTTGAGAAGCCAAAAAGGGTAATTAGAAGATTTTCATGTCTGAATTTCTTCATCTTCAGGTACCTCATAGCTTGTCATCCTTGCTTCACTAGCTTGCTCCACTAGGCATGGCTCCATTATATCATTCTCTTTTCTTGTATCACTTGTTACATAAAGCCTTGTCTCTTCTGGTGTAAATGACTGATTTCTATCTCCGTCTGATGGATTCTTAGAATATTATCACTGGCAGTGCCATATTTATATGTAAAGTTTTAGTTGACAAACCCTATGTGGAAATAGTTCTTAAGGAGATATTAGGTTAGTAGAACTCACACTGTTGATGATAATACACAAAAGCCTCTTAAACATAGAAAGCTTCAACAATATGTCATTCCAAAGATGAAATGAGAACCCTATAGTTCACTGTTACCATTTCCTTTCCTTCCAAAACTGTCAAAAGGAAAAAATAATTGGTACTGTTCTCACCATAAATTCCCTTATATTGGTTTAGTGTAACTGGCTACTGGAGAGAATTAGATGTATTTAGATCAATGAGCTTTCAAAAAAAAAATTATTCTCTTTCCTTGACCTTATGTTTTCCAGAAATACAGTAGTGAAGATATTGGTTGATACCTTATAAATCTGGAAAGCCTCTTAGAGTTACAAATTATGATCAAAGTGGCCTATACATTTGACTAACAAGCAAACAAGTAAAAAAGCCTACCTTACATTTGTAAAAATTGTTGAAATAGTTCATGTTTTCACTCTGTTTCAATGTATCTAATGGCACATCTGGTATCACAGAGAAGAACCTTTCAGTCAACCTCCCATCTCTTTATCAAAGACAGATCATCTAACCAGAGATTGAATAGCCTAGCTGTGAACTCATATTGTTTACTAAATAGAATCAGAAGATAATCAAGATTATTGTTTTCTAAAAAAATACAGAATTAGCAGAGCATATGATGAAGGTAAAACACTGTTTCTAATGTCCCCTGACTTACTCAATGATTTTACTCTGGTAAAAATTCAAGGATTCTTCCACATCACAAGGATTTCTACTCTCCAACACCTCACAAAGCAGTTTGAATCTGTTATTTGATCATCTTTATTTTTGCTGACCTCAAAACACTAAGAATTAGCATGTCAGTTACCTTGTTTTTTTTCCCCATCCCTATCTAACAGTTACATATTTGTAGACTATAATGCAAAGGGTAGAATCTGGCTGGATTTATTCCTCTGCAGGCTCTAAATACTATAAATTAATGCAAATATACATATTTGTGATTATCTCCTAAAAATCAATTTTATCCAACACAAACTACATATGCATTCAAAGCGTAGCTTCATGAGAGAATACAGGGTACTTTATGTAGCATTCTTAATCCATGTAGGTCAATGGCAAGGCCCAAATAATGACACTGTCTGATATATTCCAGAACTTGAACTGCCAATAGAATGGATCATATACTGTATGTGCAGAGGTTTTCAGCAAACATATATACAATACCGGAAAATCAGCCCATAATAACCGTATTTTGGTCTGTATCCAAAATAACCAGCCCAGTTTCCATGTGTGGGCCAAAATATCTGAAATACCCATGTTTTGGCTGAGGCATGAACTTCTCCCCACCCCACAAAACAGCTTTTTCATGCATAAAATGAGTTATACACTGAATATTTTGCATATCCCTAGAAAACAGCATTTGTTACATGCAACCTCTAGGCCCAATCTTTCAACAGTTGCTATCATTGTCCCAAACAGATAGGAAAATATAAAGGGATTTTGTTTTACAAACAGCGGAAGGACCCCCTAGCAAAAACAGAAGGTGGCAGCCTTCCCATAAGGTAAGATACTGCTGTACCAGAAAGGTATCCCTGAGTACTCTTAGTTAGCAGCTGGAAAAAGGTTTAGAAGTGTCACAGAGATAACAAAATGGGAAGGGGTGGAGTGAGACTTGAGTTGGGGGGGCAGCTTCTACTAAGGTTATAGATGGCTTCTTTTTACATGATGCATTGTAGCCTTTACAAGGGTATCAACTATTCCAAGGACAGGAGACTCAACTTCTATTTTTACCAGAGCCTCAGCACAAGTGTCAGCTCTTAAGACAACCATATGCAACAGCTTATTTTTGCTTGTACATATTTCCCTCTTCCCCAACTTCTCCATCAGTCCTGAAATCTATATGTCTTCCTACCATTGCTTCACTTTCTGAACAGTTTGCTAGTACAAATTCATATCTAAGGATGACTTATATATGTTTTTAAGGCTTCAGCCATTTCAGAAACCCTAGCTAATTAGAATTGTTTGTCCTGTTCAGCTGTTGTGGAAGTAAAAAGCAATCTCTAAGAGACCTAAGAAAACAGGGCAAATTAATGATTAATAGAAACACTTACATGCATTCATTTACATGGATGCCAAATGCACAGTTGTTAGAAACAGCTATTTGATAAGATTCAGACGAACTCATTCCATGCAGGGGTAATTTATTAAGAAAGAACTCAAAATGTACTAGAAAAGAGCCAGCAGCCCAGGTTTCTAAGCCTCTAGATTTAGAAACATTTAAGTTAGAATTTTTTTTTAAAGGAATATTCTGTCTGTTCAAGGAAAAAAAAAAGTTGAGAGTAGATTTCTTAGACACTGGGTCAATGTGTAGGGTGATGGTTTGCTATGAGAAGAAGCATTTTTGGAAAGGTTATAAATACCCATTAACAACATCTTCAGGCACCACCCAAAGTACCTCAATTGCAGTTGCCGTTACTAACTGATCACTGTTCTGTTTCTATCTGCACCCTGTTTGGTATCAGCATACTGTTGCACTATTTTTATACTAGGTTCTTAGCAAAAACCTGTACTGAAACCTGAAGTACAATCTTTCCATCCCAAATAAATTCAAGTTGAGAACTATTTTTACAATTATCCCACAGTCTACTCTATATAGGAAGAGAAAAATTTTAAATTACATCTTCCTTTCTTCCACAAACAAAAAAGAAAGAAAACATCTGTATCACCAAGTATGGCTGCCTGAGAATAAGTTCCATTTAATGTAGCAGGGCTTAATTCTGGTAAATATGGTGATATCTGGCAACTTGGTAAAGATGTACCAAATGAAACTGTCCCACTCCTGACTTCTCAGCAGTGTTCCAACTAGAACACCAAAAAATATGTAGATTACTCAAGTCATTGGTGTTTTGTATATCATTGTAGCAAAGCGTATATCCTTTTCTTCTTTCACATTACTGGTGACACAACAATCTCCAGCTACTATTTTTCACATATATTCCATCATCTGATACAGGAAATAGGTAATTATTGTGTGTAGTGAACAATATCTTAGAATCAAACCATGACCGCATTAAACTATGAACCCTGCTTTAGAAACAAAAATGCTTATGAGACTGCATAGAAGATAAAAGAACACCAAGAGATAAAACAGCATGAATAGAGAGATACTTTTAGGCTCATTATCATTAAATAAATACATACATACCCTGTAACATATAACAACTACTGTAATAGAACACAAGAGAATTATATTTTTACATTTTTAGATATAAATATTTAAATACCTAGAAGTAAAGGAAGGCCATTGTATAAAACCGTATTTCCTTCATATTTTGGGGACTATAAATGCAAATAATAAATGCCAAAGGCCAAGCCCAGACTGTACAAATACAGCCAATTTGCACCCATCCTCATATATCAATCATATTGATACTGCTCCCCAAGCTAACATCTTCCAGATTTGTTGCAATCTCAGTAACTCATAACTTACTGATGGTTTCCCCTGTATGTCCCACTTAGGAATATTCTGGAAAAGTAAATGCAACCTCCAGTGCATCTTATAGTTTGTGTTCTGGGAATTATAACTTCAATTGTTTTGATTGCTCCTATCCGTTTGACTTCAGGCTATTTGGTTATTTCAAAAACGTAATACAAGAAAGCAAGATCTACTTCTCAAGTCACACAACAATTAATCAAAGTAGATAACAGCTGGAGTGTGATAGATTGTTATTGATACAAATCTGAAAGCAGCTCTCCTTTTTCAACATGATAAACTAGATACCTCTGCAAAGATCACAGAAAGAACAGTAATCCAGTCCCTGCCTACAATTATCCCAACTGCCCCATAAGCCAACATTCACAGGGGTACTGCCTCTGCATTGAAGATTTTATATAGCAGTCAAAATAGCTGTTGACAGACTTAAGCTCCAGAGGTCATTTGATCCACTCAGTCACGTTTAGCCCCGATGAAATCAATGGGGCAAGCCAGTCCTAGGTAATCTAATTCCTACTGGTTTTTATTTTAATTATTTTAATGGGAGTAAAGCATAATTAACTTAGCCTGACTCCAACTCCTGAATCTCTTTTTATAGCTCCTAGGGTTGTGGCCATCACTGTTCTTGAAGCAATGAATTCCCTACCTTCATCATGCATGTTGTGAAGCATGTACTGTCATCAAACTACTGCCGATCCATTTCACTAGATAACTCAGACATTCAATACTATGAAAGAAAAAGTACTCTTCAGTCACACCACGCGTACTTTTTAAGAAGCAAGTCCACCATGTTCTCCAGCACAAAAATGTCCTTAAGTTGCTTACGGGCTTAATTTTTTATGTTCTGGCGAAAAACACCAATGGTACCATATGAACCCAAGAACTAAACGAGCTACGCAAACGGAGCGCATCCCCCTCCGAAGTTTCTGGCCCCTTCCTCATCCAAATCGGCCGTTCCGGCCAGTTAAATGTGGCCCGGGAACTTCCATACCTTTTGCGGGGCTTTGAGCAGGCGGTGGACCCCGGCCAGTTGGGTGGCCAGGGGGATGTCCTCCCTGAAAGAGTAGAGGGGCGGCCGAGTGGGCTCGGGAAAATTGGTACTATTGAAAGGATCGGTGTCGTCCAGAAACTGCACCCTGCAAACCAGCGTTGCGGTAGCCATGGTGCAGCCATTCAAAAAAACAACACAGACATACAGTCGTGGAAACAGCGGCACCAAAATGCAAGGTCGAGGGGAGCTCCGACTTCTTTCTTCACCACCAAGCAAACGAAAACGACCCGCTCCTCACACACACAAAGTTAGATCCAAATGATCGGGCGGTCGGCAGAAAGCTTCGCGCGTCTCTTTTCCCGCTGCGAAGGAGATCTGGCGTCAGTCGCGCGGGAGGAGAGAGACAGAAAGAAAGAAAGAACAATATGCACGCAATCCAGGAGTCTTGCAGAAAGCAGTCATCTCCCGAGCTGAACTCGGGCTGGTAGAATCGGGAAGAGCCCACGAAAGCTTTAGGCACTCATCGAGGATAGCGAGATTAGAGCTGGCGCACCTTCCAGGCAAAGTCACTGCAGAAAGGAGAGGTGGCTACCGGAGCGAGAAGCAAGTTCCCCGCGGCGACCGATGGTGGTGGGGGCGGTGGCGGTGCCTCCCCATTCTCAGCCGGCCGCTCACCCTACCAAAGTGGGAAGCAAAGGCAAATGAGGGAAGCGGCTGCTGCTGGGAAAGTTGCTCCCCTCCCCTCTTCGCAGTTGCGTGCGGGAAGCAATTGCCGGCTGCGCCTCCCAGTGGGCGCAAATGAATGGATCTAGCAAAAACGCTGACTTTCCACGCCTGCCTCTTTGCCAGCGAGGGCCTAACTTCATGTGGCGGTTGAACCTTTATTTTGAAAAGACAGGGTTTTATTTTAAAGAACCTTCTCATAGATTGGTTTTAGCAGTGTAATTCATGGGTGCGTTGTATGAAGCAGTGTATGATAACGGAGAAGCAAGGCCGGTTTACAAGGATAGAAACATGCAATGAATAGTGTTGGGATACATTAGAGCTATATTTCCTTTCTCCTAACTCAGGCCTTTAATGGCCTGGGCTTACTATTTCTTACTCTTTTTCTGCACTTTGCATAAGGTTATTTACTTATGGAATAGATATAATAGGATTTGGATGGATGTATTTAAGGAAAAGCAGCCAGTGGGTGGAGGCAAACAGAGGCAAGAAGAGGCCGAGCTTAGGGTTACCAGGTACTTGCAGAGGCAAAGGAGGACACAGACAATTGGAAAAGAGAACAAAGGTGGGGGAAAGGAGGACATACTGTTTAACTTTCTTGGCGTCCATGACAAAAATTACAGTGAAAAACTGCAAAGAAAAAAAAATACTCAGGCTGACATACATATGAAATTACTTTTTCCAGCATCCGAAAGACTGGTTCTTCAATCGCAATATTTTTCCAACAAATCTTTATTTTCAAAAACACATGCTAGAGATAATACAGAATCAATGTCACCCTTTTCAAATTTCACCATAGAAATGTATGACAAATCTTGTGATTTACAGACAACAGTGATCATAGGTTTGAGGGACTGGATTCAAGCTGATTGCTGGAATCAGGAAATAAATAACAAATCTAAGATGTCGAGTCTTTTGATAGATGAGGGAAAGAAAGAAGCAACAATTTACAAGGTAAATTGTAAATATATGAAAGTTTGAATGACTACAATTGTGAAAACAGTCTCCCCCAAAACCCAAGACACTCAAAGACAATATTTGATTTTAAGGGTAGACCTGCCAGACAGAGGACATGAGGATAAAAAGGAGGACACATCTGGTAAACCGACCCATGCTTCATCTTGCTGGCATCTTATGGAAGCAAACCCTGCTTTGCACCTATGCTCTACCTTGCTTTTTCTGGGCATTATTTGGCTATGACATCTCTGCTGTCTCTGTCCACTCCTTCATCCTCATTCATCTCTCTCTCTCTCTCTCTCTCTGTCTTGGCTGGGAGCATTTTTTTAGTGCCTTCGAGTCAGTCTTGACTCCTAGCAACTCCCTAGACAAGTCCCTGCCATTTTCTTGGCAAGGTTTTCAGATGTCATTTGCCCTTGTGTTCTTCCCAGGGCTGAGAGTTTTGTGCCTAAAGCAGGACTAGAACTCACATCTCGTGGTTTCTAGACTGGTGCCTTTAACCACTACACCAAAGTAGGCTGGGAGCATGCCACAGGGTTTTTGAAACTCTTCTGTGGATCCAGAGGGTTCGGTGAGAACGTGATAGGATTTGGTGAGAGACTAAGGGAAAAAAAGTTCACTCAAACATAGCAAATTTTCTGTGACTAGAATTTTGCCTCTTAAGGCAGGGTTCCAAGTTGTTGTTTTTAAACTAACAGGTTCCGCAGCCTGAAAAAGTTTGAAAACCCCAGGCAGACAAGATTGTCATAGAAACCATCTAGATTCTCACTTGCTTCTTTAAACTGTCCTTCTGAAAGGAGTAACAGTGAGGGATTTTCCCAGTCATCCAAACCCTCAGCCTATGCATGGAAAAAGTATAAGCCTTTTTCAGTTTCTTTTTCTTAGACTGTACAAATGATGGTGAATAGTTACTAACCTGCCTTCTTCCCTGGAAATGGTTGGCCTGCTCGCATATCTTACCTCTTTGGGTGATACAGCAAGAAAGATTGAGCTTCACACAGTGGTGTCAAACTCAGATAGAAACAGGAGCCACTGAATTGTACATAAGGATCCCTGTGGGCTGCATAGTGACTTAGAAAACCACACATGGTTATATATATTTTTTATTAAAAGATCAATACATTAAAATCAGATAGGAACTAGATATAACTAATCCATAAAAAAAAACGTATTATTACAAATATGAGGATGTATGTGTATTTTTGTATATTTATTACCTACATGCAAACAAATTAGGTAGGAATTACTTATAGAAAAAAAGAAGCATACAATTTTATGTTTTAATTTCAAATAGATTCAAAATCATTACAAAATATGTCACTATGAGAAGGTTCAAAATTAATTTAATATTCTTTTACCAGAAACTATTTTATGAATATCGGGTACAGCTTTTGTGATAACTCAGTTTTCAGTATGGATGATAAATGCTCATTTGTTAATATTATCCTGTGTGAAATTTTAATAATCTTCAGGAGTGAAAATAACTGCTCACATAGGTATGTACTACCAAACATTGCTAAGATTCTTGCAGCAAACGTGCACATTTCCACAAAATGTCTTGGCAAATAAGAATAAAAATCTAGAACAATAACTTCATTATACTTTTCTTTTAGCACTGTGTTACATTGAATTTCAACAAGTTCCATTTGAATGTTACTTTTTGCTCTTTTAACATCAAAAGAAAACTGAGCGCTGAGAATAGTAAAAAATTGTTTTCATACATTTTGAACCCTTCAAATCGTCTTTCAAATTAAACTAGTAATTCTTGAATATTTGAGGCATAGTTGCTGAAATTATAAGAACCAAATGACTCTTGATCAGATTTACATGTAGGAAAATGACTGAAATCACAATTTTTAGTTGTGATTTCTTTTAGTTTCCCAAAGTGTTATCTTAAATGGTTTAATGCAGTTGTACATAAATGTTACAACCTAATTTCAACCCTGAAGTTTTAAATTCATCTCATTTAAATGCCCCATAGTATCTACAATAAAAGCCAAATCCCGGAACCAGTTCTTATTATGAAGTTATTCTGGTGACTGTCCTTTCATTTTAAAAACATTTCAATTTCATGGCAAAGTTGTCAAAATCACTTCAAAACCTTATGACAGGAAAGCCAGCAAACTTCTGCATAATAAAGTAAACTTTCCTGTTCATTTTCAGTTTCCAAAAGTAATGAAGAAAACTGCTATTGATTCAATCCTCAAGAATATATAAAAGTGCCTGTTTTCTTAATAAACTTCAGGACATGTTCCATTTTCACTTCTTTTAAGCACAATACTTCCTGATGTATAATGCAGTGAACATGATGAAACTTATTATCAGGAGCAATTTCATTCTGCTTAGCCAGTAACTTAGCTACAAATCCATTTGTCTTCCCTGTCATTGCTGCTGCACTGTCTGTAGCCACATATGCTAGTTTTGATAATGGAAGATTATACTTTTCTAAATGTCCATATACTTAAAAACTGCCCACGTTAAAAACTTGCAGCTGAGTTGCAAGCCCGGAGTTTTGGTGATTGGTGACTAAATTTATTATGAAATGTAATATTATCTACATTTTATTGTATTTTTATTTTATTTTTTTAAAGATTTCCTAATTGCATTTTAATCTGGTTCAGGCCACACTTGGAAACATTGTAGGCCTCGTGTTTGACACATCTGGCTTAGCAGGTCATCCAGAGGAACGAAAAATGTAGTGGTCTAGTCATTTGTACACTATTCCTAGGTTATGTGTGGGTGGGGGCAAGTGACAAACAATTTGCTGTGACATCACAAAGCAAACTCTGTAATATACATGGTTGAATCCAACATCAGGATGGAAGTATGAAAGAGCAGGGGTTGTGCTGTGATGTCACTGTGTTGCATGTGTCATCACAGCTAGCTGTGGACCCTTAAGCATTCTTCAGGAAAGGTGGCTATCCCCTCAGCTTTCTGAGTAGGTAGATGTAATGGTCTGTGGGAATATCCTTGAGAGACAGGAGGAGAAAGAGCTGCAGCGAGGACAGCAGTCAGATAAGAGGGATCTCACTCCACAGAAAGAATGGGGGTGGGTTAAGAAGGGACCATCCCTGTTTCCCTGATAAGTAAAGGCAAGGGGGGAGAGACATGCTTTCAGACTTGTAAGATTCTATTACTGTAATCTTACAATAAAGGTAGTGTTAGTACTCATGGTTTTGTTTTCTTGTCTGGACTACCTCGAAGGGCTGACAGTGGGTGAGATAACGAAATGACTCATAACCAAATTCTTCTTGTGGCAGAAAGCACATGGGCAAGAAGAAGTGGTCAGGGTCCTTGGAGCTGTTAGGACAACCATCTGTGTGTTGGAACTATGTCCATCCTGGTTGGTAAAACCTCCAGGGTGGGGGTATGTAGTTAGATCCAGGCAGTGGATCCATCTCAATACATGCTTGAGAGAGGGGATGGTTCTGACAGCTCCTAAAGAGGTAATGGTCTGCCTCCTCCTCAGGAAATCATTGCTGGATGCAACAGAACTGAACAATTTTTATCTATTTTCCAACCTTCCTTTTTTAGGGACAGTTGAAAAAGTGGTTGAGTTACAGCTCCAAAGGGCTTTGGAAGAAGCAGATTATCTAGACCTCTTTCAGTCTGGATTCAGGCCTGATCATAGAACTCAGACAGGATAGATCATGCTTGCTGATGACCTATGGAGGACAAGGGACGGAAGTGAGGGACCCATCTTGGCCTTCCATGATCTCTCAGTGGCTTTCGGTACCATCAACCATGGTATCCTTCTGGACTGGCTTGGGGAATTGGGAGTGGGAGGTACAATGGTGCTGTGGTTCTCCTTCTTCCTTTGTGGTTGTTTCTGTTCAGTGTTGCTGCAACTCACAAAAGCTTGTGCTTTTTAATAACATTAGTTGAAAAAGATGTATCAGACTCCTTCATATAAACTGTTCAGAGGAGAACAAGAAGAATGATCAGAAGATTGAAGAAATTGGGAATCCTTGAGAACTGAAGATAAAGGTGGAGGATACAATGGTACCCTTCAAATATAAAGAAGATCAAGATCTATTCTCCACTGTTTCAGAATTCAGGATACAGAATAATCAATTTATGTTGTAGAAAAACAGGTTCCAATTGAATGTTAGAGAACATTTCCAAATATTTAGAATAGTTTGACAGTGGAATCGTTTGCCAGGAAATGTGATGGGCTCCCCTCTATGGATTTCTTCAGGCAAAGACTAGCCAGCTGTCTGTTTGGAATACTTTCATGTGAATTGTGGGTTTGGAGTCAATGGCTTAAATGCCCCCTTCCAACTTATGTTGGGTAAACATAATTCACTTAGCCAGGTGAATTACAAGCTGATAGCTACATTCAGTTGTTGTGCTTACATTACTTCATTTGTATGCATCTTAGTGTGTTATGTGATTTGCAGGTAACACCTGCAGGTAACACCTATTGAGTTAGTTTATGGTAGAGTGCACTGTGCCAACGTAGGAAACTTAGGAAATGGGTTTATTTAGTAATATGGTTAAGCATGTTGTATCCTTATCATTTAGAGATAAAAGCTATTAGCATTTAGTCATACCACTCATCTGTATAATCTACCCTCCAATTTGTCATATGTGCATTTTCACATTCAGGATCTTATCTTATTGAAAAAAGCAACTCTATGTTTCTCAGTTCTGTAACTTTTCTGTGCCACTGGGTTTCAAAATTTCTATTTCATGTCCATGGTCAAAAAATGCCCTGGTATGCCAATAGATTACTTATATCCAGATGATCCTCTCTCTGATGGGTTGTAGAAAAGATATCTAAAACCAAGAGCATCCACTGCCTTTACAAATATGCCCTGCAGACCTAGGTGCCATGAACCTGGAATTGAGAAAGAACACATATGGATATCTTAGGGAGACGTAAGAATGCTCCCTAAGATATCCATATGTGCTCTTTCTCAACTCCAGGTGCATGGCTGAGCTCCACAAACTCTACCAGAAATTCTAAGTGAGATTGTAGGAGGGTTATGCAATCCCCAATGAGCAGCCAAACTCTAGAACTGAGGACAATCTTTTGGATGGTTTTTAGGGGGCTCCTAGACATCCCAGTCATAATTATTTTTAATAGGAGATGTGTATGCCTTAGCTTCCTGGATTGTCTCAAATGGGCATCTTCAGAAGAATTCTCCATAATTTTCAGTTATTAAAAGTTAATAATGTTAATACTAGTGGACCTTACTATCTGTGATTTTGTTATTTCCTGATTCATGTATCCATGGCTGTTAAATATATACTTGGACTCATTACTCATAGGAATGGTTTTGTGTATCTTCAGTTTTTGGTGTAGTCTGCCATTATGCACAATTGCAGAAGCACAAAATCTGGCATACAAAATCCTCAGCAGTTTGCAGCATTCTTACCTTGTATGGTCATTTTCCTGCATGTTACTTCCTCTATAGTGAAAAATAAGCAAGCACACTTTGGAGAGCTCTATCTGGAAGCAGATGCCTTCTCAGTCTTTCATCAACTCCATCAGCAAGTGCCCTGCACTGTGATGAGAGGCCACAAGCAGGAGGAAATTAGCAAGATCCAAGCAGTTTTATTAACTTGGTTGTAAATCAGTTAACAAATAAAGCTAGGGCTTTAAAATAGGAAACGGTATGTATGCAGTTATTCTCCTCAATTCCTGCTGTACTGCCTCGTGATGGTGGTGGGGTGTTCTGGGAGGGATGATAAAGAATGCAGGGGTGTTTGCCAGGAGCATATACAGTACTCCCAGCAGGTCACCTAAGGCATAAAGGTCATCCCAGCTGCTAGCTAAAACAAGGAGGCACCTTTGTCAAGCAGCAGCAACAGAGGAAGATGCTGGAGGTGGATTATCCTTTCAGTGATAATAACAAAGGACTGATTTCATACTGTGTGGGAGAAGTCAGTGCTAAACCACTCTTGTATTTTACCAAGAAAATCACATGGATAAACAAGATAAAGTGATGGAAAATATAATGTTGAATGACGGACCCCTCAGGTCAGTTGGTACTCAATCTTCTAAGGAAGAGCTGAGGATCTCAGCTGAGAAATGCTAATGATGTTTATGAAGTGGCTAAATTGAAGTGTTTGGAACATCTAGTTGCTGATGTAGCCATACAGGAAATGAAAATCTGAAGCTGCAAAGACAGAATCACAGTGGAAACATGGAATATAAGAAGCATGAACATGGAAGAAGTCAACAGAGTGAAAGACGAAATATATTGGCTACACATTGACATCAGCAAATTGAAATGGACTAGAATGAAAAATCATACTATTTACTACTCAGGGCACAAAAACCAAATAAGGGATAGTGTGAGTTTCATAGGAAGGATATAGCAAAGACTGTGCTTGGATACAATGCAGACATTGATCAAATAACATTATTAATTATTAATAATATTAATTAGACTTTACCTGTTAATATGATTATCCAAGTTTATGCTCCAACTACTGATGCAGAAGAGTTTTATGGTCAAGTTCAAACTGAAGTTAACAGAACATGCAATAAAGATATGCTGCTTGTGGTTGGAGACTGGAACACCAAAGTTGGAATTAGTAAAGATGGAAATGTAGTCGGACTGTATGCCCAGGATGCAAAAATGAAGTTGGAGAATAGTTTATCAATTTATGTCAACCCAATGATTTCTTCATTACTAACACATTCTTCAATGCCTATATGCATGGACATCACCAGATGGAGTACACAGAAATCAGATTGACTATATACATAGACCTTCACCAGGGTGATATGTTCCCAACCTGGCCTTTCAGGTCTTCCAATCAAGTTCAGCTACCTTGCTGCTGGTTGCCCTCTCTCCT
This sequence comes from Liasis olivaceus, assembly GCA_030867105.1. Lineage (NCBI taxonomy): Eukaryota > Metazoa > Chordata > Lepidosauria > Squamata > Pythonidae > Liasis > Liasis olivaceus. The sequence continues at coordinate 63,961,625 of CM061351.1, forward strand.
TCTACCTTTCCTAGCATTATACACTTCTCAAGGGAGTTAGGTCTTTGCATAATGTGTCCAAATTATCATTATTATTAAACCTTTATTGGCATTAAAAAAAAAAACAGAAATACAAAAACACTCATTGACATATTGTAAGATTAGTCAAAGAGAAAGCCATACTCATTGAGAGACTGCAGCATCAAGTTCAAAAGGCAGATGGAGGCTGTTTTGCAATCCGATAAGGACATCTTCTGGGGTCTGCAAAGCATGCTCAAGCAAATTAGCATCACCAACTATTCTGAAGATGTAGGTACACCCATTACTGCTGAGTCATCTTCAGAAAGCAACACCAATACTTTCCATGGCTTGGAGGAAGGGGGGGAGGAGGAGGAGAAGGAAGGAAGGAAGGAAGGAAGGAAGGAAGGAAGGAAGGAAGGAAGGAAGGAAGGAAGGAAGGAAGGAAGGAAGAGGGAGAGAAAGACAATAGATGCCTTCTTGAAGCTGCTGCGGTCTGGAAACTAAAGAGAGATGGAGTGCTGATAACTCCAGCAGTGGAGTGAAGGAACTCCATTGTTCATTATTCTTTGTTCTTTATTTTGTTTTTTGTTACTGGCTAGAGATTGCAGATAATTATTCTATATTTTTATTATTTTAAGTAAAATACAGTATTAAGATTTACAAAAATATACCGTATTTATCAGCGTATAACACACACTTTTTCCCCTAAAATTTGGGGCAGAAATCCTAGCTGCATGTTATATGCCGATACTCAAGTGTCAGTGCTGGGAGAGTGGAGCCTTCATTTGAGTCAAGGCTGTAACCAGGGCTACAGCCATGCGCTTCCCACCTCCTCCTCCAATTGATGGCACTTAAACCATCAATCCTCTGTTTGCAGTCTTTAAGGAGTTGCAAACCTCCTCTGTTTGCAGTCTTTAAGTAACATCACCCGCACGGTCCAGCACTCAGTGTGTCAGAGCAAAGTGCCGACGCTTTGCTCTGACTCATTACTACACGCCGGACCACGCAGGTGATGTCACTAAAGTACCACGAGCTTCCCTCCTCTCTTTGCAGTGTTCCGGTATGTAATAATGAGTCAGAGCAAAGCTCCGGCGAGGGTGATGTGAAACACTACTTGTTTCAGTTTCTTAAAACTACTGGTATCCCTAATGGAATCAAGACAAAAGCATTTAGCACAGGGGTCCCCAACCCCTGGTACCAGTCTGCAGCCTATTAGGAACCAGGCCACAGAGCAGGAGGTGAATGGCGGGCGCACGAGCAGAAACCGCCGCTCCCCATCGCTCGCGCTACTGCCTGAGCTCTCTTTGTTCAAAGAGGTGCTTTTTCTTTCATATTACGTATTTACCTTATAAGTGGTATAAATATTAATAAACAAAACATTCAGAGCTCTGGTGTGGATCTTCCGGGTTGTGTGGCCGTGGTCTGGAACTTCCAGACCACGGCCACACAACCCGGAAGATCCACACCAGCCTTCGTATGCCGGCCGTGAAAGCCTTCGACAATACATTCAGAGCTCTCTTTATTTTGCTTCCAAGTCATTTATTTTAAATTTAAGTTTTTTTACTCAAACTTCCTTCTTAAAATTAAGGTGTGTGTTACACGCCTGTGCGTGTTATATGCTGATAAATATGGTATTTGTATTTTCACTATTCTCTATTTTATTTTATCTGTGCCTTGGGTGGCCAATATATATTAGTGTGGGAGGATGGTTGTGTGTGGGAAGTGATTTCTGGTGCCTCAGACCCTAATTCAGTTCCCACAGGCTCAAGGACTCACTATCCATGCTGTTGTTATCTGTGGTTAAATGCTGGAATGTAACACTTTCAAATAACTCCCTTAATTAATAGAAGATTCCTCAGTAGATGATATGGAAATCTGCCAAGGGCCTATTACAGAAAGATTCCCTGGCATATAGTCTTATATTCTAACTGAAATCTTTTTTGAAATGGGTCCAAATAATCAGTGTAATCTAGGAATATCTATAATTTCAACATGATCACATTTCCTATTACCTTGGGGCAGAAATGATTGGGACATCATTTCCCAAAAACTAACTCAAGGGAGGGTTTAGTAAAAGTTTTATGATCTCCTCTGGGCATGATATAACATACCCCTTCTGCAAGGAGATGGTAAACCCTTCCTTAGCTTAAATCAGTGCTTCTCGGAGGGTTTAGTGAACCTGGAAGGGCATGGGTTGAAAAAACAGGTGATTACATCCTTGTCTCCAGACTTTCTGTCCATGTTTTCAGTATCTACAAGCTGAAAAGAACATGGAACAGCAGAACCAGCCTAACACTGGATTCTAAATAAAAATGTAGTAAAATTAAAATACTGGGAAAGGCTATTGTCATCTTGTGAGGGTCAGGGTAGAGGTGTTACCTGAAAGTCATTATAGCCAATATGTACTTTGCAATGTTTGCTTGGTTTTAGATATGGGGAAAGCCCCATTTTGCTGGAAACAGCCAATCTCTGTTCTTCCCTGCACTGATGTAAACACATGCCTAAGAAACGGATAGTATCCTGATAGCCTTTCGCAGATAAGAAGAGAATGGCAACCTGAGAATTCAGTAGCCAGAGGCATGAGAAAATCAGAGTGTATTTAAAAAAGGGGGTGGGGAGTAACTTCAGGACTTTATTGTAGGTAGAGATCTTAGACACTTATCACAGAAAAAGATTGGTGGTGGTTTGCCCATTGTTGTTTGGAGCTCCAAGCAACTGAAGAGGCATCAGATTAACCATTTGTTTCTCTCTCTCTTTGTTGAGTCTTGTTATACTATTGGTGTGCTGCTGTATTATTAAATCAGTGTGGTAAAGTACAATAATTCCACCTGTCTTTTATCATACTCATTACAATAAATCCTGGAACCTTTCTCATTACTGCTGGCAGTGTAGATAATCAGAGTAGTTTAATCTGCAAAGAACTAAACAAATATATAATGACAATGAAACATTTTTTCAGGGATATTAGGAAAAGAGTGCTAACACATCATACTTAAATATTAACTTGGTGTGTGCATGGATTCCTTTTCCACAGAGAATAATGTAATCATAGCTTTCAGAGTAATGTTGCTCAGTTAGGTCTTCATTACCAGCTCTTGCCAGATATGGATACAAGTATAGCAAAAGATTTACTTGCATTTTTAGTTCTGGCCAGGTCTAGTAAAAAAAAGTTGGCATCTCTGTTTCGAAGCTCAAAGAATCGAGTTCAACCCCCTATCTAATGCAGGAATCCAAACTAAAGCATCTCAGAAAGATAGTGTCTAGCTCTGCTTGAAGATATCCAATTAAATAAAGCCCACCACCTATCTGGGTAATACAGTTCTCTTTTGAGGAGATTGTGCCAAGTAGGAATCGAGTAGCTCTGCTTTTATCTGTATCTGTATCTAACTAGATAAGCCCTTTTTATTTAGCATTTGCTAACTTCACCTCATTCTGAGCTCTTGATTTCCTTTAGCTCTACAGTTTCAAACCACCTGCCTTGTCTTTTTTTTTCTTTTGTGACTTGATCCTGTTCCCATTTCCTGTATGTGTACTTTCATTTTCAGATCTTCACAAAAGTTTTGAAGTAGCTGTAAGATCTTGTCCCGTTCGTCAAGAGAAACTCCCGTGACACGTGTGGTTCACAAAAGAGGTTTACTCAAGCGTAACGCAACAGTTACAAGCAAAGCCAGGACTGGCTTGGTACAATCACATTGGTTACTTTATACCTCCCCCCTTCCCGCGGTTTTGCCCCGCGATTGCGTTACAGGCTGTGGATTATCAGCGCCCCAATAATCCCCCTTAATTGTCCAGATGGCAGGTTCAGCCTGAGTCCCATTGTTCTTTGATTGTTGTTAGCCCTTGGCGTGGTCATTGCCTTCATTGGGCTTCTGTCGCGCACACAGCCAGGAGCGTTCCCTCGCGCATTGATTGCTCTTCCTCAATTCCGCGGCTCTTTCCTTTGTCCATAGCGCCCGCGGCCCTCTGGCGTTAACACAATGCATCCGCTCCAGATTAGTGAAGAGGCGCCAGGTGGCTCATTCATTAGTTTGAGGTTAGCACTTCCTCTTTCTGCGCTAGCGCTCGAGCGGTGAAACTGACTAAAGCGCCTGGGGAATTTCCTAGCCGTGCAACGCCGGCTGAACCTGACAGTAGCCACATTCATATGCTGGCCTCCATTCTTTATCCTCACTGGATTGATTGCAGGTTTGCTTTTGCTATCACCTCATTTCAGAACTTAAAACCATCTTGAAATTCTTTTCTCATTAGCTTTACTACCATGGGATCATACTTATCACTGCTCTAACTTTATTAGAATCTGCTTTTTGCTCAGTTTTACTTCCTTAAAATCAAGAACTCCAACACTACAACTTCAGGACCCTTTGGGAGAGTTGGAAACAAGAACAGCTTGTTCAGAAAGTATGCTGTCCCTTCCTTTCTTTTCCACAGCATAATTCAGCAATGTTGAAAATTATTTTAAATTTTTCTTTACATCTGGAAAAAAAGAAAAGAAAATTGCTTTTGGAAGGCATTATCTATACCACCTTCTTGATTGGGAGAGCAATAGTAGACAACAACAACACTTTTGCTTTAACTGTATGGCCACTCATTTTAACCTAGAGCATTGCCATGCTCAGTCATTTGGATTTCTCAGTAGGAATTGAATGCATAGTGGAACTTCTCTTTTTCAGCTGCTTCTCCTGCTTTTGAATAAATTATATCTTTCAGTTGCTATATTGAAGTCATCCGCCATGGGAGACATCCCATCAGATGCCTATTGTATTTGACCTTCTGGGTATTATGAGTTCATATTGTTTATTTCCAATATCTGAACATTATTGTACAGAAAATGAACACTATGGTCTTTATAAAGCAATGTTCCTGTTTTATTCTTACTGAAGTATTTAAAATGCCCCATTTCAACAACATTCCTATTTTCTATAATGCAGAAGTCTTCATTTGAGGCTCTTACTTGATGGTTTTCACTTCTGCCCCCTTCAGGTTATGCAGTAATACCTGCATACCTGAAGGTTGAGATGCTGTAGTACTTTAGGCCAGGAACAAGAGAAACTGAATTGCCCAGTACCAATGTAGTTCAATGAAACTTCTTTCCCAGAAGATTTCCAGTTGTTAGCTATATGAAAGGATTAGCTGACAGAATTTGTTGATACTTTTACAGGGCATGATTTCAGAAATATAAATAGCTCTTTTAAATTTTTCAAATTTAATTTATATATAATGACTTTCTTGTACCTTCTAAAGTTTATTTTTCAAACTTATATCGCTTTAGTGGGAAGATTATTGTGAGCATAATTTTTAAGTGACCACATTACAGCTATTATTGGAGAAATTGTGCCATCTGCTGTCCAGATTCCTTGGTTGGAAAAAGTGCACTTCAGCAGATTGATTTCTTTTAACATACATTATCACATAAGCAGCATGTTAACACTTTGATCTGCATGAAATTAGAGCAGAAAAAAATGACCACATTTCATTAAAACCTAGTACTAACAAAAATGAAGGAGCAGTTAACCAAGACAGTGTAGCAAGTAACCATTTGTACTGTCTCTAATAGATTCACCTTTGACAAGACAGTCCAGTAAACTTGATTTGCAGAGGATTTAGATGATATATTTAAACAGAAACGTATTAACACTTTTATCATCCTACCACAGAATGAACAGATTATTGTATGTAAATTAGAACAACAAACAAACAAAGACTTCTGCAAGTTAAAATGTCAGTTGAACCTTTCAGTTTTTTCCATCAAAGGAGGCCCTTGATACGCTTAATGGAAAGGACTCGTATTCCCAGGAGACATTCAACAGCTATACTGTCAAATGGTTATCTCATAAAATGAAAACCGAATGGAATAAAATGGAAGCTATGATAAACTAGACAAACTAAAATAGCAGTAAGCTTAAAATTACCAATGACAATCTGAACTCTTCCAGGCTAACTAAAACCCCTTGAAGTAGTCCGTCAGGTTATGCTAAATGAACAGAAATCATGGATGTTAAAAAAAATTATGTGGAGGGAATAGTAAAAAAGAGCACCAAATAAATTCTGAACTACAGCCTAATTAGCATTGAAGAAGTTGGATACAAGAGCAGGAACTTCTTTGCAAATGACCAGTAACCATCCATTCCTTCAGTGGTGATGTGATTCAGTTCCTAAGCAATTTTGATAGCTAGAAAAATCTGTCCCTTCAAGGCAGCCCTGGATTAACTATTAAGTAAAATAAGGACAGGTGCTTAGGGCACCAAAGGAAGGGGGGCACCACAGAGCTTTTCCTCTAGCTATCATGCCCTTAACTCTTTCACTGCTGCACTTAAGTTTAGTAACCTTTTTTGTAATTGTCCTTATCTGCCATGTTCAACTTTAATTTGCATTGTTAAAAATGTTTTCTTTGGCGTGGTGAGTGAATAAAGTTTAAAAGTTTGGTTTGAAGGTGTCATCAGATACTACATTTGTTTCTGTCTCATGGAATGAGAGCGAATGAACCCTCCAGAACTGATCATTGCTCTGAAGTTATTATCATGGGATATAGACAATTAGATGTCAAAAAGAAAGAACAAACTCTCACTGAATACTTGATTCAATATGATGAGACACAGATAGTGAGGGATACTGAACTGAGAAACCATAGTGCATATTCACTCAATGCCGTCTCTAACACAAATAAGAACAAATAGGAACAGTGCTATCCCTAACACAAAACACACTCAGAGGCAGCCTGATTCCTCTATCTGTATGTAAATTTTTAGCTATGTCCATAATACTGAAAATCAGAACATCAAGTTTCATAATTGTTAATCACTCTCTCTCTCTCCCTTCCTTTGTCTCTTTCTCTCCAGTGGTTAATTTGTACTTAAGAGAGTTGGACTAAAACAGAGAAATACATAGGCAATATAGTGCCTTCCCATATTGAGGCAGATCCCATACTTTCAGGTGATTGTAATGCCTGGATAAATTCTGTATTCCCAATTTAATAGCTTTCCCTTAGGATAGAAGAAACTTTGACTATAGCATCAGTCAAAAGATAAAAGAGTTAATTGTTTTTATCCTAAATGTGCTGTGGGATGATAAAGAGGATGATATGGGTGATCAGAAGGAGTATACTTTTCAAAATGAGCAAGGAACTAATTTTATTAATTATATCCCAGTGTAATTTATTAAATCTAGTATTCTCATTTAAGACAGACTGCCTGAAAAGTGACCCTTTACAGCTAAAGCTTCATCTGTCTGTGATGAAATGATAAATTTCTGCATTGTTAGAATGCATGTGAAGAGTTAACAGCATATTTCCTGTTAAGGAAGGCAGGCAGAAAGTTAAGAGAACTTACATAGAGGCTAGAGGATAAGAGAGGAGGGGGAAGTGGGTAAGAGAGGAGAGTGATACTTGCTAGGTAAAGCAATTGGGTAAAGCAATTGGGTAAAGCACTAGAGTGTATTTTTTAGAGTGGACCCAGATTATCAAGTGAGTTACACAATATTATGGGACTCAGTACCCCCAAAACCTCCAATGATGCCATCAGAAATTTGGTTAATCAAGGGGTTGAAAATTTAAGTTAAAATTAACTTAAAATTAATTAAGTTGAAAAGTACTAAAAAATAACATAGCTTGGTAGTGTGAGAGTTAAGTCTCAGTCACCAGAAAACAGATCTACATGAAATGGTGAACTCCACTCTTCTAGCTAGAAGGCAGGGATGAACACGTTGCCATCTGGTGAAGATTAACCTTTCCTCCTCAGTTTTAGTTCTGCCTTCTGCAGAAGAAGCAGGCTTTTTTTCCTTGGCTTCATTAAGGGTTGTTTAAGTCAAGGTTACAAAGAAAGGCAGTAATAGCATTTACTCTCATACCCTGCTGGGAGTAGAGAAGATAATTGTGGCAAGCTCAGGGGCTGTGGCAGGGGCAGTATGGTTTAGGAAGGCATTCATTTTTGGCAGGAAGAGCAACTGAGGCTGCCCTGACAACAACAGTCAGGTCAGTCCAGTTTATTGCCCAGAGGTAAAAAAGAAAAAAGAGTTAAAATAAAATCAAGTGATAGTTCACCCCTCTATTGGCCACATGGCTCCATGTGCCGTGCAGGCTGCTTGAAGATCAGTAATGCCTTCTGGTAGACCTCCCCCAATCACATCAGAAGCCTGGTAACGGACAGTGGAAGCTGGGTACCTCATCTACAGAGAACTCTAGCAGTTTCCCCCCATCCCCCCACCCAACTCAGAATGGATAATAAGAAAGTTGGTTAAAGCTTTGAACTGGATTTAGAGACAGAGAGTGGTAAAATCACTAGCTGCAGAATGATTATATCTTCCATATGTTTTCTCAGTGGCCTCTAAAGTGGATCAGAGGAGGCTGCTTGCAGTTTTTTTCCCATAAAGATAATAAAAAAGGAATGGGCAGGGATGGGATGTTGCCTCCCTTGTTCAACAAGTGTTATACCTTCCTTTGAGATAAATGGACTGAATAGAAGATACCTCTTCAGATACTTGAAGACAGTTATCATGTCTCTCCACAGTCTGCCCTTCTCCAGGCTAAATATATCCAACACCTTCAAGCAATCCTCCTAGTTTTTTTTCCTTCCAGGGCTCTTAGCATCTTAGTTGTTCTCCTCTGGACTTGTTCAATTTGTCAATAACCTTCCTAATTGTGCTGCCCCAAATTGGACACAATATTCTAGATGTGATCTGGCTGATGCAGATCTCTTCACACCATTACTTTTTTTGATGCAGCTAGGACTACATATGCATTTTTGCAGTGGCATCTCATTTTAACTCTTGTCCACCTTGTGATCCACCATAATACCTAGACCCTTGTTGTGTATAATGCTGCCCATCTATACTCATGCCTTTGATTTTTTTTCCCCTCCCCAAATATAGGACTTTGTATTTTTCCTCGTAGAAATGTATCTTTCTGATTCTGCCCATTGTTCCAGATTATTAAGGGGCTCCTGAATATTTATACTGTCCTCTAAAGTGTTTGCTATTTCCCCAGCTTTGTGTCAGCTGCAAATTTGATAATTTGATAATTACATTTTCTAGTTCCATATCCAAATCATTTATAAATATGTTGAAGAGCACAGGGGCTATAATGGAAGCTTAGAGCACGCCATTTGACACTTCAGGTTGACACAGAGTCACTGGCATACTCTTGTTCTGGCAGCTCTATAATGGAGGCATAGTCCAGACCACATAAGGTTGCCATAAGGCTACCATAATCCTTGTGAAAATGGTCCAGGCAAACACATCGTCACTGCTCTGCCTTTCCTTCCAATACATTCCTAGTAAAGTTGAGCTGATATGTGTTTTAAATTATGCTTTTATTTGAAGATTGTTCTGGCCAGCATGTTACATACAGGAGTCTTTCCAAGTTTTAAATCAAAGATGGATGGTAGCCAGATAGACACCACTTAACTTATGTTTTTTCTCTCCTTCCATTTGTATCCAGCTTTTCTTTCTCAAGGATGCTCAGGAAGACATGTCGTGACTAATCCCAATCATAAGCACCTTGCGATTCATCAAGATAAACAGGGCGTATCGGATCACATGTGTTCATAGGATTTTTTAAAAAATCTTTTTTATTGAAGAGTTTAACAATACTAAAAGATAAAACAAACTGAAATCAGAAAGAGAAAAGAAATGAGAAAGAAAAGAAATACTAAGTACAAAAAGAAAAAGAAAGAAAAAAAGAATAAAAAAAAGAGATAGAAAAAAAGAATATTTAAAGAAGTGACTCCCAATCTTCCTTGCAACAAGTACAGGCAAATTTAAAATTCCCCCACCCCCTATAAGATTACATACACAATTCACTTCTTCCCATAATGCCCCATCCATTCACAAATCCAAAAATTGTTTTTGTTTCTGTCAAAGTATCTGCAAAAATCTATAAATGGTTTCCAGAATTTATATAAATATTTCTTTTTTTTTTTTGTCTGCGCTCAGTCATTACTGACCCTGCAGTGACTGCCTGGACGAATCCTTGCAGTTTTCAAGGCAATTGTTTTCGGAAGTGGTTTGCCAGAGCCTCCTTCCTAGAGCATAGCCCAGCTGGTGAGCGCAGGAGGTGGGGTTTCCGTTGCTTCGCGCCCTTTTCGGGCGAGCGCGGTTTCGCGCTTACTGGCAGCTGGTCCCGTCTCTCTGTGCAAGGCGCTGCCAGCATTTTTCCTCCCACCGGAGTGAGAGTCCCCATTTATTTACTCACGTGAGTTTTCGATCTGTTGGGTTGACAGGAGCTGGGGAGGAAACAGGAGCTCACCCTGTTAACGCGAAGGCTGGACTCGAACCGCTGAAGCGTCAGCCATTTCTGGCCGGCAACTTTCAGCGTCATTAAGCCACTGCGCCTTAACCCTGATCAAACAAGTCGACTTTATATTCCTTTCTTTTGATTCTGACAATCTTAATATTTAATTCATCAAGCTGCTGTTGTAGGATTAAATCTCCATTCAAACTTTCTTTCTTCTGTCTCATAGATTTCTTTAAAATTTTAGAAACCCTCTTATGTAAATCCAATTATAAGTCCTTGCCCAGGTCATTTTTCATCTCTTAGCTTATCATTTGTATTTCCACTCTGGCTGTCATCTCCATCTTGTAATCCACAATTTCTTTATTTTCCAAATGTTTCTACATCAGCTGGAATTTATTTCACTGCTTTATCCTTTTGGTCTATAAATTCTTCCATGTTGTTCTCTTTCCCATCCTTTGTTTCTTCTTTAGAATCTTCTTCAAAAAATGCATTAACAGGAGCAGTAATTATTGATGTTAGTTTAGCTATAAGTTTCTCTCCCAGTTCTTCAAAAATCCTTTGAAATGTCTCAAGTGTCATACCTTTATCAGTCATTTTATAAGTTTTACTGCTCCTCTTTTGAATCAAGAATAAAAGACAGGTTTTTCTCTCTTCTTTTTTTCTTTTTCTTTTCCTTGCCTGGAAATTTAGTCCCCTCTAGTGTCCCATTTCTATAATCACAAAGTCTCAAATTTATTTTTTTATTTTCAAATTTCAACCAATCATCTCTTTCCTAATAGACTAAACAATTTATGTTCCCACAAATATATTATTTTGTTTATTTAGTTATTTCAAGAACCTTAGCAAAAGTCCTAATATTCCAAATTCGTCTGGTCCCTTAATTTGTTTAAAACTTTCTTGAATTAAATTCTTATTTAGCTTTTTGCCATTTATTTTATATTCTTTAAATTCTTTAAGCTATTAGTTTTTCTTCTAATTTGGGATGAAGTTTTACTCACCAGGTAGTTTTTCAGACTTGTTGCTTGGAAGACCTCTTTTAACTTTAAAATAATTATAAATCCAAAAGTGTTTAGAAAGTGAGGTTGGATGAACCCAGTGTCCTTAAAGGCTCTGCCATGGTTGAGAGCTTGATGGCTTCCCTCATCTCCTGGTGCTCAAACCCATGGGTCAACCACTGTCCTGCAGTGTCCTCACAAGAAGCAGCTGTCTGGAGCACAAATGGCCAGTCTCTTGTACTCTCCTTGTCCAGAGAAGCTCCATTGGACCAGTCTCGTTGCTCCTCCAGAGTTGTCTTAGCTTGCCATTGTCTCACTCAGAAGTCCGATTTTAAAAAATTTATAATTATTTGTTCTTCTCTGCCTTGCATTTGGTTAACATTTGGCATTTCATTTTGTACCAAATGTTGTACACATTCCTATAGGATGACCCTAGTGACAGTTGTAGCCATTATTTTTCCCTAAGATATTCCTCCTTAATGATATTACAGCCCAAGGTTGCCCCATCTTTTATTCCTGTCCCCAATTTGCTTTAAACTTCTCATTTAAAAAATCTCAGTGAATGTTATTCATATAAAAGCATAGGAATTAATGAGGATATGGAGTGTATTTGGTTACTGAATCAATATTTTGTGCCATATTAAATTGAATATTTCTGTACTGTTCTCTATCGCATGAAAGTAAGCTAATGGTATTCTGGGAACGCCTGTTATACTCTGCTTTTTCCAAGAATTATAGAAGACTGTATCTCCTGAATTCAGAACCATTACTATCTTATATAATATGATTAAATGAGAAATATTTTAATTTATAACCCAGTTCCTTTCCTCAGTTAAACTGTAGATGGTGCCATTGCTTTATAGATACTTCCATTAAATGAAATAGAATTTAAAAAAATCTAGAGCAAAAGCCAGAAGTCAAGGGCTGCCAAAAGACTTAATTGAGGTTAATTTTCTTATCTTTCTTCTTATCACACCATAAATTTGTTTGCAACATTTGTAGCTTTGTATTTGAAGTTAACTTTTAATAGTTGTGTACAATTCATTAGAAACTAAGTAATAAATGAAGAAAAAATACTATAAAGAACTAAAATAATTGCTAAGAAAAAGGTGTTCTAATTTTCTTTTCCTTTCCTAGTTTGAAGATGTAGTTGGAGTGCTTGGAATGGTTTTCCTTAGCTTTGGCTGGTGCATGAAACAGATTTTTCCACAATTAGACCTGTTGCTATATTGACTGCACTGAACTCCTGAAAGTGCTCCTGAAAAGTGGACAATTGGCACACAGCCCCATCGCCAAAATAAGTTCTGATGCCTGCTTTTCTGCTTATATCGTATCAATCACACTCCTATTGCACTGGCTTTTAATTCATTTCCAAACTATTCATTGTAGCTGCTAAAGTCTTAAGTGATTTGAGCTCTTCTCTCTTGTCTTTAGGCAGTAATAAATTTATTTAGTTCTCCAAGACTTTTAGTGTAATCTTGCTAATTATAGCTTTGTTTAAAAATTTTTATCCTGTCTTTTCATTGTCTTTTTAAAAGTATTTTAAAATTGCATTATTATAAGATCCCTTGGCAGCTCTAAGAGTAATTTTAAAAATATAAACAAATAGACAAACAAAATGGCAATGCTTCATTTAGCTCACAGTTTAATCAAGCTGGGTAAGAATTACATTGTACCCAATACTCACTTCTTCTGGAAGTAAACATTACAGCCTTCCAATGCATAAATTTGGGATGGGATATAACAGGACACTTATGGGACCAGATCTTTTTCTTTCTGTACATCCACATAAGCCTATAACAGGAATGCATCTTTGATTAATGCTATACAGACATGCAGTATTTTGTTGCTGAAACCAGAAATTGAGGAGGAAAGAGGATAGGAAACAAAAAGAAAATGTGGAGGGAAAAAAGGAAAGGAAAAATGAACCAGAAAACTTTTTATAGGTGGCTGGCCAGCAATTATTTTTTATTTGATTTCTAACCTGCCTTTTGCCCATAAAGATGCTGTATGGAGCTATGCACGCCATGTGATATGGGAGAGTTTTATCTATACACTCTGAGATAGGCTGGTATAGCCTTGGACAGACCTCAGGGACAGTACCGTACCCTGATGAGAGATGTTGCCAGCTAAGACACTAATGCATACTGATGCAGGTTTCCATCAGTATGACTCATACAGTGTCAAAGCCACACTGGGCCAACTAAATTATAAACTATGGATTATTGTGGGGTTGCATATCAAGAAAAAGGTGGATGGGCTAAAGACAGCCTCAACAGGAGAAAGGATCTACAGTTCAGAAATAATCAAGGAAAATGTCATGGGGCCAGATGCAAATCCAAATATGATTGTGACATTCAGTTCTTATTCTAGAGTCTCCTGCTCTTGACATTGGGGGGTGCATCAGAATTCCTTTTCTCAGTCCCAACACAATGAGTCATCTGTAGTGAGGAAAGAGTGGCCTTGTCCTACTATCTCACTCAACATAGCCACAGGAGTCAGAAAGTGAGTGGTTAAGAGTAGAAGGGAAGGACTTTAGGTTTGCCTATACCTCCATAATTCAAAGGCCATTCAAATGCTGCTGAACAAGAAGACTTCTTACTATCTGTGGAAATAATTCATAGCAGGCATCCCAATTCTCTATGCTGGTAAGTGCCTGTGCATCCCCCTTAACCTCAAATCTGTGCAGGACCTGGCAGAGTCTACGGCACAAATGTGTCCCAGATAGAACTCAGGGCTTCCAGTCAAGATGGGCATTGTAGGTTCTGGAATCACCTTATGATTTTTATCCTAGTTATTGTTTATTTGTAATGTTCACTATTACTACCAGAGCAAAAAACAGGTGATTACAGCGTGTTTTGATTCTTGGAGAAAGTTTGTTATCAGCCTGGATGGCACCCAAAAAACGTCTGCCATCTTCTCTCCCAATAAAGCAAAAGTGGCAGCAGCTGCTAAAAAATATGATGGTTCTCCTCAAGATGCAAGAAGTTATAAAAGCTATTAAAGACATTGATAATGCTCTAAATCCCTGATTTAATGTGGCTGGGAACAGGGTATCTCAGGTGTAATTGATTTACTAAAGATGGTTAAAACTCTTCAGGACAAAATAATGTCTTTGGAATTCCACTTTCACTGGACTGAGAAAGGCCAACTGGTTTGGTTTATTGTAGCTTTAACTTGAGAAGTATTGGCGTGCTGGAAAATTACCATCTGGATATTAAGAAGGCACACTGCATTCCAGCTGCTCCTTTTCATACAATTGGTAATCCTGGTCATGGTAAGGGTGCTTTGATTTGCCAAAAGGAATGACATTTTACAAAAGGCCTGTTTTGCATATGTGATTTAAATGGAGAGATAAAAAGTCTCAAATTGTGTTTTTCCTAATTATACTGAGGAAATGCAGAAAGGCAGAAAAAAATATTTAACAATGTGAAGAAACTCACTTGAGACAAGAATCTGCAGTACTCCATTAAATTTCCACATAGCTTCCAAAACTATCAGATGGAAATTTGAAATCATTTCACAATAATCTGGAAGCTGAAAAACAATTACTTCTTTAAACTCCCATTAAAAGACAAGGGTCTTTTTTCTCATTCTCTCTCTCTAATGTTGTCCTATTGTGTTTACAGTGTGTTTGCTTGTATTTTTGCATGACCCTGACTACAGGGAAAGTTTACAAACTATAATCTGTTTGGCAGTTGTTCTCTTCCCTCTTTTTCCCGTTCTTCTTTCTCCTTTCCCATCCTTTTTTCTTTTCTTTAAATTGGCCTTTATTAAAAATGCCTCTCTTCCTTATTTTAATGAATTTTTCCTCTTCTTTTTCCATTTGTTCACATATTATTAAAAATAACAACCACCTGATTAGTTTATTCATTTTCATAAAGGATAGCAGAGATGCACTGTACTACTTGATCACCCATGATAAATTGAGATTTTTAAAAAATCTTGTTTCATCACTACAGCTGTGTCTGTTAAGGTAGAGAATTAGAGTTTCTCAGAGCAGGAATTCTGGTTATGTCAACAACCAGCTGCCATGTAGCATCAAGCCAAAGAATCTCAAAGCAAGGTGTCCATTAAGAAAAGGCAAGGTGTCCTGCCTAAGAAAGGCAGAAAAATTAAGTACTGGATCTGGATGTGAACTGCAGGGGGTATGAGCTGACTGCACTCCCATATTGACAGAGGACATTAACTGTTGAAAGTCTCTTCTTTCCAGTGTGCAATTAAGATTCCTATCTAGCTATGACATGTTGAGTATTTGTATAGTTTCTGATGAGATCAAGCCAGGGAGCCTGACAGTTATTTATATAATATTATTTTTCTCACTCATTTTTGGACTTTGGCATGGTAATTTGGATGCCATCCAGGTATAATATCAAATGACAAATGTTTTGGAGTGGGCCAGCCCCAAAACAGGACTGTTTTATCCAAAACACCTTGAACTTTCACTGAACCATCTCCATGAGAGAAGTTTGGTGTAGTCCACAAGAAATATGAGTATGTTCCAAAGTTCTCTGGAATATTCTGTGACCTTTGCACATATCTAACAGTATGCTTTGTAAAATCTTTTCATTTTGGGAGAAAAAAGAGTATGATCTATTGACTGTTTGTGGGATGCCAGTTAGGAAAGAATGGAGAGTGGAAGTTACATCAAAGATGCCACTTGTAGACTTATAAATAATAATAATTTAAAATCTGAATATTGCCCATTCCTTTCCCCTGTCAACCTATTTTACAGAAACATTAAGCCAGATATAGAAGTATTGCAAGTCTATTAATATTACAGTAGGGATATGATATAATTGTCTCCAGATGATGCCAACCTTAATTATTAGTTCAGAGAAATTCCCTAGCTAGAAAACAAGTTTGACTGTGTGGAGATCTGTTTTTGAAATGCCAAGTAACACTGTGAGTGTATACAGGATTTAAAAGAAACATTGAGATATGATGACTAAGGTCAGGAGGCTGACTTTTTATCTGACTGTGATACCCACCATAAACCAGAAAATTTATCTAGCTCAGTATAGGTCATTTCTATAATATGTAACACGTCAACTCTGCTTGAATTGGCTGTTGGGTCCCAGAAGCCAAAGCAGGATCACAGCCTCTGAACTTTTCAGTACTCAGTGGCTAAGAGCACAAGTCTCATTATTTAAGGAAAGGCACACAGTGTGAATTTAAAATAGGACTGCAATTTTTATTTAAAGTAAAATATTCAAGAGGATCAACCAAAGGGTCACCAATCTCTTGTTTCACTGATACCAGATATTGGCTTTACAAAAGTCAATCAGTATACTGATTGTACAATATGCTAACCATATCTGCAGTAAATTTAATTATTGTCACTTCAGAACTGGCAGTCAAATAGCACCCCAAGTGATCCTTGTTAATGTTTACTGTTACTCCAGTTACAAGATATAAAGGAAAGAGTCCTGCAGTATTGATACTTTTAATCACTACTTTCTAAGTAGGAACAATGACTTGCTCATTTAAATTACAGGCTCAAACAGAGCCCTGGGATACTTCATTCAATACTACAGCAAATTGAGAGATTTGAAAGCTGAAACAAGATAACTGTAGAGTTTGTGATTACATAATAGATTTTCAGTTATTTGCAGAGATGTGGGGTGAAATGCTCTGGCTTTGACTGACCAATTTCAAGAAGGGCTTGCTGATGAATGGAGAGATGAACGAGTGAGGTAACCCAGAAAATCTGGAAGAACTGTTCCAGTGTTGTTTGTTAATCAGTGGGTGCTTGGAGGAGTTGAAGCATGTAAGAAATAATAAGGGGAGAAGGTTTTACAGCCTCTCTTCATCCCTACTCTCCCCCGCTTCCTGTGGCCTCCTTGGATACCAGTGCTGAAGAACCCACACAGTAAAAAAATCCCTGTCCTCAGCAGAAAAGCAGTTTATATTTCTCCTAGGGAGGCCTTGGACATCTTGCCAAGACTTGCATTGGCACCTCTGTAAAATGCGACACCTGTGGAATTACACCATGTACCACTATATCTCTCCGATGTCTCATCTTCAAGAAACTTTGCAGGCACCCCTCTCAAGAGCTTAGCAGGGGGCCCTTCCAACTAATTATTATTGGTTGCACAGTCAGCCAGTTGTTTAGACTGGATTTGGCATTTTTATCCACCTATTGAATCCTTCCCAAGGACCTGGGATAGGCAGATGATGTTGTTTGATGGTGTTAAAGGTATCATCGTAGGGTGTAAGCTGTTCCAAGTAAAGCTGCCTTTTGCAATTGACTGATGGTGATTTTGCCAATGCTGATGGTGTTCAAGTGGTGCTCCAGATATTTTGGGATTGTACTCAAGGCACCTATTACTACTGGTACTATCTTTGCTTTCTTTTGCCACAGTCGTTTTATTTCTATTTGCAGGTCTTTGTATTTTGTGATTTTCTCCAGTTCTTTCTCTTCTCTTCTGCTGTCTCTAGGTATTGCAATGTTCACTATCTAAACTTTTGTCTTTTTTATCAACAATTATTAAGTCTAGGGTGTTACGTGGCAGGTACTTGTCTTTTTGAAATCTAAAGTTCCAGAGCACTTTAGCTTCTTCATTTTCTATTACTTTGTCTGTTATGTAAGAACCTGTTCTTACTTGCAGGGAAGTGGTATTTCTTGCAGATATGCCAATGCACCATTGTTGCAACTTTGTCATGCCATTGTTTGTAGTCAGTCTGTGTGATCTTCTTGCAGCAACTAACTAGGTGGTTCAACTGTTTCTTCAGCTGCTTTCCAGAGGTGGCATTTTCTGTCTGTTGCTGTTGTCTCGATTCTGGCTTTCTATGCATTTGTTCTTAAGGCTTGGCCTTGTGCCACCAGAATTAGCCCCTGTCTTTTTCTTCAACTTTCCTCCTTTTAGCCATTGCCAGGTCTTGTTGTTATCTGCTTTGCCTGCTGATATTTTTTTGTGTACTGGCCATGTAATACTTTGCCTTGCCATGTCTCTTTTCTATTCTTCATTTGGTCTTTCTTGTAGGCCAGTTTGGTTTCTTCAGTATTCAGTAAGCCTTCATGTGTACTAGCTTCAGTGTATCTTCTTAACTGTCTTTCAGACATTCTTCTAATGCCTCTTTTTCTTCTTCAACTGTCTGGTGTACTTGTAACATTTCACGCCCACCAATGCTCCTTGGTAAGTAGAGTCTGTCAATGTCATTCTGTGGATGAAGGGCATGATTCATTGTCATTATTTTTCTGGTCTTCCTATCCAGGGTTTCTAGTTCTGTTTGAGTCCAGTCCACTATTCCAGCTGTGTATCTATTGACTGGAATTGGCCAGGTGTTAACTGCCTTATGGTATTTCTGCCACTGAATTTGGACTTTAAGACCTTCTTCACTCTCATGAAGTACTGACTACTAATCTTCTTCTTGACTTCAATGTGCTTGATGTTGTCAGCTTGAAGGATGCCTAGGTATTTGTAGTGACCTTCTTCATCCAGACTCTTGATGTTATTTCCACATGGCATCTTAATACCTTCAGTTGTCACTATTTTTCCCCTGTTGATGGTAAGGGTGGCACATTTGTCCAGTCCAAACTCTATTGCAATATCTTGGCTGTATATTTGGACAGCATTGAGCAGCAATTCTATTTCAGATGGTGTTTTTCCATATAGCTCTAGATCATCCATGTAAAGGAGGTGGGATAGCCTGGCAGATGTTTTTGGTAGCTATGGCTTGACTTGTTCAGTATTGTTGACAGAGGAATCAATGCAATGACAAACAGCAGTGGTGATAGTGAGTCTCCTTGAAAGATGCTTCTCTTGATATTAACCTCTCCCAGTCTATCACCATTGACCAGCAACTGTGTCTTCCATTGCGCCATTGATCTTTGCACAAAGCTTCTGATGTTACGAATGATTATTATTAATATATAAATAATTTATTACATTTATATACTCCCTGACTCCCAATGACCCAATTAAGAAAAGCTCAGACAACCCACAACAAGCAAGTGCATTTTATTTTCCCTGTTATTCTTTGTTCAACTTCAGGTTTAGAAATACAACTCTCAGCTGTTACAGATTCAGATGCCACAGCCAATTTCATAGATGAGACTACAGTGCAGTCTACACAATTATTAAATAAACTGTGCTCAAGGAAACAAATTGACATGCAAGCCCTTGGAGCTGGTCCTGTTTTGTAGTATAGAATACCTTTGTAACTAACAATAAATGATCATACAGAATTCTTACTGATTGGCTGCAAACCCATAATACAGATGTCCCTGCCTCACACCTTGTCACACCAGTTCCATGTGGAATTCCCACACAAACTCTGTCCCTGTGGTGTGCTGCCACTATCAATAGATAGTGGACCCCAGAATGAAAAGGACTCTCTGCTTCCAGAATAGACTGTCCAGTACAGGCCACCATACAACAGGAAGAGAGGAGGAACTCTCCAACTCCATCTGACTCTGTGTAGTAAGACTTGTCTGGTGATCATGGGGAGCTGCCAAGCAAAGGTGTGTGTGTGTGTGTGTGAGTCTATAGTTGTTTCCCATAGCACCACCTAGTACTTTCTTTGCAGACAGACAGGGCAGACTGAGTCTAATGGAGGAGATGGTATGGAGTAGTATGGAGATTACCTGGACGAAAGAATTTAGCAGCCATTACATAAACACCAATTTAGCCCTGAAAAGGAAGTAGGAGTGAACAAGAAACTCAAGATTGATTTTCTTTAAGAGAGGGGAAGAGAATCTTTGTCAGGCTTTCAAGATTTGGTTATTATACACGTCAACAATAGAGGTCCAGTAGTTCTTGTGGTGTCTGCTCCCTCAAGGGCTGATGATACCTCAAAAAGCCTTTCTGATTGCATGAAGAATTTCTCACAGGCATCAGCTCATTTTGAGCATTAGGCTTCCTGACACAGTCCTTAAGCTTTTGTCATATGCTCCTTCTTCCATTTCCCATTCATATACTTTTTTTCCTTTTCAACATTTTAGAAAGCTCTGGGTATATCCATTCTAATTGTTCTTTGTTGGTAAAGTTTAAGTTTAGGATAGCAGCTTCACTTGTTCCTTCTTCCATCTCCTGTCAAATGAAGTTAGTAAGAATGGACAGATTTTGATGATATTTTTGACTCCTGGCAGAGTTAGATTTCTGGCAGATTTGTTTGAAATTTCCCATTGTCACTATCGCTTGCTTTTTGAAAGTACATACAGGTGAAACTCGAAAAATTAGAATATCGTGCAAATGTTCATTTATGTCAGTATGGCAACTCAAAAGGTAAAAGCAATATATGAGATAGACGCATTACATGCAAAGCGAGATATGTCAAGCCTTACTTTGGTATAATTGTGATGATTATGGCGTACAGCTTATGAAAACCCCAAATTCACAATCTCAGAAAATTAGAATATTACATGACATCAATAACACAAGGATTGGAAATAGAACAATATCGGACCTCTGTAAAGTATAAGCATGCATATGTACTCAGTACTTGGTTTGGGCCCCTTTTACAGCAATGACTGCCGCAATGCGGCGTGGCATGGATGCTATCAGCCTGTGGCACTGCTGAGGTGTTATGGAAGACCAGGATGCTTCAATAGCGGCCTTCAGCTCCGCTGCATTGTTCGGTCTCATGTCCCTCATCTTTCTCTTGGCAATGCCCCATAGATTCTCTATGGGGTTCAGGTCAGGCGAGTTTGCTGGCCAATCAAGCACAGTAATCCCATGGTCATTGAACCAGGTTTTGGTACTTTTGGCAGTGTGGGCAGGTGCCACGTCTTGCTGGAAAATGAAGTCAGCATCCCCATAAAGCTCATCTGCGGAAGGAAGCATGAAGTGCTCCAAAATCTCCTGGTAGACGGCTGCGTTGACCCTGGACTTAATGAAGCACAGTGGACCAACACCAGCAGATGACATGGCTCCCCAAATCAACACAGACTGTGGAAACTTCACACTGGACTTCAAGCATCGTGCATTGTGTGCTTCTCCATTCTTCCTCCAGACTCTGGGTCCTTGGTTCCCAAATGAGATGCAAAAGTTGCTTTCATCAGAAAAGAGGACTTTGGACCACTGGGCAACAGACCAGTTCTTTTTTCCTGTAGCCCAGGTAAGACGCTTCTGACGTTGTTTGCTGTTCAGGAGCGGCTTGACAAGAGGAATACGACATTTGAAGCCCATGTCCAGGATCCGTCTGTGTGTGGTGGCTCTTGATGCACTAACTCCAGCCTCAGTCCACTCCTTGTGAAAGTCCCCAACACTTTTGAATGGCTTTTTCCTGACAATTCTCTCCAGGCTGCGGTCATCCCTGCTGCTTGTGCACCTTTTTCTACCACACTTTCCCTTCCACATAACCTTCTATTGATGTGCTTTGATACAGCACTTTGGGAACATCCAACTTCTTTTGCAATTACCTTTTGGGGCTTTCCCTCCTTATGGAGGGTGTCAATGATGGTTTTCTGCACAACTGTCAGGTCAGCAGTCTTTCCCATGCTTGTGATTCCTACTAAACCAGCCTGAGAGACCATTGAAAGGCTCAGGAACCCTTTGCAGGTGTTATGGATTCATTAGCTGATTAGAGTGGGACACTTTGAGCCTAGAATATTGACCCTTTTCACACTATTCTGATTTTCTGAGATTGTGAATTTGGGGTTTTCATAAGCTGTACGCCATAATCATCACGATTATACCAAAGTAAGGCTTGACATATCTCGCTTTGCATGTAATGCGTCTATCTCATATATTGCTTTCACCTTTTGAGTTGCCATACTGACATAAATGAACATTTGCACGATATTCTAATTTTTCGAGTTTCACCTGTATACTCTCACTATGACTATGTTTTGTCAATACAACATTTTATTACTGTCATCTTAGGTTATTTAGGGTGTTTTCAATGCTTTTTTTTTTGTCAGTGTACTGCATATGTAATTCACTGAAAGGAGGAAAGCAGCTTTAATTACTTCATTTCTCTTATAACAATACATAAAATGTAATGCATGAATCTGTAGAGAAAGATCTACAACTGTCATAGTTACTGTTCAGTGTCATAGATCTATAAGTTTATCATATTAAAAAAAGGAAAAACAATCGGACATCTGGTGAGGTACCCCTAGGAGACTACTGAATCTGTAAACAGCTACGCTTTGGTTCTTCTCTGTATATGAGATTAAAGCTTTGATTTCCTCCTACATTTGACTTTCAGGTTTTATGGGATAAAAAGGGAGGAGAGTAATGTTTTTTGTTAGTGGCAAGCTTCTGTATGTGCTAGCTGGTTTCAAATAGGAGAAATGTTTGTTAAAACTGCAATCGTAAAATATGCTTGCAAGTTTCTAAGGTTATAAAGAACTTAGCTGCAGAAGGTACAACTTCTCTCCCCATAAGCCATTTGACAGAAGGACCATTATCCCAACAGGGCCACCACCATTCTTCTATTCACAAAATCCTAAAGATATCTCAGCAGACACTGTAGGACTGTCCCTTAGGCAAAAACATATCAAATTAATTAGATGCCATTAAGTCGGGCTTGACTTCTGAGGAGTGCATGAAGAAATATGGCAGAAGTTTAAATAGTGGGGTTCTTGTGCTAAGTTCCATCAAAGATGACTTTGGGTTGGGAAATGACAAACCTATCAAAGATTCATTTCCCCTAGTATCCTGCAGTTCAGAGTCTAGTCTAAACTCTGTTCAATACCATAACAATAACAATAATGCCCCCATGGAACTTACCTTCTCCTGGTGGGAATATTGTGAGCTCCAGTGAAGGCTATGCTGACAGTGGTCTTGCTATCAAGTTGCTTCAAGCAAGTCAGACAGACCTCAACTGAGAAGCAGATTAAGTACCTCCAAAATCCATTAATGCTATGGCTGTTGAGCATCAAGTATGAAGTGGGCTATAGAGCACAGTCTTCTCTGCTAGGCCACCAGGACATGCAATTTTAATGTACCTGGATGGCAAAAAAAGAAAAAAAAAGTGGACAAAACTGGAAAATCAATAAATCATAGAATGCTATTACTATTCTAAACTAATTATAAAACCATTATAAACATGAATGTTTGAAATTTGGAAGCAGAGATTCCCAGTTTCAAATATTAAACAAAGATTCATGGATCAATCTCATGTTATCCTTAAAAGCAAGTTTTTCTCAGATACAGAACAGGAGTCAACTGAGCAAATAGCACATAAAAATTATGTCAGATTTGATGAACTCAAACCCATGATAAATTTGACCACTGAAGGAATGATAAAAAATGCAGTTGAAGTATATTTAGAAGAATACCTAACCATTATTTTTAATAAAAAATTGGAAACTTTATTTGTTGTTTCCTGAGTTTCTTGAAAGAGGTTCTCGTACAAATCCATCAACTGAGACTAATGATGGTGTAATCTAGTTCATTTCTTTGAAACAACTTTAGCAATGGTGCAGATGTTTAGTTTTTCTTTTTTTCATGTTAAATAAGGTGAGAAAATAGGACAATATTGCTATTTATTCAATGGTTTCCTGATTCAAGTAGTTTTTGAAAAGTACAAGAATAAATCTCCTAAACCATTTTGTTCCCAGGTTAATCCTATAGAAAAGTGTTGTTCTATTCATGATTAGAGACATCTGCTCATACTACCTACAAGGAATTCTGAAATTTAGGCAGCCATCTGCTTCTTCTCATAGGAACTCAACAACAAAGGGAGCTGTCCCCACAAATAAAAGATAAAGCATTTTGACTAATGAAAAAGACCTTGGAAATGAGCAGATGTTATCCCAGTTTTCGGTAAATTCGGTTTTTTTCAGAAATCATTAAAGATTATATAGAATAATATAGATTCATACACAAGTTTCCTTAGTTAATTTGTAACTGTTTCATTTAGTGAAATACTTAATGAAATTAAGGTAAATGAGCAGATATGAGGTTTTAGCATTTGGAAAGCTAGTGAAAAATTTATATGCATTGACGCAAAATATTTGTAAACCTATCTATAGTGGCTAAAAACCCCTGCATCAGTCCATGTTAGAAAACCTTGAAATGTTATTAATGAAGAAGCAGTTTGCCATGGAAGAATGGACCAATGTGCCTGCACAGCGATGTGAATGAATGATCATTAACTACACTCAAGGAGGTTCTTGATGGTATAATCAACTACTCAGTATAGGTGGTAATGATGTCAACACTGGAATCATAACACAATAACCAAGAGCTACATGTGCCCACTGTGTTGCCTATATCCTCACTTCAGTCCTGAATCTATGTTGGGTGTTCTAGAAGTAAAAAGCTTCTTTGGAGTGGTAGAATGTCCTTACAGTTAATTTGCAGAGTATCGGAGATGGTATTCATTCTCTGTATGTATGTCACCTCAGTTCAAAATTGGGCTGAAGGCACTGTTTTCTCAAATCCCTTTGTGCAACGCATGCCACATGGATGTTCTGACTAACAGACTTGGCACAGCCAAGACAGAAGGAGAGGAGGGCAAAAGTTGGCTTCTTTGTGCCATTTTAACAAAAAACGAGAAGCTTTATTTATTACTTGCATGGAAGGTATGCTATTACTGATGCTGTTTTAATTTTTAGAGGTTTTGATTAGTCTTGAATGGCTAAGAGCCCATTACATTGTACACTGTCTTCTTTAGGCAAAACAACAATGAACATATCAGGAACCACCTTTGAAGACAGTTTGACATTACAATAAATGGTGACTCTGAAGCTCAGAAGTTTTTGAATAATTTGCTTCTCCTTGAAAAACTTTGAACTGCCTCAGACTTTAGTTTTTAATGATTCGTTAGGGCTGTCAATGAAACTGCTAGACAAGTCTCCAATTGGATGGAGAAGGAGGTTAAGACTGAAGGAAAGATAAATGGCTGCTACTGTTTATCAAAAAAGAAAGAACAAATTTAGGGTTGCTCTTCATAATAAAATGTGAGTGAGAAAGAAGAAGATGAACAAAAGAACTGGCTGGAATATGTTAGCAAATGATTTATTCTGAAGTAAGCCCCACTTAGTGTAGTGAGTTTATTCTAATGTAAGTTTCCACTGATTTCTTCCTTATCTGCTCCTCCTTTCTTCCACATGTAAAGAACTCTTTGTATTCTGCTCTGTCTTCCTTCCTCCCTGATGGCCTTTGTCATTAAACAAAAATCAGAAATGTAGGATTTTGCAGACAAATCATACATTGCTAGCTTGCTGTCTTGAAATGATCTTTGTGATTTAAAAAAAAATCTGCTTTGAAAAAAGGGAGGATTTTTGTTTTAGTGATTTCTAAAGAATATATAACTTAGCACTCCATTGTAAAACAGGTCTAAAATTGTATCTAATTTTCCATCTATTTTTTTAAACTTCAGAAAATGCACTTACTAGTATCAGAGGCAGCAGCAGTAGATGACAATAGTTTTCTGTGATGAGACAGTGACATTGATTGTAGCTCCCAGGACCTGGGTGCACAAGGTGTGACTCTCCAGATGCAGATAAATTACATTTCCCAGCATACTTCACTGTTTCCCATGTGAATTGTTACTGTATTAAGCAAGTGAGTGAGTCACTGGAGTTACTTGTTAATTGAAGACAGAAAAGGGTTTATCCAATGTTTTCTTCATTAAAGTTGGTAAAGATGTTTGCAGGAATTTTGGAGTGGGGGGAAAACATTTAAGGCATGAGTCACTACAGTTGTCTATGAGAAGGTCTGTGTAGCACAGCATATTTTTCAAGCTCTATAAACTATCTTAGATTACAGATTTAGAGTTCAAGCTTATGCAGCTTCTTAAAAGTTAATGTCATTGTTGACAATGCTGTTTACTCCCTAATAAGTGTACATAGGAATTTGGGGATTTTATTTAGGGGAGGTGGCTACTGACATTAGTACTTCTGTGACAATACGAATAGGCAGTGTTACCATGTTGTTGCTCGCCATTTACCATGGAAAAAGTATAACCCAATTCATAGGATAAATTGGCAAGAGAATTCCTGCACAGAATTTATTTATTCTAATTTGTTTGTTTATAAAGATAAATAAATTACATAATTTATTTTCAGACCTAAGAAAGGTGCTGTATATCATAAAATTAAATGCATATTGAAAGATTCAGTACAAGACTGCTAAGGTATGCTTTTTGAAATTCTGTGTAGCCATTTTCTATTTTATTCTGAGAGTCAGTGTGTCATATATAAATGTGTCATATAGGAAGGATTCAGATTTAAGCTGTTAGTAATCATATGCTAAATGTTAACATTTATGCATATATTGCAGTTTCATACAACCTTATTCCTAATATCATGACACACCAAGCAGATATTGATCAATTGTGTCTTTAGGAAGTTATCATAATCAGATTATGGATAGTGACTGTTGAATTTCCGGCTGCACAGTTGTTAGAATAGATGAAATTTTGGGAAAGCAGTTTCCCTGGGATAGATATACTAGGGATACATTTATCACGGGTGTCTCTATTAAGTGACTGGGAAGAAAATAAGTTGAACTACCTAGTTCCATTCTTTCCTGGCCTGAAATTGACGTGAAAAACTGTAGGTCCATGAAATTTGATTTATAAAAGCATTCTACTATACTAAATTGAACAAACCATTTTCCCACTAGTGACTTACAGTGTCACCCAGCCATCGCTGAGGTGATATAAAGTTTGTCCTTATTACTGTTGCATTAGCACAATGATGGTTGGTTATAACTCTAGAAGATACTATAGGGAACTTGTGGGAATCCTCCAAAATTCTTTATTGAAGAAAGGTGTTATTAAATAATGGCTGGATTATGCTCTAGTTATCCAATAATAATTGGCCATGTAATTATACCTAAAATTTCTTGATTTACAATGATTGATTGATTATGTGCCATCAAGTCATTGCTGATTCTTAGCAACCACATAGATAGATTTTCTCTGAGAGGCTCTGTCCTTTACCCATCTTCCAATGGTGATGTATAATGAGTTTGGTATTATTAAATATACATCTGCAAAAACACTCTGGAAATTCGTATTAGAAGAGAAGTAATAGATGATATATTGATAGTTTCCTTCAAATAGTGGATCTTTTAATTTTTTAAGGTTTTAAATTTAATTTAAAAAATTATTTTAATTTTTTTACCTTTGGAGAGGACTGATGCCCCTTTCTTCCTTTCTTTTCATCTCTGGGTTTATTTTCTTGCCATTGTTGTTCTTTTGTGCTGTTTTTGTACTGTTCTTTGTTTTTAAATGTTTTAACAATTGTAAACTGTCCAGAGTTGCTGGGAGTTGGGCAGCATATAAATTTAATAATTTAATAAAATTATTTTTTCTCTTTTTGAAATATTTAGGCTGGAAAGCTCTTTTCTGCTTGATAACCAGGCTTACAGATTTCCTTCTCTGCTATTGGCAGGAGGATTTATGCTTGATGATTCAAGCAGTTATTGAGTCAGGGCAAAGCACCTTACTTAAAATCACCATTTCTTTCCATATTAGGAAAAGAAATATTGGGAAACAGTGAACACACTTAACATACTTAAGTAAACAGATAACATGTAAAGATGAGAATTTTTGGCTCAGTAATTGTTCCAAAACTTTCCACAGTACATGCCTATATCAAAGGTATCATTGGGTTTAAAAATAATAATAAAAATATGATATCAGACAAAAAACATTTTCTGAATGTAGAGTACAGTATTCTAGAATTTTTGTTGCCTCACACTCATTTTTGACTTAGTATTTCTGGAAAACATTTAAGGGTTAATGTTATTAATAAGCTTACAAAAAGATTTCATGTTTTTAAAGAAAGACTTCATAATGATACTGTCCTACAACAAAATGATGTTATGCATTAAATAATACATATCATATATACTGTATTGGCTACATTTTACTTCCAACAGAATACATTTTCCTATCTTATAGGGAACTTACAAACACCAGAAAATGTGAACTATCAGATTACGTATCAGGCAAAATAATCTGGACTGCAAATTATATAAAATTGTGTTGACATGAGGAATATAACTCTTCCCACACCTCAGGATAATGCTAGTGTTCCTTTGTTGTACAGCTATAGAATTACACAGCTTGAATCCCCATGGCTACATAGCAATGTAATAGATTCCAACTCATTTCTTTGTCTTTGCTCTGTGGCCCTTGGCAGATTGCTCAAGCTGTAAAAAATGTACACCTTGGCTAGGCATTATTGGCTAGGCAGGGGAAGATGTTTTCTTACCCAGGAAAAGGCTATTCTTCTTGGCTGCTCTACCTGATGGGAGAATATCTGAGGGCACCAGCAATTCCAGTTCTTCAAAATGAAAAGCTGGGCATTATGATATACATACAGTATAAACATTGGGTTCTTTCCTGTAATTTCTCCTATTTTGTGTAATATAGTAATTGACTTTTGAATGATTTTACAGAATTCTAAGTGGTTGAGTCATGAGGATCTAGGGACTGTCAACCACTAATGTGCCACACCTTATACAGGAAACCTTACTCCCTGCCCAAGTTTTTATTATTTTTATTGCTCTAGTATGTTCAAGCATTAGTACAATCGTTGCAGTTTAAGAGCTCCTTTCTTGAGGGCAATGTTTTAAAGAAGTTGAATTGTGCATGCAATACCAGAGAATGCTTTTCTGCCCTTTGAAATCATGGCACACACACCTTTGTATGCAAACATTCTCAGTTTTCTGAAGTTTTAAATATGCATCAGTTACATATATAGGACAATTAATTACATATATGTTAAATGTGAGTTTACCCTGATCCCAGATAAGCTAGAATTTGTTCCTCTACTATATTCCTACACTCTGTTATGAAATTGTTGAAGCAGCTATTTTTAACTAGGGCTGTGCAGAGCACAAAAATGTGCTTCAGAAAGCATGTCAGCATGAGCAAAGCAGCCCTCCTTGAAGCATTAAACCAGCCATCTCCTTTGGAAGACTCATTTAATTCCTTTGAAGATTGTCCTTGGCTGTCTCTGCATATGTATATATGTACAGATGATAGCTTATTTTCATTAGAGCCACCAAACCTTCTGCACTTTCCCTTTGTCATTCTGTCTGACAGAAAAGAAATTGCAACCTGAGCACAAGGGAACCACAGTGACAAATTGTCAAGTTAAGCATATTCACAAACAAACCCAGTTTGGCACTGGGGTGAGAAGGTCAGGATTGTTAACTCTTCTGCCTCCCAACTAAACAACCCCAGTAATCTCTACATCAGAGAAATAGCTCAAAACAATCAGCAACATTTATGTAGGTGGATAACCAAGAGAAATTCATAGCAAATCCATCATCTTGTGCCAAATATTATGATGCCTGGGTAGAAGTTATACATATGTGCTTGATACTATGAGTTCACCCAAGAACAAACTCATTAATCTGAGGCCAGTAGGTGACCTATAGAAACCATGAAAGACAGAGTAATTGGAGAAGGCCTAAAAGAAAGGGAAGTGGTACCCCACTTCAAGGTGAAGGGTCATCTGTAGTTACAGAGAAGGAGGGTTTCAGGAAGGAGAGCTATTTCTGTATTTTCCCAGTTGTATGTGTGGTTCATTTTGAGGGCATGGATTGGCTGTTAGGTATTTCTGGTCATGGTTCTTTGCTGAGGTTATGTGTTCTTTGATTCTTTGCTCTTTGGCATCCTGTTTGCCCTAGGCAGTGTTGGTTGCATTCTTGGTGCTGTTGTCTCTCTGCAAGTATTCCCGTGTCCAAGAATTTTCCATCTTCAGTCATAAGTGGGTGATGTACAGTTTTGTTTCTAGCCCTTTCATCATCCCTTCTAGGAGGGCAGTCAGTTTATCCTTATAGTTTGTATAATTCTTGTCTTCAGGAAGAAGACACCCCCAAACATGCAAATAAGATGAAAAAGCCATAAAGAAAATAAAATCAGATCAAATATCACTTTACCAGCAGACGAGGGATGAACTATAGTCATCATGAATAAAACAGACTATATTCACAAAGCAAAAAGTGTACTTGAAGACACTGCCGCAAAATGAGAAATCCACAGTAATCCCAACAAATGTAGAACTCCCCCCTGCCCCCCGCAGTTCTCTCCATCACCATTTTTCTCTGATGAATCATAAACAAATATATGTGGACAAGGTAGTGGACTGGTTTTCTGTTGCCCCAGAAGGCAGGACCAGAACCAGTGGACTGGAACTGCAGGGAAGTAGATTCGATTAGGAGAACTTTCCAGACAATAAGAGCTGTCATCCTGAGTAGGTTGCCTCATAAAGTGGTATATACCTCTTCATTGGAGGTCTTCAAACAAAGGCTGAATAGGCATCTTTCCAACATCTTGCACCAAGCAGGGAGTTGGACCTGTTGATCTCTGCAGTCACATTAAACTTTTTTCCCTCTTGTTATAAATCTTAATACATTATATTGTTTCAGTATAATGATATTTAAGGTAGTGGCCTAGAAATCAGGAGACTGAGTTCTAGGCCTGCCTTAGGCATGAAAGACTGTTGGATGAGTTTGGGCCAATCACTCTCTCTCAGCCCAACCCACCTCACAGGGTGGTTGTTGTAGGGAAAATAGATGGGCAGGAGGATTAGGTATGTTCACTGCCTTATATATAAAAAAGGAGGGATATAGTAAATATATCATTTAAAGTTAGGATATATTTAAAGTTGGGATATATATAAAGTTAGGATTAGCATATTAAAAAGCAGAGATGTCACCTTGCCGACAAAGATCCACATAGTCAAAGCTATGGTTTTTCCAGTAGTAATGTATGGCTGTGAGAGCTGGACCATAAAGAAGGCTGAACGCCGAAGAATTGATGCCTTTGAACTGTGGTGCTGGAGAAGACTCTTAAGAGTCCCCTGGACTGCTAGGAGGTCAAACCAGTCAATCTTAAAGGAAATCAACCCTGATTGCTCATTGGAAGGATTGATAATGAAGCTCAAGCTCAGACACTTTGGTCACCTAATGCGAAGAGAGGACTCTTTGGAAAAGACCCTGATGCTGGGAAAGATGGAAGGCAAAAGGAGAAGAGGACGGCAGAGGATGAGATGGCTAGATAGCATCACTGAAGCAATGAGCATGAAACAGCAAACTCAGGGAGGCAGTGAAAGATAGGAAGGCCTGGCGCAATGTGGTTCATGGGGTCACGAAGAGTCGGACACGACTTAACGACTGAACAACAACAAAAGTTAGGATATATCATTTAAACTTCCTGAGATGCTATTGGTTGGATAACTTGTAGTATTGAAAATAAAGAAAAAAGAAAGAAATATTCTGCCAGTATTAATACAGTTTAGAATATCACTATTACGAGCATAAAATTATTTGACTTTTTCATAAAAGATTGAATATATTAAGAAGAAAAAATTACTGCAGATTACGCAAAGTATTTGTTGTACAATAGAGATTTCAGTCTTGAGCTTAGTACTGATGTCTCCACTCTGACTCTCTCTCTCTCTTTCTACACACACACACACACACACACATACATACTGTGTGTGTGTGTGTGTGTGTGTGTGTGTGTATATATATATATGTATATATATATATATATATATATACACACACACCGTATTTTTCCGACAATAAGATGCCCCCACATATAAGACGACCCCCATTTTTCCAACCCCAAATTAAGAAATCAATATTTTAAAGATAGTGCAGGACACATTTTTATTTAGTAATTAATTAACATTTACCTGCTAGGTCCAAACCGTCTCTCTGCAGCTCTATTTCCATGCTCTTTTGCATAACTGATTACATTCAAGCACGAGTGAAACTAGCTTCTCTCTGCAAAAGCCTTCCTCTAATTGGTTTGTTCAGCATCAGCTGACGCCAGTTACATAAGGCTCGTGATTGGAGGAAGTCTGTTTGGGAGACAAGCTATTTCACTCGTGTTTGGAGGCTCGTGATTGGAGGAAGCCCGTTCGCAGAGTCAAAGTATAGGCAGTTTTGCCACCGCGCGGTTCTCTCCTCGCTGACTTCCTTAAATAAGACGCCCTTCAATTTTTAGGGTAAGGATTTTAGAAAAAAGTATCGTCTTATAGTCGGAAAAATACGGTATATATATATATATATATATATATACACATACATACATACATACATACATACATAATCATAGGCTTTCCTGTAGTCTGTGAATGCCTGGCATTATACAAAGTCAACAGGACACTAAGGACCTTCCTCAAGAACTCAATGGGACTGTGGAAGACAACACTGGAAGTCAACTCAAGACAGCTCGCACAAGTGGCTATCAAGTGCGGCATATACCAAGGTGATGCACTGTCCCACTGCTGTTCTGCATAGACTTAAACCCCCTCAGCCAGATAATCAGAAGGACTGGATACAGGTACAAGTTCAAGAGCAGAATCACCATCAGCCACCTTCTCTATATGGATGACATCAAGCTGTATGCTAAGAGTGAATGAGACATCGACTCACTGATCCACCTGACATGGATCTACAGTGAGGACATTGGGATGTCGTTTGGACTGGAGAAGTGTGGCCGGATAGTAGTAAAAAGAGGGAAGGTAGTTAAGACTGATGGGGTAGAACTACCAGTGGCCGCATAGCAGACATAGAGACCAGCTACAAATACTTTGGTATCCCACAGTCACATGGGAACCACAATGAGGAGGCAAGGAAGGCAGCAACATCCAGGTACCACCAAAGGATAAGACAGCTCCTAAAGAGCCAGCTCAATGGGAAGAACAAGATCCACGCCATCAACAGGTATGCCCTGCCAGTCATCAGATACCGTACCAGTATAGTGAGCTGG
Organism: Liasis olivaceus; assembly: GCA_030867105.1. Classification (NCBI taxonomy): domain Eukaryota; kingdom Metazoa; phylum Chordata; class Lepidosauria; order Squamata; family Pythonidae; genus Liasis; species Liasis olivaceus. The sequence goes on from CM061351.1 coordinate 63,994,493, forward strand.
CCAAAGGAGGACATGGAGGCTGCTGATGTGAAGACCTGGAAGCTCCTCACAATGTATGGAGGTTTCCACCCCAAGTCCAATACCCAGAGACTGTACAACAGCTGGAAAGAGGGTGGGTGGGGTCTGATGAGTGTCAAAGCCACTGTCCTTGATGAAACCCAGAGCATCCAGAAGTACATCACTAAGATGGCACCCAAAGATAAGCTGCTGAGAGAATGCCTGAGGCAGCAGCAGACATGGGACGAAGTTCAAGTGGAGGAAGTACCATGGTAAGATAAGCCCCTGCATGTGATGTACCATCGACAGATAGCTGAGGTGGCTGACATTGGGAAATCCTATCAGTGGCTGGAAAGGGCTGGACTAAAGGACAGCACTGAAGCACTGATCATAGTAGCACAAGAACAGGCACTAAGCACCAGATCCATAGAAGCAGGGGGTCTACCACACTAAGACAGGACCCAAGGTACAGATGGTTCAAAGAGACCTCAGAGACAGTCCAACACATAGTGGCAGGGTGTAAGATGCAGGCAGGAACAGCATATACTGAACAGCACAACCAAGTAGCTGGCATTGTGTACAGGAACATCTGTACAGTGTATGGGCTAAACCCTCCCAAGTCCAGATGGGAGATTCCACAGAAGGTCATGGAGAATAACAGGGCTAAGATCCTGTGGGACTTTCCAGATCCAGATAGACAGGCAGGTACTAGCCAATCAACCAGACATCGTGGTAGTAGACAAAGACCAGAAGACAGTGGTAGTGATAGATGTATCAGTGCCAAGTGACAGCAACATCAGCAAGAAGGAGTATGAGAAGCTGGAGAAGTACCAAGGCCTGAAGGAGGAACTAGAGAGGATGTGGAAACTAAAGGCCAGAGTGGTCCCAATGATGGTAGAAGCACTTGGGGCTGTGACCCCTAAGCTGGGAGAGTGGCTCCAACAGATCCCAGGAACAACATCAGAGCTCTCTGTGCAGAAGAGTGCAGTGCTAGGAACAGCTAAGATACTGCGCAGAACCCTCAAACTCCCAGGGCTCTGGTAGAGGACCCAAGATTGAGGAAGACACATACCACCCATAGGGGTGAGAAGGGATTTTTTTTAAAAATCATGTTAATAGAAGGAAAAAAGAATAGAAAGCAAAACAAGTTTATCGAGAGTTAAAATATCAAAAATAATTAAAAAGAAAGAGAAAAGAAAAAGAAAAAAGGAAGAACTATTGGGTTTCTAACTCCCCCCCGCCTTTTTTACACCTGCTAATTTCCCATATTGTAGACAATTAAACCTCCTTAAAAGCCAGACTCTAAGTGATTATATTTGCAATACTGTGTGATATATTGTATATATTGGAACCATTCTTCATTAGACTTCTGTTGTGTATATATACTATTACTTTTGCCATTGCTGAGTATTCTCCTAGTTTAAGTTAATTAATTAATTAATTCCAGTCAGATTTTGTTGGAATTGTATCTTTCTTCCAGTGTTGAGCAAAATTTATTATCACTGCTATAAGCATATATCTCATTAAATTATAATGTTTCTTGTTACTTATTTCTGAGATTATACCTAATAAGAAGAGTTGTGGCTTCATTTAAAATTTGAATTCCAAAATTTTCTGCATTGTACTATGTATATCTTTCCAGTGTTTGGGTTTTAATAAATTTATGTCCACCACATGTGATAGAAATTTCCTTCTGTTTCATGGCATTTCCAACATTTATTACTGTATGATTTGTCTATCTTAGGTATTATTGATGTATACCATCTGTAGAATATTTTGTACCAGTTTTCCTTTAAATTATAACTTAGTGTAAATTTTATAGATTTAGTCCATAATTCTTCCCATTGTTGTGTTGTAACTGTTTCTTTAAAATTTTGTGTTAGAAATATTGGCAGAAAAAGTCTGAGGTGATAAACAAATAACAGGTCTCAAAATCTGTGGAGAGGAATATAAGTTTAAATGTTATGCAGATGAAGTAGCATTAACTATCATAGAGCCACAAAAGGCAATAATAAAAGTTAATGAAAACAATTCATAATTTTGGAGAATATTCTGAATACAAAATCAGTGTTCAAAAAACAAATACAATTATAAGATTTTAACACAAGAAAAAATCAGTCTTTTGCAAGAAGAATCTGGCTGTCAGATAGCTCACTCAAGAAATACCTTGGTTTATATAGGCAACTATCAAGAAATATACCAAAATAACTATGTTAAACTATGGCTAAATATTAAAAGAGACCTTGAAAGGTAGGGGAACTTAAAGTTATCTTGGTTAGGATCAACTGCAATCATCAAAATGAATGTTTTGCCAAGATAAACTATCTATTCTAATGTTGCCAGTCAGAATTTCAGAGAACTTTACAGGAATGGTAAGAAACTGTCAGTGAATTTATATGGAGTGGGAAAAGACCCAGACTCAAACAAAAAATTTTACAAGAGTCCAAAGAAAGAGGTGGTTTTGCTCTCCCAAATTTTAAACTGTACCATAAAGCAAGCTGCTTGTCATTGATATCAGAGTGCATAAAATTTCCAAATAGTAGAATGGCAATTTTGGAAGGAGCAGGTTTAGCCAATGGAGTTCATAGATATTTATGATATAGTGATACAAAGGAGGATAAAAATCTAAAAGGAAACATTAGATAAAGGTTGATAAAAGCATGGAATTCTACAAAGGGAATAAGAAGTACATTGACCATGGTATAACCTGGCCTTCAATAAGTAGTTCTTGCTGTGTTTTTAATCTATTCGTAGAATCTGAATGAATTTTATCTGCATATGTAATTCTTGCTGTAATTGTCTCCAACATGAAAAGCATTTGCTTTACAAATCACTGGAAGGATAAAATCAGATCTTAAAGGAAGGAGGGATATTAAGAAAAAAGAATTTGAAATGCTCATACCAAACCAACACAGACTGTGAGGGCACATATATAAACCTACTTAGATATGACATAGAGACACAAAAAACAAAAAACTGTATGATAAAATGGATGTTGAACTCTGTGATCCTAAGTACCTCTCCTCCAAATTCCAATTTGCTTGCTCCTGTTTGCTCACTCAGTGAAGTTGCTCCCTTGGGAAGTGACTTTCTGATATATCCATTGAACCTGCCTCAGCTAGGTCAGCCACAAGCAATGCTCCAACTTAATTATCCATTGCTAGAAAGCAGCTGATAATAGTTGGGCCCAAAGCTTTACTATATTCCCAAACATTCTTGTGTTTACATTATTTACAAAAAGGAAAATAACCCTGAATTTAAGATGACCCCCCCCCCCCCCAAAAAAAAGAACAGATGAAAATAAGACATAAAATTCTTGTGCAATGGCCAGATTCCTTGTTTTATCAACATGGGATGGCCAGCTCTAGCTGAACTCAATCCTGGTGATTCCTCCCACTCTGCCCCGCTCCAAAATAGATTTTTAAACTACGCTTTTGCATGTATAATATACTTTGGTCAGAAGCCATACCCCTAAACGGGGCAGACCATGACAAATAAATTAATATGAACTGAATTACAACTATTCATTAAAAGTAATTAAGTAATTACTTATCCATAAAATAAGAAACCCAGTTTGAAGTTCCCCAGTTTCAAAGGAATATATTTATTCTTCAGCACTGGAAAGAAAAAGAGATGGCCCCTAGTACTTAATAGTCTGTGGAACTGATGTTTATAGCAACTCATGACTGAATCTCTTATCATTGTAGATTAGCTATGGCTGATCATAATAAAATATGGCTACCATTCATTGAAATCATTTTGTAGAACTTTACGTAGAGCTTTTAACATATGTATAAATATACAAGTTTATTTAATACATATATACCATGCATATGTTGGTTTTTTAGTTTTTTAACATTTCTTTATAACTTCTTGTATATATTTTTTTTAAATTCCTGTTTGGGTTTTTCTATTCAATTAATACAAAAAAAAAAAAAAAGGTACTACACTATATATAAGTACAAAGGTATGTTAAAGACATGACCCCCTTATTCAGAGTCTACACTTTTGCAGATACATTTTCTTATCATAGCAATTTTATTCTAATCATTTTCTACAGTAGTTAATGATTCCTTGTTACATTACATGGAATCAATAAGACATGCTGTTCTCCTTAGATATCTTTAAAATGATTCACAGCACCTGGTTGGTCCTGTTAAGTAACTTCGACATTAATTTCTTTACTGCTTATATTATTAGGATAAAAGGTTAATTTGAAAATTAGAGTAAACAATTTATTTATTCCATGCAACTGGGAGGGGTGGTTGCAGTTGGATTATCAGACAATGTGAGACATGTGAACACCAAATTCATTATTCTCTTCAGAAGTTAGAGTTGAAATGACATTTTATAAATGACAGGAGTTCTGGGATCCGAATGAAAATTTCAAGGAAAAAGATTGACTTCTTTTAATCTTAAATTCTTGTTTTCTCTCCCTTACACAGAAGTCTGTTATTTGGGAGGTCATTTGAACTACTATGCAGAATCAATAACTCATTGCTCTTGTGTTCTCTGCTCTGTTGCCTTTCTGTTGCTGGCAAATCAATACTATGGGTAGAAATGCAAACCATGAATGACAATTACATGGCTGTGCTCACCAGTTGCCAAGATGCGATGGAGGATTCTGGCAATAAAAAAGGCAACTGCCACCAATAAAGAAGTGGAAATAAGGCCAAGAACTCCCCAAAATGTGAAAGTGATTGCTTATGACATATTTTAAAACTGCATTGCCAAGCAGAGCAAATGTCTTGCTGTTAATGTCATCCTTCCTGTAGTTTATGACATATGTGAAAAGTAGACATGTAATTAGTATTTTCTCCCTTTACTTTCTGATCAACACTTCTCTTGCAGAATATGCCTTGCCCAAGCCTAGAGTTCCACCCCACCTGGTTCAGTTGTAGTTTTGCAGCCACTATATTTTGTTGCTGTTTCCACTAAAGGCGCAGCCTTCTCTTTGGTGAAAAATTAAATCTTGCCAAAAAAAAAAAGGTCTTTAGTTTTCATAAGGCACATGGTAATTTTTAAAAAAGCTTTTAAAAGCTAGGGTTTTATTTATTTCAAAATTGGGTATGTTGCTGTGCTCATTTAAGGGACTGATTTAACACCCCCCCCCCCCCCCCCAGTCTTGCTGTACTGCCTTATCATGGAGGTGGAAGGGGGATGTTCCTGGGAAGGATGCATGGAGAACACCGGAACTGTGTGCTCAAAGAATACAATCCCAGCAGAGCCATCCAAGGCATGAAGGTCATCCCTAAAGCAAGCAGGCACCTATACTGGTCAGCTGCAACATACGTAGAAAGAGCATTTCAATGGGCTTCCAGGTGAGGGAATGGCAAACTAGATGTCTTTAAAGGAGCAGAGACGATGATGTGGCCAAGACTGATGGACCCGTGGCAAGCTCGGTCCAACAAAGCCTCTCCGGATAAGGAGAACACAAAAGATTGTCCACTTGTGCTCCAGATGGCTGCTCCTTGGGAGCACACCGAAGAACAGCAGTCGACCTGCAGGTCTGAGTGCCAGGAGATGAGGGAAGCCATCAAGCTCTCAACCATGGCAGAGCTTTTAAGGACACTGGGTTAGGGTTACCTCACTTTCTAACCACTTTTGGATTTATAATTATTTTAAAGTTAAAAGAGGTCTTCTAAGCAATAACTTTGAAGAACTACCTGGTCAATAAAACTTCATGCAAAAATAAAGGAAAAACTAACTACCAGCTTAAAGAATTTAAATAATATATAATATAATGTAATATAATGTAATATAATGTAATATAATGTAATATAATACAATAATATAAATGGCAAAAAGCTAAATAAGCATGTAATTCAAGAAAGTTATAAACAAATTAAGGGATCAGATGAATTTGAAATATTAGGACTTTTGCTAAGACTTGAAATAATTAAGTAAACAAATTATCTTCATGGGAACATAAATTATTTAATCTATCAGGAAAGAGATGATTAGTTGAAATTTGAAAATAAAGAAACAAAGACTTCTGAGACTTTGTGATTATAGAAATGGGACACTAGAGGGGACTAAAGTTCTAGGTCTGTCTTCTATTTTTGAACCGAAAGAAGAGCAGTGAAATTTATAAAATGACAGACAAAGGTATGACACCTGAGACACGTCAAAAGATTTTTGAACAATTGGGAGTTTTGTGTCCTGGCTTCAGCAAAGGGAGAAAACTCCCATGCAACTGGTAGGCAAAATGCAGGTGTGATGCGGGCACTTGGGGCCAGGCTTGCAGAGGTGCTGGGCAGGAGAACACATACTGTGGAGGGAGCTTTGTCAAAATGCAGTGAGGAGGGAGAAATGATGGGAAGCACCAGGAGAGTTGCAGCAGAGCAATTGGAGCAGAGCATTTGCAGTGAGGCTTGTGAAGGCATCAGGGAGCTTGTCAGGAGAGATGGCAGCAGACAGGTGGGGGGAGGTAACAGAAGAGAAGTTGGGAAGCAGGAAGAAGAGCATGCATGTGCACAGCAGCTTACTAAGAGGCTGAGGAGAAGATGTAATCCGAGTCAGACAGTCCATAATCAGAAACTCACAATGTCTTGAAAAGTACCAAGGGAAGAGCCAGAGGCTTGGTCAGGAATGTACCAAGGTTGAAAACATAGCAGGAGTCAAGAGCAAGAATACACCAAGCACAAAGCCAGATGCTGAAGTTGCTTCCAACAACAGAAGACAGTCCCTGCGCAGTTTAAATCCTCTTCCCACCAGGCTTGCACAACTGAGGCTTTCCTTGCTCATCTGTTGCCAATAATGAGGCAGCAGGCTTGGTTGCAGAGTCAGCGTCTTGCCACTTGCTCACAAGGCGCTTACTTTGACGAGGTGCAGAATTCTTGGGCGGAGGGGGTTTGCCCTGCTTCTTGGCACCTGTGTTGGCTAAAGAAGGATCAGTGTATCACGTGCCGCTACTGTACTGGCCAGGGCCTTCTTTTGCGCCAGTGCAGATGGGGCCTCCTTTTGCCTGCTGGCCAGGGCCTTCTTTCGTGAAAGTAGGACCTGGCTGGTGTGTGAAAGAAGACCTGCGTGCAAAACAAGTCCCGGCTGTGCGCAAAAGAAGGCTCCAGATGCTACTTTGACACAGGCACAGCTGGGACCTTCTTTCGTGTACCGGCCTTCTTTCATGCAGAGGCTGGGTCCTTCTTTTGCAAACAGAGGCCCTGGCTGGCACGTGAATGGAGGCCCTGGCTGGTGTGTGAGAGAAGCCCCAGCCGGTGTGAGAGAGAAGGCTCCAGCTTCATTGATGTGAAAGAAGGCGTCATGAAAGAAGGCTCCAGCTGGTATGGTAGTGGTGTGTGGTGTGGTGGGTGCAGCAGCAGCAGGCAGGGCTGGGCAGTGGGGACATCTGGCAGCAGCAGGTAGGCAGGCAGCCAAAAGACAGTTGTAAAGATGGATGGGCCTGAATTTTGTTCACATGACTGCGGGGGTGCTGCAACAGCTGGAACTTTGAGAACTGGTCATAAGTCCCTTCATTCAGTGTTGTTGTAACTTCGAACGGTTGCTGAATGAAAGGATGTTAAGCGAGGACTACTTGTATAAAGTTGACTTGTTTGATCAGGGTTAAAATAAGACATATTTCTATAAAATTCTGGAAACCCTTTATGGACTTTCTGCTGAACTTGAACAGAAATGACAACAAACACTGTCATACAGGAAAAGAAAATCTTTACATCTAGAGTCCAGAATAGCTTCCATTTGATACTCTTCCTCACCATCCATCAGAACGTGGGAAAGTGGAGCTGTTTTAAAGCATATGTTGCAGGTGGATGCTTCCCAAAGAAGTAGGGATCAATGGAAAACAGGATGAATCTTCATAAATGCAGGCTGATGTTAGCTTTACAAGGTAGACAGGACCAGGAAACTGACTCCACAGGAAGACTAGAACTACAGTTTATTGAGATAGGCTATAGCAACAGAACCTTGCAAATTTGCTTGTGCTTTTCCTCCCCTCTGTCTTATATCCCAGTGAGTCAAGAAGGAGTCAATCTGATTCTCTTCTTAATACTATCTTTCTTGCAATGAATGCCCCTTGTACACATCTTACTTTTTGCAATCAGTAACATGATTTTCCCTTGTAAATAGATGGGCTTGACAAGGGGTTTCATAGAAGCCTTATTATACTTGATGCCTAGTAATCCTTCGCATGAGTTATTCATTGGATTCCTAGCATATCCATAAACTTGATACAATGTTTATTGGTATGTTACAAAATCTATTTCATGACAACATGTGTTCTCTCAGGCAGAATCATTCCTTTTCTTGATGTGAAGATCTCTGATTGATTTATCAATACTTGGAGTAAGTAAAATGTCTTGGGAAAATAATGATACAGAAAATCACAGTTCAAACTCCCAGAACTTTTCCCACAGCTGTTGACACTTAATTTGGCTAGCTTTTTTACATCAATAATTATAATTTATACATCAGTAATTTTATAGCAACACAAAAGCAGTCTCTGCCGGAAAGACACAAAGGAACCTAGCTCACTTTTCTGGGACCTAACAGTGCAGAGAGCGGCCAGGCCTGGCAATAGGATAGAGAACTTTGCCCTTTAGAACACTCATTTCTCCCCAAACAACAGGCCACAGTTGTCTGTCTTTGGCTACTTAGAAAGAGTGCATTAAGGGCAGATGCACTGTATAGTTTTTATTTGTTAATGTGCATATGATTAATGTGTCTGGGTTCTCATATTGTACTAAGGCACAATTGTTTGAAACATGGTTGATTGTCCCAAATGTCCATTTTGCCAATACAGATGCTAAAATTCCTTGGGACTTAAGGTTAGATGAATTTCCCATTGGCAGGATTTCATGCTACTTCCCATGTTCCAGCTCTGTGATGCTTCACCCTCCCCAACTGCTGTACCAACTTGGCACCCTTTTGCTTGAAAAGAGGAATGAAATTAAGGAATGGAAGAAAAAGAAAGAGCCAGATATTTGTTTTCCTATTTTCCAAACTTCTAAAGTAAGTTTGGAATATGGATTTATGACATATACATATACATTTCTTAACTTCTAACTGATGGGGTCTCCATTGCTAATTTGGTTTGTATTCATTGAATATTATTTGAATTCCTGGTGATATGGATTTCTATTCTTAATGGAAAGCACCAAAATAGTTTCAAATGGTTTGCTGAACCTTACCTTTTTATAGTTGTGGATAATATACGAAACCAAGGAATAGACAATGAAATGATTTGTGTCTGAACAAAATAAAGGTTTAGAAAATATAGCCAAACTCATTTTAATTTTTGGCAAACTGATAAATAGATTTATTTAATGGGGAATTCTGGAATGCCAATTTCTTACATTTTCTTGTTTTCCTGTTTGTTTTGTTTTGGGCATGTTTGAATATTATGAGAAAATGAGATCTTGGGTACATGTGAAATCAGTGGAGAAAATGGAAGTGTCAGCAGCTTGATGTGAATTCAAACAGGAAGTAGTAAGGCTACTGCCATTATAAAAAAAGGGGGAAAACTAACCCAAATTAATATGTCCTTTTAAATATATATAATTTTATTGAAAGCTTTAAAAACAAAGATAAAAACTGACACAAATGCATATAGAGTGTGGAAGAAAAAAAAAGAAAGAAATCAAAGAGAGCTAAAAGTGCAAGAAAGAAAAGTAAAAGAAAAATAGAAAAGAAAGAAAAAAATATATACAAAAAAGCAGCTTCCGATCTTTAAGTACAATTATAAATTTACCTCTTTCTCTAAAGTTACATCATGACTATCTTCTTTCTATATTCTATCCTATCTAATCACCAAAACTGTAAATCATAAGTTCATTTTTTTCTGTTTTATGCAAAAAGTCTATAAGGGGTTTCCAGTACCAAATTAGCATGTCCTAAGCAGCAGTAATGTATATAATATAACCTTTGGCTGAAGAAGAAAATTTTGTTGAGATAAACTTGGAGTCTGCTTTGCATTAATTGGCCGGAATGGATGTTTTTCTAGAAAGTGAACAGTTGCTGTGTTTTACAGGCAACACTTTTGACCCTACTAAATCTCCATGGAGTCTGAATGGTTCAGTGCTTTCAGTGTGGGCTGTACCACATTACATTAGATTACCTTTCCTATTTTTCTTTCTGCAGAGTTTAGGAGAGATTCTTCCTCCATTACCTGAAACTTCAAAAATTTAAACAAGACAGTATGACATGGTTATATTAAGCAAGTGGAATAGATCTGAGAAGAAAAGCAGGCTGAAAATTCTGTGATGTGTGATGCAAATTAGATTCAAGACTGAAATATTGCTGATGCGCAGACAGTGTTTAGCAGCACCCAAGCTGCAATAAAATTACTATTTCCAACTGTATTTGTTGCAATTATCTTCATCCTCTAAGCACAGCAGTTACACAGTCCATCAAGTTGTATTTACAGCCTGCTTATCCCCACAACAATGCTTCAAAATTTGGCAATAATTGTACAATTTGTATCAAAGTCTGCTGCAGGGATGAGCATGCTCTCTTTTGGCCATGGGCACCATGTGCAAATAGAACTCCATCTTTACACTTTCTAAGCCTTGAAAATGAGTGCCAAATGCTGCTTCCCAATGTAAGTTGAATAAGGCTGGTCCCTGGAAGAGGGGTAGGGGCAGGAATATGAAAATCGTGGCAACTCTTAAACCTCTGCCTGCTGTGCAGCTTCCAAGGACAGCACGATCTTGATTAGGAAATGACCTGTGGGACAATCAAGAGACTATTGTGTGAAAAAGAAAAAAATATTTTATCAGGTTTGATGGGGTGACAAGTCTTTGTTATAACGGTTTCAGTGTAGAGCTCAGGCATGCTTTAAATACATAAATAGAAGGAAGCAGGCAAGGGCATGTTCAGTAGAAGGAAACAAATCTCATAATGAAGTATCTATTTTTTTTTCCTGGTGTCAGATAGCAAAGAATTATTTTCTAGGCCTGAATAAAGCTTTGAGGAAGTGTTGCTCTTCAACAAAAGTGCATGCAAAGGATCCTTTCAAAGCTGCGTTGCAAAGCTATGCAGCTGCTTCTGTTCCAAATGTGAAGCGGCCGCGTTATATCCCCACCTTGTTTCTGCAGCCTCTGGCATTTCCAATAGCCAGAATAGACTTCTGCATGTGCCTGCATGCAGAAGCCTCTTCTAGCTACTAGGACTGTTAAATGGGGTTTTGAAGTGATGCAAAAGGACAGCAACAAGGAGAATTTTGTGGCTTTCTCACCTCGATATGGAGCGTCTTGTACAGTATGTAAGTTGAAATGCCACATGCTGTCTGCGCAGTGGCACTATGCTTGTCAATGGAATTATTTGCCTTTTAAAAGCTGAAGTGTTATTACAGTATTGTTTTTACTCTGTTAGTTTTATTATACTTCATTTGGGAATTTTATTGTTTGATCCTTATGGTCTTACAGGGAAAATGATGCAGAAATATTTAAGTGAAATTACTTATATATTTCAGAACATGGACTATTACATAGAAATAGTACTGGGACATAGGTCCTATAGAAATTTTGTGGACTGTTGCATCAGTCCTCTCTTCATATCTTACAATGGTTGTTCTGGGATGATGTAAGCTATCTGATTTTGAGCAGTGATGTTATCAAAGTAAACAAACAAACAAACAAACACCACATGGGGCAGATATCACCAGTCACAATCCCTAACAGTAACAACATAATTAGGATTAATAGTCCTAAGCCTATTTGAATTGACTGTGTCAATACTTTTGGTCATTGTAATCCTATTATTATTATTATTATTATTATTATTATTTTATTGGATTTCTCCCCTGCCCATCTCCCCCACAATAGGGGACTCTGGGCGGCTTACAAAGACATTAAAACTATAAATATATATAAAATACATACTATATATAAAATTAAAACAATACTAAAAATGGAAAAATCCAAGAAGATGGAAAATCAGGCCAGGGACAGCCAGCCACTATGGGGCTAGCCATCTCCCTGCTTGAGATATTCCCTCCCCACCCCAGGCCAAGTGGCAGAACCAGGTCTTCAAGGTCCTTTGGAAGGTCAGGAGTGAGGGGGCCAATCGCACCTCTGGGGGCAGAATGTTCCAAAGAGCGGGGGCTCCAAAAATAGCCTGCGCGGCTGCATTCTGGACCAGCTGTAGCTTCCGGACACTCTTCAAGGGTAGCCCCATGTAGAGCACATTGCAGTAGTCTATCTGGGAGATAACAAGGGCATGAGTGACTGTTTGAAGGGCATCCCAATCCAGGAAAGGGCATAACTGATGCACAACCCTCCTTGCCACGGCTACCACCTGCTCTTCAATATATATTTCAAAAGTAGCCCCTTAAATGTAGTCATCGAGTTACAACTGCATTTGGGAATGGGATTGCTATCACTAAGCATTGCGGTCGTAAAGCATGACATCACATGACCATATCGCTTAGTAATGGCAATCCAGGCAGTCCCAGTCATAACCCAAGACACATGGGTCACTAAGCAGGAAGCAGAGGGAGTCCCAGGTAAGGATGGCAGGGGTGCTGCAGGCCATGTGCAAGGTAGGGGAGGGGGTGCTTGGTGAGGCATGAGCTCAGAAAGACTGGAGAATGAGGGCACAGGGTGTATGCGATTGCAGGAAAACTGGGGAAAGAGGGTGTGTGTGAGCTTAGAGAGGTTGAGGAAGAAGGAGGCAGGGTACATGCGTGCATGTGTGTGATCACAGGGAGGCCAGAGAAAGAGGGCATGGAGTATGGGGTGCAATTGCAGGGAGGCCAAGGAAAGAGGGCCCAGTCCATATGTGTGCATGTGTGTGATTGCAAGGAGGCTGTGGAAAGGGGGTGCAGGTTTTGTACAAATGAAGAGGGGAAGCAAGGCTTGCAAGAGAAGAAAGGCCGGGGAATGAGAGAGACTTACACCAGCAACTTGCAACCTTCCTTGCTGGTTTCCCGTTGACTTTGCTTTGGGAACCAGCAGGGAAAAGCACAAATGGTGATCATGTGACTGCAGAACACTGCAACTGGATATAAGTGCAAGCTAGTTGCCAGGCACCTGAATTTTGTTCATGGGGGCGTTGCCATAGCTGGAACTTTGAGGACTGGTCATAAGTCCCTTTGTTCAGCAGCATTGTAACTTTGAATGGTTGCTGAATGAATGGTCGTAACTCGAGGACTACCTGTAGTAGGCAAATTCCTGTTTTGAGTGCTTTTGAAGCAAAAAAATAATTGATATTGTTTAGTAACTGATTGCATTGTAGCTGAGTACTGTTCTTGCTATACCCTTCCTAACTATAAAAGCAATGTCATTCCTTGTTTTTTTACATCCTGAGTAATAAACAGTGTGATCTTCTGACTGAAAGTGTCCAATTCCAGTTCATCTCAATTCATTGATGCCTAAGATGTCAATTTGTAATTGTTTCATTTCATCTTCCACTGTATTGAGCTTTCCTGTGTTCATGCTTCTTATGTTCCATGTTCCTACTGTAATTCTATCTTTGCAGCTTCAGATTTTCTTTTCCTGTATGGCAACATCAGCAACTAGACATCCCAAAGGCTTTAATCTAGCCATGTCATAAACACCATTAGTACTCTGGAAGATCATCAGCTTTTCCTCAGTAGCATATTGAGTGCCATCCAACCTGAGGGGTCCATCTTCCAGTATTATATCATTAATCATTTATATTTTCTATCCATGTGGTTTTCTTGGTAAAAATACAGGAGTGGTTTACCATTGCCTCTTCCTGTGCAGTATGCCTCTGCTGTTGTCACTAAAGTGATAATCTGCCTCCAGAATCTTCCTATATTGCTGCTGCCCAATATAGGTGCCTGTTTGCTTTAGCTGGACAGCTGGGATGACCTTTGTGCCTTGGGTGACTGTACTGGGAATATATACTCTTGGCATACAATCCCGACATTCTTTGTTCATCCCTTCCAGGAAGACGCCCGCCGCCATGATGAGGCAGCACAGCAGGAAGGGGAGGGGGTCAATAGGGTAAAGGCCAGTGGACTGGAGATTCAGAGTTCACATTCTTGCATGTTGTGTTGTTTGGTTTAATGACCTTGCTCAAGAATGAGAAACAGTTATGTGCCATCTTTAAAATAATCTTATTTTATGGCAGTCTTTCTGGGTGGAAAATATATATATTTTTTATTTGTTTTCAAGTACAATAAATCTATTCTAAGATTGTAATGTTTTTGCCAGAAAACCAAAATAAAAATGCTATGATGTAAAGCCATGTTATTTAACTTAGCCATTTATTCACCTCTTTTTAAAAGCAGAGATGTTTTAAACATTGATTTTAGCAAGTTAGTTTTAGCGAGTTCAGACATCCAAGACTACTTCCTAGATTTTTTCCTAATGATCCCAACCATGAGGTGGGGCCCTATTTTAAACATGGCTATGAAGTGAAATGCTAATCCTCTCCATGTCAAATAGGAATCTTTTCCATTCTTCTAATTCATAAATAAAATGGAAGTAGAAGTACATTTTTCAAATAAAATGTAAAATATAGTTTGGCCCTTGTATCTGGAGAGTTGTGACCTGGATTTAGGTCGAAGCATTAAAAAAGGGGGAAGGTTTTGTAAGTTATCCCTAAGTTTAAAGGCAGAAAGTGGTTTGAAAGACATTCTCTCATGCTGGATGTTGCAAGCAAAATAAAGCAACATAACACACCTTCTGGAATTATTTCCTATCCCTTTGCCAGTGCTATAGCAGACATCAGTATTTTTTCTTCTGTGTAATTAAGTAATGTTGCATTTGTACGTTTTTCTACTGCCCTCTCACATTGTATCTGTGTGTGTTTGTGTGTACTGGGTGGGAGGCTTAGAATGGAGCAATCGGTGGCATTTTGAGCTGTTGTGCAGCTGCCTTTCCTATGGAGATGTACGGGAGCAATTCTGACACACACACACACACACACACCATGGCTCTGTCTGGATCCAGCTTACTTTCAGAGTTGATCTTTCTTTTCCTGGCTTGTCCCCCAAACCAATTTTTCTTTCATTCTGAGTTGCCATGCTGACAGACAGAAAGACGCAGTACCAACCCTATTTACATAATTTATTTCCAACATTCTGTCCAACATTTGGGTTGAAAAGAATAAATCAGGCAAGTATGCCTTTTTTTCCATTGGAAGGAATTACTCCCCTGCCACATGACTTCTTTTAAAAGCTTACCCTTCCATTTCTATGTACCAGGGGAGATGCAGAACCTTCAGTTAGTCATCTCTTGCCTCCCAAAGACTTTTATAATCTTCTTCATGGAATTGTTAGCAAAATTTGAGAGTTTCTGACTCTCCCCAATTAGGATTCAGTCCGGCAGAAGATCAAACACAAAAGTACCAGCTGAGATTTTAAAGTTTTATTGAAAGTAAGCCAATTGAGTCAGCTGGGGTCTCCCCTTAAGGCAGAGGAAACCACACCCACCCAAAGAAGACAATTTTATACATGTTCCTTACAAAGAGATATAGCAATTAACAAATGATTGGTTGAAATTGGCATAAGTTTTGGATCCTCCTTATTATTGGGGGAAGCTTATCTTCCTGATGACCTATTGGTTACTAGTCAGAGTTCAGGGCAGCCCCCCCCCCCCCCCCTTTTGTCTTTATGGCCTCGACGCTTATGGAGACAGGATATCTTAATGAGAAAAATGTGTGAAGATTTCTCAATGTCCGTGTCTGTGTTATCCCTTTGGTTTTCAAATGTAAAGAAGTAAATATGATGGAAACTAAGAGCCCTTTTTCATAAGGTTTCAGAATGTCCACTGTCTTAGTATGCATTGTTTATAGCTTTCATTTCCCCATCCTATCCTTTGCACAAAAGGGCTTCTCTAATGAGGCTTGGCATCATAACACCAAGTTTACAGCTGCTCAGAGGGTCTTCCCAATGAAGATTTGTTGCTGGGCTGCCATGCCGTCATGGCTGCAGCAACTCCGAATGGCTTCTCAGTGCAGATTTGTTGCTATCACTGTAGCCATGGTGCTACTGTGCCTAGGGGCATTCATTTACATACTTTTTACCATGATATTTCCAGTGAGTTCTCAGAAGGGTTGTTGTTGTTTTAGCAAACCATCAGACAAATGTAGACATGCAGAAAAATACATGGTTGGGGGCCAGGGGATCCTCTAGTATGCCTCTTTATTCTATCTTTATAGGAGAAGAAATGAAGGCTTTTTTCCTCAGAGGCAGGTTTGCATTGGAGAGACCGGATTTGTAGCTGAATTCAAAGGACACGTGGTTATTAACCTGTTTGGATACAGCTACTGCAAACAATGATTGGGCAATGTTCTCTGTGAGTTTGAGATTAAGAAAAATATAGACATTTCCATGTCTGTTGCACTTAGTATGTGCATAGATGTGAAAAAGCAGAAACGGCTCAGTAATATTCCAATTTTTCTTGAACGTGCATTGTAAAAGCTTGGGAAATGGATAGGTTGGTGGGCTGGAGAGCCTCAGTGTAATGAATACATTAATTGTTAACTAAATTAAAGGGATAGTACTTTGCAGAAAAGTATATTGGAATAGGAAAATCTTTATTTGGTTTATACAATCCTACTTAACACTACCAAATAACACAAAGCTACAAAAATATAGAGTCTGGTAGTTTATGAAAGAATAGAAAAGAGAGATAATTGGCTCTGTTTTATCTCACTAAGTTTAGAACTATATAAGGAAAGATCTTATAGACCTTCAGTTTGATAGGACAGAACTCGTTTTGCAGAGTCTGAACAAAATCTGCCTACTCCTCTTCCCAGTTTATGCATCTAATTTGGGATGATGAGGCCCTGACTCCAAACACAAAAGTTGCTTTGTTGCTAAAGATGCTCTGAATTCATCTGAATGGTAGAGGTTGCAATTAAAGATTTGCTATTCTGGGCAATATTCTCTTTAGATAAAACTATTTCATCTATTCTGTTACAAATTAGCAGATTACTTAATCTGAATATATAGCAATTACTATTATTGTTGTTCTTGTTTAGCAAGTTAATTGTCTTGCAGTGTGATATTATGTAAAGCCTTCTGATGTTATGTATGGTTACCATGGAAAAACAGCATGTAAATTAACTGATGATGATCACTTTTGTTCTTATTGAGGATATGCAGTGTATACTTCTTCTAAATGCTGTAAAATGTACTCTTTTTTATATTTATAAACCAACATAATGTCAAGACCTAACTCATATTATAAAAGTGACAGTGATTAATATTGCCACTTTTATTTTAAAGGAATCACTGTACAGGTAGACCTCGCTTAACAACTGCCCTGTTTAGCGACTGTTCAAAGTTACAATGGCACTGAAAAAGTAACTTTCCGATCAGTCTTTGCACTTACGACCATCACAGCATCCCCAAAATCATGTGATGTGAGTCATGCTGTGATGGTCGTAAGTGCATGGACTGATTGGAAAGTACTTTGTCAGCACCATCGTAACTTTGAACAGTCACTAAACAGGGTAGTTGTTAAGCGAGATCTGGGTGCTTTGCAATCAGTGGGCATTTACAACCGTCACAGAGTCCTGCAGTCACATGATTGCTATCTGCACACTTCACAGTCAGCTTCTGACAAGCAGAGTCAATGGAGAAGGCAGTAGTAAAATTGCAACTCGCAGTCATGTGGTATCTCACTTAACAACTGCATTGCTTAGCAACGTAGTTGCTGGTCCCATTTGTGGTCGTTAAGTGAGGACTACCTGTATATTGAAAGAAGAGGTAATCAAAGAATAAACAACAGTAAACAATAAATAGAAGTAAGCAGAACCCTAGGCTAGATAAAAAGCAACAACCCAGGAGGGAAGGTCTCCAGCACTTTCCTCTGTGGAACCTGCTTCACTGAAAAATGTTCACTGCTTGGAGTAAGCAGAGTGTGTGCAAGAAAGAGAGGGCAGCAGCTGCTCCTACTTTTACTTACTTTCTTTGGGCACCACAATAGGGAGGAAAGGTTCTGCAATGCTTCCTAGACAGAACAGAAGCACTAGTCTCTTGACCCTTTATCTTATGGCATACAGCATTCATCTCTAAGAGGAGCAATCACTTTATCTCCTGACATAATCACCTCCCTCTGAGTGGCATGGCAGTGGGGCTTGCACTGAATTAATCCATCCTTCTTGCTGCTCAGAGGCAGAGTGAGAGAACAGCATTTCTAATTTTTGCCTGGAGGTACCAGACTGTTTAGCTATTTCTTTAAAGCTCTTTTTGTTCACAAATTTCAGGGGCAGGGTAGTCATAAACCTTGCTTTATGAACTCAAGCTCATCTTTGGGCAATATTCTACTCCCCAGGAACTATCCTATATCCTGGAGACTGTAACCCTGACATCTTTGCCGATGACTTGGAAGGGACCTCTGTGGAGACCTATAGCCATCAATTCTAATGATGCTATTATATTCACATGGAGACTCTGAACATTTGGCAGCTGATTTTCAATCTGCTGCATGAATCAGACTTATCTGAGTTCTTGTGGGAACTGTTTGCTATTTGAAGAAAAGTAATGTAAAGCTCAAAGTCATGATGAAAAGCAGAACTCCCATGTAAAAAATCATTAAAAACAGTTATTTATGGCCAGCAGACATATATGGCTGTAAATCAAATCTCGTGATATTCTGTGGTGTTTGCTAAGGGATATCCTAGAATCCATAGTTTATAGAAGTGAAATAAAATGAAGCGAGATAAATGATACAGTTTGCTGTGAAAAGCATTCCTGTTATTGTTTTCTGAAACATAACAGAGCTTTGTAAAAAAATCACTCAGTTATAAATCTTCAAGGCTAAACAATTTCCGTAAATGTTGCTAGCACAATGTCAGTGCTTTCAGGGTTTAATGCAAGAGGAGAAGAAGGTTTAAGTTTCATTGTCCATGCATGAGAAGTCAGCTTGAAGTTTCAGAATGTAGGACCTCTTCCCCCAAAGTCCATGGATCCTTGACAGTTTCTGCTGATGGCTATCACAGGTCTCTCCTCAGTTTCCTCTCTTGTGCTTTCTTCATCTGTTTTTGTATGTGCATCATCCCAGTGCCTTCCTGTCACTGTCTTGGTCTTCCCTTCCATTTTTCTTCCACTCTTTTCAACTTCTGAGATTCCCTTCTGGGCGGTGCCCTTTACTTAAAGCTACCTCTGTTGACAAGACTGTTATGCCATGGAATCCATAGGAGGAAAGAGAGAAGACAGACCATATTGTATACAGACCATATTATAAGAATATATAGTGGGACAAGCAGAATTCCATACCTGTCATGCTTCACCCCTCACTAGTGTGCCTATTTTGTTTCTCTCACTAATTTGCATTGTAGCTGTTCATCCTTTTATGTGGCTGCTGAGCCCAATTAACTTCTCTGATCCAAGTAGCTTGTTGTGGTTATGTGCTCTGGTGGTAAATTTCAATGAAATTTCAGACACATGTGCAGTACGCTTGGTTATGTCCTCACAGAACATGTCATGCCATAAAGAAGTGAAACACATGATGGTGTAGCACGTGGGAGGATCCTAGATCCAGTTACTGCAGACCAACAGTTAGTCTGACTATAGCAGAGGAAAACATTTTCTTCATGGTGAATGTGAGAAGGAAAGTTAATTGCATGATTAATGATTAGAGAAAGTATATAATAAAGTGTATAGATTTCAATTAAGGAATGTTTTACATGAATATGGAATTGAAAGTTGGTTGATTAATATAACAGCAGTGCATGATGGAATTAAACTGTGTGTGAGAGTGCTTAGTGAATGATTCAGCATTAAGCAGGGAGTAAGACAATGTGTGATGCTCTCTTAGTTTAATATATTTATAAATGACTGTACAAGGAATACTGTGCTATTAGAGGTATGTTGATTGAGAATATGTATATTTTGTTTGCAGATGAGGCTGAGTTGGCTAAAATCTTGAATGGTTTGCAGCAAATGTTAGATAAATTGTCTGATGCAATGAGAAATATACACCTGCAAGTTAATGTATTGAAGACCACGGTATTGTGTTTCCTGAGGGAAATGGAGTAAATGATGGCAAAAACCTCCCATAAAAGACAAAAAATTAGAGCAAGTAGAAGAATGTTTACTAAAGATGGGTAAATGGATGGAGAAATTTTAAGAACTACAAATGCTGGTAGAAAGGAAGTGAATGGTATGTGATCCATAATACCATGTCAGAATTTAGGCATACAGCATTTTATATCCAAACCAAAGATTTATATCTACTCAGGCCTGGCCTAATCTACCCCATAAAGAAATATTGGTAGCTAATTAAGTACAATAGCATACACCCACAGAGAGAGGGACAACCTCCCCCCCCCCACAAATATATATCATCCATTGATATTTATTACTTATAATGCCCTATTACAGTGAAATATTAAGAATACCAGCTAAGGTCATCAAGGTGAAATTAATGAGCTATTAATTGCAGGCAAATTCTATAAGCTGTAATGAAAAAAATTAGCTAGTTTGTTGTTGTTGCTTTGAGTCTTGGCCAGAATAAAGATAATGGGCACAGAATTCATATTGTCACTCAGTTAAAGGTTTATCACCTAGTATAGAAAGCTAAAAAAAAAAAAAAAAAGTATATTAAGATATGAGCCAGTGATTCAACTGTTCCAGATCCTCAAAGACAGATTCTGTTAGCATAAGTATTCCTGAATCTGTCCTCTAGGATTGCTAAGGGTAAGATATCAAAGTGTACTGTAAAATCATAGAATCACAGAGTTGAATGACTGAAACAAATAGGAGTTGAATAGTGTCATAGATTCAAAAATGAAGTGCAACATTGAAATCACGCTTTATTGCAAACATTGATCATTGAGTTCTAGTTTATAGTAGAAAGATGAACAAGAAAAAAAAATAAAAGGAAAGATTTTTATAGAAGATGCGTCTTGGGGAAATTCTACTGCTCTGATTCGCTGGTAGGTTTCTATGGCCATAGGGGGTGGTCAAATTGTTTTTATTTCATGGGAGGAGAGAAGATCACATCTTTTCAAAGGAGAGAGCAGTGTCCAGAAATGTCCTTTGTTTCCCACACTAAGGAATTGTGGGAGATTAGATGCTTGTCCCCTTAATCCAGAACTGGAAAGTATGTGATTTTCCACCCAGCTACTTTGTTGCAATTTCCTTATTAGATCTGCTGCCGGGTTGCAAAGGCTGAGTCCTCATTGTCTTTTGTTGGTTTGCCCTGGTGAGTGAGTGATACTTCTTTTCTTCTGGCCTGACAGGACTAAGGGGATTTTGTTTTAGGGCAGGAATAGTCTCTTCAGGTCTGATGGGATTATGTAAAGGAGGGAAGGTCTTGTCTCTTAGGTTTAGAGTTTGGCCCTGATCTTGTTTCTGAGATCCTGGGAGGGATCCTCCTTTTCTGGTTTGCCACAATAATATCATCCTGCCAACTTTATTAAGCAGCTAGCATACTTCCCCCCCCCCCGCCCTTTTCCTTATTTTTAAAAAGGTCATTTTTCTTCTTTTTTTCAATTGTGTTCAATTCTCAGAGACTGCCTGGACAAGTCCCTGCAGTTTTCTTAACAAGGTTTTTCAGAAGTGGCTTGCCATTGCCTCCTTCCTAGTGCTAAGAGAAAGTGACTGGCCTAAGGTCACCCACTGGTTTGTGCCTAGGTGGGACTAGAACTCAGTGTCTTCTGGTTTCTAGCCTGATGTCTTAAGAACTACATCAAACTGGCTCTCACATTTTTCTTCTAACATCAGCTGAGCTTTTACTTTTCTGACACCATCTCTTGGTCGGTCTCTCTCTCTCCCTCCCTCTCTCTCTCGCCTTTGAGTCAGTCGTGACTCCTGGCAACTGCCTGGACCAGGCCGTGCAATTTTCTTGGCAAGATTTCGAAGTGGTTTGCCATGCCCCTCTTCTTGGGGCTAAAAGAGAGAGAGAATCTGGCCCAAAATCACCCAGCTGGCTTTGTGCCTAAGGTGGGAGTAGAATTCACAGTTTCCCAGTTTCTAGCTGATGCCTTAACCACTATTTAACTGGCTCATGTATTTCTCTTTAGTGACCTGTTTCTCTTTGCATTTCTTCTGTGTTTTTAATTTACCATCCAGTATGATGGTTCCAGAAATCAAATTTCTCGTGTCCATTTGCACATTCAGTCATTCACTTGCAGTATTTTTCTTTCCTTTATATACCCTCATTCATGGCCTGGTAGAGTGGATGAGAAAACCACCTAGCCCCCAGCTCTTGATTTTCCTTCCTAAATCCTTAAGGTCCATGGTGATTCAGTTGTAAATGCAATATCATTTATCCCCACATGTACAATAATTCTCAGTGGACCTGATATAGCTTGGAAATTGCTCTGTCAGTTCCCTGTTCCTTGCTTCTTGAGGTCAGCAGATTTCATGAGCTGATGGATGCATTTGTTTTGATTCCTCATACTGCTGAGTTATTAACTACCACAACTTTTAAGTATTCTTATAGAACACAGTTCCCTTCAAAGATTCACTGTTCTGGCTCCTGTTCTGCAGTGTTCATTATCCTTGAATGCTGTTTCTTCTACAAAAAAACCCTGTTTCTGAATGTCAGTACTGTAGAGTAAATTCTGCATTCTTGCTTCTAGTTGTTACTCTCATCCATTGGGCTTGCTTTTCTGTCTGTTGGATTTACTTATCAAGGAATTACTTTTGATAGTGCCTCCCTTCTTTGATTTAACAAACCTCCATCAATTTGTCCATTCTCATGAGCTGAGGTGTGGTCACTCATTGTTCCAATCTTTGATTTTTGTTCTTCAGTGACTATAAATGTGTAGTTCTTGCAAATACATGTCTGTTTGTTTTCATGTTGGAAAGCAAACATACAACAGGCACTGTGGGTCATAATTGCAGTCTTTCTCTGCTCATCTTTATTTTTGCTTCTTAGGGTACCACCATACAAAGACTTATATTTTCTCTTATTCTCTTCCCAGGCTCTCAGGTTAGCAGACTCTTGACAGAGAGATTTGTTTGGGAGTCACACTTAAACTCCACTGCTGAAGTTTAACAACCTCCTGTTAACTCTTCCTGTTTGCTTATTCAGTGAGCCTGCTCTTGGAGATTGCCATATCTCTTCGAGTCTCTGCTTGCTTAGCAGGAAATAGTCACTCAAAATCAGCAGGAATAACATGAAGACTATGCACAATTAATTAAAGTAAGCTGATCATGGTAGCTACTGGCTTAAGACTATTCAGTTGTTCCTTGGCTTAAATTTTAATATGGATTTTACTATGTTCATTTTGAATTCAATATCCAGAATTTCTCTGTTTGTAGAATAAGATGATTCAGCAGAATATCCATGACTCAGCAGTTTATCCTATGCTCTTTGCATCCAGGTCTGTCAAAGTTAGGGGCTTTAATCAACAATTAAAAATGGTATTATTTCACACAGATGTTCTGCTGTTTTGCATCTTATCCTCAAACTAGTATTGGGATGTAATTTATAAGCAAGAGAAAGCAGAAGATAATTTCTAGTGGAGGTCCTAAACTTCTACTTTACAATAAATTCTAAATATTTTAGTTGAGGAAACCTACTAATTCAATTTTAAATACAAAATAAAGAGTAAACTTTAAGTTAAGTAATGCCCCATAGTAAGTTTTTTTTATATCAGGGCTCAGTCTTATATCTTACTGTTGTTTTAGCTGATGGGACTGAATTTGATAGTGGACCTGAGTATGTGGAAGTTGTACCTGCATACGAAGACATGGGTGGGGGGCTAGCATATGAGAATGTGTGCATCTGTGATAGAAACTGTGTTCAGTGTTCTTGTCAAGAGTGATATATTTCTTCCCAATGACATGCCCATGCAATTTCTAAAGATAGTTACTTCCTAATCCCTTGCTTGTGTTTGTAGTCTTTTAGCTTTAAATATAGCTATACTATTTTAATGCTTTCTTTGTATCCTTGAAGATAAGAATGGTTGTATGATTTGTGATTTCCTTGACCCTATAGCAGAGATGGGAGAGACCAGTTGTGGTCAGTCTGATAAGGGGCCAGGGCTGGGCCAACTGACAGGACATGCAAGATCTATATGCCTGTAATATTATTAACCTGATAGGGTAAGGGGAAGAGAGATGGGGTTAAGATAAGTTTAAGATGGATAATGAGTAATAATTAATGTATAGCTGGAAGGATGTCCATCTTTGGTTGAAGTCACAGTGACCTGATGTTTGTAAGAAGTTAACTGGTTTCTTTGTTTAAACTGTCAAGTAGATCCTATGAAGAAAACGTATATAAGCTATGTAAAATCTGTAATCAGGACTCCCTCCTTTCGCTGGGAGTCTCCAACTTATTTAGAGCTTTGAAATAAAGTGGATAAAAAGTCTGATTTTCTCTTGGTGTTTTGTTCACCTTGCACCAAGTCCCGAACCTGGTAATTAGAGTCAATTGGCTGGACCCAACATAGCGACATTGTTATTATGCTAGTTACTGTATACTGTGGGCACTTGGAAAAGAAAATAATTACTAAGATTGTAAGTGAGAGGTGAGAGAGAAAATGAGAAAAGTGGAAATATAAGCCAAAGGGAAGGGAGAAGAAGTAAAGAGAGACAAAAAACATGGGGTGGGGCAGAGAACTCATTATGATAAGGAAGCAGGCTAATGATCTGGAGAAGAGATAAACAGAAGGTGGCATTGAAAAGGGACAGAATAAAGGAGGGGAGAGGCAATAAATAGGAGAGATGAGAGAGCAATGGAAGAAATTGGAGGAAAGTTAATGAGCCAAGGGACAACAAGCAACCAAGTTGATAGTGGGAGGAAGATTCCTGTATGAAGTCAGGAAGAAGTCCTGTTTGTAAATTTGAGAATGTGCTCTAGAGGCCTGTCAATCCAAAATAACAGAATTGGTGACTGGCAACAAGTTTGTTCCTACATAGGCCTGACTACAAAGAACAGAAGGAATTATCTACATTGCTCCTCTGATGAGTGAACCAGTTGGTAACACTTAAATAGGGATTTGTCAATTATGAATTTTAGGCTAGTGAAAAAGGATCATGGTAGGGACTGTTTTGTCTGATTTCTGTGAAGCAGTTTAGGTAAAATCAGATGTAAATTAATATTGTTCACGGGCATGAAATATTTTTCCTATTATTTTTGTTACCCCTGGGAGGTGTTTGATGGATCTTATCTTTATTTTCTATCAGAAAACTCTTGGATGTAGGTATCCGTGGCACTGTGTTTATGTAGAGCAATTAATAGGAACTGGACAGGACCACTTCCTGAATCTGGGGACCCTCCAATTAGGTGGGTCTCAGAACTTGATTAAAAAATGGAAGAAAATACACAGGGTAGAAATTATCATTGAAATTATCAAATGCATAATCTAGATTATCTCCTTAATAAGCAATTTAGGGTGGAGTTGGTAGGCTTTAATCCTTTAATAGACTAGACTGATTCATTTATTTATTTTCTAATCTGCCCACTCATTGACAACTCTTGGTGGTTTACAAATGGTTAAAATAGTAAAAGTCCTAGCTTAACAATAAACTTGAAATCTTAATTGTTGTGTTGTAGAGTTGGACAAAAACCTCAGCACAAACTTTTAAAACTCCTTGGTATTCCAAAAATTGCCAAGAAAGACAGTATTTGGGAATCACTATTCCAAAACACCCCCCCCATTCCATAGATGGTGTATGATTCCTTATAAACTAATCTGCATGAACAAAAAAAGCTTCCCTTTTTGTTGGAATGGTTGTGAGGAAAAGGGAACTTATTTCCACTTGTGGTGGTCATGTCCCCATATCTTTACCTTCTGGTCTGAGGTGTTTTTGGAGACTGGTAAAGGCATAAATAAAATAATTAATATATGTCCACAACTTGCTTTGCTGTGAATGCATTTTTAGGGTTTAATGTAAATATTTACTCTAAAGAATTAGTGGTATTTTTGTTGATAGTCACCAGAATGTCCATAGCTAAACACTGATAGAAGTGTGACATTGGAGCTTTGTTACCAAAATGTTTGGCATATCGTCATAGCTGAGAAATTGACCTACACTGTTCACCTGCGTATTGGTCAAGCTAAAGTTAAAGCCTTCTCAAATATATGATCTGATTTTATATTGTATGGTAACCAGGGAAACCATGATTGTTTTATGCTGGATAAATACATTAAATGTGTGGGAGTAATATTAAGGGGGGATGCGGTGGCGCAGCGGCTTAATGATGCTGAAAGTTGCTGGCCAGAAATGGTCGACACTTCAGTGGTTCGAGCCCAGCTCCACACAGCAGAGCAAGCTCCTGCTTCCTCCCCAGCTCCTGCCAACCCAGCAGCTCGAAAACTTACGTGAGTAGATAAATGGGTACTCTCACCCCAGTGGGAGGAAAATGCTGGTGGCGCTTGCACTGGAAACGGGGACTAGTTGCTGGTAATGCAGAAGCTGCACACGTCCGAAAAAGGCATGAAGCAATGGAAACCCCGCCTCCTGCGCTCACCAGCTGGGCTCTGCTCTAGGAAGGAGGCATTGGCAATCCATTTCCGAAACACCTTGCCTTGAAAACTGCAGGGATTCATCCAGGCAGTCACCGCAGAATCAGTAACGATTGAGTGCGGATTAAAAAAAAAAATTATATATATATATATATATATATATATAAAGGAATTATTAATATGTGGTTGTATGAATTGTTTTTCTTGTCTCCCCTTTTAATGCACTTTATAGTTATTATAATTTTTTTTTAGAAATAAACATTATTAAAAAAAAAAATTGAAAACCCAAATGTTAAAAAGCAACCATGTTGGGAGGAAACAAAATCAGATATACTATACCATTGCTGGTGAGTAGTGGGATCACATGCCAACCTCATTTATCTCCTCTAGTGTATTTGTAATGATACAATGTCATATTTTAAATTTGATGTGGACATTAGTTATATAATCTTTTTTTTTTAATTATGATCTACAGTCAAAGAATCATGCCTGGTCCCCTGCCAGTGTAATAATTCCCTTACAATAGTATCCCTGACAGAAGGCCATCTAGCCTCAGTACAGGAAAGTCCTCCAACTCCTAAGGCAATCTGTTCCAAGGTTGTACAGCTCTTACCATTAGGAAACTCTTCCTGATATCCAGTAAAAACCTGCTTTGTTATAATTTAAACCCTGCATTGGAGCAAGAGAGGACGGATCTTGACTGTAACGAACTGCCACCTGTTGATCTTAAAACCAGTAACTTTCCTTGCAACCAATATTGATTCAAAAGAAAGTTCATTTATTAAGAATAAGTGTACAGATCCAAAGCATTGCTGAGACTGAGCAAAAGCGTGCCAAAAACCGCTTTTCTTTCTTTTCCCCCCTTACATTGCCCTTCTTACTTTCCCTCCCCTTCCATCGCCCTTAGTTCTTGTCTTCTGATTCCCTTGCTGTCATAGCCTTGAACATTCCAGAGCCTGTGATAAGGAGCCATCTGCTTCAAACAGTTTCTCCTTCCTGCTCCCCCTCCCCTTTTACAATGGCAGAACCGCAGCATGGAAAAAAGAACCCATTTTTTTTTAAACTAGCCATATAATAATGTATTCTAAAATCTTGCGAGGATTCTGACATACTGCCCCTCCACAGAAAAGGATGTCAGTCAGATGATTCCTCTTCTTCACTCTAAAAAGAAAAAGCAAAGAGAAACATAATACAATAACCAATCTAATTGTTAAGGCTTCGTAGGATAAGCATCATAAAAATTTTTAACTAAACCTGGAGCCTTTACATGTTTCTTGTCAACCCGTTCAGCCATTGATTTGCGAAAATGTTTCCACTGAATTAAAAATTGAACCCCCCCCCCTGTGCTTTCTACTGTCCAGTATTTCTTTAACTTCAAAATGTTGTTCTCCTTCAACCATCAATGGTTTAGGAGGTACTGGAGAGGGATGCCACTGAGAAGACTCCTTATATGGTTTAAGCAGGTCGCAGTGGAATACTGGATGGATTCTTTTAAAGGTGGCAGGCATCTGTAATCATAGTGAAACTGGATTAATTACTTTATCGATGACAAAAGGCCCTACGAATCTTGGAGCGAGCTTTCTGGAAGGTTGCAATGATTTAAGATGTTTGGTAGATAAAAGAACCTTATCTCCTACTTTCCAGTCTTTTTCTGGGGTTCTCTTCGCATCTGCAAATTTCTTGTATGTAGCTCTGGCCTCTTCCAACGAGGCAGCAATCTGAGGCCACACTTGTGTCATCTGTTGGATCCACTCATCAACTGAAGCAACTTGAGTGGTCTGCTTAGGCAGTTCTGGGATGGGTACAAAGTCTTGTCCTGTAGCTATTTTAAAAGGGGTGAGACCAGTGCTTTGGTGCACTGCATTATTATAAGCTACTTCAGCGAATGGTAACAGTTCATCCCAATTGTCTTGTTGGTAGTTAATGAAACATCTCAAATATTGTTCCAATACTGAGTTCAGACGTTCACATGATCCCGCTGTCTGGGGGTGGTACCCCGAACTCAAGCCTTGCGATGCCCCCAGTAGTTTTAGGAACGCTCTCCAGAATTTGGCAGTAAACTGGACCCCGCGATCCGAAATTATTCGTTCTGGGATCCCATGAGCTCGGTAGACGTGTTGTATGAATAATTTAGCCAATTTGGGTGCTGATGGAATGGCTTGGCATGCCACAAAATGTGCTTGTTTGGAAAAAAGGTCTGTAACTACCCAAATAACTGTCTTTTTGTTGCTTTCAGGCAGGTCTACAATAAAGTCCATGCATATTTGCTTCCAAGGAGCTCCAGGGTTTGCTACTGTCTGTAGAAGCCCCATTGGTTTGACCCCTCTCTTTTTGGCCATTGCACACGTGGGGCATGTAGGTACATATTCCCCTACATCTTTTCTCATTGTTGGCCACCAAAATTGACGCCTGAGTAGATGTAATGTTTTCACAAAACCAAAGTGACCAGCTGTTTTGCTGTCGTGACTTCTTTGCAAGACCCACTTTCTAGCGTCTGCAGGGACATACAGCTTATCTTGCCACCACCATGCCCCTTGTTTGTACACTAGCAATTGGCTGTTGCTTTTAAACCAATCATCCTGAGCAATCTGGGCATTTAATTTTTTCAACAACTCTCCTTCTGGTTGTTCTTCACCCCTTTTTTTCTGAGCTCTAGTGACCACTCTTAGGGCTGCTTGGGTACATGGAATTACAGGAGTGACTACTTCCTCCCGCTTGCTGTTGTGTTGAGGCAATCGAGACAGGGTGTCTGCCAGAAAATTTTTTCCCCCAGGAATATACTTCAGGGAGAAGTTAAATCGATGAAAATATTGTGCCCATCTCATTTGCTTGGGTGACAGCTTCCTCGATGCAGTCAAAGCTTCTAGATTTTTGTGATGAGTCCAAATTTCAAAGGGATGGGGTGATCCCTCTAACAAGTGTCTCCAGCAAACTAACACCCAGCATACTGCGAACGCTTCCTTTTCCCACACCAACCAGCGTCTCTCAGTTTCTGAAAATTTCCGGGATATGTACGCACATGGAAACAGCTCCCCCCCTCGCCCCCTTCTGTAACAACACAGCTCCCACTGCCACATCTGAAGCATCTGCCTGTATGACAAATGACTGTTCTGGATCAGGGTGCTTTAAGATCAGTTCAGCCGTAAACATATGCTTTAAACTTTGAAAAGCTTCCTGGCACTCCTTAGTCCAGGCCAAGGGGGCTCCAGGTTTTGATGCCTTCGCTTTGTCCTTGCCCTTGGTTTTCAACAAATCGGTGAGTGGGAGTGCTACTTGGGCAAAGTTGGGTATGAATTGCCGATAGAAGTTAGCAAAGCCCAGGAAACTTTGTAGTTGACGTCTGGTTTTGGGAGCCTCCCAACCTGTAACGTCCCTCACCTTTGCCGGGTCCATTTCAATTCCCTGATGCGAAATTCTATATCCTAAATAGTCAATTTGCTGTTTATGAAATTCACATTTGGAGAGCTTGGCATACAACTGAGCTTCCAGTAGCTTTTTTAGTACCTTCCTGACCAATTGCACATGTTGCTCCATGGTCTCGGTGTAAATCAGGATATCGTCCAGATAAACCAACACCCCCTGGTATAAATCCTCTTGTAATACCTCATTTATAAGTTGCATAAACACCCCCGCCACTCCTTTTAATCCGAACGGCATTATTTCATAACGGAAGCACCCCAGGGGCATGTTAAAGGCGGACTTCCATTGGTCTCCTTCACGGATTCGCACCCTGAAGTACGCCTCCCTTAAATCCAGCTTTGTGAAAATTTTCCCTTTGGATAAATGGGCCAACAGGTCTTTCATTAAGGGGAGTGGGTACCTGTTGTCAGCAGAAATAGCATTTAGCCCTCTATAATCCGTGCACAAACGTAGGGAGCCATCCTTCTTTTCCCTAAATAGCACCGGTGCAGCAATTTGAGATTGCGTAGGTACAATAAAGCCCCTCTTTAGATTCTTGTCAATGAACTCCCGCAATGCTTCCAACTCTTTGGGTGTCATTGGATACATTTTCTTCCTTGGAAATTTAGCCCCCGGCTCAATCTCTATGGTACAGTCACTGGCACGATGGGGGGGGGGGGGGGTAGCTGATCTGACTCTCTTTCGCTAAACACCTCCTGCAGGTCTTGGTATTGCTTGGGAATCTGGGTTGCAGCCTCCACTGCCTTTTCTCCACTCACAGCGCCCATCTCTCCATCTGACAACGTTTCAGTAATTCCTTCAACTTCCACTCGCCCCTCCTTCGGGAAACGCAAGATCTTCTCCTCCCAGTTCACTTCTGGGTTCTTCCTTTTTAACCAGTTCATGCCCAGAAGCACTGGGTTGCATGCCATGGGAGTCACTAGGAATTTAATAGTCTCTCTATGGTCCCCCATAGTTAGTTCAAGCTCTTCTGTACGATACTCCACCGGCCCTCCCCCCGCTGGGGATCCGTCCAGCTGGGTAAAAATCACAGGGGTTTTGAGTCTCTTTAAGCGCAGTCCCAAGCCCCGGGCAAGGGCGGGGTTAATCAGATTTCGGGAACAGCCAGAGTCTATCAGCGCCCGTATCTCTGCCCTCCGATTAGTCCTCACCACCCTTAGTTCCACCCAAATTTTAATGGGACTCACCCCCATCTCTTCGCTGTCCAAGTCCTCCCGTGAGCTGCTTTCTTTCTCTGGAAGAGCAGCCGCCTGTCGGAGAGAGAGCGGAGCTAACAACTTCCGGGTTTTGCCACTGCCGCGTGTTGCCGCTCTAGCTCCCGTCTCGCTGCCTGCTGCCGCTGACTCCTTCCTGCCAGGCTTCGAAGACTTTGGCCCCTTCCGTTCCATCTTCTTGCCTCCTTGCTCCGTCTTTGCTTTAGGGCACGCAGTGGCAAAGTGTCCCGGCTCCCCGCAGTTGAAACAGACGCGCTGGCTCCCGCTACTTTTCGGAGCGCTGGTCTTCGCCTTGGGCACCACCTTCTTTGCACCGGGTAAGGGCGGAAGTCGGGTTCTTGCTTCAATGGTACACCATTGCTCCTCCACTTCGCCGGCCATAGCGACCCATTCATTAAAGGTTTTCGGGAAACCCCGGCACAGCACGTGCTGCAGCAATTCAGGTTGCAAGCCTCTCTGGAAAAACTCAATCAGGAGCTCCTCCGGCACGTGAGGCAGCCTTTGAGCCAAGCCCCGAAATTCGTAGGCGTACTCTGATACCGACTTGGATCCCTGTTTCAGTCTTTCCAGGTCGCGTCGTGCTTTGAGCGCCACACACGGGTCTTCAAAGCGCGCGCAGAGAGCCGCCATGAAATCCTCCAATTTTCTTAAAGCCCGGTCCTTCGCCCTATGCAGGCCAACCACCCATTCCGCAGCCGTACCTTCAAAAAAACTGGACACATAGGAAACCTTCTCCTCCTCGCTGCGGAACAGACCTCCATAGCCCTCCATGTAGATCCGAACCTGGGTGATAAAGCAAGCCAGCTGCTCAGCATCGCCCCTGAATTTCATGGAGATGCCCCGCTGCTGCATCGGGCTCTTCTTGTCTCTGCTAGGTGTGAGATCCTCCTCCTCCTCGCTGGAGGTCTCATCTTCGGCTGACTGCTCTGCCACCTCCGTACCTCTCGGTGTGGCAGCCGATTCTCGTGTGGGAAGTGTAGATCCCCTTCCAAGCAGTTGGTCTACAGCTGCCTTTAGAGCTCGCATATCATCGGATAGGGACCCCATCTGCCCTTCCAATTTCCCCATGAGATCTTTCAACGAAGGAGCCCGTTCCTTTGCCGCCATTGCTTTCACCCCCGTCCGGTCTGGGCGTGATGATTGCACCGGCTCCCCCTGGGTTATCACCTTTACTTCCAATGGAGGAGGGACTTTTCTTTCTTCTTCTTCCTCAATAACATCATCAGCCATCCCGTTGCTCGGTTGGTCCCGGTCAACGTGAGGCTTGGGACTCCCCTCAGGGTAATCTCCCTGGTAGAAGTCTGTACAGGGAGTCTCAGCAAAATGTAACAAACTGCCACCTGTTGATCTTAAAACCAGTAACTTTCCTTGCAACCAATATTGATTCAAAAGAAAGTTCATTTATTAAGAATAAGTGTACAGATCCAAAGCATTGCTGAGACTGAGCAAAAGCGCGCCAAAAACCGCTTTTCTTTCTTTCCCCCCCTTACATTGCCCTTCTTACTTTCCCTCCCCTTCCATTGCTCTTAGTTCTTGTCTTCTGATTCCCTTGCTGTCATAGCCTTGAACATTCCAGAGCCTGTGATAAGGAGCCATCTGCTTCAAACGGTTTCTCCTTCCTGCTCCCCCTCCCCTTTTACAATGGCAGAACTGCAGCATGGAAAAAAGAACCCATTTTTTTTTTAAACTAGCCATATAATAATCTATTCTAAAATCTTGTGAGGATTCTGACATTGACTTTCTATGTGACATCCTTTAATGAATGCTATAATAACCCCCTCCATCATCTTTTCTCATGGCTAAGCATACCCAGCTCCTTCCCTCTTTCTTCATAAGATGTAATTTCTAGTCCCTTGAACATCTTTGTTGCTGTTCTCTGTATCCAATCTATTTTCCCTGACTCCTTCTATGTGATGCACATAACTGGACATAGTACTCACGGTGGAGGCTCACCAAAACAGGAAAAGTTGATTGAAGTGCAATGAAATTGACTGTTTATCCACCCTAAAATTGCATTTGCCATTTTTGTAGCCACATTACATTATAAGCTCATATTTAGCATTCTAAGATCTACAAAGATCAGATCATGCAGGCCATGGTATTCCCTGTGACATTCTATGGAAGCAAAAGTTGGACTTTAAAGAAGCAGGATAGGAAGTGTATTGACTCTTTTGAACTTTGGTGTTGGAGAAGACTCCTGAGAATACCATGGACAGCCAAGAAAACAAACCAACAGAGTACTGAACAAATCAATCTAGAATTCTCACTCAAGACACAAATGACCAGGCTCAAATCATCTTACTTTGGACACACTATGAGAAGACCCAGCTCTCTGGAAAAGGCTCTAATGCTGGGAAAGGTGGAAGGAAAGAGAAGAAGAGGATGACCAGCAGCAAGGTGGATGGACTCGTGGTGATGAGTGCACCATTGGGAGATTTTAAAGAACAGGCTAGGGATAGATCGTCATGGAGAAAATCTATTTATGTGGTCGCTAGGTGTTGAAAACAACTTGATGGCACATAAACGATCAATCAAGATATTTTTCACAAGTACAATTACCAAACCAGGTATACCCCATCCTATACCTGTGCATTAGCTTTTGTTTTCTAAGTGAAGAACTTTGCACTTATCTCTGTTAAAGTTCCTCTTATTTTCAGCCCATTTTTCTAACCTATCAAAATAATTTTGAATATTATTTATATCTTCTAGAATATTCCCTTTTGTATCATCCGCAAATTTGATAAGCATTCCCCCGCATCTCTTCATCTAAGTCATTAACAAAAATGTTGAAGAGTAGAAAACTTGGAACTGATCCTTGTGGCAATCCACTTGAAACCCCTCTCCAGTTTGATGAGGAACCATTAACAAGAATTCTCTGAGTATGATTTTTGAGTCAGCTATGTATCCTCTTAACTGTCATGTGTCATCCAGCCCACACTTAACTAGCTTGCTAAATAACACAACATGAGAAACTCTGCCAAACGCTGTGCTGAAATCAAGCCATATTATGTCTGCAGCATTCTCACGCTTCATTAAAGAGGTTAGTCCATCAGATAATGAGCTCAGATTATTCTGTTTACCTGGTAGTAGTTCCTAAGGAATAAAAAACTGACATTGTGTTGTCTGAAACAGATAGAAATTTATTTTTTTATTCCTGTAGGTGGAGCTCCAAATTTATTTTTTGCCATAAGGTACAGAGACCTGTAAGAATTGTGTTCTGAAGGCAATGTCAGAATAATAAAATTTCAACAGAAAAGCTCCTTAAAATTTTAATAACAGAATACTTACCGCATGAGAAATAATGAGAACAGATAGTATTTTTAAAGCTAAAAAAATCATGTTGTTTATCTCTTCTTTTAGCACCTCATTCATATTAGAACCAGCAAATTCTTCCTTATCTAGCCTTATAAAATTTTAAAACCTAGCTTAGATGATACAGAGGGGGCATTATCTTTTTAAATGATTGATGTATTATGAATGTTTGACAAAGCTGCAAATTTTTACTGTGTAATAAAACACGGGCAGGAGCTGCCCACCTCTGTCCATCTTTTATATTCTGGCTGTGCAACAGAATCCCATCCTGGCTCTGAGGAAAACCCATACAGACAGGATTTCTGTCTCCGCCGTGTAATGAACGCTAGGGCTATGCAGCAGCTCAGCATGAACTGAGAACCCAGAATAAATCAAAGCAATTCAGGGTAGTTTTAAACTCACTTGGAGTAGAACAAATAATTGTACTTTGTCAGCCTATAGTTCAAAATCTTCCATGAAGCTTTACCTTCAATATGTAATTGGGAACTCCGCCAGATGCCAAAAAGGAAACATGGAGGGGCAATATAAAAGATGAAGCAAGGAAAGCGCACCTGCTCTCAAATCAGGGTGATTCTTCTGATCTGGCTCTTATAGTTGTTGAAGCACAGCACCTTTGGGGGGTAGACCTGGAGAGAAAATGAGAGAGAAATCATCTTTAACCAATTGTACCCCTCACTGTTTCCTGTCTCCCATCTACAGACATAATAAGAGGATGTTTTATAAGGATCTACTTGATTGACTTAAGTTCTGTACAGTAAACCCTGAATGCCTGCTAAATAGAGAGTTTAACATAACCATAACAATGATAAGGGACAGGGCAGGATAGATGTGTGTCACTCCCTCTCTCCCCTCTTCCCTTTAGCAGCTCCCAGTGTAGCATGCTCACCCCTGATTTTCTCATAGCCTCAGTGGGTGATGTCCCAATGCAGCACACCCTATTGGGCTAAACATTCCCCCACCTATCTCTAGCACCTCCTTCTTCCCTTTTTTGCCTCAGTCACCACCTGGTGATGTCCCTGTTCCAACTATTCTTGGAATATTGTACCTATTTTTATCCCCAAGTCCATGAATTCCATTGAAAAGTAATTATATCTTTAAACCACAGCCACTAAACCAGTGGGACTCCAAAGCAGCTAACCATTTTATTCTATTGGTCAACCTGTCATTCTACTCTGTGTTGTACTGATGGCTAATTTTTAAAAATATATCAGTAATGAAATCTGTAACTAAAATGTTAAAAAATAATGAAGTAAGTAAAATGTAGGTTTAGGTTTGAAAAACACCAAAAGAAATGTGGATGATTAATTCAGTGTTCTCCATAAAAGGAATGTACATTCAAATATTAAAATCAACCATCCAGTTACAATATAGAAAAAGCCATTTCTGGTTCCCTGTATCATACTATCAATATTTGTCTACTTTATGATGCCAAGATCTGCAGAAACCAATTTTTCCTGGATGAAAAGCATTCTTTCACCAAGAAACACTCATTTTCAAGCAGATCTGTCAAGAATATTAATATGGAAAATCTGCTAAAATATCTCCAAATTTGCTGAATGCATCTTGTCAGAATAGTATGCTATTTCACTCACAGTGTTCTTGCAGAACACAAAGACAAAGAGAGATACTACGAATTATAAAAAGGAAAATGGGTTTGAAAATTCATCAAAAGTTCCAGCAGAACTATGAGGAAAAGGATTTGAGCTAGGCATGTGCAGAGATTAGCCAATCCCTTTTGACAGCTGGAACTGAGCTATGTGTAAATGGCCCAATCTGCTTTGAGTCACTGGGAAAATTCCAGTCCAACTTAGTTGATCAGAAGCTTTGGCTCCACTATTCAGTAATAGGAAAACAAATTGTTATAGCAACCCCCTCAACTTTTTTTTCTTAATCAGAACTGGATGAAATTTTCAAAAGCTTTGGAGCATGGTAAGAAGAAAAAGGGTGCCAAATGCCATAGGAACTGATAAAGGGAGTTTCAAGTTACTTGTGTCTGCTTTTTAAAGTATCCATTTTTATTTATTTATTTATTTTTTTGTAAGAGGAGGCTGAACTTTACCAGAAAGCTAAATCACTAGTAAGGAATGAAGTGTGCCAACAACAACAGAAACTGATATTGGAGTTTTCAAGCCGGTTCTTGTGTGTGCATGTGTGCACCTTTAAGTCAGTTTTTGATTCCTGGTGACTTTCTGGACTAGTCCCTGCAGTTTTCTTGGCAGGGTTTTTCAGAAGTGGTTTGCCATTGTCTTTTTCCTAGGGCTGAGAGAGAGTGACTGGCCCAAGGTCACCCAGATGGCTTTGTGCCTAAGGCAGGACTAGAACTCATGGTCTCCCGGTTTCTAGCCTGGTGCCAGTCCATACCTTTAATTATTTGAGGCAGAATGTTAAAAAAAAAAAAAAAATGGTCCTATGAAGGGGAAAATCTGTGGAAAATTTCAGACAGATTGTGAATGAGCATCCATGCAAAATGAAGGGATTCTGACAAGAAAAAATGGTCTTCCTTCCTGACTTAGAACTGGGCTTCCCTTTTATGGTGACGTAATATGATGGTATCATTACAAGGTGCTGAGGGAACAAAGAAAGATGATGGGCTTGACATTGAAACAAGGATGGTCAGATTCAGCTGCTCTGCCTGAGGTAAATAAACACCTGTTCCAGCCTCTCTGATCTATCAATCACTTCAATTCAGCTAATTTGAGCAAAATGGAAGCATTTCTTTTTTTGGCGGGTCTGGGGTGGCATGTGAGCTCACCCTTGAGGAACTGTATTTGTAATCTAAAAGCCTAACTTATACAAAATGCTACTATGCTATAGATGCATCATCCATAGTTTCATGCGAATTTATTCATGTTTTATAAGAAAAGTTGAGGAAGGATTTGTTTGAACTGGGCTTACAGCATATGGAGAGGGGATATTTAACTCTTCCCTTCTTCCTTGTGACTTAAAAGAAAATTCCTATGCCAATGCATTTTTCCTGTTTTCCATCCCTCATTACAATGTGGGAGGGACTAATTGTTTTTAAGATTGTGATTCCTCCTCTTTTATGGATCTAATTTGAAACAGTGAAGAAAGGTGCTTGAAGCAGTGAAGAAAGGTGCTCGAGTTGCAGATAATACGTCTTCCCCAGTGCTCAGCTGTTTTCCCAACTCCTATTCTTCTGCTACTTTACCCACTTCCTTTTTTGCTTTGGCTTCTTCATCTGCAGGAGGCTTACAGGCAAACCAGCAGTTTCAAAAGAAAATAATATGGCAAGGAAATGTTCTCTCTCCCTGCCCTCTCCATTTGGAGACTGGATCTGTGAATGTCTATTTCTTGGAAAGGACTGATGAGCTACTTCTCTGAGTAGAAAGAGAATTTGTTAACCATAGAGACCTCCTTGATGGTGCTACATCTGCCAGAAATTCACTATGTGGCACTCTGACAGAAGCTTTCTTGATCCCCCAATTAGGGCATCCCTTCCCTGCTCAGCTGCAGTTGGCATGAGCTTTGTTCATTTTTTCTGTCATCTGAACCTTCATTTATTCACACAGGCTTTTTGTTGAGTTTGTTCTGTTGCATCTTTTGATCATTGTTGCTGGTGTTCCTGCTGTTTTTAAATTGTTTTTAATCTGGGATTCTATAGGGTGTTCCCATCTTGTGTAATTTTCTATTATTGTACTGTCTTACCACACAGTACACCTACATTTAGTTTATTTTTTAAGAATTAAAAGCAGATCATCCATTTTATAAATAAATAATAAAATATGGGTGATTATAGATTATATCATCTAACAGATGTTCCAGACACTAACATGGAGGTCTGCATGGCTGAGAAAGTGAAAACACATAAAGCAGAAGTGTGGTAAGGAATAAATGAATTAAGTGCAGAAACTTAAAAGAAATGTTGTAACAGCTTGTTTTCTGTCTGTCTATCTGTCTGTCTGTCTGTCTATCTATCCATCTATCACTTGATACATCAGGGAGAAAATACCAGTTCAGAAAGCAGCAGCAATGAAAAAGACTGATCTTATTCTAGGAATTGTTAGGAATGATATGAAGAATACAAACAACTTGTAGTATAATGCTGTTCTATAAAGTGTATGAAAAATCCTCTGAGCATATTTAGTCATATAAAAGGAATATAATAAAAATGAAAAAATACAGAAAAGAGAAAACCAGAGACTCCAAGGACTGAAACATTATCTTCAGTAGATAAAGCTACTGAAAAAAGATGAAATGGATATGGGATTTATAAAATTATGTATGATCTGAAGAAAGTGAAGATGTTTTTTGAGCAGTAAAATACATTCCAAGCCTTGCTAGTCTTATCAGCAGCCCTATCTCCTATTCAGCGTCACTGATAATTGTGATGTTTATTTTTCCTTTCTGCCACCATAGCTTCTGTCTATATGAAGGAAACATTAGCAGGACCTAATCTTCATGTATGATATTTTATTTTTATTATTAGATTTATACCCTGCATTTCATTCAGGAGCTCAAGCATACATAGTGCTTCTTCCTTCAATTTTTCCCGCAAGAAAAACAATCTTATGGGACAGGTGCAGGTGAGAAAGTATGAGTGGCCAAAAATCACCAAGGGAGCTTCCATGGCTAAGGATGGACTAGAACGTGGATCTTCCCATTCCTAATCCAACACCTTAACCACCACACCACACTGGTTCTCAATTAATTATATATTTTATATATCATGTTACATATCATTTTATACATATGTATGTATGTATTAACTGCCATCAATTTGGTGTCAGCTCTTAGCAACTGCACAGCTAGACCTTCTCCTTAATTTAGAGAACTTTTGAAGGACTTTGTTTTTCCATGTCTATTTCCATCTTCAGATGTTCTTGTAAATATTGCTTCTAACCTCTTTTAACAGCTTTCTTCCTGAGTTCTTTGTCTTTCTTGGTTTTGGCTTCTCTTCTTGACAATTTTCACCATTGTTCTGACACTGACTTTGGTTTCTTCTGTTTCTTGGTCTTTGGCAGTCTCTTTTTACATTTATCCTTACCAGATTCTTTGATTTCATTCCACAGTTCCTCTGGTTACCTACAAATGAGGTTCGGGACTTCATAGTGATTCCTGATATTCTTCTTAAAATTGATCACTATAAGATTGTATTGTAGTAACTGGGCTTTATTCCTGATTTAGCTTGACTGGGAACTTCTGCTTTAGCTTGACTGGAAAAGTTCATGATCTAACCATGTCTTTCCTGTTATAACTGAGTTCTTCCATCTCTTGTACCAATAATATTGTCAATTTGATTTCTGTGTGCTTCATCTGGTGATGGCATATATAGGCATCATTTTGATTGTTTGAAGAATGTGTTAGTCACAAAGAAATCACTAGATTCATAGAATTAATAAGTCATTCTCCTGCTTCATTTAAGTTCCTAGGCTGCACAGTCCAATTACTTTTTCCTGTTTACTATGTCCATCTTTGGCATTCCATAAGCAGCACATTGTCTGAAAGATTTCAATCTAGCCACATCATAAACACCATTAGTACTGTGAAAAATCCTCAGCTCCTCTTCAATAGCATGATAAGTGTCCTTGGACTTGAGGGGCTTATCATCTGGCAGTATATCAACAATAACTTTATTTGTCTATGTAACAATCTGCCACTCACAACCCCCAATTTCAGTAACTCTCCTTGCAACCAGTAATGGTTCAAAAGAAAGTTCATTTATTGAGAACAAGTGTACAGTTCCAAAGCATTGCTAAGACTGAGCCCATGCATGCCAAAAGTTGCTTTTACCTTTTTTCTCTTTCCCCCTTGCACCCCCAACCTCCCAGTCTTCTCACACTCACTCATTGACATGACTTGAGCATTCCTCAGTGTTTGATAACAGCCCATCTGCCTCTAGCGGTCATTTTGTTCATCTATCCTTCCAGATCCTTCCAGCACCCCCTCCCCCCCATGTCTCCTAATGGCAGAACTCAAGCAAGCAAGCAAGCTGGCAAGTAAGGTGGTTAATTGATTGTGAGGATTCTGACAGTCTATCTCATGTGGTTTTCTTGGTAAAATACAGGAGTAGTTTACCGTTGCTTTCTTCCATCCAGTATGTAAGCCTTTGTCATTGTCACTAAAGTGATTTAGCTGGCAGAGGGATGACCTTAATCTCTTGATAGACCCTATCGAGAATATACACACTTAGTGTACTCTCCCACGTTCTTTGGTGATCCCTCCTAGGAACACCCCCTGCCATGTTGAGGCAGCATAGCAGGACTTTGG
Source organism: Liasis olivaceus (assembly GCA_030867105.1). Taxonomy (NCBI): domain Eukaryota; kingdom Metazoa; phylum Chordata; class Lepidosauria; order Squamata; family Pythonidae; genus Liasis; species Liasis olivaceus. The sequence continues at coordinate 64,034,965 of CM061351.1, forward strand.
GATATGAGTGTATTTCAATCTCATATCCCAGTCAATCTCAAAGAAATTTTGAGTCAGGCCCCATAGATTGCAAATCATAATCACTATCCCACAGCATAAGTTGTGAAATATATAATGGCCATTGCCATATATGGCTTTAGAAAAAGATGATGGCCAAATAACATAATGGCAGTTGCCTTCATCCTTCGCTGCAAAGCTTTATGGAAATAACTGGCCACCACTGGAAACAGTATACTGAATTCTCATCTAATCTGCCAGAACCCTTTCCTATGATAGTATGTTGGGATTCTATATCTCTTTCATAACAATCAGGGATTCCAACCCTTCTCATATTATTCAGGGATGGCTATATTCCATGTATTTTCCCTATTTGAAATGCTTTCTAAAAATAGGAAGCAGTTTGGCTTCTGCATATAACTTCAAGTTGAAACCCTGTGATTGCAGAACATGATTCTCTAATGATAGGGCAATTTGCACCCAGGCACTTTAATGTTAGTGAACAACAATGTCTTCATTATACTGGTGTAGGCTTTCATTGATGTCTCCCATTTCTGGATGTCCTAATCACCAAAAGCAAGATACGTCACATGATATTCCGAAAACCCATCCATATGGATCACTATCTACAAAAAGATTCCAATCATCATCCTGGCTAGAAGAGAAGCATGGTCAAAATGCTAGGCGACCGCTATTGAGATCCTCAAGCATGCCAACAACTTCAATGAAAAAGAAGAAAATCTAAAGGTTAGCAAAATGTGGTGGTTACCTGCCCTGCCCCATGTACAAGGCTCACAGCCAGCAAACAACAGAAAGAGTCTGCCTTGGTTTCAATCAAGGAAATGATCCGTACAAGCCTGACTACCAAAAATGGGCAAATCAGAAACTTGCCTGGACAAGCTCAGGACTCAGCTACTCAGATTAACCAACCAGAACCCAGCACAAACAGAGAACCAATCAGCACTCCAAATATGACCAGTCAGAAGCTGGCAAGGACCAATTAAGATCAACACCACCAAAATGACCAGTCAGTATCAGGCACAAAGAAAGAACCAATCAGAGACCAGCCCTCACCAACCTGCACCAATCTGAAACCAGCTCAGCTAAAGACCAATCAGAAATCAGATCACCTGGCTCTAAAGACAGGAGCCCATTCAGTCCCTGCTTAGCTGCCTGTGGTTTGTATAGTAGACTATCTTGCCTCTGAAGATGTCAGCCACAGTTGCTGGTGAAATGTCAGAAAATCTGCTGTCTGGTCACTAAACCCTGAAGCTGAACACTGCCCAATGTCTTCATTAATTCAGGCCTGGACTTTTCCTGGAATAAGTAATCCTGTTTTGTCTGCCAGGAAAGCAAATAGCTGAAGTATTGCTCTGGTCTGTGAAGCAACAGCTGCCCAAATTAATTAACTAAATAGGGCCCTGTTGTTATTTTTTCATGTCTGATGCATTCTGAACTCATTGTGATATTAATGGAACCATTAGGTGTGCCAGATAGTTTTTGTCAAAGGTGATACATTGTAACCCTAAAAAAGTGTCATGTCCTATATAATGGGCAAAACTTTATGAAGTATTAACTCACCATTGACTATAGAAGACCTGAGTGGCAGTCAGATATCTGACACCCCATCCCCAGTCAGCATATTGAATGATCACAAATCAGTAATTATTCATTCTTAGATTGAGATGCCATAAACCATGCCAGTTTATCCCATTGTTTAATCTATTTCACTAATGCATGTGAAGTCTTTAGCCAACAAGGTCCCTAAAAAGGCTATAAGATTCAAGCTTAGGTTTACTTCTTATCCAGCAATATCTTTGTTGCTTTCTTCTGACTTGGGCTTCTACCCTTCAGAAATTATTCCCTTAAAGCCACTGGTCCAGATAGACTGCCAGCTTCTTATTATAAATATTTTGAAGATGAGCTTTTATAACCTTTGCAAAAAAGTAATAAATTTTATTTTAGATAATGGAAAGATACTAGATAGCTGGACAGGGGCAAATATAGCACTGATCCCCAAAGAAGGACAAGATTTGACTTTACCAAAAAATTATAGACCAATATCATTATTGAACAATGATTATAAAATATTCATTATCCTAGCTGAAAGGATGAAAAATGTTTTACAAGGTTTTACCATGAAGACCAATATGGTTTTTCACCTAAGAGACAATTAAGAGATAATATTAAAAATGTTCTTAATATCTTAGAGTATTTGGAGCAAATCAGTGAAAAACAGGCTGCTTTGATATTCCTTGATGCAGAGAAAGCTTTTGACAATTTAAATTGGACTTTTTTGTTTAAAATTTTGGAAGAAATGGATTTGGATTATGTGATTATTACATGGATGAAATCAATATGTCTTCATAAGTGGCACAAATTATTATGAATGGGGAACTGACCAGACTCTGTGAAATACAGAAAAGAATGAGGCAGGGATGCCCACTTTCACTACTGCTATTCATTCTGGTGCTTGAAGTATTGGACAGAGATATAAGACAAGATGAGAGAATGCTGGAGTGAAGGTTAAAAAAGAAGTGTACTTTCAATTATATATATAATTTTTCCTCCCATCCCCAACATCTCAACTAACAGAAATTGTTTTATTTGTGGTTCACAAAGATAATTAGATTTCTTCCTCTCTCCTAAATTTCAATTTGTTGGATTGATAAATTGTGTTTGTTATGACATTTTGAATGCTTCTGGTAAGACTGGATTTTTTTTCTTCCTAGCATTTTCTGCAGGTGCAGGGTCCACTTTTTTCACATCAACCAAATGTTGATCCATTGGTTGCAAGAGGAAGTGACTGACCGGCTTGTCACCCAAGCCTGACATCATGGGCTGAAAGAGAGTGACTGGCCCAAAGTCACCAGCTGGTTTTTATGCCTAAGGCAGTACTAGAACTCACAGTCTCTTGGTTTCTAACCTGGAGCCTTAACCATTAGACTAAACTGGCTCTCTTAAGACCAAATTTTAAATTAAAAAACAAAAACAACAGTGTTACAGAGGATCCTTGGTGCTATGGATGATTCCATAACTTTGTTTGCAAGAAAAGATGCTTATAAATCACAATCACATGAACTTTTATTCTTTTTGTAATAGACATGCATTTGGGATTACTGTGCAAAGATTTCACTGTGTTTTATCCAGCTTTATCCATTTGTTAACATTTTCCAAGTATCCTCTGATATCAGCAAAATAAATACTGCAATTTTATTTGGTAAGATCAGGTCATTCAGTGACTGAAGTTGAAGCAAACAGCACTTGCACTTCATGAATATTGTTACAGCTTTTGATGAAACCTCCGAGTTTTTAATACGATTTATTTCTGGATTCAACTTTACTGGAAATATCTGCACATTAGGATTGCAAAAGGATGTTATGCCTACTTTGCGCATAAATGGACTATCTTGCTCAGTGTTGGTAGCCCCAAATCATAGTCAGGTTTCTTTCAGCCCTGTTTAGTTTCTGGACAGGGGAAGATAATGCGATGCTAACAGGCCTAGATATTTGTTTGTTTTTACTGAGTATGTTTTACTCACCTGTCCCAACTGTATTAATATGTTTGTGCTGAGAGAGTTTTATTGTATTGTGCTTAGAACATTGATTTTGCCTTTCCTGAAGTTTGAAGTGGAAGTTATTTTTTGTCATACTATCAGAGACTTCTTATGGTTACACTATGTGTGGGTGTTAGAGGTGTCTAGAAGAAGGAAAATGCACTGTAGATTGATTCCAACTTTAATATTGTTGAAATATGCCAAGCAGCTTAAAATATATGACTTCCTGCAACCAAAGGATCCAATAAATTATTTGAGCCTCTTTTCTAACCCTAACAAATTTATGGTGCTACAACTGGATTTGGAAAAGTCTTCTATGTGAGGGCCTTCATCTTCATCTTGCAACAGACTAACCAACTGTAACAGTTTAGTATATTAGAAATAATGAACTCAAAAGCTCCTTCAAACTTTTCTGCTCAGAAATATTATAAAATAAAAACAAAAACAAAAAAGAGCAAGAGGTGAAATCTGTAGAATGCTAGCCAAATAAGAGATACAAAAATCGTATTTGTCTACTTAGAGGAAATACTGTAAAGGAAATAAAGCAAACCAGGCTTTGCTCTACTTAATTTTAACTAGGTTTAATAAAAGATTTTACTCAGAGTCTTTGGAAATGGAATGACATAGAAACTGAAGTAATAAATAATAAATTATATGACACAATGGCTCCTCTAGAGGACTGTTTACTCATTACACCAGTTTCTTTGCTATCTATATCAATGTATGGACCTCAAGGCTGTTGCCCAACTTCGCTTATAGAAAGAAAGTTCTGTGAACTTTTAAGCCATCCATTATTCCATTTATACTCCTGAGGATGAAAAATGTTCTTTCAAATATCACCATTTTCCACCAGTGAGGAATCAGCCATTGCTTGTTGTGACATGCCTCCAATTGATATCTTCCTGATGGCTTGTCATATGTCTAGGTTTCTATGCCAAACCCACCAAAAATGCTGTCTGTAAAAAGAATAGAGATGGTTTGGTTTTCATAGAAATGCTCCTTATAGGAAACTGGAGGAGGGGCTAAAGATGTTGAGTGGGGAACAAGGAGGATTCTGGGAAGGGAAGAAAGGAGAATTGGAATGGAAGTTTGGAAGTGGCTGGCAAGTAAAATGCATTTAGACAACAAATGGCTATTGAATATTGATTGTTGGTTTTAAGAACTATGTGGGCTGGTAAACTTAAGTTGGATTGAGCTGTGTATGCACTTCTGTGGCACAGTCCAGAGAAGTATGCTGAAGACCAGAAGAGAAGATGAAGAGCACCAAAGATTAAATAACTCAAAGAACATGGTGAGGTGCCAAGAAGGTAGAAAAAAGGTAGATCAAAGGCTTTGTCAAACAGAAGAAATGTGTCTGACAGAAATTGAAACTAGAATGCTATAGTTAATAAAGCCTAAAAAAAGAAGGAATATTGTTTTATATGAATTTTCAAACGAATCCTTAGAATCTTGTGTCACAGACTAATCTGATGATAGTTGTAACTGATTCAGATATGACTTTGGTGTTACCTCTGTCTTCCTGATGAATGGTATAAATCTTTTGTTGGCTCTATTACTATTAAAGGGCTATAATGAATCATTTAAATTCAGCAATTGCCCTTATGTTTTTATGAGGCTTATATAATATTTATTTTAAAAATATTCTAAATTTTGTGCAAGTTTTAGACCCATCATTAATTAATGTAGATACTAAGATATTAACGACTTTGTTGGTTAGGTGATTGCTGAGAATTATGAATTATGATATCATACATAATTCATTCATCTTAGTTTGGATTTATCAAAAATAGGCAAGCATTGGACAATTTACACTTATTAACACATATTTAGGATATAGCTCAAGATTAGTTTTTGTGAGGGCACATGTGTGCTCACTAGAAACATACGTATATATAATAACAATAAGCTGTGGTTCACAGTGAAGCTCAAGCAGTTGCATCATGTCAAGGAGGAGGCTTATAGGAATGGGGACAGGTTTATGTACAATCGGGCCTTAAATGAGAGAGATTAAGGCAGCAAAGAGAAATTATTCAGAAAAGCTGAAAAATCAGCTTTGGGCAAATGATCCTGCAGCTGTGTGGAAAAGCCTGAAGAACATCATTGGCTATAACAACTCACCTCTCTTGACTTCAGAGAGTCGTCAATTGACAGATAACCTCAATATGTTTTACTGCAGGTTTGAGAAGAAACAACTGCTACCTGCTGCTACTAACTGTATTTTAGATACATCATTAGTATCAAACTTTTCTACCCCTATTCCCAATTCCCTTGGTCCCTTACCTCTTGTGATCCTAGAAAAAGAAGTGCGAGGTCTATTTCAAAAACAAAAGATTGGAAAAGCTCCAGGCCCAGATGGTGTGACCACCTCCTGTCTGAAAGCTTGTGCGGAACAACTGGCTCCCATTTTTACGCATATTTTTAATAAATCGCTGGAGCTGTGTTAAGTCCCTTCTTGCTTTAAAAGCTCTACAATCATTCCAGTTCCTGAGAAATCCTCCATCAGCGAGTTGATGATCATGTGAGGTTAGGCAAAACCATATCCAGTACTCGATTAATCAGTACAGGTGCCCCTCAGGGATGTGTGCTTTCCCTGTTGCTTTTCTCCCTCTACACCAATGACTGCACCTCAAAAGACTCTTCTGTTAAAGTTCTGAAATTCACAGATGATACAACTGTCATTAGTCTCATTCGAAATGGTGATGAGTCAGCATACAGACGGGAGGTTCAACAACTGGTCTTGTGGTGCAGTCATAACAACTTGAAACTGTGGAGATGATTGTGGATTTTAGGAAGAACTCTTCTAATTCCCCTCTCCTTACTATACTGAACAGCCCAGTATCAGTAGTAGAGTCCCTCAAGTTCTTGGGTTCTATAATCTCTCAAGACCTGAAATGGATGCTTAACATCAGAACCATCATCAAAAAGGCACAACAAAGGATGTTCTTCCTGCATCAACTTAGGAAGTTTAAATTAGCTCAGGAGCTTTTGGTACACTTTTATAGAGGAACCATTGAGTCTGTTCTCTGTTCCTCTATAACTGTCTGGTTTGACTCCGCAACCAATCAGGATAGATACAGACTCCAACTGATAGTTAAGGCTGCAGAAAGAATAATTGCAATCCACCTGCCTTCTATAGAAGATCTGTACACTGTGAGGGTCAAAAGGAGGGCGGAGAAGATATCTGCAGATCCTTCTCATCCTGGACATAATTTTTTTCAACTTCTCCCTTCAGGATGGCGCTATAGAACACCGTATGTTAAAACATCTAGACACTGGAACAGTTTTCTTCCTCGTCCCATTGCTCTGTTGAACACCTAATTAATGCAGTATGATAAAGTGGTTGACATTGCATGAAGATATGACTGCTAAGATGTGACTGATAATGCTCTGTAAATGTGAATATATGTTAGATAATAGCTTTTCCTTTTTAAAAATAAATATATGTTAGTTAATAGCCGCAGTACTATCTTTCCTCTAATTCTCTTCTGACTGCATAGTTTTTTTAGTATACTTTTGCTGCTGCTGCTGCTGCTGTGTTATTATTATTATTATTATTATTATTTAGTATTCTTCTTATTCTGATGCTATGCAAACACACTGAGAGCTCTTTGCACCGAAGTCAAATTCCTTGTATGCTTACATACTTGGCCAATAAAGTATTCTATTCTATTCTAGTCTAGTCTAGTCTAGTCTAGTCTAGTCTAGTCTAGTCTATTCTGCTGTGTCCAGCTTTTGACATAATTCAGATTAATTTTTTAAAACAATGTCTAAATGTGGATTTGTATCTTCTTTTATTGAATGGATTGCAATTTATTATTTGCAACCAATAGCAAGAGCAATGTATATGTATATGTATATGTATATGTATATGTATATGTATATGTATATGTATATGTATATGTATATGTATCCCTTCAAATCAGTGTTGACTCCTGGTGACTGCCTGGAAAAGTCCATGAAGTTTTATTGGTAAGATTTTGGAAGTGGTGTGCCATTGTCAGCTTCCTAGGACTGAGAGAGTGACTGGCTCATAGTCACCCTGCTGGCTTTGTACCTAACACAGAACTAGAACTTACAGTCTCCTAGTTTCTAGTTTGGTGCCTTAACCACTGCACCAAACTGGCTGAAGAGCAGTAATAAATCAATTATTGATTTATAAATACCTGGACCTATTGAGTTATAGTGTGCCACACATCAGGCTTTGTTTTTTTACTTATTTATTATCAAAATTAATGGCATTCATGATTTATGGAAGAAAGAGTTGGAATACCTGAAAATGGAATTAATGAGTGCAAATCTTTTAAAAAATGTTACGTTTGTCTCTTTGGACTTGAGATTGAAATTAATTCATCAAAAGATTTTATTATGGGACTCATCAAAGAATGTGTCATAAAGGATGGACTGCAGATTTTCTTTGTTGGCAATGTAAGAATTTTTAGAGTAATTTTGAGAAAGCTGTGGACGATGTGTCTAAGATGGAAAAGGAGTGTGGCAGTACATTTGGCTACCAGACTCCATTAATCTCAGTTGATAAATAGATGAGGAAGAATGTGATCTCACAAAATTCATTAATGCTGCAGCGGAGACTCTCTCTAGGTCTCTGATGAAATGGAGTGAAGTGTAGTCATGCTATGGGTGGTCAGTTTTCTTCAAGATCTATGCCTTTATAGGTAATTATGCAGGAAGTTGAATGCTCTGCACGAGTAATCCTATTTTTTTTAGCTAGCTCACTAGACAGAAATGGAGCAAAGCAAAATGTTCTGCATAAGAGAAATTACATGCATAAATTTCTCAAAAAAAGCCATACTGGCCAAACTAAAGTAACATTTTAAATTAATTGATTGGAAAAAATATTTCAATTAATTTAAATTTCATTTGTAAAATAGAATTCATCCGATTTCTTTATCCAATATCTTCAATTGTATATTTGGGTACAGCCTATGAAGGCCCAGTATAATTTACTGCATTTGAAGTGGGAGCTTCCCACCAAATGGAATATGCTGGATGAATGAAGATATTGCTAGTGGTTCTGAGGGCACATTCATATATCCTCTTACCTATTGTTGGAAGATGCCTCATTAACCATTCTCATGATGCAGCCTTTCTTTCATTCTCAGCTCATATTGAAGTTGTCTAACATAATTTATCTCATTTGGTATTAAAGTTTTCCATCTTCTTTAGACATGTGCACAATGTATGGCACTTTGGTGGCTACTGTATGATGGTGTGGTAGGAGCTGGAGTTGACCCAACTTCTATTGGCTGCTCTCTGCTTGTGTGGGCTTTCCTTCTCCCCTCTAGTCACAAAACTTTTTCCCTTCATGGCCATTTTGGCTTGGGCAGCAGGAATGACCAGGCATCAAGCAACTAATGCCTGACAGTGCCAGGGGTCTTACCTCCACATATCTAGAGGTCTTCATAACACCATTAGACTTGTGCAAAACAAACAAAAACCCTAGAGTCGTGTAAAACAACAAAAGACATGTAGTTATGTAATGGAGCAGTTCTGGCTGCAGCTGGAGAGTCTGCCCACCAACACCTGTTAAGAAATGCCCATTGGTTCTTTTTTGCACTTCTCCCATCATTCTAGACCTCTTGGAGGCTTTCAGTACCATTAACCATGATATCCTTCTGGATTCCTTGTGCCGGTTGGAGATTGGAAGTACTGTTTTGCAATGGTTCTGCTCCTTTTTTTGTGGGCAGTTCTACTCAATGGTTGAAGGGAAAGAGAGATTAGCTCAGTGACTTGCTTTGTGGTGGTTAACATCTACATGAAGATGCTGGGAGAGCTCATCTCATGGTTTGGGTGAAGTGTCATACATACATTGATGATACCCAGTCATAGATCCCTATCCAAGGCCCATCTGGTTGTGAAGCTCTTGCCCCGGAACCTGGAAGCTGTTAGAATTCAAATGAGAAAAAACAAAAAGGGTACCTTGCTACACATCATTCACATGAATAGCTATAGTGCACTCTATTTTTCTAAAATTTTTATACAATTAACAAAACAATCTTTAAACTTTAAAAAAATGTTTAAAAATTAGAAAAGAGACAACTCCAAACAAACTAAAAATACAAAAGAAACAAGAAACAAAATAAAAAGAGAAAAAATCTATCTTATTATACCTATCAATAGTCACTGGTTTACCAATAAATACACTACTATAATATGATCAGTACAAAATATTATTGTAAAATATCACAACATCTCTGCCATAGTAACACATATTGCTGCATCCTCTGATTAATAGAAAATATTGCCTTTTCTGAAACAGATAGATTACATTTCCAACAACCATTCCTTGACACCTGGAATAATATCACATTTCTAGTGTCTCAATATGATTCTTTTAGCGATCCCCCATACTTGATACAACCATAAATCCTGATAAAATCAGATTCCAAAACTGAAGTGCATTCTACATGGGTCTGTCTTTAAAAATCACTCGGAAGCTGCAGTTGGTCCAAAAGGTTGCCCACATGTTCACTCAGATTCTCTAGAGTTGGACTTTGACTGGATAGGTCCTGTTGGAGTGATGGAAACAAGATCTTGTGTAGTTAACTGGGATGGGTTTAAACCTGTAACAGAGTCCTTGAGTCTGCTAATCTGACCGCCAGTTTATTAGATCTCTCTCCCACTTGATTGGTGAATATTGTTTGGAAGATAGGTAGTTAGGTCCATGCTGTAATCTCAGCTTTGCTGAGGAAAGGGTGGTTCCTGCTACCTTGAAAGGAACAGTGGTACACCAATTTTTGTGCAGTCTCCAGACTATGGAACATCCTATGTTTACTGCCCAGAGTTGTAATTGGGGTGTACATTGATTAGATAGATAGATAGATAGATAGATAGATAGATAGATAGATAGATAGATAGGAGTCTGTAACTACAGGGGGTCCTCGAAGAAATTGATTATTTGAACCCCTTTCTGTCAGGTTGCAGGTACAAAAACTACATTGGTCATTCTTATTGACGACCTCTGGCAGAGCTGGGACAGAGATAGTGCAACCATTCTGGTTCTCTTAGACCTCTCACTGGCTTTCAGTACTATCAACCATAGTATCATTCTGCCCCACTGTGGGGATTGGGAATGGAGGCATGGTGTTGCTGTAATTCTCCTTTCTCTGTGGTCTGGTCCAGTTGATGTTGAAAAGAGGGGAGTGATCAAGCCTGAGGCCCTTGGTATGTGGGGTACCTCAGAACTCTATACTCTTGCCACCTCAGTTTAACATCTACATGAGGCTGCTGAGTGAGGTTATCCATTGGTTTCGGGTTAAGTATCATTAATATGCAGATGATACCCAATTATTCATCTTAGCCCCAGATTGACAGGCAATGCTGTCAAAGGCTTGTCCAAGTATCTGGAGGCTGTGAGGGACTGCATGGGGAGGAATAAGCTTAAACCCAACCCTCATTCAACAAGGTTCAGTGGGTGTGGGTTTTTTGGACCCCCCAGGACCAGGAGTGTTTCATCTTCAGTCCTGAATGAGACTGTACTTTTCCCTGTGCACAATTTGGGGGGTGTACTTTTCCCCGTGTTCCCTGTGCACAATTTGGAGGGTGGTCTTGGACCTGTAGTTCCTGCTTGAGAAGCAGGTTGCAGCTGTGGCTAAGAAGGCTAAGAAAGGCTAAAAAATCCATCTTGCGTGCCAATTGCACCCTTATCTGCACCAAGAGACCCTTCAGATAGTTGCTCATGCTTTGGTTACCTCATGCAAGGACAACTGAAATGGAGTCTACATGTGAAAACCACTCAGAAGCTGCAGGTGGTCCAGAATGTAGTGCAAAGGACAATTATGGGCATATCTTGTCAGACCCATGTAATATCTTTGCTCTATGAACTGCACTGGTTTCCAGTAGGCTTCAAGGTGCAGTCTAAGGTGCTATTACCTATAAAACCATTCATAGCATAGGGGCTGGTCATTTAAAGGACTGTCTACCACAGAGTTGGCATACTCCAGGTCCCATTCATTAAGCAGTGTTACTTGATGAGGCTTAGGAAGCATGCCTTGCCTTCTCTGTGGCAGCACTTGCCCTCTGAAACACCCTCCCCCCTCCCCTGTCCCCCTTGAGATATATCTGGCTCCCATCTTGGCTGTGTTCACAAGAGCTCCGAAAACCTGGCTCTTTCCTTAGGCTTTGGGTTAGAGTTGGTGGTGGGTCCTGCATGTTTGGCTGTCCTTTAATGGTTGCTTATCTTATGGCATTTGGGTATGGGTTTTTGTTGTTGTTTTGCTTTTTTGTTTCAAGTGTATTGCATGATAATTTTTACTGTATGCCACCCAGAGTCATTGTAAAGTTGGGTGGCCTAATACATTTCTGAAATGATAATAATCATAATAACAACAATAATAACAATCCCTCCTCCAACCCAATTCAACCCATCTGAGGCATTTATCTGAAAAAGCTGCTACAAGTATTCCTCGGGTTGCAATACCAATTGGGACCGGAATTTCCATCACTAAGCAATGCAGTCATAAAGTGTGACATCATGTGACCATGTCACTTAGTGATGGCAATTCTGGCAGTCCTGGTTTCTGTTGTTAAGTGAGGACCATGCAGGTCATTAAGCGAGGACCTCACATGACTGTAACTTCCAACTTCCTGCCAGCTTCCCCATTGACTATGCTTGTGAGAAGCCAGCAGGGAACATCAGAAATAGTGATCACATGACCGTGGCTTGCTGCAACATTGTAATCATGAGCCAGGTGCTGAGTGACCTCAGAGACACTGTGATGGCCAGAACTATGAGGACCTGTCATAAGTACCATTTGTTCAGTGCTATCATAACTTTAAACCTGAGGATTACCTGTAATAGTATCCCATTTCCAGGAAGTGAGGGGGTCTGAGGCCCAGAAGTATTGTTCCCTGTGATGGCCTTGCCCCTGGCCCTGTGGAATAATCTTCCATTGGAGGTTTGGTTGGCTGCAAACTGTGAAAGACACAGACTGAGCAGCTGAGATAGAGTGCAAGAGAAGTGGAGTGGAAATGAGCAAGTGAGAGAGTGAGTGAGAGCCCAAGGGAGAGAGAAAGCAGGAAAAAGCAAATGAGTGAGACAGCAAGAGAGACAGAGAAAAGCCAGTCAAGGCAGAGAGATAATTCACATATCTTCTGAGGGATGGTATAGACCTTCCCAGTAAAGTGGGAGGGGTGGAGAGTTTCCATTCACCCTGAAGAACAAGATCAGACCATCAAAACTTGCCTCTTCCCATGGTGAGGGAGAGTGATCGGTGTTTGTTGGGCAAACACAACTAACAACTGCTGCACTTTAACTTTGTCCACAGAAAACAGTCAGGGTAGCACACTAGCCAGTTTGATAAAACAGGCAAAGCAAATTTATGCTGGAATATTTTGTGCTGCCTCACTGACTGGATGAAAGGAAGTTATCTTTGGTCTGGATGTCCCCTACATGTCTAAAGAGTTGAATCAAGATGGGGAATCAAATTACAATCAAAGATCAGCATGTCAAAATAAGGATGGGGAATGGAAATAATTGCTCCTTCACATTCCTCTATTTTCAGTGGAGAGCAAAACAGCTGGTTAAACTAGAATAAGAGCCACACAATCCCACAATGAAAATTTTATCTTTGAAATTTTTGGTGGTCTCCATAATTTTTCTCTGGTTTCAGAAAATTTAGCTACTGGTTAGGCAACACTGGGGAAGTGACCAGTGGGACTGAGGTTAGGTAGGATAGGGGTGTGAGATTTATTCAAATTGCATGCAGAAAAGCTTAAGGGAATCTTTGAGAACACCAGGTGGTTATGATGAGTCATACTGGCCTATGAGTAAGAACTACAATCCATTTTAGGAAGCATTATGATCACTATGCCCAAAGGGATGGGAAAAGCATTTGGCAAAGGACCAGTCTGTGGAGACTTGGTAACTCTATGCTTGCACATTTGTGGAGTATAATTGTAGAGCTGTAACCATACCTGCAGGTCCTGCTAAAAAATTCTGCACAGATGGCTTCCTGGGAGTGGAGAAAGTAAGTGGCCACTCTATGAGTCAAAGGATGGAGAAAGGGAAAAAATGCACAGCTCCAACATTCTTTTAAAAACACTGAAGACAGAGTTCTGGATTTCTATCCAGGCTGTCAAGAGGATTGGGAACAGCAGTACTTTAAATTAACATTTTTAAAGAAATATATGGATATTAATCCTGATAAATACTACCCTTTAAAAGGATATCAGATAGCCTCAATGAGCTGCATTATTGATGCTTTGGTGTCACTCTCAATAAACAGTGTCTGTTCAAGGACTTCTCTTCCCCTGTTTCAGGCTTAGATTTCAAGTTAATTTATCACACCTTTGCATTAAAACTGACTTTGCTTTACACCTTTATGTGTCATTTATCATGATTAAAGTCCTGCTAAGATAAAACATAAAAACAAATTAGTGTATAATAGTGAGATATGCCCTTGTGTTTAATATAGAAAATAAATGTGACTCAGGTAGTATAACTGGGGAAACTACTATTATCTATATATATTCAAAACTCTGAATAACTGATGGAAATGTTACAAAAACAGCACAAAGAAACAGCTATTCCAGTCATACAGAGAGCTACCTAAATATATATAAAGACATCAGCCTCACATCCTGCTTTGCTGTTTATCCTAATGTATCCCGAAGAGCTCAAAAGCTTCCATACGGCTTTGTGGCTTTGGATTTGTTATGTGGGGGTAGAAATACTGGGTTTGAAAATGGGCTGGATTAGGCTAGAGAGGTTGGAATGCTGCTCAGTGCTCCATTCTCAGTCCCTCCCTTCCCTTCTCTTCTGGACATGGGATCCACCCTATGTTTTGTGGTTCAGCGAGAGAGGGAGACAGAGAGAGAGATGTTACCTTTTTACATAGAAGAAACTACAAATACCTTCTATGGCCACTGCTGGTAAAGAGGTTGCAAGAATTTCAGAAGCTCTATTTTGCATCCTCTTTTGTTATTCTTCCCAATCCAGTAAAATGTTCAAAATTAGTACAGGGACTCAGGACTCTCTCCATCACCAGGATAACTCTCTAAAAATAGACTGGAATGGGATAAAACTCAGTGTAGTGGGAAATGCCAAGGAAATAAAGATCAGAAAGCCAAGGAAGCTCAGAAATGGTTGGGGTCCATCCAGGGGCTTCAGAAAAAGAAAATCCCCAGTGCAACCCTATAGGAGAACCAATTAGTCAGTGTCTTGGAATGCTGCCAACTGCTCTATGCTCAACTGGTCACAGGACCCAGATTGCAATGTATGCAGCCCAGTCTGCTCTTCAGTGCCCTCTGCCTCCCTCCCCGCCACCCCAACAACATGGATGTATTCACCCTGATTAGTCCCTGAAGAAAAAGTGCCACAGATGCAACCCTGTTACCTCCTTATGCATAAGAAAATATAGATGCCTCCTGTGGCCACTATTGGTAAAAGATTGGAAAGAATTCTGAAAGCCATGCTTTGTTATATAAAAAATCATTAAGTTATCATTCCCAATCTTGAATGTTCAAATTTGCGCTGAATTTTTGCTTTTACTTATATATGGTAATAAGCATGATGTGTGGAAGCTTCCTCTCCGTCAACTAAATTTCATTAATTATATAGAAATTAATAGCTATTTATTCCTTCAGTTTTTATCCTATTTTGTTGGAGGGAGAAACTCCAAAATAGCAACCTGAACACTGTTTGAAAGTGCAATAAAAATGAAAATGCTGAAGTTAATAACATCCTTTTGTTTTTTCTTGAGCTCCTTCAGATATTCTATTCCAGATTTTTTTTTTTTTTAATTCAACTCTGATATCATCTGATAGGCTTCTTTTGGACATGGTTTAATGCTATTCCTGAAGAGCACTAAACTTTGTTCAAAGGCAACGCAAACAATAGCTGACAGGTCTGGGGACAGTTGCAGTGTGAAGAAGGGGGTGGGTGGGGTGGGAAAGATAACTCTTTTTTCTTCCATTTCACTATGTGCCCCTTCCCATTGCCGGACAGTTGCAGTTCAGGGTAATTCAGCTATATGAGCAGGTACAGGGGGAGAAACTTGCTTGGAAGAACTACACTTTTCTGCTAGGACTAGGGACATGAGGGAGGGGGCTCACCTGCAGCAGCCAATACTGTAGGGTTCAGCTAAGGGCAATGGGTATGGACTGGGCATCACATGAAGGTAATGCCATAGAACACAGCAGAAAAAGAGGTTGTGAGGGCATGTTTGTGCTGCAGTTAGTTGCAAGTGAGGAAATGTTTTTACTTATTGACTGCATTCTCTATGGAAACTTCTCTGTCTCTTTCTTATGGAACACTGTAAAATTGAAAATTGTTGACTTGGGACAACAATTGGGATGCTGCAGGGAGAGGAAACTCAACAGTTGTTTTTATCATAAGCTGTGAGTCCTTGAGACAAATGGGTGTGTCAGCCTTGGACTATACTAGAGGAGGGATAAATGAAAATCTCCACAGTCTGTGCTTGAATGAAACTTAGGAATAGGGGAATAGGGGAAAAAGGAAAAACTGAAAACTCCAGGGGAAATGTTTTATTTACATTGGCCATAACCTAACATCAGAGAAGGCAGGACCAGCTTTACCTTCAGGCTGATGAAAAATTCCTTAAACAGCAGTTGCAAGCTTGTCAGCATCTTTCTTGGGAATGTCAGAGGCAGGTGGCTGGGATGGCAGTTTTCCCCTATGAACTCATCCACAAACAACCAACTCCTTTATGATAAGGCTTCTTTCTTCTTCCTTGTTCAATTAGTGGAACATCTAATGGACCTGCATTAGTGCCCCCCTCCCCCACCCTGTCAACGTGGAAGATTTTTATTGTCTGAAGAATTATACCTCTTCAGGCCGGTTGCTTCCTCATACTCACTCCTGGCTTCCCTTTGACCACAGCTGCAGTTTTCAGTACATTGATCATCAACCCTGCAGCTGTTTAGGAATTTAACATTTCCTGTCCTATTAGTTTGCTTCTGTACTGCTTGTGGTAGAGCGAATAAGTTTTTTTCTGCTTCTGGGACTGATGGTTGCAAAAGCAATTTTTATTAAAACAAAGTTCTACATGAACTTGGAAGTTCCCACTTGGACAAACGTTTGAGGAAAGCCAAGAGAGGTTCTGAAACATTTAAGGGGAAATAGAGGGGCAGCTTGTCAAGAATCATACATGCTAATATAAACTAATGAGAAAATATAAACTAATGAGAAAAAGCTGGCAATTTTTTTTCCTACTGAAATAAGAAGTCTGTATCACTTTTAGGGTATCTTTGAATACAAAACATTTGACAAGCAGTGCTGCAATTTACAGTTTTCAAATGCTTCCCTTTTGAATTGTAATAATAAATAATCAAATGCATAGCTATATTATTACAATTATAATTCCAATATTCCTCAATGATAATGAAATGTATTAACGACATAATAAATATGCATAAATAGAATAATGTGTACTCATATTGTCATATGCTTGTACCTGAGAGGCAATTTAATTCCAAATATATGCCTAAATAACATGTCAAATCTCTTGATGCAGAAGGAACAATTATATATTGTAGAATGACATGCACAATAGACAGACAGAGAATAGACATGAAAAACTATATTGGTTTTCTGCCTTCTTAGTACAATTTAAATAATAAAAAATGGAAGAAAATGTTCTTATTTCATCACTCACAATTTCATTTTCCATTTCTCATGATCAACATTTCTACAGAGCACAGCAAAAAAAAGAAAAGAAAAGAAAAGAAATGAAATGAAATGAAATGAAAACCATTTTAAAAAGAGGAATGGAACATAGAAAAATGAGGTGAGGTAATAATATTCTGCGCTATTAATAACTCTGATAAACCCTGCATTCTTTGTTGAAATATTTTGAGGTATAGATATTTGCATTGACCATTGACAAGGAATGCTACATAGTGGTAATCAAGGTCAATAATAAATACAGATCACCCTTTCCTGTTAAAGTGGGACCATGACCGTAGCTCAAGCTAGGTGCATGCTTAGCCCCAAGAGAGGGTAAATCAATTTCAGGTGTTATCACAAAATAAGAAACAGAGTCAGAAATATAATCAGCTAGGAGGATTAAAAGTCAAGCAAGTGGATGATAGACCTCACCTCTCCAGACACCCAGCCTACATTGTTATAATGCACAAGCTGAAAAAGATGTTGAACAGTAGGACAAACTGTCATTACACTCTGATATGTATTCCTTTGGCTTTAATTTCCTAGTTTCTTGTGGCTCCTTGCCTGGTGGACTGATCTCTAGCTTCATTGCCCAGATAAGATAATCCATCAAATCTTTATTGCAGTGTGTAACCAGTCTAGAATAAGAAGATAACAAAGCAAACAAAATGTCTTTTAGAGTTGCAATATGAAATGTTTCAAGCAAGGAGTGAAAAAGTACATAAAGTAGAGTAATATCAGTTTGTAAGATCTGCTTTCAGTCCTGCCCCTGCAGAGACAACAATCTGGCTATGCTTAGCCATTTTTTGTGATCTGATTGGATGGTTCACATTTTTCTCTCAGGCCTTGTATTGACATAAGGCTAAATTGGGAAAACTTTGATCTAAGACATTTGAAGGCCAGGAAAACCTTTAAAAGTTTGTCTATTCCATGTGTTGTAGTCACAATATTGTAAATTTTCATCTGCAGCCATTTGCTCCATTCTTCCCATTGTCTGAATTTGGGAATTGTTTAGCCATTCAGAACTTTCAAATAATCTTTTAGTTTGTGTCTGAAATAAAATACCAAGGGAGATAGTTTTCAGTCTATTGATATCTATTGGTTCTGTTAACACATCTTCAAGGTCATCTTGGTAACAATTCTTGCTAACTAGTGAACACTTTACATTCTCTTCTACCAGCAAATGAGCTTGCAGATCTTGAATATTCTGATAGGTTCACATCCTTATGCTAAGCAGCATAGTATAATTCACTGTTTAAAAGTAAGCAAAATTCTTTGCATGTGTAATAGTTTCTTGTGTAAAAGGTAAGTACTCCACAAGAGTTGCACCAACAGCAGAAGAAAGAAGTTTGAACAGCAAATAGCAATAGAATGTATCTTTTTTTTTTTTTAAAGCCTAGGTAGAAGTAGCTGGGAAACAAAAATAATAATTAAAACCCACATCTTTTTGCTGAGGTTTTCTAAACTAAGCAAAGAGATCAAGGAAGAAATACAAAGGAGATCCCAGGAACCTCATGAGAAATTGAGCCTTTATAAGGTTGCATATTTCCTTCTTTCAGCATGGTAGCCCACCCACTCTCTCTACTTTGGTACAATGTGAGATTAATTGGTCACCTGTTATAGAAGTCAAGCAGGATTTTTTTGCGGTGTCCTTTTGGGGAGTATGTATACAATTCTTTCCCATCTACTTCACTTAAGGATGTTGGAGATGTGCCACAGTAGATTTTGAGTTACCATCCTATTTTATATTGCCCTCTGGCTCAGCATGGATTCTCTGGAGCAGTGGAGGGCCCATCTTCCTTGCCTTTATTGTGGTCTGCCACCTATCCTTCATCAAGCTCTACTTTGTGTAGTTTGAGAGTTCAGTGTCCTGGATGGCACCACTCATCAAAAAGGGTAAAAAGTATTTTTTAAAATACTACCTTTTGGCTCTTCCCATTTATTCATTACTTTCAGTGATGGCTCTAGCCTTCAGAAGTGCCTTGGTGGAGAGGGCAACAAAGGGTCCCTTGTGACTGATCAGACTACTATATTTTGCCTGATCAAGATTCTTGTGAATGGAGAGAACCTCAAAAATGCTCATTATTTTCATGTTTCATTGTTTCCTAGTTAGGAAATATAAAATGAATACTGTACTCTTATATTCCTTCTCATAGTCTACTGCAACGCTCAGGTAGAGTGGCTTAAGTCATGAAAGGCTATCATTATTCCTTGCACACCATCCCTTCCCATCATACAAAATTCCCTCAATACTGTCTTTAAATCTGCCACAGATATTCTTCACAATAGGGTCAATTTTCACTGCAAATTTCATTACTTTATGTCTTAAAACAAAAGAGCTATGGGCACTTAAACAGATTTACAGCGACGTAGCTCAAAAGCCTCTGCACACATTTATATAAAATTTGGCATAGTGCTCCACTCTCATTTCTCCCATTCCAGTAAAAAAACCAAAAAAGTACTATCTATTTATTTAAGTTTTTCCATGCTAGATAATGGGAGGACAGGTTCCAGGTTTCTAATTAACACTCCAGACTTCAGATAAGCTGAAATGAGTTTGCCCCTGGGCATCACAAAATGAATTGTATTATTTTTTTTGAGCTAAGGATTTTTTTAAAGCTTGAGATAGATTGAACAATACTTGCACACACTATATACTTTGGAGTGGATCTCCAAAAGTGCTTCAGAGAGCACAGGAGTAAGATTTTAGCACCTGTCTGCAATGCCTTAAAGGTATGAATGGTTTAAAGTGTTGGAAAGAGATATTACATTTGCTCTGAATAACTTTTTGGAGGTCAGAATTGAAGCAATACACAATGTTAATGATTATAGTTGCCAGAGTCCCCTATTGTGGGGGAGATGGGCGGGGGAGAAATCCAACAAACAAACAAACAAACAAACAAATAAATAAATAAAATATAACATTCCCACTTTTTGCTCCTTCTATTTTACCTCTCCAGGGAAAGATTCTCCCTATGAATTAGTTTTGAGACAAGATAACTCGGGATAAGGAAACACTGGGAATGTTCTGGTTCTGCAACTGATACTGCACAGGAAAAAAAAAAAAAGAATCAATTTTATAAGAAAAGTATGGATGTAAAGAAAAGTGGCTGGTCTTTGACAGAAAAAAGAACCACAGCTATGTGTTGTTTTGTTCCACTTGTTCCATGAGGCATTCAAACATTAAAGCAGGAGAGTTTAGGCAAAAAAAGAAAAAGAAAATTGATTCTATGAAAAATAATATTAAAGTGATACAAACATGCTGAACATTTTAAGTCTCAGGTGCCAATATATCATTTTATACTTATATATAATATTTTATATATTATAACAACAATGGGACCAGTGTATGCATGGAAAAAGGGGGAAGGAGACTGGGTGATGACATTTCATAGTCCACCACTCACACAAGCTTGACACACATCAACATCTAAACCTACACACACACATGCGTGCAAATAATTGCTTTAGGGATTGCTGGGGAAGAAAAGGCAAGTTTAACTGTGTCTTTTCAGGAATCATGCTCAATATTTTTTCCCCTTTTCTGACATCAGCAGTAGGGAAACGGCAACCTTTATCCCCTATGGAGGGGCTGATCATTAAATTTCTTTACTATAGTCTTACTAGGGAATGAAAAAAACAATAAATCCCGCTTCTAAAGAACTCTATATAATTAAACATAGATATCTCTCTATAATTATTTATTTAACTGCATATTCTAACTATATTCACAAATTTCTGGAATTAGGCCTTATCCAAAGAGTGATATTTAAAGTAGATCACTGATATTTAAAGCAGACTTCCAGAGAATGGCTGAAACTCTCTAACTCATTATGCATGTGATAGAAGTATTTCCTATAATAGATCCTATATGTATTCTACCTTGCTATCATAAATGTAATTAGGTAAGTTTTTACCTTATTTGGCTGAAAAAATTTACCTGATAATATGGAGGTTTTTTACATGCAAAATAGCCCTCCTTATTATTATGGAAACATGTTACAGATAAAGGTACTACTCAGATCAACTTTTCTTTATTTGTTTCATAGTCAGTGCCTTTGACTATGTAGATCCTACGAAAATGTGGAACATATTAAGGCCAATCAGGTATCAGATTAATTGATCATTCTTCTCAGATAACTTTACAATTAATAAAAAAAAAAAATTGCAAGGACTGAATTTGGAGCAACAGTCTTTCAATATAGGAAAAGTGAAGCAATACATATTTAATTTATATAGAGAATATATTCAAAGAGGAGATAAAACCAAATTGGAGGTAAAACATTTGAGGTATGCAGATACAATACTTTGTTAGCCAAAGAGGTAATTATGAAAATAAAAATGGGAAGTGAAAAATCCAGGTTAATGTTAAATATTGAGCAGACAAAATTAATGTCAACCTGTATGTTTAGTGAATTAAAGTTGACTGTGAAGATATGAGTGTAGACAGATGTTTTCTCTGGCTTGGAATAAATAAAGATGGACACTGTGCTAGAGCAGTAAGAATGTAGTTACAAATTTAGACAAGCTCTTGAAAGAAATAGTGATCTACCTGAAAGACAATAAAGAACAAAATAGTTAAAGCAATGATTATAACATTCAGAAAACTCTTTCCACACTCAAATTATGGCTTTATTTAGCTGACACTCTAGGAATTAGGCTCTGGCAAAGTCTAATTCCGAAAACTAGAAAGATGCAATTGCCTTGAAAACCGCTAGGGGGCGGTCACTGCAGGGTCAGTAATGACTGTTAAGCAGATAAAAAAAAAAAAAAAAAAAATTATATATAGATTTTGCTTGGCTTGGTTCTTTATTACTCACTCTTGGTTACTTGATTGTAATCATCCAAATATTTCAATTTCAAGACTTATGAAATTTTTAAAAGAAAAAAAAAGCAATGGCCTTCCTAGTGATAGTGTACAGCTGTGGAAGCTGGACATTGAGAAAGAGCAATAGAAATTACAGATTTTCACATGTTTACTAAGAGTACCACAGAGCACACGAATACACAATTGATCACTCCTGGATCAAATAAAGTCTGCAGACTCCTTTGAGGCAATGATCATGAGCAGAAACTCACATTTTGGGCATATAACATTAGTAGAGAATGGAATATACTTGATCAGACTGTGTAAAGGGAGGATAATGGATGAGGTGGATGGTTGGCTTCAGATAGATAGTGGAATGTCCTTAGAAGAGCTACATGTTAGTACAGGAGACAGATCATGCATTTATCCACACAATCACCAGGAGTCAGATGTGACTCTGTAGCATCTAGCTAACTAACAAGCTTGAGATAAAAATATATATAGACCATGGGGATAAAAACAAATTTGTCTCCTGAGCAAAGAAATTATAATGCTTTAGATAAATTGAATGCAAGCCTATGGCCTGTATTTGTGGGGTCTCTTTCAGTAAAATCAGGTTGCTTAGCAACAGAGTCAGGAAAAAAAAGGCAGCAAGCCATGTGTATGTGAATCTTGTTACCCTGTTTAAGGACACAGGATTTTAATGTTACAATAAGGTTGCTGAGTTAAGGAAAAGAATTTATTAAGGGAATTGATCTTTCTGTAAAGGTAAATAAAACTAATTGTTTACTCTGAATCTGTTAACATTAATTATAAAAAATACATTTGGATGAATAATTCCAAACTGAAAATGTCATTTCTCATACAGCATTATTTTCAGATTTCTGACAGTCATCTTTCATATGCTTTTTGTATAATAAAACACTGACAACTCTCCCCACTCCAAAAGAAAATTATTTTCTTTCAATTCCAACTGGAATGGAAGACTGTAGAATGAGACTGTTAAATTTATGATGGATGTAAATATGGATAGAAAGAAAGTTGCAATCATTTGCATTAATGTTTTGCTCTACTTGATCTTTTTGAAAACTGAATTTTAAATCCTCTTTAGTTATCATGAAAGTTTTGAAGCATAACTCTTGTGTGTAAAGTTTAGCCCTCAGAGATGTTACAAGTGAGGTGAAAGTGTAGGTGAGAACAAGTAGGTTGTCATTCATGCAGAAAGCATGCTTTTGTACGCATGTATATGTGCAGAGGATTTTTTCAAACTTTGACAGCGATGCTATAAGAGTCTCCCTCACATAGGGCTTGTCCTATCTAGGACAGCCAAGAGAGATGAGGCAGTTATTGACTTTAATTGGTCTTTGTTGCCACCACTTTCTTTTCTTCCCCTCTATCTGGATTATGAGAGCAAGACCAAAATAAGGGAAATGCTTTCGAGTGTGAGTTTCACTGACAGGATGGTCAGGGACAGAAAGAGAAAGATAGCTAGCTGATCACCACCATGCTCTTCTAGTGTGAGTTTCACTCAGTGAGTTTCACTCAAGGACTTCAAGACCTCTAAAATGTAGGGCTTGAACACTGTCTTAACTTTCTACTTACCATCACCCTGTGTGCAAGTTGTGCTACATATCCATGTAGAGAAAGTGGCAACAATAAAAAGAACTGGGTGGACTGAGTGTTGAAGGATTCCTGAAACACTTTACACACATTATACTCATGAGCCATTTTGACTCACCTTCCCATCCTTCCTGAGAGCTGGTGTACTGTACACTAATAGTGTAGGAACAGCAAAGTGAAAAGGCAAGAAACACCATAGATTCACAGACTGCACTAGGATTCTACTTACCCCCAAGGTAGTCCTGTGATCCTGGAGCTGGTCCTCGTGAATCATGTGTTGAGCAGTAGTCCCAAGGGGAAAGGAGCATTCTGACATGAGCAAGACAAGAGGAGAGTCTCGGTTATAGTTTCAGGTCAAATTGCAGCCCCCAGGCCACAGAGGGAAAGTTGTTAAACACCATTTGTAGTACTTAACCTCACACCTGCTATTCTGAATATTCTCCACCTGCTTACATGAAGGTTGTGCCAACCCCTCGAGGTTACATGTCAAAACATTTAACAAACTGGAGTCACGGGAGATACACCCATGATGCCACCCACCATCCTTGCAGGTTGCTGAGGGAAGGAAGCTGAACAGCACTTGCAGTACTTTGCCTCACACCTGCTCTTCTGACTAAGTGTGTGAAGGTGGTAGCAGATCACCAGAGCTACCATCAGATTATTTAACAAAATGTGGCCATGGCTATCAAACTATTTCCCCCCACTATCACCACTACCATCAGCCTTTCCTTGAAACCTACCACCTGGGCTGGCAGTTTGTTCTCAGATAAGACCTGTGGAACACAAACAGGAGGTCCAGAGAACTCACCCTTCCTGGTGTTGGCCTGGGACAGAAGCAGTTTTACTTCTGCATGCACTGCTTGTGTTGGTTATATGAAACCAGGTACAGACGAGTTGTGCTAAATGCACATGCACAGAAGAAACAGTGAAGATGAAAAGAGTGGGTGGGGTAAGGTTTCAAATATATCATGGGCAACAATGTTGACCATGTACATACATTGCATCCAGGAACACCTTTCACTCCTGGCTCTCCAGCTGATTGGTATGCTATACATCAATGACGTGAATGTACAAGGTGATGTCATAGGCACATAGGAAGCAGAGGGAAGATAAGTAGGTAGGTAGGTCATGTAAAGGTAGTGGCGATAACCACATCTACATGCCAGACCATTTTACATACATGCATTCTTTTTAAGGGGGACATCTGGTATTTACCACATTGATAGCTACCTTCAGACAAGGATTCAACATCAATCTCAAGTAAAATCACATGGGTTTTGGCATGGACTCCCCCCAAACTCTTGCCTTTTGGCTAGTTAGAAAAAAGTTTTTCTCCTTTTAAAATCAAGTGCAAGTAGCTGGATGAGAGGCTGGAAGCTGGAATTCACTACCTCACCTCAGCCTCAGGTTTCAGCTGGGACTGAAGTAATATCTGTTCCAAGGCTGATCTGTTTTCTTGAAGAATAGGAAAAGGTAGCTGTGCTAAATTTAGTTTCTTTTTCTTTCTGTGTTAAGTCCACTTTATGGTTTGGTGATTACTACCTCTGATATTTATGTTGCATGTACTTGGTAGTGAACCATGGGCTTTTATGCAACTCACTTTCCCTTTTTCCTATTGCAATGCCCAGCATCTAGGTGTCCTCCATCTCTTGCTATCAATGTTATAATTTCTATTAGTACAGGAGATAGGAAGCAAAGTGGAGGATTTTCAGGAGGACCATAAATGGGTGTGTTTGAGCTTATGGTCTTTGATTAGAGAGACCAAGGTTTAAGTCACTAATTGACTGTCAAGCTCACTGACTTTAGGGCATACTGGATATAAAATGAGGCAAGACTCCATGTAAGTTGCCTTGAGCCCTTAGAGAAAATATAAAATATAAATACAATACATAAATAAATACATTATGAAAAACCATTAATCCTAGTGTTAAAAGGTCTTTGCTCCTGCTTCTAATTGTATGATTGTATAATACTGTGGTTCTGTATTGCTAATCCATATTTATTGGCAGCAATATTAGGGGTGAGGGAGAAATGGCTTTTGGTCGCTATGTATATTGCTGTTTTTTAAAAATTGGTTTTATTTTTTAAGCCACCCAAAGTAATGATGGAGTGGAGTGATCTCATAAATACATAAATCTGTCTTTGTAATTGTAGAAGCTCTCACATTTATGCCTACCTAAAATATAAAGTACATCTGCATTGTGTTAAGATTCTGAATTTTATAGTAATATTTCTATAATTTAAGTAAACTCAACTCTGGAATAAAAAATGATCCTACCATATGTGTGACAAAAGGTTAAAATTGATTAGAATCATAATATATAACTTCATATTCATAATATATAACTTCATATAAACATCTTCATATTTCTTGTTTTTCTTTGAACCAGTCTAGCTACTAGCATTTATAAATACATACAGAATTAGCATTTTGGAATAAAGAGCTGGTTGTCCTGCAGTTAAATTAATTCAGCAAAGTTAATTAAAAAAAATTAATAAGCGTCAGCAACATACAAGCATCCTGCTCATCATTTGCTCAGAGCTTTTTTTTTTTTTTTTGCTATTGCAATACACTCATGTTCAGTTTAGTCAAGAGTTTTTTCACCTTTGCCCTGAGCAGTGAAATTAGATGTCTTCAAGGAGATAGATGATTTATCTCCAATATAGTTCCTTTGAAACAATTTATTTTTGACCTTTTGAAGACTTCCACCACATACTTTCCCCCCTTTGGCCCACTCTCTCATGCTTCTAATTATGTAAAGACAGATATTTTTGACATACTGTACATGCACATAAAATGATACTAAACAGTTGTTAGCTCTCTAACAGGTCAACACTCTCTGTATTTGATAAATTAAGACTGCCCTATTTAAACAATGCAGATAATAATTTGATTTTCAGAGTATCCTAGTTAGCATTAGTAAAAAGCAGGAACTATACTAAAAATATTTCAGTAAGATGTTCATTCACTCTAATTTCCTCCACAATTTATGGGATTATGTAAACCAATAGGTGCTGTACTAACTGCTTGTTTGGGTAGTAGAAGCATTGTAGCATTGTTTCCCAACAGAATAATATAGGAGACAGAGTATATGAGGTTGGAAATGGGTATGGGTTGCTGGGAACTGGAATTCTATAGGGTTTTGAAAAACTGCCATTTTATGAAAAAAAAATTGGGGCTAAACTGATTATTGATAAAGTCTATAAAACTTATTCTCTATGTATCTCTTGTCAAATCACTTGGGTTTTCCTGGAGCCAATCACAAGCCGTCCTAGGGCAGAATAAACAATATTCTGAGTAGTGATTTGCTAGTCAAGGCATTTTCCTAGGAAAAAAAATCATCTGTTCTATTCTCTGACAGACAAGAGATTTGTATTAGAAGGCACATGAAACAACATAATTTGATTCAAGCTGCAATTCAATATTCAATTTGTTACAGTTAGAAATTTGAAATTCAAGCTGCATCATACTAGCAGCTTCCTCCATTGATTGACGGCTTCTGCAACTAATTATGATGTTGCATAAAAGGACTACAATGCAGATTCAATGCCCAAATAGCGAAGAACTGACTGACCTTATTCCAACTTTTAAGCGAGTTAAGCAGTGAAGTATCCTGGCCCCTCGGTTATTCAATTTTTACATCAATGATATTGTTCAGGCCCTTCCCAAAACCAAATTTCATCCCCCTTCTTTGGCTAGTAAACCAATCTCCATTCTGCTATATGCTGACAATAATGTAATCTTGCCTGTTTCCGAGTAGGGCTGTGACCCAGCGTTCATGCATTAGCATCCCACTGCCAATCTGAAATGCTAGAAATCAGTGAAATGAAAGAAATCACCCTAACCAAGGTGGTTGTATTCACCAAGCAGTGCGCTAACCACCCCCATATTTAGAAGATTAATTTAAATTGAACAGGTCAAGTCTTTCAAATATCTTGGCATCTATTTCCAGCCATCTTCTTCTTGGAAGCTGCACTCTTCAAGCTTTTCTTTGTGAGCTCAAATTTTTTTTTTTTTTTTAATCTGCTTAACAGTCATTACTGACCCTGCAGTGACCGCCCCCTAGCGGTTTTCAAGGCAATTGCATCTTTCTAGTTTTCGGAATTAGACTTTGCCAGAGCCTAATTCCTAGAGTGTCAGCCCAGCTGGCAGCACAGGAGGCGGGATTTCCGTTGCTTCGCGCCCCTTTTTCGGACGAGCGCGGTTTCGCGCTTTTTTACCGGCAACTTGTCCCGTCTCTCTGTTGAGCCGCTGCCAGCATTTTTCCTCCCACCGGAGTGAGAGTGCTCATTTATCTACTCACGTATGTTTTCGATCTGCTGAGTTGGCAGAAGCTGCGGGTATAGAAACAAGAGCTCACCTTGTTAACGCGAGGCTGGACTCGAACCGTTGAAGCTTTCAGCCATTTCTGGCCGGCACTTTCAGCGTCATTAAGCCGCTGCGCCACCGCGTCCCCTGTGAGCTCAAATAGCCTCTAATAAAATTATTAGATATTCAACTCATAAGGGTAACAATCATGTGCCTGCAGAAATTAAACTTTTTAAAGTCAGTAGGCTAAATGTTTTGCTATAAGGGGGGAATTGTTATACTTACAAGGATATTTGTGCCTTAGAAGTTGTACAATCCAAATTTCTGAGATCCTTACTCCAAGTTCCTCATTCTGTTGTTAATGCACTTCTTCTGCTAGAACTCAGCTGTATCTCAGTCAAGGCTTGATTACAATCCTGCCAAGCTGAAATATAGCTTCAAACAAATGTTTAAATAGAGGTGAATTTCTAGCTCTACTAGTTCTGACACACAGATACAGTCTTCCTGGAAGAAACAAATAATGGATGACCTGGCTCATTGTGGGCTCACCCCCATGACTATATTCATGCTAGGCTTGAATGAAAGCCAGAGAGAACCTCAAGCAGAGCATTTCAGATCTCAATTTACAAAAAGATTGAACTAACATTCCTCATCTCTGCTACAGTGAGCTCACACACTTCTCTTTTACATTTCCCCAATATCTGTACCATTTACTGGTTCCATCTCACAGGAGGCCTTTCACATTGGCATGTTTAGATCTGCTCAATGATACAGTTGAGTGGATAGAGTGGTATCCCTTACCAAGACCATTCATGTATGTGCTCAGACTTTAAAATTGAGATAGTAGTGCAGGTGCTTCAGAAATATCCTAACTACCCAGTTGGAGGGCAGAGTTATGTAATGTATTTTTAAATTTCTGGGTGTTTTGTCTATAACCTTATATTTTAATAAACTAAACTAAACTAAACTAAACTAAACTATGGTAAAGCCTTTATTTAATCATTCAGGTGGAAGGGATATCTGTTAAATCCTAATAAATGTTTGTGTGAATTTGTCATTTGTATTGTACCTAATAGATGTAAATGGGATCATTTGAAGTAAAACACTGATTTACAGAAAAACCCTTGGTTTAACAGAAACAGGTTGAGATTTCACCCCTGGTTAAATGGGGTGACATCTGAACAAAAATGTGTCCATTGCATCCAAAGAATTTGGATGCATCCTTTGGATTGTGTCCAAAAACTGTTAAACTGAGGTCTGCATATCAGTATTATTATACCATGCTTCAAATCAGGACTGAAACAGAATAAGATTGACTTGCAATGTTTTATGTTGTTATCCCATATCCATTTACCTGGTAATAAACTGTGTTGAACTCAGCTTCTGAGAAAGAATCTACGTATAGTACTGCATTAAGTTAAACACATTTTATTGTCCATTTTATGCTGTCATATTGTCAGAGTTGACAATCCCTATTTAAGCAAATTTCCGGATCATTCCAGTACATTTTATTTACAATTTTTATTCTCAGATATCCATAAATCTGTTATGTTAAATGTAGCCAAATTTTGCTACAATATATGCAAAATGTGCAATATTGATAACCCCATTTAATTTTATGATTTATTCTTTTAATATTTAACCTATTTTTTACTACTGAGTTTTATTTTGAATTGGCCTTTGACCACAGTAAAGATTCTTGGACTTGGTACTGAACTAATAAAGAATTTTTGATTAGCTAACAATTGAACTGAGAACATTCTGGTTCATATTCTTAATTATCATACTACATTAGGTAGTTTAAAATATTATGTGAATTCCAAAAAATAATGAGAAATTAATTAATTAATTAAGACATTAATTAGCTCATCATTTTTCTTGGACAAACCTGTGTTGAAAAAAAACACAGAACATTTATGATGTGGTTATTAACAGACTGCTAGATAGCTCTCTGAACAGTAACTTAAAATATTGTACTGTTGGATCTGGTATTGTGAAGGCATTTAATTTCCTTTAAAGTGATACTCGTATTAAAAACATTTCAGCACATTCAGAATAATGAAGTGTTTTAACATAATTATATTGCCTCATTTTCTTGACAAAGGCATGGAATCTGACTGCAGGAATTTGTGCTTGTGCATGCAATGTTCTTTTAATTTGAAACATATTAAAGCAATGAGACACGGAATTTATGCCAATAAATTGTGAGAGTAGATACGGATGGACTTACTACTCTTGACTGACATAATGCAGAGATAATTAGATAAATTAGAGGAAACTAATTGAAACTTTTTGCCTGGTGGGACTCTGATTTTCTCTATGTTAAGCTGATGAAACAACCTTCTAAAGTTTGGCTTATACACAGTGTGACCATTGGTCTCCAACAAAGAATAGCTACTTCATAGGCTTGTTGCAATAGTCTTCTGTTCCAGCCTTTTATCTTAACATCCTATTAGTTAGTGATACCAGGGACTGAACCTGAGACCTTCTGCATGTTCAGACATTGAAATATACCCTAACCTGACAGAATTTATGACAATGCTATTCCCTGCACAGAGTACAGTAACTATACCATTCCATAATTCTATCTGTAACGAGTACTGTGAAAAGTATAGGCATGTGTCCTGATCAGGAGCTTAGACCAAAAGTACAGTCTAAGAATGCAAAGCATTTCTCTATAACTTTCACACCAGCTTGCCTTGCTGGGTAATATATTGTATATAAGGGATCCATTCCTGCTAGTGTAATGGCATGTGGGAATGACCTTGGGAGACAGGAAGAAGATCCGCAGACTAGACAACAGTCAGACAAGCAGTAGCTGAGCCCACAGAAGGAATGGGGGAGTGACAAAATTCTCAGAAGGGACCCTCCCTAGTTTCTTGGACTATAAAGATGAAGTGGGGGGGAGGGGAAGAGATGTAAATTCAGACTTGCAAGATTCTGTTAATGTAACCTGACAATAAAGTTAGAGTTATTACTTCTGGGTGTGCTTCTTGTATGGACTACCTCACAAGGCTGACAATTTGGCTAGACTTCTGCTGTCAGTTTTTCCATTGCCACATATTCTTCAATTGAGTCTCCCAATCCTGTATTGATGGCAAACTTTCTCTTTTCCAATGTTGTACCAGATTGATTCTTGTTGCTGTCACCATATATTTTAATAAATTATGATACTTTTCATTTATATTCTCTTGGATCCCACCTAATAAAAATATTTGTATTTTAATTAAAATTTTATTTTTCAGAATTTTTTGGATGTTTTGATATACTGCTTTCCAGTAATTTTGGGTTTTTTACATAGCCACCACATTTAATAAATATTCCTTCTTTGTTCTGGAATTTCCGACATTTATTGTTCTATGATTTATCTATCTTGGCAATTGTTGATGGAGTTATATACTATCTGTAGAACATTTTGACCCAATTCTCCCTCAGATTGTAGCTTGGTGTAATTTTACTAAGAAACTTTCAAGATTCACACTGTAGAAAAAAAAGAAGGAATATATAAAACAAATGATTGTTAGGCTTCATTCTTACACCAAAGAGATTATAAATACTGCAACTCGCAGAAATGAATAGACTTTTCAAAAGTAAACAAAGGTAATTACTGTAAATCAAACAAAAGAAAATAGTTTAAACAAGATAAAGCTTAAAACACACACACACACACAAATGAGCCATATAAATTACATTGAATTAAACACATTAAATGAGATTTGTGCTTAATTTTAATTCAGAAGTTTAAACTGTTTTAATTTGGCAAGAATATAGCAAAGCAAATTAAAATATTGTTTATCATTGCTAAGTTGGACAGCTATATTACTTTACCTATACTTTGTATGGCTGCATAATTGATATATTATTCCTTGTTTAACTAACTAAAAGGTTAAGTTGCATAATGTTAACCTTTTCTTTTAAATTATTTAATTACATGGTTAGCTGGCAGCAGAAGTGTCCTCTGGGAGTGTCAAATACGCAAGTTGGCAGGTGCAGCATTTCAATGCATTTCCTGCCCTTTCATACCTGCTTCTGATGCTAACACATATACAGAAGAAGCTGGGCTTGGACTGTGATGCTGTGCCTGCAATCTTGCAGATTTTGACCTCCCTGTGAACACCACTTTTTGGCAGTAGATAAAGTAAATTGCCAATTTAAGGATAATTGTCTGGTTCTTGAAATGCCTCTCAGATGAACATAAACTCATTTACCATTCTTCTGAATAACTGAATTATCTGAATAACTTCAACATTCCAGATCCTATCTCTGATTCTAAATATGGATGTAGTAGACTACTAGATCTAGGCTACAGAAATCTGGATGGCAATCAAGACAGCAGCAAAACTGTACTGTAGAGAGAAACACCAACTCTTTGCTGCCACCTAGTGAGATATGTATATCCCTTTGTCTTTATTTTAATAAGCTTCCTTTTACTCTTGTCTCGGTAAAGAGTTCAGTCTTGCAACATACAGTCTCCTTTTATGTATCTTAAAAAAAGACAGAGAAAGAGAAGAAATGGCTAGTTCAGAAATTATTGATTGCAGACATTTAACTATGTATTGCAGTTACAAAGATGTTCAAGAGTAGCATTGGCCTAGATGCATTTTAGGATAAACCTGGAGACCTCCGTGAAGGAATTATGCTGAGCTATGGCAGAAATTGCAAGTAATGGCATAAACTGCATCATTGTAAATAACACTCAGTAGCATAGGATGAAAAACAGAAGCTTTACAAAACAAGATGCCATTTAAAAATAGGGTTTATGCTTTTATAAAAGCATAAAAACAGTTATGCTATTAAATAATGCTTTATCTTCATTGGAATTTTGCTAATATTTCATTTAAATGTCTGGTATTCTTCTGTCAAATGACACATCTGAGAACTGACAACAATTCTCTACTCCTATTTTGAAATGTATAATAGCATTTTTTACTTTTTAAACGAGCATTTTACTGCCTGAGTTAAATGACAAGTTGGCACATCCCACTTCTGAATCAGGAGAAGGATTTAAAGAGATAAGTATATGCACCTGAGTAGCATTTTTAGAAGATTGCAAAACATAAATGCTTCAGGCTAAACTAAAAAATCTTCTGAAAGAATTTTAGTAAGCTGCCTATTTTCTCTGTTAGAAGGTAGAGAAAAAACCCTTCTAAATAAGATGAAAACATAAGGAGATAAGAATAGCCAGCCAAGCCATGAATCCTCCATCTAATACAATAGAAGAATAGCTCTTCTGGATCATGCTAGGGCCCATCTTAATTCAGAATTTTGTTTTGTCTCAACAGATACCTTATTTTTTTCACAAGCGGGAAGTAGTGACATGCCTCTCTCTCCTGCAACTGATATTTGAAGATATTCTGCCCTTCAATCCAGATGTAAAATTGTGTCTCAAGACTAATAGCCCTTGATAAACATGTCCTCCATTCATTAATCTATAATTAATTCCGTTGATTAAAGACATCTAAGTTAGTGGTCATCACCACATCTTGTGGTAGTGAATTCCTCAGGTTAATTTTGCAATACATGAAAAAAATGCTTTATTTTTTCTGTCTAAAGCTTCACAAGATGAGCCTGAGTTTGAGAGAAGGAGAAAAACTTGCCTTTTTCATAGCATTCTGAGGTAAAATAGTAACTGTCAAGCTGAACCCAAATAAGAGCCTTATCCTGAAGTTCCTTACTCCAGGCAGTAACGGAAGTAGGTTAAATGTCCAGTGATATATTTAAAGTGTGGAAAGTTAAATCCACTTTTTCAGAGGTGATAATTGGCATAATGAAAATCTTACCATGTGTCCTTGCCAAGGAAAATATTTAATGTCTGTAAATTCAGTTAAAATCATGTGATTGAACACAAGATGGTAAGATAAGAGGAAGAATATAAATATGCATAAGATAAGAGAATAAACTTCTCAGAATATAAATCAAACTTGGAAGTAAATCAATCACATTTATTTTATATCAAACATTTAAAAGAATTCTAGACTTACCTAGATATGTTCAAATTTGCTACGTGAGAAAGCTTCCTGGGAACCAGAATAAAAAGAGTGTGAGAACATAATTTTAAAGCACCTATCTTTATACTTGTCTAAATTAATATAATAATCCAGTGACATCAAATTCATGTTTTAATGAAATGATATTAGGAATAGATTTCTGGTCTGTCTACAAAATATCTTTTGCATGTAACAAAATTTATAACTCTGCTCTCCCCCCCCCCCCCCCAATTAATTCCCTAATGATATCCCAATATCTACTTAACAAAAGCAAGAGTGTCTAAAGCTAAATTGAAAAAAGAAAAGAGAAAGAAGGCAGTGTGCCATGTGCCTTGCAATAATTTAACCAAGGAGAGGGCACATCATCAGTAATCATAAGGGTTGAATAAATCTTATCAATTCAAAATATAAATAGGAGAAATCAATGCTAACTAAAAATCTACTGATAAATATAAAAGGCTTTACCAGTTCCCAAATAAATTATAGTGGCTGTGTCATATCTATTTTAAGTTATAGCAAGAACTCCAATTAAAAATCTGGTATTTTCAAAAGCTTGATGGTCTTTTATAAATCCAGCCTCAGCTGGGTGCCCAATAATCAGGCATTGTAATCTTCAAGTAAATTTTGCTATAAAATCTTGGCATCCATATTTATGAAGGAAATAGTCCTGTAATTAGAACACATAGTAAGAACCTTGCCTTGTTTGGGAATAATCATATTTGTTTCATTAAAACTAAAAGGCAGAGCTTGATTTGAAAAAGCTTCATGATAGACCTCCAGTAAAATAGCAATGAAGAAAAAATATAGCAACTCACTGGAAAGCCTATCCTGATTTCATCAATTTAATTGTAGCAATAATTGAAGTAAAAGAGATAAAATAAGATTAGTAACCCGATCCTGTGATAAATGTGATATTTCCTGTACAAATTTTAAAAAATGGTTGGTTGATTAATAAATCCAGGAACTGTACACATTTTTGCATTTATATCCTGAATAGATAGTACTGTTTGTGTTGATTAATTTGTAACGTACTAGCCTTCTCTTCCTTTTCCCAATATCGTTGCCCAGTGCAATGTAATAAAATGTCTGTTTTGGAAGCATAAAGTTTGTTCAGTCCATATTAGCAAATATTTATATTGGTCAGCAGATGGATGGGATGCACTCTCCTCTCTAAAATTTAACTTTAACCCATTATTGCTTATTTTAATATAAAGTGATATTTGATATTTTGACCTCATATAAATATTTTGGTAGAGACCCATACTAAAGTGCAAATGGCAAAAGCAGCACTGCAGTGTCATGCCACTAACTCTGCCCCATATGGGCGTGTTAGTGATGTTGTGATACATGTAGGGGGTGGGGTGGGGCATATGTAATAATTCTGCAGTGCTGTTTATGTCACTTGAACCCTCACTGCCCTCACTGGGGATACTGCTAATTGGTTACTATTTCTATGTCTCTCACCCTTTAAGCATTATCTGCAATTTTATATGTATTACTCAGAAGATTGGAAATGTTAAGAGATTTATAGGGACCAGGAATGCTTGCAGAAGATCCCATATATTTTAGGGGTATATTATTGGATTTAATAAAGGAAAGACTTTGCCAATCTGGAATGGAGCATCTCTTTTTCAGCTGTAGGGTATCTATACTCAACCAGTGTGAAACTTTCTGGTAGTTTTCTTTGTTATTGATGAGGCAGACCCGTGTTTTCCAAAAATTACCACAGTAGTGTAAAATGTAACAGACATAGTCAGGCTCCAAACAAGAAGTGCATTTCACTGACAAATATCAAGCTCTTTCTATTTGGGCTGCAATATGGTTGATTCTAATACTGTCTCAGTTTCTAATTCTTTGTTTCTAATTGTATAAGGAAAAGGGAAGGCTTTTAAGGGTAGATAGACAGTAAAGCCAAAAGACATCAGTTAGAGAATATTAGAAAAATACAGGAAGGCTGTGTTCAAACATGAAACTAAAATTATGGAAAAATGATTAATGAAGAAAAGCTTAAATTTCAAAGATCATATTAGAGAAGATGTGGGAATATACATTACAGAGCTCAGTGCCTGGTTTGGTTAATGGGTAATCAGAGAATGTGAAAATTTGCTTACTTAGCTGTCAAAAGGAGTTGATATAACTAATGCAAATATTCTTCTGCTAAATGTTCCATTGTTTTGTTAAGTGCAAAATATTATTTTTGTTGAGTAGGTGATAATTGAAAATCTACTGAAAGCTTTTTAGACAAATTGAGATCTCTAGTTCTTCATTCCATTCAGCCTTTGAAATTTGCAAATCTAATTTATTTATCAATGACAGGTATTTATAAGTTCTAAATTGTGTGTGTGTTTTGTGGGGGTTGTCTCATAGGATTAAGGGATCACTTCTAATAAATTAG
The DNA here is from genome assembly GCA_030867105.1 of Liasis olivaceus. Taxonomy (NCBI): domain Eukaryota; kingdom Metazoa; phylum Chordata; class Lepidosauria; order Squamata; family Pythonidae; genus Liasis; species Liasis olivaceus. The sequence continues at coordinate 64,071,279 of CM061351.1, forward strand.
ATGTCTCTGAAGCTGAAAATGTTGTTGGTCCAAATCAGGATGTGAATAAACGTAGTTATAAATATTACCAGTGGGTGGTAATGGACAAGTGCTATTTATCTTTTAACATAGAAAATGATATATTTTGGTAAGAACAATTACATATTTTAATTTGAATTTGAGACAAGGTTTCATATTTTCAGATATCCGTAGTCTTTTGAACTATATACCAATTGATGGCCGGGCAACAGAACAGGATGGGATTCTCTGTGCTGTTCTTATTGCTAAGAGAGTAGTTCTTCGACATTGGAAAGATAAATTTATGGCCCCAATTTCTCTGTGGATTGAGAAATGTTACTTGTACCGTATGGATGAGTTGCTTGCAGACTTAGATGATTGAAAATGAGCAAACATAGGTAAGCTAAAGCCAGCAGTCACTGTCTGCAAACAAAATGGGTGATAGTGGAAATAATAACAGAGACGAAGGTCCTAAGGGAAATACCAAGGATGAAAATGGGCCAAGAAAAATAAAAGGTACAGCTGAGATGGGAAATTGAATTGGCAATCATTCACCAGACTGTTCAGCAACAGCTTATTTCTTTTGGTCATATTCTAACAGTTCAGCTCTTCCTTCACCCATAATCCTTCAGTCTATTTTTTCCTTTTGCTTACACCAATGTATGCAGCTGTTGAAACTACTTTCATGGCAGCTTTGTGCAGGGAGGAGGGTAAGAGATTCTCTCTACCCTTCTATGGCATATTTTATGCAACCAGACTTTGCAAGGACTACTAATGCTCATATTAGTCTATAAGGGTAAATATATTTCCTATGTCTACTTACACATGGGGTGATTTGGGCTCCAAGATCACCTCAGACGGAGACTGCAGCCATGAAATTAAAAGACGCTTGCACCTTGGGAGGAAAGCTATGGCAAACCTAGATAGTGTAAGATCTTGTCCCGTTCGTCAAGAGAAACTCCCGTGACACGTGTGGTTCACAAAAGAGGTTTACTCAAGCATAACGCAACAGTTACAAGCAAAGCCAGGACTGGCTTGGTACAATACATTGGTTCCTTTATACCTCCCCCCTTCCCGCGGTTTCGCCCCACGATCGCGTTACAGGCTGCGGATTATCGGCGCCCCAATAATCCCCCTTGATTGTCCAGATGGCAGGTTCAGCCCGAATCCCATTGTCTCTTGATCGACTACCCCTCCGGCGTGGGCTGGTTCCCTTGGGGTCCTTTTCCTTGTGTGCAGAACCGGGGTTTCTGGATGTGCGGTGATCTTAGCTTCACGACTCACGGCTCTGCTCATTGTTCACTCACGCCGCTTATCAGTGTAGATTAATTGTTTCCACTCTGCGGTTTCCCCGCCAGCTAGGCGCAGGTGGCCATTAATCAGCCGCGCGGTTCTCACTTCCCCTTTTTCCCTGGCTTGCAGCAGGCAGCGGAATTGGCTCAACCCGGTGGCGGGCTTCTACAGGAGCGCCGTGCTGGCTGAACCTGACAGATAGCATATTAAAAAGTAGAGAGATCACCCTGCCGACATAATAAGATCTGCATAATCAAAGCTATGGTTTTCCCAGTAGTAATGTATGGCTGTGAGAGCTGGACCATAAAGAAGGCTGAGTGCCGAAGAATTGATGCCTTTGAACTGTGGTGCTGGAGAAGACTCTTAAGAGTCCCCCGGACTGCTAGGAGGTCAAACCAGTCAATCTTAAAGGAAATCAACTCTGATTGCTCATTGGAAGGATTGATAATGAAGCTCAAGCTCAGATACTTTGGTCACCTAATGCGAAGAGAGGACTCTTTGGAAAAGACCCTGATGCTGGGAAAGATTGAAGGCAAAAGGAGAAAGGGACAGCAGAGGATGAGATGGTTAGATAGCATCACTGAAGCAATGAACATGAAACTGAGCAAACTCAGGGAGGCAGTGAAGGACAGGAAGGCCTGGCGCGATATGGTTCACGGGGTCACAAAGAGTTGGACATGACTTAACGACTGAACAACAACAAAACTTATTAGTTATCTTTACATCCCCAAACAAGGTGCAGTGGGATCTAAATAAATGTAAAACAATTGGAATGAACAGAGATATTTCATACCAAGTTCAAGTAATAACTCTAGAAATTTTAGAGATAGGCATTATCAGTGAGTGTTCATTTCATAGCATTTGCATGATACATTTTTTTCTTTATGTGCTTATATAATCTATTGTGCCTTTTTGGGCTGTTGCATTAATATAACCTCAAAAATATGAGTTCTTTCATAGGGAATGGTTTTAACAAATGAATGGAATTAGTGTGCCAACTGTAAGACATCAGGATTTCTACAACATCTATTTCAAATGCCAAACAATGAACATTTCTCTGTAAAAGACAATCTAATAGGACAATCTTTAAAATGTGGGTGTTTGTCTGAGCTAGATATACAGTACTTTTTCATTTGAAGCAATTTCTGCTAATCTCTTGAAGAACATTTGCTTGAACTCCAGACTAAGAACCCTCAGGATCTCAAGAAACCTACACCTTTCCCTATAATAGAGAGTTCTGAATGTTTAAGAAGCCTGTTTTTAATATGAGACAGGCCTGTTCCTTTCAGAGTTTTGGTCTGCACTCCTAAGAATTACCTTTAAATACTCAACATATTCAGAATAATATATTATAGACCCACACCAACATTCAGGCATAATATAGAACCCTCCATATCTGAGACAAAGGATTTTGGAAGTTTCAAATGATTAGTGCTTCAGTGCTAATATAAGATTGCTGCCTGATCTGCACTGCTTAAGGAAATAAATTTTTGAAGTTCACACTAGCTGCTCTGAATGTCCTGCTCGTTTTAGAGATGAGGATGGCCAAAACTGAGGTGTGGGCTTAGAAGTCAATGATTAATGACTCTTCAAGATCCACTTTTAATTAACAAGTTTATTTTTTCTCATTTTTGTAGAAAAGTATTGTTCAAAATGGAAAGCTAGAGCTGGTAATATGGGTTACCAGCATATGATATTTTTCTGATTTTTTTCTTTTTTCTTTTCAAATTTCTTTTTTTATTTATTATGATTATGATTTTTAAAAAAAGGAAAAGAAAGAATGCTGGTACAAATGCACATTTAAAAGAATATAGAAAATATAGTTGTAATGATCACTGCATTCAGCGAAGACTCCGTGAGACACAGGCTCGTATGAAAGCAGTTTACTCAGGTGTAATGTGTAGCGTTTACAGACAAAGCCAGGATTGGCTTGGAGCGGTTACATACAGCAGTTTTATAGGTTTCCCCCCCTTGACCAGGAGTTACCCCTTGTTCCTGCCCTTTACCCTGGTTCCCTGGGTTACTCAGTTCATCAGTGGTGCCCTTCCCCTCGCCTTAATGGCAGATTCAGCTGGGTTTCTTTGTCTCCCTGATTCCTGCCCTTTGTGTGTGATCCTTGCATTTGTTGGGCTTTTCTTCTGCGGGCCAAGCCAGGGCTCCTTGATTGCTTGCAGATCGCTACTGAATTGCAGCGCTTCCAAGTTGTTGCGATTGGTGGTGCCTGGGGCATTTGAGGGAAGTCGGCTTTGTTACAACATATCCGTTCCTGCCCTGAGTCCATTGCCACCACCTGCTGGCAATTAACTTGAGGTTTGCCCTATTTCCTCTTTTCTGCTGCCCTGCCTGAGGCGGTGAAATTGACAGGGGGTGGTGAAACTGAACAGTGGTGTTGGCTGTGCCCTGCCGGCTGAATCTGACAACAGTGAGGATGAAAAAATCGTAATACAATATGGTTGGTGGATAACCAAGAAATCTTGAATAACAGATCTAAAATATCATTTGGTTAATATATTGGAGTACACCATTAACAACTTACAGTAATATAAGACATTTCATACTCAATTCTAGTCAAAATATGTCTCTATTGAATTGTAAAAATATTTGGCTAGCATAAATGGAGTCAATAAGAAAAAAAAGGAAAAGCTATAAATAATGAAAGAATACTCTAAGTAATATGTAGACTATATGTCAGATTCAAATACAAACTCTGTGTAACGAACTGCCACTTGTTGATCTTAAAACCAGTAACTTTCCTTGCAACCAATATTGATTCAAAAGAAAGTTCATTTATTAAGAATAAGTGTACAGATCCAAAGCATTGCTGAGACTGAATAAAAGCGCGCCAAAAACTGCTTTTCTTTCTTTTCCCCCCCTTACTTCGCCCTTAGTTCTTGTCTTCTGATTCCCTTGCTGGCATGGCCTTGAACATTCCAGGGCTTGTGATAAGAAACCATCTGCATCAAACGGTCTCTCCTTCCTACTCCCCCTCCCCTTTTCCAATGGCAGAACCGCAGCATGTAGAAAAAATCATTTTTGTAAACTAGCCATATAATAATCTATTATAAAATCTTGCGAGGATTCTGACATACTGCCCCTCCACAGAAAAGGATGTCAGTCAGATGATTCCTCTTTTTCACTCTAAAAGGAAAAGCAAAGATACACATAATACAATAACCAATCTAATTGTTAAGGCTTTGTAGGATAAGCATCATAAAATTTTTTAACTAAACGTGGGGCCTTTACATGTTTCTTGTCAACCCATTCAGCCATTGACTTGGGAAAATGTTTCCACTGAATTAAAAATTGAACCCCCCCCCTGTGCTTTCTGCTGTCCAGTATTTCTTTAACTTCAAAATGTTGTTCTCCTTCAACCATCAATGGTTTAGGAGGTACTGGAGAGGGATGCCACTGAGAAGACTCCTTATATGGTTTAAGCAGGTCGCAGTGGAATACTGGATGGATTTTTTTTAAAGGTGGCAGGCATCTGTAATTGTAGTGAAACTGGATTAATTACTTTATCGATGACAAAAGGCCCTATGAATCTTGGAGCGAGCTTTCTGGAAGGTTGTAATGATTTAAGATGTTTAGTAGATAAAAGAACCTTATCTCCTACTTTCCAGTCTTTTTCTGGTGTTCTCTTAGCATCTGCAAATTTCTTGTATGTAGCTCTGGCCTCCTGCAACGAGGCAGCAATCTGAGGCCACACTTGTGTCATCTGCTGGATCCACTCATCAACCGAAGCGACTTGAGTGGTCTGCTTAGGCAGTTCTGGGATGGGTACAAAGTCTTGTCCTGTAGCTATTTTAAAAGGGGTGAGACCAGTGCTTTGGTGCACTGCATTATTATAAGCTACTTCAGCGAATGGTAACAGTTCATCCCAATTGTCTTGTTGGTAGTTAATGAAACATCTCAAATATTGTTCCAATACTGAGTTCAGACGTTCACATGATCCCGCTGTTTGGGGGTGGTAACCCGAACTCAAGCCTTGCGATGCCCCCAGTAGTTTTAGGAACGCTCTCCAGAATTTGGCAGTAAACTGGACCCCGCGATCCGAAATTATCCGTTCTGGGACCCCATGAGCTCGGTAGACATGTTGTATGAATAATTTAGCCAATTTGGGTGCTGATGGAATGGCTTGGCATGCCACAAAATGTGCTTGTTTGGAAAAAAGGTCTGTAACTACCCAAATGACAGTCTTTTTGTTGCTTTCAGGCAGGTCTACAATAAAGTCCATGCTTATTTGCTTCCAAGGAGCTACAGGGTTTGCTACTGTCTGTAGAAGCCCCATTGGTTTGCCCCCTCTCTTTTTGGCCATAGCACACGTGGGGCATGTGGCTACATATTCCCCTACATCTTTTCTCATTGTTGGCCACCAAAATTGACGTCTGATCAAATGTAATGTTTTCACAAAACCAAAGTGCCCAGCTGTTTTGCTGTCGTGACTTCTTTGCAAAACCCACTTTCTAGCATCTGCAGGGACATATAGCTTGTCTTGCCACCACCATGCCCCTTGTTTGTTTACTAGCAACTGGCTGTTGCTTTTGAACCACTCATCCTGAGCAATCTGGGCATTTAATTTTACCAATAACTCTCCTTCTGGTTGTCCTTCACCCTTTTTTTTCTGAGCTCTAGTGACCACTCTTAGGGCTGCTTGGGTACATGGAATTACTGGAGCGACTACTTCCTCCCGTTTGCTATTGTGTTGAGGCAATCGAGACAGAGCATCTGCCAGAAAATTTTTTCCCCCAGGAATATACTTCAGGGAGAAGTTAAATCGATGAAAATATTGTGCCCATCTCATTTGCTTTGGTGACAGCTTCCTCGGTGCAGTCAAAGCCTCTAGATTCTTGTGATCAGTCCAAATTTCAAATGGATGGGGTGACCCCTCTAACAAATGCCTCCAACAAACTAACGCCCAGCGTACTGCGAACGCTTCCTTTTCCCACACCAACCAGCGTCTCTCAGTCTCTGAAAATTTCCGGGATATGTATGCACAAGGAAACAGTTCCCCCCCTGCCCCCTTCTGCAACAACACAGCTCCCACTGCTACATCCGAAGCATCTGCCTGTATGACAAATGGCTGTTCTGGATCAGGGTGTTTTAAGATTGGTTCAGCCGTAAACAGACGCTTTAAACTTTGAAACGCCTCCTGGCACTCCTTAGTCCAGGCTAAGGGGGCTCCAGGTTTTGATGCCTTCGCCTTGTCCTTGCCCTTGGTTTTCAACAAATCGGTGAGTGGGAGTGCTACTTGGGCAAAGTTGGGTATAAACTGCCGATAGAAGTTAGCAAAGCCCAGGAAACTTTGAAGCTGACGCCTGGTTTTGGGAGCCTCCCAACCTGTAACGTCCCTCACCTTTGCTGGGTCCATTTCAATTCCCTGATGCGAAATTCTATATCCTAAATAGTCAATTTGCTGTTTATGAAATTCACATTTGGAGAGCTTGGCATACAACTGAGCTTCCAGTAGCTTTTTTAGCACCTTCCTGACTAATTGCACATGTTGCTCCATGGTTTCAGTGTAAATCAGGATATCGTCCAGATAAACCAACACCCCCTGGTATAAATACTCTTGTAACACCTCATTTATAAGTTGCATGAATACCCCCGCCGCTCCTTTTAATCCGAACGGCATTATTTCATAACGGAAGCACCCCAGAGGCGTATTAAAGGCGGACTTCCATTGGTCTCCTTCACGTATTCGCACCCTGAAGTACGCCTCCCTCAAATCCAGCTTCGTGAAAATTTTCCCTTTGGATAAATGTGCCAACAGGTCTTTCATTAAGGGGAGTGGGTACATCTCAGCAAAATGTAACGAACTGCCACTTGTTGATCTTAAAACCAGTAACTTTCCTTGCAACCAATATTGATTCAAAAGAAAGTTCATTTATTAAGAATAAGTGTACAGATCCAAAGCATTGCTGAGACTGAATAAAAGCGCGCCAAAAACTGCTTTTCTTTCTTTTCCCCCCCTTACTTCGCCCTTAGTTCTTGTCTTCTGATTCCCTTGCTGGCATGGCCTTGAACATTCCAGGGCTTGTGATAAGAAACCATCTGCATCAAACGGTCTCTCCTTCCTACTCCCCCTCCCCTTTTCCAATGGCAGAACCGCAGCATGTAGAAAAAATCATTTTTGTAAACTAGCCATATAATAATCTATTATAAAATCTTGCGAGGATTCTGACACTCTGGAACCCAAATTTGGGATGTGGCAAAATTCCATGCATAGAATTGTATTCCAGAAATGGTTTCCAAATAAGATTGAACTGTTCATCAAATTTACTTTTTAGATATGAATTATTCTAGACATTGAGGTGTATTCCCATGGTTTAATTTACCATTCTTCCTTAGAGGGGATCAGAGATATTTTTCAATAAAAAGCATATAAAATCTTTGCAGCTATTATCATATACAATGGCAGTTTAGTGTATTTGAAGAACTGTGGGGTTTGGTGAAGTTTAATAAAAAATATTTCAGGTTGAAAAGGAATGACAACTTTCAAGATGTGTTCTACTCTACGATGAATTAATTTCCAATATTGTTGAGCTCTGCAACACTGCCACCACATACCAGCAACATTTTTAATGCCTTGGGATATGAGCAGGCCAAACATTCTCTCAAAGATTAAAAAAAGAAAGATTCTTATCTTTCTCAGGCTAAGGCAAACATTTTCACAGCCATCCCCACTGCACTTTTGCAGGTTAGATATTCTACAACTCCAGTAGTCAAGTGCACCTTCCAAGTGGATTCAGGGAGGGAGAAAAAGTTCATAATGTGCTACTATATTGCAACTTCTATAAGGATACTTGGAAAAGTTAAGTTTTATGCCTGATGCATCTATATCCTCATGATGTCATCACTAGTTGTTTGGACCATTGCAATGTGCTTTACATGGGGCTGCCTTAATGACTACTCTGAAAAAAGCAACTGGTTCAGAAGGCAGTGGCCCAGGTACTTATTGGCTCTTGGCATTGGGAGCACATAACATCAGTTTTAGAGGCCTTGTGCTATTTGCTGATTTGATCTCTGGGTACAATTTAAGATGCTAGTGTTTACCTATAAAGCCCTTCATGGCTTAGTGCTTGGGTACTTGCACCTGCTCCAACCAGAATGGAGACTACCCAGTAGATCTTAGAGGCAGCAGCTGCTTGTAGTCCCATACTACCAGGATGTGGGGAGGTGGGCACAAAGGGACTATTTTTCTGTGGCTGCACCAATATTCTGGAATGACCTCGCTATGGAGATCAGACTTGCCCCTTCCATATTGGTTTTCAGGAAACTACTGAAAATGGAATTATTCCAAACAGCATTCTCTTAACTTAAACTTTTATACTTTATTTTCCCCCCTCTTGTTTGTTGTTTTTCTGCCTTCATTGGGAAGGCAACAGTGTTATGGTTTTTAATTGTACCATGAATGTTTAAATTGTAATTATATTGTATAATATATAAGATGCAGATAGTTATCAGATTGTATTGGGGTATAAATTTAATACATACGTACATACCCTAGAAGTGCAGATAATTATTCTGTGAACCTTTTTCTCACAAATATTAAATAATCACTTGTAAAACAGGTACATTTTGTGATGCTGCAGTGAAAATAAGGCAACAGCTGACACTAGTTGTTTTTCTTTTTAATTATATTTTATGTAACTTTCTGAATGTTGATCAAAATAAATTTGACCTGAACATTGCTTAAGAATTGTGCTTGTTTTCTCTTATATAGCCTCTTCTGGACCAAAGCTAAGCTTATTCAGTTTGAGTGGAACAATATCAGAGAGAGAGAGAGTTATAATACTTACATTTACAGGTAGTCCTTGCTTAGCAACTGCCTCAGACAGTGACCATTTGCAGTTACAACAGTGATGAAAAAGTAACCTTGTGACCAATGCCTACATTTATGAACTTTGCAAGTCTGTAAAGTAAGGAAAACTGAAGTAAGATCGTAAGCATAGTCGCAGTCACGTGATTTTTCACTTAGCGACTGCTTCATTTCATGATTGAGTTGCCAGTCCCAATTGTGGTTGCTAAATGAGGACTACCTGTAACTGGGTTGGATTGCTTTTTTTTAAAAAAGCTATCTTCCTGTATTTGTGAATGAATAAATGCTTGCTTTTCTGAAAAGCATGAATTGATTTTACACAAATTTTGATAGGTTTACATGACCCTGTAGGCAGGTGATTTCCATTTTCTTTTTTAAATCAGTAAGCCTGAAGAAGATTGTCCTGAATGAAACATAAAGGTTTTTATTCTTGGTAGAATCTCTTTTACATAATTTGTTCTTAAATCAAGTACAGCAAAAATATACATTTAAAGATAAAAATAGAGTGACATTGGGTTAAAAGAAAAAAGACTGAATGAATATGCCCACATTTAAGAAAGAAAAATTCAGTACAATTTGCTACTTCAGTTAAAAGGCTTTAAATGAACAAATCTACTGTAAGTTCCATTTGCCACTTCAGTGAGCTTTCCAGGTCAAGGAAATGCCTTAACAAGACTTTGTGCGGGGAAAAACCATCTGTCAAACTCCTTAACTTGTCCATGAATAAATCTGTCTTCTGATATAAATAGTTCATTATTAATAAGTAATACATTCAGAGTACAGAATGAGAGACAAATTAAATGGAGGACAAAACCAGGTGTTTCTACATAAAAATGGGAACCTAAAAGGGTAAGCTCATTTCTTGAATACTGCTTTGTTTTTATATGAAACTCACAAGCATGCTACCTGGGGGCTGGGTAACATCTGTTATTCAGGTATCTGGGCAGCAGAAAATGTTTGCCTCAGAGACAAGGTTGCTAGAGGAATGGAAACATTTGATTGCAGTAGCATCATTAAAGCAAAAAAGGAGTGGATCTAAGAGGTAAAATGGGATTAGATAGGACACTTCAAGGAAGCCTGTCTCATCTTTCTAAAGGAAGGACAGAATATAAGCCTTAATAGTTAAAGAAAACATTATCAATAGAGCCAATGGGATAAGCTCATACTTTTATGTGAGAAGTGAACTTCCCCAGGCTTCATTTGGTAAGGATAAGGGTTAATTTAATTTAATATGAATTGGTTTAGATTCAATTTACCTTAGCTAATTTGAGATAAGTCCCACTTTAGTGCAAGAGCATACTGCATTCCCAAAAATGTCATCAAGATGTTTAATCTTGGATCATATTCATTCAGAATGTTGCACAGTTGCCCTCTCCTTCCCATTTTTGGTACTTCCATTACTACAATTCACTAGGATGTAACATGCCACTATCACCAACTTATGAATTCCTACAATCATATGCACCCATAACAATCTAGATGATACCAGTTCATAGTTTCTGATGTGCATTTAACCCTTTCATTCGTAAGTAAACTTACACATTCACTACATTCATGTATTTATCAACTCAGTCTAGAAGATCAGACTACCTTCATTCAGAACTATTAAATCCTTCCTTTCTCTTAGTTTAAAAATCACACTTAAAATCTAGTTTTCTTTCTTTTCTTTTGTTCATTAATTCATGTTCTTTACCATTATTCCTTTCACATTCACATTCACATTTATTTATTTATTTATCTGACCATCTCAACATATTGATTTCGGGTGGTTAACAGTGCATAAAAATATAACAAAATACAAGATAAAAGCAAAAAAAAGTAATTTTAAATATCTATACAAAAATGTAAACATACATAAACAATACAGTAGAGTATCTAAAAAGAAACCAAACTAACCTTACATATTAACAGACATCCTAGCCCAAAACCTGAAGAGTTTTGCCAGCTCTTCAAGGCTAACGAGGGTCCTTACATCATGATCATCACAAGATAGTCCTATAGATATTGACCTCTACTGCCCATCATGGTTTTGGTCAAGCAAGGCTTTCAGACAAAACTATATACTAAGAGAAGGAAAGAATAGATTACTTTACTAAACTTACTTGTACCTGTGGCACATGCAGCTGTGCCTGCTAAAGGTAAGGAAGTACTAGTCAGTTTGGCACATTTTAGACCATAAGCCACAAGGGCAATCAAAGCCCACTTTATTCCAAACATGTTCAGACTATGCTGTGCAAGCTAGCATATACAGCTTACTTTGCAACCCAATATTCTTTCCCCTGCATCTGACCATCTAGGAAGTATATGCAGTGTATTGACATACTTGAAATACATATTGCTGAAATACTATATATCAATCACAAAATCCTAGCCTTTCTGTTTTCAAAAATGGCATCTCCTACCTCAGCTTTCTAACCTAGCTTTGCAACCAATAGGATTACCATTTAAATTTACCCCAAGCTAAACATGAAGGAAATATGGAGACTCCTCTTCAAATAAGACAACAGAGCAAGTCCAAAGGAAAGAGATGAGCCCGCTTGTGGGATACAAACATTCAGTTTCATTGAAGATATCACCTGACCCAATTTGCACAGGGCAGTCAGAGGACAACAATATAAAATAGTATTACAACTAATCAATATAAAAATTATTTTTTTTTTTTGCTGTTGTTTTGGTATCTTTGAGTCAGTATTGACTCCTAGTGACTGCCTGGACTAGTCCCTGCAATTTTCTTGGCAAGGTTTTTCGGAAGTGGTTTGCCATGGCCTCCTTCCTAGGGCTGAGAGAAAGTGACTCACCCTGTTGGCTTCATGCCTAAGGCGGGACTAGAACTCACGGTCTCTCAGTTTTTAGCCTGATGCCTTAAACACTACACCAAACTGGCTCTCTAAAAAATATAAATTAAGGACAGCTTCATTCCACTGTTAGTGTAAAAGATGTTGCTACCTTCTGGTGAATCAGCAGTTTTTAGGAGGGAAGACCTTTATACAAAACTTGAGTTTCTGTTTTACTGTGATCTAAGCCCAACAATATATAAATCAAATTAGTAAAATAACTAAAATTAAAGCCACAATAAAAAATATTAATACTAAGCAGACATCTTAGTACAGATTCTACAGGCCATATTATTTATAGTCATTTAATGAGATTAAACCATTATTATCTGACAGATGTTGGAGGCAGAGCAAATCTGAATGTCCTGGAAATGTAACACTTAGTGGGGATATATATCATGCATGGGTGTCCTTATAATAAAAAGAAAAAATGAGATATAGTTTCCATAAGGCCCATCCTGCATGGACAAAACCAATCTTCATATGAGTTTTTCTTACAACTTCCTTCCAGTATAGCTGTGGGTAATGCACGTGCTAGCATCATAGCTGTCCTGTGTTTTGATATTTCAGTTTGATCTAAATATCTAGCTGCACTGGAACTAGAACTATCCAGAACTGATGGATTGACTGCCCAGATACATCCCTCTTTCTTGCCCCTCTGAATCTAAGGCTCTCTGTCTTAGCTCTGCTTTGGCTTGGTCATAGCCCAGAGCTAATACAGCTTCTTGTGATTATTCTTATTGATTCAGCTTTTGCAGAACAGAACCTTTCCAACTGGAAATAAAATTATTGACCAAAACTAAGACAGGGAAAAAGGACAATTTTAGCCAATAATTTAATATTTTGATCTGCATCACAGTTTCTGTCAGATTATGGCTGCAGGAGAGGGTGGTACCACCTGCCTTGAAGGAGGTGGTGGTGTGCCTCCTTCTCAAGAGGCTGTCCTTGGCCTGGACAACTTTCATCCAGTCTCCAACCTTCCCGTTCAGGAGAAGGTTGTTGAGAGGGTGGTTGGCACTCAGCTTCAGAGGTCCCTGGATGAAGTGGATTATTTGGACTGTTTTCAGTCTGGATTCAGGCCAGAGTACAGCACTGAAACAGCATTGGTCGCACTTCCTGATGACCTTTAGGGGGATCAGGTTGGTGGTGCAACTGTCATGGCTCTCCTGAATCTCTCAGCATCTTTCAATACCATCAACCATGGTATCCTTCTGGACTGGCTTCAGAGGTTGGAAGTGGGAGGCACTGTTTTGTGGTGGTTCTCCTCCTTTCTCCATGGCCAGTTTCAGTAGGTGTTGTGGCAGGGAGAAGTTGAGCCCTAGTGGAGGGTGCCTCAGGGCTCAGGTCTCTCTCCTCTCCTCTTTAACACCTACATGAAAGCTCTGGGTGAAGTCATCCAATGGCACAGGGTGAGGTATCATCAGTATGCTGATTATAACCAGCTATACATCTCCACACCTGACCGGGCAGGTGATGCAAGTTGCAGTGCTGACCAAGTGCCTGGAGGCTGTGAGGATCTGGATGGGGAGAAACTGACTTGGACTCAACCCTGGTGAGAATGGCTTTAGGGTTTTGGCCCCCCAGGGTCTGGTGATTTGTCATTGTTGTGGAATTTTTGCCAAAGACAGGAGCACAATGCTGAGGAGAAGAACCATGTTTATTGCAATGATCATTGGGTGCCTGCTTTCCAAGAAAGAGGGACCCTGAACAATAGAAAGGCATAGAATTTAGACACTTTTGAGGTTGAGAGGTGGGAAATCTGAGGTATCTGATTTGAGGATAGGTTTGGATAGGTGTTAAATGGGGGATAAATGGTTTTTCTATTGTGAGATAAGAACCACGGCAAACACTTAAGCAGACGGGTGATGGCCCTCCCATTGTTTCAGTATGATAGTGTTAAGAAAGCTATTTTTGGCAGTGGAACATGGTCACTCTTGGGTCATGCAAGAGCTTGGAGCTGATCCTGTTTTGCATGAGCAAAGAATGGTAGAAGGAAGTGGAAAAAAGAGATTGCAGGAGAGGCAAGGGGAAGGCAGAAAGAGGCAAGGGGGAGGGGGGAATAAAGAGTTTGCGGCAGGAGAGGCTGTTGGGGTTGTGAAATGTCAGCACAAAAACCATGAGGAGGAGAGAGGATTCATTTCTACCTCGTGGAGAGCCATGAGGAGAAGAGAAAGAAAATGAGGGAAACAGGAAAAAAGGTGGGATCCAAGTCCCTCCCACACAAAGCAGAAAAACTAGGCCACAGCGGAGCCGCCCCTCCCTTTGTGCTTGTGTGAGACAGGCTAGGTTGAAACCCCATATTTTCCAACACCCCTTCTTTTCAAGCTTGCATGTCTCCGTGTCCTACAATATTTAATTTTTCTCTTAGCTCCTGATAACTGGTTCTCAATAACGGCTTCGTGAAGATGTTCGCTGTCATGTTTCCTGTGGGACAGTAGTCTAGTTTGATTAACCTTTGTTGTTGCAACTCCCTCACCACGTGATACTTTACATCAATGTGCTTAGTTCTCCCACCTATTTTCTCTGACTGTGAAAGTCTGATGCAACTCTGATTGTCTTCAAAGATTTGTATAGGGGTTGATTTGTCTGTACCCATGTCTGCAAGGGATAATCTAAGCCACATAGTCTCATTACATGTGTCTGTTGCTGCCACATACTCTGCTTCTGCAGAGGACTGTGCTATTGTGCTTTGCTTGTGACTTCCCCAGCTTACTATTCCACCCCCATAGAAAAATACATAGCCACTAGTGGACTTATGGTCAGCAGTGTTTTCTGCCCAGTCTGCATCTGTGAATCCCACTAGTCTAGGATTCTCAGTGGCTGGCAGTTTTAGTTTTAGGTGCATGGTCCCCTTTAGGTACCTTCCCAGCCGCTTGACACCAGTCCAGTCTCTCTGTGTGGGCGTGCTTGTCTTTCTGCATAGAATGCCCACTACAGCTGCAACGTCTGGTCTAGTGGTGGCGGCTAGATACAACAATTTTCCTATGGCACTTCTATATTAATTGTTCTCTGGTAGGAGATCACTGGGTTCTTGTTGCTTGTGGAAAGCTGTCTCCATCAGTGTAGGCGCAGGATTGGCATTTTGCAATCCTAAGCTTTCCAACAGTTCTAGAATCTTTTGGTTCTGACTTAGAAGAAAGCTCCCATCTTCTCTCTCGATCTGTATTCCTAAGTAGTGGCTGGCATTGCCCAAATGCTTCACTTCTACTTCTCTATTTAGCTGAGAAACAATATCATTAAAGTCCGTCTTGTTATTCTGGCAAATCATTAAATCATTCACATAATAAAGTATATACACATCCCTCCCATTTCTGTGTCTTGTGAATAGGCAGGGATCAGCTTTTCCTTGAACGAAACTCTGGTCAAGAAGTATTTGGCTTAACTTCTTGTTCCACGCTCTGGCCATAAATCCCCTTCTGAAGCTTGCAGACGAGATGCTTGGTATTGGGATTAGTGAAGCCTGGAGGCTGTGCCATGTAAAGTTCTTCTTCTATCTCCCCATGCAAAAATGCAGTTTTAACATCTAAGTGTTCAGCGTCCATGTTCTTGGATGCTGCTAGACTTAGAAGCATTCTAATTGTGGCATGTTTCACAACAGGAGCAAAACATTCATCGTAGTCCTGTCCATATTTCTATGAGTAGCCTTTTGCTTCCAATCTGGCCTTGTACCTTTGTACTTTGCCATTCTCATCTTGTTTTGCCTTGAACACCCACTTAAAACCTATGGCCTTACCTTTTGGTAGTTTAGTTAAAGTCCATGTTTTGTTTTTGTACAGAGCATCTAGGTCCTTCTGTGCTGCCCTTTTCCACTTACTTGCCTCATCTGCTGGCATTTGCAGCACCTCATTCCACGATGCGGGTTTGCTTGGTAGCGACGACCTTGCAAGGTAGGTAAGTCTGTTAGCTGGAACTCCTTTGTTGGGTCATGATGAGCATCTCAGAGCAGGTTCAGGAGCGATGACTGGTGGTTCACCTGCTTCTCCATCCTTGGCCTCATCATCTGTCTCTGGTGGAGTCGCTTCCTGGACTTCCATCTCCCTCTGGGTTGGTGTGGTTGTGTCTTCTGGTGTCAGGCTGAACATCTCAGGCTGGTAACTGCTGCTGCTGGTTTCTCCGCAGTCATTATCCACCTGAGTGCAGCAGCCTCTCTCCCTCTCATCAAAGTATACCACTCTGCATACACTTACTTTTCCCATCTTTGGGTTCAGGATTCTGTATCCCTTGCTTCCTGGAGCATAGCCAATCAAGACCTCTTCTTCAGATCTAGGGTCTAGTTTGGATCTCCTTTCTTTTGGTATGTGGGCATAGGCCTTAGATCCAAACACTCTTAAATGTGTGACACTTGGTTTTTGCCCATGCCAAAACTCAAAAGGCATTACCTTATTGTCTCTGTCTGGCAATCTATTTTGCAAGTACGTAGCTGTGATAACAGCATCTGCCCAGTATTTGTCAGGTAGATTTGCCTCTAACAGCATGCACCTTACCATGTCCATCAATGATCTCTTCTTTCGTTCTGCGACTCCATTACTCTCTGGTGTGTAAGGAGTGGTTAATCTGTGCTCTATGCCTAGTTATGTTAGGCATGTCTACATGGTGTTAGAAATGAACTCACCGCCTCTGTTGCTTTGAGGGGCTTGAGGGGTCTGGTTGAATTTCTTCCTTACCATAGCAACGTATGTCTTCAGCATATCCCCAGTTTGGGACTTTTCCTTCATCAGGTAGGTTACACAATACCTGGAAAAATCATCTATAAAACATATTATGTATTTGTTTCCACCTGCTGACATTTGAAAAGGTCCACATAAATCAGTGTGGATAAGTTCATGTGGTTTAGTTGCACACCTTTCCCTTTGTCTGGGTGAGGCAGGCCTTGTTGCGTTTCCTCTGATGCACACTACACACTTTGACTGGTATTTTTTGCGCTTGCTTAGTTCAAGGTCTCTTACCATATTTTCCTTCTTCATTCTAAAAATTGCATCAGAGTCCCTGTGTGCAAGCCGCTTGTGCCATATGATGGCGCTGATGTCCTCCTTTCTCTGCTGCTGTTGGCAGGTAAAGCTGACATGGTGGTGGCTGTTCACAGTTCACCTGGTACATTCCATTTTTCTCAAAGCCTGTAACATATATCTGCCCACCACTGGTTACTTCGCATGTTCTATTGGCTTTAAACATTACATTGAAAACTTTTCTGTTTAATGATCGCACACTCAGCAAATTGGTTGTCAATCGTGGTGCATAATGTGCATCTGTCACTACGAGGTCTTTGTATTTTTCTCCATTAAAACATCTCAAGGGTATTTTGCCTTTTCCTCTTATTGAGATGGATTTCCCATCAGCAACAGCAATGTTCTCCTGTGGCTCTTCGTTCAGTTCACTAAAGTTATCTCTGTTCCCACAAAGATGTTGGCTTGCACCTGAATCTAAGATCCACTGTCTTTTGGTTTCATTTGTCAGGATTAGCCCAGGAAACTTCAAGAGACAATACAGATTCAATCCAGCAAGATTTATTGGCTTCACTCCCGTTACAGAATCTTCTCAGACTGAGAGCAAATCTCAGGGTCACCCCACAAACATCCTCTGCATTCCTTAGGGAGGGGCCAGTCTCATTCTCTTATCTCGTGTTCGCTCTTCTGGGGATGAGAGTCCATGTTTCATACCTCGACTCCACACTCCCACACATTAGAATTAGCTCCAAGAGCATTTTCTGCTCTGAAAACTGTGTGCAGAGCTAATTTTTCCTTGGAATGCCTTCCTTTTGAAAAATCCTTTTTGTCTCTGCTTTTACAAAATCTAGCTTTGTGCCCTGGCTTGTTGCAGGAATGACAAACAATGGGTTTATTGTTGTGCTGATGAGTAATCAATGGCTTCTGCTCACATTTCCCTTTTTCTGCCAGGTAACCAATGTCTTTTGTTGACTTTTATGGAAATACAAATAATTTTTCTGTCTCCTCGCTTCACTTCTAATTGCTCCAAACAATTAAGACAAATTAATCCCTTGTAAATTCTGCGCTGCTACGAAAGAGTAATATTTGTCAGGTAATGAGCTTAATAGAAAAGCCATTTTTAGTCTTTCATTCATGAGATTTTGAATTGTGCTCATCCTTTCAAAGATAGACTGCATTCTCAATAAATGCTCATTAATATCCTCATCTTCTAAAAAACTAGATGCAATCAGTTCCCTCAGTAACGAAATAATCTTCTGATCATCATTTTCTAAATATAATGTCTTCAGGTTCTCAATCATTTCTTTGGCAGTGGGAAGATCTTTTATTTCTGCCAGTCTGTGATCAGGTAGTGAACTAGAAATTAAAATCATGGCCCTTTTGTTCTTCTGTTCCCATAATCTCTTGACTTCCTCGGAATCCCCCGGTTGTGGTTGAGGGGAGTCTAAACATCTAGGCTGTCCTGAAAGTCCAATCATATAGCCAAGCTGAAAAATTATCTTAATTCAACTTTGGGATGGGGGGAAGCATCTCTTTCCTCTCTATTGTTAAAAGGAGAGAAAAAGAAAAAAACTGAACTGAGCCTTTGTTTAAAATGTGCAAGCAGTTTCTTGGCTTTAAGACCAAAGAAACCTCCTTGGCTGATACGTTGGGCCCATAACCCAATGTTGGGGTTGTGAAATGTTAATACAAAAACCATGAGGAGGAGAGAGGATTCATTCCTATCTCTTGGAGAGCCATGAGGAGAAGAGAAAGAAAATGAAGGAAACAGGAGAAAAGGCGGGATCCAGGCCCCTCCCACACAAAGCAGCAAAGCTAGGCTGCAGCAGAGCCGTCCCTCCCTTTGTGCTTGTGTGAAACCCCATATTTTCCAAAGGAGGGGGGAGAGTTTCCAGCTTTATTTTATTATTTTTCCATCATAGTCATCTTTGACTTTGGATGGGACTGCACTTCCCCAGACTGAGCTGGTGTGCAATTTCCTACCATCTGCAGATTTGACATGCATGTTCTTTCTGTTCATACAAGTATGGGGTGCAGTAATGACTCTTCTGGCATCTTATTTAGTACCTTACTCCAGTTTGATGAAGTACTGTTGATAAGTACTTTTTGAACACAATTTTAGAATTACAGTACCTGAATCATACCATCTAACCCACAGTTAACTAACTTGCTATTTGACTAAGGGCTTTGTCAAAATCAAGATATATTGTTTCTCCGGCATGTTGAAATTTCCTCAATCTACTAAGGTTTACTTATTATGGAATTTATACCCTGCGTTTGGGCCAGTCACTCTCTCTCAACCCAACCACCTCACAGGGTTGTTATTATGGGGAAAATAGGAGGCAGGAGTATTATGTATGTTCGCCACCTTGAGTTGGCTGAAATATATACAAAAAAGGTGGGATACCTATTGAATAATGATGATAATAATTCCACAAGCACTGCACATCACAAACACAAAGTCCATCCTTCTTTAATTTTATTTTTTAAGGCACTCCCAGGGTTTTATGTCTTCTTGTTTTTAGCTTTCTGAGGCTCTCAAGTTAGCCAAGTACTCTCCGTTAGAAAGAAAATTTGTCTATAGGCTACCTGGAAGCTGGAGATGAAACTCTTCTACCTCAGGTGACTGGAAAAATGGTAAAACTCTGGACTTTTTTTTTTTTTTTTAAACAGAGATGGTATATACTTACTCCTGAAAGATTATAATCAAAACAACAGCAACAACACCTCCAGGTTTTGAACTGGCAACTTTCTATCTGCTTAACCACTACACTATTTCCTTAGGATTAATAAGGGGAGGTAGAGAACCTTCTAGACTGCATGCTGGAAAGAAGGATGTTTTTGTTTTAGCTGATGGGGGTGCCTGCATGTCCCTACATTTTAATGCTTTAACCTTGTAAATACGCATTTCCCTTAATGTAATGTAATACATGAGCACATATACAGACGCCTATAAATATTATATGCCCAGGAAGACCCACCCACTGAAAGGAAAGCAATAGGCCAAGGCTTTCCTGGAACAGAAAGGTGGGAGAGCACAGGAGCAGGGAACTGGCTAAGGGGAGAGTGGAGTACCCTGAGTCTAGACTGAAGGACTTGTGAACTTCTGTCCAAGTGTCCTGAAAGAATCCAGCTAGCACAGCACAGAACAGGAGCAGTTTACAAGGTAAGTGTGGAGATATGCCTTGAATCTCATAAAATCTCCTCTAAGGAGCTGGGTGACTTTACAGTTTGGCTGAAATTTTGTTCATATATCTTTATTTATGCATTTGATTTTTAATAAACTGCCTCAATCATCCAAATGACTGTGTTTTGCTGAAATAGTTAAAAATAAAATTTAGAGAGTATTTAAGCTATCACAAGTAAATGGAGGCTTTTTTTTCCCCTTGATGTCAGGTAATACTCACAAGGGATCTGATTCTCTTTATTAAAAAGGCAAATACACTGCTATTACCACCACACAGTGGTAAAACAGGAGTCATAGTGTTTATTAACTGATTATATCTGTAACATTTCCTCCAATGAATAGGAGTTAAGATGCCCATAAACAATACATTATCACTTCTATTATTTCTCTGTGTTCTTTGCTTTTAATTTTCTAGACTGTTGTTGTTGTTCAGTCGTTAAGTCGTGTCCGACTCTTCGTGACCCCATGAACCATATTGCGCCAGGCCTTCCTATCTTTCACTGACTCCCTGAGTTTGCTCAATTTCATGCTCATTGCTTCAGTGATGCTATCTAGCCATCTCATCCTCTGCCGTCCTCTTCTCCTTTTGCCTTCCATCTTTCCCAGCATCAGGGTCTTTTCCAAAGAGTCCTCTCTTCGCATTAGGTGACCAAAGTATCTGAGCTTTAGCTTCATTATCAATCCTTCCAATGAGCAATCAGGGTTGATTTCCTTTAAGATTGACTGGTTTGACCTCCTAGCAGTCCAGGGGACTCTTAAGAGTCTTCTCCAGCACCACAGTTCAAAGGCATCGATTCTTCGGCATTCAGCCTTCTTTATGGTCCAGCTCTCACAGCCATACATTACTACTGGAAAAACCATAGCTTTGACTATGCGGATCTTTGTCAGCGAGGTGACGTCTCTGCTTTTTAATATGCTATCTAGGTTTGCCATAGCTTTCCTCCCAAGGAGCAAGCGTCTTTTAATTTCATGGCTGCAGTCTCCGTCTGCGGTGATCTTGGAGCCCAAATAAATGAAGTCTGTTACTGCTTCCATTTCTACCCCTTCTATTTGCCAGGGATTGATGGGTCCAGATGCCATGATCTTAGTTTTTTTAATGTTGAGTTTCAAGCCAGCTTTCGCACTCTCCTCTTTCACCCTCATCAAGAGGCTCTTTACTTCTTCTTCACTTTCTGCCATTAGGGTGGTATTGTCTGCATATCTGAGGTTATTGATGTTTCTCCCTGCAATCTTAATTCCGACTTGTGATTCTTCCAGCCTGGCATTTCTCATGATGTACTCTGCATATAGGTTAAATAAGCAGGGTAACAGTATACAGCCTTGTCGTACTCCTTTCCCTATTTTGAACCAATCGGTTGTTCCATGACTGGTTCTAACTGTTGCTTCTTGGCCCGCATACAGATTTCTCAGGAGACAGGTAAGGTGGTCTGATATCCCCATCTCTTTAAGAATTTGCCACAGTTTGTTGTGATCCACACAATCAAAGGCTTTTGCATAGTCAATGAAGCAGAAGTAGATGTTTTTCTGGAACTCTTGTGCTTTCTCCATGATCCTGTGAATGTTGGCAATTTGATCTCTAGTTCCTCTGCCTCTTCGAAACCCAGCTTGTACATCCGGTAGTTCTTGGTTCACGTACTGCTGAAGCCTAGCTTGTAGGATTTTGAGCATAACCTTGCTAGCATGTGAAATGAGTGCAATTGTGCGATAGTTTGAGCATTCTTTGGCATTGCCCTTCTTTGGAATTGGAACGTAAACTGACCTTTTCCAATCCCGTGGCCACTGTTGTGTTTTCCAAACTTGCTGGCATATTGAGTGCAGCACTTTAACAGCATCGTCTTTTAGTATTTTAAATAACTCAGCTGGAATACTGTCATCTCCACTAGCTTTGTTGTTAGCAATGCTTCCTAAGGCCCACTTGACTTCACTCTCTAGGATGTCTGGCTCAGGGTCAGTGACCACACCAGCATGGACATCAGGGACATTAAGATCTTTCTTGTATAGTTCTTCTGTGTATTCTTGCCACCTCTTCTTAATCTCTTCTGCTTCTGTTAGGTCCCTGCCTTTTTTGTCCTTTATCATGCCCATCTTTGCACTAAACGTTCCTTTGATATCTCCAATTTTCTTGAAGAGATCTCTAGTTTTCCCCATTCTATTGTTTTCTTCAATTTCTTTGCATTGTTCATTTAAGAAGGCCTTCTTATCTCTCCTTGCTATTCTCTGGAAATCTGCATTCAGTTGCTTATATCTTTCCCTTTCACCCTTGCTTTTCGCATTCCTTCTTTCCACAGCTATTTGTAAAGCCTCATCAGACAGCCATTTTGCTTTCTTGCATTTCTTTTTCTTTGGGATGGTTTTAGTTGCTGCCTCTTGTACAATGTTACAGACCTCCATCCATAGTTCTTCAGGCACTCTGTCTACCAAATCTAATCCTCTAAATCTATTCATCACCTTCACTGTGTACTCACATGGAATATGATCTAAGTCATACCTGGGTGGTCTAGTGGTTTTCCCTACATTCTTCAATTTAAGCCTAAATTTTGCAGTAAGAAGCTCATGATCTGAGCCACAGTCAGCTCCTGGTCTTGCTTTTGCCGTCTGTATAGAGCTTCTCCATCTTTGGCTGCAAAGTATGTAATCAATCTGGTTTCGGTATTGACCATCTGGTGATGTCCATGTGTAGAGTCGTCTCTTGTGTTGTTGGAAAAGAGTGTTTGCTATGACTAGCTTGTTCTCTTGACAGAACTCTATTAGCCTTTGCCCTGCTTCATTTTGTACTCCAAGGCCAAACTTGCCTGTTATTCCGATTACTCCTTGACTTCCTGCTTTAGCATTCCAATCCCCTATGATGAAAAGGACATCTTTTTTTGGTGCTAGTTCTAGAAGGTGTTGTAGGTCTTCATAGAACTGGTCAACTTCAGCTTCTTCAGCATCAGTGGTTGGGGCATAGACTTGGATTACCGTGATGTTGAATGGTTTTCCTTGGTTACGCACTGAGATCATTCTGTCGTTTTTGAGGTTGTACCCCATTACTGCCTTTCCCACTCTCTTATTGACTATGAGTGCAACTCCATTTCTTCTAAGGGTTTCTTGCCCACAGTAGTAGATATAATGGTCACCTGAATTAAATTCACCCATTCCCGTCCATTTCAATTCGCTGATTCCCAAGATGTTGACGTTCAATCTTGTCATCTCATGTTTGACCACATCCAGCTTGCCTTGGTTCATGGATCTTACATTCCACGTACCTATACAATATTGTTCTTTACAGCATCGGACCTTCTTTTCGCTTCCAGATACGTCCACAGCTGAACGTCCTTTCAGCATTGGCCCAGCCGCTTCACTCTTTCTGGAGCTAATTGGAATTGCCCTCCGCTCTTCCCCAGTAGCATATTGGACACCTTCCGACCTGAGGGGCTCATCTTCCGGCGTCATATCTTTTAGCCTTTTAACATTGTCCATGGGGTTTTCTTGGCAAGGATACTGGAGTGGGTTGCCATTTCCTTCTCCAGTGGAAAACACATTTTGTCAGAACTCTCTGTCATGACCTGTCCGTCTTGGGTGGCCCTGCACAGTATAGCTCATGGCTTCACTGAGTTACACAAGCCCCTTCGCCACGACAAGGCAGTGATCCATGAAGGGGTTTCTAGACTACTGAAGAAGAAATATGAGTTTCTAATTAAAGAAGGCAAAATATTGTCAAGATGTTTGTATTAAAGCCATCCTTTTGTAGTTTTGTTTAACTTTCTTGTACATGAGGAAGAATCTAATTTTGATTATATGTTACAACCAATATATATTGAAAATTACATAATTAGCATTTAAGTTGTTTATGCCTATTTATTGTTAACAGGGGACATATTTTGTATGTCTTAACAAGGCTTAAAAGCCAATAGCATTAATTTCTCCCACTGATTTATACCCAGGAAAGTTGAGACATACGCATTGAGGTCTTCGTCTCATTTCTTCCCATGTAAAGATACATGTAACAAAGATCTCCTTCTGTGCACCTCAGCCACTCATTTCCCTGCTGGAGAAAAGCCACACATATAAACAGACGGCAATCAATTTCTTCTGCCAAAAGTCAGGTCAAAGTCTTTGCTGGTGAACCTGGTAGGAAGAGGAAGTTTCCTCTTTTCTTGAAAAAATATTTTGGAAGTTCTT
Source organism: Liasis olivaceus (assembly GCA_030867105.1). Taxonomy (NCBI): domain Eukaryota; kingdom Metazoa; phylum Chordata; class Lepidosauria; order Squamata; family Pythonidae; genus Liasis; species Liasis olivaceus. The sequence continues at coordinate 64,095,513 of CM061351.1, forward strand.
CCCATTTCCTCAAGCACAATTATGTTATAGAATCTATTTCTGTGAAAGAGGAGGAAATGTGGGGTTTTAAAAGTATGTAGGATTTGCTTCTTTACAAATATACACTGAGGCAAGCAATAACCCTCAGGCACACAACGCTGGAAAAGATCTCCAACTTCTCATTTTACCCTCTTCAGAGGCCTGTAATAGGGAGTATCGTCATATTGAGGCAAATCTGGAGAATTATAAAAAGCCTTGTCAAAGAGCCTGGAGGCTCTGTGTGAGGATCTCTGCCATAGCCTACTGAGTGACAGTTGGAAAAACAATGATATTGCATTGCCAATTGCCTAGAATTGCCTACAAGTCTGAACAGAAGTACTTAATATTGAGGGCCAAATCACACATGATCTTGCTCAGGAAGTCCCTGGCCTTGCAGGCAGGATTGTTCTCCACATCTAGGTTTCAAACTGGAGTGGGATCCTGTCTGCTTGCAAACCACATTGACGAAATAAATGAATAAATAAAAAAGATTTCTTGGAAAAGAATAGCATTATTTTGGAAGCATACATTACAAGCATGGGGAAAACAATTCAATGGGGACTGTACTAAGGACCAGCTTCTAAAAGCAGCATATTATTTGACATTGGAACTATGCAGTTCAGATAAGCACATCCAAGAGAGATGCTGTCAACAATAAATTTTAAAAACAAATTCAGAAAATACGTTAGAGAGAGCTGGAGAGTTATTCAGCTTACAACTGCACAGATTTCTGTTACACAGGCAAAGGGCAGTATTTTATGTTGTAAACTATCATTTTCAGGATAAAGGAGTTACTAGTTTTTATATTTTGAGAAGATACGTTAATATGTAGGATGTCTTCTTTCAAAATATATGAAGAATAGAAGAATTAACAACACTTCCATCTGGTGTAGCATTAATATATTGTTTATCAGTTTGTTTATACAAACATTTATATCCCACCCATGATATACACTAAAATAAACCCAATATAATAAAGCAAAAGCATCAAATAAAAAGGTAACATTTTTGCCAAATGAGAAATTGCCCAACTAGTCTCCTAAGGTAAAGTGTTCTATCATTCATGTGTGGCCATTAGAAAGTTTGGAATTGTCAGTATAGGGTTTTGCAGCAATGACCAAGCTTCTACCTCTCCAGTACATTAATGTTAAAGGCTTCCAAATCTCTTTCCAAAATTAACTCCATCCAGTTCACAAGAAAATGAACAAGCATGAAGGCAGCCAAGAATTTAAATCTATATAGAGGACTTTTGCATGTAAATGTGAAAGTGTAATTTAGAGAAATAAATGTTTAAATAGAATATTTAATATATTGTCATCCAAATTTGAAATGAATTTGAAATTTTAAAAAACCCCATAAACATATAGACCTTTCTTCTAAGATATCTATTTTAAATTGATATCTTAGAAGTAAATTTGCACTTTTAGTTTCCGCAGAGAAAATATGTAGGGATTATGGTTGAAGGAAAAATATTTTCTTACTGGGTTTTCTATCTTCCCAATTTTGTGGTATGCTCATATTATTATCACTCTAAAAATAATCTTTGTTTCTATCTGGAAATGCTAGATTCAGTTAACAAAGAATTGTATTGCCCAACAGCATAGACAAAAAGTAATTCACACTGCTTTTATTTTGTCTCATTATGGCCAGTATGGGTAACTTGGAGAAGACAGGGTAGATGCACAAGGAATTAAAGAGGTCCATGAAAGGGTGACAGAAAGATTTAAAAGAAATTCTTCCAGAATTCACTGATTGGATCAATAGGTTATTGCCTCTGCAGCTTGAATCCTGCACCCTTCTTGATCACAACCTTTGCTGATCACATGCCATAGATGGTAAAACAGTGGTGATGCCCGATCAATTATTAAAAGTGTTACTTCTTCAATGAACTTTATAAATAACAACAACAACAACCTGTCACTGGCTAAGAGCAAGAAAGTTTAAGAAAGAGACAGAGGGAATAATTCTGGCTGCACAAGACCAAGCCTTAAGAACAAATGCATATCAAACCAGATTTGAGAAGACTGCAACAGTCAGCAAATGCTGCCTCTGCAAAGAAGCTGAAGAAACAATGGACCATCACTATATTTAGCTGCTGCAAGATTGAACAGACTGACTACAAACAATGGCATGACAAAGTAGCAACAATGGTGCATTGTAATATCTGCAAGAAATACCATTTGCCTGCAAGCAAGAACTGGTGGGACCACAAAACAGACAAAATAATAGAAAATGAAGAAGCTAAAGTGCTCTGGGACTTTAGAATTCAAACAGATAAGCACCTGCCACATAATACCCAAGACTTAACAATTGTTGATAAGAAAGACAAAAAAGTCTAGATAGTGGGCATTGCAATAGTTGGAGACAGCAGGATAGTAGAGAAAGAACTGGAGAAAATCACAAAATATAAAGTCCTGAAATAGAAGTAGTACGACTATGGCAAAAGAAAGCAAAGATATTATCAATAGTTATAGGTGCCATAGGTGCAATCCCAAAACATCTGGATCACCACTTGAACACCATTGGCATTGACAAAATCACCATCAGTCAATTGCAAAAGGCAGCTTTACTTGGAACAGCTTATATCCTGAGACGATACCTTTAACACCATCAAGCAACAGCATCTGCCTATCCCAGGTCCTTGGGAAGGATTTGATAGGTGGATAAAAATGCCAAATCTAGTCTAAACATCTGGCTGACTGTGTGACCAACCATAGTAATTTAATTTCTGCGGTTCTTCTTTGGATGGAGATTGAACTAACGTGTGTCTCTCCTTTTTCTAACTGGGGAAGCTGAGCTCTCCACATCCTCTGCTTCTTAATCTGTGGATGCAGTGAGAGCAATGTGCATGATAGAGCTCAGGGTATGCTGGATTTATTGATGTTTGTCATAACATTTACATTGAATTAATGTCCTCCATAAAACAATTATGTAGAAGAAGCAAGAGTTAACAGAACTTTTTATCCGAACAGCAAATGTGTGGCTTTAATACATAATATGTTAAATATTATAATACATAATGTATTTAAAAAAGGATTGCACTGTATCATTTTTAATACTAGAAGAGACCTCCAATAGGTCTGTTGTTTTATTTTGGTAATAGTTCCTTACTTGAGCAGGTAGAGTAGAATAGCATTGTATTGAAAGGAAGAGCGATATGCACGATCAAGGGCGTTGGGCGAGGGAGGGCTGGATTTAAAAAAGTCAAGATGGCCATGATCAAAGCCCATCTTGGTATATTTCTCAGAGTTTTGTGAGGAAATTACTTAGAAAAAAAAGATGCACTTTATTTGTATGCCTAAGAAAGATAATACATTTTAAAAGTTTAGTGAAGTTCCTCTTTAGGTAAAGAGCTCAGATCCTGCTGACTTAATGGAGACATCCATGCAGTTTTCTTGGCAACAGTTTAGAAACTGCCATTTCCTTTTTCCAGAGCCTTTTTCTACTCCCAGGTCTATTGTACAGCTGGTATTTCCTGGTGGTCTTCCAGATGTAACGAGCCTTGACCCTGTTCAGTTTCTGAGTCAGATAAGGTCAGCTAGTTTCTGCAACCTGCTGAATTTAGAAACTTAAGGGGAAAAAATGAGCAATTTTTAAAGATCTTAGAAAATCTCCTGACTTTGCTACTACCGTTGGGTTCAGGATAGATATACTTGTGCCAAAACACAGCTCTGCCCAAATTCTGATTTTTTTTTTTTATGAAGCAACAATCAAACAAGTAAGATTATTATTTTTAAAAGTTGGCCTTGCTTGCACAATGTTTATATCAATCATTGCTAGGACTATTTATTCATCAACTAAAAGCTGGCTATTACAAAATGGGCAGAATATGACTATGTGTTTTGACATATATCTTAGCTTTTAGAAGGCCAATAACTTTTAAAGATGGGAATATAGGCATTATGGCTCCATAGAGAAATAATCAGAATCATCTTTATTATGGTCACAGACCAGAACCACAAACAAAAGTACGTTAAAAAATTCATTAAAGTGAATTAAAATACATTAAAATATATTATTAGAGAAATAATATAGTAAACAATTGTTAATTTGTTGCACCAGAGTGACCTGATGATAAATACAACTATTTGTTGGTATCCTACAGCATTCTGAAATCTCTAAACGAAAAGTGGTTACTTTTTAGAAGAGGAATAGCTGCCACATTCGTCTGATGTCATTCTCTTAGAGGAGATGCATATCAGGGAAATACAAGGAATGTTTACATGGAAGTATTTGTATTTAGAAAAGCCAGGGTGGACTGAGAGCTAGGAGAGTTGGGTCATGATCTGTCTAGAAGTTAATGACAACTAACTAAATTGGTTACTGAGAGGGCACTTGTTTCTGCAAGGCAGTCAAGTAGTCAGGCAGAGATTTAGCTAGGAGAGAATCCAAGGTTCAAATTACAATATCTTATGTCAGCTATTCTAGTCAAAATCCATGTTTTTCCATGAACTGTGTTAATCTTCCCCAAATGCAAATATATTTTTAAAAAAGTATCTTTTCTTGGTTACCTGTTACTATTACCAGTTCATATTTTTCTGCATTTATTGAGCCACTAGTATACAGATTCTTTTCTTTTCCTTTTATTTTGAAGATAGCTGAAGAAGACCTAAGGATACTAAAGATATTCTTGGCAGTCTTCACAAAATTCGGCCCATTCTGAGCTTTTCTGACAGCATTACTACAATTTTCTACAATATCTGTGCACTCTCATTTGGTGATTTGTTTTTCCTTCTACCTTCTATTGATGCCATTTCTTTTCTTTTCAGATTTTCACTACATTTTTTGTGCACCCACATAGTGACCAATCATAACTTATTGTGGGGGGGGGGGGGGGAGGAATCACTTTTGAAAAGAGCTTGAGCAAAATGCAAAGCTGAAGAAGCTGCAAAGGAATTTCCAAACTACTTGCTTGAATCAGAATCATAACCTGTAAGGATTGGAAGGGTCCAACACCTGTCCCCTGCAAGAATCCACTAGTACAGCAGGTGTCCTTTGGATGAGAGGAGGACTGAGGGTGGTGTTGGCTTAGGCACTAAAAAGAGCTTTAGTTGTACGCTTTCTATGGGCAAAGAATGGAAGGTATAGCACCCTTCTGATCTGGAAATTAACTATCATCCAACCCTCATGGCTGGAAATAGGATGGTTTCAAAGGTCAGCCAGCCCTAAGTCTTAAGTCCTAAGACAGGACAGGGCCCAGTGAGGTGATATTTTTTGTTTTTTTGTGTTAGAAAGTTTGGGGTTTTTTTTCTTTTATTCAGACATAAGTTCTGAATTTTCAGTGTTAGTTTCTAAAGAACTGTATGTTCGTAAGCACTCAAAACCTGTGCCAGGATTTTGTGCTGTCATGTACCATAAACCCTGATCTGTATCCATCACCAGTAAATATAAAACATTTTCACTTAAAAAATCAAGACTATTGCTTTTTTTCAAAAGCTGTTCCAAAGGTTTATGCTAATTAAACTAGATCAAGAGAAGTCATTGTTCCTCTCTATTCTGTATTCACACTGCATCTATAATTTTGCATCCATTTCTGGGTATCACATTTTAGGAAAGACACTGACAAATTGAAACATGCCCAGAGGACAACAGTAAAAACAATAAGGGGCCTGGGAGGAAAAACTAATAAAGAATATTTGGGGGTATTGTGTAAATTTAACTTGGAAAAGAGAATATGATGGGGAGACATGATTACAGTCTTCAAGTGTCTTTGAAGACTTTGTTTCTGTTCTATTCCAGAAGACAGAGAAAGAAATAACAATTTTAAATTACAAGGAAGTACAGTAGATTTCTGTTGGAGATTAGGAAAAAATTCCTAACTGAAACTGCTATTCATCAATGGAAGAGACTGCCCCTTGGAGATGGTGGATTTTCCTTCATTGGAGGTATTTATATAGAGGATGGAGGGCCATCAGTAGGGATATGCACTGGGCAGAGGGTTGGACTAGATTATCTCCAAGATCCCTTCCAACCCTTACGTTGTATATTTCTCTGAATCCCACTGGACACATGAAAGTTGAAAAAAATAGGAAAACACTGTTCTGACCATCCATAACATCAGCACAGAATCTATGTCCATAACGATTTGTTTGTAGAATGCTTTAGGAACTGTGCTTTTCAGAATTTTTTATTGCATGAAAATAATCAATGTGCTAGCATTCGTTTATGTGCAGTAGTGCATTGAATTTTTCTGCTGAACCTTTGGCTCAAGAATCCATTTCATTCTGGAAAGAGCAATAAAGCCATTAGGAATAGCACTCCTACAAACTACAGAGGGGATAAAATTTCATCATTCATATAGGCCTTCTATTAATTAGTTTAAAGCAGGCTACATGCTTAGTCCAGTAATTAAACTGAGGGCAGCTGCTGTCAGAAAACTGCTGATATGTGCCAATGCTTGCCAGAATGACCATCCAGTACATCTAGTATCTTTCCTCTAATGTAGCATAAGAACAGTAGAAGAGCTTTGCCAGATCAGGCTAAGGCCTACTCTAGACCATCATTTTGATTCTCACAGTAGCCAATCAAATGCCTCTGTAGTGCTCAAGAGCAGGAGGTGGATATAGCCCCTCCTACTGTTATTCTCCTACAACTGGTATATAGAGGCAAAATGTTCCAAACCTGGAGAAAACATTGAGCCTTCGAGACTAATAGACTTTAATGTACCTGTCCACAATGCATTGATCTGATCCCCTTTTACAGACATCCTAGTTGTGCCATTCCCCTCACCTTATGATCCCAAGTATTATGTAACTCACCAGATTCTTGTAAGACCCAAAATGCTGTATCCACTATCATGGCTATTTGTAATATTGAATTATTTCAGAGATGTTTGGACTTGATCTACACTGTTATATAGATGAGAATATTCAGAAAGAATTAACAGCAGGGAAGCCAGGCAGATGCTGTTGTGAAAATGAACATCTTCTTGTGTGTAAAGCCAGATTCACATGCCTTTCTCCTCGGCTGGTGCATCCTCATGAAAGAGTCAACAGTGTGAATCAGAAACTGGAATGATTTTCATATATAGATAATTGAGGGAATTATTTTCTACATATGGCAAGTTTAAAGACCTCCTTTCAAGTTCCATATAATTATTCTCTTCTGTATAAACAAACTAAATTTGTATCTATATTTTATTTTTCTCACATTGCCACTATCATAAAGCAGAAGAAGGTAGCTCTGTGTATCACATTTCACTCATTCTCACTTCTCTCTTCTAAGGCTTCTCTTGGTCTTTCAGTCTCACCTCCTAAACTTTGGAAACAACTGAAGCTCTTCTCAAGAGATGGTGAAGCAATCACTTTTCTTCTGCTTAAAGCATCTAAATGATTCTGTAACTGAAAAGCACGTAGTGTTCCATATTGCTTCTGCTAGCTATAATTTTGATCTCAGAATGGTTTAATAAAAGATATAAAATAATATGTTAAAATTAATTAAATAAGAGTTGCCTAGCTGAGGAAATAAACAATTAGCCCAGCAATTGCTAATAAAGTATTTTTTAATGTCAGTAACTGCTCTAATATAAAACAGAGAAAAAAGGATACAAAAATGAAAATAGAGAACAAAGCAAAATAATAATATATTGTAACACACATTTTTTTAAAAACTGATTTTTAAAAAACAGAGGATGTATGGCTGTGAGAGCTGGACCATAAAGAAGGCTGAATGCCGAAGAATCGATGCCTTTGAACTGTGGTGCTGGAGAAGACTCTTAAGAGTCCCCTGGACTGCTAGGAGGTCAAACCAGTCAATCTTAAAGGAAATCAACCCTGATTGCTCATTGGAAGGATTGATAATGAAGCTAAAGCTCAGATACTTTGGTCACCTAATGCGAAGAGAGGACTCTTTGGAAAAGACCCTGATGCTGGGAAAGATGGAAGGCAAAAGGAGAAGAGGACGGCAGAGGATGAGATGGCTAGATAGCATCACTGAAGCAATGAGCATGAAATTGAGCAAACTCAGGGAGTCAGTGAAAGATAGGAAGGCCTGGCGCAATATGGTTCATGGGGTCACGAAGAGTCGGACACGACTTAGCGACTGAACAACAACAACACACATTTTTTTAAAAACTGATTTTTAAAAAACAGAGGAGTAAACCTTGATCTCACAGAGTAATAATGATAAATATTTCTATTATGTTGAAAAATGTGATGGAATGGAATTATGAAGGCCAAGCTCAGGGAGATAAGTATTTTCTTAGCTCACCAGAACCGCATGGGAGGAACAAGAGGATAAGACTGGCACCTCTCTGAGGAATTCACACTGTTGTGGCTGGAGGACTTTGGGAGCTGGGGTTTTAGTCTGGGAAGATTCTTGCTAGAGGTTGTAGCTAATAAACATAGCTGGACTGAATTTACATGGTCTCTTGGAGTTCCTTGGGCTAGGCCTGACATCAGTCTTCCCAGCTCCCAAAGTCCTCCAGCCACAACAGTGTGAATTCCTCAGAGAGGTGCCAGTCTCATCCTCTTGTTCCTCCCACGCGGTTCTGGTGAGCTAATGCTTATCTCCCTGAGTTTGGCCTTCATAATTCCAATCCATCACAAAAAAGTGCCATAAGCAGAAAGCAAACATATAATCAATCCAAAACTGGGGTTGTACTGTTTTTACATCCTAAATAAATATTTTTTGGGGGGCTACTTTTTTGCTATAATGATAGATTACAAAATTGTATTATATAATTCAAAATCACATCCATATCTTTAAACTATATTACTCATCCCAAAACCATATTAACAAAGTTAGGAATATTAAACCAAAATGGGGACTTCTGGGGAAGAAATGGTGAACTGAAGACCAGCAGAGCTGATGGCCACAGTGAAATGAAGAGCCGGCGAGTAGACCAGCTCTTCATAATTCCTCTCCAGACAAGGAGAGGACTTGAGGTTGCCCACAAGTGCTCCATACAGTTGCTCCTTGTGAGGAGACCACAAGACGTGGTCTCCGGTAGGTTTAGAGCTTTGGGAGACAAGGGAACAGCTATCTTGCTCAAACCATGGTCAGCACCTTCAAAAGGACAATGGGTTTACATACTTTATTTTCTAATCACTTTTGGAAATTATTTGTTAACTGCTTTTCAGCTGTTAGGAACCTTTGGATCAACAGGTTTTAGAGCACTGGGTGAGTTTCCTTCAATCCTTAGCAAAAGAAGTTTTAAACACAAGTTTAAGGACTTAAAATGTTTCTTTTTTCTTAATAAACAGCAACTAGACCTTTGATTTTGGAAAGTTACAAATGGATTAAGGGTCCAGATGGATTTGCAGTAAGAGTTTGGAATTAATTATAAGAATCCTTCCCATCAAAAAATGCTTTTGTTTTGAATTCTCTTTAAAAAATAGATAGGATGAGACTTTGAAGATTGGACACCAGAGGGAACCAGAAGGAACTAAAGATTACAATTAAAGGAGAAGAACACTTAAATTTGACTTACTAATACAGAATGGAACAAAATAGTTTAACATTGGACATATTGAAGGATATTTTTAAACAATGGACCCAGAAGTTAATGTTAAGAGTGTCTAGAGCTTCTATAGATAGACTACGTTTAAAAGATGTTATGGAGGAGGAACAAGTTTTATCAGACAAGATTGAGACTGATCTGAAAGTGGATTTTAAAATGACATTTAAAAGAATGATATGGAAAAAATGCTGCACTGGAAATACAAAAGAAACTGGCCAATGATTTAATAATTAAAAGGGATATACAAGTAATGAACCAAGAGAGTGACCTGGATAATTTTCATATATTGGATTTACCAAAGAGGCTTGTTAAAGCTTTGAAGAATTTTGTGAGAAGGGATAAGGAAAAAATGAAAAGAAATCAAGTTCTAGGATATTATTTGAAGGGACTAAAGATCAAGATTGTTGGTCAAAGGACATCCTCTATCAGAGAGGAGAAAAGCTGTATAAGTTGCTGACTCTCAATCTCAGCCTGTAGGTCTCACTTTAGAGGGTCATAACTATCTGATGAATGAAGTGGGATGTTGTTACTTACAGGAGATGCTGGCTTGCTTGTGATGTATCTGCCAACTTTCTGTTGTTTCAGAGGCTTAGATGAAGTCTGTGTTGCAGAAGGTGTCTGCTGCTTCTTCTTCCTTTTCCCCATGACAGTAGTGCAAGTATTCTTTCTATAAAAAGGACTGACTCAATAATAGCAATCATAAAAAGGTAGTAAAATAATAAAAGATGAGGTTAAGGGAAAATAAAATGATCTGAAAATAATAGTAATAGAATAAGAAGGCTTTTAGGAGGAACATTATAAGGGTTGTAACCATCTTGCCATTTTATTTCCTCCCTCTACTATCAAGAAGTTCTTCCTCACATCTAATCTGTATCTGTATCCTTGAAATGTCATCCCATTAATTCTAGTCTTACCCTCTGGAGCAAGTTAGAATTAAGTCCAAACCCCCTACAGTCTGACTGTAGAGGGCAGATGGAATGGCCTTGAGGAACAAGAGGAAGAGCCACTACCAAGGCAATGGTCAAATAAAAGGGGCCTGAGTCTGGGGCAAGAATGTAACGCTAGTAATCATCTCAGACAAGCCCCTCCCTAGTTCACAAGAAGATAAAGGGAGGGAGGGGGGAAGTGCATTCAGACTTGCAAGATTCTATTACTATAGCTTTACAATAAAAGTAATACTGACCTACATGGCATTTGTTTTCTAGTCTGATCTACCTTGAAAGGCTGACAGATATCTGAAGACAGCTATCATGTCCCCTCTCAACCTTCTCTTCTGCAAGCGAAACATATCTATCTTTCACCATCTTGGTAGTTCTTCTCTTTTCCAGTTTATCAATGTCTTTTTAAAACTGGGATGTGCAGAACTACAATACTCCAAGTGAGGCCTGATCAAGCCAGAGTAGCAAGATAATTACTTCCCACAATCTTGACTCTACACTTCTCTTGATGCTCCTCAAGATGTTGTTGGCCTTCCGTGCAGCTGCATTACACTGTTGTGACATTTTGAGCTTGTAATCCACTAGTATACCCAAGTCCTTCTCACATGTGTTGCTTTTGAGCCAAATTTTCCCCATTCTGTACATCTTCCACTTTTCTTACTTACATGCATGACTTCTCATTTCACCCTATTGAATTTCATTCTATTTGTTTCTGCCCACTGTTCTAACCTAAGCCTTTTTGAATTTTTCCCTCTCCTCCCATGTATTAACCACTCCTTCTAGCTTCGTATTGTCTGCAAATTTGGTAAGCATTCCCTCAATGCCCTCATTCATATCATTTATAAAACTGTTGAACGGCCCCTGGCCCCTGTGGCACCCCATTGAGATGCCTTTCCAGATAGTATGACACCATTTATAACTACCCTTTGATATAATCCTTGAGCCAACTGTGGATCTACCTAATGGTTGAGTTGTCAAACCTGTATTTGACCATACACAGAGTTTAATCTTGTCCTCCTGCTCTTTAATATCTACATGAAAATACTTACAGTAGCACATTCTTATGGAGATTTGGAATGAGATGTTCATCACCAAGATCATAGATATACAATTTTCTCTAGCACAAGGTGCTCTAGGCATTATGTGGCATGTTAAAGGTCACACCATAGAATTGGTTAATAGAAATATTAGAGGGTCACACATAGCCTATGGAATTTGAATAATCATCAACTGCCTGCATGATAACTATTTCAGCTTGTGATGTTGCAGAACTGCTACACTGATTCTTGAGCATGGTAATGGATTGGGTGTGGGAGAAAATAGCTGTGCTGATGAAGGGTGTTCAGATACAATCCTGCTGTAAATTTACTGAAATAACAGTTAAACTAGAGGTGCAAAATAAATTCCCCCCATAGTATACAGAATTTTTAACTGGTTTAGACTAATTTATCATCTATGTCTTACTTGGAAAGAGATGGGTAAGTTGTCAACAAGAAAGAAGGTGTTAACATTCATATTATGCCAATGCTTCATCAACTATACTAGTTTTCCACTTACAGATTCAATTTAAATACGTAGTTGACTTTGACCTTCAATGCTTTTAACTTATTTTTATCTATTTAGTTTGTTATGTTTAAATTTTTGTTAAAAACTATGATATTTTGATTGAAAGGTGGGACAGAAATCTTTTGAAATTTCTGCTTTTATATAAAATCTTAGTATAATCAAATCCTTCTAGCTAGGGAGAATTAGGATGTAGCACAAATCAGTTGACCTATGGCTGAAAATCTTTGTTGCAGTTAGTAAAGTCAAGACACAGCATTCTGAATTCCCTAACCTTAACCCTAAAGTTAAATCTAGATTACTTGGCAGAAAACTTTATATCATACAGGGGACAGCCTTCCAACATTGTAAAGTTTTTAGCTTATCAGTTAACTCACAGTGGAGCATTTAAAAACAGTTAAAACTTTTCCAGATCCCCATAATAGCTAGTGTCAGTCCTGGCATCATTTATATAAGAATGAATGGTTAATTACTAAGTCAGATTATTGTTTTAAAGGGCAATTTTGAAATATTAAATGTATGACTGAGTCAAAAGAGTTTAGTTGACTCTTGTAGGTTTTCTAGGTGATATCTGTGAGATCAGAGGTTGCTGCAGCATCCTGACTGAGAGTCACTGGGCTACAGCATCTTTCTTCAACAAGCAGCCTCCTATCTTCATGACGAGACAGAAATCCAGGAACTTGCTTTGGCTCTGATGCATCCTCCTTATCATCAACAGTCATGCCTCCTATATTAAGTTTTTGAAGAACAGTTGTCCAGCTGCTCTATGATACCTCTGCTGGCTGAAATTACTTATGGCTTGTCTGGTTTTAAGATCAGATTTGCCAACAGAATTTTTTGGCAGAAGATCTAAAAAATGAAAGCACTAAATTATATCACATCCCAAACCCAGCTAGATTATGGGGATGCTCACAATGCTGGCATGAAGTTGGACTGCATTGAGGGTAGTCCCAAATAATGTGTAACCTTGAATTCAATGGAAGGACAAAAAGCCATCTTGTTCTGAGTTAGGAATAGGTTGGATTGAGCCAGCTTAATGGCAGCTTAGCTTTTCACCTTTTTAGTGCTCAGTATTGGTTGTATTTTCACCATTTTAGCACTCTGTATTGGTTAACTTAGTAACATTGTCAGATAAGATTCAGTGTTTTTTTATATCTCTTGCCTTACTTGACAACTGCTTAATTATATTCATTAGAACTGCAAATTTGAATATATTTTTCATTTCAGGTATATAGAATTTTCTGTTAATTTGTTCCAAATATCACTTAAGTACAAAAAGAAAATCCATCAACCTTAATTTTCTCCCATAGTGATGTCTGGAATGGAATCTGAGAAGAAAGTTGGAACATCTATCTTCAAAGTTATACTGGAGGACTTAAAATCTTAAAAACTTAAAATTAAAGCCTTTTGTCAGAATCTTTGCAATCAATGACTTGCACTGCTAGTTCACTTGCTTCGTTTCTGCCATTACAGTAGAGAGGGAGGAAAGGAGAGAAGGTTGGAATGTTAACCGTTAGGTGCAGATGGGCCATTATCTGGCTGTCAGGAATGCCCAAGGTCGTACCAACGTGGGAACCTGAGAACATCTTCGACATGTGCAAGAGAAATTCAAAGACAGAAGTGGGGGGTGTGTGTGAAATGGGAGTGAGGTAAAACTAAGTTTTGGCGTGCGTGGGACTCAGTTCCAGCTAAGTTTCTAGAGCTGTTCACTACTTTCCAATAAATGAACTTTCCTTTGAACCTGCATTGGTTTCAAGGAGAGTTGCTTTCATTGGCAACTGAGTACCGCGGTTCTTACACCGTTATTGTTCTCTTCAGATATCTACTGATGGTATTTGAGGGATGAAACCAAGAGTTGGATATCTTAAGAAGTATATCATAGGGGCTCTGTTACAAGTCTTATTCTTGCCATCTCGCTTACATCTTCTTGGAGTTCAAAAACATGTTGAACATTGTCATCCAATCTCTTATAAAAGTTAATATATGAGAAATTAATTTTGCCAGAAAGCTATCAATTGGATAGGGATAATGTTTGTCATAACATTTCTCAGGTTTATAGCTGAGAAAGATCTTTCATAGGATGCTTGAGATAGAAGAGAATTTAAACAAAGTTGAGGATCAATCAGGTATAAATGATCTCTCTGTATTACACTACGGAGGTGGCTAAAAAATGTGAACTTTTCTCCAGAGTCAGGAGTTGACAAGGGAGAAGAATCTAAAATATTTCAGTTCCTGCAATTTGTACAAAACTGACAAATGACAAGTAGGTTCCCATGGCAAAGAAAAGGAGCTCAAGGTGGGTAGAAGTTCCTAATGAAGATAATATTAAAAGCATATCTGCTAACAATTCCAAAGAAGAGGAAAATGGAAGACATCAAAAGAAGCCAATCTGGCCAAACACAAAAAACTTGGTGAAGATCTAGGAAGAAAAAAAAGTCAGGTACAGGAAATGGACAGAAGGCCAGGTCACACAGTATAGGCACATAGCCTAGAATGGTAAAGCTGGTGTAAGGAAAGTGAAAATGCAGAATGAGCTGAGGTTAGCAAAAGCTGCTAAAAACAATAAAAAGGGCTTCTTTTAGATATGATTTAAAAAAAGGCAAAAAATCAGTTTACCAACTCCACCAGAAAATTATGAACACCAGGATGAGAGCATAACTGAAGCTTGAATTGATAAGATATGTGGTCAGAAAATACATTTACTTTAAATTATTTTAAATTTTCAGGACCAAATTAATTGCATCTTATAATTTTCCTGAATTATATATATATATATATATATATATATATATATATATAAATATATAATTATATATTATTTGACCTTATTTCATTTAATGAAATGGCATTTTTGCTTCATTATACTAGACAAAATAACAACAATAGTCTTGCCTTTCTTCTTCTGGATGCTCAAGGGAACAGAGATAGTAAATTTTCCCTAACTTTATTCTCACAACAAAACTGTTGTGAGTTACACTGGGCTAACAGATTTGACTGACTCGGTGAGCTTCATATTTCATTGGGGTACTTGAATCTTGGTCTTCCTGGTCACAATCTCCTAGTTACATTGTTCTAGTTCTCAAAATACTGAGAAAGAGATGGAAAATCTAATAGTTATTATCTTTTAGACTTAATCAGATTAAGCATGAAGGATTATAGGAAAATATATAAAGTTTTAGACTGAGAGGGCTTTTTTCAGTTTTATTCTCCCTAAGCACAGGTATTTCTGCAGAGAGTGAGGGCCTTTTAAATCTGTATTGTACTGTAGAACCTAAAAAATGTTATCCCAGTGAGAGAGTCTATAATTTTTGCATGGTAAGACCAACCTATTTCTGTCTACTTTCACTACAGTATAATTAAGCACACCAACTTAAGTCAAAAGGAGGAGATAGGCTGTGGTGTGTATCATCTCTTTTTTACTTAGGAGAGGAATTCCAGTATTAATAGATACTCAATTCTATTCTAAGCCCCACATTCTCCCCTTATACTCCCAAGATGTATGCTGATGAATTTATGGACAGATGACCCAGGTACTGACTAGACTTGGGAAGAAACCTAGGATCATCCTTCATAGACAAAGCTTCTCAATAGGTTAAACATGCACTAGAAAATTTTGGAGTCAGATGTTGGGTGAACAATGTTCTGTGAACATTGATTTGGGTGGCCAGCTGATAGTAACTTGAGCTCGAGGAGGAAAATTCATCACAGAGTATGAGGATAAGACTGTGATCAGATATATTATGCAAATATATGCTATATTAGAGAAAAATCATGCATTAAAGTTGTGTATCAAAGTAATGAAATTGGAATAAATATTAAAAGGGGGTACCAGATATATTTTCTGCATTTATTCATTTTTTTTCTAGTTTTGATGAGGGGCCCTAAGTCTGATTTAAATCTGACACAATCCATATATATGAAAGAAAAGACTGAATTTAAAAAGCAAAGGAAGCTATCTTACAGGTCATCAATCTCTTCATGTTTATGTGACTCTTCATGAGGCTGCATATTAAATAAAAATGAATTTGGGTAGAATACGATGGCAATTAATGAGATATATTTTTCTGAAATTTCTTTTAGCTTCCAAATACTAGGAAACGAGTATTTTGTTATCCGCAGAATTTCTAAAATATAGATGGCTGGCAACATAAGCTGCATATTAGCATTGGACAGAAGAAAGAGTTCAGCCTTTGTTGACTTTAACGATTTATTCCAATTTTTATAGAACCAGCTGAGTCATCTGAAAATGTACCAATTCCAAATAAATATTGGAATAAGAAGTATGACCTGCTGAATTTTGACGGTAATGCATTCATTAAATGCACAAGAATATCAGAATGGAGACCCTGGGACAAATAGAATACATGATTTGCTGTTTTAGTTATTTGAGTTTTTAATTCATATTCTTTCTCTATTTGTTATTTGCCTTTATGATACACTGGATATTTTCTGGGTGGAAAAGCAATAAATAAAGACAACCTGGCTTTGGTCAACTTTCAGTAAAAAAATCCACAATAGTTGTGTATGGTGCAGTCCACTCTCCCATTTTAGGGAAGGTTGTTGAGAAAGTGGTTGGATTACAGCTCCTGAGGGCCTTGAAGAAACAGATTATCTGGACCTTTTTCACTCAGGATTCAGACCTGGATATAACACTGAGATGGCATCGGTAGCACTTGTTGATGACCTCTGGTGGCTTGGGATGGGGGGTAGGGTTACCCAAATCAACTGTCTCATATAGATTCTTTACTGAACCTTATTGCATCTCCAGCCAAACTTAATATTATATATACTGTATGTATGTATACACACACACACATGCAAGATATCTGAATGCATATATAGATCCATATAACATCACCACATCTACGGAGCCAAATATTAGGGAAGAAGAAACATGTATGTATACTGATTATGTTTTGAGCAATATTTTGAAATATTGGAACTAACATATTGGAACTAAAACTCACTTGCAGACTGAAATTTTCCTCTCAGATAAATTCACATAAGATCTTTACTTACCTTGTTTGGAATTTTAACCTTAATAATTTAGCTCATCAGTCCTAAAAGATGCTGAAATAACTTATAAAAGTTCATGTTCAAGAAAGTGTAATCTTAAGTACTGCCTTGCATCATTTTGGTTATGTGTGGAGCTATTTCTGCGCACATGAGATATATTTCAGCATAGCATGATTTTCAAACAATGGTACACTGAAAATTTGTTCCTTGCGAACACAGAAAATGATTGAATATACTGGAATATCTCCTTGTGCCTTTGCATGTCCTTTCTTCTCTGCACATTGCCTGTTCATGATGCATAATGTGATTAGTAATGGGGAAACAAATTTGTAATTCTTATGGTAGGAGGGATTTATAGAGGCTATTTAATCTTGTTTCTAGCATAAGAATTCAAGACTATTGCTAGAGGAGTATTTGTAAAATCAATTCTTAGGTAACATTAAACTTAATGAGGCATTACTTGAGAGCATGCTTCATAGAAGTGGAGAGGAGGGTAACAGAACAGCTGGAAATTTCAGGGAAGAAAAATGAATTTTCTATTAAATCTTCATTAGTTTATGAATAATATCCTATTTGTAAATAAGTGCAGAATTACTTTACAAAAGTAAACTATACAGAAAAACTATTGCAACAGTCTCTAAATATTTTAGTTCAATGGATTCTTTTGGAATGTCGAGAACATCATGAATATTTTTTTATTATTCAGGCTGAGAAAAACAACCACCACTAGTTTTTATAACTTTTTAAAACATCAGAATGGGATAAAATGTGTAGAAAATTTAGAACATAAATGAAAGAAGCAACCCCAAACAGATAGAAATAGGTCCAGGGGCTACCCTTTTTCTACTTTTTTTCCCCCTATGGCCTATACATTTTTTTTTTTTTTTGCTTTGAGACAAAATGTAATGACATTTGTAGAAAAAAATTATCTTATGATGAGGAATATCTGCCAAACTTCAAGCACATAAACTGAGGCCTTTTTTATGCAACAGAAAGGGTTAATTGTGTCTCTTTATGAATGGACAGAATGACAGAGTAGAGGGTACATTGATAGATCAGTCCTGATATGATTCAATTAAAATTTGAGTTCAGGATCCAGAGGGAAAGATATCTGATTCAAACTGATTCAAAGTTTTGTTTAAAAAACTAGCAATAGGCTATAATGCACAAGGGCCAAAATACCTGCTACTGTTTTATTTTTGGCAAAACAGGATGAAAATAGTAGCAGTGTTCTTTAGAGGACATTAATCCTGCCAAGTTTCAGCTTCTTTAAGTTCATCTTTAATAAATATATGAAGTATTTCTCTTTTACCTCTTTTAAGACAAGTAGTATAGAATGGACAAGGAACTCCGCAGCAGCTGCCTTGAGAATTGTCCAGGATATAGCCCAAGTTAAATTGATAGTGCACTGATACAGGAACCATCTTAATCTAACTTCAAAAACTATTTCAAATTATTTATTTTTTGGCTTGTTTTTCTGGACTGCCAAGCTCAACCTGATAATGGAGAATGCCTGTTGACTTGCAGAGTAATGTAGTTTTGCAGCTTCTGATCATTAACGTCTGTGGAGTGCCAGACAGGTTGGCTTAGCTGATTGGCAAGCTTGGGTCCTACCGGGAAGAGAGATTGGGTAAAGCTGTTAGGCAAGATAGGGCACAGCTGCATAAAGGTTAAGTACTTTATGTTAGTGAAGGATTGCCCTTCAGAGATGACTTTACCCCATTCCTGACAGGTGCCAGATTTGATGGCGGTGGCTGGAAAAAGCATATGTGTCCAATCGTCTGAGAGGCTGGTAGGCCTTGGCAAGGTGAGGGTTCTGGGCAGAGGGCAAAAGGTCCAGTTTATCAGCATAGGGAGACTGTGCTAGGTAAAGCAGGTGGTCAGGCAGACCGGTACATACAGCAGAGGAAGATGTTGGAAACTAAAGAGCCTTTTTTTCTTTTTAGTTGTTGCCTATTTTGTTTTTGTCTCTGTTCTTTTTTTCCCCCCCAAATATGCACAAACAATAAGTAACAATACGGTGGAGACTTTGTACAGGTAGTCCTCAGTTAACAATGGTAACTGGGGCCAGAATTTCTGTTACTAAGGCATGCAGTTGTAAAGCACAACGTACGCGACTGCATGCTTAGTGACCACAATCCCTGCAGTCCCTGTTGCCATGGTTAAGCAAGGATTGTGGATCATTAAGTGAGGATCTCCTTGTAACTTCCTGCCAGCTTCCAGCAACCAAAATCAGTGGGGAAGCCAGCAGGAAGTTGCAAGTCTGGGGCAAGCATGGCGGGGCTGGGGAAGGATGCATGAGAGTGTGCAGGTGGCTGGCGAGGCATGGTGCAAGTGCAGCAGGGCTGGGGGAGGGTGCATGAGAGTGCAAGCAGCCCCAGAACTGTGGTACAGCAAGAAGCCCCAGAGCTGCAGCACAAGAAGAAACCTCAGAGCCTCCCTGCACGTGGCCAGGATGGTGAGCACAGTGGTGAGAAGGCAGGTGAAGGCAACAAAGGTCAGATGGAGATGTGGCAGGGGCGGGAGGGAGGGCAGTTGTAAATGCGGGCTGCCACAAATTTTTATCACATAACCACAGGGCATTGCCACAGTCATAAGTTCAAGGACCAGTTGGAAGTCCATTTTTTCAGTACCATTGTAACTATGAACAGTCACTGAATGAATGGATGTTAAATGAGGACTACCTGTATTAAGTCATGAGCGTAAGACAGAAACCTTTATTGTACAACAAATATTTTGATGTAATTTGTAGCTGCTTCTTAATGTTGTATTCAGCTCTGCATGTAAAAGCTAAATAATCTTATGCTTATTAACTTCAACATTTTAAATATAGTTATTACTGATATAATACCTTTCTTTTTTATCTTTAATGGTCTAAGCTATCTGAACATTAAAGTGTTAATAATCTCTAGCCAATACCGTATAAAGACCAGTATACTGAAATAATATAATGTATTATGTATGTCTTCTAACAATATAATAAAATCATTTTTTAAAGAAGAAAAATTTGGCACCTAACTTGTTAATACATGCCTGTATTTTAAATTTTAAAATAAATCTGCTGGTACAAAAAAAGAAAGATACAAAATAAAAAAGATACCCCTACTAAAAAAAAAGAAGGAAGATGTTGGAATGGCATTGGTGGGCAGCTGGCATAGAAACAGAATGTGCCAAATGATCTGATTTCAAAAACTATGCCAAATGCAACAGACAAGCTGAGGCGGACTGAGGCGGGAGGTGGGCCAGGCCTAATAGTAACCCCAGTGGCTTGTTAAATGAGGAAGCAGTGAACTGTCTGGAAATCAGACCTCGAGACAGCTGAATGCTTTGTTTTCATTGTTGTGAAACTGAAACCTCCCAGGCCAGGCAAACAAATTTAAATGTAAGAGTTGACCCAAGAGGGTCTTCTGGATCAGTCCTGAGCCCATATTCAGAATGCTGAGAGCTGAGTTGAATTCCCAGTTGTGTACGCACAAAATGTACCATTCCTTTGATGCAAAGAAGTTAAAAGTAAATAAAGTGAATGAAGCTCAAAGCAACATTTGCTTTTTCTCCCCCTCCCTCACTTACACAATCAGAAAGACTATAATCATAAAACAAAATTAAAACAAAGAAAGCAATAGTTTTTTGCAGATAATGCTCATCCACAGGCCAAATGTAAAGCAATATACAGTGGTACCTCAAGATACGAATTTAATCCGTTCTGTGACTCTGATCGCATGTCGAATTGGTCGCATTCTGAAGCACGTTTTCCCATAGGATTGAATGTAAATACGGTTAATCCGTTCCACCCTCTGAATTTGGTCGCATTCTGAAGCACGTTTTCCCATACGGTTCAATGTAAATAGGGCTAATCCGCCCTCCGAATTTGGTCGCATCCTGAAGCACATGTCCCAGGCGCAGCGGAGAAAAAGGAAGTGCTAATCAAATCTTTCCTTTGTGCATAGCCCTTGGCGCGCCCGACAAAAGCACAGTGAAAGCAATGGGGGGAAAGGCTTATGTGGCGCGTGCGCGCACGCACACCCCACTCATTCCTCCCCTCTTTCCTTCTGCAAGCGCACGCACACCCCACTCATTCCTCCCCTCTTTCCTTCTGCAAGCGCACGCACACCCCACTCATTCCTCCCCTCTTTCCTTCCGCGCGCGCACGCACACCCCTCATTCCTCCCCTCTTTCCTTCCGCGCGCACACGCACACCCCACACTCATTCCTCCCCTCTTTCCTTCTGCAAGCGCACGCACACCCCACTCATTCCTCCCCTCTTTCCTTCCGCGCGCGCACGCACACCCCACTCATTCCTCCCCTCTTTCCTTCCGCGCGCGCACGCACACCCCACACTCATTCCTCCCCTCTTTCCTTCTGCAAGCGCACGCACACCCCACTCATTCCTCCCCTCTTTCCTTCCGCACACGCACGCACACCCCACACTCATTCCTCCCCTCTTTCCTTCCGCGCACGCACGCACACCCCACTCATTCCTCCCCTCTTTCCTTCCGCGCACGCACGCACACCCCACACTCATTCCTCCCCTCTTTCCTTCCGCGTGCGCACGCACACCCCACTCATTCCTCCCCTCTTTCCTTCCGCGCGCGCACGCACACCCCACACTCATTCCTCCCCTCTTTCCTTCCGCACGTGCACGCACACCCCACTCATTCCTCCCCTCTTTCCTTCCGCGCGCGCACGCACACCCCACACTCATTCCTCCCCTTTCCTTCTGCAAGCGCACGCACACCCCTCATTCCTCCCCGCTCTTTCCTTCCCCGCACGCACGCACACCCCACTCATTCCTCCCCCTTTCCTTCGCAGTGAAAGCAATATCAGGCGCTGGGGGGCTTCCCCACGCACCCACCCACCCCCGCGCTGATTCCTCGCCAAAGGAAAGAGCAAATTTCCCCATAAGGTTCAATGTAAACACAGTTCTGAAAATACAGTATGCATTTTATTTTTAAACCACAAAAACATGAAAAAAAGCACAGTATGAAGAGGGAGAATGGGGTGGGGAGGCAGTTATTGTTTGGAGGGAGAGTCCCCCTCCAAAGGGACTTCGGGGAGATCTCCTTCAGGGGTTTCCTCTCTTCTTTGCCTCTTAGCTGCAAAGCCTTATTCTTGCCAAGCCTGCTCTGCATTTTCTTTGGAGCCATGCTGACAAGCACACCAAAAACCTTCCAAACGCCACAAAACACACCACAAGCCTCACCGAATGCCTCCTTGCTACCGCGATCTCGCCCACAGGAAGCCGCGACCACGTGGCAGCAGGGCAAATGGCTTTTCCTTTTCCTTTTTCCTTTCTCCATAGCGACAAAAGCACAGTGAAAGCAATATCAGCGCACAGCCGGGAGCGGGAGCTCCCCCCCCCTCAGATTTCATTAGCAGTTCCTCTTTCTGCATTGCTTTCCTTGGGCTTTTGTCCTCCCGCTCAGATTTCATTAGCACTTCCTCTTGGAAGCCGCGACCACGTGGCAGCAGGGCAAATGGCCGCGGATCCGGTTCGTAGCTTGAGGTGGAGTTCGCATATTGAGGTAAATTTTTGCGGCCAGAGCTGGTCGTATCTTGAAATTTTCGTAAGATGGGGCGTTCGTATATTGAGGTACCACTGTACTTTGAGGAAGATGTTTGTTGGGTTAGCCTTGTGACCCATTCACTCAGTGGTCTAAAGGTTTGACCCAGGAGTATATACTAAATTATCCAGTCTTGAAGTGAGGAATTGTTGCTTAAGTTTGCTTCAGCTTTGTGCTGAAATTAATACACATGAGAGTGTTGAAATCTACCAAAACTCAGAACAGTGCATAGAGTTGCACGACATGTCCTGAAGAGGCACATTGCTCAAAGTCCAATTTAAAGCAACATAACACAGACAACAAAACGAACAGCAGGGTATGCTGTTGGTGTGTTTGCACACTTGATAGATCCAACATTAGCTAATTCAAAAGTGGCAGATTGCTTTCAGGAACAACAGCATCACTAACTCAGATTCCAAATCTGCTGACCTACTTGCTTATTTGGAACATTGATTGACAGTCAAGACAGCTATTGGCAGGCAACAGTGGCCAGATCCTGTCACATCTGACTTTAGATTGCTCTGCATCCCCAGAGGTTGCTAGATAACTTTTCCACTTCCTCAGACAGATGGGCTAAAAAGGGATGTCTCATATCACTCTCTTTGTTTGGCTGTACTTCAGACCCCAACTAAGAAGGTTACCCTTTTGTATTTACAGTCAGGACTGTGATGGAGAGTCATCTTCTAGTATCATGTTGTTATTGTCCCAGCTGGGAATATCCATTTGATTTTCTTGGTAAAATACTGAAGTGGGTTGCTATTTCTTTCTTCACTGAATCATGACCAATCATGACCTTCACCACTGCAAAGTAACAATTCATGAAGGATAGCTAATAATAATCTGAGTGGTAGCTCAATTTAGTTTAGTTTATAAAGCTTCTCTGAGTTGAATAAATATATAAAAGTCATATATTTTAGATCTTCCTTTGTATGCTAAACAAAATGACATTTCTGGAACTTCACATATCTTAAATTTCATAGCTAAAGATAGCCAAGATTACACCAGAAAATTAACTATAACAGTAGTTGACTGAACAATCAGTTGCATCTCATTACAAGATGTTAATTAAACTAATCAAACTCTGGAATTCATTTCATGCTTAAAATTATGAGGGATGAAAGTGTAATTTAGAACAGAGTTTCTCCCCATTCAGTTTCTATGATATTAAGAGCTCTTCTTTCCCTGTTTTATGTACAACAACACAGGAACTGAAACTTTATTGAAATCAAAAAGAAAAAAAAAGTCAACTGAATTATTATGTTATATGAAATAACAAGAATATTGTTGTAGCCATATAGATTGCCACATTTATTTTGGTGGTCATGCAACATGCTGTTTATACATATCTATGGGTTTGGCCATGCCCTCTGGATTTTTTGCTTCAAACAGCAGAACTTACTTTCCATTACTTTAAGTTCTGCTACTTTCAAAAGCAGTTTGCCTTGCACATTATTTCTATTAATTTTATATGCTTCTACTAATTAATTAATTTCTATTAATTTGATATCTAATTAATTTGATATCATGGGATAAACATATATTGCAAAATGCCCACAATGTTCATACTTTTTTTTTCTTTTCCCACACCTGATGAATTTGGAATGTAGAACTGTGTTCTGAACATAAAGAATTTCATACTAAGATCTGAATGTCAACTCTTGCACAATTGCTCTGGGAGCTACATCCTTATATCTAATTCATCTAGTGTATCCAGTGTAGAATGAGAATTTGTTGTTATGGTAACTGTAAAAAAAGCCTATTGCCAAACCTGTCCCCTTTTAGTGAAGTGTGTGTGTGTGTGTGTAGGTTTTAGTTAGCAATGAATGCAAGACACACCATCCATCATAAATCCCAGAACAGTTGAAGCGTCCTATGCACATGTTTTGAAGACAGAGTGAGCTGTAGGGAGGAAATTGCATTTCCCCATGGGAATCTTTCTTTACTTGAAAAATCTGTGTTAAAGTTAGCTAATTGATTAATATATGTGGTAGGCAAAACTCCAAACCATACTGAGTGACATTTGAATTGAGTTCAGCAAGGAGAATGATTTCTCCCACCAAACAGAACTAATTCCAGATCCAGTTTAGACTCTGCTTCTTTTTCAATGACATTCTTAAAAATATGAATTACATCAAAATTTAAAAAATCTAGAAAAAAATAGAAAAAGACATGGCAGGGGTCACCAACATGGTGCCTCATGTGACAGTAAACCTTAGTTGCCTGTCCTGGCTTTTACCTTAAAAATGATGCTAATGACCAATGTTAGCTTCCAGAATTATTTTAATTTCCAAGAATACCTTGGAGCCCCAAATACGTTTCTTGAGAAAATAAAAAAAAATAAATGGGCAGCTACTGTTTAGAAGTGTTCCCACTGGCCTCAAAAAGGACAACAGTAAGGAGTGTCCTGTGGGAAAGGGAACAGCATTTTGGTAAATCTTTGGGCTTTAAAACAGTAATGGTCCCTCTGCAGGGATAAGGGACCTATTTGGATAGCTGCACACACATCTGGAGGGTTTTCTATCCAAATCTTGCTTGATCTCTGAAAATGGTGAATGGACTAAGCAGCTGACCCAATCACACCCAAGCTTCCCCACCTGCCACCCTCCCAGCTAGAGAAAATAGAGCTTTCTGATGAGATGTAAAACAGTTTGGTAGGCAGCTAGGATGAAGGTAGAAGGCAGCTGTTTATTCTGGAACTTCTGTTTCTGAAATTGAACCCAAACCATCCTAAGGCCTTTGTATCTAACCCGTTTTTCCTTTGAAAATTTTCACTTGAAGAGGAGTCCTTCAGAATTGCTGGATTATTTTGTAACATACAGTTTGTCTTAAGACAGACATTATCCTCCAATGTTTTATTTTTTAAGAAATATGAATAGACAATCACAGATATAGCTGTTCTATAAATAGACCAATTCACTTTAAAGCTTCATTGCAAAAACATGAATTAATCATGATGATGATATTACCAGCAAAGCATTAGACTGAAACATACGGCAGCTTTTTTTTTTTTCCCTTAATCATCAGTTGTCATGGCATAGTCTCTATGCTGAACTCATTTTCAGAATACTGGCTCCCTGTCTGTGAGATTAATTTCTTGGATTGTTATGGAGCCTTGTCCTCCAACCAGCTCTTGTCATGAATAGCAAATATGCCCGATATCTAAAATGAACTTAGGATGAAGATACTGTTTATTTCTGACCAAAGTCTTATGCTGTGACTTTTTCTGCAGTTGGTTTACATTATGGCAAATGAGTGTGAATATTCTATTTTAAAGCAGGAAGGCCCCAGAGCTGTGAGAAAAAGGAAGTATTGGTATGAAGACCTGATATTGCTCTTTTTTTCTGCTAGTAGTTGGCAACGTACGTTGCATAAATAATGATTTAAGACAAATGTAGTGTTCTAGGGTCCCCATTTTTATAGAACCTGCCCATATTATGGTAAGGCTTTGCTCCAGTTATTTAGGAACTATTTGTTCCTGCGTTCAAGAAACTGTCTCTAGGGGAAGTACGTGGACATTGGGTACCTGTCAGTTTCTTACCTAGTTCCTGACTGAAAACTTTCAATGTTTCCTTTTTATATAATTAGGTTGTTTTCCTATGCAGATCATTTCCTTCTTTTTGTTTTATAACTAAATATGTAGAAACAAAGGATGTTTTTTTTCTTCTGTCAAGTTATACATGTGTTTTTTTTTTCTTCTGCCTAAATATATACAAGTGGATTATAGCAGCTTCAGTTAGGGCTCTCTGTAGGGTGTAAGAGTTGCCACATTCAGCGCCGAATGAAACCCTCGCGAAACACAGATTCAGATGAAAGTAGTTTACTCGGGTGTAATGCACATGGTTACAGGCAAAGCCAGAACTGGCTTCAATACATTTACATTAGTTTATATAGGGTTCCCTTCCCGTGCTCCGTAAGACCCTCCTGGCTTCCGCCCCTGCCCATACTTGGTTTTCCCTTGCCCGTGGCATCCCCCTCCCCTCTTCTAGATGGCAGGTTCAGCCATGGTCCTTTGTTCATGGCCGCTGTGCTGGTGTGGCAGTTCTCGTGCGGGCGAGCTTGTGATTGCTCTTAATGAGTTGGCGATCGCTGCTCGAGCTGCGGAGCTCCTGTTTCCATCGTTGATTGCTTGCCTGAGGCGGTTGGGGAAATCCGCGGTTACAATGTATTCGAATTCCGCCTTTGGTTGATTGCTGCCACCTGTTGGTAATTTACTTGCAGTTTGGTTGCTTCCTCTTTTGGCTGCCTGCGCTGGGGCGTTGAAACTGACTAGGTGGAATGGCATGCGGGGATGTTGAAACTGACTAGGTGGAATGGTAGGTACCATGCCAGGCTGAACCTGACATAGGGGTGGTCACAAAAGTCAAGATGGTGACAACTGTGCAATTGAAGCTCTGCTCTGTTTATATGTGTGGTGCCCAGTCGTGGCTGCCATTTTGACCTGGGGAGGCTTCTGGTGTCAATGTTATATAATGAACAAACATGTTCAGGAAAAATTAAATCCAGTTTACCTATCTTTCCACCTTATTAACAAAGATGTGAATAATCTGAATCAAGATAGCCTTTAATCTGTGACATGTCATTTTATTAAGAATGTCAGCTATTTGAAGAAGGCACGTTTATTTTAAGTAAAAACTAGCATGAAAATATTGTTCTACAGGTAATTGAACGGCTAATACTAAAGAAATTGTACAGTCAGTTCTCATATAGGATGATAGTTGTGTTCCTAGAAAAGCATACTAAAGCAGTAATAACACCCCATCCCCAAAAGGAAAGAAGCACAATAGACAAAGTAGCGTTCCTGTAGCAACTGACTCAGGAAGGCAGGAAGCAAAGCAGAAAGCCATTGCGTTCAACTGGTAATGCTCTCTGCCTTCACTTGCCATTTCTTGTTAACACAAAATTGAAACTTGGGAAAATCATGCATAAGCAAACATGCTTCATGTTCTAGAGACATCATTCCTCTATTAATCAAGGGTGTATGAGTGAATTCCTGATGTATAAGCATCTATTGTATGAGAACTGACTTGTAAAATTGTGAAAAAATCTAAAAAAAGACCCTTTAAAGCTACATTTATTTTATGTATTGATCATAATGCTATGTGCTCTTCCATTTGTTACTTTCTTTAGCACACCTCTGAACCCTTTTGTTTCCTTTTATTTCCCATTAGAGCAGCTCTTTGTCCATCCTGTACCACAGACAGTGATCATCTCAGTTTCGCCGAAGTATTTATGAAGCAACTGTCAGATTCAGCAGGCACGGCACAGCGAACGCCGCTACTCAGTTTCACCTAGTCAATTTCACTGCCCTAGGCACAGGCAGCGGAAAAGGGGAAGTCGGACGCACCGTGAGTTAATTGCCAACAGGTTGCGGCGGTTAACTCCAGCAGAGAACGGATACTTTGTATCACCGCCGGCTTCCCTCAAGCGCCTCAGACAAAGAGAACTGCAGCAGGGCTCGGAAGCGCAGCGATCAGCGTGCAATTAAGAAGTCCCAGCTTAACCTGGAGAAGGAAAGCCCAACGAACACAACAGCCCCATAAACAAGGGACAGTAATCAAAGAGGACAAAAGAAATGGGCTGAATCTGCCATTTGGGCGAGGGGGAGGTTACTGAGGGTAATCAGTAACTAGGCAACGGGGGAAAGCGCGGGAACGGGGAACCTATAAAACACTATGTAATCTGTGCCAAGCCAACCCTGGCTTTGTTTGTATCTACCTACATTACACTCTAGTAACTTTCTTTTGCTGAACCTGCGTCTCACGAGAGTTTCATTGGAGCTGAATGTGGTAACTCTTACAGCAACGTTATAGGTTGATATGATGCATAAATGGTGAACCATGGTCTGAACTTTTGCTTTTATGCAATGTATGAAATGGTAAATCTTGATGTAATGATCTAGAAGTTACTAATTAATAATTGTAATAAAAAGAAATCGAAACAGATACTTCTACTGCCTTATAAAGATGGGAATGAGCATAGAAAGCTGAATACTGAGAAGTCAGAAGCTAGGTTCACATAACATGCTAAGCCATGTCTTGTCTTAATCATGGTTCGTTAAATAAGCCAGAATAGTCCAGATCATGCCACACTAAACCATAAAACATGGTTTACAAACCACTGTCACTGGATTTATACTCTGTACTTTACCAAAGCCCAACAGTCTACATTATGACTACATTATCAGTTCCTCCATCACTGATGTATAGTTCAAAAGAGAATGAGCATCTGCCCCAACCAATAGGTATTCCAAAATAAAATTAATATGTGACTTAACTGCTGGCCAAAACAAACCCCTGTTCTGTTACATAAACTGTGTAGCATTTTGAGTATCACATTTCCAGCATTAAGCTGAATCCCCAATTTCTTCCTAAAAAGTTTCGTAGGTGTTTTGTTGAGTTAATTATAATTTTAAATGTATAGAAATATGACTTACAGATGCTACATAGTTTTCCATTGTTGTAAATGTGTTAATCATTTTCCATCCCATGCCTACCTATACTTTTGAATGTATTTGAACAATAATTGAACAGTCACCTATAAATAATAGTTGTAGGCATATTATTTGGTGAGAGATTGTTATATTATGTATAAATAAAGGAGGATTTGCAGCACTGACTCCTTATTCAGTGCCTATTTGAATGCTAAGCCCTCCCTATTATTTTTTAAATCAAACATTGCAGGCTTTTTTTTATTTCTGGAACAACTGGAAGAAGCAATTCAGTCTCATAGTACATCTACTGACAAAGAAAAAGCTGCAGCTTCTTTTTAAATGATACTTTTTAAATTAAATAATTTTTTAAAAAAGGTAAAACCTACAATAAGCTGTATAATGTCTGTGCTGCTGGAAGCTGTGCCCCTCTGCTCTGACGAAGTGCTAAACCATTGATTGGCTGGCAGCAGCTCCTCTGCAATCAAGGGCCAGGCCATGTGACAGCGGCTGAGCCCTAACTACTTCCTGAGTCAGGGGAAAAACAGAAAAGAGAGGGAGAGAGAGAGAGAGGGAGGGAGGGAGAGAGAGAGAGAGAACAACAGAAAACAGAAAAAAAAAAAGGGAAAAAAGAAAGGAGAGAAAAACACGTCTAAGGAACTGCTTTTGAAATGAATGGGAGAGCTCCTGGCTTCTCAGATAATGTGCAACATTGAGAAAAATTGGAAGAAGCTTTCTCTTAAATGGCACAAGTCTGGCTGAACTGTTTTCTAAGCTGATACCTCAAAGGAAGTTGAGGTATCATTAACCAGAGCCCCCTCTACTAAGCTATCTTCAAGGATCTGAAGGGCTGTCATTCAGAAGGCAGGGCAGAATTGTTTGTTCCAGAAGACAAAACCAAAAACAAAACAAAACAAAAAACAACAGTGGGTTTCCACGAGCGCCAACTAGCAGGCAGAAGACATGATGCAAATTCCTTAATCTCACAACACATGGACAGACTCAACCATAGTTTTAACTGGGAAACTGTCAGCATTTTAGACCAAGCTAAATCCAAATATGCAAGAGAATTCTTGGAAGCCTGGTATTCAGACAAGGCAGCAATTAACAGACACATAGAGATTAACAGCATCTACATACTGTTCAAAAGAGACAAAAGACCAGAAGATCTCCTCACCAGCAATCAATCACCAGCAATCATCATCAGCAATCATCACCCAGATAAGCAAAGATCACCACCAGGCACACAATCAAGCAGCAAATAGGTGCCAATCAAAGAACTACCAAAGGAGCAAAACAAAACCCCCACCCTCACCAGTACTGGCAAGGCAGGCCACAGCACATAAATAGAGAGCAAACCCCATCCCATTTTAGCCAGGTAATGAAACGTTTGCAAGAAAAGAACCAAGCTCAGAGAACCCCAAGGACTCAATAGTGGGTTTAAATTACTGTATAAGGAAGTAGATTTTAAGTGGACAAAGAAAAAAAAAACCCTATTGGTTAATGCTGTTCAACAACGAAACAGACTGCTTGGAAGCTGGTGAATTCTCCTCAGTTTGAGATGTTTAAACTGGCGGGCAAGGATTCTGTAGCACTGGGCAAGATTATCTTAAATTTCCCTTCCAGCCCTTTCATTCTATGATTCTACAAGATAAGGTGAGAAGGAATGAGAAGATAGCAAGTGGCATAGAAGGTGGAAAGGAATATTTTCTTCTCTATTTGTTCTTTGCCAGAGCCAGGCTGCTGAATGACTTTTTCTTATTGAGGCTGAGTTAAAAGCATGAAGTGGTCTAAGATGCTGCTCCATCTGTCTGTACGGACAATTGAATTAAAGTGTGTGTGTGGGGGCATTGTTCCCCCATTTTCTATACAATACACTATCCAATAAGGGTGTGTCAATTGTAATTCTTCTGGTTCCTGATCAGAAAATGCCAAGCACTGCCAGTATTCCTTGGCCAGTACAGCAACCCATCAAATCCAGAGGATTTCTTCTCAGGAGGGCCTATTATTGCCAACTGGCTATGCCAACCTCGAAAACCATCCCACAAAATTATTATGGTGATTCTTCAGGGTTTGGGACTGCCTCTCCACCCCAAATAAGAGTTTACTTTTTAAATGTTTTTAATATTTTTTTTTAAACTGGACTATGACACTCTCTGCATTGGTTAGGCTCTTCACTGGACAATTTGGAGGTTGCTTTTCTGTCCTTTTCTCATCTCTGTGATCTCTGTTTTAAAAGATTTTTGACTAATCCATAACCTTTAACTAACTGATTTAAAAGAGGTTCAGGGAGAATGAATGGAAACGATTAGTTTTCTCACATAAAAAAACCAGTCTTTGGTTACATTAAGCCTTCTATCATGTCAGCATTATTATTTAGTATAATAATTATTTTGTAATTACTATTGTTTGAAGTTTGAAACCATTGCCAGTCTACTACTGGAAATAACTGAGAGGTCTTCTGAAATGTCTAGATCTACTTTCTTTCCAGCCCAGGCTCACAAGATTCTTCCATTCCCATGATAAGGAAGAAGAATCACCAGTTATTCTGGCTACACAATACTCATTCATAAAACAGAATAAAGGCATAATTCCTTCACAATGATTTAATAATCCAACTATTTTACCATATTAATTGTTGTATAAGTTATGTATTTCAGTGCTATTTCCTAAGTTCCTCCACAGGCTTCTGTAGGTGGCATGGATGGAAGTATATTATTATTCACTTGTAAGCGACTGGATACTTGAGCTTGCCAGGATGCAATTAAACTCTGTGTAGAATGGTTTGCAAACTGTTGGGTAAAGGGGGAGAAGTGCCAGAGCTGGATCAATATATGCCAGTATATAGGCATGTAATTTCTAAGTCTTGTCATGTGTTCAGCAATGTCATTGGTATGCTCTGAGCTCTACAGGCTTTAAGCCATAGGAAACTGATTTCAAACCCAATCTTATGCCTGTTCCTCAAAGTATGCCTGTTCCTCAAAGTAGTGAGTATATTATTTTTATTATAATGGAAAGCATGTATGAGTTTCTCATTTATTTTTATTCTATATTAGTTGTCTCCTCTGATTTCATCACAGGGAGCTCTGTGGTTGAGTGGGAACTTGAGAAGGTGGGTCTTTCCTGTCCATGTCTGAGACCTAAACCACTACCCCACATTAGAGGAAGCAGCAAGATGAGGTATGACTTTATTATAGGTGGGAACAGAATCTGGGGTGACCTGGGGACTGTGTCTCACCCTCTGGTAGGCTGCATGCTGTTCCCAGTAAGGTCATATGGCATAAGGCAAGGAAAAAAATGTTATTTTAAATACAATAGAAAGGAGGCACTATTTAGTCTTTCATTCTGAAGATTACTTAGACCACTGAGTACCATAGCTTCTTAGTGCTTTATAATACTCTATAAGACGACAATCCTATGGTCTCTGTGATAACTATCTATGGGCCATGAATTCCAACCCCAAGGCAAATGAGACACATACCAGATTCCAACCTGGGA
Organism: Liasis olivaceus; assembly: GCA_030867105.1. Lineage (NCBI taxonomy): Eukaryota > Metazoa > Chordata > Lepidosauria > Squamata > Pythonidae > Liasis > Liasis olivaceus. The sequence goes on from CM061351.1 coordinate 64,127,994, forward strand.
TTCCCAGTTGCTCCTCATCCTTCATGTGTGTTCTAAGGTTTAATAATTGTGAATCATAGGAATGGTGACAATGCAGTTATTTCTGAAATATATAATAAAGGGTGTCTGGCAGCCTGTCTTAGCCCACTGTATGGGAGATGTAGGTGCCCTTGGATTATTACACTCAAGATATATTAATTATTGGAATTATTTTGGAGGGTTTGACCATTTTGAATTGCTCTTTTAGTTATAGAATACAATAGAGAGAGTCTATTTGGGAACAAATGTTAAAATAATTACCAGTATCTTTAAAAGAAGAATTACGTATTAAAAGCATAGTAAAAGATTTGATGTTAAAACTCAAAGATAATGATTTTAATGAACTATACAGTTTGTTTTCTATGTATACACTGTATTGTGTTGTATTGTATTGTATTGTATTATAGGCATTCAGTCATGGAGCCCCTGCCTGATGTCTGAAGAGGTGTAATCCAAACTGTTTTTTTCCCCCAAATTAGCAGAATTATAACTACATAACATTTGCCCTAATTAAATATCATCACTCCTCTTCTCCTCAACTAGTCAGGGACAATTTAGCTATTTGTCCCAGGCGCTTGTCATTATAAATTCACAAGGCAATCCCTGAAGATTCAACAGCATCCTTTTATTTGTTTGTTTATTAATTAAAGTTAGGAACTTTTCAATTGATTCTGGTACTTCTTGCTGACTTGCACCTGCTGTCTTTGCTGTTTATGATTGATTTTCCAGTATCAAATCTTATTCATATTTCAATCTAACATGGTGACAGAAACTTTTGAGAAAATGCCAGCTGTTTCTATCTTGCTGTGATGTTGTAATTTAGCAATCAGTATCCTGTTTTATATAGCTATTATAGCTGTTGTGAGTTCTTCTTGAACAAACAGCTGGAAAAATAAGTTATTATATCATGCCTGCAGCTGCAGCAAACCAAGATAAAAATACAAAACTCATTGTAACAAAAGAGTAGTTTAATGGTTCATTAACTGCAGGCAGCAGCAATGAAACCACTTGTGCAGCAATGCTTGGAGCAGTGGTATTTTTATATATTTTATTTTATTAGATCAAACTAATTAGCAGAAAAAGTATATGTACAGCAGTATTAAACATATAATGAAACATCAAAATTAGTGACCATCATAATGAAAAAATAAAAAATAGAAAGAGATATGTAAAATTATATTATAAACAGAACTCCAAAAAATTAACTACATTGCTTCAAAAATCTCCTTTCTTTATCAAATAATACTGCTACAACTTTCAAATGTTGAGAAAGAACATATGTATTCCATGGCTGAAGATCAGTTGTAGAGTTTTCATTGCAGTTTTCTATAATATTACATTTTGCCAGTCCCCATGCTGCAAAAAAATCCATACTCTTGATATCATGAGGTCAGTCTTTTTGAGTCTTTTGGCTGTTTTCTTCCTGGCTTTTAGAGTCTGAGTCTTCTTCTCAGGTTCTGACACAGTGTTTATATAATGGTTCTCTCTGGTGTGGGAATTGCTGGTTTGTTCCCTGCCAACTTCAAGCCTTACATCTGATAGATCCCAAACACATGGGGTTTAGCCAAGATGATAGACATCTTTAACAGTCCTGTTAATTTCAGCCCAAAATACGGCAATTTTGAGACAAGTCCAGACTATATGTTATAGTTCCAAATTCTGAATGGCATTTCCAGTATCAAGGTATTCAAGGCAGTAAAAACCCTTAAATATTAAATATTTGTGATTTCTAATACACATGAAACTTTATTTTTTTTTTGCATTAGCCTCATTTTAAGTTCATTGGAAATTAATGATTTATTAAAGAGTCATTGAGAACTGGGTGGGATACAAATTTAATACATTATTATATTTCTTTACTTAAAGCAAATATTTATTGGTTTAGTAGGAAAGTACATTTAAGTACTTATTCCAGAGGTTGCATAAATAACTAATGTCAATTCCATAAATTTCCTACAACTTTTTATAAAATTTGTAGAAATTTCCATAGAAATGTTATATAAAACTATGGCTTAGGAGCCACGATTAATTTGTCTAGCAGCATCCAAACCAAATAGATCAAAACAAAAATCTTTAAATTGAATAACGTGCCAAGAAGCATACATTGTAAAGTAACTCAAGTTTGAATTTTAATTCTATAGATATCTCCTCAGAATTTATTTCTTCCAAAATAATACTATGACAGGACCCATTTAGCTAGACAATCAATTTTCCCATTATTTTAAAACCAAGGTTTATCATAATGTAAGCTTTTCCTTGATAAAAACATTCAAAATTATATCTACAACAAACTTATTTTCATACATAATTTGCAGCATTAAATGTGGGCATTAAAACTGATCCCCAAATAAACAAGATCCCAATATTTTTCTAGATTTCATTTGGTTCCAGGTGAGCCAAAAGGGGGCCTGAATTCTGAAGCTCCTTGCAATATAAATGCTAAACCTGAAACTATTGAAACTTAAATCCATATTTCCCAGTAGATAATGAAATGCAATAGATAATCAAATTTCCACAATGAAAGTCTCACAGGATACCCTGTCAAAAAGTATATTCAGTATCATATAAATTTGTTTAAAATGGTGGAATGAGAACCTCTCAAAATATAAGTCAGCTTTGGATTTAAAACTCATCTTAACTTCATCTATCTTACCTGAAATACTCAAAGGAATTTTATATTATCTATCTAAATCTTGTTTCATTTCTACCAAAACAGTGAATAAGTTCAAATGTACTAGTTAAGAAAGTTTCCAGAGAATTTTTATGCTAAGATAAACAAAGGCATCTGGAAACAACAAAAAACTTTATGAATCATTAATGTCAAAGCCTAATTTGTTCAAATTGTTAGAACAGTCAAGCAGGATAAGAACCTCATGTATTAGTAATAGATAAAAAAATTCTGTTTTTTATTTATAAAAATCCCCCTTATTTATGGCACCGATTCTTAAACTGTTTGACCCAGTTTGTGGGAGTGTGGAGCAGGGGTGTGAAACATGGACTCTCATCCCCAGAGGAGTGAAGAAGAGATAAGAGGATGAGACTGGCCCCTCCCTGAGGAATGCTAGTGATGTTTGTAGTTTGACCCTGGGAACTGCTCTCAGTCTGAGAAGATTCTGTAAATGGGGTGAAGCCAAATAAACCTTGCTGGATTGAATCTGTATTGTCTCCTGGAGTTTCCTGGGCTAAACCTGACAAATTATCCCTTTTCCCAGACTCAAATAATGTAATTACTCTCACAAAAAACCCAGACTTTGTTGTTTTACAGAAATGTCTCATCAGCGGCACTCCCAAAATGGAATCTTGACTCACAAACAAGCAATTACAAATTGCTTCACTACCCCCAGGATATGCCCAAATTATCCACTTGGGGGTAATTACCTCCATTTTAAGAACCTCTGATTTATGGTATCCTTACTCAATTCTTCATTTGTACCCCAAATAGATGGTATAATATTACATTGATTAATTTGCCTGAATCAGTTTATTGGCACCACGGAAGATTGGTGAGGAGTTAGTAGCGTCGACCCCCTTTTCCCTTTATACATACAAAAAATACCAGTGCAGAAAGGATTATTTAGTCACCTGAATTTCTGTGTTACAAATTCCTCCATACAGGCTTTAAAAAGAAATTACTTTCAACCTCTGTGGATTGCATCATTGTTATTATTCATAACTCCAGCTTGCTTCTTATCTGTATTCCTACTTGTAGCCATTATAATAAAGAGGACAACTCCCTAATCTAACACCTGCCAAGGGGACGGGGAACAATTGCTGCCTAAGAACAATGTTCTCATAAGCAAAGGGTCGCTTATCTAGGTTCCTAAGATATTGACCAGATACAGCATCATCTACAAGTGCTGTATGCTAGACACCCAGACTTCCCTAAAAATATTCTTGGCAGAGATTCCATTCTCTAAAGTCCCTGGCAAGCTACCAAGCCATCTCCAAGTATTACTGTTTATACACCCTGTCTCTTAAGAAACATATAAAAATGTGGCAAAAGCCACCCAAGTATTTGAACCTTGGTGTAGATCCAAAGTCCCAGATACATGCTGCACACCTGCCAGCTTCAGGGGTCCATCTGCTGCCATTCTTAGGGTTCCTGCCATGCTGAAGGGATGTGAATTGGCCTGCATTCACTCTCTTAACATCTATTCAGTAAAATCCTCTTTGGGATTTCACCCTGCTTTGTGCCTATTGCCTTCAAATCCTAAGTAACCCATTGGCTCCTGGCTGGCCACCTGGGTGCTATAAAGTCTGCAAGACAATAACTTCCAAGACTTCATTCTCTTTTCTCAGTATTGTTGCCTAGTTATCTATATCTATATCTATATCTATATCTATATCTATATCTATATCTATATCTGTATCTGTATCTGTATCTGTATCTGTATCTGTATCTGTATCTGTATCTGTATCTGTATCTATCTATATCTATCTTTGAAGTATATAAAACTTGCTAAGTTTGTATTTATTCGTGATTAAAGATCTACTGTATATCAGTATTAACTCTATAGAAAACCATTAATTTCCTCCAATAAGAATTTAGCTCCTTTTTATAAGAAGCAAGTGTGATTATAGTCTCCACAGCTAACCACAATGATGCAAAAATGACAATAGACATGTGGAGATGTCATTCCCTGCCCCTACATACTTGAGCACCAACTTCAAATGTTATACAAGTACGTCAGTCATAAGATTTGTATTGTGATGTTATGCCATATATTTCATCACCTGCTGCCCTCTCCCCTCCTGTGGATGTTTATGTACATGATAATTCGGTTTCATCTAGACACTTTGGCAGTGTCCTGTACCAAAGACATTACTGAGGTGACGTTCCTATTAATTAAATAAGGGAAAACAACTCACTACCATTTCCTTTTCTGTCTGGTTAATAAAATCTTTATCTTTCAGCAAACATATATTAAAGGACAACTTAAACCTTTATTTACATTTTTGTCAAATAAAGTGAAATTGTAATAGTATTTATGTCACATTCTTTGACTTCAGAAATTAAAGAATGAACTATCAGGAAATAATCTAGATTTATTTACTGTTTATGTATGGAAGAAAAGAAAGTATATTCCTGTTGGGAATGATTAATCACCAAATATCCACTAAATTAAATTTTGATAAGTAACTTTGCAAAATATAATTTGAAACATAGAGTTTTACCATTTAAAAGGGGTCCAACATTTGATTCAAATCAACTGGCTGACTGACTTAGTATACAGAAATTGAAACAATTATATACTAGAATCTGTAATTGGGGCATTCAACTACAAGACTGTTAGATCTTGAACACCCAGTCTCACAATAAGTGTTAAACAATAAATTTCTCTATATTTTCCTTTTCATCCATTACCTTAGAAAATCTACTAATGTAAAACAGAACCCCTCTTGTGCATTCAGAATTTCCACTTACATAGACCTCCCTGATCTAAGCTTTCTGTAAAACCAGTATTATTTTTAGAAGTACTCTAGACTGGCAGCTGGATAGGAAGGAAGATGGAGCATAAAGAGAATTTGTTCAGGTATAGCGACCATGCAAAATACAAAAGAGATTTGTGAGGCATCATACAGCTATTCAGAATAGCACCACCCACCACCAATTTCACACAGTCCTTAACTATCTTTATGAAGACCTCCAAAAAGTTGCTTACGTACCCTTTATGCTCATTGAATATGGGGAAAGAATTGGGTGTTGTGGCACAAGAATATTTTGTCTTTAAGGAGAATCATTAGTCAGCAGACATCTGCTCCTAAAATGCTTATAATGAAAGATAGACAGACAGACAGACAGACAGACACATTAAGTCTATCTCTCTCAGGGTGTGAGTGTGTTCATTGTTATTTTAGGTGTGCTGGTTGATTGATGTGCTTGGTTGTCTTCTGTGAATAAGAAGAATAGTTTGCCATCTGAAGTGACTTAATTATGGACTTTGGACTTAAGGTGCAGCCGCCCAATTCACAGGTATGACTCCCCTCTTTTTTTGTCTGTAGTGGTTCTAGTAGTTGCAACCATTCTTTTTCCTTCTGATCAACGCTGTTTTCTTGGTTGTTTGAACTAAGTCACTTAAAACTAAGCTCAGAAAACACTGCTCTGTTCATTTGCAGTAAAACAGAACTGAAATGCAGATAATGTTTCTTGCTCTAATTGTGACATCGATAACAGTAAAAAATATGCTAAGGATAGAAGCAGAAGTTTCATCATCCTTCAAAAGATAATAAAGTAATAACATGGTGCACAGCAGGGGAAGAGGCTTATACAAAATATGCAAAGTTACCCTTTCAAACTGAATATGTTTGTGCATATTCAGCTTAGTTCTACTAATAGTAGGATGTATGTGTGATAGTAATGATTCTAGTCCTTCTTTATTCAAGAAGTCTCACTTGCATGAATTATATTTTGCAGCTGAAGGAGAAACAGGACTTAAAGATCAGATTGTGAGCAGATGTGTGTTGTTACTTGCATGTAATTTGCTTTCCCAAGTTGTTTAATATCCATATTAATTGTACAGAAAGAAAATGCCAAATGGCTAGAAGTAAGATGGCTCTGTTAGCTAAGATTATGTTCCAACTGATGTTTTGTTGTTCTGTGGATTTGCTGGATTCATTATATTCCTCTGAGGCTGTAAGACTTGCGGAAATACTCTGAATCAAGCTACTGATCAGAATAGGTCAAATGCAGCCTCTTGGGGCCTCAACCTTCTTTAAACAGAATCGAAATTGGTATGGCCTGCAGTTTAGTTATTTTTCCTGTTGTGTTCTGTGTAGCTAAATCTTTTCTATTAAATTGTTTAACTTTAATATTAATCTCAGTGCTTGTAATATTTTTTTTTCTATGACAGTGTAATTTACTGTGTGAATATGTGTTTCCTGTTCTGCATGGCTCTTTATCTCCAGAATATGAGAAACTGAAAGTACTTTTATGATGCTTTTGCTTTTATCTATGTTTAAGCATACTGCAATGATGAGATTTTGCAGTATGGACTACAAAAATTTGGGTGATCATTAGATGAGAGTAAAGTGTCCAGTCATCATCTGGATGTTTGCAGCCCAGATCTGACAGCCCTAGATTCTTCCTATAACTTTCTCTAACTCTCTCTACCAGCATAAATATCAGCATCTCCCTTCCCAAGCCACAAGTATACTTTTGTTAAGCAGTCTTTTGAATCTAGTCAGCACAATAATCACCACATTAGTTATTGTTATTTAAAAATATTGTGGAAGTTGCATTATTTTTTATTGTTATAATATATTAGAAGAATAAATGGAAACTCCTCAGGAGATGCTGCTCAGTTGTTCAAAAATCCATATGCTGTATGCCATTGTATGAAGCCCGACACTAACTTAATCATGTCTTTATATTAATTAAAGACTTTTTTTCCAGTTTGCCTTGAGGCCTTGTGCCATCTTCCTACCCAAAATCTATGAAGTCATGTTGTCTGTTGAATCTGATAGAGGCAGCCTTGGTCTCAAGAAGCTGTCTCGGAGTTTGCCACTGCAAGTGCCTGAATTGAAATGCTGCAAAAAAGTGAAGGGAAAAAACCTGATATTGACAAACAAAAGCAATGTCCCAGGGATCTTGGCTTAAAATAGAATGATAATCAGAAGCTGTTTTTTTCTTTATAGAAGGGCCTGGTTTCATGTGACTGAGGGTTCTTTTACCACAGGGTGGGTGGGTGGGTGGGAGATGTTAAGGAGGACAATTGTGTCACAGAGACAGAATTGGTGGAGGCTTTTTTTTGTTTGTTTTTTACTATGTACAAGTCTATTTACAGGAATTAGTGAAAAAAAGTATTTACGGCAGAGTTTCTAAACTTTCCAGTTTCTAATTTTTTTCTACCTCTCTATCCCAGACCTTTTAGTTAGCAACCACTCACTCCATTGCTTAGCCACCAACTCCCCCCTTGCTCCCTCACCCTCAGCATTTCACTAAGAGTGATAGTAATTGGCTTGAATTTGGAGTACCTGAAAGCCTTTCCTCATGATTTTTTGGATCTCATCAGCCATCCCTCTGTGAAAACTTTGTGTGACACACCTCCTCTGGTTCTTCTGCCCAGCCCTTCTCAGTCTAGGACTTCCCTGAAGGCTCCAGTTATCTGTCTGCAGGCAGCCGCTGTCCCCTGGGTTTGGTGGGAAGCACGTCCTTCTGCCTGGGTCTTCACCTCCCTTCTCCCAGGGAAGCCTCCACCCTCTTGTCCCTCTGGGGCCAGGAACCAGCCCCCACTCCAACAGCCCAGCACACTCACAGAGAGGTCTCTCTCCAGCCACCAGCTTCCTGCAGAGCCTCTCCAAAGGCCCTGTCTGCCTTGGTGCCTCAAAGCAGCCCAGGCTCAAATGTGGCAACATGTCTCCCATTGTCTTTCCTCTCTTCTTCTCTCCTTTTACATCTCAAACTGGCAGCATGCCCCCCAGAAACTGAGGAGGTGGGTTTGCCCCCCAGTGCTTTGGTACCCAGCACCTGTACACAAGGCTGGACTAATGGGAATGCTGCCTCCATCTGCCCCACAACAGCCCTGGCTAGCAGCCAGGGCAGCTCATCTGCCCTCATGACAGCACAGCTGCACTCCAAGGCCATACCTGAGCCTCTTCTCCCCATTTCTCCTGTCTCCTCCTGCTGACTCACCACCTGCACAACAGCAGCCAACCTGGCCACAAAACCCATATGCCACAATAAGTCCTTACTCTCTCTGGGTTATATTCCACAGCTCACCCCTGCAAATTCAGCTCACCCCTGCATTCTCTGAGAGAGGGCAGGCTGAGAGTTTGCACTCAGCATGAAGGAAGGAAGTTGGAAACCCATCAATGCTCCTTCTAAGTGGCTGCCTCCAGTCTTTAGAACAACTTGTCTCCTGAAATACAGAATGTTCTCCAGCTTGTGGTCTCTAAGAAGGCACTAAAAACTTTATTCTTCCACAGGTTGTTTGGTGTAGATGGGGGAAAAGTTGTCTTAGCTTTGTTGGTTGGTTGGGTGATACTGTCATTTTAATTGCTTCTTGTTTGTTTGATTGCAAACCAACCTGTAAACCAGTGTTCTGTGTAACTATGGACGTTCCATCTCTCGTGGAATGTTTTGTTGAAGCTTGTTAATGCATGGAAACAATCACTTGGCATTGCAGTTATTTATAGATCTGTAAAGAACATGCTGAAAAAGATTAAAAAGAAATCTAATCTTTTTCAATAATAAAATTAATCTTAATTATTTTAATAAAATTAAAATAATTAAAAATAAAATTTTAAGCACTTTCAGATCTCCTTTTATCAGACTGTGTTTTATGAGTGGCTTGTTACTGAAGTGTCTCATAATTGATGAGTTTGATCTTAAAAAGATCCATAAAATGTAAGGGCAATTATACCTTCAAGTACTATTTTCTCACCATCCAAAATGTGACATAGTTCCTATCAGACCAGGTTTTAATTATTCTGCCATTATTAAACAAACATCTGTGTTTGAAAAACTTTTCAATAAATATTACAGCTATTGCTCAGGGGGTACTGAACAATTTTACAGAGAATATATTCTAATTAGAGTTATTAAGTTATCAAGAGATCACAGAATTAATAAGGCCATGTTAAAAATATATACCATAATGAATGATTACATTAATATTCTATCTAAAATAATACAATAGACTATTTGCCTATGATCATGTTACATGCAAGTTTATGTCACCATTCAGACATGTGCCCAGATCCACTGAGGAACTGGGGCATGCAAAATGTTTGAAAGAGGCTGTTAGAACAAGCAGATTCATAGACACATCCTTGAAGCATTGAAGCAGCTTCTTCCTGGCAGCCTGCACAACATACACAGCTGCTTCACAGATAGTCAGGGACTGCCTTTGAAGCAACTGGAAGCAAGGAAAACAATTTAAACATAACATTGCATAAAAAAGCTGTATGGCTGCTCATCTTTGGGGAATCTGCTTCCAGTGCGGCTGGAGAACTGATGCCCACACTTTGTGGGAGACATTGTGGCTGGAAGGCAGCTGGATGTGGGATCCAGACTGCCCATAATTCTCTCTGGATAAAAGAGAGTTCTTGAGATTGCCCTCATGCATTCTGAACAGCTGAGTTTTTTGTGAGTCAGCAACAGAAACTGTTGTTTTTGCAGCCACTTGCAATCAGCTGGGAGTCGTCAGTTTCACCATGCTCTGAGCCATTAATGTAGCCTTTTTAAGGACTTAAAGTTCATCCAAACCTCATCTTTTTAATCACCTTGGAGTTTAATTTTTTTCTTACTGTTTCATTAAGATTGAAAAGCCTTCAGAGCTGCAAGTTGGACATTCACTGGGTGAGTTCTCTTCAACCTGTTTAAAAAGAAAGAAAATTACATGTTTCCAGCTTTGTAAGATCTTTAGTTTTTGTAATATATAACAAAAGGGGAATTATAGTGCTGTTCTTTGGAAAGTTTTTAAATGCTATGGATTTGGATGAAATTGATGTAAAGAAAGACTTGGAAGCGAATTAAAAAGATCCTCTCCTGTGGGAAAGAACTTTATGTTATATTTTGACCTGATAACAAAGCCTTGAAGGTTAATCACTAGAAAGCACCAGATGGCTACCTTAAAGGAAACATTTTATAAATTGGCTCAAGAAATCCTAGGAATATTTAACCCTATATTGGAACCAAAGGTTGCTACTGAAGAGAATCAAGTTTCTTGGAAAATAACTGAAATGGATTTTAAGGTGAACTTAAAAATTATAACCTATGAGAAAGAGATGGAAATATTGGATTTACAAATGGAATTGGATGATCATTTGAAAATTAAAAAAGATATACAAATAATATACCAAAAAAGGGGATCTGGATTATCTGTTTAAATTGGAATATAAGAGATTTGTAGGTGTGGTTACATTGAAAATACATACGGACTTTGATAAAGATGACAAGGATTTTGAGAGAAGAGACAACAATAATAGAAGAAGACATGTTAGAACTTTATCTATGGCAGAGTTTCTCAACCAGGATTCCGTAAGAGGTCGCTAGGGGTTCCCTGGCAGATCATGATTTATTTAAAAAATATTTCAAATTCAGGCAACATGGTCTCGTAGTGATGAGCAGAGACTGAACAAAAATCTAGTTACAACTCTTTCTGAGCTGTCTGGTAGTGTGCTATAGGACTGTGTTTATTTAGTTGAATCCATTCTTAATTTTTGACATGAGATAGGGGAGACTGTTGATAACAGGTGAACACTATATTTCAGGAAGGGAGGAATATATTGCAGGAAGGGAGAAATATATTAAAAGAAGGGGGCAGAGAAGTGCATTTTTCAAGAAATTAATGGACTCATCCAACTTAGTCTGTGGCATCAGTCTCCCCGTCCTGCATCTTTTCCCTGCAGTTTTCTTGTAGTTATTTTATCCCATTATTTTAAATAAATTTTATACATGCTTATTCAGTCATGTCTGTGGGTCCAATGTAGCAATTTTTGAAAAGAAGGTGTGAGAGAGAAGAGTAGGACAATACCAGTAAGTTTAATTATGATGATAATGAAGAATTTAAATCTTCCCAGGCATTTCCCTGTACTGGTACATCAATGGACTCAAAAAAAAAAGTCCATCTTTACAAGCTATTTATCAATGGGTTTTACAAGGACTGGTGAGCCAAGTTGTTGTGGATCTATTCTGTTGTGTCTTATCCGTGGCAAACAACTTAAAAATGCAGCAATGGCTCCAGCAAAATTAAAAAGACGCTTAACTACAAATCACAGCCTATGACAAGTAAAAGTTCTGATTACTTTAAACAGCTATTGGAATCACAGAACAAACAGTAAAAAATAAAGAATAAAACAACAGAATAAAAAAGCCAGAAGAAGCAAGTTATTTAGTAGCAGAACTTACTACATAGCAAAGTAAAAGTCATGCTTTGGGTGAGAGAGTAATCATGCCAGCATGTAAAATAATAGTGGGAAAAATGCTAGGACCAGATGCAGTACAAGAAACAGGTTCCACTGTCAAATAGTACAATAAGTTGGTGTATTGATGACACATCACATGATGCAGAAGAGGTGTTGTGTGATAAACTGAAGAACAGCAGCTTTTCTATCCAAGCTGATGAATCAACAGATTTTACCAATAAATGTCATGTTATAGCATTTGTAAGATTTGTAAATGATGGTGAAATTCAAGAAAACTTTTTCTGCTGCAAGGAACTACATGAAACATGCAAAGGCCAAGATGTATTTACAGTTTTGTCTTCATATCTGGAAACAAAAGTCTGTCTTGGAGGAACTGGGTTGGCATCTGTAGTGATGGTGCTCCATCAATGGCTGGCTCCATGAGAGGTTTCATTTCTCTTGTAAGAAAAAAAAATCCTGATGTCACAACACGCTTCTTTGTTCACAGAGAGGTGTTGATGTCAAAAACTCTTGGAAATGAATGGATGATGCTACAGAAATGGTTAACTTTATTGAACAAAGACCAGTTCACTCAAGAATGTTTAAAAAAGTGTGAAAACCTGGACAAAGAGCACATAAGTCTCCTGTTACACACAGAAATATGGTGGCTCAGCAGAGGAAGAGTCTCAACAGGGTATTTGAGCTGAAGGCAAAATTGCAAGAGTATTTTTGAGAAAATAAGTATTCCATGTTTTGCTGAGTGCTTTGAAGATGGAGGATAATTGCAGAAACTAGCATACTTAGTGGACATCTTTCATCACATGAACCAGCTGAACAAGTCTCTACAAGGCACTGGAGAAAATGTTTTGACTTCAAGTGACAAGATTCTTGGATTTAAAAGAAAACTGAATGTTTGGAAAAATCATGTTGCAAAAGGAAATATTGAAATGTTATCACTGCTGCTTGGGCTTGAGAGTGAGGAAGGATACCAGAAAGTCTCAAATCTAATTGAAAACCACCTGGAAGTACTGCAGAACAAAACAGTACTTTTTCAACTTCTTACATTTTTCTTAGTTAATAAACATCAAAAGCAAAGACAGAAATTGTCTTATTTCAGGTGAAGATGAAATCTGTGTATGCTTATCTCAAGTGTGGCCCAGAATCGAGTATTTGTGCAGCAAAAACAAGCACAGGTTTCACATTAAAGAGGTAAGTTTCATTCTTTATTTTTAGTTTAAGAACACTGTTAATGCATATATACAGGCTTACACATGAAACGAATATAATACTTTTGAAACTTCTGGCCTATATTTGAGCCTGAACATGCAGGGGTTCCCCGAGGCCTGGAAAATATTTCAAGGGTTCCTCCAGGGTCAAAAGGTTGAGAAAGGCTGATCTATGGGATTCAAAGATTGATGGGAGGAAGAAGAAAAAATATAAAACTTGTTTATTTGATTATGGTTAAGTAATGGGTTGTTATTTTTGGTGATGCCAAAATGTCCAATTGGGTGTAATGGATTAGTCTATAATATCTATGTTACTACTTTTGGTATATGAATAAGGGATTATTATTTCTTGTAATGTTTAATAGTTTTTTGGATTTAATTTTTTGTAATGTTTAATTTTTAATTGGATTTAATAATGGATTGCTATCTTGGGTGATTACTAGTGGTTAATTTTTTATTCATTTGTAATGTTTAATTGTTAATTGGGATGAGATTTTGATTATTAAAAGAGGGATTAGGGGAATTATGTTTAAATGGAAAAGGGGGGCTAAATGCTTATGTTGATTAATCAAGAGAGCTGAAGGTTTAGAGATGGGTTTATGGAAAATGGGGTGAAATATGGAATGAGGATATATTTTGTAGTATCTTAAGAGACAGTGATAAATTGTTAATGTTGTATATACTTTCTGGGGATGAAAGGGGAAGTTTCTTCTTACTACCTTTTCTTTAGTGAAGGGATTTTTTTTTCTTTTTCTTTGCACTGTCTTATATATTTTTAATCTGTTTTTGTATCTGATTTTTGCATTAGTTTTATCTGTTTTATATAGTGTCCAATAAACATTATTTTTAAAAAATGAAAAATAATGATCTTTAAACTGGGTCTTCCAAAGTATCAGAAGGGTAGCGGCCACATGTACTTCTGGGAGTTACTATAAAAAAGGTCTGCCTTCTGCTCCATATATCACTTACTTCCCATAAGGATGGAACATTCAGCAAGCCCTCACTAGATGGACAGAATCACATTTAGGAGGTTTCTGATATAACCCATTGCCACACCATATACGTAGGATTTTATAGGTAATAACCAGCACTTTAAATTAGGCCTAGAAGCAATGACCAAAAGTTTGTTTGAATGTGGAATCATGTTCAGTTGACCTTTGGGTTCTGTATGTCCAAAGTACCTTTCCTTGTATCATATCTTATTGCTGCAAATTAGTGACTTTCTGTTTCAAAAGAAAACACCGAAAAATTACACACACTTAAACCCAGATTTTAAAGAAGAGCACCTTGAACATTCCTGCACTGTACTTTTCTTCCACAGAGGCCTAGCTTTCTTGTAAATTTCATCAAGTTCTGTGGAAAAGCAGAAAAGCTATGAGCACCTGAAAATTTAGATTTTAAAGGAGCATATGTTCTATGAAAACCCATACACTGATCTGTAAGAAACTCATTGTGATTTTTTCCTTGTAAATGATCTAACATTTCTGCAAATTTATCCCATTATCATAAAAAAAATAGAGATATAGCTGAGTAGGTTCTTACATTTTTCCTATATTAGATTTAAAAAATGCGATGCTCAGTCATGCTCCAAATCTGGGAACAAATTGGAATGAACTAGTTTTCAACTGACCCTATTTCCTAGAAAACCAGAAAAGCTCCTGGTCCTGATGATTTTCCAACTGAATGGTATAAGATACACATTCTTTTTTATTTTACTTATTTATTTCTGGCTCTGTGTTACTGGAGTTCTATAGCAATGCTTTTTTTGAATAAAGTTCTTCCAACTATAATTAGACCTATATAGCAGGGACTTTAAAGGTTGGTAAAAATTTCTTTCTTAAATTATTCATCCTGCATAATCTAGTTTCATAAGAGAGGGACAAGCCTCAGACAATATTAGATTAATATCTTTTTAAAAAATATACATTTTGCAAAACTGGAATTAGCAGTTGTGGTTTGATTGGATGCAGAAAAGGGTTTTTATATGTTGTAGCCGAAATTTAGGGAACAAGTCAGGGTCAAATATGGCTTTCCCTTTTTTATTAATTGTATTAAAAGGTGATATTATAATCCTTTGGTGATGGCTGTTAAAATGGAATTAGTTTTTAATCTATCAAGACATTTTGTGCAACTCCTCATTAAGGTCCTTTACATCTCCTCTTATACTTAGTTTTATACTACAACAATTTGCCTATTTTGGCAGGCAATGGTCTCTGTGGATGATACATTATATTTGATAATTATTGTTATTTATCAAAATTTACTGATATGGTACAGAAGTTTGGTAAATTTCATATACAGTACTTCCTGTTGGTTTTATTGTGCCTCTGGAAACTTGGATAAATTGGGTTTTACCTGGTGCCTGAATTCCTTTAAGTACCTTTGAATAATTACTGTATTTTTCTGTCTATAAGATGATACTTTTTTCTAAAATCGTTACACTAAAAATTGAAGAGTGTCTTATGCAAGGAAGTAAGCCGAGGAGAGAACCGCGCAGTTGCAAAACTGCCCATACTTTGTCTCTGCAAACGGGCTTCCTCCTATCACTAGCCTCCAATCACGAGTGAAATAGCTTGTTTCTGCAAACAGGCTTCCTCCGAGCCTCCAATCACAAATGAAACTGCCCATACTTTGTCTCTGCAAACAGGCTTCCTCCAATCACGAGCCTTATGTAACTGAAATCAGCTGATGCTGAACAAACCAATTGGAGGAAGTCTGTTTGCAGAGACAAGCTATTGGCAGTTTCACTCATGATTGAATGTAATCAGTTATGCAAAAGAGCATGGAAATAGAGTTGCAGAGAGACGGTTTGGACCTCCTCCCACTGAGTGTATCAGGTAAATGTTACCTAATTACTAAATAAAAATGTGTTCTGCTTTATCTTTAAAATATTGATTTCTTAATTTGGGGTTGGAAAAGTGGGGGTCGTCTTATACATGGGGTCGTCTTATTGATGGAAAAATACGGTATTCCAAGAAAAAAATATCTTTGCAGATGCAAATATTTCAAATTGTTTCTCTCTGGGATTCTCTTTGATTAATTTTGATATTATTAGCTGGTCCAAAATCACCATGAATTTAAGGGGATAGATAAATGTAAAAATGAATATTCAAGACTGATGTATTTGGATTGGTTATGTTAATACTAATAAGATTTTTAAACAGATAAAGAAAACTTTTGTTAGAAAGATAAACCTATATATTCTGTTTGTCCAAATTATGGATACTTTAATGAGGGTTTAACTTTATTGATTTTCAGCTTTATGCCAGACATACTGATTTTAAACCCCATTTTTTTGGAGTTCAAGTGATCAAGCTCAAAAACCTCAATGGGCTCAATTAGAAAACTTTTATGTGACCCCTCTGACAACATGGGATTCCTCTTCTAGTAAAAATTCTACTGTAATTTCAGTATTAAAGATTGAAAGGCATGTTTACTAAATGCTGGGCATAAACATAATTTGATCTTTATTCACATGATGAACCTATATTAATTTTGGAATAATCCCAATTTGAAAATTACAGGTAAACCCAAGGGGGAATAGTGGGAACCAAACCTGCTATCCAATTTTTAAAGCATTTGATATGCTTCAAAAGGAATTTGGATTGTCTAAAAATGCAGAATGGCAGTATATCCAATTAAAATATTTTAATTTCACAATTTGGCCAGTCTCATTAGCAGCATTTATTACACAAGAAATATTACCAGTTCCTGCAATATGCTAAACCTAAAAGTATCACCCATTTATAAATATTTGTACAGGAAATTAAAGAATATTTTCAAAATAAATATTATTTATTTTGCAAGATCTTTGGAATAAAGATTTGGACTATCCCATATTAAACCAATGGCTGAAGTCTTAAAGAGCATTAAGTATGTTTCTTATAATACTGAAATGAGATTGATTCATCAAAAGATTTTTTTAGGTGTACTGCTGAAACTTTAGAGGGTTGGTTGTCAGCTTCACTATGATGGAAATGTAAAATGATAGAAATAATGCTTATATTTACATGTGATATAGGCTTGCTGTATTGTTCCATTTTGATTTAATATTCATATGTTAATGTGATGTAACATATTAAATGTGATCTTAGGAAAAGTAAAATATTTAATGATGTGGATGTGAACTATATGCCAAAAGTTTGGAATTTATCAATATATAAAGACTTCTGCATTTATTGAGCTTTGAGCATAACAAAAAAGTTTATTTTGTTATGATTGAAAGATTTATACCACTTCAGCTTTATAATCTTGAATTGTCAGTACAGTATGTGATAGTTCCCTACTTTTGAACTATCAACAAAATGGAAGGATTAATCTGTATTATTCCATGTGATCAGGATTTAATGCAAAATATTTAAACAGTATGAGTTATATAGTTGTACTTTTCTTAGTCCTTATTTTTTTTCCTTTTTTGTATGTTTGTAATTTTCTTTTTATTTTTCTGCAGTAAAGCAATATTTTTTAAAAAATAGATGGCTGAGGCTTTGCTTTTGCTTTTTATTTATTTATGCTAAGGGTTTTGCATCATTCATAACAGCACAACTCTCTGTCTGCCAGTTTCCAACAATATACTTCCTGGAATGTCTTGGGGGCACTGCAGTCAAAGTTAAGACCTTTTACAAAGTCTATCAGCAGTAAGCAGAAAAAAACAGCTCAGCAGTAAATATCTAAGCAATAGTGCATTGGTGTAAAAATGTAATATATACTTTTGCATGAAAGCTATTCAGTAGCAAATTATTCAGTTTGGTACTGAATAATTGAATCTTCCAGGGCAATCCAAAAAGACACACAGCTTGGGGGGGGGGGCAGGAGGATGTCTTACTCTCCCTACCTCTCCCCCCATATTGTAGTGAGCTCTGTCCTGCAGACCCTTACCCTGATGGTAGCAGCAATACTGCCTTTCCCCCATATAGTGTTCCTGACTAGAGTTTAATATGCCAGTTGGTTTTACCATAAATGTCATTCTGATGCTTCCTCACTGCGATCCACTGGAAGGTGGTCAAACCAGCTGCCTGACTGCAGAGCCATTGCAGTCACTCCATAGGATATTGTTCTGAGGACCTACACAGAGTGATAACTGTGGAATAGCGGGTAGGTCAGGAAGTTGCTCAGGAGATGTCTTAGGTGTGATGAAAGGCCACTGTGGGCAGGTGAGGGCGTAGTCCCAGGCTGTTGCTTCAAAAGGCTGCTTCAGTAGGGTTGGGCCTGCAGTCTCTACATAAAATATGAAAGTATGCATACATAAAACTTTGGATTTACTCGGACTTAAAGTGAGATTTGTAACAATATGTTACAATGTAGAGCGTTCAGGCAGTCATGCCCTCTACAGCAATAGTCCACTGTATTCCTCTCTTGTTTTTTCAGTATTTTCCTATACAACAGTCAATTAAGATTCAGTGTCTATTAAACATGGACAACCAATATTAGGATTATTTATTTCTCATTTTAAAACTTTTTTCCTAAAGATTTTGAGACAAATTTGTCATGCTAGTACTAGACATTAATACTGGACACAACAGTGAGTACATTAAGGAGGCAACCTGACACCAGAGTGCTGAACAGATAAGCAGCTCAACTGTGTGTTGGGGCCAGGAGTGCATGACTGACCCTCTCTAATATATACTAAGACACACACATATCCTGTCAGGGCTAATATCAGATGGGGCGTAGTGCAGCTCAAAGGAAGGGAGGGAGGGAGGGAGGGGGAGAGAGAGAGAAATGAAGGAATTTACTTTAGGAAATATTAAACTGACAATCAAGAAATCATATTGTTTTCTGTATTGTATGTTCTCACAAGTCCAATATTATGAATTCAGAACAAAACAAACTTTGTCCTTGCATTTTGGCCCACATTATTTTGTGTATTCCACAGTCTCTACACATTTAGAAAAATGGAAACTCATATTAAGGTATATCTCTTTCATTCCTTGCTCTAGGGCCACAAAAATAGGTGTGGTAATACATTTTGAATTAATGCATCTGGCAAATCATTTATATGTCACCTTTCAGGATAACAATCTTCCCAAAGTGGTTTGAAAGCTATAGAAACAATTGAAAATAAGCAAGGAACTTTTAGAATGACTCAATACTATTTTTTTTAATTAATTAAAATTTAATTTAGCACCTACATTAAAAAGAGTCTAAGAGGATTATCACAAAATAAAATTAACATAAGGAAAATAAGGAGACAGGCGTTTTATATATATACACATACACATGACACAGGACATTTGCACACAAACCAACCCTCCGCCTTACCTTGATAAAGATGCTCACAAAACTTTCCAAAAAGTTTCATGTTAGTTTTTTTCTCTCTGTCTCTCTCCTTAATCTCCTCCATTTGGGCCTGTCTGACTTGAGTCTGCTGTTCTTCCTCTTGGCCTCTCGCATCCAAAACCCACTTTGGCACTCCTCATGTTACAGAACTTCTAAGAATCTTGAATGTATTACCAGAGTGAAGGCCCCACATAAGCCAGGAACCTCATCAATCATTTTCTTCTTACCACTTTATTAAAGTATACTCAACACCCACAGGCACCAAATGCTTATAGACAATATACCTACCAGGAACAAAGGAACAAGCAGAAACAGAGAGAGAGAGGACCAGCCAGCCGGCTCTTCTTACCTTTTGGCCAGATAGACCAAAGGATGTGGGGAATTCCAAAGTGTTCTTTCTACAGAATAGGAGATGAATCACAGAGCCTTCAAGACCTTGGGTCCATCTTTTATACTTCTTTCAGATTGTACTGTACTTCATGATAACTGGGCTGGTACTCACATTTCATTCCTAGCTCTTTCATTTCCTTCTGCCTGATGTTTTTGGTTCATTTTGCAAGGAAATAAGGCAATAAATGCCCTTGTTTGTTAGTACTAGCCATGAAATCATGATAAATAGACATTTTCTTTTATTTCCATTCATCACCTCTAAATGGTGCCAGATGATGGTTACAGTCTGCATTCTTTAGTTCTTTTATCTTTCCTTTTGCTCCTTCATGGATCTGGTCTCAGAGAATATAACAGAAAGATACCTATGCAAGGTTATATAGAAAAGATAGAGTGCAACCAGTGAAGATATTAATTATATAGAGAATACAAAAACATATATTTCATATTGCTCACAGATAAAACTTCCAGCTTTTTTATCTATGCTACTCAAGTGTGCCAAGTGTTGCAAATGCTTTTCTGTGCCTGCGGCCCCCTCTCCTTGTAGTTGCAGGGAAGTGTGCCAACAGGGCACTGTTGCTGCTGGAGAAAACCCTCCTGCTTTCTCCCTTTCACCACGCCTCATAAGTAGTCTTTCCCTCTTCCTTTAAACTTTGTTTCTCATTCCTTTTATCTCCTTAAACTGTCTTTAGCTCTAGACTAACGTTTCTCCCCTCCCCTTATTTTCCATAGCTATTCCTTTCAAGCTAGTGTATTCTGCTTCTTTCCTTTCTCTCTCTCCCCCTTCAAGTCGGTATGTGTGTGTAGATATAAATTTATTATTTGAAATCTCTTCATCTCTTTCTGTGATTTCTTAGGTATCTTGTTCAGCAATTCAAATGGTCCTGTGATGACTCTTTACTGTGCAATCAGATACTTAGCACCTAACTTAACTTTTTTTATTTAAATTTTACATTCTTAACACATACAATTAATGAAACAATCTTTAAATTTAAAGAAAAGCAATTGATAGAAATCAAAACAAAATATGTAAAGGAAAAAGAAAAAAGAAAAAAACCCAAAAAACTAAGAGAGAAAAAAAAGTACCCTATAATCACCTTAATATCTTTAACATTTAAAGATTTTTCCATAAATCTACTTATATACATTAACACACTATTCAAAAATATATTACATGATAGCATGATCATATAGTAGGATGATATCATATGATATGAACCCTTAGATGTTTTATATCTCCAACACAGAAAATCTAATGTCCATCCTTTCAAACACATTCTTTGGGGAGTCTAATACGCTAACAATCAACTTTAATCTCACATTTGTAGCTACCATTTTAACATTTTAAAGGACATGAATCCATTGATGGGACATTATTGGGAGTCCACATCTTTAGTTCATATTTGAAATATCCCAGAAATGTCCACTTTAAAAATATTCTTGAGCTTTTGATGGAAATATGCTATAGGTTTTAATTCTGCCATGGATTCTACCTAACTTAATTTCTATGCTTCTCAAGGCCAACCTGTATTAGTTTGCACCAGATTTACCTACTTCCCAACTCTATTGCAACATATGTAGATAATATATTACACTTATATAGAAATCCTGATCTATGTTTTATCCTTGAAATATAATATTAAATCTTGTTATTAATCCAGTTCTGCTGTTTTGCAATGAATTTGGCTTCTTGGTCAAGGATAGCCACCTTAAAACTCAGTAACAGAGTTCCCAGGAAGTTCATTGATAGAGTATCCATTAGAAGACATACATTCAGTACTTTTTTTAAAATATGTTTTTATTAGATTTTAACAAATAATATCAGGTAACTTCGTTAACATAAATCCAAGATACATATAGAGAAATAGAAAGAAAGGAAAAAGAAAAACATACAGAAAATACAAAAAAGATCTACTGCAATGAGAATAAAGAGAGAAGTACTGTACATATGAAAATTTGCCATACATATAAAGTGTACCAGATTATAGTCTATTGCTATTGAGATAAATCATAAAACCCATCCAGATTTTATAGAATTGTGGTTCTTGCCTCTGATGTCTCATTAATTTGTCTGTGATTTTTTTCTAATGTAGCAATTGAAGAGTCCTTGTTAATCCACAAATCAACTATTATATTATCTAGAGTTTTCCAATGTTGCACAATTATTACTTTGGCTGCTAAAATTAAATGAATAATAAGTTCTTTATTTTTAAGCTTATGGTCTGGTCCTGTAAATAAATGCAGTAAGCCTAGCTCTGGGGAGCATTCAATTCTTTGATTAGCATTAGTTCTTATCTCCCCAAAGGTTTTATGCCAAAACGGTATAACTTTATTGCATGACCACCACAAATGAAAGAATGACCCCCCCCTTTTTTTTTTGACAACCTCTCCAGCATTGGAAGAATAATTTTGATATATATGTGTTGATCTAACAGGAGTCCAGTGCCAACGATGTATAATCTTCCACTGAAATTCTTGCATTGAAGCTGAAGTGAATCCACCCAGTTTCTGTAACTTCTGCCAATTTATCTCTTGTATGGGATTACCAAGATCAGTATCCCAAGCTTCCTTTAAACCATAGGGAGGATCTCCTATTTCTGATTGCAATTTTTTTTTTTTTATCCGCACTCAATAGTTACCGATTCTGCGGCGACTGCCTGGACGAGTCCCTGCAGTTTTCAAGGCAACGTGTTTCAGAAGTGGTTTGCCAGTGCCTCCTTCCTAGAGCAGAGCCCAGCTGGTGAGCACAGGAGGCGGGGTTTCCGTTGCTTCGCGCCTTTTTCGGGTGTGCGTGGCTTCCACGTTACTGGCAACTGCTCCCCGTCTCCTGTTCAAGCACCACCAGCAATATTGATTGTAATCATTGATTGCAATAATAACCTATAAATTTTTGAAATTGTTCCTTTTGGTTATTCTAAATAATGAAGTATTAAATTCTTGAAGTTGGTATTGGGCTGTGTTGCTGAAGCTGTAATATTTTTATTACCCAAAACAGATTTGAGTTGATACCAAAAGAGCCATGGTAGTTTATCACCTATTTGTTGCTCAATCTGATCTTTATTGAAACATTTCCTACTAAAAATCATTTAGTCTATAAAGATTACATTCTTTCAAAAATTTCATTTTAGCCAAGCCATAATAACTATCTTGATCAATATATGTTATCTGAGGAGTTAAAGGGGAAGTATCCTTTATCAAAACTGTGTATTTACTGTTCCAAATGTGAAGCGTTGTTTTAGTAAAAACATTTTCAATCTGTTCTATTTTAGAAAAATATTTTGAGTGAAAAAACATTGATTTATAAACTTATCTGACTCTAACATAGTTTCAGTCTGGATCCATTGTTTAGAAGAGTTTTCTATAATAAATGGAATCATATGCCCTAACTGTGTTGCTTGATAATATATTAACAAATTGGGAATACCCCAGCCTCATTGTTTCTGAGGTCTATATAAAATCCTTTTATTTACTCTCAGTTTTTGTGCATGAAAGCATAAGCTTTCTATTTTTTTTCCCAATGTCTTAAAGCCTGTTCTGGAATTACCACTGGGAGGCACTGAAATAAAAAGTTAAGCTGTGCAAGAATTTTCATTTTTACCACTGCAATTTGCCCTAAAATATTGAAATGTTTTGAAGCCCAGTTTTTCATTTCTTTGTTTAATTTCTTTCATGTTGGTACATAATTATTCGTAAAAAAAAATTAATATATTTACTAATAGTGATGCCTAAATATTTTAAAGATTTATATACTATTGGAATTCCTTTAGCTCCTCCTTAATATAGCTAGCTGAATAAGAAGCATTTGAGAGAGTCAAGATCATATCATTTGCAAATAGATTTAAAAGATACATTTTATCTTCCCATTTTTATCCCATTAATCTGATCATTGGATCTATGTGCTATTGCCAGCGCTTCTATAGCTAGGTTGAATAGTAAAGGTGATAAAGAACAACCCTGCTTGGTAACTCTTAAAATCGTGATGGAATCTGAATCATAACTGTTATCTGAGTTTTAGTTGGTCCATAAATATGTTCAATCATCTTACAAAAGCCTGCCCCAAATTTAAATTTAATTAATATTTGTTTTAAAAATTGTATTTCCAGAGAATCAAAGGCTTTAAATATATATAAAGAACATCTGGCTAATGAAGATGTATTAATTTTGCTAATTTATATAATATTTAATAATTTAGGGGTAGATATATTTTGGTTTAGAATAAAGCCAGATTGGTCCATATGAACAATCTGACCTATAATCATTTTTAATTGGTTAGTTAACAGTTTAGTATACAGGTTATAATCCATACTGAGAAGTGAGATGGGCCTACTGTATAAGATGCCAAATCCTGGGAATTTTTACCCAATTTAAGGATCAAAATTATCTTAAACTGTTTCCAAGATTCTGGTAAAGGTTTCCCTGGTGCAAAGTTTTGCATAAAAATAGAAATTCAGGTATCAAGTTCTCTTTAAATTCTTTATAAAATTCCCCTGACAATCCATCAGGACCAGGAGATTTTCCATTTTGAATAGTGTTAAAAACTTCAGTGATTTCTGAAATAGAAAAGGGAGGTTCCATAAATTGTATACCTTCTGGAGCCAATTCTGGGAATGTTAATCTATTTAAATATTGATTAATTTTTATTTGTGACGGATTATTTGAGGAATATAATTGTTGAAAAAAAAGTTTGAATTGTTTACTTATACCTTTAGTTTTGGTCACAATTTGACCATTGTTATTTTTAATTGCTCTAATACACATTTTCTCCTTAGCTTTTTTTCAATTTGTTTGCCAGCATTCTAGAATTTTTATTATCATATTCATAGTATCTTTGCTTAGGAGGAAAATAAGCTGAGAGGAGATTTTATCTGTCTCCAAATCATCCAACTGTATCCTTTTATTTACTATCTGTTTGTAAATACTGTCTAGTCCAGTTCTGTTATAGTT
Source organism: Liasis olivaceus (assembly GCA_030867105.1). Lineage (NCBI taxonomy): Eukaryota > Metazoa > Chordata > Lepidosauria > Squamata > Pythonidae > Liasis > Liasis olivaceus. The sequence goes on from CM061351.1 coordinate 64,152,695, forward strand.
TACTAATAAATTGTTAATTTCTAAATAATGCTTGTCTTTTGTGCTGATGTTTTTTTTTTAATCATGCTCGTCTGGTTTATACATTCTCCTCTTAATACTGCCTTTATAGCATCCCATCTTCTCCTTACTGATGTTTCATTTGTATGATTTTTCTTAAAAAAAGTTTCTCAGAGTTTAAGTTAGTCTTTGCTTTGCTATTCAATGCATTGTATAGTATTATAAGATTAAAATGCCAATTATAAGTAAATGGAATGATTTCTTCTAATTTGAGAGCAATAAACACTGGAGCATAATCAATATAAGTATTGGTGCAATTTTAACTTGCTGCCAAAATTTTGAAATAAGATATCCATATGTAGTCTATCCTAGAATGTGATTTATGTCCACCTGAATAAAATGTATATCCTTTTGTTGCAGGGTTCATATTTGTTCATGTATTTATGAGTTCAAGACTATGCATTAAGTTTTGAAATTTCTTGTGCATTCCAATCTGAGATTTTAATGCATCAGTATTGAAGTCCCCTCCTATTATAAAATTATCTGTATTACTTTTTTTTCTGTTCATATTTTTTAAGTAACTGATCTGACCCTGATTAGAAACATAAATAGATGCTAAAGTTAATGTTTTATTATCAAATTCCCCTTCTATAAATATATATATCTACCTTAGAGCCAGTTTGGTGTAGTGGTTAAGGCTAGAAACTGGGAGAGTGTGAGTTCTAGTCCTCCCTAGGCACAAAGCCAGCTGGGTGACCTTGGGCCAGTCACTTTCTCTCAGTCTGGCAAACCACTTCTGAAGAACCTTGTCAAGAAAACTGCAGGGACTTGTCCAGGCAGTGTCTGAGAATTGGACATGATTAAACAGATTAAAAACAAAAACCTTCCCTATCTTTCAAAATCTTTTGAATCTTGAAATTTATGCCAGCTTTGAAAAGAATAGCTACTCCCCTTGATTTATTAGAGCCTTGTGCAAAAAATTGTTTATCAAAATACTTATTATTCAACCTATTTGTTGTATATGTTTCTTGCAAAATAACCGCATGAGGTTGAAATGATTTGACATAATTAACTATCCTTTCCCTCTTAATAGGATCTCCCAATCTCTTAGATTTAAAGAAATAATTTTACATTGTTCTCCCATTACCTACATTTTTAGAATGTTTCTATCTAATTTCTGTATGCAGTTAAGATTATCTTGCATCCAGAAAATGATTGAAAGCATATTGCTCACAAAATCAAAAAGTTGCCTGATATTATAAAGAGCATATATAACATTAGAATTTTTCCCTGCATTAATACCCTCCTCCCATTCTCCCTCCCCCTTTGAAAATCACTCTATTCCCATATCCCATCCTCCATATCCAACCTCCCTACCCTCCAATCCCACTTAGACGGATAGCGAAAAAAAATTCAGAGGATCCTTTAAGGTCTAAGGGAGTGATGACCTACTGAAATTCCTCCTCCCCTCATCAGCCAATAAACTCTCAAATTTAATTACAACAGTTTTACCTACATTATTATTTTATTTTATTCTTTACTCTTATTTATTTACTCTTATTTATCCCTCCTTTTCCTCTCCCTCTAAACCTAAAAATTAAAATAAAATAATACAGTCAATTTAATTTCTTTTACTCCACAGCTCGGGGCAGCATTCTTATCTAACCTACAGCTTGTAGTTGAGTCTGCTTTCCAATGTTCCAAGGTTCCAAGGTAGATTGCTTCCTTCATTTCTTGTTAGAGAACTCTGCCAACAAGTTGTGCATCTCAGTCAAGGTAGAAATAACTTTTCATCTTTGTGACATAGAAACAATCAACTTGAAAGGGAATCCCCACTCATTCTGCATATATTTTTCTGTTAGTGGTTTGAATTCCTTTCTTCACTGCAATGTAGCTATGCAGATATCTTGGAAGAATATTGTCTCACCATCCCATTTAATCTCCTCTAGTTCACATGATTTTCTTATAATTTTGTCTTTTATATTTGAATTTACAAATATGACCAAAATGTCTCTAGGTTTCTGTGTGTTCCTAGGAGAGTAAACCTGGTGAGCACATTCAATATCTTTATCTGTTAAGTTCAAATCAGAGCTCAGGTCATTAATTTTAGAGGTAAGTAGTCAGATGGGTTGTTCTCTCTTGCTACAATCCTGTGAATCTGCCAGCTCAATCTTTATTTCAGCAATACTCTTTTGAGCCTTGCCTTTCTCCAAGATATTGTTTGTAGCCATATCATAAGCTTTGCTGATCACCTGAGCTATATCTGCTATTTGCTGTGGTATTCCCTTAATTTGTTTATTCATTTGCTCAGACATACCTGCCAAGTCTTTAGTTATTCCCACAGCATGTTTATTCCATTCTGTCTTCAATTCTTTTTTAAGTTGTTTTATTAATTGTCCAATTACCTCCACATCAGATGTCCACGTCTGTGGGCAGAGCTTTGTTCCTCCATTGCTTCTTCATGGTAATACTTCAGCCTCCTTTGGGTCTTCCAGATAAGCTTTGATCCCTTTTCCTTTACACACAATCTCCTTCCTTAACATCCTTTAAATTATTTTACTATTTGATAAGATATTTAATGAAGTAAATTGGCTATATTAAAGAAAATAGCTAGATCAGGGGAAGAGTGGAGAACTCAGCATGCCATCCTTGTCTGTGGCCAGCCACACACCCCTCATACATTCAGTACTTAATAATTCTGTGAATGCAAGTTTATATAGAATTCCCATCTTGAAGTAAGAGCAGCAGTTTATTTCCTTCACTACCTACTTTAACAAGCTTTTTATTTCTTAAAGCAAACGCTTGAACATAACTTCCATCTAAGTTAAAGCTTACTATTCTCCTTGTAGGCTTCTCTCAATGGTAGACTTCTCAATAGAGTAATATATGTATATCTTAAATCTTCTTCTATATGGATTTCTAAGCTGTATGGGTATTTTAAGAAACCCACAACAGTGGTTTAATGGAGTCAAGGTAGGGCAAGTACAGATTTAAGACAGTTTTTTGAGTGTTGGTGAGATAGTAATAAGCCCCACATTTGGATTTGTGTGTGTATAAGTTTGTCTCTGTGAAATGGGTATGTTCTTTCTAGGAGTTTCTATTCAAAGCATCAAGGTCTGCCTTAACTGCAAATGTGCAGCAAGTATTTTTCTAGAATTAAAGGGCATCTGTTTTGCTGAACTTGAAATGGAATGACAGAGTCTGGAGAGGAAGTGTTCATTTGGTTGGACTCACTTTATGAAATGGCTACTTCTATAATTAGAAGAAAAAGATGGGGAAAGTTTCTTGCGGTTTAGAGATAATCTGTAAATGCAATGTGCAGTAATAGGAGATAAGAAACAACCTTCTTCTATTACGTGGTTTAGTAATTGCTGTCATGAGGGGAACAAAAAAACCAAACAAAAGTTATTACAATTTGAAACATATCAGAGATTAAGAGTTTCAAAAACAGCTGAGTATAGAAAAACTTGAAAATAAATTGAGTGTGCAAGCAAGGAATCTTCACAAGACAAAAAAAGAATTGGATAGTGTAATGCATGTTTGCTATGCAGTGAATGGATTTATCTCACCTAGTTTCAGCCTCATTTGGAAGAAAAGCTACTAAAGTAAAAGAGTGTGATTGCATCTGCTGCAGAGAATGTGAGTTTATCAGTGTCATACAAATTAATGATATGGATTAGGAAACTGAAATGTCTCTGAAAGATGCTACAGCTAACTTTATCTCTCTGGCTGTTGATGAGACAACTGACATAATGAATACATTATAAATTGTTACTTTTCATCAAGTTTGGCTATTGGAGAGGACTTGCTTTTTTAAGCATAGTAACAAGAAGGGTGAATACTTTTTAGATAAATTGAGGTTGTCGATGCACAGGCTTCTTTTGTAATTTGAAAAACTAAGTAATGTTACTATTGATGGTGTTTCTGCTAATGATTAATTGTCTTTTTTTGTTATTGCATTAACATTTTCACAGAGATGAAGGTAAGCAAGAATACTCATCATATTTCAAGCATAAATCTTTTGATGTCAGACTAAAGCAGTGATAACTGCAGCTGGACAAGGGCAGTATGCCGCATTTCTAGTCCTTCATGAGCAAAAAATCTGCAGCAATTTTAGAAATTTAAGTCATATTTGTCCTCTATGTTAATTGCTGTTAAAAGCATAATAGCAGTCTCCTTTCTTTTTTAAAGGTAACTGTCCTGTACTCCAGTTATAATGCTACAGTTGTAGCTGCTAAAGTGATTTCTGATATAGATATTGTTGATACCTTTAGATTTTACATAATGTTTATGTCAAATAGCCCTTGCTAAATGCCAAGAAAACCACACCAACCCCAGTGAATTTTTTATTTCATTTAAGTACTGCACATAACGGTATGAGATAGCAAATTCATGAAACTTTACATTTCTAACAAGTCTAAACTAAGAGATGTGCTAACCTTTGCAACAGAGAAAGACATTCTCCATTTGCTGTGATTGCTCATTCTCTTCTGCTATGTACTATGCCATAAATACATTTTGCTCATAAAGCTGTGAATGTCAGGCATCCTCAGGAGAGCTGATAAACAGCATTTCCAGAACACTAGTAGTGATTGTGTTTATGGAAACCCAACTGGCAGTGTCTTGTTTCTTGTGTGAAAATAATCAAGTTCCAGCTCACCCAAGAAGAAACAGTTTTATATTGCCTCCTGATTTATTGAATGTTAATAAAAGTAGCCATGAATAAATGCACTGACTGGTAGTTGTGAGACTGAGCTGCTGGCAGTGGGCAAATTTCCATTGCCTTTCTACAAAGATGGTTTGATTAGGGAGACTATTAATCTAACGCAGGAAGACTTTTCTTATGCTTAAAAGCAAGAGGGCATGCTCAAGTTCATGTATCACAGATTACTTCATCTATCACAGAAATGTTCAATATTGTTGTGTCTCAGACCCAATGTATGTTTTCTTGTCTCAGACAAAATACATATTGCACATTAAGAATGCCTTTTGCTCCTGTACACAGAGTCAGATCCTAGACCTTCCCTCTCTGGAGATAGAAAATGTGAGTCCTTGTTAAAAAAAAAAAAAAGACAGCAGAAGATGAGAACTGGAGAAAGGAACTCAAGGAGAATCTTTAGACCAAGACCAAAGCTGAGAAAAGAGGAAGTAAACATCATTCTCTGGAGCCTCAGATTGAAGTAGGAATTTTCAGGAAAAAAGGAAGTCCAGGTAAAAGGAAGTGGAGGAGGGGAGGGAGTCTTTGCTTTCAGAAAATTTGCTGTTTCTGTAGAAGGAGGTATCTTTTCTAGCTAATGTTTGTGTTATATATTTGCTTTTTATTTTGTGGGGTGTTAAGTCAAATCTAATTTTTAAAAATTATTTCTCTGTTCAAGCTAATGAATGTTGTTTAATTTCAGCCTTTATCCATTCTTCAAGCTGAGCCCAAGAATATTATTTATATTTTGTAATTTTCTTATGAGTTGTAAGAAGTTGAACTCCCTACAGCACCTTTTTTGAGATTCTGCTGGTGGAATTCCTCAGACCAGTGACATCCTTAGGTCTGTCTGGAACATGTCTTTTTTTGTTTTGATATTTTCTAAATTAGTATATAAACTCATTTCAAGGTAAAATATCTGTATTTTTTAAAGTGGCTTTGATGAATACAATAATGCCTTGGAATCAATTGTTTCACCCATACAACCCTGATAATTTTGTGATATTACAATTTTTGCATCTCTGGATTTAGAAGTGCCTGCACTTACAAACTGGTACTGATCCGGGAACCTTTAAATAAATAATTACTTTTAGAAGAACAAACTATTTCTGAGAGATAAATGATATTTGAATTTTCCTGTTTACATTCAGTAGTATCTCTCATTCATTTATCTGGTCCATGTATTAATAATAATATATAAAATGTGCATAAAAAGAGAAATAAAAAGAAAACCTGTACATGGTGAACAAAAGCAGTAGTCTGAGGTAGTCTCCCAGTCAGTTCTATGTCTGTATGGTTGGGGTTTTTTTCCCCCAGTGTGTGTGTGTTAGAGAGCCAGTTTGGTGTAGTGGTTAAGGCATCAGGCTAGAAACCAGGAGACCACGAGTTCTAGTCCCACCTTAGGCACGAAGCCAGCTGGGTGACCTTGGACTGATCACTCTCTCTCAGCCCTAGGAAGGAGGCCATGGCAAACCACTTCTGAAATCTCGCCAAGAAAACTGCAGGAACTTGTCCAGGCAGTCACCAGGAGTCAACATTGACTCAAAGGAACCCCCCCTCCCTACAATTACCATTCAATTATATTTTATCTCCTTGCATTTTATTTATTTATTTATTTTACAAAGTGTCTTTTATTTTCAAATAATACTTTTGAAAAATATACTTGAAAAACATTCCAACCAACCTGCCATCTTTTTATTAAATAGCACTCAACCTTACACCCTCCTAAAGTATACTGGATTAGCTTCGTACATTGTAACTGCTGTGAGGATAATTTCTGCTTTGCCCTGGAAATACATACAGTTCCCTCTATAGAAGAATGACAAGTCAAGCTGTGGGAGTATGCCTTAATGTCTAAAATGACTTCATATTTGAAAAGTAGAACTGACTCAGAATTTAACTCAACATCAAAATAATTTTTGGAGTATAATTTCATATCTGGGCTTGTACCACATCTAAAATTTGGGCTTCTTTTGACATAAAATCCTGATGTCTAAGTCCACAATTTATAGATTATACAGAAATTACTGGAATTTTCCATTTTGTTTCACATTCTATACTGCATTTTATTGTTGTTAATTTTAATAATTACCTGCAATTTTTAAAATGACATGAGATTTAGCTCTGTAAAACCAAACTAATGGTTTACTGAAAATTCTTATCTAACATCATAATGTCTGTAAAATTTTTGTCTATTCAATATGTATTTTATTTTTTTTGTCCCCCTTTTTCTTTTCTTGTCTTTTTTCCTTTAAGATGTTTAATCATCATCATCATCATCATCATCATCATCATCATCTCAAATAACAAGCAAAGACCTACCATGGCTGGGATGATTCTGGGAATGTAGATTCCAGATTTTTGTTTGATGTAGCAACTTTCTGATTTTATATATTAGTTCCCCACTGGTTTAAGAAGCTATCTCCTTATCTTTTGTTATGGCTGAAATAAAAAGATTAGTTATTTTTAGGGCATCTCCCTTTGCCTTGTGGATATATCAGGGACCAGGTCCAGTTCTCTGTTTTCATAATCCCATCATACCTAGAAGGAACTACTTCCCAGACCGAAGTCTCCTAATCCTTCCATTACTGAAAAGAAAGAAAGAGGGCTCGCCTGGGCAAAAGAAGAATAACATTGACTTGAGGCAGCAGCAGTCGAGCCCTGTGTAATTGTCTGAGGCAAACGTAATGAGGAAAGCTCAGCGATTTAACTCAGCAAAGCCACAGAGGTTTTGTGTATATTGGAGACAAAAGCCTAATTCCGTCAATGTCTTGCCACTTGTTAATAAAGATTCAATATTTATTTTAGGCTGAAATATCACCATCTCTTGGATTTTATTGTATTTAATAATTGTATTTTATATTTGTATTATTTATGTTTTATTGATTTTTAATTGTTTTGTTGTGAACCGCCCAGAGTCCCTCCTTGTGGGGGAGTTGGGCAGTGACATAAATTTGACATATAAATAAATAAATAAATAAATTTCCAGCACTGGCGAGGCTTCTAGAAAATATGTTTTTTTCTTAACAATAAAACAGCTTTCCTTACATAAGCAAAACCTATCTGGTTCTCCTTCCATGGTCCCTAAATCCTGCCAGCAAATCAGACCCTTAGAATTTCCCACTTCATGATTCAAAATTCTTATAAAAGGACTTGCCTTTCTTTTGATCTCTGTTTCTCTTCTGCTGTAAGTTGGAACTCAATGATTGTTGTCTCAGTAAAGTTGTGCAATATTCCCTGGAGTGGCAGGACACAATATGCCAAATCTGTGAGAGTCAGGAACAGGGGGGTTAAGAATTTACTCTCGTCGCCCGAGCAACGAGGTACTGATAAGAGGATGAGACTGAACCCTCCCTAAAGAATGCAAGGGAGGTTGGGAGGGTGACCCTGGAATTTGCTCTCACTCTGAGAAGATTTCTGTAACGGGACTGAAGCCAATAAACCCTGCTGAATTGAATCTGTACTGTCTCCTGGAGTTTCCTGGGCTAATCCTGACAAAATCAGAATAAATGTGCCTCCTTAGGGATGAGGAAGACCAATCGAGTAGGGTGAGGTAAACCAGAGACACCCCAGAGGATTTGTTTGAGGCAAAATGCAATCAAGCTTTAGGCAAACAAGGGCATTTGAGGCTTAGTGAGGGACACAGTGTATGGCTTTCAGAAACTTAGACTGAACACCTCCTAAGGTAGGGGCATCCTTAGAAATACAAAGTTGTGTACCATATGACAACAAACCTAGGACCTTTGCTGTATACAATTTTATTGATGCAGGAATGTAATTATTGCTGACTGGCATATTTTAAGATTGTGTTAGAAACTTTTTGAGCTCTAACAGAAAGCTCACTTGCTTATTCCAGCAAGTGGAGGGTTAAAGTGCATTCTAGAAAAAGACTAGAATCTTAGTTTCAGAATAATTGATCTCAAGAAATTCCCTGAAACAGTAGTACTCTAGAGCATCTAGGCATCTATGGACCCCCACCTGGGTTAAGGATAAAATGGCAGCAGCATCTGAGTACAAGAGGATTCAAATAGGACAGTGAGCTTTTTCTCAACTATTCAGCCACAAGGTGCACTGTTGAGAGGCTTATTTTTAATAAGGTGATGGCTGAGGTCTGCTTTTTTTTTTTTTTTTTAAGGCTTTATTTACATTTCAGGGGGTGACTACAGTAATAGTTGTGTAATCTGGATTATAATACTCCATGGAAAAAATGCAACATCAGTCAGCCAACCCCTTCCCCATGAATATCCATGAGAATGATACTGTGTTGTGATCCAGCTTCATTTCTATGGCATATTTTTAAAGGTACGAAAAGAATGTTATTCATTTTTCCCATTAAGATAGAAGGGATATTGTGGGCTTTTTGAGGTCTGTGGATATGCTGGTTTATTGAGGAACATGCCATAATTATGAGTTTCAGTGACTGCAAACTAAAAAAAAAGTTTAAGTCTTGTCAACATACATCATTATTTCGCTATTTACGTTTTATTTAATGTTCCTTATCTACTAATATTGTTAGGTGTTTCATGGTATTGATGTTTTTAAAAAAAGCATAAACAAAGTATATTCAAATGAAAAGATTTGAATATATTTTATGTTTTTTTTCTTAAATATCAATACCATGAAACACCTAACAATATTAGTAGATAAGGAACTCTGCAATTATTTCTTTTTAAAAATAGGCCTCAGTAAGGAATTCTGCATAACAAAGCCTTAAGGATCACTTGTTTGGAAGATCAACATTATCTATGAACCAGCAGCACTGCAACATATGGACAAATGCAGCAGCTGAAACATTTGCCTCTGAGGCAGAACGAGAAATTTAAGATGAGAATAACTTAGTGGAAAATTAGTTTTGTTTTATTGCCTATGGAAACAAAAGGTGCAATGAAAACCTCAAATAAACCCATGGGTTGTTGTGGAAATAGGCTGTTAAATAATTTGGAAGGAGTCTAACATTTAAAAACTATGCATATATAATATTTTATTTATGAATGCCTCTTTACTTTTTTCTTTTTGCTGTTTCTATGTATTTCATTGTGTCAGAAAAGCCCCCTGAAAGGCACAAAACATCTTAGTGAGGTGACCTGTTTCTTCATTGTAACTAAACATGGCAAATGGTATCACCCTGACGCATGAGAAGAACTTTGATAAGGTAAAGCACAGTTGCCTCACACAGGAATATTAATTAAAAAAAAGCTTCGTTGCAGGGGAATGATAAAAACCATATTTGAACCACAGTGTTGGAAGGAGCCATTTAGTGCAACACCCTGCTTTGGACAAGAGTGAAGTATTCCAGGCAGATGGCTGTCTAGCTTCTGCTTGAACACATCCAATGAAAGGGACCTCTGGGTAATCTGCACTGATCTTATTGTTAGGAAACTTTTTCTAACATTCAGTCTTCTGTCTATATTCTTTCACATATTTAAAGAGTACTATCATATTCCCCATCAAATGTCTTTTCTTAAAGATAAACATGCCAAGCAATCTTCAGTCTATGTTCATAGTTTCTAGACCCATGACCATCTTTGTTGCCATCCTCTGAATCTGTTCCAGTTTCTCTGTACCACTTAAGTCTGCATATAGTACTTGAGGTGGGATCTGACTAATGCAGAATAAAAGGGAATTACTTCTTTCTGTGATTTGGGAAGAACAGGGGTCTTAATGTGCGTTCCTTCAGGCCCTGAATTGGTAGAAAAGTATGCTGATACAAAATGCACTGTCCCAACAGCCAAGCCTTACTCTCTCTCAGGAATGAGGGAGAAGACTGTACACTATGTTCACATTTAGTTTTGTAAAGGGGCTTTGCATGGGAATGTTTTGTGCAAGTGTTGAGCAGGGATTTTGCACTATTCCAGAAGAATGCTATTCTGGAATAGCACTAAGTAGAATGAAGAATAACTGTTTGGTAGTGGGATAGTTGAAGGTAAAGTTTGGAAGGAGCTCCCCCGCTGAGCCAAGCAATGCCCTTCTGCATTTCTCAGGTACATTAAGGGTAGAAAATACATGTGAGAGCAGGAACTCTTCAGTTACAGAAAAGGGTGGGTTCAGAAGGAAACTCTACTAGATAGAACAGGATGAAATGTCAAACCCAGCCATGGTATTACTATTGCATCATCCACATATGTGCATGAATATGCCTATTCCTTCTCCTCAAAAAAAGCTTCCTTCCAATCAGACTACCATTGATTGCTCCAGTCACATCCTCCCCTCTCCAGGAAGGCAGAGGGATATTTAAAGAAGAATTAATAGTTTTATCATTTGCTTTATCTCATGTTGCTACAGATACTCACCATAGGCTCTGATTTCAATTCTCACAACATTTTAGTCCTAAACTAATAGTATAAAATAATTATGGGTACTTAAAAAAACACACACCAGTTTCTAGGAATTGTTAGTGTTACAGCTTTTCTACAAATTATACTGTACTTTATTCTGGTGTTTGTTTTTAAAGTTACAGCCATGCTAGATATAGGAGGATGTAATTTTGTTGTTCAAAATTCTTGCCCTGAGTGACTGAATAACACAAGGCAGATATGGTCATTTGGATCTCACCTTCAATGCACTTTAGTTAATCTCCACATTTCCCTAATTTCTGTATAATTATATTTAAAAATAAAGGGGGGGGGATTAAAACAAATAAACACTCCTATGCAGTCATAAATCTTCTTCCCTGAAATTTACCAACTCTGCATCTCCTCCTTCTACCACATTTTCCAGGATCCATTATAATTTATGGATTTAAGATGCTCTAGAATATATTTAAAAAAAAAACTTGGGAACTTTATAGTGAACATCTTGACTGTGAAGCAAAGTTCTGATTAATAGCCTTAACTGAAATATTAAAGAAGCTCCTTGGATCACAGACAGTTAAACTGGTGCTTTATGTCTTTTTAATGTGATAGAGTGATTTTAACTGTTGCTCTCAATTATCGGCAGAGTAGCCATGTTATGAAGTTGCTTCCACTCCTCCTCTTTCCTTTCATTCGCAAACAGCTTCTCCCTCTTTAGATTTGCCATTTCAACGCACTTTATAATCAAATCCCTCTTACATGTTTTTCCTCTCAATGTTATTAAAATGTACCTTTCTGATGTTTAATTAACTGTCTTTCTCCAAGGAAATAGATTTTGTATTCATGAGATAATATTTGTCCAGTTAGGACCAGAATTCTTTCCACTTTTTGCACTTCTTAAAAGGATCTCAGTCTATTACTTACCCTGTATCAGGGGTCAGCTACCAGATGGCCCCAGATTAATTTCAAAAGCCCTCAGTAAGACAGCTTGTCTCTTCTCTATAACCATCTGCTTGTGTAAGAAGAGAGAAAGAGAAAAAAGGGAGTATGCTTTCCCACCTATTTCTGGCACAGGCCCACCCACTCCTTATTTCAACCTCACCCACAATCCCCCCCCCCCACATGCAGCCCTTGATTAAAAAAAAAAAGATATTACAGCCCTGTACTAAATAAGTTTGCTTAATTCTTCTATAACTCCACTGGTTTCAGATTGGCTTTCTTATAATCCTGTTGCAATAAATTCCTGTAAAAATGAAATTTTGGGGTGAATTTGACTTCTACTGGTACTGCAACTGCATCTCTATGATGTCCTTTGGTTTGTTTCTGAAAATTCTGTGTTCCTTGGGGCTGCATCTTTCTTTCTTGTTCTAAGATAGATAGATACCCCCACCCACCCACCAGCCTACCCAGACACACATATGAAGTGGCCTGTGTAGTTAAGGGTGCACCTTAGTGCATCCATGTAACACCACTGCTTCTCAAGCTGCACTGGCACCTTCTACAAAATAATGCCACCAGGTAGAACCTAGGGGTGTGCCTTCTCTGTCACAGTGCCTGTCTTATGGAACACCATTCCTGATAGTAGTTGGATGGCCCCAACCCTACTGGCCTTTCCAATAGCTCTGAAAATGTGGCTATTTCCTCAGGGATTAGAGAGTATGAGATGAACCCCTGCAGAATGAAAAGTTTCTGAATGGCCTTTATAATGGTTGGCCTCAGTTGTTCTGTTATCCTTTAATTTTGTTATTCTGATTTTTGGTTCTGTATGTTTGTTCTTTTTGTGATTTAATACTTCTATCCAACTATAAGCTCCCCAGAATCACTTTTGCTGTTATATTGATCAATCAGGTATTGGGATTGTGACTTTCAAAATTCACAATCACTACTGTATGGCCATTGCTCACAATAATTGGAAACTTTAGGTGGAGTCCCAATACATTTCCAGAACTCTAGGTTAGGGAAGCTGAACTTATTTTATTTATTTACTGAACAGCCATAGACCAAAAGAATCAAAAGAAATGGAACTATACAATGCATAGCAAAGGCCAATATGATGTAAGTAAATAAAACTCAACAGAAACTAAAGAATATTGTGGTGGGTGACAAGCTTCCATACACAGATTAAGGGAGTGGTCAGGTACAGAGCACTTGATGAATGTAAAAAGTGAGTGGAAAGAAAAACAAAATCCAGACTTAGTTGGTTATAGAGAAAACCCACCAGTTTATGATATTCATTGGTGCAGCTAAAATTTTTGTAACCTTCTTAGAAATTTCAGTACATTGATCTTGCAACAGCTGATCTGTTACCACTGATTGTGGCAGATGGGAAAGCTTACTAGTAAGTGCTTCAATGAGTACAAGATGCCAGATATGATTTAAGGGGGAATCAAACATTACATGCCCCACAGACTCAACCTTGATGCCTAAGCACCAAAAATGCAGGAGATCTATAATGTAGCCTTTTGGCTGCATGGCAGAGAGAGATGTGATTCAAAAAATTGTTTACCGGTTTGTCATGGTTTATTCATTACTGTGTATTAAATATATTTTAGTTCACCTTCCACTCTCATAGACACCAGGGATCTTTCTGATCTTGCCCCAGGGATGTCAACATGAATACATTAATGAAAATAAGTTGTAGAAATTGAAATAGTCATTATACAACAATCAAATTTAAATAACATGAATGCACTTGCATTTTAATACTACATCTACAACAGTATTCCAAGGTTATGCTATAGGACTGTACCAAGTCATTATGATATTGGTGAGAATTTTCTCTCCTTTCAGTTACTATATCCATGCAAAATAACATGTCTCAATGCTGAAGAGAAGATTAGCACTGTCAGAAGAAAATGAAATGTTTTAAAACCATCTTTGAAGTATACTTTTTGTAATTTTGGCACTGGAATGTTGAAAGATAGACATTTTAAAGTGGCATTTGATTAAGCCTGTCAGGTAAATTATTTTTTGCTGAGCTACTTAACAATAAACAATTGTCATGCCCTGCCCTAAAAATATTAACTGTTAATTTTCTTTTGGAGGAGAGAAACTTAAAGAGGAGTAATATAACATCTGTCTTTTTCAGTGTTTTATTTAAATACAAGATATGCATTCACCTTTAACTATATTATACAAAAATACATTAACAGCAGATCATGCTTAAAGAGTGGCAAACATCTCCTGGCTTGACTGGAACTAAAGTTTCATGTTCATTTTGTTAAAAAATTAGAGGAAATGGTACAGAATGTGCCTATATAAGGAACACATAAGGAAGAAAGTCTGTCACGCACTACAGAATACAATGAGGATTCCACAGTTCAAAATTCCTTGCAAATCACCAGCTTATCCCATTTATCTGATGGCAAAACATTATCTGAGGAATAGGCAAAGATTACCTAACCTAATAGAAGAGAATATATGTAGCTCAGGTTTGAACTGTGGAGTCCTTGGGGTTCTCTGAGCTTGGCTGTTGTCACCCCATTCCATTCTAGCATTCAAGATGTTATCTAGCCAGGTAACGAAATGTTTACAAGAAAACAACCAAGATCAGAGAACCCCAAGGACTCCACATTATCTAACCCAGTTTGGATCCATAGTCCAGGAATCAGACTGGGAAAGTATATATTGCTTTAAATATACTCCAGTCTGCCTTAATGTCTTGGCCAACAGAGACGTTCAGGAAAACTCTTCCATTCTGCCTAAACTTGCACTGAAAAAAGCAGAAAGATTTCTTTCTTTCTTTCTTTCTTTCTTTCTTTCTTTCTTTCTTTCTTTCTTTCTTTCTTTCTTTCTTTCTTTCTTTTTCTTTTTTGGTTTTTAGCAGAACAGGATTAATTTTAGGGAAGATATTAAGCATGGCAATATTCAATTTTGTAATCTCCTAAAATCGGTTTTTATATATTAATAAGTGCCTGTAACTATGCCATTTTGGATAGAATGTGATGAAATTTTCAGCAATCAGTAGTCCCTTATGTACCCATGAAGAATATCCAGAACAAATTTCAGACTACTAGAAAGAGAAGCTTTTGTGCAAAGGGAAGGAGTAAAGATTAATGAGACTGCTTCCTAATTTACTGCAGCTGGAGTTCTGGAGCGTTGTCATGAAAACAGGCAGAATTAACTCACTAGTTTTGTTCTTTTTTGTTATCTACTCCTATTGGACATGAAAATGATTGATGGTATCCATCCATGATATATATGCCCCAGGTTTCTGAATTAAACATCACACAATACAGAATAAAAATCAGTCATCACTAGGCCATATCAGCTAACACATACAGCTCAAAGGAAATATACAACTACTCAAGACAGGAGACTGGCAACACGAAGGAAAAGCCACTTGAAGCAAATGATAGCAAAAAACCCCAACTCCTCAAACACTGTTCATATACACATACCAGGAAACTGGGTATAATCAGTTGTGGCCTCCATGGCGTCTTATTCTGATTTCAAAGCAGACCTGTTGGTCACTGAAATATAATGGTACCCTTTCCCCCCATATCATGGTGCTTTATAGAAATAATAAAAGATTTTGTGTGCATTTTACCTATGGTTGCCCCACATTACCCTTTGAGAAGATCTGAAACTCCAGACAACCAATCAAGACTAGAATTTTATTGAGGGCCATAATAGCTGAAATGGAGTTAGTTCAGACATATTTTCTCTGTATCATGGCAATGGAAGTTATATTAACTATTAAGAGACAGTACGTAACCAGTTTCATCCTTATTAGGAATTGTCAGATGTACATAGCCAGATCTTATTTTATGGTGTTCAGACCTTTTACTGGGAATTGAATTCACCAACCCTTGCACTTTAAATGACTGTATATAGTGCATTAAGTTTAGGAGCTATCCAGCTCTTGGCAGTCAGCAGTGTTGCAGGAAGGCATATACAGAATCTATCAGAATGCTATATATAGTCTATATATAGTTCTCAGAGAAAGAATATGTTAGATTATGTTAGATTATGTCATGCCCTGTGTATGAGGGTGGAAGTCATGTAAAACCCTGTACATGGAGGCATGACATAATCTAGCATCTGTCTGTCTGTCTGTCTCTAAGAGCTTAAGGAAAATAGTCCATATATGCCTTTCTGATAGATTTAAAGTACTGTGTTTCACTACAAGATCCAGGCCAGGTTATTGTGATCAAAAATACTTCCTGAAGTTTTGCTCAGTTCCTTGAACACTGTAAACATAATGTCTCAAATATAAAGATTACTGTGATTAAAAATTATGAACTATTTTTCATAAGAACTTGTCTTTAGTTCTCATTCCCAAAACTCCTTTAATATCTTTACTACCTCAGTCCCAAATCCTCATCTATTAAAGAATATGGGAGAAAGATAGAACTCAACAAGCACAATACTGTAGAATATTGAACTACACCCAAAATAACATAGGCACCCACATTCTTCTTCTTGGGGTTATTTCTTTCTCTTTACTCCATTCTTGCATCTGAAGTCTTACTTCTTTGTAAACATTTTTTTTTAAAATTCTTCCCATGTCTATAGTTGTGAACAAAACTGTTAGCAAATTCACTCAGATTTTGGTTGACTTTAGCTTTATTAGGGGGTGGGGCTTTATTAGGGGGTGACATAAGATTTCTGATTAAGGAAGAAACACTTATTGCAATCAATTTGGGTATGACCAATCCTCCAGTGCTCCCTCATGCATAATGATATTTTTTTAGGAATAATTCTGAGGCAATGAAAAGTTCACTTGAACATAGCCAATTTTCTCTCCTTCTTTCTTCTCCTTTGCTTCTCAGTGAGGAGTACTGGGATTTTTCAATAAAAAAGTTAACAGGTTCCACACCCTGATAAAGTTGTCTAAATGGCTCCTTCCAACTCTACGATTGTAACAAAACAGCTAATTTTCACCAAGGCAAGTATTCTGAATTGTAGACGGCCACTACGACTCTTCACTGATTTTCTGTGATCACCTGGAACAAAGCAATGCCCTGTCATGGGCATTTGGTTTTTTGCTTTGATTGTGCAATTTTTAAAAAGAAAGGCATTAGTCTTTATTATATGCCATACCACCACCACCACTACCCATTGCAAACAGATTACGGTTAAATACCATTTACATTCTCTTTTCTCAATGCAATAATCTACTCCCCTTCTCTCCCTATTTTTTCATAGTCTTTCCTGTCTGTTTTTAGCAGTGGAGCTGTGTCCTGAAACGGAAATGCTTCTGAGCATGTCAAAATGCCTTTTATTCAACATTCAGTAACTTCAGCCCCTTGTCTCTCCCATGGTTAGAAGTCATCAGCAGGTTGCATATGAATACACGTATCAGCAAAACATCCATCATAAGTACTGGTCATATTATCTTTTCCCTTAAATAGCAAAACCAGACGAAAGATTTTTCCCTTTCCCTCCTGTCCTCTTATTCCAGATACCAAAACAAATACCTTTTAAACTGACTAAAAGTGCAAATGTTAGCAACTACCTAACTTTAGTTGATCTTGAAAGATCTAAGCAGATTCAGTCCTGGTTAGTACTGGGATGGGAGACCACCAGGAAATCCCAGGTGCAGATGATATTGGGAAACTGACAAAACATCTGAAACCAAGTTAATGCCAAAACACTTTCATATACTGTAGCTGCCAGAAAAGTTATGTGGCTATATCCTTGCAGTCACCAGGAATACAGTTTAGCTCTTTCCCTTTTTTTATGTATGAATGAGGCAACAAGGGAAGAAATAGATTCTGACTGCCACCTTGACTTCTTAATTCCCTGTAGAATCCCTACATCTGAGTGCTTTCCCAGGAGGCAGACTTACAACAGCAGCGCTCAGAAGGGTGGAGGTGTTCCAAGTCTGGGGCAATCCTCCCTGTTTTCTTGTAGTGAAACATTAATGTGCACCCTGATAGCTTGTTCCCCCCACCCCAAACAAATCATTAAAGGGTGTGTTTGAAAAAGGTATCCAGTAATATTCAGATAACAACAGTTCTTCCAGTTGTTGGGGAGGAATCATTACTTCAGAACAGAGTTTAGAGGATTTCTTATATATTGGTTTCTATACATCAGTATAGTTGTTACATTTTATTTATTTAAATGTATATCTCACATTTCTAATAAATTAAACACTCAAAGCAGCCCCTTCCCCTTGTGTATTGATGTAGAATGTGCTCTTTCTCTAGTAGGAGTGAATTCTGGTGTTGCCATCTCATCTCTGAAGACTAACCAAGTTGTTTCAATGACATCTTTGCAATATTGTTATAATGGTCTCAAAATGATAGGCACCAGTCATTTTCTCATTTTCTTCACCAAAGTTAATTTCCCCATTTTCATGCATTTTTCTCGTAATATTTTTGTGGACATTTCTTACCGTGGAACTTTTTGTATTTTCATCTATTATAATGTGTGTTTACTCAATTTTCTTACCAAAGATTCTCACCCTACCTAGAAGCACCCCTTCTGTGGACATAGAATTTAAGTGTGCTGCTCCATTGCTACCTCTGGATGTTTATTCAGCACCTGACTCAGTTGCAGTGAAGAAATGGCATTGCATACTTGTGGCACCTTGCCCTCAAATGCCCTGGCAGTCTCATCTGTTACAAGATAGACCCCCGCACAGAGTCAAGCAAACAACTCTCAGGATCACTCTCTAGAAGTCATTCTGCAGTTATGATTTCACCATGGTCCCGACTTCCAAAGCATAGAGGCTCTGCAACACACAACATGACTAATGGTACCCGAATCTACAGAGACACCTAAGAAAGTCAACAAGGACATAAACTTCCTGTGAAGATTCCAGCAAGACTTTCTATCAGGATGACCAAGGCTGTCTCAGTACCAAACCTGGGCCTATATTTTCTTCTGTCTTTTTTCTTTTCCCAGTTCCTTTAATTTAATAGAGCAATGCCTCTGGGTTGTGTATTGATAGTCCTTCCTTCTCCCCACTCCTCCATCAGTTGTTTTTTATTTTATTTATTTATTTATTTAGCAAATTTATATAGCTACCCATCTCACACAAAGTGACTCTGGGCGGTGTACAACAATTAAATAAAGGAATAAATATTTAAAAATGAGCATTATTAAAAATATAAAAACAATCCATAGTAAAAATACAAACCACGAGGCATAGCAGAGAGAAGATATTAACAATGATGGAGCCATCTTAAAATGTCACTGGTCCCCTGGGATCCCCAGGCTTGCTGACATAGCCAGATCTTGAGGGACTTATGGAACGATAACAAGGATGGAGCTAACCTCACTTCAGGGGAGAATGTTCCATCAGGTGAGCACCACGGCAGAGAAGGCCCGCCTCCTAGGACCCGCCAAGTGTACATCCCTAGCAGAAGGGACCCAAAGCATACCCACTCTGCCAGATCTGATGGGGCAGGCAGATATAATTGGGGGGAGGCAGTCCCTCAGATAACCTGGTCCCATGCCATGTAGAGCTTTAAAGGTCAAAATCAGCACGTTGAATTGGACCCAGAAGCAGACTGGCAACCAATGTGCCTCACGAAGCAGAGGTGTGACATGTGCTGTTCTGGAAGCATGGATAACTGCCTGCACTGCTGCATTCTGCACCAGTTGAAGCTTCTGGATACTTCAAGGGCAGACCCATATGTAGAGTACATTACAGTAGTCCAATCTGGAGGTGACTCAGGCATGAGTGAGCAGGGCCTTCCAATCTAGGAATGGGCACAACTGGCACACAATACAAAGCTGTGCAAAGGCCCTCCTAGCCATGATTGCCACCTGTTCCTCAAGCAGGAGTCGTGAGTCCAGGAGGACCCCCAGATTGCGCACTGGGTCTCTCTGGGGCAGTGCAACCCCATCCAGCACCAAAGATGGCATTGTCCTAGAACCAGCAGGTCCCAAAACCCAAAGCTACTGTCTTGCCAGGGTTTAGCTGAAGCCTGTTGTTGTTGTTATTACTGTTGGTTGCACAGTCAGCCAGATGTTTAGACTGGATGTGGCATTTTTATTCATCTATTGAGTCCTTCCCATGGACCTGGGATAGGCAGATGTTGTTTGATGGTGTTAAAGGTATCATCGCAGGATGTAAGCTGTTCCAACTAAAGCTGCCTTTTGTAATTGACTGATAGTGATTTTGTCAATGCTGATGGTCTTCAGGTGGTCCTCCAAATGTTTTAGTGTTGTTGTTGCTGTTGTTATTATTATTATATGAGAGTCACTGACAGAGGCTTTTACTTCATTCCTCCCATGCATTATTTTCCAAGTGGTGGCTCAGTTTTAAGGGAAAATCTCATTTTTTCTTTTTCCTGCTGATTTATTTTTATATAAATATAAATATAAGACTGGCTAAGAAAAACATAGAGGCTTATGTAAACCAAAGATATTAGTCCTAGACTTAGAGCATCTCTAAAAAATTGGGAAAGGAGTTCACTAAGGTTATATATTGCCACCTTATTTATTTAATCTATGTGCAGAATACAGAATGAGAAATGCTGCGTTAGAAGAAATAGAAATTGGAGTTAAAATTGCTCATATATACAGATAATACTACTTTGATAGCTGGAAGTGAAGAAGACTTAAGGAATGTCTCATTGAAGGTGAAAGAAGAAAGAGAGTGCAAAAGCTGTTCTGTTTCTCAGTATAAAACAACAACAACTAAGATTATGTTGACAGGCAATGCCAACTCAATGTACCAGTTAGAGAAGGAGTTGAACTAATAACAGATTACCATTTTAGGCACAAAAATTCACATAAATAGTGGCTGTAGCTGTGAACTAAAAGAGACATCTGCTACTTGGGAGAAAGACTATGATAAGTCTTGACAAATTATCAAAGTGCAGAAACATCACACTGACAACAAAGCTAGGTATTGCAGAGACCATGATTTTCCAATTGTAACATATAGCTGTGAAAAGCTGAAAGAAGAAATAAAATGGCCTTTGAACTCTGGTGCTGGAGAAAATGGTTGAGAATATGTTGGATGACAAGAAGAATAATACAATACTAACTAAAGTAAATCCAGACTATTCACCAATCGAACTAATAATGAAACTATAATTTAGAGATTTTGGACACATAACATGAAGATAAAAGTCATTGGAGATGTTGATGCTTGGAAAAATCAACAACAACCATAACAATTGTCAGATTCAGCCAGCGCGGCACGGCTAGGAACTTGCCCAGCCGCGCTTAATCAGTTTCACTGCTCAAGCGCTAGCAAGGAAAGGGGAAGTGAGAAACTGCAAACTAATTAATGGGCCAGCTGGCATCGCTTAACTAAACTGCAAGCGGATGCGTTGTGTTAATGCCAGATGGCCGTGGCGCTATAGACAAAGGGGAGAGCCGCGGATTTGAGGTAAAGCAATCAGCGTGTGATTACTCCCAGCTTTGCGCACAACAGAAAGACCCAACAAAGACAACGACCATGCCATGGAAAAATATCAATCAAAGAAACAAAAGAACTGGGCTGAATCTGCCATTTGAGTAAAAGGGGGGATTACTGTGGGTAATCTGTAATCTGTAATATGTAACCTAGCAACAAGGCTAGCACGGGAACGGGATGACTATAAATTGTGTTGTAAGATGTGCCAAGCCAGTCCTGGCTTTGTCTGTAATTACGTACGTTACACTTGAGTAAACTTCTTGTTGAACACACGTGTCACGAGAGTTTCTCTAGTCGAATGGGGTAAACCTTACAAATAATAATAATAAAGAATCTGACAGAAGACAAGTTCACTGAATATCATGACTTGACGTTACTCATTGAAGCAGTTACTGATGGTTCTGGTGAAATGATATCCATTAAAACAGTTTGCCTTAAAACTGGGTTAATATAATTTACCCTGTTCCCTTAAAAAATTTTCCTCAGCACTTCATATCTGGCTAAAGGAAGATGAAAAAATAGTGATGCCAAGATGTGAAAAGTTGTGCAGCAGTGCAACATTCCTGCTAAATCATAGGTAGCGAGAACAGCCTCACCATAAGGAGTATAAGAGAACATTAATTATCTCACTTTGCTTCTTTGATTCTTGACTTTTACAAGCGTGAAAGAAAAACAAAGTTGTGTCTCTCTATCACACTTTCAGGTAGCCATAACCAAACCCAGCTTGCCATGCATCACCTATCCCAATGTAGATAGACCAGGATCACACCAGCTACGTAGACAGCACCAGGAGATAGTGAGTCCCAGGGTTAGAGTTATCAGTTTTGGGTTGGAAAAATTGAGGCAGTCACTAGATGGAATCAAAGAGATACAGAAAACTCTAGCTTTCTGCTGCCGTCTAGTGATTGGCCAGAGATTTACAGCCCAGATCTGGCAACCATACCAATAGAATCATAAGTTTATGGAGTATAAAGGAACGATAAAGATTATCTAGTTCAACCTTCTGTCACGTGTGCAGGAAAACCAATTAAACCATTCTTGAGAGGTGGGTATTCAGGTATGATAAGGAATGGGTGGCAGTGACAATGATGGCTAAGGTATGAGCGAATGCACACAGTTTGCTTCCTGCTTTAGCCAGCCAGTGAGAGCTGTCTATCAGCGACTTGGCAGACCAGCCAAAAGGGAGAAGGCAGAAGCTAGGAAAGATACCATTTTCTTCCTTTGCCCTGATGGATTCTCCTCACAAAGGAAAAAATGGGATTGCCTGGAGTAGGTTTTTCAAGTGAGATGGCCACTCTAAACCATGACTGTTCCACCTAAACCATGACTGTTCCATACAATTCCCAGGTATGGATCCTGCAGCTTTGTAGAACAGTTACATATTATGCAAATAAAAAAAAGATTGCCTCAAAAAGATCAAAAGCTACTATAGCTGACTGTGATGCTGAATAAAATCCCATCCACTGCACATTCACTGGAATCATGACATTAACATAACACTGGATAATAAATATAGTTTAGCAAAGAAAGGGAAAGGGTCAGACAGGAACACTAAGAAGTTATCTGGAAAACTTGGTTACATCCCCTCCCTTGAACCAGACGCAAACTGTTCTTTCTCTGTGCCAGCGAGCATAATTCTGTCCTCTTCTTCTCAGTTGTTTCCAATGGGCTAGAAGGAAGGGAAATATTTAGATTTCTCCAGCCCAAATGAAGACTGTTTTTTCAAGAATACTTCATGTATAAAGTCTTTAGGAATTTCAGACAATTTTTGCTGATAAGTTGTAGAAGAATAACACTACTGTATATTTCAAAGTGCTTTTCCTATTATAGTTATTTCAACACTAAGTATATAAAAATATTACCTTTCAAATTTTTCCCTACAGTACTTAAAAAATGGCCCAAAAAATGATGGGCCCATTCAAAAATATTACTTATAGGAAATATCACCACCTGGTTGGTCTGATCTCGGAAGGCTAAGCAGGATTAGACTTAGCTAGTTCATGGAGACCACCAGGACCACCTTTTTCTAAAAGATTAATAAAGTGTTCACAGTCTTCTTAGTTGGTCCTGCTGCTTTTAAAACTACACACAAAATGCAGCAATAAAGACAAAACACAAATAATACCATACTTGAGTTACACTGTTTAAGGGAACGGCTGAAGAAGTTGGCAAAAGTCTACTACACTGGCATATATGAAATGTGATAACAGTGTGGAAGACATCTCAGCCAAGTTCCTCAGAGATACCCCTGGAACACTGTGCTGCCAGAATGGCTAAAATAGGTAGAGCCATAAGATGGATAGGATGTTACTGCCAGGAAGTACTTTTATGGCATATGCTACAATTATCCACAAAAGAGCCCCACATCCTGATCAATAGCATAACTGTTTTGCATCTGCCTAGATCCCAAACAGGAACCTTATCTTGGGCATTCAGGCACAAATACTCAATATCAACCTTCACATCAACAACTTGAGTGAGCTGAAGAAAATACTTCTTGCAGGTCAGTAAAGTAAGAGAACTATAATTTTGAAATCTATGTTTCCCATATCAACCCCCCACTGCAATATAAAAAAACAAATTGCCTGTGCCATAAGCTTTAGCTCTATTGTCAAAATCATGGACCTAAGACATATGAAGTAGACCTGTAAGAAAAGATAGCACTACCCACTCTTCTCTCTCACTTCATCACACACACTTGGTTCATATTTATGTCAAGGAGTAGCCAATGGATCAATGTTAAATTGCGCTCCAGATGGAACACGAGAGAGATCCTTCACATCTCCCCCAACAGAGCTATAGTACAGCCAAGCATTCCTTGCAGAGCTGCCAGGCTACTCCTACCAGGAAGTTCTCGTATGCTAGCAAACTCCTTGATTGTTTAGCAACATATGATGATGTTTCCAACATGGAGCTGGAGCCACCAGGGGCACCATAGCTAATTTCTTCATATCACAAATCTGACAGTAGCACATCCTATTAAAGCATCTTGCTCACAATCCAAGACCTCAACAAAATAAGGTTTTAAAAAATCTTTTCAATCTTTATTGCCAATGGTGCATAGAAAATTCTCAAGTTAGAAGCAGCTGATTGCAAGAGGTATGTGTGAATATTAAACATGGTCTCTATCCATGCTGGATAGAATGTCTTTTTCCACCAGACTCTGAACTGATCAGTTCAGAATTTACCTTGAGAAGTTGATGAAGATAATGTCTCAGCAATCAGATATTTTAAAGTTTTCATCCTTTGCAAGAAGTGCATTGGGGTAGAGTTCCATAATGATTTTATTAGGCTATTCATCAGCAAACGTAACCAATAGCTTTTCAGACTTGGCTGATTCTAAGCTATCAGCAAGTTTTCAGGACAAAATGGAGGTCTCAAGAAAGAATCCATCAACCCTTCTCTTTGTAAAAAGATGTTATTTGCTGAAAGTGAGATACTCTGCAGAGGACAGCCCAAGGAGAGATGCAACATTGGCAAGTGATGGCATCTTTACCCTTCCAGTTGTGCCCTTCAGCATTATCTCTCTTCTTCCCGGGGCAGTGCACAGCTTCTGGTTATGGGTTGCGCAGTACTTTCCTACTGCCATCACTTATCTTATGGGAGGAAGGAAATCTTGGCTAGACTCTTCCTCCTCAATAATGGCTTGTAAGAGAGATGGGCTCTCACAGCCTGAGCAATGTACTATAAACTAGGCATAATAATCTTATTAATCACAAGGAAATTAAGCTTTAATCTCTTGGCCTTAGTAGCTTTGAAGAGTGTGACCACAGCATAGCAGTCCTGCCTCCTTTTAAGGAGATGAAAAGAAGATCTTTGAACTTATTATTTAAAACCAATTTTATTAAAAACAAAAAAGTGAAACTTTTTCAATATCCAAACGATCACAATGGGATGAATTAAGTCATTTAGCACTGATAAAGATACAGATAATGCATCAGTCTCCTAGGTAGTGTTGTATGGGTACAGTTCTGCTGGGCAGGATCCAGGCTCAAACCTCAGTTAACGTGGTGCAAAACTTAAAAGACTTGAGTTAGCACAAAGGCCAATAAATTTCTGAAGCAAAAATGAGAGGAAAAGAATTCCTTGAAACAATCAGCAGTCACATTCAAAATATCAGAATCAGTATGGAGACTAACATTCCTTAAAACACAAGACTCAATCTGCAAATTTTGGCATAGAGCTTTTTCCTTATCTCAGAGAGGAAAGATTTTCTCCTGCTCACTTTTCCAGTTAGCTGGCTCTGACTAATTCTCCAACAGATCTGAACCTTCAGTTGAAACTTTAGGAGCATTTTCTCTTAGCTCCTGTTGATTCCCTAGAGATTTCTGGATCACAATTCATTCTCTTATCGTTTCCATCCCATGGACACTTTGCACTTTGCTCTGTTTTGATTGGCTCCAGGCAACACACTCTGTTCATCTAGAGTCTCTACTTCCTCCCTTCTTTAACAGGACTTGTTCTCTCCTCCCTGAAAATTTTCTTGCTTCTGACTTGCATCCTCACTCATTTCTAATCCCTGAGAAGTTCAGCTTTGTTCCTACCATGGTTCTACCTACCCAAGCATTGCTTAGTTCTGGTTCTCCTGCAAACCAGCTCACAAAAACCACCTGGCTGTTCCCCCCTCCCCTTTTGCAGATGTTCTTCATCCTTCCCAAGTGATCTGCTTCCTTTTACTCTCCCACTTAGTTCTCTCCCCTCTGTCCCAAGACAAAGGGTATTTAGCAGCACAGACAGGGCTGAGGAGATCCTGTTAGGCAAGCTTAAGTAAGCTGTTTCTTCCTCCCACTTAAGGCTTGGATTTTGCATTCAGTGTTATTCTCCTGCCTGTCTGCTGATGTCTGGAGTATGTGTATTGGCTGTCTGCTTGGATGTGGTAGAGGACAATGTGTCCATTCTCTATATCAGTGAATGGGGGATTGGCTATTCACTAAAATCTTACAAAGTTTCTTGTAACAATGTATTTCCATTGTTAAATGTGTAGGGTTTTTGAAATACATGATTAAAAACTTGCATTTCTAAAGTAAGAGAGATTATTCATGGGAATAAGTAATTAAATAATTAAAATAAGTGGAAAGACAAATTAAAACTGTTGTTGGAGTCTACCATTACCCACACATTACTCACCCAACCAAGGAGAAAATATGGGGTGATGCCTTCCAAAAGCAAATTACAGATCTTTCACCCTGAAGTATTAATAATAAGGGACTTCAATTATTCCAACATCTGTTGGGAGATAACCTGTCAGGAATGGTCTGTCCAGAAAATGTTTGACTTGTGTTGCTGACAGCTTTTTCCTTCAGGGGATGAAGGAAGACACAAGAGCTATCTTTGACTTGTTATTAGCCAATGGAGAAGAGAGCTGACAAAGTAAAAGTAGCAGAAATATTCATGGAAAGTGACTATATAATATTGCAGCAGTTCTTGATTTTAAAGGAAACGAAAACAGAATGCTGTCAAACCTGTATGGTGTTCATCTCTTCTAACATGCCTGATGTTCACAATTAAAGTCCATGGGAAAAAAATGGAGATGAATGAAAATAGAATTATGGGCTGTGCCCATATAAATGAACACAGATATGGTCTCCTTAAAATAACTCTTGTTACTTCATATTTCTTTCCACTATTGCAAGAATTCAAAAGAGGTATGTATGATTTTTCATTACTTGAAGGAGGGATCCAAAATAACAAGCTTTTCAAGCCAAAATCAGTAGTCATTAGACAAAAATAAATGTACCAAAGAGAGCTGTATATGCAAATTTAATTGACAACTGTGTACACAAAGATCTGCAATTTATTTTATTACAAGCAAACATAACCTTTCTAAATGTCAGCTCTGCATTCTGTTGACCAATTTATTAATTTAGGCACATTGTTCTAGATTATTATAATGATGATTATGATTTTATTTTTTGTTAGCGCTTTGTTTGGATATTACATGTTTTTTATGCAGTACTTTCAGAAATAACATATTAAGATTCTATTACACATACATAATGGGGGAAAGGTCTTGATTTGTTCCACTGCCTCCTTATCCAGCAAGCAGAGGCTTAAAACAATAGGGTAGAATATCACCATTCTCTTTTTTTCCATTCTTGCGGTGGGAACATTTCCAGAACTACAGGTAGTCCTCGATTTATGCCCATTTGTTTAACAACTGTTTGAAGTTACAATGGCGCTGAAAAAAGAGATTTATGACCAGTCTTCACACTTACAACCATTGCAGCACCCCCACAGTCACATGATCAACATTCGGGCACTTGGCAACCAGCATGTATTTACGATGGTTACAGCATCCCGGGGTCATGTTATTGCCATTTGCAACCTTTCCAGAGGGCTTCCAACAAGCAAAGTCAATGGGGGAAGCCAGATTCACTTAATGACCATGGTGATTTGCTTAATGACCATGGCAAAAAAGGTCATAAAATCAGGTGTGACTCACTTAACAACCACATCACTTAGCAATGGAAGTTCTGGTCCCAATTACGGTCATAAGTCGAGGATTACATGTATAAGTGATCTAATGCATGGGAATGAAAGAACAGGCTGGCTAGAATCACCTGTGTATGGTATCTTTGTGAGCTCTTTTGTGCACAGAAATATTTCTGGGCAGATTAATCACATCAGAAGACATGATCACTTAAATGTGCAACTAAAATCCTATCCCCTATACTTAACAGTGACTATACATCCTTTATTATAAAGGACAGTCTTTCATTTCAGAAAGCTGTCCTTTTAGATTTATTTAAGTTAAATATTTATTTTCTTGGTTTTGTTCTTGAATTTTCCTTTGTAAAATAAAGTTATAAACATAAACAATTATTATTATTCTTTTATCCTTATGAACCTCTTTCATATTTGCCCCTTTTTCAGGTTTGTACTTTATTTTTTCCAAAACAGTAAGGTCATACTCGGAAGTTGGTCTAGCTGGATTTATAAACTGAATTAGATGGTTTTAGCCAAATAGACTCAAGTCAGATTTCTGGGTTCAACAGCATCCAGTGTGAAGTACCAATCTTTTGAATCATTCAGAGAGAAACACTATGCAGCAATCAAAACTACTGAGGAATATTCAGAAAGAAACAGAAAAAAACATTGCTCCAATGAAGGTAATTATGACTGACTTTTTTTTTTGCTAATGAGCAATATTAGATGCAGTCATGAGAAGAACCAGTAGTGGGACAATTACTGTTAGAGTTTATCTGGGCAAGTGGGAATTTGTTTATATAGCTGCCCATCTCACATACATCAATCTAGGCAGCTAACAACATTAAAATGAATAAAAACACATACACATACAAAAAATAAAAACACAGAGCATCTTGGAAAACAATAAAGACGGCCATTAACACAACCAGGAGACAGGTTCTATCACAATCCTGGGACCCCAGGCTTGGGCACTAGAGGCAATGGAATACTCATCTTCTCAGACATAGGAACAAAACTTGTGGCCTGTTGGTCCATGTGGCCGTCTTGCCCCCCACTACAACTAATGCCTCCCCACATGCACCCATCCTTCTCTTGGCTGGACATTCCTCTCCTTGCCTGTCACTTCCTAACTTCCTGCTGCCGCCAGACATTCTTCCACACGCTGCTTCCTTGGCCTTTGTCCATATCCACTCCAACTATCTCTGCCTACCTGCATTACTTCTTTCCATGCTGTCCACTTCCCAGCCCTCCCACTCTATGCTACGCTACTCTAATGCCTCCAGCTGACCTGCACTGCTTTTTCCAGCCCCAGATAATCCTTCTCAGCATGTCCTCTAACTGTGTTCACAGACCCAGTATATCGTAAAATGAAAAGAAAAAACTTTGGGGGTAAGACTTCAATAGTTTAGGGGCGGGGGCTAGAATATACATTTACAGGACACTTATATCCACTCTGATCATGCTTCCTAACATGAAAAAAACAAACATGGGAACTTGGGAAGAATTTCTTTCTAGCTTTTCCAAGCTTTAATTAAAGCTGAAGCAATAGGGGAGGTTGCAGAATGATGAAGAGATAACTGTACCATGAAAGATGGCAAACTAAAACAATCATCCATCTTGCAGATAGAGTAAGCACAAGAAGCCACACCCCGTCAGTAAGAATTGCATAAAAGCAATGATTCTTCTTTGAGAGCAATGTTTCAAAATGATATAAATGTGTCCTAATGAGAGAGAGAGAAAAAAAGAAGGCGCAGAACAATTCTTTTGGCACATTATTTATGCTCAAAATGTCACTAGTTTTCTCAATAAGTGTTCTGGAGAAGGGAAAAAAAAACCACACCCTATTTTTCAAGATATCCCTTTCTGCTGACAGCGCCTTGTACTTTTACCTGAATACAGCACGGCAGGGCATGAAAGTTAGAAATATGTAAATCAGTCTGAATGTTATCTATGTCATTGTTACATATATTACTGTGCATTATTATTATTACTGTTACATATATTACTGTTTGGTCACATTTTCTACAATTAAAAACACAAACAAATGAATTTTTTTCCCAACATAATCAGTTCTGTGTGAAACTACTTCTGTTATTCACAGTCCTTTATGCAGCTATTCCAATATATGCAGTTTTAGGTGCTACTACCCCCGCCCCAAGGCAAGGCAATCCCTAACCGATTTTACAAGGGACCTCTGTTTTGCATGATATGATGGTAACAGGGGCGGGTTAAGACTCCTGAGTGTGGAGCGGTAGAAAAGGCATTTCCCATGGGCCAGAAAAAGTTGAATGTCTCAAGAGGTTGTGGTTTCTATTGGAGCTGTGCCACTGAATAGGAAGGCATCAGCTATAGACCTGCATATCATATGGCCACGTAGGAGGCAAACGTCTTTTTCTTCAGAGACCATCGGGAACATTCATATATGGTAGTGGATCCGGGACCCTGAGCATCTCCTTTTTGACTCCTGGAGCTTCCCTCTATTTCTGAAAAAGAGTAGCACCATTTCTCACATTGCTGAGGCAGGCAATGCATTAAATCTGTAGCGCATCTCTTACAGTGCAAACTCTGTAATGCAGAGTTTTGCTCTTACTTTATCTAGATTTGATGCTTTGCCTTAAAGGAGAGGGCCTTTGCTCCTGCTCAATGGGGAAGTTGAATCTGTCATGCATGTTCTTCTTTGCTGCATATGACCTGATTGGAGGATCTAATACTACCTTTGTTATTCAATAAGACCATCACATATTATACAGGTTGTCATCTAGTAGTAACAGTGTCAAGTCCTCCCCGTCTGACTCCCAATTCCGAAGTATTCTCATGCAACCAGGCTTGGTTCAGAAAAATACTCTTTATTGAGTGGTACAGGTAGCTTGTAAACAGAACATTGCTAAAACTAAAGCGTTGGTTACACTTCCCTCTATTTATCCCCCCTCCCTTGATTGCCTGGCATCTTGAGTCTTCTCCACCGGGTGGTGACCTTTTTCCTTCCTCCCCCCTCCTCCCAGAGCCTCTTCCTGGCTCTTTGGGGCCCCAGCTGCTTGCCGGCAATCAAGCCAGGCGAAATTGCCCATATATGGTTAAGCTGCTTCCCAGCTCCCATTACAACCATTAACAGAACCCCCCCCCCCTTTAGTTACTAGTGGCAGAACCAATTCACTCTAACTCCCAACGACTGCAATACAATGGCAAACAACAACAGATGGGTGATGCAGGTTCTGACAAACAGATTTATTTATTAATCATATTATCAAATGTATCAAATGTAAGTATCACCCAGCAATCATGTGACTTGTAGCAGTTAACACTATGCAAAGAAAAACAATTCAAAATATCCATGGTAGGCCTAAAAGCCAAGTAACAATAAAATAACAACTCAGAGATAAAACAAGCATAACATAAAAGCAGAGATGGCCAATCTGGTTAGAATGCCCTCTGGAATACTTCCATTTTCAGCTTCCTTCTGAACACAGTCAGAGAAAGGCGCCAGCCTGATCTCCAGTGGGAGACTGTTTGAGAGAACCCGTGCTGCTAAAAGCAAATGTAGGAAAGGCTACAGAATTGCAAGGCTCAAAAATTCATAGAAATGGTGACTGTAGCCATGAAATGAGACATCTGCTACTTGGGAAAAAGACTATGATGCGTCTAGACAACACATCAAAGGGCAGAAACATCACACTGACAACAAAGCTAGGCATTGTTGAGGTTATGATTTTTCTAGTTGTAACATATAGCTGTGAAAGGTGAATCTCAAGAAAGGTTGAATGAAGAAAAATTAATACCTTTGAACTGTGCCGCTGGAGACAATAATTGAGATTACCTTGGGCTGTAAGAAGAATAAGATATATAATACTAGATGTGGTAAAACCAGTCTGCTCTCTGGTAGCACTAATATTTCGGACACATAATATGAAGGCAGTTGTCATTGGAGACCCATGGTAACCCATGGTATTTTGAAGAACTGAAGGCAATTATAAGACAGGTTAACAGAAGACAAGATGTCTAGACGCTCACTGATGCACAATAACTGCAGTCAAAGATTGAGCAGTTCAAACTGGAAATTTGAAATTTTAAGAGGGTTTGATTTGATTCAAGTCTGTGATTCAAGTCTGTGATTCAAAATTTGAGACTTATTAAATTCAATTCAAGCTGCTTTTGTGATTTGAGATTCAGTATAGGTATAATGAGTAAGCATTATACTGCCTGTAGTAGCTTTTGTGGGGGGTGGGGTGCAGAATGTGATGAAAATAGGTGGATAATAGAACCTGACAAGTTTCAGCCAAAGACTTTTAAGTGTTTCACTTCAATATGTCTCTGAAATATTCTTCCTCCTTGTCTTTAAAGTGGGGATAAAGAAAGGAGAGCACAGGAGGAGCCTTCAAATTGTCCAGCCAAGAGATGATAAAGACATTTGGCTGACTAATGCAACTAAACTCTAACGTAAAACTTTTAAAACAACTTTTGAAAGTCAAGCCAGGCTCACTGACTTCCCTTGTGAGAGGAATGGCTTTGATTAGTAGACTGCCAGAAGAATCGATCTTGGTGAGCCAAGTCTTTCTCAGAAAGAGCCATCATCACTAGCTTTGGGTATCAGGCTGGGCAGGGCCTACTGGCAAAGCTAGTCTTTTCTGAGAAGGGTAAACAGAACACAAACTGAGTTGTCTTTATGGGTTGGTGTAACTTTGCTGCAGATCCCTGGATTTGCTGGAGCATCAAGAAGGTTGGCACTGCTGATTGACAAGCTTAGTTCTGCTGAGAAGGGCCTATTCATTACTGATTTCAGTGGAGTGCCATGCCTAACTCACACACAAGAGCAAAGCTTGGCCTATTTGGGCAGGACTTGATTATATCAGGGTTGCAGCTTATGGTCAGTATCTTATGTTATATGTGAGACCTTTAACATACTCTCCCATGGTTTTGTTTATATTTATGTTTTTAATGGTTTTTAAGGCTCTGTTTTTTAATTGTTTTGTTTCAGTTGTGTGCTGCCCAGAGTAATATCCATGAGATGGGCAGCTATATACATTTGAAAAATGAATAAATAGATAGATAGATAGATAGATAGAAAATAAAATGCTAGTTAATTGGTTAGCCAGGTCTGCAGAAGTAGGTTGGCACTTTAAGATAAGATGCTATAGGGATAGAAAAGACACAAAGAAAAAGATGGCACAGAGCAAGTACATTTTAATCTACACACCAGTTTGAGCAAAGAGTGCATACTAGATGGATCAGCACTGAGCAGAATACTGAAAGCTGGGTTATGTTTGCAGGACCAGCCTAGCACAAAAGAGAGCAAAGTTAAGCCCTGTGCTGGCCAAATTAAAGAAGCTTAGAGCTGAGAAAGTGAAGGAAGCCCTAAGCAGCGTTAGCCTTGACATCCCCAAAGATGGCACAGAATTTAATAAGGTGATAAAACTCATTAGCCAGTTACTCATCAGTTCAGTCCTAGCATTCCCCATATATAGAATGGAAGCTGTAACATTGTATATAGCAATCTTGGGAGTAGAAAAAAGCCATCAGATCTGTGAAATGTTTCAAAAGGCTGTGAAATGCTTTGTAGCAACTTAATTCCATCGACTACATCACTGTGTCTCTGTTTCATTTTATGAATCATCTTAGATGGAGTGATTAGAGCACATC
The DNA here is from genome assembly GCA_030867105.1 of Liasis olivaceus. Taxonomy (NCBI): domain Eukaryota; kingdom Metazoa; phylum Chordata; class Lepidosauria; order Squamata; family Pythonidae; genus Liasis; species Liasis olivaceus. The sequence goes on from CM061351.1 coordinate 64,186,065, forward strand.
AAATCAAAATAACTCTTCAAAGCTTAGCATAGCATCAATCTTGTGTCACCACTATTTGCTTAGCTCCTCAAACTCCCATCATGAAAATTTCATTTAATATAGAAATATCTACGGTTTGTCTTCTTCATGAAGGCAGACAGAACATTCATTTAATTTCTCAATCCCTTTATTTTTTTTAAAAAAACATTCCTTTATTTGCCTTTTCATTCAATAATCCTTATTTAAGGATTAATTAATACTTATTAATACTTCCTTGCTACTTTCATATTTCTGATGCATTTAAGAACATTATATTATTTGTATTTATGTTGTTAGTTATCTTGTTATCTTGATATTTTCCTTAAAATACCTTTTTGCATCCTTTGTGTGTTATATTTTCTTTTCTTGCTCTAATTTTTACTTGCTTGGACAATCTTCCATTTCTTGAAGGCACTCTTCTTTTCTCTGATAGCTTTCTTGACATTGTTCATTAACCATATATTTGAGCTCTCTAACTTTGAGGTACCTGTCCAGAAGTGTGATCTATATGCTAGCTGAGCTTCTCAACAGTTCCAACAAACTTTCTTTTGAAAAATGCTTTTTATTCCCCTCTCCCAATTTTATTCTTTACCCATCCTGTATTTTGGACCATTGGTCATGCTCAGTTGTCATTGAGTTGGCTTGTCATACACATAGACTCCTTTGAATGCCCAGAGCACTCTTTGTCAAGCAAGTTGAATGTGAAATAAAATTCTACAGCCAAGAGTAAGTTGCTTGAATTCCAGTTAGGCATACATGCCCTTTTCCATATTCCATTTTATTTTCCATCTAACATTCCAATTTTATGAGCATGCTTAGTATTTTCCCTTCAGATTTGGATTTGTCCAATATTCCACCCTGCCACCCTAACCCTAACCCTAACCCTAACCCCCCCCCCCCAATGCTTTGTCTGTGGAATTGCCTTAGCCTCCAGATATAACTTCCCATGTGAAAATGGTGCTATAGTATAGAGAAAGATCTACAATTCAAAGAACAGATGTGTTTGTTTCTGATCAGATAGTAGCATTCTGTATTGTACCATTTTAGACTGAAAGGTACTTGGAGTCTGTTTTTCATATATTTGTATAAAAATAGCTTATATTGCATTGGGAAGAATTTTTCATATAGACTTTGCCTTCATAACTTAGTTTTTCACATGTTTCAAACTTACTGAATAACATACTTTCATAATGATGACTCTGAAATCTCCCATATATGGTGTTCATATTTCATGTAATAAATGCAGAAGCTTTTACCCAGTTGCAATTTGAAAGGATTATATGGTCTTTTGATGAAAAAAGGTGACTTACATGAGAGAGAATTAACTGGGAACAAACAATTGTAATGAAAATTTCCAAAGTAAACATTTATGCCCACTATGACATTTAATGGCACTCAGCAGGCCTTTCTGAAGCCATTTTAATTACTGTAATTTAGGATACAAAATATGTAACTACTTAAGCATTCACATTATTCAATTCTCACATCTTAACTTTTATAGCATATAAAATGTTCCTGCATCTACCTAAGTAAAGAAACCTTCCCACCACTGGAATTCTCTGGAATTAATCACACTGCATGCACAGAAAACTTCACAATGCACAATTTGTCACATAAGAGCCAAGATTTCAATAGCATCTATAGGGAACCTACACCATGAAAAGTTCCTCTTGGGAAGAGAAAATATATTAATTTCTATACCGTGTATTTAGCAAAATATAACTTGATTCAATAAAGAAAAATTAAATATTACAAACTAAAGGGGGGGGGGGGGAATGAAGCACATGAAATTCTCACTGATCTGTACTAGCAAAATGAAATTGGCACAAACATTACCAGCATAGAAAAGACCATAGTATATCTGCCTCCCATGTAGATGATAAAGTTGGGAGCTCTGTGAGGAAAAATAAAGGTAGCATTCCTGTTCAAATACAGATTGGAATAGCTAAGTACATAGTATCTCTGAGTGGACCAAGGCCTAGTTTTCTGCTCAATCCTTTTTTTTTTAAACTCACTTTCCCCATCCTCTTTATAAAGAAGTTTGCCTATTTTGCTCAGCATTATATGCATGTACACGCACACACACATATGCATGTATAAATAAAAAACCTGGACAAAATGTTCACCCAAACCTATCCTGAGACAAGAGGAGGTGGCAGCAGAATTCACCCTGAAACTGTATTTTAGTAGCAAAAGTGTAAAAGCCAAGGAAAGCATTTGATGTGAGAGCAGTGCTTAGCCATCCACTTCCCTCTCAAGCACCAGCACAAGACTGGGAATGTATGAAATAACGTTTGGTGGAATACCATCTAGTGGAATAGGTGGTGGGGCTCTCCAACCTGACAATTCTAAATGAACAAAGGCCCCCTTCTTCTCAGTCTGTTGAATTTTAATTTTCTGCTTTGATTGGCACATTGGCCAAGCCAGGTCAGAAGCCTAAGACTTAAATGCTTTTGGATTTACTCTCAGGAACTCTTTCATGGCATCACTCCTGCATACTTGATATTGTGAGTAAAAGGAAGAGGTGGAAGCCTTAAAGGGAAGCTAGGAGAAGCTGAGAGGTGGACTGGGCTGGAGTGGACTGTGATGAACTTGACCAGCTGAGACTGACCAGGGGACAGCTATCCTTGCTTTGGATTATATGGATATAATTGGCTGGAGAGAGTTAAAGAGCAGATAGAACAACCAAGGAAGAGGAAAAATGGAAAACTGATCAATCTTTGTGGGAGCTGATGGGGGAAAAATGGGATGGAAGGGAGAATAATGCTAGTGATTGGCAGGGTGAAGTATAGTGGAAGATAGGGATGAACCATTCCAAGGGAAGATGGGTTGGTCTGCTCATTCCTCAAGATGCCAGCAGAAATGGATGACTGTCATCCTATGTCCAGCCTCCCCTTTGGAGGGGAAGATTGCTGAGAAAGTTGTGGGGCTATAGTTACAAAGAGGTCTGGAGGATACAAATTATCTAGATGAATGAGAGTCTCAGTTCAGGCCCAGGCATGGGAGGGAAAATCATTGGTTGCTCACCTGGATGCCTTATGGCAGGGCTAGAAGGGAGAGAGCACAACCATCCTCTTGTTTTTTTCCTCCTCATTTTTATTATGGGTATTCACTTAGCTATCAACATCCCTGGTGTAAGATCTTGTCCCGTTCATCAAGAGAACACTCCCGTGACATGTGTGGTTCACCAAAGAGGTTTACTCAAGTGTAACACAACAGTTACACGCAAAGCCAGGACTGGCTTGGTACAATACATTGGTTCCTTTATACCTCCCCCCTTCCTGCGGTTTCACCCCGCGATTGTGTTACAGACTGCAGATTATCAGCGCCCCAATAATCCCCCTTAATTGTCCAGATGGCAGGTTCAGCCTGAGTCCCATTGTTCTTTGATTGTTGTTAGCCCTTGGCGTGGTCATTGCCTTCGTTGGGCTTCTGTCGCGCACACAGCCAGGAGCGTTCCCTCGTGCGCTGATTGCTCTTCCTCAATTCTGCGGCTCTTTCCTTTGTCCATAGCGCCTGCAGCCCTCTGGCGTTAACACAATGTATCCGCTCCAGATTAGTGAAGAGGCGCCAGGTGGCTCATTCATTAGTTTGAGGTTAGCACTTCCTCTTTCTGCACTAGCGCTCGAGCGGTGAAACTGACTAAAGCGCGCCTGGGGAATTTCCTAGCCGTGCAACGCCGGCTGAACCTGACATACCGCCCTCCTGAAGACAAGTCCCCCCCTTAATTGGGCTACTAGGGTGCTGCCCCCCATCTGCCATAACAGTGTGCCTTTCCTCGGTCTTGGGGCTTTGGCCTTACCCTGGCTGAGTCACTTATTGGACGGTTCCCCGAAGGTTCTCCTTCCCTTCCTTCGTCACTGCGCACGTCGAGCAGCTGGCCACGTACTTCCTCGTATCCCTCCGGAGAGACGGCCAATGTCCCGTAGCCTCGTCAGTGTGCCCTCTCCTGAGCACATCCACCTGGCAAGCTTCTGGAACGTAGAGCCTCCCCTTGTGCTCCCAGCAGGTCCCTTGTTTCTTCAGGGAGTCCTTGTTGTTTGCCAACCAGGGGTCTCCCTCGCTTGCCTCCGCACAGTGCTGCCTCAACTCCGGCTTGGCTCCCTTCCCCTGTTTCTCCGTTGGGGGTTGGGCTCCGCCTTTTGCCTCCATCTGGGTCGTCGTCGGGTCCGTCGATTCGAGTGGCGACTTCCTCAAGGTCCTACAACCCTCCACATTCCCCTGGGCACGGCAGGGTCCTGGTCTACCGCCGACTTCTCCGCTCACGCTTGGTGTGGACTTCTCAGCTCCCGTTGCCTCTACCGCCCCCGATCTTGGCTCCAGGGTGGTCGCCGTCTGCTTTGCTGCGGAGCCCTCAGCTCCCGCTGCTGCTGTCTCTGCTGCAGCTGCCCTCTGCGTTGCTGTGGGGCCCTTCGCCGTCAATGCCACCATCGCCTCGGCTGTTGGCCCCTCCCGTTTGTCGGTCACCCTCAGTGCCATCCTCATATTCGCCTCACGTGCGGTTGGTCGCCTGGGCCCTGCTGCCGTCACCGCTGCAGCTTCCCGACCCTTGGCTCTCCTTCCTGCGGCTGCCACCTCCTTGAGCTTCGTTGGGTTCTCTGCTCCCGCACCTTCCCCGTGGCTCGACCCAGTCTGCTCAGTGGCGCCGTCGAATCGCACCATCTCAGCTGCCGCACTGTCTCATGCGCTTGCTGCCCCGGCTCCTCTGCCAGTCTCCCTCGGCGCCGTCCTCGCCTCACGTGCGGTTGGTTGCCCAGGCCCCACTGCCGTCACTGCTGCAGCTTGCTGGCCCTTGGCTCTCCGTCATGCAGCCGCCACCTCACCGAGCTCTGTGGGGTCCTCTGCTCTCGCGCCACCTCCGCGACTTGACCCCATCTGCTTGGTGGTGCCGCCGAACCGCACCGTCTTGGCCGCCCAATCGATGTGCAGGTTCTGGCGCATAAGCCATGCCAGCCCCAGCACTAGGGCATGGTCAGCCACCGGGGCAACTACCAAGCCTAGCTCCTCCCGGCTTGTCCCCACTGTCAAAACAACCGGCTCAGTGTGATACTGTGCCGGCCCCCTCCTGCCGTCGAGCCATCCAACTGGCTGAGTGCGAGGGGCTCCCTGAGTCTCCTCACTCTAAGCCCCAGCGTGGATGCCAGTACTGGGTGGATCAGGCAGTGGGTGCATCCTGAATCCAGCAAGGCGTCGACTTTCGCCTCTCCTTCCGATCTCAACCCCTTGAGGTGGACTCTGATCCTCATGGGCGAGCAATTTCTGCTGTCCCACTCTTCATGCTGCCACTCCATTGGCTGCTCCGGGGTGCATCTCAGCATTGCCGGCTGTTGCCTTCCGCTGGCTCACTCTCCCCTCCTCGCAGAGCTGGGCTTCCTCGTGAGCCAGCTGGCTCCGCTGCACACCGCTCTACGAGCTGCTGCCTCCTCCCAGGATCGGTCGGGGTTTCTTGTAGCTGGGAATCACCAGCCCCCATCCTCTGTGCAGCTCGCCAAGACCCCCTGCCTTGAGGGGCACTGCACCATCTGATGCCCCTTGCCTCCACACCGGTAGCAAGTCCCTGCAGTCTGCCGGGCATCTCCGACCTCGATCCTCCGTCATCGGCTCTTGTGCCTCGTCTCCGGCGCCACCTCGTTGTGGTCCACAGTGGCTGGTATCGGGGCTCGCGTCTCTTGCTTTCCCCGGTCTCCGGCATCTCCCACCATCTCTGCCAGCCAGCTCCACTTCACTAGAGGCTCCAGGTCGTCCCTACTGGCTGCTCTCACCTGGATCTCCGAGTGGAGCCTGTCCTGCATACGGGAATAGGTTAGTGGCTCGGGGCTCCCCGAGAGCTCACTCCTCAAGGTCCTGAACCGGGGCGCCTCTGCTGGCCTCCGACTCTCCTTTGCGTTCCCCGTCAGGCTGACCACCTCTGCCAGCCTGGTTTCCACGCCACCCTCTGCAGCTGCCCCAGCCGGGGCTCTGGGTCTGCCACACCATGCCTGCCGCATGCCCGGTACGGCTGTCATCCGCTGCTGGAGGTCGCTCTCCAGCCGGTCCAGCCTCTCCTCCAGTTCCTGGCTCCTGGACCCTGCACCGCTGCTCCCGGGAACCGCACAACCCCTCGAGCCCTCAGGCTCCATCCCGCCGCTGAGCGCCCACTTGGCACCCTGCAAACTGGCCGTGGTTGCGGGTCCCCTCTTCCTCACACTAGGGACTGGAGCCGTCTGCGCAACCTCTTGTCTGGGCTCCACGCAGCTTCTTGAGTTTGTGCCCTCACTGCTGCCAGCATCGCCTGAATCCTTCTTTGCCTGCGACTCAGGCCTTGGGGCTTTGTCCCCCCTGGAGCATGGTCTGCAACATCACCTGGAATGCGTCCATCTGCTGCTCGATCTTGGCCCCCAGTCGGGTGAGTCGTTCCTCCAGCTCCCGGGCCTTGGGTTCCGAGTCACGACTCGTCGCGACCCCCCATGCTGGCGACCCGTTGGGGCTCCTGCCCCCACCAAACGACCACCCGTCCTCTGGCGCCCTCTTGGCTGTGTCCGTGTACCATTCGCCCCGGACTGTTCCCGCCATCGTGCCTTCGGATCCGGGCTCCTGTTTGCCCAGCTGGCGAGCAGTTTCCCCATCGCTGGCCATCTCCTGGTGCCATCAATCAATTCCTCTCTGGTCCTGGCTGCAGGGAAAGAAGGTGAGCACTCCTCGGTGTGTACCGGGTAGCACTCAATGTGAGTCCTGGCTTTATGTAAGATCTTGTCCCGTTCATCAAGAGAACACTCCCGTGACACGTGTGGTTCACAAAAGAGGTTTACTCAAGCGTAACGCAACAGTTACAAGCAAAGCCAGGACTGGCTTGGTACAATACATTGGTTCCTTTATACCTCCCCCCTTCCCGCGGTTTCGCCCCACGATCGCATTACAGGCTGCGGATTATCAGCGCCCCAATAATCCCCCTTAATTGTCCAGATGGCAGGTTCAGCCTGAGTCCCATTATTCTTTGATTGTTGTTAGCCCTTGGCGTGGTCATTGCCTTCGTTGGGCTTCTGTCGCGCACACAGCCAGGAGCGTTCCCTGCGCGCTAATTGCTCTTCCTCAATTCCGCGGCTCTTTCCTTTGTCCATAGCGCCTGCGGCCCTCTGGCATTAACACAATGCATCCGCTCCAGATTAGTGAAGAGGCGCCAGGTGGCTCATTCATTAGTTTGAGGTTAGCACTTCCTCTTTCTGCGCTAGCGCTCAAGCGGTGAAACTAACTAAAGCGCGCCTGGGGAATTTCCTAGCCCTGCAACGCCGGCTGAACCTGACACCTGGCCCTTTGAATATTACTGACTATTAGAGAAGAATTACAGTGCAACCACTTCTGCACCAAAAGGAACCTGATTTCTCCCTTTCTACATAGATTAAATCGTACAACAGAAACGCTAACTATAGAAACAGTAAATGAAAGCTATGTTTCAGATACACTTAGAAACATAAAGCATGTCTTTCTCTTCCTTTCTCTCATTTCATTCAAACACTTGGTAGTCATTGCCATTGTTCCTTCTCAAAGTATATAACCATGTGTGCATACATTCATATACACATTTTCTAAGATTTATCCTTTTCAGCTGACCTACACTGTTTTTCATATTACTGTGGGTATCCTTAGTTCCTACAGGAAGATTTTTAACATAAAATTATAATCACCATTTTTCAGTGTGAATGACAAATGATCTGATTCAAGAAGTCTCAACTTTTCTCCACGTCCCTTTTCATCATGGTTATAAGAACTTCTGGACTGGGAAAGGGAGTTCCCTGAGATATTGGAGTTACCCCCAGGCACAGTAGATAATATTGGACAAGAGGACCTTGCTGTCAGAGTTTCTGCTTGCCAGTTCCTCAGATGCAGCCTGAAGCAGAGATGATCTTCACAGCTGCTAACTTCACCATAGTGAAAACTGTTAGAGGTCCAAATCCAATGGCATTGACTCTTCAGCACCTTACGACCTACTGGTTACAAGGTGGGAGTAGGGTATACAGGCCGAGAGTTAAGGATTTACTCTGTGTCTCCTCTCTTTGTCTATCACTCTAATTGCTCTGCCTATGGATTGCTAATCTCAGGCCACTTCCTTTGTTCTCAGGGTCACATATATGGAGTACAATTTATTTATTTATTTATTTACTAAATTTATATGCCACCCGTCTCCCCCAGAGCATGACTCTGGGTGGCTTACAATTAAAATCTGAGACAATAAAAACAATAAAAATATAAATATCCATATTAAAATAACTAGTAACAATTCTATATAAAAATCCTATACACAGTTCAAGATGAAGGGGGAGCAGTATCAATCATCCCAGCAGCAAATTCCAACAATGTGAGCCCCCATTAGGCCCCCCAGGCCATATGGCATAGCCATGTTTTCACGCTTTTTTGGAAGGCCAGGAGAGTGGGAGCAGCCTGCACTTCAGGTGGTAAGCTGTTCCACAGGGTGGGGGCCATGGCAGAAAAGGCCATCTTCCTACACCCTGACAGCCAAAATTCCTTGACTGGTGGGGTCTGCAGCATGCCCTTTCTGCCAGACCGAGTGGGGTGGGTGGATATAACAGGGGTGAGACATCTCCTTGGATAACCTGTTCCTGTGCCATGAAGGGCTTTAAAGGTAATGTCCAACACCTTGAATTGGACCTGGAAGCAAACCAGCAACCAATGCAGCTTGTGTAACAGAGGTGTCATATGTTGCCTCCCCCAGGGGCATTCAAAACTGTCTGCGCTGCTGCATTTTGTGTCAGCTGTGGCTTCTGGATACTCTTCAAGGGTAGCCCCATGTGTAGTGCATTGCAGTAATCCAAATGGGAGGTGACCAGGGCATTAGTGACTGCATGGAAGGCCTCCTGATCCAGGAAGGGGCATAACTGATGCACAACATGAAGTTGCACAAAGGCCCTCCTAGCCATGACTGCCACCTGCTCTTTGATCAGGAGTCGTGAGTCTAGGAGGACCCCCAGATTATGCACCGGGTCTATCTGGGGTAGTGAAACCCCACCCAGAACCAAAGAAGATTAGGTCCTAGATCTTCAGACTCCCCATACCCACAGCCACTCTGTCTTACCAGGGTTCAGTTGAAGCCTGTTGTCTCCCATCCAGGCCCCTACAGCCTCCAGGCACTGTGAAAGGGTAGCCACAGCATCACTTAGGTCACCTGGGATGGAGATATATAGCTAAGTATCATCAGCATGCTGATGATACCTCATCCCATGGTGCTGGATGATCTCACTCAATGGTTTCATGTAGATGTTAAATAGGAGTGGTGAGAGCACCAAATCCTGAGATACCCCACAAAGTAGGAGCCGTGGGCTGGACCTCTCGCTCCCTATCAACACCGATTGGTATAGGCCTTGGAAGAAGTAGCTGAACCAGCACAAAACTCTTCTACCCAGCCCCAACTCCCCTAGCCAATCCAAAAGGATACCATGGTTGATGGTATCAAAAGCCACCAAGAGGTCAAGAAGAGCAAGGATGGATGCACTATCCCCATCCCTCTCTCACCAGAGATCATCTAAAAGTGCGACCAATGCTGTTTCTGTCCCATAACTGGGCCTGAAACCTGACTGAAAGGGTTTCCTAGATAATCTATTTCTTCCAGGGTCCTCTGAAGCTGTCACGTGACCACCTTTTCTACAACCTTTCCTAAGAAAGGAAGGTGGGAAACTGGATGAAAATTGTCCAGAAAGGTGGGATCTAGTGACAGCTTCTTGAGAAGGGGGTAGACCAGGGCCTCTATAAAAGGCATCAGGAACACCCTGTCCTGCAAGGATGAATTGACTACTGCTAGTACCCACCCCTATGTCACCTCCCTGGTGGCTTTAACCAGCCAGAAGGGACAAGGATCTAATGCACAGGTGGCCGCACTAGCAGCCCTGAGGAACCTGTCCACTTCCTCAGGTCTAACAGGATCAAACCATTTCTAGATAACTGGGTAATTCCGCTCCCTGAGCATCTCCACCAGACCTGCTTCATGCTTAGCCTCAACTGGGAATGGATCTGAGTGATTTTATCTGTCAGGTGTTTGGCAAATTCCTCTGTGTAGCCATGTAGATGGTCCGCCAAACCCTCCTTACCCAGGAGGGACCGGGTGACCTGGAATAGGGCTGCCAGGCGACACTCTACAGATGCAATAAGAGCGGAGAAATTTTGCCACCCTTACCACTGTGGGGCAAGCCTTAATAGTGGCTCTAACCTGTGTTTGTTCAGACTTGTACATGCTCTTGGACTCTACTCCTAGTAAGATATAGCTAGCTAGGTACTAGGATTCCTTTTTCCCCTATATTTTTATTTTCTGTAACTAAATCTTGCTGCTGTGTTTGTAAAAGCTGTTTCACTAATCCTTGCTCAGTTATATTGCTGCTGCCAGAAATGCACACATGCACACACAGAACACTTCAATCTCCAACAAGAACTTGTTCGCTGTTCCCTCCAGCTGACCACTAGGCAAGCACATGTGGAGAACATCCAATCAGTGCTAACCCCACCCACATTTTTGGCTCACAGACAGTTCATTTCTCTTGTGACTTAAAAAAAACAACAACTCTGAGGGGCTTCAGTGAGGGGAAGCTGCAAAGCCACCACGGACACGACTTAACGTCTGAACAACAACAAAAATGTTTAGAAGGCCTGCAAACATGGCAGCTATAGCTCTACAGAGAAAAAGAAGAAGCTGGTTTAAGACCAGGAGCTGGGATAAACTTCTAATAGGGAAATGGCCAACCCTCAAACCCTACATTTCATTATTTCCAAAAAGAAATGGGCTTCACTGAAATTTTGGATGCACTACACCTGAATAGCAAATACATTTGCTCAGCTACCAAGCACAGAAGATGGTGTGGGATCACACTGGTGTGAAGTTGATTTTTAAAGGTACAGAGACCATGCATAGAAATACCGTTAGTATAAAACAACAGCATATATTTATTTTATTTAAGTAAATCTTGAATAGAGAGCCAGCCCGGTGTAGTGGTTAAGACACCAAGCTAGAAACCGGAAGATTGTGACCTGTAGTCCTGCCTTAAGCATGAAGCCAGCTGGGTGACTCTGGACCAGTCCCTCACTGTTAGTCTTAGGAAACAGGCAATGGCAAACCACTCCGAAAAACCTTGCCAGAAAACTGCAGGGACTAGTTCACGCAGTTGCCAGGCGTCAACACTGACTCAAAGGCATGAAATAAATAGATCTGGGATAATTATAATTTTTATAAAATGATTAATTAAAAATTAGAACGATTAATTTTCAAAAAATAATTAGAATAATATTCATAAAATGAAAAATTATATATTTTACAAGTATCATTTTTACTTCTGCATTTGCATATTATTGTGCAATGCACTTTATCTAAGTGATTGAGGGCTGTAATTTTTTTTTAATGATTGCACATCGCATCCTTACACAGCAGAATTGGGTGTAGTAAATTAAAGTAAATTAGTTTTTCTCAGAAACAGTGATTTATTATGCAGTTTTGCTACTGTTCTCTCAGGTTTTAGTAGATTTTTTAAAGAATGTGATTTTATTAAAGATGACTTAAACATTTACTTCATGCTTATCTGAGTTATATGGTAAATAATTAAAAAGCACTGCAAAAGTCTTTAGCGCTAAAATTTATGCTTCAGCAACCTTGAGGAAGCATGTATGCCAAAAGGCAAACTCTCGAGTTCACTTAAAATGGATTAGTTATCTCTATTCACACCTTTTGCTCACTCTACCATAATCATAGCAATGACTTAATAATAGATTGCACTAACCCCATCCTCACATACACACTTTAACTTTCTGTGCATGCTTGGTCAGAACTCTAATCCATATTAGTTAATGGTTTCTTTCATCCACTCACCATTAATGGCAGAGAATCCTCTTTACAATAAGAAGTCAGACCACTGGGTTATCCCATTTAACATGGAGTGGAAAGAAAACTATTAATATGAATATTTGCATAGAATTTTGTTGACATTTTGATAGTCACAGCTAATGCAGCTGCACAAATTATTAAAATGTTTCCTTGTTAAACTGCCAACTATCAAAATATCTGCCATTTACAGTAGAACATAAAACCCAATTAAAATAAGAGATATTAAAATCAATAATTTAAAATAATAATTAAAAATCAGCTTAAAAACTCCCATAGCAGAGATATGGGATGTCACAGACAGGGCCTGATTCCACATTACCGTGACTTGTGTCTGAATATAGATGATGATGATGGTGAAGTAGCTATATCTTTTGCTCAGAAGAGGCTTTCTCTCAAGGGACTTGGAACTAAGCTATATAGGCTTTAAAGATAACAACTAGCATTTTGAACTTCAGAAAGAAATTGGCAGTGGTAGGTAATGAATTCTTCTAGAGAACAACCTAGCTTCTGAATTCTGCGCCAACTGAAATTTCTGGACTTGCTTCAGTCTGGGAAATCAGAGAGCAATCCAAATCTAGAGGCACCTCAGACTGCAACCTATAATTTCTTGGACACTGTAACCCCACTCAGAATAGAGAGATCCATTGTTTCTCTGGAACTGTGACCTTTCAGAAAGTGCATCTCCATCTTGTTTGAATTCAATATCACTTCAACTCATCTAATCCATTAATTAAGGGATATATTATAATAGGAAGTTGTTGTGAAGAAATAGATTTGGGTGCCATCAGCAGATTGATAGCACTCAGCTCCAAATCTCCTGAAGATCTCTCCAGTGATTGGATCAGTAGAGACTGAAAACTTTACTCAGCCATGGAAGGTTAGAGATTGGTCTGTAACTGTTCATCTCTGAGAGATCAAATGCAAGCTTCTTATGAAGAGCTGTAATGATAGCCACCTTTAAACAAGGAGGCATCCTTCTCTTCCTCAGTCAGTTATGATATTAAGTAAAGTTTCTCTGTTAATATTTTGGTAAGGAGTTATAATAAAAGAAGAGGTGGGATGAACTGCTTCAAGCAGCCTCTGCTGTAAAATACACAGGCAAAGCTGAGCTGAAATCAACAAATTTATTTCACCTAACCAACTCTCAGTTATACAGCAATCCTCCTCATTCATGGTCAAATAATGAACGAGTCTTACTTTATTTCAAAAGGCAAATCAGACCCCATATTTAAGTGAAGTGAACAGAAGAGCACCTATTGGATTACTACCCAACAAGCAAACTGGGTATATCTTCTCAATGGGCAACCAAGCCCTCACCCACTACGTCTTCCCACCCTTCCATCTCAAAGCACCAGGAGGCCATTTTGGGCTTGGACCTGCTATTCGAGATGATCTTGAATTTCACCCAAGAACAGCCCCAATCACTTCATAAACACCTCCTCTTGCACACACTATATGATCAGAGACATGAACCTTGCCTTCATGTCTCACATCCCCAAATGACTCCCCCCATTTCCACATACCAATTCCACATTCCTTTTAATCCTTGACAGAGATCATTCACCTGCTTTCCTCAAGCACTGCCTAATATTTTAACACCCTGTCACATAAAACACTAATCATTCTGGCCAAAATAGGAGCTGGGGGGGGGATGCTTATAAGTATACAACTCAGGAAGAAGGCAAACAGACAAAATGATATATTATTACAATTGTTTATATAATTTTAAAAAATAGAAGCTAGTAATTAGCAATGAATGATTTGAGGAAGGGATAGATGAGATAAATGAACAAGGGAGAAGCACTAAGTTAAAAATTATTACAATTAAAATATTGTTAAAATTATTTCAAAGAAAATAAAATATTGGAATATGTTGCAAAGGAAACAGGAAAGGAATGGTATGAGAAAATAGAGGAATGAAAACTTGGATAAACAATCTATCAAAAGAGGAGGAAGTGAGAATGGGAAGGAGGATAATGGAAAAACAAACAAACAAAAATTAGTTTGGCATAAAAGAGTGCCAACACACATACAACAACATAAAAAGAGATCTGACTGCAGTGAGAGTGAACATGCTTTAATTTCTTTGTCCAGCATACTCCATCATCTTGCTTCTGTCCAAAGGACTGCAATAAGGCTATGGATTAGAAGAACCCCTCAATTTGAGGATGCAGTTAATACTCTTCCTTTCTACCAAGGCATTATGGATATAATGATTACTGGAGCCCACAAATTAAATAGCACGCAGTATCCAAGATGGATCCTTATTTTAATACATTCTTAAAATTGGGTTAACTAATCATCTCTACCTTTTTTTTTTTTTTTTGTAGCACCACTTTAACATAATCTACAGGAGAAAGCAAGGCAATGTATCTGTCAAGTCCACAAAGTCCAAACCCCAACTTAGAAGAATTCTCGTGAAACCAGGCCTGGTTCAGATAAATGCTCCTTTATTGGTTGGTACATGCAGCTTGAAGCAAAGCATTGCTAAAACTAAAGTCTGTGTAAATTTCCCTCTACTTATCCCCCCCCCCCACTACATTGGCGCCAAATTTTTTTCTCACAGGATGGTGGCCCTGTACATTCCTCCCCTTGATAACACAGTTCTTCCTGGCCTTCAGGCTACCACCGGTTTTGTCTGCATTCAGGTCTTGCTGTAAATTCCCACATCAATGTAAGCGCCTCTCCATCTCAAAGCAATACCCCAAGCACAACTATTAACTACCATTTTCCCCCCAGTCACAAATGGCAGAATCAAATCAAACAAACACCCATTGACTGCTATAGCTTTTAGAATTGACATTTGATTGATGCAGGTTCTGACAGTATCACCGAAATCAAATTGTGTCACCAGCATATAATAAACCCAAAACTTTAGGAAAACCAATGGAGGGTAAGACAATTATGGAAAATAAACAAGAAAAAAATTCATATACAAATAAAAAAAGTAAAAGGGGCAAAAGCATCCCTGTTTACCATAGGATTACTTACAATTTTATCATTAAAAGTGAAAGGACCCCCCCCCATGTATATAAATAAAGATGTTGAATGAGATCTAAAATGTTTGCTTCAACATTTTTTATTTGCATTATTTTAGAATTGAGTATAGAATTGCAGTTGAGTATCCCCTAAGCTTTTTGAGGAATCTGTCCCTTTGTTTCCCCATAAATCATACAGATGCAACTTCAAGATCAGAGTCTTCATCCTGAAACAGTTATCTCATAGTACTGTACATAGCTTGGAAATTACTAGTAGAAGCATTCTGGGCTTTGCTGGCAACTTTGTAGAAAACAAGGACTGCTGTGCTAAGTGAACCACGTTGCCTGGGCTTGCATGGCCTTCCCCTAAGAACACTGAAGGAGGCCACCTTTCATTAGGCGGGGGGGGGGGGGGGGGCGGGCTGCAAGGTTTCACAAAGGAGGACAAAGAAACATTTTGAAAAAGTACATATACAGCATGAAAATACAATAATGGAAAAGTATTTGAGCATAAGGAAGCTTGTTGCAAGGCCAGGATTCTGATTTAACATGCCATTCATCATTTCATCTTGATTGACATACTAAACATGTGGCAGAATGGCAATGCCATCTCTAAATGCCATTCATTGCCTCATATTTGCTTTTTGACTCCAAGTCTCATTTTCATCATACACAGAGAACATTTGGCCACAACATTCAGAATCTAGCAAAAAGCAAGCATGCAATCAACAAAAACACCAACAAAATAAGTTTGCTTTACATATCCCTGTTTCTCAGGCTTCTTCAAACTGCTCTTGAAGCATGTACAAGACAGTGATGTGCAGAATGACAGTACCAGAATGCTTTCTATTTTCTGATTTAATATTCTACATATCCAGTAGATAGAAATGACTTTACCTGTGAGGTGAGAAGATTAATTTCCCACTGGAAATCATTTCTTGCCACCTGACATTTTATTGACTTGCATCAAGCAATCTCTCCTTTATTTGACTTTGTTCTTTTCACTGCTAGAGTTTTTGTAATTATGGCAGAGATTACAAAGCAGTGTTAGATTTTTCTAACCTTTAGCACAATGTATGATAACACAGAAATATGTGACCCATTAACTGGCAAAGGGACAAGCTTTACGTATCTGTAAGTTGAATTATGTTCACCCTTTAAAAAGAAGTGTTTCTTCATATATATGGTCACCATTCCAAGGGAAACAGAAGAAGATTAAAAAGCTATGGTGATTTTACTCCAAGGCTGCTAACCTAATTGTGGTGGTCATTGGGCTTTGCCAGCGTGGCCTAGGAATGTGGCTGAAGTTGGAATATACTTTAATAGGGCAATATTTCTGACGGTTAGGTGTTCATTCTTTTTACAGTTTGTTTTTTTAATTAAACAACCAATTTAAAATCCAATTTTTAAATTTTTTATTTTATTTTAATTTTATTTTTATTCAAATTATTTTTTATTTTTATTTTATTTTATTTTATTTTTATTCAAAAACTTCCTAATATGTGATACTTTGGATATTTTTTTAAAAGCTTGTATCAGTGAAATTTATGTAACAAAAACGTTGCAGAAATTTGCATTAAAAATGTTTTCTCAGGGAATCTGCAAAAACAAGTATTTATATTAGGTAAACTAGTCTAGAACAGCGATGGAAAACTTGTGGTAACAGATACTATGAATTGTTTTTTTTTTTAAACATGTATTTATTTTTATATTGCTATATGCACACAAAGGAGAGAAAAATACAAACAAAAACTATAACAAAATGTTAAAGAAAAAGACAAAAACAAAAAATCCAAACAACAAAAAGCAAGAGAAAAAGATTGCAATATGTAAACACAAAAATGAAATCTTGTCCACACTGAATCATACTGATCAGTCTTTCCATCTCATCAATAAAGAGCTAATTCAAGGTTGAGAGTGAAAACTTTTCATCACTTTAGGATTTTAATTTCAGAATGGCAATTTCTTTCCAACTATAGAGAAGTATCTCTTTTGGTACACTTGATAAGCTCAGATTTCTTCATAAATGGGTAGTCCAAATTCTTGAAATCATGTAATTCAACATCACATAAATATCTTTAATCCTGATTTCCCTCCCCTAAATTATAATAACAAGAGTGAAATATTAAACCAACATAGAACAAGCCCAAATCATATGTGTCAAAATCTTCTCAAATATGTTACATCCCCAGCATAAAAAAATTGATATCAACCCCTTCTTAAACATCCACTGAGATATTTAAAATACATGAAAAAACAATGTTTTGATGAATTTATCTCATTAATCTCAACTTGAGATCACAAGAAATGTAGTTAATATTCTCTAAAACATAGGAACATTGATTTGTCATTATAAGACATTCCAACTCTGTATTTCAAATTTCTTGCAAATTATCAGTTTGTCTTAAAATTATTTTGCTTTCTATAAAATGAACTGAAGTATTAGACTCATCCAAATCACTTTCTAATATAACAAATAATTAGCGAGTTTTGGAAGCTGCTTGTGTATCAGATCCAAAATGGGAAGTTACTTTTTTTCAATAAATTGCTATTTTGCAGTTTCAGACAGTTCAAATTCTTGTAGTTCATCTGATTGTTACTGCCATTAACAATAAGCTTGTTGAGTGTATTAATATTTTTTCTAGTCAAGTATTCACCCCACTCCCACAAGAAAAAAGGAAAAGAAAAAGAAAAAGAAAAAGAAAAACATATCTTCAGTTTTTAGATTGAGAATATCTCAAAGTGTCAATTTCTCATTCAAGGAGGTATCAGATTTAAACTTCCGCTCCAGACTCAGGGATTAGATAATAACATTCTAGTTAGGCCCATCATGGTTTTTGAAATAAATTATTTGGATTCCCCAAAAACCAGAGATCAAGATATAAGCCCAATGATAAAGATGAAAATCTAAAAACAAAATCCATTGTCTTCATGTAGAAGTCACATGAAGTTATTCCTTAAATAAAGGAAACTAAGGATGTGTCCAATACAGTTTTGGAAAGGAAGCCTCGGTCTGTCTAAAAACTTTTTTGGTAATGTATCAATCTTTTAAAAATATCTAGGAGGAATTAACATCAGAATCTGCCTTAGAATAAGTATTAATCTAGAGATAATATTCAATTTAACAACATTTATTGTTCCACCTAAACTCATTGGAATTTTCAACCAGCTCTTTATATCAATATGAATCAGAGTTTGAAATATTTAAATTAAAAAAACCCCAATATTTTGCTAAGAATAATAATTCCAAGGCATTTAAATAAATTCATACTGTAAACAAAATCTTATATCTCTCACATTTCCTTGAATTCCTAGATCATTTTGAAGTTTATTAGACTTATTTCACTTAACTGAATAACCTGGCAAATTACCAAACTGTTATATATCACCTACATAAAGAACCTTGATAATTACTGATAATTCCTGTAATGCCACCTGCATGCAGTAACACTTTGTGTTCAGATACCTTTATATCCTAGTTGTTATTTGACTGTCTGGTAAAACAGGCCAATGGTTCTAAAACCAAGTTAAAAATGAGAGAAGATAAATCATCATTAACAAGTGTTGCAAGACATCTTGATGGGTGAAGAAATAATTCCATTTGTAATAACTGGGGACTTAGATTCCACATTTTAATCTATCTAATAAAAACCTGAGGCAACGTTCCAAATTTTAAACTTCCACTACATTAAAAACTTTTTTTTTCAGATCCAAAGGAGAGACCACTGCCAAGTCAAGTTTCTCTGTTTCTAAAATATTGATTAATAGTCTAATTTTATGCCAAGCTTGTCACCCTTTTATAAAGTGAGATAGTACAGGATGAATTATTGAAGGCAATGTAATTTGCAATCTCTGTGCCAAGGTTGCTGTCAAAAATTTAGGATTAACATTTCACAAAGAAATCAAAGAAAGAAAGAAACCATCAGCCCTCCACTGAGTCTTTACTTATTATTGTTATTATTATTATCTTGGGGACGCGGTGGCGCAGCGGCTTAATGACGCTGAAAGTGCCGGCCAGAAATGGCTGAAAGCTTCAGCGGTTCGAGTCCAGCCTCGCGTTAACAAGGTGAGCTCTTGTTTCTATACCCGCAGCTTCTGCCAAATCAGCAGATCAAAAACATACGTGAGTAGATAAATGAGTACTCTCACTCCGGTGGGAGGAAAAATGCTGGCAGCGGCTCAACAGAGAGACGGGACAAGTTGCCGGTAAAAAAAGCGCGAAACCGCGCTCGTCCGAAAAAGGGGCGCGAAGCAACGGAAATCCCGCCTCCTGTGCTGCCAGCTGGGCTGACGCTCTAGGAATTAGGCTCTGGCAAAGTCTAATTCCGAAACTAGAAAGATGCAATTGCCTTGAAAACCGCTAGGGGGCGGTCACTGCAGGGTCAGTAATGACTGTTAAGCAGATAAAAAAAAATAAAATAAAATTATTATCTCAGAAGGGAAACCTTTATTCACAAAACAGTATTTATTTATTTATTTATTTATTTATGGGCAACCAGAACAAGCAGGCTGCTTTGAATTCTGTTACCATTTAACCTTCTTTTTAGTATCTCCTTCTCAGTTCTTTGCCAGGGCCATTGGCCAATCATTATTACTATCTGTAAGCTTTTTAAACACTAGTGGTACACCAGCACTGCTCTGGTGCATGTTGCCCTATGGAGTGGAGATAGGCGCACTGCTTTCATAAAAGGTGTATTTTAAAATGTAAGGAGTCGTGTGGCTATTTTTAGTTGCAGGATATTAAATTAAAAAGGAATTGTGGAAACTGTAAGAGGTGCAACGGTCTATTTCCTCTGCAATTTGCCTTGCTCTACATGGATGTGAGCCTCTGTTTTGGAGAGACAGTTGTGAATTCAACTCAACTCATAGATTTCATCTTTTTTTTTTTAATTCTGGCCTGCTGAAACTAGTTTTAGCAGCTCTCTCTTAGTGGCACACTTACTTGGCAGGTGTAAATGTTTGTTCTCTCTGAAAATTAAAGAGCACTTTAAAAGTAGCTGCCAGTGAGGCAGCCTAGAAGATAGGAAGGAGAAAAGTGGTGGCTGATAATACAGTGTTTACTAGGAAACCTAAAAAGAATTTGGTATTATTCCTAATCCATAGGACAATGTTTCAGGAAATTGAGAAAGGCAGATTACAATTACTCGGTATCTGCAGGGCCTCAGGTCTTTAAGAGGCACCACTGACGCGGCCTCTGAGTTAGCCCTGGCCATAGCCAAGTCTTCTTCAAAGGGATCGTTGTATCAGGAACTGTGAGAGAGGAATGAGGTTGAGCTGATCAATAATAAATATATATATCACCATGTTTAAGAGTACAAAAGAGTAGAAGTGAAGAAGAAAGATACAAAAGGCAGAATGAAAAATAGAGCATAAATAAAAACATTGTGAAGAAGAATTTGGTGATACATTCTCCCTTTCCCTTTTATTCTTTCCCCCAACTACTAACCACTACTTAAAATATTTATATTGTGCTTTTAATATTTAATATGAAACATTAGACATTTTTGCTTTTATCTGTTTGGGTCATTTCATCTGTTTTTTAAATAGTAATTTTATTTAAAAATACAAAAACGAATACAAACTAAAAAATAAAAGAATAAAAAGAAAAATAGAAAGTGAGGAAAAGAAATGAAAATAGAAAGAAAAATAGAAAAGAAAGAAAAAAAATGAGAATATAGTAAAGAAAAAGAAAAATATATAAAGTAATGACTTCCCCTTCATCACAACAAATATAAACAATTTTAGTAACTTACCATCTTCTCTTAAAACACAACACAATATCTTCTTCCCATACCCCATCTCTTATCTATAAACAAATCCTTAAAGCTTCATTGATATATGCTCTTCATCTAAGTTTTAAATTCTTTTCCTGGATTCATTTTATTTAGGTCCTCTAACAAGAAAATCCACTCTAATTTTCAAAAGCTTTTTCTGCATCAAAAAATATTACTACCACCTTATTTTTCTTATTGGTTATATATTCTAATTCATTATAAATCAGCTATTTTTTTTCATCTTCTTCTTGGGAATGTAACCTGTTTCATCTGTATGTATAATTTCAGAACTATACTTCCTCATACGTTCAGCTAGTATTGTAGTAAATGTAATTGACACGCAATAAAGAGATTGGTCTCTATGACTGAGGTTTCTTCAGATAATTTCCTTCTTTATAAGTCAGAGTTATCTATGCTTCTTCCCACATCTTTGGTTTTTTAGCTCAGTGTGAGCACATTGTTCATTTTAAATGTTCTAATACATGGTGCATTAACCTATAAGGTTATTGTCTTTGCAGAATATTTATATTTTGATGGAATCAGAGCTCAGGCTGTGAAAACATTCAGATATTAGAACATTAGACATGTTTTTTTAAAAAACCAAAGGGACATTTTTAGAATATGCCTTAATTATTGCAAGATTTTTTTGAAAATCAATCTCCTTTGGAGGTTTCAATTGCAGCCACTAGAGATAATAACTACCTGGAAGTTACCCCCCCACCCTCAAATCTTACTGATTTAGATTGGATTAGATTGGTCCCAGAATTCTGTCTCACCTAATATACAGTTAACTCCTCAGGAGTCTAATTGGAAAGGCTCGGTCCCAACAAAAGGATGGAATCTTTCAGCTTTATTGAATATATTCTGGTCTTATCCCCCTATTGTTCAGAGAGAGGTACCGAACTGATTAGACCAGTTGAGGTATTGTTTAATTAAGAAACAGACAAAGGAGATTGAATTCAAATATTACAAGCTGGCTTGAAGGGAGGTACTTGGATTAGTAGATGAGAAGTGACCTAAGAAAAACAACAACTGAAGTCTCACCAAACAGATATTGCTTATCCAGTGAGGTCCAATGTTAGTGTACTAAGTCCACTCAAAAATGAATTTGTATCCCTTGATTCTGGAGTTGAGCAACCCACTGTTCAGATTAATTGGTAGTTAATTTGGGATGATATAGCAGGTTCCATCATTTCCATTTAGAAGGCCAGGGATTAACTTTTTTCTCTTACATCATATAAAATATAGTGAGAATATACAATTGTCTCCTATTAGCCATAATTCCCAATCCACAATTTTGCCATTTAAAATCCTCACTTGGAATATACTGGTTGGGATGCTTGTACTTGTATTAAAGACTTGAGTAAATCCTCCAGATTTGATGTGGCTCCTCTTCAAGACACTTGGCTTATAATTAAAGATGATAATCCATTACCAGGGTATAACACCTGCTTTGAAAATCAGAGATAAAGGTAGAGCAACAGGTGGTCTGTCAATATTTGTTATTACAACGAAATTCTTTTTGTTTCTTCTATTATGCCACATATACAATAAACTATCCCTGTCAGAGTCAGAATATAAACCATAGAAGTATCCCAAATGTTCAATAAATTTCTTGATTGTCTATTGATATAAAGAAGTCTTAAAAATCTTGTGCTATTTGGTTAACAAAATGTAAATCTTTTGTGAGATACTGAGCTATCATTACAAACCATTCAAACAATTTTTTCACCAAACAACAGGGGAATTGTCAGATATAGAATCTATGTTACATCAATCTACCTGATTGACTAAAGACTGAAATGTAATGAGTGGAAAAAAAGCAATCCATTGTTAAGATGAATTGAAATATTGCCTTATGTCCAACAAATTAAATTCCAGTAACCATGCTTAAAGCACTTTCCATGTGTATGATTGAAATCTATTTGAAATAGTGCTACAATCAACTAAAATTTCAAATTTTGATTAAAATCACCAGTCATAATTATATGATGCATCTTTGAAATAAAAGAGATGAGTAAAGTATCTCTGTTTTAGGATTGTCTGGATTGTCTTAGGACTACAATAATTAATAAAAGCTATCTGACTGTCCAAGCACAATCTCTCTCTCTCTCTCTCTTTTTCTTCCTTGTTTCATAAACAAATTAGAAAAACTTTTAGTCAAAATTAGCATTCCTGTAGTTAATTTTTACTACCACAAATAATTATATAGATATAGTTATATTACCTCTATAACAACAAAAACAACTACATTTAATCAGAAAGAATAAGAGTTTCTAGCCAGAAGCCCACTTTAGATTTTAAATTAACCAGTTTAGCTATAAATGCACTTGATTTTTAAAAATAAAAAATTGAAATCCCAGAGTTAGTAATGTGGAAAAAAGTATTTTTTTAAAAAAAATGTAAATAAAATCCCAAAATGAAAAATGAAAAATAATAATTTTTAATAATCAAGCTACCGAACAAAATCTTCCTCCTGGTCCGAGTCCATCTACAATAAAATTACTAACATTAAACACATTCAGTCTACTATTTCCTTTCTCTTTCTGAACTGTGGTTCGGGTATAAGCTGGCAGCATCTGGATCAGAGAATTGTTTTATTCCAGAATCTTCAGAAAAGCAAAACACTGCTGGATAAAGGAAAAAGCTGAAAAATAAACTTAATAAATAAAATTGTTACGAGATGAACCTAACTGAATTGCTTTCACTTCTTGATTATCTGAAGAGGCAAATCTTCATTGCAGACTATTTCAAAGAAGTTGCTTGTCTAGAAAGCTGCAAAATTTTATAATGAGTTGTTGGTTTAGGGAATTTAATTACAACTGGAATTATCTTGAATATAATGATAGCCCACACGGTAGGCAGATACAATTTTCAGATTATGTTCAACTTGCAATGAGAAAAGGTCATGTCAAAATTTATTCCAAAAGGCCAGTAGAGGCTGCTCTTGCTCTAAACTGAAAGAAATATTCAGAAACCTAAGATTATTTCTATGTAAAGAACAATATATCAGGACTATTTCACTTTAGACATCTGCCATTCTTGTATGTTTCTTATAAGTGTTTTCAAGTTGATCAATCCTTGTCTCAGGAGACTCTGTAATTATCTTCCTTAGCTTGTTCACTTCTTTATGAAAGTCATCCATTTTGTGGTTAGTTATCTCAACTTTAGCTCAATATGCTTGTAACTGTTATGTGACAAATTTCAAAAGACTTCCAAATTAGAAATCTCTTGAGCTTCAGGAATGCTATCTGGATTTGGAGTCAAAATAACTCTTTCCCATTATTCAGAAACTATATCAACGTCACCAGGCTTATCAGTAGCATCAGCTCCTTTCACTTTCCATCTTTTCTGCAGATGTCAATTTCCCCTCAGTGAACATGGTAGTAGCTGATTGTTTGTTTGTTTTTCTTCTATTGACAAGCTTTTTGAGCTGTTAGTCCTTCCTTGGAGTTAAAGGCATCATTAAAAAGAGCTAGATAAAATTTCCAATTACCAATTAAATCAGCAAACAGACCAAGACAAAATATTTTCTCCAGAAGTAATAGCAAGAGTCTAACAGCTGTAGCTAGTAAGTCTCCATCTTAATTGGAAATCTACTGTGAGTTGCAGTTAGCAACATTTGGAGGGTCATTGGTTTTCTACCCAGTCTAGAAGGAGAAAGATGCCCATAGGAAATAAAAGGATCTCTCTGAAGATCCATAAGAAATAATATACATTGAAATTAATTGACATAATTAAACTACAAAACTGATCTATATAAAAATGAAATGGATTCTGAAAGGCAATGGAATAAGCCAAAGAACTAAAAATAAACATAACTGTGACTACAGTTATGTCTGAACGATGCTGCAGACTTGCTATAATGGATAAAGAAATCACACCATGATATCATACTTTGATACCATCATCTCTATTGATATATGCTTCTGCACATCTCTAGGCAAAATAGGACAAAACTATTTGGAAGAATGTTTCAGCCATATAAGGTTCTATTTCAGATCTCTGGTAGAGGTTCCCCTAGTCTTGCCCATCGTCAAATATTTAGTGGGCAAACAAGAAAATGCCTTCTCAGGGGTTACTACTAGGCTTTGCGTCTTTTCAGGGCCAGGCCCTGGCAGGAGGGAAAGATAGACTTCTTTCATGTGTAGTCATCCACAGCTAGTCACAATCAGGCCAGAATGACTAAATCTGCATTATGATGTCACCAAACAAGCCCTGAACTTTCATATTGGTGTCATGACATCTAACGCAAATATGTGTTGCTATGTCACAATGTATATTTTGTTATTTGCCCCCTCCTCTCCCTCATAGAGCTGAAGGAACAGCAGCTACAGGATAAGTAAAAAATAAACTGGAATGGAGCATGGGCAAGAAAATGTGAAGGTTGATGCAGTTTGGGAATTAAATGAGCTATTTGTGAAAGGACAGAAAGGATAATTTGACAACACTAAACATCATTAGAAGCAAATCCCTCATAAGGAAGAAACTCTCTGATGGAGTGAACTGCCATTGGAACATCAATAACTTGTAGCCCAATGCCTGCTTTTCTTTCCTTTCCTTTCCTTTCCTTTCCTTTCCTTTCCTTTCCTTTCCTTTCCTTTCCTTTCCTTTCCTTTCCTTTCCTTTCCTTTCCTTTCCTTTTCTTTTCTTTTCTTTTCTTTTCTTTTCTCCTGTTTCAATATTTTAAAAACTCCCAAGTTCTAAATAACATCATTATATTGGAAATAAGGCAAGGAATGTACTTTATAAGGTTTTAGGTAATGCTGAAAACAGATAGATTCCTTGCTGCTAATTATTTGGGAAACTTTTTGAAAAACTCCATTACATTTATTCAGATAAATATCTTTTATCACTGTTTGTTAAATCATGTATCAAATTGCTTATTCTAACTGATTTCATTTTTTATAGAACATACTGCCAAATTATCCCAGCATGCAATCATCTCTTAGTGATTAAAAATAGAATACACAATTAACCGATCTCCCTAAGGAAAAAAAAGTCTGCTGAAAGTTTGCACTGAGAGGTTGTTAAAATGCAGCTCAGGAACACAGTCATGCTTCTAGAAGAAATATTGTGAATCTTTGACAACCGACCTACAAATGCTCAAGTACATCTAATTATTAAAAACAGATTTGGCTTGAGAGTTTCTACTAGAGCAAAAGTTGATTTTGAGTGGGTGACATGAGGATAAAGCAGAATTTTATTAAGTCTGTTCCATGTACAGTTCATTTATGGAAACAATGCAGTCATTAAGTCAAAGAAAAAAGCAAAGTTGAATCAGAGTGATATCGTGTCGAGATTACTATTAAGGGTTTTGTGGAAATCCTACAGCTAAAATTACCCAAGTGAATTACACAGAACTGATAGTTCTGACAATGTAATTGTATTGTAATTACATTGTCAGAACTATCAGATCTATGTAATTCACTTGGATAATTTTAGATCTGACAATGATCTTTAGTTTTGACAATGATCTGACAATGATCTTTAGTTCTGACAATGATCTTTTAGTTCTGACAATGATCTTCAACTCAGCTTCAATCTTATTCTGCCCAATTCCCTTATATCAACTTTTTAAAAAATCAGAATTTTTAAATCTAATGTGTCTACAGCAAAGGAGGACCTTCTTGGATCCAATTTGAATTCTCCTTATATAAGATGGCACAAAATAGGAGTACATTTTGAAATATGTTTGCATGAATTACATATTGAACATATGTATCAATATTTTATGTATCTAAGTGGATTTCACTGTACCTTTTTAAGACTTGTTAGCGGTAGGTAATAAAATGCCTTGTAAAATATGATATGAAACTATTGTTGCACCATTGTTCTTCTGGAAAACTTGGAACATGACCTCTACTAGCATTTCAGCCTTCACTATACTACACAAGAAATACTTGATATTTTCTCTATTGTAACCAAATGTCAGTGGTTCAAAGTTAATAGCTGTATATTATTTTTGAAGAGAGCCACATTACAAAATTACATGCAGATTCCACATCACAGCATTATGGTCAATGGTGTGTAAATTACCTAAGCCTAAAGATCTAATGACTTTATAAATCATGTCTTGAATCATTCTCTTTCATTGACCTTTATCTTCTTTAACAACCCATCTTTTTACACTGTAGACTTAAGTCATTTCTCATTCTTCTCTTACTAGTTTCTCAAAATAAGCTCTGCCAGAACTCTTGCTGATATTAGAACTGCTAATATCAGCATTTATTTTCCAAAGAATGCATTCATATTGAGCATTTTCTTTTCCACTGTTTCTCTGTTCTATTTGATTTATGCAAGTAAATCGGGAAAATTTGCTTATGGTCATTGACCAGCCACATACAGAATTACAAAATACATCAAAACAACCTGAAATATTAAAGGTAAAATGAACATAGCAATAAAACAACTAATAGACAGCAAAAGAGAAATAGTATTGGCCTACCTTTACATTGTAGCAGCTGTCATTCCAGTTGAACAAATTTTGATTTCTGGGCTCTGAACATTAAACCTAGACATTGTATGTTGTTATCTTAGCCCTTTGAGGGTGGTGTAGTTTTTAAACCAAATGATTTTAAATATTTGGTGGATACCCTGCTATGTCCACTGGGGTTTGGTGCGAACCCTCATAGCTAATAGGCAGGATCTAGCTACTGACTTTGTACTCCTACAGCATTCCAGGAGAAAGGAGATATATACCTCATCTTCTTTACCAGGTAGCAACTTTAGCAGAGGTGAGATTAAGGAGGCTTGTCATTCACTATAGAAATTACAATGTAATCAAAGGTGACACACGGTTTTTAATTTATATTTATTTATTTGTTTGTTTGTTTGTTTATTTGTTTATTTATTTATATTTCAAATTTAGTCACCACCCATCTTACTCAAGAGTGACTCTGGGCAATTTACAGTAAAACAGGAATAAATATTAATTAAAATACAATAAAAATACAATAACATCCTTAGTCACCTGAGACCTACAGGGGCAGAACTGGTCAGAAAGGGGGATCTTATGGTATCTGCTATCCATTACAGCTGAGGGTAACATATCTAGCTTAGCTAGAGCGAATGCTTTGTGATGTCTAGCATTTGTCAGTGACTGGAGATAGTCCACAGAGCTAGTACTACTGTACAGGGAAATCTCCATACTTTAAGGAGTCTTGGACCTGTACTAATTGCCTGCAGCCATATCCTTTGTTTCACTCTCTTTCTGGCTTGCTCTTATCTCAATGGTTGCAAAACCTCCTAAGCGAAGCCATAAAAGGCCACTTTGTCTCCCTGCTTGTCTTCCATGGGGCACAAAGCCTGCCTTTTATTATCAGGGTAACCAAATCAATTGGGTTAAACATCAGTTTCAGCCAAAGCTATGGATAGCAATCCAACTCTGAGCCTCTACCCTTATGACTCCCAATTCCAATCTTAGAGTCACGTTAGAAGTGCATTTAGGGACTTGCAAAATTGGTCTCAGGAATTTGGATTGCACCCTCTCTGCTGAGACAAAGTTAGAATAAGGCCCCACATGCATGCCATATAATAGTGATGCCATTACTTTTGCTTCAAATAATTTCAGTGTTGTAAGAATATATTGCCCTCCCTTGGAATAACAATCGGTTGGTATAGCCATGGTACTTCTCTGTGCTACATGTGCTACATGGTTTAAATGGGCATTTCTCCACCTGGATGAATGGAACATTATTCCTAGACAGAACTTTTGTTTTTTGGTAGTTTGATTGCAATTTTTGGTTCTCACAATACTTTGCAAGGGCTTTTAGCACTCTTCTCAGACCTATAATAGGAGGGCCATATCATTAGCATACAAGACTACAGAGATGTGCCTCTCTGCTAACTTAAGAGAATGGAACGCTTGCTTGTTAAGATGCTGTACCACCAAATTTATGTAGAAGTTGAACCATAGTGAAGCAAGGAGACACCCTTGTATGACTGCCTGTGTTATAAAAATTGAGTCAATTAATTGGCCAAGGGAGCTACATCTGACCCTCATGCTAGTATTACTATATAATTTGTGCACCAATAGCAGAAGTCTTTTATCTGTATTAATATCCAGCAGCTTCTTCCATAGAATCTTTCTGAAGATTCAGCCAAAGACTGACCGCAGGTCAATGAAGGCTATGTGCAGTGAGATTCTAGAGTCATATGCATATTTCTGAACCTGGTGATGTAATATCATCACTTGGTCATCTCTGGATCTTCCTTGCTTTGCTCCTCTTCTAAAATATTATCTTCTATCCAGTCATAGAATTTCTTGTCTAAGTGTGTACATTTTGCTGACTCTATTCAGGAGACTGATTGGGCAGTAATGTTCAGGATCTCTCTTCTGGCCTTCCTCATAGTTTGGCACAATAATTACCATTGCCCAGTCCCTTGGAATGTTAGCCAAGTTGTCAATGTAAGTAAAGAGTGTTGTCAGTACTGGAGCCCACCAATCACTATTATTTTTGAGTACTTTAGTGGGGATGAAGTCATTACCACGGGTTTTATTGCTTTTCAGCTGGTCTATTAATTGTCTCACCTGCCTTACAGATGCCCTTTGCCAGCTTGGAAGTTTATCTATGTTTAAATCTAAGGGCATAGAGGGATCATTGCACTCCCGCACATATAACAATTGAAAGTAATTGAACTATTGAAATAATTTGCAGAATAATTTGCAGAAAATAAGAGAGAATGGATTAATCCATGAATACTTGTCATCTATCACAGAATAAGATTAGATTGATCCATATAGTCCCACCACAGACAAAGAATAGAGGAAGGCATTTGAATTGGAAAATAAGAGAAAGATTAAAATGCTATAATTTTTGTATTCCAGAGAAATAATGACATAAAGCAGAGGAGCTGAAAGAAGACTTTATTCTGCTTTTGGAATTCTGCAGTGTGAAAATGGGGCTAGGAAGATCCTAAATAGTGGTACTCAGGACTGTTCACGCTGCTAAAAACTTTGGCTGCCTCCAACAGCCTCTGCAAAAGTTGCCACCAAATTGTAAGTTTTCATCTGACAGATGTTGAACATTATTAATATATGGTACTCATCATGTTATTTGTATGTAATTAATTCAATTGAATTGTAATTCAGTAATTGTAAATTAATTTTTTTGTCTTGGTTCTAACTTCCTTTTAGGTATAATTGTGGTCCTCAGCCTGAAGAGAAGTGTTCCCCTATTTCAACCTTTCCTAGATTTAAGTTTTGCTGGAAAATTTAGAAGGCAACTTTTAACTTTGGTTTTCTTTTTCTTTTCTTGCACTTTTGTGTTTTTCCTTTTTCCTTTTGATCTGAAATATGAAACATTTCAATAAATATATTTTAAAAACAATTTAGAAGGAAATAATTAAGCCATATATTTATCAGGTCCTGTGCATAAATAAATAGCAAAATAAGAAAGAAGACTGAGGTGGGTGGGTGAATGTTCTGGGTGAATGCTCTTTACTCACTCTAAAACAGGTAGAATTATCTTTTTTCCCCAGTGAATTTCAAAAACAAAATTGAGGAGTGGGAAAATGGATATTTATGGACATTTATTTTCTGAAGCATTTTCTTAAAAGCAAAATCACAGAAAAACATGTCCATGCTGTAAGATCATCCTCTGAAAGATGAATGAATGAATGATGCAGTGAGTATCATCTGGACATGCCGTTCTGTGTTATCATAATGCTGTTGCAATGTTGTTTACAGCAAGAGTCTGGGAAAGGAGTTAGAAGATGGGCTGAGAAAATCAGCTTGCTTTCAGTTCCCCTGGCTGTGGATTTGAATTGGAATTCAGGCTGCAAGCCATACATAATCACTCCTTTATCATTTTGTGCTATTACTTGACAAATGACACCAAAATAAATGATATTTTTTTCAGACCGGCTCTAATATAGAAATATGACATGTTAACAGATGCTGTAGCTGCTATTGCTGCTGGACCTGCTCCATGCTTATGTTGCTTTGTATAAGGAAAGGCTTCAGCCCAGTATAAATAAGGAGATGATTTGGGAGTACTCATCTACTTTAAATAAGACTCCAGCTGAATTACATCCGAAATTGATGAAGAAACTTGTTGATGTCATTTCAGAAACACTGCCTGTACTATTTGAAAATGTTTGGAAAATAGCTGCTATATCATAAAAGAGATGAGTGATGTTCCTGCCTTCAAAAGAGAGATGGAATGAGTGAATCTAGGACATTATAGACTGTGCTGCTTGTTTATGGGCTAAATTCCAGAGGAGATTATGAGTTGTTCTTTTATGAGCATTTTCAGAAGATTATAATGATTACTAAGCAGTCAGCCTGGATAAAGGCAAAAGGCAGAATCAGAGTTTTAAGAAGCCATTTAGACCATCAAATCCAACTCCATGCTTAGAACAGGAATCTAAATTAAAGTATTTCTGACAGATGGTTGTCAAGTGCAAGCTTGCATATATACAGTAGAGCGAAGGATTCCACCATCTCCCTTAGCAATTGATTCCAGAACTGAACAGCTGTTATCATTAGGAAATTGATGCATATTGTGTTTACATCTTTCACACAATCTCTGAAGGAAGTTATTTGGTAAAAAAAAAAAGAAGAAATAAAATTAGCTTAACAAAACTTATTCCTGACAATCTATGCTGACTTCTGGTAATTACCACATTCTTTTAAAGGTGTGTACAGGTTCTCTTTGTGATCTGCTCAAGAATCTTCCCAGATATTAATGTCAGTCTGACTGGTATAGAGTTCCCAAGATCTATGTCCTTCTCTTTTTGGAAGAGAGTGATAGCATTGTTTTACTACAAGCATAAGATATTTAATCCATTCTCTGGTATTTCTAAAACATAATTAAGATAGTTCAGTTAGACCATCAGCAAGCTGTTTCTGTATCCTATGTAAGGTAAGCTATCCGGCCTTATAAACTCATTCGAAATAGGTATTTCTTATGTTTCTATAAAGCTATAAATAATTAAATTACCCAGTGGAACACATATCTCTTTTTTAAAGAAGACTGAGGAGTTGAGTCTTCTGCCTCCCTTTGTTATCTTGGTTAGTCTTTTGCCATCTTCACCGAACAACTGTTTCTGAAGACCTTTTTGCTATTCTTAGTATATTTTACTAGTTCAGTAATATTAACTCATTCTGAACTCTAACTAGCCTGACATGATATCTGCAAATCTAGGCTATTTGTATTTACTCTTCCTTGGTGACGTATCCCTCTCTTCAGTCTCTCACAGACATCCTTTTTATTTTCAGATCTTCACTAAGCTTTCAGTGCAGCCACATTGACTTCTTGTCAGACCTTTGATACCTTTGCAGACACGATGCAAACATACAAAACTAGACTGCTGAGTGGATCTATGGCTAGATGAACAACTGGATAGAATTATCATTCTTGACTGCTCAGGAATGAAGGAAGTCACAGATTTTATAAATGATTAGAAGGAGGCACAGTAGGGATATTATCAAATTTTTAGATAGCACTAAATTGGAAATAATACTATCCAAGAAAGACAGAATCAAAACGTTCTTGACAAATTGGAACACTGGAGCACACAGAGACATTCAAGTATTAAAGGAACAAGTATAGGAAAGGATGACCTGATTCTGCAACAGGATATATGGAAAGTATCTATAGTTGTAGTTGACTGCAAGAAGCCTTGAGAAAGCCATTTTTAAGGACTGGTGTTACATGGTCTGAAGAATATTCTGTATAGCAATCTTGCTTCTGCATTAAGCATTTACTGAAGTTTCTCAAAGGCAGACTAAGGTAGAGTATGTTATAATAACCCAAACAGAAGATTATCAGAGCACAGACTATGATAGGGCTAGATGCAGCTTCTGGAACAAGTATAGCTGGCTGAATGCACTCTGAGCCATCAATGCTATATGAACCCCAAGTAATAATGAATCCAGGAATAGACCAAGAGTCTACTCCTACTTATTCAGGGGGAACACTTTCTTATTTAGAATCAGAGACTTACCCATTCCCAAACCTATGAATCACTGATCCACAGTGCCTTCATTATATTTGGATTCAGCTTCAATTTATTGTTCCTCTTTCAATCCATACAAATATCCAACTCTTGTTGGAAAAAACAGATGTTTGGAGATTAAGCTATTATTCTTGACCACAAGAAGGGAAAAGATAAATAGTTATAATTGGCTGGAACATTTATTTTATTTATTTATTAATCACATTTATATGGCTGCCCATTTCACAAAAAGTGACTCTTAGTGACAATCAAATAAAACAACAAATTTTTTGTTGTTTTAAACAAAACACCATAAAAAACAATGTCTTTTTTACATAATGATCTTAATTCCAACAAACCCTAACAAGGCTTCAGCAAGTATTGGACTTAATATAAGTCAGCATAGCCTTACATTCTCATAGTGTTTTCTAAATTCTAGTATCACTTATGTCCTTTTATAGTTATTTTTATTAGTTTATAACATTTAGATTATTTGTTGTAAAATTTAATTGTTATTTTATAGGACTCTTTTGCATTTTAATACCTGCATTTTGTAATTTTACCTTAATAGTTTTATCTTTACCTTATTTTATTCTAGCAATATGATTTTTTATTTTTATTTCTATTGTAGCATCATTGTTATGTTATTAGTTATATGCTGGTCTGTGACTGAAATAAAAATTGATTGATTGATAAATGGTTAATTCATGCATAGTATGATAGTTAATTCATGCATAGTGATTTTTTTTCTTTTTACCACGGCTGTTGAAATATATCCTTGATTCATTGTAATTCCTTTAAAATATAAATTAAAACATTAGTAACTGGTTTAATTCCTTTAGGGCCAGAGGGTCTTCTGTATCTTCCAGCATATTTTCTTGCTTTGAGCATTATAGTATATTTCAGTCCCATTGGATTTTTGTTTACATTGGTGTTGGGGGTTTTTGAGACTATAAATTCAAGTCTTTACATCTAAATATCTTTCTGCACAATTTCATATAGCACAAAAATGTATACAGCACGGCTATCACACATATTTACAACCTAACCCCCAGAGCCCTTTTCTGTTGCTAATCTTATTCAAGAGCAGATCTTTCTTTTTCTCTGACTGCATTTTCCCCTTAGTAGTACTTCAGATCAGACAGAGCTGTGTAAAGAACAGAAGAAAGAAAAGCAGAGGGAATATTTCAAAAATTATTCTTGTTGCTCATCAACAAAAATGTTGAAAAAGTCCCCAGAAGAACATTTAAGCTCATATTAACTAGAATTATGTTTAACTAGTCATTTAACCAGGAATGACTATCGTTCTCCACACAATCTAGGAACTGGAGATTTTAAAGCTATTTTCTTAAAGACTGCTAGGCTTTATTATTGGTATTACCATTCATAACTTCTATAGATGGGGAATTATGGCAATTCAACATGTTTAAAATTGCTTTACATGTTAAGTTTGGATATGATCTCAGTTACAGATTTTGGAAAGTCTCCATGGAAAGGATAATCCATGCAAAGATGCAACAGTCATTAAGCTTTTTATATCCTTCTCAAAAGTTTTGGTGGACAAAAGTTATTAAGAAAATCATCTTGGTAGATTTTTGCCATTTAGATATACCATAGAGTGGGAACCCCCTTTTCAGTTTTGCACCCAAAATACAGCCCATCTCTAATGAAGATTACAGTGTTTCAACAAAAACCATTAAATCTAAATAATCCTTCTTCTTCCTGAAGACAAAAATAGTTCCTTCAAAATTACAGTAACAGCATGTTCTTCAAAGAACATTTTTTATAATCCTTTTCATGCCTCAACTCCTGCACAATTCTTAAAAAGAGCTACTGGAGGTGAGGCATGAAAACAATTTAAAAAACAACATCTTCACTTTCATAACTCAGTCTATCGTTTTTCCCCTGCAACAATAGCTCTCTAGTAGCAGCTCCTTCAAAGAACACGAAAGAAAGGGATACAGGATTTGAGCAGAGCAAGTGGAAGAGTCTAGCTGTTATGGTTCAATGCAGTCTCCCCATTGTATTAGATGGTAAAGCTGATATGGGACTACTGTACTTGTAAAAAGAGTAGCTCCATGTCTGCTTATCTGCTCTTCCTTATACGTTTTTGCACACAGAATATTATATTGCTTTATTATTTTCCTTAGGCTTGTACCACTTAACTAAGAACACATAGTGAAATATAGTGTATATTCCTAATCGTCAGCTGATAGCAAATGAGAGATAGAATTACTATTTTCAGTGGTAATCACATGCCTCTTCGAATGTGTAGTATCTGCAAGCTAACCTGAAAGTAATTGAGCTCAATGTAGCATTAATGCATAGGCATCAATTGATTTCACAAACCTATCAAGACAATATTGTTCTATAGCAGGGGATGGAAACTCTGTCTAGCTTGGCTGATTCCCAGGACATCTTATGGAAACAGATGATATCAAAGAGAGGTCTTTATTTCTCAAAGTTCTATCCATCTCCCTTGAAGCTCTACTTTTCAGGGAGTTTGTCTGCATGGGGATACTTCCTTTGTGTAAAGCAATCATTCCCTGCCTCTTTTTACAGGCAGAACATTCTGCATGCAGAAAACTGCAATGAGTGACAGGTGCATGCCTTTCTTTGTATTGAAAAAGGAGGAAAGAGACTCAAAATATTAATTTGCTCTGCTTTATACACAAAGGAATAATGTCTCTTTCTCTGAGCAGAAATAGCAGGGTAATGTTGTTCTCTCTCTCTTTCTTTCTTTTTAATGAGAACTTTATTATATTTCAAAGTACAGTTAAAATGCAAAACAAAGAGTACAGTAAAGATAGAAAATAGAACTAAAAGAAAAAAGACAAAAACTATAATAGTGAAAGTAGATATGAAATTGAAACAGAAAGTGACTTCTGACTATCTCCAATACGGATATAAATACAAACTGGAAAAAAAAATATCTCTTACCACTAATTATCCCAGGTTCACATTATTTCTATCAACACAATCCATCTAATCATTAAGACCCACAATCACAGCCTCATTTTTTTCCCACACAAGCACGTAATCTAAAAGAGGTTGCCATAAGGACACAAATTTAGAAACAGTGTTATCTCTTATTAAAGCTGTAAACTTCGCCATTTGAGCCAAATCCATTAATTTAATAATCCATTCCTCCACTGTAGGTATTCGTGGATCTTTCCATCTTTGAGCATGTAATAATCTTGCAGCTGTAATCATATACAAGAGCAGAATTCCATATTGTTTCTCCAATTCTTTCTCCATCACACCCAGTAGGAACAGTTCTGGGTTTTTTTGGATATTCATTTTAAGAATCTACTGAATAATAATACATATCTGATCCCAATTTTTTTTAGTCTTTTCACAAGTCCACCAAAGATGATAAAAGGTTCCTTCACCCTGCAAACATTTCCAACAAACATTTGTTACACCAGTAAACATTTTTGACAACTTATCAGGAGTTAGATACCAGTGATACATCATTTTATAAAAGTTTTCCTTTAAATTATAATTTAATGTAAATTTCAAACCTTTAATCCACATAGTTCTCATTGTTCCAACATAATATTGTATCCAAATTTTTTAGCTCATTTAATCATACATTTCTTGACTTGTTCATCTTCCAGATTCATCTGTTACAACATCTTATACATCTTAGCAATAACATGTTCATCATTTGTACAAAGTTGAATCTCAAAGTAAGTTATTTCATTAGCAAATCTAAAATTCTTTTTATCCATCTTAAAACATTCAAACAATTGCATATAAGTAAACCAATGACATGTAAAGCCTTCTAACTCTAACTGTTCTTTTATTTTAAAATTTGGTTCACCCTCCTCAAAATTTAACAAATCTTTGTATTTTAATCACTTCATATCTCCCACATTTCCTCTTCTAGCAAATGTTTCCTGAGGTGATAACCACAAAGGTACATTAGGAGATAATCTTGCCCTGTATTTATTCCAGATCTGAAATATAGCATTCCTGATATAATGATTTTTAAAATCCTTATTAACTTTAACTTTGTCGTACCACAAATAGGCATACCACCTGAATCTTAATTCATGACCTTCAAGTTGTAATAATTTTTTATTCTCCAAAGTTATCCAATCCTTCATCCAAAGCAAACAACGGGCATCAAAATACAGTTTTAAATTAGGCAAACCCAGACCTTGGCATCTTGCAACAATTTATATTTAATTCTTGGTTTTTCACCTTGCCAAATAAACTTTGAAATGTCTCTCTCCCACTGTTTAAATGATAAAGCTGTAGACAAAATCGGTATAGTGTGAAAAAGAAACAGCATCCTAGGCAAAACATTCATTTTAATCACAGAAATTCTCCCCATGAGAGACAATTTTAATTTTTCCCATCTTACCAAATCTTTTTTCACTTCATTCCAAATTTTGCCATAATTATTCTGGAACAACATACTATTTTTAGTTGACAAAATCACTCCCAGATGTCTTACCTTTTTTTCAATCCTGAAGCCCGTCTTACCCATCAACAGATCTTGATTAGGCAGGGTCATATTTTTAATTAACATTTTTGTTTTTTGTTTATTTACTTTAAGACCCGTCAATGACCCAAATTACTTCACTTTCTTCATCAGATGCTCAGCAGATTCCAAAGGGTCCTGTATTATCAAAACCAAGTTGTCAGCAAAAGCCCTCAGTTTAAAAACCTCTTGTTTAATCTTTAAGCCTTTTATTTGTTTATCTCTTCTAATATCTCTGTTTAAAACTTCCAATACCAAAATAAAGAGCAAAGGTGACAAAGGGCATCCTTGTCTTGTTCCTTTTTGTATATGACATGGTTCAGTTAATTCTTCATTCACAATAATACTGGCCTCCTGAGGCATATAAATTGACTTAATTCCCTGTATAATATGTTCTCCGAAGTCCATATGTTCCAAAACTTTGAGCATAAACATCCAATTCAAATTATCAAAGGCTTTCTCTGCATCCAAAAAAATAAGAGCCATCTGACACTCATTATGATATTGTTGTTGTTGTTTAGTCATTAAGTCGTGTCCGACTCTTCGTGACCCCATGAACCATATTGCGCCAGGCCTTCCTATCTTTCACTGACTCCCTGAGTTTGCTCAATTTCATGCTCATTGCTTCAGTGATGCTATCTAGCCATCTCATCCTCTGCCGTCCTCTTCTCCTTTTGCCTTCCATCTTTCCCAGCATCAGGGTCTTTTCCAAAGAGTCCTCTCTTCGCATTAGGTGACCAAAGTATCTGAGCTTTAGCTTCATTATCAATCCTTCCAATGAGCAATCAGGGTTGATTTCCTTTAAGATTGACTGGTTTGACCTCCTAGCAGTCCAGGGGACTCTTAAGAGTCTTCTCCAGCACCACAGTTCAAAGGCATCAATTCTTCGGCATTCAGCCTTCTTTATGGTCCAGCTCTCACAGCCATACATTACTACTGGAAAAACCATAGCTTTGACTATGCGGATCTTTGTCGGCAAGGTGACGTCTCTGCTTTTTAATATGCTATCTAGGTTTGCCATAGCTTTCCTCCCAAGGAGCAAGCGTCTTTTAATTTCATGGCTGCAGTCTCCGTCTGCGGTGATCTTGGAGCCCAAATAAATGAAGTCTGTTACTGCTTCCATTTCTACCCCTTCTATTTGCCAGGGATTGATGGGTCCAGATGCCATGATCTTAGTTTTTTTAATGTTGAGTTTCAAGCCAGCTTTCGCACTCTCCTCTTTCACCCTCATCAAGAGGCTCTTTAGTTCTTCTTCACTTTCTGTCATTAGGGTGGTATCGTCTGCATATCTGAGGTTATTGATGTTTCTCCCTGCAATCTTAATTCCGGCTTGTGATTCTTCCAGCCTGGCATTTCTCATGATGTACTCTGCATATAGGTTAAATAAGCAGGGTGACAGTATACAGCCTTGTCGTACTCCTTTCCCTATTTTGAACCAATCGGTTGTTCCATGACCGGTTCTAACTCTTGCTTCTTGGCCCGCATACAGATTTCTCAGGAGACAGGTAAGGTGGTCTGGTATCCCCATCTCTTTAAGAATTTGCCACAGTTTGTTGTGATCCACACAATCAAAGGCTTTTGCATAGTCAATGAAGCAGAAGTAGATGCTTTTCTGGAACTCTCGTGCTTTCTCCATGATCCAGCGAATGTTGGCAATTTGATCTCTAGTTCCTCTGCCTCTTCGAAACCCAGCTTGTACATCCGGTAGTTCTCGGTTCACATACTGCTGAAGCCTAGCTTGTAGGATTTTGAGCATAACCTTGCTAGCATGTGAAATGAGTGCAATTGTGCGATAGTTTGAGCATTCTTTGGCATTGCCCTTCTTTGGAATTGGAATGTAAACTGACCTTTTCCAATCCCGTGGCCACTGTTGCGTTTTCCAAACTTGCTGGCATATTGAGTGCAGCACTTTAACAGCATCGTCTTTTAGTATTTTAAATAACTCAGCTGGAATACTGTCATCTCCACTAGCTTTGTTGTTAGCAATGCTTCCTAAGGCCCACTTGACTTCACTCTCTAGGATGTCTGGCTCAGGGTCAGTGACCACACCAGCATGGACATCAGGGACATTAAGATTTTTCTTGTAGAGTTCTTCTGTGTATTCTTGCCACCTCTTCTTAATCTCTTCTGCTTCTGTTAGGTCCCTGCCTTTTTTGTCCTTTATCGTGCCCATCTTTGCACTAAACGTTCCTTTGATATCTCCAATTTTCTTGAAGAGATCTCTAGTCTTCCCCATTCTATTGTTTTCTTCAATTTCTTTGCATTGTTCATTTAAGAAGGCCTTCTTATCTCTCCTTGCTATTCTCTGGAAATCTGCATTCAGTTGCTTATATCTTTCCCTTTCACCCTTGCTTTTCGCATTCCTTCTTTCCACAGCTATTTGTAAAGCCTCATCAGACAGCCATTTTGCTTTCTTGCATTTCTTTTTCTTTGGGATGGTTTTAGTTGCTGCCTCTTGTACAATGTTACAGACCTCCGTCCATAGTTCTTCAGGCACTCTGTCTACCAAATCTAATCCTCTAAATCTATTCATCACCTTCACTGTGTACTCACATGGAATATGATCTAAGTCATACCTGAGTGGTCTAGTGGTTTTCCCTACACTCTTCAATTTAAGCCTAAATTTTGCAGTAAGAAGCTCATGAACTGAGCCACAGTCAGCTCCTGGTCTTGTTTTTGCCGTCTGTATAGAGCTTCTCCATCTTTGGCTGCAAAGTATGTAATCAATCTGGTTTCGGTATTGACCATCTGGTGATGTCCATGTGTAGAGTCGTCTCTTGTGTTGTTGGAAAAGAGTGTTTGCTATGACTAGCTTGTTCTCTTGACAGAACTCTATTAGCCTTTGCCCTGCTTCATTTTGTACTCCAAGGCCAAACTTGCCTGTTATTCCGATTACTCCTTGACTTCCTACTTTAGCATTCCAATCCCCTATGATGAAAAGGACATCTTTTTTTGGTGCTAGTTCTAGAAGGTGTTGTAGGTCTTCATAGAACCGGTCAACTTCAGCTTCTTCGGCATCAGTGGTTGGGGCATAGACTTGGATTACCGTGATGTTGAATGGTTTTCCTTGGATACGCACTGAGATCATTCTGTCGTTTTTGAGGTTGTACCCCATTACTGCCTTTCCCACTCTCTTATTGACTATGAGTGCAACTCCATTTCTTCTAAGGGCTTCTTGCCCACAGTAGTAGATATAATGGTCACCTGAGTTAAATTCACCCATTCCCGTCCATTTCAATTCGCTGATTCCCAAGATGTCGACGTTCAATCTTGTCATCTCATGTTTGACCACATCCAGCTTGCCTTGGTTCATGGATCTTACATTCCACGTACCTATACAATATTGTTCTTTACAGCATCGGACCTTCTTTTCGCTTCCAGATACATCCACAGCTGAACGTCCTTTCGGCTTTGGCCCAGCCGCTTCACTCTTTCTGGAGCTACTTGGAATTGCCCTCCGCTCTTCCCCAGTAGCATATTGGACACCTTCCGACCTGAGGGGCTCATCTTCCGGCGTCATATCTTTTAGCCTTTTAACATTGTCCATGGGGTTTTCTTGGCAAGGATACTGGAGTGGGTTGCCATTTCCTTCTCCAGTGGACCACATTTTGTCAGAACTCTCTGTCATGACCTGTCCGTCTTGGGTGGCCCTGCATGGTATAGCTCATGGCTTCACTGAGTTACACAAGCCCCTTCGCCACGACAAGGCAGTGATCCATGAAGGGGTATGATATTGTAGATATTCTATAATATCCAACATAACTCTTACATTGTCTTTTAATTGTCTTTTAGGCAAAAATCCATGTTGGTCATGATGAATAAATTCCTGTAAATTTTTTTTCAACCTTTCTGCCAGCACTGAAGCAAATATTTTATAATCATTATTCAACAATGAAATTGGTCTATAATTTTTAATTAGAGAAATGTCTTGTCCTTCTTTAGGTAAAAGTGCAATGTTGGCTTCCTTCCATGAATCTGGCATTGCCAAACTCAACAAGATAGAGTTCATTGGTCTTTTAAAAGGTAGAATAATCTCATCTTCAAAACATTTATAATGTATTGCAGATAATCCATCAGGTCCTGGTGGATTATCTGCAATATAATCCCAATTTAGTTCTTTTTATGGCTTCAACTATTTCAAAAGTAGTTATAGGACTATTCAATATTAATTTCTGTGACTGTGAGAGTTTTGGTAAATTTTGCTTATTCAGATATTCATCAATGTTTTCCAAAGACATTTCTTGCTTTTTATATAAATTAGAAAAAAAAAAATGAAATGGTTTTTAAATCTTTTAATTGTCCAATAATTCCACATTTCCTTCTTGAATTTTAGAAATCATTTTCTTCTCTCTCTCTTTCCTTAATTTATATGCTAACCATTTTCCTGGTTTATTAGCAAATTCAAAATGTCTCTGTTTAGCATATCTTAATTTCATTTCAATTTCTTTCACCATCAACAGTGAAACTTGTTGGTGTAGTAACTTAAGTTGGTAAACAATATTATTATCTGATTTTTTTTCTGTAACTCCTTCTCCTTTAACTTAATCTGATCCAAAACAATTTGTAATTTTTGTTGAGATTTTTTCTTAAGATTACGATTATGATAAATAAAGTATCCCCTCATAACCACTTTACTAGTATCCCACACAGTTTTTATGTCTATTTCTTTATCCAGGTTAATCTCAAAAAAGTCCTTACAGTCCTCCACAACCTTTTCTTTTTGCAAAATAGATTCATTCAGTCTCCATCTAAAAGATCTAGAAATTTTTTTAGTTATCATACTTACAGGATTATGATCAGAGAAAGTCTTTGGTAAAATATCCACTTTGTAAATTTTGTTTACCAAATCAGTTGAAACCCATATCATATCAATTCTTAAAAAGGATTTATGTCTCTCTGAATAAAAAGTATAATCTTTTGCCAATCCATTATTATGTCTCCATGAATCCACCAATGCCAAAGCCAATTTGGCATTGGTGGAGTTGGCATTGTTCTCTATTTCTTTTTGAATTGATACATTTCACTCTGGAAGAACAGTTTCAGGGACGATGTGGAAAAATGGAGCTGAAGGACAGGATTGGAGAGAGGGGGAAGTATCTCTGCCAGATGTATATGGAGCCTCATGGGCCATTTCTGGCCCACAATCTAAAGAAGATTCAGAATGGCTCAGTCCAGTACTATCTCACCTCTGCAATCTTCAATGGTTCAATTTTGATGGTTTTATTGAACTCCTTTACAATTAGCAGCAGTGATGAGCTGCTAGTATTAGTCAACTGACAGAAGGCATTATGAAATGGGGGAGTATTGAATAGCAGACAGCTTTAAACTGTGGGAAGAATGCATGGAGGCAGAAGTACCACAGTTAGCAACCTAATCAATATCTATTAAGAAAGTATTCTTCAGGCTGGGGCTTGCATGAAAGACAAATAAAGATTTACAGGTAGTCTTTGACTTACAATGGCAATTGTCACTGGAATTTCTGTCACTAAGTGATGCAATTCTTGTAGTACCAGTTGCTGTTGTTAACTGAATCCCATGGTCATTAGGCAACCCAAGTCAGTGGGAAAGCTGGCAGGAAGTTGCAAATCCCAGGCTGGCAGGCAGGTAAGTGGCTGCTACCAGGTAGGGGAGGGGGGTGCGTTGTGGTGCTGGGGAGGTGTGGCGCAGGTCAGGGAGGGTGCATGAGGGTGTAGTGTGTGTTGGGTGTGCAAGGGTGCAGTGATGGTCAGGGAGGATGCGCGAGGGAGTGGTGCATGTTGGGGAGGGTGTGTGAGAGTGCAAAAGAGGTGTGGCATGGGTTGGGGAGGTGCATGAGGTTGTGGTGTGGGTTGGGGAAGGTTAGGGAGGGTGCACAAGAGTGCAAGGGGGTGTGCAAGAGGCATGGGTCAGGTCAGGGAGGGTGCATGAGGAGACAACATGGTTCGAGGAGGTTGCACAGGAGTGCAGTGCAGGTTGGGGAGGGTGCGCAGGG
This sequence comes from Liasis olivaceus, assembly GCA_030867105.1. Taxonomy (NCBI): domain Eukaryota; kingdom Metazoa; phylum Chordata; class Lepidosauria; order Squamata; family Pythonidae; genus Liasis; species Liasis olivaceus. The sequence continues at coordinate 64,229,095 of CM061351.1, forward strand.
GTGTGGCATGGGTGTGTAAGTGGCCAGCAAGGTGTGAGCACAGAGGAGCTGGGGGAGGTTGTGCAGGTGGGGGAGATTTACCCCAGTGACTTGTGACCTTCCCTGCTGGCTTCCCCATTGACTTTCTGGGGAAGCTGGCAGGGAAGGTTGCAAATTATGATAATATAATCATGAGGCGCTGCAACCAGTCATAAGTGTGAACCAGTTGCCAAGCACCCAGATCCTGATCACGTGACTGTGGGGGTGCTGGGATGGCTGGAACTCCGAGGACTGTTCATAACCACCACCATTCTTTCAGCACCATCATAACTTTGAATGGTCGCTGAACAAGGACTACCTGTATTTAGGAAATAACACAATGATAAGAAAGCTTCTAGCTCTACAGAGAGAGTGAGTCAGGTGAATGACAGAAGAGAAGGAAGATTGAATTGAGGAAGAAAGAAAGTGGTGAAAGCCCTGAGAATATCACTTTAAACCAACAGGAGGCATGTTATGCTGAGACATGCAAAGTAAGTCTTGGGGACAAGCAAAGGAGATAAAAGTACACTATCCCTCTGTTAACTATCTCTACGTATTTGCCCCTAATGGGGCATTCAAAGTTGAATTCAGTAGGGGAAGAGGTATGCAACTCTGTGCAGGAGTATGCAGTCAAGCGCAATGAAGTTAATAATCTTCTCTTATGGATGCTGTTATCCACTCAAAACTTGCATTCTGTACTGCATAGAAGTAAATGACCCTATTGCTCTTATGTTATATGCTAAGGTTATTAGTGGAGTCCTTGTGCTCTCTGGGCTTGATTGTTTGCTTGCGGACATTTCATTACCCGACTAGGTAACATCATCAGTGCTGGCACTGCTGGCATAGTCCAGCACTGATGATGTTACCTAGTCAGGTAATTAAATGTCTGCAAGCAAACAACCAAGCCCAGAGAGCGCCAAGGACTCCACAGTTCAACCCTGAGCTACATATATTCTCTTCTGTTGGAAGGTTATTAGTTTCTCCTCTCTAGTACAGCAGTTTGAGGAGATGGAAGTTGGTAGTTCTCCTGTGCAATGCTACAAAGTTAAGTACTAGATTGAACCTTGTTATTAATGCATCCAAACAACTTCTTGCAAACTGTTTTGTCCTATTTGTATCCTGGATCTGAAAGCTTCTGATTTCTTTGTCTATTGGCAAAATGTTATTCCTTTTAGATTGTCTAGATTGTAATACCTGCTATGAGATAAGTGTCCTTTGTTGTTACATTTGCTTATTAAAATTTATGGACTAAAACAAGAACTGCTGACTTTAGGTGAAAAAAAAAGTAAACTTTATGGCTATGATGTAACAGAAGAAGTACTTTGATATAACGGCCAAAATAAACCCAGACTGATTGGTACTGTCTTAACGCTTAGCAGAGAATGCTGTATGTGGGATGGGTATGAATAAAATTGCTTACCTAGTGTATTCTTTCTGTATCTAACTAAAAAGTGTTAAATTAAAACTTTGATTTACTAAAGCCATGATGGGAGGTGGAGATCAATGCCTCTGTTATATGAAAGAATATGATTTCACAAATTAAATGAATGAAATAAAAATAACTATGTTGTGTGTCTGTGAAAGTAAAAGAAAGAGTAATACATCTGAATAAAAGTGGTCTGATCCTACATAGTGAAATTGAATACATGTAGGAAAGTGAAAGGGCAGCTTCAAATATGAATGAAAGGGCTAAAATGTATGAATTAGGTGCTTGAGAGTGCATATGAGAGTAGGAATTGGTTGGTCATTGTTCTGTGTTGTACTCCATAGAATGGTGATAATGGAAAATCAGAGATAGGTTTTGGAAGAAATTGGACAACATTTTGAATAAATGTGATGTGGGAGGTGGTGGTATTCTGTTAGATGACATAAATGGGAATGAGATGAGAGATTACAAAAAAAATTACTGGGTTGTTCAGAGACCTAAAAACGATTCACTGTATAATGTTGACTGGTGAATGCCCACGTAGAAAAAGATGCATTTATTTGAAATATGTGGTCTACATACATACATATTACATGTGGCCTTGGCCAATTAGAGAGGGAGAAGACCAAAGGGAAGGGTTATGCTTGTTTGTCTCAGTCAGATGGGTAATGTGATGGAACTCCCCTTCTGGGCTGATTGGGTTGTGTCACTGGTCCTAGAGTTTAGACATTATACATTCTTATGCATTAAGCTGTTTTTACCACCTTTTCATCTTTACACACAAATGTAACACCTGTAGAGGGAAGCAGAACGGTACACTAAGCAATGCATGGAAATTTTCCCACAACTTCACATAATAATGGGAGGTTATTCAGATAGGACCAGCTGATACACAGTGGTGCTTAAAAGTTGTGAACCCTTTTGAATTTTCAACATTTCTGCATAAATATGACCTAAAATGTGATCCATTCTCCACACAAGTTCTAAAATGAGATAAAGAGAACCCAATTAAACAAATGAGTCAAAAACATTATTCTTATTCATTCATTTATTGAGGAAAATAATCCAAAGGTACATATTGAGATGGCTGTCTGTATGCAAATATGGGCCTGCTACTGTCATTGTCCAATATGGGCTGTAGCTTATAAATAATGCATTTGAGTGGCTTGAGCTGTGAGCTGTAGATGACAAACTGTTGTGTTCTGTTTCTCTGGTCTGTCTTTTAATAGGGTCTCCCTGGGAATTGATCTGGCTTTATTGATTTGTCTATTGAACTCATTGGGTAGGCAGTTCAATCTCCTGAATGCCTGGTTTAATTCCATAAGTTGGGCATCTCTGTCCAGTGGGTCAAAACAAATGTGACTGTAGGCTCTATGCTACAAGTACTAGGTTATCCATTTGTATAATACTGTATGCTATTCTTAGCCAAACCTCATGAGCCAAGGCCAGGAGGTCTAAGTTCTCATTTCTTATTTTAGCTCAGGGCAATATGGAGGATGAGGTTAAAGGAAGACTGTGATGGATGACATCAATTCCTGTCCAAATCCCATGTGATAAAATATAGGAAGCAGCTACTGTATGGTTGTTTCAGTCTGCCTGTTATCCTTTTGCAAAATGTCTTGCCTGATATTAACAGGCTTTGATTTGTATCAGGAAGCTCTAGTTTCAGAGAGAAGATCAAAGAGTTCTTACTGAACACTATAAAACTCTTTATAGAGACTTGCAAAGGTCAAAGTAATTTTATTGGCTATTTGTTTGGGACTGTGAACAAAAAGTTGATGTTTGCTGTGAAGGAGTATTGCTTCCTATAGTCAAGGAGTGAGCAATTGTCTTAGGTCAGTGTTATACTTAGGTCAGTGTTATTTCTTATTATATTATGGGCACAGAAGCAATGAAATAGAAAAGATGGACGTTTTCCATCCCTCATATTATAATAGTCTACTGATTATCCTGAGTCGTGCAGAATATACCACGAAGTGGCCAAGAGTCTGAAATTTGAATCAGGAAGCCATTTGTTTGAATGCAGCCTCTTCCATTAGCTCATTTGATTGCCTTAGGCAATCTATTTTTCTTTCTGAACCTTTCCTACACATTATTGGGATAATAAGATAATAATATTTCATATAATTTTGTTGCAAGAATTATGAGAAGCCACATTATGAATTTATCTTAGAGTCCCAGAAGCTAGAAAGAATAAAATGGATTAATAATGGATTAATCTGCTCCCTATCACCTAGATCTTTATCCTGATTCTTTTTTTATAATAATTTAATTGTAATTGAAGATTACAATTAGAAAATGTAAAAACTAATACAAACTACAAAAATATAAGAATAAAAAGAAAAAAGAAAAAGTGTAGAAAAGAAAAAAAGGAAAAAGGATAAAAAGGATAAAAAGAAAAAAAAGGGGGGGGGGAAGAAAGTATTTAAAGTAACTTCCCCCTTCATCACAGCAGGTATAAACAATTTTAGTAATTTATCACCATCCCATATCTCATCTCTTAACTATAAACAAAATCCAAAGGCCTCATCATTCTAACCTTCAAATAATGTCCTAGAGCTTTATTTCTTTTCATTTTTTTTGTCCCTTCTCAGAAAATCCTTCAAGACTTTAACAGATCTCTTTTGTACATCCAGTAAAAAAAGGTTATCCAAATCACTCTTCTGGTTTGCTACCTGTATGTCCCCTTTAAGTATTAAGACATCAACCAGATTCATTTGTATGTCCAGTATATCATCTTGTTCCATATCATTCTTGTAACTTGTCATATTAAAATCCACATTCAAATCAATTTCAGCCTTAGCTTGTCCTTCTTCTGTGACATCATTGACACACCATTTATCTATGGTATTGGACATTCTTAAAATTTATGAGTCTATTGTTCAAAAATATCCTTCAAAACATCCACCGTATTTTGCTCCATTCTTAACAAGTCAAATTTATGTCTTCTCCTTTAATTATAATCCTTATTTTCTTCTAGTTTCCTCTCGTATCCAACCTTCAAAGTCCCATCCTATCATTTTTCCCCCCAAAGAACCCAAAGAACTACAGTTTCCCACAGGAAGAATTTTTATAATTAATTTTAAATTTTTATTCCAAATCCATCTGGACCCTTAGTCTGTTTTTAACTTCCATAATCAACACTCAAAACACACTATTCCAAAAAATAATATTTTTCCAAGTCCTTAAAATCATATTTAAAACTTCTTTCATTAAGGAGAAGAAGACTCACCTAGTGAATGTAATAGAACCTTGCCACTCCAGAGGGTCTTAATGTTTCCAAAGCTGTAAAAAATAATTCCAAAGATGATTAAGAACTGAGGCCAGATCAAGCTTTTTGTCTGCAAATGTCTGCATTACAACTGTGAGCTTAGGTGGAATCCCTCAACCTCCAGCCACTCGACTCATAAGCCAATGGCAAAACCTCAGTTCCTGCAGTCTATTCACAAGGAGCAGCTGTCCTGAGTGTTCATGGGCAATCTCATGATTCCTCCTTTCTGCAGAGAGATTTTGCCAGCCAGCATCCAGCAAGCAGATGATGATCTCTGCTGTAAACACTGTCCTTGCTTCGGCAGGGATGTCTAGCTCACCATGCTGCTCACTGGAAGCTATCCTAACTGATTCTGACTCCTCATTTCTTCCAGACCCTTCCATGGCAAAGCTGTAAGTAATGCAAGGATGACAAAATAGTGACAAATGAATAAAAACAAATACATAAAAAATACCCATAAGAGCATGGCACAAAGTACAGATAGTCCTCATTTAGTGACCACAATTAGGACCAGCAACTCAGTTGTTAAATGAAGCAGACACTAAGTGAAACCACAACTGTGCTTTTGATCTTACTTCAGCTTTCCTTTGCTTTACATACCTGTGAAGATCATAAATGCAAGGATTGGTCATAACGTAACTTTTTCAAAACTGTCATAACTGCAAATGGTCACTAAATGAGGCAGTTGCTAAACAAGGCCTACCTATAAAGACTACAAGGGTATACAAATACTTACAGAGTGGGGAATTCCTCCTTCACACCAAAGAAGAAGTAGCATTCATGTATACTGTATAGGTAGATATACCACTGTATATGCTACTTCCTAGGTTGATGAGAAAAAGGCATCACTATGGGTTATATCAACACCCATTATCAATATGAGTTTGGACATGTGTAATTAATTCCAACTGAAACTCAAAGTTTTTTGTCTGTTTTTTGAGCAACATGGAATTTAATGAGGAGAAACCACTTGCTGTAAAACTCTTCTCCCAAAGGCAGCTTCAGAAGAGGCACATGCATCCATCCGTCTTGTAATACCTGATAAAAGTGGGAGGAAATAACCACTTCTGTGGGCTGCCCTAAATATTTTGGAGAGTGGAACATTAGGGGAAAGGGTGTGGAAATTGAGGCTGTCTTGATGGAATGAGCCATGATCCCTGCTGGGTAACTTCTGGGTAACTTCTGAAGCTCATAAACCAAAAATATGGAGACATTAAGCCTGTCAGGTTCAGCCGGCACGGCACTGCTAGGAAACCCGGCCAGCCGTGCTGAGCCAATTCTACCACCCGCTCGCAAGCCGGGGAGAAAGAGGAAGTGAGAGCCACAGCTGATTAATGGGCCACCTGCGCCCAGTTAACAGGAAACTGCAGAGTGGATGTTTTGTATCCACCCTGATGAGCGGCGCGTGCCAAGACAAAGAACGAAGCCGCGAGCCGTGGAAAGGAGATCACCGCGCGATCAAGCAAACCCCGGTTTTACACGCAACTGAAAGGACCCCGAGGAAACAAGCTCACGCTGGAGGGGCAGTTAATCAAGGGACAATGGGATACTGGCTGAACCTGCCATCTGGACAGTTAAGGGGGATTATTGGGGCACCGGCAAGCTGCAACATGTAACTTGACGATGGGGCAAAATGCGGGAAGGGGAGAGCTATAAATTGTAACACAAAATGTGCCAAGCCTTTGTTTGTAACTGTTGCGTTACACTTGAGTAAACCTCTTTTGTGAACCACACGTGTCACGGGAGTTTCTTTTGATGAACGGGGCATTCCTCACAAAGCCAGGGTGCTAGTTTAAGGGCTGGATGCTTTGAACCTTGTTTAGGTGTGATGAAAGGACACATAAAGTGAATCTCAGTTCCTGAATCCTTTGGTATGTGAGGATTACTGTATGTAAAAGCCAAAAGCTGTGTGTATATGCAGTTTCTGCCATACAGTTTCCAGAGAAGTTTGGAATTTTGGGCAGAAAAAATGATCAACGATCCCCTGGGAAATAGTGAATTTATTTTGGGATTGAAAAATGGATCTAGTCATAAGATTACAATCTGTCGTTGGATACACCTATATAATCTCTGATCTAGCAGAGGTAATAGCCATCACAAATATAAATTTAGATAATAGCATCTGCAGATAATTTAATGTAAGTGTTCAAATGGAGGTTCGATGAAGCCTTTGAAAACTACTTGCAATCTTCAAATAAGGAAGTGGTGAGTGATAGAAGGACTCAACAGAAGTGTTCTTCTAAGAAATCTGTGAAGATGAGAGTGAGATGAAGTAGAATGCTTTTACATTCTTGCTGAGCCTGAGAATATCACATTTTTTGCCCACAAAGTGTGCTAGGCCTAAGCCCCATGTTTAATCCACCCTGTAGGAAGGTAATAATTTGGTGTATGTCTGCAGAAGCAAACCGTATACTTTTATGTGCTCCATTAGGGAGAAAGCTTTCTGTTTCTTTTTCTTTTCATAAATTCAATTTGCAGTTTGACTCCTGGAAGAAAGGAGTTCTGAAATAACAGATTCTTGAAAGCCTAGTGATTGATAAATCTCCTATTCAGATGTCAGGTGACTAGACTAGGTTAGTTCCAGATGTAGCACTGGACCTTCTAGCCAGTAATTTGCTATTGCACTTGCTTTGATCTAATCTTGATGATTCATGAGAGGTGGAATTCGTTGAAAAATATAAAGACTTCCCCTGTAGTCTGAAACTTTGTGAGTTACCCTGACAGCAACTTCTGCTTAGAGGTTGTCAGTCAAAAGTCCAAACTTGTTTTCTAGATGAAGAAATATTGTCTGTTTTAGACTCCTTTATCTTACGTCTACTGAATGGCAACTCAAGAAATCTACTTCCACTTTGGCCATTCTTTGAATGTGCTGTACTGTTATTGAAACTACTGCATGATGATGATGATGATGATGATGATAATGGTGGCCTCTTTGCATTTTCTGGAAGTTGAACTTCTCAGCAAGTTAGGTTAGAAAGGTATCATGAGTCTGACCTTCAACAGAAAGCAAAACATTTTATATTTCCCATCAGTACTATAGCTTATGAAAATGTGGTGAATGTCAGGTTCAGCCAGCCTGGCGCCCCATGGAAGCCCATAGAAGCCACCACCGTGCTGAGCCATTTTGCTACGAGCCGGGAGAAAAGGGGAAGTGGGAGCTGCGCGGCTGATAGCGGCCACCTGCGCCTAGCCGGCGGGGAAACCGCAGAGCGGAACCAATTAATCGGCGCTGATAAGCGGCGCGAGCCATCAACAAGTGGAACAGCAAGCCGAGGAACCAAGATACCGCGCCTCCAGTGACCCCGGTTCTGTACGAATAAGAAAAGGACTTAGAGGGAACCAACCCACGCTGGAGGGGAAATCAATCAATGAACAATGGGGCCCGGCCGAACCTGACATCCAGACTTATCGGAGTGCGGATAGCCCACCGCCGGCAATGCGATCGCGAGGCGGGAAAAAACCACGGGAAGGGGGGGTATAAAGGAACCAATGTACTGTGCCAAGCCAGTCCTGGCTTTGATTGTAACTGCTGCGTTAAGCTCGAGTAAACCTCTTTTGTGAACTAACACGTGTCACGGGAGTTTCTCTTGACGAACGGGGCAGATTCTTACAGTGAACTGATTTAAGATGATATCATTCAAGACTTCTGCTTGGGTTAGAAACCATTAGCAGATCCTACACAATGTCCAACATCAGGACACCTGTAGTCAGTTGCAAGGACCTGCACTTAGCAGGGACTTGTCACTTAGCAAGCACTTGCCCAAATTGCTCCAGATCCTCATTTTTAGGAAACTTCACAGGCTCCCCTTCCAAGAACAAAACAGAGTCCCCTCAGAAAAGCTCAAACAGCCAACAACAGGCAAGTGCATTTTATTTGCACCACTCAGACATAGAAATAGGCTGTCCACTCTTTTAGCCTCCAGCACAACAGCCAAACTCATAGAGGAGACTACAGTGCCTAAATCTGAATTTCCTACACAGTCATTAGAGAAACATATGATTTTGAAAATTATTGACAGGTAATTGCTTTGAGCTGGTCCTAGTTTCAATTTACAACTCCTCTATAATTGAAAATGAATAATCATATCAAATTCTTGCACTCTATATCACAACTTTCTGATATGTTCCCATAGTATTGGGCATAGATTGGCTGCAAACCCATAATCCAGATGTCCCTTGGGAGCAAGCGATGATTTCTTTTCTATCTCAAAAGTGTTTGCAGGCATGGCATCCCACTTTTGTTGTTCTCCCTCTCCTGCATGAATCCCCTTCCTTGCCAAAAAAGTGTGTAGATTTTGCTGATGTCTCGGGGGAAGAGGAAGCAGGAATCTGACTGTTGCATCAACTTGAAGGTGGAAGCCCATATCCCAGCTAACAGACAATAGCGCACATCTACTCAGTGATCGGCTACTTTGAAAGGGCTTTTGGATGACAATATGAAAATATTTCTACATCTCCAGCATCTGCACCTATATTTTTCATACCAAAGACAGATAATTCCTTGAAAGCTATTATAGGTTTCTGAAATCTGTGGCCATTAGGGATCACTACCCACTGCCTCTTATTGCTGATCTGCTGAACTGCTTTCCAAAGACATACTTTTTCACTAAATTGGTCTTGAGAGACATATACAATCTGATCAGAATGAAAAAGGGCATTGCATGCTTAATGGTTTTTGATATTAGGTATGACAAATGTGGATACACAAGAATGCAGTTCAAATTGATTAATTGTCTTGCAATCATCTCCAGATTTATGAATTAAATATTTTCTGCTATTTTGGACAAATATGTAATGGCATACTTGAATGACATCCTGATTTTTTAAGAAGACCTATCGTTGCATGAGATTCATATCAAAAATGTCTTAAAGCAACTCTGCAAACACAAACTTTTTGTTAAGTTGGAGAAATGTGTGTTTGATCTTCCCCAATTGAACTATGTGGGTTACTGGATCTCTACAGGCAGAAAAACAAATGGATCCTGCAAAAGTACAATCCATGCTTACATGAGAGGCACCTAGAAATGTGAAGGATGTCCATTGTTTTCTGAGCTGTGCTAATTTTCATAGAAAGTTCATACTACTTATGTTGAGTGCACAAGTCCACTCTTCCAGCTTCTAAGAAAAAGAAATAAATTCAGATGGCAAACAGTTTTTCAGAACTTGAAAATCCTTTTCTCCTTCCAGCTGCTGCTTAGACAGCTGGATTCCTCTCCCCTCTTTGTCATGTAAACTAATGTTCCCACTCTGCTTAGGGACTGTTCTTCTTTAAGCTTTGGCAGAGGAAGAAGAGGATCTTTTGCTTTGTGCATTTTATTCCAGACTGCTTCTCCAAGCTGAAAGGAACTATGACATTTTCAATAAAGAATTGCTTGGCATAAAAGCAGCATTCCAACAGTGGGGGTCATTTCTTCTACAGGTTTGCACAGATCACAAGAATTTGGAGCACCTGCAGAAAGCACAAACCCTCATGCTATGCCAGGTCAGGTGGACACAATTTCCCCCCGTTTCTCTTTTTATGTCATCGATATTCTTGGCTCACAGAACCAGCTACCAAATGCACTATTGTGTAAACCTGAATATGGCCATAGGAAGACATCCCCCCCCCCCCCGCCCATCATGAAGCTGAACCCCTTTGCCTGTCCCCTGAGTATAGATCTTTCGGAAAGACTGGAGACAGGGTGGCAGCCAGTAGATCTGCTGGACTGGATTAGAATGCAACAGTAATAAAATCCATTTGGCAGGGCTGGGATTGATGACTTCCAGGGAGCCCCACACACTTATTTTCCCCTTTCTCTAATACTGACAGACAATTCCTTCCTAATGGTTGTTTATAAAGTCCCCTTCCTATAAGGGAAGAAATATTGCAACTTTGCTATGATCACAGAACTCATGTATAAGGGAGAGCATTTAAAACTTTGCATCAGACAGTTCTTGAGGTCAAGGGTGAGAGCAGATACCATGGACTACCTGTCATCCTGTTGTGTCTGTCACCAGACCAAGGTTAACCCTGCTAAACTGGCCAGTCTATTTCAGCTGCTCTGTTCCCCCTCTGGGCCATGAGACACAAACTCCATGATTTTATTACGAATCTTCTACCTGCAAAGGGTTACAGGACCATTTTTGTGATGGTGGATTTATTTACCGTAATAGCTATTTTATTCCTTGCATGAGCCTCCCATCAGCTCTGGAGACTGCACAAGTCTCTCCATGCTTTTAGGTAAAGAGACTTAGTCAATCATGTGATCTTGGATGTGACCTTGGATCATGTCTATCAATTTACATCCAAGTTTTGGAAGGACATCCTCCAGTTATTAGACATTCAGATTCATCTTGCTTTCCAGAACTCTTTGAACAGTTAAATTTGCCCAAAGCTGCATAAAGTGTGCTGCAGATCCATATACTCTAAGCAAGAGGGTGCCAAGACTGCAATGGGAGATTTGGTACAGCTTTCCACTAAGTTATTGCCTTCTGCCCACCTACTGAAAAAGCTGGACTCAAAGTTTATTGGCTGCTTCCCAGTTACACAAGTTAACCCAGTGGCCTTTGTCTGCCATTGCTTGCTTCAGTGAAGTTACATCTGGTATTCCACTGATCACTTCTTGTTATGAAAAGGAAGGTGGACTGTATATAGCATTCAAAAGATGGGCTCTACTCAGAGGTGTGAGACATTGGAAGAGAAGACTGAATAATGCTCCCATATATATGAGAAATATCACAAGGGAGATGACACTTTTAATCTTATCTTCTAAGGAAGGGATTGGCTTATCTGATGTCATAAAGAAGTGGGAAATCATCATCATCATCATCATCATCATCATCATCATCATCATCATCATCTACCTTGACATGGTTGTGGGGTTTGTGTGCTCCAAGGAGGATGAGAGCTATGCCAGAAATTCAACCATACTGGACAGATCTCATCAGAGGAGCCAGACGAAGAGTGTCTCTCCCATAAACAATATGGTGAGAGTAATTTACAGAAACCCATACCAGATCAGTTGTTGCCTGGGTCAACAAGGACCATGCTAGGTGTTCTAGTTCCTGGACATCTGGTGACAAGTGGGCTACACGGCTCAGGACTGTTGGCTGAGCAACCAGGGCCTGCAGCTGCAGAACCACTGGAAGAAAAGTTGTTTACCCATTGCAAATATACAAAGACTGAAAACAAAGAAATAATGATTTGCTATTATAAATCAAGTCCAACAAGAAAAGGATATCTGAAAAGAATGCACCAGCTCTGGAAAGAACAACATCCAGAATCAGAAATAACAGAACACAGACTAACAGATCAACGTCGATTTATTACATGAAATAAAGTATTCACAGAAGTAGAATCGGAAGAACTGCAAAGGTCTACCCAGGGCAAAGAAATCAAAGCCTTGCCAGAAGTAGATCAGACAGTAGAGCCTTCTCCTTAGAAAGAACAAAGCCTTCCATTAAAAAACAAGAGGAATTGAAACAAAGAATAACCAAGCATCTAGAACAGCACAAAAACAACAGAATAAGTTGCCTGCATTGAAGCTTGTTACAAAGAAAAAGTTAGCACAAATACTAAATGATGCCAATACTGAAATATCAAATATAAACATCAGCAAGAAACAAACCAACTGATGCTGCAGTTATAACTGAATATCTTGGATGCAAAATCAACAAACAAGAAAAAAAGCCAAACAGTGCACCACCAAAATGGAAGATCAGATTGCAAACTAAGATCAGCATGCTAAGGTCAGATGCAAGCAAGCTAGAACAGATGAAAGAAAAGAAGCTGAAGAACAAAAAGACCAAAGAATACCTGATAAAGAAATATCACCTAGAAACAAGGAAGATCAAGGAAGCACTGGAAATAATAAAGCAGGAAATAACAGCCATAGCCAGCAGATACGAAACTTAAATTGCATGCTACAAGCAGAATCTCCAATTTCAGTTGAATCGTTTCTACCATCCATCAGTGGAGAGACTGCAATGAATCAGTCAACACCTGACAAAGAAGAAACACTGCAGTTCTAGGCACAGCTATGGGACAACCCAAAGAAATACAAGAATGCAGCTTGGATAAAGGAGGTAGATAAGAATAAAAAATAAACTGAAATGAAAGAACTTGTAATAACAACAGAAATGGAGAAAAGGGCAAGGAAGATCAAGAATTGGTCAGCACCAGGTGAAGAGAAAGATGAACTGCATGGTTTTTGGTTGAAACATCTGACTGGTCTGCATCCACTCATTGCCAAGGAGTTTAACAACATACTGCAAGGAGGTGAAATTGAAGATAGTTTAACATCTGGCAAATCTGATAATGAAACATCCAGCAAAAGGGACAGTACCAGGCAACTACAGGCCAATTACCTGCTTGCCAACAACTTTCAAATTGCTAATTGGTGTGGTAACTGATGCAGTCCAACAGCACCTAGTTGAAAACAAGCTCTTTCCATCTGAGCAGAAAGAAAACTGCCCAAACACCAGAGGGACAAGAGATAAACTCCTAATTGACAGGATGATTTTGGAAAACTGCAAGAGAAGGAAGACCAACTTGAATGTAGCTTGGATTGATTACAAGAAGGCATTTGACTCCCTGCCACATGGCTGGATAATCAAGTACCTAGAAATAACAGGAGTCAGTAGAAACATCAGAAGCTTTGTACAAAGATCAATGGCACAATGGAAGACACAGTTGCTGGTCAATGGAGATAGACTGGGAGAGGTTAACATCAAGAGAGGAATCTTTCAAGGAGACTCACTATCACCACTGCTATTTGTCATTGCATTGATTCCTCTGTCAACAACACTGAACAAGTCAAGCCATGGCTACAAACATCAAAAACATCTGCCAGGTTATCCTATCTCCTTTACATGGATGATCTGAAGCTGTATGGAAAAACACCATCTGAAATAGAATCACTGCTCATGTCAGAATCCTCGCTGAGCAAACTCAGGGAGGCAGTGAAGGACAGGAAGGCCTGGCGCAATATGGTTCATGGGGTCACGAAGAGTCGGACACGACTTAACGACTGAACAACAACAACAATTATATGGCTAGTCAAAAAAAAAAAAAAAAGGGTTCCTTTTTCCATGCTGCGGTTCTGCCATTGTAAAAGGGGAGGGGGAGCATGAAGGAGAAACCGTTTGAAGCAGATGGCTCCTTATCACGGGCTCTGGAATGTTCAAGGCTATGCCAGCAAGGGAATCAGAAGACAAGAACTAAGGGAGATGGAAGGGGAGGGAAAGTAAGAAGGGCAATGTAAGGGGGGGAAGAAAGAAAAGCTGTTTTTGGCGCGCTTTTGCTCAGTCTCAGCAATGCTTTGGATCTGTACACTTATTCTTAATAAATGAACTTTCTTTTGAATCAATATTGGTTGCAAGGAAAGTTACTGGTTTTAAGATCAACAGGTGGCAGTTCGTTACATTTTGCTGAGACTCTCTGTACAGACTTCTACCAGGGAGATTACCCTGAGGGGAGTCCCAAGCCTCACGTTGACCGGGACCAACCGAGCAACGGGATGGCTGATGATGTTATTGAGGAAGAAGAAGAAAGAAAAGTCCCTCCTCCATTGGAAGTAAAGGTGATAACCCAGGGGGAGCCGGTGCAATCATCATGCCCAGACTGGACGGGGGTGAAAGCAACGGCGACGAAAGGACGGGCTCCTTCGTTGAAAGATCGCATGGGGAAATTGGAAGGGCAGATGGGGTCCCTATCCGATGATATGCGAGCTCTAAAGGCAGCGGTAGACCAACTGCTTGGAAGGGGAGCTACACCTCCCATACAAGAATCGGCTGCCACACCAGGAGGCACGGAGGTGGCAGAGCAGTCAGCCGAAGATGAGACCTCCAGCGAGGAGGAGGAGGATCTCACACCTAGCAGAGCCAAGAAGAGCCCGATGCAGCAGCGGGGCATCTCCATGAAATTCGGGGGAGATGCTGAGCAGCTGGCTTGCTTTATCACCCAGGTTCGGATCTATATGGAGGGCTATGGAGGTCTGTTCCGCAGCGAGGAGGAGAAGGTTTCCTATGTGTCCAGTTTTTTTGAAGGTACGGCTGCGGAATGGGTGGTTGGCCTGCATAGGGCGAAGGACCGGGCTTTAAGAAAATTGGAGGATTTCATGGCGGCTCTCTGCTCACGCTTTGAAGACCCGTGTGTGGCGCTTAAAGCACGACGCGACCTGGAAAGGCTGAAGCAGGGGTCCAAGTCGGTATCAGAGTACGCCTACGAATTTCGGGGCTTGGCTCAAAGGCTGCCTCACGTGCCGGAGGAGCTCCTGATTGAGTTTTTCCAGAGAGGCTTGCAACCTGAATTGCTGCAGCGCGTGCTGTGCCGGGGTTTCTCGAAAACCTTTAATGAATGGGTCGCTATGGCCGGCGAAGTGGAGGAGCAATGGTGTACCATTGAAGCAAGAACCCGACTTCCGCCCTTACCCGGTGCAAAGAAGGTGGCGCCCAAGGCGAAGACCAGCGCTCCGAAAAGTAGCGGGGGCCGGCGCGTCTGTTTCAACTGCGGGGAGCCGGGACACTTTGCCGCTGCGTGCCCTAAAGCAAAGACGGAGCAAGGAGGCAAGAAGACGGAACGGAAGGGGCCGAAGTCTTCGAAGCCCGGCAGGAAGGAGTCAGCGGCAGCAGGCAGCGAGACGGGAGCTAGAGCGGCAACACGCAGCGGTGGCAAAACCCGGAAGTTGTTAGCTCCGCTCTCTCTCCGACAGGCGGCTGCTCTTCCAGAGAAAGAAAGCAGCTCACGGGAGGACTCGGACAGCGAAGAGATGGGGGTGAGTCCCATTAAAATTTGGGTGGAACTAAGGGTGGTGAGGACTAATCGGAGGGCAGAGATACGGGCGCTGATAGACTCTGGCTGTTCCCGAAATCTGATTAACCCCGCCCTTGCCCGGGGCTTGGGACTGCGCTTAAAGAGACTCAAAACCCCTGTGATTTTTACCCAGCTGGACGGATCCCCAGCGGGGGGAGGGCCGGTGGAGTATCGTACAGAAGAGCTTGAACTAACTATGGGGGACCATAAAGAGACTATTAAATTCCTAGTGACTCCCATGGCATGCAACCCAGTGCTTCTGGGCATGAACTGGTTAAAAAGGAAGAACCCAGAAGTGAACTGGGAGGAGAAGATCTTGCGTTTCCCGAAGGAGGGGCGAGTGGAAGTTGAAGGAATTACCGAAACGTTGTCAGATGAAGAGATGGGTGCTGTGAGTGGGGAAAAGGCAGTGGAAGCTGCAATCCAGATTCCCAAGCAATACCAAGACCTGCAGGAGGTGTTTAGCGAAAGGGAGTCAGAACAGCTACCCCCCCATCATGCCAGTGACTGTGCCATAGAGATTGAGCCGGGGGCTAAATTTCCAAGGAAGAAAATGTATCCAATGACACCCAAAGAGTTGGAAGCATTGCGGGAGTTCATTGACAAGAATCTAAAGAGGGGCTTTATTGTACCTACGCATTCTCAAATTGCTGCACCGGTGCTATTTAGGGAAAAGAAGGATGGCTCCCTACGTTTGTGCACGGATTATAGAGGGCTAAATGCCATTTCTGCTGACAACAGGTACCCACTCCCCTTAATGAAAGACCTGTTGGCCCATTTATCCAAAGGGAAAATTTTCACAAAGCTGGATTTAAGGGAGGCGTACTTCAGGGTGCGAATCCGTGAAGGAGACCAATGGAAGTCCGCCTTTAATACGCCTCTGGGGTGCTTCCGTTATGAAATAATGCCGTTCGGATTAAAAGGAGTGGCGGGGGTGTTTATGCAACTTATAAATGAGGTATTACAAGAGGATTTATACCAGGGGGTGTTGGTTTATCTGGACGATATCCTGATTTACACCGAGACCATGGAGCAACATGTGCAATTGGTCAGGAAGGTGCTAAAAAAGCTACTGGAAGCTCAGTTGTATGCCAAGCTCTCCAAATGTGAATTTCATAAACAGCAAATTGACTATTTAGGATATAGAATTTCGCATCAGGGAATTGAAATGGACCCGGCAAAGGTGAGGGACGTTACAGGTTGGGAGGCTCCCAAAACCAGGCGTCAGCTTCAAAGTTTCCTGGGCTTTGCTAACTTCTATCGGCAATTCATACCCAACTTTGCCCAAGTAGCACTCCCACTCACAGATTTGTTGAAAACCAAGGGCAAGGACAAGGCAAAGGCATCAAAACCTGGAGCCCCCTTGGCCTGGACTAAGGAGTGCCAGGAGGCGTTTCAAAATTTAAAGCGTCTGTTTACGGCTGAACCAATCTTAAAACACCCTGATCCAGAACAGCCATTTGTCATACAGGCAGACGCTTCGGATGTAGCAGTGGGAGCTGTGTTGTTACAGAAGGGGGCAGGGGGGGAACTGTTTCCTTGTGCATACATATCCCGGAAATTTTCAGAGACTGAGAGACGCTGGTTGGTGTGGGAAAAGGAAGCGTTCGCAGTACGCTGGGCGTTAGTTTGCTGGAGGCATTTGTTAGAGGGGTCACCCCATCCATTTGAAATTTGGACTGATCACAAGAATCTAGAGGCTTTGACTGCACTGAGGAAGCTGTCACCCAAGCAAATGAGATGGGCACAATATTTTCATCGATTTAACTTCTCCCTGAAGTATATTCCTGGGGGGAAAAATTTTCTGGCAGATGCTCTGTCTCGATTGCCTCAACACAATAGCAAGCGGGAGGAAGTAGTCGCTCCAGTAATTCCATGTACCCAAGCAGCCCTAAGAGTGGTCACTAGAGCTCAGAAAAAAAAAGAGTGAAGGACAACCAGAAGGAGAGTTATTGGTAAAATTAAATGCCCAGATTGCTCAGGATGAGTGGTTCAAAAGCAACAGCCAGTTGCTAGTGAACGAACAAGGGGCATGGTGGTGGCAAGACAAGCTATATGTCCCTGCAGACGCTAGAAAGTGGGTTTTGCAAAGAAGTCACGACAGCAAAACAGCAGGGCACTTTGGTTTTGTGAAAACATTACATCTAATCAGACGTCAATTTTGGTGGCCTACAATGAGAAAAGATGTAGGGGAATATGTAGCCACATGTCCCACGTGTGCAATGGCCAAAAAGAGAGGGGGAAACCAATGGGGCTTCTACAGACAGTAGCAAACCCTGGAGCTCCTTGGAAGCAAATATGCATGGACTTTATTGTAGACCTGCCTGAAAGCAACAAAAAGACAGTTATTTGGGTAGTTACAGACCTTTTTTCCAAACAAGCACATTTTGTGGCATGCCAAGCCATTCCATCAGCACCCAAATTGGCTAAATTATTCATACAACACGTCTACCGAGCTCATGGGATCCCAGAACGAATAATTTCGGATCGCGGGGTCCAGTTTACTGCCAAATTCTGGAGAGCGTTCCTAAAACTACTGGGGGCATCGCAAGGCTTGAGTTCGGGGTACCACCCCCAGACAGCGGGATCATGTGAACGTCTGAACTCAGTATTGGAACAATATTTGAGATGTTTCATTAAATACCAACAAGACAATTGGGATGAACTGTTACCATTCGCTGAAGTAGCTTATAATAATGCAGTGCACCAAAGCACTGGTCTCACCCCTTTTAAAATAGCTACAGGACAAGACTTTGTACCCATCCCAGAACTGCCTAAGCAGACCACTCAAGTCGCTTCAGTTGATGAGTGGATCCAACAGATGACAC
This sequence comes from Liasis olivaceus, assembly GCA_030867105.1. Lineage (NCBI taxonomy): Eukaryota > Metazoa > Chordata > Lepidosauria > Squamata > Pythonidae > Liasis > Liasis olivaceus. The sequence goes on from CM061351.1 coordinate 64,247,430, forward strand.
AAGTGTGGCCTCAGATTGCTGCCTCGTTGCAGGAGGCCAGAGCTACATACAAGAAATTTGCAGATGCTAAGAGAACCCCAGAAAAAGACTGGAAAGTAGGAGATAAGGTTCTTTTATCTACCAAACATCTTAAATCATTACAACCTTCCAGAAAGCTCGCTCCAAGATTCATAGGGCCTTTTGTCATCGATAAAGTAATTAATCCAGTTTCACTACGATTACAGATGCCTGCCACCTTTAAAAGAATCCATCCAGTATTCCACTGCGACCTGCTTAAACCATATAAGGAGTCTTCTCAGTGGCATCCCTCTCCAGTACCTCCTAAACCATTGATGGTTGAAGGAGAACAACATTTTGAAGTTAAAGAAATACTGGACAGTAGAAAGCACAGGGGGGGGGGGGGGGTTCAATTTTTAATTCAGTGGAAACATTTTCCCAAATCAATGGCTGAATGGGTTGACAAGAAATATGTAAAGGCTCCACATTTAGTTAAAAAATTTTATGATGCTTATCCTACGAAGCCTTAACAATTAGATTGGTTATTGTATTATGTTTCTCTTTGCTTTTTCTTTTAGAGTGAAGAAGAGGAATCATCTGACTGACATCCTTTTCTGTGGAGGGGCAGTATGTCAGAATCCTCGCAAGATTTTAGAATAGATTATTATATGGCTAGTCTAAAAAAAAAAAAAGGGTTCCTTTTTCCATGCTGCGGTTCTGCCATTGTAAAAGGGGAGGGGGAGCATGAAGGAGAAACCGTTTGAAGCAGATGGCTCCTTATCACGGGCTCTGGAATGTTCAAGGCTATGCCAGCAAGGGAATCAGAAGACAAGAACTAAGGGAGATGGAAGGGGAGGGAAAGTAAGAAGGGCAATGTAAGGGGGGGAAAGAAAGAAAAGCTGTTTTTGGCGCGCTTTTGCTCAGTCTCAGCAATGCTTTGGATCTGTACACTTATTCTTAATAAATGAACTTTCTTTTGAATCAATATTGGTTGCAAGGAAAGTTACTGGTTTTAAGATCAACAGGTGGCAGTTCGTTACAGCTCAACACTGTCCGAATATACAGCCAAGATATTGCAATGGAGTTTGGACTAGACAAATGTGCCACCCCTACCATCAACAAGGGAAAAATTGTGATAACTGAAGGAATCAAGATGCCCTATGGAAATAACATCAAGAGTCTGGATGAAGAAGATCACCTGGGCATCCTTGAGGCTGACAATATCAAGCACATTGAAGTCAAGAAGGTTAGTAGTGAATGTAAGGTTTACTCCATTCGTCTAGAGAAACTCTCGTGACACGTGTGTGCAACAAAGAAGTTTACTCGAGCGTAACGTGCATAGTTACAAACAAAGCCAGGACTGGCTTGGCACATCTTGTGATACAATTTATAGTTCTCCCCTTCCCACGCTTTGCCCCATTGCTATATTACATATGGCAGAGTATAGATTATAGATTGCCCTAGTAATCCCCCCTTTTACTCGAATGGCAGGTTCAGCCCAGTTCTTATTGTTCCTTGATTGTTCTGACCTGCCAGCATGGTCATGGTTCCTCTGGTTCCTTTCAGCCGCGCACAAAGTCGGGTTTTTCCAATCGTGCGCTGATCGCCTTTCCGCGAGCCGTGGCTCAGCCCTTTGTCTCGGCGCTCGTAGCTAATCAGTGTTAACACAACGCATCCACTTCCAGTTTAGTAAAGCGGCGCCAGGTGGCCCATTCATTAGTTTGCGGTTTTGTACTTCCTCTTTCTTCGCTAACGCTCGAGCGGTGAAACTGACTAAGGCGCGGCTGGGCAAGTTCCTAGCCGTGCTGCGCTGGCTGAACCTGACAGTGAATACATCATGAGAGTGAAGAAGATCTTAAAGTCCAAATTCAGTGGTGGAAATACCATCAAAGCGATTAACACCTGGGCAATTCCAGTCATTAGTGTGAGAGATGGATAAAATATGTTATTATTGACAAAGAAATAGTAACTTGAGCATGCTAAGAGTGCAGCTGTGTGACAGATAAGGAAGTAGTGTTAAGTGTTATGGTTATCAAATAGTGGCAGATGGAGAGGAAGTTGTCTCCTTGTGTGGGACAATGTAAATACAAATTAATTTGGAGCAATCTTTATCAGTATAATGCAATTAGCTGAAACCTTGAGCAATTACCATAGATGAGGTGGAAGGGACCAGGAAGAAATCCTAGAGCGGCCGGAAAGATTGTGACCTCAGAGTACCTCAGCCAATGGGGGAAATGAGGAAGTTTGAGCGTCGGCCTAGGGTTGTATAAAATGTGCTGAAATCTGTAAGAAGTGTGGCTTCTTATTTGCAACAAAGCCCACCAGCCTTTGCAAACTCTTCCAATAAAACTTTACTTCTGACTAACCCAGAGAGAGATTTGTGGTGCTTGTTTCACACATTAGATACTCTATCTGAAAGAGCAGGCCCATAATTTGGATGTGTGTGTATGTCTTTGTGTGTTTATTCACAGCAATCTTTCGATCACTAAGTGGTGGCACTAGTAGGCAGTGCTGGATTCAGCCTAGAAAGCACACACTGCTAGAGCAGGGCCATTGGTTAGTTTCACTGCCTCAGGCAATAGGTGATCAGGACAAGGAAACAATGTAACCGCAAGTTAACTACCGACAGGGGGCGGGCAGTTAACTTGCAGCAGGGAGTCAATTAGAAGTGGCAACACTGGAGCGCAGCTGGCTCCCCAGGCGCCCTGGGCAACTCCGGCTTACAATACACCAGGAGCGCAGCAATCCAGAGGCAATCAGCGGCCAATTCAAAACCAGATTAAAACAGCCACTCCAACTCACCATAAGAAAAGCCCAAGGAATGCGAGGGCAAGACAGACAAAGGAAGATTATAACACAACAGAAACCGGCTGAATCTGCCATCAAGGCGAGGGGAAGGAAGATTGCAACAGACAGATGGGTAGCCCAGGGCAAGGGCAAGGGGCGGAACCGAGGGGTAACTACGAGTCGGGGAGGGAACCCTATAAAACTGTTGTAAGAAACCGCATCAAGCCAATCCTGGCTTTGTCTATAACCGCTACGCATTATGCCTGAATAAACTAGCTTTCGTCCAAGCCTGTGCCTCACAAGATTTCTGTTTAGCACCAAATGCAGCGAACCTTACAGGCAGCAGGTCTGCATAATTATTTCTAGGCTCAGGAACAGATCAGGCCACAGTTATGCCTTGTTCCATTTTGACCTGCATATACCCCATGTAGGGTAACCCATGTTTGAAATGGGTGTTTTTTAAAATGGTGTTGAAAGATCTGGATTGCCAGCTGTTTTCCAGGCACACTTCAAGGTGTTGCTTTTAAGCTTCTAATGACATAGGGTCTTAAGAATGTCATAACTTTCAACACTTAGTAACAAGAAAGAGCTTTCTCCTACTTTGTTCCCGAACTGAGAAACTAACTACCTTTGTCTCCTGTCCTCTGAATGTTAGAAAAGGTGTTGACTTCTTCAACAAGGCCTTTTGAATTGTTTATGTTTGTTGTCTTTCATAATATGGATCTTGTTCCAATATGAGCATTTTAAGATTCCTGTTTCTGCTGTATATCTCACATTGTTTTAATGTGAACTTTTCCTACAACTGAGTAATGTACAGTAGCAAATCTCTACTAATGTACAGCTCCCATTTAATTGTGTTGTTCACATTCTTACATAGAAAATTCAATAAATAATTAAAACTAATGAATGCTGTGCTATAAAACTAGAGTAGAAAAGGTCTAATCTCAAGGTTGCTTACAGTTTCTAAATAGGTATTGAAATTATTTATAATTGAGCCAAGAAAATTATTATAAAAATTGGGAGTTATGAAATATGATATTAATTGAAAATGTAGTATATATTATTTCAACAATTTGCAACCATAATCTGGAACAATAAGTGATATTTAAATTGCCAAAGAGAGATTTTAAGAAAATAGAACATATCTAAAGAATTAAAAATAGAATGTTTAGATAAAAGAAACAATAGCATAAATTAGCCTGTTCCCATTTCAGCCTCACTCCAAAAATAAAATCATCTGAATTTGAAGTACTATGAAAGAAAGGATATAAATAGAATTGAAGGAGTCAAATAACTTGCCAAGTGAACTGTTGCAATTTAATCTGTGTTTTAATGCCTAGGATATGAACAAACATTTTATAATCTATTTTAGTGTAATAATTAGTGTTCTATACTGACCCTAACAGTAATATCTTGTTAGAAAAATTATAATCTTATTTTACATTGCATTTAGGTTCTTAGATTGGCAAGATAAAAATAGGTCTAGTACTCTTCCATATACGCACACACACACGGACACACATACACAGAGCAGTGACGAAGAGGAAGGTCATCTTGTATAAATCACATGAATCAATAGGATTTGCTCAGAATCATATCTCACATTTTGGTGCATAAAATGGTAAAATATATTGTTAATGCAAAACTTAACATGTTTTATGGCACACTTTTATTTATTTTTTATTTAATCAACTTATAGGTGACTTCCATCATCATAGCAACTCTATATTCTAAAGTTCAGCTGTTTTTATACAACAGGAGTGAGTGATTCATGGTCCATGAACCATATGTAGCTCTAGCACTCTCCCAGATTGCATTAGTGAAATTTGGTGGCAAAATCACTTTTTTTGGTGGTACAGTTTTTAAAATATTTGGGTAAGGGTCAAATGAGGTGCATCAAGCTTTTGCTAGGCTTTATTCACATATTTACCCTCCAAATTCCACACAAATTTTAGCTCATCCACTCTGGTAATATCAACATTTCACTGTCTTGTTGCCCTTTCCACCCTCCAACAGTATTTAATGAAAATTCCCCAAAAGATTTCCACCTATGCTATAAAGGGGAACCCTCCCCCCCATGCTCAACTTGTGACAGATTATAACACAATCACAACAAAAACTTAGCCATAATGATTTGAGCCCCTATAAGCTGTTTGACAAGTGTTGAAGCCCCTGTCATGTTTCCTGGTGAAGATAGATCAGAATTCTATGGTCATGGTGCTGTTTCATATTCTCATGAGCATTTTGTCATATAGCTATTATGACTTACTATGCACAGATTTACTGTAATTATTACTGATGATATAGATGATAGCATGTTGGGAGTCTGCAAAGCTTTGGTTGCTTTGGGCAGTTGTGGGGGGTTCCCCCCCCCAAAGTTAAAAAATAACTGATTGCCATCTTCTGCAATTAAGGAAGCCAATCTTTAACTCCCCCCAAAACTATGTGAAATTTACCCAAGGATATTTTCCTAATAGTTTAGCTCCCCCCCCAATATATTAGGGTTGAATGAAAAGTAATGCCTTCAATGTTATACATTGCTAACAGATGGCAGTACTGACACACTAGAAGCTCTGACATGCTCCTATTCTTTCACTTCAGTTGGCAGGAAGATGTTATAAGAAAAGGTGGGGTTGCTATTGTTCATGAAATGGAAACCTGCATTGAGTACTTGTAAGTGTGTTTTAAGCAATGAACTGTGAGTGAATTTTTGACTGCCAAAGGAGTCTCTCCAATTGAAATTCACTGCCAAGTGTGGGTTGTTTATGGCGATGACTGTATTCACAAGAGTACTGTGCATCACTGGGGCAAAAAATGTAAAAGATGGTAAAGTGGGAAAAGCTGATTTCTGTGACTGAGAACAAAGTGGAAGACCTGTGACAGTAACTGATGAGTTTTGCCTGAGAAAGGTTGATGAACCAATTAAGAACAGTCAGTGGGTCATTTAAAGAGAAGCTGCTGTGAAGCTTGGCATTTCACAGGAATGCATGGATCACATTATTGAAGTTCTTCAAAATTGAAAGTTTTGTGCAAAATAAGTTCTTTGCATGCTGACATCAGAGACAAAAGCTTCAAGAGTTGAAAATTGTTAAGGTATGAGAATAAAGGTGAGGAATGTCTTCATTACATCATGACAGCCAATTCAACATAGGCTCATAATCAGGATCCAAAATGAAGTGTCAGTCATCACAAAGCTTCACCTGCTCCCCATCCTCCAAAAAGCAATCAGAATCAAACCCATGAAAACCGATGATTACAGTTTTGGGGCAATGCAGATAGTGTTAATCACACAGATTTCCTTTAGCCTGGCATCGCTATAGTGCCATATGATTAAGCAGTTGGAAATGCAAGAATTTTTGCTGCAACATGATAATGCTATCCATGAGGCAATTGCAAAGTTGGATCTCATGGTCTTACCCTAACTACCATCCGGTCCAGGCTTGGTGTCATGCAATTTCCCCACTTTTTGGAAACTGAAGGAATACCTTTGTGGGCTTAGGTTTAACTCAGATGAAGAAGTGGAAAGGATGTCAGGATCTTGTTAAAGCAAATGGTGGTGATCATGTGGAGAAGGAGATGCAAATAACAAAAGAGCTCATTTCAAGGATTTCACTTAGGAAAATATCTCTATTTAAACTAAAGTTATAGAAGTGGAGGCATTAGTTTCATCCACCCTCATATATACCAAGGATTTATAAAAAAAAGCTGAGGAAAAGACTGTGGCCCAGTTCTACTATAAATTATAAACCAACAAAATTAAAACAGTTCTCTATGTCTGACAGTCAGCCAGAAGCTAAATCTACTTCTGTGGTCTTTCTGGCATTGCAAAGAACAAGTCAGTTCCAGAGCATTAGCAAGAATCAGTTGGCTAAATTCAGGCTGGGCAACGTGTTTCATAATTTTCTCATGGACTAGATTTTGAGTAATAAATTCCTTATCAATTTTGAATTTTCTTCTTTTCTCTGAGAAAATTCTCCTTGCAATTTTAGTAATTGTATTTACATTTTCATAATGTTACTAAAAATCCAATGTCTCATCAAAGCAAACACATTTTACATTTTAAAATTTGATACTACTCAATAAAAGAAAAAGAAAATACCATGATTAATGAGAAAGCACATACTTGGAAGGATAAGGATTCCCATATGACTTAACTCAAGCCTATTAATTTGCTAATTTATTATATTAAAGGACATTTACAGTTTATCTAAAAAACTCCCAAATGACTTATGCTGTTTCTGAATTCCTATGTTGCAAAATTCGTTTTTTGAGTGCCTTTATATCCAACTCTGAATAGCCAAGGAAAGAGTAAATAGCTGCAGAGCGCTTTCACATTGTTTCTACAGTTAGGAAGCATTTCCTAAAATTTTACTGAAATCTGCCTTTGTGTAACAGAAATCCATTATTCCATTTCCTGCACTTTTCAATAATAGAGAATTGGATAGAAGCCACACTTGGAACCAGAATGACCCTTTTCAATACATTTCTAGTTATGAAGCTGCACAAGGTTTGACCTTGCTGTCGCCTGAGATATTTTCAGAATTCTTGGGTAAATGCAATCTGTTTGCTATAATAAAACTACAGGTTTTCAGATTTTTTTACTGGCTTTGCAATATTTCTTGTCATCTTTGCTCTTTAAAACAAAGTGTTTTATATATAAGCAGAGACAGAACAATGCCTGAAGAGCATCACTATATGTATTCTAGAAAGGTACTAATATGTTAGATCAGGATTTCTGAAACTTTGGGAGTTCAGAGGCATATTTAGAATTTTGGAAATACATTTGGGGTACTGTGGCAGAAGGGCCCCTGGTGGACTGACCATTGAACATAGCCAGTTATGAACCACAGAGCCCCGTCACCTCTATACCTTCACTCCTTCCAGAAGCCCTCTTTTGGCTGCTTGGCTTTGCCCCCCTTTCTTGAGCAAGAGGGAATAGTTCCATACCAAGCACTGGCTTACAATAATCCATTATGTTCATTTTTGAAGACAGTTGACGGGGGCATCTGGGGCATGAAGGAATTTTTGGAAATGATGATGCTTCTCAACGCTGGCATTCCATGTGAGCTGGGGAGTGTTGGGGGGGGGGGGAGGTGTCTGCAGGAATAGTGGCTTCCCAGCAGCATGTTAGGAACCCAGGTAATTGAGTGACTGTAGTGTCAGATTTAAATGGAACAACACAGAGTCCAAATCTCCCTCAAGGATATTTCACACATCTAAATTGTCTACGACACACACAAATTCTATCATTCCTTAAAGATGAAGATGTAAAGGAAAGAGCCTTATGGTCTCTTGGTGAGTTTGAAACAATTTTTGAAGCAGAGGAAATTTCTAAAGGAGCACTGTCAAAAATCTATAGTGTTTATTAAAGGTCTCTGGAACACAAACTCAGGCTTTAAAACATTTATGGGATTCAGAGCATGGGTAAAATATTGATGATTAAAAAATAACAACCTTTAAAATCTGTCTCTGGAAAAATTAGAGCAAAGTCACTGAAATTAATACACACATACACAATAGCAAAAATGCTGAGGTTTATATCTAAGGATTGTTGGAAAGAATGTAGTACCATTGGAACAAATTATTTAGAATAGTCCTAATGGAAAGAGGAGTATATATAGAAAATAGAGTATTAAGCATCACATCCTATTTAATCTAATTTGGAAAGATTTTATTCAGCTTACTAAAAATTCAGAACCAATTAAAAAAGCATCTCCCTTGAGTGATGAGGTAGATTTTGTAAGGTGAAGATGAATAAGCATTTCAAAGGGGAGGATTTAGTTACAAATCTACCACATATTTTGATTATGGCATATATTTTACATTATTTTTCTTGGGTAGTTATTTGAAACTTTGAATATTTTTATTCTAATCCATGTTAATGGTGTAGCTTTAAGAGCTGTATAATCTATAATAGCCTTTGTTTTCAAAAACTCCCTTTCTAGCATTTAAGTAGCCTAGTAGCTCAATATTTTAGTATCTATGTTCTAGGATCCTACATACTCATCAGGCTCTCAATTTAATAATTTAGCTCTTAACTATGTCAGACCTGCTCTACTATTTTAGCATCTGCATTTATATTCTATTTTAGTTTGATTCATATTAATTTATCTGATTTGTTCAGATTTTTTAAATCTTCTTATGAGTTTAACATTTTGTGAAACTGTACAATTTAATAAAAAAGAAATCTTAAACGTTCTGTGGAGATTAAGCCAGGTCTCTCCTAACAGTGTACTGATATGATAAATGTGTTCCTTAATAAATTCAACTAGAATCATAGGATCTTCTAGACCAACCTCCTGCTGACATCAGGAAACCTCAGACTATCCCAGACAAATGGGTCTCCAACCTTTGCTTATAAACCTCCAGTAATGAAGCATCCATGACTCCAGGAGGCAGGCTATTCCATTAGTTAATAACTCTCATGGTCAGGAATTTCTCCTTATTTCCAGTTTGGATCTCTCTCTCTTAAATCTTCTACCCATTGGTTCTCATCCTACTCTCAGGCACTATGGTGAATAAATTAATACCCTCTTCCTTGTTACAGCTGTTCAAATATCGGAAGACTGCGATAATGTCTTCCCTCAGCCTTCTCTTCTTTAGGCTAAACATATCCAGTCCTTTTTAACTATCCTTCATAGGATTTAGGTTCCAAGCCCCTTATTGTCTTTGTTGCTCTTTGCACTCTTTCTACTTCCTCAGTAGCTTTCTTGTATCACAGGACCGGAACAGTATTCCAGGTGCAGTCTGACCAATGTAGAATAAAGTGGCATTATCACTTTCCATGATCTCAACATTATACTTCTGTTGATGCAGGCTAAGATTGTGTTGGCTCTTTTGGCAGCTGCAGCACACTGCTGGCTTATGCTTAATCTGTGGTCTGCCAGGACACTCAGATCCCTTGTACAAGTGTTGCTGCTCATCTAGACATCCGTGTGTCTAGTTTTTCCTGCCTAAAATGTAGAACCTTATATTTTTTGCCACTGAACAGCATTTTGTTGGATAGTGCTCAATGTTCAAATCTATCAAGATCATTTGAACCTTCAGTTTGCCTTCTGAGATGTTAGCATCCCCCCACCTCCAGCTTTGTGTCATCTGTAAATTTGACGAGCATCCTTTCTATTCCCTCATCTAAGTAATTTTAAAAAAAGTTAAAGAGTATTGGACCCTGCATAGAGCCCTGAGGTACCCCACTGTATAACTCCCTATATGTGGACATAGTTCAACTAAGGACTATGCATTGTGTACAGTTGTTCAGTCAACTGTGAATCCATCTAGTAGTGGCACCATCTGTCCTACATTGTTCCATTTTATCAAGGAGTCTACTTGGTCAACTTTATCAAATGCCTCGCTTAAATCTAGTACACTACACTATACTGCACCCTTGGTCTGTTAATCTAGTCACTTTGTCAAAATAAGCAGTAAGATTTGTCTGGCATGACCTATTTTTAAGAAACCCATACTAGCTTCTAGTAACTACCTTGTTCCTTTCTAAGTACTTGCAGTCCCACTGCTTGATGACCTTTTGTAGGATTTGCAATCAAATTGATTGGTCTGTACTTTCCTGGGTCCATCTTTCCCCCTTTTTAAAAGATTGGAACATCTTAGCTCTTGTCCAATTTTCTAGCAGTTCCCCTGTACTCCAGGAGTTCTCAAAGGTTTCAGTCAGTGGCTTGGAGATCACATCTTCCAGTTCCTTTAGCACCCTGGATTGTAATCCACCCGGCTCCAGAGACTTGAATTTATTCAAAGCAGTTAGATGTTCCCTCACCACTATTTTGATCTGCACTGTTTTATTCTGCCACCTGCAGTGTAGCTTCCAACGGTTTGGACCACTTTTTCCTTTTGCAAAAAGACAGATCTAAAATAGGAATTAAACAGTTCAGCCCTCTCCTTTTTGTCCATCACCATCTTGCCATCTTCTCCAACTGGCAACATGACTTCCTTGACTTTCCTCTTCTGCACATATCATGTATTATATTGTGCATTTGAAAATGGTAACCTTACAAGTCAATTTGTTTACTAATTTAGTGAAGAGAAGAAAGATGAGTAATACTTCCTATTGCATCTGTTACCAATGTGATTAAGTTACACTGATAATCCATTCTAGTTATCCATCATTGTTTTTTTTTTTCATTGAAACATTAGAGTATTGTTTTGAAAGCATTTGCTATAATTATATACTTGATCAAACTGGTGGCTGTGTAGGATGTACATGTCAATGAGTAGGGGGAGCTCTTGGTAAATTTAGAAGAGTAATTTGGGAACACAAAACTTAGAGCTGTGGGAAGAACAATGACTATTCAACAGCAATGCATCTGGTATTATGCACATATTAGGAACTAGTTTCCATTACAATATGCCCTTGGATTCAATTATTTGTTTCAATGCATTCCAATTGTCACAAAAGGGCAATTTTTCAAACAGGAACTGAAAGGAAGAGAACAGATTTCTGGGATTTTATTACAGGAAATAAGTACACTGTCTAATTATCTTTTTTCATTGCAAATACAAGCCATTATAGTGTACAATATTTCTTTGATCTAATTAAAAACTGTTCCTGTTGATAGCTTTGATCTCTCAAAGGCTCTTTCCTCATGTTTTCTTAATTCCTTATCTTAAATTCTTACAACAGAATCTTCTGGAGATATTCCATTCTTGAACTGCAGCCTGGTATTATATAGATATCTTTAACCCCTTCTCTGTTTCTAAGTGCTGTTAAAAGAAAATATTACAGTTCAAAACAGTATTCAGGCTGGTATTTTCAAAAGTTCCTCAGCCACCGATTATAAGTTGAATTCACCTCAATAGTCCTGCCATAATCTTTCTAATGTCCAATGAGCTTCAGTAAGACTATTTTTCAGTTTGTGAAAAGGTTAAGCATAGGAAAAGTTCAGCAAAGAACTTAAGTAGCTAATAGAATATTGAATTGAGTGTATTCTACCTTAAGGCTCAGGGTTAGTTCTGATGTCAAATGGGATATCAGGAAGTGATATGGGTAGAAATGGCAATCCATAAATCTGTGGCTTACTACAATTTTCAGGTCAGATTTAAATTTTCCACTGAAGACTGTCCTGTTCAGTGAGGATACAGCAATGCAATACAGTGTAGACAAATGTGCAACTTTGGCAATTAGAAGAAGCAAAATTGTTGAAGATGGATTACAGCTAATGAATGGAAATGTCAGAAGACAACTGGCACCAGAAGAAGAATACAAATACTTAAGAAGCTGATTTATTATATAAGCAAGTTAAAAAGAATGCTAGCAATTATATTACACAAATCTGAAAAAAATGAAAACAAAATTAAAAGGAAATAATTAAAGCCATAAATACTTGGGTTCCAATATACTGCAGGTCTAACTGATTACACAGAGTCTGAATTAGACAGACTTGATGGAAGAACAAGAAAATTAATGACAATGAATCCAGCTTTCCAGTGATATTGACAGGCCCTACTTTTCCAGAAGTAAAGTTGAAGGGGACTACTCCAAGTAGGTAAAACAAATAGTGGAAGAAGATAAACATCACTTGAATAAATATATCAGGCATAGTAAGGAATCTTAGGCATGAAGCCAGCTGGGTATCTTTGGGCCAGTCTCTCAGCCCTAGGAAGAGGGCAATGGCAAGCTACTTCCAAAAACAGTGCCAAGAAAATTGCAGGGACTTGTCTAGGCAGTCTCCAAGAGTCAAGACTGGGTCAAAGACCCATACACAAAAAACTATGGAACCACTATGGGTAGAAATTTGTAAAGAAAAAACTACTGAGAATCAAAAGAATACTACAACAAAGAAGCAACTGAAAATCAAATTAATGACTGGAAATCTAAGCCTCTTCATGGACAATATATACATGAGGAGGAGGAAAATCAGATCAAAATTTGACTTGGCAGTGGCTGAAAACTGGTTTTCTTAAAAAAGAAACTGAAGAAACTGTAAGGTTGCCTTCGTTCATCTAGAGAAACTCTCATGACACGTGTGTTCAACAAAGAAGTTTACTCAAGCGTAATGCAGCAGTTACAAACAAAGCCAGGACTGGCTTGGCACATTTTGTGGTACAATTTATAGCTCTCCCCTTCCCACGTTTTGCCCCGTCGTCAAGTTACATGTTATGGATTATCGATACCTCAATAATCCCCCTTAATGTTCCCAATGGCAGGTTCAGCCAGTTTCCCATTGTCCCTAGATTGCTCTGCCCCTCCGGCGTGGTCTTGTTTCCTCAGGGTCCTTTCTGTTGCACGCAAAGCTGGGGTTTTTCGATTGCGCGGTGATCACCTTCCCGCAGCCTGCAGCTTTGCCCTTTGTCTCGGCACGCACCACTCATCAGAATGGATACAAAACATCCACTCTGCGGTTTCCTTGTTAAGTGGGAGCAGGTGGCCCATTAATCAGCCGCGGCTCTACTTCCTCTTTTTCCCCGGCTTGCGAGCGGGCGGTAGAATTGGCTCAGCGTGGCTGGCCGGGTTTCCTAGCAGTGCCGCGCCGGCTGAACCTGACAGAAACAATCATGGCAGTTTGAAGAACAGGTTATGCAAACAAACATAATCAAAGACAAAATTGAACATAGCTCAAATGATTGCAAACAGCAGTTATGTTAGATCAAAGGTGAAACTGTAGATCACTTCATTAGTGACTGCAGAAACATTGATCAGACTGAGTATAAGCAACACCATGATAGAGTTAAAAAAATTGTGCATTGGAATTTATTTAAAAGTTTGGCTTACTATTACCAAAAACTGCTATGGCTACACACCTGAAAAGGTCTTAGAGAATGGGGTGGTCAAGATCTTGTGAGATTTTAAAATGACTGACATATACCTGAATCACAACACTGAAGACATTGCTATTATGGAAAAGAAGGATGTGTGGGTCATAGATGTAGCAATATCAAGAAATAGTTGAATAACAAATAGAGAGAGTAACAAAATATCTGGATTTGCAAATTCAAGTTGAAAGACTTTGGATGAAAAAGTAAACTATAATACTACTGTACTACAGATTCAAAAGATGGGTTCCAGTTCATAGGAGAAAGAGGAACAAGAACAAAAGGATTTTTATAGGAGCTGTGACTTGGGGAAATATTGGCTCTAATTTGCTGGTGGGTTTCTATGGCCACAGGGGATGGGTCAAATTATTTTTATTTTATGAGAGGAGGGAGGATCACACTTTTTCAAAGGAGAGAGTAGTGTCTGGAAATGCCCTTTGTTTCCCACTCTAATGAGTGGTGGGAGATTAGGCACTTGTGCCCTTAATCTAGAACTGGAAAGTCTGTGACTTTCCTCCCAGTGACATTGTTGCAATTTTCTTTTTGGATCTGCCGCTGGGTGGTTGCAAAGGCTTTTGTTGGTTTGTCCTGGTGAGTGAGTGATACTTCTTTTCTTCTGGCCTGACAGAATTAAGGAGGGTTTGTTTTAGGGCAGGGATAGTCTCTTCAGGCCCTATGTAAAGGAGGGAAGGCAACTAGGGCTTGGCCTTGATCTTGTCTCTGAAGATTAGATTTTGGCCCAGATCTTGTTTCTGAGGTCCTGGGAGGGATCTTCCTTTTCTGGTTTGGCACAACAATAGTAATAGTAATCTGAACTCCTAGAGTCGTACCAAAGGGATTTGCCAGATAATTTGTAAATTTTAAATTTACTGGATTTTACACAACTGACTTTGCAATAAACCACCTTGCTTGGAACTTCTTATATGCTACAAAAGTGTCTTCATGATTCCTAGACTCTTGGTTAGAACCTGAAATATTGAAAAATACCCAGATTGTGATATTCATTAGATAAATGATAATAAGGTTTTTATTCTTTATGCTTTCTAAGTCCTATATTATTCATCTAATGCTCAAAGAAATCTATCAGAGTAGCTTGCATTAAAGCGCAACATATAAAGCTCAAACAGAAAAGCTGTGTCAAGATGAAATATCTCTAAATAGAAATCTTTTAATTCTGCTCCAAAATTTTATCATAACAATGCAAACACTGAACGGTATATTTGTACACTGTGGTCATAAAAAGAGATTTTACCAAATTTAATGCGATTTGTGCATATGTAGCTTTGGAAAAAGAGGTCATCTTAAAGGCATCATGTAACACTCCTATAATAGCTTTTACTTTTTAATCCTGTATCACACATAATTGTTACAAACTGGAAGTGTCAATGCTCAAAACTGATAGTCTCATTAAAATGAAAGGCAAGGCTTTATCCTTCTGATGAACTAATTCTTTTGATTTAAAAAGATATATGTAGCTTTATTTACAGAAAATTCCAGGTTCTGTTCCCAACTTTTCTGGTTACAGTGAAGCTGGATTTCAAGACAATGTATAAGCAGGGAGGGTGTCAGTATCCTGCCTTTTCTGAGGTAATGCCTGCCATCAGGTGTGGTCTTTTATTTATTTGTTTGTTTGTTTGTTTATTTATTTAATTTCTCCCCTGCCCATCTCCCCCCAATGGGGGACTCTGGACAGTTCACACAAAACATATACATGAAGATAATTCTTCAGCTTATCCAAATCATTCATGCTTTCAAGAAAAAAAGTGAAAAGTAACATATTGTAGGTGCGTGTGGTGTGTATACATGTATACATGTATATATGAATAGTGTGTAGGGACGCGGTGGCGCAGCGGCTTAATGACGCTGAAAGTTGCCGGCCAGAAATGGCTGACGCTTCGGCGGTTCGAGTCCAGCCTTCGTGTTAACAGGGTGAGCTCCTGTTTCCTCCCTGGCTCCTGTCAACCCAACAGGTTGAAAACTCACGTGAGTAGATAAATGGGGACTCTCATTTCTGGTGGGAGGAAAAATGCTGGCAGCGCCTTGCACAGAGAGACGGGACCAGTTGCCGGTAAGCGTGAAACCGCGCTCGCTCGAAAAGGGCGCGAGGCAACGGAAATCCCGCCTCCTGCGCTCACCAGCTGGGCTCTGCTCTAGGAAGGAGGCTCTGGCAAACCACTTCTGAAAAACAATTGCCTTGAAAACTGCAAGGATTCGTCCAGGCAGTCACTGCAGGGTCAGTAATGACTGAGCGCAGACAAAAAAAAAAAAAAAAAAAGAGTAGTGATGTGCCATCAAGTTGACTTTTAGTGACCACACAGATTTTCTCCAGGACAGTATGTCATATACATATGAAGAATCTTAGATTCTCAGTTGTGAAGGTTCATAATGTGTTATTCAGCTTAATCTCTCATTTTGTTGCTCAAATATATACAGAAATGAATGAATGAATGAATGCCTGCTACAGATGTCAAGAAATATTTCATGAAATGCTGTGAACATCCTGAATTTAAAGGATAGAGAGGAGTATCACCTTTGTTCCAGGCAACTGAGATAAGTCATTTTGTTTAAAGGGTGTCATCACAAAGTAGAAGGAAGTACCCATAGCAGAAAATGAAACGCAAAGTAGATCTTCATTGAAAAGTAGTAACATGAAGGATGTTCTCATCTTTAGTTGAGTTCCTAAGTAGTATTTAATCCACTTATTCACATATTCTTTGTGGAGTCTCAGCAATATGTTTATACCAATCACAACTGCAAATAAACATATAAAACTCTAGCAAAGTAAGTGAAAAATCCACTTGTGTTTTCTCTTGAATTAAATACATTATGAAATAAGTATAGTGTGTAACAATCACTGAGTAAAGAGTAGTATAACATAAACAACATTGGCTTATGCAAACTCCAAGTCAGAGATTCATCTGTAACTAAATATAAATGCTAAATATAAATAAAATCAATATAAACCTTCATTGTAGAGTGAGGGCAACTGTTTATACAGAAGAAGTGTATATATTTTGGATTTTTTAATTCCATGTTGTTGGTGCCTGGATTATGTATGCACATTTCTGTTAGTTATTTTGAAAATATTTTCAGTGGATTTCAGTTTCTCATTGCACCTGATCTGTATTGCTTTAGCATGGACCCTAATCTGTATTCTGCAACTAGGTATACCTCCAGAAATAATGATTTTTTTTTAATGACTCACCTGAAATTAGGTGCCAGGATAATTCATTCTGATTATTTCTGTAAACCAGTTGCTTCTATTCTACTCTTCCAAATCTTTCTTCACACTTTTCACACTACTTCCAGCAGCTCCTTCCAAGGAACAGCTTCTTATTTTATGTAATAAACTGAAGACTAATAATAACAATAATAATCTTGAATCCAAAACCAGATGAATGGGTTCTTTTTAGTATTTAAGGAAAATAACAAGCTATGTGGCAAGGAAATAAAGGTGAGGTCCAGAAATGTATCCAGATTTACTCAATGTTGTAGAAACAGATTTGTTTGTCTGTTTCTACAACATACATAAAGATCCCTCCAAGGAAAAGAGCTATCGAAAAAGAGGAGTTGCAAAAGCAAATCTTACCATTACAGAATTCATTGCCAAAGCCTGACCGACCAGCACATGCCTCCCAAATTCTGCAGTGGCCAAGCCACAAACACTGCTGACTCACTGTCCAATAGGGAAGAGGTTATTTATAGTATGAAGTTTTGCCTGATGTAAGAGGTGATACTTGCATCACCTACTATAATACTAGGTACTAGGTATTTTCTGGGGAAACTGGATGAAAATTCTATATTTCCCAAATGCTTATTCTTGACATAGTTAGTATGCTTGTGTTTTGATATAGGAAGCGCTACCTGCAAAATTTATAATGAATCAGAATATTAATTAAAATATAGAATACCTCCAATAGATAGCACTTGGTTACAGGCCAACGAAATTAAAAGAGTTCTGGGAAGAAGCTGACAGCTAATTTCATATAAAGGACCCATAACAACTTCTTGGTGGCCAAGGTGAACCACCCATCATTGTTTTGGTGCTAACAGTAGCTCAGTTATTGTTTTCATTCCACGCTCTTCTGCTAGGCTTTTTGTCTTCCCAGTTCAATCTGAGCAAATGATTTGTCTGTCTATGCAGGATTTCTGATTGGATGTGCTCCCATCCTCTAAAGTGAACATGGATTAAAGAGATTATTGTATTCCACTCCATCTCATCCCTCCCCTTCCTCATTCCCCCTGCTGTGGCAATTAGGTATGAGGCCGAGGCGTGAGAGTAAGAGAGAAAGGATGTTGATTTCTGTTCTTGGTTTACAACAATGCAGGTTTTTCTTGATCAGACAAGAGGTTTAGTAATTACTTTTTAAACTTGTAGCATAAATATATTATAGACAATATGTCCTCTCTATATAATTATAATTATTTACCATTTATTTACTACTACTTTCTCTCTCTCTTTCTCCCTCCCTTTTTTCAATATTAAGCTTTCAAAATAAATTTATAACAGGATTTGCGATGAACTATCTAATATCTTCAGTATATACTTAGAGAATGTGGAAAATAGGGTTTTTCACCCACCCCAAGAGCAACGGAAAACCCAGCATTCAGTACTTTATCTACAAAGGAACATCCACTAATCCACTCTTAATGCATGCTGATTTGGGAATGACTCAAAAATATAAATTCTCTGAAGAACTCTTTTAAGAGCATCCAGCAACTCTGTTGTATTGGAAGACTTGATTTAAAACCTAAAAACACTGTTCCATGCTTTCATGGAATTTTTAAAATTTAAAGTATTGCATAAAGAGACCATTTCTTTGAGTAGTAACTATTTATGAAAGGCTATCTCAAATTCCTTTGATTAAAATGTGCAATCTATATTTTCTGTAATAAGAAAACTATATGCATAAGGATAGCTATTCCAAATGTAGCTGTAAAATAACATGATTGTTATACCCCTATATCAGAACATATAATGGTTCAGTCCAAAGGTCTACCTGGACCAATGTCCTGTGAACAAGATTTCTCTGGGAAGTACAAAAGGAGTATGATAGCAAGAATTTCCCCCCTTATTTCATCTTTTTTACTCAGTAGGGAATAGATAAAATTATTGGTTTTGGTTTTGCTTAGATTCTCAATTTCCTAACTAATTTTATTTAGCCCTCATCTCTAGACTAGATTGAGAAGTAAGAAGTCAGTGCAATAAATATGTTTCTGTTCTGGTATGCATTTCTCTAAAGATATTCTTTGCACATTTCCACATGGCACAGTTTGGCATGCCCCAAACAAATAACCTATAGACTTCTAGACTTCTATTATGGCTTTTTAATCAATTTAAACTTGTTTTTTTGGCAATTTTAGTATGACATGGGCTTGCATCTTAAATGGCTTTGCTGTTTTGGTGGCAGTTTTTATTTGACTGTTAAGCTTTTCTAATTGTACTATATAAAATTTGTAATTCCTGGTTGTCTTTGACATTCACATGTTTTAATTACCTTTGAAATGATTATTACTTGCCTTATTGAAAAGCATCATTATCATACAACAGCTATATCCAAATAATGTTGATGAAGCAGAGAGGAACAAAATTAGATGGTGAGTTTACCTGAGCTGCAATCTAAATGACGTATACATTTAATTGCTGAGTATATTGTTTTAAACTCTCTCCAGACCTTTAGGGGAATGCCTGAAGAATGGCAGTATGAAGCTGACTGGGGGCCTCAGGGAAAGGGGTGTTCTGAAATCACCTGAAACAGTCAATAAGCCCTGCTCTGATCCTACCTGCCACTTGTCAGCCAAATTAACCTTCAACATCATGGGTGACAAAACAGATTTTACACATACTGTGTTGCGTTGAATGCTGTTGGCTTAAGGTAAGGTAAAAACACTACTTTAAAGTTGCTACAGGAAAGGAAGACCTAAGCCTGCCTTGTTTAGTGACCATTCACAGTTACAACACTGATGAAAAAGTAACTTTATGACCAATCCTCACCTTTATGACCTTTGCAGGTCTGTTAAGCAAAGGAAAGCTGAAGTAAAATCATAAGCATAGTCACAGTTTCACTTAGCGACTGCTTTGCTTAACAACCAAGTTGCTGGTCCCAATTGTGATAGCTAAACGAGGACTACCTGTACTGTGGGAAAAATCCCTTAAAAATATACTACCTATTTTTGATTATGTTGGCAACCTGGCAACAATGGGGACTTTAATAGAAGTGAATAGTTTGAGAAGCTCAACAAATATCTATGCTGATATTCTGGAACAAAGGATATTAGCTCTTTTTTTGTTGTTCAGTCGTTAAGTCGTGTCCGACTCTTCGTGACCCCATGAACCATATTGCGCCAGGCCTTCCTGTCCTTCACTGCCTCCCTGAGTTTGCTCAGTTTCATGCTCATTGCTTCAGTGATGCTATCTAACCATCTCATCCTCTGCCGTCCTCTTCTCCTTTTGCCTTCCATCTTTCCCAGCATCAGGGTCTTTTCCAAAGAGTCCTCTCTTCGCATTAGGTGACCAAAGTATCTGAGCTTGAGCTTCATTATCAATCCTTCCAATGAGCAATCAGAGTTGATTTCCTTTAAGATTGACTGGTTTGACCTCCTAGCAGTCCAGGGGACTCTTAAGAGTCTTCTCCAGCACCACAGTTCAAAGGCATCAATTCTTCGGCGTTCAGCCTTCTTTATGGTCCAGCTCTCACAGCCATACATTACTACTGGAAAAACCATAGCTTTGACTATGCGGATCTTTGTCGGCAAGGTGACGTCTCTGCTTTTTAATATGCTATCTAGGTTTGCCATAGCTTTCCTCCCAAGGAGCAAGCGTCTCTTAATTTCATGGCTGCAGTCTCCATCTGCGGTGATCTTCGAGCCCAAATAAATGAAGTCTGTTACTGCTTCCATTTCTACCCCTTCTATTTGCCAGGAATTGATGGGCCCAGATGCCATGATCTTAGTTTTTTTAATGTTGAGTTTCAAGCCAGCTTTTGCACTCTCCTCTTTCACCCTCATCAAGAGGCTCTTTAGTTCTTCTTCACTTTCTGCCATTAGGGTGGTATCGTCTGCATATCTGAGGTTATTGATGTTTCTCCCTGCAATCTTTATTCCGGCTTTTGATTCTTCCAGCCTGGCATTTCTCATGATGTACTCTGCATATAGGTTAAATAAGCAGGGTGACAGTATACAGCCTTGTCGTACTCCTTTCCCTATTTTGAACCAATCGGTTGTTCCATGACCGGTTCTAACTGTTGCTTCTTGGCCCGCGTACAGATTTCTCAGGAGACAGGTAAGGTGGTCTGGTACCCCCATCTCTTTAAGAATTTGCCACAGTTTGTTGTGATCCACACAATCAAAGGCTTTTGCATAGTCAATGAAGCAGAAGTAGATGTTTTTCTGGAACTCTCGTGCTTTCTCCATGATCCAGCGAATGTTGGCAATTTGATCTCTAGTTCCTCTGCCTCTTCGAAACCCAGCTTGTACATCCGGTAGTTCTTGGTTCACGTACTGCTGAAGCCTAGCTTGTAGGATTTTGAGCATAACCTTGCTAGCATGTGAAATGAGTGCAATTGTGCGATAGTTTGAGCATTCTTTGGCATTGCCCTTCTTTGGAATTGGAACATAAACTGACCTTTTCCAATCCTGTGGCCACTGTTGCGTTTTCCAAACTTGCTGGCATATTGAGTGCAGCACTTTAACAGCATCGTCTTTTAGTATTTTAAATAACTCAGCTGGAATACTGTCATCTCCACTAGCTTTGTTGTTAGCAATGCTTCCTAAGGCCCACTTGATTTCACTCTCTAGGATGTCCGGCTCAAGGTCAGTGACCACACCAGTATGGACATCAGGGACATTAAGATCTTTCTTGTATAGTTCTTCTGTGTATTCTTGCCACCTCTTTTTAATCTCTTCTGCTTCTGTTAGGTCCCTGCCTTTTTTGTCCTTTATCATGCCCATCTTTGCACTAAACGTTCCTTTGATATCTCCAATTTTCTTGAAGAGATCTCTAGTCTTTCCCATTCTATTGTTTTCCTCGATTTCTTTGCATTGTTCATTTAAGAAGGCCTTTTTATCTCTTCTTGCTGTTCTCTGGAAATCTGCATTCAGTTGCTTATATCTTTCCCTTTCACCCTTGCTTTTCGCATTCCTTCTTTCCACAGCTATTTGTAAAGCCTCATCAGATAGCCATTTTGCTTTCTTGCATTTCTTTTTCTTCGGGATGGTTTTAGTTGCTGCCTCCTGTACAATGTTATGGACCTCCGTCCATAGTTCTTCAGGCACTCTGTCTACCAAATCTAATCCTCTAAATCTATTCATCACCTTCACTGTATACTCATAAGGAACATGATCTAAGTCATACCTGAGTGGCCTAGTGGTTTTCCCTACGTTCTTCAATTTAAGCCTAAATTTTGCAGTAAGAAGCTCATGATCTGAGCCACAGTCAGCTCCTGGTCTTGTTTTTGCTGTCTGTATAGAGCTTCTCCATCTTTGACTGCAAAGTATATAATCAATCTGGTTTCGGTATTGACTGTCTGGTGATGTCCATGTGTAGAGTCGTCTCTTGTGTTGTTGGAAAAGAGTGTTTGCTATGACTAGTTTGTTCTCTTGACAGAACTCTATTAGCCTTTGCCCTGCTTCATTTTGTACTCCAAGGCCAAACTTGCCTGTTATTCCGATTACTCCTTGACTTCCTACTTTAGCATTCCAATCCCCTATGATGAAAAGGACATCTTTTTTTGGTGCTAGTTCTAGAAGGTGTTGTAGGTCTTCATAGAACTGGTCAACTTCAGCTTCTTTGGCATCAGTGGTTGGGGCATAGACTTGGATTACTGTGATGTTGAATGGTTTGCCCTGGATACGCACTGAGATCATTCTGTCGTTTTTGAGGTTGTAACCCATTACTGCCTTTCCCACTCTCTTATTGACTATGAGTGCAACTCCATTTCTTCTAAGGGTTTCTTGCCCACAGTAGTAGATATAATGGTCACCTGAATTAAATTCACCCATTCCCGTCCATTTCAATTCGCTGATTCCCAAGATGTCGATGTTTAATCTTGTCATCTCATGTTTGACCACATCCAGCTTGCCTTGGTTCATAGATCTTACATTCCAGGTACCTATACAATATTGTTCTTTACAGCATCAGACCTTCTTTTCGCTTCCAGATACATCCACAGCTGAACGTCCTTTCGGCTTTGGCCCAGCCGCTTCACTCTTTCTGGAGCTACTTGGAATTGCCCTCCGCTCTTCCCCAGTAGCATATTGGACACCTTCCAACCTGAGGGGCTCATCTTCCGGCGTCATATCTTTTAGCCTTTTAACATTGTCCATGGGGTTTTCTTGGCAAGAATACTGGAGTGGGTTGCCATTTCCTTCTCCAGTGGACCACATTTTGTCAGAACTCTCTGTCATGACCTGTCCGTCTTGGGTGGCCCTGCACGGTATAGCTCATGGCTTCACTGATTTACGCAAGCCCCTTCGCCACGACAAGGCAGTGATCCATGAAGGGGATTAGCTCTTTAGGAGATGCCTGTTCCCTATTCATGTATCCCCAGTCTAAGAGTAGTTGGGGAACAAGGACAGGTTCAAGACTGGCTCTAATGGGTATTATCTGAAGGATGTTGGGGAGTGCTGGATCAAATTTCTGATTACTTATGAACTTCAGAATGTGTTAGGCATCATTCTTCAATTAATCTGAGTAACATTAACATATGAAATAAATAAAATATAATCTAAATTTCCAAATGAAATATACTTCTAATAAATAAAAATAACCAAATGATGTCCTCTGGAACAGGAGATATGCATGGCTCCCACTCTCCAAGTTTTCTGGAAGTCCCTTAAGACCTGGTTCTGTTCCCAGGCATAGGGTTAGGATGTTTGTGCGACCCGGTCAAATCTTTTAATGTTATTGTTCTTTTGTCTAGGTGCTTAGGTTTTTAATTGTGTTTTTAAGTTATGTATTACAAATATTGTGAGCTGCCCAGAATCTTTTCAGAGTTGGGTGGCCCTAAAAATCCAATAAATGTTTGTGGATATTTGTGGTACAATAAAGTCAAGGTTAATGTGGATTTTAAAAATCATTATGTTAGATGTGCCATATTGAGAATATGGAATAGATACAAACTCAGATTGTGGCTGAGAACACCTTTGTAGATCTCAGCACAAGAAGCATTTTATAGACGATAAAATAATAGGCAAACACAAATGGCTAACTTATTGCAAAATACTAGAATTTTGTCAAGGAAAATGTAAAATAAAATCAAGAGAAGAACTGGTGGCAGAGGGATACAGTTGTCAATAGTTCTCTTATTTACAATTATTAGAAAGATTTAAAGTAGACAAAATAATTTATGGTTTTGAACATTGTAAGACTGAGTTTGAAATAGAATTGTGTACAAACGATGAACATGTAATTGCTAAAATTTATAAACTTTTATTGAAATTTGAAACAGAAGAAGAAGTGAAAGAATATATGATACAGTGGGCTAAAAATTTTGGTTATAATATACAGATGGAACAATGGGAAAATATGTGGCTGAAAGTATTGAAATTTACATTATCTTATAATTTTATAGAGAATTTTTATAAAATAATGTACTGTTGGTATATGTCACCAGAGAAATTATCTAGAATGTATAAAGGTACTTCAAATTTATGTTGGACATGTGAACAACAAGAAGGGACATTTTATCATGTTTGGTGGACATAAAAAACCTAGAAAATTCTGGATTCAAATACATACACTGATTCAAAGGATTTTAAGGATTAATATACAATTGAGACCAGAGATTTTTCTTTTGGGACTGATGGACAAACAGTTGGAAAAAAGTTATATAACATTATTTTTGTACATGATAACTGCAGCAAGACTATTGTATGCACAAAGATGCAAAGATTCAGCATTATCCACAATGGAGGAATGGCTGGTGAAGAAGATGGAACTTACTGAGATAGATAAATTGACTTATTTGATCAGAGAAAAGACAATATCTATGTTTATTGCTGACTGGAAACCCCTTATGGACTTTTTGTGTGAAACAAAAAAAAAATGAACTTATGATTTATCGTTTTGATGATTAGACTGGCTAGATTATACAGTAGAAAGAAGAAAGTTATATTGTAACCATAGTGTAAGAGGTAAATTAAAGAAAATCAGAAGCTACTTCTTTGTATCTTTTTTCTTTCTTTTCTATTTTTCCTTCCACCTTTTTTCCTTTCTTGTACTTTTAGCTTTCTCTTTGATTTCTTTCTTTTTCTTTTCTTTCACTTACTTTATATTATTTTGTATTAGTTTGTATCTTCCTTTTAAAAATATTTAATAAACATTACACACACACACACACACACACACACTTCAATAAATATATAGAAAAGACCTATGGAAGCTTGGTTTTGTATATAGTAACTGCAGCGAAATTATTATATGCACAAAGATGGAAAAATACTGAAATAGCCACAATGGAGGAATGGATTGTGAAGATGATGGAATTTGCAGAAATGGCAAAATTGACCTGTTTGATCAGGGACAAGACAACAAGTACTTTTATTAAAGACTGGAAATCTGTTATGGACTTTTTCCTGAAAATGGAAAAAAATGAATTGGTGATTTATGGATTTGCTGATTAAAAAGGATTGAATATGGGAAGAAGTGAATTATGATGTAACTTTAATGAGGGAGGAGAGAGAATAAATTTGTTTGTAACTGCTGTAAAGAAGATTGAAAGTTGCTTCTTTATATATCTTTTCTTCTTTTTTCTATTTGTAATTCTTAATCACTTTTCTTAATTTCTCACCTCATACTTTTTCTTTTTCTTTAATCTTACTTTATATTATTTCATGTTTATCTTTTATCTCTGTGAAAATTTCTAATAAAAATTCTATTAAAAAATCCAATAAATGTATAAATTAAAAGCCCATAGCCAGTATTATTGGTTCATAAACCCCCCATTTCCCTTCACCCCCACCCTGCAAAAAAGCCCCAGTATTTTTTTTGCCTATACACTCACCACATACAACAGCTCACCAGATATTTGGTATGTCCTTTTTTTCTTCTTCCTTTCTCCTATTTGGAATTAGCTTCTTAGTTACTTGTTTGTCTCCTGTTCCTATGTTTACTTGGGAAATGTTACCTAACAATTTCTAATTTCAAGTTCACATACAGAGAAAGTTATGTTATCCAGGAATAATGGGTATGTAGCCACTGTATTAAACCAGACGCTGTTTTGAGTTGAAGAACAAACCTCTCTCAAGATTCCTAAGTGGATTTTGCCCAGTAATTTTGCTGTTTACTTTAAACAAACTCTGACACCAGGCCTCTACCCAGCAGGCAGTGCTAACTGATCAATTTTCCTCTCACTCCCTGGAAAATGAGAACCAAAAACCAAAAACCAAAACACCTCTATTGTGAACAGTAATTGCTTTATTACTATACTGACAATTAACCCATGGTATAGTTATAGAAATTGGTAAGAAGAAATATAAAAACATCAAAAAATGCCATGCTACTGAACTCAATGAGCTGAGGATCTCTCTTACTCCTGTATACTCTACAGATTGAACAATTTTAAAGGCTCAGTACAGTTTAAATGCTCCACGTTCAACAATCAGATCTGTTAAAGTCTAATGTAGCAGTTTTCTTTACTCTCCATCCCCTGGCTGCTTATTGTCTTCCTCCCAGATGATCTTCTCCATCCTAGCAATCTGATCTGGTTTACTTCTCT
Organism: Liasis olivaceus; assembly: GCA_030867105.1. Taxonomy (NCBI): domain Eukaryota; kingdom Metazoa; phylum Chordata; class Lepidosauria; order Squamata; family Pythonidae; genus Liasis; species Liasis olivaceus. Next base: position 64,273,694 of record CM061351.1, read on the forward strand.
GTTCCCTGTCTTTCCTTTGGGAATTTTCCTCACTGGGGAGAAAGCCTCTCTCCTTCCCTGGTCCAAATGTTGGCAACCAAGGCTTCTTATTACCTTGTGATCTCAGGTAGACAGAGACAGGCGACCCTGCAGAGGAGAATGCTGTCCTCTTTCTCCCTTACTTATTCAAGTTATCTTTCTTTCCTTCCTGCTTTGAAGAGAGAATGGACTTCTCAGTTTTGTTTCTTATTCTCTTACCGCATTAAGCTGTCTGTCTTAAGCTACTTTTTTCTTTTCCCTCTTTCTCCTTGCCATGACACCATTTGTCTCTTGTGAGGCACCTCCTACCTCATGCCTTTGTCCCCCTCCCTAAGCATCTCTCTTCCTCTCACACTCACAACTCTCTCCTTTTCTCACCTTTCCTAGGTTTCAAGTTTCATTTCTGCATTTTCATTCCTTGGGTCAACCCCACCCATCTTGATCGATTACATGCCATCAAATCATTGTTGATTCCTAGTGACCACGTAGAAAGATCTTCTCCATGATGATCTGTCCCTCCATGATGAACTAGTCCTTCAGCTCTTCCAATGGTCACTACTGTAACTGAATCTACCCACCTTGCTGATGGTTGTCCTCTTCTTCTCTTTCCTTCCACCTTTCCCAGCATTAGAGCCTTCTCCAGAGAGGTAGGTCTTTGCATATTGTGTCCGAAGTAGCATAATTTGAGCCTGGTCATTTGTGCCTTGAGTGAGAATTCTGGGTTGATTTGTTTGACGATCCATTTATTTATTTTTCTTGGCTGTCCATGGTATTCTCAGGAGTCTTCTCCAAGTTCAAAGTTCAAAAGTGTCAATACTTCTAAGTCCAACTTTCCCTTCTATAGAGTGTCACGGAATATCGTGGCTTGCATAGTTTTGATATTTTGTACGTATAGACACATCACAGCATTTGAATATCTTTTCCAAGGCCTTCATGGCTGCTCTACCAAGTGCTAATCTCTGGGGTATTTCTTGAGTCTCTAATTCTGACTCCTCCCCCTCTTTTTTTCCTTTGACAAGCCTCTCATCTCTTCCTCTGATATCTATCATCTCTGATGGTGTTATTCCTCTTTCTTCTTAACAATAAGCTGTCTTCTGCTAAGCTCCTACCAACTTCCATTTAACTTTTAACTCTAGCCTATCTTATCTCTCCTTTCTGTCCAGCAATACTTTCAAAGAGGCAGTTCCAGGTACTTGAGGAATTAGCCTCACTGTCTGGTTCTATCCCTTTCTGGCTGCTGTGAATCCCTTTGAGCTGGCCCAAAGATGCACAAGTCTGCCACATTAATAAGAGCAGAGCAAATCAGTAGAAGCTTTGGCTTAGATTTTAGAGCTTGGTCAAAAACTTTCCAGAAAGGAAAAGGTATTGTGAGAAGAGAGAAAAGGGAACTGTATAAGGAAGCAAAATAAAAAGTAGTATCCATTTGTGAAATTTTGGAAGAATATCCCAACAGGAAAAGCCTTGAAAGAAAGAAAAAAAATGTTTCCTGCCCTTATTCAGCTACCATGAATGAAAAGAGACAGAAAGAATTCTCTGTGGTAAATATAAAAAGCGTGGAGGTCAGGCACTTTGAAGGCATATTAGGACAAGTGAAAGTTGAATTTGTATTATTTTGCTGACATGTACAGATATATGGCCACTATAAAATGTAATAACATGAATATTAAAATGGTAGACAGAAGACTTCAGATACAGAATTTATTCAATCAATTTGTTCTTATACACTGATTGCATATTTTATTTTATTTTTTTGCATAACATTTAGGTATATGGTGGCACTTCACATTTACATGATTATAAAGGTACATGACTTTGTCAAAGAAATGAATTATTGTATTTCTTCATGAAAGAGTATTATACAAGAAATTTACATATGTCATACATTATTGTGACAACATTTATTCCAACTACAACTTATAGCTAAGTTATAGGTAATTACAACTTAGAGCTAAGTTCAGCAGTGTGAATATTTATTTTCTACAAATGAGCTTTAAACGCAGTGAAACAGTACAGATGCATTTAAAATGTGGAATTGGAAAGAAAGGCTAGAGAAGTCATATTTTAAAATGTATTTGGTATTTTAGTTAAGAACTGTATATATTCACAAAAAATAAACAAACAAGGGTGGTCAGATCAAAATAAATAAGTCTTTCACTTTCTTCAGTATTCAGATCTGACATTTTATTTCTTTTTATTTCTTTTTTTCAAAAGACAGGAAAATAAATCTGTATGTTTTAATCACAATTATTCCTGACATAAGGAGATTTTGTATGCAACATCCTTTATGTAAAAAATGCTTAGCTTATATACATTTAGGAATTCTTAAATGTATGCTTTTAAAATGTAAATTTCCCAGTGTAAGCTGGTTTTGAAATGGCTTTCAAATACCACTATCAGTATGTAATTTTCAGCTTATCTTGCAAATAAAGAAATTTTAGGCTGTTCTCCAAAACTTTTCTCTGATTATTTTTTGTTTAAAATAAGGCAGGCATAGGTATCTGGTACAAACCGTGATGATGAAACATGCATTATGATATCACAACACAAATCCTGGCCTTTTGTACTTGGATCCCCCTGCCAGAGATGAATATGTAAGTCATGGGGTTTATGTAATGAAGTCATGATACACATTTCATCACTTGTCTCCCTTGGCCCCTTTATGGATCCCTTTGAAGATTATATTGGGGGGAAAATGTGTGTTCCTCTTGCCTAACAATAACAAATAAACATAAATGCTGCATGCATTATGACTGAGCAATAAATCATTATTTTGCAGTGAATGAACACCTTTGCTTCAGCTTGCTGATAACATATAATTTAATGCTTTTGCTCAGTTAACCAGATAACAAATGCAGTATGTAGGGCATTAAAAAAATGTTAATAAAAGAAGGAATGTTAGCCAATATCCCTGAAATTCAACAAAACCAACATCTATTTCATAACATTCAATTCCAAAAATCACTTAGAATTTATATTTGTTGCCCTAGTTGGAGTACATTTGTACCTATGCGCTAATTGCAAGAAAAGATTGAAAACACCCAATTAAACAATAACAATACTAAAAATGGTAAAATAGAATTTTGTTTAAAATAATATTGGGAGAGTATATTATACTATATAATCCATTGACAAGGGAAGCCCTACGGTAACAAATGCATAGTGCCAAAATTGCATTTAGCATTACCGTGAACAAAGACTTGACTGAATATTATACAAATAGGTAACCCAGGGAACCTTCCTTTTTCTTTAGCACAAATCTAAAATAAGTTGCCATGTAACAGCATTTCTTTGACACAGTAGAATGGAAAAATCTTTTTCATCTGCAGAAATTGTTCTCATAATATATTATGCACTAGTGCAGAAGTAACATGAGCTATTCATTCTTTGATGTTCATGAAACTTTTATTCCTGAAAAAGTATATCTCTAATCATACTTGGTATACAACCTGAGGACTTGTTTGACCTTGCTAGAAATGAAAGAAAAGTAAGTCCAATCTCATATAAACACCTACCACTGTTTCTATGTTGCCTATTTCAGAATTTATCTTCATGGATGTACTGTAATAAAAGCATATAGCAGCCAGTGCAACCTTGCTGAACAGTGAGGTATAAAAAGGGGGGAACAATTTTGAACTTTAGATGTAGATTTAGGCTGTATTCTTCATTTGTGGAGGATCCTCATTCTGGGAAAAATATGATAAGTGGCACATTCTATTTCTTGTTGGAAATTATATGGAATAATTGATCTAGTTTCCTAGTTAGATGAAAAATTAATCAGGGCTGAACTGAATTTTAATTAAGCTCTATGGCAAGACTAAGAACTTTTCCAGATATTCTTGACTTCCAACATTCCCAACCTGTATGAGTAATGATTGGGCTGATGGTGTCAGGTCTGCAAGTCCAAAGAATCATCTGGCACAACCTGGGACTAAGTTTGTACTATGAACAGATTTGCCACCAATTAAGACAATTGATAACTCTTCCTGACAGAGAAGGATTGGGACAAAGAATTCTAGTTTCCTTTCTCTCTGGTGATTACTATCCAAATTGCCATTCTTCCTATTTCAAAGCTAATGACCTTTTAGAAACTATTTGTGCAATTGCTAATTATTTGATTAGGTCATATAATATCTAGCTTGGCCATTTAGTGCTTTCCCCAAATTTCTGAGATGTTCTACCTAACGGAATAGTGTAGATTCAGTAGCAATCTAAAATGACTCGCTACTTTCATTACAGTAATTTAACATATATAGCACACCTCAGTTGTTTTCCCAGAATGTAAATATCTAAATCCACCTCTTGTTAAAGGAAAATTATGTGGCAGTTTTGGCTGAGGCAGGTCTGAGACAACTAAACTGCTTGAACTATATATGTGACACTCACCATTTTTATATACTCAGAGAGCCAGCATAATAGGACATTTTTATTGTTCATAGTGGACAAGTCTTTCATGTCTAATACATGAATTACATTTAGCTTGATGGGTCGATAAGTATCCAGTGCAAATTTAAACAGTAATAACTCATTCTTTAGGGCAGAGGATTCTAGGCAGCCTTCCTTTTCCACCTACAACAAGCTGTAGCAGCACTACTGTCCCACCTCATGCTGGAGGAGAAGCCCAACCATCCGAGTGTAGCAGATCTGACCTCTACATCCATTTGGACAATGAGACCAATCTTGGCTCCTCTACTTAGGGTCATATTGCCCTTCATGAGGAAAATAAGAACACAGAAATACAAATAAGCTGTCTTGAAAGTTTTATTGAGTACTAATTCTGGGAAATAGCTACTGAAATGCTGTACATTTCACCATATATTACTTCCTAAAATATTCTTACAATGATAAATGGTTACCTCCACTTATTTATTTCCACATTTGCATTAAGGAAACAGGTGATTTGCTTCTGAAATGTAGAGCCTTGCATTTGAACCTGCAATACATCTATATTTGTTACAGCTGAGAACATTAAAAGCTCTTTTTAAAATCAACTGCTTCCAAGAATGATAAAATTATAGCAGGCCTGGTCATACCAATTCATAATAAATATGAAGCAATAATCTCACAGAGTGTGCTGTAACTGACTAAGCTGAAATTTGTGAGGAATTAGCTATCCTGACTTGGAAAAACTCTACACACACAACTGTCCTTAGTCCAGCACACATTTGTTTCTTCAAGCTCTGTTCCTCAGCACTTATATCCCTGCTGGCCACATCTCTGGCAGGCATACACCCATAGGGCTCTTTTCTATTAATATCAAACCTTTGGCTCTCAAGAGGTGTACTAGAGGTATAATCAGCAGCATGGTCCTAGTTTTGTATTCCTCCAGGTAGTTATGGGAGAGAGGGAGGAATATCTATCTACTTATCTATCTATCTATCTATCTATCTATCTGTCTGTCTGTCTGTCTGTCTATCTATCTATCTATGGAGCAGATCATTATGGAAAAGGCTGGTATATCTGCTGGAATGTCCCATGAATTGGCATCTTGTTCTGCTATGTCTTGCTCAGTTTTGTGGCATGATTGAGGGAAGCGTTAAAGTGCTTGCATTTATGTATTCAGTTTGGATCACCTTTTTCATTTACTTGAATTTGTGGGAAAAGGAGAAAACCAATCTGCCTTTCACAGGTTGCCTCTTCAATTCAGCAAGTTTAATTGGTTTTGATACTGAGTACAAGTGGCCCTCATTATTCACGGGATTCCATTTCAGCCAAACAACTGTGGATAACGAGATCAGAAAGGAAAAAATTTATGCACACACAAAAGCCCAACCACCATTTTGCACATGCATGAAATGCACAAAAAGCATTACAGAAATGTGAGTACATGAAAGCCTTTACCACAGATAACAAGGTCCAGTCTGTATTTTCCAACCATGATGAGAATAATGAGAATAACTTAGAGTTACTTTATTTCAATATTAGTTGTAAAAGTTAAAGTAAGAAATGAGTAACAAGAGCCAGTTACAAAATTTGATAGTCTTGCAGCCTTTAGATATTATCAGGAGGAGAGGAGAATTCATGTCAGCTCAGGGCTAGTTCTAAATCTGAGGAGACCTTCAGCAAATTGGAATCCTCCCTATATCCTGTATCAGTAAGCCTTGACAAGCAGGTTACATAGCTCTTGACATAACATTGCTTTAGTGTGTTGTGGGATATTGAAAAGAGTGTTTCAGGCCATCCAGCACAGAAGTTCAGAGAAGCCATGACTTGTGGGCCCTTTTGCCATATGTCAGTTTTGGCAGCTGTCCAGGAGACCTGATTGGGAAGTTGAATGCCAAAGAATCCAAAGAAATGTATTTCCAGTACTGTGGGTAGCAAAGTATGCTCACAACCTAGCTTTAGACAGTGATTTCTCCAGTGAAAGCCACTTCAGTCTGATTCTAGATATTCTATACAGAATTCAGCTGACATGGCTCAATGTCACCTGGGCACAGAATATGTGCACGCACAGATTACACATACATATCTAGTTTATTCACAGAAGGGGAAAATTTAGAGTCTTGGGACACAGGGTTTACAGCTTGCGAAGTTGCTACCTCATTATCTCATCCTATTTCTGTTGGTCTCAAATGCTGCAGCTGCTGATAAAAGTGAAAGATAGAAGAAATGAAACGAATGCCTCAGATTCATCTGAGAGACAAAGAAAGCAGCAGGTAGATTTTTAGTACCCTATATTAAAAAGGTACTACTAGATCAAGAAATCCTATAAATTTTAGACTAATATTACAAGAGGGTAGATGTTGTGATGAATGCAAATAGTCACATTTTGCCACCTCAGGTTATATGCTGGGCTCGATATTCTGAAATGTTGCCTAAAAAGCCTTCTTAGGAAAATGAAGAAACTATCAGGATTTTCTCATGGGAAGAAAGTTCATCCCGTTAGCTTTACAAAACAAGTGTTGAGATAACAAAGTATCTTGTGATATTATTATGATTTTGTCTACTGCCGCCTACTGAAATTGTGTATGTGTGTTAGTTATTCAGTAGGAGTGTTTTCAACTGGCACTATAAGGGAGGGTTACAATGCCCAACCTGTCCAGTGTGTGTATGTGTGTGTGTTTTTAGTCTTACAGTTAACCATGTAGGTTTATAGGTTATGTAGTCTTAACAAGTAACTAAGTAGTGAACCTCTTCTCTGAGAGTGTTTTTAACTAGAGGCTTTGCAGTGATAAGTTTTGGAAGCTAATATGAGAAGAAGTTTTTGTTATATCCTATCTTTTGTATGCAACTTGTATTTTATGAAGTTTTTGCATTTTTTTTTTCAATAAAGACCAGTTAGCTTATATTTTCTGACTGGAGTTTCTTTGGAGTTCAGGATATGGACATTGCTACTTGCAAGCTCTCATGCTGATGTGTATTTTTCCTGAGAGCAAGGTTTATGGGTCTTTTGCTGCACTCTGCTCAACAGGTTATGGGCCCAGAGCCCACAGATACCAGGGCTAAGAGCCCAGAGCACCCAGAGAGCACAGATCCCAGAGCCCAGGGTTCAGGACTAAGTTTTAAAGTCCGGAGGGGACCCAGTATGCAGAACCAGGACCAAGTGCCCAGGACTGAAGACTGAGGACTGAGGTCGGTGGTTCCGAGGAACAGGATTCCAGGCGTGAGGTTCCAGGAATGATGTCCAAGGCATGACTCCAGGCATGCTGAAAGTGAGGACTTAAATTCCTGAGTGACGGGTGATTTATGGCTTTATTACCCTGCCTGTGACTTTTTCTCTGTGGTTGTGTGCTTGTTTTAAGTGAAATATGGCAGCAGTTCCACCTACAGCAGTGAGCCTTCCGTTTGAAAGGTTGAATTCAAAGAATTACCAAACATGGAATATAAAGATAAAATCTTTTTTCATGAGAGAGGGGCTTTGGAGTTATGTGGACAACGCACCCCCGGCGGCACCCATGGATGCAGAGCAAGCTTTGATGGACCGTGCATATGGTAATTTGTTTTTGGGGCTTGAGTCGTCTGAATTGGTGCATGTTCGTGGTTTGAACACTGCTAATGCATGTTGGCTAGCTTTGCGTGGGATCTATGCAAGGGAAACTGCATCTGCTATCATGAGTTTGACAAAGCAGTTGTATAACCTTAAGTTGGAGCCAGGAGCTAATGTAATTGAGCACCTGAATAAGATGAAAACTTTGTTTGCTGAGTTGGCAGATCGTAATCTGGTCATTCCCGAGCAACAAAGAGCATGTATAATTCTTTCAAGTCTGGATGAGTCATTCAACATATTAGTAGAAGCCGTACAGACACTTAAACTCGCTGACCTGACCGTGGAATATTTAACAAACAGGTTACAAGAAATTCAATGTACACGTGACTTGCAGACTAATCCTAAGAAAAGACTTGATAACGTAAAGCAGCAACTTTCTCCAGCTGGCACGGAATGTGCGTATTTGGTGAGAAAGTGTTTTCGCTGTAATTCTACCAAGCATCTTATAAAAGACTGTCCTATGAAAAATCAGCCTGCTGAGAGTTCCAGAAGGTTTGTCCGTCGTGGAAAAGCAACAGTTAAGAAACAAGGGAGTACTAGGCTGGTGTCTGCCTTGATTTCTAACAGAGACAAACGTAATGCTGATAAGTGGTTACTGGACTCTGGTTGTAGTGAAATCATTGTAAACAATGAGCAGTTATTGTTAACTAAATGTAAACCTAAAATTCAACAGGTTAATTTGGCTGATGGTTCTGTAGCTAAAGTAACCATGCAAGGTGAAGTGTTCATACCTTGTTTGGGAGAAGTGGTTTCTGATGTACTCTGTGTTCCTGCACTTGATTTTTCTCTTCTCAGTGTCCCTGTATTAACTAGCATTGGTTATTCTGTTACATTCCAAGGTTCTGAATGCTATGTTACAAAAGAGGGGGCTGAATGTGCAAGAGGGAGAATGGTTAATCAATTGTATGAAATGCTTCCTAAACAGGATGTGTTAATTGGAAGTTGTGCTGGTAATGTTCCTGTACATGATAAATGCATTCATTATTATCATAGAGTACTAGGTCATCCTGGATGGAAGTGTTTGTCAAAAACGGCCAAAGTGTATCCAGAACTGAGATTCAAGAAGTGTTCTAAGTTTCTTGATTGTACTGTGTGTAAGCAATCTAAGATAAAATGTGCCCCTGTTGCCAGAGAAAGCAGCAGGATTTCTACAAGACCATTTGCTCTTGTGCATGCTGACTTAGCTGGTCCGTTTCCTCCGAGTGAGGGGGGAGCAAGATTCATGTTTGTTTTAGTGGATGATAAAACACGTTTCACATTTTGTTATTTGTTGAAACAGAAGTCTAAAGCATTCTCTCGTTTCAAAGAATTTGTGTCTATGATTGAAAAAAGACATGGATATCAAGTAGGGAGTTTGCAGACTGACAGAGGGGGTGAATTAATGAGTCTTGAGTTTAAAAATTGGCTACGTAAGAAAGGCATTTGCCACAGATTAACAAATGTGGGCATGTCTGCTGAGAATGGCATTGCTGAGCGCAAGATTGGTGTTTTGAAAGTAATCAAAGATAGTTGTTGTATGGTAAACATCCATGCTTAAAGCATCTGTGTGCATGTGGAACTTCCTGAGAGCAAGGTTTATGGGTCTTTTGCTGCACTCTGCTCAACAGAAACTTATTTTGATATCTTGAGAATTAATAATTTGTCAAGTACTGCAGATCTTGAACATTAATTCCCAGAGACTTCTAAGTATGTATGATGCTTTGACAGGATTCTGTAAGTGGAAATTCAAGTATTATAACTTAGTGAGAAACTATGTATAATATAATATATGTGGGCCAGATCAGACCTGTATGCTGCAATACGCATCTAAAGAAATAGTCACTAGACTATTTGGATGGAAATGGTACTTCCTTTAAATGTATATCTTGCCAAGGGATTTCTCTCTTTTTTTAGTAAGAACAGTGAAATAACTCCAAAGACACTTCTCTTTGGTGGCATTTCTTGCAATGACCATTGACTAACCACCCTGGGGTTTAAAAAAAAAATAACACCTGTATCTAGTGTTCATCCTACCATGCATTAAAAAAGCCTCCTAATCAGCACTCAGAAGAATTAATGAGAAATAAAATGTATATCCCTAATTAGAGCTCGATAGCTCAGTATGGCACTTCCAATTTATTCAGTTTCTACAATACCATGTTAACCTTCAATTTAGCCAGAAGTGTGAGGAGAGGTTAAAATTCTAAAATAAAAACAGAAAAATAATGATGCAATGCAGTATGTTCTAACAGCAAATTAAAATCAGGGGATGGATCAGTACTGTAAAAGGAGAAAAATAGCAAAGGTACAAGTAAATAAAAGTTGTTTGTTTCGTGCTTAAAATGACTGTGCATCAGGTACATATTTGTGGGGAATAAGTTCCCCGAAAAAGAGCACCACTGTTGAAAATCTTTTTTCTTAGTAGCTACATGCTCCTATATGGTTCTAGAGAAGAGCTTCTAACAAAATCTTGATCAAATCCATGCTGGTAAAATGTAGCAATCTTTTGGAAACCTGGATCTCAAACTGTATAGGGCTTTAAAGGTTAAGAGCAGGATTTTAAATTACATTCAGTAATAAACCTGTAGCCATGGTCACTGTTTCAGAACTCACATGATGTGCTCCATCCTGATCAGCGGTTTAGGAACTGTACTCTGAACCAGATTCTGAGTAATTGTCAAGGACAGCCTGAAGTACAATTCATTTCAGTAAATTACTCAATGGAATAGATCACTGATAACAGTAAACAGGCTATCTTCATCCCAAATGGGCACAGTGCTACATGACACTGATGCACTAAGGCATCAAAAACTAGGTAAGAATTAATAGCATTTCTAAGCAGATTGTTATGGGAAATATTTTCCTGTTCAGAAAAGATTGAAACTAATCATTTCAACTTCCGGAGGAAGAAATGACGGAATGAAGACGGCTCTGTGAAAAGTGGAGCTGATGACCACAGCAAAGAACGAAGAGCTGATGAATAGACTGGCTTTTCAGAACCTCTGCAGACAAGGAAAGGATGGGAAATTGCCCACATGTGCTCTGAACAGTTGCTTCTTGCAAGGAGACTGCAGGGCAGCAGTCCCTGGTGGGTTTTGAGCACTGGGAGATGACGGGAATAACATTCTTGTTTGCAGTCGTGGTTGGTGCCTTTTAAAGGACACTAAATTAGCAAACTTCATTTTCTGATTATGTTCGGAAATGTTAATTACTTTTAAGCTATTAGAGACCTTTGGATCAACAAGTCTGAAAACAATGGGTGACTTTGCCTTCAATCCTTAACGAAAGAAAATTTTAATCATAAGCTTAAGAATTTAAAAAATTTGAAATAAACAGCAAAAAGCTAAATAAGACTTAGATCTTAGAAAGTTATAAATGGATTAAGGGTCCAGATAAATTTGGAATAAGATTTTGGAATTAATTATCAAGAATTTTTCCGGTGGGGAATAGATTTGTTTGGACTTTTACAAGACAAAAAAAGGATAAGTAGTTTTAAAAATTGGACACAAGAGGTAACTAAAGATTTTAGTTAAAGAAGAAAAATACACAAACCTGATTAACAGCTAATTAACTGGTACTTATAAAATGATACAAAACATTATAACATTTAAAATGTTGAAGGACACTTTTGAAAAATGGAATCAGATGTTAGTATCAACAATGTCAATAGCAATATTGCTTCTATGGACAGACTGTGTCCAAAAGATGTTACGGAAGAAATGGCAGCTGAGGAACAAGTTTTATTTGACAAGACTGAGATGGCATCGAAAGTGGATCTACAAATGACAGGCTACAACACTGACATGGAAAAGGATGTCTCACTGGACATATAAAAGAAACCAGTTGATGTTTTAAAAATTAAAAGGAAAATACAGATAATAAACCAAAAGAGTGACCTGGATAATTTTTTTTTATATTGGATTTGCAAAAGAGGCTTGTTAAAGCTTTGTAGAATCTTGTGAGAAGGAGCAAAGAAGAAATGAAAAGAAATCAAATTCTACAACATTATTTGAATGAACTAAAGGTCAAGACTGTTCGAAGTAAAAGGAAGGAATATAAAGCTGGTTTATTTGATCAAGGTTAAAATAAGATACGTTGTTATTTCTGGTAACCCTTAATGGACTTTCTGCTTGTAAGGTTTACCCCATTCGTCTCAGAGAAACTCTTGTGACATGTGTGTTCAGCAAAGAAGTTTACTTAAGCGTGACGTAAGTAAGTACAGACAAAGCCAGGGTTGGCTTGGCATTGCTTACATGGTATTTTATAGCTTCCCCATTCCCGTGCTTTACCTGTTGCTTAGTTACAGATTACCCGCAGTAATCCCCCCTCGCCCAAATGGCAGATTCAGTCAGGTGCTTTTGTCTTTCTGATTGCTGTCTATGGGTTGTGCTGTTATTACCTTTGTTGGGTTTGCCTCTTTGCATGCAAAGCCCGGAGTTCTCGATTGTCCATTGATTGCTTCACTTCTGAGCCTCTGTGCTTTCCTTTGTTTGCAGCGCCCGAGGGGAAGCTGCGCTGATACAAAGTATCTGCTTGCGGTTTTGAGTTAAGTACCACCACCTGTCTGTAATCAGCTCGCGGTTTCACTTCCCCTTTTTGTCTGCTTGCGCCTAGGTGGTGACATTGACTTAGGCTAAGCTGAGCAGTTCCTTTGCTGTGCTGGGCTGTGCCGGCTGAATCTGACACTGCTGACACTAGGACTGAAAAGATGATGTTTTATGGATTTGTCTATAGATAAGAGATAGGATATGGGATGAAGAGATCAATGGTTGTAAACTAAGAGGGGATAAAGAGTTACAAAAATTGTTTAAACTTGTGATGAAGGTTGGAAGTCACTTCTTTATATATTTCTTTTCTCTCACTTCACTATATTTTTCTTTTTCTTTTCTTTTCTTTCTTTTCTATTACTATTTTCTAGGTTTTTTCTTCTCCTTTGTACCTTTCACTCTTTTTTCTATTCTTCTTTCTTTTTTTTTAGTTTGTATTAGATTTTATATTGTAATTAAAATCCTTAATAAAATTATATATATATATATATATATATATATATATATGTATATATGTATATATGTATGTATGTGTGTATGTATGTATGTATGTGTGTATGTATGTATGTGTATATATATATATATATATATATATATATATATGTATGTATGTGTATGTATGTATGTATATATATATATATATATATATATATATATATATATATATAAAAGAAAATACTTCTCGTTGCAAATGAATCATCTACTTCTATTTGATTTAGTTTTAGTTCTTTGGTTCCCATATAGTTCATTACTGATCCCAGATATTAGTTTAACATATTTTATATTTCCTTGAATTGGATTAAATTGAGAAATAGAGGCAGATAAATAGGTTATGTAAAGGCCTGTCATTGTTCCTGTATGACCACAATATCTTAACAGTTGATGTTTTAAAAGTCATCTCAGCCAGCAACTCATTAGGTGATCAGGCATGAGCTGCTGTTCTCCTATGTTCTTTATTAACTGTAGCATGGGAATAAAAATTAGGTTAACTAACAGAATAATTGCAAGAAATAACATTAACAGTAGAGTTTTATAACAAACTTTGTGGCAATTCCTTTGTTCCAACTTTGTGGAAATCCCTTGGGAAGGAATTTCAGTTGATCCAAAAGAGAGATGGAGTAAGCATTCCAGCAGAGATGCTCAAGTATGTAGACATGTCTATTCATGACTGCAAACTTCCTGATATTTATGCAGGCCAAAGTCCCTACATTTTGCTCTAATTAGTTTCTCTCTCCTTAAGTCCTGCATGTTCTTGGCTTGTAAATCCTGAAGCTTTGAACATAATTGAAGGAGGAATTGGAGATACTCATCACACAATGACATTCAGTGAGGGGATGATTTCAACAAGCCATTAGCCATTTGTGGAGAGGGATAAAATGTTTTTCTTTTAACTTGATTTATTTAGATTGAAGAGGTAGTCTATGACTGTAGTTATCTCTCTCTTTCTCTCCACCCACCCACCTATTTAGAGTGATGGAAACATAACTGGCTAGAAGGAACAACAAATTATTTCTATTATTATTTGATAGTCAGAAAATAATTATAGATTTTCCAAATAGTCAGAAGAAATCACACCCCCCCCCCAACACTTATTTCTGAATGGAACATTCCCAGGTTCTTTTTAAAAAGCTTTTTAAAATCACTTTTTATTGTTAGCCGTACATCCTGCGTGTGGTAACAGTATATTGGCTTGCATAGCAGTCCCTAGATTACAGATCTTAGCTTGCATGTCCTAATGTAAAGCAGTCTTGGGGCAAAACTGGGCTTTGGCTATGACCAGCATGAAAGAAGCACTTTGAAGTGGCTTAGACACATACAGAGAATTAATGAATAACTTGCAAAAGAAATATGAAGGAAAATTCAATGGAGAAGAAAGGGAGGATTATGAAAGTCATGGAGCTGATGAGATAATCAAAAGCAGAGAACTCTAAGGAACAAAAGGCAATGGATGAAGTGGTGCATTGATGTTCTTTTTGTTATTTCATGCCCTTAATTTCTTTGCACACCCAAGAGAATAATCTAATGGTTATATATTTATTTATATATGTATGCTTTTAGCTGGTTATAAGTTAAATAAATAAATAATTTGTGTGACATAATTTGGGAATATTTAAGAATGTGATATACTATTGCATCATTATTACATTTTAAAACTTTAAATGATCCATCCACATACTCTGGGAAACAAACCATAGAGTCTACTAACACAATTACCATAACTTTATGAAATGTGCACTATGTTTCCAAAAAACCATATTTTTCCAAATTAGGAAATATCTCATGATATAATACTGATAACAGCCTATGAGATAGGTTAAGGGTTAATTTATTAACTCAAAACATCTCTTCAGCATTAGAGGCCATAATACAACATTTTTATTAAAATAAATTCCAGCTGCTGCTTCTCAAAGGAGAAGAAATGAAACTTGCTCATGGAGAGAACATTTAACATAGACTTCACCTTTTTTATACCTCCTTGAATACCAACTTGTTGGGATAGAGTCAATTGATAGGGTCTTAGTCATTTAATGGAGAATATGCTTGAGCAAACTCAAAATTAATAAGGGGGTACTCTCCTAGACTCTGCATGATGCTTAGAACATATCCAGACCTATTCACAAGGAATGAGAAAGTAATTCTTTCTTTTTCAGGTACAACTATCTGCACAACTTGGGGGTGTATGAAATAATACATCATTATATTTGATTGTGGAGGAACATAAGAATTTCTTGATTTATTAATGTATTTAAAGAAACATGTTTTTAAATCATTACTATGCAAGCTTTATAAGCAAGGGAGGAATTTCTGGGCAAAGCACAATAGTTGAATGGTTTTCTTATCACACCAGTATTTAAAGGGCATCTTGTAACCAATAATGTATACTCTAGGGAATACCTAAAGTAGAAGGCAAACAACAAAAACAAAAAAAAGCTTTTTAGAAAGTCTAGCTACAATGTTTCATAAGGTCTTCCTTATAAATTATTAAAGAAAATGTTTTTTCAGGTCATCACCACCAGCTAATAGGCCTAGCTTGTAATACAGAATTGCTTGAAAAGCTGGAACAGAGCAATTAGCTGTTATAAATGTATCATGACTGGCAATAAAAGTCAGCCTTCAGTAAAAAAATGACATTAAATCAACTACATTATAAAATTTCGCAAGTAAATCATACTTCCAAGAATACCTTGCTATTTCCTTGAACCACTGCAGGTTCTTTCACATGTCACAGCAATAAACCTTCCAGATAGAAAGGCAGCAGGAGTCTTTATCTCAGAATTATTAAAAAAGCAAATGATAATGAGTAAACAAAGAGACAGATTTTTTTTTTAAATTAAAGGAAGGATTGGGAGCAAGGTGCACATGGCACCCTCCAGTGGTATCCCTGTCAATCAGTATTGGAGGCCATGAGCAGGTCATTCACCACTTGTAACAATGTCTCCTAGTTAGGCTATTTGCTTTTCTGGTTAAAAATAATTGAATCAGTGTTCCCATATACAAAAGAGATTAAAGGGGTAGATTCAGGAACATCACTGAAGTGAAAGCTATACTTGATGCTTACCAGGATTCTGGTAATCCTGGCCACTTTAGTCTTGTGACTAAATCCATGTCACTCCCCTTTCATCTTCTTAGCCTCAACAGATACTGTGTTGTTAAATAATTGAAGCAAAATTAGTCCGGCGACTGAGAACAAATTCTTTATCCAGCTGAGGAAACAAAACAGGCAATACAAGGAATACCCAGCCAATAGTACAAAAATGATTCCATGGCCCTAATGCAGTATTGTTGTGAAAACAGAGGGTATTCAGTAATAATTTAGCAATAAGGGGCCTTTTTTAAATTATTGAGTTTTGTTATTTTCTGTAATTGTAATGTCTACCACTTGATAATGAAAAAAATATTCTCCCCACAGTTAGGAATTATAGGAAATGTAGTACATTAGTGGAGGATGTCTACGATGTTTCTTTCACACTGCCAAGCTGTGGAAGATTGTGGGCATGGAAAGTGTTGTTTGAGAGACTGCCTTGAGAAAGAAAAAAGAGATGTAAAGTACCTTAAAAATTGATGAACCTCTTCATTAAAGTGAAAAGGTGTTTTCAGGTATAGTTAGTCTGTATTATGTTCATCTATAAAATATGTATTCAGTAGTGCTGACCAGAAATATTGATTATGTATTACACCTCAAGAGTTTTTAGGTCTTTTCCCTTGTCTGCTACTAATAAAGTTTAGCAGCTCCTGAGACAAATAAAAAGATCATTACCCAGAAGATCTCAGCAGGGAGACTGACCAGGTGTTGGCAGTGTACAGGAAATATCCCAGTACCAGTATGGCTCAACAAAATTCTTAGTAACATCAGTAACATAATTCACAAATTATTCATAGTGCCAGGTTGCCTATCCTTGGTCTAGTTCTTTGAGGTAGTAAATAGAGCTCTGACAAAATGAAGCAGGAGTGCAGATCCAATGACAATGACTCTTCAGTACCTCCTGACCACAAGGGAGCAGTTGGATGTAGATGTAGAATTACGGATTTACCCTGTGGCCTCATGTCTGTGACTCTGCCTCTCAGCTCTTCAAGGTAGACAAGGTCAGGAAACCGGCTGGAGTATTCTAACAGAATCTTGAAAGCTTGTCACAGACCCTTTCTACTTCAAGTAATACCTAACACAGCCAAGGCAAAGTTATTCTTCCAATATACAAGAGCATAGGCTTTTTTGATTCTTCTGGTAGAATGTAGCTAATCAATTCTAGGTTCAGCCCAACCCAATATTCTTGTAAATACATCTCCTTTCTGTTATTGCTCAGGTCAGATTCCCACTCTCAGGAATGCTCACATGTATACATAAAATGCTTCAGCCTCTATCATAACATTGTCTTTTAACTAGATCTTTTACTGTTAGTCTCAGCAATGTTTAGGGCATAGATTTATAAGACAAAATGCTAAAATTATTTGATCTAGGAGATTTTTCTTAATCTCCCAAGGTTCTGAATTTTCTCTTTTCATTCTTAGGTGTTCAAAAAAGTCAAGATAGTGGACACAACCCAGTGATTGAAACCTTGTCCCTTTTGTATATGTGTTGATGTCAGGTGCATGTATGAAGAAGTGGGGCTTTGATTGCATGGTTCTGACCAATATCTTGAATTTTTTTTTTTTTTGCCCTCTGCAGATGATACTGCCTTTGCATCTGATTCACTTCATGATATTCTTATTTTCAAAATCAAAATCAAAAAGGTTTTCATCTCTTGTTACAACAATATTTATAACAGTTAAACATCAATTAGAATAAGTTATTAGTTTTTATATCATTTTGTAGTTCTCAGTTGACTAACATTCAGATCATAATTGTGTTCATTGGAACAATGATTTACCATTTTAATGTGCACCAGTGATAACATATGTACACAATTAGTAACCTCAGAATAATATGGCTGCCCTTCCTTCAGTGACTGAGAATGCATCTGTATATGACTGTTTGGTAAGGGAAATGCCAACAGTGGAAATTATATGAAGATGGGATTGGCATAGTTGTTTTGACATGATCCCACAACCTGACTTTTATAACCTTACCTTACAAGAGGAATGCATAATAAAGCCATGATAAAAGAGCTAATAATTTTGGCATAGGAAATGAACCATAAAACACACATGGGAGATGAGTGTAAGATTCATTTCAATGTAAATGTGAATTATATACTAGTGTAGGCTTTCATGGCTGCTATCTGTTGGGCAATGTTGGGCTTCGGGGTTTAGTGACCATGGTCTAGAGAACAGATTTCCTGACATTTTGCCAGCAACTGTGGCTAGCATTTTCAGAGACAAAGTGGTCAGCTATGCAGGCAACTGAGCAGGAGGCTTACTGAGCTCCTGTCTCTATAGTCAGGTGTCCTGACTTCTGATTGGCCTTTGGCCGAGCTGGTATCCAGTTGGTGCTGGTTGGTGAGGGATGATCTCTGACTGATTCTTTGTGTCAGATCCTGATTGATGTTTTGGTGGTGTTGGTTCCTGATTGATTGGCTGTAGTTAGGTATATGTGGGAAAAGGTCCTGGGTGTGTTGCTTCTATTACCTCTTGATCTTTCATAGACATAGACATATTGGGAACTCCAAAATCAATCTTGGAAGAGAATAGTGGCAAACCTCTTCTGTACTGTTGCTAAGAAAACTGTATGGAATGGCAGAAGCATTTAATCAGACAATGAGACTGCCCATGTAGGAAACTACTCTTTGGGTTATTGGGGAACAACATTGATCTCATGATTAGATCTGGAAATGGTGATGTGGCCAGATGAAAGCCACAAGGGAGTCTAAACATTGATGTTACCACTTTTAAAAGAGAAGTGACTTATTTTACAAGGACACATACAGTTATAAATGGAATGAAACAAGTATGAACCAAGGAAAAAGTTAAATTGTTAAAGCAGAAATGAAGCATTTTAAATATTAGGAATAACTGAACTTTGAAAGTGAACTTAGATCACTGGAATGGGGCATTTAAATCAGAGGATTATATAATTCAGGACATGATAGCATATCAAGGAATGAAGTGGTAGTGATACTTAAAATACTGTGCTAAGTATTTGTTTGGCTAAACTAATTAATGCTATGAATTAGAATATATACAGTGCAGATTAATATTATCTATGTGTGTACCCAGATAGCCACAATGGTGGAAGACACTGAGGAGTTCTTTGGCAAATTATAAAAGTTGCTAAATGGGTGGTTGGAATACGAAAGTTGAAAAATAAGAAAAGACTCTGAGGACCTGAGAGGGTAGGCAGGACTTTATGATGGTGACAGGCAGAGGTAGGTATAGTGGGAATCTGGGGGCAGGCCACCTTCATGGTGTCAGAACCTGCATCACAAAAAGGCTGTGGGTTGCAGTTGTATTGCATTCGGTGGGAGTTAGAAGGATTTGGTTCTGCCAATAGTAACTGGAGGGGGGGGGGGGTTACTGGCAATGAGCGTAATAGGAGCTGGGGAACTGCTTAACCATATATGGGCAGTTTAGACGGGGAACCATCAGGTGGAGAAGACACAAGACGCCAGGCAATTAGGGAGGGGGGATAAATAGCGAGGAGTCAACCCGAGGCTTTAGTTTTAGCAATGTTCTGTTTACAAGCTACCTGTACCGCTCAATAAAGAGTATTTTCCTGAACCAAGCCTGGTTGCATGGGAGTGCTTTTGACTCGGGAGCCAGACAGGGAGGACTTGACATTTTGCTAAAACTCACCCAAAGTCTGGATTACACCCGAGAGGAAACTCCCGGAGGCAATTCCAGCATTAGCATGACCTCTGAGGAGCTACAGAAAAGTTCACCAGAGGTGCGGGGAGAAGCTCCCCAATTGGAGGCAGATGGAACGAGACGGACCCTTGGAGAAGGGATGGGGACCGGATGGGCCAGCTCCCAAGCAGCAGCAGGGGAGGCGCAGCCAGCCCCCCTAACGGAAGCGCCGACGGGCGCCCGACCCAAGGACATGAGGCGGCGAGCACAGTTTTGGGACCCACCAAAAGAGCTGAGCACCGAGGGTGACACCGGAGGGTTCACCCCAGAACTTCCCGCCCGACCACGGTGGTCAAGAGCTGTGGGGACCGCAACCGAAGGGCTAACACCCTGGGGTGAGAGCGAGAGGGTAAGGAAGCTGGAGGATGAAGTGCGCGCCCTGAGGGAGGAGCTGAGCAACCTAAGAAGCCCAACGCAGCTCACCCAGCCCTCCCCGACTGGGCCGATGGGACTGCCGCCCCTTCCCCCCCTTCCCCCGCTCCAAACCCCTACCGGCCGCGGCCAGGAGGCGGGACAGCAGCCAGCCGCCCCACAACCGCGGCAAGAGGAAGGGGACTTGCTGCGAAGATGGGGGCTAGTGGAGAAATACGGCGGGGACCCGGCCCAGCTGCCCGCGTTCCTGAACCAAGTGCGGATCTGCATGGGCACGTGCGGGCGCCTGTTTGCCGATGATGCCTGGAAGGTGCTGTACGTGTCCCGCTTTCTGGTAGGCGTGGCGGCGGAGTGGGTGAATGACTTAAATGAAGCGGAGGCCCCTGAACTGAGGGACTTTGACCGCTTCATCACCGCCCTCCGAGAACGCTTCGAGGACCAATGCGCCCGCGCGCACGCAGCGGAGGCTATCCGGGGGCTGAAGCAGGGGCCGCGCTCGGTGACCACGTACGCCCTGGAGTTCAGGCGCTTGGCGGCGAAACTTCCCGACTGGCCCGAAGCGTTCCTCGTGAGGCTATTCCAGGAGGGACTCGACCAACGGCTCTTCGAGAGGGCCGTGGTGCGGGGGTGCCCGGAAACCTTGGCAGGGTGGATCACCCACGTCTCTGTGTTGGAAGCGCAACTGGCGAGAGTCAAGCCGCGTGGTGCAGAGACGAGGGGGCGGGCCCCTAGCGCCACACGACAAACGGGCCAGAGACCGGCAGGGAAGGAGTTAACCCACGTGGCAAGGCCGCGGGGCGGGGGAAAAGCCTGCTTCATGTGCGGCGAAAAAGGGCACTTCGTGGCGGCTTGCCCACAAAACCCAAGGCTGCAAACAGCGAAGAAAGAAAAAAAAGCCGAAAAGCCGGCTAAGCCGATAAAAGCCCCCCGGAAAAGCGCGGCGGCGCGAGGAGAGGAGGAGAGGCTGAGAATTACCTACCTATCCGACAGCGAGGAGGAAGGCGGAAGTACAGGCGAACAGGAGGAGAGGCCAAGGCCAGATCAGCCGATCTCAAGCGAATCGATCGAGGACATCCGGGTGAGTCCGATGACATGCGCAGTAGAGATACGCGCTCCGCGATCGACTGGCAGGGCTCGGCTCACCGCGTTGCTAGATTCAGGCTGCTCCAAGTGCTTAATCAGCCCTGAACTGGTCAACGGATTGAAATTAAAAGTGCACCGGCTGAAAACCCCCATTATCTTCAGGCAAGTGGATGGAACAGCGGTGGGGGGAGGTGCGGTCCGCGGCTACACCGAGGCTTTTGAGCTACGCATCGGAACGCACCGGGAGACGTTAAAGTGCCTGGTCGCGCCGCTGGCTGGCTACCCCCTCATCCTGGGTATGTCCTGGCTGGAGCGGTGGGACCCCCGCGTCAGCTGGCGGAAGAGGGCGCTAACCTTTCCGGATGGCGGGCGTGGGAGCGCGCAGGTGGAGCCCAACCAACGAGGGGAGCTGGGGGCGGCAGCCCTGAAGGAGCAGCACCAAGGGAAGAGGCCCCACGTAGGGGGAGGGGAGGAAATCCCCTGGCAATACAGAGACTTGGCAAAAGTCTTTAGTGAAAAGGAGTCTGACCAACTGCCACCTCATCGCCCCACTGACTGCGAGATTGAGATGGTGCCAGGAGCAAAGTACCCAGCCCCAAAGATGTACTCAATGACACAAAAGGAGATGGGGGCATTGAGGGAGTTCATTGACAAAAACTTGAAGCGAGGCTTCATAGTGCCCGCCAAATCCCCCCTGGCAGCGCCAGTATTGTTCAGGGAAAAGAAAGATGGGACTTTGCGCTTGTGCACGGACTACAGGGGGTTGAATGCAATATGCAAAGAGAATAAGTACCCTCTGCCATTAATAAAAGACTTGCTAGCTCATTTGGCAAAGGGGAAGATCTTCACCAAGCTAGATCTGAGGGAGGCATATTTCCGGGTGCGCATTAAAGCTGGGCACGAGTGGAGAACCGCATTTCGCTGTGCACTAGGACAATTTATGTATAAAGTTCTCCCATTCGGCTTAAAGGGCGCCCCCGGGGTCTTCATGCAACTAATTAACGAGGTCTTACATGAGTTTTTATACCAAGGGGTGTTAGTATACTTGGATGACATTTTAATCTACACCGAAACAATGGAAGAACACGTAAAATTAGTCAGGAAGGTGCTGAAGAAACTGCTAGAAGCGCAGTTGTATGCAAAATTGTCCAAATGTGAATTCCATAAGGATTGCATTGACTATCTAGGCTACAGAATATCTAGTAAAGGGGTGGAAATGGATCCCACGAAGGTGCGAGATGTCCTGGCCTGGGAGGCCCCAAAAACCAGAAGGCAACTACAAAGTTTCCTTGGCTTTGCAAACTTTTATAGGCAGTTTATTCCCAATTTTGCACAGGTGGCCCTCCCCTTGACTGATCTGTTAAAAACAAAGGACAAAGCCACGGCAGCAGCAAAAGCTCCAGGGGCCCCTTTAAAATGGACAAGAGAATGTCAGGGGGCTTTTGAAGGCCTCAAGCAACTATTCACAGCGGAGCCCATCTTGAAACACCCTGACCCAACAAAGCCTTTTGTCATTCAGGCCGATGCCTCAGATGTAGCAACGGGGGCGGTCTTATTACAAAAGGATGGGGAAGGTGCATTAAAACCATGCGCTTACTTGTCTCGGAAGTTCACTATACCTGAGAGGAGATGGTTAGTGTGGGAAAAAGAGGCCTTCGCAGTGAAATGGGCATTAACGAACTGGCGACATTTGCTGGAAGGGGCGGAGGAACCTTTTGAGGTGTGGACAGATCATAAGAACTTAGCAGCCCTGACATCACCCAGGAAATTGTCGCCTAAACAAATAAGATGGGCTCAATTCTTCAGTAGATTTAATTTTACTTTAAAGTACATCCCGGGGGGACGTAACTTCCTGGCCGATGCTCTTTCCAGGCTACCACAGCATAATAGCCAAAGGGAGAAGGTGGTGTCAGCTGTAATACCCCACAGGCAGGAGACAGAGCTGGCAGCTGCAGTCACCAGATCACTAAGTAAGGCCACCAACCCTCCCATCCAGTCAGACTTACTAACGGACTTTAATCAATTCCTGGAACAGGATGAATGGTTTCAGAAGAATAAGGGTGAATTAACCCAAAGGGAGGGAGCATGGTGGAAAGCAGACAGACTGTACGTGCCCCAGGAAGCTCGCAAATTGGTGCTATTAAGGTGCCATGATGATAAAACAGCAGGGCACTTTGGCTTTGTTAAAACGCTACATCTACTTCGCAGGCAATTTTGGTGGCCATCTTTCAGAAAGGATGTGGCGGAATATGTAAATACTTGTCATGTGTGTGCTATGGCAAAAAGGCAAGGGGGGAAACCACGTGGCTTGTTACAATCTGTGGCACATCCTACAAAACCCTGGAAAGAAATAGCCATGGATTTTATTGTAGGCCTACCTGAGAGCAGGAAAATGACAGTAGTATGGACTGTTACTGATCTCTTCTCTAAACAAACTCACTTCATCCCGTGTAAAACCATCCCCTCAGCGCCTGAATTAGCTGAAATGTTTATTCAACATATATACAGATTGCACGGTTGTCCTGAGAGAGTGATTAGCGACAGGGGGGTCCAGTTCTCCTCTAAATTCTGGAAGGCATTTCTCTTCCATTTGGGGTCCAAACAAGCAATGAGCTCCGCCTTCCATCCTCAGACGGACGGGGCGACAGAGAGGAGACATGCGGGACTAGAGCAATATTTACGCTGTTTCATTAACCATCAGCAGGACAATTGGGTGGAATTATTACCATACGCCGAAGTGGCTTACAATAATGCTGTTCACGATAGTACTGGACTAACGCCCTTCCAAATCGTATCGGGGCAAGATTTTGTACCTATACCCGAACTCCCTCACGCTCAGACAGGGGTTAAAACGGTAGATGAGTGGGGTGACAGGATCAGACAATTGTGGCCAGTCGCTGAAGAAGCTATTGACAAAGCTAGAGAAAGTTACAAAGCCCAGGCAGATAAGAAGAGGGCCCCACATGAACCGTGGAAAGTAGGGGACAAAGTGTGGCTGTCTACCAAGAATCTGAAGTCTTCCAGAGCATGTAAAAAACTGGATAACAAGTTTATAGGACCTTTCACAGTGGATAGAGTTATTAACCCTGTTTCTGTACGATTGAACCTCCCTAAATCCCTCAGGAAGATAAACCCTGTATTCCACAGTGAATTGTTGAAGCCTTACAAGGAATCTGAGAAATGGAGGCCATCAGCCACCCCGCCTGAACCTATCATGATCGGGGGGGAGCAACACTTTGAGGTCAGGGAAATCTTGGACTCTAGTAAATGCAGAGGGGACATTCAGTATTTGGTACAGTGGAAACACTTCCCTAAATCGATGGCGGAATGGGTCTCTAAAAGGCACGTGAAGGCTCCTGATTTACTTTTGGACTTTTATAGAAAGTATCCTAACAAACCCTAGTAACTTGGTTGATGTCCATGTCATGTATAGTTTTGTAATCCTAGTCCCTCTTTCTCTCCTGTCTAGGGTTCCTGGCCTGCGTGGTGAAGAGGGATTCTTATGTATATATATACACAATTTTGGGGGGCGGCATGTCAGAACCTGCATCACAAAAAGGCTGTGGGTTGCAGTTGTATTGCATTCGGTGGGAGTTAGAAGGATTTGGTTCTGCCAATAGTAACTGGAGGGGGGGGGGGGTTACTGGCAATGAGCGTAATAGGAGCTGGGGAACTGCTTAACCATATATGGGCAGTTTAGACGGGGAACCATCAGGTGGAGAAGACACAAGACGCCAGGCAATTAGGGAGGGGGGATAAATAGCGAGGAGTCAACCCGAGGCTTTAGTTTTAGCAATGTTCTGTTTACAAGCTACCTGTACCGCTCAATAAAGAGTATTTTCCTGAACCAAGCCTGGTTGCATGGGAGTGCTTTTGACTCGGGAGCCAGACAGGGAGGACTTGACACATGGACTGCTGTTTGAAAGTTGTCCTGATGTCTGGCCCTTGATTTCTACCCTCTGTGCCTAGCTGTCAGATCCTCGGTGGCTCTGGGCTCCAGTTCCTACTTTTAAACACCAGGTCAGCATGTAACAAGGCTGCTCTTATTCATGTTCTTATCATGGATGTGGGTGCTGACCTGGTGCGTATCACCGAGACCTGGCTAGGCCTGGAGGAGGGTCTACCTCTCTCCGAGTTGTGCCCACCTGGGTTTTGGGTTTGGCATCAGACAAGACCCCAGGGGAGAGGTGTCTGTTGTCACCTGTGAGTCTTTGAAGGCTGTCAGAGAATTTGTTCTGGTTGTGAGGCACTCTGGTTCAAGTTGGCTTCTAGGGAGCAGTTGGGTTTGCTGCTGATGTACTACCCTCTGCCTGAGATGCTGGATTCCATCATAGGCTGGCAATAGTGTCATTATTAATGACTATTAATGGCTATAAATGCTTGGAGATTTCAATCTGTCACCAGGTAGCTCAGGAATTCATGGCCTCCATGGAAACCATAGACATGTCCCAGGTCATTGATGGGCCAGTGCATACCAGTGGCTGCTTGTTGGATCTGATTTTTATTTTGAGGCATTTGCAACATGATCTAGCATTGGATTTACATCAGCCTCTTGTCATGGATAGATCACTCTCTAACTGCCTTCCGGCTCACTGAGGTCACCCCCCCCCCCCCCCCCACTCACAGGGAGATAGGGCCCATGCAAGTGGACTGCTTCAGGTGACTGATGGACCTAATGGAATTCCAGAAGGAGATTGGGATTTTCCCTGAGAATCTGATGGGCCTTAGATATGGGTAAGAGTCCATATCTGGGATTACCTTGTGGTGATCAGAGTGGCGAAGCATTAATATTTTTCCACACTTATTGAGTCCACCCTTTTTAGGGTGACCCAGTTTCTGCTGGGGAGGGGTGGGCCACTGGATCTGCAGGGCTACTGGATCACTCCAGAGTCATTGGGAATTGGGCAGTATAAAAATAAAATAATAAAGTAAAATAAATCTGCAGAGTTGGTTTGGAGTTGGGTGGTTCCTAAACTGAATTAAATAAATGAATAAATCAATCAATCCTACAAGTTTTCATAATAATGATATCAAATAGAGGAATATAATAAGAAAGGGGAAAAAATATTTTAAGAAGATCAGAGAATCACAAGAAAGTTGAACTAATGCAGGAACACAAAAGAGTAATCATGGGGGAGATCTGTAAATGATGTTAAATGAAGATAGAAAAATTATACTTAAACCCTTTATAAACAGAATTATAAAATGACAGAAATATTTGTAGAGAAAATATACTCAGGAACCAGTTCCACTAGAAAGCGAGGTATGACAGGCAACAGAACAGCAGTCAAATAGGAAAACACCAGGCCCAGATGAAATACCCACTCAAAAGTACTTACCCACAAAATCGGTTGAGTGGCAGTAAAAAGCACACTAACCAGATCTTGCAAGTCACAAGAAAGAAATTACAAGTATTCCTCATTTAGCAACTACAATTGGGACTGGCAACTTGGTTGTTAAGCAAAGCAGTTGCTAAGTGAAACAGCAACAGTGCTTATGATGTTACTTCAGCTTTCCTTTGTTTTTAACAGACCTGTGAAGGTTGTAAATGTGAGGATTGGTCATAAAGTTATTTTTTCATCACTGTTGTAACTGAAAATGGTTGCTAAATGAGACAGTCACTAAACGAGGACTACCTGTATTATTACAGCTATGGACCTCAGGAAACTGATATTACCAAAGCAAGGCAAAGGTCTGATAGGAAGGTACTGGGCGAGCAAATCATGTGACTATCAGCTTGTCAAAGTTATACCTAGAAAAGTGGTAATGGTGCATTCCATGTGCCAGCACGCTCACTCAAGGATTAAATATAATTCACAGAATTGTTGCCATATGACAACAATGGGTGCTGATGTAATTAAAATTATTTACTGTGATTTACAGAAAATTTACTGTGATTACTGTAGTAAATAGGGTGAAAATGTCCACGGCTGAAAATTGTCAGTGTAAAGTTCAAAAACCTGAAGAAAAAAAGAAGCAAGAGGGTGCTGTTTTGCATAGGGGCACCAGAATGACTTTGCCTAGGGCACCAAAATGTCTAGAGCCAGCCCTATCTTGCAATTTTTAATATACATACATACGTACGTACGTACGTACATATATATGATTTGCTGTATTTGCTGTATTTTTAATAATTGGTGTTGGACTGTAAATAAACTTCCAACAAACAAAGTTTACTTGAGATATCACAAAGAAGAACAGAGTCCTGCATGAAAAGAGAAAGGCTGAATGAAGAGGCAAGAAAATGCAGAGGAATATGAAATTTGTAAGCTAATAGAGATGGATAATAAGGAGCCCAAGAAAAGGCAAGGAGAATTTTACCTTTTTTTCACTTAATGCTAGCAAGGCCTTTAAAGGTGTAGTTCATTCCAGAATGTGGAACATATTAAGAGTAATGAGAATCGAAGAACACTTGATTGTTCTTCTGAGAAACCTACATTGAGCAAGGCAATGATTAGAAAGAAGAAACCTGGGTTTTTTTGCCTGTAAATGTGAGCAAATGATAGAATGAAAAAAAAAAGTTTGGCAAGATTGAGGGAAATAGAGGTTAAGGTTAGGAATAAATGAAAGGGGTGGATGGATGCAATGAACATCCTTGGAAGAGCTGCAAGTTAAGGTGAGAATTTGTCCATATAATCATCGGGCATCAAACCCTACTAGATGGCACTAACTGCTAAAGTGTGACTAGATCCAAACCTGTTAAGAGATGCTTATAGTCTGAAAGGACAAGTACAGTTTATTAAGGAAATTACATAGTAAAACAGAAAGTCTGCATCTGTGAGTTTTCTCTACTCATAGTGGGGGAAAGAGAAAGAATGGCTCTGTTCTTTCATTAAGAAGCAAACTGAAGGCGCGGCGGGGGGAGGGGGGGAGGTTAAAAGTATCTGTCTTCTAGTAAGGGGAAAGCCAAGTCAAAACAGAGAACCCCTTTCTATCACTATTCAAAATGCCCCTAGCAGTCAATAGGATAAAAGGCAAAACGTAAGTCCCTTTGGAGCTGTATGTCCAAAAAGAAAATACTAACACAAAAGCATGCCAACACTTCATTTTTACAGTTTATCTTAAAATGTATTGAAGATTTCACCTTTGACATTTGCCCAGATTTACTGGCATCTTCAAATACTTCCAGTAGTTTTAAGGAATTTGACAATATGACTAATTTACAGGGAACAAACATAATTTAAAATACTGGACAATAGGGACATGATAGTTGTTGTATTAGTTAGGCTGTGAAATGTAGTTTCAAGATGGTTAATGCTAATTCTAGAAGCTACTTTTAAATCTGTTATTAAAGTCAGAAGGGAAACAATCAGGAGAGAAACTTGTCAATGTCACTTAAGTTTCCAAGTTTAGAAGTAAAAGCAATTTAAGAGGGTCATCTATAATTACAAGATACAGTGCAAATTGCAATCAAGCATCTTATTCAATCAAGAAGCAATTATGATATTCTGGGCTGATTGAAGGCAGCATTTTTGTACCCATTTAATATGATAAGCACATTTTAAATGCCAATAAAATGAAAGACATCAGAAAGCAGTTTTCATTTCCCATGAATAAGCTGATCTGTTTAAATAAAGCTAATCTGTGGCAAGGCTAATCAGTTCTATAGTTCAAGTATTGTATCTTTTATTTCAATCCATACCCCACCTCCCAAACTTGAATCCTAGACCCCCTATCAACTGTGCCACAGAAATTTAATAAGGCAACTTCTAAATTTAAGAATGCAGTTTCCTACCATTCTGAGTGGGAAACACATAGAAACAACAGTGTAAATCCTGAAATTGGCTTGACATGGTTAAAGGAATCAAACACATACGAAGAAATCTCACTGTCCAAATGGAGGGACCCCCTCCTGGAAATTCCACTCCTTTCCATGCACATGACAGCCCCACCCACTTTGCAGAATTGCTTCATTTTAACTGCAGCTTTGACTCTCAAAAGGTTCCCTAACCCTGACATACATGATGTCAATCAATCAATCAATCAATCAATCAAATCAATCAATGTCATTTAACTTTGGTTGCTTGTTTCTGATCTTTGTTTGGAACTAACTGAATTGATTGATTGATGTTATGTTTATATGGATTCTGATGGTTTGACCAGTCTCTTTATAGCCCTAGAATTCTTTCTCCCAATTTACTATAAGAAATGGGTGGGGAGGGGGGCCGGATCTTTAAGTCATTGATTCTGTGTATGTGTGTGTGCACGTTTGAGTCAGTGTTGGCTCCTGGTGACTGCCTGGGCAGGTCCCTGCAACTTTTTGGGCAAGGCTTCGGAAGTGGTTTGCCATTGCCTGCTTCCTGTTCTGCTCAATTTGTAATACAATTAAACATTATGAATGGGGCAACTTAGATTATATCACTCTTGGGAGTGGATTTCAAATGTAGCCTGTTATGATCTTGAAACCTTATAATTAAAGATGCTTTGATATAAGCAAGGTTTTTGAAAAAATGGTGCAGGTTCAAAATCTAGGGACCTGCATGCAGCTTTCAAATTATGAGGCAGGAGCAGTTATGCCCACCCTAAACTCCTGTGCTGAGGCTGCTCTCTGCAACACTCATTTTTTTCCTTAATTCTTAAAAACATTCTGCAGCCTTCAGTTGGCTGGCTAAGTATCCTCTAAGTATTTATGTTCTTTAAGCTTATACTTATTCCCAAGCAAAATAATGTATGTTGTCAAATAAAATATGTACACTGGTTGTCTATAAGATCATTAAGTCCAGGTCTTAAATTATATAGCTGCACCACTGTTATTAAGTAAGGCCCTGTCTATACAGAACTGGGCACAAAAATTACATGATGATGTCATTTACCTCTCAGAAAACAGGCTGTTCTCTAGATTTGGATGGTGCAATATCCATTACAGTGTTTCTTTGTAAGCAGCACTTGTCATGCTGCTGGACTTGTCAGGCTGGAGAATAATGCTTGATAATGCTAAATCCACTACAGAAAATGGTTGGACCATGGTCAGTATGAAAACTGTAACCAGAAGTATGGGCATCTGTGGAAGGGGGAAAATAACATGGTGTGTGATGATGCCATTGTGCAAATTCATTTGCATCAGATATTGGGATTCAAGTCCATAATCGTGGCAATGACAAGATAACATCACTATGCGAGTATTGCTACTTTGCTGTCATTACAGTTAGCTGCAGATGCTGTTGGACAGGAGTAAACAAAATTATGTTTTTCTCATATGTTCCATTTGCCTAAGCAGAAACTCCTCTGTAAAATAAAGAAGGCATTCATGAACAATGTAGTTATGTGGATCTGCTGAAAAATTATGCATTCCCCTAACCTCCATGTGCTAGATTTCTCTCTTGTTCATTCTTTTAATTAAGACATTTTT
Source organism: Liasis olivaceus (assembly GCA_030867105.1). Taxonomy (NCBI): domain Eukaryota; kingdom Metazoa; phylum Chordata; class Lepidosauria; order Squamata; family Pythonidae; genus Liasis; species Liasis olivaceus. Next base: position 64,304,304 of record CM061351.1, read on the forward strand.
GCATATATTTCATTACTATTTCACTAGCCTCATTAAAAATGCATTTAGAGGTGAGAGTATAAGATATTATTTATTCAGTATACAGTATGGGTCATTTAAAGTTTCATTCAAATGCTTATTCCTTTTGGGTTTTTATATCTCATGAAACACTCTATTGCAAAAATACAAAACACCATATGAGTGCATATGATAGAAGGTACCTAGACTATCACATCTTACTGCAATACTGTATGTCTTTAAACAGAATTATAAATATGTGTCATTTCTTTAAAAAAACAAGGTGGAAATCCAAATCTTTTACAGTAGTTACAATATTGTACTAGTCTTTGAAAGAGAACTTTGATTCTTCAATTAAATCCCTATGATGGTATCTTATGTTGTTTTGATTATATCCCACAGTGACAATAACCCTCTGATATTTTATCTTCAATGCCCTTCTCACATCTTTGATTATCTGCTGAAATTTCTTGTTATTCATTCTCCTGTTTATGTATTAATGAAATCCACATCATCAAAGACAATTACAGACTCCTTTTGAAAATGTTCCAGTTCTCTGGAATAGTGCTTTCCATTTCCCTAATCACAGCAATTTCCTAGTGTATTCTGTTTATTTTAAGTAAGTTTGAAGTGCAAGGGAACACAAATCACAAAGGGTGATGTTACTTGTTGTTTTTTAACTTTAAGCACAGTGTCAGAAAAGAAAATATGCTGTTACAAATAATGCACATCCATATGAAATTATTTATTAGGCATTTGTGCTAATCAACTGGATGTTTGCCATTTCCAACCCACTATTTAACATTTTCAACCAGGAAGATTTTTTAAAGGATCTGTCAGGAAATTCCATCCTTGCTAAGTATGTCAGTCATTGCTGGGACTATTCATTTATAACATAAAAGTTTGAAAAGCAGGACTATAATTTTCTTACGAAACAAAAGGGACAAAATTTATTATATGTTTTGTGTCTTACCTTAATTTGTAGAATGGCTAGAGATTAGCTCTTTTTTGAAAATGAAAATAGGAAAGCTGGGAATTCTGACTCACTGGGGAGGAAAATGATTCCTCTCACAAATATTCTTAGAATCATAGAGGTGGAAGGCAGGACCCACTACAGCATCCCTAACAGATCCAGTCTCTGTTTGAAGCTCTCCAGCAAAGCAGAATTTAGCACCTCACATGACAGCCTTTCCACTGGCTGACAGCTTGTATAGGAAGGAAGTTGCTCCTGATGATGAGCCAGAACCTGCTCCCTTGTAATTCTAATCCATTAGTTCTGGTTAACAACCACCCAGAGTTGCTGGGAGTCAGGCAGCACATGACTTTAATAAATAACAACAGCAACAACAACTTCATCCACGCAGCAAGGTTGACAGACTCTACTTACCAAGGACATAGGTGGGCGTGGGATGTTACAAGTACAGCAGACAGTTGAAGAAGAAAAACAGAAGACTATCTGAAGGACAATGAAGAAGATGCACTAAAGCTAGTACACCATGAAGGTTTACTGAATACCAAAGAAAACAAACTGGCCTATAAGAAAGATCAAATGAAGAATAGAAAAGACACATGGCAAGGCAAAGTATTACATGGCCAGTACACAAAAAAACTAGCTGGCAAAGCAGATAACAAGAAGACCTGGCAATGGCTAAGAGCAGGAAAGTTGAAGAAAGAGACAGAGGGGCTAATTCTGGCTGCATAAGACCAAGCCTTAAGAACAGATGCATAGAAAGCCAGAACTGGAAAGACAGTAACAGAAAGCAAATGCCACCTCTGCAAAGAAGCTTAAGAAAAAGTGGACCACCTAGTCAGCTGCTGCACAAAGATCACACAGACTGACTACAAAGAATGGCATGACAAAGTAGCAACAATGGCATATTGGAATATCTGTAAGAAATACCATTTGCCTGCAAGCAAGAACTGGTGGGACCACAAAAGTAATAGAAAATGAAGAAGCTAAAATGCTCTGGGACTTTAGAATTCAAACAGAAAAGCACCTGCCACACAACCCCCAGACTTAACAATTGTTGTTAAGAAAGACAAAAAAGTCTGGATAGTGGGCATTGCAATACCTGGAGACAGCAGAAGAAAAGAGAGAAAGAACTTGAAAAAAATCACAAAATATAAAGACCTGCAAATAGAACACCTATGGCAAAAGAAAGCAAAGCTAGTATCAATAGTTATAGGTGCCTTAGGTGCAATCCCAAAACATCTGGATCACCACTTGAACACCATTGGCATTGACAAAATCACCAACAGTCAGTTGAAAAGGCAGCTTTACTTGGAACAGCTTATATCCTGTGACTATACCTTTAACACCATCAAGCAACAGCATCTGCCTATCCCAGGTCCTTGGGAAGGACTTGATAGGTGGATAAAAATGCCAAATCCAGAATAAACATCTGGGTGACTGTGCGGCCAACCATTGTTATTATTGGACCTGGGATAGGCAGATGTTGTTGTTTGATGGTGTTAAAGGTATCATTGCAGGATGTAAGCTCTTCCAAGCGAAGCTGCCTTTTGCAATTGACTGATGGTGATTTTGTCAATGCTGATGGCCTTCAAGTGGTGCTCCAGATGTTTTGGGATTGCACCCAAGACACCTACAACTATTGGTACCATCTTTGTTTTCTTTTGCCATAGTCATTCTACTTCTATTTGTAGATCTTTATATTATTATCATTATTATTATCCTTCCAGATATTTTAAGACTGCTATTGCACCTCCCCTAAGTCTTTTCTGTAGGCTAAACATACCAAGATCCTTTAACTTTTTCTCATAGGGCTTGGTTTCCAGATCCATCACCATTTTGGCAGCCCTTCTTTGAACTCATTTTCATTTATCACTGTCCTTTTTGAAAAGAGTCAGTTGGAGTCAGGTGACATCATCAATCAGTCAACCAATCAACCAACCAATCTGAGGTACCCTGAAACAACACAGTATTTCTAGTTCTGACCAGGGCAGAGTAGATTGGAACAATTACCTCCTGTTATCTGGACTTTATACTCACGTTAACATAGCAGGAAACATGTTGCTTTGTGTTTAACTTGTGGCCATCAAGGGCTCCCAGAACCCCCTCATGTATACTACTGCCAGACCAGATGTTCCCCATTTTATATTTGTGCCTTTCATTTTTCCTACCCAGATGCAGAAAATTACATTTCTCCCTGTTAAATTCCATTCCATTCAGTCTATTGCTCAAGGCTCTCTAGATCTTTTTTGACCTTTTCTCTCTCGCTAAAGTATTAGCCACCCATCCCAGGCTGGTGTCATCTGCAGATCTGATAAGCATTTCCTCTTTACCCTCATCAAAGACATTGATAAAAATGTTGATCAGCACATATCCCAGGACAAAGTTCTATGCAACTTCACTTGATATTTCCCTCCAAAGTGAAATGGACTCATTAATCAGTACTAAATAGGGGCCCTCATTCAGCCAATTATGAATCCTAGATGGTATCATCTAGTCCATATTTTATCATTTCATTAGGGAGAATATTATGCGACACTGTCAAAGGATTTGCTGAAGTCCAGGTACACTCTTCCTATATCATGTTGAGATAATTTTCAAGTAACATGAACCATCTAGTTTTTCTCAAACTAGAGAATTTCATAATTACAGAATCTCAAAAATGTACGGCATCTATTATCTCAGGTAAAACTGACGTTATTACTTTTACCCAGCAATACTAAGGATTTATTGTAGGGATGTCTGCTAAATGTTTCCATTTATTATTCTAGATATTTTTACTTTGCACATTTTGGAACTCTGCTGAATCATATGTGCAACTTTCTCACTAATGTTTTTTCCAGTATCTGAATATTAGGGTTCATTGTTATTTCGCATCATGTGCAGTTTACTCAGTTGTTCCCAAGCACCACAAATGAAGCTTATTGTGCATAATTCCCAATTTAATTGCATCTTATTCTCCATTCAAAAGAACAAACATGAACAGTTGGCAATGTCAATTTTTAAAATTAAATTGGCTTAATTATGAAACAACTGAAGTCACAATTTCTTTTGTTGACTCTCAAAACTGTTTCTTATATGGAACCATTTTCCATAATAGTAAGTGTGTACTTTTTCCTTAATTTCTATAATTAGTTTGTTGTGTTTCCATTTTTTTCTCAGTGCTGAGCCTGTATCTTTGCATTGAGCTTAATATGTAAGACAGGATTCCCTATTTTAAACCTTTATTTTTAACAAAACTAGTTGAACTTAGTTGTTCTGAAGATTATGGGTCTGACAGAAAGATCTAATTCAATTTAACCATGCTGTTAGTGGAACAACAACAAAAGCTCTGCAATCACTAGCAGAAGTTTTAAGTGACTCATCATAGACTCTGCTTATTTAATGACAAGCAAGTCCCACTTCGTTCCCTGAGATTTAATCTCAAGTAAGTGTGCATAGGACAGGCGGGCAGGCTATTTAATATAATTGAAATCAGTGGGATTTAAGTACCTTAAATATGAATAAGTATTCTGCTGTTATCTCTAAACACCGCTTTCCTTTCGTGCTTAAGTATTCACATGAGACTATTTATTAAGAGCGTGTGAAGCAGTTTTGTTTTACCTCAATGTTAATTTGATTCTTTTCACTGAGATGAGTAGGTGGCCCAATTCTCCTGGATGAGACTTTTCCATTATTTTGAATTATTGTCTGCCAGTTTGGTGACTGTAAGAGGTATTGTGTGTGTGTAATGCCTCTTCTGGGTTTGCAAGCTGCCAGTCTACATAAGTGAGGGAAAGTCAAGTGAAATGGCCAGTTCATTTTTAGAAGTAGGGGCTGTTGCTCTGTAAAGTAGCTTCAAAGGGGTGCTTTGCAGAATCATCCAGTTGAAGTGAAACATCCAGTTGGGCAGCCTATTTATTAGTTTGTTCATTATTTTTATACCTCTTCCTCCCAGGGAAGCCAAGAACAATACATAGAAAAAAACAGCAATAAGGAATCTTTAGTAAAATAATTCAAACAAACACAGTCAATGACACACTGCTCTAAAGGCAGTACAATAAAAACAATAATAGAACACATGGCAATTACAAGTAGGTCAGGGATGGTCAAACTGCAGCCAATGGGCTTTATGAAGTTCCCTAGCATTGGTTTTGCACTTATCAAAGCACCCTGGAGTGAATATCACTTGATTAACTGGGGAATCTAAACAGGATGGGATTATTTCGTTCATGTCCTTCATAATTAAATTCTATGAACACTATACAAATATTTATTTTTTATTTAAAATATTTACAGCTACTCACCAGAATGTGTTGTGGTATCTTACAATCCATAAAAACAAGATAAAACAATTAAATCATGTCAAATAAGTACTAAATAAATTTAAAATGAAAAATTTAAATTACAATAAATAAGACTGACATCTATAACTTACATTTTTTTCTTCTAATTCCCCATTCAAAAATACAGTTTTCACTGACACATAATGCACATCAGAAAAAGGCTAGTTCATATATAGAAAATGTATTCCATTCAAATTTAAAAATCAGGGATATTAAAGTCTTTCCACTGAGTAAAACAGTTTTCTTAGCTGCAGCCTACATATGATAAATCTAAAGTTCTTCATACTTCAACAGGCTCCAAAGTTTCAGAATATTCCATTTATATTTTAACTCTTATTTCTTTTCCTAACACCCTATTAAGCCAAAATGGTGCCAATTTACCTCAAGCCAAAGGGAGGGAGGAGTTAAAATGACAATGACTGCACATCTATTTTCTGAGTGCTCCTAAAATTTTATTTTATTTTATTTTATTTTTCATCTTAAAAAATCCCCTCAGTAATTATATCACAACATCATCTGAAGAAACTTCAAAGGTTGAACCTATGGAGAAACAGAAAATAAAGAGAATTATACAAAACAGCTGGCGTGGGGAGAGCTATTAATACCGCTGCAATGGAGGAGGGGTTAATACTTCAGCCTTAAAGTCTGAGCACACACACTGGGATGATTAATGGTAACTTCAGTGGCTTACAACCGAAAAGAGTTATGTTCAGATTGCAATGATGGCATGGGATCAGTGCAATGATGGAAAACAGCACAACAGGCAAGCCACCGTGCATTCTCTTTCTCTTTGTGTTGTCAAGCTGATTACAAAGATTTGAGAGATATTGTCTGGCTCCTTAATTATTATAATTTATTCAAAGAATTGTTCTTACCTTTCATTTTCTCACTTTACCTCTGATGATTATTGGAATGAAAGATTTCTTGAAGGCTTTCATATCATCCCTGTTTGGGACTTTCGGTGCGATTACATTTGTCCCTTGCTGAAAGCTGGAAAGCTGCAACATGGGAGAAATTTGGGGGCAAGATGAGATAGTGCCTACCAAGCTCAGTCTTCTCCAAGGACAAATGATGAAAACAGAATATGCTTGAGCACAAAAGAGAGGTGCAGGGCATATTGGGAGGAAAAAGTTAGAGAAGAAAAGGATTTGGTACAATCATTTAGCACTCTCTCCTAAGCAGAGCCAAAGGATGTACAGTACTTCATAGGCTGGAAATCCTTGCAACTGCTGCTTTTGCCACTGAATGCCTTGGTACCTTTGAAAAATGGCCTGGAGTCTGGAAAGGCTGATATATCTACTTTCTAGAGGCAGAGTGTTTAATAGTGAGAATAGCTTAATATCTTAATGGGTTTAAATCAGGGGGCGGGAGGAGGGTTTGAGCCTCCTGGTGTCAACTAAGCTGGGCTTTAAGTTTACTTGGATTCCTTGCAGTGGCAGGTCTCCTCAAATTCAGCTTTGCCTCTTTATTATTAGTAAATATCTATATTCTGCCTAAATCTATCTGGTCTCAGGAAAAGAGTATTAGGACACATTTGGGACAGTTGTTGCTTTCTTTACATTCCTTATATAGTCATAGATGCTGGTTTTTATGTAAGACCGGAAGTGTTTTTTTCTTCTTCAAAATATCTCAGGTCCCCCAGGTCACTTGGAAAAAAATTGAATGAAAGCCACCCTCTTCAAAATGGTACTGGACCACTGTTTTGCCACCACAAATGAAAGTAAAATAAAGTTTTAAAACTTAAAAATTATTGAAGATGTTCTTCCATTAATTCAATTAATTAATGAATTAATTAATTCAGTGTATGATCCTCAGTCAAATTAATCCTCCCTGCTTCCCTAATTTGTGGCCCTGAATTCTCACCCAAATATTTATGTCTTAAAGGCCACCTAGACAATTAATTCATGATTCTTCTTTTTGTTTTATTTATCCTGGCATTTTATATGTCATAATGGTTACTGGTTGTTGATTATTTTTATAGTATACATTTAATTGTTGTTGTTAAAGTTATCAAATCAAGCAAGTTTTTTAAGGAAAGCCAAGAGCCCAGAGTTCATCTAAATAAATCCCATATTATTTAAAATTGAAACTGCAGTACAAAATTTATAATCCAGGACAATCCTAATTAAAATGAGTAATTTCACCCTTATATGCGGAGTGATCTCTCTGACATGTAAATATAGGCAACTTATTTAATTTTTCCTTCAGCAGAAAAAGTCTAAAATTTTCAAAAAACAATAAAGATAGTATTACTGATACCAATATATGCTGGGTTATACAGGTAGTCCTTGCTTAGTGACCACAATTGGGGTCAGCAACTCTGTTGCTAAGTGCCGTGGTTGCTAAGTGAAACATCACATGACCATGACATACAATTTTACTTCTGCCTTCTCTATTAACTCTGCTTGCTGCAAGCCAACTGTGAAGCACACAAAAGGCAATCAAATGCCATGCTGTGACAGTCGTAAATACAAAGATTGGTCGCAAACCTATTTTTTTTTACCATCATAACTTTGAATGGTCACTAAACAAGGCAGTAAGCGAGGACGACCTGTATTTCCATCTCTATTCTGATTGGCTACTTGGCCTTTATTCACAGCTGAAATTTTTATTTTGTATGTTATCAAGAGAAAAAAGGAATAATCTTTGTTGCCAAGTAATATCTTTTCTTCCTTTCTTATTAACCAGATTCCTATTCAGATGATGATAGACATATGGAATGTATACTTTAATACAGGATGCAGAATGCCCAGAGTGACACAGTACATCTTGCTGCCTGATGTGTGAAGCCTCTGTTCAAAAGATCTGCTGTACAGAGATCCAGAGTGCAGGGGCAATGGATATTAAATCTTAAATTTTCTTTCATACATTGATTCTATGAACATCCCTATTTAAATAAGTGTAGTTAAAATGATGCTTTGAATTTTATATACTTATTTAAGAATTTTTATGCAGCTCTTAATTGAATAATAATGTTTCAGGGTAATGACTCTCATGCATAATTTTTTTAAAAAAATTTCTTAGCGTTTTTTCTTACAAGTGCAGGGTCCACTTTTTTTCAGATCAACTGAATGCTGATGTATTGGTTGCAACAGGAATTAACTGACCAGCTTGTCAGCTGAGCCTGACATCATGGGCTGAGAGAGAGTGACCGAAAGTCACCCAGCCGGCTTTCATGATTAAGGCGGGACTAGAACTCACAGTCTCCTGGTTTCTAGCCTGGGGCCTTAACCGTTAGACCAAATTGGGTCTCTTGACTCTCATGCACAAATGATTATTTTTAAAGGTTACATAAAATATTTGCATTAAAAAGTTTCATCCATATTTATTACCATTATACTTTGTCCTGTATATCCTTTCAAAAATAATGGGAAACATTAGATTTCAAGATTTATGGAACTCTTGTTTTTAGCGCCTGGTACTTCTACCATAAACTCATTTATTTATTTACAGAATTTATATGGCTGCCTATCTCATATAGTGATTCTAGGCAGCTCACAAGAATTCATAAAAATAACGATAAAAACAAACAAACAAAAAACAAAAATCTTGTCTTCACAAGAGGAAATTATTTTCAATGCTAGGCCAAACTCTGAACTCCAAAGTATATGAGAAATATTATATTTATTCAATCTGTGTTATCTGACTCTGTATTATCTGATATATATTATCATATCATCAGATAATATATCATAATAATATATTATGTTATATTATTATATTATATTAATATATCAGATCATATATATTATCTGACATACATTATCATTTTCTGACACATATTAAAGAAAAGTCTATGAAAATAAATGCAATTTTCAGAGTTTTAAAATACAGAGTTTGACCCAGAAATGGAATGAAACAGATATATGACTGTACACATGCAAAACTAAAACATGGACTTGGTAGGATATATCCTGAAATACAATTATTAAAGGCCTTTCTGCAAAAAAAGCAATCGTACTGTATTTTAACTCCCTTACAGTTACATCTCAGCCAGCTATTGAATAGGCAGAAGTTTCCTATTATTGTATTTCTAATGAAAGGCTTAATCATATTGTACTGCATTACCTAAAAGCACAGTACAGTCAGAAAAATGCAAGTAATGCTTCTCATCTTGTCGATGCCCCCCCCCCCCCCCCCACTACAGCGTATTATTTATTTCATGCCTTGAAACAATACAGAGCAGGTCTGGTTAAAAAAAAAGGAGGTGGGGGCGGCGGAATCTGATATGTCATCCTTTGCCTTGAACTGCAGATGGGCTAACATTGTAAATGGATTCAAATGACACCATTGTATAAAGATAGTTGGTTAGGATCTGAATTGTTTTTCAGGTTTGTTGAGAATGGCAGCATTTCTGCTCTAGACATGTATAGAAGCTTTTAGAATCATCCAAATAGGAATAAGGGCAGGTTTATATCACTTCAACAGTAGCTGGGTGATGCTCTTAAACCACTCTAAATCACTTGTGGGGAAATGACCTAGGACTATGTCAGGCCATCAAGGCTTCTTACCATATTATGAGCATACCGTCTTGAATGCATCATACACGTATCTTCCCTGAAGTCAGGTTTCAAACAGACTGTTTATTATTGTGTGACATGAAACAGCATTCCATTTGTATTTGATGGTCAGCCTGTAAGTGGCATCGCTTATGAGATGGAAATAGACCCATCTACATACAAAATAAATTCTCAACAACCTGGGGAAATCCTAGGGTTTGGAAGTACAAAAAATAATTAAGGAAAAAAAAAAGGGTGGGAACCTAAAATGGAGCCCTTTTTGGGACTGTTGGACTGAATGCGCTCAGTGAATGCCCAAATGCACGGCTGAATCAGACTGATTTATATCCCCAGACTAATGACCTGATTCTTCATGGGGAGTATTGCTCTATCCAAAACAGGTTGAAATCCTATTCCAGAATCTGATTCCTGACCAGGAGCATCCCTAACATAACTTGGTTAAGGATCAATTAGCCAGCTTTCAGCCTATTTTGAATCCAGATACTGATTCAAAACTTCTGCAATTTCCCTGCTAGTAGATTAAACAGAGAAATGGAGTTGTATGTTATTTGTATCCTCATGACAAGGCGAGCTGAATCCTCTGATTATCATTTCTAGCAGTTTCATTGTATTAATATCATCAAAAGCCCTTCTGAAGATACCTTCATGCAAAAGTACATGATAAAGGGCCTTCTCTTCTGTGGCTCCCAGCCTATGGAATGCACAACCTCAGGAGATTTATGTGGCCCTCACTCTCAGAGTATTTATGAACATAAAAACATGCTGCTTTCTCCAAATGTTTAATTGTTAATGTATTTTCACTTTGGTTTTGATTTTAATTGAATTAGTTTTGTTATGTTTTATACCATCTATTTTTATTGTTATAAGTGGCCATGAGCATTTGAATAAACAGAAAAATAGCATATAAATTCAGTATAAATAAAATATTGAATCAAATCAAACCTGGAAGTGTAAGAGTTACCACATTCAGCTCCAATGAAACTCTCGTGAGACACAGGTTCAGCAAAAGAAGTTTACTAGAGTGTAACGTAGGTAGATACAAATAAAGCCAGGGTTGCCTTGGCACAGATTACATAGCGTTTTATAGGTTCCCCGTTCCTGTGCTTTCCCCCGTTGCCTAGTTACTGATTACCCGTGGTAACCTCCCCCTCGCCCAAATGGCAGATTCAGCCCAGTTCTTTGTTCCCTTTGATTGCTGTCCTTTGTCTATGGGGTTGTTGTGTTCGTTGGGCTTTTCTTCTGCAGGTTAAGCCGGGACTTCTTAATTGTGCGCTGATCGCTGTGCTTCCGAGCCGGTGCGGTTCTCTTTGTCTGAGACGCTTGAGGGAAGCCCACTGTGATACAAAGTATCCGCTCCCACCAGGAGTTAACTGCCGCCACCTGTTGGCAATTAACTTGTGGTGCCTCCGACTTCCCTTTTCTGCTGCCTGTGGCGGTGAAATTGACTAGGGGTGGTGAAACTGAACAGCGGCATTGGCCGAGCCCTGCCGGCTGAATCTGACAGGAAGAACATTATTCATTTGTGTCAGAAGGGTAAACGTGAGTTCCCCAGCATTACATTGTAAAACTAAATTCCAATGATGGATTGCAATCTTTCATCTATTCTTTTGGTAGTCAAGAAGGATTCAGTACCATGGTCAATCATTCTGGACAATGCTGAGACATCCAGAAGAAACACAGAGATATACTGCCCCTGTCTAATTCCTGGCACAGAGCATCTACAAGGGTGAGAAAAGCTGTCTCATTCCAAAACCAGATCAAAATCCTAACAGATATCAGGCTAAATATTCTTATCCAAGAACATCTAGAACTGAAATGCAATTACACACACTTTGATGAAAAATGCCAACTTGGGAATTATCCAACATGACAGATCCATAGAAGTCTTCTTTAATAGAAACTTCAGAGTTACCACTTTAAGACTGAATGAAACAATTCCTTAGCTTAATAATGCACTTACTCTTTATATTTACTTGACCAGATTTCCCCTAACTACTGTGATTACACCTGACTACCCTAATCAGCCATATGGAAGTTGGAAATATATATATACCAAGGTGATGCACTGTCCCCACTGCTGTTCTGCATAGGCTTAAACCCCCTCAGCCAGATAATCACAAGGTCTGGATATGGGTACAAGTTCAAGAGTGGAATCACCACCAGCCACCTCCTCTACATGGATGACATCAAGCTGTATGGTAAGAGTGAACGAGACATCGACTCACTGATCCACCTGACACGGATCTACAGCGAGGACATTGGGATGTCATTCAGACTGGAGAAGTATGGCAGGATGATAGTAAAGAGAGGGAAGGTAGTTAAGTGTGGCAGGATGATAGTAAAGAGAGGGAAGGTAGTTAAGACCGATGGAGTGGAATTACCAGTGGGCCTCATAGCAGACATAGAGACCAACTATAAATACCTTGGTGTCCCACAGTCACATGGGAACCATGAGGAGGAGGCAAGGAAGACAGCAACATCCAAGTACCACCAAAGGATAAGACAGGTCCTGAAGAGCCAGCTCAATGGGAAGAACAAGATCCATGCCATCAACATGTATGCCCTGCCAGTCATCAGATACCCTGCCGGTATAGTGAGCTGGCCAAAGGAAGACATGGAGGCTGCCGATGTGAAGACCCGGAAGCTCCTCACAATGTACGGAGGTTTCCACCCCAAGTCCAACACCCAGAGACTGTACACCAGCTGCAAAGAGGGCGGGTGGGGTCTGATGAATGTCAAAGCCACTGTCCTGGACGAAACCTGGAGTATCCAGGAGTACATCAGTAAGATGGCACCCAAAGATGAGCTGCTGAGAGAATGCCTCAGGCAGCAGCAGAGATGGGAGGAAGTTCAAGCGGAGGAAATACCATGGCAAGACAAGCCCCTGCATGGGATGTACCATCGACAGATAGCTGAGGTGGCTGACATTGGGAAATCCTATCAGTGGCTGGAAAGGGCCGGACTAAAAGACAGCACTGAGGCACTGATCATAGCAGCACAAGAACAGGCACTAAGCACCAGATCCATAAAAGCAAGGGTCTACCACACTTGACAGGACCCAAGGTGCAGATTGTGCAAAGAGGCCTCAGAAACAGTCCAACACATGGTGGCAGGGTGTAAGATGCAGGCAGGAACAACATACACTGAATGGCACAACCAAGTAGCTGGCATTGTGTACAGGAACATCTGCACAGCATATGAGCTAGACCTGCCCAAGTCCAGATGGGAGATTCCACAGAAGGTCATGGAGAATAACAGGGCTAAGATCCTGTGGGACTTCCTGATCCAGACGGACAGGCAGGTACTGGCTAATCAATCAGACATCGTGGTAGTAGACAAAGACCAGAAGACAGCGGTAGTGATAGATGTAGCAGTGCCAAGTGACAGCAACATCAGGAAGAAGGAGCATGAGAAGCTGGAGAAGTACCAGGGCCTGAAGGAGGAAATCGAGAGGATGTGGAAAGTCAAGGCCAAAGTGGTCCCAGTGGTGGTAGGAGCACTGGGGGCCATGACTCCTAAGCTGGGAGAGTGGCTCCAACAGATCCCAGGAACAACATCAGAGCTCTCTGTGCAGAAGAGTGCAGTGCTAGGAACAGCTAAGATACTGCGCAGAATCCTCAAACTCCCAGGCCTCTGGTAGAGGACCCGAGATTGAGAAAGACACGTACCACCCATAGGGGGTGAGAGGGGAATTTTTTTATATAAATAAAATCTACAGTATTCCAAAATACTTCTGTCTTTTATACTACTTTATAATATTTTATGCAATCTGGGAGAAGCTCATGTTGCTAGTCAACAATCAGTTCTCCTAGAACAATTGAGTAATTGAGCCTTTAAAACAACAGCTGCTGAGAAGAAATTAATCTGGACTATTTCCACTTCTTCACAAATTCAATTCATGAATTCTAGTTCTAGAAGATTTGCCAGTGTTTTCAAGCTACAGCTACTACCTCTTGCAATGGGAATTGAACTTAGCAATTTGTTTCACTAGAGAGAAATGTAAGCATAAGGTTCCTTTCTAACCATAAGATTAGGGTAGTAGCCTCTTAAAGAGTGGACATAAAATTTGCTTATAAAGCAAAAGATGTAATGATTGCAGCCCTTTCAGGGTACTTCTATAATGCTATCAAGTGCTTCTTCTGTCATCCACAAATGACAAGCAACTCTCTTTCTAAGTAACTAAGTAACTAAGCCCAGAAAGATGCTGGAAAATGAGCCAAGAATAAAAAGTCATGGAAGCACTGCCCTAGGATATGAAATACAATATTTTCTAATTACCCTGGCCAATGGCAGGAAGACATGTTAAATTATTGCCCACTGTGCTCAAAAACAAGCTAGCCCAAGCACAGGTATCAGTTTCCTTGACTCATTGTTAATTTTATTCTGAATAATTTGGTGTCAGATCTTTCTCCAGAGATTTAAGAAGGTTTTGATACTGAATTCTGTATCAGTTTCCATAGCAACTTTATCAAATAATATATATAGAGATATATTTTAAAAGAGCACATGCATATTTAAAGTAAGCATTCGCTGATGAGAGTTCAGCTCAACTGTTTTCATTGTAGAAGTGAAAAATATTCTAACAGTATTTTCCTTTTCATAGGTTGCCTTAACGTTGACTAGGTAGAAGAAGGTCCTTGGAATCAAAGAAAATTAAATTGTTAGAAAGAGTCACCAGTCATTTCCTAAGCAATCTTTAGTAACTTCTATATATTATTACTATGAAATTATTACTGTTTGTGCTTGCCAAGAATAAAAATATTATGATTCCTTTGGCTTCTAAGATATAAGCTTAGAAGAAAATAAAAAGAAAACATAATTTGGAAAGAGTATAAATGCACTGAACTGTTGTTAGCTCAGATTTCTGTTGTTTTCAGGTATGCACACATTTCAGATCTATTATTAATTGATCAGAGGCTTCACAACTAAATTGCAATTGCTTAGCAACACATTCAGTCTTCACATTAATGCTAGGGTGGATGAGTCTTTGAATAGCTTACTATCATTTAGAAGTATGAAACTAATGTTGATAAATTTCTCAGAATTATACAATTCCTTTAATAATACATATATGAAATTAAGGAACCAAAAAGAAGCAGGATGCAAGATGATTTATATAACCCAAGTGAGATCCATCTCTGCTGATGGGGCCATGTAACAAATTGTATTTAAATATAAAAGAGTGTGTGACATTGCTGTAGGGATTATTGCACTAAAAGTAAACCATATTCTATTTTGAAAACAGAATTAGTCCTTTTCCCTTTCCTTATGCAAAACTATGCACAGAGGAACCAATATAGATTCAGAACATGATGGATGGGGAGAGAATGTTCATCTTTGTTCCCATTGTGTCCTAAACTGAATCACAGAAACTGTCTGCACTGTTATTTGCATTGCCAAAACCAACCATTTTTCATCATGCAAATTGTAGACCACAGCAGGTGACAACCTTCTGTTCCTCTTGCTAGATTCTGGTTCACATTGGGTCCATATAGTTAGCCTTAAGGAAGTGGTTTAAATAAAACATGTAATTTCTACTGCTTCCTTTACTCTAATGTTTAGTTTGACCTAAGTGAACATACCCCTTCATGGATCACTGCCTTGTCGTGGCGAAGGGGCTTGCGTAACTCAGTGAAGCCATGAGCTATACCGTGCAGGGCCACCCAAGACGGACAGGTCATGACAGAGAGTTCTGACAAAATGTGGTCCACTGGAGAAGGAAATGGCAACCCACTCCAGTATTCTTGCCAAGAAAACCCCATGGACAATGTTAAAAGGCTAAAAGATATGACGCCGGAAGATGAGCCCCCCAGGTCGGAAGGTGTCCAATATACTACTGGGGAAGAGCGGAGGGCAATTCCAAGTAGCTCCAGAAAGAGTGAAGCGGCTGGGCCAAAGCCGAAAGGACGTTCAGCTGTGGATGTATCTGGAAGCGAAAAGATGCTGTAAAGAACAATATTGTATAGGTACCTGGAATGTAAGATCTATGAACCAAGGCAAGCTGGATGTGGTCAAACATGAGATGACAAGATTAAACATCGACATCTTGGGAATCAGCGAATTGAAATGGACGGGAATGGGTGAATTTAATTCAGGTGACCATTATATCTACTACTGTGGGCAAGAAACCCTTAGAAGAAATGGAGTTGCACTCATAGTCAATAAGAGAGTGGGAAAGGCAGTAATGGGTTACAACCTCAAAAACGACAGAATGATCTCAGTGCGTATCCAGGACAAACCATTCAACATCACAGTAATCCAAGTCTATGCCCCAACCACTGATGCCAAAGAAGCTGAAGTTGACCAGTTCTATGAAGACCTACAACACCTTCTAGAACTAGCACCAAAAAAAGATGTCCTTTTCATCATAGGGGATTGGAATGCTAAAGTAGGAAGTCAAGGAGTAATCGGAATAACAGGCAAGTTTGGCCTTGGAGTACAAAATGAAGCAGGGCAAAGGCTAACAGAGTTCTGTCAAGAGAACAAACTAGTCATAGCAAACACTCTTTTCCAACAACACAAGAGACGACTCTACACATGGACATCACCAGACGGTCAATACCGAAACCAGATTGATTATATACTTTGCAGTCAAAGATGGAGAAGCTCTATACAGACAGCAAAAACAAGACCAGGAGCTGACTGTGGCTCAGATCATGAGCTTCTTACTGCAAAATTTAGGCTTAAATTGAAGAACGTAGGGAAAACCACTAGGCCACTCAGGTATGACTTAGATCATGTTCCTTATGAGTATACAGTGAAGGTGATGAATAGATTTAGAGGATTAGATTTGGTAGACAGAGTGCCTGAAGAACTATGGACGGAGGTCCGTAACATTGTACAGGAGGCAGCAACTAAAACCATCCCAAAGAAAAAGAAATGCAAGAAAGCAAAATGGCTATCTGATGAGGCTTTACAAATAGCTGTGGAAAGAAGGAATGCGAAAAGCAAGGGTGAAAGGGAAAGATATAAGCAACTGAATGCAGATTTCCAGAGAACAGCAAGAAGAGATAAAAAGGCCTTCTTAAATGAACAATGCAAAGAAATCGAGGAAAACAATAGAATGGGAAAGACTAGAGATCTCTTCAAGAAAATTGGAGATATCAAAGGAACGTTTAGTGCAAAGATGGGCATGATAAAGGACAAAAAAGGCAGGGACCTAACAGAAGCAGAAGAGATTAAAAAGAGGTGGCAAGAATACACAGAAGAACTATACAAGAAAGATCTTAATGTCCCTGATGTCCATACTGGTGTGGTCACTGACCTTGAGCCGGACATCCTAGAGAGTGAAGTCAAGTGGGCCTTAGGAAGCATTGCTAACAACAAAGCTAGTGGAGATGACAGTATTCCAGCTGAGTTATTTAAAATACTAAAAGACGATGCTGTTAAAGTGCTGCACTCAATATACCAGCAAGTTTGGAAAACGCAACAGTGGCCACGGGATTGGAAAAGGTCAGTTTACGTTCCAATTCCAAAGAAGGGCAATGCCAAAGAATGCTCAAACTATCGCACAATTGCACTCATTTCACATGCTAGCAAGGTTATGCTCAAAATCCTACAAGCTAGGCTTCAGCAGTACGTGAACCAAGAACTACCGGATGTACAAGCTGGGTTTCGAAGAGGCAGAGGAACTAGAGATCAAATTGCCAACATTCGCTGGATCATGGAGAAAGCACGAGAGTTCCAGAAAAACATCTACTTCTGCTTCATTGACTATGCAAAAGCCTTTGATTGTGTGGATCACAACAAACTGTGGCAAATTCTTAAAGAGATGGTACCAGACCACCTTACCTGTCTCCTGAGAAATCTGTACGCGGGCCAAGAAGCAACAGTTAGAACCGGTCATGGAACAACCGATTGGTTCAAAATAGGGAAAGGAGTACGACAAGGCTGTATACTGTCACCCTGCTTATTTAACCTATATGCAGAGTACATCATGAGAAATGCCAGGCTGGAAGAATCAAAAGCCGGAATAAAGATTGCAGGGAGAAATATCAACAACCTCAGATATGCAGATGATACCACCCTAATGGCAGAAAGTGAAGAAGAACTAAAGAGCCTCTTGATGAGGGTGAAAGAGGAGAGTGCAAAAGCTGGCTTGAAACTCAACATTAAAAAAACTAAGATCATGGCATCTGGGCCCATCAATTCCTGGCAAATAGAAGGGGTAGAAATGGAAGCAGTAACAGACTTCATTTATTTGGGCTCGAAGATCACCGCAGATGGAGACTGCAGCCATGAAATTAAGAGACGCTTGCTCCTTGGGAGGAAAGCTATGGCAAACCTAGATAGCATATTAAAAAGCAGAGATGTCACCTTGCCGACAAAGATCCGCATAGTCAAAGCTATGGTTTTTCCAGTAGTAATGTATGGCTGTGAGAGCTGGACCATAAAGAAGGCTGAACGCCGAAGAATTGATGCCTTTGAACTGTGGTGCTGGAGAAGACTCTTAAGAGTCCCCTGGACTGCTAGGAGGTCAAACCAGTCAATCTTAAAGGAAATCAACCCTGATTGCTCATTGGAAGGATTGATAATGAAGCTCAAGCTCAGATACTTTGGTCACCTAATGCGAAGAGAGGACTCTTTGGAAAAGACCCTGATGCTGGGAAAGATGGAAGGCAAAAGGAGAAGAGGACGGCAGAGGATGAGATGGTTAGATAGCATCACTGAAGCAATGAGCATGAAACTGAGCAAACTCAGGGAGGCAGTGAAGGACAGGAAGGCCTGGCGCAATATGGTTCATGGGGTCACGAAGAGTCGGACACGACTTAACGACTGAACAACAACAAAGTGAACATAACAGCCACATTTTGAAGAAGACCAAGATAACATCTGCTGTAGCATTCTCTTTTTATGGGTAATCAACCATAAATGACTAGGAAATTCACAAGAACCTGGGATATTTGAAATATCTGATGATTCATGTAATCACATATCTGGCATTACTGTGAAAAGAGCAGCACACACCAAATGCATGGCTGCTGAAGCTGTTGGGTGTTGCAGGGTGTGTGGCCACCAGGTATTTATACTGCCACTTTTTAAGGCTTTTGTATGGTCAGCCATCAGTGTATTTTCTGACAGAGACTATTTCACAAATTAGTTATGCAAATATGTATTTTCTTCATAATAGCATTAAGAAAGGGAGATTAATTTATCCTCCTATATAACAACTAAAATCTCTCTATACCCCCTTTTAGTTGTTCTCTCCCTCAAATTTACTCAAAATGCACAAATGTAACACATCCCTCTAAGGTACTCCAACCTCTTGATCATTTTGTTTTTCCTTTATGTACCTTTTCCAACTATTCTGTCATTTTTGAGATGATAGCCAGAACTACGAGGAATATTCAAAATGTTAGAGCACCATATCTCAGTGTATGGAAATGTAGCAATAATACATAACGATAGATCCACGCAAGCCTCAGCATGGAGCCAAATACACTCTCAGATATACACATATATTCTGACAAGCATTTGGGTAGCCAACTATTTTTTAAAAAACAGTTGCAGAGTATAAAAGTTAAAATACAGATTAAAAGTAACAAGAAAATAAGCAATAAAACAATGTTTTGAGTATGTCTGGATTTAGTTTGAAATTCCAGAATCCCTTATTTTGATTTGCTGTTAACGGCCTGGAATAAGTAACATGCATAGAAAACCATTACTAAAATACTTTGTATGAAATTGTTATTATACCTCCTGAGTGAAGGAAGGAATGAATTAGGTGTGGTACTATTGCTTGGAACAGAGACTTTCATAGATTGCAAACTTCCAGCATAATCCTTGTGGTTGCAGTGATGTGATAAAAAGTTCTAATTTTAGTTTGCTCTTATAACCCTAAAAGAAATACTCATACTATGCATTAGTGTTGGTCTGAAAAATGTATCCCTAGAGCAGGCTTGTTTAATCTATTACAAATTACACAAAACAAGGAGAAGAGAAGTGTGTGTGTGTATGTGGGGGGGGGGGGGCATTTTATTTTTTCCTGGAAATTATGAGATGTCAAGCTTTTCCACTATGAATTAAATACCACTTCCAAAAGTTTAAAGAGTATGAGGTATGCATCTATATTGCTGGTAATAATTCACTGTGAAATACCTTTGAACGTACAAAAGATCTCACCACTGAATTCTGAATTATTAAATTGTTATCAAGTTTAGAACCTGATTAATCAAGGTCTACCTACAATTCAATTTCCCTGAAAGACCTGAGTCCATGTTCATCATAAAGGAGTGTTCATTTCCATCCACTTTAGAAAACTCAAAGCCATATCCTTTCATACTTGAAGTTATTCTCAAGTATTTTATCTTGAAGCAACAGCTAGGTGAAAAAAACTTTGTTTCTGAATTTCCCAAAAATGGGGTGTTTGTAAGGAGGTCTAAAAGGGAACTTATCCAAAAAGTCAAATATTTGAAATGAATTAGAAGTTGAATAAGAAATTTTGGATAGATTTTCCTGTTAACCTGTTTTCACAGTAGCCAAACACTTACTTAATAGGAAACCTAGCACAGACATTTTGCCATTCCCCAACCTGAGTAATCAGACACTTATTTTAAGGGGTGATGCTTTTTCTCTTCATCCAATTTATTATTTTTCTAAAGTTTTAAATAATCTCTCTAACCCTATTTTCAGTTAAAACAAAATACACCTGATATGAAGCCTTATTTTCTTTTTCATTTGCTTTGTTTTAAAATTGAAGCTTAGAAAAATAGTGTATATTGGCTGCAATGCAGTTTTTATTGTTATTGTTCTTACTGTACTTGCCACATGTGACAAGTACAGTGACAAGTCCTTTATTGCAAAGAACAGTCTTTTATTTCAAAAAGCTGTCCTTTAGATTTTCAAATTTTATTTATTTTTCAAAAACTCACTTTTCTCCTTTATTTTGGTCATTTAACTTTTACTTACAAGTGATACCACTTAATGCACTGTCTTTCTCA
Organism: Liasis olivaceus; assembly: GCA_030867105.1. Taxonomy (NCBI): domain Eukaryota; kingdom Metazoa; phylum Chordata; class Lepidosauria; order Squamata; family Pythonidae; genus Liasis; species Liasis olivaceus. The sequence continues at coordinate 64,325,056 of CM061351.1, forward strand.
TTCATGTGAAAAATATGGAAATTGAACTGTCTTTTTAAAATAATTTTACATATACTGTTTGATTTTATATACTTTTATTAAAGTATTGGTTTTTATAAAGTTTTTCTTGCTTTTGCTCTTGAATTTTCCTTTGTAAAGCAAAGTTATAAACATAAACAATTTTTTTAATCCTTATGAACCTTTTTCAGATTTGCCCCTTTTTCAGGTTTGTCCTTTATTTTTTCCAAGAAAATATGATCATCATGTACACGAGGGATGTTCTGGGGGCTGCAGGACATAGGGAGAAAAACCAGAGCCTCTCTAGATGCCAAGAGAGCACCTACTTGTGCTCCAAAAGATTGCTCTTCATGAGGAGACTGCAGGATTTGTGGCCGACTTGTGAGTTTCAGTGTTTGGGAGCCACGGAAAATCATTGAGCTCAGTGCTGCAGTGAAGCCTTTAAGGACACTGGGTTTGCTTAAAACCTCACTTTCTTAAACACATTTACATTATAATTATTTTAAAGCTAAAAGAGGTCTTTGAAACAACAGGACAATAAACCACCTGGTGAGTGACCCTTTATTCCAGATTAAAGAAAGGAGTAAAATAACAATTTTAAGAATTTAAAATCAACAGCAAAAAGCTTGACAAGAATCTGGTTTAAGAAAGTTTTAAATGGATTAAGGGGACAGTCAATTTTGAGATATTTTTATTTTTGCAAAAGTGCTTTTAAAATAAATAAATACATATCTTTGTGGGAATGCAGATTTTTTAGAGTTTTAGTGAAGAGGCAATTAGTGAACTTTGCAAAATAAAGTGATAAAGGAAACCTGAGACAGACTATGTGATTATAGAGTGTCAGAAGGGACTAAAGACTTAAGGACATAGAGAAAAAGTGAAAGAAAGAAAAAAGAGAAAACCTCCCTTTTGTCAGGTTCAGCTGGCACGGCGCTCCTAGGAAAACCAGCCAGCCGTGCTGAGCTAATTCTACCACCCGCTTGCAAGCCGGGGAAAAAGAGGAAGTGTGAGCCGCGGCTGATTAATGGGCCACCTGCGCCTACTTAACAGGAAACCGCAGGATGGAAGTTTCGTATCCACCATGATAAGCGGCACATGCCGACAAAGAACGAAGCCGTGAGCCGCGGAAAGGAGATCACCACACGATCAAGCAAACCCCAGTTTTGCATGCAACTGAAAGGACCCCGAGGAAACCAGCCCAACCCCGAGGAAACCAGCCCACGCCGGAGGGGCAGTCAATCAAGGGACAATGGGATACTGGCTGAACCTGCCATCTGGACAGTTAAGGGGGATTATTGGGGCACCGATAATCCGTAGCATGTAACATGACGACGGGGCGAAACGCGGGAAGGAGAGAGTTATAAATTGTACAATGAAATGTGCCAAGCCAGTCCTGGCGTTGTTTGTAACTGTTGCGTTACACTTGAGTAAACCTCTTTTGTGAACCACACGTGTCACAGGAGTTTCTCTTGACGAACGGGGCATTCCTTACACCTTTTACTTTTACTTGGGTATTTGATTCACTTTCTCTTTCTGGATTAAAAATAAAAGAAATGGCTACTACTAGAAAAGCAGCAAAACTTGGAGAAGGGAGAAGAGGATCATTAGAGCAATCAGCAGAAAAGTGGATCACTCCAGAGATATTACAAAAAAATGATTAAGGAGTTAGGGAAAAATGTATTTGAATCTATCAAAAAAGACTTGGCTGCATTTGAAGGGAGAATGAAAAAAAAGATCCTTAAACAATACCTACAATGGAAGAATGGTTGATGAAGATGACAGATGGCAAAATTAACTTGTTTGATTAGGGAAAAGACAAGAAGTGATTATTAGTGACTGGAAATCCTTTATGGACTTTCTGCTGAAAGTGGAAACAATGAACTGGTGATTTATGGATTTGATGATTAGAAAAGGGTAAAATATGGGAAGAAAGGAATCATGATGTAGCCTTAAAGAGGGAGGACAGATGCTGTAAAGAAGATCAGAAACTGCTTCTTAATACTTTTTTCTTTTTTTCTTTTTCTTTTCTTTATTCACCACTTTTCTTTGCTCTTTTCTCTTTTTCTTAAATTTGTATAGTTTTTACTACTTTATAAAATCTTCAATAAAGATATTAATAATAAAAAAGGAAATGCTACAGTCTCAACTCTGCTGCATATTTATTTTAAAAGGTAAACTTTAATTGATGCTGTCAGATTCAGCAGGCGTGGCACAGCTAGGGACTTGCTCAGCCACGCCTAGTCAATTTCACTGCCCAGGCCCTAGCCGAGGAAAAGGGGAAGTGAAACCGCGAGCTGATTACGGACAGGTGGCGGTGCTTAACTCAAAACCGCAAGCAGATACTTTGTATCAGCGCGGCTTCCCTCGGGCGCTGCAAAAAAAGGAAAGCGCAGAGGCTCAGAATCGAAGCAATCAAGGAGCGATCGAGAACTCCTGGCTTTGCGTGCAACCCGGCAAGCCCAGCAAAGGCAACAACAGCACAACCCATAGAATGCAATCAGCAAGACAAAAGCACCAGACTGAATCTGCCATTTGGGCGAGGGGGGATTACTGTGGGTAATCTGTAACCTAGCAACGGGGCAAAACACGGGAACGGGGAAGCTATAAAATACATTGTAAGACGTGCCAAGCCAATCCTGGCTTTGTCTGTACTTACTTACATTACACTTGAGTAAACTTCTTTGCTGAACACACGTGTCATGAGAGTTTCTCTGAGACGAATGGGGTAAACCTTACAGATGGATCGTCTTAAATTTTCTGTCCACAAAATCAGTATTGTATTGTGACAACAGGTTATTGAAATGCATAGAGTAGAATACACAATGATAATAAAGCTAAGTAATAATACATTCAGAAATGTAATAGGTTTTGAAAATTCCTCTTGGAGCTGAACAAAACCACAACACTTCTCTTAATATATACTTACAGTTTCCACCATCTATGCTAGGTATATTAAAAGGATGTGTGTGTGTGTGTGTGTGTGTGTGTGTGTAGATATAATTTTTTAAATGTTCAGCTTTGTTTTGTAAGTGAGACTAATATTCTTTTAAGATGTAAGAAACTGAAACCTATAATTTACATGTTAATGACTATTCTCTAGTCAAAGAAGGTATAAACTACTTCCAGTTCAGTTAACCTATTCGTCTCTTACTTAGAGATATGTCAGATGTTTTGAAATACTTTCAAGCACAACTATGCAGGCTGCTTTCCCATCAAGAGTAGTGAAATGCTTTTATTTAAATGTTTCACTTTCTTAAAAGAAATGGCAGTGTTATAATGGTTAGATCAGCAGTCATTTGAATCTCATTCAAAATGAAAAAATAATTGCCTGCCAGCTAAGTTAGATTCTGTTTTTAAAACATTCTGGTAGAAAAGCAAGGGCACAATGCCAAGTTCTTAACTTACAGGCAGTTTAGGAGAAGAATGTGTGCAACTTCACATAAAACATAAATCACCTAAAGATTCCACTGCCAGAAAGTTTGACAATGCTTACTAGCTTATGTGGCATTAAAAAGACAAGAGCAATTCATGGATATGTCTTTATCGAGGGCTATAAACTAAATGGAGCCACTTGATCATCATAAATAATGGATGGAAGACAAACAAAGCAGGTGGCCTTGCATGTAACCCTCCTCAAAATAGAAGTTTCATGTAATTCAACAAAATAATTACATCTTACGCTGAAAAAAATAGAACCTAGAAATGATATCTATTGCTACAGTTATGGATGTTGATATCAAGGCTAGATTATAATCCAGTTTTTCTAGATGCAGCCTAGGGCCATGTGCCTAATTCATGTAAACATAGAACAAACACAACTTGGCAACGTTTATTTATTTATTTATTTAAAAGACTTATATTGCCACCTATGTGCCACAACTCTTCATGGCCCACAACATTTTTTTCCACTGTGACCCTATGATATTATCTTCATCTCATCCACACCCATGACTGACATTAAATTATCTTTAGCTGTACCAGTGTTAAAATCATCTTTTCCACTTGTCCTGATACTGTCCAAGGGCACCTTAAGGAATGTGAAATCTGTTAGACTCTGTCATCTGTTATTTTGCAGGAAAGTCAGGAGACTGGCTGGAAACAGAGGCAATAGAAACAATCCCCCCCCCCTCCATGTATGGTTTGTTGTGGAAAGTAAAGGCCAAAGTGGTCCCAGTGGTGATAGGAGCATTCAGGGCTGTGATTCCTAAGCTGGGAGAATGGCTCCAACAGATCCCAGGAACAACATCAGAGTTCTCTGTCCAGAAAAGTGCAATGCTAGGAACAGCTAAGATGCTGTGCAGAACCCTCAAACTCCTAGGCCTCTGGTAGGGGATGCGAGATTGAGGGAGACACATACCACTTATAGGGGAGAGGGGATTTAATTAAAAATTATATATAAAAATCCTTCCTAGGATCTTTCCTGACTACCATGTTAGGATGCTGTCCAGTCCATCCTAGAGTCAACAGGAAACACAGTGGCATGAAATTTGCTGCTTCCAATGTCAATCACTATCCTACCTCTATTTCCTTTATTTGACTCATTGCCAAAAATGAGTCATCCCTACGATCCTTCCTGAGCCATTGAATAAACAGTCCTAGCAATGTTTGACAGATACACTGATTGGAGGAGGAAGATCCTAGAACCTCTTTCTTAAAAATCTTTCCCAGATTGGGAATTGTTTCCTGCCTGCTTAAAAAAAAAAAAAATCAGAAATCCAGGCTTTAGATTCAGATGAACTTAGATAGCAACAAAGAGATCCAGAAAAATCTAATCCTTTGCTGCAATCTACTGGTCATCTGGATTTTGGCAGCCCAGATCTTCTAGTCCTAATGTAGTTGTGCTTGGGTAGAAATTGGGTTGTCAAAAAACAAAGGGGGGAACAAAGACAGGAACTGTAATTCTTTCAACTTAGGTTTTCTTTTTTTAATTGATTATTTTTTCTTCGTAAGAAAGCATTTTAAAAAGTTATCCTAATGATTTACGAAGGCAGGATCCATCATTATTATATATATGGGACAGCTTTGAAATATTTTGAATTATGCTAGCCTTGCAAACTATCCCAGCATTGTTTTGCCCATTTTGGGGTGGACATGGCATCATGTCAAATAGTTCACTGAAGTATCCATAATTTAAAATGTATGCATCTTTGCAATCTTGTGTAAATGTATTGCAAGCGTTCTTTTGTTGAGGTCAGTCCTGGAATGCTTTGAGGTATAGGTTTAACAATTAGAAAGGTTCTCTCTAGGGCAGCATTGAGTAAGGTGATCATATGAGATAAATTCTACAAAGGCAAAATGGATGAGGTTTCAAAAAGGAACAGGTTGCAATATGTAATTCTCTTAAGCAATAATAGATTGCCCATCTAGAATTAATGATGTTCCAACATTTCTTTTAAAAGACTTGAAAAGAACTAATTAATGGAGAACATTTCAAACTAAGCAAATTGCAATGATAAATGGGATCACTAGAAGCTATGAATGCAATTTGTAGCTGAAGAAAAAGAACAAGTCATTACTCAGAACATTAAGGAATGCAATTAAGCAAAACATTTGGAGGTACTTAATTACACCTACAGAAGAGAGTTAAGTGGGATCCTGTGCCTTGTTGTAGCAGCAAACCCAAACCTTGATGAAATTACCTACATATAATGATAGTTGACTTTCCGTTGACAGGATGACATCTGATTTGACAAATAAGCAAAACATTCTTATTATAGAAAATTGCATATGCATCTAAATAATAAGATTGGTAGTGCAGTTGTGGAGTATGTGAAATATGAATAAGCTTGTGCATGGTTTTTAGTTGTTCTTTTGAACACATTAGAGATTTTTCTGAAAATTCTAGATTCATAAAATCTAGACTATAAATTCAAACTCTATGAAATTTGGTTTACAAACAAGAATGGATTCTAATTTGATGCAAATTCCTTCAGATTTGGCAGAGATAGAGAGCTTAAAAATCATGTCCCTTGCCTACACTTTATTTCTGAGGAAAACACACTCCCCTTCCTTCCTTTTTTTTTTAAATGAAATATCTTTTAAAAATTACAGAGAGATCCAAGATCTGTGTTTCTTGAATGAGACTGAAGCATTCACTGATATTATTGATTACTGGCAGATGATGTCTTCAACAGCAATTTACCCTTAGAAGAAAGGGTAGCTATAGTTCTTAATCAGCAACTAACAGAATTGTATACTCTTATAAGTAAAGACCTTTTGCTCCCTTTAATTTAAGGCAGAAAGGGAAGAAAGACTGAAAAGATAAGGGCAAAAAGTCTTAAATTGGCTTCATTTCTAGCCAGTTTATGTTTGGGAGACAAGCAGCTTAAGGCTGAAGTGCAGAAAAGCCCATTGTTCCTCCAAACTTTTATGCTGTTTTGGGTTTACAGTCAATGACACAAGGGAATATAGTTTCTCTAAGTATGTTGGTTCTGGTGTGTGTGTGTGTGTGTGGGGGGGGGGTTGGAATATTCCCAGCAAATCTATTTACTGAGAAATAAGTCAGTGAATTTAGTAAGTTTACTTCCACATAAATGTAGAATGGATTACAGTTTTAAATAGCCCTGTATTTAAATGATTACTTGTTTTTTAATAAAGTGAAAAGAAACAGCATATAAGACCACAAGCTCTGTAAGTACTATTTTGCTCCTAGAACTTGTTAAATTTTGTCTGATTTATATGATAAAGAAACCTTGAATATTTTAGGTGCTTGCAAGCCTTAATGTCCCCTTCATGGATCACTGCCTTGTCATGGCGAAGGGGCTTGTGTAACTCAGTGAAGCCATGAGCTATACCGTGCAGGGCCACCCAAGACGGACAGGTCATGACAGAGAGTTCTGACAAAATGTGGTCCACTGGAGAAGGAAATGGCAACCCACTCCAGTATCCTTGCCAAGAAAACCCCATGGACAATGTTAAAAGGCTAAAAGATATGACGCCGGAAGATGAGCCCCTCAGGTCGGAAGGTGTCCAATATGCTACTGGGGAAGAGCGGAGGGCAATTCCAAGTAGCTCCAGAAAGAGTGAAGCGGCTGGGCCAAAGCCGAAAGGACGTTCAGCTGTGGATGTATCTGGAAGCGAAAAGAAGGTCCGATGCTGTAAAGAACAATATTGTATAGGTACGTGGAATGTAAGATCCATGAACCAAGGCAAGCTGGATGTGGTCAAACATGAGATGACAAGATTGAACGTCGACATCTTGGGAATCAGCGAATTGAAATGGACGGGAATGGGTGAATTTAATTCAGGTGACCATTATATCTACTACTGTGGGCAAGAAACCCCTAGAAGAAATGGAGTTGCACTCATAGTCAATAAGAGAGTGGGAAAGGCAGTAATGGGGTACAACCTCAAAAACGACAGAATGATCTCAGTGCATATCCAAGGAAAACCATTCAACATCACAGTAATCCAAGTCTATGCCCCAACCACTGACGCCGAAGAAGCTGAAGTTGACCGGTTCTATGAAGACCTACAACACCTTCTAGAACTAGCACCAAAAAAAGATGTCCTTTTCATCATAGGGGACTGGGATGCTAAAGTAGGAAGTCAAGGAGTAATCAGAATAACAGGCAAGTTTGGCCTTGGAGTACAAAATGAAGCAGGGCAAAGGCTAATAGAGTTCTGTCAAGAGAACAAGCTAGTCATAGCAAACACTCTTTTCCAACAACACAAGAGACGACTCTACACATGGACATCACCAGATGGTCAATACCGAAACCAGATTGATTACATACTTTGCAGCCAAAAATGGAGAAGCTCTATACAGACGGCAAAAACAAGACCAGGAGCTGACTGTGGCTCAGATCATGAGCTTCTTACTGCAAAATTTAGGCTTAAATTGAAGAATGTAGGGAAAACCACTAGACCACTCAGGTATGACTTAGATCATATTCCATGTGAGTACACAGTGAAGGTGATGAATAGATTTAGAGGATTAGATTTGGTAGACAGAGTGCCTGAAGAACTATGGACGGAGGTCTGTAACATTGTACAAGAGGCAGCAACTAAAACCATCCCAAAGAAAAAGAAATGCAAGAAAGCAAAATGGCTGTCTGATGAGGCTTTACAAATAGCTGTGGAAAGAAGGAATGCGAAAAGCAAGGGTGAAAGGGAAAGATATAAGCAACTGAATGCAGATTTCCAGAGAATAGCAAGGAGAGATAAGAAGGCCTTCTTAAATGAACAATGCAAAGAAATTGAAGAAAACAATAGAATGGGGAAGACTAGAGATCTCTTCAAGAAAATTGGAGATATCAAAGGAACGTTTAGTGCAAAGATGGGCATGATAAAGGACAAAAAAGGCAGGGACCTAATAGAAGCAGAAGAGATTAAGAAGAGGTGGCAAGAATACACAGAAGAACTATACAAGAAAGATCTTAATGTCCCTATGTCCATGCTGGTGTGGTCACTGACCCTGAGCCAGACATCCTAGAGAGTGAAGTCAAGTGGGCCTTAGGAAGCATTGCTAACAACAAAGCTAGTGGAGATGACAGTATTCCAGCTGAGTTATTTAAAATACTAAAAGACGATGCTGTTAAAGTGCTGCACTCAATATACCAGCAAGTTTGGAAAACGCAACAGTGGCCACGGGATTGGAAAAGGTCAGTTTACGTTCCAATTCCAAAGAAGGGCAATGCCAAAGAATGCTCAAACTATCGCACAATTGCACTCATTTCACATGCTAGCAAGGTTATGCTCAAAATCCTACAAGCTAGGCTTCAGCAGTACGTGAACCGAGAACTACCGGATGTACAAGCTGGGTTTCGAAGAGGCAGAGGAACTAGAGATCAAATTGCCAACATTCGCTGGATCATGGAGAAAGCACGAGAGTTCCAGAAAAGCATCTACTTCTGCTTCATTGACTATGCAAAAGCCTTCGATTGTGTGGATCACAGCAAACTGTGGCAAATTCTTAAAGAGATGGGGATACCAGACCACCTTACCTGTCTCCTGAGAAATCTGTACGCGGGCCAAGAAGCAACAGTTAGAACTGGTCACGGAACAACTGATTGGTTCAAAATAGGGAAAGGAGTACGACAAGGCTGTATACTGTCACCCTGCTTACTTAACCTATATGCAGAGTACATCATGAGAAATGCCAGGCTGGAAGAATCACAAGCTGGAATTAAGATTGCAGGGAGAAATATCAACAACCTCAGATATGCAGACGATACCACCCTAATGGCAGAAAGTGAAGAAGAACTAAAGAGCCTCTTGATGAGGGTGAAAGAGGAGAGTGCGAAAGCTGGCTTGAAACTCAACATTAAAAAAACTAAGATCATGGCATCTGGACCCATCAATCCCTGGCAAATAGAAGGGGTAGAAATGGAAGCAGTAACAGACTTCATTTATTTGGGCTCCAAGTTCACTGCAGACGGAGACTGCAGCCATGAAATTAAAAGACGCTTGCTCCTTGGGAGGAAAGCTATGGCAAACCTAGATAGCATATTAAAAAGCAGAGATGTCACCTTGCCGACAAAGATCTGCATAGTCAAAGTTATGGTTTTTCCAGTAGTAATGTATGGCTGTGAGAGCTGGACCATAAAGAAGGCTGAACGCCGAAGAATTGATGCCTTTGAACTGTGGTGCTGGAGAAGACTCTTAAGAGTCCCCTGGACTGCTAGGAGGTCAAACCAGTCAATCTTAAAGGAAGTCAACTCTGATTGCTCATTGGAAGGATTGATAATGAAGCTTAAGCTCAGATACTTTGGTCACCTAATGCGAAGAGAGGACTCTTTGGAAAAGACCGTGATGCTGGGAAAGATGGAAGGCAAAAGGAGAAGAGGACGGCAGAGGATGAGATTGCATCACTGAAGCAATGAGCATGAAATTGAGCAAACTCAGGGAGGCAGTGAAAGATAGGAAGGCCTGGCACAATATGGTTCATGGGTCACGAAGAGTCGGACACGACTTAACGACTGAACAACAACAAAGCGTTAATGTTAGGACCAAAAGCAATTATTAATTAATTAGATTTATAGAGCTGCCCATGTTATGCAACATAACCCTCATGGCCCATAAATGACTGTAAAAATAATAAAAACATGAAAAAACATGAAAACCAGCAAAGAAACTTCTGGCACCCCCAAATGCAGCACTTCCCCACACATCCACAAAGAAATTTACTGGACTCCAGCCTCACACTACCCCAACACTTGTGGGAAAAGCCAGGTCTTCAAGGCTTTTTGGAAGGCAAGGAGGGTAAATCCCTAAGCTGCCAGCACAATTGCATTGCTTTCAATGTGTAGAAGAGCAAACAGCTTACTCTCTTGCAATCCCTTTCTCTCCAATCTCTCTGCTCTGCAACAGGGGAAAAGAAAAAAGAAAAAGAAACCCACAGCTCAGGCACACGACAATGTGTATTGACTGTAATGGTGAACATGTGACTTCGGGATGTTGCAAAGGTCTTAAATGGTTGTAAAGTTATTTTTTTTAGCACTGTTGTAACTTTGAATGGTCACTGGATGAGTGGTCAGTAAGTGAGGACTACCTGTATAGCACTGAGAAAAAGATTTGTCTGTGTGTTCATTTTGGAGGAGAAGACAGGTACAAATATATTGAGGAGTTCCTTATCAGCTTACGATATATGTCCCATTTTATTTATAATATTCCCAGCATTTTTCTTTAGTAAGATGTTTTTTTAAAATACTGGTAATTGTTGAACTGTAGACAGAAAATGCCCATTTTTAAAAAACAAACAAACAAACAAAAAAAACATGGTTGTCAATGATTGTCCAGTCCTGTTTTCCTAACTATATTTTTGTATGGTCGGTTCATGAGTAGTACAGAATAGGGGTACGTACTAAATGGTTATGTGTGTTATTTGATCTTGGAACAAAGGAACCCTGCTTAAAATGTTCTGCTGGAATGTTCTGAGTTGAATGTGTTCTGGCACAACAACATTCAAATGATCTGTATGTTCCAAGGGAATAGAGCTGAAACATTTTAAATGTTCTGGCCTTTGAAAACAGTGAATTAAAAATGAAGCTGCTAGCAGTGTGAGCATTTCCCAGATTAATGAAAGCCATAATGCCAACAAATCATATCTGCCTTCTACGACCTTGAAGAGAACAACCAGCAACTTGAAAAAGTGGGAGGAAAAAGTCTAGAATTTAAATTTGGAGTATTGTGGTAAGTATAGATATATTTACATAGGTTCTGACTCATGAATTCTGAAGTAGGCAGATCTTCTGTTGTAGTTAGCTTCATTGTTGTCTGCAATGAAGTATGTATAATAGCTGAGTTATGTCTGAGAATAATCACCAATTAAACCAATTTCGGAATAAGAGATTGATTATCTGGAAAGCATAAATTTATAGTCATGCCATGCTGCAATGGGAACTCAGAATAAGCCCTTTCCTTTCTTATTGTAAACCCAGTACCACAATAATAGGTGGTAGGTGCTGACTGCTAATTGCCACTCAACCTACATAAAGATTGACAATGGAGATGATTTTTAATTTATTTTTTAAGTTTAAAATCCATATAGGAAACTATGCAAACTACAATGCAATGGAAGCAGATATCTATAGCTGTTTATTACAGGAATGCAAAATATTCTAAACTCTAAATGGTTCATGCTTAAAACAGCTGGTTTGATTGTTTTGGTCTGAAATTGGAATAAAATATAATTATATTAAGTGGCAATTTTTGGAGTGCTTGAAGTTCTTTCAAATGCTATGATTGAACTGTTGTTTTTTGGTTCATGATTTTTTAAAAACACAGCCTAGCTAGTATAGCAGTACAAAACAACCATTTTCTTTACATTAGATTGCATGAGTGAAGTCTGTAGTGCTGTCCAACTGCTAATATTGCTAAACTTGTAAACTGCAAATGCTCAAGTTAGCTTTTATTTTTTAAAAACTATCATTTCCAGATTATACTTTGACACTGTATCATCTTGTACTGTTATTTCTTAGTTAATCTGTTGTTGGATTAGGATAAAATAGCACAAGCAATATTATCTCCTCCTCACCCCAGAAATATTTTGGTATTAGTTATGGGGTTCAGTCATTCTTTGAATATTTACATTTTTAAAAATTTAATGCAGCTTTTTTTAATAGTGGGTTCCTAAATTATTTTTACAGCTATATACTTTCTTGTTCTTACTCAGACTTCATAGTGAATTGTTTTATTAACACTTTACTATATTGCTGTGAAACTGATAGTGTCCTTAAAGAAAGAGGATAGAGACAAAATTGCTGCTCTCACTTTTCATGCCTGAGTTCTCCTCACTCAGTTAAGGAGAGAGAGGAGTATTTTGGAGCTTCTACATAATAGCTTCGCTCTAGATTGGGAACTGTTGTAGTTTCAACTTTCCGTAAAGAGAGCTTTTTGAAAGAAAGAAAGAAAGAAAGAAAGAAAGAAAGAAAGAAAGAAAGAAAGAGAGAGAGAGAGAGAGAGAGAGAGAGAGAGAGAAAGAAAGAAAGAAAGAAAGAAAGAAAGAAAGAAAGAAAGAAAGAAAGAAAGAAAGAAAGAAAGAAAGAAAACACATGTAGATATTGAAATCTTGTCAGTGTGCGAAACAAGCAACACAAATCTCTCTGGGTTAACCAAAAGTAAAAGTTTATTAAAAGCATTTGCAAAGGCTGGTGGGCCTCACAGTGTGCAAGCGGGAAGCCACACCCACATACAAACTCCGGCTGTCAGGATTAGCCCATGAAATTCCAGGAGACAGTACAGATTCAATCCAGCAAGGTTTATTGGCTTCACTCCCGTTACAGAAATCTTCTCAGAGTGAGAGCAATTCCCAGGGTCACCCCACAAACATCCTGCATTCCTTAGGGAGGTGCCAGTCTCATTCTCTTATCTCTTCCTCTCTGCTCTGGGGATAAGAGTAGGTGCTTAACCCCTTTCGCTCTAGCTCTCACATCGGCATAATTATATACATTCCCGATCACGAGTCCCTCCCCTTTTCCCCATTGGCTAAGGTACTCAGGGTGTACACTCTTTCCGGCCGCTCTATGATTTCCTGGTCCCTCCCACCTCATTCATTGCATCTATGGTAATTTTCTCAAGGTTTCAGCTAATTGCATTATACTGATAAAGACTGCCCCAGATTAAATCAATTTAAATTTACATTGTCCCTCACAAAGAGGCGACTTCCTCTCTCACAGCAGTATCTGTTTTATGTGTGTGTATGTGTGGGTGTTCGGAGAGGGGGCAGATGGATGAAAGGGTGGACATATTGCCAACCAGTGATATTTCCAAGAAGCTGTCTAATATAGTAAGTTCAATAAAACAGGAGGGGGATAATTTTCCCAGGCTAGCCCTTCCCTGTCGGAGGCAGCCCTGATGGAAATACTGGAGGGAAAGAGGCAGATGCATCAGTGCCAGAAGGTGGTGCTTCTGATACACTCCAAAGTGGAGGTGTCTGCTTGGAAGAAGTTTGAATTCATGCTTCTGACAAACATCAAAAACTGTTGCTTACGCCACTTCTACCAATGCTTTCCTTTTTGTTTTTCTTCCTGTATGAATCAAAAGGATTATTACTCAGCCCTTTTCTCTGTGACTGCCCTTAGAAAAGAGGATGTTAAACAGATAACACCAGGGAAAACAGAGAAGGAAACTAGTTAGGCAGTGTCCACCTTTTTTGTCCAGGCTTGAAAAATCTACATGAATATGTAACAGGTATGATTTTTTTCTTGCATGGTGGTGTGGGTAGGAAGAAATTTCTGGGATTGTTGCTTACAGGGTAAGTGTGTGTGTGTGTGTATGTGTGTGCCTTTGAGTCAGTTTTTGACTCCTGGCGACTGCCTGGACTGGTCCATGCAGTTTTCTTGGCAAGATTTTGAAAGTGGTTTGCCCTTGCCTCTTTCCTAGGGCTGAGAGAGAGTGACTGGCCTAAGGTCACCCAGCTGGCTTTGTTCTTAAGGCAGGACTAGAACTCACGGTCTCCTGGTTTCTGGGCTGATTCCTTAACCACTACACCAAACTGGCTCTCACAAGATAAGTAACATCTTTATTTTTTACCAGACTGATACTGTATATGAACTGAGCTGATAACATCTTCTGTGAACTAATAATACACTTGAAAAAATAAATAAGGAAAATATACAACTATTCCACTCATATAAGAAAAGGGAACCGCTGCTTATATAGTGCATTTCCCTGAGAACTTCATGCATCGGTCTTGCATTTACTGTATTTTTGAAGGTACTCACCATCAACATTCTACAAAGGGAACTGTAATTTTTTATTTTGTTGCATTTAGATTGTAAAAATGCTGGTTTGGGTTCTTAAATACTACTTTAAAGATGTATAGGACTTTGAACCAGCAAGTATTCAAAGCTGTAATTTTCTCTGCAGCTAGTTATCCATTAATCTGACCATAAATGAACTTGCTAGGATAGGAAGAATATTGAAACTTTTGAATTTTGGTGTTGGAGAAGACTCTTGAGAATACTGTGGACAGCCAAGAAAACCAACAAAAGGGTCATCGAACAAACCAACCAGAGTTCTCACTCAAGGCACAAATGACCAGGCACAAATTACCCTACTTTGGACACATTAAGTGAAGACCCAGCTCTCTGGAAAAGACTCTAATGCTGGAAAAGGTGGAAGGAAAGAGAAGGTGAGGATGACCAGCAGCAAGGTGGGTGGACTCAGTTACAGTAGAGATGAGTACACTGTTGGAAGACCGGAAAGACCAGGTTAGGGACAGATCGTCATGGAGAAAATCTATCTGTGTGGTTACCAGGAGTTGAAAACAACTTGATGACACATAATCAAGTCAAATCAAATATCCCAGGAATCCCATTTTTACTTACTGCTGTTCTGATGGTGGAGTCACAATCACTGACAAGATGATCAGCCTACAGGTCCCTAGACATTATTTTGGGGTTCTTTATGACTTCCTGGGTGATTTTATGCTGTGCTGTTGGAGTGATTTTGGTAGTGTGACCACTCTCGTGAATTTTCATCCAAATCTCCTCCATTTCAAGACTGTATATCTGATTATGAATCAGTGAAGCTCTAGAACTTTTATAATCTTTTCCAGATGATAGGGATCAATGATATTTTTATCAAGATTGTCAGAAATTTCTTTTAAAGGGGCATGATGTCCCTCTAGAATGCCTCTGGTGAGAACTTCACTGTAATGAGGGGAGTGAACATTTTTGAGATTTGTATGGCACAGGACTGGCCCAAATAGGCCCTGATTATTTTATGAACTACTAACACAACTAGATCTAATTATTAATTTAATTTAATTTAATTTAATTTAAATTTTATTGTTTATTTATTTGAATTATATCCTTCAGGAGCAAAGACAGCATACATAATGCTCCTTCCTCACATTATTC
The DNA here is from genome assembly GCA_030867105.1 of Liasis olivaceus. NCBI lineage: Eukaryota > Metazoa > Chordata > Lepidosauria > Squamata > Pythonidae > Liasis > Liasis olivaceus. The sequence continues at coordinate 64,340,358 of CM061351.1, forward strand.
TCTACAGAAACAACCCTTTGTGGTAGGTTGGACTGAGGGAACATGAGAGGCCCAAGTCACCCAGTGAGCTTCAATGAAATGTCCCAGTTCTACTCCAACCTCTTGGCCATTACTACTTTTTCACACTGGGACATTATATGTTGAATGCCTTTGTTTATAAACAGAAGCAAACTTGGCTGTTATCTGGTCACTCAGACTCCCTTTATGTATCAATAGGAGCGATATGAAGCTCCAATAACATTCAGTGGCAAAAATGTGCAAACATTCAAAAAATCTAAAAGCGTGCAAATACTTCTCACAGAACAGTGCTTTTTATCTAAGAGATTCTCCATGAGGTGCATGTTATAACCCGTCCTCTAAATAGGTAGATAAGGAAGTTTTATTGCATAGGAATAATGGAAGAGACCAAGATGAGGGACGAGTTTGCAATTTTTTCTTTGATCCCTCCTGTTTTGGAACTGGTAGCGTTGCCTTTGTTTTTGGTATGTTGATCTCAGTTCTTGTCCTTTGCTTCTCAAGGCTCTAGTTGTACTCTACACCCTACCTACTGGGGCTCCTGATAACTGAGGTAGTTGGGGGCAGCAGTCTAAGTCCACAGGAGCTCATAATACAAAGCAAGTAAACATAAGAAGCTAATACAGAGTTTTATGCATCACTCTAGGTAAGGATTAGGTTAAATCTGAATCACAGCCAGCCTTCATCAGTAATGAATGTTGCTATATCAGACCTAGTTTTTTATCCCATGATGTCAGATATAATCTGATATGTAGAATATCTGATATGGCTAATTCAGTCACTGAAGACTGAAACTAAACTATATGCATCATGGCTACATCATCTGACCAAACTGGAATTTTTTGTACCACTTTGACTAAGTTTCCACATATTTTATGGCATTTTAATTGGTCCTAATAAAGGTATTGTCCTTTTATTCCCATCATGGTACAGCATGGCTATCCTTAATTTTTATGCAACAAATGTGTATTTTAATTTTGCTGTTTATGAAGATTGTGCCTTACTTACTTGTAGAGCAACACCTCCTGAACAATTAAATTCTGCTGAAAGCAAAGGCATAAAAGAAACAAAATTACAGCCCAATTAACCTAGCAGAACTATAATAATCAATGTGACTTTATGCAAATTCTTGACGCTAATTGTTCTTTCTGCTGGAATACTGGCTTGTAGGATTCATTCTGTGTTTCGGCTTTTTTTTAAGAGGGAAAAATAATGAACTTTAAAATGTATTAAAAATTTAGAACAAAGTTGAAAATAAAGTCATGAAATAATCTTAAAGATACAGTGGTACCTTGGGTTACGAACGCCCCTCCTTACGAATTTGTCAGGATACGACCAGCTCCGACCCCAAAAATTTACCTCACCGTGCGACCTCCGCCTTGAGCTACAAACTGGATCCATGGCCATTTGCCCTGCTGCCACGTGGTTGCGGCTTCCTGTGGGCGAGATCGCGGTAGCAAGGAGACGTTCGGTGAGGCTTGTGGTGTGTTTTGTGGCGTTTGGAAGGTTTTTGGTGTGCTTGTCAGCATGGCTCCAAAGAAAATGCAGAGCAGGCTTGGCAAGAATAAGGCTTTGAAGAAAAAAGTGGGGAAATTTGCCTCGTGGTGCGACCAAATTCGGAGGACGGATTAGCCGTATTTACATTGAACCTTATGGGAAAATTTACCTCGCGTTGCGACCAAATTGAGTTGCGATCAGAGTCACGGAACGGATTAAGTTCGTAACCCGAGGTACCACTGTATATTCAAACTTTTGCGTTATTTTATATTTCCAAATCTGATAAAACCTAATAGGCTACATGCATTATTATTTATTCATTTGTTTTTCTGATTTATACTATTTCTAACTTACAAATTAATTGTTAAAAGTAATTTCAAAGACAGAACAATTAAAAATAAGTTATAGTTAGTAAAAAAAGAGATAAAAATAATAAGTTCCAGTTCAACCTTTTAAAGGCTAGTTTCTCTTATATTTGAAGAGACCTCCATTTGTGCAATAAGATTCTGTTTTGTTCAACTTTCTCCTTCCCTGAGCCTTTTTATATTGGGGGGTGGGGGGCAGGTAGTGCTTTTTTTAAAAAATAGATACAATGGATATCTTTATTGTCCAAAATGCTTAAGATGCCATTTTACCCCTTAAATTTCCCCCCTCCCAAATGCAAAAAAAAAAAGGTCCAAAAAGATTAATCCCATCCATTCTGGCTGGGCAGCCACTGGGGGCCCCACCCAACTACTTGCTGGGCCACATGGAACCTAGAAGCTGCACTTTTTCTTGTAGAGTTTCTTTTTGGAGGCAGTGCCTTCAAATTAAACTTGACTCCTGGCGACTGCCTGGACAGGTCCCTGAGGTTTTCTTGGCCTAATTTTAGAAGTGGCATGCCATAACTCATTGGTGAGTTATATTTGGTGAATAACCCAGTCTTCTGTTAAATTATCTGCAAGCTTAAGAAATGGAAATTAAATATCCAAAATAGTTGCCAAAATCACTACTTCTCAGTTAAAGGACAAATATATATTTTAATTCTGCAATCAGAACAGTAAAGACATAAAATTATAGAAACAATACCTTATTTTTATGTTGGATCAACTTTTTTAAACTACCATATCTTTTATATCTATGTTTATATCTATTTTTTATACCTGTCTTTATCAAAGTACATGTCAGCTACACTAAACCCTGTAGGATAGAGATGGGGAGAGCTGCCTGATGGCAGGACTGCATGAAATGTAGTTGAAGTGGGCACCCTTGTCAGATAGCCATTCCCTCATCAACTAGTAGGGAGCACCAAGCAAATGATAGGATGAGCTTGTTTGTTTGGACTCAGGGTGAAATTAGCCATAGTACAGAGGTTGGATATATTGCTTCAAGCAGACTGATGGCATAACAACTTCCCATTTTAAAAAATAAACTTGTTTAAGTGTACAAAGTCACTGAGGATCTTAAATATTTATTCTCTTTTACCACAAAAATGGTCTGCATTGTCACAACAGTCTGAAGCTTTTGCATAGAGATTTCTTCTCTCATACTGCTTCTTTGAATGGTCATAAGAATGACAAGGAAAACACCCCCCAAAATTAGGCTATTTTTGTGATATTCATTTATTAACCAAGATATATGTAAGATGTGGTCATCCATAAGGCTAATACTGATCTGTAAATAGTATTTGTTCTCCAGAAATGAATAGTGCCAGTAGTCACCTACTATCAATTGTTAATATGCACTATCAGTTGCTAATTAAGAAACTGAGTGAGCAAATTAATTGAGCAAGCATCCTTGGAGAGCCTAATGATCTTCAAATTATTTTAGCAAGCAACAGAATTAAAATAAAAAGTTGGCCATCTCTTTATTTTGCAGAATGGCAACATTTTGGTTCCAATAAATGCTGGGAAAAAGTTATAAATGTGCATCCCCAATAGAGTTGTTTTTAAAACTGATTTAAAAACAACAACAACTGAAGGGTGGAGTGGTATTGTCTATAAAATAAAGCATGTTAAAATCTATTTCAAGTCTCCATTATGATTTCTTTAAAATTAATAAAAAGAGTTGGCACAAAAAGACTTTTAGCTATACATTAATGGTATCTTACTTTGATGAAAATGTCAACCTAGTGTTCAGCTGCTGTAAAGAAGGTAAATTCCATGTTTGGAATTGTTAGGAAAGGAACCAAAAATAGCACTATCTATACAAATCTAGGGTGAGACCACACTTAAATGTGTATACTTCTGGCAACCACTTTAAAAAGGACACTATAATACCAGGCAAAATTCAAAAAAGGACAACCAAATGATTAGGAGGTTGGAGCAGTGCTCCTATGAGGAATGACAACAGCAGTTGGGGCTCCTGAGTGTAGACTAAGGAGGATAGGAGGAGACATGATAAAGATATATCATAAGATAGGTAACACGAATGGAGGCAAGTTTTCTCCCTTTTTCAGCATTTTAGAATTCAAGGTTATACACTGCAAGCAAATGCAGGCAAATTAGGACTAACAAAATCAAATACCTGTTTACATAGTGGATAGTTAAACTGTAGCATTCTGCCCACAGTTGTTATGGCAGCCAATTTGGATGGTTTTTAAAGGAGACTGGACAGGATCCAGTGGGGAATCAGGCTATCAATCGCTGTTTGATGTCTGTTTACTATCATAGGCAGAATGGCTTAAATGCTTCTTTATGGGAAGCCACAGTAGAAACAGCTATTGCCCTCCAGCCTAGGCCTTTGACCTTCAGAATGCTGGACCTGATCCAGCTGGACTCTTCTTACATTCTTATGGGAAGATGGATATGCAACCTCAGCCTCTGTGATGTACAAGTGTCACCTTTTTTACTGTCACTGACCAGAATTATATACAGTTTGGACAAGATTTACATTGCTCAGGTAATAATACATTTACATTTCTAAATAGAGAGAAATAAAACAGAGGAAATATTTAAATACATGTAAATACAACTACTACATTAATTTGCAATTACTAAATTGCAAAACTACTTTGTGAAAAAAATATTGAATTGCTAAATCACTGAACTACTAAGTAAATAGAATATTTTGTTAGTGCACTGAGCTACTAAATGCTAAAATACAAGTGTTACAAACGACAAACTAAAATGTTAAAATAAAAGGGATGGTATTGTAATCTCTGTTCCTGCCTTGCCCTCTATCTTGCCAATCTTCTAAAGTCTGTGTTAGGCAGTTGGACTTTAGATGAACAAGTGCCAAAAGTTACCTTTTAAAAAATAAACCCTTTATTACATGTTGTTGTACCTTGACTTTTCTAGAATGTTGAGCTCCCAAGATAATAACACATTTGGAACTCCAGAGGATTTTGAATCAGAGATTGTGCATTATACCTCTGATGTGCCTTGAATGAGTTAAAAACCTTCCCAAATCATCTTACTCCCTTTTGACTTTGGGATTCACACAGAGTCAAAACATCACCTAAGAGCATGAATGTTCAATCGCTATTCTGAATAGCAGCTTTGTTTTTGTTTTTTAAAAAAATCCAACAGCCTCATGTTCCATAATTCAACTGTCCTCAATACTTCCTAAGTCCTGGAAATTCACAAGCCTCTATTTGGATATTATTTGGGTTTTTAAAAGCATTCCTTCTGTTTTTATGTTACAGACAAATACATAACTACGTAATAAAGTTCCCCAAGTATGGAGAAGCCACTGCCTTATTCCTAAATAAATAAATAGTATTTAAGCATCCATCAGATAAGAAAGGAATGCCACTTTCTTTCCATATCTAAAACTGAGAGACATTTTCTTTATTTATACAATCTTTTGATTTTAAAGTTGCCTTTCTGCACTTGAGAACAAAGTCAAATTTAAATGAGTAATTCTGATACCATGAAACAAATTTTAATCTAAGATTGACATAAGGTACAGACGAATGCCAAATGTTAATTTTGATTTCTTCAAAATTTATAATTTTCTTACTGATAGCTTAGCAAATGTGTAATTCTGATTTTGGAAGGTTTCAGTGAAGAACACATCAGAATAACAAAACATAAGAATTGATATCCCAATTTGTAATTATGGATGCTCATAACTCTACATGTACAGGAAATTTGCTGATATAGACAGGATTTTTACACATGGAAATCTTAACTGTTTTTTTCAATTTCTAAGTCTAGGGCTAAGAGACAATGCCTGACCCAAAGTCACTCAGCTAGCTTCCATGCCTAAGAAAGGACTAGAATCTGGGTCTTCCCACTCCTTGTTCAGCACCTTAACTAGCACGCTACCCTGGCTCTCATTAATATATACACTTTTGCTCAAAAAGGTAATACCTTTTATTATCAAAATGGTAATAGCTAACAATATGCTTACCACCACTGCATGGTATTTGGAAATTTTACTGTTGTTAGGTTCAGCCGGCGCTGCACCACTAGGAAATTCCCCAGGCGTGCTTTAGTCAGTTTCACTGCTCGAGCGCTAGCGCAGAAAGAGGAAGTGCTAACCGCAAACTAATGAATGGGCCACCTGGCGCCTCTTCACTAATCTGGGGCGGATGCGTTGTGTTAACGCCAGAGGGCCGCGGGTGCTATGGACAAAGGAAAGAGCTGTGGAATTGAGGAAGAGCAATCAGCGCACGAGGGAACGCTCCCCGCTGTGTGCGCGACAGAAGCCCAACGAAGGCAATGACCATGCCAAGGGCTAACAACAATCAAAGAACAATGGGACTCAGGCTGAACCTGCCATCTGGACAATTAAGGGGGATTATTGGGGCACTGATAATCCGCAGCCTGTAACGCGATCGCGGGGCAAAAACGCGGGAAGGGGAGAGGTATAAAGTAACCAATGTGATTGTACCAAGCCAGTCCTGGCTTTGCTTGTAACTGTTGCGTTATGCTTGAGTAAACTTCTTTTGTGAACCACACGTGTCACGGGAGTTTCTCTTGACGAACGGAACAAGCTCTTACAACTGTAACAAATAGTGTAGCAAGACAAACTTTTAGAATTTCCATTACAGCAGAATGCATGCACAATTGACTTGTAACATAATCATAAACATAAAAAAATAATTTTTTAAAATTATTTTATTTTATTTTTGATATGGTCAAGTCTTGCCTGACTCCTTATGAAACTAGACAGACAGAAACTTTATTTTGGTCATTGAACATTAAAAATACATTCTATAAACCAAACCAAACAAAATTGTCCCCTATCATCAATAACTGCTAGCAACCATTTGTGGGCGAAGCTTATACATAATGTAGCTACTTTTAAAGAAATACATTTATCTTGGTTGTCTAACAGATAATGCTAATAAAAATTATCAAAGTGCCCTGGAAATTTAAATAAAAGTGGGGGAGGAGTAATCATCTGGTGGCGAATATCCCTGTAGAACTGAGAACACAAAAGAACACGGGGTGTGGTTTTTATAGCCCCTCTGTCACAGGGGCAATATCAGGTTTCATATGGGATTTTCCTATACTTCCCTTCCAAAACAGGTGTGGGGAGGACATTTAACTGGGCTAGAGATAAGGTTCTCCTGAATTTGGGGACTGTAATATGATATAGATATGAAGCTGGTTTGGTTGCTAAGATTTGGTTATTAGCAATTATATTGTGAGAAAATGAAGCAGTTTTTGTTTGGCCTTCTATATCTAAGATCCTTTGTCTTAACATTGATGTGGCTTGTTCTAATGCTAAGGTTAAAATGGCATCACTGGAGAAACCATAAAGACTTAGTTTCTTTTGGATGGCTAATTCCCAAGAGGATTTGAAGCTGTCTGCCAATATTAGATGGGTCAGTCCACTGGGGCTATGATGTAATTTTAACCAGTAGGTAAAGATATTTATCTAGAGGTTAGATTCGAGTTTGCTGACTCCTGCTTCCTGTTGAAGTACAGCATTTGGAACACAGCGGGTAACCTGGAAGATGTTTCTTAGAAATTTTGTTTGTATTCTTTCTAAAGTAACCATGCTGTTATAAGGTCCCAGTTGAGCCCCCTGTAGCAGTTGTGCTTGGGCTTTAGCTGCAAACTACTTAATTGCAGCAGGGATAAACTGTGCTCCTCTGGTAAAATAATAGGTTTGAATAGCTGATGCAGATCTCTGTGCATTACAGGAAACATAGTCCAGGTGGGCATTTCTGCTTCCTGAAGCTTGAAAAACTATCCCTAGATAGCTAAATATCTTAACTGTTCAATTGCTGCCCACCTAAATTCCAGCTTTTCTGTTTTGGGCGTTCAGAAAAAGTAAATATCTTAGTCATGGTGTAATTTATTATTAGTTCCTCCTCAGTATAGTAATGTGTAAGTGATCTCACAGCTCTTTTGAGGCCGACAGAAGTTAATGACAGAATTACTGCATCATGTGCATACAGTTATAAATTGACATGTCTTTGGGCTAGTTTTGGAGGATGAAAAGTAGAGCTACTTAAATGAGTTAGACCAATGAGTTTATATAGTAGTTGAATAAAACTGGGGCCAATACACATCCCTGTCTGACTCCCCTCCTTACAGGTGTTTCCTTTGTGACATGTCCTTGATTACTGCACCTCACCTTCAGTCTTGTGTTCTCAGTATTTTGGTGAGCAGCAAAAGTAGGTGTTTGTCAGTTGTGGTATTTTTTAATTTATGCCACAGTTTAGTTCTAGATACTGTGTCAAAAGCTGACGTAAAGTCAATAAATGCTGCGTAAAGGGATTGTCCTGATTTGTGGTGTACTTTTCTACTAGATATTGCAGCACCAAAGCATGGTCTAGTGTTGATCGACCTGCTCTAAATCCAGCCTGTTCATCCATCAGAATGTCTTCAGATTCAAGCCAATTAATTAGTTTATCCTGTAGGTGTTTAATATACATTTTGCTGATCTGAGTTAACAAACAGATTGGGTGGTAATTAGCTGGATCATCTCTTTTGCCCTTCTTATATACTGGTATTATAATAGCCAAGCCCCAGTCTTTTGGTATCATGGCCGAACAATTCTATTGCTGTGAAAAGTGAAGCTAGCATTGGGATCCACCGTTGCAAATTATTTTTTATTACTTCATATGTTAGAAAATCTGAACCAGGGGCTTTCCCTGGTTTGAGCTGTTTAATTATATTTCTGATCTCTGAGCATGAGACTGGGGGCCAATGGAGAAGAGAGGCCACATCCAACTCCAAAACTCCTAAGAAATTCTGTGCTTGACCGTATAAGGTGACAAAATGGAGTTCCCATACACTGGCTGTTATATGCAGTGAAGAGCTATAAATATTGTTAGAAAAAGATGGGGTTACCAACCTCCAGAAAATGGCAGGGTTTTTCACACCGGCAGCTGCTATTCAGCATTGCCAGAATACCCTCATAGCATTCCTTTTTTTTTTTTGGACAAATTAACTGTTTATAATGTTTTTTCAATGTCACTAACACATAAATTGAACAAGAACCAGGATTCTCTTTATATAATTTAAAATGGCAATTTAGAGAATTCCAAGCTTCACAGCATTTGTGGTTGAACCTAATTGTAACAGACTGGGGGGCTGTTAATAATGATTGAAATAGTATGGTTAAAATTAGCCAATACAATGTCATCTACCTTACCCTCCACTGTTGCTGAGTAAAAAGACTTGGCTGGTTTGCTTCTAACAAAGTTAGCAATTATTGCTGCTTGCTGAGATGTCCATTTAGCACGAGTGGGACAAAAGTCATCAGCCAGTGTTGCAATGTGGCAAGAAGGTAAGAACAACTTATCAAAGATTTTCTGGCACAAAGTAACAGAAAAGTGGTCACTTTCAGGCCGACTGACAATTACAAACTTAGATAAGAAATTAATCTCTGAGAGATCCCAACATAGTCTAACAGGGAAGGCTTGGTACCAGCCCAGTGGGTGTACTCAGCTGGATAATCATCCCTAATAGACCCATTTAAAATTACCAAATTCAGTTTTGTGAAAGTTTGAACAAGGCAAGTGTGAGACTATGCTGAAGCTGCCATAACCAAAAGATGAAGCAGGCATGTAAGCAGAGAGGACAAAAGCCAGGAAACTTGTCTATGAGATCCCTTTGGGGAGGTAGATAAGAAGGAAGCAAGTTGTTAAGGAAACAAAGGACCTGAACCTGAAAAAATCAGTTGGGCCTGAGCACATGGAAACTCTCACTCCAATCCCATCCACTTGTAAATCAACTAAGCAAGGACTTTTGGGCATAAAAGGGGTCCCAAAGCCCGCCCACTCTGAGTCGCCTGAGTCTTCTGAGTCATCTGAGTAATCTTTGGATCCAGACTTGGAGGCTTCTGCCCCTCTAGCTAGTTCCTGGCAGCCTAGTTGGGAAGGACATGGGTAAGTGTGGATGAGCACGTGTGTGTGTATGAGAAAGAGCAAATGTACCTTGCAACCAGTAAAGTTTTGCTGTTACTTTAAATTCACTGGGTCTCCGTGTATTACAAATAACCTCTTGTGCCTCAGTGTTCAGTTGGAAGTGATTTGTGTGTATCCCTAATTATTTTCCGGCTGTTGACCAGGGCTGTGTGTCTTGTCTGCTCCAGCCGCACCTATCTGGAAAACCCAGGTAGAAAGCAAGGGGGGCTGACAAGATCCACGTGCCTCAACAGGCTGTCAGTGAGTGAGTAACCATAAGCTGAATCTGGGAGCAGTGTGTGTAACACAAGGCCCTCTATAATCACTAAATTCATCCTTAGACTGGTGGCATAGAATAGGGGGTGTTATTACAGACGATAAAGGCTGGTAGTGAAATTTAGCAAAAAGTGATTTGTTGTTTGCCCCAATTCTTGCATTAAAATCACCAGCCAATATTAAATGTGCTGCAGGAGATGTAACCATTAGATCTGCCACATAGGTATCTATTTTGTCCCATACATGTCTTATCTGTGATTGTATGCGCAGGGGTGGGATGTACACATTAATCGAAAGGAATTGACTCCTATTAAATTGAAGTAGAACTGCCAATGCATACCGGTCTAATGGTTGTAAACTAATTATCTGAACCTGTAATGTGGTTAGATATTAAAATACCTAAACTCCCACAAAGCCTGTCCTACACCAGGCACAGCTTCAAGTACAATTGCCTTGAACCCTTCTGCTAACAGTTCACCCATGTGCCATGTTTCCTGGGAAAAAACTATGTCAGAGCTGGAGATATATGTCAGAAATGATAGATCTCTACTTCTGGATTTCCACCCTGCAATATTCCAGGAAATGAAAGACAGGGGAGTGATGTTGGTGGAATGTCATTCAGTTTGGCCAGACAATGGTACTGCTGTAGACACTTCCTGGGAAGCACTGGGGGGTTTTTATCCCTCAACTCCTGCACTGCCAACAGCTGCACTGGAACAGCCTATATCAAATGTCCGAGTACCCTTTAGTGAAGCTAAGATAGAGTCCTGTGAGTGCTGATCTGCAATCTCTGTATTTTGTGGGGCTGAGTTCACATCTGGTGGTGTTTTCAAATCTTTAGTGATGCAGTCTGGTGGTCTGTCTGACTGCCTGTCTTCAAGGGGTGTAGGAATCAAACTCATTAGTACTGCTTTTGCATGGGGCACAGATACCAAATCAGTTAGTGGGGCAGCTGTCTTGTGCGCTGTAGTTAGAATTTGCATAAGATCCTCTAACTTCTTCAGTAAATCCTCCTGTTCACAGCCTGGCAAGGCTCCAAAGGTGTCAATTCATTCTGTCTCCAGTGGCTCAGCTGCTATCTGTCCTCTTTCTTACCTGAATCAGCTTCTCCCAAGGTCAGGGCTGGTTTGTTATCTGGTTTGTTATCTTTGCAACTGGCGGCAGCAGCATCCACTGACAGTCTCTTGATATAGTGACTCAATGAGTGGGGAGGTCTGTGCCTCACAAAATACACGTTTTGGAAATATTAAGAAAGTGGTCAGCATGGGCTTCATTTTAAAGAGCATACTTGGCATTATAGACTGCTTGAATGTCAGTAGAATTCATTTACAGCCCACCTTACTAGGGAGCCACTCCACCAGATGTAAGTCAATTGCATAGTAATGACATCAAAGTAACTGGCTTAGGGAGTAACATATTGTTTCTTTGAACCCCACCATCCACTGTTGAGTCTATTAAGGATAATTTTTAGATAAATCTGTTTAGTTTGCAGCACTTGGTTATTTTGACTTTTATTTGCAGCCCTTCCATGTCTCAAAGGTTGAGGGACAGGTTTTGGTGGTGGGGCTGTTCCCTTTTCTCAGCCAATTCAGCTGTAGAGTCTTTATTTTGAGTTACAGCAGCTTGGACGTTTTTAGATCCAGAGCTTTCTGCTTCAGCAAACTATTTTCCCTGGGACTTTACAGTATCTCCAATTTTGGATGGACTTGGCCATTATTCTTTTGTTGACATGCTCTTGAACCTTCATCTTTTTTCTCTTAGCCTAACACTTTATTCCTACTTGCTGTTTCATTTTATCTTAATAAATTAAATACTGTTTTAAACAGACACTTTAGTGCATGCTCATTTCTGTTTTCAGATTATAAACCAGTAAAATGGCTCCAGAAGACCTAGGCCTCTGCAGATGGACTCTGAGTGATGGGGCGTTTTTCATTTTCTTAATTAACAGAAAGGGGAAGGTATTTTCCTTCTTTTAGCCATGTTCCTATATCTGTGGTTGGGAGCAGGGAAGGAAAAAAAGGTGGCAGAAGTTATTCTGTGGCAATTCATCAAGTTTTGAGAATTGTGGAAAGGTTTTATAAATTATAAATGAGATTATTTTGATGTTGAATGAAGTAGATATGCAGTATTCTTCAAATACATGGTCTTATTTGCTGAGACCAAGTTAGCTGACAAAAAAATTATTGAACTTGATTCATTTGAAGTGAGATGATGTATAATAAGCACAAAACAATATTTAAAGTGTTAATATGAAAATAAAACATCATGTAATTAATCAGGCATGTTCTTATTTATTTTTAATTTCAAATCCTAATAGTGATAGCATTCAATTTAAGTTGAATTTTAAGTTGAATTTATTACATAAATGTTATTCAGGGATTCAGAAGTTAGCTTTGATAAATAAGCTAATATGTTAATCTCTATTAATAGGGAATCAGTGAGGGCTTCAGGAATCTACTAAACTTTGTGTGAATCAATGTTTACATATTTTGAAGTTATTACTGTAAAGTATGGACAACAATTTTTAAAAATTGACTGTCTTATGCACAAGGTTGAAATGGAATCTAAGTCATGACAACTTCTTTCATTATCATTGTTTGCTTAATGAATTGCACTCAACATTACCGTTGTCCTAAAATTCTATTTATTTCAAGCACTCCCAATTCCATTGCCTATTCCTATATTTCATACATCAGAAAAGTGATTATTTTTTCTTTTGTAATATATAACTATAACTATCTACAGGTAGTCCTTGCTTTACAATGGTAATTGAGGACTGACAACTCCATTGCTAAGCAACGTGGTTGTTAAGCACGATGTCATGTGATACTGCCGATTTATGATGGCAGTTGCGGCAGTCCCAGTTGCTGTCATTAGGCAAATCCTGTCTGGTTGCAGTGTCCCACAATCACGTGTTCACCATTTGCAATCTCCTGCCGCTTCCTCACTGACTTTGCTTGTTGAAAGCCAGCAGTGAAAGTCACAAATGGCGATCATGTGACTGCAGGATGCCGCAACATCATAATTGCGAGCTGGTTGCCAAGCGCCTGAATCATGGTCACATGACTGCAGGGATGCTGCAACGGCCACAACTATGAGGACCCACTGTTAAGTCTCCCTTGTTCAGCACTGTCATAACTTTGAATGGTCACTGAATGGTCGTTTAATGAGGACTATCTGTATAATCATAACAACTCTAACTTTATATATATAAACTAGTATAGGCAAACCACACAACATAAGCCAAAACATAATGAGGAATTTATTTATTCATTTAGGTGCCTTCAAGTCCATCTTGACTCTTGGCCATGCAGTTTTCTTGGCAATGTTTTTAAAAGTGGTTTGCCACTGCCTTCTTCTGAGGGCTGAGAGAGAATCACCCTGCTAGCTTCATGCCTAAGGCAGGACTAAAACTCATAGGCTCCCAGTCTTCAGTCTCGTACACTTCATTAAACTGGCTCTTAATGAGGATTTAGACATACAAAAAGCAAAAATCTAGAGGCCTTTTACTTAACACAAATAATTTTTATTTGTAAGAACTCAAATAGTAATACCATACATATTAAATCTGCATGGAACTCCCAATCAGTTAGTAGCAATACAATGTTTATATTAAGAGAATAATGTCACTTTCTTAATCCAATATTTATATCCATATGTAAAACCTTTTTGAAAAGATGAAGAAAAATTCCCCCAGCCAAATGACTATAAGAGTCATTCTCTGCTACACAAATAAGCACAGATGAACATAATTACTGAGCTACCTTGTATGACTGGCACCATTTACGGTCTCTCAGTCACCATCGTGACTTTTACATGTCTGTAGAGTTACTGTATAGACTCCTTCACATCTGCCAGATGACTGTTTAAAATGTCTTCTTTTTAGAGCAGTAGACTCTTAGAATTATCGGATTGGAAGGGACCAGAAGGACCTCTAGTCTAACCTTTTGTTATGTGCAAGAAAAGCAATTAAACAATCCTCAGGATTTGACTGCCCACCCTCTTCTTAAAAATTTCCACAGATGGAGAACCTACAAACTCTATAGGTGGGCTATTTTATGTTATACAGATCTAACCTTCAGAAAGTTTTTCCTTATATTTGAATGAAATCTAGGTGGCTGCATCTTACATACATTATTCCTGGTCCTAGTTTCTATGGCAATGAAAAATGGTTCCTGACCATCTTGCCTATGGCACCTTTTAATATACCATGATATCTTTCTTTCCGTAAGATCTTGTCCCGTTTGTCAAGAGAAACTCCCGTGACACATGTGGTTTACAAAAGAGGTTTACTCAAGCGTAACGCAACAGTTACAAGCAAAGCCAGGACTGGCTTGGTACAATACATTGGTTCCTTTATACCTCCCCCCTTCCCGCGGTTTCACCCCGCGATCGCATTACAGGCTGCAGATTATCAGCGCCCCATTAATCCCCCTTGATAGTCCAGATGGCAGGTTCAGCCTGAATCCCATTGTCCTTTGATCGACTACCCCTCTGGCGTGGGCTGGTTCCCTTGGAGTCCTTTTCTTTGCGCTCAGAACCGGGGTTTCTGGATGTGCGGTGATCTTTGCTTCCCGACTCGCGGCTCTGCTCATTGTTCGCTCGCGCCGCTTATCAGTGTAGATTAATTGTTTCCACTCTGCGGTTTCCCCGCCGGCTAGGCGCAGGTGGCCATTAATCAGCTGTGCAGTTCTCACTTCCCCTTTTTCCCCGGCTTGCAGCAGGCAGCGGAATTGGCTCAACCTGGCGGCGGGCTTCTACAGGAGCGCCATGCCGGCTGAACCTGACACTTTCTTCATATTTTTTTCTCCAGACTAAGCATCCCAAATTCCTTCAGCCTGTTCTCATTGGGCTTGTCTTCAAGATCCTGTATTATCTTTGCTGCTGTCCTCCGAATTTGTTCTAATTTGGGAATATTCTTCTGGAAACAGGCTCAGAATCACACACAGTATTTCAGGTGTGGTCTTAGAATAGAATAAATAGGAATAATAACTTTATTGTCATTCCACTATACACTATACACCAAATGCATAATAAAATGAAATTCCATTGCAGTTGGCTCACAGTGACAATCAGAGACTAAAAGTACAGTCAAGATACCATAATTACTATAAAATATACATTCTATACACATTTGACATTAACTTATTAAACATTCAAGAATCTAATAGCCTGGGGGACAAAGCTATTTCCCAACCTGGTTGTTCTACATCGGATACAGCGAAACCTCTTCCCAGAGGGTAACAAAGAAAACAGGCCATGATGAAGATGGGAGGCATGACTGACAATCTTTTGAACTCTAGACACACAGCGCGCATATGCTAGATCTTGGATGAGAGGCAGAGAGATCCCAATTATCTTCTCTGCTGCCCTTACTACCCTCTGCACAGACTTCCTGTCTGAAGCACTACAGCCTCCGAACCAGATGGAAATACAGTTAGTAAGTACACTCTCTATAGTGCCTCTATAGAAAGGAAGGAGAATGGAAGATGAGAGATGTACTTTCCTCATCCAGCACAAAAAAAGTAAACATTGCTGTGCTCGTTTTACCAAAAATGCTGTGCTAAGGGACCAGGTCAGACTATTCGTTAGCTGCACCCCTAGGAATCTAATGCTGCTGACTGACTCCACAGCTATATTATTAATAAAAAATGGAGTGTGACTACACTGGTTCTTCCTAAAATCTATAATAATCTCCTTAGTTTTTTCCACATTTAAGACCAAGCTGGACCAAAGGACTCCACTAAGCCCTTTACCTCCTCCCTATAAGCCTACTCATTGTCATCCCTGATAAGACCCACCACCGTTGTATCATCAGCATATTTCACAACAGAATTGTTGGTGAACCTGGCACAACAGTCATGGGTCAACAGGGTGAACAACAGTGGGCTCAGGACACAGCCCTGTGGGGAGCCAATGGTCAGAGAGATAGAGCTAGAGATATTATTTCCAACTCGCACCGACTGAGACCTCTCAGTAAGGAAGTCAAGTAGCCAATTACACAAGGGAGTACTGAAACCCAGAGAACCCAGTTTGTCCCCCAAATGCTGGGGAACAATCATGTTGAATGCTGAGCTGAAATCTACAAACAGCAATTGCACAAAACATAAGACGTACCAGACTCAAATGAAGAACAGAAGAGATTGCATCTTCTACAGAGCAATTCCGCTGATAAGCAAACTGAAGTGGATCAAACAAAAGAGGAAGTCTGGAAACAATGTAATCCTTCATCAGCCTCTCAGAACATTTCATCACAATGGGAGTGAGTGCTATCGGGCAGTAATCACTGAGGGATGCGATTGTAGATTTTTTAGGCACAGGTATAATAGTCGCAGTCTTAAAGCCTACCGGGACCACAGCCTGGTGCAAAGAAGTATTGAATATGTCTGTAAGGACACTGGCCAGCTGTTCAGCATAGTCCCTCAGTACCCGCCCTGGAATATTATCTGGGCCCACTGCTTTCTGAATATTAATTTTTCTCAGGGTCCTCTGAACATCAACTATATCAAGGGTAGGTGCCTGCTCATCAGGATGAGATACAGCCTTCCTCGCAGGAGTATTGTTAAATGCTTCAAACCTACCAAAAAACCTATTAAGTTCATTAAGAAAATCTATATTCTCCTCACATGATGTCGGAGTAGTCTTATAATCTGTAATAGTCTGAATACCCTGCCACATATACCTGGTATCTGTAGAATCATGAAAAAAATTCTGAACTTTCTGACTATAAGTCCGCTTTGCTGCTCTTATAGCCCGGTTCAGATCAATTCTAGCTGTTCTAAAAGCCCCATATCGCCAGACTTAAAAGCAGCGTTCCTCGCTTTCAACTTCACATATATTCATGAGTTATCCAAGCTTTCTGATTCACCCATAAGATGATGTTCTTAGTAACACTGACATCCTCCATATACTTCTGGATATATGCAGTTACAGATGAAATGTATTCCTCCACATTCGTATGTTGGTTATTCCTTGCAGCTTCCCTAAACATGTCCAAGTCTGTACACTCAAAACAGTCTCGTATTACTTCCATTGCTCCCTCGGGCCAAACTCTCACCTGCTTCACAACTGGTTTTTCTCTAGTTAACAAAGGCCTACATATGCTGGAATTAGCATTACAGTGAGATGGTCTGAGGAATTAAATGCACTCTTAATGTTAGAATAGGTTAAATCCAATGTGTTCCTACTCCTGGTTGCAAAATCCACATATTGATGGAAATGAGGGAGGACTGTTTTCAGGTTAACCTGATTGAAATCTCCAAGTACAATAAACACACCCTATGGGTGGAGAGTTTGCAAGTCACTGATAATGTGATAAAGGACTTTCAAAATCTCCTTCGTATTTGCAGAGGGGGATATATACACAGCTGTAATAATAACAGTGAATTCCCTGGGCAGATAAAAGGGTCTGCATCTGATAGTCAACAACTCCCCATCAGACAAACAATAAGTTGAAACCACCTTTGAGTTGATACACCATCTCTTATTGATATAAATGCATACTCCACCACCTCGAGTTTTTCCACTAAGAGCAAGACTCCTGTCCAGTGGAACATCGTTAACCCCTCCATGCCAACAGCCTTCTTAGGAACAGATGACTTTAACCACGTCTCTGTCAACACTATAACACAACAGTCTCTCACCTCACACCTTGTTGTAAAATCCAACTTCAAATAATCCATTTTGTTCTCCATATTAGTAAACAAAATGGATGGAAGCGGCACTCTGTGTGGGTTAACCTTCAGCCTTGCCATTAGTCCTCCCCAGCTCCCCTGCCTTCGCTTTCTATCACAACGCCTCCTCCGCCTCCTCCACTGTCTCCTCCTTCTTCATTACCAATGCAGAGTATGGGAAAATAAGGACTTCATGCATCTTTGATACAATGCTTGTTCTGATGAAGCACAGAACTGCATTAACCCTTCTAGCAGCTGCCTCACACTGCTGATTCATGTTCAGCTTGTACTTAATGACTACAACATCTTCTTAGATGTAGTGCTTTGAAGCCACGAATTCCCCATCTTATATGGGTACTCTATAGTTTTCCTCCCTAAATACTTTTACCTTTCTCCCTGTGAAGAACATTTCAGCCCAGTCTTCTAACCTGTCCAGATTAGCCTACAATTTCATTCTGTCATCCTGGATGTTTGCTAGTTCTTCTAATTTTGTGTCATTTGCTAATTTGATTAGCAGGCCATGAATCCTGTTGTCTAGGTCCTTAATAAAAATGCTGAATATGAGACTTCTAGGGGAGGTATGGTGAACTGTTCAGAGCCAACAACCATGACAAAGACCAAGGAACCAGTGAGTAGACCAGTGCCTTGGAACCTCTTCAGATAAAGAGAGGGACAGGAGATATCCCACATGTGCTCCAGATGGCTGCTCCTGGCGAGGAGACTGTAGGACAGTGGTTTTCCACAGGTTTGAGCACTGGAAGATGATGGGATTAGCCATCTTGCTCAGAACTGCAGTGGAGACTTTTAAAGGACACTAAGTTTGCAAACCTCACTTGCTTATCAGTTTTGGAAATTGCTCATTAATTATTTCTAAGTTATTAGAGACCTTTGGAATGACAAGTTTGAAAAATCGGGTGGGTCTGTCTTGAATGAAAGAAAATTTTAATCATAAGCTTAAGAATTAAAGAATCTGAAATAAACAGCAAAAAACTAAATAATATTTTCATCCTAGAAAGTTATAAACAGACTAAAGGTCCAGATAAAATTGGAATATTGAAACTTTTACCATAAGATTTTGGAATTAATTATAAAGTACGAACAACTTCTCATCGGAAATAGATTCTGTTTTGGTTTTTACAAGACATAACATAAAGAATTTAATGATTTCAAAAACTGGACACTAGAGGGAACTAAAGATTTTAGGTAGATGAAAGATATACAGGCCTGCAAGATGGTGCAAAACGTTATGGCAATAAAAATACTGAGGGAGACTTTTGAAGAATGGAATCTTCAGTAGCCACAATATCAACAATGTCAGTAATGATGTCTGCTTCAATGGATAGACTATGTCCAAAATATGTTATTGAAGAAATATCAGATGTTGAACAAATTTCATCTACAAGATAGAGATGGTATCAAATTTACAACTGACAGGCCAAGAAAATGATTTAGAAAAGGATGTTTCACTGGATCCACAAAAGAAATTGGCTGAGGTTTTAAATGACAAACCAAGAGAGTGACCTGGATAATTTTTTCCTACTGGATTTACAAAAGAGGCTTGTTAAAGCCTTGAAAAACTCTGTGCAATGGGACAAAGAAGAAACCAAAGATTAAGACTGTTAGAAGTAAAGATATAAAGTTTGCTTATTTGATCAAGGCTAAAATAAGATATGTTGTTACTGTAAGATCTTGTTCCGTTCGTCAAGAGAAACTCCCGTGACACGTGTGGCTCACAAAAGAGGTTTACTCAAGCGTAACGCAACAGTTACAAACAAAGCCAGGACTGACTTGGTACAATACATGGGTTCCTTTATACCTCCCCCCTTCCCGCAGTTTTGCCCTGCGATCGCTTTACAGGCTGTGGATTATCGGCGCCCCAATAATCCCCTTTGATTGTCCAGATGGCAGGTTCAGCCCGAATCCCACTGTCCCTTGATCAACTACCCCTCCGGTGTTGGCTGGTTCCCTTGGGGCCCTTTTCCTTGCATGCAGAACCGGGGTTTCTGGATGTGCGGTGATCTTAGCTTCACGACTCGCGGCTCTGCTCATTGTTCGCTCGCGCTGCTTATCAGTGTAGATTAATTGTTTCCACTCTGCGGTTTCCCCGCCACATAGGCGCAGGTGGCCATTAATCAGCCGTGCGGTTCTCACTTCCCCTTTTTCCCTGGCTTGCAGCAGGCAGCGGAATTGGTTCAACCCGGCGGCGGGCTTCTACAGGAGTGCCATGCCGGCTGAACCTGACATACCGCCCCCCTGAAAACAGACCCCCCCCTTTACCTCGGTTTCCCGGGGTACCTGTCGTAGAAGTCCCGTACTAGGTCCGGTGCTTTCATGTGGGCTCGGCTTACCCATTCACTGTGGGACTTGGGGAAATGTTTCCATTACACTAGCAGCTGGATCTGTCCCTTGTGCCTCCTCGCGTCCAGTATCTGCTTCACCTCGAAGTGCTGCTCCCTGCTGATCATGATGGGTGCCGGCACCGCCTCTGCCTTGTGCCAGTCATTTCCCGGTTGGTGCGGCTTCAATAAGCTGCAGTGAAACACCGGGTGGATTTTCCCGAGGCTCTTGGGGAGTGTCAGCCCAACTGTTACTGGGTTGATTATTTCCGCAATGGGAAACGGTCCCACAAACCTCGGGCTGAGTTTCTTCAATGCCTGGTGTGTTTTAAGTTCCTAGTCAACAGGTATACCTGGTCTCCCACCTTCCATTGCCACTCGGGGAGCCTCTTGCGGTCGGCGTATTTCTTGTATTCCGCTTTGGCCCCCCATAGCGCCGCGCACACCGCTTGTCTCGTGGCATCTATCTGGGTGAACCAGGAATCCAGTGAGTCTATGCGGGATGCCAGTTGAGGCAGTTCCGGCATGGGTACGAAGTCTCACCCCGTGGCCACTTTGAATGGAGAGAACCCGGTGCTCTTGTGGACGGCTTTGTTGTATGCTACTTCCGCGAACGGCAGTAGCTCTGCCCAGTCATCCTGCTGGTGCCCCACGTAGCACCACAGGTACTGCTCGAGCCCCCTGTTCAGGCGTTCGGTGGCTCTGTCCGTCTGCGGGTGTGCCATGGAGGAGAGGGCTTGCTGTGTCCCTATCCGCTTCAGGAACTCTCTCCAGAATCGGGCGATGAAGTTGCCCCCCCCGGTCGCTGACGATCCGTCGGGGAGCACCGTGTAGCCAGTAGACATGTTGCATGAAAAGCCTCGCCAACCTCTCTGCTGTGGGGACTTGCTGGCAAGCCACAAAGTGCGCTTGTTTGGAGAACAAGTCCGTGACCACCCAAATGGCGGTCTTGCCCTTGTTCTCCAGTAGCTCCACTATGAAATCCATGGCGATCTCTTGCCATGGGCCATCGGGATTCGCCACTGACTGGAGTAGCCCCCTGGGTTTTCCCTTACTCCCCTTCACCATCGCACACACCGGGAAACCCCCCCGAGTACGCTTCCACATCCTTCCGGAGCATTGGCCACCAGAACTGCCGCCGGATTAAATGGAGCATCTTCACAAAGCTGTAGTGCCCTGCGCTCCGGCTGTCATGGGCTCTCTCCATCACCTGCCGCTGGCATTCCTCCAGGACGTACACCTTCCCCTCATGCCACCACAAGTCCCCTTGGCTGGTTAGCCTGTCACAGTTTTCCTTGAGCCAGGAATCTCGCTTCGCCGCTTCCGCGAACCCCTGCTGCAACTCCGGCGTTGCGTTCCTCGCCTCCCTCCTTGTTTGGCTCCAGGTTACCGCCTTTGCGGCCAGCCTTCCGGCGGGGATGATGGAGTCCACAATGTCTTCTCGCAGGCTGGCGTGTTGGAGCACGCGCAACAACCCGTCTGCCAGGAAATTCCTCTTCCCGGGGATGTGTTTAAACGTGAAATCGAACCTCCCAAAGTACTGAGACCATCACGCCTGCTTAGGGGATAGTCTCCGCAGGGTTTTTAGGGCTTCGAGGTTCTTGTGGTCCATCCACACCTCGAACGGCTTGGTTGCCCCCTCCAGCAAGTGCCTCCATGTGGCTAGGGCCCATTTTACCGTGTATGCCTCCTTCTCCCACACCATCCACCTTCTTTCGGTGTCGATGAATTTGCGGGAAGCATAGGCGCACGGGTGGAGAGGCCCCTCCGGACCGGGTTGTAGTAGGACCGCCCCTGTTGCCACGTCCGACGCGTCCACCTGGATGACGAATTGCCGGTCCGGGTCGGGGTGTCGCAGGATCGGCTCTGCCATGAACCACCGCTTCAAGTCCCCAAATGCTTCTTGGCACTCCGGGGTCCACGTGAGTGCCATGCTGGGCTTCGGGGGTTTCCCGCTGCCCTTGGTCTTCAGCAAGTCTGTTAGGGGGAGGGCGACTTGGGTAAAGTTCGGGATGAATTGCCGGTAGAAGTTCGCAAATCCCAGGAAGCTTTGGAGTTGCCTCCGGGTCGGCGGCACTTCCCAGCCCAGTACATCCCTCACCTTTGCCGGGTCTATTTCGATCCCTTGGCTAGATATCCAGTAGCCGAGGTAGTCCAGCTGCTCCCAGTGAAACTCGCATTTGGAGAGTTTCGCGTACAGCTGGGCCTTCAACAGTCTCTGGAGCACCGTGCGCACCAACTCCACATGCTCCGCCAGGGTTTCGGTGTAGATTAGGATGTCGTCCAGGTAGACCAGGATGCCCCAGTAGAGTAGGTCATGCAGCACCTCGTTTATTAGCTGCATAAATACCCCTGAGGCCCTTTTAATCCGAACGGCATTACGCAAAATTCGTAACTTCCAAGCGGGGTGTTAAATGCTGTCTTCCACTCATCCCCTGCGCGGATCCTAACCCTGAAATACGCTTTGCGCAAGTCCAATTTTGTAAATACCTTCCCCTTAGATAGGTGTGAAAGTAGGTCCTTCATCAAGGGGAGGGGGTAATTATACTCGGTGTTAATTGTGTTTAGCCCCCGATAGTCCACACACATCTGGAGCAAGCCGTCTTTCTTCTCCCGGAACAATACCGGGGCCGCCAGTGGTGACTTTGCGGGCCAGATGAAACCTCGTGCCAGATTTTTATCGATGAATTCCCGTAGGATGCCCATCTCCTTCATCGATAAGGAATACATTTTTGGCTTGGGCAGTTTTGCTCCCAGTTCCAGCTTGATGGCGCAGTCACTGGGTCTGTGAGGTGGGAGCTGGTCGGATTCCTTCTCCCCGAACGCTGCCGCAAAGCTCTGGTAGTGACGCAGGATGCCACCGGCTTCTGGGGCTCCCCCCGGTCCCGACCTGCTCTCCGCCTTGGTCCCACTCGCCGCCACCGCCTGGTCCCGCTTTGGTATCGCCGTCGCCCCTCGGTGCTCCGGGACCGTCTCCGGACCCCTCGGGCCTTCCATCGGTTCCGCTGTGGCCACTGCCGGCTGCCGATGTGTCCCGCTCTCACGCCTCCCCAGCTCCTCGTCCTCAAACCACAGTGCTTCCGATGCCCAGTCGATCCGCGGGTTCCGTTGACGCAGCCATGCCAATCCGAGCACCACCGCATAGTCGGCGATTGGGACCACCATGAATCTCAGCTCCTCTCGGTGGTTACTGACTGTCATCTGGACCGGCTCGGTATAGTATTGAGCTGCCCCTCCCCCACTACTGAACTGTCAAGTTGGCTGAATGCGATGGGCTCCCTGAGGCACCGCAGCTGCAGCCCGAGCCCGGAAACTATGGCTGGATGCATCAGGCAGTGCGTACAGCCCGAGTCCAGCAGCGCCTGTAGCTGTGCTTCCCCCCCCGGATCTCATCCCCTGGATGTGCACTCTCACCCGCGGGGGGGGCAGTCCTCCTCGGCTATTGGGTCCGTGTGTCTTGGCTCCCCTGCTCGCACTGGGACGCCGTTCAGTGCGAGCGTGCCTCGTTTCCCACCGGCCTCGATTCCTCCCTGGAGGATGCTGTCTCGGGGGTTGACCACCCCATCTGGCCTCGCTTAGTCACCGCCGCCGCTGCACTCTTCCGTGGCCGATCCCCTGCTTGGTTCCCGGTTGGACGCGGTGGCTTGACCTCGGCATGTGGTGGGGTCCCTTCCCGCTCCGTCGGGCATTGTGCCACCCGATGGCCTCGTCCGCCGGCTGAAACTGACAGTTACTTCTGGCTACTCTTTATGGACTTTCTACTGACATCAGGACTGAAAAGATGATACTTTATGAATTTATTTATAGATAAGAGATAGGATATGGGATGAAGAGATAAATGTAACTTTAGATAAGGTGAAGTGTTACTAAATTTGTTTATACTTGTGATGAAGGTGGGAACTCACTTTTTTATGTATTTCTTTTCTCTTTCTTTATTAGATTCTTACTTTTCTTTTTCTTTTTCTTTTCTTTCTTTTTCCTTGCACTTTTTACTCCCTCTCTATATTCTCTTTTCTTTCTTTAAGTTTAGTTTGTATTAGATTTTACTATTATAATAAAAATTCTTAATAAAATTTATATATAAAAAATAAAATAACAATGTTGAGTAATACTAGCTCCAAGACAGATACCTGCAGGATACCAGTGGTTACTACAGAGCTGTTAATAACAACTCTCTGAATGTTGTTAGCAAGCTCTTTGTTAAGTTACACCTAACTGTAATGCTATCCAAACCAGACTTGTTAACAGACATATGGAAACTTGTCAAATGCTGTGGTGAAATCAAGGTAAATAATATTCAATGCATTCCCTATGTCCACTAAAGTAGTTACCTTGTCAAAGGAGAAGATGGGGTTTGTCTTATTTGACCTGTTTTTGACAAAGTCATGCTGACTCTTAGTAATCTTAGCATATCTTCAAGATGCTGATAAATGGTCTGCTTTATTGTATGCTGTAACATCTTTGCAGGTATTGATGTTAGGCTCACTGATTAATAATTGTTGGGATCCTCTTTTTTCTTTCTTTAAGCTGGGTATCATATCTGCTTTGCTCCAGTCTGCCAGTACTACCCACTTCTCCCTGAATCCTCAAGGATATTGACAAAAGTCCTGACAGTTGTTCAGACAGTTCCTTCAGTATTACAGAGTGCACTTCAGGAGTTGAAGGCATTCAAATTAGCTAGTGGTAAGAAGATTCTTTACCACATCCTTACTGACCTGCAACCTCTCCTGTACATATTTCACTTAAATATAAGGAAAAACTTCCTGACGGTTAGATCTGTACAACAGTGGAACAGTCTACCTATGGAGGTTGTGAGTTCTCCATCTCTGGAGGTTTTTAAGAAGAGGCTGGACAGTCACCTCTCGGGGATGGTTTAATTGGTTTCCTGCATATTGCAGGGGGTTGGACTAGATGATCCATGTGGTCCCTTCCAACTCCAAAATTCTATGATTCTATGATTCTATGATTCTACTATTCAAAAGAGACAAAAGACCAGAAGATCGCCTCACCAGCAATCATCACCCAGATAAGCAAAGGTTACCACCAGGCACACAATCAAGCAGTAAACACATCCTAATCAAGGAACTTCCAGAGGAGCAAAACACCCCCCCCCCCCAGCACTGGCAAAGCATGCCACAGTATATAAATAGAGGACAAACCCCATCCCATTTTAACACTGAAGATGTTACCTAGCTGGGTAATGAAACATTTGCAAGAAAAGAACCAAGCTCAGAGAACCCCAAGGACTCCACAGTTCAACCCTGAGCTACACATATTCGCCTCTATTGGTGTCAAACAAGGGCTGCTGATTCCAGATGAAGGTTCTGCTAGAGATGCTTCCCTGCAATAAATAGGTGTGTGCATGTGTGTGTGTGTACATCTCCCAGAAGCCAGATTCCAAAATGGGTGAGAGTTAAGGCAATTAGAAATTACTGATTAAAAGGAATTGCCTGTAATATAAAGTACTCCATTTATAAAATTAACTGAACCTTCTGCTGCATGTAGCAACCATTCTCTCTCACACACAGAAATGTAAAAAAAACAACAACCATGCACACATGTTCCCTTTTTTCTTTCCAGCAGAAAGAGCAAAGATGACAAGGGAAACAGAAAGGCAATAGGAAAGCAGCAACTGCATTGGGAAATGAAGGAAAGGGAAAGGGTGTGGGGGACAAAACTGGATGGAGATGAGGGGAATGGAAGGGGAACTAGACAGGGAAGGGAAAGAGAAAGAGCACAAGAGAAGCTCTGTCTAGATGTTACAAAACAGGTTTAAATTCATCATCAGTAGGGCTGAGTCCCACTTCTTCCAAATCAAGGGCAAATTTTTAAGGCATCCTGCAGCTACTCGTTGCCCTTTGGCTCTATCTTCAGCAAAAGTTTTTTTTTTTTTTTAATCTGTGCTCAGTCATTACCGACTCTGCAGAGCCCAGCTGGCGAGTGCAGGAGGCGGGGTTTCCGTTGCTTCGCGCCCTTTTTGGGCGAGCGCAGTTTTGTGTTTACCGGCAACTGCTCCCGACTCCTTTTTCCAAGACGCCGCCAGCATTTTTCCTCCCACTGGAGTGAGAGTACCCATTTATCTACTCACGTGAGTTTTCGACCTGTTGGGTTGACAGGAACTGGGGAGGAAACAGGAGCTCACCCTGTTTAACGTGAAGGCTGGACTTGAACCGCTGAAGCGTCAGCCATTTCTGGCCGGCAACTTTCAGCATCATTAAGCAGCTGGCTTCATGTAGTGGTTTAAGGCATCAGGCTAGAAACCAGGAGACTGTGAGTTCTAGTCCTGCCTTAGGCACAAAGCCAGCTGGGTGACTCTCAGCCTTAGGAAGAAGCCATACATAGCATGCTAAACATTGACTCAACTGAAGGTGCATTCCATCCTCTGCAAAGTAGCCAACCATAGGTCATAACAATATAGCATAGCATAAAATAAAACAAAATAACAATAAAATAAATAAAATAAAATAAAGTAATAAAAAGAGTGTTAGACACAAAGAGGTCAAAACAAGATAAAGTCAGGGCTATGATTAAGATATGGGTATCATACATTTATAAAAATAAATATTAAACAACATTTATTTCCAGTTTTGTAGTTGTTGATATGTTGGCAACATATACTTATAAATTGTCTGCAGAAAACTTTGTTTGCGAAGGGCAACAAGAACATAAAAACAACTGAGGGGGTGCTTTGCTTCGTTAGAATTCAGAAAAGAGCCATAAAGCCATTAATGCCAAAGTTTAACTCTCCCTATTGGCCATAACACATTGATTGGCAATTCAGACAGATAAAATTCATTCTTTTACAGATATATAAAAGATGTTTAGTTATTTCCAATATAGAGGACAGATGCTTTGAGACATGAACAGAACATTGGGTTTCATTAGAGACTCATACAATATTAAATTGTTTTAAGGAAGTAAATGTTAGCCAAATTTACTGCAAGTCTCTCATTTTGGCAATGGGACTTTGGGGAATTCAGCCATTTGCTACTTCTAATGAATCATTAGAAGAGCATCCTCTTCAGGTTTACCATAAGAACAAATCTCTTTTCTGTAGTTTACATGCTATTCTTTCCAGCCTCAACCACTGTTTAGTGCAAAGGTAGGACATGATTATCTACCTTTCTTCCAGACTCAAGCTTGATAGTACGAATACATGACATTCATTTTCAAGATCTTAGGGGGCTTATTATTATTTCTGGATGAAATGGGTAAGCCCTGATTTCTCCAGGATTCAAAAGGCAGGGGGAACTTCTGAGATGGCAAGTTAGACTTCAGATTCTGACCATGCATCCTCCATGAGATTCCAGGCTGTGCACCCTGATGGTCAGCTGATCATATCCTTTACTCCACCAATGAAACTTTCCAGAGAAGGGAGGGGAATGGGTGCTTTGGGGATATACAGGTGAAGGGAGATCTTCAACTGGTATCTCCTCTCTTTTGGAGTTGCCTTTTATGAGCCCCAAGTTTTTATCCTGGCTTAGAATCCTACAATGGTAGCATTAAGAAGGAAAAGGAGCTGAAGTGAGTAGAGGGACATAAATGAATTAGAGCTGCATAACCTTGAAATAGGAAATCTGGGAGGAAGAGAATATTTAGTGTGGATCTTAATGGAAATGCAGAAGAAGCACCCATGTACATCAATCAGATGAAGTTGTGCTTCCTAAATAAGCAAATGGGAGAGGAACAATTCCTTACTAAAAGTAGGGAGTGGTTACCAGTCAGTAGAATCCATTTCTCTTCCTTCCCCAGATGATAGCCTGCCACTTGCTTTGCAAATTTGGGATTTTTCCCTTTTTACATCCTTAATCTTTATTAAAATTGGTTATGGCTGGAGATGTGATTCTGGTTCTGGTTCTACATGGCTGGTCATGCAAATTGATTGCCCACTGTCTCAAATGGACACCAGTTTATAATGAATCCAGAATGAAAAAGATTAGTTAAACATTTGTTGAAGGGAGATATTTTCTTATGCTTGTTCTTATATATAAAATAAAGTATTGCCTTACCATGGTTTTAAATCTTCATCAGGCTAAGGCAACATAGATCAATACCATGAGGATCTCTAATAACCAACAGGAATTGAAAGTAGAAATAGTCCTGTTACAGAAACATTTTATTATATCCCCCATTTTTCAATGTAAAATCATTTATAACATATTGGTGTTTGAACATGCAAATATTCTTAGTTTTCCCTTATCGGACCCAAGCTTCCTTCCCACTAGAGGTGTATATTATGCAGAGGCACAGCAAACAGATTCTTTTAGGTAAATACCTCAGATTCATAGGAAGTTTTGACTATTTGGTTATGATAGCGGAATTGAGAGTCATAGCTTTACAAGCAGTTCTTATTGGGGACTGAAGGACTCTGATCTAGTCAGTCTGGTCAATTTTGACCCTCCTGTCTCTGCTAATAAAGCCCAACAAAACATATTAACTGCTATGATTTTTCAACTGTCCCTTTGTAAAATGTACTTGAAAGCACACTTTGAGTGTTAAAGTGACAACAAAAAAGACACAATTTTAAATCTGTTAGAATGTTAGAAGAATGTTTACTTTCTGTTTATGAGTTGGCTCTTTACTGACATAATAAACAAACTGGTGACTATTTTTTTATGTGACAAAAGTTTAACAATTTGTTTGAAAACTAGCCTGAATTATTTATTGTACTCAACATGTTTTTGTTATTGCTCCCTAGTTTCTTGTGTTTTTCTCTTTTTTGTATATTAAAGAAGAAATAAAAAATAAAAACTCTAGACATTATTTCATGCGTTTTTCATAATTGTGATTTGTGAAGGGGAAAGGTGTCTGAAAGAACAAAGCAGTCAAATAAGGAATGTCATTAGTTCAATACATCCTAGCCAATTAGTTATATAACTGTAATAGCTCTGTTAATTTACATTTCCCCTGAGATTTTACCTCAGGCAAATGTCAGCAGCAATTTCAGTTGTTCTACAAAGAAGCACACCTTCTAATATTACTGGGAAAAATAAAAGGAGAAAGAGAAAAGAGTAACAATACAACGGTAGGAATGGAGAATGGTGCTTTAATTAATTTGATGTAATCTGCATTGTTTTGCTTAGGAATGAAATAATTTGGGTTAAGTTGATGTATATTTATGATGAAATTCACACCACTTTGAATAGTTATTTCCACTCTTTAAGTTACTTCTCAGAGTTTTTAGTTAAATGTAACTAATCCATCATTGAAATATTGCAGCCCTGTTATAAATTCTTCTGGAGATGCCTTGTTTCCTTATACTTTGAAAGACTGCACAGAAACTGCTAAAGAAAACCAAGAAGGAAGCCCAGTTATTTAGATGCCACATTTCAGGTTCCTTGAATGCTTGACCTCATCATTCAAAAATCTGTACTGCTCCCACCTTTTCGATTTTCCTTTAAATTGTTAAAGGCTTTGGGTTAGGATGGTGGTTAAGCCCCTTTGGTTCTGATACTGACTTCTGGTCAACTGTGCTGTTTTTCTTTCTTGGTGATGTTTTAGTTGTAAGCCACCCAGGGAAGGGAGAATGGGGTCTGGGTAAAGCTAAACCAGGCAGGCTTCAGCTGTTCCTAGCCTATTTTGTCACACTGAAAATTGTAAAGAGGGAGTTTATGGTACTTCCAGGTCCATGTTTTTATTCAGAGACTAAGGACATATAGAAACAAACACAGCTTTGAAACTTTTATTGTGCACTTTCTAAAAGCTTCATTCACACATTGACAAGGTGAATACCTACCTAATTCAGACTCTTTCTGGCCAGGCTAGCTTTCAGAGGCAGAGGAACTGAGGAAGAATGCCCTACCATGCATGGTACTTTGCTCTGTGTAATTACTCCAAAGGGCTACAGTTCCCATATGCTTTTAGAATCCCAAGCTTGACTAGTCCCACCTTGCATTGTTCTCATACCTCCTGATATATTTCCACTACAGTGTTATTGTAGCATCCAATTCACATGGGAACGATCTGTTCTTTTAGGAAACACATCTAGTTGTGTCTTCTTTGAAGCTGTCATTCTGCATATAAGCTGAATTTTTCCAAAACAAAACTTTCTGCCTTTTCAGCATGCTTTACATGGGTATCATATACTCCATCTTTCATAGATATCCAATCACACAAATATGTGTGTGTAAAATGTAAAATGTGTGTAAAATATATATGTGTGTATATATATTATATACATATAATAGATGTGTGTGTGTGTAAAATGTAAAATGTGTGTAAAAGCTGTATATATAATGAGTGACATTACATGATAGTGATAATATATTGGCATTAATATACTGATATGCCTGTTTCATTGATTAATGTGGTTATACACAATTATACATCATTAACAAATTCCATGGCAGCTCACCCTCTTCTATTTATTTAGACTTTTGGATAGAAGAGCATCCAATGTCTAATATATTGTCAAGCCCTTTGGATTTCAGAGTTTGTATACAACAGAATTGGGAGGGACTGAGGATTTTTCTCTGACTATGACAGGTGGCAAACAAGTCTTTTTATCCATGGGAAGACAGCCAGGTGCACACAATAACAGGTATACATAAAACAACTGTAAGCATCCCTCAGATGGATACAGTTATTATTTATAACAAACTTATTAGGGGCAGCTGTCTAACAGGTATCTGTTTACTAGTGACTCCTTAAAGACATAATAAAATAGCTGAAGTCACCTGCAGCATCATATCACATGTGTTCTGAGAAGAAAACATGAGCAGGGGGTTGATTAGATAACTTCCACTCTACGATAAGATCACTACCAACTCTATGATTCTATAAAGAAAAGAAAGAATGGCTATAAGCCATACATTAATTGAAACAAATAAAAAGCTATGTCTGTCTGTTGAATCCCATATCCTTGGACAAACTTTGCCATGTTTACACCCCACCTATTTTCTATATATGACTGATTATGCTCATCAATAGTTCTTTATTGAATTTATTTATTTATTTATTTATTTATTCAACTTGTATGCCGCCCATCTCCCCCAACGGGTGACTCTGGGCGGCTCACAATAAAAACACAGCTCTCACCGAGATGGCTAAAAACTATAAATAATTAAAAACATATTAAAAAACCCTAAAAAACCTGTAAGATGCTGGGGGGGGGGAGACAACCCATCACCCCACCAGCCATCTCCACAGGTGCAGGCCCCCCTCTGGCCCCCAGGCCTTCTGGCAGAGCCAGGATTTAATACCTTTCCTGAAGGCCATGAGGGAGGGGGCACACCGGACCTCAGGAGGCAGGATGTTCCATAGGGCAGAGAGCGCTACAGCAGAAAAGGGTCTCTGCCTCGACCCCACCAATCGAAATTCCCTGACTGGTGGGGTGTGCAATTGCAGTGTTTTTGAGTGGTAGAGGAGTATCTTGTTCAATATTTAAATCAATGTGTTAGATCCAAGTAGGTAAATATTTGGTGAGTAAAGATCAAACATTTTTTGAGGGATGAATAAGCATTGTGAGTATGACCAGGATACAAAGTGGGTAGAGCTATGTCATGAATATGCTGGGACTTTTTTTCCCTTGGGTTTGGGGAGGTTTCTTTATTTTAAGGCTCATACTATTCCTTCATGTTAGGAAACATGTTACTAATTTTCAGCAACAGTAGTCTGTAGACCAGTTGCCAGCTCCTGAGTTAGATGAAAGGGTGGAGAGAAGCCTGATGAACTTTTCTGATGACACAGATTCAAGTGATTCTGACCAAGGTTCAACAATTCTGTTTAGGGGATGCTATAGATGTGGATTACTTGCACTAAGCACAAAGGCAGACTAGAAATTCTATAATATCCCCTTCAACTCATGGCTTTGTCCAAAATCTATTACTTTTACTTGGAGAGGTTGGCTATTTTTAAAAATGAAGTACAAAAGAAGTTTCTCACTTCACCCCTTTTTTTTTAACAAAAGAAATAAAACTTTGTCATCACTATTGCCACACTGTCCAGTCTTACTAAAAACTCGTACATTATATCTAGTCCCTTCTAGAAATAAGCCTCCTGCAAGTGAATTCTATGGTATCAAGTGGAAAGTCGTTGACATCTTCATTTCACAGAAGGCTGTGCTTCTGGGCTTCATTCTGGGTACTAATTCTGCAGATACAAATGATTATAGCTTTGCATGACATATCACTCAGCCAAGAAAAAAAGGGGGGGGGGAGGAATGTTGCCCATGGGGAAGTCGAAATCAGCAAGATAGTGGACAGAGCATCACCATGTATGCCCCAATCTTTTTGAATGTGGGTGTGATGTTGATGCATGTAGAAAAAGTACAGAGCTTGCATTATGATGTTCCATCCACCATCTTGTTGATTTTGACTCTCCCCTGTATGAATGCTTTTGGGGAGAGGGAGAAATTCCACTGATTCCACTAATAAATTGAGAGGAGCAAAAGGACAAAAAGCCTGCCTGCCTGCCTGCCTGCCAACAGAGGTTGTTACTACACTGAAACCTGGATGTCTGATATCCTCTGTAAAGCAAAACATTAAGGAGGAAAAAAAAAAAGGGAAAAACTCGCTCTCTTTGACAGGTGGTGAGCAGGGATATACTTCCTCACTTCTAAAAACTAGTTCTTTCAGTTTCTGCATTGTAGTAAACTGGGGTTATGGAAAAAAAGACAGGGGAAAGACAAGATGATGAAATGAGGAAGGGCTTTAGGAGGCATCTGTCTCATTGTCTTCTCAAATCTAACAGTATCACTGATTTTATAACACTATCATACAATCATTGGTAGTATTGTGCCTGGTAGAATAACTGAGTTATTGACATAATATATTCTGCAAGACCTAGACTATCAATCAAGCAGTCTGATCTAAAAGTAACTGACAATCATGTTGATTAGCTGTCTGACAGAGAAAGTGCATCAAGATAAATTAAAGAAGCTAACTATGTTTAGGCAGCCCAGCACTTGGATTAGGAAAACAGCAACATGATAGCATTTACATACAGTTTGGGATAAGAATAATGAAACTGTGTATGTGTGTGTGAGAGAGAATGAGAGAGAGAGAGAATCTCTCTCTCTCTGTATGTATGCATCCATGTCTGCGTGTATATATATCTCCATCCATCCTTCTATCCTCAGGTAATTCTGACACATATAGGTAGAATATAAATGTCAGTATTTATTCAAATGTCACAAGCAGTTAGCAGCAGGTATACAATATTGGCTGAATTCCCAAAAGCTATGCAGGTTTGCACATGGTTAGTATGTGGATGGGAACCCACCAGGAAAATCTAGACTAGAATGTTGAAAAAAGTCTCAGAAGAAACCAATGGAAAACATTTCTGTATTCCTGGGAAGAAAACTACATAGAAATATACCTGTACTCATTACTTGAGCTCTGCTTGAGAGAAGTTTTACATTAGATTTATTCAAATATATTTTGAAAATGTAATGCCATTACTCCAGAAAGTTAATAAATAAGAGCTATAAACCAGTTGAAGGGAACAAAGCTGTTTTGAAAAGGCAAGCTCCTTCCCATATTTATTTGGAGATGTAGAACATGACATATCTGAGAAAGCATTAATGAATTGTATAAAATGAAAAGCTGGTCTGGTAGCTATTGATTAATAGCTAAGGTACCTCAGCTGATAACTGTAGACATCAGTTGAGCTCTGTTTGAGTGAGGTTTTACATTAGATTTATTCAAATATATATTAAAAATGTAATGCCATTACTCCAGAAAGGTAATGAATGAGAGCTATAAACAGTTGAAGGGAACAAAGCTTTCCTGAAAAGGCAAACTCCTTCCCATATTTATTTGGAGATGTTGAGCATCACATATCTGAGGAAACATTAATGAATTGTGTAAAATGAAAAGCTGGTCTGGTAGCTATTGATTAATAGCTAAGGTCAAAAGACAATTTGCAAATACATGTACGTGATTGTTATATGCCTAGGGAACATTCATTGCAAATTTGCCCTTTACAAACTACATGGATATAAGCAATGACTTTCATAGATTTGTCAAAATGACTGATGTTGAGATTTGGCCAAAATACCCATGTTGAAATACCACATAATTCATTTGTAAGTCTGAACTCTCTTCTAAAAGAGAGAGAGAGAAAGGAATATCACTACTTCAAGGTGATAAAAGATTTAGATCTTATTAAAATGCCAACCACGATGTGGCATGAAATACAGCATTAGTACTTTTTTTCTGAGACATATAGATCATCACCCAGTTATCTAGAGGCCATTCATTTTCATACTCTCAAAATGAGGATATTTTAGGAATGTGTGTTCAGTTCAGTACTTGTAGTTGGAAAGAGAGTCATTTCTGGCTGTAACAACTTGCAGTTTCTACCTTGAGATAGCTCTTTACTTGGCGACATGAAACTGTTCTCTTTACTCTTTATACCCTTCCTCTGGGTGACTTGATTGCTACTTTGGTTTTCAATATCACATCTATGCTGATGATACCCAGATGCTTTATGCAGAAATTCAAATTAAAGCATTCACAACAAATTGCAAATAGATTTGTTCAGATGATGTAGAATTTATTGCTGTTACTGAATTCTCTATTAGAAGGGTTGTTAATTTAAGGGGAAAAGAGCATCAGGGTAGAATCTTGAAATTCAGGGTAGAATTGGGCTGTGATCCTTTTCTGGTGTTTTGTTGATGTTAGCATTAGTGGCCAAGGAGAAATTTTGCAGAATAATAATGGATTTAGAAGCTGAGCATGCTATGTCTAAGGAAGCTTTACAAGCCATAGTAGGGAACATTTCCATTCCTCTGACCAAAACTATAGAAATTATAGCTCAGGAGGATGGCACTATAGTTGATGTGTCCTAGGAAGTGAATGGAAAACAATGGAAGACGAATAGGAAAAAAATGGCAATTTATATTTTATGCGTTCCAGCAGTTCTGAAGGAATAAATGACAAGGGTAAGGCAGCTGAAGGGAATAACTAAAAAAGAAAATAAGAAAAAACAGGTGAAACACAACCAGAAAGAAAAATCAGTACATGAGAAGCTGATACCAAAACAACAATGAAACTGAAGTGAATGGGACCTCACTGAATTGAAGGGGCGGAACTCTCCCTGGCAGTGATAACTGCTGCTTGTAAAGAAAAACAGAGATACCATCTGTGCTGCTACTCATGCTAACCAAAGAGATCCAAAAAGGGCTTTCAGTTTGTATTGTGTGTACTTGTGTTTTCTGTCCTTTCACTCTATGTTTTTGAAGACATGAATAAAACTGTAAATCTTCACCTAAATACCTATAAACTTCTGAGAGCAAGCCTACCTGGACTTTTCCAAATGTTTCATAGTTGCTTCATTTGTTTTGATAATTTCATGCCATAATTTCAGTCTTTGGAATGATTCTTTGTTTAACGCAACCAGAAGCCTATTTTCAGCAGCCAAAATCAACAGAGGAAAGCATAACAGGATAGGCTTCAATACACTTCATAAAGCCAACCTGTAATACCTGGGAAAGAATTTTGGGGGCTCCAGGACATTCAGATTAAGATGCCTCAGGGAAATTACTAGAAAACATGTTATCTGTTGGACAGCAAAGAAACACCTGGTGTGCCAATCAGCTGCAGAGTGGTGGCTGCACTGGAGCTGGTGGTGGTGGTGAAGCCTGGACGTGCTGGAGCTGTTCGGCAGTGCATCTTTCAGGGCAGCAGCAGTGGTGAATTTACTGTCTTTTAAAAAATGCCAGTGGCCACACAAGGCTGCTTGCGGGGCCACGTACGGCCCATGAGCTGTACCTTGGGCAGACCTGGTCTGATCAATCATATGAAGTGATTAAAGGATCCTGGGCACTTGTTTTTAAAAATAAGGAGTGTCCAGTGCTTCATGAAACAGGTTTGATAAGGTGCTATCACTTTAATCAAAGTGAAGACCCTTTCAAAGTTTTGCTTAGACTCGATATATACTGTACATGAGAACTACCGTATTTTTCCGACTATAAAACGATACTTTTTTCTAAAATCCTTACCCTAAAAATTGAAGGGCGTCTTATTCAAGGAAGTCAGCCGAAAATTGCGCGGTTGCAAAACTGCCCATACTTTGTCTCTGCAGGCAGGCTTCCTCCTATTGCTAGCCTCCAATCACGAGTGAAATAGCT
Source organism: Liasis olivaceus (assembly GCA_030867105.1). NCBI lineage: Eukaryota > Metazoa > Chordata > Lepidosauria > Squamata > Pythonidae > Liasis > Liasis olivaceus. Next base: position 64,376,520 of record CM061351.1, read on the forward strand.
TGTCTCCCAAACAGACTTCCTCCAATCACGAGCCTTATGTAACTGACGTCAGCTGATGCTGAACAAACCAATTAGAGGAAGTCTGCAGAGACGAGCTATCAGCAGTTTCACTCGTGCTTGAATGTAATCAGTTATGCAAAAGAGCATGGAAATAGAGCTGCAGAGAGATGGTTTGGACCTCCTCCCACCGAATGTATCAGGTAAATGTTCACTAATTACTAAATAAAAATGTGTTCTGCACTATCTTTAAAATATTGATTTCTTAATTTGGGGTTGGAAAAATGGGGGTCATCTTGTACATGGGGGCATCTTATTGTCGGAAAAATATGGTAGTTTGGTGGTTCCGGCACTAGGCTAGAAACCAGGAGATGGTGCATCCTAGTCCTGCCTTAGGCACGAAGTCAGCTGGGTGACCTTGGATTGGTCACCATCTCTCAGCCCTAGGAAGGAGGCACTAGGAAATTATTTCCAAAAATCTTGCAAGGAGAGCTGCAGGAACTTGCCCAGGCAGTTGACAAGACTAACTCAAAGGCAGAAAAAAACCCCTTCCAAAACACACATCAGATCTTTGAGTTAAAATGAAGAAGGGTATAACAAAGTATTTCTAGATGTGGGCATTACACTTCATGTTTTGAATATGTCAAACAAGCATTAAAAAGTTGGATAAATATCAGCAATCCATATATAGAAGGATCCATATTTCTACAATATTTTAAAATATGATGTTTATAAAACGTTAACATCTGTTTAGAAATTAATATATTCCCAGGATAAAGAATTTGTATTTATACTTCACTGAGATTATAATTTGTTTAATAAATATTTGCTGTGTATCTTGTCTGCTTATATAATGAAAGAAGATGGCACTGGAGGGGTTGTTGCATCTTAGCTCTGCAGGAGTGTGCTGGTTATGTACTTATTTACTGTATTGTTTCAGATGGTGAATTGGGTTTTTTTTATCTGGTGAACCATGGTGAACCATGGTGCAGACGGAAACAGGAAAAAGGACAGCTGGTGGAGAAAGAAACTGGTATTTACCCAGAAAGAGCTGAGAAAGCTGGGAGCTGCACCTCAGAACGTTTGAACAGATGGTGAATGGGCAGACAGAGGCTTCTTGCTGGAGAAGCACGGGCAGGTGCTGCAACCTTGAGAAACTGGAAAGTTGTTGATTATTTTGTTGCATTCACCTGCACAGACTGGTGGTAAGACATTTGGCCATCTGAGTTTTCAATTTGTCCTTCAGATTGGTCTCATACATATTTTGAAATTTCTTATTATGCAATGTACATGCATTTATATCACCATGCATATAAGCTATATAAATTTCCCACTCAAAAGATTAAGGAGTTAGTCATCTGATTACACCTGCCCCAGCCCCTGATCTTCTTATAATGGCAATTTTGTTAGCTTGTTCAATTTGAATTAAAAAAAATCAGCAGGCAATAAAGGGGGTCCCTAAAAAACTTTCCCATAAATTCTATCAAATAAGTTTGATTAGGAATATTTTCAATATGAATCACATGCAAATTCTTCCTAAATAGTTGAGATCCTATAAAAACAGGATAACAAAACAAGGATAATAAAAACAAGGACAAATAGGCTGAAAAATAGCTTTTATCCCAGAGCTGCAACTATATTGAACTCTATTGTATAGTGCAATATTAATGTAACATTGGGGTTGTGCAATGGTGAATAGAATGTGAAGGATGTGTGTTTTTATTTTATGGTTTTTATGTATATAAGGTGCACTGGGGATGGCATTTAATTTCATTGTACGAGGTACAATGACAATAAAGTTTACAACTACAACTACAACTACAAACTAATATGATTATTCAGACACTGTCACTAGCAAGCATTGCCATTTCCCAGGCAATGCTTCCACACTTGAAACTGTCACTCAGTTCTGTTCAAGGGTATTATTGGCCTCTGTCATTAATATTTGGAGAAAATAAATAGATGTCTTCTTGGACTGGCTTCAAAGCCTTTAATTGGCAATTTTTAAAAATAAATTAGCTGTCATGGCTTCTACGGTTCTTGCTATCACAGATGAGGGTGATACAGCTAAAATTGGAGCTATAGAAGTCCATTCTTGGCTGTAGCAGACATGTTTAGAGCAAAATAATCAGCTACAATGAGATATTACAATCAGATATCCTTAATTTACCAGCTTAATAAAATGTTCATATAGTGCAAAATTTCATGTAGTTTAAAGAGGAAATAATCAAGGGGAAGAGAGAGACAGCTGCTCACATTACCATCTCTAACTGGAAGGATGGATTTCCAGTGGAATAATATAAAACATTTACTAAGATATATGTTCCTAAACTCTATCAATTATACAGTGAGATTTTTAAAAATGCTAATTTACCTTCTTCATTTAATGAAGCATATATTATAGTTATACCTAAAGCTGGCAGATTTCATGTTATGCGTTATCATCATATTTCATTGATCAATGGAGATATCAAAATTTTAACTGCTGTTTTAGCTAATAGACTTCAAAAGGTAATTTCTTCAGCAGTTAAGCATGATTGATCTGGATTCATTGAAACTAGACATGAAGCAGGTAGTATTTAGCTGGTAGTAAATTTGATTGATTTGAACAAAAACAGAAAAAAAAATGTTACACTTCTATCGTTTGACACACAAAAAAAGTTTTTGATAAAATGTTGAGACAATATATGTATGTCACATTAGCAAATGGAGATTTCTCAAAGGATTTATAATATGGGTCCAGATTCTCTATGCAACTGCTTTCATTAATCTGTGGGTTGACACTTAATTTAGAATCTGCAGGACAGATACCAAAGAACGAGAACATTAAGAGAGACACCAGGATATTAATAAACCTTGAAAAAAGTTTATTAAGAAATCACCTGCAAATACTTACAGCATCAGAAGGCTATGACCTCAAACAGTCGGGTGAGTCCAAATGGTGGGCAAGGTTATGTTCCATAACTCAGTTCATGAGGAAGCTGGGAAAAAGGGGTAAATCTTATAGCCCTTTCCCCCCGCTCCTCTGCCCCGTGGAATCCTCACCTCCATTCTGGGATAATTAACAAGTGGAAATTAATGATTGTATTTACATTCATTGGAGAGAAGAGATTACAATTTTACATTATTGTATATATTTGCTTTGCTTTGCTTTGCTTTGTTTTTGTCCTTTTAAATTTGCTGGTTATTGTGGTATTGTTGTCACCCAGCTGGCTTCATGCCTAAGGCAGCACTAGAACTCATGGTCTCCCAGTTTCTAGCTGGATGCCTTAACCACTACACCAAACTGCCTCTTTCTCTCTTTTTTTCAAATAATGTTATTAAGAATTATAAATGAAAAGAATAAAAGCCAGTATAGGCTACAAAAAATACAAGCAGAAAAATACGAAGAAAAGAAAAAAGTGTGGAAAAGGAAAAAAAAATAGAAAAGAAAAAAGAAAAAAAGAAAGAAGCAACTTCCCCCTTAATCCCAGCAAGTAAAGACAGTCTTAATAGCTTATCACTACCTCTAAATGCAAGATCATCTCTCTTCACCCCATTTCTCATCTAACTGAATAAAAAAACAAAAACAAAATCCAAATGCTTCATCAGTTGTTCTTTGTCAGCAAAAGCCAGTATGGGCAACCAGATATAACTATTTTATATCTATATCTATTATTTAGCCCTGGTCCAAAAAGCCAACCTTTTATTCCTTCCCTGAGTTTTTTAAAATGTCTTTTAACCCTTTCAAGAAGAGTCCCAGAGCCAGTTTCCTGCCCATCTGCGTTTCAAGCCAAAAATCTTTCAGAACTTTAGCAGATTTCTTTTGTATATCCAATAAATAAAATTGGTCATGTTGTTTGTCATTCCTAACAAAGTCCTTCAAAACCTTAACGGAACTGTTTTGTATATCCAGTAAAAAAAATGATCCAAGTCAGTTTCTTGGTTCAATATTTGAACACCTCCTTTTGGGACTAATCATCTATCAGTTCCATTTGTGTGCCCATATCTTTCTCCATATCCTTCTCATTGCTTTTTACATTTAAGTCCACCTTCAAAATAATTTCAAAATCATCCATCGCAACTTCTTCTTGTTCTATAATCTCATTACAACATGTTCTGTCAATTTTGTCAAGTTTATCAATTTTGTCAAAAAACTTGGTAGATATTCCAACATTTGTATTATAGATTTCTGCTTCATTTTCTTTATCCTTTATCTCCCTCTAATGTCCATCCTTCAAAGTCCCCTCATCATAAAAGAACTCAAAACACTCATCATTTTCCCAAGGGAAAATTTTTTCTAGTTAATTCAAAGCTCTTTGTGGGCATTTAAAATTATAATTCCAAGTCTATCTGAGCCCTTTATCTGTCATTAAACTTGTCCATATTCTGAACACCCTTTTTCTGTTTAATCCAAGAATGGAATAAGGAGTTAGAGATCCCAAACCAAAATCTAAGCTGTATTAAAATATTTGATACTGAGGTTAAATATAGCTTCTCATTGTTTAGAGAAGCTATATTTAACCTCAGTTTCAAATATTTCAATACAACTTAGATTTTGGTTTATTCAACAAAAATAATATTTTGGATTTATTGGACCCCATTGGGTTTGTATAGAAAAGAAATGAGTAATCACTGTGATGTTTTAGATGCAATGAATATATATATATCCAGCAGCTGGATAGCATAGTGGAGTGGCTGGATAGCGTAGTGGAGCGGCTGGATTGTGTAGTGGAGCGGCTGGATAGCGTAGTGGTTAGAACACCGCCTTTGATGCAGGATACTGGGGTTCAAATCCCAGCTGGCACCTACCTTACCAGTAGGGGTCCTTGGGCAAAGACCCCCTAATGCTTCACCTGCCTACCTCAAATATGAGAGTGACACGAACTAAGAGAGTCATGCCAGCTCGGACGTCGCCCGGATTAACAAGGTCCGCGTCAGATGTTGGGGAACCAGGACAATCTGATGTTAAGTGGGCTACTGGAACAAACCATACATGGACGAGACAAGAAAACTTGGAATTGATGGAATGCTACTACAACAGCAGACCTAATGAGAGGGGATATATGAAACGTATGAGGGAACTATGGATAGACAGAAGGCCTACATCCACACTAACTGAGAAACAGCTAGTTACCCAGCGCTTCAACATAGTAAAGAGGAAACTGCTCTCACAACTCAAGATAGATCAACTCTGTCAGGTTCAGCCGGCACAGCGCTCCTATGGAAGCCCGCTGCCGGGGTGAGCCAATTTCACTGCCTGCTGCAAGCCGGGGAAAAAGGGGAAGTGAGAACCGCGTGGCTGATTAATGGCTACCTGCGCCTAGCCGGCGGGGAAACCACAGAGTGGAAATAATTAATCTACACTGATAAGCGGCGCGAGTGAACAATGAGCAGAGCCGCGAGTCATGAAGCTAAGATCACCGCACATCCAGAAACCCTGGTTCTGCATGCAAGGAAAAGGACCCCAAGGGAACCAGCCCACGCCGGAGGGGTAGTCGATCAAGGGGCAATGGGATTCGGGCTGAACCTGCCATCTGGACAATCAAGGGGGATTATTGGGGCGCCGATAATCCGCAGCCTGTAATGCGATCGCAGGGTGCAACCGCGGGAAGGGGGGAGGTATAAAGGAACCAATGTATTGTACCAAGCCAGTCCTGGCTTTGCTTGTAACTGTTGCGTTACGCCTGAGTAAACCTCTTTTGTGAACCACACGTGTCACGGGAGTTTCTCTTGACAAACGGGACAAGGTCTTACAAACTCTACATTACAACCCGGACTCAAGCAGACCTGGAAGAACAAGCAGTTGTGCAGTCAACACCTGAAGCTGGAATGTCACTGCCACCCCTTCCATTACAGAGCACAGCAGCTGATATGAGGCATAAGATCATGGATAAACTAGCTATAGTCAACCCTCGAGTCTGATTACCAAGGCTCAGTGGGAAAGTACCATCAGATAGTATGCTAGAAGATGCCAACAGAGCCCTCCAGACAATCCCTACTACCACCATAACTGAAACCAATGAATTGGCATATGCTACAGCCACTGTAATCCTGGAACTGCTTGGCTACACGATCAAGAAGAACAGCAGTACATACCCACCCTGGAAAATGAGATTGGAGGCTAAGATCAAGGCAACTCGGAGACAAGTCAGTCAGCTGGTAGAACTACAGAAGCATGTGGAGATTAAGGATAAGACTCGGCTACTGAAAAAATACATGGGCCTGACTCCATCTGAAGCCCTAGAGACTGCTAAACAAAGGCTCACAGCACTGGCTACCAGGCTAAGGAGATACACTAGAGAAGCAGAGGCCAAGAAGATAAATGCCCTGTTCTCCAAAGAACCATCCAAAGTGTACTCCCAACTGCAGTGCAACCACAGAGTATCAGCTGAGCCACCAGCAGCGGAAACTGAACAGTACTGGAAGAACATATGGGAGAAAGAGAAGACACATAACACCAGTGCAAAGTGGCTGCAGGATCTGAAAGCAGATCACAGCAATCTCCCAGAACAGGAACCAGTCACCATCACAGTAGCAGACATCCAACAGTGGGTCAAGAACGTGAAAAGCCGGATAGCACCTGGCCCGGACATGATCCACACCTACTGGCTAAAGAAACTAATAGCAGTGCATGAACGCCTAGCAGCACGGATGAACCAACTGCTAGCAGCAGGCTCCCACCCAGACTGGCTAACACAAGGAAGGACAGTGCTGATCATGAAAGACCCTCACAAAGGAACAGCACCATCCAACTACTGGCCAATAACCTGCCTCCCCACAACATGGAAAGTTCTATCAGGCATCCTAGCTGCCAAGCTACAAGACCATATGGGCCAGTACATGAGCACAGCTCAGAAGGGCATTGGGAACAACACCAGAGGCTCAAAACACCAGTTACTCATAGATAGAGCAGTCACCCAAGACTCAAGTTCTAGGCAGACCAATCTGAGCACAGCCTGGATTGACTACAGGAAAGCCTATGACTCAATGCCACACACATAGATCTGTGAATGCCTGGCGCTACACAAGTCAACAAGACTCTAAGGACCTTCCTCAAGAACTCAATGGGACTGTGGAAGACAACACTGGAAGTCAACTCAAGGCAGCTCACACAAGTGGCTACCAAGTGCGGCATATACCAAGGTGATGCACTGTCCCCACTGCTGTTCTGCATAGGCTTAAACCCCCTCAGCCAGATAATCACAAGGACTGGATATAGGTACAAGTTCAAGAGTGGAATCACCATCAGCCACCTCCTCTACATGGATGACATCAAGCTGTATGGTAAGAGAGAACGAGACATCGACTCACTGATCCACCTGACACGGATCTACAGCGAGGACATTGGGATGTCATTCGGACTGGAGAAGTGTGGCAGGATGATAGTAAAGAGAGGGAAGGTAGTTAAGACCGATGGAGTGGAATTACCAGTGGGCCACATAGCAGACATAGAGACCAACTATAAATACCTTGGTGTCCCACAGTCACACGGGAACCATGAGGAGGAGGCAAGGAAGACAGCAACATCCAAGTACCACCAAAGGATAAGACAGGTCCTGAAGAGCCAGCTCAATGGGAAGAACAAGATCCATGCCATCAACATGTATGCCCTGCCAGTCATCAGATACCCTGCCGGTATAGTGAGCTGGCCAAAGGAAGACATGGAGGCTGCCGATGTGAAGACCCGGAAGCTCCTCACAATGTACGGAGGTTTCCACCCCAAGTCCAACACCCAGAGACTGTACACCAGCCGCAAAGAGGGCGGGTGGGGTCTGATGAATGTCAAAGCCACTGTCCTGGACGAAACCCGGAGTATCCAGGAGTACATCAGTAAGATGGCACCCAAAGATGAGCTGCTGAGAGAATGCCTCAGGCAGCAGCAGAGATGGGAGGAAGTTCAAGCGGAGGAAATACCATGGCAAGACAAGCCCCTGCATGGGATGTACCATCGACAGATAGCTGAGGTGGCTGACATTGGGAAATCCTATCAGTGGCTGGAAAGGGCCGGACTAAAAGACAGCACTGAGGCACTGATCATAGCAGCACAAGAACAGGCACTAAGCACCAGATCCACAGAAGCAGGGGTCTACCACACTAGACAGGACCCAAGGTGCAGATTGTGCAAAGAGGCCTCAGAGGCAGTCCAACACATAGTGGCAGGGTTTAAGATGCAGGCAGGAACAGCATACACTGAACGGCACAACCAAGTAGCTGGCATTGTGTACAGGAACATCTGCACAGCGTATGAGCTAGATCCCCCCAAGTCTAGATGGGAGATTCCAGAGAAGGTTGTGGAGAATAACAGGGCTAAGATCCTGTGGGACTTCCAGATCCAGATGGACAGGCAGGTACTGGCTAATCAATCAGACATCGTGGTAGTAGACAAAGACCAGAAGACAGTGGTAGTGATAGATGTAGCAGTGCCAAGTGACAGCAACATCAGGAAGAAGGAGCATGAGAAGCTGGAGAAGTACCGGGGCCTGAAGGAGGAAATAGAGAGGATGTGGAAAGTCAAGGCCAAAGTGGTCCCAGTGGTGGTAGGAGCAGTCAGGGCCATGACTCCTAAGCTGGGAGAGTGGCTCCAACAGATCCCAGGAACAACATCAGAGCTCTCTGTGCAGAAGAGTGCAGTGCTAGGAACAGCTAAGATACTGCGCAGAACCCTCAAACTCCCAGGCCTCTGGTAGAGGACCCGAGATTGAGGAAGACACGTACCACCCATAGGGGTGAGAGGGAAATTTTTTTTGTAAAGTCCTGAAGTAGTTATGTTCTGGGAAGAGGTAATTGCATATATTAAATTGACTTTAATATTTTCCATATGGAAATTGATTCTTGGACAATGGAAATGGATTCTCTGTGTCCTTCTAATTGTTAGGAGTCCGACACTGGAAAGATAAATGTATGGCCCCAATTACTCAGGGGATTGAAGACCTGATGTTACTTGTTATTTATGAGCAACTTGCTTACAAACATATATAATGTATGAATGATTATAATAAGATACAGTCATGCTTTTGGTTAAGTTTCATACAGATACATATACACACACATACACACATATGACAGAAACCCTTATATGTGTAATTGTTGCATTTTTTCTGTTTGCTACTTTCATGTTTTTCTGAAAAAAAAAATAGAAAAAGAAAAGGATAGGATGTTCCTAAGACAGGAACAGAGCTAAATATTAGGGATCAGTCTTATTCATCTGATTCAGGAACTTGAAGAGCTTAACCAATCTGAGTCTCAGTCTCAAATTCAGGAATTAACAAAAGAGAGTGCAGGGTGGAAAAGATAATTGAAAAGACCCGGGTACAAGCTTGGCCAGCTGATCCAGAGCCTATTAGACAAAGTCCAATAGCACATTGCAGGTTACAAAGGGTAGAGAAATTAAAGTTAAGCCATCTACCTAAAGAAAAAAAGTCTGACTCAGCTAATTAGTCAAGCTGGTAGTCAGGACAATGAAAAAGGGATATCTGCTTTACCAGCTCTTTGTGGAAGACAGCATTCCAGCTCCCTCCTGAAACTAGGTTTATGTCTTACTTTGGATTACGAGGCTGGACTGTGGACCAGACACTGACTATTCTTTGATCCTCCCTGAATCCATGATTTGTCTCCACAGACTCCTCTGGAAAGTACATTCATGTGCCTATTTTTCCTTCCTATTTAAAACAGGAAGTGTCAAGTCTGCAATATGGTTTTGTATTAAAGATTTACAGCTGCAATAAATATCTTGTACAAGAAGCTGTCTTTGTTTATATTTGGCAGCACAGAACACTGAATGGAATGGCAACTAAATACAGGTAGTCCCCAGATTAAGAATGCTCAGGTTACAGATGACCCATAGTTAAGAACAGAGCCTATTGTAGCAAAATTCAAGTTAAATACACAATGGTTTGAGTTAAATACACAATGTTTCAAGTTCATTACATAATACTACTTATACAGTTTTAAACAATAATACTGTTCCGGCTTACAAAAAGATTCACCTTAAGGACAGACCTTGGGAATGGAATTCATTCTTATACTGGGGACTACCTGTATTGTCCTAGACTCTTGTGAGAAACTGGTACCATTTGAAATGGACAATAATGTGTTATAAGAAAGTTACCTCGGTTTTTTATAGAAATAGAAATGTCTCATACAACATAGATATATCTCACACAGAAAGGACAGTTTCTTAAAACAAGGATCCATTTATTTCAGATCCCTAGAATTTGCTGGCCAGTTCATGGACCAGTAAAGATAATAAATCATAAGTCAAAGGGGCAGGATGAATGCAGCCTGATATTTTTGTCAGCTGCTGCAAGATATAAAAGGCACAAATAGGAACCTCCACATTGCAGATTGACCAACTCAAGATCACTGCATCTGCAATAATTTGACCTCACCTCACTTTGGGATAGTTATCTAAAGCGTGGTAGTGCACATACAAATGATTGCATGCATGATCACTGTGTATGCTCCATATTTTGTATCATCTGATTCACTTATTTTTCTCTATGTATTTCTCTTGAAACAATAACAATGTTATATTACAGTTGGCATAAAGTTGGTCTGATATTTGGATTGCCTTAAGATATTTTATCAATCTCATAGAGCAGATTTGATGACCCTGCTTTTTGGTTGGGAATAAAATTAATTAAGGAGTGAACCTTTTCCCAGGCCCCATAGAACAACATAAATGAAGCTTGTGGACTATAGTTTGCAAATTGCTCATCCCTAGTTTATAGTGATATGCTCTATGTAGGAAATTTTTGGAAATTTTAATTGTACAGAATATTTTTATTCTGATATTGTATCCATTTTAGCTTAAATTTGTTTTTATAACTAAAATATATGAATTATAATGATCATAAACACATTCAATAATATTTTCTATAAGTTTGTTATCTACAGAAATATAGCAAGCAACAGAAGAATCAGTAAAGATTCTAACCAAACTATGTCAGCAAATCTGGAGAATGACAGAGTGGCCAACCAACTGGAAGATGTCAATCTATATTCCAATACCAAAAAAGGAGACTTAACAGAGTGTGCAAACTGTCATACAATATTCTCAATTTCACATGCTAGCAAAATAATACTTAGAATCATCCAATGCAGGCTAAAGATCTACATGAAAGGAAAATTCCAGATGTTCATGCTGGCTTCAGAAACGTCTGAGGAATAAGAGACATTATTGTTGATGCACACTGGATAATTAAGAAAGCCAAAGAATGCCAAAAAGATGTCAATACACAGTTCATTGTCCACAGAAAGGTCTTCAATTGTGTCAACAATGTCAAACTGTGGAATGTGCTTAGGAAAATGGGAATCCCAGAACATCTCATTGTTCCTCACCTATACAAGGACAGGAAGCCACAGTCCGTATGGAATATGGCAAATCAGACTGGCTCCATTTCAGCAAAGAAGTGAGATAAGGCTGTATACTCTCTCCTTATTTATTTGGCCTATATGCTGAATATACAGTACAGGGTATTCCAAAATTCACCCCCAAAGACAGTTTATTATATAAATTACATTAAATGTTCAAAATGGTTGTCATTTTCTTCTAAACACTTCCTTCCTCATATGACATGTGACCTTTGAACATTCCTAACTACAGTAACATTTTCTCTGATGTTCACAAATTCTAATGTGATGGTCTCCTTTAGACTGTCTATTGTCCTATGCGGCCTGACATTTGGTACATCTTCTAGATTGAGGGAAGCTGGATTGGAAGAAGATGAGCATGGTTTTAAAACTGGAGTAAGAAACATCAATAATCTTGCACTGTGCTGAAGACAACACTTTGATAGCTGAAAATCTGCAAGCTCCAGTAACAAGAGTCAAGGGGCATAGTGGAAAAAATGGGACTAAGAATATAAAGAAAATCAAGCTAATGAAAACAGTTATAGAAACCAGCATTAGAATTAACAAGGATACTGAAGTGGTAGGTTCTGCTCTTAGGATCAACTATCAACAGTAAAGGAGGCAGCAGTGAAGAAATATGCTGCAGATGAGTGTTCGGTGGGGCAGCAATGAAGACCTTGGAAAAAATATTCAGATGCCATGATATCTCCATACCTACAAAGACTGGAATTGTTCAGGCAATGGTTTTCCCTGTGAAATTCTATGAAGCAAAAGTTAGGCTTTGAAAAGGCAGGACAGAAAGATTATTGATGCTTTTTGAACATTGGTGTTGGAGAAGATTGTTGAGAATACCATGGATAGCCAAGGAAACCAATAAATGGAACATAGAACTAATCAATTCAGAGTTGCATTTTAGGCACAAATGATCAGGCTGAAATTGTTATAGTTTGGACATATTATGGGAAGACTCAGTTCTCTTGAGATGTCCATAATGCTGGGAAAGATGGAAGGAAAGGAAAAAAGATGACCAACAGCAAGGTGGATGAACTTGATTACAGTGGCAGTGGGCATGCTACTGGGAGACCTGAAGGACCAGGCTGGGGACAGGTCATCCTGGAGAAGATCTATCTATGTGGTCACTATGAGTCAATAATGAGTTGATGGCACATAATCAATCTCAATTCATAATAAAATATGGTATGCAATAGTTGAATGACAGCTAGAAAATATTCCGGTATGATAAAAAAAGATACACTTTTTCATAAATCTTTTCTAAACAGCCACATCCTAATTGTTTAAAATGTGTTATTTATTCTTAAAACAATACGTCATATTTTCAAATATCAGTCTCAAATATAATTCTTATAGTAAATAACTATGCATATCTTAGCTGTTTTTAGTACTGTTTAATTCCAAATCAGAATGTAAAAGTAAAATCTTTCAAGTAACAAAATCAATTGCCTTGGGATCAATTAATTAAGAAATTATGAGTAAGTTTTTCTATTTTCCCAGATATATTTCTCTGGAATTATTTAATAAATATTTGTGTTCAGAAAGTATGAAAGGTGAAACACAGCATGATTAACAATTCATTTCCATTTTTAATAAATACAGATCCAAAGAGGCATTTAACACCATATTATATTTAGAAATACGGAACATTTCTCCATATTTTGTTATATATTTACAAACCTTTAAGATAGGTTGTGCTGCTTTACCCTCCATCCCTCCCTAAAACAAAAATCTTTTAAAAATTAAATACAATAACACATAGCTTGCTGAGAAGATAAATTAAATAATTTTAATTTTTAAAATAATTTTTTTAACCTTTCTTTTTCATAATTAAAACTGCCGACTGCCAGTTTGGTGTGGTGGTTAAAGGCACAGGCTAGAAACTGGGAGACTGTGAGTTCTAGTTCTATCTTAGACACAAAGCCAGCTGGGTAACTTTGGGCCAGTCACTCTCTCTCAGCCCTACAAAGAAGACAATGGCAAACCATTTCCAAAAACTAGGACCCACCAGGAATCAAGTCTGACTTTAAGGCAGAAAAACAAATAAATAAATTAGGGACTCAATGGAATGCTTCAGAGGCAGCCTAGTTCCTTTCCCCGTGTCTCTAATGTCTTCCAAAGCTTAAAAAAGCTCTATCCATAAACAGATATTTTAATAAAATGTATTTTCCAGCCCAAGTAACAAATAGCAACCTTTTTTACCCAGCTAGATTTATTTGTCAAGTTCCCCATCTGGAGAGATTCTATAACCCTGTATCCCCTTCTGGCAGTAAAATAGGTGGTGGGAAGGAGGTTTGCATCACTCCTCTTCCTCCTCCTATTGCAAGCAGCACAACAGCATTCATTTACTTCACTGGAAGGGCCACTCTAAATATTTTCCTGTTTGAAGGCTGCCTTAAAGAAAATTATTTATAGAGAGCCGAGTGAGAGATAAGAAGCTGGAGCTTGGACTTGATTTATATTTACACCCTATTTCCAATTCCATTTGGGCAGACTTTTCTCCTCTCTATTTAGATCATTCACACTTTTTAAAAAATATATAATAAACCCCTCCATATATGATTTAAAACGTTTTAGTCATTGTGGATACTCTTTGCCAAACAAATAAATTGTATAAAGCAATTACATTACTTTAATTAAGTAAGTATATGGTAATTCCCTATCATGTTGCCCAGTATGAAAACATACTCCACTGTTTTATTTTGTTTATATTAAAATAAATACTGTATACTTACAATGCAATGCTTATTTAGCTCTCCAAAAATGCTAATGTATAGCCATTATATTCTTTTTTCATTTTTTTTTTTAATTTATGTTATTTCCACTATATTCCCTTTGCTAGCTTGGGAAGATTAATTGTGAGTCTAAGCTAAATTGCAATATCTGGAGCAGTGGGCTTCTGTAAAGCAAGTAAGAGTCAGTTTAACAAAGTAATTTGGACCGTGCATACAGGTGACCTGGTTTGCTTTGCCAAAGTGATAAAACCAACTAATTTGCCTCAACAATGTGATTTGGGTGGTGTCAAACTCTTTCAGGAAGGGCTGTAGGAGAAGTTCCCCTAAGTCTCCCGACCCCCCAGTGCTGGAATGCATATATCTAGAAATGGGTGGCTACAGGATTTCAACAGGGATGAAAAGGGGCTTGGGAGACACATGCGAGCTGCTGACTATTTCATGCAGTTGTCACAGCTCCCCAGCCTGAAATTCCTGCGTCATGTGGCAAAGATTCTCTGGTCTGTCATGGCAGATAGACGATAGATAGACGATAGATAGATAGATAGATAGATAGATAGATAGATAGATAGATAGATAGAGACAGAAGTCTTTCATATTGGCCAGCTTCTGCAAGTTTGTCTACACAGCATCGCCAAAAATTCTCAAATTATAAGTATTTCAACACTCACAGAGGAGGCTCCAGACTGACCAGTTTCGATAATGCTCACAGTACATAATGTTGAGGCACCCAATGGAGCTGCCCTGTCTGGAAGAACCAGTGGACAATTGCAAAGGAAGGGATGGCTTGCTGCCTGCCTGATTTTCCACACCTGGTAGCCAAAGACCATGGCTGTGAATCCTGGGTAAGGTGAGTGCACGGTGCTGCCTGTTACAAGGGGATTTAGTTACAAGGAGATGGCTCTTGCTTTCTCATACATTGGGTTAACATCTTGTGCTAATAGAGAGGGGCAGCTGCCAGTATACAGAGAGACAGCCTAACCTTATACAGCGAACAACATAATGTACTAAGATTCAGCAACAATTTTATTGTTTTTAAAGTTTATAAAAAATAATTCAGACATGCATTCACTCACACAACTGACATTACCATCCCACAGATAGACTGGCCAGGCCTATCCTAGGTTGTCCTATCCTATCCTAGGAAGAAAGCTGCATGGCACAGGTGAAGGCCTGGATGATAGGGTCACCCAACAGAGACCTGTATAGCTTGTTCTTTTATCCTTTGCCAGCAGAGTCCATCACACATTCCTTTCCACATCACCTCAGACTTTCATTGACATACTAGACTGCTGAGTCAGATGTGACTTACTGCATGGCAGTTAACATTTTTTATCCCTAATTGCTGTTCTTCAGTCTCTATTTGATCTGATCTTGATGAATTGCTTTCTAGTTCTATGCATCAGTGCATGACCATGGCATGTATCCAGCTTCAGACCCCATATTCCATTCCTAGGTAATGTTGCTTTCTCTTTGCATTTCACTTGCTTATTAGTTTAACTAATATTTGTACCAAGTTGCTTGCTGTCTCCCAAAGCTCAGAAAACAATAAAATGAAGTTGCTTTGGCCAGGCCTATAACACTGCCCACCTGGATCCACCAACACTGACTGACTAAAGTTCCCCTAGGATATGCTGGCCAGAAGTGGGTTCTGAATGAGTCAGGTGGCCATTACCATTGGTTTGGGACAGTCTGGCCAGGAGCTTTGGACAGTCATGTTAGAAAAACTGAAGCAGATGTGCCAGCAGCAC
This sequence comes from Liasis olivaceus, assembly GCA_030867105.1. Lineage (NCBI taxonomy): Eukaryota > Metazoa > Chordata > Lepidosauria > Squamata > Pythonidae > Liasis > Liasis olivaceus. Next base: position 64,392,346 of record CM061351.1, read on the forward strand.
TATTTCCTCACTTCTCCTGGGACTCACTGGGGGATTCATCACCAGGTGAGGAGCAAGCAAGAAGCAAATAAGGCCCCATCATTTTACTAATCCTTTCTTACCTCCTCTGCACTTATGGTTGATTGATTGATTATGTGCTATCAAGTTGCTGTTGATTCTTAGCAGCTACATAGATAGATTTGCACTTATGGTTGCCTTCTTCCAAAACTGCCCGCCAAAAATCTGAGAGTCCTAAGGGGCTTTAGACTGACTGCCTCTGGAGCCCACTGTGGGATTCTCACCACTCTATACTGGAGTCAAATAGCTCCAGCAGCATTTTAGGAGAATACTTTCAAACATCTCCTGAAAGTTCTCCAAAGAAAGTTCCTCTCAACCTGCTTTTGTAGCACATAGGCTGCAGAAGAAGGCTCAAAGTGGCTCAGAAGAAAACCAAACCCATGTGACTATGTTGCTCCAGTTTAGTCACAGAAGTGAGGGAGTCCATAAATTTTAGTCCTGCCTTAGTCATGAAGCCAGGTGGATGGCCTTGGGCCAATCACTCTGTCTGAGCCCTAGGAAGAAAGCAAAGGCAAACCACTTCTGAAATCTTGCTGAGAAAATTGCAGTCACCAGGAGTAAACACTGACTTGGAGGAACCGGGGTGGGGGACTTTACAGGAAAATATTCAGATGGTTAGTTCCAGATTATGTTATTTACAGAATATAGCTTCCATAGAAGCCAGAGGTTGTTTTTTTTTTTAATTATGAAATTAGTAATTTTAAAAGACAGCAAAATAAAAAGCAGCTGGCTATGGAATCTTTGCAAAATCATATGACATCTGTGTTTTTGTGAATTTTATGAAGGACTGGAAAATATGTCATTTAAAAATTAATGAACTGGCTTAATGATTTAACTCTAGAATTTCATCTTGTGGTTGGATACAGTGACCCAGGTCATTGGTCCAAAATCATTATCCCTGGGATATCATTGTACCCAGGTCATTGGTCCAAAATCATTATCCCTGGGATATCATTGCCCACTTTCTACATCATCATCATCATCATCATCACCATCATCATCATCATCTGATATTTTTAAAATCACAGCCTCTGGGAATGATGGTCTGTAAAAGCAAGAAAATCCTAATTTTTCATGACTTTTCATTAGCAGCTCTGCAACAGAACTTTTGCAGGGCATTTGAAAAAGCTGAAATAAAATACAGATGGCGCTTCCCAGCAAACAGTTTTAATTGAAGACATGACTACTGACTACTGAATTGCTATACCAAATGAATGATCCAGCAACAGAGGATTATAGAGAAATTCCTGATGAATATGCAAATCTGTTGCAAGAAGAAGAACAAAGTGGAAGCTTTTTCTAACCACTAACTGGAAAAGGCAAGTTAAAGGAAAGTGGATTCCTCCTTCAGTACAGCTACATGGACAGCTGTCAACATTGGGAAGAACTTCTATACAGTTGCAATTTAAAGTACAAACAATCCTATGCTTTACAGGGATTCAACAGAAAACAATTTAATTTTAAAAAATATCACCAGTTAGCTCGTTCAAAGCACTTCAAAAGTCCTGTTATTATCATTATTTATGTGATATTTACAAAACAATAACCTTACAGAATGGTTTCCCTGCAAGGATAACATTTTGGCATAGACATATTATCTTGTTTTCATTTTCATTTTCATTTTCATTTCATTTTCATTACATATTATCTTGTTTTTAACAAGCTAGTGGGATGGCAACTAGACCTAAGTGTTCAACAGCTGGGTCAATTTCAACTACACCACTATCTGCCAAGCCAGGCAAGATGGCGGAGGAGGATTCTTCTGCTACTTTACTGAAGAGATCCTGGCTCAGGTACAACTCTTAAAGCCAACCCAACAAGATCTGGCAGAGGTTAAATGTGATTTAAAATCAATGCAAGAAAAAATGTCATGCTATGAGAATCGTTTAAATGCCCACGAGTATACAGCAATGGTGAATTAGGGGTTATACCCATGTAGTCTTCTGTATATAGGACCTTTCAGTGTTCTGAGTTCTTGTAATAATGAGAATGGTCAAAGGGATTGGCAAATGATATATAGTGAGGATAATGGAGTAAGCAGGGAGGGCTATTGGGTAGAGAGGATAAAACAACCAAATCACACTTAGTTTTTGCTAGAAAAATTAGTAATGGAACAAATATTACATTGTAGAGTTCAGAAGGGAAAATTGGTGAAAATTATTATAGCAATTATGATGGCAGAAATGCTTAGAATAACATTAGACAACCCATGAACTGTTGGGTCATCATTTCATAGATATTTCCTTACCTAAACAGAGAAACAGAATGACCAAGGGCAAAAAAGCAGTGGGAGTGTGAGCAACTTATGACTTGCTGCCACCTTCCCCATTGACTTTGCTTGTGGGAAGCTGCCAGAGAGCATCAGAAATCTCCTTCCTTCCTTCCTTCCTCCCTCCCTCCCTCCCTCCCTCCCTCCCTCCCTCCCTCCCTTCCTTCCTTCCTTCCTTCCTTCCTTCCTATAATATAGGCTTGTACCATTTGCCCTCCCCTCATGACCTTCAGGAGAGCCTTGGTGAAGCCTTCTCCTCCTCCTTGGCTGACCCATGGTACTGCCAGCCACTTTGCTGGGGAGAGGTGGAACAAAGGAAGCTGTGGACTACAAGGAAAACTGAACCCCCATTCTTCATTCTGGCATGTCCCCAAGCCACCCAAGTCACTCCCTCATCCTTCCCTCAGTGCCCACTGCCATTTCAAATTTCTGCTTCGTTTCCGGAGCAGCCAATCACTGCTTGCCCATTGGGCCTTGCTGCCAGCAAATTGGGCACAGGGGACAGAGGGAGGTGGGAAAGAGTTTGCGGGTATGCCCATGATGATCACGTGACCTGGGCTGACCTTGGCAGTGCAGCAGGGCAGCAGTGCTGAAGTGACCACAAATTTCCCAAGTTTCAATCCCACAGAGTAATGGGTCCTGGATTTTGGATGCATTCTGTAAGTTAGCCCATTTGAGGTACCTTGGTTCAAAAATTGTTGCCCTATGATGCACATTTTCACCCAGAAGGTTACAGACACAAGAGTTTTAGTAGTATATAGATGTTTAAATGTTCAAGGGTTAAGAGATAGAGTGAAAAGTAAAAAGATACACTGTACAAAATATTTAATTTCTATAAAGCCCTCTGTAGCAATGCTTCAGGAAATGTATACATTAGATGGAACGGGACTGAATTTGAAACATACATATTTTAGCAAACAATATTTTGCTCTAGCACCAAACAAATCAAAGGAAGCTGTTATTCTTATTAAAAAAATATTGATTTTAAACTGACAATTTTTTTTTAAAAAGGAGGGAATATTTTTTATTTCTACAAAGTTTGTTAAACATAAAAGTTTATTCACCCAGTGAAGAAAACATTTGCAACATTTTTACAGAAATATGTAAATACATGTAATAAATAAATAAATAAATAAATAAATAAATAAATAAATGCAATGCAATGCAATGCAATGCAATGCAATATGATACAATAAATTGAAAAATTGATCTGTAAAATCTAGTACCTGGCAGATTTCAATATTGCAATATATGATCTTAAATGATAGATAAAAGAAAAAGTGTAAAATATAACCATAAAGTGTAAAATATAATCATATTAAACATTTTTTAGAATTATAACTTAAATGAAGTTTGGGGAACATTTATCTTCCAGAACGGAGTTTTACATTATATTTTGGAGGACATCTCATGCTATGTTCAATTTTATTGTAGCTAAATCACTGTTAAGTACAGAACGACTAGCAACAAGTGGGCAGTTCCAATTTACAGATCATGCTGTGGTTATAACAGAAATGCAGCTGGTAGAAGATTGCCCATTTTCTTATTTTTGAAATTTAATCCTATTATACTTTTTTTTTTTTGTCTGCTTCACAGTCATTACTGACCCTGCAGTGACCACCCCCTAGCGGTTTTCAAGGCAATTGCATCTTTCTGTTTTTCGGAAGTAGCCTTTGCCAGAGCCTACTTCCTAGAGCGTCCAGCCCAGCTGGCAAGCGCAGGAGGCGGGATTTTTCCGTTGCTTCGCGCCCCTTTTTCAGGGCGAGTGCAATTTCGCGCTTTTACCGGCAACTGTGGTCCCGTCTCTCTGTAGAGTCGCTGCCAGCATTTTTCCTCCCACCGGAGTGAGAGTACTCATTTATCTACTCACGTACGTTTTCGATCTGCTGAGTTGGCAGAAGCCGCGGGTAGAGAAACAAGAGCTCACCTTGTTTTAACGCGAGAGGCTGGACTCGAACCAAATAAAAGGGACATGTTGGATAACTATTAAAAGTTTGATAAACTATCACACTGAAAATGGTATAGAATAATTGGATTGGAAGGGACTTTGGAAGTCTTCTAGTCCAACCCCCTGCCCTGTGCAGGTATCCTCATACCATCCTGAACAAGGGCTGCTCAACCTTTGCTCGTAAACCTCCAGGGATAGAATAGCCACAATTCCAGAAGGCAGACTGTTCCATTGCTTCACAAGGAACATCTTCCTCATTTCAAGTTCATATTTCTCTTTGTAAAACTTTCACCTTTGGGTTCTTGTCCTACCTTTGAGAGCTATAGAGGACAAATCCACACCCTCTTCCCTGTGTCAGCCTTCAGCTTTTGGAAGACTTTATCAGGTCTTATCCTTCTCTTTTTGGGGATGAATATACTACATTCATCATCAGATTTAGCCTCTAAGCCCCTCACCATCTTCATTGCTCTTCTGGGCACTCTTTCTAGTTCCTCAGTTTTGTTCTTGTATTCCAGTGACAGAACTAGACACAGTATTTCAGGTTGGTCTGAATACTGCAGCACAGAATTACTTCTCAATGAAGTCGATGCAGCCCAAAATTGCACTGGCTTTTTTGGCACCTGTAGCATACTGCTGGTTCGTGCTTTATCTGTGGCTTAGCAGGACAGCCAGATCCTTCTCACAAACACTACTGCAAGGCCAGGTACCACCCATCATGTACCTACACATCTGATTTTTCCCACCTAAGTGCAGAACCATCCATTTCTCACCACTGAATTGCATATTGTTGGATAGGGCCCAATGCTCAAATCTATCAAGAGCCTTTTAAGCCTTGAACCTGTCTCCACAATGTGGGCATCCCCTGCCTCCCACTTCCCAGAAGCTTTGTTGTCATCTGCAAATTTGATGAGCACTCCTTCCCCTTGTCTCAATCATTTAATGTAAATGTTGAAAGGCACTGGGCCCAGGACAGAATCCCATCAAATATTATACTGCTAGATGAACATCTAGTTCATCCAGTTAATTTCAATAAATTATTTCAATAAACAGTAATAATATATGAATTATTTTATATGAATTAAAACAAATTCATATAAAATCATTAGTGTATCATATTGAAAAAATGTTTGAATTTAATAAAACTGGAACAAAAAAGAGCCATATAAATTGTTGGAGTAGAACAAGAAGTTTTGGGCATTAATAAAATGATAATACAACTTTTAAATCTGAAAACATTCTCCAATTAAATGGAAACAATCTAGACACTATTATATTCTTACACCAAGAAAACACCCACAATTTATTTGGTCTTATAGATCAATCCCTTATTAAAAGTAGAGTTCAATATGAAATAATGAGATTAAATTATTCCGGGTTTATTACTGAAGGAAATATTTCAAGCCCATTTACTAAATGATTAATCACTTATTTTTGCAGGACCAGAAATAATATAAACTTAACCATGAGCAATGTGCAGTGGTAAATGCTATATACCAACCTTTACGTGCACATTAGAAATATATTATAAAGCAGCCCAAAGAATAATGTAGTTTCTTTGATTCAAGAGGATCTTATTAAACAGTGAGTGTATATCAAAAAGGTATAGAAAAATCAAAAACAGGGAAAGTTTTACCTTTTCAAACCAATGATGATGCCAAACTGGGTATGGAAAATAGGATTGCAAGAGTTATGTTTTCAGTATAGAAGCAAAAGACCTCCCAGTTTAAACTAGACAACATGATCCCATTGCTAGCTCCCTTATTTTAATACGAACAAGGTTAAATTGGAGAAAAAAGGGCTTCAGACAACATGGGTTGACCCAGCTCCTCTAAGTTCTGTTTCTAAGGATACTAACTCTTCTAACATAAACGAAGTCCTTTCCCACCAAGGAAAGGACACGAAGCTGGTTTCTGCTCTCTGTCTCCATCCCCTCCAGGGGAACTCCAGGCAGTTTCAGTTTGCCTGCTGCTTCTGCTGTGCAATTCACAATGCCTCTCAGCAATCACGTATATAAGGATAGAATCTGATGATCCCCCAGTTTCATTGTAGAAACATGAGCTTGTGTTACTTACTGATTTTAAGTATGGAAATAGCCAATATGTTTTCACTATCGTCGTTCAACATACGAATGAACTCTATCTTAAGGACCCTCATGTGATACATGAACTAGTTATGTCCTAAAAATGTGCATCATATTTCAGGAAATTGTATAAGCAAAGGCAAAGCAAGTAATTTGTTGGGATTTCATTTCTTCAGAATGGATGGCTCTGAATCTATTTCTCCCAAGTTCTGGGGAACTGAAAATGTTTCTTATGATAATGATGATTTAAGAATAATCCCAAACTACCCAAATTATTCTTTATACAGAACAGGGTAAACACAATTTAACCAGAAGGACAAACTAAATTTCAGTTTATTAGCCCATATCCAGTCCATTACTCTATTCATGCACTGCTCCTGAACATCAAGTTTCCCTTCAAGATGTCAGCATTCACATGACTAGGCTTAAAATTATTTAATTTGTTGTATGTGTCCATATTCTTCCTGGAGGTCACTGGAAAATAGCTGGTGAGGCTTCTGTTTTACATTTGCAGAGATACCGTATGGAAGGTATCTCTGCAAATTATGAAATCACAATACTGACTTCACCCTAATAGTTCCTATCTATAAAAAGGTAATTTCAGCCTAGCCAGCAACCTATTAAACTCCTCAGCATTATTAATAAAATATATTCCAGACATTTATCATAACATTCCAGGATTGATTAGACTTAGAGAAAATATTAGCTGAGGATCAAGGTGGATTTAGAAAGGGCTGCTATATTTTTGACCAAGTTCTTGTTTTGCAACATCTGGCTTAGAAAAAAATAGTTTCAAAATACATGCTAAGCTATATGCAGTGTTTATAGATTTTACAGTGGTCTTTGATTTAATTTCCCAGCCTAATCTTTGGTCTAAGTTACAAAATTCCTCTATAGATAGAAGAGTCCTTCTGTTTATATCTAAGTTTTCAAATAATTCAACTATAAAGGTCAGATGCAGTTCCCAGGGACATTAATCCAAGGAGGTTCCTGTTAACAGAGGAGTCTGGCAGGGATGCATTCTGGCACCGTCACTATTTAACTATTACATCAATTCTTTAATTGCCAGGAGGAATTATCTCTCTCACCATTCCTTGAAATTGTCAGAGAAACCTATCACAATTTTCTTATATGCAGATGATGTAGTTCTGTTCCCAAGCTCCTATTGGCCTAAAATGTGCATTGTAGGCCTTAACTGAATATTGCAATGCAGAAGCATTAGAAATTAATTATAATAAAACCAAGGTGTTGCTGTTTGTTGAGCATCCTAAAACATTTGTCTGGAAATTAAACCATTATTCTACTGAGCAAGTTAAGTTGGTTAAGTATCTTGGTACTGTTTCCACACCACAATCACAGGTTGGATGCATAGAAATACCTAGTCCAAAAGCTCAAAGATCTGCCATAGCTCTGCCCCCATCATTTTTACACTAAAGGGGCATTATATATTCTTGCTGTACTTTTAGTGCATTCAGCTGAAGTTTGGACATAATTACTATTTGGTGCTCAGTTGGGTCCATATCTCTTTTGCCCCTTTGGAGCATATTCCAAGTTCCGTGTTGTGTTTCAAATGCAATTCTACTGATGTCACAAGGCTGGCATCAGTAAGATTGAATCCAATGCATAAGAAACTGGAACTCTTGGGTTTTTCCTTAATTCAAGTGTTTGTGCTAAAGCCCGGACATGCAGTAGAGGCAATCAGGCAACATCTTAAGGACACTGATATTCAATCAGGTCTGATGTCCCGCCTTAAAGATGTACTTTTAAGTAGTCCTTGCACACCTTCCAGACCTGCTAGAGAAGCCAAATTACTGTCCCCAGATTGAAAAGGGCCCTAACCCTGGCACAGTTGAATGTGCTTCCATCAGTAGTTTTAGAGGAGAGAGAGATGGGTATTCCACTGATTCTAGACTAGCTCCATTTGGCAAAAGGAATCTTTGAAACTGTAAGAGATGTTCATTTTATGTTGACACCCAGCCTGAACTGATAACCTGACACCAAAATTTGTCATGTAATAAGATGCACAGCAGTTTGACTGACATGCTTACCTAATTAATTTTACAACTAATATTAGGTTCATGTATGTAATGTATTTTATGGACTGTTCATTGTAATAAAGAATAAATCATTCAAGCAAATCATAATACTGACACTATTTGTTAGGTCAAGCTGTGTATGACTCATAAATACACACATCTCTATTAGAAAATATATATAAACAGAGTAATAATGGCATTAGAATTTCGATAGCTCCATTTTCAGCAGCGATACAAAGACACACATTAAGAGTCCACAATGATTTATACTGTTTGATTTTAATAGTTTGCCTAAAGGATTTAGAGTTATCCTGTGTTTGAGGTCCTTTTATTTAATTCTGTAAATTTATTTCAGGGTCTGTTGGTGGGAAAATATCAAGTAAGAAAAAATGTACATAGAAAGACACTCCCTTATTCATTCTCTGTGAAGATTGCTCTACTGTACCTTGAAGTTATCATGAACAAACAGCATATTTTATGATATGCTATATCAATATGTTGTATCAATTCTAATGACATCATCTGAATGCATATGAATTATGACAACAGGAAGCAGAAAGATGCATTTTTAAGATCCTTTTTGTTGTTGCTATGTAAAAGATTAGAGGACTGGTCTGATTTGCAAGCTTTATTATGTATTACTAATTTTATCCTTCCAATGAACCACTCATGAACACGTCCTGTCATGGATCTCAGGAGAGTGAAAAACCTAGTGAGTTTCTATAGCCAAGATCCTGGACTCGTGGGAGTCAAGCAGTTGCCCTTATTGTAGGCTCACATACACACTTATTGAGATGCCACAGAGAGGAAGGCACTTGAGGGAGAAGCAATGTTGAAAGTAATTCTGAAATTGTGAGGATGATGAGGTCAATGAACCAAACCAAGATGTCCTTTAAGATATGAGTCTAACCAATGAACTGGTGGGTCAGGCTGATGAAAATAAAGAAGCTTTTAAAGTTGTTGAAAAAAGTAACCTTTACAGATTTATTGAATTGTTCACAGATGCAATCAGACTGAACCCCCAATCCTGTGTCATATATGTGAACCAAGCAAGCATTTCTGTGAAACTAAAGAAACTTAATGTTGCCATCAGAGGTTGCAACAAGGCTTCTGAGCTCAATCAGAAGTCTTCACAGACTTATAAATGGCAAGGGAAGTCTTATATGTTCCTATGGAACTGGGAGAAAGGTGAAGATAACTTTATAATAACTTGCAAATTTGATAGTGGTGAAGAAACTGATAATTTGCTTCAAATTGTGCAATTTAAAATTCAGAAAATCAAAGACTATAATCACAAATGTAAGCAAAAGCAAGAATTAGAGAAGTTTCAAGTACAGCTAGAAAAAGTCAGAAAGACTCTATAGTAGAGAGAGAGACTTCAGAGAGAGGAGTATTCCTGGGACAAAATGGCTAGAGCAAGTTGGAAGCATCTAAAATCTTTCGTTACTCTTTTTTTTTTTTTTTTTTTGGCACCTTCAAGCCAGTGTTGACTCCTGGCAACTAATTGGACTAGTCCCTGCAGTTTTCTTGGCAAGATTTCAGAAATGTGTTGCCCTTGCTTTCTTCCTAGGGCTGAGAGAGAGTGGCTGGCCCAAGGTCACCTAAGGCCTAAAGCTAGACTAGAACTCACAGTCTCCTGGTTTCTAGCCTGATGCTTTAACCACTACACTAAACTGGGTCTCTCAGTACTTTTTCAGATATCTCCAATCTGATCCCTCCTGGACATGCTGCTCTTGTTCCAGGAACAGGTAGCAGCTGTGACCAGGAGAGTCTTTGCAGAACTTTGTGTTGTGTACCAATTGTGCTTCTGCCTGGGCTGGGAGGCTCTGTTCAGTCACTCATGCCTTGGCCACCTTCCAAGTGGACTACTGCAATGTACTGCACAGGGAGGTGCCCTTGAAGAACATCAGAAAGCTACTTATGGTACAGAATACAGCAGCGCAGGCAATTACGTGTACTCCTTCATCAGTGCATGTTATACAGGTGAAACTCGAAAAATTAGAATATCGTGCAAATGTTCATTTATGTCAGTATGGCAACTCAAAAGGTGAAACCAATATATGAGATAGACGCATTACATGCAAAGCAAGATATGTGAAGCCTTACTTTGGTATAATTGTGATGATTATGGCGTACAGCTTATGAAAACCCCAAATTCACAATCTCAGAAAATTAGAATAGTGTGAAAAGGGTCAATATTCTAGGCTCAAAGTGTCCCACTCTAATCAGCTAATGAATCCATAACACCTGCAAAGCGTTCCTGAGCCTTGAAATGGTCTCTCAGGCTGGTTCAGTAGGAATCACAAGCATGGGAAAGACTGCTGACCTGACAGTTGTGCAGAAAACCATCATTGACACCCTCCTAAGGAGGGAAAGTCCCAAAAGGTAATTGCAAAAGAAGTTGGATGTTCCCAAAGTGCTGTATCAAAGCACATCAATAGAAGGTTATGTGGAAGGGAAAAGTGTGGTAGAAAAAGGTGCACAAGCAGCGGGGATGACCGCAGCCTGGAGAGGATTGTCAGAAAAAGGCCATTCAAAAGTGCTGGGGACTTTCACAAAGAGTGGACTGAGGCTGGAGTTAGTGCATCAAGAGCCACCACACACAGACGGATCCTGGACATGGGCTTCAAATGTCGTATTCCTCTTGTCAAGGCGCTCCTGAACAACAAACAACGTCAGAAGCGTCTTACCAGGGCTACAGAAAAAAAGAACTGGTCTGTTGCCCAGTAGTCCAAAGTCCTCTTTTTTGATGAGAGCAACTTTTGCATCTCATTTGGGAACCAAGGACCCAGAGTCTGGAGGAAGAATGGAGAGGCACACAATGCACGATGCTTGAAGTCCAGTGTGAAGTTTCCACAGTCTGTGTTGATTTGGGGAGCCATGTCATCTGCTGGTGTTGGTCCACTGTGCTTCATTAAGTCCAGGGTCAACGCAGCCATCTACCAGGAGATTTTGGAGCACTTCATGCTTCCTTCCGCAGACGAGCTTTATGGGGATGCTGACTTCATTTTCCAGCAGGACTTGGCACCTGCCCACACTGCCAAAAGTACCAAAACCTGGTTCAGTGACCATGGGATTAGTGTGCTTGATTGGCCAGCAAACTCGCCTGACCTGAACCCCATAGAGAATCTATGGGGCATTGCCAAGAGAAAGATGAGGGACATGAGACCGAACAATGCAGCGGAGCTGAAGGCCGCTATTGAAGCATCCTGGTCTTCCATAACACCTCAGCAGTGCCACAGGCTGATAGCATCCATGCCATGCCGCATTGCGGCAGTCATTGCTGCAAAAGGGGCCCAAAGCAAGTACTGAGTACATATGCATGCTTATACTTTGCTGAGGTCCGATATTGTTCTATTTCCAACCTTGTGTTATTGATGTCATGTAATATTCTAATTTTCTGAGATTGTGAATTTGGGGTTTTCATAAGCTGTACACCATAATCATCACAATTATACCAAAGTAAGGCTTGACATATCTCGTTTTGCATGTAATGCGTCTATCTCATATATTGGTTTCACCTTTTGAGTTGCCATACTGACATAAATGAACATTTGCATGATATTCTAATTTTTCGAGTTTCACCTGTACCTCTGCTCTGCAAGTTGCACTGGTTTCCAGTATGCTTCCGGGTTCAATTCAAGGTGCTGCTAATGACCTATAAAGCCCTTCATGGCATGGGGCTGGGTAATTCGAGGGATTCCCTTTCCCTGACTATGTCTATCCATTCCATTAGGTCTGGCAGGAGAGGCATGCTCCAGGTCCTGTCTATTAGAAAGTGCACTCTGGCGGGGCCTAGGAAAGAAGTCTTTTCTGTCATGCATATGCCTTTGGAACATCTTCACTCAGAGATTAGATTGGCTCTGACTCTGCTGGCCTTTCACAAGGCCTTAAAGACATGGTTTTGTCATTGCTGCTTTCATATACCAACCCTGCTACAACATATAATGTTGCCAAAAAAGAAATACATGGAGAAAGCTGGAAAGTTACTGGCTTATCATTTGTGACAACAGAAGCAACATATTATATCTGGAATTCAGGTCAATGATAGACAATTATTTATTGAGACAGAAGCTATTAATCATCAGTTTGATGACTTTTATACTTGTTGTCCTTGCTTAATGTGTTGTTTTTTAAACAATGGAAAAAGATTAGCGGACTGCCATGTTAAAACTAAAGTATTCCATGAACTCACACATTTTATGAACTGAGTTCGGAATACTTTTGAACTGAACTGGGAACACTTTTTGATCAATGACAGAAATGGAATGTGGGGTGTGTGTGTGAGTATAATCCTTGAGAACATTTATTTTTACTGTATTATTCAACAATGTTACAATCACTACATGAACTGGCTAATTTGATACATTTTTGTGTTCTGGACATTTTAATTTGATCTAGCATATCATATCCAGGTATATTTCCTAGGTAGTTCTAAAATACTTTAACCTGGAAAAAAGATTGTGTAGAGAAGTATACAATCCATTATATAGAGACAAATCTGTGTTGCCACTGACAGCAGGCTCAGCTGAAACTGCAGGCATCACAAAGTCCCTGGGAGTGTGACTGTGTGATACATGTATTTGCAAGCAAACATTTGTCAAATTCACACCTTCAAATTTCATCTGTAAACTTAAAATGTTTATACCTAAGCATGTAAAGTATGTCTATGACAGGAGCTAATGAGCACTTTTCACTTTTTTTTTCCTTATTAGTTTTAAACCTCAGGGATTGTACCTGCTGAGTTTCACACCAATCCAATTTAAATTAAAGTACAGTCTGGAAAATCTGAAACACTGCCTTCTAGCCCTCCATTTTAAATGAAGATTGGTCATGAACTTCTGAAGAATTGCTGGCACTTCTGACTGAGGAATTTGTAATAAAAACATAGGGAGGGTATAAAAACTAATGATAATAAAGCCTTGGTTGAATGATGAACTGGCTGTACTAATTATACCTTGGTCCAATCCTGCTGTGAACAGATAACAAAAATACAGCATCAACTACCATTGTGGCACTGAGATATAATTATAGATGATATAGGTATAGATACTCATATCACACTTATTTCAGTATATTTTGTGTGTATGTGTGTATATATACATGCACAAATACAAACACACAAATATACATGCATTCTGTCATAACATTTATTAAAAGACATGACATCAGTATCTGGAAAGCCATTTTCAGGACTGAAATGATGTTATAATGTATGACATCAGCAGAACTCTTGACATAAATGTTACTGACAGTTATCAGTAACTGTCATACAGGTAGTCCTCACTTAACGACCACAATAGGGACCAGAAAATTGGAAGCTAAATGGGGTGGTCGTTAAGTGAAGCATCACATGACCACACCTGATTTTACTACCTTTTTTGCAGTGGTCATTAAGTGAATCATCACAGTTGTTAAGCGAATGGTTTTGCTTGTTGGAAGTTGGCTAGGAAGGTTGCAAATGGTGATCACGAGACTCTGGAATGCTGCAACCATTGTAAATGAGAGCTGTTTGCCAAGCACCTGGATAACAATTACATGACCATGAAGGTGCTGCAATGGTTGTAACTTCAAGCACCAGTTGTAACCCTTTTTAGCACTGTCATAACTTTGGACAGTCACTAAAAGAACAGTCATTAAGCAAGGACTACCTGTAGTTACTGATGCTTTTAAATTTCTGTAGCTTTAGCTAAGTACAGCAGCAGGACCATATGGAGGGACAAGCCTGTTTCCCTCCTTGATCCAAGAGGGTTTCTAACTCATCTGCTTTTTGTACATGAATCTTACTTTATTCTGAATTATTTGCCCTAGCAGAGGTATTTCTTTATACTCTGTGGCTTCTAGGTGGACAGAGCACCATGGATCCTAAAAATGTTGGTCATCTTCAAGCCTTGCTCAGTCTATACAAACAGGACCCAACACTCCTAAGAGCAAAATAGTTGAGTTTCCTAAGAGCTTCACTGGAGAGCATGGGGGACACCATGTCAAGTTTCCAGATAATTAAAGCCTTTCCTCTGAGATTTGGTAAAGAGGAAGGAAAGCCACTAGAGCAGCCTACCAGTGAGGAGAGTGATTTAGAGATGGATGAGGAAGGAGTTATCAAACCAGATGAAGATGACCCCCAGGAAATGGGAAATGAAAATATGGACATGACAAATGATTTGCAAACCAAAGCTGATCACAAGAAGGAACAGGCCTGTAATGTATTACAGAAAAGACAGTTGCAGAATGCTATTGACCTATTTACAAAAGCTATTAAGCTGAATCATCAACAGTCCTCAGTCTTGTATGCCAACTGAGCCAGTATCTTTGGCAAAATGCAAAAGCCCAATGCTGCCATTAGAGACTGGAACAAAGCCTCAGAGCTCAACCCTGATGATGCACAAGCATACAAATGGAGAGGGAAAGCACATATGGTTCTGGGTCACTGGGAAGAAGCTGCCGAGGACCTTGCTTAGCTTGTGTTTGGGACTATGATGAAGATACCAATGCCTTGCTCAAGAAAGTACAACCCAAAACCCTGAAGATGATTGAACATCACACCAAATATAAAAGAAAGCATACACTGAAGAAGGTCCAGACAATCTAGGATACACTAGACTGGATCAAAAGTATCTTGGAAGAACAAGAGAAAATACAGAGGGAGGAAAATACTTGTCAATGGATGACCCAAATGTTTTGAAGGTATTTGGACTTTTTTACAGCAATTATGGATCCAAGGTTTATCCTGGCATGGTTGGATATGACCTGGAACCTAGACAATATCTCCAAATACTGAGACAATCGCAAGTTTTGTTCTAATTAAACAAAAGCTTCTGGAAGAAAAGAAAGAGAAGGCAGAACTTGAGAGGCTACTCAGTCATACAAAAACAACAATGGGACAAGAAATAAAAAACTTAATGGAGTACCTTGAGTTGCTGGAAGTGCAGCTGCCAAAACTCAATGACATGGTGAAAAATTTAGAAAAGCAAAAAGGGAAAGTTGTTTTAGAAAGAGACCACCTCAAGGCAACAGTAGAGGAAATGGAACAGCAGGTAACAAAACAAAGGTCCTCACTGAGAAGTTCCTGTGAAGAAAATGAGAACCTCAAATCCCAGAACACAAAACTGCAGCAAATCTATCAGAAGTTAGAAGAAAAGTGGAGAGAATTAGCTGTATCTAAATCATTTTTAGAAGGAGAAGTTGCCTGATTAAGAGCCTCTGAGAAACAGCTCCCGAGCCAGATACATGATGCCATGGTATCTGTGGATGAAAAGGAGAAGACACTTTGGGAAAAGAACAAGCTGTTGAACGAAAACTTGAAAATGCTACAAGACAGAACTTCTAGATTAAAAACTGAAAGCACTGCAAGATGATTACCAAGAATTGAAACAAAGTGAAAAAAGGACTGCAGAATCCTTAAGTGTATTTCAAGCACAGCTTAAGAATACCAAAGAACATGACCTGCAGATTGAAAAGAATCTGTCCTTTTCAAGGCAGGGTGAAGAATCTCTGAAGTTACAGCTCACAGAGAACATTGAGGCATTAGAAGGCCTGGAGAGCCAGTGCGGTCAGCTTTTTTTTCTTTTCTTTTTCATTATGGCGCTGAGTCGGTATGCTTGTCTGGAGCAGTTGCTGTTGACTAGAGGTTGCTGAAGATTGGAGGCTTATTGTTTTGGTTTGGATGGTGGAGGAGTCTCCTGGGGTTGTTTCCTGACCGAACCGAGCTGGACTGGCCCTCTATCTGGCCTGTGCAGTTTGTATCGGGCACCACGAGCAATTCTGTCCCAAGCTGGGCTACTTGGCGGCTTGGGACAGAATTGTACATGGTGCCCGAGGATCATTCCCTTACCCTGGCCTGCATGGCTTGGAGAACTAGCCTTGGGGGACTGGAGCTGGCAGTGGTGGCGGCGGCATTGTTGGATCGCTGGGTGCACGGATTGGCTGCTTTGCACTGGAGGTGCCCCAGGTGTTTTGCGGTGATTGGTGATGCGGCAGTGGGAAGAAGGCCAGTGCTGCCAACAGCGATGGAGGAAACCCTCTATTGGCTTATGGAAGGAATATGTGCTTCAGAGCAGGGTTGAAGGGCTGTAGGAGTGCGGATGAGGGCTGCCTTTTTCCTTCATCATGATTGTGTGGAGGTGAGGGATTGGCTGTGGTGGAGACAGGGCTGGATCAAGCTGGATGTGATTTTCTGGGCCATGTGGCTGTAGCCTTATCCCCCACCTGGTCAGATAGACTTCTTGTCTCCTTTCTGGCTGGGAGCTGGAAGATATCTTGTAACAGCCATCTTCATGTGGGCTGTTTTCAAGTGGATGTCATCATGACCCAAGAAGACTGTAACTGGGAGAATTGGATTAAGGGGCTGGACTGGTCATCAGGCGGGAAAGTTTGTGGGTCGTGGTTTGGGATTCTACCTACCTTCCCACAAGTGAGAGCCACGGGGGTGTTGTTGGATCATTGGGATTGTGAATGCTTTGATGCCTAACCAGTCTGGTGAGAGGGGACTGGTTGAAGGCATTATGTAGTTGGTAGATGTGGGTGAAGTGGAGGCACTGAGTGCTCAGCAGAAGTTGGTTGGTTTTTGCTTGCATGAGTAAGGTGGGGGGTGTGGGCTCGGGCATGGATCTTTATGGACAGGGGAGGGGGAAGTCTCTGAAGGGATGGAGGCAGGTTGTAACATTCAAGTAGTGATGGGTAGGGGGAGATATGATGGGACACAAAGGACGGACTGCTCACGAGGACTGTGCCACAGGTATATTGTTCCTGTGGCATGTTCTAGCCCCTTGAGCTCGTTCTTGGGCCCCAGATGACAGACCTTCAAGGCCCTGGGTTGTCGGCTGCTGCTGCTGCTGAATGCCACGTCAGTCTGCAATAAGGCTACCCTTATTCATGACCTGGCATGCATTACCGAGACCTGGCTGAGACAGGAGGGAGGGATTCCCTCTCTGAGATGTGCCCAGCTGTGTTCTGGGTGTGACATCAGCCAAGACTCCAGGATAGGGGCAGTCTGGTGATGGTGGTTATCTTATATACTTGGGAGGTATTCAGGGCACTGGCGCTCAGGTTGCCAGGTGTAAGATCCTATTTGTTAAGTTGGGCACTAAGAAGGGTCATTTGGGACTGTTGCTATTGTACCAGCCTCCCTGCTGCATAGCAACCTCCCTGCCTGAGTTTCTTGACTCCGCGGCTGGGTTGGTAGTGGAGTACCCCAGGCTTATGGTCTCGGGGGACTTCAGCTTGCCTTCTCTGGGTGCGGGGTCTGAGTTAGCTTGGAAGTTCATGGCCACTATGACAGCCATGGGCCTGCCCCAAGTCATCCAGGGCCTGACGCATAATAGTGGTCATTCACCTGACCTGGTTTTTCTGTTGAAGCAATGGCAGGGTGCTCTGGATTTGGGGGAGATATTGTCAGAGTCTGCACACTCATTCCCAAAGTTCAGTAAATCCACTGGAGACGAAACAGTTCCATCAAAGATTTCTTTATTAGGAGAAGTGCACAGCAGTATAGATTGTTGAGTCTAATTCTACAAAGCAATACCTTCCCTTTTTAAGCCCAAATTTCCCCCCTTCTCCTTTCTTTTCCCGCTTGAATTCTTCGCGCCTCGCTCCGGCTCTCACAGTGCTCGACCTTGGAAGCGCCTCTGAAGAGATAACCGCACCTCGCATCTTCTCTCCCCACTTTCTCCTAACTTCAATGGCAGGTCAAGCAAGCGGCCTGCAATTAACATTTTTACTATTAACCCTTTAACATACATTGCTAAGCTAAATTAAAAGCAATTAAGTTTTCTAGCTTGCGTAGATCCTGACAGATATTGGTGTCTCCCCTGTCATGGTCAGATCACTCCCTGATGAGCCTCCAGTTTTCTGGCACCACCCCCCTCTGCAGGGAGGCTGGGCCTATTAGATTGGCCCACCCCAGGTGACTGATGGACCCAATTGGGTTCCAGAGAGAGATTGGGGTTGTCCCGGAAGGTTTGTTACATGGTCTGGCTGAAGCCTTGGTAGCTACTTGGAATGGAAGAGCAGTTGCTGCTTTGGACCAGATTGCACCTGAACAGTTTCTCCACGCCCATGGCTCCCAGAACTCCCTGTGGTATATGGAGGAGCTAAGGGAACTAAAGAGAACTAAGAGACACCTAGAGCACCACTGATGATTGTCAGAGCAAAGATAATCAAACACAAGCTAAAGCCGCTACTAGCCTACCTCATGGTGCTAAGGGCAGCGAAATGTAATTATTTCTCTGTCCTTATTGTGTGTTGCCCAGTGGCTCTGTTTTGGGTGAACTTGGGAGGAGTAATACTGGGATTCACCTACAGGTCACTGTGAGGAATATGCTGTGCATCTAGAGGATAAAAGTGCTCATATGTTGGCATGTGTATGTATGTATGTATGTATGTATGTATGTATGTATGTATATATATGTGTGTGTGTCTGTGTGTGATGTTTCTGTTGGTTTTAACTGCTTTTATGAATGTTCACTGCCTAGAGTCACTTATCTGAGATTGGCGGCTATAGAAATTGAATTAAATAAATAAATAAATAAACTGAGAGGTATTGAATTAAAGTTGAAACCCTTGAGGTGGATAAGACAAACCTTGAAAAAAATGGCCTTCATCAAGCAAAAATAATTGAACATCTTACTTCCAAGAAGACTTCTGTAGTGAAAGCCGAATTGGAATTGGTATCTTGTCAAGAGAGAGAAGCTAAAGATTTGACATTAAGACTGGCTGTTTCTGAGGAACAGAAGATATCTAGGCTCCAGGAGGAAATTATAGAATTTCAGGCCAAGCTTCAGCAGACAGCTGCAGAGAAAGAAAAGCTGCAGGGCAAATTGGATGTCACAGAGACTGTTTTAAGTGAGCAAAAATTACTGTCTCAGCAGCTGAAAGAGCAAAGTGAAATGTGCAGGAACTGCTTCAATATAATGAAGAAGAAGAAATACTGAAAAATGAGTGGAAAAAAGTAGCTCAACAAAAGGCTGAACTGGAAAAGAACTTGGTGTGCCTGACAGATGAATTGTCCAAGGTCAAGAGTGATTTGGAAGTTGTTAATGTGGAAAACATGGAAATCAAGGACCTTCTCCAAAGAACCAACATGGCTGAGCTGGGTATTCATATTTGCTGTCTGACATCTGAAAAGATGGAAGTGGAAGAGAAGCTGTCCCACGCCACAGAGGAGGTCAGAGCTACTAAAGTAATAGCAATCAAAGAACAAGAGAGGCTGCAGCCTGAGTTTTGAAGATTCAGTAAGGAGAAACAAGAACTGGGAGATTCAAAGTTTTGTGCTGCCATTGTATCTGAGCTGCAAACTCAGTTGGAATTGACAGAGAAACAAACCAAGAGTTTGCAACAAACTAGCACAGAGGAGCTAGCTACTGTCAAATTTCTGGACCATGGTATGCCTGATCTAAACAGCACCTTTAGCTCCTCAACTTTCGATGAATCTGATGATTTGCAAATGATCCAAGATGCATAGATCTGTTTGCTGAAGTCAGGAGAATTGATGCTAAAGCTGCCTCTCACAGTGGAGATTTTAAGGTTTGGAGAAGATACCAGAGAACTGTTCTTTAAATCAAGTACTTACAGCATTATTCCAATCACCGTGGATGAGCCTGGCCTTACAATAGGCTGGGTGTTTTCATCAGATCCAAAGAGCATATCATTCAGCATGGTGTACAAGCAAGCAGAAGAAACATCTCTGGATCAATGTAAAGTTCTTATTCCTATGACTCACTGTAACCCTCATAAGGAAACCATCAGAGGGTAAAAGCCCAAAACACTGGAGTTTATTTACTTATTCTTGACAACGCTTTTTCTAGTTTTATCTAAAAGAATGTATTCTTTCACTTATCAGTTCAATAGCCAGTGGTCTATGATGGAAGTGATTTTCCATAGTTTTTCCTGTGTGAAATATCTTGCAAGAAACACTATTATTTTTTACATGAGTATATGTGTGTGTACACACAGAGACAACAGACATACATATGAAGCACTAAAATCACAGAAGGATATAAAATCCTCCTAGAATTAGGCAATAATACAGAAACATACTTAAATATACATGCACACAGAAAGAAACATAGCTTCAATGAGAGCAGTAATGGTTCTGGACTGTGTGCCAATTATTCAAAAGCCATTTTGTTTATTTATTAAACAGACAACATAGTTATATTCTGCTGCATTTGATAACAAAAATGGTTCTGAAAACATATTTTTAAAGAGCTAAGAATAGGGTATTTATTTTTCAGTTTAGAAGATTTGACGTATGTATAACACTAAGTGTTGCTTACATTGCTTATGAGAGAGAGAGAGAGAGAGAGAGAGGGAGAGAAAGAATCAGTTTTGCACAATCAGGATTTTTTAACATGGATAAATTCTCCCCACCAGAACTAAGCAAGCTACAGTTTAGGGTCTCAGAATCTGAAGGAACTTCTTAAATTTTCAGACTTTTAAAAATTGTTACCATTTTATTATTTCATATATGAAAGTTTCCATCAAGTATGCCCTCCTGTATAGTTCACATGACCCTCATTAATTAAAATATGCTTTGTTTCTGCATGGATTCACACTTTCTGTTCAGAAGGCTCTTCCCCAGTCCATCATATGCATCTTGGCAATACTTTTGCCGAGTTCAGTTGCTATATAGTCTTATTCTCTGTTAGCTGTTGCATAGCACCCCCAAAATTTCCCATTGCTTTAAGACCTCACCAGATCTACCCATTCTCACAAAGGAGGGAACAAACTGGGTTCATATAGGCTGTATACACAAGCATGCTGATATCATGGTTTGTTAAATCCATATTCAAAACTCCAAGTCACATGCAAACATGATCATGCTATAAAATTTCCAGGAAGTAAAAGAAAACACATAGTGTAAGTTATATTTAATCTAAACACCATTATAGCTGTGCCAGCATGTTATACTGACTTTGCTCCAGAAAAAAATCAAGACATTAAGAAAGAATGCAGTAATGTAAATGAAAGAATATCCCACTTTATTTAAAGTATTTATAATATGTTTTTTGTGAAATACTTTCAAGCTTATTTGCAATGTGGATATTAAAATGCAGCACAACACTAATTGAATTAAAATTGAAATTAAAAAGTGGCAGATGAAATCAATAAAGAATGAAAAAAATGGATTGGTAAACAAGAGATAAACCCAAATAAATTGAATTGAATTGAATATGTATGCTTAATTACTTAATGGAATAGGTGTATTTTTATAACTTGACTCATTCTACTTTTGTTCCCCTCTGGTGATTTGTTGAGCACTTCAGAATTTCAAACTGAATCCAAATTTTATTACAAATAGTGACATCAGGAACACCAATCACAGCAGCTAATGGGAAATGTGTGTTTATGCTGCCCACATTTTTCTGAGCTTATTTAGGACAAATTTCCTTATGTTGTTATCAGTCAGCTGTTAGAGTCAGAATGAACAGATGGTTAATCAATCCTCAAATGCCCTTCAGGATCTAGGAACAGCTGTGTGCGGTCAGTGTTAGTAAACCCATCCAGAGTAAATATGAATGGGGAAAACATAAAGCATGGAATCATGATAATTTACAGAGTCCCACAAAAAGGATGCCATTCAGTAACATTTCTTAAGTGGTGAACATTCCAGAATCATCTCAGTGCACAATTATGCTGTAATTCTTTAGTGCTCCAAAATCCAAAACCTATTTTGCCAACAAACAGAATTTCTTTGCTTTCTGAAAATCTCTGCAATGATATTTTTGATAAATTAAATCTCTTGCTAAGATCTACCCTTCCTAAAGTTTATTTTTTGGTATCTATCTCTCCAACTAATTTTAATTGCTCTTATTCTTCCCAAACATTTAGGAAAACTAACCAATAGAGAAAGAAATACGTAAAGCTGCTCTTGAAGACACAGTAATCACAAATGTCAGTTGAAAAGTTGGCCATCTGAATAACAGAAAACCATCTTTCTTCCAGAACTGGAGAAAAAAGAAAAGTGATTGGAGAGAAGTGCTTGCTGAGCGTCCACTGCCTTTCTTTATTATCTTTTTTGGAAAGTAATTTGGAGGAAAAGTCATATTCTTTTCAAGAGTTTTCTTTTGGCTGATAATGTCTGAAAATCTGTGCTGCTACTGATGCATAGTCCCCTGGGAACTGTGGTCTGGTTATATTAGAGTTATGAAGAACATGGCTCTTGCTTTGTCATGATAGATTTCTGGCAGCTGTCCAAGACAAAACATGAGTACGAACAAATTGATACAATAGCCCAATTGTAGTTGGCGGATTGCATCACCCAGACAAAAAAAAAAAAGAAAAAAGAACCACAACTGAAGTATTCTAATAGTGCACCCACTCCTCAAGAAACATTGCACATTTCCAAATGCTCATCGTTAAAGTAAGCCTCCCCAATAATATGCAAGCAGCTGGCACTCAAAAGGGAGTCATTTGTTACAGGTAGCTTTTGCAGTCAGGCACCTAATGACACCTGTTTCCCTTCAGATGTTTTCTGCCATAAGCTCCACATGGCCACTTCCTGATCTGCAGATGCTGCAGTCCAAATGGTAAATCCTTTATAAAAGCCATTGCTGCTACAGCTGCCTTAGCACCTTTTTTCCTGTTGCTCTCTCCATTCAAACTGGGCTTTTTTCTGGGTTGTTTGATAAATTAATCATAATATCTGGGCAAGATGTGGTATATGCCACCACCAAAATTCCGTTAAGTCCGTAAGGCACCAAGATTCCTTTTCGGGAGCTGGGGGTTGCGAAGCAGCAGTTACATTCAGCATTTTCAGAGGAATATGCTGGACAGGTTAGCCCACACTAGTCCCCAAAACTGCAGTAGGCATGTATGCATTTATTTATAAGACTTATATGTCTACCTATCTTGTACAATAATCCTAGGCAGCTCATAACAAAATTAAAACAACATAAAAACACTTCCCACCATTCCCACCATGGTGTCATGATAACCCATACTCTATACTCATCCCCATCCTAGCCCAATGCTTGGGAGAACAGCCAGGTCTTCATGGCCTTCCAGAAAGCTGAAAGCCACCCCCTCAGGCCATGGTTGCCACCTGCTCCTTGAGCAGGAGCCATGAGTCCAGAAGGACCCCCAAATTTTGCACCAACTCTATCCAAGGGGAGTGCTACTCATCCAGAACCAAAGAAATCACCTCTCCAGATGTCAGGGGGCTAAAAATCCACAGCCACTCCATTTTTCTATGGTTGAAGCTTAGCCAGTTTCTTCCCACCCAGGCTCTAACAGCTCCAGGCACCTGGCAAGCACCCAGTATCACCTGGGGTAGAGATGTACAGTATAACTGAGTATCATCTGCATACTGATGATATTGCAATCCATGCTGCTAAATGACCTCACCCAGTGGCTTCATATCTCTCCTCAATCAACACTGACTGATAACAGCCACAAAGAAAGGAGGATAACTGCTACAAAACAGTGTCTCCCCTCCCAACCTCCAGAGCCAGTCCAGAAGGATACTTTGGTTAATGGTATCAAAGCCACTGAAAGATCTGGGGGGGGGGGGGGGGCATCCTGATCTTTCCAGAGGTCATCCACAAATGTGACCAGTGCCATCTTGGTAGTATAACTCAGCCTGAATCCAGACAAAAAAGGGTCTAGTTAATCCACTTCATCCGGAGCCCTCTGCATGTGAGCACCCACCACCCTTTCAGCAATCATTCCTAAAAAGGCCATATATGATCTATCACCACAGTTAACAATTGCTGCATCTCTTGCTCAGTAGAACCTGAGGGCATGACATAAAGAACCATGAACAGAGCAGGACTCAGTAATGTGCTTTCTGTTCTGGCCCCCAACCTATGACAGAAGGTAGGGCTAGTAACTTGGGGCAAAACTTGAATGCTGTACTGTCACACTTCCTAGATAAATACACACTGCTTATTTATCCTCACCTTCTATAGAAGTTTGCAGAAATACCACTGGTGACAGAATGCAAGAACTGCTAGCAGAACTACTGTATTAAGAGATAATAAAGGAGAAAGTATACAACAGCTCACCCCCAGCAAGTGAGGAAGCATGAGAAAGAGACTCCAAATAACCCCAACTTGATTTGATATACTATCAGAGGGGAACTTTGGCAGGCTTTTAAGATTCTGTTATTATACCCCAAAACAATAGAGTTCCAGTAGTTTTTGTGAGATCAATTTCCTGACCTGGTCTACCTTGAAGGGCTAACAACTACATTTACTTCCTGCATGCACTTACACCTGCTAGCTATGCCAGATACAAGATGCTAATCAGCCACATTATAAGGCAAACAATACCCTAGTCCAGTGTTTCTTAACCTTGGCAACTTTAAGATGTATGGATATCAACTACTAAAATTCCTCAGTCAACATGCTGAAATCCACACGTTTGAAGTCTACACATCTTAAAGTCTCTTTCTCCCATCCCTGAATTCAAAAATCCCTTTGGTAGTGGCCCTGTTTTCTCCCTTAATTCTCTTGCTCCCTCCTCTGTGTTCCCATGGTTTGTTAGGCATCCTATCACTCTACCTCCCACCTCAGACTCACTCTCTCCTTCTGCCATGGAATGCATGGACAGAGATGATCCTCCCCATCCAGTCCATAAAATGCAGCAAACTTCTCCTCAGGGTCAATGGATAAGTTGAAAATGGAAAAATCTAAAAGGTCCAAATGTGCTTCTCCTGCCCTTGTTCAATTTCTGAGTCTGAAACAGTAGCTTGTGAGGCAGGCATTGGAGGAAGCACAGAATCCTCTTCCTGATGATTGAAGTCTGGTGTGCAGGAGCAAGTTCAGAATAATGAGGTTTGCACAGAAATCTCAAATGGGACTGGAGAATAAGGTAGGGTACATATACATTCTGAGTCCAAAAAAGCAAATTGGACTTCTGAGCCAATAGAGGTGCAAACACTAATAGGGATTATAAAATGCAATTGTCTGCTGTCAGATGTCAGAGCTCTCATTAGTTGCTTGAGGTCCTCCTGTTGAACTTTTGGGAGAGGGTACTGCAAAGTTTCCTAAAATCAAGGCTTTGGAGTGATTTGGACTGGCATTTACCAGTGGGGTGTCCTAAATTTCCACAGGAGCAACACCTTCCAGATGATTCAGAACAAGGAGGTTTAGAAGGCAAGTACCCAGTGCACCACAGTAAAAACATAGTGTGAGGCCTCATCTTCATTGTTCCTTTGATGTAGACATGGATCTCATTATCACCCCTATTTGCGTGGGCTCCATGTCTTTGAAGAGAGGACAGAGGAAAAGGGTGAAGAAAGGCTGTGAAAGGTTCTCACTCTGTCAGGAAACAAAAACCACTTGGATTTCTGGAAAGATCTTTTTGCTAGAAGGGTAAGGTAACAAAATCTCAAGAGCCTTCCAAAATAATTCTCTTACACAACTTATATTTAGGGTAATTAATACAAAGTTAGTCTGAATTCTTTTCTCTTGTTTTTCCCCTCCCTGGGACTCAAGAATCTCTTCTGCAATGGCCCTGTTTCCTCCTGAACTGTCTTGCTCCCTCCTCTGTGCTCTGATGGTCTGTTAGGAATTTCATGACCCATGCACGCACATGCATACAGAGTATCTGATGTTATATTAAAAACAAAACAAAACCCCAGAACATATTAATGCTATCTTGCTTACCTTTGGAGCAAGACAGAGTACCAAAACAAAACTAGTTCCAATTTCTTGTGAATGTGTGTGACAAGACCTGCCTTTCCTTTCAATTTCTTTATAAAACATGCATACTCATAATTTAGATTTCCAACATTTGTTTTCAATCCATTAACCTTATTTACTTTTTGTGTTATTACTTTATGATCAGATGGAGTAGTAATGAGTTTGTTCAGTGATTTTCTGTTATGCCTTGTGATCCCATCTACAGTGTGATACTCTCCTCCCTTTGATTCAGGAAGACAAAAGAAAGAAGTAAGGGAAAATGGCACAGAAAACACTTGTCATGGAAAACAATGGTCAAGATCAAAAAGTACATAAACATTTCCACACTCCAGAAACAAATATTTCCCAGAGAATTCTCTACTCCACCCAAACTGAGACCCAGTTTGGTCCAGTGATTAAGGTGCCAGGCTAGAAACCAAGAGGCTAGACCTCTAGTTCCACTTTAGGCACGAGAGTCGGCTGGGTGACTTTGGGCCAGTCACTCTCTCTCAGTCCAGCTCGCCTCACAGGGTTGTTGTTGTGGGGAAAATAGGAGGTGGAAACAGTATTACGTATGTTTGCCACCTTGAATTATTTAAAAAAATAATAAAGGCACGGTACAAAATCTAAAAAAAACCAAAACTGTTTAATTGAGTTTGAGACCTCCCGATTTTCACCCTGTGGGCTCAGCCCTGCTGCTACAGAACTTTTAATTTTCTTTTTCCATTGCTGGAAAGAATATAGGAGCCATAATATAGGGCCAGGAGTGGAAGGGATTGTTTGTACCTTTCCTACCTGCACTACAGCCCTGATTGAAATGGCTCTGGGAAAAAAGAACAATTCATCACCACCTCCAATTGCTTTTTTATGAATTTGGAGGATGCAGTTCATATTAAATATAGGATTTCATGTTGGAATTCAGAGAAATATTGCTTTAAACTGGAACTTTCCATTTAATCATCATGACTAAAACCCAGATTTAGTAGTCTAAACCTAAATCATGAATCTCTTTAAAAGCCACCTAAGCTAGTAATTATTACTATTTCTTGTAGTAGTGAGCTGCATAAGTTAACTATAACCTAAATAGTTGAATAGTTTCATATACTTGAATAGGTTCATGTACTTATTCAAGGTACAGAAAAATACAACTCTATCCTACTTTTCTTACATGGTTTTATGGCACATGGAACATTTGTGGAAGTTACTTTACAAGAATGTCAGGGAGTTCTGACAGCAGATTGACACAACCTCTGTGTAACATACCAGTAGGAAGGCATAAAAATCACTAATTACTTAAACACTTTAAAAACATCCATCAGTATGTAAGTTGGGGAAGAGTCATAATTTATTTCTTTCCATTATCTCTGCACATAATTCCTTTCTTGGAATTATGCCTTTGCTGGTATTTTTAGTTTGCTGAAAATGGTAAAAAAGCCAATTTGACTTCTGTAGCATGACTGACATTCCATTTACAGCTTGTATCATCAGCAAGCACTAATTCTTGTGGGATTTACATGCCCTTCTCCAGGCAAGTCATCAAAACTGCATCTATTTCTCAAGGAGCCACTTAAAAAGCTTCTCAGGAAGTAATTTATATACACATAGGATCAATCCACATCTTCTTCCCAAAAATCTAAAATGAGGCTTCACTTTCTGTGTCCGTGAACCATTTTAACTATCTTGATAAAATTTATGATTTCTAAAAAGAATTTTCAACAGAACACAAGGTAAAAAAAATTGCAATTCTAAAAACATAAAATGTTGTCGTTGTTTCCTTGGATTCCCCAACTTTTGTACTAAGTCAGAGATCTGCAGAGGAAACATTTTTCTTTCAGCTTTGACAATAATGGTCCTGAATGTGGGCAATAAAACAAGAGACAAGGGATTTTAAAGGGGCTGTAAATTGCTGGCATTTCTGGGTACTCAGAAACTCTCTCTGTGGTATGTATAATATATCTCTATTGTAGAGGACAGCAGCCAACAATAGCATAATAAATTAAAGAGGACCACATTGTTCATCACAAAAGGCATATATCTGATGACCAGTCCTTCATGGTAGTTATCATGTCGAATAGCCATTGATAACATTCCTTGAGTGAATGTCTAATGAAGAACACAAGAGTGACTTTATATCACACAAATGCCACAGAGCTGGGTTATTCAAGCATTAACATGAATGCATTCACTGCAATGAGCAGTGAGCAGCTGCTTTAATCTATCATCTCTCTCTCTCTCTCTCTCTCTTTCTCTCTGTCTCTGTCTCTGTCTCTGTCTCTCCCTCTCCATGCAGTTGAAAGGCAATGATTGTTTTGATTGCATGAAACCCTATGACTGAAGAGCTGCTTATGTGTCAGCTTTGTCAGTACAGACATTCATGCTAGCACATGCACATCATTGGCCAGTAGTAGACCCAGTGCTGGGTACAAAGCCAGAAGTCGTTTGTGACTTGATTTGAAGTAGAGATTTCTTGGCTGAAGTAGAGATTTCTTGGCTTCTTTTCTGAGCTTGGCTTGAGCTCAGACAAGATATGCACCTAATTTTTCCATTACACATATGCAAGAAACCCTTATTCACATTCACTAATATTCTACAGTTGGTCTCCCAAAATCTGCAGCACTTATGAATCAGTTATGATATTCATTCCAAACATTAGTGATTAGCAGTAAGGTAGTTTGCTAGTAGATACAGCTAGTCACTTCTGCACCATGGACCAAAGCATGGAGGACAAAAAATGTTCATTTTCTTCCTTCTCCCAGGAGATATAAACTTCTTCTCAGAAACAGAAGGCATAGCCCATAAGACAGTCAGCAGGTGGCTATAAAGCTGCCCCCCGCCCCATACAGTTCCAATTCAAGCCCAGACAGTGTTTCCTGATTGACAAAGCAGTGTTCCAACATTTGGTAGACTGGAGCAGAAATATGTGGCTGTCTGGCTTGTGTGCAGAAGAGTGGGAAGAAGGTAGATTAAAGATGGCTGTGTCTGCAGATTGGAGGTATGGCACTGTGTTGTAATGGTTTCATTTCTACTTGCAGAATTGATCACAACAGTTAGCACTGAGTGAGTAACTTTCAATTACCTGGTATCTTTTGCTAGGAAGTATAAGATACCATTTCCCCCCAATGCTATTTAATGGTGCTGGCACATAGTTCAATTTCTCCATTTTATCTGTACAGGAGAACTGGGCCAGCATCTGACTGTAGTGGAGGTTTGAATGAGGCCAATAAATATACCAGAAACTTGTGAGATTGAAGTCTCTATGGGTAATGTGTCTTAAGTCTGGGAAACAGGCTGGAGTTGCACTCCCTCTGAGGCGATAACTATATTGCCTGAGGATACTTATAAAACTATATTTGTCATTAGAGACCTTTTACTGTTCCTGGTAAAGCATACCCATTCTTTGACAAAATATCAGGATTCTGGAAGCACCTATTCTGACCAACAAATGTAATTAAAAAGTATACATTTTTGTGAGCTGCATTAGAACCTTTGGCAATCCAGATAGACAGAACCCTAGGAGTTAAAAATAGCTGCACAAGAGCAGAAATTGAAATTATTTGCTGATAATATTGTACTAACAATTGCTCAACCTAGAGTCCCTTTAATAACACTGATGGAACAATAAGGTTCATCACTGGGTTATCAAATTAATACTGTCAAGAGAAAACTCAGATGTTGATATGGAATTTGACAGAAGATGAAAAGCACTTTGTGCACTGGCTAACTGGCTTTAACATTAATGCTAAAACGGCCAAATATTTAGGAATCTTTTTGACAAAAAACAATAAGGATGTATTCAAGAAAAAAGCATTTGCCAACTTGGAAACATATAATGACAGGTATTTCTAGATGGAAGAAACTAAATTTGTTTTAAATGGGAAGAATTGCAGCAGTCAAAATAAATATTTTATCAAGACTAAATTTTCTATTTCAAATGACTCCAGTCCCTACTGAATGTTAGTATGAAATGAATGGCGTAGACAAATAATAATCTAAGAAAAGAACAAGGATTAAATTCAAGAACTTGCAAGATTCAAAAGAATGAGATGGTCTAAAAGTGCCAAATTTAAGATTACACCATCATGCCAGTTGCCCTAGCATGGATTTCAGAATGAATTATATTTTCTTATGGTTCCATCACCTTAAAGGAAGAAACAGACCTTCTGCAGGAACTGCATAGATTTATTTGGGTTGATTGTGTATGAGATAAATGATTTTCAAGAGACTATCTAATGTTAAGCAATTTATGGAACACTTGGGATAGATAGAAGAAAAGAATAAAATGTCTTCCCTCTTGCTTCCTAACTGAATGTCTACTTTATGATGAAGAAATTTGCTCAACGAAGAGGCAATAATCTGTTTAGATCACAATATTATTATTAACAGGACAAAATTAAGATCTCTTGAGTCTTTTGTTACACAGTACTCTTCCACATTCAGCTGGTTCCAATATTCCCAGATAAGCAGCATGGCTATAAGAGAATTACTGAAACAAGACGAAAATACTGAGGAATTTGACTGAATTTCAAAACCCATAACACTGAATGTTTGCTGGGCAGAATTTTCAATCTATTAGTGAATTATGATGTAGAACGTGAACAAAATCAAAGACCGTACGATTAAATGGATGCAAAATTTGAATACAGTTATAGATATGAAAGAGTGGGAATTTCAATGGAAGAAGAATATTAAGTTCACCTTGAACATTAGACTTAGAACTAGTACATTAGTCCAGTCATGACTGCTAAAATAAGCAGCATCCTTTTTTCCAAAATACTAGAAATGCAATGAACAGATGAGATCCTTCTTCCATACATGGTGGCAATGTTGCAAAACTCAGCAATAATGCGATTTTGAAAGTTATAATTCCATTTCAACCACACATTTCTTCAAAATACACTAAACTGGCATTGTATATGATAACAGCTGCAAGGATTTTATCTGCTTTTTATTGGAAAAGATCTCTAATCCCCTGTGTGGAAGAATAGTTAAACTGTGGGAATATGCTTTGAAGTCTAGAATAGCTTCACATCTAAAAAGTAAATCTGATGTACAGTTCAACCTTATTTGGAAACTGTTTCTACACTACAATTCTATACATGAAATAGTCCCACACTCCACATTTGGGTTATACAATTTATATCTTAATCTGACGTACAGTATATGCAATATTCTTTCAATATATTATTTACCATTTATAGCTTTTTCCCCTGCTTATTTAGTTCAATAGTGTTAACCAAACATTTTTACAGTTCTATAGAGACAACTCTTGACTAGAAATAGGATATGAAATGTCTTATAGTACTCTAAATTGTTAATGGTGTATTAGAATATATTAGCCATATGATATTTTCAAACTGCTGGTTATTTGTGATTTGTTGGCTATTCTACTGCTTATACTGTCTTTTCCCCTCTTCTTTATTATGTTCTCTATAACCTTTTGATGCAGTATAGAGAACATAATAAGGAAGAGAGGGAAAAAATATATATATCTACTGCTAAAAACTTTAGTCAAAGAGAGACTGTTAGATTATGCCAAAGAACCCACAGAGCAGATTTATAAAGCATTTGTGTTAGCCAAGTTACAGTTAGGGGATTTCTATGCTGAGAAGGTAGAATTTTCATTGAGTAAATTAAAATTAAAGTGTTGGGAATCTGGTGAAAGGTGGTAAGCTGTTTGCATGCACACCATTTGAAGCAACAAAATCAGCAAAGCTTATTTTCTGATATAGTTACTGACGATGGCCAGACTATTTTTGATTCTGTTATTAATAATCAGTTTTTACTTTTTTATAAGTCAGTTTATAGTTTGGATGAGAAGAGGGACCATCATGAGACTGATCAATTGCTGAGTCAGGTGGAAATTCAATTGCTATCGTTAGGTAATATTGACATGCTGAAAGTGCCTCTGTCACTCCAGGAACTATTAGATCATATTCAATTGTTGCAAAATGGGAAAGCTCCTGGCCCAGATGGCTTTTTGGTGGAATAGTATAAGGCATTTATAGGTGTGTTGGCTTCTATACTTTTGTCAGAATCTTTTAAGAATGGTAAGTTGCCAACATCATTCTGTAAGGCATATATAAGATTGATTTTAAAACCAGGTAAGGATCCTAAATTTTGTGCCAATTCTAGACTTATTTCATTATCTAAATTGATATTTCCATTTGAGGGAGGTGGTTTTAATTTATCTGATTTGGAAAAGTACCATTGGGCCAATATTTTATCATCAGCCACCTGATAAATTGAATATTGTCCTTATGGGTCAAGTTGGAAACTTATTATCTGTTTCCTTTGAAATAATGGCAAATGCTTGGAGCAACATATAGCAGAAAAAATGTTTTACTTCCAGGAGTATGAGAGGTGAGAAATCTTTGGGCCATATTGGGATGTAAATGAGTTTTGATAACAAGATTCATGAATATCTAACTCTTTGGAAAAAAATTACTTTGAAAACTAGTGTAAATCATTTTATTGGAAAGCTTGGGCAGAAGCTGGGGTCATAACTTTAAATAAACTATTATTTAAAGGATTTTTCCTGATGTCAAATTGACTTTGGTCTTCCCAATTCTCAACAGTGGAGGTATCTTCAACTTAAGTATGTCCTAATGGATTGATATGGACAAGATGCATTGGGTGCCTCAAAGGCACCTGAATTGCTTTTTTACTTGATGGAATTTGTGACAAAAATAAAACCTATATCATGTCTCTATCAAAGGCTATTTTTAAAGTGGACATTTCTGGGATATTTCAAACGTGGACTAAAGAACTGGAATTTCTGATAAAGCTACATCAATGGCTTCATGTCCCTGCATTGTGAGTCTTGAGGCTGGCCAGTGGCAGTGAGCCTAGTGGAGGGGAGTCAAGGCAAAAAAGATGATGAAGGTCAGCTGGGGTGGCAGCGGAATACAGCAAGGTGGGTAGTGGAAGCAGAGGCAGTTCGCGCAGGGCAGAAGAACATGACCGCAGGATGCTGTGGTGGTTGTAAGTCTGAGGACCTGTCGTAAGTCCATTTTTTCAGTGCTGTTGTAACTTTGAACGGTTGCTGAACGAATGGATGTAACCTGAGAACTTGTGATGGAATGGAATTATGAAGGCCACACTCAGGGAGGCAAACATCCTCTTTCATCTCCTGAAGGGTGAGGAAGAGATAAGAGGATGAGGCTGGCACCTCCCTGAGGAATTCACTCTGTTTTCACAGCTACTGTGGGAACAGAGTTTCAGTCTGGGAAGATTCTTGATAGAGGTTGTAGCTAATAAACATTGCTGAACAGAAACTGCATGGTCTCCTGGAATTCCTCAGGCTAGGCCTGACAGAACTACCTGCAATAAAATATTTTGCTGCTGCTGTCTCAGGTGTATTTTAGGGGGGAAAAGTAGCCATTTCTACAAAAATACAGATAGTTATGGGAGACAAAAAAGGGGAAATGAGATGAAAGATCATACCACACAACACTCAAGCAGGTGAGGCTTCTGCTTTTACAATACAGGTCAACTCAACTGGGCTTGAGAGGAAGATTTTACGGCACGTCAAGATGTAAGCAAGGAACTGGAGAGTCACACTTGAGATAGGAAAATCTCAGTTTGCCTGTCTTCTTACCAGGTAAAATGTCGTCATTACTTTACTTTTGGGGGAGGCAGGAGGTTTCTTCAGTCAGTAGGTTACCAAGGGGCCAGTATCTGAAATGTTCTATCAGGTTTCTGCTTCTGAGTGGTAGAAGGATTATTCTCTTTCTCTTTGAGAGGAGAACAGAGGCTGCTGAACTGATACTTTAAATCTTGAATCCCTCCTGAGAGACTTCATGGACTTTGAAAGAAGGATAGTTGAAAAAGATGAATAAAAAACTGAACGTACACTAACTGAAGTCTTTCTGTCTTAATTTGGTATGCATCTTCATAGATGTGGAGTTCCAAGTGCATTAGTGATATGTTTTGGGCTTGTGGGTTTTGTTAGTTAACTGGTGAGGTTTGTCAGGTTCAGCCGGCACGGCGCTCCTGTAGAAGCCCGCCGCCAGGTTGAGCCAATTCCACTGCCTGCTTGCAAGTGGGGGAAAAGGGGAAGTGAGAGCCGCGCGGCTGATTAATGGCCACCTGCACCTAGCCAGTGGAGAAACCGCAGAGTGGAAACAATTAATCTACACTGATAAGCGGCGCGAGCGAACAATGAGCAGAGCCACGAGTCATGAAGCTAAGATCACCACACATTCAGAAACCCCGGTTCTACACGCAAGAAAAAGGACCCCAAGGGAACCAGCCCACGCCCGAGGGGTAGTCGATCAAGGGACAATGGGATCCAGGCTGAACCTGCCATCTGGACTATCAAGGGGGATTATTGGGGCGCTGATAATCCACAGCCTGTAACGCGAGCACGGGGCGAAACCGCGGGAAGGGGAGAAGTATAAAGGAACCAATGTATTGTACCAAGCCAGTCCTGGCTTTGCTTGTAACTGTTGCGTTACACTTGAGTAAACCTCTTTTGTGAACCACACGTGTCACGGGAGTTTCTCTTGTCGAACGGGACAAGTTCTTACAAGGGTAATGAGAGTTCCCCTATTGGTGTAGTATTGGTACGGACTATATGACATTTAGGGAGAAAGAAGCAGTTTGGAAAAAAAAAACGATGGATTTCATATCTTAAAAATATAATCAGCAGAAGTTTTTAAAGAGATAAGAGATCTGTACCATATAATTCAATAAGTCCACATGAGAGAGATATTATTGTACCTCCAGTAATCCAAATGCACTTTGAAGAAGTGGCTCACCACTTAGATTAGTACCGTTAATACAATTCTAGTGGTGGAGTTACCTGGAATACAGTCGTACTTTGTAGTATTACTTAAATTCCAATTGTTGAGGCCTAAAGATACAGACAAGCTAGTGGTTTCATTCAGCAACCACTTGTACTTTGACAATGTGTTTCTGGGATTATCACATCTACTGATAACTCTTTCTAAATTTTCTTGAAGGTGTCAGCATTGACTCCTGGTAAATGCCTCAACCAGTCCCCACAGTTTTTTTGGCGAGGTCTTTCAGAAGTGGGTTGCCATTGCCTACTCCCTAGGGCTAAGGGACAGTGACTGGCCCAAGGTCACCCAGCTGGCTTCATGTCTAAGGCAGAACTAGAACTCACTGTCTCTCGGTTTCTATCCTGATGCCTTAACCACTACACCAAACTGGCTCTTAAGTTAAGAAAAATAGTAGGAATAAATGGATAAGTTACAAATTGGAAGTAATATTCAAAGTGGGAGTTCCTCAGCAATCAATGTAGGGAAAATCACTTTTTAATTTGATTATAGACTATTTGACTTAGGTGTGAGCTGGGACAAGGCCAGGTTTGTTGATCATTCAGAGTTTATGGAGGCAGTGGCAGATGCTTTTGGCCAAAGCAGAAAAATCCAGAGGAAGCTGGCTAAGAAAAATAATCCAAGAGGCATCAATACCCTCATAGTCTCTCTGCACCCTATTTTTCCTTCATGTCTCATTCCTTCCCTTGTCCCTGCTACTTGAACTCTCTGTCTCCACAAGCACTGAGGAGGCCTACTTAAGGACTCACGTCTGTGGCTGTATTTTGTGAAAATGATCTGAAGGTGGAAGACTGAAGCAGTATTTTCCCTGAAATAGTCCCGTGTGTAAATCCTGGATAGAGGTTCCTAACTGGTGGCTATATAAATATGATCAATAAATAAATATTAATGAATGAGGTTTTCAGAATGAGCAATGATTTTCCCTCCTCTGGACTCAGGTTTGAACAGTTTGGGATTTTCCTTGGAATCTTGCTTGTTAGTAGATGACAATCCCCAGAACAACTCATTATCCTCAGGTGAAATCTGTATACAAGGCAGGAAGCCATAGTATGGATTAAACATGGCAAAACAGACTGGCTCCAGGTAAGCAAAGGAATGAGATAAGGCTGTATACTCTCCCCTTATTGATTTAAACTGTGATTGATTCAGTGACTTAAAAAATAACTGAACTGAAACTTTAAAATGGCAGTAAGGCTGAGTTTCTTGGTAATAGTGTGATTCTGGGGAAGGAAAAATCAGCTGGATTGTCCTCACTTTAAATGGCTTTCTTTTTCAGGCAACTTGCTAAAAGCAACATTATGCTTGATCTGTTTATTGACAATTATTTTCTCTGTAGGCAGGTTGAAGAAAGTATACATAAGAAGTATCAGTGTGAAATTTGATTTGTGGGCAGTTTCTGAAATTTAAAACTATGTAGGTTATTTGTTGAGGGATGATTTCTTTGATCATCTTTGAAAATCTTTATTTTTAAAACATTTTTTTGACCTTTTTTTCTGTATATTGAACAGAAAGTAATACTCAGCATAGACTACAAGCCAATCTTTTTTTGTGGCTGTTGGACAAAAAATGAGGGGGCAAGGGATTTGCTTATGGTTCCTAATTTGCATCATATTATAGTAGACTACTTGAAATTATTCAGGTTTTGGCCCATGAGAACACTAAACGCTCAAACATTCCAAAAGAACATTCTGTGCGGTAGTGTTGCATTCTGAGTTTAGAACATTGTTAGAATTGTTGCTGTTATTCCAATTAACAAGATATGGAACTGACCAAAATGCTTGATGGAAAACAGCATGAAAGAAAGCCAACAAAAATTCTAAAAAACATTTGTGTACCAGGAAATCCACTTTGGCCCAGCACTACTTTTGTAGCATCTGTTCCAGCCAGCAGTGGGCTGTTTTCAAAATTGATGCATACAGACAGTTCTCGACTTATGATGGCAATTGGGACTGGAATTTCCATCACTAAGTGATGTGGTTGTAAAGCACAACACAACCACATTGCTTACTGACAGCAATTTCTGCAGTCCCGGTTGCCATCATTAAGCAAATCCCATGGTCATTAGGTGAGGCAACTTCCTGCCAGATTCCCACAACCAAGTCAGTGGAGAAGCCAGCAGGAAGTTGCAAGTCCCAGGCAGCTCACAAACAGGTTGGCAGGCAAGTAAGTGGCTGCTGACAGGTGGAGGAGGGTGCAAGGGTGTGAGGGAGGCATGCCAAGTCTCAGGGAGGGTGCGCAGGGATGCAAGGTGTTGCATGAGGGTGTGAGGGAGCCACAGTGAGGATTGGGGAGGGTGCAACAGGATGCAAGGGAGGCACAGGGAGGCTCAGGGTGGGTGCAAGGGGGTACATGAGGGTGGTACAGTAACGGTCAGGGAGGGTGCAAGAGGGTGTGAGGTGTCAGATTCACCGGCACGGCATGGCCGACACTGCTATTCAGTTTCACTGCCCCTAGTCAGTTTCATTGCCTCAGGCTCAGGCAGCAGAAAAGAGGAAGTCGGGCAAACCACAAGTTAATTGCCGGCAGGTGGCGGCAATTGACTCAGGGCAGGAACGGATACCTTGTAACAAAGCCGGCTTTCCTCGAACGCCCCAGGCACTGCCAATCACAACAACTTGGAAGTGCCACAATTCAGTAGCAATCCACAAAGCAATCAAGGAGCCCCAGCTTGGCCCACAGAAGAAAAGCCCAACGAATGCAACAATCACATACACAAAGGGCGGCAATCAGGGAGACAAAGAACCCCGGCTGAATCTACCGTTAAGGCAAGGGGAAGAACACCACTGATGAACTGGGTAACCTAGGGAACTGGGGTAAAGGGTGGGAACGAGGGGTAACTCCTGGTCAAGGGGGGAACCCTATAAAACCACTGTATGTAACCACACCAAGCCAATCCTGGCTTTGTCTGTAACTGCTAAGCTTTACACCTAAGTAAAGTGCTGTCATATGAGCCTGTGTCTCATGGAGTCTTTTATTCAGCACTGAATGCAGCAATCATTACATGAGGGAGGCATGATGAGGCTTGAGGAGGGTGTACATGGGTGTGCAAGTGGCTGGTATGGCAAGAGCGCAGAGAGGCTGGGGGAGGGTGTGTGAGTGGGAGAGTCTTACCCCAGCAACTTGCAACCTTCCCTGCTGGCTTCCCTGTTGACTTTCTGGGGAAGCCAGCAGGGAAGGTCACAAATGGCAATCTTGTGATCATGGGGCGCTGCAACTAGACATAAGTGCGAGCCAGCTGCCAAGCACCCAGATTGCGATCATGTGACTGTGGGGGTGCTGGGACAGCTGGGACCAGTTGTAACCACAATTTGTTCAGCATCATCATAACTTCGAACAGTCACTGAAGGAATGGTCGTAAGTCAAGGACTACCTATATAAATACCATTTTGTCTTACTGTGTTATGAAAAGGCTGTTTTATTTCCTAATGCCCTTTAATAACTGAGTTTATCTGGAGTTTGAAATGTTATCAATATACTGATGACAGATCTATTTCTTCTTTTTCATTAGATATGAGTAAGGCTGTGGACATATGAAATTGGTATTTGGGATCAGTAAATGATTTTTTTTCTTCTTCCTCCTCTTCTATTCAGAGGTTTTGCCAAGAAGACAAAGGAAGAATCTTTTTCAGTTGTGTTGATCCTTCCCAGGGAAACTTAACAGAGATGTTCTCTCATCACCATCATATGCTTTCTCCATTGACATGAATTAGAGCAGTAGACAGATGGAATCACAAAATTCTAGTGTAACATTCCTTAGCATCATTCATGGGGCCTTTGTTTCATTTATATGAATAATACAGTACATGTCTGTATCTTAATCGTGGGATTTTTACTGGAATGTTCATGTAGAGGAGAGACAAATGGGTGTATTTTTATTCCTTATAAATAATTTCAGTTGCTATAATAATTATATGCCCACCCTAAAGAAAGAAAAACTCAGGTTTACTTTAAGCTGCTAAAAAAGGCAAGGGTCTCTGTCATGGAATCTAGGCAATCAATTTACACATTGGTACATACATTAAAATTTCAGCCAGTTGTTGTGCTGAAAATAATCTGGAAAGAAGCAAAGTTGCTATATATGTAGAGAAATAAGTAGAGGAGCAGAGACCATGGAGAAAGCAGTGGAATATAAATAATATTTCAAGAGGTCTGATTTTAAAGCTTTGTGAACTCATGTGTGTCATACCCAAGTATGTTTCATTAAGTATGTTCCAAAAAGTGAAACTCTTTCTAAGTCAAGCTTGAGTTTTATGACTTCATAAACAGAATGGACACCAGTATGGAAGTGGTTTCTCACTGCTTTCTTCTGAGATGGTGTTTGCCTTCTCAGCATAGCCTACAACCCTGGACAACCCTTGTGGTCTCTGGCTATTATCCAGGTACAATTGTGCTCATCTTTGCAAGATTAGCCAACATGAGCTAGGTATTGCCACTTAACTGGGCTTGCCAGGCCCCTAGTTTCAGCTAAACCACAAAAAGGGATGACTGAACTAATTCCTCACATGAGACTAGAAAAATGTCATGTGATCCTATCCACAATTTCATTATTTATTGATTTCAGTTTTGGTGTCACCGAACTCCAGAACTCATGAGGCAAGTTTTGTCATAATCCCATCCAATACTTATACTACAAATATAGAAGAGTTTTCTCCCCAGAGAAGTTTATGTACAAGATTAGGGGCATCTGATATTTGAACTTTATTAACTTCACAGAAAGCCTGCTGCTCCTATTCCTGGGTTTCAGCCAGCTGACAAATCTTCATCTCTGCCTGATAGTGCCTTGCCTCGATCCTCCTGATGGAGGTCTGCCTTGGCTGGGCTGATGAAGTGGAGGAAGGGAAGGATGCTTTGCTTGCTTGCACACATCACCTTCGTATACTTCTGCTCTACTCGTGGAATTTCTCCATGGGATGGCGCTGCATTCAGGCATTGCAATACATAGGCACACGGTTTGTGTGGCCCAGGGTGAGGACACTGAATTCCAGCTGTACTTTCACTCTCACGTGAAATAATGCAAGTGGAATTTGTGAATGAATTTTAAGTGAAAGGTCATCTGGAGAATGAGAAGTATTAATGTAAAAGAAATGAACCCAAACCTCTGATGAGAATTCTAAACTATTTAAAACATTTAAACAAAAGTAGTGAAGATTGTGAAGAGAGCAAAAATGAGAAGAATTTAGATGTTTAGTGGAATTGGAATGATACAATTGATATAGAGGAATAAAAATTAAATCAATGATAATAACACATAAAAGAAGAAAAATCGTTAATTTTAGGCAAATCATTATCATTTATCTTCATTGTATACTGATTACAGATAGTTAACATACAAAAATGTTTATAATTGTCATTTTCACTATTTTCTTTTGGGGTGGGGGGGTATCTTAAATACAGGGTTGTTTCTTTTTATGCTATTTCACATGTATTAGAATAGCAAACAATTTTCTTATTTTTTTCTTGTCCTCTCTCCTTACTAAACCTGTAACTTGGATTGATGAACACAGCCAAATAATACATTTTTAGCACAAAACATATATTCCTTACCACACCAAACAGGCATCATAATCACAAAGAAACTGATTTTAGTTCCAACCTGTTTTATCTATGGACAGCAAGCTGTGAAAGCAATGCTTAGCCCCTTGCCCCCAAATCGCCTATTGAGAACAGGGACTTTTTTAATTAAAGAAGAAAAATTTACATCTGTGAACATGCCATTCAAAACTTTAAAATAGCTCAGCATTCCATTCTTATAAATAGGATACAGTCCAAAAATCTACTTTTGTTTCAGTAGAATTTCCATAATGTTTAATTAAGAAGATGCTGTTGAAATTTGCTGTGTGTATATTCTAGCATGCCTTATGCAAGCTAATATTTTATCTTGGGAGATTCAATTATCCAGTTTCAAGAAGAAAATCAAATAATTTCTTATTCTGGTGGAATACTAGCTGAATAGTTTATATTAAGTGACTCTATTTTGTCCAATGATACAACCAGTGCTACTCAGAATAGGTGTTATAATGAAAGTGAAAAAATGAAGTTTTAGATAATCCTTATTATAGAGTCCTAAAGCTGGTTTCTGTCAATAAATATTTGAGAGTTTATGCAAAGCTTTAATTGGACTTTGCATAAAATTTTATTTTTAGAAATTTAAATGAAAGAGCTTAAATTTGCCTGGAAATTTCACCTACCTTGATAAGGACCCTCCCTTCCTAAATTATTCAAATGTTAGACTATTCCTAATTACATAGAGGACATTCAAACCCACTTTAACCTTTTATTTCTTTATCTTTCCAATGTTGAATTCTAGAATTTAAAATGAAAGCAAGAGCTGATGTTAGTGAGCTCCATCACAAACTGAACTCTGTTCCAAGGGAAGAAATGGCAGACAGAAGACAGCTTTGCAAAAAGCCAGTGAGCAGACTGGCTCTTTGGAACCTCTCCAGACAAGGAAAGGATGGGAGATCACCCATGTGTGCTCTGAACAGTTGCTCCTTGCAAAGACACTGCAGGACAGTGGTCCCCAGCAGATTTTGAGCACTGGGAGATGATGGGAATAGCCATCTTGGTTGCAACCATGGTTGGCACCTTTTAAAGAACACTAAGCTTGCAAACTTCCTTTTCTAATCACATTTGGAAATTGCTTAACTACTTTTAAGGTGTTAGAGACCTTCAGATCAACAAGTCTGAAAATGCTGGGTGAGTTTTCCTTCAATCCTTAATGAAAGAAAAATTTAACGATAAGTTTAAGAATTTTAAAAAATTGAAATAAGCAGCAAAAAGCTAAATAAAAATTTGACCATAGAAAGTTATAAATGGATTAAGGGTCCAGATAAATTGGGAATAAGATTTTGGAATTAATTATAAATAATCCTTTCTGTGGGAAATAGATTTGTTTGGATTTTTGCAAGACAAAATAAAGATAAGTAATTTTAAAAATTGGACACTAGAGGGAACTAAAGATTTTAGTTAAAGGAGAAAAATACACAAGCCTGTTTAACAACTAATTAACTTGGACATATAAAATGACATAAAATATTATAACATTGAAAATACTGAAGGACACTTTTGAAAATGGAATCAGAAATTAGTATCAACAGTGTCAACAACTATGTTTGCTTCTATGGATCAACTGTATCCAAAAGATGTTATGGAAGAAATGTCAGATGAGGAACAAGTTTTATTTGACATGGAAATGGATCTACAAATGACAGGCTACGAGAATGACATGGAAAAGGATGTCTCACTGGACATATAAAATGAACTGGTTAATGTTTTAAAAATTAAAAGTAAAATACAAATAATAAACCAAGAGAGTGACCTGGATAATTTTTTTATATTAGATTTACAAAAGAGGCTTGTTAAAGCTTTGAAAAATCTTGTGAGAAGGGACAAAGAAGAAATGAAAAGAAATCCAGTTCTATGACATTATTTGAATGGATGTAAAAGGAAGGAATATAAGGTTGGTTTATTTGGTCAAGGTTAAAATAAGACATGTTGTTATTTCCGGTACCCTTAATGAACTTTCTGCTGATGCTAGGACTGAAAAGATGATGCTTTACAGATTTGTCTATAGATAAGAAATGGGATATGGGATGAAGAGATCATTGGTTGTAAACTAAGAGGGGGTGAAGAGTTACAAAAATTGTTTAAACTTTTGTGATGAAGGTTGGAAGTCACTTGTTTATATATTTCTTTTCTCTCTCTTCACTATATTTTTCTTTTTCTTTTCTTCCTTTTTTTCTTTCTATTTTCTGTTTTTTTCTTCTCCCTTGTGCCTTTCACTCTTTTTTCCTATTCTTCTTTCTTTCCTTTAGTTTGTATTAGATTTTACTATTGTAATTAAAATCCTTAATAAAAATTCTATATAAGAAATTGAACTCCTAATATGTTGCATGCATGCTAGTCATTACACCTCTCGACAAAGGAGGAAATTAATAGAGAATTAACAGCAACAAGCTAAAATACTTCCTATATTCCACTGACTTCCCAGTACAGTGCCTCTAGAAAATCAAAGACCTAAAAATAGAAGGTTAGATTATGGTTTCATTCAATATCACAGCACTCTTTACATCCATAGATCCAGAACTAGCGAAAGAATCCATGGCAGCAGTACTACACAACACACCCAACCTAGCCCAATACTTTAAGATCAAAATACCCAGAATCTGCCTTGCTTAGCATACTGGATTTTCTTACAATCTGATGGATTGTAAGATTTTTTAAAAATTACTGTTCTTTTTCAGTTAGCTAGTTCGCCTTTCCTAGCTGAATTCATAAGCACTTGCTGATTAGCAGAGCATTTGAAGATGTAGTCTAATTTAGGGAAAATGGTTATCAAAGTAAGACATGGCTCAACTTTTGTAACCCCAAACATTCTGTACAAAATGACCTATCAGTTACCACAGCATATCGTTCTGTTCTTTCCTAGAGGCCTTGAACTAAGTGAGAAGTGATGTAAGTTAGTGCTTCAATTTGCCACTTGCCACTATCCTGCCTTATGGTATTTTAGACTAAAGATCCATGCAGCTCTGCACTTTATTTTTCATCTCTTAAGTTCATCATTAGATTCAAAATAAGAAAATTGCCTGGAACAAAATAGCACAGAACAAAGGCTATCTGTTTTATCAGCTATCTGTTCAGTTCTGTCCAATATGATTCTTCCAACTGAACAAAACTAGAGGCCATTTGATCCAGATACTAAGGACCAATTCACAAGTGGGTCAGCACATTTTTTTTTAATGCATTATGAGATGAGATGAGATGAGATGAGATGAGATGAGATGAGATGAGATGAGATGAGATGAGATGAGATGAGATGAGAATCAGCACAGCTTGATTCAAAGCATGCTACATTTTGGATCAAGCCTTTGCCCTTTTAGTTGTAACCCACGTTGCTGCATGAATTATTTGAAA
The DNA here is from genome assembly GCA_030867105.1 of Liasis olivaceus. Classification (NCBI taxonomy): domain Eukaryota; kingdom Metazoa; phylum Chordata; class Lepidosauria; order Squamata; family Pythonidae; genus Liasis; species Liasis olivaceus. Next base: position 64,436,071 of record CM061351.1, read on the forward strand.
TGAGAGAACTCAAAAATTAACTGAAAATATTTAGCTTTACAACAAAGGTAATGCAAAATCTTAGTTTTTTTTCCCTGTCCAAACTAAAAATAAAATAAAATATTTTCTAGAATTAGAATTTTTTTTTTTATCCACACTCAATCGTGGCCGATTCTGCGGCGACTGCCTGGACGAGTCCCTGCAGTTTTCATGGCAAGGTGTTTCGGAAGTGGTTTCCCATTGCCTCCTTCCTAGAGTGGAGCCCAGCTGGTGAGTGCAGGGAAGTGGGGTTTTCCGTTGCTTCACACCGTTTTCGGGCATATGTGACTTGCACGTTACCGGCAACTGGTCCTGTCTCCCGTGCAAGGTGCCGCGAGCGCTTTCCTCCCACCGGGGTGAGAGTACCCATTTATCTACTCACAAATGCTTTCAAGCTGCTGGGTTGGCAGAAGCTAGGAATGAGACAGGAGCTCACTTTGCCACATGGAGCTGGGCTCGAACCGCTGAAGTGTTGACCATTTCTGGCCAGCAACTTTCAGTGTCATTAAGCCACTGCACCACCGCGTCCCCTTCCATTATTATTAGAATTATTATTAATAAGTATTAATTAATAATATTATTATATAATTATTATTATTATAATTATTAAAATTAGAATTAGAGAAAAGCAAAACAAAATAAGTTATAAATCATCCCCAGGAGACAAAACTTGAGAGAGAGAAAAAAGTCAAACACTAGCTAATTCCTTCACATTATAACATCTCCAATAAGCAGAAGTCTTGGGGTGAGGGGAAACACCACAGCAATAATGTACCTTATTTAACTTGTACAAAAGATAGAGTGCTTGAATATTCAATAGAAAATTATTTGTCATCACACATTGGTATCACAGAACCTGCAGATTTTGTGTCTATTCTACCTTTATAACTGGAAAAAAAAAATCTGATAGCCATCAAAAAATAGGTTTACCATTTCTGCTTCTATGGCGCTGGGCAGCCAGGGGAGCAGGTCTCCTGAAATAAAAAGACCTAATCTTAGTGGTATATTATGGCCACCTCTTTTCAGAGAATTAATCTGGGATCACACGAATGGCTGATCCACAGCCCAAATCCTCAAGGGATGAAATTCAAGGAATTAAAACTAGTGATAAACTGGATGAAGGAAAGTAAATTGATGTGCAATCCAGATGAGACACAGGTGCTCTTGGTCAGTTCAAGACAGGTCAAGGAATTGTTAGCTGCCCATAGCACCATTTTAGAAGACCAGTTGGGATAAAAAGGCAATAAATGAATATTTCCCTTCCCTGTCTTTCATCACTCTGTATTGGCAGGTAATGCTCCTCCATACTGTGACTCTGGGAAGAAAACAAAAAATTAAAACCAGAAAACAGCATAACAGTGAAATTAATTAAAAGAAATGACCATAATAAATCAATATATCATGTGCCAGAAGTCCAGAATAATTCCATCTTGCTATCAGTAACAAAACCAACAACTATTAATAAACCAAACAACAGGGCTCCCCTAACACCCTGGCCAAAATGCTTGAGGGAAAAACTACATCTTTAGTGTCTTAAGAAAGGCCAACAGGATCAGGGCCATCCAGATTTCAATTTGGATCCTGTTTCATAGTGACAGAGAAGGCATAGCTCTTAGGTCCCACAAGATGACATTTCCTAATAGAAGGGACCCGGAGAATGAATCCCGTGGAATCTAGCAGGCTGCCACCCTTTTAGCCTTCTGTAAAGCCATAAAGAGCTAACTTTTTCCCAAGCATCAAGGTACGTTGAGGTTGGAGCCTGAGGATATGTATTGTTCGATGGACTGGAGATTGCTGGTCAGGCACATGTTTTTGCTGAGGGCCTGGTGGATCCTAGGGGAAGGGTGTTCCACAGAACAGGGGCTGCTAACAAAAAGACTTGCTTCCTAGGTCTCACTAGATGGCAACATTTAAGGGAAGGGACCTAGAGCGTGTCCACACAATTTGACCCAATGAGCATATACCCTCAGGGAGAAGCAGTTCTGCAAACAACCTGGTCCCATGCCATGTAGGGCTTTAAAAGTGATAACCAGTTCCTTGAATTGTACCAGAAAGAAACTGGGAGCTAGTGCAGCTCAAACAACAGCAGTGTGATATGGGCAAACTGAAAGGTGCCCAACCCTATGTGCACTGCCACATTCTGGACCACTTGTGACTTCCAGGTGGTCTTCAGGGGCAGCCCCATGCACAGCACATTGCAGTAGTCCAGTGATGAAGGGATGAGTGACTGTGAGTGACTGGACCTCCTGGTCCAGGAATGGGTAGAACTGGTGCAAAAGAGGGATCTATGGAAAAGATCCCCTAGCCTTGAATTGGCAGAAAAGCTGGAGCCCAGTCTTATATATGACTTAGGCAGATGGGAGATAGAAGAATAGGAGATTAAAGGAAAACTTGTATGTTGCCTGAAACTCCAAGTCGTGCCTTGTCAAAGATCTCTAGACTGTAAGGGAACAGCTGTGCCTGAATTTCCACCATACTGTAGACTTTTCTATAACTCTGTTGTTGACTATAAGGAATCTGCATATTACCTTACTTATATTCTACGTACTTTGATTTCTCCTCACTTTCTCTCTTTTTGGCTTCCATTCATTTTGTGAAGATTTCCATTTGTGTTCACCCTTTGGAAGTTGGCTTGGAGTCTGGGTGGGATTTTTATCTTTTTTTAAGTGCTGTTCCTGGAGTATGGAGTATAGAGAGTATGGAAGATGACATTGACAGAGATAGGCATGATCCATTATCAAAGCGATGAGGGGAAAAACATGGCTTAAGTCTAAAACAAGTGAAAGTATGTGAAAGCAGCTTAGACACCTCCCTAATTCATATGAGTGTAAAAAGGGGAGGAGGTGCAGCACAAGCAGACTTACAAGATTATGTTATTATAGCCACTCTCAGTAAAAAGTACTCTCCCTGTTGAGCTGATTCTTGGTCTGGTCTACCTGGTGGGGCTGACATAGAATTAAACCTTAAAATTAACTATATGCTCTGTTGCCTCTTCTGATCAACAGAGAATAGCCCTGCAATGTAAATTAATTGAATTTTGAAGGATTTGGGTGGTAGACTGATTACTTTTCCTTGCCTCCTGTGAAATTTAAATTCTAATACATATTTATACATTTGCTTTATGCATATACATTCGTATAAGCAACTTTTATACAAATTTATGTCTGGGCTTATGTCCCAAGTGTTTTAAGGACTCAGCAAATACACTAGTGTGAAGGGATCAGGAAAGCAAGCAAACTCTGGTACCAGTTCTTGAATTTAAATAATTATTTAGTAAGAAAATGTCTATGAACAAGGCATGTTACATTTTCTGAATATTCCTTTCCAAGCAGCCTATCTACAAATTGTTTCTTGATTATCCTTATCATACACCACATGCTAAATTATTATTTCCATTTAATGGAATAAAAAACTGAGATTTTGAGTGTTCTGGAGTGGCATCCTGTCCCCTGGGGATTAATGCCTAAAGAATAGCTTCATATCTGGGTTTCCCTGTTCCAAAAACATTTTTCAGCTGACATTGTTGAAATGCATTCACATTTGAAGAAGAAAAACTTAAGTCTTGTCAGAATGCTATCAAAGAAAAAAAGAAGAAGAAGGGGGGGGGAGTGTGAGTGAATTATGGTATAAATTTACTAATTCTATGTTAATCAGCTAGTGTTTTAATCAACACTGCCCACTGGGCTGCTAAATTCTGAGTCCCTTGAATTATTCTAGAAGTTCTTTTAGTAGTAGTTAGTATTCAGTAGTTCTGTGTAAAAATAAAGCTATCAAAATAAATTATCTATGAAAATGGATTATTCGACAAAAATGAAGTTTTATTTAAACTTCAGCAGTCTATGACTGTATTGGGAGATTAGATAGTATTTGACCATTTCTGATAGAAGAGCTGTTTTCTAAAAGGAAAATGTGAAATATTGGTGAAAGAATGTGTTTCTCTACAGGTAGTCCTCGAGTTATAACCATTTGTTCAGTGACCATTCGAAGTTGCAGCTGAACGAATGGTACTTACTCCTGGTCCCTGAAGTTACGCTGTTGCAGTGCCCCTGTGGTCATGTGATCAAAATTGGGGTGCTTGGAACCCTTCCTGCACTTATGACCTCAGGGTAGCTTCAAGTCCCTCACCTGCCTATCCCCCTCATCTGTGCTGTTTTGGCCCCTTGCACTCCACGGCCCTTGCTACCCTCCAGTTTTCTCATAAGACCTGGGGAAGAAGGCCTCATGTAGCCAACAGCTACCTCATCAGCAGTGGAAGCAAGAAGACAAAGAAGGTCAGCTGAGGCAGCAGAGTGCAGGGCAGCAGTGGCCTTGGAATGCAGGGTGGTGAGGACAGCTGTGGCTGGACCAGGCTGGGGTGGCTGGGGCTTCCCAGGGCAGCTGCAGCTTCATATGGTGCTGCGGCTCAGGGGTTTTTGCGGTACTGGGGCTGCTTTCTGCTCCGCAAGGCAGGATGCAGGGTGGCCAAAAGGGCAGAGATGGGGAGGGGATAGGCAGTTGGGGGGAGTTGAAGAGGAGGCAGTCCCTTACATTGGAAGAACTGAGGTGTGAGGCTGGGAGGGACCAAGCCGGGAATGGCTTGGATCAGGGTGGGCCCTCGGCTAATGACTGGTGGAATTCAGTTAATGGCAACGGGGAGTGCTAGGACTGATGTTGCTAAGCGATGTGGTCATATGACATTGAGCTTTATGACCGTATTGTTTAGAGATGGAAATTCCAGTCCCAATTGCCATCATAATTTAAGGACTACTTGTAATTTTAATGTTAAAGTTTGAGATCATATTTGAAAATCAAAATGAAAAAAAAGTCATTTAGAAATTCTAAAAAAAAATATTTTCCCATAGAAAGTGGCAGATTAATACATTCTCAAAATGGTAAATCAGAATTTGTGGCACAGATGGAAAGTCTAAGTTATCTGAATTTATTACAACATAATGGTTAAATGATAAGTCTCTTCTATATGCTGTTCCTTGTAATCATTTTCATTTGAAGATAGGACATAGGACATGTATGCATGCCGAGCTGATTGAAATGATATTTTTCCTGAGCATAATACAACGCAGGGCTCATAACACATTTTTTCATAATTGCATTTAAATTAGACCATTTATTGATTGTCACATGAACATAATTTTCAAATATGATGGTATATAGGCAGATGAACAGCTGATTGAACATGTGATAACAGTGACTCAGATAAAGTTGTATGCTCTTTTTCTATAAATGTCAGATTTATAATTGTGGAGTCCTTGGGGTTCTCTGAGCTTGGTTCTTTTCTTGCAAACATTTCATTATCTGGCTAGGTAACATCTTCAGTGCTAGAATGGGATGGGGTTTGCTCTCTGTTTATATACTGTGGCATGCCTTGCCAGTGTTGGTGGGGGTGGGGGCTTTGTGTTGTTCCTCTGGTAGTTCCTTGATTAGGGTATTGTTTGCTGCTTGATTGTGTGCCTGGTGGTAACCTCTGCTTATCTGGGTGATGATTGCTGGTGAGATGTTCTGGTCTTTTGTTTTCTTTTCTATTGTCTCTTTTGAATAGTGTGTAGGTGCTGTTTATCTCTATGTGTCCGTTGATTGCTGCCTTGTCTGAATACCAAACTTCCAAGAATTCTCTTGTATTTTTGGATTTAGCTTGGTCTAAAAAGCTGACAGTTTCCCAGTTAAAACTATGGTTAAGTCTGTCCATGTGTTGTGAGATTAAGGAGTTTTCTTCTGACTGCTAGTTGATGTTCATGGATGCGCTCTGCCAGCCTTCTGCCTGTCTGTCCTACATAGTGTTTGTTACGGTCCTTATGCTGTATGTTGTAGATGACTCCTGTTTTTTCTTCTTGGGCTACAGGGTCTTTTGGTTTACTTAGGGTATTTTGGAGGGCTTTAGTTGGTTTGTGTGCTACAGAGATGCCATGTGGTTGTAATAGTCTGTTGGTGGTTTCTGAGATGTTTCTGATGTATGGTAGTGTGATCCTTTTCATAGCTTGTGTTGGTTGAGTGGTCAGGCACTTTTTTATAAAGTTGCGTGGATATCCATTTTGTTGGAAGATGTTGTATAGGTGGTCTGTTTCCTTTTTCTGCTATTCTGGGTTGCTGCAATGCATTTGTGCTCGCTTGAATTACACAGCTTCTTACACAGCTCCCCTTGTGGGAGGTAGGGTTGCTACTTTGGTAATGGAGTACTTGATTGGTGTGGGTTGTCTTCCGATAAACTTGGGTTTCTAATTTACTGTTGTTTCCTCTGCTGATGAGGATATCCAGGAAGGGTAGTGTGTTGTTGTTTTCTTCCTCTCTGGTGACTTTTATTCCTTTGAAGATGTTGTTGATGGTTTCATGTGTCTTCTCTAGTTGTTCCTTTTTTTATTATAACAAAGGTGTCATCTACATACCGGATCCATACTTTAGGTTGTATGTGTGGAAGTGCTATAGCTTCTAGGCCTTGCATTACAATCTCTGCTATGAGTCCTGACAGTGGTGAATCCATGGGTGTGCCTCTGATTGGTTGGTATATTTGTCCATCAAACTGGAAATAGGTAGTGAGGCAGAGGTTGATGAGGTCCATGATTCTGGGTATTTCGATCTGGGTATATTTGGTTAGGTTGGGTGTGTTGTGTTGTACTACTGCTATGGATTCTTTCACTAGTTCTCGGTTTATGGATGTAAAGAGTACTGTGACATCAAATTAGACCATAATTTCATCTTCAACTATGTGTATATCTTTGATTTTCTGGAGGCATTGTAGTGAGGAGTTGATAGAATATTCACTCTTCTCTGTGAGATGTCCAAGCTTTTTTGTCAGTTCTTTCACTATGTTGTATGTTGGAGTCCCTGGTAAAGATACAATTGCTCAGAGTGGTATGTCAGGCTTGTGTATTTTTGGTCATCCATAGAAGCGTGGGAGGATGGGTCCACTGCTTTTCATTCGCCACTGTTCTTTCTTTGTGATCTGGCCTTTTTTAGTTAGGTCGTTAAGAGTTCTCTTGATTAGGTTGTCTAGTTTCTGTAGTGGGTTGGTGTTAATTGGGATGTAGGTTTCTTTGTCCTCTAATAACGTTTTGGCTTTTTGCAGGTATTGTGATTTATCCATAATAACTGTTGTTCGGCCTTTGTCTGCTGGGAGGTGATGATGGTTTGGTCCTTCCTTAGGCTATTGAGGGCTACTCTGTCCTCTGCTTTGAGTTGATGTTGATACGACGTTCTTCTGATCTCTGGTATGATTGTCTGCCTTATGTATAATTTATACATAATTACTTACCTGTCTGCAAGCCTGGGACTTGCAACTTCCTTCTGGCTTCCCCACTGACTTTCATTGTGGGAAGCTGGCAGGAAGTTGCCTCGCCTAACAATTGTGGGATTCAGTTAACAATAGCAGCTGGGACTGCAGAAATTGCTGTCGCTAAGCAATGTGGTTGCACTTTACGACCCCATTGCTTAGCAATGGAAATTCCAGTCCCAACTGCAGTTGTAAGTTGAGGACTACCTATACAAAAATACAATAACAAAAAGGAAGACCTTGCATTACTTCTGCCAGGCAGAAAACCCCAAAAAGATGATGGCAGGTAGACTCCTTCAAAGCCAGCAAATATGCTGTACCTTTTGCCAGTCAGATCTGCATTGAAGTTCCGAAGTATAATTAATCACTCCTGTTTTCAATTACCTTCTCCCACTTGATTTTGCAAAGGCCAAAGAGGATATGTTTTATCATATTTTGTCCTTGGAATGAAAGGTTACAATCACAGGACAACACCACTATTCAATTCCTCCTTGCCAATCTTCCAGTAAAACCACCATCATTAGATGTGCTATCAGTATTATGATATCAAAAAAGGTAAGGCTTTCAATATGTGTATTTAAAACACACCCACTAATCAGATAAGTAAAGACTGATTCCTAATGTGAAGCTGTAAACATGAAGAAAGACTGATTTAACTGTGAAGAATTTTACCAAAATTACAATATTAAATAAAAAATTGTTGCTTACAATTTATTAGATGAAGCTGCAAACTTCAAACTCTGCCAGCTGGAAGTCAGATTTAAAGTCTAATAAACTCTATGTTTTGACACCTTGTTTTAATAAATGCTAATGGTGAAGTAACAGGAAGCCTAATATTGGGGGAAAAAAAGAATTGTCAGAAAAAAGATAACAAAACTCTTACTGAACATTTTAACTTTAATGAAATAATATTTGGAGGTGCTATAATAGGAAATGCCTATGCATCTGCTCATGTGCTATTTTTTAACTGGCACTAGAAACTAATATTCACGGGTTTGTCATCTACATTTTGAATGTAGCACTTCCAGTTAATTTATATTTTTTAATGTGATATTTTATAGGACTGTGCACTGAACCAATATGTCATGGAGCTTTCAGGTAGGCTACAGTTGTCTAACTCACCCTATTTCCAATTCAAGGTCCCCCAGGAAATTTTGGTACTGCCCCAAGTACCAAAAAGGTGCTTTTAAAACAAACAAACAAACAAACAAACAAACAAACAAACAAACTTGTGGTGCTCATGTCATAACTTGATGCAAAGGGGCAGTAATTAATTCAGAGGATGTCAGAGGTGTAAAATCAGAGTCATGTTTGATTGCTTCCATTGCAGCATTTCATACAGATGGTACGATCCAGAGATTGCAGCAACACTGAATATTCACCAATCAGACTCTATTGTCATCCAGGATTTACTTTTGTGAATGTGGGAATTCTCTCTTATGAGCAATCAACATTTAGTTCTTAATTATCCTTTTTTCATCCTCCTTCAGTTAGCTTTTCAATCTTTTATTTTGTTTAAAGACATTATTTTCTTTACCTTATTCCTCCTCCCTCATTAATTTACCCTTCAGCAAACTATGCATTCTTATCATTAGCTTCTATTTTTAACTGTATAATAAGTGTAAATATTACATTATTATGTGTCCATATAGTCTTCCTGTTTTTTGTTGCTGTGAGCAGAATATTCCTAGCCCATTTGGGCATACTGAGAAGTGTATAAATATTAGAAAGTTTCATTGCAGAGACTGGTTGGGTGAGATGAGAGGTGAGTCTCGGGCATATAAATATTACTACAGAAAAATAATTACACTACAGAAGCATAGTATACTCTTTCCATGATTTCTCTGCATAATAGTATGCTGTATCATACTTTCCCCTTAGCATGGCTGGAAATCTGGGTCTCCAAACATTGACCCTTATTAAGGGTCTGGCTTTTCAGCCAAAGGTTCAAGGGCAGAAGTTGGTTAGACTGGTCATTTTAATGCAAACTAGAGTGAAGCCATATACAACAGAAGATCTGCCCACTGTCTGTGTCTGTGTCTGTGGCTGCGACTGTGCCTTGGAAGGGGGTAGCTGCAGCTGAAGTGGTCTGACAGAGAACTAGGGAATGCTGCTCCCTGTTTTGCCAATTTCATTCTAACAAACTAGCCTTTATTATCCCACACTTACTAATAAATAGCAGTTCTCTGTTCAGATTTTCTGCAATACTCTCTGGAATTCTCTAGCTTCTAATGAAACAATAACATTTATTTACCGTATGAAGCAGTTATGAGGGCAATAAGCAGCTTAGATGAAAATGTACTACCTCCCCTATTCTGAGCTACTTTTTTTCCCAACTCAATTCTTACAGCAATTTCTGCCCTTCCAACCAGCCTCAATGTATTCCACACTGTCATTATCTTCACAATCAAAGGCTTTGAGGTAATCAACAAGTGAACTTCTCTGTCTCCATTATCCATCTTATGTTAGCTTTCTGATCTCATGTCCATTGGTCTTTTCTGAAAACTGCCTATTCGTTGTTCATCTCTTTCCATCTACGGCTCCATTCCTCTGTGTAAGATTTCAAGCTAAATGTTGCCTGCGTGAAAAAGCAGAACATGGTTTAGTAACTTGTACTTTCTGTTGATTGATTGATCTCTTCCTGTCTCTAGGCCACAAAGTTTTGTTCCATATTTGATGACAGAGAACTGTTAAAACTAACTGCTTCTCCTCCCAAAACTAAGCAATTCAATGAGTATTTCTTCTGTACAAAGTGCTTTTCTATTTGACAGTTGACCTATTGCTTTGTGTATCTCATTTTCTTAGTGAGTCATCTCCTGAATATATTCTCTCTCTCCCAATATTTCTGCTATCCTAGAGTACCATTCGTAAAAGGTTTCAGTATAGTTTTTAATCTTTTATCTCATTTGCCTCTATTAGATCTCTTCCATGATTATTTCTGAGTATTCCTGCTTAGCTGTGCATTTCCTGTGATTCTTTTCTTATATTTAAAAGAACTCTTTCTTTTGATTTTCTTCTATTATTGACTTGATTCAGATACCTGTCTTTGTCTCTTCTTTGCTTTACATTGAATGTTTGCATTCAGCATACATCCTTCTTGTTGCCCATAGCTTGTTCTGAAAGTCACATGGATTTTTTCCACTTTGAAATTTTGGGATTCTTTTTTTTTTGTTTGTTTGCTTTGATTTTCAGTATCTCATCTCTTTGCATAACTTGTCAGGTTCTACTTCACATACATTAAGTGTACTAAATATGTTCCTTATATTGATGCATTATTCCGAATATTTGTCTTCCAAGTCAAAACTTGATGGCACATTTACTTTTATTTACTTTTCTAAGTTTCATATTTTGAGGACAAATGATTTGTGTTCTGTCCCACAATCTGCATCTGGGAGTGTCCTGATTAACAGCTGCAATCTACTTCTCCAGCTTCTGTTTCCTACTGTTCAGTCAATTTGACCCCAAATTTGACCATCCAGTAATGTCCAGATGTCAAATCTGCATATATGTTGCTTGGAGCAAGTGTTGGCAATTTCTCTTTGTGAAATTCTATTAACTGATATCCTGCATTATTGAATGTGGTTAGTCTCCAGAGCCTGAAGCTCTTATAATAAAGTATAGCATGGATTTTCTGACTCCTGTTATATTTATGAAAGGTGAAATAAAGGTCAATATCTGTAGAATGTTCTCATTTTCTTCCAAGTTTGTTTAATATTTGCTGCCTCTAGAATCTATAGCTTTCTTAACAGCTTTAAGTGGTTGTCATAATAAGACTGCTGAATGATCATTGATAGAATTTTTCTTATAAATCAGTGGGATGTCATTTTTTAATCATTTCAGAAATCTGTGTCCTATTGAACAATTATTTAGCCACCTCACATAGCAGCAGCTAACTGTACTTACAAAAAAGTAATTAAAAATCAGATACCTAAACAACGTCATTAACGGTATGAGCAACCTTTTTCACAGAGAACCGAGAAACAAAAAAAGGAAGACCCTAGAATAAGACTTCTGTCTCTCTGGGGTGGAAAGTGTATACTTTTTCACATTGGATTCATTTCTTTCCAAATATCTATTAAGTTAGCTGATAATTATATTTTTTCTGCTTATAGTTTAGTTCAGGGTTTGCTTTTACACTATTAGGAAAAACATATTATTTTTCTCACTGCCCCTATAACTTGCCTTTTTTAAAAAGGTGTACATTTACACAATGCATGATATGAATCTGAGCTATCCCTTATGTGGAGTGTAGATTGCTACTAAAGTAAAATAGTTGGAAGTTGCTTTATCTCTTGCAAATTAATATTGCCCTGTGAATTCTCTTATACATCCCCCACTTCAAAGGGGCATCCATTCAGAACAGGGCTGCCCAAATTCTCTTCTTCCAAGAGAACAAAAGATCTATTTGGATTGTGTAATAGATACTAATATGGGTTAAATCTCCTCTAACTGTCTTTTTGTTCAGAATAATATCAAGGAAGTTAAGTAAGATGTCATCTAATAAGTAAGGTCTTTGTTCCTGAACTGCTGATATAGAGTGCTTACCTAAGTTCTGCTTTGTAAGGTCACAGATAACACCAGTGGGTTTAAAATAATATTAGTGTTAATTCCTTCCTTAGAGTTACATTTAGCTGTTACAACTATCTTCCAAGAGAAGTAATAGTCTAGCCAATCTATTATGAAATACACTGAATGGATTTCAAAAGTAGTTTTAAAAGTTTTCATTTTTAACACCATTAGATGCACTGTGGATTGGCTGAATGTCAACTAAATTATCTTCCTATTGTACCTAGCAATCATTCTGATCTATATGCTGGAACAGTGAAAAAGTTGTCTTAATGAATACATGATTGCTCTTCTAGAAGCCAAGCATCCTGTAATAAATGCATTATTTAATCAACTGACTCTGAGTGATACACAACTCCGCAAATTCATAATTTGGTTTAAAATAAAAACATAGTACCAAAATATTAAAAACAAGATCATATATTATAAAACAACCATAGTCACCTGGAATCAAACAATTACAATCATTACAAAAGGACAGTTAATCTGAATGGAGAGACATAGTAGCCCCACCCAAAGGGGCCTTCACCAACTTTCTGAAGATCAGGAAGGAGGGTAGCATCTACATGTTTTGGGGGTATTATTCAGCTGAAGGGTTGCAATGACTGAAAGGGCACATTTCTACAGCCCCTGTTAGGTGACAATCTCTAACTGAGGGACATGTAAGGATCTAGTAATGCTACTAGATTTTACTAGGTAGACAGAGGTTACTGGGAGGAGATAGTTTCACAGATATCCATACCCTGAACCATTAAGTGACAACACCTTGAATTGTGTCCATAAGCCAACTGGCAACCAGCTCTTGAAACAGCTCTTGAAGCTCTTCAAGACCAGCTCTTGAAACAGAGGTGTTATATATTCTGGGTGATACCTAGTACAACCTGATTGTTTTGCAAAGAGCAGCTATAGTTTATCTTAACTGCTCTCTTTAACTCTAGATTTTCAGATAAAGATATTACTTCATAATGCCTGATGTTTGGATAGAGGTAGAATTCCAGTGGCTGTGCACAATTTGGATACATGTGCTGAAGCACTTGAAATTATTTCATCCAATGATTAATAGGCAGGCAGCAGTCCTCCTAAATCATAGGATCCACAGCTAGCCAATCAGTAAACTTAATTGCTACTTTGGCCACTGGACTCAGTGGAGAGTGTTCATGATGACTTGCACAACCCTACTTTCTATTGCCATAAGATTGCCTTAATTGACAACAGCATAGCTAAAGCAGGAATGAGCTGTATAAAGCAGTGATATTTTGCCATGTTATTTCGGGCAAGGTAAGCAGCCTTTTCCTTATGACCAACTCCATGATTTAGGGTTTCCTCCCAGTGAGCTACCAGGCAGCTCACGAACTCCTCCTGGGGAACCCTCCATTAGACTAAGGTATGAACTATGATATTTACTTAAATCTGAGGTTAATGCATTTTATCTGAAAGGAAATATAGTTTGCACCTTTACTAGCAAAAAGTGAGTCATGTGATAAAAGAACTATAGTGACAATAAAGAAAAGTTTGGAAAGAGTGACACAATATAAGTATTGTGTGGACCCTAATTTCATAATAGAAAAAACAACCTACTTTGCTCTGATCTCCTAAATTTATCTGAAACGGTATGGTTTAGTTCTGAGGGAAAGATTCAGCTAAATCTGAAGCACAATCCTAGGTTCCAGGTTTGCAGAATCAGATATCTTAAGAACAAAGCTTATCTTGAAATCCATAAGGATGGATTTATCAATAGAGGTGAAATTCACCAGAGAGGAAGAAAACAACAACACGCTACCTTTCCTGGATATCCTCATCAGCAGAAGAAACAATAGTAAATTAGAAACCCAAGTTTATCGGAAGACAACATATACCAATCAAGTACTCCATAACCAAAGTAGCAACCCTATCTCCCACAAGGGGAGCTGTGTAAGAACATTATTCAAGCAAGCACAAATGCACTGCAGCAACCCAGAACAGCAGAAAAAGGAAACAGACCACCTATACAACATCTTCCAACAAAATGGATATCCACGCAATTTTATCAAAAAGTGCCTGACCACCCAACTTCCTACAACACAACCAACACAAGCTATGAAAAGGATCATACTGCCATACATCAGAAACGTCTCAGAAACCACCGACAGACTATTACAACTACATGGCATCTCTGCAGCATACAAACCAACAAAATCACTCCAAAATGTCTTAAGTAAACCAAAAGACCCTGTTGCCCAAGAAGAAAAAGCAGAAGTCATCTACAACATACAGTGTAAGGACTGTAACAAACACTATGTAGGACAGACCGGCAGAAGACTAGCAGAGTGCATCCATGAGCACCAACTAGCAGTCAGAAGACATGATGAAAACTCCTTAATCTCACAACACATGGACAGACTTAACCATAGTTTTAACTGGGAAACTGTCAGCTTTTTAGACCAAGCTAAATCCAAAAATGCAAGAGAATTCTTGGAAGCTTGGTATTCAGACAAGGCAGCAATCAACAGATGCATAGAGATAAACAACATACTATTCAAAAGAGACAAAAGACCAGAACATCTCCTCACCAGCAATCATCACCCAGATAAGCAAAGGTTACCACCAGGCACACAATCAAGCAGTAAACACATCCTAATCAAGGAACTACCAGAGGAGCAAAAGAAAACCCCCACCCCCACCAGCACTGGCAAGGCATGCCACAGTATATAAAAAGAGAGCAAACCTCATCCCATTTTAGCACTGAAGATGTTACCTAGTTGGGTAATGAAACGTTTGCAAGAAAAGAACCAAGCTCAGAGAACCCCAAGGACTCCACAGGATGGATTTATGTTATGAGATGTATTATATATTATATGTGTCTCTATGTGCATAGTTATATTAAAAGATCTTACAGTATGATCAGTTGTACAGATGCCCATATCTCCCCGGAAGGTAAGTTCTCCTGCTAAATCAAATCAAATTTAATAGACAGTTTTGTCAACTTCTATCACCCCACTTTGTCCTTGAGGAAACAAGATTTAATGTGGAGCAGCCTGTCAGGCTTAAAATTGTAAAAAGTATATGCAAGCACTTTTGGCACTCTAATAAACCTTTACAGGATGTTGTATCTCAAAAAAAATAAAACAAAAATATATACAGTATATAAAAAATAAAAGAAAGAAATCAGAGATATAAAAAACCAGTTAGGAAAAGCATAAGGTACCTTGTCCATATTTTCAGATCCTATCCTGACTAGCCTTCAGTTTCTACTCTAGAGTCCTCCAAATTTATTGCCCAGTTGAAAAGCAAGAAAGTGATTGAGACACTGGAATCACAGTGGATCTCCTGAAATCAAATTTAGATTGGTCATCTCCTGTCTTGGCCTCCTAAGTCAGTCTTTGCAGATGCCTAAAGAGTGGGTCAATCCAATTCCAATTTTTAAGAAAAGAGACAATAAATGAATGAATACATTTGCAGTACAATATGCAATTTTGCAACCAAAATTATAAATCCCTCCCCAAAATATCAAGAGTTTCTATAAAATGACCATAAACAAAATGCAAGTATATGCACCTAGTGAGGTAAAAAAATTTTGAAACACAAAAAAGTTAAAGTTAAAACCTATTGCTTAATCAGACTCTTTATCAAATTCTTGTTCAAAATTACAAGACAGTACCACTATGTCAGCCCTACTATGATGACCAGACCATGAAAACAATTCCACAGGATATTTACAACTACTTTAATTGATATTGGCTACAATAACAGAAACTTGCAAGTCTGATTTTGCTGCATCTTCTCCTTCTTATAGTTCAGTGAATAAGGGAGATGTCTGTCTGAGCCACTTCCCAACATTATCTTGTTCTGAACTTTAAAAACGCTTTAGTTCCTGTTGCCTCGGCAAGAGAATCTGCATATCTCCATCAAGGTCATCTTCCTTACTCTACCACAATTAGGCTTTCATGAATTCAATAATATAGGATAAGGTGATATGATATTTATTTATTTATTTATTAAACTTGTCCCCACCCATCTCTCCCCAATGGGAGACTCTGGGCAGCTCTCAACATATTAAAACAATAAATAGATATACAATTAAAATCTATAACAGTACAGATCCAACAGAAACCAACATAATAACTTCGTGTATTGGATATAAGTATTGTTAGAAAGTAGTATTAAAAACCTAAACTAATTCAATTTTGGAAAGGAAGTTAGTGCTTTGCTATTACACAGTGAGAGGGTCACATACATAGATTAGAAAGGAACATAAGGACAAATATTACACTCATAATAACAGAGATAAGGTATGCCAATCTGTCACTCCCTCATCCTTCCCTTGCCACCCAGCACCTTTAAGAGATTCCAAATTTCAGCCTTGGTTCCAAAAGAATGATATGATTGATATGATATGATATGATATGATATGATATGATATGATATGATATGATATGATAATATTGTAAATGGCATAAAGAATGGCCTTGAAGGACAATGGGAAGCTCCATTATCAGGGCAATGATCAGACAGCATATTAAGAAAAGTCTATTTCAAGAAACTAATTTGAGAAAACTCCTTAGGCTCCTCCCTAAATTACCGTAATCAACCTGTAACCCGTTGGGTCATCCTTTCAGAGATATTTCCTTACCTAAATAGAGAAACAGAATGACCAAGGGTAGGCAAAAAGGCAATGGGAGTGGAAGCGGCTTCCAACTTTCTGCTGGCTTTCCCATTGACTTTGCTTGTGGAAAGTTGGCAGGAAGTGTTGGAAATCACTCCTTCTCCTTCCGCGCTGACCTGTGGAACTGCCTGCCATTTTTCTGGGGGAAGGGGGAACAAAGGAAGCCATGGGCTGCAAAGGAAAACTGCACCCCCACATTCTGGCATGTCCCCAAGGGCCCTCTACTTCCAGGGAGGAAGAGGGCTCACCTTTTGACTTCTGGTGCCCCCCAGCCAGCCCTACCTCACCAGCAGGCATCCAAGTCACTCCCTCATCCCTCCCTTGCCACCCAGCACCTTTAAGAGATTCCAGCTTTTAGCCTCGGTTCCAAAGCAGCCAATCGCTGCTCGCTCATTGGGCCTTGCTGCAGCCAACTGGGTGCAGCAGTAGGAGCGGGAGTGACTTCCGTCTTCCTGCTGGCTTTCCCACTGACTTTGCTTGTGGGAAACTGGCAGGGAGCATCAGAAATTGCTGCTGCTGCTGCTGCTGCTGCTGCTGCTCCTCCTCCTCGGCTGACCTTCAGAACTGCCTGCCACTATGCTGAGTGGAGGGAAAACAAAGGAATGGCCACAGGTGGGCAAAAAAGCAGTGGAAGCATGAGTGACTTTCAACTTCCTGTTGGCTTCCCCATTGACTTTGCTTGTGGGAAACTGGCAGGGAATATAATATATAATAATATTGATTCCAAAATATTTATCTAACTAGATTTGATTCCCCTTAGAGGAACTCAACATTCAGCATCCTGTTAAACAGAATTTTGCTACTTGTGGTGTAACTTTTGGAACTTTTACATAAATATCATCTGGTGCATTTAGAATATTTTGCAGTGGGAGTCAGCAAATTTCTATGAATCTCTGTATAAAGAATGTAAATGTTTCTAATGCTCCATCCACACATGGGCAGTGGCTTTCGTTTTATCGGATGTCCTAGTCCAAATTCTACTCTGCAAATAAATTGGAGTTAGAGTTTTGTCCACAAAGACTATCACAGTGGAGAACATTTTTATAGACCCTTCCCTATATCTAAATACTTTTTAAACATTTAATCTGCTCCTCATAGAATAGGTCAGATTGCATGCCTACAATTTAGAACATTAGAGGCAAGGTATAGCAACATCCCTTTTTGGATCATTTACATCTATGGTCTTTGGTCTCAGACTATAAATAAACTAATAAAAATTCTGTCCCATCATCTGTACACCTTCTCCTCATTTAGCAAACACATTCTGTTCCAACAACTTGGTCGTTAAGTGAAATGATCACTAAGCAAACACATGACTGAGAGACAGAGACGCTGAGATCACTGTTTGCTGCCATCTCATTTAGAAAAAATTATCTCATACAGTGTCCTGTGTCTGACCTGTTTTTCCCCCTTTTTTTGCCCCCTCACTGGGCAGAGAGATTGCTTAAACAAGCTATCTCTTCCTGAGCTGCTTTTGTCCCCAGCACAGTGCTTCCCTAAAAAGTGCTAACCATAAGCTAATCAGCGACTGTGACATTAATTAGTTGATTAGAACCCTCCCACCCACTGGCACTGCTGCCTGAAACTGAGCAGACCTTAATCAGTTTCACCCAGAAGGCTTTTGTTGTCAGGTGCACAGAATTTGGTTGCAAGTGCATGCATTGCTTGGAAAATGAATTTTTATTATTATGGTTAGTTGCACAGTCAGCCAGATGTTTAGACTGGATTTGGCATTTTTATCCACCTATCTGGGGCCTGGGATAGGCAGATGTTGTTGTTTGATGGTGTTAAAGGTATCGTTGCAGGATGTAAGCTGTTCCAACTAAAGCTGTCTTTTGTCAATGTGAATGGTCTTCAAGTGGTGCTCCAGATGTTTTGGGATTGCACCTAAGGCACCTATTACTATTGGTACTATCTTTGCTTTCTTTTGCCATAGTTATTCTACTTCTATTTGCAGGTCTTTATATTTGTGATTTTCTCCAGTTCTTTCTCTTCTCTTCTGCTGTCTCCAGGTATTGCAGTGTCCACTATCCAGACTTTTTTGTCTTTCTTATCCACAATTGTTAAGTCTGGGGTGCTGTGCAGCAGGTGCTTGTCTGTTTGGATTCTAAAGTCCCAGAGCACTTTAGCTTCTTCATTTTCTATTACTTCGTTTTGTGGTCCCACCAGTTGTTGCTTGCAGGCAATTGGTATTTCTTGCAGATATTCCAATGTACCATTGTTGCTACTTTTTCATGCTGTTGGTTGTAATCAGTCTGTGCAATCTTCTTGCAGCAGCTAACTAGGTGGTCTACTGTTTCTTCAGCTTCTTTGCAGAGGCAGCATTTGCTGTCTGTTGCTGCCTTCTCAATTCTGGCTTTGAATGCATTTGTTCTTAAGGCTTGCTCTTGTGCAGCCAGAATTAGCCCTTCTGTTTCTTTCTTCAACTTTTCTGTTCTTAGTCATTGCCAGGTCTTGTTGTTATCTGCTTTGCCTGCTAGTTTTTTTGTGTACTGGCTATGTAATACTTTGCCTTGCCATATCTCTTTTCTATTCTTATTCTTATTATTCTTATTACCATCGTATTTGCGAATGGTCACTAAATGAGGTAGTCACTAAGAAATTTATAATGTCTCTTCAATTTTCTGTTCTCTAGGCACCTTCAAGTGTTCCTCATACATGTTTCCTCCAAACACCTTTTCATCTTTGTTGTTCTCCTCTGAGGGATTTCCAAGTTTGTCAAAGTCCTTCCTTAAAATATAATGTTCATAAATGGCTGCAATATTCTAGGTGGGTTCCAACCAACATAAAGTACAGAGGAATTATTATCTCTCTTGGTCTTGATATTATATACACCCTAGGATTTCATTTGACTTTTTTTGCAGTTGCATCACACTGTGGCCTTCCTTTTAGCTTATGATCTACCAAGACCCACAGATTCTTTTATTTATATATATATTGCACCCATCCTGTTATCATGGCTTTTTTTTTTCCTACCCAAATGTAGGACTTTCCATTTGTCCCTATTGAAATTCATCATGATGGTTTTTTCCCATTGTTCCAGTTTGTGAAGATTCTTCTGAATCTTGAATCCTAGATCTTGATATTGTCATCTGCTATTCCCCCTATCTTCTACAAATTTGGTGATCATTTTTTCCAGTGCCTTATCCAAGTCATTTTTAAGTGTATTAAACAGCACGGGACCTAGAATGGAGCCCTGCAGTATGCCACTCAACACTTCCATCCAGCTTTATGAGGAGCTCTATTAGTAATCTTTTTGAAAGAATTCACATCATATTTTAAGTTCAGATTACATATAATGAAGCTTTTCTAAAATGCAGTCATTTATTTATTTTCATAGAAATAGGTTTCATTGAAATTAACGGTACTTAATCTAAGGTGGATCTTTAATTGGACTATAAAGATCCTTAATTGGACAAAAAAGAGACTGCCTGAAGTTCACCACCACTGCAAGCCAGTGTGGGTATAGTGGTTCAGATACTGGACAAGGAACAGGAAGACCTGGGTTCCAGTCCACCCTCAGCCGCAGAAGCCCATTGGATAACTGAGCCAATCGTTCTCCCTTAGCCCAATCTACCTGACAGGGTTGTATTTGTGGGGAAAAACAGGTCTTTTACCAGGTTTAAAATTGCAGGTTAAATAAAAATTCTACTTCTACCCTGCACCATCACATCAGTATGAATAGAAGGAAGACTGCAGCGCTCTGAAAGGAATGTCTCGTAGCAGTTATTTACAAATTTGGGCAAGACATGTACAATTAGACAGTACCTTTAGAGCAAAAAATGAATTCCTTTGCAAGGTTAGGGAGGAAAGAACTAAAATGTCTTTTGAGCACAGAATTCCTTGGCAACATGTTTTATCCTGCAGACTGAGAGGAAAGAGTGAGAGAGAACAGAGTTGAGTAGATGAGGATAAAAGCTCTACAGACTACAAGAGTGGCACAAACCGATACGAGAGTCCTAAGCGAAAAGTACAACACTGTACTAGGGCAAGGGGGTGGGGGATGTCAATGTTGTTGAAGGAAAGACATGAATAAGCAAAGTAAGACTGGGGGTTCCGGGTGCAGAACCCAAGGCAAGCCGTGACAAACGTTGTAGCAGTGTTGCTTGCTGCCTCTCTTGGACTCCACTGAAGCTCAAAGAACCCAGTCTCACAGTTTAGCACTCAGCAACTAATGGCCTTGATGCTCCTTAGGAATCACAAATTGGAATGCTGGTTCAGGATCACAAGCAAATGGGTAAGATGAGTTCAGGTCCAATAATAGGATGTTGTGAACTCATTTCTGTCCTTTCTACCAGCACTTCATTCTTCCTCTTAGAGTCTCAGTAGGACATAATTTTCATTTCCCCCCCCAAATGCAGATCTTTAGTATGCATGTTCACAGAGCTGATCTATAGCAAAGATTAAAGTAAAATAATCCAATATATGTCCTGTTTCTTAGTGACTTGGTGAGATGAACCTTTGTATTCTGAATGAAATCCCAATATTACTAAAGTTAAGTGTTGAAATTTTATTGATGGCAAAATCAATATAACCCTTTAGAGAGGTATAATGGTATTTAATTACTCCAAGGTACTGGATTAACACAATTCTCTTAAACATTGCAATAAAATCCATGTATGCTATTTTCCTTCAAGGACATGGTTTCCTTCCTTTGCCTTCACAGTTGTCAACTAATTTTAGATTCTCACTGATGCATTCTAAAAATCAGCCTCAAAATTGAGTGTAGTATTATTCTTATTATATAAAGGACCAATGGAAAAAATGTTTCAAGATTGTGAGGATCTTTGATAAATGATAAAATGTCATATTTATTGAAAGTTAAGATTTAACACTAAATTCAATCTGAGTTAGGCAGCACATTCATATTTGATAAATCTTAAGCATGAGCACAATCTTAAGCACAAACATAATTATTAGTAATTCCTCCAGTGAAAACTGACTTTTTCACATTAAAAAGTGTGTAGGGACTTTACCTGCTTGCAAGATACCTTTTCAAAGTGTTGTTTACATGCTTAGAAACTCAGATACACCATAAAAATTGACTTAGAAATGTTATTCCTTTTTTTTAACCTCATTTTTTTCTTTTGGGTAGGTACACCACTTCACAATCATAATTATATCAATGGCTTGGGTTTCTGAATTGCTTTCATGAGACAGTAATCATTACTGTATTGCCTCATTTTCATTGCAGCAATACAAAATGTAGTTATTGTACAGGTGATCAATAATTTCATATCTGAGAAGGAGATGCACATAATAATTATCCATTTTTCCTGGGTAATGATGCAGAGGGCTAAGATGTAACTACATATGTCAATAGTTGCTAGCAGACATCATTCATTATCTAAAAACACGGAAAATCAGAAACAGGCCTTTCTTACCAAATGGGCAGAATAGTGACTACATATTTTGCCTTACTTCTTGAAATCTCAAAGAGCCAGAGGTGTGCTGGGAATTTGAGTATTATGTCATATCCACCACTGATGATTCTTATATCCCTTCATGGGCACCCTATGACAATTCAGCCTTATGATGATCCCCAAGCCATATGATTCAATGGTGATGGAAAAATTGCACTGACTGCCACTTTCATCTGTCCTGAGTTTATACAATGTTGTAAACTCAGATGAGAAGATGTGCAGTATGGGACTTCGTATTTTGGCTTCAAGCATTTTACATCTAATTTCACAGAAACGTATCTATCCATGTGACATAAGGTGGTACTATTAGGAATATTTATATTATTGTTACATTAAGAAAGTTCCTACTCACATGGCAGTTTATGAGCCTATTAAACTGCACAACATAAAGGAGGGATATCCCAGGACAATGTCAAAGTTATAATACATGACTATTCTGCGTGCCCCATCTTTACTCATGAGTTGTTTTATGTACTTAAGAAACATCTGAAGAGTTTTCCCTGAGTGTATTGTCGAAGGCTTTCACGGCCGGCATACGAAGGCTGGTGTGGATCTTCCGGGTTGTGTGGCCGTGGTCTGGAAGTTCTGTTTCCTAACATTTCGCCAGCATCTGTGACCGGCATCTTCAGAGTGCAGGAGCACAGACAGGAGCAGATGCCGGTCACAGATGCTGGCGAAACGTTAGGAAACAGAACTTCCAGACCACGGCCACACAACCCGGAAGATCCACACCAGTTTTCCCTGAATTCCTAGCTCTGACATTATACCTGTTTATAACTCACCTCTGATACGCTATGCCCCAGATTAGACCAAACCAATTAGGGTTCATTCATAACTTTTATCCTGTTACTGGGGAAGCCTGCTATCTGTCTCCTCTTTCTCATATTAACTTTTACAAATAAAAGCATTGTTACAGCTAAAAAAATTCAGTAACTAGTACTAGTACTACTATGACTACTACTATTACTCTTTTGCTTTATCTCCTCATGTGCTGCCTGAAGCTGCAGATGTCTACCAAATGTTCATTTCAGGCAAATGTTAACCAATATCAGAGTTCTGTTCAGAAATCAAACTGAGTGAAGAGTGAGATAAAGCTGTAAAAAAATAATAAACATGAAATCATCTAGTTCAAGGCAGCCATAGCAAAAGCAGACAGTGAATTACAAAGAGTAACACAAATTAAAAGTCTAGTGAAACTAATGGAATTGACGGAGATGGCGAAATTGACTACTTTGATTAAAGAAAAGACATTGTCTAATTTCATTTCTATTTGAAAACCAGTCTTGGACTTTTTACTTGAGACTCAAAAAAAAAATGAAATTTTGATTTTGGGGCTTGATGACTGATTTCTAGACAAAGTCTAGAAATACTTTGTATTAATCTGTTTTATATTTTTTTTTGCTGATATAGATTTATTTTGTAGTTTTTTTAAAATATTAGAGCAAGAGGTGAATGTATTTTGTATCTATACCTTTACTGAAGAAAGTTGAAAGTTATTTTTTTTTTCTTCAGTGTTTCCTTTCTTTTGCTATTTTCTTCTTTTCTTCTTGATTTTTCTACATTTTATTCTTTACTCAAATTTAATAATATTCTTTTAAAAATAAATAAATAAATAAAAGTCTGGCAACTTTGAAGTCCTTCCACTTCAACGGGGAGGCACAGCATATCCCAGCACCACTAAAGCTTGACTCAGCATAAGTGTTTATTGATTGGTGTTGAGTTGGGACCTTATGGTTCTTTTGCTCCATTAGAAAGGGTCCAATCCAAATTCCTAAGGGTTCTGTTTCAAACAGCCTTATATGCTCCTAAGGTAGCATTAAGGAGAGAGGGAGGACTGTTGAAATGTTGAAAGTTGAAATGGGAGCATGGATTTGTATTATTGCTGTGTTGAAGCTGTTCTTTTCAGAAGGTCTGGGTTCTTTTCCCCTTGCAGACAGTTATGAATCAATATGGATAGGACAATTCTGCAAAAGTTGCAGTACTATGGTTTTTCTAGGAAGGCCTTTCTGATAATGTGCTATAATGATTCCATTGCCTGAATCTTTCCAACTGGGAGCCTTGTAGCATTACTAATGGTAGATCCATCACACATAAATGCAGAAAATTAAAGCGCAGGTAAAACAAGGACAATCTGTAAATAAATTCTAAACAAAACATGGACAATGTTTCCACTGAATATTTCAAATGCTATGCAGACCATAATCATATACTCCCACAGCTTAATGTGGAATATGTTTTATTATATTTTTTAATAAATATTAGCACTTTTAATACATATGCCTCTAAATTTGAAAGAAGAAAATATTTAATTGTACTTTGATTCAGATGGCACTAGTAAAGATGTCTGTTGTATTAAATTTGAGGATGAAAACACTTGTTTTATTTCATAAGGTACAGTATGTGTCAAGATCAATGCTTATTGTATTGTGTTACTGTGTTAAAAGTAAAGTAAAGAAATATAACGTTGGTTTATTTGATTAACCATATATATATATGTTGTTATTTCTGGTAACTCTTAATGGGCTTTTGCTGATTAGAACTGAATGATGAGGCTTTAAGAATTTATTTATAGATAAGAGATGAGATATGGGCAGAAGAGATAATTTGTTGTAGTATCAGAGAAGTTACTGAAATTGTTTGTACCTGTGATGAAGGGGGAAGTCATTTCTTTATATATCTCTTTTCTTTTTTTCTTTACTATATTTTTTCTTTCTTTTTAATTTTTTTCTCTGCACTTTTTATTTTTTTACTCTTTTATATTTTTCTTAGTTTGTATCAGCTTTTTATCTTTGTATCTGTAAATTTTAATTAAAAATTATTATTAAAAAAAGATCAATGCTTATTGTATGTCTATAAGTCAAAAGAAAATAATTTCCCTTTAAAATTCAATTAAAGAATACAAGTAGGAGATAATGGCTTAGTTTAAGAATTGATTTTTGTGTAAGTATTATATAAAAACTGTAAATAAATACTGGTTTTCATTGATCAAATTTAGTCTTTAATTTGTTCTATAAAATGGATAATGAATTACTCTGGGGTTATGCTGATTTTCTTTTAATAAGCATTTATTACAAGGCAGTTCTGGCACTTGTATTGATATTGTTTCCTGAAAGATAGCCTTGTAATTTTAAAATTCCAGCATATTGTAATATTTAGTTATTATGGCTGTGGCCAAGGCAATGGCTTCATACATGGAAAGGTAGATTCAATTCTACTCCCCCATCCATGTCCCAGGACAATGGACATAGTAATGCTCTATCAAATTCCTTAGAATAGCAGGTGTGTGAAGCATTTTTCTCACCACACTTCAGCCACTCTAAATGCATTTGCAATGCCCAAACTTCATTACTTCCCCCAGTAGGACAGTAGAAATCAAATCTAGAAGAAATGGATAGCCAGATTATTGCTAGATGACAACATGAAGAGAAAAGACAGCTGAAAGGTGCCGGACTGATCAGAATCAAAATTCCATAAGATGTTGCAGGCATTAAGTGTTATTTCATCCTTTAAAAAGAAGCTGAAAGACTGTAAATCAACTGGCTAGCATAGAAGGGAATACTAGTGGTTAGGTCTATGTTAATTCACCACTAGGGCTGCAACTTTTAATGTAAAACATGAAGCATATAACCCTGGATTGGGCTGGGAACTTCAAACAGAACAAGTTGAAAAAAGGTACTTCACTTTCTTTATAGGGTGATTTGATTATGTGCTATCAGGTTGGTGTTGTCTCTCAGTGACCAGAGAGTGTAACAGGGAAAACTGTTGCCTGCATGATTCTGGTTTTTGTAGGTATAGACATATCACAGCATCTGAATATATTTTCCAAGGCCTTCATTGCTACCCTACCAAGTGCGAGTCTGTAGCATATTTTTTGACTGTTGGTTCCTCTACTGTTGATGCTTGATCTTAAGGCAGAAGCTATCCATCACTTCAATATCTTCATTGTCAATTCTAAGGCTGGTGCTGTACCTGTTGTCATTAGTTTGGTTTTCTTTCTATTCAATCTTAGCCCCATTTTTTTTCATTGTGCTTCTTGACTTTTATTACTAGGGCTTGTAGATCATTTGCATTTTCAGCTATTAGAATAGTGTCATCAGCATTAGTGTTATCTTCTCTTAATCCGGTGTTCCTCAGTATATATTCAGCATATAACATAGGGTGATACTTCTTCAGTTATGTCCATCACTAATAAGTGCATCAATTTTTTAGGGAATCATCACAACAATGGATGGATTTAATATCCTCCGGCAGAGGATCTTGTTTCGTCCATGTTTCATTTTAGAAAATGATAGGAAATATCCTACTTTGTTCCCTCACAATACCAAAGTAGGTTTACTAAAATTCCTCTAATTTGAAAAAAAAAAATTGAAATCCTCAAATAATTTTTGCTTTGCTGTTTGTCTTGCATTTCTAAATGATAGAGGAAAAGAACAAAGCAGGTACCATCTGTTCTCTTGCAAGTCTCCACAGAGGAGAAAATTCACTATGTACATTACTTTTAATTGCCTTCCTTTCATGGGAGTATTTATGTTAATCTATTTAAAGACATACTCTAGTCCCATCAGTCCATATGGCAGAAATGCATATTTTTAAGCAAGAATGAAAATAGTTTAAATTATGCAGTAAGAAGTAGTGAGCAAACAAATGAAAGGTAGTTGGTAGAAGTTAATAAAAGAAAAAACTAACTACCGTATTTTTCCGTCAATAAGATGCCCCCATGTACAAGACGACCCCCATTTTTCCAACCCCAAATTAAGAAATCAATATTTTAAAGGTAGTGCAGAACCCATTTTTATTTAGTTAACATTGACCTGATACACTTGGTGGGAGGAGGTCCAAACCGTCTCTCTGCAGCTTTATTTCCATGCTCTTTTGCATAACTGATTACATTCAAGCATGAGTGAAACTGCCGATAGCTTCTCTCTGCAAACAGCCTTCTCTAATTGGTTTGTTCAGCATCAGCTGACGTCAGTTACATAAGGCTTGTGATTGGAGGAAGTCTGTTTGGGAGACAAGCTATTTCACTCGTGATTGGAGGCTAGCAATAGGAGGAAGCCTCTTTGCAGAAACAAAGTATGGGCAGTTTTGCCACCGCACGGTTCTCTCCTCGCTGACTTCCTTGAATAAGACGCCCTTCAATTTTTAGGGTAAGGATTTTAGAAAAAAGTATCGTCTTATAGTTGGAAAAATAAGGTAAATCTACTTTACATTATTACAGTTTTCTGGGGTTCATATACAGAATCCAAGAATGGATATTTAAGAGAAGGTTTATTTTGGAAGTCAATATGCATTTTTCCCACATAGTGCTAACATACACATGTTGATCAGTTTTACAGTGTAATACAAACAATAGCTCTATGCATAAATCAGTACAGAATTAACAAGAATAGAAAACCACTCCAACCATAATCCATACCTGACAGCTTTTAACTTACTGCTATCATCTTAACGGGAATTTAGAACTAAGCATCTGACTTGCTTACCTTTTAAGCTGAACAGTCCTGGACAATCAGCAATTTTCCTAGGACCTTTGTAAGGTCCTGGAAGCTGCATACATATCTGGACCCCGACTAATGAGTGATGCTTCCTCCTGAGCATAGATCTCAATTATTTTTATATGGTTCCTGACGTCTTCCTCATGTGATTCACTGATTCATCCATGCTTATGTGAGAATAAAGCTATGTAACAACTGAACATGGCAAGAAAGGTATGCCACCATGATGCATAATAAACTCATGATGAAGTGGAGAATGTCTCTGTTTGAACAGTAGGTGTGAATACATGCAGAAAGAAAACAAATTTTAATCAATTAATGAGGGTCATGTGAGCCATACAGAGGGCTTAATTTATGGAGACTTATAATAAAATTGCAATAAATGGGAGAAAAAAATCAAAATTTTGAGAGGCCCCTTCAGACAGCTAGGCCCTAAATTGTAGCTTGCCTAAGCTTATGTCTAAATCCAGCCCTGGTGAGTAAACTGATTTGTAAGAATCTAGAATCATCTTTATCTCCCCAGTCACAGCTACTTAAAATTCTAACCTTTTTTCATTTTTTCATTTATGTGTTCTCAGCTTCCCTCCAGGGGAGAAAAGGAAAAAAAAGAATTCTATAATCCCAAAGCTATAAATGTTGTGTCAGTCTGAAAATTAAGTCTAGAATACTCAGCAATCTTGAGATTTCTTCTGCTGTCTTTGGGCTCTTTCTCATGACCATGTTAAAGTTTATTATTCCAGTCCTTTAACCAGCAGAAAACTGTGTGCTGCCTCAACCACCATGCCCTATTCTTCCTTGGAACAATGCAGAAGACTGATGCTATCCTTAAAGATTTAATGCAGGACAATTTAAGAGCATCAACTGGTGTATTTCTCAGGCTTCATTTTGCTTCCCAACTCCTCAGTATGTTTATTACCACATAGACATTCAGCAGCAACAACAAAACATTTTAACAAATCCCTGCAACTTCTGTGTAGGAACTTAAGGTCAAATCTGATAACAGGAAAAATCTCTAGCACTGTGAGTATTGTGAGTATTCTACATTTAGGATCAGGCATCCTCTCAACTGCTATGCTCCCAAATTAAAAGGATACCAGATGTTCTATGGATTATATTATATTGAATTGGGGTAATTAAATTATCCAATATTAAAATAATAATATTATATTGATTGGGGTGAAAAGAAACATGTCTGTTGCTATGTATATTTTAGACATAGTTGTTCTGTGCTTGTGGATATAATGTTTTATAGAAATAATTATGTATAACAGTACAGATAGTCCTTGACTTATGATGACAATTGGGACTGGAATTTCTGTCACTAAGCAATGCAGTCGTAAAGTGCAACTGCATTGCTTAGTGATGGCAATCCCTGCAGACCTGATTCATTAACTGAATATCATGGTCATACAACCAAAGTCAGTGGGGAATCCAGCAGGAAATTGCAAGTCCTAGGATGACAGGCAGGTAAGTGGCTGCTGCCAGGTGGGGGAGAGAGTGAGGGGGGGTGTGGGGGTGTGGGGAGGGTGCACAGGAGTGCACGAGAGGTGCCATGTGATCAGGAAGGGTGCACAGGGCTGCGTGGAAGTGCGGTGTGGGTCAAGAAGGGTGTGGGGGGGGGGGAACGAGTAGCTGGTGTGCTTCCCTCTGGGGAGGGTGCATGGGTGGGAGAGACTTAACCCAGCAACTTGTGACCTTCCCTGCAGGCTTCCCCACTGACTTGCTGGGGAAGCAAGCAGGAAAGGTTGCAAATTGTGATCACATGTTCACGGGGTGCTTGGCAATTGGTTGTAAGTGCAAATGGGTTGCCAAGCGCCCATATCACAATCACATGATTACAGGGGTGCTACAACGGCCATAACTGAAGGGACTGGTCATAAGTCCCTTTGTTCAGCACTGTTGTAACTTCGAATGGTCACTGAATGAATGGTTCTAAGTCGAGGATTACCTGTAAATGTGTCAAGAGTTATTTCCTTCACAAATATGTTATATTCCATCTTTTGTTTAAGATATATCTGAAATTAATGGCAAATATGTCTGGTCAAAAAGAACAAGCAAAACGTGGTAATATAGAGCTTTTTTTTAAGTAGGAGGATTAAATGTGTGCCTTGTGTAATTAGTGATGAGACAAATTGTGTTTGGGCCCTTAGGGATTAGAATTAAAATCATTTTACTTTTTATATTTAAAATTAAGGAAACACTATGGATGTAAGAATAATCACTGGGAGCAAAATAGCCTGATCTGGCAAAACAGCCTCTTCATTAATACAGACAGGCAGCATCATTCTGAATTCAAACCCTTGCACAAAGAAATGATATATTTGAAAAAGCTGTGTGTGGGGAAAAAAAACTACTCTATGCGAGAAGTAATTAGATTTTTAATTTTTTTAGTATACAGTAGTAGTATTTAAAAAGTATAGATCTGAGAATGTTTCATAAAAAACTAGGAATATTTGATGGCACATAACCAATCAATAAAAAATTGGTGGCTATCACTGATGACAATACATCCCACAATTTAAGTATATGTTAAATCTAGGCAACCAGGGTTTGTTTGCAGTCTGGTTACTTGTGTATTGCTTTTTCTGATTTGCTTGTTCATTGATCCATTGATTTGCACACTTTTCCTCTATCATGCAACATTTTTATTTCACAGGTCTATTTACAGCTGTAGCAGTGTGCGCACTTTTTTCTTAATTGCCCCTAAATGGGGAGTTCATAACTGAAATTGGACAGCTCTGTTGCCATGATTGCTAATAGAATCTGTGCAGATTTCATGTCATTTGGAACAGAGAATACACACAGTAGAATTAGGATTTCCACTGAAAATAATGGGAAGTATACAGGATGTCTCTGCTTAGAATAACTTACAAAACAGGACTTGTCCAATGTTTCTGAAATATGGTATATTTAATTATATACAGACAAAGATGATGTACAGATATTAAAATGATATGTATGTGTATGTAGTGTGAAACTTTCATGTCATTTGGCTGGAAAATGGGAAAGTTATAGCCAGTAGAAAATAGTGTTGATCTCAACTGTAATTAATGCAAGAAACAAATCAAAGTGAAATTGCATTTCACTAAAATGAAGATAAATGTAAAAATAAAATTAATGTGAAGCTAAATAGCATTAAAATCAAATAGCTTTAAAAAGGAATCTCTAAAGATGTCTCAGTATTTCATTTCATTATTAAAACCCTTACAGAGCAATACTAACTTTCCTTCAAAGTCCATTTCTTCAACACCAGCTCTTAATGACTAAAATGGATATTAGGAGGGGTAGAAACAGACTTTCAGGTGGGTTGGTAGAAGGTCCATTTCTTTTCCTCCTCTGCTGTAGGTTAGTGACAGACCTAACATTAGAATGATTAGTGTACCAATTAACTTTGTACCAGAATATAATTAGCACATCCATTTTTAAGCATGGGTACAGTGATTGATTGCTGGCCTAGCGAGTTCCAAAATTTGGCGCCACTGCTATAAAACTTTTACAGATAATCCTTGGATTATGTCCATTCATTCGACAAACTTTTAAAGTTGCAACAGCGCTCAATAAGGGGGACTTACAACCTGTCCTTGAAGTTCCAGTTGTTGCAATGTCCCCATGGTCACGTGATTGTGATTTGGGTGCGGTGAGCTACAGTCACGTGATCATGATTTTCAACGTTCCCTGCTGGCTTCCCACAAACAAAGTCAATGGGAAAGCTGGCAGGAAGTCAGAAGTCGCAGCCACCTGAGGTCCTGTCAGGCCTAGCCCAAGGAACTCCAGGAGACCATGTAGATTCGGTTCAGCAATGTTTATTAGCTACAATCTCTAGCAAGAATCTTCCCAGACTGAAACCTCAGTTCCCAAAGTCAGCCAGTCACAGTGTGAGTTCCTCAGGGAGGTGCCAGCCTCATCCTCTTATCTCTCCCTCGCCCCTCCGGAGACGAGAGCATGTTTTCCTCCCTGAGTTTGGCCTTCATAATTCCATTCCTTCACAGGTCCTCACTTAAAGACCCACACAATCCTTGCTTAACGACAGCAACCAGGATTGCCATTACTAAGCAACACAGTCACGTGACGCCGCACTTTATGACCACATCACTTAGTGATGGCAATTCTGGTCCCAACTGCCTTCATAAGCTGAGGACTACCTGTATTCTAAGCTGTACTGTGTATTATAATAGTTAGCACACTAATGGTGGCACTGAACAACTTCTAGCATACTCGTAAGTTCATTGCCAAGGGACAATTCAGTTTTTCAAAATAAAACTCAAACATGTTATTTAATAGGACACTTAAAGCAGAGAATATGATTTACAATATGTTGATGATACCCAATTATATGTTTTGATCCCAGGCCAGCCAAAAGAAGCTGTTGAGGTCCTATCCCAATACCTGGAGGCTGTGCAGGCCTGGATGGGGAGGAGCCACCTCAATTCTACCAGGTGTTATGGCCCTGCTGGACATGTTCTTGGACGGGAAGGAAGTGGCGCCAGGGGCATCTGGGGACAATAGACTTGGTGTGGGTGATTCCAATAATGGTAGAGCCAATGACTCCACCAGCAAGCCCCAAGGATGCCTTGCCTGTAGCCACTGACAGCCTCTCAGACTCTGAAGTCCAGACACCCAATCCTAAGCAGAGGCAAGTGATAAAGATTCAACAACAGAGAGCAGAACTCTGTAGATCTGAGAGACTTGCCAAGAAACAACCTACAGAAGAGCAGATGCTAAGGAGTAAACTGTCAAAGCTGTGAATTGGGTGCAGGCTCAGCATGGCTGATTTATTGGACTCACTCCCTGGGAGCAGATGCTAAGAACAACTTTTCAAGCCTCAGCCCTGTTGTGTTTACCTTGTTGTGCTGTGCTTTGAACTCTCAGTTTCACCTTGCCGTATCTTATCTTTTCCCTTTGATTTGTCACTTTTTTATTGGATTCCTGGTCTCAGCCTGAGCCAAACCTGTGACTACACTTATAGTTGCCATCTTAAATATTGGTAAAAAGGACTCTTTCCTTCTAAATGTTCTGCCTGTGTTTACATATCACTGGACTGTGGCAGGCATCCAGTTTGCTATCTTGTTGGCTGGCAGCCAACAGTACCAGCACAGAAAACCAAGACTAAGTGGCTGTGGATATTAGGCTCCCCTGAACTCAGGGATTTTCCATCTGTACTCTTGGATGGGGTAGCACTTTTGCATTCAAGAATGATACACAATCTGGAGGTCCTCTTGGGCTCACAGCACTTACTTGCAGAGCAGGGGACAGTTGTGGTCAAGGGCTATGCACAGCTCTATTTAGTGTGCCAGTAGTGCCCTCTTCTGGATTGGGAGATCTTGCAGTCAGTCACTCATGCCCTAGTCACCTCATGGCTCAACTTCTGTAAAGTACTTCAGATGAGGCTGCTCTTGAAGACCATCTGGAAGCTTCAACTGGTCTGGAATGCATCTATGCGGGCAGTGATGGACATGCCTCAATATGCCCACACGACACAATTGCTTCACAAGCTGCACTGGTTGCCAGTATGCTTCCAGGTGTGGATCAAGGTGCTGGCCATCACCTATAAGGTCCTATATGGCATAGGGCCAGGTTATTAACCTATATCCCATGGTTTCTGCCTGGTGAGCTCTGGGTTCCTTCTACTGAACAGTGCCATGTATCAGGACCCAGGAAGCACACCTTCTCTGTCATAGTGCCTGCCCTCTGGAACGAGATCCCCCCGAAATCCATGTGGCTCCCACTCTGTTGGCATTCCATAAGGCCTTGCTTTCTCAGGCCTTGGGTTAGGGTGGATGGAGCACTGTGTTGGATGTGTTTTTGTCTATGTCTTTCTCTATGTATCAAGTGACCAGATCCCATCTTGTTTTGTGTTGTATTGTGTGTTTTTGTTTATTATATTTTGAGCTGCCCACCATTGGTTTGGAATTAGGCAGCACCTAAAGTGAATGAAATAAATCAAATAAACCTGGATAGAAAAGAAGTAAATGAAAGTAAGGCAGTTACTATAGTCCTTTTTGGTTGAGATACCAAGTTAGAGCATTTTAATTCTCCTAGACATTTTAAGCCTAATATTTTAAACTTTCTGATCCCTTTAAACTTTCAAGTGCTTTGCAAATGCTAGCAGAATAATAGTGTAGTGGTTTAAGTATACAATTCTTGCCTCTACTTGTACAACCACCTATGTTAGGAATGTCTTAATTTTCACAACCTGATCCAAGGGGACATTCTTCTATCAGTTTCTAATGGGATCGTATCTCCCCTGAAGAGAAGGTTCATAGCATGGGAGTTCTTGAAACCCACTTTATCTTTAGAAAGCAGCAGGGCCCTTTTTACCAAATATCTCTTCTTTGCTACTACTTTGCTACCACCCTTGGAAGGACTATTCTAGCCATGGCTAAGTGATGTTTCTGAAGGACATGACTGTATGGACATGCTACTAATTCCAGAAGGCATCTCTCAGAATTGTATCTATGAAGTGCATTTTGGTAGCATTTCAGCAGTTTCGTGAGTCAAATTCAAATGCTCCTGCTTAGCCTCCAATACTTCCGTATCATCTGACTGAATTTTAAAATCAGCTGCTGATTGTCTCCCTAAAGGCCTGTCTTATCAGAGAAGAGGCTGATAGGGGGTTGTACACGAGGGTGTGCATGTGTGCTTGAGAAAGAGACAGCGAAAGAGTGCTTAGAGGGACAACAATGGTGTCCACGTTGGGAAACCTCTCCCCAAATAGGGCCATCTTTAAGTTAATTTAGAATCATGTAATTGCAACTGGCCATTCAGATTATAGAGTCTAATCACCTTTTAGGCACCAGCATTACTGGGTGAAAACCTTTTAATTCATCTGCTAACAGAACCACTGGAGGAAAACAGTGGCATAAATGTGCACTTGTATGGCTTCTCCCTCCCCCTGCCACCAGTTTAGGGGAAGTGAGCTAGAGGGAGTTAGATAATTTGGGAAAGATCATCATAATTCTAAGTTTTTTTGTTTTTTTAAAGTCAGGATAATTACACCACAGTTCTCCTAAACTGCATGACTATAATTTTGTGCCATCAGTGACCACTCACATATGACAAAAAGACCTAAAACAACATACATATGTTTTATTTATATATTTATAAATAAGTTATAAAATAAGATATATTTACATAGTTATAAAATGCTAAAACTAAGACAATATTTTCTTGCATAATACAATGGCAACTATAAGAAATTTTGTGATTCTTCTGGACATGTTAATGTTGCAGTCTGATAATACAAAGCAAATAAAATCCTCAAAATAGGTGGAACTTCAGTTACCAACCTGAGTTATGAGTGGGATGCAAGTTGGTACAGAAAGGACATTGAGGAAACGCATGGGCTAAACT
This sequence comes from Liasis olivaceus, assembly GCA_030867105.1. NCBI lineage: Eukaryota > Metazoa > Chordata > Lepidosauria > Squamata > Pythonidae > Liasis > Liasis olivaceus. The sequence continues at coordinate 64,470,826 of CM061351.1, forward strand.
CTCAGGTTCCTCCAATTATATTGATTTGTTTATACTTTTCCTCTAATATTGTGGTGGGCAAGACGTTACAATGGGCTAAAAAAAGAGCTTTAAAAACATGCTGATGAGCGCTTCCATGCCTCGCCACTGCTGCCAGATCTAGCCCTGCCATCCCTCCGCTAGCTGCCAAACAGCTGAATAGCACGCCAGCTATTCCTTTGCGGCGCACAAGGATTTTTAATTTATCAGTATGGCCCTTTCCCCTCTACAAGTTGGAAAGCAAGCAAGCAAGCACAAAACCTCAGCATTATTATTGACTTTAGCAGAAATATATTTAATTTGTGCATGCCAGATTCTATAGGTTTGCTATATTGCATGTCTTGATACTTACAGAGCAAATATTGATGTTTACTTTAAAAAATAATTAAAATAAATCAGTTTGTCAGAAACCAGATTATATCAAGCCATATTTCCCACCCCCATACATCTTTTTATGGTGGTGGTGGGGAAATCCATGTTAATATCAGAAAGATTTCTGAAAATCAGGGTTTGTTAAGACTAAAATATATTTGGAAGCCTTATCTATTCATTCTATTAATATCAACAAGCTTAAATTACCATTGTTTTTATGGTTTTTTAAAATCTTTATCTGAGAGCAACAGAGTGTTTCAATGCAGTACAGCCATCAACAAATGCATAAATAAAAAAATGGAACCTTTAAAGAGGTATCTGATACATTTTCCTGAAAGCTGCCTAAAGTTATTTGGATAGGTGGATGTGTTTGAAGTGCCTTGAAAATGCATCTATGTGGAAGCACATTATTTCCTGGCATACATTACCTGAGTGCTTATGTCTTGCATTTTGCATGAGTTATGGTAATATTTTCCAGCGATCAAAAGAATTCTAACTTGTTCTCCAGATGTATTTCGTTTAAAATATGTACCATTCAAGGCAGCAATGGGCATGAGTACAGCTACATACTCTTTTTATCTATAATCCACCAAAATTTCTCAATATTTTCTTTAGCTAGAAAAATGCTACTACCTGCATTATGATAGTATGCTAATTTGAAGGTTAGAAGAATGTGTCTGATTAGCAGCTATTTCCATTTCCTTTTAATAGCCTAGCTTTTTCTTTGATCATCTTGCATATTTCTTTGTCTTGATGACTTTGCAGTATGATTAAAACATAAATTAAAATAAATTGACTCTGCTTGGTCCTGAAGCTCAGTGAACAGTTGCAGGAGCAGAAAAGAGACTGGAACTCTTTTTTTGGAGTCCTTGGTGAGGTTAGTGATGACTAGTGGGCCTTCCTGGTTATGGCACCCCAATGCTTGCTTCAGAGATGTTCACCTGGCATGAATTTGATGTATTTTGCTGAAAACAGTTTTATTCACCCAATTATCATAGGTCACTTAAATCCTCTGTGCTAATCTGTGTGCTTTTATAAGGTGTGTGTGTGGGCATGGGTGGGTGAGTTGGTGCCTTTGAGTCAGTGTTGACTCCTAGGGACTACCTGAACTAGTCCCTGCAGTTTTCTTGGCAAGATTTTTGGAAGTTGTTTGCCCTTACCTTCTTCCTAGGGCTGAGAGAGAGTGATTGGTCCAAGGTCACCCAGCTGGCTTTGTGTCTAAGGCAGGACTGGAACTCATGGTCTCCCAGTTTCTAGCCTAGTGCCTTAACTACTGCACCAAACTGGCTCTCTTTAATAGTTGCTTGTTATTATTTGATTTGCTGTAAGCCACTCCAAAACTTTTTGTGGTTGAAACAATGGTGTACAGATTTTTAAAATGAATCACCATCACCAGGTAGAACCATAACATTTTCTAAAGAAGTTGACATGTAATGATATGTGGCAATGACCTTGGGAGACAGGGGAAAGAGCTGCAGCCAGAGGAACGGACGGATAAGAGGCAGCTTAGACCACAGCAGGAATGTGGGCATGGCAAATGTCTCAGAAGGGACCCTCCCTAGTCTCTTGGATTGTAAAGATGATGGAGAAGAAATATACTTTCAAACTTGAAAAATTCTGTTAATGTAACTTTACGATAAAGTAGAATTAGTTCATTTGGGCATGCTTCTTGTCTGGACTACCTTGCAAGGCTAAAAGTTCAAGGTAGACCAAGTCAGAAAACAGATTCCACCAGAATGCTGGAATTCTGCTTTATAAGCTATAGTACAGGTAGTCCTCGCCTAATGACTCTTTGTTTAACAATGGTTCGAAGTTACAACGGCCTTGAAAAAAAGTGCTTTAGACCTGTACTCACACTTATGACTGTTGCAAACCATTGCACCATCCCCCATGGTCACGTGATTGCGATTCACAGTGTTTTTTACAAACGTCATTAAGCAAATCACCATGGTTGTTAAGCAAATCATGTGGTTGTTAAGCAAATTGTGGCAAAAAAGTCCATTGGGAAAGCTGGATTAACTTAACGACCATGTGATTCACTTAACAACCACATGATTCACTTAACGGCTGCAGTGATTCACTTAAAAACCATCGTAAAAATGGTTGTAAAATTGGGTCCGGTCACATGGTGACTCACTTAATGACCATCCCACATAACGACCAATTTTCTGGTCCCTATTATGGTCATTAAGCAAGGACTACCTGTAACAGAATCTTGAAAACTTGATTGTGTTTTTCCTTCCCTTCTCCCTACCCCCGGAAGTTAGTTTTGAGTTTCTTTCTAACATTTTCTTCAATTTGCAGACTTAAAACATGTTTTGTAACCGTCAACGCATAGTTTCTCCAAGTCATCTCTGTGGCTTACCACATCTAAATTCTTTGTTTTAGTCTTCACTGAACTACTTTTGTGGAAGGGTCTAAAACCCTGAATTATATAAAGCTAGAAAGAAATGGAGAACTAAAAACTAATCAGCTTGCATTTCATACTTCTGTGAGGTGTTAGTTATGATTAAAAAATAAGGCACTGATCCCTTGATAAAAATAGTGATATTACCACTAAAATGGGTATTGTTAGTAAATTATTGGGAAGTAAACAATATACTGCCAGTAATGAAAAAGTGAACTAGGAAGCAGCCAGGAAATTACAGTAGTCTAAAATCTGTGCAGGTTAAACTAGTAGAAAGCATTATTAAATAGAATGAAGCATTTAGCCTCCCTGAAAAAGAATCTGGAAGTTGTAGTATCAGGATACGTATTAGAAAAAGACAATTCATCAGGCCTTTCTAGTTGGGTCAGACGTGAGGCTCAGTAAAAGAACAAGTCATAAGCCACCTTGGTTGCATTAGTGAGCTGAGATGTCACAGTTTCTTGAAAGAAATGATGCCTCCGAGCACGTTTGTGTACAACCGATTGTTCCTACATGTATTCTAAGGTAAGATACAAGTGTCTAGGAGGTAAACATGCCACTGATGCTGTTAGGATAAACACTCTGCCAGAAGATGTCATACCCTCACTATCTCAGTATGCAGATCTTGCTGATGACAGCTGTCAATCAACTGAGACAAAAATAATTCCTGTACAGGCAAACTAGGACGGACACAGAAAAAGAGAAGCAGAAATGTAGTAGTTCTGTGTTGCTGTGAGATTAATCCACAGACTATCATGCGCCTTAAGGGAACACTATAAAGTGAACCCTTGGTGGGGGTCGATCCTGGAACCTGACCATGTCATCCTGGAATTCACCATATTGTAGGCAAGGAGAAATGACGGCAGTCAGATTAGTGTCTTAGATTTCAAGAGAGCTGACTTCAACAAGCTAAGGGAAAAATTCAAAGGATGGAAATCCTGAAGGGAAAAACAGTTCCAAAGGGTTGGGGACTCCTGAAAAACAAGGTAATTAAGGCCCAAACACAAACAATACCAAAGTGAAAGAAAAATGGAGGAGAGCTGATGAGGCCAGTGTGGTTACATAAAGGGAACTCTGATAAACTGAGAAACAAAAACTAGCTTGAAAAATGGAAAGAGGGGTATATAACAAAAGCAGAATATGAGGCAATAGCTCAAAACTGTAAGGATAGGGTTAGGAAGCTTAAGGCTCAGAATGAGCTAGGCTTGCAATGAATGCCAAAAATAACAAAAAAGGATTCTTTGGGTATGTGTGGAAAAAGAGGTAAGTCAAAGTGATGGTTAGTCTGTTGGCTGGAGAAGTAGGCAAGGTAGTGATGAGTGACACAGAGAAGGCTGAACTGTTTAATTCTAATTTGGACCAGCCTTTTCATAAATGGAAAAAGTGATCCAATCTGTCAGAAGCCACACGAAGGTGGGCTTGGGAGGGATGGTGGGCAGAACAGAAATGCAGATCAGAATAGATAAGGAATTGTTGAGGGAACACCTAGCTGATTTGAATGATTTTAAGTCCAGATGGATTACATCCCAGAATGGTAAAGGAACTGGTAGATGTGATCTTAGAAGCACTGACAGCATTCTCTGAGAACTTCTGGAGTACCAGAAGATTGCAGAATGTCATTCACATCTTTTAAAAAAGGAGGAAAAGTAGATCCTAGAAACTAATCAGCTTGACATCATTACATGGGAAAATCCTAGAAAAAATTATCACTTGGTGGGTTTGCAAGCACTAAGAAAGAAACCAGAAGCCAGCATGGGTTTGTTAAAGACAGGTTGTGCAGACAAATCTTACTGCTTTTTTTTTTTTTTTTTGTCAAAGTGACTGGATTAGTAGATGAAAGGAATGCAATGGATGTACTGTATTCAGCAAGGCATTTGATAAAATTGATCTTGATAAAATGGAATTATATGGGATGGATAGTCCCACTATCAGATGGATTCATAGTGGGTTGAACAGCCCTACCCAATGTGAGTCCTTAATGGATTTATGGAGGGAGTGGTTACTGTCAGCCCCACTGGGTAGACCAGACCAGGAAATCAACTCCACATAAGGCTAAAACTACTTTTATTGATTGGCTACAATAACAGAATCTTGCAAGTCTGATGGTGCTGTACCTCCTCTTTCTTTTATAAATCAATCAATCAATCAATCAATCAACTTTATTGATTTAGTCTATTGACCATATCAAGTATAAAGGAAATAAAATAAAAAGCCGTTGTAAACATACAGATAAGAATTAGTAAAAATATAAATAAAACTATGATACAAGTTCATATCAAACTGTCACCCCTATAGTCAATACCAATCTGGTCTAAATAATCTGTCCTCTTTTTAATTGCCTTTGATACCAAGTGTGCAGTCTTACTGGTAATATGCAGGTTCTTGTCCTGTAAAAAGTAGAAAAGTTTCTGCTGGCTGCTCCAGTATTTTTTATTTTTTAAATATAGATCTAAGTGGTCAGTCCTTTCCACCGCATATAATTTGCAATCGAATAAGATGTGTGCGGTATCATTAACAGCTGAGGCACCACAAATACATAGCCTTTCTTCGTATGGAACTCCTTGAAATCTCCCATATCTTACCATAGAGTCTAATTGATCAAAACAAGCTCTAGTAAAAGCTCTTCTAAGATATTAGGGTAAAGGAGTAGTTAAGTACTTTTCTAGTTGGAAGACTGATTTGTGTTGGACCAGCCACTTCAAGGACTTAAGATGTTTAAGAACTGCTATATCCTCTTGGACAGCCATGTCCAAAACCCTTTGTTTAGAGATTTTCTTGGCCTTCAAGTCTGACTGAACTGGGAAATGGATTGAAAATCCATATTGGGAGATGGTATTGATAAGTCAGGCTGCCCAAGCACAAGAAGGCTTGTTGTGCATCTGTTCTTCAAAACAAAGCTTACAGTAGGTAATCTTTCTGAGTCCATAAATAGAATCTTCAGCCAGTAATTAAATACTTTTGTTACCAAATGGCTTTGTATGGGGCGTATGCCTAGCTCTGCTCTTACAGCTCAGGTTGGAGTTGACTTATCCACCCCAAGAATACATTTCAGAAACGAAGACTGTATCTGTTCAAGCAAAGGGACATTTAAGCATCCCCACACTTCTGCACCGTAGGTAAGCATTGGGACAATTTTACTGTTATAAACCTTTATAATTGGGGTTAATGATCCTGGGTAACTATGGTTGATTAACTGACTTAAGGTATTGACACAGGCTGTAGCTTTTAGGGAACTTCTCTTGAAATGGGGGAGCCATGAACCTGTTTCAGTAAAAACAAGCCCTAGGTATAGGTGGGATTTAACCTGTTCTATATGTTCCCTGTCCAGGGTCCAATTATACCTGATTCTCCTTTTCCCAAAGATAACTACCTTGGTCTTAGATTTGTTGATAGACAGGTAATTAAGTGTATAATATGTACTAATCTTACATAGCAGCCTTCTCATTCCTACTTGGGTGTGTGACATCAGTACCATATCATCTGCGTAAAGCAGTATATTTACGTGTTTATTTTTGATTTTGGGCATATGTGTGTCTGCTGAATATAAAAACTTTGGGATGTCACATATATAAATTAAACAAAATAGGGGCCAATATGCATCCTTGTCTGACCCCTTTGTGAGTGTTAATGGTCCCTCTTAGAGCACCATTTGCTCCAGTACATACCCTTAGGCAGGAATTTGAATATAATGCCTTGATTAATAAAAGGAGTCTGGGTTCCGTATTCATATCTGTTAGTTTCTTCCAAAGGAGGTCCCTATTTATTGAGTCAAATGCTGCCCTAAGATCAATGAAGGTGGTATACAGTTGGTTCCCATTGGCTGAATATTTGTCTATTAAATGTCATCGAGTAAAACAGTTATCAATGGTTGAGCATCCAGGTCTAAAACCAGATTGTTCTTCAGGTAGCAGGTCCTTTTCATTCACCCAATCCTCAATCTTATATAAGAGATATTTAGCATACAGTTTAGCTACAATATCAATTAAATGAATTGGTCGGTAATTTGAGGGGTCACCCTTATCCCCCTTTTTATAGATGGGGATTACAATGGAGAGCTCCCAACCAGCTGGGATTTGGCAGAAGTTATTTATGTGGGTAAATAAGCCTGCAAGTAGGGAGGCCCACCAATTAATGTGTCCTTTAAATAATTCAGGTGGAAAGAGATCTTCACCAGGAGCCTTGTTAGGCTTCAGAGTCTGTATAAGACCTCTAATCTCCCATTCGGTCACTGGGGGCTTCCTTCTTTTAATACTCCATTGAATTAGGGAGGTGTCTGCTGAGCCACTTCCAAATGTTATCTTCTTGTTCTGAACTTTAAAAATGTTTCAGGTAACAGTTTGTGCAGATTTCCATCGAGGTCATCTTCCTTAATCTCAATAGATACCTCAGGGTTCTCTGCTGAGCACAGTCCTCTTCAATAGTTTTGTAAACGACTTAAACAAGGGGATAGAAGAAATGCTCATCAAATTGTTCACAGCACAAGGCTTGCGGTGGAGGGTTGCTAACACCTTAGAAGATAGGCTCAACATTCGACAAAAGTATCCTGATACAGCAGTCTTGAACACTGGACTCTTATCCAACAATGTTTACCAGTGAGAAATGTAAGGTTTCTGCATTTAGGTAGGAAAAATCAGGTGCACGGATCCAAGATACTGGTACCTGGTTTGGCAATAGCACTTGTGAGAGGTATCTGGGGATCCTGGTAGATCACAGATTCAGCATGAACCAGCAGTGTGCTGCAGATGCCAAACAAGCCAATGCAACTTTAGGTTGCATCAACAGAAGTATATTGTTAAGATCACTGGAGGCCCTGCTCTATGCTGCACTGGTCAGATTGTACAGGCAATACCATATATATATCTTTTAAGTCAACATATTACACTGGCCGGACAAATGGCTATTTTTCTTCTAGATTTTGTCTAGGCTGCTCAAGAGATCAGTAAAATCCACTCCCCTCCATGTACTTTGCAAGTTCTTATTTTGGACAGAGAGTAAAATACCCTTTGTTGAATTCCCTGGGTTGAGCCTGTTTGCAGTTTGTGCTGCTCGGCTGATATCTCTCAGGAATGTTGAGGGAAGCAATGAATTTTGATTGCATAAGGGAATTCCTCTGTGTGCTTCACACATTCCTAAATGTGTCCCTAAGATGGAATTTCATTTCATTTTAAAATATTCTTATAACATTTACTTCTCAGTGCTGCAGTTGACTTTAAAACCATGTGAAGGATTATTTCCAAAATTTATATACTTTCATTTGTTATCAGCAATTTAAACAAGGTTAGGAAATGAAGATAAGCATATTCTATACATCTCTCAACCATTTTGACATACAGAGTCTTTGTCAGAGTCTGATGGATGACTGACTAATACAATGATAGCATTTGATGTGCGAGCATTTATACTAAATTTAACGAATCTCAGATAATACATTCTTGCAGGCTTTTAATTAACTTTTTTAAAGTATTTAAAGATACCTTGCATTTCTTGACCTGACTACAATTGTTACATACAAAAACACAAATTAATGCTAAAAACATAATTTAACTTAATAAGTGTACATACTGACATATTTTGCTGCTCCTTTCCAGATTAATAGTTATTGCCTAACTCTTGTTGGCTATGCCTGAAATGAACAAAAATGTTTGTTCTGCACTCAGAATAAAACAACCTTATTTTATTCATATATATAAATCTGGCCAAGGAGATTATTTTTTTAAACTATAAACATTTTAAACATCTCCATAGCAAAGAATAGACACAACTGTTAAGCTTGCCTGCCTACCTAAACACCTTATAGGACTGAAGTCAACAAAAAACCAGGGGATTTGCTTCAGTGCAGTCCACAAGCAACGTAATACAATAATGGTAAAAATTCCCTTCTTTGACTATTTGGTGAAGGTTTCTTCTTAAAGCAAATGGTTGCACATTTGATGTTTGGTACGGAGGATGTGGATTATGATTTTCTTTGGTGGTTTTCTGAAAAATCCTTCCTCAGCATTAGAGTACCAACTAGTCTCTGAGAATGTTCTGAACATTTCTGCTCAGAAAGTTCAAACCATGTGTACTTCAGAGAGTTCAGCAACAGAAGCCCTGCTCAGGCAATACTATGATATGTAGAATTCAATATGCAAGGATTGGTGAGTGATCCCTGCTCTTTCTAAGATGTTCTGTGATGTCAATAAACAGCCCAAGGAGATAGAGCAACTGTCTGCAGCAAGGAAGCTTCAGATATATGTCCTGTAAACCAGAATCCTGCACTGTCAGGTTCTGGCTTACGCTGAAGTTTCTACATGGACGCCCCCTGCAGACAATCAGACAATAGTTATGGAAACTCCCTTTTTAATGATATCAGCACAATGATTGGGAGAAGGGAGGGGCTGCTCCTACCGCTCAGGTGTTGGATTCTAAACATAAACAGATTCCCTCAATAGGACTGGGGTCTCTGGAGGATTGTTGATTCATCCTGAATGATTTGAATCCTCCAATAAGTATTTATGATATATCTTTTTAGGGACAGACAGGTGGGATTAGGTGTTGCCCTGCCTGCAGCCAGAAAGAAATTTCTTCTGGTAGAAGAGAAAAGAAATCTTTGTGGGAATAGAATATGGCATTTGTTTATTCTGGAATATAGAATATTGCATATTGAAGTTGTAACGGTGCTGAATGAGTGGTACCTACAACTGGTCTTTCAAGTTTGGGTCATTGTAGCACTCCCATGGTCATGTGATTGCAATTTGCACCCTTCGTTGCTGGCTTCACACAAGCAAAGTCAATGGGGAACCTGTCAGGGAAGGTCGGAAGTCACTCCCATAAGTTGCTCTAACCACTTTTTCTCCCAAGGAGCCTGCTATAGAGTACGAATCCCAGGGAGCTCATACTCTGTAGCATGCACCCGCCCACCCACAGCACCCCGCACCTGCACTTTGTAGTACGTGCATGCACGATGCCCAGCCAGGCTTGCGTGGCACCACAGCACCCCCCTGCACTTATGTGGTGCCACAAACCCCCCCCCCCCCCCCATCTGCACTTCATAGCACTCATCTACCCACCAGCCTCCTTGCGAGCCTTTGAGACTTCCAACTTCCTGCTGGCTTCCCCATTGATTTTGCTGATTGGAAGCCATCCGGAAGTCACAACTCATGGTCATATGAGGTCCTTGCTTAATGATGGCAACAGGGACTGCTGGGATTGCCATCACTAAGTGATGCGGTTACATGATGTTACGTTTTATGACTTCATCGCTTAGTGATGGAAATTCCAGTCCGAATTACTGTGGTTAAGTGAGGACTACCTGTACTCATTCTGCTCTGACAGTCTCTGATGCTACCACATTGAGCAGCAAGGTCTGCAGGGGGATGCTACTCAGCACTTCATACAGCCAAGGTCCCTAATAAGTGGGATCCCCAAATACAAACCCCAGTCAATATAAGAAGAAAGGAACTTTAGCCTTTGCTATTCAATAAGGCATGGCTGAAGGTTGAAAATGCAAGGCCGGTATGTACAGCCCCAATCTTCTTACACATTAGTTAATAACCTGTTAAGTCTGATTATTTTTCTGAAATGTGGTAGCTCCATCTCATACAGTCTACTAATGTGCATGCCAAATGAGGTAAATTTGTGCTTCAGATATGAGCTGGAGTATAGTGAACCCAAGGCTCCAAGAGCGGGCATCCTCTATCCAAGGCAATAAAACAATTCCAGAGTGAATATTGCATCTGGGCACAGTCCTATTTAATACCTATTTAATAGGTATCCATGCATTTTTATGATTTGTAAACATAAAATGATAAGCATATAATAAAATGATATTTAAACAGTATAATTCAATTTGTGAACTGTTTACTCTGCTTTGACATTGTATCAATTGTCTATACCTGCAAGCCATTTTCCAATTTCTCTTTAATCCTTTTTAATGGCTTTCAGGGTTTTTTTTTTCCTCCTCCCTTTTCTGTGTTTGTTTTCTGTCACACATTCTTTTACTGTCTTACACTGGTATTCTACAGTCTTAGGACTGTAATTTGTTATCGTTTTTAGGGAAAGAAAGCTAGGATTGAGAAATCACATCAAAAAAAGATGACAGAGTGAGAAAAGCATCATGAAAATTGAAGGACAATTATGGGGTAGATAATTTTGTTAGTTTTATTTTCTTCTAAGTAAATATTCTCTGCATCCTATTTATAAAGATACAATATATTCATTAGTTTTGCTACATTCTTACACAAAAACAATTTTTTGTCAGCAGTGAAAAAGGACTCTACACCCTGACAAAGCAAAATTTTCAAGGCATTGGGGGGAATATGGCTGTCTCCTAACAGCCCAGTTTAAAGCTCCATTGTGTCAAGTAGCAGTGATCAATTTATAACAGAACAAGCATATTCCACAGCCACAATATGTTAAGGTAAGCTTGTAAACTATAAGAATTTCTCCTGGTCTGTATAAAAAATGCTGGCTCACTTACAATCTAAGAACTGTCCTATAAAATTGAAATGGTATTTTTGATGAATGTTTTGTTTTTTAACTGCTTCAAGTAAGTTAGAATTTGAAAGAGATCAGATGGCAGTTGATATTAAGTGATAAGGAAAATGCTTCCTTCCTTAATGTCTGTAAGCAGCAAGATTTTTGGTTCAGATTTAAGGCTGCATCTTTTGGGGAAAATCTAGCGGAGTATTCTTCTAGGAATATACAGGTACATACTGCCTATAGCTGCAGATCGCCAGGTTAATATCTTTTTGTGAGGAGTGGTTGTCAAGCTGCTGCTGCTGCTGCTGCTGCTGCTGCTGCTCCTTTTCCATTCAGTGGAAATCTACCTTCCTATCCTTACATTAATTATCCTGTATCTTACACTGTGGACTGAGAGAAAACAGATCTTGGCTATCTTCTATGTAATATCCCTTCAAGAGCACTATCATTTTCCTTTCAGTCCTCTTTTCTCAAGGGAAAAATATATATAGCTCCTTCAGTCTCTTTTCATAGGGCTTAGTTTTTAATCCTCTGATCATCCATATTGCCCTTCTCTGAATCCTTCTTAAAGGATTTTGAGGCTGGACACAGTACTTGAGGTGGGGTTTGACCAAAGAAGGATAGAGTGAAATGATTTCTTCCTATGACATGAACATGATACTTCTGCTGATGCTGTCTAAATTGCATTTTCTTTTTTTCAGCCACATTACACTAATGGTTTACATTTGATTTGCAGTCAATTACTCTTCCTAAATCTTTTTCATAAGTACCATTATCAAGCCAGGTATCTCTCATCCTATATTTGTGCATCAGATTTCTCGAGCTAGCTATGTATTCATTTAATTGCCATTTCATCTGGCCCCCACTTAACTAGCCTGCCAATCAGCACAACATAGAATATTTTGTCCAATGCTTTGCTGAAATCAAGCTACATTGTGTCAACATGTTCGTGACAAACCCATTCTAATGTCTAACCATTTCTGCATTATTTTCATGACAGATATATCTATTTTTATCTAGAGATACATCGATGTCAAACTGATTGGTCTGTGGTTTGGTGGATCTTCCTCCTGCAATCTTTTGAAAACAAAGGCAATAGATGCTTTCCCCCTGTTATTTGGCACCATAATTTTTCTAAGATACAGGTTTGGCTGGATCATAATCTTACTCTAGGATGCAATTCATCTGTCCTGTAGATTTAAACCCATGAAAACTAAAGAGGTATTCCCTGATCATGTTTCTAGTACTGTAATCTCAAACTTCAATCCTGCCCCCTTAGAATTTCCTGGTAGAACACATAGATGTTCCTTTCTGGAAAAGAATGGATCAAAATAGGTAACAAATAGCTCCACCTTTTGTCTGTTACCTGTTAGCATTTTGCACTCCTCATTGAGCAGCTGGTATTCACTGAGCAGATGAAAATCTGGAGTCTGGCAGCATCTTTTTTGACAAACGCATGTTATTAAAAAACATAAGCTTTTGTGAGCTCACTTCCTCAGATGCATGAAATGGTTAAACTAATGCAAGAATGGAAAAAAGGATGAGGCAAGGGGAGGGGAGGGGAAGAAACAGTGGTTATGAAGATGCAGGTTACATCTGAGATAGATAACAAATACCTCATCTATTGGCAAATGTAATATGTTAAAAACCTACTGTAGTTTGTTAAGATAATCTCAAACCATTTGATGTATGTGAATTTGGCAATGTCTCACTCTATAATGCTGGCATAGTTTCATCATTCTAAATTAGCAACCTTGAAATCTGTAATAGAGTGATCTGAGGTCAAAACGCTCTGATATTCTTTTGTCTTTGTTTTGGGTCCTGATGTCAAACTTGTGCCCATTAATTTTTTGCACAAAGTCTGACCTTTTAGTCCAACATTGAATCAAAAGGGACATCACAGACAATGATGGCATGTATCACATTGGGGAAAGAACATGTGAATGCATCTCTAATCTTGTGTGTGAAATTGTTGGGGCCTGTGATAGTGATGTTGGTGTAAATGTGGGGCAAAGTAGACATTTCTTGTATGGTCTGGTTTCCATGTTAGCATTGCTGTTTGGTTGTTTCTTATGGCTTGTGAGAATCTATTTCAGATTGAGTGGTTGTCTGTATGCAACTATGGGTCTACCACCCTGTGCCTGACAAAGTGCAGTGTCATTGCCCAGTATGGGTGGTAGCTTATTAATAATGTGTTTGAACTGTGAACTACTGGTGACTATCAGTGTAATTCTGTTCTTCTAATTCTGTGGCCTGTTTTTAAGAGGTCCTCCCTGGGAATTGATCTGGCACTCTATTGATCATTCTGGGTAAGGAGTCCAGTCTCCTGAATGCCTGGTTTAATTCCATCAGTTGAGCATCTTTGTCAAGTGGGTCAATACAAATGCAGTTGTAGAATAGACTCTGGCTATAGACAGTAGAATTGGTAGTATGTACTTGATGAAAGCTGGAAGTATGTAGATCTGCTTGGAGATCCTTAGGTTTCGTTTGTTCATTTTGAAGAAATTATATCTTTCAATTGCTATATTCCACAGTTATGGGAGTTACCCCAGCAGGGTCTTTGTTATATCAATTAAATGATATTTTCTTTTCTGAATTAAAAGCTCAAGTTCATCTTGTTTATTTCTCACTCTCTGTATAGACAATTAAGACCATGAATATTTATTTATTTATTTATTTATTTTTCAAATTTGACACTGCCCATCTGACTGCAGAGCAACTCTGGGTGGTTTACAGTAAAAAGAATGAATATTAATTAAAATAGAATAAATATTAATTAAAATACATTACAACAAGACTTCCTATATAAATAATAAATATCTTCCAAGAAAATGTTAACTAGTAGTTATTAGACTTGGGGAGTGTCTTTAAGTCGCCAGCCACCCCCAGGGTTGGTTATATCCCATCTTGCCCCACATGAGTTGGCAGAGCCAGATGTGTTCACCCCTTTCCGGAAGGCCGGGAGAGTGGGGGCGCACCTCACTTCTGGGGGAAGAGTGTTCCATAGGGAGGGGACAATGGCAGATAAGGCTCTCCTCCTGGACCCACCAGTCAATATTCTTTCATAAACAGGATCCGTAACACACCTTCTCTGCCTGACCGGGTGGGACAGGTCGATGTAATGGGGATGAGATGGTCCCTCAGGTAACCTGGTCCCATGCCATGTAGTACTTTAAAGTTAATGTTCTTCTATTTTTCTTTGAGTGGATTAAGAAACTCATTTCAGCAACACCCCCACTTTCTATAATACACAAGTCTTTTCTTCAAGTTGTTATTCTGTTTTTATTTCTACCTATCAAAGGATTCAGTTTAAAGCCTTACAATATTCTTCTTTTCCTTTCTGATCTTCTTCCTTGGTCTGGAAAGATGAATGAAAATTCCAGTGGAACCTCAGTATCTTGAGCTTCTTTCCAAGACTTTTGATGGCTCTGGTGATATGGTTATAGCTGTTCTTTGTGGAATAACTTGTCCCAACATGTATCAGCAGTTAATGATAATTGCTAGTGGACTTAATAAGCCTTGGAAATTACTCTATCATAGCCTTGATCATTGCCCCTGGCAGAAAGCACATTTCACAGCACAGCACATTACCAGCTCTGTATGACTCCTCCTCTTAGTTTCATCCTTTCTGCTCTTTAGGGACCCACCATCCTGTCCCACTGCTCCTCTGTCCTTTCTTATGATGGGGTGCTTCCACTGTCTATTTCTGTTGTAGAAACTCCTTTTATTGAACTGATAAATCCTTTTCCTTTCTCATCAACTGAAATGTGGCCACTCTTTAATCCTTTGACTTTTTTTTTTCAAGTACTGCAGTGTGTTTACATGTATTCCATGAGCATTGCATATATAATTACAGTAACATAATGGCAGATTTCTATTCATGTCTTCAGTTTT
The DNA here is from genome assembly GCA_030867105.1 of Liasis olivaceus. Taxonomy (NCBI): domain Eukaryota; kingdom Metazoa; phylum Chordata; class Lepidosauria; order Squamata; family Pythonidae; genus Liasis; species Liasis olivaceus. Next base: position 64,485,977 of record CM061351.1, read on the forward strand.
TTCTTTTTAGAGCACCACCTGTAGAAAGGCTTGCTGTTCTTTCTCAATATTTGGTTTTAATTAGTGTGAGCCACCCTGAGTGCTTACTGTACATAGGCAGAAAGACAGATTATAAATGTAGTAACAAATAAATAATAAATAACTAGTGAGGAAATGGACTTTGGTTTCTTCATAGAAAAAGATGTGTTGGTTCAGATGATGATCTAGGGCTGCAGTATATTGCATTTCAAAACTGAAGGAAAGTTAATTTGAACATCCCACAATTCACTTTGGGCCACACCAAATAATCCACCCAAGGGATAATCATTAATGAGATGGCATTGAGCTGTGTTCAGCTAAAAACATTTTACTATATGTTTAGAGTATAGTGAGGCATAGGATCAGCCATAGTATTACAGAAAGGTAGTCAATTTAGGCAACAGAATCTGGGAATGTAAGTCAAATGTTGAAGGAAAGAGCATCCCTTGTGCCATAAGCTAGCATGTTGCTTCCAGTGGGATCAAGGGATTATTCTAACATCAGAGCTGAAGAAAGTTTTTACTGCCAGTTCAACTGTCCTTTCTACATGGAATGGGGAGGCAGCGCAAATGCACTTTCTTGGTTTTATTCTTAAATGGCTCTAAAAATTGTACCTTAAATATTCCTCTCAGCAGCCTTGCCCTCCATGTCCTCTTTCTTTCCCACAAAGTTGAGCTATCATATATTACCCCAGCCAATGTATGCCATTCGTATTTAAAATCAACATCCATCATTTAATTGGCCTGCCCTGCATGATTTATTGTATATTGGAAATTGATTTATATGTTGACTGTGTTCTCAGCTTTTTGTTTAGCTGCTGACAACCATGGAAAAAGCAGATGATCTAATGTTTTCCTGTGAGATAATGAATCACAAAAATGGGGAGGAAAAAAAATACTCTTAATGAACATAAATTAAGATGAAGTCATAGCATCTTTGGTTCACTGCTTTGTTGATTAGATTATTAAGCAGCAAACCTTTTGTTTTGCATTTTTTCTCTCCTTTTCTTCACTAGTAATAGGATGTTAACCTGTCTCAGCTTACAATATTCATCATTGTTTTGATTGTGGTGGAGGAGAAAACAACATAACTTACAGTATTGCTGGTCTACAATATTGTGCAAAATGGTCAAGTAATTTTGAAGAAACAAAACTTAAAATAAAAGCTACAGAAATACATGAGTTCCCTCTACATCCTACTCAGAGAGTTAAAGAGTTATAAAGCTCTTGTACTAAAGGTTTGTCCTAGCTTTGGAACATTTTCCTCAATGAATAAATGAATGGATCAGTATAATGTTTTGCTTAATTGAGTTCTCTTTATCTAGTTTAAGGATGTGTGGAAAACAGATAACATTTTAGGTCATATTTATGCAGAAATATTGAAAATTCAGAAGGACTCACAAACTTTTAAGAACCACTGTTAAGTCCTTGAGTTCAACTAATCTACTCAGTGCAGGAAATCTGCAGCTAGAACTTCTCCAGAAGATGGTTGTCCTGCCTTTGCTTGAAAATTTCCCCTAAGCACTGGAGGGTCCAGAGATCTGGATGGCCTAGTCTGCAATACTGTTACTTAGAGTGAAGGGATCACTCTTAACAAAAAAAAAGAAAAAGCCAGGACTTTTTTTCTTGAAAGTGCTGAAAATCTGCCAGCAAATAGAAAAGAACCCTGACAAGTGCTTTGCCCTTCCAACTTCAACTTTCTCTCCAATAACATAACCTAACTTCCAAAATCTTTCAATCAACCTTAATGGTGGGGAAACTGACCAGCCATCATCAATTCTTACTCCTGCACCTGGGGTAAATTACTTCACAGACTCTGTCACTTCAGTCATTTTGTATAGGAATAACCAGGCAGGAAATTCAGGACTATAAATATTTTTCTGTATGTGTATAACCTGTAACTGGACTATCACTAAATAAATGGAAATAACTATTAATAGGTGTTGTGCCTTGTTATATGACTTGCTCCCCTTCCTCTAAATTGTACCCCCAATTTGGCTCAAAGTTTGTGGAAACTACCAAGCCAAGAAATTTTTAAAAAAATAATTGCAGGGAACAGTTCCATGCTTCAGTAAAACATAACTAGAAGGAGTCTGCTGGTCATGTGTTGTTGGGAAGAGTACTCTAATTTGAAGAAAGTGGAGTGCTTTCAACAGTCCTTTCACAATTTGTGTATAGCAATTCTAGTAGCAACAGGGAATATACATAAGAAATTCTCTTTCTTGACTGTTGGCTCTTGATAAAACAATGACCCAATTAGTTGGATCCAGAATCAGACAAAGGGGGTAGTATATCAATGCACACCCATTAAAACAAGTCAAGTTTCCAGCTGCAAGAGCATCATGCTTTCAGGAAGCCAAGCTGCTCACAGAACAAGCCCAAGCAAGAACACTGCAAAGCAATTATTAATAGGGACCTCCATCTTCCTTTCTTTCCAAATGCTGGAAGATCCATCTACAACTGACCTTCAATGACCAGAACTCTGTATTCAAGCTGTAAAGGAAAGTAACCCCCCTTTTTTCTTTAATTCAGAAACATTCTATTTTATTCTCTATTTACAAAGTGAAGTGATAATTATTCAAAAGATGCTATCCCTTAGCATTAATGTGTTTATGAAAGTGAATTGCATTCTTAAACCTTCCTTATTTCCACTCCTACTTTGAACTTTGTGCCTCTATCTCTTTGTATTCAGTGCATTACTCCAAATCTATGCCTTTCTCCACTGAATTACTCTCCCACCTCCATACCTTTCTCCACTGAATCAAATGTGTAATCCTTTGAATCTCTTTTCACTCTCTCATTGAGACAAATATGCTACTCTCTGAACCTGCCGTTAGCCTGTGTTTTTATCTTGTCCTGTACAACATCTTGAGTTGTTTGACTATTAAGGAGCTGAATGAATGAATGAATGAATGAATGAATGAATTCAACAATGTGCTAAATTGCTTCTTATTTGATTGCTTTGTGTGCAAATATTCTTTGTGCTATATTCCCCATACATTGTCAATTACTTATTATTTGATTATCTTTATGCCTTTATATCTCATTACTTTATAAATTGTTTGGTTATTAACGATAGTCTCATTCTATAGAATGCTAGAGTTCTAGAATGCTACACTTGTTTAATAACCTAAAGATCATAACAGAATTAGTACTAGGGCAAGCCCTAGTTCATAATAGTCTTGCTGGTTTGGGTGATGTCTGAATAAGGGTGGATGTCTGAATAAGGGTGGATGAGCTGGACATACCAGCTTAGGGTTTTGGGAGTGGGAGGACCATATTATAGTGGTTCTCCTCCCTTTTCCAGGGCTGATTCCAGTCAGTGATGGTATGGGGGAAAAGGTCACCTTGCTTTGTGGGGTGCCTCAGGGATCCATCTTGTCCCCAATCCTATTTAATATTTACATGAAGCTGCTGGGTGAGGTCATCTGCCGGCATGAGTGCAGTATCATCAGTATGCTGATGATATACATTTTTACAGCTTCACCTTAGGCTGATGAAACAATGCCGTCAAGGTCCTTTCCCAGTGCCTGGAGGTGTAGGAATCTGATGGGAGAGGACAGGTTTTGGCTCGACCCAGGCAAGACTGTGTGGCTGTATGTTTAAGGCTTCCTGTTCTGCAGATTTTAGAGTTGGTGTGCAATCTGGAGGTCCTCCACAGAAGCAGCCATGGCTGCGGGTGAGGGTGGGGCTTTGCACAGATTCACCTTGTGCACCAGTTGCACCCACACCTGGACTGCGAGGCCTTGCTCATAGTGACTCATGCCTTACTCACCTCCTGCTTGGATTACTCTAATGCACGTTACATAGGGCTGCCCTCAGAAACCTTAGCTGGTCTAGAATACAACAGCACAGGCAGTTTTTGGCATTCCTCATTATGCCCATGTAACACCACTGCTGTGGCTCCCATTAGGCTTCCAGTGCAATTCAACATGCTAATTATCACATATAAAGCCCTACATGGCATAAGGCAAGGCTATTTATGGGACTGCCTCTCTCCCGTTGTCTCTGCTTGCCCCACCAGGTCTAGCAGAGAGGGCATGCTTGGGTCCCTTCTATCAAACAATGCCCTCTTGCTGGACCTTGGAGTCATGTCTTCTCAGTATGGAACAGCATCTGCCTGGAGATTCGGATGACCCTGACCCTGTTAGCCTTTCGTAAGGCATTGTTTCCCCAGAGATTGGGTCAGGAGGTTAGATGAGCTCTGCTGCTGTGGATGTGTTTTTTGTGAGTGGTTCCATTTTTTCATCCTTGGGCACCAGGGATTGTAACTGGTGGTTTTCATACTTTTAATCCTTGTATGCTTCTCAGAGTCACCTAAGTGGGATGAGCAGCCATATAAATAAAACAAATAAATGAACTTACAACACTCTTCCTCTAACCTATATTTCTTGGGATAAGATTTGTTTTGGATTAAAACAATGGATATTGCAAACAGAGTAGCAGGCTCACCTAGAGAAGGTGTCAAATCATCTGATTCTGATACCTGGAGATATATAGCAGCACAGGCCTCGCAGAGTCAGAAGTTCACCCCCCCCAAAAGAAAACAAAACAGGGCCCTTAATGCATTTTTAGTGCTTTTTCTTTGGTTATTTTGGAAGGGGAATATAAAATGACATGGTACCTTGAAAGGTCTGTACCTGTGCAGAGCTGGACGAACTGAATGTGTTAAGCATATCCTCTTCCAATGTTCATTCTACAGAGATATCTGAAATGCCTTATCTCCCAAACATTGTTAAAGTCCCCAGCTCATTTTAATAAACTTTATATGCTATTATCAGTTCATAATTCTTCAATAACACACAAAGTTATTTTGTGCTGCACTATATACAATTTGCCAAATACTTGCCATAAATAAAGATCAGGAGATTAAAAAATCTATCCAGAATGTCACATTATTGCATTATTGTCATTTATTGCTGGCATGGCCTCTTATCCCATATTTTATTCCATTTCTAATACTCAAGTAATTGTAGAGGTAATACTTTGGAGGATTACCATATACTGCAATGTGATTATTGGTGTTATCACTTCTAGCACTATATCTAAATATAATATGGGATGTTTTATTGCAGATAGATTTCACTGACAGTACTTTATTATAATTATTAAAAAGGTAAGGGCTTGAGATGCAAAAAAATATGGTAAACGTAAGGAAGAAGGGCAATATCTTAGAATGGATTGTCAGGTTGCCTCTGGTTTGTATTAGCGGAAATGACTAATTTTCACTAGAGCTTTGTATTATATTCCATATTGCTCCAAAAGATTGTAGTGGTCAGGTTAGGTGCAACTTGGGTATTTTTATGTTAGTGAATGTTCTTTGCACCAGGGTAAACTAATTATTTGATTCAGCTCTCTGTTAAAGACTTACTGCTTGTCAGCTGCATTGTTTTTTTTTTAAAGTATTTTAGAAAAAAGATCTCTCTTTCAAATGGGCAAACAATTCTAAAGAAATGCATTGAAAAGGATTCTTTCTGCTGCAGAATGGCCCATTTCCAAGCAGCAGTTATCACAGTAGGAAAGACAATAATGTGTAGTTTAATATCATCTCTACAGACATGATAAATGGGTCTGTGATTGGACCAGTTGGGATTTCATGGTCTGAAGCTTTATGAAGTTGTCAGTTCTATTTAATTGTTTCTAGCCAAGTGACTCCATCATATTGTTCATATTATCTGGAATAGAGAACCTAAAATTAGATTGTGAACAGACTTTAGGCAATTGGTCCTTATCCAGAATCATTTTCCTATCTGTTGGTAGATTCATGTGGTAATAGTCACAAACTTATCTGAGACTAGTCACAGCCCATTAACCATCTCTTCTTCTGTTAAACTACATTCTTCGTATAATGTAAGTATTTGATTTTAATAAATTTTATTTAATAAGTATTTATCTCATACATAATAGGGAACTACTGTGAGTGTGGTTAACGGGTTACACAGTTTTTATTAGAATAGCCTCTACTGGAGGGAGGGAGGGAAGGAGGGAGGGAGGGAGGGAGGGAGGGAGGGAGGGAGGAAGGAAGGAAGGAAGGAAGGAAGGAAGGAAAATTCCAGAAAAACTTTAATAAAGAACAGTATTTCCTTAACTTTATCATGAACAAATAAAAAGAAATACATACACTAAGGGCAAAACTACATGAAGGCAGCACGAAACTGTCCTTCTGATTTATATTTATATTAGTATAAATATGCAAGAGCCTGATCCTGATCAAAACTATCACACATGGGAGGGGGCTTAAAATTGTCCTGGTGTTTTCATCACAAAGTATAGTCTCTTCCCAGGTATGGGTGTTTTTTTAAAAAAAACAAAACAAAACTTTTTTTTTCTTGTTTTCTCTTTGAAACTCCATATAAGCCTGGGTGGATTTTGTAAAATAAGTGGGTAGGATGGAGGTTAAAGTCAACTCTCCACATGTGGTGTCTCAATTAGGACAACAGTTAGGACAGCTTCATATTTTTTTACGCTTATTTATTTTTTATGATTAATATTTTATTTACTTTATTTATTGTTAGATTTTTATCCCTCCTTTATATTTGATCAATACAAGGCAGTGAGCATACCTAATATTCTTTCCTCCTCCTATTTTCCCCACAACAACAACTCTGGGAGGTGGGTTGGGCTGAGAGAGACTGACTGGCCCAAAGTCACCCAGCCACTTTCATGCCTCAGGCAAGCCTAGACCTCAGAGTCTCCTGGTTTTGAGGCCAGCACTCTGCCATTACACCAAACTGGATCTCACCTTTATAACTCACCTTTCTATTAAAAAGGCACATAAGCACAATCTAATTAAAAACAGTTAAAATCTCTACCAAACTCACTTAAACTAATTGAAGACATCACAATTAGTACACTATGCTAAAATAGAACATGGCATTGTGTAGCATACTTTCTCCTATGGAGTTTAACACACTGAACAATTCGAATTACATATAAGAGATTCAAAATCCCATATCTTCTTGGCAATACTTACTGACAACCACTTTTTCACAAGCTTTCTCAACCAGGTTTCTCCATCTTACTCATCAAACTATAGCACATACTTCATCAGTAGAGCTAAAGATTCTATGCTGCCTTGAAATTATTTGGAAGCTCGCAAAGTGGCAGCATCAGCTTCATGAAGAAGAAAATGTTCTATAATTTCCATGCTACTCCCAGGCAAGGAGACCCTCACCCCATGGACACTGGTGTCATCTGACCTTAGAAGCATGAATTGTGGCAATCATACTAGTCTACTCTCTGGCCTGTTGATGCTATGGCTAGATGCCAGACTGATGAATAATAAGATCTGGAATCATTATTGATTTGGTGGTAAATAAGAAGTCTGGGAAAATTGACTGGGTTTCTTAAACAAGATCTGGGTCAAATAGCTGAATGATGGTTCCCTGGGTTTCTATATCCACACTGGAGAACTTATTGCAAAGAGGTGGCCTTGAAGTTGATGCTGAGTGCTCCCAAATAATGGCTCTGGGACTGCCATGACCCAAGTAGTTCAGGATTCAATATTAAGTACCGCTGATCCTCAACTTACGATGGCAATTGGGACTGGAATTTCTGTCTCTAAGTGATGCGGTTGTTAACAATCCCACAGTTGTTAGATGAGGCAACTTCCTGCTGGCTTCCCACAACCAAAGTCAGTGGGGAAGCAGGCAAGAAGTTGCAAGTCCCAGGCTAGCAGGCAGTAAGTGGCTGCTGCTGGGTGAGGGAGGGAGCCAGGAGGTGCAAAGGGGTGCACAAGAGGCACAGCATGGGTCATGGAGGGTGCACAAGGGTGCAAGGGGTGCACAAGAGGCACAGCATGGGTTGGGAAGGGTGCATGAGAGTGCACGAGTGGCTGGCGTGGCGCAAGCACAGAGGGGCTGGTGGGGGGTGCACAGGTGGGGGAGACTTACCAGAGTGACTTGCTACTTTCCTGCCAGCTTCCCCAATGACTTACTGGGGAAGCTGTCAGGGAAAGTTACAAATGATCCTGTAGTGCTGCAACCAGTCGTAAGTGTGAACCAGTTGCCAAGTGCTCAGATTGCAATCACGTGACTGCAGGAGTGCTGGGGTGGCCAGAACTCCAAGGACTGGTCATAACCACCATTGGTTCAGCACTGTTGTAACTTTGAACAGTCACTGAACGAATGGTTGTAGGTCAAGGACTACCTGTATGTCAACCATGCATCTGCCCCATTTTATTATTGATCCAACATGTGGGACAGGATGCTCTTTGGATCTGCATTTTCCTAAAAGGTAAGAAGATGGTAATTTAAAGATGGAAAATTTATTTCTATTATATTGTTATAGTTGGAACATTTCTTATTGACATTTAGACTCAGAGCAACTATTCCTCTCTGAAGGCTGGGAATTTCAAAGGGTTGTGAAAGTTTTTCATTTAATAAGGTATCAATGCCTTGGTTCCTGTCAAGTGCAGAAACATCTAGGGCATTTGACACAATTACCCTGGGCATTTTCTGCCACTGTTCAGTATTTTGGTATATACCATAGTTAAAGGCAATGAAGCAAGCTGGGAGATGAAGACACCTGTCTTGAGTCTGACTGAGCCATTGGGAACTTACAGTAGTGGTTTTGGTAACAATGGATGACGATGTGAAAGTATGTTATTCCATTATTCAGATAATTCCATTCCATTATTCATCCAAGTGTGACTGCACCAGAAATAGTCAGGATGCCACGTTGCTGACTGAATCCTCACATCACTGCACCTCTTTCCCATGCCAAGATTACTAGCTCTGTTAGAGATGGCAATGCCACTTCTATGAATGGTAATGTCAGGAAGCCACATTGCTCCTAGCTATGATGTTCATTGGGCCCATTGTTATTAATTAGGACTTCTTTAGTATTCCGCCCTAGATTTCAACCGATATTATTTTTGGCTATTTTGGCTATTTCAACTCTATAGGTAACAGCAAAAAGTTTGTGTGTAAATGTATACATATATTTGAAGGTTACTAAAAAATACTTTCTGAAAGTTGCCATAGGAACCTTGCAGAAAAAAAATGAATATAAACGAATGTTTTATGGATAGCTGAAAGGAGCTACAGATGAAGGAAGGGAGGTTACAAATCATTTCTGTAAATCATTTACAGTACATTTAAAATGGGGCAATAAAATTGACAGACTTTTTGCTTTTGATACTAGGCCTTCTGTTGAACAAAATGTTCAAAGTAGATTTGACCTTGTGTTAACTATGAGTTACTTCTTACGCAAGTTTTACCAAACTCTTCTGTCTCACAGTTATTTAAAAGGCGATATATCCAGTCAGTTATCTTGGCAAAATTATTGTACTTCTTAATATCTTATTGTGCTAAATGTGATTTCTAATGTTATTTTCCACTTGTTGCTTAAGTGTATTTTGCTGAGAAAAGAGGTAGTTTAAATACATACATTCTGTTTCAACCTTTTTCCCAGCAATCCTTTTGTATAAAGTGAGCCATAACATAGAAAGGACGTAAGTAAGCAAGTAAACAAACTCAACATTGGTAATGTAACATAACTAAAAATTTAGTCCTGTCCAAAAATGTTGCCCTCCTCTGACATATTAATAGTATCCTATGCCATATCCTGAGATGATCTCTCCTAGGGTTTCATGTAATCTTAAAAATAAAAGGGGTGGTAGGGTGATGGAAATAAGATTAAACCCTGAAGATTGCTATACATAAATTTCTTAGCATCATCTTCCAAGATTGACCCTGAAGGAAGGCACTGGGGCTTTTACAGAGGGTATCTCTCAAACTTATCCTTGTCAGACATTCCAGAAGGACACCATATCTATGGTACTGAATATTGCTGAGGAATCAAACAGAACCACCAGGGCCATTCTCCTCTGTCCCACTCCTACTGTAAATAATTTATTCAGATTATAAAATTGTCTAATCCCAGATTTAGTCTGAAGACAACAGTAATGTGCCTAGATAATCTCTTTCATCCAGGAGCCTCTGCAAATGACATATTTCCACACACACACACACACACACACACACACACACACATATATACACATACATACATACATACATATACACATGCAAGCACTTTGGCCCAAATTCACCTGCCTGGAAATTATCCAATACTGTGGGAATTAGAGAGGTTTTCTTTAACACAGTTTTCAGAACAGTTATTTTATGATTAAATGGCATAATTCCTTCCTCCAATAAAATATTTATCACTTTCTATAATCACTTAATTTTCTCTACCTTAATCAGCCTGGAAGGACAAGTGCCAGCATACCCGGTTGGTTTCATTCCAGAATATGTCCTTTTTAAAAATAGTTTCTTCTAAAAGTTTTTACATATATAACATTTAAAGAAAAAAATGTAGTAAATGCGAAAAAGAAAAAAAGAAAGGAAAAGAAAAGACAGAAAAAAGGAGATAGAAAAAAGAAAATAAAAGAACAGAACACACACACACACACACACACACACACACACACACACATATATATATATATATATATATATATATATATATATATATATATTATTTTTTTTTTTTCTAGTGTAAAAATATATGGGCCTGACTCCATCTGAAGCCCTAGAGACTGCTAAACAAAGGCTCACAGCACAGGCTAAGGAGATACACTAGAGAAGCAGAGGCCAAGAAGATAAATGCCCTGTTCTCCAAAGAACCATCCAAAGTGTACTCCCAACTGCAGTGCAACCAAGAGTAACAGCTGAGCCACCAGCAGCAGAAACTGAACAGTACTGGAAGAACATATGGGAGAAAGAGAAGACACATAACACCAGTGCAAAGTGGCTGCAGGACCTGAAAGCAGACCACAGCAATCTCCCAGAACAGGAACCAGTCACCATCACAGTAGCAGACATCCAACAGCGGGTCAAGAACATGAAAAGCTGGACAGCACCTCGCCCGGACATGATCCACACCTACTGGCTAAAGAAACTAACAGCAGTGCATGAACGCCTAGCAGCACAGATGAACCAACTGCTAGCAGCAGGCTCCCACCCGGACTGGCTAACACAAGGAAGGATAGTGCTGATCATGAAAGACCCCCACAAGGGAACAGCACCATCCAACTACCGGCCAATAACCTGCCTCCCCACAACATGGAAAGTTCTATCAGGCATCCTAGCTGCCAAGCTACAAGACCATATGGGCCAGTACATGAGCACAGCTCAGAAAGGGCATTGGGAACAACACCAGAAGCTCAAAACACCAGTTACTCATAGATAGAGCAGTCACCCGAGACCAATCTGTCCACAGCCTGGATTGACTACAGGAAAGCCTATGACTCAATGCCACACACATGGATCTGTGAATGCCTGGCACTATACAAAGTCAACAGGACACTAAGGACCTTCCTCAAGAACTCAATGGGACTGTGGAAGACAACACTGGAAGTGAACTCAAAACAGCTCACACAAGTGGCCATCAAGTGCGGCATATACCAAGGTGATGCACTGTCCCCACTGCTGTTCTGCATAGGCTTAAGCCCCCTCAGCCAGATAATCACAATGTCTGGATATGGGTACAAGTTCAAGAGTGGAATCACCATCAGCCACCTCCTCTACATGGATGACATCAAGCTGTATGCTAAGAGTGAACGAGACATCGACTCACTGATCCACCTGACACGGATCTACAGCAAGGACATTGGGATGTCATTCGGACTGGAGAAGTGTGGCAGGATGATAGTAAAGAGAGGGAAGGTAGTTAAGACTGATGGAGTGGAACTACCAGTGGGCCATATAGAAACCAGCTATAAATACCTTGCTGTCCCACAGTCATATGGGAACCATGAGGAGGAGGCAAGGAAGACAGCAACATCCAAGTACCACCAAAGGATAAGACAGGTCCTGAAGAGCCAGCTCAATGGGAAGAACAAGATCCATGCCATCAACATGTATGCCCTGCCAGTCATCAGATACTCTGCCAGTATAGTGAGCTGGCCAAAGGAAGACATGGAGGCTGCCGATGTGAAGACCCGGAAGCTCCTCACAATGTACGGAGGTTTCCACCCCAAGTCCAACACCCAGAGACTGTACACCAGCCGCAAAGAGGGCGGGCGGGGTCTGATGAGTGTCAAAGCCACTGTCCTGGATGAAACCCAGAGTATCCAGGAGTACATCAGTAAGATGGCACCCAAAGATGAGCTGCTAAGGGAATGCTTCAGGCAGCAGCAGACATGGGAGGAAGTTCAAGCGGAGGAAATACCATGGCAAGACAAGCCCCTGCATGGGATGTACCATCCACAGATAGCTGAGGTGGCTGACATTGGGAAATCCTATCAGTGGCTGGACAGGGCCGGACTAAAAGACAGCACTGAGGCACTGATCATAGCAGCACAAGAACAGGCACTAAGCACCAGATCCACAGAAGCAGGGGTCTACCACACTAGACAGGACCCAAGGTGCAGATTGTGCAAAGAGGCCTCAGAGACAGTCCAACACATAGTGGCGGGTGTAAGATGCAGGCAGGAACAGCGTACACTGAACAGCACAACCAAGTAGCTGGCATTGTGTACAGGAACATCTGCACAGCATATGAGCTAGACCCGCCCAAGTCCAGATGGGAGATTCCACAGAAGGTCATGGAGAATAAAAGGGCTAAGATCCTGTGGGACTTCCAGATCCAGATGGACAGGCAGGTACTGGCCAATCAACCAGACATCGTGGTAGTAGACAAATACCAGAAGACAGCGGTAGTGATAGATGTAGCAGTGCCAAGTGACAGCAACATCAGGAAGAAGGAGCATGAGAAGTTAGAGAAGTACCAGGGCCTGAAGGAGGAAATCGAGAGGATGTGGAAAGTCAAGGCCAAAGTGGTCCCAGTGGTGGTAGGAGCACTCGGGGCCATGACTCCTAAGCTGGGAGAGTGGCTCCAACAGATCCCAGGAACAACATCAGAGCTCTCTGTACAGAAGAGTGCAGTGCTAGGAACAGCTAAGATACTGCGCAGAACCCTCAAACTCCCAGGCCTCTGGTAGAGGACCCAAGACTGAGGAAGACACATACCACCCATAGGGGTGAGAAGGGAATTATTTTTTTTTATATGGCTTCCAATCTTCCTCTCAGCAGTTATGCATACAATTCTAATCAAATCTCTCTCTCTAAGATTACATCATAATTCCCTTCTTTCTATAACCTATTCTTTCTAATCATCACAACCATAAGCCACAAAATCATTTTCTTTTTTATGCAAAAAGTCCATAAGGCATTTCCAGTCATTGATGAATGTCAATGTCAACCTTTCTCTAATCAAAGAAGTCAGTTTGGCCATCTCAGCAAGTTCTGTCAATTTCACCAACCATTCCTCCATGGTGGGTAATGCCAAATCTTTCCATCTTTGTGCATATAATAATCTCGTCACAGTAATCATATACTGAAATAATCTTCCATGACTGTTTTCTTCAGAATATGTCCTGAATTGTCCAGAGGCCCAGAGAGACTTCAGTATAAGAATGGTTAGGACTAGATCAGACTGTCATGTTAGGTAAGATTAAGAGTATTGTCAGAATATGTAGAGCAGGAGATATTAACTGAAATATTTTCTCATAAAAGGAGCCATTATTCTAGCAAAGGATTAGAAATAACTGGGTTACTATGTAGGACATTTTCATCAATTTCTGAGAAAACATAAAACAAATCATAGCTATGTATTGAATTTTCCCATTATTATCCAACATGAAGAATAAACTAGTGATGTTTCACCTCAGAATCAACTAAAGCACAATGTAGGTCTGAAACTATTTGAATCTCCTATTTGAAGAAAGTTCCAAAACAATCTTTCTCTGTGTGTCACTATTTCTGCATGTAAAACATGTTCTCTGCTCTGGAGCAAAGCCCTCACATCTACAGTGATGTTACTTTTCTAATATGTTATGAAATTCCAGACATCTAGCAAGCACTAGATAATATGGGGACAGACTTTGCTTTGTCTTGTTTAAGTGCTGTCACACTTTGTACAAATAAAAGTAATGTATTCTATTCCTTTGTATGCTCATCTGTTTCTAATGTGGCAGAGTAGAAAAACATGAATATTTTAGTGTGCACAGACTGTAGATAGATTTCGTTAGAAATGTTTCATGGGGATGGGGGTAGAGTGGAAGCTTAGGTATTACTCTGGTTAAGTATTAACTGCTAAGCAAATGTCGAATATTCTGGTTTGAGGCTTCTTCTCAACAAAAGTCCTAAGAAACTAGGGAAGGACGGTGGGGGTTGTGCTTGATAATCAATGTTGATCAGGTAGTTCTTGTTTAATGACCACTTGTTCAGTGACTGTTCAAGGTTACAACAACACTGAACAAGTGGTATGTACAACCGGTCTTTGAAGTTCCAGCCGTCTCAGCACCCTGCGTTCTCATGATCATGATCTGGGTGCTTGGCAACCAGCTCGCACTTATGACAGTTGCAGTGTCTTGTAGTCTTGTGATCATCATTTGCGACCTTCCCTGCTGGCTCTCCACAAGCAAAGTCAATGGAGACGCCAGCAGGGAAAGTCACAAGCCACTCTGGTAAGTTGCTCACACTGCCTCCCCCGCCCGGCAGCAGGCACCTGAAGCCCCACTGCACTCACACCATGCTGTACCAGCCCCTTCCGCAGCTACCCCAAGCCCTGCCACACTCAAACTGCACCGGCCCTCACGAACCCTTGCATGCCTTCCCACACCCAGCAGCAGCCACCCCAAGCCGCACCATGCCCCAACATGCTCATGCCACGCCAGCCCTTTGTGTGCCCTCCCGCACCTGGCAGCAGCTACCCCAAGTCCCACTGTGCTGCACTGGCCACCTGCACAGCCCCGCGCACCCTCCCCCACCTGGCAGCAGCCACTTACCTGCCTGCCGGCCTGCTTGCGAGCCACCTGGGACTTGCAACTTCCTGTAGGCTTCCCCACTGACTTTGGTTGTTGGAAGCCAGCAGGAACTTGTGAGGGGGTCCTCACTTAATGACCTGTGAACCTTGCTTAATGATAGCAATGGGGACTGCTGGGATTGCTGCTGCTAAGTGATGTGGTCATGTGAGGTACTTTACAATGACATCACTTAGCAATGGAAATTCCAGTCCAGTCCAATTACTGGAAATTCCAGTAATTAACTATATACTCAAAGAGTAATTCTGCCTTTGTTTCAGACATTCCTTACAACAGTTATCAATTTGCAATAAACAAGTTTAAGCATTAAAAGCAAGAGCAAGACAATTGCAGGTATGATTATTTAAATATTTCCATATGCTTTGTAGAATATTTACTAATACAGTATTAGCTGAAAGATATTATTATTTTAGGGGGGGTTGCTCAGGTCAGCTCTATATGCCAAAAAAGTAAGAATTAGAATTGTGAAAAAATTCAATGGGATTATTTGATTTTATGGTAAGTCAACTCACCCCACTGAAGTAAAAACAGGAAGTGATGCACACCCTTCCTCCACTTCTAAAGAAGTTGAGATGCGTAACTTCACGTTGTTTTACCCCCTCTGGCTCTTGGAATGGTGGATCAAGGCTGCAAGATGATACAAAGTATCCCATAAGGGCAAATGGTATTTTTTCCTTATCTTCAACTAGGAGAACTGCATCTGTTCCATGGCATGAAGATTAACAAGAGCTATTTCATATGGGACTGATTTATACTTGACATGAGAGGGGTGTTTGCATCCTATACCTGAAGGTTTGGGGCAGGGGATGTCATGCCAAATAATTTTGGACTGTTGATGCCTGGGGAAAAAGAGGGAGGGAGAGAGAAAGAGGAAGAGGAAAAAACTCTCAGTGAAAATGAAAAAGCAGATTGTGCAAGAAATAACATTGTTTGTAATATTTTTTAAATATTACCACATAAATAAAAACTGTCTGCACATTTAAAAATAGCATATAGGAAGAAAAGCTAAGCTTGTAAATGCTGCTTTTCTATGCAAGATAATTAACCAGTACCTAAATCAGAGAAGCATAAGAGCAGCTACGACGGACTCCCTGTCACCTCTTTGGATTTTTGCTTTATGGGGCCCAAATGTTTTAGTTGCAAACGAACTTGGCCAGTGTATGATCTTCTCTCCACACAAAGGAGCTTGGGGGATTGTATACTTAATTTTTTTTTCAACTTTTCAAAACTTTTATGCATTAATAGCTACATGGTGTTCAAAGAAATATTGCTTCCTTTATCTCTCTAGCGATTATAAGGTATGCAAGTAAATTTGAATTTATTTGGCACATTCATTTTTTTTATTAAACAAAGTACAATCCTTTTCGTTTGACAAAGGGCATATCCACACCTACTGTCTAAACTGCTCCCAACCTACACTCATACTTGACTTGCTTTAGACTGGTTTAAGGAAATCCTGTTCTGCCTGAGACACTTGAAAACAGTTACCAATCTGGACAGTAGGTTACTATGTCCTCCCACTTCTGTATATACATATACAGAAAGACCCATCCACAGCAATATACATATATTCGTATGTGGTGTTAGTGTGTGTGTATGAGAGAGAGAGAGAGAGAGAGACCACATGAAATATATATATATACACACACACACACACATACAGTACACACACACACACACACACACACACACACACACATACATATATATAAACATTAACATTACATTATATTACATTGCTATGGATGGGTCTTTCTGGATATATATATCCAGAAAGACCCATCCACAGCAATATACAGTATATATGTTTGTATATGGTGTGTCTACATATATATAAATACATCTACATTAAATTTATGTATATATAGTGAAAGCATAAAAACTTGCATATATGCAGGCACAACAAGCAGCTTAAAAAAACCTTTCTTAGTAACATTTCTCCTTTTAATATCTTTTAGACCCATATTTACCATGAGTAGTGTAATACCACATTGGCTATAACTCTTGCTTTGTAAAAATAAAGTTGCTTATTTAAAATCTGCAGAAATTGTGTCTTTTATTATTATTTTTCTTTCCTTGAGCTTCGTACTTTCCCCTGTTGTTGTTTTTAAGTAAGTCCAACAGAGCATTCATGAGCTGGGTGAGCTCATCCATTGCTATGGGGTGAGGTATATATTATATATCTCTGCCCCTGGTGAATTAAGTGATGCTGTGAACATCTTATCTTGGGGCCTGGAGGGTGTGAGAGTCTGGATGGGGAACAATAGGCTTCAGCTGAACCTTGGCAAGACTGAGTGGCTCTAGGTTTTTGGGGCCTAACAGTTCTGGGACTATGCCATCTTTGGTGCTGGATGGGGTTGCACTGCCCCAAACAGACCCAGTGCACAATCTGGGGATCCTCCTGGACTCACAACTCCTGCTCAAAGAGCAGGTGGCAGTCATGGCTAGGAGGTCCTTTGCACAGCTTTGGGTTGTGTGCCAGTTGCGCTCGTTCCTGAATCAGGAGGCTCTGCTCACAGTCACTCATGCCCTAGTCACCTCCAGATTGGACTATTGTAATGTGCTGTACATGGGGCTGCCCTTGAAGAATATCTGGAAGCTTCAGCTGGTACAGAATGCAACAGCGCAGGCAGGTATGTGTGCTCCTAGGAAGCACATGTCACACCTCTGCTCTATGAGCTGCATTGGTTGCCAGTTTGCTTCCAGATCCAATTCAAGGTGCTAGTTTTAACCTTTAAAGCCCTTCATGACATGGGACTGTGTTATCTGAGTGACCGCCTCTCCCCGATTATATCAGCCCACCCCATTAGATCTGGCAGAGAAGGCATGCTGTGGATACCATCTCCCACCGACTTACATTTGGTGGGTTCCAGGCAGCAGGCCTTCTCTGCCATGGTGCCTGCCTTATGGTACATTCTTCCCACCCCCCAAAATTAGGTTAGTTCCATCCCTTTTGATGTTCTGGAAGTGCCTCAAGACCTGGTTTTGTCACCAGGCCTGGGGGTCCCAGGGAATTGGAGAAATGTTTAGATGGTTCCACTACTGAGGTGGATATACTCACTCTCTGTCTACCTGAGGTTTGTATATTTCAATTTTAATAATCTTTAATTTTTAATATTGACTTTTTATATTTTTAAATGCTTGTTTTATATATAGTATGTGTTATTTTTTACTTGATTATTGTACACCACCCAGAATCACTTCTTGTGAGATGGCAGCCATATAAGTTTGATTAATAATAAATAAATAAAAAAAATAAATTTCATCATTCATCATCTTAAACAATCTGTTTTCAAATAATGCTCTTTGAACTTAAAAAAATATATATTTTGAATACACTCCAGAACCAAAAACTGCTCTGCCAAATTAAGCAGTTTAACAAAAAATCTTTCTTAAACCTGAAAAGTACATGTAGTACTGAAAAAAACAAATATCCAGATTTGCAGATTTCTAATGGCAATTTCCAGTGTTCTTTAAAACAAAATAAAATAGCTATGATGCCTTTGCTACTGTGTATTCCCTGACCAATTCAGCTACAGAGCATAATGCAGATCTATGTAATATTAAACAAAAGTAAAAAATATGTAGCTGTGTAATCTTGGGATTATGTGACCAATATAGGGAATTTACCTACCTAAGCAAGCTTGCAGCCCTTCTGTAGCGTAAATTGGAATGTTAACCTCCAACAGGCATAAAATAAGTCTTTATTTAAAAAAACAAAACAAAAAAAAAACACTCCCTAAAGACCAGAAGAGGCCAAAAAATTCACTACCACTCTTCTGGTCATCTCACCAATACATTCTCTGTGGCCATCAGAGACTGAAATTAAAAGAGAAAGAAAAAATTCTTGCAATTTAAGGACCTCTTCCCCCCAAACTAGGTATACTGTATGAACTTCTGTAAAAGTAATGTGGAATAAAGCTATCGAATAGAAATGGCCCATATATCCTAAAATTTGAGATTCTATAAGAAAAAATAGGCTTAGTTTATCAGTATGATACTTGGTATTGCCTTTATTTCTGAAGAAAAGCAGCCTAAGTTTTCTCATGAAAATTACTCATGAGTCTAATAGTAAAACTAAACTTTCCCTGAAAATTAAAAACGTGCTAACAGTATAAGCCTACTTTGCCTCAGCAGAAATTCTGCTACCAGCCAGTTCTGCATCTATCAGGAAATTTGGAATGGTTCCATTTTTGTGCAGTTTTTCACACAATTTTGCTTAATATATGTATTTTCAAGCAATATTGTTTACAGTGTTCATTAATATAGGCATTTTGTCTATTTCTTCCATTTGTTCATCTTTAGATTTCTTTTAACAAGCAAATTGCACTGCAAACTTCAGAAGACTGCAAATACTGAATTAGAGCTACGTTTCAGTTTGTATATTGATTCATGGAATGTAAATTATGTTACTTTCACATTAACATGGGAGCCAAACACAGTTTTTTCTTCTATCTGTAGCTAGGAAACTTCTGAGGCTCTTGCTCCGCTCCCTGTTCAGATGAGTCCTATTTAAATAAAACTTGCACACAAATGCAGAACAAATTTATACAGAACAAATTTATATGACTAAAATCCCCTGCAAGCCAAAAAAATGAAAGCCAAAGTGCCACATATATATATATATATATATATATATATATATATATATATATATATATTTAAAAGCTATATAACCCATGTTGGGGCTTATCATTAGTCTAGCAAAGTTACTTCTTAGCAAACACGTCTAACAATAGGTGTAACAATAGGCAATGCTCTTTAACTGTTAAGAAAGTAAAAAGAAATTATATATTATTCAATTCATTCAAAAGAGGACTGGTGGTGGCTCACTGCTCTGGCAGGTTAGATAACTTGCACCCTTTTTCAAAAATCTAAGAGGCTCCCTAATGCCTCTCTGCTAATATAAATGGCTGGCATAGCACTGTCAGTTTGCCTCTGTCAATCAGGTTTTAGTGATCATATATTATGTCACTATCTTACAAGGCTAAGTGGGATTTGTTCCCTACCATGTTTTAAATCACTGATATACTCATGTTTTAAGATCTCTCTCTCTCTCTCTCTCTCTCCCTCCCTCCCTCCCTCCCTCCCTCCGTCTCTCTCTCTCTGTCTCCTTAATTGCATTTATTTCAATGGGTGTTCAAATCTTTAAGCACATACTATTTCTATTATATGAGACCTGGTTTGGTGCAGTGGTTAAAACATCAGGCTAGAAACTGGGAGACTGTGAGTTCTAGTCCTGCCTTAGGCATGAAGCCAGCTGGGTGACCTTGGGCCAGTCACTATCTCTCAACCCTAGGAACAAGGTAATGGCAAACCATTTCTGAAAATCTTGCCAAGAAAACTTCAGGGTCTAGTTCAGGCAGTCAGGAGTCGAAAACTGACCTGAAGGCACATGCACACATGCACACACACAAAACCAGGAAAAAGTCCGTATTAATTATATTGCAGAAAACATTCTACCTCAGGTGGGAAACCCCCCAAAATAAAACAGTAAAATACTAAGGTTTGAATGTGACAAATGGGTTTATCATTTTTATCTGGAGACTTCTCATTCATTGTTGGCACAATCACAGTGCTTTCTGTTTCAACATCAGAAAGGCCTCGCATAGCCTTCTATAAATGCTCCAAAACAAATTAGTTCATGTTGAAATTTATTCTACACTATAAAGGGATACATTCTGGTACACTGATGAAAATGCAAACTTTACTTATGTTAGGTATATGTCAATGGGATCTGAGTTGGCGGAGTTGGTTGGAATTGCAGTTGGTTGGAATTGCAGTGGACAGATCAATGAAATGTCAACCCAGTGTGCAGATGCTGTAAAAAAAGGCATATTCCATAGGAAGGGTAATGAAAATAGATCTGCATATTTAATAATGTCCTTAACAAATCTATGGTAGGGCCACACTTGGAATATTGTGTTCAGTTCTCATCAATGCAGAATAAAAAGGATACTATAGACAGAGAAAAGGATACCCAAAATGTTTAGAAGTCTGCAGCAGCTTCCATATGAGATGTAAAATCAGTTGAGGCTCTAACGAAAGGAGGTAAGGAGAGACATAGTAAGAGATATCTAAAATCTTCCATGGCATGGATAATGTGGACAGAAGTTTTTCTCCTTTACAGTTTTAGCATATATCTTAATAAATTGTTATTTGTTCTGGAAATTTGCTAGGAGAAAAAGATGAGGCTTCGGTTCCAGCTTTATTAGTCTCATTTATCCCTAGTCATCAGGGAATTAACTTCTGCACACAAGACTGCATTCCTAGAGATGTATGCCAGGGGTGGACTTTCCACGTGCTGCTAAATAAAGGAGTGCTAAGGATATGCTAATCAGTATAAATTTGGTCCGCTTTCTTTCTACATCTGTAGGGCAGTATTCTGTTCCATCAGCCATTTTTTAATTTTTTTATAAGAGCCATTAAAAAATCTGATCCATTTTTATTTGCAGCTTTCTTCAACATACAGCATTTTGTATGGAACTTCTACTAATATATTTAAAACTCTCTTCAAGGTACAGCTTTGAATATAATTTCTACTAAAATACATGTTTTTACAAGCATATTTCACAAAAAATAAGGAGTTTGATGCAGATTATTGACCAGACAAAGATGGACACATTTGAAACTGCCATTGTACAACAGTACAACCATTTTGGCAGAACTCACAAATCCATTGCTGTAGAAATTCATGGTGGAATTCATTTACATTCCTAATATGTTTTATTCATGGATAGAGACTCAGCCAACAGTATACATTCTTGTTTTTCCGGTAAAGAAAGACTGTTTTTGCTTAGGTTTGTATTTCTATTAATAAAAAGAAATTAGAACAATCTAACATAAATTACCTCAAAGTATTTCACTGTTGTCAGAGATATTTCTTGAACAGGCAGGGCTTCATTGATTTTTTAAGGAAAATCAATGGACCTGTATCTTTACAAAATCAAGTAATAGTAGCAAACACAGAAGATGTGCTAATATAACTCAGATCCTTAATTTTAAAACATTCAGAAAATGTGTCAAAGGCAAGTCAGCAGGATTTAAAGTTGGATTCAGGCTGGAAAATATTCTGAGTTGGGAATCTAGTAGACTGGCTTTTGTTAAAATCTAAGAGGCGTTTTCTTTGGACAGTTTTTTTTTTTTTTTAGTGTTTCAGCCCAACCTCTAACTTGCAATGCTAATAATGGACTACACTGTAGGACTATTGTTCACCTCCCTCCTTCTTTCAGAAACAGCCCATCCTCTCTGCAAGATGCGTGCATGATATTTGCATTGACAGAACAAAGTTAAAGTATTTAAAATCTAAAATACCAATCACACACATTAAGATCTGAGTTTAAAGAACTTATCTCTTTAAGAAAAAATATGCTGGTTCACAATCACATTTCCATTTTGCTGGGAGAGTTGAAAAGGCTTCCAGATTAATCTTTGTCATTACCTGTTCAGAAATGATGTGGGTCAACCTTTCCTTTTTCTACTGCAATTGGATTATTATAACTCCCCCGCCATTGCCTGCCTTTCTCAGAAGCTTTAGAGGGGGATAAAACAAGCTAACCCCTACTTGTCAGTTTAGCCAGTTGTCCTCCCTTTCCTTCCACCAGAGACTTAATTTCATTTCCTCCTTTCTTTTTTTCAATAAGTTTGATAAGTTGCAGATAGAAGAGAAATCTTTAACTGTCCTCCCCACAAACACCTCGCTATAGCAGGAGGAAGAGTTGGCAGTGCTAATGATCAAGCAACTCACACAACTACTATCACACACACACATTGTTTTTTGCCTTAATGGGTTCTGAAACAGTTAAATACCTCCAAGGGAGAGTAAAAAAGAGAAAGGGGAGAGAATTTATATCTTCCTGCCAGAGAGTGGAGACTGCTGCTGTTCTCTTACCTGGAGAGGGTTGGGGAAGGAACTAGGTTGAGGTAGTAGTTAAGGGGATAAACTAGAAACCAGGACACTGTGAGTTCTACTTTTCCTTTAGCACTGAAGCCAACTTAAGGCCAACCACCCTCTCTCAGCTTAGCCTTCCTCACAGGGTTGCTTGGGAGAAAATAGAAGGAGGGAGCATTATGTATGCTATATTGAATTGTACAAAATAAAATAAAGGCAAGATAGCAATCTAATAAATAACTAATATATTGCTGCCTATTGTTTCTTCTCCCCACACATTGGAACTTAAGTTATATTTGTAATGTGCACAACCGATTTGCCAGTTGGCTGACTTTTTATTGTCCATTTCTTCAATAGTAAAAGCTAAACTTTGGCTTCTGCTTCTCAACATGGGGGAGGCATTCAGGCAGTTCAGCATTTATAGTTTTCAATAATTTTGTCTTTCCAATCAAAATATTGTAGTTCTGTATATGGAGGGAAAAAAATGTGGGGGAATGGAGCATGGGCAACTCAGACAGCAGGCATGGCATTTCACATAACGAAGTCCCCAGGAAGGTGGTTGGCTGTGTAGGACTCTGTCAACACATAGGTATATGTGTGCACATGCATACACATTCCTCTAGGGCATATGCAATATGCATCACCCAGGCTGGCTAGCTGCAATTAAACCAGTGCTAAATTAAAATAATTTAAAAAATCAGTGTTTCAAAGAAACCATTTTGAACGGTGACCAAAAGCAACCAAGAAACAATGCAAGCCTTACTGTATCTTTCTGGAGCTGATAAATATTTTGAAACAGAGGTGTCTGGAAGTCATCAATCACACACCTGTACAATAAAGGATTCTGTTTTGACAAGTTGTAACATTTTGGCTTGAAGAGAAATCCATGGCATCCTTAGCGCAAAGGCCCATTTGATTTACCATCTTTAGAGACATATTTTTGATTGGGAATGCTGCCTTATTGGCACAATATTAACAGTTACAGTTTTTTAAAAATATAGACTTCTACAGTTTGGACAGATATATATTAACACAGGAATAACTTTTTCATTGTATGTAACAAATATTTAGTCAATTTAGTTAGCTGGATTTATATCCTGTCTTTCTCCAGGAGCTCGAGGAGGTTTACCAAGGGATCTCTTTTCTTTTTATCTTCGTTGCAACAACCCTGTGCAGGATATTTAACTGGCCCAAAGTCACCCAGGAAGCTTCCGTGGCTGAGGGTGGACCACATTGTACCTGGGTCTCTCCAAGGCTTAAGGAAAGAATCTTGACCTAACTGAGAAAAGGCACAGTGCCTTTGCATGGAAGATGCAAAATAACCCTGTTTTATCAATCCCAACATGGACGTACATTCCTTCAGCAGTACTGGACCTTGGAATGCTTGTAATGGCACATTTTTAGCTTGAACCCAGTGGCATCCAATCTGTCTGTGTGTGTGTGTATGTGTCAAAATCAGGAAAATGACAGATGGAGCATTGTGATACAAGCCCCACACTTTTGAATGTGAGTGTGACTTTAACACACATCAAAATGGGCTTGGCTTGCATCAGAACTCTCCATCTGCCATCCTGCTAATTTTGACCCTGTCCTGCAGACATTGAAACCGCAGACCACGATCATTTAATATCTTTCTGAAGCCAAAAACCAATCGTCTGTCTGTCTGTCTGTCTGTCTCCTGATTTAATTCCAGGAAAAAGCAGAACATTGGGAAAATTTATTTAGTGCTAAATGTTCTGTAGATTATTTTTCCACAAAAAGTATTAGTGAGAATTCATTTCTACAGTGATTTGTATAAGTAATGAACATGTTATGAACATCTATAATGGACTTCAGTACCTAGAAACCAGAATTCTTATGTTTCAGTTAGTTTTTCATCATTTTTGTGCTGTTCTGCTCTTTTGGGGATCTCAAGATCAGATTCATATTTTAGAGTTCATTTCAGTTCCAATATTTTTATCTTTGCTTTACTCTCATGAGGAAACAGGTTAATCAGTTCCTTAGCTCTCATTTTTCCAGAAGTAAACAAACAGCTGCCCTCTCCAGTGAACTCCCAACCCTTTGAGACCTGGTTTACCAATGTCTAAAAAAGAAAACAAGAGGATCCACAAAAGAACCAAGCAATGAGTCCTTTCTTCCTTCATGAAAATGGCAGTGGACCTTGGAGAAATGCAACCTGTTTGTCTTCAGCATAGGAATGGCAATGACCTGTGCAGAAACCTCTTCCTGTGATATTAGTTTAGATATGATTTGGGTAGAGTAAATAGCTGAATTGTTGTATACCTTGTTTGAATCCGTTTACTCTTCCCTCCCCCTCCATCATTTCAAAGAAAGTTATTTCATAATTATTTTATTTTATTTTCAGTTCCAAAATAGTGCTCAGGAGAAAAGAGAAAAATAGACAAATATAAGACAAATATATTAAAAATATTTTCTGCAATTTTTCATTCCCTTCCCAATTTTTCACTAAGAAATATATTTCATTGTGTTCAGTTGGGCCCAAACAAATTTTCATACTCTTGGCTATGTTTAAGGGAGATCCATGCAAATTAGTGACCATTAAACTGGTAATTATTGACTTCAACCATTGCTACTAATAGTTTTACTCTAAACATGATTAAGTCTGGATCCAGTTCTTTGACATTAAGCACAACTCCCTTTGAGATGAATGGAAATTGTGTTTCTTAAGCATACAGTAGAAACTGCACAGAACAAATTCATATTGTTGATCATATCTGGTCCTTGAGTTCTTCTGTTATTGTTATCTGCTCCATAAATAAGCTTTGTTACTGGATCTGGAAAGTAAAATAATTAGATTGATGAAAATCTAATTGTTTCTGAATGAATAAGTAATTGCATATTTCACTTTCTGTTGTTTTTAGGCAATGAAACAAAGAAGAGAAATTACAGCAAAGAATAAATTAAAAAATCTGATATTCAACTGGTCTAAGTATCAAATTAAAGTCCCAGAATGTGTCAGTCTTTATTATGTTGTTCTAATAAAAAGCATTTTACAAGAAAAAAAGTAAATATTTTACAAACCTCTATATTAATATTGTTAGGCGGAAAATGTTAGTTAAGATCATAGTGGGATGTGGTAAATACCGATTTCTCATTGGCCTCAACATATATTTTATAGTTATTAGCAGTCTGATCTGAAGCAGAAGATGCAATTGCACTTTCACAGATAATTGTTCCAGTCCATTTGGACACTATGCAGATCAAAATGCAGGCAGCCCTCCAAGTATGAGTAACTAGCTAATCTGATTCATGCATACAAATAACTGATGTATGACTGAATTCCATATCCAATCCACTAGAGTTTAATGTGCATAATTGCAGGGAAAAGAAAGATTTTTATTTGTAGATGGAGGATATTTTTTTTTCTATATATAGCTGGTTAGTACCATTAAGACTTTCAGCTTAGAACTATGAAGCTTAGGCTACTGAGCTATATTCAACAATGTCCAGCTCGATGCTTCTGGAAAGAATATCAGTAGGATACTTCAGCAATGTGTTCCTTAAACTCTGGTGCAGATTGATTTGAGTCACACTTTTCACTGGAACAGCATATAATTTCCTGTCAACATTTGTCTTCTTCAAGAATTTAAAATAATTTTCAACTGAAAAATAAACAAAACTGAATTTAAAATGAATATCTTGAATAAAATATATTGAAAATACATACACATAGTAGTACAAATATTTAGTAAAATAGATTTGTAAGGGAATGTGTTCATAAATATCTATAATTCTTCCTTTGTGTCTTAACATGTACTAAAAAGGATAATTTGGATGCAGATCTAATTAGCTGCTCAGTAAAAAAAGTTTGGTAAAATTAAAAAAAAATCTGCTTTATAACCTTTTTTGCTGTGTATAGCATGCTGTTCAGCTATACCAGGCTTGCACAACATATGACCTGTGGGCCACTTGTGGCCCGCCAAAGGATTTCATGTGGCCCGCATTGCTCGTGAGCGCGAGGTCCAAAAATGCAGTATGTGTTTGTTTGTTTTTAAATAAAGTTTCTTCAATGAACTGTCACGGGGGTGATTTCCGGGAAATAACCAATCAACGCTCAGCCTGCAAGCACTGACATGTTATGACGGCGACAAGGGTGGCAAAATTACTCACCAAAGCAGTGAAACTCTAACCAATAAACATTTGGAAGATATTTTGAAAACATCGGTTTCAAACATGGTTCCGGAGTACGATAAACTGATTACTGACAAGAAGTGTAATATGTCCCATTAACGAAATGTAAATGGTAAGAAAACCTTAAAAATATATTCAAACTTACCAAAGTAATCTTTTCTTTCTTAAGTAATAAGTGTAAGATGTCTAGACATCTAGACATCGGAATAGTTTTTTCCCTTGTGCCATTGCTCTGTTAAATACTATATGATTTGATATGTACTGGACAGTGGCTTCTTCTTTTGGAAAAGTTATTTTACTGGGCAGTGTTATTGTTACTGTTTATCAATTTTCTTTTGTTATCCAAGCGCACCATTGATCTTGCTGTTTGTCACCGAAGACAAATTCCTTGTATATATTTTATACTTGGTCATTAAAGTATTTGTATTGTATTTGTATTTGTAATAATTGAAATTTCTCTTTTTTATAATATGGTTTATTTTATTTGCAAAATAGTTTAATCATTAATTATACTATAATAATTATAGTACAATTAATTATTAAACTATTTTGCAAATAAAAAACATTATTATCCCATTATTATAACTTTGCTCGGAAAGTGAGGCACTAAAAACCTATCTGTGGCCCGAGGAAGTTTAGCCTATTTAATTTCGGCCCTTACTTACTGCCAAGTTGTACAGGTCTGAGCTATACCCTGTGTATTGCTTCTGAGCTTTTCCTGCTATTTTCTGCTGTTTTGTTGCTTTAGAAGTATTATTTTATTGTTTTGGAATTGTTTTTCTTCTGAACCAAGTAACATTTCCCACAGTGCTGTGTATCTCTAGATATTCTAACACATTCCACCCAAAGATCCATTCTCCGTTTCAAATCTGTGTAATTCCTCACTCCATAAGAATGAGCGATGGCGGCAGCAGCTCAGCGCCCCAGCCAGCTCTGGTGCCAGCCCCCCGGACAGTGGATTGGCGGGTGGCGGACACCCTGAGACTCCGGGGCATTTCTGGAAAATTCTTGGGGGATCCCGAGCAGCTGCCGCACTTCTTGACTCACGTCCGCAATTTCATGAAGTGGAGCAGTCACCTGTTTGCAGGTGACGAGTAAAGGGTTGCCTACATGGCGTAGCTACTAGAGGGCCAAGTGGCCAGTTGGGTGGTCCGATTATATGACGCCAATGCGGTGAAGCTGAGGAGGTTCCTGAAGTTCATGCAGGTGCTCCGGGACCGATTCGAGGACACCTTGAGCGCCAGGCGGGCTGAGGACGACATCCCGCGCTTGAGGGGGGAGAGCAAGCCAGCGGAAGATGACAGCCAGCAACGCTGAGACACACCCCGGAGCAGCCAACGGAGTGGCAGTATGAGGACCCGCTGGAAAGCAGAGATTGCTCACCCATACGGGTCAGGGTCCACCTCAAGGGGGCAAGATCGGAAGCAGAGGCGAATGTCGAGGCCCTGCTGGACTCGGGATGTACCCACTGCCTGATCCACCCGGTACTGGCATCCGCGCTGGGGCTCAGAGTGAGGAGGCTCAGGGAGCCCATCGCATTCAGCCAGTTGGATGGATCAACGGCGGGGGGGGGGGCAGCGCAATATTGCACTAAGCCGGCTGGCATGATGGTTGGGACCAACTGGGAGGAGCTATGCTTGGTAGTCACCCCAGTGACCGACCACGCACTAGTGCTGGGACTGGCATGGCTTACGCGCCAGAACCCACACATCAACTGGGCGTCCAAGATGGTGTGGTTCGGTGGCACCACCGGGCAGATGGGGTCGAGCTGCAGAGGAGACGCAAGAGCAGAGGACCCCACAGAGCTCAAGGAGGTGGCGGATGCAGGACGGAGAGCCAAGGGTCAGCAAGCTGCAGTGGGGACAGCAGCGGGGGGCGGGCAACCAACCACACGCAAGGCGAGGATGAGTATGGCGCCGGGGGTGACTGGCAGACGAGTAGGGGTGGCAAGTGCACGAAAGGGGGTGGCAGCCACAGAGACAGTGCATTTCAGCGGTGATACTGAGCAGACGGGGTCGAGCCGTGGAGGAGACGCAAGAGCAGAGGACCCCACGGAGCTCGAGGAGTCAGCGGCCGTGGGACAGAGAGCCGAGGGAAGGCAAGCTGCAGTGGCAATGGCAACGCGTCCCGGGCAACCAACCACCCGTGAGGCAAGGATGAGGGCAGTGCTGGGGGCGACTGGCAAACAAGAGGGGGCGGCAGCCACAGAGACAGTGGCGATTCCGGGGACCTCCGAGGTGGTGGTGACACCGGTGGCACCGACGGTGAGAGGCCCCAGCCCAGTGGCAGGACGGGCGATGACAGCTGCGGAGACGGTGGCAAGGTTGAAGACCGCCAAGGTGGCAGTAGCACCGGCGGTGAGAGGCCCCAGCCCAGTGACGGGGCAGGTGAGGGCAGCCGTGGAGACAGTGGCGAGGTCGGGGACCGCTGAGGTGGCAGTGGCATCAACGAGAGGCCCCAGCCCTGCGACAGCACAGGCAACAGCAGCGGAGAAGGTGGTGGGAGCTGAGCGGTCCGCGCTAAGTGGGAGTGGAGAAGCCAGGGGTAGGCCGGGAGGAGCTGGAGGGACATAGTACCCTGCGGGAGTTGCCACTCAAATCGACGGAGCCAGTGACCCAGCTAGTGGCAAAAGACAGAATCCACACCCTAGCAGAGGAGCAGGGGAAGGAAGTAGAGTCGGAGCTGGGGCAAGCCTTCGCAGAAGCAGGCGAGGGAGACTCCTGGCTGACAAGCAACAAAGACTCCTTAAAGAAACAAGGGGACTGGTGGGGGCACAAGGGGAAGCTCTACGTGCCAGAGGCTTGCCGTGCGGAGGTGCTAGCGAGAGGGCACATCGATGGGAGTACGGGACATTGCAGGTTTGTTCGGACTCTCCACCTCCTGCACACACAGTTCTGGTGGCCGTCTCTCTGGAGGGATGTGAGGGAGTACGTGGTCAGCTGTTCAACGTGCGCGATGACGAAGGGAGGGAAGGAGAATCATCAGGGACCCGTCCAATAAGTGAATCGGCCATGGTAAGGCTAAAACCCCAAGCCCAAGGAAAGGCTACCGTAGTGGCAGATGGGGGCAGCACCCTGGGAGCCCAATTAAGGAGGGGGACTCGTCTTCAGGGGGGCGGTATGTCAGGTTCAGCCAGCGTGGCACGGCTAGGAACTTGCCCGCTAGGAACTTGCCCAGCTGCGCTGAGTCAGTTCTACCACCCGCATGCATGCCGGGGGAAAAGAGGAAGTGCAAGGCGCGGCCGATTTTACGAGCCACCTGCATCCACTTAACAAGAAACCGCAGAAGTGGATGCATTGTATCAACACTGATTAGCTGCAAGCGCTGAGACAAAGGACTAAGCCGTGGCTCACAGCAAGGCGCTCAGCACGCTATTGGAAAACCCCGGTTTTGCACGTAACTGAAAGAACTCAGAGGAAACACGACCACGCCGGCAGGGCAGAACAATCAAGGGACAATGGGCAACTGGGCTGAACCTGCCATTTGTGAGAGTCAGGACCAGGGGGGTAAAGAATTTACTCTCGTCGCCAGAGCAACAAGGAACTGATAAGAGGATGAGACTGAACCCTCCCTAAAGAATGCAAGGGAGGTTGGGAGGGTGACCCTGGAATGTGCTCTCACTCTGAGAAGATTTCTGTAATGGGAGAAAGGCCATTAAACCTTGCTGGATTAAATCTGTACTGTCTCCTGGAGTTTCCTGGGCTAATCCTGACACATTGGAGCATTAGGGGGGATTACTGGGGCAATCAGTAATCTGCAACCTACAATATGTAACTCAGCAATGGGGTAAAGCGCGGGAAGGGGAGAAGTATAAATTGTACCATGAAATGTGCCAAGCCAGTCCTGGCTTTGTTTGTAACTGCTGCGTTACGCTTGAGTAAACTTTGTTGAACACACGTGTCACAAGAGTTTCTCTAGATGAACAAGGGCAACCTTACAGTAATAATGTTCACCTCCATCTCCAGATCCATTAACTCTTATAAGTAGGGACTTCAGGTTGGCTTGGGGTCAGCTAATCAGAACTCATGTAAGTTTGCAGCTTCTTCTAAGTGAGCTTTAGGAAATTTGTCCATACTAATATATTCGTAGTTACAGCATTAAAATACTACGATGGAATTTTTAGAAATGAAGATAACATCTTCCATTGAAGCTTGTGAAACTAAATAGCCTCTCTCCCTATTCCAGGATGGTCCAATGTTCCAAAAAACCGAAAGGTGAATGTTGACTGATCAGATGGGGTCATTAACATGTTGACTAAGAATTCAATATACAGTGCTAAATTTTAATATCACTCTAATTGATCCAATTATCTGACTGAGAGACTCCAAACTTTTTCTCTGCTCATCCAACCCAGAAGAGTGAACATTTTCATAATGAAGATGAAAATGAATAAACCTAATAAATAAATGCTATTAAATCATTTATAATGTATGAACTATAAGATAATTTCAGCTGAGTTCAAGGAGTATACTGAAACTCAAGAGACAGTGAAATTATGCACTAATGATAATTAAGGATCCATGAAATTAAATAAAATATAAGGTAATGAGACTATGTGTGTGAGCCATTTTGAAGTTATTGCCTGGGGATTTACCTAGCTATGTTATTATTCTAAAAAATTTACAGTTTAGTTTCCAGTCTCCCATGAGCTTTAGAATTTCAGCTAAGAAATCCCTCTTTATGCAAAATTCTGGTTCAAAAGTTATACATGCATATTGCAAAATAAACTGCTATTATCACAGATTAAATGACTAAATACTGATGGTTTGTTCAGAACCTTCAGTAAGGCATCCAGAGTTGCCAGTGTGCCCACAAAGATCTCTAAGGGCATTTGTTAGGCTCCCTGACCCATTTTTTTTCACTTTTAAAATTAAGGACCTCTGTCTTATATTGATTCTGTACATATTCTTTCTTCTTTAAAAAAAAAATAGCTATGGTGCATAGTCATATCCAGTACTGATTTATCAAGATATGTTAGGTGAATTACATATACTTTTAATTTATGAATATGTGGAAAAATTATATAAAATTAGCTTTATTGTATGTTCCATTAAGAGCTATGGATGCACACTCTTATGGTGAAACAGAAGTTACATATAATTAGGGGGTATACCCTAACGCAGGGTCAAAAACAAGATCAGGCCACTTCAAGTGGTATGACAATATTTTGAAGCACAATTCCAGATCCTCTATATCTTTTTACTTTGTTACTTAGCAGAACAGGAGAACTCCATTTGCTCTTCTCTGTTTCTGTCCTTTGATAATCAGTTATTGTTCCATAGGTGAGAAGACGGAGAAAGCAAGCACCCCCTCCTCAACGTTAGAGACAGAACAAGAGCAGGAACTGAAGCTCAGGAAGAAATTGCTGACAAACAGCAAGTTGAATTTATTCTTGACCTACATGAAAGATTGATAATTGAGAAAGCGACTTATTTGGGAATCCTTGTGACTTTAAAAGATCTTGCTGATGATTAGCTGTCCTTTTGGGACAACTGAATTTATGCAGAAAAAAATTCAATGAATGAGATGAAACAGAGTAATTTGCAGATGATACAGAAACTGGATTCTCTGGAAAAGATCATACCAGAATGAAAAGTCTTAATTATCAAATCACATGAAAAAAGAAAATTGAAACTGAAATTGAAGTTAAAGTTAAAGTTGAAATTGAAATTGAAACTGAAACTGAAAATTCTGATAAACAATGTGCTACAGATACCAAAACAAAGCTGAAAGGAAATACAGACGTTAGTTTATAGAAAGTTAGATTTATTATGTTGAACGTTTTTTACAACCCTGAGCAAGATCCTTCCATAGCAATTTATATGGAGAAAATGATATAGGAGATTTTTCTTACTACCATTAGAATATAAATGGGAGATGGACTCTATGGATTTCTGTTTTTATTGAGTATGGAGATCCCGTCTGGTTACAGTTATATTTTAAAGATTCACAACACAGGTCCATATCCTGCATTTATCTCAATAAGGGGATATCTGGAATGGAATGCTAAGACCTTGATTCTCCCATACTTGCTTCCACAGATATGTAAAGCTGTTCAATGGAGCTAATTTGACAGCAAGACAAAAGGGGATTTTTAACATTTTCTATTTATCCTTGGATACCGGGGTGAAGAAGTTTTTTGATCTGAGGGTGGAATAATTTTTTCAAGCTGTGATCAGCTGAAGCAAAGAAGCAGTCTTTTTTTTCTTGTATATCTAATATTTTTAGGGAATAGGGCCTCTATGGCTTGGGGTTTTTGTATATCCCTTCCATATGTTGCTATAGTTTGAGCCTTTTTCTTTCTTGTTTTTCTTTATAAAGATTTCCTTTTTTTCTCCATTGAATTGGATTCAGTCACAGATATTAGCTGATCTAACAGTCTGAAGACCAGTTTCATTGATTCCTACTAAGATTCACTTGACTAGCAAGAGATGATTCAGTTGTGTGTTTATGTGGGAAGATTCATAATCATGTTCAAGTTGCTCCTCTTAGATATTACTGGTATGAAATAACATGAAAGAGTATACTTTTAATGCTATTTGATGTGGTTACATTTTGTACCTTACCATTCCCCAAAGCAAAAATGCTTGAAGACATAGCACATAATCTAAAAACAGAAGTCTGACCTTCTTAGTCTTCCTAAACAGCAACTCTGAGCAACTAATTGCCTTCCTGGGGGATGATAATAGTATTTATGAAATTAGTTTTAGTTCATGCAAAAGTGCTTGGATATTTCATGTGACAGATGCCTCCAAAGGAGTCTCAAATTTCACATTGCCCAAAATTAATGGCAAACCATTAGTAAAGCTACAATGTTTCAATAAAACATATTGAGCATGAAAAGTGACTAATTAACATATAGGAAAGGAAGAAAACAGGTCACTGCCCTTTTCTGCATTTCTGCTGCAATTACTTTCTAAATAGTTACTAAATAATTTAATAATATTTCTTCTTTGTGTCAGGCACACAACAAGAATGCATATTCCAAATGAGGTGATAAATGGGAGATTAATTTAAAATTTTAGATGCTACAGTGTGAGCATCTAAAGGTGAAAAATAGTACTCCATCAGGGAGTCTAGCAGGTACTGAGAAATTACTGTTGATGAATTAATGAAGGCAAATTATTGGATCTTACACCTTCTACATAATGATCCATACAAGGTGAAATATTCACTAATAAAACAATGCAAAACAAAAATGTTGCTTCTGTTAATAATGTAAAAGTCAGGAACAAAGGAATATAAAGAAATGAATGAGTGTGGGATTTTTTTCATGGGGTTATAAAGAACTTAAATCGTTACTATTAAAAACTATACTTTTTAAAGGCAAATCTATGATTGGCTTGTTTTACATAAGAATTGTAGCAATAGCAAATCTGGAATTATCAGAGATCCCACATTTAATTAAACTATAAATCAAATTCACTCATGATATACTGCAGTGTTGTTTATTTATTTCATTATTTATTAAGTTTGTAAAAATCAGGCACTTTTTTCCTATTCAAGCAGTTGCAGGTCTGATTTTTCATAATGGTTAAGAAGAAATAGTCAAGGTTTCTTCCCATACCCTGTATGCTAAGCTATTTAGGGCTTTAAAGGTAAGTTCCAGCACTCTGAATTCTACTGTGAAAAATAGCACAATTTTGCTTCTATCCCCATCACACACAAACACACCCCACCCCTCCAGAACAATCTGTCTTTTTTCAGCTTATTGTTAGATAAGGCAACATTAAAAACAAAATACATTTTGCAAAACAGATTTTATGACAGACCCAAACTATTTCTGTGACTAATGGAAAAGAGATCAATAAAGAATCAAATACATTACAACAGTGACACCAAAATGCCTTTAAACTAAGATGCAGAATATGGCTTTTCAGAATATCTTAAATGTATGCCTGAACTTCACTTATGTTACTCTGTTTCAATTAATTCACATTGTACTATCTCAAATGAGTTACAAACCAGCTTTATTTTATGTGGATTTTGACATACAAGGATTTAGACACAGAAAATAATTGATATTCATATATTTATGCTCATATACATGAAACATAAAATTGTACCTCTGAGTTTCAGGGTTATTTAGAAGACAAATGGATCTGAATTTATTAGTTACATGAACTTCAATCTCCCCCAATTCCAAGACTGAGACATTAAAAATGCAAATAAATTTCAAGATTCAAGGCATAAAGTCATTTCAGTTCTACTGAGCAGTATATGAATCCTCCTTTTTACAAGTTAAGCAAAACATAATATGAAATTCCCACTGAAATCTTGGTTTCCAAATCCAAGAAGAATAATATCTCCATAACCTAGCATCTATCATATTCTTGGCATAATTTTCATGCTATTTGCATGTGTCATTAAATAGTGAATGATTCTTTGATGTCTTTCAACCAAACCAGTAAAGCTTTGCATATATCTGGCAACTATCTATATCTTTACATTATAAAAGTGGTTTGAAAATTTTGTTCTAGAGAATCATTTTCTGGTGTCTTAATACCAGAGCCATTTCAATCATGCAATGACACATATTAGTGAAGATTTTGAGTGTAATCTAGAGTATTCCCTGAACTCATGATTAGATAATGAAGCCTCAGCATTGGTCTGGATGAATTTTCCTAGGGATGGAAGAGGCAGAGGTATGCATTGACTTGATTAAAATCATGACCTAATCTGATAGATTGCAACAGAGCACTCTTTGCCTTGGATAAATCAGAAGTTGTAGTCATTGGCTTAGGAGCCAACCCAAGATTCATAAATAACATTAATTAGTATGAGAAAAATAAAAAAGCACACACACAGGCAAAGAATGGGATGAAATTTTGGGGCTCACTAGACACTTCTGGAGGGGACGCGGTGGCGCAGTGGCTTAATGACGCTGAAAGCGCCGGCCAGAAATGGCTGAAAGCTTCAGCGGTTCAAGTCCAGCCTCGCGTTAACAAGGTGAGCTCTTGTTTCTATACCCGCAGCTTCTGCCCACTCAGCAGATCAAAAACATACGTGAGTAGATAAATGAGCACTCTCACTCCGGTGGGAGGAAAATGCTGGCAGCGACTCCACAGAGAGACGGGACAGTTGCCGGCGTCCGAAAAAGGGGCGCGAAGCAATGGAAATCCCGCCTCCTGTGCTGCCAGCTGGGCTGACGCTCTAGGAATTAGGCTCTGGCAAAGTCTAATTCCGAAACTAGAAAGATGCACTTGCCTTGAAAACCGCTAGGGGGCGGTCACTGCAGGGTCAGTAATGACTGTTAAGCAGATTAAAAAAAAAAAAAGACACTTCTGAGGAATGAAACTGCCAAATATCAAAGAAATCTATATGACACTTAGGGTAGTTTAAATTCAGGTTTATTTGTTTAGAAGGGCACCTGTTATATTTTGGAGAGAATTTTTAGATTGCATTACAGTATAGGCATTCATTTATGTCTGTCATCTGAAATCTCTACCAAAATTTAGATTGTTTTGCTTATGATGCCTTTAACATTTGTAAAGTAAATATAAAATAAATATTCATTTCTCATCCTTCAAGTGAACACCTATTTAGGCCCTCCCATACTAAAGGGAAAATTGGCAGTCAATTTTAGCCAGTTAGAGAAAAAATGCCCACCTCCTAACCATCAGGAAGGAATGAAGGGAGGGGGGGAGGGACGAAATGCTACAGTTTTACTATTTTTTGCTGTTACATAGACTAGAAGGAGAAAGTGAAAGAATTTTTGTCAGTTTCACCCAGTTAAGATAGAGGGAGAAAGAGAAGGTCCATAGTTCCACTATTCTATTATTCCTACAGAGAACCTATTTAATGAATGGCAGTTGAGGTCAATGCCTAGTAATTAGAGGGAACTGGAGCACACAATAGCCAAGTGGAATGGAGAGGTTTGTGTACAGTGAAATGAAGCGCAGCATGTGAACTGAACAGCACTGTTTGCCCCGGCACAACTCTGTAAGCACTACTTTTGATGCTTAGCAAGAAAAGAATGCAGAGATTGCCCAGTGGGCTGGGTGGATGGAGGAGGACATTGAGCATATTTACCCTTGAGATATACTCTGCGGCCCATACACTGGGATCACCCTACTTGTCTGCTAGCTAGGGTATGATGGAAGCTGTTTTAGTCACTTTGGAAACAAGGGAAAGAGAAAGGCAGGATCAGCCTTTCTCTCAGATTGCTCAGCTGAGCTCAGCTTTCTCTCAGATCAGCCTTTCTCTCAGATTGCTCAGCTGAGCAGGAAATGTGAGAGTCCCTTTTGGGTGGTAGGAAGCCTTACTTCCCTCCCAATCCTAGGACAATTACGGCCTTTTTATCCCTTTGCTAGGGAATCTGGCAGATGGAAAGAGAACAAAACCATTTTTAAACTTCAGAATGGCTCATCTGGATTTGGGAAATCATTGATAAGATGTCAGTCAGAAAAGAAGGAAACCTGTTTTTCTTCTCCTCCCCTAGTTTGCTTTATCATAAATTGTTTTACCTGGTGAGAAAGAGGATCTCTTACTGCTCACCCCAAACAAAGCACTTCACTGAGATGATCAGATTTACAAATAATACCCAGATGTGATGAACTTGAATTTTAGAATTAAAGATTAGCCCAGTCCATCAAGATTTATATCATTTATTTCAAATTCAGCATCATAAAAATAAGAACAATATACAGGTCATTTCAATGTATCACTTTATGGGTTACGATCAGCATGGATATCAGTACTTGGTTACTACTTCTATGGCTCTCCCATTAGGCAATGTCTGCAAGTATTAACAAAGACAGAAGGTCATTTTAAGAGAGGGCAATAGAGTTCAGCAAAAATGCCTGCAGAAACTCGAGAACATCTAGCCTTCTGTCCAATGATGTCTTGCCTGAGTTTCAGTAATGGAGAGGTTTCTTCTTGTGTTTTTGCTAAGCCAGGATGAATCCTTTCCTTTCATCTGCAGGCTACTGTTGATAGAATATTTGGGAGTTTTCTAACAGTTCCTACACTACCGACTCAGTGATGTGGAAGTAGGGTTCAGAGGTGTAGGGTGGGGATCTTCATCTCCCAATGATTACTTATGGCCATTATGAAGAAATCAATGCTGTTGCAGCATTCTCTCAGGTTTTAAATTATGGGATGCAGGCATACCTATCAACTAAAGCAGAATGAGTTGCCAGGGTATTAAGCTGGTAGGAAGAGACTGCCGTGCTTTGGACTTGAAGGGCAGAAAAAGGTTCTAAAATGCTTTCCCTTGTGATGAAGCAGAAATGAAGCTATTAATGAACTACAACAAAGCTATGAGGACAAACAGAGCATAACCATTCATGCATAATGCTTTCTCTTAGCCAAGGGGTAGGAAGTTCTAGTCAGGGTAGCCATCCTGTGATTACCTTACCCACTCTATGGAGCAGCCAGTATCACTGCCAACTGTCATGGCCCAGGCTCAGGACTCAGACGCTGAATCTGAAGAAGCTGCTCCAGCTGAACCTGTGGAATGTCAGCCTCAGGAAGCACCAAGCCAAGAATCAAATGAGGTTGATCAAAAACAGGTACCACCTGGACAGCTGGAATGCTCAGATGAGGGTGAGGTAAAGCCACCCAGCCCCTGCACCCTGCAAGTAGAACAGAGACCAGAGAAGAGACTTCTATAAGGCTCCTTGCCAAGCAAAGGAGTAAGTCTCTTGATTAATGACAGCTGGCTGCAGCTTGATTTAGGAGGCAGCTCTGACCCCTGTTTCTTTGCTGGAAACAACTGTCTGATATCTGGCTCTTGCGTGACATTCATGTGGATTCTGCCTGTGAAATTCTGACCTTTAGATTGGCTGAGAACCTTGACCCAGCTCTCATAACCTTGGACTTATTTTGGACTATTCTTCTGTGGTCTGGTTAAAAGCAAATCATTCAGCCAAGTTTCTGTTTTTTGGAGACTCTGTGTTGGTTTGTGTGCTTGGACTGTTGTTATCTCTTTGACCTTGAGTAAGTTGAATTACCATAGTGACTGTGGGAGTCAGTATTTGAAACCAGAAGCAGGACACCAACTGACAGCTACCTTAGCAGGCATCCACCTTTTCCTGCTGCTTCCCATCCTGCTCTCAGTTGCTCAGCCACCTTCTTCTTGTTCTTGCCCAGGTGTGAGACCACAGACATTGTGGACTTGTTCATTCCATTTGGCCATCTGAACAAAGGCAAGCAACATGTTGTCCAGACATACTTCCCAACTTGCAGGTCAGACTGTCCTCTTGGTTGAGCACTTAGGATATCTTTGCCTTTTTCATGACTATGGCTGCTGGAGAAGGTGGCTTGCTTTCCATGTAGTCAACCTTAGCAGAATAGCTGCTGCTGAATGAGGCAACGTGTGAAAGGGGAGGTGCACCTGTGGCAATGGCTGCTCCTAAAGTGCCAATCCCTTCCATAAATTGGTAGCCTACCTCTGGAAAGTAAGCCAGCACCTTCACTGTTGGCCTACTGAAACTATTAGAGCTGTTCCAAAAGGCCTTTGGGGAGTGAATGGTCACTATTGTGCCTGTTGTACTGTTACAGATTTTTTAAAACTGATTTTAGATTTTTAAAAAATCATGTTTATTTATTAAATTTATATACTGCCCAACTCCCAGTGACTCTGGGTGGTTATGTTGTTATGTAAATTGCCAGGAGTCATCTTTTTAGTCTAGCAATAGAAAGATACAATAAAACAAGCAAACAAATGTTACTGTATAATAGCAGAATGCCTATAAAATAGAACAGTCTTTCTTGAAAAAAGAAAATGGAACCCAAAATATCATTGATAAGGAGATGTAAGATATGAAAGGTTATCATAATCATACACCTTCCTCATGTGGACTGAGATGACCATTTCATACTGGTTTTACACAGTGTTTTTGAAGTACCAAATTCTATAAAGGGACCTAAGGGACCGCCTCTCCCCTATGACTTCAACCTGTCCTACCCATTCACACAGAGAGGGCATGCTTCGGACCCCCTCAGTAAAAGAACTCCATCTAGCAGGGTCCAGAAGGTGGGCCTTCTCTG
The DNA here is from genome assembly GCA_030867105.1 of Liasis olivaceus. Lineage (NCBI taxonomy): Eukaryota > Metazoa > Chordata > Lepidosauria > Squamata > Pythonidae > Liasis > Liasis olivaceus. The sequence goes on from CM061351.1 coordinate 64,525,863, forward strand.
TGGTAGCCCCCGCTCTTTGGAACATTCTGCCCCCAGAGGTGCGATTAGCCCCCTCACTCCTGACCTTCTGAAGGACCTTGAAGACCTGGCTCTGTCACTTGGCCTGGGGTGGGGAGGGAATATCTCAAGCAGGGAGATGGCTAGCCCCATAGTGGCCAGCTGTCCCCGGCCCGATTTTCCATCTTCTTGGATTTTTCCTTTTTTAGTATTGTTTTAATTTTATATATAGTATGTATTTTATATATATGTATAGTTTTAATGTCTTTGTAAGCCACCCAGAGTCCCCTATTGTGGGGGAGATGGGCGGGGGAGAAATCAAATAAATAAATAAATAAATAAATAAATAAATAAATAAATAAATAGTTCCATTGTTCTTTGGAAGTTGGCATAAAGCTTATTAAAGCCAAAGTTTGGATCCAAGCACAAACATTTTAGGTATACTTCTTTTTTTCTTTGCAGGATTTTGCTAACTTTATCGATTCGCTATTGAACTAACCCTCTTATTTTGAAATATTTGATCAAGACATTTTTATTGCTCTGAACATTCTTCACAACCTTCTTTCTAAGCTTTGGCCTTCATAACACCATCTACATAATTCTGGGTTATCAGTTTATACTATTACGCCCTCTTTGTGTCCCTTTCCTCTTGATTTTCAGATATACAGTAAACTTTTTAAGCAGCCGTATCTGCTTTTGCTATCTTTCATTTTTTTCTTGTTGGAATGTTTTAAGATTATGCTGTAAGTATCTGCTTTTTAAACCAACTCTCATTTGTCCTCAGCACCTTTAAGCTTCTTCTCCCATGGAATTCTGATTGTTCTTACTTTGCATAAAATTCATGTTGTATTTTAAAACTCAAAATATGCATATGAATAATTTGTTTTTTTGTTTTCCTTAGAACTAAGGATACCAGCGTTACATCTTAAAGAGTCAGCTATTTCCAGTTAATCTGCTTAACTTTCATTATTGGTTAAGATCAAGCCAAAGATTACTGATCCTCTTGTGCATTCTCCTATCCCCCCAAAGAAGAAAATTATCAACAAGGCAGGAATGTCCTGGGGGATCATATTTGCAATATTTAACTCCCAGTAGATGCAAGGGTATTTAAAATAATATTTTAATACTCTCTAAGTTTATACTTTTCACAGGCGTTGGTAAACCCAAATGATATTGCCTTTTTCCATTTTTTAAAAACTCATATCTCAAAAAGTTTTAATGCCTCAGGGATTAATTGTCCTCTGCTTGTATAATAGCACTTGTAGACCTAAAGGCTAGCTGCACTACATGATTCTGGTCTGTGTTCCAGGTGCCTTTAGAGTGGAAAACTACCCCAAGGTATTTAAATGCAGTAACCTGCTCTGTGACCTTCTTCTCTACAGGATTGTTGGGTGGCTCTCTTAGCAAAGACCAGAATTTTAGATTTATCAAAATTAAGAACCAGGTGATTTTGTCTGCAGTACCAAAATATTGTTGCTGTTGCTCTTTTCAGCCCTATAGGGGTTTATGACATTATGGCGGCATCATCAGCGTAGAGAAGTATAGGGATTTTGCCCCTTACTAGTTTAAGTGGGTGGAAATCCAGATTATGAAGAAAGTCCACCACTGAATTGATGTACAAGCTGAAAAGAGAGGGGGCAAGAATAGCTTTCTGTCTCACTCCTTTTTGAACACTTACTGTGCCAGAGAGGGACCCTTGGGGATTGCACCTCACTCTTAAGGTGGTTTGAGGAAAGAGGAGATGCCTGTCAGTAGTTGTGTTTTTTAATTTTTCCCAAAGGGCATTCCTGTAAATTGAGTCAAGGTGTGTTTAAAATCTAGAAGGGCCATGAAGAGGGAGGATTCCTTTTTATGAGTGTATTTTTGTGCAAGATGGTGGAGCAACCGAATGTGGTCTGCTATTGAGCCCTGAATCCTGCCTGCTCATCTTGTATTATGCCCTTTGTCTCTATCCAGTCTTGGAGCTTGTGATTTAAATGTTTAGCATATAATTTTCTAACCCCACTCAAAAGGCTGATAGGCCTGTAATTGCATGGATTGTTTTTACTGACTATTTTAGGCAATGTTGGGACTATTATTGTCAGCCCCCAATCTTTTGGAACATAACCAGTCTGATATAGGGATACTATTAGAGGTGCCCACCAGCTGGGTTTCTGTTTAATTTCTTCAGGCAAAACACAGCCTTGTTCACCTTAAGGGATTCAATCAGTTGGGTTACCTCTTGTACAGAGACAGGGGGACAATTCTGAACTTGGTCCAGGTCGATCTCACTCTCATTTATGTGACTAGCAGGGTCCATGTGCAACCATCTAAAATACCTCTCCCAGGCTTGAATTGGTACTTGATTGGGGGGGGGGGGGGCTAACGATTTTCCTAGTTCTCTGGTAGTTTGCCAGGAGAGGGAAGAATCCCTCTTCTTGACTGATTGAATTAGTTTCTGTCAGGTCTCCTTCGTTGCCAATCATTTCTTTTCTTTTAGGAGGGCCTTGCATTGAGCCCTTAAATTCCGTAGGAAAAGCAGTTGGTCCTCTGAAGGAAAATATTTACTCTTTCTATACGCTGTATGATCTGACCTTTTCTGCTATGCACAATCCTGATCAAACCATTTTTTATGTTTTACACCCCAGTTACTGGAGTGTTGCATTGTTTCTTTGACAAAAGCAGTATGGTTTTTGAGACTTGTTGTCTAAAAGGTACATGTATGAATATCTAAGGTTTCTGGGGCTGCTAGCCATTTAGTGACTGCTTTTGCACTACCGACAGTCCTCTACATATGAAGTTTCAAGTTGTGAACTTTCACCAATATGAACAAGATAGACCTGGAAGTTGGGAGAAGGCAGAATAGGGTTAGTTTCCAGTATGCCACAAACTAACCCTTTCCTGCCTTCTCCCACCTTCTGGGAGGTTGGAGGTTTGCAGTGGAGTTGGAGTTGCTGGAAAGAGTTAGTTTAAGGGCAGGAGAGGCAGTGGTGGCTCCCTGGCCAAAGGGGGTGGCTGTGCAGAAGGTGCTGTTCATGATGGCAGTGGAACTGGGGGAAGCAGAGGGATGAGCACAGGAACAGTGTGTGCTCTGCAGCTCACGTTGGAAACTGCTGTCCCTTCGTGAGGCCTTGCAGGAGGAAGGCTGAAGATTGCAGCCTCCCAAAGCACACTGTAACTCCAACACAAACCTCCAACCTCCCAGAAGGCAGGAGAAGGTGGAAAAGGGTTAGTTTATGGTACACTGTATATGGGAGGTTGGAGGTTTAGGTTGGAGTTGGAGTTCCCAGAAAGGGTTAGTTTACATGATGCACTCTATTGCTGGGTGAGCCAGAAGAGGTGGCAGCAGCTCCTTGGGTGAAGGGACGAGCCAGTGCGGCATGGTGTGCTCCATCACTGGGACCTGGCAACGGAGTGCACTGTGCCCCACTGGCTCGTCCTTTTGCCCAGGGAGCCACTGCTGCATCTCCTGCCTTGCCTGGCAATGGAGCATGCCACGCCCCACCAGCTCCTCTGCCCTCACTGCTGCCCTGCCTCCTGCCTCTTTTTTTAAAAAACTTTTTACAGTACTTTTTACTTGGACTTACAAACAAAACAAACTTATGAACAGCCTCTTTGAACATAACCTGTCTGTACTTGCATTCCATTTAATTTGTACTTCTGTGTTGTTATTTTCCAGCATTGGGGTGTAGACTGTTTCTGTTCTTACTGATTCCCAGAGTGATGTCATAGTTAGTATAGGGGGTGGTGATCATTTTCTAATCATGAATCTACCTCCATCCACTGTAGTGCATTTAGGAGATCATGTGATGTCATCCAGTAATCAACAATTGATCTTCTCCTTGCCCCCCCAGTAAGTATGCTCTGCTAGATGATCCCCATCTAGGGAGCCATTGAGTATGCACAGATCCAAACATGTAATCATCTGCCTAACACATAATTCTGCCCAATTAGATTTTAGATCCTTAAATTCTCTAGTCCCTCTAGTATGTCCTCCTCATGAGACGTCTTAAATTAATGGAGTAGGGAGCAATCATTTGGTCCCATCCTGGCATTTAAATTCCTACCAATTGTTATTGATGCTGCACGGTGTGTATCTAAGCAAGTGAGGATAAAATGTTTTATATGCCTCTAGGTGCTGTTAGTCTGGGCATGTATTTTAGAAGGGAGGATGTACATATTAAAAAGTGTGATTTCAGCCTGTTTGAGAGACAGCAAGGAGGCTGATATCCATAGGTTTAAAGAAGGCAGAGGAACACATTTCAGTTGTAAAGTTGTACCAAATAGGGTTGTGATACCTCCCTTGGGTCTCCCTCCTATCTTGTGGTAGTCAAGATTGAATTGACCCAGTAACCCTCTAATTCCACCTCTGATGTGGCCCAGGTTTCCTGTAAAAAAAGAATACCAAATCATGATAGGTAATCAAAGAAAGGTTGGTCTTTTGATGGTCCTGACCAGCCTGCAATATTCCAAGTTTACATGAGCTATTCCAATATTCCAGGAGATTATGTGAGCATCCAGTAAAAGTCAAATGAGCTGGTTTTGGCCAGCCAATGTTATGAGATCATGATGTTGGGATAGTGAACCAGAGGAGGAGAGCAGGGCCTCTGCCAAGGGCTGACTTGCCTCAAGCAAATCCTGTGGCTGCTCATGGGAATCCATGACAAAGTTGGCACTGTCCAATGGTACTTGCATAGTGGTGGCTTCATTCGGTGTCACTGGGTGTGGGGTTAATGGATCGTGATTATTCTCCATGGGATCTACTAAGGTGGGGGTTATTTGTAATCTTTGAGGAACATGTTGGTAAGTTTTCATATTGGTCTTCTTGTAATATGATATGGAAATGATTTTAGGGGTAGATGTGTGGCTTTCTTCACCACCAATGGCATCTGGACAGCATGGGTGATTCTGCAGGAGATCCTCCTCCTGCCCCATGATTTGCAGCTATGGACCCTGTAAAGGATCTCAATATAGAGAATATTTCCTTCTCAATAGTTAGCATGGCCTAGTGCTCTCCAACAGGCTCCCCAACTGCTCCGTAAGGGCCAGTAGAAATATTATTTGGAGGGTGATATCCAGCCATTCCATTGTCCACCAAGGAAGGGCAATTAGTATTGACATTTGGAGACACAAGGTCAATAAGCAGCTCGGCTGTAGTAATTGAAACCGGTAAGATTTTCTTAAGGTTTTCCAGCTAGTGTATTGTATTATCTTGTTCATTCCTAGGCAGAAAACCAAAAGCACTGATAAGGCCAGCTTCAGCTGGGTCTGACACATCTTCATTTAGTGAGACTGGCTGACTCTTGTTTTTTCAAGGCCAGGTGTGGGGAAGAGATAAACTTGGTGGCATCTGGTAAAGTTCTGAAATGGTTATGGAATCTAGGTGAGACAGAACCTAATAGGAAATTAACTTTTACTTCATGAAAGACTCTGGTGGGAAAGATTTGAAATGATGCTAAGTATAATCTCATCTTGAATAGCATCAGTGGGATAGTAGGCTATTAAAAGACAACAATCCATTTTTGGTTTACAGTACTTGGAAGCCATTCGACAGCACATAAATCTATCTGTCTGTGTTGATAGTGAAGAAGTTGTCCTAGGGAAGTTACAATTGCTCTCCTGGAATCCCAGCATCCAATATTGAGACTGTTGAGGGAGATACAGAGAGCAATCTGTCATGTCTGAAGTGAACAATTTAACTTGCAGGGAATTTCCTCTTTTGTATCCCAAGAGGCTTTAGTATGTATGAAGCCACCACTCTTTGCCTTGTCAGAGAGTAAGGATTTATTAATACAATCATTTGACTGTTGCACAATTTTATTAGTTTGTTTTACTTGCCCTTTATCACAGCGCATGTCCGGAATGTGTGGCTTAGCCAGAGCTTCTGCCTTAATGGAAGTAGTGGGTCTGGATTCATATTTTCTGGGAGCCTCTCCATATCCTGATTTTGCATCTTATTTTTACACTTATTTTTATTTCCCTTGCTGCAGGTGAGCTAGCAAGTTGTACTGAAGACACAGTGAGAGACCAGGAGGGAATCCAGATTTTCATTTAGCTCTTCCCTGACAGATAGTGAAAGATTTAGCAGTTGTTGTTTTTCCAATTCTGTTTGAAAGTCCCATTCAAGTGTTTCAAGGGCTACAAATTTGTTAGAGGTGGGAGGGAAATTTGTTTTACTTATAGATCCCTTTTGTATAAAATGTTCTTCTATCTTTGGTTGTTTAGCAGATGTTGATGAAGAAAGGGAGCCTGGACTGATACCATGACATTTCTTTCTTTTTCCCATATTGTCCAAATCCATTCATAATCTTTTGCCTGTGCCTTTTGCCTCCATGTTTATCTCGCCTGAAGAAGTTATGATTAAATTTAAAAAGTTCTAATAAGGCTAATAAAAACCTAATAAATCTACCATAACCTAGTATACTTATTTTAACTAAAATTAACTAAAAGAAGCAAAAGTAATTAAACTATACTATTATAAAATAACATATTACTGTTATAAAATAGAATAATTGAAAGGGCAGGAGCTCAGAAAAACGTGTGTTGCTGGGCTGATGCCATGGCTCCTCCCCACAAATTCAGATATTTCCACAGTGCCACAAAATTCATTCCCTTTAATTCCTGAGCAGAAAATAGAAATTATTCTAATGCAGTATTTGTAATAGCACTGTGCACTTCACTGCTTGGGTCTCATAACCCTCATTAAAAGGGACTCCTGGATCTAGTTATTTAAAAGCTTAATCCTGGAGAAAGCGGGAGTCTCCTATTTTGCCCCATCTGTACTCCAGGGACGGAGTGTATCTCCCCATTCAAGAATAGGTGGTGGCAAATTAACTGCTATTCTCAGGAAGAACTCTTTCATCTGGGGGAAACTTAGACATCCTGAAACTCAGGTAGAGAAAATAGGATGGAAGCCATCCCAGCTGAGGATCTGCACAATCTGCAAGATTGTGCTATGTGGCAAACATCTACCGCTGCAATTGACAGAGATCAGAGCCTATGTACTTCATGAACTAATATTCTGATGTTTATTATGTGATTGATTCAGACCCTGCCACAAGCATTTGTTATTTTCTCCTGAAGGATATAAATTGTGGAGTCCTTGGTGCTCTCTGAGCTTAGCTGTTTGCTTGCAGACATTTCATTACCCAACTAGATAACATTCACTACCCAGCTAGGTAACATCATCGGTGCCTAATGGTACTGATGATGTAACCTAGTTGGGTAATGAAATGTCTGCAAAGCAAACCAAGCTCAGAAAGCACCAAGGACTCCACAGTTCAAACCTGAGCTACATATACTCTCTTCCATTGGATATAAATTCTTACTTGATATCCTTATCTCTGAGCTATTGTGTCTAACCCCTAGAAGATTCTGATGAAGCTTGCTATGATCCAACCAAACACATTATTTCCAGGTCTTGTGAGGCAGTTTATCTTATAACAACAGTTCATTATCCATAAAATATAGACAATGGTCCCCAAAATCAAATTTCTCATGTTGACATATTTCCATAGTCAGTGATTCACCTGCAGTATTCATCAAGGGACTTAAGAATATCTTTGAGAGAAATGAGAGAGGATTGTGTGACTGCACAGACAACCTGAAGAACAATATTTACAGGTAAGGAACTTGTTCTTGATCATAGTCTTGCAGAACATATATGGGTGATTTATAAACTGTACCCACTGGAGGTGGAACAGGCACATCATTCAACAGTAAAGAATGACCTGCTCAGAAGTAGCACATGTCTTTACTGTGGTATTAGTGTTGATGCTCTAATGCCAAACAAAAGTTAATGGCTGAAACCAAATTGTACCTCTACAGGAGTCAGGGAGCAATATCAGTACCACCAGTGAAGAACTGCTCTCAGAGAATTGTTTCTTATAATGTTAAGCAAGGTAAGGTTGGCTAGTCTATAAACTAAAGCTATGTCATTTTAAGTAATCTTTGTGGAAATTAGAGTTTGTGTTGAATGTCTGGTTCATTAAGAAAGCAATCTCTGCACTAAAGAAAAGGAATCCTTTATGACCCCTTTCTCATAAAGTAAACACTGTTGGCCAAGGCACATGGCATATACAAGAATATGCTTAACAGAGGTGCAAAGTAGAAATAATATAATGAAATATTTAAATATAAATAAATATTTATGATGAACGTAAATAAAAGAACCAGACTGGCTCCACGTTGGCAAAGGAGTGTGACAAGACTGTGTACTTTCCCCTTATTTATTCAACCTATATGCAGAATATATATTAAGGGAAGCAGATTGGAAGAAGATGAGGGTGGTTTTAGAAGAAACATCAATAACCTGCACTATGCTGATGACACTACCCTAATAGCCAAAAATGCAAAGGAACTGCACCCCCTAGTACTAAAAGTCAAAGAGCACAGTGAAAAAATGGAACTAAAATTAAATATAAAGATCAAACTAATGACCACAGGTAAAACAACCAGCCTTAGAATTGGAAATAAAGATACTAAAGTGGTGGATAACTTCTGCCTTTTAGGATCAACCATCAACAGTAAAGGAACAAGCAGTCAAGAAATACACAGCAGACTAGATGTCAGAGTCTGCACACTCATTTCCCAAGTTTAGTAAATCCTCTGGACTTGAATTAGTTCCATCAAAGATTTCTTTATTGAGAGTAGCATACAGCATCTATAGATTGTTGAGTCTAACTTTTCCCAGCCAAAAGCTTTCCTTTTATCTCCCTTCCCCACCCCCACTCTCTTTTCCCACTTGAAATTCTTTGCGCCTTTCTCCCAGTCTCATGACTGCTTGACCTTGTTGGTGCCTCTAGCCAAGATAACGATTGCACCTGGCTTGGATATTTTCCTCCCTCTTCTCTCCTGACTTTTATGGCAGGAACAAGCAAGCGGGCCTCCAATTAACCATTCTAACATTTAACCTTGTCAACTATGCATCACTATTCTACATTTTAATTATGGTTTGATTTCTAGCTTGCACAGATCCTGATAGAGCAGCCACTTGGTAGAACAGCCATGAAGGCCTTGGAAAATATATTCAAATGCCTACAATGATCAGAATCATGCAAGCCATGGTATCCCCTGTGACACTCTATGGAAGTGAAAGTTGGACTTAAAAGAAGCAGGATATAAAGAGTATTGATGCCTTTGAACTTTGGTCTTGGAGAAGACTCCTGGGAATACTATGGACAGCCAAGAAAACAAACCAATGGAGCATTGAGTTCGCACTCAAGCTGCAAATGATCAGACTCAAATTATCCTATTTATGACACATTATGAAAAGTGCACTGTTGGGAGACTTGAAAGAAGAGGTTAGGTATAGATCATCATAGAGAAGATCTATCTATGCGATCTCTAGGAGTCAAAAATGACTTGATGGCACATAATCAAAAATTTAAAAAAGAATGATGAATGCAAATTTTTAAAGAAATAATAACACAATAATGCAGAAAACTTCGGAAATTAAATTCAAAATGAAATCACAACTTTTTTACTATGTATAATCTGAGGACATATCAACAAGAAATTTCACAATTTACTAAGATACATGATCATGGCAGTGAGAATAAATTTTGCCCAACGCTTGAAGAAAGATACAATTCTGACGATATCTGATTGGGAACTTAAACTTGGAGAATATGCAGCAATGGCAAAATTAACAAAATATATTCACAGCAGAAGTTTGACCAAATTCAAGCAATAATGGTTCCCATATGTACAATATATTATGCAGCATGGCAAATACAAACACGGTATGGCTTCTAAGGGGCCCCAAATGCTTATAAACACTGCAAATTAGTAGATGCACAAAAAGGGGGAAGTTAGAAACCAAATAGCTTTTTAAAATATTTTTTCTTTTTGTTGTTTCTTTTTTGTTTCTTTTTTTAATATGCACAAACAATAAGTAACAGTACAGTGGAGACCGTAGACATTAATCTTAAAATAGAAACCTTTGTTATATAACAACAAATTTAATATACTTTGCAGTTGTTTATTAATGCCACATTTAGCTTTGGATGTAAAATTTAAACAACATGCTTATCAACATTGAAATTTTAGAAATCATAGTTAATATTGATATAAACGTATTCTTTATCTTTAAATGTTTAAGTTATCTAAACATTAGAGTCTTAATAATCTCCAGTCAACACTATATACAGTAAATACCACTGTACACAAATAGTATAATGTTCTAATTGTGTTTTACAGGTAGTCCTCATTTAGTGCCTGCCTCGTATAGCAACCATTTGCAGTTACAATGAAGATGAAAAAGTAACTTTGCAGCCAATCCTCACATTTACAAGCTTTACAAGTCTATAAAGCAAAGGAAAGCTGAAGAAAGATCGTAAAATCCTGAAGTTTCATTTTACTTCACTTAACAACCAAGTTGCCAGTCCCAATTGTAGTTGCTAAATGAGGACTACCTGTATGATAAAACAACATAAAAATATTCATGATAGATGCAAGCTACGTATGTAGCTGATGGAAACAGAAGATTCTTCATTCTGTCATTGCACCTTCTATCAGCCATTGCTCCAATAAAGACTCCTATACAAGGTGCTAAGGAATAACTAATAATATTTTTAGCAAATTAGCAAGCAGATTTAGACCTGGCTACTTTACAATGGATCATTGTTTTGCTTTGGTTAAAAGGTATGAAAGATAAAGCAAACTGTACTTTGCTTTTTGTGCATCATTTGACTCTATTGATAGGAATAATTTGTAATTAAAACTGGGTAATACAAATATTGAGTGACATCTCTTTGCTAATGCAGTTATACCGCAAAATCCAAGTTCAAGTGAAATTCTCCCTGGTTGGCTATTTAAGAGACAGTACAGTGGCAACTCCCATATCTTGCTTCATTTCTCTTTAATGTATATATTGATGTTACTGTTTCCAAGTTAAAAGCTGGAGAAAGGAAAATGTCAGCTTTTCTTCATGCCAGTCCTTATTTCAAATACAAGTTGGTCTGTTTCGATTTCTATCAGCCTTAGCCAGTATTATTCCAAAAATTCTGTAATAATTAGCTATGAGAAAAGTAAGGTTCTAGTATATGGCTAAGAGTGCCTAAGAATACCTGATTACTGGGAAAATGTGTCACTGAGTACGTATTTTCCTACTGGTATCTTGATTTATTATTCTCAGCTTCATGGAATTGTTTCACCCATTTTAAAGCATAAAAAGTAAAGGCTGACCTGCTACTAAACGCATTTCTGAAATTTTGGTGCACTAATGATATGCACTAATTATCAAATTTTGCTTGTGTTGCACCTTATATTGAATCTTTTTTTAAAAGAAAATTCTCTTTTCTTTATGGAGATGAGAGTTGAATAACACAATCTCATTCACCTGACTGTTATACAGTTAGGGGTTTGATGATTTTGGATTGTGAGGTGGTACCAGTGAAGGTTGTGGGATTTGCATGGACTGCAGCTAGAGAACATGCTAGCATTCAAAATAAATATTATTAGATAGATATATCATAAATCTACCAGCAGATCCTGAATTTTAAATTTAATTTGAAGAAATTCCCTCCTTTTGCATTGATGTTTCTTAACACATACAAACAACCCAGTAGCAAATGTGCTGTTTCACAAGAGATTGTTTAAAGTATCTTCCTATGCTCTAAAATAATACAGTTTGTACTTTTGGCAACTACTATCATATCTTCAGAGACATTGTCATGGAGGCTACTATTGCTATGAAAACAACTTTGTCTTAACTTATTTGAGGATTTACAATTAAGTCTTGAAAATCTGTGTTGGTAACCATTTCACTGCTGAATCAAATGCCTGGAATAGAAATATACCAGTCATTTAGTACATTTCACAAAGCTAAATCAACGTGCCTAAATGAAGACATGATTGTCTGATTCCACTTACATTTCATTGACATAATATATTACAGCACATGGTTCCTGGATCATAAATGCATGCACAAAGATAATGGTAGAGTTATTTGGCTTTTCTCTTGAAATGTTTCATTAGTTGGAAGACATATTTGCATTATTTTACAAACATGCATATTGAACACTGCTGGAGGCATAACATAAACACTCCAGGAGAAAGATCTCCTCTGTGCTCCCATCAGACCTCAAGAGAGGACAGCCAGTGAAGGATAAATTGTTGGTGAAAACAGGCCCCTGGGCCTAACAGGGCATAAATTAGCCATCAAGCCCTTGGCTACTGTTGAATCCCCTTGTAATGTTCCCAGTCAGGTAAACGACTCTGGGACTATCAAAATTGCAGTTTAACAGGTGCCTTTGCCCTTTGGGCTTTCGCATGCCTTGGCATAAATGGGTCCATTATCTGCATTGCTGAAATGAGTTTTGCCTGTGTGCCTGTCACAGGCTACTGACAGAATGTGTCTTGCCTTGGCCTATAGTTCTGTCTGCAGAAAGAGGAATTAGGCTGGAGGCTCTTAGACTTGATGTAATTCCCTTTCTCTGATAGTGAAATTACTTTTTACTGCTGTAAGAAAAAAAACTGCAATGGAAATAAGCTATAATGATTTCATTTGTGGGCAGCCAAGGAAAATCTAGGAATATTTCTGGTGTCCCTTCATGAAGAGGGTCTATATCCTGGTTCAGGAATTTTCATTGGCAGATGATCCTTAGAACATGGTGACTTTATGAGAAATGGGCATGTAATTTCTAAGGAGGAGGTGTGTAATGTACAATCTCACAAGGAATACAAGAACTCTCTTGAGATAACAGGAAGGAGGAGTTTAGTTCTTTGGGTGCAGGGGGGCAATATCCTGTCTATTGAGGGGATCCTGCATATGCAAATACTTCTGTCCCATGCATATCTAAGTCTGTGCTCAGTGCTTGTAGTGACTGTAACTCGAGAAAGAAGTATATTTTCCAAAGAATATAAGAACATAGGATGTTTTGTCCTAGTTAGTGTAACTATTTTTTAAAACAAATAATGCATTCTATGTGCTTCTGTAAATAAGGACGAGTCTGGTAGCAGCTTTTCAGACCAACGTTTTTATGAAAAAGATAAGCTTTTGTGAGGTTCATTTTATTTAAAGGTTTACATATTGTTTCTCTTTGTTCATGAAGCAAGAAATTGCCAAGAAATCTGAGTGCAAATGCTGGACAAGAGTTTAATCCTGTATTGGTTTTGCCCTCTTTCGGGGTGTGATCAGTGAAGTCAGGATGGCAGCAACAACACTGCAATCAAACCTCTGCCTGTTGTTCAGGTGTGTCACACTCCTGCCCTCTTTTAGTAGTTCAAAGGGTGATGTTAACATTTCACTAGTTCTGTGAAAGAGTCCTGTGAATTTAAAGTCTTCACACGAGAAATCTTCTCATTTTCCTAAGAAACTGTAATCTTTCTTTTACAAATCTGTTCATTAACTCAAGCAGGCCATTAGCACTGGGAATTTTTTAAAGAGGAATCTGTAAGAAGGATAACTGAAAAGCTTGGAGTGGGGAATCTGTAAAGCAGTTGAAGAATGAAAATAGTCACTTCTGCAATTCATTATTTTTTCCCATCAAAGCTACTGATACATACAGTAGAAGAGGAAACAGATATCTTGAACCAATGATATACTGTACATGATCATATCAAATCTGTGCTGTATCAACATACATCAATAACTGAACATTGATAACTTGGCAAAGAAGATGTATGTGAAAGATATATGAGCAACTATGCATCTGGAATCTCTTTAGGTTAAACTGGACAGAATGCAGAGCAAATCCATAAAAGAAAACCAGGATGAGAATCTGCTTGCCCAAAATGTTATTCATGTGTTTCAGAGGTATGTCCTGTGTTACTACTGAATCAGTTGTCCTTTTATAAGAAAGAAATACTTTCAAATGAGCCATTACATGATTGCAAATGAAATGTAATCTGGCAGTTGAGTTTATTGCATGAGAAAACAGCTGTCAAAAGTAGATTTAAATATAGGAATAATTAAAAATGATTGCTGAAATTGGAGAATCAGCTGTGTGGTATACATTCTCCAAGATGAGTCATGTATCAGAAGAAAAGATTTCCTGATGCAGCGAGAGACAAGTAGAGGGAAGCATTCTTCTATCCTTTGAAAGCACATTATTATAATTGTTATATTGCCAGATTGCTGCATATATTGGATTATCATATAGTTAGAGTGTGAGCTTTTTATCATGATGTCATGCCCTGCTCTCAGGCATCCTTGAGGTTGGTCGAGGAGGACTTCCGACCTGGAGCAGCAATGCTCTTGCCATTCTGAACACCAAGAAACAGCATGTACTTCTCTAGCACTTAATGTACCACTACTACATAAATATCCAGAGTGCATGGGAGAATTTTACCTCTCCTGATTGCTTTTATTAACCCTGCCACAACATACAGTGTTGTGCCACAACATACAGCTTAAAATTTGTCAGACAATGACTTCTGGCTTATGCTTGGGACTCAGCACTATAAACTAGACTCAGCGTATGCCTAGTTTGCCATATTAGATATATAGATATCGTGTCTCTTCTAATGCTCCCATCCTTCCATTTTAGATTTTCACTTTTTATATCTTCAATACCTTTTATACTAATATCTTCTATATTTTTAGCTTTTTGCTTCACCTATTTTTATGTTTCTTCCTAATGACTATATCCCATTCCTTTATGCTGGTTTGTGACCATAATAATTTGTTTTGATAGCAGAAAAGTAAAAGTGCAAAATACAGTATGTCTGTGTATTCTTTATTTTTCAATATCAATTTCACATTAACTTCGTGTTCATATTAATGTATTTCTCTCTCACACACTACCTAATACTTCTGTCCTATTGGCAGCTATACCAGGCCAAAGTCTTGTGTTCTACAAAATATCTGAACATTTGGAAAGTTATGTAAAATAATATCATAGGAGCCAATGGCTGGAGAAGTGAAGTTCAAATAAAAGTAAATACTTTACAGCTGATAGCAACTGCAATTAGAAATCAGTTACTAGGGGCTCATCCAACATTCCTGCTAAGTATGTCATGAAGATGCTTAACTGACAAATTTTAAAGAACAGCCTTCATCTCATTCTCAATCCATTTTGAAGGCACCCTAAATCAATCTTCAGCTGTTCCAGTTTTAAGGTAGTTTTCCATGTTCTCATGACCCAGGCCTTGCCAAACAAATGTTCTACAATGTCTCACTGACAATGTTGTTGATAACACAGGCTGGTCTGGGATCCACCCTGATCCTATTGGCCACCTGAGGCTGCTGTGTGGATCTTACCTCTCCCCATTTTGGCCTGGACATCTGGTTATATCCAGCTGGTATCACCACTCACCTTCTTATCTTCAGGGGTCACTATCCGGTTCATGGGGGTACAAGGTAGAAATATATAGATTCCCTTTAGTATAAAAGACCCAGAACAGTAGTTGTAGTGACTGGAGTTTCTCAGGAAGCATAACAGATGCATAGACCTCAAAAGGGAAAGATGAAACAAGAAGCCAAGGACAAGAAATTTGTACCCTGTTCCATGATTTGATGATCCAGAAGTCATCTGTAAATCTTCAATGGTAGTGTTTTTCTCAGAGACTAAATATTGATTTGATATAATTGACCTGTAAAGAACTGCTATTCCAATAAGAAGAAAATGTAGACAGTAAATACTGAAATTCAGATTGCCTGTTGGGCCATATCACTGTCACATGGAGACAGAAAGTGTAAGAAGATAAAAATTACTGAACTTCCTTTCTAGTAATACATCATCACTTTTCTAACTCCCTTTGCCAGCAGTATTAAAATAGTACAATAGATCTTTGTCTAGGTTGCAGGTTGTTTAAGAAAAAAAAAACACTCTTCTTTTTCCTAAGATAACTCATTTTCTCCTTGGGCTTTAAAAACAAAAAAAGTTCAGAGGTATACCATTTTATCATTTTGCCAGTCACCTGAGGTAGAATGGTTCATTCTACCAGCACCCCAATAACCCATAAGTTATAACTTAGAACTCTTGCAAAAAATCTCTCAGTCAAGACAGGATTTTCTTAAGCCTGCTTAGAGTTAAGCCCGCACAAGCACAGTACAGGAGCAGTTTAAATGGTAATTGTGGATATGCTCTTAGTAACACACCTTCAAGTTTTAACTCATCATTGCTTTTTAAAGGATCACATCTGTTACCAATCTGAATGTAATAGACCGGTACCAAATTTGGTTTCAATATTTGATATTCAAACTCATCAATTTTGTTCTCCTTTGGATTAGCCTGCTCATTTAAGTCAAATCAGACAAGGTCTGATTATTCAATAAGAAAAAATTCAAGCTTCATCTAAAAACCATAATAATCAGAAAAGATTTTTTAAAACTCGACAAATAATTATTTAAACAAAGAAAAGACAGCTGGCACAAATTAGTATGTAAATTAGACTTAAATCATTGTAAGCCTAGTTAACTGATCAACTCCTCCAGAAATTTTAGTGATGTTTTACGTACACTTCTCTTTTGTCAATGGGCATCAGTATAAAAAAGAAAGCATCAACACTCAGGCAAAGCAAGAGAATTTTTATAAAATGATGTATCGATGGTATCTGTCACTGGAAAGACTGTCAAAAATGTACAAAGGGACTTCAAATATATGCTGGAAATGTGAACAAGAAGGGACTTTTTATCATCTTTGGTGGACATGTAATAAAGCTAAAAAATTTTGGATTCAAATACATATACTAATTCAGAAGATTTTGAAGATTAATATACAATCAAAACCAAAGACTTTTCTTTTGGGGTTGATGGATAAACAACTGGAAAAATCTCATGGATCTTTGCTTTTATATACAGCTGCAGCGAGATTTTTATATGCTCAAAGGTGGAAAGACTCAATATTACCTACAATAGAAGAATGGATCGTAAAGTTGATGGAGCTAGCTGAGATGGTGAAATTGACAGCTTTGATTAGAGAAAAGACATTGACTAATTTTAATGCTAATTGGAAGCCCCTTTTTGCGAGAAACAGAAAAAAATGAAATGATCATTTATGGATTTGATGATTAGTAAAATTAATAGACTATAGAAAAAATGGATGTTAAACTGTAATCCTAGAGTAAGAGTTCAATGTATGTTTTACTTATATCTGCTGTAAAAGAAGTTGGAAGATTCTTTTTTTTTTCCTATTTCTGTTTCTTTTTTTATTTTTCTGCATTTCTGTTCTTCTTTCTCTTTCTTCTTTCCTTTCTTCTATTCTTTTTCTGGATTATTACTTCTTGTTTTTATCTTTATGTTTTTAAAATTTAATAAAGTTATCATTAAAAAAAAAAAACAGTCGAAGTCCTTGTATTTGCACCTTCACACAAAGACTTGGCTAAAAAGATCTCTGAGTTGCCTAGGGAAACAGCCAGCAACATTCTTAGCCAAAAGGTGTGTCTTAACCAATCTCTTCCTCCATGATTTTTGTAACAACAACTCCATATTGTGCGCCAATTGTGTCCTTTCCTTGATCGGAAGGATTAGCTCACAGTCATTCATGCCCTATTCACCTCCAGATTGGACTACTGTAATGTGCCCTACACGAGGATGCCTTTGAAGAATATCTGGAAGCTTCAACTGATGCAGAATATGGTAATGTGGACAGTTATGTGTACTCCTAGAGCAGTACACATTACACCTCTGCTTTGCGAGTTGCATTGGCTGCTGGTTTGTTTCCGAATCCAATTCAAGGTGCTGATTTTGACCTTTAAAGTCCTTCATGGCATGGGGCCAGGTTATCTGAGGGACCACCTCTCCCCGAACATATCAACCTGCCCCATTAGATCTGGCAGGGACGATATGCTACACATTCCATTGGCCAGGGATTTGCATTTGTTGGGTTCCAGGAGGCGGGTCTTGTCTGTTGTGGGTCCTTCCTTGTGGCACATTCTCCCCCTTGAAGTGAGGCTTGCCCCTTCCCTGCTGTCATTCAGAAAGTCCCTCAACACCTGGTTGTGTCATTGGGCCTGGGGGTCTTTGGGAACTGGAGACACTTTTAGATGGCTCCACTGTAATTGATATTCTGCTCTTTCTGTGGGGTTTGTATATTTTAAATCTTTTTTTAATCCTTTTTTTAAAAATTATGTCTTTATTCTAATAATAATTTTTTATCTTTTTATAAAACCTGTTTTTATTCACTTGTTATTTTATTTTAATTGTTGTACACCACCCAGCATCGCTTTGCAAGATGGGCAGCTATATAAATGTGATGTATAAATAAATAAAAATTAATTAATTAATTAATTCTGAAGCCAAATGGTCATCTTGAATAGGTGGCTTTTATGATGATTTAAAAATACATACGCTTGGATTGCGGCAAGCCTGTTCAGAAACCCACTGTCATCTAACTCACAAATGCCCCTGAAATTGTGTCCAGCATATACCCATCTGCTATTCTCTATTTACTTAGTGAACATGCTATTGTGAAAGCAGGTGTGTGTACATCTTGAGGGTGAGGTGGATTAGATGGTGACAGCAAAGTTCAGGCGTACATTTGGTAAAGGAATTCTCACTGCCTCCTAGTTCAATCACTTAGGTAAGCAGGCATCAAGGAAAAGAATTCTTATGTATTTGTCCCATCAACAAAGGCCCTTATAAATTCAGTCATAGTTTCAGTATGACACTTACCTCTACCACCAATCACCGTATGTCTCTGCTGCTGTTTTCTGGGGCTGGCAGGGAGAACTCCCAAATGGGTTAATATTATACAGTTTTTTCAGAAAGCTCTCAAAAAATAAATGGGCTAAGAATTTGGAAATGTATTATTCTAACACATTAGTAATACAGCAGGGTGGAGAAATCTGCTATAAACAGTAACTTCTGGATTGCAACTGGATAAGAATAGGAAGCCAGTGCAAATGTTGGCTTATGATCATAGACATGTGTACATGAGATGTTTATTCATAGTATTTTATGGCAAAATTGGTAATTAACTTGGATATGGACAGAGTATTTCATCAAATAAAATATTTGAATGTAAGAAGGAGAGGAAATGATACATTCATTTATGGATTTCTGCCAAATACCGAGCACATTTGAAATTTACATTTTATTCTTTTGCCTCATCAGTCTCATTAAGATATTATACTGATAATAGTATTATTACATTGGCAAATGTGGTCACAAGGACTCATCTGAATTTTTAAAAACTAAATATCTGAAATAAATAAATAATAAATAATGGGTTTTATGAAGTATAGAAGAAAAGACTCATTGTTCAGATTGGATTTCTCCATATGATTTGGTAAATTAGAATTCTGTTGTTTCCTAGCACTAAGCTTCATGGTACACGCCAAAAGCTTTACAGAGATGGAGCAGAGGAATAATATGTCATGCTCAACTAAAAGTCAACTGGATTATTTATTTATTTATTCATGTATTCGTTTATTTATTGTTTATATGTAGATTTATTTGTTTATTTATTGTTTATATGTAGATAGGGAGTGGGTTATTCTTTGGGGCCAGCAGGCTTAAGAATTCATATGCAAAATATACAAAATGGCTGCCTTAGAGGATATGGTCACATTATTTTATCAAAAATTAAGTTGATGGTTTCTCTAGCTTCCAGGAAACTCTCTAAAATTCCTGCTTGACTTTGTCTTTTTTCCAGGCAGGTGGGTAGACTGCCAAGAAAAGCACTTTTTTTAAAAAAAATCATAAAATAAATATTGCAATTTATTTTATTGCAATCTACCTATTGCAATCCAAATAAACACTTAGGTGGCTCTAGCAATCTATCTTTTAAAATGTATGTATTTATTTTAAGAATGACTGTGTGACACAGAGGATTTTTAAAAAATAAAAATAGTGCAGGAGGCTAGTGTTCTACTTAGCAGCATGCCAGCTTCCTATTTAACTTTAAAAAATAGATATAGATAGATAGATAGAGTTTATTGATTGTCTTATGACCATATAAAAATAAATTAATTAATTAATTTTAAAAAAATAAAGGTAAAATACAAGGTCCATTTCCAGGATAAAATAGGTAATAGAAAATACAGTAATAAAATACATATGTGCTAAATACAAAGAATCAATGTTCAGATAAACACATTACCTTTACATGATACCCTGATCTGTCCAATATAATTGATTCTTAGCTTGTCTATAAACTTAGCAGTTCTGCTAACAATGTATACATTAGAGCCCAGGAAGAAATAGGACAATCTGCAGTTCAGGTCCCAATGGGTTGTTTTTTCAAGTAAGGATTTTAAATATCTAAGCCTAAAAGGGGTATACACTTGACAATCAAACAAACATGAGCAATATCTTTGATGGCTGGGGCACCGCATATATATGACCTCTCATGATATGCAAGTGATGGAAGCACCCATATTTGGCCATGGAATCCAACAACTCAAATCTTGCTCTAGAGTCAGCCCTTCTTAGGAATTGCATCAAACTTATTGG
Source organism: Liasis olivaceus (assembly GCA_030867105.1). Classification (NCBI taxonomy): domain Eukaryota; kingdom Metazoa; phylum Chordata; class Lepidosauria; order Squamata; family Pythonidae; genus Liasis; species Liasis olivaceus. The sequence goes on from CM061351.1 coordinate 64,546,180, forward strand.
CAGGTATTATTCCGTTTGGAAAGTGGTTTTGTTCTCAGCCAACCAATTTAAAGATCTATTTTTTGCCAACAACTCCATGTCTGTTTCGGCACTGATATTTAGGATTCTCTGTTTAAAAATTTCCTTTGCCTGGGATGCAGGTAAGAATAAATATTGGGTGGAAAACCCATGCTGTAGAATAACTTTGGTAAGTCAGCTTACCCAGGAGGTGGGCTCAGCCATACTTATTTGTTCAGCTAAACATATTTTGGGTAGCCTGTCAGGGTCCATTGTTAAGGTTAGGGTTAACTGTAGTTAGAAGCTCAAAAATTGATAATGCTGTTTGTGCTGTCAGTGGGCATTGTCTGGTTATAAAATCAGTAAAATTTTTATTTTTTAGGTCCTCATCCCCTTGTTGTGTAAGCTGGACAAATGGCTGTGATCTGCAAGGGGGGACTGGAAAGATCTAAAAGTTGGGAATTCTCTAACTCTGCTTGCAGATCCCATTCAAGGGGGTCATATCTATTAGAGAGGCTGTCAGGAAGACTAAGAGGGGTTGGTTACTTACAGCAAGTAATAACTATCTTCAGGTTTGAGCTGTTTGGTAGGTTTGAGTGAAGTTTGGGAAGCAGAATGTGAGTGCTGCCTCTTCTTCCTTTTCCCCGTAGTAAGAATAGTAAAAATACAGATCTTAAGGGTGTTCTTTGCTTTGATCTCATAATACATCCAAAACTCCAGCAGAACAAGAATAAAAATGAAAATGAAATGAAATAAAATAAAATAAAATAAAATAAAAACAAAAAAGCTAATTAAAAATTGGCTTTAGAGGAAGCTGTTAATAATAGATGCTACCTCAACACCATCAGATGATTGCAGGCCCATTGATGTCCATGGACACCATATTGCCTAGCCCAGTTCTCATAAAATTTTACTGGTTTGTATGAAACTTGTGAAGGATAGTTTTGCAAAGTTTCCTTTTTTAATAATTAGGACAGTGTTTGAGGGATAGACTGTCAATGGACTGTACTTTCCTCAATAAATCAGTCTTCTTGCACAAGTAGCTTGGGAATATTAGGCAGCAGGGAAGACCTGGCTTGGGGATGAAATTCTTATAAAGCTGTCAATTTGACTAGAAATAAAAACTCAGAAAAGTTGCACAAAAGAGAAATTATCCCTGTGACCTTCTGCTGATGTTGCAGGATTTTAAAGTGGATAACAAGTAGTAAGAAGAAGCAGACTGTGGGATGGGGACATTGTTCCTAGTAAGGTTAAATCTTAACCAGGAAGTTTCTTAGCTACATAGGTTTCTTGTTGATAGGATTTTTGTCATTTTCATTGAGGGTTTGGTGTTTTTTTCTTATTTTTACTTTTAAAAGGTAACACATAAAGGCAATCATCTGACAGATTTTTTCCTATTTAAATATATATTCCATATTTAACTTCACAAGAGACAATTTGGTGTAGTGGTTTAAGGCCCTAGGCTAGCAACCAGGGAACATGAGTTTTGGTCCTGCCTTTAGGCCCAAAGCAGGCTGAGTGACTTTAGGCCAGTCAATCTCTCTAAACCCTAAAAAGAACTTCTAAGAAGAAGGCAATGGCAAACCATTTTCAAAAATCTTGCCAAGAAAATTGCATGGACTTCATCAGGCAACTGCCAGGAGTCCATGAAGTTTTGAAGTCATTAAGTTAAAAAACAACAACAACATTAACTATAGATTATAATAACATTGCCCTCATTCATGATCTTATGGATGAGGATGGTGACATAGCATGTATAACCAAGACCTGATTGAGCCTGGAGGGAGGTATACCTCTCGGAATTGTGCCCATCCAAGTTTCAGGTTTTGTACCAGGTGAGATCCCAGGAAAAGGGGGTGGGGTGGCTGTTGTCATCCATGAACCCTTGACCACTCTCAGAGGCTCTGCTCCACAAATAACTCAACATGAAGTGCTCTGTTTGGAAGTGGGCTTTACGAACAATTGGGTTTGATGTTGGTCTACTGCCCTCTCTTCTACCTAGCATCATCCCTGCCTGAGTTGTGGGATCTATTGCTGGGCTGGCAATGGAGACCCCGAGTTTGTGGTTCTTGAGTATTTCAATCTGCTACTTGTTGATATTGAGTCTGGCGTGGCTCTAGAGTTAATGGCCTCCATGGAAACCATGGACCTATCCCAAATCATACTGGTGGCTACATATTATACCTGGGTTTTGTCTTGGGGCAGTTGTGATGTGATCTGGCAGTGAAGGACATTAATATCAGTCAGTTGCTGCGGATAGCTCACTCTTTGATTGCCTTCTGACTCACTGGTCTCTCTCTCTCTATCTCTCTATTACACACACACATACACACACATGCACAGTAGGTCAATGGGCCTCTTTGATCAGGCTACCCTAAGCAACTGATGAACCCAATGGGATGGACCCAATGGGAGCAGAGGAAGCTGATAGTCAGTTTTCTGTGGCTATAGTTGTAGTCTGGAATGAATGGGTGGCTATAGCCTTGGACTATATTGGCCTTATGTAGACTCTCTCTGTGGGTTAACATTGGTTCACTGAGGATCTCTGAGACATGAAGTGGAAGAAGAGACACCTAGAGTGCCATTGGAGGAACAAGTCTGGTTGAAAATGGGTAAGAACCTGTATTCAGGAGTACCTCATGGCAATAAGGATGGTAAAACATCAATATTTCTCCACTCTTATTGCATTTGCCAATACTAACTCAGCATTTCTGAGTATGATGACCTGGTCCTGCTAGGGAGGGACAGGATCATCTGCAGGGCTGCTGAGAAGAATATTCTAACTACTGGATGGATAAAGTCACTCAGACCTGCTCAGAGTTGGACTCTGACTGGGCAGGTCTGGCTGAGTGCCTGGAACTTGGTCCTGTAGTGTGACTTTTAAGGAAGCAAACAGGTGGCTCTCAGACAAGATTCTCCTAATTGTTAGTTTGGCAACCTGTTTATTAGATCCAGGTCCCCCTGGGTTGTTAAGAGAACCCAGGAAGTAACCTGTAGTTGGATCCATGTTGTAGGGTCAGCTTCCTTGAGAAAGGGGGTGGTATCTTAATTCTTGAAAGAGGCAATGATGTGTCGCCTCCACAAAAAGCCATCTTTGGACCAAACAATTCTAGACAATCATTATCCTGTTCCCTGTTGAGAAAGTGGTCTGACTGAAGTTACAGAGAGTCCTTGAAGAAGGCAACCCAGGAAGCAATCTGCAGTTGGATCCATGTTGTGGTGTCAGAAGCCTGGAAGAAGTAGATTATTTAGACCTTTTCAGGTAGCTTTCAGGCAGGGATTTAGTACTGGTCATGCTTCCTGATGAACTTTTCTGGAATCAGGATGGGGGTAGTATATCCATTCTTGTGCTCCTTGATCTCTCAGTGGCTTTTGATATTGCTAATCATGGTATCCTTCTTGACCAGCTGCAAGGGTTGGGAATAGGGGACACCACTTTACAGTGGTTCTCTTCCTTCCTTCATGTTGGTTCTCACCAAGTTGGTGTTCGCTTGGGGGAAGAGGTTGATCTCTTGGCCCTTCTTTACAGGGTGCCACAGAGTTTGACACTCTCTACTTCCCCATTTTCAACCAGACTTGTTCCTCCAATGGCACTCTAGGTGTCTCTTCTTCCACTTCATGTCTCAGAGATCCTCAGTGAACCAATGTTAACATCTACATGAAATCTCTGGGTGATGTCATGAGCTGGTTCAGTATCATCAATATTGCTGATGATGCCCAATCATATGTCTCAGTCTTGAGCTGGCCAAACTCATGTGCCAATGCCTAGAGCATGTGAGGGGCTGGAAGGGGAGAAACTGCCTCCAACTTAATCCTACCAAAATTGAGTGACTACAGATATTAGATCTGACCCATATCCAGGGACTTTCCATCTTTAATCTTGGATGGGATTGCACTTCCCCATTCAAGACTGGTACAAAATCTGGAAGAGCAGATGTCAGCTGTGGCCAACAAGGCCTTAGCACAGCTGTACCTTTGTGCCAGTCATGCTCCTTCCTGAATCAGGAGGCTCTTCAGACAGTCACTCATGCCCTAATCACTTTGCAGATTGACCACTGCAACACACTCTACATGAGGCTGCCCTTGAAGACCACTTAAAACCTTCAAATGATCCAGAATGCAGTGGTATAGGCAGTGATGGACATGCCTTGCTTTGAAAACTGCACTGTCTTGCTTCCAGGTACAATCAAGGTGCTGGTTATCACCTATGAAGCCCTACATAGTAAATGGCAATGTTATTTGAGGGACCACCTATATCCCATGTTTTTTGCCTATCTGGTAAGAGCTAGCAAAGTTGGCACATTCTGGCTTCCCTCAGTGCCATCTATCAGGACCCAGGAAGTGTGCCTTCTCTATCTCAGTGACTGTCCTCTGAAATGAGATCACTCCAGAGATTTGTGTGTCCCACCCTGATGATGATCCAGAAGGCCTTGAAAGCCTGGCCATTTTTCCAAGCCTTGAAGTAGAGTGGATGTGGCCCCCTCAGATGTGTTTTTGTATGTGTAAGGTATTGTTTGGGCAGGTGCTATCTTGTTTACTTACACTGTATTGTGTATTTTCTATATTAGTGTTTGTTTTAAATTGTGAACTGCACAGAGTTGTTCTGAAGCCAGGAAGTGTCATCGTCGTCGTCATCATCATCATCATCATCATCATAGATAGATGATGGTGATGATGATGATGATGAAGAATTTCTGTGAAAGTTATAGTTCCTGTATAATTACAATAATAACGTGCTACTTTTTTCTTTGATTGGAGTGTTAGATAGGTTTCCTGTCATTCTTGAGGAGCTGCATTCTTTTCTCTAATTCTTTTGGGTTAACAAGGGCCACATTAAATGGAATAATGATGTAATGATGTCACAAAAGTGAGTGGGGCCAGAAATCTTTTACCGTTTCCAATTCAATGGAATGTTGGAAATAAATTATATAAAAGGGTTTGGAGTTTAGTCTATCTCTCCATCAGCATAACTCTCTGAAAATGGAAAAGAACGAGGAGAGAAGTTGGCAAGTGAAAGATCACAGTTTACAATGGGTCAGGTGAGAATGGGAGTTGCGGAGAAAAATATTTCCTTTTGCAAACCTATTTGGAAAGCAGTTGGGCAGCTGCTCAGAATATTGCTGTTTCCTCCTTTCTAAGCTTCCCCTCCTCCCCCTTTGCTTGCAATGCACACATGTATGGCCACTGCTGATAAAGAGGATGACAATTCCAGAAGCCATATTCTGCATGGTTTCCCTGCTTTGTTTTCATTATTTGTAGCCCATAGTGATTAACTCATAAGTTATAGGAAATCAGTGGTACCAATAGAAGGAAATATACGTAGCTCAGGGTTGAACTGTGGAGTCCTTGGTGTTCTCTGAGCTTGGTTACTGCAGTGCATTTGTGCTCATCTTGAATAATGTTCTTACACAGCTCCTCTTGTGGGAGATTGGATTGTTACTTTGGCAATGGAACACTTAGTACAGGTTGTTTGTTGTCTAATTATGTGGGAACAACTAGAGAAGACACATGAAACAATCAACATCTTCAAAGGAATGAAATTCACAAGGGAAGAAGAAAACAACAACACACTGCCCTTCCTGGATATTCTTATCAGCAGAAGAAATGACAGTAAATTAGAAACACAAGTCTACTGAAAAACAACACACGCTAACCAAGCACTCCATTACCAAACCCAACCTCCCACAAGAGGAGTTGTGTAAGAACATTATTCAGACAAGTACAAATGCGCTGCAGCAACCCAGAACACCAGAAAAAGGAACAGACCACCTATTCAACATCATCCAACAAAATGGATATCCACGCAACTTTATCAGAAAGTGCCTGACCACTCAACCCACTACAGCACAACCAAACAAGCTTTGAAAAGGATAACACTGCCATACATCAGAAACATCTCAGAAACGACCAGCAGTCTATTACAACTACACGGCATCACCATAGCACACAAACCAACTAAAGCCCTACAAAACATCTTAAGTAAACCAAAAGATCCAGTAGCCCAAGAAATAAAAACAGGAGTCATCTACAACATACAGTGTAAGGACTGTAACAAACACTATGTAGGACAGACAGAAGACTAGCAGAGCACATCCATGAACACCAACTAGTAGTCAGAAGACATGATGAAAGCTCCTCAATCTCACACACATGGACAGATTCAACCATAGTTTCAGCTGGGAAACTGTTAGTATCCTAGACCAATCAAAAAATGCTAGGGAATTCCTGGAAGCTTGGCACTCAGACACATCAACCATTAATAGACACATAGAGATAAGGCACATTTACACACCATTCAAAAGAGACAATAAAAAAACTAAGAAGGAAACAAAAAGACCAGAACACATCCTCTCCAGCAACCAACACCCAGATAAGCAGGGAGTAACACCAGACAAACAATCAAGCAGAAAACACTCTACACTAATCAAGGAACTACCAAGGAGAAAACCACACTCCCACTAACACTGGCAGGGCAAGCTACTGTATATAAACAGGGAGCAAACCTCGCACTCACTCGCACTGATGATGTTACCTAGTCAGGTAATGAAATGGTCTGCAGGCCAGGAGTTCTCCATCCTGTATCAGGGAAGATACAATTATAATAAAAATATAAGCAATGTCTGGTATGAAAATTATTTATTTGAATTTGCAAATTTGTGCCCTTTTATGGCTGTGGGGATTCTCACATTTCCCTCTGGACTATAAATCCATCACTGTATCAAGAGACTAAATATTATAATAATTCATTTTATTTAATAATGTAATAATGAATAAACAGAATTATCCCATTGAAAAGGGTATTTAATCAATTTGTTTAAAAAATAGGAATTAAATATTCGACACGTACAGTTTAGTGCTTGGTTTACTATATAACTTTGCTAGGGGGAAACTCTGGTTCACATGTATCCATAGCCATAAATTTTGGTCTTATTTTTAACTGCCAACTATTATTTCAAGATAATACTTCATGTTAGGCAAATATCAAGTACATAAATTAAACTATAGACATGGGCACATATGTTGGATAAAAAGAAACTCAAGGTTTGATTTATTTTATGGAACAGGTGCAGCAAAATTTTGTTAGAAATATATTTTGTTATATCAAACTGATTAAAAAGGAAATGAAACTCCAGAAAGTTTGGCCAAATGTCCTTTTGTTGAAAAAAGACTGATGTAAATATTCAACAGACTGATTTTACTTTGCCATCTGAGTTCCTGGAACTGAGTTTATAGTACTACCTAAACAGAATCTTGGCAGGGGAGGGAGTGAGGTTCATGCTTCATCTTTCCCCAAAATGTATACCAATAAAGCAGGGACTTATTAATACATGAGGGGAAGAGGAGGGACCTTTAGACCTTGCAAGTGGTGAGTTTGGCATTTCTGAGAGTCAAATATGATACTTTTCTTGATCCCAGTGAACATGTAGGTTATGGATCTAAAGCCAATCTGTGGCAACACTATGAGGATATGTAAAGGAAGCATATGTAGAGACAGTCAACTAGGTCTAATCCTGGCCTACTTGATTCTGATAGTGAAGCAAGGAGTTAGTTGTTCAGTTGTCATCAGGATGCCAAGGAGGTCAGTCACCATGATCTGGGACTAGAAACTCAGGGTTAATCTTCTCTTCAGTGTATAGGAGTAAATGAGTCACTGGAATTATTGTCAGGCCATTATTGACTGGCTAGGCAAGACTCTGTAAGAATAGATTGTCAGGATACAAAGTCTGTATTAAGTAGATTTAGTGTAGAAAAGCTTAATAAGCTATTATGAAATAATTCCATCAACAGCTGAATGTCAAATACAAGCCCTATTTACAGTGAAAGCAAGGTTGAGATTTTGGGGCCCTTTTCTCCTGCCAATGTGGTGGCCATGCCTTTTTAGTTGAAAGGGGTAGCTTTCACCTATCATCTCTTGTTCAGCAACAGACTGGTCTACTATCATGCTGTTTGCTAGTGATCATGTAAGAACTGGCTCTCAAAATTTGAGAGGAAAATCCTTTTCAGGCATTCATGAAATTGGCGACAATATCATCATATTCAGAGTGGAAAGGAGTGTTAGCCACAGCCTCTTGGCACCTACATCCACATGTAGAAGGTGACCATCTGTAATGGGGAGAGTCTTCTTTCCATAGAGTCTCACTGTGTAAGTAATGTCTCTGAAAAATCAGGATTTTGAATCACATAGAGAGCCTCCACAGATAAAAGATGCTTTCTAACAGAGTTAGGGTTAAGGTTACAAGTGAAGGATGATGGGTGGAGCATTACTCTCCTGAAATACAGGTATATTGTCACTAGTTTTTGGAATGCCCAAAAAAGGCTCCAGAGTGCTACTCAGTTCAGTGGAACCAAATGGTAGGAAATCTGTTTGGCATCTCCTTGTGTTTCCCATTGCTTGTAGCACAGGGAATGCTAGGTGGAGATCAATGTTCTCCTTTTGGAGAAGTAAAGGGAAATAGAGTAAAACAAACAAACAAGGGGCCAAGTCATTGAGGGTATACTCAGCTCTTCCCCATGCAATCTAGAAGTTGTGTAGCACAGACATGGTAAACAATAGATATTCAGCCTAACATACAATAAACTAACATGAATATTTAAAGTATTTTAAAATGGACATTTTCTACAGGACACATCTATTTTTCAAAAAGCATGTTTTGTTTATAAAATAACACATTAAAGTATATTTCTACACAGTGATAGAATATTGGAAAAATAGCAATTTTGGGGAGGGGGGGCAGAAGCAATTCAATAAGCTGCACATGTTGTACATACATAGTGAAAGCTATCATTTGTAAATACGATCCATGCAAATATATTCCATAGAGCTTTATTGTATCTTTCAGCTCAGATGTTATTGTAAAATGCCTTGTGTATTTGTGCATGTTGGCATGACAACTGAAGCTTAGAATAATAGGAAATTACAGTAAGATAAACTGTAAGAGAGAAACAGATCCTTTGTTCAAACACTATTTCCAAGACAGAGACACAAAACAGAAGATCTGGGGCTGAGCTGTGGAGCAGGTAATGTTTACAAATCACAAGAAAAGACAATTATTGAGAAAGATGCAGAGTAGATATTGAAGTTGGACACAAAAACTAGTGGATTAAATGACAATATAGATTTAAGCTGTCCAATCAACTAAGTAAATCCAATTAAATGTGAATTAATCATTTTGTTGTTTATTTTGAAGATGTGGTGAAGTCAGATTTCAAGATTCTCTGGGGTAACATAACTCTTGCCATGGTAGAGATTCTATTTGATGATCCCTGAGAGGTTTTTCTTTACTTGATGTTTTAGTACAATGAATAGCATCTATGGGATTTTTAATCTTTCCCCAAGCTTGAAGAAACACAAACAGGTTAGTTAGTAACAACTGGGGAAGCATGAGAACTTTTTATATACATGAGAGGACTGGCATTCAGCCCAGATTCATCCTCTCTCCAGCTTCCATATTCACTTTATTGAGTTCCTGATAAGTGAAATAAGTACAGACCCATATTCTTTTTTATATTTATAGTGAATGTTTAGTCCATGTCTACCTTGCCCCATAAAAAGAAGAAAAAAACTTCAGGAGTTCTATTAAGGGAAAGACAGACTGAATAAGGGCTGCACAAACTGAAAGCACAGTTGAGATAATCTATGCTAGCTGTTTATTCTGATTTCCCACTGAAATGACAGAGGAGATTTTGATTAGCTGGTAAGAGACTAGATCAAGCTCAGTGATTTCTTGTTTAGGGATTCTGAACAAGAATTCTGTGGCTATTGATTCTTGGATCAATAGCCACAATAATTTGAGATGTACTAGACTCAGTTATTGAAGCTGAAAAGTAGAAGTTATAGGCAGAATATATGATCCTGCTAGAAAATGTGCAATAATTCTTTGTTTATGTGACAAGAGATCCTAAGTTTACCCCTGCAGAAATTCAGGCAAATAATGACTTTTTTCCTTCGACAGTTGTATATGGACAAGATCACTGTTCTTCAGTTACATCCCAGAAGAGATGGAGATTATTTGTTTATTTATTTGATTTAGGTGCTATCTGACCCCAGACTGACTGTGGGTGGATCACAATATAACAAAAAATATTCATCAAGGAAAAATTAAAATAAAATCAAGAAAGGATTTGATATCTCAAGGACATTCATACCATTGGTTTTCATATGTACAACTTGGAGAAAGATTTAAAGTTGATAAAAATATATATGGTTTTGAACAAAGCAAAGCTGTTTTTGAAACTGAATTGTGTACCATGATCAACATCTTACTGCTAAAATGTATAAGCTTTTGTTGAGATTTGAAACAGAAGATGAACAAGTTAAAGACTGTATGATAAAATGGGCTAAAAATTTTGGACATAATATTCAAATGGAACAATGGGAAAATGTGTGGATGAAAGGGTTAAAATTTACATTGTGTTATAATTTGAAGGAGAATTTTTATAAAATGATGGATAGATGGTATTTGTCACCAGAAAGATTATTCAAAATGTATAAAGGGGTTTCAAATATATGTTGGAAATATGAACAATAAGAAGGGACTTTTTATCATCTTTGGTGGACATGGAATAAGGCTAAAAAATTTTGGACCCAAATTCATATATTAATTCAGAAGATCTTGATGTCAGGATCTACACAAGCTAGAAAACTTAATTGCTTTTAACTTAGCTTAGCAATGTATGTTAAATGGTTAATGGTAAAAATGTTAATTGCAGGCCGCTTGCTTGACCTGCCATTGAAGTTAGGAGAAAGGGGGGAGAAGATGCCAGGTGTTGTTATCTCTACAGAGGCGCCTACAAGGTCAAGCACTGTGAGAGCCGGAGCAAGGCGCGAAGAATTTCAAGCGGGAAAAAGAAAGGAGAAGGGGGGGAATTTGGGCTTAAAAAGGGAAGGTTTTGCTTTGTAGAATTAGACTCAACAAACTATAGCTGCTGTGCATTTCTCCCAATAAAGAAATCTTTGATGGAACTGTTTAGACTCCAGAGGATTTACTGAACTTTGGGAATGAGTGTGCAGACTCTGACATTTGAAGGTTATTATACAGTTAAAACTAGAGACTTTCCTTTTGGGACTGATGGACAAACAATTGGAAAAAGCGCATGGACCTTTGTTTTTATATATGATAACGGCAGCTAGACTTTTACATGCTCAAAGATGGAAAGCCCCACAATGGAAAATGGATCATGAAGTTGATGGAGTTAGCTGAGATGGCAAACTGACAGTTTTGCTTACAGAAAAAAACATTGACTAACTTTATTGCCAATGGGAAGCCCCTTTTGGACTTGTTGCAGGAGACAGAAAAAATGAAATTATGATTTATGGATTTGATGATTAGTTAAAATAATAGCTTATACAAAATATGTATGTTAAGATGTAGTTTAAGAGTAAGTGGTCACTATATGATTTATCTATATCTGCTGCATAAGAAGTCAGAAATCATTCTTTTTGTAATTTTTCCTTTTTTCCCTTTTCTTAATTTTCATCACTTTTGTATTCCTTCTTTACCTCTCTCTTATTTTCTACTTTTCTCTTTATTAGTTCTTGTTTGCTTTTATCTGTATGTTTTTTATAACTTAATAATGTTCTTATAAAAAAACAAAAAACAAATATACAATTGAAACAGAAAACATTAAACATTAAAAGGTGGTGAATCTGGCCAGCAACACACACACACACACACACACACACACACACACCTATCACATCCTGGCAAGGGGCTCCAATCAGCCAGGTTGGAGCCTGGGAGAAAACCCAGGTCTTTAAGGTCCTCTGGACAGCCACGAGGGTAAAAACCACCCAAATGTTATGGGGAACCTAATTCGAGAGAGCAAGTGCCACAGCAGAGAATGTGCCTTCAGCAGTCTCTGGAGCACCGCCCTGACTAGTTTCATGTGCTCCCTCAGTGTCTTGGAGTATATGAGGTATCATCCAGGTAGACCAGGATCCCTTGGTAGAGAAATTCATGCAGTACTTTGTTAATTAGCTGCATGAATACCCCCGGGCCCCCCTTAATCCGAACTGCATCAGGCGATACTGGAAGCTGCCTAAAGGGTAATTAAAGGCAGTTTTCCATTCATTGCCCTCACGGACTCTGAAGTATACCTCCCTCAACTCCAGTTTTGTGAACACCTTCCCTTTGGATAGGTGCGATAGCAAGTCCTTCATGAGTGGGAGAGGGTACTTGTACTCTGTGCTGATGGCGTTCAGGCCCCAATAGTACACACACAGTCTCAGCGAGCCGTCCTTCTCTTCCTGGAAAAGCACTGGGGCCGCCATCGGGGACTTTGCAGGCTGGATGAAGCCTCTCTCTAAGTTTTTATCAATGAACTCCCTCAGGGTGGCCATCTCCTTCCCTGACATGGAGTACATTTTGGGCTTAGGTAGCTTGGCCCCAGGCTCCAGTTCAATCACGCAGTCTGTGGGTTGGTGGGGAGGCAGCTGATCCAACTCTGCCTCACTGAAGACTGCCTCCAGGTCATGATAGGGTCCCAGGATACTGCTGCCATCCCCTCGTCTGCCTGGTACCATCTGCTTGGCTCCCTCTGTCGCCGATTCTGCCTCTGCCACCACCACTTGTGAACCGCTTGGTCCTGGAGTCACTGCCACCACAGGTTGGCGCCTCTGGACCCCCTCCTTCTTGGCTGGCACCTCTGGTGCTGCTGGGTGCCTCACTGTCGTGCCTGGCCCATGGTCTGCTCTCGCTTGCTCACTGGTACTGCTGAACCACAAGCTTCAAATGCCCGGCTGATGTGGGGGTTTCTAAGCTTGAGCCATGCCAAGCCCAGCACCAGCACATAGTCGGCCATTGGAATAACCACGAATCGCAGCTCCTCTCAATGGGTCCCGATCATCATCTCGACCAGCTCAATGTGATACTGCGCCGGCCCCGCCCCTGCTATCAACCTATCCAGCTGGCTGAATGCTATGGGCTCCCTGAGTTTCCGCACCTGGAGCCCCAGCCCTGATACTGGCACTGGGTGGATAAGGCAGCGAGTACACCCCAAGTCCAGCAGAGCCTTGAGGTTCATCCCTGCTCCCCATCTCACCCCCTTGAGGTGGACCTTCACCCGAATGGGTGGGCAGTCCCTGCTTACCAGTGGGTCTTCACATCCTGGCATCTCTGCCCGCACTGGGACGTGATTCAGTGCAGGCAACAGTCGTTTCCCCCCAGCTTGATCTCTTCCCCTGAAGACCCGGACTTGGGGGTGGACCAGTCGGTCCCCCCATGCTCTGCCGCACTGGCCATTACCCCCTTTCGGGGCCGATTTGGGGGTTGGTTCCCTGGAGGCTTCTGACTTCTGTCCTCCACGTGGCTCGCCGGGGTGTCCTGCTCTGAGGGGCACTGCACCACCCAGTGCCCTTTCCCCCCGCAGTGGTAACAGAATCCTGCTTTCCACCGGGCTTCTCTATCGCGGGGGCCCGCCACTGGCTCCCACGCCTCTCCTCCTGAGTTGCCTCGTCTCGCTTGGGCTTGGCTGACTTCTGGGCTCTGGTCTTCTTCTTAATTCAGTTCCAGGTGGCCTCTGCCATCCCCGCTAGCCAGATCCATTCCTTCAGTGTCTCGGGATCATCTCTGCTGAGTGCTCTCTCCAGGATCTCCGGGTGGAGTCCATTTTGGAAGTAGTCAACTTTCAGGAACTCCGGCCAGTCGGTGAGCTTTTCTGCAAGGCACTGGAATTCCAAGACGTACTCAGACACCGTCTTGTCCCCCAGGCACAGCCACTGGATCTCATCCTGGGCTTGTCTGGCACTCAACATATCTTCAAATCTGTCCCTGAGCGCCTGCATGAACTCAGGGAATCTTCAAGCTCTGCTGCATTGGCATCATACAGGTGGAAGACCCATCCAGCCGCCCGCCCCTCCAACAGGTCAGCCACATAGGCAACCCACTCCCTGTCATTGCTGAACAGATGCTCATTGCAGTCCATGAAATTCCTCACCTGCGTGACGAAGCAGAGCAGTTGCTCAGGGTCCCCCAAGAACCTGCTCTTCAGGTTTCTGAACCTGAGTGCCTCTGCTGCTGCTGGTCCTCCGCTGCACCTCCCGTGGGGCTAGCTTTATGTGGGCCCTGCTCTAGCCCCTGCTTCCACGCTAACCCCTGGGGCTGTCCCAGCCAGGGCCCCGGGTCCACAAAGCAATGCCTGTAGCATGCTATGCATGGCCATTAGCTGCCATCGGATGTCACTCTATATCTGGGACATCCGCTCCTCCAGTTCTCTGTTCTGGGACCCTGAACCCTGCCGTGTCGTGACTCCGTGTCCTGATAGGTCTCCGGGTTCCATTCCCACGTCGATGGACCATCTCACGTCTTGAGAGGTGGGTGTGGATTCCTCCCTCCTTCTCTCCCTCTGGACCGTCTCCTCTGCCATTGGGGTCTCGGGTCCGGATCCCTTGCCACACCGCAAACTTGCACCCTCGCTATCGCTTGCCATCGCTCCGCGAGTTGCTCGGGTCTGGTAGGTTGTCGGCGAGCAAAAGAATGTGAGCGCTCCTCGGTAGGTCTACTCCGGGTAGAGCTCAAGGGTGAATCCTGGCTTTATGTAAGGATTGCCACATTTAATGCTGAATAAAAAACTTGTAAGACACAGGCTCAGACAAAAGTTACCTTACTCAGGTGTAATGCATAACAGCTACAGACAAAGCCAGGATTGGCTTTGGCACGTTCCTACAGTGTTTATATGGGGTTTACCCCCTTGACCCCGCAGTACCCCTGGCTTCCGCCTCTGCCCATACTTGGGTTGCCCTTCCATTGTCAAGCTCCCCCTCCCTTCTCCTAATGGCAGATTCAGCCTGCTTCCTTTGTCTCATAATTGCCGTGCTCATGGAGCTTTTCTTCTGGGGGAAAACCTGAGGTTTTTAATTGGTTGTTGATCATTGCTGGATTGCCGAGTTCCTTGAGTATTGTGGTTGCCATTGCCGGGGGCATCTGAGGAAGCTGGCTGCACTACAAGGTATCTGTTTTTCCCCTTTGTTCTTCCCCGAGTTAATTGCCACCACCTGCCGGTAATTGATTCGTGTTTGCCTGTTTACCTTTCCCGGCTGCCTATGCCTGAGGTGGTGAAACTGACTAGCGCTGGTGAAACTGAAACTGCTTGGCCGTGCTGGGCTGAATCTGACAAGAAAGAGTTATAAGTTGGCACAAAATTAGGAGGGAAAATCCAACATTGCATTTTTCATTCTGACATCAGTGCCTTATCTTTGGCCTCAGAGGAGATAAACTAAATGCTATGGCCCCTGGAATATTGTTCTAGGAACTGTAGATTTTCAGTAAAACAAGACACACACATATACATATAGTATAACTCCAATTCTTGGAGATAACATTAAAAGAAATGTTGATCATCTGATATGTGCCACTCCAATAATCAGTACTGGCAGTTATAATAAATAGTTGTTCCACTTCAACTCTGATTCATAGTCCTCAGTATCACCCAAAAAGTTTATAAGAGCTTTTCATAATCTGCAAAGAAGGCAAGCTGGAGTGTTCTTCTAGTGATACTTTACTGATAAAGCACCTATTTCTGATGACAAATGGCTCAAGATCCTGGAATATTACCTAACAATGAGGAGGCAGAGAACAAAGCACGATCTGGTTGGAAAGTTTGTTCAATTCCCAGACCCCAGATAAATATCAATCTTGAGTTTAAGTGTAATGATTATAGTGGGAAATTAACTCAGTAAAGCAAATTAAATATACAATCTGTAGAGAAAGTTACATATTATACTGAGAAAAATTAGGATAGTAACACACCACCTCAGCAAAATATTTTAAAACAGGATGAGACTACCAAGTTGTATTTAATAAAGATGTGAAGTGTTGCTTGGTTTGGAAGGAATTGAGAGCTTGATCATTAGTCAAGTGATCTAGAAGGAAAGCTTAGTACATCAAGTTTTTATACACACGCAGACACACACACACACACACACACACACACACACACACACACACAATCTGTAATGTTTTGCTGACATTTACATCATCTTCGAAACTTCCTGAGTAAGAGGGTCATTTCTACTCATTTAACAAGCAACAGGAGACCATGATGAAATAATAATAATTTACTTGAACTGGGATGCAAGAATGTAAGAATGGGATTTGCACATGGCATAACCTCATGCATCTCATCATTTTGAAATAATCTCAATTTGATTGGGCTTCCTTGTCTGGAAGATCACTTCAGGATAACTTGGAATAACTTGGAAGGAAGACTGATACGCATATTTTGAAAACAGGGAGTCACTTTTGGGGAAAGGTGTTAAAACATATAAAGGGTCCTTAACAATGAGCAATGGAAGCATGAAAGAGATCCTGAGGCCAATCAGCTGATAAACTATCCAAGGTTTTCACATTGGGATTCAGATGAAGTATCTTGTCATTTTCTTGCCTCTGTGATAAATGAATCAGTGCCTATTTTCTTAAATGTCACTCTACTATTATGTTAGTTTCCAGGGACACATACACCAGAGATAGAAGGTAAGTGATTCCCTGTCCATCAGAAAAAGGAAAGGCATCTTTGGGATCTCCCTGGGAACTAGGGCAGTAGTGTGCTTTGACAGTACTATTATAACCAAAATATGGTTTTGAATTAAAGTGAATTACCTCCTCTCTTGTATACAAGTTAAGGTACTTTTTCCTGACAATGCATCACTTCACCAATCTAATAAGGTTGACTACACTAGATTTCTTATACCACTCCAAAAATGTCAAAATACTTGCCCTGTTGTTTGCCATTGTTTAATTCATGGAAAGCTGTTCTGGGAAACTGGCAGGATGCTAAGCCTGGAACCACTTGCTGGAGCACAGTATTTATAAAAAAGTAATAATCCACAAGATTCCCATAGGAGTTCCAAGTGTCACCACTCTTTGCTTACCAGACCTTTGTTTGCTTTCACCCATAAACAAAGCAAACAAAGTTGAAGGTAAGATTCTTGGGGGTCGGGGAGGGTGAGTATTTACTAAGTAATGAAAATGAGGCTCATTTAATTTTGATGTTTTTGTTACGTTATGATGAAAAGACTGGATGACACACTGAAACTAGCAGCAGATACAAAAACAAATACTAAAAGAAATAGATTTACAACAATTCTTGTTAAGAAAATGAAATCTGATCTTGGAGTCACTTAAAGGGCATTTCCACCAGATAAGTGTGTGTGATAGACCAAGCTTGCAATCCAGCACCTCTTCTTTCTCAAGCAGAAATATTTAATAACTGCCAGATTTTAAGGTGTGTTTTCTGCATCAGTTCAGCAAGAGATATTCTATAAATATAAACCAAATATTTTTATATGGATTTTGAATCAGAGCTTTCCCCTTTCTGGTAACCCCAAATATTCTTCCTTTCCTCTGCATAAGAGATGAGATACAAGAAGGAGAAATAATAGCTTGTTCTAAAAGATCTGCAGGGAAGTTTAAATGGAGGAAAGGCAGGATATAAATTTAATAAATGCATAAGTTTAAAAAAAAACAGTATTTCACAGCACAAACCTGTACTAAGAACTCTGCAGTTGTTAATATAGTTTTTTCACAAATAAGTGTGTAAAGAATTGAAGCAGGTTTTATTAAAGAAAAATGTCATCTAAAATTTTGGACTGACACCCAAAAGTCCAAAGGATATAGTGTTCTGTGAGTATAAATGAGTGAAATAATAATAATTAAAAAAAGAATAAATCAGTCAGTTTCATTATAGCTATGAAAGATGTTGCAACCTGTGCCAGTAAATTAAGGGTTACCTTTTTAGGCTACAACCCAAACCTTGTTTGAAAGATCACTGCATGCAGGGGGTGGGTTATCCCCAGAAAAATCTGCCTAGCAATGCATCCGTAGACATCTTGTTTTAAGTTTTATTTACCCTTTGAAGGTTGAGATGAAGTCTAAGGATATCTGTTCTTGCCACAAAACGTTAGAAGGCCAACTTGAAGGGGAAAATAGGAGGAGGAAGGAGGATTAGGTATGTTCACCACCTTGAGTTATTTATAAAAAATAATAAAGGTGGGATTTAAAAAAAGTACATAATTGTTTATCTATGTACATAACTGTTTATCAGTCCATCATACATTTTGTTTAATATGCAGATTAGTATACCTGTATTTAGGAAGCTGGAATATGGCAACCCTACCAAAAGCAGATGTTAGTTTGGACTTCATTGATTCTCTGTCTCTTTTCATACCACAAGCAGAGAATTAGCTTTAGATTTCATTTGAGGTTTTGGTGGCACAACTATTTCAAAAAGTGTGCAATTCAAAACCCAACCATAAAAATTGGGGAAAAGATGGTAATGTGGAAAAATTGGATGGAAGCAGGGATATTAACTTTGGATCAACTGATAGATGATGAAGATGAATTCTTAACATACTCTGTGTTAAGAGATAAATATCTAACAGATGTAACCCAATAGCAATATTTACAATTACAACATTTGTTAACATCTTTGTTTGGACCAGCAGAGTTTTCAGCTTCTGAGACACCTGAAATATTAGAACAACTTGTTAAATCTTTTAAAACTAAAAAACTTACTATTAGTTTGTATAGATATTTGTCATCAATAAATCAGTTTGATATACAGATGCTAAGAAATGAGTGGAATAAAGAATTAGAGGTTCCTATATTACCTAGACATGGGACAGCGTCTAGACATGAGTGAAATAAAACTATAGCAAGAGTGTCAATGGGCCTCAAATTATGACTTATAAAACAAAAAATAATATTTAGAATTTATTGGACCTCATTATGTTTGTATAGAAAAGGATTGTCAAAAACAGCATTTTGTTGGAAATGTAACAAGGTTAATGCTTCTTTAAAACATGTTTCTACAATGTCCTGTACTTACCAAGTTTTGGGAGAAAGTAGTGGATTATGATTGTGCAACAAAAGCTAAAATTTTCAGAGAATAATATTCTTTTGAACTATATACCTACACATGGAACTTGACAACCAGACAACATAAATGGATTCTCTGTGCCCTTATTATGGCCAAAAGACTGATATTGCAGCACTGGAAAGATAAATGCATGGCCCCTTTTAATGGATTGAAGACCTGATTGCACTTGCCACCTGTGAGCAGATTGCCTATAGATGTAGACTTTGTATGGACAAGTATAATGAAATATGGGGCTCATTTATACAAAATACAGTAGGTTAAAAAATGATAGTTAGATAAATGTATTAGACATATATACATACTTGAATAATACTAGCATTAGATAAGTATATATAGAATTGTAATTGTGCACTGTTATAATGACATATTAAAATGTTTTTTCTTTGTTGCATTTCTCTCACTTTTTTGTTAGAGCACTTTTAAAAAATAAATATAAAAAAAGTATGCAATTCAATTCTTCTGCTGTAACATCTATCTACAATAACTGATATGATCAAAGTACAGCAATATATAAAGAAAAAGGTCTACTACAAGACCTGGCCCAGCAACTCTGCTGAGTGCCGACATAGATCAGCTTCTATAAATATATACTCTTGTGTGTTCTTTTCAGGAAATAAAAATCACTAAACTAAAGTGCTGATGTTACACAGTGCTCTGAGTGCAATTAACTATCTGTTGCAGTGCTGACACGGAGCTGGATTATTTATCAATCACTAACAGAAATAAATCCTTTGTGGAAGAAAATCCTTGTCTTTATTTCACTGAGTAAAAAGTGGGTAAAGTTTCTGTTCTTTATTTAAACACAACATTTTTTTCCTTTTGCAAAGCCTAAAATACAGTCAAAATCAATTGACAGATATTTATACTGAAACTGAACCTTTAATGTTTTTATTCCATTTATTAATTATCTAGAAATATTTCCCTCTGTGATCAATATATTGTCTAGTAGTGGATTTATTTCTGAATGTTATTTTTGAATAAATTTAAAGGGGATAAATGAGCAGATTTGTATAGATGTTCTAAAAATGACTATAAAAACAACCATGGGGGGAGGGGTTAACATTTCCTGGTTGGATACCAAGAGGGTATAACAGGGAAGACACCAGGATGATTACAATTAATAAAGATTAATTAGGAAAGTCCAAATGCTTACCCCATCGGAGATATTCCCCCTTTGACCTGCTGCGGTGAACTAAAATAGCAATGAGGAGGAAATGCTGTGGCATCTTGCTTTCATTGGGAAAATTTTATAGTACTTCAACCTCTCTCTTCCATCCTCCCCTAGAGTTGCTTAGCTTAGGCATCAGCCAGGGAAGATTACATATTAATGGCGATCACTTACATTGTGAAGTGTCTAGCAGGGAAGCCAAAAGTGGGAAATAATTATGCAGCTGGGATTAGAGTGGAAAGTTTGTTATCTCACAGTTTATGCTTAACCAGGCTCTCAGTAAAGTAAATGAAAACAGCTAGCTTGTCTAGGCAGCTTCTCCTCCTAGTGTTAATTTAAAAACATGAGGGTCAATCACAGGACATGTGTGTATCTGTATGTCGTAGAGTTATATATCATGACTCCAGCTCCGACATTGGAAATAACTTGTTTATCTTATCAGGGATTAAAAGGCTGTAAAGTGATCCACTCCCATCCTCACCATGTCTTATTTATCTCTTCATCCAATTTTGGAGATCCAATAGACCACAGTGGGTAACTTGCACTAAAGTATCCTCACAGTACCACAGATAAGCTTTCTCTGTTCCACTTGTTATTTTGAGTGCAATCTATCTTGATTATTTACAGACTTATAAACTAGAATTGATTAGTTACTGAAGCACCAACTTAAATTTATGATAACAAATTGATGAACTCTGAGAATGAAATACATACTTTTTAATTTATTTTTCCTTTCTAATTCTATAATATACAGTAGACTTGCTTAAAAAAAAAACCTTAAGCTGACTCTCTTAGAAATAAAATTCTGAATCGGAAAATGTTTTATCTAGTCTGGTGTCATACTTCTCACAGCAGCCAAGGAAATGCCAATAAGAAGGACTGAAGTGCAATAGTAGTACTCTTATTTCCATCAGCACTAGATGCCATATAATGTCATCGTAACTAGTAGATTTATCCTCCTGTAGAATATGGCTAATATTTTTGTGATAGCAGCTATCACAATATCAAAATTCCCCATCATTGAATTTTGTGGGGGTATGTACCTACCTCATCATTTAATTTCCTCAAATGACTTAAGAGAGTATTGGTATATTCTCTTTCCATGAATTGATGATCTTTCCAACAAAGTTAATTTCACCTTTGATGAATTACAATCTAATGTGTCTGATCTAAACAGTGAATTCTATTTTTGTTTCATAATGTGATTCACTTGAAACTTCTTATGTGTTGAAGGGATGCACAAGGAGCTAATAATGTCATAGTGTGTAGTCCTGCTTTTCTCCACCAATGTGCCAGCTTATGCATTTTTTGGCCATGTGAATCTGCAAGTGAGTCTAGGGATCCAGGGCTCCACCATGTAAAGGAGGATTCTGGATTGATCAGGTTCCCCCTTGTGTGGAGGGCATTTATTTGTAAAGTTAATATGCACACAGCTGCTTCGTGTGTTTTCAACAGGCAGGTGATGAGGTGAGGTGGGGTTGCTTGCACTCTATGATTATTTTTGTAATACCTATTCCTGTGCTACCTATTTGCTAATGACCAAGGGCAAATGCTTGCTTGTCTTTACGTACATGACATTTGCGCAATGTTATCTCCAGCCCCTCAGAGCCTCTCCCTTAGCCTTTCTGTGCTAGGAGGCTGGCCTAGACAGCACTCCTAAGTCCTGGGGTCCTCCTAAGTCTTAGTCCTTGCCACCATTCTTTTCTATTTGCAGAACTGGAGCTATCCCCCCTCATTCCCAAATTCCATTGATTCCTGGTCAAGAATCTGAAGATAGGTGACTAGAAAGCAAACCACAGAATAAATCCCACAGAGAGCATGATATAAACAAACAAAAAAATAATAGTAATCCATCTGCGTACCTTGATGTCAATCAATGTAAAAATACTTAATTCTTCATACTTAAAAGTATTGACTTAAGATAAGCACAAGAAAACAAACAACTGCTGTTAATCTACTTTAAGGTGGTGTTTTTTGTTTTGTTTTGTTTTTGTTTTTTTAAGGTAGAGAAAGGAGTTGGTGCCTTTAAGTCAGTCTTGACTCCTGGCTACTGCCTGGAGAAATCCATGCAGTTTTCTTTGTAAGATTTTCAGAGGTGGTTTGCCCTTGCATTCTTCCCAGGGCTGAGAGAGCGAGTGACTGGCCCAAGGTCACCCAGATGGTTTTGTGTCTAAGGCAGGACTAAAACTTTAGGTCTGCCAGTTTCTAGCCCAGTGCCTTTTACCATTACATCAAAATGGATCTCACTCTAAGTATACCTCTTAGCAAATGTCGATCTAGGTAAAGGGAACTACATATCACTACATACAACTTATAACCAATCAAACCCCCTGCCATTTTATTTCCCTTCCCCTTTTGGTATCTATAAATTATCTATCTATCTATCTATCTATCTATCTATCTATCTATCTATCTATCATCTCTCATGTCTCTCTCTCTGTATTCTCCCACCCATCCATCCACTGGCATGCCATAAAAAGAATACATGGCTGCATATTCCATGGTGGTTGTAAACTCTTAAAGGGGGAAAAAATGAAGCTTCTATTGAAAAATGTACTTTGATAAATATACTAATTGGCCTTATTCTGAGACAGGCACTGGCTTTACAAGAACTTAGAGATCTTTTACTTTCTGTACAAACAGGTAATTGCATGCAGGAAGAATGTACATTTGATAAGCCAGTGTTCTGTATTTGTATTTTATATTTGCCACTTTGTATTTAATGTTATATTTTGTACATTTTTGTATAACTTGTATCCATCTCAATATTTTGTATAACCTCTCCATATTTTAAGGGAAGACGCCAGGTCGCTTGCAGGTCCCCCCAAGCTGAAGTGGTAGATGAAAATCATGACATTTACAAGTGCTCAGGTTATTGGTTCCTGAGGCCTACAAAGACTTCACAAAGACCTGATTATTTCACTGATGAACAGCACTACCATTGTTGCCTTGTTTACTGGGAAGAAACAATTGTTATATTGCTCTAACATCCGTATCTGAATGACCTTTGACAGGGTGCAAGTGCTCATTTGCCTCCTGTTTACCATAGACTTGATTGTTTTGCAAACAACAGATGTTACCAGTCTTGCTTTGTTTTGCTGATTTACTTTGCAGACCCTGATTGTTTTATTGATGGAAAACCTTACCTGTCTTATTTTGCACTATAATAAGAGATGCCACTTGTTTTGTTCCACCACTTTGTATTGCTAATGAAAAACACTCCCACCATGATGCATTCCCAGAAGACCAAATAAGGGGTTTCCTGTGCCTGCTTAGAGCAGGCAGAGTTAATGATGTGTTCCAATGAGATTTTACCATTTCCCTGTGTGCTAATGTATAAATTGTACTGCTGAAGACAAGCATGGGTGCTTGCTTTGCAAAAATATTCCTAAGTGTCTTCTGCATGGAATAAACTTTAAAAAGATCTCTACGTCTTCTTTGTTCTGATTGGGCATGGGCACCCAGAGTTCCTGGGATAACACATTGGCCCCCATGGAATTATAGGGCAATCAAACCTCTCCAACTAAAAATGAGATCCACTAAGCTCAGGTGATGGGCCTCTGGTGGTGGAGGGCTACTATCCAAAACCTGACTTTTCTTCCCAAAGGAGTTCTCCCTGCCAAGTCGGCTGAGCTAAGAATAAAAGATATTCAACAAACCCTTGAAAGGTTGTGATCCAACTTGACTGATAGCTTGGTATAATGGCACAGACCTGCATTACATCAACAAGATGGTTCTTGATTAAAAAACAGCCACAATCTGTATAATGCTTTCTATTCAAGAAAGGATGCCTAAAGTAGCAGTGCTGAATATTCAGATAAGGGGAAAAGTAAAATTCAATTCAAGAAATACTAACCAGATAGCTAAGCTATTTATATTGACTCATGTTAAATAATGCACTATGTACTTAGCATTGTTCAGCTAAAGTAATTGTGCTAGAATAACCTTTGAAATGTGTAATTTGATCCCATTGTCCATCATGTTTTTAGCTCTGTATAGAATAGCTGACATTTACACATACTGTAACACAGCCAAGAGCAAATATTCCTTCCAGCTATAACAGGGTAACAAAGATTTTCAGATGGGGAGCGAAGGTTGGGAAGAAGTCTTTTTATTATGCATGCTCAATCCAAACAGCTGAATAGCTGGCTAGATTACCATTATGATTTATATCTAATTAGGCGAGTTTGTCCTAACAAAATCCCAAAAGAGTCCTCTGATAGCAGTTCTTAAAGAGTAGTTCATAGATTTTTTTATGAACCAGATCTCACTTCCTCAGATTCTAAGCTGGCATGGAGAGAGAGGCATATCTGTGCGCACACGAGCACATGCACCCACACAAAGTGTCTGCTCCTTTTAACCTTTACCCATCTCACAAAGTGCCTACAGCCCATGCATTGTGGCATCACAACTTCTTCAAGTCTTCTTCAGGACAGCAGATGGTCTATTTGTGATTTGGGTCACTTTTGCAAGGGTCAGCTGAAAGTCTGTTCTATTCTTTTTCCACCCATTTTTTAAATGTACAGAAATTCACAATTAAATCACATACTTTCCCCCATAAAATACACATTTGATATACAAATCAGATTTGATATACAATACTCTGTAAAATACATTTCATATGAAATTTCCCTAACATTACATATGTCTGGTGTGCCATGTCCCTAATATATGGGGAGGAGAGAGAGAGAGAGAGAGAATATGCATTAGAAACTGCATTAGAAAATTCAGTGAAAATCAAAGATAATTGCATTGCATTCCATATCTTAGCCCAGAACATGAGTATTATGCTGATTCACTAAAAATGCACATTTAATGAACAATTTTTTGCCCCATCTCTAGGTTAGGTCTGGCTTCTGTAGGGCTGATCAGCTTTTAGATTAGATAAACACCTCATCCAGCTGGACCTAATGTTCAGAGATTTCAAAACAATTTTGTTTTGAGGACTTTGAAAATAATTTTATATTGTTTCTTTTGCATTTTAAAAACCAAGGTGGTGGCAGCATCAGTCTGACTGTGACTTCCATTCATAAAGAAGAACCTCACATTATTATTATGTTGAACTGCAGTCCTGCATTTTGCATCTTTTTTTTTTTTTTGTCTCCTTCATAAAAGTGTGCAGGTGGGAAGAATATTCGTAAATTTGTTCTGGTGTGGTTGCAAGGAATCTGCTTCGGTGACAGGTTAACAGCTACCCTCGCTTCTTGGAATATCAACGGGAGGACGTTGCATTTCTACCTGTTTACAAGGACAGACTTAGGAAAGAAGATGGCTAAAAAGGCTACTTGTGTTTGTGTGATGATTTAAAGGCAAAAGATTTGCTTTAAACTCTCTCTCCACACACACACAAACACATACACAGAAATTACAGCTCTCAACTATGCTTGCATAGTTCCTGGAATGCCCAAAGGTTTATTTCATAATTGATATCATCCTGTATGTATTATAGAGGAAGTTATGGAGGCTGATAATTGAACTATACACTTTTAAAAATTAAAATTTTTGTTTAAGTTAAAAATGTTCACATACCACTTGGGTATTTTGCTTCTTGGAATGACTTTAGTCACAAGTATAGGGAGTCCCCTAGTTAAGAACAGAGCCTATTGTAGCAAAATTTGAGTTAAATACACAATGGTTCAAGTTAAATACATAATGGTTTGAGTTCATTACACAATACTACTTACATAATATTATACAATAATACTGTTCCAGCTTACATAACATTTGACTTAAGGACAGACCTTGGGAATGGAACTCATTCTTCAACTGGGGACTACCTGTATTCCACAAGTAGGGTGCCTGGGGGAACTTGTGAGTTTTCATCTAAGTTTTTAATTTTTAAGGAACGCTCCCACTCTTTTGATGAATGTTTTCATTCAGAAAGTGGAAGATAACAAAATGAAATGCACATTTTGGACAAAGAAACACATGTTATACTATATATATAGTAGAAAGGAAAAAGGAGGAAGTAAAACATAGGAAGAAAGATGCATGTGAAAGGAGAAAGAAGTAGAGATGGCAGTAGAGAAAAATAAAGAGGAGAAAGGAATAGGAAGGAAGAAAAAGAAAAAGGTAGAGGCAGAGGAGAAAAAGGAGGAGGAGGAGGAGGTAGAGGGGGAGGAAACTAATGATATTATGGTCAACAATAAAGCATAATTTAAATACATTGGGAGCAGGATACTGAATGTGATCCAGAGCTTACTCAATTCTTCTCACTATTAACTTCAGTTCTTCAGGTTCCCTCTCTGAAAATTAAAAAAAAAAATAAAAAAATCAGGAATAGGTATCTATTCCTTTGTTTCCCACAGTCAGGATGGACACAAATACTTTTTATAAAAAACACTATCTACTTTCAGCATGTCATTTTAGCTAGTGGGTCCACATCCTTTCTAGATCATTTACTGTCACTGTTGCATTTTTTAAATTGTGACAATAATATGTCCCTCAAATCATCATCGTTATCATCATCATCCCTCTTATCTGCTTGCATTTTTTATCCAACAGTTGTGTTGCTCCTTATTATTCTATTCTGAGCAAGGTTTCCATTTTTTCAATTCTAAGAACATCCTTGATTCTGCCATTTAAATATGCTTGTATCCATTGGGGCATTGTAGGACTTTTTAAATTATGTGGTATATATTCTACTATTATTTTGAATAACTGCAAAGAGTCCTGGAAAGAACTGATTCTCTTCACTTGTTTTATCATTCTTTTCTTCTCTTCCTCCCCCTCTTCTTTTTAATGAAAATCCTACCCTTCTTGCTAATTACCATTTAACCTGAAGCACTGTAGTTCAGTGTTTTCAATTGCCTCAGAAACTTATTTCACTAGTTCCAAATCAAGTCAAATTGAGCTTACTTTCATTAGTTCCATAAAAATAGTTCTAGAACAATCATTTAGGATATTTAGAAATGTGTCTCTGTATGTGTGGGATTTTCTGGCCTATTTCGAATGCTCCTCTGATTTTATTCTCCATCTCAAGATCATCCCAAGTTCTGGCTGGGAGACCATATAATAATATTCCTAGTGCTAAATAAACTTGGGGGCTCCACACTGCTACCCATAACAATTCCATGAAGTAATTCCTTGTCACACTGTTAGAAACTAGGAGAGGTGAATAAAACTCCACAGGCCAACTCCTTCTTCCATGGATTCCCCAAGTCAGGCTGAACCTCCTGATGTACCCTACTCTTTCCAGCTGGGGAGCTCTTAGCTCTTCTATAAAGGACTTCAGCCTTCCTGAGAACCAGTGAGCTCATTTTCAAGACTTCTATCCAGTAGGCAGATATTCACACAGATAACATGTGCTTAGTCCTTTCTGTCATTCTTGCTGGGTGAATGTTTTTGTTCAGTGGAGTGGTTTCCTCTTAAGGGAGGTTGATTGCCCTGGCTTCCTAGACCTTTTATTAAACTTGAGCAAACACTTAACTCACCTGTCTTCTTAACCATATATCCATAAATGAGTTTAAGATGTTTTGTTCATTCCCTCATGTCCTTGAAACAAGGATATCTGACAAGCTCTTGTTACTTTTATAACTGTAGTTAAATTCCCCAAAATGCTACTATAACTTGGCAGAATAGGCAGATATATGGAATTTTGTTGATCATGGGGAAAGATGTAGAGGAGCTGCATGCTGCCTCTGCAGAGTTCAGAAAGGCAAGCCAGTTTAGACTTGGATGCGAAAGTCATGCAGTTCCTCAGAAAATATTTTAATCTCTGTCATATGAAATCATTTTGTATTTGAAATTGCCCGTTTCCTAAAAAAGGAATAAGTATTCAATTGCTGTGAACTTAAAAAAATCAAAATAGCATCTGTGATGAATTTTTAATAGGGGAGGGGTAGTTTTCTTTATCTGCCATAATCCAGGCTAACTTTACCTCTCTGGGGCAGACCTCCACTTTTTGCTTGGCCCAGGCCACTCACCACTTCCTGAGGACGAGAATGGATAACGTTGTTCTCCTCCCACTCCCAGCTGATCACAAAGACACCTCACATCTGCATTGCCTAGCTTTGATTTAAAACTGATGCTTTCTGACCAGAGCTGTCTTAAGTCCTTCAGAGCAAATGTTCAAATCTAGCAGCAGCCCCAGCTTCAACTAGCTGCAGTGCCTGGCATGTCTCTTCTCCTTAGTGGCTAGCCACTGCCCTGTGTAGCCATTTTTCATCCTGGGCTGCCGGTCTGCTATGGTCTCCATATTTTTTATTTATTTATTTATTTATTTATTTATAGGCCACCCATCTCATATACATGAGTCTGGGTGACTAACAATTAAAGCAGAGTAAAAACAATAAAAAACAACCAAAATTAAAAACAGAAATAGCATAAAAACAGCAGCCGAGAACATTCATGAACACTCAAACTAACCCTGAAACGGACTCACCCATACTATCATGGCTTTGACAGCAAAGCCAGGTTTGTAGTGCCTTGTGAAAGACCAGTAGGGTCAGGACAAGTCTGATTTCTAGGGGGATGATGTTCCAGAGGGCAGGTGCCATGGCAGAAAAGGCCCTCCTCCTGGGTCCCACTAGATGGCAGTCTCTTGCGGATGGGACCTGGACCATACCTCTTCTGCTGGATCTAACAGGATGGAGACCACTGGGGAGAGATGGCCTGTAAGTAACCCAGCCCCAAGCCATGAAGGGCTTTAAAGATAACTACCAGCACATTGAATTGCACCTGGAAGCATACCGGTAGCCAGCACAGCTCACGAAGCAGAACTGTTACATGGGCCAAACAACCAGCGCCCATAATTGCCTGTGCTGCTGCATTTGTACCAGCTGAAGTTTTTGAATACTTTTCATGGGCAGCCCATGTAGAGTGTGTTGCAGGATATGCAATTCAATCAGGAGATGACTAAGGCATGCGTGACTGTAAGCAGGGCCTCCCATTCCAGGAATGAGCACATCTGGTGCACATGAAGCTGTGCAAAGGCCCTCCTGGCCACGGCTGCCACCTGCTCATCAAGCAGGAGCCACGAGTCCAGGAAGACCATATTGCACTCAGGATATGTCTGGGGCAGTGCAACCCCATCCATAACAAGAGATGGGAGGTCCCCACAACCAAGGGGTCCTAAAACTCAAGGCCACTTGGTCTTACTAGGATTGAACTGAAGCTGATTTTTCCTCATCCAGACCCCCACAGTCTCCAGATACTGAAACAGGACTTCCATGGCATCACTTGGATGGTCTAGGGTAGAGATGTATAATTGGGTATCATCTGCATACTGATGATACCTCACCCCGAATCAATGGATGACCTCACCCAGCAGCTTCATGTCGATGTTAAACAGGAGATGAGAGAGCCCCAAGCCCTGCAGCATCCTGCTTAGCAAAGGCCGTGGGCTGGACCTCTCCTCCCCTACCAACACTGACTGGAACTAGCCCTGGAGGAAGGAGAACCAGCACAACACAGTGCTGCCCACCCAACCCCCAAAGCCAGTCCAGAAAGATGCCATGATTGATGGTATTGAAAGCTGCTTAGTGGTCAAAAAGAGCAACGATGGACACAATACCACCATCCCACTCCTAGCCAGAGATCATGCAAGATCTTTATAATCCTGCAGTTGATCCAACAATGGCCCATTAAGCCAATGAACTATCCTCAACCCTTCCACCCTTACATCTCCCAAAGGGCACCTTTTCAGTTTTTGCCCAGTGAAGCATACTCCCCTTGTTTTCCCATCCTCTGACTACAGCATTGCAAAGCTTTATTTCCCTTCCCTTTTTCTTTTTGGGGAAAAAAAGTATCAATATGGGCACATTGATACTTTGTTTCAATGAAGCTCAACTATCAGTTCTTCCATGCTACAAAGTTTCCCTGGACCCTCAAAGGAATGTAGGAACAAAAGAACAACTGTTCCTTGTTGCTTTGATTACTGTAGCATCAAAGCAATGATGGTACCATAAAAGGGGGGGGGGTCTGCTTTAGTGTGAAAGGAGGTAATGTGGAAAGGCATCCATAGGTACAAACATCTGGGAAAGCAAATGGAAATCAGAGGTACTAGTGAGGAGAAACAATCCTTAAAAGGTAAAGACAAGCAATGGCAGTCTGGCCCGGACATGATCCAGCCAATGAGGTTTGCCTTCCTTGCATGGGTAGGAAGGGCCAGAATCAGAGGAACAACCAGTCAGATCCAGTGGTGGCCAAGGTCTGGACCAATGTTTCTCAACCTTGGCAACTTGAAGAAGTGTGGACTTCAACTCCCAGAATTCCACAAATTTTCAACTCCCAGAAGTCCACAAATCTTGAAGCTGCCCAGGTTGAGAAACAATGGTCTAGACTGAGCACCAGCCCAGCACCAGCTCACTGCAATCTGGAGTTCCTGAAGCTGGCTTAAGAAACAAACATCTTAGATTACAGTGTGGAGTTGCCGTAAAGCTGCTCTTTGCATCTCAAGTTAAGTCCCAGAGAATTCTCTTGCTACCCTGCTACAGTTTTAAGTTGCTGAGGCATTCATGTAGCCAATATTCACATCAGAAAAATATACATTTTATCAGTTTGTTGATTCATACAAATAATGCCACCTCTAGTGTAGCTCTTACATTAATTTATCTGCTGCTTCTGGTTAGAATCTCTGTGAGTGGAGTGGGGAGAGTATCTCTCCATGGAGCATAATATGAACCACAATTCTACTATTTCACTGGGCATAACCTGTAGCAACTCTGAACCCTTGCATCATTACAGACGTTGACATTCATAACATTACCTACCTCTGCCCAAAGAAGTCTGTGGATGAATTATTCACACCAGTGTACAGTCATGTGAAAAAGAAAGTACACCCTCTTTGAGTTCTATGGTTTTATGTATCAGGACATAATAAAAATCATCTGGTCCTTAGCAGTTCTCAAAAGTAGGTAAATACAACCTCAGATGAACAACAACACATGACATATTACACCATGTCATCATTTATTTTACAAAAAGAAAGCCAAAATGGAGAAGCCATGGGTGAAAAACTAAGTACACCCTTACTGCTTCCATAGGTATGAAGAGGCTAAGTAGCAGCCAGGTGCTGTTAATCAAATGCCCTTGATTAACTGATCATCAGCAAGTGTGACTACCTCTATAAAAGCCAAAGTTTTAGGAGTTTGCAGGTCTTGAGTATTGAAGTGTGTGTTAACACAATGCCAAAGAGTAAAGACATCAGCAATGATCTTGGAGAAGCAATTGTTGCTGCCCATCAATCTGGGAAGGGTTATAAGGCCATTTCCAAACAATTGAAAGTTCATCATTCTACAGTGAGGAAGATGATTCACAAGTGCAAAACATTCAAGACAGTTGCCAATCTTCCCAGGAGTGGATATCCCCGCAAATTCACCCCAAGGTCAGACTATGCAATGCTCAGAGAAATTGCAAAAAATCCAGGAGTTACATCGCAGACTCTACAGGCCTCAGTTAGCATGTGAAATGTTAAAGTTCATGACAGTACAATTAGAAAAAGACTGAACAAGTATGGTTTGTTTGAAAGGGTTGCCAGGAGAAAGCCTCTGTCCTCTAAGAAGAACATGGCAGCACGGCTTAGGTTTGCAAAGTTGCATCTGAACCAAAGTGAGTGGAGATGTTTGGCCATAATGCACAGTGCCACGTTTGGCAAAAACCCAACACACCATATCAGCACAAACATCTCATACCAACTGTCAAGCATGGTGGTGGAGGGGTGATGATTTGGGCTTGTTTTGCAGCCACAGGACCTGGGCACCTTGCAGTCATTGAGTCGACCATGAACTCCTCTGTATGCCAAAGTATTCTAGAGTCAAATGTGAGGCCATCTGTCCAATAGCTAAAGCTAGGCCAATATTGGGTCATGCAACAGGACAATGATCCCAAGCACACCAGCAAATCTACAACAGAATGGCTGAAAAAGAAAAGAATCAAGGTGTTGCAATGGCCCAGTCAAAGTCCAGGCCTCCACTCGATTGAAATGCTGTGGTGGGACCTCAAGAGAGCCATGCATAAACAAGTGCCCGCAAACCTCAATGAACTGAAGCAATGTTGTAAAGAACTGTGGACCACAATTCCTCCACAACGATGTGAGAGACTGATAAAGTCATACAGAAAATGATTACTTCAAGTTATTGCTGCTAAAGGTGGTTCTACAAGCTATTGAATCATAAGGTGTACCTAGTTTTTCACACATGGCATCTCCATTCTGGCTTTCTTTCTGTAAAATAGATGATGACATGGTGTAATAAGTCATGTGTTGTTGTTCATCTGAGGTTGTATTTACCTAATTTTGAGAACTGCTAAGGAGCAGATGATTTTTATTATGTCCTGACACGTGAAACCATAGAACTCAAAGGGGGTGTACTTTCTTTTTCACACGACTGTAAGTGTCTAGTGAAACTAAGTGTCCTCTGCATGCAAGCCCACACATACACAGAAAGAAATTTCACTAATCTGTTTGAAATCCTTTTTATTTCCTTCAAAAGCTCTTTGAAGTTCCACCCCATGAGAAACATCCATATCTTCTAAAAACAAATAAAATAGATAAAAATAAAAATCCCTTCTTCAGTGGTAGTGGTATTATTTAGTGTGATTTACCAGAGAGCATCTAAGCATTCGCTCTTAATCACTAGAAGGATATTGCTTCAAATGACCAAGTGTAACATTTGCATTACTGCTCAATACCTGGGCTCGTTTTGGTTGTAGGCAAGAAATATTAAATAAGAAAGAACTGGGTATATTTTTCCCATGTAAGGATTTTTATTCTTAAAAATTATTGATGGTTCAATTTCATCATTGTTCCCAGTACCGAACTTGGGTGGACCCATATCTATCACCCTTAAAAATAAAATGGACCCCCCAAAGTGAGTAGTACTTTCCAAATATTTGGTGGAATTCAGGCAAAAAGATATCAGTTGTAAACTATACCATTTTACAAAACTGAAGCAAAACAATTTTGCACAATAATTGTGAGATTCAAAACCTGAAGACTGAGATAGAACCCTTTTCAGACTCTGACTGGCCCACGAGCAAAATGCTCATTTGAGAATTCTCCATTTTCTTCTTGCTGCATCCTACATCAATGCCTTTTTTTAATCCAGTGTTTTGTTTGTTGAACTCTGCAGCCCAATAATCAGGAGCATGTAGAGAAATATGAAACACTGAAATATCAAACAGATTAATTTTGTTATCTTGAATATAAAGTATTGTTCCATTTTATCATTTAAAACAATGAGCTATGTTTTGGATGGGGCTCCCTCCATGTGTGGGCCCATAACAAATCTAAAAATAATTTAAAAAATGGAGGTGGAGGAGAGCACCTAATCCATGTGAGCCATAACAGTTTATAACATCTTGTAGACAGCTGTGTATTGTGAAACTGAAACCTCCCCTTTGGAGGGGTGAAGAGGAGATAACTTTTTTTTAAAAAAATCCCCACTGTCCTGGAGTGTTGTCACTGTCTGGCAATAAAACTCTCTGATTTGAATCTTATGTGTGCTCTCTGAGGTACAGGAAATGATCCTTTTAAGACGGGGGAGGAGAGAAAAGGGAAAGATGCCCCTTTCTCCTAAACCCTCCAGCCTCATGACAACCCCAGTTCTTTTTATTTAAGCCTGCAGGAATGAGTGGGAGATGAAAGAAATTAGATGATGGTGTCAACTGGCAGCAAGAAGTTTAAAAAGAAAATTAGCTAGTTACTCATGAGGCTGATACTTTGTTCCCAAGTCTATTTCACATTTCAGTGACTTGCTGAATGGAGTTCTTGTTCTTAATAACTTGGTTGCCAGACTCTTGCATTATAGATTTCTTTATTAAGTTTTATATGTACTATGAGTATATGTTTTTCTATTACTATTCACACCTAGTGCTTTGCTTTAATCTGGTTCTTAAGGAACAGCTTCTCTCACACAAGGTTGAGAAAACCAGGAAATTAAAAAACTTTTCTCAAGCCCTAATTTTGGAAGATTAAGCCTCCTTGGCCTCTGGCCATCTCTCGTGTGCTGTCATTTTGGTGCCACAAAATGCTTTAATGGGCATTCCAGCTCCTCTGCACATACACTCATGAAGAAGTTGCTGTTGGCAAATTACTTACATCCCACCTTTCTTCCAAAGGTCCCAAGGTGGTATAAACAGTTCTGTATGGAGAAAAAGGAATCACTATCAAATAATCCCCAGCATTACTACCATGCCAAATATTTTTTGGGATGAGTTAAAAACCAAAATAAATCTATATATGTGGATGGGATCAGAGATTCAGATTCAAAAAGCACTACTCAGTAGAGTGAGTTGCACTCTGTATTACGGCAAGAGAAGAACTGCTCATTACAAATCATTGTTATTTTCCCTTGAGGCTTATTTGTTGAGATTGTATGCCATTAACAAGAGCATGGGTTCATTTAATATACAGTTCTTAGCACATTCCTAGGCTGTTGGTGCTCATTTAGCTAGGAAATATGAAGGCCTGGACTTTTTAAAAAATCTGATTTCACAGACAAATGTCATTCTCTTATAGGCTGCCTCATTATCACATCAAATACACAAGTCAATTAGAATATAATTCTGTTAATAGCCTCATAAAGGAGACAATTTCCTATCTTCTGAGTAAATTTAGTTGTCAGTATACCAAATTTTTTCATTAGTATCAAAACTGAAAGAAAGCCCACCCAACCAGAGATCAGGGTGTTTTTTCTGTCTCCCTTCTCCGCCTCCTCCTCCTCCTCCTCCTCCTCCTCCTCCTCCTCCCTTCCTTCCTTCCTTCCTTCCTTCCTTCCTTCCTTCTTTCTTTCCTCTCCCCCCCCCCCCGCCCACTCTTTTCAGGGCTATATATAACTGATGAAAGATATCCCAGAAATAATTCCACCATGTCTGTGCAACTCAAATACTTCCTGCTGGAGACCATAACAAATTTAATGTGCATTTTTACAGAGTAAACAGAGGGTTGCATTGCTATCTGCAAGGACTCAGGCCAGTGGAAAGTGATTGCATGAATTACAAAATCCCACATAGTACTGAATTACAACTTAAAATGAATGCTTTGGTGAAAGGAAACAGACATGTCAAGTTGGTGGCACCACACTGAGA
Organism: Liasis olivaceus; assembly: GCA_030867105.1. NCBI lineage: Eukaryota > Metazoa > Chordata > Lepidosauria > Squamata > Pythonidae > Liasis > Liasis olivaceus. Next base: position 64,581,245 of record CM061351.1, read on the forward strand.
TACTATTCAAAACTGGCTTGTAAGATGTACCAAGGAACATCTAGTCTGAAGTTGTATCACACATGTAAGCAGTTTACAGAATGTAAGTTAAGTTTGCATATACAGGAGTTGCAAAATTAAAAAAAAAACAAAACACCAAATTAGAGAACACACACAAATGAAATAAGTATTTATAGAAACCTTCAAGTACTCCACGGAGGTTGGCCAGGCTAGAAATTGCCACCATCAAATGCGAAAGAAAGCAATAAATAATCATGAGAGAGAGAGAGAAAAAAAAAACAAAAACAGATAAGAAAGCCCAACAGAGGCTCCAACACTTTCCTGCTTATTTTCCATCATTATAGACTTCTTGTATTTATTAGCCGCGCTGGATTTTTGTCAAGTTTTGCCTTCTAGAAAAGAAGTTCTTCCAAAGGACAATGGTGTTTCCCTCTGCTGCCATCCTGGTAGTGTTGTTTGCATCTTGTAATCTGGAGAGGTTATTTGCTGAGATGTGGTATGGGGGAGGTTGAGTTCATTATCCTTCTGCTTAGTGTTATGACTTTCCAGGGATAAGAACCATGTCCAGTTTGATAATACAAAATATATATATATAAATAAAAGCTGAAGAGTCAAGGGAATTCAGCACTTTTGTTTGTCTGAATCAAGGAAAAGAAAAGTAAAGAAAAAGAAAAAGAAAAAGGTACATTGCCACTTTGAACAATATTCTGTTACATTGCTCCAGTTCCCCTCAAAAAGGAAAAAAGAAAAAAGAGAGGGAAAGAAAAAGAAAAAGAAAAAAATGATAGATTCAAAAGAAAGGAAGAAACTTGGTGCTAGCCTCTTCTCTCTCTTTTTTAAAAAAAAGTTTAATGTTTTATTTTATTTTATTTTATTTTATTTTGTATGTGTTTCCTGAAGAAGGTGCTCCTTTGTGTAGAGAGTTAGAGTACATTGGGTGCAGGGTGGTGGTTGGAGGTTAGGGTCAACTTTGCTGTCCGCTCCGTAGATTTTACAGGCGATTTGCTCTTTGCTTTAAGAAGAGAAAGTGATATTGGAAAAAGTCAGCACTTTTTAGATCAAAGCAAAGCACCCTTCACAAAGCCACAAACAAGAAGCAGGACAGAAAGTCCATGGCTTGTAGCTATCCTCGCACCTGCGGAAGAAGTTATAAGATATTCGCTCATCTTGCAGATTTCCAATGCTCCTTTATAAGGCTGTTTAAACATATACATTCATATATTTAATTAGCTGGCCAGCTTGGCTCTTGCGCCCATGACTTTCTTGGCATGCACTGCAAATAACAACACATACAAAGGATTTCAGTCCCAGAGAGGTGCTTTGCTTTGTATTTTTATATCTTTCTATTTTCCCCTAGCAATATAAGCCAATCATCATATGGAAGAGGAGCACTCTGGACACATTCCACCTCAAACCATTCTTTATCCCCAAATCTCAAAAATAACTTTGCAAAAATCAACTTGGCTGATAGCAGAGGAGTCCCTGACAAAGCAACCTCTTCATGACTAGAAAGGAATGATACAATACAGGCCTTGAGACTGGTTTGTGACTCATCTCCTTGTACAGAGAACAGCAGTGATGAATGATGGCCTGCAGGGAACTTTATACCTCAAAGCAGGCTGCAAACACAGGGGATAATTCAAACCCTCATGAGTCAACCTTTATGGGCAGTAGGCTGTCTTTGGTTTGGCGGGAGACAGTTCTGCGATCCAAAATTAAAATGTCTACTTTTAAAAAAGAGTAGTTTGTTGGGCTTTTTTTAAACAGTAAGTTTAAAGGTACCTCTGTTGTATGTATGTATTCATAAGCCTATTACAGATTAGGTGACACCCCATCCTGTTGTGGAGGGGGTCCTTGTTTAAGCTTGGAAATTCTGGGGAAAACTGTCCATGCCCTGACATCATAAACTAAGAAGATTCTGGATAATAAGATCAGGAAAAGGCATCCAGAGAGGATAATCTTGGGCAGAATGGATTGGCCTGTTGTTAGGTAAATTTGTAAAACAAACTAAGCCATACATCAGAGATGGTGAAATTCGTACAGAATTTGTGGAACACCAGGGATTCAATGAACTTTCTGGGTTCATTGCCAGTCTTAGACTACAAAAATATGTGTGTGTAATGTTGTGTATGAGTGTATGAAGTTATGGCAGACTGGTGGGGTCTGATCAGCCACAGATCAAACAAGTATGTAATCAGACTTAATAAAATCAATGAGAATACATTTCTAACTCATATAGGATTGGGCTTTTTCCCTTTCTGATATAATCCCTGAGACCTAGTTGTTGCAAAAGTATTAATTCCAAGCTCTGAAAACACTGATCTGTATTATTCAGTCATACACATTTACAGAAGATTTTTGTGTTTTAAGGTATGACATGTTATGAAAGGTAAATTACAGCAAATAATATACCTGAAGTGTATGGAGTGATCTTTTTTTGCTCTGATGATTACTAAGAAAGTGTGTATGTATCTTCATAGATATTAATTACATGAACAATCTCTAGATGGAGAGAAAAAGTAACAATATGTCCCCTGTCTTGTCCTTAATCCTTTGCATTCTCCTAGCACTGTACCCCATCTCCATATTCTGAAATAGAATCTGCCAAGAGTGCCCACTCAAGTTCAGCTGAACTGAAAATATGAAGATGTTTCAAGCATTCAGTAGCACTGCATGATCTGGAAAATCAAGTGCAAGTGCTAGAGTTCAGCTGCTCATGCAGAATAAGTAGTGTGATCCCACATCCTTCTGCATTTATGGATCACACTTTCTTATAATTAGCTACAAAAACCTCTGGTGCTCATTGATTTATTATATATTCCATAATAAATGTTCCCGTGCTTGGATTCCATTGGCTGTGGTGTAAACCGAGTAGTTTAAAGCACTTAAAGCATATTGCTGAAAGAAAGGGGGAAAAAAAAGCACAACTTTTTCTTGGATAACTACTGTTGCAAAGCTGAGAACAATTCATGTGACTAAACTCCAACTGGGATCACGCAGTTCATATGAAGCCAGTTTGGAGCTAATATATAAACATTCTTTTTAGGTTGTAGCAGACTTCTCGGTTTCATTTCATTTCATTTCATTTCATTTCATTTCATTAAAACACAAATTAAAGTTGTGTTTATATAAAAAATTGAAAGAAAAACAATTTAATAAATTTTTCCCTGAAATTTCCAAGGTTATTTCTAACTAAATATATATGTTAATTGACTGTACTTATTATTTATTAGAATTCTTGATTTTCATGAAAAAAAATCTACTGATAAAATATGATTTGCAAAAGCACTATGTCACACATGATTATAGCCCCTTTATGACTTTCAGTCATATTAAACTACCTATTTCGCTATCTATCTGTAGTTCTGTTCGTGCCTTTATATTGTTATCAGCAGAATCCATTTTGCCTGAACATCATAGATATGACTAAATACATGACTGCAACTGCCCCATATATTCTGATCCTGTTACTTAAAATAGCAATATGTCATCACAATATTTCCCATCTCCTAGATGCAAAACAAATAAAGAATTGAAGGGGAATGCTAAGTATAATGAAAACCCATTGTGGATCTCCTATAAAGAAGCAGGACATGAGAAGAAACAGTGATTGGCCACAGCTACACATTAAGTACATCACTTGGCTTTCAAAAATGTATTTCAGAATACAGCAGGTTCAATCAGAATATCTGCATGCTATAGATAGATTTTTATAAATTATATGTGAGGTTTTATATATTGGAACAAATTTGTGATTTCCACAAGGGAGAGGTTAGTGGATGTATACACACACACATCCACACTTAGTTAAGAAAATGGGAAAAATTTCAAAGATAGATTGTTTAGATCTGTTTCCAAAGCTGCAGCTGAAATCTGATATGAATATTGCTTGAAATGCTACCATGAATTTAAACTGATTCTACAACGAATCCTTCATTATAATGACACTATGTTCATCTTTAAGTGAACCCTGTGGTTTTAGTCTATTCCATTAGTCTATGGAATGGTGTAATGGTTTTTAAGAAAATTCAGTGGAAATGTTGGCGTCCTAATTAATTACAGGAGGGAACTGAGAGAGGGGAGAAGGAGGGGGGTTTCTACAGCTAACGGTCAGGATAAGAATTTTCTTATTTATGTGGTTGATGAGAGACACAGATTGAAGCCCACCCCTTTTCTCAACTCCCTGTTCCATGTGAGCAAGTAAAGAGCTGAAGGTGTTCTAGCTCTGTGCAGCGGGATGAATATTAAATATTAATATTAAAGGATTCTACATCATCATATAATTTGTTTGCCTTTGGCTTACCATGTTCTATAAACTGTGTCTATTATACCAGGGTTTTTTTATTTTACATGATATGTAGACCCATTCAGTTGCAGGTTGAGTACATTATGCTTAAGGAAACAACGGCTTAACACAATATGCAACCTAGTCATTTTAACCCCTTAGGAAGCAGCTGCCAGTCTTTCTTGCCTCACTTGCTCTCATGTTTTGATTTAATTGCAGAGTTCTGCATGGCTTAGTTTAAGGCATATGCAACAAGATAATGATCCCAAATGACTATAGCCATATATTCTCTTCAGCACTTGGTTCTGTGGAAGGACTAAATGTGTTCAGGAAGCTGAAGCTGAGTAGGTCTCTTTCCTGCAGATATCTGTATAAAACATACAAACATTAATGGGTGTGGTCTTGGGGAGTGTGACATCATGGGGAGTTAATGATGGAGTCCCTGTCCTCTTTTTCCATGCTACTATGAATTAATGTATATATGTACACAGCTATGATCTATGTACAAGACAAAGATACATTCATTGAAAGTTCTTTTTCATTGAGTGTTAAAATGCAGTTTCGATTATTTTTTCGAAAGTCACTAAAACACATTGCATTACTTGTATGCTATTCCGCTCATGGCTGGTCTTCCTTCATCTTTGCCTCTCATAAATATTGGCTTCTTTTTCTTACACTGTTCTTGAATTATTTTGGTTGAAATGCAACCTTCTAGATTTTCCAGGGACTTCATAATACCATGTCTGGCCTCATTAAAAGCCATTTGGATGGCTTGCTACAGTAAATGGGTCTCAGCAGCAGCATTGCCAAAGGAAACAGAGAATGTAAGAGAAAGATGGACATATTTGCCCTAAGAGATCCCTGAAGCCAGTGTCATGTTAATCCACATAGAGATCAGTTGTTTTGGAAAGGGACTGTATAGTATAGCTGTGCTGAAGATGCAAAAGTGATCTTTGTATTCATTCCATGTCTGAGAGATCAATATTGTACCATTTTATGAGGAGCAGAGATAATTAAAATACAGGGTTTTATATAATCTCCATGTTACTTGCAGAAATGTGAGAGTTTCTTTTAATAGCTTAATTATATCCACTCTTCTCTCACATTCCTGACTGCTTCCCTTTCTAATTGCAGGAGGGAAATGCCCTTACCAGCATGAGGTCTTAAAGAGGCTGATTAGTTGCCAGTAATTCACGTTGTTTCATGGCTTAGGCACTCTTTTCTCCAGTGCTATTTTCAGTGAAGTCTTCAGCTTCACTTTTTCCACACTGCTGATGAATTCACAGTAATAGCTCATATTATTTTCTTTAAAGTCCAATCATGAAGTATTAAAAGATCTTGTGAAGCATCACAGCAAAAGAGTTGAAGGCCAGTGTAAAAAAAAAAAAAAAATGAAGTCAAGATCTTTAAAGAAGGCTAAGAAGAGGGGCAATAAAAGAAATATCAAGGATATATTTTTAAAGTGTTATTTTAAAGAAAAAGAAAATAAGATACATTTTCAACCTTAACTGTGTCTGCTTTTGTTCATATAGTGCATATAGTCATATATAGTTCATTCCCAGAGCTTACTTGCAGCTACTCCCTTGTGAACCCTCATTCACACTTGGAGGATGTTTACTTTCTAAAATAAGATGCTGGAATTCAAGTGTTCCTTAGAAGTATTGTACATCCCAGACTTCTGTACCTTTTAGCCCATATATGTGAAAGGGTAGCATTACAACTTATTCTTCCCCCTTCTCCCCCCCCCCCCTTCATATTTGTAGGATTCCTGTCACTGAAAATAAGTATCAAAGGCAAATCCTTGAAGGTAGCCCAGAATCAAGTTAGAATGAAACAATTTAAACTAATAGTTATCCCTTTAGCACTGCATCCTATACATAACTATTCAAAAGTAGATAACATTCATTTCAATGGGGATTACTCTCAGCCTTAAAGATCTTTAATTGATAAAGCACTATAATTTCAGCTGTATAACTCCACTCTTCTTAGAATTTTTTCTATGGTCATGCCAAAACTCTTGAGTTTGCCTCTAATGGAAGCATCACCACTATACATTTAATATAGCTCAAACTTGCACTTATATAGCTGAAATAAAAACTAAAACTGATCTGGACCAAAAATTGCTCTAACTGATATTAGCAACTGCCAACTATTCTCCAGCGAAGCCCCCACCCCCATATGCCCCAACAAAATAATAGGCCCAGCCCAAGAACAATGATGAAATTCCAGTCCAGTCCAGTCCCTTTATTTGCTTACACCTTACAGACAGAATCTTGCCAAACTAAATCTATACTACAGCAACTAGTGGATATACCCTGTGAGATTCTAGGGAGTGGCTATCCTGAATCTCCTTCTGTTCTCATGCTCCCCCTGTGGACTATGCTGCCTCTTGTCTCCCTCCTGGAATGCACCCCCTCCTTCCTGATAGCTTTGATCTCCCACATCACTCTCCTCCTTGTAGATACATTCCATCACACAAAATCATAATAAGGCCTATTCAGCTTTGTTTTCCTGTTCCATGTTTTGAAGTCAAATAATCAAATGGAGAATAATAGAAGTTACTAAAGGAAAAATGAATTAAATTTTTGAACAAAATGTGGAATATTTTTATCTGAACAGAACCATCAACTTATAAAAAATCTCATCTTAAATTTAAATTTATCTTGAAAAATGAATATCTGAGACTATCTGTACAACTAATATCTTCAGTTAAAAAATATTAGTGTTCTGAAAATAAAAGTTTGTCATATATATTTTTATCATAAATTATTTGGTTATTATTAATAAAAAATACTATGTACATATTTGGAAAATTGTACTTTTATCAAGCAAATCCTGAGCAACAAAATTAAACTTGTATTTTAAATGTGTTGTAACTAACAAGTTGACATCTGACATTCACAGCTGCCAATCTATTCACTAGACAGGTGCAGACATAGAATAAATGTTTCACACAAGAGAGAGATACTGTTGGTCACATAGACACAGAGAAATATTGTTGTCCTTCTCTCAGAGAAAGAAAATTAGAAGGCAAAACTGGAGGAGGTATCAGAGGAAGAAACTCAGGACCAAGGCTAGGAAAAGGACTGGGGTTCGATCCATTTCCCCAGCAAACTCAGAATTAACTTATTGTAATCCCAAAGAAGTGGGAAATCCAAGAATAAGAGAGATAGAAAGAATATCTGTTTGGTGGTGGCAGTAGCAGGAACTACAAACATAGGAACCCTAAGCAGGAGTGGGGGTAGGGCAGAGTATGGAGAGAGCTTCTGTGAGAGGAGGTAAGATCCTCCAGTCTTCTACCTTCTAGGACCAGTCATTCTGCTACAATGTGTGATCATTTTTTTCTCCCTTCAAAGATGAGTATTTGAAAATCTGCTTAAAAGTTTTCACAATTTCATAGTTGTTGTGATCATGGCAAGTTACTATTGCATGTCATATACTAAATAATACGAAATATAAATATTATTAGTTATCTTCCAAGGAAGCCTTGAATTTTGGAAGTTTATAAAAGTGTGTGTGAGGGGGAGATTTAGTGGAAGTACAGTAACGATGGAGAAGCTTCCCCAAATCAATCTTCTTCTGAGCATCAAATACTGAGCACATTCTTAGAATGAGCACCATTGGCAGTCATGAAACCATACTGTGTACAACACAGAATAATAGAATTGGAAGGAACTAGTTAGGCCATTTAGTCCTGCTTAGTCCATGTTAAAATATTCCAGACACATGGTTGTATGTTGATGAAGATTCTCAGTCATCCAGGTGGGATTAAGAATGATGAAGAAGCTGCTTGGACCAGCAGCAGAACGTATTAAACCAAAAGAAAAGAAGTTCAGTTGCCATGGCTCAGCCTCCAGACAGACACATGGCTGTTTAAGTTTCATTAGAACACACCCAATGAGTAGTATCCAGAAGCTATCTGGGCAATTCATTCCACTCTTGAACTGTTCTTATTGTTAGGAACAATCTGCCTTCCTGTAACTGCAGGCCATTATTCTATATTATTATTTTTTTATTATTAAAGCAATTTATATAGCAGCCCATCTCACCACAGGTGACTCTGGGCAGCGTACAACAAAGCTAAAAACAGTCAATAAGTACATTAAAAATATAAAAAGCAAAATAAAATAGAGAATAAAGGATGTTAAAAATAAGGGAGCCACCTCATTAATTCCCCTGTCCCCTGGGGTCCCCAGGCCTGCTGGCATAACAAAGTCTTAAGGGACCTCCAGAAGTTTAACAATGATGAGGCCAACCTCACCTCAGGAAAGAGAAGATTCCATAGCATAGGCGCCACAGCAGAAAAGGCCTGCTGCCTGGGGCCTGCCAAATGTAGCTCCCTGGGCAACAGAACCTGTAAAATGCCCTCTCTGCTGGATCTGGTAGGACAGGCAGATGAAATTGGGGAGAGGTGGTCCCTCAGATAGCCCAGCCCCATGCCATGAAGGGCTTTAAAGGTCAACACCCACACCTTGAATTAGACCTGGAAAGAAACTGGTAACCAATGCAGCTCTCAAAGTGGAGGTGTAATGTGTGTCCATAACTGCTTGTGCCACTGCATTTTGCACCAGCTGAAGTTTCCAGATACTCTTCAAGGGCAGCCCCATATCCTGCCCTCTGTAACAGTAGCAAATAGGTTTGGGCCTTCTGTGTGGCATCCCTCCAAATATTTATCATATTTTCCCAGTCTTCTTCTCCTCTAAACATATGCAGCTTCTTTGATATCTCTTCACAGAGATATCCTTATGCCCTTCTCTGGACTTTTTCCAGTTTCTCTGAATCTTTCTTAAAGGATGCCCAGAACAGGACACAGTGTGAGCCAGTGTTTCTCAACCTTGGCAACTTTAAGTCTGCACATCTTCAAGTGGCCAAGGTTGAAAAACCTCACCCTAACCAATACAGAGCTGCTTTGGCAGTTCAAAATTATTTATTATTTTACTTCCATGTTTACATAAACATAATTTCATTTGAAATAAATTAAAAGGAAAATAAGTTCCAAATGACCTATTGAAGAGTCAAAACTCTAGGTGTCTATTTGTGCTATCTCTGGTGTACAGTATGTCCACAATATGTCCAGAGATCATAGAGTCATCAAATGTCTACATTGGAAGAGACTTTATAGGTCATCTAATCCAGCAAGAGTCTGACCCCCCCCCCCAACATTTAAAAACCAACCAATCCCCACTTAAAAACCTCCATTGAGCCCACTACTGTTCTAGGCAGATTGTTATTCTGCAATAAAAAGAGTTGAGATTAGTCTGACATGATTTGTTCTTAACAAACCCACATTGGCACCTGATAATGGTACATTTTATTCTACGTGTTCATGGAAGTACTGCATGAAATCGATTCAAGTAACATCCACTGAAGACAGTTATCTGTGCTTTCCTGGATCCTCCTACTTCTTGTTTTGAAGACTGGAACCATGTTTGCTGTTCTCTGCTCTTCTAGCACCTTACCACGTTCCCAAGGGCTTTCAAAAATTACAGTCAGCAGTAATTTCTGCTGGCTCCTTTAACACTTTGGAATGTAATTTATTTAAGATTAAATTAAATTTATTTAAATTTGTTTATTTATTTAATAAATTTAAATTTACTTAAGATTCTGGCTCTGTCTTTATCAATTTTGAGCTGCAGTCCCCCTTCTTTTTCTTCAGCTATCTTTTCTCCCTCCTCTGAGAGCTGAAAAACATGTGTTTTGGATATGAACCCAGATCCCTCTTTTTTTTTTTTTTTTTTGCATCTTCACCAATCTTGTTTCATTCTAAGCATCAGCCTTCATCCCTACAGGCCCAAGCTAACAATCTCTACTCCCTTGTTGTTATCAATCATTGTTTCCATTTCCTACATATCTGCTAATTGCTTCTCATCAATGAGCTTGGTATTTATTTGTATAGGCCTCCTAAAGTTTTTTCCTATTTTTCCTTCTTGTGAGGATAACTTATGTTTATGTTGTTAGAATATTGTTTTTCCCATGCCTTCTCTCAGGTTTTTCTCCCCTAGTTATCTAAGTTCAATACAAAGTGTTGGCTTTCCCCCAAGATGCCTGATACTATCAGTCCATTAATCAATTTTTCTTTATTGGTCAGCATTACAGCCAGGACAGCTGACCCCTATTTCTTCTTCTGACAAATGGAATTGTCAGCAAGAGAAATCAAAGAAATGTTATGGATTTTGTGACCTTAGTAAAGTGTTTCTCATGATATCCTTGTAGACGACAGATATGAGCTAGATGGTATGTAGCATTTCATTCCTTCTATTAAAAAAATGGGTGTTTTGCAACTAGCCTAGAGAAATCTTATTGTAAATAGGTATTCCCCCTTTAAAGCCCCAGTGGGGGAAAATCCTTGCTCTGTCAATGTGTGTAATATTTGCTGCCTACTTTACATCACTGCCATAGTCATAATGCATCTTATAATTCCCTAAAAATATCTTGTGGCCACTGGCCATCAGAAGATTCCCACCCATGAGCTAGAATGCAGTAAAGGTCACACTGATTAGTGTAAGTTAAGAGCTTGAAGATTGAAAGCTCCAGGTGACCATGGTGGTGGGTGTTCAGTATGTAAGGATCCATCCATTACTGTACAAAGAATGTAAGAGGAATGTCAGGTAAAATACATGAATTAGTAAATGAAATGAAAGAAAGAAAATTAGACATGTTGTAAACTAAGAGAAAGAGGAAGGATAAAATAGATCAGAATCTAAGTAGTCTTATCTTGTGGAGTGTAAGTTGATGAATGCATCCATGGATGTAAATTAAATGGCTAATATGTATGGTTTTAACTATATATATATTTGGCTGTGATTTCACTGCCCAGAGTTCTAATTGATTGGGATGTCTTATAAATATTACAAATAAATAAGTAAAATGTATGTCATAAATATAAATTGATGTCATCTAGATTGTTGAAGATGCATATAAAAGTAGGAATAGTAATAAATACCCCTCACTGTTTTTTCAGTAATAAGGATACTGCTGGTGACACGGAGTTTTTATTTACCTATCATAGCTAATAAAACCTTTCAAGACACTTCATCTTTATTTTATATATATTAAAGATGTGTGTGTGTAGATTTCAAAAATCATCTCTGTTTCTTTCATTATGACTGATATGTGTGTGCAAGACTTCTCCATTTGCGTTTCCTTGAATTCAAGAAATTCAATGCCTCATTGTTTTTATTAATTGTATTAATTTTCATACGAATATTTAATCATAATAATATTAAATAATAATATTTAAAATAGCTCTATTAAAGTGGTATGTCACAAGGCACTCCAAGAGGCTAGGAAGAATAAATTAAACATGTACAGTATTCTAAATTATGAATTGATATTCTCTAGAAAGATCAGAAGTATAACGGGCAAGGCTGGCACACAGAGCTCCCAGCTCTCATGTCTCTTGTACATTAGAATCCATGCACAACTAATTTATAATGTCACTCAGCCATCTCTGTGACAATATAAAACCTGTGACATACAATGGTTACTCTGATACCCCAGTCAGGCATAACATGTGAACAGAAGTCTTTTCATTGTAATATCAAAATGGTTCTACTTAGTCCTCAGTTACCTTATCCTTCCGCCCACTGTGATATAATTCATCATTTGGTCCTCTTTTCAACCCCCATGGGCTTTATGCTTCTTTCTTGTTTATTTTTCCTTTCTGTTTAAACTTTGTTACAGTACTTCTAGAAAAGAAAGCTTTTTTCTGGGTCCTGGAAAATATTTACCTTGCCCATTGGTAATCACTTGCAGTTACACAACTCTCACCGAACTCTGTCTTCCCTTCCCACCCTCTCTCCCATTGTCTAGATCAAGGCTGCATTCCATGCTCTTCAAGGAAAAAAACTGCCTCTTAATCTGCAAATCATTAAGGAACAAATAATTCAAAACACCCAAGGCTTCAATAATAATTTAAAGTCTTAACCTTTACACCCCTTCATATTTGATGTTATGTATACTGTATTTGTGCATGTGTTTGTGCGAGTAGATGATAGATAGATATAGATAGGTAGGTAGGTAGATGATAGTCTTTAAATGGTTTATTACCTCTGATAGAGAAATGGAATCTCCATACCACCAATAGTACTGCTTGAGAAAGGGTGGGGATATCTGTTGCCTTCCAAACAATTTCTTATTTTGTTCCATGCTATATAACTAAACAAAGTAAAATTTGTATATTAGATTCACACATCATACTAAACTATGCTGTGGTTTATTTTTAGCTCAGTATAAACATAGCTATTGTAGGTTATAAACTATGATTGATAGTTTAATTATATGTATGAACCTAGGTCAACATGGCTTATTCAACAAACCATGTTTAAGCAATCATGGCTTATTATATATGACCCTGCTGACTTTTTCAATCTGGGGCTACAAATTTACCTGCCTTTCAGATTTAATGTATACATTTGTGAGTTAAATTTTCTAAATAAAAGCATATACAACTGGAAAGTTCTGGAGATGTTACTGTAAAATTAATGACATTTAATGGAAGTTGTACCAGTGTAAACCAAACTATTATAGCAAGTAAAGAAAAATAAAGTTGGAAGAATTAATCTAAAAACTATGTGAATGTTTCTGCAAAGGAGAGATCCTCTTATTACTAATTATGCTGTTAATACACATTTCACAGTGATCCCTGAGGTTTTACACTGCAAAATGACAGGTGTGGATCTTTTTAAATTTAATTTTAACCATGTTAACTTCAGAAATTTGTTTCTAGAATTTCTAGAATGCTATTAGCGGGGAGGTTTAATGCAACCATGTTACCCTTTTGATCTAATACGCCTCTGCTAAACGGCAGAGGCAATTACTGGCAGCCAGGTGTTGTGCCGGAGCCAATGGACTTGCCCAGACAACAATAAGCCAAGAGATCGCCCGTTTGTACTCTGGAGGGTTGTTCCTTGAGAGAAGTCTGGCAGGATCAGAAGGGATTTTGTCAACTCTTATTTTTTCTTTAAAGTACTTCATTAAATTTCAATAGAGAGTAAAATATAGAAAAATCAAGGAAAAAAGAAGATAGCAAAAAAGAAAAAAGAAAATACAGAAGAGAAAAAGTAACTTCCAACTTTCTTTGGTAGAGGTATAGATATAAAATACATTTACCTCTTACTCTAATATTTAAAAAGCTACAAAATAAATCTATATCAGCAAAAAACATTAAAAAAGGATTTTGTCAGCTACTCTTGAGCACCAGGAGCCATGGAAGAAGGCAGCAAGCTCAAAGTCTCAGATGGAGCCTATTTTGCCCAATCTACTTTCTTAAACACATTTTGGAGAAAAAGAATTGACAGCAAAAAGAGACCTTCATGCAACAGAGCAACTAATACCAATTAGATGAGTGGACCTTCAATCCATGCAAAGACTTAAAGTAAAAAGTCAGAGAAAATAAAGGGATTTAAAAGCAAAAAGCTTGCCTGGAGTTTGGACCAAGAATGAAAACAGGATTGGGTAACAGTCAGATTTGGATTCTTATTAATTTGGCAATTGAGAACATTTAAAATAATTAAATAAATAAAACATATCTCCATGGGAAGAAGAATTTAGAATTCAGAAGAGAATGATTGACTGACTTCATTAAACAAAGAGATTACCTAGACACAGTTACAGAAAGTTATGAAAGATCCCAAGAACATAGAGATATAGCACATATCAAGACCTATTAATACAAGAAGATGGAGAATTTAAGATGAAGTAAAGAGAACAATTGATTGCAGAATGACATAGATTTCATTGTTTTCATGTGCTCAGGTAAGAGAAAGGTTTAATATGGATAAAAAGACAACTGGAATTGAAAAACACAAAATGGAATTTGAAATGGAATTATGTACAAATGATGAACATGTAAATAAATGTATAAACTTTTGTTAAGATTTGAAACAGAAGATGAACAGGTGAAAGATTGCATGACAAAATGTGTTATTAATTTTGGATATAATATACAGATGGACACTTGGGAAGAATGTGGGTAACTGGTGTCAAATCTGCTTCTAATTTTTTTTATTCAAAATTCAATTATTTCTGCCACTACATGTAAAACTAGAAAAGTGCATCTATATTATTTTTAAGGCCATTTCATTATATTCTGGAATAACATTGCATGAGACCTGCCTGAAATATTATAAGTATTACATTCACTCACAAACTTAAAAGCAACAATATTATATCAAGGAAACCCGAACTCAATTACTTGTTTTAAGAGTGTGTTAGATGTCCGTGTTTAATTTTCAGGGGAAAATATTTTTGAATCATATGCTTAGAAATGAATAATCTAACTGGTTTGATGAATTTACACATACAAATAAACCAGTCACTATGTTTTACGTGGCGCAATTATTATGTCCATACTAAACAAATCATGTTTTGGCTTAGCAAAAGTTTTGAGCTCAGTCACTCAGACTGTTGCAAAGAAATCAATCAGGCAGTTTGGTTTCAAGCACAAACGTCAGAGGAAAGTAATCCTGAGTTTTCTTAATCACTTCCTCAACTTCAGTCATTCAACTGGCAGAGAGCCAGGATGAGGTGTGGGTAAGCTGTTGGTCTAGACCAGTGTTTCTCAACCTTGGCAGCTTGAGATGTGTGGACTTCAACTCCCAGTGCTGTCTGGGGAACACTGGTTGGGGAATTCTGGGACCTGAAGTCCACATGTGTTCAAGTTGCCAAGGTTGAGAAACACTGGTCTAGAATCAGGGAGGCCCAGGTTCAAGTCCACCCTCAGCTTTGGAAGCTCACTTGTTAACTTTTGGGCCAGTCACTGTTTCTCAGTCCAACCTAGATCACAAGGTTATTGTTGTTGGGAAAAAATGGAGGAGGGAGTCCGATGTATACTGCCTTGAGCTCTTGAAGGAAATGCAGGATATAAATCTAACAATAATACTGTATGTCATTGTATTCTGAGATCTTCAGTCTGGATGAGCAAAGGAAAACTGTTTTAATCATGCTGACTCAGAGGAGAACTCCATTTATACTGCCTTGGGTATAAACATGACCTCTCTGTTTCTAAAGGAAAATAAATGCTTGCAATTAATCCTGTCTTCTGTTCTATTATATCTACAATCCTGATATGTTTCTTAAAGACAGGAATGCATAGTTTTTCCTTTTATTGCTCTATAGAGCTTCCTGTTCACTGGTGGCCCTATATAGTCCCTCTCACCATTCTCTGAATCCCTATGGAGAGTAATAAATGGTGATGTACAGATCTGTACTCGCTCTCGGACTCTCACTGTCTCTGGTTATTGAGAACTATTGAAGTTGTAGATTAAGCAGCAACAGAACTGATGGAGCATCTGTGAAGAATGTTGAATTAAATTATGCATATTGTGGTTCTTACTGGCATGCAGATGGAAGATCGCAGAGAGACCAATATAAGCACTTTCAAACTTTCTAAAAAAGAGCAGGACCTAAGTGCAATAATGGTGTCAGGATATTAGGCAGTCTTGTTCATTTTGAAAAAAAAAGATAGCTGTCAGTGAACGTTTTTCTTGAATGAGCGATTTACCTGCAGGGATGGAATCTGGAACCAGTGTTCTGGAACTCTTTCTGAAGTAATTCATTTGCATTTCGAATGTGGAGGGCTGTAAATTGGTTGAATAAACTTCTTGGGCTGGGGGGGCAGCTGCTCCCTTTGGAGACCAGATGCAAAATGAGTCTGTTTACGGAGATCAATTCTCTTGCATTACACTGCTCGTACACTGATAATCACAACAGTATTGCAAAGATACTATAAGCCTCCAGTGCTCCCTTATTGAAAGGAAACAGTGGCACAGTCCTTGAAATGTCAGAAGTGGGCAGGAGAAGTCCTTAATAATATAAGTACATGAATAAATAAATGTGCTGTGGTATCTGCTGTGTAGTTTTGAATAAAGAAAGCTTTTAAGTCTCCCTATGGGCACGAATAGTCGTACAAGTCTTTAAAATAAAAACATAACTACACATTACTTTAAACACAGCACTTTAAGGAACACCAGGATTTTTAAAGCTACCTCCACATACAGTTGCAGAGTAGGAAGATTTAACCTTTTCTCCCATAATGCAGTCCTAAAAAAAATCCCATCCCTGCATGGCAAAATGCAATAGCAAACAACTCTGATTAGTTTCAAGGAAGGACATATTTTCTCAAGAAAAGGTCTCTTCCCTGTGCATTCTAGTAGCAAGTTCAATTGCTTGTCCTCTCACTAAACTTTGCCTTAATCCTATTTTTAATAGAAAAACCTTCATGTAGTATCAAATAATACAATTAAAATAAACTGTTGTGCTCCAAAGCACAGTTTTCAGCACCATGTAGTGAATTTGCCCAGCTTTTGTAAAATAATCAAGTTTTTTTTCTTGTTATTTTTAAATTAACACTTGAGTTATCAGAACATGTATTGCTGTCAGGATGATGAACATTTTGGGAAAAAATATGTTCTCATCCATCCATAGCAAAGTACTCCTCTATTTTCGCTTCTGTTGCTAGGCTGCCTTTAAATTCTTTCCTATCTACTGCAGGATGGTGGAATGTGGCATTCAGTACAAGCATGTCTTCCATAGTCTTTGCTACCGCAAGTGCCACTGTTAAAAAAGTAAAATCATTTGAGTCTTGGCTGTTCATTCAGCACTATGGGATACTTCCAAATGCAGCCTATTTCTAATATGTCTATAAACCAGATCAAATTTAAGCTTGAAAAATTATTTATTAGCAAGTATTCAGACAGTGTCACAAAAATAGGGTAGAGATGATCTTTGCCCGAAAAGTAACTTATTCCAGTGTGTATATGTCTATCTACATGTTACATTGATTGTCTTTCCAATTGATGGAAATAATTTTAATGATGATGGTAAACAATACTAAGTATTTATATAGTACTTTTAAATATTTCAAGCACTTGTTTTATTATGGATTTTTCCAGCAATCCTATACGAACAAGATGGGTACTATTGTCCCATATTACTGGAGTATGATGGAGGCTGAGGTTCTTCCTAAAAAGTCACCTCATGAGTTTGTTAAATCATAGCTCAGCTACTACAACAACCCTCCATTGTCCATAGCCAGCAAAAGTGTGCAGAACCTTGAGTGATAAAACTTCCCTTATTGTTTAGCAAGATGACACAAAAAATCGCCTTACCAAGTGATTACATGCAGCTAGGGAACAGGACATCTACACTAATCCAGTGCCAGAACAAGAGGAATTATATTAAAAGAGGAAAATCATTCTGAAAAAAAAGCACATTTCAAAATGCAAAAATCTTTTATGGGCTATTTATTTTCTCTCTATTTTCTCCCTGCTGTATTTTTTTATTGTATCCCTAGAAGTATTCCAAATCTACACCATTAAGATAGTGATAATAAAGAAGTATTTAAGCAGAACTCAGAACCTGTGGCCCACCAATCCAAATACAGCTGCCAAACCTTCATTCATGTCCTGCTTGAGTCTTTTAAAGCAAGATAATTAAGAACACCAGGAGGACTCATCTTGGCAAAGCTCAAAGTGAATAGTTGCCTGGATAAGCATAGTAGGATGATGGAGACAAAACAGTCTTTCTGTCCTTAAAATAGTAATGAAATAACAGGAACATTCTAGGGGACCTTTGGATGTAATTTCTCTTGTTTCAATTTGGGCTTTGATATTTTTTTATCACAATTTTGATTTATTTTGTTTAGGGTCTTCAGGTGTACTAGTTGTCATTTGTTTGATGTACACCTCCTGCACTATGCTGTGTGCTTGCAATCCTAAGATGGTATACAAACAAGGCTATCTGCGGAAGTTTGCTACTTTAGTCAGAATGAGCATCATGGTGTGGTGGCAATTTGATGATGCATATATAAAAGGGGTGGGTCCTGCATTGCAACAGCATGATGGTGCTTATGTCATTCTGCTCCCCCTCCTCCCAAGGATGCTCCTGTATAAAAAGCAAAATGTATCAAACTCCTAGTGACCTACCATATCTGGCTCATGGGCTACATTTGACATGCTGGATAACAGGGCATTTGTGCCTGTATTATGTGAAGGACGCTTTGGGCATGACTGTCATGCCAAATGGGCTTTTTATTTTTGTTTTGCGTGGTCATAAGGATTAAGTATATCAAGATTTTTGTATAAAATGTTTTCTAACTCTACACTGGATATAAAATAACATCTTTTTTCTCTAATAACAGCATTGCTTTGAGTTTTAATTACATGCTAGTTATATCCTTAAAGTGTTCAAAATGGTTGTTCATACCTGATTGTGGGCTTTGCTTGGGGATTTTAGCATCTGCTGGAGGACTGGAGGTGGGACGCATTCGTTGACTGGCAGAATTATGGATGCTGCTAGAGATGGCAGCTGAGATGTTCTTGCGAGGTTTATCCTGTAGCCACATTGGGGAAGCTTCAAAAGCCTGCATTCTTCGGGAGTGGCTGTTTGCATTGACTTTGAGATAAGCTTGGGCTTTGTATTCCTGAAGGTCTCCATAATTGGCATCCGTCACCCTGCACTCATACAACCCTTCATCCTTTCTCCTGACTTTGGAGATCTGCAGCTTGTGGGAAATGTCATTCCCCTGTACTTTCACTGTCTGCAAAAATTCCAGAAACAACATATTGCACTAAATGTTATTGCTATTAGCAGATATCCCTCCCTCCCTTCCTTTCATGCACCTGGTCCCAGCTAACAGTGTCCCAGGTCAACTAGAACCAACAGGAAAAAAGCCACCTCATTCTCCAACTGATGGCTGCTAGGTTATGTGCAGATCTGCGCTGTTGTGTTTGCATGTGAGCTTATGATCCTATATTGTTTGTCACCTGTTGTAAAGTGCCTTGAGGATGGTTCCACCAAATAGCTGGATATAATATCAAAAATAATTACAGAATAAATAAATGAACCATTCTGACAGTATCATAATACTTACCATCGAGATATAACTTTTCCAATATTTTAAACATTTCACATATGTTTATAATTCTAGTATCAGCCCTGCAGCTAGGGCAGCATTATTATCCCTGCATTGTTGGGTGGGGCCGAAGGGAAGGGTTTAGGAGATGGTAACTTAGCTTACACCATCTAGAGGGTTTCTGAAGCAAATGATGCTGATGAAAGGCAGGAAAAGTGCATACTGGGCACCTGGTAAGGGTTAGGCAAGTTACTAGAACAGGAGCTGTTATATTTGTTCAGAGGCTTTGAATAGAGCACAGAGTGGACACAGTACCCCCACTGCACTTTCTCAACAGCTGACTTAGAGCCAACCACACACAGCCAGTAAAAACTGCTGATGAATATATTATTGAAGAAATCAATAATATATGTCATTTTGATGGCTATTGCAGATTGGAAAATGGAGCATACAAGCCTTTTTTTCTGACATTTAAATTTTTTAAACTAAATGTATATCCTTAAACTGCCTTTTCTCCAAGCAGCTTAAAGCAGCATAAATATTTTTCCCCCTCTCCTTTACTTTCCCACAACCCCATAAAGGTAGGAGAGGGAGAGAGAATGAGTGGGTCAGGGTCATTCTAATGTGCTATTAGGCACAACATTCCTTTGAAGGATGATTTTATTCATCCTTAATTCACACTTAAAACCCTCTGTTAACCCAGCCATTTATACTATCTTCTTATGTACAAAAGTATAGGAACTGTAACCTTCCATGAAGCTTTCCAGCTTTCAAACTAACAAAACTAATAACAAATAAATGTATTTTGATTATGTTTGTTCACTATTCATTTACATCATAAATCACTTCTGTGCATTCTTTAAGAATCAAAATATCCTGAGCCCTCTTGAAATGTAACATGACCCACTTCATTTCATCCAGTCTTGATCTGAATCCAGTTAGCTGCTTCGTTTTAAATGCAGACATTACTAACTACATATAGTATCTGTTACAACTAGTGTGGTTTTAATACCCATTTAATCCAATAAGCTTTAAGCTACTCAGGATTATCAACTTACATTGATTGCAATGAAAGCTAGAGGCCAACACAGTGCCTTTTTATTGGAAACTAAATCCCACTTATTCTGTAAGATATGAATCTCTTTTTACATTATACCATTGTTTTCTGGTTTTTATTTTTGGTAGCTTGTTGAACTGCAATAATCTAGACTCATAGATTCCAGTCTATGCCATTCACTCCTGCTTTATTACCAATAACTCTCTGATAATAAATCAAGGGTATTGATCTACCCTTGCTAGAATGTACTTGGGATCTATTGATGCTTGCCCAGACATCCCTTAGTCTCACTGCAATCCACTCTCTCAACCTGCCTGTGTGCAGTTTTATTACATAGTTACCCCTCACAACCTTCATCTGTTTTGAACTTGGATTTCAAAAATACAAAATAATGATATACTGAAAACCCCTTTTCTTGTGTGATTCTTTTTAATTGAGGAAATTGAATTGAGGAAGCATAGAATACCACTTTGCTGCTGGATATAACATCACAGTAGGATTCATTGTTAGCTGAACAGTCTCTTTCCTTTCTACTCTTGCAGAATGGAAAAGCGAGGAACTCGGGGAAGGATGGTGAATGTTGTTGCTGATGTTAAATTAGTCTTCCCCACAACTTCTCTAAGAATTAAGAGCTATTGAACAGCCTTTGGAAATGATGTGACTCTGATTCTGATTCTGCCTTTCAGAAGAAAACTAGACAAAAGTGTGATAAAACAGGGTTTGTTTACTAAAGGAAGACAACATCGTCTGCGTGCTCTGTGAACTAGGTTAAGAATCATTTCAGTGGTACTTAAACCCAGATAGGATTACAGTCAAATAAATATCTCCGTGAGGGTTCATTTTTGTTTTTACCATTTTCTTTAATGTTCAAAACAACTCATTTCCCACACAGAATCCTCCATGCATGAGAAAGGGAGCAGTGGAAGAAGAGATGTTGTGGGCAGTAAAAAGAGAATTTTGTGAGCAGAACAACAGTGGTGGTGCAATGGTAGAGGAATGAAGGGGAAAAAAATCTGGACCATCCCCAATAACATATCCGGAAGATAAAGTGCCAGAAGAAACACCTGGAGCACCACTGGAGGAAGATAAAGATCAAGTCTGATCAAACATGAGTAAGAGCCCATATCTGGAATTACATCATGGCAAAAAGAGCAGCAAAATGTTGCTATTTCTTTGCCCTTTTTGTGTCTGCTGATAGCCATCCAATGGCCTTGTTTAATGGCCCTGCTGGGGCAGGACAGACCATAGGAATAACTGCAAGGCTGCTGTGCAGAAGTTTCAAGCTGAAGTTGCTCAGATCCACTCAGAGTCGAACTCCAATTGCGCAGGTCCAGTTGAGGTACTTGGGGCATGGCTTTGTGAAGTTATCTGGCATGAGTTTGAACCTGTGACTTCTGATGATGTGGACACAGTCCTATCAACTGAGTGTTCAGATACCTGTTTATTTGATCCAAGTCCTTCCTGAGTTGTTAAGGCAGGTGAACAGTAGTTGAGTCCATGTGGTGGAGTTCATCTTGAAAAGAGATGTGCACCCTCTCCTCAAGAAGCCATCACTGGACCCAACAGCTTGGATGACTATCATCCAGTTTCACCTTCTCCAGTTGAGAAGGTGGTCAGCAACAGCAGCAAAGAATCTTGGAGAAAGCATATTATCTGGACCCATATCAATCAGGTATAGAGACAGCACCGATTGAGCTTACTGATGACCTTTGGTGAAGCCAGGATGGAGCTAGTGTATCCACCCTTGTGCTTCTTGAGTTCTCATCAGCTTTTGATACCATTAATCACAAAATTGTTCTGGACTGGTTGCAGGGTTTGAAGGTGGGAAATACCATTTTACAGTGGTCCTGCTCCTTCTTCTATGGTTGGTCCCAGCTGGTGCTGGGGGGGGGGGAGGAGAGGTTGTACCCATGCCCTTTTATTTGTTGGGTACCTCAGGGCTCAATGCTCTCTCCTTTTTTGTTTACATCTATATCAACTGCTGGATAAGGTTGTCCATTAGTTTGGGGTGAAGTGCCATCAGTACGCAGATGATAGCCGATTATACATCTTGACCCTGGGCTGTCCAGGAGTTATCAATGTCCTGTCCCTGTGTCTGGAGGCTGTTTGAATCTGCATGGAGAGGAATAGACCTAGGCTCAATTCTGACAAGACTGAGTGGCTGTGAATATTTGGCCCCTGCCCAGCTCTGGGGACTTTCTATCTTGAGTCTTGGGTGGGGTAGCACATCCACATTTGAGACTGTGTACAATCTGGGAACCATCTTGGACTCACAGTTTCTACTTGTGGCCAGGAGGGCCTTTGCACCAATCCATATGTTGCAACAGTTGTGCCCATTCCTAGATTGGGAGGCCCTTCAGGTGGTCATTAATGCCATAGTCACTTCACAAATGGACTATTTACTGTATATGGGACTGCACTTGAAGATTACTTGGAAGCTACAGCTGGTCCAGAATGTAACAGCAAGGGCAGTGGTGGTCATGCTGCAGTATGCTCACGTATCACCACTGCCTCACAAGTTTCACTGGTTCTCAGTTGGCTTCTGGGTACAGTTCAAGGTGCTGGTTATTGCTTATAATTGCTTCATGGCATAAGGCCTTGTTATTTGAGGGACCACCTATCTTCAATAGTTTCTGTCCATATAGCAAGATCAGCTAGAATGGGTCTGCCTTAGGCCCCTAACCATGCCATCTATTGGGACCTAGGAAGCACATCTTCTGGAGCAATGTCACCCCAGAGATTCATATGGCTCCTACCTTGATGATATTCCAAAAGTACTGAAAACCTGATTGTTCTCCAAGGCTGTAGGATAGGGTGAATGTTGAGTCCCTGTTGGTTGCTTCTTTGGTATAGTATGTAACTTTTTCTGGATATAACTGAATTTTTCTCTATTTTATGGTTCTTAGTTTTTTAAAGCTTAAGCCACCCAAAGTTGTCAGGCATTGGGCAGTCTCTATATTTAATGAAGTACCTTATAAATCCCAACATATATATGAAAGCTTTCAAGTAGGGATGCTTTCAAGTAGGGATGATATCCTGTATTTTAGCCTCCTTCCTTTATCAGGGCTTCTAAAGAAAACAAGAGAATTTCAGATGAGGAAATAAAACCAACAGGACATGCTGTTCTGGGCATGGCTTGAGGTTTTTGCCTTCCTCTTCCACCTCCTCCATTACATACATTTGCCTTAGGCTGCAACTTGAGTCAGCAGGTTCAGTAAGTCTCTTCCCCTGTCTTCTAATTATGAGAAACCATCCTGCAGCATGGAATACAAGGAGAGATTCGTGTGCAATGAAAAGGTGGAATAAAAATCTTTATGTTGTAGATTTTTTGTAAGGTTTTTTTGTTGTTGTTTTGCTCCTTAAAGAGATCGTTAGTTGCAATTTGTATTACAGCCTTAGAATATCTATATTCCAAATATGAGTTTGTAGCAGCATCCCCTAATCTGCCAAGCACTTCTCTTTAGTTTTACAGATTCACCTTCTGATATATTTGACTGGGACATAGAAAGCTCAATCCCCACTTAATCACAGAAGGTTATTGGGATACTCTGGGCCAGTGCTGGTCACTATCACTCAGTGAGACCTACCCAACATTTGTTCTGAGAACACTGGAGGAGAGAACACCAGGTACATGGTCTTGAGCTGCCAGAATATAAATCTAACAAGTAAAGAAAATCAGAGTTTGAGAGGAGTGGATAACCTGAAGTTCAAAATATCCACAATGGTTATGGAAAGAAGGAAGAAGGAAGGAGGAAGAAGGAAGGAAGGAAGGAAGGAAGGAAGGAAGGAAGGAAGGAAGGAAGGAAGGAAGGAAGGAAGGAAGGACGGACCTGTTGAGACTGGAACCAAAGCTTTTTCTTGAGCTCAGACCAACATACAAAAACTTTGCTCTAAGCTCAGAACAAAACAGACCCAGTTTGAGTCATACTGAGTTCAAGAATTCTGAACCTTGAAGCCCTGGTTTTCTACAATGCAACTGGCTTAAAAAATCCTCCTCCAAAATTAGCAAGCCACCAGGCTACACTTTTATCCCTATGAAAATTGGCCCAGACCGGATGGGCCAATTTTCAAAGTTGTGCTTTGTTCGCAGGCAGGAAGCATCAGCCAGGTTGGTCTACTGAATGCACTATACTGTATATATTATGGGCATTGTGCAAGTTTGCTAAATACATTACTGTTGAGGTTTCAGGTTCTAACTTATAAATGAAAATGTTGCTTTGTTTGTTGTGCTGTGTGTAATCATTCTGTGTGCATGTATTCTGATCAGCCACTTTGGCATAGTGGTTAAGGGACTGGCCTAGAAACCAGGACACTGCAAGTGCTGGGCCTGCATCAGGCATGAAAGTGGCTGGGTGACTTTGGGCCAGTCACTCTCTCTCAGCCTGACCCACCTCACAGGGTTGTCATTGTGGAGAAAATAGATGGGCAAGGATATTAGGTATGTTTGCCACCTTGAGTTGAATATGTATGTATGTAAGTGGCAGGAAATAATAATAATAATAATAACAACAACAACAACAATATCGTCATCATCGTCATCGTCATCATCATCATCATCCCAGGTCCTTGGGAAGGGCTCGATAGGTGGATAAAAATGCCAAATCCACCCGAAACATCTGGCTGACTGTGCAATCAACAGTATAATAATGTTAAGTTTTCAGGCTGCATCCTAAATACAAAGGCTGCTGGTTTATTTATTTGTTTGTGCAGCATTACTGTTAGGTTGTCAATCGTAGAAGTGTGCACTGTGCTTGTGCATAAAAGGGAACCTCCCAGCAGAAAAATATTGCTTTTAAAATTATTTAGAGGCTATGTTGAAGTGAATCCCTATTCTCACATCTTTACTGCAGTTCTGTAGCTGTCTGTGCAGTCCGGCTACAAAAACATGTGGTTTACCTGTTGCTTTCATTTTTTGCTTGAGAATTCATTTTAAAATATCTGAATGATAGAGAGCAATGCCACCCCAACTCCTTATGGGACCCCCAGAGTGACAAAGAAAGGCTTGTTTCACATTCTCCTGCCCGTGCACAGAACATTCTGAAGCTAGAACACTCAAGGAGACAGGAATGCATCCTATCTGGATCTTCCGATGCAGCCTGCCAGTTTTTCTTTCATGCTCGGAACAAAAGGTTTTTGTCTGCTTTGTACACACCACTAGTATGCAAAGCTTGATCCATTTCAGTTTTTCATAATTATGGTGGAAAGCACTTTGTTCTGTTTTGCTTTTTCAGCAATATGTTTATCTGGAGGAATAAAAAGGTTACAGTAAATAACCTTTTTTATTTCTGAAAATAACCAACCTTTTGTTATCAACAGCAGTTTTATATCTTTTTCAGGTTAATTCCCTTTGGAAAAAAATATTTGTTATCACCAAGTGAATGCCAGTTCCTGAATGGAGTGCTGCCCCTGGCAACAAGGCCTACATTATATTTATATTTGAATTTAAACAATTTACATAGCTGCCCAATCAACATGCAACTCAGGGCAGTGTACAGAAATAAAAACAACAATAACAACAAATAATAATAATAATAATAGAAGTAAAATAGCATAAAACATTGTGCCAGAGGCAACTTCATCCAACCCGATAATAAAACAAAAAACAAAAAAAAACAAGAAACCCAAATCCTCCTGACTCAACAGGGTCAGGAAAAATGGGGAAATAGGGGAAAAGCAAAGAGTCCTCCCAAAGATAGGATCAGAGCCATATGAATCTTGTTCCATGGATAGATGGCAACTAACACTATTTAAGTGATGGAACCTAACGCATGCTTACTCTGGCAAATCTTATTGGATGAGTAGAAGTAAT
Source organism: Liasis olivaceus (assembly GCA_030867105.1). NCBI lineage: Eukaryota > Metazoa > Chordata > Lepidosauria > Squamata > Pythonidae > Liasis > Liasis olivaceus. Next base: position 64,607,250 of record CM061351.1, read on the forward strand.
TGGAGACAGATAGTCCTGCAGATAATCAGGCCCTGTGCCATGAAAGACTTTACAGGTCAAAATCAGCAATTTGAATTGCACCCAAAAGCCTACTGGCAACCAGTACAGCTTGCAAGCAGCACTATTATACAGCTGTACAGAAGGGTACCCATAGCTGCATTCTGGATCAGTCATAGCTTCTGAGTGGTCTTCAAGAGCAGCCCCATGCTGAGTGCATTACAGCAAACTAGATGAATTGACTAAGGCACAAATGGCTGTGAATTGGGCCTCCTGATCTAGGAATACCTGTGGTTGGCACCCAATATGCGTTTATGTAAAGGCCCTTCAAGTCATGGCTGCAACTTGCTCTTCAAGCAGGAGCTATGAGTCTAGGAGGACCCCCAGATTGCATACTGGATCTGTCTGGAATAGTGCAACTCTGTTCAGATCCAAATATGAAAATTCCCTGGATTCAGATGGCCCCCAAATCCACAACCATTCAATTTTGCTAGGGTTAAGTTTCAGCCTTTTCTCCCCATCAAAACTCCCACTGCCTCTAGACACTGAGATAGGACCTCAGCAGCATTGCTTGGCTGGCCAAATATTTTAATGTATAATTGGCTAAAATCAAGGTACTGATGATGCCTAACCCCATACCAATGGATGATCTCACCTAGTGGCCTCATGCAGATATTGAACAAAAGTGGGGAGAGAATAGAGCTCTGAAGTATTCCACAAAGCAGGGGCTGAAAGTTGTACCTCTCCCCCTTCCCATCAACACCAACTGGCAATGACCCTGGAGGAAGGAGGAGAACCACTGTGCTTCTCACTTCCAACTCCCTGAGCCAGGCCAGAAGGAAATAATGACTGATGATATCAAAATCTGCCAAAAGATCAAGAAGGACTAGGATGGTTATACCACCCTTACACCACAGGTCATCTACAAGTGCCATCAATACTGTTTGGGTACTATGCCCAGGCCTGAAACCCAACTGAAAAGGGTCCAGATAATTCACATGCATCCTAAGCTTTCTGAAGCTGCAGTCCAACCACCTTGTCAACAACTTTCCTCAAAAAGGAAGGTGGGAGATGATTCAGAAATTATTCAACACTGTTGGATCCTCAAGAGAGTAAAGGAGGTGACCTGGACAGAAATATACAAGAACCATTATCTAGGCAAAGGGGGCTGAAACATTCTTTAAGCCCTGGCAAACAAGATAATATTTATTTATTTATTTATTTATTAGGTATTTATTTTAAAATTATATGCCACCCATCTCCCCCAGAGGATGACTCAGGAATATTCAGAAACAGCCCAGGCAAATGCCTCCCTGATTTACTGGAGTATAAGAAGGGGAGGTACAGCGTAGTCAGACCTGCCTATCTCAATAAAACATCATCATGGCCTTCCTGTGAGTTGGTTTTCTAGTCTGTCTAGCTAGAGAGGCTGTCAAATCCACTGATGGCTTCTTGAGAAAAGGATGGCCTCTCTAAGTGCAGATGGAACCACACTCTCCTTCAAGGATGAATTCACCACCACAGACTCATCCACACATCACACCCCAGGAGGGTCTGACCAACCAGAAAGGACATGGATCTAATAAGCAAGTGGCCATGCCAACAACTTTGAGTATTCTGTTCACTCCCTTGGGGCCAACAGGCTCAAATGCTTCCCAGATAATTTTGTTCCTTTTCTCCTCACAAAGCACCAAAATGCACTTCAGTTTATAAATGGAGAATAGCATAGTCAAATTCAGAGATGGGGTATCTTAAAAGTGTCCTTACCTGATATAATAGAAAAGTTTTACAAAACGTTTGGCATGCTGCAAGGCATAACTGGTAGGTTAGATGACCTTGAATGGTCACATTTTCTGAAAGTACATCTAATATACAATTGTGTTCTGATTTTTCAATTTTCCATCTCTCACTATTCAGTTTTAATATGGGTTTTTCATAGGCTTCTCATGTCAAGTGGGAGTGATCAACTCATGTCAGTATAGGCATAACACATTTGGAAGCATTTGGGCCTGAGAACGTTTCCAGCTCTCTCATCAGACATTAGATTCACATTAACTGAGTAATAAATAAAAATAAACTAAACAGGTGTCCAGTGGACATGAATGTTGATTATATGTGTGTATGGCTAAAGTTCATTACAACACACACAGATTTTATTTTATACTGAAGTTTTATGAAACTTTTCCCAAAAATACATGCCCATATCTAATAACTTTAATTAGGTGAACTTACGCAATTCCATTTTCTGGTGAATTTTTATGATGAGAGTACAGCAGATACTTGCTCAAAAAATTATATAATATTGGAAACAGGTGTAATAATCTTATCTTTTTATTACAATTTTTGCAGTTCATGTTTCCCTACTAAGAATATATGAACTTCTTGAGAAATATTAATAAGTTTTATTAAAATTGTTTTGGCTTGGCTTAGAAAATACTATTCTAAGCAATTTGTCTGGGCTATCAATGGACATTTACTTACTTACTTACTTACTTACTTACTTACTTACTTACTTACTTACGAGATTTAGAGGCTGCCCAACTCTGAAATGACTCTGGGTGGAAACACTATTTTGTGTTGACTGACACCTGGATATTTATGCAGCATTTATATATTCTCCCAAACATCCTTCAGATAAATGCTCATAAATGAATTTCTTCTCATCAAAAAAATTTACTGCCATGTTTTTATGAATATCATCAGAGCTGTTTTTATGAATATCATCAGAGATATATAATGTACTTCAATTATATGCACCTCCTGCAAAACCTAGGGAAATATAAGCACATCCACAGTTGTATTAGGTTTTGCTGTGCATGTATCAGATTTCATTGCATTGTAGAATTAATAATGTCCTTTGTGCATGTCTGATGTGGCATTTGCATGGAGTGTTCCTTCACCAGGTTGGACTGTCAGGAAAATCTTCAGTGCTGATAGAAAGGCATGTAGCATGCTCAATATAGATTGACTAAGAACCTGTATCAGTGTTGTTTGTGGATCCAGAAATATGTAGAATTCCTTGAGACATTGCAATAAATTTAAGGACACTTGATCTTATGGAAACAGCTGTTGTATTCCTTGGCATTCCTTGGATGCTTCAGCTAAGAAAGGACCTTCAAAATTTTCCTTTAGGGGGATAGCAGTGCCAATTTTACTGGCAATATGTCCACATGAAAGTGTTAAACCCAGAAGGAGCAGGATTTTGCCTCTTTCAGGGAAACGCAAATTATTTATCTACAGCTTCTGTAACAGTTTATCCCAAAGGCATGGGAAAGATATGGAAAGTAAATGACATTAATTAGTCCAAGGCTCATGGGTTTTGGTATGGTTGTTAATTAGAGAGAATAAGGCAAGTGGAAAGTCATTTAAAATGAAGCAGCAATCTATATTTTGTCATACACTTACACTTATTTTTGTTCCATCGTTGTCCAAGTCTCTCTCTGGTAATAGCTCCACCTGTTGGGGAACGGATAACTGTTTTTGCATAGTAAAGGTAAGAAGCCTCTTAGGTAAAAATTAAGTTCCAATGCTTTGCTGATTTCTCATTTCAAACCACCCTAAATTCTCTCTAATCCATTATAAGCTATAACAGATAAAGCAAGAGCCTCAAACACTCAAGACATTTGCAAGGTTTTCAAGTGGAGAATATTGCTAATTGGTACTTTATTGCAAGGTTGAGTCAATGCCTATGTAACTAGACATATGGGCCACAAAGTGACTGCATAATATCCTAATGAAATCATTATGAGAATCTGCTGCAGTTCAGCATAACATACGTGTGTCTGGCCTATTTCCTACAACTACTTTCCCTACTTGTTGCAAAATGTGATAATGGCTGTCAGCCTAAGTGTTGTTAAGAATGCATTTGCCAAATTCATAGGCTAGAGGTCTCTCTAGTAGTTACAGCAGAGTAGAGGTAGTATACTATTAAAAATCTGATAGCAATTGGCAAATAACAGGGAAGGGTCTTTCACACCATGCCTGCTGCTTGTGAGCATCCCAGAAGCATCTGGCTGACTACTATGGACTTTAGAATATCTACTCATTTGAATCAATTATTCACCCCCATATTCTCAATAACTACTAAACCACACTGGACTGCCACAACAGATTATGGTCCATAACCTTCAGCGAAGAGGCCTTCATCCTGCAGTGGCTTGACTTATATCCTCCTAAAGGTTCTTCCATTTTTTCTGTTCAGCACTACTATTGTGACCAGTCTAGTTCATCAATATCTTTTAAACTAGACTCACAGATTTGGCAATGAGCAAAACAAAGCAAAACGAAAACCCTGAAATACATGGCCATTAGTCGGGAAGGGAAGGGAAGGGAAAAGATTTGTCCCTGCCTATTTGTCATGCCTGTAATAATCATCTGCATGCTATAGGCTGACGTGTTCTTGCCTCTGCTCCAGGGAAGCTAAAATGCCACCCCAGCAAAACCCTTCTGCATTACTCAGGAGGATTAATTACTTCTAGAACTGTACTGAAAGGAAAGAATTTGGCGTAAATATAAAATTGGACATGAATCTGAGTATTTTTCTTCTCTGAACATTTATTCCTAAAGACTCAGTTAAAGGCTGATAAGAAGCAGAGATACTGGCTTGCTATAACATTATTGTCACTGTCGTTGTTATTACTGTTGCTGTTGTCATTATTATTCCACTTAAGAAACACTTTAGTAAGTAGGTGATAAAACATGGGAAGGATTCAACAACAACTCAAACCAATCTTGACTTTCACCAACCCTTCCATTCTTTTGGGAAGTTTTTCTTAGTAGATCTGTAGTATTGCAAAAAAGAAAAAAAAACTGTTTTATGTTTTCACCAAGGAAGAGTATTAAAGAAAGGAAGTTATTCCAAAAATATCTTTCTTGTAAAAGTATACTATGCACAGATATGCAGATCTCTTTGTGTGTATGTGTGCAAACTTGAGAGTAGTAGGAGAAGAGGGAAGAGATTGCTGGGCAAGTGGAGGAAGGTATGGAACCATGATTTGAATGTCCTTAAATATGTGCTTCACTGTTGTATATTACTTACTGTAGCCAATTATATTTTATTATATAAGGCCAGATAGTGATCTAACTTTTAGCACATTGGTACAGGCTAAGCACATTGAAATTACTTGTGTGAAAAACTCAGGGGGAAGGAGAAAATAGGCTTATGGTAATGGTTGTGTATTTATCAGTGAGCATGTGAGATACTGAACTGATTTTGCATATAAGTGATTGTTGAATAAGTAATAATAAGTATTTCAATGTAGAGTTTTAAGTATACATTTTTCATTATAGAGTTTATCCCAATTTATCGTTATATAAAACAAATCTACAATCTCAATCCATTCCCCACCACTATCACTTAATTATTATTATTATTATTATTATTTTGAATACTAGGGCTGAACACATTCCTTTGGAAACAGCCTGAGGCTAAAGGGTCTAATCTATTCTGAATCCAATCTGGCATTCACAGGAATATTTTTAAAGTCCAGATAATATCTTGGATATAAAATGGATTTTATGGAATAAATTAGAATGTTTGAATGGCACTGATCATCATTAATTGTAGACTAAAATTTTAATTTATGAGGATTGTGGTGAGTCATTAGTTTTGAATATATTAGATTTTTCCATTCCCCCCCCCCCCCCCCCCAGGAACTGCTAAAGTTTTTTATTTGTGCTAGAAGAATTGTTGATGAATTGCCTCCAGGTAGATTGTTCTTTCAACATTAAAACTACCGCTATCCATTGCTTATGCATGTATCTAGAAAGGAACACAGCTAACCAAGAGGTAAGGCAGAGTTTATGCATAAGCCCATAGAATTTAACTGTCTAAAAGTCATGGATTTCTTTGTGAGGAAGACAACCATGTTCAACTCATTACTGATACTGAGAGTCATTCCTAATTGCTATGGTTAGACAGCTGGGCTGCATACTTTGGACGGAAACTAATACATTTAAATTCTACCTGATCTAAAGCCCCTAACTACAAGACTGGGGTGCCACACTAAACAAGATAATTTGATTAGATACTTTTTGCTTTGGTAATGTTAATGAATTCTGAAACTGCCTGGATACATCAAAGGCATTGTGGAGCTGGGTATATAGAATCTGAAAGATGCAAATACATATTTTCCATCCTGTCTCAACATAAGGAATAAAAATTATATGAAATCTATTATATTCTTTCTTCCCAAGTAAAGAATAAGAAATACTTGATATAACAATTAATTATTCAATTAATAAGGCAATTTCATACTATGTGTTTGTTGATCAATGTTCTTCTGAAGAGAACACTTACAACATGTAATCTTATTAGGAGGTGTTTTTGTCCAGTGGCATGGTTGCAAAATTCAGTACTAATTCCAGTACTAAAATTATATGTACACTGCACCTTTGCCCTGATCAAAATATAACTCCTCAAGAGTCCATATCTTTTTCCCATGCTTATGAATAACAGGTCTTTCAAAACCTGTTAGCAATGAAATGAAAAGCCATGGTCCCATTCCTTGGGGTTATCAGTTTATCAGCAATTTTTTACTTCTCCTAGTGTGTGAGTATATTACATTTCTGGGCAAACCACATCTGTTCCCTGAACCTCTACTTTCTAGCTGCTTTAGGGAAAGCCTAGGCTGCGAGCTGGTACCTGAGTGTCCGTCACCTCAGCTCCAGCTTCTTGGTCCTCAGCTGCCCGCAGAAACCACCATTGGATTTCCAGGTACACCGAGGCAGAGCCACTCTGGAATGCACAAGACATCTCCACGTTCTGCCCCTCAGTAGCTGTGACATTCTGAGGGAATTCAGTAAATTTGGCTGGAAAAGAAAAGCAGATCTCATTAGGATTCCTTTTCTCTTTCTCTCTCTTGACTTCCCCCCCTTCTATTCATTTTTTTTAATTTCATTTCCTTAGAATATGATCTTATACAGATGTACATGGGAATAAATTATACTGCATCCACTAGATTGTATTTATGAGTGATGATGCAGAAGATTATACATGTACCTGATTATTTAGTTCAGTAGAGCTTAGACCTAACTAAGCATACATAGGATTGTAGTACTCTGTTTCCCCCATTTTCTTCCTTTTCCTTCATATACTAATGTTCATGTCTTTTCTGTTCTATGTCTTCCTTTGAAATATTAATGCTTCTTTTCTTTTTCTTTTTCTGTATTTGTCTAATAAAACACTGCTGTCCACAGATTTGGCTAATGGAAAAACTAAACACTTTAGAAATATTTTGTTTGGATTTGCACAGTCACATATAATGAAGTGCAAATATCCTTTGGAAGGCAGTATTTCAGTAATTTCCCTTAGGGATTAGTAAAATACAACAAACAATCCAGATGTTTGTTTTTGATAGATGAACCCTATTAATTATTAAGTATATTGTCAGAATAGTATGCTTCTTTCTTTCCTGCTTTTAAAAACAAGGTCTGAATATTTTAAGGAGTGTATTATGGCGCTTATTTGTTATAAAGTAATTCCTGTGGTTGGATCCTACTTTATAACATTCTCAGTTTTATTTATAATACCACACTAAATTAAAAAATAGATCATATTTTAGTTCTGAAGATTCAATCACTGGGAATACTTTGCTTCCTTACTTCAGTCCTAACACTCCAGTATGGCTACCTCTTCTAAGCACACACAATAAAGAACATGTTTCTTAACACATGTTTGACAGAAAAATCAGCATAATGCCCTTTATATTCCCACAGGGACATTGGGAAAGTGATTTATTCAGCTAAGCCACTACCAAATCCTGCTTTCACTTTTCAGACAGTATGAAAATAGCACCAGTTTGACCACTTCAGTTCTGTGGTATTACAGATTGACAGTGGACATGTTGAAAAGGCTTCAATAATATCTCATACATATGTGCTAGATTATATCCTGTGGCTTATCATTGTGCTCTTGAGGAAAATGCTTGATTGGTCTTCACTTTTAAAATAGTTAATTGCAAACAGCCACAGGTATCTTTCTCAGGGATCTCTTTCTCTGTTTTCTATTTAAAGAGAAAGTCTCCCGCACTATCCCCCTCCCAATCATTCGTTAGTACAGAAACTCATCGCCAGTAGGAAAACAGATCATATTTCTGCTGACTGTTATTCCCCCACTCCTGCCCCACCTCTGTCTAAAGTTAAACAAATAAACAAGCCAAAAATTGCTAACAGCATTTCCGGTTGCCAGGGCAGTATTTGGAGGAGCGCCCTGATACGATCTCTCCATGGTGCTGAAATGAACGCTGCAGCCTTCAAAGTCTCAAACAACTGGATAGATTCTGCAGAGCCGGGGCTACTTGGAATGCAGAAGGCGATTTTGTCAGGGTGGTTGGGGCCAGTGAACGGAGTGGTCTTTGTAGAAATATAGACAAAAACCAAGGTTTGAGAACATGAACATAGGATTATAGGGGAAAACAGGAGGGGGGAGGAGGAGAGGAGAGGAGAGAGTGACGTTCTAAAAAAGACTACACTATTTAAAGGAGAAAAGCAAATTCCCTTTCCCACAGGCTCCATGACTCTGTGAATCCTGAACACAAGGGTTGGAAAACACACAGTATATAATCCTCTATGTTTAAAAAAACAAATGAACAACAACCTCTTTTTAAATGAAAGCATTGCTCAGACATAAACAATACATCTATAAGCTGGTTATGTTACATTTGTGTCTGGAAACTGAATACCCTAATTTGTATCATACTCACTTTAGGTGAACTTATCCCCCCTTTTTTTACTGGGGGGAGGGAAAGAATAAGATTTAAACAGGGATATACAAGGAGGGCTTTCAATAGGCCCCCTCCTCTCACTGTGATAGCTTTTTCTGTCCACCACAGATTCTCTCTATTCCAGTGTTGGCAAAAGGTGGCTCTTACCTTGAGAAGAAAGTCCTTGCTGGATGTACAATACTGTGAAGAAAAGGAATCCAACATAAGCCCAAAAGATGCCCATGATTCCAGAGCGAGAGGGGGTTGGAAAGTCACATCAGGGTAATGCCAGAGAGCCACACAATCCCGCAAGGAAAGGAAGGGCAAAGAAATTTTACAACGGGATTGGGCACCACAGCCCCAATTGTAACCCTGCCAGCATTCTCCTGGAAAAGCTGAAAAAAGGGAGACCAGCTTCGGGGGGGCTGATTAGAAGAGACAGAGGAAGAGAGAGGAAGAGAGAGGAAGAGAGAGGGAGAGGGAGAGGGAGAGGGAGAGAGAGGGAGGGGGAGAGGGAGGGGGAGAGGGAGAGGGAGAGGGAGAGGGAGAGGGAGAGGGAGAGAGAGAGAGAGAGAGAGAGAGAGAGAGAGAGAGAGAGAGAGAGAGAGAGAGAGAGAGAGAGAGAGAGAGACTAATTGTTCAGTTGCCAGGTGTCCAGATCCAGTCTTCCTTGGACTTGGAAAGTGGGTTCTTCACAGCACCTTTCTTTGCAGCTACCTGGCAGTTCTGTCAGCCCCTGCTGCTAAGCACTGCATGATGAGCGCCCTCTCTAAACACTGTGCCAGCTTGGAAAAGTAGGGAGGGAGAAGAGAGCCTGGCGTTGCTCGTCGCACTTCAACTTTTCCCCTTCCTCGCCTCTCTCCCTCGGAACAGCCGCGCTGACGCCTTTAACGCTGGCTTTTTGCTAGCTCTCTCTCTCTCTTCCTCCCCCCCCCCCGCTGTCTATGGTGCTGAAACATGCATGAGAAGGAAGCATATAATGGGGATCCTTGCAGAGGGCAGTGGCGTTGCTTGCACTGATGGGGGAATCTTCTGCACCCCTCCCACCCTAGACTGAGAGGTCAATGCGGCGGTTTCATTGATGACTGGGTCTCCATTCTCTTCCTCTCTCCATCTCTCTCACTCTTCTGCACACAGTCTAGGGAGGAAATAATTAAGATGAACCAAATATGTTTTCTTTTGCTAAGTTTGTGTTATATGTTCATATTGTAAGCTCTGACATATCATAATGGTGACAGAAAAGAATTTTACAACCATCTTTGTGAACTCAGAATCCTGATCCAAAACAGATTTCACCCCAGGAATATTTTCAGTGTCCTGTTTTGAATATTCCTAGGGAATAAAAAATTGGTTAAAAATTATAGAAGGGTGACTAACTTCCTTCATTTCATTTTACATATTTATATTGTTCAAACAAATTTTCTGAGTGAAAAATAATTTGAATTCTGACTGCAATTTCCTGAGTTGTATTCTCATATACCAATATTAGAGAAAGGGAATGCCATGGGGACTAAATACTAGGCGAGATTAATTAATCGTGAATTGATGAGTACCATTCCACTATCCAGTAATGACAATAGCTGCACAAGCCACATGCATCTAAAGCTAGCAGAAAGTATCCTTTCAATTCCTTTGGAAAGGGAATGGCCAGGATGGTTGTGAATTGGTCTTTTCCCTAAATATTGAATCTAAATTGGAATACACAAAGGACTGAAAAGATCAGACTAGTTTGATTCCTTCTGCCATAGCCAGCATTTCTTTTTCTAAAAGAATTACAATCTGCTGGATGATTGTTATTTTTATTTTAACAGCCTGCTGTATGTGGAATCCAGAATAAAGCTAAAATGTCCTCATATCAGATTGAATAAACAATCCAGACATGTAATAAGAAAAAGTGGGTCAGCCAATGTACACTGAAATTTAGAAGCATTTAAGTGATTATTGTAAGTTGTGAAACAGGAAGCACAATTTAAATTTAGACTTTTGAGGATAACAATACCTACCACCCTTATGTGGTTTGTAAAAATCACCAAGGACATTCACGAAATGCTTCAAAGCCTTTTTTAAAAAGAATGTTTCTAGTATTTTGCCTCATTTGATTATAATGAATGCTATTTATTTTCTAAACTTTTCACTGAATCATGACTCTCCTGAAGGTATCTCTGATGGATGTTAATGTCTCTCTTGTTCCTTTATTGTAGTCTTACAACAAATCCTGGATGAAGTTAGTTACTTATTAGGAGGATCCATTTATACAATCAACATCTGTAAACAGATTGTGGATTCTTCCAGAGAACTGCCATGAGAACCAACTCATGAGTGATCAGCTAAAGATGTAGTGCATGTTGCACTCTCAAGCTTTGGATTTGATTTGCAGTTTATGGCCATTATGAGAATGTATGCTGTATTACAACTTTTTAACTGATTGGCCAGGAAGAATGCAATTCTTATTAGCAACAGTCTTCCATTAAAAATGGTGGTGGTCGTCTCCCTCTCCCTCTCCCTCTCCTTCTCCTTTCCAGAAGACAGATCTTCTTTGCCTAATAATCAGCATTGGGATACACTCTGTTCATTTTTGCATCTCTCTGATGCTGAAATAACCAACCACTTATAACGTCAGTGCTTGATACATGGGACATAGTAGGATCAGAACTTATAATTCTGTGAGTATCATCACCTATTTGCCCCTCCCACTTTAAACATCTCCAGTCCTGCTTAATTACAAAGAAATGAGAGGTCTCAGTCTGCATTAACATTAGTAGAATTTCTGCATAACAAAAGCCTGTATAAATAATTCTGCTCCCTTTTTTTCCACTATGCTTTTTAAAGGTGGCGGGGTTTCAGAAAAAGAAGACCTTACCCTGTCATGGTCACTCCAAGAAGGGCAGGCAGTTGTGGAATGACAGAAACTAGAGGAGGAGGGGAAAGGGCGCCATGCTTTTTCTAGGACTCACCTAAACAGGCTGAACTCAGCAATGAGTGAGCAGATTGCCACTCAGATCCTCTGAAAACATATGATGTGATGACATGAATGGAAGAAGACTTAAGAATGAAGCACGCATTGCTTCATGTATAGGATGGAGCATAGCACAATAATAATTAGAAACACTTTGTCAATTTTTTAAAAAAAATCACACTGTTCAATCAAAGCTAAATAGTTCAATTATTATAAAATAGTATTTATTTTAAAATCTAAGAGCACACATAAGCTGACACCATGCTATTATTACTTACTTCAATATACATACATGAAGAAAAAAGGTGAAAAACAACCTTCTCCAAAAAAGGGGAAAAAGAAAAAGGGTAAAACCACAGTATCAACCAAAGAGAAAGTCACTCCATTTTTAAACACAACATTAAACCTTGACCACACAGAGTAATATTGATTAGATTTCCTTTACATCAAAAAAGAACCAGGTCAAAACAGAAAGTGAATAAATATCATTAATCCAAGATTGTAAATCCATAGTGTGGCTGCCTTTCTGTTGTAAAAGAGTGACCTTTTTTGTATGCACCATATTCAATAGAACCATAGTCCTTTATTATAATGATAGATTTCACCATTTTAGTGCACAATTCAGAATCATATTCACAATTTAAAGCTCCACACTTATAGAAATTAAACCAAAATGGGGCAATAGTAGGGGTAAGACCATATCATATGAATAATTGCCCCATCTAACATTTTAGACTCCCAACATAGCAAAGTTGAGAACCAGCACTTTTTAAACATTATATGAGATATCCACTATGCATGAACTTTTTTGTTGAATTAATCTCAATTTAATATAGTAAGAAATATATTTAATATTCTTTAACTTCCATTGATTTGTTAATATGAAGCTTTCTAAGTCTTTGTTTCAAAGTTCTTGCAAATAATTAATATCCACCTTCGCTATATTTTTCATGGTCTATTGAAAAAAATACCACAGATATGGAATCATTCAGAATACATTTCAGAGCTGACAAAAACTCAGGAATTGGACCAACAGTTCAATCAGCAGATGTTTAATTGAATGTACTGCTATTCTGCAGTTTTAGAAAATCACAATTCCTTTTGCAGTAACTTGAGTGATTTAAATTAGCTGATCTAAAGTAGTAATATCCATTAGCCCATAGACATAAATAGATTTTAAAAAATTATAAAAGATTTGTGTACAGTTTTCTGACTGGGATTATGCCAAAGTTTATCATATGAATAAGTTGATATACTTCCATCCCAAGATCTTCTAAATAGGCCTTGCAGCCATTCATGCTGAAAATACATGGAATCTTGGAATGAAATACATGGAATCTTGACTGAAAAGGAAGCCAACCCCCTGCCACAATCGCAGAGGTTTTACATAATAACTTTCTTATTATGCCCATCATGCTTGTTGGAGTAGATCACTTGGATTCCATGGAGGAACCAAGGTCAAGATGTATGGCCAGTGATTAAGTGGAAAGTCTGGAAGCATGAAACCTCCAACATCCTATGACCACCCTAATTTAGATAAAGGAAATTGGGAGCTCTGTCTTTCCCACAGATCCATTTTAGCCACTTATTAATCTGTTTGAAAAACCTTAATGGTATTGACAAGGAAATTCCTCTAAGTAAATATAGTTTTTCCCAAAAGCTCATTGGGATTTTTATCCATCTATTTATATCAAAATTACTGAGTTTATTATTTTATTTTATACTTTATGTTATTTGTCAGGATTTGTATGCCACCTCAATTCTAACCTAGGATTGTCTTTGAAATATTTACACCTATCATAAATACAGGGGAGAGGATAATTATTCCAAATTATTTAAAAGAATTCAGATGTCAAATGAAGCCCCAATATTTACAGATTTCTATAGATACATTAGAAATTCTAGAAGGCATATGAGACTTACTCCAATTACTTGAGTAAACCACTGTTGTACAATACCCATAAAGTTTGGTACAGAATATTCATAAACATCAGTAAAATATATCATCAGCATATATCAACTATTTTTGCAACTCTAACCACTGTTATAAGCAGAATGTCTTTGATTTTGTAATGATAAAGGTCAATGGTTCTAATATAAGATTAAATATCAGAGGAGATAAATAGCATCTTGATATTTGAGACATCTTGATAGATAATTCATAGAATGAAAGGGTTGGCAAACATCTAATCTAGCCCCATACACAGTTCAAGATTCCACTACCACATCATCCCCAGCCCATAGCCTCTGCTTAAATACCTCCTGTGAATGAGAGTCCATCACCTCCTGAGGCAGTGTAATCCATTGTTGAACAGCTTTTACCTTAACTAATTTCTCCTGATGTCCAACTGAAATTTACATACTTGCAGTTTAAACCTATTATTTCTTGTCTTGTCTTCTAGAACAACTCTGAACAATTCTGCTTTGCCTTCTGCATGACAACTATTCATATACTTGAAGACAGCTATCATGTCTCCCCACAGTCTTTCTTCTCTAGACTAAACATATCCAGGGCTTCCAGCTGCTTGTCATAGATTTTTCCTTCTAGGCCACTCATTTTAGATGTTCTCCACTGGACATATTCTGATTTGTCAGTCCTTCCTAAAATGTGGTATCCCAAATTGGATAAATTGTTCTAGGTGAAACCTGATCAAAGCAGAATAGAGAAGAATGATGACTGCTTGATATTATACTTCTCTTGATGCAACTAGATTTTTAAGCAGCATCATACTATTGGCTTATATGCACCTCATGATCCACCAAGACATCCAGATTCCATGTACTGCCCATCATACTGGTCCCCCTATCCTTTATTCATGCCTTAAATTTTCCTACTGAAATGTAGGATTTTGCATGTGTCCATGCTGAAATTCATCTTGCTGATTTCTACTCATTTTTCCAGCTTGTCAAGATCCTCATGAATCAAGACTGTTCTCTAAGATGTTTTCTATCCCATCTGTTTTTGTATTGTCTGCAAATGTAATAATGATATTTCTTAATTCTTCATCTAGGTCATTTATACATATGCTGAACAGCACAAGACCTAGAACACAACCCTGTGGTACTTAACACTTCCTTGTCTGGAGGTTGAGTCATGGCAACTGGACTTCTTTTCTTTTTGGTTAGAGATCTTTCGCTACTTGTCCAAGTAGCTTCTTCAATCTAAAAAAGTTGGTTAAGGGGACCCCATAAAAGTCTTCCAGGCTGGTTGTGTTTCTTACTAGTATAATAGGCTCGTTGAACGGACAATAGGAGATGTAATTAGTAGAGTCTTTGAGATGTAGATGTCTTACTCCTAATCCCTCACTCATCCCCAGGGGGGTGTTAAGTATTGCCTTCCTGGTGAACTTTTGAACTGTTCTTAATCTTCCTGGGGACTGTTGAAAGGGCAGCCTAGAAAATGGGAGACATGACTCAACCTCCAGACAATTCCACCTGGATGACTGAGAATCTTCATAAACTTAACACTTCCTTCCAGCTTAACACAAAGCCATTGGAATACACTGATTGGATACGATTATTCAACCAGATTTGCATACAGTGTGCTATCTTGTCTACTAGAATCTCATGGGAGACTTCAGAAATGCTTTGCTGAAGTTAAGGTTCATTTTGTCCACTAGGTTCCTGTGGCTGATTTTAAATGGTTATCCATACATTTTTTTCTAAATGCTCAAACCAACTGCTTAGTAATCTGTTCAAAGTTTTGCTTGGTATTAATATCAAGCTAACTGAGGTTACTTAAGGACTTTCTTTGAAGACAGAAATTTGCCCCCCTTGGGTCCTTTGTAACTAAGCCGGACTTCTATGATATTTTGGAGATCACAGAAAGGGGGTCCATGATTGTACCCACAAGCTTCTTCAAGACTCTCAGATGGAACTAATCTGATCCTGGAGATTTAAACTCATTCATTGCAGCAGATCCCTAATATCTCTTTACTAATCTGTGGTTGTCACTTCTTCCTTGAACCAGTTATCCTTCTTAGATGTAGTTTTCTTTTGGGAAGAAGACCAAAGAGTTGAGGAGCTCTATTCCCCTTTCTTCTCATATAATGCCACAGCTCTTTTATGTGGCCTATTCCTTTTGAATAATTACATTTTTTCAGTCCTTGCATTCCACTTATGAGTTTCACCCCATCAGGTTTCAGCAATGCCTATTTAATCATATCTGGCTTCCTGCATTAAGACCTGTTTGTTCTGAAATCTTGGGTTCTATAAGTTGTTCTATTTGTTTCCTTATTCATGTGCAGAAAAAAACAAACTAAATACTCATAAAACAACCTAAAGGCAGCTAATATTTTTGCTATATTAAGAGAATTCCCATTCTTCCCAGTCACATCATAGTTCAATATCTTACTGAATGCCAATGTTTGATATTCAGGATAGGCACCCTGCCCAGTTTTATTAGGTTTTTTCCCCTCCCTTAGAGCAGCATGCTAGAGGAATCTGAATGCTACTTCCTCATGATGCCTAGGCATGCTGGCATAATTATTCCATCAGCTTTGCTTCATTATATTCCCTGCCATGTGTTGCTTTTCATCATCCTAAATGTTATTACCATACAGTTAGGAATATTAAACAATGAAAGATAAATATCTCTGATTTGGTTACACTGCTTGAACTGACACACACTAGTCCTTTTTCGTAGGTCTTTAAATCTAATTTATCATTTACATTTTATGCCTCCACCACTGTTATTTAAAATATTAGTTTCTCTGAATTGATCTGGTTTGAATGTAACATTTCAAATAAAAACAGACACTTACAAATTGACTTGGTGGTTCATATAAAATATAATATTCAATGCTTCCAGCCATTATTGTTTCATTTCTACTCCACACATATCATTTTGGTTCTGGGATTTTCATCTTAAAATTTCCCTACTTCCTCAGATTGCTTCTAATCCTGAGCTGATTCACAAACTTTTATGGCCTTCGTGTAATTTTAATTCCAGGCAGATATATTTTTCCCTTGCACTATACTGATGTCAAATATGCCGTCATTATTCTTTATTGTCCCTCAGGTAACATGATCCCAAGCCATGAAGGGCTTTAAAGGTGACAACCAGCACCTTGTATTGCACCTGGAAACACACTGGCAACCAATGCAGCTCACGAAGCAGTGGAGTGGTGGTGTTACATGTGCAGAATACCCAACACCATTTACTACCCATGCAACTGCATTCTGCACCAGTTGAAGCTTCTGAATACTCTTCAAGGACAGCCCCATGTAGAGCATGTTGCAGTAGTCCAGACAGGAGGTAACAAGACCATGAGTGACAGTGAGCATACTGTTTCTTTCATTTCCTCCATGGGTAGAAGGAGACCGGAGGAATATCTTGAAAACCTAGGGGGTCAGACATTTAGTAGCTATCCTTTCCTAGCTTACTTGAGAGGTGGGCAACACCAACTATTTTCTGTTTGATGATACAGTTGAAGGGGATGGGAGGGTGAGAAAGAACTTGCAATGACACAAAGCCAGAAGTGTCCAGCAAAAAGTGTGTATGGGTGTTCTGCATATAATATCCTCCTTTTAGAACTGTAATGGTTACATGAGGATGTGGATACAGTAATAGCAGAAATGGCATCCAGGTTGAAAGTTGGAGAAAGAAGGTTAGAGAAAGTTAGAGAAAGTTCAGAAAGAAATTCTCCATTCTCTCTGCCATCATTACCACTAACTCCCTTGAGCTCCACTGGATTTAGCCATGAGTTGCCCATTCTGCTCCAATTAGGAATCAGAATCTACCTGAACAATCCTATGCTGCTGGCCAGCAGAGCTGAGATGAAAGGAAAGGAAAGGAAAGGAAAGGAAAGGAAAGGAAAGGAAAGGAAAGGAAAGGAAAGGAAAGGAAAGGAAAGGAAAGGAAAGGAAAGGAAAGGAAAGGAAAGGAAAGGAAAGGAAAGGAAAGGAAAGGAAAGGAAAGGAAAGGAAAGGAAAGGAAAGGAAAGGAAAGGAAAGGAAAGGAAAGGAAAGGAAAGGAAAGGAAAGGAAAGGAAAGGAAAGGAAAGGAAAGGAAAGGAAAGGAAAGGAAAGGAAAGGAAAGGCATCAGCAAAACCAGTTTGGGTTCATCAGAAATGATGGAAACAGTGAGAGCTTACCAGGTTTTCCTTTTCATTTTACAGAATGACTCTTTCAGCAACATAAACCTAAGGGATTCTGATCTTTCCTTACCATCACATTATACTACTATCAGCATCCTTAATTCAGCAGAAAACTATACTGGTATGGGATTGCTGTCTATATTGCCTCTATTTTCAATTATTACCAGCCATCTCACTTCCTTCCAAGTAAGTTGATGATAAAGCTTAAAAAATGTTATGCAGTTTCAGGCTGCTCGTGGACAGTGGCAGAATACTTCAACACCGGTCCAGCTAAGGGAGTTGGCAATAAGATAAAAGCAACGTCACAAGGCATGATAGGAAGAAAAATGTTCCCACAAGACATTGGGCTATGAGTTGGTGCAACTAGAGAAATATCGTGTCATGTAAACTTTGATTTCCTTAAATACATTTAAATTGATTTTTAATTGTCTATTGTGTTCTCACCATCCATGATATTGGTTTTCATCAATATCAAAAAACCAAAAAACCAATAGAAAAAACCCTCTCTTGGTTTGACCTTTGTATTTCCCTTTTAAATTTTAAATTTTAAAATCTCAGCCATTTTCTTTTGTAGATCCAGTGAAACATCCTTTTCTAAGTCATTCTCTTGGCCTGTCAGTTGTAAATCCACTTTCGATACCCTCTCTATCATGTCAACTAAAATTTGTTCTACATCTCTCATTTTTTCAATAACATCTTTTGGACATAGTCTACCCATAGAAGCTGACATCATTACTGACATTATTGATATTGTGGCTACTATTTTCTGATTCCACTCTTCAAAAGTCTCCTTCAGTATTTTCATCGTTAGAACATTTTGCAACATTTTACAGGTTTGTAAATCTTTCCTCTACCTAAAAACTTTTGTCCCCCCAGTGTCCAGCTTTTGAAATCATACAATTGCTTATCTTTGCTTTGTCTTGTAAAACCCAAAACAGAATCTATTTCCCATGAGAAGCTGTTTGTTCTTTATAATTAATTCCAAAATCTTATTGTAAAAGTTTCAATATTTCAATTTTACCTGAACCCTTAGTCCATTTATAACTTTCTAAGTTCAAAATCTTATTTAGCCTTTTTCTGTGTATTTCAGATTTTAAGTTCTTAAGCTTTTGATTAAAAGTTTCTTTCATTCAAGATTGAAGGCAGACTCACCTGGCATTTTCAGACTTGTCAGGCTGAAGGTCTTTACTAGCTTGTTATTTCCAAAAGTGATTAGAAAGTGAGGTTTGCAAACTTAGTGTCCTTTAAAAGTCTTCACTGCAGTTGCGAGCAAGATGGCTAATCCCATTGTCTCCTGGTGCTTAACCCCATGGAAAACCACTGTCCTTCAATCTCCTTGCAAGAAGCAGCTATCCAGAGCACATGTGGGTAAACTCCTGTCCTCTCCTTATCCAGAGAGGTTCCAAGGAACTGGTCTACTCACTGGTTCCTTGGTCTTTGCCACAGTCATCGGCTCCGCTTTCACAGAATCATCTTCAGTTCGCCATACCTCCCCTAGAAGTCTGCTAGCCACTACACTTCAGATTATTAACCACTGTGGAAGTAAATCTGTTTCTGAGCATATATGGCAATTGTGTGCTATCTACTAAACATCAAAGATCAGGAAGTCTCCAAAACATAGCCAAATAATGTAACTTTGCTATGTCAATTAGATGTTTTTGGACCTGATGGTTTTCTGGGTGCACCTTGTGCAGTCATGAATAATCTTTTTTTAAAGTGCATGCAGTGTAATGTATTTTTTAACTTCAGTATGTTTGGCCTATGACCACATTTTAATAAGCTAAACTAAACTAAACTAAGCTAAACTCTGAACATATAGCTCCAGACTGGATATGTGGTCAGCCTAAAAAGCATGCTTGCTCATAAAAATTAGTATCTCAGTAAGAAAGCTTAGCCAGAATCTTTTTGCATGGCATCTAGATTAAAATCTACATCTAAAATTGAGAGCAGGAGTTCATTAGAACATTCAGTGATATTATAGAGTTTTGACCGAGATCTGCTAATGAAAATCATGCTCATATTCTCAACATAAGGACCTTAAAAGCTCAGGAAGTATAGCATATAGCCCAAGTCATCAAATTGTTCCTACGTTCAGTCCAACAGGGCCCATGTGCTTCTAAAATTCCATCAAATTAATTTTCCTTATTAATTCTTTGGACCTGCTGCCTATATCTGATTTTCTACTAATCAGGCATTCAGCTGAACTAACTTATAGGTATATGATTAAGGTTAATCTCAGAACTCATATAATTTATTATTTATGTTATGTTTTATTATTTATGTTTTAGGTTTATACTGTGCCTTTTCTCCAGGAGCTGAAGGTGGCTTACATGAGAATCTCACATAATGTCAGCTCCATGACAACCTTGTGATATAGGTTGTGCTGAAGGGGAGTTACCAATCTAAAGGGTTGGTGGGTGGAAACAGAGTATTGTTTGTTTGCTCTGCTTGTATGCTGCCCATTCTTAGAGGCTCTTAGATGGCTAACAGTAAACAATAAAAAAGGCAATTTTAGTGAATGTATCCCATGGAGCAGCTGACCCATTTATCAGGTGGAAGCTGAAAAAAGAAGGTCTGTTTAATTATTAGAGAAGTGTTTGGGCTTACATAAGTTTTTCTGAGTGAGGTCTGAAGAACAGACCTAATACTTATATCTTCTATACCAGTGTTTCTCAACCTTAGCAACTTTGAGATGTGTGAACTTCAGCTCCCAGAATTCCCACGCCCTTGCATTCCCCACCCAGTGCATTCTGAGAGTTGAAGTCCACACATCTCAAAGTTGCTGAGGTTGAAAAACACTGGTCTATACAACTGAGGGCTGAGCCACTATTTTTTCAGGGTCTATGCTGGTGTATATCTATATCAATGTAGAGATAGATAGAAATAGAAATATCTGCAGTACTTGCCTCACTCTGCCTTCCAGGCCTGGACAAAAACAAATATTCACTCCCCTCACTCTTTATAGATGGAGATTCTACACTGCAATCTTCAACCATGTTTAGATCTAATGTGAAAAATACCTGGTTGCAAAAGGTTGCCATATTATCTTTTCAGCATCTAGCTGAAGCTTTTTAACAGCAATGGAAGGAATATCATCTTTACAGCTGGATGGCTTTCCCCATAACAATTGTATATATTATCCAAGGAAATGCTATGGATACAGTGGACCTTGATCATGATATAATGTTGGATAAGTTATATCTTGTGGATTTAGGAGTCCTAATCAATCACCAGCTGAAGACAAGCAAGTAGTGTGATACAGCAGTGAAAAGGCAAATGCAACCTTGGGCTACATTAAGAGAAGCATTGTGTCCTGATCATGGGAGGTAATAGTTCCACTGAACTCTGCTCAAAGTACCAGTTCTGGACACCACACTTTAAAAGGAACATAGGAAAACTGGATTGTTTGCTGAGGAGAATGGTAAGGAACCTGGGAAAAAAGCCCTGTGAGAAATAGTTAAATGTGATGGCATGTTTAGCTGGCAAAAGAGAAGCCTGAGTGAAAATATGATAGTGTTCTACTAATATCTAAAATGTTGTCATGTGCATAAGGGAGTGGACCCGTTTTCCCTTTTAAAGCTGAGAGCAGGACAAAAATCATTAGGTTGACATTAAAAGAAATGAGATTCAGGCTAAGTATGAGGAAGAGTTTCTCAAATATAAGAACACTTATGCAATGGAACAGTCTATCTGGAACAGTGGTGGACTTTCCCATGCTGAGTTTTCAAACAGAGGCTGGATCGCAACCTGTCAGGGATGCAATGATTAGGGTGTTAAACTAGATAACCTATAATGTCCTTTTCAACCAGAAGCATCTGCAGGATCCAATTCATGCTGTCGTAACATGAGCTCTGCCCTTTTGAAAGTGTGCAGGTACAAAAGGGGTGGGGCTTATGCCACAATGGTGCAACATTGCTTCTGTTATTTTGACAAAAGTAGCAGATCCAGCAGATGCCTCTGCTTCCAACCTGTATATTCTATATGTATATGATATAGTTATTTACTTAAATGATTTGGCAGCCAAACAAATGTACAGAGTATATACTGAAAAAGTGGATTTGGGGGGAGGTGCTTGAATTTCTTCTCCTTTCTATGAGTGTAGCATGGTTGAGAAGATAGTGATTACTCTAGAAGATCTCTGGAACCTCAGGGAGCAAGACTTTGTTTGAATCCCATTTAGAACATTTTCCTATTGCCTATTCTTAGCATTCTGAGACTGGCAAAAGAGGAAATGAGCAAAGATCAACTTCAAGTGGGTTTGTGAAGGATTGGTGTGAAAATGGAAAGAAAGATACTAGATACTAGAGTAAAATGTATCCATGCCATTGGATTAATTATGGATCTGAATTCTAACACAATAAAAATGAAACTACACAAGAAGTCCTAGCTCTATTATAAAAAGAAATTAATCTTTTATCTGAGAATAAAATAAAGGAACATCCCTTATACTGAGCTCCTGGAAGTATGGTAAGAAATGTAAATCTAACTTTTACTAATATTTTTTTAATTTAAAGCAGACTCTTGAAACACTTGATTTATACAAACCCAAATATACATGCATATTTAGGAATTGGTTCTAACACAGATTCTAGAGTTTGTGTCAGATGATTGTGGGACTTTAAGGTTCAAGTAAAAAGAGAGAGAGAAGGACACAGAAAGGGATCCTGCAAACTTTGAGTGTATTGTTCTTTGTATGCTAATGTTATGCTTTATATTTGATTTGATTATATTAATTATATTTCATTATTACTATTTTTTCCCATAATTTCATTTGAGGGAGCATTTGCTTCCACAGTTTGCTGTTTGAATTATGACTTATTGATTAGATGTATTAGGATCCAGTGCTTTATTTATTTTTAGAAGAATAGATGAGAAATGCCATAAATGGTTGGCCTAAAGCAAGTCTAATGAAGAAGGGAAGGCTACAGTGAAGCCAATAAGTAATGTTTTGATAAGAAGATCAGTTTGAGATTTTAACTGAAAGGGTGTTTCATGGAACATTCCATGCTGATTGAGAGATGAATTGCCTGAAGAATATTCGCCATTAAATACAGGAATTATTTTGTGCAAAAGGACAGAAATTGTAGCCAATTTCCCTTTGAAAGTCTTAAGCAAAGGGTTATTAAAGGGAAATTAATTGTGAGGGAATATCCTCTGCACACCTCGAGAACCGTTCTCTTCCTCTTTCTACTAATATTAATCCTATGCTTTTTGTTTCAACTCTTGGTTTATTATAGCAACATATTATCTTCCATGTAAAGTTTTCTTCTAATATAATGTTAAGCCAGGCGATGCCAACTTCCCTTTCCTGGGAAATTATAGGGTCTCATTCAATAGCTGAGATGGAGGAAGAAAATAATGTTGCCCTCCACTTCAGCCTACTGTGCTATGCCAGCAGCTGAACAGGCTGAACAATAACATGAGAATTGTATCACTAGCTAAGTCTAAGGCTTACCAAGTACATTGGATGCCTTTGGAAGCTCAGAAGCAGGCCTCAAAGAGTGTGTTCGAATCCCACATATTCATAGCAAAGCACAAAGGTGAGAAACGTTCTAAATGCAAGGTTAATTTAATCTAAGATGCTGGCTGAATTCAGATGGGCAGGAGTTTGGGGGAGGCAAGCTGTCTCCTCTATCCATCTATATTTTTTAAGAAGAAAGAAGTGAGGCAAGGTGCTCACAATTCTGGCCACTATGCTCCAACCTGTAGGGCTCTAGTCTGGCTGCCTCATGATTTGCCAAATGAGGGAAGTACGGCAGAAACAAAGCACAGTAGCATTAACATTTACTGTCCAGTTTCTTGCCATCTTGTCAGTTGACATCTTGTCAGAACATGGCATATCATCCATTACACATTGAGGAATACACACATTGGGCAACATATGGGCAGACTTACAGGCATTCCAACTGGTCCACCTAGAAATATGGCTCTCAGTGATCTTGGCTATACTGCATCTTCCACTATATGAGGCAGCTGAAGCAGAGCCAGGTGTGCAAGTACTTATGGAAAGTTGTCTAAAATCATGGCTCCTGCTACAAATTATGGGAGCAACCAGGAACAGAGGGCAGAGGCAGACAGTTGCATTAAAGGGCTATGCTCCAGTCAATAAACTGGCAGAAAAGTACCCTGGCATACACTGTGCTCACTACATTGCCAACACACATTCTGCTTCAATAATGCGGTCAGTGAACAATCCTTTCCTTACTGTTTTAATGTGGGACAAATTCAGGAAAGCAATTGCTTCTGACTTCATTTCCCTTCCCACTGTCACCTTTGGCAGGAAAAACAATCCCCAATCACTTTCTTTGTGTGTGTTGAGGTGGGGATGGGTGAGTGTAGACGGGTGCTTAGAATGGTTGGTTTAGCCACCTGTCACCTTACTTACAGAATGAAGGTGCAGTGGTACTTCCTCCTGTTACTTGTCCATTAGATTATTTCTTAATATGAATCTAACATTCTTCTGAAAGTGTGCTAAAAAAAAAAGTCCCCTATAGCCCAGCTACTTGAGTACTTCAGGGCAATGGCAGTGCTGGCAGTAATTGGCTGTGGCCAGCAGCACCTGGTAGTGGCCCAAAGAGTAGGCAACGTGATGCAGGAAGAGGCAAAATGGCACGGCCCCACCATCACAGTAATAAAAATAGCAGAAATGGTGGTCATGAAAGACCCAATGTGAGCAAAAGGAATGGAAAAATTATAATGCTTAGTGGTGACAGAACCAGCAACAAAGCTGGCGGAATTTGAATCAGTCAAGACTAGCATTCTCTCTGTCTTTAAACACAGGCCTAGAGTGCTTCTCTTGGTTTTTAAACCTAGGCCTAGTATTTTAAAACTTCACTAAAACAAGACAGCATTGCCCTCTGCTATATACAGTAAGGGTCCTACTTCAAATGTAAGACTTTGGAAAGTTCCACAGGGCGATGCCTCTGTGGGAGCCAGGAATCTGGCACCTCCTGCAGTCGAAGCCCGAAATACCCAAGAGAGCAGTATACCCAAGTGAGCAGAGGAAAGGACATGCCCACAGCAGCCTAAAATGGCTAGCAGGAGCTAGGGAAATCCCAACCTATCAAGGTTAAAGGATAGGAAGCTAAGCCATTGAAATTTGGCCTTAAGTGAAATAAGGAGCAAATTTTGGAGTTCTTGAAGCAGAACGACTGAGTGTTTTTGAGTATTAACAGGATTTCTTAATATACACTATATGTGTGTGTATATATATATTTATTATAACAGTATAATGTGTGTGTAAAATAAAATATTACTTGCTATTAATTAATAATATAATATTACCTGAAAGTTGTCTTTATTGCTCATCTATTTTTTTTTTTTTTAAAAACCCTTCAAATGGTGAGATAACAAATCAACAATCTATTGCTCCAAGCCTTTTTTTTTTTTTGTCTGCGCTCAGTCATTACTGACCCTGCAGTGACTGCCTGGACGAGTCCTTGCAGTTTTCATGCTTGGACGAATCCTTGCAGTTTTCAAGGCAATTGTTTTTCGGAAGTGGTTTGCCAGAGCCTCCTTCCTAGAGCAGAGCCCAGCTGGCGAGCGCAGGAGGCGGGATTTCCGTTGCTTCGCGCCCTTTTCGGGCGAGCGCGATTTCGCGCTTACCGGCAACTGGTCCCGTCTCTCTGTGCAAGGCGCTGCCAGCATTTTTCCTCCCACCGGAGTGAGAGTACCCATTTATCTACTCACTTGAGTTTTCGACCTGTTGGGTTGACAGGAGCTGGGGAGGAAACAGGAGCTCACCCTGTTAACGCGAAGGCTGGACTCGAACCACCAAAGCGTCAGCCATTTCTGGCCGGCAACTTTCAGCGTCATTAAGCTGCTGTGCCATTCCTACACTATCACAAGATTATGTCGGGGAAAAAAATTGAAGAGAATTTGGAATTCCTCATCATGTAAACTGTTCAAGGAGCATAAGCAGGGTCTTGCTATATTGGACCCCTGGCCTATCTAGTCCAGTAGTCTTTGCTCATGGCAGCCAACCAACTGCACAAGGAAGCAGATGGCTTTCAGAGGCAGTCATGCTAGCATCTAGGCTAATAGCCATTGATCCCCATGACTTGGTCCAATCCTCTTTTGAAGCAAGCCAAACTGGTAACTAGCACTACATTATGAGCTGTTTGCAGTCCCGTATTGTTTTTACCACTCTGAGCAATTTAGTGTCATCAGCAAACCTGGTTATTCCACTAGTTACACCTGATTCCAGATCATTTACAAATATATTAAAAAGCACCTGTCCTAGGACAGAATCCTGGGGGACTTCACCAATTACACCACTCCACTTTGAGGAATGTCCAGGAAATTTAAAGGAAGTTAGATTATTAACTGTTATAAACTATTTTGAAAACACTGTTTTGAAAGTGGATCAGGAAAATATGTCTGGACTTTGCACATGTGGTGGGCAGGGAGAAAATGGAAGTCTATATCATTTCTGTCCTCCAAAATGATTGCTGGCCTGTACTGGCAACGGGGCAACCTGGCAGTGGGGATAAGCCCTGAGTTTGTGCAATACTGTCTCTAGTCTGAAAGAAAAAGTAAGATATCTGTTTCAAACTCAGTTCTTTATTAAAATGTTTCTGAATTTTTACACACATTAAAAAATTATCTGGCCAGTGCATACAATGACCTTTGTTATTATCCACATGATGGAATGAGAGTGATGAGTTGAAAAGTAACTTAGTGTCATTATTTACAGTTTTTATGGGTTGGTGAGTGGGGACGGATTAATTAATTTATATATTTGCTGGCTAGATTGTTATCCTACCTTTTGTACATGAACTCAAGGCTGTATCCATGGAGTTCCCTCTTCTGATTTTTCCTCACAACAACCCTGTGAGGTAAGTTGGGTTGAGAGACAGTAACTAATCCAGTGTCACCCAGTGAGCTTCTGTGGCTGAGGGTGATCCTGAGTCTCCCTGGTGCCAATACAACTACCTAACTTATGTTAGCTCTCAGGAACAAAATTTACAGGCAACATAATGGAAGTGGAATAGAAGTTGATTTTAATAGGACCATGCTTTAGGAAGCATTAAGATTAAGAAACATTAAGCATTAAGAAACATTGCAAGCTGAGGGCACATGGCATCCCATAGATCAGTGTTTCTCAACCTTGGCGGCTTGCAGAGGTGTGGATGTCAACTCCCAGAATTCACCAGAATTCTGAGAGTTGAAGTCCACAATCTTCAAGTTGCCAAGGTTAAGAAATACTGCCATAGATGAAGGAAGCCTAGGAATATATTTATTGATATGGTTTGCATACTGCTTTCTCCTCCACAGTGGCATTTGTCATTGCTACTTATAATAAGAATAAAACACTATAATGGTTAAATGTCTATCATTAAAACAATTAATTATATTATATTAAAAAGAAGCCTGAAATGTAACTGCCTGAATAAGAACGTTTTGTCTGGTTGCAGGAAGCTACTGAAAAGGAACTAACCAACTCCCTTAGCAGAAAAACACAATCCAGTGATGCACCTCTGGTAAGTTTGAAAGAAGGGATCCCTCCCAAAGATCTTAAAGCCCAGGGAGGCTCATAGAGAAGAAAGTTATATCTCAAAACGTCTTGGTCCCATGTTATATAGGCGTTGCAGTTAATAACAGGCACTTTGCCTAGAAACTGAGTAGTAGTGAGTGGAGTCAGGAGTCTCTATTTGATATAACTAGCCTATTTCCTAGTGTGGATTCTTCACACCCTGAAGTTTCCTAACTCTTTAGGCCCAAGGCAGCTCTGTATAGTAATTAAAATGGGATGTAAGTGAATAGGATGTAACCATGGCTAATTCTGATATGTTTTGGAGGAAGTTCAGTCAGATAAATGCAGTCCACAGTTTAATACCTACTGAGCAACCTGGGCCTCAGGTGTATGTGTGTGTGTGTATGTATGTGTGTATGTGTATGTGTGTACACACACACACACACACACACACACACACACATATATATGCTTGGTTTCTAAATGGGGAAATCTGTGCTCAGAGAATAGATATGCAAAGCATTGGTGGGGGTGGGGGCAGTTCAACACAGATTTAGTTCCATTTCCTTGATTAATTTTTTGCCTGGTCCTGAACATCCTTGGATTAGGCTTTCCCAAATGTAGGTTCCTCGAATAAATACATTTGTGTATGGAAAATATTATATGCAATATTTTGAAATGGACATGGACACCCTTGATTATGTAGCTGTCCAGCTGCTGTGGAGTTCATTTTAAAAGATCATAGCACTTTGCTTGAAAAGAAAACTGTAACAGATTTTTCTGGCATCCTTAACTGGGACCCGCTTCTCCCAAATCCAGTAACTTTCCTTGCAACCAATATTGATTCAAAAGAAAGTTCATTTATTGAGAACAAGTGTACAGTTCCAAAGCATTGCTAAGACTAAGCCTCTGCGTGCCAA
The DNA here is from genome assembly GCA_030867105.1 of Liasis olivaceus. Taxonomy (NCBI): domain Eukaryota; kingdom Metazoa; phylum Chordata; class Lepidosauria; order Squamata; family Pythonidae; genus Liasis; species Liasis olivaceus. The sequence continues at coordinate 64,635,399 of CM061351.1, forward strand.
AAGCTGTTTTTTCTACTTTTTCCATCCTCACCCCCCTTGCCTCCTTAGTCTCCTGATTCTCCCGTTGGCACGGCCTTGAGCATTCCAGTGCCTGTGATAAGGAGCCATCTGCCTCTAACGGTGCTACATCTATTTACCCACCATTCCCCCCACCACCACCTTGTACACTGGCAGAACCGCAGCATGCAAAATGCAACTACCAACTAGCCAAAAGTAAATTGTACTATTCAATCTTGCGAGGATTCTGACATGACCTAGCAGCAGAAGAGAGAAAGGCTGTGCTGCAGCTGAGTAAAGGTAGAACATGAACATGGATACTGAACCCAATAGCAAATCAGCAAGTCCAGGCAAAATAAGGATACTGGGAAAAAACTGAGCATGGTGTTGCTGTCAACTTTAGAGCTCTTTTCCACTATTGCATTTTTTCTTTTTTCTTTACAACAAGCAATACTGCTTTAATTTTACTTAGATGTAAAGTAACTCTGGGTCAGCCCTCTGTTCTACTTTCCCCCAGTGTAGATTACTTTTGTCCACAGTATTGATTTTGTGTGTGTGGGTCCCTTCAAGTCAGTCTTGGCTCCTGGCAGCTCCTGGACAAATCCCTGCAGTGTTCATGACAATGTGTTTGGAAGTGGTTTGCCATTGCCTTCTTCCTAGGCTGAGAGAGAATGACTGGCCCAAAGTCTGGTTTTGTGCCTAATGCAGGACTGGAATTCACAGTCTCCCAGTTTCTAGCCCAGTGCCTTTAAACACTACATCAAAGAGATTTTCTTCACAGGTTGTGAATTATGTTTCTCCATCGGGACAGAAATGGGCTAAGGACTCAGTTGCTAAAACTGAGCAACCCCAGCACTTGTCCACTGGGTAGCATTAAAATAGGAAGATCTGGAGAGTTTTCAGGTGCTGCACTCACATAGTTACCATTGCCACTAATTGGTGTGATAGATGGATCATAAGAAAGGGTGGAAGCAGGATATTCCCTTGACTCCATTCCAGTGCTCCTTTCTACTCAAATATGGGGCGAAGAAAAAAGAATTATGACCAGGAGTTTGTGCTATTAAATTGCTGCTCTTTTGATAGTGTGTAGTGATCTCTGCCGCCTGTACAAATTACTGCTGCAACAACAAACACATTCTTTGTTACACTGCAGATGGAAAATGATGGCTGTTGACAGCTTTCCTTAGAAAATTGCCTGAGAATATATCTAAATTTACTAAGGTGCCAAATAGGTGGCAAGTTAAAGAGATCGTTCTCAGTTGAATCTTCAAGATTTAGAATGGGCAACAAAGGAAAGTGTCATCACACAATGTCTTAGATGTGCCAAAGCTGATGCCTTCCAAAACCACAGCTATTGAGGCCATGATCTTGAGGCCTTTTACAACAGTCTTTCAACCAACCCTGATTAGGTCCATCAAACACTGCCACTCTATACTCCCTTCAGCTTTCAACAGAAAATATATCTCCAGACATATGGCATATCTATGGTATTTCCATGCCTCCACAAAATGCCAATTTCTTCATGGCTGATTTAGAATAATATTTCTCACCCCACGAAACTCTGAACAGCCAAGCCTACATTACCACTATATTGTTCAGGCTTAACAGAAACAAACAAAACTGGAATTTAAATAAAATTATTTTTATATACTACAATATATTTCCAAGAAATTAAAATTTGTTAGGAAAAGCAGGCCATATAACAAAGGTACAAAGATAAAGATCAGTCCCTAAGATAAACTCAGATGTCAACTCTGGCCCTGTATTTACCACGGTAATTTTATGACAGACTCTAACAACCTCATCCTCAGCTACAGAGAATTGCAGAGTCTCTCATAATTTCAGTATGCTATCATGTGTCAGCAATATTTCACCATACTTTGTACAGGGCATTCTCACACACAACCACACGCACAAATGGCATCCAAAGTGGGACATTAAAAAAATGTGTCCTGTTTTTGAGAAAAAGATTTACAAGCACCAATGTTACAAAACAATTGAGCTAAAGCTAATTAGGAGATTTAACAGTATTTTTCTTGAAATAGCCATAGGCAAGGTATTGTACTATAAATATTAATTAACTCACCAATGCAGGAATGTCAGTGTTACATCCAACAACAGTTTCATACATGGCCACCATAAAATAAATGTCTAACCTTTGCATTACATAATCCTGTCTACTATTCTCCACTAATTCAGACCCATGAGTGTTTAAGTATTCAAGCATTTAAGATTCATAGGACATAATGTAATGTAGATAAGTACAGAATGGTCAGAAGAGGACAAAGGATGAAGGAGCAAGAGTGGCCACAGTAAGCTATTTGTCTTTTTGAAAGGGAACAATAAGCCACTGTGCAGCATTACATGACAAAGTAAAGCAACACAGGGAACTGTAATGGGGAACAATGATGAGCACATTCCAGATATCCAACAAGCGTCACCCACCCTGTAAACATTTCAGTAATGAAAAGCAGCAGTCTAACTTTTGGACAAAAACTTACCCTTATGCTATATTTGTTATTTTTAAGGTGCCACAAGACTCCACTGGTTTTTCTGCAACAATTAATCTAATCTACTTCTGGAATATATTGGAAATGTACATTGTGATTTTTTGGTAAGCTTCAGATGGTAGATACGTTTTACAAATCTCTGCCTTATGAGCAGGGATTGGTGGGGGAAAAAATCTAATAGCATCATAAACATATAATGTATGCTACAATGAATAGAAAAATACAAATATAATCAAAACTTCACTATAGTAGGCAGTAAGCTAAAAAGGTCAAAGCTTTCAAATTACTTGGTAAACATATGACATAGGGATGTAAATTTGAGTCAGTGTAACCACATTTTCTGCATTGCCATGTTTTATTATTACAGAAATGTTCATCATTCTGACTCCTGAAGAAAACCACAAAGACCCTTCATGAAGATGATAATGAGAATAGGTTACATTTGTACCAATTTTCACATCCTCATTACAAGCTCTTTAATGAGAAGGGATTAATTTTCTGCCATTTTCCATTCTCATTACAACACAGTCATGAGACTGAGATATCAGGAGTTTAATGCTTAATTTATATTCAATGAATCTTTATACTGAGTCCTTCTTCTTTGACCTTTTCAATATTTAATACCTGGATTGGGTGGTCATTCAGTTCTTACTTGAGCACCCTACAGATTTCTACAATTGTCACCAATTAAAGCAGCAGCTTTGCTGGCCTCAGTGAAGAAAGGCCAGGAATATCCCCTGGGAACAATGCTACATCTTAACATAAATTCACTCTTCCATGGCATTCTGTTCCAAACTGCAAAGAGAACATTGCCAGGATGTTGAGGGCAGTGAACTTAGTAGTTGAATTGCTGGGAAGGCTTCCCCCAACAAGCAGAAAATTTTGCTTACTTCTTCTTTAAAGAAACCTTTATTATTTTCTCTAAGACCAGTCTTTCTAAAGCAAGTTTTGTAGTCTTGCAAGGGAAATGAAGCAGTGTTTGACCTAGCTGTTCTGTCTAAATTAACAAGTAAACTCCAGGAACAGGCGCATTTAGTTTTTTGTTAAACTGCAGCACTAGCACAGAACCACCAGCCAATCACACGTTCCCCCTTACTGGCAAGATTCTTAGGTGTTTCAGCCAATCATTCTCCAGTTATTGGCCAATAATTGGGTATATTGCCTGTCTCCTCAGTTTCTTGCCAAAAGCTGAAATCTTTCATGCACACCCCTCCTCAAAACAAAGAAGCAATAAAGATAAGCCTCCTTTCTGCTGCCATGGTGTTATGCCACAAATATGGTGTACTTTATTAGAACCCCATTATACAGCCATGACACCCATCCATCATAGTGGGATAACTGGAGCTGGGACATAAGATAGGAGAGGTATCCCCTCCAGTCACCACACAAATCATACTATGCAGGATGCTGGTAATCTGCTTCTATCCTGCAACATTTGCTGCTTGCAAATGGAACTTTCGCATTTGCACAAAACTGCAGCATGCAGAAAATTGCATCAAGCACATTAGTAACCATTCAAGAACATTCACGCCTGAATGTTATGGAGGGTTCAGTTCAGCTAGTGAGTGTATCTGAACCCACATCTGGTAACACCCTAAGAAGTAATCTTTCATATTTTCTTAAAAAGGAACAACTGTATCTGTTGAAAGATGTAACTTAAATTTACTGTGCTGCACAGAACTCCTATCCTTTTCTAGACAGGGGTGAGAACATGCTGTCCCCAGCAGCCATACAGTATATGGCCTCCAGATGTCATCTCAGGCGACTGTGCGATTGATGATATGAAGCACATGCCTTAAGATTCGTAGAGGTATAAAGATTCCACTGTATTGTTTAAAAGCCACCTTACCCTTCAAATTCAGACTAATTTTTCAAAATGTTGATGGGCATTTCATTTTGTCCCTTATACCCTGAAATATCTCCACCCCATACAAGACAGGAGCACAAGTTTCAGCCCTAATTACTCTGATATCTGATACCTGGCCCTAAACCGATTGGGTGCGTCCTTTCCAAAAATGGTAAGCCCAGCACCTGGATCCACCTCTTCTCATTAATACAGCAACTTATTCACAGCAAATCTGAAGCGGGCAGACTAACCTATCCCAAATTGTAATTTTTTTTTAAAAAAATCCTGTCCCTCATTACTTATTTCATACTTACTTCTTTATTAATTATTCAGAAGTAACTCTTAATACTTTACTTCTATTTATATAAATAACTTTTTAGTGAGAAATTCTGAATACGGAATTCCACATTTTGCATCTCCCCTTAAGATTACAAATGTACTTATATATATTCCCAAATTATGATTTTTTTCTCTAATGTTTGCTTTTGTGTGGGTTTCGGTTTGTTTGTTTTTGTTTCAGTTTTTTTTATTGTTGTTCTTTATGACACTCTCTTTTCAATATTTTGTTGGCATATTGGTTTGTAAAAATATGTTTCAAAAATATATATATTTTAAATATTTAGGAAAAACAATTTCCTAAATTATCAAAGATTAATCCAGAGTTTGAGGGTATCTTTGTCTCTCACCCTCCGTCATTATGAAAGAGTGTGGGCTGACCTGCACAGTGCTGATTACCAGGAACAATAGAGAGCTAGTTATTCTTTTCCCCAAATGCATGAAATACATTCCTAATGACTACCTCAGAGTCCTAATATGGATGGCAGATCTGCTGGTGAAGAAAGCTGGTGGTGTTTGATGCTGTGGTCACTTCTGGTGCCAGTGGCTGGAAAGGAACTCACTAGCTCTCTCTGACATCATATAAGAAAGGGTCATCAGAGACCTTTAAAAAAGTACATCTTGAAAGGTGGAGGAACCTAAAGCTATCTTGGTTAGGATCTATTGCTATTAAAAAATGAATGTATTACCTAAGATAAATTATTTATTTCAAATGGCACCAATTAGAATTTCAGAGAGAATCTTACAAGAATGGCAAGAAACTGTCAGTAAATTCATATGGAGTGGGAAAATGCCTAGAGTCAAACAAAAAATCCTTCAAGATTCCAAAAAGAGAGGTTGCCTTGCTTTTCCAAATTTTAAATTGTATCATAAAGCAAACTGCCTGTCATGGATAAGAGAGTGGATAAAATTCCCAAATAGCAGAATAGCAATTTTGGAGGGGGCTGGTTCAGCCAATGGGCTTCATAGATACTTAGGGTACACAGACACAAAGAAGGATAAAAACTTAAAAGGACATATTATCAGACAAAGTTTGATAAAAGTATGGAATACCACAAAGGGAATAATAACCCCAACAATTTCACTCTTAACTTCTCCCTCAAATGCTTTTCATGTTGAAGATAATTACAGCAAGCAAAATGTAACTGCATATGCATGGTTCACTCAGATTCTATGAATAGATTAAAAACACAGCCTTAGTGAAGGCTGGAATATACCATGGCTGACGCATTTACAAATTGCCAGAAGGATAAAATCAGATCTCTAGAAGGAAGGAGGGTCTTTAAGAAAAAACAAAACAGAATTGAAACGCTCATACAAAACCAACACCACCTATTAGAGCTCATATGTAAACTTTACCTAGATATGACATAGAGACAGAACAAACAAAAACAATTATGATAAAATGGATGCAAAATTTTAAAGAAAGTCACAAAACACCAATGGGAAGAATTATGGACTAAATCTATAAAATTTACCCCATTATAATCTAAAGGAATATTGGTATGAAATGTTTTACAGATTGTATACAACTCCATCAATAGTATTTACGATGGACAAATCATACAGTAATAAATGTTGGAAATGTCATGAAACAAAAGGAACATTTTATCACATTTAGTGGATATGTAAAAAAACCCTCAAAAGTACTGGAAAGACATACATAGTATAATGCAGAAAATCTTGGAATTTAAATTTGAAATGAAACCACAACTTTTCCTACCAGGTATAATCTCAGAAAAAGTCAACAACAAACATCATAATTTAATGAGATATATGCTTACAGCAGGAAGAATACATTTTGTTCAACACTGGAAGAAAGATACAATTCTGATGATATCTGATTGGGAACTTAAACTTGGAGAATATGCAGCAATGGCAAAACTAACAGTATATATACACAATAGAAGTTTAACTAATTTAAGCAAGAATGGTTTCCATACATTCAACGTATTGCACAACATGGCAAATATAATCACACTGGCTTCTAAGCAGGCCTAATACAAATATTGCAAATCAGCAGATGTATAAAAAGGGGGAAATCATTCTCTTTTTTCAATTTTCCTTTTCCTTTTTCAACTTTTTTGTTACTTTAATTCTTGTTAAATTTGTTCTGTTTATTTTTTCCTTTCATTAACATTACATATATACACACAGAGAGAGACATTAAGTAACGATACAATGGAGATTTTAATATTAAGTAATCAGTTTAAGTTCAAAACCTCTACTATACAATAAATGCTTTGATGTGAGTCACAGTGGTTCTCTTTTCAATGTTATACTCAACTTTGCATGAAAAAGCCAAATAATGTTATGCTTGTAATAATGACGTTCTAAATTGTAATTAATATTGATAAAATACTTTTTTTTCTTCTCTGTTTTCAATACTCTAACTATCTAAATAACAGAATCTTAATAATCTTTAATCATATTATATAAATATCACTGTATTGAAACAATACAATGTATCAAGATTTATAACATATAATAAAAAAGGCGGGGGGGGAGTACACATCCCACTGTTTCTGTTGCTCAGCTTGATGTTAAAGGCGTTTCATTCTAAGTGCCAGGAAGGGAGTAGGAGAGAGAAGAAGAATGAGAGAGGGGGAAAAAACCAAGATCTCCCTTCTCATTGCCACCAAATAAATGGAGAGGAAGGAAGTATGGACTTCTTTTCAAGTTCTAGCTGAAATCTGAGCCAGTAAAGAAATAAGAAGTTAACATGGACACTGGATTACAGGTAGTCCCCAGTTTATGAACAAGTTCTGTTTCCAAGGTCTGTCCTTACGTCAGATTTGTATGTAGGCCAAAACAGTATTATTGTATAATTCTGTATAAATAGTATTGTGTAATGACCTCGAACCAAGGTGTATTTAGTTCGAATCATTGTGTATTTAACTCAAATTTTGCTACAGTATGCTCCATTTTTAACTATGGGTCATCTGTAAACCAGGCGTTCTTGACCCCGGGACTACCTGTACAAATGAAGAAAATAAAAGCTTATGTTCTATGCTAACTTCATGCTCAGTTATATAGCTTCACGTTCCCATATGTTGGAGCTTAGTAGGAAAAAAAAAAAAGAATTTCTGACTGTCAGTTGAATAGCAAATGGCTTATGGAAGTTGTATAGGCATAAGAATGAAGTCTACAAATCATCTGGGAGGTACTTTGTCTCACAACACAGATGGCGTTTATTGGATACTTTCCAAAATGACTCTGAAATGTCAGTGACAATTCTTCTAGAATTTGAGATACCCAAACAGGTATCTAAAGGATAAGAATTCTTTCATCATCCTTCTCCAGTTCTTCCCAATAACCACCAGTATGGATCTTTCAAATTTGATTTTCCATATAGAATTTTCAATGTCATGAATATGCAGAAAAGCTAAAATGTACAATGGAACATCAAACCAATATTGGAAGTGTGAAAAGTAAGAGGGGATTTTTTTTTATCATGCATGGTGGAGTTGGGAAAAGCAAAAAAAAAAAAAAAAAAGGGGGGGGTACAAATCCATACAATGATGCAAAAGATATTGCAGACTAACATCATAATGAAACCTACTGGGGTTTATAAACAAGGAATTAGAAAAGAAATATGGGGAAAATGGTAACTGTGGCAAGATTATTGAATGCAAAAAGTTGGAAAAGCAATGAAATACCTACAATGGAACATTGGATTATAAAATTATATAACTCATGAAGCTGTTGAATTAATTGAAATGGTGAAGCTGACCAGTTTACTCAGAGAAAAAAACAACAAAGACTTTTTTTAAAGACTGGAGAACTTATATGGACTTTTTGTTGAAAGAAGAAAAGATTGAATTGATGATTTTGGGATTCAGGGATTAAGAAGGGATGAAGAGGATGGGGAAAAGATAAAGATGATAATTACTTGATAGAAGGATGGGGGGAGGTATAATTGTATGTTTTCTTTTTCCCCCTTTCTTTTGTTATTTCCTTTCTCTCTCCTTTATCTGACTTTCTATCTCTTTTTTTGTTTGTTGCGTATAATTTTATTATATTGAAAAACTATATATATTTACACACACACACACACACACACAGAAAAGACCAAAAAACCCAGAAAAGACCAAATTATCTCTCATTTCACCAACCCCTACCCACTTCCCCCCACCCAAAGAAATCCAACCAAAGGCCAATGCAACATTCTCATATTTTTGTAACCTTAAGGGTCATATGTTCTTGCAGTTAATTTTCCAGGTAACATGCTAGCAAAGGACACTCCCAAAAACTAACCAACCAATGAAACAAACAAAATATATGTAGAGCCAATGGAAGAAGAAGAAACATATGGTCCAAATATGTTTCTCCTGCCTTAGAAACATGTATTGATACGCATTTCCTACACATATTCTTATAAATAACCTTAAGGAAGGGAAGGTTGTGTTTGATATACATTTTAAAGTAAATCAATCTAATGTTAGGCTAATACATAGACTAAAACAGTAGTTTTAAGACTGCACACCCCTTTGAATGTGTACTCCAGTTCAGTTATCAGCTAGTTGGAGAGGGTCCATGGATCTATCTGGCCTAAGTCTACCAACTCCCAATTATTGATATATTATGACAACTGTTGATACCACTGCTGGCTTAATTATGGCTTCATTCATACTTATTTGCCTGGGAGGCACATCTTCAGCCTGGGTATTCATACTATCCCTACTTCAAATAGTTTTCTAAAACACAGGAAAATGGGCATGCATGCTGCTCCAGTCCTAATAGGAGACTTCAGCGATGCTGAAGACCGGATGAAATAAAGACTAAATAGCTTATAAATTGTGAAAGAGATTTAATAATGTTGAAAATGAATAATTTTAAAGTTTTTGTCAGTACAGTGTATATCTTTACAAGTTCTGATAATTACCTTTGTTAAGCCTACCTTTTTTTTTTCCTGAAACAATGGGAGTATGTCAAATAAAAACAAATAACATTTAATTTCTGATGTAAATACACTTGGAGTACAATTGCTTTATGTATATAATAATCTGGATTTATATCTATTTTCCAATTGTTAATCTTTAGGAATGTTTTAAACAATCAATTGGAATTAATTTGCCATGCAAAGCATTCTTATTAAAAGTAAATTAAATGCATTTTGAAACCATCATTTAAAATTATCATTTTCTCAGATAGCGATTTCTTCATTCTCCTGAGTAAACAATTACCAATGCTGGTGATTTTTGTCTCTCATTTAGACTCTGAAGAACATTTTAGGAGAAGAGAAAGCTGCCTAAAGAGAAGTATACATATGCAGTGTGATTTTCCTGTAATTAAAAGAATTAAATAGTAGAAGATCAAATTTGAAATCAGTTTCCTGAAGGAAGCTGAATAGCTTCTGGCTTGTTGCTTATTTATCTGGATTTTTAAAGCTTTAGAAATTCATGAAGAAGTTAATATTAGTTAGCTATGATAATAGAAATAGATCTTCTGTTAGGGATGGGCACATTTTTCACGTTGGGAGCCATGCTTAATTTTTTATTTCATTTCTCTTTCCAAGGCAGGGGTGGAGAGAGGTTGGGAGAAGACTCTGAAACCAGGAACTGGGGGTGGTGGATGTTTGTGGCTTACAGCCTACATACTCTACTTAGAATACATAGGAACTCTTTAAAAATGTTGGGTCTGTAGCAATCTGTAGCAGTGTCCTTACAATAAGAGTTGTATTGCTATTCTTTAGAACTCCAGATAGTCTTGAACTATCTGAATGTGTTAGAGAAATACACCATGTTCACTGAAGTTTTACTAAGTACTCCCATGAGTTGGAATTAGGGTGAAATTTAAAATTAAACACCTAATCTGGTTTCTATTCCCAAACTGTGTTCCAATGCTCAAATGAGCAACCTGCAGATAAGTTCACCAAAGATGAGATAACTAAAGATCTGAAGTTTAATTAAAATTGATCAAAGAACCTACCTAAGAAGAGAATAACAAGGAATTTACCAAAGATACAATTAAATGTCCATAAGTATATTTTGGCTGACAACTAATGTTCATATCTGGCAATTATGCATTGAGGATTTGTATATTTTACTATGGGCAGTCATAGTAAACAAAAAAAAAACCCCATAATACCTCCCTCCCCCCTCCCCCCCCCAACAAAGCTAAAACCCAGAGCAAAGGAGAAAATGGTCTAGAGTCCAAAACTGGAACCTTTCTAAAAATATCTACCCTTCTGCTGGAAAACCACAAAAGCCATCTGAGAGACACTGAGACAATGAAAATGTATCACCTTTATGTGAAATAATAGTAGAATTCCTGCTGAGCTAATCCATTTAGAAAGACATGGAATCAATTTAACAGACTAAAATTCTCTTCAAATATAGCTTTAAAAGCCTTGCAAGAAAAATCAGTCCTCAACCACCAACTTATCGCACTGACTATTTTGTAAATTGTTGCCAGAATGTGTCAGTCCAAACAGAAATTTCTTAAACCAGTTTAGAATCATGCAGGCATGATCACTGAACAGGAACAGCTTAAATGGTAAATGTATATATGTTCTCAATAACTATAAGGAGAAGAAAGATTTGAATAAGCCTAAATTCACTTTGGATCTTCTTGGTTACTTACATAAACAGAAATTGCAAAGGAATAAAACTCAACTTGTTCAAGAACACTTTAATAAAATTAGTGTGAGTTTATGGGGGAGCCATACAAAATCAGCTTCTAGTAAACCCAGATGTCAGTTTGGATTCACAGTTAAAACAATTGTTGGTTCTTGCTAACACCTCATCAAATATCTGAATATATGCCCAAACTTCAAATATGTCAGCATGGATTAGTTTTAATTCTAAATTATATATTTTCTTGTTGTTTGCTGATTAATAAGTCACATTTAGAAATGTTTAATTTATCAAATATATAGTTGGATGTATTACCATAAAAACAACTAATCCCATTTTTCAGCCTTGTGAAGTCAAGCTTGATTCACAGATATACAAAAGACACAAGAATTCCATTTTAGCCATTTACAGGTAGCATAGCATGGAAAATTAATGAAATTAGAGTTTGGGCTCAGAAACCTTCATATACACACCTGAACTGAAGCAGAGTTGACAGTTCTACTGAGCAATCTATTTTGATAAGGATACTATGCCAGTAGTAAGAAGGTTTTTAGTATAGCCCTCTGCTTAATGTGCTACTTTTCTATTTTGATATTAATATTTGAATGCATATGATAGAGTTTGCAATAAATTCAAATATAGTTTGCAATAAATTTAAAGGAGAAATCACAAAATATAAAACAATATATTAGGCCTCTGCAAACCTTCAGTCAAATCACACCATTGAGGTATTGTTTCTCCACAAAATGGGTCTGAGCTTGGTGCCGAAGCCAAAAGACATCCAAACACGAGGTGCAGAATAAAGGGTTGGTTTTATTAAGGTACCAGAACAAAAGGACTCCAGCCTGTAAGGCGGAAGGAGCCCTGAACACGGTTTTTTTACAATTTTTTTTTTTATCTGCTTAACAGTCATTACTGACCCTGCAGTGACCGCCCCCTAGCGGTTTTCAAGGCAATTGCATCTTTCTAGTTTCGGAATTAGACTTTGCCAGAGCCTAATTCCTAGAGCGTCAGCCCAGCTGGCAGCACAGGAGGCGGGATTTCCGTTGCTTCGCGCCCCTTTTTCGGACGAGCGCGGTTTTCGCGCTTTTACCGGCAACTTGTCCCGTCTCTCTGTTGAGCCGTTGCCAGCATTTTTCCTCCCACCGGGGTGAGAGTCCTCATTTATCTACTCACGTATGTTTTCGATCTGCTGAGTTGGCAGAAGCTGCGGGTATAGAAACAAGAGCTCACCTTGTTAACGCGAGGCTGGACTCGAACCGCTGAAGCTTTCAGCCATTTCTGGCCGGCACTTTCAGCGTCATTAAGCCGCTGCGCCACCGCGTCCCCCCTTACAATTTTTATACTTCCCCAATTCCCTCCCCAGTTCCTCATTGGTCACGTACTACGGAGTTTACAACCTATCAGGTACGCGAAATACAACTACCGGATGTCCCACCTTAGTTTACATCTCCCACTACTCTACTCCAAAGCCCCTTGCCCTTATTTACAGTTATCCATATTTGGGGCTTCTACCTACTTGTCATTTTAAAGGCTATCGTGTCTCTGCAGGCTGCAGTTAAACGGACAGCACCCTGTCGTAACTATCTACATTCTTCTCCTTCCCTATGGCGCAAGCTGCTTTAAGCCTATATCTAAATTTCACACATCCTGTTTTCCAGGTCGTGGGCCCTCTTGCAAGCGTTCCAGCATGTTATCTCCCCCCCCCATCAGTTGCCCCAACAGTGGGTGGTCAGGCTCATTCCTCTTCAAACTGGTGTTGGTATGGCCTTAGTTCCACATAGGAACCTGGGGGGAGATTAACCCCCTTCTTCTGATGCTTCAGTATATTTAAGGGCATAACACTTTTGCTTACTGGATTCAAGCAGCTGCACCTGTTTGCTTCGGCTGCAAAAGTCAGCTGCTTCAAAGCAAAGCAGCTGTCAAGCTGGATCAGCCCTACTCTGATACTTTGCAAGATGGAGCACATTATATCCAACACTTAGCTTCAGCTTCCAAAACAGATCACCTTATTTCTGGCACTCAAATTAATAGATCATACTTGCTTTGTAATAAATTATCATTTCTATTCCATTTCAGAGCAGGGATTGGCAATTCTGCAAGTGAGGAACATATGCTGTATGTGTGATTTGTACTTATTTGCCAGAAGGCATCCTGGGAAAGAAAATGGTTTATTAAGCCTATGTCCTGAAGAGCAACAATTGTTCTGTAGGTGCAAAGGAGAAGTATGTCATGGCCAGATCCAGAGCAAGTACAGTGAAATCTCAATTTAATGGACCATTTGGTGGAGGAGATCCCATCCATTAAATCTGAAAATGCCTCATTTGTGTAATAATGTAATTACATAAGTGAAGTAATTTGCATAGATTTGCATAAATTTGCATCAAGTTGTCATTTGTGTAATTACATAATTATATAAAGTAATGCAAATGACATTAATTTCTGTGAATTGTCCAAATTACTTTGGATGCAAAAGATTTGTTCATTATTTTGAAGTGATGTCCCACTGAAAATTTTGTCTGTTGCATCCAAAATCTTTGAAAGCAGACTCTGTTAATCAAGAGGTCTCTATATCACTAGGAATGTCTTTGCGTTGCTTGTTTATATATTTATTTTTTAAAATTTTTGATTACAAAAAGAAGAAAAAAAATACATAAAAGTGGTTTAACAAAAAAGTAATAAAATACAATGAAGGGGGGGAAAGTGTTAATATATCATTATAACAATAAACAATTTCGATTCTATATATGCTTATCTAATACAGATATTATTCAAGTACATATATATTTTAATAGATGTATATGATTATCATGTTTTTTTAATCTACTGTATTTTGTATAAATGAGTCCCATATTTCATTATATTTGTCCATACCAAATCTATATCTATAGGCAATCCACTCATAAGTGGCAAGTGCAATCAGGTCTTCAATCCATTGAATAAATGGGGCATACATTTATCTTTCCAATGCTGCAATAGAACAGTGAAAGACTTAGTGAGATCTTGGCTAATTGTTTAAAGCAAAAAAAAAAAAGTGGTGGGGGCAATGATTCCAGTCATTAGAGGTGAAAGAGGTGAAATGTATAAAACTTCAATGGATATTAATTGCCAATTTTTTGTAGTAAACCAGAGGATGTACTGAATGAAGATACAGAGGCTTTTAAAAATAAAATTAACCTACCACATTTAGACGACAGAGCAAACTCTTATTTGTTCCATTATCTGAGCTAGAGATTAAACAAATAATTTTAAAAATGGCAAGTGGTAAAACACCAGGATTATATGGATTCCCTATCAAATGGTACAAAACATTTATATGTCTTTTGGTGTCAAAACTTTGTCAAGTATATGAAGAGATATTTGATAAGGGAATTTTATTACCAGCATTTAATCAGGCTTATATTACAGTTATACCAAAAGCAGGTAAAGATCATACTCAGTGTGCTAATTATCGTCCAATCTCATTGATTAATGTCAACACAAAGATTTTAACAGCAGTGCTGGCGACAGATTACAGGAAGTGATATTGTTCGTTATTAAGAATGATCACACAGGGTTTATAAAAACTAGGCAAGCAGCAGACAACATTAGGTTAGTTGTAGATTTAATAGACTTGAATAAAAACAAAGGTCAATTTATAATTTTATCATTAGATGCTGAAAAAGCCTTTGACAAAATATATAAACAGTATATGTTTACTGTACTAAATAGATTTGGATTTCCTTTGGAATTTATAAAATGGATTAAGATATTATATGAGTTGCCCACATCTAAAGTAAAGGTTAATGGTATGTTTTCTCCCACTTTCCCACTATTTTTAGAGGAACTAGACAAGGATGTATCTCATGCAAATATTAAAAAGCAAGACACCCTTGCTTTTTAATATTTGCGTGAAACCCTTGGCTTGTGCTATTAGACAACACAGGGAAATCTACAGAGTAGTACACAATTCAGCTTTTATTTGCAAAGAACATTCTTTTGTTTATTTTTAAACCTCACTGTACTATCCCAGTGTTGAAGCAAAGGATAGAAGCCTTTAGTAAAAGAGCAGGATACTCTATTAACTGGTCCAAATCGAAATTAATGCCAATAGGTGAAATTGGTTACCCACTCATTTAAAGAATATCAATTCCATATTTGTACCAAATCTATTAAATATCTAGGTATGTGTATACCAAAGGATATAATCCAGTTAGCAACAAATAATATAAATAGAATATATACAGAGGTTTCTTCAGATATCGATAGATGAGAGTCATTAAACCTCACTCTTTGGGGAAAGGTGAACGCTCTCAAAATAAACATTATTCCTAGATTAATTTATATTCTGAGAGGAATTTCAGTTTTTATATATGGAAAATATTTTCAGAAAATGAATTCTTCGTTTAGAAAATTTCAATGGGGTTCTTTACTTCCAAGAATATCTTTACAGAAAATGCAATTATCAATTAATGAGGGAGGATTCGGTCTTCCGAATCTGGAGCTGTATCATTATGCTTACCTATTGTCAAGTATTAAATACTGGAAGCCAACAAGTGGTGTTAATTTCCAATTTGGGCAACTTTGGAATATACATATATAACACCTTTGTTCAGATGGACAGTATTAAGATTGAAATATACTAAAACTCTGGAAACAATTTTGTCAGTTAGAAAGATATGGAATGTATTGTCCAATAAAAAAAAGTTGACCCTTTTTCCCATGCCAAAGTGACTTTATGGGGAAACCCAACTTTAAAAATTGGGGAAAAGATGGTGATATGGAAAAAATTGGATGGAAGCAGTAATACTGACTTTGAACCAACTGATAGATGATGAAGATGAATTTTTAACATAGGCTGGGTTAAGAGATAAATATCTTCTATCAAATGTAACACTTTGTATGAGATGGGTGGCTATATAAATGTGATATATAAATAAATAAAATAAATAAACCCAATGGCAATATTTACAACTACAACATTGTTTAGACTGGCAGCATTTTCAGTTTCTGAGACACCTGAGATATTAGAACAATTTGTTAAATTCTTTAAAACTAAAAAACCTACTATTAGTTTGTATAGATATTTGTTATCAATAAATCAGTTTGATATGCAGATGTTAAAGGATGAGTGGAATAAAGAATTAGAGATTTCTATATTGCCTAGACAATGGGAGAATGTCTTAACTTCTATAGCAAGAGTGTCAACGGACATGATACTATGACTTATACAACAAAAAATAATATTTAGAATTTACTGGACTCCACTACATCTGTATAGAAAAGGATTGTCAAAAACAGTATTTTGTTAGAGATGTAATAAGGACAATGCCTCTTTAAAGCATATGTTTTTACAAAGTTTTGGGAGAAAGTAGCAGACTATATAAATATGATTGAATAACAAAAACTAAATTTTTCAGAGGATAATATTCTTTTGAACTATATACCTAGTACATGGAATTTGACATCTGGACAACGTAAATGGATTCTCTGTGCCCTTACCATGGCCAATAGAACTTAAATTGGCTTTGGTGGAGAGTCCAAAGTGAGAAGTGCCTGGCATCATACATTCCCAGAAAAAGTTTCTACTGAAAATTAGGTCAGTAAAAAGCCACTGGCTATGGTCTTGTCAACCCCGCAAGACTGGCAAATTCAGGAAACAAGCAGCATTTGGATTTCTGGAAAGAACTTTGTTGCTAGAAAGGATAATGTCACCTAATCTTGAAAGCCTGTCAAAGCAATTCTGCTCAACTTATGCTTAGCATAATTAAGGTGGAGATGCTCTGAGTGCCTCTTTCTTACGCACTCCCTTTGCTTCCTTGGGCTGAGGAGTCTCTTTCACAACAGCCCATTTTTCGCCTTCATTTTTCCAGAGTCTGTTAGACATTCCACCACAGGCCTGACATCTTAACAGCTTCCCAGCCCCCCACCCACAGTTTATGTCATGTTGAAGTTTATTTAGTTTCAGATATATAAAACTGTGCCCATTGCTAGACTGCTGGCTGTATGTTTCTGTTCCTGGGCCTGCCAACAATATCCCTCAGAATAATATGTTGACAAATGTCAATTGAAATGAACTTTGAAAGGAGAATGCTGTCTAAGCAAGCAGGGCAGGAAAGAGACAAGATACAGAAGGAAATTTGATTCAACAGATATGAACCTAAGTGTCCCTTCAGAATTACTCCTAACATAAAAGAAAGATTTATATTGCTGTGTAGTTTCAAGTAATGCATGACCAGAAAAGAAGGAAGGAAGGAAGGAAGGAAGGAAGGAAGGAAGGAAGGAAGGAAGGAAGGAAGGAAGGAAGGAAGGAAGGAAGGAGATGCTGGAGGGCTCAAATCTATGATCTTAATTTCTTTTCCAGGTTGGGTTTATTAATGCTAACTTCTAAGTAGCTATGCCTGCTCACATATGCATGTATTCATTCATTCATTCATTCATTCATTCATTGTATTTATGCAACTGCCAAAATGGGAGGTCAACCATGTCTGGAGGTCAGAAACAGACAATTTTGCCCTCTATTAATTCCCCACTCACAATCAAAATGACATTCAGGGTGTGTTTTTCTGCTCCACTTCTGAAGTACACATTTCCATTTTACGTTGCTTCAGTCTGTTGCAGGCAGTACAATGGCTACTTCGCAGAGAAAGGTAGGCTTTCAGTTGAATCCATACTTAGCATGTCGCTAACACCTTCTAAGGCAGCCATTTTTATCACAAGTGCTGCTGCTGCTGCTGCTGTTGTTATTATTACTATTATTATTATTCCCACCTTTTTATATATCTAACTCAATGAGGCGAACATCCCTAATACTCCTGCCTCCTATTTTCCCCACAACAACAACCCTGTGAGGTGGGTTGGGCTGAGAGAGAGTGATTGGCCTAAGTCACCCAGCCACTTTCATGCCTAGGCAGGCCTAGAACTCACAGTCTCCTAGTTTCTAGGCCAGTGTCTTCACCACTACACCAAACTGGCTCTAAATAATAGTACAGGTAGTCCTTATTTAATGACCACAACTGGGACTGGCAACTCTGTAGTTAAGCTACACAGTCATTAAGTGAGACATCACATGATTGTAATGGGCTTACGACCCACCATTGCCATTAAACGAGACATCATGTATCCACAATTTGCAATTTTACTGCTGGCTTCTCCATGACTCTGCTTGTCAGAAGTGCACAAATGGCAATCATGTGACCACGGGAGACTGTGATGGTCTTAAATGCCTGCTAGTTGAGAAACATGTGAGTCTCAATCATGTGACTACAGGCACACTGCAATGGTTGTATGCGTGAAGACTGTTCATAAAGTTACTTTTTCAGCACTGTCGTAATTTCAAACAGTGGCTAAAAAGGGCAGTTGTTAAGTGAGGACTACCTGTAGTACAACAGGTATTATTTTTGGCTTGCACATAGAAGGTTCCTAGTCTGAAACATGGCAGATTTTTTTAATTACTCCCCCCCCCCCCAATTTCCTACTGTTCCCTATGCTTTAAAAAAAAAAAACTCCAGTGATGTACCTATGGGCTATTTGGAAGCTGGGGGTGAAACCTTTCTACCTCAGGTGACAGGAACAACAGTTAAACAGTGCAAAACTGAAGGGTTTTGTTGTTGTTGTTGTTATAAAAAGAGCACAAGGAAAAGTTCAGGGGCAAATTCTACCAGGTTTTGAACAAGCATCATTTATTTACAAGCAAAGAATTATAGACATTGTGCTGTTAGGCACTAGGGGTATAGATGTGTCTAAAGAAATTAAAAGAAACAGAACATTAAGAAAGTCCCCCCGCCCCCCCCCCCCAAGTTACTTGTATCCCCTCCTACCTTGCTCTTCTAGGAAAGTAATGTTCAATCACTTCTCTTCCTATGGGTAGGTTATCCTAGAAACATAGTCACATGCACACACAAAATATATGTAGAGAAAGTTAAATTGAGCAAAGTTAAAGCATCAAGTGCAACATCCATGATGGAAATTTAGCTTGTGAGAAACTGGTTTCACTGAGTTTCTGTTGTTGGCAGTAATTGTTCAACTATTGTCTATTGCTAATTTATACTAATATGATCATGATTTATATTGATCATGTATGCTTTCAAATTATGCAGAATTATTTAGAACAGAAAGGTGGATACATTGCTTGACAAATTGTGATGTAAAATTAGATAAAAAGTATTTTTTCACTTACCAGTTCCCACCTCATTATTTCAAGAACGGGTGATTTGTAACATGAGCAAGCTCATCTGACTGCTAGGCAAACCAAGATATCTGCTATCTTGTAATGGCTGGTCTCTGAACTACAGGTAGTACCATATCAACAACCTTTGATTCTAGCAGGAATTCATATTTGAGCAGAAGTATATATTCAGAGCCCTTATGTCAAGTTCTGAAGCTTGTGGGCCAGCAGACCAAAGAGACTGAGGACTCCTAATGCTGAATGTCCTCACAACAGCAAGGAGATAGTGAGGGATAAAATCTCTTGTTTGTTATCATAAATGCTTTTTATTACATTATTTCAGGTATTGAATAACTTCAATTATTCTAGGTTACAGTGTATTTTTTCTTAAAATGTATATACTGGACTACAAAATATATTAAGATGAATTACAATTTTAAAAAAGTTGGTTTGTGCATATTAAATCAGAATTGATTTTGCTAAATTTTATTTGAATGTCCTCCACAGGCAAAACCCATGGTTTATTTCTGGCAGTAACCTCTCATTTTATACCCTTAGTTTCAGAACCCTTTTTTCTTTTAACTGTACTTGTCATTATAATTGTGAACCCATAATTCTTTATTCCTGGTTTTTAAAAAAATGAATGACACACCTTTACATGGGAACGAGTTCCTGGTCTATGGAAAAAGCATTTATGTGTTTTGTTTTTTAATCCAGAAGGTGGCTCCATGGCTAAATCTTCCAGTCTGTCTGTCTGCCTGATAAATACGTATTGATCTCCCAAATACACTTCAGCCTACAAAATTAATAGACTAGAATGGACAATAAGATGCTCCAGCACTTAAATTCTAGAGAATGTCTTAGATATTTTGATGTGTTGTTAATTCTAGATTTGTGTATTTTCTGGCTTAAAAGAGCTATTAGGGTTAGAACTAGAAGCCCTTGATGTTTACTGGCCCCTTCCTGGTAAACCCTAGAAGAGGGTTTGAAATACAGCTGAACTATCTTTATGATCTCAACTGGCCCCATTGTCCAGTCTGTTCATTCTTCCCTTCCCAGGTAGGAAAATATCTTTTGTCTTACTTGTCAGATTCAGCTGGCACAGCCCGGCACGGCGAAGGCACTGCTCAGTTTTGCCTAAGTCAATTTCACTGCCCAGGCACAAGCAGAGGAAAAGGGGAAGTGAAACCAGGAGCTGATTACAGACAGGTGGCGGTGCTTAACTCGAAACCACAAGCCGATACTTTGTATCAGTGTGGCTTCCCTTAGGCACTGCAAACAAAGGAAAGTGCAGAGGCTCAGGAAGTGAAGCAATCAAGCCAACCCTGGCTTTGTCTGTATGTACTTACATTACGTTTGAGTAAACTTCTTTGCTGAACACACGTGTCACGAGAGTTTCTCTGAGATGAACAGGGTAAATCTAACATAAAGCCAGGGTTGGCTTGGCATAGCTTACATGGTATTTTATAGCTTCCCCATTCCCGCGCTTTACCTGTTGCTTAGTTACAGATTACCCACAGTAATCCCCCCTCGCCCAAATGGCAGCTTCAGTCAGGTGCTTTTGTCTTTCTGATTGCAGTCTATGGGTTGTGCTGTTATTGCCTTTGTTGGGTTTGCCTGTTTGCTTGCAAAGCTGGGAGTTCTCTATCGCTCATTGATTGCTTCACTTCCGAGCCTCAGCACTTTCCTTTGTTTGCAGGGCCCAAGGGAAGCCGCGCTGATACAAAGTATCTGCTTGTGGTTCTGAGTTAAGCACCTCCACCTGTCAGTAATCAGCTAGCAGTTTCACTTCCCCTTTTCCTCTGCTCAAGTCTGGGTGGTGAAATTGACTTAGGCGAAGCTGAGCGGTGCCTTCGCGGTGCTGGGCTGTGCCAGCTGAATCTGACATTACTAACAACGGCCTTCCAGTTCTGGTGAATTTTGGTTAGGAATGAGTGATCTTGCCAATTTCCAGGTTCCAGTCTAGATAACTTTACCATTCCCTCCATAATAATTTGTGAAAATATCACAGAATACTAAAATAAATATCTCAAATTGATATTTAATTATAGGGTTAATGCTGCAGCTTTATATTAAGTACAAAACAGATGAATTACATTCAACCATTCTAATTAGGGAGGCAGCAATACATTTCATGGCTTATGCATAGAAAATAGTTCATTGGATTGCCCTGGAATTTACTAATGTATGAGAATACAGTAGATTTAAGGTTTGTCCATGCTAGCTGAGTTAGAAAGGTTCAGAAGTGCTTTAAGATAGTTTAGACTGTAATGAGGGATACCAGTTCTTCAACAATCATTCTCAGCTTTTTTAAACATATCTTCTTTAGGGGGGTTGAGTCTTTCAGTTGATTGCTGTTTGTATTGCATCTTTGTAATCTGTCTCACATGTAATTTGTATCCACATAACCAACCTTTCTTCCCCTCCCCTTTCCCCTATCCACCTCACCACAATTTAAACCATATATTATAGTCGCTCTCTGCATCTGATGAAGTGAGCTACTGCTCACAAAAGCTTATGCCTTTTAATAAAGTTTGATAGTCAGAAACAGTGTTACTAGACTCCTGAGTTTTTGCATCTTTGGGGAAATACTTTGTGTTCAGTCAAGATAAATGTCTGCACTGTACTTTTCCTAGTAATACTATAACATGTAATCTTTATTTAAAGTGCCGTTTTTCAACCTATTTTATCCCACGGCTGTTCAAGATGATCAAAGCAGATGTGCTTTATTTGCTACTCAGCAAGCGCATTAGCTGCAAAAGTTACCTTTTTAGAGTGATGGAATGTAGATCCCAGTGAGGGGAATAAGAGACCAGGCCATACCACCATAGTGCAATGTTCAAAACATCTGTTTGACACTGTCATTATCTGTGCTGTCTACCTGCCACTCCAGGTTGCTTCTCTTAATTATTTCCTGTAGTGTCAGATGATAGCTTATAACACTCAAACAGAATGAAAGACATTTGGGGTCCTTTCAGATACTCTGTGAGCTCTATTTGACATCTTCATTAGATTTCTTTCTCCCCATTTGTTCTCTACTTGCTAAATATAAAATAAGATTTATATAAATTCTTACCATTCCAAATGAAGTATGATTTCTTATTAATCAAGATATTTCTTCTTGGCTTTTTCTGTTAAGTTTTTAATTTTCCATTCAAAGTTGCAGGCAAAGCCATCTCAAAATATAGTAATAGTGCATTAACAGCAACAGCAGCAACAACAGTAACAACACTATTTCAGTCTAATGTATTCATTTCAAACTATATGGAAATTATCACCTTGAAGAGGCAGTCTCTCAACCAATTTATTATTTAGACAGTCCAGCTATACATGGCACCTTAGGGTTGATCTTGGTTCTAATTTCACAATATAATATGTTACAAAGCTCTCCTTTCTGCCTTTAAACCTAAGAACTAAATAAAACATATCTAATTTATAACAGTTCTTTACATTGTAGTTAAGGAGTGAAATGTAATTGGACACTGGCACTGATATAACAATGTAATCACTAATTGCACACCTGATCATGAATTGAAATTTCTTGGTATCTGGCATAGTCCAGTATAACTTGACCCAAGACAGTAATCAACTTATGCGAGGGCTCCATCAATAAATTATTTAATGTGTGAATATGCCATCATGAATGCACCATAACAGAAAGGATTTCATACCATGACATACAACATGAAATATAATTCATAATAATACAGTCAGGCCATGTATGCATTTGCTGGTCTGGCCTAGCTGACCAAGATGAAGGAAGACCTTAATAAAATCAGATCACAGACAAAAGATAAAGAAATCAGATGATCTACATAATAGTGAAATAGATCCAAATTACTGGCAGCTGGATGTTTGAGCTGACTATCATGGAATGCACTGCATTTGAGAAAATGTCAGATGAAATATAAACTCTGGCTGAGGTATTCTACAACTTCATTCATTTTGTGCTGATAGTGGGTGAGTCAAGCAATCCATAGCCTTTGGTGATGAATACTTCTTTTATTCTCAGGCCTACATTAGGTTCATATATAACACTATCTCTCCAAGAGCTGACAGTTTGTTGGAATGGGAGCAAGGAGCAACACCGTCTGCAGCTCTCGAGACTCAGATACATAATCTGTAGGTTGATATGCAACTGCTGGACAGGTGAGCCTTCCTGAACTGATATACCCTTCTGGGTATGTTGGATTTCAGTAGCCCAAATTCCCAACCAGCATAGTGAATGACCATCTTGGTTAGAGTTCTATGGGTTGTATGTTCTAGGATAAGCATGATCAACAGTGCTTCACAAGCCATACATAGAAGTCCCCATGGAAAGCTTCAGCACTTTCCTGTGACCTTGCTACTGAATGTTCTACTGCCACAATCAAAAGACTCTTGGTGGTTTACAATATCATATAACACATTAGAACAGCCATAGTACAATAATACAATTAAATCTGAAAAATAAAAATACAACACAATACATTTAAAAAATTCATAATAACAAAGGGAAAGATAAGTACCAATAAACGGAAGACAACATATCAAACTGAAAAACTCTTCTAAGTAGTTAGCTTTGTTTTCAACAATTTAAGAAAATATTAATAAAGGGGGGGCTGATTAATAAAGGGGGGGCAGGTAGAAGGGTATTTCAAAGGACAAGCACAGCAGTGGAGAAGCAGTGTGCCTTCATCCCCCAACCCCCATTATCTCATGAAAGTAGCAGACCACTAGCAGGTTCTGCTGGGATATGTGTGTCAGGTGGGTCGAGACTAGTTGGAGAAGATTGTCCTGGGGATATCTCAGAACCAAGCCACTGGGACTTTAAAAGTCAAAACAAGCACTTTGAATTGCTGTGAGAAACTAATAGAAACACTTGTGTTCCATGTAGGGTTTGGAGTACAAGTGTTGTATGTTCATGTTGCTAAATAACTGATCCACTGCATTCTGGACTAACTTAAGCTTTTGGGTGGTTTTCAAAACAGCCCTATGGAAAGCACATTGCAGTAGTTCAGACAAGAAGTAATGATGGCATGAGTCACAATGTCATTTCAACCATGAACATGGTGACACTTTCAAAAGGCTCTAACAAGTTGTGAAATTTATCCTTGTCAAATCCATTGTGGTTTTTGTGCAGCAAGTCTTGTACATCTATGTCCCTAATTTATTTTTTCTTTGATAACCCTAGCTCTCTTTTTAAAGCTTTAAGGTTTTTCGAATTCCCTCATCCCATCTAAACATACATCTTTACTAGGTGCAGGCCCAATGTTGGAATTAATACCATTTGCAGCACATTCAAAGGTTTTTAAATTGCAAAAAATGTGATTCCCAGATTATTTAGCTTCTATGAATATAATGGCAATACAATGTGCATAGGTTCTTAATCCCTGCTATAACAGTCATCTGGAAACATTTATGCACACACACTTTGGTGACAGGTGGACTGGCTCCAAGGAAAGGTGGTGAGTGGATTGGTGCAAAAGAAGCCTGCGACAGAGGCTGAGAAATGCTGCATCTCTTGAATTCTGATTAAAAGATACACATGCTTTCAGTCAGATACACTTAATTAGGCAAATATTTTTAGATGTTAAATTACGAGTCTAACTCTGAGCAGGCCAAGTCCCCATGAACTGATTCAACTGCTATTTATTTATTTATTTATTTATTCATTCATTCATTCATTCATTCATTCATTCGATTAATAGTCCTCCCATCTCCCCCCAATGGGGAACTCTGGGCGGCTCACAAAGTACACATATTTATACAATGAATCCTATGACCAGCAGGGGTCACTAGGGGGGTCATCCGGGCTTTTCCTCCTCCGTAGATCTTCCTCGCCGATCGTATCGCTTGTTGCTCACGCCGGCTGCATTCGGAGATTCAGGCAACACCGGTATTTTCCTCCCCAGCGCAGCACCGCCGGTTCCTCCCGTCTAAATGGGAGTACCCATTTATCTACTCGCAGATGTAATAGCTTTCGAAATGCTGGGTTGGCACACAAGCTAGGACAAGGGACAAGAGCTCACCTTGTCCCGCGGAGCCGGGCTCGAACCTGCTGGAGCGCCGATCATTTCTGACCGGCAAACTAATTACTCTTCTCTGGATAGAGCAACTGCAAACAAGGAGCTATTATCCTTTTCTGGCTCCAAATTAGTTTCCTGCTACAACCTTGGAGGTGGGAACAGGGTGGCAAGAGCAGAGTGATGGGACCAGAACTACCCTTTCCTTAAACATTCAACTCAGATTCACCTTCAGGGAGTTTCAGTGCTTGAACGGAATGTCCAAGGGCCCATTCATGAGAACATAAGACCCCAAACCTCATTTGATCCAACATTTTGTTTCTGGAGTAATCATGCACATGACCTTGGAAAGCCCACAAGCAAATAATGAATACAATATATCTTTTCTTTCATGTTCCCTCACAAATTATATTGATACACTTACTGCTTCTGACACTGGAAATAACACCAGATTATCACGATTAGTACCACTGATAATACAAATATGAATGTTTTCCTAACCTATCCCTTTATAAATCCATCCAAGTTAGTAGGCATCAATCTATCTTGTGGTAGTGAATTTCTTCCTTAACTATGCACTGTGTGGACATTTTTTAGCTGTGTATCTCCCATCCTCCAGCTTCCTTAGATAACCCCTGTTCTAATTATAGGAGAGATCATGCAATGAATCCATATTTGATATAAAATGGATAAGGCTACCAGATTTCATATTCCCCCAAAGAAGGCACAATTACATATCAATGTGCATGTTAATTTATATAAAATTTACATAACTTGCATGTTATTTTGCATATCTTTTTAGACACTTGGCTCCAACAACCTCAGACCATAGCTTTGGTTGAGTTTTACCGTTTCTTGCTTTCAATCATGTGTAATATTCTTTTTTTTTTAATCCTTTATTTCACTTGTGTAACAAATAACACAAACACAGCCCATTGGTAGTTATTTGGATAGAAGGCCTAAATCATCAGGAGAAGAGTAGTGTTAGACAAAAACAGAGCATCAGTAATGTAAATCATTGTAATTTTAATAGCTATGATGTGTGTCAGTCCCACTAGGTAGACCAGACCAGAAAATCAACTCCGCAGAAAGGCTAAAACTGCTTTTATTGAGATTGTCTATCATAACAGAATCTTGTAAGTAATTGTACTATTCCTCCTTCTCCTCCTCCTCCTCCTTTAGTGAATTAGGGAAGCATCTGCCTGAACCACATCCGAACATTATCTTGTTCTGGACTTCAGTCCCTTTTCCCCAGGCAACAGATCCTGCTTATCTCTGTCCAGGTCATCTTCCTTGCTGACTAGAATGTGCTAAAGCACTATGCAAATGTCTGCCCCTCAACTTTTTTTAAAAAAAGCTCTCAGTCACCTTCTGTTTATTCCCACTATGCCCCCAGTAGCACAACCGAACCAATTATTCCAGTGCACCAGTTACTAAATTACAATTATACTTCACATCTGCTATGACTTGGATACCATGGTAGTAATAGTTTTGAAGGATGTTATCTCTCCCATGTGCTTATGCAGTCACAATAGGTACATTTCAATAATGTGGAGTCCTTAGGGTTCTCTGAGCTTGGTTCTTTTCTTGCAAACGTTTCATTACCTGGCTAGGTAACATCTTCAGTGAGAAAATGGGATGGGATTTGCTCTCTATTTATGTGCTGTGGCTTGCCTTGCCAGTGCTGGTGGGGGTGGGGGGGTTTGTTTTGTTCCTTTGGTAGTTCTTTGATTAACATATGTTTACTGCTTGATTGTGTGCCTGGTGGTAACCTTTGCTTATCTGGGTGATGATTGCTGGAGATGATTGCTGGTGATTGATTGCTGGTGAGGAGATCTTCTGGTCTTTTGTCTCTTTTGAACAGTATGTAGATGCTGTTTATGTGTCTGTTAATTGCTGCCTTGTCTGAATACCAGGCTTCCAAGAATTCTCTTGCATATTTGCACATTTCAATAATATAACCGGAGTATTTGGACAACATCTTAGATAGTATGTGCTTGAGCCTTGATTTTCTTGGTTGAAGATGTCAGAGTGTTTGTACCTCCATCCAACAATCTTAGGTCTTGGTTTTGTTGAAGTTTTTTGTTTTTTGTTTTAGATGCTCAAGAACTCCCTTTTCTTGTCAGTGAGGCTTAACCAACCCTTTCTTGGTCTAACTTTAGGATGTTAGTGGATGTGAAAGCATTTCACAAACATATTATCCCTGGCCTGCACTGATTACAAATATATTTACAAACATATTTCACAGGGCTAGTGATTACTGTTCAAGCCTTAAGTAGTTTAGGTCCATTCTGCCCAAACCAGTTGAGATATCTGCTCTTCTCTGTATCCAAATATGGCTAATATTATTTATTTATTTCAAATATATTTATAATATCTGCTGGTCATATTTTGGGAAGTTTCCAAAAAGAATTAAGCAATAGATCCCAAGAAAGTTATAAAAAAATGAAATTTTACAATAGTTTAAAGGTGGCCCAAATCTGTCATCAGAATTAAAACTGATGCCATGTCTTGCATGGCACCAATAGCATGGTAAACAGAAGAGCCTGAATCCCATTTCCATTGCTTCTCAAGCTTCCTACTCTACCTCAGGGACTCATGCAGGTAGCAATCACAGAAGTTCTTTCCAATATTGCAGCTTGCAAGATCCTTCTGTTGCTGCTGGATGGTTGGGATGGGCTCCTGGAAATTTTCGTGGATATAGGGTGTATACTCAGCACTTGGAATTCCATTCCCAAACAGGGACTGTCCTGGTAAAACTGATCATCCAAGAATTGACCTCTAAATCTGGTATCTGCTTGGAAATCCATTCATGTTCATCTCCAGATGCACTTTTTGGTAAGTATGTTATTACTGTAATGAATACTCATTCCAGAAGTGAAATACATCTGGAAATTAAACCAAAGCAAGATTTTCTCACCGAAAAACTGGTAAAGGCTGCTTTAGCTTACAAAGGACACAACAGGCATCTAGGCAACTACTTGAATATTTCAGAATGTATTAAAAACAAACTTTCTGTTATGATGAATGTGCCACTGTATATGAACATATGGTGGGGGTTGAAAAGTGATACAATAAAATGGCATATGCTTAAGGATTTTCACATTATGATTCTGTAGTTCTTCTTGCCCTCCCTCCTCCCAAAAGGAATCAGCCAATCTCTCCTTTATCTTTCACAAAAAGGCTGCAGAATAATGCAATTTAAAGTAAAACCCAAGTTTTCATATTGTCCTTTATTCCAAAAACAATCACCAGCTGTCATTTTTACTGCTAAATGTACAAGTTGGAACATTAACACATTGTTAATGAAAAAAGTAACATTACTGCAACACTTTTGCCTTTGTAAACTGGAGCCCTTTGCATAATAAATCAATGAAATGGCAGCATTTCCATTTTCTTTCCTAGAACAGTTCTCAATGGCAGGTGGAATGTGGAAGACTGAAAACAAAATAGTTGAGTGTTCTTCCCTCCTTCAATGAAACAGGTAGCAACACATGTGCAAAATAAAAGGCACAGCAAAAAAAATGGTACATTCAGATGGCCTAGCATATTTTCTTTTTTGCATTTCCCCAAAGTCTGACTCTCATTCATGAGCAAGAACAGTTAAATCGTGAGTATCCTGTATAAGGTGAGAGCCCTGTGAATATCTCTATCACGTCCAACTTTTGTAGGTAGGTGTGGTTTAGAAGATACTTGCTTATTACAAAGTAGTTGAGTTGCATAATAATGGATGATTCTTCCAGATGTTCTGTTGCTGCAGACACTGGACAGTAATGGGCTAAGGAAATAATGACTTAACTCTGTTTTGACCCTACCCATAACCCTAAAGGATGAGTGTTTCCTTCAAACAGAGGTCAAATGAAGAATGGCTGCCTACTGGTTGGTTTATAACAGAACTTAATTGCTTATAAATCTTGTGTTACACGGTTGCTGCTTATAAGTGAATATTATACACTAATGTGAATAAGATACAAGGATAGACAGACAGAAAAGTATTCTTACTGTCAATGCATCCACATCTCTGGGACTCATGGAGAGGAGAAATGTTCACTTATGTATTCTGAGAAACAATCTTGTCTTTGTTTTCATTGATGCATCATAATTTCATCAACCTTTAGTACCAAAGACATTTTCCTTCCAGCCAAATGCCATATAAAGTGCTACAACTGATTGCTCATTTGATTGTTTTCTGGGCAGAAAACTGTAAAGACTATATCTAATAGCTTTGCCCAATAACTAATGTTGTCAGTACTGAGGATTTTGAATTATTCAGGGCAGTTTTATTGAACTAATACATGCACACGTTTATATGAACATATAAAATCACATATCAGCAGACCTGTTTTCATATTTCATGTGAGTTGCATAAAGAAGGCTTTTGTTTGTTTTTAGTGAAACTAGGACATATTTTATTACACTGAGACTGATTAATGATTTCACTTCTAAATGATTTCCACATCAACAGAACGTATTAAAGATACATAAATATTTAAATAGTAAAGTAACGTTCTTTTTAAAAAGGAAGGACAAAGCTTAAAAGGACATGAAACAAAAACAAAAGTGTGTAAAATCTGGTTTCTATGGAAATAATCAAGAGCTAACTTTTTATTTATTTGCAGTTATTTATGTAAGTGAATAGTGTTAGTACCTGCAAAGGATATACTGAGGCACGGTAGTGTGCCATAAAGACTGGCCTGTGACTTTAAAAATCTGAATATATATATTCAACTCAAGGTGGCGAGCATACCTAATACTCACTCCTCCTCCTTTCCCCACAACAGCCCTGTGAGGTGGGCTGGGCTGAGAGAGAGTAACTGGCCCAAAATCACCCAGCTGCTTTCATGCCTCAGGCAGGCCTTGAACTCACGGTCTCCTGGTTTCGAGGCCAGCCCCTTCACCACTATGACAAATTGGTATATGGACTGGAAGGATCAGATTGGATCAGTCTGGAGTAGTGAAGGACGCTATGAATCCTCAGCAGATCTTCAGCTATATGGTGATATAATTCTGTTAATTATAAACCCTGAAATGTTATTTATTTATTCATTTTTATTTGTATCTTGCCTTTCTGCCCAGAAGACACTTAAGATGTTTACTGTTGTTCCATTTTCTTCCATAAAACTCAGGCATTATTCTGCATATGGATACTGATATTTCATCTACGGTTTCCAAGTTAACACATAACAGTACAACATTTTCACTCTTACACATGCCAAACACATGTTATCATGTTCATACTCCAGATTTTTGCATTTTGTACTACCCAACCAACTGATACGCCCAGTCTGAAGTCCTACTAAACACCTCAAAACCAACATGACTTGTTGAAAACCAATGCTGAGGTGTGGGCATTCTGCAAGTATGCACTATTCTCCTTAGATAAAATTGCATATATTCTTGCTACATTCTGGCAAGCCTTTGTGAAATTATGAGAAAAGGTTATTTTAAGACACAAAATTCTGTCTCTGAATTACTGGCATTTACATCTTAAAAAAGATCTGTTCAGGAAATGTTCTTTCTGGATGGCTTCATAGCAGCCCCTGTCTTTTCATGCCATGAAGGTAATGATTTGTGAAGGGGGTACAGACCAGACCTACAAAGATTAACTTTGCAGTGATCTTACAGAAATCAATGTTTGATTTATAGTTGCCACTTGCAACTAATTAACCAAACAAAATTCCCTAAAACCTTGTGCATGACTCACCATTCTGTACAATATATGGCTGAGAATCTGTGGGAGTTTCTTCTATCCATAACAACACTGACTATTTTAAATAGTTTTCAATCAGGAGACTGTGGAAGCTATAGTTGGACTCCTTAGCCTCTTGGCTCCAGTGGGCACTTCTACATTTTTAGTACAGTCTGGACAGGATCCCTGTTACCTTCTATGGCTCCTGGGACACTCACTATAAAGCTCTGATTAATTTTGTCTTTCTCTTCCCCATCTGATGGACACATTTACAAATAAACCACAAGGATGCAGCCATTGATTATTCTGGGAAATGTGTTAAGCAGAGAAGGACTGACTGGCCAAAAGTCACCCAATGAGCTTCCATTGCTAAGAGTGGACTAGAACCTGTGTCTCCCTAGTCCTAGCCCAAAACCTTAACCACTGCAGCTCTCTGGCTCTTTTCTAAGGATATCTAAAAAGGACAATAGAAATGATGTTGCAGGTTTATTGCAGTGGACTGTAATAACCACTGATGATGAACTGAATAGATAAAGAAATCTGAAGTAAGACTGATTGATAATATGCTGCATGTTTTCTCTACTGACTTTTCTAAAATCATGACATAAAAGAAAATTCTGCTGTAACATCTCAATCTACACATACGTGCAACTGTGGGGGGTTGTTGGGTTGTATTGTGAAACAGATTCTGTGTACTCAGTATAGTATAAATATTATATGTATAAAGTATGTTCATATTACAAACAGTCAATATGCAACTTTTTGTTGCATTGCCTCATTACACCTTCTCAACCTATTGGCCAGAAGTGGCAATGATAGAGTCAAAATTGGTAGGTATTTCTCATCTTTGATTCCCTTAGCGTTTCCTCTTCGGGCTCGTCCTCATGTCCTACTACCATGGCATGAAGATTGTCAACATGGTCTCATGCCTTTTTTGTCTCATCCCATTTCCACCAGCTTACAATTGTTTTTAGCTGATCTGGTTTTAAAATACTGCTTTTTTTCTTCTCCTGATGTAAGTCTCAGCTTATGAATGATCTACCATGCCTCATGGATGATATAGGAGATAACAAGGTAGAGTGGTAGGATCTGCCTATTTTCTATTGGCCACTTTTGACCACTGCATTCATGCCCACTCCCATACAGTCACTGGGCACTGCCGCCTTTGGCTATTGGCAAATGACACACATACACTAAAGTGTGTGTGTGTGTGTGTGTGTGTGTGTGTGTAAAACACCACCACGTGAAACCTCTTTTCAGACAAAACAATGGGAAATCTGTAATACGCTCATTTGGGACAACATCAGCACAAAGCTAGCATGTATATGGTGTAACTTCTCCAAGTTCATGAATGAGGCATTGTAGAGGCCAAGGGGAGAAGACAGAAAACATTATTTTAAAACTGGAACAGCTAAGGTTGAATTTAGGATGCCTTCACAGTAGGCTGCAGATGACACAAAGGCAACATCATGAAGACGTCCTCAAAAAATGGTTAGTGGGATATTTCCAAGCTGTAGTTAGCCAGACATGCAGAAGAGTTAAAAGATGGAGATTCATTACCCCAATGAGAATTTGGGCTGTTATCATTGTGGGGAACTAATTTGCTTGCCAGAGAATTAAAAATATACTTGCTTAGAAATATAGAAATTCTTACTTGTTCTCCCCAAAATGGTAGTTCTGTATTCCTAGAGATCAGATTATTGGACAAGAGAAATGAAAACAAAGACTTCCCATAATCAGAAAACATATGGGGTGATTCTACATTGATGGTTCAAAGCATAGCTTTTCTTTTTTTCCAAAAACTGCATGGAGTTCAGCATGATTTGCAAGGCAGCTCAGAATGTCTTGAAATATTGGTAAAACTTGTTTATTTTAGTATCTGGGACACTGTTTCATTATGCAACACTCAACTTATCACTCATCAAGAATATATAATTTTGGATTGCTTTAAAAAAAATTCCTTTTTCAATCTCAAGAGAATGCATAACATGGAAACATAATTGTTAGGAATGTGACATTTAAAGAGATGCACTGTCTATGTGGCAAAGTGTGTGACTGTAAAGAATAAAGGATAATAAAAACAAAGCCAGCTGAGAAAGCATCAAGGCAGCCTCCTGACAACAGCTGAAATATAGCATAATTCTGAATATATAATTAGTGGGTGACTTTCTGAAAAGATAATTCTGGGATATCTCAAAATCTTGAGGGTTTAAGCAAACATTGGAGGCAAGGTGTAAGCAGCTGACGATTTCACTCTATGGCTTGAAGGAAACAATATTCTCTAAAACAACAATAGGGGTAATCTGTAATGCTCAGATCAAGTCCTGATTCTGAGACTTTTTTCTTTTTTCAGGCTTCTAGTGGCCTTGCCATGGCAGAGTCAGTCAAATTTAAATCACCAGTGGGGTGCGGGTAGGAGGAGGTTTTTTTTTTTAATTATGTAAAATTGGTTGTTATTTTAATGTTGCATCATTTCATATTTGGTTTTTGCATGTGGTATATAATTATATATATATTTACGTATTTGGAGGCTTTCCAGATGACTGCTTTACTCGACCAGCTGAATACTGGCTATTTTGATGAGACAGTTTTAACAGGCTTTCTTCCCACCCTTAGTTTGGCAGAAAAGTATGTTGACATAAATTGCATTGCCTTCATAGCAGAGTTTTAACGCATCTCAGTATTAAATGCTGCTGCTGAGCAAACATTAATATATAGTTATACCACAACACTTTGTGGTGCTATTAAGCACAAATTACTGCTTGGCTTTACAAGTAAGATTAAAAACAGATATTTCAAACAAGGATGGAGACTTGAACATTGCTTCATGTTTCAATAGATACATAAAAACTTACAGGCCTTAGTTATATAATTTGTTTATTCAGTGTCTTGAAAGATATACTAAGTCAGGAGGTAAAGATGATGTAAACTGTCAGGACCCACAGTGGAAGAGCCAGAGATGATGCATTAATCAATATGGAAGACTCTGAACTTTTCTATCAGCAAGGATTAAACTGGAGAATTACAGCCAAGAACCTTATCAGGATGGTCCAGGGTTTGCATAATGGACAATGCAACCCTAGGGTCTTAACCAATCAGAGGTGCATATCTTGAGTCCAGACCAATCAAAGATGAGAAGGTAGGTCCACCATAGCCTCTTTAAAAAAGGTATAAAATAGCAACCCAGGAACTCATACCTTCTATAGGAAGCCATGGAGATATCCTTGAAGAAACTATTTAGAGACCATGTACAAACATGGTTTGAGCCTAGGAAACAGGGAAAGTATTAGGAACAGACTCAGATTTGCTCTTTCCTAACTCCCTGGGCTATAAGAGGGAGGAAAGGAAAATGCTTGCAAAATTCTGTTACAATAGCCTGTCTCAATAAAGTATAGTTCTGGTCTCCTTGTGGAGTCTATTTCCTGTTTTCTGGTCAACACTGAAGGGCTGACATCTTTAGAATAACTCTGCTTTCTGACATGAGCCTCATTCTTCTTGTTGTGCTGAATCTGTAATCTTCCTTTCTCCATTGGACTGGCTAATTAAATGAACCAATAACAACTGCATAAAGATCCTCTGTGTGCTCTAAGATTGTAGAATCCATTTTATTAGAAACTTTGTCTAATTATCTCTGTTTGCTTCTCATTTGATTTATTGAATAAAAAGCACCGAAATCTAATTCCAGCAGCTGTGATTCTTCTCTCTCCTGCAGATCACCAAAGCTAGAGAAAGACATATGTGTTAAAACTATGAATGTCTCTTGTTTAAAAAGGGACATTTTATTGAGGGTGATATTCAAAGGTAAGGCTCTCACTAGAGTACATTTCTGTAAGCCTCTTAAAAGAGTCAAAATTTCAGCTGCACTGAAAGTGCAGAAAAGTATGTTGACATAAAATGCTGTTAATTCAGGAGCAAGGATTTCCTATCCTTATGGGGAAAGTATAGTTCCCAGAGCTTCTGTTAGTTATGTAAATATAAATCATTTTTAGCCATAGGATGCTAGGTGTTGGCATTGTGCATCCTAGGCTTATGGAATGACTACAATATTCAAGGGCAAGTTAATCAATGGGTGGTTGAACCTAGACACTAGCTAAAACAAAAGTCAGAGGCAGACTGTCCCGACTATGTTTATTTTCCTTGGAGAGGACTCTCCTCAGACAGACAGGTAAACTGCTGGCCTTACAACTTCTATGTCAGGATAGTTTCAGAGCAGTGATTGGTGGATTTCCTGCCATCTTTCCCCCTTCCACCCAGTGACACCTACTGGTGGGAAAACAACTACCAATTGTTCTCCTAATTGGGGGATCCTGGGTGCTCTCTCCCCATCCTGTGCTCCTGTTATGCTCCATGAAGATTTTTTTTTTTACACATTTATTGATCTCCTTGAGTTCAGTTAGATGAGAACTAAAGGAGAGGAGAAGGGAAAAGCTCACACCTTCCTCTCCTCTTGAAATTCTGAGGTATTCCTTGGCTTTCAAATCTTCAAAGCAACAAAATAGAAGAAAAGGTGTTGATTATCGGAGAAAACAAAGGCCAAATAAATGAACAGCCAAAGCTGCTGAGTTGCACATGTTCTAAAACATCTTGATTGGAGAGGGCAGTGTGGGTCCAAGGATGGTGACCAATTCTTGAATTAATTGAACCAAGATTGTCACAAGGCTGAACCACATTGTCACAAGGTCCAATTTGCACCCACATGGGTAATATCCTTCAGGGTCTTGGAAACTATTTTTTGCTGAAATGTACAATAGTGGTTGGGTACTATCCATACTGGGAGAAGCGGGTAAAATAGCCACCTCCCAGGTGAGAAATAGACTGGTTGATCTCCAAGGATGGTGTTAATTCTGCATTAAAAACAAATAAATAAACAATCCCAGCAGATAGGTTACTCTGTGCATGACAGGTGTCCAGGGCCTCTCACAACCCAAGCCAAAATGGCCCGTGATGGCAGAAGCCAGTGAGTGAACATTGATCTTTACCCTCTGGCCAGCAGCATCATTGAGGCACTGGGGATTATGCATATGGAAATTTGTGTCAGAAGAACAGGAAAAACACTGTTTTCACACTGGGAGAACTCAAGATGATTCTAGACTGCCTTTGGAATGGGCTGAGGATGAGACAGAGATGGCATCAGAAAGTATGTCTCTTAAAAATGGATAGTAAGGCATCTTCATGCCGTGGCATGCTGGATGGGAGAATGACCCCTGAATTTATCTCAGACAGAGATAAATCATGGCCCTTCTCCAGTACTGACTTAAAGTGCCACTCCTTCAAAAAAAAAAAGTTCCTATTGTCAATTCTTACTCTATCTCTATTGGGCCTATTCCATGTCACTGACAGATGGGGGTGTCCAAATTGGTGAATGTGTATAGACAAGGTTTTGTCCTCTGGAGTTGCTGCTATTCCTGTTCAGCATGCCACTTGCCAGGGCACTGCAGCAGGAATGGAGAGCATTCTGTCTACTCTGGCACCCTAACCCTAACCATATCACTTCTGGATATCTTACAAGTTTAAAATAATGTGAAATTGTGTCTGTGTGTCTGTGTAAAGTCACCAGAACAAAGAAATAGCCCCAGTGAGGAGGAGGCAGACCCTGCTATGATTTTGCCATTAACTATATTGTATCTTGTAGAGCTGAAACTGAGTGGGTCCTGGCCATCCGCTGCTTGTGCTTATTATGGGAGAATGGGGAGCAACTGAAACTGACAAATATAGGTAAAGCAGACAATGAGAACAAATATGCCCCCTCCACTTCCTATCTTGTTGGAAGAGAACGTTTAAGGTCAAAAGCAGGTGACAGTCTGAAAGACACTCAGGAAGAAAGTGCAAGCAGAAAAAGAAAAGGCTGGAAGAGAGGCTGAGATATTCGAGATGCTGACTAGTGGCCAAAGGAGTGGCAGCTTCTCAAAACTCTCCAAACTTACCTCTGATTGAGTCAAGGTCACATGACTTAAGGTGGTGAAAAGTAACAGTTTTTGTATATCTTGTAACTGTGTACTGGGATGGCACTGGAATATGGGGAAAATATATTTACATCAGTACAGCACAGTATTAGTAAGCCTGTTTCACTCATGGGCTGGAAATGAGTGCCAATGTCATGAGCACTAGGAGGAAATTGTTATTATCAGTGCATGACTGAGCTGAATTTTACAAGGAAAAACTGATATTTCTTATCCCATGTTATTGTCATCCATATTAACCTATGGTAGAGATTTATCTTCATATCCTTCCCTCCTCAGCTTCAGCATTTCATGTCTGTCTGAAACAAGGACACTATGACATCTGCAGACTTTGGGAGGAAGAAATGGTGCACTGAAGACAGCTCCACAAAGAGCAGAGCCAACAACTACAGCAGAATGAAGAGCCAGTGAGTAGACAGTTCTTCAAAACCTCTCTGGACAAGGAGAGGACTTGAGATCACCCACAAATGTTCCAAGAAGACCATAAGATTGTGGTCTCTGGGGGGTTTAGAGCTCTGGGAGATGAGGGAGTAGCCATCTTGCTCAAACTGCAGTACACATAATTAAAAATGATGTTGGGTTTGCACACTTCCTTTTCTAATCACTTTCAGAAATTGCTTGTTAACTGCTTTTTCAGCTATTAAAAACCTTTGGATTGACAAGTTTTACAAGTGAGTTTCCTTCAATCCATAGTGAAAGAAAGTTTTAACTACAAGTTTAAGAACTTATTTATTTATTTGGTAATGAATAGCAAAAGGGTGATTTAAACTTTGATTTTAGAAAGTTACAAATGGACTAAGGGTCCAGAAAAATTTGAAATGACATTTTGGAATTAATTATAAAGAATCCTTCCCATGGGAAAATGCTTTTGTTTTGAATTAAAAAAAAAAATTAAAAGATTTAAAAAATTGGACACTAGAGGGAACTAAAGAGGAAAATAAAGATTACAATTAAAGGAGAAGAACACATAAACCCAACTTAACAGAATGAAGCAAAATATTCTAACATTGGACATATTGAAGGATATTTTTGAAAAATGGACTCATGAGCGCTAGGAGGAAATTGTTATTATTGTCTCTCTATGGAGAGACTGTGTCTAAAAGATATTATGGAAGAGGAACAAGTTTTACCTGACAAGATCGAGACTGAGTTGAAAGTGGCTTTACAAATGACAGGCTACAAGAATGACATGGAAAAATATGTTTCACTGGACATACAAAAGAAATGGGCTGATGTCCTAATAATTAAAAGGGATATACAAAGAATAAACCAAGAGAGTAACCTGGATAATTTTCCTATATTGGATTTACAAAAGAGACTTGTTAAAGCTTTGAAAAATCTTGTGAGAAGGACAAAAAAGAAATGAAAAAAAAAAAAAATCAAGTTCTAAGACATTATTTGAATGGATTTAAGATTAAGATCGTTAGAAATAAAAGAAAGGAATATAAAGTTGGCTTATCTGATCAATGTCAAAATAGATATGTTGTTATTTCTGGTAACCCTTAATGGACTTTTGCTGATATCAAGACTGAAATGATGATGCTTTGTGGATCTGTTTATAGATAAGAGATAGGATATTGGAAGAAGAGATCATTTGCTGTATTTTAAGAGGAGGTGATATTATTAAAATTGTTTATATTTTTTGTGATGAAGGGGGAAGTTATTTCTTTATATATTTCTTTTTTTTTCTTTACTATATTCTTACTTTTCTTTCTTTTCTCTTTTTCCTTTTTTTTCTTTTCTGTACCTTCTACTCTTTCTTTTTATTTGATCTTTTTTTAGTTTGTATTACTTTTTACTGTTGTAATTATAATCTTTAATAAAATTACTACCAAAAAAAAGGACACTCCATGCAATAAAACTCTCTCTCCCCCACCCCAACGTTTAGTATTATCCAAATATCCAAATCTATATAGCAACTACATACTAATGTTTGTTTATACCTTATTTAAAATTGATTTTCTTTCAGTGCCCCCCGAAAGACTTTTTTATATACATTTAGAAGTATATATACATTTAGAAGTATAGATCTTAGAAGTAAACACACAGCCATTCCAAATGATTTTTATATGTAGATTTATTATTTAATGCATTATGATGATGTCACTGTCACATCCAAGAGCTAGTGTTTAAACTTTTAATGATCTACTCCACTTCCTACCTCTTGGAAGGGACTGCACTTGCAAACAATTACCTTATTTCTTCCTTAAGATCTTTCTACTATACTTTTTGAGTTTGAATGTTGAGTAAAACTATCTTATTGTGAATAAAAGGAAGGTTTTTTTTAATTGTTCAAATGCAATGTTGGGAGGGTCCTGTGAGTAAATGGCAAGGAGACTCATCATTAATGGTCAGCAAAGATCTTCACATTCCCTCCATCCCATGCTAGCAAATGCAATTTGTGTTTTAAATACTGACACAGAACCATAAAAGTATGAACATGTCAAAATTAAACTGCTCATTTTCAAAGCTTCAGTAATAGATGAGCTGACTGTGTTGTGTCTTCATTCACCATGCTTTGTTCTGTTTTTTTCATTGAATCATCACATATCCATAATTTAATGCAGTCATCCAAACACATATTTTGTGCAAGCTTTGCTGTTAAGGAGCTAGTTTAGTTTTCATAGGAAAGACACACATAGGAGAGAAAGGAAGGGGCACAAATGGACTGGTTTTAGAGGTGAGGTCTCAAGAAAATAATCAGAAAGGACACTGGGAAGAAAGGAGGTAAGCTGCAATAGGGGTAATGGCTGGGAACTAAGATGGACTACTACAACTTTAAGCAGTTAAAGAACTATTGTTTTAATAAAGAACAATGTTGGCTGGTAAACATGAGTTGGGCTGGGCAGTGTTTACACTGCTGAAGGTTTGTTAATTTGAAGACAAATCTGAGGAAGTTTGATATAGAGAGTTGTTGCACTTGTTCCAGAAAAGAATGCTGAAGACTCAATGAGAAAGATTTATTGTGGGACATGGTCTACCCTGCACTGATGGAAGCAAAGGGAAGGACAATTCAATGTTTTACCTTTAAGAGAAAAGCCAGCTCCCAGCCTAATTCCCAAAACATCAACACCAATCTTTGTAAGGCCTTCCTTAACTCTCAGGAAACAGGTAGAATTAAGAATAGAACAATGGACATATATACTAGGTTTGCTTCATAATCTACAAATATGTATTCTTAGAATTGCTTCAGGCTGCAGTGCTAAGTATAAAAAAAATGTGCTCATTTTACCATCAGATTTACTTATCTTATTACTGTTGGTCACATAGTCAGCCAGATGTTTAGACTGGACTTGGCATTTTTATCCACCTATTGAGTCATTCCCAACAACCTGGGATAGGCAGATGTTTATTATTATGGTTGGCCGCACAGTCAGCCAGATGTTTAGATTGGATTTGGCATTTTTAGCCACCTATCGAGTCCTTCCCAAGGACCTGGGATAGGCAGGTCCAGCCCCTGAACCCATCAGCAGACACAGGAAAAGAGGGAAATGCACCTTTAAACTTGAAAGAGCTAAAATGATTAAGCTGCTTCCATTGTGGGCTGGAGATGAGATGAAGACAAGTTAGCCAGGCCATTTTGTGTGAGTTAGAGGGATGTGAAGACAAGCTCTAAGATTTTTTCCAAACAGTTTTCTTTTATATAATGCTTTCCCCTCTTTTTTCTATGAGATAAACTTCATGATATAAATGCTTTAGTTTTGTTCATAAAACTGCATAATTCAGAAATATAAGGTTTGAAATATAACATTGTAATTTGGAAAGTGTTGTTTTGCTAAGAACGAAGTTACCTCCCATCCCTAATTTTACTTATTTTCCAGTTATGGCTTTTACTATATTATAAAATTAAAGCTATGAAGTAAATCCTTTACATTAACAAAGAGCACATCTAATTTACAGTAGATGTATTACACTCCTGATTACAAGCCAGGTGATAGGAAAGTTTTGCCTGTTATAGTTCTCTCTCTTTCTGTGTATATATGTCTGCGATATAAATATCACCCCCTACCTTGGTGCCTGTTAAAGCATTTGATAAATTGATGGAATAGATAAATAGATGGATTTCAAGTTTTGTTTCCCAAAAAAGCCTTTCTCATATAAATTCATTTATATGAAGACATAACTGGTGAAAATCAGACTGTATCTTTATAATTCCATTAGTGATCATGAGGAAAGTGGGTCTAGTCGATAGGTAATTTCTGATTTGCTGTCTGAATGCAGAATATCTGTCCTGAATTAGACAAGGTTGTAATCACTTTCCCCCAAAAGTCTAGCTTTCACTTACTCCTCACATTGTATAAAACTGGCTCAAAAGGAGGAGGAGGTTCAAGGAGGGCCTGCCTATACACATGCAAAGAGAAGGCTGAGAAGATCTCTCTCCAACATCCACCCTACAATGATCATGTGCTAAAACCTAAGAGTTTATTTAAGAGGTAATATGTGACAAGTTCAGAGATTTGGCTTCAATATTTTTATTAAAGCAATTTCTCATAAAACCTTCCCCATGTGCAAGGTTGCATGTACTTCTTGTATTTCAGGATTGGTATATGTTTATTAAGCTCTGTATTTCTGATTTTGGGCAGAAAGATCCAAAGCACCATCCTCTCTAGCTGTCCTACAGCTTGGCTCTAGGGAGAGTTCTGAGTACAAAGACCAAGAAGACTGAGAGTTGACTTGTCTACTGGCAACCTGTCATAATTAACTGCTATTGGGGCACCCTTGAAAGAAGTACTCTGCCAAGAAGGCTGTAAAGTATGACTCTGGGCAGTGCAAAGCATTTGAAAGAAGTGCTTTGCAAAGCATGTTAGTATAAATGAAACTCCTTTTCTTGAAGCATTAAAGCAGCCACATTCATGTGGGCATGATCATTTACAGAAGAATGCATTGCTTGGCAGGAGCCAGCATATATTTATGAAGAGTAAGATGTGCCAAAATCAATCACTTTAGTTGTGCATGGGGATATGGTGGACATAGTGTACAGCAGCTTCATTTCAACAAAGCATTCAACAAAGTCTCTCATAAGGTTTTAGTGGAGAAGATGGCAAAGTATAGGCTCAGCTCTAATACCATTAGAGTCATACAGAGCTACATGAGTCCAGCAAGTATATAGCCATGGCTCTGCATCACGTTTGAAGGAAACATTGAGTGGCATACCACAGGCCTCTGTTTAAGGTCCTGTACTCTTCACCATATTTATAATGACTTGGATGAAGGATTACAAAATATGATTATTTGCAGATGACACAAAGGGAGATAGTGTCAAAATTCAGGAAGATCTTGACAAGCCAGAACAATAGGCAGAAACAAACAAAATGAGTTTCAACAGGAACAGACACAAAGATGTACTTTTGGATAGAAAAAAAAAAGGGAGGGATAGTATAGAGTGCCTTGCGGGGCAGCAATGCATGCAGAAAGCATCTGGGCATTTTGATGGATCATAAGCTGAACATGAGTCAGCAGTGAATGATGCAGATGATCTTGTCAAGATCAAGAGAAGTCACTCTTTCTCTCTATTCTGCATTGGTCAGACTGCACCTAAAATACTGCATCCATTTCTGGGCACCATATTTTAGGAAAGACATTTACTAACTGGAGCATGTTCCTAGGAGAGCAATCATGATAATAAGGTCCAGGAGGTAAAAACTTATGTGGAATTATTGGAAGTGCCGGGTATGTTCAGCCTTGAAAAGAAAAGACTATGGGGCAACATGATAACTGTTTCCAACCATCTAAAAAGCTGACACAAAGATGACAGGTCAGGTTGTTCGAAGTTGTTCCAGAAGACAGAAGAAGAGATTACAACATGATAGATTTTAGCTGGACAACAAGAAACAATCCTTAATGGTAGGAGTCATTCAACATTGAAGCAAACTGCTCCAAAGGTGGGTACACTCTCCCTCACCTGACATATTTAAACAGAATCTGGATGGCCATCTGTCAGGAAAGCTGTGTTAATAGAATTCTGCACAAAGGAAGGGGTTAGGCTAGATTCCAAGGTTGCTTCTAACCATTATATTCTAGAATTCTGTTCTAAATCTGTCTCCAGTTGTCTGTGTGTGCATGCACAGATAACACTTCTGCTGGGAGTACCAGAAAAGCAGTGGAGCATATACACACGATTAGATTAGTAGCATTTAACATTAAGAGAACCCAAATCATGTTATGCGGGGATTCAGGAAGCATTGAATGAACACTGTTGATTGCCTCTGTTCCATACTAGAATAACATAAGTTTCCAGAAACTGTCCACACAAAGGACAAAACTGATAATAATATTGGACAAATAATATTTAAAGCCTCTTAATCTTGCAAAGACATTATTAATATTAATTTGGCTTTTGATCTGGAACTGCCTCCGACTACATCTAGAAAATAGATCTAATTCTATTTCAATTCTAATTCCTTTGTTCCAGAGTCTGTCTCCAAATTCCTATTCTAATAATCCTGGTAAGAGTATGCCTTTAAGACATAGCAATCATTACATTTATAAGGTAAGTTCTGGATTTGTAGCTGTTTCCCTCACCTAAACTGTAGGAATATTATTGGGTTTTATCTTAATAATCTCCCTTGAGCTTTTTCTGTGCTTTATGTGAGCAGTAAGTAGTGTTCAGAATTTGTCTAAAAATAATTGAGTTTTTAAGTCAATTATATTACAATGCTTCAAAGAAAGTGTTTCTAGTAGATATTCCATTACAGTATTTGGGTAGAACATCCTAAGTTATGTGACTGATAGTCAATTTTAT
The DNA here is from genome assembly GCA_030867105.1 of Liasis olivaceus. Lineage (NCBI taxonomy): Eukaryota > Metazoa > Chordata > Lepidosauria > Squamata > Pythonidae > Liasis > Liasis olivaceus. The sequence continues at coordinate 64,679,208 of CM061351.1, forward strand.
ATCACCAATGTGCTTTGCCTTAGGGTTTAGAAACCATATTTGCTCTTTTAGCATTTATGGTGAATTAATATAAAGAAATTATAGTTTAATCAGGACTAATTTTATGAGTATTATAATGTAACAACAGAGCGAATGTCAAGGTTTTGGCTATATGCAATACAGCCATACTTTGTATTACAGTGCAATTAACACTGCATGTTAATAAAAACCTTTGAGGGGAAAATGAATGGTTTTCTCATATTAATTATCTGTTTTTTTAATGTTATTAGTAAATTATTTCAAAATCCAATTGATGACAACTCACCTATTTCAAATCGCTGATGTGATTATCTCAGACATTTCAGAGCTGTGTGAAAGTCATCAAGACATCAGAAACAATTTTTAGTATGGCTAGTGGACAGATAGGATAGGAGTTGTATTGCAAATGAAAATAATTATGGAAGGGACCAGTTCAGAGAAGGTTGAAATAGATATGTGGTCCTTTCCCCACCCTCATGCATTCTCATACACATATGACAATTAAATTTATCATTCATTGATGAAACTTGATATTCCCTTTGTATCACAGGACTTCACACATTTCTAATTTAAATAGATTTAATAGTCATTTTCATTTCCAAGGAAATCCTAGGTACTGTAGCTCTTTGAATATGATGTCTCAGCTGGAAATTCTCACCAAACTACAAGCAAAGTGTCTAGAACATATGAAGGAAGCCATGTACCAGGTTTGGGCTTTGGGGCCAAACAATCTGGTGAGGGAGGCAATTCTAGCAGCTAGAGAGCAGGTCTCCTTCACCATGTGATTTGTGTTTGTGCTACCTCTAGAAAACTTAAGAGTAAGCTCCAGGGGGCTTAATTCTGAATAAGGTCTGTGTTTCAAGTTATACAAAAAAGAAAAGTTTCAGAGTAAGTCACACAAATAATATCTCTTCATTTTTTGTTTTATTAATCATTTGAAAAAAGAAAACAGAAAAGTAATACAACAAGAATATCAGTAAGTAGACAGAACATTTATAGAAGTTGTACAGCTTTTTGTACAGTTAGTGCTTAGCATGTCGTTGATGAAGGATTAACTATAAAACCGGAATACATTAAGTTATTTTTAACAAAAAAGAAAAGGATTTTAAAGGTCTTTTTGAATGTCTGAGCTGAATGTCAATATCTCCACTATTTTATTATTTAAAGATAAATCACCTAACAGGAAAAAAAAAGAGAAAAAGAGAAAGAAAATAAATTACTAACTCCCCCTTTGTTGTATTCTGACTGATATACAATATATATAATATTGTCATGTATTTCTAATTTTAGTACTTTGATCAATTTTTTTCCCCTTAAAAACATACTTTACTTGTTTTAATTTCCCTTGCTAAGTAATATATAATACATATGGAATATTGCTTAAATTTGTTCAAATGTCTATTGTAACTATGTGGTGTTAATTTTGCCATTGTTGCATATTCTCCAGGTTTAAGTTCCCAGTCCTAAAATAAGTTCCTTTAACAAAAAATGCTGGAAATGTAGCAAATTGGGTCTTTTTTCCGTATGTAGAAGCAATGTTGTAAAGGTAAATATTACTGGAAAATAATCCATTTTGGAATGGAACAAATTCTGAAAATTATAATCCCATTCCATCCTGAGATATTTTATTAAACTTCACCAAAGCATATATTCTTTCAAAATGTACTGAAATGGCACTGTATATGGCTGCAAGGATTTTACATACTTCCTATAATAAAACAGCTTTGATTCCATCTATGGAAGAATAACTAACTAAATTGTTTAGTTTAGTTTAATTTAGGTTTAGTTTACTAAATTGTGGGAGTATGCTTTGATGTCTGGAAATAATAATAATAATAACAACTGTTAACAACAACAACCACGTTCATCCACACAGCAATGTTGACAGACTATACTTAGCAAGGAGCATAGGTGGGCATGGAATGTTTCAAGTACACCAGAGAGTTGAAGAAGAAAAAAGGGCATTAGAAGAATTTCTGAAGGACAGCGAAGAAGATGCACTGAAGCTAGTATACCATGAAGGCTTATTGAATACTGAAGAGACCAAACTGGCCTACAAGAAAAACCAAATGAAGAATAGAAAAGAGGCATGGCAAGGCAAAGTATTACATGACCAGCTCATACACACACACATACACACACACACACAACTAGCAGGCAAAGCTAGTCACAACAAGACCTGGCAATGACTAACAGCAGGAAAGTTGAAGAAAGAGACAGAGGAGCTAATTCTGGCTGCACAAGACCAAGCCTTAAGAACAAATGCATATAAAGCCAGAATCAAGAAGGCAGCAACAGCAAATGCTGCCACTGCAAAGATGCTGAAGAAACAGTGAACTACCTAGTCAGCTGCTGCAAGAAGATTGCACAGACCGACTACAAACAACGGCATGAAAAAGTAGCAACGATGGTGCGCTTAAACATCTGCAAGAAGTCCCATTTGCCTGCAAGCAAGAACTGGCAGGACCACAAAACAAAGTAACAGAAAATGAAGAAGCTAAAGTGCTCTGGGACTTTAGAATTCAAACAGACAAGCACCTGCCATACAACACCCCAGACTTAACCACTGTTGATAAGAAAGGCAAAAAAGTCTGGGTAGTGGACATTGCAATACCTGGAGACAGCAGAATAGAAGAGAAAGAACTGGAGAAAATCACAAATTGCAAAGACCTGCAAATAGAAATAGAACAAGTGTGCAAAAGGAAGCAAAGATAGTACCAACAGTAATAGGCACCTTGGGTACAATCCCAGAACATCTGAAGTACCACTTGAACACCATTGGGATTGACAAAATCACCATCAGTCAATTGCAAAAGGTGGCTTTAGTTGGAACAGCTTATATCCTGTGACAATACCTTTAGCACCATCAAACGTCTGCCTATCCCAGGTCCTTGGGAAGGACTTGATAGGTGGCTACAAATGCCAAATCCAGTCTAAACATCTGGCTGACTGTGCAACCAATCATAATAATAATATAGTGGTTTTAGTTATCTGTCTAAACAGGCTCCTAGTTCTGTCTGGCTATGGTATGTGTGAGACACCAGAGGGAATATGTTGGTGTGAAAGAGCTGCAGGACAAACTCATTTAGCATGTTTGCTGTTTAATTTTTCATTGCTTTTATTTTGCTTGAAAGAACTAAGCAGGTGTTGGGAAAGGAGATATTCTGGCTGATGTTTTGGAAATATAAAATTGCCACCTGGAAATATGAAGGTCTCTAATTGCATAGATCTATCAAATCTTCAATCAAGGAGATCATCATCTTGGGATCCCAGATCTGCCAGGCAAACAGTTGGTTCCCCATTCCAATGTCTGTCAGTGAGCCCCCAAACAACTGATAGGTGCTGAAGGATAGAACAGTGAAGCGGGAAACAAAGCAGGATAGTGACCTTTCCAAGCATCAAGTCCACTCCTGCCAGGAGTGAGGCTAGGCACCTTCCTCAAAAGCCATCTTTTCCCCTTCTTATAATCAGAACTTTCCTGCAGCCCTGTTTTTCAAATCACTGAATTGATGCCACTTCTCTGAAGGCCCTTCCCTTCCCTTCCCTTCCCTTCCCTTCCCTTCCCTTCCCTTCCCTTCCCTTCCCTTCCCTTCCCTTCCCTTCCCAAACAGGTCATTTTTCAGACTAGGCTCCTTGAAAGAATTGGACATGTTCCTGGTGAGAATGATTACTGCTCCTACTTAGGCACAGGGCAAAACATTTTGTCTCTTCTCCCTCTGTTCCTTTCTTGCTTTTCTTTTAACTTCTCTTTATCCATATCTCCTCCCATCACAATATTTCCTTATCAAAAAGGAATGGAAAGTATAAAAAACTCCAAACTCCCAAATGCCAAGCTGTCCTCCTAAGGTGCAGGCATATTGCAGAGGCCTGAAAAGCCCACAGCTGCAGGCCTGGCTCTACTGAGTGTTCCATCATCTTCTCCATGTGGGTGGTCTGGTTTTCTCAACAGGCAGAACCTGTCGGGGTCACATCCTGGGTCTGAAAGATGTTTTTTGCAGTAAACTCAGGAAAAGCAAAGTAAACCAAAACAATGTGTCATCAATGCAGCATTCCTGAGTAAACAGGCAGCAGTAGGTTCCCAGCATGAAACTGAAAAGGTGGTTAGAATAGCTTGCTGCTTTCCTCAACATTCTCTTTCTTTCTTTTCCTGCATCTTCTGTGCCTGTGACCTGCAATGGGATTATTTTTGGTTTTAGATTTCATACTCTTTCACAAGGTCTCTAAGCAAGAAAGCAAGAAGAGGGAGCCTGAGAAGGAGAGATATGGATCTGCCATCTTGGTATCAGGTTTGATAGATGGCTAAATCCATAGGTCTGGATGTCTGTCAAAACTCATCTCCTCCACACCCAACTCTTGCTTGGGAGAACAAGAGGGGATGCTTGGTGGGAGGGGATGCTTGGTGGGAGGGGAAACAAAGCCACCGCTTGTTTTCCCTAACTTGCCCCATATTAAATCTTGAAGGACAGTAAGTTTTGTCATCCTTGTCACTAAGCAGCATAGGGTTCAGCAGGCAGGGCAGAGCAACTGATGCCAGCATAGTTGTGGCCAACTCAAGAACTGGAGTAATGTATGTTAAAAGGGATATGAGGAAGAGCCCTCAGTTTTACATGTGGATTTAGAAGAAAAAGTTTATAAAAAAAGGAAATCCATTCTTATAAATTAAAATCTAGAAAGTGCAGAAAAAAGTCTAGAAAGGCCACATTACTATATAAAGTCTATTTATATAATGAAAACTAGGATTCAATATACAAAGAAAGCTATTTTACTGGATGAAGCAGTGCTTCGGTAGCTATATTTCTCAGGAACTTAAATGGCACATCATTAGGAAGGGAAAAAATATGAAAAATGTTATTTTAATGTATTTCTATGCTAATAAATAATAGGTACAATAGCTCATATGGCTCCAGAGACCAGCCAAAGAAAAAAGGAGAGAGACTGGAAAGAACAAAACTGTAATTTTCATCAGTGTTAAGAATTACTACCTGAGACACACACTTTCTCTCTAACTGTACCTGAAAAGATGAGTGTAACAACATTATTTTACTGCCATCAACATTTGACAGCTCATTATGTACTCCAGTTTGATCTTCAATTTCTATATCTTTCAAAAGCACTGACAGAGGAAGACATTTACATTTACAGCTATCAGATTATATAATATTTATTTTAAAAAAGGTTGTTTACAGACCATGAATTTGAATATAACTGTGGGAGCAGCAGTTTGATGATTACGCCAATCACCTTAAGGAGTCAAAATGAGAAAGCCACCAGAGCAGTCTGCTCTGTCTTCCTAGTCCTTCATTGTAACCTGTACCTTTTGTGGTGCTGCGCAAGCAAGGACCCTGGGAGCAAACCATGACTCTTTCTAGTATATTCACATGCCAGTACCCCCACCTTCTGCTCTTGGATGCTAATGCCCTAAAAGTTATGCGTTTGTTTACTTGGTTCTTTTTACAAACAAAACAATTGGGTGAGCTTCAGCCTACCAGCTGAAATGGTACTGTTCAGACATAGCTTTATTACCTTGCTGAGAACAAATGTCAGAATTCATCAACTTATAAGTTTATCATCTTACCAGAAGGAACCTTTTGTAAGCATTTACCTTTGGCTGGAATCCAAAGAACCATACAGTGAGTTCTGAATACACGAGGGACCTGATATGTAAAATTAAAGGGGAAGTCCCACACAATTTCCTTTGGGAAACAGACAAATCGCCCATGAGAAATCTGATTCATCTTCATTTTCTGTCCTCCATGGAATACAAACTTAAGGAAAAGTCAATAATCAGCTTGGCAACCATGATCCTTTAAGCTAATCAGATCATTTTGTTTTCTCATTTAAACATAATTATACTCACACAGCAGCTGAGAAGAGAAAATTAATCACTTGATACAGAAAACTGGCATTAGTGAAAATTCTATTTGTTTTCCTAATGAAAAGGAATAGTGTACATAAAGCATGCAAGTTCACGTGCAGATGAAATGGAGCTAACAGTTAAAGCCTTTCTTTATTTGCTGTACCAGAGCACGGTTTTGAAATCCTGGAAGCGATTGATACATGAATTTATTTGTTCTGAGGTCAGATGCCATGACTGTTAGTTCTTTAACTTAATTGTGTTAAACCATAGCTTGCTTAATTGTAGTTTATGTAACAAATCACAATTGGCTGGCTTCACATGACTGACAAAGTGATAAACTTTGGTTTATAAGCCACAATATGCTAAGCCATAACCAAACAAATGACATTATGGCTTTATGCGATCCATGTCAGTATTATTCCAGTAATAGTTAAAGCTAAGGAAGTACAAAAGGGTTCATCTGCAATCTGTCTCAAGCATGAAACAGTTGTTTGTAATGCTCCATTTTAGAAACACACATACATGTGTTTCAGATGTTTAGTTTTAAGGACAAAACAAAATGCATTCATTCTGAGTAGAACTCTTGAGTGTGAGAATCTAGCAAGCAACAGTGCTATTGCTATAAATGCACTGAAGGACTGTACTGCAGTGAAAGTAAATGTTGCTCTCCACTGTGGACAGTGAATGACCTAAGCTGTACTAGCAGGGACCCATTGTGAATAATTGCATATTTGCACATTGCACACTTAGCAGTATCCCACACAGTCCTAGAGACTAATATAGTACTTCCAAGGGCCATAGACTCTGCTACACCCCAAAAGCTTTCAATTTTTTTAAATTAAATTCTATTTTAAAAATTATACAATGGATTACTTCTTACAATATGGCCTTGTGAAATTTTGGAGTTCTTGCACAAGATCTTTCAAGAATTCCACATAAGATTATAATGAAAACTTTGAGATAACCTTGAATGGAATTCTCCGTATATAGCAAAGCTTGTGGATGTGAGCACATTACAAGTATCTCCAGGAGCGTTTCTCAACCTTTGCATCTTCCAGAGATATAAACTTCAATTCCCACAGCAATTCATATTGTTGAGAAATCTGGGAATAAAAGTCCATATACTTGAAGCTCCCAAGGTCGTAGGGAAGGTAGCAGGGTAGGTAGAAGGTAGAAAACAAGAAGGGGAAGAGTATAAGAGTATCAGACAACAAAAATGAATCAAAGAAGGAGACCATTGTTTGCTATCTCTGTTGCTAAAACTCCTAGTAGCCAATAGGATAAAACATGCAAATTATCTATGATTTTGGAGACGCATCTACAACAAAAATCTAAAGGTTATGTAACTGAAAACTCATGAGATTTGGTGATTTTATAATATATTGGTCTTTAAAAGTACAGGGCAGGCTGATAATATTGCTGACTCTTGAAAATATTTCTCCAAATGTATTTCATTAACAATTGGTATAATTTCATTAATACAAGAAATAAATAGTATTTAAATCAGCTGCTTAAAGTGGGTTCATTCTAGTATGCAACAAAGAGAAAGTTAAACATTACCAAAAAAAAAAAAAAAAATTAACAGCACCACTGAAGCAACTATAGAGCACTTGTAAGAAGTTCCAAACATATCAGAAGGAAAGAAAATAAGATGTAACTCTAACAAAGGAGAGGAAAAGAAGCTTTCTCTGTAATGAAACTCGCTTCCCTTAAGCTTGTCCTGAGAAGAGCCTAAGCCTTGAAATCCTAATACTACACATTTTAGGCTTATACAGGAGGAAAATCCTTCACAACATGACAGGCATTAAAGGAGACACACAGTTACTACAGGGCAATGCTTATGAGGAAATCTTCCCTTGTCTCCCCTCTAATTTCAAATGGAATCAATTCTTCTGGTTTAATGCACTGCTGCCTATAGGGATAAAACTTCCTTTGTGGGGAAATGAAGCAAACACATTTTTAAGCATCCAGTCAAAAACAAAATGATTGGATTGCAAATTTCATCAAAGTTGATTGCCAAAAATGCAACAAAAAGTAGATATTTAAAAAAATAATGTTAAAGCAGTTTTGTAAACTTGCCCTGGTTGAGGAGATGGATGACTCAGGAACCCGTCTGAATACTGCTCATTTGGAAAAGACAGTAAAACCCCCTTGACTTTTTGCCAGCCAGAAAGAAAAGAATAACTCATTTTGAAAATCTCTCCCTTCTTGTTGGGACTTATGGATAGTCAACTAGAAAAGACTCATGGAAGATACATAGTAACTGCAGTGAGACTACTATATGCACAAAGACGGAAAGATTCCAAAATACCTGGTTGGTGAAGATGGTTGGTGAAGATGACGAAATTTGCCAAACTGGCAAGATTAAATTAGAGAGAAGACAAGTGTATTTATTAGTGACTGGAAATCCTTTATGGATTTTTTGCTGAAAATGGAAAAAAATGAAGTGGTAGTTTATGGGTTTGATGATTAGAAAGGATAAAATATGGGAAGAAGGGAATTATGAACCTTAAAGAAGGAGGATAGATGATAAATTTATTTGTAACTGCTGTAAAGAAGATCAGAAGCCCTTTTCTTTTCTTTTTTCTTTTCTTTTCTTTTCTCTTTTCTCTTTTCTTTCTTTTCTTTTTTCTATTTACTCTTTCTGTTTATTCACTTGTTCTGTATATTTCTTTATTCTTTTTCTTTCCTTTAAATCTATATGTTTGTTTTTATTACTGTACAAAATCCTTTAATAAAAATTATGAAAATCTCTCCCTACTCAAAGAGAACTTAGACTTGGATAGGTCATCTAGGTGCTGTCCTCCACACTCCACAAATTTCTGCTTATTCCTGAGAGACACACTATGAGACATCTGAACTCTTGTTTCCCTAATGGACTGGGCCTGACCCCAGCCACTGTGATGTCAGAGCAGACAGAAGTCTCTCTGAGTCCTCTCCTGGGATGGACTTGCAATTTCATCTCCAAGAAGTCTGCTAGAGGAACTGAATTTAGCCCCCTGCTCCCTGTTTGCTGCCCCTGAAGCAGTCTTTCAGAGTCTTGGAAGCAGTTTAGAAGATCCAGCCAGCTTTGCTTAATCATCTGGATCTAATCAAAGAAGTGTTGCAACAGTGCCCACCCTCTGAGTCCCAGCTAGAGGAAATTTTGGGCTTCAGGATGCCAGTGGGTGCTGAGCAAACACACACTGAGTCCTTTGCTTCCTTTCCTTCCCCTCCATGCAGTGGAGGGTCTGTCTGTCACCAATATATGAGGGCAATGGGATGGAAAGTACAGGAGCCCTTCACATTCTCTTCACACCACTCCTGTTCCATCACCTTTTTTTACATACTGATTGGCTTTTCGAACCTCTTTTTTTTTTCTTGTCCTTCCTCCCATCCTATACACACAACCCCCCCCCATTCTTTTTTACTCCTTCTCCTACTACACTCCTGGCTCCCCAAGCTAAGGCACATGCCCCAATACCATCAGCAGCACCCCACTTACCTTAAACATTCCTGGTCTCTCTCTAAGGCAAAGAAAAGAGCTTTTATAAAGCATACGTGGGAATTGTTCTCTTTCCTAAAAACTGTGCTATACATGTGTCATTTCCCTATGAGCCCCAAGGGATTGTTCATTGTTGAAATTTTATTCTATTTTCTGTACTGAATGCTTATTTCCCCAATTTCCCATTGGTTATTACTTCCTCTACTGAGTGCTTTATGATTTTTAAAAATATTTTCATTACTATTCCCTCAACATTTTTTATTGTTTTCAGTGCTATTCCCCCACTGAATGCTACTTTCCCAGTGACCTGTTACTTTCTTCTGATTGCCATTCCCCAATGGCATGCTCTCAGTGTGTTGTCCCTCAGTACAATCCAAGCCTTTTCTCTGAGGCATACTTGGCCACCATTTTTGAGATCCATGTACACCCTGGCATTCTTAGTGTTTAAATACTCTTCTGTTAAAAGTTCTTATTAACATACCAATCCTTTCTGGACAGCCCCTAGTAACACAAGAGGAAATTTCAGAAAATAAAACTATCAACTTCTGTACTTCAGGAAAATGCAAGAGACATACCAATAAAAACTTCAAGGAGCAGCTCTGTAAATCCAACCATTTCTCATCAAATCTATTTTCTGTGCTAAAGGGAGGATACACTTATGCAGAAGTTCTGCTAACATCCTGAAATGCCTTCATTTTTTAAATTAATTATTGCCTAATAAGTAAAACATGAATGTTCATCCCAGTTAGAACAGGCTCCATATTGATTAATTACTGTGCCAAAATCTTGGTAACTTCTTATCATACAAGAAAAACATGTCTATTTAAACATATGTGTATTTAATCATATCTGTAGTGCTGAATTAGGATTTCTATTTGCCTCTGTTTACTGACACCTATCAGGGAACAACATAGGACTTCTTATACTGAGAAAAATTTGAACTTACTGAGTATTACCAGAATTCTCCCTCACCTTCATATCATCATCATCACCATCATCATTGGAAGGGAAGGAATTAGAATTTTGTTTTTTAAAAAAACTGAAAGTAGAAGAAAATGAACTGTCAGACTTATTCATCCAGTTTGCCAATAGTAAAAGCTGCTTATTATCTTTTCTACACGAACATTAGCTACAGGCCGCAGTCTCCAGGATGAAGAAAGCAAGGAATACAGGTAGGCATTTTTCACATTATTAGTGATTTGGTAAGCTGAAACATGGATCTTTAAAAATACTTAACCAATCAGGACAAGGGTAACTTTAGCACAATCCATAGCATAATGGTATCTTCTGGGGATGGAAAAGTTAGACTTGCTTTATGTCTCAGGCAAAGGATGTCATGGCAATTGAATTAACGATAAAATAAAAAAGAAATGTGAAAGTCAAATAGCTCTTTGGAAGGAAGGAAGGGAGGGAGGGAGGGAGGGAGGGAGGAAGGAAGGAAGGAAGGAAGGAAGGAAGGAAGGAAGGAAGAGAGCCATATCAGACATTAATCCTATAATATATTGAATGGCTTGTCCCCGCAGCATATTCCAGTTCATAGTCATTCTTCCTAGCCCACTGTGGTCTTCCTGAAGATTAGCTTTCCTATGTCTATCATATCTACTTCTTCTTCTTCTTCTTCTTCTTCTTTTTTTCTGCAAATGACCTCTTCTATTATGGCCTTTTTATTCAACTATTGTCCAGCAAATGGCAACTAGCAAATGTAACATCCCCTCTGCTACCATGGCAACATACCAGAATATGAGTTTAAGCACCTACCAAAAATTGTAGTGAAAGTTTCCCCTAACAGGTTGGATTTTTTTTTAACCTTTAATGAATGCAGTTCTCCTAACAAGTACAGTTTAGTAAATAAGGGATTAACTGTTTGGATAAATTAACTTTAGGGCAGTTATAAACATGTTTTAATTTTTGCATTTAATTGGGATTCAATTTTTAATTTTTAATTTTTTTTTTTCAGATTGCTATCTTTTGTGAATGCTACCAGAAGCTTCAGGGGAGCTGTAATGAACTGCCACCTGTTGATCCCAAATCCAGTAACTTTCCTTGCAACCAATATTGATTCAAAAGAAAGTTCATTTATTGAGAATAAGTGTACAGATCCAAAGCATTGCTAAGACTGAGCAAAAGCGCGCCAAAAGCTGTTTTTCTTACTCCCCCTCCCCCTTACATCGCCCTTAGTTCTTGGTCTTCTGATTCCCTTGCTGGCATGGCCTTGAGCATGCCAGAGCCTGTGATAAGGAGCCATCTGCTTTAAATGGTTTCTCATTCCTTCTCCCCCCCCCCCCTTTTACAATGGCAGAACCGCAGCATGTAAAAAACCATTTTTTAAACTAGCCATATAATAATCTATTATAAAATCTTGCGAGGATTCTGACATGCTGCCCCTCCACAAAAGAGGATGTCAGTCAGATGATTCCTCTTCTTCACTCTAAAAAAGAAAAAGCAAAGAGAAGCATAATACAATAACCATTCTAATTGTTAAGGCTTTGTAGGATAAACATTATAAAAATTTTTAACTAAATGTGGAGCCTTTACATGTTTCTTGTCAACCCATTCAGCCATTGATTTGGGAAAATGTTTCCACTGAATTAAAAATTGAACCGCCCCCCCCACCCCCCATGCTTTCTACTGTCCAGTATCTCTTTAACTTCAAAATGTTGTTGTCCTTCAACCATCATTGGTTTAGGAGGTACTGGGGAGGGATGCCATTGAGATGACTCTTTATAGGGTTTAAGCAGGTCGCAGTGGAACACTGGATGGATTCTTTTAAAGGTAGCAGGCATCTGTAATCATAGTGAAACTGGATTAATTACTTTATCTATAACAAAAGGCCCTACGAATTTTGGAGCGAGCTTTCTGGAAGGTTGTCATGATTTAAGATGCTTGGTAGATAAAAGAACCTTATCTCCTACTTTCCAGTCTTTTTCTGGGGTTCTCTTAGCATCTGCAAATTTCTTGTACGTTGCTCTGGCCTCCTTCAACGACGCAGCAATCTGAGGCCACACTTGTGTCATTTGTTGGACCCATTCATCAACTGAAGTGACTTGAGTGGATTGTTTAGGTAGTTCTGGGATGGGTACAAAGTCTTGCCTTTAGCTATTTTAAAAGGGGTGAAGCCAGTGCTTTGGTGCACTGCATTATTATAAGCTACTTCAGCAAACGGTAACAGTTCATCCCAATTGTCTTGTTGGTAGTTAATGAAACACCTCAAATATTGTCCTAACACTGAGTCCAGACGTTCGCATGATCCTGCCGTCTGGGGGTGGTACCCCGAACTCAAGCCTTGTGATGCCCCCAGTAGTTTTAGGAACGCCCTCCAGAACCTGGCAGTAAACTGGACCCCACGATCTGAAATTATTCGTTCTGGGACACCATGAGCTCGGTAGACGTGTTGTATAAATAACTTAGCCAGTTTGGGGGCTGATGGAAGGGATTGGCATTCCACAAAATGTGCTTGTTTGGAAAAAAGGTCTGTAACTACCCAAATAACTGTCTTTTTGTTGCTTTCAGGCAGGTCTACAATAAAGTCCATGGAAATTTGCTTCCAAGGAGCCCCTGGGTTTGCTACTGTCTGTAGAAGCCCCATTGGTTTGCCCCCTCTCTTTTTGGCCATTGCACATGTGGGGCATGTAGGTACATATTCCCCTACATCTTTTCTCATTGTTGGCCACCAAAATTGATGCCTGAGTAGATGTAATGTTTTCACAAAACCAAAGTGCCCAGCTGTTTTGCTGTCGTGACTTCTTTACAAGATCCACTTTCTAGCGTCTGCAGGGACATACAGCTTATCTTGCCACCACCATGCCCCTTGTTTGTACACTAGCAATTGGCTGTTGCTTTTAAACCAATCATCCTGAGCAATCTGGGCATTTAATTTTTTCAACAACTCTCCTTCTGGTTGTTCTTCACCCCTTTTTTTCTGAGCTCTAGTGACCACTCTTAGGGCTGCTTGGGTACATGGAATTACAGGAGTGACTACTTCCTCCCGCTTGCTGTTGTGTTGAGGCAATCGAGACAGGGCGTCTGCCAGAAAATTTTTTCCCCCAGGAATATACTTCAGGGAGAAGTTAAATCGATGAAAATATTGTGCCCATCTCATTTGCTTGGGTGACAGCTTCCTCGGTGCAGTCAAAGCTTCTAGATTTTTGTGATGAGTCCAAATTTCAAAGGGATGGGGTGATCCCTCTAACAAGTGTCTCCAGCAAACTAACACCCAGCATACTGCGAACGCTTCCTTTTCCCACACCAACCAGCGTCTCTCAGTTTCTGAAAATTTCCAGGATATGTACGCACATGGAAACAGCTCCCCCCCTCGCCCCCTTCTGTAACAACACAGCTCCCACTGCCACATCTGAAGCATCTGCCTGTATGACAAATGGCTGTTCTGGATCAGGGTGCTTTAAGATCAGTTCAGCCGTAAACATATGCTTTAAACTTTGAAAAGCTTCCTGGCACTCCTTAGTCCAGGCCAAGGGGGCTCCAGGTTTTGATGCCTTCGCTTTGTCCTTGCCCTTGGTTTTCAACAAATCGGTGAGTGGGAGTGCTACTTGGGCAAAGTTGGGTATGAATTGCCGATAGAAGTTAGCAAAGCCCAGGAAACTTTGTAGCTGATGCCTGGTTTTGGGAGCCTCCCAACCCGTGACGTCCCTCACCTTGACCGGGTTCATTTCAATTCCCTGATGCGAAATTCTATACCCCAAATAGTCAATTTGCTGTTTATGAAATTCACATTTGGAGAGCTTGGCATACAATTGAGCCTCCAGTAGCTTTTTTAGTATCTTCCTGACCAATTGTACATGTTGCTCCATGGTCTCAGTGTAAATCAGGATATCGTCCAAATAAACCAACACCCCCTGGTATAAATGCCCTTGTAACACCTCATTTATAAGTTGCATAAACACCCCCGCTGCTCCTTTTAATCCAAATGGCATTATTTCATAACGGAAACACCCCAGGGGCGTGTTAAAGGTGGATTTCCATTGATCTCCTTCCTGGATTCGCACCCTGAAGTACGCCTCCCTTAAATCCAGCTTTGTGAAAATGTTCCCTTTGGATAAATGGGCCAACAGGTCTTTCATCAAGGGGAGTGGGTACCGGTTGTCAGCAGAAATGGCATTTAGCCCTCTATAATCTGTGCACAAACATAGGAAGCCATCCTTCTTTTCCCTAAATAGCACCGGTGCAGCAATTTGAGAATGCGTAGGTACAATAAAGCCCCTCTTTAGATTCTTATCAATGAATTCCCACAATGTTTCCAACTCTTTGGGTGTCATTGGATACATTTTCTTCCTTGGAAATTTAGCCCCAGGCTCAATCTCTATGGCACAGTCACTGGCATGATGGGGGGGTAGCTGATCTGACTCTCTTTCGCTAAACACCTCCTGCAGGTCGCGGTATTGCTTGGGAATCTGAGTTGCAGCCTCTACTGCCTTTTCCCCACTCAAGTGCCCATCTCTCCATCTGACAACGTTTCGGTAATCCCTTCAACTTCCACTCCCCCCTCCTTCGGGAAACGTAAGATCTTCTGCTCCCAGTTCACTTCTGGGTTCTTCCTTTTTAACCAGTTCATGCCCAGAAGCACTGGGTTGCATGCCATGGGAGTCACTAGGAATTTAATAGTCTCTCTATGGTCCCCCATAGTTAGCTCAAGCTCTTCAGTACAATATTCCACTGGCCCTCCCCCCACTGGGGATCCATCCAGCTGGGTAAAAATCACAGGGGTTTTGAGTCTCTTTAAGCGCAGTCCCAAACCCCGGGCAAGGGCGGGGTTAATCAGATTTCGGGAGCAGCCAGAGTCTATCAGCACCCGTATCTCTGCCCTTCGATTAGTCCTCACCACCCTTAGTTCCACCCAAATTTTAATGGGACTCACCCCCATCTCTTCGCTCTCCAAGTCCTCCCGTGAGCTGCTTTCTTTCTCTGGAAGAGTGGCCGCCTGTCGGAGAGAGAGCGGAGCTAACAACTTCTGGGTTTTGCCGCCACCGCGTGTTGCCGCTCTAGCTCCTGTCTCCGCTTTAGGGCACGCAGCGGCAAAGTGCCCCGGCTCCCCGCAGTTGAAACAGACGTGCTAGCAAAATGTAACGAACTGCCACCTGTTGATCCCAAATCCAGTAACTTTCCTTGCAACCAATATTGATTCAAAAGAAAGTTCATTTATTGAGAATAAATGTACAGATCCAAAGCATTGCTAAGACTGAGCAAAAGCACGCCAAAAGCTGTTTTTCTTACTTCTCTCCCCCCCCCCCCCTTACATCACCCTTAGTTCTTGGTCTTCTGATTCCCTTGCTGGCATGGCCTTGAGCATGCCAGAGCCTGTGATAAGGAACCATCTGCTTTAAATGGTTTCTCATTCCTTCTCTCTCCCCCCCCTTTTACAATGGCAGAACCGCAGCATGTAAAAAACCATTTTTTAAACTAGCCATATAATAATCTATTATAAAATCTTGCGAGGATTCTGACATGAGCAAATTATGAAAGTGGTGACTGTCCCCAAAATTTACCAACCAATCAATCAATTAATCAATCCATCAGTTACTGGTTACCAAAGAGCATGAATAACGAGAAACATTCCTTTCTGAAGGTTGTTAAAATTTTGTTTCTTTTTCCTTGAAATTGTTTTTCAGAAATATTGATCAACATTTGGAAGTACTAGTTTTTGGGTGCAGTCTTACTCAGCCCGATCTTATATTAAACTCAGTGAGACTACTGCTGATGAGAAAAGCATGAGATTTCAGTGTGATTCTCTAGAGATAGTTTATAGGATTTTCTAGGATTTGGCCATTTATTACATTTCTTCAATTGGAAAGCATGTGAAGAAATCTGTCCCCTCTCTTGCAGAAAGATGAAACAGCCTGGAATAGGGTTTTAGATAATTTAGCAGGTACTTCTGCTGGGGGGCAGAGTCAAGGTGGTACCCTCAGATGTATGCTCAAAGCCACTATCTTGAGTTTTGGGCAGCCCTCCAACATATCTCTGCAACCCTAGCCAGAGGTTACAAAATAGGACCATTTAGGTACTCAGCAAAGAAGGGTGAGGTCTTACTTGCAAAGGAAAGCTTTCTTGAATCTTGAGGGGAAAAAAAGAAAAAAGAAAAGAGAGATTTTCACCTTCACTTGATTGGGCCAAACCAAGCCATCATTTTCTTCTCCCATGGATTAGTTAGAAGGATGTCAAAGGACTGCAGCATTGGTTTCACTCTGAAAAAGAGGAGTTGTAGACACATCCTATTTCCTATTATATTAGGCTACTTTTCATGTTTATGAATAATTGGTATTTCAAATATTTAATCTACATTTAACCCTCGGTGTCTTGGGCATGTGTTCTATTGAAGAAATTGTACGTTTTGTTTTTTCTTAATAAAATGCTTTTAAAAATAAATGGAGGAAATAACTAATATGAGTGCATATGCCTGAATGCTTGTTCCTCCTGCTTTTCTTTTAGAACAGGGCATCTCTGAAAGATTGACATTCTCTATAAATTGATAATAATCTGTTCTCAGTAATGCTGTAAGACAGCAGTTTCTACTCAGCAGTGCAATTGAAGAAAAGGCTTGAATTTGCAAAGCAAATCATACACTTTGCTAAAATTGAGTTTCCAAATGGCTCATGTCTAATGCCTCTCTTTATCTTCTCTAAGGAATGAATGAAACATACAAGTATTGGTGATTGGAAGGGCTTGTCTGCAACAGCTGTGGAAACAGTTGCCAAATCTCATTTTATGTTAAGAAAGCTCAAACACCAAAGGGTTTGATATGCATTAGAATTCATTTTTATTCTATACTGCACATAAAGTGTTCCTGCTGCTATAGAAAATGTTATGAAATCTATAAAACACAGTCTGGCCGTCCTGGTCATCTTACAGCTTGTTGCAGCAAGAGCTGAATAGGCAAATGCCATCTCCTTTGTGGATCATATGACCTTAATGTCAGCTATATTCCATAAATAATTTCCATATCACCTTCTAATACTCATGATAAAAATCTCTCAACAGCATTTGCTTACAACTAGATTTAAACACATATGTCAACAAAATGTCTTGGTGCCTTGAAAAGCAGAACACATTGCTGATTTAAAACATCTTAAGTGTTTAATAGTAATTAGAACTTACAAAAGTATAAATGACATGATTCTGAATAATAAAATCCATTCAAGGTTTGTAGGGTTGCATACACTAAAGAGCAACTTTATTGCTCAAACATGGTACCCAGCGGAAGTGAAATGATGTAATTCTTGTAAGGTTACTTATATATCTTAGATCCTGGACAGGAAGTCATTTCTCCATCACAATGTGTGCTTCAGCCATACACGTCTACACATATCTGTCTACACAAATACAACCTGGTCCACTTGGAATGAGGCAGTAGACAAATTGAATGAATAGTGAATACATTTGGAACCTAAAAGATAAAATTAGAGGGCTGTTGACTGAGAATAGGTGGCTGACTTGAAAAAAACAGCTTTTGCCAAATGAACGAGAGCTATGAACTTTGATATAAGAGCTTTGATCCATGAAGCATCCCCACAAGGCTCCTAGAAAGAAGAGATAGATACATGGCATAGAAAGTTCCAAGTGTAAAGTTCGCTGCATTTGGCACTGAACAGAACCTTGCGAGGCGCAGGCTCAGACGAAAGGTAGTTTATTCAGGTGTAATGCGTAGCAGTTACAGACAAAGCCAGGATTGGCTTGGCATGGCTCCTTACAGTTGTTTTATAGGGTTCCCCCCTTGACCCGCAGTACCCCTCAGTTTCGCCCCTCATCCTTGCCCTGGGCTGCCCATCTGCTCGTGGCGATCTTCCGTCCCCTTGCCTTGATGGCAGATTCAGGCGGTTTCTATTGTGTTGTGATCTGCTTCTTTTGTCTCTCCTGCCTTTGCGTTCCTGGGGCTTTTCTTGTGGTGGTTGTTTTAATCTGGGTTTGAATTGCCCACTGATTGCTGCATTTCTGGCCTGTTGTAAGCTGGAGTTGCCTGGGGCGCCTGGGGTGCTGGCTGCGCTACAGTGTTGCTGCTTCTAATTGCCTGCCCCCTGCCAGTAGTTAACTTGTGCTTTCATTGTTTACTTGCCCTGATTACCTTTCACCTGAGGTGGTGAAACTGAACAACGACTCTTCGCTGCAATGTGCGCTAGGCTGAATCTGACACCAAGGAGGTATTAGGGAATTGGCAGACTAGTGTGGGAGGAGATAAGCTCTTGCAATAACCTGGGCCCGTGCTATTTAAGTCAATGAGGGTTTGACCATGAACAAATGGAAGGAGAATCTGAGAACCCCACCATCCAGCATCATTTCCATTTTCCAAATTCACAATCATCTTCACTGCTGCTGGCTTGAAATGCTGAGAACAAGGAGCAAAATCACTATTTACCCAAGTAGTTGCCAATCTATCATCCTGCTGCACACAGAAGGATAAGTGGGGAAAAGAAGCAAGGAGCTTAGCATGCCTGGTCTGGTGCTAGGAAGGGGAAACTGACAAAACATTTGTCAATTTCATCCACTTGTTCTGCTTTAAAAGCAGCTGTAAAGCCATAAAATTAGCTTACCCCTTTTCAGACCTGAAACTCAGATATCAGAGGAAGGGTAAAAGAAGAGTTCCCTGAAGCATGGAAGGAAAGCCACAGCATTGCAAATAAACAAATAGATCTAGTTCCACATCATCTTCAGCTATGGGCTGTTCCAGACACCAAGTCAGTTCATAGCTGGAATGAAATGCCAGCATAAATTGTACTGCCCCCACTGCCAATCCCTATTGTGCCACAGTAATAAGCCCAGTGAATGGTGCTGTCCTTACTTATTTACTGAAGGCCACATTAAGGAAATAGATTGGTGGATTCTCTGGTGTTGCAGGAAAACCAGCTACCAATCGTTGCAGGGGTGTGGTGAGTTAGACAGATGCTTAGCATGGCAGGTTTACCACTTGTCAAACTGCCCAGCTAACAAGTGGCAGACACTAAGCAGGACATAGAGTGAAGCAGGAGGGATCTCTCCTGATGCTCCTCACAAATCCTCCTCCATGCTTGTTACCTGTCTAAAGCCTAACACCTTATTTTAAAAAGTAGTTTGGCTGACAAAAGAATGTCACAGATGGGGGGCTCAGGGTGAAGCAGGAGAAAGTGACTGGTAACAAGTGAGGTCTATCAAGAAGTGGTGGCAGCACTCAGAAATAACCAGTGGATGGCAGTGGAGAAAATTCTGTTGTGGTTAGCCTGCCTGTAATAACAAGAGTCATCACCATGTCACCTAGTGCTGCCGAAGTGGGAATGCAGTAGGCTAGGGCAGCATATGTAACCATGGTGCCCTGTAAAAACAGCCATGGGGACTGCAGCTGCCAGATGTAGATCCCAGGAATATAGATTGGAACAGCTATAGATAACTTCAAGCTGCCTCAGTATCTTTGGGGATGAGGACATGGTAGGAAAAAAAAAAAAAAAGCTATTTCCATGGCAAGTGAGGAAGAGCCCTACAATGCAGCTGATTCAGCTCACTTCTGTGATGCTGCTGAGGTTGCAGGAACCCAGAGATCAATAGCTTTTTTCAAACTGGTACATAATTCTCACATGGGTAAAACTGAGAGCGAAAGTCACCTGAGACTGGGAGAGTTGCAGCAAGTTAAGATGGCAGTGTAGAAATACAGAACATCAGAGCAAGGAGAAGAAGTGGTAAGCAATAAGAACAGACAAAAATGGGAGTGACAGTGAGTCCATGAGAGAGAAAGAATTGTTTGCTCTTATCCACCATTACAAACAGAGGAAAGGGCAGGAATTCTCAGTGGTAGATCAAACACTAAAAGGAAGGGAGGGCCAAGCCACAGTAGAGCTAGAAATGTGAAATGATATGTGTAAGGACCTCAAGTATTTCCTAAGTACTTTCAAGAGAAAGTCAGGCAGAATAACTGCTGCCAGAAGGACTCTTAGAACATACAGGACTTCAGGAGTCTGGAAGCATTATAAGGTTTAGAAAACATATGCCCACTTGAAGAGAACTTTTGAGGTAACAAACAGAAGTGATGTCAGGACTTCTGTAAAGGGGTGTGGTTCTCTGGGGAAGATAGGGCATTCAGCACTTCTTGCATTGTTGAGGAATGAGTGGCAAGTACTGCTGTAACTACCTTTAAATGCAAGGACTGTGCATAGGAGGCAGTCAGGTGGCACTCTCAAGAACCTTCATTTTCCATTTCAAGGTAAGGTGGAAGCTGAATTGGACTGTTTAGCTTGTCCCAGTCAACTACTTGGCCTGGCAACTTGAAAGAGACAAGATGGAGTATGAGGACAAAATGGAAGTGGTAACACATAGGAATAATTGCAGCAGGGCTTTCTAGAAAAAGTCTACCAGAGTTTTTGCATAGGGTGATGGCTTTTGAGGTTATCTCCTCTCATGTGCCCTGTTTAATGATGTAGACATCATAAAGATATATAGAAGACACTTCAATGTTCAAGGCTGAAGCTGAACTTGGGAGCAGAGTTTATTTATTATTATTATTTTTTAGGTGATATAGAACCCATGTGTAACTGTGAAGAAGAAAAAAGTAATTATAAAAGCATGTTGTTTGTGAAAAAAAATAAAAGAATTATAAAAACATAACTTCTCCTTTGTCAATTAATAGTAATTTATTTTTTAAACAATTCACTCTTTCACATTTACTTCAAAGCATGCTTGGATAGAAAAGTCATAGCTTAGCTTGGCACCTCTGAGCTATAAAAGGTTGAATGAATGAATATTTTTATTATGGTCACTGACCAGAATTGCAAACAAAAACACATTAAAAATAAAAAATAGAGTAAAAACAAAACAAAACAAAATATTACAATTGGTGTGGATTTGCCAGTGGATAAAAGTCTGCCTAATTTTGCAGGTAGTATAACAAAATTTAGGTATGTTCCAGGAGATTGAATCATACTGATCTGTTAACAACAACTGTGCATAAAAAAAAGATCAGAGTTTTCCAGGTGTTTTACCAGGTAAGGAGTTATAAGACAGCTCCTTAAGTCCTTATAGAGGGTAAAAAGGTTGACATTCCATTTATTCCGTGGAATACCAACATTTAGACAGTCTGTAACAAGTGTAATGAAATGATCATGGATCTAAGAGCATCTTAGTTGTTACTGCAGGCTTCTAGTAGCTTTGTACACAAAAGAGATACTGTTGTTGTTGTTCAGTCGTTCAGTCGTGTCCGACTCTTCGTGACCCCATGAACCATATTGCGCCAGGCCTTCCTATCTTTCACTGCCTCCCTGAGTTTGCTCAATTTCATGCTCATTGCTTCAGTGATGCTATCTAGCCATCTCATCCTCTGCCGTCCTCTTCTCCTTTTGCCTTCCATCTTTCCCAGCATCAGGGTCTTTTCCAAAGAGTCCTCTCTTCGCATTAGGTGACCAAAGTATCTGAGCTTGAGCTTCATTATCAATCCTTCCAATGAGCAATCAGAGTTGATTTCCTTTAAGATTGACTGGTTTGACCTCCTAGCAGTCCAGGGGGCTCTTAAGAGTCTTCTCCAGCACCACAGTTCAAAGGCATCAATTCTTCGGCGTTCAGCCTTCTTTATGGTCCAGCTCTCACAGCCATACATTACTACTGGAAAAACCATAGCTTTGACTATGCGGATCTTTGTCGGCAAGGTGACGTCTCTGCTTTTTAATATGCTATCTAGGTTTGCCATAGCTTTCCTCCCAAGGAGCAAGTGTCTTTTAATTTCATGGCTGTAGTCTCCGTCTGCAGTGATCTTGGAGCCCAAATAAATGAAGTCTGTTACTGCTTCCATTTCTACCCCTTCTATTTGCCAGGGATTGATGGGTCCAGATGCCATGATCTTAGTTTTTTTAATGTTGAGTTTCAAGCCAGCTTTCGCACTCTCCTCTTTCACCCTCATCAAGAGGCTCTTTAGTTCTTCTTCACTTTCTGCCATTAGGGTGGTATCGTCTGCATATCTGAGGTTATTGATGTTTCTCCCTGCAATCTAAATTCCGGCTTGTGATTCTTCCAGCCTGGCATTTCTCATGATGTACTCTGCATATAGGTTAAATAAGCAGGGTGACAGTATACAGCCTTGTCGTACTCCTTTCCCTATTTTGAACCAATCGGTTGTTCCATGACCGGTTCTAACCATTGCTTCTTGGCCCGCATACAGATTTCTCAGGAGACAGGTAAGGTGGTCTGGTATCCCCATCTCTTTAAGAATTTGCCACAGTTTGTTGTGATCCACACAATCAAAGGCTTTTGCATAGTCAATGAAGCAGAAGTAGATGCTTTTCTGGAACTCTCGTGCTTTCTCCATGATCCAGCGAATGTTGGCAATTTGATCTCTAGTTCCTCTGCCTCTTCGAAACCCAGCTTGTACATCCAGTAGTTCTCGGTTCACGTACTGCTGAAGCCTAGCTTGTAGGATTTTGAGCATAACCTTGCTAGCATGTGAAATGAGTGCAATTGTGCGATAGTTTGAGCATTCTTTGGCATTGCCCTTCTTTGGAATTGGAACGTAAACTGACCTTTTCCAATCCCGTGGCCACTGTTGCGTTTTCCAAACTTGCTGGCATATTGAGTGCAGCACTTTAACAGCATCGTCTTTTAGTATTTTAAATAACTCAGCTGGAATACTGTCATCTCCACTAGCTTTGTTGTTAGCAATGCTTCCTAAGGCCCACTTGACTTCACTCTCTAGGATGTCTGGCTCAGGGTCAGTGACCACACCAGCATGGACATCAGGGACATTAAGATCTTTCTTGTATAGTTCTTCTGTGTATTCTTGCCACCTCTTCTTAATCTCTTCTGCTTCTGTTAGGTCCCTGCCTTTTTTGTCCTTTATCATGCCCATCTTTGCACTAAACGTTCCTTTGATATCTCCAATTTTCTTGAAGAGATCTCTAGTCTTCCCCATTCTATTGTTTTCTTCAATTTCTTTGCATTGTTCATTTAAGAAGGCCTTCTTATCTCTCCTTGCTATTCTCTGGAAATCTGCATTCAGTTGCTTATATCTTTCCCTTTCACCCTTGCTTTTCGCATTCCTTCTTTCCACAGCTATTTGTAAAGCCTCCTCAGACAGCCATTTTGCTTTCTTGCATTTCTTTTTCTTTGGGATGGTTTTAGTTGCTGCCTCTTGTACAATGTTACAGACCTCCGTCCATAGTTCTTCAGGCACTCTGTCTACCAAATCTAATCCTCTAAATCTATTCATCACCTTCACTGTGTACTCACATGGAATATGATCTAAGTCATACCTGAGTGGTCTAGTGGTTTTCCCTACGTTCTTCAATTTAAGCCTAAATTTTGCAGTAAGAAGCTCATGATCCGAGCCACAGTCAGCTCCTGGTCTTGTTTTTGCCGTCTGTATAGAGCTTCTCCATCTTTGGCTGCAAAGTATGTAATCAATCTGGTTTCGGTATTGACCATCTGGTGATGTCCATGTGTAGAGTCGTCTCTTGTGTTGTTGGAAAAGAGTGTTTGCTATGACTAGCTTGTTCTCTTGACAGAACTCTATTAGCCTTTGCCCTGCTTCATTTTGTACTCCAAGGCCAAACTTGCCTGTTATTCCGATTACTCCTTGACTTCCTACTTTAGCATTCCAGTTCCCTATGATGAAAAGGACATCTTTTTTTGGTGCTAGTTCTAGAAGGTGTTGTAGGTCTTCATAGAACCGGTCAACTTCAGCTTCTTCGGCATCAGTGGTTGGGGCATAGACTTGGATTACTGTGATGTTGAATGGTTTTCCTTGGATACGCACTGAGATCATTCTGTCGTTTTTGAGGTTGTACCCCATTACTGCCTTTCCCACTCTCTTATTGACTATGAGTGCAACTCCATTTCTTCTAAGGGTTTCTTGCCCACAGTAGTAGATATAATGGTCACCTGAATTAAATTCACCCATTCCCATCCATTTCAATTCACTGATTCCCAAGATGTCGACGTTCAATCTTGTCATCTCATGTTTGACCACATCCAGCTTGCCTTGGTTCATGGATCTTACATTCCACGTACCTATACAATATTGTTCTTTACAGCATCGGACCTTCTTTTCGCTTCCAGATACATCCACAGCTGAACGTCCTTTCAGCTTTGGCCCAGCCGCTTCACTCTTTCTGGAGCTACTTGGAATTGCCCTCCGCTCTTCCCCAGTAGCATATTGGACACCTTCCGACCTGAGGGGCTCATCTTCCGGCATCATATCTTTTAGCCTTTTAACATTGTCCATGGGGTTTTCTTGGCAAGGATACTGGAGTGGGTTGCCATTTCCTTCTCCAGTGGACCACATTTTGTCAGAACTCTCTGTCATGACCTGT
Source organism: Liasis olivaceus (assembly GCA_030867105.1). Taxonomy (NCBI): domain Eukaryota; kingdom Metazoa; phylum Chordata; class Lepidosauria; order Squamata; family Pythonidae; genus Liasis; species Liasis olivaceus. Next base: position 64,703,830 of record CM061351.1, read on the forward strand.
CCGTCTTGGGTGGCCCTGCACGGTATAGCTCATGGCTTCACTGAGTTACACAAGCCCCTTCGCCACGACAAGGCAGTGATCCATGAAGGGGAAAGAGATAGTAAGCTATATTAATTCTTATGAGTTAATGAGATTCCATTGTTGCTTTGGTCCATGTTCACTCTCCCAGCAGAAAGATATGTTAATTGGTTATCCTTGCAGGATATGTCAATGGTCCAGAAATACAAAAGCAATTGACATCCTCTCCTGATTTTTCCTCAGCCATCCTTCCATCCTCTCCCATGGCATCTTCCACAAATAGTACTAATATATAAAGAAAATATAGGACAAACAGTATTTTCACCACGGAAAAGGTAAGGCAAGAGGTAGACAGCGAAGGAAATTTTATTTATTTTTGTGTTTGATTTGTATCCTGCCTTTCTGTTCCAATGAGTATTCCAATCACAAAACTATGTTACTCTATAGCCCAGAGTAAGGCTTGGAAAGCCTTTCCCAAATGTGGCATCTTTGAGATGTGTAGACTTTAACTCACTGAATTCTCAACAGTGTTCCTGCTGGCTGGAGAATGCTGGGAGTAGATCTAGAGGGCAATCAGATTAAGGAAGCCTGCCACTGGAGATGCAGTCCTCTTGCTCCAAAATTTACACAACAAGTTAAAATATCTGGGGGGAGGGGGAAAACTAATTATCCATTTCACATCAGGACTAACTAGTTATAGTGTATTGCTCTTATACACTGAATGGATACATTTATTGGCAGAAATAAAATGTATCTTTCCCAGTCTTGCAATCTACAACTATATAGAAATTACAGTTCCAATGAGGCCAATGGAATTCTGGCTATGAATTCTCAGAGTGGAAGTTCCAATACCTCTCTAGAGCACCAGGTTGGGAAAAGCTGCTTGAAGAGGCTGACTCTATTAGCTGTTGCACTTTACAGAGTTCTGCACAATTGCCATTTCCCTGATGATAGATCCTGGATGATTTCTTGGTGACAGATCATTTTTCTTTTCCTGTCCCAGAAACTAGTCCTCATATGGGCATGGTCTTTTGACTTGATTTATGTAAATATAATATTTTTCAAGGGGAAAGGAGAAGTATTATCTTCTGGTAGGAATGAATGGTAGTATAGGAGAGTCTGTCCAAACATGGATTCATTCTAGATATGTAGACTTTAATTACCAGAATTCTTGGCAGTAGGCAAGTTGTCTGAGAAACTGAGAAAGGAAAGGATTAGAGGTTGCTGCTAAAGCTGAAATAAATGGCACTGGACTAGATTTGTACAACAACTGGGTCTTGCCACCTCAGATCTCAAAGATCTCAAATTTTGCTCTACTATCTTGATTGATATTACAGATATGTCGAGAACGGACAATGTGGTCTGCTCTCTGTTCCATCTTGCCCTATAGAAATACATGCAGTCTGTCTGAAGTTTTAGGCTTGGGCTATTGCCTTACCCAGCCCAATAGGAATGGTCTCTGGTACTGTACTTGATATTCGTATTTATGGAGTTGCTACTTTTTCTTTTCATTCATCCTCCCCCCCAACCAGCTTAATACTGATACTTTGTATTAAACGCTTTTATTTTATAGTACTCTTACTTGTTGCATCTTATTTTTTATTCTAATTGTGCACATCACTTTGAGACACTTTTTAAAACAGAAACGTAAAAACAATTATATGAAATAAATAAGTTCACCTATAACAAAATATGAAGCAAATTACGGTATTCCTTCAGAGGGTATGATTATTTGAATTTCTTTACATAGGACAAATCTTATACAGCAGTGATTTCCAAACTTCAAGAATGAAGGCCCCTTTTTAATGTGTCACAATTTTGCAGAACCCTGTGATAGTAATTGCTTTTACAGAGACATTTAACATCTGTTGACTGAAATAAAACATATTGACCAAAAGCTACTATAAATTCTGTAACGCTTTAAAATGAATATGTACTTTAATAAATCCTGCCCTTGATTCAAACCAGCAGTCCTTACACATTTATTTAGAGGATTTAATTGATCTGGCCTAGTGTGACAAAGAACCTTTTCGTACAACCCCCTTCCCCCATCAACTGCTAGAAACTAGCCAGCAAAAATCTAGATACCTAGTAAAAAACCATTTTTTTGTGTGTGCTTTGCACTGCCATCTAGTGGTCAGCCAGCAGGCCATGGCAGGTGAATGGGGGCAGACCAGTCTCAGGTTCCTGCAGGGCCTAGGATTTTTCTGCATTACACCCTTTAGCTGCTACAGTCCCATGCATTAGCCAGCTGGAAATGAAGTTGCTTTAGGAAATCCTTTGCCACATTTCAACTCTTTCTCTGCATTGGCCATAATTGCAGCCTGTTTTGGACCACATTTACCTTATTGGTGAATTCCTCTGCTTCTTTACTCCTCCTGGACAGGAGGGAGGGAGGACCATAGTTTTATCATTTTTCCTGCTACAGGCTAGAAGGTAGGACTGGCAGAACTCAATTTCACCTGGTTAAAAAAACAGATACAGATCAATTTTTTTCTGTTCCATCAGTGATCTTGTTAGGAAGAAGTTCCAGCTTTTCACTATTGCACTGGTGAGTTTGTTAAAAAAAGCAAGGCAACCAGTGACTGGTGGAGAGGGGGCATTCCTATCACACCATATATTAGCCAGATGAAATGGAGGAGTGCCCTTTATGTATAGGTTTTTATTCAAATTATATCTTTTAGTGTGTGTTATCATAAACCACCCAGAAAGCTCCAGCTATTGGGCGATTTAAATAATTATAACAACAATAGAGTGAGGCCTCCATTTGGCCACTGAGGCAAGTACTAGTGTGTGTGAGCAGTGGTGGCCAATAGGCTTGTGGAAGAGTCTTCAGCTGTGTGGGTGATGGTGGCATGGATTAAGGGGACCCCACAGGTAGTCCTGGGGATCCTTTTTCCTCTTGTGCAGCACAGCTACTACCTTTTGGTCATGCAAGTGAGGAAAGGGGATGGAGAAACCCATTGGCATAGTTTCAGAGAGGGTGTCAAAATAAGAGGTGTCTGGAGCAGGTGGAAAGTGCAGGGAGTCCAGGCGGGGCATGGGGTAGCTTGGAGGGAGGGGGCCAGGGAGAGCAGCATAGTGGCACCTTGGGAACAGCAGGGCTGAAGGGTTGGTGCTGGAGCAAGAATCTGAATGGCATTTCAGGCACAAGGCAGAGAGCTTGGCAGCAGTGGGAAAAGTTATGCACACATGATGAATGGTTAGAGGGAGAGACATAGTGGAAGAAAGGCTGAACAAATCCAAATTTGCTTGTACTGCCCCTCCCAATTTCCCTTCTATGCTAGCCAGTCTGTGAAGTATCTTTCAGTCAACATCTGTGCCAAAAAGAGCTGTGTGAATAGACAATTTTTATTATCCGTGTTTGATGCATGTCGCAGATCTCCTGCAGTAAGTTCATGCTCCACAGTTTGGGAATTGATGTTTTAGAATATGGATGTACAACAGTTTTTGGACAAAGGCCACACTGGCCTTGTACAGTTTGCAAGAAGAAACCATGGGCAGGGTCAGAGCAAATATATAAGGAAATAACACTTGACTTGCATGGGGGTGTAGGCTGGTGGTACTCCTGGATCCATCACTATCACTAGAAGTTCAAGAGGCTTCAGAGGTTCAGGCTGCTTTTTATCAAGCTGACACCTCAGTAATGGGCCTGCCTTTGGAAACAGCCCAGAAATGCCAATTAGTTCAGGACAGAGCAGCTAAACTGCTACCTGCAAGTAGCCAATCTGATCATAGTATGCAAGTGTTTTACTAAGTGCTTGGCTGCCAGGCTCAATTCAGAGTAACGGTATTACCTATAAAGCCTTAAACCAGTTGGGGCCGGATTATCTGAAGGAGCATTTCCTCCTCTGCATATTTACTCAGCCCTTAAGGTTTTCATCTGCCTCCCCCAAATAAAGCACAATCTTTTCCCATAAGAGAAAAGGACTTTTCAGTGGTGGCATATGACACTTTTTTTTTTCAACACCAAGTGAAGATATATTTTCCCAAGTACTTGGGAATATTGTTTTACTGCTGGTTTTATTAGAATGTTAGAAAGCCTGAAGACATGGTTTTGCCAGCAGGCCTGGGGATCCCAGGTTGGTACAGAACCCATCAAATAGTTAGTCTGAATGTGCTGTTGTTGCCAGGGGGGCAGGGGGTGTAGTGGGTTTTGTATTAGGGGTCTGATTTCGGTAAGCCGCCCAGAGTCACTGTGTGTGAGTTGGATGGCCATATAAATTTGTTTAATAAATAAATAAAATAAATGACCCATCCTGTTACTGTTATTACTACAGATAATAGTAGGAATACACACTGATTTGTGTGTATACGTGTATGTGTGTGTATGTATATGTATGTATGTGTGTGTATATATAATATCCTTAATGCAAACATACCTATATACGTATACACACATGCACACACACATGCATGTGCACACACACACACACACACACACACACTTGCACACTCTCTTATGCATCCTGATTAAAAAGGCTCCCCTTCCCTCCAGCAAATTCCATTGTGGTCCTCTGATTTCCTATCATGTATTTCAAACTGGGATTCTGGGAAGTCTAGTCCATCCCATTTAATATTCTCCACCTTGCAATAGTTGCAAGCTGTAATTGCTTGTCATCCTCTCTATGTGGAAATGAGCCAAAGGGAGGGAGAATGAAGCCTCAGAACTGATGGAGACTCATGTGAAAGGAGAGACAGAAAATGAGATAGTGGTATGAACAACAGCAGAAATTCCAGGCATTGAATCAGTAAATTAAGAGCATCAGAGCCAGATGGCTGGGATAGTGGAATGAGAGCATGGCATAGTTGGGCATCTGGAAAGCTTTGACAAAGTGAGTAACTGAGGCTTCCCTACACACACACACACACACACACACACACAGAGAGAGAGAGAGAGAGAGAGAGAGAGAGAGAGAGAGAGAGAGAGAGAGAAGTTATTTCCAAGGCTCCTCATTCTTCACTCTCCTCTCAGTGAGTGAAGTGCAAGTGGAAGTATACAGGCCTTGGCTATACCTGAGGCCCCAAAGACCAGCAAAAGTGCCCTCTGGGTTGTGCAGTGTGCCATTCTAGCCTCAGAGCAAGAACCCTATTAGATGCACAAACCTGGAGTGGCAATGCTGTGCCTTCTAGTGAACCTGCTGCCTTTCTACCACATCTACCAAAAAGCAGAAGAAGGGGGGGGGGGCGTGAAAAATGGAAGAAAGGATTGATTCCAATTGGGAAGAGAAGCTAGTACAAAATGGGACAATCCTTTCTTGCAAAATGGACAGTGTCTACTATATTTTGTGGATTCCTGGTCTTCTTGCCACTGTAATTTGGTGTGTAGCAAGTAAGCAAAAAGCAGGAACAGAGTTTGCTGAAGAATGGTTTTCTCCAGACTGCTTAATCTGTGCTGCATTTCAAATCCTGTTTTTCTCTCCGGCAAGGCACATACTATGAACAGACTGGCAAGCTCTGCAGTGGAATGCTAAGAGCATTCTTCTCTTATTGCTTGCACAACAGGTGTGGGTGGGGGGAACATTTGCAGAGCAGGGATTAGCAACAGAGAAAAGCAACAGAGAGGGAAAAATAATAAAATACAGGGTACAGAGTATCCTAAGGAAGTGCCTTTTCCACAGTTGCACATAAACAAAGCACAAACATGTTCTAGCATCCTTTTTTTTTTTTTTTTTTTGCCATATTTCCATGCTGCTGTTGAATGAAACAGGCTTAGTCATCCTTAGCTGTTTCCGTGTTGAAACTGGTTTTCCCCTCTTGTGAAAACTATAGCGGTTCCAACAAATGTGGAATGTGCAAAATCTGTTGTGCTTTGCCAACTATTGTGTTGGCAGGACAGTCAGATGACCCATATGTGGTGAGAATAGCTCAGAGTCTGTTGGCCACTTCAGGATGGCTCCTGCACACACACACAAGTCTTGGTCACTCTCCCCTGCTGCCATTCTTTTATTTTTTCCCCCCTGAGAAAAGGGGAAAAGGACATAGCTATACCAGTTGAACAGCTGTTCAGTAGACTGCAAGGTACTGTGACATTTTGAGTATGGTTTAGTGCTTTTTGAAAATATCACATCCCTACAAGCCCATGTGTGAGAAAATTTTGAAAGTCTGCTAAATCTGTGTACCAAACAAGCCCACCCAATAGATATTCAGCAGGACGGAGGACCTGTGTGAGAAAGCAGAAGAGCCGGCCCTCTCATCAAACCCAGCAGCTCTGCTCAGGCAGAAGCAGCTTGGAAGAAAACAGAGGAGGATCAATGGCTGATCCAAATAGGAAGGCGTCATCAACTCCACTTAGATGAGCAGATTGGTGGTGGAGAGAGAGGGATGCAATTCTCTTTTCTGTGTGGCACCTCTGAGAGGTAGGATGTGGCAAGACACTAGGAAGCAAGGACAAGAAGAACGCACTTCCAAAGAAACAAGAAGAACTTTGTTCCAGGTCCTCAACTTTGTTCTATTTTTTGTGTGCTACCTTCAGGGAAAGGGGCGCTTCTCTCTCTTTCACCCAGAAGCACAGAGTGAAAGTTACAGCTGCTGAGAGATGGGTTTTGAACAACTAGAATTGGAAAAAAACAACCAAATTAGGCTGCAATCCTAATTTGCACTTTGCTGTGCACTTTGATACAGAAGTGAGGTCTGGCTGAACTCAGATTTTGAATACACACGTGGAGGGTTGTGCTGCTATTAAAATATCAAAAGGAGAGTCTACCTATCATTCACTTTTACAGGGCAAGTATTCATGTATTTGCTCTCTCCATATCCTAGTGTTTCCAACAAATATGCTTAAAGTCCCAATACATCCAGAGTATACCCATATCATGCCTGTAAGATCCCATCTCATCCTTCCATCAGTATTCCCATTGGCTGGCAACATAGTGGAAGGGTAGGAAACAAATTTAGAGGAATCCACCAATCACTGTCCTTATTATTTATGCATGTATATGGTTTTTATTGTATTTTTACAGTATTTTTATTGCATTTTTACTGTATTTTAATTAATATTTATGTTTTGTTTTTATTGTAAACCACCCAGAATCACTTCCTAGTGAGATGGGCAGTGACCAAATTTGAAATATAAATAAACTAATTAAAATAAAACATGACCTGTGCATGATAAATCAGGACACCACCATTATTTGGCAAGCCAAAACAAAATGATAGAGGCAGGATAGGGATTGGCAGATGGGACATGAAATTTAATGCAGGTAGTTTTCTATTCATTTAAGGATAAGTGAATAGCACTTTAACTCAGTGGTGAGGAAAGGCTCAGAGTGACTCAAAGGTCACTTTCTCAGGGCCTTTCCCTTCTTGCACTAATCATGACATGAAATCCTTTTTTCCCCCTGCCATGTCCTCCTAAAATTGCTTTCATATCACCATATCTGAGGTGGCTTAAAGTGATCTTTAGCTGTTCTGGTGTTCAACTGGTATTTTCCCCTTTAAGGAATCAACATGCCATAGCAATTTTGCTGTGGATGCAGCCTGATCTGTTTCACCAACCATTTAGTTGCTGTCACAGTCAGGTGACCCCTGGGGGTGAGATCAGCCTGGCATTATTGGCCACTTTGGGCTGACATCATCAAGCCTCCTTTTTTGCAGCCCTGCGCAGCGTCTTCCAGAGCCTTTCCACTTTAGGCAGTGGAAAAGTTCACTTCTTTCAAACTGGACTCTGTCATGTATCCCCCAAGTCTCCAAGGTATCTCCTTGCATACCTAAACAGCTTTGGCTGAGTGATGGCAGTGGAGGATGGGCAGAGAGAGAAAGACAGAGAGCACTTTCTCAGCTGTTTCAGAGGTCAACTAACCTTATGTCTGTCAACTCTTGTTTGGACTACTTGTGAACATGGCTTCGGTGCTTTTCTGGAACAGTGCTAAATCTGTGTTAAAAAATGAGCCCCACTATCAGCTGTCAGGCCTCTTTTGGTTATGGATTTAGCACTATTCCAGAATAGCTCTATTCTGGAAGAGCTCTGAACCTGTGTCCAAAAGGGTTTTGAACAGGTCTATGCAAAATACTTGTTGCCATCTGTCAAAATTGGCTCCTCCCAAGCCCCAGCCCTGTTAAGAAGAATGGTAAGAAGATCTTTTCCCAGAAGATGGTGATCTTTGGTGGGAGAGGAGGTAGACCAAGCCATGAGAATCTACCAGTCCTTCTCATTAATATGACCTGTACATCATAAATAAAGATAGTATTGTTTGCTAGCATTTTGTCCAGCAGCAACTGCCAGGATGTAAAGAAGGTTTAGAATAATGGAAGTATGTTGTGGTGCCATGACACAAGCCTTGCCTCTTTTGTACATACATTGTGATGCTGTACAAAAGGGGCAGAGCCTGCAGTGTGATGCTGCTTTCATCATTTTGCAGATGCCCATGATTGTGAATGTGCCAAGATAGGAACTGTTGGTGGGGGCCGGGGGCAGTACTCCACTTTTCCCATCTACCTTATGCATGCATAGTGGAAACTGATCCTTATGCTAAAGCATGCTTTGAAAATGTGGGGTACTGTCATCTTGCATGTGCATAGAGGTGTATAAAATGGTGGTGCACCATGTTTTCTCACGTTTTGCCACCTGAGCAAACCAGAAAGGATCAGGAGATGCTTGCCTGCTGTGGAGAAGAAGGCAGCAGCAACTTTGGATTCTTCAGTTTTGGTTTCCTGGGGGTGTGATTGAGGAAACATTCCTTCCTGACGCACTTTCTGTGGTGGTTGAGAGGAGGGATGAAGGGGCTGAGAGCTGAACAGCGGCAGTGGAAGTGGTGGAGAAAGTGACAGCCATCATGAGCGCTTTCATGGAGGTAGACTGGGTGGTCTTAAGGCTTCATGCCTTCCCTGAGTGCTCCTGCAAAAAAAAGTAAAAAGTGCAGCATGCCAAAAAGCCCCTTTGAGCGGTGGCTCAGGGACTGCTTTTAACTTTATTTTTTTATTTGCAGTGCAAAGCCAGCCTCAGCCCAGCCCAGCCCAGGAGTGCGGCGCAAGGGGGCTTTTGGGCCACGGCTCTGGGGCTGCTTTTTACTTTTTTTTTAAAGGGCAGAGATGAGGGGAGAGAGGCAGGTGGGGGGAGTTGGAGGCAGCCCCTTACCTTACTGAGGCTTGGGGCTGGGAGGGACCCAGCCTGGAATGGCTTGGATTGGCATAGGTATTCACTTAATGACCCACGATTCTTGGTTGATGGCAACCAGGACTGCAGGGACTGTGGTTGCTAAGCAATGCAGTCACGTGACATCTCACTTTACGACCGCATTGCTTAGTGATGGAAACTGCAGTCCCAGTTGTGGTTGTAAGTCAAGGACTACCTGTACTAGGTTAGATAGGGTGGGCGTGCTCCAGGTCCCCTCTCTTAAATGTTGCCCCTGATGGGACCTTGTAGGAGCGCCTTCTCGGTGGCTGCCCCAACCCTTTGGAACCTGAGATCTGAGGGATCCCTACCCCTTTAGCTTTCCATAGGGCCATGAAGACCTGGTTCTTTCCCTCAAGTATTGGGCTTGAGCGGGGGGAGGTTTGAGCTGAGAGGATGTTTGGTATGGCATCTGGGGGAAGGGTACTTTTGTTTTTAGCTAGTATGTCTTTATGGATAGTTGTGAACCACCTAGAGTCATTACATGAGATAGGCGGCCATATCAGTCCTGCAAATAAATAATAAATAAATAAATTCTATCCAGAATATTCTATTCTTGAACCCAGTCAGATTTATATATCCACATGGCTAGTGCTCCATTTGCTAGGTAAGTTTTTTATGCCTATCCATATATTATGGTTGGGTTTGTTGCTTACATATTAAAAAAAAATTGCACATGAAGATCCTGCTATAGAAGTTTAACAAAGAATGCATTGATTTACTGTTGAAACTTAGGGCAACTTTGGATTCAAATATTTAAACACACTCCCATGCTTTGGGAAATTCTTGCATCTCTCTTAGAGCAAAATTCAGAGCAAATCCAGTCATTTTCTCAGGTGTATTTCTGAAATATTGATGGGGAGAATTCAGATGGGATAAAAACAAGAAAAATATTAATACTAAATTATTTGACATATTCACTGAAGCTCTAATAGCAGCAAGCAGGCATTGGGATCCTTTTCTCCTCTACCCAAGTCTGAAGTTGTATTTGTGAGTTTTTCTATGGTGAAGTGACTTCACTATGCAAAACCTGGTGATGATTATGGCAAGCTGTTCACTCAGGGGAAATCCAAATATATTAAGTCCTGTGACAGGTTTATATTCCTTACTCATAATGATTTATTAATTTTTTTCACACAAAGAGTATGCAAATTTCCATTAAAAATCTTACTAAGCACAAAAGGGCATGGCTTGGAAGAATAACTTTGTGTTCCTGAGTAACATACTATAATTAAATGAGGGAAGCCAGGGGTTTCATAGGTAAAATTAAGTTACCCCTTAATCTTTGCAATAGTAACCTATTCACATCTGTTGAATCAAATTACACAAAGGATTTTAAAAGCCATCTTTATTTCATACATACAGGTTTTCATTGTTGATGCCATTTAATGTTCAGTGGTTTGTTTGTTGATTTCAAAAAGCAGAATTTTGCACCCTTCCACTCACTGTGTTGAGACACTGATCTGGACTGCCAAAAATCTAGATGACCACTAGATGGCAGCAAAGAGATACAGGGGAAAAAACACACACAACAATGTTTTGTTGCTAACCACTATGCAATGATTACTGGGATTACTGGTAGTCCTATATTATAGCTCCAAATTAAAGCTTTCAAAAATACGATGAGGACTTTCTGCTATGTTCCAAAGACCACTGAGGCAGCCTATTACATACCCCTGACCTGATAGGGTCATGGAATCTTTGAGAGTCAGCTTGATCTTGACTTTTTACAATCATTGGCTCAAATGCTACTGTTGCTATTCTATCTCTGTGAATAAACAGCTGGCTAAGAGAACAGACAAATATTGCCGTAGGATGGTTTTCTGTTCTCAAAACATGACTCTCAGCCATGACCCATTGCAATCCCAGGCTCTGATATTTTTTTTTTTCCTTTCTCTCATTTAACTTTCTGTGTGTATGTGCTCACACATGTAGGCAGACTCCTATATCAGCTTAGCCAACTGGGTGAATTCTACTTTACAATAATATGATTACTTTTATTTGAATTAATAACATAAAAGATAACTGTAGCTTGGCTAACAGTTTGAAGTTCTAAAGAAACTGTCCATGGAGGAAATGAAGCAGAAATGAAATGTTATCCCCCTCTCACAGATCCTGCTGCTCTATCTCTAGAGCATTTTAGAGATAAATGGTCATCTGACAATAGGATAACTTTCCTCTCCACATTCAACTCCAGGAGCATCTGCTGTGCCGGTACGGTCCATCGGAGAAATTCTGCATAGAGATGAAGATCAACCAACCATTATACGGCCATGCCTTGCTCTAATTTCTTCTAAGGCTTAAGTGACTGTCTCAACTGCAGCATTACAAGACAAGTGACATCATGTTCTTCATTAGGTTGTCTTGAACTAAGGTATGAAGCCTAGTCATGTCTTCCTTTTTTTTTTTTTTAATCAGTGGAATTAGAAATGAAGTATGTTCTTTCAGGCTGTGCTGCTTCTCCATCTGTCTACAAACTTAAAAGCAAGTGGACAACTGGCTGAGAAGCAATGTGGCAGCATAGCTGTTTCTCTTTCTAAAAGCATTGCTCTCCCAAGTGTCTAAATAGCTCCTCTAGAGAATCTCATTCATACATCATCATTATCCCCATTTCCCATCCTGACACAACTCCCTACCAACTGGGAGTTGCAGGTTACATTTTTATTCATCTTGTGCTTCCACTTAAGAAATAGGAAACTATTGTATAGTGTGATGATACAGTATATGTGTATGTGCATGTAGGGGGTGAGTTTGCAACTTTTGTAGGCCAAAAAGTACACTTAGGGCCTTTCTGCATTGCATCCTTATCCTTGGGAGTTGTTGGACTCCCAAATGTCAACCAGCTGGAAATGGAGCCAGCTGAAGAAGTCCCTTTCTGGATTTCGGTCTCTCACATTTGGGGCTTCATTTGGGCCTGATATTCTGTCCAGAATTTTGTTTACCATGGTCTCTGATTGGTGGGTTTCCCTTCTTCTTTACCCCTTCTGATTGCTTGAAAAAGAAAAGAGTAGAAGGAAACACCACTGTTTTACTGTTTTTCCTGTCACTTGGACTAAAAAGAAAAATGGCCCAACTTTTCTCAATTTCATCTGGTTAAAAAAAAAAAGCAGATCCATCCTTTCACTGTTCTGTCAGTGAATTTGTAAAAGAAAGAGAAAGAGAGGTCCAGCTTTTCAACATCCCACTGATGAACTCATACAACAAAAAATGGTTGTGGAGGGCAGCAACCAGTGGCCAGGGCACCACCTGAGCAACACAAGTCCTAAACACTATTTATGACTCAAAGCAGAAGTACTCAGGTAGAGATTGCCTTCCCAGTGGGCTGAGGGCAGGTAGGGGATATCGTGTTCCTGCCCTCAGGAAATGGCCAGTAGTCCTTACTCACATTGTGGCAAGCTGGTCATGAGGATCAGCCCTTAGGCTTTAAACCTACTCATGGGGATACACTTGAAAAAGTAAGATGAGAGAAAGACAAAAAAGTTTGCTGAATTCTATTTTATTTTGCAGTTTAAAAGAAAAGGCAGCCCCTTTTATTTCAATTCATTAATGATAATTGTTATTATTGTAGCTGGCCTAAAAAATTACTAAAAAAGTCATGCACAGTTCCCCTTGAGAAATTTTGCCTTGGGGGAAGTGAAGCAGCACTAAAAAATAATTCCTTTTTTACAGACTATGCTGCTTCATTTTTCTCTAGAGACATAGAGTTTAACAGTCAGTTGGCTAACAGTGCAACTTTGCTTATGCTGGCCATTTAGTTCCTGGTCCACCTGCCCTAACCATAAGGTCTGCAAAAGCAACTATCTGATGAGCTGTCAATTTGCCTGAACATGCATTCCTGAAAAATTCCATGAATCTTTTCAAAACTCTTTGTTTTGACCAAGAAGAGACCTTAAGTTTGTCTTGAACTTCACTTTTGGTGACTTATAGCAGCAATTGTATGCCAATCATTTACATTTGTGTGGCAAAGGATTCAAGTCCAATGTATCTTGGGATTTTGGTTTGGAAGAGATATCAGGGCAATTACAGGGATGAGAATTATATGACTTTATTTCTAAGTAGCATAGATGATAGAATGATACATAATTTGTCAATTTTATGGATTTTCTTAAACTCCTTCCAGATACTTGATACACAGCAGGGCATACTTGCAGTGATTAAGTGATTTATGCATCATATATAAAAGTCTTGATCACATAGGACTCCATTTTTTATCTATGATTTGATCAATGTGAACATGCATCAGTGCATATTTACTGCATATTTTTTAATTAATTTTTTACAAAATTAATTTCCTTTTACAAAAAAGGAAAAAATACATAAAAGAAAAAAAATATAACAACAAAAACTTAATATATCATTATAATAGAAGTTATAATTCTATATATGCTTATCTAATACAAATATTATTCAAGTACATATATATTTCTAATAATATGACTGTCCTGTTGTTTTTTTTTAACCCAGTGTATTTTGTATAAATGAGTCCCATATTTTGTTATACTTGTCCATACAAAGTCTATGTCTATAGGCAATCTCCTCATAAGTAGCAAGTGTAATCAAGTTTTCAATCCATTGACTAAATGGGGCCATACATTTTTCTTTCCAATGTTGCAATATCAGTCTTTTGGCCACAGTAAGGGCATGGAGAATCCATTTACATTGTCCAGTTGTCAAGTTCCATGTACTAGGTATATAGTTCAAAAGAATATTATGCTCTAAAATTTTTAGCTTTTGTTTCACATTCATATTTATATGGTCCATTACTTTCTCCCAAAATTTAATAAGTATAGAACATTGTAAAAACATAAGTTTTAAAAAGGCATTGTCCTTATTACATCTCCAACAAAATGCTGTTTTTGACAATCCTTTTCTGTACAGTTGTAGTGGAGTCCAATAAATTCTAAATATTATTTTTTCTTCTATAAGTCATAGTTTAAGGTCCATTGACACTCTTGCTATAGAAGTTAAGACACTCTCCCATTGTCTAGGCAATATATAAACCTCTAATTCTTTATTCCACTCATCCCTTAGCATCTGCATATCAAATTGATTTATTGATAAGAAATATCTATACAAACTAATAGTAGTTTTTTGTGTTTTTTTTTAGTTTTAAAGGATTTAACAAGTTGTTCTAATATCTCAGGTGTCTCAGAAGTTGAAAATGCTGCTAGTCCAAACAATGTTGTTAACAAATGTTGTAACTGTAAGTATTGCCATTGGGTTATATCTGACAGATGACATTTATACATTAAAAATTCATCTTCATCATCTATCAGTTGGTCCAAAACCATTATCCCCACTTCCATCCAATTTTTCCTTATCACCTTCTTTTTCCCAAGTTTTAAAGTTGGGTTTCCCTATAAAGTCAATTTGGCATGGGAAAAAATGATCACATTTGATCAATGTGAACATGCATCAGTGTATATTGACTGCATATTCTAAAACAGGCGAATGGAAAACTATGGCAAACATTTATATGCCAATTCAAAAATTTTAGGTATTCTTTAAATTAAACTATCAGGCCTAGTCAGCTGCTCCATAGTATTTTGTGATTCTTTTATTCTGTCCTTTCTTAGTCAGGAGGAGTTTATTTGTGATATTTTGTCTGAACCATGCCAAATTACTTGTCATTGGCTGAAGTGCCACCTTTTTTGAACAAAATGGAAATAAGGGGGGAAAAAAAATGACAGATCTCTTATATCCTTAAAAGCTGCCACCAAACGGCTTAAAATTGATGACCTAGTACAGTTTAAGATTGCAGTAAGTTCCATCTATATCTATATTAACCTACCTACCTATCTACCTTCTCCTCCACGAATAAATTTGCAATGCTGGATTTAATCTGAAGTTGGAGGAAGTTCCCACTCATATTCATTCTCTCTTCAGGGTGGTTTTTCTCATTATGCTGATAGTACCACATTCTCCTAGTTTAACAAAGCATTTCTGGAAAATATATTGAAAGTTGGTATTTTCATTTTCACATAGCTTTTCAAAAGACTTGGTTGTCAGCCAGTGCATTCTAACAGTAAAGACAGTTATTGCTATTTTTCAGCAGTTGTCAACAGTTAAGAACAAAGTGGATAATGCAGTAGCTCCTTTGATCTTTTTGCTCAAAGATATCTGGACAGTTTATCTCAAACACAATTAAGATGAGAAAGGCACAAGAGAGTGCCTGAGGAGGAAGCTAGGGAAAGCAAAAGATGAAAAAAGGTTATTCCTCTTCAAACCAGCTAAATGTCAACCCAAAGAAGGGAAACATTTTGATTTGCCTAAGCAAATGCTGCTTTTGCAGATCATTAGGTTTCACTTTATAATCTCAAAAGGGGTTAGTAAGGGTTGATGGTCCTCCAGAGACACTGCTATACCCTCACAGAACCAACAGTTCTGTCAGAAACAACCTGTTGACTGAGAGTATCTGTCAGATGGATGCCAAATGGGACCTCCAGAATGAGAACTGCATTCATTTTCTACATTTCTCACATGCCTACCTCTTTCTCCCTGTTTCAAATTACACTAAATTGGGACTCCTGTAATAGTAAAAGCTGCCCACTAGTTGGGCCAAAGAACTATTCAGCAGATGCCTATGTAATTCATGAGGACCCTGAAATTATTAACAACATAATTTAACTCCGCTGGAAAAGTAGCAGTTGTGAGAAAAGTGCCAAAGTGGGAATAGCAAAACTTTGAGAGACTGGAAGTTATAAAAGTATATGGGAACTGTAGTGCTTTGGAGACATCACACAGAACACTGATTCATCTGGAACTCAAACTTAGCCTGGCCAGGTAGACTGTAAATTAGATAGGTATGCATAAACTGATACATGGTGAAAGCAACAAGTAAACCAGATGTTGAGAGGACATCCACTGAAAGCAGAATGTTGGAAACCAAGTGAAGAGAAAATGTATGCTTCTCAAACAGGATGCTAATATAAATGTCTTCATATTACAGTCTGTCAGGCCCCTCGTACTGCCTGAAACAGACTGACACTGGCCACAGACTGGAGATGGGAATGACAGATGCCTAGGCAGAGTATCAGCTTACCTAGATGAGGAAACTGCAAGTCAAATTATGTCATAACTGGCAGAACATTAGCTTCATTAATAAGCTGTTCCCAATCAATTCAGTCATGAGGGGTCAAGCTCACACAAAATGTAATGGTCAGTTCACAGAATGACAAAGATTCAGAAGGTGGTTAGGGAAACAACAAGCTGCAAGCTCCTTTGTTATGAGTAAAAAGACCTGCCACTTCGTTGGTTCATAGAAAGGCAGTAAAAAAGAAAATAAAGAAGTCTTCACCCTAACATATTTTATTCTATAGTGGTTGTAGAAGCAAAATAGTTCTGTTGCCAGGATTCTCCTAATTCTATCCATTTCCTCTCAATGAATCTTGCTCAAGAGGCACTGTGAGGATCATGCTCAGCAAAGAATCTCTTTCAGTTTGAGGCAGATGCCAATGAGTCTGACATTAGACATAATCTGAGGGCCAACCTAAGATCTTCATGCAATCAATCCCATTTCTGACCAAGATGAATCCTGTGGAACTGACCGAGCTAAATATGTCATACCTAGACCTTAGTGTTTATAAGAGATATGCTGATAACATCCCACAAAAAGTATCACCTGTCCTGTCTGGTACATTTCTGCTGGGGCTTTCTAAGGAGGTGAATACAAACCATCCAACTGATTGACTACCCTCAAGACAAGTGACTGTCTCCTTATTGTCCTGGAAATTGCTTGTTGAATAGGAAATAATCTGATCTTACATTTCTAAATGGCTTTTCAGACCTAGGGCCCAGGAGATATAAAACTAACTGACTAAGATTATTCAAGCCAATACCAATACAAGAAAATATAGGCCATCTGGTGCCTGGGTCTTCTGATGTCCTCTAAACTTAAGGTAATAGATCAGAATCATGTACCAAGTTGGCTCTAATCTTAAACATTATTGTTTGGGGCAGGTAGGGGAGCAACATTATTGACTGTGTGTTGGTATCTGATGATCGCTTTTTGTGAATGATTGTCCTGTCAATCAGGTTGAGATGGAATGCGTTAAACAGCCCTAAAGGACTGAAAATGAAATTTCAGAATTACTTAGAACTGAAGGTCTTATGATGGAAGGCATGAGTGAGGAGGATCTTGGAATGGGGCATCAAGGTTACAGGGAGGGGGAGAGGCATTCCAAGCATCTCCTCAGCCCCCAGCCGGAGCGTGTGAAAGTTAAGAGAAGGAGACTGGCCCATCCCTAAGGGGTTCAGGGTTATAGTCACTGTTGTTGGGAGTTAGAGTTAGTCTGGCGAGATTCTGTCTAATAGGTGTAAACTAATAAAGTAACTGAACTGTTCCTGGATTTGTCTCATTGTGGTTCTTGGGCTGAACCTGACAGGTCTTCTCCATAGTAATTGCAGCTCTATCATTTGACCAGTAGAGGCCTGATCACTACCAGGTTTGAATGCAACTCTTAGGGGATTTTCTATTCATGATTATATTAAGAGACACCAGTAGTTTAATTGTAAGTCCAGATGTGAAGAATGCATAAGGGCAAAAATGCCTTAATAGCTGACTTTATGGTATATAGAGAAAACAATTAAACCACTTTGCCAAAATTCTTACATTAAACAACAACATTAAGCTTTAGGGGGAAAAAAGATTGTCCAAAGGGGGGATTGGCAGCAGTTAATTGCCATGGCCAGGTTGAGGAACTCAGCAATTTTCTACTGCATAATTGGTGGTTAGTTAAATAGCACTGGGGCCAGGCTGGGGTGTCTCATTTCAGCAGATGTGCGAGAGATGCATTCCTGCTCTACTTTTACATTAAATTTTGACTGCACATTTCTGCCAGTGCTGAGTTTAAGTGAGTTGATTGGCCTGCAGTTACAGCTTCTAAAATAACTAAGCTTATAAATCATGGAAAACTCCTGGAGGAGACTTTTGCCCCCATGAATTGTTAATAACTAATATCGTTTGGTGAGTACCCATTCTTAATGACCCTTTGTACCCACATAGATCACACAGCAAGTATTCCCAAAGATTGGAGCTATGCAATAATTATTCCATTTAAAAAAATGATCCAGCAAATTACACATCAATCAGTCTGCTAAGTACAATTAGTAAGCTTTATGCCTGACATCTTTACTAGACTCTACTTGACTGGCTAGATAGTAGAAACATTTTAGCAAGAAAGCAAGCAGGTTTTCAGGCTTATCAAACAACCTTAGTTCAATGGTTAATTCTATATTATCTTGCTGAAAAATTATACCCCCACCCCTACAGGGGACCCTCTTTGCAGTTTTCCATATGATTGGAAGAGACAATTTATGGAAGTAACTTGAACTGTCTTCTATTAATACATCTACTCTCGCTCATTAAGTATCTCTGTACTTACTTAAGAGATAAGTGCAACCCTCAGAGTCATCTGTCAGAAATAATTCACAGGAAGGGGTGAAAGAGGATTCAGTTTTCCACCCATACTTTCAATTTTTTACTTTCACTCATTATTTTATTTATTTGATTTGATACCACCTGACTCCAAATGACTCCAGGCAGCTTTAATACCTTACTGATCCAGCACATCCCCCCTCGCCCCATCTTGGTTAATAGATCTTACTGGGTGCAGACAATACAGGCATCCTCTCTCTGACATCGGTGGCTATAAGAAGTCCATCTATTAGCTTCCTACTGCAAGGCTAAGCATCCTGGTGTAAATGATTAAAAAAAAATTTTTTTTTTGTAAAAAAGAAAGAAAACCCTTTAGGTGACAATTAGATGATAATCTAATTGGACAAGTAAGCTGCCTTAAGTGTTTGGGGGCGAATCATCTGGGAAAGAGCATACTACAAATTCATCTCTGAGTGTGATACACACACACATATATGTGTGTGTGTGTGTGTGTGTGTACACTTGTATATATTCTTGATCTTCTTATTCATGCAGTATGTGGGCAGATCTGTGTGGACAGATCTACCAGTGCCTGCCTTATCCTTTAGGGATTTGATACCACCTCACTTGCCCCTATTCTTTTGCTTTGCTTCCTCAGATGTTTCCACACATGGATGCCTTCATGCCCACTCCCACAAAACTTTGTAGTTTCCTTCCTTTCAATGTGCTTATATTGTAACTTAAGATTTTGTTTTAAAAGGGGACCACTGTAATATAACCGGAACAGGATGGGGAAGACGGCATAATTTATTCAGTCTAGGTAGAAGCCCAAAGGGTGCCCATTGGGAAGGGTAGGAGTGAAATGTAAGTACACTCTTTACATTAGATTGGGAAAACATGGTGGCCAGGAGACTTTACTGGACTCTGATTTTTATGAACCATCACTGAATTAACTTTTTTTTTTTAAAAAAGAAACTGCTGATCAGTTGAGAACATGCCAGCCCAGCAGCCCAGGACCAAATAGCTATATGGGGCAGTGACCAGCTGCTAAAGGGAAAAGGATGTGCTAGTTTGTAGCTGACATGTTGCTAGACTGAAATGAATTGCAGAAGACTAATCACTTGGAAGGGCTCAGATAGCTGTGAATGGAAAATGCTGGAGCTCCCAAAAACAGGTGGGGGATACATTTATAGTGGTTAGGAATGGGTGGAGGACAAAATCATCTATTCTTGCAATCAAAAAATGGTGGGTAGCTATACTGGTGATGGGACAAACAGAAAGTGTAGATCTGGTCTTAGAGACAGAACTAGTTTTGGTGGAAACTCAATCTGTGAAGGGGGCAGTGTGGCTCTATACTTAACAGCATAGCAAATTTTGTGATAGTTCCTGCATATAAAACACCTGCTGATTAGCAAGATTTAAAGTGACCAACTTTTGGTAAAGGTTTTACCAAAACCTTCTGACTTTTGTGGTAGGTTGTAAGATAAATACAGATCTTTTTCATACTCTGTGTGTGTTTAAATATATTCTTTCAATCAAAATAGCAAACCAAACTAAACTAAAAAGAAAAAAGAAAAAAAAGAAAGGTATCCTTTCAATGTTGTGGTGTTGATGATAGAATTACTGGAGTGAAAGTGAAAAAGGAGACAAATAAAGTAAGGGAATTTGCAGATGATCTTGTTTTGATAGTAGAAAATCCCCTGGAAAGAATAGAAATATTAATGGATAAATTAAAAGAATATGATGAGCTAGCTGGATTTAAAGTGAATAAAGAAAAAAATTGAGAAGGTAAAATATTTAGGTATTATTATGTCTAATGTGAATTGTATTTTGTGCCAGAATAATTATGTTAAATTGTGGAATGAAATTATTACAATTAGCTACAGAAGGACATTCTTTTCAATGGTTTTCTTAAATCAGATGAAAGACAGGTTTAATATGGATAAAAGGATAATTGGATTTGAAAAGAAGAAAACTGAATTTGAAGTAGAGTTATGTACAAATGATGATCATATAATAGCTAAAATGTCTAAGTTATTATTAAGATTTGAAACAGAGGATGAACAGGTTAAAGACTGCATGGTAAAATGGGCTACAAATTTTGGTTATAATATAAATATGGATACATGGGAGAAAATGTGGGAAATGTGTTAAATTTGCATTGTATCATAATTTAATAGATTTTTTTAAATAAAATAATGTAACATTGGCATATTACACCAGTCAAGATATCAACAATGTATAAACAAATATCAAACCAGTGCTGAAGGTGTGAAAAAAAAGAGGGGACTTTTTATCATGCATAGTGGACTTGTGAAAAAGCAAAGAAATGTTGGGTGCGAATCCATACAATGATGCAAAAGATATTGCAGATTAACATTATGATGAAACCAGAATTGTTTCTATTTTATGGTTTTTGGTTTTATGGACATTGAACTAGAAAATAAATATGGGAAATTAATATTGTATATGGTAACTGTGGCACGATTACTGTATGCACAAAGATGGAAGAATAATGAAATACCCACAATAGAAGAGTGGATTATAAAATTGACAGAACTTGCGGAAATGGCAAAGCTGACCAGTTTCGTCAGGGGAAAAAACAATAAAGACATTTTTTTGAAAGACTGGAAACCTTATATGGATTTTTTGTTGAAAGAAGAAAAGACTGAATTGACTGATAAGATTGATGATCTATGGATTTGGGTACTAAAAAGGATAAAGAAGGAGGGGAAAGAGTAAGATGGCAACTACTCGATAGAAAGAAGGGCAGAAGTCATCATTCTATATTTAAATTTCTTTTCTTTTCTTTTTTCTTTTTTCTCTTTTCTCTTTTCTTTTCTTTCCATTAATTTTTATACTTTTATTGTATTCAAAATTCCTAATAAAAATAAAATTTAAAAATGTTGTGGTGTTGCTTTTTTTGTAAATAAGAAGGTTCAATACCTATTTCCTATCTCTTAATTTCTAGGGCTGTACAAAGTACCGAACAGGTGCTCCACAAGTTACATTGGTACATAACTCACACACAGGTGCAGACAAACTGAGAAAGCCATCAAATCTGAGCCTTAAAGAGGATGCGATTGCCTCAACACTTCAAGGAGAAGCAGTATGCAAAACTGACCTTTGAATGTTTTATACAGTACTATTCATTTCCAAACAATTTGATATATATGTAAGAGCATCCATTCTGATTCATGTGCAAACCATACTACTTTATTCCCTTTATCTACAAATATTGTACCAAACCAAAAATGTTACTACTCTGCCTAATCACACATGGCAAATATTTTAAAGATTTTTAACAACTTATCCTCCCAATGTATGTAGATAAAGTTTAGAATTGTCATATATTTGTTTGCAAACAGTGGGATGGTGATTGAAAACCTGTACTTAAAATCAGCCCTGCATGAGAACCCAGCATTATTCTTCCAATGGAGATGAAGGGAAAGTGGTATAAGACAGTCCCACAAAGTCCAGTGTTGCTATCCTATTTTCTAGAGATTGGGTATGGGTTTTTAGAGAGATATAGTGTAGGGAACATCACATTCACTATCATGGACCGGGTGATGAAGATCCTGGAAGACTGGGAACATGCTGTCACAATTGCCCTGTCAATTATCACCTTGTTAGTTTGCTGAATAATGCAAGTAGACTTTAAGAAAAGCACCTTCTTGGAAAAATACTGGATTAGTCAGAACAAGAAAGCATTTTAACAAAAGAATAAGCTGATTTTAAAGGTGGGAGAATCAATAGTAGATTAATGTCTTGTCCTAGAACACTTACTTAGATACGAAATACATGAATACCCTGCCAGAGGATCTCTATATAACCTTTGTAAATTTAAAATCAGTTTTTGATTCTACTCCTAAAAATAGGGTAGGAAAGAAGTTTAAACAATCCTCCATGAATCATTAGCTTTGATTAATATATAACATGAATATACCAGCCTTCGCCGTTAACAAGGTGAGCTCTTGTTTCCTCCCCAGCTCCTGTCAACCCAACAGCTCGAAAACTTACATGAGTAGATAAATGGGGACTCTCACTCCGGTGGGAGGAAAAATGCTGGCAGCGCCTTGCACAGAGAGACGGGATCAGCTGCCGGTAAGCGCGAAACCGCGCTCACCCGAAAAGGGCGCGAAGCAACGGAAATCCTGCCTCCTGCGCTCGCCAGCTGGGCTCTGCTCTAGGAAGGAGGCTCTGGCAAACCACTTCCGAAAAAATTGCCTTGAAAACTGCACAGGATTTGTCCAGGGAAGGATTCGTCCAGGCAGGCACTGCAGGGTCAGTAATGACTGAGCGCAGACAAAAAAAAAAAGGTGCATTATCCAGTCAGTGTCTATGTTTAAAGGAGAAAAAAAAAAAGCCTAAATCAAAAACAAAAGAAAAACAAAATTATGAGCTTCCTAAAGAGATGGAGGAAACACATACAGGTGAAACTCGAAAAATTAGAATATCGTGCAAATGTTCATTTATGTCAGTATGGCAACTCAAAAGGTGAAACCAATATATGAGATAGACGCATTACATGCAAAGCGAGATATGTCAAGCCTTACTTTGCTATAATTGTGATGATTATGGCGTACAGCTTATGAAAACCCCAAATTCACAATCTCAGAAAATTAGAATAGTGTGAAAAGGGTCAATATTCTAGGCTCAAAGTGTCCCACTCTAATCAGCTAATGAATCCATAACACCTGCAAAGGGTTCCTGAGCCTTTCAATGGTCTCTCAGGCTGGTTCAGTAGGAATCACAAGCATGGGAAAGACTGCTGACCTGACAGTTGTGCAGAAAACCATCATTGACACCCTCCATAAGGAGGGGAAGCCCCAAAAGGTAATTGCAAAAGACGTTGGATGTTCCCAAAGTGCTGTATCAAAGCACATCAATAGAAGGTTATGTGGAAGGGAAAAGTGTGGTAGAGAAAGGTGCACAAGCAGCAGGGATGACTGCAGCCTGGAGAGGATTGTCAGGAAAAGGCCATTCAAAAGTGTTGGGGACTTTCACAAGGAGTGGACTGAGGCTGGAGTTAGTGCATCAAGAGCCACCACACACAGACGGATCCTGGACATGGGCTTCAAATGTCGTATTCCTCTTGTCAAGCCACTCCTGAACAACAAACAACGTCAGAAGTGTCTTACCTGGGCTACAGAAAAAAAGAACTGGTCTGTTGCCCAGTGGTCCAAAGTCCTCTTTTCTGATGAGAGCAACTTTTGCATCTCATTTGGGAACCAAGGACCCAGAGTCTGGAGGAAGAATGGAGAGGCACACAATGCATGATGCTTGAAGTCCAGTGTGAAGTTTCCACAGTCTGTGTCAATTTGGGGAGCCATGTCATCTGCTGGTGTTGGTCCACTGTGCTTCATTAAGTCCAGGGTCAACACAGCCGTCTACCAGGAGATTTTGGAGCACTTCATGCTTCCTTCCGCAGACGAGCTTTATGGGGATGCTGACTTCATTTTCCAGCAGGACTTGGCACCTGCCCACACTGCCAAAAGTACCAAAACCTGGTTCAATGACCATGGGATTACTGTGCTTGATTGGCCAGCAAACTGGCCTGACCTGAACCCCATAGAGAGTCTATGGGGCATTGCCAAGAGAAAGATGAGGGACATGAGACCGAATAATGCAGCGGAGCTGAAGGCCGCTATTGAAGCATCCTGGTCTTCCATAACACCTCAGCGGTGCCACAGGCTGATAGCATCCATGCCACGCCGCATTGCGGCAGTCATTGCTGCAAAAGGTGCCCAAACCAAATACTGAGTACATATGCATGCCTGTACTTTGCAGAGGTCCGATATTGTTCTATTTCCAACCCTTGTGTTATTGATGTCATGTAATATTCTAATTTTCTGAGATTGTGAATTTGGGGTTTTCATAAGCTGTACACCATAATCATCAGAATTATACCAAAGTAAGGCTTGACATATCTCGCTTTGCATGTAATGCGTCTATCTCATATATTGCTTTCACCTTTTGAGTTGCCATACTGACATAAATGAACATTTGCACGATATTCTAATTTTTCGAGTTTCACCTGTATACAGGTGACAAATAAATGGAATACAATTTTAAGTACTTTCAAGTTGTGTTTCATTCTTCTGGCTCTTGGAATACACAAATTAGATTTGACACAAAAAATGCATGGAGAAGCTCTAAGATTATTTTATGAGTGTATCAACTGCACTTGTCCTCAAAGTATTCAAAGCCAAGGTAGCTATGCAAATGTATTATTGTTTATAAATTTGTGTTTATGACTACAAATTGTCCAGTCCAAATTTTTAAAGGCAATTTTTAGGATACCACATTGTGTTTTTAGTTCTGCACACTAAATCAGAGATGTCCTCCACTGAGGACAGAATTATATAATTTTAATTACTGTCTTAAATAAAAAGATCTCTGGCATTTCATCAGGATTACAATTCTCTCTGGAGAGAAAAGATAGTTCTTCAGTTAATACAAAATTATGGGTTCTTTCCTAAGTTCTTTATCTCACTGGAGTGAACAGGGCTACAGTAGTCATTTAAGACCAGATATCTAATACTGAGCTCCAGAAATATATGAATGTGGCTCTTCCTTTTTTTAGGAATAGTATGGACAAGAAAGCCGACTATTTATGTGAACCAGGCACCTATATATTTAAACTTGCTTGTATAAATCAAAGAAAAGCATTCACTTTGGTGCAGCTCAAAAGAACCTTGGCTGCTATTAAAGGGAATATTTAGTGGAAAACCTATCATTCAGAGTTCTTGCCTGCATTTATTAGAAGTAGAACCAGTGGATCATGCATTAATTTGATGTCCATTCCAATTTATAAAGCTTCATTTACGAAGAATTTAGAAGGAAGGGCAGAGGAAACACAAATAACCTATATCCTACCAGACTATAATATGTGGAAGTTATTCATTGTATTGCTAAATTTTGTCTATTTGCTATGCATATACAGTATGACACAGGGTTCTTAAAATGCATTAGAGGTATTAATTTAGTAATTCTTATTAAAAATCCATTTGTGGATTCAACTGTTAATTTTCTTCTCCTTTATTTTGTTTTTAATAATGTTGTCTGATTTGACTGTAAAGTATTCTCTCTCTCTCTCTCTCTGTCTCGACGTTGGTTATAGTAGCCATGATAGGGCTACACATCCAGATGAACACTATAGGCAGCACTGGTAGAATTTATGCCTCTCTGCTGCCACCTTGTGCTTATCTTGATTTCTGTAGCTGAGATCTGATAGCCTTAAGCAATGCACTTGATGAAAAACCTGAGGGGTTTCTAGTGTTTGCATGTTCAGTTGTAAGGAAGGCTGCACATTTTTCTTTCTCTGATTTCCTGGATAGGATCTCTCCTTTTCTCTTTGAGCAGCCTTGATGCTGAGGCAGTTTGGGATATAGCTGCTTCAAAATTACTGCCATCTCATGTAATACAGAAAACTTTATTGAAAAGATACCTTAGTTTATTTTATTTGACTTTGTCACTGGAGTTGGTTGCAAGCTAGATCAAGTAGTGTTACATGACTGAGGAAAGACAGGGTCAGCATTGATTTATCAACTGGATTCATATTCTGTTTTTTCTCCAAAATAATTCTGAAGTTGTCGGGCAGTGTTGGGCTTCAGTGATTAGTGACAGTGATCTACAGAATAGATTTCCTGATCTTTTGCTGGCAACTGTGGCTAGCATCTTCAGAGGCAAAGTGGTGATGTTAACAAAGCCTGGTTACCTGCTCTGTGCCACACCAAGAACCTGCCCAAAAGCAGGACCTACCAGGAATCAGCTCCCCAAAATGGGCAAATCAGAAACTTGCCTGGACAAGGACCCCATCAGGACTCAGTTGCTCAGACTAACCAACCAGAACCCAGCACAAGCCAAGACCCAATCAGGAATTAGCACTCCAGAAATGACCAATCAGAAGCTGGCATGAACAAAGGACCAATCAGGAACCAAGACCACCAAAATGATCAATCAGGCTTCGGCACAAAGAACCAATCAAAGACCAGCACTCACCAACCTGTGCCAATCAGAAACCAGCTTGGTATAAAAACAGGAGCCCAGTCAGTCCCTACTCAGCTGCCTGTGATCTGCAAGAGCAGACAAGTTTGCTGCTGAAGATGCCAGCCACAGTTGCTGGTAAACTTCAGGAAATTTGTTCTCTATACAAGTATATTGATTCTGAAAATGGTTAGGAATTTTTTGATTGATTTGATTAAACAGAGTTACCTCCGTTTAAACTGTAGTAAGTATCAATTTGTTTTTTGTCATCCAGTCCACAACTAATTTAACTGTTTTAAACTTGAATAACTTTATTGGCTTTTCAATACTTGTGGATTTTGCACATTGCTAGAAAGATACTGTATTGAATATCCCATGTTTATCTTCTGAATAAGAAAAGGAAACCCTAGTAAACCAGTTTCTAAAGGTCAGGCCTATCAATCTGTTCCACAGGCTGCTAAATAGCCAGATGTGGTAGAAGTTATAGAACTATTATCTGACTCATCAGGCCTTTTTGATTCAAAGGGCAACACCAGGAGCAACATCTGCATTTCAGGGGTCTCTAGATTGGGGGACTTTAGCTCGCACGATCCTGTAAGACTTTCCCCACAGTACTCACTTGGAGGAGGCTCCTCTCGCCCTTCTTGTCTAGTGTATGCTTTGTGGCAGTATGGTGAAGGGTGGCTTCTCCACTGATTTGCAAAGGAGCTTCAAGGAAAGGAATCTACACACTGAATGTGTTTTCTGAGTTTGCAAGCATGTGCACACACACACACACCCTCATCTGCTTTCACCACAAGCACAATATCTATTAAACATGAGTGTGCATATTGTATTTTAAAATAGATTTCTGAGCATCTTTGAGGGTTTTTTTTTAATTGTGACATAACTTTTTTGGTAAAAATAGAATGGTTCTTGATTAATATTGAACTTTGTTTCTAACTAGAGTGTGCTATCAGTTCCTGGAATATAATTTCCTGTACCACCGTATCTACTGGAGGTGAGATTTGGAAACTGGAAACCGAAAGGTGTTTATAGCAATAGGATGTGCAGACAATTCATTTCTTCTTATTAGCACAATGTGAACATAATATCCTAGTACAGGATTTTCTTTTTTTATATAATAATCCCTTTTTCAGTATACATGCTAAGGCCTTTCTCAGTTCAGATAGCTATCATTAATCATGGCAGACATGGTTAAACATAACATTGCCTTTAATGACTTACTAAAATATAACTTCTGAGAAAGCCTGATGTTGGGGATTTAAATCTGGAATTACTTAGTCCTTCTTCAAATTATTTAATTGTATTGGAATGGAATGAGTGGCTTTTTTTAAAATTTTCTGTACTAGAAAATGTAAGATCATCCAACGGTATAAATCCAACCATTTCTATATGTGTTACAAGCAAATAGATGATTTAATTTAATGAAATAGGCTTATGAATACTTCATACATTCTTGTAACAACAAAGATACATCAGCACAGCACAATAAAAATATTTGCCTTTATTGGTACAATAAAAATCACCTGTACTACCCTGTGAGTTAAATTAGATGTGCCATCCTAATTCTCTGGGCTTAATTGTTTTTGTTTCTGATATGGATATTGTAGCTCTGCTGATGTTTATCCTCCATCAGTTGATGTCTAATTCTATTCAGTTCAATTTCTATTAGGATGGGATAATACAATTCTACTGAAGAATTCAAGAATGCCAGAAGGAGAGGAAAGGAGCAGCTATAGCTATATGAACTATAGTTCCAATCAGAAGGTGTTTACTTTGAGTCACAGTGCCTTTGAGAGATATGTAGAAAGACCTTTTCAGAAATTGCTCCAAGATTTTCAAAGTATTGTTTTCTGTTTCTGTGGACAGCAGTAGAAGCAGCAGCATTAAGATTTTCCAAGATTGCTATGGAGGATATACATCATTGTTGTAAATTTACAAGCTTGCTGGCTGTTATGTGAGAGGCTTGCTGACTAATATCTATTAAGCACAACTATACTCTTCTTCCAATTAGAGGTAGGGGGTGAGATTCAGGAGGAGGGGAAGTTCAAAATTTGGGAAGCTTCAGAAAAAGCATGTACTATAAGAAATAGTTTTTGTTTGACTGGCCTAATTTAGGTCCAGTGCCCAGAAAACCCTTAAAAAATTGGAACCAAAAAGATAAAATTGTGGAGTCCTTGGGGTTCTCTGAGCTTGGTTCTTTTCTTGCAAACGTTTCATTACCTGGCTAGGTAACATCTTCAGAGCACTGAAGATGTTACCTAGCTGGGTAATGAAACGTTTGCAAGAAAAGAACCAAGCTCAAAGAACCCCAAGGACTCCACAGTTCAACCCTGAGCTACACATATTTGCCTCCAAAGATAAAATTGACAGGGAATGTACAGGTAGATGCATAAGGGAACCTTTTCTTTTTCCTTCAGTGGTGTTTTGCTGCACTACTTTGATTAATTGTACATTTGTTCCCATCCTCTGTCTTTGCTTTGTTCCGGTTAAGGATTGCTTAGCTTTGTATGCAAATCTCAGCCTCTTGTAACTTGAAGCAGCTCTTCTATTGTCTCACGTTTTCCCTTTGTTACCTTTCTTAAAATAATAACATATTCTTTCTTACTCCATTGTGGATTTTTCTCCTTAGCACCATGCACTGCAAAACCACTTGTGATTGGATAGAAAGGGTGGCTGGGGGGAATTGCCACTATTTACTTAAAAGATTATTCCTGGAGAAGAGTGACTTCTTGTTCTGTGCCCCCCCCCCCACCTGGAATCTGAATTGAGATTCCAAGCGAGTGGGGATTTCCCCACTCAAAAACAGGGGATAATGGCAAAAGTACTTATTGCGGTATTTGAATCTGGAAAAACCCAGACACCTGATTGAGGATGGAACAATTTGATAGGCTTCTGTTTGTGAGAGACAGAATATGCCCTACCCCCTCTCTGGTACACCTATTAATTACTTCTGCCAGTTCAGTTTGGCACCAGCTCACCGCTGAGAGATGTGGAATTCTACTACAATACTCATTTATTCAAGCTTCCTGAGTGTTGGTGGATGTAAGATTATCTGAACACATTATCCTTGCTCAGCACCATCTGCATTAGTTACTTCTGTGTCACCAAACCTAATTTGAAATGCTGACTTTTCAAGCAGTTCACAACCTAGTATCAGAAGAACCATCTTCATCCATAAATGGAAGTCTTAGAGGGCCTTTCTACAGTGGTTCCACCTGTTGGATTTTTAAATAATTATATAATTTTTAATATTCTTTATATCAGATTATTTAAATTTTGTTAGCCATTTTTCAAGTTTTTGCCTTTAAAAGTAGCCTTTCTGCATATGGGTGGTATGACCAACATGACTATGTGAACTGTGTTGAACTATGTTGGCCAGATCACCCATATGCAGAAACTATTACCCATGTGGGTATATTTCCTGTGTTGAGATCCCATGATAGCATATGCACAGGCCAAAAAAAGGTTAGTTCACCAAAATCTTTAAATAGTATTGTCACACCATTTTATACTTTGAATTTTTGTATCATTTGAATGGACTTTTAAGAAACATACCCTCTATCTAATTAGAACAAGTAATCAAAGTCAGCTGTTTGACTCAAATTTGAATTGACTTAACCTGGCTTTTCAAATCAAACTGCACAAGCAAATTGACTTTTTGACTTGAATTGCAAAGTTAAATCACAACTTGGCTAATTTGCATATTTCTATGCAAACAGTAAAATGAATGAAGGGTTACATCTGTAATTCCGATAAATTGCCTCCTGAACAGTAGAGACAGAATACTCTTTCCTACATATGTTATGTCATATGTGGGATGGTTGCACTCAGATCAGTCTATTTACTACAAGAAGTAGAAGTAGCAACAGTAGTAGTAGTAATTATAGGTGGTTTCCTGTAAAGTTGTTCTGAAATTTTTATGTTCTCAGAATTCTATTGCTTTCATCTCAGGTTCATGAAATTTGGCACACCTGTATGGATGAGCACCATTGGTTCACATTTAGCAGAAGGAATACAGCTTGAAAATTGGGTGACTCTTTTTGGACCAGCACTCTGTTATATGATGTTAACATAAATATGGTTTTGTTTTGGTGATACACACTTTTTGTAAAAATGTGATTTCAGCTTAGGGTAGTTTACATTTGTACAATCCTCAGAGCAAAGCCCCCATCTTGAGCTCCAGCTCTTTAACACTTACCTTGTGGCTTCTTCTGGCTATTATTAGATAACAGCCAAGATATATGGGGCTGGGTTTTCTGAGGAACCTCCTCTCCCTGATTACATCTACCCATCCCATCAGATTCAGCAGAAGATGCATGCTGTGGGTCCCTTCAGGGAATTACACTTGGCAGGCTCAAGGAGGTGTGCCTTCTCTGCCATGACACCTGCCTTATGGAATATTATCCCCCCCCCTCCCAAAGTGAGGTCAGCTCCATCCCTACTTACTTTCCAGAAGTCCCTCAAGACCTGGCTTTGTCATTAGGCCTGGGGGTCTCAGGGGATCGGTGAGATCTTGAAGTGGCTCCTTTGCTAATCTAATCTCTGATGCTTCACTGTTTTGTGAAAACCTAGCAAGTTCTCTGGAGCAGGCAAGCATACTAGCCATAGTATGATTTTGTTGGTTATGCCCAGAGGTTATGTGAAGGCATAGGCATTGAATGGTCAGTCATCACTGTACTTTATTATTATTTTTATTTATTTTACTGAATGTATTAGCCACCCATTTATCCAAGCAACTCTAGGCAGTGTACAACAAGGTTAAAAACAATCAATAAATACATTAAAATATATTTTAAAAAAAGTGAAACAGAAAATAATAGGCAAAGGGATGTTAAAAATAATGGAGCCACCTCACTAGATCATCTGTCCCCTGGGGTCCCCAGGCCTGGTAACACAACTTCTGAGGAACTTCTGGAGGCTCAACAATGACAAGGCCAACCTCAGCTCAGGGGAAAGAAAGTTCCACAGCATGGGCGCCACACCAGAAAAGGCCTGCCAGATGTAGCTCCCTAGGCATTGGAACCCATAACATGCCTCTCTGCCAGATCTGGTAGGACAGGCAGATGAAATCATGGAGGCACAGTCCCTCAAGTAACCTGGTCCCATGCCATGAAGGGCTTTAAAGGTCAACACCAGCACCTTGCATTGGACCTGGAAACAAACTGGTAACCAATGCAGCTCATGAAGCAGTGTAATGTGTTTCTACCAGAAACATACATAACTGCTTGTGTTGCTACATACTTGCTTGGCGTTTGAAGCTCAGTCCTTCTGCAGACCACCACAGTAGGGAAGTCTACTTTATTACCTTCTATTCTATAGTTCTTGCAGGCTCAAAAAGAGCGTGGATTCTAAATGATAACTAAGAATTTGTTTGCATAATTTAAAATACTTTTAATTTAATTTAAATTGAATACCCATTCAGTCTAATACCATTCCTTTCCACCACTCCTTTGGAAGTCCTCCCAAATAATTGCTTTATTTAAAATGCCTGCAGTTAGTAAGCAAAGCAGAAGCAGAAATGAGTAGTTTCCATGCAATTCCTGTTGCTTTTCTTCATATCTCTTCATTTTCCCTTTAATCTTGATTAACATATGGTACCCAGAACTGTACATGGTGCTTGAGATAGAAATCTGACAAGTGCAGAATAGAAAGGAGCTAATACTTCTCTTGATTTAGAAATTACAATTCTACAGTGGCCTGCAGTTGTGTTTATATTTTGCAAACATATCACATTATAGATTCATATTCAGCTTGAGATCAACTACATTTCCAAGATCTGTTTCACATCTGCTGTTGCCAAGCTAGGCACCCCCTGAACTGATTCAGTAGTTTTTGGCTGAGTTAGTCCTGGAAAAACAGAACAAGCTAAAGGGTTATGGCTATGGATAACCTGAATATTAAAGTGTTGCTTGCATAGGTAAGGGGCTTTGTTTGGTAGCATCAGAACAGAACTGAGATAAGCAGGATACTGGGTAAAGTCTGCATTCACCTTAGTTCTAAATATTCTGTCTCCCTCTTTCCTCTCCCAAAGATCAGGAACTTATAGTGGTAGCATTTCCCAGAGTGGAAATGTGAAATATAAATCTAATAATAAAGTACTTCTGTTTGGGGCAGTTAAAAACATTGACAATAGTTGGCACTTCCAGGGTAGACACCTCTTCTTTGTGGACTCTGAGCAATCTACTCTGATTTGATTATATAGACCTGGAGTAGATATGTACAATATGTTTCACATTGAAACCTTCTCACTTCTAGTGGAAAAAACTGTTTTGAGTCTAAAGTAGGCCATCTTGTTTATTTTGGAAGTATTTTAAGCTCAGTGCACTGTTTCAAAACTGAAACACTCCCAAAATCATTTAAAAAATGCCAATTTTTACACTTGAAATATCTGGCTTGAACTCCAGACAGGATACTTCAAATTTAAACAGAGAGTTTCAGAACTTGAAATACAGTAGTTTGAATTCAAAACTTTTTGCTGACTCCTAGCTTGGCAGCTCTGGAACTTATCTCTTGTTTGTATCTTTATCATGTTACATTGGCCAAATCATTACCCCCAAATCATTAGCCCAGAAGATGGGGTAGCCCACACCTGGGTAATGATCTGGGGTACCCCATCTTCTCCCTGATTATGAGCAACAGCTAATACCATTTCATGCCTGCCTGTCCAGCAACTCTAGGTTGGAATTTCAATAAACCTAAATAGTGAACTGCAACTAGACCCCAAATATTAGACTGTATTAAGATATCAATGTGGTATAGTAGCTAAAGTATTGGATTAAAACCAGGGAAGATTCAGGCTCAAGTCCATCCACAGCCATACAGGATCACTGAGTGACCTGCCAGTCACTATGAGCTACCCAGAATTGTTCAGAGTCAGGTGGCATAGAAGTTTTTATTATCATCATTATCATCGTCATCATCATCATCATCTCAGTCTAACCTATCCTTCAGGATTCTGGCTGTGGGGGGAAAATGGAGGTATCAATGTTGAAAGTCAGCTTGAACTCCTGGAAGAAAGGCAGGAAATAAATTTTATAACATGACTGCATGTTACTTTCCACCATTTCAAGAAACACAATTTTGTAAATAGGTGGAATCAGTTTCAGAGCTGTCCCTAAGCTTTAACTGGATGTTAAAAGGAAGCTAGCATATTTGTTGCACACAATATATTACTGCCTTCTGATCAATGGGAGCTGATAAGCTTGAAATCCTAGCACTGCAATCTCAGATATTTACTCACTGTAAATTATATCAGTGGCAGATAAGGGACACCCTGTTGCACTCAATATGTACAGCTATCAGATCTGGGCTGAAAAAATATGGGTGACCGTGAGATGACAGCAAAGAGAATTTTCTGTTTCTCTTTGCTGTCTTCTAGTGGTTCTCCAGATTTTTGCAGCATGGTTCTGGCTGCCCTACAAGCTACAGTATGTTTCTCTGATAAAGCAAAAGGCTGGACATACTTGTACGTCTCTCAAGCTCAAGATACTCTTTCAAGAGCAACACCAGACAAATGCCTCTTACCTTATCCAAGATAAGAGGATGACACCCATGGACTATCTGGGTTTGCGCAGCCCAATTTGGCTGTACTCTGACCTTATTGTTGCCCCTGCTGAATGGCACAGTCCTTAAGTGCTGCAGCCTGAATCTTTAGCTTCATTTCGTTGCTGTGGGCTGCATGAGGCTTGGATGGTCTAACAGAGTCACTGGAGAGAAAGTAGTCTCTTGTGCAGCCACCAAAAGACACATCTGTGGGACCAAAGAGCATCAATCTGTACCAAAGATTTTTAGTGTGCCTTCCCCTCTCCCAACCAGTTATAAAAGCTGATTTCACATTTCATAGGTATGTATTATTAAGAGACATCTACATTCCTCTTCTGTCCCAACAGAAAACATTTACCTTTGAAAATATTACACTCTCAGGGAATCCTTTTTAATGCTGCATAATGGGATTGTGTATCTGACAGAAAATGAACAGACCCAGCAATGCATTGATTTTGTTATTTTTAACTTCTTTATGTGCAACACTGTAACCCAGGTGAAACTTTTTTCACATAAACTTCCACATATGAATATGTAACAAGAGTTGTCTGGATACTGAAAAACACTCAGACCACACATATACCATAATCTTAAACAGCTGTCATTAATTTATTGAAGCAAGAAATCCCATGAACCATAAACCCTGACCAAGAGATAAAGCTCTAGTGACAGAAAGTTGGTTGTGTTAGAGTGAAGGGTTGTGGGGTTTTTTTTATGTTGTTGTTCTTAGTGTCTCAAGTTCTTGTAGAACACAGTTTGAAAAAACCCTACCATAAACCTATAGTTTTCAGGATTCTTTGGGGGAACTTGGATAATTGGTTTAATTTTGCAATTGATTTTTTCTCTGGGTTTCTTGAAGCTTTTAGCTTGTCACATAGGGACTTCTCAAAACATTTACAGGTAGTCCTGGGGTTATGACCACTTGTTCAGCAACCGTTCAAAGTTACAAGGGTACTAAACAAGGGGGACTTACAATTGGTCCTCCAAGTTGAGGCCGTCGCAGCATCCCTGCAGTCATGTGATCATGATTCAGGGGTTTGGCAACCAACTTGCAATTACTATGGTTGCAGCATCCTGTGGTCACGTGACCACCATTTGTGACCTTCCCTGCTGGCTTCCCACAAGCAAAATCAGTGGGTAAGCCAGCATGAGGTGGCAAGTTGTTCCTGCTCCTACCTGCTTTTTCACCCACCTGCATTCTGTAGTGTCTTCCTGCAGCACCCACCCACCTGTGCTCCATAGTGCCCACCTGCACCACCTGCCTGCAGCTCTTGCCCACTGGCCTACTTGCCTAGGACTCCTGCCTCTTCCCACATCACGGTCACAATAGGTCTTCACTTAAAGACCCATGCAGTCCTGGGATTATAACAGCAACTAGGATTGCCAGGATTGCTGTTGCTAAGCGATGTGGTTATGTGACATTGTGCTTCACAACCTCATTATTTAGCGACAGAAATTCTGGTCCCAATTGCTGTTGTAACTCGAGGACTACCTGTAAGGTGCTACAGAGTATGCCAATAAGGGCAATTTAAATCAACAATTCAAACATGCAAACAAAATTAAATTTTAAAAAGTCAGACAAAACAAAAACACCTTAAAGGGTATGCACACATGGACACACTCAATACCCTATGAAGAACTTGAAGATGGCATACTGAAAAACATTTTTAACACAGGATAGGTATTTTACAGAAAAATGCCATACAACATATTCAAAAAAGCCAGTTAGGAAAAATATAAATTTCTCTATGTTTCAATAGAAATGAAATGTATCTTGGAGGACAATGGTTTCTGGAACAGAAAGCTCTTATCCAATAATAGAAAAGAGTGATGAGTAGTAAAAGATAGATATTTATAGGCAGGAAGTTCTGAAGCATGGAAATTACTTACCCTTGGATAATCCCTTGTACCTTACTTTTGCAGGTAGAATATCAGAAAAGCAGGGGAGAGAATAAGAAACAATGATACAACAAGGTACATATTGGACAGTATTCTTAATTAGAGCAACCATATCTGGGCTGAAAAAGTTCAGCAATCTAATTAGGGTTTTCTATATCTCTTTGCTGACATCTACTGGTCCTCTGGATTTTTGTGACCTAGATACAGCAGCCCTAATTCTTAACCTATACAATAAGCTTTAGTACTGATAATAATCAGTAGTTTTGGTTAGCCCTAGTAGCTTAAAGCCTCCATTAGCCTATTTAACCAGAATCTACCAGAATGTGGATAGCACTTATAAGGAGAAAGCACCAGGGTTGGGGGTAGGATAGGGGAGACAAGCCATCATCCTTAATGGAATTATTCATTAATTACTTCTTAGATTTCCTTAGCTCTCTCCTCCAATTTTTCCCCTCAACATCATTGTTGGGCTAGGTTTGGAATGAAAGAGAGTGACTGGCTCAAAGGTACCCTGTGAATTTCTGTGACCAAAGATGGAGTCTCCCCAGGGCTAGTCCAATCTCTAAATGACTCCTCTTCTCTAGCTATTTAAAACATCTCAGCTCAACTAAAAAAAAAAAAAAGTTATTTTTGGGAGTGCACCTGTTCTCTGAGGAAAGGAGTTTATTTCCTTGACTGCCAATTCTTGGAAAGAAGGTCATTCATTTCTTAATATCACATGTCTCCTCCTTTTCAATTTGTTCCAACTACAATGTGGAATGTGCCCAAGTTGTTCCTGATTTCCTTCTGCAAAGCTGTCTGCTGATATTTCATTGGAAATCAAAGCCCTATCAATAGCTGTCCTCTACTCCTTTGGAAAGAAACAATAATGAAAAAGCTCTTGCTTGAAATGTATGATTTATTCAATAAAGCGATTTACAGCTCATTCAAATCCAACATGTGTTAATGCAGTGTTTCAGCTGGCACTGCTTTTTCTCTTAGCACAGAAATGATGGAACATACAGATTGCACAATTAAAGAAGGCATCTTGTAGTGTATTCAGAATAACTAAAATTGAGCAGTAATTTCTTAGTCCTTCAATTTTTTTTCCAATTTTTAAAAAATGTAACAGGCTATATTAAGTTATGAATTATATACTATTTTGGCATTAGAAACTGTTGAAAGACCAAGTCATGATTTGCATATGGATGTATGAAACATTCCATAATTTTCTCTGGAATGTATTTCAGCTTTTCCAAAAACAAGCATTGCAAATTTCAGATAGGTGCTTCTCCCTCTCTCTCTCGAAGGCAATCAATCCATAGCACTGAAGATGTTACTAGCTGGGTGACGAAACGTTTGCAAGAAAACAACCAAGCTCAGAGACCCCATGGACTCCACAGTTCAGCCCTGAGCTACACATATTCACCTCTATTGGAATCAGTCCATAATAGGTGTGTGTGTGTAATTTATATCATCTATATCTTTCTATATCTATATGTATCTGTCTTCAGAAGCGAGAGAACTAGGAGACAAGATATGGAGTACAGTATTTCATTCAACACTCAGGCCGTTTGCAATGGAGCTGTTTTAGCTAGTGTTCCTTATTGTTCTTAATTAAAAACTGTTTTATGGGATTCCAAGTTATTAAACATTCTTTAATGTTCTGTTCAAATGCCTAGGTATTACACAAAAAACAGGTATTTTCTTTTTATGGAACCACAATAGCAATTAGGAAATCTGTTGCTTCATTTCATTTATGTCTCCATTTAAGGAGACTTAAAAGGATCTAAATAACATATTGTAGATTTTGCCAGTTTGAGGTATGATATAAAGCTGCACCCTATTAGAGAACATGGATATAACATGCTAGATGTTAGGTTTCAACCTAACCTGTTTAACCTAAAGCTTAAATTGCAAATGGATTTTAAATTTAATATTTCAAAGTTTAAATCTAATGATATTTGGGGCACATTTTCTAAACTACCTGGTGCAGTATGCTCATGTCTTTTTCTCTCAAACCCTGGCTCAATAAGTGAGGAAGTGATAAACTGGTTTCAGATATTGACGGACAGACTCACTGGCTCTCTAGAAGCCATGACTGTGTCAGTCTGTGGCCTGAGCTGAACTCTAAGCTTAATCAGGACCCATACATATTCTGAGAACCTACACTTAACATTTAAGCTGCTCCTATCCTGTGCTCATGCCGTTTTCTCTAAACTGGTTTAAATCCTGTCTGCTTGGAAACAACTTGCAAAGTATCAAATTATCCAGTCCTCCCCTTGGACAATTCTCCTGTTGCTTTGCTATTCATCTTTCTCTTCCAGGAAAGAGACTGCCAATGGGTGGGACTTCCGGGACATGTATGCTTTTTTGTGTGTTTAAAAATCCCTTTTTTCTAGCATGCAACATATATTTTTCATCCCTAGCTCCCCTCTGAGATTCCTTTATTAAAAATGTAATATCTTACAATTTTACCATGTTTTCAGTCACCTGAGGTGGACAGGTTTCACTCACAGCTCCCAGATAACTTATGGACTATCTGAAAAGTAACAGTGAACCCCTTCTATGTCAGGTTCTGAATATATGATAAAACCAAAATGTATTTCCAGTGACTTCAGGAGCAAGACAGAGGACTGAATCCTGAGGTAGCTTTGCCACTGAGTGGGGGATTAACAGAAGGTGACACTGTCCCTTTCTGCCCTCTACAGATTTCTACATGTACTAGCAAAGGACAACCGGCTACTGTCTGTTTCCTGTTCAGTAACTGTTATTCAGCAATACTCCAAATCAGCCAAATCAGAAAATGATGGAATTATTACCTTCAGGTTCTGAAGGCAATGCTTTTGCTAATACAGCCCAAAACTGCATTGACTCTTTGTCTTCTGCATCACACTGCTTGTTCATGTTCAGCTGATGGTCCACTAGTATACCTATATCCTTCTCACATGCTCTGCTGTGAAGCTAAGTCTTTTATGATAGTTCTACATTTGATTTTCCCTACCCATATGCAGGGTCTTACACCTGTTAGCAGTGATCAAAATCCTGCTAGGTAGGACCTAATGTTCAAGCCTGCCAATATCATTTTCAAGTTTATTTTCCTCCTCTAAGATAATAACCAATCTCCCATTTTGATGTTATCTACAAATACGATAAGCATCCCTTCCATTCCATCATTTTGGACAGATTTTGAATAGTGCTAGGCCAAGGATGGAGCACTGGGAGAAGCAACTTTAAATCTTCTAGGATGATGTGGACCTATTTATGAATATATTTTGGGTATGGTTGTTCAACCAGTTGTAGATCCACTGATTCAAAATATCATCTAGCCCACTTTTATATAGTCCACAGGGATATGATAGGCTTTTTGAAATATTTTAGTAACATCAAGTTACAGTGAATCACAACTGTCTATCAAACTAGTTACTCTCTCATAAAAAGCCATGATGTTAGCCTGATTTGACTTCTACTTTACAAACTCATTCTGGCTCATTTATTTAGAAACATAGTTCTTTAGAATCTATTCTACTACTTTGATTATATAGTTGTTAAATTAAGCAGCCTGTACTTTCTCATATTCTCTGTCTTCCTCTTTTGGAATATTGGGACTACAGTATATGCTTGCTCTTTTCCAAGAATTTTCAAAGATTACACCCAACAGTTTTGAGAATATTTCATCTAGACCCTTCAGTTCCCTGATGTAATTTATCTGGCACTGGAGACTTGAATTTGTTTAAGGCAATAAGGTGGGTTCTTAGTAACATGAGAATAATTTTAAACTGTATTCCCCTCCATACATGCTTCAGTTATGTTAAGAAGGGATCTTTTCCTCTTCTGAGAGAAGACAGATGCAAAGAAGTTATTCAGCAATGCCAACTTCTCCCTATTAATTCCCTATTAATATTTTCCCACTTTCCTTTTCCAAATAGATCAACAGCTATTTACTTTTTCTTTTATTAAAATTCTCATCTCATTCTGAGCTTTAACCTGATTTATTTAAACACAATAATTTAAGACATACAACACAAGAGCAGAATATATACTCAAATCAAGATGCAGGTCTATATTTTATTATTAAATTATTTCAAGAGAAATATGTTAATTAATAACACTGAGTAATATTACTATTAATCAATATTATTTGAGAGGATTTTGGTCAAATATCCTCAGGACTCTAAATATACTTCTACCATGGTCATTTTTGTTGTTGTTGTTGTTGTTATGATGCCTCATATGCTCTATAAAAAAACCACAAAGTGGTGTAAATTCATTTGATGGCTCCTCTATTTGGTTACAATGCAATTTATAACTCATTTTTTCCAATAAAGCAATTTCCATATTTCATTGTATCATCTTTCTACTGAGATATGTCTAATGACTTCTATAATCAAGTAATAATAGCTTAAGCAGCAGATACCAGATATATTACAATTTTATGTTTTAATAATGAATCTGTGCTTAAAAACAGCTACAGTTAAGAGATTTAAGAATATTTTTGCTCTATTATGACAATTATTTCTATAAATACTTCATTCCAAAAATGAACTATGTTTTGTATAAAAACCCCATAAGGATATATGATCATAGAGTACTACCTTTTCTCCAGTAATGGATATTAGTATTTTTTATAAATTTGAGAGATCTGAATTGGACTATGTACCATCTATTAATTAATTTCAGTTAATTTCTTTATTTTGATCAGAAAAAATTCTAAGTGCTTTAGATATTTGATTCCAGACATATTTCTCTGTTGTAACACATTTCCCCCATAAAACTCTACATGTCATCTTTACATCCACATTTAGCAATGTTTATATACAGAGGAATAGATATAGCTACCAAATTTTCCTTGAAAATTTATTTGTATAAAAGATTGAATTCCTTGTATTACAATATTCCTATTGATACTAAAAAAGGCAAGAGGGGAAAAAAACAAGATAAATTATAACTCTATATACTACATTTTTATTGCAGAAATCCTACCTGCCAAAGTAGGACTTGGCCATTCCTTCAAATCTAATACTTATGCTGGCTTCCGGGTGAGATGTTATGTCCTGTTAGACGTATCTGCGAGCAGAGACAGCACAGTGGTAGAATTGCCAGTCAGGAGACAGTTCTGGCTGACAGAAATTTCTCCAGAGAAAGGGGAAATCAGGGTATTACTGATTTGTGTTCTGGAAGAGTTGCTTCTCATGAGGAGGCTGCAGGAATTTAGTTTCTTGTGGTCGATAGTGGGTTGAGTGGCTTGGGAGTTGAGGGATTTACAACAGGCCTTAAATTTCTGTGCAGCCTTTATGGACATTGGACTGGCAAAAGCCTCACCTTCATAATCACCTTACAGTTTAATTGCTTTGCAACCTAAGAGAGATATTCCTAACGGCAGGGAAGATCAAAAACTCTTGGTGAGTGCTTTCTTTTTGAAATTAAGAAGAGGGGGAAAAAATGCTATCTTATAGGATTTTAATTTAAAAGCAAAAAGTTTAACAAGATTGTGATGTAAGAAAGTTTCAAATGGATGAAGGGGACCATGATTTTAAAAAATAGAAGAAATAATTTTTTTCTGATGAAAGTGCCTTTGAAAATAGTGAAATTAATTAAACTAACAGACTGGAAGTTTGTGGAAATGTTGATTGTTTATTTTTAAGGGCAGTAATTGGTGAATTTTACGAAACAAGAAGATAAGAGTAATATGAGCCAGACTGTATGACTGTAATTATGGAGAGACAATTGGGACTAAAGTGTTAAAAATAGAGAGAAGCAAAACAGGAAAGAAAAAAAAAAAAGCAGCCTGACTTTTACTTTCACCATAGTAACTGACATACTTTCATTTCTAACCATGGCAACCACAAGGAGAGCTGCCAAACTGGGGGAAGGACACAGGGGTTCACTAAAACAAATTACAGATAAGGGTATTTCACCAGATTTACTGCAGAAAATGTTTGAAGAATTTGGCAAAAAGATGACTGCAAGAATTAAAAAGGAAATGGAAGGATTTGCATGGATGAAAAAAGATCTGAAAGAAGAAGTTAAGAAAATTGAAGAATCTGTAGGGCAACTGGCTGCAGACTTAAGTGGAAAGTGGAAGTTTTGGAAAGCAAGACAGAAGTTATAAATAGAGAGATGGAGAAGGATTTGGAGAATTTGGCATTATTGGAACTGAGAGAAAAAGAATTCTCATTAAGATTTAGAGCAATTCCAGAAGAACATGGAGAGGATATCAGAGAAATTGTTAAGTCTCTGATTTCCTGGATTAGGAAGAAGATGATACTGATACAGAGATTGATAAGGTCTATAGGATCAATACATGTTTTCCAAAATTAAGAAATGTTCCAAGGGATATTTGTCAGGAAGAAGACAAGAGACCAAGTTCTATAGCTGCATTTTAATACTAGACTGATTGATAATACAGATGTAATAGTACTTAAGGAAATCCCAATCAGAATACTACATAAGAGAAAAAAGTACTTTTTTTTTTTTTGACAAACTTGAACAGAAGAAAATTCCATTTAGGTGGGACAAGTTGGAAGGAGTGATTTTTACTTTTAAACAACAGAGATTTAAGTTGAATTCTGTGCAGAAAGCAAGAGATTTCTTTTTGAAAAAAATTTAAAGAACTGGAAGAGACACAAAGGGAAGTGACAATTACAGATGAGATTGAACAAATGCCACAACAGATTGAAGACACTGAAGAAGATTCCACATTGGGTGCTATAGGTATTGACTCTTCCAAATTCTTGGACTAATTATGGATTATAAATGCTTAACATGGAATATAAATGAAGCAAATGCTCTTCACAAGAAAAAAAAATCATTATTTGAAAAAGTTAAAATACGATGTAATTTGTGTACAAGAAAAATATATTATTTTATATTTATTTATTTATATTTCAAATTTGTCACTGCTCATCCCATTGCAGAGTGACTCTGGGTGGTTTACAGCAAAAACAGAACAAACATTAATTAAAATAGATAAATATTAATTAATTAAAATATGCTACAATAACAAACTTTCTATATAATACTTCCAAGAGGCTGGTGTTAATTACATGTTAATAAACTCAGGGAGCATCTTCAAGGTGCCAGCCATCCCCAGAGTCAGCTGTATATTTCCTTGCCCCGTGGAAGTTGGCAGAGCCAAGTCTTCAATTCCCACTAGAAAATTGGGAGGGTAGGGGCTCGCCTCACCTCTGGGGGGAGAGTATTCCATAGGGCAGGGGCAACGGCAGAGAAGGCTGTCCTCCTAGGACCCATCAGTCAACATTTTCTCACTGACGGGATCAGCAACATGTCTTCTCTGCCGGACTGGGTGGGACGGGTCATGGTAATGTAATATTAGGAAAAAAGATGTAAAATATTTAAGTCACAAAAATCTGGGAGAGGAATCTATTTCAGCAGGATTGAAAAAAAATAGAGTTGATTTGTATATAAACCCCCAGCTATATCTAAAACCTATATTGACTGATGATTATGGCAGATATATTGAGGTGCAAGTTACTCTACAGGGGGCTAAGACTTTGATATTGGGAATTTATGCCCCAAATGAAGATAAAACAGCATTTTACAAAGGACTTACAGATAAACTTTTGGATTTTACATATGAAAATTGATGTCTCCTGTGTAAGGTTTACCCCATTCGTCTAGAGAAACTCTCATGACACGTGTGTGCAACAAAGAAGTTTACTTGAGCGTAACATGCAGTAGTTACAAACAAAGCCAAGACTGGCTTGGCACATCTTCCCACATAATTTATAGTTGTCCAAATCCCTGCTAGCCCCATTGCTAGGTTACATTTTACATATTACAAATTACAGATTTCCCACTGTAATCCCCCCTTTTACTTGAATGGCAGGTTCAGCCCAGTTCTCATTGTCCCTTGATGGCTCTGCCCCACCGGCGTGGTTGTGTTTCCTCTGGGTCCTTTCAGTTGTGCACCAAGCCGGGTTTTTCCCAATTGCGTGTTGATCATATTTCCGTGGACTGCGGCTTAGTCCTTTGTCTCGGCGCTCACAGCTAATCAGAGTGGATACAAAACATCCACTCTGCGGTTTCTTGTTAAGTGGGTGCAGGTGGCTCGTTAATCAGCTGTGGCTTTCACTTCCTCTTTTCCCCAGCTTGCGAGCGGGCGGTAGAAACTGACTCAGCTCGGCCAGGCAAGTTCCTAGCAGTGCTGTGCTGGCTGAACCTGACATCCTGGGAGACTGGAATGGAGTGGTGTCCCCACAAAGATAGAACTTCTGAGAAAAATATTAAAATAACCCAAGGTAAATTACCAAAGATTTTTTTTTTTTAATTTAATGGATAATTTGGAGCTTATTGATGCATGGAGACATAAAAATTGACATTCAAATATACAGTCGTACCTTGGCTCACGAACTTA
The DNA here is from genome assembly GCA_030867105.1 of Liasis olivaceus. Classification (NCBI taxonomy): domain Eukaryota; kingdom Metazoa; phylum Chordata; class Lepidosauria; order Squamata; family Pythonidae; genus Liasis; species Liasis olivaceus. The sequence continues at coordinate 64,748,128 of CM061351.1, forward strand.
ATTCGTTCCACGACTCTGGTCGTGAACCAAATTGGTCGTGAACCGAATCAAATTTTCCCATAAGGTTCAATGTAAATATGGTTAATCCGTTCTGACCCCTACGAATTTGGTCACCAACCGATTTTTGATCGCGTCACGAATCAAATTTCCCTGTAAGGTTCAATGTAATTACGGTTAATCCATTCTGAACCATATGTTGTTTTTTTTTAAACCGCAAAAATATGACACAAAGTACAGTACGAAGAGAGAGAAAGCTAACCTTGCTCGACGCGACTTCTGGTGTGGAGGACAGGAAGGCGGGTGGGGAGGCAGTTATTGCTTGGAGGGAGAGTCCCCCTCCCTACAGGAAGCCGCCACCACGTGTCACGGGAGGGAAAATGGCCACGGATCCTGTTCATAACCTGATGCGGAGTTCGCGAACGGAGGCAAAATTTTGCGACCAGAGCTGTTCATGAACCGAACTGTTTGTGAACAGAAGTATTCGTGAACCGAGGTACCACTGTACATATTTTTCTGAAAGACATAGATCTTTTTCAAGAATAGATATGATTTGGATTTCTAAGACTTTGGCCAATAATGTCTATAAAGTGGAGATATTACCGAAGACATTTTCAGATCATAATCCAGTGACTTTAACTTTTAAAAGGAAAAATGGATCTTTTAGATTGAATGAGATATTATTACAAAAAGAAATGGTGGTGGTGGATTGCAAAAAGAAGTTAAAGGAATTTTTTAAGCTATCAAAAAGACTAGAACAGGAAAGGTACCTGGTCCAGATGGGTTGCCAGCCTCTTACTATAAATGATTTGAAGATGAGCTTTTACAACATTTACAACAAACAACTAATATTATTTTGCAGAATAGAAAGATTCCTGATAGTTGAAAGAAGACTGATATAACATTAATACCTAAAGAGGGACAAGATTTGACTTTAAGAAGAAACTATCAACCAATATTTATTGAATAATGATTACAAACTGTTTACCATGATTTTGGCTGAAAGGTTTAAAATAATTTTACAGGATTTTATTCATGAAGATAAATGAGGGCATTCTTTTTTAATCTTAACTCCCATAATTCTCCATAAGAATGGAGTCTTATGTCTCTATTCAGTACCTCAAGAACCAAAATGAACAAAAGTGGAAACAGTGGATATCCTTGTCTCACCCCTTTTCGAATCTCATAAGGTTTTGTTAGTTCTCCATTAACAGTTACTTGTGCTTTCTGAGAAGTATAAATCGACCTTACCCATTTAATAAAATTATCTGTAAGGTTCATATGTTCCAGAACTCTAAACAAAAAAATCCAATTCAAATTGTCAAAGGCCTTCTCTGCATTTAAGAATGTCAACGCAGCTTGTTTTTCATTACGTTGCTCCAAGTATTCCAGAATATTCAAAACATTTCTATTATCATCTCTGGTGTCTTTCCTTCCTGTAAAATAGAGTTCATTGTATTTTATAAAGGTTGTAAAAGTTCATCCTCAAAAACATTTATAACAAGAACCTGATAATCCATCTGGTCGAGGCACCTTTCCTGGTTTAATCTTTTTTATAGTTTCAGAAACTTCCCTTATTGTTATAGGTCCATTCATAATCTGTTTCTGTTACATTATGGATAACATAATTGGTAAATTTTGTTTCTTTAGGTATTCATTTATTTTCTCCAGAGAGATGTCACTTACTTTATACAAGTTAGAATATTAATGAAATGCTTTTTCCATGGCCATGCTATCCATTAATACAGTATCTCCCTCTTGTAGTTTCAGTATCATTTTTTCTTTTCGTAATTTATAAGCCAACCATTTCCCTGAGTTGTTTGCAAATTCAAAGTATTTTTGCTTTACATAGTTCATCTTTATTTCCATCTTCCTTACTGTTAATATAGATAACTGTCATTGTAAAAGCTTAATTTGTTGAGAAATACTTATCTTTTCTGGAAATTTAAATTTTTTCTTCTCTATCTCATCCAAAATAGCTTGTGTTTTCTCTTGCGTCTTCCTTTTGAGTTTCTTTTGTTAAAGTTTGTGTTATTTTTGTTCTCTCCCCCTCCTCCCTCCAACTTTTGCTTTTTCAAGTCTCTAACAGTTTTGCTTGTAATAGATGTGTACCTTGGACTTCAGGAAAGCTGATAAGCTCAGAAATCCAATATAGGAATTCATAACTGGATAAATTAATGGAGAAAAGAGCTCAAGATGAAGAAAAGAAAATATTGCTAAAGATGCAATCACAAACAGTGCCACTGAGAAAGAAAAATGGAACACGGGGGAATGTAGCTGCTCAAAAGGCAATATAGTTACAAAGAAAAAGAGAGAGATAGAATGTACATGTATAAGAAATGGTAGATACTGAGAGGACACTAAGAATTACTATGGACAAGAAGCCCAGACTGTTAGGACAGTGCTAGAAAAACTAAGGAAGAAAATGTACTGAGATTGGCAAAAGACACTACAGGTAGTCCTCGCTTAACAACAATAATTGGAACAGCAACTCTGTCGCTAAGCAATGCAGTTGTAAAGTGCGATGTCACATGACTGCACCAACTTATGATGACAGTTGCGGCAATTCCAGTTGCCTTCATTAGATGAATCCCATGCAGTCTCGTGGTCACATGATTGCCATTTGCGATCTCCTGCCAGCTTCCCCACTGACTTTGCTTGTCGGAAGCCAGCAGTAAAGGTTGCAAATGGCAATCATGTCACCATGGGAAACTGCAAACATTGTAATTACAAGCTGATTGCCAAGTGCCTGAATTACAATCATGTGATGGCAGGGACGCTATGACAGCTGCAGCTATGAGGAACAGTCATAAGTCCCCCTTGTTCAGCACTGTGCTTACTTTGAACTGTTGCTGAATGAGTGGTCATTCAACAAGGTCTACCTTTAAGAGCATTAGAAGGATCTTTTGCAGGTATGTTTGAAGCAAGAGCAAGATGAAAGAAAATGGTAGGCTCACTGCTCAATAGATGCTACAATATTGATAAATGTGAGGCAGAATTGCATAACTCCTGTTGCTTTGTATGGAATAGAACCTCACAAAAGTAATGTGAACACTGAACATGGTGGATTGTAGATCAAACTGCATTAAAATCAGATTCTCAGGGACAAATGAATATTATCCTTGAATATGAAGGATATTTGTTGATGTGATTTCAGAATTCCTCTGATGAATTCTGCAAAATGGGTAAGATATAGGAAGTCCTTGAATTATGACCACTTGTTCAATGACTGTTCAAAATTACAACAGCACTGAATGAGGGGGACTTACAACCATTCCACGAAGTTGTGGCCATCGCAGCATCCCTGTGGCTATGTGATCATGATCCAGGTGCTGGGGCGCCCGACTCATGATTACAACATTGCAGCAAGCTGTGGTCACATGATCACCATTTGCAACCTTCCCTGCTGGCTTCCTACAAGTGAAGTCAGAGGGGAAGCCTGCAGGGAAAGTTGCAAGTGACTCCTGTAAGTCGCTTCTGCTGCTTTTTCTCCCAAAGAGCCCCGCTACAGGACACGAGATTCCAGGTATCCTGTACTCCATAGCACCCCCCCAACTCTCCTGTGGGCCCCTCCAACCCACCCACACTCCCAAGTGCCTACCTGTAGCACTTGCAAAACAACCCCCCCCCTTGCCTGAGACTCCTGCCTCTTCCTGCTTAATGACCTGCGTGGTCCTAGGGTTACGAAGGCAACCAAGATTGCCCTAAGCAATGTCGTCACATGACATTGCACTTTACAACCGCATCGCTTAGCAATGGCAATGCTGGTCCCAATTGCTGTCGTAACCCAAAGACTATCTGTACAAGAGCAGCAAATTTGGCAAGACTAAGATATATTTTAAGAGGGATTCCAATAATTGCTATTTTATATAGAGAAATTATTAAGAAAATTCTTATAGCAAGCTAAAACCCTAGAATTTCTTTGGTCAAAACGAGGTTGTCCTGTGACAATAGTGGCTTTTATTTACCATATGTACAACTTTATCACTAGACCTTCATTTTAATATCTATATTTCTATAAAATGAGATTGTTTCTGAATTTTGCCCTCTTTGACTCATTTGGGGAGTCAATTGTGGAAATGTTAGGGCCAATTTAGGGACTGTCTTCCAACTCTGAAAGTCACTACACACATTTGGTCATTAAGTGATTAAGTTTTGATCTAGAGTAATGTGAGAAATAGATGTTGTGGGGTAATCCTAATTTGAAAAGAGCAGGAGAGATGTTTTACTGGAAGGCCTGGGCCAAAGAATGTAAAAATACCTTAAATGAGCTGTTTCATAATGGTTGTTTCAAGAATTCTGAGAGTTTATATTCTAATTATGGCTTACCTGTAGCATTTGTTCCACAGATATTACAACTGAAACATGTACTGTCAAAACAATGAGGTCCAAATGCTTTAGCAGTTTCAGAGGTACTTGGAACTCTAGGCTCTGTAAGCTATGCTGTGTTTGAAGTGAAGCCAATAATTCAATTTTATAAGGAATTAAAACATTGGATGAAAGTTGGCTTTAGCAAGATATATAGAATGTGAAATAAAGAATTGGAAAGGCTATACAAACCTGGTTTTCTCCAAAGGTGTAAGGGCTGGACTGTTAGTAGAATCCAATATTGGTAACTTTCGGACTGAAAATTATGTATAAGATACCTCAGCTTTGATATTTAATTGTATCAGTTTGTGTTGGTATTCATGTAGCTTTAAAATTTTCCAACTTAGTTACTTGGCTGGATTATGTAAGGCTGAGCAAGTTTCTTCCTCTTCTTCTGACAAGGATATTTTCCTATTCCCCTCTGCTCTGCTATGGGATGGCAATGGGGAAAACTATTTCTTCAGTGGGCCAGCTGCTAATCCTTACCTTGAATATTGTCAGGAAAAAATATGACTTTAGCTCTCTCTCTTTTTTCATATTTATATTATCCTAACCTCCTGTCTGAGGTTTGAACTTTAGGGATTATTTCACCACTGAATTAATTTGAGAATATAACGATGTTCTGAGAGGGTTTCTACTTTAATTTGTACAAGGGCTAAAGCATTGAAGTGAAACTTTCAGTAAAGTTTTAATTAGGACATTTTGCACCCAGCTTGAATAATCAATTTTAGATACTGGGCAATGGACCAAAATGTGCTGAAGTTCTCAGTCTGATGCCCTGGCCTGAAGGAATTCTTAGCTTTTCTTACAGAACATATTCTTAAGGAAAGAGGAAATGGAGAATATCTGGAGAAAGGAGATGTTCCTAAAAATGTTTGCCCATTTGTCTACTAAATCTAATCACTTACTTAAAATATTACCTGCCTTATTTTCTAACATGTTTGGTGTGCATATATGTGGATGTATGTGCACACTTCCATTTTCTGAGGCAGCATAAAGAAGGGAGTTTTAACAAAAGCCAGGGAAAACCTAGAAGGAAAGATTAGCTCTTACGTCTTTTTCTGAGCAGGTAAGTCAGATGAATGGCTTAGGGAAAAACTGTTCCCTCCTAATTTCTCAATATATTGCTTCCCATGACTTCTGTTATTCTCGTTCTAGTCTCTCAGCTTCCAAAACACCTCCTGTTTTTAAAAATGTCACTTTCTGCCATTGCCAGGGACTATAAGGTTAACATGGCCTGCCCTTTTCTCTGTCTAGCTTCATGTCTGGACCGGGTGAGATAGTAGCAACTCCTAACTTCCACTCACAAGACATCTAGAATTTATCACAAAATGGATGTGAAAAAAAATGGCAGAAATAATGTAAGGACATTTGGATGGTACATGCTCACTGTATCTTCAAATATTGGGGGGAAAAAAATTAAAACTTGCTGATAGAACTTGTAATGAATATCTCAGGATTTCTTGCCTTTTCTCTCAGCCCAGCCCACCTCAAAGGATTTTTGTTGGGAAATAGGAGGTAGGAGTATTATGTACGCTGCCTTGGGTTTTACAAAATAAAGGGATTAATTAGATTTAATTATAAAGCTAAATAATAATAATAAGACAATGTAATAGAAAATGAAGAAGCTAAAGTGCTCTGGGACTTTAGAATTCAGACAGACAAGCACCTGCCACACAACATCCCAGACTTAACAATTGTTGATAAGAAAGACAAAAAAGTCTGGATAGTGGACACTGCAGTACCTGGAGACAGCAGCACAGAAGAAAAAGAACTACAGAAAATCACAACATATAAAGACCTGCAAATAGAAGTAGAATGACTACTGCAAAAGAAAGCAAAGATAGGTGCCTTAGATCCAATCACAAAACATCTGGAACACCACTTGAACACCATCAGCATTGACAAAATCACCACCAGTTAATTGCAAAAGGCAGCTTTACTTGAAACAGCTTATATCCTGCAATGATACCTTTAACACCATCAAACAGCAACATCTGCCTATCCCAGGTCCTTGGGAAGGACTTGATAGGTGGATAAAAATGCCAAATCCAGTCTTAACATCTGGCTGTGAGACCAACCATAGTAATAAAAATAATACCCCCCAGTGAGGTACTACCTTGATGTGGTTGTGAGGCTTGAATGCTCTGAGGAGGATGTGAGCTATGCCAGAGGTTCAACCATACTGGACAGGTCTCATCAGAGGAGCCAGACAAAGAGTGTCTCTCCCACAAACAATATGGTGAGAAGTAATTTACAGAAACCCATACTGGATCAGTCCTCGCCCGAGTCAAGAAGGACGACGCTAGGTATTCTAGTTCCTGGACATCTGGTGACAAGTGGGCTCAGGACCACCTCAGGGCCAGCAGCTGCAGAACCACTGGAAGAAAAGTTGCTTACCTGCTGCAAATATACAAAGACTGAAAACAAAGAAATAATGATCTGCTATTATAAATCGAGTCCAATGAGAAGAGGATATCTGAAAAGAATGCATCATAAATAACAGAACAGGCTAGCATATCAACATCGATTTATAACATGAAATAAAGCATTCACAGAAGTAGAACTGGAAGAACTGCAAAGGTTTACCCAGGGCAAAGAAATCGAAGCCTTGCCAGAAGTAGCTCAGATGGTAGAGCCTTTGCGTCAGAAAGAACAAAGTCCTCTAACTAAAAAACAAGAGGAATTGAAAGAAAGAATAACAGAGCATCTAGAACAGCACAAAAACAACAGAATAAGGTTGCCTGCATTGAAGCTTGTTACAAAGAAACAGCTAGCACAAGTTTTAAATGATGCCAATACTGAAATATCAAATAAAAGCACCAGCTCACTGCAAGAAACAAACTAACTGATGCACAGCATGGCTGCAGTTATAACTGAATACCTTAGATGCAAAATCAACAAACAAGAAAAAAAGCCAAACAGTGAACTACCAAAACAGAAGATCAGGTTGGAAAATAAGATCAACATGCTAAGATCCAATGCAAGCAAGCTAGAATAGCTGAAAGAAAAGAAGCAGAAGAACAAAAAGACCAAAGAATACTTAATCAAGAAATATCACCTAGAAACAAGGAAGATCAAGGCAGCACTGGAAATAATAAAGCAGTAATAACAGCCATAGCCAAGAGGATCAGCAGATACAAAGCTCCAATTGCGTACTACACGCAGAATCTCCAATTTCAGTCAAATCAGAAACGTTTCTACCAGTCCATCAATGGAGACACTGCATTGAACCAGTCAACACCTGACAAATAAGAAACAGTGAAGTTCTGGGCGCAGCTATGGGACAGCCCAAAGAAATACAATGAGAATGCATTTTGGATAAAGGAGGTTTACAAAAGAAGAAGAAATACAAAAGAAGCTGAAATGAAAGGACTTATAATAACAACAGCAGAAAAGGGCAAGGAAGATCAAGAATTGGTCAGCACCAAGTGAAGATGAACAGCATGGTTTTTGGTTGGAACATCTGACTGCTCTGTACCCACTCACTGCCAAGCAGTTTAACAACATATTGCAAGGAGGTGGAATTGAAGATTGGTTAACATCTGGCAAAACCTACCTAACAATGAAAGATTAGGTGCAAAAGGCACCAGACAACTACAGGCCAATTACCTGCTTGCCAACAACTTTCAGATTGCTAAGTGGTGCGGTAGCTGATGCAGTCCAACAGCATCTAGCTGAAAACAAGCTCCTTCCATCTGAGCAGAAAGGAAACTGCCCAAACAGCAGAGGACCAAAAGATCAGCTCCTAACTCACAAGATGATTTTGGAAAACTGCAAGAGAAGGAAGACCAACTTGAATGTAGCTTGGATTGAATACAAGAAGGCATTTGACTCCAGGCCGCACAACTGGATAATCAAGGGCCAAAAAATAGCAGAAGTCAGTAGAAATATCAGAAGCTTTGTGCAAAGATCAATGGCACAATGGAAGACACAGTCTTCCATTCCAACATCTTGCTATATGCTGACGATATGATTTTACTATCATATGCACAAGTTGGGTTGCATAGGTTGTTAAGAAGACTTGGCTCCTACTGTCATAATAATTATCTAATCATTAATAAATCAAAGTCAAAAATTATGGTCTTTGGAAAATGACATCATAACCATAGATGGCTATTAGATGGTGAGACACTAGAGCAAGCAACTTATTTAGGGGTAGTCTTCTCTGAGACTGGATCTTGGCTTCCTCATTATCAAAGGAGCTCACTTAGAGCAAGAGCATGTATGAACTTACTGTTCAAATTAATAAATCATAGCTATCCAGGCTCCTTAGCTAGCCCCAATTATCACAGTATACAAGGCCAAGGTTACTCCTATGCTCTTATATGGTGCTGAAGTTTGCGGCTTAAAATACGTATCACTATTAGAACAAACACAATCACAGGATCTGAGAAATATCTTGGGTGTGGATAAAAGAATGTCAGCTGCTGCAGTTAGAGACGAATTGGGAATCCATACAATTTGCTCTTTGTCTATAATCAGGGCTTATAATTATTGGTGCAAAATCAATGCTATGGAAACTGACAGACTCCCAAAATTGTGTTTGTTAGAACAGACAAAATCTCAATTACAGACTTCTTGGATAGTACAATTGACAAATTATATTAGGAGCTATGGTCTCCCTGTCTCATGTCCAACTGTTTCTGGAGAAGTTAAAAAGATTGCTGCACAAAGAATCTTGGATATAGAAGTGCAGAAAGATATAGCCACCCTTAGTAAGGTTGGCACATTGAAAAGGATGAGCCATTACAAACGTACCTTCCAAATTGCCAAGTGTTTAAACACAGAAATGCCCAAATATCTTAGGGCGGTATTTACTCAGTCAAGATTTGAACAGTTGGACACAATAGTTAAATATGGAAGATTTAACCAAGTCCCTTGTAATGAACGCACTTGCATTTGTGGAGCTCCAGAGACAGACAACATAACACATATATTATGTGAATGTCAACTGTTTAAAAAAGAGAGGGATCAGTATCCTGGACCACACATTAGACAAATGACCTATTGGGATCCTTATATTAAAATAATATATTTCATGTGTGGTCAGAATTCAGAAATTACATATAATACTGCCCTTTATTTGAACAAAACAGTACAGTTGAGATTTGCATATGTAGATCTGTTCAGAGTAAATTGTAGGGGTGATACAGAAATATCATTTGCATCTTTTTTTTCTTTTTTAATTTTAATATTAATTTGTTTCTCTTATCCTATTTTTAATATACACTTATTAATATCTTATGTTTTATATTCTGTATCCTGATATGGCCTAATGGTTAATCAATAATAAACTGAACTGACTACAAACAATGGCATGACAAAGTAGCAACAATGGTGCATTGGAATATCTGCAAGAAATACCATTTGCCTGCAAGCAAGAACTGGTGGGGCCACAAAACAAAGTAATAGAAAATGAAGAAACTAAAGTGCTCTGGGACTTTAGAATCCAAACAGACAAGCACCTGCCACATAATACCCAAGACCTAACAATTGTTGATAGAAAGACAAAAAAAGTCTGGATAGTGGACACTGCAATACCTGGAGACAGCAGAATAGGAGAGAAAGAACTGGAGAAAATCACAACATATAAAGACCTGCAAATAGAAGTAAATGACTATTGCAAAAGAAAGCAAAGATAGGTGCCTTAGATCCAATCACAAAACATCTGGAACACCACTTGAACACCACCAGCATTGACAAAATCACCACCAGTCAATTGCAAAAGACAGCTTTAGTTGGAACAGCTTATATCCTGCAATGATACCTTTAACACCATCAGACAACATCTGCCTATCCCAGGTCCTTGGGAAGGAAGGTTGATAAAAATGTCAAATCCAGTCTAAACATCTGGCTGTGTGACCAACCATACTACTACTGAGGAAGCCCTGAATTTTAATGGACTGTTTTGTCATTCATATTTTTTTCGTATTAAATGTTAAACAAAATTAAATACATAAACTTTAATATAGAAATTGAAGGACACATGCCTGAATTACTTTGTGGGACAGTATAAAGAAATATTTCACAGCAGTGTTAAATGGAACAAAAGCAGGCCTTTGTATTTAGATCGCCTAACACTCCTGTCCCTACACTTCCCTGGAAGTTCTTAGCCTCATATATGGTGAAGGTTAAAGCTTGTGTCTATTGCCACAAGAACATTGACAAATCAAATTTATTGTGATCAAAATAATAAAAATATTAAAATTAAATAAATAAAACCAAAACATAAAATAGAATTAGTGGTCTAAGTCCAAACTGACACTTTTGCATTGGTTGGTGTTGTGTTTTCACAGCAGCCACACAAAATTTGGCTACTGTGTTGGTGGTAGCATGGTTGGAGTCTGAAAGAAGATGAGTGTAATATACTTCTGTCCTCCCTGGAAGATGTTGCAGTAGGGGTAGCATATAGTCCTTACACAGATCCTTGTAAAAATTACAGTGAAGCAATAGATTTCTATTTCCCTAGAGTCTCACTGGCAGGCTCATTCTGTTAGTGGAGTTATAGTAAATCTGCCCTGTAATAAAGCCAATGGTAGCACATTATGCCTAGCTTAAAAAAAAACTCCTTCTTTAACCCTGGGAAGGTTAATGTGTATAAATACCTTTGTTGTTGTTCAGTCGTTAAGTCGTGTCCGACTCTTTGTGACCCCATGAACCATATTGCGCCAGGCCTTCCTATCTTTCACTGCCTCCCTGAGTTTGCTCAATTTCATGCTCATTGCTTCAGTGATGCTATCTAGCCATCTCATCCTCTGCCGTCCTCTTCTCCTTTTGCCTTCCATCTTTCCCAGCATCAGGGTCTTTTCCAAAGAGTCCTCTCTTCGCATTAGGTGACCAAAGTATCTGAGCTTGAGCTTCATTATCAATCCTTCCAATGAGCAATCAGAGTTGATTTCCTTTAAGATTGACTGGTTTGACCTCCTAGCAGTCCAGGGGGCTCTTAAGAGTCTTCTCCAGCACCACAGTTCAAAGGCATCAATTCTTCGGTGTTCAGCCTTCTTTATGGTCCAGCTCTCACAGCCATACATTACTACTGGAAAAACCATAGCTTTGACTATGCGGATCTTTGTCGGCAAGGTGACGTCTCTGCTTTTTAATATGCTATCTAGGTTTGCCATAGCTTTCCTCCCAAGGAGCAAGCGTCTTTTAATTTCATGGCTGCAGTCTCCATCTGCAGTGATCTTGGAGCCCAAATAAATGAAGTCTGTTACTGCTTCCATTTCTACCCCTTCTATTTGCCAGGGATTGATGGGTCCAGATGCCATATCTTAGTTTTTTTAATGTTATAAATACCTTGCAGATTGCCATATGCCATTTGTTATCAGGGCTCTGCTCTTCCAGGATTGGGTGCTAACTTCAGATAGTACTTGCAGTTTTGCAGGACTCTGAGTAAGGCTGATGGCCAACTGTTTGGATCTTTGCATGCTCAATGAGGAGACCACCCAGCAGAATACATCTTTTGGGGAGAATGCATATGATCCACAATAGATTTTTTGGGCTGGTATCTCACAATGCAGAACCTTTTCTATCCCCTTGACAGATAGAACCACAACTAAACAGCAACCATCAGCCAATAATACAGGTAGTTCTTGGGTTATGGCGGCAATTGGGACCAGGATTGCTGTTGCTAAGTGATGCTGTCATAAAGCATGAAGTCATGTGACTGTATTGCTTGGCGAAGGCAATCCTGGGCAGTCCCAGTTGCTGACTTAACCCCAAGATGCACGGATGGTTAAGCAGGAAGAAGCAGGAGTCTCAGTTAAGGAGCGTGGGGGTGCCAGGGAAGGTCCTGGGAGGACCAGCACAAGCTGCACATGAGTCATGGGAAGCCAGGTTCAGACCACATGCAAGTCAATTTTACTGCTCAGAATAGAATGTTATCTTCCTAAATACCAGAATTTCTAATTTCATCTTTAAAAAGAAAGCCTGCAGGACCATGTGTTTCATCTTTTTATGTTAATGATGTATGAAAAACATGGTAGATGTTTTCTTTTCCTACAGTTATCACTTTCATGTTTCTTCCTAAAAGAAAGTTTTTGAAAACATGTCATGACATTCCTACTTGTGTTTGTTCACATAGGCAGTTTGAAGTGTCTAAAATAGCCAACATTTAAAAGCTAGACACTAATAAAAATAATAAGTAACAGAAAGCCACACACTATTTTCAACAAATGCCCTCTTCATAAGACAAAAATTAGGCACTCATATATTGTTTAGAATTTGAGTTTCAAATATGAATTTGAAGGCATTTCAAGGGAAAGCAAGGAAATGGGATGCATACAATATTAAAAGACTACAATTGTCTTGAGGAGAAATATTCATTTACAAACTCAATAGTTGACAGCTCCACAGCATTAAAGAAGACAAAGAGAAGAGATGCAATGTGGGATGCATCTCTCTCTTCATTTCAACAGCTGCAATGATGAATCAGTTTGCTGATATTTCAGGACCTATGTTTTCTTTTCCCAACTTATTCAATTCAGAAATTATTCCAACTGAAATTTATATTTAAAATAATTGCAATTGTTAATTTTTTGTCTTTAACATTTTGTCTCATCTCATTTTGTTGCAACCCTGGTCAATTTTTAAGTGAATCAAGAGACTGAAATTGTTGACAGGATACATCTGTATTAAAATAAGTGCTTGAATCAAGAAGGTATCTTTGCGTTTCATGGCCACTGTTTTCAAATGTCCGTGTCTGCAAAAATATCCATGGGATGTTTGTGCAATCTCAGTTCTTAAACCTTAAAAAAAAAAAAGATGAAGTGTTGAGCATATTGTGTTCACGTTATATACATGGGGTGGGCAAGTCAAGAAATGTGCATTATGACATCATGATCCAATAACCATGACCTACATATTTGCATCCAACACTGGGACACAAGTATGAAAGGGCAGAGTTTGCATCACAATGTCATTGTATGTATGTGTGATCATTTTTGATGCTATCTTTACTTGCTGAAGACACCTATGGTATATGAAAATTCTCTCCTGCTCCATCTAAATCTGAGACATTAGGGAAAATGCAAACAACAAACATTAGCAGTTGCAGTAAAATAACAAAATAGAGCCTGTTTGGTCTAGTGGTTAAAGCACCAGGCTACAAACCAGGAGATTTTGAGTTCTAGTCCCATCTTAGGCGTGAAAGCTAGCTGGGTGAATCTGGGTCAGTCACTCTCTTTCAGCCCAACTTACCTCACAGGGTTGTTGTTGTGGGGAAAATAGGAGGAGGAAGGAGTATTAGGTACGTTTGCCACCTTGAGTTATTAAAAAAATAATAAAGGCAGGTTAAAAAAATGGAAATGTTCAGTCTCTGCTAAAGCTGAGCTGTATTCCCAAGAAATACTTCCTCCCCTGAAAAAAGTTTTTTATCCTAAGATCTTTGCCACAAATATGGTGAAAAATATTGAGAGGCTATCTGCACACAACTTCAAATCATGACCCAGCAGTCTGTTACAATATTCCATTGTACCAGGTAGGGCAGGGAGGTTGTATAATGGAACAGAAAAGGAATTTGCCTTTAGAATTAATAACAGATACCTCCATTGCCTTGGCAATGTAAGAAGATCCCATTTGTCTTCACCACTCTGGCCGGTGATACCAATTCTAGGCTCAGAAACCCCAACAAAATCACAGTTTCTCCTTCAACGTAGGGGTCTTTCAGGTAAGTTTCAAATTAAAAGATTGATCAAATCACCATTTTTCATCTACAAATTTAGACTGATTTACCAAAAAGGGTTTCTTTGGGTCTAATTTAAAATGAATGCAAATCAACAATTTAATGGCTTAGTTCATACACATAAATCAGGATTTTAATCATGTTTGTTGATTAAACCATGTTACACATTGTGCTAATTCATAAAAAGTGGGTTCACATAGCATGCTACATCAAAAAGTAATGAATCAGGTTACGGCTTAACCTAGTACATGAACCAAGCCAATAGAAACATAATTCAGATCAGCCAAAATTAATTTGTTTTAATGAAGGTCTGATTTGAATTTCACCCCATTGCCTACATAGTTTCCTGGGACATCTGCTTCCTGAAAGCACTCCCTAACTGTATCTTAGAGACTTCAAACCTAAACTCTGGAGGCTCCAAGGAATATGCTGAGAGTCATCCACTGATCATTGTGACCTGGAAGTGTGACTGATGTTCCCAGTATTTCCCAACTCAACTCCTTGAACCAGAAGGCATTCAGAATGACATTTCTCATGCTTCCAACAGTCAAGGCTACTTTTGTACATACTGTGGGAGAGCCTATACTTTAGCGCAGACCTGGATTTGTATGGCAGGAAACATTCCCGCTTCTGCTTCTCCCACCCCACACCCCAAATCTCCCAGTAAGTTTGGGAAATAAAAGAATATTGGTTAGGTAGCTGATGGTCTCAACCAAGTAGACAGCAAACACAAAAGTATTTTATAAATTGCACTATTACACTAGGAAATCCCAAAAATTACCTGGAAATTAAATACCAGCAAGAATGCTTATTTTCACTATAAAGTCTCCTTCCCATAAACCTTTCTTGAGTACAGTATCTTAAGTTCTTCATGAAAAAGAATCCGGTACCAGCATATCTTACTGTGACTTTTAATTTCTGAGAATTTTATACATAGCTATAATATTTGTCCTGTTTATATTTCTCAAGGCATACATTTTTGTCAGCTAGGGAATATTAAAAGAGTGATAATGATGAGATAATAACTTTGATTTTGAATCTCTACTACTTAACATTTTGTAGCATTCCCTGGGCAGGATGCACATTGGGGTTTGTAACTGCAATCTTTTCCTTCAAGGCAGCTTCAGAGGACTACTACCCATAAGGGCAGCTTGGGGAATTGAGGTTTGACAAAAGCAGCAAGATTCGGTAAATTGATTACCCCTCAGAGTGTTGGCATTTGCTTAAGCACACAAATGCATACACACACACAAAAGTTTCACAAGGACTTCCCTCCAATCCATTGCCTACAAAGAAATGTAGTGTCCAGCACTTAAATAGGACTACCATATTTGGTTCAAAAAATCCAAATAACCAGTAGATAAAGAAAAGAGATGCAGAAAAGTAACAGTTGGTGCCATCTAGTGGTCATTTGGAGTTTTGCAGCCCACATCTGGTAGCCTACCTTAAGGCTATTAAGCTAGTGTGCCAGCTTAATAGACCTGATTGCAAGACTGCCACTATAAAGAACCAGAAGGTGGATACTGAAGATCAGGTGACATGAGGAGCCATTTTAGTTACATGTTGCCTTATAAAACAACTGAATCTGGCCCAATTCCTTAGTCTAAACATTGTGTTGTTTAATACTCAGGGATAAGAATGAGTATTAGTAAGACAAATATTTTTACCTTAACTGATTGTTCTACTGAATTAAAAAGGACAAAATTACATCCTTTGTATTTCTCACCCCTTAATTTACCCAAATGAGATATAACTGAAGTCAGATCTAAACCAGATTGTCATATCTTCTAAGCCAGTGTTTTTCAACCTTGGCAATTTTAAAATGTGTGGACTTCAACTCCCAGAATTTTTCAGACAGCAGGCTGGCTGGGGAATTCTGGGAGTTGAAGTCCACACATCTTAAAGTAGCCAAGATTGAAAAGCATTGTTCTAAGCCTACTTGGGCTGTGTAATAAGGGAAGAAAAGACACCCTCAGGGTCAAACCAGGCCCTCCTCTGAGTTGCCTCGGTTCAAAGCACCTTGCTGTCCCCCTCCCTCCTTCACGATAAACCAGTTTCACCTTCTACACCAGCTTTCCGGGGAACCAGGAGAAAATTGAAGGGAAATCCTCACCCTGCCCTCCCCCGGATCAGGCCAAACATCGAAGGGAAACCCAAACAAAACGTTAGGAGTCTGTAGCTCCTGTGGTGGACGACACAACGCCAGTGGTCAGAATTGAAACACAAAATAAACTTCACTAACGGTACCAAAAGAAAGCAAGTTTCCACGCACACAACTTAAATACAAAGAAAACACTAACCCATTTCTAATTAAATTTTCAACCTTGCCTGAGGTTGCCCCTCACCCAGCACTCTAACCAACTCCCTCACCAAAGCCAAAAACCGGAAACACCCCCCCACCCCACCCCGTTCTTTTCTTTTATTGGCCCTCAGGGGTCAGGTGACTATCTCCGGGCTCATCAGGCCGGCTTTTCATTTAAAGGGCCAGGTGCCCCCAGTAGAGGCTGCATGGCGCTCCGCCGTCAACACCGTGCCTAGTTCTGTAACAAGAATACTGGCTATGGCTTGCTTGGAAAACTTCTTTCTTTGGTGGCTCTAAAATGGCTTGATGAGAAATCTCCTCCCTCTACTTGCTCTGGGGAAAATAGGCAAAGTACCCTTTTCTGCCCTAGAGAGGTATACATCTATTTAGTTTTGTCTTCAGTGTAGTACTCTCATTGCTAATATTTTCAAAGGAAACAGCTGCTTACATACCACAAGGTGAGTAATCTATTTAGTACGATTTGATGTTTAATTTGCATTGCCTTTATTATATGTGTTTAAACTTCTGTAATGAAGTTTGCAGTAGAGTTTAATCAGATTCCCCAGAAAATACTTTTTGTAGGCTATTTATGTATTTAATAGATTTATATCCTATGGCTATGTTCTCATAATGGGTAAGCCATAATTTTCCTAACTGTAAATAGACTAAACTACAATTGACTGGACTTGTATAACACATTAAGCCACAAATCATGATTTGCAAACCATAGTTACAAGATTCATGCAGCACACTAAGCCAGTTTGAGAGGCAGCTTGGTGTAGCAGTTAAGGGGCTGGCCTAGAAATCAGGGGACTGTGCGATCTAGGCCTTCCTTAAGCATGAAAGCGGCTGGATGACTTTGGGCCCGTCATTCTCTCTCCACCCAATGCACCTCACAGGGTTGTTATTGTGGGGAAAATAGGAGGAGGAAGGAGTATTAGGTATCCTCACTACCTTGAGTTATATATCTAAAAAGGTGGGATAAAAATCTAAAAAAACACACAAAAAAACCCAATAAATATTCTGACTTAAAACACTGAATTGAATTCTGTATACTTAGATTATATATTAATATGGACTGAACTGATTTATTCCAAAAGCTGCTACCAGGATGTACCACTGTTCGTGTCAAAGTACTCTTTATCGTGTATATTCCCTTAAATTCATATTTCAGAACAGTATAGATTTTAAAATATACAGAAAGAGTACAAATGGAAAAAAATTGTTTGAAAACAATGATTGATCCTGACTTGGATTGGTGGGATGGAAGACAGGGTGGTTTATTGTAGAGAGAGCTAAAGCATTTAGAAACTAGAAGTTAGAAAGGTAAAAACTATATGCAGAAGCACTCTATTCTACAACCAGTTGTTAAATCTCCAAGTGTATTAATTGTTTTTAAAAGGCTGCATTAGAAAATCCATTAGGAAATCGGACCAGTCATTTCTCAGAGATCATTTCTCAAGGACAGCCTGAATTTGCTCTCCTCAATTCAGCAAAGACATCCTTGGCCCCATGTTTCTTTTTTACAAAGCAGGAACCCTCCCCCGCCCCCGGAAAGGCAGGTTGAGGGAAGTTAGCTTTAACATCACAAGTACAAAGTAGGAGGCTTGTATGAAAGGAAAACCTCTCAAAATCCTCCTTTGAATTCCAAAGTGTTAATATAAAGGTGTCCTATTACTCAAAATTTGCAAAATGAAGCGTGCAAGATAATGCAATTTGAAGTGCACCCTGAGTAAAATAGAGAAAGTAGGGCAACTCCTACAACCTATCTTTCTCTGCTCCATCACCAGGATGTTGGAAGGTAATTCTGCTTTCCTACCTACAGGCCACTCCTGAAAAAGGGCAACCATCAGGGAGAAGCAGCAAGTCTGTTTTGAGCCAGGACCCCAAAAGTAGAAAGGATGTGAATTTAGCTTATAAAGGCCCAGATAATTCTGAACTAAAGAAGTTGGTTTCCACATGCCCCACTTTTCAATCAGAAAATCACCATTATCATTCTCAGTAATTCTGAAAATGTTTGCTTTAATTGGGATAAGTAGCCAAATTATGAATATTTGATTTCTTTTTGTTCTTTCAATGTTATCTGAATACCATATGTTTTGAATGTTTCAATGGCATTCAGCAATTGTCAATATTAAATAATATAGATATTTTTATAATACACTTTCATCTTATTCTTTCAAAGCAGGGATAAGCAGTTTGCTTAAATCCTGATCATTTGTTCCACCTGGACTTTGACATCACTGTGTTTATTGTAAAATGCTGATAAGTACCATCTTAGAGTCATTTATTTACAAAATCCCTAATTACTTTTGATATATCTGCATCTCTCATTTTCCACAAGTGTTTTGATACACTGCCTGCCTTATGTACTTTTCTGGAGAACAAATCAAATTTAATAGTAGTGCAGGTATGGAGAAGTGCCATCCATTAGAGCCACCTCCTTGTTGTAATAAGTACATTACCATCTGTCATCTTCATAATGGCCTGCAAAGTCAAAAACAAAACCATCAAATCAAGTTTGGAGTCTGAAGAAATGGTACAGAATGAGCTGGTAATTTGTATCCCGTTGATACTGTAAGAAAGGGTAGGAAATGCAATGTTTAATATGAAACTTCCAAATATCCACACAAATACTTGAGCAAGGTGAGCAAATCCTGAGCAAATTTAGTTTCCTATTCTACTCTTGCTGTGAGTGAGGTTAATATACCAAGTATAAGGGAAGTAGTAAAAGGTACATGTTTCCCTATTCTTGCACTTGGCTGTTTTTGTATATTATTCAGCAAAATGGCCTGTTATCTTAGGCTATATTTATTTCCCTTTTGGGAATTACTACTTTCACTCTAGTGGGGGAAAATGATCTGCTAGTTATTTCCCAATTCAGAGAGTGCAAATCATTCTGATAAATTTTGCAGCGTGACAAACTATAGAAGATTGACCAACCTTCTGTATGTTTAACATGTGTGCTCTTCAAGTCTAATTACATTTGGCAGAGGATGATTGACTGTTTCAATCAAAGAAGCAATCCATCTTTCCTTGAGAGAGACCACAAAACCAAAAGCTTTGAAGGAGATAATAGCATCACTACTATATAGAAAGTACTCTCTAAACTGAGAAGATATTAACGGCTATCAATGTGTCTTGATCACCATGTTTGAAAGGACAATAGTTGATGAACTCCTGATTTTTTTTGGATATACTGGATTATCTAGATGCATTTTAATCCAAATTCAGGCCTAGTTTTAGCACATAAACAATTCTTGTAATAGGGGATGCAAATTTGTTAGTTGTCTTTAGGGGTAGCTTTTGATACCATATGCTATAACTGGAATGACTGGATAACTTTAAAATGCTCAAAGTACAGCATCATAGAAGCAATATACACTGTTGTCCCCATGTGGACAGCTAATACTGTTGTTCCTGTATTTGTTCATACAGTTGGCAGATTCACATCTAACTCAGTGCCATGTAACAATTATAATTATAAAATTATATCATAATTTTGATATTAAGAAATAGTACGTCCATTCTGGCCTTGGGGAAATAATAGTCACACAACTGAATGCATGTCTGATGCATCAGGTAATTTATTATTAATTATGACTCTTTCTTCCTTGTCTTACCTTTTCCTCAAATACAGTGATTCACTGAGCATTCCCCTTTCTCTAATGGGAACAGGTAAAAAATGCTCATGATTTCCCAACAATAACTTCCAAATTCAGTCAGTGTCTCCTCCGTCTGCCATGAGGCAAACCTGCAAGATAGGTGAGTGATATGTCTTGGCCATAACAGCAGCCACCATATGTCACCATATTGAATAATAAAAGAAAAAGTCAGACATATTTAAGCCTTTGCCATGGAGTCATGCTAATTTTAATGCTGCCTCCTGGGGAATCTTTCACTGATGAGAATATTTAATGGTTAAAGGATAATAAGAATCGTGGAGTCTAATTTCTGTTTAGCAAAAAGAGAGACTGGGATACCTTTCTGCTGTTGGGACCATTTCATATGTTATCTCACTTCTTTGTTGCTTTTCCTTACAGTATAATAATAACTGTATTTCTCTTTCCAAGATAGGTAGCATTCACATGGGAAGAACTCATACAATGGGACCAACCCCTTGATCATAGATTTCCAAGCACTTTTATAGTTGCCTGAGAAAAAGGTACCACAGTCAAGACCAAACTTATCACAAATAATAATTTTTAAAAAGACAAAATTGTGTACTTTTCTAAGCCTTCCATAATCCTCAAGCAACTTAAGCTAATAGCACCAAAAGTAAGAGCAGCAGCTATCTCCTCCAGAAAACAGCTGCTTTCCAATAGTTATGCTCCACCAGGTTGGTTTTTTGGTTTGTTTTTTGCTTATGTGGCAGAATAGGTAATGTGCTCTATATAGAAGATCTGAATTCCTTTTTGCTGATAAAATGGACATGCTAAGATTATTATCATCATTAGACTAAAATCCCTTGGATTCATTTTTTGCATTTGTATTTTTTTTTAATTCACTAATTTAATTTCAGGTCAATATTCATGGATTCATTTGCTGATATCCATGATTTATGGAAGACAATGGCATAGAATGTGTATGAATTAATTTGTATAATTAAATCTAAATAAATTTCTATAATTCTGTTTATGATGAACGGCTACAATAATGATACAAAAGTGAAGGATATAAGAGTGATAAGTTCTGAATGTGGGACATACCATTTATTAGAAGTGTCAAAAGTGGATCTTGGGAAAAAAAAGAAATGAAATTTCCTGTAATGCTTGTAAGTATTACAAAACATAGGAAGTATTATATAATGTATATTGTTGTTATTATTATTCCAAATCAATCCACTGCAGGATGAAGGCCTCTTTCTTGAAGGTTATGGATTGTAATTTACTGCACTGGTTAAGCATGGGTTGGTAGATAGAAGTTTTTCAACATCCTAGTCTAGGGCTGAGAGAGAGTGACTGGCTCACATTGTTCCAGACAGTTTGGAACCTGGGTTTACCCGTTCATAATCTAGCACCTTAACCACTACATCACACTAACTCTCATAATGTATATATAGAGACAAATGGAGTTGCAAAGAATGTAGTCAAACAGAGCAAAGATCAGCTAACATTAAAGGGACCAGAAAAATGTGACTTTGATCTAAATAAAAAATAAGTTGTTTCAGAAGTTAATAAACAAGAAGCCTCCAGCAGAATGAATAAAAATAACAATGAAAGTGACAAAGTAATCTGGGATAAAATTGAAACGAGAGAATGCTGGAAAGCTTATTCTAGAGATTTATATGGGAATGTAGTGATACATTGAAAAACTGAATGCCATAAGTGTAGAGGAGTAAGGAGTGACTGTCAAGCTGATAGGCTTTCCAAAGCAGGGATAAACGTGACTGAAGCTACCCAGAGACTACAACAGGATGGTTAAATACTAAATTGTCAGTGTAACTCAGGAACAATTGGTCATTACAAATAGTTGACACTCATTGAATAGCACAGTGCTAATTCAGAACTTATATTTCTCCTTTATTTAAATGTAGATTGTTGTGAGGAATGAGTATTTGTCAAAAGGAACAAAAATTATTCTGTATATTGACTCTCTATGCTTCTCCCAATTTGTTATATGAAAGTTGAGTTTGTTAAGTCAGAAGAAATATAATAGTTCAAAAGAGTGGGAATGTATGTTCAGTAAACAAGAAGAAATAGAGCCAGAAATGAACAGGTGATGGATGAAGCTGGATTGAATACAGAAGTGAGTGAGCACTGTGAAAGAAATACATTAAGGTACTCTCAGTAGAAAAGAATTGAAAAACAAATATACGAAGGAAGAGTGAGTGTGTCAAGAGAAAGATCAAGAAAGCTGTGGTTAGGTGGAGTTGATGACAAAGTTGATAAGTTCAAAGAGCAAAATGCAATTTTAGTGGTATATGGTAGAAGCAATGAGAGTCTGAATGGATAGAAAGGATAGAAAGATGTGGAGAGGTATACTGATTGTTGTTATTTTAAATCAGATTTAATTAACTTCCTTTCTGTGTTTAGTTTCTTTTGCTTAGTACTTTTTACTCCTTTTTTTACATTTCTTACCCTACAGGATGACTGTGTAGGTAAGTATGGATGTAATAATCACTCACATAATTCACCTATGGCTTCACATTCTTATCTGCATGGAATCTACTTCTGGGGGACAATATCAGGAGAATGAGATTACTCATATTAACAAATCTGAATGTGAAATATTTGTAGGCACTTGGATTTTATATTCTGTTGTCATTCATGGTCTCAGTTTAAATCAGATTAAAGTGAAAGGAAGTAAAAAAAAAAAGAACATCTGGTTTATGAAAAAATTATATTTTCAGTCTTATCTTTAATAGTCCCTTCAGATATAGCACTGGTTACACAGTATTGTATCACATTAGATGGGAAGTTGCAAGAGATTAAGGTATATCATAATGACTCAAGTAGTATTTTGTATACAGAGGAGAGTTTTGGCTCATGGAAATGTTGTTAATACTTATTACATTATGTTCATATATGAAGAAAGAAAAGCTTAAATAAAATTATGTTCTTTTGTATTTATAACAACTTGTAGAAGTAAAAGAAGAACTTGTCCATACAAATGTGTGAACAAATATTTGTGAAAGCCTTGGCAACTGTTTCATTTCCCTATGAAGCAGCTGTTTATTTATTTATTTAATCCAATTTATATGGCCGTCCATCTTGCATAAAGCCACTCTGGGTGGCATACAATAAAACCATTAATTAAAACATTTTATAAAACCAGATTAAAACAATTAAACATAAATAAAAAGATTGCGAGAGGTGAATACATCAAGACGTTACACGTAATGCAACCAGGGTATAGGCTCTCTGTTACCAGGGGATCCCCAAACCTGTAGAAAGAACCAAATTTTAAGGGATTTCCAGAAGGTCACAAGGGTTGAGGCTAAGTTTAAAATTTGCCCTTACAAAATAGAGAGCAAATTATTACAGCAACAACAATTATAGACAAAGATGTCCTCATTTTATTGCACTTAACTGCTTTTGACTACATAATAACCTCTACTGCAGGTTTCTTGGCACTATTACAGAAATGGTTTTCCATTTGTCTTCTCTTGTGGTTTTGCAACTTGCTCTGAAATTATGTGGTGACCTCCAATCCAGCTACTGCATGCCTGACCCTGCTCAAGTTCTGAGCCCACATAAGGGCAGTCAATTTGCTACTGTGTAGTGTTCATGGGGAACAAATATAATGGTGTGACCCACTTTTCCCCTAGTATCTTAAAAACTCTATCACTCCATATTGTGTTACTCGTTTGTCTTTGCACTCTGTATTTCTTTCTTTCTTTCTTTCTTTCTTTCTTTCTTTCTTTCTTTCTTTCTTTCTTTCTTTCTTTCTTTCTTTCTTTCTTTCGCCTTTAAGTCAGTGTTGACTCCTGGTGACTACCTGAACTAGTCCCTGCAGTTTTCTTGGCAAGATTTTCGGAAGTGGTTTGCCCTTGCCTTCTTTCTATTGCTGAGAGTGACTGAATCCAAGGTCACCCAGCTGGCTTTGTGCCTAAGGTGGGACTGGATTTCATGGTCTCCCAGTTACTAGCCTGGTGCCTTAACCCCTACACCAGACTGGCACTCTATTTCTTCAGCTTACCCTCTAATAATCTTATCTTGTACTGACTTTGATGCATACACATCCGCTGTCCTACATTTATGTTATTTATCTAAACCCAGTCACTGTAATAAACTGAAGTATAGCTCTTCAAAAGGAAGGCTGAGTTGATGGCTACCCAGAAAAGACATCTTCCCTGGAATGTTCTGGGCAGACAGCTCCAGGTGCCAAATTAGATTACCCTCCCTCACTTCTGAAAGGTACATAATCTGAGAGAAATCAGGGTGGGATAGGAATGTCAGCATAGACCTAACTAGGAAACTGCTTCTGCAGAGGTCTTGTCTGCAGAAAGGACATTCAGCTTACCTTCTCTTGTAATTTATATCACTTCAAAAAACTTTTGGGCTCTTTGCTCTACAAGTGTGGTTGTTATATTGAATGCTAAAAGAACCTACTGGCACCAAATTGGCTGTTGGGTGGCAGAAAATACCAGCTGCAGAAATCCATTCAGATCAGGCTGTCACTGGACAGATCTGTACTTTCTGCTTGCCCCATTGTTTTGGTCCCATATAGTGCCCCATATAGGCCACCCATTGTTTTGGTCTGCTTTAATGTCAAAGGAGAAAATGTGGGAAGTGGATACAAAGATATCCATGTGTACAAACATCTGGGAAAACAAAGGAAAGGAAAGGCATGGGAACTGGAGAGGAAGGAACAATCCCTAAAAGGAGAAGCCTGGCACTGGTAGGTGCACCCACAGAGGAGCCAGCCAGCAAGGCTTGCTTTACCTGCATGGATGAGAAGGTGAAGGATCCTGTAGTGGCCATAGTCTGGACTGAGTACCAACCCATTGCAGTCCAGACTGAAATGATTAAAGTCAACTTCAAGAACAGGGTGGGAGACAAGCAGCTTAGATTGCAATGTGCAATTGTCCACTGATGCTGAATTGGTTCTTAAGTTAGGTCCATTATCAATATTGTTCTAATTTGGGGTTTCTTTTTTCTTTTTCTTATGGTCAGTATGACTTCCTCCCTTCACTTTTGTAAATGTTCTTTTCTCCATACTATCTAGGATTAAGCCAGCAAATAATTTTAAACAAAGCTGTGGAATAGGAAAAACATAACATTATACTTCTGTATTTCTATCTTAATTAAGCTGGAGTTTGCCATTTTTAAGGCAGTGCAGGAAAAATACTATTTGCCAGAGCTTGCTTGAGAGAATTGCAGATTGATCTCACTTTACTTTTATTGGTCTGAATTCAAATACTGACTGCCAGGGAAAGAATTCTGATAGAATTGTACCTAACTGGTGCCTTTGCAATGGTATTCAATCAGGTAAATGACAATATAATACAGAAGCTTTCATCTGCTGTAGTTCATTTAAGATCACTAACCTCAAAAACAAAAATAAGGCTATTATGGAAATGCTTTGGGGGGATTGAATTTGGAATGTATTAAAGTTGATATTGATATTATATAGAATAACATATCTGTCTGGAAAAAGTTATTCAAAATTCACTTTTTACACAGGTAAAGGGCTCAGTGAAGTCCAGACATAGATGAGCTAAAGGCTGCAGAAACAGGATCATACTTCAGCAATATAGTGCATGATGTGCCTGTAATAGATCTCTGTTTCAACTGCCAGTGAAAAGAAACTTTGGTAGGAATCCTGGGAAAAAATTATATTTTGCTTGTTAATCAGAAGGATCAGTGGTCTGATTCAGAAGAAGCAACTTCATAAGCCTGGAAATACTGAAATAGATTGAACTGCATATAGAAAGATTTATAGAGCATTTCAGATATGATCTCAATAAAACCTTTATTTTAATAATCTGGATGATAATGTCTCCAAAGAACATAGCATTTCTATATAGTGGAAGACGTGTGGAGAGCATTCATAACTCAGCTAGAGTTATGCTTTAGATACATGCTTTACCTACAGACATTCTCAATTTAATCTCTAGTTCTTCCAGTTAAAAGATCTCATAAATACTATCACATATATGAAGTGTTCATTTAGCTGGCAAAGACTAAACATTAGAACAGAATGTGAATGTGTGTCTAGCCCAAACATTTGAATGATTTGTCCTTGCACCATCATATTGATTATGAATCTTGAGCACCACTCAAGCAGTAAGTCGCAGGGAGGAACAAAAGCTCACTGGAATTTCTTTTTGGTAACCATCATCCAAAAAAGACTAGAGCTGGCATCCCTTCAATGCCTAATTTGTTCAGGAAGGAAAGAAGAATGTTTTATGAAAAAGCTGCTGAATGATGGCCAGCTGTAACCCCTTCCAGGTAGACAAGGCCAAGAAAACGGAGTCTTGGAAAGTACTTTAATATGGTTTGGGTATTGTTACAGAATCCTGAAAGCTTGCCAAGCCTTCTCACTATTGCTTCATCCCATTTCCCCTTGGATATATGAAGATCTACTTTTAGAATGATTCGCTCCCAGGGTGAAGTTGGACAGCTTGTAATGGAGGTGTAGTCAATGACAGAGGATATAAATGATTGTAGAAGCCAAATTATATTTCTCCTAAAAAGAAAATCACCACTGCCATTCTTCTCTCTCGCTAACTTTAAAGGATAACATTTGTTTGAATTTTTTAAGTATCTTAAATATTTTAATTGCTGTTACGTTTTTACCTGGTGATGGTTTTGCATGTAAAAGTTAAAACCATTTGCTTTTAAACTTTAAGACTGATTAAACTGTTAATGATTTCTGTTGTGTGGCATTAGGAGTTCCCAAGAAGAAAAACAAAATACAAATGTTCTGAAATAAAATAAATTTGTGTAAACCATATGTTTCTTTTAAATAGAGCAGAGGAATCCAGGTGGCTTTCAAGTATCTTTTGCTATTGGTGAATTGTAACTGAATCCTTTCTTAATCTGTCTTGAAATTTTCTGTTCTCATGTTATTTGCATGCTAAACAGATTACGTGCATTTTCAATTTTCTCCACAGTGGGAACATGCAGTTATTTCCTCCTTATCGTATAGACTCTTAACTAGGAGTGTGATTGCATATTGGTAAATGCAATATGCATTCTCTAGATAATGTACAGTGCAAGCAGTGTTCCATATGAAAGCTGCAGTGACAGAAGAGCAGGAGCTTCTTGAGGATGAAGAACACCCACTGCTCAGCATTCCATTAAGAGGGAATCTGCAGGTTTATTGCTGCTGACAGCATTAAACACAGGGAAATGCAGCCACCACTCCAGAAAGCTCATTTGACTTTGACAAGTGGAAGAAAAATTGCCAGCACAGGAAGAGATATGTATAGGCAGTCCACCACCAGGAAGTATTAAGATAAACTGACATGATTAACGTATTTGTGCAGAGAAAATAAAACAAAACAAAACAAGGGATCTTTTAACCTGAATTAAATATAGCCTTCCTCCCCCTATCCCAAGAATTGTTCAAAAGAGCTTACAAAACAAAACAATCTATGTTCTTATGCAAAACTTAAATACAGGTAGTCCTTGCTTAATGATGGTAACTGGGACCGGAATTTCCATTGCTAAGTGATGCAGTCGGAAAGTGAGAAGACACGTGACCACATTGCTTCATGATGGCAATCCCGGCAGTCCCCATTGTTAAGCAAGGACCACAGGTAGTTAGGCAAGGACCTTATGTGACTGCGACTTGTAACGTCCTGCTGGCTTCCCACAAGAAAAGTCAGTGGGAAAGCCAGCAGGAAGTCGCAAGTCCAGGGCAGCTCGCAAGCAGGCCAGCAGGCAGATGAGGGGGTGCTGCGGCACTACATGGGCATGCATGGGCTATGGAGTGTGTGTGGAGTGGTGTTGCAGATGGGGGCACCCTACAGGGTACGAGATCCTTGGGGTCTTGTACTCTGTAGTGGACTCTTTGGGAGAAAAAGTGGCAGAGTGACTTACTGGAGCAACTTGCGACCTTCCCTGCTGGTTTCCCCATTGACTTTGCTTGTGGAAGCCGGCAAGGAAAGTAGCAAATGGTGATCATGTGACCATGGGATGCTGCAATCATCATAAGTGTGAGCCTGTTGCCGAGCGCCCAGATCGTGATCACATAACCGAGGGGGCACTGCAATGGACAGAACTTCAAGGACCAGTCATAAGTACTGCTTGTTCAGCGCCATCACACTTTGAACAGTCGCTGAACGAATGGTTGTTAACTGAGGACTACCTGTATTATTGTTAGTCTGCAGGTTTGGACCAAGGGAGTATAAAGGGAATTGGAATGAACATCCTGAAAGATTAAAGGGAAAATACACTAAACACATCCTTTGCTTACTGAATTGCATGTAAATTTATTTGTTTGTTTATTTATATATCAAATTTATATAGCCGCCCATCTCACAAGAAGACTGGGCAGCATACAACAAAGATATAAAACAAATGTCAAAAAAAAAAAAAAGTTTAAAAAGCATAAAGGGACTGAAATGGCCAGGAAATGGCTAGAATATCTCCAGGTAGTTAAAAGCACTTTGGTAAAGGCTTATTACCACTGGATAAAGTAATCTAAATATGTCTGTATATACAAGGATCATAACACCACAGTTGGAGCCAGTGAGATTGAGACAAATGGTGAGAGGAAACACTGAATTTTGGAAAGAATACTTTTGGGCTATGAAGTGGGCTTCAGACTGAAGTCTCCAGCAAAACAATCATAATAAAAACAAAACTGGCTTACTGCATTGTGTAGCCCCCAGTATTAGAGCAATGTA
Organism: Liasis olivaceus; assembly: GCA_030867105.1. Taxonomy (NCBI): domain Eukaryota; kingdom Metazoa; phylum Chordata; class Lepidosauria; order Squamata; family Pythonidae; genus Liasis; species Liasis olivaceus. The sequence continues at coordinate 64,776,781 of CM061351.1, forward strand.
TGAACCTAGTCATACTGGCAACTACACCAGTTTGAAAAGCCAGTCAATATATATCAAAAGCTATAGCTTTTGAGTGTACCTTTGGCCTTTACCTAGCTGCACCCTGTCCACTGGGTAGGGCGATGGAATTGTTGTCCTAGTGTGGCATGTTCAGCTGTGCTTCTGTCTATGCTAAACCTCAATATTTGTAAAAGGATTCAAATATCTTAAGAATTTTTGCATCTCTAGTTTCAAAAGGACACATACATATATACATACATATTGCCTTGGGATTTCTCTGCAATGTGGGATATTGTTGCACAATCCTGCATTCTGTTCACGAAGTTTAGCCAGCAAGATTTGAAACAACAAAAACCTTTTACTCAATTTGTACAACTGGATAAATGGGTATGTAAGCATATGCATAAATGTTCTAGACAGAATTGCTCTGGCTCCAGAATAACATCTGGACATAAAACCACACCAACATTTTTCAGCATGCTTTATCAAGCTGGAATCTAATGACGCCCATCTCTCAGGCTAACATATCTCACATGCTTCTGAGGATAAAACTGAAGAAGGGAAAATCAGATATATACTGCCTTGATATGGGCACTTTAGGATGTTTTGTGCAAGCCTCATTGAAATGAATAAAATTAGGGCAAAAACACGGTAGTTTACACAAGGAAACTTGTTGAGCCATGACACGGAAAACAGGAAGGAAAACAAAATGTATCTCATTAAGTGAAGCACTTAAATAAAGTACTTCATTAAAAGTGGAATTGTGTGAATAGCTCGTTAAGTAAGAAATGTAATGATGAAATCCATCATTAAGAAAGTCTACCAGGATCAATATGCAAGACCTGAACCTTATATCACATAGTGTCCATCTGTTACAGAGATTTGGAGTTGACTTTGCAGCAAGACACAATGAAAGTTTCCTTACTTACTAGACAATGTCCACAAGTGCCAAGTATCACATCCCTTCAGGAAAGTATAAATCTTCAAAATGCAAAAAACAAAACAAAACAAAAACAAACCACTTCTCCTCAAGTCTATTTTTTCTGATCTAAGCTGACTGCAAAGTTCATCATAGAATGCTTCTGAAAAGTATCTTAACATAACATTTCCTGGGTGTTTACCAAGTCCAAAACAAAACAATCTATTGCTGATTGCATAGTTTTTGCAGTAGTCCATCTCTGAATTTCTGTGAGCATCTGGTTAAAATTATGCTCTCATCTTTTGTTATAGCTTTCCTTTGTTTTTTCTTTGTTATCTCTTAGTCTTTTGCCACTTGCATTCAAGAAGTAGCATACTATTTCTCTCTTCTTTTTATTTTGAATAGTCGCCCTTTTTATTCTTAGTATTTTTCACTAATTTAGATTCATTCTGGGTTTTAGTTTTCCAGGCACCACCTCTACAAATCCAGGATCACAGCAGGTTATCTCAGCTTACAGCTCAAACCACTCGAACATATTATTAATGAGCTATAACTCATACTGGACAATGATATTGCACTTTCTCAGGCACTGGGTGGTACACCCGTACCTGCATACAGACAACCACCCAACCTGAAGCAAATTCTTTCCCCCACCTTTCTCCCCACCTCAGCCCAATTTTAATCTTAGCCATTCTATGCATCTGATGAAGTGAGCTACAGCTCATGAAAGCTTATGCCTTTTAATAAAATTTGTTAGAAAAAGTGCTGCCTCACTCTGATTTTTTGCCACCATAGACTCACATGGCTCTCCTCCTAGGATATGTTTATGTATTGTATTGCTGATAGCAAAATAGTGCAAGCTTGATTGTCTATTTTTTATCATATATGCTTTACTTTATTTTGTGTGTTCTGTTTTGTAGCTCTGCTCTGTAGGTTTTCTTTAGTAAGTTTTCTTTAGTCTGGGTCACTGACCTGTAATAAAGAATTTGAATTTGACTTAGTAGTCTGGCTGGCATCCTCATAATAGAAAATCACTAACTACTGCAGCTCTCCTCTTTGAGCTCTTGCAGCTAGCAGTTACGTCCCCTCTGCTTGTCAGTGCCCCATCTTCATAGTCTTTATCTGTCCCTCTCTGAAGATTCATCTCCATTTTTATGTAAGAGCCTAAAAGCTGTTCTTGAATACTAATGGTACAGACTATTTTCTTGCTTGCTAGCTTCTGGATGTCACTGCTGTCTACTAAAGATGGAACCTCCATGGATACTTTTCCCTTCAGGATAGTCACTTCCTATGTCAGCTCCTGCTATAGGATTACTTTTGTTTGGTCTAAGGCATTCTGCATCCTCTTTTATGAGCCTGGTCACTGAGCACTGCATTGAGTTTGCGTTTACCACATATGAACAGTTTCTTGTTTCTGGGGCAAACATTTTAATAAGCATTGCAAGTCATGACAGCACAGTCGCTTTTCCACCCATTTTCTTTTCTGTCCATTATTCACTGAGAGTTTTACTAGGGAAGTTTTCAGTTTTCCCTCTAGAAACTCTCCCACTAACTGCACTGCTAAACTCCTGTTAGCTCTACCTGTCTTCTTGCTCAGTGATAGGAATAAAGGTACTCTAGTGGTGGCTGTCTTGGAATTCTGTTGGAATCTATCTGTAAAGGAATTTAGAGGTGACCTTATGAAAAACCATTGAGGAGGGACTTGTAGAACTGATTATATAGTCCAGAGGTTGAAGCAAGTGGGAGAAAGAACTCAGAATAATCCTACCTTGATTTTGTTAGCAAAAGAGGGGACAGAGGGAAACTCTGGCAGGCTTTCAAGAGTCTGTTATTATACCCTACAACAATAAAATAGCATGCCTGGAATGCCTGTGATGTGTGTGTTTCTTGACCTGGCCTACCTCAAAAGGGTTTCATTATCTGAGCTGGCAGAACTACCCACATAATGGATGTAACTTTATACATTTACTGCGTATAGTTACCATAACAATTCTTGTTTATTAACATCTTATATTTGTATTTAATATTTGTATTGTTCCACTGGCAATAATGCCACCATCAACACTGTTTAAAGAGAAGTTCCTAGTTATACATTTCATGTCTTGTCTTCCAAAAGCAATATTGCACAAGTCATATAACTGCATCAGGACTCTTGGCAACAGCAAACATTTCTGCACACATTTGAAGGTACCTTTCATAGAGAATTAAAACATTCATGAGATGCACTTCTTTATTATAGCTGAATACCTAGATGAAAAACTACAGCACCTGGATATGTTTCTAAAGTACCACTGGCTAGATTTGACTCATAAATTCAACTATCAATCAGACAGTGGTGCTGTCAGCTGAAAAACATCTGAAGGCAAAATGCATGGATTCCAGTCAAGCATATTCAAACTCAGATTATAGTGAAATCATTTTCTTCCCTCCAAAGATTCATAACAGCAGTATGTGAAAGAGGGTGGGAATTAATACCTTGTCTAATTCCAGAGAGAAGCAGAACACCAGGGTTGAAGTATGTTGATTCATGTGAGCATTTGAAAATGTTCAGTAGCATTGTTCCTGACATAGCTTTACCAACCCAGTAGGAAAAGAGTCTCATCTGTGCCTTCCACAGAATTTCATTGCCCGATAAGAAATACAGTTGTGTGAAAAAGAAAGTACACCCCCTTTGAGTTCTATGGTTTTATGTTTCAGAACATAATAAAAATCATCTGGTCCTTAGCAGTTCTCAAAAGTAGGTAAATACAACCTCAGATGAACAACAACACATGACTTATTACACCATGTCATCATCTATTTTACAGAAAGAAAGCCAGAATGGAGATGCCATGTGTGAAAAACTAGGTACACCTTATGATTCAATAGCTTGTAGAACCACCTTTAGCAGCAATAACTTGAAGTAACTGTTTTCTGTATGACTTTATCATTCTTTCACATCATTGTGGAGGAATTTTGGCCCACTCTTCTTTACAACATTGCTTCAGTTCATTGAGATTTGTGGGCACTTGTTTATGCACAGCTCTCTTGAGGTCCCGCCACAACATTTCAGTCGGGTGGAGGTCTGGACTTTGACTGGGCCATTGCAACACCTTGATTCTTTTCTTTTTCAGCCATTCTGTTGTAGATTTGCTGGTGTGCTTGGGATCATTGTCCTGTTGCATGACCCAATGTTGGCCTAGCTTTAGCTGTCGGACAGATGGCCTCACATTTGACTCTAGAATACTTTGGTATACAGAGGAGTTCATGGTCAACTCAATGACTGCAAGGTTTCCAGGTCCTATGGCTGCAAAACAAGCCCAAATCATCACCCCTCCACCACCATGCTTGACAGTTGGTATGAGATGTTTCTGCTGATACGCTGCGTTGGGTTTTTGCCAAATGTGGTGCTGTGCATTATGGCCAAACATCTCCACTTTGGTCTTGTCTGTCCAAAGGACAGTGTTCCAGAAGTCTTGTGATTTGTTCAGATGCAACTTTGCAAACCTAAGCCGTGCTGCCATGTTCTTTTTAGAGGGCAGAGGCTTTCTCCTGGCAACCCTTCCAAACAAACCATACTTGTTCAATCTTTTTCTAATACTGAATTAGAAAATTCAGTGTAATTCTGTACTGTCATGAACTTTAACATTTCACATGCTAACTGAGGCCTATAGAGTCTGAGATGTAACTCTTGGATTTTTTGCAATTTCTCTGAGCATTGCATGGTCTGACCTTGGGGTGAATGTGCTGTGACATCCACTCCTGGGAAGATTGGCAACTGTCTTGAATGTTTTGCACTTGTGAATCATCTTCCTCACTGTAGCATGATGGACTTTCAATTGTTTGGAAATGGCCTTATAACCCTTCCCAGACTGACGGGCAGCAACAATTGCTTCTCTAAGATAATTGCTGATGCCTTTACTCTTTGGCATTGTGTTAACACACATCTCAATGCTTGAAACCAGCAAACTCCTAAAACTTTGGCTTTTATAGAGGTAGTCACACTTGCTGATGATCAATGGATCGAGGGCATTTGATTAGCAGCACCTGGCTGCTGCTTAGCCTCTTCATACCTATGGAAGCAGTAAGGGTGTACTTAGTTTTTCACACATGGCTTCTCCATTTTGGCTTTCTTTTTGTAAAATAAATGATGACATGGTGTAATATGTCATGTGTTGTTGTTCATCTGAGGTTGTATTTACCTACTTTTGAGAACTGCTAGGGACCAGATGATTTTTATTATGTCCTGATATGTAAAACCATAGAACTCAAAGAGAGTGTACTTTCTTTTTCATACAACTGTATATGACAACAGCATTAAATAACTATTTCTCCATTCATGATTTTAAATGTTAATTTTCCTTCTCTATGGTAGTGTATATAGCTGTTCTCTTTGGATTTCCTTAGAAAATGACTAACGTGCAAAATCAAGGCTTTTTATATTAAAAGGAAAAGATTTCACTAATAAATACTTAGGTCAGAATGGATGATTTACTGGATTTCTGGGGAAGCAGTGGCAGATTGAAGACGGCTCTGTGTGAGCAGAGCTGATGGCTGCAACGGAAAGAGGAGCTGGTAAATGGATCGGTTCCTTGGAACCCTTCTCCAGATTAAGGAGCAGACTAGGATCATCCACAAGTTTGCTCCATACAGAGGCTCACCTGTGAAGAGATAGAAAAATAGCAATCTCTGCTGGGTTTGAGAGCTCTGGGAGCCAGGAGGAAACCACCTTGCCTATGCTGCAGTTTGGCACCTTCAAACAGACACTAAGTTCGCCCACTTTCTTTCTTAACTACTTTAGGAAATTACTTATTATTGGCCTTTTGGATGTTAAGAACCTTCTAAAGGGCAAGTTTTTTCACATTGGGAGAGCTTCCTTCTATCCTGGATGAAAGAAGTTCTATGTAAGTTTAAAGATTAAATAGAAAAAATTTAGTTTTTGAGAAACAGCAAAAGAGAGTCTAGAATGTTGATTTTGGAAAGTTAAGGGGCCAGATAGACTTGAAAGAATATTTCCTGGGGGTTGATTTTATAAAAGTATATATGAAGATTTTGAAACTAATGGTAAGAAATCCTCCCATGGGAAAGTTTTGCTGACTGGAGAATAAACAAGTGATAAGAGGGGACTTTGAAGGTTGACTAGAGGGAACCAGAGAGAACTAAAGATTACAATTAAAGGAGAAGAGACCTATTGATACAATGGAACAATATTATTTGACTATAGAATAAATTAAAGCTGTCTGGGAACAATGTACTCAGAAATTACTTTTAAGATTGTCTGCCACTATAGAAATGGATATAACAGAGGTTAGAGGGGAGGAACAGATTTTACAGGATAAAATAGACACTGAGGTTGATTTGAATGTGGATTTGAAAATGGATTTAAAAAAAAAAACACCAGACTACAAGACTGATATGGAAGAAGATGATGTGGATTTGAAGATGGATTTAAAAATGACAGACTATAAGAGCGACATGGAAAAAGATGCCACAGTGGGTCTACAAATGAAACTGGCTGATGTTTTAATAACTAAAAGGGATATATAAATAATAAATAAGAAGGTAACTTGCATAGCTTTTTCATTTTGGACTTACAAAAGAGACCTGTTAAACTACTGAAGCTGTTCCTGAGAGGAGACAAAGAGAAAAAGATAAGAACCAACCTGTGGGACACTATTTGTCAAGATTAAAGACCAAGCTTTTAAAAAATAAACAGAACAACAACTGAGTGAATTTATTTGATCAGGGTTAAAATATATATATTGTGGTTTCTGGTAGTTGTTAATGGAATTTTGTTATGACCAGGACTGAATGATGATGCTTTAAAGATTTGTTTACAACTGGGGAGAGATTTCTTTTGCTTTCTTCCTTAGAGAAAGTGGTAAGTTGGAGCACAAAATGGATTTATTTCATTAAGGTTATATATATATATATATATATATATACACACACACACACACACACACACACACACACACACACATATTCTGTTAGCTCTTAGTGGATTTTGCTGAATAGAATGGAATGATGAGGGTTTTTTTAAACAATTTGTTTATTGGTAAGAGATGAATTGTTAGAAGAAGATTTTTTTGTCTGAGGAATACATTCACAAAAAACATTTTAATAAAAATTGAATTGTGAAGTAGTTAAAAGTAGCTTGGAGCAGCTTTGCCAACTTTCCTCCTCCTTTCTAGGTAGTTGCGATTACCACTCCCCAAATTCCCAGCTAGATATCCAGAAACAACATTATCTGGGAATTCTGGAAGTTTTGGGTCTAATACATCAGGAGAGCATCAGGTTGAGAAATCTACCTTGTACTATCTGAGTAGATAACATCAGGCAACTTGTTCAAGCAATGTATGGATTTATGGGGATGATTCTGATCTACCCCCAGCAGCAATCAACTGTACAATTTGTCACCAAGCGCTGCATGGCAACTATGATGATAAGCGGATTCAGAAGTAGAGCTCTCACAGCTCAAGACAGACCCCTCAGATGGAAGCATCCCATTTGTAAGGTAGCTTAGAAAGGAGGAGAGCAAGAAGAGGTAGAAAGCGGCCAGCAGTTTTCATCAGAGAAGCCAATGGGGCTTGCAAGGGATCTGTTTCCAGTGAATGCTCCAGTGGCAAACGACTCAAACACATTAAATTGGTTTAATAAATAAATAAAAAAAAATAAATTAATAAACTATATCCCATACTGGTCAATGTCATTGCATTTTTCTTAGGCACTGGCTTGCAGATCCATATTTGCATACAGGCAACTACCCAAGCTGAAGCAGATTCTCACAAGAAGCAAGAAACAATAGGACAATAATGCTAACGTGGGAACCAGACCATGCAACAAGGCCAAATGTCTACTTTGCCCCTATCTATGCTAATAGCAACATCCAGAATACTCTATTACACTCAACGTGACTATTTTGGGGTGGGGGGGGGGGAGAGACTTTAAAAGCCCCATTGAACAAGGAATTGCTGAACTCACATCAAAAGGTTTCAGGCAATCTCAGCAGGTCTCAACAAACACAGTGGGTTTTTAATACATTACAATTGTTAACTGATAAGGTACTTGTAATCTGTCTCACATGTAACCTGTGTCTGCATAACCCACCTGTCTTCCCCTCCCTTCCCCCCCTTTCCCCTCCTTCCTCACCTCAGTTTAAATCCTGCATCAGTCTAGCTGCTCTATACACCTGATGAAGTGAACTGCAGCTCATGAACGCTTGTGCCTTTTAATAGTTGGAGAAGACGGTGCCAGACTCCCTCAGATTTTTGTTTCATTGTTAGTGACCTACAGCCATCAGTCAGCAAATAAACACAAATAAGTCACTGATAAAGACATACCTTCCCTACATACTTCCATTTGCAGCAATAGTAAGATTTATCATTCAGTAGTAACATTGATCATACATCTATGCTTATGCTTATCAGTGCTGTGCTTGTTTTACCATTCATGCTACTTGCTCAATGGTAGATGAAGGACAAAAGAAGTGGCCAGCAAATATGAAAATAGAGATGCCACACAAGTCAGAAGACACAATCTAGGGCTTGGCACAAATTAGAGCTGTTGCTACCCCTTTTTTCCTTTCTTCTTCAGAAAAGATTATTGACAGAGAAAAAGAGAGCTCACTTAAACACTACTTTAAGTGGCCAAGAGTTTTGATTTCATACACAAATGCTAGTTCAAGTGGCAGAGACTTGTGATTTCATACCACGAGCAATGATTGAAGTGGCAGAGCTTACTGATGTTGAAACACTGAATGATTTAATGAGCCATTCACAACTGAACTGTGGTAAAGGAGGAAAAATATTTCCTTGCATTACCCATACTATATTATATAAATGCCCCCTTATCTAAAATGTCCTCTTTTTCCAAAGTTCAAAAATTGTAAATATTGTATAAGCATTATATAACAGTCACCATTATTAAATATTCTACCAAAAATAAAATGCAGCTTAGTTTAGAATTGACAGCAATCTCCTGCTAACCATTATCTAATTACACGGGATGATGATGATGATGATCACAATGAAACAGTGATAAATGGGGAATTGAAATGTGCTTGAATTCATTTTTACATACTTACAGATTTTGGTTACCATGGTCATTATGTATCATCTTCTTTTTCTAGCTCCGAGGCCTGGAAGTATAATTAAAATATATCACTGGAGATGAGAAACAGACAAATTAATTGGCTTAGAAGTCTAATTTATATTCTTTAAATATTTATGAAGATACTAAACTGAACAAAGGAATATCATTCTAAATGAATTATCATCTCCTTCAATGTAACTTTTTATGTTGCCTTTGAAAAATCTCTCACTGTCTAATCACATGTTGTAAATAATGCAGAGCTAATTATAAGTTGCCACAAGGTGATGTCCCAGATTCTGAAAGGTAGCTACCCTTTCCTCTCCAGTCTCCATGTGTATTAGGAAATCTTTCTCAGAAGCATGTCATACATCCCCACATGTTGAAAACACAGCAGGAACTTCAAACCAAAGGAAAGAAATTTTAATTTTCATCAATTTTAATGTGAGAGTTAGGCATAAGTATAAACATAATTCAACCTAGCCCTTAAAAGGTAAAATGCCCAAATGTGCTGGGATTTGTTATCTGGCACATGGCCAAAAGAAGGAACATGCCTTCTTCTTTTTGTTACTTGAGAAATACCCAAGCAGTATCTGGTAGTCCATGATAATCAGTCTGCAGAGGCCTATGTCTCCTGAGGCATATCACCAGATTACGGTACCACACTGGATATCCATTTCAAGGAGTATTCTGTTTACTAGAAACAGACAACAGCAAATAAAACACAGACATGTTTAACCTCAAGAGGAGGAAATGTTCACTTCGCTAGAGGTAGAAGAGACTAGTCAGCAAACCAACTGGATCTGCTGCTGATTCATCATGAATCCTGAAAGCTTGCCTTGCTTAGAGGTGCTCATTACAAGGACACCGCAGGTACTGAAATTCAGTTATATCATTCATATTTTTCATGGCTCATTATGTTTTATATGAGAGTGCGCTATGATTTTATGAAGGACTGACAGTGGAGGTTCTCTATTTATGATGCAACAATAGTCATTTGCAGCTTGTTCCTGAGACAGAAGAGGAGGAGGATGAAAGGTCAGCAGAAAGTTCAAATAACAGAATCAGAGAATTTTTTCTTTCAGAAGAACGGAAGGTAAAAAAAATAGGACTTAAGATTATTGAAGTAGCTCCACAAAGATCAGACATAATATTCAGAGGATCAGAATGACTAATTGAACATATCTGAAGTTTATGATAAAAAAATTAGAATATTTGGTTTTGTTTTTATTTTTAAAGAAAGTTTTCATTTAATGAGAGGTGAGAGAAGGATTACAGACTTTTTTGTTAAGACAAAATATGTAATTATAGTTATGAAAGCCAGCTGAGACTGATTACAGGCCCAAACTGGATTTTAATATTAAGAACACCCAATTGCAGAGAAAGCTCCATGTACTCTTCACCCTTTAATAAAGGCTTAAGAAAACCAAATAAAGTAAGCATTGCTTTTTTTGAGAGAGAGCATTGTGGTTCTTAACAGGGGAAAGTCAAAGTTGAGGTCACACTAGATTTTGGATTATAAATGCTTTTTTAATGTTCATTCTGAAAAGGATACCTCATCCTGTAACAAACACTTGTGGAAATTAGCTGGAGCCTAATTTACAACCTACTAAGCAACTCTCTCTTTTTGCTTAAAATGTCTTCAGAGGTGTATATACATACATACATACAATACCTTATTTGGGCCAGTGGTTGGTGAGTTTTTCCAACTTGTTCATTCCAGCGTCCCCCTCATAATTTATCTCTAATTTAATAGCACTGCTTTCTCTTTTTAAGTTAATTCCTTGGATCAAGTCTTCGTCTTTATTATATACCACAACCTATATAAGTTGTGCTTTCTTACAAAAAGGTATTCAGTCCCAGACATTGTGGTCCTTCTGGTATAGCTTTCTGCCAGATGTCAGGCTGTCTATGATGAATATACAATGAATATATTAGTAATCAACCCAAAATATCATACACAGAACCTAAAAAAAAATTGATTGTGTCTTGACATGCTCTGAAAAATGTGTTTCCCAGGTATTTTCAGAATGTTTTCTCAGTTACATTTTGGGGCTCAGTTTTCAAAGATATAACAAAATGAACACTGTATTTCGCATTTTATCCTGAAATGTAATTTAAGGTTCATTAGGGAACATATGACTCATACAGCAGTTAAATAATCCCCAAAGACTGTCATAATTACTAGAAAGAAAATTACATGGATTTTAAGAGGACTAGACATGTCTAGGGCCAGAATGTAAAATCAGATATTTTTTATTTTACAGATAAAAATTAGCACTGTTGAAATTGAAGTGTTCACACACACACACATCTATTAATTTCCACACTGCAGTATTACCAAGAAATTGAACTCAAGATGAGGTTAATAACTAGAATAATCAAAGGCAGATGGAGAAAGAAACTTCCTTATAGCTACTCTCACCACCCCACAAACTTTCCTCAAATCCTCAGAGTCATTCTCTCAACATCCTATAATTGTCCTTACCCCAACTGTTGTGAGAATGGCCATGACAGAAAGTAGGAAAGGGACAGGAGCTAATCCAGACACACATGCAGTAGGCTTCTTTCCCCCCCAACTAAAGGGATAAAATTCAGTTATAGTGCAAATAATATAAACAGTTTGTGCAAATCCTACTTCAGACACATTATGTGAAGACCTAACTCTCTAGAGAAGGCTCTAATGCTGAGAAAGGTGGAAGGAAAGAGAAGAAGAGGCTGACCAGCAGCAAGGTGCGTGGACTCAGTTACAGTGGCAATGAGTGCACCATTGGAAGACCTGAAAGACCAGGTTAAAGATAGATCATCAAGAAAATTTATCTAGCAGTTGCTAAGAGTCGAAAATGACTTGGTGACACATATTTAATCAATCAATCAATCTTCATTCAATATCCATTTATTTACAAAGATTCTTTGAAGCTTTTTTAACTCTTTCAAATTACTCCCTCCCTTAATCACCCATTTGCTAAACTTAGGACAAATCGGCATGTTCTGTTTGGCCATTGCCAATATAGGCCACCCACTACTTCCTGAGTGCAGCAATGGATGATGTAATTCTAGTCCCACTCCCAACCCATGACAAATGTACCCCTGTGTTTTCTAGCTTCAGTTCAAAACTGCTGTTCCTGACTGGAGCCATCATGTGCCCTTCAAATCAGATGGCCCCCAGGACTTCTTCCATCCTAGTAGTATCCCCAGCACTGATTGACTGTCATGCCTGGTGCACCCCTCCCCTCCAGCAGCCATTTGCTGTCCTGGGTAACTGTTTCATCATGGGCTGCCAAGCTACTATGTCAGGTACTGCCAGCAATGCTGTTTGTTTGTTTTTTAAATAATCTTGCGATGGTCCATTAAATCAATAAACTATCTTCACCCTTAGAAACCTATGCTCCATTCAACCCTACCATCTCCTAGTGGGCACTCTGTTCTCCTATATCCTTGCTTTACCAAGTTGTAAGTTTGCGGAAGGACAATGGACTAGTTAAAACAATTCCCAGGGTGCAAGGACATGACACTCTTCAAATATTGTAACTGATGGGAGTGAGAACTAAAGAGCTGACAGGGAGGCATTGCCAAAAATTGTCATTAATAGGAATCTTCCCAGCCCAAACCCATGAGACCCAAGCATCTCAAATTTCAAAGCAGAATTTTTGCTATTTAAGGTTTTTTTGCAACTAAACCTTAAGGAACAGCTCCAAAACCCCAAGTATAGACTTATTTCCAATCTGATAAAGAAGCATAAAGAATGGTATCAATTATATCACTATTGCTGTGAAAGCAAAACCTGAACTTTCATTCTAGTTCTGAAAGCCTTATCTGCAGGGGCCTTGCCAGATGGTACTCCCTAATTGACAGGACCTGGAGCATCCCTCTTCCACCGGATCTAATGGGATGGATAGATATAATTAGTGAGAAATGGTCCCTCAAAAACATACAAACAAACAAAACCTGTTTTAAAAATCTATTTAAAAACAGCTTCTCCTGTCAGTGTGAAATGTTCTCAATTAGGATGAGGGCAAATGTACACCTACAATATTGCAAACTGACCAAAAACAGAGTGATCTCTGCACACCATCTCTTTAATGTATTGTTTAGCCTAGCCCCCACTATGGTTGATTTTATATCTCTCATATAAATAAAAGATAATGTGCTGTTGTCTTGTAGTTAACAGTGATGTACTGTACAAGAACATTTGCAGTCTGTTTAGGAAGTAAGTTGGATCAATCAGCTTGGTTTTTGCATTAGAATAACTACTAAATAGTCATTTTCTATGTTATAACTTTTGGCACCCACTCATCTTTTTTTGCCTTCTTGCTAATAAAGACTAGTCATTGTTTTTAATCTGTGTAATATAATTCTCTAGGTAAAAAGTCAGCTCAATAAAGTTGTAATTCTTTCATGCTGCATCAATATGTAATTTCTCAATTACATGGAGACCTTTGAGAAATGGCTAGCAGATTCATGGCTTCTTGTCAGCTTCTCAATCTCCTTGCCCTTGAATTGTATCAAAAGGCAGAAGGAATCCTTGGGGTCAGGCAGGGTCACTTGATTGATACTTTTTATAATATCTCTGTCCAAAAAGGACACTCTCTGGGAATAGATCTTATTTCAATTACAGGATTTGGAAAAGAAAGAAAGGTCAATTTGGTCACAGAAGAATTGGCTGTAATTATTCTCAAGCCTCTATGGAAGATCTTAGCACATGTGTTGAAACAGAAAATAAAGTAGTGCTTTTTAAAAGGAATTTTCACTGAGCTGACAGTATGCAAAAGGACACTTAATCATCAAAGCAAAATATCAATTGCTAACTTTTCATAACATTATAAATGTAATCAGTACATAAATGTACTTTAATATTATGTTATTTAAAAACATTTAATACTTGCATTTAACTCACCTGTTTACAGTAGCATTTATACCACTTGCAATTAGAAGAGTCCCATTTACGAATCATTGGTTGTTTGTCCTGAGCATAATTTATAGGCACAATTATCAGTTATAATTCTGGAATTATGGTTATTTAAAAGAAACATCACACCCAGTCTTATCCCTTAGACATAACTGACTCCCTTTTCATTGGTTACCTTCCTGAGCATCATTTTGCTGGTCAGTTGTGATATATCCTTTTGGTGTTGTGATTCTTTGTTGGGGCAGGGAATGATCTCCTTCTCATTTTGATTCCTTTGTCTGAGGTGTACTGTTTAATCCCAAAATATATTTCTTTGAAATAATGGTTGTAACAACAGCAATAGCTAGATAATATTAGTTGTAAGACATTATGGAGCAGTGACTTACACTACTATATTGCTTTTGCTTTTCATTTAACTGTTCCTACAAATGTCAGCTACAGATTAACTGTGCAATCCTATGCATAGATATTCAGAAGCAGATATCCCCGAGTTCAAAAGAGATTGTTCCCACGTAACTGGATATAGGATTACAGCCTTAATCATCAATTTAGATCAAAACTAAGCTTTTCTTCCTCTCTCTCTTTCTCATCTATAAGAGCAGTGGACATAAAACAGCTTGCTTGTGCTCTCTCCCTCATATCAGTAAATCCTTCAATATTGCTCTTAGGGATGCAGTTGTATAAAGGGAGCCGAGGCAAATCTGTCTGCAGGGTGTCATATCTCTCCCAAACCAATGCTGCAGCTAGAAGTTTCACAAGCAGAGATTCAGAGCTCTTGCTTCTGCTTTATTATAATAACCTGGCTTTATTACAGAAAATTGGAATCCATTAATGAAGAAATCCAGCAATTGCAAAGTTGTTTAAGAAGCAAGAGGTAGAGATATGCTTAGAGATCAGAAGCAAAGCTCAAGTCTTATATCTTTGTCTCCCACTTGTATGGTGTAATAGGCAGAGAGCTTCTCACTTTTTTGGTGATGATGGTGGGTAACAGTTGACATTGTTATAGGAGCATTGTATATCTCATTGTTACTTATCACAGATTCTTTGCTACTGATTTTGTTCAATCTAGCCTTCACACTGGCTGTGAAAAGTTGCATGTACAATCTTTGGACTAGGAAAATAAGTGTTAGCAAAAGATTCAGGGAATGTAATATTACAAATCCCCAAGCAGATGAAACAAAGCTAACTCTCCTCAGCCTTTCAATCTCATATCATTTAAATTGGGACAATAAAGCTGTAGGAACCTCAGTATTCTTTCTTGATCATTGTGTGCTGGTCTTATCATGTTCCCAGCCCAAGATTTAAACACAAAGGACACTGATATTTGGGGATTTATAATATTGTATTCACTGAATCTTTTGCTAACACTTATTTTCCTAGTCCAAAGATTGTACATGCAACTTTTCACAGCCAGTGTGAAGGCTAGATTGAACAAAATCAGTAGCAAAGAATCTGTGATTTTCCTAGTCCAGAGATTGTATGCGTAACTTTGTATACAGCGAAACAACTAGTTCTTCCTTCTTAAAGTGACATAGAGCCATTGTGTGTAAACTCTATTGCACTTCCTCCCTCATTTCAGGGAGGTGTACATATTTGACTAGAGTCCTCATCCTATTTTGGCCTAGTGTGAGATGATAAAATATACTGGTTGATTACATGTCAGTATCAAGGACCCTCAATCATCCCAAGATACTCAATTTAAGGAACTGAAGGTTCAGCATTATCCTTAACAACCCCAGAAGCAGCAGAAAAGCCACTGAATCTGCAAAATACTTCACAATCACAGATTTGATTTGATTCCTTGAAACAAGTCTCTGGTTCAATTTATGATTTTGCTTTAATGGCGGTTATTTGATTGAAGCTGTCTCAAGTCAAAGAACTCCTGAGCAGCTTTGCACAGTTCTATTGTCAACTCATTCAGAGATCTCTGGTATCAGAATTCCTAAGGAATCTGAAACCCAAACAGGAGAAGGCAGATTCAGGAAGGGAATATTTTTATACTGGCTCCAAGTTTGTTTTTTCAATATCCAGGGACTGGGGAATCATTAGATCCAGCAGATATATATCTTCTTCCCTGCCATGATTCCTTTTGGCAAGATGTTGGAAAGAAATTGGAGTAACAGGTAGTCCTCGCTTAATGAATGTCCTGTTTAGTGACAATTTGAAGTTATGATGGAACTGAAAAAGTAACTTTACAACTAGTCCTAACACGACACTTGCAGCATCCCCATGATTGAAATTCGGGCGCTTCACAATCATTGGGCATTTACAATCATTGCAGCATCATGTGGTTGCATGATCGCATTTTGCATGCTTCACAACTGGCTTCTGACAAGCCGAGTCAATGGAGAAACTGGCAGTAAAATCACAAGTCACAGTCATGTGATGTTTTGCTTAATGACCAGGGATGATTTGCTTAAGAACCACAGCAGGAGTGACATCATAAATCCAGTCCGGTCACGTGATATTTTGCGTCACTTAGCAATGGAGTTGCCAGTCTCAATTGTAGTTGTTAAGAGAGGACTACATGTAAGGAATAAGAGGGGTTTTCTGATTCAGATTTTTCCTTCTCCCTCTGACCTTGTTAGGGGAAACCCCAGATATGTTGTGATTCCATTTGGGACAACAGGATTGCATTCCTAAATTAATGCATACAACCCCCCACCTGACTTCATGAGATATTTTTATTGACCTTCATGGTACATTATCTCTTTTAGTCATAATTTATATTATTTATGTAATGAGGCAAATTGCATTGCTCTCAGATGACACCATTCAGAACTAAAAGCCAGTGGGGAAAATTCTGTCTGATACTTAGGTTCACAAGTCTCCATTCAAGTTAGCAAAAATCAGGCACAGTGATTTGCATAGTTTAGATTTATAAATGTCTCATTCATCTGAAGAATGTTCTAAAATCTCTCATTTTTGTGGAATGAACCAAAGCAATCAAGACACAAATCCAAAACATAAATGGTAAAATTATTTTCAAAGCTTTCACTTAAAATTTTGTTTAAACTTTTTATTTAAGGAGGTCTGGTGTAGTGGTAAAGGTGCTGGCCTAGAAACCAGGAGACTGTGAGTGCTGGGCCTCCCTTAGGCATGAAAGCCGGCTGGGTGACTTTGGGCCAGTCATTCTCTCTCAGCACAATCCACCTCACAGGACTGTTGTTGTGGGGAAAGTGGGAGGCAGGGGTATTAGGTATGTTTGCCACCTTGAGTTGGCCAAACTATATGTTAAAAAAGTGGAATAAAAATATAATAATAATCAGCAGCAGTATCTGGGGAATATTAGGATCATCATCATCATCATCATTTAAATTAGCATTGTCATGTGTCAATGAGGCAGTCTGAAAGATAAGGAATGAGTTTTTTCAAAGCTAAACTATAATTCTTATTAAGGTCATCATTCTCCATCCCTACTCTTAGTGTATTGATACAAAGTAAATATAATTCCATTTCATTTCTCAGACATACAACCTTATAAAAGAAAGACCAGAGAAAGAATTGCCAGTTTTTTTAAAGATACAGCTGTTCCATTCTAACATACTACAAAATTACATAGTACATTTTTCTTTTATTAAACTTGGTTTAGTTATATTAAAAGCATTATACTAAAATAAAACAACTAGATTTCATTTAAAACTTGAGTAACAATGATTGATTTTATTAAAATATTTCTTTCAGTAAGAGAGAATTACGGTCTTATACACTTATAACATACAGCTATACAATTAGCTGATTGCCTCCTTCAGGTAGATTCTGGGATGTGCTAATTGGTCATTTTAATTAAATGTGGTGGATTCAGTGTTTTACTGGATTGTTAGATATTGCTTTAGTAAATTGTTCTGAACCATCCTAAATGAATAGTAGAGGTAATGACTAAGGAAACAAAAACATTCATTCACTACAGCATTAATGCTGGCTTGCTCTTTCCGTTCTTTTACTTACATGCCTTATTCTTTAGATTGCAGGGCCAAGGGCTGAGCTATTCTCAGACATTCAAGTCGATGTGTGGGAGGACAGTGATCACCAACCAACTGCAGTCAACTTTTATGGCAGTTCTGACTTAAGACTACCCATTCCACAGGATAAGAGGCTACTCAGTAACCTTGAGGTGAGGCATGCAGGAGGCTCAAATGGTCTAAGATGGACACCAAGGCAATATCTAGCCTTATGAACTCTGAGAGGGCTCAGTCCTGGGATGAAAAAAATAACTGACAGCATTGGTGAAGAGCCTTTCTCTGTTCCTTCACACTTCCCTTTTCCACTGCCTCCCCATATCTGTCAGCCATTTTGGAGGCTACTTCTAAACACAGGTGTATGTGTCATTTCAGGATAGAGCTATTTCAGAATAGTAGTAAATCTGGCTCATTTGAATGCATCTGAGCAAAACTAGCACAAAACCAGAGCAAATTTTGACAGATAGCTAAATATACCAAATCATCTGTTAACATCTGCATTGTCCCAACCCCACCCATATTGTTTATTTATAAATTTGATTTATTCTCCACCCATCTCCCCCAATGGGGAACTCTGGGCGGCTCACAAAGTATATAATCCTAATACCATTCTTAATGGTGACTAACAATTCTTACAATTACAATTATAAATCTACAGTGATATATATTACACTATGTGACCAGCAGTGGTCGCTAGGGAGTCACAGCACATCTGGGCTTTTCCTTCTCCATAGATCTTTCTTGCCGCTCACATTGATCATCGCTTGCGCCGGTTGTGTTCAGAGTTCGGTCCAGCACCGGTATTTTGCTCCCCCCGCGCAGCACCACTGGTTCCTCCCACCAAGATGGGAGTCCCCATTTATCTACTCGCAGATGGAATTGCTTTCAAACTGCTGGGTGGGCAGAAGCTGGGACGAGTGACGGGAGCTCACCCCATCCCTCGGAGCCGGGCCCGAGCAGCTGACGTGCCGACTAGCAAACTCTAGCGTCTTTAAGCCCTGTGCCACCGCGTCCTTAAAAAGGTTGTCTCTCTGTGTGTGTTTTCTATTGACAGGTGACACTTTGACAGGTGACAAGCTGAGGAATCCACCAATCACTTTCCTTAACTTGTCCTGAAATCAAAACTTAAAGATAGGACCACTCACTGGCCTCATTCCCAAAGCAGACTAGGGCTCAACAATTCAGGCAGAACAATTTAAGTCAGTATACTTTTCTGCTATTCAAAGACTGGAGGAATGGACATCAACACAGCTGTGTGAAAGGCCTCTAAGAACATGTGAGAAACCACTGAGTAATATCAAAGTGATATTACTTAGAGCAGTAGATCTTTGACTAGTCACTGGTCCTTAATGCTTCTTATTCTCCATTATCAAGTGCAGTGTTTCCCCAACCCACAACTACCATAATTTCAAGTCAACATGGAAAACATTTTGAGGGCATGTAGAGGAGTATGGAGATAGCCTTGAGGAAAGAATACAAGAACTATTAAGTAAATGCCAACTTGGCTTTGGAAGAAAGAAGGGCAAGAAAGAAACTCAAGATAACCCTGTCTTGATTCTGCTTGGTATAAGAGGAGGCAGAGCAAAATTCTGACAAGTTTTCAAGGCTCTATTATTATATACTAGTGGGGGATGTGGTGGCGCAGCGGCTTAATGACGCTGAAAGCCAGAAATGGCTGACGCTTCGGCGGTTTGAGTCCAGCCTTCACGTTAACAGGGTATGCTCCTGTTTCCTCCCCAGCTCCTGTCAACCCAGCAGGTCAAAAACTTACGTGAGTAGATAAATGGGTACTCTCACTCCGGTGGGAGGAAAAATGCTGGCAGTGCCTTGCACAGAGAGACAGGACCAGTTGCCAGTAAGCGCGAAACCGCGCTCACCCGAAAAGGGCGCAAAGCAACGGAAATCCCGCCTCCTGCGCTCGCCAGCTGGGCTCTGCTCTAGGAAGGAGGCTCTGGCAAACCACTTCCGAAAAACAATTGCCTTGAAAACTGCAAGGATTCGTCGAAGCATGAAAACTGCAAGGACTCGTCCAGGCGGTCACTGCAGGGTCAGTAATGACTGAGCGGAGACAAAAAAAAAAAAAAAATTATTATATACTATAATAATAAAGTAGAATTCCAGTAATCCTTGCATTGTCTGTTTCCTGATGTGAACCACCAGAAAAAGTTGACAGGGTACCATATCAAGGAAGCCTGCTCACGTGCATATGGCACTTTGGGGGGGAAATCTTACAATTCCTAGTTGAATTTCAGGGGAAGTCACTTTTTTAAAAAGTATAACTTTACCCAAGTAATTATATCATCACCCAATCTTACTCCTGTTTCATTTTACATTATTGGAAAGGGATTTTCATGTTGATGCATAAACTTCAGTTATTTTAGGGAGAATACACATGTGTAATCTCCAAGATGAACAAGCACTGGATCACATCAGTTCATGCAGAACAGTGAAAAGTATGGAGGTAAAAAAAGAACAGATGACTTGTTCAACAAGTTATTTCTGCCTTTTCTTTATAATGAGGAGACATACCTCTCTCTCTCTCTCTCTCTCTCTCTGTGTGTGTATGTATGTGTACAAAAGGCTCTGTTGACCCATTGCCTCTGTGTCCTACCAGAGAAGGTACTATTTTCCCTTTCAAATGATTAAAAGATGGCTGATGTTGGGGAAATCATTCCAGAATTCTACTAAAGTGTGGCTAGAAAGAAATCCTGCAGCTCTGTAAAAATACCAACTAATATGTCTTGGAAAGATCACCCATTTTATTAAAATTCAAAAGCTGTTGAAGACTGTAACTCATGAACTAGAATCTGATGCTGATGTTAATTTCATTGAAGTGAAAAAAGGAAACAGTTTACATAGAACTCTAAAACTTAATATTCAAGAGCTCAGTTACACTGTTACTTCTGAGGTATGCATTCATCTTTACTTTAGAATTCTCATTTTTTTTTCTTGAAAAGCTGACCAAGCAACAGTTTCAGAGAAGTGAAGACAAGAAAGATCTTACACTGATCTCTAACCTAATGAAATTATCAAGAACAATTCCATAGTATGCAAGGAGAATGGATTCTCCTGTTATGAGGTCTCTCTGATTGCTCAGTTCAGATTGTATTTTGGGTAGACTGAGTAGAATGGTGCCTCAGCAATCAGAATACTAACAGGAAAAATGTTCCATTTATAACAAACCTTAAAAACTATTAAGAAAATTTTCACCCAAAGTCTGCACTTCACACCCAAGTTAATTTATACCATCTTGCCCATGTAGCTCTTTATAGATAAATGGCTAAAGAGCTTAACATATTAAGGAGTAACTTTCCCTTATTTCAAAAATGCCTTCCCAAACCTCATCATGATAGATTTTTGAATGGACTTTCTTTCAAGGAAAATGTGTTTGGTTTGATATTTTGCTCAGTTTTCCACCTGTCAGTGTACTGAAACTATTAATTGGAAAAGGACAGATCAGCAGCAACTCACAGTCACAAATCTAGAGTCACATTTGACAATACCATTTCAGATGGAGGGCAGTCTTGTTTAGAAGAGAAAGATTATCACTAACAATAAAGATGTCAGGGAGAGAGAGGATAGATTCAGACATTTTTGGCAAATATTTTTTTACTTCAAGGAATGGGTAGTTTCTAAAAGCCCTTGTGCTGGAAATGTGTCAAAAGGTATCAATTCTTGTTAATGTAGACTTTACATCCTAAAATGAATTATTTCCACTATAATTTTGAAACATTTCAACTGAGTTCATATATTCAGGTGTTAAATTAATCATGTGAAGTGAATTAGAAGAGACTGTTCACTTGCATGAGGAATAAAATTCTGCTCCAAAGATCCATTTAGAGGTTCTCCCAACCACCCCATCTGGCAACAGTGACAGTGACTTCCAAGACTCCAGCATTATCCATCCTAGAGTCAGTCCAATTCCACAGCACTCACAAAGTTTCCAGTAATCTTAGGTTTCCGAGTGAAGTTCTGTGGTGGACTAGAATCTCTAAAGTAGTGGAGATGGTGCTGCAATAATGAATGGCAACCTGTGGTGATTTCTAGCTGGCAAAAGTCTTTCCAGATAAAGGAGAGACTGAGAGATCACTCATCTGCACCCTGGACATCTGCTCCTTGTGTGAAAATCTTGGATGGAAGTCTTGCAATTTTCTTGTGAGTAGAGTGGCTCAGGGACAAGGAAGAAACAGCATGCTCACACACACTGCGTGCATCCTTTTAAAGGACACTAAGTTCAACCAAACCCTCACTTTCTTAATCACTTTTGGATATAATCAATTTACAGTTGAAAAGAGGTCTTTGAAAACAGCAGAACAAACAAAACAACTTTTTGGTGAGTTAGCCTTCCTTCTGAATTACAGAAAGTAAAACAAAGAGGAAAATAATACTGTTAAAAGACTTTAGAACAACAGCAAAGACCTTAACAAGATTTTGATTAGAAAGTTATAAATGGATAAAGGGGACTGTATAAATTTGAAAGATCAGACCTTCCTGGGAATGTTGATTGTTTGACATCAAAGAGAAAAGGTGAGTGTAACATGGGATGGACTGTGTCATTAAAGCTATGGAAAGACAGATTGGACTAAAGCCTTAAGGGTATAAAAAGGCAAAAGAGGGGAAAAGGTAAAAGGGGGAAGTGGGGGAAGAGAAGTGGCCTTTTATTTTTACCTTTGTAATTGACTTACTTCTACTTTTGGATTATAAATAAAAGAACAGTGACCACCAGAAAAATGGCAAAGTATGGTGAGGGAAGGCAAGGATTGTTAGAACAACCAACAGAAAAGGGAATTACTCCAGAAATATTACAAAGAATGTTTGAAAAAATGGGAAAGCAGCTATCTGAATCTGTCAAATATATTAAAAGTGAGGTGGTTGCTTTTGAAGTGAGAATGGAAGAAAGGTTTGTAAACATGAAAGAGGAGATGAGAGAGTAAATTACAAAAAAAAATGAAGAATCTATATGGCAACTTATGGGAGAAGTTAAACAAATTAATGACAAAATGGAAATTTTAGAAATAAAACAGAGAGATGGAAAAGGACTTAGACAATCTGGCATTACTGGAATTGAAAGAAAAAGAATTCTGCCTGAGATTTAGAGCAGTTCCAGGGGATCCTAGAAAAAACGCCAGAGAAAAGGTGGTTCAATCATTACCAAACTTTTTGGAATGGGATGAAGATGACATGGAGGCAGAAATTGATTAAGTCTATAGAATTAATACATGATTTGCAAAATTAAGAAATGTACCGAGGGGTATTCCTGTGCACTTTGTCATAAAGAAGACCAGAGATCATGTTTTGCAGCAGCATTTTACAACCAGACTGAAGGTTAATGTGATGTGATTATACTTAAAGAAATCCTGATCAGAATATTACACAAATTAAAAGAGTACATTTTTTTTTTACTGACAGGTTCAAACAGAAAAAGATACCATTTCAATGGGATAAATTGGAAGGAGTGATCTTCATTTTTCAACAACAGAGGTTCAGACTGAACTCAGTCCAAAAAGCAAGAGAATTTCTAGAAAAGTTTAGAGGGGAGCTGGAAGAAATGCAAGTGGAAATGACAAAGGGCCCTAAGCAACAGCCACAACAAGAAACTGAGGAGGAGGTCACCACATTAGGTGCTACAGGTATTGACTTTTCTATGTTTCTGGCATAAATATGGATTTTAAATGCCTAACATGGAATATAAATGGAGCAAATGCTCCTCAAAAAAGAAGAAAACTATTTTACTATTTTAAAAAATGGAAAAAAGATGTAGTTTGTTTACAAGAAAAGCATATTAGAAAAAAGGATACAAAATATTGATCTACAAAAATGTGGGTGAATAATTTATTTCACTGGGAGTCAAAAAAAAGAAATGGAGTTGTTTTGTTTATAAACCCCAATTAAAACCAGAACTGATATTGACTGATTATGGCAAATATGTGGGTATTGAAGCTACTCTGCATGGGAGTATCAAGATTTTGATAATGGGGATTTATTCTCCAGACAAGGATAAAGTAACATTTTATATTGACCTTGATAAAGCAATTCATGGGCTGCTTATCAAATTAACAGATGACACAAAATTGGAAGGTCAGGCCAATATCCAGGAAACAGAATGAAAGATAAATGTATTACATTTAGGGAGGAAAAAATCTAGGACACATATACTAGATGCGGGATTCATAGCTTGGAATTATTACATTGGAAAAAGACTCATGGTATGGTCATTGATAACAATCTTAATGTGAGGCAGCGTTGTAAGACAGCTGCTAAAAGGGCTAACACAGTTCTAAGTTTCATTAGAAGAATAATTGCATCAAAGACACATATTCTTTCTTGTCCACTTTGCACTGGTGAAATCACAGATAGAATATTGGGATACTTAGTCTGCAGGAAAAAAAAGACAGGGGAGACAAGATTGCACTGTTTAGGTACATAAAAGGGTATCATAGGGAAGATGGCCAGGTACTTTTTTTATTGCCATAAAAACTTGGGCCAGATTAGTTGCAGCTACTTAAATTTTGTTTAAGTATTTTGGGTTGTTGTTGTTGAAATATAAGAACTTCCTGCTACAATAGCAGAACCTACAGAGGTTATGAGTTCTCCATCTATGGAGATTTTTAAGAAGAGGCTGGATAGCCACCTCCCAAGGACATTTAATTGGGTTTCCTGCATTTTTTCAGAGGGCTGTACTAGATTATCTTTGTGATACCTTCCAATTTATTGCTTATTAACTTACTTTTATATGGCACTTGTTTTCTTAATATTTCCCACATATTGTTTTTTCAAAGGCATCGCCTGCCTCTTTTATTTCTCATCAAGTTATCCAAATCACCAATGCCCATATAGTTTGCATTGTATAATATCAAAATATATAATAGGAGTGTACAAAGATTGTACAGTCCACTTTGTGACAGAAATCTCAGCTCTAAAAGTAGCTGAATTACTTTATATGGTTCTGAAGTTGGAATAGCCTGCCCTAAATTATGCAGATTCTGGAACATGAATCAGGAAAAAACTCAGTGTTGACCCCATTATATAACATAAGCTATAACATTTTTGGTTTTTGTCAGGATAAGATGAAACTTGCCAAAAAGTAGAACTTGATAAGAAGGGCTACTGTGCCATCATTCACAGATACTGATGGAAAGACTTTTGAACACTATGTTTTTAAAGTCCCTTTTAAAGTGCTCATACGATTTTTATTTTCCACCATAGCAAAACAAAATTTACATTGCTACATCACTGTTATGGGATATAATATAGAATGCTAAAATTCACAGAAACTATCACTGTTATGGAATGTGATATAGAATGCTAATATTCATAGAAACTCCAGTCTTTCAAAGTAACCACTTTAAAATTCTGATTGTATACAACTATTATGTTTTGTTTTGAGACAACAATGTTTCTATAATGAGACATAGATTTTAGGCAGGTAGGGTGAGGGGTTTTTCTGCAAAGGGAATGAGCAGAAAGCATTGCAGCTTAATGTAAGAGACTGAGGACAGGGAGAGGTATAAGGGATTAACTGACTCAACTTTGCCTTAAATGAAATGTAGCCCTTAAACCAAACAGATGCATAAAACAGTTTCTATTTATTTATATGGAAGGGAATTGGGATACAGTGAGAGGAGCACCTCTACCCATCCCTAGTCAACTCCATCTCACTAAAACCATCATTTTATTTATACATGAATACCAGATGAAAACGACATGAAAACGTGATGGAGGAAAGCAAAAGCAATTTCTCTAGAGTTTGCACAGAAAGAATCCATATGGTTTCATCTTAGGCATCAAAGTCCTTTTGAGCTCAGTTTAGAGCAGCCACATGGTCCTGGGGAAGATATCCAGCACATATCTAAGTTTGCCTCTATGAACAAGGAAGACTATGTAACATAGAAACATGGATCCAGGCTTTGGCATCCGTTATCAAAGAATCTTCCAGTTTAAAAACTTGAAGAGATTCAATAAAGAGCAATGCCTTGACAGATTCATCACTGGTAAGCAGAAGAAAAATACTTCTGATTTAATGCTCCCTCCATCTTGTCATCATTCTCTTACTATTAGAGCCAACAACTGTCTTTTGGGATCAGTCTTTCAATTAAGCAAATGCCAGTTAAATGTCTCCTGGAAACAGTGAAGTGCTTGTGAAAGTTGATAGCCTGCTAAATATTATAGAATGACGTTAACACAATTCTATAATACTTTCTGAGGTTTCTCCATACTGAGACTATGGCTAGATAACTAACTCTGCCATTCCTCCTTGAAAAACAGGCAAACTTAAAAATTAAGTGTTTATTGTACTGTACTATGTACCTGATCATATGGGCATTCATCAGCATATATGATTACTGTACACTTCTGACTGATGTCTGAGGCAGTTCATCTCTTCAGGTTCCTGCCTTTGGGTGATAAATATGCATGAATGCCTTTGAGTATTTTTAAAAATGTCAAAGCAGTTAAAGAATCAGGTTTAAGCTTTCATGCTTCTTTGGTATGAGGAAAAAATGCTAGGGAAATTTGAAACAGGGATGGTCAACCTGGGTCTTGCATACAGCTCCCTCAGACACTGTCCCCATTTTTTGGCTCCCAGAGAAACCTCAAGATTACATCACTAAAATTGGATTGAAAAATTGTTGATTTTCAGCAGCATTATATTTCATCATTTTTTGTTCTGTATTAGTTTTTAAAAGTGCATTAAGTTTTATTTATTTTCATTTATTTAAACAGTGGGGAGGGAGCTAAAACTCTTGGCTCTATCATTTCAGTGCTATTAGTGCAGGGAACAGCCATGCTCTCTGCAGCCCTCAGAAGTATTGGCATCTGTTCCTAACTATGATGATGCCAAAATCTCCAAATTTATATTGTGACATCACAGTGCATATTCTGCCCTTTCATACTTGCATTGTGACACTGCAGACAAGTTATGTAAGGGGCAAAAATTGTTTCCCTTACCCCCTCTCCTATCCTCAGTGGTCAATTTAAAAAAAAAAAAATGAATGAAGCATCATGAGAAAAAAAAAAGTGCTTGTCCACCTGTAGTTGGAATATGTGGCTCTTCAAAATAAATATTTGATGTTCCAGAAGCTGGCCAAGACAGAGTTATTCCAGCAAGCATCTGATGTTTGATGGTGGGCATCTAGGTGATTTATATGATGATTCCATTATTGTTTTATCGGATTTATTATTATTTATTGGGGTATTTAAGGTTATCCAAAATTCTATTTAATGGAGGAAATTCAGAGCTAGAGTATTCCTAATAGACTTCTGTCCAATGTCTCCATGAAGCCCTCCATCAGAGGAATCTCATTACTTCTCTAAACAATTAATTTCATTGCCATACTGTTCTTATCCCTACAACATACATCCTGCCATTCCACTGAAATCTTCCTTTTGATAATTGATTACCTTCTTCTATATGATAGACTTTTAAGTATTGAGGGATGCTATCATAACATTACTCCTAGAGTCAATTATCAGTGTTATGATTACTCTCATTTTCAAAAATACGGGTAAGATGGGAGAGGAGGCTTATGGGGGACAGTTTTGTCACCAAAATTTGACAGCACAATTTTGAGTTGTATTAGAAGGATTGGGGTTTTGTTTAAGGATAGAAATGAGAGTAGTTTGCCTTCTGGAGGCCTTCTAATCCAATTTGCAGCTTTAAACCCAACCCCCCCTCCCCCCATGAGCCAAAACTTTGACCATGACTCTTTCAGTGATGTTATCCATGCTACTAACTTGTGTTCTGCAGCCAGAAGTTCAGGAGACTGAATTGCAGCTCCATCACTGACAATTTACTTTCCAGCTCCTTGATCATCCTACCTGTCCAGTACACAGTCTGTTTCAGTTGTGAATCTTTATTCTCTTTGCGCTGAGATAGTAAGTCATGTCTATGGGGACTTTCTTTTGAGTAGATTTACTGTAATTAGGATTGTATTATGGTACATCAATTTATGTCATGAAGGATTTCCATAAGGGGTGTAGCCAAATCCTTCTTCACAGAAAATCTGGGTTGTTGAGAGGCTAGGAAATTTGAATTTAATATCTGTGCCATTTCTGATGAGGATGTGGATTTTAATGAAGATGGTGTGTGTGCCACAAATTTGTTTAAGATCCATGAGGTCTTTTTATATTTACAGCAGCTTTTGGTCATATCTTCCATTCCATGAGAATGGATTGTGCCCTAAATATTTGAATTTCTGCAGATATTATAAATATTGGTTTAAAATCCCATTTTTTGCTACCATAAAAGCATTTGGCTCTGAAATAGATGGTTTTTGTATATTTATCACCTCTTTTGTTTGCATAAGCTATAACAGTTACAAAAATGTCTCTTGATGCTGATTTGAGTGATTAAAATGAACCAGGTGAGGACATAGTAGAGCCAATCTGTGTGATCTGTATTTTAAAAAGTCCCAATGGTGCATACAGGAGAAGGACCCTGGGACATTTGACAGTTTTGTCAGTGTTATTATAATCTTTGGTCATTCACCTATGTTAATGATTAGTCAACTCAAGTGTGACAAATTTAGTTTAAATGGTGGTTCTACTTAAGAAAGTAGCATAATTGCTGATAACTTTGGATGCATAGGTTAGAAAGTCACAGCAAGAATAATTAGGATCACAGTTTGGTCTAGTGCTTCAGGCACCAGGCTAGAAACCAGGAGTCTGTGAATTCTAGTCCTGCCTTAGGCATGAAAGCTGTCTGGGTGACTTTGGGCCAGTCACTCTCTCTCAGCCCAACTCATCTCACAGGGTTGTTGTTGTGGAGAAAATAGGAGGAGGAAGGAGTATTAGGTATCTTCACTACCTTGAGTTATTATAAAAATAATAAAGGTAGGATAAAAAATTCTTTAAAAAAAGGACTCATAATGGGTAATGTTATTTTTAACTAGATGATCAGATAGGATATCATTCTTATCTGGTTGCCTGTCTACCTTCTCCCTCTACACTCATGCCAGAAGAAGCCCACTGCATCCACAGAATACTTCCCAATAATCAAACTCAACCCAAATCTATAAAATGGTCTCTTATTAAAGCCTCTCCCACCATCCTATCCAATGCTATAGTTTTCTTCTTTTATCATCTGTTGATTGCTGATTTTATTATCACACACAGTAACAGAAGATCTAACTCCAGTTGTTCTTCATCAGTCAGCTGACACCCTTATCTTTTTTTCTGCAGTTGTTGGTTATGTGACAAGGAAAACAAAATAAAACAAAAACTTGGCACTGTGCAGAGGAACCACAAAGCCAATCCCCAGAATAGCCAGAAAATATAGAAGCCATGGCATCAAAACAGGGACCCCTCTGAGAAAGCAGGACACTGGAGGGGACCATTCTTCTCAAAGCAAAATTGCCTGACCTACAGCTATAAAGGAAACTTTTCAAAATTATCTTCACCATTTCTTCCGGGGCAGCACCTGACCTGGAAAATTATCAGCTTAGCTTCCTAAGTCCTCAACAAATCCCCTGGCAATGAGGGGACACAGGGTAGAACTGCTCTCAGAAGAGCCTGTGCATGTGGAAAGCACCTCAGCTGTCAACTACACCATAGAGCTTTTCAGTCATCCTACCACTGCTGTGTACAATCTCTTACATTATTTTTCTATTCTGGCAGTGAGAGAATAGCTGTAATTTCCTCACTGCTATTGTAGTATATAAAATAAGCTTTCAAAGAGCAGTCCAGAATAAGCACAGCGCCCAGAGCTATTTCCTATTTATTGAAAATCTTTCTCTGTAAAACAGCTGCAGCACTGAATGTTCTTTTGCCTAGCAAAACACTTGTGATGGCTCTGAGTGTCTCCCTCAACAACACAGGCAATTCTCCAAGGGTCAGAGCTCCCTCCCAGAGCATTAAGTAGCTACTAACTAGTCAGAATTCTGTCTATCAGAGGTCATACTTGAATGAAAAACTTACATAAGAAACAAATATTTTTCAAAACAATACCAACAGAACAATTACTGAACAGAACAATACCAACAGAACAATACTAACAGAACAATTAAGATGAAAGTGACAGGATATGAGGGAAAGAAATTTTTGAAGGAAAAGCTTGGGAAATGTGTTTATTTATTTTAAACACATTTTCATAGTGGCCTGATTGATTCTGGGTAGTTAACAAAAAACCCCAACCATATAAATTAAGCACTCCATAAATGAAAACTCAGCCTCTTCACACTCATAAAATTGGCTGCCCAGTCACCATCAACTCAGATCAAACACTTACTTTAAAATGAGAATCTCAGAGCTTTCTGGAATGGCTAGACCTATGGGATCAGTCTTATCTCTTTGGATAGCTTATTCCAAACTGTCAGGCCAACCACAGGGAAGTACTGACTTCTGGCCCATGTATCTCTCACCTGTTGCAATGATGTGATCTTCAGCAAGCCTTATATCAATGTTCTTACAGGATGGGCAGAATCATTTTTGGTAAGGCAGGCATGATGTAACCTGATGCTATGCCATATAGGTATTTATAAACAAAGACTTTGATTTAGATCCAAAAGTTTATTGGTAACCAATGCAGCAGTCATAAAATAGGTATTATCCTGCAACAGCAGGTTTCACCTGCTAGCAATTTGGCTGCTCCATTCTGTACCAGTTGAAGCTTCCAAATGTCTTCAAAGATAACTCTGTATTGAGTGTAGGATTCTGGATGTATAATGATAAGGGCAAGAGTTACCTTTGCAAAAGTCTGGTCTAGATAGGACTATAACTGGCTCAACAGCTTAGGTTTGGCAAAGGCTTCTGTGGCCCTTGTTTATACTTGCTGTTCTAACAGGACCCATGAATCAGATGAGCACTCAGGTCATGGACCTGCTTTTTCAGTGGGAGCATGACTCCATTTAAAGCCAGTGCTATTACTGGTTTTCTGAACCCCAAGACAAATGTTACCTTTGTTTTGTAGAGATTAATCTAAGATTATTTCTCCCTATTCAGTCTCCCATGCCATCTAGATACTGGTTCTTGTGATGGCAAAGTAGTTGAATATCACCTGTGTATTGATGATACATTACCACGAACCAACATATGACTTCACCCGGAGCTTAATTATTGATGTTAAAGAGAACTGACCCTGTAGTATTCAAAATTGGAGTAACCATGGATGTGATTATTCCTTTCACATGATTATAGACTCTAAGTAGGTATATTGATACCTCCATCCCTTGTAAGCAGTCCAGGAGGATAACATGACTGAGGGTACCTGAGGTGCCTGAAAGGATCAGGAGGGACACCTTCCCCTATCGAGATCCCAATGAAGGTTGTCATCCAGAGCAACCAATGCTATTTCCAGTCCACGTGCACGCATGAATCCTGACTGACAAGAGTCTAGATAATCTTCTAGATCTTACATAACTGATGCACCCCTCCCCACTTTCTCAACAGCATTCCCCTAAAACAGGAGGTTGGGGACTGGGCAGAAGTTGTCTAATAAGGCTGGATCAAGAGATGGCATTTTCAAGAGACTATGCACCCCTGCCAAGGAAAGATATGTGACATATCACCCTCCCTTAAAGAAGCAGTAATCACCCCTTCAATCCAGCCACACATACAACCTCCTGGCTGTATAAGTCAGGCTGGGAATGAATCCAACCTGAAGATATCAGAACTCACACTATAGAGCATCCTATCCACTTTTTTCAGGTTCTACAAGCTCAAAAAAAATTAAATAAATAAAAAATCCAAGCTCACTTATCTCACCTAACTCTGCCCAACTGGCAAACAGATCTCAGCAAATATGCTCAGAATTTATTTGTGAAAAAAAACCCCTGCAAAAGCATCATAGCTGACTGTAGGTGCTTGATGTCTCCGTCCCCAAAAGATCTGGGTCACCCCAAATGAACTTGCAAGGCAGGGATCTGAGAATGCAATAAGGGTGGAGCAATATAGAAGTTTCACTAGTTTTACTGCTGCTTGCATGCTTGCTCAGTCTATATTCTTAGCATCTAAGCATATATCCTATCTTCATTTGCTTCATTTTTTTGACTCCACTGAGAACCAAGGAGCTGCCTAGGACTGATGGCTGGAAAGAAACATTGCAGAAGCAATTTCATCCAGTGCTCTAGTAATCTCCTTACACCAGAGATTGATCAGGTGTGAGATAGAGCTGCCAGGGAATTCCCCATATGGCTTCAGGAAATCCTCAGGATCCATAAGATATTTAAGATATATAACTATTAATGCATATGTAGAGATCATCATCATCATCATCCCCCAGTGAGGCACTACCTTGACATAGTTATGGGGCTTGTGTGCTCCGAGGAGCCAGAGGTTCAACCATACTGGACAGGTCTCATCAGAGGAGCCAGACAAAGAGTGTCTCCCCCATAAACAATATGGTGAGAAGTAATTTACAGAAACCCATACTGGTCGGTCCTTGCCTGGGTCAACAAGGACTGTGCTAGGTGTTCTAATTCCTGGACATCTGGTGACAAGTGGGCTACAGAACTCAGGACTGTTGGCTGAGCAACCAGGGCCAGCAGCTGCAGAACCACTGGAAGATAAATTGTTTCCCCCGTCGCAAATATACAAAGACTGAAAACAAAGAAATAATGATTTCCTTTTACAAATCAAGCCCAACAAGAAGTGGTTATCTGAAAAGAATGCACCAGTTCTGGAAAGAACAACATCCAGAATCAGAAATAACTGAACACAGGCTAGCATCAATTTATAACATGAAATAAAGAATTCACAGAAATAGAATTGGAAGAACTGCAAAGGTCTGCCCAGGGCAGAGAAATCAAAGCCTTGCCTGAAGTAGATCAGACAGTAGAGCCTTCTCCTCAGAAAGAACAAAGCCTTCCATTAAAAAACAAGAGGAATTGAAAGAAAGAATAACCAAGCATCTAGAACAGCACAAAGACAACAGAATAAGGTTGCCTGCATTGAAGCTTGTTACAAAGAAACAGCTAGCACAAGTATTAAACAATGCCAATACTGAAATATCAAATAAAAGCACCAGCTCACTGCAAGAAACAAACTAACTGATGCACAGCATGGCTGCAGTTATAACTGAATACTATGGATGCAAAATCAACAAACAAGAAGAAAAAGCCAAACAATGCACCACCAAAATGGAAGATCAGGTTGGAAAATAAGATCAGCATGCTAAGATCAGATGCAAGCAAGCTAGAACAGCTGAAAAAAAAGAAGGTGAACAAAAAAAATACAAAAGGATACCTGATCAAGAAATATCACCTAGAAACAAGGAAGGTCAAGGCAGCACTGGAAATAATAAAGCAGCAAATAACAGTCATAGCCAAGAAGATCAGCAGATACAAAGCTCAAATTGCACACTGCAGGCAGAATCTCCAATTTCAATCGAATCAGAAACGTTTCTACCAATCCATCAATGGAGATACTGCAATGAACCAGTCAACACCTGACAAGGAAGAAACACTGCAGTTCTGGGTGCAACTATGGGACAAGCCAAAGAAATACAAGAATGCAGCTTGGATAAAGGAGGTAGATAAGAATACAAAAGAAGCTGAAATGAAAGGACTTGTAATAAAAACAGCAGAAATGGTGGAGAAAAGGGCAAGGAAGATCAAGAATTGGTCAGCACCAGGTGAAGATGAACAGCATGATTTTTGGTTGAAACATCTGACTGGTCTGCATCCACTCATTGCCAAGCAATTTAACAACATATTGCAGGGAGGTGAAATTGAAGATTGGTTAATATCTGGCAAAACCTACTTAATAATGAAAGATTCAACAAAAGGGGTAGCACCAAGCAACTACAGGCCAATTCCTTGCTTGCCAACAACTTTTAAATTGCTAACTGGTGTAGTAGCTGATGCAGTCCAACAGCACCTAGTTAAAAACAAGCTCTTTCCACCTGAGCAGAAAGGAAACCACCCAAACAACAGAGGAACAAAAGATCAGCTCCTAATTGACAAGATGATTTTGGAAAACTGCAAGAGAAGGAAGACCGACTTGAATGTAGCTTGGATTGATTACAAGAAGGCATTCAACTCCCTGCCACATGACTGGATAATCAAGGGCCGAGAAATAACAGGAGTCAGTAGAAACATCAGAAGCTTTGTGCAAAGATCAATGGCACAATGGAAGACACAGTTGCTGGTCAATGGAGATAAACTGGGAGAAGTTAATATCAAGAGAGGAATCTTTCAAGAAGACTCACTATCACCACTACTGTTTGTCATTGTATTGATTCTTCTGTCAACAATACTGAACAAGTCAGCCCATGGCTATCAAGCATCAAAAACATCTGTCAGTCTATCCCACCTCCTTTACATGGATGATCTGAAGCTGAATGGAAAAACACCATCTGAAATGGAATTGCTCCTCAACACTGAATATACAGCCAAGATATTGCAATAGAGTTTGGATTGGACTAATGTGTCACCCCTACCACCAACAGGGGAAAAAAATGAAACTGAAGGAATCAAAATGCCCTATGGAAATAACATTAAGAGTCTGGTTGAAGAAGATCACTACAGATACCTTGGCATCCTTCAAGCTGACAACATCAAGCACACTGAAATCAAGAAGGTTAGTAGTGAATACATCATGAGACTGAAGAAGATCTTAAAGTCCAAACTCAGTAGTGGAAATGCCATCCAGGTGATTAACATCTGGGCAATTCCAGTCATGACATATACAGCTGGAATAGTGGACTCAAGCTGAACTAAAAGTCCTGGACAGGAATACCAGAAAAATAATGACAATGAATCATGCCCTTCATCCATGCAGTGACGCTGACAGAGTCTACTTACCAAGGAACATAGGTAGGGCATGGAATGTTACAAGTACATCAGACAATTGAAGAAGAAAAAAGGGCATTGGAAGAATATCTGAAGGACAGTGAAGAAGATGCACTGAAGCTAGTATACCATGAAGGCTTACTGAATACCAGAGAAACCAAACTGGCCTACAAGAAAGACCAAATGAAGAATAGAAAAGAGACATGGCAAGGCACAGTATTACATGACCAATACACACAAACACACACACAGACAAAAAAACAAAAAAACAAAAAACTAGCAGGCAAAGCAGATAACAACAAAACCTACCAATGGCTAAGGGTGGGAAAGTTGAAGAAAGAGACAGAGGAGCTAATTCTGGCTGCACAAGACCAAGCCTTAAGAACAAATGCATATAAAGCCAGAATTGAGAAGAGAGCAACAGACAGTAAATGCCGCTTCTGCAAAGAAGCTGAAGAAAAAGTGGACCACCTAGTCAGCTGCTGCAAGAAGATTGCACAGACTGAGTACAAACAACATCATGGAAAAGTAGCAACAATGGTGCATTGGAATATCTGCAAGAAATACCATTTGCCTGCAAGCAAGAACTGGTGGGGCCACAAAACAAAGTAATAGAAAATGAATAAGCTAAAGTGCTCTGGGACTTTAGAATCCAAACAGACAAGCACCTGCCGCACAGCACCCCAGACTTAACAATTGTGGATAAGAAAGACAAAAAAGTCTGGATAGTGGACATTGCAACACCTGGAGGCAGCAGAATAGAAGAGAAGGAACTGGAGAAAATCACAGAATATAAAGACCTGAAAATAGAAGTAGAATGACTATGGCAAAAGAAAGCAAAGATAGTACCAATAGTAATAGGCACCTTATGTGCAATCCCAAAACATCTGGAGCACCACTTGAACACCATCAGCATTGACAAAATCACCATTCGTCAATTGCAAAAGGCAGCTTTACTTGGAACAGCTTATATCCTGCGACAATACCTTTAACACCATCAAGCAACAGCATCTGCCTATCCCAGGTCCTTGGAAAGGACTCTATAGATGGATAAAAATGCCAAATCCAGTCTAAACAACTGGATGACTGTGTGGCCAATAATAATAAATGAAAATACACATACAAGCCTGGTATAGTGCTGGACACGGACTGGGGAGACGCAGATTCAAAGTGGAAATTAATTGAATGACTTTGGGCTAGTTGTCTCTCTCATTCCAGTCATGTTCTTACATACATTAATGTACAACATACATTAAAATAGGATAAAATTTAAAACCCTGTATAAAATATAGTTTTGCTTTATATATGGAAACTCTATAGATTAACATAATATATTTTTCACATGGCATTTAGACTTGTAAATGTGGCTTCACATTAACTGCATGAGCTGTCATCCATTTACAACCAGTGGTTGTGTGGTTTTTAAACTCTAATGTAAAATAACAAATGACAGGATAGAGCAATAATTTAGATCTGGGAATCACAGGTTGTACACTCCAGAATATACCTCACATCATCCAGATGCAAGAGAAGTAGGCATCTTATTAATGGGAGAAGTCATATTTCAATTCCTGATGGCCAAATCAGAAATATTACTAGCCAATCTGTAGTAATAACAATGATACCGTTGTAGGTAGAGCTTTGAACCTGACAGAGAAGGTCATTACAGATAGTTCAATAAACTAATTGTAGAATTAAGACTGAAACCTGGAATTTACAGTTCTTTGCTTAATATCAGTCACTATGCTATACATATCCTTGAATGATAATAGTTTGAGGGAGATATTATAAAAAGGATGCAGTGGCATATATTATATTATGGTGTTCCTTTGATATAAATATGATTATTACTTTGCTTCTTCTGGGTATGCATTGGAGATTCATTGGGATCTAGCTCCCTGATTGATACATACACTATGTAACTCTAAAGGTAATTTCAGGCATTTTCTGGCCTTATTTTAAAAATCATCTTGAAGGCATCTCAGTACAAATTTGCCACAATTTTCAAGATACTCTAGTCTTTTGAGATCAGGAAAGTATTCATGCTGTGCTTTGAATCCACCCCTATTTCCATCTTTTGGGACTGTCCATGCTAATTCTGCAAAGTATTATTTCTAGCGTCTCTGGAAAGTTCTGTGCCTTTTGATAGATATAGATAGGTATATAATGTAAATTGTTGTCTGTTATTTCTCTCTCTGCTTATTTAATAAATACACATCAAACTATATTTCTACTAGTTGAACTGAGTGGCAT
The DNA here is from genome assembly GCA_030867105.1 of Liasis olivaceus. Classification (NCBI taxonomy): domain Eukaryota; kingdom Metazoa; phylum Chordata; class Lepidosauria; order Squamata; family Pythonidae; genus Liasis; species Liasis olivaceus. Next base: position 64,813,615 of record CM061351.1, read on the forward strand.
GTGTGCTTTTCTGATCTGGAGATCATGGATTGACTGGGAGTGTGCTGAGTAAAAATTCAACCTGAAATCAACCACAGTACTTTTCCAACAATTTGTCCCATTTGTGGAGCTAGGGAGGGCTGTGGGACAAAATATTGTTTAGGTGGTATTCCTTGCCTATATATGCTTCCATACTACATGTAAACCAAATAGTTTCATTTTACTTATTGCTTGGTTCTTCATTTTGGGTAGGGTTAGGAAGATTATCCAAATTTGTTTGAGTAACAGATATGTGTTGTTCAAACTAAACTCTCTTAACCAGGTAAATGATTATCTCATTAGATTAAGGATTTGTGACACTTATTTGAATTGGACACCCTGAATTAGGTCCATTTTGCTCCAGTTCTTTGGTACTCTTTATGTTCATCCTTCCTCACTTTTTTCCATCCTATTCTCCTCAGACAGCTGCATAGCCTTTTAAAACATTTCCCCATCCACTCTATTTTGCAAGTGGGCTTGGACTATATAAGCCTAATCAGAATGAGAGCTTTAAATTAGTGCTAAAAGGTTTGCTTGGAATAGATTCTTACCTCCCTCTTTTTAACTGCATTTTATTTATCTAGATATTCAGTGAGTGCAGTACAGTCATATCATGGATGTCCAATAATTCTGTGTAATGGATATTTTTTAAGCACCTGTGCTAATCTGATTTTAATTATGATTGTAAAACCCCAATAAAAACATCTGTAGTACTTTCCTAATCTCATAACTGCATATTATAATAAAGCTTTGGTAAACACTGTGGAAATGTCTCTCTATAAGAGGGATTACTAATTAGTAGGGCAATATGAGAGAGATACTACCAGCAGGTTCTTAAATGGAATCTGTGATTGACAATGAAATAAGTTAAAATGTTCTGAACTCTAAAAAAATAATTAGAAGAAGCTCACTCTTGTGTTATTTTTAAACTTTCCAGATAAAGAAGTAAAATGTATCTGAAAATGTGTTAGCGTGCACAAGATAAAATGCAACTCTGAAATTTCAACCAGAACGTTTTACTAATTTCTCAATACAATTTAGAAGCCACTGTATAACAGAAGGACATTTTCAAGTAGCAATGGGTCTGAATTCTGTCTGCCCAGTGGAATCTAGACTACTGTTGATTAGGGTACACCATCCCTTTCAAACATCTTCTAGCCAAGATGAGTTGTTCTTATTTTGGAATAACTTATCCCTGGATGAACTGAAGAACTGCTCTCCCCAGGAGAAAAGTATTTTCTGTGTTACAGGTGACAAAATACAGCCCAGGCAATTGAATCAGAGTACTTTCTCTGCCATGGAACTTGCCTTATGGAACAGCCTCTCCCCAGAGATGCAGATGGCCTCGACCCTGTTGGCCTTCAGGAAACAGTGAAGACCTGGCTTTTCTCCCAGCCACTGGGGCTGGAGGTTGACAGAGTTGGCGGATGGATGTGAATTTTAGCAGGACCTCAGCATAGTTTATTGCTTTAAATTGTTGTTTTACTGTATTGTGTTTTTCTTCTGTTCATTGCCAGAGTTCCTTATGGTGGATGGGTGGCTATATAAATTTAATAAATAAATAAAATAAAAATCAAGCGGGAGTCCCATTTATTTATTTAATTAATTAATTATTGAGGCTCATATGTCACTCCATTTCAAAACTACTCTGAGTGGCATAAAACTCCAAGTCCAGTACTCAGGTTTAAAAGTGCAATAACAGGATACAAAAACAACAAATTATATAATGTTCTAGGAGGCTATAGCAAGTAATTCTTTTATCCAGTAATCAGAGTAAAGTAGGACAAAATAGACATCAAACAGCAAATGGACATGCAGGATGTCTACAAGTATGTTAAGTATGCTGAAAAATTATTTCTTTTCAAAGACCATATTTGTACAACATGCTAGTATACTTAGCATTATCTTGACACAGAACATAGGCTAAACTACAGATAAAGCAGAACATCTTACTCAAGTTTTACCTGAAGTTAATTATCTGTTTATTCTCAGCTTGGACTGGGTGGTCTGGACTCAAATGGGAGATTTTCTGTGGTTAACTCTTCCTTTTCATCTCTGTCTAGAGATGAGAAACTAATGCAGATGCAAATTGGGAATGTTCTAGTTGCAATGCCTCTTTCTCCCCATTCTTTTTTCCTTGATGATGGGCACATATGGGGAAATGAGGTTCAAAGGAGGAAACAGGCAAACATTTCTCCCATACTAACTATACAGCTTCTACTTCAACCTGATTGCAATGATTGCTTTTTTTTTTTTAACAAAAGAAACAGGAAATGTTGGCCAGTCAGCTACCATAAAATGGCTGCTTAATGGGAAACAGGGTAGTCTTGATTTCTTGTATTTTATGACACTAAGCAATGGATAAGTGGACTTTCATCAGTGAAACAAAGACTATGGAAATCTATAGTTTGTTAAGTCTTTGGCTAATTTCTTGGATTGGGAGGAAGATGACACTGAGTCAGAGATTGACAAGATTCATAGGATTAATACACATTTTGCAAAATTGAGAAATGTTCCAAGAGATGTTCTTGTGTACTTTGTCAGGAAGAAGACCGGAGATCAAGTTTTGCAGCAGCATTTTAATACTAGACTGAGAATTGATAATACAGATGTAATTGTACTTAAGAAAATTCCAGTTAAGTAAGAGAAAAGAGAATTTTTTTTTTGTTTTTTTACAGATAAACAGAAGAAAATTCCATTTAGATGGGAAAGTTGGAAGGGGTGATTTTTACAACAACAACAACAGAGATTCAGACTGAACTCTCTGCAGAAAGCAAAAATTGTTCTGGAGAAATTTAAAGAATTGGAGGAAATACAAATTGAAGGTACAAGCTAATGCCACAAGATACACAACAAGATATTGAAGACAATTCCACGTTGGGTGCTACAGGTATTGACTTTTCCAAAATTGTAGCTTAACTATTGTTTATAAATGCTTAACATGGAATATAAATGGAGCAAAAGAGAAAAAAATAATTATCTGAAAAAGTTAAAACAAGGTGTGATTTGCTTACAAGAAACATATTAGGCAAAAAAGATATAAAATATTTGAGTCACAAAAATCTGGGCAAAGAATTTATTTCAGCAGGAATGAAAAAAAATGGAGTTGTTTGTATATAAATCCTTAACTATATAAAAAATTTATATTGACTGATGATCATGGCAAATATGTTGGGGTGGAAGTTAATCTGCAGGGGGCTAAGACTTTGATTCTGGGAATGTATGCCCCAAATGAAGATAAAATGACATTTTATAAAGGACATGGACAAATTATTGGATCTTCAGTAAGAAAATTGGTGTCTCCTGGGAGAATGAAATGGAGTGGTTTCCCCACAAAAAGACAGAACTTCTGAGAAAAGTATTAAAAATACACAAGGTAAACTACCTTTTTTTTTTTTCCCGTTTAATGGATAATTTGGAGCTTATTGATGCATGGAGATATAAAAATAGTGACTAAAAGAATATACTTGTTTTTCTGAAAGACATAGATCTTTTTCAAAATTAGATATGATTTAGATTTCTAAGACTTTGGCTATTAATGTTTATAAAGTGGAGACATTACCAAAGACTTTTTCAGATCACAATCCAGTGACTTTAACTTTTAAAAAGAAAAATGGATCTTTTAGGTGGAGATTGAATGAGATGTTGTTATAAAAGGAAACAGTTGTGGAGGATTGCAAAAAGAAGTTAAAAGAATTTTTTGAGAATAATCTTAATAAAGGTACAGAAGTAAGGATGGTTTGGGATGCAAGTAAAGCTTTCATAAGAGCATATTTTATACAACCTAACAATGAATTTAAAAAGAAAAGGCAAAAGAAAATATAAATGATTTTGGATGAAATTAAAAAAAAGGAAGAAGAATTTTAAAAATCCCCAGGGATGACAACTATTACTCATCAAATTAAGCTTTTATAGAAGTAACTATCTATGTTAACAGTGAGAGAGATGGAAATAAAGATGAAGTATGCAAAACAAAGAAATTTTGAATTTGCAAATAAACCGGGGAAATGGTTGGCATATAAATTGTGAAAAGAGAAAGAAAAGAAAATATTAAAGTTACAAGAAGGAAATACTGTAATAACAGATAATGTATGTTAAATATGCAAAAAGTGTTTCATCAGTATTATACTACTTTATATGAAGGTCAAGAAATTTCCTCAGAAAAAATGGATGAATATTTACATAAACAGAATTTACCAAAGATTACAGAGAAAATTTTTGAATGGACTTATAACAAGAAGGGAATTGCATGAAGCTATTAAAAAGACTAAAACAGGAAAGGCAGCTGGCCCAGATGGGCCACCGGCCTCTAACTATAAATGTTTTGAGATAAGCTTTTACAATGTTTACAACAGAAGATGAATATTATTCTACAGAATGGAAAAATTCCTGATAGCTGGAAAGAGGCTAATATAGCATTAATACCCAAAGAGGCACAAAATTTGACTTTAACAAGAAATTATTGACCAATATCTTTATTGAATAATGACTATAAATTATTTACTATGATTTTGGCTGAAAGGTTGAAGATAATTTTAGAGGATTTTATTCATGAAGATCAATGTGGGTTTCTACCTAAAAGACAATTACAAGATAATATTAGAAATGTTTTGGATACTTTGGAGTACTTGGAGCAGCATAATGAAAAACAAGCTGCACTGATACTCTTAGATGCAGAGAAGGCCTTTGATAACTTGAACTGGATTTTTTGTTTGTTTGTTTGTTTAGATTTTGGACATATGAACCTTGGAAATAATTTTATTAAATGGGTAACATCGATTTATACTTCACAGAAAACACAGTAACAAAACCATGTGAGATTCAAAAAGGGACAAGACAAGGTTGTCCATCATCTCCACTTTTGTTCATTTTAGTTCTTGATTTAGAATCTCATCTAAGACAAGATGAAAGGATCATGGGAATTAAGATTTAAAAACTAATGTATAAGTTAAGGGCATTTGTGGATAATTTGGTGTTAGTTTTGCAAGATCCACTAGACACAGTAGAAACATTAATGGGAAAATTAAAGGACTTTGGTATATTAGCAGGTTTTAAGATTAATAATCAAAAGACCAAGATATTAATAAAAAATATGAAATTAGAAGATCAGATAGAACTAATGGAGAAAACTGGTTTTAAGATGGAGAATAAGTAAACTACTTGGGTATTACTATGACAAATATGAAGTGTATGTTATTTCAAAATAATTATGTTAAGACATGGAATGAAATTAAGAAGGATATGTTAAGATGTGAAAAATTACAATTGTCACTGTTGGGGAGAATGTCTGTGTTAAAAATGAATGTTTTGCCAAGAATGATGTTTTTGTTTCAGACAACATCTTTTTGACAACTGATGTACCATTTGAACAATGGCAAAGAGATTTATCTAAATTTTTATGGCATGGGAAAAAACGAGTTAAATATAAAGTGTTACAAGATTCAAAAAAAAAAGGAGGATTGTGTTTACCCGATTTGAAATTATACTTTGTAGCTTGTTGTTTGGTGTGGATAAAAGAATGGATATTGCTGAGAAACAAGAGATTTTTAGAGTTAGGTCATGACCTGAGGTTTGGATGGCATGGATACTTATGGTACGATAAAGTTAAAATTAATACAGATTTTAAAAGGCATGCCATATTGAGAATATAGAATAGATATAAACCCAGGTTGTGCCTGAAAACACCTTTATGGATCTCAGCTAAAGCAGCATTTCATAGAAGAAAAACAGCAAAGACAAATGGTTGTTGTACCAGAAAGTATTGGAAAACCATCAAAGGGAATTTAAGATGAAATCAAGAGAAAAACTAATAGCAGAAGGATATAGTTATCAATGGCTTTCCCATTTACAGTTATCTGAAAGATTTAAAATGAATAAAAAGATTTATGGTATGGAGCAAAGTAAAACAGAATTTGAAGTACAATTGTGCACTGATGATGAACATGTAATTACTAAATACAGTACATACATTGCTAAATACATACATTGATACATAAGATTTTAAAGATTAATATGCAACTGAAGCCAGAACTTCTCCTTTTAGGATTGATGGATACAGAGTTTAAAAAGAGTCATGGAAAATTATTTCAATATATGATTACTGTGGTGAGAATATTATATGCACAAAGATGGAATGTTTTGACACTTCCCACTATGGAGGAATGGTTGGTGAAACTGACAGTTCTTCCTGACTTCTTTGATAAGAGAAAAGACAATTTCTACATTTATTGGCAACTGGCAACCCGTTATGGACTTTTTGCATAAAAATGAAAAAAAATGAACTTATGATTTATGGCTTTGATGATTAAACTGGATGGAATATAGAAAGAAGAGAAAAATGATGTAACTTTAGAGAGACAGGTTAAAATATAATTTTACTTATAACTGTTGTGAAGAATATTGGAAGCCACTTTTTATGTTTTTATATTTTTCTTTATAACTTGCTCTTTTTTCTATTTTCTTTTTCTATTGCACTTTTAGCTGTTTGTTAGTTCTTTTTCTTTTTTTTTCAATTTTTCTGCTTTTAGTTTGTTGTAGTTTTTATTCTTTTTTTTTTTTTTAATAATAATGTGTTTGTGTGTGTGTGTGTATATGTGTAAAAAAAAATCCTTTCTCACCCCTATGGGTGATATGTATCTTCCTCAATCTTGGGTCATCTACCAGAGGCCTGGGAGTTTGAGGGTTCTGCGCGGTATCTTAGCTGTTCCTAGCACTGTACTCTTCTGGACAAAGAGCTCTGATGTTCTTTGTTGGGATATGGGATCTGTTGGAGCTTAGAAGGCATAGCCCCAAGTGCTCCTACCACCACTGGGAACACTTTGGCCTTTACTTTCCACATCATCTCTAATTCCTTCTTCAGGTGCTGGCACTTCTCAAGCTTCTCATACTCCTTCCTCTTGTTGTTCTCACTTGGCACCACTACATCTGTCACCACTGCTGTCTTTTGATCCTTGTGTACTACCATGATGTCTGGTTGATTGGCCAGTACCTGCCTGTCCATCTGGATCTGGAAGTCCCCCAGGATTTTAGCCCTGCTATTCTCCATGACCTTTTGTGGAATCTCCCATCTGGACTTGGGAGGGTCTAGCCTGTACACTGTGAAGATGTTCCTGTACACAATGCCAGCTACTTGGTTGTACCGTTCAGTGTATGCTGTTCCTGCCTGCATCTTACATCCTGCTGCTATGTGTTGGACTGTCTCTGAGGCCTCTTTGCACAACTTGCACCTTGGGCCTTGTCACCTTGTGATAGACCCCTGCTTCTATGGATCTGGTGCTTAGTGCTTGTTCTTGTGTTGCTATGATCAGTGTCTCAGTGCTGTCTTTTAGTCCAGCCCTTTCCAGCCACTGGTAGGATTTCCCAATGTCAGCCATCTCAGCTACCTGGCAATGGTACATCCCAGGCAGGGACTTGTCTTGCCATGGCACTTCCTCCACTTGAACTTCCTCCTATGTCTGCTGCTGCCTCAGGCATTCTCTTTGCAGCTCATCTTTGGGTGACATCTTACTGATGTAAGGATGGAACAAGGGTGTTCTTACCTTCTTACTATGTTGCAGCTCCCTTATTAGGGCTGTGCTTGGGCTGTACTGTGAGCTGGTGAGGAGGCTTCTAATCTTTGGTCTAGATGGGATTGCAGGGGCCTTTGTCTGGGGACAGGGAAGCTCAATTTGGGTCTGATGGGATTAGAAAAGAGAAAAATTAGGTCTGACCCTGGTCACTAAAACCCTGGTCGCTAAAAGACAGGGAGGAAAAGGGTGCAACCTCCATTTTATTTTTTAGATTTATTTTCTTGAGTACATCAGGGTCCAGTGCTGAGAGGGGCCCTTTCCTATTGCAAACAGAGCAGTTGTAATGCTTCCTGTTCAACCAGTCACTCCATTCCACTTCAATAGTGCTAGGAGAAGGCAGAAGTACCCTTCCTTAAATCCTAGTCTGCAAGTGATGTGTTGACAACTCAAACAAACTACTAGACAACCCACTCCTGCAAACAACCATCCACAAGCTCCCATCACTCTACTCCAGTGCCTGGGTGAAGACCCTGGTCTTTATGGCCTTCTGGAAGGCTGAAAGGGTGGGGACCTGCCAAATCGCCGGGGGAGGGTATTCCACAAAGTAGGGGCAGCCACGAAAAAGGCACATTTCCGAGGTCCCAATAGATGGCAATATTTCAGGGAAGGGACCTGGAGTGTTCCTACCCTATCTGATCTAGTGGGAGAGGCAGATACCCTCAGGGAGACGCTGTCTCTCAAATAATCTTGTCCTGTGCTATGTGGCTCAGCATCTTAAATTGCATCCAGAAGGAAACTGGAAGCCAGTATGGCTTGAGCAACAGGAGTGTAGGGGTGCCCAACACCATTCACACTGCTATCTTATGGTACAGTTGTAGCTTCCATGCTACTGATTAGTGAAAAGGCATCTACGCTCAATCAGTGCAAGGGTGAATTAGCTATTAGTAGAGAAACAGCAAAGTGATTCAAAGATATCACACTTGACACAAGCTAATATACAGGTTATGGTTTTGGATAAACAGCCCTTTACTAGATTCTACTGCTTATTCCAGCTGGCTGTCCCTGATTATTACTTCCCCTCGTGTACCATCCGACATGCAAACTGTGCTCTCCCTGTAGGGGTCATGCAGAGAAAAATGTTGCTCAACTCAGACATTTAGTTCAAGGAAATCATCATGATATTATATCCACAATGATATTATATCCATCATAATGTCATTATATAAATTATATGCATTATTAAATTTGTATCAGCCATGCCATGATGCAAATTATATGAACTACATATTTCACATCATTTGCTCTAAGACATTACAATGTACGTTACATCATTTGCCTCCATTCACCTTCCCAAGACATCCATGGCATTACTTGCAAGGGGCAAATGTAGCTGTGTGATATTGCATGCTTGGCATTATTGTGGTTTCTTATGGACACTGCTGTCCTGAGTTATGCATATTATTGGGAACACAGCCAATACTCACCTGAATGATCAGCTCAGATTAATCACTTGAGCTGAAATAGTATTCAGCCATCATGCCTCCCCCAACCTCTGTTCTATTAGCATGAGTCTGTCCTCTTTCATGCCTAGTGAATGGTTTTTTTTAAAAAAATCAAACAGACTTATTGTAAAAATTACTTGTTTGCTTCTGTTATTGTATATATAGCCGACTCCCTTCCATAGAACTATCTGGGAAATAACATGCTCTGGAATGGAGCTCTAGATATAAAGAGTAACAAAGGACAAGGCTTGGAAACATCCAGATGTGTGACTGAAGAAGTCTGTGGCATTGGGTAGAAGACCCACCCATCCCCTGAAGCACCTCCATCATTATACTTCCTTTACTGAAATTTGTTATTTGGGACCCTGAGAGGTTTCTCCTCTCTGAGTGGAGAACTAAGCATTCCCAAGCTTGAGGCAGCCGGGATGAGTTTGAAACCAATCCAGATCACCCCATAAAATGCTGGATTTGGCACTGGTGCTAGGAATATAGAACCTATTGCTGTGAATGCAGACCATAGGTTTCCTACCCTGACAAAGAAAAAAAAAATTTTTTTTTAAGAAGGAAGGAAAGGTTTGAATAGTTGAATTGAGTAGACCTGGAGGTCACTCCTTTCATTTTAGCTGTGATAAAAGGATATGGAGAAATTTATCCTAGAAAATAAGTAATAATAGCATTTCAACTTTTACACAGGCGTTTTCGGGGTTTTATGGCATACAGTTTACAGAGAATATCTGTGGCTGTTTAAAGTGTTCTTCAGTGGAGCAATTCCATGCTTTGATCCCAGGAGGAAGAAAACTACTTCTTTAGAACAAAGAACTTTATATGTTCACCATCTTAAAATAAGAAAGAGTAGGTTGGTAATTCAATGAAAAGAATTGACAAAGGAAGGGAAAAATCCCTTTAATCTGTACAAAATGTTAATAATAAAGGGTTCTTGAATTCACAGTCTTATTGCTGCTTGATGCTAGTGCTTCAAATTTTCAATCACGTCTAATGGGTACGCTGCAGTTAAGGGAACAGCTAAACTCAAAATACTCACCCAAATTCAAATTTATTTTCACTTCAGCCACAAACAGAAGGTTTATGATCAGTGTCTACTAAAACTTGTTTTATATAAATCAACTGGTAAAACCTTGTACATCCAAAAGCAATAGCTAACATTTCCTTTTCCATCTGAAAACACTTTTACTGTGCTTTAGTCATGGCTTTAGATGCATCTTGGAGCAATACTGCACCTAAACCAGATGCAGTAGTATCCACTAATAATGCTACATAATATTTTATTACAAATGCAGTTATTAGTAACTCTTTCAATTTATTAAATGCATTTTATGAACTGGGATCCATCAAAGTTCCATGTTCTATAATTAATTAATTGCCTTAACGGAGTTGTTACAGTAGGCATTCCTGAAACAACTTTTGCCAAATAATTGACCACACCAAAAAATTGCTGTAGTTCCATCTTATTCTTTGAGCTTGGCATGTTAACAATAGCTTCAATTTTGTTTCACCACTAAAAGTTACTACATGTCTTATATTTATCCTTGGTTTATTTAATTTCAATTTTCTTTCCCTGTAGTGATTCAGGCTTCCATATTTTCTACATTCTTTTCTGGCACGCTCTTTTACGATGACAAGCTCCATGCCTCAAACATGGTTGCTTCCAGTCTCTGGTCTTCAGCATTACAACTGGTAGCTGGGAGTTAACTTTGGTAGAGGCTATCTCTTTATTTCTCAAAATATCCATTTCAGTTCAGTAGTCCCAAGGTCTTTTGAGCCACAGCCAACTCTTCAGCACTACAAACATTGATGGTGTGTTCCAGTGTTGAATCCTTTATCCTTAAGGATCTCATTTTCATTCTTTCAGATTTTATTCCACACACTACACAGTCTTTAATTAAAGAGTCACGTAATTGTGAAAACTCACAAGAATACCCCAAAAGTTTTAACTCTATTACATTGGCATCAATACCTTCATCTTCACTTTGTTTCTTTGTAAAAAAAAAAAAACTTATGCCTCTCATATTTAATATTCTTTCTTGGTGCACCGTCATTTTCAAATTTCTCAGACAGCACCTGCAGCCTCTGCTTATCATACTCCTTTTCAAATTCAAATGTATCAAATACTTCTGTTGCCTTCTCCCCAGCAACATGCAGAAACAAGGTTGCCTGTAACTTCTCATTCTCTTTATTGGCTCCGTTCGTCATCCGCTATAGCTCAAACCTTGGTTTGATTGTTTCCATCTTCTCTAGTTTTTCATTACATTTCCAACAAAACTTAACTTATGTGGAGGCTGCAGCTTCTCCATTGTTATACTGACACTCTCTAAAACTTCTCAGTCAACTTTTGATACCATGTTACATTTGTTAGCACAACACACATCAAAAACAAAGAGAAAGACAAATCCAGTATGCAGGTACGTTTTATTGCATCAGGAGTAAAGAACTACCCCCATACACATAGCTAGCTTCTTTTATCTACACATTAAACTCTACTCACAAGTAATACAGTACAATTCATAACACTCCTCATTACACCATTTTATACAATGCCAGTAGTTTCTCCCAGCATAGGTCTTTGCTGTCTGCTTAAGCTTTAGAGAAACAGATTGGGAAAAGAGCTTCATAGGGGCTCAGAATCAGAACAAAAAAAGTTCAAACCTATCTACTTCATTCCAGGTAAGTGAAAATAATGTCAGATTACCATGCTGGACCTTTTGATCTTGGCTTAGGATTTATTAGAAGTGCATCTCTTTTATAAAGATAATCATATAAAGGTGTTCCCTCATCAGCCCCATAGGTTCAGAAGGGAGCTATTTATAGTCTGTCCTCAACAAAGTACATCTTTGCTAGAAGGAAGGAGCTGCTGGACAGCTGTGCTTAGTTTTTTCCTTGTTATGTCTTGTAGCTCCTCCATGTGCCAGAAGAAGCCACCGGAAATAATACCTGAGTAAAGCTCCCTCTTTCCCAAGAAAACATCAGCTGAGCCTTCAGAAGTTATCTGTCAGGTAAGCAGCATAATGCATAGCCCTGTTGTCTTGTAGGGATGAACTGTAGTTGAATAACCTTGGGGTAAGGAAAAGAACAGAGTCATGGCCATGATGTAAATCTGAAAATGAGGCAAGATCCTAAGGATATCAGGAATAAAGCAGAGGACAAGGGTTTAAAAAATCAGAAGGAAGCTACACAGACAAGGATATGGTTTTAACATCAAATACACCACTTAGCAACTGCAACATTAAATTGCAACAGACTTTTTGGAGGATTAGGTATAACTCACACAGGGAAAGCAATTTGCTTTTGTGGCTGAAGAGGAAAACAGTGTCCAGAATGTACAAGTGAAGGCTGAGATAACTGATAAAATATATTAGCTGCACTTCTCATGTGATATTTGACTAAGAGAACCATCCTTCAGGAGATGATTAAGCTATGATAAATTTAATATAATTTTTAAAAAATCAGGACAATCACATCTTTGTCTAACAAAAGGAGGATTTATTTGCTTATACAAAGCACCTACAGTACTTTCATATCTACTTTGAATCCATATTTGTAGGAGAGTTGCTGAATCCCTTAGCTCCAGTTTATCTTGTTCTGTTCAAAAATAAACTTTGCACAATCCCTCCATAAGCTATGAAATAGACTGATGCATGTGTGTGAAATATTTCTGCTTTTTTTTTTTTTCATTTATGGGATTAGGTAGACTTTTTGTTTTAAGGAGCAAAACAGATGCCTCCAGATTAGCAATGGCTTAATTGTACTCCTAAAAAAACAAACAAACCCACAAGTCCCAAAAGTTGAGCTGAGAGCATGACATAAAGAGCATGCCGTACAAAGATCAGTGTCAGCATCAGCAGTTGTTCATCCTCCTATATGTGGAGTTAAAGGCACTGTAAAAAAATACTTAGATTAGTTTAGATGAGATTAAAAGAAATGCGTTACCATCTCACTGAATGAGAGACTTCAAATGAAAAGAGAATGTTAAGAAAAAAAAAAATAAGGAAATCATTAATGGCTTCTAACGGCTCATTTCTTCTAGTTAAACTCATTGAGCAAGAGAAACACAGATCAACCCGTCACTGACAGATGAAAGTTTTAATGAAAAACTTAGGGAGAAACAGAAAGCAACCTTTGTACTAGACTGGCAAGCAGATGATGGGATCAACTAAATTGTAGGCTCTGGCATTACAATGAGGAATTGTAATGTGGAGGAAATATTTAAAAAATTATTGTAACAGCTATTTGCTGGCAATCCATCTTTGGCATGAACCACTAGAAGTAGAGAGAATAGGATCCTTCAGCTAAAGTTGTTTAGCAAAAAAATGGTATTCCCATTTTCATCACCATAATAAGAACACCCTCTGCCAGAACTAATCAAGATTCCATGTACTACAGCATTTTATTTCCAATAGTAATTAATAAGAGTATTGAAAAATTCTATAAGCAGAGCACGGCGCTCCGCACAATAACATAACCAAAGCCTTTACTTATATCTCTAAGTATTATCTACACTATCTGATTTTGCTCATCTGAGGTTTAGATGGAAATTTTTTCTTAGTCCTGCCTACACATAAAGACTGAACATGGGAATTGTTCTATGGAAAACATCTTGTGTTGATGCAACGTGACTGGTTCAGCATAAGTTATTTTCTTATAAGATGTTTCATATTATTAACAGTAACAAATAGAAAATGATTACATAACTCACTTAGTTTGCCAAGGTGATGCAGCAGCAGATAATCAAAGATTTCTAAGTTACTCTGGTTATATCTGGAGCAGCCTTCATGGTAGGAGACAAAACTCTTCAGATGTTAATTGACTGGGTGGTTGGCAGCCACTCTAGCTTGTTAAGAACCTTACACTTTCACACTTAATATGGAACTTTTATTAGAAACATAGATGACTCAGTACGAATAAGGAAAACGTGTTTTAGATATGTTAAAATTTCTGAAGAATAAGTAACTGTGTTTCTTTTTCCCCCATATTAAAAACTCAACAACCATTAAATTCCACCAAGACAAGCTCCTACAAACTCAATTCCATTAGGTGATTCAGACTTGCTATTTAGTCAACATATGGCCCCCAGTTCTGCTCCCATTGGCACCATATGTTAGAAGTGCCTCCCAGTCCTGCAATAAACATGAATGACACTTCTGAACTTCCTTCTACTAATGGGCGAAAATGACGGCAACCCTTAGTGCACTGTCTAATGTTCAGCACATTATAAAAAGTATTGACTTCCTTTTTGGTGGGGTGTTTTTTATTTTTGGGTATGTTCTCCATTTAATATCAATGGAAATATATTGCAATGCCTGCTTTTAAAGATTGCTAAAAAAAAAGACCTGTAAGAACTTGTAGTAAAATATAAACTTTAAATGTTTGCTATTGTAGTATTGCATGGAGAAGAGAGCAAAATTATATTTTACTGATATTTCCTTTGGAAAGAAAGAAGACTAGGCTTCAGATCTATCTTTGGATTCAAAGGATTCAAGTCTATAAGATTAATTCTTACAGAATTCCAGTCTACAAGATTAATTCTTACAGAATTCCAGTCTACAAGATTAATTCAAAGGATTCCAGTCTATAAAATTAATTCTTCTTAAGAATTAAGAAGGCTGTAATCTGTGTCTAAACTATAGCATTTTCAATGATAGATAGTAATTTACACATTTCATGTAGGGATTATTTCTTCTTTCTTACAAATATATTTCCATACATACATACACACATACTCATCATATAACATTATGATAATGGTAAGCAGTGTTATGCACAGCACAGAAAAGAAGTTAAAAAACAAACAAACAAACAGTAAGCCAAAGAAATTATAGGGATGAGGTTAAAAAAAGAAAATAAACATGGTTAAAACTAGTTTACCAAACATCTTTCACTATACCTCTCCATAGTCTTGTGTCTTTGCAAATGATGTTTGCTTCTATCACATCCACTCACTGTTTCATAATAAACTTTTCACTTCTCACTTTTTGAGGATCTCATCAGTCCACCCAATCAGAACTTTCTAGTCTTCCCCTTCCTCTTCCTGCCCCATTTACTCTTCTTTCATATATTTGTTTTGCAATTTGATCCGGGTTCATTCTCTGTATATGTCCAAGTCAACTGAGTGTACTTCTTAAGTATCTCATTTCCGCTGCATTCAACTTAACAATAGTTTTATGTTTGTTCTGATATATCCTCTGCTCATTTCCATATAACAAAGTGGACAGGATCTTGCCCTTATACATAGCCATTTTCACTTATTTCAACAAACAGTTGTTCCAAACAGACCGCATACTATCCACTACCCATTTTTCATCATTTACATTTCTTGAAAATTCTCCATCCATTTCCCCATTTTTAGTAAACAAATTTCTATATAAATTAATCTACCTCTAGTTTTTCACCATTTATGTATAAGTTTTAATCATTCACTCCATTTTCCCTGTCTTATAATCATCTTGTCAAGATTTTCAGATTCATATCCATATACAATCTATCTATCATGTATTGCAGATTAGTTGGGTTCTCAGTCAATAATACAATATCCTCTGCATACAAGCATACACAATGCATTTGCATTCCCAGCCATCATGCTACTAAAGTCACCACAAGCATTTCTTATATATATTTTTTAATAAATACATTAAAGAACCAAGGGGGCATCATACATCCTAGCCTTACTCCTGACTCAATGTTGAACTATTTGCTAAGCGTTCTATTTATTTTCACACATGCTTTACTCTGATCATTTACTGTCCTTATCTCATTGGCTTTCAACTCATCTCTTTGACCTTCTCTCTTCAGCTTCATATTTGCATAAAACATTCCATAATTCAAACCTATTCACTTTATTATTCACTTTTTTAAAATTAACATATAGTAAACGTTCTCACATTCAGACATTTCTCAAGTATATTTCCCTTGCACAAAACACTAGTCTATGTGAGTGGGTGGCTATAATAAACTTTCTGGAAGATACCAACTTTTTTCCAGGAGAGGAGAAATTCTTCAACAATGTATTATGCTAGGCTTAATAACAGCAGTGATTGTACTACAAATTCATTCATTCATTCATTCACTCACTCACTCATAACTGGCCAATATTTTGCATTTTCTACAAAAGCTCAGACACAGTCACCGTGGAGGCAAATGGTTGAGGACTGCTAAGAAAGGCTTCCCTTCCTCAGTTAGGAAACAACTTTTTTAAAAAAAGTCACTTCTTGGTTTGTTCCTAAGAAAAAAAGTGTTGTTTCTAAATCGTTTCTAACATTTTGCTGATTAATGTCAACATACATGTAAAAGGCATTAAGCCATCAAAAGGAAACTCAAATTTGTTAATGAATATGCAATTTTCCTTGCTGAATCTTTTTCAGATCCTTGTGAATTGAGGGCAGTACATTCTGTTGCTGCAGAAAATTTTCACCCCACTTAACTCACCTCTATTATCTCCTTTGGTTAATAATAGCTTGTCATGATCTGAAGCAGAAATCTCTTTCAGTTCTGCTTCTTGAGTCTATTAAACAGGCCAAAAGTGCATCTGCCTCATGGAAAGCATGGACTATATCTCTATGGTAAAGCTAATATAGGCATGCTAGGGTATTGTAGGTGAAATGTGACTGCATGTAAATAGATGTGTGTTGTACATCTGCTGCATTTCTGCTTCTGTTTCTGTATTAATAAGTTATGGCTAATAGAACTAGAACTCGCCTTTCTCCTTGAAAAAGTAACTGGTTGTAACACATGTGTGTGTAATGCATGTAATTTGGTATGTATGCAGCTTTAACTAAATCACAATGTCACTTCTATTGACATTATTCATAAATCGGTTTTCAAAACACCAAATATCTGTATTTCATTTTCTTCCTACACATTACTGACTGCATTATCAAATCATGAGCTGAGATTGAAAACAACAGAGTCCAAATAAATATTTCAAGGAGTCATGTCAAAAAGATGCTGAATTACAGTGGAAAAAAGTCCAAATTAGAAGAATTTTTCATAACCTGAAAAGTTAATCATTTTACAGACAATGTCTTCCTCAGCATAACACACTTGCAGATTTTGGTTTAAAATTCTGCAGGGCAGGAAGCTCCCAATGAAACCTGGAAAGTGATACTTTTGATAGTTGTTTGCATTAGCTTAGTGCATTAACTCCCTCTAGTGGGATCAATGTTCATGTATAAGTAGTTATATGCTATAGAATAATGATTCTCAACCTTTCTGCCTTCAAGAAACCAATTGGTCAGATCAATGTGATTATTATTCAGCCCACCTAGTCAACTCACATGGAGTCCTGGCCAGGTGTGTTGGGCTTCACAATTGTAATTACCCCTGATGAATTAAACTCTCTCACAGCATACCCTTGGGTGTGTGCATGTGAGAAGATTAAAATTTATTGGCAAGCTGTTTTACAAGGAAGCTTGTCCACTATTTCTGCATCTTTTCTATATAGTGAAAACTTCCAAGGAACTCAAAACATTTCCTGAACCTAGCATTAAAACCATTGCTTTAGGCCATATCTAGAGCTTATACTAAATTTTAGTATAAAATTTATACTAAAGTGCTTTGCAATCTGCTTCTCATCACAAAATGTTCCTTGTAAGAACTACTAGATAATATATACTTGTTAAATGTGCAAGGTAGATTACTAGATATGGAAGACACATGTCTTGATTATTCAAAAGGAGAAATGTTGCTAAGTGTAATTTCTCATGCAATGGCTAAGCATGGGTAAGAAATGTTGACGCAGGTTCTATTTTCTGAAATCAAATCAATTATTTTAATCACTAATTAAAATTGATAAAATAAATCCAAGTTCTTCAGCACATTTCACATACAAGGAGGCTATAGGAGTGAATGACAAATGAAATAAGCAGCAGTTCTCAAAATCAAAGATTTAAAAAAAGTTCTTTGAAATAAAAGTTCTTTCTTTTATCCAGATCTGAATTCCACCTGGACCTTAGTGATTAAGAATTCAGAAAGATTGAAACATGGCTGCAAAACTGGTACATTTCCCCCCAAATTCTCCATATAAAGAAAACTTCAAGATAGAGTACAAGAAGGTGGCTGACAGCTTTTGGTCATAGTTGATGAATGAATCCTGACTGAAAAATCAGCTGATCCTTCACCTCATGTTTTCCTTTCCAGGCCTGCCAACATTTCAAGCACTTCAATCTTTTTTTTTCCTTTTTGAGAGAAAAAAATGAAGCGTATTCCTTAGCACTGCTCATTCTCTAGTGAAGGGATCAAAAACTAAATTGGCAATATCTAAATTGGCAATATTTATTTATTTATTTATTTATTTATTTATTTATTTATTTATTCGGCTTGTATGCTGCCCATCTCCCCCAACGGGTGACTCTGGGCGGCTCAGAATAAAAAACATATTAACTTCATAGCTTTAGAGCATGCATGGAGTTCTCTATAGCCAAGCTTCAATACTAACAGCACTTGGCGAAATAGCAAGAGGAAGAAACTAACCACAGATGAGCTACCGCAGATAATAGGGAAAACTCCTCCTGAAGAGACTAAGTCTGAGGCCTGATAAGGAGGGAGGACCCAGAACAAGGGTCTGCAGGGACTGACAAGGTATAAGAGTTAGGGGAACTCCTTTAAATTAATGTAAGCAAACAAGGGCGGGGAATAATGTATTCTGCTAAAGTTTCTTTGACTGGTTGTAAAAGTCATCTTCATTATAATGGTAATAAGTTCTGCCCTTTTAAAAATACTATAAAAGGCCGTGGTTTTGTCTCCAAGTGTGTGCCACCCTGCTCTCTCTTGGTGCATGGTGTGGGCACCCAGACTTTTGCTTGGCCAAATAAAACGCTGCTTAGAGAAGTCCCTGCTTGAAGTCTTTTATCTTGTGCTGCTGATTGATTTCAAGTTTTCTGGGGAGCTGTGAATCTTACACTAGTTAACAGATTTTATCTTAATTTGCTCTTCTTAGAGGAGGCAGCAAGCCTGATTTCCAGAAGGGAGGGGTGTTTTGTTTTTCTTCTGTTCTTTGCAGCCACAGTGCAATAATTGCTGCATTTAAAATTAGGGAATATATTCTACCAGTCAATTAAATGTTTTGAAAATGTGACTCATCAGTCCTTTAACTACACAATACAATATCATTTTTAAACATTTTCCAAGAACTTCTTTGGGACGATATATGGACAAAATATTATTTCCTCTGCAGGATTATTTTTACACCGATGATGGCTGCATAGCCTGCATCTCTGCACTTAAGCAAGTTAAAGGAAGCTTCTCATGCACGTGTGCTTTTTACGGGTACTCCTTTTCCGGATTGAAATGGACTTATTAACAAATCCAACATTTGGACATAGCTGTCATGTCAATATGTTGGTGAATTTAATGAAAGATTACCCATTAGCTTTGATGCCGCATTTAGCTTCCTGACTTGGCAAGCACAAACAGTGTTAAAAACAAATGCTCTGAAATGTAGTATTTCCTGACAAAGCTTGCCTTTTCAGGCCACAGTCTGTTGAAATCATACCCCTTGGCCACAAAAGAATTGCCTCTAAGATTTTTCCTACCAGAGCAGTGACCCAGCTCCTTTTGTTTTCAGACATATTTCAGTTTATTATAAAAGGGTCACTATTGACAAATAGTGAAATATGAAATTGTTTTTGGGGGGCAGAGGAATCCAAATATTAATTGCACAACGTATTACCAAAATTAGAATATAGCGATCAGCAGCAGTAGGGGTAATCTGTCCCTACTCTGTCACATAAGCCTTTCTTATCATCCTTTGTGAATAGCAGTTACCACATTCCTTCAATATTTAAGAAAATTTCATGGAAAAAAAATCCTAGAAATATTCGAAAGGAAAATTATTGAACTTAAAAAAAATTAACAATATTCTGATTCAAACGCAATTTCATGGGAACATTAAACAACGGCTTCTAAAATATTCTAATTTGGGTTGACCAAGTGCAATATTCTAGTAGATTAGTCTGCAGAAAAATTGTTAATATTTTCTCTATATCCCACATTAAAAACAGACCAAAAATGGAGAAAAACAGAATACTATTAATAGAAACATAAAGCAATTATTTATACTTGCAAAATAATAGTCGTGTGTAACAATAGTAATGGCACCATAGTATCCTCTAAAGCACCTGATAAATTTACCCTATTTATTGTGAGTCCTGAATAGGTGGGATTCAGCTTTTTTCCCAAAAGAGCTTCACCCATAAAATGCCTTTTATATAAAGGCAAAAGTTGTGAAAACTAGATGCTGACTGTAAAATTCCATCTACAGTGGTTGAAATCTAGGTTATTTCTGATTTGCACTCTAGACCCAAGACATCATAGATGGAGCTTTATCCTTGGTGGGTAAAGCAACAATTAATATATTCAAGCAGAAGGCCAGATGATCGGTCTCCAACCATCATTATCCTTATATTTAAGTATAAGGAAAAACTTCCTGACAGTAAAATCTGTGCAGATTTGTCATAATTGCATCATCACTGCTATATTGTTATTATCTTTGTTAATATTGTTATGCAAGCCAGTTTGGTGTAAGACAGAAAGTTAGAAGACAGAAGGTATGCAAGACAGAAGGTTAGAAATCAGGAGACTGTGAATTCTTTTCCTGTCTTAGGCCCAAACCCAGCTGGGTGACCTTGGGCCAGTCACTCTTTCTCAGCCCTAGGAAGGAGGCAAGGGCAAACCACTTTCAAAATCTTGTCAAGAAAACTGCAGGGACTTGCCCAGGCAGTGGCCAGGAGTCAACACTGATTCAAAGGCTGTATCTATCTATCTATCATTAAAAAAAAAAAAAAAGGCAGTAGACATAGAAGGGATGTGCAGCTATTTGGATCTGAAATGGGAAAGGTGTTTGAAATCCATATCTAGTGGTCATCTGGACTTTTGTAGCCGGACATTGTACCACTATCCAATTGAGCACATTTATGTTCTGATTGTTATTAAAGTCACTTGATCACATCAGGGATAGGCTACGTTAGAAGATGCATGAAGTGACTGATAAGTGTCCTTTTAAAATAAATTATTAGAAAAGCATATTGCACTTAACAGCAACAATAGGCTCTTTAAAGAGTAAAGATTTCTTCTGCATTTTTTTGAACTGCTATGTGGCACAACTATGTGACATGGTTCCTGTGTCTCTTGAAGTCATAATTCCAGCAATCAGACTCGTATAAACTAAGATTGCTTTTGATTGTTCCTGCTTCCCAAAAAGGACTCTATTGCTCACTAGGAGTTGTGTTTCTCAAGTGTTTTCTGCCTCAGTTGGAAGTTCTGCAGGAAGAAGGAAGCTTTCAACAGACTGAGGGAGGGTTCCAAAAGTGTCTTAAGAGGTGAGGGTTGCAGACTGCAGTTAGAACTAGAACTAACTTCCAGCTCATAATGGTCCTGTAGCTAGGTGAGTTACCACATCTAAAATTGTGTAATAATATTTACTCCAAGGAGGAGGACCTTTTTTTTAATTTGATACATTCAGTATCAAATCAAGCTTTAATCTCATATGAGACAGGCTGAAATAATCTGAGGATTATCTTGAAATAAATGTGATCCTGCCAGCTAAAGATCCATTAGCCTGCTTAATACAATAAGCAAGCTATCTGTCAGATATATATGTCTAAAATTACTAGACTGAGTTCAAAGTGAAAATATTCTTGATGAGGAACAATATATATGAAATTGAGTGAGCCTGGATTGCTGAATTTATATACAAATTGAAAAGAAAGACAACTAAAATGTATCTCTGTCTTACCCCTTCTTGTATGCCAACAGCTTGTGTACCCTTCTTGTGTATCCCTTCTTGTGTGTCAAATCTTTAATGTATGTATGTGTATATTATATTAAAAATCATACATACATACATACATACATACATATATATATATATATATATATTTGTTAAAAACTAATACCAACTTATATAAAGTAAGAAAAGAACAAGAAAAAGAAAGAATCAAAGAAAAAGTGCAAGAAAGGAAAAAAAGTGAAAGAAAGAAAAAGAAAAAAGATCTCAGGTCATGTCCATCCAGGTCCAAGAGTCTTCTATTTCTCAGCAACACCCACTTTTCATCCAAACCAAACAGCAAGCTGCAAAATACAATTTCAAATCAGGTAAACCCAATCCTCCTCTTTCCTTTGCGTCTTCTAACAGCCTATATTTAACTCTTGGTTTTTTCACTTGCCACATCAGGTATATCCTTCTGCCACTGTTTAAATGATGCATCAGTTGTCAAAACTGGTATTGTCTGAAACAAAAACATAATTCTAGGCAAAACATTCATTTTTATCACAAAAAGTCTTCCCAGCAATGACAGCTGTGGTTTCTCCCATCTTAACATATCTTTTTAAACTTCATTCCGTGTCTTAACATACAGTTCAGTAACATCCAGTTCATATTTATCATAGTGATACCCAGATACTTCACCTTCCTCTCAATCTTAAAACCTGTTTTATTCATCCATTCTATATGATCTTCTATTTTCATATTTTTTGTTAACACCTTCATCTTCTGTTTATTAATCTTGAAACCTGCTAATGCACCAAATTCTTTTAATTTTCCCATTAATGTTTCAATTCTTTTTAAAGGATCTTCCAAAACCAACACCAAGTCATCTGCAAAAGCTCTTAACTTATAAGTTTGTTTTAAAATCTTTACTCCCACAATCCTCTCATCTTGTCTTATATTTCTATTCAGTATTTCAAGAATCAAATAAACAAGAAAGGAGACAGTGGGCATATATATCTTCCAGGATTACTCAATATATGTACCATCTATCTTTCATTGTGACTGAAGATTTGTAATGAATTTTATAATAAAAAAGATTTGTAATGAATTTTGTTTTATTTTACTACTTCTATTTTATTATACTTTTTAAAATGCTTTATCTTTGTATACTTTGTATACTTATAGTGTGTGTGTGTATTTTATTTATCTAGTCTATGGCCTTAATAATGAAGATTGATTGACTGAGCTTATACCTCCCCGCCATCTCAAGGAGAAGGAAAACTGAGAAGTTAGGAGGCTGGATGAGGTAAGAATTCCTGCCAATGGGAAAACTGCTTACTCCAAGTTAGAAGCTTTATCACTTCTAATTTGTCTGCTTAGCTATTCTTGTTGAGCCACAGCTGAGCTGGAAGTTAATCAGCTCATCTGCCAGTTGTGATGATGGCATGGGAACACAACCACAGCATTGATCCAGACTGGCTCAAAAGCTCTGTGTGGAAGTGCCCTGGAAACAGAGCTGCTTCAAGAAAGAAGTCTGTCTTTTTCCAACTGTTTGTCCATCAATCCCAAAAGAAAAACCTCTGATCTCAATTGTATATTAATCTGAATCAGTGTATGTATTTGAATCCAGAATTTTCTAGCTTTTTTACATGTCTTCCAAACATGATAAAAATGGTCTTCTTGTTGTTCACATTTCCAACATAAATCTGAAGTGCCTTTATACATTCTAGACAATTTCTATGATGACATATGCCAACAGTAAATTATTTTATAAAAATTCAAGATTATAAAAATGTAAATTTAAGTCCTTTCAGCCACATATTTTCAATCCTTTCAATCCTCAGTCCTTTCAATCCTCAATCTTTTAGCCACATATTTTCCTATTGTTCCATCTGTATATTATAACAAAAAAAATAAGCCCACTTTATCACACATTCTTTCATTTGTTCTTCTTTTTCAAATTTCAATAAAAGTTTATACATATTAGCAATTACATGTTCATCATTTGTACACACAATTCTATTTCAGACTCAGTCATGCAATATTCAGAACCATAAATTCTTTTGTCTACCTTAAATCTTTCTAATAAGTGTAAATAAGAGAACCATTGACAACTATATTCCTCTGCCACCAGTTCTTCTCTTCATTTTATTTTACATTTCCCTTGACAAAATTCTAGTATCTCACGATAAGTTAGCCATTTGTTTGCCTATTATTTCTCATCTATAAAATTATTGTTGTCCTGAGATCTACAAAGGTGTTTTCAGGCACAATACACCACACTTCTTTTCAAAGCCACAGGAGAATAATTCTATTACTGGAATTTGAAATACAATTTCTATTTCTAGTTTAATATTTAACAAGGATACTTGAAAGCTGAAATGGATGTAGCCTCCAAAATCTGCAATATTTTATTTACACCCTATCATATTTAGACATTTCCCAATATCTGCAATTGATTTGGAACTCATATTAACAACCATAAGTGATACACAACTTGTATTAACACTCATATTTATTTTGCGATATTCAATATTATTTATTTATTTATTTGATCCAATTTTGAGGCTATCTGACTCCTCAACATTTTGGGAGGCATACAAATAAGAGAAAAAGTAATACACATAAAAAAGAGATTGTGGCTGACCAGAAGAACAAACACGCAGTCTTAAACCAGACAAGACTAAACTCAACTCAACTCAACTCAACTCAACTCAACTCAACTCAACTCAACTAAACGGGGCTCCACAACCACCTTAGTCCAAGGCCTGGCAGAACAACCAGGTTTTTAGTAATTTCAGAACATGAAGTTCCCTGTATCTCTGGGGGATATCATTCTAGAGGGCAGGGGCTACAACCAAGTAGACATGACTTCTGGGTCCTGCAAGGTGAATGGGACCTGGACTGCATATACCCTGCTTGATTGCACTGGCTGGCAGAAATAATTGGAGATAAGCAATACCCAGGCCCTATGGCATGTAGGTCTTTATAGGTCATAACCAGCACCTTCAATTGCACCTGGAAACCAACTGCTAAACAGTGCAGCTCATGAAGCACAGCGCATACCACAATATGTACATCACTATTAAGCAGTGGAACAGCTTGCCTCCCAGAGTTGTGGGTGCTCCATCGCTGGCAGTTTTCAAGAAAAGCTTGGACAACTATTTGTCCAAGATGGTACAAGAACTCCTGCCTTGGACAGGGGGTTGGGCTAGAAGACCTCCAAGTTCCCTTCCAGCCCTATGATTCTATAACTATCTGCACCACTGCATTCTGGACCAGCTGAAGCTTCTGAGTGGTCTTCAAGAGCAGCCCTATGTCAAATGTCAAGTTCATTACAATAGTCCAATCATGAGGTGATTAAGCAACAGTGACTGCTTTTACGGCCTCCCATTCTGGGAATGAGTGCAACTGGCACACCATATGAACCTGTTCAAAGGCCCTCTTGGCCAAAGCTGCTACCTGCTCTTCAAGCAGGAGCTGTGAGTCTAAGAGGACCTCCAGATTGTGTACTAGTCATGCATGGAGAAGGGCAACCCCATTAAAGACTAAACTCAGAATGTCCCCAGAACCAGGGAAGACAAACAGAGCTACTCAGTCTTCTCAGGATTGAGCCTGAGCCTGTTCCTTTGCACCCAGGCCCACACAGCCTCCAGACAGTCAATCAGCATCACTTGGTCACCCTGGGGTAAAATTATACCAGACCCCAAACTGATGGATGATTTCATCCAGTGATTTCATGTAGATGTTAAATAAGAGGAGATAGAGTTAAATCTTTCAGCCCCTCACAAATAAGGGTGCATAGGCATGCCTCCCCCCCATCAACACCAATTAAAAATGGCCAGAGAGAAAGAGGAGAACTGCTACAAAATGGTGCCTTCCACACCCAGCCCTGCAGCCAGTCCAAAAGGATATCTTAATTCCCTGTATCAAAAGCTACTCAGGGATCAAGAAGCACCAAGATAGATGCATAATCCACATTCAATTCTGTGATAGGTCAGTAACACACATGACCAATGCTGCCTCCATATTGAACCCCCATCTAAAACCTGACAGATCTAGATAATATATTTCTTCCAAAATCCTCTAAAGCTGAAGATCAACCACCGTCTCTACACAGCTTCCCCAAAAAGGAGAGTTTGGAGACTGGACGGTAGATATCCAGGATCACTGGGTCCAGTGATGGCCTCTTGAGGAGGGGATATACGACTGCCTCATGTAAGATGGTGAGGAATGCTCCCTTACTCAGAGAGGCTGACACCACCTCATGGACACAACCACAGGTCACCTCCCAGGTGGCTTTAGCCATCTAGGATGGACCTGGATCTAACAGGCATGTAGCCTAACTAACAGGCTGGAGAGTCCTAACTACTTCCTTGGGATTCACAGAATCAAACTCACTCCAAATTACCTCCAAATAAGATTCTATCTCAGGCACTTCAACTGGAC
This sequence comes from Liasis olivaceus, assembly GCA_030867105.1. NCBI lineage: Eukaryota > Metazoa > Chordata > Lepidosauria > Squamata > Pythonidae > Liasis > Liasis olivaceus. The sequence goes on from CM061351.1 coordinate 64,839,807, forward strand.
TTGTCCAGTTGGAATCCAGCTCATGTACTCACCAGTCATAGCCAATCCTGCATCCACCAAAAATACCACAGACACAAAACTGCACATGCCACCTTTGTCCCAAGTCCTCACAGCAGCACTTCAACCCCTTCTCAGGCATGCAGAAACTCCAAGAGGGAAAGTCAGGCCACATTAATAACTCCCTTAAGCACCCAGCCAACCGCACCCCACCCCACTACCCAACCAGGGAACAAGGCATAACAGGCTAAAAGGCTAAGGTGCCAATTCCCAAGTCCAAGAGAAGGAGTCAATGGGCCATTGTCCAGCTCCAGTTCAGAGGACAGCCCCACAAGGCTCTGTAAGGACAGTATAGACCTTCTAGTGACAAGATGACCAAAACAACACCCATCCCAGCACTGCCAGCCCCAATCTGAATGTTTCCAGCTCCTCTTCAGGGCACCTTCCCGAGTCTCTCTCCCCCAAGTGAAAATGCCCCAAGGAATCAAGGCACCTAAAATGCCAATCTATGCTCAGAGCTCTACCTTTAGGCTGGGGAGTGAGGGAATAGCAGGATATGGGCTAAGCCCATGGTATTACAGCCAGCATCTGGGCTCACCAAGCCAGACAGAAGGCCTGCCAACAATCACAGGCTATATAGTGTTTGACATGCAGTATTGTTCAATGTAATCTTTCTAAATATGCAGTAGCATTTAGAATTCATAACCAATGTACAGCAAATGAAATGTCTTATAATTTTGGCCCCAGTTGCACAGTTCTGGATTAATATCTGATTCATGTTATAGAAAGTCCTGTGATTTTATGACAGCCTATTTTCCTGTGCTCCCATCTTTATACTGAAAAACCTATCCATGATAAAGCTGTCCCTTTCACATGCGAATCAATTGTGAATTGCAGTTTCATAAGGTGCCAACAGGGGAGTAGAACTTCATATGTTTCTGCAGCCCCTTCATTAATTCATAAATATACTGTACATAAATATGGTTTTTGTTTCTTTCCTATTGGGGAACAAAGAGGGGCATGTTTGATTAGTGACATTAGCATGATGACATCCTTGATATAATAAATGAGGTATATAAGCAGAATTGTGTCTAAAAGAGGAAATGTTGTATATTACATTTCTTACTTGCTATTTTCTAGAAGATGCCTTTTTCATATGGAAAGAAAAGCCATATTGAACTAGATTCCTATTCAGTAATTGTACCAAGCAGCCAAGGAATAGAGCGGGGATGAATAACCTCTGCCTGATATGATGCATTGGGCTCCTGACCACATTTTTACAATATGTCCAGGTCACACTAGGGAAATTCAGTAGGAACTCCACAGTATGATTTTTTAAAAAAATGTTTGGGAAGGAGAGTATAATAGATGAGTTAAGATTCACTGAAGGTTAATGCACTAATTTCACTTCTTAGAATTCCGAAGCAAATAAAAGGGCGTTGTCCCATCATTTCACGAGTGCCATGCCCTCTTTGGCCATAGGAAGCTGGGGGGGGGGGGAAATCCCCCAATGGAGCCCCAGTTTACAAAAAGATTGTTTGCCCTGGAACAGGGGTTATATCTGTAAATAAGAAACTGAAACATTTGTATTGAATTTAAGCAATGTAGCTGTCAGTGATGTGGATAGAAAGTCTGAGCTATCTGTCCATTTCAGAAAATTAGCACATCCATTTAGTCACAGTTTTTAAGCAAAATGCCCCTTATAATTTTGAATATATTTTCCCAGTTAGTAAAAGGTTTATTAATGGCTGCTATAAATGACTGATGGGCTGTCAGCCCCACCAGGGAGAGCATACCATGAAATCAACTCCACCAGAAGACTAAAACTACTTTTACTGAGATTGGCTATAATAACAGAATCCTGCAAGCCTGAATGTGCTGTACTTCCTCCTCCCTCTTATAGTTCAGTGAAATAGGGAGGTCTTTGTCTGAGCTGCTTCAAAATGTTATCTGGACGTTCTGAACTTAAAAAAAAATACTTTAGCCCCTTTTCCCTAATCAACGGCTTTTGCATATCTCCATCAAGGTCATCTTCCTTACTCTGTACACGAGTTACAATAAATTTGAGAGTTTACAAATTAGGCACACCTACTCTATTATACTTCATGGATTACAGATCAGATATACTAATAAAATATTTAAAATTTAAACCTTATTTTAAAAAAAGGGGAAGAGGAAATATAATTCAGGGACCCTTTGTACAGCAATGAAGAGATCATTTGTCAATTCATCATTACAGAGTAAGTAAAAATGAAATATTGAAGAATTCAGATGTATTAAGCATTTACCATAATGGAACATATTAAAACAGATTTCAGATATTTGAAAGTATTTAGTCTTGATTCCTTCTTTAAGCATCCAATGCATCAGTAATTAACAATGTGAGCTGGCAAAGGTCACATAAGGTGGAACATTGGCTGCTCAAATTGTTTCAAGTAGCTTGGCTGCTTTTTTAGAGTCTGTCAGTTCAGACTATGTTGCCCCATAAAATGTATTTTGACGGCCATAAAATTGATTCACAGCATGACCAAATGCCTTTCAAAACTATTTTTAATCCCTTGTAGGAGGTGTTTTTTTGCTTTTTCAAAGCAACTGTGAATATTTAAGCATTTGAATGGGAAAATATGGATCAATAGAAGCGAATATGTGTAGCTCAGGGTTGAACTGTGGAATCCTTGGGGTTCTCTCTTGGTTGTTTTCTTGCAAATGTTTCATTGCCCAGCTAGGTAACATCTTCAGTGCTAGAATTGGATGGGGTTTGCTCTCTGTTTATATACTCTGGCATGCCCTGCCAGTGTTGGTGGGGGTGGGGGGGGTTGTTTTATTTTTTTTCCCTCTGGTAGTTCCTTGATTAGGGTACTGTTTACTGCTGATTGTATGTCTGGTAGTAACCTTGGAGTTAATCTCTTCTTATCTGGGTGATAATTGCTGGTGAGGAGCTCTTTCTGGTCTTTTGTTTTCCTTTCTTTTGTCTCTTTTGAATAGTGTGTAGATGTTGTTTATCTCTATGTGTCTGTTGATGGCTGCCTTGTCTGAATACCAGGCTTCCAAGAATTCTCTTGCATTTTTGGATTTAGCTTGGTCTAAAATGCTGACAGTTTCCCAGTTAAAGCTATGGTTAAGTCTGTCCATGTGTTGTGAGATTAAGGAGTTTTCATCATGTCTTCTGACTGCTAGTTGGTGTTCATGGATGCTCTCTGCCAGCCTTCTGCCTGTCTGTCCTAGACTGTGTTTGTTACAGTCCTTACACTGTATGTTGTAGATGACTCCTGTTTTTTCTTCTTGGGCTACTGGGTCTTTTGGTTTGCTTAAGATGTTTTGGAGGGCTTTAGTTGGTTTGTGTGCTACAGAGATGCCATGTGGTTGTAATAGTCTGCTTGTAGTTTCTGAGACATTTCTGATGTATGGCAGTGTTATCCTTTTCATAGATTGTGTTAGTTGTGTTGTAGTAGGTTGAGTGGTCAGGCACTTTTTGATAAAGTTGTGTGGGTATCCATTTTGTTGGAAGGTGTCTTGTTGTATAGGTGGTCTGTTCCATTCTAGCACTGAAGATGTTACCTAGCCGGGTAATGAAACATTTGCAAGAAAACAATCAAGCTCAGAGAACCCTAAGGACTCCACAAATATGGATCAATAAATGTGACATCAGGTTAAGGTTTATTCTTTTTGTGTGATGTGCTCCAAAGCTATCTTTATTTGCTGCAGAAAGGGATTTGACTCCCTGCTAGTATGTTGCTTGGGATTTGCAATAATGCAATTGATTGCTAGCTATGCTAATTGGAGTTGATTTAAGGTTGCTGACATGTTGTTTGGCATCCTGATGCTCTGTTGTGGGTGATTTCCTTCTCATGAGTTCTTTGAGTATCTCCACATGGTTGTATTGTATGGAAGCTACTATGGTATTATTAGTGCCTAATTAGTTTTCTCGGTGTTTTCACAGGTGTTGGATGTTAGGTCTGTTATGTTTATGGAAATTTCAGAGGTTCTAGTCCCAGAGCTGAGTACCCATAGGATATGGTGGCAATTCCTCCAGGGTACCAGGAGTGCATCTCTCTTCTTCACCCAAGTTTCCTAACTGACACTTTATAGTACTGTTGAAGTATTCAATATCATTCCAACATTATCTACAGCAAATGCTACAGTAACTGAGGACAAACATCTCTAGTTTGTTTATTGTTTTTTAAAATATAATTTTATTGAAAGTTTAAAAACAAGAGTAAAAATTAATACAAACTAAAATAAAATAAGAAGGAAAAAAAGAAAGAGGAAGAAATAAAAGTGAAAGCTAAAGTGCAAAAAGAAAAAAAAATAAAGAAATGGCTTCTGATCTTCTTTACAGCAGTTATAAGTACAATTGTAGATTTCCCTCTTTCTCTAAAGTTACATCATGACTCTCTTTCTATAATCTATCCTGTCTAATCATCAGAACCATAGTTCATAAGTTCATTTTTTTCTGTTTTATGCAAAAAATCCATAACGGGTTTCCAGTCAGCAGTTAATGTAGGTATTGTCTTTTCTCTAATCAAACAGGTCAGTTTGGCCATCTCAATGAGTTGCATTATCTTCATCAACCCTTCCTCCATTGTAGATATTGCCAAATCTTTCCATCTTCATGCCTACAATAATCTCACTGCTGTTATCATATATAAAAACAAAGTTCCATGACTTTTTTCCAACTGTTTATCCATCAGTCCCAAGAGGAAAAGATCTGGTTTCAGTTGTATAATAATCTTTAAGATCCTCTAAATCAGTGTATGCATTTGAACCAAAATCTTCTAGCTTATTTGCACATCCACCAAGCATGGTAAAATTACTTTCTTCTTCACATTTCCAACATAGATTTGGAATATCTTTATATATTCTAGATACTTTTTCTGGTGTCATATAACAACGGAATATCATTTTATAAAAATTTGATTTAAGATTATAACAATGTAAATTTCAATCCTTTCAGCCACATATTTTCCCATTGTTCCATTTGTACATTATAACCAAAGTTTTTACCATAAATTCTTTTGTCTACTTTGAATCTTTCTGATAACTGTAAATAGAAAAACCATTGACAATTATCTCCCTTTGCCATCAGTTGTTCTCCTGATTTCACTCTGTATTCCCCTTGACAGAATTCTAGTATCTCATGGTATCTTAACCATTTGTGTTTGCCTATTATTTCTCATCTATAAAATGCTTCTTGTGCTGAGACCCACAAAGGTGTTTTTTGGGTACCACCTGGATTTGTATCTATTCCATATTCTCAATATAGCATGTCTAACATACTGATTTTTAAAATTTACATTAACCTTAACTTTATCATACCACAAATAACCATGCCACCCAAATCTCAGGTCATGGTCTTCTAACTCTAAAATTCTTCTATTTCTAAACAACACCCCTTCTTTCATCCAAACCAAACAGCAATCTGCAAAATACAGTTTCAAATCAGGTAAACCCAATCTTCCTCTTTACTTTGCATCTTCCAACAACTTATCTTTAACTCTTGGTTTTTTCTCTTGCCATACCAACTTAGATATATCCTTTTGCTACTGTTTAAATGTTGCACCAGTTGTCAAAACTGGTATTGTCTGAAACAAAAACATTCTAAGAAAAACATTCATTTTTATCACAGAAATTCTCCCCAACAATGACAATTGTAATTTCTCCCATCTTAACATTTTTTAAAATTTCATTCCATGTCTTAACATAATTATTTTGAAATAACATAAAATTCATATTTGTCATAGTGATAACTAGATATTTTATTTTTTTTCTCATTTAGAGCCCATTTTCTTCATCAATTCTGTTTGATCCTCTATTTTCATATTTTTTGTTAACATCTTCATCTTCTGTTTATTAATGTTAAAATCTGCTAGTGTACCAAATTCTTTTAATTTTCCCATTAATGTCTCTATTCCCTTTAGTGGGTCCTGCAGAATCAACACCAATCATCACCTTAACTTATACGTTTCTTTTTAAATTTTTATTCCCACAATTCTCTCAACTTGTCTTATATCTCTATTCAGCATTTCAAGAACTAAAATAAACAGGAGAGAAGGCAATGGGCATCCCTGTCTTGTCCCTTTTTATATCTCACAAGGTTTGTCAGAACTCCATTGACAATTATTTGTGCTTTCTGTGTAGTTTGATCTTACCCATTTAATAAAATTCTCTCCATATCTTCCAAAATTTTAAACAGGAAGGCCCAGTTCAAATTGTCAAAGGCCTTCTCTGTGTCTAAGAAAATCAGTGCAGCTTGTTTTTCATTAGTCCAAGTATTCCAAAATGTCCAACATATTTCTTATATTATCCTTTAACTGTCTTTTAGGTAAAAATCCACATTGATTCTTATGAATAAATTCTTGCAAAATTATTTTCAACCTCTCAGCCAAAATCATTGTAAACAACTTACAGGCATTATTTAATAATGATATTGGCTGATAGTTTCTTGTTAAAGTCAAATCTTGTCCCTCCTTAGATATTAATGCTATATTAGCCTCATTCCAGCTCTCTGGCATCTTTCCCCTCCATAAAATAGAATTCATCATATTTTGTAAAGATTGTAAAAGTTCATCCACAAAGCATTTATAGGAAGAAGCCAGTAGCCCATCTGGTCCAGACAACTTTTCTGTTTTAGTCTTTTTATGGCTGTTTTATTGCCATTCTAATATTGTAATCCAAAAGCAAAAGTGCCTCTGTTACAAAAGGGAAAGTAAAAGGCAGACTTCCCTTTATTTGTTTGTTTGTCTTTCTGTGTCCTTTCATCTCAAATGGCACTTTGTAGTTAAAGTCACTGTCACAGTCTGGCTCATATTACCTTTACCTTTATTTTGTAAAATCCACCAATTGCCTACACTCTTTAATGCTAAACAAATAAGATTCCCATGAAGGTCAGATCTGTTTGTCTGTTTAATTCCAATATTTTCAAAAGCACTTTCACCAAAATGTAATCTTTCAAAATTACTGTCCCCTTTATCCATTTTAAACTCTCTTACAACCAATTCTTGCTAAGCCTTTTATTGAAAATTTAAATCCTTTACATCCTTTTTTCCCCCTTTCTTTAATTCAGAAAGAAGATTGAGTCAGCAAGTGGATTTCTTTTATCCTGCTGCTCAGAAAATCTTTAAGTGTAAATTGATTACATTCAATAGTGGTTAAGAAAGTGAGGCTTTGCAAACCTTATGTCCACTACAGGCTGCATTACAGTTGCGAGCTTGATTGAAATCCCTTGACACACCCCCAGCTGCTTGACTTACAAGTCGATCACACTGCCAAAAGTACCAAAACCTGGTTCAATGACCATGGGATTACTGTGCTTGACTGGCCAGCAAACTCGCCTGACCTGAACCCCATAGAGAATCTATGGGGCATTGCCAAGAGAAAGATGAGGGACATGAGACCGAACAATGCAGTGGAGCTGAAGGCTGCTATTGAAGCATCCTGGTCTTCCATAACACCTCAGCGGTGCCACAGGCTGATAGCATCCATGCCATGCCACATTGCGGCAGTCATTGCTGCAAAAGGTGCCCAAACCAAGTACTGAGTACATATGCATGCTTATAATTTGCAGAGGTCCGATATTGTTCTATTTCCAATCCTTGTGTTATTGATGTCATGTAATATTCTAATTTTCTGAGATTGTGAATTTGGGGTTTTCATAAGCTGTACGCCATAATCATCACAATTATAGCAAAGTAAGGCTTGACATATCTCACTTTGCATGTAATGCGTCTATCTCATATATTGGTTTCACCTTTTGAGTTGCCATACTGACATAAATGAACATTTGCACAATATTCTAATTTTTCGAGTTTCACCTGTACTGTACTTCAGCTAGAAATATGACCAGGAAGCTCAGATAATACTAGAAGGTGAGTATAAAATTAGGGAAGAATCACCAATTCACTAAGGGAAGCAGCTAACCCTGCCCTTTTCCCTCCTGAAGAAAAAGATTCTTTCCCTGTTTAAGCTGTAAGCAAAAAATTAGGATAACTGTATGCTTCTGCAGATAATTTATTAAGTAAAGTGTAGTGTGCAAGGCGCCATTTTCTTTGCATATAATAGGCAACCTGCATATGTAAGCGATATGTGAACAACAAAAAGAACTACTACTTTTAAGCATGGAAATGAATAGAACAGAATGCTATACCTAATAGGGCTGGGCAGATCTTTGAGGAGATGCTTCACTCTAACAAAATTTTGATCCAAACATCTTCTTGAAGCTGCTTCCTGAAGCAATGAGGACCCCTCACTTCTAGTGCAAGGAGAGGCAGCACAGAATCCTCTTCCAGCTATTGCAAATGCATACTAGGGAGAAATGACATCAAGTGCCTCTCAAAGCAAATTACATCGTCTCTTGCTGAAAAGAGAATTTTTCTATTCTATTGAAAAATTCTATTACAAGAGAATGTAATAGAAAGTACATACAGTAGAGTCTCGCTTATCTGACATAAATGGGCTGGCAGAACGTCGGATAAGCGAAAATGTCGGATAACACACAGTAATGATTGAGTGCGGTAAAATAATAAAAAAAACTGATCCGCATACAATAACGAACTGCACTGAGCGACCATTAGGAAAGGCGAGACGCGCATGCCTGCTGCACCTGTTGCAATCGATTTTTGCATTGCAGTGCCGCACCATCAGAAGCAACAAGAAAGAGTACACTCACACTTGCAAACAAGTGGCACACTTTTCTCATCGCCAATTTATGCGTGTTGTTGTGTTTTTTTTAGGGGCGTCGGATAAGACGGAATGTCGGATAAGCGAAGGTCAGTTAAACGAGACTCTACTGTATATCAAAAGAACTGATGGACCTTCATTAGGGAGATCTGGATAAAAAGCCAGCTAACTCACAGAATTGTTATGTGACTATATTTGTAAAATTTATCCTTGAAGAAATAAAAAAATAAGAATGAGATAACTAAATAAACTAACAAATATATTATTGAATAATAAACAAATATGTTCTTCAATATATTCTAAGAATAGGACATGGAAGAAAAATAGTATTGCAAACTTGATTTCTAAATACAGTTAGAAACCAGTTTCCATATAGTGAAATTATCTGTCATTGTGCAGAATATCATATCAGTGATTTTGTTATGACACATCTGACCCAGGCAGCTACTACCCTGGAAGAAAAACTTATAAAAAAATAATAATAATAATTAGTGGAAAAAGTGGATTGTTATTGGCTGACTCTCAGCAAACAGTAACTTGCTACTTGGAATAAAATTATCTGATTGTTTTCAACATACCCTAGGCTACCCTTCTAATGCCTTAAAGTTCTTGTAATCCCTGGATTAATAACCAAGATTTTAACATATAAAATATAAAATATAAAGCAAGCTTTATGAAATTGACAGATTTTGAATAATTATTTACCCCAAATCTAAACCAAACTGTCACTTGTTCCTTGTCATAATGAACTATTTTCTTTAATTAATAACTGTAGCTAGTTTGTAAGTATAAAGTGTTTTCAGTACAATAGTAGAAACAAACATGAGTAATTAAAGAAAAATAAACATGCCCCACTTAATATTATTTCTCAGAAAATGTAAATAAATAGAACTGGGAGTTAATTTTAATTCTTGCAGATGGAAAGCTTAAATAAGCAGGAGCTACAAACAAGACTTCTAAAAAGAAAAAAACTAAAAAGGAAAAATGAACAATGAACAATGAAGTAATTTCTGTCTAAGGTAATATTTTGGTATGTTAAAAAGAGTAAAAATAAAAATGATACTATGGTAAACTCTAATGACACCACACTCTATCAGAAGGATTATAAGCAAGAAGAGGAGCACATTACTTATTTTTTTAAAAATATTTCATGTAGTCATGTACCATATACTCACAGTAAAGCTGGCCTATATACAACAGTTTACAACATAGTAAACTGCATAGATACTACATATGCAATATTAACAATTAGACATCTCCTTACTCACTTCTTTATTATGTTTTTTTATCCAAATTACAAGGGTTTCGCCTTCTCTGGTCTTATTGGTACTTTATGGATAATTTTCAACTGCCTTATTAAATTGAGCAGCCTGAATTTAGAGTTATTCTATAGTACAGTGCTGAACTAGAGTGCTGATCTGATTACACTTACACTGATTCACACACCATGAGTCTACCGGTAGTCCTCGTTTAGCAACTGCCTCAGACGATGACCATTCACAGTTACAACAGTGATGAAAAAGTAACTTGCGACCAATGCCTGCATTTACAACCTTTGCAGTGTCTCTCTCTCTCTCTCAGTCATGTGTTCACCATTACAGTCAGTCAGTGTGCATTATCCTGTGCCTGACCATTTTTTTCTCCCCCACCTCCCCCCCAAGAATTCCCTTCTTGCTAATTATCCCAGCACCATGGTGAGCATTCCAGTGGCTGAGGGAGTGGGGAAAAAGAGCTATAAGATTTGCCCATTTACCTGGCTTCCTTGTGAGTCAAATTCTAGAAACCTTCCCTGCCATTTGGCTGTTTGGGGTCATAACCTTCTGGCACTGTAAAGCAAAGGAAAGGTGAAGTAAAATCATAAGCACAGTCATAGTGACATGATTTTCACTTAGCGACCGCTTTGCTTAACAACTGAGTTGCCAGTCCCAATTGCAGTCACTAAACAAGGACTACCTGTATATATTTGTATAAGGTGCCTGATGGCGTATACCAAATTGCCAAATCCTGCAAGATTTGTGTGTTCTTGCAAGATTTTGCATGAGAAAACTACACTGATGTAAATTTTGGCAATCTTACAAGATCTACCATTTACACACATGTACACACACACACAGTATTTAAAACGAGTTTTTAAACCAATATCTAGGAGTTTCACAAGTAACATGCTCCTCACCAATGCTGAACTGTCAATTCCTGCAATATCCTTTTGCTTACCAGACAGCATTGCTTTATCTTATCATCCTACTAGTCTCTGACTGGCTGTTCATAAAACATGTCTCATGAATTATTACACAAACCATATCATTTTTCATTATGCCAAAGACAGAACAACTTTCATGTTGTGACAAATGATATGGCAAAAAACAGTTACATCTGTATTGTGAAAGCTATATCAGGGAAAGTCAGAGGCAAAGAGCCTCTTTGTTATAATAACAGTACATTGGTCAGCCTCTCTTACTGAAAAATAATAGCAGAATGAAATTTTACAGGATGGAATGTCAAATTCTTCATGTAGGAAGCAGAAATTAAATGTACAGGTATAGGACAGGGGATATCTGGCTTGATAAGAATAGCTCTGGAAAGGTTTTGAAAATAATGGATTACAAACTAAATACAAGCCAACAATACAATGTGGCTGCTAAAAAGGAAAATGAAATTTTAGACTGTATCAACTGATGTATAATTTCCAAATAATAGGAAACTAATTCTACTTCATTGTACATTAGTCAGACTCCATTTCAAGATCTCTCACCACTTTCTGATCACCTCACTTTAAGGATTCAAAGAAACTGGAATAGGTTCAGCGTGGCAGCAAGAATGATCAAGGGACTAGAAAGTCTTAAAAAGCAAGACTGAAGAAATTACACATGTATAGTTTTGAGAAGACAGGGAGATGCTATAGCACTATTCAGGTTACAGTACCAGGAAGGAGAAGCAGAAGCAGAGCAAGATAAATTCTCTATAATTCCACAGTGCAGGACACAGAATAATAGATTTAACTTACAGGATGGGAGTTTCCAGTTGAATGTTAAAAAAAAACTTTCTAATAGAGTTCCTGACAGTGAAACCAACTGCCAGAAGTAGTGGGCTCCCCTTGACTGGTATGTTCAAGTGAAGACCAGGCAGCCATCAGTCTAGAAAGCTTTATTTGGATTCTCGCACAGAACAAAATACTGGACTAATGCCCTAAGTGTCCCCTTTCCAATGAATGCAGGAAGTACTTCTATGGTAAGAACCATACTTCTGCAAGTGCTGGTTAGCATATTGAAGTGAGACAGAGCAAACGCATAAGAAGAGTTGAATACCTGAAGATACTGTAGCTGAATCAGCTTGAAACTAATGACATAAAAGTGAAAGAGAAACCACAGTTGCATGTTTTTTTAAAAAAACAAAACAAATGCATTGGGGAGAAAATTTGTACCTAATCAACAAATTTTATTAATTCAACATTGTATATTCAGGACACTTCCATTTACAGTATATCCTAGGAATGAGTTTGCTGAAATGTACAATTCTTCAAGAAAATTTTGTGTAGAATTCCAAAGCCCTTTGATTTACAATGATAAGGGGTAGCTTCGTATGTGGTCTACTATGCAGACATTTCTGTGATACGTTTTATCCTTATCACAGAACACAAGTGGATAGTCCCACAAAAGATTAAAGTATCAACAAGTATGCTGAACTTCCAAAAGCACTGACTGTATCTGAGGATATGAGATAAAGACTTGCAGGGGTAGAATATACTTATCCTTTGGCAAATGTTTTATTATTTTTCCTTTATATTTTGTGTCAATAATGTTGTAAAAATAAAAAGAACCACATAATACAATAATCCTTTTCTATTTTGGATTAAAACCTTCTTCAAGTCACCCTTGAACTCTGGTGTCCAACAGACATGTAGCAAAACAGAAATAGTTCTCCATTGTCTTCTTCCTTGATGTTCTTGACTACAGCCCTAGGATTTCCTAATGATATCACTTTTAAACCCTAAGGACTGAGATCAGCAAAAGTCAGCTAAGGGCTGCTGATCCTTCCATTGACCCACCCCAGAACATTCCTCCATAATCACATATAGAATGGTTACTATGCAAAAGTTTTAAACATTTTAGGAACAGATGATGTCATCAGCATTAATGAAAACATTAATTAGCCCATTATTGTTTCATCTGTAAGAGTTACCACATTCAGCGCCGAATGAAACTCTCGCGAAACACAGGTTCAGCCAAATAAGCTTACTCGGGTGTAATGCAGGTAGATACAAACAAAGCTGGTTTGGCGCAGTTACGTACAGCGGTTTTATAGGGTTCCCTCCTTGACCCAGAGTTACCCCCTTTTTCCCGCCCTTCTCCCCATTGCCTGGGTTACTGGTTTGCCCGGGGTGTTCTCCCCCTTGCCCAAATGGCAGATTCAGCCGTGTTTCTTTGTCTCTCTGATTGCTGTCCTTTGTCTGTGGGGTTGTTGAGTTCGTTGGGATTTTCTTCTGCAGGCTAAGCCAGAGCTTCTTAATTGCTCACCGATTGCTGCGCTTCGGAGCCACTGCAGTTTGCGTTGCCTGGGGCGCTGGAGGGAAGCCGGCTTTGTTACAAAGTATCCGCTCCTGCCCTGAGTCAATTGCTGCCACCTGTCGGCAATTAACTTGTGGTTTGCCCGACTTCCTCTTTTCTGCTGCCTGCGCCTGAGGCGGTGAAATTGACTAGGGGCGGTGAAACTGAACAGCAGCATTCGCTGTGCTGTGCCGGCTGAATCTGACATCATCTAACCATTGCAATTAATTTGAGGGCTGAATCTGAGGCTTGCAAATGTGTTCCTGCTGCACATTGGTTGGGGATAGTTCCTTCCAGCTTGTTCCCATTTCTAGAATGGGATTTAGGAAAACAGAGCTCTGTTCTTGCTAGGAGAATTCTCCAAATAGCATTGAAAATTTCATCATTCCAGTGTTGTTTTCTCTTTCAACTGACATAAAAATATGGGAAACAAATATTTCAGTGATGGTTTCCCTCCTCTGTGAGATTTGAAGCCAGACATCACATATAATGAAGCATTTTTTTTCAATTAGAACCATTTTTTTTTGGTCTGTATACATTTTTACATCGTTTATACACAGTTCCATACTTTTCTTCCAAGTATGTTTTAATATGTGCTCCAATGTATTTAAATGTACATTTTTCCTCAGAATATTTAATCTATATTTTAATATGCTTAAATTGCTGAGGAGTGTAAAATCGTGTAGACAGCTAAGTTCCAATCACTACATTAGTTGAAAGGGTGCTAATCAGTTCCTTTCATGTAAGAACTTACAAAGATTGAATTCATCAACTCTAGCATGAATTAAGCCACTACATAATTCACAGCCATCAGAGGGACTGAAATGTAGTTAGCTTTGGTTGGCTTCATCTTTTAGGTTTGAAAAAAAGAAAAGTTTTCACAAGAGACAATGTTTTCAACAATGCAATTAATTTTCTTGGAGTTTAGAAGACATGGAATTCCATCTACATATTATTCCCTGACTCTGCGGGATATGCTGGCTTATTGAGAGCATTGAAAATTAATTGTTCAGCTGAATTTTTATTGAAGTCCTTCTCAATTACTTTGTCCCACTCAAACTGTTTCAAGGTCTTACATTTAATTTGAGACAATAAGCACTTGAAATATTCAGGACATTTAAGCCTGAGCAACTGGAGGGAAGATCCAGACATTTTGAATTGATTCATAAAATTTTATGCATTCATGACTCTGTCTTCAAGGTAAATGGCGATGATGGCATTAATTGGTTTATCCTCATTAGAAAATGAACTGTCTATTATTTATTACTTTTTAAAGCGTCTACCTCCTTTCCACATCCTGAGATTAATTGCTCTGAGATTAATACTATAATTCAACTATGTGCACACATTGTATTATGTAGTATAAAAATTCCTTTCTTAGAAGCCTAAGACATGTACCTTTTCAGTACTTGCCCCATTTTGGAATCATATATTAGATAATAAAATCACTTGCTGCAATCAGAAATTTTGATAAATGTTCTTCAGTAATAAGTATATAAATCTAAAAAGACAAAGACAAAGCTTCTTCACTAAAATGTAATAAGGTATGTGCAGCACTTTGCTATGCATAATTAATTATAATAATCAATAGTCTTAATAGAGTCATGTAAGATACTGTTCTACTAGTTCTAGAAAGTCTTATTGAAACAGCCCCCCTCCCTTTCAGAATTCCTTAACTGATTCTCCCGAGTACAATCCTTTATCTATACCTCATAATTTTAGTTTAGTTTCTTTCACTTCTTTACTTTTTCCTCCTATTTTTTCTTTGGCTTTATCTCCTACTAAATTCTAGATTTTTAAGCAACTTGGGGCATTTTGTTTCTTATTTTGTCACCCTGTAAAATATTCTGTGGATAGATGGAAGTATAAGCAGACATCCAAACTTTCATACTATTGCTATTATACCTCATCTTACTACCTTCAATTTTTATCTTATTAGGACTATCAGATCTAGACTGCAAAATCCAGATAACCAGTAGATGGGAGGAAAGAGGTCAAGAAAACATTAACCCCTTGTTGCCATCCAGTGGTCATTCAGATTTTTGCAGCCCAAAGCTAGTAACTTTACACATATTTCATGTGTTAATATTTAACTTTTGTTGTAAAACTGCTACCAGTTTTACTTGGAATAGTGCACCAGATAATAATATTCAGGGATTTCTTTGTTTAAAGGGTTTTTTACATGCTTAAAAAAAAAAAATGATAATGAGAAATGGAGAATCAGCTGAGTAAGGGTCTGTAAAAGAACATGAGTAGATAGATCATATCCTATTGCCTAGACCTGCAGTCTAGACTTATAGATTTATAATGATGAACATGCTAACTCTTTCAAATGACTGGTTGCCATTTCTTTATTTACTTAGCTATTATTCCTTCTTATATCATCAGGAATTGAGTATTAGCCAATGTACAGTACGAATGAAGCAAAAGAAAATATGTTTCAGTCCCAATGCTTTACAACAGAATCCCTTACTTTAACATAACTAAGGATCCTATAAGGGATATAACCATCCCCTTATATCATCTTCTAGCATTATCCAGCCTTTGCTGAGGTGACTGAAAAACTGATTAATCTTGCTGTTACATTGTCACAATGATGGTTGGATGACTCTATTATGGCTTTTTTCCCCATTACTGAGTTAAAATGTTATTCCCCCCATCTCTGTATGTGCACCGCACAATAAGCAGAGCAATTGGTTGATTCATCTGGCTTTCTATCCTGTTCTCCCCCCCCCCCCCAAGTAATTATTTTACAGTATTTCATTAAAAGATGCAAATACTTCATTATAAAATACAGATATTAGCTGGGTACAGTGGTATTTATACAATATAAGCTAGAAATTGTTAACACTATGTTAGTTTAGATAAGTTGCACCTTTAAAGATAAGAAGGAAATGATTTATATCAATGTTGAATATAATTTCTAAAATGTTAAAAAACACAAGGGTGCTTGAATTGTACAATTAAAGCTGAGTGTAGCATTGATAGTCAATTGCACATTGCATTGAATTATTTTATAATATAAAAGAGGTTTCTATCTTGAGCTTAATGCTTAGTACTAAAGTGTCCACTGTATCATTGTTTGTTGATGTTTATAAATAATGAACAAAAAGAAAAGAAAAAGAAAAAAGGGGAAAAAAGCTGTTTGGAAAAATAGGCAAGTATTTGATTTCTAACTTCCCCCGTCTTTATACTCCGACTGATTTGTAGTATTTAAAAATATTTAGATCCCCTTAGAAACCATACTCTAAGTGTTTGTAGTTGCCTTGCTGCATGACGTATTGTGTATATGAGAACCATTCTTGCTTGAATTTAGTTAAACTTCTGCTGTGGATCTATGCTGTTAGTTTTGCCATTGCTGCATATTCTCCAGGTTTAAGTTTCCAGTCAAATATGGCTGGTGTTGTATCTTCATTGCAATGTTGAGTGAAGTTTATTCTCATAACTGTGAGCATACATCTCAGTAAATTCTGATTTAAAAAACTGTGGTTTCATTTCAAATTTAATTTCTAAAATTCTCTGCATAGTACCGTGTATATTTTTCCAGTACTTTTGAGGTTTTTTTACATGTCCACCAGTTGCATTTTCAAAATTTGTTACTATAGGATTTGTCTATCTTGGAAATTATTGACAGAATTGCATACCATCTGTAACACATTTTATACCAATTTTCTTTTAGATTGTAACTTGGAATGAATTTTATAGTCCATAATTCTTCCCATTGTTCTGTTGTAAATGTTTCTTTTACATTATATCATGCAATTTTTTTTATTTGTTCTGTTTCCATGTCATATCTGTGTAGGAGTTTATATATGCACCCTATCAGATAGAATTGATTTTGTAGAAGCATTTCAAATTCTGTCTTTTTTCTTAGTGTCCCTCCCTCATTCTTCATATCAGATTTTATCCTTCCAACAATTTGTAAGTCTATCAACCATGGTATATTTTGGCCTTCACTGAGTAATTCTTCCTGTGTTTTTAATCTATTCATGGAGTCTGAATGAACCATATCTGCATATGTAATTATATTTTTTCTTATTATAGTTATCTTCAGCATGGAAAGCATTTGAAGATCGTTGAAGATTGTTGGAGATTGTTGAGCATAGTATTTTTCTTATGGAATTCCATGCCTTTGTCAAACTTTACCTGATATGTCCTTTTAAGTTTTTGCCCTCTTTTGTGTCTCTGTACCATAAATATATGTGGAGTGCAGTGGCTAGGACGGTTTCTTCCAGTTTTTACATTCTACTATTCGGGAATTTTATCCACTCTGTTAACCATGAGAGGCAACTTCCTTTATGATACAATTTAAAGTTTGGAAGAGCAAGACGACCTCTATCTTTTGAACCTTGTAAAAATTTTAATTTAACTCTTGGTCTTTTCCCATTCCAGATAAATTTACTAACAGCTTCTTCCCATTTTTGTAAGGTTTTCTCTGAGATTGGAATTGGCATCATTTGAAACAAATAATTTATTTTGGGTAATACATTCATTTTCATAATTGCAATCCTAACCAAGATGGCCTTAAATTTCTCCACCTTTCAAGATCTTTTTTGATTTCTTGCCATAATGTAGCATAGTTATTTTGATATATTTCTTGAATGTTACCTGTCAAATGCAAATTGAGTTATTTCACTGTGTGGGTTATCTGACAACCAGATTCTTTCTGCAAGTGATTAACTTCTCCTTGCATTAAGTATCTTGTAATTATTTTTGGTTTTTGGACAATTGATTTTGTATCCAGAGAATTCTCCAAAGCTATGAATTGTTTTCATCAACTGTTTTATTGTCCTTTGTGGTTCTGTGACAGTTAATACCACATCATCTGCTTAACATTTAAGTTTATATACCTCTCCATGGATTTTTAGACCTTTTCTGCCAATATTTCTAGAGCAATGATGAATAATAAAGGAGGGAGTAGACAACCTTGCCTTGTGTCTTTACTGATTTGAATGGTTTCTGTTCTGTTCTGCATGTCACCAGCCAGTGGAAAAAGCATCTGTCAACTATAATGCTGCAGTATCTTTCAATGATACCTTCCCCCTCCAGCCCATTTTGTGAAGAAAAAACATATTGGAATCATGAACAGAGATGAGTTATAAGCAACATTTTAGTTCAGTTTTCCTTTCCTTTCCTTTCCTTTCCTTTCCTTTCCTTTCCTTTCCTTTCCTTTCCTTTCCTTTCCTTTCCTTTCCTTTCCTTTCCTTTCCTTTCCTTTCCTTTCCTTTCCTTTCCTTTCCTTTTGCACAGGCAACAAATGCTGATTTCCAGATTCTTTGATGCTCTGTTCAGGAAACGATTTGGGGAGAATTTATTTTATTATTTGAATATTACCCTACTTTACTATTACATGATTTAACTGAACATCATCTCAAGCTACTGCAGTTAATTTTCTTTGCACCCCTGACTGCCTCCAGCTCTTTAGAAGGAGAGCAGGAGGATAGCAGAAGACAAGCAGGAGGTGTACCTGAACCTATAAATGCCACTCTGATCACTTGACTTTTAAGTGAAAGAAGGGCCTTTTTAGACAAATGGGGACAATGACACCTAAGTGGCATACGCACATAGTGCTTCAGATGGAATTCAGTTGCTACATCATGATATTATGGACACAGGTATTTGTTCTAGGACAAATGCAAGTTGTAATCAGGACCAGTTGTATGAAAAACAGTACCATTTTTCCCCTTGGATGTCTTCTATGACTTTCTACAACTAAAGGCATTGGTCTTTTTCTGGAAAAACAGACTGTTTGTGCTGCCATAAGACTATCCAATCAAAATTATTATTTATTATTTTAGATCAGAAGATGATCATGTGAAAGAAATGGACACATTTTTATCTGGAAAGGTTTAGTTTGCAACCCGTTGTTTTTCTTGCAGAATGACTGGTTTGTGATTAAGCAACCAGATGATAATGGCTTACTGTTTGAGACTGAATCCTAAAGGTGAAATCTTTGATAGCTGGATGTTGTTGTTATTAGGCAGATCAGCTGAATTCCATTCCATTTAGTTTCTGAACAATATCTTAAAAAATACAAAAAGTCAAGTTTCTTTTATCTTGTTTGTAAAGACTTTTGATAGATTCTTCCAAACATCAATAAAAGCAGCACAGGGTATTCCAGAATTCCATGGGGGAGGCTAGAGTATTTTTTAAAACTAGATTTTGGGATGTGATGCCTTGATTAGAAATTGAAAATCCTGACCTAAAGTCAGCTTATTGTATGACTACATTTTTTTTCTTTGAATCATCCAATCCATTACACAGAGATGCCTGACATAATTTGTTTATCATATTTAATAAGTTGATTGGGTAACAATTTGCTGGATTAAGCTTGTCTCCTTTTTTTTTTTTTTTTAAAGGAATGGTTATTGGGTATTTCTACTCACTGGGCATCATACATAATGGTTTATATGTGTAAGGGGTATGTGTTTTTTGTAAAAGGGAGACAACTTTAATCCAGCAATTTATTACCCAATCAACTTAATTGTTATGGAGGATTTAGGCTGACAGGGCCAGGAATTGACTCATAGAGTTGATCCCTCCCATTTTCTAGTGATTTAATTCAAGCATAAAACAATGGAAGTTCTGTTGCTGAATGAATCTGTACTCCCACACTCCTTGCCCTGCTTCATCCCAGAAAGACTGGAAAAGATAATTCCAAAGACAAATTTAAAATACCCTAAAGCTGTTCTAATCATACTGGGCAATTTCAGAGCCAGAGTGGGCCTTCACTGTACAAATATGTGTGATCCCAGATGTTTGTCCTATATCTACCACCTTCTGGCACTCCAGAGACACTAAAATGAATGCTGCAGGTAGTTAATTGCTCTCCCTGATATATAACTGCAATCTCCATATTTTGGGAGGCAAAGGAGTTAACTACATCTATCCTTGCACCTTTCATTCTGGGAAATCCACACCCACCACTGACCCACGGATAGCCTCCTTGTCATCTTTGGCAGTCCCCCCTTATTGCCTGCACCAAGGGCAGACTGCTCCCACTGCCCCACTTTTGGTACACTATTGATAAAATAAAGGGTTTTGTAATCCTGGTTCAATATACAGGTAGGCCTTCCTTAACAATGGTAATTGGGAGTGGAATTTCCATTGCTAAGTAATGCGGTTGTAAATCCCAGCAGTCCCTGTTGCCATTGTTAACCAAATCCCATCGGTCATTAGGTGAGGACCCAACCTGATCCAAGCCATTCCTGGCTTGGTCCTTCCCAGCCCCAAACCTCCGTAAGGTAAGGGACTGCCTCCTCTTCAACTCTCCCCACCCACCTATCTTCCTCCATCTCTGCCCTTTTGACTGCCCTGCACAGAGGTACTCCTCAGCAATGGTGGCAATGCCAGCAGCACTGGGGCTGAAGTAGAGGCTTGGGGTATTCAGCAGTCTCAGCCACCTGTCACTGCCCCTGGGCCTCTACTTCAGCCCCAGAAGTACACTGATACCCCCTCCAAGGAGTGATGATTCAAGCCCCACATTGCGGCCAACCACCCCAGTGCCACAGTGCAAAGGCCCAGCCACTTCTATCACCTGCACTCTGCCAGCCCTGCTGTGCCAGCTGACCTTCACCATCTTCTTCCTGCCACTGCTGACAAGGTACACCTGGCCTGGCCCTATACAAGGCAGCTGCTGGCTGTACCAGGCCTTCTTCCTGAGGTCGCACGCACCATTCTCCAAATTGCACACTGCCTTCTCACAACGCTTTGGAAGGTGATTGGAGAAGCACGTGTGTGATTAGACCTACATTAAAAGCACAGTTAACCCAGTTTAAGAGGAATAACATTCCATTTATTTACAGCTTGTTAGATATTCAGACACCTTGTGAGGTGAGTTGGGCTGAGAGAGAGTGACTGGCCCAAAGCCACCTGCTTTTATGGCGGGTGGGACTAGAACTCAGAGTTTCCTGGTCTCATTAACATGATCATATCAGTCAAAATAGCAAAGCCATTACAGATAGTGAGACACAGAAATACAGGTGCTACGAGATTCTACTCTGTGCTGAGAACACATGACAATTTATTGAAATAAAATGCTATTTCTCATACATATGCATACAAAAGCAGAAACAGAATCAGTTCATTGGTTCATTTGGCCAGTGAATTCATTATTGACTTAGCAATTCAACTTTATTTTAAAAAATATTAAGTAATAAAGTATGTCCTTTTTTTTTCAAAATGTCTTTTCTCTTGATAAATGAATAGTGTTGGTATTGTCAACAATGCTCATTTTAACACTGCATGTGTGAACATTTAAAATGACATAATTCTGCATTGAAAATATATGTAAACAAAAGAGTCATAAAATATTATTAAGGGTGCAGTCTTATAAGTCACTTTGTTGAAAATAAATTTCACTGAGTATAATAGGACTTGTTTCTGAAAGTTCAGGATAGCAGTTAGTTCTGTTCCATTCTCTGTTTATCTTCTAGCACTTACGAGCTCTGACAATTAATATTTCTTTGTTCTCCTTGGCAATTTTTCACTCAAGGTTGGACATCAATGTAATGATGTATTTATGAGTTACAGACACACAGGGAGCTCCCTAGAGTGTATATTACCTAGCTCAGTTTGTTAAGCTCAGCGTGCTTGTAATTGACATTGTTGATTGAAAGATCCATTCATTATGAAAATATTTCTTAAATTAGATATGTGTCATGCCAGCTCACACCTTCCAGTAGTATCTGAGTTAACATAAACAAGCCTTCTGTAAATAACAGCTCTACATTTCGGCATTTAAAATTTATTTCCCTCTAGCAACTTGCTTCCAGCTTAATTACTATATATGTTTCTATAATGCAGTGAATGAAAACAAATCTTATTTATTTAAAAGAACAAGTAGAAACTTTGCCTATCTAAAACATGCTACAAAAATGCCATTTCTGTGGTCAGTCTTCACTTAATTTTCTTTAACTTTTCACAGTCATCTATTACAAAATGCAAGAATAAAGATCCTCCCATCCCACTCTGAAAAAAAATCACTAGTTATGATCTCTCCCTTTATGATGCCTTACTGTATGGTATCTTTCTCTCTGGTATCAATCCATTATGGAAAAATAAATATAGGAATCTCCCTCTATCACCTCCCCTGATACAGACTTGGCATTGCACCAATTGGGTGTCTTTGTCCTTTTCGATACAGTTCCCATATGTCACAGTGTCTCTCTTAAGATTTTCTACTTTTGGCAATTGTGATGGCACTATGGTATATTTTGTATATTGTAGTGTCATCACAGCTGCCAAAAGTAGAAAATCTTAAGAGTTACAGAGGGTCATAGGACACCTTATCATGGAGATACCATTTCTGACAGAATTTCCAGGCAGATGTAGCATATGCTCCAAGGATTATGAGATGGAAAAGAAAACTACCAGAGGTTTCAATGGGTGCATTGAATTATAGTGCTAGTAGTCCTACTGGAAGATTGGAGAGGAGAAATTGAGCGGTGATGTGCACTTCTTCCTCTGAGATGCATGGTACGTAGAACTATATATATTTTATAGTTTTATGTAATGGTTTAGCAAGCATTTATTTCAGTCACTAAAAGGTCATACTTGAGTTCTGCCTTGTCATTGGTGAGACACCAAAAGTAGGATGATATTTCTCATCTTCAATCCAATTAACTTTGAGAAACAGATATTCCTAACTGTAATGGTCTGTGGGAATATCCTTTAGAGACAGGAGGAGGAAGAGCCACAGCCAGAGCAATAGTCAGATAAGAGACATCTCAATCCACAGAAGGAATGGGGGCATGGTAAGTGCCTTAGAAGGAGAAGTGCCTCTCCCTGGTTCCCTGGAAAGTAAAGGCAAGGGGGGTAGAAATGGGCTTTCAGATTTGCCATATTCTGTTACTGTAACCTTACAATAAAAGTAGTGTCAGTATTCATGGCAATGGTTTCTTGTCTGGACTACCTCAAAGGGCTGAGGTGGTTGCATCATCCTTGTGTATAAGGCTTCTTAGCCTTGATGGACTCATTCTTGACAGAAATCCTCAACCTTGAACTTTGATGGTCTCATTCTTGGCAGGAGGGCAAAGCATTCCAAGGTAAGATAGACTTGTCCTGTTTGTCCTTAGTAAAATCCAGTGAAAGGAAAACATTGAAAAGCAAGTGTGCTTAATTGTAATTCAGAGCCTACATAGGCTAGTTTAAAACTTCCATGGAATGGAACTTAGATGCAGACCTAAAAAGAGGTGTTGCAAGTTTGCCAGCTTTGAAGTGGTCCACTGCCATCATCTCTCTGAGGTTCCCTGACTAGCAGAAGGGATTTATGGTCTTGCTTTGTCTTATTGTACTCCTTTATTCTTGGATGCTCCTTGATTGCTATCTCATGTTTTGATATTATGCCATTTTTTACACTTTAGGCATTAAGGAATAATGCCTTAAGTACGCATATTGTGTGATCATTGTTTCCAAATCCAAAAAAATCCTACGACTCAACATGCAGGGCTGGGGACAGAGCATCAGTGCAAAATGGTGCATATTGACAATATGGATTTTGCCACAACAAGGATGGACACCAATGAATGCTCTTGTGTCTGTAATTCACACAAATTAAATTATACCACAAAAAGAAAAAAGTACTTAGGAAAAGTATATTAGGAAAATTATATCAGCTACTTTTGCAGTTACAAACATGTAAGAGGGAAAGTTGTAGACAAACCTCTCTGTACTAGGAAAAGATGCATACAGAGCTATATAAAGTTACACATTAGCTCTACAAGATCTATTTGCAGGGTACTCCACAAAGCAACTGAAGAGTCCTTCTCAATCAGTATTCAAAGTGCTGCATCTTCTTGAAATCACAGCGTGGCTTTTCAGGGACATCCATAAGACATCTGAGCATGTCACGCAAAGCTAGAAAATATTTACTGGGAAGCATCCCTCAGAATGGTTCATACATAGCTTTACTATATTCAGTGATAAAAAAACAAACAAACTTTGGTTTAAGGGGAAATAATCCATTTTCATTCAAGCTTCAAAACCCCAGGAAATTGGAATAGAAGGTATAATAAAATTCTCCTGTAAGCTTAAAAAAATTGTTCAATTTTGAACAAAAGCTATGATGGCTTTACAAATTAAGGTCCAAGTACTCATGATTTGTCTGAATCTTCCTGGATTAATTATGGGATATGTAGGAAAACATACAGGCAGGCATTTAACAGCTGCAGCTTCCTCAAATAACTTGACAGAGATATTCTGGAGAAATGCATTTGTATAAGGGATAGCATTTTACCACAGTAACATTCTACCTACTGTACTAATTGATCAATTCAGCAGCTCCAAAATACCCCTGGAGTAGTTGTGAAAACCTTTTCATCTACCAAGAACATTGTTGAGATCTTACTCTGTGTTTATCCTCAGAACTTCACATTCTCTATCCATATTCCTTGCATTCTCCCATCTTTTGCAGACATTCATCTGGAAGTGCGCCATCAGGTAAGTAAGAAGACAGTAATGGCAGCTACTTTTCCCTTAAGGAGCAAACCTCAGATTGATTTCTCTTCAGATTGTATATATAATTCATCCTTTTACAGATTTTGAAATGCTTCATTATGACAACAAATACATTTATTAAGTTTTTAAGGAACGCAAAGACCCATTCCTCTGGACTGCAATTTCCGTAGTATATCCCCAGCCACCATATTTCATAATCATCTTTGCTATGATTTATGAGAGTGATAGTCCAATGGTACCTATTGGTGCAATTTATTTATTTATTATATATCATATTTATATAGCAATTGTGGGTTATGCCAAAAAAATACATGTATTAATTGTCAAGGCCTCCTAAGATCTTACATTACTTTTGGTATAACATATTAACACAACTTCCCTATGACAATGTTTTAAAAAATCATACCATATCTATTACATATTATATATGCTAGTCATTTCACAAATTTAAATGTATGCATCATACTTGATAACAGTTTTTGAATGGCTACTGCTAATAAGCTATGGATCAGTGTCTGTATATTCTGTATTTCGTGTCTGTTTGACTTCATTATACAGAATTGCTGCCACCTAGAATATGAATTCACAATTTCTAATCAAGTTGGTTTCCAATAATCATTATTGTACTTATTCATAGTTAAATAAACCATAACTTAATATGTTATGAATAAGGCTTCCTCCAAAGTTAATTATTACAGTTGTATTTTAATTCCAGAGATTACCTTTAATTCAGTAATAACACAACATCAGACACAGACTGATTGAATGAATTCTATTCTACATGACCCTGCTTGTATCCACTTAGCTTTCCATCACCTTTGCATTAAAGATACCTGACTAGGACTGCAAAAATCTGGATAATCACTAGATATCTGTGTATCTGTGTTGTATCTGTATCTCTTGGTGCCACTTAGTGGATTTTTGCAGCTGAGATCTAGTAGCCTTCACATGAAAAGGATACGAGAATCAAGATAAGCAAGTAATTCATTTCTATGGACTGTTTGACTAAAATTATATTATTATTTTTGGTAGTACAATCAGATGTTTTGGCATTTTTATCCACCTATCGAGTCCTTCCCAAGGACCTGGGATAGGCAGATGTTATTGTTTGATGATGTTAAAGATACAGTCAAAGCTAACAGTACCAGTTAGCAATTTGAAAGTTGTTGGCAAGCAGGTAATTGGCCTGTAGTTACCTGGTGCTGCCCCTTTTGTCAGATCTTTCATTATCAGGTGGGTTTTGCCAGATGTTAACCAATCTTCAATTTCACCTCCTTGCCATATATCGTTAATGTCAAGTCCTCCCCGCCTGACTCCCAATTCCGAAGTATTCTCATGCAACCAGGCTTGGTTCAGAAAAATACTCTTTATTGAGTGGTACAGGTAGCTTGTAAACAGAACATTGCTAAAACTAAAGCCTTGGTTAAACTTCCCTCTATTTATCCCCCCTCCCTTGATTGCCTGGTGTCTTGAGTCTTCTCCACTGGGTGGTGACCTTTTTCCTTCCTCCCCCCTCCTCCCAGAGCCTCTTCCTGGCTCTTTGGGGCCCCAGCTGCTTGCCGGCAATCAAGCCAGGCGAAATTGCCCATATATGGTTAAGCTGCTTCCCAGCTCCCATTACAACCATTAACAGAAACCCCCCCCCTCTTTAGTTACTAGTGGCAGAACCAATTCACTCTAACTCCCAATGACTGCAATACAATGGCAAACAACAACAGATGGGTGATGCAGGTTCTGACAGTTAAACTGCTTGGTAATGAGGGGGTGCAGAGCAGTCAGATGTTTCAACCAAACACCATGCCATTCATCTTCATCTGGTGCTGACCAATTCTTGATCTTCCTTGCCCTTTTCTCCACCATTTCTATTGTTATTACAAATTCTTTCACTTCAGCTTCCTTTTTATTCTTATCTGCCTCCTTTATCCAAACTGCATTCTTGTATTTCTTTTGGTTGTCCCATAGCTGCACCCAGAACTGCAGTGTTTCTTCCTTGTCAGGTATTGACTGGTTCATTGCAGTATCTCCATTGGTGGATTGGTAGAAACATTTCTGATTTGACTGAAATTGGAGATTCTGCCTGTAGTTTGCAACTCAAACTTCATGTCTGCTGATCTTCTTGGCTATGGCTGTTATTTGCTCCTTCATTATTTCCAGTGCTTCCTTGATCTTCCTTGTTTATAGGTGATATTTCTTGATATTCTTTGGTCTTTTTGTTCTTCAGCTTCTTTTCTTTCATCTGTTCTAACTTGCTTGTATCTGATCTTAGCATGCTGATCTTATTTTCCAATCTGATCTTCCATTTTGGTGGTGCACTGTTTGACTTTTTTTCTTGTTTGTTGATTTTGCATCCATAGTATTCAGTTATAACTGCAGCCATGCTGTACAACAGTTGGTTTGTTTCTTGCGGTGAGCTGGTTCTTATATTTGATATTACAGTATTGTCATCATTTAATACTTGTGCTAGCTATTTCTTTGTAACAAGCTTCAATGCAGGCAACCTTATTCTGTTGTCTTTGTGTTCTTCTAGATGCTCAGTTATTCTTTGTTTCAATTCCTCTTGTTTTTTAATTAGAAGGCTTTGTTTTTTTCTGAGAAGGCTCTACTGTCTGGGCTACTTCTGGCAAGGCTTCGATTTCTCTGCCCTGAGTAGACCTTTGCAGTTCTTCCGATTCTACTTCTGTGAATACTTTATTTCATGTTATAAATCGACATTGATCTGCTAGCCTGTGTTCTGTTATTTCCGATTCTGGATGTTGTTCTTTCCAGAAGTGGTGCATTCTTTTCAGATATCTTCTTCTCGTTGGACTTGATTTGCAGTAACAGATAATTATTTCTTTGTTTTCAGTCTTTGTTTATTTGTGATGGGTAAACCACTTTAAATAATTCCAGTAGTCCTGCAGCTGCTGGCCCTGGTTGCTCAGCTAACAGTCCTGAGTCCTGTAGCCCACTTGTCACCAGATGTCCAGGAACTAGAACACCTAGCGCGGTCATTGTTGACCCAGGTGATGACCGATCTGGTATGGGTTTCTGTAAATTACGTCTCACCATATTGTTTATGGGAGACACACTCTTTGTCTGGCTCCTCTGATGAGACCTGTCCAGTATAGTTGAACTTCTGGCATAGCTTTCATCCTCCTTGGAGCACGCAAGCCCATAACCACGTCAAGGTATTATCATTTTTCCAGTACAATCTCATGTATAACTGCTCAAAAGTAAGTATTTCAGCCTTCACATGTATAAATGTAAAAGTAAATCAAAATATTTCTGAGCAGGTGAAATATGCAATTCATCCAGTTCAGTGAGACTTAATCCCAGGTGAGAAGTATCCAAATGGTTGGCAATCATTTAGGCCTAAGGATACTTGTGAGATCAGAAATAGGGACAGATGCACAATCCTAAAATGGCTGCCATGGTGAGACATAGCCCACTACTAAATAACTGCCACAGAAGACATGACCAGTCACAACATGACTGGTATAAAGAAGTTAATAATTGCTAAAGGTTGAACCTATCCATGTTATGGGGTGTAATGGTATATTTCCTGCAAAATGTTAAGTTTTTTTTTGTTCCAAGTCAGAGCTGAGTCCCAGCCAATTTTGATAAATAGGAGTCAATTCACCTCTTGGGGCATTGCTTTTTCATAAATGAACAGCATAGTTGGCATAGCCAAAGGAGCAAAAAAAAAAAAAAAGTGCTTTTAACCTTGTGTTGCCACCCAATGGCAATCCATGAGCCAATCTGTTCTCTAGGATTTGGGGACAATAGGTCCAAACCAGGGTGAAATGCCAAAAAGAATTTTACTGAATACAGTAAATATTAGGAGAGTTACAGAGAAAGAAAGGTATACTAGTCAACATCCCTTCAGCTTTCTAGGAACTGCAGAAGTGGCAATGGAGCTTCCTCCTAGAACTGTGAAGCTTTGCACATAACCTAGGTCTGTGAAAAGCTTCATAGTGACTGGGGCTTTTTCAACTCTTTTAT
Organism: Liasis olivaceus; assembly: GCA_030867105.1. Lineage (NCBI taxonomy): Eukaryota > Metazoa > Chordata > Lepidosauria > Squamata > Pythonidae > Liasis > Liasis olivaceus. The sequence goes on from CM061351.1 coordinate 64,868,462, forward strand.
ACTTTGCTTAAAGAACAGTAACACTTGGATATGACTTGGTGGCACCTCTTACCAGTGACTTGATCACAACTTCAGAAAGTTGACTCTCTAGCAGAGATAATTTAAAGTAGGCATCATTGCTAGCAGAAAACACCTGGAAATGGTCTGATGATATATTTTGTAATTCAGACAGTTGACCTGTTGCTAAGAATATTTTTATGAGAAACATTATTTCTAGCATGCACCCACTCGTTCCCCACCCCACCCCACCCCACCCCACCCCATACTGTCCTTATTATCTTAATTATTACAAGTAGGGATACAGATACAAGGCTCAAAGGCAAGTGTGAGTTACAGTTGTTGTTCAGTTGTTAAGTCGTGTCCGACTCTTCGTGACCCCATGAACCATATCGCGCCAGGCCTTCCTGTCCTTCACTGCCTCCCAGAGTTTGCTCAGTTTCATGCTCACTGCTTCAGTGATGCTATCTAACCATCTCATCCTCTGCTGTCCCTTTCTCCTTTTGCCTTCAATCTTTCCCAGCATCAGGGTCTTTTCCAAAGAGTCCTCTCTTCGCATTAGGTGACCAAAGTATCTGAGCTTGATACTTTTTTTTTGTGAGTTTTTTTTTTTTTTTTTTTGTGAGTTACAGTACAGTGATGCAAACTGCAAAAAAATCAGGAGTCTGGTGGCATCTTTTCTGACCAACGCATTTATTAAAAAGCATCAGCTTTTGTGAGCTGCAGCTCACTTCGTCAGATGCACAGAGTCCTCCTGCCATCTTCAAAGCTTACCAAGTACGCCTGTAGAGAAATGTACAATGCAGAACTTGTTAAACCTCAGCTAAGCAACCCTTTTTCCTGGATATCTCTTACATGTGCAAATAAAAAAGTGGTCCATGGCACTGTCTCTTTGCCAATCGCGCACAATGCTGCATCAGAGCCCATGCAAGTGCAGCTCAGCACATCCCTGCTGCTCATTAAAGAAGCCTCTTATTATAGGGACTGTTGAAGGAATTTTATAAATTATTTTCAAGGCATGCTCAGCCCTAGAAAGAAATTTGTACTAAATTTATTGCTTGCTGCTGGATGCCTCCTGCTCACATGTATCTGATTTAATAGAGGTAAAGTATATGATTTTAATTTTATGAACGATAGATCATTTGTAAAATGAATGGATGAATCTGGTCCATCTATAATATGACAACAGGCCTATATTCCTCTAATAAATCAGGATCAGGAGGCCCGCTGCATAGTCACTCATGCCCTGGTCCCCTCCTGTTTGGATTACTGCAGTGCACTCTACATGGGTCTACCCTGAGCATTCAGAAGCTACAGCTGGTGCAAAATGCAGTGGCGCAGACAGTTTTGAATGCCCCTAGGGTGGCACATATAGCACCTCTGTTATGTGAGCTGCATTGGTTGCTGGTTTGCTTCCGGGTCCAATTCAAGGTGTTAAAGCCCTTCATGGCCCAGGACCAGGTTATCTATCTCACCCCCGTTATATCTGCCCATCCCACTTGGTGCAGCAGAAGGGGCATGTTGCGGACTCCACCAGTCAAGGAATTTTGGCTGGCGGGGTCTAGGAAGAGGCCTTTTTCTGCCGTGGCCCCCGCCCTGTGGAACAGCTTACCACCTGATGTGCGGGCTGCCCCCACTCTCCTGGCCTTCCAAAAAAGTGTGAAAAGATGGCTATGCCAGATGGCTTGGGGGCCTGATGGGGGCTTGCATTGTTGGAACTGGCTGGTGGGATGATCGATACTTCTCCCCCCATCATTTTGAATTGTATATAGGCTTTTTATATAGAATTGTTGCTAGTTATTTTAAAATGGATATTTATATTTTTATTGTTTTTATTGTTTCAGATTTTAATTGTAAGCCACCCAGAGTCACACTCTGAAGGAGATGGGCAGCATATAAATTAAATAAATAAATAAAATGTGAACAGCAGGGAATGCTGACTTTAAAATACCCACAAAAGCATTGATGCTACAGAACAATATGTATGGGGAACCAGAGAAGTCAAATGACAATATGTGAGTTAAAATGTAAATTCCACCTCTTTTTTACATGTGTTGAGATGTCACATACATGTCTGTAAAAGTTGGAGCTTGCTCCATGTTGGCACAATACACATTTTGTCACTCTGACAAAACCTCCAATATCTATAGACACCTCTGACAATAGTGTATGTGAAATTGAACAAATTAGATCAGATCAGATATATCCTGAGATCAATACTTTTCAATAACATTTCAAAAATCTCCATACATCAAACTAGCAAGGAAGATTTGCTTTAGAATAAGTTCTTATCTGATCAGAAACTACTTGCAAACTCATTGGAAGTACATGTCAGTATTGTGCTAAACTGGAAAACTACCTCGCCTAATATCCATTTATTTCACATTCCATGAAAGAGGATAATATATTTCATCATACATAAGAAAGTGTATCAACTATTTTCACAGTCAGAAGTTTTGAATACAGTGAGTAGTTTTATAAAATACTAAGGAATTCCTGATACAATCCAGGAATGACTTTACTACAGAATGTGTAACTTTTAAATTATGTTCTTAAATCTGTCTCTCTGTCTCTCTGTCTCTCTGTCTCACACACACACACACAGACACACTACTATTGTCCTTATAATGCTAGATGTATCTGAGAATAGACCTTGTAAGTCTCAGTTGTAAGTGTGTAAGCACCCTATGTAGGTGAGCTTTCAGGTCCAGCTTAAAGTATCTCCCTGGATATACATTAGTTGGATGGAAGTCAAATTACTTTTTATCTTTTTTCAAAGAAGAACATCATTTGGTTGAAATTCTAATAGGTGGGCATTTTGATCTTTATTTCAAAATAATCAAGTAATTTACATGACTGTCCAGAATTTCACTGTACAACACCTTTCAAACAGCCTGTCTCCTCCATGGTTTTGTATCTTAAATGGATTCCCAGAATTAGGAAGAATTAGGATCCCATATTAGGAAGTCTTCAGGCCTTTTTCCTGATCAACTATGGTCACCAAGGAAAATTATAGGATATTGAGATTGATAACTGACAACACTAAACTTTGCCATTCTGCAGCAATAAAGTAGGCTAAAACAAAAGTAAAAATATGCCAAAGAAATTTGAAATACCCTTTCATAAGGTAATTGGAAGATGGTTTTGACATAGGATTAAGACACATGGTATTGCTGCAAAGTAGCAGAAACTCTTTCAGAGTTAAATATCTATCAAATCATACACATTTTCAGAGAAAACTATTCTAGATGTACTGTATATGGAAAGAAACTTTTTTAATATTAACAATACCCAAGTGCTCTTCTGTTTTTTATTGCTGTAAAATGTAGATTCCTTAGCACAGGCTACATAAAAGAGATAAATTAGCACTATTCTATATAATCATATACAGACATACATTCACAGCCTTTTGTGTTATTCCATGAAGACATTAAACTTAATGAAATGAAATTACACAGTTACCTTTGATCTGGTTTTGCACCAGAGGTTATTTGTTCACCCAGTTAATTGTTTTTCACTGTACAAGGTATTATGGAAGAACAATTCATTTGCTTTTAATGCAATGCTCTAATCCAAAGAAGACTTGCTGGAAACCCAGGAACTAAACTGAGCTCGCATGGCTATTTTTTCTGGACTACACACGCACACACACACTTATACTCCCCCCTGCTGCATAGATTTTAATTGTGGTCATTTGAGAAAAAAAGCCCATTGGTTCAGTTGTAATGAAAATGAAATTATTTTCAAAAATTGTGACAGATATATAGTACATATCCCGCTTTAATTTTATAGTTAGCACTGAATTTTGTGTCTAATGCCTTAGTCATGCCTGGATACATGTGTTCCATAGTTATCAAGCTCTTAATAATATGCTGTCACATTAATTAAAGACCAAAGTGCCAAAATTGCACTTCTGGCCTATGAACTGAAAAATAGAACTATTCCTGAGAATGAAAGGATGGGCAATCTTTTGCTTTACTTTGTGATTGTTTTTTTCTTAGCCACTGTCTATACAATGGCAGAGTGCAAAGTATCAGTTCTTCTCTGCTATCATTTCATCTGCATGTTTTCACTTGGTGGACCTGTTTAGAATAACCTGGACTCTTTGCGGGTAGAGTTGCTGTTGCAATTTGCATGTAATTTTGAAAACCACTTAGAAGAGATAGCAACAATCAGATGATATTGGACTGGTATTCACTCTGATAGTAGGCAGGTGCCCAGCTAAAGCTTACCTGCTTTGCTCTATACCAACATGCCCCTATTTACCCCAACAGAGGGCGAGAAGAGGCCAGAGATGGAGACCACGAATGCTTACCTGCCTGGTTAGGAGGTTTGTAGACCTACATTGTTTTTACCCCCAGATAAGTATACAACAGGCTGGATTATCCTTCCACTGATTATTAGGAAGACAGGTTAATGAACTTCATGACCCTGTCTATTATGTGAGGAAGACTGGGGGTAAACCCAGACATTAGTAAGAAGGTGCCTAGGTTGGGGGAGGGTCTAGGTATTTTTTATTTAGAAGAGTTTTGATTATTGCATGCATTAGTGAATGTGAGTTGTAAATGAATGGCCCAGCTGAGTGGCTAGCCATAGTAGGCCTGTGTGACTGGTTGTCTGGTCGGGGACATGGTGACTCCTTTCTGGCTATTCAGGGAAGGGAGACCTGACCAATCCCAGCAGGAGTGGGACAGTGGGAACTGAATGGCAATAGTGTTGGGTCAAGTGAGATATGGTGGTAAGCCTTAGGTAGGTTGTTACAGGGACAGAGAGATTTCTAATCTGGTAGCAATCCTACCTTCTAACATAATGGTGTCATCCTGTTGGCCAGGTGGCCAGACCACTGGAGAACTTGGTCTCAAAGTACTGTTGATTAATACCAGATCTATTTGCAATAAGCTCACCTTCATCAATGATCTGAATGAAGACCTTTATATTTTACCAAAACCTGGCTGGGCAACAGTGATGATGTTGCCTTATCTGAAATCTTATCTGTTGTCTAAAAATCCCAACTCCCTTTTAGGGAAGAGTCATCAAAGAGATCTCCCACCTGGCCACTGTCACCTGTTTGCTCAGATATGCCACAGTCTTAACTCAACATGGGTTTGTATATTTTAAAATCCAAAACTTTTAAAATTTGTGATAATGTTTCTATTTTAATAATACCTTTTTATGTTTTTATAATGCTTGTTTTTATCCACTTGCTATTTTATTTAATTGTTGTATGCCACCCAGAGTTGCTTTGTATGAGATGGGTGGCTATATAAGAGTGACATATAAATAAATAAACAAACAAACAAACAAACAAACATAGACAGTGTATGTCCTGTTCCAGGCCAGACCCATACACACACAGTGTTCAGTTGTACAAGTTTTTAGTTGGGATTGAGCTATTACAGGCAGAGAAGTCAGTTTAGCAATTTAGAGCAGTCCCAAAACCTCTGAGAGCTTGCCAGTAAGAATTTTCCAATGGCCAGAGTCCAGAACAGCAGCAGAAACATAGTCAAGACATAGTCCAAAGGTTTAAGCTTTGTGGGTAGGGACAACGGTCAAAGGGACATCACACAGTCAAAGGAACAGAGTTTCAAGAGCAAGAGAGTCAAGCTTTCAGGTGCACAGAGTCTGAGTAAATAGTCTCTTAAACAAAGCCTATGCTGCTGAAACTAATCAAAACTGGGTATACCCCTGACATGCAAGGAAACATGCTGAATGCTGTCACTCTGCTCCCCATTGCACATAGCATATCTGAGACTGGGCAGTCTCTCCAGCTGTGGTTCCTCATTCCCTGTCAGTGAACACAGCTGCTCTTGATTACAGGCTGATACATCTCATGTGCTTGAATGCTCATAGCTTCCTTGGGCTGAGGTCCATCTGGATGTCCCAAAGCAGACTCCTTGGTGTCAGACTCCTCTGGCCATGCAGTTTATAATGATGATCAGAGCATTGTCTTGCCCTCTTATCTGGAATTCTTTTAGGCCTGTGAGCTCTGAGGAAGTGGAATAGGTGCTGTCTAGACTATACTCCATGTAAGTTGGATTCCTGCCCATTTTGGCTGTTGCAGGGAGTGGATAGAAGAGCAGCCATGTGCATCCATGAGATTGTCACAATGTGCCCTTATGCAAAGGGCAACTCCTGGCTGCCTTGAAAAAGGCCATGATACACCCTTTGCTGAATTCTTGATTCTGTGATCTTGGATACTTATTATCCAGTCTCCAACCTTTGTGTGTGTGTGTGTGTGTGTGTGTGTAAGGTTGTTGAAATGGTGGTGGTGGATCAGCACCCTAGAAGAAGCTACAGTAATAATCTAGGCCCTTTTCAGTCTGGGTTCAGACCTGGGTATGAGACTAAGACAGAATTACTTCTTCCAACTGGATTCAGTCCAGCCTATAAGATCATGTAGGGAGGGGTCCCTTGTTTTCCCACATTTCCAGGATGTCAGGGGATCTGAAGCTAGAAAGCATTGTTTCCTCATAGTTCCCCATTGATATCAGGTATCACTGATACCTTCCCTTGTAGTTCTTAGGAAGTTTGAAAAAGCCTAGTTTTTTAGGAGACTTTCAGTAACATCACCTATGCCTCTTGTTCTTGTTTTTTTTCTCTCCTACTTTGTTTTTCAATTGGATTGTATATTGTTTGAATGCTGTTGTTTTTATTGTGATATTGTAACCACTGAAAGTTTGAGATTGAGGCAGATGGAAACATATAAGTAATTTAAGCAAAAATATGTTTTTAACCCTTGAAAGGTTGGGCACTTGTTGCCTCCTGTGCCTGGGATCCAGAGATTAGGGATGGAGTTATATGGGATTCCACCTCAGATGGGGAATGGACTGTGATGGAGGTTCAGGGTCATGGAGAAAAGCATCTCCTCATCCCCCAGCCTGAGTGTGGGAAAGTGAAGAGGATGAGACTGGCACCACCCTAAGGAATTCGTAGTGTTTAGTTGCAGACCTTGGGACTTAGAGTTAGTATGGCGAGATTGATGTCAGGTTCAGCCCAAGAAACTCCACGAGACAGCTCACTTACTTTATTAGCTCTCATCTGCCAGACAGAATCTCACCAGACTAACTCTAAGTCCCAAGGTCTGCAATTAAACACTACAAATTCCTTAGGGTGGTGCCAGTCTCATCCTCTTTTTTTCCCACGCTCAGGCTGGGGGATGAGGAGATGCTTTTCTCCATGACCCTAAACCTCCATCACATGGACTGAGGTAGAAAAAGAAGAAATTTTGCAGCTGAAACCCATTGTTCAATCATTAAGGCTGACAGGCCATCAGAAGAGCAAGCACAGACCATCTGGACAGTACAAGACTACACACAACAAGAGTTGGCTGAGACTGCTAAAAATAACAATGGCCAACAGAGAGGTTAAGTCAATGGTTACTATGCTTATGGAACCAGGGAATATACAGTGTATATTGAAATCATGAAGTATTTCAGTTAGGAATTTTGTCTGCTGACTCTATGATAAATCAATACTTGATGGAGGCTCAGGATGTTAATCTCCCACTCCTTGATTGGATTCTGAATTTGGGAGAGCCACTGCCTTCATGGTATATCTTTATGAACAATTTAGAGCACAAGAAACACAGAATATATGTACATACTTTCTGAGGTCCAGATGCTGAGCTATTTGATGGCAGGTATGATGGCATGACTAAGAGTGTCTTCCCCTCAGAATCATGGACCTCCAGTTGCATTGTGGGAGTCCGTTCAAGGCAGAACAGTAGCAGAGGTTGTGATTCTAATGGGGCAGATGTATGAAGTTCAATGTTACAAGGAAGATGGTTGTAAGCCAAAAGCCAGATATGCAAAGAAAGAAGGGGGAGATAATAAGTACCTGAGTACCAAACATTTAAAGTGATACTTGGCAGACTTCTTTAGACCTTTTGAACACAGGGATGCCTAGGGAAAAATAGATCCTATTTCAACTGTAGAAATATTTAAGATGTGGAAGGATAAAGGTACCATGAAAGCGTCCAAGATAAGTTAGCAGCTGCAATTCCTGACATTAGTAGCACATATTGAGAAAAATGCTGGTGAGTGCTGTGCTGAACTGAGTTAGCCAATGCTTTCATCTCAAACCCAGTTGATCATGCTTCCCAAGACCAATTTGCTTTTACAGAGAAGGAGGACATTCCAGATTTTACTCCAGGGATATGTACACAGTCCCATATTATGTCATAGTCTAGTGGCTAGGGACTTACAGCAAGTAATTCTAAGCTCGGCTTTGTTCATGGCTTAGTATGTTAATGACATTTTACCCTTGGGATCTACCAAACAGAAGGTGCAGCAGGTAGCTGCACTGCATGCAATCTCAGGGCTTGGAAATTAAACCCAAGAAAATTGAATGTCTTGCTTAACAGGTACAGTTCCTAAGTGTGGTATTGTCAAGTCCTCCCCGTCTGACTCCCAATTCTGAAGTATTCTCATGCAACCAGGCTTGGTTCAGAAAAATACTCTTTATTGAGTGGTACAGGTAGCTTGTAAACAGAACATTGCTAAAACTAAAGCCTTGGTTAAACTTCCCTCTATTTATCCCCCCTCCCTTGATTGCCTGGCGTCTTGAGTCTTCTCCACCGGGTGGTGACCTTTTTCCTTCCTCCCCCCTCCTCCCAGAGCCTCTTCCTGGCTCTTTGGGGCCCCAGCTGCTTGCCGGCAATCAAGCCAGGCGAAATTGCCCATATATGGTTAAGCTGCTTCCCAGCTCCCATTACAACCATTAACAGAACCCCCCCCCCTTTAGTTACTAGTGGCAGAACCAATTCACTCTAACTCCCAACGACTGCAATACAATGGCAAACAACAACAGATGGGTGATGCAGGTTCTGACAGGTATGGGCTGGGCTGGTTTGGCATATACCAGAGAAAGTGTTAAATATTATTGCAAACCTGCAGCCTGCACCATCCAAAAAAGAAGCCTAGCAAATAGTTAGCTTAGTGGATTCTGGAGACAGCACATGTTCAGATGCTGTGCCCATTTATCAGGTGACTTGTAACAAAGCTCAATTTGAATGGGGAGAGTATCAGCAAAGGACTCTAGGTGATGCTAAACCTTTAGGTGTTTTTATCAGGGTTCGCCCATTTGAACTGCAAGTCTCTGCTAATAAGGAGATGGTAGTATGGAGCCTATGGTAAGAAGATGGGAAATGGACACCACTAGGGTTCTGCTCTAGAAAACTGCCTATAGCAAGTGACACACCTTTTGAATGTCAGTTGCTGGCCTGTTATTGGGGTCTGGTGGAACACTTAAACTGGCCAAGAAATTTTCATTTTAAAACTAGCCTTACCAATTCTGAATAGAATGAGTCAGCTAGTCCTTCTGTTGGCAGAGCTCAGCAATCATCTGTTACAAAATGGAAGAGGTATATTTCTGAGTGAGCTCACCCCATACGGCAGAGAGAAAGATCTCTGCTAGAACAGGTGTCAGCTCTCGGCAACAGGGGAGAAAGTGATAGAGTGGGGGTAGAATCTTTGGAAGAATATCATGTTAAAGAGCTTCAGCCTGTGATCAAGTCACTCTCACTGCTATTTGGTTGACTAGTGGCTCAGCTAAATATAAAGGAGAAGAAAGGGGATGGCATGCTGTAACTCTTAAGCTAAACAATGCCTCATAATAACCCAAGCCAAAATGGGAAAGTTAAGCCAATATGGTGAACTCACAGCAATGTTGATGGTGTTAGAACATGCTATAGACTGTCTCAATAATTTTCTGATCTCAGGGAAATACATACATTATACGTACAGGTCATGGTACATTAGTAAGCTGAGTCATGGCATGTAAAAATTCCCATCCCTGTGAGTGCTAGCATTGTGCAGCATGCAAAGTTTTAAAATTTTTTTTTGTTCCCAATAACAATTTTTTGTGAAACCCCTAGCTAAAATACTGCTATGAAATTTAGTGGAATTAGAATGAGACTTGCATGATTGACAATGAAATTAGAATTAATCTAGCAACAGTCAGTGGAAACATATTTTACCAGATGCAGGCATTAATTGGCATTGGATAACGCTTTCTAAATTGTAAGAGGTACAAATTTATTAAAAAAATGAAATTATGGTCCTTTCTAAAAGACCCACAGTGGATAGTCTATCAATAGCCACACAGTTGAAAAGTTTGATGCCTTTAAATATATTGCAGTTATATTTACAGTTAATACATGATTTATACTGCCAACCTTATACAAAGGAGCATGTCAGCACTTCTGCAATTTCATCATATGCAAGGCAACAGCTTTCTCCCTACTCCAATTAAGCTGTTTCAGGCAAAGGCTCTGGTGCAACTTCTATTTGGGGCAGCACAGAGCCCATATAATAAATTTAGGCTATGTGAGACAGTACAATCTACATTTCTTAGAGCTATTTTTGGCACACCTAAATGGGTCACGAATGCTGCCCTTAGGCTAGAGGCTGGTCTTGCCAGAGTAGAAACTAGATCATGGACAGCAGCAATTAAGGACTGCATAAACTTAATTGCTTTCCATTGGGTTTGACATTCCTCATTTTGAGTGATAATTTTCAATCCAGTTGGAAGAAGCCCTGACTCAGAAAAATGACATCATGTGGTCTACTCACAGCCACTTTATGTATATTAAATAGAGACCAACCTAAGGACATGATTATGCAATGCTTCCTGTAACTTGCTGCCTCTACCTTATGGCATGGAGGTAGTTGAAACTATGACACATGTGCTTCTACACTGCACAGTTTATGTCGTTGGGTGCCAGGAGTTTTTATTTTGGTTGGCGGTTTTTTTTACTGTTTTTATTGCTCTGTGAGCTCCCCAGAATTGTGGTTCATAACATGGGCAATTATATGTCTTTTAAATAAACACGCAGTCAAATACAGTGGTACCTCGGGTCACGAACTTAATTCATTCCGCGACTCTGGTCGTGACCCGAATCAAATTTTCCCATAAGGTTCAATGTAAATACGGTTAATCCGTTCTGACCCCTACGAATTTGGTCGCCAACCGATTTTGGTCGCGACCCGAATCAAATTTTCCCATAAGGTTCAATGTAACTACAGTTAATCTGTTCTGAACCATATGTATTTTTTTTAAAAAACCACAAAAATATGAAACAAAGTACAGTACAGTACAGTACGAAGAGAGAGAACGCTAACCTTGCTCGAGGCGACTTCTGGCGTGGAGGACAGGAAGGCGGGTGGGGAGGTGGTTATTGTTTGGAGGGAGAGTCCCCCTCCCTACAGGAAGCCACGACCACGTGTCACAGCAGGGAAAATGGCCGTGGATCCTGTTTGTCACCCGATGCGGAGTTCACGAACGGAAGCAAAATTTTGCGAATGGTGCTGTTCGTGACCCGAATTGGTCATGAACAGAAGTGTTCGTGACCCGACGTACCACTGTAACAATTTATTCTCAGCTCTTGATTAAACAACATAATGAAACTGGGGAGCTTTCACCAGCTTTGTTTGGTGTACCAGTTGTGATCCTACTTGGACCAAGATGCCCTGGCAACAATAATCCATGCTCTGGTCACCATTTGGTTGGATTAGAGTCACTTGTATAGTGAGATGAGGATAAATTTGATAAACAAACAAACAAACAAACAAACGAAACACACTCTGTGTGGGCTGCCTTTGGAGACAACCTGGAAGCTACAACTAGTAAAAATACAGCAGCTAGATTCCTGATGGGACAACCCACAACAAGATTTGTTAAAACATATTTGAAGTCACTGCATTGATTGTCAGTAGACTTCTAAGTGCTGGGTATTACTTTTAAAACTGTTCACTACATAGCTTCTGGATGTATCAGAGAACCTTGCTAGAATGCAACTTGCTGATTCATCAAGGTTACAGGTTCTACCTCACAAAGTACCTGCATCAGACAAAAGACCATCTCAGTGGTGGTCTCCATTTTATGGAATACTTTCCCCCTGGAGGTACAGATGGTCCCACCATTCCTAAAGCAGCTTTGTTCCAGTGTGTGTTCAGCCCTTAGATTAATTTAGTTTTAAGGTTAGTTATAATGTTTATTACCGGATCTTATTATTTTAACATTTGCCATTGAGTTTTTACTTTTGCTTTTGTCTTTTGTGCTTGGTTTTCTTGTATCCTACCCAAAGACTTTTATGATTGGAACAGGTTACACATTTCAGTCAGTGAGTCAGTCAGTGATTTTATATAGTGGCCACTTGCCAAGTATCTCTGGGTGGTTGATGGAAGTTAGATGGATAAAAATGCATAAAAATCAGCATATACAGGTGAAACTCGAAAAATTAGAATATCGTGCAAATGTTCATTTATGTCAGTATGGCAACTCAAAAGGTGAAACCAATATATGAGATAGACGCATTACATGCAAAGCGAGATATGTCAAGCCTTACTTTGGTATAATTGTGATGGTTATGGCGTACAGCTTATGAAAACCCCAAATTCACAATCTCAGAAAATTAGAATATTACATGACATCAATAACACAAGGATTGGAAATAGAACAATATCAGACCTCTGCAAAGTACAAGCATGCATATGTACTCAGTATTTGGTTTGGGCACCTTTTGCAGCAATGACTGCCGCAATGCGGCGTGGCATGGATGCTATCAGCCTGTGGCACCGCTGAGGTGTTATGGAAGACCAGGATGCTTCAATAGCAGCCTTCGGCTCCGCTGCATTGTTCGGTCTCATGTCCCTCATCTTTGTCTTGGCAATGCCCCATAGATTCTCTATGGGGTTCAGGTCAGGCGAGTTTGCTGGCCAGTCAAGCACAGTAATCCCATGGTCATTGAACCAGGTTTTGGTACTTTTGGCAGTGTGGGCAGGTGCCAAGTCCTGCTGGAAAATGAAGTCAGCAGCCCCATAAAGCTCGTCTGCAGAAGGAAGCATGAAGTGCTCCAAAATCTCCTGGTAGACGGCTGCGTTGACCCTGGACTTAATGAAGCACAGTGGACCAACACCAGCAGATGACATGGCTCCCCAAATCAACACAGATTGTGGAAACTTCACCCTGGACTTCAAGCATCGTGCATTGTGTGCCTCTCCATTCTTCCTCCAGACTCTGGGTCCTTGGTTCCCAAATGAGATGCAAAAGTTGCTCTCATCAGAAAAGAGGACTTTGGACCACTGGGCAACAGACCAGTTCTTTTTTTCTGTAGCCCTGGTAAGACGCTTCTGACATTGTTTGTTGTTCAGGAGCGGCTTGACAAGAGGAATACGACATTTGAAGCCCATGTCCAGGATCCGTCTGTGTGTGGTGGCTCTTGATGCACTAACTCCAGCCTCAGTCCACTCCTTGTGAAAGTCCCCAACACTTTTGAATGGCCTTTTCCTGACAATCCTCTTCAGGCTGTGGTCATCCCTGCTGCTTGTGCACCTTTTTCTCCCACACTTTTCCCTTCCACATAACCTTCTATTGATGTGCTTTGATACAGCATTTTGGGAACATCCAACTTCTTTTGCAATTACCTTTTGGGGCTTTCCCTCCTTATGGAGGGTGTCAACGATGGTTTTCTGCACAACTGTCAGGTCAGCAGTCTTTCCCATGCTTGTGATTCCTACTGAACCAGCCTGAGAGACCATTGAAAGGCTCAGGAACCCTTTGTAGGTGTTATGGATTCATTAGCTGATTAGAGTGGGACACTTTGAGCCTAGAATATTGAACCTTTTCACACTATTCTAATTTTCTGAGATTGTGAATTTGGGGTTTTCATAAGCTGTATGCCATAATCATCACAATTATACCAAAGTAAGGCTTGACATATCTCGCTTTGCATGTAATGCGTCTGTCTCATATATTGGTTTCACCTTTTGAGTTGCCATACTGACATAAATGAACATTTGCACGATATTCTAATTTTTCGAGTTTCACCTGTATAATTCAGGGACAATAAATCACATATCACATACTAATGGCTCATGCAACATCCTGACCCGGTACCAAAGGGAAGAACCAGGTCTTCAGAGTGTTTCTAAAGGCTAGTAGATTTAGAGCCATCTGAATCTTGGGGAAGGGAGTGGGAAAAATGTGAATATTGGGAAATAAATAAACTAAATAATAACCTTAGGTGGTCAAAAGGATCTTTCTTCAAATTTTCATGTGACCTCCAACTTTCTTAAAGTGGTTCAACTAATCTCTTTGAGAATTGAACTTCTGGCTGAAACTTCTGTTTTAACCAGCTGTTCTTACATGTTGCCTCAGAAATGGACAATGCTCCTTAATGCTTAGTAGGGAGAAAGGATTTATACCTCTTTGTTTCAAACAAGCAATGAGCCCCCCCCAAAAAAATATTAGAGAGGGACAAAATGAAAGTGTGAATGTGCTGGGTATAGGCATCTTTGAGTGGGAAAACATCTTCAGGCATTAGTAGAGCTGAAAGGGGTGTTTCCTCCTTCCCACTGCCATCCTTTCTCCTCCACACCATGGATTTTATGGCAATTCCTTTTTCAGACTTAGGGAGATGGAATGCAGTGCAAAATTGATCAAGCTACAGATGAATTTAATGTTTTCATGCTGGCTTGCTATGAGAATGGAGGGATGAGAGGGGAAGCAAAGTTTTTAGCTTTTTTAGCTAGCTTGGGGGCAGAAAGCGAGAGGGCAAAAGGGAATTAAATGTTTGCATTATGTTGTGCCTTCAGCTGTGTTCCTGGCTACTTCTAAACACAGATTTGGCAGTAAACTTTACTGTATGTCTAAAAGAAGCCCAACTATCAACTAATAGTTGAAACTCCTCTGAACATACCCACCTGAAACACTTGACAGACAATGAAACCTACCCATACAGTATAAGCATCTAGGAGTCAGAAGAGGCCAACCCAATTTTCATCCCACCTTAAGAAAAATGACTAATTGATGTTTTTGCTGCTGGCAAGTGAAACTCACTGGGATGGGAAATTATGCCAGGGTAATCAGCCAATTGGTTTCTTTAATTTGTCCTTCATTAAATCTGCCCAATTCTGACATAATTTCTGCCAACTCAAGATTGAGGAATGCACATTAACATAGCCATGGAGAAGAGCCCTGAGAATAAATAATGCCCAACTGGGCATATAGAAGCTTAAATGGTTAATAAAACTTCCCATGATCTCTGGATGAAGTTGATGTGGGGCAGAAAGCAAGGTATGTATGTTATGTATTTTACTAATCTGTGGGGAAATCCTGTGTTTCTCTTTTTTTGTGAAACCCATTGATTTGAAATTGACAGAGCAGTATCCAATATTGCATATGATAAGACAAATAACTTCAATATGTAGAACATAATTACCCTGCAATACTGAATTGTATTCAGGTTCCTACCATGTAATTTTCTTTTCTTTCTGCTTATCTGCAAGTGCAACTGTACATAAACAATAGGCACAATTAAAGAAGGGCAAGGAGTAGCTGTCTCTTATTTCTCCTCCATATTATTCCCTCACTTGGAAAATTTAATTGAATGCCACCCAGAGACTTATTATTTCAAATATGTGTACATGTACACATTGAATTATGCAAAAAATTAATTTGCACTATTATTCAAAGCTGTCCTAATGTTTTGATAACTACATGAATTATGAGTTATTATTTTGTTATACTATGCTCATTAGATATCATTTTTAAAATAGAAACCATTATTTTAATGTGATACAAAGGCAAATTTATATACATTGTCTCCAATATTTGAAAATTATCACTGTATGATCACAATGACATATGGGGCACATGTGAAAAAGTGTACTATTCTTGTGAAATTATGCATTGCTCAACTGGCTGTACATCCTCACTCATCCCAATGCAAAATTTGTAGGAAAACTTATGCTTTATCCAAACTGTTACTTGGCTGGCAGGCAGAGACTCAAGAATAAAGCTCTTCATTATGTTAATAATAGTAATTTTATTTCTTATGCACTTATAATAATGCAGTTCAGACACAGAATAAAACAACAATTGATACAATAAAATATTACAATCAGTTGTAACATGATAATATAAAATTAGCCTCTAAACTAAAAGGTCCATCATGTATAATACCATTAATCTCTATACTGTATATTCAAAGTTACAGGTACAAATTAATTTGTTTTAAAGCAATTCAGCAGGGGCCCATGGGGGGAAAAAGCATTTTTTAAAAATCTCAGATAATCCAGTTCCAAGAATAACCTTGGTGGGAGTCTATTCCAAAGAACTGGATTCAGGTGAAAGAAAGCTTTTAACCATGACGTTATTCAGGGTATTCTAATATGCAGTAGAATTCAATAACCCTGCCCTAATGATTGGGTCAAATGCACACATGAAGTCTTTTAATTAACTGGGTGTATCATATGCAGGGCACAATATATCAATACCATCAATTTGTACAGTGTCTTTCTTGAATTCCCAGCCAATGTATGGATCTGACTATCAAAAGTGGTAGGGACAAAATAAGGAAGGTTCAGAATAGTACAAGCAGCAGCACTCTGGACATGAATCAAAGGGCAGAGTGAGGTCTTGGCTAATCAAGACAACTGACTGCTATAATAAACCCAAACATGTCACAGCCAGAGCATATAGTAAGAGACTGACCATCTCAGTAGTGAGGAACTGATGGATTCTGCAAACATTCATTAAATCTAAATAGCAGATTTTAACAGTTTTTCGGTGAAAGATTTTAAAAACAGGCTATCATCGATTTGGACTCAGGCTCTTCATGACTGGAAAACCCATAACTGGTAGCTTAGGCAGTTGGAACAAGATGCCCACATTGTATCATCCAGAGTAGGGATGGATGAACGCATCTGAAATTTATTAGCATATATGTAGTAGTTGAACATGGAATATCTGTATCTATCATTCTCCAGGGGTGGGTTATCATAATATTCCTAAGAGATCTGGGTTATAGTAGTGACGTTATGTATTCATAACAAACAAACTATGGATCACTATCATCCAATTCAGCACAAAGAATAAATCCAAACTGCATCTACCTGGAAACATAGACATTTCAAGCATTTCATTTTATAACGTTTGAATAATTGCTACACAAGCAGACAGTTCAAAAGCCTCTAAGCATTCCCACAAAAACTTTATCAATTTCACATTTGTCAAGGTCTCTTTATGCAAATAGGGAATCTGCACCTCTTAGGGTACATGTGGTATATGGATGGTACCTTTCTTGAATAAGATGCTGGCATGAAATTTGATTTGTAAATTCTGATAGTTCTGTTTTCATAATGGCAGGACAGAGTCAAACTGTGTAAAGTAATTTGGCTGAGGGAGATCAGTAATATATTCCATGTCAGCTATTACTACAAGGATGATGTGATGGAATGGAATTATGAAGGCCAAGCTCAGGGAGATAAGCATTTTCTTAGCTCACCGGAACCGCGTGGGAGGAACAAAAGGATGAGACTGGCACCTCCCTGAGGAATTCAC
The DNA here is from genome assembly GCA_030867105.1 of Liasis olivaceus. Lineage (NCBI taxonomy): Eukaryota > Metazoa > Chordata > Lepidosauria > Squamata > Pythonidae > Liasis > Liasis olivaceus. The sequence continues at coordinate 64,885,802 of CM061351.1, forward strand.
ACTGTTGTGGCTGGAGGACTTTGGGAACTGGGGTTTGAGTCTGGGAAGATTCTTGCTAGAGGTTGTAGCTAATAAACATAGCTGGACTGAATTTACATGGTCTCTTGGAGTTCCTTGGGCTAGGCCTGACATTAATCTTCCCAGACTCAAACCCCAGTTCCCAAAGTCCTCCAGCCACAACAGTGTGAATTCCTCAGGGAGGTGCCAGTCTCATCCTTTTGTTCCTCCCACGCGGTTCCGGTGAGCTAAGAAAATGCTTATCTCCCTGAGCTTGGCCTTCATAATTCCATTCCATCACAGATAATGAAGGTAAGACCATCACTATTTACCATCCCAGTCACTCATCATTTTTGTAAATTTCATAAAAGATAATTATAGAAAGTTACTGGAATGTATCCACTTGGAGCATGCTGCTGAACCAGAAACAGTATAGTTACATCAAACTAATAAATGTTTATATCTGGAAACTGAATTGGGATTGACAAATAAATAACCTGCTATCTCTGGAGTCTGGATGATACTATCTATATTTGAATTACTCAGATAAGGAAGCACATCCAAATACATTTATACTTTTATCTGAATCAGATGTTTACCATTTCTCTATTGGGGGGGTAAAGCAATTATATCTTCACGGCTGATGCAGACAGCTTTATACTTCTATATACTTTATATGGAAATTTCTTGACATTATTCTATTCACCAGTTTGCAGTATGTAAGATACAAAAGAGAAACTGAAAATTGTTGTCATCTTGTACAACACATGGAAAAGTTATTCAATATTTTTATATCAAATCTAGAAAATATGGTTATATGAAATACCTTTATGCTTATAGACATACAATAAATACTAAACTTTAGAACTATAAGGTCCAGAAATATTTCTGCTACTGTTAATCATCATCATCATCATCATCATCATCATCATCATCATCATCATCATCATCATTTTCTTAGGGCTTCTTCAGGATATACTGTGGGTGGATTGGAGATAAAGGAACAAGGGCAGGGAACCCTTGAAGATGAAGGTCCAAGGGAGACAGATCCCAAGTACTTTGGCAATTACTGATGTGTGTAAATTCAGCTGTCTCAATTGTGCTGGCATAGACTTTTTGTTTCAGTACTGTTGCTCTGAGATCTGTAATGGAGTGTTACAATGCTATGCTCTTCGTTTGTCCTTGTCCTGGGTCCTGATGTCAGATTTGTGTCCATTAATTCTTTTGCACAAAGTCTGGCCTGTTTGTCCTACATAGACTCCAGAGAGTAATTGCTGGCAGATGATGGCATAACTCATCATTAGAGGAAGAGCAGTTTGGGAACAAAAAGATTATTTCAGTACAACTGAGCGTGAGGCAGTGAACTTACATTATCAATAGATTCTCAGAAGGTCTGAACAAACACAATGGGAATTGAAGAATTGCAATGTTAATTGACAAGGTACTTGTCATCTGTCCCCTTGAAGCTTCATTTGCATAACCACCCTATCTCCATCTCTCTTTTTACCCCTCTGCCTCATCCCTATGTATTTAAATCCTACATTAGTTATGCCACTCCATGCATCTCACAAAAGTTTATGCTTTATGTGTTAATCTTAAAAGATGTTACCTGATTCCTTCTGACTGTTGTATACCATGGACTAGAATGGTTATTCTTCTATAATTGGAAGGGAATATAATTTCAAAAAGGTTAAAGGAAACCCCTCAGGAATACCAAGTATTCGGAGATGGGTACAATTGTTGTCTGCCTGACTACTGCTGGTTTATTAATCTGCAGGTTAGGAGGTTCTGCTGTATGATAAATAAGAATGTTGAGGAGTTTAGGTTTTTTTCCCTTTGTCCTGTAATGTTTTGGCTGAACCCTTCAGTGTCTATTTAAACAGAACATGGGTGGTAGTTGTCCTTTTCTGATAACAACTACAAATTGGTTTTTAGTTGCTTTTCCTCATGTTATTGTTTTCAATGAAGACTTTTAAGATGTGTTAAAAGCCATTCTCTTGGCAGATTTTTCTACAAGTTGGATGGCCAGGTACAGTCAGTAGTTTATCATCCACCTACTCATTTGACTTCAGGGTGAAAAACAAGGAAGCAAAATGCTTGTCCTATAACCTTGCATTGTTTTAAATTGGAACATGGCCAACTCAGAATATTCAGCTGGAGCATTTTGTGTAGGACTATTTGGTTTTGACACATTTTCCATTTTATGTAACTACCTCTAACTTATGTAACCTACTCTAACTACCTTAAATCCTTGTGACATTTGTAGTCATAACCCTAATTCCTATTTATGTTACTGTTTTTCTGAAAATGTTCACTTATTAGGAATGCGTAAGTTAATTTGGTGGCCTCTGTGTTTTAAAAGAAAAATGATAATATAATTATGAATAAATTTCCTTTATTGTTTTCTTCTCTTGTAGCATTTAAAATCAAACTAAAGAAAAATAAATATGAAAGTTAAAGTATAAAGGAGGATGCCCTTGAATCTAAAACTTATGTACTTTGCAATGTTTACTGCAACTTACTAGACCTTCCACAAACAAATATTTACCTACAGTTCTTTCTTCTGTTTTTATTCACAGATGTATGTTCTTTGTACTGACTGCTCTGTATAAGAACAATGCTGATTAATGTCAGTGAACATCTTCACCATTTATAGTTCACTTTCAATAGACTAAAACATGTATCAGCAGTATTTTTATTCTTTTTTAATCTATTATCATGAATAAAAACATTTGATAAGCAATCTGCATAAAGGCAATTTTTTAAAAAAAGTGTCCATGTTTAGATGTTGAGCCCCCATTAATTACTATAGTTGTGAATTGTGCACTGAAATATCCACTCAAATTATATTATGTGGAAATGTTTACTTTTGATGGCAGCGGAATGTCCCCTCCCAAAACAAATGGATGCTTCAGAAGAGGAATTTTTTGCAAGGCTACAATAGAGAAGGGGAGGGTTATATGACTTGAAGGGTTATATGACTTGAATGAATAGTAATAATAATTTATTAAACTTGTATGCCGTCTGACTCACAACGACTCCTGTGGGACCCAGTATGATATAGCAGTTAAGGTGTTGGATCAGGACTGGAAAGAGCTAGGTTCTTGTCCACCCTTAGCCACAGACGTTCACTGAGTGACTTTGGGCCAATCACCAAAAGCCCACCCTCCCTCACAGCACTGTGGTTGTGAGGAAAAAAATAACTCTTGACTGCATTTATATATAAATGCATACTAACTAAAAATACTACTACATGAATTCCCTGATGGACACATAAGAAGCAGACATGAAAACTTGAATTTCAATTTAATCAATTTATTTGATAAATAACGGTACACATTATGGTTGGGTTGGGGCTCTTTCATCTTTGTCAGCACTCTCACTTTGGTGAATACAGTTGGCTCTTTAGTTCTTAAAGCAACTTGGATATGCTGCTAACTAGAAAGATGCATCAAACTGTTATGATTTTTGCCACTATATGTTTTCATGCACATGTGCCTATATCAACAGTGTAAAGGTAGAGTATCTTTAAGCAATTTATTCAGATTCAAAAGCTAGTTCCATACTTTAGCTAAATAAATTTTCTCTACTCTGCTACCCAGTAGACAAGTAAGAGGTTCAGAAGTAATCATATAAATCTCAGTCTCAGATATGCAATCAGCCCAGTACAACAAAAACTCACTACACAAGGGAGGAAAGATATACCTAAATGGGAAAATTGCAGAACCAGCATCAAGATTCCTAAGGTCCATTGGCTGTTAACTGTTCTGTTTGGCCCATTAATGTTGAAAATATATGATCTGTATTTCATACAAATAGATAAAAGAATGAAGTATCTTTTTAGTATGAGTTTACCCTGAAGTGAAGCAAGTGAATGGAACAAGAACATCTATAGCTTGTAAAAATATTTTGGAATAATGCCAAAAGAGTCTACAACAATTGTTTCCCAGTTCTCTTACCAGAACTTTAAAAGCTGTTTTGCAAGAACTGAGCACATAATTGAATATCTTACTTGTCTTCCCTTAGAAAGGTTGCATGATGAATTTCTTGTAGGTTTTATAGGTGAAATTAATCCTGCTTTTCCCAAATGCTCTGGACTTCAAACAAAATGTTAACAAAAGTGTGGGTGGGGGAGGAAGGGGAGAGAATGTTGATCATGTTTGCTGCAGTTACTCAATTCCAGAGATCATAAAAGAAAGCCATGTTATTAAATGTAAGCAGTGGAAAGATAGCATGAATGATGGTCATATTGATGTTACAGAAAACTTATTAACAGAGAAGCATTTTAAAGTGAGTTGAAATATATATATTTCTAGATAAAAATTAATTTCTGAAAGATATTCTAATTACAAGTTTTAAAATAACATAATTCAAGTTAAATGTTTAACTATACCATTGTCAGGCTCAGCCCAAGAACAACAACAAGGCGATCCAGTACAGTTCATTTCCTTTATTAGCTCACACCTAATAGACAGAATCTCGCCAGACGAAACCTATGTTAAAGCAACTAGTGGCTATAACCTGTGAGACTCTAGGGAGGGGCCAGCCTCATCCTCTTCATCTTCCCACACTCTTGCTGTGGGCTGAGGAGGTGCTTGCTCTGGAATGTCTCTCCCCCCTCCTGACAACCTTGAACTTCCATTCCAGAATCTTCCCCACTCATGTCATCCATTACAACAATAAATATCATCTCTATCTCCAAAGCAGATCCTGCACAAGAGTCAAGAGGGTCAGAGATTAATAAGGATAGACAGCTAAACTATGAAAAAATCCTGCCTATTACTGTACCTTCATTAATTTAATCATATATTGTTATTTAATGAATGTATATACCCCCCCTCAAAAAATATTTCCAAGTTAGTTCACATGAAAAAGGCACAAAATAAAAACTACATAATAAAACAGTCAATAAAAGAGTGTTACAAAGTGGAAAAATATCACTTTTTTTAGCGTTTTGGTAAATGTGGTAAAACATGTGTTACACAATGCCAGCATTGATCTTATCCTTTTAATTAAACAAGCTAGAATGAGGTATCATTTGTACAAAATTTTCTCTAATTTTCAAATTATTTTTCTAAGTAATTCTAACTCAACAAGACTAACTGTGATGGAATGTATCTATGGGCAGGAGAGTGATGTGGGAGATCAAGACTATCAGGAAGGAGGGGGTGCATTCCAAGAGGGGGGAGGAGGCAAGAGGCAACACTGTCCTCAAGTGGAGTGTGGGAAGCGAAAGAGGTTCAAGATAGCCACTCCTTAGAATCTCACAGGATATATCCACTAGTAGTATAGATTTAGTTTGGCAAGATTCTGTCTATAAGGTGTAAGAAAATAAAGGAACTATACTCAGCTTGACGGTTTCACCATTGTTCTTGGGCTGAGCTTGACACTAACCCTTTAGAAAAGTATTAATTGCATCATATTTAAATATTCTAGTTAGTGGCCTTCTCTCCTGATACATTCTTACATATATTTCTATTTGGTCATCTAATAGTATATGTTATAACTTTTAGACAAGCCCTTCTTATTAGAAATAGCCAAAATCAGTCCTTCAAAGATTTCAGGTGTTTCAATATTCATGCTTTTGCTGTAGCTCAGCAACCCCAGTTGAGTGTTGTGACTGAAGGGAGAATGGGGTGATGAATTTTTCTGCAGCTGCTCCTTCTTTGGCCAATGCACAGCTCAAGGCTGGTCTCCCTCTTCCCATTATAGTCTTCCTGAGAGACAAGGAGAGTTGGAGATTTCAACAGAGCAAAAGCCCTTATTACAGGATATCCTCCTGAACATAAGCAGAGTGCAGAAATAATACTGAGTGATTAACTAGCAGGGCATCTCATTAAAAATGAATGCTCATAACCAAAAGGAATATAGTTGTTTGGATGCAGAGAATGGACTTAGTTCAGCTATCAGCATCCATAGATCCAGAACTAGCAAAAGAATCCATGGCAGCAGCACTATACAACCCACCCAACCAAATCAAATATATTCAGATTGAAATACCCAGAATCATGGACCTCATCAAGCTCTGTCTCACTACCTACTTTCAGTTTGATGGACAAATATATCAACAAATCAGAGGAACACCCATGGAATCACCACTCTCAGGACTCATAGCAGAGAGCATAATGCAGCATCTAGAAACTATAGCACTCCCACACATACAACCAAAAGTATGGATCCAGTATGTAGATGACAGTTTTGTCCAAAAAAAAAAAAGGGAACAACTAGAGAAAACACATGAAACTATTGACAACATCTTCAAAGGAATAAAATTAACAAGGGAAGAAGAAAACAACACACTCCCCTTCCTGGTTATCCTCATCAGCAGAGGAAACAATGGCAAATTAGAAATACAAGTCTATCAAAAAAAACCCCACACTAACCAAGTGTGCCATTACCAAAGTAACAACCCAACCTGCCATAAGAGGAGTTGTGTAAGAACATTATGCAGATGAGTACAAATGCACTGCAGCAACCCAGAACAGCAGAAAAAGGAACAGACCACCTATTCAACATCATCCAACAAAATGGATATCCACGCAACTTTATCAAAAAGTCCCTGACCACTCAACCCACTACAGCACAACCAACACAGGCTTTGTAAAGGATAATATTGCCATATATCAGAAACATCTCAGAAACAGCCAACAGACTATTGCAAGTACATGGCATCACTGTAGTACACAAACCAAACAAAGCCCTCCAAAACATTTTAAATAAACCAAAAGATCCAGTAGCCCAAGAAGAAAAAACAGGAGTCATATACAACATACAGTGTAAGGACTGTAACAGCCACTATGTAGGAGAGACAGGCAGAAGACTAGCAGAGCGCATTCATGAACATCAGCTAGCAGTCAGAAGACATGATGAAAACTCCTTAATCTCACAACACATGGACAGACTCAACCATAGTTTCAACTGAGAAACTGTCAGCATCCTAGACGAAGCTAAATCCAAAAACACTAGGGAATTCCTGGAAGCTTGGCATTCGGACACATCAGCCATCAATAGACACATAGAGATAAACTGCATTTACACACCATTCAAAAGAGACAATAAAAAAGCTAAGAAGGAAACAAAAAGACCAGAACACATCCGCTCCAGCAGTCAACACCCAGATAAGCTGGGATTAACACCAGGCAGACAATCAAGCAGACAACAATACCTTAATCAAGGAACCACCAAGGAGAAAACCACACTCCCACCAAAACTGGCAGGGCAAGCTACTGTATATAAACAGGGAGCAAACCCCACACTTATTCACACTGATGATGCTACCTAGTTGGGTGATGATGGGTCTGCAAGCAAACAACCAATCTCAGAGAGCACCAAGGACTCCACAATTCTTTCTATCTAAACTACATATTGAAGAGAAGAAGGGGGGGGGGGGGGGGGAAGACCACTATGAAGTCTGAAGCTCAAGAAGGAGGGAGAATAAGTTGTCTTGGTCTCTTAAACACAGAGATTTAACTACCAATAGACCAACAAGCCTGTTTTGAGAAACAGACAGAGGGACAATGTGTGAAGACCCTTCCCCTCATTTACCTCTTGCCATTTGCCCTACTGTTCAAATAGGATCATAGGTGCAAGTAGATGTTCAACAAGGAATGCAAGCTACAAGTGGCATCTGGATTTCTGCCTATTTTCTTTTCCTTATTACCAGAACAAAAGCAGCTTCAAAAACTAAACTTGATTTGATCACAGATGAGAGGGCTGACTTGGTGTGTATTACTGAGACCTGGCTGGGTCCAGATGGGGGCTCCCCCTGTTGGAAATGTGCCCAGATGGGTTTTGGGTATGACATCAGCCAAGAACCCAGGATGGGGGTGGTGGAATGATGATTGTCATCCAGGAATCCCTAACAATTTTCAGGGGGCCCTGCTGTACCAGTTACTGGATATGAGACCCTGTTGATCAAGTTGGGCTCTTAACTGCCATTATTGGAGCAATAGTGATGTGCAATGGAGTTGGGGGAGCTCTCTGTAGCTCCCCTGTTATGGCCAGATCACACCCTAGTAACCATGAGATTCTCCGGTGCTACCCCCACTGCAGGGAGGTAGGACCTATTCAGTCAGTCTGCCCTCAGTGACTGATGGAACCTGATGGGTTCCAGATGGAGCTCGGATTGTTCCTGATGGTCTGTTGCATGGTCCAAATAAGTCCTGGAATAAGGGGGGTGGAGGCCTTGGATAAGATTGTGCCCATGAAACCTCTCTCTTCCTGTGGATCCCATCGCTCTCCATGATTTACAGAAGAGCTGAGGGAGATGAAGCAGGTTAAGAGATATCTAGAACACCACTGAACTCATAGGATTATTATGAACATAGAATGAGGAGAGAGGATACTATGTATATTGAATATGCCTCTTAAAAAATTGTTGAAATAATTTTGAAACAAAAATACATATATCTTATATCCTTGGTTTTACGAACTCCCAATCTTTGTAACAGGAATCTTCCCTGCAGAAGTTACCTGTACCTGATTCCTCTGCATCATTTCTTTTACTCCCTATGGCGCTGTTCCAAAGGTTGTTTTAATTTTTAAATTAAAGAGATGGTGCTTGCCTGTAATACTCAAGCTTAAGGGTCTGATTATGTGTACAGTCAATTTTCCTCACTAATGAGCACAACTGGACAATTCATATTAGCTAATAGAAAGGGAAGGCTATCAGGGCTTGTAAATGGATCCCAGTATCTCCCCTTCAGTCTCTCATTAATTTGAATTTGTTATTGTGAAAATAAAACTATAAAGGTGAAGCAGTGCTCTGTACTATAGATCTGTTGCTTTATTTACAGACAAAGAAATCAATATCCATACAATTTACTACAGCATGGTTGGTAAGCATTATTTTCTTCAATTAATATTCAGTAAACATTTTAATACCTAGCATCATTTCTGTCTTTCGGAAGAAATAAAAGAGGAAAAGAAGATGGTGGGTGTCTGTGTTTCTAAAATGAAATGGGATGGCCAGAATTTTGCATGGCATATATTGCTGTGAGTCCCACTTGTTTATTCTTATTTTCATTTATTTAAGTTATTTGTTTTAATGGAAAAGTTTAAAACTGTATTTTGCTGATAAGCTCAATAAATTCCACAGGTTTCCTTCTTGTCTTTCACTTATTTTTTACATGAAACAGCTGTAAAAGGGCTTCAGAAGTTTTAGCACTGGATTCCATCAATGCACGGATGATTCCCAACCTTTTTCTTTCTTTCTTATCTAATTCCACTGTCAAGCCATTGTACTGCCAATTGTCAAAGCACTGGCCAGATGCCCAGGCAATTGGTTCTTTTAGTTCTTTTAGATCCAGAGACAATGAACACACCAGTAGGTAAGGAGATTTGAAGCTTTATTGTTAACTCTAGCAAACAGATTTACACAGGAATATAAGAATTAGCAGATAGAATTAAACAGAAATACATAAGCATAGTATAAAAGCATAACATACCAAGCAAGGCGATAAAACTCTTCCACTACTGCCAGGAGCTATCATAAGGCAAAGCGGAGAGATCCCAAGTTAGATAACGTGGCTTCTAGTCTCAAGGCCTATGTCCACGCTCCAAGGCTCAAGGGGCAACGCCAGAGTTTTTATCAAAGTCTGGCACTACAATATCATGACTTTGTTTCCATGGAACCGAGAAGCTGTGGGAGCCCAACCTTGACCAGATGTTACACCTGCTCATCATGTGAACCAAGAGCCTGGGAACTGTATAGATAAGCTAGTGCTTAATCTAAACAACCCTGAGAGTTTTCTCTTCTCCTCATGCTTTGAAGTAAAAATGAAAAACAAGCCAGCTAAACATTGTTATGACTCAGAGTGAACTTTCTTAACATGTGCAGGAGAAATCAAAACATGTCACTTAAACTCCTTGAAATAACAATGGTTTTCTGCATTGCCACTACAAGTATATCTGCGGAGTCCTTGGGGTTCTCTGAGCTTGGTTGTTTTCTTGCAAATGTTTCATTACCCAGCTAGGTAACATCTTCAGTGCTAGCAACAAAGCTCAAAGAACCCCAAAACAACCAAGCTCAGAGAACCCCAAGGACTCCACAGTTCAACCCGGAGCTACAATGTTCGCTTTTATTAGTACAAGCATATCCTCAGCAAGTCTTAGAATCAGATATCGAATTGGACCTATGTCTGAAATGCCTTATATTCTTAAGGTGGAACCTTAAGAATATTAAGAATATTCTTTATTGCTAGTACCACTGAGAGAGCCACTGCTTAAGCTGTATTCAACTTACTCTAATGTTACAGTGGTTAAACTAATAGGCCTTATTATATTTAGTTCGATTTTACATAAATCTGGTGTTAGCAGTATTGATAAATGTTTTTAGCTCAATAATACATTTAATTACAGTTGAGCACAGAGTGGAAGTGTATGGATTTTACTGGCAAATATAAACAGTTGAAAGCTAAATTAAGACATTCTTCAAGATTTTTTCTGCCTAATTAAAGCACAGAAACATTGTCTTTCAGTAAAGAAATTAGCAGAGAGGAAAAGTTGTACTTTCAATGTTCATATTTAAATTGCTTCAGATAATACAACTGCTTTGATAGCAGTAAAAACTAATGGCAGGTACAAAATATGCAATGAAACCCAGAAAAGGTGCAGAACAGGAGAGGGAACAGCATAACTTAGATTTTGCAGATACTGCATTAAATTATGAACAGCCTTCCTCTTCTGCATGCCCATAATAATATAGATTGCTGGACATTATACCCACATATTTGGTCTATGGTTTTGAATGATAATGTAAATCATATGGCTATAAAATAATGATGCAGCATGGAATGAAAGATGAATGATATATCAATAAATCTTCTTATTCTGCTAAAGGTTTGGAAAAGAAACTTTTGGTATGGATGTATCCTACACTAACAAAATATAAGCATATAAGGAGGAAAAGGATTATCTGGACCCCTGTCAGTCAGGATTCAGGTCCGGTTATGGGACAGAAACAGCATTGGTCGCACTTTTAGAAGATCTCTGGCGAGAGCGGGATGGGGGGAGTGCATCCATCCTTGTTCTTCTTGACCTCTCGGCAGCTTTTGATACCATCGACCATGGTATCCTTTTGGGTCGGCTGCAGGAGTTGGGGCTGGGTGGCACAATGTTGTGCTGGTTCAGCTCCTTTCTCCAAGGCCGAACCCAATCGGTGTTGATAGGGAGCGAGAGGTCCAGCCCCCAGCCCCTACCTTGTGGGGTGCCACAGGGGTCAGTGCTTTCACCGTTCCTGTTTAATATCTACATGAAACCGCTGGGTGAGATCATCCGGCACCATGGGGTGAGGTATCATCAGTATGCTGATGATACCCAATTATACATCTCCATCCTAGGTGCTTTAAGTGATGCTGTGACTGCCCTCTCGCAGTGCTTGGAGGCTGTGGGGGCCTGGATGGGGGACAACAGGCTTCAGCTGAACCCTGGTAAGACGGAGTGGCTGTGGATACGGGGAGCCTCAAGATCTAGGAGCTTGTCATCTTTGGTTCTTGACGGGGTTGCACTACCCCAGTCAGACCCGGTGCATAATCTGGGGGTTCTCCTGGACTCACAACTCCTGCTCGAAGAGCAGGTGGCAGTCGTGGCTAGGAGGACCTTTGTACGACTTCGTGTTGTGAGGCAGTTACGCCCCTTCCTGGATCAGGAGGACCTCCGCATGGTCACTCATGCCCTGGTCACCTCCAGGTTGGACTACTGTAATGCGCTCTACATGGGGCTACCCTTGAAGAGTATCCGGAAGCTACAGCTGGTGCAGAATGTGGCGGCGTGGACAGTTCTTAATGCCCCTAGGAGGGCACATATAACACCGCTATTATATGAGCTGCATTGGTTACCAGTTTGCTTCCGGGTCCAATTCAAGGTGTTGGTTATCACCTTTAAAGCCCTTCATGGCACGGGACCAGGTTATCTGAGGAACCACCTCGCCCCGGTCATTTCAGCCCATCCCACTCGGTCCAGCAGAAGGGGCAGGTTGCAGACCCCACCAGTCAAGGAATTTTGATTGGTGGGATCTAGGCAGAGAGCCTTTTCTGCTGCAGCGCCCGCCCTATGGAACATCCTGCCTCCTGAGGTACGGTGTGCCCCCTCCCTCATGGCCTTCAGGAAAGGGATCAAATTCTGGCTCTGCCAGAAGGCATGGAGGCCAGAGGGGGGCCCACACCTGTGGAGATGGCTGGTGGGGTGATGGGTTTGTCCCCCCCCCCCCCAGCATCTTACAGGTTTTTAGTTTTGGCTAAAAATCATAGGAGGTTTTTAGGGCATTTTTAATATATGTTTTTAATTATTTATGGATTTTATCCATGGTTGGAGGGACTTGTGTTTTTTCTTCCTTTTTTATTGTTGTGAGCTGCCCAGAGTCACCCGTTGGGGGAGATGGGCAGCATACAAGTCTGATAATAAATAAATAAATAAAATAAATATAAGGCAGAATAAGGAAGTTTTATGCACATCCACAATGGATGTGCATAAAACTAAGAAATTGAATTTAAAAAAATCTCAATAAATAAATGTAACACATATTGACTTATTTTCTAATCCTCTGATCATTCCCATTGCCAACTAGTGTTACAAAGGGAGGAACTTTGCATTTATCTCTTATTTCTATTATATTTCAGTCTGTAACTTTAAGCCTATTTCTGTAAACTATTAAGATTATTTGAAATTTTATTTATGTCTTTTAAAATATTAGCTATTCCACCCAATTTTGTTTCATTGGAAAATTTGATAAAGATCCCCCTGATATTTCTACTTTTAAAAAAAATTCTACTTCAAATATAACACAGAAACAATTGTAGGAGTGAGTCCATGCAGTGAAAGATGGGGGGGTCTCAACCCTTCTGTTCCAGAAGTCTTATGGGGTATGACCCCTCTGCCTTGGAGTACCTGTTTGGTAATTCCATTGGCACCACTTATCTTCTTGAAGATGCCATTACCTGGTATCATCCCCTTTATTCCCAGCTTATGTTCTCAACTCAGTACAATGGAATCATCATCATCATCATCATCATCATCATCATCATCATCATCACCACCACCACCATCATGTGGAAATGAATAGGAACAAATCAGCCAAGTTAAAATCAGAAGAGGAATATTTCAGAGTAATTTCCTCTCACCATTCTTATTCTTAACATCACTGATTCCACTAATTTTGAATAAAATATTCCATGGATATCAGGCAGCAAAGAGCCCAGTAAAGCTTTCCTACCTCCTGTATATGGCTGACCTGAAACTATATGGAAAATCACAATTAAAAATTGATTCACAACTCCATATACTCAAAATGTATAGCTATGGATTTTCAGCTAGATAAATGTGCTTCATTAGTAGTGAACAAATGAAAATTGGTTAAAAGTGATGGAATTGAAGTACAAATTAAAAACATATTAAGAAATCTTGCACCAGAAGATAGTTACAAATATCTGGGCATCCTATAAACAAATAACATTAGATGCCAAAGCCAGGGTAACCAAGGAATATATAAGAAGGGTAAAGAAAGAAATTGAAGCCTAAAGGTGGAAATACTATTAATGCCTGGGCTATGCCATTTCTTCAATTCTTTGCAGGAATTATAAACTTGACATATGCTGACTTAGAAGCACTAGATTGAAAGACTCAAAACATTATAATCATCAACCATGCACGAGACTCAGATACTCAAGCTGATAAGTTGTATTTGCCCCACAGTGAAAGCAGACATGAAATTCTCCAAGTATGGCAAACAGTTGAAGAAGAAAAAAGGGGCTCTTTCTGAATAAGCTAAGGGTAGTCAAGTAGATATACTGAATGATTTTTTTATGTGCCATCAAGTAAGTCAGTGTCAACTCTTGGCGACCACATACAGTAAATAGATTTTCTCCATGACAATCTGTCCCTAACCTGGTCTTTCCAGTCTTAAGAAGATATACTAAATGACCTAATAAAGGAAGGCATATTGAAAAGCAGTGAAATCAAGCATGTATATAAGAACAAGCAGCTGTTGAAGGGAAGAAAAAAATGGCAAAAGAAGCCATTATATGGTCAACACTTTAACAACATCTAAGAAAAGGTTAATAATGGCAATTTTTAAAAAAATAAGAAACATTAAAGAAGGAAATTGAAAGGCTCCTTTTAGCAGCTCAAGAACAGTCACTATGAACAAGTGTAATGAAAGCTAACATTGAGAAAACTCAGAATTATAGTAAATGCCGATTATGAAAGGAGGAGACTGTTAAACACCTGGTATGTAGATGTAAGAGATTGTGCAGATGGAGTATCTGGAAAGACAGAATAAAGTGGCCATCTTGATTCCTTCGAATGTTAGTAAAAATTATAACTTACCAGGAAAAAAGAATTGGTGCAATATTGAAAAAGTGGTCAAGAATGAAGATGTTAAGTTCTTGTGGAACTTTCAAAGACAATCTGATGAACATTTTTGTTCATAATAAGCCACACATGATGTAGTTACAAAGAAACAAGTATGGATAACTGACATTGCACTAGCTGGAGATAGAAGGGTCAATGAGAAAGAACTAGAAAAGATAGGGATATCTTTCTGTTAAAAAAAAAAATCTTCAAATAGAGATTGAGCAAATGTGGAAAAAGAAAGTAGTAGTAGTGCCAATAGTGGATTTGGAAAAGCACTAAGGATAGAATCTCAACTCAGCAATTGCAAAAGAAAGTAAGCTTGCATATGTGTGAAACAAGCACCACAAATCTCTCTCTGGGTTAGTCAGAAGTAAAGTTTTATTGGAAGCATTTGCAAAGGCTGGTGGGCTTCATTGCAAATAAGAAGCCACCCTTCTTACAGGTTTCGGCACATTTTATACAACCCTAGGCCGATGCTCAAACTTCCTCATTTCCCCCATTGGCCGAGGTACTCTGAGGTCACAATCTTTCCGGCCGCTCTAGGATTTCTTCCTGGTCCCTCCCACCTCATCTATGGTAATTGCTCAAGGTTTCAGCTAATTGCATTATACTGAAAAAGATTGCTCCAAGTTAATTTGTATTTACATTGTCCCACACAAGGAGACAACTTCCTCTCCATCTGCCACTATTTGATAACCATAACACTTAACACTACTTCCTTATCTCTCACACCGCTGCACTCTTAGCATGCTCAAGTTACTATTTCTTTGTCAATAATAACATATTTTATCCATCTCTTACACATAGAGACAATGGACATCAGAGTCAATAAACCAGAATTAAATACACAGAAACGTTACACATGCTACTCCCAGGTTCGGCTTATGGTCACTCACTCACACACTCACAGCCTGTTGAGGCACGTGGATCTTGTCAGCCCCCCTTGCTTTCTACCTGGGTTTTCCAAATAGGTGTGGCTAGAGCAGACAAGACACACAGCCCTGGTCAACAGCCAGGAAATAATTAGAGATACACACAAATCACTTCCAACTGAACACTGAGGCACAAGAGGTTCTTTGTAATACATGGAGACCCAGTGAATTTAAAGTAACAGCAAAACTTTACTGGTTGCAAGGTACATTTGCTCTTTCTCATACACACACATGTGCTCATCCACAGTTACCTATGTCCTTCCCAACTAGGCTGCCAGGCACTAGCTAGAGGGACGGAAGCCACCAAGTCTGGATCCAAAGATGACCCAGATGACTCAGACAACTCAGACGACTCACAGTGGGCAGGCTTTGGGACCCTTTTTATTCCCAAAAGTCCTTGTTTTGTTGATTCTCAAGTCTGGCAGCTGTTGATGGGCTTGGTGTTTCCATGTGCTCAGGCTCACCTTCTTTTGTCTGGTTCAGGTCACATTTTTCCTTTGTTTCCTTAAGGACTTCCTTCCTTCTTATCTACCTTCCCGAAGGGATCTCATAGACAAGATTCCTGGCTTTTGTCCTCTCTGCTTGCAGCTAATTTCTCAGGAAAAAATCAAGTATCCTGAGGACCCATAAGGGTCTCATTAGTATTCTCCAAGTCTAAACTGCTCTGTTGGAAGATGGATGATAAAAGGTGCCTATACATCTTGTTTCATTTCATGCTTTAGAACCTGACCTGACTTGGAGCCTCTTCTAGTGTCAGATAAGTCATTTACTGTATCTCTGGCACTTTGCTTTTGCCTCCTTTGGAATCTGAATTTCAGTCGGATCACCCAACTTGTTTCTGAATCTTCTGAGTCTTGTGTTGGAGCACTAGCCTTGTATCAAAACTGTAGAATTATTCACTTTAATTATGAGAGAGAGAAGTATTATTTCTGAATATTTATTTATTTATTTATTTGCCCCTAAATCTACAAACCTCAGAATAGTTCAACAATTGTAAGAAAGGCTTCATTTGCCTCATAGAATATACTACTGAGAGATTTATCATTTTGTTATAACACTCATGGGACTTCACCTACAGTTTCAGTCCACAATGAAAAAAGAAAGATTTTTCTTGATAAAGTCATGTACCAAATGGCTGTGCTGCTCCTTAGAAGCTGCAGGGCAGCAGGAGGGAGAACCTTCCAGAACCATAGTAGATTCAGGTAATTGGGACATTAATCAACTGAATGCATAAAGCAAGCATTTGTGCAGGCTTTAAGTTGGTTGTTTCTTAGTGTTTTATTGTGATACTAAACAGTAACCTTTCTAAGACACTAGCCTCATGTACATAATACATCAGAGCAATGACTAATAGCCATTAACAATGACCGTCATAGGCAAGAAACTGTTATAATTCATTCTTCACAAAGAATCCTAAAATTGTACAGAATATCTCTTATGGGAGATTCACCTTTGAATGTTCTGTAATTAGAGGCAAAACCCATCAAAGATAATTCAAACTGTCAGCCAATTCAAAGGTCTAAGTCTGTGGCTGGACATCAGGATAGAGACAATTGTTCATGTTGCTTTCTCTTATCTATTTCCTGCTCCTATTATAATGGGAAGTCATATAAGGACATAAGGACACTTCATTCTGCTGTCACAATTTATTTGAATTGTATATTATTTGAACCCTTTGAATTGCTTCAAGGAAACAAAAAAATGCTGTCATATCCCTACCCAAATTCTTACCATAAATGTATGCATTGTGGGAATTGCGTTCTTGTGGAGGCTTATATATTGATAAGCAATGTAATCCTATGCACATCTCAGAAGTGTTACAGGATTGCAAACAAATATATTCATAATGTAAATATAATAGTAATTATAGCAACAGCGATAGCTTCTCTTTAACCAGGTTAAGATTGGCTTAGGCCAAGATAGCTGTTATTATTCATGTTGTGGCCAGTAAAAAACTAGTTATTTTAGTTATAGCAAAAGTGTAGTGGGAAGGGAAGGGAAGGGAAGGGAAGGGAAGGGAAGGGAAGGGAAGGGAAGGGAAGGGAAGGGAAGGGAAGGGAAGGGAAGGGAAGGGAAGGGAAGGGAAGAAACAGAAATATATTTAGTGACCATTCTGAGAAAATATAGTAGCCAACATTTTTGGAATGAACCTGTATCCTGTAGAGGTCTCTGATCCTCCAAATACAGTTGCCAAGAGTCACACTCTCTCTTCTCCACCAACAGTGAAAGTAACCAGCACAGGGCAGGATGACTTTCCCTGTTCATCACAAGTCAGAACATAGGCCAGCTCACTGGTGCAGAGCATGTACCTTCTGAAAGATTATGTTGAAACTTGGGGTAGTGATGTATACATATAAGGGATGGGATATTATGCAATTTTATTATAATTATGTATTTTGAATTATCAGAAAATATTTTAAATTCTTAAACTTATAAAAGGAAGTATGTATCGAACAGTTTAAGTAGGGAAGCAGATAGGAAGACTTAGATAAGTGCACAGGGGCAGAATATATAGAGACAATAGTAGTACCTCTGTGCAGACACAGAAGCAAAAAAGAGAAAGGATAGGCAGAATCATGTAAAAGTTAATAAAAAGACTAACTTTAAGCTAGGATGGTCATTTTTGACTAAAAAAATTCCACTTAAAATATGACAGTAATTCATTAAGGGGAGCTCAGCTAGAACCAGAGAAAGAGAGATTAATTTCTTTCTCTCTCTCGCTTTCTTATAGCACAAACTTAAACACCCCAACAACATTAAATTTTGCAGGGGCTAATGAAGCTCAGGAAATTCTGAAGAGAGGAATTTCAGCTAAATCTGGATCTTGCCTTCTGTAGCATCCTTTGGCTAATTTCATTGATTATATACACCAATGAGCATCAACACAGCATTTGAAGTGTTTCAGCTTAGGGAAGATTTCAAATATAAAAATAATTGCTGATAGCATCTTCCTTGTTGGAGGAGATGTTAAAACCACTGCAACAAGAAACCATTACAAAAGTTGCTATCTTCTTGGAGTAGTGCAGGAAATGAAGTATAAAACTGAATCCAGGTAAGGTACACCTAAGAATGAAACAAGTGCCTCATACTGGACATCTTCTGATATCTTCTATAAGCTGATCATGGGAAAGATGAAGCAGGCTGACAGATTTTGAGACCTGTAGTTGTGGCAGGTGTCCAAATATTCTTGGGGATGGTTAACTACCTGGCAAAGTTTTGCAAAGGTCTGGAAGATTACTGTGAACCACCCTGGCAGCTGACATGCAAGGAAGTTGAATGGGAGTGGTCAGAATGTAATCAGCAGGCATCTGGCAAGTTTAAGGACACAATATCCAAGACCAGTGTCCTCACATATTACAGACCTGGGGAACAACTTGTGTTACAGAGTGATGCATCAGAGACAGGTTTAGCAGCTGCTTCATTTCAGCCACAGCAACCTACTGCACATGCCAACTGAGTATTATCTGAAACTGTACAGGGTGACTGGCCAATTAAAAAGGTATTTTTGGCCAGATGGTATATGTTCATTCATTCCATAAACCTCTGGAAATCATTATGAGAAAAGTTGAATGCTGCGAAGAGATTTAGATGGCTGTGATAACATTATGAGAACACTCTACTTGAAATAGTGCTACTACTGGTTGGCCCAATGCCTTGATCTCAAATCTGTGCAAGATGCATCAGAGGCTAGGGCTGTCCAAGAAAAGGAAAAAGGAGGTGACTGAATCTGGCTGTTCTTCCCAAGAGTCTCTTTGTCAGGCAAGGATTCAGAAAGATACTGAACAGCGTGCAAGTCCTCTCTAATTGGATGGGGGGGGGGGAGGGAAGAAGGGAGGAAGGGAGGAAGGGAGGAAGGGAGGAAGGGAGGAAGGGAGGAAGGGAGGAAGGGAGGAAGGGAGGGATTTCAGCAGTTCTTAGTGAGATGGGTTTCCTAAATTATATCATCCTAGATATGAGCTTGAAAAAAAAAGTATGCATCAACCCAGAAATAAAACTGAATATTGGTATTCTGGTTAATGACACATGTTTCCAGCTAAGTGGCCAGAGTGAAATGGCTCTGTTTGACAAGTAGCTCTGTTGTAAGGAAATCTTTACTATTATGTAATATATTTATGTTTGATGGCATACCACATAGTCTTGAGACACTTGAGACTTTTCAATCAATATATGAAAAGGCTTCAGCACTGTAGCCCTTAAGCTAATAAACTAGTTCTCATGTAATACCTGTGACAATCGGAGTTTGAGACCTCTATTTTGCATTTACAATGATATAAAATTTCTGTCTATGGTGTTAGTGTCTGTAATAGCCTGTGTTGTGGGTTAAGAAGCAGAAAGATAGATCAAATCAAAATGGAAAGAATGAATAAATCATAATTTTATATTTCATTCATCAAATGATGACAAAGCCCCAGCTCTTTTGCATATTAATGAATGGTTGTCATTCATTCCTATGAGCCAAAGCAGAACACATCATTTAAAATACTGCAGTGTGAAACAGCCCTCACAATGCCAGCAATATATAAGACATTTTGGCTGTAAAGACTAAAGGAAACAGATGAATTTTGTAATGTTAAAGACATTGAGCCTTTGTTGTACTTCTATGAACTGTAAATATGGAAGGTTGTTTTGGTTTGCTTTTATTTCTTCTGGTCTATTGTCTGTCATTTGGTCTATTTGCTGTTGAGACAGATATTGGCAATTACAGTAAGACTGTTTTTTTATGCTTTTGCTTACTTGAAATTCAGTCCAATATTCCATAGTCTTTTTATGCTACTGTATTATACATACACTTAAATTAGAAACAGTGGCTGAATTTCATGTATCAACTACATGTTACAGAAAGAGCATTATATTACAAATGAATCTGAGAAAGGAAGAACTTTATCCAACCATCACTGACTTAATAGGAATTCAGTATTTTGTTTCTTGCAAAGATCAAATTCGTGTGAAATCAAAAGGAAAGTATAATATGAAATGAGACATATTATCTTAAAAGGATTTTTTGGACTTATTTGGTGGTATGGGGATTGAATTGAACTAAAAAGAGTGATATGGAATACTAATAATAGGGAATACTACCTGAAGTTATTACATCAGGAATGAGCAGTCAGAATTGAATGGCTTTCAATCAGAATTGACATTAATCATTGACCCATCATGATCCCCCAAACCTGAACAGGGTCAGAGTACTGAGCTAGTGTGGATGTCTTGACAGGGCCAAACTTTTAATGTATTTGCATGCTCGTTTCCATTATTATAGTACTTGAAGTTAATTACAATCAACAATTCAAGCGAACAATTCAGTACAGTATAAAACAATATAAAAGCAACACAGTTAATTTAAAAAGTAAGGGACATAAGAACAAAATAAAACAAAAACATTCCTATAGAATTCATCCACAAAAGGCCTGCATGAAAAGGTCTTTAAAGATGCCAAAAGGTGTAAGACACCTCATGGATTTCAGGAGGTGGAGGCTTCCAGAATGAACAAGTTGTTACTGAAAAAAAAAACCTGGTAGTTTAGGACAAAATATGTTGTGTATTAGGACAACTGGAATTAGGTAAATACATCTGTAATTGCCTTTTCAAGGACTCGAGAAATAATAAACCCCGTCAGCTTGGCCAAAAAACATTTAGAGGGCCAAAATATGTTGATAAAACCAGGAAAAGATACTAGGAGACATGCATAGGCTCTGGAAGCCAAGGGCAGTCTAGCAATAACACTCTAAGAAACTATGGTCATGAAATACTGTACTGCTTCTTTCTTCTCTCAAAACTACCATTGTCTCTTTTACCATTACCTCTTTAAAGAGGTACCTCTTCACCTCATAGTTCCACCATATCTACTCACTAAATACCTGGTGTGCTGCTGTAGCCAATCAAATACTTTGCTGCTGTATCTAATCACATGCATTCTACTTTGCATAATACTGTATAATGAGATTGTGACAAGTTGGATCAGGTCAGGCAACAGACACTGCAAGGAATGACTACAGGAATGTACCATATTCTTGTAGGGTATAATAACAGAATCTTGAAAGCCTGCCAGAGTTTCCTTCTGCCTCCTGTTTTTCCAAATAGAATCAAGGTGGGGTTACTCTGAGTCTCCTTCTCATGTCCCCTCTTTTCCCAGGACTGGATTGTTCACTTTGCCCTAATGGTTCTCCTAACAACTCTTGCATACTTTTGTCAAAGCTATCTCTGCACTCTACACCATCTCCCCTACCAGAACCAGTCTCCACTCCTGCATGCAAAGACAGCCCAGGTAAGTTGCTGTAGGAAAATTACAGATTCATTCCCCTCACCCTCACTTGGTAGCTCTCCAAGGTCAACAGACAAGTCTTGAAGCACAGAGCCAGGTGGAATTGGGAAACTCACTTTCTCTTCTTATTGCACAGCAACCAGTACTGGAGAATCTGTCATGGTAAGAAGCACAGAATCATCTTCATTCTAGGACTCATTGTCCATTGGAAGTGGTGCAAGGTCATGGATTGAGGCTTGTGCAGGAATTTCAGATAGAACTAGTGTATAGTGTGGAGTGTGGGCATATGTCACCCTTTCCCACAACCTCTCCAGTTTGGGGTAGCCCTTCCAGTGAATTCCAAATGTCTCCTCCTATGGTATAGAATCCAAAATACTTTCTTCTTTCTGTTCTTCTTCTCCATCCACCAGAAAGTGTGTGTGTGTGTGTGTGGGGGGGGGAATAGAGAGAGTGAACCATTTTTTGACACAAGACACAGGCAGTTTCCTTAAGAACAAACAGTGACCAATAGAAGTCCAGCTGGATCTTCACTGAAGCAGGCAACTGGAAACAAAAGGTCACTGGGTTAATTTGCTGGATAACTGGTAAGGGGCCAATAAACTTTGCATCCAGTTAAACCACATAGAGCTTCCCCAGCACTTGGTATTTCACCAGATAAATTGACACCCTCTGAGAGTTGGCAGATTATGGATGAGAAATCTGGTCCAGGATGGCAAAATTCAATTATGATTCTTCTGTACAACCCATGGAAATTAACAAGAACAGCACAGAATAATAACATTATGCTATAACATCCTAGGCCCAGATATTTATTTTGTTTACAGCCATTTCTGTAAGTTACCACTAATTCTAAGATATGGCAGTGCATTTAATTCATTCTAATGAATTAAATCCATTCTAAATCAGAGTGGGTTAACATATGTTGTTTCATCAAACTCAGAAAACAGAAAAATGTCAAAAACAACATTTCAGAAAAACAATTGCTTTTCACCATATGTGGTCACAGTTGAACCTCCAGAAAGTTTTGCAAAAGCTTGTTTACTCGTCGTGATCTTTCCTTTGTAAATATTTTTGGAACTCAAATAGGCTTAATTTTTCCAATTATGGCTTAATCCTGGTACTGCAGGTGTTTGCAATTTCAAATAAATAGGTTCTGCTGGTAATTTTCATTCATAGGAAGGTCATGTCCAGCATGAAGAGATCAAAACCTTCAGCACGGTTGTGTCTGAGAAACTAATGCACAGATTACTCCAATTTCATCCAGCCTGAGGGGGAAAACATAGTTTGTTATTTTCTTTTTGACAACTAAATGTGAGTTACAACAAAGCCATGCTGCTAATGGTCAGATCTTTGTGCCATATTCTGTATGGAAAATGTTTTCCAGGATCTAAAACTGATTTACTATGCCTACTCAAGGCTACAATGGGGTTTAAAGATAAATAACCACCACACTGAAAATGCATACTTTGTTCTTTTGCAAAGTGCTGCTAAACTTGTAGCTCTGTTTCTGTACTTGAGGCAAATTTGGTACGAAGGAAAGAGAGGAAAGGAAAGCTATCTGTTTAATCTGGTAGAAGTTTCCAAAGTGTTTTGATTTTAGTATTATAACCATTCAATCTCCTTAGATGTTCTAAAGCCTCCTGATATTCAATGCTCAACTATTCATTTGCAGAAGTTCACATCCTTCTTGAACTAGTAAAACAAAAGAAAATGCTGGCATTTAGTGCTTGGCCTATCACAACTGTATGTATTTGTACACTGAGTTGTGACAGGCCAAGCACAAAATGCCAGCATTTTCCTTCATTTGAAAAGAGAAACCATGCCTGCCAGTGTTTACTTTCTTCTGGTTAGTTATATTTACTACTAATAAGAATAGAAATACATACATATGAAGAATTTGATTTCAGTGAGATCTGTGGGAATATGTTATTGAAAAATCAATGAATTGCAGTTTTATGAAGGAAGTTTAGAAATAGTCTGAATGTTTGGAATGTCAGGAATAGTTTAAGTGTACAGAATGTCAGGAATAGTCTGAATGTACGGAATATCAGGTGGTACAACACCTGGATGAAGACACAAGAAAAAGAGCGAAGGTAAAAGATAACATTAAATTGAACAAGAATCTGTAGCAAGTGAAATAATTAACCTAAATTTTACTCCTTGTATCATCCTCAATTTGAGGATGTAATCAGGTCATATAGATCACACTAATTTGGTACTGATTAGTGGTATAACCAATCTGAGCCTTTCATTGCCATCTCAAAGATGGAGAAAGGCAACTGCTTATTTGGATGCAAGGCCAGATGCCATTTCCTTAATACTCTTGAGTTTTCTGTATCATACAAATGGCTCCATCTTGTTTGTGATGTATTTATATCTCTTGGTGTGTTGGCTGAATTGTACTTATCCTGTAACTATTTTTAATTATATTGTAATTATTTGTAGTTATTTTGTAAATTGTTCTAGTTTAATTTACTGTATTTTGTTGTGTTGTTATATTCTTTATTCTGTGAGTCACCCAGAGTCAGTTGGAGTCAGGTCACATCAACACTGAATAAATTAAATTGAATTGACTCCATATTAGCTACCTATTGTAACTGAAGTTTATAGTAGAAATTAACAAAATACAAGCCTATACTGCACTTCAGCCACCCCCATATTCTAGAGGTCTGCCAAATGTCTGTCCTCAAGGAAACTCCCAAAGTGCCTGATGGATTCATTAAGTATCTGGGGTGAACCAAACAACCTCTGGAAGTCAGCAGCATCAGAACATTCCATGGATACCAATGAGCGATCTGACCATGTCAAGGGATTAATGAAAATATCTTCCACACTCAGACCATGTCCTAAGTGCTCTGAGGTTAAACAACAACAACAACAACAACAACAGATCTAATGTGTGGCTTCCTAAGTTAGCTGGATCCATGATTAATTGGGATGAACATATAGTTGACACCATGAAATCACAAGCTGCCTTAGATCCCTCTCTCATGGAGGCAAAATTAAAATAACTCAGCATGAGAAGCCTGGGTAAGTCCTTCACTAACTCAGCAGCTCCAAGAAGGAAGATACTATCATTTCTAGCTTATTGCTTCAACTGAACTTCACAAACAATCAGTAATCTGAGGGAAAGGGCCTCTGACAACCCTCAAAGCTTCCCAAACATAACCATCACCCATCTTCCCTTGTGCTGGAGCCATGCCTGATGCAAACCTCAGATGGATATTTTGGGGATTGGGCCAGAGACTCATCATCCATCCAGGTCTCTGTAATAGAAGCCAGGTCTGCCCTTTTATCCACAATTAAATGATAGGTAAGAATAGATTTATTACAGCATAATGGGCATTCACTAGCAACAGCAAGAGTCAAGGCTCCCTGTGGCCCAGCATCTGGCTTCCAAGAAGCGACAATGGGGCCAGAAGAGGAGATTAGCCTTACAGTTCCAATAACTTTTTCTTCCATAATTTTATTTATCCATCATACTTGCCTTGCTCTGTGCCTCCTTTTCTTCATAATGCCTTGTTCTGTGCCCATCACCATTACAAACCTACCCAGTTCATTCCCTTTAACTATTCTGGCTCCAAAAGTATTATCACTTTTACATACTCTACTCCCAACAAGCTCCACTTACAACCCCATCATACACTTCACTCTGTCAATAGCTGCTCTGACAGAATCACTCAGCAGCCACCCAACTTCACATACTTGATCCATCACACAATCTTCTCCAGCTCCACCCTTCCCCTTCCCCTGCCCCAAACTACCTTTCATCCAGGTCCAGAAGGAGCAAGGCTCCAGAACTCACTCCAGGAGAAGCATCCTGCAACAATATTTCATCCCTCACTGGGGAATGGCTACTTCAACTCCTCCAGTCTTTTTTCCACAAATCTCCAGTGCAGTGCAAACAGTCCACAACCATCTTCAAGCACCAATTCCAAATACCTCATCTTTCCGGATTCCATCTCCAGTTACTCCATTCCCCATCCTGTTTTATCAAAGAAATTCCTGTGTAGTTCCAACTGTTTATATATTTGCTTATTTATATATTAGATTGATATCCTTCCTTTTTATTTTAGGCAGCATACATAGTGCTCCCTCCTGCCCCTTTTTCCCCTGTAACAATCCTGTGAAGTAGATAGGAATGAGACAGGAAAGTTATCCAATGAGTGTCAGCAGCTGAGGGTGGACTAGAACCTGGGTGTCACAGCTTTAATCCAACTCCTTAACCACCACATCACACGATTGTTTCTAATCTGCCTCCTGGGTCTGATAACTGCCTACTTCACAATAAGGATCTAATGGAGGCCATGACATTATTGCTGCTTTGTTCCTTGCTGATGGCTGTCTTCTGAGGATGTTCCAGCAAGGCATGACCCTGTAGTGCTCACCTAGGAAAGAGGAAGATGCTGATCTAGCAAACAAACATTTGGGCATTAGAGGGAATGTGTTTTTCCTTATTTGCTTACTTAGTCAAAACTGAAGCTACCAAACTAAAACAATGAATTAGACTGCATAGGACAGCACATCCAGTCCCACGCTTTAAAATATCAACTTTAATTGCAAAGAAGACTGGCTTAAATAATATGATGTTTACATCTGTCACTGTTTTTCTCTAAGCAATTGTTGAACTGGATAACTACAGTAGTACAATTATTGCCTTGCATGTATTGAATGATATGCTTTGTTTAGTCTGCTGGCTGTCTCCATAGAGTGTTTAAAGGTGTAATTTAATAGTAAAAATCTGATTATTTCCTTTCTTACCCACAGCAATTTAAACAATATGAACCAAACTCCCTGTATGAAACTTTCCTGCATTTTGCATTCTTTGTGCTGAAGTATTTCAGAACAATACACATCTCACTGAAACTTTAGTTGATTTGAAGATACTCAGCTGGGAACTATTGGGTATGATTCTTGCTTAACTCAAGATATATAAAAAGGAATAAAAACGGATGTTAGTTTGAAATATAATTGTTCTCTAGAGCTGTCCTGAATTCCTCCTAAAGTACATTATGAGTAGAAATGTGGAGTGCCCTATCTTAACAAAAAAACAAAAAACCAGGGAAATTCGAGTGGAACAAAAAGAGTTTTGATGTAGCAGTGAAATTTCTTCAAGGGTGAGGAGGTTGTCTGGGTATCCAGAAGTTTTAACAAGTTTTAACCAGAGTTAATAAAGCCTTGGAGGTTTCTGCTTCTTCTATACAATTAAGAAATTTGAAGTGAAGTTGAGGCAAAAGTAATTCCTTTAGTAGTATTGTTATGGGTAGCTTCCCGTTCAGTTAAGTCTTCTCATTGGTTTTATTTGCATATTTGCTAAATTTATTGCAATTCTGATTTCTATCCTGTGCAGCCTCAAGATTTGACAGCATTCAAGCACTTGCAGGCAGAACCCTGCTATTTGGAAGACATGCAGAAGAAGGATGAGGGAAGGAAAGAAATGTGGAAGTATGGAGAAGAAGGGTGCCGACTTTGTGGTTGGAAGGTGGAAGAAGGTTACACTTTTCTGGGTGAGGGATGGAGTCAGAGTCCAGGAGTGAATACCTACTAAATCCCTTCTAGAGCCAGGTGAGAGTTGGCATTTGAGTTGGCATTTGGGTAGGGAGCATGAGGAATCTGATATGTTGAGTGTTGTTTTGGGGAGAATTGTTTTAGGTCTAGCAAGGTGACTTGCTGATTGACAAATGTACCCCACTTGAGTCTGAATTTGGTTTGTTGGTCCTAAGGAAGTAGACAGAGTCCTTTGCAGCCTGTAGCTTGGATCCTAACCTTCCTGGTTGTTGAAAGACTCCAGGAAGGCGACAGGGAGGCATTCAAGTGCTTGTGAATGCCTTCTTGTGTGAGAGGGTGATGCACCCCCTCAGTAACCCATTTTAGATAACGATTGGCTGGTCTTCCAGCTTCCTTTTATGGAAAAGATTGTAATGGGGTTGCAGTTGCAGTGAGGTCATAAGGAAATGGATTGTTTGGACCCTCTTCTGCCAGGGTAAAGGCCTGAGTATGGAACTGAAGCCACACTGATTGTTCTTATGGATGACCTGTAGCAGCATAGGTAACTGCAACCCTCCTGGTCTTGCTTGAATTCTCAGTGGCATTTGATAACATTGATCATGGTATCCTTTTAGACTGTCTCCAAGAGTTATGAATGGGAGGTGCTGTTCTGCAGTAGTCTTCCTTCTAGTCCCTGCAGTAGTCCCAAGTCAGTGTGTGGGGGTGTGTGAGGGATCAATGTAGTTTATGCAGAAGAAGAAACACCTTTTCTAAAATGATTCTTGCTGTTTAATTTTAACCTGACATTTGGTTGAGCAAGGGTTTGTTTTTGTTTTTTTCATTTTAATCTTGCCATTGCCTCTTTTTAGTGAGTATTTTGAAATGGCCATACCCATTACTACAGCAATATTGTGAATGATCATGCTGCCCATGACAGCAATTTTGGGATGACACTGAACCGATTTTATAAATTTTCAAATGTGCCCTCTGCTCCAAAACAATGATGGAGAAAACTAGACTACCAGAAAAGAGTTTTAATGGCTTATTTGAGAATTAAACAGAAAATCAGGGAGGTTTAGCTATTCTCACCAGTATTATACAGTTAGAACCAACCTGCCCATTGACATTCATACACAATCAGGGCAGACATGTGGTATTTATATGATGTTGAAATAGTTGCTGTCATTCACATGTTTAGTATTGCCCTATATCAGATTTAATCTACCAAACACATTGCTTGGACCAATCTCATGCCATCTCCTGGTGGCCTTGATCAGCCAGGAGGGACATAGTCCTAATGTGTGTTGGCCATGAGAACCTTGTCCACTTTCTTACAGGCTCAAACTTCTCCCAGATACCAGGGCAACACCCTGCCTTAGCCAGCTCGGAAGGACCTTCTCTGCTGGAGTCTATTTTGAAGCAGATCCAAGCAATTTCATCCATCAGATGCCTAGAATAGTCCTCACAATATCCCTTCAGATGCTCTTTGGACCCTTCTCTACCTAACAAGGACTAGGTCAATTTAAACAGGGCCACCAAGCAGCAATCTGCAGATACAATAAGAGCAAAATGTAGTTATGTATCGGTACCCTTATTGCCATAGTGCAATGATTAATGTCGTTCCCCAGCAAGGCTGGCTGGGGAATTCTGGGAGTTGAAGTCCACACCTCTGAAAGTTGCCAAGGTTGAGAAACACTGATGTAGACTCATACAAATGTTTTGTTAGACTTACTCTTTGTCTTTTTTCAGTAGTGTCTCTTCTGCCATTTCATCCCCCAGAGCTCCTCCATAAACCAATTAATCACTGGGATTGATGTAGAGGAAGAGGCTATTCAGGAACAACCTTCGTATCCTGATATCTTGGCTTGACAAGTTTGTTCGCTTTCTGTAGTTGAAGCTGGAATTTTCCAAGAAGTTCATGTTCTGAGCTACAGACATTTCTTTGCTATGTGCACTTATGCACATACTTATACTTAATATTCAAAATACATCTTTTTCTAAGCAGATATTCACCAATCTCCATTCCCATTTGTTCTTGGGTTAGTTAGTTAGACTAGTTAGTTACTTTCTCTGTACTTTCTCAACTCATTCACACCCTTCCATTATGTCATCTAACAGAATAATCTTTTCCTATAGGTTATATTCTGTCACAATGTCTATCACTGGTTCTTTATTATCCTCCTTCACTGTAGCATAAAAACTACTACCAACCTATGTATTCTTACTTCTATACATATAACAAAGTAGATGACAAACATTCATATTTTCTGCCATGTATTTTATTTTCTATATTTTCATTATCATGTATGTATTTGTCAGACCACCTTCATTCACATCCTTCCACTTTTTCTTAATTTCAAAAACAATATATCTATTTTTCCTTCTTTTCTTGCATTCATTTATTCATATTTACCAGATACTCCTCTTATATTCTAAGTCACTATTTTTCATAGAGCAAAGTTCAAGATTAGCCCGTGAATGTTGATCTCCAATGCCCATCATGACTTTGGTGAACTGAGGCTTTCATTTAATGCTTTTTAATAATACAAGGAAAGACTAGACTAGGTTATTAGGCCTTAGTAATACCCATGCTATGAGCAACATATTGAGCATTTCCTGCTAACAGTAAGGACACAATACTATTCAGTTTGGACATATCTTGTCCTGTATGCTTCGAGTACAGCCAAAGCCCAGTTTTACTACTATTATGATCACCCTGTGCTATGCAAATTAGGATATTTAGTTTAAGATCCTTGCAGGCCAACACACTGTTGCCCGCTTTTCACCTACTAGGAGATAGATGCAGCGCACTAACGCTGCTGGATACTTTGAAAATATTATCAGAATTTAAAAATCAAGCCTCTGCGGATTATTTTTTTAATGATAGTCTGCTGATTAAAAACTAAGCATTAAGCATCTACTGATTAATCTTTCTAGGGAAACTCATGCTACAATAGATACATTATGTCCTGACTGATCCACTTCTTGTAATTAATTTCCTCCAGATTTAAGAGGGCCAAATTCCGAGCAAATGCTTATTCAAGTGTAATGCTATAGTTCAAACAATGTTTTCTCACTTAGGTTCTGGGACGAAGAAAGAACATGGCATTACTCTCATTCTTATTAATTACTTATTTGATTTCATTTGCTGGACTAAGACTGACCATATTAATTTTAAAGCAGTGCTTTACACTTCATTTTCTGGAGTAGGAGTAAAGTCCTTTTTTCACTAATGAAAGGAAACTAATCATCTTTGGATATACAGTATGTATCCAAAAATCACAAAAAGAAAAAGGAGATTAAAACTAAGAACAGAAGCAGAAAAAAAGTGATGAATTTGAGGGAGAGGAGGCAATTTTTCTTGCTCTGATCTGCAACTAGGTGTTAAGCTCAAATAAAAGAGCTATTAAGAAGAGCTGCTGCAAATTGCCATCTCTGCATTTGGGATGGGGATCCCATTCCATGCACTATGAGAACTAGGATCTCTTCCCACGCACTCATGCACACACACATACTCACAAAATCAAAAAGATTATTTTTCTGGAACTTTTTACCTAGGACATAAATATAAATATAGGTAGGAGATGTTCATACTTGCAAAGAGCATACATAAAAAGTATTTAAGGCCTTGGTGACAGGTTCAGCCGGCACTGCACAGCTAGGAAATTCCCCAGGCGCACTTTAGTCAGTTTCACCGCTCCAGCGCTAGTGCAGAAAGAGGAAGTGCTAACCGCAAACTAATGAATGGGCCACCTGGCGCCTCTTCACTAATCTGGAGCAGATGCGTTGTGTTAACTCCAGAGGGCCAGGGGCGCTATGGACAAAGGAAAGAGCCACGGAATTGAGGAAGAGCAATCAGCGCGCGAGGGATCGCTCCCGGCTATGTGCGCGACAGAAGCCCAATGAAGGCAATGACCACGCCAAGGGCTAACAACAATCAAAGAACAATGGGACTCAGGCTGAACCTGCCATCTGGACAATTAAGGGGGATTGTTGGGGCGCTGATAATCCGCAGCCTGTAACGTGATCGCGGGGCGAAAACGCGGGAAGAGGAGAGGTATAAAGTAACCAATGTGATTGTACCAAGCCAGTTCTGGCTTTGCTTGTAACTGTTGCGTTACGCTTGAGTAAATCTCTTTTGTGAACCACACGTGTCACGGGAGTTTCTCTTGATGAATGGGACAAGTCTTACACTTGGTAATCCATTTTTAACCCACCTCTCCATGATCCTGGCCTTTTTGCATCATTAAGGCTTGATTTATACAGCCTCATGAGCTGATCATGAAGAAAGTCAGACCCTCCTTCAACTTCTTTGAGTTATTTCATTAGGAAATATTTGATGAAAACATGAGCTAATTCTTGTAGGAGCTCTGTCTAGGTAACCCAACAAAATAAGAAATAAGCTTTCCCAATGTTTTGTAAAAAATTAAATCCAGTCTTTGAGAAAGAGGGTGCCTTGCTGCTTATTACCCCCTCTCCTGTCCACAAAATAATGTTTCCTATAGTTTGTTTGACTTGAAGTAAATCTCTGCCTACATTTCTGCAAGACAGGTATAATATATCAATATCACTACCGGGATGTAATACATAGTGAATAGTCATGAGTTTTCTTGTTTTTCAGTCCAAACTGTCCAGTTCAGCTTGTGTCCAATAAATAATTCCAGCAGTGTATCGTATAACAGGTATGGCCCAGGTATTGATGGTTTTAGTAGTGTTTCCACCATTCAATTTTGTCTCTAGCAGTTTTCTCACTCTTTGGATGTATTCTTTACTAATCTCATTTTTAACTTGTCCATGCTTGATGTTATCCAAGCGTAAATGCCCAGATACTTGTAGGCTTCATCCTGATGGCTCCTGATGGTTGGCCATTCAGCATTTCAATTCCATTACTGTTTATGATTTTACCCTGATTTATTGCTACTGTAGCACATTTCTGTAGGCCAAATTCCATTGCTGTATCTGTGCTAAAAATTCTTACAGTATTTGTCAATGACTGGATTTCGATTTCTGATTTTCCATAAAGCTTCAGATCATCCATATAAAGCAAATGTGAGATTTTATTAACATTTTTTGCTGTTTGATAACCAAGATTTGTTTTCTTCAAGATCACTGAAAGCATGATCATAGCAATGACAAATAAGGTGATAATGAGTCACCCTGGAAGATGCTTCTCCTAATGTTGACAACCCCAACATTTCCAACCACCAGATCTGTATTCCACTGCTTCATTATTTTTTCTATAAGCATTCTAATGTTTTTACTGACACCAGTTGTTTCCAAACATTTGATGATCCAACTATATGGTAATGAATCAAACACCTTTTTATAGTATGTAAATTGGTTTTTTGGCTTTAACAATTCTCCCAAACAATTTTATCAGTGTACCTCTGCTTTTCCTTTTACTTCCTTTCTGTTCTACTGGAAGGATGTTACTTTCTTCCAAATAATCTTGGATGTTGTCCGCTATTATGCCTGTGAGTAATTTAAACATTGTAGGCAAGCATGTTATCGGCCTATAGTTTCCTGATATTGTCCCTTTCACTGGGTCTTTTTGAATCAAATAAATTTTGCAGTTATTAACCAGTTGCTAATGTCTCCTTTATGCAATATTTCATTAAGCTGTTTAGCTATAATTGGATGTAAGCTAGTCAGATATTTGGACCAAAAGCCATGCAACTGATCATTTCTAGGAGACGTGCATTTTTAAATTCTTTTCACTCAATTTTTAACCATTTCTGCTGTTATATAATTAGTTGTTCCTTTTGATTGTTACTAAATTCATCTTCAAATTCTTTTATTCATCCAGCATTTTTATTATAGTCTTTTTGAGTCTCCCATAGATCTTTCCAAAACTTTTTGTTTGGTTTTCCATTTTCAGAATTTCTATTGCAATTTATACTGTGGTAGAAGTATCTGATTGAAATAATTGATTTTGCTTAAATTGGATGATTTGTGCCTCATAGCATTCATTTTTCCCAGCTGTTGCTGATATTTGTTGCTTGATGATTTCCAAAGCTTCATCGATTTTTCTGGTGTTAAGACAATACTTTTTTATTAGGCTTGTCTTGATTCTTATATTCTTCCATTTTTGTTCTTTCATGTTCTTTAAATTACTCACATCTGATCTTAATTTATCTTGGCCACCAGTCTGATCTTCCACTTTGGGACTGAATATGATTTTGCTTTTGGTTTTCTAATTTCAGTACTCAGTTCTTCTGTAACCACCACTATTGTACTATAGGAAAGCTGATTGATCTGTTCAATAGATGTTATTTTAATCCTTGCAAGTGCTTTATTCACAGTCTTCATTATAGGTGCCATTCTTTTTTGGCCACTACTTTCAATGCTGGCAGTCTTTGTCTTTCTGCTGGTAATTGTGCATACACCACATAATTGCATCATAATTTTCTCCTTCAATTTTTCTTGTCAGGGTGGGGGGTGGGGGTCAGTTCATAGGTTTTTTCAGTGCTGGCCTGTACTGATTCTGTTATTACTTCTTCAAGTTATCATTTCTGTAGTTCTGTAGTTCATATCAACTCTATAGTTCCAATTGTTGTTATCTGAGTTTCTTTTACTGTTCTACTATTGGTTTTGGGTCTTCTATTTTCACAAATTTCCTCAATCTTTTCCAGTACTGCATCCCTGAATATTTTATTTCTGGTAATGAATCTCATTTGATCTGCTAATTGTTGTTCAGTGATACTTGAGTCTGGATAAATTCCTTTCCACAGTTCAAACATTCGCTTTAAGTAGCCCCGCTTTGTTAATAGCAGGCCATGATGGCACGGTTTTCAAACATACTATACTTCTGTCTTGTCTGTGGTTGTTCCAGTAGTCCTACAGGGCTAAGCCCTGGCTGACCAACCATAGCTCCTGAGTCCTGTTGCCCACTTGTCAACAGATGCCCAGGAACTCTAACACCTGACATGGTCCTTGTTGACCTGGTTATTATTACAGTTGGTTGCACAGTCCCTCAGATGTTCAGACTGGATTTGGCATTTTTATCCACCTATTGAATCCTTCCCAAGGACCTGGGATAGGCAGATGTTGTTGTTTAATAATATTAAAGGTATTGTCGCAGGATGTAAGTTGCTCCAATTAAGCTGCCTTTTGCAATTGCCTGATAGTGATTTTGACAATGCCAATGGTGTTCAAATGATGCTCCAGATGCTCTGGGATTGTACCCAAGGTGGCTATTACTGTTGGTACTATCTTTGCTTTCTTTTACCACAGTTATTCTACTTCTATTTGCAGGTCTTTATGTTTTGTGATTTCTCCAGTTTTTTCTCTTCTGTTGTCCAGGTATTGCAATCTCCACTATCCAGAGCTTTTTTGTCTTTCTTATCAACAGCTGTTAAATCTGGGGTGCTGTGTGGCAGGTGCTTCTCCGTTTGAATTCTAAAGTCCCAAATCATTTTAGTTTCTTAATTTTCTATTACTTTGCCTGCTTTATGGTCCCACCAGTTCTTGCTTGCGGGGAAGTGGTATTTCTTGCAGATATTCCACTGTACCATTGTTGCTACTTTGTCATGCCATTGTTTGTAATCAGTCTGTGCAATCTTCTTGCAGCAACTAACTAGGTGGTCCACTGTTTATTCAGCTTCTTTGCAGAGATGGCATTTGCTGTCTGTTGCTGTCTTTTCAATTCTGGCTTTGTATGTATTTGTTCTTAAGACTTGGTCTTGTGCAGCCAGAAATAGTCCCTCTCTGTCTTTCTTAAACTTTTCTGCTCTTAGCCATTGCCAGATCTTGTTGTTATCTGCTTTGCCTGCTAGTTTTTTTTATGTACTGGCCATGTAATACCTTGCCTTGCCATGTCTCTTTTCTGTTCTTCATTTTGTCTTTCTTGTAGGCCAGTTGGATCTCTTTCATATTCAGTAAGCCTTCATGGTGTACTAGCTTCAGTGCATCTTCTTCAATGTCCTTCAGATATTCTTCCAATGCCCTTTTTTTCCTCTTCAACTGTCTGGTGTACTTGCAACATTCCATGCCCACCTATGCTTCTTGGTAAGTAGAGTCTGTCAACATTGCTGCGTGGATGAAGGGCATTCATTGTCATTTTTGTCCTGGACTTCCTATCCAGGGCTTCTAGTTCAGCTTGAGTCCAGTCCACTATTTCAGCTGTGTATCTAATTAACCACCAAGGATGGGGCAGGCAAGGTGCAGAGGCTGCAGGCTGCGAGGATGGGGAGGAGAAATGCAGAACAAAGCTCTGTCACAACTCTGCTTCATGCTTGTCGCCTCCTGCCTGCAAGCAGAAGAATGCTTCCCACTCGATATCATCAGGCAGAAAGGAATGGATGAGGCACAATGAGAGATTCAGCACTAAAGATGTTACCTAGCCAGGTAATGAAATGTTTGCAAGAAAACAACCAAGCTTAGAGAACCCCAAGGACTCCACTGTGTAACTAATGTCTGGAATTGCCCAGGTGTTAATTACCTTGATGGTATTTCCTCCACTGAGTTTGGACTTTATCTTCTTCACTCTTCTGATGTAGTCACTACTAACCTTCTTCTTGACTTCAGTGTGCTTCATGTTCAGCCTCAAGGATGCCCAGGTGATCTTCTTCATCCAGACTCTTGATGTTATTTCCATAGGGCATCTTGATTCCTTCAGTTATCACTAATTTTACCCTTTTGATGGTAAGGGTGACACATCTGTCTGATCCAAACTCCATTTGCAGTAACTTGACTATATATTCAGAGAGTGTTGAGCAGCAATTCCATTTCAGATGGTGTTTTTCCATACAGCTTCAGATCATCCATGTAAAGGAGGTGTGATAGCCTGGCAGATGTTTTTGATGTTTGATTGCCATGGCCTGGTTTGTTCCATATCGTTGACAGAGGAATCAATGCAATGACAAACAGTAGTGGTGATAGTGAG
This sequence comes from Liasis olivaceus, assembly GCA_030867105.1. NCBI lineage: Eukaryota > Metazoa > Chordata > Lepidosauria > Squamata > Pythonidae > Liasis > Liasis olivaceus. Next base: position 64,921,713 of record CM061351.1, read on the forward strand.
TCTCCTTGAAAGATTCCTCTCTTGATATTAACCTCTCCCAGTCTATCTCCATTGACCAGCAACTATGCCTTCCATTGTGTCATTGGTCTTCGCACAAAGCTTTTGATGTTTCTACTGACTCCTGTTATTTCTAGGCCCTTGATTATCCAATCATGTGGCAGGAAGTCAAATACCTTCTTGTAATCAATCCAAGCTACATTCAAGCTGGTCTTCCTTCTCTTGCAGTTTTCCAAAACCATCTTGTCACTTAGGAGCTGATCTTCTGACCCTCTGCTGTTTGAGCGGTTTCCTTTTTGCTCAGATGAAAAGAGCTTGTTTTTAACTAGATGCTGTTGGACAGCATCAGCTACCACATCAGTTAGCAATTTGAAAGTTGAAAGTTGTTGGCAAGCTGGTTATTGGCCTGTAATAGTAGTATACTTTATAGATCAGTCAATTGATCTATATCAAGACATAGGCATCAGCCAGAGTAAGATATGGTAAAATGAAATAAAGTGAGTTCCAGTAAAATAAGGTAAAATAGACTACAGTGAGATAAAATAGATAAATGTAGTAAGGTAAGATAAAGTAAGGATAAAAAGTAGGACAAAATAGTATAAGATAAAATACAGTGCAAAGATACATAATAAAATGAATATTAAAATTTGAAAACAGCATATGTTTAGGTGAATTCACTACCTTTGCCTGCAACCCCAATGTGTTCTATAAAATGTGTTCCCTGCTGGAAAGCCCTGATTATAAATTTGACAGTTCAGCTACATATTTTTTTGTGCCCTGGAGGAAATAAGATAATCTTTTGTTAGAGTCCCAATATATGGTTCTGTCGAATAGTGTCTGTAAGTACTGATCCCTTACTGAGACATATAATTGACAACTGAGTAGGACATGTGCAATGTCTTCTATTTCTGATGCTCCACAAATACATATGTTCTCAGGATATGGCACTTGGTGGAATTGTCCATATTTGACCATAGAATCTAACTGCTCAAATCTTGCTCTGGTAAGGGCTATCCTATGGTATTGCCTTGGCCTGATGGATGACTGAGAATAGGTATTGAGTTGAGAAGCTGAGATGTGAGATGATTTGGAGAAGTTGATTAATCCATGTGGTGGGTTGAAGTGTGGCCATCTGTTCTTCAAGGCACATTTTTGGTAGTCTGTCAGGTTTCATTGAGAGGATCCTTCACCAGTAATTAAAGACTTTGATTACTTTTAGACAATAAATGGAATGGGTGCCAGTTTCAACTCTTACTGCTGCTGCAGGTGTATTCCTGTTGGTCCCTAAAATAGTTCTTAAAAGCTTGCTTGATTTTGTTCAAGTAAGGAGGCTTTTGATAGGCCCCACAAGTCTGTACCATATATTAGCATTGGTATAATTTTTGCCTTGTGGACCTTTAAAATGGGGAGCAGAGTACTTCAGTGGCTATAACTAAGTAATTTAGTTGGCTTTTTGGAGCTTGCTGTTGCCTTTATAGAACTTTGAAGTGGTTGGCCCAAGACCCTGTATCCATTAAAAACCACCCCTAAATATGATAAGAAATGTATTTGTTTTATTGGCTCTCCATCCAAGTGCCAATTGTATTTGGGCCGTCTTTTTCCAAAAACCACTGCTTTGGATTTAGTCTTATTAATATTGAGAGTTAGAAGCACAATAGGCACCAACACTGTTTGGCAATGAGTGAGTGCAGACCAGTCAGATGTTTCAACCAAAAACCATGCAGTTCAGCTTCACCTGGTGCTGACCAATTCTTGATCTTCTTTCTCCACCATTTCTGCTATTATTATGATTTCTTTCATTTCAGCTTCTTTTTTATTCTTATCTACCTCCTTTGTCCAAGCTGCATTCCTGTTGTATTTCTTCTTTGTCAGGTTTTGGCTGGTTTATTGCAGTCTCTCTGTTGATGGATTGGTAGAAATGTTTCTGATTCAACTGAAATTGAAGTGTGCAATTCAAGCTTCATATCTGCTGATTATCTTGGCTATGGCTGTTATTTGCTGCTTTATTATTTCCAGTGTTTCTTTGATCTTCCTTGTCTCTAAGTGATATTTCTCAATCAGGTATTCTTTGGTCTCCTTGTATTCAGCTTCTTTTCTTTCAACTGTTCTAGCTTGCTTGCATCTGATCTTAACATGCTGATCTTATTTTTCAACCTGAACTTCCATTTTGGTGGTGCACTGTTTGGTTTGTAGATTTTGCATCCAAGGTATTCAGTTATAACTGCAGCCATGCTGTGAGGTTTGTTTCTTGCAGTGTGCTGCTGCTTGTATTTGATATTATAGTATTGGCATTTTTAATACCTGTGCTACCTGTTTCTTTGTAATAAGCTTCAATGCAGGCAACCTTATTCTATTATTCAAATGCCACACCTTGCTAATATAATTTAATTGCATTAATTTATGGCAGTTGAGAAACTCTCTGAATCAAATGTCTGAGATAGAAATTAGAAAACTGTATGAAAAAATCAGAGGTTATATTTTGATCCAATCTTATACATGTCTACTCTACTCAAGTACAAATCCCACTGAAGTCAGTCAAGCTCACTCCTACGGAAGTGGACACATAATTGCAACTTATAAGCTTTGCTGTTTTTATAGTTGATTACAGATTTATTGAGCTACCATAATTTTTTTTCTAGTGGAAGATGGGCATATTACTCTCACAACTGGTATCAGTTTCAGCACATATTGGAGACATTGGCTTTTAGGGTAGAGAATGTGTGTTCAGATGATTTTACTGGATGTTTCCAGGTGTCCTCAGTGTTGAGTGAGATTAACTGTAGTAGGCTTGTCTATGGTTGAATTCTTATAATACCTTTTGATAAATTCCTCATATTTCTTCAACTCCACTTTAAGATTCTGTTTTAAAAACAAAGAGGGAAATTACAGAGGGAATTAAAGACTCCCCTATTAAACTTGGCCTTCAGTTATAGGAAATTTTATCCACTAGGGCTTATTTGGAAGGTGCTTTGGACCCCATTTGAGCCCAGAACCTTTCAGCCATTCATTAAAGCTGTCTGGAAAAAAAATGTGGCTAACTCTAAAAATGCATTACAAAAACTCCTTAAACAAGCAGCATTGTTTTCACTTTTTATGGAAATAATTTTCAAAATTTGTAGTCTCATAAATAAATAGCCATGGCTACATTGGTCCATTGGGAAAAAAAACCCTATAGTTGGAAAATACTCTATTAGGACCAAGTTAAATGGTACAAAAAGTGTACATTTTCAAATTCTTGAACACTTTATTATACCATTTTGCTGGGCCCTAATAAAGGTATTACCTAATTATGAATTTTTTAAAAAGAAGTTTGTGGATCCTTTGGATACATTTAGATCCATCTGGGAGGAAAAATTGGACCCCTATATTGTTGTTTTTGTTTAAAAAAAGAAATGGTGGCCTCAGTCGTAGAAGATATTGGTCCACCCCATTGTGGCCTTAAGCTACTGAGTAGTTCAAAGTAAACTGAATGATCCTGAGCTGAAAAAAGATACAGCAATAACATCTTGATTCCATTCCTGATAAAGTGCATTAGGTTAATAATAAAATTATTATTAAATAAAAAATAATAAAAACAGAGGTTATGTTTTAATGGCAAATAAGATAGTCCAGGAATGTGATTCATATTAACAATACAAGGCTGCATGTTCAGGGCTACATAATATTTAACCCATAAACTGACCTTAAATATATTCTAAAATGTGACTTCCTGAATAAAATTGAGGATTCACTAAACCCAACATTTTTTGTAGGGCAGAAGATGAAAAATATTTTTCACTGAAATGAATGTGGTTATTTTACTATATACTTTATGATTCTTGAACAATAAAAGGTAAGTGAATTTATTTAAACTTTGCCTAATTGTGAGTAATAAGATTTTAAAGTCACTGAAATGCTTAAAAAAAAAAAAGATTAATTTCATTCTCATAAAAGAAGCAGAATTGAAGGTAACAGAAGCATTCATCATCAAGCCATATTCCATTCAAATCACTTAAAAATATTGCAATGTAAATGTTACCTCTCCTACAATCCCTGTAGCAATTTGAACTATGGACCTGAAAAAGGGTCAAGGGTTTCTCATGGTAGACCCAGAATAAGGAGGATGAGATACAGATTATTTTATCAGTCACATCCCAACCCTGGAAAAAGATGTGGGGGAATCTAATTCATCCACCCAAATAATGATGAACAGGAAGAAAAGACATGGAGCTGTATCTCTAGCAGAGCCAGGGTAATGGGTGGAAGATTCCATTCCCCAAAGCTGTTTAGGCAGGGAGTAATAATACAATCAAAGTATGAATGAGGATTCAAAAGAAAATATATTTACTTTCCATTTTAATTCTTGGTGAAGAGTTAATATGTGTGGAACCATAGGCCATCACATGAGGTTTACTTGGCATAAGACACAAAACAAGTTAGCCTTGATTGATTTGATACCGAATATTTACTACATTAAGGCAATCATCTTTGTGATCCTCTTGATGATATGGCCTTCAAGTGGTGGTCCATAGCTTTAAGGCTGTTGTCACAAATGAAGCCACATAGAGATCTGTTTCATTTTATAACAAAAAACTACTTTGCTGCATCAGAATCTAGATTATTAGCATCCAGAACCTTGAGGATCTTTTCCTACAGAAATGAATATAAGGAATAGTGAAGCAGGAGAGCAGGCAAATCTTCAGTCCAGGGCTGACAGTATATACACAGAATGTACTTTCTGGTGTTTTTCTTTTAGATTCCTATACTATGGAGTAATGGTATATTTGCTTGTCAGCTCTAAATTCATTTTTTAAAAGTTTTTCTCACCTTCTGAGGGTGATTCAAAATAGGTTTACCCATGAGTGAGAGATAAAATTGTAATAAAATATAAAGTACCAATTTCCATGTCTACTGCTGTTCCAGTGCTTTAAAGCACTGGTTAACTAGGGACTTACTATCCCTCAATGAATTTAATAATGTTCCCTTGAAGCATTTATAACAACTAAGTGGGAATTTGTGAATTAAACCTGAAAATAGGCCAAGATCTATCCTAAGAAGTGTGGCTAGGATTTCTACTGAAAGGATCAATAGCAATTAAAAAAAAAAAAGGGGGTGCTCTATTTTCAGAGCCCAGATAACATGAACACTTCAGCCCAGATGTAAGTTTAATATAACATCTTAGATAAAATATTGCTCTGGCAAAATCAGATGAAGAAGAGGTTCCTATTTTGTACAATACTTTTTTCATAGACTCTGAGCCTAGTTGGGGTTTTCTTGAGTATAGGAAGAACTTCATTCCTCATTCCAACTATGCAGAGGATAATCCTTTTTAAAAAAAATAGTCGGTCATCTTACTGGGGTAATGTGAAATGCTCAAGAAATGAATGTAACCTTTGTTAGTCAATATGCCTATGTATTTCCTCATTTTATGGACTTGCCATTAGTCACTCATTTAAAATTCTCTTTTGATGATAACTTGGCAAAGATTTCCTGCATTGAAATTAGAGGGATGCATTGAATTCAACAACAGCCCACATGTTCAAATGATATGATGCTCTGTTTCTCTGAAACTCTGCTATGCTGCAAATGGTACACTTGGGTTTTCTGTGCTGTTCTGAATTTTGCTGTGAATCCAGAACTCTCCCAGGACATCCCAGCAAAATTCAAATAGTTTCCAGTTTGGGTCCTCAAAGTAAATCAGGTAGCTTTTGCAAATCCTTAAGTGAAACTCTCTGGATTTTCTCAGAACCTGTCAAATACTTTGTGGAAAGGGAAGGGAAGGGAAGGGAAGGGAAGGGAAGGGAAGGGAAGGGAAGGGAAGGGAAGGGAAGGGAAGGGAAGGGATAGAATATATTTCTCCTCTACAGTAATCGATTCTATAAGGGAAGTTAAATATTCCAGTTCCAAAATGGCCCACAAAGAGTTTTCAGCAAGCAACATTTGCAATTCATTGCAAGCTCTTAGTTTCTATCTACCCTTAACAGTGTTATGCTATCACCAGCTTTTAAAAGAAATATAAGATAGTATCTCACGTTTCCCATTAAAGTATGTATAGAGTTCAAGCCAGTTATCTAGATAAGACTTCTCAGGTGATGAGAAACAGTAAGAGTTGCTGGTCTGAGATGGGCGGCTATATAAATTGAATAAATAAATAAATAAATAATAAAGATAAGTAAATGGTTAATTTAATGATTCTTTATCATGTTCTCTATGATATCTCCTACAAGATGGGATTGGAGCAACTAACAGTAGTCTGATTGCAAAGATTACTCTGGTTCCAGGGCAGAACTGTCTGTCACTAAGCCAGTATTCTGTCTCCTTCCTTTCTCATCCAAGTCACATTAGTATGCTAGCAAGTGCCAAAACTTAGTGGATATTTTTTCACGTTTTTTGGAACAAGGGGTTGAAACTTTTTCATCCAGCATATTTAATTCCAAAACTACAGAGTTGAGGCATAGCTCTGTGAATCAGGGACATACTGAGTTTAACACTTATATCTTATCTCAGATGAATTAAGCACAAGACAAATTGTCCCAAACCTCTCTAGGTTCAGGATTTGCTCTGAGTTGGAGCAGAGCCCCAGTGGTATGACGTCTCTAATAAAAGTGAGTTGTCTCTAGAAGTCAGTAGAATAAGTTATAGGGTTGTGTAGTGCTTCAGTTTTGAAGGTACAAAAGTGCCTCAGAGCACACAACACTTTGAATGTCACACTTGATTGCAGTAGCTTAAACCAATGAATCTTTCCCAGAATCTTTCAGTCTGAAGTACTGCATATCTTATATGAGTATAAGTTATGAAGGCTGCTCTGATAAACAACACCTTATTCATTCTTTTACCACAAACATAAGGCTGTTTTCCCATTTTTTTTAATTATGTAAGAAGTCCCTGTTTTTCACTTTTCTTTTATCTTATACAAGTATATTCTACTACTCTACTTTTCCTCTCCTCTTTTTGGCAGGCAGATGGATTCATCTTTTCTGAATCTTACTGTTTTTCCAGGCTTCTGTTGCTGCCTGCTGCTGCTTTACTGAAGGATAGATAGTGATAAGAAAGAAGTACAGTGACTCCTCACTTTAGTGGCCCTTGATGCAAAAGGTGAAATTATGTTACCTTTATATCATTTTATGTCATTTGTGTTCATCATTAGGTAGATATTTAAAAAGAACTGTGGACTTTAATTTAAAACTGCCTATAACTCCAAAACATATTGGATATACAAATTTGGATTGGGCTGGAGATAAATCAGATAGGAAATTAATTACAGGATACACATTTGGGGGGGGGGGGCAGCAAGAGGCAAAAAATTGTAGCCCTATCATCTACCAAGGCTGAATACTGTGCTCTGGATCAAGCATGCAAGGAACTTGCATGTCTGTAAAAATTAGTGCTAGACTTCAAAATAAAACAACCAGCCCCAGTTATATTATTTAAGGACAATATGGAATGTATAAGAACTGCTGACCCAAAGGAGTCCAGACCCAGTGTGAAACACATAGATGTTAAACTGTACTATGTGAAGGATGTGCAAGAAAATGGGCAAGTAAAATTGGTGTACTGCCAAAAGGATGATATGGTGGCAGATGTGTTTACCAGCCCATTGTCCAGGGACCTTTTCCTCAGGTTGAGCATGAAGTGATGCATAGTAGTGCAACCCATTATGGTGCACAATTTGGTGCATGGAGTTGATGAAAGGTGAATGTTGGATATGTCATCCTTGTCCACCTAATTGTTCTTTAATGGTGAAAAACAGAGGTGCAACATATTTTCCATCCAGATTCTGCTACTGTTGTGTACATAAAAGGACTAAGACTGGATTAACCAAAGGCCACTCCCTTTGAGACTGCCCATCCTAATTACCCACAGCATTGTTTCCAGGGGGTCTGGAAAATGCTGTGCTTTTTGGTATATATAGATTTAAAGTTATTGATATACATAATGTATATTGTTTTAGTAAGTCCTCTGCCCTTTTATCTGTTGTTTATGTGTCTCTTCCTGTTTTGCCAGTTAATTGTTTTTGATATTTACTGATGTTTAATAAATGCATATCAAACTACACTTTTACTAGGTGTAAAAATTAGATTGACTGGGAGTGTGATGGGTGCAAATGAAACTGGAAATGATCCTCAATAATTTTCTAACACTGTTAAAGTGGATGACATTCAATTTTATCTTTAAAAGGTCCAAAACAAGCAAACACAAAAAGCCCAAAATGTTCAAATGCAGTAGCTGACTACAGGTAGTCCGCACTTAATGACAGTAATTGGGATCAGCAACTCTGTCACTAAGTGACATGGTCATAAAGCATGGTGTCACATGACCACACTGACTTATGATAGGCATTGCAGCAGTTCCAGTTGCCATCGTGAGGTGAATCCTGTATGGTTGTCATGTGATTGCCATTTGCAACCTCCTGCTGGCTTCCCCATTGACTTTGCTTTGCTGGAAGCCAGCAGTGAAAGTCACAAATGGTGACCATGTGACCACTGGATGCTGCAGCTGTCATAATTGTGAGCTGGTTGCCAAGCACTTGAATCATAATCATGTGACTGTGAAGGACACTGCAACAGCCGCAACTATGAGGACCAGTCATATGTCTCCTCGTTCAGCACCGTCATAACTTTGAATGGTCGCTGAATGAGTGGCTGTTAAGCAAGGACTACCTGTACATGAGGAAGGAAAACAATGGTTAAAGATTAGTGTGTGTGCATGTAGGAAAGAGGAAGATATAATAAATTCTTGTTTTTTGAGAAAAAAAAAATCTAAAGATGTGTTTTTTAAAAAAGCAATGGAAATTTAAGTGCCATTTGTTTCAGTGAAGGAAAACATAGATTTCATGTACAGTCCATAAGCATTAATTTGGGAACATGCTATTTTTAAGAATGGGAATTATTTCTGAATCAACAAGCACAGAGCACTGATGATGTTACCTAGTTGGGTAATGAAATATCTGCAAGCAAAGAACCAAGCTCAGAGACCAAAGCACAGGCTTGGGCAGATCAGCACAATCTGCCTCAAAGAGGCACTTCACTTCAGAAAGGGAAACTACCATACTTCAAGAACAAAGCCAGTAAGTTTCCATGATATGATTTTGAATATACTGTATACTCATATTTTCAACATCATGTATAACTTTGAAGTCCTGAACCTCATTGATAGCTGTAGAATGGAATCAGAAAAGTTGTTAAGGTTGAATGTGAAAAGAATCAGCCCAACTAGGTAGATCAGATCAGGAAATCAACTCTACCAGATGGCTAAAAGTAATTTTATTGAGGTTGGTTATAATAACAGAATCTTGCAAGTCTGATTATACAGCACTTCCTTCCCAGCTATACCAACTCTGGTGAATCAGGGTGGCTTCTACTTTAGCTATTTCCAAATGTTATGTCATTTCTCTGGACTTAAAAAAATGTTTCAGTCCCTTTTGCCTAGGTAAATGTTCTCGCATATTTCCATCAAGGTCATGTTCCTTACTCCCTACACCAGAGACTGCCAAAGACAAAGAAACAGAAGAACGCAAACTGAATATCTGAACAGTTGGTGGAAATTGCCAAGAGAAAATATAAACTGAACCCAAGAAAGTCAAAGATCTCAGGAAGGAATTTAACAAAGAATTTCAGAGAGCTGTTAAAAGAGATAAGAAATAGTAATCCATCAACATCTATAAAGACATCAAAGATGGAAACAGATATGGAAAAACAAGCAAAAATCTTCCAAGAGATCTCCAAACTCAGGAGACTCTAACCTTGAGTTGATATGCAAAAGGATGTCAATGGACAGATAGTAACTGATTCAAAAAAGATCAAACAAAGATAGAAAGAATACACTGAAAGTTTGTATGGGAGAGATGTTAATGTCTAAGATAACCTGGAAAACACTTCCTGTTTAGAAGAACCTCTAGTACTAAAAGATTAAGTTAGATCAGGACTTCGACCATTACTAAGTTAGAAGGCTACAGGAATTGATGGAATATCTGCAGAAATATGACAAAGTATAAAAAAGGAATCAGTAAAGGTTCTATCCAAACTATGCCAACAAATCTGGAGAAGAACACAGTGGCCAGCAGATTGGATGAGGTCAATCTACATAAGGACAAAGAAAGGACATTGAACAGAGTATGCAAACTGTCACACATTATCCTTAACTTCACACGCTAGTAAAATAATGCTTAGGGACATCCAACATGGAAAGAGAGATGCTAGGTGTTCAAACTGGCTTTAGAAAAGGCTGAGGAACAAGAGAGATTATTATTGAGGCACACATGGATAATTGAGAAAACCAAAGAATATCAACAAGAAGTCAATATGTGCTTCCTTGATTATAAAAAGGCCTTTGATTGTGTGAATCATGTCAAGCTGTGAAATGTGCTTAGGGAAACGGAAATCCCAGAACACCCACTGTCCTCATGTGAAACTTATACACAGGTCAGGATGCCACAATCCAGATGGAACATGGAGAAATAGAATGGTTCCAGTCCAACAAAGGCATGAAACAAGGCTGTATACTCTCCCTGTATTAATTCAACCCATACATGGAATATGTATTGAGATAAGCTGGATTGGAAGAAAATGAGTGTGATTTTAAAACTGGAGGAAGAAACATCAATAAACTGTGGTATGCTGCTGACCCAACTCTGATAGCTGAAAATGCAAATGATCTGCAAGCTCTAGTAATGGAAGTCAAGGAGCACAGAGAGAGGACCAAATTAATGACAACATTAATTGTTGGTATGGCAACCAGCCTTATAATTGACAATGAAGATATTGAAATGGTAGTTAACTTCTGGTTTTTAGAATCAACTATCTGCAGTAAAGGAGCCAGTAGTCAAGAAATACGATGCAGACTAGCATTTGGTAAGGTAGCAATCAAGGGCATGGAAAAGATATTCAGATGGCATGACATGTCTATACCTACAAAGATCAGAATCATTCAGGCAATGGTTTTCTTGGTCCAAGTGAAAGTTGGATTTTGAAGAAACAGAATAAAAAGTGTATTGTGTTACAAATGCTCCCTGTCCTGCTCATAGACATATACACACCAGTCACTCACCATAGATACACTTGCCAAACTTTCCCCCTTGCTTCCTTGCTCTAAGGATCACAGGCTTTTGCACAGCCAAAGGGCAGAGAGGGAGGAATGATTCTCACATTCAGCAGGCTCATGGGTTCTTATGTAAAATAATACCTTGGCATTAGGGGTCCCAATGAATACTGAGTTTTTTCCAATAATTGATATTTCCTTTATTAAATCAAAGTTACGTTCCTTAAACATATGCACAGACACACCCCATATTCACCACACCCCATACTATGCTGCTGGTCAGAGAGAGACTAGGGTGTTGGAAGAAGTCAACTCTGGATCCAAAGCTTCTGAGCCAGTCATTTTTCACTCCATCCCCTTTGGTATTTCTCCTTCTCAGTGCTCCAGCAGGGCTTCCCTCCTGTGGTTGCTTCTGCTCTCAGGGTGTCTGCCTTGAGTCGCTTCTCCTTTCAGGCTGGCTGCAATATCATTTAACCTAGGTGTCATATCATTATTATTAGAGTCTGTCTTTGCATCTAGGGCTTTCTCACAATTGATACTTCTGAACTTTGATATAGGAGAAAACCATTGCTTGCCAAGAAAATGAACAAATGGAACATAGAACAAATCAATCCATGGTTCTCATTCGAGGCACAAATGGCCAAGCTCAAACTACCATATTTTAGACACATTACCCAAGACCTAGCTCTCTTTAGAAGTCTGTAATGCTGGGAAATGTGGAAGGAAAAAGAAGAAGAGGACAACCGACAGCAGGTGGATATACTCATTTACTTCAGCAATGAGTACATTGTTGGAAGACTGGAAGGGCCAGGTTGGGGATAGATCATCCTGGAGAAGGTCAACCCATCTAGTTGTTAAAAGACAACACTTACTTGATGGCACATAATCAATCAAATACTTGGTGCACCATTTTCTCAGTCACCAGAAAGATGTGTTTTCTGATATTGGAAGGCCTTTCTAAAAATTAAATGTACATCCAGGGACAAAATTTGCTGTTCCAGGAAAAATGAAACAGTCCCAAAAGAGTATTTATTTTAGTTTTTTAAGTACTAAATTCAAGGAATCCAAAACTTATAATAGTTGATGAAAAAAGTGGCTGATCAACAGGGTGAAAGTAAGGTGAGCTTTAAACTTTGCCACTCTGGAGTGAATGGGGCTGAAATGTTCACAATTTTTTATGTGTTTTTCAGATACTGGTGATCACCATTACCTCCTCTACATCAGGGAATTTTTCCACTGATAGTGTTTAAGGGGGAAACGAGTGCCTTAAGGCTGAAAGTACCCATTTTTTGTCTTCAATTCTCCAAAGTACTCCTAAAAAAACCTTCAAAACTTTTGGCTCTGCCTGGCCTTGGAGACATCACAAAGTCACTGCCACATCTTTATACCTCATGTTAGGGCAAACAAGCAAAGAATGGTCCCAAACTGAAAAAGACTGTCTTCCCCACTGATGTGAACCATATTCAACTAGATAAATCAATAGTTTAACTCAATATAAGGCATAATATCAAATATATTTAGACTGTTGTATTAAGTTTCTGAAACAGGAACAAAGCACATCTACCAAAAAAAGATATGTTTCAATAGCAAATATTATCAAGTTACAATCAAGTCCTTCTTTACAGTTTTGCCTTTCCACCCCCACCTTGAAAAATTCTTGCATATTCCAATGACAGTTTGCAAGAATATTCAGTTTAACATACAAAATATATCAGCAAGTCAAAAGTAAATTGGTCAATGATGAGTGGAAGTAAAGAGAAGCTTTTGGCTCCCAAAGTATTATTTTCAGCTACTAAGTTTGACTCTGAAGGAGGAGGGGTGGTGAAAGCATCTCAGAAGGGACCTTCTGTAGTTTTTGGGAGAGTAAAAGTGAAGGAAGAAATGGGTACTTTCAGACTTGCAAGATTCTATTAATGTAACCTTACAATAAATATAGAGCTAGTACTCCTGGTTGTGCTTCTTGTCTGCACTACCTCACAAGGCTAACATCAACCTTGCAAATCTGAAAATACCATTTTCTTCCTTCACTTTTACTCTCCCCAAAATTAGGGAAGGTCCCTTCTGAGATTCTTTTACCACCCCTCTGCCTTCAGACTCAAATTTCATTTATCAGACTAGCAGCTCTTCCTCCTGTCTGCTAAGGTCATTCCCACATACCATTACAACCATAGTACAAAAAGGACTCTGAGAAACTGCAAAGAATGCTGAGAATAGCAACAAAGATGGTGAGGGTCCTGGAGACTAAATCTTATGAAGAACAGTTAAAAGAACAGCCTAAAGAAATGTAGGCTGAGGGGAGACATGATCCCATATTTGAAGAAGTGTCACAGGGAAGAGAGTGTGGATTTGTCCTCCATAGCACCTGAGGACAGGAGAAGAATCAATGGGTGGAAGCTTTTCAGAGAGAGATCCAAACTTGAAATAAGGACGAATTTCCTGACCATGAGAGCCATTAAGCAGTGGGACAGTCTGCTTCCTAGAATTGCAGGTGCTCCATCACTGGAAAGTTTTCAAAGATGATCTGAGGTTTTATTCCCTGGGCCTCCAAGTCCCCTTCCTATGATTAAAATCTCTAGTGAGTAAAAAATGAAGATTACAGCATGCCATTAGAAATAAATTTATTAAATAAAAATCTATTGTGAGACACAGCTCCTTTTTTAGCCATTTTAGCCATGTAGTTTACAGTATTTTATTTACCAGAACAGTAATATTTGAGGTCATATTCTGAGATTATGCCATCCTCAATGTTTTCTGCAACTGTTCATCAGTCAACACTGTCCTCAGTACATATTTGGTAATTTGCATAATTGAGAAAAGGTGTTTGCATAAATATATAGCTGTCAAATTTGCTAGTATCCTTGTGGAAGCAGTGCATAACTTAGGGAATCTTTCTTGGGAAAGAAACTTGCAGAAAACTGGAATTTCAACACCATATTTTTCTGGTTCAAAATGCTGTCACATTGAAGCTCCACTAACTTTATATATTCACTTCAACATTGTCAGTTTTCACAACAAATGTACAAAGAAGCTGGAAGTGCGTTAAACTAATTAAACCGTATATCAAACAATTTCCGTAAATTAGAAATGTTATCTGTAAACTCTTTCAAAGATTTGGGTTCAACTTTACTTAAGGAATTCAGAACGCTGAGGTTGTAGAGAAGTATGGAGAAAACATTTGAGATGGAATGCAAGAATTGTTAAATAAATGACAACTCTGTCTTGGGAATGAGGAATGAAACTTGGGAATGAAACTCAAGATAACTCCACCCTGATTTTGTTTGGTATAAGAAGGGGCAGAAATACACTTTGGCAGGCTTTCAGGGTTCTATTATTTTACCCTATAACAATAGAGTTCCAGTAGTTCTTTTCTTTTTTAATTTTAATTTTAGTATATTTATTGTCTGTTCCCTGACATGCCCTCCTTTGAAGGGCTGACAGAGATGAACCAAATTGCCAACAGTCAGCAACAAAAGAAACTTTGCTTTAAATTATTTTACACTGTTATACTTTTCTGTTATTACCTGTTTTCCACCTTGGAGTTTTAAGTTCAGTGCATTCAGGTGATCAGTTATATCACTTAGAAAAGGAAGATTGCAGATAAAAGCACAACAGCAGCAGGGGAATCTTCTTATTTTTCATTTTCATGAGGGAATCAATCTCTTCTCTAAGGGCAAAATAATGTTTCAGGATATTTTTTGATTCAGCCATTTAATTTCAGCATGTTACAAAAGTTTGCCATACTCAGTGTCCATACTTGCTAGAAAAGAACAGAACAATCTATGATTCAGCCATCATAAGCATGTTAAATTATCATTGCATTTATAACTTCCTTCATTTCTGGCTTTTCCTATACAGGTGTTCTTGATGCAAAGTGTAATATACATACTGAAGCTAATTTGTAGTATCTTATGGGTGTTTGCATTTTTCTTCAATAATGCATCTACACTAAAATTTTCAGAACATGTGAATGGTGTACCTGCTATAGCCAAAAATATGAGTTTCTTCTAGCACAGTTTTTTCAATGCTTTCCTCCAGTCTTGAAATATGTCAAAACCCATCATGGTTCTTTTCACTGGAATTAAGTCAAATTCTTCAGTTATTTTTCAGTTACCGTCTATACCTCTAATGAACATCAACGTTTAATATTGGAAGCATCTGTACTTTTATCAATAGCAGCTGAAAATGCTTCAAAATCTTTTCCTATCTGAATCAATTATCCCTTCACCTTTTTGCTAAATCCATAATTCTAGAATCAACTTTACTAGAGACAAGTATATGCTTTCAAAAACTTTCTTATCAGTACATAGAGGTTTGCTCACCTTTGCAAGACATTCTTTTATGAATAGAGCTTCTGTAAAAGGTCACAGTGATTTAGCTATGTCAGGCTCTTTGGCAGTTACCCAAGACCAAAAGTGATTCTTTTCCAAGCAGGATTCCCACAGTTCTCTTTAGCAAGATTTATAGAAATCTTAAATTCCCCCAGGAATATATAGCAACTGTGTATCATATGAAAGGGTGCAGTTAGAAGAAACCACAGGGAGAGGGCAAAGTTACTTCCAGTCTAAGACAGAGTCAGCAATGGAGATCCAATGGGCTTTCCAATGCCACACTCTATTGCTTCATTTCTGCAGCTGCATCAGAACATGTAAAAATGGGAGGTGTTAATCAAAAGGCATATGAATGCAATCATATTTAAAAACTGAATTTTTAGCCTTGCAAGAAACTTGCCTTAATGATCCACCTATTTCCAGAGTAAAATTGTTTGGTCAATACTTTTGTACTGAGAAAAATGTACAATACTTTTAGTATTACATAAAGAGTCTGGCACAACTGGAAATATAGATTGGTGGCTTACACTTTCATTCTGAGATATCGTCTATGAAATCTGGCAAGAATAAAATTGCACCTGGAATCCTTATAAAACAATAGTCATGTACATTGACTTTCCCATTGTCTGTACAAATTATTTTGCAGATACAGCATTATAAAAAAAGATTGCAATTGCCAGAAAGAAAGTTTATTAGCAAGACTGGTGCTCCACCATTTCAGGAGGCTGGCATGGAAATGCTGGCAATGGAAGGAGTGTATTGAATTTTCCAGCACTGAACTTCATTGGATGGTTTCAAGTTCTAGCATTGTCTGAATCTCAGCAGACATTTTCGATGCTATTTGTGATTGTTAAATTCCTTTAAGATATTTCTTTTTTCCTATCTTCTTTTTAAACTAGAAGGACTAAAGTAATTGCCCTTTTTAGCCTTTTCCACTTCTACAATTTTGAAGACAAAATTCTGTACCTTTTTGAGGTTCAGAACTGTGTACATTATTGCAAATGCTACCACACTATAGATTAGTACAAAGATACTATTATATTGGAAAATCCATTTCCAGTCCTTTTTCTAACAATTCCTAGCATGGACATTGTCTTGGTTAACAATAAGCAACTCTTTGGTGGACAATTCATGGAGCTATCCATAACTTCAAGAACCCCTTTTCCTTGTCTGTACTGTTAGCTCAGACCCCAATAAGTTTTATACCAAGTTTGGATTTGTTTGTTTCTTTGTTTTGGGGTGGGTTGATTTCTTCTTCTTTCTTTCTATTATTTTTTTTTTAGTTCATTAACTCCCTTTATTGTTTGTTTGACCATTTATAAGATATTATATTGTTTTTATTGTCAGTAGCCATTTCTTTTGTGAATTATATGTCTGAACTGCCTGTTTTAATGGTTTTATATTGTGGCTTCTGTGTCTTTGGCTGCCAATTTGGCTTCCTAGTGCAATTCAGGCTGTTCCTCTGAAAGCCCTTCATGGCATAGGACCTGATTACCTGCTTTTCTTCCATTTTTCCTGCCCACCTAGTATGCCTGTGCAGAGTGGGTGCCCTCCAGGTCCCTTTTATTAAATGTTGTCTTCTTAAGGGACCTAGGATCCAACTCTGACATGTTCCAAGTCCATTGGACTGGGTAGATATATTAAATCTAAATAATAATAATAATAATAATAATAATAATAATAATAATAATCAGCTTATATCCTGCGACAATACCTTTAATACCATCAAACAACAACATCTGCCCATCCCAGGTCCTTGGGAAGGACTTGATAGGTGGATAAAAATGCCAAATTCAGTCTAAACATCTGGCTGACTATGCGACCAACCATCCTCATCATCATAATGATGATGATGATGATGATGATGATGATGATGATGATGATGTATATGGCAAGACAGGGAGATGTATAAATCTAAGCAAATAAAATAAATTTGGTTTTAGACTACAATTGTTCACAGTATTTAAAATATTCTTTCTTTGTAATCAAACCTGTCATTTCTCCTTCTGCATGAAGGTGATTAAGTTACCCTAATACTAATTTTGGCTTCAGAACCTCAGTGACTATAACTGTGTATCACTCAGTGATATTCACATCTTTTGCAAAGGGAAGCAAGTCACCATGCTCCATGCTGTTTGGTTTTTTAATTTTTTTTAACAATCACTTGGATATCAGGATGTTGAGGGGACATTACTAAGTTTGCAGATCACATGAAACTGGGAAGGAGGGCTAATACTGGAGAGGAGAGAGAGATTATTCAAAAGGATCAAGATAAGATTTCAGCAGCGGGCTGAAATGAATAAAATGGAATTCAACAGGGAGAAACGTAAAGGTCTGCATCTGATAAGAAAAATGTAAACACAAGTACAGAATGGGGGAGACATGGCTTTGCCATAGTAGATATGGAAAGGATTTTGGGTATCCTTGTTGACCACAAGCCAAACAGGAGCCAGCAGTGTAATGCAGTTGTTGAAAAGGCAAATGCCACCTTGGACTGCATTAACAATAATGTAGACTCCAAATTTTGGGAAAGAATTGTTCCACTCTACTCTGCCCTAGTCAGATACCACTTGGAATATTGTTTCTAGCTGTGGACATCACAAGTTCAAAAAGGATAGTGACATATCGGAGCAAGTAGAGAGGAGGGCTACCAAGACAGTGAGGAGTCTGGAAACCAAGCCCTGTGAGGATTGATTAAAGGATTTGTGTATGTTTAGCCTGTACAAAAGACAACTGAGCAGAGATAGCACTTTTCAAATATCTGAAAGATTATCACACAGAAGAGGGAGTGGACTGTATTTTCTATCGTCCCAGAAATCACAACCAGAATCAATCACTTAAAATTACAAGGAAGCAGGTTCAGGCTAGACATCAGAAGAAATTTCTCAACTGTATGATTGTCAGCCAGTGGAACAGCCTTCCATTAGTTCTTCTTTGCTGGAAATCTTCAAATAGGGTCTAGATGGTATTCGATGCTCTTATGGATTCTGCCTTGAGCAAGGGGTTGGATAGATTTTCTATAAGGTATTTTCAAAATTGACGATGTTATTATTCTGTAAGATAGGAATGAGAGGATGATATGATAGGAATGATGTATGAGAGCCAGTTTGCTGCAGTGGTTAAAGCATCAGGCTAGAAACTGGGAGGCAGTGAGTTCTAGTCCTGCCTTAGGCACAAAGCCAGATGGGTGACCTTGGGCCAGTCACTCTCTCTCAGCCCTAGGAAGCAGGCAATGGCAAACCACTTCCAAAAAATCTGGCCAAGAAAACTGCAGGGACTTGTCCGGGCAGTCATCAGGAGTCAAAAATGGACTAGAAGACATTAAAAAAAAAAAAAAAGATGGAAGACAGGTAGTCCTCACTTTCACTTTCAGCTTGTTAACTGGGATAATTTGGAAGACACTTCCATAGTTTCAAGAACTAGGATCAGGATGTTGAGTTATGAATTTGTGACTCCTGATGTCTAAGCTATATCAATCAATATATGGAATAGGTCTAGGCATGAATACATAAAGCAAATTGAGGTATTCCTCGTTTCCCCCCCAAGATTTTGTTGTGAATCCCCAGAAATGCTTGATGCTTAATTGCAATATTTGCTTAAGACAACATTGTGTCAATGTCAAGCACTTCTGTAGACCTCCTAGGAAGAACCATTTCACATTTTGAACATTCTGTTCCTGATAAATATTATGGTAAGAACTCTAAGGAGTAATTCTTAAGTAGGCAGTTTGTTCTAACTCTCAGCTCTATGAAGTTGGCAGGATGCTAAGGCAGCACCTAATTAATTTTTCTACTTGCAGTTTTAGCTACAAGCCTAAAGATTATTCCTAATTCTTAAGGTCCAACTTCACAATGACCAGAGAAAAAAGGCAGTATGTGACTAAAAATATGCAAGCTATTATCTAGTCAATTCAGACCTTTGTAACTTGGAGTTTTTCTTTTCTCAAGAGGCAAAAATAGGAAGGAGGAAAAATGACAATTTAGAGTGGTGGGTAGTCTCTTGGTACATTTTTTGCTGAGAATTATATCCAGCTGTCTCACCTTCAGAATGTGTTTCAAAAGTATGATAAATTTTATTAGAATTTGTAATATTTTATTATTGTTATTTGATAGCTACTAGCTTAAACAAGGTCCATAGGTAGATTTTTGCTTGTGTTGGTCAAAGACCGTATTAAATTCTACTATTAGATCTGCTAGTCCTTAATAGGGCAAGCTCCTGATATATAAATGTATTTTATATAAGTCCAGACATTATTAAATTCTATATAATTTTAGATATTATTACATTTTAGATGTCATCAAATTTTTGTAATTTTAGATGTTGTTATATTTTAGGTTAAATGCAGATACTACCTTACCTATATCTTAGACATAGACTATTTCGTCTGAAACCTATGGGTTTGTGCCAGGCTGCTTTATATATGTATCCTAAATATGTATTAAATGCTATCTAAAGATATCTTAGTTTTATAAGTGAACATAGGTCATTCATGAACAAACTTCTTGTACTGGTCTAAGACTGTAATAAACTGTGCTTGCTTGCTCACTTGCTTATCTGATGAAGTAAGTTACAACTCACAAAAAGTTATGCCTTTTTTTTATCCAGCTGTCTCCATGAAAGCATTGTATGGATCTATGCAAAATTTTAATCTGAGAAAGAAAATAGGCATCAGTAAATCATTCAATAATCTAACAAATGATATGGTTCTGAAAGTGAGCTCTGATTTATCAAGACAACATGGCTTAAAATTGTGACTTTATTCAGATCAGTGATTTATTTATCCGTAAGGAGTATGAAATAGTTTTGTAATAAGATAATAAGATAGAGGGCAGCAAATATTTGGCCTTAGATGCCCATACTGTGTCAGGGAGAAGATCATCATTTTGGTAAGGGCAGTTTCAGTGAAATACAGAGAGCAGAAGTTATATTGGAGTAGAAAATGAGTCAGTGGAAGTAAACAATGGCCAAGGGATGGTTTTAATATGATTTTAGTGTTCAAAATTTATCCATTGGCATTAAAATCTTGTACAGTGGATAAGTGGTCTTAGATCTCTTTCCTCAGGAGATGATTTTCAATTTTTAAAGAACCTTCCATCGTTAACCTGTCTTCTGACAAGTTTCTGCAGGATCAATTTCAGTTGCAGTTGTTCCTTCAATTTTTAATTTTTTTCTCTCCTTCACTAAGCTGTCTATTATTATCCACTAACAGACAAATCAGCACAACTCTGCTCATTTTCAGTACATGGAATAAAGGGATATTAGGTTTTAGACTAGATCTGGAGGAGATCAGTCATAGCTACTTTATCCCTAATTAATCTCTTCGGACTCCAGATCCCTTTGGATTCATGTCTGTTCTATGGAAATACTGAAATCTGATCTGGATCAAGGACTCAATCCAGAATAAGGGTCTAGGCCACAACCTTGCCTGCTAGCATCCTATTCCAGTGCTGTAGCAATGTCATGGCTCCATAATATCCAAAGAAGTGCCGTAAATAGAAATGGTAGCAGGTCCTTCATGAGTCACTGTCTCAAAGCATGTGAAGGGTCCCAAAGTAAAGATGAAGCTGCTCTGATGGTGTGGATGTGTCTGAGTATCTGCATGAAGTGCACGTGAATGATGTGTCTGTGTATGAATAAGATACATATGCTGAGTGTGTTTGCAAAAATGGTGTATAATACTAGATGAACTGTGGAGTGGGGACTTTGAGGGAAGAGGTAGGTGTGTCCACTCTGGTCCCAGCATGCACCCTGACATGTTTTCCACAAATCAGTATAGCACTTAGTGTAAAAAAAAGTTTCACTATCTCTACACTAGCTCCTTGTTGTGG
The DNA here is from genome assembly GCA_030867105.1 of Liasis olivaceus. Lineage (NCBI taxonomy): Eukaryota > Metazoa > Chordata > Lepidosauria > Squamata > Pythonidae > Liasis > Liasis olivaceus. The sequence continues at coordinate 64,942,882 of CM061351.1, forward strand.
AATTTTTGCCAAAGATGGGAGCACAATGCAGAGGAGAAGAACCATGTTTATTGCAATGATCATTGGGTGCCTGCTTTCCAAGAAAGAGGGACCCTGAACAATAGAAAGGCATAGAATTTAGACACTTTTGAGGTTGAGAGGTGGGAAATCTGAGGTATCTGATTTGAGGATAGGTTTGGATAGGTGTTAAATGGGGGATAAATGGTTTTTCTATTGTGAGATAAGAACCACGGCAAACACTTAAGCAGACGGGTGATGGCCCTCCCATTGTTTCAGTATGATAGTGTTAAGAAAGCTATTTTTGGCAGTGGAACATGGTCACTCTTGGGTCATGCAAGAGCTTGGAGCTGATCCTGTTTTGCATGAGCAAAGAATGGTAGAAGGAAGTGGAAAAAAGAGATTGCAGGAGAAGCAAGGGGGGCAGAAAGAGAGGCAAGGGGGAGGGGGGAGAGTTTCCAGCTTTATTTTATTATTTTTCCATCACATCCTAAAACTCTTGATAGCATAAAAAAAAAAAAAATTTTTTTTAATGATTCTTAAAGGCCCAGCTAAGAGAATATTCAATGGGTTAAGTCCATGCTTGTGGTGTCTGATGCTGTACCAGAGGTTTTCAAATGTTTTCAGGCTGTGGAACCATAGGGCTAACAATTCTGATTAAATATTTCAATCTTTATTTTTTTTAAAATGAATAGAAATAAAATATTGCAAATATCTTCAGAAAAAATAGCTGCCTTTCATTTAGTAAGCCAATTCTTTATGTTCATGCCATTGATAAATGTATTAGCAAGCATTTCAGAAGGATTCAGAAATACTCCTTCCATCATTTCCTCTGGCTTATTTATAAATATATTGGCATATTGACCATTGGGGGGACGCGGTGGTGCAGCGGCTTAATGATGCTGAAAGTTGCCAGCCAGAAATGGCTGATGGCTTCGGCGGTTCAAGTCCAGCCTTCGCTGTTAACAAGGTGAGCTCTTGTTTCCTCCCCAGCTCCTGTCAACCCAACAGCTCAAAAACTTACGTGAGTAGATAAATGGGTACTCTCACTCCGGTGGGAGGAAAAATGCTGGCAGCGCCTTGCACAGAGAGACGGGATCAGCTGCCGGTAAGTGCGAAACCACGCTCGCCCGAAAAGGGCGCGAAGCAACGGAAATCCCGCCTCCTGTGCTTGCCAGCTGGGCTCTGCTCTAGGAAGGAGGCTCTGGCAAACCACTTCCAAAACAATTGCCTTGAAAACTGCACAGGATTTGTCCAGGCAAGGATTCGTCCAGGCAAGGATTCGTCCAGGCAGGCACTGCAGGGTCAGTAATGACTGAGCGCAGACAAAAAAAAAAAAAATTTGACCATTGGAAAGACTGAACAGAATAAAACTGAGTAACTATCCAAAGTGTGAATAAGTGGCAGGTTAACAACCTATATCTATACTAAAGGCTCTTATAATTGTAGTAAAGAACATAGACTTAGGTGTTTTCCTTTTAAGTCTGTAATAACACATTTACTTTTAAGATGATGCCTCCAGTTCCATATCATCTATCTTAAGTCTTTATAAACATTTCAGGCTGTTTTTGGTGCCTGGGAAGTATAAATAACTTAACATCTCTTCCCATTTTGAGCCTCACATACATCTAGGAACACAAGAACAGAACTCACATATTTGGCTGGCAAATAACCCCCACAATGCTCTGTATAAAAGTAGGTATGTTAAACTGCTCTGTCTCAGCATTCTACCTCTGATTCTCTCAGATGTTGGCCTGAATGTGTATTGTTTCATTACCTTATGCCAAATGTTATATATATATAAAAAAGGACAATTTTAATTTTGTAAGAAGTAAGACATTAATATGATATGCTAAATACCCTCACTACTTTAGGATTAGGGCACTAGTCTGTTCCTGCAAATCTAGACGTTCTTTTCCACTTATTTATTCAAAACCTTGGATGAATTCAGAAAAAAAAAAAACAGATCCCACATACATGCCCAGGCAGAATAGAATGAATATCAAACCACCATCTCTGTTGTTCATATCCCTGACTCCACCAGATAACTGGCAAAATCCTCTATTACCTGATCTGCTTGCAGAGTTGCAGATTCTAAAATATCTTGGTATCCAAAGTTCTGAATGGAGCACCAATTATTTACTCTATGGAGTTCTATCAAGAAGTAAGTGAAAATTCTCCTCACGTAGACTTGGAGTGGGTGTGTGTGTGTGGAGATTTAGATGTCTTATTAAAGCCTACCCCAAGGACAGGTAAATTTTAAATGATAATGGTAAGAAAAAAGGAAAAAGGAAAAAACCTCTCAAATTCAGATTGGACCCAGTACAAACACATTAAAAACTGGTGCTTTCTATCCATCAGTTTTCATACAAAGGAAAAATCTGGAAGAATAAAATGGAGAAATGCAAACCCTTTCTCTGACACTCTGATTTTTCTGATTCTTGTAAATAGTAATGGAACAGCTTTGTTCCCTTAGATTGTTTGGAGGAGAAGGAACCGTGCATTGGGGAAAGACTGTGCCTAGCCCAAATTTCAGGGTGATGGGGAAAATATTCTTTATTTCATGTATTTATTACATTTGTTATGCCATTGATTATCAAAGTCTTTCAGAATGAGTTGTTTTGATTATATAGCCTACAAATACTCATGCAGAGTGAAATCCTCATCACTCAGAATACCAGGCAGCTACAAAGTGCTTTGACACAGATTTACATTATATAACTACTAGTGTCTGATTAGAAATCATTTCTGCCTTCCTTTAATTGAAATTATATATTTTACATTTTCACCTGCTCATTGTAATTTAACAGATTAACTTACCTGTCATTGCAATTTCATGTAGTATAACTAGAAATACCTATCAATGCTTTTGCTTAGAATGGGTTATGGTTCACATTCTTATATAACTGAGACATTTGCTAAGTAATAATATTTAATAGGTGATATAATTGTGCATTATATGTCCTGCAATAAATACAATTAACTCCATAAAATCATTTCTAAAATTAAAATAATTAAAGACAGTTTTTTTCAGTTGATGGGGAATATATATTTGTATGCAAAACTGTTTGTGCAAATCAGTATCAGCCAGTTGCTAATGATCTTGAAGATACATTTGCAGCATTATGATTAATAGAAAAGTTGTTTACATCAGCAGTCAGATAGTGAAGGATGGAGGATTTCACACAAAGTGTGTTCATTTGTTAACCCAGGATTTGCATCAGCCCAATTCACAACATCTGTTCATCCTTCCTTTGTTACCTGTTTGAATGCAGAACAGCTATTTGGCACCATGTTTCAAATCTTGGGCAATAATTACAAATCTATGCAATCAAGGGGAGGGAGGATTAAACCATGTCTGGTAGTGCCACTTCAGGCTGTAAACACTCATGTTGAAATGCTTCTCACCCAAAAAACCCCAAACCAAACCAACCTCCAGCCAGAAAGCTTTATCAAAGATAAAGGACCTAAATTAATTTCCTCCTGGTGATATTAGCTTTCTGCAGGTAGTGCATCTAAAGTATAATGCAAATATAGGGAAGCATTCAGTTATACATATAATGTTACAACCCAGAGACAGATTTAAAAACTTAGTGAAACCAGACCTTATAGCTGGCATCGGGGGGGGGGGGGGGGGGGGAAGCTTCCCAAATTTCCAGTATTTTTTTTTACTTCACTTTTTAAAGTTCTTTGCCAGAATGCAGACAAACTATATTATTAAATGTGCTCTTACAAGATTTATCCTTCTCCTAACAAGAAGCCATGATAGCCTTAGGATTTGAAGTCTGCCATGGTTCATTATTTCTACCCTGAATGAATGCTGACATTTCCATTGTTTGTAGAAATCTGACATGAACCTATTTTTATAACTAACTCCTGTTGTTGCAGAATGTATAACTCTCAATTAATTCTGAACTCGCATGTATTTAACCTTCTCAGAATCTTTTTCTTTAACTGAACCCACACCTAGAATAAAAAGATCAGATACTTATCTTTGGATTAATTTGGAATGCCAAAGTTGGGCTGTACAATTCCAGATGGCCACTAGTTAGCAACAAAAAGATACAGGATTTTTTTCATTCTTGTTGCCTTATAGTGGTTGTCTGGATTTTTTAAATTCCATAAAAATCAGATTTCTTTTGAAACTTTTCTAGTAGAAATTCACCAATGGATATGCTTGCTGATTTTTATTTTTCTCAATTCCCTGACATCGCAAGAGATAAATTTCTGTTTTTACCCCATCTATCCACGACACAATTCTATGGATTGTGATACAGATGTCTGAGAAATATGTCACTGCTGAAAAGGTAGCTTGCCACTGTACAGGACCTTTAAAGATCATCCGGCAACTGATGGCCAACTTACAAGCCAACACTCTGTAAAACCTTCCCTTAGTTTTGACTCACCTTTCCATACCCACCAGGAAGGGAATATACAGGTGAAACTTGAAAAATTAGAATATCATGCAAATGTTCATTTATGTCAGTATGGCAACTCAAAAGGTGAAACCAATATATGAGATAGACACATTACATGCAAAGCGAGATATGTCAAGCCTTACTTTGCTATAATTGTGATGATTATGGCGTACAGCTTATGAAAACCCCAAATTCACAATCTCAGAAAATTAGAATATTACATGACATCAATAACACAAGGATTGGAAATAGAACAATATCGGACCTCTGCAAAGTATAAGCATGCATATGTACTCAGTACTTGGTTTGGGCCCCTTTTGCAGCAATGACTGCCGCAATGCGGCGTGGCATGGATGCTATCAGCCTGTGGCACCGCTGAGGTGTTATGGAAGACCAGGATGCTTCAATAGCGGCCTTCAGCTCCGCTGCATTGTTCGGTCTCATGTCCCTCATCTTTCTCTTGGCAATGCCCCATAGATTCTCTATGGGGTTCAGGTCAGGCGAGTTTGCTGGCCAGTCAAACACAGTAATCCCATGGTCACTGAACCAGGTTTTGGTACTTTTGGCAGTGTGGGCAGGTGCCAAGTCCTGCTGGAAAATGAAGTCAGCAGCCCCATAAAGCTCATCTGCGGAAGGAAGCATGAAGTGCTCCAAAATCTCCTGGTAGATGGCTGCGTTGACCCTGGACTTAATGAAGCACAGTGGACCAACACCAGCAGATGACATGGCTCCCCAAATCAACACAGACTGTGGAAACTTCACACTGGACTTCAAGCATCGTGCATTGTGTGCCTCTCCATTCTTCCTCCAGACTCTGGGTCCTTGGTTCTCAAATGAGATGCAAAAGTTGCTCTCATCAGAAAAGAGGACTTTGGACCACTGGGCAACAGACCAGCTCTTTTTTTCTGTAGCCCAGGTAAGACGCTTCTGACATTGTTTGTTGTTCAGGAGCGGCTTGACAAGAGGAATACGACATTTGAAGCCCATGTCCAGGATCCATCTGTGTGTGGTGGCTCTTGATGCACTAACTCCAGCCTCAGTCCACTCCTTGTGAAAGTCCCCAACACTTTTGAATGGCCTTTTCCTGACAATCCTCTCCAGGCTGCAGTCATCCCTGCTGCTTGTGCACCTTTTTCTCCCACACTTTTCCCTTCCACATAACCTTCTATTGATGTGCTTTGATACAGCACTTTGGGAACATCCAGCTTCTTTTGCGATTACCTTTTGGGGCTTTCCCTCCTTATGGAGGGTGTCAATGATGGTTTTCTGCACAACTGTCAGGTCAGCAGTCTTTCCCATGCTTGTGATTCCTACTGAACCAGCCTGAGAGACCATTGAAAGGCTCAGGAACCCTTTGCAGGTGTTATGGATTCATTAGCTGATTAGAGTGGGACACTTTGAGCCTAGAATATTGAACCTTTTCACACTATTCTAATTTTCTGAGATTGTGAATTTGGGGTTTTCATAAGCTGTACGCCATAATCATCACGATTATACCAAAGTAAGGCTTGACATATCTTGCTTTGGATGTAATGCGTCTATCTCATATATTGGTTTCACCTTTTGAGTTGCCATACTGACATAAATGAACATTTGCACAATATTCTAATTTTTCAAGTTTCACCTGTAGACAAGATGCAGTAATTAATTATGGCTTACTCTAGTTTCAGAACTGTTATCAGCACCTGTCAGAAAATTTAAAGACTGAATGCCTTGAATAGAATGAATGTGAACATCCAGTCTTTTGCCCTAGTTTATCTTAAAGTTAACTAAACCTTTACAATCAGTAGTTTACCATTCAACAAAGCTGACTATTCTGCTCTCACTGGAAGAGAATGAGAAACTGATGACTCCATAAGTTATCTGGACTAATTGGAAGGTAAGAGTCAAAACTTTCTATCTCAGGTGACTTGACGATCAATGAAACAGTGGAACTGCACTTACTAGGAGAAAAATAATAAAGCAGAGAGATGAAGAGGAAGCTTAGGAAAAAAAATTAACAAAATGACTTAAATTTCTACTACTTCACTTATAATACAAACTGCTTTGCTGCTAGTTTCTTGCTCCTCTCATGCTACATTACTTATAGACTTACAAATGCTAACAGCAGCTCCTCTTAATACTCTCTTGCCCAGTTATCCAGCACTGGAACCACATGGAGTTCACTCTGCCACTGCCTAGCATATAGGGCTGTGTCTTCTTTCTGCTGGCTATTTTCTGTTGGTTCTTCTTTAGTTTCAGCTGCCTTTCTACCTGGATCCTCTGGCTTCTGATTCTCCCAGCCATCGCCTCCTCTGTTCAACACCTCTCATTCTGGCAGCATTTCCTGCAAACCTAAAAGAAAATTCCCTTTTTCTGTCTACCTGCTATGGCTTCTTTTATACTTCTCTCTTTTGAAACCCTTGCAGGTGATACTAAGGAGTTTTAAACTCCCTCTCCCATTTCTGTGTAAGTGCCTACACTGCTTAAGCTGGGTAGCTGATGGTCATATTGTGTGTGTGTGTGTGCCTTCAAGTCAGTGTTGATTCCTGACACCTGCCTGGACAAGTCCCTGCAGCTTTCAGAAGTAGTTTGCCATTGCCTGCTTCCTACAGCTGAGAGAGAGTGGCTGGCAGAAGGTCACCCAGCTGGCTTTGTGCCTAAGGCGGGACAAGAACTCACAGTCTCCTGGTTTCTAGCCTGGTGCCTTAACCACTACACCAAACTGGCTCTCCAGTCACACCATTACAGAGGAAAAAAACCTGTTGACTTTGATAGTCACATGCAACATGTTTCTGTTTCAGGGCAGTTCATCCTTCCACAGTTAGAAGCCACAAGTTTTACTAACTATACTATTGTAACAATCAGAGTAAAGGGGATGTCTAAAATATACTAGAATTACTGCTAAGCATTGGATGTATTGAAGGGGGCAGACCTTTTGTTACAGAATAGCCAATCAGCTGCTGAGTTTAGCCTGCAGGCAACTGAAAGTGTTCTAGCCCAAATGAACAAGAGCACTCAGGCCAATATTGGGAGGAAGAATTATCTTTGAAACAGAGAAATCCATGTGGAAGTTTCTTTTGAGGTAAAGAAAAGATCAGCATGGGGCAACATCATCCATTTTTGCCATTCAGAAATGGTGGCCAAACATTTCTGATGACAGGACAAGAAATAGGTTTTGATCTGCTTTAAATGCAACCCAAAGATGATAAGGGAGATGAAGATACCTTGTCATATGATGATCAGTCACAACCCTGTTCTCAGACTCTCTGGGGAAAGGAAGCACTAAATACTGTGGTAACTTTTCTGACATTGGATCACTCTTTGAACATTGTCCAAAATGTTAAATTCAAGTCAGTATTCACTCTGACTAGAAAATTAGGAACTACTAATTTATCTTAGTTAATTTCAGGAGCGGCACTGATGTTTAGTGTTTTATCAGTTTAGCACTGCCTAACCCTGGGGTAGAAGAAAAGGCTTGCTGATGGAGCCAAGGGAAGGTTGGAGCTCTGGAATGGTAGAACAAACCTCTAGTTAAAGGCACAAGAATTTCTCATCCCCATCTCTGTGCCTTGATATCAAGCAAGGTGGCAATTTTGGTCAGCTGCATTCTACCTTTTTTAGGAGAGGCAGTGATAGTGCAATAAAAATATGTTTTGCAAAACAGTATATAAAATGGAAGTAATAAAATGGGCTATCATGTATTAGTGAGTGGGTGAAATCCTGCTTGAGCTAACACAAATGTAGCAATGGAGAAAAGCTAATGATATTAAGGGTTTTGTGCATTATTTAGTTTAAATCATGATTTTATATATCTAGCTTAGCTTCTTGGCCTTTTGGCTAAGCTGAAATGTAGTATTTAGCTTAGCTAAAATCAACCTGAGACCAAGAAGCCAATATATACTTATATACTTGAGGCCAAGTATACTTTTTTTTCCCCTTTTTTCCCCCTGGCAATAGCACCACAATGTTTTGACATGAAATTGCATAAGAGACTGAAAAGAAAAGTATTCGACAAGTATAAGAAACAGAGATAGAACCTGACAGCAGATATTTCCTAAACAACTCCTATTACAGAAAAGTACATCTAGCTTCATTGGTGCCTTGTTTGTAAATAGCAGGAAAACAATAGCTAATCCAGTTACTAATTCAGTTTTTCCCAACCTGGCTGCCTTCCAAAATGTGTGTACTTCAGTCCTCCAGAATTTCACCTAGCGTGGCCCTAGCAAAGAATTATGAGAATTGAAGTCTACATAAATGGCAAGTACCAGGTTCAGGAATAATTCCATATATAAATATGTTCAGCTGTTTACTATAATAACAACTTCCTACATTATGTGCTTTGTATCCAAATGGTACCACTTACAAAAATGATTTTTTCCCTTTAAATCCTTCAGATATTTCATCTGAAGAAGAACTTCTAAATTACAATTTGGATTAAATCTAGCAATTACTAACAGTGTAAAAACATTTTTAACCTTCTTTTCAATCATTCAAAACTTGTTTCCTTCAATGTGCTTTAATTACCTTGTCTGAGGAAGAAATCTATTATTTTCAAATTTAAGTTAGGACCTAATATATCTCGTATCACTAGACTGTCACCAGCTTTTCCTGAAAAAAGTTAAGTAAAATGATGTGGAGATATAGTAACATCCTTGAAAAACCATTTTTGGCAAAATATGTTTTTTCTCATATTCTTTGTCCTTCAGATGAGATGTAGAGTTAGCTAGAATTATTTCTTTCCTTAACTTATTTTTCATCATTTAATGCAGTGAATATTCAGTGCAGTGCTTATTGTGAGCATAGTTCCATAAATCAATATGAAAATCAATATTAAATTTTGGTCCTAAAGTAAATGATGAAAAATTAAGATGTCAATATAATATTGTAAACTGTGTGGGTATGTGTGTATACATACATACATGTCTGTTAAATGAACTAGCGAAATATGACTGTTACTGAGAAGAAAGTATATAGTCTGAAAGAATTTCTGGAGGACCACTGTTGCAGCAAAGACAAGAAAATGCCATATGTATTATGGTACAAATAGCTGTGGATTATAATCCATATCCTCAAACAACTGAAGCATTTTGCTGAAATACATAGACAAATAGCTATGTGTATATGTGTGTAAATATATACATAGAAGTAATTTGCCATAGATATCTATGCGAGCATATTTGCAAGATCTCACAAAATGGACTTTGCTCAGCATGAGATGTCTACGCTGAACTGATTTTGCTACTGTTTTTCTTTCTCTGATCTGGGTACGAGTGGCCAGAAGAGGAGGAGGAGGAGGAGGCAGCAATGGGGGCAGTAGCAGTGTGGCAGAGTTGGGAAACAGCTAGTAAAGAAGAGTGGGACTCGTATAAGGTGGAAGAGACTTAGTCCTGAACAGCAGATTTCTTCCCCACCAGAATTGCTTTTGCTCCATCCACAGCTTTCAGCAGGATTGGGTTGACCCTGCTTTTCCTCAAGAATATCATTGGAGGAGTTATGCTCCCATACAAAAGTGATGTTGTTGAGTCCGGAGAAGATGGCTGCAGGGCCAGCAGAAGGGAGGCAGTGAATGGAGAATGTGGCTGGGCATGACAGACTGCTCTACTACTGTCTTGTCTCCTTGCCTCAGGCTTGCCCTATTGCAGTCCTTTTTTCCTTCAGAAAGAAATAAAACAAACAAAATCCTGGATGAAGAAAATTATCTGGTTATGTTTCCTTTTAAAAACAGATTTCTTGGAGAATTTCTATCTGTAATTAAATACATTAATGAGGGGAAGCTTTATATAAAAGCTCTCTATGTTTGAGAAAGTTGTGAACATAAAGAGTTAATATTTTCATGGATTAAAAAAATAACTTTCAAGCTAGAATGCTGCCCTACTAATGCAAGACAATAAAATAGACAAGTTTTTTTCCCTCCCTGATTTGCACTTCTTCAGCCGTGGGCACAGAAAATGAAATAAAGTAGTAATTAGGTTTCTCCCAGCAACTATACCCATGATCCTCAACATCTGTGGCAGTTTTCAAAATAACTGCAGAGTAAAAATGTGCAGAACAGCAATGTAAAGGTTACTATTCCTTCAAATTTTTACATGAGACTAAATTTAGAAGTAATTTATCTCAGAGAAAAATAGTGACTGTTTACCAAAGTGAGCATCCATTTTGGATAAAACTCACATGCTGAAGCAATGTGGATTACTGTGTAGGTATTTCATCATCCTCTGAAGTGAACCAGCACTGAGCTAGTCTAGAACATTATACAATACTGGGGAAATTATCAAAGGTGGAAAAGAAATAGAAATCTGTGAGGCTGATATGGATTAATTTTAGATAGATTGACCAACTCCTTACAGTAATATAGTTGAATACCCTATTTCTAATTATGCAGCACTGTTAAGTGTTTTCCAGTTATAAACAGAATATCCTGTAAAAATAAAAGTTTTTCAATAATGTACACTTCATGTAAAAAGGTTTAAGTTCACTGTAAAGGATATTTTATGCAATGGATATTTTAGGACAACAAATCCAGCAGACTTGATTTATATCCCTTTTTCATTTTGTCAGTTATTAAATGATTAATATTTGAAAAGCAAAGAAGTGAAACCAAAGATTGTGCTTCAAATCGTAATAGATTCAAAAGCTCAGATATAAAGATTACATAGTTTAAGTCCTTCAAGAAATTTTGTAGGGCTATAATTAATCTCTATTAAGTATTTGTGTTTCAAAGGCATTCACAAAAATAGTTACAAATGTCACAGAGGAGAAGCCATGTGATTTAATTTGAATCAAACAAAGAAAACCTTTTTAAAAAAAAAAAAAGCATGGTCACATTGGTGAAATGAAAAAGATTGTGAAGAAAAATCTGAAAGCTAATTTGATAGAAAGCAACTATATGTTGAAATTAAGAGCTTGGAAGAACCATAAAGCAAAAGACATTGGCAACATAAATTCCCTGTGTGATTCCTAGATAGGCCAAAAGTGACAGGAAAGTTGTTAAAAAGACTTTGCACATATATACCAGATATTGGGGAAATAATTTTGCCTATATAAATCCACTGTGTGTGTGTGTGGTTGACCCAAGAATATTTTAGTCTTTGGTTTAGTCCTTGGCTGTTATCTAGCTGGTTCAGTCTGATTTATCCAGACCAGCTATCCATTTTTTTCCTAAGTAACACCTCTTCCTTTGCCATTCTGCATTAAACTGAATAAAACATACAAACATACAATGGGCACGCTGACAGGAAGAGTGGAGGCATCAGTGGAAAGACACTAGGAAGATTTGGGGCTGGTGGTTAACGTCTAAACTGGCTATATTGCCTAATAATACCTTTGGAGTTGATAGTGTTGTTCCAGTTTAGCTGCTGGGAATATGAATTAAATATTAATTAATTATGAGTGTTTGGACTGTGAATGTAATACCATACTAAAGAAACTTCATAATCTTGACCTTTTTTGCCATGTTAATTTAACTATGACCCTCCATTAGATACTACAGTCCTAAGCATATTCTCTCTCCTTTCTCAACTTGCTGTTATTTAAAAAACAGTAACAAACACACCTCACATTACACACACACACAACCCATCAGTTTGTAAACTTCTACTTTTTGATTATTTGTCTGGCAAACAAAACAAGATATTTCCTGACAGCTGAGTAGGACAGAAAGATAATCACATGGATTTGAATCCAGACCATGTTAATCACACTCAGTTTCCACTGAAATCATAGGTTTTAAATTAGTCATGACTAACTTCTCATACTGCAATGCGATTTAAGTACAATTCTCTTTGTCTCACTTCAGTATCATAATAACCAATTATTACAGTTTTATGCCTCTGAGTATTGGTCTCATGATACTTTACAATAAAAACATTAAACTAGAATCAATCAAAATTAATAAAATAGTAATTAAAATAAATTGATTAAATTAAAGCCATCAGCAATTAAATGCTTGCTCAATAATGTGTTTAAGTACCCTCAATTTAACAGCGGCTTGTTTCAGAACCAGGGAAGAGCCTAGAGAAAGCATAACTCTGAGTTTTTGCCAGATCAGCCTGCATCTGTAAGAAAACTCCACGGACAACACTAGTAAATGGGGAACTGGGGTGGGGTGGAAAAGGGACTATATAAAAGATGGTGTCTTAGGCATCCTGAACTCAAGCCATACATAACTTTAAAGGTAATAACAGCTCTTTATATTTTGTCTATAAACAAATTAGTAGCCAGAATTATGTTTTCAGGAAGTATCCTTCTGGAGTAACATAGTGTTATGGGGTCCACCCAAAACCAAATATTCTGTCACTTCTTCCCCTCCCCCTCCCCCTGAAACATAAGAAGAGCAATGTAGTATATGCAATCCAGTGCAGTGAGTAGTGTTCAGACCTCTACACTGGAGAAACCAAACAGCCTTTACACAAGAGGATGGCCCAGCACAGAAGGAGCAACAACACAGGACCAGAATCAGCAGTTTACCTTCATCTAAAGGAAAAAGGACATTCATTTGAGGACAATAATGTTCACATTTTGGACAGAGAAGGTAGGTAGTTTGAGAGAGGAGTAAAGGAATCTATTTACGCCAAAGTGGAAAATCCTTCCCTCAATAGAGGTGGAGGCCTCAGACACAACTTGTCTTCCATTTTTCATGCTGCTCTTTCATCAGTCCCCAGGAAGATTAAGACCACTTCACAGGGAGGCAGCACTTAATGACCCACTTGGGGATGATTGACCGATTAGGAGTAAGACATCCACATCCCAAAGACTCTACTAATCACTCTCCTATTGTCCCTTCAAGGAGCCCATCATGTCAAGTGAGAAATGCAGACACCCTGGAAGACATTTATGGGGTCCCCCCAACCAACTTTCTAGACTGAAGAAGCTGCTTGGACAAGCAGCGAAACGTATCAAACCAAAATAAAAGAACTCCAGTTGCCATGACTCAACCTCCAGATAAAGCCCTCAAGTTGTAAACTTCAGCACAATGTCAACCAAACTGAACTAAATGTATCTGCATAACTCCTCGCCAATCAGAGTCCTGACAATCTAAAAGATCTAATCCCCTCCCAGCATAGGAAGAAAATGCATATTTGTCTTTTACTTAAAGTAGCTCTTATAACGCATAGGCAGAGTTTCATTTTAACAGCACCCATGCTAGCATTTTAAGTCCAAAGTGCTAATTAGCAATCAGGCTGATTGCCTGTTTCACCTTGAGAAAAATCTGATTTTTCCATCTGGAATATAAATTGCTATGGCTGGACTTTAATCTGGCTGCTGTCAGTAGCTGAGTAAGCCTGCACATGCTTTGCATGTGGAAGGGCCAGTGGTATGTCCCCAGCATATTAAATTTTAAGCATTTCAGGTAGAAGGTTGTAGAAAACTCAGAACCTGTAATCCTGAAAAGTTGCTGCCATTTGCAGCAGATGACCTAGGCAAAAACAAGCTAGATAGACATTTGTTTTGCAATGCAGTGATGAAATTTGTCCTTCAATTTTCAGAAATATTTCTTTCATTTTGAAAGAGACTTTTATTTTATGGCAGTTGTTCTCAATCGCTTTATGATTTCTCTTGAAAATGTTTTTGGTGATCAGAGGCAAGAGGTCGCTGTGTTGAGGGTGCGTGTGATTATATGACAAAAGTAGTGTTGCATCTTTGTAATGCAATTACACCTCTTTTGTACATGCAGCATGATGGTCACATACACCTACACAAGGGACAGAGCTTGCATTATGATGGCTTAATGCTGCTTTCACCATTTTGATAATAGTACCAGATCTTGAAGGTGCCTCTCTGGGTGGTGTTGAATATACTTTATTGCATCTCCATTATGAAATCTTCCCCTGGCCTTTAACTAATGTACAGGAAGTTGGGGAGACTGCATAGCATCAGAGAGAAGATACTACAGTGAAGGACAGAACATACCCATGACTGAATTGACATTGTCTTCCTCATTTCCAGATATCTGGACCAGCATCTCCCAGCCTTGGAAGTATCTCTGATGCTTACCACGGCAGCCTCTTACAATTATTCCTACCCTGACATTGCTAGCTACAGAACTAGTCTGTAATAACCCTACCTCACCTGCAAATCAGTTGCTCAGATAGGCCTCATAATTACTTGAGAAACTGGTTGTCCTGCCAGAGAAAATGATGTATTTAATTAAGTGGACTGTCAAGCTTCTAAATGCAACATATGACTAAGGAAGCAAGACTTGCACAGTCTCCTTAACCAGGTTTAATTCCAGGAAAAAGGAGTTAAATTACAGAATCTTAGAAAGCTTCAGTCCTCATTGATTAGTGAATACATTTAGGTTGGGTATATGTGACTTGTCCATTCATTTCTTATTTGCCATGTTTTGAACAATTTCTTTTTCTTTCAAGAATACCTGACACTGGGGACTAAAGTTGAAGCAAAAAACCCAAAAACAAACCCTTGCCTTTAGGATTGGGATTTACAAAATGACACAAAACAATATAACATTTGAAATATTAAAGATTTTTGAAGAATGGGGCTAGAAATTAGTAGTAACAATAACAACAATATCAGCAATGATGTCTGCTTCTATAGATAGACTGTGTCTAAAAGATGTTAACAAAGGAATGATAGATGTAAAACAAATTTTGCTTGATGCGGAAATAGTGGAATCAGAAATATTGGACAAAAAATGTATGGATTATAAAATAGACAAGGCATTCAAACTGGAAATACAAATGACAGAAAAATGTGTGGATTACAAGATAAAGAGCCAAGAGAATGACCCTGATAAGGACTTTTTACTGGATACACAAAAGAAGTTGGTTAAGGCTTTGAAAATCAGAGGAGAAATACAAAAGACAAACCAACACAAAAATCTGGATAATCACTTTTCACTGGATTTACAAAAGAGGTCTGTTAAAACTTCAAAGAAGTCTGCGATGGGAAGAAGAAAGACGACATCTGAATGAATTAAAAATCAAGATTGTTAGAAGTAAAGGAAAGGATTATAAAATTGGTTTGTTTGATCAAGATTAAAACAAGTCATGTTTTTATAAAGCTCTGGTAACCTTTTACAGACTTTTTCCTGACACCAGGACTGAAAAGTTGATGATTTATGGTTTTGCATATAGAAGGGATGGGTTATGGGAAGAAGAAATATTGGTTTGTAACTTTATAGGGGTTGATGAGTTATCAAATTTGTTTTTACTTGTGATGAAAACTGGAAGTCACCTCTTTACATGTTTCTTTTCTTTTTCTTCATTCTACTTTTTTCCTTCTTTTCTATTTTTTTTCTTTTTTTGCACTTTTCATTCTTCCTATCTCTTTTTCTTTTTCTGAGGTCAACTTGTACTGGCTTTTACTATTGCTTTTAAAATCTTTAATAAAATAAATAAATTCAAAACAATACCCTGACACTGAGCTTCTGGTTCTGTTAACCAGATGTGTAGCAATCAGTGATATTTAGAGATATCTGATGTGTGTTTGAACATTTTGTCTCCTTCTTCTCACCTTGGAATTTATCTCAGGAAACCCATAATAGCTTAACATGCATATTTACTAAAAATAGATTCTTTAAAATTGCAAGTTCTTTTCATTTTATTCTGCCTGGTCCTATGTCAGCAAAATAGAAAACACAAATGCAATGTTTATATTCTGAGGTTTAATTGCAATTTTTTTTTCATAACTACAGACATCATAGACAGAAAAACTACTACTTCTTCAGGAATTTAATTGTAAAGCTGGCATAAAATTCAAACTATGATGACTGTTTAATTATTAAAAAATCACAAGCTCTAGAATTCAGAAACTTCATAAAATTCATACCTCAGGATGTCTTCTCATGAGAAATGTCCCTTAAATGTATGCATTTATTTATTTGTCAAATTCTTACCTGAATGCTTTAATACATAACTTATGCAACATTCCTATCATCACTATAGCATAGTGTAGGAGAACATTTTAGCTTGTTGAAATCCCAGACCAGCATAACTTCATTGAAGCACAAATTGGTTTATTGATCAGTACCTGAGGCAAATACAAGCCTAAAGAGTGAAGGGTTTACAGTCCCTCTTTATAGATTTATACAGATTATAATATACGTTTAATTAGCTTTTGGTTCATTGACTGGGCTACAGCTTAAGTGTGTTAATGTGCACAATATTAAGGTGAGGTAGCTAATGGGTTCAAATATAATGGTACCCTTGAGTTGAAACAAAAGGTTGAAGAAACCATATCTGAGGCTACTACTTTCCTTTAGCTGCTGTCTAAAAAGCCACAAATTTCCAGTGCTTCTAGTTAATTCCTAGTTACCCTAGTTAGCCATTTTGTTACTCCTTGCAACATTATTTCTGTTTGAGTGTTCCTAGAGCCTAACTGTAGCTGAGCTATTGCTTTGTTTTCTCTGGGAAGATGTATTTGCACAAGGGTGGTTTTTTTTAGCTTAACTCTGGAATTCTCCTTCAAACATCTATCTCAGGCAATATGGATACGTATTTTCTTCACATTATAGATATCCTATGGTCCCAATACAACCCTTCAAGTTTTGAATATAGCACTTCAAAGAGCACAATGACTCCTGGAAGAATAATGCTCAAAAACTGTTACTCTTTTCATGGATCATCTATCTCAGAACAAAAAAATCCCTTTGAGTGGGAATGATGAAAGTGCATCCTACAAACACTTGGTTTATACAATTTTCTACCTAACACTTCAATATTCCTATTTCATCACATTGCTATCATCTCCTTTCTCCAGTATATCCATGGTAAAGACATAAATTATTGTGTGGACACTTGTTTCCTGACAACATTCAACATCATAAATTAATGTATCTCATACCTACTATTGATTGAGGCAGCAGATTCAGAAAAAACAATTGCCCTTTACACTTTCAACTTTTTCATAGAACTGCCTGCAGTTTATTTCTGAAAATTTTGTGGTGACCCAAGACATAGACGCTAAGCTTAACCCTTTCCCAATTGTGTATGTTTTTGGAGGCAGAACTTAGAACGGCAAAAATAAATTCTGCTTACCACATTTTGTCCTCTCCACATCTACTTCATGACTCTTGCTCCAGACATGCATGACAGTGATATTGAAGTTTATGGTGATGGGGGTGTGACAGAATTCACAGAAATAGCATTCACCCATGAAATCCCTTCATGATTTTGATCCTATAGTAATGGTTGTGTATAACAATACAAACACTTTTCTTGATATAGCCTACCTGTGACAAAAATGCTACCCCCCTCCCAAGCATAATGTATGTACTTGTGAAAAGTCAACCATCTTTTCTGTGGAAATACCCATTCTGTGGTAGAGTAATGATGTTTTCTTTTGTAAATGACCCACTGTCTAACAAATACAATAGACAACCTAAAAGACAGAAATTTACCTTCAACATTGAATCAAACAGACTCTTTTTCCCCCCCTCCAGGAATTGGCAAATAGCACAGTGCTTAATTTCCTAACACTACCACCCATCTCCATTCTTAACTTTTATGACCGCTGTGGGGAGTGGCTAGCCACAGAAAATATGGAGGGCTGAACTCTCCTTCTGAACCAGCTATATTTAACTTGCTCAATTTTGGCTGAAAACTCCATTAGCTGATAAGAATAATCAGCAGAGATGTCCAGGAAAGGAACTTCAGAAAGAGGGAAAGAAATAAAGGCTTATATGGAAGATTCAAAGAAAGTTGAAGTGACACCCCCTCCAGTAATGAAGAAGAAATAGAGCAGAAGGAGAATCTCCAGAGAGTACAACTGAAAATTAAATATCGCTCTGGATGAAATCAGGATATTGATCTAGTTCAACAATTAATTCAATTATCAGTGGAACACCTTAAACAGTAATTAAAATTAGACTGGAACAAATCAATGACAGTGCTTCATAAAAACTTTGAAGGTATGTCTGACCATATTAAAAAGCAATTCAAGGATATGACTAAACAGATTCCAGAGATTGCTCAGGCAGCTAGCAACGCTTAAGATACTGCAGTAAAAAATAAGATATTGGAACAATTCAAAAAGACTTATAAGCATGAAATTGGATTTGGCTGATGTTCAAGACAGAAGCAGAAGGAATAACTTAAGGATTAGAGACATTCGGGAGAACACAGAAAAGAACGACTTATTAGGATATCTCTTCCCCAAAATTAATGATCTTGTGCCAGAAGTACAACTTGCTGAGAAAGATGTGGAGTATGCCCATAGAATAAACAATCCTAGGCTCAAAAGAATGCAAAAATTACAAGATATTATTATAAGTTCATTAATGCCCTGGTGAGAGATGATTATGTACAAGGCTCATGAGCAGGAAGAAATAAAATGGGAAAAGATTCTTTTTTAGCACACAAATCCAGTTACTCTCCAAAGAAGGAAAGGTTTCAAGCCTTTTACTGAAGAACTTACACAACAAGGAATAAGATATAAATGGGGGCTTCCTGTCTTCAAGCCTCAAGGAAAGGAGATTATTTCTACTCTCTTGGAAATGAACAGAGCTTTGACAGTGTTGAAGAAAACCCAGTGAAAAATTATCAGAAGGCAGCCTGGGATACTTGGATACTAGGAGAATGATTGTCTTATATGAAGAAAAAGATAAAATAAATCGACTTGAAGAAGATAGAATTCACTATTTTAAAAAAGAGGGGAAAGAAAAAATTAGTATTATTTAAAATAAGCATTTGGTAATAAAATTATGATAGATATATAGATTAAATATTACATTTATGGGGAAACATGAGTTCAGCACTACACCCCCCTCCCCATTTTAGATTGAAAAAGTCCACCCCTTCTAGTCTAAAGGATTCCTGGGATACTGATTTAGGCAACCCAATATTTGAAGCAAAATGGCAATTATTATGGAAATCAGGATGTTTTCTTTCTGCCTCTATCCAAGAGCTGCAATTGAAGGTGACATTTAGCCCCTAAATGGCATTTAAATTAGCATACATATTCCACAATTATTCTTCTAGATGTTGGAAAGGCTGTACACAAAAGCGATCACTTTATAATATGTGGTGGACATGTGAAAAGGTAGTACCTTCCTAGTGCAAAATTTTAGTGAAATTGGTATCATTACAAAACAAAGAGTTGAATGCTCTCCAGAGCTAGGCTTGTTGTATCTATTCATGCAAACCCACACTTCTCTTAGAAATAAGGGGTTGATTGTCCACTTACTTTTGGCAGCAAAACTGATTACTGCACAACTTGGAATTTTCTTGAAAATTTATCAATTGATTTGTGGATTAAAAGAGCATATTAGCCTTTTCAAACTAATAAGCAATTTGGTTCTGATGTTTGACATTACTAAAAGAGGGTTACTGTCCTCTTCAGTGCAACATAATTTTGTTTCAGTTTCAAACAAAAGTGTCCTGTGTGAAATATATTTTATCCAGCTTGGTGGAATTTGAGAATCCAAATGGCCTCACGTCTGGAAAGTCCACAGCAATAGCTTTTAAAGAGGTCTGTTTTGGTGCAGCCATCAGCTTGTTCTCCTTGGTCACATAGACAACCCATGAAACAAAGATGAAGGAATTTTATGATGCAGGTTTTCAAAATCTATGTCGTGCTAACATCTTGAGACCTTGCTGTTTCTAAAAATAACACAAAATAAAATTAGGGTGCTGGGTTTAAAATTAACCATAGTACCACTTTTTCTTAAATTTTATACATACCATCCTTATTCTTAGATTTGTTTGTTGCAGAACCTAACAGGCGACTCCTTGGTGTTAGAGCTGGTTTCTCTTGTAGGCTGCTCAGTGGTGTTAGTGGCAATGGCCCAGAGTCTTCTGTGCACTGTATGCTGGAGTGTGTACCTCTCCACATGTGGAGACAGTGGCAGACGTGGGATCAGCTGATGACCAAGGTGAGAACCTGTCAAAGTCCTGTGGGTGCTGAAGAGTTTACTATCTTAGGCAGCTGCAATCTTGCCTTCTTCATTGGGTATTAGGACTGCACGGTGATGTAACATCAGGTTCCTGTGTGAGCTGTGGACAATTTTTGCTAATTTGTTGTCACTTGTCATCTCCACACCTACCAGGGAGCTGGACTCTGAGATATTTAGGACTCTGTATCTGGAAGTTAGATGGATGGTGGCATATAGTTTTCAGACAGGGAAAGTCTAGGGGGAATGTATCTGTCTTCTGTGTAAGAGGTACAGGAGAGCAGGAGTGCCCTCTCCTGGGTACTCCGATCTGTATGGATGTGCATTTTAGAGCTTGTTCCGCCTGGTGAGAGGAGGCCAGATTCAGGGCATACTGTAGATTTAGGCTGTGGTAGGAGGGTGAGTGATCTTTTTAGTCTTGCTGGCCCACTGAGTACTTTTATACCAGCCTAATCTGGGGTGGTTGTTTAGCATCTGGATGAGAGATGGGATCCTATGTCTTGGGTGAGAGTTTGCAGGATTGGGGGAAGGGGAGAATGGTTTGTTGGGGAGAAAGGGCAGGTAGTAGCATTCTGGTTTTGATTGGCAGATGGACAGATGGGGGGCAAATCACAAAAGTACTCTTGGTGTCTTGTATAGATTTCCCCTTCTAGCCACCTGTTCTTAACCCAAAGCCCTGGTTACTGAATTCATGGTGACCCTGGCCTCAGACTGCTTCCACCTAATACCAGGTCAATTGTAGTAAGATCAGTCTCCTCCTTCAAAATCCTGGTGGCCCAGAGGAAGCAGACAGAGTCCTTGGAGCTTTAAGTACAGCCACTGCATTTTAGATCCATGCTCTTCCTGGCTGTTTAAGGCCTCTCAGGAGGTGGCACGTGGCTGGGTCCAAGTGGCAGTGAAGTCTTCCTTGAGAGAAGGAGTGGTTCTGTCTATGCTTAAAGAGGCAGTATTATATCCCTTCCTTAAGAAGCCATCTCTGGATTTGTCAGCATTACAAGGTAGACCAGACCAAGAAACAGATGCCACGTATGCTTAAAACTACTTGTATTAAGAATGGCTACAGTAAGATAATCTTGCAAGTCTGAATGTGCTTCTCCTCCTTTTTCTTTTATCTTCATGGGAATTTGGAGGGTGTCTGTCTAAGACGCTATCATAGCCTTCCCTCGCTTCTGGGCTTCAGTAATGTTTATCTGCTTGTTGCCCTGGTAACAGATCTTCCCTCTCTCTGTCAAGGTCATCCTCTTTACTCCCTACAGGAAATGACTGTGCTGGATAATTACCAGCCTGCCTCCAACCCTTCCTTCTTAGGGAAGGTTGTTGAGAAGGTGGTTGTGCTATAGCTTCAGCTTCCAAAGGGCCCTGAATGAAATGGATTATCTGGAAACCTTTCAGCTGAGTTTCAGACCTGGGCACAGTATGAGGATTACATTTGTTGCGCTTGTTGATGATCTGTGGTGGGACTGGGATGCTAATGGAGGAAAAGAAAATGGCAGTATATGTTGTGCATTCTCCTTAAAGTGGATGCATGGTTCAGGAGTGTGGAATCTCTTCCTAGCCTTTTGCTTTGGAGGCTTAGGGGTCAATTTTACATCAAATAAATAAGCTTCCATGTTGCTTGAAAAAAAGCTTCTGCCCAAATGTATCATAATATGTTATCAGTGCCCCCTTTACTAAATGGCATATGTTTACCCTTGTTACTCTAGAAATGCTCAGACGTGTAACAAATCCCCTCCTTAGGAAATGCTTTGCCTGTATCTGTACTCATTGTGAGGGTACATCTGTGCTCAGTTGCAGGCATGTAGTTAAATCTTTTGCACAAGGGAGACTGTTTTTCCTAGCTTTCAATTTCCTGTTCAAAATAGGTGTTTGCTCACTATATTCGTTTTTCGTTGCTTGCTGGATGATTGGAGGGGTGTGTGTGTGTGTGTTTCCTGTTAAAATGTGCCAAAATATATATCTTTATTGTTAGGCACACGCCTTTGTTTATTTGTTTACCCAAGTTCCGAGAACCAAATAGAACTTGAGATGAGGCTTTTTTAGCTAATAGAAGTTTTATTGGCCAAGAAACATTCTGGATGGCTCAGTCAACACCGTGGCAAGGTGTTGAGAAGAACCACACTTGCAAAGCAAAAAACAGAGATTTTATAGTCGTTTACAAATGTAATCAGAAAGTACATCCCCTAATACCCATACAAGGAAATACAGGGGTGGTCTAGGGAGGAGTAAAGGTGGGTCCTAAAGAGGTGAATCTAGGTTTAACTTTTTTCTTCTGGTTACCAAGGGAATACCATACCAGAACCTCCTTATCTCTTTCTGGAATGTAGGGCCCCTTTCCTTGCAACTTTTATTGAGCTTGTACCAGGCTAATTGCTTATTCGAAGACAATCAGGTATTCAACAAAGAGATAAGGTGGGGGGGAAAGAAACCCGTGCTCTTTACAAAGCAAAAGCAAGTTAACCCTTTAGAAATAAGATAGAGTGCACCGCTACATGCATGCTTATACATTATGTAAAGTATATATATAGAGTGTAAAATTGTGTATTAAAATAATGCCCTTCATTATCTTTCAGAAAAGTAAAAAAAGGTGGCTGCAGCTTAAAAGCTCTTTTTTGCCCTGCATTTAACACACTGTGTATATGTGTTTCCAGTTAAACTTTGCAAAAATATCTTTGACTTTCAGAAAAGAAAAAAAAAAAAGCTGTCGGTAGCTTAAATTGCTTTTTACCTGCAATTAAGGCAATGTATGTGTGTATTTCTAGTTTAACTTTGCAAAACTTTCAGAAAAGACAGAACTGCAAGCTATAACTTATTCTTTCCTGCATTTAAAAGTGCTGATTAAAAAAAAATAAACAAAAATTAAACTTTATTAGGGTTTCATTTATTTCAAAAGTAGTCAAAATAGGGTTTTGCTTCAAAATATACATTTCCAATACAGTCAAGCCCTAGATTATCTGAAGTCAATACAATCAAGTGGAGGGTTATGTTAATAATTAACTTTAGGGCTGGCAAGCAGCCTTTCCTGATGGAGTTAGATAATATATCATACCCAGTTGGATTCACTTCCTGGTGACATCTGCACCATGTGGGTTTTGATGGTTACTTTGATGACATCACTGGTCAAAATTACTGATAAGCTTCTAATATAAGTTCATATACATTATAACTTTTAACATTAATATGACATATGATATTTCACCCATTCGTTTTATCTAGGTAGTGAATCATGGGGAACAGAAAATATATGGAACAGGTCTGCACACTGCAGAGGAGAGAAATGTATATACCTCCAGTTATGAACCTGGCAAGTGAATTCAATGTTCAGCAAAAAAAAGTAGATGCAGGAGCTGTATTCTGCATTATCTTCAGTCAATAGACTGATTTTTGATGATACTGAAAGAAGCAAGGAAATTTTAAAATGTGGGAAGAGATGAGGTCATCTCTCAGCTTGCAATCCAAACGTGCATGCTTTGTCAATTATTTCTTGTCTTGAAATAGAATACCAAATGTAAATTCTTAGGCATGAATCAGGCCCCATTTCCCTACCTGGTAATAGAATAAAGCTGACATTGGGTTCTAGCATTCAGAGTCTACATACTTGTGACTAAGGGGTCAGGTGAACACCCGCTCCCCTGCATTAATTTGCACTGAAACACAGAGGTAGGAACCTTTTCTCCACTTAGAGACATGGTGCATTGGACTGTCTAATTGGAAAAAGGCTTATATTAACATCATTTTACATTTAGCTATAAAGCCTTGTGTGAAGGGCTGATTCAATAAATGCTTAACTCAAAATTACATAATTTTCATTTGGCCCAGGCCACACCAGCATTTGAACAGTATGTCAGAGGCCACATCTGCAAAATAAGATGGGAAGGAAAGAGAAGAGAGGCCCCAAATATCTACTCATCTATTAAGTAAGATCAGCCCAGCCTGAACTGTTGGCATAGGTACACAACCTATAATCCAGGGGCTATATATGTCATCAAGCATTATCCCCCTTTGTCTTCACTGATTGTGTTGCCCACCTGCAAGAAACTCTCACACTCTCACTTCTCTGTTTCATCTGATTACCTCCGTACATAAGGCTTGTGAGCATCTCTGTGTTGTATACATATGTGTGTGTGCATGCATGCACATAGAGGAGAATAAGTTCCCAAGATAATGGTTTGTTTGGGTTTTGTGTTTTTTAAGTTTTTAAAAATATATTTCATAATTATCTCTCAAAAATAAACATATTCCAAAAGGATTTTTCCTGTCTTGCTTTCTAAAGGCTCCAGCATGATTAAGCTGCTACTTATGCAAAGGATATATCCATGGGTGTTACAGCATGTCCTAACTATTCCTCACTGTCTCTAAGTTTTTCTTACTGCCTCAGAAGTACTGTTCCATGTGAGGACCTAGTAGCTGAAGATAATAAGCATATATGATGAGAATGCTATATGGATTATATTTCAGATAAGAAGATCCACTCTGTATTTGTAAGGTGCATGTGGGAAGTTCTCTTTCTGTAGGGGAAAGGATGTCTAATGTCACTTATGCAGGAGTGAATATTTATTGTGATGAGGAGAGCCACAACTGCAAGCTGCTGAATAACGTTTCTATTTCAGAATATTTAATAGTTTAACTAACAATTTTTCAGGGCAGCAGCATGAATCAGCCACCATGAATCAAAAGGAATGTGTTTTTCCCCCCTCACGTGGAATCACTTTGAGGCCTCCTCACTTGAAGCAGCAGGTAGTCCTTGACTTATGACCACAATAGGGACCAGAAAATCTGTCATTAGGAAGTACAGTCATTAAGCGAGGCATCATGTGACCACACTTGATTTTATGACATTTTTTGTGGCAGTCATTAAGTGAATCACCATGGTTGTAAAGTGAATCATGTGGTTCCCCATTTATTTTGCTTGTCAGAAGCTGGCTGGGAAGGTTGTAAATGGTGATCATGTGACCCTGGGATGCTGCAACCATTGTAAATACATGCTGGTTGCCAAGTGCCAAATTTTGATCACATGACCATGGGGACACTGTGATGCTCATAAGTGTGAGGACTGATCATAAGTCACTTTTTTCACTGCCATCGTAACTTTGAAGGGTTGCTAAATGAATGGTTGTAAGTCAAGGACTACCTGTAAAAGCATTTACAATAAATACATTTTTCACTAAGAAGCCATGAGAATTCCTTACTAATAAAGCTAATAAAGCCACTGTGCATGAGGGAAATTTATTATAAGGGTGGGGTACAGTATAGGAAGAAGGGGTATCTTATCCAAAGCATCTAATCTTGACATTTATCAAGAAATATTAGACTCCTGTGACATCTAGTCACAGCTGGTCTAGTTTATAACATGCACTCACAAGTGACTAGTTAATAAAACTGCCTTCCTTTTCAATCAAGGTAGATAGAGTTTAATTTAGATAACAATTCTTTTGCTGCCACAGGGGTTCATGTCAGCTTAGATGGTTTAGACAGCAGGCAATATTAGCATAGATATTAAAACTACTCATTACTTGTGCAAGATAATCAAAAGAGGAAGGGCACTGGGAATATGTCATTCAGTAAAGCTAGGAGGAACTTGAGCTGAAAAAGTTAATCATTGGTATGGCCTAAGCCAAATAGTCTAAGAAGAATGCTGGAGGGATGGCTAATGACAAAATACAGTACCAGAAAAATCAGATTGTCAGCTTTTGCATCAATAGAATGATGGGTAGCTTCTTCTGCAATTCAGAAACATGAGAGACCTGTAACAGTGTTCTAGAAATTCACTTGCATTTAATGCAGCTCATTGTTTTGGTTCTGAAATTCTTTTGAAACTTTCTAGAGAAAACCCTCAGACTAGCACATGTTCCCATTCTTCCTACTTTCAGGCAGAATTTTGCTAGTTTTTATAATCCCTGAAGAGTGCTTATTAGCACGAGAGTTAAAAGGGCCAAGGTGAGACACAAAACGTACCAAACCAAACAGTGTTACACTACATTACAATGTACAAATGTCATGTGCCCTCCTACCCACTAGGAATGACCCATTTTCAGTCTGTTACAGCATGCAGGTGAGAAAAAGAAATATAAGGTGTGGGATGACTATATATATGGCTTGAGGGATATAGTTGGCAGTTGCTAGTTTTCTAATTACAGCTTTTCTAATATTGATAATAAAACTAGTTTATCAAAGAGTGGTGACCTTGAATCTCTGCTTGCCTACCAGCCCTTGACTTTGAATAATTGTCTGGGTGAAGCATGGCAACTGCTTTCTGTTATCAGAAGTAGGACAGGCCATGTATGACCTAACCTGGTGCTTGTTGGACTTGATGAGAGCCAGTCAAATACAGTTTAATAAGAAGTGGTTGAATGGTTCTTACATTTGGAAATTAGGGAAATTGCCTATTCTGGATGAGGTTACATCTCTGTGAAAGAACAGCTCTGCAGTTTGAAATGCTTTTGAATCCATTACTGTCACTAGTGGCCTAAGTGACCTCCATGTCTAGGACATTTATTTATTGATTGATATAATTTAGACTCAAAACAACACTGGGCAGTTTACATTTTAAAAGCAAGAGATAATAAAAACAGTATGTACACTTGTAATGAATGGCCAGGGAGACCCTTGTGGTTGCAGGATTAAACATCTGAATGCATGTCTGTCTCCAATAGGATCCTTTTCAGGAGAGAGGCATACCTCAGCGCATGAACCAAAGGGAATTCCAACAACTTCTTCCCTTCTATAGGAAAAAAAAAACTCTTTGCCTTAAAAAATCCAAGGGAGTTCTCTGACAAGAAGAGTGCAAGAACTAAATACTGGAGCAGGAACAGGCTCACATTGCTCTTATTAAAGGCTGTAATGCTATATGAATGTGGAAAAATCGAGAAGAAACAGGAAGTGTTTGCTGATCTTTTGTCTCTAAAGTATAGCTAAGCATTTAGCCAGGAATCTGCAATATGGCTTTTGCTTTACTTTGATGTGAGCATGCTAGTTAAGATCTTTATTGTTTCTGATGTTTATTTTCCCTATGTAAGTTCAGTTAATGAATGCCTTAGGTAATAGGCTAATACCATCTTATAATTTGCCCAGAATTTGAACCTTTATTTTATAGTTTTTCTTTGGGAGATCTTTTCAGATGCTATGTGCTGAACAGCTCTATATTTTTATCTCCTATATAATTGAATATTTATAGTGTGTGTGTGTGTGTGTGTGTGCATGTATAGTACTGTGCAAAAGTTTTAGGCAGGTGTGAAAAAACGCTGTAAAGTAAGAATGCTTTCAAAAATATATATTGTAATTGTTTATGTTCATCAATTTACAAAATGCAAAGTGAGCGAACAGAAGAGAAATCTAAATCAAATCAATATTTGGTGTGACTACCATTTGGCTTCAAACCAGCATCAATTCTTACACTTGCACACTTTGTACACTTGCACAAAGTCAGGGAACTTGTAGGATTAGAATGCCTGCAGGGAACAGTGAAGCATGGTGGAGGTTCCTTGCAAGCTTGGGGCTGCATTTCTGCAAATGGAGTTGGAGATTTGGTCAGGATCAATGGTGTCCCCAATGCTGAGAAATACAGGCAGATACTTATCCATCATGCCATACCATCAGGGAGGCACGTGACTGGCCCCAAATTTATTCTGCAGCAGCACAACGACCCCAAACATACAGCCAATGTCATTAAGAACTATCTTCACTGTAGAGAACAAGAAGAAGGAGTTCTGGAAGTAATGGTTTGGCCCCCACAGAGCCGTGATCTCAACATCATCGAGTCTGTCTGAGATTCCATGAAGAGGCAGAAGGATTTGAGGCAGCCTACATCCACAGGAGATCTGTGGTTAGTTCTCCAAGATATTTGGAACAACCTACCTGCTGAGTTCCTTCAAAAACTGTGTGCAAGTGTGCCTAGAAGAATTGATGCTGTTTTGAAGGCAAAGGGTGGTCACACTAAATATTGATTTGATTTGGATTTCTCTTCTGTTAACTCACTTTGCATTTTGTAAATTGATAAACAATTACAATATATATTTTTGAAGGCATTCTTACTTTACAGCATTTTTTCACACCTGCCTCAAACTTTTGCACAGTACTCTGTGTGGGTGGGTGTATTCCCCTCTCACACCTATGGGTGGTATGTGTCTTCCTCAATCTTGGGTCCTCTACCAGAGAGCTGGGAGTTTGAGGGTTCTGCACAGTATCTTAGCTGTTCCTAGCACTGCACTTTTCTGGACAGAGAGCTCTGATGATGTTCCTGGGATCTGTTGGAGCCACTCTCCCAGCTTAGGAATCACAGCCCCAAGTGCTCCTACCACCACTGGGAACACTTTGGCCTTTACTTTCCACATCCCCTCTAGTTCTTCCTTCAGGCCCTAGTACTTCTCCAGCTTCTCATACTCCGTCTTCCTGATGTTGCTGTCACTTGGCACCACTACATCTATCACTACTGCTGTCTTCTGGTCCTTGTCTAATACCACGATGTCTGGTTGATTGGCCAGTACCTGCCTGTCCATCTGGATCTGGAAGTCCCCCAGGATATTAGCCCTGTTATTCTCCACAACCTTCTGTGGAATCTCCCATCTGGACTTGGGAGGGTCTAGCCCATATAATGTGCAGATGTTCCTGTACACAATGCCAGTGACATACATACATATATACTCCCAGATGGGGGATAGGGTGATTTCCCTACTTATTCATCTCAGGCTACAGGCTTAGCTTAGGAGGTGGCATTTAGAATTCCTGTTTTGTTATTTTAAAACAAATCGTTTTACTTACTGGTAAGAAATATAAGCACATGCTGAGATTAGGAGGATAGGACACCAGGTAAAAGATAGGTCGTGACAATAGTTACTACCAAGCTGCTACACCAAGGCAGGAGGTAGAGCTAGGGTGTGTGCAGCCACAGGATTTCTTCAAGAAGAGACTGAGAGTTGAATCATTCATATTTAAGTGAGGTGCAGACTAAGCCAAACAGTACAGTAACTGAGAATCCTTACCAGTGTAGCTTCTCTTTCCCAAGCAAGCTTACTTTTGCAAAGACTGGTGAAGAGGAAAGCTAGAGAAAATAATGGATAGTTTCTATAAATTCCCACTGATGTGGAGATGCCTCATAATAAGAAGTGATTAAGTAATAATAGGAATAGGAGTAATATTAAATAAAAATGGATCTTCACTTGCATGGAAGATTAAATGTATATTCAGAAAATTGGCAGAAATATATGCAGGTGCTCCTGAGGTTATGACTACTTGTTCAATGACTGTTAAAACTTGTGATGGCACTGGACAAGAGGGACTTATGACCAGTCCTTGGAGTTCTGGCTGTCACAGCATCCCCATAGTCATGTGATCACAATTTCTGAAATTCCCTGCCAGCTTCTGACAAGCAAAGTCAATGGAGAAGTCAACAGGAAATTGGAAGTCGCAGTCATGTGAGGCCCTCGCTTAATGACCCACACAGTCCTCACTTAATGATGCAACTGGGACTGCTGGAACTGCCATAGCTAAGCAACACAGTCACGTGACATCACACTTTATGTCCCAATTCTGGTCCCAATTGTTGTCATAACTCAAGGACTACCTGTAGTCACAAAATGGGCAGGAGTGAAAGGATATGTTCTTTTCAAAAGCCCATGAAGAATTAAATTAATGTTGAAAGTAGGTAAATATTCAAAGATATGTGCAATTAATTAATGAAAACAAATGTTCATATATAGCTGCTACCATTTTCTACTCTTTAAGCAACATGTAATTTATTGTATAATATTTGCAGTTCATTGTTGAATAGAAGGTATTTGTTGAATCATTATTCTGTACAATGTCAGTTGCTAATTAAGTGTTTGTGTTCATTATGCAATTCAGGACAGGTTGGGTGTTCAAGCTTGTTGCAGAAGCATCCATGGAAACAAAGTGGCTTATTCTACATGGTTGAAAATGTCAGCATTCATTAAATTTAGCTCAGTTTGATTTCCTTTAATTTCTTCAATGTGCTTTCTCTAAATAAATGATGAATTAAATGTTATCTCATATTAATCAAATGGATTTTAACTTCATTACACAAGCATAAACATACAATATAAATGAGTAAAGTTAAGTGTTCTGTGAACATCATAAACATTCAACTCCTGAAGTCACTGATGGAAGCAAATCTTTTAATCATTTGTTTGGCATTTATTTATTTATTTATTTGTCACTTTTATATAGCCTTTTGGTTGATCATAGCATTCTTTAGAGTGCATATGGATTCAAACTCAGAAGGGAGTTAGTGCCTGTATTTGTGCCTCGCCACTATATTCACTAGTAATAACTGCCTGAAGATTTACTGCTGTGGGTGGGCATTGCTGCTGAATGTGGGCACACATAGAGGATAAAGGGGTCAGGAGCAATGTGTTTAGTCCAAGCTTTGTCCTCTCCATTAGTTTTAGAAGTCTATCTTTGTTTTCTAAACCAAATGTTTAGGTTACATCACTATAGTATGTTTTATTTTAGGCACAGATTTTTTTTAACAAGCTATAATTGGCTAGTTCACTCATAACATTAGATTATAAACCATGTTTTAGCATGATATGATTCATATTCCATGCTAAACCAATATCAAATAATTGAAATTATGATGTAGTATGATGTGTGAATTTAGTCACTGACGCACAAAGCAAGGCTGGTGGGACAGAGGGTTAGAGGAACACTGATAGAATATCCTCAGGTGATGCCAGGCTTCTGAAGTTTAGTGTTGTTGATAAGGGGAAGAAAAGGGGTGCATGGTTTATACTGTGGCATGCCATTGCCTTCTTCCCAGCTGAGAAAAAAAATTACTGGCTAGTCACCCAGTCAGCTTACATGCCAAAGGGAGGACTAGATCTCAGGTCTTCCACTTCTAGTTCAGTGTCTTAACCTCTAGCCCATATTCAATAAAATAATTTAAGCCAACCTTGCTCTTGGCCATATCATTATTGGAAATTAGGCTCATAGCAACAAGGAGAATGGCCTTTTGAACAGTGACATTCCCATTGTAAAACTTCATCCCTAGTGACACCTGCAAATGCATATATCCTTTTACTTACTAATACTTTTACTCAGTATTATAATAGGCCTGGTGTGTTATTGTAATGGATGTGGAGTGCAAAGAAGGATGTAAAAGAAATCCACCAGTCAATGAAAACACAGATTTTATCACAGTACAAAAAACAGAATAGGATCTCTTGTTCTCAGCTCAAATATTTGATACTAACAGATTATATTTGAGAAAAGATTGGAAAGCTATGAACAAAACATTTATATTAGGAGAAGCTGTATTAATATTAAGGAAAGATGTGTAGAAAACTGTGTTTATTAAGGAAAGTTATATATAAGATGCCTATAGAAACAAAAGTGTATTTTCTTGCAGTTTTCTTATAAGAATAGAAAATCTGAACAAATGGAATAAATGAACACAAACAACACTGACACTGATCAGATTTAGACTGGTCTACCAGATGTAGTTAAAGACTTAATTGATGAGCTGCCTTATAAAAGAGAGAAATCTAATAAATAAATAAAATAAATAAATAAATAAAAGCCAATAAATAGCAAGATGCTTTAATATTGTTCTGCTTTTGCTTTGTTGCTTATGTAATTAATTTAAATTGATATTGAAGTTATTTTTAGACCAATTTTACTACTTTGTATTTTGCTTCTCAGACTCTTAAACATATCACATTGGCAAGATGTAAATCTTAAATGGGATTTAATAAATAATCAAGCAAAAAATTCTGAAAATATTTGTTTATTTGATTATGTGCTGTCAAGATGGTGT
This sequence comes from Liasis olivaceus, assembly GCA_030867105.1. Classification (NCBI taxonomy): domain Eukaryota; kingdom Metazoa; phylum Chordata; class Lepidosauria; order Squamata; family Pythonidae; genus Liasis; species Liasis olivaceus. The sequence continues at coordinate 64,974,893 of CM061351.1, forward strand.
TGATTCTTAGTTGATTACATACATAGATTTTCTCCAGAAGGACCTGAAAATATACCATGTTGCATTTTTTATACAGATCTCCTTGCTTTATATGGACAACATTGTCTTAATCTTAGTATTGCATAATAATATAAACATTTTATTGTTGTTTTCACTTTTTTCACATTATTGGTCTTTGACATATATACACATATTAAAGCACATACAAACACACACTCATATAGAATAGAATAGAACAGAACAGAATAATAACTTCATTGTCATTCCACTATACACTATATACCAAGTGCATAAAAAATGAAATTCCATTGCAGTTGGCTCACAATTACAATCAAACATTAAAATACAATTGAGATTCCATAGTTACTATGAAATATACATTCTATACACATTTGACATTAAACATTCAAACATCTAATGGCCAGGGGGACAAAGCTATTTCCCAATCTGGCTGTTCTACATCAGATACAGCAGAACCTCTTCCCAGAGGGTAACAAAGAAAACAGGCCATGATGAGGATGGGAGGCGTCACTGACAATCTTTTGAGCTCTAGACAGACAGTGCGCATATGCTAGATCTTGAATGAGAGGCAGAGAGAGGCAAAGAGATCCCAATGTATACAAACTACTCAACTACTATGCGTATGTATGTATGTATGTATAGACACTCTTAGTAGTTTAGTAATTTAATAATTTAATATTTTGCTATTTTTATTCACAAAGTGGTTTATAATTTAGTGAATTAGTTTTAAGTATATACAAATTTGTATATTCTCTTACTTGTATGTATAGTGTATTTTCATGGAGATTCATGGAGATTTCAACCTGCCTTCACTCAGTGCAGAATAACCACCATAACCTAAGTTAGCAAAGGCCCACATGTCCTGCTGGCCTTTTTTACTTCAATGTGATCCGAGGAAAATGTTAATATCTGTCCTTTGTCATGGCCAGGCCACCCCCTGGTTGACCTAAATATTTCTGATGCGTTCCCCTGCAAGGAGGCAGGACCAATTCAGGCACCTGTTGGATCTGGCTGGTTTTCAGCTGGTGCTTAAAGAGTTTCCTAATGGGCAGTTCAACTGAGGCCTTAATCACCATCTGGAATGGATGAATGACAATAGAGTGGAATGCACATGGATGGCCTTTCCCTGTACACTGATCTTGGGAGGTCCCTTGGTTTACTGTGTATGTCTGGGAAATAAAGTAGCAGAAGAGATGCCTAGAATGCTACTGTAGAAAGACTAGAAGCAAGTCTTTCTACAGTATTAAGCCTGTATTAAGCCTGTACAAGCCTGTATTAAGGACTACCATTTTACTATTTATATTGCATCTACAGAGTACCCTGTCTAGGTGACCCAAACACTCTTAATTTTGGATGGGGTCTTCTATGCATATGTTTGTGAGCCTGTTTTGTGTTTGGGATAGTGATATTTTCTAATGTTAGAGTTGCTTTATCATTGCTTCTTACTGTCTAAGAACAGGAGGGATTAATACCCACAATGTAGCAATGGTTGGTGAAGATGACAGAATTTGCAGAGATGGCAAAATTGACTTGTTTGATTAAGAAAAAGACAATAACTGCATTTGTTAGTGACTGGAAACCCTTTATAGATTTTTTGCTGAAAACAGAAAAAAAAATGAACTTGTGATTTATGGATTTGATAATTAGAAAGGGTAGAATATGGAAATAAGGGAGCCACAATGTAATCTGAGAGAGAGAGGATAAAATAGAAATGCATTTATAACTTTTGTAAAGAAGATGGGAAGCCACTCCTTTATATCTTTTTCTTTTCTCTCTCTTTTCTGTCTTTTTTTCTTTTATTTGTTTCTTATTTACTTATCACTTTTTTACTTTCCTTTTACTTTCCTTTTTTTAAAAAATGTATTGCTTTGATTCTGTAAAAAATTCTTTAATAAAAATTAATTTTAAAAAAAAAGAAGAGGAGGGATTAGTGTATTACAAGTGCCAGCAGACTGCAGTGGACAGGATCAGGAAGGACTTGGGAGAGGTATGGAGAAGGAAACAAAATGGCTAAGAGTGAGAGTGCTTTGTCTAAGACTGTTACATGATAAAGAGTACTAAGTTACAGCTTACTCTGCAGTCTGTGTTTAAGAACCCTTTAAAAAGAATGCAGAAAGAAACCCACCAATCATGCCCCTTAGAGTGTTATGTGTTAAAGTTCTCTGGAGAACAGCAGCAGAGCATAGACCTGTTCAGGGTGCACAGTAACAGTGCATTGTGGTGGCAACAGGATGCAGGAGGGCATGAATTCCTGCCGGCTCCAGGAAGGGAAGGAGCATGACAAGCAGCTGCACGGAGATGGCCGAGGAACATCCGTATTTTGTGGGAGCATGTATTCTGCATCTGGCAAGCAGTCTGACATGGAGGCTACATTCACAACAACTCATAAACAGTGTGGTTAATTTTTAATATGAAACCTTTATTCAGAAAACTCTTTATCAGAATCAGCAAATGCTTTTCTTAGTTTTTCTAAAATATACAAATAACAGCAATATCATTAGTTCTCATCTAATGATGCTTCCACCTGAAAACGTGAGACCAAAGCACTGGAACATAATTGGGTGCACCATCCATATTAACAGACTTAATTGAGTACAATATTTTAAAGTGCTTCTCCAATCATACTTAACTACAAGTAAAATTCATTCTTTATGTTTTATCTTAATTCTAATTTAATTATAGGATATGTAAATTAGGATTAAGTTAATATGTTCAGGGGCCCTCAAAAGCAGGCAAACATTTCACATGGTTTTTTTTAGTTACCAAGGAAACCAGTCCAACATTTTGTCTTATACAATTGCCTGAACAATGAAATTTTCCTCCCTCTCCAGAATAATTTAGGCTGTTGGCAAAACATGGCCTTTATATCAATAATATACAGTATCTGAAGAAACTACTTATCATTTATTATGATGACATGTAAACCATGGATTTTTTAAAAATTGTTTACTAGTTTTGACGATGATTATTTTAGCATAAAATGAAAGATAAAATTGTATATGATTTGGCTGCAAAGTAACATTTTGCAAAGTTTAATGAGGTTTATTTTTCCTCTCCTTTATTGTTACTCTTATCCAGAGTTTTCAAGCATTACAGGTATCTTATCATCTTCATAGTGTGACTCTAATTAATTCAGTGGGAAAGGGGAAGACTATGACAGTGGATTGGAACACCAAGGTGTAGACGGTTCTTAAAAATGGATTTTTAGCCAGTATATAAGGAATGAGGTCAACAGGAGAATTTAATCTAGGACTCATTTCGTGCAGTAAGTCCTTGCTATACACCAATTTAATTGTGCAAGAAACTTGTCAAAAGTTATGACAGCAAATAGATACTTGTCAGAGTGATGGTTTGCTTTCCTAACCCTCAGAAGTGACAACTACTGTATCTGTGTAATATGAACTCAGGTTCCTTTCCGCTCCCTGAAATTCCAAGACATCAGGACTAAGCTTAAGCTGGAACAAAAAGAATTTCCTGTCTTGCATGATCAGTTGAAGAATACCTGTGACCAGAGGTGTTTTTGAAAGGTGAATTTTGCAGATCTTAGTAACAAGACAAGAAAAGTGGTCCCTCACAGAGCCAGCCACTAAGGGTTTTTTGTTTTTAAACCCTCTGACTTATGAATTGAGCCTGGAAAGCAATTGACAGCACTTGTACATTTGTAATGTAAGAATGACATGATCATGATGCCTTACTTGATTATTATCTAAGTTGCCACATTGCACCAATTAAAGCATTCTGATGCTCTTCAAAAGTAGCCCCTCTCATAGAGTTCATTACAGTGGCTAGAATGTGATACTGTTGCCAGTGCACAATGATGTAAGAATAGTTGCAGCTGGCGCAATGCACTTAATTAACAAGGCAGTCCTTGTCATTAGTGTCACAGCAGACAGCAGGGACAGTGGCTGTGGACCTTCCCGAACAGGTTGTTTTGTAATAGCAAAAGTATTCTTTATACTGCCCAATATCACCTCTGTTTTTCCTAGATTTAATCTCAGACTATGGAAAGAAAATAAAGTTCTCAGATGCCCTACAAGTCAAAGGAAAGGCTATGGAATACAAAAAAGAATCTGCAACATTACTACACCACCAAGAAAACTGGAGCCCATGGCTAGTTCAGCTATACGACAGAGTTATTTGTTTGTTTTGGCTTAGCAAGTTCAGTGAAACCAGTCACTGCAATTTGAAAACCATGGTTTAAACTTTATAGTTTAGGTGAAATGAGAGCCCAGCTGCTGTAGCTCATTTAGCAAAAAGCTTCTTCCAGCTATGAGAAGTACAAAAAGAGATTCTGAGGAGACAAGGCACACTGTGTTGCTTCACCCTGTGAATTGCCTCATCAGTGCAAATCAAAGCATCTCACATAGATCTTATTTGAGGAATGCTGCAAGAAATATGCATATTGGTCAAGAGAAGAAAACATCCAGCCTCTCTTTCTGTTTGTAGTCAGTGCCCATAATTCTGCCAATAGTGTTATGAGAAATTGTTGTCTTTATGGAAAATGCAACAGGAGTTGAGTGATGTTGTGTATGTCTAAGTTGTTCAACTCACCTGGGGAAATGAGTTGATTAACCTCTGAAGTCCTTTCTGAAGACTATGTTGCTGCCACTGTATCTGCAATGAGGGTGAAAACAAGGCTTAATTAGTTTTTGTATGGATCTTTATACTATATATGATGGAACATTTAAGAAATAACTTCAGATGAAGTCTGATTTTTGCTGATTATTCCTTCATAGTTACAAATTATAAGCAAAGTAAGATTATTTTATCTATGGAAAATTGAGACAAGGATCAATACATTAATCTCAGATAAATTCTGGAGAATGTGGAGAATGGGTGAAGTATGAGATGACTGTGGACGGCAAGTTTTCTTATTTTTGAATGGGGGGAAAGGAGTGAGGTATCCTGTGGGGCACCATAGGGTTTAGCCTTGGCTTGTGTCAGGTTTAGCCCAGGAAACTCCAGGAGACAGTACAGATTCAATCCAGCAAGGTTTATTTGGCTTCACACCATTCACAGAATCTTCCCAGACTGAGCACAGTTCCCAGGGTCAATCATAAACACCACTAGCATTCCTCAGGGAGGTGCCAGTCTCATCCTCTTATCTCTCCCCCGCTTCTCGGGGGATGAGAGTACATTCTTCACCCCCCTGCTCCACACTCTCACATCTTGGTCTCCTTCAGTTGTTTTATTAATGACTTGCATGAACAGCTGGAAGGAATGGTTACCAAATTCACAGATGATACAAATTGGCAGGGATGCTTCGGCTAGAAGACAGAAACAAAATTAAGAAATCTGATAGGCTGGATGAGTTGGCTGAATGTTAAAAGGTGACATTTAATAGAGAGTCTTCACTTAGAAAAAAATAAATCCAGTGCAGTAGTACAGAATAAAGGATACTTTGCTTGGCAGAAGCTGGATATCAGTCTGTAATATGGTACAGCTACTAAAAAGGAAAACGTTATTTTAGGCTGCACAAATAAAAACACCCCTTCAAAATGCTTCATGAACCTATGAAACTCCTCTGCTTTGCTCTGCATCATGCCAGCAGTTCCACTAGTTGGAACAGACATTTCTACACATGCTGCATATGCCCCAAATCCTCCCCTGACTTTTCTAGTCTACTACAGGCATACTTCATTTTATTGCGCTTCACTTTATTGCACTTCACAGATACTGGGTCTATCAAACAGCATCGCATACTACAGAGAACTCTTTCATGAAAGGAAGAGTTAATTGATGCGACAAACTTCATTGTCTTATTTTTAAGAATTTTTAAAATTAAGGTATGTACATTGTGCTTTTAGACATAATGCTATTGCACACTTAACAGACTACAGTATAGCGTTAACATAATTTTTATATGTACTGGGAAACCAAAATAATAGAGTGACTTGCTTTATTACAATATTCACTTTATTGTGGTGGTCCGGAATTGAACCCGCAATATCTCTGAGGTATGCCTGTACTAGAATCACTGGACAAATTTCAAGATGATTTGAAATACTTCAACAAGGAAAACTGAATCACTTTCTGAGCATGATGGGAAAAATTGTGTCATAACCATGACACAAATTGGCTTGTCAGGGAAGTCATCTGCCAACTCTAACAAACTGTAATAGTTTCCAAATCTCAGGAAATAATAGTTCTACTCTATTCTACATTTGTCAGACCCCACCTTGACTATTGTGTTCAGTTGTGGGGCACTATACTTTAAGCAAGATTTAGGGAAAAATGACAAAAAATAAACAAGCAAACAAACAAAACAACAGAAAAAGGGGAAGCTATATCACATATTAATCAACTATGAAACAGATTTCTAAATCTATCTTAGAAAAATAATTTATTATTACCTAATATTACAAAATATCATAAAATCTATGTCAACAAAACATATTGAGCCATTTTTTTATTAGTATATAAAACTGCCTTCTCAAAAATCACACATCTCTTAATATCCTTAAAATATTACTACTTTTCCAATTTCTCAAAATAATTTTCTTAGTAACATCCCAAGTCTAATACAACCCTAACCCTCAAAAATGGCCAAATTCCAGCATTTTGAGACATAATTTAATATGACATTTACATTTTAAACATTGTTTTACAGGACCCTGTACCTGCGTGAAAAACACTAGGAAGGAAAGAATTATATTTTTAACACTAAAAAATGCACACTAGCAGCAATAGAGGTGATATTTATTATTACAACCTCAAGACACAATCAAGAAAGATTGTGGATTAATATAGTGCAATTTAAAGGGTTGTCATACCACTAATGAATTATTTGTATATTCAATTATTGATGGCTTTCCATATACAAGATTTGAAAGGTATTTAGACCATAGAGATTCCAAGCTGATTCACTACCTTCAAATCCCAAATCCTATCCCATATTTTTAAAAGTCATTCAAGGGAGCCCATTGTGTTTGATGTAAGGGTTTTTTATATAATAATGAAATATTTCTCTAGAGGAGTCTCTCTTCCTAACCTGAGGCAGGTACTAGAAGGATTTTTTAAATGAGTAATATATAAACTTTTATGTATTTTATACAAGTTTTGTTTTTATGATTTGATTCATTGACTTTAATGTTTTCTAAAACCATCTTTATGTGAACATCATTGTTAATGCTTACCTATGAAGAAATATTGCATTGTGTTATTCCTTAACCAGCAGTCTAATAGGGTATACTACAGAAACAGGCTTACCTTTTCATATGTCTTTGGGAAGAACTGGGACATACTTTCAAGGTAAAAGCTGGATCTTATAGCTTCCCACAGCATTTTCTTCAGCCCTGTCTAAAATTTAAGATTCTCTTTCTGTCCTGGCCATCATCCAAACAGAAGAAATAATTCTTCTCCCTTCCAATACTGGCACATATATGTGATCTAACTCCAGATAAGCTGTATGAAAATAAAGATACCATCAGTGCTCATGAACCTCATGTTAAACTGTGCAAAAGCCCAGAGACATGATTGTGTCCCCCTTGCATTCAACCCAACAACATTCCCTTATCAGCAAAATGGGAACAACTGCCTTGAGAATTAATAAACTAATGCTAAAGAAAGTTTCAGACAAAATATAAAAACCTGGAATATGTTGCAAGGTATGTTCTGAAGACAAAACGAGACTGATTGCTTTTTAAAATGAGTTGCCTTCAATTTATAAGGGACATTGTAAGATGACTTTTAATATGATGCTCCATTAGTTACCTACTGAAGTCAAAAATGATTCTTTCCGATTTCTACATTTGTCGACAATCTCCTGGATGGCTACAAGACAGGAGTCTGATGGAACCTGCATATGATAAACTATGACAGGATATTTTTAACTCACACAAACAATTTAATGGTACATAAATATTTTTCTCCCTCTGGTTGTCAAAAGCATTATTAGACACAAGCCAAATGTTTATTATTTCAATAGCACCATATCTTTCAAAGACTTAATAGATGACACATAGGTACACCTTCTGCCTTTTCCCAGTAAGGTCCCTGTCAGTAGGGATCAGTTTTACAGTTGGCAAGCTGGTTTAATGCTATGAAGATTGAGAGGATGGTTGCTAGTTTATAACAACCAAAAGATCAGGGTCTTATATAGTATCAGTTAATTGGGTAAAATATGCCTGGAAAAACTTTGGCACTGAGAACACTATTTCTTCCTGCTCTGTAATTTGATTATGAGCTTTGTCAGCTATGCTTAAAACCTAATTTATTAGAGATTATAATATATTGCATTGTGGATCCTTCTTGAGGTGGGGAGAAAATAATATTGTCACAAAGATACGCAATGTTAGGTAGGACTAATACTACCGAAGATGAAGCTGTGAGGAAATAGCACCATGCTATTTCCAGCTTTTCGACTGAAACTCAGTTATTCTTAGCTAGGTGAATAACTTTATTAGATCAAAACAAAATAACATAGAAGAGTTCTTCAGAAACTTTAATCAAGCAAAATGTTACATCAGTCAGGGGACAGGGAAAAACTAAGAACATCTGAAAATTAGAATAAATGTTTTAAGCCATAATTCAAAGCCATCCCTCAGTTGGATGTATTTTTGGATACTTTGAAATAAGTATAGAGTGCAGATCAGAGGAAGCCATTACTTTGCTCTACTTTGTCTTGCTCAGGCCCCACTTGGAATGGTATCTCCAGTTCTGGGCATTTGTCAAATTGGAGCAAATCTGAGTAAGTTCAGAGGAGTGCTACCCCCACCAAGATGGTGAGAAGATTGAAAGCAAAGTCCTATAAGGAATAATTAAAGGAATTGGTTATGTTTAGCCTGCAGAAAAGAAAACTGACAGGAGAGAAAGACAATAGACTTCAGATATCTAAAAAGTCATTTAGAAGAGGGAGAGGACTTGGTCTGGAGATCATGACCAGAATCAGTGGTTAAAAGTACAGGGAATTAGATTCAAATTAGATATTAGGAAGAATGCCTGAGAGTTCACCATTTCTTCCTTTGAAGTCTGCAAATAATATCACTGTCTATGGGCCCATTTTAGTAATAGGAAGATTGCAATTTGGAATGTAAGAGGATTAAATGATAAAGAGCATGAATTAATGTATGTGACAAAAGAAAGGAAAATAAATATATTGTGTGCCTGTGAAATTAAGGGAAAGAAAAAGCATGTAATGGATCTGAATAAAAATATTCCTTTCCTGTGGAATGGAATTGATTGGTACAAATAGAAAAGTGAAAAATGTAGGTTTAATTATAAATGAAAAGACTAAAATATATGTATCTAGTTTGTTGAGGGTGAGTATGAAAGCAGGAATCTATAAGTTAGTGTTAATTGCAAGCTGTGCTCCAGTGAATGGTGATAAATGGAAAAACAAGGAATGAGTTTTGGGGGGAAAATGTGGAACATTCCAAATGAATCTGCTTCAGGAAAGAAAATATTTTGTTAGGTGATATGAAAAGATGAATAAAACATGACAGGAAAATACAGGAAAAATTATTGGATCTTCCTGCAAATGAGAATGTGTACTATTTAGTGAGTATCTGCTTAGAAAGAAGTAGTATTTTAGAGGCTTATGTGGAAATGTTAGTGTTATGTCAAAGAGTAGAATTGAAATGAATGCCATAATAGTCACTGTCCAGACAACAAATGATAAGAAGCAAGTTATAAATTCTTTAAGGATGTTGAAAAATGGGAAAGCTGCAAGTGTAGATGATGTAATGAGAGAGATGTTAAATATGGATGTTGCTTACTTAAGGAGTGGTTATGTGATTTGTTTGTGTAGAGTTTTGTGGAGAATGTCATTAATGCTTCTCTATACAAAGAGAAAGGTAGAAAGAGTGAATACAAAAGCAATGAGGTGGTAAGTTTGTTCAATGTCCTTGTGAAAGTTTTTGGCAACATTTTGATTATAATGGCATAAAAGAAAACAATGATTGCAATCTGAGAAGTGGAATACAGTTTTATGCTAGGTGGGGTTGTGCAGGCTAGATCTTTGTTAAGATATGTTTGAATGGGATTGATTTTTATTGAATGTTTCTTGATTTAGAGAAAAATGTATGATAAAATGAGTAGGATTGAGTTATGGAATGTTTTACACAATTACTGGAGTTGAAATTTGGTTGTTCAATGCAATCAGAATGATTTAAGTGGAAATAAGAATAAAAGGAATGCTTGTGATTACATTGAATATTGTTGGTTAGGGATATAAATGTACATGTACTTCAGTATGTAGAGGGTTTCATATTACTTAATGCTAGCTATATTGTATGATGTAGTGAGGAGTAAGGATATGAAAATTAATGTATCCAAGTACAAGGCCATTACATCTGAGAGGTAAAATAATTGCCAATTATACATAAATGATGAAAAACTAGAACAAGGAGATAAATATTTGTACCTTCGTGGGATGTTTGCTAAAGATGGGGAAAGGGATGGAAAAAAAATTAAGACATGGAAATGTTGGTAGAAATGTAGAGGGTAGTTTGTGGTGTGTTACAAGGATAAATGTTTGCCAAAAGAAGTAGACAGAACTATGTATAAAAGCAAGCTTCTACTCACTTTGCTGTTTAGAAGTGAGAAGAAATAGAAAAGTGGAATGCAGTGAGAATGGGGCATTTAAGAAATGTGTGTTGCAAAATGAAGAGATTGGGTGAAGAATGATTGAATAGGAAAACAAGCAATCAGTATAAAAGAAGTACATTGAGATGGTTCGGTCATTAGCGAAATGATTAGTGAAAATGAATGAGGACCAGATTGCAAAACAAATAGATGAAAGAAGAATGAATGAAATGAGAGGAAGTGGAACTGATGGAGCTGAAGAGCTCCTCAGAAAGATAGAGGTGAGAAGCTTAAAGAACAAAAGATAACGTATAAAGCAGTGTAAGAACATGGTAGAAGCAAGAGTGTTTTGCAAGGATAGAAAGTTATAGAGAGGTATAAGTGAATGGTGTTGTGTAAGTTAGAGCTATACTTTTATTTTTCTTATCCCATGCCTTTAATTTTCTTGGCTTACCATTTCTTACTCCTTTTTTGTGGTTTCATAATGCTACTTATTCTGAAAGAGAATTATGTGATTGTGTATGTGTGGATTTATGCATCATTTTGACTCATCCAAGCACTCTTCAATAAATTTGTGAGACGTGGCTATTTTAATATTTTATAACAGCTTTAACTGAGAATAGTTTTGACAATCCATTCATTCAATAAGAATCACTTTTTGATGCAAAGAGGAGATTAAGGGAATTATTTGTCCATTGACAGTTTAAGGCCATGAATATACACAGCGACCATTTGCCCAGCCTATTCTTGTTTTTCAGCTTTTTAAACTGCTAATTCTTTTTTTCAGAGGAATTTAGAAAACAAGAAGAGGTGATGAGGTCTTCAATAAGTAGTGTCTTAATTTAATGAACTTTATATTCTACCATCAGTTGCCAAATTTTGTGGAGATGTGTTATTGGTTTCTATTACAAGAGAGAAAATAAAGAGGACAGGTTTTTAAAGGATTGGAAAGGAAAATAAACAGTGTAACTGAGAACACAAATTAAAGCTGATTCTCCCATGAATGTGAATGAAACAGCAAAGATCTACAAATAGCTTTTTATTATCTTGAAAAAATAAACCATTTTTGATAAGCATTCAGTCTGAAGCATATTTATTCTGGGTACTTTGATAAAATATTTTCTTCCCTAACTTTTAGCCTTGCAGATTTTCAAGCACCTTATAAAAATAAATTCACCTATCATCTAATAGTGAGATGATAGTTTTAGTGGAGTAACTACTAATTTCTGCACACTGAGCAGGATTCCAGGCTTATGTACATAAGCTCCAGAACGAACACTGGGACAAGTCAAGGATGGCTGTGAATCTAACTAGGAAGGATAATTCAGATTTGCCACTTTTCAGAAGTTCTTTACCTCTATTTCAGAAGTTAATGTTTAAAATATATATACATAGACACTATTCTAATAGCAACAACTGTGACTCAATACCCTCTACTTTCAGCACTATACAGCATACAGCAAAAACTCCATATTTGAAAATATTATCCCCTCAGTGCTTTCCCAAGGATATCAGCAATGCAGCAGCAATACCTCAAAGAAATCAATAGGAAGCTAAGCTAGGTGGCTTTGCTCTTCTGTGGGTATAAGTTTCTGTGAGACAGGTTCTATGGCTCGGTGTGTTTTAAATTATTGTGTAAAGGATTAGACTAATCACATATCTCTGTATCTCTGCCTGCTTTGAGAAAACAACATCTTTGAGTACTTCCTTAATTATATACCATAAAGAAAATTTGCATAATTCAACAGTTAGAGTTAAATGTCAGCATCGCAAACACTTGTTTCATACATTCCTTTATTCTGAATTTGAAATAGGACAATCCTCTCAGGTCAGTTTATATATCAAGCTTGCAATCCAAAAATGTATGAAAGGAAAGGAAAAGGTAATGAGGGGGAAAAAAATTAAATATTGTGTGGAAAATATTTTGAATTTGAAATGTTTAGGTCTTGACACAGTTATTTTGAGTTTGAAATGGATAGTTCTGGGCTTAGAAAATCCAGAGTGGCCACAGTGAGCTCAGGACAGCTCTGGTAAGGGCAGAACAACTGTTTTGAACATAGAACAGTGCATTTTTCAAATTTGAAATACTTCACACACAACTAGAATAATGCAGCATTTCTTAATGTTGCATAGAACTTATGAAAATACTTATCCTGAAAATAGTATTCTTTAATAGCTGAAGTATAGTTATGACTTGCTGAAATGGAAACAGTGCAAAGGGAACGGGATTTCAAATTGCTTCTCACCTGAGCCAATGGAGCACTCCTGCTTTTCCTCTTCTATCTGTTGAGTGACATTTCAAAGAGTAAGAAAGCCAAATGAAGCTGGCTGTCTTCTTTCTCCATTCCTGCTGTGGAATGATAGAATGGCTTTAAATGACAACTCATAAAGCTTGGTGGTGCTACCTTCTGAGTAGCCTGAGAATATAGTCCTATTGTACTGGATGGTTGGAAGCAGACCCAAGACAGACTGCATTGTAATACATTAAAGGTGAACCAGATAATTTGTCCCATAGAAACCACCATGGGATGTGTGGATTTGTGTGTGTGTGTGTGTGTGTGTGGATGGATGGATAGATAGATAGAGAGATAGATAGATAGATAGATAGATAGATAGATAGATAGATGCCATTTGAATGCAATAGGTTTATTTAAAGTTTGCTGACATTTTATCAAGCTCAGTTCAGCATTTGGGATGGGGAATATTCCCAGGGGAGAATTGCAGATTTCTTAGAATAATATAGAGGAATAAGAATTATTTTACCACAGAATAATTAACAAGTGTGGAACTTATGTAACAGTAAGTACATATAGAATAGTAGCTTTATGTGAATTGATGTGATGCCCTGTAATAATTTGAAAAAGCCGTGCAGCCAATCTTTACTATGGTACATAATATTATACCTTTTGCATCAAAATTATGCAAGGTGTTGTATAATTTGAATATTAAAGCATCAAAGCAAGTATTTTTTTCCTGACATCTACTTTGTAAGCCTATTAAATTATGCATACAAACATCATTAATGAGTAAAATTGCCCACACTCTATATAATCAGCAGAATACAATACTGAAGCTATTTTTAAACTGTATAATTTCAGGCTGTTATTGTTGGGGAAACAGATATGTGAAGATGACCTAAAAACAACAACCCTCTATTCAAATAGAAAAAAACCGAGATGCTTTGGAAAGGATTTGGTCCTTTGTTATTAGTATGATTTTTATGATTTCTAGAATTAGTCCACTTTGTAGACTATATAATATGAGTAAGTAGGTGTTGGAGGCGGTTATTTTGCTTTTTTGAGGGAGGGGGGAAAGAAAAATTACAAAGAACAGACACATCCCTCACTTCAAATACCTGTACATCATGAAAAAATGGCATTTGGCAGCAGCAATGAACTCTCAGGGTCAGTCTCTCTCCCTTCAACCAAAGTGTAAAAGAAAAAATGCAATTCCCTATTTTGCTGATGATATCTCTCAGACAAATTCATCTGACAAATCTGATTTATATATTTAAATTTATATCCTACCTGACTCCCAATAACTCTGGGCGGTTCACAAATAAAAACATTAAAAACAAAAAAAAATACAACATAGGACAAAAATAAGGAATAAAAGATGGCAAGGATGATAATAAGCCAGGCAGGGATGAAAAAACAAACCCACCCAATCCAAAGGGGGCCTTTATTCACCTTTGTCAAAGGCCTGGGTGAAGAGCAGTCGAATACATACGCATTTCTTTTGATGATCAGATAGGGAGGTTATAGTCACCCACACCTGATCAGCTTAGCTTACAGAACTCTAGCATCATATACTTCAAAATATCATTCTGCCTATTGCTATTGATCTTTTTGTCTCCAGAAATGCACACATTCTTTCTTTCTCTGTCATGTTAAAAGTGGCAGGACTGATTTAAGTTTTTTTGGATAAACAATTTTGCCTCAAGAAATAATTCTGTTTCTTGTGGTGATGCCTGTAATGATACTACATGCGCCACCTCAGTCGCCATGATGTCAAGTCATGGTGATTGATCAAGCTAGCAGAATGAACTATCAGAAAGAGCAAGCAAGTCAGAAAACCATGATGACAAGATGGTGATTAAAAAATAATGTAATGCTGCAGCAGCAGCGCCACCGCTACCAGGAGAACAACATTAATCACCATTAAAGCAGTGGAAATGTTCAGGAAGGGCTAAATATTTCTACAGTAATTTGGCTGTGTTAGATGTGGCATTGATATTAACAACTCTGGCCAAAATAAGTGAGTATTCAATATAATCCCTAGTCCAGATAGAATTATGACCCAAAGATGATCCCAAGAATGCTAGTTGTGTGAGCCAGTAGCTCTACATGGGAATCAGTTATGAATTTCTCTCCTGAGCATAGAGTGGTAACATATGCAATCCTCAGTCCAGGCAATAGCTGATGCTCATTCAATTCTTCTTTTAAGGAGCTGCCCCAAGATACTTCCATCCAAACCCAGCTGGGTAATGTTCTCCCACATGCTCATTCTTTGTGACTGATACCCTTGGTTTCTGTACACTGAGCAGGAACTTCAGAAATAGAACACATATTTCATCTGTCCCAAATCACTTCATTACTTTTATTTTTAATTTTTAATTCAGTTGATTAAAAATTAAGAACAACGCTCTCGTCACTAAGTTCCAAAACAATTTATTTCTTTTGAAATGTATCTTCATTTGCTCTGTCTCTTTTAAACTTAACCATTCCTTACTCTCCCTGTCTAAATTCTTTGCAACTATATTTTTCTTTATATACACATTATGCAATAACTTTCTTTCATCCTCATTTTTTCCAGCAATCTCTTATGTGTATTTTGTCTCATTCACAGTCTCCATCACTCATCATTCCACCACATACACTATTTTTCAAACTTTACATGTGTAATTATATATATTTCTGCAGCATTTTATAACACAATTCTTTTTACTCTGTTCTAAGCAACTTCTGCTTACTCTTTCCTTATATCCACTTTTCAGTCATTCTGTTGGGAGAATAATCTATCTCCTAATACTTTTTCAGACAGGACTTATAAGCTCTCTCTTCCTACAAAGCGTTCTACTTTCACTCTAGTTTCTTTCATTTATTTTCCTTTCTTCAATATCCATTTCCCATGATCCATTTTTACATCCAGTATAAAATAATGGTCTGACTCATATTCAGAACTTCTCATCACAACTGTATCCTACATTAATTTTCTCAGTATTTCATCATTACCAATCAAATCAATCATGCTTTTACATTTACATTTATTCTTTTGCTGCATTTGGTAATCTGTCTGCAAAGCCCAAGAATCAAAGCAACACAGTGTATTTATCCAAAAGAAATATGACTTTTTTCCCCGCATGTAATTTGCCTCTGAAAAGACAGTGATGAAAGCTGCAGGGAAAGTGGCTCATCTGAAGAAAGTTGCAACTATACTTATTGCTTGCCAAGAGTAAAGTTAGCAAGGCAGGTAGCTTTGCACACCTCCCTGAGAATACAATAACCAAGGAAATAGGTGGCAGGCAGGGGATGTAATGGAGAGATCACGTGCTGCTGTGCAACTCTTGTTGAATGAAAGGAAGCCAATTAAGTTGGGGAATGTGGGTGGAGGAGTGGGGAAATGGAGGTGGGGGGGGGAAGAAAGGGAATGGGAAGGCAGGTAATCTGTTGAACAGAAGAACCACTGATAATGGTTCTTAGTATAAGTTGGAAGGTTGGAATAAGAAATTAAATCTGTTGTTCAGTGTAACAGAAGGATTCTTGTCTTAAATGCACCTAACACCAAAAGTGAAAACAACTCTCAGAAATATAAGTGATACTTGTTATACTGAGAATGACATTCCAACTAGAAGTGTGAGATGTAATAGTAAACAGGCCATTTAAACACTACTTGAATTTGAAAACAATAAAAAAGGAGGATATTGAATGGAATGACAGCAAAGATGATGGTAAAGATGTGTAAACATTGGTAGAAATATGAGCAAAATATCAGAGAAAAGTTTATATTCTCATTTTCATAAGGTGATTACAGATACTTCTGAAACCTCCAGTGATGGACTACCAATGATTGCAGCAAGCTGTTCACTGTTTAATAGCTCTCATGGTCAGGAAATCCCTGTGCTCTACCTAGTGGGCTGACATTCCCTGATTCATTGGAATATAAGTAGGAGGGGAGGTAAAGCACAATCAGACTTGCAAGATTCTGCTATTACAACCTATCTCATTAAAGTGTAGGTATGGTCTTCCTATGGAGTTGATTTTCTAATCTGATCTACCAATGAGGCTGGCATTGGAAGATACTATCACATCTCCCCTTAGTGTTCTCTTCTTTAAGCTAAACGTACCCAACTCAGCTCTTTTAACTATTTTCATAGAATTTAGTTTCAAAGCACCTCACCATCTTTGTTGCTGTTCTCTGCACTCTTTCTTGTTCTTTGGCTTCCAACTTGTATTATGGTGACAAACACTGGGCACAGTATGCCAGGGTATATTGACCATTGCAATGTAGAGTGGAACTATCACTTCCCAACTCAACATTATATCTCTGTTGATGCAGTCCAAGATTACATTGGCTATTTTGGCAGCTGCAGGACACTTAATCTGATCTCTACCAGGACACCCAGATTCTTCTCACAAATGCTACCACTGTGCCAGGTACTGTCTATCTAGTATATGTGCATCTGTTTTTTCCTACTTAAGTGTAAATCTTTACAATCCTACCACTGAATCCAATGTTCAAGTCTATCAAGATCCTTTTTAATCTTGGCCAGTCTTCTTCAGTGTTAACAACCCCACACATCTTGGTGTTATCTGCAAATTTGATGAGCATCACTTCTATATCCTGATCTAAGTCATTTTTAAAGATATCAAAGAGCACTGGGCCCAGGACAGAATGATGAGAAATCCTATTGCTTATGTCCCTCCATGTAGATATAGATCCATTAGGGATGATTCATTGAGTACAGTTGTTCAATCAACTGTGAATCCATCTGATAGTTGCATGATCCATCATATGTTGTTCCATTTTATCAAGAAAGAGGCTATGGTCAACTTTATCAAAGCCTTATTGAAGTCTAGGTACACTACATCCACAACATTGTCTTGGTCCATTAAATGTCAAATCATTTTTTAACAAAACAAAAACAAAACAGCAATCAGATTTGTCTAGGACAACCTATTTTAAACAAACTCAGGCTGGCTCCAGTAATTACTTTGTTCCTTCTAAATGCACATAAATCCATTGCTTGATGATGTTTTCTAGGATTTTCCCAAGTATTGATGTCAAGCTGATTGGTATGTACTTTCCTGGGTCCACTTCTTCTCCTGTTTTAAAGACTGGAACAACATTAGCACTTTTTAAATCTTTTGGCACTTCCCCTGTACTTCAGGAGCTCTCAAAAATTACAGTCAGTGATTCTGAGATCGCATTTGCCAGTTCCTTTAGCACCCTGGACACCCTCTCTCTCCAGATTAAAACTGACCTTACGATCTGAACAAGATGTCTATCAAAAATATTCTTCCCAATCTTTGTGAGGTGTAGCTCATCTCTTACCAAAAGCCTTTCCTGTGGACACTGTAGACCATGGTCCAGGAATCTAAATTTTTCTCAAAAACACCATCCCTTCAGCTAATGATTCACTTCCAGAATCCTCTGCTCCTTCCTCAGGCCATGACCTCAGTTGGAAAAATGAGTAAAAATAGCACCAGTGCTCCAAACCCTTTTGCCTTTCTGCCTATAACTCCTTGTAGTTCTTTGATATTATTTCTAGACTTTTTCTGGCAGTGTCATCTGCCCCACAATAAAGGAATAGTGGTCAGTAGGTTAGATAAGTCAGGTCATCCTCTCTGTCTTGTCACAGATCTTTGCATCTGAGAGACAACACACTTCCTTTGAAATCATGTCTGGTCTGCAGATTGCTGACACCATTCCTCTCAGCAGTGAGTGACCCATCACTACCACACACCTTTTCCTCTTTTGGACAACTATTAGATTCCCCAACTTCAAGGAATTCTGAGCTTTTCCCCTTCCCATTCCTGGAATACTGGCTGAAAACCCTTCTCCAAAAGTATGCAAGTCACCTTCCAATGGGAGTACCTGAAATTGATTGTGCAATCCAGTGATACAGTCAAGACAAAAGTCTGGAGGTTGAGTCATGGCAACTGGACTTCTTTTCTTTTTGGTTAGAGACATTTCGCTACTTGTCCAAGCAGCTTCTTCAGTCTAAAAAAGTTGAGTCTTTGGGATGTAGATGTCTTACTCCTAATCCCTCACTCATCCCCAGGGGAATGTTAAGTGTTGGCTTCCTGGTGAACTTTTGAACTGTTCTTAATCTTCCTGGGGACTGTTGAAAGGGCAGCCTAGAAAATGCGAGACAAGTTGTGTCTGAGGCCTCCACCTTTATTGAGGGAAGAATTTTCCAATTTGGCATAAATGGATTCCTTCACTCCTCTCTCAAACCACCTATCTTCTCTGTCCAAAATATGAACATTATTGTCCTCAAATGAGTGTCCCTTTTCTTTTAGATGAAGGTAAACTGCTGATTCTGGTCCTGTGTTGTTGCTCCTCCTGTGCTGTGTTTGGTTTCCCCAGTGTAGAGCTCTGAGCATTCCTCACTACACTGGACTGCATATACTAATATATATAGTCAAGACAAAAGATTCAAAGATCATACATTCCTTCTAGAGTCAAAATCAACTGTTAACCGGATTCAAATTGCACAGTTTATCAATTTGTTCTATAAACAAGGTATTTTATAAGTTCAAATATCTCTTAATGTTTTGAAATGTCAGTCTGTGATTACATTTGCAGCCTCAAGTGTTGTTTAAGACTTGCTTAGCTTTACTGACTTCTCCTCTTACAAACTACTAGCTTATGTTAGCTCACTTGAAATAAGAACGATAGGTTTGGTGGAAGAAATCTTTGTTTATTTCTATATGTCTTATATGTCAGTGCTTTTCATTTTTATTTCTGAGATCTCATATATTTGTCTTCTGAGGAGCATGAGTAGGAAAATAATTCTGGCTGCATTCAAAAGGGTCCATCATGTTCATAAGAGGCCTTAATCAGATTTGTTACCAACTTATAGGTCTAATTTTGGGACATTCTGGGAAATTATGGGGTAAGAAGGATACCTTATGCCTTACAGAGGCTTATGACATCAATTTTGCCCCTTATTTTGATCAGAACTAGTGAATTTAAAGTTTTGATGCCAAATTTCCACTGCACGACTTGAAGGTTTTCTGGGAGTATTCTACATCAGCATCTTTTTCCAAGAGCAAAGTGATTAGATAGCCTTAGTAAAAATAATAACAATAAGTTGGAACCAGAGCTGCCATTTTCAGAACCTCTCCCTTACTTTTCCCTACATGGAATTGGATTTTTATAAAGATCTTGGGGAGAAAAGGTTCAATTTTTGTAGACAAGCTAATCTGTATTTGTGCGCTGTGGTCGTCTGAATTCTATATCAATGTCAACAAGGGGAGAACTAAGATTTACATCTGGGCTGTTTTGGAAAAGCACCATCTGTAGGGCTACCATATTAGGTTGCAAATACCCAGGCAACTAGCAGATGACAGCAAATTGTCAGGATTACCATATTGGACTGCAAAAATCCTGACTATTTGGTCTATTCAAATCAGGCTGACTTGTTTTCAGATTTGGAATTGGTAAAACTCCACATCTAATGCAGACTCCTGCTGGTTACCATCACAGATTGGGGTTTGATATTATGTTATGTTAAGTAAACCTTTTTATTGTCTCATAAGAACACAGTCAATTCAAATGGCACTTGAACATTTGGTAAATCACTGCCTTGTGTTAAATATTATCTGTTGTGGAAAGAAGCAGACCTTATAAGCACAGAGCCATTACAAATGTTATGAAATTGTCCAGCTGAATAAAATTCTTAAAGTTACAAATATTGTAGACACTAGTCCTTCTATTCAGTCTGCTAAATTTTTTGTGAAGATGGGTGATTTTTCAGATTATTTAGCTTCTCATTTCTAATGAGTCCAATCAAAGATAGCAAATCCAATTACATTTGAGAAAACTAGGATAATATAGCAGATCTTGTTAGGTTTTGCTCGTTTTGCTAAGCCTAATTTAGGAGGATTAATGAGCTTAGTTCAGGAAGAACAGCACAATATAATACCAGAACAAATGTTGTAAAATTAAGGACATTTGTCATAAAATGTAATTTATATTTGATCTGTGGAACAGCAGCAATAAAAATTATGTTGTGCTAGTTCAGACTTCAGCTGTTACAATATCAGTGAACATGCACCAAAAACATGGTTATTATATATAAAGTATTTTTCATTCAGTGTATCTAATATTAAATTAATTGTTAATATTGGAAGAAGGATAAAATGTTATCATGAGCCAGTTTGAGTAATGAAATGCTGTAGGTAACACAAAGGTAAATATTTCTCAATATTTTAATTAAAAATAGCAGTCAAAATAGCCTAATTCAAATTATTTGAATTGTATTTAAATTATTTGAATTATAATTTAAATTCTTCTATAAATGGACACAGAGTTGAACACAGGGATTGCCCAGTCTTCCATCTCTCCTTGCAGTGTTCACATGACATTATCACAAGGTATTTCCCATCCTTTCATCCTTTAGGCATGTAGGAGGGCATTTGCTATGGCACATTATGCATGTCTACTCAGAAATAAATCCCACTAGCAGTGCTGTCTCAAGGGCATATGGTGCCCCTAGGCCACATTGACTGATGCAACAATTTGCATTTTTAGAATGATTTGGAAGGAGGGGCGTATGATGCTCCCTAAGCTTTTGTGCCCGAGATCAGCATCTCTTCAGCTTTAGCCTAAACCTAGACCTCCCCTCTGGCTTCAGTGAAAGTTATTCTTAGTAAGTGGCTATAGGGCAGAGCACAGGGTTTGCTGGATTATAGCCTTAATGTTACAGGACAAGGTCCTAAAACTCTGGGTGGGATCACAAGTAATTTAATGGGAGGGGTCTCATTAAAAAAAAAAAAACATTGAAAAGCTTGTACAGACAAACTAGGAGCACTGCCAAAACTCTGGGCTTTGCTTCTAATTTTGCCAGAGCAAGCCTGCAGTGGGCAACTGCTGTACTGCAAAGTTCGAGGACCACATGATAAAATTAAAATTTAATTATTAAAAGTAGTATCTTTATTTCTTGCCCCATCCTAATACCCTGAAACCATTAGTTTTATTCCTAGGGAGTCATGTAAATCCATTTATTATTTTAGGGGTTTCAGAAAGAAGTTAGAATAAATACAAGTTAATAAGTAAATGAGCAGTGTCCTTTCTGCTTCAGTTTCCCATAAGGATCTCATACCCAACTCAAACCGTCACCTGATATTACTGATTTATTCAAAAGAAACAATCATATTGCTGTAAACCAAAAACCAAAAACCAATGAGTACATTTCAAATGACAGTTCTTATTACACAAAGGTCATGAGTTTTATTATATCTGTTCATTAGTTTTGAAAGTGGGCATCAATAAAACTCTTCATTGTATTAGATCATTTTCTGCCCATGATGCCAGTGATATTTCTCTGAAGATGCAACTCATTGACATGATATGCTGACATTATCACAAAAGCATAGAGATGATTAAAATGTCAAGAATCTCCAGATGAATAATGTGAAAGATACCTTTTATATACCTTCTTTAATATTAAAGATATGGATGCATATGCCAAGAATAGCCACGTTTTAGCAAGTACATACAGACTTTACCAGATATTTCCTTTTATCTGCCTTGACATCCAGCCACAGCTATTGACACCTTCCCTGTTGTCCCAGTAGAATGAAGCTTGTGGCATCACCCATGTTACCACCCACCAATGTTCCTACTGACCACTGGCAACTCACAGACCCACATTCTTCTTACCACCAGAGGACTAGCAAAGTTTGCAGGATCCACCACAGATCCTTGCCTGCCATCTTTTATTCTTCCCAACTTTCCACCATCCTCCACATTCTCAAGGACAGGATGCAGCTGTTCACATTCCTTATTTTCTTTTTGTAAATCTCTTGCTCCTCAAATGCAGTAAATTCATTAAAGGTACTGATATATACTGTGTTTAAATTCATGTTTAAAATATATACTTCATTTTCATTCATGCTTTGTAATTTCTCCTTTCTCCTGAAAATGGATGATGAGGGGTGGAACTGAAATTCAAATTTGAAATCTAGGATAGTGTTCAAATGCACACATCATCTCTCATTCCAAACCTCAATTTTTAAGACAAATACTATGCATATTTTTCATTTCTTCTACATATTTTAAATGATTACAAGGGTCAGATTTTTAATTATACTTTTAACACAGTAGTATAGCCAGAATATGCATATTCAAATTCATCCCAGTGTTTCAGTGGTCAAGAGAAATATGTTGCAAGGTGCTATTTGTCTTGAGATTCAATGTTATTTCCAGGTTGGGGGTAAGATGCCTCCAAATACCATTTTCAGGGAAACCAAGATGGGAATGGGGTATGTCTCCACCTCCTGTTTGTGAGTGTCCCAGAGACAGCTGGTTGACCACTGTGAAAAACAAAATGCTGGACAAAGATGGGCCTTGGCATACTTGAGCAGGGCTAGTATGTTCTCTGCCAGCCTGCTATTTTCAAGCCACAAATATATCAGTTGCAGATGTTTTTAGGCTTCCTTTTTACAGCTGATGAATTAATCCTTTCCTTAATCAAATACTGAAGCATCTCAGATCAGCTGGGGACAATGCTCTAGTTATTAAAAGTATAGAAAGGCTTTATTTATAAATAAATCCAAATAGAACATATTTCGGCAAACATGTCAAATATAAGTGATGTAATTACAATATATATGTAGCCTAAAAGGTGATGTAATTACAATATATATGTAGCCACTTTGTCTTTATATAAACTTCTAGTCCAGCAATTTCCAGTACATGAATCAGTACATGATTGCTAAAGCTTTTGAGGACTACCACACGAGCCAAGGGTTGGCAATGTAGATTTGCAGGCACCAAGGTGCACGTGACCCTTTCAGAGGTCATCATAAGACTGCTCTTCAACATTAACATACAATTAAAAGTTTCTAAAAATTCAGTAGCCAAAATCTTGCAAGATCATAGTCTCATGTAAGATTATAAGCTTTCAAATAAGAATCTTGAGAGATTGGATGATCTCCTGAAATTTTGGACATTAAAAAAAAAGGTATTTGCCCCAATTTTCTTGGAGAAATATTAATAAATAGAATCAAGAGTTCAACTGCTCTTACGCTCTGATAGGCAGAGCTCTGGGATGAGGAAGTGTTTTATTGGAAGCCTTCATGGACCAGAGATTCCCAATCAGAAGAGAATTATCTTGATACTTGGTGGAGTTTCTCAACTGGTATAAGTGACTTAAGCATATTTTAATGCTTATATATGTAATGTTACATATTAACAACAGCAGGATGTAGCAGCCTAACTTTTTGTCCTCCAGTTTTCTTGGAGTTGACTGGGTATTTAGAGTCATCTAA
Source organism: Liasis olivaceus (assembly GCA_030867105.1). Lineage (NCBI taxonomy): Eukaryota > Metazoa > Chordata > Lepidosauria > Squamata > Pythonidae > Liasis > Liasis olivaceus. Next base: position 64,998,940 of record CM061351.1, read on the forward strand.
ATGTCTTTATAATGTTTGGATCTGTATACTGTACTATTGAACAGTCTGGGCTTTTGCTGATGGTGATATTTTTTAAGAAAAACGCGATTTCAGTATTTTTTTTAAAAAATAATTTTAGTGTAAAGGTGAGCCACTGAGGCAAAGGAATTTTGAAATAAAAATCAACTGCATATTTGCACTTCAACAGCTTGAGGAGTATGTGCCATTTGATTTCACAAACTGACTTCCACATGGTTGTCCATAAATAGCTGAAAAGCTTGGAAAAGTATGTACTTTGTCCTAAGGAAAAGTGACTTGTGCAAACTAGCAGTCTACTTCCATAACTGGCTAACTCACCCAAGAGGATAGTAAATTCATTATCACATGTACAGGTATTAATTGGCTGGAAGAACAGTGTACTTAGTTAAGGCCATGACTTTCATACTAATTCCTTATGGGATCTGTGTAACTGGGATGTGGTGGCCAAGGCAGAATTGTGCACTGTATTTTATGCTTGTTATAGCTGTATTGCAATAAATGATTGCTTTGGGAATAATAACATTTCCTGATGTGGCTAATTTACATGCACAATCTAAAAGGAGAATGTAAATGCTGGGGCAGAAGGAGCTGGAACAGATCCTTTTAAAATAAAATTGAGGCCAGAAACAATGGGATCTGTTATGGACAAATGAGAGGATAAAAGGAAAGCCCCATAATCTTTTTAACTATATTATTGAATGAGAGTTCTTAAATCTTGTTGTCATTTATCTGTAACAGAACCTATGGTTTCTGACATCAATAAATTATTTTCAAATGGCCTGTTCTGGCCCTTTCTATTCCATTCTGGCTTTTATATCACTCCTTTCCCCAAGAATTTTTCAAATATCACTCACAGATTGCAAACCTAAGCAGGAAAAAAAAAGTATGAGTCAGGTATGCTTAAGGTAGTCAACTGGTAGCAAAAAAATAAAATGGAATAGACATGCTGGCTAGGGAATTCTGGGAACTGAAGTCCATACATCTTAAAGTTGCTAAGGTTCAATTTATTTATTGCGATTGTAGACTAGTACAAAGTTGCTAAGTTTGAGAAACACTGGTTTAGAGACATGGGTATTGAAAAATTCCTAGCCACTATCTACCATTGGAAATACACGTTAACCTGGAAAATATCATCTCACCCAAAAGAAAATATGCCTGGAAGAATGAAAGTATTTTATGAGTATTTCCTTCTGCTCTGGGCCACGTAACTTGGAACAATGAAGTTCAAAATATGTTGATCCATTACTAAAATGGGGGATTGAATATTGTACCAGAAGCAAACAGGCAGTGAGAATCCCATCTGAAATAGAGTTTTGGATATCTTTTTTCCAGCCTATCAACATTAATTACTTCCTTCAGCATTACATGTGCACTGTTTGCACAAATACTTTTTCTATTGATCATTCCATGTTTTCTTTAGCTCTGTGTGTGTGTGTGTGTGTGTCTGAGAAAGAGAGACATGTTTATTGGTGTAATATAGGTTATTAAAATACAGGTGGACCCTGCTTAACGGCTGCCCTGTTTAGTGACCATTTGAAATTATGACATTGCTGAAAAAGTAACTTTACGGCCAATCCTCACACTTACGACTGTTGCAGCATCCCTGTGGTCACGTGATCAAGATTCGGGTGCTTTGCAACCAGTGGGCATTTACAACCATTGCAGCATCCCGCATTCATGTGATCGTCATTTGCACACTTCACAGCCAGCTTCTGACAAGCAGAGTCAGTGGAGAAGCCAGTAGTAAAATCGCAAGTCACAGTCATGTGATATCTTGCTTAATGACCCGCAGTGACTCATTTAAGTGACCGCAGTGGAAGAGAGGTCATAAGTCTGTCACAGTCACGTGATATCTTGCTTAATGACTGTGTTGCTTAGCGAGGGAGTTGCTGGTCCCAATTGTGGTAGTTAAGTGAGGATTACCTGTAAAGGGACTGAAGTTTTTCATTTTTCTTCAAATAAGTGTTCTACCCTGCTTCAGTCCAACTGGTCAAAGAGACTTTGATGCATGTGCTGTATGATGGCTCCCTTATAATGGAGCAAAATGACCAGCCTAATCAAGGCAAACTGCTTTGATGCTTTGATTCAAGTTGAAGGAATTTGGGCAGAGTAACATGATTCTCTGGATTGGTTTGGACTGAGGTGATTCCTTTAGGCAAGCAGAGTAGCACTGATTTGCATGACTCTATCTTTATACAAATTATTCCCAATTCACACCTGTTTCTTAATATGTTGCACGCTCTTTCTACAATCTTATCCTCTCCATCTGCTTCAAATAAATAATGTATTTGCTATATCCTTTTTTTCAGCTCTGTCTACCTATTGGTCTCATACAATAAGTTTCTTCCAATGTTCTTATTTAGCTACTGCCCCACATGATAGCAGGCAGACACTAACTACATTATTTCCACATAGTTCAAAAGGAATGTTGATGTTAAATGTTCCAGAACAGCATTTGTAAAGCATTATGCAACTGTGGTGCTATATGAAGAGACTAAGAATAAGCTTTTATTAACATTCCTTGAGCATTTTCCCAGATGATGAGCAAGCTAAAAGAGTCGTGGCATTCTTTACCTTGTCCTCCATTATTGTCATCATCATTATTGTAGTCTCAGAAAACCCATGGAAACTTCTGAGATTAGAATGATGTTTCATCTTAAAACCACCTCCCCTTAATAGCTGTTCTTCACTTTGTAACAAAGAAGTCATTAAAAAGAATATTGTCATTAAGTATATCTGGGGCAACAGCATATTACAGCTTTCCCCATTCTCTATCAATACTTTGCAAATTATATAGGGAAAAGCTGGAAAAAATGAATTTTATCAAATAAATTCCCTGGCATTTACCTTTCAGCAGTACTGCTTGAGTGGTTTTAATTTCTAATGAGTCCTTAAATGAAAATGCTTGCTAATTGCATTGTGCTAAACTTGCTGCAGGTTACTTAATTGTCTAAAAGCAATCACTTTTATGTTAGTTGTTCAAATTGCATTTAAGTAGTGCCCTTTCCACAAGCATTAAACTTTTCTTAGATGCCATATGATCATTCTGATGCTGTAGATCAAGAGTGCAAAAAGTGTAGCCCCAAGGCGTCATGTGATCTAGCAGTATAACTTTTGAAGCTCCCAGAATGGTGGGGCCAACTTTTAGCTTTTTTTTCCCCCCCCCTTTAATACATTTGGGAAGCTGGGGGATATTAAGGGGAAAAAATTAGCAATTCAGATCTGCAAAGGCTTAAAGACCCCATTTCATCCCTTAAAACTCCTAAACACCATCAACAATGGTCCTAACTCCACCCACTTTTGCAGTGCAGCCCTTGACATACTGTATAAAACCTTTGGGCAGCGAAAGGGATAACACTAGGAAGTGAGAAATTTTAATGGGAATATATTATAAGCCTTAGCAAATCATCAGAAAACCATATCATAAAATTCAAGCTGTAATGGTTTTGTTGAAATAAGTTTGGATAAACAAGATTTTGCTAGTAACCTTATATAAGAATATGAATAATTGGGAGATAACTTTAATAAACAATAATTTGTGATAAATACACTCCTAGGCTAATTCATTCTACTCATCTTTCATAAACTCTTAGGGAAAAAAAATCCAAAGCCACTCAAGGGCAATACCTTCATTAGATTTATCCTAATAAATGCTACAACTGGGCAATCAGGATAAAATTAGTTTATCCTAATAAAGTTTAGTTTGGCATAAATTCGGTATTTTTTTTTAATTTGGCTAAATATTAAAAATTCCAATTAGTTTTCAGTGACAGGATTTCCTTCAAGGTGAATACATTAAAACGGAATGCTTCTTCAGGTTTGTAAAAAGGATAACTTTAAAAAGTAATAACAGTGGGCACTGTTCCATATTTCCACCCAGTGAAAGTGTGTATGAGAGCATTTTGCAGTTAATGCCACCCAGAGGTACTAACAGATGGAGGACAACATCAAATCTGTAGGATGCCAGTTGTCGTTTTCAAAAATGTACTTGTTTTATTGTTGCTGGAGGCAACAGAACACATTCAAGCTAGAGCTGTTTTTCTTCCTTGCCAATCAAATATCAGAAGAAATATATTTCCCACATTTTCTGGCCTTATCTGAGTATCACAGACATAGCAATGAGTTTCCTCTTAAGGCTGCCCTGGGAGAGAGATTCCCTGATTCTTCACTTGTTCCATATGTTTTCTCTGACTTTTTCATATTTTCAGGGTCTGTGTTTACCCCTGGCAGAAACACAGCTAAAGTCTAGATCAGATAACAGGGAGCCTTTAAACAATAATCATGGTTTGAATGAACATGCCATGAACAGTCCATTCATAGCATAGCTGGCTCTCTGTAAAATCGCAGGAGTCTCCAATGGGGCAGTGATAGCAACAGAATCACTATGCTGGAGTTGGGGGAGAAGCTACTTGCCTCTTCTCTGGGCATAATGTTATTGTTGAAGATGCTCAGAGAGGGGAACTGGAGCTACCAGGTCATCAGGGGACAGAGGAAAACAAGTATCTTTTTAAAAAAACAAAACAAAACTGTTCAGTCATGTCTGATTCTTGGAGACTACCTACAGTTTTCTTGGCAAGGTTTTTCAGAAGTGGTTTGCAATTGCCTCCTTCCTAGGGCTGAGAGAAAGTGACTGGCCCAAGCCAGCTGGGTGACCTTGGGCCAGTCACTTTCTCTCAGCCCTACCTGGCCCTATAAAGCCTTGTCAGTCTCATTGGTCCAAGCAAATCATTGCTTGGAGATAGACCAAACACCTGTTTTACCAACTGGATGCTCCCTGACTTGCTCCTAATTCCAAAGTCATTACATTTCTGGTTTCCAGGCTTTATTGACCTCTAGGTGTGTAAAGAAATGCTACTGTAGCTGTTCCATGGCTAGAAATCCAAGATACGGATTTGTTACTCAAAATAAACTGTTACTATATAATCCTCAACTGCCTTCTTTCCTTAAAGCAACTGCTGTCCATGATCACAGCATAGGATCTTATCATAGCAGGCCCTTTTCAGGTATGTATCAATGAACACAAGAAAATTTTTACACACTTGGGGGAAAGATACAGAAGAATGAAAAGCTGTGGGAAAATAAGCAAGCTCCAATTGTAGACTAACTATTGAATATTCTTTGAATTAAACTGCAATCTGTGAAGAATAGACTATGGACTTTTGAAAGACTAAAATAATTCTGCTTCCTGAGGTCTTTCAATCAGTAAATGATAGCTGCTGGCCAATATCTCCATGTTACTCAAACTTTAATGAAGGACATAATTTAATGAAGGGAGGTGACCTTGAGAGAAATATGCAAGACCTGTTCCCTAGGCAAAGAGGACTGAAATGTTGTTTAAGTCCTGGGAAACAAGATAGTATCTGGAAGTGACTCAGACAAATGCCTCCCTGATTCACTGGAGTATAAGAAGGAGGGGAGGTAAAGCACAGTCAGAGTTGCAAGATCCTGTTATTATAGCCAATCTGAGTATAGCATAGTTCTAATCTTCCTGCAAAATTGATTTTCTGGTCTGGTCTACCTAGTGGGGCTGACATACAGTATACTGTTGCAGCCTGTTAAGTAAAGAAGAGTTTGTACACCTTCCTTTATTGCAGGTTGAAGAAATGTTCCAACATTTCAGGTAGTTGGAGGGGCAATTGGTGGAAGTTTTCTTATTTAAAACATAATAAGTCTCATCCCTGGTAAGCCAGGGATTTACTTCCCTTCATACTCCCAGGTTGCAGGGTTTAGGTTAAGGCTCCTCATAGAAGCCATTTGTATTAGTATCTGTATTTGGAATGGGCTCCTATCTAAGTGCACTACAAGACCAATTTTTGTCCAAAACAAACACTGTGTGAGGGAGATTGGCCCAAGAGGGAACAATGAACCCAGATTCACCCAGATAGCTATAAGTGGTCTAGAATCTGGGTCTCCCTGTTCCAACTGCAGCACCTTAACCACTACAGCACATTGGCTTGCAGTGTTGAGCCATGCTACTAAGAAGGCAGAATTTTTTTTCCCCCTAAGACTGAGCCAGAAGTTCTAGAGGGCTTTCAATTTGAAATTGAGTGTGGCAAAAAATAAGGGACTTTGGAGCAAAAGTCTTTGAAAATATAGTGGGGCTTCTAAAGGTGGGAATCATTAGACAGCTCCATTTGGGAAGGTAGCAACAAAGTTTCTGTTGGCAGCCACTATGGTTATAAAGCCCCAAAGGACAAATGCTCTATTTTTTTTTAAAGATTATCAGTGCTTCTGTGGAGCTGTTAAGAAGCTCTTTCTCCTTGAACATTTAATAAAATTTCATTTTCCACTTGTAATAAATTAGCAGGAAGATATTTTCACTCAGCTGTGAGCTGTGGTTGTTTGTTGGTTCAACTATTTTCTCGTGGGCTTATTCGGCTGATGGAACCAAACTCTGCTCCTTTGCTATGATTCTGTCTTTGAGTGCAGAGAAAGGAAACTTCCCATTTCTTGTGTGAGACTACATGTTTGTAAACAGACATATACAGGGGGACAACCTGAGTTCATACAGGATTCTGACTAAGTGCCGATTCCTTCCCACATCTCAAAAGCTTCTTGTTTTTCTTTTGTGGTTCTTTAGCCCTCCAGCATAGGAAATTAGTAGCTCATCCACAAAGGTATGGAGGCATAAATCAGGCATGGCAGCATACTATTCATTTACCTCAGCGCCCACATTATTATTCTACAGTATTATTAACTGTATCCTTGTTCAGCAGGCATAGCTTCTGGATAGCCGCATAGTGAAGAAAAGCTACATACTCTATTCCTAAGACCACAAGCAAAACAATAAAACATGCATTTTATAAGTGTTCTGACAGAAAAATACTTTATCCTAGGAGTAAAATAATCAATAAAGATTCATAAAGAGTTGTCTGAAGTCCTTGCTCAGGGTGGTGGTGATATGTGCATGTGCATAAATTAAGCATATCAAGATTTAAATAGCATATTAATTATAGCTTTTCTTCACTAGGAAAGCACACATGCAATATGTCATCCAAAAGGCAGCTGTATTACTAGTAAAACATAAATTCATTTTTTGTCCCAAATAGGGTGAATAGATTTCTATACTTCTGCTCACTGGGTTCCTGGACCTACAGTCCACTTCATTTTCTTTCTAATATATCATAAACATTTTTTTAAATGAATACCAGAACCAGAGTATTCATTTTGTCACATTTTTAGTTTGCCTCATGTCTTCTTTCCATGTGACTGATGTGCACAAACAGACATATTCACAAAACACAGCACACATTACCTGATTGAGTCCAGGCATGGGCATCCCAGGAGTGTCAAAAAAGTCAAGATGAGAGCCATGACTGCATAGTCAAAGCCTTTCCCTCATTTTAGATTTGTTGCACACAATACATATAAAAGAGGGATTAGGCTTTGACTATGCTGTTACAAGCACCATCTTGGCTTTTTTGACACCTCCCCCCCCCCCATCTGCATCTAAGGATAAAATCTAACATTAAAGTAACCTTACAGGTAGTCCTCGCTTACCAACCATTTGTTCAGCAACTGTTGAAAGCTACAATGGCACTGAAAAAGGAGACTTATGACCAGTCCTCGAAGTTCCAGCCATCATAGCACTTCTGTGGTTACATAATCATGATCTGGGCGCTTGGCAACTGGCTTGTGCTTATGATGATTGCAGAGTCCCACGGTCATGTGATCGCCATTTGTGACCTTCCCTGCTGGCTTCCCACAAGCAAATTCAGTGGGGAAGCTGGCAGGGAAGGTCACAAGTTGCTCCAGGAAGTTGCTTGCACTCTTCTCTGCACAACAGCAGCCACCCCCAGCCCTGCTGTGCTTGCACTGCATGCTGAGCCGTACCTGTCAGCCGGTCTGCTTGCGAGCTGCTGGGACTTGCTTAACAACTCATGATCCTCATTTAATGATGGCAATGGGGAGTGTTGGGATCGCCGTCGCTAAGCAATGTGGTCATGTGACATCACACTTTACAACTGCATCACTTAGTGATGGAAATTCCAGTCCCAATTATTGTCTTTAACTGAGGACTACCTGTATTCTAAATATAAATACACACATCCAAGAAGAGAATGAGTTTAGTTTGGTGGTGCATTTATCCATGGACCCAAGCACTCATATGCACTGTGTCCACATGGATATGGTAGATATGCTTGTTGGTAATACTCAGTGTTCTACCTACTGCTGTTTTAGAAGGAAATGTAAGAAAATCACTTACAACGAACAGTCCATGTGGACTTAGTCGGGTTGAAATGGCTAATTGTTTCTTTCTGTACTGCTCTTTGTATCAGGTTATTCATGCAAGTTATCTAACACCTTTATTAGTAAATTGTCTAGACCACCCAGAATAATTTTATCTCTTGTATCTTTTGTCTGATAGAAGTGACTCAATTACTTTGAATGTTGCTAAATCCTGCTATATTGCCTGTAGATTGCAAAAAGGGACATCTGCTTGACTAATTGAGAGAGCATAAAATCTGTGGTTTGTATTTATGTTTATTAAATATCGTTTGAGTAGATATTACTAATTATACACCATAGATTATTGTATCATAGTATAAATGTGAGTCTCAATTACTAGAATAATTGACCCTTTTTGTTGTTAAAGGTTTAGTCTCATAGCTTAGTTTTAATAGTTGTTAGGTTCTCTTCATTTTATAAATAAATAAGATTTTATTGGACTACAGGCCTGGTAAGTAAGTAAGTCTACTGTTGTAACCACAGTTCCTAACAATAGAGTATAGCATAAAAAGTAATAAGATAACAATAGAATAATACGATTATAAAATTAAGTAACTAGTTTAGTTTTAGTTTAGTTTATTATTATTGATTAGCCATTAGGCCATATCAAGATACAGAGTATAAAACATATGAAACATAAGATATTAAGACCATATATAAAAATAGGATAAGAAAAACAAATTAAAATTAAAATTAAAAAAGAAAGAAAAAAGATGCAAATGATATTTCTGTATCACCCCTACAATTTACTCCAATCAGATCCACATATGCAGATCTCAACTGTACTGCTTTGTTCAAATAAAGGGCCATATTATATATAATTTTTGAATTCTGACCACACATTAAATATGTTGTTTTAATATAAGGATCCCAACAGATCATTTGTCTAATGTGCAGTCTGAGATACTGATCCCACTCTTTTTCATACAGTTGACATTCACATAATATATGCGTTAACTCTTCTATCTCTGGAGCTCTGCAAATACAAGTGCATTCATTATAAGGGACTTAGTTAAATCTTCCATATTTAACCATTGTGTCCAACTGCTCAAATTTTGCTCGAGTAAATACCACCCTAAGATATTTGGGCATTTCTGCATTTAAATACTTGGCAGTTTGGAAGGTACATTTATAATGGCTCATCCATTTCAGTGAGCCAACCTTACTAAGGGGGCCTATATCTTTCTGTGCTTCTATGTCCAAGATTCTTTGTGCGGCAGTCTTTTTAGCTTGTTCTCTGGAAACAATTGGACATGAGATGGGAGACCACAGTTCCTAATGTAATTTGTCAATTGTACTATCCAAGAAGTCTGTAATTGAGATTTTGTCTATTCTAACAAACACAATTTTGGGAGTCTGTCAGTTTCCATAGCACTGATTTTGCACCAATAATTATAAGCCCTGATTTTAGACAAAGAACAAATTGTATGGATTCCCAATTCATCTCTAACTGCAGCAGCTGAAGTTCTTTTATCCACACCCAAGATACTTCTCAGATGCTGTGATTGCATTTGTTCTAATAGCGATATGTGTTTTAAGCCCTAAACTTCAGCGTCATATAAGACCATAGGAGTAACCTTGGCCTTGCATATTTTGATAATCGGGGCTAGCTAAGCAACCTGGCTAGCTATGATTTATTAATTTGAGCAGTAAGTTCATACGTGCCCTTGCTCTAAGTGAGCTCCTTTGATAATGAGGAAGCCAAGATCCAGTCTCAGAGAAGACTACCCCTAGATAAGGGAAGGTATTAACTTGCTCTTTTGTCTCACCATAGCCATCTATGGTTATGATGTCATTTTCCAAAGACCATAATTTTTGACTTTGATTTATTAATGATTAGAGAATTATTATGACAGTAGGAGCCAAGTCTTCTTAACAACCTACGCAACCCAACTTGCGAATATGATAGTAAAATCATATTGTCAGCGTCTAGCAAGGTGTTACAATGTGTGTTTAACACCTTAGGCATATGTACTTCAGGGTCCAAGTAATTAGATATAAGAAGTTTTAAAAAAAACAAGATAAAGCCAGAATACAACTAAGAACTTAAATATTTCTTAAATGATAGCAAGCAAAAGTAGCAACGTGACTACAAACAATTGGAAATATGTCTGCAAGAAGATAGTTCAATTGTTTGAAGTCTGAGCCCTTGAGTTTACCTACCGTCAGTAATATGGCCCTGATCTCATTGAAAATGGGGCAGTGGAGGATATAATGAATAAGGTCTTCCATCTGACTGACACCAAAAGGAGAAAGACATTGTTTAACAGGGCACTTACAAAATCTCCCTTTGAGATATGTGGAGGGCATGGTCTGTAGGCAAAGGGATGTAAAAGCCCTCAGTGAGGCTCCAGTAATATTAACCAGATACTGGGAGAGGCTTTTATGTTTTTATACAGTTGTGATGATACCAAGATGAAAATTTGGATGACTCCATTGCAGTGGCACCTTTATTGGTATCCCTGTCCAAAAGTATACCTCTAATATTTTGTCTGTTCCAAGAGCTAATTTTCCCCCAAAGGTGGTAGGGAATACATTTGTTGGATGGGCAACAAAAGTTTGGTCCATTGATTCCCAACTGTGTAAGGGAGAAAACAGAGTTTGGCAAGGAGGGATTCTCAAAGGCTTTCTAGTCTCTTATAATGCCCCAACAATGAAAGATGTATCCTAAAAGCAATGGAAGGTAGCCCTACTTCCATAAGCAGTGGGGGTGCCCTGGGGGAAGCCCAAAATCTCACTTAGGAAGTTGTTTTGGACTACTTTGAATTGGACAATAACCTTCTCATTCCAGCCCCAGACCTCAGCCCCACAGCATCTGAGTTATCATCTAGCCCTGGAATATTTTAGGGGTACCAGCTGCCCTCCTTTAGAATATAAAAACTTCAGAATAGTGTCCACTGTACATTGGGCAGTTGCTAAAACAGTAGTTAAATATGTTTTCCATATAAGGGACTTTTAAAAGATGATGCCTAGGTATTTAAAAGGGGCATTGTTCTATTTCTTGGGCATTAATTATCCATCTGTGTTTAGTATTACTTCTGCCAAAGACCCCTACCTTTGGTTTATTATAATTTATGCTCAGTTTTTCCCATTCACAATAATCAGTTATTCTGGCCAATAGTCTTCTAAGACCAATCTCAGTACAGGACATAAGAGCCATGTTGTCAGCATGCACTGACATTGAAATTTTCTGTCCATTAAGAGAGGGATTAAAAAAAAAAATTGTAGTGGCCATGAAGTCACAAAATCATTAATACAAAAGTTAAATAAGAAATGAACTAGTAAATAGCCCTGTTTGACTCCTTTCTCCAATGTAATAGGGTCTGACAAGGAGGCTTGTGGGCCCATTCTTAACTCTGACTATAATGTCAGTATGTAATTAAATTATTAATTTGAGAAGGTGCCTATCAAAGTCTGTCCTTGCTAGTTTCTCCCATAGTGGAGACCTGTTAATTGAATCAAAGGCAGAGGTAAGATCAATAAAGGCATTATAGGGTAGTTTTGTATGTCCTTTGGTATATTTCTAAATAAGAGTCTAGTCATTCAGAGCTTACTTTTATAGATTTTATTTGTATTTTATTTACATTTGCCTGGCTGTTTTGTTGTATTGTATTGTATGCTGGTTGTTTTCTTCTTCTTCTTCTTCTTCTTCATGGTAACATGGGATGGGGAAAAGGTGAAGAATTCAAATTAATTCATATCCATGAAATTCAAATTTCCACTTCACTAACTGTGAGAAATTCTCTTAAATATTTTGGTATAATTCACAAGGCAATTCTGCAACAAAATCTTTATTCATTATAATTCATTTATCCAAGTCCTATTCAAATGGTTGCATTTTAAGATATGTTTTATTAGAGCATATTGTACTGGACACATTAAATGTACTCTGCTTGGAAATACTTCATATGTTAGGCTATATATAAATATTTTGAATGAATAAATGAACGAAGTCTAACTGTTAGCTTCACCTGCTCCTGAAAATCATTACCACTAAAACACTAGAATGTGCATCTACTCTTGCTACTAAGTCTTTGGTGGAAGAAGAGGAAACATGGTAGGTTCCCCACTTATAGTTTTTGTGCGAGGGACATAGTACAGGCATACCTTGGAGATATTGCAGGTTGAGTTCTGGACCACTACAATAAAGCAAATATAGCAATAAAGCAAGTCACACAGATTTTTTTTCGTTTCCCAGGGCATATAAAAGTTATGTTTAATACACATATTAATTGTGCAATATCATTATGTCTAAAAAAACAATGTACATACCTTAATTTAAAAATACTTCATTGCTAAAAATGCTAATCATCATTTGATAGACTTGATCAACACAGGGTTGCCACAAACCTTCAATTTGTAAAAAATCCGCAATATCTGCAAAGCGCAATAAAGTGAAGTGCAATCAAACGAGCTATGCCTGTACTAGTCTCTTAGCATGGACAGTGACCTTTATTTATATGTGTGTGTCCCCAATTCAAGATGTTTAATCATTGCAGCATCATGTAATGAGTACATATTCGAAGATGCCGTCAGGGAGTTATCCTAGGTAGAGTTTCAAAATCTCTTCTCTCACTCAAAGAAGACTTCCAGTGTTAATGTTGCTTGGGTACTGTCTGCCCTTCAAAGTAGGCAAGGTCAGGGAACACAAGTGCGCACATACATACATACCAGGTAGTCCTCAGCCTACGTCCATTCATACAGCGACCGGTCAAAGTTACAGCAGCACTGAAAAAATGGACTTAAAGCTGGTCCTCAAAGTTTGCGCCATTGAAGCGTCCCTGTGGTCACATGATTGTGATCCAGTTGCTCGGGTGCCCAGCTCGTGATTGCAGTGTTGCAGTGAGCCATGTCACATGATTGCCATTTGTGACCTTCGCTACTGGAAAGGTCACAAACAAAGTCAATGGGGAAGCCAGTAGGGAAGGCTGCAAGTTGCTCCAGTAAGTCACTCTTGCTGCTTTTTCTCCTAAGGAGCCTGCTAAGGAATATGAGATCCCTGGGATCTCATACTCCATAGTACCACCCACCTGCCCACACACATAGCATGCATCTGCCTGCAGCAACCCCCTGCCATCCCACAGCTTCTGCCAGTGCTTTTGAGACCCCTGCCAACATGCCTGCACTCTCTATGCCCACCTGTGGCACCCCCCATCCCCTCACAGCACCTGTGCACCCCCTCCCTGCACTCCTTACCTGGGACTCCTGCCTCTTCCTACTTAATGACTCTTGTGACCTGAGGTTACAATGGCAATTGGGACTGCCAGGATTGCTGTCACTAAGGAATGTGGTCACATAACATTGTGCTTTAAGACCTCATCACTTAGCCACAGCAGTCCTGGTCCCAATTGCCATCATAACCCAAGGACTACCTGTACGTGCATGCACCCAGTTATGAAAAATTTTAAACATTGTAGTTTACATGTCTTGGAATGGTTGAGGGAAGGATATTAAGAATGCCAGGCTAAATGCTGTACTGTGTTTCATTCTAAAAAGATGTTCCAATGAGCTTGCTGCCTGGATTCTGAACATCTTATTGCCAATTATTACATTTGTAGAGATTAAATTATGATCTTATGTCAATATCAATTATCCTCTTTATTAGCACTGTTTTACCTTCATCATATCCCCAGAAGCATCTGTGGCACAAGCCTAATATGATCGTTTTCTTCTCCACCTCCCATACCCATAAAGTTTAAAAGTGATTACCTAGGATTAAGGGGGCCAGGCCTTTTCAGCAAAAGCTCAGTCTAAAGCCTAAAATTAATTATTTTAATTATTATCAGTGTAAAGCCTAAAATTAATTATTCATATCCAGGCTCTGGATTCTCTCTTTCTTAGCCCTGTTCTAAGTGAAGTCCTGCATTTGGGGTGCGATTTGCTATCTATAGAATCTTCCCTAAGAATTTTCACTATGATCCCTATTGCTGTTTTATTCTCTATACCTAATACTAGCCCATACAGGAGTTGTGTGAAAGGCTTGGCTGTGAACAGTTAGTATACTGTACATTGAGAGCCTCCTATAGAAAAAAAGGACGAACATAATGCTTTCCTTCCTTCCTTCCTTCCTTCCTTCCTTCCTTCCTTCCTTCCTTCCTTCCTTCCTCCCTCCCTCCCTCCCTCCCTCCCTCCCTCCCTCCCTTCCTTCCTTCCTTCCTTCCCTCCATTAGATTTAAGTGCCATCTGACTCCAACACAACTTCCAAATGGTCTTCAAGGGCAGCTCCATGTAGAGTGCTTTGCAGTAGTCAAGCCACAAGTGACTAAGACAAGAGTGATTGTCTGAAAGGCCCCTGTCCAGTGCAACTGGCACACAAGATGAAGCTATGCAAAGACCTTGGCCACAGATGCCTCCACCACTTGGGTGTCTTTCTGGACTTGCAGCTACTATTTAAAGAACAGGTGGCATCAGTGACCAGGAGGGCCTTTACACATGTTCATCTTGTGTGCCGGTTGCACCCTTTCCTCAACCAAGAGGCCCTTCAGACAGATGCTCACACCCTGGTCACCTCACAACTGGATTATTGCAATGCACTGTACAATATCCATCAAATTCCTGTCTTACAATTACTTTGTGGATGAATATTCACCTTAAAAGACATGAAGGGCACTAGCTGGCAGGCCAGTCTGTGGCAATAATGCAGATCCAGGTGAAACCTCTCGAGGTTATACCTTACAATATTATATTTTGAATTGGGCATTTTAGAGTAGGTGTTCTGAAATCAATGAGACAAGTTAGTCATGATTAACTTAAAACCCATTGATTTCAATAAGTCTATTTAAAGCATGACTAAACCTGGATCTAACTCTAAAGCTATACAGTGATTTGCTTTAACTGCAATGTCTTTTGTGGACAGGCACTATAAACCTTTAATATTTTTGCAATTCACATCAAAAAAAATCCATGCATTCAGCCATTAATCTATAGATTAGCAGGTGGAGTTATACAGATTTTAAAAAAGGCTTGAATAATTGCGGGGTAGGGGTAGGGGGGCTTCTGGAAGGGTATATACTATACTCAGAAGCAGAACACAAAACTTGCCCCTTTCTCCATATACTGAAATCCCTACAGGCACATTACAGACATAGCCCCTTTCCCGGCGAGGTATCTGCTTAACTTTTCCCTTATAAATATATAATGGTTGCAATGCACAATTATTACTATGGAAACATTACCATGAGGATACAGGTTGCCCTGTTTTAGCTCTTGAAGACAATCTTTGTCTCCACGTGGCAGCATAAGCCCCCTCTGTATCTCAGATTTAGCAAGGCCATTGGTTTTCCTGACCTTAGCATCAACAGTCATGCCCACAGGCATCTGTAAGCAGAAGCAACTGATAGTATTTGACCAACTGTTCAAACTAATCTTGATCCTAGAAGCAATATGCTAGTTCAGCTGTGAGATTGTACTATTCAAGGCAGCCAACTTTATAGCCCATTGGGCTGATGAAATAGACACTTCCTGTTAGCACTGTTCTAATCTTGTTCCCTGAGGTTGTAAAATGTATCTATCTCCACCAGCAGATTCTGCCTTCACATTAGAAAATCAGAATGACCAAAGAGATGGTTAAACAGGTTAAATTTACCTTCAGGGACCCCTAGTTGCTATCCCAATCCCATAATATGCAATATATGCTTTTCTGAACATATGAGATAGTTCTTCAATTACCAGGTTTCATTTATCAGCATTATACCGTGTATGCTGATGACAGATAGACGTCCTCTGCTTATGTGGCATACATTGCTCATCTTGTTCTTTCAGCAGGATTCTGGCAACAGGTCTGCATCTGTGGCTGTAGCATACTTCACAGGATACAGTCGTATTCATAAATATCTGCAGTATAACGCTTGCTGTGTCTTGGAAATAATGTGTAAGAGAGACTCATAAAAAAGACATGCAGTGGAACATCCGGAACCCCAGGCTATTGCAACAAGTAATCATATGCATCTTTGGTGGCCCTGGGAAGTGAAATATCCTCCATTTTATATGTAAATGTGAGTGCTCCTACTAAATAGTTCCTTTCTATAAATGTCACCAAGTGCAAAGAAAGAGGAAGCTGACCAAAACCATGTATCTATTGCTTACTTCTCAGGAGGCCAAGCACTTCAGCACCTGCAAATTTCTTCACAGATAGGGGTCAATATTTTCTACTTTTCAGAGATAGGCAGTGGAGACTCACTAGACTCACTATCCACTGGTTTATTGATTGCTTAGCTTGACAGGGCAGAGTGGTGACCTAACCTGCTTGGCTTCTGGGAAACGGTAGGGAGTAGGTCAGATACATGCAGAAGTAGGGCTTACTAAATGAAAGAATCCATTCCAGGGATCATTCAATCCAACTTATCATTAGTTCTAGAACTTTACCCTCTCATTGTTTAAAATAAGGAAAGTTCACATGGCTGTAGCTTTTCTCCCAGAACAAGATGAATTCAGTAGGTATGCTAGACCATAATGAATATATGAAGTATGCCAAATTTCACAGAGATCAGTGTGGGGTGTGTGAAGGTAAATTCTTTTAAACTAATTAAGATGAGATGAACTTTACAGGAATGTGATATCATTATGAAGGATTTTTTTGCGGGGGGATGCTATGTTTTGTTTAAAAAAAATATGGAATAGCAGTTTTCAAGCTCTGCTCCATTAAAATCTGTTAAAATCTGTTTTAAAAGTCCCTGAAACCTGTTTTGCTTTAATACAGAATGAGCTGAAATTTACAATGACAAGACCCCTGAGGTGAGACAGATTTGCTTAAGTCTTGACTCCATGTTAGCAGGGTTTGGGGTGATGGCTGGGCATTATCTTGTTTGGCTTGGGATCCTTTTTGGCTTATGAGCTTCAATGAGGTAGATAGACTTTCTAGGATGTCCTCTGCCATCAAGAAGACACTGGAGGAGGCTGTGGTATGCCACCTCCTTAAGAGACACTCTCTGGATCTAGAGGCATTGGACAACTAATGTCCACTCGCCAACCTTTTTGAGATAGGATGTTGAGACAGTGGAAGGGAATCAGTTCAGAACATTCCACAGAAAACTGATTATCTGGACTCTTTAATCAGAGTTCAGGCTTGGACATAGAATGGAGCCAGCATTGGTTGCACTAGTAGACAGCCTTTGTTGGCACTAGATGGTGAAAGTGTATCCTTCCTGGTCCTTTTCGATCTTTCTGCAGCTTTCAATCTTATGACCATGGCATCCTTCTGGACTATCTGTGGGGGTTGGGGATTGGGGGCACTGTGTGGCAATAGTTCCATCTTTCCTTGGCAGGTGGTTCCAGCCAGTGGTGGTGGAGTAGGAGAGTTCAGTTGGCTTTATCCCCCCTCCTGTTTAACATTTATGTGAAGCCACTGGGAAAGGTCATCCAAAGGTTTGGAGTTTGGTATCTGTGGGAGGACATGCTCCTGGGTAGATTACAAGTACCTGTGCTGCTTCCTCCCCCTCTCTTCTCAGCCCCTCAGGACAGGTGGGGAAGGAGGAGAGAAGACAGGACATCTGCTTTGGAGCTTTGCAGCCACAGGCCCTGAAACGAACAGACAGAGCAAACAGAAGCCCCAAAGCCCAGGAGCAAAAGCCTGAAGACTTGCTAAGAAAGCGGCAACCAAAATGGAGGCAACTGGTGGGAAAACTGGGGTGTGAGAGGCATTTTTTTTCATCCCTCAGACTTGACAAGAGGTAAAAGCTCTTTGAGTCATTTTCCCCTCAGCTGGAGCAAGCCTTCGGAAAAGGAGAAAAATAAGAAGCCCAGCTGAGAACAGGCAAAGGCAAAGGAAAAGCACAGGCTTTGAGAGCAGAAATCAAAATGGAACCTAAAAAGAAAAAAATATAGACTGAACTCTGTTGAAGAGAAGCATAGATCAATAGAAAGTGACAATAGGGATATACAGAGTTTAATACAAAAAAAATATAGAGATCAGCAATATAGAGTAGAGATATAGAATAGAGAAATATGACTATAAAGCGAAATAAAACTTCAAAGGTGTAGAGTAAGGAGCCTATAGATAATAGATAGCTGAAATAGAATATAGCTTTAGCACTAAGAACATTGATTTAGGAACAGGATATTATAACAACTAGGTACAACATATTCTGAAATTAGAGAAAGCATAGATGAAGATAGAACGCTAGAAGTAAAATATTAGTTTTCTAAAGTAGTTGAAGGCATTTATATTTTACATTTCCATTTTTGTAAGCTTTGCTTTGTAAAATAAAAGTCTCCCTCAGCCACTGAAGGCAGATACAAAAACTGGTTTCCAGAGCTTTTGTGAATTCATTGAGTCGGGGTCAACTGATTATTTGTGGTTCAAACAAAACAAAACAAAACCTTTGACATCAATATGCTGATGTTACCAAGCTTACACTGCTACCTCAGGCCAGACTAGTGATGCTGTTGAAGTCCTGCCCCAGTGCCTGGAGGCTGAGAAAGTCTAGATGGGAGAGAATAGGCTTAAATTGAACCCTAGCAAGACAGGGTTTGTTTATTGGAGTTCTCTGCTCATTCCAGTGGTATCTCTTGATAGGGTAGCACTACCCTTGAAGGAAGAAATCTGTGACTTGGAGGTCCTTCTGGACTCCTAGCTCTTGCCAGAACAGTAAGTAGAGATTGCAGCCAAGGCAGCCTTTTCCCAGCTTTGGTGGGTGTGCCAGCTGTAGCCCCACCTGGAATGGGAAGATCTTCCTACAGTGACTCATGCCCTCGTTTCCACCCACTTAGACTTCTGCAATGTCTTCTATATGAAGCTGCAGTTGAAGATTACTTGGAAGTTGCAATGCAATGTGCTCACTGAAGTTCTGTTGTGGGAGCATGTTACACCAGTTCTGAGAGATTTTTGGAGACAATTTAAAATGTTGGTCTTAATCTCAAGCCCTACATGGCTTGTGACCTATTTATTTGAGACCTACATTCTCCAATGAAATTGGCCTGATCAGTTTGACCTACCTGGGAGACACTGCTAGTGGTGCTCTTCCTTAGGGAAGTGAGTGGGCCAAAAGTTGGTGGCAATGCTTCTTGGTGGCTGCACTGCTCCTTCGGAGTAACCTCTCAGGGCTCCCACCCTGACTGCCTTCTGAAAGTTGTTCAAAGCAGTTTTTCCATAGGACATTTGGGCTTTGTTTCTATCTTAGTTTGCTTATAAGATAGTTTTGTTAATTTAACTTTATTCCATGTTTTCATTAGATTGGGGACCTTTTATTTCTATACTATTGTTTTTTGTGTATTTTATCTTGTAAATTGCCAAGAGTCCTTAGGGACTTGGTGGCCTATAAATGCATTATTAGTAGTCCTATTAGTATTAGTATTAATTATTATTTTACACATGAGGATTTTTTTTTTTAGAACATGAAGCCTAGGCAGCCTGAAATACTGCTAAATAACAAGGGTTGCATAATATAGAGGAAACAGTGCACAAACATCATGGTCTACTTCACAGTAATAAAGAAAAAGGATAAAGGATAAAGAAAAAAGAAAAAAAAATTCATGGAGAAAATAATTCAGGAAATTAAGCCAGATTTCAGCATAGCATTGCATCATCTGGTTCAGCATTCACCACTTTCCCTTGAGCTGTTATTTGAACAGGGCCTATAGCACTGAAATACAATCAAATAAGAGGTGATAAACAACCCTTACTCTTATAATTTCAAATAAGATGATGTGAAGATTGATACATTTATGATTCCTTTGAAATATGATGTGAAATAGAATGATCTACCTTTCCTTCACATGGGCTCAGAAGTACTATATTATGGAAATTCCTCTCCACTGTGCAGACTATTCTTTCCATTCTCAAATATTAAGTCAGTCAAGCAGGTTATTATCACTGATGATTTGGGGAACCCTAGTCCCTAACATACTTTTTTTTTTTTTTTACAAAATATCCTTTCTGTCCCCTGCACCATACGTGTAACACTGGATATAGATGCTTTGTGATAGAAAAGGAAACAAGAAGTCCAGTATAAATTGGAAGTTTCAGTTCAAGCATTATCCTGAATGTATCATAATGTATGAGATGGGGTTTGAGGCTCCATAATTCATATCATTTTCAGATATATTTTCAGCATTAATTATATTTTGCTCTTCAGATTCCAAGTTTCCCTCTTTCTCCATTTCTATTATTACTCTTTTACAGTTGAAGATACACAAGCCTTATAATGTTGTATTTTTCTTTAAAAAAACTACGCTTTGATAAGCTCTTATCAAGAAGCTTGATAAGGAAGCAATTTAAAGCAAACAAGAAGATAGATGGTCTCATGAGTATTCTGGAAACGTGTGCAGAAAGATTAAAGGAAATAATGTTGTTTTGTCACCTAAAGGACAAGAAATGTCTTGATTTCAGAAAAAGTTTTGGGGCAGTAGTTTACTATACACTTTTACATAATTTAGACTTTAGTATTTAGGAAAACTAAAAATTGTAGTCTCTAAAATCGTTAGCTGTTCCATACTCTCACAATATTTTATAGATGAAAAGGAAGATATTTAGGTATACAGGTAGTTCTCAACTTAAGAACAAGTTCTTTTCCCAAGGTCTGTCCTTAAGTCGAATTTGTATAAAAGCCAGAACAGTATTAGTATTGTGTAATGAACTCAAACCATTGTGTATTTAACTCAGATCGTTGCATACTTAACTTGAATAACTGTGTATTTAACTCGAATTTTGCTACAATAGGCTCTTTTTCATTCACTCTGTACTTTATGAAGCCCCAGCCCAATCTTCTCCTGGCAATATCAACTGTGGCATAAATGACAATGGGCAAAGAGGTTAAAAACGAGACATGTGGCAACATAATTTGGGAAGTAAGAAACAACAGGCCACAACATTCTTGGTTAAAACAGTGTCAAGAGGTTTTAGGTAGCTTAGTTCAGACTGTATCGGTCTACCCACTGCTATCTCTCAGATAACAAGCTGGTTTGAAACTTGCATTTTATCAGCCTAGGCTGATCACAGAAATTTTCTTTTTTGAAATCAGATGCGAGCACGGTAATTTTCCATGTACAGATAAGTTTAATTAGATGGAACTGTTTCGAAACACTTGAACTACATCCACTAAGTTAGGCTACTATATAGGATTAAGTTCAGGATTATCTCTCCTATAGTTATATCAGTAACTGTTCTAATCATAAGATTTGTAGAACTGTTATTCTTTGTCATTACTGGAACGCACTTTTATCTAGTCTATCTTAAAATCACTACAAGGTTTCCTTCTCTGGGTGCCTCCCTCATTTCATTACCTAGCCTAAGACCACCCTGAGCATTTTGGTAGTATGTTGAAGGCATTCTCAATAAATCATTTTTAGGGCCTAGCATGAGCATTCACTGTGATTCAGTGGAGAAATCTGAGCCTTCTGAAATGTATATCTTAGTTGACTCTGCACCACCTTTGATATACAGAGTAACATTACCCCCAGTAATGCTCTTCACTGTCCTTCTTAAGGGGGAGGGACCCCAAACACCCATCTTAGTTTGGAGACTCCTTGCTTTAATATATTTATCCCTACACAAAGGTGTCCCTCCCCAGATGATTCAATCGAGCATGTTTCCTAGTGTGGTCCTTTTGCTGACTATGATGCTTCAAACCTACTTCTGTCTCATCCCCATTTAAAAATCTTGTACTATGCACCTAAATTTGGACGTCCGGATCTCAAAACTGTTATCCAAATAGTACCTCAGACCTTTGAACAAGGTAAACAAATTGACCATGTATACAGGCCTGTGAATGATTAAATCATTCACGATGATTAAATATACTAAATCTAAGATAAATCTATATATTAAATAAATATAATAAATTTATATTTAATAAATACAAATTTGTTATTATAAATACAAATTTATTAATATATTTATTAATGATCCATTATTATATTAATAAATATAATTTATTAATTATTTATATTTAATTAATATAAATGTATTAATATATTTATTAATATACTTAATTAATATAAATGTATTAATATATTTATTAAATGATTTAATAAATATATTAAATCATTCACAAGTATAAGACTCCATTAAAGGTTTTGGGGAAACCCCGGCACACCACGCGCTGCAACAATTCGGGTTGCAAGCCTCTCTGGAAGAACTCAATCAGGAGCTCTTCAGGCACGTGAGGCAGCCTTTGAGCCAACGCCCGAAATTCATAGGCATACTCTGATACCGACTTGGACCCCTGCTTCACCCTTTCCAGGTTGCGTCATGCTTTAAGCGCCACGCACGGGTCTTCAAAGCATGCACAGAGAGCTGCCATGAAATCCTCTTATCTCCTTAAAGCCCGGTCCTTAGCCCTATGCAGGCCAACCACCCATTCTGCAGCCGTACCTTCAAAAAAACTGGACACATAGGAGACCTTCTCCTCCTCGCTGCGGAACAGACCCCCATAGCCCTCCATGTAGATCCGAACCTGGGTGATAAAGCAAGCAAGCTGCTCAGCATCTCCCCCAAATTTCATGGAGATGCCCCGCTGCTGCATCGGGCTCTTCTTGGCTCTGCTAGGTGTGAGATCTTCCTCCTCCTCACTGGAGGTCTCACCTTTGGCTGACTGCTCTGCCGCCTCCGTACCTCCTGGTGTGGCCGCTGACTCTCACATGGGGGGCGTAAATCCCCCTCCAAGCAGTTGATCTACTGCTGCCTTTAGCGCTCGCATATCATCGGATAGGGACCCCATCTGTCCTTCCAATTTCCCCATGCAATCTTTTATCGAAGGGCCCTATCCCTTCGTCGCCGTTGCCTTTGCCCCCGCTCGGGCTTGGCGCGATGATTGCACTGGCTCCTCCTGGGTTATCACCTTCACTTCCAATGGAGTAGGGACTGGTCTCTCTTCTTCTTCCTCAATTACATCGTCAGCCATCCCGCTGCTCGGTTGGTCCCGAGGTTGGTCAACGTGAGGCTTTGAACTCCCCGCAGGGCAATCTCCCTGGTGGAAGTCTGCACTGGGAGTCTTAGCAAAATGTAATGAACTGCCACCTGTTGATCCCAAATCCAGTAACTTTCCTTGCAACCAATATTGATTCAAAAGAAAGTTCATTTATTGAGAATAAATGTACAGATCCAAAGCATTGCTAAGACTGAGCAAAAGCACGCCAAAAGCTGTTTTTCTTACTCCCCCCCCCCCCCCTTACATCACCCTTAGTTCTTGGTCTTCTGATTCCCTTGCTGGCATGGCCTTGAGCATGCCAGAGCCTGTGATAAGGAGCCATCTGTTTTAAACGGTTTCTCATTCCTTCTCCCCCCCCCCCCCCCCACTTTTACAATGGCAGAACCGCAGCATGTAAAAAACCATTTTTTAAACTAGCCATATAATAATCTATTATAAAATCTTGCAAGGATTCTGACACTCACTTCCGGGGAGAAAAGATTCCACAAGGTGGGCACCACAGCAGAGAAGGCCCACCTCCTGGGACCCGCCAAATGTAATTCTCTAGCAGATGGGATCT
This sequence comes from Liasis olivaceus, assembly GCA_030867105.1. NCBI lineage: Eukaryota > Metazoa > Chordata > Lepidosauria > Squamata > Pythonidae > Liasis > Liasis olivaceus. Next base: position 65,022,610 of record CM061351.1, read on the forward strand.
GCAGCATGCCTTCTCTGCCAGATCTGATGGGATGGGCAGATGTAATCGGGGAGAGGTGGTCCCTCAGGTAACCCGGCCCCATGCCATGAAGGGCTTTAAAGGTCATAACCAGCACCTTGAATTGGACCCGGAAGCAAACTGGCAACCAATGCAGCTCGCGAAGCAGAGGTATAATGTGTACCACCCTAGGGGCACACGTAACTGCCCACACCATTGCATTTTGCACCAGCCGAAGCTTCTGGATACTCTTCAAGGGCAGCCCCATGTAGAGCGCATTACAGAAATCCAAATGGGAGGTGACCAGGGCATGAGTGACAGTGATTAGGTCCCTCTGATCTAGGAATGGGTACAACTGGCACAGAACACAAAGCTGTGCAAAGGCCCTCCTAGCCACGACTGCCACCTGCTCTTCGGGCAGGAGTCATAAGTCCAGGAGGATCCCCAGATTGTGCACAGGGTCTGTCTGGGGTAGTGCCATCGATGGCATAATTCTAGCACCAGAAGGCCCCAGAACCCAGAGCCTATCAGTTTTGCCAGGGTTCAGTTGAAGCCTGTTGTTCCCCATCCAGACCCTCACAGCCTCCAGGCACTGGGATAAAACATTCACAGCATCGCTTAATTCGCCAGGGGCAGAGATGTATAATTGGGTATCATCAGCATATTGATGGTACCTCACCCCATGGCGATGGATGAGCTCACCCAGCGGCCTCATGTAGGTGTTAAATAGAAGGGGGGAGAGCACTGAACCCTGTGGCACCCCACATAACAGGGGCCGTGGGCAGGTTCTTTCCTCCCCAAGCACCACTGACTGGAATCGGCCCTGGAGGAAGGAGGTGAACCAGCACAACACAGTGCTGCCCACCCCCAATCCTTTGAGCTGATCCAGAAGGATATCATCATTGATGGTATCGAAAGCCACTGAGAGGTCAAGTAGGGCAAGGATGGATGCGCAACCCCCATCCTGCCCTCACCAGAGATCATCCAAAAGTGCGACCAATGCTGTTTCCGTCCCATACCCAGGCCTGAATCCCGACTGAAAGAGATCTAGATAATCCACTTCATCCAAGGTCCTCTGAAGCTGTTGTGCAACCACCTTCTCAATCACTTTTGAAAATTGTCCAGTATAGTGGGGTCTAGCAATGGCCTCTTGAGGGGGAGAACCAAGGCTTCCTTAAGAGGTGAGGGAACAACCCCCTCACTCAAAGATACATTAACCATTGCAGGACCCCACTTGCATGACATCCCCCAGGCTGCTTTCACAAGCCAGGAGGGGCATGGATCTAAAAAGCAGGTAGCTGAGCTCACAGCTCCAAGGACCCTGTGCACTTCCTCAGATCCAACAGATTTAAACCTTTCCCAGATAACACGGTGAGACTCCTCCCTACGCACCTCCACTGGACCTGCAGTAAAGCTAACGTCCAACTGAGAATGAATCCGAGCAATTTTATCTGACAGATGCTGAGAAAATTTCTCCACAGCTCCCTGCAGAAGGTTCTCCAAGCCATCCTTACCCAGGAGGGCTTGTGTCACCCAAAACAGGGCTGTAGGGCGGCTATCTGCAGACGCAATAAGAGTGAAGGAGTAATGACACTTCGCCACCCTTATCGCCACTAAGTAGGCATGAATAGCTGCTCTAACCCATGTTTGGTGGAGTTCGTCCCTTGTCAAGCACCAGCGATGCTCTAGATGTCTCTTCTCTCGCTTCCTCTCCCTTAGCTCTTCCGTAAACCACAGAAAGTGCTGGGATCCCTGAGAGGAGAGAGGACGCTTGGGTGTGATCCGATCCAAAGCCTCAGCTGCCCCTTTATTCCAAGCGGCTACCAAGGCTTCAGATGGACTGTGCAGCAGACCAACAGGAACAACCCCCATCCGGGTCCATTAGTTGCCAGGAGTGGGCTGGTCTAATACATCCAGCCTCCCTGCAGTGGATAGTGGTGCTAGGAAATCCCACTGTGATCAGGGCATGATCTGACCATGACAAGGAGGACACCAAAAGCTCCCCCAATTTCAGATCACATAGCCACTGCTCCGACAGGAACACCAGATCCAGTGTATGACCACTATTCCATGGCAGGCTCTGGATGATTTGGGATAGGCCTATAGCCATCATGGTGGCCATGAACTCAGTGTCACACCTTCAGGTTTAGTCAAGAACCAGAAGGTGTGACACTGAAGAAGGCAATTACTTACTGTTTATCGTCCCAAAGTGGAGGACATGGGATAATGCTCATAAGTTATAGAAAGACAGACTTCAGTGGAATGTTAGGAAAAACTGCCTAAAAACAGTAGCAGTTTGTTAGCAGAACTAGTTATCAAGGGTGAACATTTCTATGCATTCACTGGATGTACAGTACTTAAACAGAAGACAAGCAGACATCTTTCTGTTAATTGCTGCCTTGTCTGAATACCAAGCTTCCAAGAATTCTCTTACATTTTTGGATTTAGGTTGGTCCAAAGACACATAGAGATAAACAGCATCTACATACTATTCAAAAGAGACAAAAGATCAGAAGATTGCTTCACCAGCAATCATCACCCAGATAAGCAAAGGTTACCACCAGGCACAGAATCAAACAGTAAACACATCCTAATCAAGGATCTACCAGAGGAGCAAAACAAAACCTCCACCCCCACCAGCACTGGCAAGGCATGCCACAGTAAATAAACAGAGAGCAAACCCCATCCCATTTTAGCACTGAAGATGTTACCTAGCCGGGAAATGAAATGTTTGCAAGAAAAGAACCAAGCTCAGAGAACCCCAAGGACTCCATAGTTCAACCCTGAGCTACACATATTCACCTCTATTGATATTCAGGGGTCTATTCCCTCAATTAGTATTAGCTGATGATGTAGAAAGGAAGTTTAAAAAAAGGAGATGATTATGAGAATCGAGAAGATCTCTTTGACAGCATTTATATTCCATTGAGAGATTTTTTTGCACTCTTCCCTGCCTTGAACCATTTATTCTTATTGCCCATCTTCGGACTCATGGTTCCATTTTAATATAAACACATAATTTCTGTTTCCCTTGCTCATTCAAATAGCTGTTTAATACAGCACTACCTTCTGGAAAAAAATATAGATATATTCAAAGGAAAGGAACTGTAAAATGAGTGGTCCATAACTCAACTGTATGGATGAAATTAACTGCACAGTTTTCTATTCAAGAAGTAAATACAGTTAAAAATAATTCTGGTCTTTATTTATTGAATGCATTACAGTTAATATTGCAATTACAACAACAAAATACATTTAAAAATGCACCAGATCATTTACCAATAGGTAAGATTTTAGTATTTACTATGACCAATTGGGTCAACCTTTGAGAGAAAGGTTGTGCAGTCTGATGTGACCAGAATGAACATTAAATTTTCGGCTGACCATATTTTTTTACCCCAATGCTGGATGGTCCCATGATCATCTAAGAAGAGTATATATCATAAATAGAAAAATAATTGTAATGGCAAACAAACTTCAATAATAAGTCAATATTTATTTACCTAAACAGATAAACAGAATGACCACAGGCAGGCAAAAAAACAATGAGAGCAGGAGTGATTTCCAACTACCCCACTGACTTTGCTTGTGGGAAGCTGGCAGGAAGTGTCAGAAATCACAATCATGTGACCATGGGGATGCTGCAACAGCCACAAGTTTGCGAATAAAACTGGTACGGACATCATGGAAATTTCAACTCCACAGGAGTAATGGGTTCCGGATTTTTTACATATTTTTAAGTTAGCGGATTTTAGGTACCTTGATTCAATAATTATTGTGGTATAACACACCGTTGGGCTAACTTGAGGGTACAAACAGACAAACAAACACAATGAGAGTTTTAGTAGTATGTATGTACGTATGAATGTGTATATACATACATATACGTATACGTATACATACATACGTATAAACACCTTTGGCAGCTCTTTCCAGAGAATCAGATCTTGAGCCTGGACAAGAAATTGCATTGCAATTTCTTTCAAAGAAAAGTTGAATTTTGGGATGCTTCTTTTTTAAAAAAACACACACAGAGTTTTCTGCTTCATCCTATTAAAAATGATTCTCTATCATATGCAGGGGAGTAGCATTTTACTTTTATAAACTTTTATATACTTTTATAAAATAACTTTGCAACTTGATGGATATTTTACCCATCTATAATGTTGGGGGCAGAAGTCATATGGCATAGGCTGTCTGGATTTGAGAAGTTATCTTCTCAAAGAAGCAGGCATTTTGAAGTATCTTTTGGTGTGCTAAATCCACATTTCCTGTACTAGGAGCATCTGCAGGGGGCAATCAAAATGTCAAGATGGTGACCATGATCTCATGATTGAAGCCCTGCCTCTTTTTTACAGTTTTTTGTTTTTGTTTTTTACATGGGTTAGTGAAAATGAAACTAGTGTTAAAAGCCAAACAGTTCAAGTTCTGATGTTTAGTTTCAGTATTAAAACATATACAGGTAGTCCTTGCTTAACAATGGTAATTGGGACCAGAATTTCCATTGCTAAGAGATGTGGTCACAAAGCACGATGTCACAAGACCTCATCACTTAGCAATGGCAATCCTGGAGTCCTGGTTGCTGTCATTAAGCAAGGATTGCAGGTCATTAAGTGAGGCCCTCACATGACCGCAACTTGTGACTTCCTACTGTCTTCCAATAAGCAAAGTCAATGGGGAAGACAGCAGGAAGTTGCAAGTCCTGCTCATAACAGGTGGGTAAGTGCTGCAGTGCAAGTGCGGGTAGGGTGCTGTGGCCCATCGTGAATGTGGGTAGGCAGGGAGTGCTGCAGAGTGTGGGCAGGTGCACAGGTGGGTGCTGTGGCCTGACACAAGTGCAGCCAGGTGGGGGTGGGTGCTGGAGCCTGGCATGAACCCGGCCATGTGGGAGATGTGTGCTGCAATGTGGCATGAGTGCAGGTAGGTGAAAGCATGCATGTGCAAGGGGTGCTATGGGCAGATGTGTGCTATGGAGTATGAGATCCCAGGATCTCATACTTCATAGCGGGGCTTCTTGGAAGAAAAAGCAGCTGGAGCAGGAGCGACTTACAGGAGCAACTTGTGACCTTCCCTGCTGGCTCCCCCATTGACTTTGCTTGTGAAAAGCCACTGGGTAAGGTCGCAAATGGTGATCATGTGACTGCAGGATGCTAAGTGTGAGTCAGTTGCCAAGTGCCTGAATCATGATCTCGTGACTGCAGGGGTGCTGAAATGGGTGGAACTTTGAGGATTGGTCATAAATACTACTCATTCAGTGCCTTCCTAACTTTGAACAATTGCTGAATGAGTGGTCATAACCCAAAGACTACCTGTAGTGGTTGGATGATTTTAATCAGAGAAAAGGGAAAGAAAGGGATTCCCCCATCCTTCCCATCCCCTTGCTTTTCAAATAATTCCCCTTTTGAGTTTCAAAGAATATCACACACAATTAACCCCTCCCTCCTCAATGGAGCCTCCTTGCTTATTTGGGAAAATTAATTCTCCAGATAGGTTTTATGTGGATCCTGGTACTTATAGTACTTCTTGCCAAATACATGCACACATGTTAAGTTATAGGACTATGCAAATTCTTCAAAAGAGGTGCTTTGCAATGTATAGGAACACATATGAACCATCTGTTTTCAAATCATTAAAGCAGTTGCAGCCATGCATATATGCATGTAATGAGCTGGTTTTGGCAGCTTGACTTCACACTAGGGTCTTATAGTAGCTGAAGTCATTAGTTACTGAATAAACATTCATCCTTGCTAGGCTATGGGACTCAAGTCACAGTGATGTAGTGGATGTGGCTCAAGTGAAGAACAGAACACTAGACCATGGCTAGGAGGACAGACTTAGATTAAGAAGTTATCTTTAAAACATTACTGAAAGAAATTCTATTTGTGTTAATGAATTTGGGTTTTGCCAGGAACATCTTCTGTCCTGGAGGAGAAGTGATCTCAGAGAGATGAGGGCCCATGTATGGTTTTTTTGTTGGTTTGTTATTTAAAAATCTGAATCTATCCTTAGAATTAGCATTCCCACGGGCAAAGGATGGATAAAGAAAGTTCAAAGAAAGTGCCATAGGAGGAAACTATCTATCTATCTATCTATCTATCTATCTATCCACCGATATCTCACACAAATTGCTTCTATGAAATTTCCTTAATGGTAATTTTCAAAAATCTTTTAAAATTAACCTCTTTGGCCAATGTTTTTGCACATTAGCTGGCTGGTGGTACTCAGCACAAACTGCTATCCTGTTAATTGTTGTGGACCTGGGGTGAAAAGGAAGGGAGCAAGAGGCTTATTCTAAGTTCTCATAACTGAATCAGTTGAAAAATTTTAAGTTTATTCCAACAAAACAGAGAAAATTCAAGCTATGCTGAGTTTTTGCTTCATCAGAACTTTCTGATAGAATGTTTTGGGTAGGCTATTTTGTTCCAAACTCAAATAAACACATTTTCTGTTTTGTATACTCTCCTATTTTGTAAAATAGTATAATATAAATTGGATAATATTGTTTACAAAACAATTGTCAGCCCTTCAAAGTAGGCTGGGTCAGGAAACATGCAAGGATTACAGGAATATTTTATTGTTCTAGGGTATGATAACAGAATCTTAAAAGCCTGCCAGAGTTCCCCTTTGGCCTCTTTTATACCAAACAGAGTCAAGGTGGTGTTATTTTGAATTTCTTTCTCCTTACCCAGGACTGAGTTGTCTCTTATCATGCCTTAACTGTTCCTGCATACCTTCTTCAAGATTACCTATGTATACATCTCCTGCTGTTTATGGATCACAAAAATTTATGGACAGTATTTACTGTTTTTTACATATGCTTTAGAGAGCCAGTTTGGTGTAGTGGTTAAGGCATCAGGCTAGAAGCCAGGAAACTGTGAGTTCTAGTCCTGCCTTAGGCACGAAGCCAGCTGGGTGACCTTGGGCCAGTCACTTTCTCTCAGCTCTAGGAAGGAGGCAATGGCAAAGCACTTCTGAAAAACCTTGTCAAGAAAACTGCAGGGATTTGTCCAGGCAGTCTCTGAGAATCGGGCAACGATTGAATGGGGTGGGGTGGGGGGACCCATATGCTCTACGACAGCAAGTAGCAGCACTTAGCTGACCTTGAATGAACTCAGAAAAAGCTAAGCAGTGTCACACCTTCTAGTCAAATCTAGCACAGATAATTATGATTGACATTTCGTTCAGAGCATGTTGTCTGAACACCTTTACTCAAGAATGCAGCAGTGGTTAGCAGCCTGGCCCTTGCAGAGGCCAGAGTCACCACTATCTCCTAAAACAATTGTCTGACCTCCTTTAACATTTATATATTGAAAGTGAAATTGTGTTTATTTACGGTCAGTGACCAGCAAAGTAGCTACATCAATAAAAAAAACTGCACATAAAAGCAGGCTCAAATACAGTGAAAGCAATAAAAAACACCATATAGACCTGCCAGTTAAAGTTTACAAGTATATGAAAACAAAAAAGAACAAAATGAGACAAAACAATATAGAGAAAATAAAATTAAAGATAGGATAAAAGGACTTCCAAATGACAACATTTATATATGTAATACTACAAAATTTAAGTGCTCTCATACGATAAAATGTCCTAGGATAATTGGGTGAGGGTTGCTGAAGTTTAGCCATTTTTTTTATTTAGCAATTAAAAAAAAAAACTTTTTGATGATGTTATATTTTAATAACCACTTTTTTATCTTTTATAATGATTGTTTTTATCTCTTTGTTATTTTATTTAATTGTTGTACACCATCCAGAATCACTTTGCGTGAGATGGATGGCTATATAAATGTGATATATACAAACATACAAACATACATACATACATACATACATACAATCTTACTATGTTTGGGATGAGATGATGATAATTAGATGGGGGCATCGGGACAATCATTTAAAATCTCACAGTGATGCCAGTGCATAAAAATGTTCTGCTAAGAAAACTACCTGGAACTTGACTTGATAGAATCTTAATCTTTAAAGGTGATAATGAGTGGATGGGACCTTATACCTTCCCTTACCAGCCTTACAACTCCTGTACTCTCAGTGTTTATGGCCATTTTCCAAACAAAAAGAGCATGAATGGATGGCATTTGTTTTTACTACGCCAATGGACACATGGGGGATTGTTCTGAGGGGATCATGGCTCTGGAGTAAAGGTTTAAATGGCCCTTCCCATTCCCTGGGATCTCAATCTGGATTGCACACTTTACATTCACATAAAAGAATAGAAAGGGAATTGCATGCTGTCTATATTTATCACAACATTTTGCTATATCCTAATTGGGGGCATTTTCATTTTTTCAAACAATACTTTCATGAAAACTGTTAGAACTAAAATTACTGTTCTCATTCTTATTTATTTTCCAGTGTATCTAAGACTTGAGAAAGAAATGTTCTTTATCTTAAGATTAGTCAAAAGGAAAACTTATAAATTTAAAAACTAGATTGAATTCCAGTTCAAAATCTTCCCACACTTCTAATTTTAGATCCGTCTTACAAGAACAAGGCACTCAGAATATTGTTCGATAGTTAATCCAAGTAGCATATCTTAAATAGTGAGAGTTTCTCAGCACCAGTGATATATCCAAGCTTTGCAACATGTCACTTTTCATCATTTACTATGAGCAGGGACAGAGACTTTTTGTCTTCAGTATCCCATCATTCATTCTTTCCATTTTCTTTCTTTTTTAAAATATTTTTTTCCTAAAAAAAATACAATAACTATAAATAGTGCAATAAAATTCAACACACACTTACTGTATAAGGGTTGAATAGGGAGACAAGAAAAATAATTCATAAAACTACATATTAATAATTCCTTAATACTCCTCCCACACATTAATATATTCATCTGGCATAAAACAATTATGATTTCCCTGGTTAGCATACGAAATAAAATCAGACATATATTTGAGAAGGCTTTAACTGAACAAGAATGCAGGTGAACAGCGTAGGTCAGTTTTTCAGCTATTGTGGTATGCCAAATATTTTGGTAACAAAGCTCCAACATCATAGTTTTATCTTTTCAATGTTTAGCCGTGGTCATTCTAGTGACAGTCAACAAAAATATCACTAATTCTTTAGCGCAGATATTTTAGAGTAGATATTTGCATTAGACTCTAAAAATATATTCAGCAAAGAAAGTTGTGTACCCATATTTATTGTTTTTTATATAACTTTTTAAATATTGATTATGTGCCATCAAGTCAGTTTTGACTCCTAGCGACCACTTAGATAGGCTTTCTTCGTGACAATCTATCCCTAACCTGTTCTTTCAAGTCTCCCAGTGGTGCACTCATTGCCACCATAATTGAGTCTATCCACCTTGCTGCTGGTCGTCCTCTTCTCTTTCTTCCACCTTTCCCATTAGAGCCTTCTCCAGAGAGCTGGGTCTTTGCATAATGTGTCCCAAGTAGGATAATTTAAGCCTGGTCATTTGTGCTCCAAATGAGAATTCTGGGTTGATCTGTTCAATGATCCATAGGTTTGTTTTCTTAGCTGTCACAGAATTCTCAGGTGTCTTTTCCAACACCAAGGTTCAAAGGTGTCAGTACTCTACTAATTCCCAAGAGCACTTCAGACCAGAAGAAAAGTTATGGGGACATGAACGCCACAAGTGGAAATAAGTTCCCTTTTCTTCACAACCATTCCAACAAAAAAGGGAGGCTTTTTTTTGCTCACGTAGGCTAGTTTATAAGGAATCATGCATCATCTATGGAATAGCTTAAGAAAATTGTATTTAATTTGGGCTTAGGATGATGGCACTGGTTTCCACCTCCACATTTTATTCCACTCTTGATTCTTAATTTATTGTTGGAAACCTTTTTTCCAAGCCATTTTCAAACCAATTAAGACTGGTATGTTTGTTCTGTGGTAATATTATATAATTTAGAGGTAAGTCCTTCAGATGAATCTGAAAGATTCAATGCCACCGCTTTAAAGTTTGTCTAGGGTCTGTTTCTTGAGCTTTTATTTTTGAATTAAGAAGAAAGGATCTAAACTGTAATTGAAATAGCCAAGCACATTTTGAAGAAGTTAACTCATTAATTATCACTTCTAAATTAATAGGATTGCTGGAATGATAAAAATCCTTCAGTCTGTATAATTTCTTATAGATTTTTTATTTATGTTATGTAATAATATTGTCCTGAAATGAGCTCCTTGGCCCGGTGCGCAAATCAGCCAATCAACACACACCAAGAGTAGAGACTGCAAACTGGCAAGTAAAAATAGGCACTCAGTGAAATCTTGGTGCAGACTCAAAGCAGTTGATGACAGACTTGTAAAGCAAGCAACAGGTCTCAGTAAACTGTAAAGCACAGTTGGTAAAAGTCCAGTAGAAGTCTTAGTTGTTCAGCTCCCATTCTGGTGTTCTTTGGAAGCAGTCCATCCTTCTCCCCCTTCTCGCTGGCTGGTTGGGAAGAGGAGGATGGCTATTTCTATGTGTGCAGAGTGCAAACACTGTGAGATTGGGACTTATCTTTGCAGTTTTGGGACTGCTAATTTGTGTTGCATGGACTAATCATATTGGCTAGAGTGTCATCCCAGTTATTGTTAGCCTGCAAACTGAGTACAGGAGGCTCCCCTTCCCCACTGACAATTTCACTGACTGTTTGCTACTAAAGGACAGAAGCAAAAGGCAAAGAAGAAATCACCCCCTGTGCTGTGTTTGCTGTCTGCTCCCAGATAAAACCTGATGGAGCTCTGCCAAACCACTGAGATGGTGTTTCAACTTATTTTTGTTCGTGTTTTTCAGTTTAAAAACTGAGACTTTGGGAGGGTGTTGGGAAAGAATTTGTTGTTTGCAGATCTGTGGTTTGCCTCTTTGAATATAAGTACTTCTGCTGTAAGTAGATAACTAATTTGATTTGTATGGAAGTGAGAGTTGAGGACATGAGGAAAAAGCATTGTAAATTGGGTAAGGGTAAGTTGAATGAAGATGAAGATGAAGGCACAAGAATGAATTTGGATGTTGAGATAGCTTGAGACAGAGTTGATGTGGAGTGAATCACAGATAGGGAAAAAGAAAAGAAATTGTTCTGTTTTCTAGTGTGCTTGCTTTTGGAAGATATCCCATTTGTACCTTTCTTCTGCACAGAATAAACTTTTACAGTCTCTGCTCTTGGTGTGTGTTATTGACTGATTTGCACGCCAGGCCAATGAGCTCATTTCAGGGACAACAGTAACAGATACAAGGAAATTCAGATGGCTGAAAACAGAAATAAGAGGAGGACAAGGGGGAGTTAAAATTGGGGCTATGTCATCTGCATAGAGACTGATCCTATGTTCAGTTTTGTTGATAAAGAGGCCTCTGATAAGCTGGTTATATCAAATAACTTGAGCTACAGGTTCAATTTTTTTTTTTTGTCTGTGCTCAGTCATTACTGACCCTGCAGTGACTGCCTGGACGAATCCTTGCAGTTTTCAAGGCAATTGTTTTTCGGAAGTGGTTTGCCACAGCCTCCTTCCTAGAGCAGAGCCCAGCTGGCGAGTGCAGGAGGCGGGGTTTCAGTTGCTTCGCGCCCTTTTCGGGCGAGCACGGTTTCGCGCTTACCGGCAGGCAACTGGTCCCGTCTCTCTGTGCAAGGCGCTGCCAGTATTTTTCCTCCCACCAGAGTGAGAGTCCCCATTTATCTACTCATGTGAGTTTTCGACCTGTTGGGTTGACAGGAGCTGGGGAGGAAACAGGAGCTCACCCTGTTAACGCGAAGGCTGGACTCGAACCGCCGAAGCGTCAGCCATTTCTGGCCGGCAACTTTCAGTGTCATTAAGCCGCTGCGTCACCACGTCCCCTCACAGGTTCAATGGCAAGTGCAAATAGTGGGCATCCTTGCTTTGTGTGCCTAGTGATGGCAAATGATTTAGTATTCCAGAGATTTATTTGAATTATTGCAAAAGATTTACTATGTATCTCTTTAAGAATATTAATGAATCCAGTTCCCGTGTGAAGATGTTTCACCAATGCAATCAAGTAGGGTCATTGCAGTCAATCAAAGGCCTTAAAAATATCTAAGGTAAGAATAGCTAAGGGAGTTTCAGAGTGTCTACTGCAATGCAGGCAATTCAGAATGTAGTGAATTGGATCTGCAATCTGTCTGCCTTTAATAGATGTTGCTTGGTCAGAATTTCTATAGTACCCTATGAAAGAATTTAGTCTTTTTGTCAAACAAGCTGTAACAACTTTTAAAACTTGATGGAGCAAAAGTATAGGATGATAAGATTCTACCAGTTCTTTATCTTCATTTGGCTTAAGAACCAGGAACAGTCTAGAGAGTATCCATGATTCTGCAGTTAAAGTCCTCCTTAATACAGAGTTTAAAAGAATCACTAATTTTGGAATTAAGATATCTCCCAGTTCTTTTAAAACAAGGCTGTGCAGCCAGTTGGGCCAGGTGATTTATGACTCCTCAAATTTGTGATGACTTCGTTTATCTTTTCTTTTGTGAAAGGGAAGTTTAACTCTTCCCTATGACTGACTGTCTTGAAGTTGTTAGATATCTCAGCTAAGGAGTACTTTTTTTTTGCTGTAAACCCTTCTCAGAGTAGCTTTCATGGCATCCCAAATAATTACCCTAGATGGTTTACAGTTTTCTCCTCTTTGTATAATTACTTTCTAGAGTCCATTGAGCAGAACTTTAGAAGAGAATTCCTGGAACATTTTATTTTATTTTATTCTTGAAAGAGCTTCAGGCCAAACCAAGCTTTACTACTTTGAATGATGAGCAGCATGCTAAGGATCTCTCTGTTCAGCCAAGGAAGAAGACTGTTCTTAAAACAATTTACCCTGGTTCAGTACAGGGAAAAAAGAAAATGCTTAGGCACAGTTCTGAGACTTTACAACCAGTTAAGGCAGCCAAACAGCTGAAAAATTATTGACATTCTACAGCCAGAACTTTCTGTGGACAAAGTAATTACTAGGCCTACTACAAACAGATTAGAAATTTCAGTATGAGAGATGATGACCTCTTAAATTACATACTGTATCTCCCTGTACAATAGAGGAAAAGCAAGTTTGGGACGAAGAACTTTGAGATAATATAACTAACGATGAGCCATCTGTTTATACTGAAGATAAGAAAAATGGCTCTAATGATATTTCTCTCGATATTACAGCTGCTAATGCTGTAGGTAAACACTGTGTTTTGCTCCTTTTTAACCTGCCAAACCTAAAATCCCTTTTTGATCAAATAACTGCAATTTCAATAAAAATAGAAGAGTTATAGAGATCATTTGATAGCCTTACAGAAACTATTGCTAAGAATACAGTTAAATCATTTGATTGTGGAGTCTGATGATGTTACATAGTTGGGTAATGAAATGTCTGCAAGCAAACATCCAAGGTCAGAGAGCACCAAGGACTCCACAGTTCAACCTTGAGCTACAGATACTCTCTTCTATTGGAAGATCATTTCACTTTAACCCAAACTCCTCAATGGCAAAAAGTACTAATACTTATTTGCAAATTAAAAAAAATCTGTTAATAATAGAGACTGTACCCTTACTTATTAACACAAGTAAATTGTTCTAAATATAGCAACATCAATAACTTGTGCCATAAACTAGACTTAATGAACACCTAGTTTGGCATATTAGAGTGCTCTGTGATTTGATATATATGGTCTTCCACATACTAATCTTTTATGCTCCCCTACACCATCTAATGTTTCTACCCCTTCTTTTAGATTCATATAGACTTTTATATATACTTTCTGTTTTAATATCTTCTAGCTTTTCATTGTTTTTTTTAGATGTATCTTTTATGCTTTTGAATTGACTGTACCCCACCTTCCTTATGCTGGTCAATGATCATAATAAAGATTTGAGTTGGTTTGAACAACATCAATGCTAGGAGGTGGTGTTCTAAAGAATCTATTAAAGTTTCTTTAAGCCAACTTTTTCATTGCCAACTGCAAGCAATTGATATTAATAGTACCACCTGGCTTCCTAGCTGTAATGGCAGAAAAAAGGATTATGTTGGCTTTTAACCACCTGGTTATTCCAGCAATGTTGTTAAGGATGAGAACTATCTGAGATCCTTTAGAATTAACCCTGTATGGGTCTTTAATGACAGCAATGTGAGACCACTCTTGAATAGAGATAGGCATTTCCTCCTGGATTCATGTGAAACATCTAACAGGGGACGATGCCAAATAACAATAATTCCTACCGATTTGCTATGGACTGAAGAATCTTTGTTCAGTCCATTTGAGGGAGAATTTATTACCTTGTACAGCCAGATGCCAAAAGGTGAAAAGACAGATATATTATCCAGGACTGAAAATTTCAGACATACAATGTTGCAGATTTGTGAGTTTGCAAAATCTCTGGCCACCCTAACAGACTCAGAAAATAAACCCGAGTCAATCCAGAATGGAGTTTTAGAGTCAAAGGCAGGAAAGGAAAGAACTGCATACTTTACTCACTACTGTGCCAGTTAAAGAGTATTCAAGATATCCAAGAGAAGATATGGATACAGAAGATGACCTGATCCCAATTAATGTTACTGAGAATGATGTGCAAATAGATGTAGAGTCGCTACAAGATTCTTTTCCACTAATTAACTTTGCGGAAAGTTATAATGAGACAGCTCCAATCACTGTCTCTGTCTCAACAAAGCTAATCAATGGTGTGAGAAAACCCTCTGAGAACCACACCTCTTATTTGGACACTGCTCTACAGAAGGGAAAGGCCCTTAGGGAATCTGTGAGCCAAGCCACAGTGCCCCAAATAACTCCTTCTACCTCTACTGAGCTGATGGATGTCACTTTTACACCTCATGTTGAGGACCTACTCCAGATAGTTAGGATAGGTTTAAGCTCATCTCAAAATCTCCTACAAAAGACAGAGGCCCCAACATACATGAAATTTTACTACAAAAGCCTCCTCTCCAACCTGAACAAAGCATTTGTGATGACATAATTAGGTATGACCTCTTAATTGAATCACCATCACATCTAGGCTTCCCACTGACTTTACTGAAGACCCCCTGGGGAAAATTAACCAACTATATCTGATGGAACCTTCTTATCAAAAAAATTATTTTAAAGACTCTGATTTAAATGATAGTGTCCAAGTATCGTCAACAAGGCAATCCAGTATAGTTCAGTTCCTTTATTAACTCGCACCTAATAGAATCTCGCCAGACTAAACCTATGCTAAAGCAACTAGTGGATATTGTAAGAGTAGCTGCATTCATCGCTGAATAAAGACTCCATGAGACCCAGGCTCGTATGAAAGCAATTTACTCAGGTGTAATGCAGGTGGTTACAAACAAAGCCAGGGTTGGCTTGGCACAGGTTACATACAGCAGTTTTATAGGGTTCCCTCCTTGACCTGGAGTTACCCCTTTTCCCACCCTTCTCCCCATTGCCTGGGTTACTAGTTTGCCCACGGTGTTCTTCCCCTCGCCCTAATGGCAGATTCAGCCGTGTTTCTTTGTCTCCCTGATTACTGTCCTTTATTTGTGGGGTTGTTGAGTTCGTTGGGCTTTTCTTCTGCAGGCTGAGCCAGAGCTTCTTAATTGCTCACCGATTGCCTGGGACGCTGGAGGGAAGCCGGCTTTGTTAGAAAGTATCCGCTCCTGCCCTGAGTCAATTGCTGCCACCTGCCGGCAATTAACTTGTGGTTTGCCCGACTTCCTCTTTTCTGCTGCCTGCGCCTGAGGCGGTAAAATTGACTTAGGGGCGGTGAAACTGAACAGTGGCATTGGCCGTGCTGTGCTGGCTGAATCTGACAGATATACCCTGTGAGACTCTAGGGAGAGGCCAGCCTCCTCCTCTTCGTCTTCCCACACTCTTGCTGCGGGATGAGGAGGCGCTTGCTCTGGAATGTCTCTCCTCCCCTCCTGACAACCTTGAACTTCCATTCCAGAATCTTCCCTGCTTGTGCCATCCATTACAGTTGCAGAGGTCAAATAAGATTAAAATATGGCCCAAAATATATCCTGCAGACAAAAACATAAATTAATGAAGGTTTTTACTCAATTTTCTCTAATTGATGTCTGGGAGGAAAATTAATCCAACAACTAGATTAATTATACATATTATTCCCCAAGATTCAAGAGATATTCTAAAATATATTAATTTCTGATTCTTTAAAATTTTCAATAATTGGATTATTCATTCCCCAGTATCTGATCATGCGCCAGTATCTGATTCTTTCCAATCTGTTTCAAAATGGTCTTACTCACAAATTTGGAGACGAAATTCATTTATCTTAGATAAACACAATATAGTGGAGAGAATTAATAATGCCATCTCACAGTACTATTACTTCAATGACCATCTATTTTCAATACATTTTAATGATCAGTGAGACAGGGAGTCTGTCAAAATTAAGAGTATGTGTGAAGTATTACTGATGAAAATGGGACTATCTGCCCTGGTACCCGTGTTACTGAGTACAGAAAGGACCCCCACCTCACATCTCTAGGACAGTGAATATGGATCCACTGCAGCACATTTCCCGATTTTAAACATTACACAATATGCCATTTTCTTATGAGAAAGATATCTGTAGAAACACATGTTTTGGAAACTTGTACACTAAGTGGGTAGCTATTTCTTTAGGGGGAAAAAAATCTTATATCAGGATAATTTGCATTTTCAAAAGCTTTCATGAGAGAAATCTACATAATTAAATACATTAGAGAAATTTGCATTAGAAACAAAATTTGGGGGGCATTTATATTAAAGACTGTGTGCATTAATGCAAATTAAATACAAAAGCTCTAAGATGTGGATTTTTTTGGAAGAGAGGGAGGGAGGGAGGGAGGGAGGAAATCTGTATTTAGTATCCTAAACTGGTTAAGCTTTACACTGATACACATATACATGGTGTTTGTTCAGTTTCAGCACAATGGATCTCTTTGCTACTCAAACAATCTGTTAGTAGATTGCATGGCATATTTATTTATTTATTATTTAAATTTAGTTGCTATCTGACTCCAAAATGATGAACCTGTGCATATGCGTTTGCCATAATTTATCAGGGCGATTTGGTAGATTCACTTCCTTAGTCTCTCCCTGAACAAATCTCTTGTGGGTCGTCTACATGGAGGGTCAAAAAAGTCAAGATGGCAGCCATGTCTGCACAATCAAAGCACCAGCTCTTTTTAGCATGACATATGTATAAAGGGGAGATGTTGCATACTCACAGTTACCATCTTGACTTTTTTGACCCTCCACCTACAGATATCATTAGAAACTCCCACAAGTTATTGTAAGTTTGCAGTTTGGTTTTTTGGTTTGCAGAAACCATCAGCTACCCTAGTTGCTTGTTTGGCAAATTGCTTGGAATGCACCTCCCCAAATATTTAGGTAACCTCAGAAGATTTCCTTAATAAACCAGTCATTGTCAGCCTCAGTCCCAACAACTGCAGTATAGATCGTACTCTTATGGTCTTACTTTCTCACCACCTTCAGCAGTGTGTTGGACATGATCCACCTCCCCTGATTTCCTCGAAGCATCCCGGGATCCTCTTTTCACATGTATGCAAGCCATATTTTTTTACAGTAATACTAGCAAATAGGATTCTGGAGGAGAGAGGCTGAAGGAGGGGATGGTGAGGGAACAGCCAGCAGTCAAGGCAAGCAGGTGGAGTTGCTGGTGACTGTGAAGTGTTAGGGAGGAAAGCTGTGGTGAGCTCAGAAGCAATGGGGTGCAGGAAGATGGAAACGGTTGTGGGGCTATGTTGGAAACCTGAGCCAATGGTCAGTTAAAGAAGACCTAGCAGACAAAGTAGGCAGGTAATCACACTGCATCACCTTCCATTTGCAATCTAAAGTAGCACAGGGCAATTCTGTGTCAAAAATCATTTTTATAGCACTTGACTGAATTCTGTTTCACCAAGAGATATCCTATAGATACACAGAAATTAATTTTAAAAAGGCTTCCTCCATTTTATATTTAATAGCAATCAAGCAATTGAGTCATTAATAGAGATTTATATTAAAAATAGTTTTGTTGTTGCTAAATGTTACTGTCATATAACTATCTGACCATAACTAAGCATAACATAATTATATTTTTTAAACATCTTAATTAACTTGCTTGATGAATTACAGTCTGAAAGGAATTTGGCATTCTATGTCTTCTATGATAAATAGAGGTATTGCAAAATCTTTTCATCCTTTTGTGTTCACCATTATCTGGTAACGTTTGCTTTTCTAAGATAGGAGCTAAATGATTAGAAAGCAACTGCTGCCAGGCTAGTCGATCCATTTGGGATTTTCAGTCGCTATCGGAGACAATTCCAGTCTAAAACTGGTGGCATATTCAGCAGCAGCATATCTGCACACTTACACAGACACAAATATTTGGAGGTCAGGAGTAAAGCAAATGGAAAAAGCACAAATTTTGGAGGCATAGTCTAGCGTGGCTTCATTTTTATTTTACTTTAAAAAGAAAAAGAAAGTCAGTATGTATATATAATATATTGAATGTGCACAATTTTCTCAGAAACCATTTTGTCCTGACTGAGACAAGATGACAAAATGTTCTATCCATGGGGCTTATCTGGCACTGAGCTAGTCATACAAATTAATTGTTATGTAGAAGAAGATGTAGTAAAGCATTGATTAATTTTTTGTGATATATGCCACTTTCCCCAGAGTAATATCCCATCTATAATAATTTTGCTATTATTTTCTCTAATTTGGGCGCAGAATGAGAATAGAGCCAGAAAAGAAGAATCCAGTTTTGATTGAATTCAAATTTCTTAGTGTAATTTGGCAATAATGCCACTACTAATTTATTAGATGGCAAAACCTTTGCTGACAGGGATTTCTCACATTTATTCTTGTAAAGGGCTTTGTACACAAAAGGTAGAAAAATGAATAATATTCATCATTGTTTTAAGAAATTAAATAAAAAACACTAATATGCTTCAAAGTCACAATTCAAGAATTCTTCTGATTTTGGCTCACATTAGTATGTGACTCTGTCAAATGGTTCACACAGTGACCTTGACATCTAGGAAGTAACAAACTGCAGTATAGAAACTTGGTGATATTGTGATGGGAAATCATCTACAAGATTTGCACTATGATCAGACAAGGAAGATGGGATGTTTTGACTCATGGGATTATTAGAGATGTAATTCAAGCAAAACTGCATAAGGAAAAATGGAATTCATGGACTAAAAAATGTGAAAAATAAAGTTCAAAATAAGCAGAATCTTGTCTTTCTTTCATTTCAAGGAATAGCAAGTGGTATTATTTAAAAAATAATAATATTCTGTGTTCTTTGAATTTTACAAATAGAACTGGAACTGTTTCTATGGCAATGTCAGCTTAACAGTAATATAGCCTTTCTCCTACAATTTGAGACTACTGTAATACCAGTTTTTAATGCTGTTGAATATAATGCAAAAGCATGAAGATCGATAATAAAATAGTATTATAATAAATACATAATGTGAAAGAATATATTAGATAAGCCGCAGCACAATATAATGTTCAGATATCTGTGAATAAATTACAGCCACTTGTTAATGGTGAAATGCATATATATTAAATAAAGGTATGCCTTTAAATAAATGTAAATATACATATAGCTATAATGTGTATTTAAGCTGAATAATGTTAATGTATTAATATATGAAATAGCCCTTCTGCCTGGCCTTTGACAGCAGCAAACCCATGTCTTGCTGGACACTTTATCTCCCCCACATGTTTGTACTTCAGACTAGTTTATTGGGAAAAATGTCCCCCAAGGCAAGTCAAGTTTATCCCCAGAACTGGGAACATAACCTAATGTAGCATACAGCTCCCTCTCTCCTTCCAGTAAAATTCTCCACGTGCTTGTGTTTCTGTAGGGGAATATTTGTGTGTGTGTGTGTGTCTGTGCGCACTGCATTGTCCATGTGTGTGTGTCCATGTTTGTTGTGTCATAATGAGCATGTGTATCTGTGAGTATAGGGAGAGATTAGAGTGTCCGTGGATGAATTCTTGGAAAGAAATTGCATGTGTCTAAGGGGTGGATATATCAGAATGAGAGCATGGGTTGGTGAAAGGGAGATTTTCATATGTCTATGTGAGAAGGAAGTATAAGTGTGTCTTTGTGTGCACAGAAGGGAGAAATATGTGCTAAAGTCGGTATTATTGTCTTTCAATAAAGTATAGCATCTTTTTTTTCTGTACCTTTCCACAGATTTGTACTTTTGTGATTCTCTGTGACAGGCTTAAATGGCCAGGAGGATAAGTTACTTCCAACTGCAAAACCTTTACTTTTTCTCTATCCTTCTGAGTAAATATGGCAATCAGTTTTTATTTCTCATTCACTATTGAGCAATACATGGATTGCTGTCTTCCCTCATGCCCTCCTATTCTTTTAGGCCTAGTCAGGCTAGAAGGAGGACTGGAACTTCCATAAAAGTGCCCACAAGGTGAGAAGGAACTGAAGCCTTGTTTTCTTCTCTTGTGAAAACGGCAATACCCTCTGGAAACAGATTTTGCAAGAATTGCTTGTCTAAGTATAAGAAGTTGTGACAATTAGCATAATAATCATCTTGTTGCATTATTTCAAAATATTTTTTGAGGTTGGGGGGATAAGATATTCCTATACAACAGCCCCTTACCTGAAACATTTTATTCACTCTTCTGATGGGTTATACATCATAATCCAGTTTTTAAAATAACTCCAGAAAAAAGTCTTTCCTTTTCATTTCACTACTGGCTTCTAAACACAGTACAACCCAGCCATACCTCTTACGTCCAGCCAAGGACCTACCACTGGAAAGTATAAAGTGTCCTGCTACTTCCCTACTCATGCCTTTGCAAGCTCATGTCCAGGATATGGAATTGCAACTTCTAGCTTGTTTGGGGTGGGGGGGGGGGACACCCATTGACTGCTCAAATTATACAAGAAAGTGAAGGAGTTCTACATGAAGTTCACAGTTCCACTCCACTGCCTTTCAAATCAAACTACAGACTGTATAGTTTACTAAGAACAATCACTCCGAAGACCAACACACAAAGAATGGGATCCAGACTTTCTCTACCACCTCCTATAAAGAAGGATTAGAAAATCATAATTAAAATGAAAGCATAGACACACATCCATTGCAATTGATAAATTATGTACATTTGAAGCATTGAAAGTACTCAGATATGTCAAATTGTTGAAAAAAAGTTTTTAAATCAAAAATTAATTTGAATGGCAAACATAGTTTGATTATTATATCCTGGTATAAATCACAGTGAATGCTTTGATTTGGTTATATATATGAAATACAGAAATGGAAATGACTTGGCATTTTCTATCATTATACCATTTATTAGAATCAAACAGTAGAACAGAGATTTAAAAGAAGTCCCACAAAAAACCATGAAATAAGAGTAGGTTTTAAGGGCTAAAAAGCAGTATTTGAAAACACTAGCAACTTATGCTTTGTAGGACTGAGTTGAAATCTGTCAATTTTTTTTCTCCCCAGTTTTCAATAGTGGGAGAGAAAGATTCACTCTTTCAAATACATTTTGAGTTATTTTTGAGCAACATTGCCATCTCTCAGCACTTTCATGTAATCCATTTTGATTAGCCATTTAGGATTATGACATTCATTACTTGACTGGAGATTTCTAGGAAACTTTTCTTTGTACAAAATTACCTCAAACAATAATTGCATTCACACAGACAGCATATTTTTTGATGCACACACATAAGCACATATACACACCCACAAAGAGAAAGAGTTTACAGGGTGAAAGAGAGAACTGCCCATCAAGGAAGAATCCAGGATTTTAGGAAACCTTTGGGCAGTTTTCTGAACTTATCCTGAAACAATTGGTAGCAGTGAAGACAGAAGATAATTCTCAAAATCATTTGGTAAAGGAAGATATTAATGTTTTAAGAGCTGCATTATTACAGAAATGGTGGCTGAGAGGAAAGGAACCGCTTATTAAACTCTGAAACTTAATATTACAGATCTGAGATGGCCTAAGCCTGTTTTGGGTATTCAGTGAGATTCATCTGCCTAAAAATCCTATTAGCTCAGAGCAAAACTTAATCAAATTCCCCCTGTCTGCTTCATAGCTCAAATCCAAGACTCATCTGTGGGCAGAGTCTTTGTGAGTCATGCAGCCGTGTTTACCACTGATGAGATTTCACATTTTTAATAATAATTTTATTAGAGTTTACAAATATAAAGATAAAAGACTAATACAAGCTAAAGAAAATATAAAAAGAAAAGAAAAAGAGAAGTGCAAAGAGATAGAAAAAAGAAAAGAAAAAGAAAATATATAAAAGATGACTCCCTCTGGACAAGTATAAACAATTTCAGTAACTTAATACCTTCTCTAGTATTTCAATAAAGAAAAAAGAAAAGAGATCTCTTCTTCACATAACTCATCCTTTATCAATAATCAAAGTATAAAAACTCATCATTCAATCCTAATCAGCAAAAGTCTATTAAGAGCTACCCAAAATAATAACATATGTATTTTAACCTTAATCAAAAAAATCCATTTTGTAATCCAATTTATCACTTTCTCTAAAAAGTAAAGCAAAAGAAATTTCTTCCCACTTATAAAGAAATCCTTAAAACCTCACCATTCAGTACTGGTCAAAAATAAGTCCCATTAATAGCTACCAGAAACCACAATATATATTTTAACCATAAAACCTCTTTGTCTCCTAACAGAAACAGCTTCATTGGTTTAACACATTCCTTTTATAAATCCAAAGTAAGAAGGCTTTCCAAGTCACTTTTCTGATTTATTATTTGTATATCCCCTTTAATTATTATAACATCAGCTGGTTTCATTTGTAAATCCATTTTGGCATCTTTTTCCATATCACTCTTATACTCTGGCATTTTAAAATCCATTTTAAAATCCATAGCATCTTTTTCCATATTACTTTCATAATCCAGCCTTTTTTAAAACTCCAAATCCACATTCAAATTAGCCTCCATCACTGTTTTGTCCAATAAAATCTGTTGTTCTGTATCCTCTGTTATAGTATCAGACAATCTTGTAAGTAATTTCTGAGTACATTGTTCCCAAACAGCCTTAATTTCTTCTATAGTCAAATAATATTTCTCCATTGTATTAATGGATAGTCTCTTCTCCTTTAATTGTAAGTGTTGTTCTCTCTGATTCCCTCTAGACAACGTTCAAGTCCCCTCTTAACATCTGTTTATTTTCCAGTCAACAAAACTTTCCCATGGGAGGATTTCTTACAATTAATTTCAGAAACTTCATATATTCTTTCACAAATTTTTAAACACCCCACAGGAAATATTCTTTCAAGTCCATTTAGCCCCTTAACTGTCCAAAATCCACATCCCCATCACCCTTTTGCTGTTTCCAAAAAGTAAATATTTTCTTTTTAATCCTTACACTTACATAAAGCTTCTTTCATTCAGGGTTGAAGGAGATTCTCCCAACATAATAAAACTTGCCCTTCAGAAGGTTCTTAACTTCTGTAAAAAGCAGTTTCCTAAAGTAATTAAGAGAGGAAGTAGGTGAACACAGCGTCTCTTTGAAAGGTGCCAAACCATGGCTTAGGCATGATGTTTTTCTCCTGGCTCCCTTCTCAAACCTGCTGGAGATCTCTATTTTACATTCTTTTCACAGGGAGATTTTGTATGGAGCAAACTTGTGGGTGACCCTTGTTCTCTCCTTAATCTGGAGAGGGATTTCAAAGAGCCAATCCCATCACCAGCTCCTCTTTTTGCCGCAGTCATCAGTTCCACAAAAGCGGAACTGTCTTCAGTCCACCATGTGTCCTTGGAAGTCCAATGAGACTTCATATTTAATGCCTCACAGCAGTGAAGACAATTGACAGATGCCAAGAACTTGGAAGCTCTTGAATGATGACGTAAGAACATATAGTAATCCACACAATTATTTTTTTAAACAGCAAATTATCAGCATTTTAAATAAATAACAACTGTAACACCCCACCCCTTCAAATGTGGAACTTTATATGGCAATCTTTTTTTTCAGCTGAATAAAGATGATTCTATAGATCATTCCCAAGCATCTGTGAGAAGGTAAATCCATCCCTTGAGTTGAAACTGACTCCTGGTGACTTCATGGTTACTTTTCTTGCCAACAGTAGAGAAATTGTTTGCTTTCCCGGGATGTTTTCCAACTTCCCAGACTAGCTTACAACCCTGGTAGTCTTTGGTGGTCTTTCACCCATGTACTAACTGTGCCCAACGCTGCTTAGCTTCCAAGCTCAGACAAGTCATGTGCTACCACTTATTGATTTGATGCCTTTATTCTTGAGGAATGTTAGATCTGCAGCTGACAAACAGCCAAAGCCAGAAACAAGACTTTCCCTCAACAGAAAATCATCACTATTTACATAAAATGATTGCCATCTTACAGAGGGAGTTACCTTATATTATGGCATGCCTCATTTAATTAAAAATATTTTCAACCTCAGACCTTAGTTTCTGCTTCAGCATTAAAGTTTAAAACTTTTATACAGAAGTTCTTCATCCCATTCCGAATTCCAAGGTATCCATCACAGTATAACAAATAAACAGTCATATAATTCTTAGAGCATTAAATTTTTAGCAAATTAAAATAAGTTTAAATGCCTCTGAGAAGAGGAAAAGATTTTTCATAAAGGTACCACCAGGTGAGGATTTATGGGATGGGGAGAAACTATGAATAAGAAGGGCATTTCTTTGTTATTGAACAGCATACAGGTGGTCCTCAACTTATGATGGTAATTGGGACTGGAATTTCCATCACTAAGCAAAGTGATCACAAAACGTGACATCATGTTGTTAATCGAATTCCACCAGTTGTTAGCCGAGGACCCACAACAATCCAAGCCATTCTGGGCTTGGACCCTCCCAGTCCCAAGCCACGGTAAGGTAAGGGACTGTCTCCTCTTCAACTCCCCCCACCCATCACCCCCCATCTCTGCCCTTTTGGCTGCCCTGAACCCTGTCTTGTGGGGTGGCAAGCAGCCCCCACACAGTGTGGCTCTGGGGCTGCTTGCCATGCTGTGGCTTAGAGGCTTCTCGGCATAATGTGGCTCTGAGGCTGCAAGAAGTTCCTGAGCTGCAGCACAGCACAAAGCTGCAGCTGCTCCTGGAAGCCTCAGTCACCCCAGCCTGGCCCAGCAGCATGCCATGAAGCCACAGCACCCTGGGAAGGCCAAGCATGGTGCGAAACCGCAGCTCTCCCTGGAAGCCCCATCAATGTGTCATGAAGCTGCAGTGCCTCAGGAAGCCCCAGCTGTGCGGTATGAAGCCACAATGCCCTGGAAAGCCCCAGCCACACCAAGCAACCAGTGCAAAGCCACAGCCACCCAGCTGCCCCAGCCCACTCCCAAATGCAGTTGCCCTCACCATCCTGCCCTCTGAGACCCCTGCTACCCTGCACTCCACCGCCTCTTCATTCAGCACTGCTGTAATTTCAAACAGTTATAGAACAAATAAGATAAGTCGAGGCCTACCTGTACTTCTAATAAAGGAGACAGGTCTTGAGAGACTTGACAGAAGGTCAGAAAAGACTGAAGACTGCAATCAGTAGAGGCATTATATAGTTAATTGCGCCCAAAGTCGCTTCAGATTCTACAGATAAAAATCATCACTTTGAGTCAGGCTAGGTGTAAGCAACAGTCAATGAAGGTTTATTTAAAATGGATGTTTTATGTATAAATGTAACCTAGCCATGAACATTGTGGCAGATATATTTTGCACTTACTACCACTACAACTTGTCTCATCTCTAATATATTGCCAGAGTTCAAGTGGGAGTTTACAAAAACATGAATCACAATGGCCAAATTACCCCAGCCTAGGAAATGCTACATTTTGCAGATTAATTCTTAGGAAGAAGCAGTTCATGTCATCATAGGTACTTGGGTACCAGTGACAAAACTGGATTTAAATGCATCCCCAGGTTTGTACATCCCTATCCAAAAACTGGTTTAGTACCAAAAACCCTTCAGTGTCTCCATCTTCTCAGTATTCACCTTTAGTTTATTGGTCCTCATTCACTCCGTTGCCATTTCTATATATTTGTTTAACACTTTCCCAGACTCAAACAATTCTCTTGACAAAAAGATGATGTCAATGCAAGAAGTGATTGGATTTTATTCTAAATTCCTTCATAAATGCAGCAGCTTTACATAGTTGGAACCCTGTTTCTGGCTATATTTAAGGAAAGACTTTTCAGTATTATTCACTGAAATTGAAAAGAAATGTATGTGGAAAAATGTGCAGTTTTAATAATACATATTTCAATAAACTTCTAACTGTAATTTGTTTAATTATTTAAAGGGTGTTGTACTAAATTTGAATAGACAATGAAATGAAATTTGCCAGGAATATGACAAGAACTGTCAAGCAGAAAAAATACTATGGTATTTTTTTCTTGTTAGGCACAAATAGCTCACCTTTTACTATTTTGTACTTCATTTGAGCATTTCCAAACTAGCAATATAACTCACTTTGCAGGTGATCTCTAAAGTCCTCCAGGACAGCCTCCCTGATTTGGCAACAAAAACATACACCTTTAGTACACCAGTCTCTGTTGTACTAAACTGACTACTCTTTTGTACCTCTTGCTACCCAAAGACTTCTCAAGCTACACTAATGTTAATCATCCAGGATGAAAGCCAAGTCCAATAAAGGACCCATACTACAAACCTGTGTAGATCAAAGACAGTCCCTTGCTAGGACAGTTCTATTGACCCTTAATGACCTTGGTCTCATCTGGATTATCTGTTAGCTGAGACCTCTTCATAACCTCTTCAGAAAGCAAAGGAAAGGAAATACAGAGTTGATGTCATTTGCATGTTGATGAGCTGAACAACAAATCCTCTGCTTTTTGCCCTTTTCTTGGGACATCTGTAGCACAAATCATTGCTACTCACAAGGAAATACCATTAATTCAAGCCAAATTATTCCCTGACTAATGGACATGAGTCTACAACCTAAATTGCTCTCATTATGCCCCTGCTAGTTAAGCAAAACCTGTGCCAAGTCTACTGGATAGACAGTATTTTCTCTTCTGGGAAGAACAAAGCAAGAGGCTGTAGCTGGAAAACCACCAGATAAATTGGCCAGTTATTCATTGTTCTCAAGGGGTCAAAACAGTGGATTTACCTATCAAACAGGAAATATGTATTTGTAGGGATGTATAGCAATATGTGTTCAAAGTAAACATAATAGTGGGTGAAAATAAATACACAGCCTGAGTTTTCTGCATCACCTTGATCAATAGTTTCAGACGTTTCATGGGCATGAATCTATACTTAACTTTTTATGTTAAAACTAAAAATTCTTGCCAAAGTACCTGGATCAGAGCAGCTGGAATTGGAGTATTGTAAGTATACCATAGCTTGGTTCCAGAAGTACTGATGGCCACCAGATGTCAGCAAAATTTCTGTATGGTGATGGTTTTTCAGACTCTGCTTGCCTATCAGAATAATTTCTTTTTGTGGGGAGGATAAGTAAATGAATGGATGGTAATACTTCTAATAAACAACTACTATGAGCATTAGCAGAGTATGATGCAAAGGTCAGTCACGTAACTTTCTCTAATGCTTCTAGGGATAAGATGGACATTCAGAATCCACTGTTTGCTTTCTCTTGCTAAGCATTAGGAAAAGCAGCTGGTAGAATGCCTGCTGGGAACTTTTTCAACACTCTTACTCTCTGTTTTGCATATGAATTTGCTCTGTTCTGTCCATTCATCTCTGCTTCATTTCCCTTTATTGTGCCAAAGGGGAAACCATTGAAATCCTGTTGCCAAGCACTCAGAAAAATTGGAAGCAATACCTGGTTGCAGCAATATAGCTTAAGGCTGCTGGCTAACTTGCCATTTTTTTAAATCAAGAGAAGTGTATTTTGATCTAAAAATCCTTTAAATTAAACTAATAAGAAGATACGTTTACTAATATGTAATCAATGAGTCAATTAGAAAAAAATCCACCAATGTACTATATGCCAGAATGACATTTGCTAGATGTAATACTCATTCTGTCATGGAATTAGAGCAAGTCACAACAGTACATACAATCCTATTTCTGCCTTCTCCAGTCTTCCTGTTCCTCAATGGGTGAAGAGAAAGCCCCTGCACAGAGGAACTAGAATTTAGCAGTAGAGCACGTGGAAGCACCTGGCTGATTGTATCAGGGCTCAGAAGCTTGACAGGGTTGACACAGCTTCGTTCTTGAGCAAGAGACCTGGGTGGGGTGAGATGTATGAACTCCACCAAAGGTATTCTATATCAGTATAGAATGTCAATAGCTGGATAGTTAATGGTCCAAGTGTTTAGGGATTATGGCTTCAGTCTTTCAAATTGAAAGTGAAATTTAATCATAACATTAATGTAACACCAAGGCAATGGGCAACTAAACCCAAATCTAGAACTTAAATGTATAGTTTCAATTCAAGATCTCTCTGACAAGTGGCTTCATTAGAATATGGCTCTGAAACTGGAGTTTCAACAAGACTAATCAATTGACCAGGAAAGGCCAACCTTCTGATATGCCTGGTATACCAGGCCTGCCCCATCTCAGTGGCTTTGCATTATCCGCTAACACTTTCTGACAATTACAACAGCCAATATGACTTACTTATATTCCCTTTTGCAACTGAGAACATGAAGTTCATAGGTGTTCAATGGATGCACTTCCCCTTCAAGCCGCAAAGTTCCTAATCATTTCATACTGCCTGATGAAAATGAATATGTAACAAATCAAGTTGCACTATTTGCAATGGCTGCAAGAAAGATACGGAAGCAAATGTTGATAAATAGTGCTGTAAATACTAGAGGGGATGGACTGAACTGATATGGATTGCTGTAATTTTAAATAAATTTTGCTAAAATCCACAGTTGCAAATAAATGTATGTATGTAATCATTTCATACTTCACTTATGAAGTTTTTCCAAGCAAAGCCTTAAAAGTAGGGCTATCACATCTGTACTACAAAACTCCAGGTGACCTGTGGTTGACAGCAAAGCCATCTAGAGTTTGTCTGGAGGTTCTCCACCCAGATCTGACAGCTGTCCTTCAAGGGGAATTTTTGTAATTGAACAGATTAGTTTCCCTAGGTGACTTATTATTCTCTGTGGAAAATACAAAAACTAGGCAAATACAAAATATAACCACAAGAAAATTAGTTTTTGTTGCAGTGTTTAGGAAGAGAAAATCCACCTTGTCCTAGTCAAACACATTTCCAGAAACATGTCATCCTTTCTCCCAGATGAAAATTAGATAAACTGAAGGTTGAGAAGTGAGACAATAGCAAATTGAGTGAAGAATATGAGAAAATTGTTTTTCCAGAGATACATACATGCCCTTGCAAAAGTAAGCTTGACAAATTACTCAGTAGTAGAAACAATTGTTAGGTTGTTTCATACAGCACATTACTCAGCTCATTGTCAAAAACAGCAGAAGGAAATTTCATCATTCCCTTTGAAGCTAAGTTTGCATGTGTGTGTGTGTGTGTGATTGATCTATCTATCTATCTATCTATCTATCTATCTATCTATCTATCTGAAATGTGCTTGTGCAAAAGAAGTCATATATTTTATTGTTGAACTGGAATTCTATGTTCAATTATGCATTCATAAGTCTTCTGTAAGGTTTGTAGACCTGAATCTTAGGGAATCTGATGGCAAGAATTCAGGCAGAGGCTCATAAAAAAAACAACCCTTTATTCGGCCGAGTGAAGGAGCTGAGTGGGCAGCAATCCCAAGACACAGACGGCAGAAAGTGCTGGGAGGCTCCACACCAAGAAGATTTCAAAGGCAGTTTTTATAGCTTTGCAAGGACAATAGATTGCAATGAATAAGGCAGTTTACGGCAATTTGAACCGGTTTCCCCCTCACCCTCAAGACCTTTTCCCTGCGCCCTCCCCTCAAGGTCCTCTGTGTACATGTCCTTCTTGCTTCAGGATAATAGTTTCTTCCTAGCACAAGCAAAAAATACAGAGGCGAGATAGTGAGAGCCAGGCTAAGAAAATCCCCCCTCCTCCCCTTCACTTCCTAACATTAATCAAACATGCACAGCTGTTCCTAGGTTCAGCACTGAAATCTTACTGGAAAACACTTGCATTTTAAAATAATGATCAAAATGTGAAGAAAGAAAAGATGATTAATTTTTCAACTCACATGTGATTTGAGAATGTTAAAGTATTCCTAAAATGTGTTTAAACTCAACCAGTTTGTGGATGGATTAACAATTGGATAATGAGCCTAAGTGAAATTTGCTAGCTAGAAGACTTCAAATACACCTTCAGAATGGCATTTCTGCACTGCCAAACCTCAGACACACTGAAAGAACTCCACTACTAATCTGCCAGAATTACAAGATAGAAAAATTAAACATGAGGTAGAGGGTGGATCATGAGAATGGTGCCATTATATCATATCCAAAGTTCATTCACTACTCTGATATGGTAACCTTAATTAATTAATATATTAATTACATTAATGACAAAATCTTACACTAAAGTCCTGATCTAAAGCTCTCTCTTCCCAGTGCAAATTAGCTCCAGGGGAAACTTCCATAGAATTTAAAAAAAAAAAAAATCCAGAACCACTAGGAATTAAAGGCCATGCCATAATTCAGTTCTCAAAACATAGCATGCCACCCCACGTAGGCAGAATACGAGGTGAGTGAAAAGAGCACACTGTCAGGTTCAGCCCGGCTCAGTACATGCCAGGCAAGCTAGCCGCCATTCCACCCAGCTAGTTTCAAGCGCGCCTGGTCAGCTTCCTTGCCTCAGGTGCAGGCAAGTGAAAGAGGAAGTGCTAACCGCAAGTTAACTACTGGCAGGTGGTGGCAATTAGCCTGCAGCAAGGATTCAATTACCTTGTAACAAGCGGGACTTCCCCCAGCCACCACAGGCATGCAGCCGACAATAGCAACAAAGAGCCCCGCAGTTCAAGCCACAATCAGCCGCCCATCAACCGCAATTGTGAGTCAGCCTCAGGGGACCTGCCTTGCGAGCAAGACGGCCAAGAAACAAAGGACCCTGACTGAACCTGCCATCGAACTGAGGGGGGGAGAGCCGGAGGCGAGAGGCAGGCCTTGCAAAGCGTGGGAATGGGTTGCCTATAAAACTACTATGTAATCTGTGCCAAGCCAACCCTGGCTTTGTTTGTAACTACCTGCATTATACCCGAGTAAACTTCTTTGACTGAACCTGTGTTTTGTGAGAGTTTCATTTGGCACTGAATGGGGCAACTCTTACACACACATCTCTCTGGCCCCAGGTAACACAGACATACAATTTACAAGACACCATTCTAGTAAAAGGCTACTATGGTCAAAGACACATTGGATACAAAGAGGGAGGGTCCCACATGGGAGTGGTAGACTTCACAGAAAAAGCATGTTTTGCAAAATCTTTGTCTCTTGAGCACAGACGTGAATTTTGCTAACTCTTCTTCACCTAAAATAGAGCTGCCAGATCTGGGCTACAAAAACCCTGGACATATGAGATGACAACAAAGAGTTTTCTGTATCTTCTTGTTGTCAGCTGGAGTTTTGCAGTTCAGAGCTGACAGTCCACTCTGGGATTGTCCACAGCTGGGA
Organism: Liasis olivaceus; assembly: GCA_030867105.1. Taxonomy (NCBI): domain Eukaryota; kingdom Metazoa; phylum Chordata; class Lepidosauria; order Squamata; family Pythonidae; genus Liasis; species Liasis olivaceus. The sequence continues at coordinate 65,054,132 of CM061351.1, forward strand.
CCCCAAGGCAGAGGCTATTGCCATTTAGGAGGCTCTGATGGCTTTCAGAGGTGCTGCTTCACAGATAACAAGCAGGAAACTGTTGAGATTGCTGCTTCTGCACCAGCCCCCCTGCAGCACAGTAGCTTCCCTGCCCCAGCTAGCAGTTGAATTAGACTTATAGCACTGGGTGATTTTTAATCTGCCTTTACTTGGTATGGAGCCAGAATGGCTTGGAGTTCATGGCCATCATCACAGCTATGAACCTAATCCAGATCATCAGGTGGTCACATGTTTGATTTTTTTGTTTTATTCCTGCCATGGTTGGTCTATTCTCTGATCACCTTTGAGCTTCACAAATTGGTTTATTTCAACAAAGCTGATCAAGTTGCCTCAATCATAATGCATCCTAATTGCTTTGCTTAGTTGACGTTTTTATGCAAGAATTGGAATAAAATCAGAACATCATGTCTCTGGTGGCAATGTCTATTTAGTTACTTATTTATACTATCCTTGATCTTAGCCAAAAATCCAAGAAATGATAAAGTAGTATGACACAAATCATTAGTTAAATCACTCAAAATTGCAGGCAATTGGCACAGCTTATATAAGCTTAGTTACTTAATCAGTAAACAAATAAATAAACTTATTGTTAGTTACAAGATTTAGTATGCTATTGAGCTCTTCTAAATAATGTCTTCTAACAATTATCTTTTTGTCAGCAGAAATTACAATTTCCTCAAATAATTATTTCAAAACAAGCCTTTGATTTGGCTAGCAGCACATATACTGATTAATATTACAAGTTCTTCTCAATATATGTATTTGCTTGCTACATTTTCACTTTCCTTTGTTAAGTTTCCATAAGTAGTTAAAATAAATTAATTCATGTTGCCAACTCTTTTGTTATAGAACTTCATGAGATGCCTAAATTTTCCAAACATTTAAACTAATTTAAACTAACAAGAAGATACAGAAATACTTCTCATGATAGACCTTCACCTGCTGTTTTTGTAGAATGGTGTCTACAGTGTGATAAATAACTAATTTTCCTTTTAACATGATGTTTAGATATTTAAAATTTAGACTTTATTTTTCATTGTATGTGGTTATACTAAAAATAATAGTACAAAAATGAATATTTACTTTAAGTTATTAATTATTTAATATAGATACTTTAATATGGACACTTACAATCCTATAACGTTAGAATTTTAAAATTATTGAATATCCTTTCTGCAGCTCAGAAAGGATATTCTGCATTTGTTCCATTAGTAAGCTAACTTAAAATCCATCATTTATTATAGATCCACCAATATATCAGCATTTCAATTGCTCATAAATAAAAGAAACTCTTTATTTTTTTATAATAAAACATTTTTGCTTGCATTTAGAGCTGAGCATGGTGATTTAATGAAGCTTTGAATGAATCATTCTGCCAAAGTAGATCTTTGTATCAAACTGCCAAAGACATTTAATTTATCAGATCAAATCACGAGCATTTCAAGGAGCTCTTGATTTAGTGGCTTTTCGGCTGCTTCTGCCTTCCTTAAACAATGCTGCAACTTTACTACCATATGTGAACAAGGTATGGAGGCTGACTAGGGTAGCAGGTTTTCTGACACTGAGATGAATAGCCAGTCAATGAGTTTTATGACCCCACCAAACCTGGCCTATCACTTGGGGGAGGGACATGTCCAAGGTCTCTAGTCTCCTAGGGTCACACTTCTGCTAGGATTGACTTACATACCTTTGATAAGAGAAAATGAAGAAAGATAATTCTGTTCCTCTTGCTGTTGTTGTTTGTTCTTTTTTACCTTTCCACATGTAATTTATTCTTCTATATTAGCACAAAACATAAGCAGTCCCTGCTGGATCAGACTCCTGGCCCATCTAGTCCAGCTGTCTGTTCTCACAGTAGCTATCCAACTGCACAAGGAAGCCCACTAGTCTCCCAGCAGATGGCCTTCAGAAGCAGTCACACTGCCATCAAGGCCAATAGCCATTGATCCCCTTGAATTTTGAGTAATCTCTGTTCACACTCAACTTGGAATCTTTGACTTAATCCAAGATATGAATTTTGGAAAGACTTTTATAATAGCAGTAAAAACAATTTATACATCACAGAAAGTGCAAATTATTGTGAATGGAGAGCTAACCAAACCATGTAAGATGAAAAGGGAACAAGGCAGGGTTGTCCACTGTCTTCCTTGCTGTTTATTCTAGTTCTGGAGGTTTTGAACAGAGACATAAGGAGTGATGAGAAGATTTGCAAATTTAAAAAGAGTTATATAAGTTAAGAGCCTTTGCACATGACTTGGTATTAGTGTTGGAGGATTCATTTAAGGTTAAGTTGAAAGAATTAGGTGTATTGGCGGGTTGTAAAATTAATAAAGAAAAGACTAAAATGTTAACAAAAAATATGAAAAAACAGGAACAAGACGAATTGATGAATAAAACTGGCTTTCAGATGGAAAAGAACGTTAAATATTTGCTGGTGTATCTGACAAATAGTAATTGTATGTTATTTCAAAATAATTCTGTTAAGACTTGGAATGATATTAAGAAAGATATGTTAAGATGGGAAAAATTACAATTGTCACTGTTGGGCAGGATTTCAGTAATCAAATGAATGTTTTGCCTAGGATGTTATTTTTGTTCCAAACAATACCTGTGATGACAACTGATCTCCCATTTAAGCAATGGCATAAAGATATCTCTAGATTTGTGTGGCAAGGTAAAAAACCAAGAATTAAGTTTAAACTATTACAAGATGCAAAAGAGAGAGGAGGTTTCGGCTTCCGAATTTGAAAGTCTATTTTGCAGCTTGTTGTTTGGCTTGGATGAAAGAATGGATGACTCTGAGAAACAAAAGGTTATTGGAACTAGGGGGACTTGATTTAAAATTTGGGTGGCATGGCTATTTATTGTATGATAAAGTTAAAGTTAATGTAGATTTTAAAAACCATTTTATTAGATGTGCAATCCTGAGAATATGGAACAGATATAAATTTAGGTTGTCCCCAAAAGGTGTTTTGCGGCTGTCTCCACAAGAAGCTTTTTATAGAAGAGAAATGATAACAAAATATAAATGGTTAACTTATGATGATGTACTGGAATTTTCGCAAAGGGATTTTAAATTGAAAACAAGAGAGGATTTGTTAGCAGAGGGATATACATGTCAATGGTTTTCTTATCTTTAACTACAAGAAAAGTTTAAAATAGATAAAGAGGTTTATTGTTTTGAAGATGCCAAGACTGAATTTGAAATAGAATTATGTACTAATGACGAACATGTAATTGCAAAGATGTATAAATTTTTATTGAAATTTGAGACAGAAAATGAACAAGTTAAAGAGTGTATGATAAATGGGCTAAAGAATTTGGTTATAATCTACAATTGGAACAATGAGAAAATATGTGGCAGAAAGGACTAAAATTTATGCTGCGTTATAATTTCAAAGAACATTTTTACAGAATAATGTTTTGCTAGTATATGTCACCAGAAAACTTATCTAAAATGTATAAAGGTATGTCAAATGTATGCTGGAAATGTGAACATGAAGGAACATTTTACCATCTTTGGTGGACTTGTAAAAATGCTGAAATATTTTGGACTGAGATTCATATCTGTATACTGAAGATTTTGAAGATCAATATACAGTCAAAACCAGAGACTTTTCTTTTAGGTTTGATGGATAGACTCATGAAACTTTATTTTTATATATGATAACAGCACAAGATTTTTATATGCACAGAGATGGAAAGACAAGATCTTATCTACAGTGAAAGAATGGTTGGTGAAGTTGATGGAGTTAGCAGAAACGGCAAAATTGAAAGCATTGATTCATAAGACATTGTGTAATTTTAATACAATCTGGAAACTTTTTTGGGACTTTTTTCAAGTTGCTGAAAAAAATGAAGCTTTGTTGTATGAATTTGATGATTAGAAATAATATGGATTAATAGAAAAAACAGAAGTTGTTTTTTAAACTTAGAGTAATAGCTGGATGTATATCGTTCCTTATATCTGTTGCGAGAAGGGTCAGAAGTAATTTTCTTTCTTTCTTTTTGTTCTTTCTTCTCCTTTCTGTACTTCTAATCTTTGCTATTCTACCTGTTTTCAACTTTTCTTATTTTTCTTAATATTGGTTCTTGTTAGTTTTTATTGTTTTTTCTCAAAACTTCATAAAGTTATTATAAAAAAAGGGAACGTTTGAGTTAATCCCTGTTCACACACAGGAATTTATCTGATCAACGATCAGAGCAATAAAAGAGTTGGACAGCAAAATTATACTACAATAATATAGCATAATAAAACCACAATAAAATATGTAAAATTCTAATGGCATAACATATAGCATAATCCTTGTTGACGTTTCATTCTCATTTCCTTCATTTTTAACAATTTTCTCTAGTTTCTGTGTGGGACCTGCTTATCTCTGTTTTGAGTGAGTAACTCTCGTGTGAATGATTCTTCAATAGTGCGCTGCTATTAAAGTATTGTTTGCATAATATATGTATTTCTATATACCATAATACAATATATATTCAATACAAGTAATGCATACATTTCAGACTCATATTTTTTTTTTTTTTGGTTACAAAATAGCATAGAGCTTAGCTTGAATAAAAATAAATATTAATAAACTAAAGCATATCAGTGGCCACAATGGAGATTGGCAGCAAAGGGCAAGATACAGGGAAGTTCTGAACACTGCCTATTTTTTTAAAACAAGCCCCCCCCCCCCCGCCACTTTCTGTTACTCAAGCAGCAAGTGTCAGTGTAATGTAGGTGAATGACAAGCTAATCAGTGGTTGCTTGTCAGGTTGACGGGAAGTTTGTGGAGAGTGCCAAAAAGTTTAGTTCTGGAAGTATATTGCCATAGAAGCTAATCATTCCATTTAATTCTGTATTGGTCAAACCCCACTTCAAATACTGTGGCAATTCTGGGCACACTTAAGAAGGATTCAGAGAAATTGGAACAAGTTCAGAGAATGGTAATAGGGACAATCAGGGGAGTAGAAACAAGGTTCAGTGAAGAAGGACTGAAAGAGCCGGAAATATTCAGCCTTGAGAAAAGAAGACTGAGTGTTGATCTGATAGCACTATTAGATATCCTGTTCTTTATTTCCCTAACCAAAGAATAATGGTTTTAAATCAAAAGAAGGCATATGCTAGCTGAATATTAGGAAAATTTCAAAAAGTAAGAACAATTTGATATTGGAACTAATTACCAAGAGAGGTAATGGTCTACATTGGATGTGTTCAATCAGAGGGTAGACATCCACCTGTTGGGAATACTTTAATTTGAATTCCTGCACTGATCAGAGGGCTGGACAATGGTCTAAATGGCCCCTTCCAACACTTACATTTCTATGAGATCATGGCAGAAGAGAGGGATTTTATAATCCATTTCCCTCCATGCTTTCTTACTTCTGCCTCAATGATTAGCCTGAGTCACTCTTTCCAGTAGCATCAAAGGTGTGGCAATGGAAGTAGAATCCATACTGTCATCCCAGAAGCATATAGATAGCATTGCTTTCGATTAGTTTAAGCAGGCACACTATCATATCAGTACAGAATTAACTGTGGTGAGATTGTAAAGCATATCAATATATCATCCATGATTTCACATGGAAGAAGGTAGGACTACCTTGATCTGGATGAGTTTCTCTTTGCTTGTGAACCTATACACACCATGAACTCCATGTGGACAAGTTCTCTGTGATTTCATGGTGACCAGCAATGATGCCAACATAATGATAGTGGTATGTGATGCCTTCACAATAATCTACTGCTTTGCTCAAAAACTCTATCTGGTTGTCTGGGGCACTATGTTTGTGTGAATGGGAAAACAGAGTAGGCTACCAATGAATCAGCCAGTGCCACCAGTGCAGGTTACTTCATAGAGCTGTGTCACAAAATTGCAAGCTACTTTCATTGCAAAGGAAAGTTGATATGCAAGAGAGAGGGTGGACCTCCCAGAGCGCTGATTCTGGATGTGATGATTTAGTGGAACTTCAGATAGATGCATGACCATTAAGCATCAATGGGCAATCCTTGAGTTAGCTTTAGCAGTTCAGCAGGCATGAGTTGGACACCATCTCTCTGATCAAGTTGGTCTTCAAGCCTGTCCTGCCTTTTCTTGGGCCCACCAATGCTTTAGTCCTTAGTCAATGTTTCTTTTTTGAACTAGTGGATAGACAGTTAATGTTTGGCCAAAGCTTCAGCCCTGGGAAGCCTCTGTTCTCACTAGCACAGAACCTGAATCAGTTGAGTGAGTAGTCAGTAGCTAGCTGGAACCACAGTTCAGGGAGAGGATGTATACAATGGCCGACAATTCTTGAGGAAGCCTGGTAAGGTAAAAATAGAAGAGGAAACTTTACTTTCTCCAGGTGGCAGTTTCACAAGCAAATGCTCTGCCCAATCTCCCTGAACAGCAGCAAGGGCAAAAAGTAAGCACACTATCAATGTTTTCAGCATGGCTAGAGATATGGTATTCTTAGCTGGAGCTCAAGACATCCAGATCAGGAAGATGAACAATAGAGAGTGATGGATAACAGTAATCCAGATATGGCAGGAGCTGCCCATGGCTGTCCAGAAGACCTGCATGCTGCCAAACATTGTTTCAAATGAGACGGTTTCATGCTTTCCTGGGACCTGAATTGGTAGAGCAGCTTTTAAGCCAGCTTCCTCCTGGGGTGCTCAAAGCTGGTACTGCAGACAGAATGAGTTCCCATTCTCACTCTGCTGCATGCTGATGCCATTTTTAAAACTGTGGTTTTGGTTGACATTTGATTCTGCCATGCAAGAAATCTTGCAGCTCTGTGCAGGCTTTGCATTTGTTGGGGGGGCAAACTTCAACTCCCAAGTTTTAAAATTTAAACAAGAGGTTAACCTTAGCAATCTTGTGCCAGTGTTACATTTTCTGTGAGGCTGCTGCCAACAAAAGTATGAAAGTTCAGCTCAATCCACACTGCTCCAAATAGGGACTCAGAATTGATTAGTATTGCAGTGTTTCTCAAACTTGGCAACTTTAAAATGTGTGGACTTCCACTCCCAGAATTCCCTAGCCAGCATGTTAAAGTTGAAGTCCACACATCTTAAAGTTGCCAAGTTTGAGAAACACTGGACAGTCAGAGGTAAAACCTTTCTTTTCTTCTTGAGGCTCGAGATCTTTCTCCCAAATGCTTACTGTTTACAAGAAAAGAAGGAAGCCTTGACCTGAAAACTTTACTTCCAGACTCTAAAGTTGATTGCATTTAAGCAGAAGAAGCAAAGCTTATTGGTTTGGGACCCAAAAATTTATTGCTTTTAAGACTAGAGTACCATTGTGAATGAGCCTTTTTCCTGAAGGCATATTGCTTGAAAAATAGAGAACAAGGCTAATAAGCCTTGCCCCCCCCCCCCAAAAAAATTATTGCTTTTAGGAAAAGTGAGCAAAGCTGTCAATAGTTCTTTCTCCCAAATGTGTACTGCTTTAAAGAGAAGGACCTCCACCAACCTGCTTGTCTGCCAGCTTGCCTGTCTGTGCCAACAGTACACAGTACAATCCAGCTGAGCTCTCTGACAGCACTATTCCAATGAACGGAAGTGTGTGTGTTTTGCTTATGTGTGACATCTTAAATCTCTTGCATCTGTCAGAATCTGCCTCCAGCAACTCTAGAATCTATCTGGAATAACATTAGGAAGTGAATCCTCTCAGAAGAACATCCCTTCCAATCTGTAACATACCATATTACCAGAAGCCACAAACTTGGGAATTAATATCATGGTCATTCTTGTTCATGAGCCACCTTCTATAACATTCCATAAAGAAATATGCCTGCCAATTTTTTAAGAAGTATGCAAAGCCTGGCAGCCAAGAAAGCAAATGAACAGAGCATGAAAGGATAATTCTTAAATCTTTAAGGTCTCGGTTTTGGGAACCCTAATATACATTGCACAAGGCACTTGGGTTTTTTTACTGTCCTTCTCAGAAGAGACTTTTTACTTCTTCCTAGCATTTTTCCCACAGGTGCAGGGTCCACTTTTTTCAGATCAACCAAATGTTGATCTATTGGTTGCGATGGAAATTTACTGACCTGCTTGTCACCTGAGCCTGACATTGTGGACTGAGAGAGAGAGATTGACCCACAGTCAACGAGCTGGCTTTCACACCTGGAGACTAAGCCTTGCAATGTAATTTTCTCTCTTGAATCTCAAAAAAGCAAGGGGAAAATAAGTTTTTAAAAATTGATTAAAAATTTAAAAGTTTGATGCTTTCTCTGCTGATTCAGCACAACTTCTGTATGTACTCTTTGCTGGACAATTTGAAAGCTGCTATGGTGTTATTTCCTCATTCAGGTTATCTCTGACTTAATAGCAGTGCAGGAAGAATATTTTAAAAATGTATTGTGTGTCAGGTTCAGCCGGCGTTGCACGGCTAGGAAATTCCCCAGGCGTGCTTTAGTCAGTTTCACCGCTCGAGCGCTAGCGCAGAAAGAGGAAGTGCTAACCTCAAACTAATGAATGAGCCACCTGGCGCCTCTTCACTAATCTGGAGCGGATGCATTGTGTTAACGCCAGAGGGCTGCAGGCACTATGGACAAAGGAAAGAGCCGCAGAATTGAGGAAGAGCAATCAGCGCACGAGGGAACGCTCCTGGCTGTGTGCGTGACAGAAGCCCAACGAAGGCAATGACCACGCCAAGGGCTAACAACAATCAAAGAACAATGGGACTCAGGCTGAACCTGCCATCTGGACAATTAAGGGGGATTATTGGGGCGCTGATAATCCGCAGTCTGTAATGTGATTGCGGGGCGAAACCGCGGGAAGGGGGGAGGTATAAAGGAACCAATGTATTGTACCAAGCCAGTCCTGGCTTTGCTTGTAACTGTTGCGTTATGCTTGAGTAAACCTCTTTTGTGAACCACATGTGCCACGGGAGTGTTCTGTTGATGAACGGGACAAGATCTTACATTGTGTTGGATACACAAATGTATCCAGATAAAATTTTGCATGTTTGTTGTCTCTAAAGAGTTTACCATTCCACCTGCTTAAATCCCATTTTACCCCCCCCCCCTCCCCAACCACACACACAAAGAAATGGCTGGAATCATTTTGGCACTTTCCCATTTTAGCATATGCTAATGCAGCTTTTTCTGAATTGAATGTCAAATTTTGAAGGTCAAATATTTTTTTCCTCAAAATTCCAAATCCCCCAAAATAACCAAATCAAATAAAATCATGTCACTTCCAAATCTTGAATCTCCAGTTTGAATTAGTTCTGGGCTGATTCACACTAAAGTAAAACATCTAAATTGGATGAAATAGATGTGGGCCACAAAAGCTTATGCCACAATAAATTGGTAAGTATTTCAGATGCCACAAGTCTCTATTGCTGATGTTTGTTGCAACAAACAGTAGATTTAGAAACAGATTTCCAATTATACCAAATTCTTTCTTTTATCAGCTTCTCCATGCAAAAGCACATTTTTTTTCATATATTAATAGATGAAAAATGTTGAAGAAAAACAAATGGAGATAGTGGAAAGAATAAAAATGTTGCTTGCTGTTCTTTCTGAGCTCAGGTCATCAGCAAGACAAAAGATGAGAGAGTCACCTTTCTCTCTCTCTCTCTCTCTCTCTCTCTCTTCTTATTGAATTGGTTGTTGCTTTCTTTTTAAAAAATTTAGTACCACAGCTCCCAACCAACAATCCCTGTCATGCTGGGAATATATCAAGGAAAATGGAAGTCTTTCAATCTTGCAAAGCCACCAGGATACCATCTCAGCTAGTGCAGAATTGGAAATGACAATTGACATATTTGATTGAGAATTGATTGCCCCTTCCTATTCTAGTACTTTATTTTTTATGGAAATGTCTCAAGAAACATGAAACCATTTTAATTTAACTGCAAATACTGGGAAGCTGTTGAATTTTTCAAGTGATTAAAAGCGTTCATTATTCAGCCTGAGGGGGGTGGGGGATCAAATATTTCTAATATTTCATGCACACAGAAAGACAGGTTGTCAAGCTGCATTGTTTAAGTGAAATGTGTTATACTTCCCTCATGTAACTGAATTTAGATAGGGTTATCAGCATATTGTATGTTGGATATCTGCAAGAACATCCACTGGAGTTATGGTGAAAGACAGCTCTTCAGTCTATGCAAAGAGAGTCTGGGAATAATTTATGTTCAGTCTGCTGCAATTTTAATTAGCACAGAGACAAGCAAGGAAAGGAAAACTCAGACGTTGTCAAAAATAGAAAAGCTCACTAGTTTGTAAAATTCGGTTCTTAATTATACCAAAATAATCAACCTGGAGTCATCATTTTAAAAATCATGGACTAATTAGGCTATATCTTCCATAATTATGTCCTATCCATGACAGTTTTGTTAGTGGAGAACTGTTTTCCTTCTACCATCTGAGACCACTCTCTCTACCATGTTATTCAACCAAAAAACATTTGAAATTATTCATTAATTTGCTAATTAGCCAATTAGAATTGAACATTACATTACTTCAATACAGAAACTTTGTTTATTGTGGCATTCAGTTGAGCATGCTTACTTTAGAGTGCAATATCAACAGAATATTTCAAATATGTTTAGGAAACAGCTTTAATTATGGGCAATTCAATATTCTATTGAGAACATAAAATACATCAACAGTGGACTTAATTCAATTACCTTGAGGCAGCTATTCCTTAACTTCCTCCATGGTTTCTTTTTATATGTTTATAAGGAACTAAAGTAAGGAAAAGTTAATGTAAAGTGAGGAAAATAACCTTGAGGGTCTTCTGATTCCTCTGTTTTCTTTTCAAATGATTAACCATGTAAGTAATGTAGCAGATGCCCTGTGGAGAAGTAGGTGGAATTAAAAATTCCCAATTATTAGGACATGAACCAAAGTGGGGTCTTGAACTGGCAAACTACAGAGAGGATTCAAAAGGGATTAATTCTGTGTTCAAAGGAATAAAGTACAGCAATAGCAGGGAAACCATGGCCTGGGTGCATCATACCCACTCTCCCAGGTCTCCCCATCCAGCCCTTTTAGGTTCCCAGTGAGTAACATCCTGCTTACTTAGAAAAGGGTAAGAGGAAACAGGAGGTCAGACTCTCCACTAAAAGAATCCTGAGCATTTGGTGAGGAAATGGGAAAGAGAAATTGCATTGCTCAGTTACTTGGGAAAGAGCTGAGAGCAACAAAGAATTCCTCTGTGCATTTTAAAAAGGCTCCTATTTATCTGTGCAAGGAAAGGGATGGGTATTAGCCAGATCACACCAACAGCTTTGTCCCTTTTCATGCAACATTGCGACATATAGAAAAGGGTGAGATTTGCATCAGAGAACTGTGATGTTCTCAGGTCTTTCTGACACCACTGGTGTTAGCTCTTCTTCATGGAAGAAAATGAACTTTTCTTCAGTTTCCGTTATGTTTAGTTTCTTTGCATGCACTGAGAAAAGAGTTTTACTTTCTTAATACAGGAAGAAGAAATGCAGGAAGATCAGTCATTCTGGCAAGGAGACTTAATTATACTTACAGGCCAGATTAGTGAAGTGTGTCCCATTCTGCAGAAGTGGATCATGTGTCGGGTTCTTGAGACAGGTTTTGAAATCTGTTGGAAAGCTGCTTATCATACTGCCCAGTGGTCTTTCAGCCTGAAGTAACAAAGATACTGTAGACTTTGGGTATGATTTGGTCTGGGACAAACTCAACATCTCTCATATTGATCATGAATTGGACTCTGCAATTAATTCATTCTTCACAGTCTTATTCAGATGATTTCAGCCGCTGAAACCTAGCGATGAGACCCTGCTTGCCCTGGGTATCTGTGCACAGGGCTCAACTTCAGGAAGATGGCTTAGTATGCATAGCTACAAGTGCTAAGTAGGCCCACCTTAAAATAGTGCTGTATCTGCCAATGTCTAGGGAGGATGATGTCACATTTGTAATAGTGGAGAGGAGGGGGCAGGACCCAAGCTATTCTGCATGGTGAGAAAGTAACACAAAACAGCTACTGTATTACGTATCTGCATTAATTATCTTAGACGCTTTAAATTAATTCTCAAGGGGAACTGTAAGCAAATCTAAGGTGCTTGTTTTGTTGGTTTGCTCCTTGACTCCTAGAGACTGCCTGGTAAGTCCCTGCAATTTTCTTGGCAACATTTTTGGAAGCGGCTTGTTATTTCCTTCTTTCTAAGGCTGAATCACAGTCTCATAGTCTCCTGGTTTCTAGTCCACTATCTTTAATCATTACACTAAACTGATTCTCAAAATATAAAGAACAAGATCCATATTATTAAATGAACTTACAATCATGTAATCTGTTAAAAAGGTGAAATCTGTTTGCCATATATTGTATAATACAATTAATGTTGTCAACGTTGCCAAAACAATTAAACATCCTTTATGATTAAATTATCAAACTACATATGGGTAGTCCTCACTTACCAATAGTAACTGGGACTGGGAACTCCATTGCTAAGTGATGCAGTCGTAAGGTGACTTATGTGACTGCGCTGACTTACGACAGCAGTTCCAGTAGTCCCAGTTGTTGTTGTTAGGCAAATCCCATGTAGTCGCAGCATCCTGCGGTTATGTGATTGCCATTTGCGACCTCCTCCCGGCTTCCCCATTGAGTTTGCTTGTCAAGAAACTGGCAGTGAAAGTCACAAATGGGGACCATGTGACCGCAGGACACTGCAATGTTGTATTGTGAACTGGTTGCTGAATGCCCAAAATATGATCACGTGACTGTGGGGGCACTGCAATGGTTGCAACTACAAGGAGCTGTCGTAAGTACCCCTCATTTAGCACCATAACTTTGAATGGTTGTTGAATGAGTCGACATTAAGTGAGGATTACCTGTAATACAAAGCAAGAAAACAAAAGTTTTCATGAATGAAATTGAGAGATCAGTTCTCTCATTAATGTTAAACCCTCTTTCCTATGAGGGTCAAACCCTAAATGTTATTATCTGACCAAATTGTTAAATTTTCTAATCTGAGGATAAGAAGTCAGCAAATGCCATTCAGTTGATTAAATAATAGCTAACAACCAGAGAATTGTGACTCCCCTTTTTTAAAGCAAAGAAAGAATATTCCAAAAATGAAAACATTTCTTAATTAATGAGATGTACATATTTTATATTGTCATTCAGTCCTGCTGAGATTTTTGTGCTCAATTTCACAATCTGTTCTGCTTTGTTTTAAATAATATTTTATGCAAAGACTACTTCTCCAATTGAAGTTGCCTATGAGATGAGTTACTCAATTTCAGTAATGCTTGAGCAAAGATAGAGAATTTATTCATTCATTGAAAGTTGATGCTTTGAAGCAGATGGAGAAGTAGTTGTATTAACAACATCCCTCAAGTTTTTTTCTTTCCCTTTATTTTACTGAAAATCATATTTATTTATTAGTTTTAAATCCCACTTGTTATAACAGGAACTCAAGGCAGCATATATAGTGGCCCCTACTCCTATTTTTCCCCACAACAACTCTGTGAGGTAGGTTGGACCAAGAGTGAACCATCCAGAGAGTTCTGTGGCTGAAGGTGAACTAGAGCCTGGGTCTCCCTGCACCTAGTCCAATACCTTAACTTCTACCCCACAGTAGCTCTCAAAGCTTTATGATTGAGTATGCACAACTTTGCATGCACCTTTCACACATACATGCATTTCAGTTTTGTTCTTTGCTGTAGGTAGAACACATTACTTTATCTCTACTTAAAGTAATTAAGCAAAACATTTGTAAAAGGAAGAAAAGGATACTCAGATGTTAATTTAATTTAGCTTGACCTAGATTGGGTTTGGTAGGAATTAACAGCACTGTTAACCCAAAGAGTTGCAAATACTCTACATATTTTAATTTATAACTGTTTTATATTTTTATTTTTAATTGTATAACATTTTAATATATCATTGTATAATCTAAGATGCAGGGAATGAAGGAAGGACAGAGGAATTCCACTGCCTGATATACACAGGTTGCTTATGACTCCACTCATCAACATGTCAACTTGAAATTACCTATAAGGCTTCCCTAAAAACATGGACTCCATTAATAAGCATTCTGAATTTTGTGGTTCATCTCAGAGAGGATGATGCCCTTGCCATCTGATAAGGAAATTAATCTTCAAGGCATAAACAAAATAAGAAAGAGCAGCTTCCTAAGTGATCATTATAAAGTTTAAAAAGTAGGTCACTTTTCACAAAGACATTCTCCACTGGAATGCATTTTAACCTTTCAAGTTAGCAAGCATCAAAGGATTCTATTACAATACTCTAAAACCACAGAATTCCAGTAGTCCTTGTATGGCCTACCTCAAAGGTTTTTGTTGTTGCTGCTGTTGCTTACTGCTTCCATTCATTGTTGAGAGCCTGCATGGTAAAGTGACTCAACCCTAATCATTATAGCAGTGGACCAGTTCTGGAATGACCCAGTGCTAGATCCACACTAAACTCCTAGGTGACTTTGGACCACTGAGGAATTCTCAGTCTCAACCATCTTTACGGCATTTTTCTTCAGGGATAAACATTAGGGAAGGGCATGCCTCTTAGAATCCTGGAGACAATTAGGAAAGTCATTGAAAAAAAAGGCTATAAGATTACAAAGCTGTTATATAAAACTACTGTGGTGCAATTATATTTGGAATGCTACACTTGTGGGGCATCTTGGGGAAGTACTCCCCAGACAAATTTGAGGGTGCATCTGTACTCAATGGCTCCTGCTTGAAGAGTGGGTAGCAGCCATGGATAGGAGGGCCATTGCTCAGGTTCATCTTGTGCACCAGTTGCACTTGTTTCTGGACTGGGAGGTCCTACTCACAGTAACCTATGCCTTAGTCAACCTTTGGCTGCATGGGGTTGCACCTAAAGGGCATTCAGAAGCTACAAATGGTCCAGAATGCTGTGGCGCAGGCAGCTTTGTATGCTTCATGTTTTGCCCATTTGATGCCTCTGTTCCACGAGCTGCACTGGTTCCCAATGGACTTTCAATTGCAATTCAAGGTGCTAGTTGTCACCTATAAAATCTCTGTGGCACATGGCCAGGATACTTGCAGGACCTCCTTTCTCCAATTGTTTCTCTTTGCCCCACCTGTCTCAGCAGGGTTAGCCTGCTCCCAGTCCCTTCTATATGAAAATGTCATCTTGTGGGGCTTAGGAGTCATGCCTTCTCTGCAGCAGTGCCTGTCCTGTGGAACAACATCCCCCCAGAGATCTGGATGGTTCGAGGCATTGAACTCCTGGATGTCCCCTCAGTCACTTGGGCTGGAAGGTTAACCAGACTTGTTGGTGGATTTGTTTTGGATTGAAAATGGAATATTTTTAGACCCAGGTATATTTTATATTATCATTATTATGATGGTGAATTATTTTTTCCTTTGTGTGTAGCCCAAAGTCACTGTTGTGAGATGGGCAGCTATATAAAGCATTTAAATAAATAATTACATCTTTAAAAGACACCACACAATTAGAGAAAGAACTGAAAAGAAAGGGGGAAATGATGAGAGTACTGGCTCACCACAGGATTGTGGGAGGTATAGTCCAAAGCTGCTCTGATAAAAGATATAAAATTATACATAGTGGAGAGAAAGCATATAGCTAGGGTTTTTTTTTCAGTAAGTAAAATGATCAGATGCAAAAGAGGAATAGAGATCCACAGCTATACAGGAAAAGGAATTTCCACAGATGACAAGTGACATTTGCAGAAATCCTACACAATTATGAAATGTGTCCCTGTCCTTCTTTGCATCTGGTTGCCTTACTTGGAAGGCTGGTTCATCAGAACATCTGTGGATACTGATTGACAGGTGATTTAGAGAATGTAGAACTAAGTTCTTCTCCTCATGCATAATCATGACAGCTGTAGGTAATACTATCATTCAAATACATCAGGCCTTTGAAAACTCTATGCTGAGTAGCAACGGAATGGCAAGTTCTTGCATTTCTGAGCTAGTTTTCTTAGGGCTCTTTATTTATTTGTGACTGAAAATTAAAGCTAACAGATACAATACAATAAAAGAAGATAAGACCTGGTAAACAGAGTCAAAAAAATTAATAACATGAAATAAAATAAGTAAGGAGCCTTCTGGGCAGCTGTAATTAGCCAATCATATCCAAACTTAGATCCAGCAACTTCTTATAACAATACAAGTTGAGCAATATTTGGCAACCCCTCCTAGAAATTCCTGAATTTATGGTATGCTAATAAAAGGAGCGTATTCTCTTCTACAATGGTTAGTAAAGAGGGGTGTTTTCTGGGCTGGAAAAATCCCAATCACTGTAAGATGGCAGCAAAGAGATACATAAACTCTAAATCTTCACTGCCATCTAGTGGTTATCTGGATTTTTCTAACCTAGATCAGGTAGCTCAGAATTTCTGGAAATACTAGACTGCGAGAAGTAGCAATTGGACTAGATGAATCTTGGGGTAATTCAATACGGTCCCTCTCGCACTTTTATATTTTTGTTTACATTAAGTAGAGTTATTTCTGTGCTCATCTTTTAAGTTTTATAAATGGATATCATTATCCTGTTTCAGGATGCATTATATGAATTGCTCCTGAAGAGATTGTATTTTGAAGATGCTAGACTTTATTTATGATAGAAGTTTTTCACTTAAGGGTTTATCAGTTAGTTAGCTGGAACCAGGATTAGGCCTTTACTCATAAAATTCTCTAATTGTCCTCTGTGTAATATACACACATAATATGGTGTTAATTGCCATGCATTATTAACCAGAGAACAAAATGCAAACTTAAATAGCTTTGGGGGCAAATGAAATGCTTACAATAAAGAAATTTCTGTTTTCCATTGCAACATTTAAAGAAGACAAATACTGTTAGCATTCAACTATTAGCTCCTTCTATATTATAAGGGCTGTCTTGTTACTTAGAAGTAAAAAAGTAATCATCATAAGGCATCCATGTTATTAGAATGAACTATTTAATTGTACTTAAGTTAAATACAACTCCATTTAATTTATGGTTACATTTTTTGCTCATGATATTGTTCCCCTTTCCTTGGCTTAAATACTGAAATTGATGTTTCTGTTTAAGAATTCACATTTTCCTTCTCAGCCTGATGACCCTCACCTCAGCTCCTAATCAATATGACAGGTAGGCTAGAGATGGATGATGCAAGGAGAGGTATGAGGAAGAATTGCCATTAAAACAAAGAGCGCAAATTTTATGTGTATGTAGTTTATTTTTTCTTAGCCTATCATAAGGCACAGGCTTCAGTGCTTCCCAAACCTTGGTAAATTACCCAGAATTGGGTAAAAGTGGTTTTTCTTTTGGTAAAGACACCCAAACCCCTACCCAGTTACAACAGGGGCATTTAAATTGATATTGCCACGTGTACTAAAATGTATTCAAAAATTTCCCAAAGTATTCCTATTAAGACAAAAATCGATGAAATTACCAATGGTGATTTGTTGAAATGACATAAAGATCATTCAATTATATTGTTTTTGTAATACTAATAGTTCTTGAGTTATGACCATTTATTCAGTGACCATTCAAAGTTATGACAGTGCTAAAGGAAGGGACTTATGACCAGTCCTTGAAATTCTGGCTGTTACAGCACCCCTGCAGTCACGTGAACAAAAATTGGGTGCTTGGCAACCAGCTTGCACTTATGACCGGTTGCAGCATCCTGCAGTCACATGATCACCATTTGAAACATTCCCTGCCAGCTTCCCACAAGCAAAGTCAATGGGGAAGCTGGCAGGGGAGGTCACACGTTACACAGGAAAGTCTCCCCTATCCACTCTGGCCTTTCTTCACTTGCACACACTGCACCTCCTTCCCCCCTTTGCTTGCACGCACACACTGCACCTCCTTCCCCCCTTTGCTTGCACACACACACTGCACCCTCCTTCCCACCTTCGCTTGGTCACATGTACCACACCCTCCTTCCCCCTTCACTCATTTGCACTCCCCCACCAGCATCCTCCTTCCCCCCTTTGCTCACTCACGTGCACCCACCAGGTTTTAGGATAATGATGGAAGAAGTTGGGGAAGCATTGGGCTAAATGCTGCAAAACAACCAAATTATCACAACTTAAGAATTTTTATTTGGTATATTTACTGTATATCTATGCAATTTTCACATTATGTATGTTGCTAATAAATGAGAGATGGACAAGAAGCCATATTCTGAGCAAAATATTAAGGACTATGATGGAAGGTTGCCAAGCGGAGACAAAATCAGACACATTAATTTACTTATGTAAAGGATGGGTGAAATGTGCATATTCATCACTACTACTGCAAGATCAAGTGATGGCTTGAATCTTGTTCTGCCATCCAGAATAACTCCAACACTTACTGGAGTCAGTTTACATATTTGGCTTAGACTCATTAAATATTGAAAAGTTAGTATCAATCATTTCTTCATTTGTCTCTGGTTTGGTTGCAATTGTCCCTTTAAGTATCTTCCACCCTGGGAGCACTCATTGCTGAGTGTTCACATCACACCTGTCTTACATCTATTCCCACAATTAGCCAAGCTCTGGCTGTCATGGGCATCATTCTTGCACCTCCTTCAGGCCCTTCCATGAGGTAGAGAGAGATTCTTTGACTTCCCCTCCTCCTTTTTTTTTCTTCTTCAATAGCACAGGTGCTTTCTGCCCTGTTACAAAGAAATAAGTGACAAGAGTTACTCAAGACATCTTTTACTTTCCTGCTATTAACTTTAGATTTTGAATTCAAGAGTGATCATGTCTATAATAGAAGTCATTTGGCTTGCTTCCCAGAAACCATTTTCCTTTCCATTTGCAAGCAACTGAGTCTAGTATTTTCCTTTTAAACTGTTGCTTTGCTTAAAACAGCTCAGGTGGAGGGAGATGGAAGTTAAAACTAAAGTGTGGATTGGAAATCTCAGTGTGGATCTGGAACATAACATATGGTTTATTTCTTTCTGTATTTGGGAAGGAAGTAGAAATGTAGCTGGTGTATCTATGCAGAAGATAAAAACACAAGCTAAGAAAACCCGGGAAGAAAGAAAGGGAACTGCATCAGTGTAATGGGATGTGGGAATGATTTTGGGAGACCAGGCAAAGAGAGGCTGCCTAGGGAATGGTCAGATAAAAGGGAACATAGCCCACAGTTGCATAGTGGGCAGAACAAAAGGCTCAGGAGGGATCCTCCCTAAGTGATTGGGCTGTAAAGGTGACAGTGGGAGAATTGTACTTTCAAACTTGCAAGATTCTATTAATGTAGCCTTACAATAAAGTAGAATTAGCTCATCTGGTCACGTTTCCTGTCTGGTCTACCTGGGAAGGCTGCCAATCAGAAACAAATCTGTATGTTCCAATCAAGACGAGATCCACAAATACATGACAAATGTCCTGTTTCTGCTGGTCATAAGCAATGGAAAATGCAGCCCTCTCTTCCCACAGAGAAATAGAAGTGTGGTCAGGAGTAGTCAGAAAGCAACAAGGAGCTATTTCTTTAATGCCAAGGATGAAGCTCTCACTTCATAGCTGGGGTGGTGTGGATAGACGATCTTGCCTTCCCCCTAAGGATTTACCTGTTATGCAGTTCAATATTTTTAGAGAAATATGCAGAAATAATAAAGCTGTGGCAGTTGTCCAGTTCAATTATGTTTGTATTTCCTCATATTCTTTGTATAGGCAATACTGCCTGTGAGGTTTAAGTATGTAATCCTAGAGCTCACATTTTTTTTTAAAAAAAGAATAAGTGTATTAGCCAGGCTTAAAGCAGATTTCTAACTGAGAACATTTCTTGTGTCCACTTTTTAGAGATGAATTAACTTTAACAATATTATGACTGCAGATCTAAGCGCTGTTCTTCTTTTTCCCTTTTCAGAAAATGGTTTTGGAATTTTGACATGCGTATAATTAGTCACTCCAATGCAGTAAGTATCACTTTAAATAAGTATCTCTCTCTCTTCTAACCCAACAGTTCTATGTAGACCTTTCTAAAATAAGTTTGGAAAGATAAACTATCTCAGAAGTAGAACGTGTGCTTTGGATGCATAAAATCCCAAGGGGATCCAGTGTGCAGGAACTCAGATAATAGAAGTAGAAAATATATACACGGAAACTTAATGAGCTAGCCTGGGCCAAAAAGTTCAGCTTTTGGGGGGAGGGGAGGAGATTTGGGAGAGAGCTCAAAATACAGAGACTTAAGATACTCATCACACTAGTTAAAAATCCTGAACAGCCAACCCCAAAACTGCCCCACTTTTTCTTGGTTTGGCGTAGATTAATGCTTTGATGTATCTACAAGATGTACATACCCATTTCATTCCTAAAGAAATGGACCCCAAATATTCAGGCCCATTCCAATGTGACTATCATGGCCATACTCTCTAAACCCCAAAGTAGGGCATAACAGCAAGCACAACTCATGTGTCCCCCACAAAAAAAACCTCATTGAGTCGCTCATTGAGTGAGATGGGCAGTGACTAAATTTGAAATATAAATAATTGCCCAAAGAAAAGATTGGACCAACATTCACAATAAATATAAGACAAACCTTTATATAGGACTTTAAATTCAATAAATGTTTCATTCTCCTATATAACCCTATTTTGTATTACTGTATTCATTTGAGTGTGTTTTATTGATGAAATAATAATGTTAAATCTTCCTATACCTAGACCCTGGTAGAAACAGCTTTGGGCAAAATTTAATACTGTTTCTTTCTAGCATTATTTTGTGGCAACTAACTGTGAGTGAGGATATTATTAGATATATGTACATGTAGATATGGAGAATATATCCTGAGATTTGACTAGTTTTGGGCCATGAGTACAGATATATGGAACATATACTGAAATATAAGTGCTTGCAGGGTGAGATAATAAGGTGAGGAAGAGCCTCTATAAAATACAGAAAATAATGAGAAATGAAATGTTAGTCTTCACTGAGCTAATGTCCATGCAATGATTGATGCTATTGTTTATGTACTGCCATGAATATACCCCAAGTTCTAAAGGGAAATATACCCCCAATTACAATCTGCATACTTTGCAAGGAATTGAACAGTATTTATTTATCTAAAATATGTTTCTGTAATTGTCTAACACTGATATGATTCCAATAGAAGAGAATATATGTAGCTCAGGGTTGAACTGTGGTTCAACCATGATGCATTCTAAGTTTGGTTGTTTGCTTACAGCATTTCATTACCCAGCTAGGTAACATCATCAATTCTGGTGAGTGTGGGGTTTGCTCCCTGTTTATATATGTGTGGTTTTCTCCTTGGTAGGTCCTTGATTAGGGTATTGCTTTCTGCTTGATTGTTTGTCTGGTGTTACTCCCTGCTTATCTGGTTGTTGGCAACAATACCCTAATCAAGGAACTACCAAGGAGAAAACCACACCCCCACCAACACTGGCAAGGCAAGCTACTGTATATAAACAGGGAGCAAACCCCACACTCACCAGAATGAATGAAGTTACCTAGTCAGATAATGAAACACTGCAACCAAGCAAGCAAGCAAGCAAGCAAGCAAGCAAGCAAGCAAGCTAGCTAGCTAGCTAGCTAGCTAGCTAGCTCAGAGAGTACCATGGACTCCATAGCTGATATCATTCACAGAAAGCTGTTGCTATTTTTTTTCCCCTATCTTTTTACAGTACTGCTGCTAATTATAGGTATAGGCTAGGTTTTAAATATTTCAACTTTTAATTTTATTCCATATGTAGATTAAGAGTCTATAGCAGCCAAAAGGTATCATGGAAAGCTAAATCTTCATGGTATAAAATGACATGATAATGATCTCCTCACTAATGAAACTCATGAGTATTTTAAGAAGCCCAGTGCAGTAGGATTGAAATAATCAAGGAAGTACTTCTGATAGACTAGATGAGGAGGAGAAACTTGGTTAGCCTAACAGGTGCACTGACTCTGAACAAGAATATCAAAGGCCATGGCAACATTAGAAGTAGGACCTTCCCAAGTAGAAAAGAACTGCTTCACTGCTAGAAGGAAGTAGATCTGTCTGTGTCTGCTCTAATGTTCAGATGTATGTCTTATTTATTTGGTTAGTCATTTACTTATTGATTTATTTATTTTCCACCACAATTCAAAGATTCTTGGAGGTTTATGGTAATAAAGAGATAAAAATAAAACGTCAACAGTAATATAGTAATTAAGATTTAAAAACAGTAAAATCACAAAACAACTTACAATCATCCATTCTATACATCATACATACAAAAACAGCTTCCTCGGCAATGTCAAAGCATACACTTCCTTCACA
Organism: Liasis olivaceus; assembly: GCA_030867105.1. Taxonomy (NCBI): domain Eukaryota; kingdom Metazoa; phylum Chordata; class Lepidosauria; order Squamata; family Pythonidae; genus Liasis; species Liasis olivaceus. Next base: position 65,076,341 of record CM061351.1, read on the forward strand.
TGTGTGCCTAAAGATAGCCACATACTTAGCAATAGCCAAAGTAGCCTTTTTGTTATTGCTGCTGCCCTGATAAAGAGCAGCTGCTCCTTCAGAAATCTCTGCTTCAGGACACTCTGTCTACCTTAAAGTAGTGATGCCTGAGGACTTCACTCACCCTTATCTTTCCCCAAGACTTCCAGGAAATAAGTTTGTAGAGCAAAATTCATGCTTCTTTGCTCTTCTGATGGGAAATGTTTATGTTTCTCAACCTCAGCAACTTTAACATGTGTGGACTGTAACTCTCAAAATTCCCCAACCCGCAGGGGAATTCTGTTAGCTGCTTTAGCCAATAGGTTTACAATCTGATCTCTTTACTTCAAGCCCTTTTTTGTTTGTTTCTTCTAACATAGATTCTTCTGCCTGATTTTGCTATTCCTAAGATCATCTAAAGTCTAGTCAGTGTCTGCTCAGAATTCTGTCTACCCTATTTTCTAGGATTTGTAAAATCGATTATACCTATAAAAGAATATCCTTTTTTTTTTCCAGCACGTCGATAGGACATGCATATGAAAATACATTTCTGGCAAAGTTTGGAAGGAGACAAAGTACATTTTTAAAATGTTCAGAGAAGGGGATGGATAATTAGCAGTGACAGTTTCCATTTGTAAAAGTTTTCCTTTTTATAACCAGACCATCAAGTTTTTCAGTGTCTGAAATGATGTTAAGTTATGATGTAGCCTCTTGTCCTGAAAAAGAGAGGGAGGGAGGGAGGGAAGGAAGGAAGGAAGGAAGGAAGGAAGGAAGATACCAAGACACAACTGATCACAGGATAGCTTTTCAAATAATTTTGATAAAAAACTTTAATTATTTTTTTAGGCTGAAATTATTTTATGCAATTTGACATTAAACTCTCATTGTCAGTCTTTACTCCTTTCAATTGTAGAGGCATAATAATAATAGTGCCAGACTTTCACCTTTTAAAAAGTTAATTACAAATGTTAGAAACAGCATCAACAACTGCCACTGATTGATTCACTGTGACCATTATCTCTCATCCCAAAGGATCCTGTATCATAATGTGAAACTTGTGAGCAAAACAGCAGATTCCCATGAACTGGATGTCTCATACCATCATGATGATCTTGAAATAATCCCATTCAAGACTATCCTCTACCTCCTTTTGTGCAGCAGCACTAGGACAACAATGCCTTATTGTTAATGCAAATGGAATGCACAAACCACATGTGTGCTTGTGCAGTAGATCCAATGGGGAATTTTCAAAACTAATTCTTGGTGTGCATGCATACACTGTGATATAAAGGAATAGGTTCTATTCTATAAGCAGTAGTCTAATCTCATGCTATTTCAGGTTTACTACAGTACACAAGACAGAAAAATAAGTAGCAAATAACTTGAAGAAGTGAAGAGAATGAATGGGGAGCTGCGATAGACCACGTAGACATATAGAACCTAAGAGGAATCTAGGTCAGATAAATAGAATGATTAATAATATATGAATTAATAATTTACGGATTTATTAAATAAGGATTTGGGGAAAGGTAGAGAGGATTACCCACAAGAATAAGAGCAGTTGAATAGCCTCTCCTTCTCTCAGAACCGGCTGCCTTTAGCCAACAAGACCTAAGAGACAATGAGAGGAAAACCAGTGTGGGGAACAAGCAAGCTCCACCCCAAAAAGGCTCTGACAGGGACAAAGCTGAATTGGGCAACCAGTCATGGCAAGCCTACTGCCGCCCCTGCAGCTTTCTCCTAAGGGGAAGGAATGACGAACTGCTCCATTGTTGCCAGTGTCAGAAACACCAGAAATCCTATCAAATCCAAATAGATTTGGACACATCCAGATTTGGTTTGGAAAAGAGATTGGATTAGAAGATTTGATCTAATTGCTATTAAAGAAAATCTCCAGTCTGACTCTTTGTACTGTTCCGCCAGTAGGAATGGAAGTGGCCTTTGATTAAAAGGAGACAAACAACAAGCACTCTTTGAAATAGAGCATAACTGAGGTTACGTAAGGCTGCAATGTGCTCTTTTCAACCTGCTCTCATAATCACTTTAAGGATATTCAAATCTAAAAAGTGATTGCACTAGGTTTTTTTCTGTTAATGTCCCAAAGTGTTGCAATGACTTTTTAAATGCAGGCTTGGTGGCAACTGAATACAGAGATGAAATAGACTCAGCAGGGAAGCTGAATGTCAAAAATAGAATATATAGCTGGACTTGCAGAGAAATGGAGGAAAACATTGCCATAAAGAAGGTCTTCATAAATCCATATTCCTGCTCAGGGGCTGAGTTAACACATCATACTAATTCACATGTTTTAATATATGGATTACAGAAAAAGTGAACCCACCAAGGCTGGGTTCACCCTCTGCACTAAAACAAGCTAAACTGTGGGGATGAGCGCAGGGAGAGGCCAACCAAGAGGGGTCAAGAACGTTCTCTCATCCCCCGAACAGCAAGGGAGAGATAAGAGGATGAGACTGGCACCTCCCTGAGGAATGCTAGAGATGTTTATGGGTTGACCCTGGGAACTACTCTCAGTCTGGGAAGATTCTCTGTATAGGTTGAAGCCAAATAAACCTTGCTGGATTGAATCTGTATGGTATCCTGGAGCTTCATGGGCTAAACCTGACTATGTAAGATAAAATAAACAATAAAATATACAGTAAAAACTGTAAGAGTTGCCCCATTCAGTGCTGAATGAAACTCTCGCAAAACACAGGTTCAGTCAAAGAAGTTTACTCAGGTGTAATGCAGGTGGTTACAAACAAAGCCAGGGTTGGCTTGGCGCGGTTACATACAGCAGTTTTATAGGGTTCCCTCCTTACACAGACTTACCCCTTTTTCCGCCCTTCTCCCGGTTGCCTGGGTTACTGGTTGCCCGCGGTATTCTCCCCCTCACCCAAATGGCAGATTCATCCATGTTTCTTTGTCTCCCTGATTACTGTCCTTTGTGGGGTTGTTGAGTTCATTGGGCTTTTCTTCTGCAGGCTAAGCCAGAGCTTCTTAATTGCTCACCGATTGCTGCGCTTCCAAGCCACTGCAGTTTGCATTGCCTGGGGCGTGTGAGGGAAGCCTGCTTTGTTACAAAGTATCTGCTCCTGTTCTGAGTCAATTGCTGACACCTGCCGGCAATTAACTTGTGGTTTGCCCGACTTCCTCTTTTCTGCTGCCTGCGCCTGAGGCGGTGAAATTGACTAGGGGCAGTGAAACTAAACAGCGGCTTTGGCCCTGCTGTGCTGGCTGAATCTGACAAAAACAATAACAGAGAGTAAAAACAGTAGTAACATTTTAAAAATATCACCATGGAATTAACAGATCATCTGGAGGAAATAAAGTGCCTTTATCTGGCACAGAAAAGACAATAAAGATAGGACCAGGTGTATCTTGGTTGGAAAGGTATTCCTAAAACAGAAGCTAATACTGAAAAGGCTTACTCCTGGGTAATCTAAATCTGTACCACAAGCGGTTGTTTTATTCAGACATACTTCATGCAGATGAAACCTCTGCTTTTATGGACTTTATTTACCAGTAACAAGGGTACACTTTTTTTTTTTATTTATCTTTCGTTATCTAAAAGCAAACATATTGAAAAGATTTAAGAACAAATCAAAATTCCAACAACAACCTTTGAATATACTGGGATAAACAGAAAGATGAATCTGGCCTTTTATGTTTTGCAAAACAGCTTTCCCAAATTGAATCAAAAGTAACTTTTCTGGTATATCCCAATACCTCCCATCTTTTATTAATCATTTTTTCTATAACAGCAATTTTCCATAATTTTTCATACCAGAGAGCTAATAATGGAGGCTCTGAATTTTTCCAAAACAGGTAGTCCTCATTTAGCGACTGTTCATAGTTATGATGGCGATGAAAAAGTAACTTTACAACCAATCCGGACATTTACAACCTTCACAGGTCTGTAAAGCAAAGGAAAGCTGAAGATCATAAGCACAGTTGCTATTTCACTTAGCAACTGCCTTGCTTAACAACCAAGTTGATGGTCTCAATTATGGCTTTTAAATGAGGACTACCTGTATTGTGCTATAGCCAACCTTGCAGTGACCATATGAATTGAACAGTTATATTTTCAGTTTGTTGAATTTTCTCACTAAATAATGATAGTAAGCATATCTTGGCACTGTAATCAAATTTTCTGATATCCATGCTGTTAATCTCTCTAATCACTTCTGTCCAGAATCTTTGCACAACCACCATACATGCAAATAGGTGCCTTTTGCTCCACCACACTTTCAACATTTATATTTTATATTTATATTTTTATAAACATTTATATTTATATTTTGGATTTTAGACCTTTAGAGGACTCTGGTCTACTCACTGGTTCTTCGGTCTTTGCCGCAGTCATCGGCTCCACTTTCGCGAACATTCGCCAAGCCTCCCCCAAAAGCCCAGGACTCTAAAGGTTCTAAGTTATATAATACAGAACTCTCCCCAGCATCTATTTATAGCCCTGCTACTAAGATTCATTTAACAAATACTGGCTAAATCTGAAAACATGTAAAAGTGGAGAAGGTATTATAGGGAGAGATTTTAATTGGGTGGCTAACCCAGAATTAGATAAAGTCCCAGGAACAGATAAAGAAAAAATAAATAGTAAAAGCAATCAACTGGAACTCATCTTTGAACATTATAATCTGTTAGATAGTCGGAAAGAAGTTTTACCCCAGGAAGAAAGACTACACCTACTTTTCAGCTAGACATAATAGGTATTCTAGAATATATTATATTTTATTATCTGATAAGCAAGAAAATCATAGCAATCAAGTAAAAATAGGCACACAACTGTTGTCAGACCAAGCGCTGGTCTCTATAGACCTTAAGATCTTTACAAAAGAACAGTTTTCCAGGATATGGAGAATAGATGCCTCCTTATTAACAAAAAAAGAGAAAAAAATAGTTACAACAGTTACAGAATATATTCAAGAGTATTTTGATCTGAATCTTCCTACAAATTTGCCAAAGAATATAATATGGGATGCAATGAAGGCCACAATTATAGGAGAGTCAATATCAGAATCAATAAAAGTAAAATATAATAATAAAAATCAATCAAGAGCTTGACAAAAACATAAGAGATTTAGACCAAAAGCATAAACTGCCTAGGTGCAGAAAGATCCTGAAGTTATTGAAGCAGAAAAGAAAATAAATTAAAACAACTAGTAAATTTAGGCAAAATCAATAGAACAACGCTATATACAAATCAAATGTACTATGAATATGCTCTAGATTATTAGCCTCAATGCTTAAGGAAAAAAAATGAAACAACGAAAATCTGTTCTATCAAGAATAATAAGAGTGAAATCACCTACAATATTAAAGAAATTAATGATATTTTAGATCTTATTATCAGGCAATGCATAGGTCACATCCAAATTGAAGACTATTTCAAGGACATTCCACTAAATCCTATTTCTTTAGATCAGAAGAGGGCATTGTATAGAGATATTTCTCTGTCAGAAATACTCAATATTATAAAGAACCTCAAGGCTGAAAAATCATCAGGACCTGATGGACTCTCCAGTTCTTTTTATAAAATATTTAAAGACAAACTAAGTCCTTATTTATGTAAATTATATAATGATATCCTTAAAGGTGGCAAAGTGCCTGACATGTGGCAGGACTCAAGAATTATAATCATACTGAAACCAAATAGAGATTCAACAGAGGTAGTTAGCTATAGACCAATTTCTTTGCTAAATCAAGATGCAAGGATTTTTAAAACTACATTAGATATGGGATTGAAAGAACCAATAAAATAACATATTAATGTATACCAATATGGCTTTATTAAAGGAAAGCAAGTCTCAGATCCTTTTAGAAAAATGTTAAATATTATTGAATACAACAAAAAGCTCAAGTCATCTTTGGCTGTTTTCACTCTCAATGTGAAATGATCTATACAAACCAAACATGCAGACTCTGTGTCCTTGCATAAAAGAAGCATATCTGCTTTAGTTCAGGCAAGGCTGCCCAATAACGCCTGATCCACACATGGAATGCTCTGGGCACAGAATGTTTTGCATATCCTTGTCTGCATACATTAAATCTCAATTCAATCTCCATCTACTCCTGAGTATTGCATATAGTTGGAAAAGACCCTGCCAAAGTTCTGAAGAACCATCCCTAGATAAAGCATATAATAGTGCATCAACTGTGCCTATGGGACAGCCAGAGATATATCACAATCTTTCCTTCAAAATTCTCCTGACTGAGATAAGGAATATCTATTGTTCTACTGAATAACCAACATTACCAGTGGGTCACCAAATGATGCAAGGGACATTTTAGATCCACAGCTTTCCTCAGAAAATCTTATATGGTTCTCCAATTATAAATACAGCTGTAGCATATACTGATTGAATTACCCAATCAAAACAAAATTGTTCAGCGTATAATATATAAAGAACTCCAAAGGATTAGCTTTACGTGATCTAGCCAGATGTTAGAAAAATGCTTCCTAAACTTTAAAAATGTAAGCCCTATTCTAACGTGTGCACCATCAATCTATCTTTACACTGCTTTATGCAAAGGGGGTGTGGATTAGGGCATTCCTCCAATTGTCATTAGCTGAGGAATGAAACAGAGGGTCTCTCTTAACTCAGATGGAAGTTGTGCATGGAGAAGACTCCTTTGGAGATTAATGTCTGTTTGATTTGGAGAGGTTTTGTTAGTTTCTGTTTTGTGGCTGTAGTACTCAAAGTTTACTGCTGGGTGAACAATATGTCTAAGTCTGCCTGCTGTAGGTTCTTCAGCCAATGTGGAACTTTCTACCTCTCTCCATCTGACAAAAAATAATCATCTGTGGGAAGACCCTGATCCTGTTATAATGAAAGAATTCTGATAATTTTCTGCTCTTCACATAAGTGTTTTCTAGAGTTACTACTGGAAAGTAAGCATTCCAGCTAAAGAAAGAAGAAGACCTTGAAAAGGCTTGGTGTTAGGCCAAATTCATTTTAATAAAGGTCAAGCTGACACTGACCTGAGCTACATACCATCAGCACCGACATGTTACTATGAAGCATCATTCAGAGGAAAAAAGTCATTTTGAAAGAAGACTTCTGTGGCTTTCCTCAGAAACGTATACAATTGTAAAAGAAGATAGTGAACCAAAAAAAGAAGTGGACCAAGGAAATGCTGTGGATATAGTATACTTAGATTTTAGCAAGGCATTTGATAAAGTAGACCACAGCCTGCTTCTTGACAAGACAGAACAATGTGGGATAGACAGTACCAACTCCAGATGGATTTGTAGTTGGCTGACTAACCGCACTTAGCGTGTGGTCCTTAATGGAGCTACATCTATGTGGAGGGAAGTATGCAGTAGAGTACCTTGTCTTGGGCCAAGTGCTCTTCAATATCTTCATAAATGACCTAGATGAGGGGATTGAAAGGGCACTCATCAAATGTGCAGATGATGCAAAGCTGGGGGGAATTGCTAACACTTCGGAAGATAGATTCAAGATTCAGAAGGAGCTTGACAGACTTGAGCATTTGGGCCCTATCCAACAAGATGCAGTTCAGTGGAGAGAAAAGTAAGGTCCTGCACTTAGATAGGAAAAACCAGATGCACAGGTACAGGATAGGCAGTACCTGGCTCAACAGTAGTGCCTATGAAAGAGATGTAGGTGTCCTGGTGGACCACCACTTAAGTGTAAGTCAGCAGTGTTCTGCAGCTGCCAAAAAAGCCAACACGGTCCTGGGTTGTATCAACAGAGGGATAGTATCAAGATTAAGGGAAGTGATAGTATTACTCTACACCACACTGGCAAGGCCAAATTTGGAATACTGCATCCAGTTCTGGTTCCCACAATACAAAAAAGATGCTGAGGCATCTGAGATGCATCTAGAAAGAGTGCAAAGAAGAGCAACAAAGATAATAAGGGGTCTGGAGGCTAAATCCTACAAGGAATGGCTAAAGGAACTAGGTATGTTTAGCTTAATGAAGAGAAGACTGATAGCAGTCTTCCAATACTTAAAGGACTGCCACAGGGAAGAGGGCATCGATTTATTCTCCATAGTACCTAAGGGTAGGACAAGAAGCAATGGGTGGAAGCTTGTCAGAGGGAGATCCAACCTGGAAATAAGGCGGAACTTCCTGACAGTGAGAACTATTATGCAGTGGAACAGCTTGCCTCCTGGAATTGTGGGTGCTCCATTGCTGGAGGTTTTTAAGAAAAGATTGGACAACCATTTGTCCAAGATGGTATGAGGAGTCCTGCATTGGGTAGGGGGTTGGACTAGAAGACCTCCAAGGTCCTTTCCAACCCTATGAGTGTATATGATTCTATGATATCTGGAAAAGTCCATTTAGGCAGTCAGGTCCAGCCCCAACCCCCACTCGTTGCTGGAATCCAAACCAAGCATACCCAAGAGATGACTATCTAGCACTGAGGGATTCTTTGGATTGGGAGGTTACGTCAGAATGGTGACATTGTGTTGCAAGATTCACTGCTTGTATACATGTGCACAGTATCACAATACATGTGCAAAAGAGGCAGATTTTGCATTGTGATATCATAGCATATATTTAGTTATTTGCTGCCTTTGCTGCTCTCTCTCCTCTGCCCCCACAGACACCCATGTTGACCCATTCCTTAAGCACATCCAGCAAAGTTGAGCTCCCCATCTCTCTGGATGGTTGCTGCTTTACTTTTAGGAATGTTTTTCCTAATGTTCAGTCAGAGTCTACCTTTCTCTAATATAAGACCATTATTTTGTATCTGGCATTTTGGAACGATAGAAAGCAGATTTTTACTTTCTTCTGTATGATGCCTCTTCTCACAGGCTATTGTATCAACCAGTCATCTCTTCTTAAGGATACATATTCTAAGTCTTCTCAATCCCTCATCTTGGATTTCATGCTTACTTTGATTCCTCATCTTTGGACTTCTTCCAGTTTGCCTAACTTTTTCTTAAAGTACAGATCTCAAGGGAGTACTCAGAGTGGGACATGGCCAATGCAGAAAAGGGTGGATCTATTCCTTCTGTGACACGGAATCCAAACTCACACTCTTGACTGAAATCCAATTTGTTATCAATCACAATTCCAAAATTCTTTTGAGGGCTATGCAGCACTTCAGAAATTCTTGGAAAATGTGTATTAAAGCACATGGATGCAAAAAGTAACACCTGTCTGCAATTGTTTAAGGCACCCACATCTTTAAAGCTGCAGTACAATCTTGAAAAAAGATGTGGCAGCTTTAAAGAATTTCAGAAAGCTAGTACATTTCCACTCCTGTGCGCTCCAAAGTACCTTCTACAATTTATTTCCAAAGTGCTGCAAAACCCAACTTTTCCAAGCCAAGTATTCCCCATCTTGTACCTGTATATTTGGCTTTTTCCCCTACATGCATAACTTTACATTTGTCACTGTTAAATTTGTTGTGATCTCCTCATTTGTCTAACCTTTATTAATAATTTACTTTGAATATTATTTCTACCTTCCATTACTATCTACCCCACCCAGTGCCATGTCATGTGCAGATATTTGTCCAATTCATTACTAAAACTGTTGAAGACTATTTGGATTTTTAACTCTTTCTTGGAATTGTTTGCATATATCCTTATAAACCAGGGTTTAGGGTAAGGATGTTAGGAACCTGGTCTGTGTGTTTTGTTCTGTGTTTTTGGCTGTTTGGGTAAGGAGTTGATTATTTTTAATTGTAGTTTTTTTGTTCCTTTGTTTTTTACTGCTTTTATATATGTGTTTCCATTTTATGCAGCTGCCCAGAGTTATTTGATTAAGATGAGCAGCCATATAAATTTAATAAACAAACAAATAAAATAGTATTCATCATAGGCTTCCTTTCTCATTAATGATAAGTAGGATTCTTCTGCCACAGAATCCTACTTATCATTAAAGTCTAGTTACAGTTAGCTTTTATTTCTCTTAAAATCAAGCTCCAGCATTACATCATTATTTTCTTGTGGCATTTCTGCTACTTCCTCTCTATTTATGGTATTTCCTATTGTTTAGTATCAAGGAAGCTTTCAGCAAAACAACTCAGGGATTTCCTAAAAGGACTGCAATTGGCCATTTTTCTCTCAAAAGATTCTGACTTCCATAATGTTAATCTCATCCCTGTCTTCAATTGCTTCCTCTATTTCTCTCTTTCAGTCTCTGCTTTCTCTCTTCCTGCTCTTACCCCAGTCTTATAGATTTTTCTGCATCCTCCATCTTTTTGTTCTTTGCACAGTGCATAAGTGCCAATGCACAATAATTCTGAAAGCATATAGGGAACATAGGGGCTCACTATACAGCTCTGTAATGCCCTGAGGATAGTTTCAGATCTTGTCACCTGAATTTGCATAGACATTTCTGCACAAAACCTGGTATCTTAATTGACCAAGGCTGGAGACTGAGCAGTAGGAGAGCCAAACCATTCATTCATTAGCTCTGTTATGCTGCATATGCTGGGTTGCGATGGTTCTTCAAGCAAGAGCTTTGTCCTCTCATCTTCATTGTCTAGCTAATCAGCTATCAGTTGGGGATCACTACTGGAGTACTGTTAGTAGCACTAGTGTACAAAACAGGATCCCTGAGAGGGGAGAAGGCCAACCCTTCCTCCCCCACCCCCCATACTCTCTTCTGGTTATGTACGAGCCTTGGGTCTAAACATGTCACTGCAGTCAGTAAGGTTTACTAATATTACGTAAATATGCACAAATCTGCAAATTTAGCAGAACTGTAAAAATGATGTTGCACAATAATTAAGAAACTGTAAATTAAGGAAATAAACCTTCTCTAATTTAGAGCCTCTAGATATATTGAAACTTCCTGGAATTCCCAGCTAACAGGGCCAACTGATAGGGGAAACATCGCAGCAGATAGGGAAGGCTGTTCCACTTCCAACTTATCCCAGTGTGAAACTAAACCACCAACCATTTCTGGAGGGCAGAAACGCATGATATCATCCTCAGCAGCCCCCCCCCCCCCCAACACACACATACATCCAGCAGCTATTGCAACCTCTGCCATGTTTTCTGGCCCTGGGTTAAAAGCAGTGTTTCCATCTTGTCCTGCCTCAAGTCATGCTGTCTCGTCTGCTTCCCATTCCTTATAAGTGAACCACTTTGATGGGGCACTGTAGCCAGTGGTGGGAATGTACTTTCCCATCTGGTCACTGGCCTTCACTGCTAGATTGTTTTTACAAGGCAATGGAAGGGTAAAAAAATTCTCTCTCTCCATTCATATTCATATTCATATTCATATTCATTGATGGAGCAATAGAACCATGGACCTGTTTTTATTGTTTTAAACAGGTGAAATTGATAAGAATTCTGTCACTTCCCCTTGTAGCACAAGTGACAGAAAATAGTAAAGCTGTGTTTTCTTTTCTTTGTCTTACTGTACTAGTCCACGAGGGATAAACAAGCAGAGGAATGCAGTAATCAGGGGCCATGGTAATATCAGGCCATTGCTGGGGCCAAAGCAAAGGACAGAACTGAAATCTGGAAAGAGTTTTTTTTAAGCCAGGTTCATTTCCAGTCATCCTTGCTTGACAGTCCAACAGCTTAAGGCTGCAATGCAGAAAAGGCCTTAGTTTTAAATATCTGTATGAGTATGTGGATTTAGTACCACACTAAATGTACAAAGCCAGAAGGACTATGCATTTACAGTCAATGTGTCTTCTTTTGTTATGGAAATAGTACATGTGGGGAATCTGAGAAATTTTGGAGTGGTGAGATGAGGAAGGCTTCCTTTGAACTGCTCATAGCTCTACTGGAGACATGAGCTATTTTTCTCAGGACCTGTCAGCCTTGTGAGATAGTCCTGACAGGAAGCACGCCCAAATGAACGAATTCTACTTTATTGTAAGGTTACATCAACAGAATCTTGCAAGTCTCCCCCCTCTTGCCTTTATAGCCCCAGGAACTAGAGAGGGTCCCTTCTGAGACATTTGCCACACCCACATACCTGCTGCAGGCTAAGCTGCCTCTTATCTGACTGTTCCTCTGGCTGAGGCTCTTCCTTCTGTCTCCGGAGCTCATTCCTATTACAGGACCATGGTAAAGACTGAGACATCCTATAAATATTCATAAATAAATAAACAAATACATAACTAAATGGTGGGGATAGGCAGCTTAATTTCCCCTTCCCAGGGTCCCAGTCTGCTGCTAAAAGGAGACTTGAACAGTCAGCAGCCATGTTCTTAGGCAGCTGCCACACAGATGTATAACTGAACCCTGCAATGTCAGGAAGAGGCCGAGTATCAGCTCGGAGAGGCTGATAAGAGTCACAGTGATACTACTTCAGTTGTAAAACCTTAGCTATTGAAAACTCTGATATTAGCATTTTAAACATCTTCAAATTCTTTTCTTTTCCTGTCTAGGCTAAGGAAAAAAGTCAGTTTGCATAGGTTTGTGTGATTATTTCTAGTGGTCAAAGTAGAACATGAACATTTATGAAAAATGATGTGGAATATGTGTTTCTCAGACTCTTCCAGTTTTTAATTCATGCTACTTTGAGGAAAACATAGCACAATAAACCCTGGAAAAGCAGAGCATTTTATCATTTTTGTTGTTGTTAGTTTCTGAACAAATGGTGAAGAAATGTATAGCCATTACTCTGAATGAAGTTTTCTAGTGTATGATAAATACACAGTGATATATTGTGTGAGACAATATTATATTATATGCTTGCCTTTTTTAGATTCAGCTATCTCTGTGGTAATTAATATACAAAGAGCATATTTATTTTTAATATCATTTCCTCTAATCCTGAATGAGTCATTCCCTACCCTGTGCCTCAACTGCAACTGGAATGAATCCCATCTTTACATTTGATATTTATTTAATTATTTACAATGCAAGATCAGGCTAGGTAATTCATATAGTACCAAATTACAGCACTAGGCTTCAGACCTGATTGAAAAATGCCGATGTCTCTGCAAGTGCTTTACCACAGCCTCCATAGGGAACTACAGGTACACCTTCTCTTTGAGCAGCATTATGCAGGCATAGCATCTGTGCTCTTGATTTTATAACCTCTTTCCTAAATGTAGGCACTTGCACACTCATTGCAGAAATGACTGTCGGGTGTTTCTATTATGTTTCTAAATAGAATTAACCTGTTTCTGTATTCAGTCCTGCTGTATTTGACTATTAAACATTCTGTGTTAATTGAATGTACTCCCAGGGTGAAGTGATGAATACTTTTCACTGGTTAAAATATTTTCATTTATTCATGCCATTAGTCTGATTCATCCTTAGTTTCCAAAGGTCAGCTGGAAACTCACAAACAGCTTGACAAACAACCAACCTTTGTAGATTAACAGCAAATCTGTGTGATAATGCATCACTCTTCTTCTCTTGCAATTTGCCCCAAATTGTTTAATGCTATGTCATTTAATTTTTTTAGACATTGAAGTACGCAGAAATTCCAGCCATCCATAAACTGTTCATACATTAGGCTTTTTTCCTTTAAAAAGACTAGCTGAAGAATCATATTTTCAATACAAATGGAAGTTTGGCAAATAATATTTTTTTAAAAAGCCATATATTTTAGTATCCTTTCAAGAGTGAAACCCAGACACGAACTCTGTGCATGATTTAGGCAATGGTGGCTTTCTTGGTGAAGTTGAGAATATTGCATTATGTCTGCTCTTCAGTTTATACATTTCTCAAACTGTTCATAACCCACTGCTAACCTACCATTAATTTTGTGACAAAATTATATATGCTTTCTAAGTGTTCTTTTGTGTGTGTGTGTTTGTGTGTGTGTGTGCACACACACACGCATGCACATGCCTTTAAGTCAGTTTTTGACTCCTGGGGACTGCCTGGACTAATCCCTGCAGTTTTTTTGGCAAAGTTTTTCGGAAGTGGTTTGCCATTGTCTATTTCCTAGGGCTGAGAGAGAGTGGCTGGCCCAAGGTCACCCAACTGGCTTTCTGCCCAAGGCAGGACTAGAACTCACCATCTCCTGGTTTCTAGCCTGGTGCCTTAACCACTAAACCAAACTGGCTCTTCTTCTAACTTTTCTCCTCATTCATAAATAAATTATTGCTGCAGCATTGACTTGCTGCATTAACAAGCCATCACAGAATCAATACTATGGACAAATTATCTATATTTCCTTATGTTTGCCACCTAGCATTTCTCAAGGAAAGTAATAGGTTAAGCTTTTCATGTATCCATTTCAACTGCAGACCAGGTTGCCATTAAAGACTGCCGTATCTCCAGCTAGTTCTGTGCTTCTGACAGACAAGTTTGCTTAAACAAAATCAATTTCAATGATTTTTCTTTTTTTCTTTTCTTTTCTTTTCTTCTTGTTTTATTTAGTTACATTTAGTTTGTGAGAGAGTGTGTACTCGTTACTTTATTTTTTATTTTACAGCAAGTTGTATACTACCCCAGTCAATCAGTTCTGGACAATTCACATAATTTCCACATAGTAAAAACAATACTTTAAAAATAAACTAAATTCATTATGCAACTAACATGAAGAAATGAAACAGATATATTTTCAATACTGATTCTTAGTTACTACACAGGTAGACTTTCTCCACAATGATCTACTCACTACCTGGCCTTTCAGGTCTTCCAACAGTGCACCCATTACCACTCTAATCAAGTCCATCCATCTTGCTGCTGGTCATCCACTACTTCTCTTTCCCTCCACATTTCCCAGCATTATAGACTTATCCAGAGATACCCGTGTTCGCACAATGTATTCAAGGTATGAAAATTTGAGCCTGGTCATTTGTGCCTAGTGAGAATTCTGGATTAATTTATTCTATGATCCATTTGTTTCTTTTCTTGGCTAGACATAGTTTTCTCAGGAGTCTTCTCCAACACCAAAGTTCAAAAGTGTCAATACTGTTTCTCTCCTGTTTTTTCAGAGGCCCAACTTTTGCTTTTATGGAGAATCTCGGGGAAATGTATTGCCTGCAGAATTTTAAACTTTGTAAATATAGAGACTGGATATCTTTTCCAAGACCTTCATTGTTGCTCTACTAGTGCTAGTCTGTGGTGTATTTCTTAACAGCTTGTTCTTTTACAGGATAGTTGATCCTGAAAGGCAGAAGCTGTCTACCACTTCAAGATCTTCATTGTCAGTTCTAAGGTGGTCATGAGTTTGGTTTTCTTTGTATTTAATCCTAGTCCCATTTTTTTCACTGAACTCCTTGATTTTCAGCACGTATCAGCAATAATGTCTCTTGTTCATTGACTTTCTCTGAAGCCAGTTTGAATATCTGGCTTCTCCCTTTCTATGTTTGAGCAAAACTAAAGAGAAAAAAATGGCTAGTACATTTATAGTGGACTCCAAATGCACAGTAAAAGAGCACAGAATGTTCTACCTTCCTAAGAGCTGAAAGTTGGGGAAGGGGAGAATTCCTACTTCACGGGTCAAGCTGTTATAAAGAGTAAGCATCATGAAGAAGATGATCCCTTCCTGGGTTGCTTGAACAGGATAGACAGATTCTACTTAGAGAACACATGGTAAGAAATCTTGGATCCAAGACATTCAGAGTTTATAGGTCAAAACAAGCATTTTGAACTCAACTTGGCAGTGTTTGGATATCCAGTGCAATGCCACAGTACAGGTGTAATACTGCTGAACCATCTCTGTTCATCAGCAAAGGCTGCTAACTTCTGCAATAAATGAAGTTTTGGGGTTGTTTTCAAAAGCAGTCCCACCTAGATTTCATTACATCATCCAGTCTAGAGGGAATAAAGATGGAAGTGGTTGTTGCTCCTTCTTAGAGAATGGCCACAGTGGTCCCACCTGCTGAAGCTGGGCAAAGGCTCCCCTGGTCGTGGCCTCTACTTGTGATCAAGCAGGAGCTATGAGTCCAAGAAGTTGCTGCTGCTTCTGGGTGAGTGTGACCCCATCCAGAACTAAAGAATGAGCTAACAGGGAGCCATGCAATTTCTTAACAAATAGCAATGTCACCTTACTAAGATTCATGTCATCCAGTTTTTTACAGCTTCTAAGCACCAGATGAGAATATCCACCCCATCTTCTGCTCAGCCATGGGTGGTGATGTACAACTAATATCATCAGTATGCTGATGATATCTCTCACCAAACCAACAGGGATGCACTTTCCCCACCCTAAATTCCTATGAAGATAATCCACAACAGCCACTATTATAGTTTCTATCCCACACTCTGTTTGAAATGAATCAAGCTAATTGGCCTCATACAGAATCCTCTGTAACTGATGTCCCACAACCTGCTTCAAAACCTTCCATAGACAGGGGAGGTTGGAGACCATGGTGATAATACAGTCAGACTGAGGGATGGCTTCTCTGGAAAGGAATATACTGCCCCCTACATCAAGGAAAAAATTATGTACCATTTAATCAAAGAAGTCTTAACTACCCTTTGGATCTAGTGGACCCCCCCCCCACACACACATTTGAAAAAGCCACAAAAGATATGGATCAAGCTTGCAAATTATAGAAACTCATGTTCCAAACAACCTCCCCTATTTCCTCACAGTCCACAAGCTCAGACAAATATAGATTACATCACAAAACACTGAATATTAGGCATTGGGGCTCTTTCTAATTTTCACCATTGTACAAATTTCTGTTTTGGGGGTAAACCATTCCTATATTCTGTCATCTTCTTATTTTTCTTATAGGTTAGAAAAGTATAACAGAGTTGGTTAAAAAAAACCAGACACTTCTTCCTCTTATCTTGTTAATTATAAGCCATTAAACAGTGGCAGTATCTAAATGTCTATACTTTTCATGAGGAGTTTGATAACATGGCTACATTAATTGATTAAAATACTATCATTTGTCTATCTGACACTCTCTCATTGTAAAAAGTTCCACATTATTAGGTAATGCAGTTTTCTTCCCAAAGCTGAGAGTTTAATTTCAGTAATGGGAAACATTCATCAAAGTCCAGCAGAGATCCTCACATTTCAGACAATATGTTCATTTCCAAAGTTCATGTAATTAGCACTACTGAACAATGAAATGAGTGTAGAGAAAAAAGGGAGGGAAAGGATACTTCAGAAAAACTGACCATTGGAGAAATAGGAGTACAGCCAAGTGGACGGGTGGGTGGGTGGATGGAAGGAAACTCTGACAAAGAATTTTTGCACTCAAGTGTTTGACACTACTCTTCATTCCCTTGTTTTTCAGCTATGCACCCATTACATTTTATTGATCAATCTTATTATATCAGTTTCTCATTGTAAATATTTTTAAATAGCATATTAAACTTTGTAGAATCACAATGTAATTTTAGTGAAACTAAATGTGGAAATTTCATTTTCTCCTCTGGAGAAACATTTATGAAATTTTGAGGCAAGAGAATGTTAAGGTGAGTAATATTTCTTAGGGTGGTTCTGCCTATCTGAATGATATCACTGGAATCTGGCCAAAGGAAGTTGTCCAGGACTGAAAAATTGATTGAAAACCAAAGTTGTGCCTTATGGGAAAAAAGTGGAAATGAAATCACATCACAAGCAATATTATAACTAACCCCTTTATATGCAATCTACCTGAATCAGTTGTATTGAGGGAGGTTCTTAAGGTAACCTGGAAAAGTTACATCAGTTAACCATGTTAGCCAATCCCCAGATTTTTTTTCCATGTATGTTGTTCTGAATGTAAGATTTACCCTGTTCAGCTCCAAAGAAACTCTCGTGACATGCACGTTCAGCAAAGAAGTTTACTAGAGTGTAACATAGGTAGGTACAGACAAAGCCAGGGTTGGCTTGGCATAACTTACATGGGTTTTTATAGTTTCCCCGTTCCCGCGCTTTGCCTCGTTGCTTAGTCACCGATACCCGCAGTAATCCCCCCTTGCCCAAATGGCAGATTCAGTCTGGTTCTTTTGTCTTCTTGATTGCCGTCTATTGTTTGTGTGGTTGTTGCATTTGTTGGGTTTTCCTGTTGCGCATAAAGCCGGGAGTTCTCAATCGCGTGCTGATTGCTGCGCTTCCGAGCCACTGCGCTTCCCTCTGTCTGCAGCGCTGGAGGGAAGCTGGTGGTGATACAATGTATCCACTCTCGTCTGGAGTTAACCGCTGCCACCTGTTGCCCATTAACTCGCGGTTTGGCTCACTTCCCCTTTGTCACTGCTTGTGCCTGGGGCTGTGCCACTGCGCTGTGCTGGCTGAATCTGACACTGAAAAACAAGAAACCATGAAAGCGAAAGTGATTCTGGCCAAAGTATTATGAGGCCACACTTGAAACCATTTGAAGGCTGGAAAATGTAAATGGATACTTGCTTAATCTGTTGTATGCAGGTTCTTATGGAAAGCGTTTTATTTTCTACAGATGTGCATTGGATTACATAGGGGCTTCTGTATATTCAGAATTTCAAGCAAGAAAGGAAAAGCTTCAAAGAAAAGCTCCTATTCTAAAGGTAATTATTATCATTATAGCCATGACTTTCTCTCTGTTCCCCATGCCATCAAAAGAGTGAGGAAAGTCATTCTTTTTGTTTTAATAAATTTCAAAAAGAAGATAAAATATAAGGAAACAGCAAAGAAAAATTAGAAAAAGAAAAGATCAGAAAAAAAGCAAAATTAGGAGTGCAAGAAAAAAAAAAGAAGTAGAAAAAGAGTGACTTCCGACTTTCTTTGGTACAGATACAATTAACCTCTTACTCTAAAATTTACAATAGTACACAATACTTCTATAGCCACAGACAGTTCTAATCATCAAATCCCAAAACCAAAGTTTCATTTTTTTCAGTTTCAAGCAAAAAGTCCAAAAGTGGTTTCCAAGTAGAAACGAAGCCAGACAAAATCTTTTCTTTAAGCAAAACAGTCAATTTTGCCATCTCAGTCAATTCCATTAACTTCACCATCCATTCTTCCACTGTAGGTATTTATAAGTCATTCCACCCCTGTGCATATAAAAGTCTTGCTGCTGTTGTCATATATAAAAGCAAAGTACTGTATTTTCTTTCACTCTGTTTATCCATTAAACCTAGAAGGAAAAACTCTGGTTTCAATTCTACATTTACTTTAAGAATTCTTTGAATTAAGATACATATCTGACCCCAATATTTCTTAGCTTTCTTACAAGTCCACCAAAGATGATAAAAGGCACCTTCATATTGATTACATTTCCAACATATATCTGACACTCCCTTATACATCTTTGACAATTTAATTGGATGTTAAAAACCAGCAATACATCATCTTATAAAAATTCTCTTTCAAATTATAATTCAATGTAACTTTCAACCCTTTACTTCACATGTTCTCCCACTGATCCAAAATTGTTATATCCAATTTTTTTTCCCCCATTTAATCATACAATCTCTAACTTATTCATCTTCCATATCCATTTTCAATAAAAGTTTATACATCTTAGCAATAAGATGCTCATCATTAGTTCACAAATCTAATTCAAAGTCAGTTTTCTCATTTGTAAAATCATAATTCTTCTTGTCCAAGTTGAGTCTTTCTGTCAACTGAGCATAGGCAAACCACTGACAAATATAACCTTTCAATTCCAGTTCTTCTCTTGTTTTTAATTTAGGTTCTCCTTCAAAAAACATCAATAAGTCAGCATAGGTCAACCATGTTTGTTTAACTATAATTTCTCTTCTAAAAAAAGCTTATTGGGATGACAGCCAGAAAGGAATGTTTGGAAACAATCTTGCTTTATACCTGTTCCAAACTCTCAGTATGGTACACCTAATAAAATTATTTTTGAAATCTATATTCACTTTAACTTTCTCATACCACAAATAACCATGCCACACAAATCTTAAATCATGTCTTTCCAACTCCAGTAACCTCTTATTTGTCAAAGTCACCCAGTCTTTCATCCATACCAAACAACAAGCAGCAAAATACAGTTTTAGGTCAGATAATCCTAGCCCACCTCTTTCTTTGGTATCTTGCAACAATTTATATTTAATTCTTGGTTTTTTGCCTTGCCATACAAACTTAGAAATATCTTTTTGCCATTGTTTAAATGGTACATCAGTCATCAATATTGGTATTAGCTGGAATAAAAATAACATCCTAGGTAAAACATTCATCTTAATTACTGAAATTCTTCCCAAGAGTGACAATTGTAATTTGTTCCACCTTGATAAATCTTTTAAAATATTATTCCATACCTTAACATAATTATTCTGAAACAACATGCAATTCATATTAGTCATTGTGACCCCAAGTTATTTAACCCTTTTCTCAGTTTTAAAACCGGTCTTTTTCATCAAAGTCTCTTGGGTCTTGTATATTCATATTTTTATCCAACATCTTTGTTTTTTGTTTATTTATTTTAAAGCTAGCTAATACACCAAAGTCCTTCAATTTCTTCATCAAGTGTTCAATATCATTCTGAGGCACTTGCAAAATCAAAGCTAAGTCATCAGCAAAAGCCCTTAGTTTATAAGCATCTTTTTTGATTTTCAAACCCATTATTTTATCATCCTGTCTAATACCTCTGTTCAACACTTCCAAGACTAAAATAAAAAGCAAAGGACATTCTTGTCTTGTCCCCTTCTATATCTCACATGGTTTAGTTAAATCACCGTTAACAATAATATGTGCCTTCTGAGATGTATATATTGACTTAATCCCTTGAATAAAACTCTCCCCAAAGCCCATGTATTTCTGAACTTTAAACATAAAGGACCAATTCACATTATCAAAAGCTTTCTCTGCATCCAGAAAAGTCAATGCCGCTTGCTTTTCATTATGTTGTTGTAAGTACTCTGTTATATCCAATACAGTTCTCACATTGTCTCTTAATTGCCTTTTGGGTAAAAACCCAAAATGATCTTCATGAATAAAGTTCTGTAAAATCTTCTTTAATCTATCAGCCAATATTGATGTAAATACTTTATAATCATTATTCAACAATGAAACCAGTCTATAATTCTTAGTTGAAGTTCAATCTTGTCCTTCCTTTGGTAATAATGCAATATTAGCCTCTTTCCAAGATTCTGACATAGCAGATCCCTGCAAAATAGAATTCATCACGTTCTGAAGTGGTTGCAAAAGTTGGTCTTCAAAACAACTTTTATAGTATGAACTTGGTAATCCATCAGGCCCCAGTGCTTTCCCTGTTTTGATCTTTTTTATGGTTTCTGATATCTCAAAAGTTGTTATATGGCTATTCATAAATTGTCTCTGAGATTGTGAAAGTTTTGGTTAATTCTGTTTCTTCAAATATTCATCAATCTTTTCCAGGGAAACATCCTTTCTTTCATACAAATTTGAGTAAAAATCATGGAAGGATTTCTGAATACTCACATTATCTGTTAATACAGTATCACCTTCTTAAATCTTTAGTATCATTTTCTTTTCTTTCGCCTTTCTCAATTTGTATGCCAACCATTTCCCTGGTTTATTTGCAAACTCAAAGTTCTTCTGCTTCATATAATTTAGTTTCTATTTCACTCACAGTTAACATAGATAATTGTGGGTATAAAAGCTTAATTTGATATAAAATAGCTGAATCCATTGGTGCTTTCTGTAAATCATCCTCTTTTCTTTTAAGTTCCTTTAATATAGTCTGCATTTTTTGTTCACATTTCTTTTTTAAATCACGATTATACTGAATAAAATAACCTCTCATTACAGCTTTACTAGTATCACAAACAGTCCTTAAGTCAGTACTGATTTAAGGAAAGTCATTCTTATAAACACAGGTAGATCTGCTGGTGATAATTGTGAAGATGTGAAAATATCGTTCATAATTAACTATATATTTGAAAATAATGAATAATTTTAAATATCTGTATATATTCTATGTGACCAGCCATTCAAATTCCCAATCATTCTCAATCCAGTTTAAAATGCATCTGAGATTGATCCAGGACAGCAAATATTCAGAGATTTAGATGCTATGACCATCATCCTGTCTGTATGTTTGTGGTTCTAGAGCATGCATAAAAATATCAGTCAGTCATTTCTTGCCCTTTCTGGCCAATAGCTGACAATAGATAAAACCACCAGCTGATCAGTGCTTGCTTATAATCATTTCAAGGTAGCCAAGAGCTGAGTGTTTCATCCCAGCCCCTCAGGTTCTACTGAATGTATGCCTAAATAAGCACCCCACCCTCCTCTTCAGAAAAACAATTTGTTGGTGTTCCTCCTTTCCTATGTCTCATGTATTTCTGTGCATGTACTGATGAACATTTGTCCAATGTTTCCCAAAACTTCATAAGCAGTTTGAGGGAAAACTAGATGACTAGGCAGTTGACTGATAAAAAATAGAAATAAATGCATTGGATTTTTTTTTTAAAGCTTCTCAGTCTTCGTGGCAGGAAAGCTCTGGTGTCCTCCAAGCTCCTGCAACTTGTCAAATCCTTCATTTAGTCACCTCTTGCTAGCCATGCTAGCATATTCCTACAATGGAAGCTCAGGAGCTCAGAGCTATGGCAAGTCAAGCATTCAAAGAGCAGGTGGTAGTCATGGCTAGGAGGGCCCTTGCACAACTTCATATTGTGCACCAGTTGCACCCATTCCTAGATCGAGGGGCTCTCCTCACAGTCATTTATGCCCTAGTCACCTCCCAGTTGGACTACTGTAAGGTACTCTACATGGGGCTGCCCTTGGAAGAGTATCCGGAAGCTTCAGCTGGTACAAAATACGGTGCTGTGGGCAGTTATGTGTATTCCTAGTAGAACACATATTACACCTCTGCTCTGCAAGCTGCATTGGTTACCAGTTTGTTTCCAAGTCCAATTCAAGGTGCTGGTTTTGACCTTTAAAGCCCTACATGGCATGGGACCAGGTAACCTAAGGGACCGCCTCTCCCCTATGACTTCAACCTGTCCCACCCGATCACACAGAGAGGGCATGCTGGGTTATCTGAGGGACCGCCTTTCCCTGATTACATCTGCCCATCCCACCAGATCCAGCAGATGGGATATGCTGGGCAGCAAGAGAACTACATTTGGCAGGCCCAAGGAGACAGGCCTTCTCTGCTCTGGTGCCTGCTCTATGAAATATCCTTCCCCCCAATGTGAGGCTGGCTTCATCACTCTTGACTTTCCAAAGGTCCCTCAAAACCTGGTTGTGTTATCAGGCCTGGGGACCCCAGAGGACTGTTGAATTATTCAGGTGGCTACATCTCTTCACCTAATTACTCTTCTTTTAAGTTTTTTTTAATGTTTTTTTAATGTTTTTAATAATTATTATAATATCAATTGTTTAGTATTTATTAACTATCTGTTTCAGCTTTGTTGTATGCCTCCCAGAGTCACTTATCATGAGATGGGTGGCTATATAAATTTAATAAATAAATATAAAATAAATTCTCACTAATGGGAACCCAGATTGCTACCCAAAATCTGAGACTGTGATACAGAGCAAGTTCTGAAAAGGTACCATATTTTTCCGTCTATAAGATGATACTTTTTTCTAAAATCACTACACTAATAATTGAAGGGCATCTTATGTAAGGAAGCAAGCTGAGGAGAGCACCGCGCAGTTGCAAAACTGCCCATACTTTGTCTCTGCAAACAGGCTTCCTCCTATCACGAGCCTCCAATCACAAGTGAAATAGCTTGTCTCTGCAAACAGACTTCCTCCAATCACGAGCCTTATGTAACTGACGTCAGCTGATGCTGAACAAACCAATTGGAGGAAGTCTGTTTGCAGAGACAAGCTATTGGCAGTTTCACTCATAATTGAATGTAATCAGTTATGCAAAAGAGCATGGAAAAACATTTTGGACCTCCTCCCACTAAGTGTAGGTAAATATTACCTAATTACTAAATAAAAATGTGTTCTGCTTTATCTTTAAAATATTGATTTCTTAATTTTGGGTTGGAAAAGTGGGGGTTGTCTTATACATGGGGGCGTCTTATTAATGGAAAAATACAGTATTTGCTGGGCTGGAAACAGGCATTTGCCTTCTCAAATTTAAAACAGCCATGGTTCAAATAGAGATTACTGTCACAAACTCTCAGTGTGTAAATGGTGGGGTGGAGTAATACCTTCAGAATGCATTGTCATCCAGTGGAAAGCTTTCTCACTTAAAGTAGAATCTAAAACTTTTCTGTTCTTTCAGCAGTGGGTGCTAAAAGCTAAAAGAGAAACTTGAAGCAAATTTGATAGTTACCCTTCAATGCATCCAAAACATTTCAGGAGCAGGTACAAAAAATTTAATAAGATTTGTGAAGATTGCTTGGTAAGTTTTGTATATCTGTGGCAGCATATATATAGAGAGGGACACTATTTTTAGTAAGAGTCATGAGATACTAATTAATAGAATAGGATATGTCAGCCTTCTATTACAGTACTTCTTTAAACATCCATATCAGATAAAGGAGTTTATTTTTAGTCTCCTTTGCTTACTCCTTACACTAAAATCCCATTACGGCACTTTTCACAATTATATATGTTTTGTTTGATGCTTTTGACCTTTCACCTAGCAATCTTCAGACAAGTTTAGTCTAAATATATTTTAAACTCAATTCTGAGTTCATTATGTATTATTTGTCTGTTTGAATGTAGAAGCAATGATTATTTAACATTGTGGAAAGGAATGTTCTGAGGAAAAAAAATCTGGTTATGTTAAATTTGACTTAGTTTTGACAAATACAAAACTTCCCCTGCTTTGTCTTCTTGTTCACACTTAATTCATGATGATGGTGATGGAGATGGTGATGATGATGACAAGCATTTTTCTAGCATATTCTCTCAGCCCTAGGAAGAAGGCAATGGTAAACCACTTCTGAAATTCTAACAAGAAAAGTGCAGGGAGTAATCCAGGCAGTTGCCAGGAATCAACACTGACTTCAAGGTACATGTGTGCATGCACACACACACACATATACACACATTAATATATAACTGCCTTTTTTGCGACAGTCCAAGCTCAATATATCCACTGTTCTTTATAAATTGAGATATTCCCAATTTTTAGAATATCATTTGACAAAATAGTGACATCCTTGACATTAAAGTGTCTTCTAAGATCACAATTCACCATATTATTCATATCTAGCAAGTAAGAAATTACAAATAGATATGCCTATATCATGTGTACCAGTGTATAACATCTCCAGCATAGGAAGAATGATAGTCAACTTTTTAAAGCATTCTTTGAAGGGTCCAAAAACCAGATTATTTATTTATTTATTTGGTGCTGGTTGAACTGAGTTTTAGGCCATATAAAATATATCTAACATTTGTTGAGCAGTCATTTATTGAACAGTACCAAGAGAACTGCATGGATTTATTGATGCAGTCACCAGGAGTCAAGGCTGACTTGAAGAACCATAACAACAACATGGGATACTCCATTTCTCTGTCCCTTTTTTTTTGGGGGGGGGGGATTATCCAAATTTATTTTAGTAATTTTTTAAAAGCTTACTAAACAATAGGAGAATTTTAATTTGTGATACTAATAAATTATTGGTTTAGCCCTAACAAAACCTTCTCTGAACACTCTCTGCCTGGGATTTCCAAGGCTACAAAGGCATTGGGGCCAAACAATGAACATTTAACAAATATTCTAATCCCATACATTGCCATTCAGTCACTTTAGGTAAATTGTATTTCTTCTGAAAAATCTCAAAAGTTTTTGAAATGTTATTACTTGATAGATGATTCAGAATAATTATCAGTTATCATCAGCCCATGCTTTTTTAAAATGTTTAAAAATAGGAATTGCATCAAAGTATCAGTTCCCCATGAGAACAAGAATATTTTTTTCTGCCAAATAATGCCCAAATATGTTTAATTGCCGTCAACACTGGAAAAGTATCCAAATTTCTATTATGCCTGGAACTAAGAACTTGCCAAGTTTTCAAAGGGTACAAAATAAACTCACATGTGAGCCCACAATAATACTCAATATCATTTACATTCCAATATATAATTGAGGTTAATAAAGTCCAATGATAAGTCCAATGATATGCATTGAAATCTGGAAAATTAAAACTATGAGCAAAGAGCTTTATGATCTTAATTTTGTAAGTTTATAATTTTAATAGGGAGAACCTGGATATTTGTTCCTTCCATAAAAATGTGAGTGTTAAGTTATCAACCTATTTAAAATACTTGAGTGAAACCAGTCTAGGAATTGCTCACAAAATGTATAACAGTCTTGATGAAAAACTCATTTTCACATCATAAATTATTTCCCACGAACCTAGGGGTATTTTCCTCTACCATTTAATATCTTCTTTCAACTAAGTAATGCATATGGAAATGTTCTTATCCACTAAATAGGATATTTTTCTAGCGATAATGATCCCCATATACTGTAGTTATAGATTCTGAAAAATAAACACAACTTAAATGTTTATTTCATGGGAACCTTCTTGCCAATTGGCATAATGTTTGACTTACTCCAATTTACTGTATACTCAGAGTATTTACCGAATAATTGAACTACTTCACAAATTGAGGTTAAAAAAAAATCTGTATATGACAACATTCTGTATTCAAATTGAGCTAATCAAATTCCCTGAATTTCACCAGTTTGTTCTATTAGACTTGCCAATGTTCCAATGTTCCCTAAATTAAAAATTAAGGGAGAAAGAAGACATTCTTGATAGGCTCTACACTGCATTTTAATTACTGGAGAAATAATCCCATAAGTAATCACAGAAGCAGAAGGATGAAGATAATAAATTGTAACCCAAATTATATTTATTTGGACAATTTCTAAGGCTGCTTACTTGTCAACAACTCTAGGCAGCTTACAAAGGGTTAAAAACAGCAACATCTCCCCCCCCACACACACAAACACACACACACTAAACACAACCATGCAGGAAGGAAACAAGATCAAGCCTAACCTAACTCAGAGCCTGTGGAAGGGCCAGGTCTTCACTGTCTTCCCAAAATCTAGCAGGGTCAGCACCATATTTCCGAATCTGCTGAGAAGCCTAAACTTCTACAACGCTTGAACCAAAACTAATCTGAACTATATTGAAAGCTTTTTCTGCATCCAAATGCCACTCAAAGTGCTGATTCATATTATAGTAACCAAAAGTCATATTATGTAAAGCATGACACCCTTTCATAAAACCAGATTCTGCAGGATGAATTAGTTTAGTTAATACCTTCTGTAGTCTTCTTTACAATGAACTTGTTAACAACTTAGCATCAACACTTAACAGTGCTATTAAGCAATAATTTGTACAATAGGTAGGGTCCTTCACAGCCCTCAGAATTACAGTGAAATAAACTTCATAGTATGAAGCTGACACAGCTTTATTTTCATAAGATGCTTGAAACATCACCAAAAATATAGGAACTATTTTTTTCTTAATTTTTTTGTACCACTGTATAGTTATTCCATCAGGCCAAGGAGCCTTTCCAGAATTCAGCATATCAGAAGCATCTTAGAGTTTCTGAGTGCACATCTGAATTTTCTGGAAAATGTATTATTTTTAAGAAAATTTATATCTACTCACTAACTATATCAACATGTGTACAATAAAAATGTTCATAAAATTCAAAATATTTAGAATTGATTTCATTGTAATCATATTGAACTATTCCCAAAGAATTCCCTCATCAAAATACTATTTTACTTTGTTGCACAGGTTTCAAAGAAGAAGCCAATACTTTCCTAGGTTTTTCTCCTGTTTCCAAAACATTTATTTCATTTGGTTTTTTTTTTAATATATTCCTTGTCCAATGCATACATTTGGTTCAATGTTAATTATAGTAGACCTAAAAGTGTGATATGTTTTCTGAGTCTGTTTTGTACTATATAGAGAGATATTTTTTTACTTCTAACTCAAGTTTTCTATATTACAGCTTACTTGCCTTTTACTACCAAGAATCATAAGCTATTACCTTACCATGTATAAATGCTTTAAATGTATCCCAGACCCCAACCCCCAGTTAACTAAACCTCTATTTATTTTTAAAAATCTGTCTCTCTATCTCTGTGTATCTCTCTGCCTCTCTCTAGATGGGCAAAACTATTTTGCAGCTCCATGATTTGAAAACTCTGTCTGCAGACAGCTTGTTTCCACAAACAATCTGTAGACTGAATTTGTGTGGACAATTGTTTTTCACTAGGCAGAACAATTCTCTCAGCCATTTGTTTGTGGCATTCATGCTATGCATATTAAAAAAGCACAGGAGTAATCTGTTCTGCTTCTTGCTGGCTCTTCCTATCTGAAATGAAATGGAAACCTTAATTCTTCATTGCTTAATGTGGAAGATTTCCCTTTCTCTTTTATTTGACAATTTCTAACAAATATTTGTAGGTTTTTTATACCTTTCTCCATAGCAACAGATTAGGGAGATGGTTATTGCCATGTTCACATTACATTCAATATTAAAGTTCTTGTAACCTTCTGATCTCAGTCTAACCTAAAGTTGAATCGATTTTGGCAATTTATGGAGTTCTCTTTGATTTCAAGGCCTGAAAATAAATAGAGCATTAGTGAAATGCTCAATATAAACTTTAACAAATATGTTTAAACTCCCCCACCCACCTACCCAATGGGGGAGGGAATAGAAAATTCAGGTTCTACCTACTGTTACTTGTTGTGGTCCCTGGGGG
Organism: Liasis olivaceus; assembly: GCA_030867105.1. Taxonomy (NCBI): domain Eukaryota; kingdom Metazoa; phylum Chordata; class Lepidosauria; order Squamata; family Pythonidae; genus Liasis; species Liasis olivaceus. The sequence goes on from CM061351.1 coordinate 65,104,795, forward strand.
AAAAAATGCTAAGTGGTTGCACCCAAGGCAAATGTTTGTCTGACCCCGACTGACTAGATTCTACATTCTAGTCAAGTACATAGAAGTTTTGAATAAACTTTGATAATAAATTTATATATACTTGACTAAAATGTAGAAGTTGTTGTTGTTGTTCAGTCGTTAAGTTGTGTCCGACTCTTTGTGACCCCATGAACCATATCGCGCCAGGTCTTCCTGTCCTTCACTGCCTCCCTGAGTTTGCTCAGTTTCATGCTCATTGCTTCAGTGATGCTATCTAACTATCTCATCCTCTGCCATCCTCTTCTCCTTTTGCCTTCAATCTTTCCCAGCATCAGGGTCTTTTCCAAAGAGTCCTCTCTTCGCATTAGGTGACCAAAGTATCTGAGCTTGAGCTTCATTATCAATCCTTCCAATGAGCAATCAGGGTTGATTTCCTTTAAGATTGACTGGTTTGACCTCCTAGCAGTCCAGGGGACTCTTAAGAGTCTTCTCCAGCACCACAGTTCAAAGGCATCGATTCTTCGGCATTCAGCCTTCTTTATGGTCCAGCTCTCACAGCCATACATTACTACTGGAAAAACCATAGCTTTGACTATGCGGATCTTTGTCAGCAAGGTGATGTCTCTGCTTTTTAATATGCTATCTAGGTTTGCCATAGCTTTCCTTGGAGCCCAAATAAATGAAGTCTGTTACTGCTTCCATTTCTACCCCTTCTATTTGCCAGGAATTGATGGGTCCAGATGCCATGATCTTAGTTTTTTTAATGTTGAGAAAATGTAGAAGACATGGTTTAAAAGGGATTGTTGGCTTCCAAGAAGACTGTTGCTCTGGATAGAGTGCTAAAATAGATGTTTCCTTGGAAAAACCTGTGAGCCTTGAAGTTGCTACTGAGAAAATTTACGAACAGTTAAGAAAGCTGATTCTCTCAACTTCTGATTGATGGTTTATTTTAACAGTTTAGACAACAAGATATAGGCTGCATATTTTCTTCTTTAATGGAGAAAATCCCCAGCTTGTTTTGAATAGAAACCAAGATCAGGAATCTTAAGCAAGCAAACCTTAAGGAATGTTACATGATCTTTGGTAACTAGCAAATTTTATACATGGCAAATATTTTGCCCACACTTCTGCTTTCAAAGTAAAAAAAATATGATGAGAAGGAGATAAACCACTGAAAATGCTTCCTACTGATCAGTCAAATCAGGGTCCCTACAATAAGGAACATCAGTTGTTTGGGGTCAGTGAACATTGGGAATTTCAAGAGCACATTATGGATACTCTCACAAAATGACTGTCATGATGGGTGCAATACCCAGATTTGAAAAAGGGAAACAGAGCATTCCAGTCATCCACAACTTATTTTTAAAGAATGCATCAAGGCTTTCTGCCAGGTCTAGAGATTAGACTCTCTCCCCATTCCACATTCCCCCAGCAGTTTGAAGAAAGTTAAATGAGTAGATTGTTTGCAGAGAATTAGAAAGCCATAGGTACATGAAGATCTCTGTAATTTAAATTAATTACAATTAATTTAAAACAATAAAAGAGGGTTCTTTTGTCCTGCCCTGTTCCAGAGCATGGCTTCTGGCTGATATAACTCTGTTCTCTTATTGTTATTTTCGTAACTTTATTTTTAATACTTTTTAAATCATTCTAACATGCTAGACATCCTGAAGAGTAAAATTAGCTAAAGTGGAAGCTGGGTGACTTTGAGCTAGTCACTCTTTCTCCACCCAACCCACCTCAAAGGACTGTTGTTGGGAAAATAGGAGCCAGGAGCATTACATGCACCCCCTGGAGCTGTACAAAAAAAAGGAGGGATATAAACCTAATAATAAATTAATACATAAAAATATATGCTACTAAAAAAGGAAAAAGAAGTACATTTCTTACAAAGAATCAGCAGCACTACATTTTCAAGGGCTAGGCTAAAGCTAAAAGACCAAAGACAGATGCAAAGAGGCTCAAATCAGACAGGTCTGTTGCAACAAGAGGATACAGATGTCAGCTACTCCTGCTTGTCAGCCCTTCAAGGTAGGTCAGAGTAGGCAGGTCAGGACTACTTTTATTAGAATCTTGCAAGTCTAAACTTCCCCTCCCTGTTCCCTTGAGCTTTGTATGAACTAGGGAGGGGCTTATCTGAGACGTCTACTCAGGTTATGTTCTGACCACTGCCTTGGTAGCAGCTCTTCCTCTTGTGCCTCAAGGCCATTCCCTCTTTCCTCTACACTACCCTCTGGAGAAGCAACCAGTGGGTGGGTGTGCACGCTTGTGTACTGTATATATATGTCTTGAGGCTTTTAGCTGGCAATTATTGGTTTTCTGCTCTATTACAGTGTTTCTAGAATACATAATAAAACGAGTTCAAGCAACCTATTCAAACACTTGTGCCAACCAGACAATATCAACAAGCTTTAATACTGTTAACTAAATATAAAGTGAATATTATTCATTTTGTTTTAAAACATGTGTAAGAGATGTTGATTCCAAACAGCAATGTTTCCTGATCATTTGTCTGGGTTTAACATTAAAAGAAAATGAATTATTTATACATAAGAGGTCCATGAGTAACTATAAGAAGCGGAGTAAACAATTGATATGTTTCTTCCCTTGGCACTGTGAAATAAAATAGGTCTGTTGAGCCATTGGACTAGATTAGCTTTGTGTTCTGCTAGCCCTGAACTCAGCAGTCTTTTGATATAGCATAATTGCCAGGTAATATTGATCAAATACTTGGGAGCTCTTGAGGCTGTAGTCAAGGAAGGGAAAATCATTTTTTAAAAAATATCTCACCTTCCAATACTTTGTGAAAAAGCTGGGAACAAAAGCTGTCCTTAATGGATGCATGAAAAGCCAACAGGATGTTAAGGTGCGTAAAAGCTGTAACTAGATTTAGTAACAAATTTCAAATGGACCATGAACACTGAAGTTACAGGTAATAGAAAGAAGCAAGTGAAGGCAAACCTTAAAATGAATGAGGTTCAAAGATAACATAAAATGAATGTGGCTTTAATGTTTACCATGAAAATGATTTTCTCCCATTCCATACTCCTAATGTGGGACTGGGAAAGATCTACTGGAAGGAAATTATGATAGAGAATACATACTCAGTAATGTGAATCCTTATCCCTAATTTTAATTCTCCATCCAGAATCCTTTCAATTTGTTTTTGTTTATTTATTTTATTTATATGTCACATTTATATAGCTGCCCATCTCACACAAAGTGATTCTTGGCAGCATTCAACTATTAAATAAAATAACAAGTGAATAAAACAGGTATTATAAAAAGATAAAAAGTTATTATCAGAATAAAAATGTCACAATTAAAAAAAAAAGATTTAAAATATGCAAACCCCACGGAGAGAGCAGAATATCAATTACAGTGGAGCCAGCTAAGAACGTCTCCAGTTCCCAAAGACTCCCAGACCTGATGACACACCCAGGTCTTGAGAGACTTCTTAAATGACAGCAGGGAAGGGGCGAGCCTCACTTCAGGACGGTGAATGTTCCACAAGGAGGGAGCCATGGCAGAGAAGGCCCGCCTCCTGGCACCTACCAAATGCAAGTCCCTGGCCAATGGAATGCGTAGCATACCTTCCCTGCCAGATCTAATGGGACAGGCTGATATAATCAGGGAGAGGCAGTCCCTCAAATAACCTAGCCCCATGCCATGAAGGGCTTTAAAGGTCAAAACCTTGAATTAGACCCGGAAGCCAACTGGCAGCCAATACAACTTGCGAAGAAGAGGTGTAACGTGCTGTTCTAGGAGCACACATAACTGCCTGCATCACCACATTCTGTACCAGTTGAAGCTTCTGGATACTCTTCAAGGGCAGCCCCATGTAGAACACATTACAGTAGTCCAATCTGGAGGTGACTAGGGCATGAATGAGCAGAGCCTCCCAATCCAGGAAGGGGCTCAATTGGTGCACAACATGGAGTTGTGAGAAGGCTCTCCTAGCCACGACTGCCACCTCTGTTCGAGCAGAAGTCACGGGTCTAGGGGGACCTCCAAATTGTGTACCATGTCTGTCAGGGACAGTGCCACCTCATCCAGCACCAAAGATGGTATAGTCCCAAAACCGGCAGGACCCCAAACCCAAAGCCACTCAGTCTTGCCAGGGTTCAGTTGAAGCTTGTTGTTCCCTTTTGCTTTTGTACTTTGCAAGGGAGGTAATTATCCTGCAATGATTGCTCAATGTAATACTGGGGGCTGGGCCGGGGGGGGGGGGGAGGTTAGAAGCCACAAAGAATTACAGGGATGGAGTTAAGCAGGGGCAGATCATATCCTTATGCGCAAATATAGAATTATAAGTACAATGCAGAAATATTGAGCTCCATTCCCTTTTGTATGAATGTATTTTAGATAGGCTTTCTGAATCTGAAAGAAATTCATTTGAATGGTTGTGGAATAGAAGCGTTCTCAAAGGAAAAAGGAATATTTGAGTTTACGGATGTTTTAAACAGTGATTCTAACAAAACAGAGTCAGCATTTGTAAAATTGTACATTGAGAAGTCAAATCAAAGATAATGAATCTGAAAGAAAATTATCTGTATTCATTTACTGCTATTGAAATTTAGTTGCTCTGCTTTTTAAAAAAATAAACATTCCCCCCACCAACAAATATACACAGAGACACTTAGCATTTTCAAAATCTTTGTTTAATTCAGCAAATGGAGATATTTGTGAAGAGGTGGAAAATTACTTCAATTAACTAAAATAAGGTTGGGAAAAAAATAGCCAATTTTTTTCTGTAGTTATATGCACCTGTTCTTCCCAGTTCCCTTGGAGTCTATTAAAATCACTCTCATTATTAGGAAAGCTAAATGTGTGGCCACACAGGAATAAATAAACCCAGACAGATGGGGGTAGATGGTTTTGGCTATAGCTGAGCTAAGAATTCATGGGGTCTAATTTTCTGCGTATTTTTTCCCAGGATCCTTACATTTTATTGAAGAATTATACTCTCTTCCAAGAATATTCAATGAAACCATCCTACTGTATTTCTACCCATAAATAGTGTGATGAAATTCAAGTGTTTTATTCACAACTGTGAATGTGCATTTTATGTTCTGTGACAATAACAAGAATGTTTGAATTGGGATATGCAAAGGCTGGATTAAGTTGTTTCCTTTAGATACTTAAGGATTGTACTTCTAAAATTAAAGATTTGGAAGAAACATGTGCAAACTGTAGTATAATCTGCAAATATCACGTATGGAATTTACAGTATTGAAGGTAATAAAGAAGGTAACAGACAGCTGTCTCCCATTTTGAAATATAAAGGACGTGTGCTCTTCTCTATGATGTATGAAACTCCACTTTGAGTTTTTGTCGATGTTACATCAATGGAAATATTTCAGAACAAATTTCTGAAGATACTTCTTGCTCAGTGGCACAGTCATCTTTATTTATAGTTTTAAACAGTGTTGCTTTTTTGGGGTGGAGGGATAGGATAAAAGGTAATCTTTCTCATACAATCATGATTCACACATATTGATACATTAAAAATAACTGGGCTAAAAAGGAATCGTTTTGCGAAAACTAGAACATTATTACTAGAAAATATGGAGAACATGACACTATTTAAGTACAAAAAACGTAAATCAATATGATATATTGCATCTTTTTTCAACAGGTTTTTTGTATTGTAGGGTTAAAGGAAATGTCAATATTCTTAAAATGTCTTGCAAATGTTCATTCGTGATGGAAGAACATTGTTTATTCATGTTCATGATTGAAAATGTTTGTTTGCGTAATACAAAATACAAAAAGTTTTCCTTCTCTAAACATTTGTAAAAGTCAGTCAAACTGCTTTCCTTAAATTTTCCAAGTTGATTATTTCCATCTGAAAATCTAGCTGCATTTTTTCTGGATTTACAGAAAATGGATTTTCAGTCCTTATTTAATTACATTTCTTCTTGGTCAAAGCAAACCTTTTGTTGAATTCCTCAGTTAGGCTAACATTCAGCTTATGCTTTTTAAACAAATGTTTGGAAAGTTCTACTATGGAGATAGTTAACAATAGAGGCAACCATTGATATCACATGATCACATTTTAAAACTATTACACAAAGCTTGCAGATGAATAATGTAGTGGTGTTTGGTTATTTCTTGTCTGATGTAGTACTCAAGAAGAGCAACTGCTCCAATCTTTTTGCCATTCATGGCTGGTGCCCTGTTGTTGCTAATTCCTGTCAAATTCTTCAGATCAAATTTCAATGTTTCATTAAGACATTTTATGACTTCATTGCAAATTTCTTTTCCAGTGGTGCAACCGTTATGGAGCACCTTCCAGCAAGCTCTTCAGTAATTTCAAAGTTTGTACTGATTCCTCTTACAAAAATGAGTAATTGCACTGTGGCTTTTAAATCAGTGCTTTCATCAACAGCTAATGAATAAAGAAGAAATTCTTTTCATTTCTCAAGCTAACTGTTCACTAAGATTGGAATTAGTGTCATCTATTCTTTGAACAGTCATTTGGCATAAACTAATATTATCAAATATTAGTTCCTTTTGGGACATAAACTGGGCATATCAATATTCATACACTTCTTTAAAAAATTTCCTAGTGATTTCCCTTGTAATTTTAAACTTCACTTTAATAACTGTCTCATTATCTTCTTGAAAAACTGTTGTTCTGTAGTGAGATTTTTCAGTAAATTAGCAACTTTATTTATTTTTTCTCAGTATAGCCTAATTTAGTAAGAGCATGATGTTTTGTCTCAAAATGTCATCAGAGATTATATATTATTTCAGAACACTTACAGTTACATGACACATAAGACAAACGACTTTGTCTTTTAGTTGGGGAAAAAAAAATGTCCAGTCTGAATTTAAAACTCTATGTTCTAATCCAATTTTCTTCCTCTTGTGTTCACTCATGATATCCATGGGTTTATGATTTTTAAAAAATCACTCAAAGTTGGATTTTATTTTTTATAAAAGAATATTTGCCTTTATTAAGTCTGTAGATGTACAACCAATAGCATAAAAAATATAACATAAAAGTTAATGCACAGGAAAATTAAGAACCACACATTAAAGTAGAAAAAATATGATTGACAATGAATCATAATGATACCTCAGTGCCACTAGTGAGTTTTATGGAGCATGTTTGCTAGACTGCACATACCTGTGTGCAAGACAGTTGTGAGAAATGAGAATCCTCAAGTCATATAACACAACAGCTACAAACAATACCTATTATAATTTGGTGGTATAACAATTTTTGTTATAAATTTATGGTCACTTTTATGGTTAAGAAAATGGTTTGATATTGTTATGTATAGACTACATAATGAGTTACGTATTCATCAACTATTTTTTAAAGAATATCCAGTATTCTTAAATCCAATATTGCTGTGTGCCTAAAACAATCTTACTTAATCCAATATTCAGTTTTTCAGCCATTATAGAATTATGTACAGAGGTATAACTGTTGATGCTTTGAAGACTTATACATCAAAGGGACCGATCCTACTGATTCATTCATGCATTTTACAGTAATTATACTGAGAATATTTTCTTATGGTTCATTTCCAAAAAGGATGTAATTAACAGCTTCTGTAGCTTCTCCCTCAAATGGTTTTCATGTTGCAGATAATAACAGCAAGAAAAATGTAATTACATAAGCAGATATGGTTCGTTGAGATTTTACGAATGGATTAAAAACACAGCAAGAACTACTCAGTGAAGGCTGGAATATACCATAGTTGATGTATTTACAAATTGCTGGAAGGATAAAATCAGATCTCAAGAAGGAAGGAGAGATATTAAGAAAAAGGAATTTGAAATGCTTATACAAAACAAACATCATTTATTAGGGCACATATATAAACTTTTACTCAGAGACAGAACAAACAAAAAACTGTAAGATAAAATGGATGCAAAATTTAAAGAAATAGTCATAATACACCAGTGGGAACAATTACGGACTAAGTCTATAAAATTTACACCAAGTTATAACTTAAAGGAAAATTGGTACAAAATGTTCTACTGATAGTTATTATTGATGGAGTTGTATTCTAAGATAAACAAATTATACACCAAAAAAACACTGGAAATGCTACAGAACAGAAGGAACAATTTACCACATGTGGTAGACATGCAAAAAACTCCAAAAGTACTGGAAAGAAATACATAGCACAATGCAGAAAATTTTGGAATTTACATTTGAAATAACTTCACAACTTCTCCTACTATGTATGTCCCCATGGTCATGTGATCACAATTTGAGACCTTTCCTGCCAGCTTCTGACAAGCAAAGTCAATGGGGAAGCTGGCAGGAGGTCACAAGTTGCAGTCATGTGAGGTCTGCATTTAACAATAGCAGCCAGGATTGCTGGAACTGCCATCGCTAAGCAGTGTGGTCATGGGGTTTTTCTACTTTTGACCACGTTGCTTAACAATGGAGTTTCAGGTTCCAATTAGCATTGTTAAGCAAGGACCACCTGTACTGAAACATTATAATATATTAAGTGTTACAAAAACATAATAAAAAGAAAAAGAAAAAATGCGAAACAAAAATATATTATTGAGTTTTCAAAAAACACTGGCTTATTTTGTGCAAGCCTGGTGTAGTCTGTTTGGTTCTAGCTTAACATGTTGTGCTGACCCAGATATTATGGTCTGCAAACTATGACTTATGGCTGAGCACAGGGGACAGTATAGTACAAGGAGGAAAACGGTTGACCCAGAATCAAGGAGTGAATATGGAAAATAGAAGCTCCTCAGTTCTGCCAGTGTCTCTATTTTAATGGATACTTGTGAGCATGGGGTTAGGGAAAGAAGCAAATCTCTGTTTTAGATAATGAAGTGCTTTATACAATATGCACAAGGACTATATTTGTATTTTAATTAATGCTGGTCTATTGTAAACCCAAGGAGTCCAAGCAATATACTTTACTACCCTGAAAAAGAACATGCCTGAGAACATTTTTCATTGTCATTTATTTGCAGTTCTATTAAATAAAGGAAATGTAATGGCCTGCTGACCATTTTACTTTTTTGTGTGTGGTGTCAGAAGAGATGTATTACTATAATTAAGCTGAACTGGCTACATGGCAGATGGACTTATATTTCTGAGCTAATCTCAGACTAAAGGAAGAGATAGCAAGAGACAAAGGAAAATAATGGTTTAATACTTTTAATCAAATTAGTTAATTGTAGGGATCTCTTCTTATCATTCCTTGAAAAGAAGCTCATTTGTATGACAAGTGCATCAGGAAGTTCAATATCAGTTATAAGACAGTCAAGTTTTCCTATACAATAAGCCAAGAAGGGTCATGTGTTTTAATTTTCTGCAAATAAATTCACTGTACACGACCCATATCCAGAAACCCTTTTTATAAATAGAGTGAAGATGCAGAGATTCGAGGTGAGCCAAATCCCATTCAGAAATTCAAACCATCTCTGAAAAATACCCTACAGAAGACAATGGCAAAATGCACACTCATACTACTATAGTAAAAACCGTTACTTCCTGATTTTAGCATTTGCCTTTCACCTGAACTCGTGAAGCCTTTTGTTCAAATAGCCAGACTTCTCCCACATTTGTTACCCCTTAATGTAGTCCAGACAATAAATCCTAATTCTTTCTTTATTGTAAGGTTACTTTAATAGAACTCTGTAAAACTAAAAATATTTCTCCCCTCCTCTGCTTTTACTCTCTGGAAAACTAGGCAGGGTCCCTTATTTGTATTTATTTATTTATTCAATTTCTATGGCTGCCCATCTCAAGCAAGTGACTCTGGATGATGAACAATCATAAAATCAATTACAAGTAGAAACATAATATAAAAAATAAATATATATAGCAGCCAATAAAAAATATAACCATAGATGTTAATATAACCATCTATATTAACAGGGCCCCAGGCCCCAGGCACATAAGTAGGTCTTCAAGACCTTATGAAAGGCCAACAGGGTCAGGGCCATCCTAATCTCTGGAGGGAGAACGTTCCAGAGATTCCTTGGTTGACGGGACCTGTAGCATGCTCAACCTGCTGGACCAAATTGGATGGGTAGAAACAACTGGGAAAAGATGGTCCCTGAGGTAACATGGTTCCAAGCCATGAAGGGCTTTAAAGGGAACAACCAGCACCTTGAATTGCACCTGGAAACACACTGGCAACAAATGCAGCTTATGAAGTAGTGGTGTTACATGTGTCAAATACCTGACACCATTTACTACCCATGCAGCTGCATTCTGAATCAGTTGAAGCTTCTGAATGCTCTTCAAGGGCAATACTCCATGTACAACATGTTGCAGTAATCCAGATGGGAGGTCATGAGGGAATGACTGTGAGAAGAGCCTCCCAGTCCAGGAGTGGATGCAACTGGCACACAACCTGAAGGCGTGCAAAGGTCTTCCTAGCCATGGCTGCCACCTGCTTTTTTACCAGGAGCCATGAGTCCAAGAGGACCCCCAGATTGTGCACCAGGTCCATCTGGGGCAGTGCCACCCAATCCAGGTGGAAAAAGGAAGGCCCAAGGTGGAAAAAGGAAGGCCCAAGTACCCAAAGCTACTTGCTTGGATTGAGCCAAAACCCATTGTAGGATCCAGGCCCCTATAGCCTCCAGGCACTGAGACAGGACATCCACAGCATCACTCAGGCAGCCTGGGGCAGAGATATAAAGCTGGGTATCATCAGCATACTTATGATACCTCACCCCAAACTGTTGGATCACCTCACCCAGCAGCCTCACATAGATATTAAATAAGAGAGGAGAGAGGACTGAGACCTGAGGCACCTTACAAAGTAGAGGCCATGGGATAGACCTCTCCCCCCCAATCAATATCAACTGGAACTGACCCTGGAAGAAGGAGGAGAACTAGTGCAACACAGTGCCACCCACCCCCAACTCCTGAAGCCGGTCCAGGAGGATACCATGATCCATGGTACTGAAGGCTACTGAAAGGTCAAGAAGAGCAACGTTGGATGCACTACCCCCATCCCGCTACCACTAGAGGTCATCTAAGAGTGCAACCAATGCTGTCTCAGTCCCATAACCTGGCCTGAACCCTGACTGAAAGGGGTCCAGATAATCTGCTTCATCCAGGGTCCTTTGAAGCTGCTGTGCAACCACTTTCCCCACAACCTTCCCTAAAAAGGGGAGGTTGGAGACTGAACAAAAACTGTCCAGACTAGTTGTGTCAAGTGATGGCCTGTTGAGGAGAGGGTACAACTACCTCCTTAAGAGCCGGTGGGACCACCCCCTCCCTCAAAGAAGACTTAACTACCACCCAGACCCAATCATGCATCCTCTCCTGAGCAAATTTGACCAGCCAGGAGGGGCACGGATCTAACACAGAAGTGGCGAAACATACAGCTACAAGAACCCTGTCCACTACCTCAGGTTCAAGGGGATCGAACTCCCACCAGATGACTGTGCAACGCTCAGCCCCCATAGCCTCCACTGGTTCTGCCCCAAGGCTGGAGTCAAACATAGAGTGAATCCGAGCAACTTTGCTGTGCTAGATGCATAGCATATTCCTCACAGTGACCCTATAGGTAAATCCTAGTATTACTCCCTCCAAGGAGGGACTGGATCACCTGAAACAGGGCTGCTGGGCAGCTATCTGCGGACACAATAAGGGCAGAGAATTAATTATGTATTGCTGTCCTTACCGCCATGAGGTAGGTTCTAATAGCAGCTCTAGCTCTTGTTTGATTGTCTTCACTCTTTTTCATTTGCTAGTGGCACTCTAGGTATCTCTTTGCCCTCTTCATCTCCCTCAACTTGTTCATAAACTATGGAGAGTTCCAGGATCCATGGGCATGGAGAGGCCACTCTGGTGTGATCTGATCCAGAGCTGCAGCCACTCTCCCATTCCAAGCTGCCACCAAGGCTTTGGCCAGACTATGCAGCAGATCTTCCAGAACAACCCCAGGCTCCCTCTGGAACCCAACTGGGTCCATCAGTTGCCTGGGGCAGGCCGATCTAATAGGCCTAGGCTTCCTGCAGAGAGAGTGGAACCAGAGAACTGGAGGCTCACCAGGGGGAGATCTGACCATGACAGGAGAGAAACCAATATCTCCCCTAAATCCAGAACACCATGCCACTGCTCTGACAGAAAAACTAGGTAAGGTGTATGACCCCTATCATGCATCGGGCACTGGATGACTTCAGAAAATCCCAAGGCTGTCATGGTGGCCATGAACTCCTGAGCTACCTCAGACCCTGTGTCCAGAGAAGACAAGTTGAAGCCCCCTAAGACCATAAGCCTGGGGAACTCCACCACCAATGGACTCAAGAAGCTCAGGCAGGGTGGTTGCTATGCAACAGGGAGGCTGGTACAATAGTAACTGATCCCAACTGATCCCTCTTAGAGCCCATCTTAACAAATAGAGTCTCGCACCTGGTAATCTGAGAGAACACCTGGATGCCAAGTATCTTGGATGACCACTGCCACCCCACCGCCCCTACTCTGGCTCGTGCCACACCTGGAACCCAGCTAGGAACATCTCAAAGAGGGAACTTCTAAAGCACATTCCAAGGTCTCCTCTCCTTATGTGAACATGCTGCTTGTCTAGTCTGTAGCTCTTCCTCCTGTCTCCCAAGATCATTCTCACATACCATTACACATTTTAACATTTTCTATTGCTGATATAGGATTAAATGTGTGAATGTTCCACCACATATAATTTCCAAATATAACCAGGAATTCTGAGAACTATAATCCCAACACCTCTGATGAACAGAGAAGACTGAATTACACACCTTGAAGATGTTCATAGCAGTTTTAGATACTGCAAAATAGATTAGAGAATTATTTTAGAATTCTGATTTGTCCAGTCAGTGGCATACAATTTTATTTTTAATCAATAGTTTAGCCAATCCATGCTATCAAAATATTAAATGATTAATATTACAATAGCAAAAAGTATACTGACTAAGAGAAGCACAAGTAGAATAAAATCGGATTATGACTTTTAATCATAACTACAATTTAAAGCTTACAGAATTGCATTTTCTATGAATTGGAGGTTGCATGGTGAACCAGATTATTTTCAAAATGCTATAATATTAGTACCTCTGAATTCTATCAGATATTCCTTCATCTTAGAGTGCTGGGACTTCTGCATCTTACCAAAACTATGAACTATATTTCATGTACCTTAATTGTAATTTCCCCTTTTGTCCTGCCTGGAAGATAGCCTCATGTCAAAGTTTGTTAAACGGTACTGAGATTCATTGTAAGAAATACATTTTGCAGCAGCCCTTAAGAATTCTGAGAGGATTTTTGAATGCTCATTTTAAAAATTTCTTTTTAAATAAGTCACTATTTTTAAGAATATGAATTGAATCTGATAGTCATCTGTAAAAGGCTTAAGCCAAGGAATTTTAACCAAGAATGGCATCTATCTATCTATCTATCTATCTATCTATCTATCTATCTATCTCACATATTGCACAACAAGGCAAACCTGGATAATTAGAATATGGTTTCTAAGGAAAAAATAGATAGAAGGACTTAAATAAAAAATTAGAAACTATTCCTAATGCTTATAAATATATTGACTGAAATTATCAGTAGGTGTCCAATGCGAGGGAAGAGTATAATTTGTAACCAAGTAGTTTCTCAATAATGATTTTATTGATTTTTTTCTTATTTTTTCCTATATATCAATATACATATATCAATATATATATCGATATATATCGATATCTATATCTATATCTAAAAAAAAACAAATTCCCCTCTCACTCCTATGGGTGGTACGTGTCTTCCTCAATCTGGATGCCCAGTATATTGCTCTGCCAATCATCTCATAAATATTTTGAATAACAAGAAAACTGTGGAGGCCAATCTTTCATATGTTCACTCAGGAATAAATCCCATGTATTGATAGGACAGTGTGCCTGGCTTGCTAGTTCTTCATAGACCTGAGCTATGCACACTTATGTAGAAATGAATTCAGTTGTCCTCTACCAGAGGCCTGGGAGTTTGAGGGTTCTGCGCAGTATCTTAGCTGTTCCTAGCACTGCACTCTTCTGCACAGAGAGCTCTATTGTTGTTCCTGGGATCTGTTTGAGCCATTCTCCCAGCTTAGGAGTCACGGCCCCGAGTGCTTCTACCACCACTGTGACCACTTTGGCCTTTACTTTCCACATCCCCTTGATTTCCTCCTTCAGGCCCTGGTACTTCTCCAGCTTCTCATGTTCCTTCTTCCTGATGTTGCTGTCACTTGGCACTGCTACATCTATCACTACCGCTGTCTTCTGGTCTTTGTCTACTACCACGATGTCTGGTTGATTAGCTAGTACCTGCCTGTCCGTCTGGATTTGGAAGTCCCACAGGATCTTAGCCCTGTTATTCTCCACGACCTTCTGTGGAATCTCCCATCTGGACTTGGGGGGGTCTAGGCCAAACACTGTGCAGATGTTCTTATATACAATGCCAGCTGCTTGGTTGTGCCATTCAGTGTATGCTGTTCCTGCATCTTATACCCTGCCACTATGTGTTGGGCTGTCTCTAAGGCCTCTTTGCACAATCTGCACCTTGGATCCTGTCTAGTGTGGTAGACCCCTGCTTCTATGGATCTGGTGCTTAGTGCCTGTTCTTGTGCTGCTATGATCATATATATCTATATGATCTATATATATTCTTTTTCTATTTTACCTTTCTTTTTTCTTTTTCTTTGTGACTATTTGTATTTACTTTCTAAATAATAAAAAATGCCCCCTAAAAAGTCAAGGAATTTTCCAACCTTCTGAAAATGTTTCCATAACCAAACTATTTTTTCTCCACACAAAATGCTCTGACTTTTCTCAAATGCTGCCCTTGCAGATGAACAAAGCCATCACCCAGACTAAAGATTTGTTGAAATATGTCCTTGAGGTAATAAATGTCATCTATCCTGAAAAGTAATCTTACTGGGAGATAACTGAATTCCTTTTCCATTTATCAAATAGAACTCCCTCCAACCCCCCCCCTTACTTCCAGCTTACTATTTTAATTCACTCAGAAAAATTGAGTGTTTCTGAAATAAAATCTTTTATTGTATTTCCTTTCCATTGTCAGAAAGCACTTGTCCCATTTAAACAAAGTACTTTATGTCTGTAAAGAACAATTGTTTATAAATGTTGAATGTGCCTGTCTGAGTTCGGAACTAATGGTAGGGATTGGATTCCACAAAACCCCAATCTAACCAATCAAAGAGGTCTATTTTGGATCAAATTTATGGCTGTACAATGTTGGTTCATTCAAAATGACTATAGGAAATTGTTGAAGGGTTTTTGGAACAATCTCTAAATAGAAATTAATAAAATGCTTGCTTTTTGATATTCCCAATAAGTGAAAAGTATCTATGGTATGTGTAGTGTCATCAACATTACCTGCTAAATAATTCTTCCTCAAGAGAAAAAAGAAATGTGTAGAGATTCTTTTTGTACAAAAGTACCTCAATCTCCAACTATACCTGAAAATGAAACAAACAGTTATTTGTGGGGGATAGAGGTGAGGTTGCAATCTGATTTTAAAGGGAATTTAAAGAAGTCTATATCCAATTTTATCCATTTTGATAATGAATTCTATAATTTTGATAATTAGAGCTACTTGGGTTTTCCCCACTAGTCAGTGGAAAGAATCAACCTCCCCTCAGAACAGTCTCTGAATTGGTCTAAATCAAAGTCAGCTAACTTGGGAAATGCCAAATTGTGATCTCATAGTCAATCTATACCCCTGCAGGGAATGCTAGATCGCTATTTTATTGTTACCTTATTTATGAGCTATTACTAGTGTTATAGGTTGTGATATCTTTTTTAAATTCCACAGAAATACCAGCATTTCCATGATCAAATAGATCCAGAGAGATTCCCCAGTCCTTTCCTCGATTATAGAGTTAGAAAATTGGAGACCTTTGAAAAGACAAAGGCAGAACTGGAGAAGGGAGATGAAAGAAAAGTTGGGGACCAACAATGAGAAAAGAGACCATCATTGTTTCCTAGAGTCTCAGTTTAAGTTGAAATTTACAGAAAAAGGGATTTAGAGTCTCAGATTAAGTTGGGATTTGCATTTTTGCCCTTTTTGTTATTTTACACTAGTTTTTTATCATAATAAATGCATTATTATTGTTATTCCCCAAAGCACCTGGCAGGGCAGAGGGAGGCTTGAGATTCGCAGCTTTCTACTCTATGAGTTCAGCCATTCCATCACCCAAATTAATTTCACTTATCCTGAAAGATTTTTGGTTCTTCCTGATCTGTAGTGATTATAATAGAGGCAATATTCTTTGGCCATAGGGCTATAAGTCACCCTCCTGACCAATAACAGGCTTTGGGTGTTCTAAGATTGTGGTAGGAGCATTTCACCTCCTACAAGCTTTCCACTCCTGTTCCCACCATTATTTTGCTTTTTTGACCCCAAAATTGATCTCAGATACTTTGGGGACTGCAAATTAATGCTGGAGATCATATATGGCTGCAAGATGCATTTACAGGCCTAGATTATAGGTTTCCATATCTGGCTTTAATTTACCTGAGTAGTAATTAATTTTTAATCTCCCTGCAACTGTCTTAAGCCCTACTATTGAGTAGGGAACCAAGCTGAAACAGCTTGTTTTTGTTTCTATATTAGTTTTTCTGCACAGAGAAAACTAGCTTTCATGGCTATTAATTTTTAACATTCACTATAAATATACTCACAGAGTTTCATTCCCCCCTGCCCTAACACATGCTTTCTTTTTCTTCCTTACCCTCATGATTCTGTCTCATATATCCTTACTGTCATTCAATTTCACTGACTGTGACAATTGTTAGGATTTTATCAGTGGCATTAACAGATCAATATCTAAACTGTTGATGGATTGAAGATGAGGGTCAGGGAGAAATACTTTCTATATAACTTCGGTCATGAAAAGATTCAGGATCTGAGAAGCTAAACATAAAACATAAAAGTCTCATCAAAATTATTAAACCATGCAAATTGCCAAATATAGCCAAACTAATCTGGTAATTGTCCCCAGGATGCTGGAAATAAAATTACCGATGAATTTGTAGAGACATATGGAGATCAGGCCAAAACCTTATGTATTAAAAATGGTTATAGTTTAATTTCCTGGGTGAGAAAGTCCTGAGTAAGTAGTCAGATATTTACTTACAAAAATGCTAATAGGAAAACTATAGAAACCTTCTCACAGTTATCACATGGAGATGATTTCTCACCATGCTTTTATCCACATGAAAGTAATAGAATAGCCAAAACTTAATGTATTAAGCATTAAAATATTACAATTAATACTTCTTTTAAAGCCTTAGTTGTTAGTCTGTAATATACATAAGCTAAAAAGGAACATATATATCTACTTCGAAAAAGAAACCTACTGAGCCTTTTTTCTGGTATCTCACCCTGTCCATGTTGATTGAACCTATAAAGAAACCATCTTCTTCAGATTCATATTCCTTTGGCACTTCTTTCTATATTTCTTGAATTGCTTTTATTGTTTTGTACATTTCAGCCCTGTAGCTATACTTTCTGTTCTTGTGACATTGCTGCCTATATGCTGAATGTTGTTCATGGGCATCCTTCAGACTACATTGGTTACGTTGTTTGCAAACACTTTGCCCTGTTCCCAGGCATTTTTGCCTGCTGCTAGAGTCAATGTCAGGCTTCTTCCTTTCTATAAATCTTTATCATGGGTAATGGCCAATACTGGAGTACATGGGGGGTGGGGGTGTGTGTGTCTAATAATTAGGGGATGTACTGGTATAATTTTGTGGCTCAGCAAAATACACCAGGCTGCTTTACTCATCTTTGGAGCCCTTCCTTTGGATGACCTACCAAATAAGGTTATGTTACCTACAATGCAGTCCTACTTCTGAAATGTCATCCCCTGGATCCCTATCTGGCACTCTGCTCTATCTTGCTTTCTTTCTGGCATAAGACCGGGACTTGCCTGTTCTCCCAGGAATTCCAGATTTTGGATTTGAATTGGCTGCATATTTGTTATGCTGTGAAATTGATGATTTGTAAGCAGCTAAGGGGATATGACAGCCATTTTGTGAATGGAGAGCCTATGGTAACTAATTATGATGGTGCCTTCCTCAAAATGCCAAGTGATTGGAAGCCATTTCCCTCTCATATGACTGAATGTTGATCTTCTTTGCTCTCCTGTCCCATGTCAGATTCAGCCGGCATGGAACGGCAGGGCGAACGCGCTGCTCAGCTTCGCCTAGTCAATTTCACTGCCCAGGCGCTAGTAGAGAAAAAGGGGAAGTGCAACTGCGAACTGATTGCTGACAGGTGGCTCAAACTGCAAGCGGATACTTTGTATCAGTGCGGCTTCCCTCGGGTGCTACAAACAAAGGAAAGCTCAGAGGCTCGGAAGCGAAGCAATCAAGGAGTGATCGAGAACTCCCGGCTTTGCGCACAAACAGGCAAACCCAACAAAGGCAACAACAGCACAACCCATAGACGGCAATCAGAAAGACAAAAGCACCAGACTGAATCTGCCATTTGGGCGAGGGGGGATTATCGCGGATAATCTGTAACTAAGCAACTGTGATGGAATGGAATTATGAAGGCCAGACTCAGGGAGGGAAGCATCCTCTTTTGTCTCCTGAGGGGCGAGGAAGAGATAAGAGGATGAGGCTGGCACCTCCCTGAGGAATTCACTCTGTGTTGACTGGCTGACCTTGGGAACTGAGTTTCAGTCTGGGAAGATTCTTGCTAGAGGTTGTAGCTAATAAACATTGTTGAACTGAATGTGCATGGTCTCCTGGAGTTCCTTGGGCTAGGCCTGACATCAATCTTCCCAGACTGAAACTCAGTTCCCAAGGTCAGCCAGTCAACACAGAGTGAATTCCTCAGGGAGGTGCCAGCCTCATCCTCTTATCTCTTCCTCACCCCTCAGGAGATGAAAGAGGATGCTTCCCTTCCTGAGTCGGGCCTTCATAATTCCATTCCATCACAGCAACGGGTAAAGTGAGGGAATGGGGAAGCTATAAAACACCATGTAAGCTATGCCAAGCCAACCCTGGCTTTGTCTGTGCTTACTTACGTTACGCTTGAGTAAACTTCTTTGCTGAACACACGTGTCACAAGAGTTTCTCTGAGATGAACGGGATAAACCTTACATCCCACAATTCCTATGTGGAAGAAACAGCCATGTAGCTGGAGTCCGAAATGGCAAAAAGCACCCCTACTCTTTTTTCCCCAGGAAACACTGAGAAACACTCATAATATAGAACTAATCACTTTTCTAGAAAGATTAGAGTTCTTGAGAAATTATGCTTCAGACTACCAGGGAGAGACAACCTCCCTTCCCTCAATACTACTGTTATTGTTTCAGCTCTTCTAGACAGCTGTCAGCCCTTCAAAGTAGTCCAGACAGGATTACCATGGCTACTAATACTACCCTTATTGTAAGATTACAGTAACAGAATCTGGCAAATCTGAAAGCACTTCCCCCCTCCCCTGCCTGTACTTTCCATAGAACTAGAGAGGGTCCCTTCTGAGATGCTTTCTCCACCCCCATGCCTCCGATGGACTCAGATTTCTTTTATCAGACCATTGTCTAGGCTCCAGTTCTTCCTCCTGTCTCCCAAGGTTATTCTCACAGCCCATTACAGCAACAGATCTGAAGGGTGTCAAGCTATACTCTATTATAGAAGAGTCAGCAAAATTGCTAATTTGGCAAATATTTGTATTAAGACAGGACTCTATATATATGCTCTGAAAACATACATCTGGTGCTTCTAATCACTATATATTTTAATGGGCAAACCATTTATTTGATGATTAAATGTAATTGTCTTGTGTGAGATTTGTGTTGTTTGTAAAGATTGTAAAATAAAAGATTGGGCATCCAACTAGTGAATATGGTAGATACCAGGGAGTTGCATTAACAAAATGCACAAGACCAAACATTATATTCGTACAGATCTAGTTGTAATAAATGAATTGTCAGTGAAAATACTCTGAAATAAATTTACCTTCAAACTTATACAATCCTCAAGATGAACAATTTTGAATAGTAAGTTCATAAAAACTTAACAGATATTTCTTTCCCATTTGCTAAAGAGGAAAACTCATTACAAAATATTCTTGATGCTCATGTCCTTTTATTTCCTTAGTTGAATCAATATTCCTCCTATTATTATGTAGAACCACTCCTCTTTTCCAGGGTGTAAATAAAATGTATTTCCCAAGGACTTCATAAGGATATTTTGGTTTGATCAAACCTAGAATGCCACATTCCTGGAGACCTTCCTCAGTGGGATGCAGTGATGGATTTGCTTCCTATAAAAAACTGAGAAAAGGGTTGATTTCCTGACTGAGCTGAAGGGGAAGAACTCAGGAAATGAAATCCTTTTCTTCAGCACTCTCGCCACCAGCTCTGCAGGCTACAGGATACCAGAAGCCAGAACTACTGCCATTGCAGCTCTCCTTGAGAAAATTCCAAGTCCAAAACCCTGCTGGCTCTTTGTAGGTTCACAGATTGTCATTATAATGATGGAAGGAAAGGAAAGGAAAGGAAAGGAAAGGAAAGGAAAGGAAAGGAAAGGAAAGGAAAGGAAAGGAAAGGAAAGGAAAGGAAAGGAAAGGAAAGGAAAGGAAAGGAAAGGAAAGGAAAGGAAAGGAAAGGAAAGGAAAGGAAAGGAAAGGAAAGGAAAGGAGCTCCCTTTCCCCATGCTCTGTATTCAACTTACAGAAAAAAAGGAGGAGAAGGGACAAACAGATTTTTGAAGTTGCTCAGTGATGGTCTGGGTAGGAAGGTACCCAGTGGATTAGAGTCTTATCTAAATTAGATAAATTTGGGGAATTAATTTTAGTTTTTTTCAGCTTGCTATAAGAACTTCAGGTAACAATTTTCAGGCCAGATTCAGATGCATTTCTAAAACATGACTACAAAACTGGCTTTCCCCATTGTATAAACTGCCAGCTGAATGCAGTTGGAGTCTGGCTGATAGTCAGTAAAGTAAGGCTAAATCCCAATAAGACGTAAGCGTATGGCTGAGCTGTTTTTTGGTCCAGAAATTATGGGAATTGCTTGCTTTGGGTAGAGTTGCGCTCCCTTTGAACAAACAGGTTTGCAGCTAGGTCCTTAAAGCTCTTCACCTCCTCTGTTGATTCTGCGATCAGCCATATCAGCCAGATAGTTTTCAATTCTTTGTCAGAAGAAAGGGAAATAAGCACATAAAGCCCATATACCTCCCAATGACAGAGATCATGACTCATCACTGGCATAGAAAATCACCAAAAGATGTCTGTTGGCCAAGTAAGGATGTGGAAATCCTGAGAAAGAAAACTCTGAACTAGAGAACGAATGCATAATTAAACAGAAGAATGTACCCAAGTATATGTCTATTAACTTCTCAAGGTTAGCATAGGAGCAGACTGATGTCTCATGCTGTTGCATCTTAGAAAAATGCATTTTCATATAACATCTGTATTAATAGCAATTGCTGGCAATTTTTGGAGGACTATTTTAATTTTTTTTCAAAGTTAATCCTATCAAATGAAGCCAAAGACTGCTCTAACATCAGTGAAACAAATCATGTAAAACATTTCTTTGGGTTTAGAAAGATTTTTTTTTCCCACCGAGTGATACAAAACAGAGCCTTGATCTATAGAGGCTCAGTCTGCCCTAACTCTTGCTTGCTTGTTAGTCTTACTGAATGACCTCTCCACTGCCCTGGCATATTTTAGAAGTCTTTCAGCAATGCGTATTTCAAGATGGCTTTCCTAGCTATTAACTCCCTCTTATACTGACCTTTCAAGATAATGTTTGAATCTGTTTTTATTCTGAAATATTCCTTTATGGTCATGGCAGTTTTCTTTGGGATGGTATCTAGGTTAAAGTTGGGAAAGGAAACCATTTGATTTGCATCTTATCCAATTTGATTTATCCAATTTGTATTTCCCAAATCAGTACAAAGCTGGAACATAGTTATCTACTGCAATATGCACTTGTCACAATGAAATGCAAATCCAAGTTCTAAAAATATGTATATATCAAGAGAAGCAATGAACAAAATCTTATGCACAAAAAATATAATATAAGCAAAATGTGGATGAAAATTACAAATAATTACAAAATTACAGACTGCAGGAATGGGTCAAAATGAACTCAATACCAGAGAAATGAGAAAATGTGCTTCTTAAATCTAGGTTAGCTTATGATAGAAATTAATTAATATAAATGATAATGGATTTCAAGGTCCTTGAATGGGGACATGAACTTACTCCTTTTTTTTTTCCTCCTGGTAAGTGCTATAGTTCATCTGCTTTCTACACTATTAGACGTAGGACATCTAGGCTACAATCTGCATAGGGAACGAGACAATATCAGTATGAAGAAAAATAGTGATGTGAACTTAAACCAATGAAGCTCAGAGTTTTTCATATTACTGCAGCAAACATCTTTAATACATTTGCAAGCAAGCATGGACCAAGTAATTTAGGGTTACCATATTTGGGTTGCATGATTCCAGGTGACCACTAGGGACATCAAACAATTTCCGTATCACTTTGCTACCATCTAGTAGTAATGCAGACTTTTGCAGCATGGATTTGGTAGCTCTAATGTAATCCATTCTTTTATGTTCAAAAGCTTGAATATAAGTATTATAAATAAGTATACACTCAGAAGTTGCCTGCTGAAGGGAGGGTGTCATATTTCTAAATAGTTGGTGATATAATTTTATTTTATATTTTCTTTTTACTAAGATAAGCAGCCAAATACACACATTCTGTCCTTAAAAATCCCCCAAATCTCACTAAATGAGCCACAGATGATCCACTGGGACCCCTTTTTGTAGATATCCCTGCTGAGGACCACCCAGGTCTAAAAATCCAATCAATCAACCAAATGCAGAAGTTGGCTGGAAAAGGTTGCTGGAAAAAAACAAAAATAAGAAAAAAAATACAAAATATGGCAATGTGCAAAGACATTCTTTCATAATTCATTTGTTCTATGATATTCGTTTTGTAGCAAATATAAATGGAACAAATACTTTGTGTGTGTAGTGTTTCTTTTGTATGTTCTGAAATGAATTCATATTCGTAAATACATTCTTCACTTGCAGAAATTCCATGCTTCAATTTCCTTTTGAAAGAAATTCAGGTTGTGGAAGTCTTGAAAAGCTGCTACCATTCAGAACAGACAGTATTGCTCATGTTGGCGGCTCCATATGTTCAACTGTTGTTATTGAAATTCACTTTGGTAACCAATGGAAAAACAAGAATTTCTCCTGGATTTCAAATTGAGTCCAGCTATAAAAAAAATATTTATCATAATTACAGTGTAGGCTAGACTACTCTAGTTTTTGACACACTACAGAAGAAGGAATCAGAATTGTTGGGGTATATTCCTGATTCAATTTCTCCAATGAGCTTTTTAATCCTTTTTTTCTAGACAACTTATCAACATTTTTCACTTGTCTTCAGTACCTTAATGACCTTCTAGAGTATTGGATATTCTCTAAATATCATCTGGAATATTTGCCAAATGTAATAATCTCAAGTATTGTAATCTTGTTGCTTGGAAAATGCCAGATGAATTATTTGATGTTGAAAGTGGGAAAGTCAAGCTACTCTAGTGTGAACTTATACCTCTTAATACTTTTGGTTGATGAAGTAATGAACAGCATTATGAATTCACAAATCTATTCACTAAATATGACAAATAATAAATAATACACTCAGTCAAATCAAAATTATATACTATTGATTACAGTGAGTTAAGCATTTATTTAAATTGTCTCAGTTTAACTAAAGGGGACTTAAAATTGATGTCTCTAGGGTGACATTTAGTGAGGACTCTTTCCTTTATTTCTGACCAATCTACTGGTATAAAATACCATGACAATTGCTATAAAAATTATATTAGGCTTATGTGCCAGTTTTCCTTTACAGAGAAAGGGAATTTGTTCAACTTACATGTTCATCATTGATGCTATGTAATGTGAAAAACCAGTCACAGAAAATTATTTTTAAAGAAACTGCTGACCACAATTTACTATTGGATATGTCTCAAAGTAAATGTTTTAATACAAGTTTCATTTAATGAAGGAAATTTCCACAAAGTTGAACTGTCAAGATGCAAGACCCTCACTGTACGTAGGGTTTTCCTCCCCACCCTACCTCCACCACTGACAATATTTTAGGAGTGCTCCACAACCGGAGAAAAAACTGAGGAGTGTTTTCTCGTTGACGTGCTTTTGTACATTTCAGCTTCTCATATTAAACCTATAGTCTTGTCTGCTCTTCAGACTTATGACAAGTTAACCCAAATTTGCATATAGATGCATTCTCTCTGTTACACAAAAAAGGGCAGGAAGAACTTTTTAAAATGTCAGTAGTGAGGTCAGAGGGGTATGAAATGTATGAATTACATGACTGTTCACAAAGTAGTTCTGATTCACCATCTGAACACTGATAATTAATACTTCTAGTTGGATGAAATCCCATAATCTTGATTTGAGCCAAAGGTGAGAGAACTGATAAATGTTGTGCTGGAGTCTTCCTTGGAAATATTTTAATGCAATAACTCCTGACCTTAAGGTAGTGGTGACTCTCCTGAGAAAATGAAATCTTCTTTTACTGGCCTCTGAATGTTGCTGATTCTGATAACTGATTGGTTTTATTGTTTACTAAAAAGAAAGAAGAAAGATACTGCTGACACATCACTAATTTAATCATGGACAATAAGCAGATCAAGGTAGCTTGACATTTTGACTGTCCTGTAGCAGTGTTACCTTAGAAATTTTGGGGACAGAATCAACATCTGGGCTTCTTGCAAGGTCTACCCTCTGTCTCTGTGACTTTACTGCATAACCTATTACTGGTGAGCAGCTCTGAGATTATAGGTACTGAGATAGCTTGAACCCAACCCACCCCCAAAAAAAGTTGGAGCACAGCCAACTTTAAAGGCATGGCAAAACAATTTTCCCCAATTTATCATTTCAAGAATGATGCTCTGACTTGGTTAATCTTCTATGGGCCTTTAGGGTAACTGAGTTTCATGTAGAAAGCTTTAGCTTTAGCTTCATCTGACCATGCCACAATGAATGTTATGGGTGGCAATGAATTTTGAGTTGCTCTAATAACAATAATTGTAGTTCTCTTTGTGGGTTTCATTGTTTATATTCCTGATTATTACCTGCCTTGAGTTTCCTATGGGTACAGCAGATAGGCTAGTTATACATGGAATGAATGAATGAATGAATATTTGGAAATCCAACATAAAAACTATACAAATACATTATGCCTAAGTTTTTGGAGAGGAAAACTAACTTAATCAGACCTGGCTCCTCTATTGCAAAATATGTTCCTCAACAACAGGATTCTGATTAGTTTCCCTGCCCCTGTCTGTCTCCACTGCTGTTAGCAAAAACTCAGTGCTCCACATATTTTTCAACAGCAGTTTATATATAGATACTGCAGGTGTTAAATCAAACTGGATATATGCCCTGGAATGAAATGTAATTTGATGAAGTCAAGCTCAAACAAATTGAATGAATTAAATGTTCACAAATAAATGTTAGGTGTAGAAATGTTCATTAATAAAACTGAATTTCTCAGTTGGCATTCAAAGAAAGGCAAAGTGATTTCCCCTTATTTATTTTTTAATTTCCCTTTCTCCTTTGTGAAGTATGGATGTACTTCATTTACAATATCATAGTGTCACAGTTTTACTAATTTGTGAATTTCTTCCCTGACCACTCTGTGGTTGGCATAACATGGAGTTGGATAACTCATTTTTGAAGACTTAAAAACCTCCAAAATATTTTGGTACATTGAAGAACTATGCTGAAAACAACAAAAAGAGTATTAAGAGGGCCAAAGCAAAGGTCTCCACTTAAGGAAAAGGGAAAAAAATGTGCAAGTATGGAATGGAAGATCCTCGGCTTGGTAATAATCCATGTGAAAGGGATCACGACATGCCTGCTAAAAAGACATATGCAACTTTACCCTACATCAAAATTAAGTCTCCAAAACATGGAAAATGGAGTTCTGTTCTGTTCTGCATTTATCAGACTCCACTTTAAGTCCTGCTGTTCTGGAGACCATAGTTTCTGAAACCTTCAGACAAATTGGAAGAAGTGAAGAGAAAAGAAACCAGGATGATTCAAACACTGGACTAGTCATGAAATCCTATGACGGGGGGGGGGGGGGGGGGGGCGGGCGAAGGAGAGAGAATGAGAATTAGATGCATGTATGTTGTATGTATATGTGTGTGTGTGTGTATCTAGGCTATATAGGCTACACACACACACACACACACACACAGAGTATGTATGTATGTGTATGCGTGTATGTATGTGTGTGTGTGTGTGTGTGTGTGTGTGTATGTATATGTATATGTATATATATGCCTTGAGGAAAGATGACTCTGGGTCAATATCTGTCATCTCAGAATGCTGGATGCAGAATAATACTCTTAAGGTATGGCAAAGTAGATTCTGGCTTAATGTGAAGAAAAAAAATCCTAATTAAAATTTCCTACCAGTAAAAGCAGTTCCTAAGTGGCACCGATTACCGAAGGATGAGGTAGAGCTCCCTGTCACTGGGGTTTGTTTCAGCAGAAACTTGGCAGCCAACTGTTGAGGATGGATTCATTTAGATTCACTGATATTCCTCCACTAAGCAAGGGGTTAAACATGACGGCATGGAATTCTTCTATTTCCATAGTTCTAGTCCAAAGGATGCAGGACACAACCAGAAAATAGCACAAATATAAAGAAAATTGCAGGTGTACTCACAGCCTCTTTAGAAGCACCAATCTTTTCATGGGTATTACAGTCCTTGAAAATGCCAACCGCTGAAGGCTGAACTGGAGAGGCATGTCACAGCACTGTGCCCTCAGCATTTAAGAAACAGAGAGGACTTCCTAGCAATCAAAAGTATAACCAATGGAACTGTGTGCAGTTCTCTGTTTAAGAAGCAGCAATTAGAATGCTGCTGATTTAAACCTGCTCTAGTATAAGATGCAGGAAAATTGGGGGTAGGCACCATCTGACTCTTTCTTCATGATGGGAATTAGACTTCTCACTGATGTTCCAGAAACAGAAAAAGAAATTATGTGGTGCGTATAGACCAAGCCTGAATAACTTTGAACTACCATGACATATATTGCCCATCAACCATACATGACAGCTCAGTAATGGCACAATAAATCTCAGGCTTTGGAGGGACTGCAAATAGTGAGTGGGATTGTCAAGCAACCAACAGGCAACAATATACAACTGGTTGGCTGCATTTGGCTTGGTAGGTCACATGATACCCACAAAAAGCTCTTTACGTGTGTAGTAAAAGCTGACAGAATGTAATCTAGAATGAATTTTGGGCAGCAGACCCAAGAGCTGACTTAGAAGGTTCATATGTTGTCAAGCTGTTTTCCATCTGCTCCAAAAGATGGCATATTCCAAAGCCTGCCAGCTATTACACTAGATTTTCTTCAGTTCAATTACGTTACACTATTTCTACATCCCTGTTATTGTCTCATCTCAAATACATGAATCTACTTATCTGCAATCTGACATGACAAAAGCCAGCAACAAATATGACACAAACAGTTCAATAGCTCAGCTTACTCATTTATAAGCTTTCTAGCTTGTAGAAGATTAAAAAAAAAAAACCTATTGTTCAGCCCACTGAAATTATAATGAAGACATGGAAGCTTATGTAGCAAATTTCCCTATCCTGGTCCTTTCCAAATAGGCTGGAATTACAACCACCCTTGCTAAATACATGGTTATTGCAGAACATGAGATTATAGAGCCAGCCTAAATAAAAAGGAAAAGTTTATTGGGAAATTTAATATGGGCTGATTCACATGAAGGTCCCCCCCACCAAAAATGTTATATAATTGTTTCATTAAACAAAATAATGTAGGAACAGTTTGTACTGCTAACATCCTTTAAGTTCAATGTAAAGAAACGTTTCTTAATTACAAAAAATCACTACACTACCCTCTTTTCCACAACCAAAAGCAGTAATGGACATGTTAATCAAATCCCATTCTGACAAACAGTCCACAGAGAAAAGGTGGCTAGCACAATACTCTAGAATGAATTTTAACTATTCATTTCCCTCGCTTATTAGTCACCATGGAGGTTTTGCCTCCCTATGTTTTTGTAAGGAAGTGTCTAAATTACAATAACCATCACAGTTCTAAGTTCTTAATGTTCCCTACCTGTTAAAATAGGGTTGTTGCTGCTTGTAGTAATGTGCGATCTGTGTTCACAATAACAGCTGATATTGGCAGCAGCATTCTATGTTTTTATTCTTCTGACAGATGAGCACTGTAGAGTTCATGGAACACCACTGATTAATTTTAAATGAACAAGACATGAAGAATGTGCAGCTTTTTGCTAGTAAAATGAATGCAAAGACCTGATCTGAATCAGGGTATTGGCTGGATAAAACAAAAGGACTATTCTGAATACATTAGGAATGCCACCACATAAGAAAGAAAGAAAGATAAAGACAGGCAGGATGTAGGGGGGAACCCTGGTTGTCAGGAATGAGAGAAGATATTACAGCAGAGTAACAAATTATAACTCCCCAAATCTTAGCCCAGCCTTTTCAATTTCCTTTAGGTGCAGGCCTTGGCTTCCATTTACAAAGTTTCCAGTTTTCATCATTCAAATAAGAACGGAAAAGGAACTCCAGCTTGCTTTAATGTTTCTTTTCAAAGCAAGAAATTAAAGAGATGCAGTTCAACTTTTATAATCGTTTAGAATTTGAACTATCTCTACAATTTTATGGCATGTTTCTCAGTGATAAAATTCTGATATGCTAGTGGAGGGTTTGAAAAATCCCCTTTGCATGTATGCCATGTTATACATTCCTGCTGTCCACATACAAATGAAAACAAACATTTTCTGAAAAATAAGCAAAGTGAAATCTAACCAAAGTAAAGAAGGGAGAAAAGATAACAAAAGATGGTAGACAAAACACTTTTCTCTTTGGTCCTGGATTTCTTTTCAGTAAATATCTAATTCCTTCAATTAACAATTTAAATGTTGATATATGAGTTACCGATAATCCTTTCCTGACCTTTGGACATGAATCAAAGATTTTAATCAGTAAGGTACTTAATCAGCTGAGCAAAGTCTGTTAACTTGGCAAAAACCTCTAGCTCCATCTCTTGAGCTGTGGTGCCTATGCTGCTTCTGAGAAAGCAAAGCAATTCATGGAGCAAAGAACATGAAAATGTTACCCAGAGAAGCCACAGTATCGTCTCCAAACAAGGGCTAATGGTTGTCAGGTAACAGAAGCACCTTTGCATCCTTAAGCCTCATGTGTTCTCAACCAAAGAATGCCCTGTGTTTTTTAAATGATCAGCAGCTGTTTGAACCTAAAATTGAAAGTAAAAACCCTTCCTGAATTCTTTCTGGTTTTGCCATGGGCTGACTCAAAATCATCCAATTCTTCATTAAAAATGCAAACCTTTTCCTATGCTCTTTTATCTGCAACAAAGGCTCTTCTGGGGTTTTGTGTCTGTGCAGCACCAAGAGCATGCTTGAGGAGGAAAAGGGGCTATCTGAAGTCATGACAACCCTCACTCATGAACAGTCCCCATTGAAAACCATTCTCTGGGGAGGGCAAGAGATGGCAACCAACAGTTGGCAACTCCTGCAATAGTTCCTTATCATATTTGTTAAAATTTAGATAATTTTAACAAATATAAAAAGGGAAGAAGCAGAGGGAACAAATACTAATGCTCTGGCACTGACTGCCAGAAAAGGTAAATGTATCTTCATTGAGCCCTTTAAAAGTAGCCTCCTGAGTACTGTGTCTGCTTCTCCAAATTCATCATCTGCAAATGAAATCTTTATTTCATTTTTATTTAAGGCTACTTCAACTTACTCTGAATGAGGTTATATGCCCTTGCTTGGAATGATGTAGTTCTTTGCAGCATTAGTCAACATGACTAATTTAGAGTAGAGCTGGGCAACTATCCACATTCAAAAAGCAAAATGTGATTGACAATATACGTTAAACCAAACAGACCTTTTCCATGCCAAGTAGCAGCTGTGGAAGGCAGCTGTGTGAGATGCAGCAGCTTTAAGTTATTCTTGAACTGGTGACTAAGTCCATGTGGGCTTCAAATCACATGTTGGCTTTGAATCCAAATCTCTGTACAGCCCTAACAGAGAAGTATGCTAGGAGTAATATTTGGCATGCAACATATTCTCTACTTCTGTCCTCAAGCCTCACAGCTACATTTGGTGCTATAGTTATATTTGGCCTTGTCATGAGTACCTGAAGTAGCTTCCTGGGTCTGAGTAACTTCAAACCACTTTGGCTGGTACGCCTGCTATAAACACTCCTCAACAGAGACAACCTGCCCAGTTATTTAGCCAATTGCTAATTACATTTTCCTATGTCCATTAAAATTAGGATGTGACCAAAGAGTGGGTCTTGTTGGGTGATACAGCCTATCAAAACCATTTTTAGTACCAAAAGAACTTTTTACAATTGCTGGGTTTTGATGTTTTCTCTTCTTGTCAGAATATGCATCACCCATCTGTTGTTGTTCTCCATTATATTGCAGTCGTTGGGAGTTGGAGTGATTTGTTTCTGCCACTTGTAACTAAGGGGCGGGTTGCTGTTAATGGTTGTAATGGGAGCTGGGAAGCAGCTTAACCATATATGGGCAATTTAGACTGGCTTGATTGCCGGCAAGGCAGCTGGGGCCCAAAGAGCCAGGAAGGAGCTCGGGGTGGAGGGGGGAGGAAGGAAGAGGTCACCACCAGGTGGAGAAGACTCGAGATGCCAAGGCAATAAGGGGAGGGGGGATAAATAGAGGGAAGTTTACCCAAGGCTTTAGTTTTAGCAATGTTCTGTTTATAAGCTACATGTACCACGTAATAAAGAAGTATTTTTCTGAACCAAGCCTGGTTGCATGAAAATGCTTCAGAACTGGGAGTTGGACGGTGTGGACTTGACACTTCTCTTTCCCTTCATGTTATTGTTTTGCTTTAATTGTTCAGTGTCCCTTGTGTTATTTTTGATATTTGTGGTAATGCTGTTACTGATTACATTATTATTGTTATTGTTGCTTGGCTATTGACTGGCTTTGGTGTGTAAGCTTGATTTGGCATCACTGTAGGACTAGTATAAATGCTGTTCTATTCTAGATTTAGATTTAGTCATTTTGGTATGAAATCTGGAATTCAAGATAAATTACACACACAGCAAAGCATTACCATGGAGCAATAGGTGAACATAATTCACTGGATTGTCTATCACCAGTGCTGAGAGCACCTAGACCTTCTTGTGTCCTGTAGATGCTCTGGAAACTACAGAAAGAGTTCTGTCTTTTCTCATTCCCTGCCAGTCTCCCCCAACTAGGTCCAACATTAATTCCCATCTCCTTTTACTACATAATTGAACTCATCTTCTCAGCTTGACT
This sequence comes from Liasis olivaceus, assembly GCA_030867105.1. Classification (NCBI taxonomy): domain Eukaryota; kingdom Metazoa; phylum Chordata; class Lepidosauria; order Squamata; family Pythonidae; genus Liasis; species Liasis olivaceus. The sequence goes on from CM061351.1 coordinate 65,136,171, forward strand.
TGGCAGTAGAATCACTGAAAGTCTTAGCTAAATAAGAATGTTTATTGCAAACAAAAATGAAGTGAGAGTGTACAAGTGATTTTTATACTCTCAGTAGTTTACATTCTTTATTTCTTCTTCCTTCCCTTCCCACAAATTGATGGACTCATAGTGCAGTGCTTGGTAGCTTTCAAGCAGAGTAATCATCATATGTTTTCATAGCTGTCATCTCTGGCCTGTGAGCCACTGGTTCCTGCTTCATTCCTCATATTCCCTACTCACCACAAATAGGGACTGTAGTGGAAATGTACATATATACATGCGGGACTGGCCACAGATTTTAAAGTACAATAGTACTTTGAGGCCAACCAATGACTACTAAGATGTGTTTTGTTTTGTTTTTTTTAAGCAAGGTACTTCCAGATCCCCCTTCATGGATCACTGCCTTGTCGTGGCGAAGGGGCTTGTGTAACTCAGTGAAGCCATGAGCTATACCGTGCAGGGCCACCCAAGACGGACAGGTCATGACAGAGAGTTCTGACAAAATGTGGTCCACTGGAGAAGGAAATGGCAACCCACTCCAGTATCCTTGCCAAGAAAACCCCATGGACAATGTTAAAAGGCTAAAAGATATGACGCCGGAAGATGAGCCCCTCAGGTCGGAAGGTGTCCAATATGCTACTGGGGAAGAGCGGAGGGCAATTCCAAGTAGCTCCAGAAAGAGTGAAGCGGCTGGGCCAAAGCCGAAAGGACGTTCAGCTGTGGATGTATCTGGAAGCGAAAAGAAGGTCCGATGCTGTAAAGAACAATATTGTATAGGTACCTGGAATGTAAGATCTATGAATCAAGGCAAGCTGGATGTGGTCAAACATGAGATGACAAGATTAAACATCGACATCTTGGGAATCAGCGAATTGAAATGGACGGGAATGGGTGAATTTAATTCAGGTGACCATTATATCTACTACTGTGGGCAAGAAACCCTTAGAAGAAATGGAGTTGCACTCATAGTCAATAAGAGAGTGGGAAAGGCAGTAATGGGTTACAACCTCAAAAACGACAGAATGATCTCAGTGCGTATCCAGGGCAAACCATTCAACATCACAGTAATCCAAGTCTATGCCCCAACCACTGATGCCAAAGAAGCTGAAGTTGACCAGTTCTATGAAGACCTACAACACCTTCTAGAACTAGCACCAAAAAAAGATGTCCTTTTCATCATAGGGGATTGGAATGCTAAAGTAGGAAGTCAAGGAGTAATCGGAATAACAGGCAAGTTTGGCCTTGGAGTACAAAATGAAGCAGGGCAAAGGCTAATAGAGTTCTGTCAAGAGAACAAGCTAGTCATAGCAAACACCCTTTTCCAACACCACAAGAGACGACTACACACATGGACATCACCAGATGGTCAATACCGAAACCAGATTGATTACATACTTTGCAGCCAAAGATGGAGAAGCTCTATACAGACGGCAAAAACAAGACCAGGAGCTGACTGTGGCTCAGATCATGAGCTTCTTAGTGCAAAATTTAGGCTTAAATTGAAGAATGTAGGGAAAACCACTAGACCACTCAGGTATGACTTAGATCATATTCCATGTGAGTACACAGTGAAGGTGATGAATAGATTTAGAGGATTAGATTTGGTAGACAGAGTGCCTGAAGAACTATGGACGGAGGTCTGTAACATTGTACAAGAGGCAGCAACTAAAACCATCCCAAAGAAAAAGAAATGCAAGAAAGCAAAATGGCTGTCTGATGAGGCTTTACAAATAGCTGTGGAAAGAAGGAATGCGAAAAGCAAGGGTGAAAGGGAAAGATATAAGCAACTGAATGCAGATTTCCAGAGAATAGCAAGGAGAGATAAGAAGGCCTTCTTAAATGAACAATGCAAAGAAATTGAAGAAAACAATAGAATGGGGAAGACTAGAGATCTCTTCAAGAAAATTGGAGATATCAAAGGAACGTTTAGGGCAAAGATGGGCATGATAAAGGACAAAAAAGGCAGGGACCTAACAGAAGCAGAAGAGATTAAGAAGAGATGGCAAGAATACACAGAAGAACTATACAAGAAAGATCTTAATGTCCCTGATGTCCATGCTGGTGTGGTCACTGACCCTGAGCCAGACATCCTAGAGAGTGAAGTCAAGTGGGCCTTAGGAAGCATTGCTAACAACAAAGCTAGTGGAGATGATAGTATTCCAGTTGAGTTATTTAAAATACTAAAAGACGATGCTGTTAAAGTGCTGCACTCAATATGCCAGCAAGTTTGGAAAACGCAACAGTGGCCACGGGATTGGAAAAGGTCAGTTTACGTTCCAATTCCAAAGAAGGGCAATGCCAAAGAATGCTCAAACTATCGCACAATTGCACTCATTTCACATGCTAGCAAGGTTATGCTCAAAATCCTACAAGCTAGGCTTCAGCAGTACGTGAACCGAGAACTACCGGATGTACAAGCTGGGTTTTGAAGAGGCAGAGGAACTAGAGATCAAATTGCCAACATTCGCTGGATCATGGAGAAAGCACGAGAGTTCCAGAAAAGCATCTACTTCTGCTTCATTGACTATGCAAAAGCCTTTGATTGTGTGGATCACAACAAACTGTGGCAAATTCTTAAAGAGATGGGGATACCAGACCACCTTACCTGTCTCCTGAGAAATCTGTATGCGGGCCAAGAAGCAACAGTTAGAACCGGTCATGGAACAACCGATTGGTTCAAAATAGGGAAAGGAGTACGACAAGGCTGTATACTGTCACCCTGCTTATTTAACCTATATGCAGAGTACATCATGAGAAATGCCAGGCTGGAAGAATCACAAGCCGGAATTAAGATTGCAGGGAGAAACATCAATAACCTCAGATATGCAGACGATACCACCCTAATGGCAGAAAGTGAAGAAGAACTAAAGAGTCTCTTGATGAGGGTGAAAGAGGAGAGTGCGAAAGCTGGCTTGAAACTCAACATTAAAAAAACTAAGATCATGGCATCTGGACCTATCAATCCCTGGCAAATAGAAGGGGTAGAAATGGAAGCAGTAACAGACTTCATTTATTTGGGCTCCAAGATCACCGCAGACGGAGACTGCAGCCATGAAATTAAAAGACGTTTGCTCCTTGGGAGGAAAGCTATGGCAAACCTAGATAGCATATTAAAAAGCAGAGACGTCACCTTGCCGACAAAGATCCGCATAGTCAAAGCTATGGTTTTTCCAGTAGTAATGTATGGCTGTGAGAGCTGGACCATAAAGAAGGCTGAACGCCGAAGAATTGATGCCTTTGAACTGTGGTGCTGGAGAAGACTCTTAAGAGTCCCCTGGACTGCTAGGAGGTCAAACCAGTCAATCTTAAAGGAAATCAACTCTGATTGCTCATTGGAAGGATTGATAATGAAGCTCAAGCTCAGATACTTTGGTCACCTAATGCGAAGAGAGGACTCTTTGGAAAAGACCCTGATGCTGGGAAAGATGGAAGGCAAAAGGAGAAGAGGACGGCAGAGGATGAGATGGCTAGATAGCATCACTGAAGCAATGAGCATGAAATTGAGCAAACTCAGGGAGGCAGTGAAAGATAGGAAGGCCTGGCGCAATATGGTTCATGGGGTCACGAAGAGTCGGACACGACTTAACGACTAAACAACAACAACTTCCAGATCATAACTTATGTTTTAATTCAATTCCAGCTCAAATAGTCAAGAAAACCCAGTTAGCCCAGACAGTCAAAAAGACTATAAGGAGAAAACATTATTTCAGTTTTATATTTCAATCCTGAGGTCAGTTCTGATAATCAAAGTTCCATAGGGGATGTCATAATGCAATTAAAACAAATCACTTGAATTCTATCTGCATTCAGCTTCAAAAATATTACCTTGAGAAACACGAGATCTTAAAGTGTAGTCTTAACTTTCAAGATTTAGTCACTTCCTTAGCAACTCTGAGGTAAGGTAGCAAATTTCAGACTGAGATGCTAGGGGGGGAAAAAAGTAGCTATTTTTAATATGTTTCACTTTAAAAGCTCTGTTATTATGGCCTTTGCATATATAGAATATTCTTCACTTTGAGACAAGTCAGTCCTTTGTTCAACCAGATCTCATCTACTGCCAATGCTAAGTTCTGTCCCATCCAATCAGTTCCCACTATGTAGTCCTCTTACCTTATTTAGCTTTCTAATTTCACTTCTGCGTCACAGCGCCAGTAACAATACAACTTTAAAGATTCCATGTTTTAAGTAGAATGACACATTTATTTCATTCAATTTCTGAGTCAGAACAAGGCAACTGCAATTTTCTTAATTCCAGTCTGCATAATAGACTTGGTTACCCATTAAAAGGCATACAACAGATTGTTTAGAGCTAAACTTTCTTCGTAAAGCTTCTCCATGAACAGTGCAACTTTCTAAGCAAACAAATGACATCGTGTGAAAAAACAAAGACTACAAGCTTCTTTTCTCAGATGCTTGGGACTGGAGGGATGGGAAGCTGATTCTTCACTCCTCAGAATCCAGGAGAACAAAGACATAGCGGAAAAAACAGCAAGTCAAGCAGCAGAAACATTCAGCAAATGTTCTGAAATTGCCCAAACAATGGTGGTACTCAAATGCATTTTCTATTTGAGCTCAGTACGTTCGCACGAGGTGACAGTTATCCAAAATATCTAGTTGAATATTTAGCTTTTTTTTTTAAAGGGTCTTATGGGCCCTGAACCTAACCAGTGCTGTTCTGTATTCTTCTGTAGAACAAACCAAGGCAAATGCATTTTCTTATGGAAGAAGAGGAGCAAGAACAGGAGCAGAAAGAACATATAGTTGTTCAAATGCTATACAATTATCTATAATAGTGTATGTAGGCAGGTACAGTTAAAAAATTACAGACCTTTAACTTATCCCTGCCGCCCCCACTTCTTTGGACATCCACTGATACTTAGGAAGAATAACATATGCTTAAAATATCTTGAGTATATATCAGTACATTGTAGATATCTCCTGTTGGTAGGCTGCAGGCAACAATATGCTAGCTTGCAAGGCAGTCTCTAGATTAGATGCATACATATAATAGCATGAGATGCTTGGAGTAAAAGTTGGCTTTGGTTGCACTTGTGACAGGCTGTCAAAAATATGCCAAAACTTACCAGTGCTGTCCTTATCATTAGCAGGGAATGCTTCATGTGGCACCAGTACAGCTAAGGCTGGTAATGTAGCCTGCATCTTCTCTAGTGTATTAAGAAGTTTTTTATGAAAGCCTTGACACTGTAATGTAGTGAAGCTGCTGATGTCAGCTTGACTTCCCTTCCTCTCTATGGAGATGTTGCTAGACCCATCTGTTGACAATTATGGCACAGGAAAATTACAGCTTGAAATGTAAGAGAAGTAAATGGTAAAAAGCATGAGATGAAAGGAAACAAAAAATATGATGTACCTATGAAATTAAGAGGAATGGAATGGATGTCTAGTTTGAAATGAAGGTAATCTGATCTTGAGGAGTAAAAGGATGAATACACACCAAAAAGTGAAGATGTGGATTTCATTATGAATGAAAAGGCTAAAATGTATGTCAGAAAGTATGTATGATATGATTCACACTATGCTGAAGAGTGGAAATGAAACAACTGCTATAAATGTTAATATCCAAGAAAAAAATAATAAAAAAGAAAGTCATAAATGCCATAAGAATGTTGAAAAATAGTGACTGCAGGTATAGATGGTGTAAATGGAGAAATGTTAACTTTGTATGTGGTTCAGTTTATGGAGTGGCTGTAAACTTCTTTGAGATGTGTACAAAGGTTGTATCTCTGCCTGAAAATGTAATTATTATTCCCCAGTACAAAGGGAAATGTAGCAGGAGTGAATGCAAAAACATGGGGCGGGGAAGGGATATAGTTTTCCAAATGTCTCTGGGAATGTCTTTGGCAGAATTGTGGCAAGAAGTGACAATCAGCAAACTTTGGGGAGTGCAGTGTGGCTTTATTCCAGGTATAAAATTTCAGTCTTCTCTCTGAGAAATGTGTGAATGCCCTGGTAGAAAGAAATATGTGGTGCGTGGCACGTAATTAACATTTGTCAAAATATATGAAAATGACTATTTATAGGAACATGCTTCTGCCTACCTTCTAATATGGAAATGAGAATTATGTATGTCAGAAGGAACAAGACAGTGAGTTGAATACAATGGGAATAGGGTAGTGTTGCGTACCCATTCTGTTGTAGGGATCCTTTTATTTTTCTTTCTTTCCTCAAAATTAAAATATAGCCCCATTGTTTTCCCCTGATGCTCTTAGATAAAGCAAAAAATGCTATATCCGTTAGGGATTCCCCAGAAAGAGCTGAAAGCCAGTATGATCACCACAAGCTTTATTAAAGGTAAATACTTACAGGCGTAAACACACAATGCTCCCTGTGATGGACAACAGGTACATGTGCTGTGTTCTGCCGTGGCACATCCATGTCCAGGGGCTGGTTTGTAAAGTTTTATAACCGTGCACTTAACAAGATGTGTGAGAAACTAGCATATCAGTGAAATGCTCTTCCTGTGGACTCCTCGGTATCTCTGCACCTGGAATTACTCCCTCAGGCATTCTCAGATATAGTCTGTGTCATTCTGTGCATCTTACTATTTTTTATACTAAAAGTTCATGCAGTGGTTAAATATGGTGTTAGCTTAGGTCAAGGTATACACTGATTAACCCAGGGGTATCTTAAAGGACCTCTTGGTTTTCTGCCACCGCCAAACCATTTCCTCATCTGAAAGTTCTTTTGTTTTTCTCTTCTGTTTCTTTATATATGAGGTGATACGACTAGTGGAACATGGGGAAGATACAGTCACTTTGTTAACATTGAAACAAACATTGAAACAACTTTTAATAAATAATTTAATTTAAAATGGGTTGTAAACAGGTTCCCTTTAAATTTCCAAATATCTATCAGCTCCCTAGCTGATAGATAGATAAAGGTTTCTATTCAATTTCCACATATACCTCTGGAATATGAGGGGAGGTATCCTATGTTAGCATGTTTTGACCGAAAGTTCAAATACCCAATTGCTTATAAGTACTTAAGTGTATGTAGTAAAATATCAGGAGATAGAGCCATGAATGAATAGGTGTTGAATTAGTGCAAATTGAATTCAAAAGTGAGGAATCTGAAAGAAAAACTTGAGGTAGTTCGGTTATATAGAAAGAATAAATTGAACCCAATATACAAAGGAAAAATGAATACAAGTGGTCCTGGATTAATGACGGTAATTGGGACCAGAATTTCTATTGATAAGCAATGCGGTCATAAAACACAATGTCTTGTAACCACATTACTTAGCAATGGTAAACCTAGCATTCCCTGTTGCCATCATTAACCAAATCCCACTGGTCATTAGGTGAGGAGCCACTCTGATCCAAGCTATTCCCAGCTTGGTCCCCCCGAGCCCCAAGATTCAGTAAGGTAAAGGACTGCCTCCTCTGCCTCCTCTTGAACTCCCCCCACCTGCCTGTCTCCCCACCATTTCTGCCCTTTTGGCCACCCACCTACCCACTGCCACCAGCTATCTCTGCTACCCAGCCCTGCCCTCTGCCACCGCACCCACTGCATCATGTACCACTACTGCACCAGCCAGGACCTTCTTTTGCACCACGTTCTTTTATGCTGGTGCTTCTCTCATGCCCTGCCCAGGGTCTCTGTTCAGACGCTACCCAGGGTCTCTGTTCGTGCCCTGCCCAGGGCCTTCTTTTGCAAAAAAACCCCTGGTGCACGAAAGAAGGTCCTGGCTGTGCTGGTGCAAAAGAAGGACTTGGCTAGAAGGGTCCTTTATGCCAGCATAGCCAGGACCTTTTTTCATATGCCAGGCTTCTTTCACAAAAGAAGGCCCTGGGCAGGATATGAATGGAGGCCCTGGGCAGGGCATGAGAGAAGCCCTGTCTGCACTGATGTGAAAGAAGGTGGCACAAAAGAAGGCCCCAGCCAGTACAGTAGTGGCGGGTGGAGCAGCAGGCACAGTGGCAGGGGGCAGGGCTGGGCGACAGAGTAGCTGGCAGCAGCAGGTAGACGAGTGGCCAAAAGGTGGTGACTTGGGCAGGTGGGCCCAAGTGGGCCCAAATTTTATTCATGTGACTGAGGGGGCTCTGCAACAGCTGGAACTTCGAGGACCAGTTGTAAGTCCCATTGTTCAGCATTGTCATAACTTCATGAGCCAACCATGTTAATGGACGTTAAGCGAGGATTACCTGTAGGTCAAGAGGAATGTGTTTGGATCTGGTAAAAGCAAAGATGATATGTAAAGATAAAACGATATTGCTATGAGTATGAGAATATAAGAAAGACATTGAATGGTGCCACTGTAAACTAAGATTTAGCCTATATTTCCTTTTCCTTTTCTTCTTCTTATCTCACCCCTTTAATTTCCTTTGCTTATCATTTTTTTTCTCTTTTTCTATAATTTGCAAGATGTTCCTTCCCTGAGAGAGAATAGTGTGATGGGTGGGCATGTAGGTATGCAAGTATACAAATTAATATTAAAAAAAATTAAATGAATGGCTCTCCCCAGCCAGCTATGCTCTGGATACAGAATGTTTAAAATGTCACAAGATAAAGAAAGGAAGGCTGTTGTGGCAAAAGAATACCAGTTGTGGTGGACCTTAATATGCCAGTTCATATGTTGGTGTCAGGACTGCTTCCAGCAGCCCTTATTTACTGACATGCCTAGGTCATCATCTGAGATCTCTTGACTGCATGGACCTAGAGGTTCTCACTTTGTTTAAAAAGAGCAGCTATCTTTCCAACATGCCATTAAAGGACAATATGGGTAAAGTAATAGAAGTAGGTACTAAAGAGATACATCCCAGATGGTCTTTCAGTTGATAAAAAAAATTAGAAAGTAGTACTCACTAATAGTAGCTCCAATCATCCCATATGATTTACAGATTGCAAAACTTTGGACCTATTCTGAGGAATAAAATTTTCTCTAGGGCATCTATTTCATGTGGAAGTTCTGGTTATAACCAACAATTAATTGCTTGCATCTCCATATGTTTGATTCCCAGTCACTCCTGGGGCTAAGGTATTTCACAGCTGCACAACTGGCAGATTGTTTGACTGCTTGCCCAGATTAAAATGCCCAGTTTATAGAAAGTTGGGATGGGGGAGGACAATAAAAATAGATTTTCAGGTGGGAAATGCTGTTTCTGAAACAGAATGTATCAATGCACTTTCATTTGATCTGAAATACTAGTTGATTTAGGAATGTGATGTAAACCATTTTGCCAAGGCACAAGCTTGCTTACTGCTTTATGAATGTGTTTCATTTGATTTCAATGCTGATGAGTTATTGATCTAATTGTTGCATTCTTAGTTTTATTGTTTTGCCCAAACAAAAACAACCATGACTACTTCTGATAAACCCTGGCCCTACAAACCTCACTCAGATGATATCAATCTCCTATGTGCTCAGGACAGATGTCTGCAGGAGCAACACCTTGGGGCATAGAAGCATATATTGGTTGGCTTCAACTCAAGCAAGCTCTCTTTGTTTATCAGCAATGATCACATAGTAATTACTCTTGATTCTGTAAGGCTTGAACAAGGCTATTATTTTTTCCTGAAATGCACATTGCAAACCTTTGTTAAACGCCACATTATACTTAAAATAAATAATTGGATCTTCCTGGTCACACTTTCTAGTTAATCCAGCTGGTTTTCCAAAGGTAGCAATCCAATTTAGAGTTCTTCAGGCTGCTGTCAAGATGACTAAGAAACAGTCATGAACACTTAATGCATTACCACACACCTGCTGGATTGGCTAGACATCTTTTCCCAATGCATTATAGGAAAGTTGGCTTTCTGTTAGGGCCAAATTAAGGCCAATGATATCCTAAGCACAGCCCAACAATGGTGCCCTTTGGCTCTTCCATTGCTTAATTGACAAGACATTAAGATTCAATAAATGCCGAAAGTACAGTGAAGTATGACTTAACAGTGAAAGAGTTAAGGGCCTGATAGCTAGGGGAAAAAACTCTGTGGTGCCTTCCTTCTCCTAAGTACCCCAAGCACATGCTTATTTGCTTAATGGTTAATCCAGGGCTGGACTCTGTAATCTGGGAGAGAAGCAATCATCACAGACTGCATATTGCAGCCGACATTGCACATATGCACATATTGCTCTGCTGTCATGATGCAACTGGCAGCATCTCTGCCTCCATCATGTGGATGAGTGGGCAGGGGACATTCCTTAGGTAAGGTAGTGACAGAACTGTGGTGAAGTCTCAGGACAGAATTTTGTGCAAGGTAGCCTGCCCTGGCCAGGCCCCTCATTAACTTGCTTCTCTTAGAGGTGATGGAAGAGTTTCTTCCAAGTGCCAGCAAAAGGTCTTGGATTAGCTCTGGCTGCAGAATACAACACTCCTTACCCATGAAGAATTAGTGTTAGCCATCCATGTTGCTGGTTCTAAATTAGAGGTTGGGGCCAAGCAGCAATCTTAAACAATGGGTTGCTAATGGCTACATGCAAGCTTCCCTTGTTTTCACAAGGATATTGTATGTTCTTTCCTTCTCTCTGCACTTACCTGTTATTCCTCAGCAAAGGACTATCCTCCTCCTCCTCCTCCTCCTCCTCCTCCTCCTCCAACTTAGCTTTGTCAAATTTGCTGCTCAAACTTGGAAACTAAATTAAGAATTCTTTTTGTTAATTGTGTGGCGTGTTGTTTTGTTTGTTTTGGTTGTTAATGGTTCCTTGTTTGACATAAGATATTAGCATCTTTTTGGTTTACCAATAAATTACATGTGCAGAACAAACCAGTAATGTTCTCTATGGGAGTAAGTTCCATTGTGCTCAATAAAGCTTATTCCCAAGTAATTGCAACTGGCCAACTTTCGAAAAGCAATATTGTATTCATGTGTAAATGTGGTTTTATTTATTGAAATGTTCATCGGTATTGTAACAGTAAGAAAATGGACATACAAAATGTTTTACAGCAATTTTTGAGAGCAGGTTAAAGTTAGGTCATTATTTTTGCATTTTATAACAATATTAATCCCCAAACTGATGCACTTCTGTTTACCTGTCCTGAACTGCATGACATAATGATTCAGTCCATTAACCCCTGCCTTAGAGCGATTTACCTATTGTTCCCTTTGTGCTTAATGATGTGGACTAAGGTTTTAGCAGAGTTGCCACAAGCAACTATCACTTGTACCAACTGAGTCTACCAGATGGTGACAATTGGCTTATATAATCATGAAGCAGTTTGCTTGTATTTCAAATGATTTAATAACATGCAAAAAGATGTGAGTGCCAACAGAAAACTTGCTGCATAGTAATAAGCAGGTTATATGTGTACAGAAAACAAGCTGATGGCTAGGTTCACACAATACACCAAGCCCAGACCCTGGTTAACCAACTATTATTTCTATATCCAAACAATATTGTGGCTTAACATTCACACAACATGCTAAAATGACTGCATCCATATATCATACAAAATTATAAGCTATCCAAACCCATTTTAGCCTAGCTTGTAGGAACCTGGTCTATGAACTTGTGCTGAATTAGAAAAAATATCATGGAATTAAATAACACTTACTTACTGCTAAAGTTGTGTAGTACAGCTGAGCATATTCCAGATGTCTTATCACTTTCTACATTTTATTCATTTATTTGTTTAATTTCTACTCTGCCTTTCTACTCAAGCAAGTAGTAAATGCTGAAAATCCTTTTGTTGCAGTAGTTGATCTGGTATCCCACAATGTAACAGTGCCCAAGAATAAGGAAGAAAAGATGTATCAAGAGCTCTTTCCAACTTTAACTATCGGGGATTAGTTTGTTAAGTGTGGCCTTTGTGTGGGTATCCACAGGAAGGGCAAGTGATGACACATGGAATCATGCAAATGTCAGACAAACTTTATTGTGGATCACTGACCTAGACTTCATGAATTACACAGATATCACAACTGTGTACTTGCATCAGGAGTTGTGATAAAAGTGCATAATTGCAGTGTTTGTGTGATAAAATCATAATGTGTCATCATTTTGCTACAGGCACAGCTGTGTGTATGGCAAAATTATACAGGAGGAGACAGTATAGTATGGCTTTATTTTGGGCTAGAGCACATATAGACCAAAATTTTGCTCTTCAGCAAGTCATTGAAGAATGTAGAATGTGAGATAGAAAGTTTCTTAGACCTCTAATGACTAAGTGTTTGACAAATGGGTAGGCTTGAATTATGGAATGTTTTGCACAAATATAGAGTTGAATGTTGGTTGCTGAAAGTGATAAGATGGTATGATGGAAGTAAAATTTTTAGCAAACAGTTCAACATTGAGGAAGGAGTAAGACAAGGATGCATGATGTCCCTTTAGTTGTTTAGCATATTTATGGATAAATGTATAAGGAATGCTTGTGGTGATGTTAGAGGTGTGTTGATTGGGGATGTGAATGTATGTGCCGTGCTGTTGGTCCCTGCATAGAAAGAGGAAAAAGGACCAGCATAATAAGTATGCATGTAACAGTAAACATTAAATAATTTCTTAACATTTTGAAAGCCCTTTCCTTGATGGGCAAAAATCAAATTAGCAGATTATGTATAGCCGTGGGAGTACAGGCTTCATAATGGTTCTTAGCCTGTTAACTGCACTACTGAAATCCTGTTTTTCAAAAGTACCATAATTCTGTATTGGTTAGTGAGGGACAACTAGTTCAAAAAGCTGTTAGATTTGCATATGCCTCCTGAAGAAAATCATTTATAATCCTTTTGGTAGTTTCTGTTTTTTTGTTTTTGTTTTGTTTTTTTAATTAGGCATCTTTCAACCACATATACTCTCTACCTTTTCCTTATTTTCCCTGTACATTTTTTCTTTCTCCTTTGGTCATACAAAAGAACACGAAAAAATAGTTACATAAATACTCTCACCTCGTATAGATGTATAGGAAAGGGAATTTGGTGCAGGAATGTCGCTTTTTCTGAGAAGCCTTTGCCTTACCCTGTGGACAGCCTTGATTACACTTCCTGTTGCCTTCTTCAGTTCTGTCTCAGTCTCCTCTTTCATTCCTTAACCTTTTTTTGCTGTACATGAACAGACACATAAAGCAATTAGCCATACTTCTATTAACAAAAAAATAAAAGATAAAAAGCTTTATTACAGTGAGAGGCCAGCAAAACAGACAAACAAATATACAGAGAAATACAAAAAACAGACAAAGTTTATGGGTGGAACTTGATCTTTAGGAAGTATATTCTGCCACATTGTTGAAGCTAAGTAGCAAATCTTAGAAACATTATAGATGACCTGGAAGTTTTTGTCAGACAGAAGGAAAACTACTTAGTGATCATCTGACTATTCTGGAATTGTTGCTAGAAAAGAAAGAATTAAATTTTGGTGTAAACCTAAATAAAAACTGAAGTGTAGTAGCACATGTGTGATAGTTTCAACTTCCTCCATGACACAAGAGCAGAGGCAGAAAGTTAGCAGAATATTTTAATATCTCCCTTGCAATAATACCAAGGGAAGGGCATTGAAACATGCCATTGTGAAAGTCCAATTACAATGCTATTTACATTTGAACAACATTGAGTCCCTGGTTCAAGTCCCAGAAGATCACAATAAAATTGCATTAGTTACCATATCTATCTTGCCACATCAGTGAGACCAGTATAATCTTCAGTATCATTAACTGTTGTTTCTGTGGCTTTTTTTTTTTTTTTTTTAATATGCCTTCTATTGGCAGAAGAATGAATGGTGATATCAAAGCAGGGAACTCAAAGCAAAAATGTATGAGTAAGTTGAGTGGGGGGAGGGGAATTGACATCAATACCTTTTACCATTGTAGGTCACACTACAATGTATAATTATCCAAATACATACAATTGAAATGTATGACAAGGCACCAGCAGAGGTAATCAGCAGAATCCAATGGGATATAAGTGGTGGGTCTGAGTTCTTTCTTCCCTCCCACACACCAATACACATATTTCTTAGAATTAGCATTTCACACACATAATGGAGTTTTTCTAGAAGGGAAAAGTGCTTAAGCTACTGCCAGCATGGTCTTTGGAAAATGAATCCCACTCATGGCATCTGTTTGAAAGCTTTTTTTTTCCTGGTGTGTTATTAAGTTGCTATGGTGATTATCCATCTGTTTTTGCATCAACTCAGTGAATTCTATCACAAGCCAACCTGTTTGTCAGCAACTCTCATCCTGTGAACACAAGGTTATTGGATATGGGAGGGGCTGTTTAGGATTTCCAGTTCACTGAAACTTCTCCCTTTGTCAAAATATAATTTTGAGCTATTGGACTCATAAATGAGCTACAGCATCTGTACTGCTGCAGTTAGAAAAAATTAAAAGGAAATCATTAAAAAAAAAGACACTGCGTGCATTCCTTGTCTCAATGATCATTCATAATCTATGTGTCAGGAGCATCTGGATGGGTTTTCTATGTGTTGGATTTTTCCCTATACCTGGAAGCAGCACCATACACAATGCATAATGGTAGAATCATCTTTCAGAATCAGCCTAAGTTAGAGCAGGTTGCTAAAAAGTCTTTGCGATTCAGTGTAGCCTCCAAGTGATCCTACAGAATGAATTGCCCTTTCTGAGACTTTCAAACTAGAATAAACCTCTGAGAATGGAAGTGCATCAGTAGGCTCCACACACGTTTCAATATCTGAAGGCTACGTGGACATGTGAGTAGGTCAGGGCCAAAACCAGCCACAGTGATCCACTCCTCGCCCTTCCCATGTGCAATCGTAAGTGTCATTTTGGGATTGTTTAAGCTGAGTTCTGCAATTTTAATATTTGGCTAGCGCCAACTGATGTGCATCATTATCAGTAATAGCAGCATGTACCCTCCATCTATTGCCTCAGGAAGGAGAGCCCCACAACTTGCATATTGACATCACCCAATCTTAGATTTCTCTGAAGTGGTGAGTGGGGCATTTGCTATGTGACGCTAGTTCATCCCAGGCAGCCACCCCATGACTCCCAGCCCCAGCAGTACTATCCTTCTCTCACCTGTGCCGTAACAAGCCCTCTGTTAAGAAATTGGCAGCAGTAATTGAACCCCCAAAAAGAGACATCTAAGAACTTCTTCCTTTGAGGAAACCATTTTGTGGGTGGAATGAGGGCAGTTTTACCACTCAAATCCACCTGGGAGAGTCTTCCTAAAAACTATGGGAGTCAGGAGGGGGATTCCCTTAGTATACATAAGGAACTATAGCCCAGTAGGTTGGAGACGTTGCCAGATCGATATAGGTTGCCAGGTGGGTTAGATATGTTGTCTTTGTCTTTTCTTATGGTTACTCCCTCACCCAGATGATCCCCACTTATCTCCAAAACATCTGGATTTGGACAGATATTTCATTGACAGTGGATTGCACGGTCCCACTTAACATTTCAAGCTGGAGAAGAACTTTTGGCAGAAAATGAAAATTAATTTGTAACAAAGCAAATGATATGAGTCATACGTGTTTCTGCATGGATTTCAGCATGGCTACCATTAATAAATTACATTTTTTATCTATTTTATATATTCAAGTACAAAGGGATAAAAGATTGGAAGAACCTTGGCAAGGCAGAAGGAAATCAGAATGGAAATCTGTGCGTAGCATTCATTTTCTGAACACATACTGGTGCAAAGGCAGAAGTGTACTAATGTCACAACCCCATCTGTTTTACAGTGATCCTAAGGGCCTCATTGAAGTTGTCAGACACATCTTTTGATGTGCAAGTGATGCAATATACCTTCTGAGGGCAATTGTGGCTATGCATCTCAATACAGCTGGATTGTTCACGAATTGCTCATGTGTCCCCTGCTGCCCCACTCCCACCCCTGCTTTCTTCTTTTCTTTTTGGAGAAAACCCACTCTTTTAGGAAAGGAGCTTAGGAGGAAAGATTAAAACACAAAATAGCCAGTGGTGTATTACACCTTCAAAATAACTAAGATGAGCGTACAAAACAGAAGAATGAGGCTACATCTAAAAAATTATTTAAATGGAGAATTAAATTGAATTTAATGATTCTGCTTGATTGCTCTGGCCATTAGGCTTTACCCTTACCCTTGTAGAGGCTGTATGGTTATTTTTAATAGTTTTCAATTACCATCACCAATCTCCTTTTGTCTTTTTGGTCTTTGACCATAAATGAATAAAAAAGCAATTTGATAAGTATCTTCTCCACACACACACACACACACACACACACACACAAACACACCTCTCACGCTATTTCTTTTGGGATAAGCAACATTATGCAGAGTGCAAGAAAGGAATAAGAAATAGTAAAGTAAAGAAATTAAAGGTATGAAATAAGAAAAAGAAAAGGAAATATAGCTGAAACTAGTGTACACCATCATTATTCACCATACCTCTCCATACCTTCTTATCCTTGCAAGCCATCCTTGTTTCACCATGTCCATACACTCCTTCATACAATGCCTTTTGTTCTTTCTCTCCTCTCTCTTTCTGAAGAGAGATCAGCCATGATTTTCTCAGCCTTCACCTTCCTTTCAACCTATTTATTCTTCATATATTTCTTCTGAAATTTGATCCTCATTCTTCTCTGAATATGAAAAAAAAAACCCACATCAACTTATTTCTTTTGTATTCATCACTTAGTTTTGTATTAAATCCACATTTATTCAGTGCACATTAAGGTTAGGACAACAATGAATGAATACGGACTGAGTGCTAAAGTCAGTGACCAGTACTTTCTCCTATTAGCATCATGTGTTTTATGCCATTATTGTTTATATAAGAAATAAGTACTAAATAATAACATATTGTTGTAATGCAAAGAATAATTAATTAAAAAAGGAGTGCTGATTTTCTTCCAGATTTGTTCAGTGATTTGGATAGCCATTGTCTTCTTCCTTCACTTCATCATTAACTTCAATTAAGTTTTTAACCAGCCATAGGATGATATGATCCAATCTGTAATCCAGGACAGCTAGGTTGATAGTACAGTTTGGGGCTGCTAGACTGTCTCATTCTTTTGAATCAAAACTAAGTAGGAAAGACTGAAAAAAATAACTTAATTCTATGATGCTTGTAAATTTCATGTTTATTCACTTTGTGTTTTATTTTTTATTTTTTACCTCTTTTTTTTTCCTTTGTTCTTGTGTGTCTATTTTTCTTTTCTTTTTCTGAAGAAGGAGGAGGAGGACTGTTCTTATATGTTCCCAGCTTCAAATAAGTTCAGAATTATTCAAAATTTCAAGATTTTATGCCCATTGTAAACACTGTTTTTAGACATGCCCATCCCTTAAGATTCTTCTTCCTCTTTCTGGTGCTAGCTGCCACCAGTAGAAACACTAAAAAATGGCACCACAAAAGGATTAGGAAATGGACGAAGAACAAGTGATAAGTATGGACCACAAGTTGCTGAAAGAAACACTGTATTTTGGAGTCTGCCACACCTTCCCCTCCTTTAATACATTTGTCCATGTAAGTGAACTGTCTGGCAAGAAAACTAACTGGTGGCATGAAAGTCAAGGCTGACAGGTTCTCCTTATGCTGCTATCCTGGCCCCCAGGGTACAGTACAGAGGTGCAAAGAACTGGGAATCACTGCCTTTCACATCCAACTAAGGGCTACAGGTGGGAATAGATTAAAGAATCCTGAATCTGGAGTCTAGTTAATTCTTCAGGGTTTGATTCCCTCTAGCATGAAGATTGTGTCAGGTTCAGCCGGCGCTGCATGGCTAGGAACTTGCCCAGCCGCGCTTTAGTCAATTTCACCGCTCGAGCACTAGCACAGAAAGAGGAAGTGCGAAACCGCAAACTAATGAATGGGCCACCTGGCACCACTTTACTAATCTGGAGTGGATGCATTGTGTTAACGCCAGAGGGCCGCGGGTGCTATAGACAAAGGAAAGAGCCGCAGAATTGAGGAAGAGCGATCAGCGCATGAGGGGAAGATCCCGGCTGTGCTCACGATAGAAGCCCCAGTGAAGGCAACGACCACACCAAAGGCAACAACAATCAAAGAAACAAGAGAACTGAGCTGAACCTGCCATTCGAGTAAAAGGGGGGATTACAGGGGGCAACTGTAATCTAATCTGTAATATGTAACCTAGCAATGGGGGCCCGTGGGGAATTGGGACAACTATAAATTGAACAATGTAAATGTGCCAAGCCAGTCCTGGCTTTGTTTGTAACTGTTGCGTTACGCTTGAGTAAACCTCTTTTGTGAACCACATGTGTCATGGGAGTTTCTCTTGACGAACGGGGCATTCCTTACATAAAGCCAGGACTCACATTGAGTGCTACCTGGTACACACCGAGGAGTGCTCACCTTCTTTCCCTGCAGCCAGGACTGGAGAGGAATTCATTGACGGCACCAGGAGATGGCAAGCAATGGGGAAACCGCTATCAGGATTTTCTCATGGGAAGAAGGTCATCCCGTTTAGCTATACAAAACAAGTGTTGAGATTACAAAGTATCTTGTGATGTTATTATGATTTTGTCTACCGCCGCCTACTGAAATTGTGTATGTGTGTTAGTTACTCAGTAGGAGTGTTTTCAACTCTGCTCAACAACCGCTAGCCAGCGGGGCAACCAGGAGCCCGGATCCGAAGGCGCGACGGCAGGACCAGTCTGGTGCGAATGGCACACAGACACAGCCAAAGGGGCGCCAGAGGATGGGTGGTCGTTCGGTGGGGGCAGGAGCCCCGACGGGTTGCCAGCATGGGGGGTCGCGACGAGTCGTGACTCGGAACCCGAGACCCAGGAGCTGGAGGAACGACTCACCTGACTGGAGGCCAAGATCAAGCAGCAGATGGATGGTGTCCAAGTGATGTTGCAGACCGTCCTCTGGCGGGGCAAGGCCCCAAGGGCAGAATTGCAGGCGAAGAAGGAATCGGGCGATGCCGGCAGCAGTGAGGGCACCAGCTCGAGAAGCCACGCGGCGCCCAATCCAGAGGTCACGCAGACGGGCCCAATTATCAGGATTTTCTCATGGGAAGAAGGTCATCCCGTTCCCTATACAAAAACAGGTGTCGAGATTATCCTATGAGTTAATGTAAACAAAGAATCTTGTGATTCTGTTATGCTTTTTACTGCCTTGCTGTAATGTGTATGTTAGTTATTCAGTGGGGGTGTACATGCTGGC
Source organism: Liasis olivaceus (assembly GCA_030867105.1). Classification (NCBI taxonomy): domain Eukaryota; kingdom Metazoa; phylum Chordata; class Lepidosauria; order Squamata; family Pythonidae; genus Liasis; species Liasis olivaceus. The sequence goes on from CM061351.1 coordinate 65,155,232, forward strand.
AATATAACGGGAGGGCTAAATGCCCAGCCTGTTCGGTCAGTTTGTCTTGTATAGTTAATCAAGTAGGTTTTATAGGTTATGTAGTCTTAACTAGTAACCAAGTAGTGTACCTCTTCTCTGAGAGTGTTTTTTGGCTAAAGGCTTTGTTGTGGATTAGTCTTGGAAGCTAAGATGAGAAGAAGTCTTTGTTATATCCTATATTTTGTATGCAACTTGTATTTTATGAAGTTTTGCAGTTTTATCAATAAAGACCAGTTAGTTTATATTTTCTGACTGGATTTTCTTTGGAGAAGCAAACTATGGATATTGCATTTTGCAAGCTCTCATGCTGATGTGTAATTTTCCTGAGAGCAGGATATTTGGGACCTTTTGCTGCACACTGCACAACACCAATCCCTAGCATGAGGAGAGGACCTACAACCACGGCCAGTTCACGGAGCGCCAAGCGGGCACTCGGCGGCAGAGTGGAGCCAGAGGTGTCGATGGGATGTGAGGTCCCCTGGTGCAGCGGCATGGGGTCCAGGAGCCAGCAGCTGGAGGAGAGGCTGGACCGGCTGGAGGGCAGTGGATGACAGCTGTACCGGGCATGCAGCAGGCATGGCGTGGTGGACCCTGGGGCAGCCGCAGAGGGTGGCACAGAGACCAGGCTGGCGGAGGTGGTCAGCCTGACGGGGAGCACGACGGGGAGTCAGCAACCAGCAGAGCAGAGGCGCCCTGATTCAGGAGCTCGAGGGGCGAGCTCTCGGGGAGTCTCGAGCAACTAACCTATTGCCACACGCAGGACAGGCTCCACTCGGGGATGGGGAGAGCACCCAGCAGGGACAACCTGGAGGCTCCAGCAGGGTGGAGCCAGCTGACAGAGGCGGCGGGAGATGCCGGGGCCCAGGGAAAGCGAGAGGCTTGAACCCCAATACCAGCCACGGCAGACCACGACAAGGCAGTGCCAGAGGCGAGGCGCAAGAGCCGATGGTGGAGGCTCGAGGTCGGAGAGGCCCGGCAGACTGCGGGCACTTGCTACCGTTGCAGAAGAAAGGGGGATCGGATTATGCAGTGCCCCTTGAGGCAGGGGGTCTTGGCGAGCTGCAGAGGACGGGGGCCGGCGATTCCCAGCTACAAGAAACCCTGACCAATCCCAGAAGGAGGCAGCAGCTCGCGGAGTGGCATGCAGTGGAGCCGGTGGGCTCACAAGGAAGTCCGGCTCCACGAGGAGGGGAGAGCAAGCTGGAGGAAGGCAACAGCCGGCAATGCTAAGGCACACCCCGAAACAGCCAACGGAGTGGCAGCATGAGGAAGTGCAGGACAGCAGAGACTGCTCGCCCATGCGGGTCAGGGTCCACCTCAAAGGGGTGAGATCAAAAGCAGAGGCGAAAGTCGATGCCCTGCTGGACTCAGGATGCACCCATTGCCTAATCCACCCAGTACTGGCATCCGCGCTGGGGCTCAGAGTGAGGAGACTCAGGGAGCCCCTCACACTCAGCCAGTTGGATGGATCGACGGCGGGGGGGGGGGGCGGCGGCACAGTATCGCACTGAGCTGGTCGGTTTGACAGTTGGGACAAACCGGGAGGAGCTATGCTTGGTAGTTGCCCCCATGGCCAACCACGCACTAGTGCTGGGGCTGGCATGGCTTACGTGCCAGAACCCGCACATCGATTGGGCAGCCAAGACAGTGTGGTTTGGTGGCACCACTGAGCAGACGGGGTCGAGCCGCGGAGGAGGTGCAAGAGCAGAGGGCCCCATGGAGCTCGGCGAGGTGGCGGCTGCGCGATGGAGAGCCAAGGGCTGGCAAGCTGCAGCAGCGACGGCAGTGTGGCCCAGGCAACCAACTGCACGCGAGGTGAGGATGGTGCTGAGGGTGACCAGCAGAGGAGCCGGGGTGGCAAGCGCACGAGAGGGTGCGGCAGCAGAGATGGTGCAATTTGATGGCACCACCGGGTAGACTGGGTCGAGCCGCGGAGGTGGCGCGGGAGCTGAGGACCCCACGGAGCTGGGTGAGGTGGTGACTACACGATGGAGAGCCGAGGGCTGGCAAGCTGCAGCAGCGATGGCGGTGGGGTCCGGGCAACCAACCACACATGAGACGAATACGAGGACGGCACCGAGGGCGACCGACAAACAAGAGGGGTCGGCAGCCACAGAGGTGGTAGCAACTCTGGGAATCCCCGAGGTGGCGGGAGCGCCAGTGGCAAGAGGCACCAGCCCCGCAACAGGGGGGGTGAGGGTAGCCACGGAAAAGGTGGCGAGGTCAGAGACCGCCGAGGTGGCAGTGGCATTGATGACAAAGGGCCCTGCAGCAACGCAGGGGTTGGCTACAGCAGGGACGGTGGCAGCGGGATCCGAGGGCCCCATAGCAAAGCAGACAGCGATCACACTGGCGCCGAGAGCGGGGGCAGTAGCGGCGACGGGAGCCGAGCAGTCCGTGCCAAGCGTGAGTGAAGCAGCCAGTGGTAGACCAGGACCTGGCTGCGGCCAGGGGAACCTGGAGGGTTGTAGGACCCTGTGGGAGTTGCTGCTCAAATCGGTGGACCCGACAACCCAGCTGGAGGTGAAAGGCGGAGCCCAACCCTCAATGGAGAAACAGGGGAAGGGAGCAGAGCTGGAGCTGAGGCATCACTGTGCGGAAGCGAGCGAGGGAGACCGCTGGTTGGCAAGCAACAAGCACTCCCTGAAGAAACAAGGGACCTGGTGGGAGCACAAGGGGAGGCTCTACGTTCCAGAAGCTTGCCAGGTGGATGTGCTCAGGAGAGGGCACGCTGACGAGATTACGGGACATTGTGGGTTTGTTAGAACTTTCCACCTCCTGCGTGAACAGTTTTGGTGGCTGATACGAGGGAATACGTGGCCAGCTGTTTGACGTGTGCAGCGGCGAAGGAAGGGAAGGAGAACCTTCGGGGACCCGTCCTATAAGTGACTTGGCCATGGTAAGGCCAAAGCCCCAAGCCAAGGAAATGCACACTGTTATGGCAGATGGGGGGGCAGCACCCTAGTAGCCCAATTAAGAGGGGGACTTGTCTTCAGGGGGGCAGTATGTCAGGTTCAGCCGGCGCTGCACAGCTAGGAACTTGCCCAGCTGTGCTTTAGTCAATTTCACCGCTCGAGCACTAGCACAGAAAGAGGAAGTGCGAAACTGCAAACTAATGAATGGGCCACCTGGCACCACTTTACTAATCTGGAGTGGATGCATTGTGTTAACACCAGAGGGCCGCGGGTGCTATAGACAAAGGAAAGAGCCGCGGAATTGAGGAAGAGCGATCAGCGCGTGAGGGGAAGATCCCGGCTGTGCTCACGACAGAAGCCCCAGTGAAGGCAACGACCACACCAAAGGCAACAACAATCAAAGAAACAAGAGAACTGAGCTGAACCTGCCATTCGAGCAAAAGAGGGGATTACAGGGGGCAACCTGTAATCTAATCTGTAATATGTAACCTAGCAATGGGGGCCCGCGGGGAATTGGGACAACTATAAATTGAACAATGTAAATGTGCTAAGCCAGTCCTGGCTTTGTTTGTAACTGTTGCGTTACGCTTGAGTAAATCTCTTTTGTGAACCACACGTGTCATGGGAGTTTCTCTTGATGAATGGGGCATTCCTTACAGATTGGGCACTGAGGATGTCATCCCCAATCCTTCACACAGCACTCACAGAAAATGTAGTAACCGTGGTCATTGTCTGGAAACAGTGGCTGTTATGTTTCATCATTAAAGCTTTTCTTTCTTACCAAAATTGCTCTAAAAAGCAAATGTTTCATGGTCCCCTGTATGCGTCACTAAAAAACAAAAAGCAAAACCCTAAACTTAACTGTTTAAATTTCACTGCAACCTGGAGGCTCTCTTTACAGATATCTGTCCTCAACCCAGATTAAAACTTCTTGATTTTTTACAAAAGGACTCTAGTATGTTGACGTTTGAGCATAGCCAATCATTAGGCATTAGGGGAGTTCCCTCCCATTAACCTTGATGATTTTTAGCTCAAAAGCCCTGCGCCTACCCATAAGGCCAGTTTCGTACCAACTGTAAGTTCGATGACGCCTTGCTCGTTGAACAGTGGAGGGGTGGTGGGGTGGGGTCAGGGGAGGGACCAGATAATGTTTTACTTTTAACATCTCAATATGTGGCAGAGCTTATCCTGACAAAAATGGCTGTTATGCCTGCAAGTGTAGTCTAATTCTTTCAATTGAAAGCACAACATTTTGGCCTTCTGAATTTCACTTTTACAATCTCTCCTTCCTTTATGCCTTCCCAACTCTTCTCCTAGGGAGGAGTTGTGTACACAGTCCCTGTCATGCATGTATCAGGTATCCATTTTGGTACCACACATGCCCTACTGCCCCAGCTTTCTAGACGGTACAAATTGGATGTTTCTATGTGTAAAGATGAAGTGATATTGCTCTGTCAAAGTGCCACCGTGACATCCTCCTAGCCATTCCTTCTTACAGTAGGTGCCCTGATGTCTATAGCCTGATCAGGCTATAACTTGTTGCAGGTGGACTGCAACTTTTTATAGGCAACTATTGTTTCTGCTTTTCCCCCTCTGCACCTTACAAACTACTTGATCAGATCACTTCCATAGGGTTCTTCTAAATCCCAGTAATTCTTTGTATGCTTATTTTAACTGAGTCCTGCCTTTGAACTCTCTAACTGAAGAGTTCTGGTCTTTAATGCATTCTATCCAATGATCAAACTCCCATCCAAGATGGTCTTACTGACACAACTGATGATGTACCAATGTTAAAGAACACCCCGAGATCATCAGTAGTGTTCTAATCTCAAGGGTCATTCTGAATTAAGGTTAAATGAATCTAATCCTTACCCTTCCTTTCTTCTCACATGGTGTATTACACAACTACTGAAAAGGTTTGGGGGTTTGGGAGGGGTCACAGAAGGTGGAGGAAGGAGAGATTATATATTTGCTTTCAGTACAATTACACATTGGTATGTTTGTTTGTTTAATGATTCTATGTGTAATGGTATAACCTATTGTGAATGGCCAATTTATTTTTTTTCAATTCATCATCTTCATTTGCATTTGACCCCATCTTACTTGATCCTTCTTCTGTTAGTTTTTTAAATCCAACTTTCCATTCCTCTCCTCTTCCATCCCTTCCTTTCATACCAGCCTTTCACAACATATTTATTCCAATTTTTATTTTAAAACAATAACATTTTAATTATACTTTTTACATACTTCTCTTCATTTACCTTTCATGCAAATCATTCATTTATTATTCTCTATTATTCTTTTGTGAATATGAATCAATAATATAGCTTTGTGTGTGTGTGTTTTCTTCCCATTAGTATTTCCACACCTAGACAGGGAGTAATACAGGTAGTCCTTGGTTAACAACGGTAATTGGGGCCGGAATTTCTGTCGCTAAGTGATGTGGTGGTAAACGCAATGTCATGTGACTGCATTGCTTAGTGACGGCAATCTCGGCAGTCCCTGTTGCCATCGTTAAGCAAGGACTGTGTGGTTAGTTAAGCAAGGTCCTCACATGACCATGACATGGGAAGAGGCAGGAATCCAGAAGTGTTTGCTTACGCCACTGAAACCATATCGCAGGCCAGCAGGACAGCAGGTGAGAGCTATGGGCAGGTGGTTTGGTGCTATGGGGTATGGGCAGGCACTATGGAGTAAGGGTAGGTGGGTGGGTGTCATGGGTCTAGAACTGCAGAGTTTGGGCAGGTGGGTAGGTTCTGCAGGTGGCCACTACAGAGCACAGGCAGGCTGGTGTGTGCTATGGAGTATGAGATCCCCATGCCACCCAGGGGCTCCTCAGGAGAAAAAACAGGGACAGCGGCAACAACTTGTAGAAGCAACTTGCAACCTCCTGCTGACTTCCCCATTGACTTTGTTTGTGGGAAGCCAGCAGGGAAGGTTGCAAATGGTGATCACGTGACCCTGGGATGCTGCAACCATTGGAATTGTGAGCTGATTGCCAAGTGCCCAAATTACAATCATGTGACCACAAGGACACTGCAATGGCCACAACTTTGAGCATCGGTAGTAAGTCCCCCTCATTCAGCACCATTATAAGTTCAAATAGTTGCTGAACAAGGGGTTGTAACCCAAGAACGACCTATACTAGAAGTGTGTGTGGACTATGGACAGGCTGTTCACAGCTAGTATAAGAGTGGAGGGAATGTGAAGTGGAGCTAAGTCTCAGTCAAACTGCACTACAAAAGATCAGATTAGAAGTGTACAAGTGGCTGAAAGAAGTAATTGACACTGTCAACAAACCATATACATTGAAAAGTCCTGTATCAATTTCTATGGAATTTGGTGCCTTTGAAGCATAATGGTCTAACTTCTGAAAAAAAATTCTCCCTTTCTGTTACAAAATTAAACACTTGATAGGAGCTACACTATTACCTTTCTCCTATGTGGCAAAATGGTATAGAGGTCTGTTTTTCCTGAATCATGTTTCAGAATTAGAAACAAGCCAGGATGAGTTATTGGATGCTGTATGAAGCATCTTGTTACAACAATGCACAACAGCACATGTTTATATCATAAAGCATTGCACAAAACACAATGTAATTAAATGTATGAATTGTTTAATGTACTTTTTTAATTTTTTGGTCATTGCACATGTGGAATTATAACATAGGGTACGATGATGCAAATTAGTCAAAACAACAGAAAAGTCTGATTTTTAAATTCTGAGATTGATTTTAGTTTGATTATCCTAGAAAAATAAGAAGATGGGAGAAGGAAAACACAAAATAGAACAACTTTAAGCAACAATTAATAACAGAAAGAAGTTTTTTTTAATCTCTTCCTAACTTCAAACTGTACGGATATGATTGCAAAGTGTAGATGTTCCCATTACTCACTTATCAAATGCATATACCAATTTAACATCCCATTTATAGGCAACAATTATTTCATTCACAAAGATGCATCCCTGGAATTTCATTCATCATATTATTCATATTTTCTTTTACATTCAACCCATATATTCTACTCATACAAGTCAAGATAAGAGTGATCACTGCTATCAATACTTCCTGCATTGTTTATTTATATGTAGTCACAACAGGCTTACATAGTTTTGGCCATCAGAACACAGAATACATTTTCATGACACACATTAATTCAGACATTGGTTTATTTATTTATCTATTATGCTGCCCAATAGCCAAATCTCTTGGGTGGCTTAAGATTGAATTTAAAACTTGGAGTGTGCATCAGTTTCAGATGAACCAAAAATCAAATTGAGTTGATTCTGACAGAGTCAATAGAGATCAGAAGCCTGAAATGTTGATCCCTAAAGTTCATGCCCAACAGTTTGTAAAGCTACTGACATCTGGGATTTGATCTGATTCTCCCTCCAGGTTTAGATTTAGATAAGTCTGTCTAGAAACTGGTTTTGAACTAAGGTAAGTCTCATTGCAATGTGTACAGTATTAAATATTATTTCAAGATATACCCCTCTTTCAGATAAAGTGCTAAAAACATAGGCAGTGCTTAGCATTCTGGCGGTACATATTTGATAAGGAAAATAACTTTTTTTTTTTTAAATGCATGCAGATTTAGTTATTACCACAATGGCTTTCTGTTGGTGACAGTGATGTATAACTAATGTGTACATCATTTAAGTACAATTTATTAAATTCATATTTTGCATTTAGACAGAATATTTATCTTTCTGACTATGTTAGTCACAAAATTCATTTTAAAAAAATAGAAAAATCCCTTAACTTTGTTATCCGTAGAAGAGAACATTTTTCTTCTACGTTGTTTTTCCAATGAGACTAAGTTAATATTTCTCTAACAACATACTTATATTAATTACAACTTTCATTAGAAAAACAATTTTCAATGCCTTTGGAATAAGAATAATCCTGTCTTGTAAAACTACTATATTATTTTGTAAGCTTATTGTACTACTCAATTTAAAGCTAGCTATTGTGTTTTTTTGAAAGAATGATCCTCAATTTAAAATGGCCCCTTACCTCTGCTGATCAAAAGTGAACTAAGCTATAAGATATAGGAAATAACTAAAATTGAATATTACTAATACAAAACTGTAAAAATATGTGTAAAACTCATGAACACCATGACAAATGGGCAGAAAAATGAGAATGTATCCATATCTACCAACTAGTACTCAAAGACATGAGTCTCCACCCAGACAACCTAGGACATAACTTCAGCTGGTAAATAGCAAAACTTTTAGAAGAAGCCAGATCAATAAATGCAAGCAAATTCTAATAAGCATGGGCCTCCAACAAAGTCATAATCAGCAGATGTATGAATTAAAACCTATCAAATTGCCTATAAAAAATTCACAAGCAAATTAACTGCCACCCATGGATCTCCTCCACCCAAGTATATAAATAACTGACATGATAGAAAGATACATGTTACCCTTGCCAGCCAACAACCTCACTAGGGTCATAACAATGTGACATAGCAAAAAATACAATAAACAAAAATAATAGGAAGATAAAAGAAAATTATAAAAAGAGTGCTAAATATAAGAATACTGGATCAAATTAAAACCAGGGCTACATTTAAGAACTTAAAACTTCCTTTTTAAGTTTAAATGACAGCAAAGCAAGTGTAGCAACTGGACTGCTAACTACTGGAAAGAGGATAATTCAGTCGTTCAAGTTCCAAGCCCTTGAGTTCACCTACCATCAATAGTTTGGTTAAGATCTCATTGCAAATGGGGCATTAGAGGACATAGTAAGTAACATCCTCCACTTGACCGGCACCACATTGACAGAAATGTTTTTCAACAGAGTGCTTACAAAAACTCCCTTCAAGTTATGCCTGCAGTCCATTCAAGGTCTGCAGGCAAAGGGGTGTAAAAATCTTTCTCAATTATTAACCAGATACTGGGAGAGGGTTCTGTGTTTTTATAATAATGGTATGTTGTTGTTGTTCAGTCATTAAGTCGTGTCCGACTCTTCGTGACCCCATGAACCATATTGCGCCAGGTATAATAATAATAATAATAATAATAATAATAATAATGGTAAGTACCAGGATGAAAATTTAGATGTCTGTACTGCAACAGCATCTTTACGTGCATCCTTCTCAAGAAGCCTATCTCTAAATTCTCCCAGAGGGGGTAGGGAATACATTTGGAGAACAGGAGACAAAAGTTTGGTCCACTGATTCTCAACTGTATAAGGAAGAAAACAAAATTTGGTAATGTGGGATTCTTGAAGGGTTTCTAGTTTGTTTTTTTTTAATAAGAAACCAGTATGGTAATAAAACATTTGCAACCCAAAAAGCTACCTCAGAAACTCTGACAACACAATACACTAACCCTGAGCTCTGTACATAATTTCACCACCAGGGTTTGCTTCCAAGAAGATTGGAATCTATCCTCCAAAATGAAAGGATCTGGGACCAAAGGAAAAAATATAATTTTAGCTAATATTTATTACAGGTATCCATGATCCAGCCCAAACTTTCCCTATGTGAGCCTCTAGGCTCAGGCTGGCATTTTTAATACAGTGGGTGACCTACATTGCAATCTTAAAAATCCAACTTGGACTTGGTCCAATGAACCAAAGTTGGGATGAGGACCTAGCTGTGCACTACGAAGCATTTGTGCTAGTGTTTTTGCTTTAAATAGTCTGCAAGAATTTAAGGATGGCAGGGGAGCACTTAGGTAATTCATCTAGTCATATGTATATATAGATATAGGTATAGATATACGTATACATACATTAAATAATAATAGAGCTAAGATATAGTGTCACTTGTCCCTTTTTGGGTTGGTACAGCAACATGTTAAATAATCCTACGGATTGCACCCAACTTTCTTCATTGTTCCTTTGTGAGAAATGCCTCTCCATCCATAGAAAAGATAAAATATTTTCCCCTTCAAAGGCATTATTTTGGGGAGGGGAATTCATCTTTCTTTCAGATAAACGCAGTAGGAATAGATGGATAGATAGATAGATAGATAGATAGATAGATAGATAGATACATACATACATACATAAATAAATACATGCATCACAGCAATGCACTTATCTATATATCTGTTCAAATATAAAACTCATCAAGTCAGGAAAAATGGCAGAGAAGCTAAATGTGTGTGTGTGTGTGTGTGTGTTTAGCATTTACGTTGTAATGAATATGGATTTTCAAATGGTGTACATAGTGTACCTCAAAAATAAGTTAATAAGATAATTTAAAGCACCAATAAACCTAAAGCAGATACCTACTAGATAGAAAGCCAGTTTGGTCTAGTGGTTAAGGCACCAAAGTAGAAACTAGGAGACCATGAATTGTAGTCCTTAGGCACGAAGCCAACTTGGGCCTGTCATTCTCTCTCAGCCCTAGGAAGAAGGCAATGGCAAACCATTTCTGAAAATCTGGCCTAGAAAACCACAGGGACTAGCCCATGATCCTGGTTTGGGGAGGGGGAGAATTAAAGTTTCCTACAAACGGCAGTCCTGAAAAAAAGTGGATGCGCTGCAATTATTCTTAAATTTTCAAGAATATTCTCAAGACATTTATGTGTATACTACGCATATAGTATGATTTCTTATTAACAAACCATATAGTTTACTGGGCCAATCACTAGCTTTGCAAGAATCACATTTTCAACCAGAGATTCTGCTTCCGAATCCAGACCTGAGGAGGGCATAGCTGTCATTCCTCTCTTGTTCTCCCCTCACCCTAGCAACTTTCAGGGGAGAGGAATCTGAAAGAAGCAACAGCTGAAGCAAGGCTTACATGGCAAATGAGGTCACTGTTCTCTTTATCATGATAAATGGCACACCAGAAAGTAAAGTTTGAAATAAATTCAAGACTGGTTGCTCTATGACAATTAAACAGGTGAAATGATGATTTTAATCGATCTAGTTGCAATTAATTTACTTTCCTGATTGGGGTGGATGTCCCCATTTTCAAAATCATAATCCTTAGACTATTTGCATTTATTTAGTCCAAGAGGCTTATTATTTTGTAATACATAACAGGGGCTTTGGTCTTTGTTTTACTTTTTATTTCTTTTAATGATCTTTTTTTAAAAATATTTTTAGAGAAAGCTCATTGTTTCATTTTCAGTCATTGCTTGATTTATTAATGTCACTTCAATGTCTTTTTTATTACCTTCCATCCAATACATTGACATTTAATCTCTCAGTTTTTAAAGTAACCTTTAAAAATTCTCATTGCAACTTCTAATCATGTATTGCTTCAAATCTTCAGGAGGGGTGTGAAAGTTAAGAAAGAAAAATCATTAATTACATTGTAATTGTAAGCCTGCTTTTTAATAACAATAAAAATAAAATATGGGATTCCCAATATTTGCATGGACTTTTTAAAATGAAATTGTGGCTGTTCTAGTAGACATAGCAATTTTTTTGAGAGCAACATGCTGTTATTCTGGTTCTCTGAATATTTAAAATCACTTTGCAACTATTCCCATAAAGTACACAAGCAAAAGCAATTGAGCAAAAATAGCAGCCATTAAGTTTCAAGATGTACTAAGCACAGCAGGTAACATATCAGATTCAAATTCAAATTTCTGCTCTTCAGGAAGCAAAGACTGAAATATAGTTTCAGAAATCAACACATAGATTTAAAAGAAGGAATTTGATAATAAAAAAAGTAGATTGTTCCAACAAACCTTTGTACAGACATTTTCAAAAAATACTAAACTGGAGGAATATCAATAGCATTCTTTTGGGTTACATTAAAAAAACCCAACTTTTCCAATACTCTGGCTTGGAAAAAAAAAATTTCCCCATTTATATAAGAGTTCTTCATTTGGTGTCATTTTAGTGGATCTTATTTGGGACACTGTCATGCAGGAAAATCTGATTCTAGTCTTGTAATATTAGCTGAGTCTCTGGTTGAGCCACAGAACACAAATGGTCCACCATTCCCTCTCCCTTATCAACCAGACAGTAACACACCATCCAAGACAGCTGGATTTGTCATGCAGCAGCCACTTTCTGAGATTCCCAATATTTGCATGGACTTTTTAAAATGAAATTGTGGCTGTTCTAGGAGACATAGTAGACATAGTCCATCACCACTCCTTTCTGAACCCTTTTCACCCTTAGTGTGGTTATAGAGATTGGTAAACTAAGGAAACAGAAACAGGAGATGATGTAATCTTAGTCTTAGGGGAGGGAAGGAGGGAGAGAGAGAAAGACACACACACACACACACACACACAGAGAAATGTAACAAACAAACAAGCAAAAATGATACATCAATGATAGTACATTAAATACACTATATACATTACAGTGATTAAAAAAATCAAACATGGGGAAGGGGGAACTATGTAAAAAGAAAAAAGAGTCCATAAGATATCAATATGAAATTACTTCAATTCTTAAACTTATTAAATCTAGACAAAATAGAAACTTATTGCTCCATCTTCTCATTTTTAGAATATAAAGGCATATTCAAAATATGTTCTGAACACACATCTTTAAGCCATACCTTAACATCAGGAGTATAAATTTCTTTCCATTTAGGTAAAATAATTCTTTTTGATAAGCCCCAGGCTTGAAAAAACCAAAGTTCTTCATAAAATGTCAAAATCCATATTTCAGACATATAATTCAGCATCACATTTACATCTTCAACTACTGTATTTTTTTCCTTAAGACTATATTAGCATACATCGTAACTTGAAACAGAAAGTTAGCCATGATTGGAATACCAACTCCTGTGAGTCCTCAAATTTCTTACAACATCAGCTTAAGAAATCTGATATCCAACCTTTAAAAAGCGTATTTGAAGAGTCTAATGAACACTAAACATTATCTTCTAATGAATTAACTACATTCTTAAGTCATAACAGATATATTTTACATTTCTTAAAACTTGGACCAAGTGATATTCAAAATTGGATATTCCAGTTGCTCATTCCTCATTTCATATATATTGCAAACACTAACCTTCAACCTATTTTTTAATTTAATAGAAAACTGAATTGTTTTTATTTCAAATATAGCGTATCTTAAAGATTGTAGAATTTCAGGTACCCCTGAAGCTACTAAAGCATTTGGACCATATTGTTTTGTCAATACATGTTTAAATTGTAAATATGTTACCAAGTAGATGCTGCTGGTAACTCATTGTCAGGACATAATTTCTCAAATGTCTTAAAATAATCATTATCAATCAGTTGGTTTAAGGTATTTATCCCTTGTCTGCCTTGCAAGTCTTGTAAATTAAAACTGCCACCATCATAAGACAACCTAATTTGGTCAAGGAAATTTGAAGGGTCTTAGCCTGTCATAAAATTATTTTTCATCCCTGTGGCTGTAGCCCCATTGGTTCTCAGAGACCATTTTAAACCACCAATCTTTAGGTCTCTCTTTGGACAGTCATCAGGGTTTAAAAATGCCAGGAATCATCTTGTGCAGTGTTGTCTGGATATAAATTCCCAAACCAGCCTAGGCCTAGTATCCATCCCACAATCCATTGTTTGTTTGTTTGTTTGTTTTCCAAATGGGCATGTGCCATTATCTTATATTTCTTCCACTCCAGTTCTGAAATTTCATCAGGCCTTCACCTTGGCCTGGTTGGATTCACTACCTTCTGCAGTTCTGTGGGGACATTATAAAAATCTGTCTCTACGTCAGCATTTATCCCCATGTGGGGACAGTTCTGTGGAGTAACTGAGTCACATGCTCATCTATTGCTCTCTGTACAGAGAATCTCAAATGACATTCATCTATCCCAGTTTGGAAGAAATACTCTGGCAAAGCTTATCTGTCACTTCTTCTATCTGACTAAAACTCTGATGTATCCTCTCAGGTTGTTTGATTCTGGGCTTCTGTTTAGACAGTAGACTAGAAATCAGGAGACCATAAGTTCTAGGAAGTCAGCCAGATATTCCCTCTCAGCCCTAGGAAGAAGGCCATGGCAAACCATTCCCAAAAATCTTGTCAAGAAAAGTGCAGGGACTAGTCCACGTGGCCAAAGCAGTCTACACTGACTTGAAGGCAGCTCCCAAAAAATGCAAAAAACAAACAAACAAAACCTTGATATACACATTTAATGTATTTTGTGTTTTCTGGTGTCAAGTCCACAATGTCCAAACCCCAATTCAGAAGAATTCTCATGCAACCAGGCCTGGTTCAGATAAATGCTTCTTTATTTTGTGGTACATGTAGCTTGCAAACAAAACATTGCTAAAACTAAAGCCTTGGGTAAACTTCCCTCTATTTATCCCCCCTCCCCTTATTGCCTGGTGTCTCGATTCCTCTTCACCTGGTGGTGACCTCTTTCCTTCCTCCCCCTCCTACCCGAACTCCTTCCTGGCTCTTTGGCCCCCAGCTGCCTTGCCTGCAATCAGGCCAGTCTAAATTGCCCATATAAGGTTAAGCTCCTACCCACCTCCCATTACTACTTCTATTACAACCTTTAACTGCAACCCCTCCCCCCCCCAGTGACAACTGGCAGAAACAAATCAATCCAACCCCCATCGAATGCAATGCAATGTAAAATAACAATAGTTGGGTGATGCAGGTTCTGACATCTGGATCTAAGGCTATAATAAATATATTTTTCTCAATAATTTATCTACTTGTAAAATATCTAATAGCAATTGATACTGGAATCCTCTTAAAATATAATCTAGATATTAATTATGTTAATCTTGCCCTAGAGATTAATGGCAATTAATCAATGGCAATTTTAGTTGCCAATTTATACTGTATCTGCTGTAATCATACTGATATATTTAGTCATATGCAACATACAGTACAATCGTTCAAATTCATTTTTTTTCTCATTAGTCTACACTCAGTACCCCATAAAGACAAAGTGAAAACAGAATTTTAGAAATGTCTATAAATTTATTAAAAAGGAAAAACTGAAATATCACATTGGCATAAGTATTCAGACCCTTTACTCAGTACTTTCTTGAAGCACCTTTGGCAGCAATTACAGCCTTAAGTCTTTTTCGGTATGACGTGACAAGCTTTGCACACCTAGATTGGGGGATTTTCTGCTGTTCTTCTTTGCAAATCCTCTCAGGCTCAATCAGGTTGGATGGGGACCGTCAGTGGACAGCCATTTTCAGGTCTCTCCAGAGGTGTTCAATAAGGTTCAAGTCAGGGCTGTGGCTGGGCCACTCTAGGACATTCATAGAGTTGTCCCTAAGCCATTCCTGTGTTGTCTTGGCTGTGTGCTTAGGATCGTTGTCATGTTGGGAGGTGAACCTTCAGCCCAGTCTGAGGTCCCGAGTGCTGTGGAACAGGTTTTCATTGAGGATATCTCTGTACTTTGCTCCATTCAGCTTTCCCTCAACCCTGACCAGTCTCCCAGTCCCTGCTGCTGAAAAACACCCCCACAGCATTATGGTGCCACCAACATGCTTCACTGTTGGGATGGTATCGGACAGGAGATGAGCAGTGCCTGGTTTCCTCCAGACATAACATTTAGAATTGAGGCCAAACAGTTCAATCTTGGTTTCATCAGACCAGAGAATCTTGTTCCTCACAGTCTGAGAGTCCTTCAGGTGCTTTTTGCAAACTCCAAGAGGGCTTTCATGTGTTTTGCACTGAGGAGAGGCTTCCATCTAGTCACTCTGCCATAAAGCCCAGATCAATGGAGGGCTGCAGTGATGGTTGTCCTTCTGGAACTTTGGCCCATCTCCACACAGGAGCTCAGTCAGAGTGACCATCGGGTTCTTGGTCACCTCTCTTTTTCCTCCTCAGTCAAAGAGTTCTTATTTTTCAGGAACCAGTCATCATTCTCAAGGGCCTTATTTAGCTTGTTCAACAGTCCATTTTCCGGCACCACTTTTTGCTTTTTGCTCTGTGCTTTTGTAATGCCCAGCAGCACTTCCTGGTTCCTAGAAATTACTGGGGCAACTACTTGCTCTCATTTGCTGTTGTGCTGCAGTAGCCTAGACAAAGCATCTGCTAGGAAATTTTTTCCCCCAGGAATGAACAATTCGACAGTGCTCCAGGTTTTTGAGCTTTTGTTGTTTCCTTCCCTTTAGTTTTTAACAAGTCTGTGAGGGGCAAAGCTACTTGGGCAAAGTTGGGTATGAACTGGCAATAAAAATTAGCAAATCCCAGGAAACTTTGTAGCTGCTGCCGGGTTTTTGGAGGTTCCCAGCCAATTACATATTTCACTTTTGCCGGATCCATTTCAATGCCCTGCTCTGAAATCCTATACCCCAAATAGTCTACTTGCGTTTTATGGAACTCACATTTTGACAGTTTTGCATACAACTGAGCATCCAACAATTTCCTTAACACTTTCCTTACCAATTTTACATGCTCCTCCAGATTATCAGAATAAATCAAAATGTCATCCAGATACACCAGAACCCCCCTGTACAGAAATTTGTGCAGCACCTCATTTATCAATTGCATAAACACCGCCAGAACCCCCGACAACCCAAATGGCATGACTCAGTATTGGAAACAACCCAGGGGGCAGCTGAACACAGTCTTCCACTCATCCCCTTCCTGGATGTGCACTCGAAAATAAGCGTCTCTCAGGTCCAATTTCATGAATATTTTCCCTTTCGATAATTGTGCCAACAAGTCTTTCATCAACAGAAGGGGATATTTGTTTTCCTTGCAAATTGCATTCAAACCCCAATAATCCATACACAGACACAAAGACCCATCTTTCTTCTCCCGGAAGAGCATGGGCACTGCCATGTGTGATTTGGCGGGCTGTAGGAAACCCCTTGCCAAGTTCTTGTCAATGAACTCCCTCAGAGTCTCTAGTTCTCAGGGAGTCATGGAATAAGTTTTCCATTTGGGGAACTCATCCAGGGCTCAATTTCTATAGCACAGTCTGTATCCCTATGGGGGGGTGGGGGGTAAGCTGGTCTGACTCAGTCTGACTAAAAACTGCTTCCAAATCATGGTATTGCTCTGGGATTGTGGGCTTGGAAGATGGTCGTGGACTCTCAGTCCCTACTGCCACTACTTCCCCATTTCCCGCCATCTCCCCTGGCCCCGGGTAGACCCCGTCTTCGAACACAATTCCGTCAGTTCCCCAGTCCACCTGTGGCTTCCATCGCCTGAGCCACGAGGCTCCCAAAATCAAACGATGGGCAGCAATGGGGTCCATGAGACATCTTAGTTTCTCTCGATGGGTGCCCAGTCTCAGTTAAAATTCCTCAGTGCGGTATTGAATAGCCCGTCCTCCTGCTGGGGACCCATCTAATTGATTGAGCACCACAGGTGTTCTTAATTTCTGGACTCACAGTCCCAGTCCATTCACCAGCACCGGGCTGATTAAGCAGTGGGTGCACCCTGAGTCTATTAAAGCAGTCATATGGGTGGTGCATGGTGTTCATAGGGCTCTTACTTTCATCCCCACAGTTAATAAACTCACCCCATCCTCCTCCTTGTCCATTTCCAGCTCCTCATCCTCACACTGCTGCTCACCCACGTGGCCTCCAGCATGCTTTAGGACAGGTGGTTGGTATTTCCTGCTGGCTGAGCCTCTTCCTCCAAAGACCCTTTGTCAAAAATCACCTGATCTTGAAATCCATTATCCACTCCTGCAGCCATGGTTCCCTTTTTCCTCACTCCCAGATCTTTTGTTGACTTCCCAGATGGTTTAGCCAGGGTGGCCGATTGAGAAGTACCGGATTTAGAGCAGCTCGCTGCAAAATGCCCCATCTCCCCACACTTGAAGCAGGTACGGTCTTTCTGCCACTTTTCAGGGATGCCTTCTCTCTGCTTACCAGCCAGTTTCCACTGGGAGGTTAGCAAGGTGCTCAAGAATTTCTTGAACCCTGGATCCACAGCCATCCAATCTGTTTCCACTTCTGCTGCCAAAGCGATCCATCCCTCAAGGGTTGGTGGGTTTCCCCACGAGTACACCAGCTGCCATAGGTCCCGTCTCAAGCCCTTCTGGAAACAGGACACCTTGAACTGTTCCAGCCAGTCATGGAGTTTTTCCGCCAGGCTTTGGAACTCCACGGCATAATCAGCAACTGTGCAGTCTTCCTGCTTGAGACTATGTAGGACTGTTCCGGCTCTCATTATTGCACTTGGATCTTCAAATCTCCTTCACAGCACCCTCATAAATCTCAGGAGATAGTGAAGTTCGGGCACTTGAGCTTCGTGCATCTCTATTAGCCATTCTGCCACCTGTCCCACTAATGCCTGGGCTATGTAGGCTACCCACTGTGTGTCATTTGGGAAGAAATGACCGCAGTTCTCCATGCAAATGGTCACATGGGCTAGGAAACTGGACAGCTCCTTTGGGTCCCCCCCATAGTTCATCATCAGCTCCCATTCCTTCAGTGCCTCCTTGATTTGTGGCCAGCTGTGCTGGTTGGGGTTGAGCTGGCTGCACTGCGGGTGCCGGCAGTGCTTGTGGGGCAGGTGGAGCTGG
Organism: Liasis olivaceus; assembly: GCA_030867105.1. Taxonomy (NCBI): domain Eukaryota; kingdom Metazoa; phylum Chordata; class Lepidosauria; order Squamata; family Pythonidae; genus Liasis; species Liasis olivaceus. The sequence continues at coordinate 65,173,549 of CM061351.1, forward strand.
CTGGGGTGGTGGTCCTGCTGGGATGCATAGAACCCCTTCTCCAGCTTCCTCCATCATCTGCTCTTCCCCTGGCACGTCGGCCATTGCCACGTCTGGGTATTGAGCTTCCTGCAATCTTCGAACCAGCTCCCCTATCCATCTCAATTCTTCTCTCATGGTAGTGATGTCTTCCTGTACCATGCTCATGGACCCCTCCAGGTGGTCACCCACATGGATTCCACTCGACCCGCTGCCAGGGACCAATGGTTCCATGCTGAGAAAAGATGCTTCCCCATATTCCTCGGGCATCCTCCATGCCTGCGCCTTTCACCGCTCCCTGTCCGACCTCAAGGTTAAGCGAGCCATGAGTCTGGGGAGACCCTCTAACTCTTCCTCCATGCTGCCGACTGCTCCGCATTCAGCGATCTCCTCCATCCTGGATAGCACTCACTAGCACGGGATTCGGGTTTTCCATGATAGGTGAACCCCTCAGTGGAAACTCCAAAGGTCTGAGGGAGTTTCAGCAAAATGTCAGGCACTGCAGCTCTCAGCCCAATAAAAAGAAACCTCTGGAGACTTAGCACATCCAAAAGAAAATCAGTTTATTGAGGATTAACATACAGTCCATAGTAGAGATTGCTGAAACTGAAAAGCCCATGCACAGCAATGTTTTCTTAACCCCTCTTCCTTGCCCCCTCTTCCTTCCCTCGGTTCTTCTGGTGCCTTCTCCTGCTTTGTGGCTGGCACCACCTTGGCATTCTTGAGAACTAGATAACGAGCCATCTGCTCTAACGGCTATTCACCTAACCTCCCCCCCACCTTTACTACTATCATGGCAGAACTGAGCAAGCTAGCTATAATGCTGGTTAAGTGATTGCAAGGTTCTGACACTTACTAAGACTCTTCTCTCCCGATTGCTCAGTTTGGCCAGGCAACCAGTTCTTGGAAGAGTCCTGTGCTCTTGGGAACCTTCAGTGCAGCAGAATTTTTTTTGTAGCCTTCCCCAGATCTGTGCCTTGCAATAATCCTGTCTCTGAGCATTGCAGGCAGTCCCTTTGACCTCATGGCTTTTGCTCTGGTACAGGATGCATTGTGGGCTGTGAGGCCTTCTATAGAGAGGTAGTGTGACTTTCCAAATCATGTCCAATCAATTTAATTTACCACATGTGGACTCCAATCAAGGTGTAGAAACAGCTCAGCAACAATCAAGAGGCACCTGAGCTAAATTTCAAGTGTTGTTGCAAAGGGTCTGAATACTTATGCCAATGTGATATTTCAGTTTTTCCTTTTCAATAAATTTACAGACATTTCTAAAATTCTGTTTTCACTTTGTCATTATGGGGTACTGAGTGTAGATTAATGAAGAAAAAAATGAATTTGAATGATTGTAGTATCAGGCTGCAACATAATAAAATTGAAAAAAGTGAAAGGGGTCTGAATACTTTCAGAATGCATTGTACAGTGACATCGTTCAAGAAAAATATAATCCCAACTATTTTATATAATCCATGCAAATTATAAAGCCCAGTTTCTCACAAAAGTCTATGGATATTTTTGACAAGAATTAGGAGAGTCAACTAATTCTCCTATTAGTGTGCTGAATTAGTTTATTCCAAAATAAAGTTGGATGTGTCTGGAGCTAAAACTATCCTCCTCTAACTTATTTAAATATATCATTTTTGCAGAGTGGAGAGTTCAGATGTCCTGCTTACCTTCTCACCTAATCCAGGTAGACATGATATGCCAAAGGCTTCTAAGTGATTCACTGGGGTTACTAAACTGACTAATCTTGAAAGTATTATTTTTTTCTCTCAGATATATTCACTTTTTTCCTAATTACTTGGTTTTATAATATAACTTATTATCAGTACAACTAATTAACTTCAGTCAACATGATTATTCAGGAAGAGAAGGATGTCAAAAAAATTAAAACTTTCATGTTTTCAAATGCTTTTCCTCTTAAAATACGCATTTTTATCCATCCAACTTTGAATCTTCCCTATTTTAGCCAAGCCAAATCAATACCATATATTTCAAAGTAAAAGAGAAAATAGATTAGACAAAATTATAGCAACTATAACCTTTCAAGGTATGATGCACCACAGAGGCTTTTGAATAAGTCTAAAAGTAAAATGCTCTTTTTTGAATTACTTTTAAATGTATAAATATGACTTTTACAAATAAAGTATGCTAATGATCATGAATTTGCTCTTCATCAGTATTCGTGGAGGAGGAGATCACTCACAAACATCTAAATACTGTTTGTGTATGTGCAAAGCTATCTTTTTCGCATTACATTGATGATTCTGATTGATTTGATCCATCAAATCAAGTCAACTATTTGATTCTGATTAAGAGTGATTCAATCCCCCCTGCCAACTCTTGTTAATTGTTTTGCAGGGTCATAAAATGAAATTGCATGGAAATCTTGAATCTGGAAGGGTGTTCACACCCGCAAAATGTGTTTTTCCACTAATTGGAAAGGCAGGAATGTGGGGACTGCAGGTCTGATTTTGAAGAACATCCTACTTAGAACCTGCAGGGCACTTATCCTAGCACTATAGGGAAGGAAGCTGATTCAGAGCATTTATTATAACATTTCTTAAGTTTATAGACATACTCCCACATGCATTACTATTCAGTGGATGGAAGATGGTATTGTTCACATTAGCATAATGCCTAGTTACCCAAAAGGGGATAAGAAATCCACACACCAAATAGCAAGAGACAAATCATGGGGTTTTGCATTGAATATTCAGGCAGCTTCAATCTGACATATGAGTCATGTGAAGACTTTCCATGATACAGTTTCAATCAAGCATTTCCTGACAACTCAGGAACCAACATGAGAATAGCAAGATAATGTGTTGTTTCACTATTTATTTATTTATTTATTTATTTTGTCCCTGCCCATCTCCCCCCAGTGGGAGACTCTGGGCGGCTCACAACTCACTGAAAACAATAAATAAATATACAATTAAAAGTCTACATACACAGTTATAAAGATGAAGGAAAAAGTCCAGGAGGCCAATGGTTCAGGACAGCAGCGCCAGGCCTCTAAGGGACTAGCCAACCCCACACTTGTTAACTTCCCTCCCTGCCCCAGGCCAGATGGCAGAGCCAGGTCTTCAGATCCCTCTGAAAGTCCAGGAGTGAGGGGGCCAATCTCTCCTCCGGGGGCAAGATATTCCAAAGGGTGGAAGCTACAGCAGAGAAGGCCTGCCTTCTGGACCCCGCTAGTCAGAGTTCTTTTGCCAAGAGGGTCCAGAGCATGTCCTCTCTGTGTGATTGGGTGGGACGGGTTGAAGTCGTGGGGAAGAGGTGGTCCCTCAGGTAACCTGGTTCTATGCCATGTAGGGCTTTAAAGGTAACAACCAACACCTTGAATTGGACCCAGAAGCAAACTGGTACCCAATGCAGCTCACAGAGCAACGGTGTTATGTGGGTCCTTCTTTGGGCCCCAAAAATAGCTCACGTGGCTGTATTCTGGACTAGATGAAGCTTCCAGATACTATTCAAGGGTAGCCCCATATAGAGCTCATTGCAGTAGTCTATCTGGGAGATAACAAGGGCATGAGTGACCATTCAAAGGACAACCCAAAGTTGTGCAAAGGCCCTCCTGGCCACGACTGCCATCTGCTCTTTGAGCAGGAGCCGTGAGTCCAAGAGGACCCCCAGATGCACTGGGTCTGTCTGGGGCAGTGCTACCCCATCCAGCATCAAAGATGACAAAGTCCCAGATACAGAGGAGCCATTAACCCACAGCCACTTCATCTTACCAGGGTTCAGCTGGAGCCTGTTGTTCCCCATCCAGACCCTTACAGCCTCCAGGCACCGTGAGACGGCGGTCACAGCATCACTTACCTCACCTGGGATGGAGATGTATAATTGAGTATCATCAGCATACTGATGATACCTCATCCCATGATGGTGGATGATCTCACCCAGCGGTTTCATGTAGATGTTGAAAGGGAGTGGAGAGAGAACCAAACTTGTGGCACCTCCACAAAGGAGGAGACGAGGATGGGACCTCTTGCTCCCTATCACCACCAATTGGGATCAACCCTGAAGAAAGGAGCTGAACCAGCACAAGACCATGCCACCCACCTGAGTTGTCCCAACAGGATACCGTGGTCAATGGTATCGAAAGCCGCTGAGAGATCAAGGAGAGCAAGGATGGTTGCACTTCCACCATCCTGCTCCTACCAGAGATCATTCGTAAGTGCGACCAATGCTGTTTCCATTCCATAACCGGGCCTGAAACCTGACTGAAAAGGGTCCAGATAATCTGTTTCCTCCAGAACCCTTTGGAGCTATGATGCCACCACTTTTTCAACCACCTTCCCCAAAAAGGGGAGGTGGGAGACTGAACAGAAATTGTCCAGTACGGAAGGATCCAGGGAGGGTTTCTTGAGGAGGGGGTGTACCAATGCCTCTTTAAAGGCAGCTGGAAACACTCCCTCCTGCAAGGATGTATTAACCATCACCTGGATCCAGCCACATGTCACCTCCCAAGCTGCTTTCACCAACTAGGAGGGGCATGGGTCCAGATGACAAGTGATGGCCTTCATAGTCCGAAGGATCCTGTCCACTTCCTCAGGAACAATAGGATCAAACTGTTCCCAGATAACTGGGTAAGAATGATTCCCTGGTATCTCCCCAGATCCTGCGCCACACTCGAAGTCTAACTTGGAACGAATCCAAGCCATTTTATCCTGCTGATGCTATGAAAATTCCTCCATGCGGCCCTGCAAATGAATCCCCAGATCCCCCCTACCAAGGAGGGAACTAGTGATCCCAAACAGGGCCACCGGGCAGCACTCTGCGGACGTGATAAGGGCGGAGAAGTATTGGTGCTTCGCCACTCTTATCGCCACAATGTAGGCCTTGATAGCGGCTCTAAATTGTGTTCGGTTGGATTCAGTCTTTGTCTTCCTCCAGCAGCACTCTAGATGTCTCTTGACCCTCTTCAGCACCCTCAACTCCTCTGTAAACCATGGGGAGTGTTGGGGCTGATGTGGCAAGACAGGTCACACAGGCGCGATCTATACCAATCTTCTTATTACCAGCTGCCAGGACAAATGCTGTATTGGGAGAGTCTCTCTCCAGTCTTTCCTTTCTGTTATCCCTTTTTCAATTCACCTTTTCAATTTTTTAAAATAAATTTAGGAATGATAGTTGTGTCAGATTCAGCCGGCACGGCCCGGCACGATGAAGGCACCGTTCACTTTCGCCTAAGTCAATTTCACCACCCAGGCGCGAGCAGAGAAAAAGGGGAAGTGAAACCGCAAGCTGATTATTGACAGGTGCAATAATCAAACTGCAAGCGGATACTTTGTATCAGTGCGGTTTCCCCTTGGGCGCTGCAAACAAAGGAAAGCGCAGAGGCTTGGAAGCGAAGCAATCAACGAACGATCGAGAACTCCCGGCTTTGCATGCAAACAGGCAAACCCAGCAAAGGCAACAACAGCACAACCCATAGGCTGCAATCAGAAAGACAAAAGCACCGGACTGAATCTGTCATTTGGGCGAGGGGGGATTACTGCGGGTAATCTGTAACTAAGCAACGGGTAAAGCGCAGGAATGGGGAAGCTATAAAATACCATGTAAGCTATGCCAAGCCAACCCTGGCTTTGTCTGTACTTACTTACGTTACGCTTGAGTAAACTTCTTTGCTGAACACACGTGTCACGAGAGTTTCTCTGAGATGAATGGGGTAAACCTTACAAGTTGCACATATACCATCTATCTTTCAAAATCTTCTTCCAGTTTTACCAGACCCTTATTCCTCCTTTTTTTCTTGCTTTGTTTTCAGATAAAACTTAATCACTGTACTGCAGAGCAGGCAACGTTCTTTATATATCTATTTTTAATAAGGAAAAACTCATAGTCCCATCCTTCATTTAGCCTATTTTTATACTTCCCATCTCAAGCTATTGAGAATTTGTGCATATATAACTTAACAATGGTTCTTGCCTTAGTGTTCATCTCTATTGATCTCACAGAACAGATTCAATAATTTGTTCTATTTAGAGAACACAGGTAGTCCGACTTATGACTACTTCTTCAGCAACCATTCAAAATTACAATGGTGTTGAATGAGAAGGCCTTATGACCAGTCTGCAAAGTTGCAGCCATCACAATGTCCCAGCAATTACGCGATCATGATCCAGGCACCTGGCTTGCGATTACAATGTTGCAGTGAGCCACGGTCATGTGATTGCCATTTATGACCTTCTCTACTTGCTTCTTAGAAGCAAAGTCAATGGGGAAGCTGGCATGGAAGGTCGCAAGTCACTCCCGTAAGTCAATCCTGCTGCTTTTTCAAATATTGTTGCTGTTTAGTCACTTCCAATTCTTTGTGATCCTATAGGTATCATATTCACACTTACATAATTTAGCACCTTGTCTTCCTTTGGCTTTCTTTTTGATTGCCTTCAATTTTCGAAACGTCAGAATCTCCTGATGGAGAATCTTATTCTTGCCATCACATTATATGTTTGAAGGATCTAAGCTTTAGCATTACTATTGGTGCTTTCAGTGAGAACTCTGGATTTGCTTCTTCTAGTACTGAATGATTTCTCCTCTTTGCATCTCAATGTGTTCTTTGCAATTTTCTCCAGAACCACACTTCAAAACCATCAGTTTTATTTCATGCGGTCTTTCTGAGAATCTAGCTTTCACAGCCATCTATTACAATTGGACAAATCAGGACCTTAACAATGTGTATCTTTGTTGTAAGTGTAACGTTTCTTCCTTTTAATATTGCTTCTAGATCTGCCATTGTCTTTCTTCCAAGTAGACTCAATCTTCTCCATCTATTTTCATTGGGTTGGTGTTGCCTGTTGACTTCTTATTGTTATTATCATATTCAAGCAGCTGACTAAAATTTACATATTTTTTCACCCTCATTCAAGTAATATAAATAATTGCAAATAAAATATCCATGATTATTATTTAAAAATGAATTTAATTTTTTTTTTTCTGGGATTGTTACCCATGGGTAGCTGGTGACAACAGTCCTGTGGGGAAGGATGAGTCCAGCTGAGCAGTCTTTTGGGATAGTGATAAATTTCCTCCCTCCCTTCTTTATTTATCTCAAAGCCTATCCCCAAACAAAATACAGTCCGGATAATATTGTATGCTTATAATAAAAAGCTGTCTTTCAGTTTACTTTGGCCCCAGATTGTGTTTGTATAGAGAGTTATTATGTTAATGATAAATATTTTAATTGATCTACAGTTCAACATTTCAAGGAGAAAACACTTCCAAGAAATTAATCACCACCATTAAATGTTGCAAGATTATTTTTCAATATGTACTACAGTCATTTGTGTTCACATAGTGACACCCAGTGGCTGCTAGCTTCTGTCACACTGTGTTAGTTGGAATCATATTCTAATTCTTCATTTTTTTTTCTCTTTAAAGAAAGCATTAATGTTACAGAATACCTAAATATATGCAAGTTTCCTTTAGATTAGTCAGGGAATAGCTTCATAATGTTATCAGTTACAGTGTAGTACTGGGCATGTCTACTCTGAAGTAAGTTCCATTTATTTATTTATTTATTTATTTATTTACTTATTTATTTAGTAAATGTATTTAGCTGCCAATCCCACATACTGTACATGACTGAGCAGCATACAAAGTTAAAAACACAAAAAATACTAAAAATAACAACAAAATCACCTACACAACTCAAGGTATGTGTGTGTGTATGTTCTTTCCAAATACCTTCCTATTGAAACCAACAGGAGAGACATTATATAAGCCAGGAATCTGATGTACATTCTTTTCTATGTCTAGGGATTGGGAATTATTGGGTCATGTAGATCTCACAATTCCCCTAAATGTAATGCACCAAATACTCTGGAAGTTACTATGGGTGTTAGGATGGGGATGTCTGAGATTGGCCCTCCTTTTCTGAAGGACAATCTATTTTTCTACATTCAAAGAGTGCAACTAAACTTCCTCCTCCTCCTCCTCCTCCTCCTCTTCTTCCTCTTCTTCTTCTGATTTTAGGTATATGTGTTTCTCTATGTAATTGATATATGAGAGCCAGTTTGGTTAAGACATTAGGCTAGAAACCAGGAGACCTTGAGTTCTAGGAAGTCAGCTAGGTGACTTTGGGCCAGATATTCCCTCTCAGATCCTAGGAAGAAGGTCATGGCAAACCGCTTCCAAAAATCTTGTCAAGAAAACTTCAGGGACTAGTCCACGTAGTCACCAGCAGTCTACATTGACTTGAAGGCATGCCTCAAAAACACAAAAAACAAACAAAACCTTGATATATATATTTCATGTATTTTGTGTTTTCCAGATTTAATTTAATTTCCATTATTGTGATGTTAAATATAGCAGACAATATTTGTATTTATTAAAGCATCTTCTAAAATTAGTAGCTAAGCATATTTATATTTGTTGATCCTTCTTATATAATGCTGAATACTTTTTAAAAAACTAGAATTAGATGTAAGTGGCATATACAGTGTACACATTATTGGGAAGGGTTTTTTTTTTTTTCTAAACAGGACAGTTAACATTTAGCATATTTTAGGCACTAGAGGGGGGTGTTGACATAGTTTTAATTCACTTGCCAAATGAGCAGTTTAAAGCCTATATTTTTAAAATGCAAAGTATATTAAAATAACAGAAGAAATTAACTTCTTAACTACTACTTCAGGAGGGCTAAGGACATATGAGAAAACTGGCATAGTGCTTTAAGAGTGAATTGGCCTATTCAAAGCCCAAACTCAACAATGCATGAGGAGAGAGTCCTTAAGGAGGAAGATCAATTCAGCCAAACTGAATTGGGTTTGCTTGGGTTGAAAATTTAGGCTGATAGTTAACACATGCTATCTACACCCATTTTGATTGATGCCAGTCCAGCCCCATGCCAAAGCCTCAACAGCCAAAGAAAAAAATATTTTCATCAAATATTGTGATGAAATATTGTGTTAATCGGCTAGTCATACATATTGTTACATATCCTTCCCTATCCCCCTGTTCCTAAATCATAGTCTAGATATATTCCCTTAGTTTTCATAATGGGTAGTATTCAGACCATATTTTAGATGTATTGTATTGTAATTTTTTCTGTCATGTTCAACAAGTTGATTTAATTATTTGACATGCTAATTGACATCCTGTGTTTCTACTCTGATGAATACTCATGGCTCAGGCCCAGTTACTTGAAGCCACTTAACTCTCAAGTGAATCTGCCTATCCAGTAAGATCTGAGAGACGGACCCTGCTGATGGTCCTGTTCTAGGAAGAGTTCCATCTACAGGAAGTCTGTAGCAGGACCTTCTCAATGGTGGTGCCCCTCTTATGGACATTGCCTTCATATAAACTAATGAGTTTCTGTAAAGAAGTAGAAACTTGACTGGGAGAAAACATCAGGGGATATCAAATTTTGGTCTCTACCCTTGTTGGTCAGTGTCATTATAATGTGTACCGCTTACTACTGTTGCATTGTTTTTAGTCCTCTGGTTTTTCTGAGTATGCCTTTCTGTACACAGAGTCATACAACACAGAAATCTGGTAGTGGTCCTGAATGTGTCATTTAGGAAGTCAGTATAAATCCCATCTTTGGAAAAAGGAAATAGCAGATTCTGGACTGATTGGGAGCAGGCTATTCAAACACTGGCATAAAAAATGAATGGTAACTACAACATTTATCTGTGTAAGGCAGATAATCATGTTTTGTGAATAGTGATTGTAAGCTAGAAGGATCATGTTGGATCAGGTAATCTTAGTATGTTTAGAGTTATAAAATCCTAATGCTTAATGGTTAATCCATGGATATCATCTCTCTTGCCAGAGGAAGTGCATGAAGGTTTTATATGCAAATAAATCTATTCATTTTCCTCTTATTTGGGTCTACTGTAGTCTTGGAATCATTTAAACTGGGTGGAAAGGATTTCTTGTCCTTGGCATGTTCCTGGAGTACAGCAGTGTGGAAATACTAAGAATGAATGAATGAATGAATGAATGAATGAATGAATGGTAATACATGTTGGCTAACAAAATTTAAATTTAAAAAAGGATAGCCAAAAGTTAAAAACATGACTTAAAAATAGCATTAAAATTAATCAACAATTTAAAATCTGGCAAAAGAGATGCATCTTCAAATTTCTAAAAATTGAGAGAGTGAGGGCCAGGAACATGTACAACAAGATTATGTTCCATAGCCTGATAGCAGTACAGGATATAACCAGAGTGGAGAACTGAAGTCAGTCTTTAAGTCCAGTTGTCTCTTAACCAGCAACACTTCTGTCTTTCTTGGATTTAATTTCAGTTTGTTCTCTCTTATTCTCTCATTCATAGTGTTCTGTTTACCAAGAATTCTTGACCACTGGATGAACATATTTTTATCCAAATTGGATTTCTCTACAAACACAGCTGTTTCCTCAGTTAGCCAGTTGGCTGGATAATTATAAAGCAACATAAGCAAACTCATTGATTTCTAACTGAAGTCAGGTGGAGAATTAAATATGCATAATATTTGGAGGAGATGGAAGGGAATAGAACTGTGCATCCCTTCATATGCTAGCATGGCCTAGATGAACTTCATAGCCTGGATAAGAATGTGGCCCAGTTATGGACTAATATACATGCATATGAAGAAAGCTGAACCCATGTCCACTTTCTGAATTGAAGCATGTATTAATGATACCTGATAAACCTGCAAAAGAAAAACGCTATGTATTTAGGAATGTTAATGCATACTGTTTCCAAAAGTAGCATTTTTTTTTTTATTTAAAACAACATTCATACAATTTCCAGAACAGGTAGGGAAAGAATATGATTGAATTTATTGACTTAACAGTTTCTGTGTCAAATCAACTCTCAATCAATTTAATAAGAAAAAAATACTTGGATTATAGATAATATACATGCAGAATTTACGTGAAATAAGCATTATAACTCCATCAAATTCAAATTCCAAACAATATATATTCCATAATCATCTAATCATACCTCATTACTACAAACAATCTCACCTTATTTTTGGTGCTCATTAAACAAAACATAACTTTTAGGACATGGAAAAATTTGCATTTTCTGATCTTAATCTCATTTTCATTCTTTAAATGTTAAACCTACCATCCAAATGTTAAACCAAATGTTAAACCTACCATATCAATGCAGATAATGGAAGTAAATTACAGCAGGTTCTGGGAGCTTTCTCCCATATGTGTGCATTAGATTCCGTTCGTAATTTTCTTTACTATGAAAGTTTCAAAAGTAGTTACAGAAATAAAGCCAAAAAAAAAAATCCTCTAACTAAGGCTTATACAGAGTCAGACAATAATTGTGGTTCAGTAGAAGTGGCTTTATAAGATGTCAGACCGAAAATCAGGAGTGAGTGGAGCTCCAAAGGGGTACTTTGCTTCTATGAAGCATGGAGGATAACCATGAAGCAAAGCAGCTTCTCACTTTTAAGCCATGGACCAGCTACCTCATCTTGACTGTGCATGCACAGAAACCATTTTGAGATGAGACAGCTGGTTGAAGCATACTGGCCTTGATTCACTGAAATGGAGTGGGTCATCTCTGACACACAAAGCAAAGCATTGAAGAGGAATCTGGCATCAAGTCTTTCCCACCAACTAGATGTACTCTCCCACCAATTCGAGCCTTTCATATATCTGTATTACCTTGATACTGATTGTTCAATTTTTTAAAAAGCATACATATGCATGAATATAAAAGCAATGCTCTACTATGTCTTTCTTGAAGAACTGAATGAATCTTATTACACTGCTTCCAACTGACGCAGGTTAGGTACAAACCAATTTGGTGTACATTCATAATATAAAGGGAATCATAGCTTTTCTCCACCTATATGTAATACATCTCCTCAGGTACAGTTGGTGCTTCTTTCGAGCCCATTGTGCCATCTGGATTGACATTAGTAGCGCAAAAACACCAACTAAAGAAAGAGGGGGAAATTGCTGATCAACTGGGGCATTGCCAGGAAAGATATTTCCTCCTACCCCCACCCTCGCCATCCACACAGGATTATTTTAGGATTGGAGAAGGGTTTACCACAGCATGGGTGGAGGGACAAGAGTCCTAAAAGGGATCTAAGCATTTTTGGAAGTAGATTGATGAGCTTTTGTTTGTTAGTAGCTTCTACGTTTGCTGTTTAAATTGTGCCTGGATTGACAATGCTATAGCAGATGCCTTATTTGTCACTCAATCCAAACAGTAGAAAACTGTGGGCTTCTGTATGTTCTTGAACTACAAGTCCCAGCTGGCTCAACCAGCATAACCAATTGTCAGGAAAATTGGAAGTGACAATTCAGAAACATCTCAAGGGTTATCTATTCTCCACCACACCTCTGGCATAAATACAGGCTACTGTCTATGTTGTTATCTATCAATCCAACCAGTTTTTAAAATAGTTATTACTCCAAAAACCAGGCAGAAGATAAGCACACCTTACTTGTTGCCCAGATGAGAATTTTAGACCCAAAAGATCCATGTAAACCCATGTCAGAGTTCTTTCCTGGACAGGTCAAGATTAGGACAATTTGTCCAGAACATTACCAGGAGTCACACTGACTCAATGGCACCTAATTAACTAATTTTTTGGAACAGAAAGAATTGTAGACAACATTTCTATTTCCATGATTTATTGAGTTTTCATAGAGCAGAGTGAAATAATCTTACTTTTGAACATTGTCCTCAACTTTAGGTTGTGTAATGATAAGATTCTCACTTGGGGAACAAGACAAGGACAGAAACAGCTAGACAGAAAGGGGTGGTGCATAAGCAGCAGATAGGCTGCAAGTAAAAAGTTCTATAATTGTTCAGTTATTTCAAGAGTGTATTATTATGCATTCATACTTTTCCTTCTTCCTTCCAAATGGGGTTCTGAGTTGGGAGGAAGCCTTATGCTTCTGGACATGTTCTATGCATTTGTTTTTTGTTCAAAACTCATAAGCACTTTTATTTCTACACATTATAATGAAATCTTTAGAGTTCAAAAGTGACAGGCTTTGAGCCATGTATCTTCAGAGTGACAACAGTGATATATTTGCATGGTGTGCCAACCCCTCTTAGTCCCATATATTAGAAATGGAGGAACAATATACGTCTCCAAGGAAGAGATCTGAAACAACTATATGCCAAATCTTAGCAAAGACTCCTATCTTTTTACACATCTTCATATTAATTTTGGATACTGAAAATCATATAAGAAAATTGAACATCATCTGTTTAAAAGTAATGCTTGCTCAAATTCCCTCATTTTAATGGAAGAAATTTACTATTGAAATGTTTGATCCATTTTGGATGGATCAAAAATTTATTAATGGAGGGAAATCAAATTAAATAGTTCACATACTGCAAAGCAAATGACTAGCCTTTAATATCATATTTTATAAGATATGCTTTTGGCTTTCCGAAGACAAAGTTCATCTTTGGAGAGCTACTTCATTTTCTGGTAAGTGGGCATGCCATGTATTAACAACCATGGCAACCTTTTCGTGAATAAGCAAGTCTTTTTAAGGCCATTTCCATTGTGTGCTCTCAAAATTCCAAGTGTGCCCCTGTCCAGAAAGGCTAATTAACTCTAAAAAAATTGATGTTATTGCATTAAGAGAATAATAGAAATAAAGCCTAAACTGATATTTATTCTGCACAGTGAGGAGAATCAGCTGATACAAAGTTCCTACCTATGCCAATAATATGGGTTCTTACCTGGAAGAGTCTGTGTCATCACTGTAAAGCTCAACCAAGAGCCAATCTGTTGTAGAAAAAAGAGGGGAAACCCTTCACCACATGGCAATAAAAGTAACTCCCTTGTTCTATTCTGACTGAATTGCAATTGTCAATTGGGCTCGCATCAACCTTCCATCAGTGGTAGCTGTACCATTTCCCTTGGCACCATCTAATGAATCAAAGACAAAAAGACCACAAGAAAAGCAGAGGTGGGACTCTTATAAGGCTCACTGTTAACGGAGCAATTCCAGAAAGCTGAAGGAGGAGGGTATGTGAAAAGAAGGTTCAGTCATTTGAGAAAACTGATTGGCATATTGGTGGGACTGTAAGTTGACTGTGTAGGCAAAACATGAAGATTATCACTGTGTTAACCATTTTTTATAAAATAAACCCATTTTAAAAGCTAAGACTTTTTCAAACACAGCTTCTCTGGAAGACATGAGTAAACTTCTAGATGAAAGTGGACATCACCGAAAGATCCCCACAGAGCTTATTTGAAACTATGAAGGTGCTTATATCTAACAGAAAAGCCTTGCAAGAATTTACACTCTGAGTTCAGTTGCATTAGCTTGGGAGGGAGGGAGGGAGGGAGGGAGGATACCTCGTATGTATAATTTGGACAGGAAACGAGTGTAAAAATCCATGTGAAAGGATTGAGTGTTGGACTTGGAAAAGATACTTTGTTTCCTGTAGGGAAAAAGAAAAAGGCAAATATTAATTATAACAAGTACAGAAGTTAGGAGAGATTTATTTTATTCCATTATATAAATATCAATCAGTCCTTGTATGGAGGCTTAACTTTGAGAAGTGGTAAGGCTTACCTTTTGTTGGCTTCCAAGATTAAAAAAAAAAGTATTTATTGCCATACAGGTAATAGATAGACAGATTTATAGATAGACTCAAGAAGTTCAGGAACTACAAGAGAAGATTCTCAATTGGCAGGCCTCCTGTCAACATTAAGGGAACCTTAACCAAGATTCTAGAAAACCAGAAAGAAACATTGTTCTTACCCAGTTTTCTGTTTACATGCAGGTAGTTTGTGGCACTCAAACCCATTTTCTGAAGAACAAGAATAATGCTATGAAAAGTATCAAAAGTGAGGAACTGAAAAATACACTACAAACCTGATTGATTTTGATGAACTAAAGCCACATTGATAAAATGGTTCCCAGCTTCACATACCTGCAAAATATTTCAAATATTTTTCCTTAGATTTTGTACAGCTGGACACTGTAATTTTGTAATCATATATTAGCTGGTGAGCCTTAGTAAATTTCGATTAACAAAAAATAGGAGAGCCCCATTTATGTTCTCATACTGTGCAAAAATATGAATATCAAGAAAAGCAAATATGCTGCTTACAAAATGTAAAAGGTATGTAACACTAACAATATGAACTGTGTCCTCTAGGCTTTCTTCACTAGTGATTTACGGAGTCCTCACTGCTGTTCTCATTAGAGATATACTGCCATTAGAGCTATCAAGGGCTAGTGTGCCTGGCCCCAGAGTTCACTAGCATTTAGCAGTAAATATGTTGAGGGTTCACACCTTCAGTTAAATGGACAAAAGGTCCTAACACTATCAATTACAACCATTGTAAAGCTATATATTTCCCTCTTTAAAAAGTGGGGTGGGGGAGAGGAGAAGATGGACCAAACAATGAGAAAACAAGCTAATGTTCCAAATGGAAGACAGTGACATCTTGGCCTTTGGTAAAATTCTATTAAGGATGGAGGCACAGTGATTTCAAAGCAAAAGTCTCATTTGGAAGCATTCTTGACCTATGCAGTTAGGTCACATGTTGTGACTTATAAAGATAAATGCATGTAATTAGCTAAGCATTTTTTGCTGTCTATTGCATGCCCTGCAATCACCCTGAGTTTTCCTAAGCTAGCAAATTAAAACTTCTTAACCTTAAGAAGCTGCAGTTTATAAAGAAACTCTTTGCATGCTGTAGTATACTATTTTTCTTGGTTTAAAAAGTTAAAAACTAAAAGTGTTATCTCTAAATCCTTAGTGTTAAAAAATGTACTATTGCATTTATAGTAATAACATCTGATTGTAATTCAACAATATATTTTTGCAGGAGAATTTTTGGTATGTCCATAAGTTATGTGACCGACTATTATAGTTTTGGTATCAACTTTAGAATGGCAGCTTTTAAGTTCCAATTCAGAAACAAATTCAAGTAATGCAAAACAAGGAATCTTCAGAAGGAAGCCTTAAAAAATCCTCCACAAGTGAATTAGTGGCATTTGCCTCCAAGTCTACTAGGTATCAGCCACAGGACATTCATGTTACCATCACACCTTTCTGCAAGGTTAAGATCTATAGAGAATTACTTTTAGTTATCCCTTGTTCATCTAACTGAGGCTGAAATTTTGAATACCTTTTCCCAAGACATATGCCAATACTCTATGAAACAGTCTTACATTCACCTAGCATTTTGGGAAGGATAAAGACCTTTATATACACCAGATGTTTTCCATACTCATATTTATTCTCCAGCTGCTTGCCCATACATACCAGAAACCCAAAGGTAGCCAAAGGAATTTGCTTGTTTCCAAATGCTAGAAAACACAATAAAATCATACATTAGGCTTAGACGATTGTAGATCAACTAGAATGTTTCTCTTGGATATATAATGCATAAGTTTTTGTCTGTTTAGAAACCTCATTCTTTGACATCTCTGTGACTTGTACATCTGTCTGTACTCAAAGCTTTGGACTCAAATGTAGTTATTCCTTTTCTACATTTGATTTACTTAGATATATATATCAAATTTGTCACCACCCATCTCATTAAAAAGCAACTCTGGGTGGTTTACATACTTAACTCACAATATTTAACTTGTATTTCTACATATTTAACCCAACAAAAGGGGAATGAAAATACTGATCCACCTTACATCCATAATTATTATATTGCTACAGATTTCCCACAGTTTATTGGATTAGTCCATTACAAATGCAGGTAATCCCCGGGTTAAGAACACCTGGGTTGCAATGACCCACAGTTAAGAATGGAGCCTATTGTAGCAAAATTCAAGTTAAATACACAATGGTTTGAGTTCATTACACAATACTACTTATACAGTATTTTACAATAACACTGTTCTGGCTTACATACAAATTCAACTTAAGGACAGATCTTGGGAACGGAACTTGTTCTAAAACTGAGGACTACCTGTATACCATTCTGGAGTAAACAGATTAACGTATTAGATGTCTGGTGGGAAGGTTCCCCAAAGACAGGGTCTGGATTGGATCAGTTCAGTGAGAACAGCCATATTTTTCCTATACCAATGTATCTGGAATTGTGTTACAATATTCTATGGCCTCTATGTCAAAGGCATTGTGTGGCAGCATGGCCGCAGATCAGAGGGAAAATTCTGCTGTTGCTTTCCCACATTAGGGATATCAGATGGAGGGAAGTGGGGGATGGGGGATGCTCTGCGAGTGAAATAAATCTTTTCATTGTAAAAGTTATTTTTAAAAAATGTCAGTGCAAAAGTAGTTTATGGACTTTTCCAACTCCCCATTTTTAAAATCCAATGCCAAAAGAATGCTATCTGTATCTATTATTTCAGCACATCTGTCTGTTCTACTTACATGGAGGAGTATACTGTGGGTGGTTGATGTAGTAAGCAAACCAAGAAGTAAATCCCCAGTAAAAAGCACAGCCCTATAATGGAAAATACAGATAAATATAAATTTATTATAGATATTGAGATATATATATATATATATATATCTGCTTTCATAGTATTTTATTATTTTTTTGAAAAAAAAAGACATGCATAAATACTTCACATAAATCTAAAGAAATACCAGGCTGAAGGTGTTCTACAGAGAGTTTCCCTGTACATTGAATCAAGCTCTTTCTTTTGACTATCAGATCAGAAAGAACACCACAGGAGCAGAATAAAGATCAGATAGTTCCTGATCCTCCCTCACAATTTTTTTCTTTTTACCCAAAGGGCTGCTGCATCTTTATGAGGGAACTCTGAAAACTACAGAAGAGTTCTGTTTTCTGTCCGAGAGCGTATATCCCAAATTAAACTCAGTGGGGCTTTCTTATTTGGTAAGATTGCTATTAAGTGAAGGGAGATATGCAATCTCTCTGAGGCGAGCAAATAGTGAAAATTATGATATCTCATATTCACCTGCAATGGAGACACTACATTTAATAAATTGTTATTGCTTCTTATCCTCCTATTCCTCCACTGCACTGCTGCAATACTTGCACGTATTTGTACAAAATTTGGTAGGTTCCACTCTCAGGGATATTTTCTCTGTATATTTCAACCAATCTTGTCAAAATGGCAAAAGTCCAACTTGGATCAGGGCCAAAATACATGATCCTCCTGAGGTTCTGAGATAGCTCTGTAAAAGATAGTATTTCTCCATATCCCCATACAGCCACTGGAAACTTTCAATACGGGGTCCCTTTCTTTCCTGGCTTCGACTAGCTGTTGCTCACTGAAAATATTCATTTCCAAAACTTGATGTTAACCTTGATTTTTCCTTCCCTATCTTTCAAAGAAAAAAGATGATCATCTCTACCAAAATTCCTAAAAATCAAAGCTTACAGATGGCTATTTTTCAAATGGAGCAGCATAGAACTATCCAATATTTAGGATATTGAAGGATTGTATAGAATAAAATGCACTTGATGTTTGAAATTTGATTACAAAAAAATATGCACTTCTGTTTTTTTCTGGTGTGTTGATATGTCTGAGGCAAGCTGCAATAATTTCCTTTTTTCTTTTTCCCCCTTATTGGGTTGGTTCAAGTCCAGCTGCAGTTGCAGCTGGCTGAGTCAGTTCATTATGTGTAAGTCAGGAAGGTATCAGGAAGATTGCTCTTTCAAAGTATTTTTTTTTAATTCCCTGTCCTTATATTGTTTCCAGGTCTGAGATAAAAGTCACTGTGAGAAGTGAAACACTTTAAGTGCATAGTGGACCCCAGGAAGAATGGTTGGGGAAAGTAATAAACAATGCATAAGAGTAGAATTGAAATATTTTGGGGGAACATTAAGGATACAGTCCCTGGACTTCTGGGTAGGTATTTTAGCCATCCAGTTCATTCGGCCTATAGTCTTGTATCTTACAGCATCAGGCCCTTCATCACTTCATCACCCACTCTTCCTAAGTAGGATAAAAGTGCAAACATTGAGATGATGATAATGAAAGGGAATCTTTTATCTTTATCAAACCAACTGTCTCCCACAGCTTCTTTGGTGAAGTAGAATTTATATATATCCTGCCAGAAGCTATTTATAGCAAGATACTTTTAGAAAGTTTTTTTTCTCAGTTAATAATAATAATAGTTAGCAAATGGCAAGAACTATGATTTTTCATTAGTTACCAACATTTAGCTATTACTAAGCACCACAGGTTACTCACAGAAAAAAATTGCTCTTAGCAGTTGCCCAGTGGTTCTCCCTCCTCAGCCTTCTAACTTTCTCAAAGTTTTAAAGGTCATTCTAAAACTGAAATACAAATATTATGTATCTGATGGCATCAGCTTAATCAAATACAATTTTAGAAGACTAATCAGCCATACTGATGACATTTTTTATTATTCTTTCACACTTCATGTCAATAGTGTAATGTAGAACACTCACAGTAACTCACAAGGGACACTTTTTCTATGTAATGGGAGTCAAGCAATTAGCAAGAGTAATCTGTATATGTTTGTTAAGCAGATGGAACTGTATTTCTCCTCTTCTCCTGAGTTTGAGGCATTATTACTTTTCAGTATACTTCAGAGAATGTTTTGCTCAGGACTCCTGAAAACAAAGGAAGTCTTTTGAATGCTGAGCTAAGATTAAAAAAAAATTGGGTACGTATATAAGTATGTGTGTATGTGTGTATGTACATGTCTGCCTGTCTGCCTGTCTATCTATCTAGTGTCTGTCCATCTATTATATTTATACACTGCTTGCAATTTAAGTTCTCAGGATAGTTCACTGGCTACCATTACAGATGATTTGCACCAGTCATTCTCTCTTAGCCTAACCTAAGTTGCAGGGTTTGTTGTGATGATAAAACAAGCGTGAGAATATAATATACCACGTGAATAACGAAAACCAGGACAGAAATGCAACAAATAGGCTAATAATACCTTTTTTTATGCTTGTTCATTTCTATAGTATATTTTATGCATCTTAATCACCTTGATCATATTTTTCAGGGGTGTATGTCCTTCTGAAATCTTGTGCACAAAGAGGGTCTCCAAAAGATGCCTGATATAATGTAAACAGTGGCAGATGCAGGCCAAACTGCAGAAATGATCAAGAATAGAAAACAAAGATTTTTTTTTTAAAAAATCTGATGCTATTCAGGCTCAAATCTTATCGACTGTAGCAAGGAATCTAAGCAGCTTGCTCTGTCCATGTCCAGTTTGTTAAGCAGCCTAAAGCAAATCACCCTAATTTTGAAAAGCGGAGATTGTTATCATGCTGACATTTTTTTCATTAATAAGATCATGCAATTGAAACACTTTGAATATACTAAAAAATAAGTAATTTCAAAGTATTGTTATTAAATGAAGAAACTTGCACCAACTTAAAGGTTCTTCAACTTATTTAACTTGGTTACAGTTACTAAAGGTTGCTGAGAGTATTTTATTGCATCTGCTTTTTATTATGTTCATATGCATTTGTAGACTGAGATAGTAGTTCCAGAGAAGACATGCTCTGGACATGTTTGGCCTATGTGGGTCTGCAACAGTCAAAGTACACATGCATGATTTGAGTTAACAATAAGACCATACAGTTTTATCATTTTAAAAAATCCAGTACATTTCTGCTAACTGTTACCTAGATTGTTGCAATTTCCAATTTCAAAAATACAGGGGAACAGAATAGCAAACATAGCTTTTTAAGAGAGTAGAGTATGGAACAAGACAACCATATTAATCGTATTTTTCATCTTATTCAAAATGTGTACATACACACACAACATTTCCCAAATAAATTACTTCAAAAATAAGATAGATAACTATTTAGATTTTATTTTTATTTATTTATGAGTTTATATACCCCTTAGGTCGAGGATACTCTAAGAGTGTTCAAAAACAATAGTCACAGCCAATGCCATAATGATAGTAGTGAGGTCATTCATTCGTTCGGGGTTCAGTATCATCGGTATGCTGATGATACCCAGCTTTATACCTCAATTCTAGGTTGCACAGGTGAAGCTATTGATGTGCTGTCCCAGTGTCTGGAGGCTGCTCGAGTCTGAATGGGGTGGTTCGAGCCTGACAAGACTAAGGGGCTATGGCTATTTGGCCCCCGAGGTCAGGGACAGTTTCATTATTGGTCTTAAGTAGCGCTTCCCCATTTGAGACTGGTATACAACTTGGGTGGTCCTTCTGGACCCACAGTACTGCTTAAAGGGCAGGTGGCAGCTGTGTACAGGAAGGTGTTTGCACAGGTTCATTTTGTGTACCAGTTGTGTCCTTTCCTTGACCAGGAGGCACTTCAGACAGTTACTCACATCGTGCAAACAGATCATTGCAGCATGCTCTATATGGGGCTGCCCTTGAAGACCATCCAGAAGCTACAGCTGGTTCAAAATATAGCAGCGAGAGCAGTAATGGGTGCTTCTCAGTATGCCCATGTATCACCACTACTTTGCAAGCTGCACTGGTTGCCAGTTGGCTTCCAAGTACAATTCAAGGTGTTTGTCATTACCTATAGAGCCCTTCATGGCATAGGGCCTGGATAGCTGAAGGACCATCTATCTCCAACTGTTTCTGCCTGCCTTGTATGTGCCAACAGAGTGGGTACAGTCCACATCCCCTCTATTAAACGTTGTCAACTTTGGAAGTGTGCCTTCTCTGTTGCACTCCCCTGCCATCTGGAACAGCATCCCCCCAGAGATATGGAGAGCACCCTTTCTCCTGGGGTTCCAGAAGACCTGGCTCTGCTCCCAGGCCTGGGGTTAATGTGTCTGTTGGGCCCTTGTGGTGATTTTCTCCTGTAGTTATGGTTAGGGTTGTTTCAGTCCAGGCTGCTGGTGTTGTTTTATATTTTTTAAGTGTCTTTACTGTTTTTGATTTCGTAAGCCACCTAGAGTCTGTTGGAGTAGGCAGCTGTAACAAATCTCAATTAATTAATTAAATAATAATAATCATAAATAACAAATACAATTTGAAACTTTGCTAAAAATTGGGAGCTCTACAGCACTTAAGCTCCAAAGGCTTTCTAGAATAGCCAAGTTTTTATGAGGTTCTGGAAAATTAGGGAAGTAGGAGCTACCTTTGCTTGGGGGGGGGCAAACTTTTTCAAAGGGATGGATGGATGGATGGATGGATGGATAGATAGATAGATAGATAGATAGATAGATAGATATAAAGATAATATTTCCTGCAATAAGCAAATATTTTCTGAACAAATAAAAACCTTTTCACATTCATGAAGGATCAAATAACATTACGCTGAGTTCAAAAGTAACAGGAGCATATGCACGCGACACTGTATTCACACACATATATCTACAACGCTAAATAGTTGTAAAACTATTTTGGGGATTGAGGAAATAAAATGGTGATAAGATGGTGATATCATAGACCTCAGCCAGTAGTTCCCAACACCAGCAAGGGTATTGGATTTATAGTCATAGTTCACTACAGAACAGGAATCTTGGCTGTTTCCGAGGAGGACTGAAAATATACTCCAAAGAGTCTAGCAAAACCTTATATATAGTTGTTTTTCTATGTGTGTGTGCACACATTTGTGTATGTATATAAATAAATCTTAAGTGTGACCATTCTTACTCACTGAACCACAGGATGGCGTAAACTTCTAGCACTTTCTTTTGCATCATAAATACTTGAGAGACGAAGATAAAACAGCAGATAGATTAGAAGAGGACCTGTATATTCAGTTAGGAAAACCTGAAAAAAAAAAAAAATCCAACCAAGAAGGAACAGAGAAAGATTGGTTAACACAATGAGAACAATAAAATAAGGGTGATATTCCTGGGAAGTGTTTTTTAACTTGGCTCGCTCTATTCGTTGAGACAGCACAACGTAGGCCAACCTGAATTTGCTCTTTTGCTGTAGCCAGGCTCTACCTTGTCCCAGTCATAAGGCCAGCAAATGTGACTTTACTAACAGCTCACTGTGGGACAAATTAAAGCACAAGGATTGATGGAGTGATCCACCAATTGCTCTCCTCAAAGTTAGCTGGTGCTATGGCACAGAGAGAAGGTGGGTTAAGACAGCTGGCTAGAATGATATGGCAGCTATTGTCACAACCGTTACGATTTGCATTAGAGAGGTCCTGATCTGCCACTTAGAGGGATCATCCCTCAGTGGATGCCAAATTTGCTGTGAATTCCGAATACTGCCAGAAAGCCTCAATACAATATTCTGTCTCCAGTGGATTATATACAGAAATCCCTCTCATCTGAGAGGTTTTTAGTAGATGCAGTGCAGGAGTCATGGTCTGTATTCAGTTGTTATCTTGTATATGCTCCTGCCCTTCAATTAATGCCAGAAGATTGAGATAAACAGTCTGAGCCTCCCAATGAGGCATCACAAAAATATTGTTACGGAGCTGTTCCTAGGTATGTAGCCCTTTCAGACAGACAGGGAACAGAAACCCAAGTAAGCCTATAGGGTGTCGCAGCCCAGAATTTTGCACATAACTCTCTGACCTGAGAAATCAAAGAGACATGCAAACAGATAATAAAGACGTAGATTTGCTCCTCCACATCAGGATTCCAGCAAATTCATAACCAGACACTTAGCCTATGCCAGTCCCCTCCCAGTGACAATTATGGGGACATCATACTTTGTCAATGATTGAATAGAATATTGTGGGTACTAAATGTTTGGGTCTAGTTTATATATAATTCATCACCAGTTTTACATTCTTTTCATACAAGAATTTTGGATGCTTGACAAATTCTGCAGAAATAATGCTTTGCTCAGTCAGAGAGACGACAGATTCAAATTCAAAGTGGGATTGGAATTGTTTATCTCCACTAATTTGTGAGCTGAAGCCATAAAGTTACCCTTTTATGGCATTGTTATACATTCATCTCTATTTACCACCACTGTGTCTTCATTCACATTTTTTGACAAAATAAAACGATGGAAAGCAACAGATCAATAAATCTAGAACTGTCTAGAATTACATACTCTTAGTTATGTAGTTATGGTGGATGGCCTGTATCCCAAAATGATAACATGGGATACAACATGGACTTTTTGCACATTTCCACTCTTGGCATCCAGATACAGAGTCCATATCAATACTACCTATCAATACTACCTATACACGTAGATGGGTAACTGTATACCTATGGGAGGAGGGGGGCTGGGAATTAGGGTTAGATTTACATGCCCTGAAACTGGCAGACAAACATCTTTCTATCTTGCTCTATGCTGATGATGCTGTCATCCTGTAATAATGCAGGCTGGCCTCGGGACAGCTCTTAAAATCTACAGATGGCACATAGATAATCACAACATGGAACAACTTAAAAAGCTGTATATGTCTCAGAGCTGTTTTCCAAGTTTCTAGAAAGAAAACTGCTCACACTACCTATTCTTCCTCGGTGGTTCCAAAATAAGAGCTGCAGCAATAAAAAGATTCCACTCAAAGCTGGGAGGGAATTTCATTTTAGCAGCTATTAAACAGCTTGTGAAATCAGTCATTCAGTAATTATAATTAGTACATTAGCATAATTAGGGTATTCCAACTATGACCCCTTCAAAAAAAAAAAAAAGAGCCACGTCTTTAAAGATCTCTTTTTCAGTCTCTCAGATATGTCCAATGCAATACAAGACTGCAGGTCAGCCAAAATTGAGGCCAAATTCTGGCTAATTATCCTGATAACCTGGCTAAGGCTTATCTTGGCATCAACTAAGTTGCTGCTATTAATATCATCAGACAACTTTACATCTACAAGGTGGAACAGCACCTCATGGAAACAACATTTATGTGGCCTTTCACCTGGGGAATTTATTGTCCCTGGCACTAAACAAAGCTAAAGAGGTCATTAAACAGAGAATCTGGGACACAGCATTACAGAATGACTTGGGTCAGTTTAAGTCAAACTTCAAAGATATATTGACCCCTCAGAGATTTCCCAACACCTAGTCCAGCAGCTTATCTCTGTTCAAGTATCCCAAATATTGTTGGAAATTCTCCAGAGCCCAGTTTAGTGCTCTGGCTTCTGCTCTTTTAGAAGGCAAGTTTGAATCAATTGAATATATTCTGCTATACTGTCAGTGTTACTCTGATTCTTGGTTTAATTTAGGCTTTAATAAGAAATTTTCCACATCATTCAAATAAATTTTACATTTAATTCCTTTTAACTGACAGCAGTGGTTTTCAATCTTTTTCATCTCATGGCACACATCTCCTACGCAGGACTTCTGGGTCATGAACCCGGAATTCTGTGACATCACAGGGCGCTGGGACTTGGGAGCAGAAACGGAGCACTTTCTGTCATTTACTTGTGGCTCATTGATATGGCACAACTGCAGACCTTTTGTGGCACACAAATGTGCTGCGGAACAGCAGTTGAAACCCTCTACTTTAAAGTCACATTTTTAGTTGTCAAATTTTGCTTCTTAGCAACGGGGACTTGCTATATGATTGTAACTCTGTAACACTGATTCAAAGAAGGTACTATCTGAAGTGAAAGTTGGTTTGTGTACATTTCTATTGATATTACTACTACTGTATATTTTTGCGTTAAAAACCAGTGTTTTGACTGTATTTTGGTCTAAAACTGTAATAATATTTGACTGGATTTGATCGACAGCTAGAGTGACAGGTTTAACTCTGTCAGAACCTTTTTTTGTGGGAAGAATAGTAGAAGTTGTAGTGTGCAAAATTCCTTCCCTTAAACTTTGCCTTCCAGTTAATTCCTCTGTGGGAATAAGCAGATCAGTAAAAATCCTTTTGGTTTTTCTATCCGCATTAGTTGGGAAGTCTGCTGAGTTTTAAAGTTGATTTTTAAAAAAGAAAAATCCATCAAAATATTTTTAAGAATTATGTTTCCAAACATCTAACATAGGGATGTTCCTATTTATTTATTTATTATTAATCAAGTTTATATGGCCACCAATCTCACAAAAAGCGACTCTGGGTGGCGTACAACAATCCCTGTGTATCTTCCCCTACTTTATATAGTTCTAACAGCATAAATTTCCACACACCCCTTTTATAATGTACATTCCTTTGTATTTGCCTTTCTCCAATTCAGTCCTCTTTAGCATAAATTTTAAAACATAATTACAGCTGTTAGTATGCAACTTTCTTGTGTGTATCTTCTTTTAAGTATTCTTTTTTCTTTCCTTTTTCTTTTTGGCAGATTAGGGAAGATAATGTTCAGTGAGATTTTGTTGGCTGCTGCCCTCTATGCCATTGTCAGCTGTTGTTCTTGTCAGCTGTGGTAGTGGTCAAATGCCCAAATTTGCTATTAACTAAATCCTTGCTGAAATTTCTCTGGTGATGAACTAATAAGAGTGTGAAAATTAGCCAAGGTCTGATTCAGATTTGAAACATGACAGAGACAAGATTCAATTCAAAATTTGGGTTTGAGATTTTGAGGCAGCAACATTCAGTTTGAAGCAATTTGAGAGTAAAGACTACATAGAGTTTCTGCAGTCGTTCATGATGGGGAAGCATCAAAACGACTGCAAAGGCTTTAATTTTTTTCTTTTTTTTTACAGAATGGGATAAAAATATTAGAGATGCTGGACCGTTTACAGACCTTAATTCTGCACTTTCAGTTAAATACTTTCAAGACTTCTGCCATAGTAAAATGTTGAAATATTGTATCTCATACCTCTTTTAAAGCAAAGATAACAAAGATGGGAATAGAAAAGCACAACATTTTCCAAATTGTCTAACAAAGAGTCTATAGAGAAATAGCAGTGAGCCAGTGCAGAAAGGTCTCATTCCTATATATAAATAAAAACTTTGAAAAACTATTTAAAAAGTAAGTGCTTACTAAAGCTCAAAAAGATCACCACCCTGAGACTCACTGGCCGGCTTCTCCTGGCATCAACATATTGTGTTGCTTGTGCAACAATATTATTTAAAAAGTTTGAAATGTGTTTATTTTTTATTGCTTACATAATATTTTATGACAGAAAGTAAATGTTTGTATTATAATAGTCTAACAGCAATACTATTATTTATTTATATACTGGATTAGTAAATCTGTCTAATCACCAAATGCCTCAAATTCTGACTCAGTCCCGCTCATGCAGTGAATAAATCTGACTTCCTCTCTCTCTCTCTCTCTCTCTTTCCCTTCAAGTGAACTTGCTTAATAAATTCTGGAACCATAGAGTTGGAAGGGACAACAGGTTGCTCCAAATTCTAGCTGAAGAGTGAGAAACACCACATCAGAACAGCATGACTTTGAGTGCTGTAATAGACAAGTGATATATCAGAAAGCTGATCAGGCAATTTAATCCCTACATTCAGCTTGGTGCATATGTAGAAGGAAAACTGCATGCATGTTTGAAACTGTATAAAGACAGTAAATCTGTCAAATTTATGAATCACTTTCAAATCTCTACAAAACAATTTGAGGGCAGCTGATTTGGACAACAACAAAGCAGCTACAGTAATCATGGCTGCAGTCAATCACAGAGTGCATCTACTGTATCTGAAAGTTAATGAATGAAAACAGTGGTGCAGCTTTGCAGCCTGTGAACAACATGCTGAAGTTAACAGAAAAGATTAGGTATGGCTCTAATTTTTTTAAAAAAAAAATTTGGATTCATACAATAATAATAATAATATCATAGAACTGAAAAAAAATTAGCAAAAGTTGGCAGTGTCACTGAGTGACTACAATGTTTTTAACTACACAGCTAATTTGCTATAGTAGCAGATTATAATTAAAATTTCTGTGGGCATCTGGTAGAGGAGCAGAGGAGTACCTTGCTGCTCCTATTTTTTCAAAGATAAAAATATCTGCATCTTATATTATCTAATATTCTGGACTTAGTTTCCTAACTGGTGAAACTGGAACATGATGGATATTCACAAAAGAGGCCAAATCTAGCTGATACACAATGTACCGAATGCTAAGTATGCTTCTGTATGCCATCTATTTATATATGACAGAAAGATAGAAGGGGGGCAGGAATGTGTCTCTTAATTCTTGATTCCATGAATACCAGAGATAATATTCTGTTCAGACCACAAGCTTCATATGCCTGGATCATTCATTCAAATTCATCATATAGTAATGTTAATGACTCAGCATTTCTGGTTAGCAGTAAGAAACAAATTGGGGACTGGGGAAATCTTTGTTCCTGAATGCTGGGGGAAATTAGACACCTAATACACCTTTCTAACAAATGCATTGAACTGTTGAAAGTTCAGTGCATCTGAGACCAAGGCTTAGCAAAATATCTTATGGCTATGACATCTGGTCTAATATTTACAGCATCTTGCTTCTTCCTCTATTCGGGTTTTTGTAACATCCTTCCTAAGGAAATTCTGGAAAACTTGAAACCATATACCTACTTTTGTGTCATTTTAATTGATCCTAGTAAAAAAATTAGTTATGTTATCTAGAATGCTCCATTCTTCATTTATCATATTCTGTAGGCCACCTGAGGCTACTTGTTGTTACTGTTAGCCGCAATTTGGTTTTAAACTCGATAACCTATAAAAAACAAAAAACCACCTCTTGGCAACCTGGCTAGAATGCTTCTGTAAACAAAGAGGGTTTATTTTCTTAATTTCTTCTTCATCTTGTCATATGATATTATATATATGATATTGATGAGCCAATAGAACTTTTCACAGATTAATAATTTTTGTGGACATTAAAAAGATTAATTCAAGTCCCTCCAATAAACTGCATTTTCACATGGTACCACCTAGCATGGCAGTAGCATAATTTTAAAGCCACTTATCCTACAGGTATGTGCCATCTACCACAATGCTGATTTAAACTTATAAAACCAGAGTTCATGCCTAATCTCACCAGTGGATTTTTTGAGAATCAATGGGCAAGTCTGCTCACCTTTCAATTTGAAAATTACAGAAATTATCGTTTTTAAGCTACTTTGAAATGTTAGGATTTTTGGTTTTTGCCTTTTGTTTTGCTCATTCTGTCTGTAATATACAAGTTCATATGGTGACTATTCTGTTTGAATTCCTTTCATATTTTGTCATTTATTTTAAAGCTGGTTTCTCTAGTATTTCGATTGCCATTTGAGTGTTCAGAGGTGCCCATAAAATATTGTTTTGTTATAAACTACTCAATAACCCACAAGAAAGGTCAGGATATTGCAGATGGAGAGGTTGAAGAGAAAATAGTTTGCCTATTGAGTTCTTGGTGAAGGTGATGTTTGAATTGGGATTTCCGATTTGTACATCCAGTTTTTTAGCCATTAGAGGTTAATTGCTGAAGTCAACTTCTTTAAGCGTCTTGTGATAAGCCAGTTCTAATTTATTAAAAATTCTCTCAGTCAGGTAAGGTTCTGCATCAGTGTTTCTCAACCCTGGCAATTTTAAGTCGGGTGGACTTCAACTTCCCGAATTCCCCAGCCAGCATGCTGGGGAAGTGAGACTATTTAAGCTTAAATAGTGAGACTACTTAAGGAGAAGCTGTCCTCAGTTGATTCCTAGGGTCATTGTTTTTCTGTGTTCCTTGGCTTTAGCTTCTAAGCTAAAGTGCATCTTTTAGTGATGAACAAATCTGGATTTAGTAGGCCAAAAAGTATAACCAAACATGCAAATAAATAAATTGCTTGCCTAAACAAATTTAACAAAAGAAAAACCAAGCAGCTTTGAGCTGTTTTAGAACTGAACTGTATGGCTGTGTATATTTGTACTTCTACAAAAGTTATACTTACCGTTGTCCAGCTGACTTGCTGTCCCATGTCTGTGAAATACAGAGTAATGATAGAAGATGCTGCAAGACTCTTTACGTTAACAGAATCTTTTAAATAGGGGCCATCTATAAAAGCAAAGAAGCAAGAACAGGGGACACATAATTTCATCTTGCATAATGTTTCTCTGTTAACATATATGAGCAGAAAGAAAGGTGATTTCTGCTCAAAAAAAAAAAAAAAAGCCTAGCAAATGAAATACTATGTTTGCTATTCTATGGTACCAGTGAAATTGTCAAATAATATATACACCAGCAGTCCCTAAACCACCACTGAATGCAAGCATGGGGATATAGCAATTCTGCATCAGGGACAGGGTATCTACTTGGGTGCCTTTTAACAGCTACAGGACTTTCTGAGTGTTTCTAGAGAGTACAGATGTGACGTGAGCAAGAACTAGTGCAGCAGTTCCTTGTAACTTTAACAGAAGGAAGGATTATTAAAGGAAAGAGATGGTGGAGTTGTAGGGGAGAGTTGGCCAACAAAGCCTATCTACTTCCTAACTAGTTACATACATCAGGCAGAGCATCAGACAGCAAGTATGCTGGGAAGACAAAGGCACCCAGGGAAAGTGAGAGATAAAGGCAATACACAGAGGAAATTCCTGACGTGTTATCTATACTGTCACTGCCCTTTGTTGCCAGTAGGCTGAGAGGTGCTACAGAGTCAGTGCAATGGAAGTCACCCTTGTAACAATTTTTACCTGGGTAGTATTCACTCTGAGGAACTAGCCCAAATTTTCCTACCTCTTTTCCTCTCTCTGGACATGTCTTTCTGTGTGCATATATGGCAAAGGACTTGTTGAACTGTGAGTGACCCATACTGAATTCTGCCATCTGTATGGGTTTCCCCAACCTTGTTTATCTTATGCTTTGTAATTCTTTCTGCCTGACTGCTTTCTTTTCTTAGTTTGAATGTGGTTAGTTGTATATGCATCTTCTCCCAGGAAGCCTTTTCACATAATTCCCTATTTCTCTATCTCAAATTTCAGCATGAGTCAGGCACAGATTGCATAAGAAATTGAGCAGGGCTACTTGGCTAACTTGCCTAAAACTGAAGAATGCTAACCCAGAAGGGACATGTTCCACATTAGTACATACGAGCTAGGAGGGAATGACCTGACACACATATGGAACATGCTTATATAGATCAGTAAGAAGGATGGGCACCCTCTTTGTTGACCTGGCTTGCATTTATGGAACACATTGACAAAGAATGGTTAGTGAAGAAGTGATCTCTCTGTCAGATAGTCTGAATGGAATCAGAATCCTTTATATGTTCCTTCACACCTTCCCCTACTATCAAAAGAATTTGAGGTTCCCATGGAAAGTCCAAAGGGCAATCTCAACCCTTTTTCAACATTCTACTTGACCATCCCTCAGTAAAAAGAGACAGAGACAACTATTGCCAATAATTAGTGAAAAGCTTAGCAATAGAGTTGCAATCTCAAGAAAATTTTTTTCCCCCTGATTCATAATTAATTAGACAACTGAGGATGTGGGACCATTTTTGTGATGGTGGTGGTGGGGAATATAAATATCGAAGAAGGAAAACTTAATGATATGCTCCCATTTCCTGGAATACTTTCACAACTGTTTCAATGAACACAAACATTTCAGTGATTCATTTTTTGGAGTTGTAATTTCTGTACTTTGGCATGGCATGTTCTACAAAATAGATATTTATGTACATAGAGTTTTCAACAGAAAATACATGTACTGAAATCTATAAGTAGTAATGTAGGGATAAACTATTTCCCTCAGGGAAAAGAGACTTTAAAAATTTTTGATAGGAAAATGAATACTTACTGCGTTCTAGTCGCAGACCTATCCGAGATGGGTACCATTGTGGACCTGTTCTCAAATAAGCAAAAAATGTGCTTTACTCCCAGGCCTTTTTTTAAAGTAAAGATTCCTATTACTTTGCCACGTCAGTCTGAAGTCTGTTCTGTATCTTGCAAGATCTTGCCTGGGGGTTAATAATAACATTCAAAGGCAGTGGGTTTGTTTCAATTATATTTTGAGTGCATCTATTAAAATCATCAATGCTTGAATCAGTCTTCAGTAAATTAAGTTCCATTGATTTCAGTGGGCCAGCTTGAAATATTACTAAGTTGTGGTACATGACAGCTTATTGCTACCTATAGTGTGATCGAACATTTGATAATCAACAAATTATAATTGCTTATTATTTTATGAATAATTCAGAAATTTACATTCTGCTTTGGAGACCAGCTGCTAACCAAATTTTTCTGTTTTCCTTACAAATTGTTGTTGGTGCTGTACAGAAAATTGGGATGGAAACAATGCATGAAAGGGGTAATAATCTTTCTGTTGTGGATAATTTGAACCATGTCAATATATTTAAAACTATTAATTTGAATTAATATCAGACCTATGAAGTAATTTGCTTTTAAATAGTTATGGTGAATTACCTCCCTCCCCAAAAAGTCACTCCAACATTTATCCAGTTTCATTAATTGAAAAAATTATATCTCTTTAGCAATCATGAAAAATTAAGATAAAAAGTCTATGTCAGCATCCAAACATAATGTTAAAATATGCTGTTAAAATATGCTGCCTCAAAACTTCTTTGGAATTCTGAATCTCTTACCAACATTCAAAGTGTTCCAAGTCTCAAATTTTGGGAGTTGTTCCAAAAGGCATGGAATGCTATAGTAAATGCAATAAAGAATATATTTGTTGCTGAGTTTGCAACTTCACTACTCCATAGAAAGAACACAGCCCCCAGCTAACTCTAGAGAATGTGCATCAAAATCTGAAACATTACTGGAATGGTCAATTGCTAGTGGTGTCACCAGGAGGAGTTAAAAGAACAGAATGAAGAAAGCAGCATTGTGCCTTCACAGTACAGACCCCACTCCATGAAGGATGGAGCTTTCAGAATGATGACCAATGCTGTGTGTGTGTGTGTGTTTACATTTTCTTGTTTAAAGACAAGAGGAACAGGTCAATGTCTGGCTGGTAGTAACTAGTGGATTTGGAAAACATTTACTTCCAACATTTTGGAATTCCCATAGTTTTGAATTAAACTTGATTCAGAGTTAATAAATGCTAGGGTCTGTTTGCATCACTATTTTCCTGTATATAAGATAGAAATTCCTCTCAGGCAATTCTTGATGACAGCTAGGGAAAAGTGATGGCCATACCTATTAGATGAAGATGACTTTTGGGTGGATGGAAGTTGAATATTGCTAGAATTCTTAAAATAATATTAACTCAAAAATATTGGACCTTATATTTCATACTATCTCAAAAACATACAAATTGAAGTTTAAATGAGAGATAAAGGGACCTCAGCACAATCTCCAGAACAGAAGATTTAAAACCCATGCTTCATGTCAACCAAAGCAGATACATTCTCTGCAAATAAAATAGATCCAGAAATGTCAAGTTCTGGTTAGGGCAGTCTGGAAATAGCAAAGGTCATAATAAGTGTCCTTTAAGATGGATGAGACTCTAGCGTCTGAGAAGTCTCAAGAACACTTCTGAATTACTGCAAAACAGATAATGATATCACTTGGCAACCCTGTATTTCTTGGTTACACAGATTGGAAAATGTTCCTGGAAATGAGCTAAACCATCTGGAGGATTTTTGCACTCTGATTTGTTTAAGCACAAACCTATCAACTTAAGAAAATGAAGCAAGTTTTATATTCATTGATTTTAACATGGGAGTGTTACACTTCAGCCTAACTTCTGAATGAAATCAGTGGGATTGATGAGATATATTTCACTGGCTGAATTGTCCTTGTTCACTTGCAATGGTGAAATTGACTGATATTCATAAGAGATCAATAAATATGAGACTTGTAATAAGGAAGAGTCACTAGATTCATATATGAAAGCAAAGGGAAATAATTTGGTGATTCATTATAGAAAACAATGGATTTATTGGCTAGCTTCACACTTTGCACTAACATGTAATATGTTTTGCCTGGCTTGGCTTTTATAAGCTGTTGTAGCTTATACACTATGGAACAGCATTGAGTGTGAACCCCTACCACTGAGATGCTTTTTATTAATTTTAAATACATTAATATGTATACCAATTAATGCTTGTAATCCTAATTGGTAGGTTAATTAATTAAAGCTTGACAGGTGCTAATTTGGATTGGCAGGACTAAGAATTAAAGGCACAAGTCTTTTTATATTGAAGCTGCCCTGAATTTTAATCCATTGTTGTAACAGCAAATGAGAAAACATACTAAAGAACACATTTTCTAGTAACAATGAATGCACTTCTTTCAGTGTAAAAAATTGAATTTTATCATTAATTCAAAGCATCTGAAACATGGTAATTTGACATGCTAGATCAGGAGATCCGCTTATGTAGCCTAGTTGCAATAGATCTTGGTGGCAGATGTTTTCCAGAGATTCAGGCAGAGACCCTTTCCAGCCTGAGGTCTTCCACCAGAACTGTCAGTGACTAAACATGGGACTTTGGGGATTGCAAGGCCTGGACTCTGAACTCTGTGCCATCCTCAAAGCTGCTGGTTGGGGAATTCTGGGAGTTGAAGGCCACATATCTTAAAGTTGCCAAGTTTGAGAAATACTGGTCTAAGGGAAGACTGTTAATTAATTAACTTTTAATTAGTTGATAGAAATGTCATTTACATCTGTCCTAACGCTTATGCCAGAAAAAGCTCAGGGCAGATGCCAGGGAGGATGGATAAAACTGTGAGGCAAGTAAGGCTGCAAGTGTCAGCTCATGGTTAATCAGGGCAGCAAATTTCCTGGATCCATACATTGAATGATGGTTTTCTACAACATCCTTCTTTTAAAAGGAGGACTATCAGCACACCCCTCAAATATGATGGCAAACGTATAGATCAAGCAATGTATCTGTCCACATGTCTGTTCAGGGAGTATTAAGTCAAATTCATCTTTTTGTGGAAAAGAATGAATTTTAATTTTGGTCTTCCTCTTTCTACCTCTGACGTGAGCTGCATCTCAGGTAACAGAGACATGTTGCAGTAGTCACATGCATGAAGTGTTAGTGGAAGGAGGGGCTAAGCATTTTAATTCTGCAATCTCACTCCCTTGGACTCTTCAGTCCCTGGCTCTAACCATAATTACCAATGGTGTAGCCTCAATAGTCTTAGCAGGGACGGAGTGGGCAAGGGCATGGAATGTGAACAATTTAATCAGGAAGGAGAAATAGAAGTAGATAAGTACTGTATGAAGGAATGTAAGGTAACAGGCAAACAAAGAGTTCTCCATGCTGCAACATTTTTTGGAAGGAGCTATTTCTAATTAACAAATAGAATTATGTCCAAGCTAGGCATCATATGTGGAGAGGTGAGTACACTTAGAATACAAACATTGTATTATCCATAATATTGGGATAGCAGTTGCGCACAGTTTATTTTCAACATTACTAACTATTCTTTTCCTGCTTAATTGAAAGTACACAGTTCCACCACCACTGATAGCCAGTAAATAATATACCCCATTATCTTTACACTAGCACTTTCTGAAGCATACTCAGTCTGCCAATATTCTATCTTTACAGCTTGCTCTGAACTCTCTGATGAATTTGTTCCAAACAAATAGTAAGATACTTACATATTTTGTGAAACTTATGTTTTACATCAAGAAGTGTTGATGATGGTGGTATCTGAAAAGAATGGGAAAAGGTAAGTAATCTGTGCATGTTTGCATATGCATACATGCATACATGTGTGTCCATATATATACATATTCAAAATATTGAATTTTTAAGCATTCAGCATCCAGACAGGAGCTGCACAAGATCAAAAGCCTATTTAATTCAATTTGAGCAGTTTCATACTCAGCAGGCAAAACCAGCCAATCTATAACACCTCTAGGATCTATTTCTTTCAGTTACAAACATTTAAATATTTGTTAGATATTCTGTTAAGATGGGGTTAATTAATCAAATTGCACCAGCTTTATTATTTTAGAATCAAGTTGTCCATTTTTTCACAATGTTTTCAACTTCTCACTAGTATCATTCTGCTATGTCCACTTAATTATATTTAGTGTTTTATTAAAATGTCTCTTAGGTTCCAATCACAATGAATACAGCCGAATGCTTAAGACGTGGTGAAATCTAAATGATCCCAACGCAGAAAAACTTCTGATTCGATTTTATGTTGGTTCAGTCATTAAACTCAGGAAGTATTTCAGTACTACTTGCTTCCAGAAGGTCTTGAGATAAAGGAAAAATGGACAAATAAATTAAGCATTGGCATTTGCGACATCACATGAGTTTTAACATTATAGCCCCTTAAAAGAGCAAATGTATGTACACAATACTCATATAGTATTTTCTACTCTAAATAGACATTCTGTGTACAATTAAATAGTTGTTACAATACAGGGCCAAAATAGATCTTACTTTAAACATAGCTAGTATCTAGCTCATAGCCAGATCTAGATCTTAGCAAAGGAGAAGGGGAACTTTAACCCTTGGCCTTCTGCTGTAGAATGTATTGGGATCTTTGCTTGGAAAGTATTTGGTCCACTGGTCAGTAGTTTGATTCCATGTTGGAGTTACTGTCAATTTTTTTTTACAACTATATATGGCCATGGAGCTTCCATGCCTCATGGATATATGCTTTCCACAGATCTATGAGGAAGTAAATGTGAAATAACCCTGCTGAGAGTCTAAATACTATAGATAAACTGGTCTTCCAGGAAAATGAGAGACATATCATCCTTGCTTTCTCATCTATTCAACATAAATTATTTGAACAGTATAAAAAACGATCATCTCACTCATGCCTGTAGGCTTTATAAAAGAAAATGAGCAGCTTTTAAAAATATTTTAAGTCACAAGGAGATTTACTTGAGATAATGAATTAATTTTCCCACAGAATTTCTCTAGGCAAACCATCCTGTCAAATTCTGCAACTGGAGGTAGTAATTCTAAATGTTTTACACATTTGCTGCTGTAAGGATTTATAAGAGTTCTGAACATTCTAAAGTGCAGTGCAAATTTGCTTTTCTGTCTCAAAAATATTATAGCTTAATTTATGATATGTTTTTTGTTATAAACATGGATACGATTTTCAGAAACTCAACTATATTCTAAAAGTCAAATTTAAAATACTGTTGCTATGAGAAAAGCAAATGTTAAATAGAATTAGATATAAAATATCAGCACTGAATAGTGAAGTAGTAATATTAAGCAAATATTACTTATTTAAAAGTATTGCCCAAACACTGTAGGTACTATATGTCAAAATCTAAGGGGAAGGTCTTTTGCTCCATCTCTTAAGAACCAGAGAGCTCCTGCAGATGATATCCTGTAACATTTAATTAGTGGAAACCAAATAATATAAAAAAATCTACCCGTATATATACAAGAGACTTCATTTGGTGGGCTAAGCACAATAGGGATCCTATAGCAAAGTTTTTGCCACTTTCAAAGGAAGGCCATACATTCATATTTGTTTGATTCATAGCCCTATCTAAAAGTCACAGTGACACATCATTAAAGTGGAGTTTTCATCAAAGCCATAGGGGATAGAGTCTGCCTTGTTTAACACAGAATGTTAAACAAAAGCTGCAGTATAAATATCACCTATTGGCACTATTTGATTCTGTTGATGAATCAGCAGAACAAATCAGAAACATTTGCAGTTTCAGAGGAGAAAAATACACTAAGCCACTGCAGTGATTAAAATAAAATAAATTAAAATCTTTCAGACAGCAAAATACTATTAAAAGAAAAGACATGTACTCTGCAATGTGCTGTTAAAAGCACACCTGACTTACCTTATCCACTACACAGATCTGCTTTTTGCTGTGGGCATCAAGAATCTCCACTTCAACGTAAGTGATTTTTGAATGTCTCAGGACTGGCAATGGTCTTAGGTGTCCAGCAGAAAGTACAAGCTGGGACAAGTTGAAAAAACTTCTCATGCCATTATGAGGTGCAGGCAATGCAGATCCATGGATGGCAAGGTCTTTCTTGTGCTCAAGAGTGCTTGGCTTATGTCTTCTGTACATGGCTGGGAAGAAACACAAGGGCCTGTCATGTCAACACTGGACACCTACAACGGGTGATCTGTTGTCCCTGCATCAGTTAAATACAAACACCGGCTGATGAAAGGTCAAGTGGCATTCCATTTAGAGAGTCTAAGTTTATATGGCAGGATTGGAAACAATGGCTTTCTAATCCATTACTATATTTAGCTGGCTATTGTGATATTCTGTACTACTGTTTTTATTTTAAACACAGTGTTTGAAACAACACACCCTGCTTAGTTTCTTATCTTGCTCCCTAATTATTACAATCCAGTTCCTTAAAAAAAAAAAGTCCAGGAGCTATAAACGAATCAGAACTGATATGCAATGGAATGCCATTATTATCTATAGAAGCTGGGTATACAAATAGGTCCAGTTATAAAAGTGCAAGTCAAATGTCACCCACGTGGCACTTGTTTCTTAATACAGAGCATGTCTATACTAAGCTTGTGATGCCAATCAATTAACCAGTCAAATACTGTCAAATGTCTGCCACATATTGTCAAGTATTCCATGAAGCTAAAAATATGCTTGTGTAGGTGGATGACCTTTGATTCAATTGCATCATGTTGTCATCCAATACCAAAAGCAAAAAAAGAGTGAACTCCTCTCACTTCTTCACATTACAGGAGTCAAAGTACGCACACACTTCATACATACACTTTGTTCAAACTTCAGTACAGAGGGTGTTACATCTCTGGCCTGGGATGACCCAGCATGAAAAATGTAGAAGTGGTGCTTCCATTTGTTGGCATCAAGGCTTGAATGAATACACTTTTCAGAGTAGAATACATTCAGTCACATGTGTCATATAATGACCTCAGAGACATACAGTATTCTAAATAAATGAGGTTTCCATCATTGCATCTCCATACCAAGCTGCCTAGAGTCACCTATGTAGTGAGATGGGCGATGTATAAATTTGATACATACATACATACATACATACATACATACATACATACATAAATATTGAAGACACCACATTTTTACAACAATTAACAAAAGAAGCCAAGCTTGACTGGGATAAACAGTAACATTCTGCATGAATGCATAATAATGATGTGCTCTTGGGCCCCACACCTAGAGTAAGTTTAAGGAATGAGCAAAATGTTCCTGGCATGGTCCCTGCCCAAACTAAAACATGCATATTTCATATATTCTTGATTATATATCAATCAGAACTATTTTGTTCTTGATATGGAATAAAATGCCATTGTTCCAAGCAGAAGTAGAGATGGTAAGTGTGGGGAAAAGTCAAGACTGAAGGGCTTCCTTGGTGACAGTGTGTGCCCATGACACTAATGGTAATGGAGGAAGCAGTGAAAGATGAAAAGGGAGGGGATAGCCCCTTGCACACTTACTGTGATGTGGGGAAGGCCTTGCCTGTTCCCTGCATGTGCAACACCACCGCTTCCCCATTTTGCAGTGTAGAGCTCAGCAGCAGCAGCAGCAGCAGCAGCAGCAGCAGCAGCAGCAGCAGCAGCAGGAGATACAGAGAAGGAAAGGTGCTAGAAAGATTGAATAGCTTATGTCATTCTGGGAGCTGCAGAAAGGAACTGCTGTCCAGAGCATGCAAAGCAGGCAATGGCGCCTCCATGGAGAATAAGGGAAGGGAGAAAAGGGGCTATGTTCATAAACCTTGCTCTACTCACCTGCAAAATCACTCTGGGATCCTTCTGGCTTCTGTTTCTGCTAAACTATGTCCACCTTGAATGTTTTGACAGTTTGTTCCAAGCAAGATACATTTTCTGTGTTGTGTGTGCCCCTAATAAATGTATTGCATATTCTACTTGAATGGGCTTGTATTTAAAATTGATTTTCTGTGAGATTCTAAAACATAAATGAATGTTCTGCATTTTGTATTCTGCAGTCAGCACATTCACATCTGTGTACCCTGATAAGCAGTAGTAGTAAAATTCTACCAACCAATATAACAACTACAGTTTTCAAATCAAACATTTCTCAGACTTTGAGATTCTTCAAGGTATATGCCTAGTCTCTATGTTTTTGATTGGATCATATAGCTTTCTTAATAAATGTTGTCCTTTTGGTATCAGTGCCTATATACTCGTAATAAATCTGGTTCTATGTACACATCTATACTTTGTTAATTATGGACCCAAGTGAATGAACTGGAGATTTCTTTCCTTTTTATTATATACTCACAAAATGTGTGAGATAGATGTGAGGGACAGAAAGAACAATCTCAGCAATAAGATCCAAAAATGCCCCCCCCCCAGCCCCCGGTTTTCAAGTACAAGGTTCTTTTTGTATTCAGTAGAGCTCAGCTGAAATGAAAAGGGGATTTTCCAGTAACCAATGCTGAAAATATTATTTTGGCTTTCATGAAACTGTTAGAAAATTTTAGGACCTCACATAATATCCAGTGAAATGGCTGTTCCACTTTCACCATTCAGGAATGCAGATCACTTGAGAGTGTCACTGTAGGTCCAGTATGAACACTGTGTGGAATGTTACTTAATGGAAGCCTAATTCTTCCATTCCTCCTCTAATACAATTTTCTTCCAATATGAATTGATCTGAAATGATCAGAATTTGTAATTCTTCTTGTCAAGTCATATCAGTAGCTAAGAAATCAGCAGAGTCTTCACTTGCCTCCTGATTAATACCACAGATTATTTTCTTTTTCTGACAAATAGTGTTCTGCTTTTAATCGCTAGCACTTTTGACAACTAAAAATCTTTGTCATTCCCCTGTCAGTGGGAGATCACCCATCGCCATGTCTTGCGTACATTCCAAGCTTCTCCTTAGAAGCAAGAGGCTTCTTTTTGTACTTTGATAAGGGAAATCTCAGTAAATGCAAACTGGGAAATAAATCTGTAAACACTGATTCTAGACTTAAATGTGCATCACTCCTTAGATAAAGCACCTTGATGCATATTTAGGCCCCAGAATAAATGTCCATGTTCACAGCTGTGCTGATCTTAGGGTAAGAGAAATAGAATCCTGATAATTAAAAAAAGTGAGCCAAAGAGAGTCAATAAACAGTATGACTAGCATGCTGGCTGGGGAATTCTTAGAGCTGAAGTCTGTGCATCTTAAAGTTGCTGTAGTTGAGAATCACTGCAATAGAATGATCAAAATGTGGGCTACAAAGATCCAGCCAATAATTAGATGGGAGGAAAGAGTTAAGAGATTTCTGTATATCTTTTCTGCTATCTAGTAGTTATCTGTATTTTTCCATCCCAAATCTGGTAGCTCTGAGTTCACATACCTAGAAAGGATTCTGGATCAACTAAAAGAAGCCCTTCTTTTACTTAGTTGAACTATGAAATTTGCTGTTATCGGGGTGGTGCTGATTACCAGTAAAGAAACAAAACGATTCATGGATGAACAAGCCATCAATATTTGCTCATCTTTATGGAGCTATACAACCTCCTGAATCACAGGCAGCATGAAATATCAGTTGCTGGCTAGCACTGGAAGAAACATTCTTTTGCCTCCCTGTCCATGTTTGTTAGTGTCCCAGTGGCCAATGGCGACTGAGCTACATCAGCTTTTGGTTTCATCTAGCAAGGCTACCTTATTTTCTTATGCTTTTCTGACTGAGCGTCTTACTGATATCAGGAGGCCTTGTAGGTGTAGGGAAAACACTCACCAAGAAGAACATAGGAAAAAGACCACCTTCCAGAAATGTAAAATAATATCCAGACATTTTTAATGATGGTGCAAATAAAGGCAGGTTTCTGAGGGAAAAAAATGGATTTTTTTTTTCCAGCATGAAATGACCCAACAGAAGGACACATAGATATTGGAATATAGTATACTGGACAATATTGGTATCATCAAGGTGAGCACTCCTTATTTGTATCTACATTCTTCTTACTACTTCATTGCTATCTACCTCTAATTATTGTTGATTATATATGCTACAGAAATTGTAATTACCAAAAGTAATGCCTTTGATGATTTCAGTGGGAATCAATCAAAACAAAAACAATTGTAGTTTTGAAAGTTTAGCATCAGAAGTTTTTGAAGTAGAATTTAAATCCTGAGATTAATATTAAAAATCACTAATTCTCTATCATTCCCTCCATTTGGCACATGGGAGTACTCTAGAGACTATGGAAGGTACATTTAGCACTGGTGTCATGTTGCATTCTCCATCTTTCTTAAATAAAAGGCAACATTTCAGCAGAG
Source organism: Liasis olivaceus (assembly GCA_030867105.1). Lineage (NCBI taxonomy): Eukaryota > Metazoa > Chordata > Lepidosauria > Squamata > Pythonidae > Liasis > Liasis olivaceus. Next base: position 65,215,341 of record CM061351.1, read on the forward strand.
CACTATGAAAATCATCTGATAGGAGGGAGAGAACATTTGAGGCCAAATCCTTCAGCCAAGGCATCAAATGTCATTGCTAGCTCAAATTTCAAAAGAACAAGGAGAGGACTTTTGTCCTTCACAGCATACTACACATATACACAAATGTGTATATATGGGAAATTATCAATGAACAATGAAGTGTCACAACAGCATATCTGCATGCTGAATATTGAAATATAACAAAAATGAACTAAAGACAGGATGCATCAGTCATTGGTGATGTGCCAAAATATAGCTTTTGGGAAACAAAGGGGAAGTACTAGTATGCTAAGTGAAATTCCAAGGATTGTGGAAATGTAAGGACAAAATAAGAACAACCATATATATTTGAGGACTAAGCAAGTTCTGTGTTTGCTGAATTGAAGGGATTGAAAATTGGAATTGGGAGCAGGCAGGGGCAGACAACATATAGTATTAACTATCTGGAAAAAAGAACCTGTAGTTTAGTTGGCTGAAACACTGAGCAAAACAATCCTCACTGGAATCCCACCCCCCACTCCTCCTCCTTCTTTTCCTTCTTGGAAGTCTCATCCTCAAAGGATATTGGATCATCTGTGGAAGCAAAAGAAAAACAAGCATAACAAGTTCAGAAAGCAGTATATCTACGAAGTAAAGCATTCAAATAACTCCAAATTCTTATGCCTGTCTCACACCATCAAGCAATTATATAACAGAATACACATTTCACTAATCTGGTACTGAGGGCAGATAGATTTCAGTTAAGAAAAAGGATTTTAACACCCATACAAATGAAATTAATCTGATGATTGTAGTTTTGTTGTTTATACAAAGATGCAATTATACAGCAAGGGTTTCTGAGATTTGTAATTACTGCCCTCTCCATATTGTGGCTCTTGGTTGTGTTTATTTAATGCAAAGCCTACAAGTTAAAAAAATAGTGAATGATTAATGCCTTAACTCTAAGACTGGCAGATTGCAATCTTACTGCTGAATTATCAAAATTGGACCATTCTCTTCTCCTTTAACAGGATCTAAATGACTCCAATCTCTTTTAGTTTTTGAATGACTTTGGAAGTGAGGTGTGGTGGGAGACTGAAACTTCAGGGAACAATTTCCCCTCTAGAAGTAAATATTGCATAGGAAGTGGCACATACAGAAACACTGAATTAACCATTCAGACCATCAGATCCACCCCCCGAGAGATGCCTGTCTAGCTTCTGCCTGAACATATGTTGTAAAAAGGAGCCAACAACCTCTCTGGGTAATTGGTTCCACTGTCAAACTGGTCTTACTGTTAAGCTTTTTCTAACCTTTGCTCTATCTTTCTCTAACTGAAGCCTATTATTCCAGAATGGAATGAGAGAACAGATCTTGACCTTCTGTGTAACATTCTCTCAGGTATCTAAAGAATAACATTGGATCTCTCTTCAGTCTAATATTCTCAAGGCTAAACATTCTTAACTCCTTCAATCTCTTTTCACAAGATTCAGTTTCTACATTCTGGTCATCCTTGTTCCCTTCTCTTTAACCTGTTCCAATTTGTCTAAATCCTTCTTAAAGTATGGTGGTAGAAGTACCTGAAAATGGGGTTTCACCAACACAGTGATTTGGAAATTATACTTCTGTTTGATGCAGCCTAAGATTACATTTGCCTTTTTGTAGGCCTATCACAACCAACTACTATTAAATTTTTTTTTTTCACAAGAATTATTGTCAAACTAGGTACCGCCATTATCTTAGCATTTGATTATTCTTCCTAAATAAGTGACATTGCATTTCTTTCCATTAAATTTCATTCTATTGTTTTCAGTCCATTTCTCTAACCTATTAAGTTAGAACTGATGAACAGGACCTTAACTGTATCTTGTGATACCTTATTTGATATCCCATTCAAATCTAATGAGGAACCATCAATGAGCACATTTTGAGTACAGTTTTCAAGCCAATTTCATTACAATCCATACATCTAGCTTTCTGAGCAGAATATCATGGGGTATTTTATTAGATGTTTTGCTGAAATCAAAATATATTATGTCTACAACATTCCTACCATCCATTAAGTATATTGTCCAATTGAAAAAATGCAATACCATTATTTTGGCAAGATTTGTTATTTTAAAAAAACACTGACTTTGGGTAACTACCATATTGTTTTCAAGGTGCTTACAGACTAAGCTGCTTTAGAATCTTCCCAGGTATTGATGTCAGACTGACTAATCTATACTTTTTAGGATCCTCCCTATTCCCCTTTTTGAAGATAGGGACATTTTCTCTCCATCAGTCATCTGGCACTTTATCAGTTCTCTAGGATTTCTCTAAGATAACACATAAAGCATGTCAATTTAGTTTTGGATATTTGAATATCAATGCCCTTGTGCTGGTTAATGACAGCAATAAAGTTACTTCTTTCTTACATACATTTTCAGCCAAATTGTCCACTAATTATTTCAGGATCCTAAAATGAAATTCATTTGACTTTGAAAATTTAAACTCATTCAGAAAAACAGATATTCCATTACCATAACTTCCATCATTCTTAAATTTTTCTTTCTACTTTCTATATGCATCCTTTTCTGTTTTCAGATCTTCATTAAAGATCTCTCCACATTGCCTTATTTTCTGGCTTCATTTTTTTTTTCCATTGGAAGTGTTTCCAAATCTGTTTTTATTTTTATTTTCTTCTTTTTATGAAACTCCCATTCGAGTTCCTTTTCCCATTTACTCCTCCTGTCATTCAATTTACCTAATCATTGCTTTGAGTTTATTAAAATCAGTTGTTGTTGTTGTTGTTTTCTAAGTCCAAGAGACATGCTCAATTACATTCTGCTTAGCAAGTGGGGCCACAGTTATCCTCATCCCAAAATACAGAGGTTTAGCATTGCAGATACTATGCTAACCATGCATTGTAGAAGGCTTTCAAAAGCTTCTTATCAAAGCAGTTTCCCAGCTGAGAAGCAGTATTCTAATTCTTTTATTAGGGCCATGCAGAATGAAAACCACAGATCTTTATTCCAGTGAAATGGGCTCTGTACCATCAACGGTAAATTCTGTGTGCTTGCCAGCTGAAGAGGAGATTGCAAGTAATGCAACTTTATAACTGAGCCCACCCTCATTCAAACTGCTTGTGAGATGCTGGGCTGGAAACTAAGGAATGTTTCCTATATCATGTATTCAGAAGCAGTTATAAAGAAGCAAATGCATGGGAGAATTAAAAACAACTGACATCGTTGCTGCTGACCAGCTTTCTTTCTTAATCTGCAGCCACTTTTATCAGCTGACTTGAATATTTACAGGTACATTTAGGGTTAGGGTTTATCTCAACAATTCTGAATATACATTTTTTTTAATTACCTGGTAGCAATTCTAGGTAACCTAGAAGCACCAGCCAAAGTATATCAAGTAAGAGTGATAATCACCTCTTGCTGCCATAATGGACAAGAGATCTCATAAGTGAACATACTGTGTATTTGACAAGTTAAGATCAGCCATGGCTGCAATGAAAACGGAAAACTTGGCAGGAGATAGATGTCATCTAGTGTGACAACAGAGACAACTTGTCTCTTGACACATTTGGGTGACTGGATGTCACTCACCACCTCTACAGCTTAGACTGAAGTTGAAGACATTTCTGCACTGCACATGGCTTGCTAATGTATTTGAGATGAACAGCCACACACTCTGCATAAATCTGTTGCATTATAATCCTTGAAATTATAGAGAGAAAGAGAGAGTGTGAATGAATGACAGACACATCTTGGATGAAAATGAATGACACTTCGACAACACAGCTGTGAGCATATTAAAATTGGTACTTACTTTAGCTATGTGGCATGAATGTGAATTAGACATGCTAAATAACAATATAATAAGTTATTTAATAACCCAATTTGATTTAAACATATAGCCTTACTTTCTTAATTTTTTTTTTTCCATTTCAGGAAATTGGAGCCAAGGATTGGAGTTGAAGAGGTAATAGCAAAAAGAGACAAAGCACTGAATGCCCAACACTTGACTGCCAAAAGCTTATTGGAATGTTGTCAAATCAAAACTGTTTTGATTGCCATTCCATTTTTAATTGCCTTTCTATGACATTCTACATCATTTGCTATTTTAGTTTATTTTTAACTGTATTATAGTTTGTCATGCCACATGATTTCTTAGCCAACTTGGGGGTGTTAATTACATGTATATCCGATTTTTTTTCCTCATAACTTGAAATAGCCCTATATGCTTCTTCTTTCTATATACAGGTGAAACTCAAAAAATTAAAATATCGTGCAAATGTTCATTTATGTCAGTATGGCAACTCAAAAGGTGAAACCAATATATGAGATAGACGCATTACATGCAAAGCGAGATATGTCAAGCCTTACTTTGGTATAATTGTGATGATTATGGTGTACAGCTTATGAAAACCCCAAATTCACAATCTCAGAAAATTAGAATATTACATGACATCAATAACACAAGGATTGGAAATAGAACAATATCGGACCTCTGCAAAGTATAAGCATGCATATGTACTCAGTACTTGGTCTGGGCCCCTTTTGCAGCAATGACTGCCGCAATGCGGCGTGGCATGGATGCTATCAGCCTGTGGCACTGCTGAGGTGTTATGGAAGACCAGGATGCTTCAATAGCGGCCTTCAGCTCCGCTGCATTGTTCGGTCTCATGTCCCTCATCTTTCTCTTGGCAATGCCCCATAGATTCTCTATGGGGTTCAGGTCAGGCGAGTTTGCTTGCCAATCAAGCACAGTAATCCCATGGTCATTGAACCAGGTTTTGGTACTTTTGACAGTGTGGGCAGGTGCCACGTCCTGCTGGAAAATGAAGTCAGCATCCCCATAAAGCTCATCTGCAGAAGGAAGCATGAAGTGCTCCAAAATCTCCTGGTAGATGGCTGCATTGACCCTGGACTTAATGAAGCACAGTGGACCAACACCAGCAGATGACATGGCTCCCCAAATCAACACAGACTGTGGAAACTTCACACTGGACTTCAAGCATCATGCATTGTGTGCCTCTCCATTCTTCCTCCAGACTCTGGGTCCTTGGTTCCCAAATGAGATGCAAAAGTTGCTCTCATCAGAAAAGAGGACTTTGGATCACTGGGCAACAGACCAGTTCTTTTTTTCTGTAGCCCAGGTAAGACGCTTCTGATGTTGTTTGTTGTTCAGGAGCGGCTTGACAAGAGGAATACGACATTTGAAGCCCATGTCCAGGATCCCTCTGTGTGTGGTGGCTCTTGATGCACTAACTCCAGCCTCAGTCCACTCCTTGTGAAAGTCCCCAACACTTTTGAATGGCTTTTTCCTGACAATTCTCTCCAGGCTGCGGTCATCCCTGCTGCTTGTGCACCTTTTTCTCCCACACTTTTCCCTTCCACATAACCTTCTATTGATGTGCTTTGATACAGCACTTTGGGAACATCCAACTTCTTTTGCAATTACCTTTTGGGGCTTTCCCTCCTTATGGAGGGTGTCAGTGATGGTTTTCTGCACAACTGTCAGGTCAGCAGTCTTTCCCATGCTTGTGATTCCTACTGAACCAGCCTGAAAGACCATTGAAAGGCTCAGGAACCCTTTGCAGGTGTTATGGATTCATTAGCTGATTAGAGTGGGACACTTTGAGCCTAGAATATTGAACCTTTTCACACTATTCTAATTTTCTGAGATTGTGAATTTGGGGTTTTCATAAGCTGTATGCCATAATCATCACAATTATACCAAAGTAAGGCTTGACATATCTCGCTTTGCATGTAATGCATCTATCTCATATATTGGTTTCACCTTTTGAGTTGCCATACTGACATAAATGAACATTTGCACGATATTCTAATTTTTCGAGTTTCACCTGTATTATCTTTGTAACATCCAACATCTATGGTGAGCTTCATGTTGATCCTGACTAGCTTTCAAGGCCACACTGGGAAATAATAGGCAAACCCAAATGGTTAACATATTGTGAGATACTAGAATTCTGTCAAGGGGAATATAAAATAAAATCAAGGGGCCAACTGATGGCAAAGGGACATAACTGTCAATGGCTTTCCTATTTACAGTTATCAGAAACATTCAAAGTAGACAAAAGAATTTATGGTATTGAATATTCTAAGACAGATTTTGAAACAGAATTTTGTACAAATGATGAACATGGGATTGCTAAAATGTATAAACTTTTATTGAAATTTTGAAACAGAAGAACAAGTGAAAGAATGTATGATAAAGTGGGCTAAAAATTTTGGTTATAATATACAGATGGAACAATGGGAAAATATGTGGTTGAAAAGATTGAAATTTACACCATGTTATAATCTTAAAGAGAACTTTTATAAAATGATATATGACACCTGAAAAATTATCTAGAATGTATAAAGGTCCTTCAAATCTATATTGGAAATGTGAACAACAAGAAGGGTAATTTTATCATGCTTTGTGGATGTGCAAAAAAGCTAGAAGATTTTGGGTTCAAATGCATACACTGATTCAGAGGATTTTAAAGATTAATATACAACTGAAACCAGAACTTTTCCTCTTGGAACTATGGATAAACAGTTGGAAAAAAGTCATGGAACTTTGTTTTTATATATCATAACCAAAACAAGATTATTGTACACACAAAGATGGAAAAATGGAAAGATTTGGCAATAGCTACAATGGAGAAATGGCTGGTAAAGATGATAGAACTTGCTGAGATGGCTATATTGGCCTGTTTATGGCTGATTGGAAACCACTTATGGACTTTTTGCATAAAACAGGAAAAAATGAACTTATGATCTATGGTTTTGACAATTGGATAAGATAAATTATAGAAAGAAGAGAGTCATGATGTAACTTTAGAGAAAGAGATAAATCTACAATTGTAATTATAACTGCTATAAAAATATAGCAGAAGCCACTTCTTTATATATTTTTCTTTCTTTTCTATTTTTCTTCTACCTTTTTTTCTTTTTCTTTTTGCACCTTAGCTTTCTCTTTTATTTCTTCCTTTTCTTTTTTGCTTTTTATTCTATTTTAGTTTGTATTAATTTTTACTCTTGTTTTTAAAACTGTCAATAAAATTGTATTTAAAAAAATTAAAAAGGAAAAGAAAAGACTCTGCTTCCACTCTTCAGATGACATGACACCTTAAGAAAAGACTCAGACAAAGGGCTTCCAGGTGAGGTTCTATGGTGGACTAGGTTCTATGGTGCACTGCAACAGTGAATGGCAGCCAGCAGTGATTTCTGGCCAGCAAAGTCTTTCCAGATAAAGGAGAGACTTTATCACTCACCTGTACCTCTTCATGTGGAGACCATGGGATAGAATCCTTGTGCTTTCGCATGAGTAGAGTATCAGGGAGTTAAAGGAGAAACACTGTGCTTGCACACATAAGCACAGCCTTCTAAAGGACACTAAGTGTGACCAAACCCATACTTTCTTAATTGCTTTTGGATACAATCAATTTACAGTTGAAAAGAGTTCTTTGAAAACAGTGAGTCAAAGAAAATAGTCTCTCAGTGAATCAGCCTTCCTTCCAAATTACAGAAGCTGAAACCAAGAGGGAAATAATATGTTTAAAAGACTTTAAAATGGAGGCAGAGCTTAACAAGATTTTGACTAAGAAAGTTATAAACCGATAAAGGGGACTGTACAAATCTGAAAGATTTATATTCCGGTGAAAGTGCTTTTGTGCTGTTTGGAATTAAATAAATAAATAGACCAGACCTTTGCAGGAATGTTGACTGTTGACATCAAAGAGAAAAGACAATTGGTGGAATTTCCTAAACAAGGATATGTGTCGCATGAGATTGACTGTGTCATTAAAACTACAAAAAGATAGATTGGATTAAAGCCTTAAGGGTATGGAAAAGGCGAAAGAGGGGAAAAGAAGAGAAGCTTACCTTTTACTTTCATCCTCGTAATTGATTTACTTCTACTTTGGGATTATAAATAAAAGAATGGTGACCTTCAGAAAAGCTGCAAGGCTTGATGAGAGAAGGAGAGGACTGTTGGAGCAACCGGTAGAAAAGGGGATTACTCCAGAAATATTACAAAAGATTCTTGAAGAGTTGGGAAAGCAGGTATCTGAATCTGTCAAATCTATTAAAAGTGTTAGGTTCAGCGCAAGAACAACAGCAAGACAGTCCAGAACAGTTTTGCTCCTTTATTAGCTTATACTTAATAGACAGAATCTTGTCAGACTAAATCTATACCACAACAACAGTAACTATAACCATGAGGCCCCTAGGGAGGGGCCAGTCTCATTCTCTTGACTTTCCCACACTCCGGATGGGGACTGAGGAGGTGTTTCCCCTGGAATGTGTCTCCTCCCTCCTGGCAACCTTGAAGCTCCATTCCAGAACCTTCCACATTCATGCCTTCCATCACAAAAAATGAGCTGGTTGCTTTTGAAGTGAGAATGGAAGAAAGGTTTGTAAAGATGGAAGAAGAAATGAAAGAAGAAGTTACCAAAAAAAAAAAATTGAATCTGTAGGACAACTTGCAAGAGAAGTTAAACAAATTAATAACAAAGAGGAAATTTTAGAAAGTAAAACATGGTGAAGACAATGGAACAAGCAGAGATTGCAGAATTAATTTGTTTGCTTAGAGAAAGATCAGCTATTACATGTATTACTGACTGGAAACTCCTTACAGATTTTTTGCTAAAAAAAAAATGAATTTGTGATTTATGGGTTTGATGATTAGAAAGGGTAGCTTATGGAAATGGAAGTTACGATGTAACCTTAGAGAAAGATGGTAAATATAAATGCATTTATAACTGCTGTCAAAAAGATCAAAAGCAGTTTTTTTATAATCTTTTCTTCTTTTTTCTTTCTTTTTCTTTTCTATTTCTTTTTCCTTTTCTATTTTTTTTCTTATTCATTGTTCTTTTTTATTTTGTTTGTTTCTTTTCTAATATTGGTATTGCTTTCATTTTTTTTTAATGAATGGGTAGATAAATGCACAACAGTGTGGTTTAACAAATATTTGGAAACTAAGTGGTGACTGGTTTTAAAGGTAATGAGAACAACTAATATTATTGCTATATGTGGTCAGTATATAAAAATTTGTTCAATTATTCAAATGTCAAACAAGGTCATTGTAATATTAAAAACTACAAGGATGATTAGATATTTTTCATTAAGGAATTGCCAAGACTGAAATGAAGTAAATTAAACAGAGTCCATTTGGCAAGAAATTAATGAGATGGTTTAGAGAAACTTCATTTTCAGAATTCACTGCATTTGATAACAATTGCAACAAGCTGACCTAACCACTTAATGCTTTCAGTACTTTATTCCAGATTAGTAGCTCTCTGGATAGCCCAAGTAGAAATCCATTCCTGGGAGGCAAACATTCATTGAAGAGGCAAAAATTCATGAACTTTCCTCTTAGAATTAGGAGTCGTGCTGTGTTAATCATTAATATAATAAATACAGAATACAGCTAATTTTCTGAGCAGAGAACTGTACAATGCATATAGTGCACCTGTTCTGAAAGATCTGTACTGTCTGTCAGTCTATTAACAAGCCAAATTCAGTGTTAATAATAGCACACAAAGTCCAGGTCACCTTAAAGAATATCTCCAGTCATCTCCACATTCAAGAATCTGTAATCATGTAGGGGAGGTTCAGTCTCTCTCTACAGAATGGGTTGCTGCTTGGTGATATGGAGAGCATATTGCCATTGCAGTGGCAAGTAAGACCATGATGCTGGTGATTTAAACATTTGTCTCCACGCTGTCTAGCTGCCCTGTCCCCAGAATATGACAGCAACCATTTTTGAGGACAAAAAGGGATGACATAAGCTTTTACTTACTTCTCTCCCATTACAAATGCAGCCTCCAGGTGTTTTCCAGCTGTGGTTTGAAAGAAGCCTCTTTTTTTCCCTTACATCTGTAAAGATGTGTGAAACCCTTTTACCCCAAATGACAGCAGAAATGATGAAATGCTGGAAGCCTGCACTTTTTAAAAAGCCCTCAGCTACCCAGGGAGAGCTAGGTAGATGAAATAAAGAAAAAAGTAATTAAAAAAAAACTTTTCTGATAGGTTTCAAACCACTACCCCCTTACATATGAGACAAAACCCTTAGTCACTCTAGTATTTTAGCAGTAATGCTAAAAGGAAGGTCTAGAATTTACTAGAGTGCAAAAGGGAAAGGAATTATGACTTGAAAGGTGATACTTGTATGACAGGAAGACCCACCTACCCACAGAAAGGAAAGCAATTGGCCATTGCTTTCCTGGAAAAAAAAAAGTGGGAGGGCACAGCAGTAGAGGCAATATCCAAGTGGAAAAGATGGTAACTTGTAATCTGGACTGAATACTTTGCACGCTCTTGCCAAAGTGTCTCTGGACTTTCTTAAAATGGTTTAGTCTTAAGCTTCCTTGATCACAGGGCAGAAGCAACTTAAAGGGTCAATGCAGATATGCCCTGACAATGGCTTTCCCAGCCCATCAACCTGTTAAAATTGGTCTTTTAAACAGATTCCTCTTACCTTTTAATATGGTTTATATTGTTTTTAATTGACTGATTTCATACTGATATAAATGAATTTAGTTGAATATAATCATTATTATCGTCATCTTCATCGTCTAAAAGTTTTATACTCAAAATTAAAATCAATATCAGCCAGATTCATAAGATTGACCTCTACTGGTTTCTCTAAGGAAGGCAGATAACAAATTGAGTTGTCCAGAAACTATGGAAGTTAAAATCCGACATATTGGAGGTTGGAGAAGACAGTGTTGTGTGTAAGGCCTACTAGCCATTAATTTTCCACCAGACTAATAGAATATAGTTTCTATTCCTGATAAGGTAAAGCATTTGATCAGAAATTCTTATTAACCTGATAATGGTAAATATTATTTAGGTCATGACAGAGCTGCTACTGACTTTTGAAGAGAATAAGCTTTCAAAATATGTTTTTAGTATGAAAGCTGTGCTATAAAATACAGCAGGATTTTTCAAACCATGTTCCATGGAATCCTTAGGTTCCACAAGGACGTGAAGGGATTCTGTGAGAGACTAAGGAAGAGAAGAGAAGAGAAGAGAAGAGGAGAGGAGAGGAGAGGAGAGGAGAGGAGAGGAGAGGAGAGGAGAGGGGAGGGGAGGGGAGGGGAGGGGAGGGGGGGAGGGGAGGGGAGGGGAGGGGAGGGAGGGAGGGAGAGCGAGAGAGAGAGAGAGAGGAAGGAAGGAAGGAAGGAAGGAAGGAAGGAAGGAAGGAAGGAAGGAAGGAAGGAAGAAAGAAAGAAAGAAAGAAAGAAAGAAAGAAAGAAAGAAAGAAAGAAAGAAAGAAAGAAAGAAAGAAAGATTACTCAAAACTAGCCAATTTTGCTAGCTGTGGGATTAGTATTAGTATTATTGACAGGTTTCACAGCCTGAAGAAGTTTGAAGACCCCTTAAATAGATTATTCTGATGGTGAAAACTTTCAAACTGAAAACAGCAGATGCTTCAGTAATCATTCCATTTTAAATTATGCTAACAGTAATAAATGAAATAATTAAAGGCCATTAGACAAATACTAATATCAGATTATTAATTTAGATCTCCAAATCAAGAAGGCCTCAAAACACCTGGGTGGTTGGGGGGTTCCATTATTGTAGGCTCTAATTCTCTAAAAGGCATTTATGAGTTATTATTTTAACTAGACTCAATAACTAGCAAGAATTTGTCTATTGCTTTATCAGTGCATTTCCAAGAGTCAGACCATAGTAACCCTGCAATGATCTTGGAAAATATGTCCATACAGTATTTTGTCTTTGTAAAGAGGTAGAAGAGTCAGCAAAATCCTAAAGCCTGATCAGAAGAAAATGAGAAAGCCAGAGAAAACATTTGATCCAGGGAAGGATACATTTTACATATTGATTGGAAACAGCTATATTAAATCTGTAAAACACATGACTCGCCTAAAGTAATGCATTTAACACAGGGCACATATTTTCCTGACATTGCTGCCTATCTGGGTCTGCAATCACAACAGGTTTGTCTTTTCTTAAGCACTCTCTGGACAACAATGCATGGTGAGGACAACACGCTTAATTGGGAGAGTCAGAAGTTCTTACTCATTCCCTTAACTGAACAGAATAGGTCATGTAAGTAGGCATGGCTTTTCATATATGATTGAGAAAAGCAGCACTTGCTAATTTTCTCTCTTCTATGCAGCTACTGAAGGTACCAGAGATCAATCATAACTTGCACTTGTGACCTTACATGCATAGCCCACACCAGTATTGTAATTTATCCAGTCACTTGTAAGATTTCCTGTTTTGGCTGCCTGTCTACTATTGTAAAATTTGTTTTATTGTAAAAATTTTATTGTAAAATGAGGGAGTTTGTCCAAGGTTTGGCAGAACACAATATACAATATAAAAACCTGATGGCTGTATCAAGTATGGAAGGCAAAAACTGATTAATTTTGTCTTACGTTATTGACAAGACAAATTTGTAGATGTAAATGATGTTCTAAACACATGCATGCACACAAAACCAGGTAGCCAGAACTTCAGTGAAACACTTTAAAACTTGCGGCTGCATTTCTCTTTGCTGAGTTGCATATGTAGATTTCACAAAGCAATCCCATGGTGATCCTATCCATTGTTCCAAGGAAATCAGTAATAATGGGTTACTCCATTTATTTTACAAAAGAAGAAAAAGAACTGGGAATCTTTGTAAAACATGCAAGTTTCTTTGGATTTGAGACATAGACACTAACAATATGATCCCATAGAAGTCAAGTTAGAAGTAAGTTTGATTGTTTTCAACAGGGCTAACTCTCGAGCTGTATTTACCCTCCAACGGATTAAAATTTGCTATTTTAATTAATCCCTTTAAGTGATTAAAATCTGCTATTAGGAATCTTAAAGGGAGAGCCAGTTTGGTGTAGTGGTTCACACATCAGGATAGAAACTAGGAGACCATGAATTCTAGTCCCACCTTAGGCACAAAGCCAGCTTGGGCCGGTCACTCTCTCAGCCCTAGGAAGAAGACAATGGCAAATCACTTCCAAAATCTTGCCAAGAAAACTGCAAGGACTTGTCAACACAAAGTCAAAGGTACACAGAAAACAAAGAAAGACATAGGCTTGGAGAAAAGTACTTTCTAATCTATTATGGCTTCTGTTTATATGGTTTCTTCTATTCATTGCCACTGTTTAGATTTACATTTGCAAGATTTAATCAGTCAAGTTTTAAAAGATTATTTATTTATTTATTTACTTACTTACTTACTTATTTATTTATTTTCTAGCCTACCCAATAAATAAATTTCTTAGATGAACTAACGTTTAAATATAGGTACTGATGTACACACACTCACACACACATACACCAGAAAGCAATGACAGTATGGAACAATAAAATATAATGAATAGAACAAGAAACATAACATTCAGTATGCAGTGCAGGGGAAAAAACTGTTTACAAAACTATACAAATGCTAGAGAGAAAAGGAATGTCTTAGCCTGGTCCCCAAAGGACATCAGTGTGAGCACCAGAGTTACTTCTTTATGGAAGGACATTCCATAAACTCCATAACTGAGGGAAGGTCCTCTCCTTTATTTGCAGTTCTTGCTTCACTCCCCTTGGTGATCCTAATCAGGGGTGACATCAGGATGACCCAGAAAGGGACCTTTAAAGATGACTGAAACACACAGGAATGTATATAATGGAGGTGTTCCTAGAAATAATCTGACTGCAAGCTGCTCATAGTTTCAAAAATCAACATGACACCTTTATTTCCAGTGATGATGATGATGAATCCAGAAGCAGGCTACATACAGTGCCTAAGTTTTCAACAGAGTACAGTGTTCTCTAGAACAGGTTAAGCACTGCTTACCTGGGCAGATGGGCCACACATCAATAGTACTTCCACCTTCTCTAGAATAAGTTTCCTTTTCTTACATAGTCTATCTGTTACTGTGCTCCCTGCTATACCTGAGTTAGACAAAAAAAGAGAGAGAAAGCTGAGTACCATTTACATATTGATGACAACTTAGCCCATATCCATATATATACAGTATCTCTCAATGATTTCACATGGATCATGGATGTGTAAGCATTATAGCCTAAGGGCCACACCATTTTTTAAATGGCACCTTGGGAGCCATTCTGATGTGGTAGGGGTCATATTAAAAAAATAAAAAATAAAGCAAGGTTAAATATTACATTAATTAAATATTATATTTAATTGGATTGTTAAATATGAAAACATATATTTGTATACTCACAATGATTCACACCCTTTCATACTTTAGTTGCTTCCTAGGTCTACAAAAGGGTATCATTTTCCAGTCCAGGTTTGGGAGTTTCTTAAATGTATCCAGTTGGCCATTATGTGGCAAAGAATGCTGGACAAGTTAGGCCTATGGTCTGGTCCTGCATGCCTCTTTTTATGTTCTTATGCAGACCACTTTCTTACTCCAGGCAAGCTGTTGGATAGGGATTAAATTACATATGTGCCTCTTTCCCATAATTATCTGATTGTGAGATATTCTTGAACAGGTCATAGAGTGACTCTCTTGAGCCCATAACCTTAAATCCTGGTTTACCTTTTGAATATTGTGAACGCCTTCATTTCTCTGCTGATGCAGATTCAATAGCTACATATTCTAGGGTAATAAGCAATGAGGCTCAGATTCAATAAATTGGCAGCCATTGATCAAAGCTGAAAAATATGAATATGATTTAAAGAAAAGCCAAGCATTGTAACAAAATGGGTTTGGACTCATCAACATTGTTTTGCCTGCCAGGAAGCTTTAATGATAGTATCCTCTTTTGAACATATTTGATTTTGTTTTTCATTGTTGAATCAACTCAACCTATGCATTAAGGAAGCTCTAGCACTAGCTCCAGCAATTTTGAAAAGACTAAACAAAAACATGAAGATATTGCTTATGTTCACAAAGTTAACTTATTGGGGATGTGTGTCATTGAACAGACAGACATAGTTTACATCCAAGATGCTTCATGAAAATACTTCCCTCACAAAAAAGAAGAGAAAGATTGGATATTGATATGCAATATATAACCCACATGAACTTTATACTACAGCTAAGGGGTGAATTTATTCAATGTGTATGGAAAAATGTTACAAGTCTTGATAAGGTGTGGTGTTTGGTCAAGGCTGGCACAACTATTTGATATATGCAGGTATTTATTTACCTACTTGCTTGTTTGGTGTTCAGTGATATGCCAAAAGATAGATCACATATATATTTATTTTTCTTTCATTCATTCATTTCTTTCATTTCGTTCATGTTTTTTCGAAGGTAGTCCTTTACATTCCAAGTTGGAAATTTTCTATATAGCATCATCATCCAGATGAACCCATAGATATTGATTTCTGCCATCCTTAATGTCTTTGTTCAATCTAAATTTTACTTAATGCTTTTAGGTAAGAGAGAGAAAATATTTATCAGCCTCAGTATTACCCATGTCATACACAGCCTTCTCTACTAATAATAAAGAAACTAGAGCAATCAAGGCTCTGTTTTACTGCAAGCATGCTCATATTATTCTGTGCAAGCTAGGATCTCTAATCTAGAGACTATAGTGCAAGCCAATGTACTATTGTCTGTATCTTGCCAGCTGGGAGGTACACGCATGTACTGACATTCCCTCAAGATGTACAAAATTAGATGACACTTGCAAAGATAGTTCTCCCATCTGGAGAAATAAACCATGCCAAATTTCAGGCATATGGGCAGAGAAACAAGAACGGAATATAATTTCATCCTTTCCCTATTGTTTGGTGGACAATGCTCATGAAAATACTTGATACTGTACATGTGCCATTTAGCAGGAAACCAAGTATAAAGGAATAGTTGGTTGCTTCCCCCCCCGCCCCCATTCAGAGGTTTAACAAAACTCCTTCCATTTTTTTTCTTTTGAAGTGAATTTTAAAAAGGAAAGGGCCTATAACTGCTTCTTTTGAACAGAATTAAATGACATCCTGCTGCTTCACAAAAGAAGAAAAAGAATGCAGCATGCTGGGGTTTTCTTACTTTTATTTTTCTATCTTTATGTAGTGCTCAGAAATGCTGAATCCTGCATAAAGTTTCTTGATGGTTCTGATTCAGCTACTCCCATTAAGGTTACTGTGTTGAGCAGACCATTATTTTAAGTCTTAATAGTTGGAGTTATAATGTCATTAAGCACCCCTCCCCCGCGCTCAGAAAATAAAGCAAAAATAACACATACATTTTGTACCCACAAGGCCTAACCCAGTCATATGGCATATTCCCACCATGATTGAGGATTTTGAAAGCTGAGAGGCCCAAGAGAATTGGATGGGTTTTAATCTCTCAATCCAGTTTCTGGTGTAAGTCTTTCATCAACATGACCAAAGCAGACTCAGTATGATATTGTGGACAAAAGCCAATGAAAATGGATCAAATAATCAATTTCATCCAAATGCATCTGGAACTGTGAAGCCACCGCTTTCTTAACCACTTTACCCAGAAATAGAATATTTCAGACTATAATTACAAAGCTGTTCTGTGTCCAGGGAAGGCTTTCCCAGTAAAATCCTTAGAACTGTGGACTTTCAGCAAGCAGGAACACATCCTGCACATCAGGAGGTATTGATCACTTCCTTTAACTATGGGGCCAGTCCCAACTTGGCCTATTTATATCATCCAGGATGGGCAAAAGTCAAGCAATTGAGCAGTTCCCACATCCTCAAGGTCTATAAACTGAGAAGAAGCTACATAAATAGGACACATGTTTGCCACCCTTTGGACCAATGTCCAGTGTTACCCATCCATTTCCCATCAGGGATTGAACTGATGGACAAGCCTTCAAGCAAGAATAATTTAACTGAACATTCATCTAAAAATATAGTGGCTGCATATTTTGCCTGTTTTCCTTGAACATGGGTGCCAATTCAACAGTTGAGAAGAACTTCACCAGTTGGGTGTTGGAAGACAGGGAGAAAGTTACTTCACCATCCTGGCATCCACCCCACCCCCCGGCCCTCATTATCGTAGGAGTGGACAAAGGAAACCATGCATGTTAACTCTCCTTCTAACCTCTCCTCCAGCCTCAGTAATGCATATGACTTAACTGCAGACTCTTCAAGCACAGTTTGATCTGCTCGATGGAATGATGCCCTGGAAGATATTTGCCAAAGCCTTACACAGGAAGAATAGGGAGATTTAGGATACTGCAGTACAGAGACAGAATATTCTACTCAAATTTCAGTGTGATGTAGCTGGGCAGATGCACTAGTGGAGATGCTGCTTAACATCTTGCAGTAACAAATGGGGGACAGTTCTTGGCCATTTTCCCTGCTATTGCTGATGCCAATAACAGGGATGATAAATGTCACCTTCTTCAAAATAGACTTTAGCCTATGGCAGCGGATCTGTTCCTCATTGTTCTATCTGGTAAGTACTGTAGTTTGAGTTTCATTAACTTGAAGCCTGTTATTCAGGAGAAAAACACTTTTAACACAGGTGTCTTAAATGAAGAAGAAAACTTAATAATGAACCTCAAATAGTTTTCTTCCTTCTATTAATGAAGCTGAAATTACAAAAGCCTTTTAGAAACACTAGATGGCAATGTTGGTACATGGCAACATTTTGATCTTTTAGTGAGAAACAGTTTAACCAACGGAGCAAAAACAGCAAGTTAAGACACAGCTTTATAATGTGAGTGGCCTTTATTGCAGAATGAAACTTTATTCCAATTTTCATTCCATCTACAGCACCTGTAGTAATTATTCAAAATTATGACCAAAGCTTCTCCATATATGCCCCCTTGGCTTAAATGGCAGATTGATTGGTTTCAGACATTGTGCTAAGCCACGGTTCCCTTAATCACAATTTCTTCATAGATCCAAAACTGGTACGGTTCACATAACGCTGTAGGCCATAAGCAATGGTTTATAAACCACCATGATGGGCTTCAAGCTTCATACTAAGTCAAAACTACACAAGAAATTTTCAGTTTAGTCTGTGAAACCAGCCAGTTTAGCAGAAAAAAATGACATTCACAATTCAGATTTGTAAAATTTTCTCAGATCAAGGATTCCCCATTTCTGTTCTTGTTCTGAAGGGGAAAATTTGCTACTCATACTGATTTTCACTCATAAGTAGCAAATCTAACAAATTGTTCCATATTCAATTTCAAATTCTTTCAAACCTCTTTAAGAAGATATTTGTACATTTTGATAAAGTTGTTTTCTAAAAGAACATGAATAGAAAACTGGTGGTTTGAAATTTGAATTTGAACCAGCAGTTCCTTTGGAATTTCCAGCTCAAGCCAACAGGAATTACAAAGCTAAATCAACTACTAGTGTTATGTACTGCCACCAACATTAATAAGGAGTTTAATCAGAAATGACGAACACCCTTATTTTGCAATTTCAGTAAACAGAGATTACAACAAAACCAAGAGACAGTCCTCATTTAGTCATGAAAGCCATCTTGTATAATTCTCTGCCCTTAGTTGGGAATTCTTGGAGTTCCTACTTCAATTCATCTTTCCCCAGGCTATGAAAAGATGGTGTAAAGACTTCAGTAGTCTTCAGTTTCAAATGTGTATCACAATGAAGAAAGCATGTATGCTAATAGTATGATCCAGCCGAAAGAAAACACGTTCAAGCCCCTTTGATATCGCTGAGAGAAAACAAAGTCCTTTGTCAACTCATCCAGTTAAACCAGGGTAGCTTGAAAATGCTCATATTTTGCTCTTTCTGTGGTTTTCTGGAAGCATGCTTGCATTTGGATCACCAATCCTCATTCTGAAATATATACATCAATGGTAAGAGCTATAATAATCAGTAGCCATTACTGAACTTTTTAAACATTCTGTATTAAATAATGACTGTTAACTAATTAGAAGAGACCACCCTAGAAAGAATAGGTTGGGGAACTCTACTGAAAAAGGAAAAAGGAACTAAGTAATGTATGGACAGTTTATAAATGTGGCATCGGGATGGGGAAATGGTTGTGAGTTTGATGGAAATGGGATAGAATAGAAATGTGCAAAATAAAGGAGATTCTTGTTAGAAAATGTATGAAAGGACTGTGCCAGCCTTGACCACATTCTATGCATTAACAGTACTGTACGTTGCTTAGCATTGCTTACCCTAAAAAGGAATTATGTGAAGGATATGTGCTGCTTTATATGGATTAATTTATTATGGATTGGTTTATTTATTTATATTTCACCCAGGCCTATTCTTCAGGAGCTCAAGGTAGGCTGCATAACACCCCATCTTCCCATCATTTGCATAACAACCCTGTGAGGAAGGCCAGGCTGAGAGATAGTGACTCGCCCAAAATCACCAGGGAAGCTTCCATGGCTGATGGTAGACAAGAATCTGGGTCTCTGGGTGCCTGTCTAACATCTTAACATTAATACCTGGCTGGCTGGGGAATTCTGGGAGTTGGTGTCCACACATCTTAAAGTTACCAGGGTTGAGAAACACTGATCTAAAGTGTCCATTTCTTCTTAGCAGATTCCAACAGTTACATAAAAGTTTATACTGCAGCTCAGCTCCTTTGTGCAAATAAGCTCCTTCACAGTTATGAATTTTCCACAATATTTTTGTTTCTACTACCTGACTCTTTGCTTTTTGAGATCCTTACTACAGCTCCTTTGATGGAAAATGCAAAAAAGTCTTATTAAACAGCACCCAAAGAAAACAGCATTTCCTGTAAAAATGATCTTGCAGGGATTGGAAGTGTTTTCTTGAATGTCAAAAGCAAATATTCTGAGATGCAGCATTTGGAATTTATTCTTAGGGACAAATGAATCTACTGGGTTCAAACATACTGAAATACCTTTTTTATTTTTGTTTTAACTTTAGTTGTTAAAGGCAGACCCCTACATTCAATAAGCATTATTGTTTACTCACCAGTAAAGGAGTAAGAATTTTTACATTTGTAATCTTAAAAGCAGACATTGATGTCTATTTATTTTTTTCATTCATGTATTTTTTTTTCATGATTTTTTCTGCCACAATCAAAAAGACTCTTAATGGTTCACAATACAAGCATCCAACAATATTACATCCATGGTCCAGTAAATTGCAGAAACCCTCTATAGACTTAAAAAACTATGGTGGCATCACTTCAGTCTCCAAAACTCTCTGAAACAATTCAATTTTTGAAAGCTTATAGAAAGCAAATATTTTGCACCAAGTGAGTTTCTGGGAGATACTCCATATGCCAGGGTGCACCAATAGAGAAGCAAAGCCTGCAAGCCTTGCCTCCCCTTACTTCACCTAAATGGGGAACTAAAAGCAGTTTATCCTGGGATTTCCAAATTCAGAGGGATAATCCAGTTGGGAAAGACAGTCCTGCAAGTACCCTGTTGCCAACCTATGTTGGGGAATATAAGTTAAAGCCAGCACATAGAACTGAACCTGGAAGTTCGTAGGAGACAGTAAGGGCTCACCGTACTCATATAACATGCCACTGCTGGTTTACACCAAACATCATCTGAGCCTTTATCGTCTAGACTAACTGTAACTTCTGGGTGATCTTCAGAGGCAGTCCCACATGAGGCACATTGCAGTAGTCCAGACAAGCGGTGATGAAGGCATGAGTCACTGTTGCAAGGTTCTCCTGCTTTAGGTAGAACTGCAACTCCCTTAAGTCCTGACCAAGGATCTTGGTGATTCTGTTATCTTT
The DNA here is from genome assembly GCA_030867105.1 of Liasis olivaceus. Taxonomy (NCBI): domain Eukaryota; kingdom Metazoa; phylum Chordata; class Lepidosauria; order Squamata; family Pythonidae; genus Liasis; species Liasis olivaceus. Next base: position 65,235,967 of record CM061351.1, read on the forward strand.
TTATTCTTGCCCTGGAGGTAGTAATCCAGTCCAACACTGGAGTCTAACACTGCTGCAATGACCCATACCTACCATCAAAAGAACCACCAAGCATCCAGGAGACCTCATTCTACATAGGTCTCCATTCCATGCTGCTATACTGGTCCTGTCTCAACTGTCCACAGCCCTAGCCCTGCAAACAGAATCATCTGCTCAGCTTGTAAAATGTCTTATTTACTGTTCTTCCACAATGACATCTTCTTTTCCTCCTCTGTTTTCAACATCAGCCATCTAGTTCCATTCATGCTATCAGCCATCTAGTCCCAACAACACTTCATCCTCAATCTTCTACCCTCCACACCCCCAGTTTCAAGTTTTTATACATGGTGAACTGACTTAATGTTTCCCAGAGAGACTGAAATCTTCCTGCTGCGGTTTTGGCTCTAAATCTTGTTTTCAGTAGATTAACTTCTCTTTCTTTTCTCCCTTTCCCTTTCCTTTTTTATTCTTTTATTCTTTTTTCTTTCAATTGCTACATTTTATTTCAACACCACTTCACAGCTGAGCCTTTTGCCATCAGATTCAACTCTGACTTTTAGCTCCTTTTCAGGCAGGTTCTCTCAGAAGTGACATACTTGCCTCTCTGTCAAGGAAATTCCACGTGAGATGATTTCTGCTTCTTAATACCTCCCTTTGTGTGGCTCAATAAAAAATCAAAAGTCCAGACAAGGGGATGATGATAAAAGCATCCTGAGGGGCTAGGACAGGTATCAAGGCATAGCCCACCATGGCAATGATACTGATGGAATCAATGCTATACTGTAGTTTAGTAGTTTTGCTTAATACTATATTTGGACCTCCTCTGCAGGAAATTATTTGAGCTGTAATTGGGCAGACCATGAAATTCCCAACACTGCAGAAAAAGAGAAATCACCGTCTCTTTAGGGTAAATATACATGATGAGTATTTTTCCCATTACATATAGCAAGCTTGTGTGGGGTAGAGATTCCAAAGAACAGAAATGGTAAAAGGAAGGAGTTAAAGCCTCTCCTCCTATACAGCAGACTCTATCCTTGCCTGTCTCCTCTCATTTGCTTGCTGGTTATTTAAACAAACAACCTTCAAGGGTAAACTGCAATAGAAGTTACATGCATCTAGTTTCATTTTGTTCCAGCTGAATTAATGAGTGTGTGTGTGTGTACTGCATACAGTAACTCTATATTGCTATTGCTTTGAGTATCTGCAGTTTGATCTTTCTCTTGCTGGTTTCATAACAAGTCAATAAACAAGCAACCTACCCTACTAGACTTATCTTTACTAGTTTGCTGATATTCAGAAGTGCTGGAACTTGCAGCAGTTTCTGCAAGTGCAACTTCATAGTCCAAGGACCCATGGCCCCTTACTGTTAAATGCTGCAGAAGAATACAGTGATGACAGCTGCATTATTCTATTAAAGGGGCTGGTTCAAGAGTTGCAAGCCTCCTGCCCTGCAACTGTGGGTGTATTTTCAGTATTTTGTGCCTAGACTTATAAATATAGCATGCAGTATAATGATGCTTCTATATCAAGGTTGACATGACATGAATTTACAACTCAGTAAGCATATGCTTAATTACATGTTTGTATAAAGATGTTTCAGATAGTTCATAGTTGCTTTGTTCCACCTTGCTAATTAAAACCTAAACTAGAAGAGGGACATCCGGGAATAAATTGCCTAGCAAATAGGTATTGCCTATTTAATATGCAAATCATTGTTCGGCAAGCACAGATTACCAACCTCCTTTACAGTGCAAGGCTGCCTTCTCATCCATACAGCTAGAAAAAGAGGTTGTGCTTACTGTGTTCTTACCATTCCCCAGAGAATCACAGGCAATTGGGGGGGGGGGGGGGGTGCCTCAGCCAGCACACAGACTATCTTTTGCAGTGTAGCAGCAAGGCATAGATTGTGTAAAAATCTACTTTTCTCTAGAAGAGACTCCTATGTATCCTACGGTGCTAAAGACATAATGTATAAAATAATGTAGAAGCTCCTACTTACAAAATCTTTAAAAAGAAATACCCTAAAACAATTATAGCTTTTCAAATATGCTGCTGTTACACCTGGGAGAGTTTCATTGTACATGTTACATGAATAACTGCAGGAGCCCTTAAGAAAAAAATTGCAACTATCATAGACCATCATTCCTCATCAGTGGGTTTTTTTTTTTTTCCTGGAGGGAAGGAAAGCAAAAAGAGGGAAGATAAACAGGGCTGTTTTGAAAAGCTGCCCCAAGTAAAAATTATTCAATGTGGATTACTTCAGTAATTAGCCAAGTTATTTTTCCATTATTTTCTGAGCCTTGTGGAACTGGTCCATGTCTAACATAAACTCTTCTCCTCAACCAAAGTGTTGAGGAGGAAAGAAGGAAGGGCAAGAGAGGTTTGGAGGGGCAAATATTATTCAGAATACTTTCTCAGATCCAGCAGGTATTTCTGGATTCTGTCCCAGCTGGAATAAATTCTATGCCAAGTACAGGAGAAGGCTAAATAACAGCTGAAGTTTTAGGAAATGGAATAAGACCAAATTAATCAAAACCAACCATGTTTAAGTTCCAAAAGACACAAACAAAGCAAAGACTAATCTTTATTTAAAAAGTTCAAGCAAATCATTGTGCTGTGCACCATAAAGAGGAAAAATGTCAAATGATACTTTCTGTTGCATTGGTAGGGTGGGCAATTGTTGATTTCAGGTCACAATTGACCTGTCCTCACATCAGAATGATCCAATTGGTTGTCCCAGTCCCATCCTTTGAGATGACTAGTGAGAAGAGAACAGTTTTGTGGCGATGTCTGTATGGGTATGGGTATGGTGGCATTCATTCTTGAAAACAATGAATTATTGTATTTTTTTACCATTTTCTTTCCATTTTTACTTCTCATTTTCAGTCATGTTGTCAAACTTTCTGTTCCTTTCCTGTTCCATCTCTTCCTTTCACAATATTTTCCAATCTTTATTTTGTTTAAAGGTAACAATTTTCAATCATTTTAAGTTATTTTGCTAGATCTTCCTTCCTCCCAAATAATTATAAATTATTTGTGCTCTGCAGTCAGCCAGGGACAGTATGAGGGAAAATAAATTGAAACTGAATCCAGGAATGATGGAGATGCTCATTATTAGGGACCACAATTCCAGAGAAGGGTAGATCTGCCTCTTCTGAATGGATCTGAACTCTCTCCAGAATGATAGGTGCACAGTTTCAGGATGCTTCTGGCCCTGAATTTTTTTCCTAGCTTCCAAGAATGTCTTTTGGTTGACAATAGCATTGGTTGAGAAGCCAACGGCATCCCATTCTGGAAGAAAATTACCTTAAAATGGTGGCAGATGTACTGGCAACTTCCAGGCTACACTTTTATAATGCACTCTATATGGGCCTGCCTCTGTTCCAGAAATATTAGTTAGTACAAAACAGCAGGCAGTTTGGCCTTGAGAAGAAAGCAGAGACAGTGCTAGTTCTGAGCTTAAAGCACAGCACTGCCTGCCAATTAATTTCTAGACAAAATTAAAAAATTGGTTGTTACTTTTCAAGCATCTTTCTGTATGAATCTCCACACTTACTGACATCTTCCGAAGGGGATCACATGCTGCGAACATGTCTGATGATGGCCTTTTCTGCCACTTCCCAGTTCCTCAGAAGTCACTCCTTGCAGGGTAGAGGCTAGGATCCTGATTACCTTTTAATATGTTCCTTAGAATCTGTCTTTATGAAGAGGCTTTTAATTCTTGATTAATGGTTATTATTTAAATATTTATTTTATGTTTATTGCCCTTGTGAATGGCTATTTTCAAATAGCTATTTCAACTGATTTTTAATTTTGATTTTAAATATGTTTTCTTGTAAACTGTCAAGATACATAGTATTCAGTGGTATATCAAGTTTTAAAAAATATATAATTCTGTTTGCCTGCCTTCCTCCTTGACTTTCATCACTGTTAACAATATCCTGCCCCCATTCCATTTTGGCTGTACTGAATGGGGTATGTATGTGTATGTTAGTATTTGAGGCAGTGTTACTGAGAAAAGCACCAGTTGAACCCCCCCCCCCAAAGTATGCCACTTGGGGCCAAGCATGACCATCAGCCTCTAATGGTGTCCACACGTGCTGGCCCCCAAGTGGCATACCAGGGTGGGGTGCAATTGGTGCTCTTCTCAGCAACACCAAAGTGGCACAAAATGAAACAAGCTCTGAACTAATTTAAAGGGGCCTGCTTCCCAATTGTAGGCAGGGCTGGTTTCAGAGAATGAGCAAAGTCTATTCCAAAGAATAAAGAATTCCTGCTTCCTTTTTTAAAAATAATAATTTTATTCAACATTACAGTTAAAAAGCTAAACACTAATTCAAACTAAAATAAAAATAAAAAAGGAAAAAAATAGAAAGTGCAGAAAAGAAAAAAACAGAAAGAAAATAGAAAAGAAAAAAATAAGAATAAAGAAAAAGAAAAGAAATATATAAAGAAATGACTTCCCCCTTCATCACAACAAGTATAAACAATTTTAGTAACTTATCACCTTCTCTTAAAATACAGAAATGATATCTTCTTCCCATATCTCTTCTCCTATTTATAAATAAATCTTTAAAGCCTCATTGTTCACTCCTGGTCAGAAAAAGTGCATTAAGGGTTACCAGAAATAACAACATATCTATTTTAACCTTGATCAAATAACTTTATATTCCTTCCTTTTACTTTTAACAAACTTGATCCTTAATCCCTTCAATTAATGTCCTAGAACTTGATTACTTTTCATTTTTCCTTTGTCTCTTTTCACAAAATCCTTCAAAAATTTAATAGGTCACTTTTGTAAATCCAATATAGGAAAGTTATCCAGGTCACTCTTTTAGTTTTGTTATTTGTATATTCTCTTTAATTATTAAGACATCCGCCGGTTTCATTTGTATATCCATTGTAGCATCTTTTTCCATACCATTCTTGTAGCCTGTCATTTTTACATCTACTTGCAAATCAGTGTCAGTCTTGTCCAGTAAAACTTATTCCTCTTCCATAATATCTTTTAAACACAGTCTATCTATAATGGCAGACACTCTTAAATTAACTTTTGGATCCATTGTTCACAAATATCCTTCAATACATCCAGTGTTAAAGCATTTGCTCCATTCTGTATTAGTAAGTCAAATTTAAGTGTTCTTCTCCTTTAATTGTAATCTTTAGTTCCTTCTGGTTCTCTCTAGTGTCCAACCTTCAAAGTCCCATCCTATCTTTTTTTTTTTTTTTAAAGAATTCAAAACAACAGAAGTTTCCCACAGGAAGGATTCTTATAATTAATTTCAAAATCTTATTCCAAATCCATCTGGACCCTTAGTCCATTTATAACTTTCCAAAATCAACATTCTAATCACTCTTTTGCTGTTTATTCCAAAGAAAAGAAAAAGAAAAAGAAAGAAATTTTTAAAGTCCTTAAACTTGTATTTAAAACTTCTTTTGCTAAGGATTGAAGGAAACTCACCAGGTGCTATAAAACCTGTAACTCCAAAGGTTCTTAATAGTTGAAAAGCAGTTAAGAAGCAATTTCTGAAAGCGATTAAGAAATGAGGCTCGCCAAGCTTTATGCCTACATAGGCTACATTACAACTGTGGGTGTAGTTGGAATCCCTTGACTCCCAGCCACTTAACTCATAAGTTGACCACAAAAACCTCAGTTCCTGCAGTCTACTCATGAGGAGCAGCTGTCTGGAGCACAAGTGGGCAATCTCACAATTTCTTCTTTTTCTAGAGAGATTTTGCTGGCCAGAATTTGCTGTCTGGCTGCCAACGTCTACCTCAATGCCATGCCGGCTCCTTCAGGGACATCTAGTTTGCCATGAATCCTCACTGGAAGTGCAAGAATTCTTGCTTCCTGTATGATCTTTAAAGGCAAATAGTACAGTAGTAAATTTCTGAAATTTGAGCAGACACTTTGATTGAGCTGTTCCATTAAACAATCTAAACTGAGACAACCAAATACTGAAAAAACCCTGGTGATTTGAAAGCCAAGAAAAAATTCAAAGGGAATATATGAAGGTTATGTGGTAAAAATGTTCAGCTTCTCAAGCTAATTAGGGCTGCTGAGATTATGAGGCAATAGACCATTTCTAGGTCACAGTAAGTTTAGAGGCCTCTTTTAAAAAACAATTACAATATAAAGTTTAGCTGAATTGTTTTACAGTTCAGTAATTTCTAGTGCAGGTCATCTATTTAAGTTTATTACGGCTATACAGAGAGTGTGTAAAAACAGCAGGGGAAAACATGTTATGGATATTAGAATCTGTTGCTCAGGTGTTCTGGAGTAACCCTTTGACTATCTAGGCACAAAGGATGGAGTAGGCTCTGCCCCTGATTTATCGATGGGATTTTTGGGGGGGGGGGGATGCCAGAAGTCAGCATGCAACTGTTCATTTGGGATCTTTGTTCATTCTTTAGATTAATGTAGTTAAATCAGGCTGCAAAGCCTAATGTTCCATGTGTGTTCTCTCTACATATGAAACTAATTCTTAAAATTAGGTATTTTTCTGATGACACTTTTGAAATTTTCCCCGTCAGTTTAAAATTAAACAATAAACACAAGGATAATTTGAAGCCATGGATCTGCTTCATTTTTGTTTCCCTTGTATAGCCTATCTCTCTCTCTCTCTCTGTTGGTTCAGGTGAGAACATTTGTTCATCTTGCTCATGATCCTGCATTATCTAGAGCTGAATTATATGTTGTATTCAATTTGTAGCATGGAGCCTCTTCACAAAATAAAACACAATGTGAGGAATCACAGTTAGGAAATGAAAGATAATAATATCCAGCCTGTGTGGTGTGATCTTATTTTGAATTGGCGAGGTAGATATAAATACACTTCCATATGTAATTTGATTCTAGGTATGTTGATAAATCACCCCTTAATCAACACTATCAATACTTATTGGACACTAAGTGCTTTCATTCATCATTCCTTATTCTGGCAGAATATCCCAGAATCCATGTCTATCCTATATATTAATGGCTAATATTTATTAGTTAAACAGTCATTTGCAAATGTAATAATGATATACATGCTGTTTAAGTATGAAAATATTTTGCTTACTTCTCCCCAGTTATTAAAAAACACTGAACAATGGCTATAATCCTAATAAATTTACAAGTTATAATGATCTTGCTGGTGTAATTACATCTTGGGATAGAATATTGAAGTTTAAAAATGTATTGGCAATATTGCATTATCATAACCCATAAGTCACTGTACAACACCATTGTAATTATAATGGTATAAAAGTGAGGGAAATTAAGAGTATGATAGGAAGGATCAGACAGATGGCCAGCCAAGTTCACATTTTTACTTTTCCAAGATAAGGTTATGCCTGCTTCCCCATTCATTTAAAGTTTCAACAGGGAAAAAAATCCCAGACGTATTAGTGCAGAACTAGATCATTACCCAGCATAAGCTAATTCCTGTACATTGGGACATATAAAAGTACAATCACTCACTGATTCAATCAATCAGTTAAACCAATTTAGTCAATGGTGGGATTACCCGGGATTCTAAATAAGGTTTTATTTTGGAAAACTGGAAGAAAATAGGCCTGATATTAAAATACAGAAATATGTACGCATATCAGCCTAAATAGGAGCCCATCTGCTTATTATAAGAAGCAAAGGCCTGTTGCTTGGATCTGTGTTGCATTTTGAATTGAGATGCTCCATTCCCATTTGAAGTTACAAGTTCCAGACAACCCAGCAGAATCCTTCATTTGTTGTTTCCCACATCTTCATCTTCATCATATATGAATGTAAACCTTTCTCTAAGAATTCAGAGCTTCCTTAGAGGCAGAGAAATTCTCTTAACAGGATACAAGAGAAATGATGAAAGACAGTCACAGAAGTTGCTCAGTTCACTATCCCTTAACTCCAATTGGTCAAGAGGAACAAATGAATGTCTCTTGTATCTGTCTTTCTGATACAGGTGCAATGGAGTGGCTGTGGTAACTTACAAGATCAAACATTTGGATGATCAGACTGAATTTTCATTTGATCTCTTCTGGTAGTATTTATGGGTTTCTGATAATATTCCCTACTTTCTTGAAATATGAAAAGACTTAAGACTGAGGCTGGAGAGGTCAAGAGCTCCACTCTGGGGTCTTTGCCGAAATGTCCCTATTATGCCAGCAATTCTGGGCTGCTAACACAACCTAGACAGGCATTCACATAACAAAGCAGCAAGTTGTATTTTAACTATGAAAACTGTTTGAAGTTTGGTGAGAGAACTAGTATAAGACTGCAGGTGCATGAATTGGATGCTATCACTGTAGATGTGCACTGTCTCTGTAGAAATGCAGTTTCTCAGTCATTAAATATTTCAGGTTCACTGTGTGCTAATTGTGGCAGATAGCATGGTAACCCTGCCTTCAAAGCCCTAGTGGATAGGAATACATATTGACCAATCAATTGATTTGCATTACACAGATATTAAGCTGTCTTGCTTCCTGCTGTTATGTAATCTATCTGAATTTTTCATGCCACTAAGCTATAATAATACATCTACCTGTTTCCCTACTGCTTGCTATGTAATTTGTTTCTTTCATTTTATGTCTACTCAAATAATGTTCAGTGCTGCACCACATCTAACCTACAATGTGCAATGTTACTCACCCTTTGCAGAGATTGATCTGACATTTAACCTTCAAGAAAAGATTAATTTAATGAAGCATATACTAGAAATACATTGTAATGTCCTAACAACAAGGCAATGTGTTGCAATGGACTTATACTTTACCTGGCTCCCTTGAACATGGATACCAGATCAACAACTGAGAAGAATCTAATCAACTGGGCATTGGAAGGCAGGGAGAAAGTTACTTCCTCACCATCATTGCCCCAGCATTTCTAGCCCTGACTCAGCAGGATTAAACAAAAGAAAAGCTCCACATTTTGACTCAGTTGAGGTCATTCCTGGGTAGTTTGAGGAAAAAAGCCAAATCATTGAGATGGCTATCTTCCATGGAAAGTAAAGTTTGGAGTTATAGTCTTGGCCACTATGATATTTTTTTACTGAAGTGCTGGTAGGAATAGAGGAAACATGTGTTGAATGAGTTAATAAACAGACAACGACAGGTTAATAAATTGTGCTGGAGTTGGAACCTGATAAGGAATACACGCATAAAGTTACATAAAAGTACAAGATATGTCAAGGCTGAATATGAGGGGATAGAGAATTTTTGTGATAAGTTTCTTGTAACCCCTACAGTCAAAGAAAGAATGTTTATCAAATGGACATGATACTTGATCACATGTTCTGTGATGCTGGGATGATCCAGCAGTCAAGCCAAGGGAGTCCAGCATTGCTTATGAAAAACAACTGGAGGAAAGGAAAGTTTGAAGTCTCATCTGCCAATCCATCAAGATTCATCTCAGATATTGCTCTCTGGGGACTTCCATTCCCTTTTGTCACTTTGCCAATGACAAGAAGGGCCTTTTAGTATGTATGATCTGAGTGACTGAGAGAGTGATTTTTGTTTACATTACTAAAATAAAGCTTTTAAAATCTGGGAATCTTCAAAAATTGTTGGCTGGTATTCACTGACTTTGCTCTAGTGTTGCATACAAAGATTTCTAATTTTACAGGATGGGGCCAGCCACTGGTAACACCTGGCACTCTTATAGATGCCATTAGGCAGAACTGTGCTTTGTGTATGCATGAATTACTGCAGGAAGTTTTTTAAAAATGTAAGAAGGACTATAAAATGTTTTTCTTAAAAAAAAAATCCCTGGGTATAATATCAGACATGATTAATATTTTTTTATGAGATTTGACTGGTCCCAACCCTGTTAGCCTTCAGGAAAAGTTTGAGGACCTGGTTATTCCCTTGGCTTTGGGGCCAGAATGTTAGATAAGCCTTAATTATCCCTGTGATCCTAAATCCAGACATGGAACTTTCTGTTCTGAAGCCTTCCCTTTCTAGACATTACTCACACATGCTACTTTTCAGTTAAATTCAGCAATAACACATCCTAATTCCAACTCTAAATCCATTGCTGCTATTTAATCTTCTTCTGTCTTCCTTAAAACAGATAATCCTTAGGTCTCATATAAGAAGACAGGTGATATCAGTCTCTGCTTACTTGGGAACAGCACTGCTGGGGGCAGGAAGTTGGAATACTTAGTCCCAGTCCAGCCCACACACCCTGGATAGACAATAGGCCTTTTTGTCTGTTCTGAGCCACAGGGCTGTCTGACATTCAAAGGGTCTTAGGCGTCTGACACCTGTGCAGGTGGTGTCAAAGTCAAAGCTGGGGCAGTTTGCCTTCTTGCATTTCTACCATCTTTTGTACATCAGCAGCATTTCTGACTCGAGGCTTTTCTCTCCCCATGCTGACATTCCATTTTACATATTCAGCAATTGTTGGGAAAGGATGTATAAACATTGAAGCCACAGTGATACAAAAACCCATTAAGATCTATTTAGAGGCAATGAATTGGAAGCAGGTGTTTGCTACATATAGGGGCAACAACCTTAGAAAGCGAGATGAATGCTGAAGAGAAAGAAAACAAAAAGAGCTGACTTAAATTCACAAAGAGAACTATAATCAAGCCTTATCTATGTCTATTACGAGGAAAAAAAGACAAGAACAACAGCTATTGAAAGATTAAAACTGACTTTGTAAATTCCCTGTTTCCCCCTGCTGTTTACTTCGGTGAAATTTCTAAAGAATAATTGGAACATTTACGGGATATATTTATAATACCTCATTATCCAGATCTGCTTCAATTCACTGATTTCAATTTTCTTTTAGACAAGTGGTGTTTATCAAAGGACTTAGCATATGAATGCAAAGGCAGGGACCGACAAATGCAAAATATATACTTCAGATTTCACATCTTTGGTGGTGGAATACCCATAAAAAGCAATTCTTCCTTAAATGGTGTGCAAACCTCACCTCACATGTTGACCCCAATCTGAGTAATTAATCTCATAATGAAGTCTTTCATGGTGCATGTTGGCTTATTATTGCCTTTACTCTAAGTTAATAACATCACATAATTATTAGCATGGTATGGAAATGTTTCTATCTTTTTAAACAACATGGGCAGAAGATAAAAGAACATCAGGGATAATGATGATAGCACAATATGGCAGCTGCACTAAGTGGGGCCCACCTTCACCCCGGCACCTGCCAAATAAGCCTATTTAAAAACTAAATATTGTTTGAGATCATCCCTGCACATCCCACCCCTTCAATTGACTGCAGCTGTTTCGTTCCTTCTAAGAATTACATTCTGTTGTTTTGGGGACAGGAGATTAGGGCCTGAACAAATGCTATCTGGCAATGGGTCGCACCCATGGGAGCACTCTATCCACACGACTGTACCGAACTGTAGCTATGCCTATGTGAAATATCACCATGCCAACCATGAGCAGTCAGGCAGTGGCAGGGGGGAGATATTTAATGCTACACACAGATTTGCATGTTAAGGACAGTTAAATATGGAAAGGCACATATGGGATGTTTCCTATCTGGTTCCCAGCATGGTCTGTGGTGAGAGGTGCTATGAGTTGTAGTTCAGCAACATCTGGAGGAGTAGAGGTTTCCCATCCCTGCCTTAGAAGCTCATCTTATCTGTGAACTCCATAAAGGAATGCCAGGGCTTTTAAATTCCAGGCAGTCTTAACAGACTTTCTGTTTCGGCTAAACAAGGCAAATTTAAAAACTGCATCTTTCAGTGTACATAGTATCGGGGGGGGGGGGGGGGTTGGGGCTGAGTACGGAGTAGGACAAGGCTTCCTACACTTCCCACAAAACAACTTTCCTACACTTCCACAAAACAACTGACAGATAAAAATGTAGGTGGCAAATAGCTTTCTTCACTAGGCATTAGAAGCCCAAGGTATAATTTCTACCTTTAAAAAAGTAGCTTTGAAGGACTCCATTTTTCTCTCTTCTTTAACTATGAAAGTGGTCTTGCCCAGCTACTGCAATAGAATCAGACTAATTTTTATTCCTGCCCTCCTGGTCATGCAGCTTTCCAGGATTTCTGGAATTGTTGGACTACAGAGAGACTTTAGCTTGAGACAAGTGAAGCCTCCACCGTCTGACAGTGCAGAATTTAATCCAGATCTCACAAGAGAAGCAGAAGAGGCTGGCTGTGGGGAAGCAGGAAGGATGGGATTGAGATTATTCTCCCAAATCTCCATCTTGATGCTTTCCCAACCAAACCATGTGGTAATTATCTTAACATACCAACCACTGTATCAACAGTTTGTGGATAGAAATATCCTAGTAGATGGGAAGTTCCTTAAGAATGATGGATCACTAAAGGTTTAATTCACAGAAATATCCATTCTTGGTAGAACAGACAATGCTAGGGGACTAAAAGAGTGGGGCAGTTCTTTGATAGAGCCTTGTAAGTCATAATGTTCCTTGTACATATAATAAAAATTAAGCTGAAGGATAAAAGAATAGATGAAGCAGGAAAATGAGAAAAACTGACTATCAGAAATTAATTCCATGAACTGAATGAACTAAGAAAAAAAAAATTGAGGAGCCCAGTTTAATGGACAAGTTTTCTACAGAATTAGAAGTAAAAAAGTATGTTTCAGGTACTACTGTGCTCGCATTTGGTAGTAAGTAAAGGCAGAGGTTTATATACTAATTCTGAGTGTAATCAATTATTCATGAAAACCCATGCACACTCAGAAAAAAAACATGAAGTTACATGTTTTCCAATACATGAATTATGGTGGTATTCAAGAACACAAAAAACCAAACCCCTTTGCCAAAAAACAAAGACTTTCTCCTAAACCAGAGTTTCTCAACCTTGGCAACTTTAAGACGTGTGGACTTCAATTCCCAGAATTCCCCAGCCAGTTGGCTGGAGAATTCTGGGAGTTGAAGTCCACATGTTTCAAAGTCACCAAGGTTGAGAAACCCTGTCCTAAACTAAAGGAAAAAAAAAACAGAACAAGAAAAGACTCTTTCTCCAAAGCAAAGAAGGTCTGTCCCATTCCTTGTGCCCATATATGATGCAGTCCAAGAATCTACAATCCAAGCTTCTGGATTTTGTTTTGCTGCTACTGCTGTTGTTTAATATATGGAGGCAGTCTCTTTAGGACACACATATACACTTCATTTTATTAAACCATTTTTCAGGTTTACACAGCTGGCAGGATATTCATACCAAGTTATGCTTGGTTATTTATTTATTTATTTCTTTGTTTGTTTGTTATTAAATTTGTATGACACCCATCTCCCCCAATGGGTGACTCTGGGTGTCTCACAATTAAAAATCAAAAGCCTATAAACAAATTAAAATACCCCATAAATAATTAAATACTCAATCCATTAAAATCCTATAAAACAAACCCTATACATAAATATTAAAGACATTCAAGATGACGGGGGGGGGGGGGGTAAAATCAATTACCCCACAAGCCACTTCCATTGATGCGAGCCCCCATCCGGCCCCCAGCCCTTCTGGCATAGCCCGGATTTCACACCTTTCCTAAAGGCCATTTATATCTATTTATCAAATGTATATAGCTACCCATCTCATGACTCTAGGTGACATGCAATAAGACAAACAGTTAAAAATAAGTTTAAACAACCATTAAAAAAAATTAAACATCAACATAAATAAGACTGCAGAAGAGTGGACCAACATCCTACATCCGAGGTAATCATCTTGCAAGTTTCCTGTTTCCCTGTGCCATCCTAGGGGCACACATAACTGCCCACACGGCTGCATTTTGCACCAGTTGAAGCTTCCAGATGCTCTTCAAGGGCAGACCCATGGAGAGTGCATTACAGTGGTCCATCACCCTTCAAACATCAAAACATGCCATATTATCATGCAACGAAGCATAAATATAAGTGTTTTCTGTTTTCAGTTCCAATCATATTTTATATGGTAATATGTTATGTCCCAAGAATATTTAGTAATATATTGTGTCTCACTTTTTCTCCAAGGAGCTTAAGACAGTTTACAATGTTTTTCCCCTCACACCATTTTATCCTGACTATCCTGAGATAGTTTAAGAAAAAGAGGATGGTGAATCTGACAATATTAGTTTATACTGTGTCCAATTTTCCTTACCATACTCTTCGTATATTTTCATAACAATTCTCAATGTAATGCGAACAAATATATCCTTGATTATTTATTTATCTCTCTCTGAGAGAGCATACCTGACTAAAATTCCCTTGGTGTGTTTTATTATGTACACATTTTTATATCATTGTAGTATGGTTTTCTAAATAAGAAATACAGTAAAACCCAATTTCCACAAACTTACTCTTCTGGATTTTTTTAAATAGCGGACAATGCTCAGATTTCTTTTAAGATGTACTAAACTTTTGCCTGCATTAATAGAGTTAAGGTAGTCAGTTAAAGCCAGAAAAATTTATTAATTCAGATCTAGCTACTGGAATTTCTATCTCTAGATAAAATTGTCACGTACAACTTATTTTAACCCAGGAAAGAAGAGATTAAAAAGTTCACTTCATAATGATTAGGAAAAAAAGAATTTTGAAAAATATAGGGAACTTTTCAATAGATTGTGTATCTTAGAGCAAATCTGTCTTTATCCTACTAAGCCAGTTTTCATGGCACACAAACTTCATAAAGGACTCCATCTTGCCTCTGGGCAAAGAGAATGATCCTGCTGTGCTTGGTTAAAAAAACAAAAACAAAATCCAATCTATCAACAGCAGAGTAAACTACTATTTATACTGGTGCACTTGATTGTGAATTTATAGGTTAAGCTGCCAGAACTTCATCTATTCCTAATACTGATGATGTGCACTTTTATTACAGAAAAACACTGCTACATGTAATTTATTTTCTTAAGGAGTTGATATGCATAGTTGGCATCATATCAGAAAGTGTAAGTTTGTTTGTTTCCACTAGAGTGTGCTACTTGCACAGGCAACAGAAAATGCAGCCCTTTTGCATTTAATCTTACTTCAAAACCCACACAAAATAATAGGTGGATGATACCGTCATTAGGGTTGATCAAATGAACACAAGCCAGGTTTCTTCTCCTGCAGAACCCTGCATCAAACATGGAGTAACAAAGATGGATGTTTAAAATGATACTTCTAGTTCTGTCAGCTTTCACATAATAGACAATTGACTAAATGCAGACTATTTAATTATGTTTTGTATCAGATTAAACCAAAGGACAAAGGACAAAAGAAATAGCAGCTCAAAAACTCAGCATCCATAATAAGTGAGAGCATAAAACCTGCATGTATTTTTCTATTAATTAGACTGGCCCTGATAAAGACCCTAATAAAAGTATGTGATAATGTGAGTAACCTTGAATTCTGAAATCTTTTGCATGAATATGGAGGCGAAGATAGTTGCTGCATGTGATAAATGTACATATGATTAGAGTAAAGCCTGCATGAGGATAAACTGAATGCTTAGGAAATGATTCAACACTGAGACAGCAGGAAAATAAGGATATATGACGTCCCCTTGGGTGCTGAATGTATTTATGGATGCCTGTATAAGGAATGCTTGTGGCTCCATTACAGGTGGGCTGGTTGGGGACACAAATGTCCATCTGTTTTTGTATGTAGATGGTGTCATGTTGTTGGAGCTAAGAACCTGAACGATTTGCAGCAAATTTAGACTGTATAATGCAACAAATGCAAATGGATTTGAACGTCACTGAATCAAAGACCAAAGTGGTTGGGTTTGATGGGAACAACTGCAGATTCTACAAAAATAGCAAAAAAGTAGAGCATGTGGGTGGATTGGTCTACCTTGGTAGAATGTTTACTAAAATGGGAAGAAGGATGGATGGAAATATTTTAAGATGGGCAAATGCTGATAGAAGAGTGATAGCATATGGCCTCTTGTAAAATGCAGACACAACAGTTGAAAGAAGCACTAGTAGCTATGTACATGAGAAGCGGGCTTCTGCCCCCATTGTTATATGAAAGTGAGAACTGGACATGCCAGGAGAAACACAAAAGTAAGTTCAGTGCAGTGGGAATGGGGAACTTAAATGTGTATGTGGTAGAACAAGAAAAGGTAGATCAGGAATGAATGAGTGTTGAATGCGTATGGAGTGAATACCAAGGTGAGTGACCACTATGAAAGAAGTACACTGAGGTGATTGGTCATATAGAGACAGAGCTATTTTCTATGGATTTTGAGTCCTCCCCCCCCATGGAGCAGTACAACTATAACTACTCGTTATTCCTATTTATTTTATTTCATAATTTATTTAGCAACTATCATTAGTAGCCCTTGAGACAGAGACAGACAGACAGATATGATTCTGAATTTACATAGGGCAGAAACCAAACTTTCTGAGATTTTGGGGGGTAGGGTGGGGGTGAAGTATATCAGATAAAGCTTTCAGCAATATACCAACCAGTATTTTGAATCCTAGTAGTTGCATACTGTGTACAAGATAGGAGTTTGGGATGACCCATGCATTAAAAAAGCAATTAATTAGGAAGACATTTTTCTGATTCAGCAACTGAGCAAAGCAAACTCACTGCACAAAAAATATAAATTAAGGAAAGGGACTTTTAAGAATTTAATTACCAAATGAGAGAGGCAGGAGATTCACAAGCTTTGGACTTATAAGTGTTTGTAAAATTAGGAAAACAAAATTATGGAAAAATACTATTCTCTCTCTCTCACTCTCTCTCACTCTCTCATGCTCTTTGCCGAAAAAGTGATTGGTTAGGGACCAGATCTAAGCAAAAGCCGGGCTGCTGACTGTATCAGCGGCCATTCCATTCCATCCCATCAAGGTCCTGCTATTTTCCCAATCAGTTTGGGTATTAATTTCCACATATTTAATGGAATGGGAATTAGGAGAATTGCACCATTTTCTAATGCCATTACTGCTGCCTGTCTTGAATTTACCTAACCAGCCAACACATTTTCACAATAAGTACAGCAACAAACAGAAGCCAGAGGCCTCTTTAAGCCATGTTGCCCCAGTGCAGCAATGCATCTGCCACACTGAATGGACATTGCCCTGGATAAATTGTTGAGGGTGGTACTGGAGTGAGAGAGGGTGGTGGCTTCATTCTTCCTTAGGAAACAAAATTACCTCTGCCTGTCTTTTCATCAAGAACTCAAATTCATTCATGTATATTCTCATATTCTTTTAATTTCATTTAACTTTCATTCTTATCTTGTGATGTGATGTGATGTGATGTGTTGCTGAGAATCAGGTGGTATACAAGTTTTATTATTATTACTATTATTTCTAGCATATATATACTGTTGGCTGGAGATCTCTCTCTCTCTCTCTCTCTCCCTCCAGCCAACAGTATAGGTGTCATTGTATCTTTGAGCAATACCTCTTTATTATTTAGTTGGTTGGTTGGTTGGTTGGTTGGTTTATATGGTCACCATATAATTGCCTGGTAATTCTGCATGGCTAACAAAGATTAAAATCATCAATTGCAAAAGAAAATAAAACATAGTAAAATAAAGCATACTGCACTGGGGACCAGACATACAATTCATATAGTTACAACTGGGGCTGGCACCTGGTCTTCAGGGCAGTTCTAAAGGCTGATAGAGTCAGAGCCAACTGAAGTTCGGGGGAAAAGGATGAAGTTGGTCCATAAGACAAAGGCTGTGATAGAGAAGGCATAGCTCCTGGATCCCATAAGGTAATTGATGGGACTCAGAGCATGCTAACTCTGCTGAGTATATTATTGAACAGGAGAGATAATGGGAGGCACACAGTTTCACAAATATGCAGCCCTGGTTCCATGAAGGGCTTTAGATGACTACCAGCACCTTGAATCACATCCAGAAGCCCACCAATAACCAGTGTAGCTCACGCAGTAGCGGAGTTACATGGACATACCAAGGTGCACCACCATATTTTGGACTACCTAGACCTTCTGAGTGATCTTAAAGGGCAGTCCCATGTTGAGGGCATTACAGTAGTCCAGACAAGAGGTAGCTAAGGCATGAATGACTTATTAGGATGTTTCCTTCTGCCCACCATCAGATTGTCAGAAAACAAAATATCAAATAGAGTTAAAAAATGCCCCATTTGGCTAGTTTTTGGAGAACATTTCTACTATAAGAAGCATGCCATTGCAGTAATAATTCTCCTGAGTGGAACTAACACATAGGTAAATTTGAGTGCCTAAACCAAATGCATAGGTATGTATTTATTAGGAGGGCACAATCATGGCCTCCTTGATTAAGAATGAACCATGCAGTTCCATTCTGTGTTTTGTACTCTGAGCATTTGATTACATTATACAGTTTCTAATATAAAAGTCAAATATTTCAGACCATGAAATATGTATTGGCCACATGCACAGAAGTTTGCTCATATATACAGATTTTCTTACCAGATAGAGTGAAAATGTTAATTCAGTTACTTTCTTGCCTCTGAAACTTAAATTATTTTATAAGATAATGTGAAATAATATGCTCTGTTTTTAACTATCACTTTTTATATAAACCACTGCATTACTGTCTATGATTCTGTAATAATTGCAGTTAACTGCTTGATGTCCTGTTTGTTTGGTCCCATTAGTAGCTAGACCGCCCATACTTTGCCAGAATCAACAGGAAGAACCTTATGCCATGTTCCAGGGTAACTGTCAACTTCATATCTCTCATTCTTCTGCAAAAATTGCATGTAGAACAGGGATGAATTTCACTGTACCCACACTTTATCTAGATACCCTTTTATAAGCTTGGGTGCAATCAGGCATTAACTTTTGTCACTTAAGTGCTAAAGTTGAATCATGGGGCTTGGAGAAAAAAGATACACGTAAGTCCACTACTGTTGTTACAAGCATACAGGGCAAGAACCACAAGCACAACAGGGTGTGATGGGACCAGCAAAGAAACCAGTTTGAGTTGAAATAACAAACAAGTATCCTAGATAAGCATACACTTGATTAAGATTTGCCTTGCAGATGTACAGCATCTGTTTTATTTTTTGTCTTCTTGCAGTAAGCATTGCATTCTGGCTTTCTTGCCCTCTTGCCCATACATTGCACATCACTTATGGTCCTTTACGGTAGGATTCAGCTGTACAAAATGTTTCCCCATTCAAAAACACAAAGATCTTCCCGAATGATCCAAAACTTGAAAGAGCTAAATCTTGAAGCAATATGGATAGCTACCTTATCTGTGCTACTTTTTGCACACTTACTCACAGATTTGTGACTGTGTGAGTCAATGACATTTTTAAATTTACTGCCTGTTTATCCACACAAAAAGATGCAAGAATTACATCCTTTTGTATCCAAAAGGCCATAGATATTTACATATTGTATTTTGTTGTGTCAAAGCCACCATCTCAATAACCTTTTGCCTGCCCTGTGATCTTAGCCTTGTGTAAATTCAATTTCTTTATTACAGTCTTTAACTAGTACAAAATAAAAGCATAAAAAAATAAGAACATTAAAAATCAGAAAAAATATCATTGTATTGGCCTGTGTCAAATAAAACTTTGGGCCCTATTACCTCATCCTTGGGCCAAACTCTGCTGTACAAGCCACAGCACAAAATCTGGCAACATGAAAAGGGATAGCTGAATCTGTATCTTTCAGTTCTACCCGGTCTATCAGTCACGAGTAAAGAATAGGGGTGGCACAATTAATTGGTAGAATAAACAATACAATAAAACATTTATTAGACTCTCAGATTCCCTCACAATTTCTCAAGGACAAGTCCAGGCTTCCATAGGAGAACTATATCTACCTTTATCATTTACTGATAGTAAAATTTTGGTGAGCTAACATACAGGCCCAATGCTACCTGAGAGTGGCCTGTTGGAAAAAATTCAAATGTCTACCAGGATAAGCATTTTTTTTTTTTAGTTTATGCTTTGTTCATTTTTTTGCAAACCCCAAAGATAATAAATGAGAGTAGCCAATGCATTTCTCTGAGCACTGCAAATGTTATGCCTGTCATGTGTTCTCCAAAAGTCATTTTCAAGTACTTGTAACTGGACACCTGATCCATAATATTCCATCTATTTACCATTTATGATTCAAAAACCTTTTGGCAAAAACCACTGTTTTAAACCTGTAAGTTTTCTTGCCTGTTGTTAAGTACCTTAGGCCTGGGGCTCTCCTCTCACCCCTGTAAGAGATCGTGACAAAAGCAGCAGCATCCCTGGGGGAGGGGGGACAAAGGGGGATCAGATTGATGGAAGCCGCATTGTGGCATCACAATGCAAGCCCCACCCCTTTTCTGCATGAGTGCATGCTTTGTAATGCTGCAGTGCTGCTTTTGTCAGAAGGATGCCATTGGACAAGAGACGTGCATCTTCAACAGAAGAAACATATCTGCCAGCTATTCTGGGAGGCAGGGTCTGTGTGTGAAATTTCACACTATCAATCAACCAGTTAATTAATGTACAGATTAAATAACAATGGAGGTAAAATACATTCCTGTTTCACTTTAAGCTCATGTAAACGACTGGCATTCCTTCCTTCCTTTCTTCTCTGCTAGGAGGTGTAGAGGTTAAGGCACCAGGCTAGAAAGTGAGGGATGTGAATTCTAGTCCTGCCTTGGGCCCAGAGCCAGCTGGAGGATCTTGGGCTGATCACTCTCTCTCAGCCCTAGGAGGGAGGCAGTGGCAAACCACTTCCAAAAAACGTTGCTGAGGAAACTGCAGGGACTTGTCCAGGCAGGACAACACTGACTCAACGGCACACACAGACCATGGTATTACAGTACCACAAGTACAATATCAGATGAGCAATGTTAAGAAGAAGAATTAAACTGAACAGTATCCCATAAGAAGCTGAGGGAGATGCAGGTGAGATGGGGGCTCATTTGCATCCCATGTATTTGAAATTAGCAGGATGAGCCTATGGGAAAGTGCATCTGTTGATAGTGTATGCCTACTAAAAAGTAGGATATAAAATGTAAATATAAAGGGATGAGTTTGTTTTCTTCTGGCCAAGATATCAAAGAACAACATGGTTCCTGGAAGAGAAGTCACTGAGAATCAAGGCTCTACCAGTCTCTTCTCTGACTACAGACAACTAATGTGTCTGTCCATCTCTCTGTTGTTAAGGCATCAGCATGGGGTTCATTCATTTTGAATAACCTTATGTTCTCATTATTCTTTGTAGCACTGCTTGACAATTCGTCAGCCTCCCAAGATGGAGGCCTGAACCTCTGATTGCATTTTAAGCCTTTTACAACTTCATGCTTTCCTAATAGAAATCTGAATGGGTTAATAGGGCACTACTTTTTGCAGAATTGCTGTTTGATTTGATGTGTCTTGACATGATTTATATGGCTTCTATATGACCTAGAAGCAGAGCCTCATGAACAGCAGTTAAAAACAAGCAATACATTGAAGGTCATCACCTGAGCAAAAGGCAGCCTGATTGAATCCTATAAAATATGACAGCCTCCTCCTTTCTACTATTATTGCTTAAGTACCTCAGCAATGTTCAAGTGCACTTTGAAATCAAAACATCATGAAGCTAAGACTCTTTCGCCTGTGATCATCATGCTTTTTCTATGCTGCACCCAGCTGAATCAGATGTCACCATATAGCTAACGGCACTTCCACATTAGTCCTCAATGTCAGTTGTTTGAAATCACAATAAAACTAGTTGCTGCTGTTGCTGATGCTCTGAAGGATGAGGCTCTGTGGACTTACAACAATTTCTTTCCCTTCTTTGCAGGAAACCCTGTGTCATCATGCTTCTCAGCTCCTGGGGTAAGCTTGAAGAGGAGATTTTGTTGATGAGAATCAGATAAATGCATACACTAGGAAGTAAGGATATGGAAGGAGTGGGAGAAGCATGGAAGTAGCATTTTATTTCCCTTTTTCAAGGAGTAGGAAGTGAGGTTATGATTGTTACTTGAAGACCTATAGCTGCTAAGGGTAGAGCAGTGGCATTTTAGCCTTGGAGGGTCAGGGATTAGAAATAGTGATGCTGTAGACATTCTCCACCCAGTCTCAATCCTCCTCAAGGTCTGTGAAATGCCTGAACCTGGCGGTGGTTGCTCCAGGAAGCACAGGAGAAATAAAGAAGTCTCCATGCAAAGTGCTTGGTGTGACTATGTGATCTCTTGGCCACCTTGTTCATTTTTACAACCCAAGTATTTAAAAGATTTTACACGTTCAATAAACTTATCATTGATAATCCATCTAATTGGAGACTTAAAATGCTTCCTAGAAAATATCAAGACTGGAGCCATCAATTTCAAGATGTTCTCTAGCATAATAAAGCAATAAAGCTTTAAGACATCTTTGGAGGCCCACTTAGGTAACAGACAGAACAGCTTCATTGTCAGTGTAAAGAAGAATAGAAATGGGTTGATGGGCAAAGGATGGAGGATGATATTCTGCCTTGGCAGAACCTCAATGATGCCATTAATGTAGAAATTAAACAACAGTGGGGCAAGGATGCAGTCTTGTTTGACACCTTTGCAAGTATAGGTTAACTCACCTAAGTGGCTAACCTTGACTTGGATGGTAGTACCATAATATAGTAATATAATTAGTTTAAAGAGACATTGATGAATCAAAATGGCAGTTAATTTTCTCTAGAGCCTTTCATGAGATACTGATTCAAAGTCTGCCCTTAACTCTATAAAGGCAACATGAAGGGCACCTTTAAACAAGATATATTTCTTGGTAAGATGGTAAAATATAACACATTGGTCCATGATAGAATGACCATATCTAAAGCCAGCCTGATCAGGGCCAAGATGTTCTTGAAGGACATCCAAGAGTTTTAAAATATACAAACCTGGCACATGATTTCGGCTTATGGATAAAAAACTAAATTGATGTTAATTTGCAGAATCACTTCTATCACCTTTTTTAATATATTTGAAGAATGATAGAATTAAGTCGATCATGAGGGATGTGCAAGGAATGATTTATAGCTGTGAAAAGAGAGGCTGGCACAGCGGTCCACCATATAGAATTTAGTTTTAAGAGTTCTGGTAAAACTAAACCTTTGCCTGGGGCTTCATTATTTGTCAGTTGAGAGATTAATTGTTGAACCTCTGAAGGTGAAACTGGGAGTCATTCAGGGCAAAAGTCATCAAGAAACTAGAAATGGGGTTTACTGCCTTGAGATTCAGTAAGACCATGATAATACTGAGTCCAAAATTTGACAGATTAAGTTATTAATATTACTGGAGTTAATTCTGGCATGAAATTGGGAAACAAGGAGTCAAAACATACAGTCGTTTTTGTTGATTACCATCTGTTGGATCCTAGTCCAATTCTCTAAAACCCAGTTTTCCTTTTTATCTTTTAAAATCTTCTTACACCCTTTTTTATAAGAGTTAAAAGTTTCACAGGAGAAGATAGAATTACCTGTGCTTTAGCTGAATTGCACCGTCTGTCATACCAGGGTTTGGATTGATTATTAAGTTGCAGTGAATAAGGGAGCTGGACAGGCTGTAAATATTTTGGGGCAAGGCTGAAGAAACTTAGTCTGATAGAGATTGTTTCAAGAGGGTCACTGGCTACATCTATGGACTGTTTCAGACAACCAGCCAGTGGGGCAGCAAACATTTGAGATGAGTCTCTGGACAGTCTGCTAGATCAAACTGGTCTAAGATACATATCAGTGGGGAATGAATCCTTTATTGGTAATGGCAGTTTGGGTTGGTTAGATTAAGGGCAAAAAGACCCATTATTGGTAAGTGGTCACTCTCTAGGTGACATTGACATCTTTACAGTCGGGGCAAAGCTGCTGGTAATTAACATATTGTCTAGAAAAGTAAAATTACCTTCAGAGTCCACTAGTGTAGTTTAGTATATTTAAATCAAATTTCATTGCCAATAAAAACAGTTTACAACCGCTTGCATTTATGCCTGGATCTTTCTATTTCCCAGAGGCCTCCCAAATGGAGGAAGAACATAGAATGTTGTAATGCTGTAAAAGAACTTTGTTATTGTTCCCCAGCCTGGCATTAAAGTTACCAACAATTATTACTATTGAATTTGGGAACTGGGAGGTTAAAGTTAAGAGTCAGGATAAACTTGGGAGATATGATTATAAGGTAAGAAATAAACACTTATCAGGAGCAGATTAGTTTGATCAACTTTCAGAGCAATAGCCATGGCTAATTGTTCACAAAAAGTAGCAGGTAGAGCATCGGGGTGCAGCATATCATAAACTAAGCTGTTAACTTCCCCAGATGGTTGGCCACTCTTCTGTTAGGTCTAGTGAAAAGGGAGTAGGGAGTAAGAATTGTAGCTAACCAAGTATAAGAGTTCTATATCCCAGGTCTCTTGTAGAAATAATATTTCACATTAGTTGAAACAGTCTACACATTCTGGGCTGGATTGTTTGGAATGCCATCCCATGAGGCAAAAGACTCATGTTGTGGGAGGATGGTGATGGTAGTCCCTGAGAAGAACCAGAAGTAGAAACATTCATAAAGGTTAAATCTGCAGAGTTAGGAGGAGTCCAAGCAGATAGAGGACAAGGACATTAGGGGTGGATTTTGTCCTTAAACATGTAGGATGAAAGTATTTTTTTTAAAAGAGAGTCCCATTTTTAATTAAAAAAATTAGAGAGTCCCATTCACAGTATTATTTTGGATGGCAAGCATAATTCAAGTTGATAGTAAGAAATTCCTAGTTTCGTTCAGCTGGTAGCAGCTATTGAGGGAAAATGTGCACAGGGGAGGTGGTTACCTGGAAACTCTGGAATGGATTATAAAAGCACAGCTCCCCGGGTGACATCATAGTCACCAGCCCAATGAAGTAGGACTGATTGGTGGAAGATGAAATGATGAATGAATAAGAGTTAATGCTTATTTGAGTTGAAAAATGTTTTCTTGAGTTTTAAAATCCCATTTAAAAGGATTTTACATTGTTGGTAAGCTGAGTCACTGGGGTGACCAGGCCTGCAAAGTTAGGAATAAATTTATGGTAAAAACTGGCAAATACCAAGACCTTCTTTTCATACTATCTCTGATAGTGCAGAGGAATTCCCAAGACAAAACTGACTGTACTTTAGCAAGATCTACCTTCAGAAGAAATATGGTAGCCTATGTAATTATCACACAAGAATGACAAATGTGCATTTCTCTAAGTTAATATAAAAACTGTTGCCATGTAAGTGTTGAAGAACCACTCAAGGTTAATCATAATGGAAGGCAGGGTCCTCAGAGTGAATCAGCATATAGTCTAAACAAACTATTAAGAAGTGGTTCAGAAAATCATATGATTCATAAATCTTTGAAAGTCTGATTGACTACTTATCAGTTCAAAGCATATTACTGTATACTGTATTCAGAATTCCCACAGAGAGCCTCAAAAGCTGTTAAATATCTGTGCCTCTCTTATATAAAAACTTGATTACAAGTCCTTGAAATCCAGTTTAGTAAAAATTAATTTCTTCTGCAAGTGTTCTAAGAATTCAGAAATGAAAGGAAGAGATAGTAATTCCTCATAGTTATAGATTTCAGAAGCCAGTAGTCATGGACTACCCATAGAGAGCCATCCATTTCTTTGACAAAAAATGTAGGGGGGACCAGTGGGAGAAAAAAATGGGAAGATAAAACCTTTCTGTAAGTTTTTGTTGATATGCTCAATTAGGGAGGTCAACTCTGCATTCTTCATTGGACAGATAAGAACACTGTGCAGAAATCTGCAGGGATCAATTTGAAAGTGCAATCACAGGACCAATGGGAGCAGGATCTATGCCTTTTCTTTTCAAAACACATTTGCACAGTCCAATATTTGGCAAAACTGGATAATTTACATCTTATGAATGTACATCTTGTGAAACAATAACTTATATGGGTCTGAGCCCTTGCAGTCTATGAATATTGCATCTGGAGAGTTGAAAGTGATGTCCTCATGGTCCCCGTGAATATGTGGACTTTGAGTCAGTTCACTCCTTGAACTATTGAAAAATATAAGGAGGCATTCCTCTAGTCTTCCAACAATGCCCAAGCAGATATCGATTAACACAGTCATTGTATCTGGGATATCTTGATGAAGTAACACATGTTGTATTTCATCAGACGGTTCATCTGAACTAGTTAGTTAAGCCTCTTTCATCCCAACCCATATTCAGTGAATAACTGAAACACTGTAGCATATTTCTGCACTTATCTTTTTTTAGGGGTGGATCTCATGGTTGGCTTTCAGTTGTTTGACAGGATCCTAAAAATTAACTCTCTGGTGTGTTTTGATATTAGCATAGTTGTCCAAATCAGGGCTGGCTTGAATAAAAATTGAGCTTGCCTACTTTGCCACTCACTCAGTCATTAGGCTTAACACTAATCCTACACAGGCTTGATAGGTGGGTAATTTCTCTAATCTCAGGGACATGTATAGCTCATATTGAATGACAATGAAAGTAAAATTGCTTGGATTCCCATCTGGCAAGGAAATAGGCAGTCTGAACTGGAGGTTGCAATGATAGCAGCTGTAGCTGCCTCTGCTGGTTTGTGAAGGATGCTTGTAATGTCAAAAAAGATCTTGGGATTGTGTTATGCTCCAGTTGGGAGCTATTGTTCAATGCATGGCTGGGCTGAATTTGTGTAACAGAGGAAGATTCCAGGAAGAGGACTGCAGACTGCTCATCATGAAGAGAAGGATCATTGCATCCAACAGTGTCCCACAATGGATGCTCCTGTTCTGGCCTTACAGCACAGAAGTCAGAAGTCTGCCATTGGGAAAACCACAGCAAGCCAGCAAGTGCTATAACTGCAGGATTGCTGGTGACCAGAATTTACCATAGAAGAGGAAGAGGAAGAGGAAGAGGAAGAGGAAGAGGAAGAGGAAGAGGAAGCAGCAGCAGCAGCAGCCACGTGTCTTTGTGGTGAGGAGCCCAGACAGTGGGAGTGGGGTCAGTCTGAGACCTGATTACTGTCCAAATGCTGAATTTCTCCCATTTACAGCTGAGCCTTTTCCTGCTATATACTTTGGAGACTTTGCCATCCTTCCATTCTTAGTTCACCAGTCCATCTATTGTGCTAGACTATCTGCTGGACCCCAGGGATTTGGTAGCCATAATTCTCATCCTCAACCTGTACATGATGGCACTCCTCCTGAAGTGGTAGGAAAAAGAAGAAGGCAATCAAGCTTTTAGGTCACTGGCAATCTATCAGCAGAATTTTCTGGTCGCTCAGCTCAGCATGGCTTGACTAGATTCTAGGTTTTTACTTGGATTAACGTTCTCAGAAATGAAACATGGCATGCCTATATAAGAATCTTTATTGCATATTAGGAAGGCACCATTAAACCAGTTGACTGCCCTCTGTCAACCTGAAGGTACCATTTTCATACTTTTTCATACCACTATAGTTTAATTCTGCTGTCCTTCCCATAGTTTAACAGACTTTTTCTAATGAGCTTCTTAAGATTGAAGCTGAGCAACTGTTGGTTATTGATATAACCAACAAATTTGTACCCCCTAGTGTAACGAACTGCCACCTGTTGATCCCAAATCCAGTAACTTTCCTTGCAACCAATATTGATTCAAAAGAAAGTTCATTTATTGAGAATAAATGTACAGATCCAAAGCATTGCTGAGACTGAGCAAAAGCGCGCCAAAAGCTGTTTTTCTTACTTCTCCCCCCTTACATCGCCCTTAGTTCTTGGTCTCCTGATTCCCTTGCTGGCATGGCCTTGAGCATGCCAGAGCCTGTGATAAGGAGCCATCTGCTTTAAACGGTTTCTCATTCCTTCTCTCCCCCCACTTTTACAATGGCAGAACCGCAGCATGTAAAAAGCCATTTTTTAAACTAGCCGTATAATAATCTATTATAAAATCTTGCAAGGATTCTGACATGCTGCCCCTCCACAAAAGAGGATGTCAGTCAGATGATTCCTCTTCTTCACTCTAAGAAAGAAAAAGCAAAGAGAAACATAATACAATAACCATTCTAATTGTTAAGGCTTTGTAGGATAAACATCATAAATTTTTTTAACTAAATGTGGAGCCTTTACATGTTTCTTGTCAACCCATTCAGCCATTGATTTGGGAAAATGTTTCCACTGAATTAAAAATTGAACCCCCCTCCCCCATGCTTTCTACTGTCCAGTATCTCTTTAACTTCAAAATGTTGTTGTCCTTCAACCATCATTTGTTTAGGAGGTACTGGGGAGGGATGCCATTGAGATGACTCTTATAGGGTTTAAGCAGGTCGCAGTGGAATACTGGATGGATTCTTTTAAAGGTAGCAGGCATCTGTAATCGTAGTGAAACTGGATTAATTACTTTATCTATAACAAAAGGCCCTACGAATTTTGGAGCGAGCTTTCTGGAAGGTTGTCATGATTTAAGATGCTTGGTAGATAAAAGAACCTTATCTCCTACTTTCCAGTCTTTTTCTGGGGTTCTCTTAGCATCTGCAAATTTCTTGTACGTTGCTCTGGCCTCCTTCAACGACGCAGCAATCTGAGGCCACACTTGTGTTATTTGTTGGACCCATTCATCAACTGAAGTGACTTGAGTGGATTGTTTAGGTAGTTCTGGGATGGGTACAAAGTCTTGTCCTGTAGCTATTTTAAAAGGGGTGAGGCCAGTGCTTTGGTGCACTGCATTATTATAAGCTACTTCAGCAAACGGTAACAGTTCATCCCAATTGTCTTGTTGGTAGTTAATGAAACATCTCAAATATTGTTCTAACACTGAGTTCAGACGTTCGCATGATCCCGCCGTCTGGGGGTGGTACCCTGAACTCAAGCCTTGCGATGCCCCCAGTAGTTTTAGGAACACCCTCCAGAACTTGGCAGTAAACTGGACCCCGCGATCCAAAATTATTCATTCTGGGACACTATGAGCTCGGTAGACGTGTTGTATAAATAACTTAGCCAGTTTGGGGGCTGATGGAAGGGATTGGCATGCCACAAAATGTGCTTGTTTGGAAAAAAGGTCTGTAACTACCCAAATAACAGTCTTTTTGTTGCTTTTAGGCAGGTCTACAATAAAGTCCATGGAAATTTGCTTCCAAGGAGCCCCTGGGTTTGCTACTGTTTGTAAAAGCCCCATTGGTTTGCCCCCTCTCTTTTTGGCCATTGCACACATGGGGCATGTAGCTAAATATTCCCCTACATCTTTTCTTATTGTTCGCCACCAAAATTGACGCCTGAGTAGATGTAATGTTTTCACAAAACCAAAGTGCCCAGCTGTTTTGCTGTCATGACTTCTTTGCAAGACCCACTTTCTAGCGTCTGCAGGGACATACAGCTTATCTTGCCACCACCATGCCCCTTGTTCGTTCACTAGCAATTGGCTGTTGCTTTTAAACCAATCATCCTGAGCAATCTGGGCATTTAATTTTTTCAACAACTCTCCTTCTGGTTGTTCTTCACCCCTTTTTTTCTGAGCTCTAGTGACCACTCTTAGGGCTGCTTGGGTACATGGAATTACAGGAGCGACTACTTCCTCCCGCTTGCTGTTGTGTTGAGGCAATCGAGACAGGGCGTCTGCCAGAAATTTTTTTTCCCCCAGGAATATACGTCAGGGAGAAGTTAAATCAATGAAAATATTGTGCCCATCTCATTTGCTTGGGTGACAGCTTCCTCGGTGCAGTCAAAGCTTCTAGATTTTTGTGATGAGTCCAAATTTCAAAGGGATGGGGTGATCCCTCTAACAAGTGTCTCCAGCAAACTAACGCCCAGCGTACTGCGAACGCTTCCTTTTCCCACACCAACCAGCATCTCTCAGTTTCTGAAAATTTCCGGGACATGTACGCACATGGAAACAGCTCCCCCCCCCCCGCCCCCTTCTGTAACAATACAGATCCCACTGCCACATCCGAAGCGTCAGCCTGTATGACAAATGGCTGTTCTGGATCAGGGTGCTTTAAGATCGGTTCAGCCGTAAACAGACACTTTAAACTTTGAAAAGCTTCTTGGCACTCCTTAGTCCAGGCCAAGGGGGCTCCAGGTTTTGATGCCTTTGCTTTGTCCTTGCCCTTGGTTTTCAACAAATCGGTGAGTGGGAGTGCTACTTGGGCAAAGTTGGGTATGAATTGCCGATAGAAGTTAGCAAAGCCCAGGAAACTTTGAAGCTGATGCCTGGTTTTGGGAGCCTCCCAACCTGTGACGTCCCTCACCTTGACCGGGTCCATTTAAATTCCCTGATGCAAAATTCTATACCCCAAATAGTCAATTCACTGTTTATGAAATTCACATTTGGAGAGCTTGGCATACAACTGAGCCTCTGGTAGCTTTTTTAGTACCTTCCTGACCAATTGTACATGTTGCTCCATGGTCTCAGTGTAAATCAGGATATCGTCCAGATAAACCAACACCCCCTGGTATAAATGCTCTTGTAACACCTCATTTATAAGTTGCATAAACACCCCCGCTGCTTCTTTTAATCCGAACGGCATTATTTCATAACGGAAACACCCCAGGGGCATGTTAAAGGCGGATTTCCATTGATCTCCTTCCCGGATTCACACCCTGAAGTACGCCTCCCTTAAATCCAGCTTTGTGAAAATTTTCCCTTTGGATAAATGGGCCAACAAGTCTTTCATCAAGGGGAGTGGGTACCGGTTGTCAGCAGAAATGGCATTTAGCCCTCTATAATCTGTACACAAACGTAGGGAGCCATCCTTCTTTTCCCTAAATAGCACCGGTGCAGCAATTTGAGAATGCGTAGGTACAATAAAGCCCCTCTTTAGATTCTTATCAATGAATTCCCGCAATGCTTCCAACTCTTTGGGTGTCATTGGATACATTTTCTTCCTTGGAAATTTAGCCCCAGGCTCAATCTCTATGGCACAGTCACTGGCACGATGGGGGGGTAGCTGATCTGACTCTCTTTCGCTAAACACCTCCTGCAGGTCACGGTACTGCTTGGGAATCTGAGTTGCAGCCTCCACTGCCCTTTCCCCACTCACAGCGGCCATCTCTCCATCTGACAACGTTTCGGTAATTCCTTCAACTTCCACTCCCCCCTCCTTTGGGAAACGTAAGATCTTCTCCTCCCAGTTCACTTCTGGGTTCTTCCTTTTTAACCAGTTCACGCCCAGAAGCACTGGGTTGCATGCCATGGGAGTCACTAGGAATTTAATAGTCTCTCTATGGTCCCCCATAGTTAGCTCAAGCTCTTCAGTACGATATTCCACCAGCCCACCCCCCACTGGGGATCCGTCCAGCTGGGTAAAAATCACAGGGGTTTTGAGTCTCTTTAAGCACAGTCCCAAACCCTGGGCAAGGGCGGGGTTAATCAGATTTCAGGAGCAGCCAGAGTCTATCAGCGCCCGTATCTCTGCCCTTCGATTAGTCCTCACCACCCTTAGTTCCACCCAAGTTTTAATGGGACTCACCCCCATCTCTTCGCTCTCTGAGTCCTCCCGTGAGCTGCTTTCTTTCTCTGGAAGAGCGGCCGCCTGTCGGAGAGAGAGCAGAGCTAACAACTTCTGGGTTTTGCCGCCGCCGCGTGTTGCCATTCTAGCTCCTGTCTCTCTGCCTACTGCCGCTGACTCCTTCTTGCCGGGCTTCAAAGACTTTGGCCCCTTCCACTCCGTCTTCTTGCCTCCTTGCTCCGTCTTTGCTTTAGGGCATGCAGTGGCAAAGTGCCCCGGCTCCCCGCAGTTGAAACAGACACGCTGGATCCTGTTATTTTCCGGTGCGCTGGTCTTCACCTTGGGCGCCACCTTCTTTGTGCTGGGTAAGGGCGGAAGTCAGGTTCTTGCTTCTATGATGCGCCATTGCTCCTCCACTTCGCCGGCCATAGCGACCCATCCATTAAAGTTTTGGGGAAACCCCGGCACACCATGCGCTGCAACAATTCGGGTTGCAAGCCTCTCTGGAAGAACTCGATCAGGAGCTCTTCAGGCACGTGAGGCAGCCTTTGAGCCAACCCCCGAAATTCGTAGGTATACTTTGATACCGACTTGGACCCCTGCTTCAGCCTTTCCAGGTCATGTCATGCTTTAAGCGCCATGCACGGGTCTTCAAAGCGCGTGCAGAGAGCCGCCATGAAATCTTCTAATCTCCTTAAAGCCCGGTCCTTAGCCCTATGCAGGCCAACCACCCATTCTGCAGCCGTACCTTCAAAAAAACTGGACACATAGGAGACCTTCTCCTCCTCGCTGCAGAACAGACCCCCATAGCCCTCCATGTAGGTCCGAACCTGGGTGATAAAGCAAGCAAGCTGCTCAGCATCTCCCCCGAATTTCATGGAGATGCCCCGCTGCTGCATCGGGCTCTTCTTGGCTCTGCTAGGTATGAGATCCTCCTCCTCCTCGCTGGAAGTCTCACCTTCAGCTGACTGCTCTGCCGCCTCCGTACCTCCCGGTGTGGCCGCTGACTCTCGCGTGGGGGGCGTAAATCCCCCTCCAAGCAGTTGATCTACTGCTGCCTTTAGCGCTCGTATATCATCGGATAGGGACCCCATCTGCCCTTCCAATTTCCCCATACGATCTTTCATCGAAGGGCCCCGTCCCTTCATCGCCGTTGCCTTCGCCCCCACTCGGGCTTGGCACGATGATTGCACCAGCTCCTCCTGGGTTATCACCTTCACTTCCAATGGAGGAGGGACTGGTCTCTCTTCTTCTTCCTCAATTACATTGTCAGCCATCCTGCTGCTTGGTTGGTCCCGGTCAACGTGAGGCTTTGAACTCCCCGCAGGGCAATCTCCCTGGTGGAAGTCTGCACTGGGAGTCTTAGCAAAATGTAACGAACTGCCACCTGTTGATCCCAAATCCAGTAACTTTCCTTGCAACCAATATTGATTCAAAAGAAAGTTCATTTATTGAGAATAAATGTACAGATCCAAAGCATTGCTAAGATTGAGCAAAAGTGCGCCAAAAGCTGTTTTTCTTACTCCCCCCCCCCCCCCCCCTTACATCGCCCTTAGTTCTTGGTCTCCTGATTCCCTTGCTGGCATGGCCTTGAACATGCCAGAGCCTGTGATAAGGAGCCATCTGCTTTAAACGGTTTCTCATTCCTTCTCCCCCCCCCCACTTTTACAATGGCAGAACCACAGCATGTAAAAAGCCATTTTTTATACTAGCCATATAATAATCTATTATAAAATCTTGCAAGGATTCTGACACCTAGAGTTGTGTGATAAAAGCAGTAGTCCCCAGATCTTGTGAGGCTACTACTCTTAAAGGTAAAAAAAAAATAATAATTGCAAACATCTGCACTTTAGAAGCAGAAGGAAGAAATATAGTATAATATATCAGAGTGATTTCCAGAATAAGTAATTTTAGTAGATGAGTTGCACAGACTGGCAGAGTGCCAAAAAATTAATCAATATGAAAAAGTTCAAGAATTAAAAGATGTCCATATCCAGATGTCTTTCAAGGACAAAAACAAATCTTAAGGAGTTTAAATCTAATCAAGTCCATGGTAAATGTCATGTCCTTGCAACCTTCAGTTGGAATGGGCTGAAAAGTGTTAGGATTAGGGTTAGGGATTGTAAACATTTACTATAATTTTTTTATTGCTTCATCTTCTACATGGTGAAACTTATGTAAAAGGAGAACAGGGAATCCTGGGAGAAAATATTTAGGGAAGGATTCTCCTTTGAAAGCACCTAGGTAGGAGCAGGCTTGGGCAAGAACCATTGAATTAAAAAAACAAACAAACCTTGACTATTAGCTAAAGTTTGCAAGTGCATAATGCTAATGAAATTCCTTTGGGAATTTGTTGGCATTTTGGAAAATAATTAGTTAACATTTTACAGATGGAGATTTATGCCTGAGGAGGAGTTCTGCAAAGATGGCTGCTTTTGGATAGTTTAATTCTTTTTGGTATTCTTTTCAATATAAATAGGTACATTTTTTCTTTTAATACTATTTATTGGTATTCACTTATTGAAAGTGTTGAGGTTACCTGCTCCCTCAGTTAAAATAAGCAAAATCGTAAACAAAATATGGGGAGCATTTACCCTTCCCTCCAAACAAATCTGGAATAGAAGCTGGGGGGTTGCACTTTGTGTTCAGTTTCACTATTCTCCCAGTTGTTCAGTTCAGGTGAGAGAGCTACTGATAAGAGCTCCAACAGCATCCCTTGTCATTGTTAAGTTCATAAGTCAATTTGGAAATAACTCTGCCCCAGCAGCTGTTAAATTATTTAAAGCTAAAGTTCTGGATATGATGCTATAAGGCATTCCACTGTGTACATGTAAGAAGACTCCAAGCTTAGAAGTCATCAAATCTATATTTTTAAAAATGATAACAAGCATCTCTCTCCTGGATTCTAATGCTTTAATAGAGTTAGAATTAGGCTGCATCTGTTCTGGGGCTTGATGAAGACTCTGCAGACTCAAATTCCAGCTGAAACAAGTTTTGGGGGAAATTTCTCAGGTCCATCTCATCTTGGTGGGCAAGTTGGGCTCTACCCTAAGAAGATAAATTAACAATGGTTTGGCATATTGGGGCCTTTCCTTGCCAGCACTTTCTACTCTTGATATGGATAAAACTCTGGCTGAATTAAACCAGAGGATTAGGGATTTAGATATTCAAATTGATGGAGCCAGTGTTTCCTGTCTTTTTTACAGTGTAATCAACCTCTTCCTTGTCCTGTCCCTATGTATCACATGGCCCTTACAGGAGACCCTTTTCTCTGGCATGAATTGGAGTGCTACCCATTAGACCAGGGTTTCTCAACCAGGGTTCCATGGAACCCTAGGGTTCCATAAGAGGTCACTAGGGGTTCCCTGGGAGATCATGATTTATTTTAAAAATTATTTCAAATTCAGACAACACGCTCCCACAGTGATGAGCAGAGACTGAACAAAAATCTAGTTACAACTCTTTCTGAGCTCTCTGGTAGTGCACTGTAGGAATCTATTTATTTTGTTGAATCCATTCTTAAGTTTTGACACAAGATAGGGGAGACTGTTGATAACAGGTGAATGCTATAGTACAAGAAGGGAGGAATATATTGCAGGAAGGGGAGGGAGAAATGCATTTTTCAAGAAGTTAATAGACTCATCCAACTTGGTCTGTGATGTCAGTCTCCACCTCCTACATCTTTTCCCTGAGGTTTTCTTGTAGTGATTTTATTTCATTATTTTAAATAAATTTCATACATGTTTATTCAGTCATGTCTGAGGGTCCAATGTGGCAATTTTTGAAGAGGAGGTATGAGAGAGGAGGATTCTAGATCAGACAATATCAATAAGTTTAATCATGATAATAATGAAGAATTTAAGTCTTCCCAGGCGTTTCCATACACTGGTACATCAGTGGACTCAAAAAAAGCCGATCTTTACAATGAAAGCTATTTACCAATGGGTTTTACATGGGCTGATGATCCAACTTGTCCTATTCCATTGTGCCTCATTTGTGGCAAACAACTTACGACTGCAGCAATGGTTCCAGCAAAATTAAAAGACACTTAACTACAAATCACAGCCATATGACAAGTAAAGGTTCTGATTATTTTAAATAGCTATTGGAACCACAGAACAAACAGACTAAAGCTTTTGTTAATAAAATGATAGTCAATAAAAAAGCCCAAGAAGCAAGTTATTATAGCAGAACTTATTACACAGCAAAGTAAAAGTCATGCTTTGGGTAAGAAAGTAATCATGCCAGCATGTAAAATAATAGTGGGAAAATGCTAGGACAAGATGCAGTACAGGAAATTGAAAAGGTTCCACTGTCAAACAGTACAATAAGCCAGTTTATTGATGACATGTCACATGATACAGAAGAGGTTTTGTGTGATAAACTGAAGAACAGCAGCTTTCCTATCCAAGTTGATGAGTCAACAGATTTCACCAATAAATGCCATGTTATGGCATTTGTAAGATGTGTAAATCATGGTGAAATTCAAGAAAACTTTTTATGCTGCAAAGAACTACATGAAGCACACAAAGGCCAAGATGTATTTAATGTTTTGTCTTTATATCTGGAAACAAAAAGTCTGTTTGGAGGAACTGTGTTGGCATCTGTACTGATGGTGCTCCATCAATGGTTGCCTCCATGAGAGGTTTCATTTCTCTTGTAAGAAAAGCAAATCACATTGCTTTGTTTACAGAGGGGTGTTGGTGTCAAAAACTCTTGGAGATGAAATGAAAAAAGTTCTGGATGATGCTATAAAAGTGGTTGACTTTATTAAACAAAGACCAGTTCACTCAAGAATGTTTGAAAAAACTGTGAACACCTAGACAAAGAGCACTTAAGTCTCCTGTTACACACAGAAATATGGTGGCTCAGCAGAGGAAGAATCTCAACAGGATGTTTGAACTGAAGGCAGAAATGCAAGAGTATTTTCAAGAAAATAGTATTCCATATTTGGCTGAGTGCTTTGAAGTTGGAGAATGGTTGCTGAAACTAGAATACTTAATGGATGTCTTTCATCACATGAACCAGCTGAACAAGTCTCTGTAAGACACTGGAGAAAATGTTTTGATTTCAAGTGACAAGATTCTTGGATTCAAAAGAAAACTGAATGTTTGGAAAAATCATGTTGCAAAAAGGAAATATTGAAATGTTTCCACTGCTGCTTGGGCTTAAGAGTGAGGAAGGATACCAAAAAGTTTCAAATCTAATTGAAAACCACCTGGAAGTACTGCAGAACAAAACTGATCAGTACTTTCATCACAAATGTATGACTGGGTGAGGGATCCTTTCTCTGCATCTTCTGCTCAGCCTGAGAACTTCACTTTGAAGGAAGAGGAAGAACTTTGTGAGCTGCAGTCTGTTCATATACTCAAGAAGAGATTCACTGACCTGCCCATGGACAAGTTCTGGATTTCTGTGAAAGAAGAGTATCCTGCCATTCATAGGAAGGCATTGAACATTTCAACTTTTTACATGTGTGAGCAAGCTTTTTCTTATTTAACAAACATCAAAAGCAAAGAGAGAAATCATCTTATTTCAGTTGAAGATGAAATCCGTGTGTGCTTATCTCAAGTTTGGCCCAGAATTGAGTATTTGTGCAGCAAAAAACCAAGCACAGGTTTCACATTAAAGAGGTAAGTTTCATTCTTTATTTTTAGTTTAAGAAAACTGTTAATGCAAATATACAGGCCTGTATATGAAACTAATATAACAATTTTGTAACTTCTTGCCAATATTTGAGCCTGACTGTGCAGGGGTTCCCCAAGGCCTGAAAAATATTTCAAGAGTTCCTCCAGGGTCAAAAGGTTGAGAAAGGCTGCATTAGAATAAAAATGAGCAGGTATGCTAACTTTCCATACAAAAGCCATGCTTTCATGTGCTCGGATACAGAGATTGAATGTGCATCACGTGCAATATTACAATGCCTGTTATATACTCAGTGATGATTGAAACTCATAGCCCCAACTGTCAGTCCTTTTAATTATTTCTGTGATTATAAGATTACTGCTCAATTCCCAAAATCCTCTAAGAAGATTCCAAAATACTTACTGATAGCCATGGTTTTTAGAAACTGCCTAGTGTCTCCTTCACATGATTAACTGTTGTAGGTTTTTAATGTAATTTAATGTAATTTCCTTTTTCTCTTTTTCTTCTTTGTATTTGTTGTATTTTGATTTTATGATTGGTCTTGGACTAGAGAAGAGAAGAGAAGAGAAGAGAAGAGAAGAGAAGAGAAGAGAAGAGAAGAGAAGAGAAGAGAAGAGAAGAGAAGAGACAAACCCCTAGCTGCAGGGGATAGAGGAAGGGAGGTGTCCAAATCCAACTAAATGGTGCAAAAGCCACCTGCAGAGAAAGAAACAAAAAATGAAAATTCTGAGATGGTGACATCTTGAGAGCTCCATCCAAAGAACAGCATTCAAACATGGAGAATGAAGTGAGGAAGTAGAAGTGCTAATCATTCCTGTCGCTGTGACTCCAGTGCAAAAGGCTTCTATTGTCATGGATATGAAGTGAGGGGGAGAAACATCCCCCCTCCCTAATATTGTGAGTCTGGAAGAAGTAGGGATAACTACTGCTCCTTCTAGACACCTCAGAGGAACTGGAATTGGAGAATGGAGAATGGATTTGTTAAAAGCCAGTAGTAATGTATGGCTGTGAGAGCTGGACCATAAAGAAGGCTGAACGCCGAAGAATTGATGCCTTTGAACTGTGGTGCTGGAGAAGACTCTTAAGAGTCCCCTGGACTGCTAGGAGGTCAAACCAGTCAATCTTAAAGGAAATCAACTCTGATTGCTCATTGGAAGGATTGATAATGAAGCTCAAGCTCAGATACTTTGGTCACCTAATGCGAAGAGAGGACTCTTTGGAAAAGACCCTGATGCTGGGAAAGATGGAAGGCAAAAGGAGAAGAGGACGGCAGAGGATGAGATGGCTAGATAGCATCACTGAAGCAATGAGCATGAAATTGAGCAAACTCAGGGAGGCAGTGAAAGATAGGAAGGCCTGGCGCAATATGGTTCATGGGGTCACGAAGAGTCGGACACGACTTAACGACTAAACAACAACAACAGCATTTCTCAGGACAGTGTTATATCAACAATCAAGGTAATCTCAGTCTATCTTCATGACTGAGAAATTCAGGCCAAAAAGTCCTGAAATCATGGAAGGATAGAAGGGCTATAATTAAATTGTGATAGGTATAAAAAGGGGATTATGTGTTCATGTTGACATAGGCAATCAACTCTTTTAGTGGCTTCTTCCTAGTATGCAGTAAAGATTCTTATCTAGCCTTGTCATTGTTTGACAGCCTTAAGCTGAATTTGAGCCTAAAGCCCAGTCAATTGCACCATGGCAAGTATCTAGGTAATTCTTGCCATAGGATTTTATAATGTGACTACAAGCTACTTCTTCTCTACACTTTTCTATTAATTCAGTAGAAATATTTGGGGACTATATCTAATCAGGGTTTGTGCTGGACTTGTCCTGGTGATGACGTATATATGATAAGTGCATATGTGTGTGTGTATGTGTGTGTATGTATGTATGTATATATATACACACACGCATACATATTTGTGATGATACATATGATGTATATTTGCAGTAGGAGCAAACAAGTATCAGGCTTCTTTGCCATTTTAATGGCTGACTCCACTTTTTCATTCGGTGTGAATATGTTATGAATAAAGTTCCAGTTGCTATGATAATATGCTGTATTCATTACAGATAAGCTGAGATCCATTGTCACTCAAGGCTGCATCAGATGTACCATACCCAAAGTGTGTGTCTTTAGTTTCCAGACTACTTTCTCTGTGGCTCTGTTATTTTTGTAAACTATCAATTCTCCAGAAATTGTGGTAGTAATTTATATTAGAAGATACTGCTTTTCTTTGAAAGCTAATAAATCCATGACAGGATCCCTTTTTCTGGTTTGCTATCACAAGAATGAAAGTATTGCACCTTTCTATATATGCTTTCAACCGTGCACTAATCCTAGACCAATACAATATTCTCAAGCCCATCACTGACAGCTGTCAGTTCCCATATGGGAGGCTTGAATCTTTTTCATACGCTCATGCACTGCAAGGCTGGAAGGACAAAAGCCTTCTTGATCATAGACATTCAGCTTTAAAGTGAAAATAGGGTTCTACTTCCACAGGCATCTGGCTTTTATTTGTAAGCCAGCCTTCCAAAATTACCTGTTTGACCACTTGAAGCTACTCTGTAGTTTTGGGGGGTTTTTTTAAAGAGAATCATTGGTTTGTTTTAATAGGGAGGTTAGGACATTATGTCCTTATTCCCCAGGACAGACATAATTCTGGTGTCTGCCAATACTAGAACTTTTCCTGGGCAATATATTATTATTATTGGTTGCACAGTCAGCCAGATGTTTAGACTGGATTTGGCATTTTAGCCACCTACTGAGTCCTTCCCAAGGACCTAGGATAGGCAGATGTTGTTGTTTGATGGTGTTAAAGGTATTGTTGCAGGCTGCAAGTTGTTCCAAGTAAAGCTGCCTTTTGCAATTGACTGATGGTGATCTTGTCAATGCCGATGGTGTTCAAGTGGTACT
Source organism: Liasis olivaceus (assembly GCA_030867105.1). NCBI lineage: Eukaryota > Metazoa > Chordata > Lepidosauria > Squamata > Pythonidae > Liasis > Liasis olivaceus. The sequence goes on from CM061351.1 coordinate 65,275,762, forward strand.
CCAGATGTTTTGAGATTGCACCCAAGGCACCTATTACTGTTGGTACTATCTTTGCTTTCTTTTGCCACAGTCTTTCTATTTCTATTTGCAGGTCTTTGTATTTTGTGACTTTCTCCAGTTCTTCCTCTTCTATTCTGCTGTCTCCAGGTATTGCAATGTCCAGTGTCCAGACTTTTTTGCCTTTTTTATCTACAGCTGTTATGTCTGGTGTGTTATGTGGCAGGTGCTTGTCTGTTTGAATTCTAAATCCCCAGAGCACTTTAGCTTCTTCATTTTCTGTTACATTGTCTATTTTGTGGTCCCAGCAGTTCTTGCTTGCTGGCAAATGGTATTTCTTGCAGATATTCCACTGTACCATTGTTGCTACTTTTTCATGCCATTGTTTGTAATCAGTCTGTGTAATCTTCTTGCAGCAGCTGACTAGGTGGCCCAGTGTTTCTTCAGCTTCTTTGCAGAGGCGGCATTTGCTATCTGTGGCTGACTTCTCAATTCTGGCTTCATTATGCATTTGTTCTTAAGGATTGATTTTGTGCAGCCAGAATTAGCTCTTCTGTCTTTCTTCAACTTTCCTGCTGTTAGTCATTGCCAGGTCTTCTTATTATCTGTTTTGCCTGTAGTTTTTGGGTACTGATCATATAATACTTTGCCTTGCCATGTCTCTTTTCTATTCTTCATTTGGTCTTTCTTGTAGGCCAGTTTGGTCTCTTTGGAATTCAGTAAGCCTTCATGTTGTACTAGCTTCAGTGCATCTTCTTCACTGTCCTTCATATACTTTTCCAATGCCCTTTTTTCTTCTTCAACTGTCTGATGTATTTGCAACATTCCATGCCCACCTATGCTCCTTGGTAAGTACAGTCTGTCAATGTCGCTGCGTGGATGAAGAGCAAGATTCATTGTCATTATTTTTCTGGTCTTCCTATCTAGGGCTTCTAGTTCTGCTTGAGTCCAGTCCACTATTCCAGCTGTGTATCTAATGACTGGAATTGCCCAGGTGTCAATTGCTTTGAATATATGTCCTCCACTGAGTTTGGACTTTAAGATCTTCTTCACTCTCATGTTGTATTCACTACTAACCTTCTTCTTGACTTCAATGTGCTTGATGTTGTCAGTGTAAGGAATGCCCCGTTCGTCAAGAGAAACTCCTGTGACACATGTGGTTCACAAAAGAGGTTTACTCAAGCGTAATGCAACAGTTACAAACAAAGCCAGGACTGGCTTGGCACATTACATTGTTCAATTTATACCTCTCCCCTTCCCACGTTTTCGCCCTGTCGTCGTGTTACAGGCTGCGGATTATCGGCGCCCCAATAATCCCCCTTAATTGTCCAGATGGCAGGTTCAGCCCGTGTCCCATTGTTCCTTGATTGACTGCCCCTCCGGCGTGGGCTGGTTTCCTTGGGGTCCTTTCAGTTGCGTGCAAAACCGGGGTTTGCTGGATTGCGCGGTGATCTCCATTCCGCAGCTCGCGGCTCCGCTCATTGTTGGCTTGCGCCGCTTGTCAGGGTGAATACAACACTTCCACTCTGCGGTTTTTCCTGTTAAGTGGGCTCAGGTGGCCCATTAATCAGCCGCGGCTCACACTTCCTCTTTTCCCCTGCTCGCAAGCAGGCAGCAGAATTAGCTCAACACGGCGGGTTGGCTTCCCTAGAAGCACCGTGCCGGCTGAACCTGACAGTCAGCCTCAAGGATGCCCAGGTATTTGTAGTGATCTTCTTCATCCAGGTTCTTGATGTTATTTCCATAGGGCATCTTGATTCCTTCAGTTTTCACTATTTTTCTCCTGTTGATGGTAGGGGTGGCACATTTGTCCAGTACAAACTCCATTGCAATATCTTGGCTGTATATTTGGACAGTGTTGAGCAGCAATTCTATTTCAGATGGTGTTTTTCCATACAGCTTCAGATTGTCCATGTAAAGGAGGTGGGATAGCCTGGCAGATGTTTTTGATGTTTGTAGCCATGGCCTGACTTGTTCAGTGTTGTTGACAGAGGAATCAATGCAATGACAAACAGCAGTGGTGATAGTGAGTCTCCTTGAAAGATTCTTGTCTTGATGTTAACCTCTCCCAGTTTATCACCATTGACCAGCAACTGTGTCTTCCATTGTGCCATTGATCTTTGCACAAAGCTTCTGATGTTTCTACTGACTCCTGTTATTTCTAGGCACTTGATTATCCAATCATGTGTCAGGGGGTCGAATACCTTCTTGTAATCAATCCAAGCTGCATTCAAGTTGGTCTTCCTTCTCTTACAGTTTTCCAAAATCATCTTGTCAATTAGGAGCTGATCTTTTGTTCCTCTGCCGTTTGGGCCATTTCCTTTCTGCTCAGATGGAAAGAGCTTGTTTTCTACTAGATGCTGTTGGACTGCATCAGCCACCACACCAGTTAGCAATCTGAAAGTTGTTGGTAATTGGTCTGTAGTTGCCTGGTGCTGCTCCTTTTATTGGATCTTTCTTTATCAGGTAGGTTTCGCCAGATATTAAACAATTTTCAGTTTCACCTCCTTGCAGTATGTTAAACTCCTTGGCAATGAATAGGTGCAGACCAGTCAGATGTTTCAACCAAAAACCATGCAGTTCATCTTCACCTGGTGCTGACCAATTCTTGATCTTCCTTGCCCATTTCTGCTGTTATTACAAGTTCTTTAATTTCAGCTTCTTTTTTATTCTTATCCACCTCCTTTATCCAAGCTGCATTCTTCTTGTATTTCTTTGGGTTGTTCCATAGCTGCACCCAGACTGATTCATTGCAGTCTCACCATTGATGGATTGATAGAAATATTTCTGATTCAACTGAAATTGGAGATTCTGCCTATAGTGTGCAGTTTGAGCTTCATATCTGCTGATTTTTTATTATTATTATTATTATTATTATTATTTAGATTTCCACAAATACCTGGGCATCCTTCAGGCTGACAACATCAAGCACACTGAAGTCAAAAAGAAGGGATGATGATGATGATGATGATGATGATGATGATGATGATGATGATTCAACATATGCTGTAAACATTCAGGAATGCTAAGAAAAAACTTCGTCCAGTTTATGAACAGAAAGCATTCTTACAGGAACTACACTGGTGAAAATACTATGTTCCAAATAGCACAGCCAGTAGTTCCTTTTCTGTTTTTAATAAGGCTCTGTTTGCATGTTTCCTTGGTCACACCTATTTAAAAAAAAAAAAAAAAAATGGTCCTTTTCAGGTGCCTCATGCTATACTATTAGATGCTAATATTTTAGCCATCAGTGATTAATTGCTTAAACTTATTAAGTGCTTTTTGCTGTGAGCCTGACCAGCCCTTTATAGTGTGTTTTATCACCTGATATAGTAGCTCTGTTTCAATTACCAGGTGTGGAAGAATTTTGCAAGAAACTTTATCATTGCCATGAAACAGTTTACCCCAGCCACTTCTTTTGCAGGGTGGGGGCATGGTCTAATTCAATATTTTTCAACCCTGACAACTTTAAGATGTATGGACTTCTACTCCCAGAATTCCCCACCCAGCCATGTCCGCGCATCTTAAAGTTGCCAAGGTTGAGAAACACTGGTCTAAATTGTCTCAATCTTGGTGGGATCAGGTTCTGGTCCTTCAACAGACAGTATATAACCTATGTATGTCACCTGTCTTTGTTCAAGTTTCATTTTGTCCAGATTTTATTTGCTGTTCTTCATTCTGCAGTACTAAAAGAAAGACTATAGCTTGTGATTATTGTATTTTTTATTTCTTTATGATCATTTGCTTCTCCAGCAATCAGGATGTCATCCGCAAGTCAAACCTTCAAGTGTCTGATGTAGTTTCCATTGAAGTATTTCAAATTCAGGGAAAATGCCCATTGGAAGTCAAAGCCATCTACAGGAGATAAAAAAAGTAGAAAATGTAGGTTTTTTTTTTAACTTTCCAACCAACTTCAAATGTAAGAAACTATTGCTGACATTACAAGCAGTGAATATTTGAGCTCTGGAGATATCATAGAAGTTATAATGAGCTGTAGGGATTAAATAATGGCATCATGTCATAGCTTGGGAATGTACCAAATCCATAATTTGCTTAGGAATTATGGATGTATGGTGCATGGGGGGAGGGGGGAGGGGGTGGCTAAAAGATTATATTGAGAAAATGGAAAAATGATATTATTCCAGATGTTAAAAAATGGTTTTTGGAAATGTGTAACTTACCTGTCCTGGAAAAGGAATATTCTTCATTAATCAAAGGATGAAGCAATATGTACTACTTTGGCAGAGATTTTATGATATTTTACAATATATTGTATTTGATTATACTATTATTACATGGTAATATATTTATAAGCCAATTACTATTGATAAGTTTAATATATAAGGTAGATTTATTTTAGTTTTTTTCTCCTTTTTCTGATTTCTATAATTTTTTTAACTTTAAGGATTATTCCATTTAATGTTGCTTTTTTTAGTGTATCTTGTCTTTGGTTTATATTTTATATTTGTCTAAAATTATTTTCTTTAAAAAAGAATCCATAATTGGCCTGATGGGTTCTTTACTATGAGCTCCAAATATTAAGGACTATTATTACCACCTCTCCATTAACATGATGCATCTTCAAGCTGTAATTAGTAGTAACATTCTATTTTAAATATCCTCACCTCAGCCTGTTCCTAGTTAGAGGCCCTCTCTCAAGCCTGCTAATGCAAACTCCTTGTTGCCTTCCTTTATCATGAGTCTGACTTCTTAGATCTATTAATCATGATATAGTGGTAAGGCCTAGATAGAAGCTTCTCTTTCTTCCTAAAGTCAATTTGATCTTGTATGGAAATTTCACATTCTTTCCTAATTCTTATCCTGTTGTTCACACTAATGTATCTATCTATCTTCCCCTGTACTGATACAATGTTTTATTTATTTATTTGATTTATATAGCCATCCATCTCACATATGTAACTCTGAGTGGCTTACAATACAATAGATAAAAACAAATAAAATACATAATATAAAATAAAAACACATAGCTGCCAAGCATCATAAAGTAACTATCAACAAAGCCAAGAGATGGTTCCCAGGCCTGGGCAGAAAATCAAATTTTTAAGGCCTTGCAAAAGGCCAGCTGGGTCTAAGTTAACCTAATCTCAGGTGGAATGATGTTTCACAGGGCGGGTGCCACAACAGAAAAGGTCCTCCTCCTGGGCCCTGCCAACTGACACTCCTTAGCTAACAGCACTCTAACATTTGTTGCCATCTCAGAGCTAAAAAAGCTTGCAACCCAGATATTGTATTCATAGTATAGGACTACATGCAACAAAAGACCTAAATAAATAATTGTGATTTATGTTTTGATTTCAGTAGTTATGCTGCATTTTAAAGATGTATCTCTTTTGTGCTGTGCTGAGATAAGCAGTAAAACAAATATTCATATGTTACAGTAATGAATAATAAAATTGTTGACTTTAGGAAATGCAAATGTATTTTTTTAAAAAAAAGAAAATTTAGGTTGAAATCCTAAAGAAACAATCTGTAATCCTAGTACCTTTCTCCTAAATACTCCTTACTCCACTAATAAACTCAGGCTTATTCTGTCTAATGATATGTTGTATCGTTGGAAGGATGTAACTCTACTGAATGAAACAATTCAGTTTGGATAAAACATGCACAGGACAGATCTCATACTGTATTCAAAATGTTATCTAACTTTTTACATACAGACAATGGATCTAATAGATGTATTAAATTTCAAATGCTCTTCCAAAATTAAGCAATATTCATCTTGCACTAGTAGAAATGACATTGGTGAACCTGTGAAGTGATTAGCAGAATTGGCTGGAGTGTAGTAAACTGAAACTGAGCTTTAATGTCATTGATGCAAAGAGAAATGGTGATTATGTCTTTTGAAAAAATCTTTAAGCAGAAAAATTACTATTTTCTTTGGGAATTCATTTCAAAATGTGGAGCTACTAATGACTCTTAATGTTGGATTTTGATATTGATATTATTTAAGAATTTTAGTCTTTATAGAATCCCATCTGGCTTTGTATCTGTGTGAGCATCTGGGTTAAAGAAAAAGAGATCAGTTCATTATCAGCATGAAGTAATTGCAAAAAATATGCTCTGAAAGAAGCAGGATATGGAAAAGAACAAAGAGAAGAAAGGTGTTCGAAGGAGAATAAGGGCAGAACTGAACCAAATGAAATCATTAATGGTTGGGAAATTGGGATGAAAGTCTATAAGCCAATTTAAGTCAACCCAGGGCCCTGAAGTGTAACAGGCTCACCTCTGCCCTTCAAAGCTATCAGTCTATCAGTGCAACAACAGCCTTTTTTCTTTATGGTGTGATTTTAATGTTTTTAAAGAACACCTTTCACCTCATCTGAGCAATTTCTCCTTTCTTGTTGCCCTCATTTTGCCCTTCAGAGTCTCATTTTGTCATTTTTCCAATCCTGTCTTCAGAGTCATCTTGGCTTGCCATAGTTCATACTTTTTCCATTGATGTATACTATTCACACAAGATCCATGTCAGAATGAGAAAGTATAATACGGGCCATAAATCCATACCCTTATATATTATTTTCTAAAGAAAAAAATCTATCTTGGTTTACATTTCTAGTAAATTTTTCTATTTTCCAATCTAAATTTCCCATATATGCATAACATGCTTAGATACGTTTGCATGCAATTATCAAATATTTTTTCCAATGTCTGATTTCATTTCTAGAGAGCCCTGATCTATTGTCAGAATGACTTAATAAGCTATTTAAGTTTCCCCGGCTAAAAAGCTGTTCAGAGAGACATAATAATTATCACCCACTGCTCTGTAGGGAAGTTCCCCAAGAGAAAGGCAGGCAGACAACAACCATGCAAGAAGCCATTGCTTTGGCTAGCTTGTAAGCCAATTTTAGGTTACATAACTGTTAAAACAAACAAACAAGCAAGCAAGCAAACAAATGGGAAGATCAGGCATATCAGTTTACTTAGAGAAGCTGAGCAGGATCACCAATGATAGCTTCTCCCTCCAATATACTGAATGCTAGCCAGGAAGAAACAAACTTGCAGAGAAATGTCACCAGGAAGCAAATCCCTCAGACCAAGGGCCTTCTGAGATTTAGAAAAGTTAATGTCTGATTCCAGCAGCATGGCTCAAAAGGCCTCTCCGATTATCTTAGAGGAACAACAGTTGATCATCCTTGAATAACCCATAGTTTGAAGCCCTATATTATTTTCAAAATTAGCATCTTGAATTAGACCTAGAAACAACAGGCAGCCAGGAACAGAGCAAAATAAAGGACTTATGTTTTCAATAAGTGGATGTAGTACCATGTTTCACTTCTACATCAGAGTAAATTTTGCATTCTTTTCAAATATGTCTCCCTAAAGAATTTATAAACTAAGCTTGATATAACTGAGGAGTGGGTGGCCATGTGTACACCATGGCAAGTCTGTGGTAGTAGGAACAGATTGGAGAGTTGGGAATACTTGGGTTCCAATTATCCCATATTAATTATGCCCTGGACAGGTTTTAGTCTTACACTATCTCTTAGACTCCTGAACTGTTCAGCATTGTTTTAATGATGAAACTGGGTAATCCCATGCTAGCTATTTTCTATTACTCCTCAAAAGAATAGTGTTAAAAATATATCCAGCCTCTTCATAATTCTTATGTGAGTAAGAGATCCAATAGGCAGGAAGCTACTAAATGAAGCTGAAAGTCTATTTAAGTCACTGCTTCAGATTTCCACTTCATTTTTCAGTTAGGAAATGACCTCTTGAAGGAGAGGTGAGAATAGAGGGAGACATTGTTTGTTTTACTAAAGTCTATTGTCACTGTGTCCATGTCAACTATGATGGCCATAAATTATTTGTGAAACAATTCAGTGTAATCAACAGGATAATATGACAGAAAGAGAATGAACAGAGTTGCATGACGATACTGGAGGGACTTATGTCTGCATCTGGCATTATGTAAGGTTGTATGAGATAGCAAGAGAAGAAATCAAAGCTCTGGCACTGTTGGATACAGTTATTTCAGATTGAATCACATGTAGATCAGCCAAGCCCTACACGGCTCAGATTCAAAAGAAAGCGGATGACTTTTTCTTTTCTTTTCTTTTTTCTTTTTTTGCTAAAACAAAGCATGTGTTTTTAAAATCAACTGTCCTCAACCCAAAATGCTGGAGAAGATAGTTTTCCAACAAGTGATTCTTAACCACTTTGTGCAGTCAGATTTCACTGTAGCTACATACAAAGGTATTGATGGAAACAAATGGATTTTTTTTATAGGGAGGAGGTGTAACTCCTAATCCTAATTGATACTTTGCATTTTGGCTTGATCCTATTTGGTTGCTAATTAACTGAGGCTTAGGATGTCACAATAGCTCATATACATGGCAATTCATATCAGACTCACCCCTGCATATATTAATAACATATTTGTTATCTTTCCTATTGATTTGAAGTTGCTTTTTGCTGCTCTGAATATTGTTGTGCATCATGAAACACCATTTCCTTTTACTCTAATCCTATTTGCATTCTACTTGTGTCTCAGAGGAGGGACAATCCAAACTGATTATAATCCACAGACCCTATACATAATGAAAAATTAATTGCATCAATCTTTTCTCTGTAGCAGCCTTAATGATTCATTTTCTACTGGTCATTTTTCCACCTGCTCACCAACACCCAGGCAGCCAAGGGAGGCTCAGCTCAGATATTCACTGAATACTAATGAAGAGAAGGTCACTTAAACGTCAAGTGGCTGGCTTGAGCATCCTGGAGTTGCTAGAAACAGTTTGTGGCTGAAGTAGCCCTTCTGCTTCAGAAATTACATGCACAGTTTTGAGAAACATTTATGAGAACACAGAGACTCGCCAAAACAAAGAAGGGAAAAGAGTGAGGCAAAACACTATTGTTCCGGTTCCCTTTCCAATGACTGAACTTGAAGTAGTTGGTGACGGTCAGCATAAATCAAGATCCAAATGCCAGCTCTGGGCCTTCGATCTGCTCTGGTAATCACAAGCACATCCTCCATGCATATTCATCCTGGCCTTTCAGGTTCAGCTTTTGACGATCAGGAGTGTTAAAGTGCATTAGAAAGAATATCAACGCCTAGCCCATCAAAAAGAAGAAATGGCAAATAAATCTTTGCAAGTGCATTAAGACAACTTGACGGGTGATGGCAGTATGCTGGGAGTCCAGAACAGAATTTGCAAGGCTGTGAAGAGCAGCAAAAGGATCAGGAAGGCCTCTGGAGTCATCGGGGAGGGATGATATGAAAAAGTGGAGAAGTCTTTGCTCATTGTTGTACTTGTTGGAATGTGAGCAAAAGTACATACAATATTTGAAGAGGATCCTGAAAGGGGGAAAAAACATGGAGCTTTGTGAGCCAACAGTATAAAATGAAAAAAACAGTTCTAGGGGCTGGTGTTGAACGGAAAAAAGAAATGTAGATTCAGAAGAGTACATTTCACTTCGAGGAGTTTGCTTTCACTTCTGCCATGTATTTAGATTTGGGGGAAATTGTTGTTGTTGTTTTGGTATTCAAGAGTCTGCACTTTTGTCTTCTGCACAGTAAGTTTTTATTGATGCAAATAACTCACTATGTTGGTTTTTTATAATTCCAGCCACAATTGGATTATTAGAATCGGGCTGTAAAAATATGGACAACCACTAAATGGCAGCAACCTGCCATCTAGTTGTTATCCAGATTTTTGCAGCCTACATCTGGTAGCCCAAATCCTCATCTCTGTCTTGGGAAAATCTATGTTTTTAGTTCCAGCAGTTTCTGTGAAACTGGTGCTTGTGACTCACACAAGTATCTTGTGAAAGCATCCATGAGACTGCCTCAAAATTCCACTTTTGATTTCAGCTTGCAACCTCAGCTATGTTCTAGATCTTCTATTGCAACAATTTGGCTGACATGTACAAACCAGAACCCACCACTTATTTCAAACACAAAGCTGTACATTCTGGTGGAACTCATTAAACAATGAGAAAATTGAGATACATTTATTCAAACAGAATAATAAAATATACATCTAATAATAAATAAATGCATGAAAATAGCATCTGAAACTCACCTGCTCAGTGATGTCAAACTTGAATTATTTGTGTAACATTCTGAAATGATATGATTGAACATAGTGCTTTAGAGTTCAGGTAGAAAATACATGTGTAAAAGAAAAACTCTCTTCAAGGGCAATCTAGCAGTTCAGGATGGTAGAGCTATGATCCTTGGCATGCTAGCATCTTATAAAGTGATGGTCAGTAGGCCACTGCTACAATTGCCCTTACTCATGGGCTTCCTACCTTCCTTATGGTAAAAATATCCATGTACATAGTAACACGGGTTATAAATACTTAGGTTTTTGTCACTGCAGGAAGAGAATCATATTAAGTCTGTGGCTCACTTCATCAGATGCATAGGTGGCTAGACTGATGTAGAATTTAAATTGGGGTGAAGTGGGGAGGAAGGGGGGATGACAGGGTGATCATGCAGGTTCCATGTGAGACAGATTAAAGTACTTTATCAATTAACAATTGCAATGTGTCAAAAACCATTGTGTTTGTGGAAGTCTTCTGAGATACCCTGAAACTTTTTGATGTATGTATGTTCAATAATCTCTTGCTTGATTGTACTGTTAAAGTTTCATTTGCCCAAAAAAAGTAATTTGTATCGGAGTATCCTGGGAGGTTGAAATGCTATCATATTTCTTTGTCCTTGTTTTGAGTCCTGATGTCAAATGTGTGTCCATTAATACTTTTGTGCGGTTTGTCCCATTTGTCCTCTGTAGAATCCAGAGAGGCATTGCTGGCAGATGATGGTATATATTACACTGGAGGAAGAGCATGTGACAGCACCTCTAATTTTGTGTGCGTAGTGGATGATGAGGCACTATATGACAACATATAGTGCCACATACATTGACTTCAAGCCATCAAGAAATCATCACTGATGCCGAAACAGCATGCCTTGCCACCAGATTGTATGACTCATAACTACTTCACCTTTGGAAATAACATGTACCTGCAAATCAGTGGCACAGCCATGGACACACACTACCACAACTTCAACAACTTCTACCCCACTATCAGCCTCAGTCTAGACCTATCTACAGAACATGTTCACTTGATGCCATCATAAAATTACACAGTGGACACATAAGTACCACATTGTACAGGAAACTTACAGATTGCCGTAAATAGCTACATGCTTCCACTTCCACTTAAAACATACCACCAAATCTATAATCTACAGCTAGGCTCTATGCTATATCCACATTTGTTCTGACCCACTTGACAGAGAAGCTCAACTGATGGAATTAAACCAGGAGAATAAACTACCTACCCAATGAGATAATAGGCAAATCAATAGAGCCAGATCAATTCCCAGGGAGAAACTACTAAAAGACAGACCACATAAACAGAACAACAGAACATCACAGGTTGCCACCTACAGTTCACAGCTCAATCCATTGAAACACATTACTAATAAGCTACAACCCATACTGGACAATGACATTGCATTTTCTCAGGCATAGGTAGCAGGCCCACACTGCGTACTGCAGAGACAACCATCCATCCTGAAACAGATTCTCATAAGCAACAAGGAACAACAGGAAACAACTTGGGAATCAGACCCTGCCACAAACTCAGATGTCTACTTTGCCCCCACATGTACACCAGCAGCACCATCATAGGACCCAATGAGTACGCAGCCATTGCACTTTCTGCAATGTGATATATCATCTGCTATATGTACACTAGTGTTGCCTTCCTGGGCTGCCTTGGGCTTCTCAGAATCATCTGTCTGGCCACTCTGGGAACAAGATGCTGGATTATACTGGCTCTTGGTAAGATCCAGCAGGTTCCTTACTTTTGTCCCTGTGTACAAAATGTACAGGGCATTTGTGCATTAAGCATCTGTGAATAAATCATAGAATAGTACTTCAATGACACTAGTGATATGAAGGTCACAACTTATTATCCATGTCATTATCTATATTCCCATGAAACATTAGAGATTATTGCATACATCCGAAGAATAAATTCTGTTTCCCAATTCCAAGCCTTATTTTGTTTATTTTCTTCATAACTCTGAAATCCTGGCTGGGTTTTCTGTATACACAGAATGAAAAGTGATGATTCAAAGAGACAGCTGTGTTTAAGAAAATATTGGATTGCAAGACTCGACGTGTTGGACATGAACTCATTTCTGAATTTGCACAAATGAAATATTTTCTCTGGAATTGTATGTGTTCAGCAAGTAGGACCAATCCCTGCAACACAACACACAGACTCCATATTGCAATGTGCAATGCAGCTGTAAAAAAGTGGATGCAATTTTCAGCTGTATTGATAAACAAAGTATTTTGGCCAAAACTGAGTGCTGCATTTTTTTTTTTAAACAACCCAGAGTGTGCACAGAGAAGAGTGACTGGGGCATTGGTGTCTGGAGATCAAGTCCAATGAGTAATGGTTGAAAGAGTTGGGAAAGTATAGCTTGGAGAAATGAGAAAGAGGAGATTTGATAGCAATCTTCAAATATGTGACTGACTGTCACACAGGAGATGGAGCAAACTTGTTATCTGTTGGCCCAGAGGGCAGGAGCAGACCTACTGGCTGGAAATTAGAGAGGAAGCCATACCTACTGTGCTGCAGCCGAAGCAATAAATGGTCTTGTGGCAACATCATGGTAACATATGGATTAATTTTAGAGTAAGCTTTCATGTTCTGTAAAGGAGGTGAAAGGGTTTATCTTGGCTCATTTTCAGATCCCGAAGGGATAAACATATCAGTTAGTTTTTGATGACCTCAGATGAGATTGCTTTACAGGCCAGCCCATGCAGATATTTCTAGAAGAACCTATGACTTGAATACATATTTTTATCATATGATCACACCATCAGCATCAGGAAATCATTCAAAAGAGTCCTGAATATTAGGCTGGGAGAAAAAAAAACCCTACTTCAGATCTTAGAATAATCCTGCCCAACCTGGTATCTTCTGTGTGTGCTGTACTTCCAATCTATCATTCCCTGCCATGCTAGCAGAAAATGGTGGGAGTTGTAGTCTAGTAGACCTGGGGAGAAGCAGGTTGGAAAGGCGGCCTAAGAGACTAGCTACCAAAGTTAGTCATTCTGTTGTGCAGGGACCTAATGAGCTGACTCAATCAGAGATAATTTCATATACAGGTAGTCCCCAGGTTAATAATGCCCGGTTTAAGGATGACCCATATTTAAGAACAGAGCCTATTGTAGCAAAATTCAAGTTAAATACACAATGATTTGAGTTAAATATATAATGGTTTGAGTTAATTACACAATACTTATAATACTGTTCTGAGTTAGCTCCTTAAGGACAGACCTTGGAATGGAACTTGTTCTTAAACTGGGGAGTACCTGTATGTTCCGAGTCAACTCTGATGTTCCTGGTTGGGTAGGATGAACTATTTTCTTTCTGCAAAATGAAAGGGGTGGGAAGAGCCAGACAAGTCTGGCAAAGCAACCCTGCTGAGGGTTGGGAAAGCAATGTAGAAAAACACTCCTGGGGACTTTTATTTAGTGCTCCACATGTAGATTGAGGGTTTTAATATAATAAAAAGAGCAAACACAAAAACTCCACATGTCCCAGTGATGAATGGCTTTGCCCCAGTACTTTTGGGATATATGATGCTTTTGAAAAACACATTCAGGCTTGGCTAAAGAACTGCAGTACGTGTGAAAATCTACCATTAATGCATCATTAAATAATTTGCTGCAGCTGATTTATTGCTACAATATCTTGCATTGAGTCAAACACTATAGGATAATAAATGGCTCAACCAAAAAATAACCTTTGTTCTAATCAGGCCACTTATGCTTCAGTAAGAATTGCTCAGTGGAACAGAAGTGTCCTATTGATCCCCACACATATATACCCACAGACAAAAGACCTTTGACTGCACACACTTCTGTGCTGACGTTGGCCTGCCTGTCTCTTAAGTATGGACCTTAGAATTTCCACCCAATTTTACCAAAAGCAAAAAATTTGAACCACATAAAGGTTCCCATATGCTTGAAACGTCAGATAAACATTGAGAAAATGAAAAGGAGTTTGATTCAACCAGCATCACAGCTCACTCAGTGGTACTTCATGCCTTATTATTTGGGGACCACAGAAAAACATAAATGTGATTTGTTGGTTAGCCAACACTTTTGGGGTTTGACGCTTTTTTTAGATTGAACTTTTTTATACTTAACTGTGTATTTCTCCCCAGGAAAAGGTTAGCAGGAGAGTAAGCATAGAAACTCATCCATGAATGAGGAAAAGAAGCCTCATACTAGAAACTGTCCAAATACTGTGCAATCCTGTGTATGACTATTCAAAGAAAATTGTTGATTTCAGTAGCACTTACTCCTCAGTAGTTCTGTGCAGTTACAGCCCTTCTGTAGCTAAGCAACAACAGCAACTTTATTCTGTGGCTCTAGAGCAGTGTTTCTCAACCTTGAGAAGTTTAAGATGTATGGACTTCAACTCCCAGAATTCCCCACCCAGCCAGCCTGAAGTCCACACATCTTAAACTTCCCAAGGTTGAGAAACACTGCTCTAGACCTTTGTGAAATACAGATATAGTCTGAAATAGAAATGCTGTTTTTCATCTGAGCATCACATAAGAGGATCCCACTCATGACATCTAGCATCTTCCAGAGTACCCAACCATTACTGTGCTGAAATAATTGTAATGAGGACAGGATTTTCATTGCCTCAGTGATGGCTGGCTGGCACTAGAAGGTGCCAGAAGTCACGAGTGGGCATCCTGCAATCAAAATGCTGAACAAAATTAAAAAGCAATGGAAACAATAACAAAAAAAATAGAAACTGGTAAAAAGCTAAACAAATATGAGAAACAGATAAGAAAAATATTAAAAAAAGAAAAAAAGCGAGGAAAGGAAAATATGTGAATCCCAGATCAACCTTATGCAAACCTTATTCTTGAACTGGAAAATTAAGCAACTCTCAGTGTCACTCATCTCTTGTCTTGGCATCAGCATGTAGAAAAGTACAAAAGGTAATGAACCTTAATCTCTCAGCTCCATAAAAATGACCAGAAAACCTTGCCCAGACAAGATTTTGGTGAAGGCGGTGAGCAGCCATTCACAGCTACAGAGGCTCTACTGCTCTCCAGAATGATGTTTCCCTCCCTCCCTCCCTCCCTCCCTCCCTGCAGTGCCAGGGGATTGCATTTGGGCATCATGCAGCTGTCACCTCCTTCCTTCCGCTCTCAGCCATGTGGCTGGCTGCCTTCAGAAGCTGTGTTTGTTCTCCTTGCGCCTTTTCAACTGCCATTTGCATTTGGAAGTCAGTCCTGCTTGACTGTGACCCAGTGGTGAAGGCGGCTAGCTGAATTATCCCCAAAGAGATTAATATTAACACCTCTGACAATGCTAAGGTGTTTGGGGGAGGTGACTAACCACAGGAGCTGCTAGGTATATGCCGCCAGTAAAAGCGGCTTTCTGGGTCTGAAAGAAAACAGCTCCTCTGTTATACTGATGCTGCGATTTTTTTTAGCTGTCCTGGTGCATCAAGACTCTTTGGGAACAGTGATGGAAGTCTAAAGAAGATGGTAATACTAGTCCTTCTACCTGCTGCTACTTCTCACCTTATATTAAGTAGAGCACACGTCACTTACTTGTACGAGTTTAGCTCAAGAGCACCAGGCAAACAGACATAATTTCCTTGAACTTTATTACTGTGCCCCACCTTTGTTTGTTTAATCAATTTATATGGCCATCCATCTTGCAAATGCAACCCTGGATAATTAACACATTAAAACAATAACTCCCCCTTTATTAGCAAAGAATTTTTTAAAAAACTACAATAGTCACCGAGGATGAACCCAGACCAAAAATTAACAGAGACTTCTCATTTGGCCATTTAACCTCCTGACCCCAGGCCCTGGAGCACATCCAGGACTTCAACACTTTATGAAAGGCCAGCAAGGTCAGGGCCAATCTGATCTCAGGGGCTTTGGTTTTCTGGTAAATAGTCCTTTATTTCTAACCTTAGAAGTGAATCTTAGGTATGCTGGGAGGGAAGTGAGGAAAGGGAACGTGCATAAAGCTACATTATTGAAGCTCCTGAGATCTGATCAGTGGAGCTGTTTGTCTATGATCTAATGAATGAATATTTGTCCTATCTTAGAGTTTATTGCTACTAGTTTTAGAACACATCCACATCAGGACTTTGAGCCAGTTCACAATTGGCTTGGGACCTCTTTGACCAGATGATACTGATTTTTTTTTTTCTTTCTAATGCTGTGTCAGTTTGTTTGAAACCAGAGCAAGGCTGTCATCTGTTTTACAACACTGATGCTGGTGGGTGGCCCATTTGTCCTTTGGCAGGAACTCAAGTTTACATATGTATTCATCTTCCCAACCCCCCCCCTTTTTTTTTTTTTTTGCTACAAGCATGCTGTCCAGCTGGAAAGAAAAGATATTTGAAAAAATCCAGGAATGGAATGGTAGAGTGGAGGGGCTGCAGCGATGGCAGCAGGAACATAACACACTCACTGCGGCAGCGACATGGTGCAGTGCATATGGCAGTCGAGAAGCATGGAGATGACACTTCTCAGCTGTGGCCTATGGAAAAGACCCTTGCCACTGCTGCCTCTTGGATGCTACATGAAAGAAGTGTGGCAGTAGCCAGCTAGCATGCAAACAGGTCCTGCTGGCTATGGGAATAGAAGGCATGGTCTGGGGGTCTTATGGTTGGGGATCATCAGGGCTCTTGATTGTTGTTCAATTTGTTTTGTTTCAGAGAGACAGTGAAAGAGAGGGAGATTTATTACAGAAGCAAGGATGATCATGTCAACTGGAAGTGAAATACTCTTTTTTTCCCTGATAGTTTCTCTTTTTGTCGTTCTAACCTTTTGCTTTATCGTGTATTATTTTTCTTGTATGTTTTACTGCTTTTCTTTCTTTAAGTACTATAGGCTTGAACTCATTATCTGATTTGTATTCAGATAGGTATTAACTATTAATGTGCAAACAAACCCTTATCCTAAAACATACAGACAATATATGTATGTTAGCCAAATGTTGATTTCCTAAAAGGTTTAGAAAGTGGATCCAGATTCTCTATGAGGCTCCCAATCCAAACTGAAGATTAATTGTATTTTTTTCAGTTTATAAAGGTACTAGCTAAGGATGTCCACTTTTCCCCTTGATCTCTGATATTTGTTTGGAACCCTTAGCTTGTGCTATAAGACAAGATAATATCCATGGGTTTCTGCATAGTTTATAAGAATATAAACTGGTGATATTTTAGTGTTTATCTCTTAACCTCACTCTACAATTCCAGCTCTGATATATCTGATTAATGCTTTTGGGCAAATTACAGGATATTCTGTTAACTGATCTAACTCAGAATTGATGACTACAAGTAAAGACTTTTTTATTCATATATTAAGTGATTATCATTTTCTATATGTACAGAATTAATCAATTATTTTGGTATTCTTATCCCAAGTGATATTTCTCAGATAGTTGCACTGAATATGCATAAGATATATAGAGAGGATTCTTTGGACATTGATAGATGGGAGTCATTAAACCTTAACCTTTATGCTGTTAAAATAAATGAAATTCCAGGGATATGTTATATTTTGCACAGAATTCCTATATACATATCCATAGACTATTTTCCAAAGATGTCTTTGAAAAAGATACAATTGTCAGTTGAAGATAAGGTTTTTGATTTTCCAAATCTTGAATTATATCATTATGCATGCCTTTTGACTATTATCAAATTCTGGATATCTTTACTTAGTGCAGATTTTCTTTCCTGGGTCCTTTTCAAATATTCATAACACTGTTAGTTAATTGGACTGTTTGGGGTTCAGAATATGTTTCCTATATCTCCTGTTACGATTATATCAATCTGAAAACTGTGCTATATGTTTTAATCCTATTTCTTATGCTAGGTTAATGCTATGGGGTAACACACACACACACACACACACACACACACACACAAAGAGTGGCTGGATAGCATAGTGGTTAGAGTGCTGCCCTTTGATGTGGGAGACTGGGGTTCAAATCCCAGCTGGTACCTACCTTACCATTAGGGGTCATTGGGCAAAGACCTCCTAATTCTTCACCTGCCTACCTCGGATATGAGACTGACATGAACTAAGAGAGTTCATGCCAGCTCAGACATCGCCCAGATCAACAAGGTCTACACCAGATGTTGGAGAACCCGGACAATCTGATGATAAGTGGGTTACTGGAACAAAACATACATGGATGAGACAAGAGAACCTGAAATTGATGGACTGCTACTACAACAGTAGACCTAATGAGAGGGTATTTATGAAATGTATGAGGGAACTATGGATGTGCAACACTCTTTCCTCCACTCTTTTCCCTCTAAGGCAGTCCAGAAGGATACTATAATTAATGATATTGAAAGCTGCTGAGAGATCAAAGAGGATCAGGACAGATCCACCACCATCATCCCAAATGTTTTAGAGGTATGATTAATGTTAATCTGGGTGGATGTATTGTAGGCGCTCCCAAGTTCGGCTTATGGTCACTCACTCACACATTCACAGCTGTTGAAGCACTTGGATAAGCCCCCCTTGCTTTTTACCTGGGTTTTCCACAGAGCTGGCAGCCCTGGGCAACAGGAGGGAAGTAATTAGGGACATGTACAGATCACTTTCAACCAAACACTGAGGAACTACAGATTCTTTGGAATACATAGAGACCCAGTGAATTTAAAATAACAGCAAAACTTTACTGGTTATGATGTACATTAGCTCTTTCTCACACACACACATACACACTCATCCACACTTATCCACATCCTTCTCAACTAGGCTGCCAGGCACTAGCTAGAAGGACGGAAGCCTCCAAGTCTGGATCCAAGGACGACTCAAGGAGTGGGCAGGCTTCAGGTCCACTTTTATTCCCCAAAGTCCTTGTATTGTTGATTCACAAGACTGGCAGCTACTCTTGCCTTGTTAATTTATAAGTCTGGTAGCTGTTGATGGGATTGGGGAGAGGTTTGCATGTGCTGAGGCCCAACTTCCTTTTTTTCCTTAATGACTTATTTCCTTGTTATCTACCTCCCGGAGGGATCTTTTAGACAAGATTCCTGGCTTTTTGTCCCCTGTGCTTAGGTGCCTGCTTCATCTTTTAGCCATGGCAGCTTCAGCCTAGTCTCACAGATGACAGGATTTCTACATTAGATCAACTAGTGGATGATAACAATGAGTTTTTATCATTTTTATGTTGCAACATTTATTGACATCTCAATTTGGACCAGTAGTATTTTCAGCCTCAGAAAACCTAGGTTATTAGAAAGGATCACTTCCTATGAGACCAAAGAGTCCACAATCACCTATTATCAATAAATCAATTTGATATGGTCATTTATTTATTTATTTGATTTTGAAGCAGCCCAATTCCAGAACTACTCTGGGCAGCTTACACTTAAAATAGACAGACAATAAAAAAGACTGAATGGAATAAGAAAGTCAGAAAAAAACTGAAGACCTGCTTTTGTTATTTTGCATGGGGTGGGGATGGGAATAGTCAGTTTTGGGGATGGCTGGTTCCCTAGTCCTACCTGACCAATATTATCTGGTCACAGGCTGCAACAATACCACCATCACTTGGATTTTATCATATTTAATAATTGTATTTTATGCTGTATTATTTATGTTTTTATTGGTTTTAAATTGTTTGGTCCCTCCTTGAGGGAGAGTTGGGCGGTGATATAAATTTATAAATAAATAAATAAATACAATAAGGAAATGGGGACCCTCATTTTGTCTAAACAATGGGAAGGTGTTTTAACACTAATACCAAAAACCTCACTAGATTTCACATTATAGCTTATACAGACACAACCCACCCAACCCCAATATTTTGGACTTATTGGAACCCATTGCATTTTTACAGAAAAGATATGAGTAAATGATCGTGTTGTTGGAGGTAAAACCAAATAAAGTTTCATTAAAACACATGTTTTTGCAATATCCTAGTTATTATGTTCTGGGAAGAAGTAATTACATATATTAATTTGGCCTTGAGACAAATTTAATATTTTTGGATGCACACATTCTTCTGAACCACATACCTACTACACGGAAATTGAGAGCTGGATAACAGAAATGAATTCTCCATGCCTTATTTTTGCCAAGAGATTAGTTCTTCAGTATTGGAAAGACAGATTTATGGCTCCAATTACCCAGTGGATTGATGACCTGATTTACTTGCAACTTATGAATGAGTTGTCTATATATGTAGATTATGTGTGGACAATTACAATGAAATATTTTCATCTTTTATTAAAACCGTTGTGTAAAATTTTATGCATATATGTCTATATATCCATGAGAAGCCTTTATATAAAGAATTTATGTTGTTGTGTTCTTTTTCTCTTTTTGTTACTCTTTTATTCTTTTTATTTTTCCTCTGTTCTGTTTTATTAAATAAGTAAGCAAAGATGCACACACGTAGACACAGAAAGAGAGATGATTTCATGTCTTTTTAGTAGCAGCAATTTTTGATTTCATACTAACTCTGTTTTACACACTCCTGAGACCTTTGATTTCATACAAATGCTACTTTGCTTTCATATATAACTGGTATGAAAGTAACAGAGACCTTTATTGTCATTCAAACACTTGTTTATAAATAGCACAATCTTCTCCTTTCATGCAAGCACTAGTGCATTGACTACTGATTTTATGTAAATATTACTTTTTTGTAGTGCCAGAGACTTTCAAACACTGCTTTAGAATACAGTGCTAGAGATTTTTTATTTAATACAATGAAATGACAGGTTCATTGTCATTCAAACATATTAAATAAATTAGAATTTGGCATCAGTTTCTTTAACTCATTGTTAGAATATTATACAAGTGCATGCAAACATTTAGGCAAAGCTGGTCAAACTGAATACTTCAACAAATCCCCAAGAAGCTGACACTACTGCTATGTAGTACAAAACTAAAGATATCTTTCTCCAAATTTAAATGTACTTTTGGTGCAGTTGTTTACAGATTCAAAATAATAAAACAATGAATATGACAGATGCAAAAATTTTGGATATCATTCCAGCCAGCCCTTTTAACACTTCCTTTGGCAGGAAAAATAGCTTCCAAAGTTTCCTGAGGCCATCTAAGAGTTTTTCTGTTCTTCCTTTTGGAATTCTTTCCCATTCTTCCTTGCAGAATTCTTCTAGCTCAGAAAAATTCTTAGGTTTCTTTGTATGCATGTTTGAAATTTTCAGTGATATTCAAGTCTGGGGACTGTGCAGGTCCTTCCAAAACCTTTATCTCTCTTTCCTGCCAATGTTTCAAGGTTGATGTGAAGATAGGTTTTGTATCATTGTATTGCTGAAATATCCAATCTCTTCTCAGCTTCCAGGATATGCTAACTGATATTTAGTTGAATCTATCCTTCCTCCCACCCACACAATATTTACTCTGGCACTGGTTACCATACAACCCCAATGCATATTAGAGCCAACAGTTGGCAAAGCATTCTTTTCTTTAAATGCTTCGCATTTGTCTTTTGCAATGATGTTAGAGAAAAATACCTCCTTGACAAGTATCCCATGCAAATCATTGTTTATAAGCAACACTCTAATATGTACCTAGATTCAACTGTTTTAGTGTCAGCTAAACTTTTCAGCAGGTCACTTGCAATAATCTGTGGCTTCTGTTTTGCACATCTGATGAGTTTGAGGCAGGTCTGGGAGAGATTTTTCCAGATCCTGCCTTGATTTTGATACTTCATTGTAATTTCCCTTTGTTTCCCACAATTGAAATTGTTAGCTAGAAGCATTTAGAGATTATTTTACACCTCTCCCCTTTGCAAGAGTAAGTTATCTTCATTTTCCAATGCTCAGACAACTGCTTCCAGGAGTCCATAACTGATGAAAATAGACAGAACGTTACTCACAATCTAAAAGATTGGAAGGGTCAGAATACCTGTAGAATTGTCTTTACACGACTAATTGTACAATAGATCTAACAAGCCAACCATTTTTAGGATCTTATGAAAGTAGGCCTTGAAAGTAAAAAGAAACAAAAATCAACTGGATGCATGTCCAAATATCTGCACCTGTCATATTCACTGTTTTCTTATTTTGAACCTGTAAGCAACAGCACATAAATAGCAAATATGCATTGAAATCGACAAAAACTGTCAGCTTCTATAGATTTAGGGATTCACTGAAATATACATTCTAACCTGATGTCAGCCCTCATGTAGATCTAAAGCTTGCTAGTCTGAACGTGCTTCCCTTCCTCCCTGTTTTATCTTCATGAGAATTAAAGGGAAGCCTGTGTGAGGTGTTTTTGTAAAGCACTTTCTTGGCCTGGGCTCAAGATTATTGCTTTGGTAGTGGATCTCTGGCCTTCAAGGCCATCCTATTTACTCACTATGTCACCTCTCTCATTAGCCTCAGTCCCCCTTCCTGGTTCCTGGAAAATCTGAATCAGGGCCATGGGAACAAAAGGCAGATATGTGGCCCCCCTCCTCTGCCAGCAACTGCCCAAGATCACTCGACAAGTCCTGTACCGCAGTTGTACCCTAAGACCACATTCCTGTGATTTTACAATGATTGAGAAGAATGGGCAGCTTGATGCTTATGTATGCTTAGGTCTGGTACAGACATCATCATTCCAAATAAAGATACTACTGATGTCTAATCACATGTGGTTTCAAAGCAAACCAAACAAAAAGAGAGATTTCCTCAGGAAAATTGACAGATGTTTTGTAAATCAGACACCAAATTAAAGGGTACAGAGGATGCTTTTCCATTTCATACCATGAGTTGTCATGGTCAGTCCCAGGCAATGGATAGCACATCTGCCTTACTGAAGAAGGTATTCCTCATTCTGAAGTAGCTCAACAGTTTTCAAGCGCTCAGACCAATACAGAAGTAGCTGTTAACTCTGTACTTGCCCAATATTCTATTGATGCTTTTCTAAAAGCATTTGAAGAAAAATTACTACAGGTAGAAGTAATCAGTTTCAAAGAAACTATTTCCAGTAATCATTCAGTATTTTGACTGGAAGAATGGTGGTTTGCAATCAAAATTTATGAAGGTTCAGAATTCAAATAATATGATTGTTAATACGGTTCTTCAATATATATAAGGAATATTTGAAAAGAAAGTATTTTGTGTGGGACATGGTGGCATATATGGGTGGATAATTTTAGTGCAACATTTGGATGAGACTATCATGCTGTAGAAGGAAAGAATATGTTTGCAACCTTAAAGTTATTATTGCATAATATGACATGGATATAGATTGTGTCTGCCATAAGGCAGAAACAATTATTATAATTAGAATATTATTTTTAAATTTTACCAACATTTCTACACTGCTCAAATTGACTTGCTAGTGTAGTGCTGTGAGGCTTTTTAATAGTAACAACAACAACAACTTTGATACTTCTCACAACAGGGCATGAGCTGCCATTATTTCCAGGCATTAAAAGGTTAGTTCAGATTTCTTGGTCTTGAAGTAATTTTTTTCTGTCACATCACAAACTGATTAGGACACTTTCAAACATGAGGTCAGTTAAATTTATCTCTGATACATGTGTTTACTCAGGAATATATTCTAATCTTCAGTAATAAAACTGAAAGGGAACACAACTGTTGTGGAAGTGCTGAAAAGCTTGAACTCAGTTCACAACATCCTTCTTGAATGTAAGAGTCATAATTTCATGTCCCTATAATACGAGTGACACAAAGAGGGACTTGATGGAGAATGTGACAAATCATATACTGAAGTCTGTGCAACTTTGAATATTTGGAAAAGTGAATGAGATCTTTGCACACCTTCTCTTGCTACACATGAATTGCCTTGTTTTCTCTGTGACAACATTATATTGTAAACTCCTCAGGGAAGGAATTGGCTGCTAGCCCCCTGTAAAGTCCAATGCTCTTTCATAACATTGTATCAATAATTTCCATTATAGCAATTTGATGATGGGAACATCTGCTTTTTAGTAGATTTCTGCCATTCTTGGAAAGTAGCTGTTAAAACAGAGGAGCCCTATATAAGAAAAAGGTGGCAGGCTTAACAGATGGAGAACTTCCTGGGGAAATGCAGGTACAGTGATTCCTATGCCTTGAACAAATTAATTACAAGTAGGATAATGTAGTAGAGGGGAGGAAGAAATTGATTTTTTATTGTGAGAATGTAAAATAATGTTTAACAATGTAATAGATGTAATTAATGTAAAGGTATATTCCAGGATTTTATTACCGTATTTTTCCGACTATAAGACGATACTTTTTTCTAAAATCCTTACCCTAAAAATTGAAGGGCGTCTTATTCAAGGGAGCCAGCGAGGAGAGAAACGCGCGGTGGCAAAACTGCCCATACTTTGTCTCTGCAGACAGGCTTCCTCCTATTGCTAGCCTCCAATCACGAGTGAAATAGCTTGTCTCCCAAACAGACTTCCTCCAATCACGAGCCTTATGTAACTGATGTCAGCTGATGCTGAACAAACCAATTAGAGAAGGCTGTTTGTAGAGAGAAGCTATCGGCAGTTTCACTCGTGCTTGAATGTAATCAGTTATGCAAAAGAGCATGGAAATAGAGTTGCAGAGAGATGGTTTGGACCTCCTCCCACCGAGTGTATCAGGTAAATGTTAACTAATTACTTGTGAGAGATAGAGCAAGGGTAGTGAAACATGTGCTCTCATCACCAGAGGAGTGGGGGAGAGATAAGAGGGTGAGACTGGCCCCTCCCTGAGGAATGCTAGTCATGTTGATTACTGAGCCTGGGAACTGATCTCAGTCTGAGAAGATTCTGTAAATGGTGTGAAGCCAAATAAACCTTGCTGGATTGAATCTGTACTGTCTCCTGGAGTTTCCTGGGCTAAACCTGACATTACTAAATAAAAATGTGTTCTGCACTATCTTTAAAATATTGATTTCTTAATTTGGGGTTGGAAAAATGGGGGTCGTCTTGTACATGGGGGCGTCTTATTGTCGGAAAAATATGGTAATTTATGCATTGCATATGCATGTGCTTAATTTAATTACTTCAGATTGGATTTTTTTAAAAAAGGGCTCAGCTTTTAATGTCAGTCACATCTCCACATCAGCCATTTTAAGTGGTATCCCCGAAAATTCTTCAGAATTCCAAATGTGCCTATAGAGAGTAAGGGAGGTGACTTTGATGGAAATATGCAAGAACCATTACCTAGGCAAAGAGGGCTGACACATTCTTTAAGACCTGGGAAGTGGCTCAAATGTCTTCAGATTCACTGGGGTATAAGAAGGAGGGGAGGAAAAGCAGAATCAGACTTGCAAGATTCTATTACTGCAGCCAATCTGAATAAAGTGTAGTTCTAGTCTTCCTGTGGAGTTGATTTTCTGGTCTGGTCTACCTAGTAGTGCCCATGAGTCCAAGAAAGGTAGCAGAGTAGTCTTTCATTTTTATTTGTTCTGGTGGATTTGGAACAAGGCTGCATTCAACTGGAAGTGGAGTACACACTATTTATTTCCTTTGGGATTAATATCCAGCCTGTTTGGTTTTTCACAGATGTCTTTTCTGCTATCCCATGATTTGGGGGTAATTCCATTAATTTCTAACCAGGTTCTTCAATATTGTTTTCATACATTTCTCTTTTATTCTCAAAAGTTACCACTTTTTTATCTGTTTCTCAATTTTTCAGATGTTTCACACCTCTTACAATATTCATCTTTAAAAAAAAAAAAAAAGTCTTAGTCCAAGCCTTTTCATAATCCATCTGAGCACAATTCCCACATCCTGACTTTGATCTTCAATTACCAACATCAGAGAATCAAGACTCAGACATGCTTATAATTACAGCAGAGAAATTTGTAATGGTGGACTTCTTTCTCAATAGCATAACTCCAAGGATGCCTTCCAGGGGCTGACCACTTGCAAGAGTTCAAACTGTACATTAACATTGTTCTGTCAGTCCTTGTTTTAAATGAAGATTAAAATATGAAATGTTTCCTTATTTGGATTCTCTTTTGCCAGGTTATTGATTAATATTAATCTGAGTTTTAATTGATATTTTTAAACTAATATTTCATATTTTAGATTGCAACTTTTGTTTACTGCTTTGAGTAGGTGGATGAGTTTGAGTCAGTCACTCCCTCTCAGTCCTAATTAGCATCAGGCTGTGGGACAATCCTGCTGTAAAACAAAGCAAAACCCTTGGTAGCATCATGAATGAGTTGAGCACAATGCAAAAACCAAGTGGACCCTTCAACAAGTGGGACAGACACTAAGAAGAACAACTTACTGCTTTGAATACTTAGTTGAGTAGAAAGACATAATATAACACAAAACTTTCTCTCTCTCATTCTCTCTCTCTCTCTCTCTTTCTCTCTCTTTCATTGTGGAGTCATATTGTTCATGCTAATATGTATCATACATATTATACCAGAAATTGAAAGACAGAAAACAGGGCTTGGGAAATATATAAATAAAGGAGGCAAGGGCTTTATAACTAAATTGGATAATATAAGGGCATTCAATCTTGAGAATGTATCTTCCTCTCCAACAGCTTTTAAGGGGAATCACCTCAAACTCAACACTTACCAGATGAATCAGTTTTCTCACTGAATTAGCTAACTACTTGTTTGGTGGTGGAAGGAGTAAATGTGCTTCTCCTCCTCTTTTACATACTTTAAAACAAAGGATAGTGTGAGTCCAATGTATCTGCAAAGGCCTACAAATCCCATTTTAGTGCTTGATAGAGGAGAAAGTTATCCCTAAATTCTCTGCTATATGTGGATTAGAGCCTTTGGGACCTAGAAATGGGCTGAATGATGAGTAAACAAGAGATATGAAATCAAGTTACACCAATGCATTTGTGAGTAGGTGTGAAATTAAAATCTCATTTAATCTGAGGAATATTGGGATGGAGTTATAAACTAAAATGTTGCAGAGGAATTAAGAGTTTGATTTATGTAATCAGATGCTTTAGAAACTAGCCAGTCATTTTATACAAGCACGGTGTACAAATATTTGGTTTGTTGTGTTATATTTTTATTCACTATTGTATATCATTCAGCAAATACTTGCTGCAATGTATTTCAGCCTAGGGCATTCTTAGCTCCTACTTCTCATTCCAATATTTTCCTATCCAGTGTCACCTTGATTCAGTCTATTGTTTATGTTTATTCTCAATTTGAAATATTTGATAATCAGTGTCAGATGTCTTTCACTTGGCTGATTCTTGCCTGCAAGGAGTGTTCATTAGAAACCTATATTTATTTGGGGCATGCATTGGTCAGATAGATGCCCATATTCAGGTATCCAGATGATTTAATGGGACATTTTCCATTGGAAGTCATAAGACACGAACCATTAAGCCAGTTAAGTACTTTTGAAAATTTCACCCTAAATAAATGACTCAATTTTCCAAAATGCGAAGCATCCATCCCCATATCTTATGTCTTTGGTGTGATTTGTAAACAACATATCTCTTTTTTATGTTACTTTACTAGTTTGATTCACTCCTAGGGGTCTTTCCTTAAATTAGCTATTTTTCAATTAGAACTAAGTGACACTATGACCAATGGAAGCACATTATATCATATTCAATAGAGTCAAAATCAAAATATTTGATAGATGCCAGCATATTTTAAAGCACTTAAATTTTGACTTAAAGTTTCACATTAAAATGATATACTGCTGATATTGCTGCTGCAAGGCCTCAATTTGCTGTTAGAACAACAATCTAATTTCTGGTACAAGTATAGCTGATATCTCTTATATTCTGACTCAAACATAGGGGTGCCCAGTTCTCTCCAAAGAAAAGCAATCATACTTTGAGACCTCCAGCTTCTTTAACAATGAGAAATCCCACGATACAGGGTATCTGACATCACACAAAAAAGTACTATTCTGTTTGAAACTCTGAAGCCATACAAAGCTTGTGGACAATGTTTCCCCAAAGTCAATTTTTCTTCCAGCTTCTGCATTTCATCTGATGTAGCATTTTGTTCACAGGTTCTTAAAGAAGAATGGCGGTTTGAAGGCTTAACAGATCTCCCTCACATCAACCACTTTTTTTGGCATAAAGCAAAAAATCAGTAGGAGCAAATGCACATGTTTCTATGGATCCCATTTTAAAACACATCCAAGATTCATTTGTTTTTAACTCTGCAGATCCTTGCATAATAGTAACCAGGCAACAGGAACTGGGATAAAATTGGCAAGTGTTAGTGTTCTGTTTTTCCCTTCTCTTTGGCAAAGGACCAGACAGCTGCAAATTACCAGGCTGCTGCTTGGTTTATTTTCCGTAGACTGGTTCCCAGAGAAGGGGCGGGGGGGAGGGGGGGATGTCCTAGCAATTTTTTTTTCCTGATCCCTTTTGCATGGAATGGTGGAAGGTATGTTTGGGCTCTATGGCCATCTTTCCCCACCCAACAGAAAATCTTGAGTGTTCTTTCTCTGGTACCTGTCTTCAGGCATTTCTGGCCACTCCAGCAACATGCAAACATGTACATGCAAACATGTTTACAGCTAATGGGAAAAATGCCTAGTTCCAAAATTGCCAGCATATCCTCCTTTCATTGACACAGTTAGCAAATAGGCTTTAAATGCAACAGGAAAGAAGACGTGACTTAATGGCTTTGCAAATACCCCCAGCAATTAATCAAATTCTTTTTCTTTGCAAACTGCTAAATTTATAACATAGGTTTTGAAAATATAGATGGAGAGAATACTAGCAATTTATCACCTGTGTATGTGGAATGGGGAGGGGGGTTTGGAGGAATTGCAATAGCTTGGGATGGGGCATATATTTATTTATTTGCACACTCCTATTAGTTGGTTGAAGAGCACTGATTGGCTCCCTGCTGTTCTCTGTCTTCTGAAATCTGCAGTGCTGAAGGTTTCACACAGCTTTCTTCAAAATGGTTGGTAGGGATTGGGGAGTGGAAATTGTGCTGTGTCGAAAGGCCCTTCTATATGAGTAAGCTGCTTTGCAGTGTCACATAGGAACTCCAGAGAGACCCTACACCTTAAGAAGCTTGCAACCATATCTCTTTCTGTCTCTCATTTCATGCAAACACACAATACAGGGAGAGAGAGAGAGAGAGAAGAAAGAATTCTCCCTTTCTTCGCTTTAAATAAAGAATGAGAAAATGGCTTGTCACCTTCTTCATACTCATATGACTGTGCTATTCAGAATGCTTACAGAGATTTCTGGGTAACTTAACGACCCCTATTAGCTTCCACTAAAGAAAACATAACCAAGAAGCCATTGTGTGAGCTACATATTCACATTTTTGCAATGTGCAGAGGGCCAGCCTAAGTGATTCTTCCATTGAAAGAGAGACGGTTGCAAGGGAATTGGGCTTCCGTACAGTCTGGACCAGTTATTTGCCTAATGGAAAGGAGAGGACAAGTTTTCCATTACCTCAGTATATGTATAACATGTAATAAAAGCCTCTACTAAACATTCAAAGGTTGAGGGGAGGGGCTGATGGTCACACCAGGCCACTCCTAACTTCACCACACACCCAGCTCAGGCCATCCTTCCCTGTTGAACATCAAAAGGATTGTAGTAGGCATGTTCAATTGAACAAAGAGGTGAACTTCCCCCTAATTTGGAACCCCAATACAAGTTAATTTTCAGTTGCAGGGAAGCTTGTAAGTGCATCCAACTAAATGTACTTACAAGTCCCCTGCAGATCTTAGCTGCTTCACAAGCAAAGATCTGCAAATGCACTGACATGCCCACTCTTGCCCAGCAATAAGAGGGCTATACCTTACCCACTTGGGTATATGTCGTACAAGATATTTTAATACTTTTTTACTAGATTCAGATTTTCTTTCTGCAAATGAATGAGTGATTACAGCTGTGTTTATAAATTCAATCTGAATGTAATATCAGTGTTATTAAGTTATAGCAGTGCCACTTGCACCATATAATATCATGGAAAACAATTACCGAGAACAGTTTCAGAGGAGTCTGTGCAAATGTTTGTCTAAAATCTGTGATGTTGACAAAGGGAAGGACTGTATCATGGGCTTCTCTAATGTGGTCCAGGATTTTCACGCTATGCAGAATAGTCTGGAAAAACACTGCATAATTTCTATAGCATATATGCTATAGAAGCCACTGTCCTGGACGAAACCCAGAGCATCCAGAAGTACATCAGTAAGATGGCACCCAAAGATAAGCTGCTGACAAACTGCCTCAGGCAGCAGCAGACATGGGAGGAAGTTCAAGCAGAGGAAGTGCCAAGGCAAGACAAGCCCCTGCATGGGATGTACCATCGACAGATAGCTGAGGTGGCTGACCCTGAGAAATCCTACCAGTGGCTGGAAGGGGCTGGACTAAAAGACAGCACTGAGGCACTGAACATAGCAGAACAAGAACAGGCACTAAGCACCAGATCCATAGAAGAAGGGGTCTACCACATTAGACAGGACCCAAGGTGCAGATTGTGCAAAGAGGCCTCAGAGACAGTCCAACACATAGTGGCAAGGTGTAAGATGCAGGCAGGAACAGCGTACACTGAACAGCACAACCAAGTAGCTAGCATTGTGCACAGGAACATCTGCACAGTGTATAGGCTAGATCTTCCCAAGTCCAGATAGGAGATTCCACAGAAGGTCATGGAGAATAACAAGGCTAAGATCCCGTGGGACTTCCAGATCCAGATGGACAGGCAGGTACTAGCCAATCAACCAGACATCGTGGTAGTAGACAAGGACCAGAAGACAGCAGTAGTGATAGATGTAGCCACCCCTTCCATTACAAGGCACAGCAGCTGATATGAGGCATAAGATCATGGATAAACTAGCTACAGTCCAATTACCAAGGCTCAGTGGAGAAGTACCATCAGATAGTATGCTAGAAGATGCCAACAGAGCCCTCCAGACAATCCCTACTACCACCATAACTGAAACCAATGAATTGGTATATGCTACAGCCGCTGTAATCCTGGAAATGCTTGGCTACACGATCAAGAAGAACAGCAGTACATACCCACGCTGGAAAATGAGATTGGAGGCTAAGATCAAGGCAACTCAGAGAGAAGTCAGTCAGCTGGTGGAACTACAGAAGGGTATGGAGATTAAGGATAAGACTTGGCTACTGAAAAAATACATGGGCCTGACTCCATCTGAAGCCCTAGAGACTGCTAAACAAAGGCTCACAGCACTGACTGCCAGGCTAAGGAGATACACTAGATAAGCAGAGGCCAAGAAGATAAATGCCCTGTTCTCCAAAGAACCAAACTCCAAAGTGTACTCCCAACTGCAGTGCAACCACAGAGTAGCAGCTGAGCCACCAGCAGTGGAAACTGAATAGTACTGGAAGAACATATGGGAGAAAAAGAAGACATATAACACCAGTGCAAAGTGGTTGCAGGACCTGAGAGCAGACCACAGCAATCTCCCAAAACAGGAACTAGTCACATCACAGTAGCAGACATCCAATAGTAGGTCAGGAACATGAAGAGTTGGACAGCACCTCCCCTGGGCATGATCCACACCTACTGGCTAAAGAAACTAACAGCAGTGCATGAATGCCTAGTAGTACAGATGACCTAGCTGGTAGCAGCAGGCTCCCACTCAGACTGGCTAACACAAGAAAGACCCCCACAAGGGAACAGCATTGTCCAACTACCGGCCAATAACCTGCCTTCCTGCAACATGGAAAGTCCTATCAGGCATCATAGCCGCCAAGCTATAACACCATACGGGCCAGTACATGAGCACAGCTCAGAAGGGCATTGGGAACAACACCAGAGCCTCAAAACACCAGTTACTCATAGATAGAGCAGTCACCCAAGACTCAAGGTCTAGGCAGACCAATCTGAGCACAGCCTGGATTGACTACAGGAAAGTCTATGACTCAGTGCCACACACATGGATCTGTGAATGCCTGGCGCTATACAAAGTCAACAAGACTCTAAGGACCTTCCTCAAGAACTCAATGGGACCATGGAAGACAACACTGGAAGTCAACTCAAGACAGCTCACACAAGTGGCCACCAAGTGCGGCATATACCAAGGTGATGCACTGTCCCCACTGCTGTTCTGCATAGGCTTAAACCCCCTCAGCCAGATAATCACAAGGACTGGATATAGGTACAAGTTCAAGAATGGAATCACCATCAGCCACCTCCTCTACATGGATGACATCAAGCTGTATGCTAAGAGTGAACGAGACATCGACTCACTGATCCACCTGACACAGATCTACAGCAAGGACATTGGGATGTCATTCGGACTAGAGAAGTGTGGTAGGATGATAGTAAAGAGAGGGAAGGTAGTTAAGACCGATGGAGTGGAACTACCAGTGGGCCACATAGCAGATATAGAGACTAGCTATAAATACCTTGGTGTCCCACAGTCACATGGGAACCATGATGAGGAGGCAAGGAAGACAGCAACATCCAAGTACCACCAAAGGATAAGACAGGTCCCGAAGAGCCAGCTCAATGGGAAGAACAAGATAGTGAGCTGGTCAAAGGAAGACATGGAGGCTGCCGATGTGAAGACCCAGAAACTACTCACAATGTATGGAGGTTTCTACCCCAAGTCCAACACCCAGAGATTGTACACCAACTGCAAAGAGGACGGGTGTGGTCTGATGAGTGTCAAAGCCACTGTCCTGGACGAAACCCGGAGTATCCAGGAGTACATCAGTAAGATGGCACCCAAAGATGAGCTGCTGACAGAATGCCTCAGGCAGCAGCAGACATGGGAGGAAATTCAAGTAGAGGAAGCGCCATGGCATTGCGACATTGGGAAATCCTATCAGTGGCTGGAAAGGGCTGGACTAAAAGACAGCACTGAGGCACTGATCATAGCAGCACAAGAACAGGCACTAAGCACCAGATCCATAGAAGAAGGGGTCTACCACACTAGACAGGACCCAAGGTGCAGTTTGTGCAAAGAGGCCTCAGAGACAGTCCAACACACAGTGGCAGGGTGTAAGATGCAGTCAGGAACAGTGTACACTGAACAGCACAACCAAGTAGCTGGCATTATGTACAGGAACATCTGCACAGTGTTTGGCCTAGACCCCCCCAAGTCCAGATGGGAGATTGCACAGAAGGTCATGGAGAATAACAGGGCTAAGATCCTGTGGGACTCCAGATCCAGACAGACAGGCAGGTACTGGCCAATCAATCAGACATCGTGGTAGTAGACAAGGACCAGAAGAGAGCGGTAGTGATAGATGTAATAGTGCCAAGTGACAGCAACATCAGGAAGAAGGGGCATGAGAAGCTGGAGAAGTACCAGGGCCTGAAGGAGGAAATAGAGAGGATGTGGAAAGTCAAGGCCAAAGTGGTCCCAGTGGTGGTAGGAGCACTCGGGGCCATGATTCCTAAGCTGGGAGAGTGGCTCCAACAGATCCCAGGAACAACATCAGAGCTCTCTGTGCAGAAGAGTACAGTGCTAGGAACAGCTAAGATACTGCACAGAACCCTCAAACTCCCAGGCCTCTGGTAGAGGACCCGAGATTGAGAAGACACGTACCACCCACAGGGGTAAGAGGGGAATTATTATTTTTTGTATGTATGTATGTATGTATGTGTGTGTGTGTGTGTGTGTGTGTATATGTGTGTGTGTGTGTGTGTGTGTGTACTTTTGAAAGTAAAATCACTAGAAAGCAGAGCCCAGGACAACTCCCAAATGCCATGCTAACAATATGAGCAGTGGGGGAGAATACGGAGAAGGGGAAAGTTTGTATTTATTCAGAGTTAAGCCGCATTATGAGCACAGCGCAGTGGCACATAGTACAGCCTAGCACATAGCACTAAAGAGAAGATTTTGCTTAGTGCACATTTTTAAGAATACGCATGCTTATCTTACCTTGCTGCTTCCGTATATGGAATTGCCTGTCTTATAATCAGTAATTCGTTTCTAATTTGAGTCTTTGTTTCTTTAAAGTAGATATAGCTTGCATTTTGCAATGCGGGAGAGTGGGGTGTCTTTCAGGATGGGAGCATAGCAAACATGTCCTTGTGTGACTGACCAGGCTTTGCAGACCCTTACAATAAATTTGGAGATTGAGTATTGGTTTTGTAGCCTTGACTGAGTAGACCAGGGGTTGGCAAATTATGGCCTGTGGGTCAAATCCAGCCTGCCCCCAGTTTTGTACTGTATGGCCTGCAAGCTAAGATTGGACTGGCAGGCAGATGGCAGATCGACAGGCCCAGGCCTCAGCCAAGCTCCTGGAGTAAGAGGAAGGGCTGGAGGTGGGATGTCCCAGGCAGGAGCAGAAGGGCTACAGATTGCCTACCCATTCATAAAACAGCTGCCAGTGAGCATGTCATCAGTTACAAAAGACTGATTTGCTATCAAGCTTAACTCCATCTCCAGACAGTCTCAACTACTCCTGCTCATCGTTTTTTTGTTTTTCTGGGCGTATGGACAGGCTTCCAGTTACAGCCACCCATGCATTTTCTAAAAGAGGTAATATAGCCCATTTGAGGCTGAGATACATTCTTTGAAATACTTTGCAAACATACTTTGCAACATGTTAGATTTCCTTGCCCATGTGGGGCAAGGAAGCTGGTGGGTCAAGGGGGCTGTCATGGGCACAATAGCAACACTTTAGGAACATCATTGTTAGATGATAATTCCCATAGTTCCCAGCTTGGATGTCCTTTGCTGGACCAGAAATGTAGGGTTCAATGCCTGGAGGCCACAGATTAATTCAGTATATTTTATTTATTTCTGCATTTATTTATTAGGTTTATACCCCACCATTCCCCCAGGATCTCAAGGAAGTGTGTGTAGCACCCCCTCCTCCCATTTTTCCTCAAAACAACAATCCTGAGAGGTAGGTTGGGCTGAAACAGAGTACCTGGCCCAAAGTCAACCAAAGAGCTTCCTGGTCTAAGTCCATCACCTTAACCACTACATACTATTGGCTTTTCACAGCAATGAGTTATATATCATTGTCCTTCAATATTTGAAACAAATAATAGTCTTTCAGTATTTCCTCTCTAATAAAATTTTCATAATTTCAGTAAACCAAAAGGCCTTTTTTTGTATTATATTGTACCGTATCCATTTTGTTCATTGAAATAGAAACGGTATCATCAAATTCATTTTACTGTGAACTTTTTCATCTGATAAATGGTAATTGAGGTGTGCATGGGTGGAGAGTAGGAAACATTACTGTTACCAGGTAAATTAAGATAATTTTTCCTTTCCATTTGGATTGGTTGAAGGAAGGAAACTAAACAAATATGTCATGGGCTGCTCTGAAGGCTGTTTCTTTAGCTATTTTTCTTTACGTATAACAGATATGATATAACTGGCAATTTGGTAATTTCGTGCCCTGTCAGCTGTTTCAGGAATTAGGAAAATGAACAAAGATCTTGCAATGCTTTGGCTACTGTGTTGTCAGAAAAGAAGGGTCAGTATCCTTTTATGTACTTTTAACCAGGGGCACTTACACAGGACAACTCTGCCCCAGGTTGAAAACATCTCTGCACTTCTCTGATTCCATGAGGGGAGCTGGGTTTAAAAACAGAACTGATTTTTTGCTTTTCTCTCTTATTTGTTGGAAACATTTCTCTGTCACTTCCATTAAAAGAAACCTTAAAGTAGTATACAATAGAACATTACAATTAAAAGTAATGTCATTGTTAAAGCAGTTAATGAAAGCATCCCTTAAGATATATAATAAAATACAATAAAAATATAAAATAAAATCAGCAAGATAAACATTAAAACAGTAACAGAAAAAAAAAGCAGCTGTAAAAAGGTTTAAAAGCTAGGCAAAGTGAACACATTTGTTTGTTTGTTTATTTATTTAAATTTATTGGCTGCCCAACTCCAATGTTGTTAAAATGCCTGAAAGAATAAAAATGCCTTTGCCCCCAGACAGATAATACCGATGGCACCAGGCCTCTCTCACTGGGAAGAGTATTCCAAAGTTACTGAGGCACCAAGGAAAAGGGTCCCTTCTGAGAAACAAGTCACCACTACCCGCATAGGAGGGCACCCAGAAGAGGCTTTGCAAATATAACTTCACGGTATGGGAAGGAGATAGGAGAAATGCATTCCTTCAAATATTGTGGTCCCAATCTATGAAGGGATTCATAAATTAAAACCAGTAGCTTGAACTGGGACTGGAAATGAACTGGAAGCTCATGAATAACAAAGAACTGAAGTGATTGTACCACACAGTCCAGTCAGAATTCTTGCAACAGTATTTTGTACTAAAGTTTTTAAACCATCTTCAAGGTTTAAATCTCACCTATAAAGCATTGAAGAAACTTAAAGCAGAAGTTACCTTACAGAACCCCAATAGTAGGGTTACCAGATATCTGAACAAGCAAAGGAAGACACAGACAATTGGAAAGGAGGATAAATAGGGGGAAAAGGAAGACGTACTAATTTTCTTGGCATCTGGGCCAAAAATTATAGTGAAAAACTGCAAAAAAAAAAAAAAAAAAAAGTACTTAGGTCTGCTTGTATATGAAACGACTTTCTCCAGCATCAGAAAGACTGTTTTTTGGATCCAGGAATGTGCTAGAACTGGTTAGGAGGCAAAAGCCTTCAGCACATAACTGACTGGTGTCTTGTCAATTTCAGGCAGTGGCCCAAGCTGGCCAGAGGGTGCTAATCAACTAATTAAGGTCACAGAGCTGAGCTTGTTAACTTGGGGTTATCACTTATTAGGAGAAAAGCTGCTCAGGAAGAGAAGCTTGCTAGATACTCAAAAAGCTGGACAATATTGGATTTTAAGGCTATGCCTGCCAGATGGAGGACATGAGGACAAAAAGGAGGGCTCTTCTCCTTTTGCTGGATGTCTGGTAACCCTATCCAATAGGGCCATCCACACTATAACCAATGAAGTCAGTTGACATGAATTGATTCCCAGATTTTTTTTTTCTCCAAATCAAGCAGAGAGCAGCATAAAGAAAAAAAGAAGCTTTAATTATTTCTGTTGGCCTGGCAAAAAACAGGCCAGCAGCAGCAGCAGCAGCAGCAGCAGCAGCAGCAGCAGCAGCAGCAGCCTGTAGTGAGCCTATTCTGGGATGGTAATTAACAAATACCAGCAAAAAACAAGCAGGCTGGGCTGGCTTGCCTGATTTTGCCAACAAGCAAGCTACCAGATCTTCTTTTGTAGTATCTGACTATGTGTAACAATGTCACTACACAAGTCTCATCCCACAGCAGCATCACAGTTTGCCCAATGATACCCAGAGTCATTGGGAGTTGGGCAGAATAATAACAATAACAACAACATCTGCCTATCCCAGGTCCTTGGGAAGGACTCGATAGGTGGATAAAAATGCCAAATCTAGCCTAAGCATCTGGCTGATGCACAACCAACCATAAAATAAAAATAGAAAATGAAGAAGCTGAAGTGTCTGGGACTTTAGAATTCAGACAGACCAGTACCTGCCACATAACACTGCAGACTTAACCACTGTTGATAAAGACAAAAAAGTCTGGACACTGGACATTGCAATACCTGGAGACAGCAGAATAGAACAGAAAGAACTGGAGAAAGTCACAAAATACAAAGACCTGCAAACAGAAATAGAACAATTGTGGCAAAAGAAAGCAAAGATAGTACCAATAGTAATTAGGCACCTTGGGTGCAAACCCAAGACACCTGGAGTACCACTTGAAGACCATCAGCATTGACAAAATCACCATCAGTCAATTGCAAAAGGCAGCTTTACTTGGAACAGTTTACATCCTGTGATGATACCTTTAACACCATCAGACAACAACATCTGCCTATCCCAGGTCCTTGGGAAGGACTCGATAGGTGGATAAAAATGCCAAATCCAGTCTAAACATCTGGCTAACTGTGTGACCAACAATAATATCTTCACTGCACACTTTCAAATGTCATGAAAAGTCTGCCTTCCAAGGTAGGCCAAGTACCTAAACTGTACTTCATTGATATAGGTTATAGAAACAAAATCATGAAAGCCTGACAGCATTTTCCTTTACACCAAAAAGAGTTAAGGCAGAGCCAGTTTAAGTTTCTTCCTAACATTCTGTTCCTGTCCTGGGCTTAAATCATATGTTGCTAACAGCTGCCATCTACCTTCTCCAAGGTAACCTCTGTAGTTGTCTAAAAGAAAATACATCTTGTTCCTTGCTTGCCAGAAAACAATAGGCTGGCTAGTCAGGGTGGCTTGTCTTGTGCTGTTTCATGTTCTCTGAATCTGTTTCATCCCAGAGTCTCTGGATCTGATCAGTTACCTCACACTTGGGCATCTTATGAGTGGTGAGTTAATTTGTGTTAACGTGTGACCTGTGACAATTCAAAAGTCAGGGTAATTATTTTTATTCCTAGTTCTCCATGTCCTGAAAACTGTAGATCATCTTCAAACTTTTGAGGAACTGGGCGATGGAAGAAATAGCAGTATGGAAGTACTCAGTAAGAAGGTCAATTAGTAAATTATTGAAAAATGTAATGTGCATCAGGCTGAACTGAAGGAAATCCCACCTGTGCATTGCTTTAGAACTGTTTCTCTAACACTTCTTCCAAATTCACTGGAATCACACAAAGAGCATGCAACATGGCTTTTCATTCTCTCAAAATAGAAGGCCACCTCCAGGAGGTAGCAAGCAAAAGCACTAATGTTCAAGTTTCTTCAAAAAAGTCTGTATTTGTGGTTCTATCCTGTGATACACAATACTGTGTGATGAGCAAGCTCAATATTTCAGTATTTGAGATAGCAAAACTCTGTAGAAGTATTTGAAACATAGTTAGAAGGGAACCTGCTGTGACAGATATGAAAGAAATAGTCTTGGAATTCTACTCCTAGCTGACATAATGAATCCTCAAATTTGCTCTCAGATTTGCTTTGGGTAGGACTGAGATGTAATTCTAATTGCTTGCAATTCATGCTAAATATTGCATCATGGTTGCTCATTGCTATGATCATGGCTAAACATAATCAGATGCCTCCTGCATGTTCTACATTGCCTACCTCTAGGGATTTAATTTAAGATTCAAAATTTGGCCTTGTAATCTCACTCTTGTGACACTCTGCACTCACTATTTGCTATCTGGAAATTTTGGCAGTGCAAATCCTATGGTCTGGCTCCTTGGTTTAAATATCTCCCCTACTATTTAAATTTCTTCCTTTCTTGCATTAAAAAAAACCTTCTGAAGAACTGCTTTATTCTATAATTTAGAGTAAATGCATTCTATAATTGCTATATAATTACATAGCATACAGTGCTATATAATTACTACATAGCATATGCTGACAACACTTGTGCGTGTTCACTCAATGCTGAGTTAAATCTTTGTAGCTGATTTGGCTTAGCAACAAAAGGCTGGACCATGTGGGGAAAAGCAGGATCTGGAGGGAGAAGCAGCAGTAGGGTGGGTGATTAGCCCTTCCTTAATCTGTTATTTCTATCTTCCTCTCCCTTTGCATCCAGCTGTGCTGCACGCATAATTGGGAACTACAGAAGAGGAAGAGCAATGCAAAAGGGAGAAAAGAGCCAGAGAAAGAAGTGTTAAGCAACCTCTGCTTAACCTACTGCTGTTTCTTCTTTCAGTTGTACCCCACAATATCTTTTCAGCTGTGCAAATATTGTTGGTCTGTTTGTGGCCAGGATCCACTTTTCTTTAACAGAATACAACACATTACAATGTATTATATTTTATTTAACAAATTTATATGGCCACCCAACTCATGCACAGGAGGCTTACAGAGTAAAATCCCCAGCACAAAAAAAATCCATTAACTCCCACCGCCCATGGCAGGCAGAAACACAGTCAAAACAACCACTTGATCAGCTCCTTTTCAGCTTGAGGTCCCCAGGCCCGCTGGCAAAACCTTCTGAGCCTTCTGGAACAACATCAAGGTGGGGGATAATCTTATCTCAGAGGGAATAACATTCCACAGGGGGGGAGCCACCATGGAAAAGGTGAAGGGACCTTTTGTGGTCCCTTCAGATGTACTTCCCTCAGTGATGGGACCCACAACATACCCAGCCTCCCCACTCTGGTGGGCTGGGTAGATGTAACTGGGGAAAGGTCCAAGTTACAAATAACAGGGGCCAAATAACCAGGCCCCAAGCCATGTAGAGCTTTAAAGGTGATAACCAGCACCTTGCATTGGACTTGGAAGCAAATTGGCAACCAATGCAGCTCTCGCAAAAGAGGTGGCACATGCGCAAATCTGGACTTGAGAAGAACTATGTGGGCTGCTGCATTTTCAACCAACTGAAGCTTCTGAATACTCTTCAAGGGCAGCCCCATGTAGAGTGTGTTACAATAGTCCAAGCGGGAGGTGACTAGGGCATGAGTGACTGTGAGAAAGGCACACTGGTCCAGGAATGGGAGCAACTGATGCACAGCTCACAATTGTGCAAAGGCCCTCCTGGCCACAACTGCCACCTGCTCTTCAAGCAGGAGTCATGAATCCAGGAGAACCCCCAGATTGCACACCAGGTCCACCTGGGGCAGTGCAACCCCATCCGTGACCAAAGATGGTAATTCTCCCAGAACCAAGGATCCCTGAATCCAAAGCCACTCCATCTTGCCAGGGTTCAGTTTCAACCTGTTGCTCCCCATCCAGACTTCAACAGCCTCCAGGCACTGAGAGAAGGCCGTCGTGGCATCGCTTAACCCACCATGGGCAGAGATGTATAACTGAGTATCATCAGCATGCTGATGATATCTCACACCATGGTGACAGATGATCTCATCCAGTGGCTTCATATAGATGTTAAACCAGAGCAGACAAAGTACCTACCCCTGTAGGACCCTGCAAAGCAGGAGCCGTGGGTTATACCTCTTGCTCCCGACCAACACTTACTGAAAACAGCCTTGGAGGAAGGAAGTGAACCAGGAAAGCATAGTGCCCCCCACTCCCAACCCCTGGAGCCACTCCAGAAAGTTACCATGGTTGATGGTATTGAAAGCTGTGGAGAGGTCAAGGAGAGCAAGGATGGATGCAGTACCCCACCCCGCTCCTGCCAGAGATCATCAAAAGGTGCAACCAGTGCTGTTTCCATCAGATAACCAGGCCTGAATCCTGATTGAAAGGGGTCCATATAATTCATTTCATCCAGAATCCTCTGGAGCTGCAATGCGACTACTGTAAGGTTTACTCCGTTCATCTCAGAGAAACTCTCGTGACACGTGTTCAGCAAAGAAGTTTACTCAAGCGTAACATAAGTAAGTACAGACAAAGCCAGGGTTGGCTTGGCATAGTTTACATGGTATTTTATAGCTTCCCCGTTCCTGCGCTTTACCCGTTGCTTAGTTACAGATTACCCGCAGTAATCCCCCCTCGCCCAAATGGCAGCTTCAGTCAGGTGCTTTTGTCTTTCTGATTGCAGTCTATGGGTTGTGCTGTTGTTGCCTTTGCTGGGTTTGCCTGTTTGCACGCAAAGCTGGGAGTTCTCGATCGTCCATTGATTGCTTCGCTTTCGAGCCTCTGCGCTTTCCTTTGTTTGCAGTGCCTGAAGAGAAGCCGCGCTGATACAAAGTATCCGCTTGAGGTTTTGAGTTAAGCACCACCACCTGTCTGTAATCAGCTCACGGTTTCACTTCTCCTTTTTCTCTGCTCGTGCCTGGGCGGTGAAATTGACTTAGGCAAAGCTGAGCGGTGCCTTTGCTGTGCCATGCCGGGCCGGCTGAATCTGACAACTACCTTCTCAACAACCTTCCCCAAAAGGGGGAGGTTGGAGACAGGATGAAACTTGTCCATCAGGGTGGGATCTAGTGATGACTTCTTAAGAAGGGGGTGAACCACAGCCTCCTTAAAGGGTTGGGGCACCACCCCCTCACTCAAGGATGCATTAACCACCACCAGTACCCACCCACTCATCACCTCCCAAGAGGCCTTTACCAGCCAGGCGGGGCACAGATCTAAAACACAGGTGACTGATCTCACAGTCCCTATAGGATCCTGTCCACTTCCTCAGGAGTAACAGGGTCAAACCATTCCCAGATAACTGGGCAAGAACCTATCCCAGGCATCTCCACTAGGTCAGTGTCCATGCTGACGTCCAACTGGGAACAAATCCTAATGATTTTATCTGCCAGAAAATCAGCAAATTCCTCCAGGTATACCACCGAGTCCTTTGTACACAGAAGGAATTGTGTCACCTTAAAGATGGCCACCGGGTGATTTTCTGCAGATGCAATTAGCACAGAGAAGTATTTCCACTTCACCACATAAATCCCCACGAGGAAGGCTTTGATAGCAGCTCTTACCCATGTTTGGTTGAGTTCGTTCTTCTTCTTCCACCTATGATGCTTTAGACATCTCTTGATCCATTTCATCCCTCTCAGTTCCTCAATATACCACAGGGTGCAGCGAGGTCCATGGGTCAGGAGAGGTCGCTTGGGTACAATCCTGTCTAGAACCTCAGTTGCCTCCCTATTCAGGGCAGCGACTAGGATCTCAGCAAGACTACACAGCAGATCCTCAGTTATAACCCCCAATGCCCTTAGAAACCCACCAGGGCCTATCAGTTGCCAGGGGCAGACTGATCTTGCCTCCCTGCGGAGGGGTGCAACTCTACAGAAGCCCATAGCCACTAGGTTGTGATCTGACCATGACAAGGGGACCAAAGATAGGTCCCCCAATTCCAGATCACAAAGGCACCACTACAACAAGAAAACCAAATCAGGTGTGTGACCACTATTTCTAGTTGGGCCCTGGATGACATGAGACAGGGCCATGGAAGTCATGGTTTCCATGAACTCCTAAGCTACCTCTGATACCACTCCCAGAGAAGGCAGCTTGGTCCTCCAGAACTATAAGCCTGGGAAACTCCACCACCAGCCCCGCAGAGAGGTCTAGCAGCATGGGCAGAGAGGCTGGTACAGTAGCAACAATCCAAACTGATCCCTAGAGCCCAATCTCAGAAAAAGGGTCTCACAACCAGGCACTTGCAGAGTGATGCCCCTGGTAGCCACCAAGAGATTCTCTGATAACAACAGCCACTCCACCTCCCCTGCCCTTGTTACACACACACTGCTCCCAGGTTCGGCTTATGGTCACTCACTCACACACTCACAGCCTGTTGAGGCACATGGATCTTGTCAGCCCCCCTTGCTTTCTACCTGGGTTTTCCAGATAGGTGCGGCTGGAGCAGACAAGACACACAACCCTGGTCAACAGCCGGGAAATAATTAGGGATACACACAAATCACTTCCAACTGAACACTGAGGCACAAGAGGTTCTTTGTAATACATGGAGACCCAGTGAATTTAAAGTAACAGCAAAACTTTACTGGTTGCAAGATACATTTGCTCTTTCTCATACACATACATACACGCTCTTCCACACTTACCCATGTCCTTCCCAACTAGGCTGCCAGGCACTAGCTAGAGGGACGGAAGAGGTCCAAAGGTGACTCAGATGACTCAGCTCAGACAACTCAGACGACTCAGAGTGGGCGAGCTTTGGGACCCCTTTTATCCCCCAAAGTCCTTGCCTTGTTGATTCACAAGTCTGGCAGTTGTTGATGGGATTGGGGTTTCCATGTGCTCAGGCCCAACTTCTTTTTCTGGTTTAGGTCCTTTGTTTTTTTCCTTAATGACTTGCTTCCTTCTTATCTACCTCCCCAAAGGGATCCCATAGATAAGTTTCCTGGCTTTTGTCCTCTCTGCTTACGTGCCTGCTTCATCTTTAGGTTATGGCAGCTTCAGCCTAGTCTCACACCCTGCAGTCTCAGCTGGTGCCACACTCAATACCCAGCTGGGCATATTTCAGAGAGAGGAACTCCTCCCTCTGGCCTC
Source organism: Liasis olivaceus (assembly GCA_030867105.1). NCBI lineage: Eukaryota > Metazoa > Chordata > Lepidosauria > Squamata > Pythonidae > Liasis > Liasis olivaceus. Next base: position 65,319,461 of record CM061351.1, read on the forward strand.
AGCCATGTCTCGGTGACACATGCCAGATCAGCCTTCTCCACAATGATCAGGTCAGCAATAAGGGGAGCTTTATTACAGACTGATCTGGCATTTAAAAGCAATAACCTAAAACCTGGACTTCCACTGATCTGCTGACTCGATAAATGGGTTGAGCTCAGGGGGCTGGAACATGAAACTGATAGAAGACATCGAGGCCACATTCCCCATGAGCAGCCCACCCCCTGTCTCTCACCATATTTCCCCAAACCTGACACCACCAGAATATGAAGCCTCATCCCATTCACCCCATCAGTCTCTCTATCCCTGATCCTCAAACTTCATCACACTCAAGGGAACCTCACACTAAACAATCTCCACCAGGGGTGAAGGTAAACCCAACAGGTACTATAGCAACAGCTCTCAGCACCTTCAAGCCACCCCACCCCTACCTCCACATCTGCCCATCCAACAGGAGCACCTCTCTATCTGGTCACTCTCACCCACCGAGCAGGAAGCCAGTCCACCCCCCCCCCCAGCTCTCACCCAGAAGAGGGAGTCTAATCCCACTCACTAAACTCTCATCCACCACCCCACAACCCCCAGATCCTTATAAAAGCACTTCTCAAAACAAGATCACATTCAAAAGCAAAACAGTCCAGGGTTAGCTTCATGTATGGTTGACAAGGCAGTATGAAACCTTCGGCAGCCGCTCCTCATACACACTGCTGCCCCCAGCAGCCAACCACCACATGGCATAGATTCACATGGACACCATCTCCGCCCTCCCTGCTGCCTCTGAAAGTCTGGGATTTCTGCTAACCAAAAGTAAGATGGAAAGTCCAGCCAGCAGCCTGTCAGCCTCCACCGGTCCAGCTGCTGTCCTCAGCAGAGGCCAGGAGAGTACTTTTTCTCCACTGCCTCTACCACCTCTGTTACCATCATGCAGCCAGTGCCATCTTAACCAAGCTGTGGCTTCCCTCCACCTCCTGGACTCTGACTGCTCTCACCAGCTAATTCCCGGTACATGTTGATCCGCTCCCTAGAGATTGGGGGGGGGGGGGGGGGACAGGCACAGAACAAACTCTCCTCATGCCCTCATACCCTCTGTTTGACTTCCAACACTTCACCATCTCCATCTCTCCATCTCTCTCTGTTTTTTCATCTCCATCTCTCCATAAAACTCCATAAAGCACCATAACACTCCACAGCTCTTCTCCACTCTCCCACAGCCGTCCACTCACTCAACTTTGTGGGACCCTCTGCACTTTCAAAACCACCAAAAACCTCACCAAAAACCACCTCATAAAAATCACGCTGGAGCTCCTCAAGACACGACATTCACCGCCGCTGCCATCTTACATCATTATCTCATATAATAATAAACACTTTTTGGGACAGCTGAGCAAAAGACCAAGAAAGAAAAGTCTGTGCAAACAAAGAGGTTTTCAATTTAGGGCAGAAACTTCCCACAGTGAAATCATACCTGGCTTCCGTGGAAAGGTAGCACAACAGAGAGGAGGACCTGCCTCAGCCTCCCAGCAAAATGAAGCATCAACATCTACGGTGTGATCATAGGATGTCCTTTCCAAAGTATAAGGACTGGGCAGGTCTATATGGAAGCAAAGGATTCCTTAGGTAATCTTGTCCTAAGCGGTTCAGCGACAACAGTAGGTTGAAAATACTTGGTAGTTTGCTTGTTTGTTTGTTTGCTTATTTGTTTATTTGGATTTGCATACCACTGAAATATCAAGACCTCCAGTGGTTAATGGAAAGCCAGTCGGTATCGAGCCTTCAGAACAAGATGTGTGCACAGAACAAAACAGGCCGTGTTTCCCCTATACACTATACTCCAATACTGTATATAAAAGGTGACTGAGCCAACCCCGCTTAATTTTGCCTCTAAACCAGCCAATCTTTGCTAACTCCACTAGTAGATTCTCACTCCCAATAGTAGATTCCCAATCCCATTTCCAGTTTACCAAGTACTCATTTCATTACGAGGTTGAAAAAATAGAAAAACAGAAATGACCCTAAGAAATGCTCCAGCACAGCTTTGTCTACCGGTGGGAATTTTTTACCGGGAGATTTAGAATCACCTCCCAGCCGATTGTGCTCAGAGCAGACAGAAGGACAAATACTTTAGGCTTCATATTGTTTTGGAAACACACAATTAATTCCAACAAAAGGACAAGAATTTTAAGGCTTTTTTTTTTCTCGGAAGACTTTAAATCATCCCCTTCTTCTGGAAGTCCCTTCTTTTAAAGATCAAATTCAATCTCCCATTCAACTCATAAATATTAATTTATAGTTAACAAATCATTTTCAGCCTATAATTTGAAATGGTGACTCAAATAGCTAGCCCTTCAGCACTTGCATACTAATTATAAGTAAATGTGATTTCTTCCCTTTATGAAGAAATCATATTTTAATCTCAAGGCTGTCACTTTCCATTGGAAATGATGGCATTGGTCAGTGCTGTGTCAAAAAATGGAGAACCAAAGCTGATATCTCAAAAGCTCTTGGCCTTGGCTAATTGGTAACACAATACAACAAAATGGCTATTACAGTTTAGCAAGCAGATCAATTTCTAACTCTTCTCAATCTGTATACTTTAAGAAGGCTGGCCCTTTTTATTAAATGACATTTTAATTTGGAATCTGATTAATGGGTTGTCCTAGTATCTGCAGACTTAAGGAACAAATATTTGAAAGAGGTTTTGAAAGGGCTCAGCTCTCACTTCCCTTGTGTTCAATATTGCTTTTAAATATGGATCTTGTCTATAATAACTGGCGAGAGATGATAATGTTCCAATTGTCCAACATTACCATTATCACTTTCCACTAACAATGCATGCAGAAGATTTATAAAAATCAGGAGGGTAGTGTTGAATGATTGGATTCATGCAAATGCTGCAGACCGTGCTCACCAGGATAATTGCTCTATCTGGAATCTTGATTATTGCAAAAATGCTGAGGCAAGCAAGATTAATGTCTAAAGAATCTGTGGTAACAGCTTTCTGAATTTCCTTTCAGATGTAAAATTTCCAGCAGGACAGATTGGTCTCTTTGGAGTTTCCAAAAAATTACAGATACAATCTTTGTAGGATTACAAAGAATTTGTAGGATTCTTCCTTAGGTTAGATTTTATGTTAAGAAAAATAGCAAAACAGGGAAGGTGGTGCATGCTATGGCAACATTACAGAAATGTGAAGATGTAATTTCAGAATTAGAATAGAACATATCCACTTATGTCTGAATGCAATAGGATTTTGTCATGTGTTTGGGTGAGGGCTCCTATCGCCAATTGGCACTGGGTTGAAAAACTGGTGCTTGACTCTTCAGGTCCAAGCAGGGTCTGTGGGTCCACTCAGTTTCCACCTCCATGTATTCAGGAATGTCTGGGGTGAAAAATATGAAGGGGCTTTCAATCATTTAGCAAAAGGGTCAGCATTTCTCTGGTCTTAAGTTCTGTGCCCAGGTTGCCCGTGCTTTCACTTTCATGATCATAAAGCCATTATCTCTCAAGATGTCATTTCTCTTTGGTTCTTTGCCCATTTGGAGCTCCAAAGTCACAGTATGTTTCATCAAAGGCCTCACTGGATTCAGCAGGGCTGACTCTGAAATTAGATTTCAAATGATCATGACCCTAAATAATGCAAGTTCTCAGCTGATGGAAACAGCAACTGAAAGTGTCAGCTTTGTAAATGAGAAGGCTATTTATTTTCTGAACAAAGAAGTCACAACCTTTACCATATGAAGGTGACAAGATACGACACTTTGCCACACTGATGTTGGTAAGCTGCTAAAAAGTCATTAATAAAAATAAGCTGTGTGTAGATTAAATGTTCGTTCAATCTGTTTAATATTAAAATGTAAATATGTGCATTACTGAGAGTAAACTTGAATAAGACAATGTCTCCACTGTACTTCATCATGACAGAAAGAAGCTTGAGAAAGCATTTAAGAATATTCTAGAACTGGAGGTAATTATTTCAAATCATCTCTAGCATTTTGGGCAGAACTGACACCAGTAGATGGTGCTGCAGAATATACAATGGCAGATAATTCTTTTGCTGGCATGTCTTATTTTCCATTGAAAATGAATAAATGGCTCATGAATACATCCTAATAGACTCATTTGGAAAAATCTGTCCTCACTTACTGATGCTGAGTACTTGACAAACCTGGTCTATAAAAGGTCAAACTTCAAGCTACCTCATCGGTCTAATTACCTTCAACAAAGATAATTTGCATCTCCAAATATGCAAAGCTCAGCATTTGGCCATCAAAAAATACTGTTTATAAGTGAGGATCACATTAATTTGAAGTAGAAATTCAAAAACTGAAAATAAAAATATAAACTATGATTGAAAATATTTTCTGGATTCATTAAAATGATTTTCCATTGATCATGAATTTCTGTATTCAGGAATGTAACAAGTACACAAGCATAGACAAAGGACTCACTGAGCCTAGGGTGTAAAAGAATTCCACTATGGAGTCTACTGGAAATGCATTTGGCTCCAACAGACTCTGCAGTGGCATGAAAATTAGCATCAGATGAAGTCCTCTAGAGCAGTGTTTCTTAACCTTGGCAACTTTAAGATGTGTGGACTTCAACTCCCAGCATGGAGGAAAACCTTTACAACATTGGCCTTCCATTAGCATCTTCCCAAGTTTCTCAATTACCTTCTGAGTCTTTTTCTTGCTACATGACATTTGTTCAGGCAAGTTAGACAGAATGGCTGCATAAACTGACTCGTTGTGCCAGTAACCATCTGTTTGGTGTTCACTGTTCCTCCAGACTATTTGATTTGGAATATGCATCGTTCCAAATGAAAAATCATGTTTATACATTTTGAATCACTACAGCACTCCAAAAGGGGGGGGAAAGACTTATCACTGAATTTGTTTAGGGATGAGATTATGAGCTACTTGTGTGTTGTTATTTCTCTGTAGCATTTAATGTATTTCCATGAACCATTTGGAATCCCACATTAAGAAGCTTCCTGTGCACAAGGAATGCCATTAAAAAGAGAGAAAGCACTCAAAATGAGTTCGAATGCTCTGTGACTTCTTTGTTGTGGCCTTAATTGACAGTTTTGCACTCTGAACTCCCTCCTGCCCTAGTGTTTACCTAAATGAGGAGTAGGAGGCTCACAACTTCAATATTCAGTCTTCACACTTTAATTTTATATCATTATTTCCTTCTGTTTTTGCTAGCTCCAACCTTCTTCGATGTCCTCAATTTATTTGAAGACTATCAGCTGATTCTCTATGGTGCTCCAGCTCACTGGGTTCTATTTATTGCGCAAAAGGCACCTTTGCCCTGTGTGTAATTTATTGGTAGAAGGACTTTTTAGAAAATGTGTATTAAAATGTGTAGCCTTCATTTCTTAATTATTTTGGGATGACTGCCAAAACAATTGTTTTCCATCTATATGTCCAATAGGTCATTGGAACACTGTTGCCTTTGTGGACTGAGACTACTACGAATATTCCAATATTCTATTTTGTTGTTGGAAAACAACCAGAATGCAGCCAAAGGCTTAAGATAAGTTGAAGTAAATAACACAGCAGAACTGCTGGAATCTGCATTTATTTAATAATAGTTTATCCTGCTTATCAGATATTTTCTAACCCCATGGGACAGTAAAATGGAATCAGTCATAAGATCTGCTCTTAGCCTTTTAAAATAAAAAGGCAAGATGTGCAAGGGAAAGGCACTGGAAGGAAAAGGCAGAGGAAGGATATCATTCTGGCAACATGAAAAAAATGGGGAGTAGAAAATATTTTTATCTAGTTGAACAATGCTAGTTCAATAAGACATTTTCATAGAATCACCATCCAGATCCCAGTTTTTGCTACATTTCTGTATTTGTAGAAAACATCCATGAGTACAAACTTCCAACCCTTTCTGAAGGAGTACTGCAGATATAGATTTAGACTGTTAATTAGTACAGAAAAATCAAGTGATGTTCAAACATTTCTGGACCATTGTCAAAGTACAGAGAAGCTATGTTATGGAGATGAATATACAAAAGCTTATTTCACCCTATAGAAGGGAATATATGTATCTCAGGGTTGAACTATAGAGTCCTAGAGGTTCTCTGAGCTTGGTTGTTTTCTTGCAGATGTTTCATTACCCAATTAGGTAACATCTTCAGTGCTAGAAGGAAGTGGAGTTTACTCTCTGTTTATATACAGTAACTAGTAGTCAGAAGACACAATGAAAACTCCTTAAACTCACAACACATAGACTCAGCTAGGAAACTGTCAGCATGTTAAACCAAGCTAAATCCAAAACTGTGATGGAATTCCTGGAAGCTTGGTATTCAGACAAGTCAGCCATCAACAGGCACATAGAGATAAACAACATCTACACACTATTCAAAAGAGACAATAAAAAGGACACAAAAAGACCAGAATACCTCCTTGCCATCACTCAACACCCAGATAAGCAGGGATTAACACCAGGATTAACAACCAATCAAGCAGTAAACAGCACCCTAATCAAGGAACTACCAACTCAGACAAGCAATCAAGCAGAAAACAATACCTTCATCAAACAACTACTGAGAAAAAGCCCATACCCTCTCCAATACTGACAGAGCAAGCTACTATATATAAACAGAGACCAAACCCCACTCCTAGTACTGAAGATGTTACCTAGTCGGGTAATGAGACATCTGCAAAGAAAACAACCAAACTCAGAGAACCCCTAGGACTCTATAGTTCATCCTAACCAGAATTCCATTCTTTCCTCCTTATCCCAGGCCAGAGAAGAAGGCCCCCCACCATTATCCCACCCCCCTCAATGCACACATTCAAGATACAAAGCATCCAAGTCTGACCAAATTAATTTGGCAGCTGCGACAGAAAATCCCCAATGGATCACTCTTTTGGAATACAAATATACATATGTATTAAATAAATTATGATAGGCTGGTATTTCCTGAGACTTAAATTCAGCTGCCTAAGCAGCCACCCACCAATGTAAATAAATTCACAGTTTCAGCTAGGGAGTTCAGCTGACATAGACAAATCTACAGTGGCAAGAAGATCTACAGTATATGCAAGAAGTGGGTGGAGGGGAATCATATGTATTTATCTTGAGCTTCTTTTCTTTGTGTTATCAGCCGTTTGAAAGAATAGATGCTAATGCTCTGTATATTTAACACACATCAGGAAATTAAATATAATTACTTTACCTAGGATTTTTCTTTGAAAAAAAAAACTGGATGCAAGTGCTGATATAAAATGAGATGAAATGAGATGGTAGGTTATTGTTTCTTGCATGCACAAGACAATTATATCATCATATACCACAAGTTAAGCCTACTTAACAAATCTAACATATTGTTCTTCCCATTCAGATTCCACGCAGTACTCTGGGAATATGTATTCTTGTTAAAATTAATAGGCAGGTGCAAAGCATAAAAATGGTTTTGTTTCATTCTTTGGGTCTGTTGCATTTCCCTAGTTCTGTGTAAAGAGGCATTTAGACAATGTCTTGCTAATATTGGGCAGTGGGAGAAGAATTGATGAATGAATAAGATAACTCTTTTTCCCTCCCTCTGTTCTTGGATCAAAGAAGCCTTGCGCCTGGCTGGTTTGTGAGAACCAGTTGTTATTTTTTTCCCTGATTTTCCTTGAGAGCGGGGAGATGTCACACTGAGTCCTGGTGTACTACCTGCATGTCCACTTCAGGCATAGTGAGCACCTTGCCTGCTGCGTGTCTTCTACTGCTTGCAGGAGGAGTGGTGTGATGAAAGGCCAGCGTGCAATTTGAAGTAATAGTGTTTTTATTGGATTGCAAAGAACCTTTAGTCCCCTTATACTTAAATGTAGGATTGGGAAGGACTGACTGACTTTATTATTTATTTATTTATTTAGTTATGTATTTATGCATTTATGTATGTATGTATGTATGTATTTATTTATTTGGTGTATGGGCTAAGAATGCTTAAGGTAAATACAAGTTTTGCATATCTATCAACAAGATGCATTGAAGGACTCTTCCATTCAAGGACCCCTCTTTGTCTACTTTTCAGGGGACAATTACTGACACTTTGAAAGTCCAATGAGGATCATTGTAGATGATGTCTAGATGAACCTATTATGCAACAACTATGTTTTCTTCATAGAATTCTATAGGTGTCCAGATGACCTTGTCTTCCATTTGGAATCTTCCCTTCTCATCATTTCCCTAGCCACAGAAAATATATTAAGGAGGACAAGATTGGAAAAGCAGCCCAAATTTTCTGGAGGTAATTGAAATAAAATGCACAACTGAGTGATAGTGGGGTGGGTTCCTGGGGAAGGTATAATGACATTCTCTGATTGCTTCCTCCCTTCCCCTTCCCTCCTTTCTCTTTCTTCCTCTTGTCTCCATTCTTAAAATACACACAATTCTTTCCTAACAAAATGATACTTAACAATATTGAAAGGTTTTTAATGGCTACTTGAGGGAAAGACACTAAGATTTCTGATTAAAATAGGTCTTTGAGCCAAAGGACAGGTCTTCATGTGTTAAAAGGAAAAATGTTTTCCTATTTTCTCTTGTAGTAGAGATGAAATATTCCAAAACCAATGTGGCTGGAGAGTATAGTGGGTTAACCTATTCAACGGTCCCAGTTTAGATCAGGATCTCCCATACTTCACAGAAATTTAAAACAAAAAACAAAAAATAGAAAACAAAGAGGAAAGGATATGCTGCAAGTATAAGTGTGTTGGGGTGAGGGTAAGGAGTCTGTCTGCATTGTGAATTAAGGCATTAATTAAATAGACTAAGTTCTCAAGAGGAATTCATGAAATTTAAAGCCCATCCATAAGTGAATTTAGCCACCAACATCTACCTTTACCATTTACCTACTTAAAAAAAATTTTTTTTTGATTTATAGTTTAGGACAACTTCTGTTAATCCATTTTTTTAAATAAAAAAGTTGATTTATGGATTAAGACAGTTTCTGTTAATTTGTTGTGAGATGCTGTGGGAAAGCTTGGTTTTAAACAGTGGCATGATAAGAAAAAATAGATTTTTTTTTAAAGGACTTAGGGTTGCACTGTATTTTTACTTAGTAAAAAGTAAAGTTGTAAAAATTAAAGTTGTCTTCTGCCTATGCTTTGAACAAGCAGGGTGCTGAGCAAGCAGGCATTAAGTTTATGGCAGCAGAGGAAGTGAAGAAAATGAAGAACAGAACATTTTCTGCTTCACAGTGGAGGGGTAGGAACGGGGAAAAGTAAATGCTGCAAATGCAGCCACGTACAGATTAAATATACAAATATGCATGTACTAAAAAATGAACTTCCTGCAAAGGGAATAGTCACTTGCAATTCTGACTATAGTTTGAAGTAGAGAGGATACTGAGGGTAACAGGCCACACCCATATTATATTGCTACATTGGACCTGGCTCTAGCTACAAAAGTAATGAAAAAGGCTTCAATATTCCTCTTGTCTTTAACATTAGCCATGGATGATGGGATTATATGGGGACATATACCGCATGTGAGAGTGAGAAAGTATATGTGTGCAACAGATAATGAAAAGGGGAAGGAATGGATGAATGGAGAAGCTGCCATTCCTTTTTATGATGGGATGGGGGTTGTGAGAGAATAAATGGATGATATATGAATGCGGCACAGCTAGATTCTGCTTCAGTGGTATGAGTGGACAATTAAAGAGAAAGATAAGAAAAAGGAGAGAATAAGACTAAAAATAAAAAGAAAGTGATGACCCTATCCCCTTATCTTTTGTCCCATTGACCACGAGTTCTGTTCTTGTTAAACGCTGTTATGTATTTCAGCCAAATTTTACTGAAGAAATGTGGGCCTAACCTTTTTAAAGGTGGTCTTCCCATCATAAACAATGCCTTCTATGCAAAATCATGTTGTAATCCTCCGAGATTAACTTGGCTACAATGTACATCAAACACCTGAAATGTTCTATTTTATGCCTGACAGCATCACCAAGGACCTTTGGCCTAAATAAAATAAAATAAAATAAAATAAAATAAAATAAAATAAAATAAAATAAAATAAAATAAAAAGACAGCAGAAAGTGTAAATGAATGCAGTGTCTGCCAGACTATTTGGGATAACCCACCAAAGTCACTTACTTTGGAAAGAAGCCATATTGATTTTAAAGGACTGTTCTGTAATTGCCTGTAATCATTACAGGATTGCAAAAATGATGTGCAATGTGCAGCCTATCAGCCATTATTGTCTCTGGCAAGAGCCCTGCATTTATATCAGTTGGGCTGAAGGAATCTCTGTGCAGAAACTTTTCCCAGTCTGTCCCTTGCATATCGTCATCTGTGTACAAATGGTTAGACTGAACGGATGGCAGACAGAAGAAAACATGCTGTATTTCTGTTTCCTGAGACTGGCTATATTGACTTTTCATCACTCAATATTTCAGTTCCTGTTCAACAACAGTTCAGTTCATTACTCATAAAAGTACATTTCAAAACTTGCCTCAACTATCTCTATTTGGCTTTGCCAAGGACACAAGGCAGTCAGAAACCTAAGCTGGATCTGGCTGTGTTGTGCCAACATCTGGCCATCAACAATCACAACATGAACTATTCTTGCAGGAACTAGCTGGGCTCCTTTCATTATCACTGAAATTCCTGAACCTCCATCATACAAGGTCCAGGGTGCTGATGATTTTATCTCGCCACTTATTTGATAAAACATTTACGTCATGAAGACTGGACAACTGCTAACTCATAGAAGCATTTCTTCTAGAGCAATCTGATTTTCTTGCTATACCTGTTCCAAAGGAAAATGAAGCAATAAGGCATTCTTGCTACTGAAATTGCAACAGTGGACTCACCTGAATAAGTAAAATACAGAGACAGACTATTCTTTGAGGGTAGTGGTCAAGGAGAAAAGAGTGCTTTGAAGGTTAAATATTGTACCAAGGAAATCTCTTGTGTTCTTGGGGTTATTTGCTACAATAATAGTTTATTTCAGTTGCAACAAAGAACAGTCATGACTGAAAGTTGAATCTTCTTTCTAGCTACACATATTTAGAAACTTTTTTATTAAAAAACCTGGCTTCTTTCCAGAATGCTCCTGAACATGCACAGAATTCCTTAACCTTAAAGAGGAAAAAAGGAAATTGAGGGCAAATTGGCCCTAAGCACATATAAGCAAGGGCCTGAAACTTTTATAAAAGAGTTTGCATAACCATTTCTCCATGTCTGGGTATGCCATGAAATCTGATAATCTCAGATATCTCCCTCCCTCCCTCCCTCCCTCCCTCCCTCCCTCCCTCCCTCCCTCCCTCCCTCCCTCCCTCCCTCCCTCCCTCCCTTCTTTCTTTCTTTCTTTCTTTCTTTCTTTCTTTCTTTCTTTCTTTCTTTCTTTCTTTCTTTCTTTCTTTCTTTCTTTCTTTCAGCCAGTGTTGATTCCAGGCAATTGCCTGGACAAGTCCTTGCAGTTTTCTTGGCAAGGTTTTTCAGAAGTGGTTTGCTATTGCCTGCTTCCTAGGGCTGAGAAAGAGTGACTGGTCCAAGGTCACCCAGCTGGCTTTGTGCCTAAGGCAGGACTAGAAATCACAGTCTCCTAGCTTCTAGCCTGTTGCCTGAACCACCAAACTGGCTCCCACTGTTCTTTCTAGTTATGGCATATCTAGTTATTTTTTGCCTCACACACAAAACAGGCAGACTCATTTATGAATAGGCATTTCTATATTGAAACTGATTGAATGGTATGATCATACTCAGCACAGAGAAATAGAAGTCTTCTTCTACCTGGAACAGAAGGAATGAATGAATAAATCATTCACAGTTGCTGTGGAAACCCTTCTCTGTGAATTAGTATTTTGGGTTCACAAGAACCATTTTCATTCACATCCACACTTCTTTAAGGTACACTTGTGTTGTTAGGATTTCTCCAGCTTCCCCTAACCCTGCTCATGTCCACTTCCTTGCCACCCATTAATAAGAAGAGAGAAATGTGTCCAAACAGTGAGGCCCTGAGCATGCAAAGACTTTATCTCTGTGGATGTATTTGAGATTGACCATATTATGTTGTTGTGGATAGAATCATTATAAGTGTGTTTATCTTCACTGGAAGATGCAGTGAAATGTCTGAATACATTCAAGACTTTTTATTTAACACTTCCTTTTCTCTTAAAATGAGAGTAAGCTAATACAAATGAGTAAGGGAGCTACATAAATCATCATAATGATTATTGAAATGCCATTTCAATTGCAGTTACCAATCAGTCAATAAACATTATTATGGTCATTGACCAATTCAGAAAAAAAAGAAGAAGAAGACAAATTCTGAGATAGCAAATTTAAATTTAAATTTATAATAAAACTAAATCATTGTAACACTGATGCAAAGTATTGTATTATACAAACAATAAAAGCAAAACTTAGCCACATTCAGAGAAATAAAATAACATTGGAAAGACAACAGTAAGTGTAAATAGAATGAATCAGGGTGGCCTGGAAATCTGACTAGATGGGGAAGTACATACATACATACATACTTATCTGTATTATGGTCACTGACCAGAAAAGATAGTAAGGTATTAGTTATAACAGGACAGCTTTGTAATAAAAGAAAAACAACAAAACACAGATTGTTTGAATAACTCCTTCACCACAGGAGCAAAGTCTTTGTTTGAACAGACTATCCTGAAATTTCCCCTTAAGGACTGCTATTAGAATTGCATTAAATCTTGCCAGAGTTCTTCTGATTTTGGGAAATGTTATTTGGCTTAAATTGGTGGCTTAAAGAAAGAGGAACAACCTAAAATATATCTCTGAATAGGTCAGCCAGACCTAATTGGTTTTCCAGATCCACAGCACACTGTTTAAAGACTGCTGTTGCACGCTTCAATCCCATCATCAAATCTGCACCAGGTGAGAAACTGTAGCATTTCAATTTCTCATGCAATATCCTGCTCCAGGATGAAACAAAATCATCAATTAAAATCAAGGGAGCCAAACCCATGGCGAAACAAAGTAGCATTAGCCTGTATGTCCAAATATGAGTTTCAGTTTTGGTCACACTAGTCACATGGTGTAAAACTATGTTAGGATCATGTTGTGGAACTTGATTTATGTTCCTTAATTTAGATTGCACCTTCTCCAAGGGGGATGAAGGAGCTATATATTCCCAGTTGGCTCTGAACAGACATTGTACCCAACTTCTACCTCAAAACACTTTTAGTGCAGAAGGTATGAATAATGCGTCTCTAATATAATAGAAAGATTGCAGGGCTGTTGCTGATTTGTGTGCAATTTGAACAACATACTCCATGTGCACCCTGCACTGACTGGTGGTGTGAAACATTACCATTCTATATTTGAATGTTTTAATGTGTAAAATCAGGTGCCTATTCAGCCACCAGGTATGAATTTTAGGGTGTTTGGCCAAAACCGAAGGCTTGTTTTTTATGTAATAAAAATGTGTACAATATGTGGCTAAGGGGCACAAGGCTTACTTTAGGCCACTTGGCATCTGAGATAGTAGCAGAGCATCATCTTCATTCAGGAGGATTGGAATATGTCTAAGGGGAAGCAACATATATCACGGCAATCATTATTTATATCATTAAAAACATTGACTTTAAATTCATGAACTTAGTGACTTCATGCTCATTTTTAGTCCTGTTAACGTTTCATTCCTCTGCACTGAAATAGAAAATTCTCGCCTTCTGTCTTTTACAACACATATTAAGGGTGAAACTGTATGTTCCAAATGTACCAAGCAAAATCATGTTCCTGCCAAACTTTTAACAATCAACCAAGATGGTTCTATTAATTCACAGGGAGAACAAGCTCAGTATTTTTGTTGCAGGCAAAAACAAATCGTGACATACATTCCACAGCTAGCGAAACATTTTCAGCAGTACTTAAGCAGTTAAGTAATTTAGGTAATTATAGTAAAATGGAACAAATTGGAGGATGATTGTCTGTATTCTGTGACAGGATGTCCTGATTCAAAGTTCAGAAATGATGACTATAGAGCTATTCAATACCTCAAGTGTAATGCAGGGTGGATGTTTGATGGAGCACAAAGTCATAGCAGGAAGACAGGAAGAAGCTGGGGTTTTAAAAATTTTATTTTATTCTAAAATAGGAAAACTGCATTTGGGCCATGCCACTTCAACTGCAGTTACATGACTCGTGTCCTGGTATTGTGCCTATTTTTTTAAAAAAATCTTGTTCATAGAGAAAACCAACTATTGGGCTAATGGATTCTAATATAGTTTTCTACATGGAAAGTTGTACATGTGCATGTCTGGCACAAAACTCCCCTGCCTGCATATTAATGTGGCCCAAGCATACCTGTGAGAATTAAGTCATTATGGCATCTCCAGGATTGAGATAAACTCTGACAGTATTTTAGTCCTACAGTCCATTCAAGAGAAGAATAAGTATTTCAGGGTTGTTTATTGATTGCATTTGGTGGTTGTGTGTGTGTGTGTTTAATTGTACAACCACGTGAATACTTTTATTCTTAGCTGGTGTAAGAAAAATGACAAGAAGCAAAGCCTTCAGAGAGACATTAGGCCCATTAGGGGGGAAAAATGTTTCGAGCAGTTCCTATCAAAACAGCAGAAATAAATAACCTTTGTTCATGGAATCTGGAACACCCAGTTTTTCACAGCAGCAATGCCTCTTGATAGATTACCGTCATTACCGTCACCTCTGTAGGACAGTACGTATACAAAGTATGATAGCCTAACCTCTCCCATTCGGGGTATTTCTCGATATATGAACCATTTGTCAGTGTCAGATTTGCCCAAGGTGAATGAGCAAAACTTTACATGTTAAGCACTTTTGTGGCAATACAAACACAATCCCTGGCATGTCTTTTTCCCATTTACTGGAATCTTCATTGACCTGAGGCAGTCAACAGGATAATAAAATATCCAAAGCAGGTTTAAAAATGGAAAAGGAAAGATTTTGCACATTACTTACTATGGGTTATTTAGCAATACTAAACTAGGTTTGATCATTGTACGATCCCACAATATAACAATACATTCCAATGACAAAGTTTACAGAATTCTGTACTGCTTCTCTTATCCAATAACTTTCAATCATTTGGAACTGCATCAATTGATATCAAAAAGCCCTTCCTCCTTTTGTTCCCATCTGCCCTTCTTTCTTAGTGATAGGCAGAATGGAACGTGTGTGGAACCAAGGAGGGGGGGGGGGGGCAATACTTTTATCTGAAAGCCACATCTTGAGGTTCCCCTAGCCACCCCTTTTGGCAACAGTGACTCCCTAGCCACATTTCAATCCTTATTCTGAATCCACTATGGACCCATTACCGTATAGAGATTTTATCCTGTATTTTTTCCATCTTAAACTTCTGAACCTAGCAACTGCTTGCTTAGACTACTTATGTAGAATTCACAAAACTCCCAATAATTCTTTGCCAATGCAACTTGACTGAGTCTGCCCCCTATCTGCTCACTTTTGATTTCTCCAATCACTTTCCCTGCACTGTCCAATCAGTGGTCAATCTCTCAGAGGCCCTAGAGAAATTATGAGAGAGGCAGAGATTCTGAAGGAGCCTGATCATTCATCACATGTCCTGCTTCAACTCCCTGCTTCAACTCCCCAAAGATTTAGAGACAGACCCTGTGTAGCATTAAAATGGTTTGTGGCATCATGTTACTGGCTGTTGAATGGCTTTTTG
Source organism: Liasis olivaceus (assembly GCA_030867105.1). NCBI lineage: Eukaryota > Metazoa > Chordata > Lepidosauria > Squamata > Pythonidae > Liasis > Liasis olivaceus. The sequence continues at coordinate 65,335,118 of CM061351.1, forward strand.
TCAAGTGATGCTAAAATGAAAAGAGCTCTCACAGACTGGGCTGCTGTTCCTTCTCTCTCTAGAGGCTCAGATGGACAGCTGGCTAAGAGAAGAAAGAAGCATTGCTGTAGTGTTCCATTTGTAAAGCATCACTCTCCCAAGTGTCTGCTTATTGGATTTTCAGTCCATCTGCCATCATCTTCTCATTTTTGTGATTTTTGTCCTCAGTGCTTTCTACTGAGAAAAGTAACAATGATTTCCATTTCCCATCTTGATGCAACTCTCTAAAAACCTAAAGCTGTTGGCCATATCCTTATTTATCCTGGACATTCTACTGGATCTTATTTCAAAAGCATCTATTATTCCAACCCATGAAACCCCTAAAAAGTTCATCTTGAGAAATTTTACATCCAGGCAGTCATCTGAAGTGTTAAAGCCTAAAGGTCTCTTAATAATAATGTTATCTTCATCAAACAATATACACTGTCTCTGATTTTAGTCAATGTTTGGCAAATATATTCTTTTTTCTTAAAACTTAAGAAATCTGTTTTCTTTATGGGTGGTGGACATATGCATATTTGCCCTATGGGCAGTTAAGGACTAAAATTAGGTACTAATGCTAGAGTAGCTCCTAATATTCTGGAGCCACTGAGAAAGGGTGCTAGCTTTGGCAGAGAGAGGCAGAAATAAAGACTGCCTGCAATCCCCACCTCATGAGTGTGTGCCCAGAGGGTGGAGGGACTGCAGTGAATACTGATCCCCACTGTTCCATCAGCACCACCACCTCTCTCACTGTGAAGAAACAATTGAGTTGTTCTACCCTGCCCTGCTGATCCTGCTGGTGTAGTGTTGATAGTGGGAGCATGGTTCCTGCTGTTATTAGCCTCATTCTTGTTTTCTCAGAATACTGCAGCCTTCTGTACACAAGATGGTAACTATCAGTGTCAAATACTGGCTGCTTAATTTCAGGGGCAAGGGAGCATGACACTTTGTCAGAGCATCACACAGGGCACAGCAATAAATAGCTCTCTAGAAACTCAACCACCACTCAGGAGTTAGCAGTAGAAGAAGCAGAGGTCAGATAGAGAAATTTTACCACAGGTGCAAGAAGCTGTAATAAAGATCAGCTAGCAATCCAGCCCAACAGCCCCAGGATTTCAATTGAATTTCTATTTGTCCCATGCTTTCTTGGTAAAAGATTTTCTGTTGCTCATTCCTTCGCCTGCACCATGTTTTCATAGTAGTTCTTTCTTGTCTTAGACTCTTTGCTTCCAGCCTTGGTAATTTCAGCCCTCACATCCTTCTCTATGACAAGAGTCGGACATGATTCTTCACCTAGAGCAGTGTTTCTCAGCCTTGGCAACTTTAAGACAGGTGGACTTCAACTCCCAGAATTCCCCAGCCAGCTGACCTAGAGCCTCTTTTTCTCTCTTTTTTCCTTCTAGGAGCACCAGCATTTCACACCCTGGGAAGGAGGCCAGAGAAGGTACAAATCATGAGGCAAGTCTCTAGGTCCAAAGAAGAAATGGGGGCAAGTAACACTGACTAAAATACGAACAGAAAAACATACAAAAGACTTTTCTTTACAGAGCAAAGAAAATAAGAAGACCAAGGAAGATAATGATATACAGTATTTACTGTGGTTATACAGTTCATATTTTCAAAATAATGCAGCAAAGGGTTTTCTGTATCTCTATGCTGCCATCTAGCAGTACTCCTGATTTTGGCCCCGGCTTCCACATGTTCCAAAGCACTTTGAATCATTTTAAGCAGGCATATATATAATATTTACATTATGAACATTGTAAAAATCAATGGGATCCTATAAAATGTAAGGCATGACTGAACAATGGAAGAAGTCTAAATAATCTGAGAACTTAAGTTATTTACAACAATTATTTAACATAATAACGATGATTATTAAATTATCTTTAAAAGCAAAATGGAATGCTTTTAATAAAAATAGAATGGACTTCTCTGAAAGAGAGAGAGAGTGCCCTCACACACCAAAAGACTGGGCAACAAAGAGGTGTGATTACAGTAATAGTGATTTACACCTCTCTGTCTCTCTGTCCCCAAACTTGCCATTACTCCAAAAGGCAGCAGCTGGTGAGACTGACCACTTGGGCCTCTCAGATTTGAGGATGGACCTGGCAGTTGCTGAATCCAATACTCCCTTCCTTTTTCTCTACTTAGACAGTATGTGAGCCAACAAGTATGCTTTTTTAAAAATCTCCTTTTTGGCACTGCTGGCTGGGGAATTCTGGGAGTTGAAGTCCACACATCTTAAAGCTGCTAAGGTTGAGAAACACTGTGCTAAGATGTTATACAGAATAACGGAAGTGCCTGCCACAAAGATTTTAAATCAGAGACAGAGCAAGCCGCCCATCACGCCTTGAGTGACTAAATCTGTACTCTGAGTTGTTCCTTTCCATGTCAGGTTCAGGTCCCTTCTCTTCTCTTCTCTTCTCTTCTCTTCTCTTCTCTTCTCTTCTCTTCTCTTCTCTTCTCTTCTCTTCTCTTCTCTTCTCTTCTCTTCTCTTCTCTTCTCTTCTCTTCTTTTCTCTTCTCTTCTCTTCTCCCTTCCCTTCCCTTCCCTTCTCTTTTTTATCAATTAAATCTGACAATTGCCTCATTTGAAATGTGAGATTAGTAGTTCACCCCAGGAATGTTATATGCTTCAATCAAGCTTTTCAGAATGACAGAATTAAATATCTGTTTTTGGATAAAACGTATGTCTCTAAAGCAAGGACTTGAAAGATTGGCTACTTATTTCTGGCAAATGAAATCACAATGCTAGTTTGCACCTCTGGTATTAAACTTTGTTTGCACTTTCATAAAATATTGTTCAACACTTCTAAGTAAACCCAGAAATTTAGCAACTTAAAAAAAATGCATTAGTATAAGTAGCTCAGACAATGGCTGCCAAACATATCAGGGCTTATTACAAAATGATGAGTTGCAGGGAGAGTAATAGAAATGAGGAAAAAGTGAATGGAAAGTTACTCATTCTGAGTACATGGGAAGACAAACTGTGAGAGAAAATTATTGGTGGTGTAAAGGAAACTTTTCAACTGATGAAGTTTAGAATTGAATTAATGAATAAGTTATATATAAGAAGAAAAATAAGACACGTGTTTTCCAACAGTCAGTTCTGTATGAAGGGAAGGAAGGAAGGATCACATCTACTTTCAGGATCAGAAGGGAAGAGTTTTACATTTCTTTCTGCCCTTAATTTCAATCTCTCTGATTTCTAGTTCAGCTAACTTGGCAAATCAAAACTCTGGGAGTCCTGAAAAATAAGGGTCATGGGAGCAAAGGAGCTTCTGGCAAGCAAGTAGAAAACAGAACTGGTAATTACTCAAACTATCAGAATACAGCACTATAGGAAACCATGAACTCCTTCAGAAGCATAGGAATGTAGCCCAGAATTAATTTATATAAGACTGACATTGTTTATTAGATTAATCCAATTGTCTGGGTTCACACAACACAGTGAACCATAAATTAATGATCATGGCTGATAATTAGTTTATGGTTAACTAATAAAGGAAGCCACCAAATACCCATCTAAAAATGCACTATATAAATCCAGCCACTGCCTTTTAAATATTCTATTAGCAAAATCTTTCCTGCTTCTCAGGATGACATCATCTAATTCAAAAGAACTCAGCAATTTCCCCATGGTTGAAAATGACTTGATAAAAAATATAAAAACTTCCTATATGATCGCTAGTTTTCAGGAATTGCAACTGAAGTGGATGGAATTATTGTGTTTATTTGTATTGAGGGGTATGTAGACATGTGGTTTGTAATGTAATTTGAAGTTGATTTAGCTGAATTTCCAAACTGAACATACTTTCTTTTGAATCAAGATGATGTTACTATTTGAAGTTTCAATTTTAATCAAATGTCTCCAGATCAAATCTGAATTGATGATTCAATTCAAATAAATCAACTCAAGATCCAAATCTTCACAGAATGCACCTTTGGGCTTAGGTGTGTAGATTCCTATGATGCATTGGAGAATTAAACAATAATGCTTACCTGCTTACTCATTTCTCTCTTTTTAACCAATCCTGCCGTTTCCACAACTGAAGTTTCAAACAGTTTAGTATTAATATTCTATCCAATTTCTTGGATATCAGGATGATAATTATTATTCTCCAGTCTCCTGGATTTGTATCATAAAGACTTCAAGATGGAAACCTATCATTCTAAGTGGGACTTTAAAACTTCTAGTGAGATATAATCCTGACCCAGGGTCTTATCTGCTTTAAGTTCTAAAATCATATCGTCTACCTCCTTCAATGACATTGGAAAGCAACTGGTTAATCATTAAGCTCCTTTCTGGACTCCTATAACATACTTATCCATAATTAGAGGAACTAGAACTTAGACTTTAACATCACAACCTTGGTTTGACAAGGACTGTGGCAACCCCTCCTCCCCCAATTCTCCTGAAGCATTTCAGACACTATAGGAAAGGGCACTCTAGTATCCACAGATACTAGATTAATCTCAAAAATCAGGATTCTAGTAGCACCTTTCCAACTAACAAATGTTATTAAAAGGCATAAATGTTCATGAACTGCAGTTTACCATCAACACATAATTTCAACAAATCATAGTGCTGGTGTATTGTTACTAACTATACAAATAAGGGGCTATATAAGCTGATTAACTATTGCAACTAGTTTAGTTATTGTCTTTGTCAAAAACTCTGTGAGATCATTATAACAAAACACTCTTAATCTAGCTGAATGAAGTCTGCCATGAATAGCCCTCATGATATGAGCCAATGATTTGCAAATCCCATTCTATCTCAAGATAGTTTTTTTTTTTAAATCAGAGGGCATTTGTATGAACATTTACAACTTTCTCCCTTTGTAACAATGTATATTGTTAATTTATTATTGTGTAAAACAAACAAAAAGTTATGACTCCTTTAATAAAGCAGATTTTAAGTGCATCTAACTCAAAAACCCTTGCACTGATTTCTTCAAAATGTTGTGCACTTCATTCCTTCAAAGTATTCTAAGATTCCTACAAATAGAATCCCATCCTAATAAAGGGGGGGGGGGGGGGGAAGTTAAAGGCACCTTTAATTAACTATGTTTCTTTTTTTCCATGCTACATAATGGTTTTCTAGAGCATTGGATCTGGCCCTTGAAATAAATTATTGGTGTCTATGTGCCAGTCCAATATACCTCCTGAGAGATATATCAATCTCTCTTCTTCCATCTCCCTATGGGCACATCCACGTGGCATCCTTAAACTGCTCCTGTCCTGGGCTTATGCCAACTTGACTAACCTGGTTTGGGAAGATCCTGTCCAGACATATGGCAATAGCTTGCAAGGTGTTCAGTCTGGACTCCAAGCTACTATGTCCTTCCATTGAACAATTTCCCTGCTGCTGTCCCATTGGGACATAGCAATGGCCTATTGTTTACCTTCCTGTGGGCAAGTCTTACTGGACAGATATACAGTACTTCTATTTGTGCATATATACATACATGCAAATATACCTAAATTATATTTCTGCATACTAACTTAAAAGAATCAAAATGCACATATACCGTATACAGGCAGAACAACCAGCTTTAAAATAAAAATTCCTTTATTGTTGCCCTGTTGGTCTGTAATGTCTTCTTTTGTTGTTGTTGTTCAGTCGTTAAGTCGTGTCCGACTCTTCGTGACCCCATGAACCATATTGCGCCAGGCCTTCCTGTCCTTCACTGCCTCCCTGAGTTTGCTCAATTTCATGCTCATTGCTTCAGTGATGCTATCTAACCATCTCATCCTCTGCCGTCCTCTTCTCCTTTTGCCTTCAATCTTTCCCAGCATCAGGGTCCTCTCCAAAGAGTCGTCTCTTCGCATTAGGTGACCAAAGTATCTGAGCTTGAGCTTCATTATCAATCCTTCCAATGAGCAATCAGGGTTGATTTCCTTTAAGATTGACTGGTTTGACCTCCTAGCAGTCCAGGGGACTCTTAAGAGTCTTCTCCAGCACCACAGTTCAAAGGCATCAATTCTTCGGCGCTCAGCCTTCTTTATGGTCCAGCTCTCACAGCCATACATTACTACTGGAAAAACCATAGCTTTGACTATGTCTTCTAGGTTTCCCTTTAAACAGTAGTCCTGCGATAGCACTTGCTTAGCATATAGAATGCTGCTGGTCTACAACTCAGCCAAAGCATTTTTTTTTTTAGTTACTATCTTTCCTTCCCTGAGCTATCTACTTTTCCACTTTTGTGTGTGTGTGTAAATCCAGCAGTGCACCATTTCATCACTTCTCCAGTCCCTTGGGGTAAAACAATGCATTGCTGGGCTTAATTAAAAAGAAAAAAAAGTAAAACAGTGTGAAGGTAGGTAGCTCAGGGAAAGAAAAATAGACATAAAATCCTTCTCTCACACACTGTGCATGTATTAAACTAACCTGTCAGGAGGCTGCAAACATTTCTCTCTTCTGAAAATGGACATACCATTCCACCTTTTTTCAGGACAGAAAAAGTATGATGAAATTATTGCACACACCAGATGAAAAAGAAGGCCACTTAGAACATGGCTGGAATTCAAATGGTGCAGTGATTGTTGGTGTGGTATTTGTCAGTATCCTCTTCCATTCAGGCTAATTGTCTGTGCCACAAGTCTGCATTTTCCTGTTTCTTTACAGAAAAAAAGAACTCTTAGTTTCTGACAACTGCAGAGTATTGCATCATGACAATGACATAACAATATCATTGGGGATAATTTTTCAGCCCATTTTTGGCTTTGGGCAGCTTTGTTTTTTCAATAAAATATAAATAAAATAAGGTACATTAGGCTTAGCTGAGGCTTATATTTTCTTACAGAGACATTTATACGTAAAACCTGTAAACAAATTACCCTGCTAAATTTCTCTACTTTGCCCCCAAATTGCATAGATGTTATGTGGGGGAGACTGTGAACCACATGTAGGCTTTAATGCATATTATGGGAACAAGTGACCTTGTTCTCTTTTTTTTTCCCTCACTGTTTTTGTTGTTGGTAGTTTCTTGCCAAAGATAATAAATACTCTAATCCTACTTTAAAAGACAGCACAAATGCATGGAAGATAGACTTTGAACACTCACGAACAACACACACAAATGGAGTTTAAGATGTAGAGACCTTTTCCTCTGAATCACCAATCCTATTTGTGGTCTGGATATGGATTCATCATATATTCTGGCATAGACTGCATACATAGACATAGGTGGGTTTCTTTTTCCTTTTTAAAAAAACTCTGACTCTTTATTGGGATTTAGTACATTTTATTCACATGATAGGAAAATATATAGATACTACTTCCTTTTAAAAATTACTCTGTCATAATTCTTTTGAATGAGTTTTTTAGGGGTCCTTGTTCATGGTTTAATTTTTAAAAAATAACATTAACAGAAGTTTAGGTTCCCATATTCTTCAATATTAATGTCCTATCATTAAACTGAACCTGTAACCTTGCAGTCCAGGGTTTTTTCTTGTCTCCCTGTGTAATTATCCTTGGCCCCAAAATACCTGAAGTATCCATGGAAGAAGTCATAATCGGAATCGCCATGAAATAAGCCCTGGTGCTGATTACCAACTCCAAACTGTAATTTTTAAATAAGAAGAGGAAAAGAGGAGGTCCAGCATGTGTGTGGTGAAAGACAATAAAGTTTTCCAGCTAACGCTTTAATCTTCCTGAGTCATATTTTTGTTGTTGTTGTTGTTTAGTCGTTAAGTTGTGTCCGACTCTTCGTGACCCCATGAACCATATCGCGCCAGGCCTTCCTGTCCTTCACTGCCTCCCTGAGTTTGCTCAGTTTCATGCTCATTGCTTCAGTGATGCTATCTAACCATCTCATCCTCTGCCATCCTCTTCTCCTTTTGCCTTCAATCTTTCCCAGCATCAGGGTCTTTTCCAAGGAGTCCTCTCTTCGCATTAGGTGACCAAAGTATCTGAGCTTGAGCTTCATTATCAATCCTTCCAATGAGCAGTCAGGGTTGATTTCCTTTAAGATTGACTGGTTTGACCTCCTAGCAGTCCAGGGGGCTCTTAAGAGTCTTCTCCAGCACCACAGTTCAAAGGCATCAATTCTTCGGCGCTCAGCCTTCTTTGTGGTTCAGCTCTCACAGCCATACATTACTACTGGAAAAACCATAGCTTTGACTATGCGGATCTTTGTTGGCAAGGTGACGTCTCTGCTTTTTAATATGCTGTCTAGGTTTGCCATAGCTTTCCTCCCAAGGAGCAAGCGTCTTTTAATTTCATGGCTGCAGTCTCCATCTGTGGTGATCTTGGAGCCCAAATAAATGAAGTCTGTTACTGTTTCTGTTTCTACCCCTTCTATTTGCCAGGACCTGAGTCATATATTGAATATTAATTAAAATCATAAGCATTGTCACCTTTTCACTCAGTGAAATCAATTTTATTTTGAAGTAATGCAAGTCACTCTGTTCATGCTTTCAGCAAATAACTGCCTGGGAAAAATATAGTTTCCTCTTTTTTTCTTTTTTTTTTAACAAGGAGATTAAATTAAGGAGGCTTCTAGGTAGCATGCTTGTCTCACATGGCATATTCACATGAAGAGTACAGCATCTGATCCTCTACTACATAAAGCATTTTGCCAGGCTAATGTTATGAACTAATTCTCCCAGACCAGAAAAAAATAGCTTCAAGCCACCTAGATACTATGTTACACTGAAGATAGAAGCTTATTCTAGCTTACACAGAAAAGTGTGAGCATACTTGGGGCAAAATTGGGACTTGGTTAGACATAGAAGTAATTTGGTCTAGTGGTTAAAATACTGGGGAATTCTGAGTTCTAGTCCCGCCTTAGGCAAGGAAGCCGACTGGGTGACTTTGTGCCATTCATACTTTCTCAGCTCTAGGAAGAAGGCAATGGCAAACCACTTACAAAAATGTTGCCCCAGACTCTGCATGGACTTGTCTATGTAATCACTAGGAGTGAAAATGCCAGCTGAAACTTTGGTTGACCAGAGTCATGATGGTTAAGATCTATGGGTCCATTTTGTGATGATTGTGGCATATGGCTGAGGCATGGAATGTAAGAGTAATTTAAATGGCAAAGAACATGAATTTACATATGAAATAAAAGAAAAAGTAGATAAAAATATGACAAAGGAGAAGGATGTAAATAGATCTTAACACAGGTGACCTTATGTTGTGGAGTAGAACTAATGGAAATATGCAGGAAAATGTTGTGGGTTTAATTATGATTGAAAGAACTAAAATGTATATCAAAAATATGAATTGGTGTAATGTATTTTTATACATGGATGAAAATAGGAATCTATAGATTAGCAATAGTGCATATTATGCTCCTTTGAATGGTATTAATAGAAAACCCAGATATGGATTTTGTGGGAAATGTGCAACATGCAATGAACGCACTTGAGAGGGAAACATTCTTTTTAATGACATGAATCAGTAGCTGATTGGGTAGTTGGAAACCCCACATTATGAACATGTTGGAATCTAGTTGCAAAAGCCCTGCTTATTTTAAATATATGATTTAAGTATGTGTCTTTATATAAGTACATTGCAAAGGAATGGATTGATATTCTTGCTTATCATGAAAGTTTAAGAGAATTGGTGAAGCATAAAATGGTAGTGAGAAGTCTGGAATTTGGGACAAGCTTAATTTTTTTAAAAAAATAGCATTCAGATGTTAATATTGGGGAAAATGGGCATAGAAGTAAAAGAAAGAAGTGAAAGCAGGAGGAAGAGAATGTAAGAGTTTTGTATTGACAGTGGTATCAGAAAATGGAATATCTCTACCAACAGAATGGAGGGAAGTGAACATAAAGAAAGAGGATTTGGCAACTGCTTCAAATAGCGTGAATAAATATGTAGAGAATTATGGTAATCAAAAAGTGTGTAGAGTTATTCCAATGGAAAACAAAACACAACGTTTGGTGAAATGATGAAATGAAAGATGCTGTGGATGTGAACAAATGCATATCAGAGAATGATTGCTGCAAAAAATGAGAATTAGAGAAAGGTATTGTATAATGTATATATAGATAAAAGTCTAATGGTAAGTAATGTATTCAGAGAGAGCAAGGAAAAGTTAACAGGCGGACCAAATATTGAGTGACTTTGATGGAAATTTTATATATCTATATATCTACATCATCTGTACCTATAGACAGATGGTGAAGAGGAGTAAAGAAGGAACTTCCAGCAGAGTTCATGGAATTAAAGAAAAGTGATGAAATGGCTTTGGGTGAAATTGAAGTGAGGGAATGCTGGATGAAATATTTTAGAGATTTCTATGGAAATGATAATGATATGCCAAAGAGTGGAGCTGAAGTGAATACTACAAAAGTTACACATGTTGATTTGAGAAATTGTATGATAAAGTGAATAGGCTTGAATTATGAAATGCTTTTGTACAAATATGGAGTTAGAGGTTTCGTGTGGAATGTAGTAAGTCCAGTAAAGCCTGTATGAGAACAACTGGGATGCATAGTGAATGGTTCAGTAGTGAATAGAGTAAGTCTGGGATTTCTTTGGCTGTTTAATGTGGTTATGGATAAGCAAATAAGAATGTGATTGGTGACTGTTTTGCTTGGGAATATTATATTTATTCATTTACTGGACTCAGAGGCTGCTGTGAGTGGTATCGCAATTAATGTAAAATATACAACCTAAAATATGTGGTCTCAGGCACCATTAACAACAATGCACATACAGACATTTTCCTGCAGGTAGGAACAAACTAACATATCAAATTTCAAAGGCATACTGAAAGAGCTAAGTCTCTACAGCTTTTCAAAAACTCAAGGGTGTTGGGGCCAATCTAATTTCTGGGGGATGTGGACATGTGTATTTTTGTATGCAGATGCTGCTGCAGATTTGCTCTGAATCTGAATAATTTGCAGCAAATGTTAAATAAATTGGATGATGCCAGAAAGAGTATAGATCTGAACATTAATTTAAGTAAGACCAAGGTGGTTGTGTGTGATAGGAAAAAGCAGAGCAAATGATTATAAGTTATACATAAATGGCACTAATATGTAATAAGATAGGTAGGATTGGTTATAAAAATCTAGATTACGATTAAGGCCCCCTAATTTACCCTTATATTATTCATTAGGTTGGCCAGCAGATTTTTTTTTAATTACACCAAGTTGCTTCACTGCATCATATCACAGATAAGAAAGGATATCCAGCTGAAACTCAAAAGTCCTACTACATTTTACATTTCAGATCAGCAGACATTAATTGATGATTTCTTGATCTGATAATGTAATATTTAATGCTCATGTTTAAATTCAGTTTTCAGGTGTCTTGGCATAGAGAACGATTAAAATCCTACTGTACATGCTACTGCTGTACTGTACATGCTACTGTAAATGCTACTTCTACAGTCTTCTACACATACTGTACATCTGGACTGAAAGGAAACCCCAGAGGTATTTGAGCAGAATACAGACAAGAAATCTTGTTCCTTCATTTGAGAAAACAAATTTAAATTAGAAGACCTTCACTGGATTATTTTCAAAGCCATAGTTTTGATTCTGGGACATTACTATATACTGGGGCATAGTTGTATTCATAGTTGTATGCATAATTATAAGGTGGATCAGATTTATTTTAGACTCCGGATTCATTTCCTATTCTATTGTTAAAAGAAAATGTAATTATTTGTTTTATCTTCATAGAATTTATGATATAAAAAGTAGGGGTATCTTCCACTACCATCACACAAAATTTAATGATGATTACTTGAGCTCTGACAGTTCAAGAACCTGTGGTTCTGTTATTTTATTGAAAACTTTCTCTTTACAGGAACATACTTGTGTGTGCGTGCATGTGTGTGTGTGTGCGTGTGTGATCAATATGTCCTTTAAACATTCAGAATAGATGGAATGTGAATCTGTATTTTCCATCTTTCCAATTATTACAGTAGGTGGAATTTTGGGAAACCTGGAAGAGATCCATTAGGCATTTGTCATGTGCATGTCTATCAAGTTGCATCTGTTGAATGTCTTCTTGGTTGTACCCCTCTCAGTACTGGAATTGGAATGGAAATTGGAAACATGGGATAATATCACTTTGAGCTGAAGGTTTTTAAATATTTTTTTTATTATTCACTATTAAGAATAAATTTTATTTTTAATGATAAGTGACAGCATTTGGCTGTTCAACTGCAGGACCACCTACTCCAGCCAATTAGATCAAACAGGGAGAAAAGATTATTAAACCTACATTTTCAGAAGGTTTGTGGGGTTGAAGCGAAAAGGCACTGTTCTGCTATGGCAGTGCTGATGTTGCGGAAGAGCCTCCCAGGAGAGATCAGGGTATTCCCCTCCTTGTTGATGTTTCAGAAGTTTCCAAAAACAGAGTTGTTTTGAAGAGCCTTTCCCTGTTTTTATCATGCCATTCTCACTTCTATTTTTATTGTTCTCCTTCTTTTGTTTGGTGGGTGCTGTTTTTATTCTTATAGTAAAGTTTATACCCCAGATCTTATAGTTGGTTTTCATATTCCATGTAAGCTGCCCAGAGTCATTTTGATTGCAGTGGGATAGAAATCTGTAAAATAAACAAACAAACCTGCAATCCTTTAATATTTTCAGAAGATGCTTGTAATGAGAGAGGCAGTAAGAGGCAAATTAAGTTAATTATTTAAGAAGAAAAACATTTAATTAGCTTACAACCTGAATATAACTATGATTTGTACAGCATGACACCTAGTAGTGTGTAATGCCCCACTAAGGTAATTGGAAGTTGACAGTGACATATAAATGAAAAGAAAGATGAAATATCTGACCACCCTACTATCAAAAAGATCTCGATTATTCTTTTGAAACAATGCTATTGTATCAAAATAAACCTGATTTTATTATTTCATTTACATGAAATTAATGTATAAATAACATTTGTAGTAACCCTTCTCTCCTTTATAGTTTTTGTATTTCTTCAACAATTGTTAGAGGAAAACCTTGACCCTCCTCCCCTGCTTTCCTCCCCCCACCATATCTACATGCCACACCAAATGCTTTCAGGAGCTGTTATGAAAGACACACAAGTCATTTGGTCCGACATGAACAAAACTTTGGATATTTATTTCTCAGGAGTATCTATTTTAGAATTCAGTTAACCAATTACCTCCCTCAAAAATCAGATGCTGATTTCATGTGCTTTTTCTGCAAAGGAAAATTAGTTTTCCCTGCCTAATGTTACAATCCAAAAGTGTATTCTTTCTTTCCCTTTGCACACTGTGTTCCACAAAAGTCTGTCAAAGAGCTGGGGGAAGGGACAACCAGCTTCAATGGAATCAATGGAGAATGTAAAGAGGTTTCCTTCATATATAGGAGTGACTATTCTTATCCTTCCTAAATTGAACTGTAATCTCATCTGAGGAGGTTCAGATGATGAGTGCTGCATTTTAGATAACTGTGGATCATTCAGAAGAGATAAGCACCAAAAGCCATGTCTTTCCAGTTACTCAAACTTCAAAGGGAAAGGAAGCATTTATCCCTCAGGCCATGAGCCCATATAACTTAAGGGCCAAACAGATATATAATAAGGGTAGAATGTGAGTGATTTCAAGAAGACAGTCACATGTCATCCTCTCTCTAGGAATAGAAAGAGAACTTGCAAGGAATGGACATGCTCCCATCTATTATGCTGCCATGCTTCACTTACTCTACTGCTATACTGTTCTTCACTGATACTTTATTTTTGAATGCACCAATGTACAGCTATCATGCTGAGTTCAATGTATAAAACCCCAGAGTTAATTGTGATTACCCGTATTCAATATTCAGATGTTGGGATATTCTAGATGTGGAGAGAAAAGTAGTCCAGACTATCCCTTGAGGGAAGAATTTATCAGGTGTTCCACTCCAAGGACCTAAAATATACTCAGCAGTCTGAAGTTACAGAAGGAGGATCTGATAAAGTGAAGAGTTGATCATACTGAGGGAGAAACAACAAAACTATGAACATAGTTGAAGGCAGTGGGAGTGGACTTGCTCTTTGGGATCACACACTCTAGACTGTGATGCTAATTCCCCAGTTTGTGTTACCCTGAAGTTCTTAATACCAAAGAGTAATCCCAGCAGCGCAGACAATGGAAGTGCAGACAGTGACCTGGAAGGCTTTCCATTTAATATTATTGAACTAAATTAAGCCCTCCTCATAATATAAAATGAGCTTGAAGATAAGCCTCTCTCGAGACACCATTTTTAAGATCTTGACTTAAAGTCAGAGGGTTGTTGTTGTTTCAGCTAAAACCTGGTCACATCAAATGCCAATGTACTGGAAAACTGATGCTTGATGGCATGGTAATTAATTATATATTTTTACACAGCTAACTTGCAAAGGATTACAGCGATATATATTTTTCTGTGTGCATTTCTGGTTGATTGGGTTCTTTTTTAATGGATAAGTGTTCAGTAATATTATTAGATTCAATCTGAAATGGGAACAATTCAATCACAGGTTTCTGGTGTGAGTAAGAACTAGACCTGGGCTTGACATTGTCATGCAGCATTCCCCCATCTGGGGATATATTGGACTGACCCTCTGATCAGTTCAGCAAATGCTCATGTTTGTGTTGGGTAATGAGAGTTGTACTTTAACATGCTAGTGAATAGCAGCTAGGGGAAGACTACTGTAGTGAGATAATACCTTAACAGCACTTTTTTGCTCTTCATGTGCAGCCTATTAGCTATACAGTATGTCTACTACTTGCATATGAGTCCTGAGTTTCCATAACAACTACAACCTGTGCAAGGCAACTGTGCCAGAGGCACACTGGCTTTATTTCTATGTCCTCCCTGAACTCCCAGTGAGTATTTGGCTGAAAGATCTGGGGCAAGTTCTATTTTCATTCATTTGAAAGGAAGTAAATCCTTCCTTGTAATGGCACCTGCTGATTTATCAAGACCTGCAAAGGCCAGGAGAATTCTCATATTCAAAGGAATCCAAACAGAGCTCCTTTCTAGAACTTGTGATTCAGTGGGACAAGATTTGAAAGTAAGGGCAGCGTCATGGAGGGAGGCCATAGTGGCAGTCTGTCCAGCCTGCTGGGTTAGCAGTCCACTTGCATTTAAATGAACATGTGAGGAGGGCTAGGGAATCATACCCCAAGTATGGTTAAAGAAATCAAGATGGCAATTGAAGCTCCAGCCATTCTATACATGTTGCCATCTTGATTATTATTTTTTTTTTTTGGTCAGATCCCATGGACACCCCTGATACACCCTGTTTTAACTTTTCATTTTAAGCTCCAATACTGCAAGCTTAAAATAGCCCTAGAACATGTGTAAGTACTGTATATGTGTGTATATATTCATACCCTTATGTACTTCTGAATAAAAATACCATGGTGAACTGGCTGTTTCAAGACATTACAGGAAATGTTTAACTGCTTTGCTTCATGTTCAGAATAATAATGGAACACTGGTTTAGTTTGTTTCATTTTATGACCTGGAAAGTAGCTGTAATAGTTCAGTGCAGCCCTGAAAGCATGTTTTTTTTCCCTTGCTGCTGGTTTCTAATGTATAAAAGCCAGGCTGAACGGAGCCCTGGGAGTTAGCAATAGAGCTATGGTCAGGATATAAAGTACATCTTCTTAACAATGGGGGTAATTAACCATTGAAACAATCCAAGCAAGAACAAAGTGGATATCCCTGTTGTTTCTTTTGTTGATGCTAAGTCAGACTGTGCCTTATTTTTAGAAGTGCTAGAGCATAGCCTGCTGCTCATATTTTTGTAAAAATGCAAATAAACAGTGAGATAAACTTGAAAAGATGTGTCCTACTTTTCTTTTCCAGAACCATTTACATCTTTATGTTAAACTCAGATATCCATCTATTTCTGTGCCACTGTGCAGATCACTATGGAGTACATAAGGAAATGTATGGAGGGTTACGAACTTCATGCCCAGTGGCACATAGGCTTCCTCAACATAATCCGTACGCTGAACAAAAAATGAGGCTATGGACTGTATATCCTGTAGGTACCTGCATGTGAGGGTTGCAGGCAGGCCTAGCAGGATTAATCTTCATTTCTCCATGGCTTACTTTGCATAAGTCATTAGTGCTTATATAGGATCTGAATTGAGTTCAATAGCTCGTCTTTCTGAAAAATAGATTAACAGTTATCCCACGGCCCCTGTGTCTCAAATGGATGATACAGAATCAGATGGCAATCTAGTCTCACTCACTGCCTAAGCAGAGCTAGGTAACTGACAACATAAAACCCTGATCCCAGCAAAATGCCTGGCCAGGTCCTCCTCAACCTGGCCCAAGACACCCAACACCCAGCCCATATTCCTAACAAACAGGAGAATAAATAGATGAAGTGTCTTGTAAAGTCCCGAATAAATGTGAAATATTATCGCTGAGCCACTCTTACATGGGAACATGATAAGGTGATTAAATGAGAGAAGTGTGTTTTTCCTCACAACACTGGGACTTGTAGTTTTACAATAAAATTGAATGATGGGAGTTTCAGACCAACTATTTCTATACTCAGAACATAATAAATTTATGGAACTTGCTGCCACAGGACATTATGTGCTTCTAACTTCTGTGGCTTTTAAAATGGGAGTCGGAAAATTATTGGAAGAGAAAGTTGTTAATATAGCTGCTAGACATGATGGCTGTTTGCTGTTTGTTGTATAAAAGCCAAGGGGGTCTCTGAATTGCCCATGGCTGGGAAACTGATATTGCTGTCTAGTCAAATGCTGCTCTTTCCCCTTCACCCAATGGTTTTCTAGGACCTTAGCCCCAAAGCAATACAAATTAAGCATTATTAGAGGAAACTGGGAAGAACAGAACTGAATAATAGATTATATTATTAGAATACAACAGAGCATTATGTTATACTATATTACACTATATAACGCTATAACCTACTATTAATATGAGAAGGAAGTATGGATAAATAAGTCATGAAGAGATACAAAGGAAAACTCCTCCAATAATAAGGATTTCTGCTCCGGTTGACTAGTAGGAGTGATTAACACTCCAATCACACAATGCTGAGATTTGTCAAAACAATGAATATGTGGCAGAAACAGTCAGAGGGGAAGAACAAAATATATATATATATTTTGCAGAGACACAGCAGTTAGACTCCTATGTGGATCCTTATGCTAGACTCATAACACTTCTTATACTTAATTCGTTACTCTCATAAGCCCAGTTCAGGTATTTAGAATACAGAGCACTCACTGCATGAGCACCCTGCTTAAATCTACCCCATGCCAATGTCAGTCAAATGATGTCAGCCCAACCCGAGGTAGTTGCACATTCAGCAAACGGCCTGCAGAGCAAAAGTCTAGGGACACAGGCTTTCCTTTGGGTAACATTAAGACTTAATAGCAAGACCATTGAATGCTCCAGATGCGGAACTGTGAATGGAGCTGTAGCATGTGAGATAGGGTTATTCTAGCAGTTTCCAGGTCTGGAAACTGCTAGAATAGTTTGAAAAGTGCTGCACTAATAGTACTGCAATCTCTGCATTGTTCACAGGTCACTCCTGTGGCACAGAAAGCAGGAAACTATTGACTCACAGAATATGCAATGGCAAAAATGGCCGTATGTTCCCCCCATCATCACTCACCTGCAGTCACTGAGTAATGTGTATTGAGGACTAGATAAGCAGTTCTCCTTTTGATTCTTCTCCCCCCATCCCCACCCCCAAATTTGGCCCATTATGTGGAAAATAGTTTTCACTTGGGTGCATAGTTTCTTTATCTAATGATGCATTAGGAAAGGTATTGCTTTATAATCTCATTTTTAAAAGATATGTTCCTAGTTGCAAAATACTGTTTCCCAGATCAACACCACTCATTCTCCAATGGAGGTCTGCTCATGAGCAGACAAGACTGTAGATCCTGTGTGTGGTGGGCAGGAGAAAAGGAAATGAGCTTGTAAATCTTTGGCTGTACGTTCTCAAACTGAAGGTAGAAATCTTCCTTGTTGTAATACTTCTCCAAACCACAAACAAGCAATAATCATAAAACATGTGCATGTAGAAAAAACAGCAACCCAGGGAAACTTAGATCTAACTTATAGCATACTAAGCCATGTTTTAACCATGGCTGTCAAAATAACCCACAATTGTTTGTGTTCACACAACTAAGCCAAATCCAGACCAACTCTATTATGGCTTAGTATGATGATCTTAAAACTATCTAATAAGTATCTTTCAATATATCTATGTTTTATAAATAAGATGCCAATAATTCTTCCGGTATAGCAGTTTGCCAAAATCCTGATAATACACATATGGGAATAGGTCATCATCAGTGTTATACCACATACAGTGTTTTTACAGTGTTTTATTATCATCCAACATGGTGTTTTTCAGAGCACAGTCAGATATTTAATTTCAGAGACTGCAAAAAAGTAAAGTGAATATAATTTCACGTGAGCTCAGCTTAAACAAGTACTAGCTATTATATAGAATTAGAAATGTCACCCAAACATTTTGAATCTAACTTACCCTTCAACATTATTAAGGTTAGTATACTTAAAACAGAAATTATTTTGTAGTAATATCAATGCAATTAATGTTGTCTAATGTCAGGGACATATAACTACAATATATTTTGAACAAAAATGTGCTTGTTGGGAAGGGAAGGATATCATGTGGCATGTTAAAATGAGAGATGCCTGTTCTCATAAATGTTAGCAAAGGTTCGTGCAGATTCGTATTTTATTAATAGAGTAGTGTGAATGAAGCAGGTTGGAAAGAAACATGCTGCATTTTCAAAAGCTGTAGCCTACCAGGAAAGGAAACTATCTACCGGATAGCATGTATTTACTACACATAAAACTCCAGTGGGTCTAAATGGCAGTTAATGGCAGAAGGGGGAAAAAAAAAAAAACACATCCCCTAAAACCATCAAGCCATGTGACATCCTGAGGGCTGCCATTCAGAGGAAGGGCTAGTGCTGGCAATGGTGAGATCAGACTCCTCCTTGTTTTGATGTTGTAATTCCACCATGTGGCTGGTTCATGAGATGACCTTTGATAAGAAGGACAGTATTCTGGAGGATCCTGAGGCTCTTTGGAAGTTTTCCCAGATTTTTAAATTAGAAAATCAGAAAGGCCAAGCGCTCTCCCCTGGAAGACAGCTTATCCAGCACTGCTGATCTTCACTTGAGATGTTCACTCACAAGAAAGACTGCTGTGTGTTCATTCAGGGCAATGCCTGGTTATTGCTCTAGATGAAATGGATGTCCTCTAGAATGTTCCATTATTATTATATTTTATTTATTTTTCTCCTGATTTTCAATTTTCTAATTATATGTTCCGGAATGCTTTGCCAGGTAGAGTGGTTTCATGGCAGATGTTTTTACAGTAGACAGCAAGGAAGAAATAATTTCCTAAAGGTAAATATTTTGAAAACCATTGATCTAGCTTTGAGACAATCTGTCTATCTACTAAACAAAGAAAACATAAGCATTAACTCATTATATTGGTCCCCAGTTCTTGTGCATTTGAAAGCACCAATCCCACCTAGCTTCTTTGCTTATATAATCTACCATTTTAAAGTGACAGAATCCAGACAGAATCCCTTCAATTGTGTGTATTCAAAACATGACTGCACCTTCTCTGTGCAAACCAGAGCCAAAGAAACTGCACCAGAGAATGGGACATAATCATCTTCCTCTTGCCTTCTGGTTTTCCCCAGAACGCAACAATCACAGTTACTAACTTCTGTATTCCTTCTGCTTGTACACAAGCACAGGTTCTTCCAAGCCCCAAGATTCATCTGTGACTACAGGTCTTGATTCTGAATTGGGGGACAAAAGGAGCTGAGTGGGAATGAGCTGAAAGAGAGAGGGCAAAGCGTAAAAGTCATGCTTTCATCAAAACCTTTACCATTGTCAACCCCACACTCCTGACCGTAATTTGCAGAGGTGAAGCTGCAGTTAAGTTTTAAAGACATATGTTTGAAATGAAATGTGCAACCCTGTCCTTGGTAAGACACAGACCAAAATGTTCTGCCATGTGCAGTGAGGAAGGTGACG
This sequence comes from Liasis olivaceus, assembly GCA_030867105.1. Classification (NCBI taxonomy): domain Eukaryota; kingdom Metazoa; phylum Chordata; class Lepidosauria; order Squamata; family Pythonidae; genus Liasis; species Liasis olivaceus. The sequence goes on from CM061351.1 coordinate 65,355,127, forward strand.
ATAATCCACTCCCTCTATGACAATGGAGAAAAAGAGATTCCTAGTGGCAGTTCACAATCCAACATGTGCAGCTTTAAGTTCCTAACTTTTCACAGAAACAAAAGAAAATGTATCAGTATGATTATTATTGGCTGGGGCTTGGCTGATGTAATTGGCCAGGTCATAGGCAACTGATATATTACCAGGAGGATAATTGATCATTCTGTCAGTCAACAACTGAATATTTGGGGGGGGGGAGGGGTGTTCTCTTTAGCTTCTGGGGGTACACATACCAAAATCTAGGTCCTAGCCTGTTGTGAAGCATGCTCTGTGACTCTATCAAGGGTGAAAGGCAGATTAATAGTATCCCAAGCTTGGTAAAATTGGAGGCTGCGTATTGTTTTCATATCACAGATGTCATGGAATGCACACATTTCCTTCTGTGACTAAAGAGAGCTAGCTCAGAAAGCCTAATAATTGAAGTCTCTTTGGCCAAAGAGGTGCTCTAGACCTGAGTATTTCAAGCCTGTAACAACCGCTGAAGTACCCCATTCAGAGGCATACAACTTACTTTTATGTTTCTCCCGACACATATCCAATTCTTACTTCCATATTACAAAGTAGGCAAAAGCATGTTCACATACATAGTCACTTTAACTTGCTTCTACAAATGTTTATTCCTTGCAGCAAATCACCAACTGTCTACTACCTTTCTACCAGCATTTGCACATCTTAAAATTTCTCCATCCTTTTCCCAATATTTAGTAAACATTCTACCAAAGTACATAAAATTAATCTAATTCCTCTAGTTCTTTTGCCATTGACAAAGAAGTTGTAATCATTCATTTCCTTTTTATCTGAAATAAATTCAACATTTTTCTTTTTTCTTTCCATTAAACATTAAGCCTCTTTTATTTTTAACCATTCTTTGCTGTTTTTACTAGATTCTTTATATAAACTCCATGCAGATTACAAAATATGTTTCTCATTATTTTTTTACAATATTCTTTTTTTCCCTCATCCATAGCCTCTTTTACTTCATCATCATCATCTTTCTTTATTATGATCCAAGAATGGTACAACGTAAGTTTAAAGCAACCCAAGTACAATACAAAAATATAATAACATCATAACAGTTTAATACATGGTACACTTCTATTAATAAATCTAGATATGACAAACCTTAAGGCTAAAGCACAAATCATATCAATTTAAAAGTTAATTTCAGAACATTTATTATTTAAGAAAACTTATAGGTAACATTGATTGTGGCAGCCAGGGAGTCTTTCCACTAGAGGGCACATTAATTAACAGTGCAGTACTTCATAGAATTTACTCCTTAGAAAAATATGTTCTAGGGTTTCAAGTTCACCAGAGGCACAAAGGCACTGCCTAAGTGCTGCAGGGATTCCTTTATATATACCATTCAAAACTTCAGAAGGGAGAGCATTAAAACATGCTATGGAAAAAGCCCATCAGTAATGAGTATAGGATAACTTACATAAAATATGTGCAGGTGATGCTTCCCTTAATTCACTGAGAGATGATATAACCTAGGGGCTGCTGCTAAGTTAGGCTATAGTTCAATATCTTCTCATCTTTGTTTAAAAAGCTCCATGGATTTTTGCAAGCCATATTTAGAAGGAAGTCATGGGACATGCCAAGGTGAAGCAGTTTGTCAGTAATCATTAGATACCATCTAGATTTATAGTTATTGCATAATAGGAGGGGCAGAAGCACCATGGGAGATAGATAGATTCTAAGCCAATAAGATATGATTAGTTGCCAAGGTCTTGTTTTGAATCTAATCAGCCTGGCTTCTAGTCTACGTACAGCACTGGAGACACTGTATTCTTTCATAAGGTTGCAATTTTATGCCAGGGCACAGTTGCACACCATAAAGAAGCTGTGGTACTGATTTTGCAACAAATAATCTGATGGCTGCAGTTATACACTCACTCTGGTTCCTAAAAAATATTCGAATGGCTGCCCTACTTCTCTGAGCTGTTGTGCTGGCATAGATTATATGTGCTGTTTGATGTCTAAAAGCTTGGAAAACTCCCCATGTCATTTAAAGCAACTAACCTGTTCTATCAGTTATCTGTCTATGTATCTGTTGTACTTTCTAAGGTTGTTGGAAAATACTGTTGTTTTTGGTTTTTTTAATCATTAATGGCCAATTGCTATTTGGTACAAAATTGGCTTAATATTCTGAAGGCCCTTCTAAGGCCAACTTGAGTCAGGGAAAGAATGACAGCATTATATGTATATAACAGAGTAGGCAGATGTTTGTCTGCGAATTCGTGAGCATGTAGATCATAAGCTCTCAAGCAGTTTATGAGTGAATTAATATAAATATTAAATAGGTATGGGGCCAAATAGCTTCTCTCATTTCTTTCATTGATATTATTGAATTAATTAGCTGCCCACTATAGCTATAACATACTCTAGAGCAGGGCTTCTCAACCACGGCAACTTTAAAACATGTGGACTTCAACTCCCAGAATTCCCCAGCCAGCATTAAGTCCACATGTTTTAAAGTTGCCAAGATTGCAAAACACTGCTCTAGACAGCTCCTGCAATAATAGCAGCAAGTGTTTGTCAGTAGTAGACTGCTGGAATTTGTCCCATTACAGAGGTCTTGATGTGAAATCAAATATCACCCTAAAATCTACAAAAACCACAATTAGCTGTGCACAGGTATTACATGTACATGTATCAGCTAAATGTTGGAGGAGAAGGCAATGGTCTAGAGTTGATTTCCCTTCCTTTAAACCTGCTTGTTCATCTCCCAAAATGCTATCCTGCTCTGACCAATCACACAACTTCCCACATAGATGCTTTACATATAGTTTACTAATTACATTTAAGAGAGTTATTGGTCTATGATTGGTGGGCAATGTTCTATTGTCTTTAAAAAAAAAAAAAGAAGTATTATGGTCCTCTGGAATACATATATATGATTGTGAAGCGTGATGCAAGGACTAATGTCCAGTACTCTATGCTAGACTTAAGTAGTTCTACTGGAATTGAGTTGTTTCCTGGAGCTTTCTCTGACCACAGCTGCTTAATTAGCTGCTTGGTTTCAGAGGTGGTAACTGGGAACCAAGTGGGAATGGCATTACTAGATGGAGTAAGACACACAGGTGCAGAATGTGAGTCCAATGAACTATAGAGCTCATGATAGTAATTCACACATACATCAGCTGGTATACAGCAAGATATTCCAGAGAGATTTGTATCTGGCAGAAAAGCTGTGAGTCACCTGAAATGGAATGTGTTTCTGAATTTCACCACTATTACAGAAACCTGGATTCTTATAGAATGAATCCCACTTATATTCAGAAACATTTCATTCACTGGCCTGGTATCTCCCTCTTGCTTTTCAGTTTCAAGTCACTGAATTTCTCCTACCTCTTGAGCTGGGTGCAGCTGGAAGAGGAAAGTCATCCAATCCTGGTGTACAGGCAGAGAGTTATAACAAGAGACATGCATTCATGTTGTCAATGGGTTCAGAGAGCCTCAAGATAGACTAAAGGTTCTTTAAATAAAGATGCACAGTATCAGAGTGAAATCAGAGGAACAATAAAGCTTTACTGATTTTCTTAAGAAAGCTAGTTCCACACATCCATTTGTACATGTAATCTCATCTGGACCCTGGTCAACCAGGCTTGGTCAAGGCACTGGCTAGGGTAATGGTCCCAGACAGAAGCAATTCCACTCTTTTCTTTGCTTCATCTAGCTTTATACAAAGACTTGTTGTAGTCTTTGTTGTAGACAGAGACACGTGTCTGAGGAAAGTAGTTTCTTCCTCCTTGTGTTCTGCTGCCATCTGCTGTGGTTACCAGAGTCTTTCAACATATTTTGCCTCTCCTTCTGGTTTTCTGCTCCTTGCTTACATGCCTTCCTCGATTTTCTGCTTATAGTAGATATTTCACAATGTCACAAAGATGGCTTTGCTCTTCCTGAAAAATTGCTTTCCTTTTCACCTGGTGTGTACACTGCCTCTATCAGTTGATGCCAGATTTCAACCACAACTTCCCTTTTTTTTCCTTAAGAGATGTTTATATTCCCTCTTGGATTATATTTGACTAGAAGTAGATGATGGATTATTTTTATGATCAGTGAATACCTTAGATAATTTTCCACTAATCCCAATACAATCAGAATCAAATGGCCTTTGAGATACTTTTGTAGGCAGCTGTTGTCAGAAAGGACTGTAGGTCATGGATTAAGGTACCATATGCTCTCAAAGCCTTAGCCTCCCCATGGTAAGGAGCTGTGGTACTCTGAATAATGGCTTTCCTTAATTTACTGTATTCTTCTGAGGCTAACCAGCTGGGAATTTCCTTACTCAGAAGCCCATTCCATTTAATCTTTGATCTCCCACCATCAATAATAGTTAGAAAGGAGCTAGGGTCTGGGGAAGTTGAATAGGACAGCACTATGGGGAGAGCATCTGAGGATAAGAGGTAAATGGTCACTCTCCATCCTAGTTGAGATTTCCAAAGGAATAACTTTTAGGATTAGGCTACAGGAGATTATAAAATAGTCAATACTTGAAAGTCTAGAGCCTGACTAGTATGTAAATTGTCCAGGAAAATTTGGGTGGCATCTAAAATGTGGAGACCTTGAGTATAGTTCATTCAGGCTAAGCAAAATCTGGCTAGTTTGCATGTAGAATCCAGGGAGACCCTGGGTTTTAAAGGTGAAGGTAATTGATTACCTGGCCACCAGTGAAAGTGCTTATGCAGTTCAGTTTCATTTACCACCAAACAGGCATTAAAGGTGATCTCCCATTACCACCTGTGCCTTTGGAAATTGAGCAATACAATAGACAATATATTCTTCTACCTTACTCCAGAACTTCCTAACCTGTCTCTGCAATTGTACAGAAACTAAATACAAAATTAATGCAAAGTATCTTGCATTGATGGAAATTTACCAGTGCAGCTACCACCCACTGAATGTGGAGAGAAAGCTTAGTTACATTACCTAGTTTAGTTGAAATGAAAAACTCAAGACCTCCCTTGGCTCTGACTCATTTCTGACTCGGTCGTATTAAGTCAGATTAAGATAGGCATAAAAAAAAATTCAATATGAAATTTATCGAGCATCAAAATGTCAAAATATTGTAGAAAATTTCACTTCATCATCCATTCATTTCATGTTACACAACCATCTTTTGCAGTTTCCCCAAAATTCATCCCTAGTTCTTCCATTATAAATGTTCACAGGAGCCTAACATGCAATTATCACAATTCTATATAGATGCCATTCATGTAGATGACATTAATTCATACCATCTGACATGTATTTTAGTCTTTTCATTATAATTAAACCTACGACTTCATATCTCTGCATGTGTATATCAACTCCAATCTGCAAGATCAAACCATGATTGCTCAACTATGTTACATCCTTTCCCTTTGTCTTAGATTCACAGAAGCACTATGTACTCATTTCTAAATTGTATTTCATTTGTTAATTCATGCTGTTTATCATTTATTCTTGGTAGATTCCAAGTAGCAATCTTCCATATTGTCATCAGATGGGCCTGTACCTTTACCTCCATTACCCATCATGGCTTTGGTCAATTGAGGCTTTCACATAATACTTTTTAGTAAGACAGAGAAGGTGTACTCTAGGTTACCAGCGTTAGCTGTACCTATGTCACATGCAGCATTACTTGCTAATGGCAAGGATACAATACCAGTCATTTTGGGCCCATTTTAGCCAACATGGCATGAGTGCAGTAAAATATTGGTTTTCTCCCAGCTAGAATATCTAATCTAGAGATTACCTTGCAGTATGCTGGTTTCCACTAAGAGATTTCTGTAGTATATTGACATGCACTCCAGGGTCTATTGGAGTGGGTGGCTGTGGCTATAAAAATTAGCATTTATTGATTTAAACTTTTAATTGTATTTACATTCTATTTTTCTAATTTCACTCATGTGTGTGTGTATGTGTGTGATAATATATCTATATGTGTGTGAGAGAATGTGAATATATATATATTCATATATATTCAACTAAATTTTGAAGGAAAAAATACCTTATGCCATCAATTCTGTCTAAGAGACACATTTTCGAAGATCTCATCAGGCACGCCTGACTTTCACCTACTCTGAGCTTTATAAAATATTCACATACTGAATTTGGACTTTTTAACCAATCAAAGTGTCCTGATTCATCTAATTGTTTATTTGTCTAAATCTGCTAAATAACACAGATGTAATTGTCTTCATAAGCATCTTTTTTGAAACTGCACCTACCATCTTGTATAGGTATCCTGGTTATTTTTCTTTTAATTCCATTTCATGCATAATCATTGCATCTTCTTGAACTGCCAGAAATTCCCTACTCCAGGCTAAAATGACTCCATCTGTTTCCTGAAGTTCCGCATATTGACAGCATCCCAGCTGATGCCACACTGTCAGCAGGTGGCAGCGTAACTAACCTTAGCTGATCTTGGAAGTGAAGCTGGGACAGCCCTGATGCTTGGGACTTTTAGAGCTGTTGGCTAGAGAAGGAAATCAAAAAGCATCTCTAAAGAAGGCAACAGCAGAGTATTTCTATAAGGAGTTGAGTTCAGCTCAAGGGTGTCTTCCGTGAAGGAGACAGAAGACGGAAGCTTTATACATTGATTTGATTAGACTCTGCAAGTCTTGAAAACACATGCATTTTCTGAGAAGAATGGAACTGAGAAATACATTGAGTATCTATGAGTTTCAGCTTGTATCATTTTATAGTAATGCAAATTTTGCCAATCTTTTACAGCCTTGACATTTACCAAGCAAAATCCTGTTACTTGACCTCCCTCTCTAAACATTGACTTTGCATTCTGATTTTTACCATGGCTGAATGTTTCCACAGGGAATGTTATTTCATATTATAGCTGGAAATCCACCTGTACCAGCTGTGAGGGTGAACATAAGAGCATACCAACTAAAGTTCCCAAGCCTCTGAACAGATTTCCCTTATTACTGTGGAGCCATATTTATTGAGAGATAGCAGGTGAGAAACTTCCACAGAAATAGTTAACCTTATCATCAGCTGTCAAGGAAACAAAATTAGCATTCTTCATCCTTTCACTTAAACTTGCACTCTTTGTACAAGATGAATTAACGTGCATTAGTAGAATACACCTTTACTGAAGGTTTGAGTTCTGGTTGCAGGCTTATAATTACACCATTAATGCTCATAATTACATATTTTCCTCCACACCAATATTTACAAAACCTACTGAGTATGTCCACTTCAGAAGCAACCAACCAAACAAAAAAAGTATATCCCATAGTTTTCATGCTTTATACCAAGAGTGGACAATCTGATTCAAAGAACCTATGTGGCCTCCAAGCTCCCCCCCCCCTTTTTTTTGTTTTGTTTGGGTGGTGGTGGCAGTAAAATGAAAGGAACAAACATGTTGAGTCTCTAAACAGTTAAGAACCCATTAAAAATAAGGCTTCCCTATCTCTCCAAGGGGGACGCGGTGGCGCAGCGGCTTAATGACGCTGAAAGTGCCGGCCAGAAATGGCTGAAAGCTTCAGCGGTTCGAGTCCAGCCTCGCGTTAACAAGGTGAGCTCTTGTTTCTATACCCGCAGCTTCTGCCAACTCAGCAGATCGAAAACATACGTGAGTAGATAAATGAGGACTCTCACTCCGGTGGAGGAAAAATGCTGGCAGCGGCTCAACAGAGAGAGACGGGACAAGTTGCCGGTAAAAGCGCGAAAACCGCGCTCGTCCGAAAAAAGGGGCGCGAAGCAACGGAAATCCCGCCTCCTGTGCTGCCAGCTGGGCTGACGCTCTAGGAATTAGGCTCTGGCAAAGTCTAATTCCGAAACTAGAAAGATGCAATTGCCTTGAAAACCGCTAGGGGGCGGTCACTGCAGGGTCAGTAATGACTGTTAAGCAGATAAAAAAAAAAAAAAAAAAAATCTCTCCAAAATGAGAAAAAAAGGACCAAAAATGTAATGTAATTCTCTTTGTTGAGATCATCACTTCACTGCTATGCTTCTTGCAGCTCTCAACCCCAAAATAAAATAAAATAAAATGAGAAATTGTGGCCACAAAAATATTGGCTGTCCCTGCTTTAACCACTAAAGAAGTTATTTGAACATGAACCAAAATGCTTTTAAATCGGCACAGATAGAGTAATTGGGATTTTCTGGACCTACTCTCATTGTTATTCAAAGCATTTTGTGGTTGATATTTTCTGAACTATTTGCATTTAGTCTTCCTACCTGGTGATGGAAACTTGTGTTATAGAATGTGATACCTTAGGCTTATTGCAAAAGGCATGTGTTACTATATCTTGCATTCCTTGCAAAAGAAATGTTCCACTTGTGAAGATGAAAGTGATAGTCCTGCAAATACAATATAATATTTCGGTTGAAAAGGGGAAATTGTATATCCTAAGAGAAAAACACAGAATGGCTTCTCTGCTTTAATAGGATTTTTGGCATGTCTAATTTGTTCAGAGATGGAAGCATTGCAATAGCCTGGCTGGCCTTTTACAGCTGGCAAATTGTTCTAATTTGCAATCAGCAAAGTAGCCAAATAGAGGAAGCATTTAAGGAGAGTTGGCCCTAATTATTTGGTGTTAGTAAACATCTATTCTCACAAAATAGTTTGGCCATGTCCCCTCTTTAACAGAAATGTGTTGTCCTTGATGCTCACATTCTTCGGAACATTATCTTGAATTTTGGGAGGAGTTTTGTTTTACTTTACTGTTTATTCCTTCCAAAATGTAGGTCAACACTGGATGCTTTCCTGGGAACATTTCTAGAGGAAAAAAATGATATCAAGAGACTTCAATACTCTCTTTAATTTGATTACCAATTAATTTCAGTGATAGAAAGTTCAGGACTGACCAACAAACCAAACAAAAACAAAAACACATTTAGCAGAAAGAATAATGAACTATCAGGTCATTATAGTTAATGAAATTATCATTACGTGCTTGTGGAGATACCTACTGAGTCTGGAGCTCTGGTGACTTCTTGTAAAATGACCCTCTGTGGATGTGGAAAAGCCCCTAACTCTCATGACTAGAAGTTCTGGTTTGAATCTCTTACTAAAAACTCCACAGTGCATCTGAATAGGCTTACTGAAACTACAATAGGTCAAAAGTGTCTCAAGAGCTGAGGGTAGTTTTCAAACATTTTGTTTAAGGAATCACCATATTTGGTTAGATTGTAAAAGAGACATGCTAAATCTGTGTAACTGCAGAAATACCTCATGTGCTGACAAGCATACCCCAAGGTGAGCCCTTTTAGAAACTGGTATATTTATAGACTTGATATCTGACAGACTTAATTAAAATGAATATCCTCCTGAAACCATCTTAAAATACTTAAGTGTTTCCTGGAAAGGTCAAGTATTTCTGAAAAGCCTTTTGTTTTAGCTTCTCCTTATTCACTGGGAGAATAAAGAAAACCTTTCCACCATGGAGGCAGAAAGGTTTGCTCAGGAAGGCTACAGCTAACATAGCATATCACATAACATATGGAAAGATACCAGAATGATGTCTTTGAAAAAGATAGAAGAGATGAAAGGTAGAGTTCTGTTAACAAAAGATGGCTCCTCAAACAATAGAATGTTCCTATGTGAACTGGATGAGGCAATCATATTTAGTGGAAAAGTCCCAGAAGTTATGAGAAAAATGCAAAGATGGGACTGGGCAAATTTTGATGGATTGGCCCCACCTTGTTAGAAAGTATAAAGTTGAATGGAACAGTGGTCCTTTAGACTCATCTCATAGAAATCAGTGGGGTACACCATGAGCATCCCACCTTGATTCTTCTGGAACTCTACCTTGACCAGGTAGATTTTGAGTTGGGTAGGCATGCATGGGTGTGTGAATGAGTATAGCTTTGGTTCAAGAAATGAACAACTAAAAATCATAATCCTGCATTCTGTTTCTACAGGTCTGAGTCTCTGGATATAAAGAGCAAGTATCAATAGAGGTTATGCATGGCCATCCCGCTCCATCCTTGGATTGTTCAGCAAGCTGCCTGAAAAAATGAGGGCTTGTTGTGAGTACTTTGCTCATAAAACAATCATGTCTTCCAAATCTTTTTATGCTGAAGGTACCATCTTAAATAGTGCTAAAATGTGGAAACTGGCTTCAGCATACACAAAAAGCACACAATAGCCAAGGATTCTGAAATTTTAATACACAAATAAGCTTACTTAGTGCACATAATCTTCTGTCACCCTTTCTATTTTTTTTCATTAATTCCCCTTGATTCAAACAAATTATTATTGCTGTTGGACTTCTTTACCCAGTTTGAGCAGTCCGTATTGCACTAATTTGTTTCTGGATTCAGACAATCCAGAGTCCATTCATTTTGTACTTTTTTCCTGTTTTTTTCCCATTCCCCTCCCCCACCAGAATGCTGAATATTTCACTCCCTCACATAAGCTTGTGACCTGTCTATTATGCATAGACTTCTTGTACCATCCCTATTACAGGTAAGCACTATGGGATAGGAGTTGCAAAAAGAGAGTTTCACAAACACAGGAAAAAAAAAGAATTAGTCACCCTTATTTAGACTAGTTTATAACTTAATATTATGCATACTTTTCTTCCAATACACATCTAACTTTTTTTTTTTTTAAAAAAGGAAGAGTAAATAAATTGAGCTAAGTCTAGGTTCATAATTCATTTACATTCATTGCAAAAAATGATTTTATCTGAACAATAAGATGTTTAGCACAGAGAGAAGGAAAAGAGAGTTAAATTTTCCCAAGATGTAGAGCGAAGTAGTTTCAACCAAATTCAGCTTTTTAATGCCTATATTATGCTGTATTTGAATGCCATGTGATGGTTGCCACCAGAGTGAGATTGCAATTGTGGATATTAAGTGACAATGGAGAAAGTATCAGCATGAAGCTTTAAGAATGGACACTACTTTGTTCAGTCAAAATTCTGAAGTAGAAATTGATCCCAGTTCTCTGTAATTTATCTCCACATGTTCCAAAAGATTATGGATGGATGGATGGATGGATGGATGGATGGATGGGGCTTGGGGAGTTGGGGGTGGGTGGCACAGTTTTGTGCTGGTTCACCTCCTTCCTCCAAGGCTGGTTCCAATCAGTGTTGATAGGGAGCGAGAGGTCCAGCCTGCGGCCCCTCCTTTGTGGGGTGCTTCAGGGTTTGGTACTTTCCCCACTCTTTTTAACATCTACATGAAACCAATAGGTGAGATCATCTGCCACCATGGGATGAGATCAATATGCAGATGACACCCAGTTATACATCTCCATCCCAGGTGATCTGAGTGATGCTGTGACCCTTTCGTGGTGCCTGGAGGCTGTGGGGGTCTGGATGGGGAACAACAGGTTTCAGCTGAACTCTGGTAAAATGGAGTGGCTATGGGTTGAAGCCTTCTCTGTATCCATAAGTTTACCATCTTTGCTCCTGGATGGGGTTGCAATACCCCAGACAGACCTGGTGCATAATCTGGGGGTCCTCCTGGACTCACGACTCCTGCTCGAAGAGCAGATGGCAGTCATGGCCAGGAGTGCCTTTGCTCAACTACCTGTTGTGCACCAGTTACACCCTTTTCTGGATCGGGAGTCCCTCCAGTCAGTCACTCATGCCCTAGTCATCTCCCGTACAGACTGTTGCAATGCACTCTACATGGGGCTACCCTTGAAAAGTATCCGGAAGCTTCAGCTGGTTCAAAATGCAGCCACATGGGCAATTTTAGGTGCCCCAAAGATGGTACATGTTACACCTTTGCTGCGTGAGCTGCATTGGGTGCCAGTTTGCTTCCGGGTCCAATTCAAGGTTGTTGGTTATCACCTTTAAAGCCCTACATGGCATGGGACTAGGTTACCTGAGGGACCTTCTCACCCCCATTATATCCACTCTTCCAACTCTATCTAGTGTATTTTAACCCCAATCAGTTCCCACAGATTTGGGTTTGTCTGTTTTTTTCTGTTTATAAAAATAAGGAAAGCACAAGTGATGTCTCAGCCTTAATGTAGATTAGCCACCATCTTAATGCAGCTAAAAAAGAATAGAGGCCAACCTACAGTTGGATGAAAACCACTCCCTTATCTCTATGTCCTCCTTGGTCTGTCCTCCTTTTGCATCACAGATCTGAATGATTCAGGCAAGTTGCCTGAATATTTTTAGGTAAAACCAGCAACTGCCCATCAAGTTTCACATTTAGAACATCATCTTAAGTTTTGTCCATTCTGACTGGCATCATTATTTATCATATCAAGCTTGTCTATCCCTGCTGTAACATAAGGGAACTGTAGAAAAATAAGAATCTGTCTTATTTGAAATCAATTTATCCCTCTAGCTTTGTACTATTTACTTTGACTGGTTAACCTGATTGTCTACCTGATCTTTTGAACTGCAGATTACAAGGGGATTGTGTCTTCTGCATATATGCAGTACAACTAGTCTACAGTCCATTCCATTTACAAACAAAAGATGCCAAGAATTAATCTTTACTGAGTGTTGGATGTGCAACCAGCATCAGTCCATATCATCTTGTGCATTGATACACAGTACTTCTTCCTTTTTGTTTAGCATATTTAACAATTAACTACTATCTTTGTTATTATTCCAAAATAATGAATATGCTGTTTTTCTACTTGGAGCATTCCTTCCAATATAATATAATGTTGGATTAAAATATATGTATTACATGGCAGTAAGCTTATGGATGTCAGAGCATCTGCAAGCACTCTGGGGACATGATGCAAATTCAGCATACAAATTCTTATGCTAGCTTTATTATGTCTCAAGTGACAACTCAAGCAATAACGATCCATTGAACATGGAAACACATCATTTTTAAAGGTAAGTACCCTGGGCTTTCTTTCGCCCTCTTAGTTTCTCCAAATAATCTGTAAGTGGATATGAACTGGGAAAGTATGTTCCAGGCTCATTCATTCCACTGCACCTACAATTTGCAACATTTGCAACCAACCCCTACCTCACTGAACTGAATAATCTTACACTGACTTATATGACTGAGAACCCTAATTGCACAGACTTCCAATTGTAGTTGCTTTCAACATAATGCCACCTTTAGACGTTCCCATCAACAACAGAAGGTCAAAGGTGAAACGGCAAGCCTGGAGTACACATTCCAACTTCCTTGCTATTATTTATTTTTCAAATCCTAAACGGGTTATAGAGATCATCTATATCAAGAGTAAGTCAACTGCAAAAGTTGTCAAATGCATATGTGGATCTTAGAAAAGAGAGAAAATGTCAAGATTTCTCAACTCTTGGATGATGTAACATAAGCAGAGTCTTTCCAAAGGTAATATAACAGCTGAATACATACGTAATACATCAGATATCAATTTAAAATCATTGATCACATATTTAATTCATGGACCTTAAATCATTTTCAGTTTGGTTCTCTCACAGTCCTAGTATTATGTTTTAACAGATAACATATAACTGGCAATCATTTCTGCCCTTTAAATATTTCTGGTTGAAGAATCCATATTTTTGAGCCCTTAAACATCTGTTTGATGGCAGCTCCAAAATTTAGAGAACATTTTCACATCATTATTCTTTGGCATTAATTTATAAATAATGATATATTTAATAATATAGGCTGTGTTCCAGCAACACACTTAACAAGGTTAAGGAATTAGCTGCTAACCTTGGATTGCCTTTGTGGCTTAGTGTGCTGCATGAACCCAACCAATTTGATTAGTTTGTGATGAAATGCTCTGTTCAAATGTGGGTTAAGCATGTTATATGAATGCAGCTATACATTCAGATGTAGCCACGAGTCACTGGGCTGACAGAAGTGGATTTTCCTATCCCCTTCCTCATCACGTTCTTGCAAAATGCTATCTTTTTTTTTTAATCCGCACTCAATCATTACCGATTCTGCAGCGACTGCCTGGATGAGTCTCTGCAGTTCTCAAGGCAAGGTGTTTCGGAAGTGGTTTGCCATTGCCTCCTTCCTAGAGCAGAGCCCAGCTGGTGAGCGCAGGAGGCGGGGTTTCCATTGCTTCACGCCTTTTTCAGGCATGTGCAGCTTCCATGTTACTGGCAACTGCTCCCGTCTCCTTTGCAAGGTGCCGCCAGCATTTTTATTCTCACCAGGGATAGAAAATGCTATCTAGAAGCATAATTTCAATTGAATGGGTTGAGGTATGGGAAGAAAATTTGAGGGATACCTCTCCATGTCACAGCTCACTCAATATAGGACTCCAACCTTATGATCTTTGCACAACACCCTCACATCTGGCCCTATTGCTTTACACATTGTCCTTCCTTCCTTCTTCCCTCTGTCATGAGGACAGAAAACTCAGAACCACAGGCCTTCAGTCACTACATGTAACTTCCTTAATAAATCTTACTCCTCCTTTGACATCAGCCAAGTTTGTTCTGCTAAATATGGACCCCAGCAAATTAACTGGAGGGTTCCCACCAGAATAACCAAAATCCTTCCTATGTGTCTGAGCCACAACGTAACAAAAAAAGGAGGTTCAAATAAAGTGACCGCAACATGACACTGCTTTTCCCCCTACCTTTCCTTGATTTGGACTACATAAAAAAATCTCAGTGTTATAATGTGCCTTTGCTCTGGATAAATTTTCCTCCATCCCCTGTTTAACCTTTGCTCTTTCAAAGGACAAGCTCAGTTGCTTTCCCCACTAAAGCAAGAGATGGCTTTGGTTTCCTTCTCCCCAGCTGAACGGTTCTCTTCCTGTATCTTTAAGCTCCAGGATTCACTACAGCAAATGGCTTCCATGCAAATACATTCTAGTTGTATTCTCCCTGGGAAGGCTCTGTTCTTGTACTCCAAACAGAAGGAAAAAGGCAGAGCATCTTTGACTGATTGTGGCCCAACAATATAAAGAAACTTCCCACTCCTGAAAAGGGAGACTGATGCCAGTAAAGAAATAATTTGTGACCCACTTTTGATTGACCATTAGCTGGGGAACCCATAATTTTGTCTGGATTCGAGTATCATAGCATATATTGATAAACCCAATCAACCAGACGTCAGCCTTTAGAATATGTTTGATAGCACCCATTATTTATCTGAGCACAGATTTAATTAAAGTTCTTTCAATCCTCAACCTTTGTTAAAATAAAAAGAATATTTTAACATCTCTTCCCAAACAAATTTAGCAAGGTGAAACTCTTTAAACAATATATCCCCTGCCTCCCACATATCACCCAGTGCCTTCTTTTAGAGTCAAACTGGAGAAAAGGTTTCTTTAATCTGGTTTTATACTTGGCTAACCCCAATACTGCTGCCTGTACACAGATTCCATACACTGGGAATTCTGCCTTCCAAGTAAAATTTGGATCACCTTTTAGTGTAAATATTCAGTAGGTTCCTGAATTTATCAAATTTGGAATCCAAAATGTAGGCATTCCTCAATTCAGGCCCTGGACTTGCAGAAAGATCCAGATATCGCTAACATACGTTGTCCTGAAAATAATAAGGTGTCTTATGCCTGGAGCATCTTATTGTCCTTATGTCTACCTTCTACCTTCATGTCTTTCAAACTGGCGGCATAAATTGCATGCTGTGCCACCCAAGGAGGGAGGGTATTTGGGAAAGATGGATGCGAAGCAGCTCTTACGATTTTATCACATTTTGAGGTAATTCTTTAGCCTACCATGTAAGGAATCTGGAGCAAAGCAAATCTTTTCTCCTGTATTTGTGATGTTTTAGAAATGCTTTCCATATTTCCATATATGCTTTCCATATTTCTGCTTTCTAACACTGAACTAGTGACACTTTTAAGAAACCGAAAGTGATTGTTTCAGTGTTGCTGTGTTGAAGCATAAGATCTAATATAAGATTTGTCTGATGGAGCTGTTGTATTCCTGAACTACATGTGAAGGGAAGAACTTTTTATATATAAAGAATACATTGAACTCTCCCATTTATATTACTGAACACTACTGCCTTTAGGCCCTTATATTGATTTGATAAAACATCTTGTATCTGACATCTACTTTTATGGGTTGTCTGGGTTGTCAAATTTTTCTTATGCACTGAAGGCATTTTACTGGCATACTCTAAAGATCTGAATGTGAAAAAGCACACACTCAGTACTGTAAAATAGTGTTTCAATGTGTAATACTGACTTATTTTTAAATGTTATATGTTTGTTAAGGTTGATTTGTAGTGTGATCCTCTCTGGAGGGTTAAAGAAGGAGCTTACCCACCCTCCTTTGCCTGGTTTTTTTTGTAGAAAACTCTTTGCAGCTTTCTCATCAGACTTATCAGATTTTTTTTTCAACTGAATCTGGTAGTAGCCTGTTTCAATCTCAGTTTGTATAGAGTTTAAATAAATGAAAGGCATTGATCAAAAATAGAAGTAACTCAGCACACAACTGTTGGGTAGGCCATTTATCTGGGTGGTCATGCATTGGGGAGAGGATGCAAGTATTCTTTGCTAATATTGGAAACATCTTACATGTGTACTGTCCGCACAGAGATTTTTCTTTCTTTCTTTGCTTCCTAGAGCATCCAGGCATGACTTCCTCCCACATAAAAGCTGCATTTCCCAATTCAGAAATACCTTTCACTCAATGAAACAGGTCCAGAAGAGATGGTGGATAAATTAACTTCTTCACTTATGCAAGGAATATTATCAATTATGTTATCATTCTACACAAGAAGCAATCATGTTGCTACGACCATCTAACATAGCTACCTTTCTTCCTTTATTTTGCAAGGCATTTTTCACCATCCTTTCCCATGCTAATGGGAATGGTGGGAGTTCCAGTCCAACAAATCTGGAAGGTATCCAGCTTAGGAAGGGTGGTTTTCAGTTTACAAGATAACATGAATCAAGAACATTGTTTCTGCTCTGAGGAGTTTAGAATCAATAGTACCAGTAGAGGGGGGAAAGACAACTAATGATGGGGGAGACATAAAACATGAATGTGAATTGATAAAGCTAGCATAGACTTGATTTTGATGTGGACTAAGTACTGAAATTACAAATGGTGGGTTTGGGAAGAGATTAGGGACCCTGTACCATGCTACAGATGGGTGAAGCCATGTTCCCTCCTTCAATCTCAGATAATATAACTCTGCTTATTCCGATTAGATTTTGAGTGAACTCTTCCCACTCTCCCAGCCTACTTTGGACTGCCATTTACGGTCATATTATTCGATCAGTGGAAAGGTCAGCTCATTTGCACTTTTGAGGCAAAGGAGGAACTGCCATTTGCATGAGCAGCCAATAATGTCAGGCTCATCAACATTTTGCTCTTTAATGATGCAATTTGCTTCATCTCCATGCAATTGCCAGGTAGCCAGCTGTGCCACTCTATCTGATGTCAAGGTCATACATCTGGGGAGCACGGCAGCAGCTCCCACCCAATGCACATGCTCATCTGTCCCTGCCACCCTTTCCAGCACATTAAAATACATTACTCCCTTGGTGGCAGAACAGCCTGGCCATTTAAAGGCTATCAAATAGCAGGGCTGAGCTCCAGTGCTGCTTCGAGGCTTTGGGGAACTATTGCCAGTCAGGGCAGAGTATTTGTTTAATGTCATCAAACAACCTGGTGCCAGCCTGATGTGCTTAGTGTGCTGACAGAAAATTCGGGGTCCTGCAAATATGACATATATGATGCCTGTCAGAGGCTCCAGGTGATTTAATATGTTAATATTTTAATCATATACATAGCATTTATTTACTTATTGGAAAGTTTATGGTTGCTTATCTCAAGACAACTTACAAGAAGAACATCAATAGCATAAGAAATGTATTCTGTGTTATCGCTAGGGAGGAAAGAAGATCTGGGAAGTCCCCTAATATCCCAAGGGTTGAGCCTCAAGACAGGAGTTGTAATCCCCACACTATGTGCAACCCTCAGTGAATGAATGAATGAATGAATGAATGAATGAATGAATGAATGAATGATTTGTTTGTTTGTTTGTTTGTTTGTTTGTTTGTTTGTTTTATTAAAATGCTCCTCCTGTCCAGGCTAGCTTTGCTTCCTCCAGACACACCCTGATCTCCTGAGGCTTTGAACACAGATTGAGACCTGGGCCATGGTAGCAACTGCCCTTCCCAGAGAAGTTGCACCAAACCCATCCATCTCTTATCCATTTAATGCTCAGCCTCTTTTTCTATCATCTGGATCCATCTGATGGGTGCTTTTTACATTCCGTGCTAGAAGAGATACAGCACACATAAAGCTTCAGAAATATCAAGCTGAAAGCTGATGGAAATCAGAGTCAGTCACCCAGATCTTTCCCAGGAAGCCTAACGTGCATGGAAAATGTCAAGTCACTGAAATAATTTGCAGAAGCTTAGTTCCATGGTGATTCTGTTTGATAAGAATGGGTATTAACACTACCTCAGTGAGCCTTTTTGTGCCCTGCCTGACTTATGGGTGATTTCCATAAAAATCACTGAAGTGAAAATGATAAACTAGCAGGAGGAAGGGGTATTTCCCTAATACCAGCTGTGTCTGTGTTCTGGTTTTGGACATGCTCAGTTGACTTAATTTATTTCTCCATTACATTTAGAACATAGGCCCTGGCTTTGCAGCTATCACTGTCAGCCTTTTGGCCTTCTAATTATGCTAACAACAGAACCTGAATACTGATTACTATCAGAATATAGCAATTCAACATTGCAGTGTGGTGTGCAACTAGAAGTAGGGATGCAGTGTTAAGAGGAAGAAATGTTGTATAATTTTTATTCCTGTTATTGCCTAGATGGAAACTGGCAATCTTTAGGAAATCTTAGCCATGTAAATATCATTCACTTGTTACTTTGACCTCATGCTGATAAAAACCAGTTTAATTCACTAAGGATATCCAAAACATGTTCTTGCCTGCCTCAGTTTTTCCCTTTCTCTGCTCCAAGGGTCCTGTTACTTAATAAAGAAATATTGCAGTCTCTTGGGAATCCTTGAACTGGGGAAAGGTGTGTACCTATTCTCATTCTGCAGCTCAACACATTGGTGCCAGGCAAAATGAAGCAGCACATTATAGGAGGAATAAAAATATTCTTGTCTCCTCCCCTCACACCAGTCATCCAATTTGTTGGTGTCCCCTTTTTGAAATAATATGATAGGGCATTTCCACACCACCGTTGCATCTACCCCCAGTCTCTCAAAAGTAATTTGAAGATGAACCCTGACATGCCAAGTATGAGACATACTGAGATCAAGGAGTAAAAATCACTCCTCTACTCTGAGTTGCAACAGGTCCTGAGGTGCAAAAACAAAATAAAATAAATGGCTGACATGCCCCTTCCCCAGTCCACATGCAAATTTTTGTGTGCAAATTTTTAAAAATCCCAGTGTCCTATGAGAGGGAGCTAAAAAGTCATCATGTGATCTTTCCCCTTGAGAGACCAGAAGCTAAGGAGGCAAGAAGCCTTTCAGATGAAGAAATGAATGGCCTACAACTCCACAGAGCTGCAGTGTGTGCCTAGGTGTGTGTGCACGCGCACATGTTTAAAGGACTAGTTTACTGAGGTTTTAACTACATCACAGCTAAGCCAGAAATTGGTTCAGGCAGTGGAATCACCCAGGGAGAGACCATAGCAGGCATTTTTTTTATTGGCAATGGTTTAGCTACAGACATGGAATCATGGAACAGAGCCCTTTGCTTTGTAGGCCTCCCTTCCATCTTCCATCTATTGTCCCCCCCCCCCCCCTTTTCTTTCCCACCTCTGATGCTTTTCTTTTGTTGCTTCTAGGTTTCTTCTTAATCTTCCTAGAAGACCCAAAGAATTGAGCTGGGGTGTCTGCAGGCTATGGTAAAACAAGTCAAGATAGTGGGCACTACACACATAAAAAAACAGGCAGAGCTTTGATCATACCATTTTGGCTGCCATCTTGAATTTTTGATCATACCTTGTGGGCACCCTTGCTCAGTTCTTAGGGTCTTCCCTTCCTTAAACAGGTTTAGCCAGGCTAGTGGGGAAAGGATGAGAAAACATCAAACAGTCCTACTTGCTGGGGATGGAGAAGTAAAAGTACTAAACAATCCTGCTAGGTAAAGTGCAGAGACATCACACTCTTGCCTAATGCCTTTTCTCAGAATTAAGGAGAATAAATCACAACAGGAAAGAGCTTGGGATTGAAAGAAAGGGAGGAACAACAGATTCTTAAAATGAAAGACTGAGATCACTTGGATGGCAACAACTGAGTGCTGATAATCTGCGCCATCTGGAAATGCCCCCAATTTGTTTTATGGTCCAATAATTGACTGTAAAAAGACATCTTGCAAGAGATTTAGGAAACTGCCATTGTAGACTCTTGCAGAATAGCATGTATCTTTGTGGACAAGGACTGTTCGTTAGGAGTGAAGAAAACAAAATTAATTTTACATCTGGTTTCATAACTCAGAAATTCATTTCCACCCCAGTGCTTACTTATATATGGGGGAAAATAAATTTATTCCAATTGCCTTTCCTTTTTTAAAAAAAGAGGAAACTATTCACATAAAAGAGTAGGCACAAACAGGAGCTGGTTACTACTGTAACTGCTGGAAAAAAAATAGAAGAAAACATTCATCAGTGTTGGTGAAATCAGACCTATCGCAGGAAAGAGAAATATCTTGAACTTAAAAGGTAATAGTGTCATTTGAAAGCCATTAGGCCTTAGAAAAATGCCAAGATTTTTGTGGCAACATAAAGAGTAATCTGAACCTTGAATGTTTGGAGTTGTGAAGGAGCAACTTTTGAGGCAGGGCTATAATCCTGTCCCCACATGTTCTAGAGAGCCACAGCAGGTTATCAGGTGATGGACAGAATTAGTTAGGTCTTAGACTATTTTTTCTCCAGATTTTGGAGAGTTTTAAGGGTGAGAACAGAGGATAGAGGATGCAAGAGACTTCACTGCTCCCCCATTTAAATCCCCCATCCCAGCAAATCCAAATTACTATTTGGGGGAACAAAATCTTGGTCCTTCAGTGTAGGCCAGGTCAGGAAACAGAGCCTGTAATGCCTCTCTGCTGATGTAGGGCATAATAATAGAATCTCAAAAGCCAGCTAGAGTATTCCTCTATACTATTGTTTCTCAACCTTGTCAACTTTAAGATGTGTGGACTTCAACTCCCAGAATTCCCCAGCCAGAAAGCAAAAATCATCCTGAAAAAATGGAAATGTTGGACTGGGAAAGGGTGGCTGGGAGTTTTAAGGATGGAGATAGGAGTGGTTTGCTCACTTTCACCCTCACCTTTAATTTGTAAAACAAAAACAAAAATGTAGTACCTTAGTACAAACAATGACCTCAAACTTCAGTAGCCCACAGCTGCAGTTTGGCCATCCTTATCTGAAATACGTTGAACTTGTTCCTCCCTCCTTAGGTTTCTGCTTGTTAGTAATAGTAGTGTGACTGCTTCTGTTTAAGAATGTCCTCTTTGTTTATTATGCTTTATTCTTCTATTGCACTGCTAGGACTCATCCATTATTTAGCTATTGCCATCTCTCCCACCTTTACCTCATAAATCAGGGTGTACAACCTTTTCCAGGATTCTTTTTCTTGATTTTTAATGATGAGAAAGGTTAGCAGAGGCTCTATTATCACCACCCTCTGTAAGGGTAAGTTAGTTGCAAACGATCATAAATTCTAGAAAATCATTAAAAACCACACAAGAGCGTTAAGCTTATGCCCCAAAGTTTCTTGCCACAAAAAGAGTTCCTAATGAAGGTGGTCCAATACCTAATTCAGTCCTCTATCATCACCGTAATGTAGGCAGACCCACAGGAGACAGTCAATTGTTTCCTTCACACGACAAATGTCATGCAGTCCTAATGCATCTCTTCCAGTCTGGAGTATACTGCTCCAAAAAGCACAATTAATTGTTCTGGCTGCAGGCTGCGCTTGGCCTTTCAGTGGTATGCTGGGGGACAAAGAAATAGGAGGGGCCAGGACAAAATTAAATTTCATTTAAGTTAATTAAATATAATTAATATGATCTTAGTTAACATCACAGCTAATAAAATCCTGGGTACTGAATTCATTCCACTTTCCATCTCATTAAAATATATAATTTGGTGGCAACTTTAAGATGGGGTCCAAGGGGTGGGGTCAGGACAGAGGCTTTTAAAGCCATAGATTTACCCCAATGTTAGGGGAAGAAGGCCTACAGACTTCCTAAGTGACAGGCTGAAATTCAGTAGGTGTCAATTGAGCAGGCATATCAGAATGGAAGCAGCACTTATGGAGATCACATTTATATTTCAGCCACCTGACATCCAGAGGTTTAACAGGAAATTTTGGGGGGGGGGGGGGGAATTACCCCTATTTGGTTTCTGCCTGTCACTTAGCTACTAAGCCTAGAGCTCCAAGCATGATGGAAATAAATGAGGATTCATTTGCAAGAAGAATGTTCTTAGAACATCTGGAGAGAGAGATTTAATTTTTAAAGAAGTAGGAGTATGTGTTGTCAGTTTCTAACAATGTAGGTCTAAATGATCTTTCTATTTAGGCAACAGGGTATAAGATATTTGAACTAAAATTGTGCTACTGTTGAAATGATCCAATATATAAAATCTCAAAATCATTTATAGTTATAGACAATTTAGTGGTTTTTATTGGATAACATCCTTCAACATTTTAATTAATAACTTAAATGACAAAGAAGAGGGAATGCTTATTAATCTGCAGATGACTCAAAACTGGATAGAATAGCTAAGATTTTAGAATGCTGAACAAAATTGGCAATATTGACAGGTTAAAGAATTGGCCTGAGGATAATAATGAAATGTAATAGATGTAAAATACTTCTCTTATGAAGAAGAAGACGTGAAAACATAGGTATAGGGTGGAGGATATTTGGCTTCAATATAGATATAGATAGATATACGTAGTTATAGAATATATATATATATATATATACACACACGTGCGCGCGCGCACACACACACACACACACATATATATATATGCATGCATGAATCTATATTATCTATATCTATTATCTATATAGCAACTATATATATATCTATGACATCTATATCTATATCTATTTCATCACACACATACACTCACTATAAAATATAAGCAAATGTCTTTTTATACCCACTACTATATATGATGCAAATCACTGTCCTCTTTTCTCCTCTTTTTGGGTGATATGTAACTGGCCACCTTAGGAGATAGTGGATGGATTCCACAGCAAGATCCAAAGGACCAGTCTTATGGATACTGAAACTGCAGAAGAGCAGTTCATTTTGAAAATATCTTTCTTTGCCTCATGATAACTAGATATACTAGTGCTCCTGTGAGATTACCTGTGGTGTGAAAACAGCCATATGTGTGAAATATATGGCTGCACTTATTCCACTTTGCCTAATGTGTCCCTGCTTGAAGCTTTGCTTTTTAGCTTCCAGGGAGAAGAGGATCAGTTACAACGTGAAGTTTTTAAAATTAATAATGACTAATGTATTGTATTGCCGGTAAGTGCAAAACCGCGCTCGCCCGAAAAGGGCGCGAAGCAACGGAAATCCCGCCTCCTGCGCTCGCCAGCTGGGCTCTGCTCTAGGAAGGAGGCTCTGGCAAACCACTTCTGAAAAACAATTGCCTTGAAAACTGCAAGGATTCGTCCAGGCAGTCACTGCAGGGTCAGTAATGACTGAGCGCAGACAAAAAAAAAAAAAAAGTATTGTAAATGGTGCAAGCTCATTTCCAGCATGTTTTTCATGAAACCTCAGATAGCAGGACTGAGTAGAAATGGGAGTGGTTTACTGTTTTTTATGGTATTCAAAGATGCACTAATTGAATGCTTTGAGGAGAAAAAAGTTTGTGCCACAGAAGATTACTACTGTTTGGAAAGCTTTCTTTCTTAAATGCTTCTGCTTGAATCCACCAACCTTAGCTGTCCCTTTCTGTTTCAGCCATCTGATAGCACTCATCTTTAGGGACTAATCCAAAAAATGAATATCCAGCTGGTCTTTCTGCTTTTTTCCCCTTCTGTTTACACTAGTGTAAATGTTAGGGTACCAAGGACGTTCTACTCCTCCCCCCAAATATTAACATCCCATGTAAGCTAATTTTGCCAAGCAGATGGTCTGAGAGGAAAGGCCTGAACTTTCTCCATTTGTTCGGTAGTCCTCTACACTGGGGACTCAGGCTCTTAAGATTTATTGTTTCTTGTAGTTTTACCTTACAATTTACAGTCAAATAACATTAATAATCAAGTGTTTAACAAGAAGGAACAATTTTACTTCTTCCACCACAATTTCTTGGGTTTAATAATGTTGCACATTCTCAGGCTTCTTGGACAGTGAGAAAATCCTGCAACACAGCCTATTTTCCCTAAGCACTGGAGACTTACAATGTTTCTGTGATATTTGCTTCATTTACCAATGTACACAAAGTAGACCAGCTATCTTATATCAAAGCCATAAAAGAACAGAAGAAGGGAAGGATTCTATGTTACCAGAGTGCTTCTACCCTTCAGCTCATTTATATCTTGACAAAACTGCATTTCTTTTCTACTTTTGTCACAGAAGCAGTTTATAACTGGAAACTTCCACATTCTTCTCCCTCTCACACACATGCTACTGTATACAAAAGCAAGACATGCTGAGCCATAAAACAGCCGATCATAATTTAGAGCGGTGCATTGTGTGAATTCAGCCAAGGTTAGTGTAAGGTTCAATGTGTTGCAGTAACCTAGAAAATTGGGTTAATTAATTAAGCTATGGTTAATTGAGGAAAGCAGTCATGTGAACCCAGTCATACATAGGGGCATATGTGCATTAGATCAGCTCTCTTTATATAACTGGGGGTGGGGTGGGGGGTGGGCTTTGTCATATTTTCCCAGTGCTTAATAATTAGCTGTCATTGATAAAAAGTTAGCCATAATCAGTATGGAATGGTTGGCCAATGCTAACAGTATTAAACAGTGTGTGAACGCGTTTCCCAGTTTGATGCAAGCAGGAGGTGACCCTGATAGATGTATGACATGATTTCACATTTTCAAATTACACTTACTTCCTAATTAGGTGCCACAGGATAACAGAATGTGCTATCTCTCTTGGAATGTTATAGAGGAAGATTGTGTGTTCATCAAAAATGTGAAAATGTGATTATAACACAATAAATGTGTTAATCTGTAGCATGCTACAGGAGCCATTGTACAGTTTGTTTGTAGGACTAGCGTTTGTCTTTCTGAATCTAGTGGGAATAAGGTAGAAGATAAAGATATGTGGTAACTAGCTATTTTCCTTCTCTTTTCCAAACAACAACAACAATGGAATCACAGTTTAATCCCTTGATAGATTATGTTCAGATTCAGAAGAATGAATTCACATAATGCTAAGAAGGGGGAAGTGAAATAAGGATGCAGTAAATATGTTAGTTTTCTACTCTTGAGTATTTGTTGTTGTTGATAGATATTACCCTGACTGGGTCAGCAGATGTGCAAATGCTATCACTGGACTCATATGTACAAAGCAGCAGCTTAGCTATGAAAGCTGCTGTGCAAGTACTGAGCATCTGTGATTGAGATCTGGATGAAGTTTTGCCATTCCTGCACGTGAAAGAGCGCCAATTGCGTAGCTCTTTGCTGGGGGAGGATTATATCTGCACGGACATCTCCTTATTGAATATTTGAGCCATGTAAAAGTGTTCTCATTATCCAGAAAAACAAAAAGAATAGCATAAACATGTAAGGTGAAAACAGTTACATGCACAGAGGGTACATTTGAGCCTTTTGAAGTCCAGTTCATATTAGGTCCCTAATCCGGTGTATAGTTGTTGTCAGCCCTTTGAGGTAGGTCAGGTCAAGAAACAGGCTCCACAAGTTTGACTGGAACTATACTTTATTGACAGAGACTGTTGTAACAGAATCTTGAAAACCTGAGAGTGTTTTCCATTCTCTCCCTCTTATGTCCCAGTCAGTTAGGATGGACCCAGGCTTCTTTCTCACTCTTTCTCCAATTCCCAGACTTAACACATGCTTTTTGTTTCTGTAACTGTTTCTGCATATTTACTCTAAAGTCATCTCTGTGGCTCCCTGCAGTTGTTGATTAAAAAGCCATTTTCACATTTACCTGGGATGCACAGGAATTGGGAAGGGGTTGGGAAGCATTATGCTGCTCCCCCATTTAATCAGTTCTGTACACATGGAAGAAGGAAACATTTGAAAAAAGGTTTCAGAAATATTGCTGCTGAGTTCCAGGTAAGCTGCTCTTGATTGTGAAATGCAAATATCCTTTTTCTTTAGGGATTTGTGATTTTTATTTCAAGAAATAGAAATTGTTTGGATAAGCTCTCAGAAAACCTCAAAAGCTTGCCGTGGAAACTGTGCTTTTAAGCTACCCGCCTTTGCCATAACAAATGGATCAGAAGTTATTCTACTTTGGAACGTCTGGTTACCAGAGGTTTCCCAGCTGCTTCTGGGGAGCTCCTGAATGGAACACAAAGGAAATTTGTCTTCATCAACTGAAATGTCTAAGTTCTTGTAGGTCCATCTGCCATAACATAAGATGAACCCTACTTGATCAGGCCAAATGACTGTTTAATTAACAGGTACCAACTGAATACATCCTGTCAGCTCAAAAGGAAGACATTTTTTTTAATTTTTAAGGCAGAGTTTCTCAAATTGTGAATTGTAACTCTCCTGAAGGTTCATGGGCAAATGTAACAGGGTTGGGGGGGATTGCAAATTTCCAAGTGGCCAAAAGGTTGAAAGGGCAGGGAGGGCAGCATCTGCAGAGGTCTGAGTATTGGGGAAGCAGAAGGGAAGAAGCCTACATAGTATGGAGGAGGAGAGATGCAGGCCCAGGTAGGGCTGCTGGTGCCCTCACTTGACCCCTTTCAGCACCATCAGCATCATTATTGACAAATTAATCTCTTCTTTTAGGGAGCACTACAAAGTTTGAGAATGAATTTATTTAGTTCCTCTTATGCTATCTAAATTACTGGTCTTCACAAGATCTGATGACTGTGAATTCCATAGTTTCAATGTGTTTATGGAAAGAAGGCCTTCTTTGTATCTGTCCTGCATCTCCCTGCGTTTGTCTACAAGTAATGTCCCCAAATTCTAATACTACAGGAAGACAAACATAGTTCTCGATCTGTGTTTTCTATAGTTACTTATAATATTTCTATACCGCTGAATGAAACAGCGACTCATAGCCACCAAGTGATTGACCAAATAGCCATCAATTTGGGAATGATGGGAGGAAGAAACCTAGAGGTGAGAAAACAGTTCCGTCTCTGACCTCTTTGCCCTGCAGTGGGCAATTCATTGTTCTGGGTGATGCTCCATTCTTGCCTGCAATCAAGACTCTAATCCAGCCATGTGGCCCCAGGACTCTTCTGCCAAGTCAAACCTGAAGCTGAATCAAGGGTGACTGTCAGGAGTTCAGCGATTTACTGCTTAGCCTGGATGTGAAATCAGACAAAAGCCTTCAAACACTGTTTTGCTTTGTGTAAAAGGTGTTCTAGCCTCCTAAAAGCTTTGCATATCCTTTTCTGCAGTTTTTTTTTTTTTTACAGTTTCTACAGTATAAATGATTGAGGTTCAATGACTAGAGTGGTACACTGTATTCCAGCTTCAGTCATACTATACATTTATATAAGAACATAATTATATTGGCAGTTTGATTTTTAAATCTCTTTCTTAATGATTCTTAGCACAGAGGTTTGCCCCTCCCTCCCCTTTTCATATAGTTTCTATCCACTGAACTGGCATTTTCATCAACTTGCCTCCCATGACTCGACTTCCGGGGAAGCAGTGGTGGACTGAAGATGGCTCCCCAAGAGTGGAACCAACAGTCATGGCGGAAAGAGGAGCCAGTGAATGGTACAGTTCCTTGGAACCCCTCTCTGGATTAAGGAGAGGTCTAGGATCACCCACAAGTTTGCTCCATACAGAGGCTTGCCCGTGAAGAGACCGCAAAATAGTGATATCCGGCGGGTTTGAGAGCTCTGGGAATTGGGGGGAAATCATCCTGCCTAAGCCATAGCTTGGCACCTTCAAGTGGACATTGGGTTCGCCCACTTCCTTTCTTAACTACCTTAGGAAATTGCTTGTTATTGATCTTTTGGATGTTAAGAACCTTCTGAAGGGCAAGTTTCTAAAGCGCAAGTTTCATTATGCCAGGAGAAAACAGCAGAAGAGGGACTAGAATGTTGATTTGGGAAAGTTAAGGGGCCAGATGGATTTGAAAGAATATTTCCTGTGCATTGTTTAAAATTTTATAAAAGTATACATGAAGATTTTGGAATTAACTGTAAGAAGTCCTCCCATGGGAAAGCTTTGCTGATTGGAAAATAAACGTATGATAAGAGGGGACTTTGAAGGTTGACTAGAGGAAACCAGAGAGAACTAAGGATTACAATTAAAGGAAAAGAGACCTATTGATACAATGGAGCAATGTTATCTGACTATAGAAGAAATTAAAGCTGTCTGGGAACAATGTACTCAGAAATTACTTTCAAGATTGTCTGCCACTATAAAAATGGAACTAACAGAGGTTAGAGAAGAGGAACAGATTTTACTGGACAAAATAGAGACTGAAGCTGATTTGAATGTGGATTTGAAAATGGATTTTAAAAATGACATTATAAGTGTGATATGGAAAAAGATGCCACAATGAATTTACAAATGAAACTGGCTGATGTTTTAATAACTAAAGGGGACATACAAATAATAAATCAGAAGAATGACTTGGATAGCCTCCTTATCTTGGATTTACAAAAGGGACCTGTTAAACTACTGAAGCTGTTCCTGAGAGGAGGCAAAGAGAAAGTGATAAGAAATCAATTTGTGGGATGTTACTTGATGAAATTAAAGACCAAGCTTTTAAAAAGCAAATGGAAGGATTTTTAAAATATTTCTCCTTTTCTTTTTTTCCCCCCTTTTCTTTTTCTCTCTCTTTGCACTTTCCTTTTTCTTTACTACACTTTTTATATTTCTCTTAGTTTGTATTAGTCTTTTATCTTTGTATTTGTAAACTTTAATAAAATTATTACCACAAAAAAAAAAAAAAAAAAAAACCTTGCCTCCCATGATTCCAAAAGCTTTTCCAGGTCAATCAAGTCCCATTATTGCATACGAGACATTTGGATTTTTTGGTGCATCACTTTGTACTTGCACTTATCAAACTGCATTTGCCATTTTAAAGTCCATTTGTGCAGTTGGGTGATATCCTTTTGAGTGTTTTGCAACCTCTTTTTGATTTTACTACCCTGAATCATTTGAACCATCTGGAAACTTGATGATATCACTGCCCTCCTCTAACTCAGATCATTTTTGAGTTAGTTTAAAAGCAGTGCACCCAATGCATGCAAATCCTTCAGAGACTACTTTGCACATCTCTCCATCGTGAAAATGTTTCACATTCCCATCCTCTTCTTCCTATCCTCTAATCCACTGTTTTTCAACCTTGGCAGCTTTAAGTGTGGGGAATTCTGGGAGTTGAAGTCCACACGTCTTAAAGTTGCTGAGGCTGAGAAGCACTGCTCTAATCCACTGCAGGGCCTACACACCTAACAGCAGAAGAGCCCCAGCAGTGCTGTTGCTTCCCACTTGATTTCACTTGGAGCCCAGGCTTTGCTCTTCCCTGAAGCAAGTGGGACCTGGGAAGGCTTGATCCAAGCCCTGGAGGTCATCTGACAAAAAGGGCAGCAAACTGCACCAGATCTTTTATTACCTGCATCCATTGGTGTGTACTGTTTGCTTTAGAGAAAAATAGAACTTTAACACCAGTCCAACTAGGAATGGCTAAGCCTGTCTCACTCACGTGCTAGGCATGAGAAAAAAGCAAGCTCCTGGGGATGTAGCAAAAAAAAAAAAAAGATGGTGCCAGGGTATGCTTGCACGGTGGTTAGGTGACCCACAGTCTCCTTGTGCTGTCATAGTGGTGGTGGCTGGAATCAGTAGCAAGACTGGGATATCTGCCCTGTTTGGCTAGGGAGGAGAAACAATGCAAACTGAAGTTCTGTTAACTTTTTTCTTGAAATAAAACATTTTTAGCAAGCTACAGCATCTGAGTAGATGTGTGACATCAAAAACAGTCTTTATACTGTAACTGTCTCACTTCTTCAGAAATCTTGATTTTTTTGTTTTGTTTTGAGTATATGTAAATATATATATTTTTAAATTTTTGTTCTTAATATTCTCAGAAAAATATCCTTTATTGGTTATTACTGTATATACATGTTTTCCCCCTCGTCATATGATGAAATAATGAAGGATTTATGTATTTATTAGATTTATATTCTGCCTTTATTTTGGCCAACTCAAGGTAGCAAACATACCTAATATTCCTGCCTCTTATTTCGCTCACAACCACCACCCTGTGAGGTCAGTTGGGCCGAGAGAGCATGACTGGCCCAAAGTCACCCAGCTGGCTTTCGTGCCTCAGGCGGACCAGAACTCCCAGTCTCCTGGTTTCTAGGCCAGCACCTCCACCACTACGCCAAACTGTTTTTTGTTTTTTTTTGTCACAACACAAAAGTCTCCGGCTTTTTGCAATAGCACCCCAAAGTTGGATGCAAGTCTGTATGGAACAGTGCTTGTCTGATGACATGTTAGGGTGACTGAAGTAATCTAACCTGACAGGGTTTTTTGCAAGTCTTTCACTGACTTTCATTTCCCATCTGAAAATCACCCCTTTATTCATGAGTATCATAGTATGTCTTCAATCTAAGATTTGTTTGGGCTTCTGGCATAGAAAGCCAATTTGCCTTGTGGTTAAGGCTCCAGGCTAGAAACCAGGAGACTGTGAGTTCTGGGCCAGTCACTCTCTCTCAATCCAACCCACCTCACAGGATTGTTGTTCTGGGGAAAGTAGGAGGAGGAAGGAGTATTAGGTATGTTCACCACCTTGAGTTATTTATAAAAATAATGATGGGATAAAAAATCTAAAAAAAAAAATTAAAACCCTCAGTGATTTTTGGAGGAGTCTGCTCATTTGTAAGATCAATGCCATTCTGCACTGCCACAGGGGGTGACAATGTCCTCAATATGCCTTCCTTCCCTCCTTCATCCCATAAATAATATATTCCATTGGTTCTTTCCATTCTTTAAAAATTCTGTTCTGTTCTATTCTCCATTAGCATTAAGCCATCCAATCTCCCATTCCAATTGTCTCAGACATTTTTTCTCCACTGTACTCATGTAGACTTCCTGTTTGGCTTCCTTCTCTTATGTTATCTTCTTTATTAAAACCTTTAAAAAATCTGTCATACATGGTAAATGATAACTATGTGTTGGGCAAATAATTAAAGAACAGCCTTTTAATTAAAATATATATTTTATGTCATTTAAAATCTAGAACAGAGTTTTAAAATTTGGTACTTGGGGAAATAGGTACAGTACAGATTTGTGTTGCATCTTTTAAATCACTGTTTGAAATTGAAATAATGGTTGTGCTTATAGAATATGCTAAACCATGCTTTGATCCTTGATGCATTGAATGTGCCAGAAACTAGTTGGAATATTTATCCAGCAAGCAATATAATCATAGTTATTCAATCAATTCCTGAATTGTTTTCCATCCTGTTGCCTTGCACCTCTTTGGATTGTGAAGTTAAAGTCACTGGGATTTGACCAAATGAATAGTAGAGATAGCCCAGGCCGCCTCAAAACTTATCTGATTCCTTTAGACGCAGTGGCTGGACTTAGCTGTCCTTAAATATCAACCTTCTCATACTGTTTCTGCAACAATGGCCACAGGAAAATTCTTCCAGCTGTTATTGGGAATTTCTTGAGATAGGCTTTCAGCATATCATTGCACATGGCCACTTAACCTATACTGTATTCTGTTGTTGAAAGTTTTTGTTTATTTGTTTTTGGTGCCTTTAAGTCAAGTTTGACTCCTGCCAACTGCCTGGACTAGTCTCTGCAATTTTCTTGGCAATGTTTTTGGAAGTAGTTTGCTATTGCCTGCTTCCTAGGGCTGAGAGAGAGTGACTGGCTCAAGGTCACCCAGTTGACTTCTTAGCTAAGGTGGGAGTAGAACTCACAGTCTCCTGGTTTCTAGCCTGGTGCCTTAACCACTGTACCAAGCTGGTAGTACCAGCTACTTTTGAGAGCCATATTATTAATTTTGCACTGATTATTTTCTGTGTTATATGTACAGTCTGACAGAATTTATTTTGGACTAATAACAGGTAAAAGAAAACAGTTGAACAAAAATTTAAAAAGCACAATACATAGGAACAGTGAAGTTCCCCAAAGATCTGCACAAAATATTGATAAATAATAAGAAAGTTAGGAGGCAGCAGTTAGAGGTCATAGGTTTGCTGATGGAATTTTTTTTTTATGGTTATTAGAAAAGGGACAGTGAAGATTTCTTGAAGACATTTCTCAGATGGGAGAGCTGGCATTAACTTTTCAATGTTAGGAAATAAAAAGTGATCTACTTTGCCTGATTTGGCTGAGGATGACTTGGAAAGCTTAGTCACAGTGAATGCCCAATGACAAACCAATGCAGCTGATAGGAAAAAGGCAAACCACATGTTGGGAATAATTAAAACTCCCAGCACAAAACCTTGCTGTTATCACACCTGGATTACTACGTACAGAACTGGATCTAAAAAGTTCTAGAACAAAACTGAAAAAGTACAGAAAAGAGGAATCAACATGATAAAAAAGCTGAAACAAATGCCCTTTGAGAAAAGGTTCCAATGTTTAGAGCTTTTTAGCTTAGAAAAAAGGTCATTCAAAGGGGGGCAAAACAGGAGTATAAATTATGCACGGTGTGGAGAAAATTATTATTTAAACTTTAACTTTAAAAAGTTATTCTATAAATTTGAATGGCACAATTGCCAATTTGGGATGTCTTTAAAAGAGGATTTGCAAATGAATGGAGAATGGACTCACAGCAACTAATCATGATAGGTATACATTTACCACTAGCATCTGAGGCTCTGTACCCAACACCTCTGAGCTTATCAGAGGCATAGGTTTTGTCACTGTGTAAACAAAATGCTGGTCTAGAGAAGCCTTGGGTCTGTGTTCATATGAGGTTCCAGTACTGGTATCCTTTATTAGAATTGGCCATAATTGCTGATTGCCTAAATGAAATCAATTGAGAAAGAAAACGAAGAATTTGATGAGGAAAGAAATCCTAACAAAATAAAATTGTGCCAAACTAGAGCCAAACAAGGGTAAATGAATGGTAGTATGTATGCTTGAAAAAGTGAAGGGATTAGATAATCTCCTCCCCCTACTCTCACAACTTTTGGGGCTTGTCTTCCAGAAATCATCTAATTATGCAATTTCTCCAGTATTTCTCTTCAATCAGTCACCATCCTGGCTGCAACTTCTTTCCAGAGAGACATGTAGGATTGTAATGAGGGTGTAGCACTGTGGTGTATGTTGTCCAGAATCACAGTTGTAATGCCACTTCCAGGTGAATACAGAGTTACAAAAAATCATCAGTGGTGGAGGTTTTGTGATCTGAAAGAGCTATTAGGTTTCTTCGTCTCTTGTAGAATTTGTTAATATACTCAAGATGGCTGTTTAGGTATCACATTAGTTATAAAAGAACCTGATTATTAATAAATCTATTGCTCTTTCCTTCTGCAAAGATGTTTCTAGTACCTAATTAACACTTTGCAAGTCTTATATCAGTTTTGTTGACAGGTGAGAAGGATATTCTATTTTTAAAGAAAAGATCCCCGCTATAGGAGAGAAGCAAGTATATGAGATATGAATCTTTTTATTATTAGTGCTGCTGCGTTGCAGATGTAATATTACC
The DNA here is from genome assembly GCA_030867105.1 of Liasis olivaceus. NCBI lineage: Eukaryota > Metazoa > Chordata > Lepidosauria > Squamata > Pythonidae > Liasis > Liasis olivaceus. The sequence continues at coordinate 65,388,776 of CM061351.1, forward strand.
TGTATATTAAATATATTATATAATAATTTTATCTATCTATTTACTGAGAAGTAAATGGAGCAATTGGGCCAATCTGAAGAAACTCTGCCCCACATATATATATATATATATATATATATATATATATATATATATATTTGTATACACCCACAAAATAGCTAGAAACAAAATTTGCTGATTTGGAATCTTACCTCCAAATAATGATTGGTATTTTTTCCAGCATCAGGAACTGAGCTCAGGTATCCTTACTCTACACCTAGAAAATGTTATTGCCTGCGTTTACTGATTTTTAACAACCCATTCTAGCCAAGCTTCATAAAACACAAGGATTTTTCTCAAATCAGAATCTGAGAAGGCTGATCCCTTGTTTAACCATATAAGAGAATAACAAGAAGATTTATTCATTTGTTGGAAAGCTGTTTACACCTAGCAGTATATATAATGTTCTACATAATCTTAGGAACACAGTTATCTTAACTGAAATGCTGTGGAAATGGCTTCTTTTCCCTGAAAAAGTAGAAGAAATAGTTTTTCTTACAGTAGAGGCTTACAAACCAGGCAGAAATTAATCCCCACCCCCCCACCCCCCCAGCAACAAGGGAAAAAATAATTTATCAGCTTCCACTTCCTGTGTGATTTTGTGTACGTGTGTGGGGATAGTTAGCTTTACTGAGTGCAACAGTGTTACTTCAAAAATTAAATTATCACCAAAGAGTCTGAGAGGGATCCCCTTGTTACATTTTAAACTGGAAATGTAAAATAGATGATCCTTTCTTCCCACTGAGTATTAAAAAACACAAACACACACCTGGGGACAACAAAGGTGAAGTTCAGTATTCTGAGTCATTTGCCTTGGCCATTCTCTGATAATATTATTAAACAGTGTGATTATTTGGACTTTCTTCATTATTTCATAAACAACCATAAGGTAAGAGTATATACTATACTCTTTAAAAAAATAAATGAAAACCACAAACATTTTCATGTTTACTGGAGAGCATACCAATAAGTGGGATATGCAAGCCTAATGGAACGATCAGTTAAAAGCCAGATAATTGATCAATTAAAAACTATATACCTCCCCATGGCATAATATATATTTCAAAGTGGGTGGTACGTAGGTCAGCTGGTTAATTATTGAGAAACCATGGGATTTATGATTTTTAATGTACAGATGAAAAAATCAAGATAACCCTTTTGTCTCTTTTTTATGTATGTACTATCTGCATCCTATTGGCACTTACATGACCGTAAAGCATAACCCCATACAGCAAGACAGGAGGAAAAAATATTTCTAGAGCTAACAAAGCATCCTTGTTTTTTATTTTTATGAAAAAATATAAAATCCTATATCTTTACACTACAAAAACATATACAAACAAAATGCACAATGGGCATCAAAAAGGGGAATAAAGCAAATAAATACAGTAACACCACATTTTCTATGGATTCCAGTATCAATACAGAGTACTTTGAAATGGGGTAGATGACAAGATCCTCTTAGCAGCAAGTTAATTAAGGACTGAAATGAAATGTCACTCATACATTATCAATCATGTGTTTTGCATATAAAAATTGGAACTCTAGTGGTCAATGCATTCCAAATTTTCCTGCCATTTAGCCTCTGCAGGTTGTATTCATCACTGTTTATACATGAGTTTGTAACCATTGAAGGATTTTTTATTCAAGGGAAAAACAATTAAAAGTTCACCCTTAAGAAACAATATCCAAAGGATATGTAAGGGTCTTGTTAATTAGAAAAGAAAAAACAATGATAGAATGGAAAAAAATAGTCCAGATCTTCTGATAGTTGCATCAAGTAGGCAAGAGTACAACCTAAACAAAGGCAACAGCTTGAGATTTGCCTAAACTGCAGATTTCAAGGACCTAGTAATAATTTTGCTCTGCTTAGTAAACATTTCTTGCTGCTGTTAAAACAGCAGAACTGCAGCAAGAATAGAATATCAGAATGATTACATTGTTATTGACACTGCTTGTTTAGGTAACAGAATTTGGGCATGAGAGGTATGAAAGGTCCATGTTTCTTCAGGATGCCTAGATATCCCTGCCTATCCTTCCAATGTTACAGCCTTTCTGTTATCATGCATGGTAAGACTGCCCTATACCTTAGGTTGAATTATTGGAAATGTCACAGATATGACATCTGTGCATAGGATAGCATTATGTCTAAAATGGAGCACCCCAACAAGTCCAAAGCCCTGACAGTACCAAACAAGCAGGGAATTTGCTTCCATTTTTTTTTCTGAAAAAAAACAACAACTTGCTATTACTTACAAGAGGAGGAAGTATCTAATCCAATTTAGCTGCTCATCTAGATCATACCTTGTCAGCATTGCATCAGGCTGGAAGGTTCCTATGGATTCTTTCAAACCAATGTTCACCCTAATGTCCTTCTTTGGGGACTTTCAATTTCCCACCTTTTGAAAGAGCGAGAAGCATCGGTTGGGAGTAAAGTCAGATTTCCCTTCCAAGTTTTCTATCTCCAGCCTTAGAGAGGGAAATTAACCAATTCTATGACCTATAGGATGTGTTCCTAGGATCTATAGGCCTACAGCCTAAATATCTTCAGTTTACCTAACAATATATTATTTTGGCTAACAGTTTGAACCTACATTCATACAAAAAAAGATCCCCAGAAGCAGCTTTATCTCCTGGTGCTTTCTTCATTTTTATCTCTGCCTAGACCATTAAAAGAGAACAGTATTGCAAAATTCTTGAGGAGGAAAGGAATTGAATCTCAATCAAAGTTGTGGATGGAAGTCATCAGGTCATGAACCTCAACAAAGATTTATTCCAGAATAAATTGGTTTGAGGTAGGTAGGCTGTAATTAGTCAGATTTCTTATGCAAATATTAGTTATTTTTCTTTGCAATTCAGATTGACATATTTTCTGTTGGATGTGGGGGATCAGTACTTGCTTTTTTAAGCAAGTTGAGACTGTGAATGGAAATGCCTACCTGAATGCAATCCTATAAAACACAATGGATGGGATCTTCATCAAGATGCATTTCTGGATAGCCATCTTGCCATACACAATGGGCAGTAGTTGCATTTGACTTCTGCCTACACAGGTCCTAAAAGCAAAGAAGGCTGAGCAACTTCATACTGTAAAAGAGAAACATCCCATCTGTATGTTGAGGATTATGACCCCATAGTATTGGACCCTAAAGCTTTAAAGACTAACTTAGCATTATTTTTCCTTACCTGGAAATATCACAAAATGGCTTACATTAAATCAATAAAAAGTATTACAATGGTGAAAATGATGTTTCATTAGCCCTATCTTTCAAGCTGGTGCTGCTTCCTTCTTCTCTCCCTGACAGGATAACCAATTCTTCTGGCAGTCTCTCTGATGGGAGGATGGCTGTATGCAGGAACAAGTGGGCATTGTCCTCAAATCCACATATACTTATTTTTTGAAAAAGTCTTTACTCAATTTTCTACAGTGAGGGATTGCTTCAGTCAAATGTCCACAGTGCACTTCCCCCATCCCCAAAGTCTTGTATACGATCTCCAGAGACAAAATAGAACATACAAAGAGGAAATGAGTAATTAAAGGGAAACTGAGAAAGTATTTGCATCTCTGGATAGTTATATAATAAATAGATTGAGCTAAAATCCCCAAAGCTGATTCACAAAACTCAAACTACAATTCAAATGCTCCTGAGTTAAGCAGTGGCTTGAGATGTGTTATGAAGTAGTTATTTGGAAAATGATACCCAAGTGTGCATGGAATTGTCTCTCAGAGTCCCCTATATGCTATTCTCCTGACAAATTCTCAGGATGCTTTTAAGCTTGGCAGATCTCTTTGTAGAAACAGTTTCCAAGCAAAGAAATTTAAAACAGTGTGGGTTCTGTAATAAGACACGCATATCTTTGTATGCATATCAATGTAGATCTGATCTGGGCAAAGAGACGATCATATGGTAAAACTATGCTAGGAATAAACAAATTTAGTATTTTACATGAATGCATACCCTCAAAAGAATAACATTATCAAAATAATGCATATGTTCATGTGCTTGTGGACCCCCACACACAGCTCAATTACTGTATCTGCACTCTAAAATATGTAGCACAAAAAACCATTTCATCATATGATATGCTGCTGTGTGAACTTTTTGAAGCAGGTCTCTTAACAGCCACATTGTTCAAGTTCCCTTATAGTGCACAAAAGTCTCAATTTGTAAAATACTAGGCATGATCCAGCAAAATTAAACACTTAAATATTAGTATCTCAATGAAAAACCCTCTGTTTAATTTAGTACAATGGGATTTAATTTTGGAAGGATGGTGTCTATTGTCTGTGGTTCATGAAGTGCATATTAAAAGCAGTCAAAGGTCAAAAGTGCTTTCATTAAAGAAACAGGTTTGCATTTTCATAGGCAGAGTATCTCATGTCCATTTTAATGATATTCCTTTTAAATTTCTTAACAAATAGCTGAAAGACTGTTAAGAACTGATGCACTACAACTCATTAACTTGAAGGGAGAAAAGAAGGGCAACACCTCAGTTGGGCTAAATTAGAACTAAGGGCAATTAGGCACCATGTAACCGGAAGGCAGGCCAGCATTTTGTCCAGAGAGCTTCTGTTCTCCAGCCGTTAACTGGACACATGGAAAAAAAGTTCTAAGGCTAATTATATCATCTCTAGATAGAAGAGCTTTGTAAGCCAAGAAAAACATCTACGATTCCTCCAGATGAAATAGCTGCCATTTCTGCTTTCCTGTGGATTATTTTACAAACAATTGCAGGCATGAAGGAACAAATCATCTCCAATAGGTCTCCTGACACTTCCAATAATGTTATTTATTACCTGAAAAAGAGCTTTGGGCTAAATTGTTTTGTCTCTGAGTTACCTTTTTCTACAATTTTTCCCCCTAGTAGCCCACCATCTAACAAAATGAAATATGAAAGACAAAACCCCCACTTCACCAGAAACTGACAAGCTTTTGCTGTTTGCTGGGTTGTCGATCATGAAAGCAGCCCACACAGGTCGTCTCTCTCTCCCCAATCATGTTCTCATGTTTTTAAATGAGCTTGGCATTTTGCCAAGTGCTGGCAGATGCAGGGAAGGAAAAGCATAGCAAAGGAGGCATTTATTTTCTTCTCCTTTCCATGGGCATTTGATTTACTACTGGGGTCTCTCCATTTCAGGTCGTGACCATCTATACATCTCTCCAAACAGTAACTGACAGCTCTTTAAAATATCCCCCCCCCCCCCCATGTATGGTATGAAGGTATGAAGAAAACTTCCTCCATCTTGAGATGGATTTAGAAAGGGAAACATATCCCTACTATCCTCTAGACATATATTTCAAAAATTTATAACTGCTCTTAATTTCTCTGTTTCTTTTTAGAAATGTGACAAGGTTTGAAATAAGGAAGAACCAAGTTTTGGACCAAGCTTCTCTGTTCCTTGCTTCTAGTTCAGATATAAAGGGGTCAACATCAGCTTCTGAAATGTCATTTCACTGCCCATTCTCCACTTGTGCCTTCCTGTTCCCTTCCAGTGAATTGGACAAAGCAGTGGGGAGAGGGTCAGGGCTTCTAGGAAACATCACTGCAGACTGAGGCTGTTTACCATGAATGTGGCATTATAAAAAAGGATTCATACTCCTATATTGAACATTCTTTTCTTTCCTTCTGAAAAAAAGAAAAGAAAACTAGGAAAGTATCTGATTATTCTGAATTAGAATTGATACAGTGAGGCTGTGAATTCATTTTTCAATTAATATATTGATTACACATATTCTGATTACACATGCATTCACTTGGAGTTATCCCCACTGATTTCAATGAGATTCCACATTACATGGCCTAGGATTTGAAACTTAGAAACTGAAGGTTAAAGGGGGTATCTCAAGTGATCAGAGTGATGCAGGATTGGCTGTATGATTCCATCCTTTGGCTCTGTGGTTAATATGGGAAGCTAATGTGAGGGTTGCCAACTTAGTTACCTCTCAGGACAGAAAACATCCTTGAAGCTTCTATTCTGCACTGATTTTAGCCACTGAATAAGACTTGGAGCAATTTCTGTCATTGGGACATTTGCAAAGGTTGATCATAACACAAATTACTTTACTGACCAAAACAGCAGAACAAATTGGTGCCTTACAAATTATGGCACCAATTAACATAAATGAATAGAGTTATCATTAAATCTTGGATAAATCTGAATGCATAATCAAGCAAGAATTATTCCAGGAATCATGATGTGACTTAGCTATTGTTGCATCAAAACTAGACCTAATAACTGAAAATGGAAAGTCTCCATTGAAAAAATCATATATTTGATTACCATAGTATATTTATCTAGTTTAGTGGCCAATTCATCCAAAGTGATCAAATGCAGTAATAAATTACTGAAAACAAAACTGAATCCAGAGGGAAAGAAACCAAGGCTTCACAATTGATTATGGCCATTACAAAATTGCTGAATCTTTTAAAACTATGTGGTGTAAGGTAAATTTCCAATACAATACTAATATAGGTTAGGAAAGACCTGTGGTATTTACTTAAAACAATTAAAATGCAAAAAATAAAAATTTCCTGGTGCTATGGAAGCAGTATGTATTTTGTGCTTAAAATTATGTGCCAAGAAATTTATACAATAGAGATGCACATTGGAGTTACTGTGCATAAACAATTCTGATTTGAGGAGAGACAGAAAACTAAGTAGAGTTTTCTGCCCACCACTGTCTCCTAGAAATCTTATGAAGCTACCTCTTCTGGCTTCTCTCTCATTCAACATTGTTCAAACATCTTCAAGCACAAGAAATAGTGGATGTTCTTTTTCCCTCTGAGAAACACAGGCTACTTTCCCAATAGTCACTTATATTGTCTTCTGGATGCACCCATCATTAGGCTGATCACCTTAATGAAGGCTGGGTAATGCTAGCAGTGACCAGTGGGGAAACAGCTAGAGATTCCTCAGGAAGCTGAATTCAGAAGCCAATAATTAATATTCTGCTAATGTCAAATATACCTATGTTATAATAAAACAGCATTAAAAACACAAGCAAGTAATATGAAAAATACAATGTCCCATATATGGGCAATACTATCTGCAAACATTGTATTAAAGACGGGTTAATCTCCCACCTATAAAAAGAAATTAAAGACAAAATACACACACCCAGTATTGCATTGGATGTTCATCAAGGAATGTGTGTATAGTGATATTTAGGGCTTAATTGCTGTAGAGCAGCAGCATTCTTAAAAATATACAAAACAAGAACTCTCTTGTCAAGAAATAGTCTAATATTGCTCTTCATTATTCTTCCATCAATGCTTAAGACTTGAAGCAAACCTCAGGAAACTGTACTTTTCTGTAAGCCGTCAAATGGATGGAAAATATTTCTATTCAAGTAAATCCTTGGAAGTATTAACATGGGTTACCATTCTCAGCTTCTTTTAAAAAAAGGTGCAATATATATATATCTATCTTTATACATATATAGATGTATAGGTGTACACTCCATAAACAGCCAAAATGCAATAGAAAGGCTTTGTTGTTGAAGCAGACAAAAATGATTATAGCCACATATATGGTATATATCTATTTCTGCTGTTCATGGACATTAATTTTACCTCAAAATGAAGTCACAGAGAAGTAGATTATAACACTGATAATAAATTATGTGGCTGAGGCCAGTGTTCCTCTGTTGCATTATAAAAATCACAGAATTTCACTTTTTGTGTTGTTGTTAAAATAATTGTCAGGTTTAAGTTTTAAAAGTGCAAGGTTGATCACTTTAAAAAGTGATAGTCATTAAAAAAAAAAGTTACAGTGGCACCATCCCATTTACCAGCTGGACCTTCATTTCTTGAAGGCTGTTCATTATCTTCTTCTGGTGCCCAACAAGTGTGATTCCAAGACGCCTCAAATCCCTGTATGAAGAAAGCACATGTTGATTCCAAAGGCTGATACACTGAGACGTTGGCTGTACTTGATCAACCACGTATGCGTCTGTTTTGAATATCCATGTTTTCAAGTTACATCACTTAAAGCAGTTCAGAAAATCATAAGCATTATTTTGAAATCTTTTTTTCCTTTGGAAAAAAAAAAAGACCATCAGTAGATGACATGATTTCTTACTACTTCTGAGGCAGTATCAAATGGGAAAGCTTTTCTTGAACTCAAGAAATGTGAGAAAAGTGAGTGGGTATAGAAAAGGGAGAGTAAATTATTTTTCTACTAATCCATCAACATAGTTCAGTTATATTCACCCTCCCCCCTCCCCCCCATCAAAAAATAAATCTGGTAAAAATATTTTTGCTGTTGAGAAATATTCATAGTGAGATACAAACAGTCCAGTAAAAGCTTTAGCTCTTGATTTTCATGTTTTATGCTTTTTCACTCTGTAGAAAAGGAGGCTGACTTGGGACATCTGAGCCCATTTTTGTGCAATTTCTAGGGCTACCCTTCCTCATGAATAGAGAACAGAACAGTGCTCCCTCCTGTAAGAGGAACAAGCCAGGCATGAGTGTTTCCATTATTCTTTCTTTTCCTGTGCCTTGGGGAGTTGGATTGCTTATTTCAACCAGTAGATTCACTTCACCCACCCAATGAAGCCTTCATTAGCCCAAGTCAAGAGGAACATGAAAATGTAGTCCAGTCATAGACAACAGGACAGGGCAGTGTTTCAAGTTAAGGGAAATCTTGGAGACTGCAGCATCTGATGAAGCCTGCAAGCTTTTTTGTCAGGTTTTGGTTTGTAGCTCCCTGCCAGTTATGTAAACAATATGATTTAGACAGAACAGTGGTCTTACTGTTGTAAGGCAGATTTTAGGGAAAACCAAAGATCACACCCCAGAAGCTGGTCAGTTACATGCATATGCAGTTATTGACTGCAAAAACAAAAACAAAACAAAAACTGAATTTCTGGAACTTCTTGTTCATTTATTCTTCTCAGAACTTTATGAAGGAAAAATGTGAGCTGCATATAGTGACTACATACAAACTACAAGAGCAACAGAGCTATCTCTAGTGGAAAATCAGTTCCATTGGATACTTTTCTCTAGGCTATTTTCATTCCTGCTGGTCATTACAAAAGTTACTATTTCACAAATAATTGTTTTTCCTCTCTTCAGCCTTTTTTCTAATATATATATGTATTCATATAAATATACATATAGTACTGTGCAAAAGTTTTAGGCAGGTGTGAAAAAATGCTGTAAAGTAAGAATGCTTTCAATAATATATATTGCAATTGTTTATGGTTATCAGTTTACAAAATGCAAAGTGAGCAAACAGAAGAGAAATCTAAATCAAATCAATATTTGGTGTGACTACCTTCTGGCTTCAAAATAGCATCAATTCTTACACTTGCACACTTTGTACACTTGCACAAAGTTGGGGATCTTGTAGGATTAGAATCAGGTGTATGATTAAACATTATACCAAGCAGGTGCTAATGATCATCAATTTCATATGTAGGTTGAAACAGTCATTAACTGAAACAGAAACAGCTGTGTAGGAGGCTTAAAACTGGGTGAGGAACAGCCAAACTCTGCTACTAAGGTGAGGTTGTGGAAGGCAGTTTCATGTTACAGGTCATGCACCGTGGCAAGACTGAGCACAGCAGCAAGACACACGGTAGTTCTACTGCATCAGCAAGGTCTCTCCCAGGCAAAAATTTCAAAGCAGACTGGGGTTTCAAGATGTACTGTTCAAGCTCTTTTGAAGAAGCACAAAGAAACAGGCAACGTTGAGGACCATAGATGCGGTGGTCGGCCAAGGAAACTTAATGCAGCAGATGAAAGACACATCATGCTTACTTCCCTTTGACACTGGAATATGTCCAGCAGTGCCATCAGCACAGCACTGGCAGAAACCAGTGGGACCCAGGTACACTCATCTACTGTCCAGAGAAGTCTGGCCAGAAGTGGTCTTCATGGAAGAATTGCAGGCAAAAAGCCATACCTCTGACAGGGAAACAAGGCTAAGTGACTCGGCTATACACGAAAATATAGGAACTGGGGTGCAGAAAAATGGCAGCAGGTGCTCTGGATTGATGAGTCCAAATGTGAAATATTTGGCTGTAGCAGGAGGTGGTTTGTTTGCTGAAGGGCTGGAGAGCGGCACAATAATGAATGTCTGCAGGCAACAGTGAAGCATGGTGGAGGTTCCTTGCAAGTTTGGGGCTGCCTTTCTGCAAATGGAGTCGGAGATTTGGTCAGGATCAATGGTCCTCAGTGCTGAGAAATACAGGCAGATACTTATCCATCAAGCCATACCATCAGGGAGGCATGTGATTGGCCCCAAATTTATTCTCTAGCAGGACAAGGACCCCAAACTTACAGCCAATGTCATTAAGAATTATCTTCAGCATAAAGAAGAACAAGGAGTCCTGGAAGTGATGGTTTGGCCCCCACAGAGCCCTGATCTCAACATCATTGAGTCTGTCTGGGATTACATGAAGAGACAGAAGGATTTGAGGCAGCCTACATCCACAGGAGATCTGTGGTTAGTTCTCCAAGATGTCTGGAACAACCTACCTGCTGAGTTCCTTCAGAAACTGTGTGCAAGTGTACCTAGAAGAATTGATGCTGTTTTGAAGGCAAAGGGTGGTTACACCAAGTATTGATTTGATTTGGATTTCTCTTCTGTTTGCTCACTTTGCATTTTGTAAATTGATAAACATAAACAATTACAATATATATTTTTGAAAGCATTCTTACTTTACAGAATTTTTTCACACCTGCCTAAAACATTTGCACAGTACTGTATATGAAAGCAACACTTGTCTTCTTCTACAGAATGAAGAAACAAATCTCTCCATCTATCTACTCACTTGCAATCTTTACTCTGGCTGAAGAGCAGGATAATGTTTTTTAAATACATGTGTTTTTGTGTATATTTCTGTAGGTGTATGTATATATGCTGTCACACACATACATCCACATATACTGCTTCTTTGTAAGAGCCACCCTTGGCAGTGTCCTCAGGGCCAACTAAAGGCTTCCTATCACCCAGTAGTATCTTCTAAGCAGCTATCCCACAAACCACAAATTTGCTAAAGAGAGATTGAATATAAGAGCAGGATTAAAAGGGAGAAATTTGGAGCAGAAAACTGGTTGTGAATATATGTGTCCTTAATCCAGCCTTCTCCCTCCATACCTGAATGTTATAATGTATTGACATACTAGTGTAGAGTTGGGTAATATCAGATAGAGTATTATAGATTGTCTAAGGAATACTTAATTTATGGTAGAAATAAGTTTTGAACACACTTAATATTAAATATAGTATTAAAACTATACATGCTTGAAAAGTAATACAACCCCAATTAATCAATGGAATAGTAATTAATATATGTTTTCTGTGACAATGGTGTTGTTCCATTTTTCTTCCTTACTAAGGCTAAACTCTATAAAGATTCTTTAAAGGTATCCACCTGTTAGTTCAAGTCTTGATGAAAAAACAAGGACACCCTACCCCATTTACCAGAGCTGCTAACTGTGATTACAGAAGCATATTCTGTTTGCGTTACAATTACAGAATCATGTACTGCTTGAGTAAGACTCAGAAATTGCAGCTTTTGCATCTTTCCCCAAGAAGCTGTATTGTACTGTTGGTCATACTGTTGTCAATATGATCAAGTTCTGGAACAAAATATGGTAAAGCAAACTGATGTTGCTTTTGATAATTAACATACTTTTAAAGGTAGTCAGTATGACTGCAAAACTCTACATATTTTTAAAAAAGGCTTTATTTTCACAACTTATCTGCACTTCATGCAGATTAGAAAAGCATTAAGATCCTGTACCTGAAATGATAGCATTTTGATATTTTCAGGGATGCTCATAGAGTGGGTGGGATAATTTAGTTAATTAAGTCTTCAATTGTTTGGGGGGGGGGGCATAAAATGTTCATCTGCTCTTGTTGTTTATCCCCTTTCCAAAAGCAGCATGGCATCATAATTGATTTTGAAATATATACCATGTCACCAGATGAAGAGTAAGGAATAAAAAGCAAGAGCCGGTGAATTCTTGATATTTTTTCCATAAAGGGACTTTTTTATTATAAACAAACATTTATTTTAAAGGAAAAATAAAACAATTACAATGTAACACAACACACACACACACATATTGTTACAAATTTTCAGAGCCGTCCACTGGATGACAAGCAACAAGGTGTCCTGAGATTCAGTGAGTATGTATCTTTCAAAAGGGAGATGTGATGAAGTCCACCTTTTGTTGTTAGCCATTAAAGTCCAGCCAAGTATGCAACTTAAGAGGCCAGTCTCATTAGCTAGCTATTCTTGAGGGTTGTTCTGGCACTCAAAGTCACCAGAGATTGTCCATAAGGTTAGAAAATAGTTGTTCTTTTTCCTGTGGGAACAGTCTGATAATCCAGATGGAAGCACAGGTAGAAAACGGGATCCATCTCTTTTGCTAGAATTAGAACTACATGGCAACAATAATATTGGAACACACTGGTTGTCAGGCCATGGAAGAAGCATCTGGAACAGAGCACAGGACTTGGGGCAATTGCTATGGGACCCATTTCTTTTTTTCAATTTGTTACGTTCAAAAGGCAGCACTTTTGAGAACGTACATTTGAACAAGGCTTGCTGGCCTGCAGGGTTCGGAACAGACAACTGAAAGAAAGCCACCAAGATTTTCAGATTGTTTGAGGAGACTCAGGTTGTGACTGGAGAATTTAAAACAACTTCAAACAACTCAGTATTCTTTATGAGGCAACATGGTCCTTTGAAGGAATCTTAAGTTTGCCACTCACACTTAGAGTTTGCCACTCAAACTACCATAGAGTCTTAAAAATCTTGGTACAGGCAACTTCTTCCTTGCTTACCTGCTTAGTTCATGGCAAACACAAAGGTTTGCCTTCACAGAGACTAAGGTCATTTGTAAGAACCAGACTATTTTTTTTTCTATGTAATTTTCAACCTGTTTCTTGCCTGGGCTCAAATTTCAAGATAAAGTTCTGGGAAACCAGCAAAATCAGATAATGAATTTTAAACAATCTTGAATGGTGAAATCTATTTTGAAGTGCTGAGTTTTGATTTCATCTGATCTCCCCAAGTCCCAGCTCTGGAACAGTATGAATACTCAACCCTGGTAAACATGTTACAACACATTCAAACCCAAACATTTCCCAGGTTTCTTTCTTCTTCTAAATAGTTAACCACAACCTATCATTTTCTGGAAAATTGAAAATTATTTTGGGTTTAGAATAAAGATGCATATATAGATGAAGTGCTCTTCTCATTTTTCCATCCAACCATGTTCTCAGGATGTCAGCTGGTATAAATAATGTGAAGCCTTTGAATGCCCCATGCTTTTTCTTGAAGCTGCTGCTAAAATTTATTCTTAACAACATTCAGAGTGAATTGGCATGGTCTCTTTTGTTCTAGGAAGCATTTGAGAAATTCAGCAAGAGATTTAGTTAAACATTTCAAATAGAGGTTAGACAGCCATTTGTCTGGTTTGCTTTAAATTGGATTTTCATTGTGAGCAAGGGGGTGATGGCCTAAATATCCCTTTCCAACTCTATGATTCAATGACAGGGAGGGCTGTGTAACCCCACTTTTTTCTACATAGAGACTGACTAATCCAGAAGATGGTGCAATTGTATCAAATGAAACACTTACTCATTTATTAATAAGTTTAAGTTTTTATTGTAATATTTTGTTCTGTTACAATGGTTTTGTTTTTTTTTTGCTTTTGTTTTTCTGCTGTCATCTGAGTTTGCAATAAAGATCAACTTATTAATTGACTGACAGTAATTTTGCTTTGTTTTTTTCAGCGTTTATACATGAAACGGTGTATTTTACAACATACAGGTATGGACTAAGAAGTATACAAATATAATAATCTAGGAATTTCATTAATCAACTAGTTGAATGTTTTTTCTACATCAAATAATCCAGTCAGGCTTCAAATACATTCTCATGTGATTAAGAAAGCACATACGTGAGCTTTGATTTATCTATTTTTCCTTATAATTCAATGTCTAAAACAGGCTGCATGGATTTTGCCCACAGTAAAACTGAGCTACAAAAATTATAGCTGATGAATTTTAAAAGTGACATTATTTATGATAGGAGTAATGGAGGGAATAAATTAAAGATACTGATGGTGATAATAAATTTCCTAGCAAAGTTAGGGTGGTTTGTTTTAAGGTAGATGGATAGGAGGTTTAATGTAGGATGCCAGATATATTCAACTGCTACTAAATCTGCCTAGGTGAAAATTCTTCTACAGTGAACAAGCCTCCAAAATAGAGGAAAAGAGGAAGGCATGGCTTTCAAATCTTTCCAGAATTCATAGAATCATAGAGTTGGAAGGGGCCATTTCAACCACCGAGTCCAATCCCTTACTCAATACAGGAATCAATTGTCAGAAACTTGAGAGAAATATACACATGTTTTGCACAACTTCCACTGTGCTGAACAAGAATAGTGTGAGAATACAACTCTGTCCTTAGTCATCTTTTACTCTGGCTTCCAGGAAGTCTAACCCAAACTAGGGCCTGGTTTATATATGCAGCAGGCTGATGTGACAGAAGAGTCTATAACATTTCATATGGAAGAGGGTAACTTGGTGACTATAAGACTAGATCAACAAGAAGATGCCAAGGAGCATTAAAAATGTGAACCTTTATTGGCAGTCTGAAGAAGGATAATTTGAACAATCTTTCTCATTTAGGGGTGTGTCAGAGCCAGGACTTTAATGTAAGGTAGCATAACATATCCCTTTCATTCTTATGGCTTTATGGACAGAACAGTTTCAGATGGATCAGCAGAATGATGCAGTCTTAATATTTCATCTATGAATAGTTTCCATACAATATTTGTTTTATTATATGACTAGAGTAGAAAATGAAGAAAGAAAAAAAGGGTTTTTTGGTAAATTCTGTGATATTCATGGTGAGACTACAGAAACTGGTGACAGAAATATGGAGAAAGAGAAATCTGGAATCTTCATTTTATAACTATTCAGCCCAGTTCAGTCCAGATCTTATCTTAATTTTCTGCTTGAACCACATCAACAATCTAATTTCTCTTAGAGTACATTTACACTACACAAATGTAATATTCTTGACTTTCACCAAGAATTCTAGGAATTGTAGTTTGGTTGAATACATCAAAAACTCCTAAAAATCCTGAGGCCTGCACACAGAAAACTATAGGTATCAGAATTCTCGGATTTGTAGACACAATTTCAAAGGCACCGGGTTGGAGGAAAGTAGAATATGGAAGAAACCTTCAGCCTCTATAAGACATAATCTACATCCCTATGGTATAGAGTAAGCTTTAACAGAATATTGTTACCTTTTCTCCATGGTTCTGACTCTGACCTCATAGAAAATTCCACTAGTATGAGCTCCTTTACAATCATATTCTATACATATTGCATGGAGCCTGAAACCAACTAGACTAAATTTTAAGTAAACCATTTAAAACCTGAGGATGAGAACTTCACTAAAACAGCAGAGAATAGTGTTTCACAAGTTTAATTCAATCAAGGGACAGTATATTCCAAATGGGTTTAAGCACTTGTACTTGTAAATTTATTTAAAAAAAAAAAAGCCGAAATCCCACTATATTTTGATAATATTGTGTACTTGTGTTAGTTTGTACAAAGAGGACAAGTGAAAAAAATTGAAACCATCTCTGGGGCATGGTTTAAAAAAAAATAACCTTTTTTATATCATCCAAGGGGAAACATAACATCGAGTATCAAAATTATAATAAATGCTAAAGAAATGTGGAGGCACAAATTAATGTCCATATTATTTAAAAGAAATGTAAATATGCAGTTTGAAGTTCTTGTTATTTCCTGGGATTCAATACAAGACATACCTGACTTAAATTCTTATGGGGGCTGACACATACGCAACAGACAAGAGAATATCAGGGAAATCCAAATTTATAACACTAGTGTGGAATATAATAATATGTCATATGTTTCTTACTTCCTTTTCATAGTTAAGACATTTTCTAAAAGTAAGTTCTGCTACTATGTTTGATCCTAAAGAGGTGGAAGCATTTGTAAACCCTAGCTGTACTATATGCTCATTGTGAAAACTGACAACTGTCATTAGATATGAAACCACAACAGGATCTGAGATTATCCAATAAAACAGACTCTAGAAACAAATGAAAAATATTGAAACAGCTGACACAGGTACAGGGAAGGTGAAGTATTCAAGCACAGCCAGGGAGTTATGGCACATTCATCACATTCCACAATTTAAAACACAGGAAGGGAGATGGTTTCTGTCCTAATTTTCATTCTGCTGTTGTGAAGAAGTCCTCTGATGTTAAAGTAAATAAACCAATAATAAACAAACAAATAAAGGAAATCATATACTTTTTAACTGGACAGCAGTTTGTTGAAGATCTCCAGTACAGCCAAAAGGATTTATTTGCATCCTCAAGCATTGAGAAGAGAGGATTTTGTGCTTAAGAGGGATGTGTGCAGACCAACAGTACAGTGCAAATAATTTCTTTTTAAAAAAGCCAACACAACATAGATGAAATTGACAAGCATTTTTTTACAGTTTGGAGTCCAGAGAAGCCAGAGGAAATGAAGGCATTTATTAAGTTTTGTTGCCATTTTTCTAGAGGAACTGCAGTAAGTCTGTTTATGGGGAGGTGGGGGAAAGGACCAGTGTCAATTTCACAATTTATTTTTTTCTATAAATAAATAAATATTGAGTTCCTTTTCCCACATTTCACTGTCTGAAATTCTGGCAAAGTTGTCTTTAAGAGAAGGGATTATATTTCTTGCCATGCTTCAGTCAAGACCTCTGACCTGCCTGCATTTCAATCAAGGCCTTGTCAGTTTGGAGGAGGGCAAAAGTGAGATCCTCCTGCTTCTGTCATTCTTAAATATAGGTCAGGAATGTTCTTCAGGTTTTTGCTACTCTTCTGTCAGGGATGTTCATGGCACAGGTTTTCTTATTGGACCCTTCCTCTGTTTTCATAGAGATCTCAAGAGAAAAAGAGGCTTTTCTTTTTAAGTCTAGAATGTGTCAAGTCACTCAAGTTACATAGAGCTAAGCGAAGGCCTCTCCCCTTGCAGTGGCCTTCCTTTATTTTTGTATCATTGTAAAGGAAAAATATATTCCCATCTTCATAACACAAACTTGTCTCATATCACTGTACAAGGACAGGGGAAATATTTATTCTGCTCAAATTTTAATCTGAATTTATCTGGTTTGAATTCCCTAAATCAAGACATAGACTGGAACTGATATATGCTGAAATTTCCTCAAATGTCATAATGTAACTTGAAACTAAAAACAAAAAAAAATGTGTGTCACAAAAAACGCAATAAAATTGGAGAAATATCTTTGAATACAAACACACACACACACACAATTTTTTTTCAGAATGTTTAAAGAAAAAAACAATCTGGAAAGAATTTAAGATTGGAAAATATGAGAACCTGAGTGAAAACAATCACTATAACCCACTGCAGAGTAGCAAACCTAGAGAAAATAATAGTTATTAGATCTGCTCCAAAATTATTTCTCATTACAGAAGAATCTGTTGTTGTAGCCTGGATAGCAGTGAGGTGGGATTATTCCTCTGTGTGTGTGTGTGTGTGTGTATGTTTTTTTTTTTTCTGAGATCCTTATACAGTCAAGACTTTTTTTTCCTTGAAAAATTACAGTTACACCATGTACAGTTAGGACGAAAGTACCTTTGTTATATGAAAAGCAGGACACACCTTATGCCAAAATTGGCATGCTGCTGAAATGGTCAAAGTCACATGATCATTTATTAGTGCAAAGTTGCTAATGATATCTTTTCAACAACTGTGATACCCATAAATAAATTCTATCTCTGATATGCTATCATTTATATAGGATATAAATGAGTTTTCCCTAGAATCAAATTGCAATGTTAAAAAAAATCTTAAATGCTTCCAATTGTCTTCTACCTTTACTCCTAACTGGCTTCCAACCAAAAGTGCTCTCCCTTATATCAGTGGAAATGATCAGGAATTCTACTCACTCCAGTGTCACCTGAGCCACAGCATCCATGGAACTGTATCCATTTTCCATGAAAATCTCTGTGTACCGTCCCATTTTGATGGCTTCCAGCCATTCACCTACAGATCTGTAGACACCATTTCCAAGTGGGCTGTGTTCCCCTAATAAATTTGAAACTCTAAAAGAGAAACCAAGGTATACATTAAGACAATCTTAAAAAAAAGTTGGATGTAAGATTGTTTTACATGGAGAAAGACCAGCAAGTAGAATTGTCCAGTAACCCTGAAAGTGCCCAAGATTAGCTTCTGTACCTAATGATATCAAAGGTTTACTTTACAGGCAGGTATATAAATATTCTACTGGTTGATTTCAGGAGGCTTCATTTTTTCCTCCCTGATCTTTAATCCTACCCTTTTATTTTTATTTATTTATTTATTTGAATTTATTGGCCACCCAACTCCAGTGGACTCTGGGTGGCGTACAAAACTAATAATAATAATAATAATAATAATAATAATAATAACAACAACAACAACAACAACAGGGAGAAACATGAAATCAACAGGCAGTCCAGACTAAAATACTCTGCTAACAAATCCCATAAAATAAAAACAGTGGCCATCAAACAATGACAAACATCAAGGGCTGTGACCTTTCCATGGTTAAACATCTTTGATTTTTTTGGGTTGGTATTTTTTCTCAAGTGAATTCACCCATTAAAATTATAATGGGATGATACTGTAACATTGGCAGCTAATTTTTGTACCTGGCTGATATACAGACAAACTGAGAACATTAACAGTGAGTGATGCCATTTAGTCCCAATCTTCCCTATTTCACCTATCAAAAACATTGCAAAGACTAACTAATGACAGTGATGACCTACTAAATAGGCAGAGAGCTAGACAGTTCCTATATTTCTGGCTTTTATATTTTATATATCTTTCTTTCCAAAGCTGCAGCAGAACAAGCTATTACATTGGGTCTATAGCCATTGCTCCTATATATCTCCTAGAGTTCTTAAAATTCAGAGAACTTATAAATGTAATAAAATAAAATAATTCATCATCCATCCAGATAAATATAGCACATCTTCAATATACATTGCATTCCATTTGATGTGTTTAGTAAGTGCTGATATTGACAAAAATTGTTATGAGTTTCCAATCAGATTTCTTCGACTAATACCTTCATTTTGGATTGCTAGCCATAGCCGTCAATTTTCTAAAGGAATTACACTAAATTGCAATATCCAGGTGATGTAATTAATTGGAAAACAATTACTGGAAGATACAGGCTACAGGGCTACTTTGGAATGTTTTAAGTAGGAAAATATAGAAAAGAAGGGAATAGGAGAAGGAGAAGGAGAAGGAGAAAGAGAGGAAAGAATGGGAATAAAGAAGACTAAGGGCACAGAGGAATATGTATACCCTGCACATTAAAAAAAATCCTTTGAGTCTGTTTAAAAAAAGCTTAAAAGAAAGGTGTGACAGATTTGCTGACAACATTATTTTTGCAATCAGATACAAAAATAATTACAATAAATGTTTGTTGTAGTTACCATAACGTTAAAAAACTCAAGTCATTGTTTTGTTTTCAAATAAACCATAGGGATTGGGTTTTCAATAACCCCTATGGTTTATTTGTTAAAGTTGTTAAATACATCCCCATTTTTAACTGCAATAATCTATAATCCAAGGACAGTGAATTTATAGCCCTCTTGATTTTTATGAACTACAACTTGCATAATCTGTATTATTGGGCATGTTGGCTTGTGTTGCTGGAATCTGTGATTTAAAATCATCTCATGGCTTTAGGTTTTCTATCCTTACTAGAATCTTCATACTAAATGATGGGATATTAGGATTTAGATTAGATGCCCATTCACAAATCATTGTTGTCAATTCAATCAATAAAACATATTTAAGTTTCTTTAAATATCCTTTCCTCTTTTAACTTATTCCTGTTTTTACTGTAACATAATTATAACTAAGTGTGAATTCTCAAACTTGCTATAAACTTTGTTCCTCACTATTAAAGAATTATTAGTTCTTTGAAATGGGGCCACTTTTGTAAATATGCCACATTCTGCGAAAGTAAAAAGAATAGATTCTTTTAAAGAAATTTGTTTTCAAAAAGCAAAATATACATATTAAAAGTAGTAAAATCTTTATCCATTTACTTTAACCGTGATTTCATTTTTCAAAAAAGAAAAAAAAAAAGGAAAAAAAGCTGTTGAAATTTGCCCTATTCCTGCCATGAGGTTTGGGATGCTGTGGTTCTAGGAGCCTGCATGTAGCTCATGATTTCTAGGTTCCCCACTTCTGTTTCAGAACAACACATGTAAACATGAAATAACTAAGGGCAACAACTTGTGTACCATCTCTTTCCAAATTAGAAAAACAGTTTGTGTCTAGTATTTTAACAATATTCAAAAACTTAGATATTTCATCAAACTAGAGAAGCCTAGCATCAATGATAGGATAGCACAGCATGAATTTATGATTCTATACCTGCTTGATGCATTCACCAATGTTTTCAGACTGCTGGGATTCCGAATGAGCTTCTCCAACATGCAGACTATTTCATCAAATTTGGGTCTGCTATTTCGGTCCTTCTGCCAGCAATCTAACATTAGCTGATAGAGAGCAGCTGGGCAGTCCATGGGACTTGGCAAACGATAACCTTCTTCAACAGCCTTAATCACCTAAGGAAAAACAAAGCAAATTCCTGAACATTCTTCTTTAATAAAAATTACTTTAATCAAGATTCTTCTGAAAATGCAACACACAGATTTCAATTGTTGAAACATTCAGACCAGTTTCTGCTGATAACATCAAGTCTACACAAATGAAGATACAAACAGCTATAAACTTAGAAAAATCTATCCATACTATTTGAAGTTTCATGTAAGGAGGATGGAATATAAATTTACATTATAGTCTTGATTTCTTGACCTTGGAAGGACCCTATTAGAATCCAGAAAAATAGGCAAAAGTTTACATAGCCAGCATTTGCATTGTTCATATCAAGAACTACCAAATCCACTGATTCTCAGATGAGCAAAAACAAACAAACAAAAAACCCGTGTGTGTTTTTTTTTTGTTTGCTTTTGTTAAGTGAATTTATGGAATTGAAAAGACATGACTGTAGATGACACTAAGAGATTAATGAACAGATCTTCTAGTTTAAAAAAAAAAGTGGTATGTACTTGGAGTTGCATAATGGCAGATATTTTTTCTATGCGAAAAAAAAATTAATCATGGACATTGCTATGTAACAGTGCATGCACAGATAGTGCTTAGTCCCTGATGACAAATAGACAGAATGTTGGCAGTGGTGGTGGACACAAGTGCTGTGTGATTGGTGAGGTTTGAAAAGCGGATACTGGAGAACTATGGATAAACTCCTACTGTACAATCAGCTGTTGAGACTATCTGGATTCATAGATTCACTTGGAATTAAACACTGAAAGAAAAATATTTCTTGCCCTGCACCTCTTTGAAGACAGATAGAAGAAATGAGGAAAGGACCATCCAGCAGCCTCCAGTTATCCTTCTTTTCTGTATAGTAGTTGTGTTGAAGTTTTTACATTTAAGTTCTAGTAGAAAATGTTCTGCTACAACTTAAATGTAAAAACTTAAAAAAAAATCTTTAAAAAGTAAGCTTTTATTAATGGCTCAAAGTCCACTACCCTCATACTACTTGATTTTTTTTAGGCTGGCAGACTTCTTAGCATGGCTCATTGGCAAGGTTAGTCTCTTTTGGGAATAATATGGAAGGATGTCAAATGCAAGTCTTTGTGTGATAGAACTTCCAGATTTTTCAAAACCAAGAACTTAAATAGCAAACATTTGGATAGATAGGGTGTACAGAAGTTGTAGTGTTTCCTTAGCAGAGTCATCACTTAGCTTCTTTGCTGAGTTTCCCTTCTTTTTCTTAATGCCTAATTATTTTTCCTTCTTAAATTATTTTTTAACTTGACTTGTTAATTTCACTTTTCTTACTAAAGAGAATAAACAGATAAGTGGGCTTTAAACAGCAGAATCTTCATATCTAGCTTTCATAAACAAATATATTGTCTCAAATTACTTTTCCCCCCAAATTACATTTTTTCCTTATTTAGACTTCATTTCCTGAATCCACCAAGCCTTCCTCTCAATCCCTTTTTTTATAAGAATTAAAATAGTCTTTTACTCCTCAGAGGAAAACAGATAAATAAACAAAAAGTCACAGCCTCTGCAATGCCTGAGAAACATCCCTTCAGAACTCAGTTAGCAATGGCCAACTCTCCGCTCCCTCAGCTTGCGTCTGACTCCAGCCTCAGGTTGCTAACTCTTTTTGGACCACAGCCAATTCACAGAATTCTTTATTATCTCAGCCAACTATTTATAATTATTTTTCACAGAAACAATAACATTTACTGACCTACTAGTCATGTCAATATCAGGGAACTCATGACACCATTAAATACTCTTTCAGTTTTTGTCCAGATAGGAAAAGAAAGCTGCAACAATGCTGGAGACTCAGCCAAATTAGAAAGAAACAATCATTCCAAAGCAGTTCCAAGGTACTTAATTCAATTTCTCAAATTGCCTCACAGGTTCAATTCAAAGAGGTGATTTAAGTCAATTTTCCTTTGAATTGAATCACCTCTTCAAATGTTACATAACCCTAATCTACATAATTTTTTTCTTGACATCTGAGAATTCAGAAAGGATTATAAATTGCATGGAACAAATATCTTAAAAAATATTAAAATGTAAATCAAAGTAAATGTAATTAGAGGACAAGATGTATTTAGAGATTTATTTAGAGGAAGAGAAAGGAAAATACAGTGTCAGAGTATAGAAAAGATTATTCTGAAGACACATACACACATGGACAAATATTTGTTAATATTTTTATAAATGATTTAGATGAGGAGATAGAGAAGGGATGCTTATCAAATTTGCAGATGACATAAAACTGGGAAGATTGCTAACACCTCAGAAGACAGGCTACAGGTTCAAAAGCATCTTGATAGACTGGAATGTTGGGCCATATCCAACAAAATGCTGTTTAATGGCAAGAAGGATTCTGCAAGATTCTGCACATAGGTAAGAAAAATCAGATGCACAAGTACAAGAAAGGAGGCACCTAACTCAGTAGCAGTACTTGTGAGAAGGATTTGGATGCCCTGGTAGACCACAGATTAAGTATGAGCCAGCAGCATGCTACAGCTGCCAAAAGAGCTAGATCGCAAGAAGTGATAGTTCTGGACTATGCTGCACTGGTCAGACTGCACCTGCAATACTGTGTCCAGTTGTGGTTGGCACAATACAAACAAGATGCTAAGGAACTGGAAAGAGTGCAGAGATGAGTGAAAAAGATGGTGAGGGGTTTTGGAGCTAAATTGTATGAAGAATAGTTAAAAGAGATGGGCACATTTATCCTAAAGAAGAAAAAGCTAAGGGGAGACATGATAGCAATCTTCCAATACTTAAAGGGTGTTGATTTATTCTCCACAGTGCCCATGGATAGGACAAGAACCATGGGTGGAGGCTTTATAGAGAGAGATTCAAATCTGAAATAAGGAGGAATTTCCTGACCATCAGAGCTATTAAGTAGAGGAATAGCCTACCTTCTGGAGTCCTGGCTGCTCCATCTCTGGATGTTTTCAAACAAAGCTTGGAGAGCCAGTTGTCTGGGATTGTCTGAGGATTTCTACCCTGGGCAGTGAGTTGGACTACAAGACCTCCAAGGTCCCTTCCAACCCTATGATTCTACATGATTGTCTGGGAATGGGGGGAGAAAGAGTAAAAAATGATGTTGATAATTTATATAGTTCTTTCTATGCATATGATGTTCTGCAATGGTCTGGGCATGCAGGGGCTGAGAAATAATAGAGTTGTTAATATAGAAAGTAGTGTGGGCAGGGGAAAATATCCAATTATTTCAAGGACAAGTATTTTAGCTTATTTACAGTAGAGGCCATTGGTTGTTTTAAATGCTTTTGGAAAAACAAAAGTGAAATTGTCTATTTGGGTATCTATTCAAAAGTGATCAAGATCAGACATGTAGTGTACCTTAAGAACACCGATTAACTTAAAATTACACCAAAAGGGTATAATTTTAAATGGGAGGCTCAGTTACTTGTCATCCCAGGCAATGTGAACCTTAACTGGCACCCCTAAAGATCCAACCCTTTTACTCATTAGTAATTAACCCAGAATAATGACTAAACTTGGACTTAGTAACTATCACTAATTTGTACTAGCCCATTTGTTAATATATATTCAGAGGGAGGTGATAAGGAACCATGCAGTTATCAGTTAGGGTATGACAAAACTAATCCACAGTTACAGAGAGTGTATATATTGTCCTAAGACTCATTCATGTAAATCCAGACAGCTCAACACTATCAAACCTTGTTCTCTTTCCCCAGAAAAATCTCAGTGGTTAGCAATATGCGTGGCCCTTGAGGATTAAGCTGTGGGAGTCTGTCAATGTTTCTGGACTGAGTAATAAAAATGTATTCATTCCATGACAGCCCTTCATCCCTAAAAATAATACTGATGGACTTGAATTAAGTACTATTCATGGAATGACAGTGTTTCTTCCAAGGGAATCTGTCTTGGCTTTGTTGTTTTACTTTATTGCAAATTGTGTTTGTGCTACTGAAATGAAAGGCTTGGCAACAAAAGAGATTAAAAAAAGAAAGTGTGAGTGTTTTTTTTTTTTTAAACACAGCTGCTGGGCTAGCTGGGATGTGTGAAATCTTCACAGATATTTGTAATTTCCTGCATATTGATATCTCGTGTGGTAAACTTGTGATTTTCTAAAATATGTACTCAAATCAGTGCTATCACTGCATGCATCTTATCTCTAAACTACCCTAAGTGAGTTAAAAAGTAAACCCCTATAGAGATATGGATGAGTGAACACCTCCCTCATGGTCTCTATTTATGGACCTCAAGATAGTCCCAGTTGCAACTGAAGTAAATGCATTGTCAAGGACCAGCCAGACAAAGACGGCCAGGACTTGACAACAACTCAATTCTAAAAGCAAAGGGTTCAGACTTGAAAGAAAAACCAAACACAAACATTCTACTTCCATATGTCTTACTCCCAGGAAAAATAAAATGGGGCATAAATGGAAACCGCTCAAAAACACTAGGTACTGTCCCAGATTTAAGAAGTATCTGAATGAAATATATATAAATTGGTTAAATAAATAGATAAAAATAATAAATGCTTTCTGGATGTCCTCTTATCCAGCAGTAAGATCTTGAAGTTGTCTGGCAGTAACAACAGTAGCAAGACTCCAAGCACTTTTTCAATTTCAATTTCAGGAAAGTATTAGAAATATCAAATAGTAGAACCAGCTATCCAAGCCTGCTTAGAGTGCTGGGGCAGATCTTTAGTTTTCTACAGGGAGACATCAGCAGTGCATCACAGATAGCTGCCCACGGATTCAAGCAGTGATGCCAGCCCTGATTTGGACTGAGAGCTACTCCAAGTTCTGTACTGCTAAGGCTTGGCTACCTGGATTATGATTTGATTCTGACAACTGATGCTCCAAGTCCGTCTTGGTCACATTTTGTTTGGTAGCCCAGAGTCTCATAGTAGCTTAATCTGCATCTCATGTTCACCACTCAGAATTACAGATTGCAGTAAAGCACAAGAGCAGCTGCTGTGCCTTATATGGGCACCTTAACGCTAAGTTCTTCCTTCTCTTCACCTCTTCACTCATCTGCAGATTCCACATTATTTTCAGAATGGACTCTTTGGAGATTTACCTGTAACTGTACATTTATGACTTTAAGATTAAAAATAGAAAAGAATGAATATATATGGCATCCTGCTTTGATGACTAACAAGTTTTCACATAGAGAAGGAAAAGGAAGTACTTACATCTTGATTGGTCATCTCCCAGTAAGGTCTCTCACCATAGGAAACTACTTCCCACATCACAATCCCATAGCTCCAGACATCACTGGCAGAAGTAAATTTGCGGAAGGCTATAGCTTCAGGAGCTGTCCATCGGATTGGGATTTTCCCTCCCTAGGGAGAAAAAAAAAATTGCAATCAAGTTTTTTCTGTGTATCAAGGATTTTCCAGTGAGAATGGGTAGGGAAACAATTTCTAATGTTCTGAGGGGCTTTTTCTACATTATCACATTTGTTTGTTCATTTGTTTTAATTTCTATAGCCACCCATCATAACCACGTGACTCTGGGCGGCTGTAGAAATTAAAATAAAACATCCTTTACATACCTTCATATAGATTATTAATTGCTAGTCCTAAAGGCCTATTTGAATTTAATTTGTGTATCAAGATAAAATGGAATTCACATCTCAATTAGGTCATCATAGCTGGTAAAGGAAAATACGAAGAAGAAGCAGTCAGCACAGCTTTAAGTCAGCCACTTACTTCAGAGTTGTATACATAAAACACCTCATATCACAGTTTTGAGGTCAAGGCTGTATGGTGGACATGCAAACAAAATCCTTCATGACATACAAATTCTGAATTCAAATTTTAAGGAAAAAAGGAGATGGCAAAGGCCAAGCCCATAACTATTATCTGTATGCTCACAGTCTTAAAAAGAAATATTGGCACTTAATTCAATAATTCTTTAATAAGCATTATATGTAAAAATAGGAAAATGTTAAACAAATGGTTGCTCTTGGTGATAGCATAAGATAGAGGCATGGCTGGGATTTTATTTACTGATATTCATTGATGACATGGTGTCAGACACAGTACTGTGACATCACCCCATTGTTCCTTGAAGAGACAATTCAATCCTGTTCTAACTGGGAATTTTTACCCTGAAATAGAAATCGTTAGAATTAGACCTTAATTAATCTCCTTCATAGAAATCGTTAGAATTAGACCTTAATTAATCTCAAATTAGAGCAGCTAATTTGTGTGTGCATGAGAAGAGACAGTATACAACATAAAGAAAGATCTATAGGACCACATATGTGGATAATGTGTTGTCAGAAGACAGGATAGAAAGAGAGGCAAGGTACAATGGTCTTTGCATACAAGGTACATGGGTGCTCAGTAATGCAGATTGCTCACACTATGGAGCTTTACTTGATGTCAGGGTTTTATAAAACCTGTTATGTTTTTGCTGATCTGTGACTATATTTTTGCTATATTCATCCTAGAGGACACCTCTGTTCTACAAAGTTGAGAGAGGCTTTGAAAACCGGCTGTTGGTAGCTCAGGTTCAAGACCATTCTCCAAACTTTAGAGTAACAGCAAACCTATGCAAGTTGCCTGAAGAAATGTCCCAAATTAGGTTTCCCCCCGCCCCCGGTTCTGCAGTAAATACATAGATGTTGTTCACACAACTTACTCTTGTTGTGTAAGCAGCTTCAGGATCATCTTCAAGAATTCGAGAAAGTCCAAAGTCTGACACTTTACATACTAAATTACTGTTGATTAGGATATTTCTGGCAGCCAAGTCTCTATGTACATATCCCATGTCAGACAAATACTTCATCCCAGATGCTATACCTCGGAGCATACCAACCAGCTGAATTACAGTGAAGTGCCCATCATTCTTCTGTAAAAAGTACAAAATTACAAAATTAAAGAAGTGAAATGTCAAGCAACTGGCTAAACCCTGATTCCGCTAGAGAAAAAGTAAATGCTGGAAATATCACAAGATATTTCCATATCATATTCCAAACCTTTAGAAGCAACTTAAGGCAATCCATGATTGCTATCAAGCTTTTCACAGCCATTTACCAGCAAGAAAGCCAGATTCTCACAGAATCTAATTAATCAGATTTATTGAAAGGGAAATAGGGGTTTTAGGTTAAAAAAATCTTGGCAACTGGATACATTTACTTCAGCACCCCATTTATTTCTGAAGTTCTTTAGGGTGGGGATTCGTCTGATAACTTTCAAACTGTTGATGAAGTAGAGAAGCAGCTACTCATTTCCCTGAAAAAGGAAGAACATCAAGATATTCTGAATTTGTCGCGTTTCACAAACTTTTGTAGATTTTTTTTCCAGGACTTGAGAAGTCCATCACAATTGTTTTAACTTCTGTCAATTTGAAACACAGAACAAACAGCAAAAACCACTGTCCTACCCCAGATTGTTGCAAATCCTGCAATATGACAAATTTCCTCACTCCACTCATTCAAACGGGAAAGAAAAGAAATAAATCCAGTAGCCTGGAGTTTGGTACCCTAGTTTGTCCTATGTTAAAGAAAATGGGGGAACCGATCCCGGTGCTTTGTCTGGGGTACTGAGGGAGGGTGTTAAATCAATATTTCCCTTACAAGGCCTGAAGCTTGAGAATTGGGAAGAAGGATGAGTTAAGAATTCCTCTAACGGGGAAACAGATCCACAGCACAAAAACAAGCACACAAATCTAACTTCATAGTGGTTTCAGTTTATCACTGTTGGATTAGGAGAACAAAGCAGTTTAGCTCTCCATGTGCAACTGACATCTTTGGAAGAATTCTAGAGCTGCTTTTCACTGGCAGAGACCCATCATATAGAAGTGTTCTCAGTTGCTCTTGTTCTTTTAACACCACAACTCTTTTTGACCCAGGCATTTGTATTAGTAAAGTGGGTGCTTGCTGATTTGGGGCAGGTCCAAATTGCATAGATTTTTTTTTTTTTTTTGCTTATACATTTCATTCCATTTCACTGAAATATAGAATGAATATAAAAACACAGATGATTTGAATAACAAACTTTGATCAACTGGTAGTTAAATGCAGCACAAATATCTCCAAAAAAGTGGAAGACGAAAATGGCAAAAGAAAAGAATAAACATTATTACTCATTAGCAGAAAAAAATATAGAAGGAGAAGCACTGTAATTATGGGGGGGGGGGGGAACCAGAGAAAAACACAACGGATGTTGATGAAGCAGAATCAGGAATGGCAATTTTAATAGTAGTGACAGAATTTATTGAGACAAACATCTGTGAAGTATCATATCAAGCTACATTTGCTATGTTTGAAAAATACTAAAAAAGAAAAGCAAGCACGGGAAGAACTGTACACAAACCTCAAAAGTCATACTTGATATTTTTAAAAGAAGAACAGAATAGGAAGTATGTGTGAACCATAGTGAAGTATTTACTGCAAACTGCCCTTGATAAAGAGGACTAGTCTCTTCACAATTATTTTTGTTCTCTCATCTTATTTAGAGTGTGGGAAGAAGATATCCCAAAACTAGTTGGCACAAAAACCAGTAGCCCAAGCACTAACCGGCACCGGTGGTTCAGAACACATTGTGCTAGGCTGAAATAACTCCACTAACATCCAGCTCAGTTCAAGATGCTGACATTGAGAAACAATTAAAATATTTAAGGAATAATTACAAATGTTTTTTCCAATGCTGTGTTCAAACATGGGATATAAAATTAAGGTTCACTTTACTATGAACAACCAAAAGGACTTTTGAAGTAAATATGTAAATGACAAAATCCTGTCCTGTTGTATTCCATGATAAATGTGTTTGACTTTAACACTGCTCAAGGCTGTTTTTGTTGAATTAAACAACTCCCCTGGAGATCTCTTACCACTGGCACTTCATAACCAGGATCCAGATTTTGAACCAGCATTGTCAACAACTGGCTTGAAAAGTGAGACTGCAACTCAAGAAAATAATTGGTGGAAAAGGGCATAATTAACTCCAACTGAATGACTACTGCAGATTGCTTAATGTTCATATCATGTACTCACAAACATTTTCTGTATTACAGCGCTTCATTTTATTCCCTTATGCATGTCAACATACTGTATAGGAGGCAACACTGAATGTAAAATGCCAAATACCAAGGCTATCATTGGGAAAATCAAAACCATGACAAGCAATGTTAAACTAGTTCTACTCTGTTGTCACAAAAACTGCATGAAATCATGAAATTAGTAGCAGTTGAGATTAACCTGAAGGGGACTTCAGTTTATGATTTCTAAAAGAAAACCACATTTCTTTTTCTCCAGGAAAAACTTCTTTATAAAAGGGGAGATTAGTACCCAACATTCATATACATTTGAAGCTTACCTTTAAAAATGTATCCAAGGATCCATTTTCCATGTATTCAGTTACAATCATGACTGGTTTACCTGGATAAAGAAAATCAAAAGTCGATCACCTGTAACTTCTGGAACAGCAGATGGCCAATCATCTGCTTTTGTATATGTAACATAAAGTTTTACTTTTTTTCAGCTGTTTATATATAACACAGGTTAAGATGGCCAAAAAAAAAAAAAACCCCACCTAGAAGTATAACATGAAAAGACACCAAAAACATACTTGCAACCTCATGTATGGCATGCACGCATGCATCCGGAGAGCGTGATTTGCTGTTGTTTCCTGATGACATTCTTTTGGTGTTCAATCCACATTTATCCCTCTATAACAATAAACCCTTGATTTAACAGACTTCAGTTTTATTGAGCTTTGGATGCAACAGACAAAATCTGCCCATGTAGCAAATGCCTCTGTGCAAATGTAAAGTGTCACTTGTCATTTATGCATGCATAAATATGTAAAACATCCATGCATAAAATCCCATTTAGTTTAACTGACATTCTGCTAAAACTGATACCCTATCTCCCCTGTTAGACTGGTAAATTGATGGTTTAAATGATTTGTTGCTAAACTGTCTCTCATAACTTATGCATGCAATTCCTTTTTTGTAATTCACATATCTGCTAATAGAAGAGTTAATGTGAAAACTTCACCATTCTCTCTCTATAAGTAACAATCATGTGAAATGTACAATACTGTGCAAATGTTTTAGGCAGGTGTGAAAAAATGCTGTAAAGTAAGAATGCTTTCAGAAATAAATATTGTAATTGTTTATGTTTATCAATTTACAAAATGCAAAGTGAGCAAACAGAAGAGAAATCCAAATCAAATCAATATTTGGTGTGACCACGCTTTGCCTTCAAAACAGCACCAGTTCTTCTAAGTATACTTGCACACAGCTTCTGAAGGAACTCGGCAGGTAGGTTGTTCCAGACATCTTGGAGAACTAACCACAGATCTCCTGTGGATGTAAGCTGCCTCAAATCCTTCTGTTTCTTCATGTAATCCCAGACAGACTTGATGATGTTGAGATCAGAGCTCTGTGGGGGCCAAACCATACTTCCAGGACTCCTTGTTCTTCTTTACACTGAAGATAGTTCTTCAGGTCCTTGTCCTGCTGCAGAATAAATTTGGGGCCTGATGGTATGGCATGATTGATAAGTATCTGCCTGTATTTCTCAGCATTGAGGACACCATTGATCCTGACCAAGTCTCCAACTCCATTTGCAGAAATACAGCTCAAACTTGCAAGGAACCTCCACCATGCTTCACTGTTGCTTGCAGACACTCATTATTGTACTGCTCTCCAGCCCTTCGGGAAACAAACTGCCTCCTGCTACAGCCAAATATTTCACATTTGGACTCATCAGTCCAGAGCACCTGCTGCCATTTTTCTGCACCCCAGTTCCTATATTTTCGTGTATAGCCGAGTTGCTTAGCCTTGTTTCCCTGTCAGAGGTATGGCTTTTTGGCTGCAATTCTTCCATGAAGACCACTTCTGGCCAGACGTCTCTGGACAGTAGATGGGCGTATCTGGGTCCCACTGGTTTCTGCCAGTTCTGTGCTGATGGCACTGCTGGTCATCTTCCAATGTTGAAGGGAACTAAAAATGATGTGTCTTTCATCTGCTGCATTATGTTTCCTTGGCCAACCACTGCATCTATGGTCCTCAGCGTTGCCCATTTCTTTGTGCTTCTTCAAAAGAGCTTGAACAGCACATCTTTTAACCCCAGTCTACTTTGAAATTTTTGCCTGGGAGAGACCTTGCTGATGCAGTAGAACTACCTTGTGTCTTGTTGCTGCACTCAGTCTTGGCGTGGTGTATGACCCGTGACACAAAACTGTCTTCCACAACCTCACCTTAGTAGCAGAGTTTGGCTGTTCCTCACCCAGTTTTAAGCCTCCTACAAAGCTGTTTCTATTTCAGTTAATGACTGTGTTTCAACCTACATATGAAATTGATGTTCATTAGCATCTGCTTGGTAAAATTGGTTAATCATACATCTGACTCTAATCCTACAAGTTCCCTGAATTTGTGCAAGTGTACAAAGTGTGCAAGTGTAAGAATTGATGCTGGTTTGAAGCCAAAGGGTAGTCACACCAATATTGATTTGATTTAGATTTCTCTTCTGTTCACTCACTTTGCATTTTGTAAATTGATAAACATAAACAATTACAATATACTGTATATTTCTGAAAGCATTCTTACTTTACAGCATTTTTCAGAACTGACTAAAACTTTTGCACAGTACTGTATATACCTGCTATGTTTCAGAAGAAAAACAAGAGAGTGTTTCTTCATGAAAAGAAAAATCAACATTCGTGACTCTTAAAGTAAGCATGTATGCAATCAATAAGAAATATACACTTTGCTGTCATATTCTGCCTTTAAAGTTCTATTTTTGTCTCCTCAGTATATATAACATTAAAGAGTACTCAATATGACTATAATTAAAATATAGCACATAGACAGCAGGTTTGAAGTTCCAAATGGGCCTCTATCCATTCTCAATCTGCTCAGTCCATAGAGCTTCTATATTTACATTCTAGGAGTCACCCCATGCATGTCACCATTTGCAATTTCCTTCTAAAGGCAGAGGGCACTTAGAAGTTACAATCTGTGCAATAGCTCTAAATTCCACATATCATCTAAGGCTTCAAAAATATCAAAGAATGATAAAAGATAGACAGTGAAATATTTTATTCCTAATAAAGACTTAAATATATCAGGTGAGATACAGTTGAAAAAATAAGCAATTTTTATCCTCCATGAGGATACTTATAAAATGAAATAATGTTTCTCCAGCAATTATGAGATTCCATACATATATATTCCATGCACATACACAAAAAACACATATGCACATACACATACATACTGTGTAACCCTCTTTTATGCATGGTACTAAAATAAAGGTTTAGCAAGTATCCAAAATAAATAAGATATTTAAAAGACCCCTAGTATGTATGGAGATAAAATTATTATAAAAACAGCACCTGGGAAAGTATGCATTTTGCCCTAATTACTGAAATTGCCTAGGACATTGTAATTTTTGGTCTCAAACTACTATCTGATGAAATTCACAGGCAATACCTCTGTTCAGAGTTTCAGAATAATTCACAAAAGGGCTTCAGAACATGAAGCACCTGCCTGCAGCTTTTTCAAACATCTGCATCTTTTCCTGGGATTTCACAGCTGCCCTTTGCAGCTGCCCTATGTTTCTGAGAAATAATGTGACTATGTTTGCATCTCCACATAGTCCAAGGCATCTTGGACTGGAATCAAGATTTGATAGCTCATTGCTAACAAGAATAATAATCCTTTTCTGATCTTATCTGGTTAATCTTTTTGACCACGTCACTCTAATGATAATTGTCCCCTGTTATTATATGCAGTTCCTCTCTGGTTTGGCAAGAATAACTGATCTAAAAAAATCAGTGAAATTCTGCTAGAGCACATACAGATTTCTTAAATTAATTTTCATTACCAAGCAGACAAACACACAGGCAGGAAGTTATTGTTCCTTTATTCTAAAGAAGCTATCCATTAATCATATTTATATGTTGGCTGTTCTCCAAAGAGCTTAAGACAGTGTCCATCTTTCTTGCCCATTTTAGTTTCACAACTATCTTAGGAGGAATTAAATTGAACTACATGTTATTGGGGATGGGAGACTCAATGTGAATGTTGTTTTTAGCAGCAGCAGCAGCAGCAGCAGCAGCAGCAGCAGCAGCAGCAGCAGCAAGGTATTTATTAGCTTGTCCAGTTCACCCCCAGACACTTATCATGAAGTCCCGGTCACAGGTTCAGAATGTCTGCCATTTCCACTTCCTTTCTTGTGTCCTTAGTTTCATGTGTTCTAATGGGATGCTAAGTTAACTTCAACCTGCAGTATGTGGATAATGAAACCTCAGGTTAAAAAAATATGATTTTCTTATGACTGAGAGAAAGGAAGGGGGCCAGAATTAACAGTCTTAGCAAGTGAGATCATTATGTGATGCACTTAAAGACATGTTTGCGCTGTTGTCTTTAAGTGCCTGAGATAAGACAGCCACACAACTTGTGTGTGATCTGCTAATAAAATTGTGAGTATCACAAATGCCAGTGCAGTTTCCAGAAATTTCACAATAATGGAAAAACTTTTGTTTAAATTGCTCATTTGTGATCACTGAGCACGCTGTGCTGAAGCTCACAGTTCTAAGGCCAATGTTGTAACCTGACAACATTACATAGTGTGTATCCCCACTGCTGCATGACATCATTGGACGCAAGAGTAAGGCCAGGAGAATATTCAGCACAATAATATGAGAGTCTAAGGGAAGTTATATAATATGCTAAGGGGAAGAAGGAACACCTAATTAAGTGTTACTTTGGAGGACAATATATATAATATATTCTTATGAAGGGTATTTCCACCCTAAGCTTTCTACCTAAGCCTGTTTAAGAATACGGAAGGATGCTGCTCTTTCGAAAAGAAAACAGAACTGCTCGCTGCCCAAATCATAACCTGAAGAATAAAGGAGGGGGGAATATATGCACAGATTAGATTTAGGCTTTGCACAAGGAACAAAGGCTTCACTTTGATTTCCAAGCCTGTTTGACTGCTCTGATTTTGAAGTAATAAAATATGAGAAATGCTTGAGAAGACACAATGAATGACTGAATGACTATAGTAACTTAGGTCCATTATAGATACCACAGTTAGATATATTAACATTACTGCAATCTGATGCCACCAAGACACTGCTGTATATAGATTTGTATAAGCAATGATAATCAAACATTCATCAGCATCGGGTACGTACTCTTTGTCACCACGCCTTCCAGATGTATTATGTTGGCATGGTCAAACTGCCCCATTATGCTTGCTTCTCCCAAGAAATCTCGTCTTTGTTTCTCGGTATAGCCCACTTTCAGGGTTTTAATGGCCACTGGCAACTCACGTTTCCCAGGAAGTTTCAAGCGCCCACTGCATACTTCACCAAATTCACCTACAAAAAATCCCCCCCAAATTAAAAGTATTAAAAACTTTAATAATAATGCCTGATGACTTTTGTACATAAATCAAAAACATTTATTAATATTTAGAGGGTTAAAAAAAAAAAAGAGAGAAAAAGAATGACTGATACATTACTCATTGACTGACTGCATTTTTATTCCAAGTCGACCAGAACTCTCTGAAGGAGACTGAGCTCAGAGAGGCTGACCTGACCCAAATCATCCAAGGAGGTCTGTCATTAAATGAAGACTTGACCCTAGGTTTCCCAGGTGTAGTCCAACACCATAAGACATTTATGAATAGAAACTGCATGTACCATGCCCATTAATCATACATTTTTGCTTTATGTCAAATGAATATTGATCATTCATCACCATACAAAAGGCTCTGGACTGAATCATTTTATCTACAGAAAACTTAATTTTGCTTTCATAAATAATAATTTTATCAGTGACAGGATCTAAAATATGTTTTCTTTTCAATTCAATTATAGGAAATCTATTTGCATTGAATATTTGTTAATGTATTCCAACCATCATCATAGTACAAGCAAAAGAGAGATATGCAGCATTTAAATTTTCTTACCAGCTCCAATAACTCTCTCAATTGATATGTATGACACTTCTATTTCTTTGGCAAATTCATGGACAGCTTGATTAGGGTCTTCATAGGTATGTGGATCAATATACGTCTTTACTCCTGGTAGTTTAACTGTATATAAAATTATTTATTACACTTCTCTTTACGTTATGCAAGTAAATTAAAGTGAAACAGTGACTTTAAAAAGCATAATCATGCTGTTGAAACAATGTAAAACCAGTGGTAAAAAGCTCTAAAAGAACTAGCAAAATTCTTAAATTATTTGAAAGGAAAAAAATCACTAGGTACAGAAAAAATGATATCACATGCTATTGAAAATATCCCTTTTCCTGTACTCATGTAACTTGTCAAGGGTTGGTTCTGAGGAGCCTAATCCTTGGGTAACTCTTAGTGGGGATTGGCTCATATGATCACATTATTCTAGTGGTAGTAGTAAAATTTACTGATGTAATTAGGTGCTGTTCCATGTGTACTAACTGCTGATTTGAATCCAGGCTGAAAACAAAGTGCTTGTTTTAAACTTTTCATAGCTTGGGTTCAGATTATCCAAAAGAGCGTCTCCTTATATACAGTATCTATCCAAATTATCCAGGTGTCCAATTAGGTGAGGTAGGTATCTAGAATAAAGAGAATCTTTGTAGTGATGGATGAGTGTAACAGTCTAGCATTTTACCTAGCTAGAACTGGCATCTAAGAGTGAGAGCAGTAAATGCAAATATCTCAGTACTAATGAAAGTGTATATATGGTTATTTCATAGCACTGTCAGAAATGTATGTTTCTGGGCTACTATCATAAAGGAGTGACTTAAAAACCAGGTGGTCTGCAAGATTTAATCAATAATTCAGGCCAACTGAGTTTAACAGTAATTAGATGACTAAAACATGTTACAATTAATCGTTAGGGAACTTTTTTCATGAAAACTGCAGATAACAGGCTTTGCTTAAGAGGAGCATTTGTTTTCTCCCTCTTTCATTTACAGAGGGAAATATGACTTTGAAGATGAACCCTACTATTCTTCTTGCTTCAGAAATAGGGTTATTACACTTTCATATAGTGAAAAAATGTCTGGGTATCCCATTCTTGGATATAAGTCTCAGTAATAACTTAAATTGTAATTAATTTATAAATTGAAAATTAAGTGCTATTTGTAGTACATCTGTAATACTTGAAATGAGACTGCTTATTTCTTTATGATGCTGATATTAGCTAGTGGGACAGATTTTTATCAGGACTCCAGCATTTTTCAGCAGCTCTTGCACACATTTCAGCTCAAACAAAAAAGCAAAACAAAACTGCAACCAACCAAACCAACCAGGAGTTCTTCAGAGCTGGGGTAGGGTGTTGGTTTTCCTCTCCATTCCTGCACCGGAGTGTGTGAAGCAGAGGTTTAGCATATACTAGATACTCAGGATATTTATTTGTTGGCTTTCTTCATAAATTGTGTCACATGGATGTTATATTGTATGCCAGTGTTTCTCAACCTCAGCCACTTTAAAATGGGTGGACTTCAACTCCCAGAATTCCCCATTTTTGAACAGCTGGGGGAATTCTGGGAGTTGAAGTCCACCCATCTTAAAGTGGCTGAAGCTAAGAAACACTGCTGTATACTGTGCGCTGTAAAGGCCAGCAATAAAACAAAATGAAAAAAGCTTTTGCAGTATTGTTGTCTAGCACATTCAATGAATTTTACTTACTGTGGCCATTATGAAAGTGCATTTTTTCTTCTTCAGGATCTTGTTTAGCTTTGCTATAGCCACACCGCCTGTCATAGAAAACTTAAGATTAAAAGATGTAAGGATAAAAACAAAAATCACATTAACAGCATCAGTACATAGACTGACAATTGAGGAACGGGGGGAAGGAACCTCAGGCTCATGCATGACTTATCCTATCTCCTCCAAAGTTATCACATGATGGCAAAACACTGGAATTATCTTTCGGGGGAGGGGGCTTGGAGCTCTTGTTCTCAATACTCTTTTTTCTCCCCCAATCTTGGTAAAGAAACAGACTCAGGGAAACTTCAGCAAGGCAGCTTTGTGATTTGTTACTGGTAGCATGGAATTTTTAACTGGTCTGAAATTGGAGCTACATATTATCTCAAACTGCCCCTGATCCTTCTGATTGCTCCTGGTAAACTTTACATTACATAGTGATAATGGAAATGCTATTGGGCAGCATGGCCATTGTGAGGATGCAAAAGTACCTAGCATTCCCAAACTTTGGAACCAACACTGGATCCAAGAGTACATCATATTCTACTTTTCCCTGGAAAGAGCAGAGAAGCCAGAAGCTTTCTTCTCCATTCAGAGTGCAATTTGTTGGAGCCAAAAAGAGTCCAGGTCATTGATTTCTGGGTGGAGTGGTCTGGAACCTCTACTTGATGTTAGACAAAAGATTAAGATCCTTTTGGATCTACTTGATTTTAACGAAAAATCTAAGAAACTTTCAATCATGTTATGTATTATTACTGTCTCTTAGTATAGTTAGCAAAATTATATTCTAAATACCTATTTTTGTACAGCATTTTTTAAAATCTTCTTAGCCCATTTAGGGATTTACTGTCCTACCTGACCACAGACATGCAAATGGTTTTTTCCTTTTTTTTTTTTTTTTACATAGCATAATAATATAATTTTTTATGGGGCAAGAGAACTTCCAAATGGGTTAAATATACTAATAGGCAACAGTACAAAACAATACAATGCTCAATGTTTTTTTTTTTAAAAATTAATAAATATCTGACAGTAAATTCCTGTGTGTGTTAGGAGTACATATATAAATTGGTGCCAAGGTCTATATACTCAATAAAGGTATAATAAAATATTAGAAAAACATATGCAGCTATACCAGGCCTTACTTGTTTGTTTCTCCATTAGTATATTTGCCAAAATTGTTGAATGCAGATTGATATTCAAAGTTTATTCCCTGTCTTCCAAGTGCTACTTTTTTGTATAAATATATTTTGTATAAATAATACAAAATATTATTAATACTCAGATATTTTAGTTAAAATGTTAAAATTCCACCTTTCACTTGCTTATAATCAAAGAAAGGGGGAAATTATGCTATGATATTTCAACACTGTGCTTTTTATTTCACTCAAGGAGTAATAGTTTATTTAGATCAGAATTAAAGCAAATGGTGTACATTCGATAAGACTCTTTCCAAGGCACAGGAATCTAAATGATCCAGTATGGAGAAAATTTGCCTGTAACATCACAACAGGTACTATATAGCAGTTTACTTGTTAAGTTAATGATTACTCATTTATTTTCTTTAATAAATATGATAATTTTTGAGATGAAGTAAAAGAAATGAATAAAATATGTAGGGCCGGTAAGATCATTTATATAATAATATCTGGTGCTACTACAGATCAGTAAACATAAAAAGTAAGGTAGGGTACCAGATCTGGGCTGCAGAAATCTGGATGACCACTAGATGGTAGCACACTGATACTCTCTCCCTCCCCTGGATTTTTTCAGTCTAGATTTGTTAGACTTATAGTAATGTTCATTAGACTTATAGCAATTTCTATTAACTGGAGGTATTATCAACCCAAATCTAATTCTTAAAGCTATAAATCGGAATTAGTTTGATCATGATTTCTGATTAGCAAAATGTTTCTTAGGATTACATGAAGGTTAACACATTCAGCCATTTGTAACATTACCCATGCTAAAAAATAAAAAGGAAAGGAAACTTACGTGCATACATACTGCACACTATAGAAAATATATATATATATTTCCCTCCATAAAAGTATTCGGGCCCATTAAGGCAAGCATTCATGTTTATTGTGGGCTCTTTCACACAGTCTACTTGCCGAGATTGCCCGCTTAACATTTGTTGAGGACTTGTCCTTCCAACAGTGCCTCATTAGCAGCTGAAGCTGGATCTGGTTGATATGGCAGAAAACTAATGCTTTGCACTGGAAAACAGAAGAAGCCCTGTGCCACCTGCAGGAGGCTGGTGACCTGCCAGATTCCAACTGGCCTGCTGCAAGACTGCCACCTCTCATCTGGCAGGTCACCAGCCTCCCTGTGGAAATTACCACAGACCCACTGTGGTAATTTCTTCTTTTGTGGCTGGGTAGACCACAGCCTCCCCAGCAAACAGTTTTTTGTTTTTTTCTAGGATCAGTGAAACAATGACCTTGTGGAAGACCATTCACAATACACAAATACAAAGCATTTAAAGCTAGCTTTAGCTACCTTTGATCTACTGAATTTGAATGTGTTCTTCATCTGATATGCATACTACAGATATGAACTCCCCTTTGATTGATCTTTTCCATACCTTGGAAAGTTTCTCCCTTGCAAATGTATGTCTCTTATTATCACTGCAGTGCTCAAATATATGAAGTTTAGGACACAGGTCAATGTTCTTCAATAAATAGAGGACAAAAGACGACATTTTCTTTCTAAATATTGTTGTGGTATTTTAACTGGTAGAAAACCTATTTTCATACTGACTGTCACCTAGTGAAATATTTATCATGGGCACTGTAAAACTGAGCATATAAGCCATTCCTCTGAATATATAAAAGAAAAGAATGGACTGATGGAAGGATGACAAATTTTATTGGCAAATAAAAATCTCAGCCATAGACACAACTTACTGTGACTGCTTTTACAAGACCCTAAAGGTTTATTAAAAATAATGGATGATACAGGTCTGCAGTAGACAGTTAAGAATGCTTTATACATGCACTTAGAAGATCAGCTTACATTTAGAAGAAGGTGGAGGCACCAAAACCAGTAATAAGAAGAATCAACCCCACCAACCCAGTTATCTGAAATCTACATTTAAACAAAGAAGCAAAGTTGTATATACACACTGTATATACAAAAATATATACATAGAATTATGTAAAGCCCAGAAAGAAAATAAGACAAAGAAATTAAAGGCATGAGAGAAGAAAAGAAAGGAAATATAGATAAATGTATATCTCTCTTATTATCTGTTAAGTACTGAACCATTCACTATTCACAGTTTTCATGTATGCTCTGCTTTCATCACATACTACTTTTACTGTGTTCAGCAACCAAACTTCAACTCTACATTCACACAAAAATTCTCTAATTTAAGCCTATTCACTTTATCAAATGCTTTCTGTAAATCAACAAATGCATAATAAATCCTTCTCAGATTCACACATTTCTTAGTGAACAGGTGAAATGTAAAAATCTAGTCTGTACATCCTCTACCTGGCATAAAGTCTCATTGCACTTCCAAATTTTGTTCATTGCCATCTCTTGTAACTTTTCAGTCAGAATTCTGCCAAACTTCTCCCCAGGCACACTGAACTAATTAATCCCTCTATAACTTTTGCAATCCCACTTGCTACTTTTCCTTTGTGTAGGAGAACAATAATGGCATTTTTCTAATGAGGCACATCCACTGTATAAACAAACCACATCCTTAAACATTCCTTGCTGGCAACATTCCTTTTTGGCTACATTCTTTGTTATCTTTTTCTATAAATCCACAGATTTATAGAATAACTTCATTTCATCCATGTTTTTGCAGGATCCCCTTGTATGCATTTTTCTCTGTATTGACTCTTTCCGGTCAATATCATTCCATTAAACTATCATCCCACTAAACACACAGTTTTGTTCTTTCTATTGGCATAATTCCACACACGTATATGGCATTCTCTAACATCATTCTTTTCACTCTGTTTGAAGCAGCCTCCATATCTTCTTTCCTTAAGTCTTCTTTCCCTTCATTCTGTTGGAAATTTTATCTATAATTCCTACAAAATTTTTAACATTCTCCTCCTTCATTTTTTCTATTATCATTCTTTTCTTTCAGCTTTCTTTCCTTTTCCTTCATGCCTGTTTTTCCACAAGATCCAGTCAGGACACTCCAAAAAATATCTGTTCTACATTCAAAACTTAACACTCTTTGCATCTTTTACTAATGCTCTCCATTTTTCTTCATAATCTATCAAATCAATCATGTTCACATTTATATTCATTCAAGTGTGCATATGAACTCACTTAGACTTATCAGATGTTTTTCTAACAAGGTATTTATCAGGAATCACTGCCATTCTTTCTTGCAACTCCAAAAGATCCAATAAGTTTATCAGTACAGTTCTATCTCATTCCCACCCTCCATTAATGTCAGCTAATAGATTTTTCCCCCTGGATCATACTAGTTTCCCCAAAATTTATATTTGATCCTTTCATTATCATCATTCATCATCCATCATTCACTGGAGCATAGCGTGCAAGTCTGACCAATCTATGGATTCCTACAACAACCTAGATGACACCAATTCAAACTTTCTGACATACATCTTATCCATTCATAATTAAACCTACACCATCATTTCCCTCCATGTATTCGTTAATTTCACTCCATAAAATCAGACCACATTTTTTTAGACCTCTTACATCTTTCCCCTTTCCCTTAGTTTCACAGACTCACAATGTATCTATTTTTCTTTCACATTCATTTCATTAGTTAATTCATCTTCCTTCATTTACTCTCCAGCTTCCATATGGTATGGTGGTCATCAGATGGGCCCACAGATGTTGACCTCTGCTGCCCATCCTGGCTTTGATAGAGGTATTCAAATAATGCTTCTTTAGTAAGAAGGAAAAGGTGTAAACTACGTTACTCGTCCTAATTCTACTTATGCTACATGTAACACTTCCTGGTAACAATACATTTGGGCACAATTTGGACAGTATGATAGAAGTGCCTAGTTTTAGCCCAAGCATGCTCATGCTCTTCGGTGCAAGGTAGGTTCTTTCATCTAGTGACTACCTTGCAAGCCAGCATATTATTGCCAATAGTCCTCCAACTTGAAGGTAAATGCAAGATGAAAACCTTACAATGTAAAACTTAAAATGGAAGGAAGGAAAACTGTTAACAGAGAGATTTATCACAACCTTCTATTTAGTAAAATAGTTTTATATTAAGGATGCATCCTCAGTTGCCCAAGGATTCTAAGCCTTGATGCAGAACCTGACTGAGTGATAACTGCAACATCATGGTGAATTAGGTGAACATTTTTATTCTCAGGGTTTA
The DNA here is from genome assembly GCA_030867105.1 of Liasis olivaceus. Lineage (NCBI taxonomy): Eukaryota > Metazoa > Chordata > Lepidosauria > Squamata > Pythonidae > Liasis > Liasis olivaceus. The sequence goes on from CM061351.1 coordinate 65,431,482, forward strand.
GATAGAGGGTTGAGAGAAAGGGTAGTGACTTATCTAAGGCTATGCAGTGTTGATTTATGCATTTTGATTTCTCTGGGATGTCTGAATTTACTCTTTCCCAATTAATACACTTAGAGACACCCTACCACCCTACACCATACAGCAAAAGCTTTTACTTAGGTAGTTGGTACGGTTTATTTTATGCTTTATTGTACTTCCCAAGATTCAAAGAGTACATGGACATTTTTGCTTAACAGAAGAGCCAGTGCAAATATAGTTCAACCTCTCCCTCCAAAAGCACCCCAAAAAGGTGCCAAATTTTTTAACCTGCCCCCCGCTACAGGCAGGGTCTTTGCAGATCACAAATGGACTTCAAGAGGCTGCACCTTTTGCACTTGTGTTAAAGTAACCAAAGATATGGGCAGCTGCAGGGACCCTTTAGCTGACAGAAGCCTCGTGTAAATTATTACATCCAGAACACTCATCATGAGTTAAATCCCACCCATAGACATCACTTGCATCTTGGCTACCAGTAGGGTTTCTCCTGAGAGAGTTGTAAGAAATGCACAATACCTGCAGGGAATCTATATCACAACAGCAACATGGAAGTGGGATTGGGGTAGAGCAGATCTACTGGAGCTAAATCCATGGAGCCATGTTGAGCATTCTAAGTATTAAAAAAAACAAACAAACAAACCTGGATGGGGCTATATTTATTCTGCTATAGCTAGGCTGCTGTAATTATTACAAACTGCTACTCTTAGGCATGAAAAATACTACAAATGGCCAATGTTAACTAAGTGGCAGGTTGGAAAGGATTTTAAGAGTTTGAAATACTTTTTTTGTATGTGAACAAATTATAACTGCTAAGTCTCAAAGACTCGTATTAAAATTACCCATTACTCACTTATGCTAATTTATTTAGAGGACACTCACTCTTTAGTCTTTTAAGCCAGTTTATCAACCATTCCTAACCCTTTTAGGAATGTCAGGGTTGAAAGCTGTCCCTTTGTTGCCACAGTGAGTTCCATAGCCTTCTACGGCTTGAAAGCACCATGTCTTTCTGCCCAAATTCTTATCACTTTGTTCATTTCTCTGTGGTCTTTGTTCCTCCAATTCTCTTGGTTCCCTTAAATGGGTTTTCCTTTCTTTAAGTATGTTCTAAAAGCAAATATATGCTTTCCAGAATACACTAAATGATCATTTCCATGCAGCTTTTGGCTTACTGTTTAGATGAGAAGGTAGTATTGTAGTGTAACCATATAATATAGTAGTTCAATTTAATAATATCATATTTGAATCTTTCTTCTATGGGGAAAGTAGAGATACTGGTAGAGGAGGAAGAAAAAGAAAAAAGTGTTTAACGCTTCCTTGTGTTGCAGTTTTCATAAAACTGTTCCTTCCTATAGATACAGATCTTCCTAAGCAATATTTGCCTGACATTTGGTTTCAGATACTTCCGCAAATAGACTTAGGTTCCTATGTTACTACAGGTTATCTGAATGCAAAATTGTTATTTATGATTATTTGCAAAAAAGGGAACAGATTATGTTCTAAGAAACGGTCAACTCGTTAGTAAAGATGGACTAGTTACTGTAGCTGTTAGATCATGAATGTTTTTATGAAGTAAAAATGAAGGTGTCTTCTTTGAACTGTATATAAACAACTGGCATAGTATCGTGATTAATTTTTGGTAAGCCTAATCTACAACAGAGTTGTGCATGTATAGCTTCCAGGGACTAAAATGGGCTAAAAAGCTCTAAAAAACACAAGCAAACAAATTGTCCATTGTAGCCCAGTATTGATCTTTGTGAACCCAAAACTACATGCTGAGTGCAGATACGTACAGTATTAGTTCAATGGAAAAGTAAATGAAAAATGATCCCTGCTGATGGGATGATTTTTCTGTCCTGTATTTTTTCAGTCCAAAATGCTTTCCTTTCTTGCAGTTATGTCCTTTGAAAGAGGAAAGCTTCATATAGAGATGCTGGGAAAAACTTAAGTACTCTTTCCTTCCATAGTTCTTAATTGCTAAAACTACTGTTTCCTCAGTTTAATGTTTTAAGATTCATGTTGTGTTCAAATTTAATTATTCAGAGATCATATTCTGGAAAGCAAAAATGTGCCAACCAAAACTGAGACTTTTGTGTACTCCCTTTTCCAGGCAAAAGAATGGAAAACCCTGCCAGTTTCATTGTGAAAAAATACCTTTGCAAAAAATGTTTAAAGTCATTTCTCAGCCTGGTCTTCTCCAGATGTGTTGGACTACAACTATGATTCAACTCAATCAGCATAATAGCTATCTAGGTTAGGTATTGGGGATGTTGTACTAGCAGAGTACCAGTCTGGGAAGATGTTTGTATTGGAGTGTGTAATTATTTTCTGAATGTAGAAGTATTGTATATAACACTTTGGCTTAACAAGATGTCGAGTTGTCTGCTCCCAATCCCTGGATCAGAAGGTAAGGAGAGCCTTAGCAGAGGGAAATATACAAACATTGCGATCGGACCTTATAATAGCCAACCCTTCTCGAAACCCACTGGAATTATACAATAACTTAGTGCAAAAGTTACAGTCGTTCTTGGCCCGAGATCCTGACCTCACAGTTAAGAGGCCTGATGTCAGGATTAGCCCATGAAACTCTAGGAGACAGTACAGATTCAATCCAGCAAGGTTTATTGGCTTCACTCCCGTTACAGAAATCTTCTCAGAGTGAGAGCAATTCCCAGGGTCACCCCACAAACATCCTGCATTCCTTAGGGAGGTGCCAGTCTCATTCTCTTATCTCTTCCTCTCTGCTCTGGGGATAAGAGTAGGTGCTTAATCCCTTTCGCTCTAGCTCTCACATCTGCCCTTGTATCGAAGCCATGGTTCGATAAGGATTGTGTGGAAGCAAAGAAAGCCCTTACCTCAGCATATAAAATATAGAAAACTGAGACTGGAGACAGGAATATAATGGCACTTAAACATCGTCTTACTCTCAAAAAACAATACAAGCGACTAGTGGCAAACAAGAAGAGGCAAGATATTAGGTCCACCTGGGAAAGGCTTATAGAGGCAGTAAAGAGTAAGAACTCTTCTGTATTTTGGCATGTAATAGCTACCCAAACTACTAGAACATATACTCCAACAGATTTTCATATATCACCTGCTGCCTGGGAGTTTCACTTTCGGAGTCTGTACGAAGACGCCCCCAGCGAAGAAAAAATGTACAACTTGAAGGATGTACCCAAATGGCATCCAGTCTCAATGTCTGAAATTAAATCTCTAATTGATCAACTTAAGACAGGCAAGGCCCCTGGTGCTGATCTCATCCTGGCAGAATTACTGAAGAATAATAGGGAGTGGTGGACCCCAGTCCTGGCATCATTATTTACCTATATCGACTCCACAGGAAATATTCCAGCGGACTGGGGCTTAGCGATTGTGGTCCCAATTTTTAAGAAGGGAAATAGAGATGACCCTGCAAATTATAGACCAATAAGTTTGCTAAACATAATCAGCAAACTGTATGCTAAACACCTGCAAGACAAACTTAAGGACTGGTTGAATTCTAACAATTTGATTGCTGAAGAACAAGCAGGCTTTAGAGAGGGGGGAGGCACAATCGACCAATGCTTGGTTCTCCAGCACTTGATTGAAAAATATGTGTCCACCAGAGTGGCCTCATTATATGCCGCCTTTATAGATTTAAAGGCAGCCTTTGATTCTGTCACCAGATCCAAGCTATGGGAGAAGCTAGAAGCTGCCTCTATTGATCGTAGGCTTCTTTCTTTATTACATATCTTACATTCTAACACGACCCTCAAGGTCAGGTGTAACATGCAAGGGGCTCTCACAGAATCGATACAAAGGGGGTTAAACAGGGGTGCACTTTGGCTCCCTTGCTCTTTAATTTCTACATTAATGATATGACCAAATGGATAAATAATCCAAACCATCATCCCCCTAAAATAGGAAATCGCAGTATTGCCCTATTGCTTTATGCTGATGATGCTGTAATTCTTTCCAGGACACCAGTGGGCCTAAAAAGAGCCCTGTGAGGTTTGTTCCAGTACTGTAATAAAGACAAACTGGAAATCAATTTCCAGAAAACCAAGGTTATGCCTTTTGCCAAAAGACCAAGAATACAATCTTGGTACCTTAACGGACACAGTATAGAACAGGTGACTACCTTTAAATATCTGGGTGTGGTCATACATGCCACCGGCTCAAGGACTGCGCATTGCGAATATGCAGCTGCGGCTGGACAGAGGTCAGCTAATGCCATCCTCAAACTGTTACGTTCAAAAGGAGGACATTATGTCCCCGCCGCAATTAAACTTTTCCAGGCAAAATCGCTTGCTCAGATGCTGTATGGGACACGCCTTGGACCCTCATCCTCCTCCTTCTTACCCCTGGAGAGAGTCCAGTCCAAATTTTTAAGAGCAACTCTACAACTGCCTCGCTGTGTGTCAAATGCCTGCTTACGCTTGGAGACTGGCCTACTAAAGGTTGAATCAAGAATCTCTTTGTCATCTTTAAACCTGTGGTTAAAACTTAACCTCTTCCCTCAAGGCCTAGCTCCATTAATTTTACAAGATAAATTTGTTTCTTCATGGACCAAGGCTGTTGAGTGTAATTTTGCAAGGCTAAGCGTCTCCCCGACTTCGTTACTCCAGCTGGGCTTCGACAAGGCAAAACTGGACTTGAGACAAAGGGTGGAAGACATGGAAAGGCAAGCTGATCTAGAAAAAGTCCCATCATTTATGGCCCCAGAATCTACCAGATATACTGTAGCCACCGCCAGATATCTCAGGCAGCTAGAGGTAGTGAACTACCGGAGGGCCTTTTCACTTGCCCGATGTCATGTACTCCCTTCAGCTGTGCTGGACGGTAAATATAAGGGAGTCCCACTGGCTAAAAGGCTGTGCCCATGTGGCCCTGGGGAAGTGGAAACCACCGGGCATGTCCTCTTACGGTGTCCATTTCATAGAGAAATAAGAACAACATTTATTTCTCCAACGATCAGCAGATATCCCGGCAGACCGGAAGCTGAACATCTTCAAATTCTCCTTAAAGATGAGTGGAGTAATGTTACAGAGCAGGTGGCAAGATTTTGTGCAGCAGCCCTTAAGAGCCGACGTATTATTGTGAACAATTGATATAAGCATTCTGTGTTTCTATATTTATGTATTTAAAAACCGACATTAACTCTTCAATTTTAATGGTTCATAATGTGTAATTTTAGGACGATTGAAGCCAGGTGTACAAATTATTGTAAATGATTTTAATTATAATTGACAAGTACCTTGACTAGTATACCTTGGATATATAATCCCTTATTTGGATTGGACATATTTTATGTCCTTCCCTTCTTTTAATATTGTACTGGCCTAATTGACTGTAATAAAGTAAAATAAATAAAGTATATAACACTTGGCTGTTAGGTACCATGCCACACTCCAGAAAATAATAATGGACCAAATAACACTAAAATTTAATTAATATATTATAAATTACAGTACATTAATTAAATACCATTGATATGGTTACACTCAGGATATTTAATAATTTCTCTTTAAATTCCATCTCATTAAAAGTTACAATTTGCAAGCAATCTTTGAAAAAGCTCTGGGGCTACATCCAAATCTTTCAAAATTCACCTACTACATTCACCCTCTGAAATAAAACACTGGTCATTTCATGTTATAAGTTGATGAAAATGGGACAAAACAAATCTGAGGAATTCAATCTGCATTCTTAGTGCTGCTTCAAAATTGACCCTATTCCATATAATGTAGGTACATTTTGATGGAAGAGAGGCATGAAGCAGGCTTTCTACAATAGATTAAAAAGGGAGAGAGGGAAACCAGGTGTTCTTCACAGGTTGTTGGTCTTTAACTCCCATCACCTGATCATTGGCCATGATGCCTGAAGCCAATAGCATTTTGAGTCCAATAACATCTGGAGGAGCACAAATTGTTCAGCACTTAGTACACAATTAAATACACACAGAAGCAAGCAGTCCCTGAGATTTTAAAATCTGAAATAATTTCAGAGGTATTTATATATTTAAAGCAATTTATAACTGAGGTAAGGGCCCTCCTAATTTTTTATATGTTGCTTTTAGGTAACAGTAGCTGCATGCATGAGGATTTTGCAGACCCTTTGCCCTAAATATGCCAAATTTTTATTTTATAGGAGTGCTTAATCCAGATGATGTTACATATTAATACACTTTAATAATAATTGCTCCTCCATTTATACAATTCCTATTTAAATATGTTTGAGTGATGTTGGAATATCAACCAACTAGCCTGTAAAAAAGTAAACTGATTATATATTTCCTGAAAATTGTTGCTCTTGTTTCCATGATCCAAAAGCATGGTCTAGAAGCAGTAGGACAAGAAAATATTGATGGAAAAGTTGTACCAGAGAGGCATGATTAATTTTGCACCCTCAACTTTCCCCTGACACTCCATAAACATAATATGTCCTGGAGTGGTTTACTCTATGAAGAAATGATGGGTTAATATAGGTATCTGTGGTGGTGGTAGGAAAATAGGTAGGCAGTGGGGGTGGAGAGAAGGAATGGCTGAGCATCCTTTTATTGATAGAAATGATTTCTTCCCAAAGTAGCTACCTATTTTAGGTATAGTTAAACCTGAAGAAAAGGAAAGGAAAAAAAAAGGTTGCTAGAGGTTTGTTGCCTATTTTAAATGCAGTGCATGCTCTCATCCTCAATGAGGTCATTGTTTTGAATAAGACTGAATAAGCAAAATAATAATTTTAGGCTTCCAGTTGATTGGTCTTTTCCTACCAGACTAAAAACACAGAGATAAGGAGTTATAACTCCCTGCTGTGTGCCACATTTGAACCAACTATATTGTTGCCAATTTTGCTACTTGCTAGAAAGTAAAGTAATTAGGACAAGAAATAATTTAAGGAACTTCTTGTTGCCTGGGGAAAACTAGACTGGAAGCATAATATGGACACAATATTATTTTAGAAAGCTTGTATTGTAGCTTGGAGTATATATATATTTTTTAATCTTATAATATCATAGCATCTAAGACATTCCATGAAGTCAAGACCAATACAGCAGCCTGAAATGATTTCTGGCTTTTGGATCAGCTTATAGGCTAATATTGGAAAGCGAAGATTTTTCAACTTGTTTTTCAGTTTCAATTATGAAAAGTGACTGCAATTTATGAAGAAAAGCTCAAAACATGTCATATATGGAGCCGAGATTTTGGGGTGGAATCAGAAAGTGGTCCTCTAGCTCAAAATAGGCAAGAACAATTTGCTTAGGAAAATTCTTGGTCTTCAGCAGGGCACAACTACCCCACATTTAAGAATGGAGACACTCTCTGTCAGAGTTCATTTGATATTGTTACCCTTTCCCCAAAAAGCCTTAGCATCCTGGAATAATGTTTAATTAAGTCTTGTTACTGCTTTTACAGGAAAGGCAATCAGTGAGTGAATGTGCTGTTCCACATTTTGCAAAAGTGCACGTTGTCCTTGTTAGAAGAATGTAATAGGAATGCCACCAGGATGCTGGTCTGATTCAATGTCAGAAGTCTTCTTTATGGCACCCCCACTTTAAGAGCCATGGGGTGAAGGTTTGCCTAGATAGCACTGCCTAGCAGTCCATTATTCAATTTGGCCTGTGTCTTTCTGCTAATGAGTTAAAATTATCATTTAGCAATTTATCCAGGCTGTTTCTCTCATTTATTATCTCTATCCCCACATCCCCAAATACATGTTAAAAAGAATATTTTTGTCAAAGCATCTGAGAACAAATACATCATTTGGGGTCTGAGCATAATGCTGCCTTTTTCTGAAGGCATTAAAAACTTGTACGGCCAAAAGTGCTGATACTAACTTACAGACTGGGCTGAGAGAATAAACAGAAGGCAACACTAATAGAATTTGCACTGGCCATCACGGCTCATAGATCATCATTCCATCATGAATTACTGGATTAGATTCAGACAGCTTCATGACTCAAAGAAGTTTGCTTGCAGTTTTGGAAGTTTTAATAGCCATGAACTTAATTTTCTGACTCAGTACAAAGGAAAGTAGAAATGCTTCAAAATTTTTGTTCGGCTGTATACAAGGTTTTTAAAAGTTTGCACCATAAAAATGCAATGTGTCCATTAGATATGCTTTACATAATATAGTCAAACTTAATATAATATAGTCAGATTTGACTCTTGGATGTGACAGTGCTATCCTGCATTAGCAGGAAGTCTACAGAAATATGCAATGTGCTTGCCAGTTCTGTTTTTAACATAATGATGTGCTACATGTTCCCACAATATTTCTCTCCATGGGCACAAGTGATATAAGTGGTTGAAGCTACTTACCAAATCTACAGCACAGAAATATGCCATATTACTTTAATGAATGCAGATGCAATGATAGCTATGAAATGAAACTCATGGGAAGGACACTTTCAAAGTTAACAAGAGAGGTATGAAGATCAGCACATTAGAGAAGTGGCAAGACCAGTATTTCCCTCTCAAACAAAGGTTTCATTAAACATTAGTGTCACAGATCTGTGTTTTCTGGCTGGCCAGGAAACATGCTCTAAAAATATCTGGCCAGATAAAAGTTAAAGGGACAAAGAAGGATCGAAGGGTATAAAGAATATAGCTTTTTCCTCTTACCTTCCGCTGAGAAGGAAACCAATAACAACAGCCAAAAGGATCACTCCCACAGTAACAGACACAGCAATTATGGGGATCTGACTCTGATCGCCGGATGCAACTACTGCTGAGAGGAGAAACAAAAAGGGACATGATGGTTAAAACTGCTGCCAAGGCTCAGATAGACTTTGACTTCCAAGCTAACAGAGAAAAACATGTCTCAAGATTCTTTAGTAGTTTTGAAAGAAAATATGATAATCAAAAATAGTCTTTTGGTTTTAGGATTTTTTAAAAAATATAATCAGTAGAGTTACGTTATACTTTGGATTCTAAGGGAAATGGGGCTTCAGACTAGATGTAATCATGTGTGGAGCACCAAATGCATCTTTTTCCAGGATGGCCCTGGAGTTGTGGAGGGCAGCCCCACGATCCAGGGAGAAGATGCAGCTGCTTTAGGGAGTTTCTGACAGGGCAGATATGTGAGCATCCCCACACACTGCAAAGCATGCTTTGTCTATCAAATTCAAAGCACTTACAACTCCAATATTTAGTTAACTAATTCTGTTTGACTATTGTGCAGATCAAGCACAAATTAAGTTCCAAATTTGGTTAATATTGTTGTTTGCAGTACTGATAACTTCTGTCATCTCTTCTGAAAGATATGTGATGACATTTCATTCCTTTTTTCCTGAGCATCAGTTGAGGGTGAATTGAAAATCCCACAAGTCCCATTTTGAAATAAAAATGTTTCTCTTGGAATGTGTAATTATTTTCTGGATTTAATGGTATGTACAACACTTGGCTGTTAGGTGGCATGTCACATTCCAGAAAGTAGTCAGGAACCAGACAAAAAGCACATTTGGTTTAATTTAATGTAAATTACATTAATTACATATAAATATGGTTATACCCAGGATATTTAATTGTCTTTCAAAATTCTATCACTTTAAAATATACAATCTACAAGGCTCTGGGGCTGCACCCAAAACTTTACAGTAGGGTGTTACCTAGTGCTGCTTCAGAATTAACTCTATTCCTATCCCCGATACTGTAGGTGCATTTTGATGGAAGACAGGCATGGAGCAGTCTTTCTACAAATGGGTTGAGAGAGAGAGAAATCAAGCAAGCAAACTGATGCTCTCCAGATGTTGTCAGTCTCCAATTCCCATCATCTGATCATTGTCCATGCTGGCTGAGGCTGATAGTGTTTTGAATACAACAATATCTGAAGGATCACAGGTTGCTCAACACTAATTTAATGTACAGTTAAATTCATATGGTAGGAATTAGTCCCTGAAATCTCAAATTCTGAAATAATTTCAAAAGTTTCAAATACATTAAAATCAGTTTTTCTCCAATTGCAAACTAAGATTGGATCTGGTTAATATTTGGATAGAAAATCAGCAGAAAATTTTTCAGCTGTAGCTTAGATTGTGCTATTTAAAAAACAAAACAAAACAAAACTGAAGAAGAACAAAACTGCTTCCACATTGGTACCAAGAAAACTACAGGGATGTTTCCATGAAGTCACCAGGAGTTCTTTATTTTTATTCCAGCCAAAATTGCCTCACAAAATGCGCCTCTGAAACACACGAGGCAGAAAAGGAAAAGGGACGGACGAGAGAGAAAAACAAAGGAACTGAAGCCCCAACTTCCAGGTTTACAGAATTCTAATCAGGTACATGAGGACAAAAACATTTCCAGAAGAAGAAAAACAAAATGGAGCTGGTTTCCAAAGGTTCACCTCCCATCCCTTTCTCTACCTGGACATATACAGCCCTTGGCTTTTAGAGCCATCACAGGATACAAAATTGACCAAACTCTTCGGTATGTGACACGAACTGTAAGATATACATTTTTTATTCTAATTTTTCTAGGTTCTGAAGCTTGAGTAGAAATTGGATCCATCATATATCATCTTAAATCAAACATGATAGTATTATAATTATAATTATAATTGATGATGCTCCCTGAGTGATCGCCAATTATTTTGGATATTTATTTATTTATTATTGTAATTTTGTAATTTTAATTTATTTTAATTGTTTTGTAAACCACCCACAGTCATTTAACGAAATAGGTGATGACAAATTCGATAAATAAATAAAATAAATAATAATTATTAAAAACTATATAATTCCTGTGGACAATATACCATTTATATAACATTCCACAGCTGAAATATATTAATATACAGCTCAAGCTAATATGAACTTATATAAATTAGAGACTAATCTAATTTATATAGAGATCATATCATTTAAATATGATCAAATAGAGATATCTGCTCATATTTGAACCTATACAGTGACGATAAGGGCATAAAGTATCAGCATTTCCTACTCTTACTGCATTAACAAACTGTCCCCCAATGAGACTGCGTAAGGTGGACTGCACTTTGTTCAAAAAACATAAGTGTGATCTCTGACCAGACTGCTGTGATTTACTTGATAGTCATTTTGCCAATAAAACTGTTTATATTTGCTCTGATTAAACTCCACTTGGGCAGAATCTGGTGAGGTGGCTGGGGATTTGGTTGAGATCACAGTCTCTGAAGATGTAGGTAGCGTTTTCTGTGGGCTAGATCCATGCTCCTCTTGGCTCCTGCAGACAGCACAGGGTGGTTGGATTCAAGAGGTGGTTAATGCTTCTGTGAGAGAGGTGTAGTTTTTGATGTTTTGAAGCAGGCAATGATGCACCCACACCTGAAAAAGCCATCTCTTCAATGGCCTGATCCCCAGTAACCCTTTCTTAGGGAATATTTTAGGAAAGGTAGTAGGACATCAGTTCCAGAGACTCCTAAATGAAGCATGTTATCTGGATCTTTTTCAATTGAATTTCAGTTCATTACACCCTGGATAGAAGGAGTGCAGGCCTCCTGTTCCTAGTAGGTCTTTCAATGGCATCTGATAATATCAGCCATTGTATCTTTCTGGACCACCTGTAAGTTTTTATTTCATATTTCCCAAAGAGAAAGCTATCTTTAGACTTAAGTGTGGTTCCAAAGTGCCATAAAATTGCAGCTCCTAAATTATATGTTGAGCTGGAAAGGGTACAAAATTAATTGTATATAACCTATACAATTACTGATTACTTATTACTGAATGCAAACACATTAATTGTTATTTTACCATGGGATTAAGTGTTGCCTTTAAGTAGCTGACCAGTAAATTATCAATTGGATCATGCTCTACATTAGTCAACTGTTTTTTTTTTTAATCTGCTTAACATTACTGACCCTGCAGTGACCGCCCCCTAGCGGTTTTCAAGGCAATTGCATCAATGTTCTGTCATATACATTAAATTGGATAGTCAGTATTATAAAGTTCTGATTAGTGGTACCAGTTTATGGCCACTTATGTAAGAAACATTTATTATATCTTGGGTGGGGCATAATTGTAGGATATAAAGACAGGCAAATGCAGCAAAGTTTCAGCATCATCTCCCTGCCCCCCACCAGAGTCAAAGAAATCACTGCAGACAGCATTTACTTGTTGCAAAGTACTTGTTAAAACAAATTTTTAAATGACCAAAGAACATTTTAAGATGACAAACCTGCTGTACATATTAACTATTCAGAAATAAGGAGTTAATATTAAAACACATTTTGTCAGAATGGGAAAAAATCTATAAAAATTAGAAGCAAAGTTGTTGATAAATTTTTCCATGATTTATATGGTAATCCCTTATTATTATGGATACATTTGCTCCAGCTGCACTGAAATGCCAGCAGGTTATTTATAAGTGCTCTGAAACATAATTATTGAATGTTCTAAATTAGAAACTTTGTACTGCATTCAAAATTTATAACAGAGATTTATTTGGCAACAAAATAAGGTTTTGTTTCTACATATAAGACGATTAATGGTTAATGCAATATGGGATGCATTAAATTGACAATGTTATTACTTTAATGTTCTTTTCTATGTATTAGTCTGCTTACTCACTTAATGGCATGTCTGCCATTCCTTCAAAATCTAAATTATTCTCAAAATTAGAGTGTACTGAAAATAGAAAACTGACAGCTCTTTTCCCCAATTGGTTTGGCTGCTGAGAATTTAAAGCAAAATGTAATCAAAGGCTAATTGGTTGAAATGCAGATTGTGAACCATGGATTTTTATTCAATAGAGAATTGAAGAGAACTGATTCCAAATTCTTATTAAATAACAAATTCTTATTAAAATGTAATAAATATCATTTGAACAAACAAAAATAGATGTGCAGTATACGTATAGATTTCTAATAATGATATGTTAAACGAGTTCTGAAGCATGGGCATCCATGGGGGAGTACAAAACATACATCATAACAACATCAGGACACGTTTCATTATTTGGCATATTTGTGGCTAGCTGTGGATGCCTACGACCAGAAGTACTTCACACAAAGACTGCACCAATTCAAAAACAGCTCTGGCCTGGTGATTCAAAGTGCACAAGCAACTAAGTTTGGCAGCTGAGCCCATTATTTGCAAGTCAGCTGTGGTATAACTCAAATTGGAAAAGAAAGTTTCTTTTCTTTTCGCAATGAAGCTCTGCAGAGACTGTGGCTAATCCATTGGAGAGAACTCCAAGTGACAAGCGTTCTGTCTGTCCCCCTGTCCCTTTGGCAGGAGGACAGCATGCATACAAAGTGCTAGACTGCTTCAGCATCTTACTTCTTCTCTTTCCTTTTTGTGTGGAGTGGGAGGGATTTTTGTTATTCCTGTGGAGTAGAAATAATGGAAGCATGCAAGTGCCCATACTGTAAGTTCTAGTTCCTGCATTCTAAAATACACACATTTTGTTTAATCACTCCCTCTTCAGCTACCAGTGCAGTCTAATACCACGGGAAAGGTGCCTGATTGCAAAAATGATGGCATGTTATGACACCTTCGCAACTTTCTTAGCGTAAGAGGGTTGATTGCTTGGTAGTGAGGCAGATTTACCCTTTGCAAATGCTAATGCTGATAATAATAATAGCAGCAAATGACTAAAGACACACAGCATCTACTGATGACTTGGGGAGGAGGTGGTGCTCTGTTGCTCCATTCCAGCAGTAGTTTAGGTGAGGCACAATTGCATGGCTTTTTGCAGGCTTCCACAGCCCCATGTGGAAAAACTTGTAATTGAACTGAAGTTCTCAGAAATGATTCATTTACTCTACAACTTTAAGTCATTGTTGCATACATTTTAAAAAAGTAAGGATCTTTATATAATGCTGTTTTATGTTTGTTCGATATAACTGAAACACATGTGAGCACTAAATGAGGTAATGAAACAAGATTGCCACTGAAAATTGTAGCCATACTACACTTTCCCCCTTTCTCACTGTATAATGGCTACTATTGTTGCAGTGCTAAATGTACATCATTATGACATCAAGACACACAGAAATATGCTATTTCTTAATGTGTTTTATGGTATTTTTTCTTCTTTTAAGAGTTTTAATCTACTGAAAGAATGTTCTTAATCAATAGATTAAAATATAATAAATAAATGAAATGAAATGAAATGAAATAGAAGCCAAACATAAAGAATATATAGCTGCCATCTCATCTAGCAATGTCTATTCAGAATGCAGTGGACTTTCACTCCAGGATCTAAGGTTGGAGATCTTCTTCAATACATTTTAAACAGAAACAGCAAAGAAATCTGTAATCCCATTCTGCTGAAATTTTCCAATAAGCCACAATAGTTTAGTTAGAAATAACACTGCTAACCAATAAAGGACCAATAAATCAACTTCTGAAAGACTGAGGAATTATATAAGCTTTCTCTTGTCTCCTTCTGAAAACATGATGTCATTTATGAACTCAGGAGGATGGAATTCATATTCCATGTCATTCCAACTGGAAGCTCCTTGGTATTCACAGAAACTTTCCAGGGGGTAGGAAGCAGTGATGTAATATAGGAAATGATTGCAATTTCCATGCATAGCCTGCAATGGTATAGTATGGTTTTTGTTGTTATTGTATGTTTCATTGCTTAATGTCATGTTTCATGAAAAATACACAGCACAGTTGCCTTAAGAATGCACTGGATATTTTTGACAACACCACATTCTTTACAAAATTGACAACATGACACATTCTAGACATAGCACTATTTTCCAGCATTTCAGATTGGACTCTTTCACAACCTTACCTGGAATAGCCAGGGATTAAACTTGGAACTTTTTTCATGCAGGCAATTTGATGGTGAATTGGGGATTAATAGAGGGTGACATCTTCTATTTCTGCCTTCCAAAAATGGTTGCCTGCCTGTTCTGGTGACAGGGCAATCAAGCAGTGCAGATAAGCCACAAAAGACAGAAAGAGGTCCTAACCCAGAAGGAAGTAAAAAGGAAGGCTCACATTCTTGCTTGCTCTATAGATATATACATACCACAAAAGTCTCTACTTCTCAATAAATTGCATTACTACTACAGTTCATTTAATCCCCTCATTCCATTTGAGTTATCAAGAGAATAGATAATAACACTAAAGTAATCTACAGAATTGTCATATTCCATACAATCTACAGTAGATATAACAGTGCCAATTTGCTTTGCAGGATTGGCACAATTGACAATTGCTGAGCCATCATCCTCTTTTTTTTTTTTTTGCAACTTATGTATTGGCACAGCAACATTTATAAATGTTTTTATGTTTATAAATTCAGAAAAATCACGATTTTTAAAAAATATATACCTGAATTAGAATTAGTATAAACGTTGGGCTCTGCCTCCTTTTGCTTTTAACCTTAAGAACTTACTGCCCAATCACAGCTATCCAAAAAAGTCAAGATTACTTCAAAATGCACATTGGAATATAGCAGCTATTTTAAAATTTCATCATTCCAGAGGAGGTCAATACATACCTGCAGCCACTAAGTTCTTTGAAGCCAAGCCCCTAGCTCTATTACTATATGGCCCACAACTTGGACCGCCTCTCAACTTTACATCACTGGAACTTGTTCAGTGTAAAATTTTAAGAGCAATATTTCAAGTTCCTCACTGTGTCCCCAGTGATTAACTATGTATGGAGGCTGGAATGATGAGAATGGATACTAGAATATGGCAGGCTGTGGTACACTGTTGGATGAAGCCAACACTTTTCCCTATAGGCTTAGTTCCACTGACATTAGAGGCCAGATTTCAAAGTGAGTGGAAACAAGCAATTTACAACAAGCTCTTGTTTCTAGGACTTTACCCCACTATCTCTAGGCTATGAGCAATGAGCTACTTACTATCTCTAGGCTATGAGCAAGCAACAGCCACACTTAAGAAACCTTTGATTGACACAGACTGCTGGTAATACCATTCAGCTTCCTATAGCAGATAGCATAAGATACACTATGGCACCAGCTATGTATCTCACACAGTTTAACATCCCAAATCAGAGATGGGCCTTCACCTTAGCCCAATGTAATGCTCTTCCCTCAGCACCTCTGACTGTAAGATACAAAGAGATGCCATATCCACTATGAGTATGTCCCTGTGACTCAGAACAGGTCGAAACTATCAAACACGTTCTTCTGTACTGCCACTTTTATACAGAACCCCAAAGTGCTCTAATTACCCCATTCCTGACCAGCAAAACAGGTTCACCAACAATAAATGCAATTTCTGCTTTCTGACATTAATTCTGAAATAACACAAGGTAGCCAGGCTTTGTGTGGCAGCATGCATAATCAGGCAAAGGATGATCAACTGAATATATCTGAATATGGATAGCCAGAAATGGCCCAGGCTCAGCATTAACTATTGGTTACTTATTAACCCCTTGAAGGTGTTTGCCTTGGTGTGTATATGTAATGTCAGTTACTATACTACATTCTTCTCAGGTTTGACAGGGGACTGTAAGTGAAGTTTTATGCTACCACTTTAAAGTTTATACTACTCTGGTTGTTAATTTTAATCCCTTTTCTCTTTTGTTGCACATGTGTATCTGGAGCAAACATCTTAGCATTCTCTGTTTTTAATATTATTTTAGCCAATTTTTTTGTATGTATTTTGCCTAATTATTCTGATATTGTCAATTAGCTTCAGATATTTGCATATCAATTTCCTTTGTGCTGGTTAATGACTGCAATAAAGTCTTTCACTTTCACAGATTACTGAATAATTTTTTGGAAGTAGAAATATTTCCCATCAGAGGAAAAAAGAAATCAGTGATGAACTTCATTCTCCAAACTTTGTATGTCAAAATAGATGAATAGCAACTGGACATTTTGGTTCCCTAGCTCAAGTTCTAGAAATGCTAAGGACTGTGTGTGTGTGTGTGTGTGTGTGTATTAATGGAAGCTGGAAATTTGAGGATTACATACCATCTGGGAGCAACTATCCCTCTTCCTCACTTTGTGAGGGCACTATTCCTAGTAAGAACATCAGACAATCAAACATGACTAGATGCCTCAAAGTTGGGAGGTCATAGAGAACAAATCCATTTATAATCTTTCTGAATTCAGGGCAATGGCCACCCTGCAACTAAAGGTATCAGGTGGATGCTATGAATGAGAGGTTATGAATTAGAATGGGAAATGTGTTTGTTCTGTGCTCAGGGGTTCCAGGTGGACCATGATCTCAGTGCCTTCTTTGCCCTTCCTTTCACTACTGCTTCTGCTACACTTAAATTTAAACATAGCATAATCCTACTGGCCCTCTCACTCCTTTTGCTGATCCTTCCAGCACCTCCCTTTCCCTTCCCTACTGCCCTGCCCTGTGCAGTGCTGCTGGCTTTGCCTTTTCCCTGCTATCTTCCACCCCAGAACACCTGTACCTAGAAGAGGTATGTTTTGGGTCAATGCCTGGACCAAAGGTGCATATTCTGAGTACTTATGGAATGTGTATTTTTCAGTTCAGCCATGGAATGCCTGAATTTCCTATTCTACAGACAGAATCTTTTTCATAGGCACATTGAGTATGATGGTCTTTTTTAAAAAAAAAAAAAACTACCAGTAAGATAGCAAGCAAGCCTTGTATATAGCTCAAGAGCTAAGCAACCTAATGGAAGTGGCTTGAACCACCCTGAATATTTGATTAAGCAGAAAGGCAGACAAATAAATAACTAAATAACTAACCCAGCAAAATCAGAGGAAAATAATGATTATGTAACCTCTTCAATGTCATATCACAAATTGTACCTGAAATTATCCCCAATTTTAAATACAGCTTTCAGGTAACACAATATATTTCTTTTAGAAAAAAATAAGTCTTGAAGTCCCTATGAAGTTAACGTCTCAATTGTTTGAAGTCTGGCCAAGTTCAATTTTTAAAAAATATCACAATATTATTCACTATTTAGCAAACCACTATTCAAGAGTTGGCACAATCCTATTCACACTGAATACAAGATTTTGTGCTTGTACAGTGAAACCATTATCTCTAATTCTAAACTGTCATATGATGCACTTATGCTATAGAAATAGTATAAGATACTTTTGAAAACACTTTTGTCTTCAGAGCATTATCAATTTTGTAGATTTCAAGATCATTTTTAAAGGGAGAAAGGCTACAAACCATTTAACTAAACCAAACACAGTCAATACTGTCAACGTTTTTCTCATTCTTCATGCCTCATTGGTGACAATTATTAGAAAGACCCAGCTCTCTGGAAAAGGTACTAATATTGGGAAAGGTGGAAGGAAAGAGAAGAAGAGGACAACCAGAAGCAAGTTGGATGAACTCAGTTACAGTGGCAACAAGTGCACCATTGGGAGATTTGAAAGAACAGGTTAGGGATAGATCATCTCAGAGGAAATCTATCTATGCAGTTGCTAGAAATCGAAAACTACTTGATGGCACATAATCAATCAAACTGCAGCAATCCATTAA
Organism: Liasis olivaceus; assembly: GCA_030867105.1. Classification (NCBI taxonomy): domain Eukaryota; kingdom Metazoa; phylum Chordata; class Lepidosauria; order Squamata; family Pythonidae; genus Liasis; species Liasis olivaceus. Next base: position 65,449,890 of record CM061351.1, read on the forward strand.
ATTAGTTTTTCATTTATTCTAATGGAAGAACAGAAAGCATAATTCATATGTCCATTGAATTTTTAAAAATATAGTATATAGGTAGTGTGAAAGCTGACTCTTTCTCAACAGCCTAGTCCTTGGATATAATGGGAACCTAGAGAGAGATCATAGGTTAAATTAGCAGTCTAAAATGGTTAAAACTGTCCGTTTGGAACCCTTAACTTTTTAGAAGTCTTGTTTTTTACAAGATTTCTAAGAAACTAAAATCCCCTTGATTCCTTAGATGAAGTTATAATAATTACCATCTCCTAATTCCAAGATAGTTATTTGTAATATGTAATGCATACTACAAATCATTGCAATTACTTAATGCAATCATTCTTATATTTATGGAACACTATCATGTGGTTACTCACAAAGAGTTCTTCTCTGTAGCTCTCTCACTAGCTCTTTGGAATTCTCTCCCTTTTGAAATCTTTGAAGTGCCTACTCTTATGTTCTTTAGGCATCTAATAAAGACCCATCTCTTCATCAAAGTCTTCCTCATGTGAATGTTATATAGGACTGCTTTTGTTTTTCTTTCCCTTCTGCAACCCCCTTTTTTTTTTAAAAAAAAGCCAGGATTTTATGAATCTTGCAGTTTATTGTATTCTGATAATTTTCATTTTCATTCGTAAACCAATTTGGGAAATGGTATAGAAATATTTAATAACATCATTTTCAGAAGCTGAAAAATTGTTTTTAAAGAACCACTTGAGGCTATGGAGCTTTCACTACTTAAAAAAAATCCTCCTAAAAACTCATCTTTGCAGAACTGTGACAAAACTGCTCACCTACCAGTATCTTTTACATATTTAAGATTACTATCTTGGATTTTTTCTGCATTCAAGTGCTAAGATTAATGGGTATATTTCTGTGCCACCACTATGCTCCCAATTCTATGCTGGAGCATATATCATACAGCACACTACCACCAGAGAAATAAGATTGCCTGTTGAGACCTGTCAAGTGTGCACTCATATTTTGCCATGTTAAATATGGAAGAGCCGAAGTTGCTTTTGTCCTCAACTGTTGAAGTACAGAGCACTCAGACCATGTTCATGGCTCATGCATTCTTCAATTTTGGAATCAACCTATTATGATAATACTGATAAACTTTGATAATTTTTGATAACCAGCAAGTTTTATAGATGACATTGTTCTGAAGACACGGGTAAGCAAGTAGACTATAGCAGTAAGAGTTAACCCATTTGAATGATGAGTCTGAAGAAAACCAGGCCAGGTGGCCCAAGGTGGGAAGGGCTACAAGAAAGGCTGAAATGCTCCTGCAAAAATGTTGATCAGCTGATGCTTCTCTCGTAATTGTAATAAAGACTTGGGCAGTCAGTAATTAAAATGACTTACACACTGGGCTGGTTTCAAACTCAAATCTTCGGCTGAAGCCACCATACCCTGCTGCGGTGCGAGCTCGAATCTGGAAGACATATGCTGAAGCGGGTTTCAAGCCATCTGCTGTAATTCTTGTCTGCTTGGATTTGATGATGGTATAACTGGTCTCCTGATCCTTTTTGGTGCATTAACATACATGAACACACATATATAGAAGAGTAAATTTCATAAATAGCAAGTACAACCATTGGGGCTGATTCTTGCTGTACTGTAAAGTGCCAATATTTTGTCTATGATGAATTAACCCATCATTTAGAAATTGGGAACAGCCTTAAGTCCTTCCCTTTCTGAAGTATTAAAGTTGGTGTAGACTTATATTGGCATCAAAAATTAAGCTAATAAGCATGACCTTTTACTGGAGTTTACAATCTAGCTTCAAGTCCTAATAACAGTTACTCCAATCTAGCATTAATTCCGATGCACATCCAATGCATTTTAATAGTAAGAATAGAGAAACGTGTGGAAGAAGGAAGGAATTTATAGCATGTCCCCAGGCTCTGTAAATAAGGGAACTGGAACATTGTATCTCCTGCATAGTTTATATATCAGAAGGAACACACAAAACTCAGTTTTGTATTTACTGTTGTTAAAGTTATTATTAAAGAGATGTTTACAATATGAAAAAACTATCATATCAATTTCTTTTAATGAGAATTATTACTGCATAACTACTTTTAATGCAGATACAACATAGAGGTCCTAAAAAGGATTGCTTGAAACCTATCTGGTGAAATTAATTTTTTATATAATTTTGTATAATTTATTATAATAATTTTAATGAGATTTAAGAGATGAACCTGATTTCTTTTAAATGGAATCCAATCACAAAATTTGTCATTAAATTTTAATATATTATTATTACTATTAATACATTTGAGTTTCACAGAAAGTAATAACTTCAGGGATATTAAACATAATATTAAGCATAATAAAGTGCTACTTTAAGTAATTAATTTTTTTGTTTAAAAAGTATCATATGTTTGCATTTTACAAAGTTTAGAACCCTAAAAGCTGTCTACTCCAAGTTTATAACAGCTATCCTCACAGTTCCAAGATGCATCAAAAATACTGCCTTACGGTTACATACAGGTTTAGTTTATGTGGGTGCCAGAGCCTGGTTATCTCATTAATTTCTGGTTAATTTTTTTTCCCCGTGGGTCTGCCTATTTTAAATTAACCTGTCTAACAAGAGCTAATAGCAAACTCCAGTCTTCAGTTCTCTCTTCAGAGACCATATGCCAATTAAGGTTTGAAAACGCCAAGAGTCATCTTAAGCAGTGTATCTGGGATACTGATTTCCAAACCACTCTCAGCCTGGTATCCAACCCCACAGTTCAGAGATTTTTCTCAAGTGGGCATGTGCCATCATCTTCTCTCTCCTGAATTCTAATTCTGAAATTTTACTGGGCCTTCACCTTGGCCAGCTACCCTCCACAATCCTGTAGATGTTTATAAAAACATCCCCCTTCAGCAGTGTTTATGCCCACGTGGCGATGGCTCTGTGGAATCCCTAAGCCACCTGCTCCATTCTTGCTCTCTTCACAGGCAATCTCAGAAGGCATATATCGATCCTGTTTTAAAGAACTACCCTGGCAGAGAGCACAATGCTTATCTGTCGCTTCTATCTGACCAGGACTCTGACACGTCTTTCCAGGTTGCCTGATTTTGTGCCACCATTTGTTCTATCCATCCTACCGACGACTGAAAATTAGTACAAATGTTGGTGATCGCCACTGATATTTGCGTTATTGTATATTAAGTTTATTGTTGTTTCATTTTATTGTATTTTCTACCTTCTTTTTAGTCTTATCAATAAATTTTAGGTGAATGTGTTTCTATGTAGTGTTTTCTAGCCTAAAGGCCAGAAGAAAGGTTTGTTGTTGTCAAATCAAATCGACAAAAAATGCTGTGGCCATGTTCCCATTGTCTTCACAGCATTATCCAGTCATCACTAAAGTGGTATCCTTTAGTGTCCTCATCACTATTACTCTGGCACAATGATGGTTAGATGACTCTAGAAGATGTCATTAGTGGGAAAATGATCTATGTGTCAAGACAAACTGGATGCTTTTGAATCAAACTGATGATTTTGAATTGGATCTTGATGATTTGTACACCCCTTTAAGGAAAGGCTTGAAATATTTTTTTCCAGTTAGTAGTCTGACTGACACAAAAGCACTGCATTTTGGCAAACGGTATAAAATGCCCCCTGATGGAGCAGCAACTTATAGAGCTGTCTTTACTTGCTCTCTTTTGCTGCCTGTGCCTTTTGTGATGCTTTCGTGTGCCATGATCCAATGGGCAACTAGATGCACTTAATTTAATAATTTCTATAGAAACTCTGGAATTATAGCTTAGTTATATGGGACATAGTTTAGGAATCTATAAAGGAAAACCCCCATCATTCTCAGTCCAACTGAAATTTGCAATTATTATTTAGGGAAAGTAAAAACAGTCAGAGAGGCATAAAGTAACAAAAGCTGCGAGTGTAGATTTTCTGTTTGTATTATCCTGACATTCTGAAACTAAAATATTTAACCAAAATAGTTTCTATAAAAATACAAATGGAATAATGTAAAATGAGTGTACTTGGGAAACAGAGCTATGAAGTAAGTAGTTCTTAGTTTGAAGCTTCTTTGCCAACAAAATACTACTGGGCATTCTTTAGGAAGGCACCCTACCATTTCATTATGCTGCACTGCCTTATTTTACAGGGTTCACATACAGTGTTTTAAATAACTTCAAAGCACATGACTTTCTGGGAAATGACAGCAATACTACAATTAAATTCCAATTCTTTAGTAATTGGGGGTTGTCCCACTGAAGTAAATATGGTTACTTCTGAGTATGGTATTGCAGTGTACATCATCTTTATTTTAATGCAATAGGATTGGAAATGAAACTGACAGAAAACTGACAGAAAAATTTTGTTTGACATGAGTAATGTATTAATGAAAATATATGTCTATGCATGCATGAACATAAATGTCTAAAGTTCCTAATCCAGTACAATATTTGGCATTAATTTAAAATAAAAAAAAATGATGTCAATACTTTTTAACAGAAATTATTCCAAATCAACAGAAGAGGATAGAGATCAAAGTCAGTATGACCTTGCAAACAGACTATCACACCTTTTCAAAATATTTGATTTCATATTCCAGGATGATGCCATTGGGTCGATCTGGTTCCTGCCAGGAGAGTGAGATGCTATTTTTGGCGACTTTCCCTTTTTTCACATTCGTGATTGGAGATGGTGCTGTGATATGAAACAGGAGAAGAAATCAAAAAGAAAATCAAAACAATTGTTTGATTAAATGGGGAAAAAAACCAATTACTTTGCAAAGTTTTAAGAGTTTGTAAACATAGAGCACCTTTCTATTACAGGCTGTTTCTCATTTCTGAGCAAAAATTACTGAGAAGAGTAGGATATCTGTCTTGTAATTTGGAGGAGACTTAACATTTCCCACTCTTAACTACAGTGCAGCTGGTTTCCTAATAACAGCAGCTTTTATGGATCAGACCAAATCTAGGCCAAGCCTCTGTCACTTCCCACCCAGGCCAATTTAGGTCCCAATGATTTTAATAACCAAATCTCAGTCTAAACTAAGGGGAATGGCTTTCAAAGATTGCAATAACTGAAGGAAGGAATCTTGCTATTTTGGGAAGCAGCAATAAACTTTTAAAGCAAGGACCACAGGATTTCTTTACACTTTTTAGTGGTGGTGAGTTTGGAGATGAAGCAATCAGGCAGTGTCATCATGAGAAGATCTGAAACTTCCTGCCCCTTTTTCATGGCATCTGAGTTCTTTAAAATACATGTTCTGTGTGATTATATTTGTACCATATACATGCCACCTTTAAAAATTAAAAAATACCATTAACAATGGGCAATCTATTGGCAAATTTCAGTAATATGATTCTGAAACCCTATAAAAATAGGACTGGAGGCCAAATGAGACTCATTGATTGCCCATCCTTACATTACGAGAGGAAGGTGATTTAGCTTGCAACATTTAGGAGGTTCTTTTTACAACTGGAAATGCACCTCTATCTAAATGGTAGCAGTTTTACCTGAGCAGTATTATGGGCATTCCTTTCTGCTTCCACATTGTTCTAATGGGAATTGGAAAGGTCTTTTTCCATTGACAAGAGGAAGTGCAAGAACATGCAGAGCTCTATTAAGCCTAGAGTTAGGATTCAGACTTGGGATAAACTGAGTTCATTCAGACCTACAAAATACCATGTTTTCTCTTAATGTGAAAGTTCTTGCATACGTGTCAAGTTTGCATGCTTCCACTTATCACCCCATTTCCCATCTTTCAAATCTTGGGGAAGAGTGAAAATTCAGCTTTCAAATGCAGTGCAGTGACTTGAGACATCTGAATTAAGGAAACTTTACCATCTTCAAACTCTAATGAACAAACCAGTATCTGTAATAGCAGTTTTAGAAATGGAACATGTCTTGTCAAGAAAGATCATTTGTGTAAGTGGGATTTCTCATTATATCTAAATCTGATACTCCTAGCTGCATCAGACCTTTTTGTCATAAATGTTAATAACTGATTCTTAACAGGTATGAAAAGATACAAGGTATTTATTCTAGTGGAAGAAAAGATGGCAAGTCTTGTTGTTTGATAGTTTTTGACTTCATAGTTTTTATAGACTTAATTTTAGTTGAATTTTCTACATTTGATTTTATTACTAATTCATATTTTGTAGAAGTGATATAGTTTTAAAAAGATTAAGATACAGCCAAAGCAAAGGGGAAAAAAGAAAAACTTTTGGATGTGCCACTGGATCAACAAAATTAATATCATTATTATAGATTTAATCATCTATAGATTTTAGCCATACTTTATTCACTAAAATTCTACTTCTATGATTTTTAAAAGCCTTTTTTGCAAGCTCTTTAACAATTGTAGGGTGCTCTTTTCCCAGATCTAAATTTTTAATGACATAAATTGCTAACATGTTCAGTGAAGGTAATGAAGGATCTGGGATTCAATTGGGGGAGAGAATGGAACGAAGTAAGAGGAATGGGTAACTATACACCTAGAGTACTTCAGAAAGGCAGTAACTGTATCCTTCTGCAATCTTTCTAAAAAGAAGTGTTAAACTATAACTGCAAGATAAGGACCAATTAAGTATGTTCAATTGATCTTTGTGGTTTTGGCATGTAATCATAGCTACTTTGCATCTTCTATACATTTAAACTACAAAACTCTGAATAAAGTCTGCACCTTTTAGCTTTCCTTGTCAAACAAAATGTAATACAATCTCTGCAGTCAAACAAAGTCTGCAATCATTCCATTTAAAAGCATGAAATGGAAGCCATGCAACCTGATCACAGGAAAAAAGGACTGCTTGTAAAAGCTCTATTTTAAAGGTCATTGGTTCTACAGGGAAAATATCCCATGAATTAAAGGAACTACAGAAATCAAATTAGTGAACAGTTTTTCTTTAATTATGTACTTGATAATGTACCCTTCTCTTCAACAGGTTTCTAGAACAATATGCAAAATATTAACACTTTCAATTAACATTTAAAATCAGCATAATAAAACAAGAATATTAAAACAACACAATAGAAAGGAATAGCATCATTAATGAATTAAAAACAAATAACAACTATCATATAAAAATTGTATAGAGAATTTAAATGAATTGAAAAAAAAGGTAAACACCTTCACCTGTTATTGAAACAATACCAAATGCTAGATGTATCTCATTAATGGGAGCATCCCACACTGGGATGCTATCACTGAGTAAACCTTTGCTTCTGGTGTCAACTATAATTCCTCAAATTATGACAGGAGCAGTCTCTGTTGAAAATCTTAATGTATAGGCAGCCATTTAGAAAACCCAGCAGTCTTTTGAATATCCCAGTCTCTATTTAAAGGTTAAAAGTATATGCTAAATTGATTCTGGAAATGAACTAGGAGTCAACGTAGTCAGTAAAATAAAAACATAATATTAGTGCTTGAGCCCAGTAAGAAGCCTCACCATTGCACTTTGGATTAGTTGCAGTTTCTAGTTTAGCACAGCATCACAACCCAACATATACTTTTGACAAAGTCTCTTATAGCATCTTTATTAACTAAATGGTCAAATATGGGTTTGACAACTCAAATATTAAGTGGATCCACAGTTGGCTCAAAGATCATACTCAAAGGGTAGATATAAACGGCATCAAATATACTTGGAGAAATATCTCGAGTGGGGTGCCAAAAGGTCCAGCGCTGTTCCATAAATTATGTGGATAAGACGTTGGAATGCTTACCAAATTTGCAGGCAATACAAAGCTAGGAGGGGTGGCTAATACTTGGAAGGATAGGGAAAACATTCAAACAGGCTAGAACAGTGTGCAGAAACAAACAGAATGAAATTTAACATGGAGAAATGTGAAGTCATGCATCTAGGTAAGAAAAACATAAGAAAATGACAGGATGGGGAAAATCTGGCTCAAGACCAGCACATGTGGGAAGGACTTGGGTATACTAGTGAATCTCAAGCTCAACATGTCCCAACAGTGTAATGCAGCTGCAAAGAAGGCCAATGACATCTTGAGGAGCATCAAGAAGAGCACAGAGTCCAGTTCGTGGAAAGTACTCATATTGCTCTGTCTTGCTCAGGCCTCACTTGGAGTATTGCAATCAATTCTACACACCCCAGTTCAAAAAAGATATTGTTAGCAGAGAATGACTACCAAGATCATAAAAGGACTCAAAACCAAGTCCTACAAGGAATGGTTGAAAATTTTAGCTTGCAGAAGAGAAGGATAAGCAGGGACATGATAGCTGTCTTCAAATATATGAAGGGAGGTCACACTGTAGAGGGCTCAGACTTATTCTCACTTGCTCTAGAGAGTAAGACTACAACTAATGGCATGAAACTTCAAGGATGTAGATATAGATTAGACATTAGAAAGAACTTCTTGACAGTAAGAGTTATCAATCAGTGAAATAGGTTACCACATGGAGTGGTTTCTTCCCCTTAAGTGGAGGTTTTCAAACAGAGGCTTGGATACTCATCAATTGGGGACAGTGTAGTGAATCCTACAGTGTGCATGGCGTTGGACTTGATGACATGCGAGGTCACTTCCAATTTTATGATTCTATGATATCGAGTCTAATCTACACTAGGTGTTAGTAGGGACTGCTCAATAAGGTTACTCCTTTCTAGTGACTATGGCAGGTACATCAGCCAAAGAAAGTGAAAAGCATTTTATCACAATCACAGAAATGGATCAATGGGTAAGGATAATAAGAAACTGGTTCAGTTCTAATGCCTAGTTCCCCAAAGTAATATAAACTGGAACACAATTATAAGTTAATATCTGCATTTTTCTCAATTTTACAATGCAAGTCAAAATATGCACAAAAGTTACAGGAAGTCCATATAAATGTACATATTTGGAAAAAAGTGAAAAATGCACATAGTAGGAGAAATGAGCATAAAAATGCATATAAATTTTGGGTGGGCTTTTTAACATAGTGTGAGACTAGGCCGAAACTGCCATAACCTAAAGATGACGCAGGCACGTAAGCAGAGAGGACAAAAGCCAGGAATCTTCTCTATTAGATCCCTTCAGGGAGGCAGATAATAAGGAAGCAAGTTGTTAAGGAAACAAAGGACCTGAACCAGACAAAAGAAGTTGGGCCTGAGCACATGGAAACCCTCACTCCAATCCCATCCACTTGTAAATCAACCAAGCAAGGACTTTTGGGGATAAAAGGAATCCCAAAGCCTGCCCACTCTGAGTTAGCTGAGTCATCTTTGGATCCAGACTTGGCGGCTTCCGTCCCTCTAGCTCAGGGGTTCTCAAACTACAGCCCGTGGGCCGGATACGGCCTGCCAGGGTCATTTATCCGGCCTGCCCACCTGATTGGCCACCGCTGCTGTCTGTTGGGGCTGTGTTGGGAGCTGCAGGCGATGCATGAGGAGAGAGATTGCAGAGCCAGACTATTCTACATTACAGGTATACCGGGTCGTCTTGTGGCTCTCCTCTCCTTGTACTCCACGGGAGGGATCCTCTGTGCAGGGTGATTGATTGAATCAGGGCGCCTGATTGGCCGCCACTGCTGTCTGTCGGGGCTGTCGGGAGCTGCAGGCGATGCACGAGGAGGGAGATTGCAGAGCCAGACTATTCTACATTACAGGTATACCGGGCCGTCTTGCGGCTCTCCTCCTCTCGGTGTGTCATTCTCCAAGCTGCTTGTCTCATTCTTTCTCCCAATTGCCCACCCCGTTCTTGCAATCCTTCGGAAACCATCTGGTCTTCCCCAGGTCTCATGAGTACAGGCGCCCTATTTGGAGAACGGCAGGAGCCCCGTTCTCATGGTGCTTCGGGTTTGCATTTTATGTTCCTTCCTGTTTTACCCACACTATGGATTTCATTGGGAATGTCATTAAAATATTCCCAATAACCTGCTGCCATGGCTAGGTTTTAGTCAACAGAAGGCACTATCAGTGCCTGAAACTTATTTCCAAGATTAAATTCCAGTTTTACAGGGACAGTCCTGATTTTGGGGAAGGCATCCTCAAACTAATGGGAGGGCTCAAGGTAGAGCAAGCAGAACAGTATGGGAACAAGTAGCCAAAGAAATGATGTCTTTTCATTACTCCTCAAGTCTTGGGGTACCTTATGGTGGAAGGGAACGTGGGAATGAAGCTATTCCATTATCCATTTTACTGGCTGCTTGATTAGTACTAGTCTACAGAAATCCAGAATAAGAAGCAAAGTTAGTGTTTCCTGTATCTCTTTGTTGACAACTAATGGATTTTTGCAGATCAGGTCTGATAGCCTTATTATGGAGAGAGTGGTCAATTGATTGTTAGTCATTTATTAATCAGATACTTTGGTCACCTAATGCAAAGAGAGGACTCTTTGGAAAAGACCCTGATGCTGGGAAAGATGGAAGGCAAAAGGAGAAGAGGACGGCAGAGGATGAGATGGCTAGATAGCATCACTGAAGCAATGAGCATGAAATTGAGCAAACTCAGGGAGGCAGTGAAAGATAAGAAGGCCTGGCGCAATATGGTTCATGGGGTCACAAAGAGTCGGACACGACTTAACGACTGAACAACAACAACATTTATTAAATTAACTTGGCCTGGAAATAATTTTTCACAGAGTGTAAAAGCACAACAGGGAACAGGAATGTTTGGAACTACTTAAAGTTGCTTCATTCCAGAGCAGCTCTTCTAAACATCTTTGTGTCCTTTTTTTTCTGGTAATTTTTGCCTGTGACTTTGGGGAAATTGACTTGTAGATTAATTTGTATACATGTATGCATTTTTTAATATTCGTATATCCAAGTTTTTATTTTTGGAAATCAAGTCAGCCTACTTCTTTGCAAATTATCAGGACTGCAGAAAGCATTGTACTCAGTTTCTGTTTCACTTTCTCTTCTCTTCTGTTCCTTGCATTTATATCCAAACTCCTCTTCCTTGCCCAGACCTGTTCCATCATCTCAAATTCTTTGTACAGGTAGTCATCGCTTAACAACCATTCATTCAGTAGTTATGCTCAGTCCCCAAACTTACAGCTGTTGCAGCACCCCTGCAGTCACATGATCAAAATTCGGGCACTTAGCAGCCCTTCCACACTTACAACCACAGGGGCACTTCAACTCATACTTCCTCATACTCCACGGGAGGGATCCTCTGTGCAGGGTGATCGGTGGGGTCCAGGGCACCCTATTATTTTCTCCATTTGGGCTATGTGGTTGCCCCTCAAGTAGGAGAATGGCCACTGGCACTGATCAATAATGTGGGGGGCAGGGGGCGGGAGGAATGGGATGGGGGGAGGATAACATTTACTGACACTGACCACCAATGCGAGGGGGGTGGGGGGATAACATTCACTGATATTGACAGCCCCCCCCCATTGGTTTTTAGTGACAGTGAATGTCATTCCCCCATCCCCCCCCCGGATTGGTGGTCAGTGGCAGTGAACGTTAACCCCCAGCACCTGTGTGCAGTGACACCTGTGTTTTGAATCCCTAGGAAACAATTATGTCAAGAAAAAGAAAAATTGAGTCCGAGTACAGGATATTTAAAGAACAGTGGACTTACGATTACTTTTTCATGCAGTACAAGGAAAGAGCTGTTTGTCTGATATGCCAGGATTTAGTGTCTGTGTTCAAGGAATACAATTTGCGTCGACACTACGTAACTCAACATAAAGACAAATATGATTGTTTGGTCGGACAAGTGAGAAAAGAAAAAATATTAAAACTGAAAAATGGATTGATAACTCAGCAAAATATTTTTGTGAAGCAGAAGCAGCTAAATATTTCATCACACAAGCAAGTTTTCAAGTTTCCAAGCTAATAGCGTACACTAGCAGACCATTTTTAGAGGGAGAATTTGTAAAAGAATGCCTTCTTTCTGTTGCCAAAGAGATGTGTCCAGAGAAGACTGATTTATTTAGTACAGTGAGTCTTTCAGGACCTACAATTACACGAAGGATTGAAGAAATGGGGGACAATTTGCATCAGCATTTGCAAAACTCCTCAAAAAAACTTTGCTATTTTTCGTTGGCATTTGACGAAAGCAATGATGTTCGTGATTCTGCACAACTTCTAATTTTCATTCCTGGGACAAATGATTCTTTTGAAGTCACAGAGGAGCTTGCTGCGCTGAAAAGCATCAAAGGATCAACCACAGGAGAGGATATCTATAAAAAGGTTTGTGAAACTATGAATGATTTGGAGCTGGACTGGGCTAAACTAGCCAGTGTGACAACTGACGGTGCTCCTAGCATGGTGGGGTCTATGAAAGGAGTGGTTGCACGCATTAAACAAGAGATGGACAAACACAACCATTTGCGTCCAATAGCCATACACTGCCTCATTCACCAATAAGCGCTGTGTTGTAAATCTCTGAAGTACGACTCTGTCATGAAAGTTGTGGTGTCTTGTGTTAACTTCATTAGAGCTCACGCACTAAACCACAGACAGTTTCAGGAGTTTCTGTGTCAGCTGAATGTTGCCTATGAAGATATTCTGTACCACATAGAAGTCCGTTGGCTGAATCAAGGGAGAGTTTTGAAATGTTTTTATGACTTACAGGTGAAACTCGAAAAATTAGAATATCATGCAAATGTTCATTTATGTCAGTATGGCAACTCAAAAGGTGAAACCAATATATGAGATAGACGCATTACATGCAAAGCGAGATATGCCAAGCCTTACTTTGGTATAATTGTGATGATTATGGCGTACAGCTTATGAAAACCCCAAATTCACAATCTCAGAAAATTAGAATAGTGTGAAAAGGTTCAATATTCTAGGCTCAAAGTGTCCCACTCTAAGCAGCTAATGAATCCATAACACCTGCAAAGGGTTCCTGAGCCTTTCAATGGTCTCTCAGGCTGGTTCAGTAGGAATCACAAGCATGGGAAAGACTGCTGACCTGACAGTTGTGCAGAAAACCATCATTGACACCCTCCATAAGGAGGGAAAGCCCCAAAAGGTAATTGCAAAAGAAGTTGGATGTTCCCAAAGTGCTGTATCAAAGCACATCAATAGAAGGTTATGTGGAAGGGAAAAGTGTGGTAGAAAAAGGTGCACAAGCAGCAGGGATGACTGCAGCCTGGAGAGGATTGTCAGGAAAAGGCCATTCAAAAGTGTTGGGGACTTTCACAAGGAGTGGACTGAGGCTGGAGTTAGTGCATCAAGAGCCACCACACACAGACAGATCCTGGACATGGGCTTCAAATGTTGTATTCCTCTTGTCAAGCCGCTCCTGAACAACAAACAACGTCAGAAGCGCCTTATCTGGGCTACAGAAAAAAAAGAACTGGTCTGTTGCCCAGTGGTCCAAAGTCCTCTTTTCTGATGAGAGCAACTTTTGCATCTCATTTGGGAACCAAGGACACAGAGTCTGGAGGAAGAATGGAGAGGCACACAATGCACAATGCTTGAAGTCCAGTGTGAAGTTTCCACAGTCTGTGTTGATTTGGGGAGCCATGTCATTAAGTCCAGGGTCAACGCAGCCATCTACCAGGAGATTTTGGAGCACTTCATGCTTCCTTCTGCAGACGAGCTTTATGGGGATGCTGACTTCATTTTCCAGCAGGACTTGGCACCTGCCCACGCTGCCAAAAGTACCAAAACCTGGTTCAATTACCATGGGATTACTGTGCTTGATTGGCCAGCAAACTCCCCTGACCTGAACCCCATAGAGAATCTATGGGGCATTGCCAAGGGAAAGATGAGGGACATGAGACCGAACAATGCAACGGAGCTGAAGGCCGCTATTGAAGCATCCTGGTCTTCCATAATACCTCAGCAGTGCCACAAGCTGATAGCATCCATGCCACGCCGCATTGCGGCAGTCATTGCTGCAGAAGGGGCCCAGACCAAGTACTGAGTACATATGCATGCTTATACTTTGCAGAGGTCCGATATGGTTCTATTTCCAATCCTTGTGTTATTGATGTCATGTAATATTCTAATTTTCTGAGATTGTGAATTTGGGGTTTTCATAAGCTGTACGCCATAATCATCACAATTATACCAAAGTAAGGTTTGACATATCTCGCTTTGCATGTAATGCGTCTATCTCATATATTGGTTTCACCTTTTGAGTTGCCATACTGACATAAATGAACATTTGCACGATATTCTAATTTTTCGAGTTTCACCTGTACTTCCACAGGTTTCTGCTTTTCTCCTTTCAAAAAACAAAGAAGTACCAGAGCTCAAAGATGCAGAATGGAAATGGCACCTTGCGTTTCTAACAGATGTAACAGAGCTACTCAACAGTTTCAATTTGCAACTTCAAGGAAAGGGGAAGCTCATTTGTGATATGCATTCACATATAAAAGCATTTCAAGTAAAATTGGACCTCCTCATTAAACAAACGAAGGAAGAAAACTTCTGCCATCTCCCCACAACTCAAAACCTGTTGGCTGAAAAACCAGCGGTTGCATTCCCAAACAAAACATGTGTGGATTCACTGGAAATGTTGCAAAGGGAATTTCAAATTAGATTTAAAGAGCTTCATCTCCATGAACAGGACGTACAGCTTTTCTGGAACCCATTTTCGGTTGACATTGAAATTGTTGATCCAATTTACCAAATGGAACTGGCCTAGTTACAGAATTGTGATTCTCTGAAAGATGCATTCAAGTCAAGCAGCCTTACTAATTTCTATGCATCTCTCCCCTCTGAGACATATCTTAATCTCAGGAACCATGCACTCAAAATGACAACCATCTTTGGAAGCACCTATGTCTGCGAACAGACTTTTTCCCGAATGAAACATCTGAAATCTCCAACCAGACCCAGACTAACTGATGCACACTTGCATCACTTGTTACGACTGGCAGTGACAAATATGGAACCGGACATTGACCATCTCATTAGCCAAAAGCAGGCCCACACTTCCCATTGAAATACTAATACGTTTATGTTGGTTAAAATTGTTCTTTAATTATTGTATTGTTTTTTTCCTGGTTTTCTTTTGTACTACAAATAAAATATGTGCAGTGTGCATAAGAATTCGTTCATGTTTTTTTCAAACTATAGTCTGGCCCCCCAACATTCTGAGGGACTGTGAACTGGCCCCCTGTTTAAAAAGTTTGAGGGCCCCTGCTCTAGCTAGTGCCTGGCAGCCTAGTTGGGAAGGACATGGGTAAGTGTAGATAAGCACGTGTGTGTGTATGAGAAAGAGCAAATGTACCTTGCAACCAGTAAAGTTTTGCTGTTACTTTAAATTCATTGGGTCTCCGTGTATTACAAAGAACCTCTTGTGCCTCAGTGTTTGGTTGGAAGTGATTTGTGTGTATCCCTAATTATTTCCCGGCTGTTGACCAGGGTTGTGTGTCTTGTCTGCTCCAGCCGCACCTATCTGGAAAACCCAGGTAGAAAGCAAGGAGGGCTGACAAGATCCACGTGCCTCAACAGGCTGTGAGTGTGTGAGTGGGTGACCATAAGCCGAACCTGGGAGCAGCGTGTGTAACAGTCTAAGACAAGAACATCATCAGTAATCTTGGCCAATAAACCTATTAGCTACATCCATTCTATTACAGACATCAGCTATCACATTATTACTTTTACTTGAATAGAATGAGAAAAAGTAGCAGTTATATGCATATATCTTCTACATGCTACTCACCCAAAGCACTCGGTGACCCCATAGATGGGTCACCTGTGCCTAGGGGGCAAAGGATTGCCTAAGAGTTCCCACAGCAGAGATTCCAAGGAATCAAGCTAAACTAATTCCTTCTGGCCAACTACTCCCCACTCCCGCAGTATAAACTGCTTAACAAGGAATTAGTTAATTCTCCTCATTCCTGAAATGGAACAGGTCTCTTAAAGAGGACCTGCAAAAAAATGGGTCTCTGGAACTCCTGTGTCCCTTCTCTTGAACAGTTTTCACATCTCCATGGCCACTAAGAGAGATGTAAAGGGGGCTGAAAAGCAAAGAGTACATAACCCTCCCTCCCCCAAGTTTGTATGAGGGGGAGAACAATTTAAAAATCATGAACCACTTTAGGACTCACTAATGGATGAATGGATGCCTTGCTTAAAAGATAAAGCTGAAATGTCCATCTGGTCCTCATCTGCCATGTTCTGAAAAACTCCTTACAGCCATCCTGTGTGATTTGTTGTTGGCACATACAGATGAATCAACTCACTAGGGAAGGGATAGATGATTGTTTGTGTTATATGAACACAACCAGTGAATTCAACAGTCCCAGGTTGAAATTGCAGCATTAACTTGGTTATAAAGATTGCAGCATTAATTCAACAAAAAAGAAAAAAAGAAAAGAAAAACTTAAAATGCAGCCTTGTGGGAAAATATATAATCATTTTCTCAGTCTCACTAATTTTCCATTACAAATTGACTGTTATTATGTGTTGACAGAAGTGGGAGACTATCCTGGTCTCCCAACCCAGCACGATACAATTACCACTAATACTGATCCATACCTATTGTTTATTTTCCACAGGGAGACCAGCTAAAATCAATTAAATTTGAACAAATTGAAGCACTTTGTACTAATACAATGACATAACTCTATATGACCCCCTTCCCATCCCTAGACTCTTCTCCCTTTCTTTCTCTGTATTCCAGGAAGTTAGCTATTAGATATGGGGAAACAAGCAGTGCTGATCCATGAGGCAAAAATCTATAGGCAGGGAATACTTTTACTGGGTTCCTCTGAAGTGGCACAAAAGAGTATGTAAATGTTTACATACTCTTTTGTGCCATTAGGTTCTAGAGGACCCTAACAGTCCTCTAGACTAGATTTTTCAAACTGGGTCTGGCAGCACTAAGGGAATGGGGAGAGCACCTTTCCGCAAGGAACAAAGGAAGGAAAAAAAACCTTTCTACCTCACAGAGTTTTCCTTCAAGGACTAAAGGAGAAAAGCCCTTTGCAAATGAGATTTTTTTCCCCCTTAATCCCTTTCAGAAACTTTCCCCTTAGGGACTAAGGATGAAAAACTCTTTGCAAGGGGGGAGGGGGGAAAACCCTTCTCTGTAAAGGACTAAAGGGGAAAAGGGCTTAGTTTCTTGCAGAGATTTTATCCTTAGTCCCTTACAGACATCTTCTTTTTTCCTTACACACTAAGATGCAGCAGAAAGCAGGTGTGTGTGTGTGTGTGTGAGAGAGAGAGTGCTGACTTTCAAAAGCCCCACCCCAATCAGGGGTTCTGGGTTTTTTTTTTTTTAATGAACAACTTTGCAGTCTGAAAAAGTTTGAAAACCCCTGCTCTAGACTTCTTCTTCAAGCAAGATGCTATTCTTCCCTCACACACACATACAAAATAAGCCAAATATATCAGCCATAAAGCATGCAGTTTAATATCAGTCCCCAAACTGTAACATTACCCAGTACTGTCATGTCAAATTAATTGTAATATTTAGGGCCAAAGCATAATGGCTGACCCCTGCTATTCTGAAATCACAAAGGCAGTGCAAGTCTCCTGTCTGCTCCCATCACAGCACATTGTATACAACAGCCATTTCAGAGCTCTAAAGCACATCTTCCCAATAATTGTCTTTTTCTTTTTTGTGGAGCAAGGAACAATACAATACTACTTTTAACATGTAGCAGTATACTGCTAAATAAGTTTTCAAGTGTAAATTCACTGGGCCATATTTATGCTACTTAGGCAGCAAGATACCAAAATACATAGGAAGGAAATTCAAAGGAAATTCTCCCTTCCATGGTGTTTTGCTCTAGCTGGATGTTGTCTTTTACATCCAGCAGACAGTTTCAGCTCCATGTGAAGAAGCAACATTTGGAGCACTCTCTTGCTTAGCCTCTGGGTGGGTTTAACCTTAGTATTCTTTCTCCAAACAGTAAGTGAGCTCTAAGCAATCAAGTAGTATTGTCAGTAATGCCATCTGCTTTAATAAATTTTGCACTGCATTTGGGAAGGAATGGAGAAATGAAGAGACCTTGTATGGCTTCTTTTCTTTTAGAACGTTTATCTGTTCCTCTTTGTAAATTCAATCTCGCTAGCACCTGATGCCCTCTGAAAATGGCAACTTAAATTCACAGTGTAATTCTGCCACTGTTTTCCACAACCTACTATTAACTATATAACCCCTGGTGATACTATTCTTGGTTAGCCGATTTCTGGCTGAATTTTCATTTTTATTTTCTCAAGGTGAGCAACAGCTTGTACAAGTATTTATTATTTCTTCTGCACAAATCTGTGCAAATAGACTTCACTGGTGTTTTATTTTCAACAAAAGACTAAATGTCAACTGACAAGATTTAAAATTAAATTAGTTAAATTTTGGTCTGCGTAAACGTCTTGTGATCTACAGCTTCTTTCCTAAACAAACATTTTTTCTTTCCTACTTATGTGCAAATATCTTACTGAATTAAACAGAGTGCCTGATAAACCCTTCCCTTACCATTTTACAACCACACAAAATATTTGTTCTAACATGAGAAATATGTCTAAAGGACATAATAACCAATAATGATATTTCAAAACTCACAATATATATACGGAAAATAAAAGGGATTTTAAAATCTGCCACTGCAAACTGAAATTTTTGCAGGTGCTCATATAGCACACCAGCATAATCGAAACAGCCCATTTTTATCATGCTTTAATCATTTCAGTTTTCTTCTTTTCAAGGGAACTGTGAGTTTAAAGTAGAGCTCCAGGCAGATTTTAATAACTATCCTCAGTTCTGCCCATGTCCATACACACCATCAAAAATGATGTATTACAGATACTCCTTTCATACAGTGTGATTTTTAGCAGTTTCAGAACTTTTGGACTCAGTTCAAACCTTAACTCTGGCAGTTTTCAGGGAACTTTCTCTACCGAGGTATTTCCCAATGAGCATAGAGAGAAGACTACCCTGCAACTGAGAGATTTTCCAGGTGAGGGGCTAGGTATGGCTTATGTCAATACTGATTTTTAATTATTTTTCATTCCTCCCATCACTTTTCAAATTATTATCAAGACTGCCCGGAACATCTGCCCAACCTATGGAGATTTTTACTTCTCTCTGATATGTTTTCTGGGGCTGGGTCAAAATTACCATGGAAACTATACTATGTGATATGATGTGGTTTCCATGGTATTTCTGACTCAACTGTAAAAAACAGTAGAAAGATTCGGGCATTCACCAGTCACAGAGCTACTTTAAGCAACTGCAATTTTTAAAAAAAATGACAAAGGGATTAAAAAAAATCTAGTCTACCTCATCTATCCAAGGTAAGCCAAATCTCCCTCCAGTTTTTCTTTTGAATTTTCTATAATATCCAGAGGTAGTTTTTTGCGGGGAGGATATCTTTATCCCCTACTGTCTGCCAAAAAGGGCTGCACTCTACTGTACTTTATTCTTATAAATCCAGAAATCTGTGAAATGTTAAACTCTACCATTGTAAATCTAGGGCCAAACTACACATATAGTATACACATCCATGGTTACATGGGAAAAAAACTGTCAGACTGAGAAGAAAGGACAGAGACAGAGGTGCCTAATTCTTCTCTTCCTAGGATTTCTCCACTCAAATCTGGTCCTCCTGAAAATAGCTTTTGAAGAGGGGAAGGGCCTTGCTTAATTCAAATAAATATGTTGCCTTTATTTTCATTCCTGCATGAAAAGCTCAGTAATATTAACCTTTTTGAATGAATAGCAGTCAGGTTGCATAGGTGATCATACTCCATTGCCCACATGGAGAAATTGCAGTGGAGTATATAATTTGATTATTAGGCTCATTGTTGTTATTTGCCATCACATTCTCTTTTCTTAATTGTATTACCCTCCACATATATAAAAATACCTTTACTCTGACTTACCTCTATTGCATCAACAATATTGTGTGTTGATCCTAAAAAAGCATCAATGCTTTTAATGTTCCAAAGTTCAATGGAAGGATATTATTTCTATAGCAATGGTTATAGAATATTAAATAAATACATCAAAACTCATACATCTACCACCATGGTCTCCTTCACCATGCACACTCTTGAGAATATCAGTGCATCATCTCAGTTCTTTCTTGGATTTGGAGTATCTGAACCAAAAACTGCATCACCCAGGCTCATGGTCAGGCATCAAGATCCAAAGAAATAGTCAAGGCAACTCAAAAAGAACCGTGTTTCATAAAAGACTAGGGCTGAAGAAAGTGAAGTGAGGTCAAAATTCTTGTGTATCTCCCTGACTATTTTTTGATAGCCTCAACTAATCCAAAACTGGATAAGGAGTACTTGGATATATGATTCTGCATACAGGCAAGTAAAACATTATCTCTATGCATTAGGAAGTAAATGGTAGGAAGAATTAATTCTTAATTTTTTTTATATATCATTGTACTTTCTTGGATATGAATTATTACTTAATACTTTGAGTAGCTAATATCTGTGTAGCTGTTGTGAAAACATGACAATAGATTCAATCTTGGATGAAACGGGTTCCTGTTAAGAGTTCAACTGTGTTTTATAAATTTGTGTTTGATCTTTGGTCATATATTAAAATGTTTAATGTTTTCTATTTTAAATACTAGTGTTTTACAGCTTAATAGAAGTTGGTCTTCTCCTGATTTATATGTTAGTATACCTGTGTAGTGTTTTGCTTCTCTGAAACAAAGAAGTTAATATGTCCTAAATAATTAATTTTAACCACATAATTGCTCTTAAATTAGTTCAATTCCAATGAAAACCTGATTTATAAAGTTTGCCTTTAAGTCATAGGTGAGCAAGCATTTGCTTGCTAAAAGAATCCAAATAACCAATCAATTACCATAGGCAAAAAGGCTAAAATGTGACAAAACAACAGTTCATATAAGTGTGACTATAAATTTCCTTTGATTATCAATTCTGCAAACCATGTTATGTTTGTTCTTCCACCTTCAACTTTTGAATGGTTTTTCAACCTTTTTTTCTTTGAGTGGATTACTTACTACAGAAAACATTTCTACAACAATTTTATCTCATGCTGAAAAAGTAAGCTGTGAATTTTGATGGTTTTGATTTAAATTGAGTGTTCAGTTGGGTTAGGGTTTAAGTTTCCTATTAGAATTCATCAAATTTGTTTGTTTGTTTGCAGGACTTATATGGCTGCCTATCTCATAAAATTACTCTAGGCACCTCACAATAATCCATAAAACATAGTTAAAAACAAAGGTACCCTTTCCCACAGGTGCAAGACCAAACATCCACACAGCTCAAACACCCATCCTAGCCCAATGCATGGGGGAAGAGCCAGTGTACCCACAGAAGGACGCAGCTTTGATACTCAGGAACATTTTGCTTATACTTTAAAATGTAGCTGGTCTGACTTTTATAGCAGCCAAGCAAAAGAATGTTGTAGTAAGTTACTGAAGATTAAAAGTGAGCCATTTTGAAAAATAATTCCATTTGTACTTCTATTACCTGTACTTCTTCCGCATGTCTGAAAGGAATCTTAACAGTAGGGCTGCCTAAACTTCCAAATGTATTTGGAAGAACAGCTTCAGACCTCTTACAAGCGTAGTCCCACCTTCTTCACGTTTCTGAGGTAATAGCCATTAACAGACCTATGCTCCCTGAATTTATCCAATCTCCTTTTAGAGCCATCAAAGTTAGTGACCATCAATACATCCTATGGTGGTAAACTCAATGGATTAATTATGCACTGTGGGAACAAGTACTTCCTTTTGTTAGTTCTAAATGCCCTTCCAATCAGCTTCTTTGGATGACCTCTGACCTTAGTGTTTTAAAGAGAAAAACTTCCTGTCTACTTTCTCCATGCCATGTATGAACTAATACACTTCAATCATGTTCTACCTTACTTTTTTATAAACTAAAAAGACCCAAATATTCTAGACTTTTATTGTAGAGAAGATGCTTGAGCAACCTAACAAGTCTGGGTTGCCCTCTTCTGTAACTTTTTCCAACTGTCCTGCACTACATCCTTTTTCAAGTGTAATGACCAGAACCTTATACATTATCCAGGATGCAGATACACCCATAGATGTACATAAAGACACTGTAATATTGGCAGTTTTATTTTCAATTTCTTTCCTAATGATTGCTAGCACAGAATTAGCCTTTTTTCAAACTTGCTCCGTACAGTCAACATCCTCTCTGAGTTATCCACTATTTTTTTTCCTGGTTAGTTACAGACAACTCAGATCCCAGCAGTGTATATGTGAAGCGAGGATTTTTTTGACCATGTGCATTACTTTATGCTTGTTTAAATTGAACTCCATTGCTATTAGATGATGATTCAACCAATTCAAGAAATCCTCCTGAAGCTCTTCATAATCGCTTTTTTTTAAACCACCCTGAATAGTTAAATGTTGTCCACAAACGTGGCCAGCGTCTTGCTTAGCCATACAAAATCTGTTGTATGAATCTGAATCAGTCAGAGATTTAGGAATCTTGATTTTTCACCAACATTAACCTACAGTAAATACCATGATTCGGAATACCTGGGTGACACAACTTTTCTAAAACATTCATTTTAGTGTGTTGGAAATTACTTTGTGAAATCTTTGCTCTAAAAGGTAGCCTAAAATATCTTAAATAAATGTTTCTTTGGGCAGCTAGCTATAGAGCTTTAAATATTTAGCAAATTAACATTTATTTTTAAAAGAGAGGAAAAAAACAAGATGCCTTACTAATTATTATCAGCAACTTTGCATATAAGGTTAAGAATCACCAAAAACATACACTAGACATAAGTACCTGATCCAATTAAAGGAAGAAATGTTGTTTATTAGATCCTTAAACCCACAGATTTATTACACATGCAGCATATCTTGCTATAACAGAGAACATTGCATAATTAATAAATGTCTTGAAAACACGCAGCAATAGTTTCATTCCCTTTCCCCCAATGCAAACATTTTCATGAAGATCTCTCTGAGACTCAATATAATATTGGTGAAAATACTTAATTTTCTCATTACTCTGTATCCAAAGATAGCCCATTACTATTCTCTAAACCCTGGACACTACTCCTGGCTCCAGGACCAATGTCAAACAAACAAAAATAACAAACTCAAAATGTTGCAGTGTCAAGTAGCATGTGGGAATAGAAATGTAATATTTTCAAGCTACATGTGCTCCTTGTATATGTTAGCTTTACTAACCTGTGGATTAGCTGCAAGCCAAACACCTGACAGCACAGAGGCAGCAGTGGATGCAAGGGGAAGTGGGAAATCCCTTCCCATGCTACCTCACAAATGCTGCTTTCCTCATTGTCAGGTCTTTTGAGGATAGTTTTAAATATAAGTTTAGCACTGTTCCAGAGTAGCACTAAATCTGTGTCTGAAAGGTTTTGTGCACCCATATAAGACCCTTGTGCAAAACTGCTCTAACCACCTAAACTTGCCTCCTCCACACCATAGGCTCACCTCAGCCAACACTAACGACATGATTGGTGAATGTGACATCTGGTGGGAAGAACAAATCCAGGAGAACCTACCAGTTGCTTTCCTTTCTTTGTCTCACATTAAAGCTTTAAGAGCAGCAGCTTTTACAATCCTTGTAAATGAGGCAGATTATATATGGCCTCTCAGGTCAGTGCACCATACTTTTCTGCTGCCTCAAGAACAGGAGAAATGCATGTTAACACAGCTGTGAGAAACAGTTGCTGTACTGGCTATGGCTACCAGATCTGACTACAGAAATCCAAAGACCTTTAGATAGAAGCAAGCTTATATCAAATCTCTAATTCTAACTGGCCCATGCAGGAAAATCCAGAACACAGCACTCCAATCACTTGATGTAAAACAGTGATGTTGAAACAGTGTCATTAAAAACAGGTGTGTTTTGTTTCACACTGGAAATAGCTGAGTTTGTTTCATCTCAAAACAAAATTCTCAAAAGCAGCATATTTTGTTTTGATTATGGAACACTCAAAATGGTTATTCCAGGTTTGAAATGGTTCATATTCAAACTACCTTGCAAATGTTATTTAATATAAGACAGGATTCTTAGTTTATCATTGGGTACATTTTCCCATAATCTAGGATTCTTCAAAATTCTGGTTTATCATAATCAGGCTGATATTTGACTGCTGTAAGATGAACAATGGTTCTAATAGGGCCAAACACTGCTTCAATCAGTTACTAAAGTGATGTTGTTCCTTTACAACTTATGTAACATAATGCATCCTGGGATGGAGGGGAGGGGAGCATAAATAATGCACAAAATTTGTGTAGAGTCTTGTGTAAAACAACCTACTATTCAGGGTATCCTCCTTGTAAAGGCTCAAGTATGCCAATCATAACCATACCACCTAACCCTGGGTTTAGATAACAAGGTATTAGCTTTGTCTGAAAAGATGAGATCATCCACCAAAATGCTTGGCCACTTGATTGAACCAATCTTTTGCTATCTGCAGTCATCATGCAGAAAACAAGGGTCATGTTATAGTATTTCCAACCCAAAGCTGTAGTTTCCATGTCATGGTCTTCCTAAAGCCCTGAATGTATAATGGCAATAGAACACCAGCAATGGAGTGAGGATAATCCAGTGATGGCACAAAATAGCAAATATTCAAGAATCTATTTGCTGGATAGATCAGGTCAATGGATTGTTAAATTTCAGGCAAAAAGTTGCCTTCCAGGTGACCTGGAGAAATTAAGGGAAAAGTGTGTAGATAAAGATCTTTAGAGGCAAGATAGTCCACTAGAAAAGTCTGCTAGGAATGGGATAAGGTATAAATATTGTTAGACAGTCCCAGAAAGGCTCATGAAAACAAAAGCCAAGGGAAGTAGGATAGCATTTCAATTTCATTTCAAGGTAATGGAAAATGAACCTTAGAACAGGTTCGTTCCTAGATGAATTTTCCATTACACCAGGGATATAATTCTAAGTAGTAGTAGATTCATGTTAGGTGAGCTATGATCTTTAGGGGTATAGAAAGCCATGGCTTAATGGTTTTGTAGACTGTAACCTCTAGTCTGGTACATAGCATTGGGACTCAACCAGCTCCTGTAGTATATGTTTCTATTGATGACACATAAATTGCTTTGAAATCCAATATTAGTTTGCTAGGAAGGAGACTGAAACCCAGAGTCTCCTAGATAGCTTTTTCAGAAATGCTACCCTTGTATATGCAGCTGCAACTAGCCAGGAAAGGTGAGCTGTTTCAAAACATGAATGAGTCATTTGTGTAATAGGTTTTCAAAATAAAAAACTCAGCACTAAAAGGAGAATAACTAGAGAAGAGACAAATCATGACTTGTTAGAGAATATGCCAGCACAGCTAAAGCGTGGCCAACCTCAACATTTCAAAATTCCTTAAGAACTGTGTATACTCATGGATAAGCCAAGAATTTTAGGTTCCAAAATACACTCCCAAAATTTGGTTTAGCTGACCTGCAGATGGGCTTATCCACAAGTATATATAGTAATACTTTTTTGAAGTACCCATATATGCTTGCGGAAAAGCTGATCCTCAAATTTTTAACCAGAATGCCATGAAAAAGGTGCCACCTGCAGATAAGCCAATTGTGAAGGTTTAAAATGGAATCTGTTCTGGGAAACAACATTTATTGATACAAAATATGAAATCAAATGAAGTCCTTCAGAATATATTGAAAAACATGCAAAATGTTTGAGGGTTGGCTTACCTACGGGTGGCACATTTTTCATGGCATTCATAAGAAATGTTTACCAACAAGTCAGCCCTGTAGAAATGTTGAAAATTACCCCAACAAGGCTAGCAGAATCTAGGCTAGGCTAGAATCTAATTTTATTTAGTTTTGGAAAGAGCTTTTACATGCTTATGATTTAAACTAGCACAATTTAGATCTCAGAATTCTACCATCTCATTTCTACCATCTCATGACATTTCTGCATAAAGAAGACCTGAGATCTTAATAAGGATATTTTACTACCCTTACTTAGAGGGAAGCACAAAGCAATATATGAACTAGGACTCTAAATATAGGTTCACAGAATACATTAACTTAAAACATGGTTAGCTAGATTGTTGTTGTGTTGTGCAAATCCAGACAGTGCCATCAGTTTATAATTTAGTACAAATGGAATATGGTTCATCATAGGTTGGCATTCAAATAAGCCAATATAGTCATCAGTTCTATGGAACCAGGCTTGTTGTCAGGTGGTTTTCCAATATAAAGATGGGGTGAATAGACAAGCTTTGGTTCAATAGTACCCAAAACAAACCATAATAACATCAAAATGATAATGTGTGTGTGATTCTGATGCAAGCACATAAAATGTGCCTTTGGCATGATGATGGCAGTGCATGGTGTGTCCATGTGTGTCAGCATTTGCCCCCTTATGGATGTCCTTGCTTTGGTCAGAGGGCAGCCAACTGACCTTTAAAACAGAGTATAAAACGCTGTTTGAAAGTGAGACAACAGCAGCAAGAACTGAAGGGCTTACACTGCAAACGTTACAGAAATCTAGGCCATATGCAAATTAGGTGAACTAGTTTGAACAAAAAAGATATTTTAATGCAAAAAAAAAAAATGGAAACAATCACAAGCTTTGTTCAATGTATAGCAAAGAAAAAGGCAACTCCCCAGGTGCTAGACTCCTTATTTTGCATTAATATTCCTCTGCGCTTGATGGGGAAAGGCCAGATACTAAATTCAGAGGGAAGGTTTTAAACATATCTACTACGCTTCCTTCCATACCTCCATGCTGTGGCTTCTGAAATCCTTAGCAAATATTTCTCTTGTCCCATAGTCTTCTCCCATGGCAGAACTCCACACTCTCTCTTCTCCTTATGTTCTGTCAGCCCAAATACCTGACCACCTAGCTCTAATTTCCCACTTTCCAAAGGCCATCTCCAATCACTTCACAAATCCTTTCTTCCTGAAAGGAAATAATGGTTGTTCACTTTCACATTTCCTGGGTTCCATGTTTCTAATTCAAAAGGAATAGAGGAAAGAGTGATGCTGCATCAGTTAGTTGCAGCCACCAGCAGAGAGGCCTCATTGCTTCACTTAAGGTACAGGTAGTCCTTGCTTACTGACTCCTCATTCAGCAACTCTTTGAAGTTACAACAGTGCTGAAAACATAACTTTACAGCCAATTTAAGATCATTTACGATCTTTGCAGCATCCCTCAGTTACATGTTGCCATTACAGGCAGTACACGTCCTATGCCTGACCTGTGGTTTCCTCCCTGCCCTTGCAGAGCAGAGAGATTGGAGAGGAAGGGATTGCAAGAGAGTAAGGTGTTCATTTTTCTACACATTGAAAACAATGCAATCGTGCCTGCAGCCCAGGGCTGAGAGCCACAGGCATGCTACACAAACAATTTACAGTACTCTCTTGAAATCCTTTCCTCTCCAATCTCTCTGTTCTGCAAGGGGGGAAGGGAGAAAAAAGGCAAGCAATTTCTATAGGCAATCTCTCCTTTGCCTGACCGTTTTCCTGCACCCACCCCTGCAGAATGGAGAGATTAAAGAGGAAGGGATTTCAAGAGAGTAAGCTGCTTGCTCTTCTACACATCAAAAGCAATGTGATTGTGCTGGCAGCAGGAAAGGTATGAAACTGAGTAGTCTTCTCTCTTTCCAGCTGGAAAGCATAGTCATGGTCACATGATTTCCCACTTAGTGACCAATTTGCTTAGTGGTGGTGTTTTGGTCCCAATTAGGGTTGTTAAATGAGGACTACATATATTCCTTTCTGGTTCTACAGATTATTCTGTGTTTTGTCTGAGGTGGGGCAGTGCTTCTGGGGAACATAACAAGGTCCTCAAGACTGTAAGACTAAGTACAGGTAGTCTTCAAGTTCAATGGCAATTGGGACAGGAATTTCTGTTGCTAAGCAATACAGTTGTAAAGCATGGCATCACATGACTGCATCACTTAGCAAAGGCAATCCCTGCAGTACTCATTGCTGTCATTAAGCAAGGATAATGAGTCATTAAATGAGCACCTCCTCAGAACTTCCTGCTGGCTTCCAACAACCAAATTCAGTGGGGAAGCCAGCAGGAAGTTGCAAGTGGCTCGCAAGCAGGCCAGCAGGCAGGCAAGTGGCCGCTGCCAGTTTGGCGAGGGTGTGCAAGCGGCCAGGGAGAGTGTGTTGGTGGCCGGTGAGGCATGGTGTGAGTGCAGAGAGACTGGGGGAGGGTACATGGGTGGGGGAGACTTACCTGAGCAACTTGCGACCTTCCTTGCCAGCTTCCCTATTGACTTTGCTTGTGGGGAAGCTGGCAGGGAAGGTCACAAATTGTGATCATGTGAACGTGGGATGCTGCAACCATTGTAAGTGTGAGCTTGTTGCCAAGAGCCCAGATCATGATTACATGACCGTGGGGGTGCTGGGATGGCCAGAATTCCAAGGACTGGTCATAACCACCGCTGGTTCAGTGCCATCATAACTTCAAACAGTCGCTGAACAAGTGGTCGTTAACTGAGGACTACCTGTATACAAATTCAGTGCTTGCAATAAAACCACTTGTAGCTGATAGGAAAACATGCATCAAGAAACTGCTTTTCAAAACATACATTTAAATAAAAAACACTGGATAGAAATTATGTAAACTTAATACGGTGGTGCCAATTCACAATTCAGGAGAGAGATCAAATTCTATCTGCGTGTTAAAAATACAAAAACAAATCCTCCTTGATGATGCAGACCAAGAATTCCAAAGACAGAAGATGATGGTATACTTTTTCTACTGTTGTATTAGCTTTTCATATCTCAAGTTTTGGGTGTGAAGGAACATTTAAGCATTGTTCTGGATCTGTATCCAAAGCAATTTAATTGCAGAAGGACTGAACACTATTCTTATTTGAATGTCTGAATGGATTCTAGATTCAGTGTTTTAGTGATGACTCCTGTTTTTTTTTAATAGAAGCCTGCATCAAAATGCCTCTCTATGGAGAGGCAATCAATTCTTACGAGAAAAAGTTAGCCATGGTGGACATGTAATAGAGCTAAAAAATTCTGGACTCAAATATATTAATTCAGAAGATTTTGAAGATTAATATATGATCAAAACCAGAGACATTTCTTTTGGGGCTGATGGATAAACAATTGGAAAAATCTCATGGACTCTAGTTTTTATATATGATAAATGCGAGACTTTTATATGCTCAAAGGTGGAAAGACTCAATATTACCTACGATGGAAGAACAGATTGTAAAGTTGATGGAGCTAGCTGAGATGGCGAAATTGACAGCTTTGATTAGAGAAAAGACATTCGATAATCTTAATGCTAATTGGAAGCCCCTTATGGACTTTTTGCTGGGAAACAGAAAAGAATGAAGTTATGATATATGGATTTGATGATTAGTAAAATCAATAGATTATAGAAAAAATGGCTGCTAAGTTGAAATCTTAGAGTTTAATGTATGTTTTACTTTTATCTGCTGTAAAAGAAGTCAGAAGTCATTTTTTGTATTTCTGCTTCTTTCTTTTTTTGCACTTTTGCTTTCTTTCTTTCACTTTATTCTTTCTTTCCTTCTATTCTCTTTCTTGATTATTAGTTCTTGTTAGTTTTTATCTTTGTTTTTAAAAAAATTAATAAAGTTATTATAAAAAAGAGAAAAACTCTTCATCACCACTCTGATGAAAGAAGAAGCATTATGGAGGCTTCTGGTTACAGAAGTCTGAGAACACTTTAGAAAAGTGATAGCCAGCAATTCTTGAAAGCTTGAAGCAAACAGTGTATAATCAAAGCACATAACTGGATTGTTTCCTATTCAGTGGACCTGAGAACAAAAGAACACAAAGCCCAACAACATTATGGAGTTCTCACTTTAAACTGAATTGAGAAAATAGAGATGGCATGATATGCTTGTATGTACACATGCTAGTAAAATAATGCTTAGGATTCTTCAATTCAGAATAGAGACCTACAGGGAAAGGGAAATGCTGATGTTCAAGCTGATTTTAGAAAAGGCTGAGGAACAAGAAATATTTTTGCTGACGCATTCTGGATAACTGAAAAAGCCAAAGAATATACCAAAGAAGTCAATATGTGCTCCATTACAGTAATTACAGGAAAGCTTTCAATTTTGTCAAGCGTGTCAAGCTATGGAATGATTTAGGAAGATGGAATTCAGGTATATCTATACCTAAAAAGATCAGAATCATTTGGGTCATGGTTTTCCCTGTGATATTCTATGGAAGTGAAAGTTGGATTCTGAAGAAGCAGGATAGAAAGAATATTCATGCTTTTTTTAATGAAACGTTGAGAATACAGGTAGTCCCCAGGTTAAGAACACCTGGCTTACAGATGACCCATAGTTAAGAATGGAGCCTACTGTAGCAAAATTCAAGTTAAATACACAATGGTTCGAGTTAATTACACAATACTACTTATACAGTATTATACAATAATACTGTTTCAGTTTACATAAAAATTCAACTTAAAAACAAACCTCAGGAACGGAACTCATTCTTAAACTGGGGGCTACCTGTACCATGGATAGCCAAGAAAACAAACTGATCATACAATAAATCAATCCAGAATTCTCACTCAAGGTACAAATGACTAGTCTCCGATTATCATATTTTGGACACATCATGTGACGATCCAGGTCCATTGAGAAGTCCTTAATTCTAGGAAAGGTGGGGAAAAAAAAGAAAAGATGACCAGCATCAAGGTGATTGGACTCGAGTACAACAGTGATGCGTACACCATTGGGAAACCTGAAGAACCAGGCTGGGGACAAACCATCCTGGAAAAGTCTATATGGTTGCTAAGAATTGACACCGACAAGATGGCAGTAATAAGATTGCTAGGTATAGATTCACCAAGACTTGCACTTATTACCCTGTTAGTTACTGCTATACACCAAGAGATCTGAGCAGCCTCTAAATTCTGAAATAACTGAAGCAATCTGATATAGGAACCTCAATTAGTACCCAGAGTTGTTGGGAGTCGGGTGGCATATACATTTAAATAATAATAATATAAAGTGAGATTCATTCAATGTCAGGACTAAAGCAAGCAAAATGCTTATCTTCTGACCCCCCCACCCCCAAATACACAAAACCCACCTAAGAGACAAGGGTAAGTGAAAAAATATGGCTGAGAGCTTTAAAACAACCCAGTATACATGAGGCTTAAAAATGCTGTAGCGTCAATCCACTTGCTGCAGAGCAGAGACAACAGCTAAATGGTAAAATACTGATCAGTATACAGAACAGTTTGCATTTACTATCAAGGTAAAAGTAACTTACAAAGAAAGTTTAGGAGAAACACCTCTGATTTTGCTAGACAGAACTGAGCTCTTTAACACATAAAGCTCTTTTATGTGTTAAAGCCCCTAAACAAAGTAGGAATCTGGATTCATTTAAAGTTTAATATCTGACTTTTCAATACAAGATTTGCAAAAGCAATGGATGATGTCACTTATCTCTAACACTCTAACATTGTAATCAAGAGCCAGGCACCAAAGTACCCAGATTGTGATCATGTGACCATGGGGGTACTGCAATGGCCAGAACTTCAGGGACCGGTCATACTTCCATTTTTTTCAGCACCACCATAACTTTGAACTGTTACTGAACGAATGGACATAAGCCGAGGAATACCTGCATTTGTTCGTTCAGGCTTCTCCCCGCCCCCACCCCCTGCCCAGCTTTTGGTTATCAGTTTCCCAAGCCTCCCTGTTCTTCTCTACCTATTGGTTGTGAGCATTTCACCCATACTTGATTGCATTCTGCTTTGTTTACCATTTCATATGTGTGTGCATATGAATCTTGCAAAGGGAATAAAAAAATCTTAATGTTTGAAGTTTACAATGTTTGTGTTTCTGTTGGCACAGCAATCAGGTAAAGAAGTTTAGGGATGGAGGAAAGAGCCACTTACATTCTGAACATCACAAAGAAAAATAGTATGGTTAAAAAGACTTATATTTAGAGATTCACTATATTCTGTTTGGCCTCAAAATATGTTGGGGCTTTGTGTACACATCAAGTAAACTCTTGGTGAAAGCTCTGAGTGCTTGTAAACACCCCCTTCCTTTGCCCCTAGGCTAAAACACTTAACTTGAAGCAAGTAAAGCAGAAGTGGGAAGATGCTCACGCTCCTGATGTGAGCTCCTGATGAAGTGTATTTTCTCTAACAAATCTGAAAGTCCTGTTGGAAAGTGATGTCAGCGGCACCATTTTTATTATAAAAGCCTTAATCAGAATGAGAAAGGTATTTCATTTATGGGTTACATTCCACACTGCTCAGTGCTTTCTCTTGCCCCAAGATAAACTTATGTGAAAAGAGGTAGTATTTTGCAGTTCTGTTTATGCTAATCCTATCAATGAGCATTTGAGGAGGGCTATTTGACTCTATATGAAAACTGACCTTACTCAAACAGTGGCAACATTTATATTCAACTCTATTTGTATTGTTCAGGAACATACACTTATTGTCTAGGCCAAATGCTAATCTGAGCGCAGAAAGGTTTGCTTTTTTTCTAATATTGGTAACATTTGGGTAGTTGTAGTATCAGCCTGGGACTGGGAAGACTAGGTTCAAATCCATACAAAACTATAGAGCTCTAGTGATTTTTGTCATTCATTCTCATTACAAAGTTCTTCACAACTTCGCTATTATGGGAATCCCTCTTAAACTTCCAGAGTTATAGTATAATTTTTAATTAAAATCTATGAAAAATAATTTGTACTCCTTTGACTGAGGGCAGGTCATGTTTTAAAAATCTATTTTTGAAAGGCTGCAGGCAAACCCATATTAATATTGCAGCAACAGAAATAAAAAAAGCAGTTAGCCCAAAGTTAAGAACCAATCTACCAGCTAGGCATATTCTAGTCCCATTATTGTAATCATATAATAACCAGTAATTAATAATAATTAAAGATTATATGTATCAGTTTAATTTCATAAATGCAAGAGGTGATGATTAAGGCAGATGTGAGTACTTTCCATTGTTGGTTTCCTAATTTTATTTGCCTCTTTTCTCACAATGATGTGGTATATTACAGTAGATTGGGGGCCAGTTGCAGGAAGAGCCAGGAAAAGGGAAGAGTTTTTTGGTTTTTTAATACATTTATGAATGGATGTATTACTCTGCTGTCTGAAAATATAGCAAGAAGAATCTATGTAAGCCAACCAGTAGATTGAGTATGAACTTCAAAGAGACCAGAAAACAGTGCCTCATTCAGCCAATAAAACATACGTTTCAGCTATATAACTATGTAAATTACATATGCTGAAATGCATGACTGAAGTCCAAAAGGAGCAGAATAACTTTTTATTTTCAATTCAAGCTCTTCATTTAATAGGTATACATAATGTATTTCTCTGGATTACTAAGCATTGTCTAAAGCTTGGTAACCAACTAAGAGAAACCAATTACCAACAAGGGAGTTATAAATAAAACCATAAAGTATTCATCTGATCCATAATTCATTGCTAACAGACATCCCACCATCTGGAGTGGGGATGAATGTGCAACTCAAGCATCAGATGGCTTGTGATGAAGGTCCGACATGTAAAAAATGGATGTCAATGTTGCAAATGATTTCATGTGCTATCTTATTTCTGATAACTCTTTAGTCTTGCATATGAGACTAAATTTATTTATTTTTTATCAATAATTCTAATGTGGACATATAGAACATGTAAGCAATAGAAATATTGTATTTATAGTCTGGAAATTATGGTACTTTTAAACATAGAAGGAAGACTTAGAATATTTTCATCAAATACATTACACAATGATTAACATATTGCTCTATGATTTGAGCCTTGAGAATGACAGTGGGGCAAGCAAGCAAGCTAGCTCTCAGGAGTGATCTATTAGCTCCTGAGATTGATGTATTAGCTCTCCCCTGCCACCTTATATTATTTCCATACCACCATGTTCACACTTCAATTTGTAGAGAACAACAAAGTGTGGAGGACAGAAGAGGCAGGGCCAACATATTCAGACCAACTCCGCCTATAGGGATCTGAACATCAAAATAGGATACTTAGAACCCTATAACAAATTTCTCTCATACACCAGCCTCACCTTTCTCTACTATCACATGACCAACTGTTTCAAAAAGTCCTTTCAGGAAAAGTAGTTTGTGATATA
Organism: Liasis olivaceus; assembly: GCA_030867105.1. NCBI lineage: Eukaryota > Metazoa > Chordata > Lepidosauria > Squamata > Pythonidae > Liasis > Liasis olivaceus. The sequence goes on from CM061351.1 coordinate 65,483,784, forward strand.
AAGCACTGATTTAAAATTTTTATTTTATTTTATTGATTTTAACTTCAATAAATGCATCACAACTAAATAACTGGAGAAACATAAATCCATTTTTGGGATTTTGTTGTTATATATTACTTTAGTCTGTACTCAATGTAATGCACAGTTCTGAACAGTAAGATTCTGCTGCATCTTCCAAGACTGCATCATCTTACCCACAGGCGCCCTCAGTGTTTTTGCTTGCATTTTGAATGTTCTCACCCTGAAATTAGTGAGATGCCTACTATTATAGCTTTCAGTATCTCTTGGACCATCGTTTTCACCTTCCCTGGACAAAGGTAGGATGAATGGTTCTCTCCGGTTTGTTTTTCATCCCACATCTTTTAAATGAAGATATATTTGATGTAGTTGTTATTATAGCAAACTACCATGAGATGAGATTGTATGGAAAGTTATGTAAAATATATACTAAAGAAATAAATGCTACACCATCAGTGGTATTTGCTTGGCAGACATTTCTGCACATATTTACTGAATATTACAAATGCCTACAAAAAACTACAGTGGATCTTTTCATTTTCCAATGTAACAATACTGTATATCAGTAAAAACTGCAAAGCAAATTATTTATTATATTTAGCAGAGGTAGTTCTTATAAATACACAAAGAGGAGTCAAAGGCCTATCGGGTTAATGGTTTTTCTACTTTGCACATATTAATCAGATGTTTGTGGCTATAATGGAATTTTGAGCTGACCCCAGGGACAGGAAAGAAATGAGCAAGCCATTAAGGGAGGAAGAAATGAATGAGCTGTTCAGGAGAGACCTGCAGAAAAGGTTATTCAGTCCTGAGAAGAGGTAAGCATGAGAAAGAAACTCAAAATAACTTCACCTTGATTTTTTTTAGTACACAATGGGACATACATCATCAATAATCAACAATTAAGTCCAAATAGTACAATGAACCAATAGAAAAAACAAAACACAAAAAGTTAAAGACATAAGTGCCAGGAAAAATTCAGCTACAAGGATCATGTGCCATGGGAAGTAGTACAAGTCTTTTATATTAGTTTTTGCCCACCCCAGAGCACGAGAAGAAAGGGAGGAAAAATGCTTTTCCATGTTCTACTACCTTTGCATTATTATCTCTTCTGTCCCTCTCACTCATTTTCTGAACGAAAAAGCAATAAAAAGCTTGGGACATCCAACAGAGCTACTTCTCACAAGAAGTCTACATGCCTCCAATCCATTATGGTCAACCTGTTGTTTCTGACAAGATTATTTCCATAGTAGTTAAAACATGCTAAAACACCTTCGGTGATCATAAATATAGCCAGATTCAATTACTGTAATTTCAGGTGCAGAAGGTGGGAGTTCATATTTTAAATTCTATAAGGTCACTTGGAGGGATAATTTGAAATCAGGACACAGCACTCCATTTCGAAACAAAATACTGAAACTCCATCGTGTAATTTTGCTTGCAACGTATTGCTTAGATTGGAATAAGCAGCTAGGAAATTGATAAGTTTTTTTTTTTCCCTATCCTGAGGGTAGCATATAGCACAACATCTTTTGAAGTGAGAATCACTAGGAGTTACAATACAGGTACAGCTGTCCCTGAAAATAGTATGCATTCCCTCCTCCTGCTACTGCTCCTCCTCTTCCCCTTCCTCATGGATGGCGATAGCTGCATCGTGATGCTGTTTTACAAATGCCATTAGCTAGACGTTTACTGGGAAAAGAAGAAAAGATTCATTTTGACACTGCACATCCTTTCCATGTGGCCACTAGAAAGCTGGAATTCACGTCCACTGCGGGAATTAGCTCACTCCTTTCTCCTTCCTTCCCTCTCTCCAACAGTAGTGTCACAGGCTTAGCACCTTCTTGAGAAATAACCAGTAGGGAGTGAAGGATACTGTTATGCACACATTATTTGTCAGATTTCCAGGTAAATAGAAATAAATGCTTATAGAAATCAGCACGCTAAGGATCTCACCTAGTTTTTAACACTAATGCTTCTGAATGCAAAGACAGACTTGATATAATGTAGATAATGTGTATTGAAATTCCCAAAGTCAGAGAGATGGTCAGGAATGAGACTGAGTAGAGTGTTTCTTTCCTTATAAGAATAAGGAGTTAGCAGGCCAAAAACATGTGATTTAAGGTGCAATATATCAGTTTTTGCATATGTTAAATTATACAAGTGTATGCAGATTAACTAAGCATTTTTTTAATCAGGTGCAGAAAAAAAATCTGTCTAATCTGCAGTTTTTCTTGGCACTGAATTTCCCTTTTATAACACAAAGTGCAGTCTGTCATGGGGGAAAGCCAGATTTTATCTCTGAACCTGCCAGAAATGTATTAGATTCTGTACTTCTCATCTTACTGTCCACTGAAATGAATACAAGCTGAATATTGAACAGAAAATCATAGATTAAATAACTTTTTTTTTTTTTCATATGAAAGCCATTACTTGACTATATCAGCTGCTCAGTGTGACTGACCAATTTCTAATCAATGTAATTTATCAGTTTCCTGTAATATTTTTCAGGTCATGGAATGATATTATAACCCTTCTTGTTGGCATCTCAAATATACTTTAGGTTTTTAGTTACATCACAGGCATACTGCAGTCCAAAAGGAGTTTTACATTCAGCTTTAAAGTGAAATACATATTGATAGACTCACTTATATAAAGGAAATTATTTTTATAATAATTTTATTAAACATTACAATTAAAAACATAAAAACGAATACAAAAGAAAAAAAATAGTGCAGAAAAGAGGAAAAAATAGAAAGAAAAATAGAAAAGAAAGAAAAATAATATAGTAAAGCAAAGCAAAACAATATAAAGAAATGATTTCCCCTTTCATTACAAGTATAAACAATTTTAGTAACTTATCACCTTCTCTTAAAATACAACAAATGATCTCTTCTTTCCATATCCCATCTCTTATCTATAAACAAATTCTTAAAGCCTCATCGTTCAGTTGTGGTCAGCAAAAGTTCATTAAGGTTTCCAGAAATAACACCATATCTATTTTAACCTTGATAAAATAAACTAACTTTATATTCCTTCCTTCTACTTTTAACAATCTTGATCCTTAATCGTTTCAAATAATGTCCTAGAACTTGATTTTTCATTTTTTTCTTTATCCCTTCTCACAAAATCCTTCAAAACTTTAACAAGTTTCTTTTATGAATCCAATATAGGAAACTTATCCAGGTCATACTTTTGGTTTGTTATTTGTATATCCCTTTTGATTATTAAGACATCAGTCAGTTTCATTTGTATATCCAGTGTAGCATCTTTTTCCATATCATTCTTGTAGCCTGTCATTTTTAAATCTATTCGCAAATCAGTCTCAGTCTTGTCCAGTAAAACTTATTCCTCTTCCATAACATCTTTGAAACACAGTCTATCTATAATGGCAGACTCTCTTAAAGTTAACTTCTGCATCCATTGTTCACAAATATCCTTCAATACATTCAATGTTAAAGTATTTTGCTCCATTCTGTATTAGTCAAATTTAAGTGTTCTTCTCCTTTAATTGTAATCTTTAGTTCTTTCTGGTTCCCTCTAGTGTCCAATCTTCAAAGTCCCATCCTATCATTTTTTTTTAAGAATTCAAAACAATAGTATTTTCCCATATAAAAGATTCTTATAATTAATTTCAAAATCTTCTTTCAAGTCTATCTGGACCCTTAGTCTATTTGTAACTTTCCAAAATCAATGTTCTGATCACTCTTTTGCTTATTCCAAAAAGGGAAAAAAGAGATTTTTTTAAGTCCTTAAACTTGTAGTTAAAACTTGTTTCCTTAGATTGAATGAAACTCACCCAGTGCTGTAAAACTTGTCGATCCAAAGGTTCCTAATAGCTAAAAAGCAGTTAAGAAGCAATTTCCAAAAGTGATTAGGAAAGAAATTATGCAAACCCAGTGTCCTTTTAAAAGCGCCGGCCATGGTTTGAGCAGGGCGGCTATTCCGTCATCTCCCAGAGCTCTATATTTGCCAGAGACCACTGTCTTGTGTTCTCCTCATGAGGAGCAATTGTCTGGAGCACTTGTGGGAGATTTCAAGTCTTCTCCTTGTCCAGAAAGGAATTATGAAGAGCCAGGCTACTCGCTGGCTCTTCATTCCACTGTGGTCATTTGCTCTATTTTTAGTAGAGCCACCTTCAGTTCACCATTTCTTCCCTGGAAGTGGGAAGATATGGACCTACTCTGAAATGAGATTATAATACTAAGGATAATTCTTCATAAATTAGAAAAAAACTAAGGACTGGTAAGCAGAGGAACAAATTTCAAGCCTCTGATGCCCCTTGTAACATGTCTGTTCTCTCATTTATACTGAAAATATGAGCAACCAATGGATATGCTGAATGCATTTTTTTTCACATGTAAAATTTGTGGAATGAGAATTGTTGTGGGTGTTCTATAGAATTGCTGAAAAAGGAAGCTTCTTGTAAGCATACATTCTGATCTACCCCATGATAATTTTTGTATGATGGTCATCAACCTATTCTTATTGCTACAAAAAGCTACCAAAATACTTATGGAAATGAAAAGATGAACCATAACTACAAGGAATAACTTTGACTTATCAGTGGTTACAATTGTTTGAGATTTTATTATCCAGCTGTTTCTTTAATACTGTATTTCAAAATTGCTATTATTGTTTTTTATGACACAGCTTTCCAACTAAATTATTAAAAAGGAGTGCCACTGAAATCAATGAGAATATTAATCATGATGAGTAACTGAAGTCCTATTAATTTCAGTGGGATATAGTTATGACTTAGGATAAATGCTACCCATGAATTCCAGAAACAGCTGGCTTAGAAAGGTAGCATATAAATATATTAAAGGAATAGATTTAATATAATACAAATAAAGTACCATTTACATTCTGACACAAGTAATATGTTATTTTATTACAGTTTTCAAAGCATTCCTTATTTCAGAGCTCTTCAAGTACTGCAATATAATGCAGTTTTGTTTTGTTTTTCTTCAGTCTTAATCCTTTGACAAAGAATAGAAGAAAAGCTGGACTTTTCCAGTGCCATAAAGAGGGAAAAATATTTCTCCAGAAGGATAACTTGAATTGGTCCTCCCAGATGATAGTGAATGTTATGAACAAAACAGGTTTGAAGTCCAGCATTTTATAATAGAGAACTCTGATATTATATAATGTTATATACAAAAGACATAGATGCCCATGTAACACTGCTGCTCTGCAAGCTGCATTAGTTGGCAGTGGGATTCAGGTGCAGTTCAAGGTGCTGGTTGTCATTTTTAGTGCCATCATCAGATAGGGCCTGGTTACTTGAAGGATCACCTACCTTCATTTTTTCTGCCTGTCCAGTAAGATCAGATACAGTGGGTGTGCTCTAGGTCCCCTCAATTAAATAATGTCATTTACTGGGACCTAGGAAGTGTGCCTCTGACCCGGCACCTGCCCTCTGGTATATCTATTCAGAGATTGTATGGCTGTCTCCCTAATGCTGTTCCAGAAGTCTTTGCAAACCTGGCTATTCTTCCAGGCCTTGGGGCAAGGTACATGCTAAGCCCCTGGCCCCTAGGTGTTATATTATTTTTTATATTATGTTATTTTTAATTTATGATTGGGTGTTTATGACTTGTTTCTTGTTTTTTCTTGTTCTTGCTTTAGCCATCCTTCCTTCCTTTCTGAGGAAAGTGAAAAACAAAGAAACGCAGAGTGTAATGGTATAATGTTCTAGAGAAAAAAGAAGCCAAGGCATTTACCTAGGTTTGTTTTCACCATCATTCTGTTTCTTTATTATGTTTAGTTTCAGCCACAGCTAAGCCTTGATAAAATGAAAGACTGAGCAGGTTTAAAAGCAATAGTGACAGTGGTAATACAAAACTAGATAGCCAACCGCACCCACTCCCCAATATTACCTGTGACAACCTGAGTAAGAACCGATGGGGAAAAAATCAAAGTTTCCCATGACTCTCACAGTGAACCATTTATTCAAAGAACATACTGGCAACAAAATAGAATGAAATTTAACTACAGATTTTTATGACCTTTAATAAAAGATACTGGTGATTATTTTCCAACCACAGCTTTGGGGCATGACATATTATTCAACAAAATACTCTTTTTTTGAAACCGATTCCTTCAAATGTGATTAAACCAAGAAAAATAATTTCATGACTCTATACTTCGAAAATGATAAAGCTGCCACCCAACTATATTTCTCCTCAAATATCATATTTCTATCCTTATTCTTGGCTATCAAGTTAATTTATATATTCATTTCTGTGTGAAATCTTTCTTTCATCTTTTTATGTAAAGTGTGGGTAATAACTGACAAAATATGATAAAAAGCGTGGATCCAGAGATAGCCAGTAGAGGTGCTGTTGTGCACAAATTGCACTGGAGTAACAAAAGACTTTCCACAGCATAGGAAGTTGGTTCAGAGGCTGGACTGAAGTAACCTACTGCCCTAGCATGCAGAGCTAAAGGAAGATGGTAGACCTATCCTTCAACAAAAGCTATTGAGCAGGATGTTTCCTAGCCTTGGTGTTGCATAAGCATGCATTTTAATAAGTTGTACAAGACTCTATACAATCTCTTGTACCATGTCTTATGCAAACATCTGCTATTAGGGATACTCTGCTGGGTTTCTGTTTTCTTTTCTCACACAAAGATCTCGTGCTTGTCAGAATGTGTGCTTCCACCTATAAAACTACATTTTTGGAAACAATACTTCTTTTGTAAAAGAGACCACAGTAAAAATCAAAAACTAAAAATTTTAAGCTAGCATGCTCTATGTTCTGACTGTATCTAATAGCGATATTCTATGCAAGATGTGCACTAAAACAACTAAATACATTTAATATTTTTTCCTTTTCAAACAGTGGTTGTAAACACATTAACTGCTATGTTAATGGCTTTTGAAAAAAAATTAAATATATCTGAATTTCATCATTCTTTCTATTAGCAAGTGATAATATTTGCATGTTTTCCATTTTATGAGAATTTGAAGGTGAAAATCTATTTTGTATAAGCTTCTGCATGATTTGTTAATAGAAGCAGCAGCATTATTTTTATTGCGTGGTTTAGTAATGCATGTTCTTTAATCCAAGGGGGAAAAGAGAGGAAAACATCCTCTTTACTGAAAGGTACATTGTTATTTCAAGCAGCTTTCTGTTATACAACTTCTAACCTGGCAAAGGATCACAGCCTACACCCTCTTCAGAACCTAGTTATCCCATGTGAAATTGCACTTACCTGCCTGGTTTGTGGTTACATTGACTGAAACAAATTGCCGTGCAGCTGGACTCTTGTCGGACACACCATTCACTGCCTCAATTTCAAAGGTATAGTTTGTATGAGCAAGCAGGTCTACCATCATCACAGAGGTGTTTTTCAGGTCGCTTTGTTGTGGAAGATACCTGACATGACTGCCACATGCCTCACAGAGCCCTGAGTGCGAGTTGCACTTCTTGCATGCAATATAATAAGACACATCTTTCCTTCCACCAGTATCAGCAGGAGGAATCCATTCCAGAAAGACACTAGTCTCGTTAACATTTGAGATGGCACTCCGAGGAGCAGAGGGGGGTCCTGGTATGTAAAGTGAGAAAAATATACAGTAAGAATCAGATTCAAATCCCAAGTTCCTATCTAATATTTTCAAAGATAAAAGAATTATTAACCAAATCCTCTATAAGGATTGGAGCTATTTGGATCCCAGACTGGAAACACCTCAGCATCCAACACTTTCGCATCTGCGTTCAGAGATTAAGGCAGGACTTTCCAAACAGGGCAATGGGAAATCCAGTAGCCTACCAACAGCCTAGCTATTCTTTTAGGACATGGCTAATTTACCAATATATTTCAAGTTTACAAAGCAGGAATATTCCTTAACAATGAAAGCAAACATTCAAATAATACTCCCCCAAAATTTGTCCTGTTTTCCTAAATATTTTCTTCCTTTGTTAAAAAGACGTCTGGTTTTCTACCTATTCTCAGTGTTTTAGAATTACTTTAAAAGTTTATTGGTGTTATGTTTGAACTTCCTTGTTGTGAGAATGCCACAGTTAAGGTTGTTTTCTGTTATTCTTCTCTGCATTACACTGCAGCTTCTTGGGATGTTCATATATTCTGCTCTGCAAACACACTATCAGAATTCTCTCATAAAGCATTCGTTTAGGACTGAATGGAAGCAGGGGAAGCCAGAGGGGAGGCAGCCAGAGAGGTGATTATACAAGGAAAGTTAGAGCATTCATATGTGTTCTCAGCTACCTTAGACCTCAAAGAAGTGCCACAATTGTGCACACAGTGCAAAAAATCCACCAAAGTTTCCTTCTTTGAAAAGAATTGTATTAGTAATTTCTTTTCAGTCACATGCTTTCTAGCATGCGATACTTCAGAAAGCAGTAAGAACAGTAAGTCTACTTAACAATTCCAGAAGAAGAATGCATTGTATCAATAAGTCCTGTCTGAAATCAGCCTTTGTTTCTGAACGTAACACCAAGTAACCTATCTCTCGAATACCTATGATCTTGCTGTGAGCATGTTAGGTCTGCCCTGCCTCAGAGATGACTGCTACCCAATTTATATGAAGCATTTACACATACACCACATAATAGTAGTGCACTATAAGGGGAAATTGGAATGAATTAACTATGGGCCCAAATTTACATGTTTTTTCCAATGAGCAGTATGGCAAATTCAGCCAGAAGCAAATGGGAGCCTTGAATTCTAAGCTGCAGCTAAAGTAACAAGGCAATAACAAGATAAGTGAAAGTGTTAACTACAAGAATGCAAGGTAGCCATAGAAGCTTACAAGTGCTTAGAGGACTATTAGCATTAAGCGCTCCGATCCAAATTTCCTTTGATAATGGTTATGCTAAAATAACTAGTTATAATTCTAAGATTCTTTATTTAAATTGAAGACCCTATTATGTAGGGGAAGTATGATTTCATTTATCCATCCCTCCTTAAATATTTTAATGTGTATAAGAATTAACTCAGGTTAATGTTATCAATCACAATGACTGCTATGGCATATTGCATCATTGTTAATTAACTGTAACTGGATGTAACTATTCAAATGAAAGTAACGATTTGCATAACACTATAAAAAGCTTTTATAGCCCCGCCCTCTTTCAGGTCTTTACTTCCTGACCTCCAGTACTGAATCTGTCAATAAATCAATATATTCTTCAATGTAATTGGTCTTTGGTTTTAAAGCCCTTTTAAGGGAAATATTTCTCCTTCGGCATACACAAAAAAGCAAGCACTAATCTCCATTGGAACCAAGCTGAATCCTTCTATTATCTTCCTTTGCCTGAACAAGGGTCTGAGATGTTAAACTGATGCTCAGAAAAATTCAGCACTCTTTCATATCTTCCATAGAAACAAACTGATATCAGACATACATTCAGCTGGGAACCACAACAAAGCTAAGTTCCCTGGAAAGTATACTTCTATTCTTAATCACATATTTCTTACATTCCCACATAATACTAGAGGAGAGTTTTAAAGCACATTCATATTTACTCTGTTATATATAAAGTATATGAGCATACAAGGCAAAACAAGCAAGCAGGCACCTCTATTGGGCAGCAATGTTATAGGAAGATGCTACAGGTGGATGATCACTTTAAGAATAATGGCAAACACATCATTTTATAACGCAATGGCAAACCACTTCTGTATTTTACCAGGAAAACCACATAGACAGACAAAACAAAGTGACTGATGATGGACCCCTCAGGTTGGATGGCACCCAACATGCTACTGAAGAAGACCTGAGGATTTTTCAGAGTACTAATGGTGTTTATGACATGGCTAGATTAAAGCCTTTGAGATGCAGGAAAAGAAAATCCAAAGCTGCAAAAACAGAATTATAATGGGAGCATGGAGCGTAAGAAGCATGAACGTGGAAAAACTCAACACAGGGAAGGATGAAATAAATCAACTATACTTTGGTGTCTTAGGCATCACTGAACTGAAATGGATTGGAGTTAGACTCTTGCAGTTAAAAGGTCATATGGTTTACTATACAGGACACAAAAAACAGAGAAGGAATGGTGCTGCTTTCATAGTCAGGAAGGATACAGCAAGAACAATACTTGGCTACATTACAATAGGTGACTAAATAATATCAGTTAGACTTCATGGACAACCCTTTAATATGATGATCATCCAAGTTTATGCTCCAACCACTAGTGCAAAAGAAGAGGAAACAGATGAGTTTTATGGTCAAGTTCAATTTGAATTTAACAGAACATGCAAGTAAGATGTGCTGCTTGCAATTGGAGACTGGAATGCCAAAGGTGAAATATTAAGGAGGAAAATGTAGTTGGATTGTATGGCCTTAGAAACTAAAATGAAACAGGAGCGTGACTTATCAACTTCTGCCAATCCAGTTATTTCTTCATTGCTAACACAGTTTCCCAACAACTAGAACAGTGCCTATATACATGATCATCGCCAAACAGATTACATAGAAATCAAACTGACTATATTATTGGTGCATCGAACACCCACTGCCAGATTGCAACTCTTACTTTTAAATGTAAATCACTCTGGATTCTAACTTTCCAGGAGGAGGGAGAAATATCAAAAAGGATTATGGCAACCATGGAGTTACTGGGAAAGTGAAGCTTGAGCCAAAAATAGAGCTGGCCTAGACACGCCCTAAAATCCCAAAGAATCAATCCAGTTTCTGAGCAAAGTGTTGCATTTAAAACACAGTGAGGTACATGGAATAGTGCTCCTAAGAATCTGGACTGTATTGTGTCTAAGGATTTTAGGGGTTTAGGCGGTATATACAACAATCTAAAGGCATTTTACTTTAAATACTCTTATGGCAGCAGGTACATTCTTGCCTCTTCTGGTATGAAAGAAGCCGAGTATAACCTTAGCACAATTATCCGGCAGTGGGTGTTCAACATAGCTCTTCGGGTAGAGCAGGGTATATTAGTGCCCTGAAATTGGCAGTATATAAATCAGAGACCTTTCACACCAGCAAATTTACTCAACATCACCTGTCCATCACACAGTAGAGCTTTTTTTTTTTAGCCCATTTTAATGTCTTGCTCTCTGTAATATTGGAGGGAAGATGTAATAATATCCCTTTTGTAGAATGAATTTGTCACTTTGCCTTGGAGGAACCTGAAACCCTAGCCCATGTGTTTTTTCAATGCCCTTTTTACAATAACTTACTTTCCATCTTCATATTTTCCTTGTCCAATAGAAATATCTTTTTTCCTGAGGACAATCTTATTTGTCCCTTGCTTTCAGACCAGAACTCCAAACTATCAGAAGAGTCACAAAATTTATTTCAGTTGCCACTGAATACTACTCCTCCTCTCTTAACATTTTATGATTTTATTAAAGTATCATTTCATTATGTCATTTTAAGTCTTTTTACTGTGTCTAGGTTTTTATTTCTCCTGTTCCATGTTATTTGTCACTGACTGATGTACAATTTTATTTACATTCACATACATTTACACTTCACATAAAGTCACATAAATATATATCCAATATTTCATAGGCAGAACTTCAGTATTCTATGCTTAAAATATTTTATTAATTTGTTACTTTATTTCTATTACCTAGATTCTCTTCTTGCACTCATTGTATTGTAGTACATTGCTATGCATTGTTATTGATGTTTTAGAAATGTTTTAGGTTTTAGATGTTTAATGTTTTTTCTGGACATTATGTTTTTTCCTCCTATGCCATGGCTTCTTGTGCTCTCCCCCCCCCCCCCCCCTTTAAGAAGCTGACTGTTTAATTTGCTGGTCACTGTAATAAAGACTGCCTGCCTGCCTGCCTGCCTATCATTGGTACAAGGAGGTGGAACAGTTAAGTTATAATAGCAAAGACATGGCTTGAAGCTGACTCTGGAACAGATCATTAACTGCTGATGCACAAGTTCCAACTTATGCTAAAGTGGAAAAAGAAAGCCAACCAGTTTCCACAATATGATCTTGACTCATTTCAAGAAGAATATCAGGAATCACTTTGAAGTCCTGAATCTTATTGATTGCGAACCAAAGCAATTTCTTTGAAATCAAAGATGTAGAGGATGGGTGTGAAAAGAGACTGCCAAAGGCCAAGAAACAAAAGAAAGCAAACTGGATGTCAAAACAAATGGTAGAAATTACCAAGAAGTGAAAAAAAGCCAGACCAAGAAAGACAAAGATCTCAGGAAGGAATTTCACAAAGAATTTCAGAGAACTGTTAGAAGAAACAAGGAGCAGTACTACAACAGTATTAGTAAAGACCTCTCTGCTGCATAGCAACCTTCCTGCCTGGGTTGTTAGAGGCTGTCTTGGGGTTGGCAGTGGAATTCCCCAGACTTATGATTTTGGGGGACTTTATAATCTGCTGTCCCTGGGGCATGCCTCAGAAGTGGCTTGGGAGTTCATGTCTACCATGGCGGCCATGGGCCTATCCCAGATTATTTGCGACCCAACTCGGGACAGTGGTCTCACACCGGCCTTGGTTTTCTTGTCAGTGCAGTGGCAATATAATCTGAAGGGGGGGTTACATCTGTCCCCATTGTCATGGTCAGATCATGTCCTGATACCTTGAGATTTTCCTATGCTACCCCCCTCCACAGGGAAGCGGGACCTATTCCACTGGTTCGCACCCGGTGACTGATGGACCCAACTGGGTTCCAAAGGGAGCTGGGGGTTATACCCAAGGATCTGCTGCACAGTCAAGCGGGGGCTTGGGGCACTACCTGGAATAAGAAAGCAGCCAAGGCCTTGGACAAGATCACACCTGTGCAACCTCTCCTGACCCATCGAGCCCGATACTCCCCATGATTTACAGAGGAGTTGAGGGTCTTGAAAAGGATTAAGAGACATCTAGAGCACCACTGCAAGAAAACAAGGACCGAAACCAACCAAACACAGGCTAGAGCCATATTAAGGGCTACCTTGTGGTAGTAAGAGCAGCGAAATGTCAATATTTCTCTGCTCTTATTGAATCCGCAGAGTGCCACCCAGCAGCCCCGTTTAAGATCACCTGATCCCTTTTGGAAAAGGAGGACCCAGTGGCCCACCTATAGGGCTGTGCTAAGCAGTTTTATGGGCATCTAGAAGATAAAATCGCTCGGATCCATCCCCAGTTGGATACCAAGCATGGGGCATGGCCTATGGAGATGCCCAGGGTATGGACTTACTCTGTTATCTGGGAACAGTTTGATCCAGTTGGACCTGAGGAAGTGGACAGGGTCCTGCGGACTGCAAATGCCACCACTTATCAACTAGAGCCATGCCCCTCCTGGCTGGTTAAGGCTGCTCCGGAGGTGATGTGTGGTTGGGTCCAGGTGATGGTGAATTGATCCTTGAGGGAGGGAGTGTTTCCAGCTGCGTCCCCTCCTCAAGAAATCATTGCTGGATCCCACCATAAAGATTATCCAGTCTCCCACCTCCCTTTTTTAGAGAAGGTGGTGGCATTGCAGCTCCAGGGGATCCTGGAAGAAAAGATTATCTGGACCCTTTTCAGTCAGGTGTCAGGCCCAGATATGGGATGGAAACAGCATTGGTCACACTCATGGATGATCTCTGGTGGGAGCGGGATGGGGGTAGTGCATCCATCCTTGCTCTTCTTGACCTCTCAGCAGCTTCTGATACTATCAAGCATGATATCCTTTTGGTCCAACTTGAGGAGTTGGGAGTGGGTAGCACAGTTTTGCACTGGTTCACTTCCTTCCTCCAAGGTTGGTCCCAATCAGTGTTGATTGGGAGCGAGAAGTCCAGCCCATGGCCCCTCTGTTGTGGGGTACTGTAAAGTTTGGTACTCTTTCCACTCCTTTTTAACATTTACATGAAACCACTGGGTGAGTTCATCCACCACCATGGGATGAGGTATCATCAATATGCAGATGATACCCAGTTATACAGTATATCTCCATCCTGGGTGACTTGAGTGATGCTGTGACCGTTTCATGGTGCCTGGAGGCTGTGGGGGTCCGGAACAATAGGCTTCAGCTGAACTCTGGTAAGATGGAGTGGCTGTGGATTGGAGGCTCCTCTTTATCCAGGAGTTTATCATTTTTGTACTTGATGGGGTTACACTGCACCAGACAGATCCAGTGCATAATCTGAGGGTCCTCCTGGATTCACAACTCCTGCTTGGGGAGCAGGTGGCAGTCATGGCCAGGAGGGCCTTTGCTCAACTTCGTGTTGTGCACCAGCTACGCCCCTTCCTGGATCAGGAGGCCCTCTGGTCAGTCACTAATGATCTGGTCATCTCTCATTTAGACTATTGCAATGCACTCTACATGGAGCTATCCTTGAAGAGTACCTGGAAGCTACAGCTGGTTCAAAATGAGGCCATGTGGGCAATCTTGGGTGCCCCAAGGATGGCACATGTATCCCACTTTGCTGTGGGAGCTGCATTGGGTGCCAGTTTGCTTCTGGGTTCAATTCAAGGTGTTGGTTATCACCTTTAAAGCCCTACATAGCTTGGGTCCAGATTACCTGAGACACTGTCTCACCCCCATTCCATCGACCTGTCCCATCCGGTCAGGTAGAAAAGCCATGTTACGCTTCCCATCGGCAAGAGAACGTTGACTGGTGGGTCCCAGGAGGAAAGCCTTCTCTGCTGTTGCCCCTGCCCTAGGGAATATTCTCCCCGCAGAGGCGAGATGGGCTGCTACCCTCCCAGCTTTCCAGAAGGAACTGAAGACCTGGATCTGCCAACTCACATGGGGTGAGAAGAGATACAACCAACCCTGGGGGTGGCTTGCACCTTGAAGATGTTCCCCGAGTCTAATAACTCCTAGTTAACATCAGTTTCTTGGAAGTATTATATAGGAAACTTGTTGTTGTTGTTGTTGTTCAGTCGTTAAGTCGTGTCCGACTCTTCGTGACCCCATGAACCATATTGCGCCAGGCCTTCCTGTCCTTCACTGCCTCCCTGAGTTTGCTCAGTTTCATGCTCATTGCTTCAGTGATGCTATCTAACCATCTCATCCTCTGCCGTCCTCTTCTCCTTTTGCCTTCAATCTTTCCCAGCATCAGGGTCTTTTCCAAAGAGTCCTCTCTTCGCATTAGGTGACCAAAGTATCTGAGCTTGAGCTTCATTATCAATCCTTCCAATGAGCAATCAGGGTTGATTTCCTTTAAGATTGACTGGTTTGACCTCCTAGCAGTCCAGGGGACTCTTAAGAGTCTTCTCCAGCACCACAGTTCAAAGGCATCAATTCTTCGGCGTTCAGCCTTCTTTATGGTCCAGCTCTCACAGCCATACATTACTACTGGAAAAACCATAGCTTTGACTATGCGGATCTTTGTCGGCAAGGTGACGTCTCTGCTTTTTAATATGCTATCTAGGTTTGCCATAGCTTTCCTCCCAAGGAGCAAGCGTCTCTTAATTTCATGGCTGCAGTCTCCATCTGCGGTAATCTTCGAGCCCAAATAAATGAAGTCTGTTACTGCTTCCATTTCTACCCCTTCTATTTGCCAGGAATTGATGGGCCCAGATGCCATGATCTTAGTTTTTTAATGTTGAGTTTCAAGCCAGCTTTTGCACTCTCCTCTTTCACCCTCATCAAGAGGCTCTTTAGTTCTTCTTCACTTTCTGCCATTAGGGTGGTATCATCTGCATATCTGAGGTTGTTGATATTTCTCCCTGCAATCTTTATTCCGGCTTTTGATTCTTCCAGCCTGGCATTTCTCATGATGTACTCTGCATATAGGTTAAATAAGCAGGGTGACAGTATACAGCCTTGTCGTACTCCTTTCCCTATTTTGAACCAATCGGTTGTTCCATGACCGGTTCTAACTGTTGCTTCTTGGCCCGCATACAGATTTCTCAGGAGACAGGTAAGGTGGTCTGGTACCCCCATCTCTTTAAGAATTTGCCACAGTTTGTTGTGATCCACACAATCAAAGGCTTTTGCATAGTCAATGAAGCAGAAGTAGATGTTTTTCTGGAACTCTCGTGCTTTCTCCATGATCCAGCGAATGTTGGCAATTTGATCTCTAGTTCCTCTGCCTCTTCGAAACCCAGCTTGTACATCCGGTAGTTCTTGGTTCACGTACTGCTGAAGCCTAGCTTGTAGGATTTTGAGCATAACCTTGCTAGCATGTGAAATGAGTGCAATTGTGCAATAGTTTGAGCATTCTTTGGCATTGCCCTTCTTTGGAATTGGAACATAAACTGACCTTTTCCAGTCCTGTGGCCACTGTTGCGTTTTCCAAACTTGCTGGCATATTGAGTGCAGCACTTTAACAGCATCGTCTTTTAGTATTTGAAATAACTCAGCTGGAATACTGTCATCTCCACTAGCTTTGTTGTTAGCAATGCTTCCTAAGGCCCACTTGACTTCACTCTCTAGGATGTCCGGCTCAAGGTCAGTGACCACACCAGTATGGACATCAGGGACATTAAGATCTTTCTTGTATAGTTCTTCTGTGTATTCTTGCCACCTCTTTTTAATCTCTTCTGCTTCTTTTAGGTCCCTGCCTTTTTTGTCCTTTATCATGCCCATCTTTGCACTAAACGTTCCTTTGATATCTCCAATTTTCTTGAAGAGATCTCTAGTCTTTCCCATTCTATTGTTTTCCTCGATTTCTTTGCATTGTTCATTTAAGAAGGCCTTTTTATCTCTTCTTGCTGTTCTCTGGAAATCTGCATTCAGTTGCTTATATCTTTCCCTTTCACCCTTGCTTTTCGCATTCCTTCTTTCCACAGCTATTTGTAAAGCCTCATCAGATAGCCATTTTGCTTTCTTGCATTTCTTTTTCTTTGGGATGGTTTTAGTTGCTGCCTCCTGTACAATGTTACGGACCTCCATCCATAGTTCTTCAGGCACTCTGTCTACCAAATCTAATCCTCTAAATCTATTCATCACCTTCACTGTATACTCATAAGGAACATGATCTAAGTCATACCTGAGTGGTCTAGTGGTTTTCCCTACGTTCTTCAATTTAAGCCTAAATTTTGCAGTAAGAAGCTCATGATCTGAGCCACAGTCAGCTCCTGGTCTTGTTTTTGCTGTCTGTATAGAGCTTCTCCATCTTTGACTGCAAAGTATATAATCAATCTGGTTTCGGTATTGACCGTCTGGTGATGTCCATGTGTAGAGTCGTCTCTTGTGTTCTTGGAAAAGAGTGTTTGCTATGACTAGTTTGTTCTCTTGACAGAACTCTGTTAGCCTTTGCCCTGCTTCATTTTGTACTCCAAGGCCAAACTTGCCTGTTATTCCGATTACTCCTTGACTTCCTACTTTAGCATTCCAATCCCCTATGATGAAAAGGACATCTTTTTTTGGTGCTAGTTCTAGAAGGTGTTGTAGGTCTTCATAGAACTGGTCAACTTCAGCTTCTTTGGCATCAGTGGTTGGGGCATAGACTTGGATCACTGTGATGTTGAATGGTTTGCCCTGGATACGCACTGAGATCATTCTGTCGTTTTTGAGGTTGTAACCCATTACTGCCTTTCCCACTCTCTTATTGACTATGAGTGCAACTCCATTTCTTCTAAGGGTTTCTTGCCCACAGTAGTAGATATAATGGTCACCTGAATTAAATTCACCCATTCCCGTCCATTTCAATTCGCTGATTCCCAAGATGTCGATGTTTAATCTTGTCATCTCATGTTTGACCACATCCAGCTTGCCTTGGTTCATAGATCTTACATTCCAGGTACCTATACAATATTGTTCTTTACAGCATCGGACCTTCTTTTCGCTTCCAGATACATCCACAGCTGAACGTCCTTTCGGCTTTGGCCCAGCCGCTTCACTCTTTCTGGAGCTACTTGGAATTGCCCTCCGCTCTTCCCCAGTAGCATATTGGACACCTTCCGACCTGAGGGGCTCATCTTCCGGCATCATATCTTTTAGCCTTTTAACAATGTCCATGGGGTTTTCTTGGCAAGAATACTGGAGTGGGTTGCCATTTCCTTCTCCAGTGGACCACATTTTGTCAGAACTCTCTGTCATGACCTGTCCGTCTTGGGTGGCCCTGCACGGTATAGCTCATGGCTTCACTGAGTTACGCAAGCCCCTTCGCCACGACAAGGCAGTGATCCATGAAGGGGAAACTTGTTGTACTGTATTTTAATTAATATTTATTCTATTTTAATTAATATTTATTCTTTTTTACTGTAAACCTCCCAGAGTCGCTTTGTAGTAAGATGGGCAGTGACAAATTTTAAATATAAATAAATAAATAAAGACATTGGAGATGGAATCAGACAGGGAAAAACAAGGAAAATCTTCCAATACATCTCCAAGCTCAGAAGGAGGTTTCAACCTCAAACTGGCATGAGTCACTGATTCCAAAAAGATCAAAGAAAGAAAGAATATACTGAAATTCTGTATAGTAGAAATGTCAACATCTAAGACACCTTAAAAGATATTACTTACTTACAAGAACCTCTAATATTAAAAGATGAAGTTAGACCAGCACTCTGGTCATTACCAAGTCAGAAGGCTATAGGAAATAATGGAATATCGACAGAAATATGGCAAACAACAGAAGAATATATAGCAGTTCTAACCAAACTATGCCAGCAAATCTGGAGAACAACACAGTTACCAATCTCAACTGAAAGAGGTTTATATACCAATACCAAAGAAAGGAGACTTAACAGAGTGTGCAAACTACCACACAATATCCTTAATTTCACATGCTAGCAAAATAAGGCTAAAGATCATCCAATGCAGACTAAAGCCCTTCAGGGAAGAGAAATGCCACATGTTCAACCTGGCTTTAGAAAAGGCCATGGAACACTGACATTATTGTTGATGCATGCTGGATAAATGAGAAAATCAAAGAATACCAAAAAGAAATCAATAAGTGCTTCGTTGATTATAGATCTTTTGTTCGGGTCAAACATATCAAGCTATGTAATGTCCTTAGGAAAATGGCAATTGTCCTTATGAGAAACCTATACACAGGTCAGGAAGTCACAGTCTGGGCAAAATATGGTAAAACAGATTGGCTCCAAGCTGGCAAAGCAGTGAGACCAGCCTATATACTCTCTATTTTTCAACCGATTTGCTAAATGCACATATATGAAGGTTGTTTCTGTTTCAGCATCTGTTGAAAGTTTGGCAGAACTGAAATATTGTCATTAAGGCCAGTACTCCATTTAAGATGCTATTTATCCTGGACATAGCCCTCTGATATAAGGCATCTTTCAGAAGGAACTGCAAGTACAGGAAATAACTGCAAGTACAGGAAATGTGATGGGCACTCTGATTTATCATGTACATAGAAGACCCATAAAAGGAATAGCTGAGACACCAAAAAGCAAGCAGTGACACTAGCACCATTAAAACTTTGAAAAGTATAACATTCATGAGAATAGTCATAACTAGTACTATGAAGACTTTGAAGTCCAAATCTAAAGACCAGGCTCAAGATAAAAATCTCTCCGATTATCCAGTGAATCCCAGCAGAGAAACCAAGTGTTCCACAATTGTTGAATGGGGCAGAGATTTGGAAGTGGAATAAGAATGCTTTTGCCCATCTAGAATTTGTCCAGAATTGCTTTTTAAGGAAAATCATGGGTCTTCCAGAGGCACCCCTGCTATATATCTAGGAATGGAGACAGGACTACCCTCAAACTTTGTTAGAGTCCCTCTAACATTGCTGAAATATTTTCAGAAACTTGCCAGCTTCCCAAATAACCACTGAATTTAATACTGTTATGTGATTTTTTTTTTTAATCTGCTTAACAGTCATTACTGACCCTGCAGTGACCGCCCCCTAGCGGTTTTCAAGGCAATTGCATCTTTCTAGTTTCGGAATTAGACTTTGCCAGAGCCTAATTCCTAGAGCGTCAGCCCAGCTGGCAGCACAGGAGGCGGGATTTCCGTTGCTTCGCGCCCCTTTTTCGGACGAGCGCGGTTTCGCGCTTTTTACCGGCAACTTGTCCCGTCTCTCTGTGGTGCCGCTGCCAGCATTTTCCTCCCACCGGAGTGAGAGTGCTCATTTATCTACTCACGTACGTTTTCGATCTGTTGAGTTGGCAGAAGCTGCGGGTATAGAAACAAGAGCTCACCTTGTTAACGCGAGGCTGGACTCGAACCGCTGAAGCTTTCAGCCATTTCTGGCCGGCACTTTCAGCGTCATTAAGCCGCTGCGCCACCGCGTCCCCTAGGTTATGTGATTTACTGAGAAGGAAATATGTAGGCAAATATGTTCTTCTATATTTTGCAAATATATACTTTGCCTTCTCTTGTGAAATTTACATCCTGGATTATTTATTTATTTAATAGGCAGCCCATCTCATATACATGACTCTGGGTGGCTAACAATTAAAACAGTAGATAACAATAAAAACAACCAGACTTTAAAACAAAAAAAACATAAAAATAGCAGCCAAACTCATAAATACTCAAACCAACCATGAAATGGTCTCCCTTGTGCTACAGGGCCCCAGGCTCAACAGCAAAGCCATGTTTTTAGTGCCTTGCAAAAAGTTTCTCCTCCTGGGTCCTGCTAGATGGTATTCTCTCACAGATGGGACCCAGAGCATGCCCCTCCTGTCAGATCTAACAGGACAGATAGGCACCACTGGGGAGAGATGGTCCCATAAGTAACCCAGCCACAAGCCATTAAAGCCTTTAAAGGTGACCACCAGCACCTTTAATTGCACCTGGAAGCATAGTGGTAACCAATGCAGCTTGCGGAGCAGACTGGCGCCCATAACTGCCCGTGCTGCTGCATTCTGAAGCTTCTGAATACTCTTCAAGGTACAATTCAACGCCCACATAGAGCACATTACAGTAATCCATTTGGGAGGTAATTAGGAAAAGCTCTGTAATTGGCTCCTGGAGTAGGATGGTAGCTGAGATGTAGGCTTGGTTCACCCTCTGATATCATGAGTTTAAGAAAAACAGATTCTTTTCACAATACCTATTTCAATCTTATCAGCTCACGATTCAGCAGCTTACATTTTCAAATTATGTCCTTAGCACACTTTGAAAGCAGTACTGGACAGATCACTATATGTGCCTTTGCAGATAGGGACAAGTAGAGGCCGTTAAACATTATATCCTATACTGCCCCTTTAATAATATAACTAAGAGAAAAATACTTCATTTTTTACCATTTCATGGGCTCTATAGTGGATTCCCCCCCCCCCCCCCCCACTGATGGATGTGTTCCCTTACATTAGCCATTTTAATTTTGTTCATTTTTAAATTAAAAAAGAAATACATGCCTGTCAGTTTTAGGGTTAGCTCTACATAGACACACTAGCATTGTAACTCTGGACATACATTTAATATTGCCATATTTTTAATCAAACTGGTGATTAAATTCATTTTAAATCAAACTGGTGTTTTGCTGTATGTATTATATCTGAATTATTTTCTGTGGTTACAACAATAAACCTTACTGCTGCTAGTACATGTGTTTTAGGAAAGTAAGAGCTCCTAGGCGCAGAGCTAACTTCTGACCACAGAGGGCATCAAGATTTTTCACTGCATATTAAATTAATAGTGACCGAAAGATCTGTATGACATTGTTTTACTAGCTGTAGACTTGCATTCATTCTCTGTAATGTTGCTTAATTAGCAGTTGTGTGAGAACTACTGTTTTAGAGAGAAGAGCTGGTGTAGGACCTCCAATTCTGATCAGGGACAGTAGAGAGACTTTTAATCCTCCAACTGCTCTTTCCTCTTTCCCCTTCCCCACATACACATAATGGTCCCAATTTTGTAAGCTTTATTAACTACATCTTCATATTACTGACAATTCAACTTTACTCAGAAAACAGATACAGTAAGGGGAACAGTTTCCAGTGAATGATGCACCAACTCACCCACATCGATTCTACTAGGTAAAAGTATATTACATAGCCAGTTACCCTGATGATTTCATGTATTTCACACAGTGCAGTTGATAGATTATGGATACATGAAGCATATTATTTGGTTCAATGAATAATCACATTATAGATTCCTGTGATACAGAATGTTGCTACAGTCACTAGTTTGGACAGTTTTTTAAAAGCAGTAGCCAAATTAGTGAAAAATAGGATTAGAGTAAATGTTAGCTGAACTGGAACTTTATGCATCAAGACAAGAAATCTCTAAATATCATATGGTGGTAAATGGAAGAGTGGCAAAAATGGCTATTACCTTTATCTTACATGTGAATTTCCAAAGGTAATGACTGGCTGATTCTGTTGAAAATGTACTAGATTCAAATGAATTGAAAAAAATTCATCTTCTACTCAGTGAATGTACAGGAACAGTATCAAACCAGTTTTGAATGCGATAACATGGAAGATTAACTTCAGTTTCAGAAATTATTACCCCCATTTGGCATATTTATACTACTTGCCTCCCCATATCCCTTCACCAGTATCACTTCTGATTTCAGTTCTCAGTTTTCAAGCCTCCCTCCTGTGTCTGCTAGATTTCATATGCCAATATCCACACTTCAGCTTTTATATAGTGGGTAAAGGTAAAGTTTCGTTCAGGTTGAAGATGACTCCCAGCGGACATATCCATAGTGTTTTCTGAGAAACAATACAGGAATGGTTTTTCAATTTACAGTGTAGTGTACAGCTGTAAGATTTTCTAGTGACCTCTCATGGAAGTACTAATGAGTTCAGACCCTGCTTAACTTTTTCAAGATCAGCCCAGCAGGCTTCTGAACTGTTATCAGTAACTTTCTCACACTCTTTTTTCTTGGCTGTCCATACATGCAGATCCTAATTTTGTATCTCATTCTTCCATTCTCCTGCACCTAGGTTTGTTAACATAATGGTAACTAGGGCACTGGCTAATGGTGAATCATGCACATTGGCCTGATAAACTCGTCAATTTCTTCACACAGAAGATGATCCCATGTGTTAATGCAGGGTAGTTAGATATAGTACAGATATTGTAAGGCAGCCACCATCAAACAGATATACTCTGGATGTCCTGAAAAACACTAATCACTTTTCAGCCTTTTGGCTTAGATCAAGTGTATTAATGCTAACTGAGTATAATTGGGGCTGCAGTCCCAAGATATATGGAAAAGAGAAGACAAGAGAACACTGCAAAGCCCCTGGCTTTTGGTTTTGACTGTCCAAGACACACCAATAGACAACAGTTGTGCTTACACAATGGGGGCGGGAGGCAAAAGGGAATCCCCTTAATGCTCTGCTGGGGAAACTGAAGCTCATAGGAGCCTGCAATTATTCCCCCTTGTTGTAGAAACCGAAGAAATCATGCTGCTGACTTTCAGCAGCAAACTGCTGTGAAAAGGAATGGTTTTCCAACCACTTTTACTTTAGTAACATTACTATGTCACTGCCGAAACCGCTGTAGCCCTTCACTATGTTGCTCTAAGGTAACGAAAACTTGTTTGCCCCTGCCTTAATGAGCATAGGGTGAAAAGTACAGGACAGGAGACTTGTCAGAGAGGAAAGAAAGTCAACCAATTTGATCAATCTTGGGGCACAAATAATCCATCTTCCATTCAGGACATTGGGCAATAGTTTCACAGTGTACTGTACTAAGAATGGGAAACTGCTACAAAAACAAGAATTTCACAAAGAATCAGTAAAATACTCAAGGAATAACAGAGATTACACTCTAGAGGTTAGATTAAACTGCTTTCCACATTTTGTTTTAATTTGCATGGCCATCAAAACCAGTCTTTGGATTGAAGAAATATTACTTTCATTTCATTCAAGTTCTCCTTAATGCTATCTTTCTCCTTCACATTCTTGATTTCTTTTATTTAAACCAACAGTCTTTTTCACCTGATAATTGTTGTTCATTATATCCAAAACATCCATAAACAGGAATCATACAGGTTATCACAGTCAATTAAATTAAATGACAATGTGGGCAAATGAGACTGAGGAAATTATCTCAAGCAGCTGCCAAGAAGTATATGAATCTTCAACAAGGTTTCTGACTTGTTTTGCTAATTTGTTCAGCTGCAGTGGGTATCATAATTTTAACATGAATGCAACATTAGAGAATATTCACATTAGTCTTATTTCATATACTCACAAAGTATATTACAAGTTAATAAAGATTCCTAATACAGGTGAAACTCGAAAAATTAGAATATCGTGCAAATGTTCATTTATGTCAGTATGGCAACTCAAAAGGTGAAACCAATATATGAGATAGACGCATTACATGCAAAGCGAGATATGTCAAGCCTTACTTTGGTATAATTGTGATGATTATGGCGTACAGCTTATGAAAACCCCAAATTCACAATCTCAGAAAATTAGAATATTACATGACATCAATAACACAAGGATTGGAAATAGAACAATATCGGACCTCTGCAAAGTATAAGCATGCATATGTACTCAGTACTTGGTTTGGGCCCCTTCTGCAGCAATGACTGCCGCAATGCGGTGTGGCATGGATGCTATCAGCCTGTGGCACTGCTGAAGTGTTATGGAAGACCAGGATGCTTCAATAGCGGCCTTCAGCTCCGCTGCATTGTTCGGTCTCATGTCCCTCATCTTTCTTTTGGCAATGCCCCATAGATTCTCTATGGGGTTCAGGTCAGGCAAGTTTGCTGGCCAATCAAGCACAGTAATCCCATGGTCATTGAACCAGGTTTTGGTACTTTTGGCAGCGTGGGCAGGTGCCAAGTCCTGCTGGAAAATGAAGTCAGCATCCCCATAAAGCTCGTCTGCAGAAGGAAGCATGAAGTGCTCCAAAATCTCCTGGTAGACGGCTGCGTTGACCCTGGACTTAATGAAGCACAGTGGACCAACACCAGCAGATGACATGACTCCCCAAATCAACACAGACTGTGGAAACTTCACACTGGACTTCAAGCATTGTGCATTGTGTGCCTCTCCATTCTTCCTCCAGTTCCCAAATGAGATGCAAAAGTTGCTCTCATCAGAAAAGAGGACTTTGGACCACTGGGCAACAGACCAGTTCTTTTTTCCTGTAGCCCAGGTAAGACGCTTCTGACGTTGTTTGTTGTTCAGGAGCGGCTTGACAAGAGGAATACGACATTTGAAGCCCATGTCCAGGATCCGTCTGTGTGTGGTGGCTTTTGATGCACTAACTCCAGCCTCAGTCCACTCCTTGTGAAAGTCCCCAACACTTTTGAATGGCCTTTCCTGACAATCCTCTCCAGGCTGTGGTCATCCCTGCTGCTTGTGCACCTTTTTCTACCACACTTTTCCCTTCCACATAACCTTCTATTGATGTGCTTTGATACAGCACTTTGGGAACATCCAACTTCTTTTGCAATTACCTTTTGGGGCTTTCCCTCCTTATGGAGGGTGTCAATGATGGTTTTCTGCACAACTGTCAGGTCAGCAGTCTTTCCCATGCTTGTGATTCCTACTGAACCAGCCTGAGAGACCATTGAAAGGCTCAGGAACCCTTTGCAGGTGTTATGGATTCATTAGCTGATTAGAGTGGGACACTTTGAGCCTAGAATATTGAACCTTTTCACACTATTCTCATTTTCTGAGATTGTGAATTTGGGGTTTTCATAAGCTGTACGCCATAATCATCACAATTATACCAAAGTAAGGCTTGACATATCTCGCTTAGCATGTAATGCATCTATCTCATATATTGGTTTCACCTTTTGAGTTGTCATACTGACATAAGTGAACATTTGCACGATATTCTAATTTTTCGAGTTTCACCTGTAAATATAGCTACCCATCTGTGACCTTTCTTGTCTGAACACATATCTATCACTGCCAAGTTTTAGATCCACATTTCCATAATATACTTCCTTTTCCAATTAAATAAATACAACTTTGTCTTTCTAATCTTTATACATACATATTTACATTTATACACTGCCTTTCTGTTTCTTTAAACATTCAGAGTGGCTCACAATAATTTAAAAAATACAAAATATAAAACTTTTATCAAGATGGGTACCTGATTCTTACAGTTCAGAAATGTACTTTAGATAGAATCTAGTCTCCCTTGAACATTTTCTCCCTGATTGTCCCACTGATAACAGTTAATTCATTTAGGTTTGGCAACAAACAACTATAAATAAATAATAAATATTCATTCAAACTTGCAGAAATATGTAGAGGTTTTGTTTACTTCTGTTCACTTAGGGATTCATTGACACAATATAAGCAGAGTTACCTACATTTTACATGCAGTTGTACCTATTACTATTTGTTTACTTTCTGGGTACTCAGTTGATACATTTTTTCTTATGGGAGATGACCTAGAAATTCCCATCAGGAGAAGAGCATGAAATAATGGATACATTTAAGGCAATATTTTCAGCCAAGATTTGTTAGATATGCTATAATGGTGTGATTTGCATGTCACACTAAGCCCAAAAGAAACAAATCATAATACAGCTTAGTGTTACAAAAGTTATTTTTCCATGTATGCCTATCCACTTGAAAATCTAAACTCTTCAGAGCCAATGAACAGTTCCTACAGTCATTACATAGACAACAGAAAATAACACAACAAAGAGGTGTACTTGTCTGAGGTTCAGAGCACTTTCTGAATAATTTTCAAAGCATGTACAACTCTGTGAAGTACAAGATCAGCATACCAAAATACATTAAGCAACAAGAGAACAAAATGGACACTGAGTCTCCCTCTGTAGAGGCCTGAAGAGTGGGATTTAGGTGGTGAAAGTCTACCATTTCAAAGGAAGACTGAATTGGGAGTAGATGGGGATTTAAATATGTCCCAGGTTTTTCTTTCAGAAGGAATAAAATAACCCATCCAACTTAAAAAAAAAGAAAAAACTATTTCTCTGGGCCAAAACAAATACAATAATGGCAATTATATTTGTTATTTATGTGTTCCTCATTCATATAAAAAAGTAGATGAGGAACATAGTTTTTAAAAGGTAAAGGAAAGATTTGAGTTGAACTTGATTGCTGCTAAGTACATGAACACATCCGTGTAATTTCCCTGGCAACAATGAGGAAGTTCTTTGCCACTGTCTTCTTAAATGTTTTGACTTTCCAGGCAGAGGTGACAATGCATGCATGTAAAAAGGGTAGAGCTTTGATCATAATACTGTGCCTACCATCTTGCAGATTTGGACACCCTGAAGATGCCCTGGATGTTCCTGGTGATCTCTCATTCAAATATTAACAAGGTCCAACCCTGCTTAGCTTTCTTGAGATCATCCAAGGTCAGCTTGCTGTTGCCACCTGCTTTGGCCATCTAATTTTACCATGAATTATTTTGAAAAGCTCCAGGAAAGTGATTGTCCCTCTACCAAACCTGCCTTTTCTTCCTAGCATTTATTTTTCATTGGTCTTCATATAAAATTCTAAGTTCAAAATCTGATCTCTTAAGGAAGAAGGATCTGAGCAGGAAAAGGTCTCCACTTGGTAAACCAAGAATCACTTCCAGTTAAATGGCTCAAGAACCATTCTATAACTCTGTATATTAAAAGCAATTACTCACTTGTACAAGCCATGGTGGGTGGATCAGACTCCTTTCGGAAATAGTTCTCTTCACAAACACAGGATGTTGATGCTTCTTCACGTGTGTAACTGTGTGGGGGGCATTTGATGCACCCTTGACTTTGGGATGAATCCTTAAAGAATCCCAACTGGCATGCTGCAAGAGAAGAGCCAACACTTAAGAGGTATTGCCTTCTTGTGAACACTAGTACATGTTTCTTGTTTAATTAAATATTCAGGAACAAGTTCTGGTTGGAGAGAAAAGTACATGGAAATACTTTAGTCCAGTGAGCAATGTGAATGGGCTTCCTATCTACTTTGACACATTCATTCTTTGCCATTGTCAACTATGAAAAGGTGGACTGAATTATAGAAACTATGTGGAATTGTTTATATAGCAGCACCCAATGCTGCCTGCTACTCAGGATGCTCTTTGATGGTGCCCAATGACCTCCAAATGAAATAAATAAATAAATAAATGAATGAATGAATGAATGAATGAATGTATGCATGCATGCATGCATGCATGCATGCATGCTTCAAATGGCCCCAAATAATGAGACAGACAGATTTCACAAGATGTCTGTGTTCATACTTGACATATTGCAAAATTTGGGTCATTTTTATTTTTGTATTTCATTTTATTACTTATTTTATTTCTTTTTGGAGGGTGCCCAATACATTGTGTAAAATCACACACAAATCCTCCTCCTCCTCATCTCCAGTTGAAACTCCTGGACTTTCTTTTAGAGTAGTAGCATATCCCCCTTTACACTCTGTTCAATTTCTAATTAAAAAGTGAGGCTACAGCAAAAACACTGGGACAAAGTCAACTTGGGAGTCTGACACTACCCATCCCAACAAAATCTTTATTCGACAGGGAGTATGTCCTAAACCCACTAACGTATGTATGCCAGCTTTTGAAAACAAACTACTTATACACTCTGACCAAGAACCCACAGACCTCACTAGAATTGCCTCAGTTTCACCTCTGCAAAATGATGTTTGCTTTTCCAGTAGTCCATCCAGCTGCTTTCCTTGAATATCGCTGGATGATGTGATAAATCTGAAGACCCACCTTTTCTTTCATCCTTAGACTGGTTTGAAATTCTTTTTCTCCAGGAAACATTTAATTCTATGGCACTGAGCTCCCACAGCTACACAGCTGCCTCCTTGATAGTGATACAAAGTTTGAAAAGTATTTATGCTCACAGGGGTATTACCACACTTATTTCTTCCAATATTTTTGTAACTGTGTTAACCCTTGTCTACTAAGTACATCCTTAAACCTACCACTAATTAACATATATCTTCCTCCCTGCAGGCCAGTCTCAAAAACCAACAGAACTTGGGACACTCTTGAAGACTGGCATTAGAGCTGACAGTCCAGTTTTCAAATTCAGAGATTATCTTAGCAGAGGACTTCAGTGCCAGGATGAGTTCTGACAACAAAGCTCTCTTCTGCCACTTCAGTGCTCTGTACTTGTATTTAACCAGTTTCCAGTTAATTGGCTCAAGACAAGGTATTAACTTAGGGGATGGAAATTGACACATCTAGCCATCAAATTTAGTCTCTTAGTCTTAAATGCCTCAGCTCCTGGAGACTCAGGGGGAGAGCTCACTTTCGGGAAAGGAGACAATACACTTAACTATATGTTAATTACTAGTAATGTGATCATTTGCTGCACACACTTTTGCATCTCCTTCCTCTCTGACAGTGACCATCTCCCCTTGCAAGGCTCTTTTTTCCTTTCACTTAAAAGTTAAGGCCCTGACCCTACATGTCTCAGAATTTTCAACTGAGATGTTTTTTCTGCCCCAAACAACCACATACAGTAAGCAGGAATATGTATGTACTTTAACTCATAAATTCATTGAGAGCCCATCAGCATAACAGGCTATGATTGAACCCAGTGCAACACAGACCACCTTTGATAATTCCCAAAATATTATTACATCAATGCAGTTATGCATAAAGTGTACTTCTGAGCCAACACAAAGAGCTCAAGCCAAATTCTCCAAACCCTGGTTTGGCTAAGAGCATATTCACACCAAAGTCTTAGTGACTGCTGCTCACAAAGCCACCATTTCCCCCCATTCATTCATATATTCAATTTAAGGTCACAGACCAAAATACAAAAAGAAAGTCAGTATTGATTCCTGCTGCCAGGAAACCTTTTATTTCCAGAAAAAGGAATACAAGATTTATTTATTTAAATTTATTAAGCCACCCAATTTTGACAGACTCTGAGCAGACTACAAAACCAAAACAACAGTAAAAACAATTAAAATATAAAACCATACAAACAGCCGAGACAAAAACAATCATAAAGGCAACAAAACTCACAACAGCCCTCCTCCAAAATACATTAACCCCAGACTTTGAACGAAAGCCAGGTTTTAACAGCTTCCTGGAATCCCAGGAGAGAGGGTGCTGTCCTAACCTCTGAGGAGATGCTGTTCCAGTGGGTGGGGGCTGCAACAGAGAAGCACACTTCGTCAATCCCATAAGATAACAATGTTTACTAGAGGGGACCTGGAATCCACCTGGTCTGCTGGAATGCACTGGGTGGGCAGAAGCAGCCGGAGACAAGCGGTCTCTCAGGTATCCAGGCCCTATGTCATGCTGGGCTTTATAGGTAATAACCAACACCTTGAATTACACTCAGAAGCCAACTGGCAACCAATGCAGCTTGTGTAGCAGCAGTAACATATGGGCATACCAAAATGGAAAGTTATTCTGAGTAAGAAGTAATGGGCAAGTCAATTGACAAAGTGGGACAGGATAATTCAATCATTCTTAGGGAAGAATGACACCATGTTCTAGTGCCTTGTTTCTCCTGCGTGTATAATTCCCAGACCAAGAATGGATAATCTAATATCACGTGAGACCTAAGATACTCACTATCATGCATTGTTCCAAACCACAATCTCCAATCTCTAACAATCTCCAATTCTTTCTCCAACTGGCCCCTGGTCTCCAAGCCAGTGGTAATTGACTATCTTAAAAGTGACAGAATTCCTAGAGGGACATGGTCTTCTAAAAAATGCTCAGACAAAATCCTGATTGGTGGGCTACTATTTTAGCCCTCTTATTCACTAACATTAGCAGATCCTCAAGGAATGGAGCAATTTCTATTATAATACCAATATTCAAAAAAGATGACAAAACCAACCCAGCTAACAACCATTCTATCAGCTTATATGCATAATTAGCAAATTATATGCTAAACATCTTTTTTATAAGCTCACTAGAAATAATTTTAGAAATGGAGCAAGGTGGTTTTAGATCAGGTTTTTCTATTGCTACTCAATGTATCACTCTGTACCACCTCTCAGCAAAATATACTAACCCTCCTGGAAATGCTCTCTATGCTGCTTTCATAGACTTGAAAGTAGCATTTAATTCAATCCCTCATAAGAGTCTGTGGCAAAAACTAGTAGCTTCCTCCATCGATTGTCAGCTTATGATGTTGCATGAAAGGGCTATAATGCAGAGCCAATGCTCAAATAGTGGAGAACTGACTGACCCTATTCCATCTTCTAAGGGAGTTACAGAGGAATGTATCCTGGCTCCTCTATTATTCAGTTTTTACATCAATGATATTGTTCAGGCCTTTACCAAAGCTGAATTTCATCCCCCTTCTTTGGCTAGTAAACCAATCTCCATATCTATATCTATGCTGATGATAATGTAATCTTGCCTGTTTCGAAGTAGGGCTGCAATCCAGCCTTCATGCATTAGCATCCCACTGCCAACCTGAAATGCTAGAAATCAACATGAGAACCAAGGTGGTTGTATTCACCAAGCAGCACACTAACCACCCCCATATTTAGAAGATCAATAAATTGACCTACCAAATTGAGTAGGTCAAGGCTTTCAAATATCTTGGCATATATTTCTAGTCATCTTCTTCTTGGAAGCTTCACTCTTCAAACCTTTTATTACAAGCCCAAGCGGCCTCTAATGCAATAATTAGATATTCAACTCATAAGTAACAATCATGTGCCTGCAGCAATTAAATTTTTTAAAGCCAAAGTGCTAAGTGTTTTGCTGTAGGGCACACAATGTTGCACTTACAAGGACATCTGTGTCTCAGAAGCTATACAATCAGAATTTCAGAGATCCTTACTCTGAGTTTCCTGTTCTGTTGCTAATGTTGCTTCTCCTTTTAGAACTTGACTGTAACTTAGTCAAGGTTCGATCACAACTCTGCCAAGTTGAAGTATTGGTTTAAACAAATTTGGGGTGGTGAATCTCTAGCCCAACTACAGTAGTTCTGACAACAGATGCCGGTCTTCTTGGAAGAAACAAATAATGGATTACCTGGCTCATTGTGGGCTCACCCCCCAGTCTGTATCCATGCGAGGCTTGGATGAAGGCTGGAGAGAACCTCAAATGGAGAATTTCAGATCTCAATTTACAAAGAAATAGAATCAATAATCCTCATCACTGCTACAATGAGCTCACACACTTCCCTTTTGCATTTCCCCAGTATCTATATTACTTATTAGTCTCATCTCACAGAAAGGCTTTACACTGGCAAATCTAGATGGTCTCCCCTCAACAGAACTGTTGAGTAGATACAATGGTATTCCTTATCAAGAGTGTTTGTGCATTTAATCATACTTGAGATTGAGACAGTAATGCATGCACTTCTGAAATGTTAGATCTACTACTTTTGGAAGGCAGAATTAATCTCCCCTCTAATTACAAACTATGTTTGATCTATCACCATATATTTTAATAAACTAAAAAAAACATATACTCACAAAGGTTACTGATTTTACCTTAACAGTTTTATCAGTGTTACTGCTAAGACATCTCTCTGCTCTTCATTAAAATGGTCCCTTTCTTCAGGCTTCCAAACAGGTGCAGTATCTTTAAGTATCACATTAATTTTAATAAGATGACTCCTTAAAACACCCACACCTTTTCTTCAAGGCTGCCACAGAAGTATGAAAACCCTCCAGGTGCTTTAGTGAACAAATGAGTGGCCCTGTGCTTGCACTCATGCAAGGTCTGAAGTACTTTTTCCAAATTATTTTTTAAGTACGCACATTCCTAACTTCCCAAACTGTACGGAATTATTTAAAAGATTCTTCTGTCTTACTATTTGTTTTCTTATCCCTTAGAGGATCTGCATACACTTTTGAGAGATCTCATATCTGATTTCTTCCTTGAAGTATGTTCCAAACCAGACATGTCCCAGTGTCTTCACAATTTAATATCTCTACAGCCAGGCTCTTTGGCTATGACTTGAAGCCACCAGGAAGGATATAGAAAAAATGATCAGGGTGACAGACAACAAGAAAGTAAGGCAAATGAGAGAGAGAGAGAGAGAGAGAGAGAGAGAGAGAGAGAGAGAGAGGATGAATACTAAAATGGAATTCAACCCACTTGCCACTTGAACTGAGCAAATATTATGTGGCCTAGCAAACATGGCCTAATTTGGGCTAAAAGTTGGGGCACATGTATTTTGGGTGACATACAATTATATATTGCTACAGGTCCCCTAAAAACAGCAGCAATGTAAATTAAAACCACTACCACCAACACAATCAGTAAATATATACCACCATTTTAAGAAGGAGAGAGAGGAACAGAGAGAAATTATCCTTGTAGGAACTGGTTTGGACATTGATACTTTCTGAGACCCAAATCTTAAAACTGAATATAAATCACAAGTATGCCTGAGAGTGAATTCAGAATTGAATTTCTTCTCCTGGACTGTTCATAAATTACTCAAATGCAAGTCTCAAGCTTTATGGTTCTTGGCATGAAATGCAGGGTTTTTATTTACTCCAAGGCTATCTCTAAACATTGACCTATCTAGAGAGCTATTTTATGTTACATTTCAATATCTATAGAATTTGGGATGGGAGATGGCAGGCAGGAGAGTCCCTATCATTTCTTCATATATCAAAGCTATAACTAAATCCACTTGTACAGAGAATGAAAGCAAAGACACAAACTCATATTATGAGGGCAGCCTCTGTCTACAAAGTACATGATCTAATTAGCCTTCAAAGTGGTCTTGAATTTATCAAGTTAAAATAGACAAAAATCATTATACCACAAAATATCTGATATGGTTCTATTCTGTACAAACTAGCAATGCAAAATTTCTTTGACAGTTTCTGATAAAAAGAAGTGCAATTTGTTGATGACACTGACAGCGTGATATGCATGATGCCTAATTAGTTTCCAAGAGGAACTAAAACAAAAATTAACCTCTAAACATTTCAAAGTCTGAAAATAGATAAATTAAAATGCATTGCAACAACTGATACAGAGCTAGAAATATAAGTGGGAGAAATTTTTCCTTTTCTCTATTTCAAGTTTCAGAGTACAGGAGAAACTTTCCACATTTTCTAATCCACAGAGGAATCCACTACACAGGCTGGGTTTTCCCTAGATTCTGGGCACACCACCCAATGCCCATTTGCATTGTTAGCTGGCCCAGATTTCTAGTAAAAGGTGAAGATGGCCACAAGTTGATTGCTACTACTAGTATTTATACAGATATAACCATGGAGCTTTCCTGAAACAGTACGGACGTGGTCTGTCACTGTCTTCTTTTGGTATTTTTTCTTCTTCTCTGTCTAACCTACTACAGTTCTGGAATTCCATAATGGTTTCTCTCTTTTCCCAGGCCCAATCCTGTTTAGCTTCTAAGCCTAGCTGCTGTAGATCCAGCAATAAAGAAAAACATAAATATGGTTTATTCATACTTTCCTTGCTTCTCACCAGTGAGGGAAGACAGAGCTTTGATTAGCATGTAATAGAAACAGGTGAAATATAGATCAAGAGGGAATGTATGTCAGTAGAGTGCTCCTTGATACTAATTCCTGACGCTGGGCCAACAACAATTTCTAACTGCCACAGCTCAAAACAGCCCCACACAGTAGTTGCAAATGAAGCATTAAACATGTACTTATCACAAATGAGGAGATGGAAAGGTAGCCCTATAATACATCTGAGAGACAACAACTCCAGCCTAATCACCAAGGCCTTGTGGAAGCTCCATCTGCCATAGTTCCACAGTGCCTTTGGGCGACATTTGAGAATGGTAATGTCAGGTTTAGCCCAAAGAACTCCAAGAGACAATGCAAATTCAGTTCTGCTGTTTTTATTAGCTACAACCTCTAGAAAGAATCTCCCCAGACTGAACCCTAGCTCCCAAGCTAGCCAGTCACAACACCGTGAATTCCTCAGGGAGGTACCAGCCTCATCCTCTTGTACTTCCCATGCTCTTGCAGTGAACTAAGAACACGCTTATCTCCCTGAGCCTGGCCTTCATAATTCCATTCCATCACAGGTAAACAGCTGACATATGACATATCAACACAGAAAAGAAGATTGGGGAAGAAAGAAGAAAGCACAGAACACTGGGGCTACAACCTAAGGAGGCCACAAGTAGAGTGAAAGTCTCCTTCTGATGTGCCACCTGTTTTTGTGACAGTGGCTTTGCCAATACTCCTGGATCACACAACACCCTGACCCCCCCCCCCAAAAAAAATGTAAAAGGGATTGAACAATTCAGAGGAGATGAAAATAAGTAGCACAGAGCTCTGCTCCAAAAGGCAGTGGAGGAAGAGCACTGACCCAGACCATCCAGAAAGCCCCCTGGGGAAGCATCCTTCAGAAACAGGCAACACAAATGGCCCAGCCCAGGATCCATAGCAGGTCTAAATTTCATGGGGGAAGGGTGTTAGGCTTATAATTCAAGAAAAAAATGGGAAAGCCACATGATGTGGATAAGGAGGCTCTGGGAAGGTGGGCAGGAGAAGACAGGAGTCACCTATGTCTCCAGTTTCCCTCCACTTTCCATATTCTGTCTTGGGTGAAGAAGAGAATGTGGTAAAGGTGAAAGGAACTACACTTGAAGCAATCCTCCAGGCAAAATAGTCCCTTGGATGTCTGAGGTTGCAGCAGAAGAAGGCAGAGAAGAACTACTCACAAATGCACAAGGTCCCACATGATTACATTTTGGAGAAACCTGACTTGACTATCCTGGTGTAAGGGGGATGCAGGGTGGGAGAAAGGAAAGGCTTTCAAGATTCAATTATTGTAGTCTATATCGATAAAGTAGAATTCCAGTATTTCTTGTTGAGTCTGTTTCCTGACCTGGCCTACCTTAAAGGGCTAAGAGATACTAGCAGTGTTTGGAGGTACATGTATATGGAAGCAGTTATTCTCATCTGTGAAAACTGACTTCTACATTGAAATCAAGGCCAGCTGATGAACATTGGGAAACAACATCAAGGTTGGCTTTGTCTCAGGATACATAAACAAATACTGGCATTCTGGTTAATGAACAATGCTGCCAGATAAGTGACCAAAGTGAAATGGCAAAAAACAGTTCTTTCTCAATATTTTTTAAAATTAATATATGTTTTAATGGTATGCTATGACTATCTTCATTTTTTTAAAAAAATTTTTACTCACTAGATACAAACATGTATCAATATATGAAAAGGCTTCAGGGATGCGGCCCTCAATTTTCCTGCAACTCTTCTAACAATTTGAGTTTCAGGCCTCTGCTATTTATTACTTCTTAGTCAACATAGTAAAATGCTACATATCCAAAGTGTGACACCATGACTGATTTTCAATAGCAATTCTTAGGTAAGAAAAGGAGGGATGTGTAAAAAAAAGCCATCTTTCCTAATTTAGACATGGAACATTAAGAAAATTAAAGGTTTGAAGACACCTACTCTTTTTTGTTAGTTCATGGTATCAAAATTATCTCCTTATTTTATTAACACACAAAGGTGAGAAAAAATAATTCCTAAAATAAAGTAATTGCTAAAACAGTATCTTTGACACAATCAACCAGTACTCCAAAGAACAAATTGCTAAGCAGCTATTTTTGGAATGCTGTGTTTTTAGCAGAAAACAAAGAAAGAGAAAACAAAATTTAAAAAAGGCAAGTCTGTCTTCTTTCCCCTTCTGTGGCAATGTAGCCACCTTTGCCACTTGCTATATTCTTCAAAATCAGCTGCTTCTGCTTGATGCTGAACTTGTGGAGATACTAGGACCAAGAGTAAGCTTTGCAAGACAGAAGCGTCCAAATCTACTGTTTTGAATTTTTCAAAAGAAGAACTAATTGTCAGAATGGGATAAAATGGGTTTCAATATCTTTGAAGATACCTTTGATATCTTTCAATATCTTTCTCTTTAAGAAAAGGGGAGGGGGGGGAGGGAGATTTCTGTGTCCAGCAATTATAGAAGATGGTAGATGGTAAGCAAAGGCCTGAAAGTGTACATCCTGTATTGCAGGGGATAGAGAGGAAAGCTACCAAAGTTATAGCATGTTAGTGGTCACACCCAACATATTTTTCTAATGTTCTTAAGCTGCAGAACTATTTTAAGCCCAAAGAGTTATTCCATAGGCTATTTCTCTCTCTCCAGGAAATAACCTCAAGAGTATTTTTAAAAAATGAGAATCACACAAACATGAAAAAGAAAAAGGGCATGGCACAGATTGCATATGGTAAGCAAGAGCAGTGATATTACACTCATTTAATGTATGGCTGTGAGAGCTGGACCATAAAGAAGGATGAGCACTGAAGAATTGATGCCTTTGAACTGTGGTGCTGGAGAAGACTCTTAAGAGTCCCCTGGACTGCTAGGAGGTCAAACCAGTCAATCTTAAAGGAAATCAACCCTGACTGCTCATTGGAAGGATTGATAATGAAGCTCAAGCTCAGATACTTTGGTCACCTAATGCGAAGAGAGGACTCTTTGGAAAAGACCCTGATGCTGGGAAAGATTGAAGGCAAAAGGAGAAGGGGATGGCAGAGGATGAGATGGTTAGATAGCATCACTGAAGCAGTGAGCATGAAACTGAGCAAACTCAGGGAGGCAGTGAAGGACAGGAAGGCCTGGAGTGATATGGTTCATGGGGTCACGAAGAGTCAGACACGACTTAACGACTGAACAACAAAAACAACAAATCTCACTGACCTCAACATCACAGTATCCTTCTGGAGTGTCTGCAGGAAGTGGGAGACATGATGATCCAGTGGTTCTCTTCCTTTTTCCATGACCACTTCCAGTAGATGTTGAGCAGGGGTGGGGGAGAAGTCAAATGAAGGCCCTTGATTTGTGGGATGCCACAAGCTCAACCCTCTTGCCCTTTCTGTTAAACATCTACGTGAAGCCACTGGGTGAGGTCATCCATCAATAAAGCATTAGGTAACAGCAATATGCTGAAGATACCCATTTATATATATAAGTAATATTGTTGAAATCTTGTCCCAGAACCTGAAGGCTGTTGGGATCTGGACAAGGAAAAAAACAGGCTCAAGCTTAACTCTCACAAAATGCAAAGGCTGTGGGTTTCTGGATCTCCTGGTTCCATGGATTATTCATCTTCAGTGAATGGGGTAGCACTCCCTCAGAGAGAACTGGTGCATGATATGGTCCTCCTGGACCTGCAGCTCTTGCTCAAAGAGCAGATAGCAGCTGGTGCTGGGAGGTAGAGAGGTTATTGCTCAGATTCATCTGGTATGCTAACTGTGCTCTTTCCTGGACCAGAAATTCTTTCTCACAATCACTCATGCCTTAGTCACCTTGCATATAGTCTACTCAAAGATGCTGTATGTGGAACTGCCTTTGAAGACCACTTGGAAGTTGCCGCTGGGCCAGAATGTGGTAGTGCAGGCAGGTATGGGAGCATGTCAGTATGCCCATGTAATTTCTCTGCTTTGTAAGCCACATTAGATACCAGTAAATTTTTGGGTGCAATTCAAGGTGCTGGTTTTGACATATAAAGTGCTTCATGGCATAGGGCTTGGATATCTGAGGGACCACCTCTCTCCCATTGCTTCTACCTATTTGGTAAGATCTTTAAAACAATGTCATCTGATGGGATACAGGTAATATACCTTCTCTCTAGCAGTATTTGCCCTCTGAAACAGCATTCCTCCAGAGCAGTGTTTCTCAACCTTG
Organism: Liasis olivaceus; assembly: GCA_030867105.1. Classification (NCBI taxonomy): domain Eukaryota; kingdom Metazoa; phylum Chordata; class Lepidosauria; order Squamata; family Pythonidae; genus Liasis; species Liasis olivaceus. Next base: position 65,522,095 of record CM061351.1, read on the forward strand.
GCAACTTTATGATGTGTGGACTTCAATTCCCAGAATTATCCAGCCAATATGCTGCCTGAGGAATTCTGGGAGTTGAAGTCCACACATAATAAAGTTGCCATGGTTGAGAAACACTGCCCCAGAGGTTCAAGTTGCCCCAAATCTCTTATCCTTTAAATGAGCCCTGAAGACCTGTCTCTTTTCCCAAGAGCCCCTCCCCTTCCCTGAATTAGGAAGTATATCAAATTTTATTAATGTTTTAGTCTATTAGCCCTTGGATTTTTGCCTTTTTCCAATTTTTACTGTACTGAATGTTGTTCTGAACTTGTACACCACCCATGGTTGTGATGAGGTGGGCAGCTTATAAATGTGATTCATAAATACAAATAAATTAACAGAACTTCCTTCCAGATTTAAGGAATAAAGGATTAAAATAAAATTTTAAACAAAGCAATCTATATATTTTGCACATTGCGTTTTCAATGCACATATATTCTTTCTATTATTATTTCACTGAATATTGTCTGTCATCTTCCCTTTATATGTTAAGACTTTTAAAAAACTGCTGGAGATTTTAGTGAATTTCCTGATTCCTAAGGTACAAATTCTTCACCTATTAATTAGTCATCAGTTCAATTACCACTGAAACTTTATATGTGAGAAATGTATGTATGGAACTTAAACATCCAACTAATACTTTTATGTCTTAGGTTCATCAAAATTATTTATGTTTGATTACTTTTTAATCTTCCTCAGCACTTCAGATGATAACTGATAGTCATATTGACACAATAGCAATATCTGAATCAATTCCCAGTAATTTTTGCAAACTGAAAAATCTTCTTAAAGAATATTTGAATGCTTCCTGATTAATTTATGGTAATTTAAAAACCAAAAGGCTATGAGCTTTGAAAATATTTTAATATGAATAAAGATTCGGCATCTTCTTGAGATATTGATTGAAAGCACATAAAACATCTAAGGGAAAACAAATTATTTCTTATGTTTAGTTAGTTAGATGCTATTGAGTCAGGCCTGATTCCAGGTGACTACATGGTCATATGCTCCCTATCCCAGTAGAAAAAGCAAAGTGCAGCACAAAAAGAAAAATTAAACAGACTGCAGAGTGCTAAGTATGGATTGAGTAAATTGCTTTCAGCTAAAGCAGACTTTATACCAACATGCTTACATCAGAGATACTGGGAATTTGGAGAATGTCCAAAGAAAATTTTGGTGTACAGGTTAAAGAATTAACAAGATAGCAGCTTTACTCCAATATGATTATAAGTCATATGTAATGTCTGAAGACATAAAGCTAAGCTTTCAAAAAAGTTACTGAAAGCTTTGAAAAATAACAAGTATGTTATGACAATTGAATTGGATGTTTTTTCTTCGGAGGCGAAACTTCCATATTTGGTTGGTCAGCAAAACAAACTGATTTCTGAGGCCATTCCAATGGAAGATATTGCATATTTCATTGATAGTACAAACAGCAGAAAAATGCCAGGAACAGATGGCTTTTCTATAGAATTTTTTGACTCCCAAACTTTTAAACTTTGATCAGAAAGTATTTGAATCTGGTTTTTGCAAGCTTCTTTTAACAAAACCTAAGTTACTATAACTCTTAACCAGATAAAGACAATATATATGTGCTAATTATAGGCTTATTTTATAAATGTAGAAGTCAAACTGTCTGGGATTCTTACTAACTGATTCTAGAATATAATAGGAAGTTTAAAACATCCTTAATTAAATTAAGGATGTTTTAAACTTCCTATTATATTCTAGAATCAGTTAGATTTATTTGTCATGGTCCAGGAGATGAGTTGAAATTTGTAATAAATCTTGTATTTAAACTCTGCCAGAGAAGAACCTGCTATAATTTCATTGAATATAGAGAAGATCTTTAATAAAATGTATTGGCAATACTTCTTTTACACTTTGAAAATTATATTTTCCAATGGAATTCTATTTCTTCTCTTCTTTAATAAATAAATAATTGGATAGGGAAGCACAAAATGACCATTCACTTTCTCTTTTATTAATTTGTGTTTAAAACTGCTAGAATGCACAATCAGACAAACAAGTATTATTCAGTGTTTGAAACATTCTGGCAAGGAGTATAAAATAAATTTTTTGCAGATTATATGTTGATAGTCTTCAACAGCAAAATTAATTAAATTAATTGAAGTCTTCAGAATCCTTTCTATGTATAATATTAATTGGTCTAAATTAGATGTGATGCTTTTGGGGATATCAATATCTCATACTGTGATTTCTATAATTTCAATAATGCCAAAGGTAATAAATTATATTGGATTGAAAATACCTAGAGATTCAATTTGATCATACCTCAAATGATCAAACTGAATTAAATAAATTGTTATCAAAAAGAACGTTAAAACTGGAGAGATGGATTCCACTTAAATTGAGTATTTGAGATAAAATTAATACTTTTAAACTGAATGTTTCACCAGGGATAATCTACAACACAGATACTGTAGTATTCTGTTATATATTCCTAAAATATATTGTTATGAATATATTGTTTTGGAAATTTATTTGGGAAAGTCTCCCACTTATTTCTTATTCAGAAAGTGCTAATTGCCAGTTAGTGCATTTTTTAAATGATCCAGCCTTTTGTTTATGATATAATCTGTCTCAAGTCAAAAAATGACAAATTTTGTTCACTAAGAACTTCCTCTCATTATCTTAGATGGGGATATCTGACTCCTCTTATTTTGACAAACATAAAATATTATATTAGCCACAGAGAGGTGTGGCAAGCAATGCCATGTCAGTACTGGTTTGAGTTTTATAATCAGCTGAATTGACAATATGGAGAAATAGAAACTTTGAAAACAGCAAGGCAATCTTTGGTGGAATGGTGTACGTGTGGAGTGTGCACATTAGATAATTAAACAAAAGCTGGTGATTTTAAGGAGCTGCAACATAAATATTTATTGTCTAACAGGACTTAATGGGAATATCTCCAAAAGACTCTTTGGCATTAAGATAGGGTTCTGTAGCTCTAAGTGATTCAGACCTCCTTTATTTTAACAGATAATTTAAAGACTTCCCACACAAAAATAGACATGTATTTGAGTATACAAAATAGGGACTTTTCCTGTGTGGCTCTGGAGGTGATTCCCACTCTCATTGTATTTAGGAAGATGATGGTGATGATGACGACGATGATGACGACGACAATAATCTATTCAATTTATAAGGCCATCAAATTAAAGAAAACGACTCAAAACACATGCAGTGGATTAATGCCATAAAATAACAAACTACCACTACTACCACACTGCCAATATAGTAATAGCAGGACACTGGGAAAATGCACCAAAAGAGGATTCTGACCATTCAGCAGGATCACAATTACCTTGACTCCAGACCTTCCTGAAAACCCAAGTTTTTAATGCTTTCCTGAATGACAGCAAGATTGGGGATAGACCACCTTTGAAGGGAACATCATTCCAGAGGGCAGGAGTGATAATGGACCAAAAAAAAATCTCTTTTGCCAAGTTTTAAATCATTAATGAAGACTAATGCTATTGCCCCCACCCAGTGGAACACTCTTCCCCCAGAGGTGAGGCAGGCCCCCACTCTCCCGGCCTTCCAGAAAGGGGTGAAGACCTGGTTCTGCCAACTCACGTGGGGCAAGAAGGGATATAACCAACTCTGGGAGTGGCTGGTGCCTTGAAGACCCTCCCTGAGTTTAAACACTACTAGTTAACATCAGTTCCTTGGAAACTATTTTTATATAGGAATTTTGTTGTACTTTAATGTCTTTTAATTAATATTTATTCTTTTTACTGTAAACTGGCTAGCCTCTGTCCTTTAGGATCAACCATCAATAGTAACGGAACAAGCAGTCAAGAAATACACCGCAGACTAGCACTCGGTAGAACAGCCATGAAGGCCTTGGAAAGGATATTCAAATGTTGTGATGTGTATACCCACACATATACCTATACCTACAAAGAAGGGGAAAGTTCTGTCTGTTTTCTGTATATATTTATTAGAGATATCTTTCATGTATCCTCTAAGTTTTTTGCATATGCAGAAATGCCTTTCCCCCTGCCTCTATCAATCAATTTACATACATACAAAAACATTCTCTTAATTGATGTATAGTATTCCACACCGATAACTGTATTAGTTGCCTTATCTGATATTTTTCATCCTACAGTATTTTTTTTACTGGTATAGGAACTGAGGATTATATATATAATACATATAAGATATGTATATGCATCTGTGTGTATGATTCTCTTTTGCTTACTAATTCCTATATATAACTATGCTTGATAATCTCAATATCTTTTTCCTTCACTGTCAGAACCATTTCAAATTCTATCACTCTACATTTGATAAGTATTTTCAATGATAGAAAATAATGAAACTTCATATTCCTTGTAATATTTCCAAAGTTCTTTTTAACACATACACACCCAATTATTAAGTTCAGTATTTTCCTAATGCCACAATACTTTCCTTGATTTTATCATTTATTTTATAATTTACAGTTAGGTACAAGCATACAGATTAATTATAATTGTATGATCACCTGGACCACTGTATGCTTGGAAACAAAGTCATTCTGCTGTTTCAGGTTTGACAGTATATTATTTCGTGGCATTTGTTGCAGGATGCTAGTTAAATCTGCCAAGGAGCTGAAGAAGTGATTTACGTGCTCAATTTAGTGCGTTCCTCTTGCCGCTTGCTTCAGGCCGCTTTGGTGGCAGCAGAAGGATGTGAACAGAATGCTAAATGGTATGTCTTGCCAAAGCAACTTGAAACGTAGCATGTAGGCACACAGCCCCCCAGGATTTTTTTTATAATATGCAGGGATTCTGTGTCAACAGTCATGTATGGCTATCTTTTATTAGTCAAATCAATTCATTTTTTTTTATGACACTCAAAATTTAACATTAAAAGTGGATTTAATAAATGACAGCATAAACCAAATCACTGCAGGTTAAAAAAGACAACTGCTTTAAGATCACAGCAATTCCACTGTAATTAATTGTGGAATAATAGAAATAAAACTAGAGAAATGAAATACTAATTATTTATCAATTTGATGATTTATGCTACTCTAGCATTACAGACAAAATTTCAAAACAGGCATGATGTTGTTCCCTCAGTGCAACCATCCAAAGAATGGGACTAAGCACACATTCCGAAACATTCTTTCCAACATTTCTGCTGGTGGATGGAATGGCCAAAGTGGTAGGCAAGGTCTTTAAAGAATAGGAAGCTACCAGTGGCCTGAAATTCCATCATAAGTAATGAGCAGTGGTATACTGCCAATAGATATATCTAGACTGTACTTCTGTGGAGAACGCAAGAAAGACTAAGAAGACCACAGCAGATCAGGTGTATATATTTTTGTGTGAGAGCATGAATTTATAGGGAGACTATAAGATGAGCAAAAGTGCAAAATGAATGAGATTCAGACAATCCACAATTCTTTGAAGGTAATATGTATTGAGAGAAGGATTAAGTTAGAGTAATACTTACCCTTGTCTGAAAATTGTTTCACTAGACTAGACTAGACTAGACTAGATTAGACTAGACTAGACTTTTTATATGGTCCCAGACCAGAGTTAAATTGCTTCTGTTTTTAATTGTTATTTAGCATATTGAAAGCTGTATAAACTGATTTTATTTCTATCTGCAGCAATTTGCACAGGAAAACAAGATATTCTACTACTGGAGTGATGACATCATTAACTCTCTTTGCTCTTTTATTTTATGGTATTTCTATTTTACCCTAATCTATTTTATGTTTTATATTGTTTTTCTGCATTTTATTCAATGTCCCCCTTAATGTGATTTTTAAGTCTAAATTTTTAGGTTTTATATGATTGTTACACTGTCTTTGTTATATTTGATCATTGTTTCTGAATTTTTCCTTTTTACCTTGCTGCTCATTGACTGTAGTTAAATAAATTTGCAAGGCACATGGCGGAATCACAGCTAAATAAACTAGCATTTACTTAAATGCTAGAATCAGAATAATTTCATACTGGTTAGTTCCAGACTCTTACAAAGAGTTCTATTTTGTGTTGAACAAAGAACAATGTTCTTTTAATCTTCATTTTGTACCCAGACAAGGCATCATTTATTGGAAGAAAGCAGTTTTTATAAGCAACTTACACCAGCAACAAATCTTGACCACTAAGCAAACAAGAATAAAAATACCTCATAGTAGAGCTGATGGGAGTTTATATTTATTATGCTTGTATGAGTGCATAGCCACTGATTCAATAAAATTAGAAACTGCTTTTTGGCTTGTTGGATAAAAAATCACATTATCTAATCAACCTTCTCTAAATTGGTCTTAATGTACTTCTATAAATATGTTATTTCTCAACTGCATCTTGTTTGGGCAATGCCAATATTATTCTTCTTGTCATGGTACTTTAAAGTTCTTATTTATTTTTCCTGTGTTAAACAAATAACATAAATTATTTTTGAAGAATCAAAACTACTTTTAAAAGTCTCAGCAGGTGGCCAAATATCATAATTAACTATCAGTAATGTTGTTCAACTATTTAGAGGACTTCCTGTGAGTGCCATGGCAAGCTGACATCTTACTGGCTTGCTGGCTAGTAAGACAGATTTTGCAAGGGAAATCATGGCTGGATGTTGGATCCAGGCCAGCATAATCTCTCCGGGTCAAAGAAGAGATTGTTGAGATAATCCATGTAACTCCAGACACCAGCTACTTATGAGTAGACCATGTAAGCTGTTGTTTTATGATTGGTTTATGAGTGGAGTGGCTGGGAGTCAGGATTACATCAAGCTCACACTCACAAAGCAGCCTTATGGACACTAAGCTCAACCGAGCCTTATATCTTAATTACTTTTTTGGATTAATTTTTTATGTGTTGTATATTGGAGAGATTAAGACCCTTCAGACCAGCAAGATTTTACTGTATTTATCAGGTGAGTCTCCACCTCCTTAAAAGACAATGGTGTAAATTTTATCTTAAATGTTTTGAAAATACATGATTTTCTTTTGGACTATGCTGCAAAAGTGTGCTTAGTACATGAATTTTGGAAAGTTAATAACGGATTAAGGGGCCAGAGAAATTTGAATTATACTTTTGAATTTATTAGAAGATATCTTCTGATGGGAAAATGATTATTGCTTTTGTTTCTTTATGATAAGGAGACCTTGAAGGTTGGACATTACCAGGAGCCAAAGGACAAAGAAAATGAAGCAGAAATCCTTAGTCCAAACTTTTAAATACCTCTCAGCCAAGTTACTGGATAGAATGGATCAACTGCTTGAGATATTGGACAGAACATGCTTTAATTAAGTTGTAAAACAAGAACAAGCTGTAATGGATGTTTATGAAATTAATTTGAAGGAGGACTTAAATGTAATGCAAATAGATCTGATGGATGATTTATCACCTGAAGGAGATGAACAGATATCAAACAAGAAATTGATTTGGATAGTTCTTTTCTTCTGGATATACAAAAGAACTCTCCTAAGGTTTGGAAAGATTTTTTTAGAAGTGACAAACAAAAGGATAAACTAGTTATATCTGGTTGCCCTTACTGGACTTTTCCTGACAAAGAATGATTGACAAAGCATTTGGATTTGTTGTTGTTGTTACTTAAGAGATAAATTATGGCAAGAAGAGATATTATGTTTTATTTAGAGATGGTGATAAGCTATTAAAACTGTTTTTACCTACTGGGGAAGTTATTTTTTCTTTTTTTCTTTTTCCTTTTTTTTTTCCTTTTCTATACTCCCTCCCCCCACCCCCACTTTTTTTGTCTTTCTGTTTGTATATTTTGTAGTTTGTATTGACTTTTACTCTCTTAATTTATAATTTTTAATACAATTATTTGAAAAAAATAATGTTGTTCAACCATTGAGCAATTTGTAAATGAAAAACCATGTTAGGAAATTGAAAAGTGTAGCTTAAATTAGGCAGTATACACAGCAATTTTATGTATTTGTAAGGAACATTTTTCTTTATGTTTACAATAGAGAAGCATCACTCATATAATCCCTTACCTGCAGTGATAGAATTAAGATATGGCTTTACCATCTTATTTACTTTTTGAAAACGTTGTTTCTCAAGATAGGAAATTTCTATAAAATTAGGTATTACTCAATAAAATTGGGAAATTACATGCATATTTATTATTCCATACCCAAATCAGTTTACAGTTGTAAAAGCACTGATTGCAGTGGCCTATCAGTCAATTCTTTTGGTCCAAAGTTTTTTTAAAAAATTGGGGAAATTATCCATATTTCAAAATGAATCCTGTTGTTGGTTTATCATTTTTATTTAATATGGTATTCACATTAATGCAGCACAATAAATAGATTTAATTCCTATACATAGTTGCCAGGTTTGTAACACAAAACAATAGAAATTTAAAATACAACTTACATTAGATCACTGGTATTTAATAATATGGGAAATTACTCTAGCAAAATATTAACATAACATCAAGACTGTCCTGTGCCAGCAATTGCAAGAGGTAAAACTTACAAAAAGAAGTGTTTATGGTGGCTATAAATCTTATCACAGTACAAAAATGCAAGAGCTCAGGAAAACAATTAAGCTTACTTCAGAAGCCAAAGCTTCATGCAGCCAAATCCAAAAACTAGGAATCAGAGCTAAGTATAGTCTTGTTGCAGTCATAAGTACAGCCCAGGAATTAGAAGCAGAACATATTCAGGAAGTCAGGTCTCAAGCTAGAAAGCTGTTTGCCAACAAAAATCAGATTCCCAAGCCTACCTTTTATAGCACTGACTCAACCATGCCTATTTTCCTAAGTCATGTTGCTTTCTTTTGAACATCTTTGTTCCACTCACTTAATCTTAAGTATATATGAAGACTGAGGATCTTTTCCTGCTCAGGCTCTAGGTCAGGGGTTCTCAAACTACGGCCCACGGGCTGGATACAGCCCGCCAGAGTCATTTATCCGGCCCGCCCACCTGATTGGCCGCTGCTGTCTCTCAGAAGTGGAAGCGTCAGGGCCGTGTCGGGAGCTGCAGGCGATGCACGAGGAGGGAGATCGCAGAGCTGGACTCTTCTATATTACAGGTATACCGGGTCCAGCTGCTCTCCTCCTCTCCTCGTACTCTGCAGGAGGGATCCTCCATGCAGGGTGATCGGTGTGTCGTTCTCCAAGCTGCTTGTGTCATTCTTTCTCCCAATTGCCCACCCCATTCTTGCAATCCCTCGGAAACCACCTGGTCTTTCCCAGGTCTCATGAGTACAGGCGCCCTATTTGGAGAACGGCAGGAGCCCCATTCTCATGGTGCTTCGCATTTGCATTTTATGTTCCTTCCTGTTTTACCCACACTATGGATTTCATTGGGAATGTCATTAAAATATTCCCAATAACCTGCTGCCATGACTAGGTCTTAGTCAACAGAAGGCACTATCAGTGCCTGAAACTTATTTCCAAGATTAAATTCCAGTTTTACAGGGACAGTCCTGATTTTGGGAAAAGCATCCTCGAACTAATGGGAGGGCTCAAGGTAGAGCAGGCAGAGCAGTATGGGAACAAGTAGCCAAAGAAATGATGTCTTTCCATTACTCATCAAGTCTCGGGGTACCTTATGGTGGAAGGGAACATGGGAATGAAGCTATTCCATTATCCATTTCACTGGCTGATTGATTAGTACTAGTCTGCAGAAATCCAGAATAAGAAGCAAAGTTAGTGTTTCCTGTATCTCTTTGCTGACAACTAATGGATTTTTGCAGATCAGGTCTGATAGCTTTATGATGGAGAGAGTGGTCAATTGATTGTTAGTCATTAATTAAATTAATTTGGCCTGGAAATAATTTTTCAGAGTGTAAAAGCACAACAGGGAACAGGAATGTTTGGAACTACTTAAAGTTGCTTCGTTCCAGAGAAGCTCTTCTAAACATCTTTGTGTCCTTTTTTTTCTGCTAATTTTTACCTGTGACTTTGGGGAAATTGACGTGTAGATTTGTATACATGTATGCATTTTTTAATATTCGTATATCCAAGTTTTTATTTTTGGAAATCAGGTCCGCCTACTTCTTTGCAAATTATCAGGACCGCAGAAAGCATTGTACTCAGTTTCTGTTTCACTTTTTCTTCTCTTCTGTTCCTTGCATTTATATCCAAACTCCTCTTCCTTGCCCAGACCTGTTCCATCATCTCAAATTCTTTGTACAGGTAGTCATCGCTTAACCACCATTCATTCAGTAGTTATGCTCAGTCCCCAAAGTTACAGCTGTTGGAGAACCCCTGCAGTCACATGATCAAAATTCGGGCACTTGGCAGCCCGTCCACACTTACAACCACAGGGGCACTTCAACTCATACTTCCTCATACTTCGTGGGAGGGATCCTCTGTGCAGGGTGATCGGTGGGGTCCAGGGCGCCCTATTACTTTCTCCATTTGGGCTGTGTGGTTGGCCGTCAAGTAGGAGAATGGCCACTGGCACTGACCAATAATGCGGGGGGTGGGGGGGATGGGATGGGGGGAGGATAACATTTACTGACACTGACCAGCGATGCAGGGTGGGGTTTATGTTGGTTAAAATTGTTCTTTATTTTAATTATATTTTTTTTCCTGGTTTTTTTTTTTTGTACTACAAATAAAATATGTGCAGTGTGCATAAGAATTCATTCATGTTTCTTTCAAACTATTATTGTGAGCTGCCCACAGTCACCTGTTGGGGGAGATGGGCGGCATACAAGTTTAATAATAATAATAATAATAATAATAATAATAATAATTATTATTATTATTATTATTATTATTATTATTATTATTTAAAAAAATAGTCCGGCCCCCCAACATTCTGAGGGACTGTGAACTGGCCCCCTGTTTAAAAAGTTTGAGGACCCCTGCTCTAGGTCATGGGTCGTAGCCTCCTGCTGCCCTTCTGCAACAGATTATGACTGATGCAGAACTGCAAGCTCATCCTCCAAGATGCCCTACTCTTTCTGAATTTCATCTACAGATATCTATAATCTGCTTGATCCTAAATTGCAAAGTCAGAACATATCAAGTCCTGCCCCTCATCAGATACACCCATAACAAAGACACAGCAACACATCTGCTTTCTTACTGCTAACAAGCAGTGTTACAAATGGCACAAGAATGACCAAGCTAATAATTTCTTTTATACTTTATCTCACTGAAAAGTATTATACAAATGCTTCCGTTGACCAAAGCCACAATGACTGGCAAAGGAAGCATTTGTATAATTTCACCATATGGTGAAAATCATGGCATATGGAAGATTGTGACTTGGAATGTAAGAGGAATAAATGATAAAGACCAATGGATTAACAAATGGAATTAAAAAAAAAAGTTGTGCTGTGTGCCTGTGACATGAAGAGAAAGGGGAAGAATCTAATGAATCTGAATGAAGATGATCTCAACTTGAGGAGTGGAGTTGATGAACATATGCAGGAAAGGGAAAGTGTGGTATTATTATTAAAGGTCTAAAATGTATATCAGAAAGTATGAATTGTTGTCACCTAGGTTTTTGTAAACAGGCAAGAACGTAGGACCATAGATCGTTGATAGCTGTATATTATATAATGACTCTGGTGTCATTAGAAGTTTGTTGGCTGAGGGTATGTCTGACAGCTCAAGTTATCTGTAACAATGCAGTAAGGAACACTGATCCGAAAATTAAGGTATCAAAGCAAGATATTTTGGTTTGACAAGAGAAATAGAGTTAACAATTAGAATTAGACATAAGCAGTAAAAAAACTAGAGCCAGTAGATGAATCTGTGTACCTTGGTAGAATGTTTGGAAAGATGGGAAAGACAGGAAAACTGATGGAGACATTTAAGATGGGCAAATGGTAATAAAAAGATAGTGGTCAAGATGTGTTCTGTTGCAAGGAACAAATGATTTTTGAAAGTAGCGAAAATCACTGGATACACGAATGCACATCTGCACACTTTTTTATATAGCAGTGAGAATTGGGCATGCCAGGAGAAACATAAACATAGGATACAGTGGGAATCAGTAATATTAGAACTGTGTGGTTAAGCAAGAAGAGATAGGAGGTTGAATGAAGATGGGTTGAATACAGAAGTAAATGACCAGTACAAAACAAGTATGTTGACATGGTGTGATCATATATAGATGCTGAATGAGAATCACATTGTGGAGGGAGGGAGGGAGGGAGGGAGGGTTGAGAGGAGCAGGAAGACTGAGAAAGCAATGGCTGGATGTAGCTGATAAGACATTTAAAAAGAAAGAGATGATATTAAAGAACAAAAAGCAAGGTGACTAACCCCATCACCTACATAACCAGGAAGCACAGCAAGAGATATGCAAAATGTTGTATTATCTTTCCACCCATATCAATCTGCCTCTGCTTCAAAGAAAATGGTCTACAATGAAATTGATAGGTAAATGATAAAAGACAAAAATTAGAAACCACAAGAGAAATCAATACTGAGGTACCCTGCAGAATAGGTTACTTTAGCAATCCCATCCAAAGTAATGGAAATAAAAATAGCTTGTACTTCCAAACACAGCCAAGGAATAAAATACTAATTCCAAAAGAAATCACATAGATGACAATGAATATTTAGTATCAGTCTACTTATCTATCATAAGATCAGTAGACCAATGTTAAAATTTGAAAACCTGAAAAATATACTCAGTTAGAAATGGCACTGCCCCCTTTCCTGCAGCACCAATGGCCAACAGGTGCCACAATTCTGAGGTTGAAGAGAACCTGACAGATTCTCAGCCTGCACCTGAAAAGTCAAAGGGCCATCAGCCATTAAGGAATAATGAGTCAGAACCAGCACGGATGACTACTGACTCAGATCATGATTCTGGGAGAGTGCCAAACCCTAAAATTTACTGCCAGTTAAAGATGGCTGAGCAGCAGAGATCTAGATGACTCCTTGAGAGAAGAGGGTGACAACCCTGGTAAAGTCAGGAACTCTGGCTATATATAAGTATCTCCCAGGTTTTCCCCACTTCTGGAAAACAACATTTCCACTTCTTGGGCTTCTTATTCCTTGCCCTGCAAACAGATCTTTGACTTATGACCCATGGACTTGATAATTTGGATCTCAATGGCACTGACTACTGAACTTCATTTGAACAACAATAGATCTGCTCTCCTCTTCTAACTTCAACCAACAGTTACAAGATGCAGGGACAAGTCTCTTATTTATAACCCCTCAGCCCAGGCTTATCTCTGTCTGCTGTATTAACTGATTTATGACCAAGCTAATAAAACAGTTAAAAACATGCTAATTTCCTCCTGCTTGTTTGCCACAAAGCCCAGCTCAGAACAAAAATATCATACTTTATTAACCATAAAATCCAATTTGAGAAAGAAATTTTGTGTGTGTAAATGAGGTATACAACTGTTAAGAGGACAGTTGCATGGCTATATCAACTCTTGTTATGAGTCACTGACTGCCTTCTAGGTCAAAATTCCTATTAAGCTAAAACAGAAAAAGAGGCTGCATAAACCTTGGTTGTGGTCCTCCATGCAGTCTAGATAAAATGTCATTAAAGCACCGTGCCCAGTGATCAGATGGGGACATGGCAGTCTTTCAGCCAAGTTGCTGGGTCAACTGGAGGTATAGAGGATGGCCTTAAAGGACAAAAGGAAGATCCATTACTGAGGCAATAATCAGATAAATGAGGCTTGAGCCCATACCAAGTAAATGATTTATAAAACTTAGGCTTTGTGCCTAAGGCAGGACTAGAACTCATGATCCCCCAGTTTCTAGTCTGATGCCTTAACCACTATACCAGTGCTTCCCAAACTTGGGTAAAAGTGGTTTTTCTTTGAGTAATGATGAACCCATTCACAACAAGGAGATTTAAATTAACTTAAAGGTTGCCACATGTACTAAAATATATTTGAAAATCTCCCAAAGTATTCCTATTAAGACAAAATTGATGAAATTACTAATGGTAATTTGTTGAAATGACATAAAGATCATTCAATGACATTGTTTTTATAATACAGGTAGTCCTTGAGTTACGACCATTTGTCAGCGACCGTTCAAAGTTACAACAGTGCTGAAGGAAGGGACTTACAACCGGTCCTTGAAGTTCTGGCCCTTGCAGCACCCATGCGGTCATGTGAACAAAATTCAGGTGCTTGGCAACCAGCTCACACTTACAACTGGTTGCAAGGTCCCATGGTCACGTGATCACCATTTGAAACTTTCCCTGCTTGCTTCCCAGAAGCAAAGTCAATGGGGAAGCCAGCAGGGGAGGCTGCAAGTTGCTTGGATAAATCTCCCCCACCCACCCTGGCCTTTCTTCATTTGCACACACCACACCCTCCTTCCCCCCCCCCCCCCCGCTTGCATGCATGCATGCACTGTGCCCTCCTCCCCCCTTGAGTTTTGGGTAATAAAGGTAAAAGTCTGGGAAACATTGCACTACACCAAACTGGCTCTTTAGCTTTAGACCTACATGGTATCTATTTCTTAGTCTGCTCTACCTTATAGGGCTCACATTGCTATCCCTGACCATCATCTCCAGAGTCCTCCCTTAGGTGCCCTCGCTTGCCCAGGTTTGAAGCATTGTATCTGAAGAAGCAGCAAAATACCACTTCCAAACCAGAACAACTAAAGACAGCAGAGTAGGGGTGAAATGGAGGTAATGCCATTAGGACATGCCACATAAAGTTAGTAAAGCATTTTCATGCCACAACAAGCAGGACATGAGGGTGAGCCCAGTGAAAGCCATTGTCAAGCCCCTAGCAACTGGTGACAGTCAAGAAAGCTAGATTCGCTTTCCAAAGCTCTGAGAAGACCACTATAACCATGATATTCACAATCCTCAGATAACTAAATTAAAGGTGAAAAATCAGCACTTCATCTATAAAGATATCACTGTAATTACTACTTCTTTCAATATCCCCCAGAACAATATCTTTTTCACCAAATTGAAAAATGATATTTAAAATGGAGAAGAAATCACCAAAGTAAAATCTACCCTTCGTGAGCAACATTAGGAACACATATTACAAATGAGAATGGTCTCATTTATAATACATGCAGTTAGAAGGAAGATTGAACTGAGAAGTAGCATTTCAAATCTCACCTTAGAGATATGTATTATTGTCCTTAGTCTACCAATATGGATATGATAATGCCGACCTAGTTTGCATGGTTGATGCAAATATTAATTGGTGATCTGAACATTTAACACTAAACAAGCACTGCTATCATTATTCATGTCAATCATTTCCCATTATTCCATAAAATATTTCAGAAATCACTAATATTCCATTAAGATTTCTGAACTGACCATAAAATGATACAAATCAATTAAGTGCCATTCAAATGTCTAAAAACCACATTTACTCTGAACAAAATTAAAGGTGCACGTAAGTGGTATATATGTACATGTATTTATGTTATTTGTTATTTATAGAAGACATATTTTAAAGTACCTATTAAATTCTTAGCATTTTAAGTAAAAGTAACAAGAGGACACACTCTCAGTGTCCACTATAGTTTTTTGAAAGCAAACTAGATATGTTCTGTCTAAAGTCCCCATTATTATGGATTCAAACCAATTTGCTCTCTAGAAAGAGGCCTCTCACCAGTCCAGACAGCTCCGCGAGAGGGAGTGGAACTGATGACATTACCAGTTATGGCTGCTTCAATTTGCTTTGGGTTGTTGTTTTTATTGTCCTACCAGGAACGACTTCAACGAGCACTCCCAGGCATTCAAACTCTTGTTTCTGCTGTTCTCTACATCTGAAGATCTTACCTTGGCTTTATCTGCCATGCTTAACTCACTACCTTGTTTCTTCAGATTCATTTGACTGCCTTTGTCTTGCTTATATCAGATGCTTATATCAGACTTCCCCTGAAAACCTTAGGTGGGGGGATAGGTTTTCTGCAGCTTCATTGAACTTCTGGTGAAGCTGGTCTCTGAAATACTGGGGAAGGCCCTGTATTACAGGGATCTCAAAGACTGAGCCAGAGCATTTTCCTTTTCTCTGAAACCCTTAAAAATGATTGGGGCAACTTAAAATGGCATATAATGACCACAGAATACTAGTTTGTCATAATCAACATGATAATAATAGTACCTTATTAATAATACATTGTTATTTCTTGCTATCATTTTGCCCTATAAAGGTCTGTGAGCCATCAGCTTTAAAAGTATGACAAGACTGGAACCATATAATCAAGAATCCCATGGAGTCAGACTACTTTTTTCTGCTTGTTATAACAGCAGGGCATACATTTAGTGGAAAAAAGACAAAAGAGACCTGGGTTACAGGAAGAAAAAAAAAATTACGTATGTATTAACTCTGCTCCTTCGTGTACGTAACATCACCTCCACTTTTCTGCCCCTTGCTCCAATAACACCTCAGAGTATCTCAAAATGTTTGTCCTCAAGGACAAACAGAACAGTGGGCGTATCTCTAGGCACATCAGGGAGTGCCTATGAATTTGAGTACCCTGCACTGATTTTATTGGGATGAATGTTCTTCAATTCTCCCCTCACATACAAATACACTAGCTTGCACATGGGTTTATACATCAGAGAATCTCCCTTGATTTCACAATCCCCATGGCAAACAAATCAGATAAAATGTCTCAACAACCCAGCAGCACTACACAATGCGTGCAAGTGTGGAGGTCTTTAACACAGGAAATCGGTAATGACTAACAAGGGATAAACAAGAACAAATGCAGGTGTATATCTTCAGGCTTTGCATTAATTGGGGATGAAGACAAAAACTGCCTTTATGAATTGGAGGATCTGAAAAATCATTTCAAGGGAAAGAAAGATGTCAATAGCTTTATTCATCTGATCAGATAACTTAAAATGAGTGGCTCAGTCCCTATAACCATTGTTTTAAAGAATTCTGTTTTCTCTGTGTTAGAAAACATTATTTTTCTATGCAGTTTTAAGCTTCACAGACAGCCAGAAAACCTTTTTTCTCTAGAGGTTTTTTATGCTTTAAAGGCAATATGAGACATTTCCTATTTTAAAGTGAAACTGTATACCTACCTTCTTCTCCTTCTTCTCTAGGTCAGTGTTTCTCAACCTTGGCAACTTGTGTGGACTTCAACTGGGAAATTCTGGAACTTGAAGTCCACACATCTTAAAATTGCCAAGATTAAAAAACACTGCCCTAGACAAACAACTGCCCTATTCTAACCCTGACTGTAACTGATATGCCAGGCAATTTATGATATAATATGATATAATATATGTAACATTGACTCACTTCCTAGACTGAATGGCAGCCATCAAAAGTCTTCTGGCCTGTGTGTGTGTGTGTGTGTGCATGCGTGCTCCTTTGAGTCAGTGTTGACTCCTGGCAACTGCCTGGACTAGTCCCTGCAGTTTTCTTGGCAAGATTTCAGAAGTGGGTTGCCATTGCTTGCTTCCTAGGACTGAGAGAGAGTGGCCCATGGTCACCCAGCTGGCTTTGTGCCTAAGGCGGGACTAGAACTCACGGTCTTCTGGTTTCTAGCCTGGCGCCTTAACCACTACACCAGCCTGGCTCTCTCTGGCCTGTTACTGGCCTACAATTAGGATATATAACAAGGAATAGCCCTCCCCCCAAATAGTACTTTTTGTTGGACATGTCAACCAGGATGTTAGCAAGAGACTGTATGAAATGATCTGTCCGCAAATGTAACTATGTTAACTATGTTAAATCTGTTTTTTATTTCTATTTATTGAATGCTAAAGTCTGCACTTGTTAAGATTCATTTTTATGCCCATAATATATGCATTATAAAGACTGAAGGTAAATCAAAAGTCTCTTGCTATATTTCTTAAAATCCCACTGGTTAATGGAAAGAGTAGAAAGCCAAGGATGATTTGTGCCAAAAGGGCTCAGATATTTCATGCTTCGGTTGGATCAGTACCCATTTAACCCATGTCTCTGAGTTGAAAGCTAAACAGCCCAGACAATTTCCATGGAATGGATCCATGAATGAAGTGTCTCACTAGGTTTCCCCCCCCCACACACACACACACACATACACACACACACTCTAGACCAACAACAGGGCTCAAAAAATGTCCCCAATTCACCAAACTGGACTTTTCTTTGCCCATAAAGCAACAAAGCAGCTGTGGACCTGAACAAAAAGAGGGTTTCAGGGAGACCTTTGTTGCCATTTTTCTTCCCTCCTTTGCCACCTTGTTCTAGGGAGAGATACAACAGTATGGCTTTTAGAAAATCTCAGAACTATTATGAAAGTAATGCCTGAATTTTCTCTTTTTCCTCCAAAAGAGATTTCCTTTTGTGTCTTGCTTGTGACTGTAAGCCTAGCAACAATGTCTGATCTTCATAAAAGACACTAGGAGCCTTATTTTTTGGCTGCAGAATAGAGTAAGACATGCTCAAAACAAATAATTGAAAACCTTGTGGATGTGTGAAATGGAACTCTTCCAAGGATAGTAGCTGGTTGATTCTTAATTCAATTCCCTGGCAAGAAAGGGTCTACCTAGAGATTTTCTCTGCTAATTTATCTCCCCAGGCATACTTGCTGATCTGACAGATCAGCAAATATTAGATATCTTGGTTCAAGACCCAGAACAAGTGACAGGGAATATGGCATGTGTGTGTGTAATATATGAGAGAGGAAGAGTGTTGAGTTCTGGGAGCAGCTTTGAGACAAATATTTGAAAGGTGCCCTTGCTTCAGAAACAAACAGTTGAAAGCATAACCATCTTCTGGAAATGTAATGTAGATTTGAAAATGCAAATGTGCAAGGAGAGGTGGATCAACATCTAAAAGCATTACTAAATATACATTCAGGATACTATGTAGGTGTGATTTCTTTTTTAAATTGAGAGGTGTCAACTATACTGCTGTTGAATATGTAGAAGTATTGATATGCAAAGCTTTTAGGGCAAGAAAACTAGACTGTACTTTTAAGCAGTAGCTCTGGATATGCACCCATTTCTATCAAACTCTGTCAATCTGAGCATGCCTTGTTGAACTCTGTCAAACAATTTAAGAGTTAGAAACCACATCAATAGTCTTGACTGTCACTGTCCTATCTGTAACACCAAATAGGTATCTACAGAAAAGGAATACTTGATTTAACGTATTTGTTCTTCTATTTTCCATGTTGGATCAACTATTATAATGTGAGATTATATTGAAACAATGACCCAAATCTATCGACACAACCATTCATACTATAACGAATGGGAAGGATTTCATTAACCTTAAGACCTTAAGAGATCTGAGTTTCATTCCTCCAAGAATATATTCCCCCCCCCCCAAAAAAAAGTGCTAAGTGATCTGAAGTAGATGTCTCCAGTTTATTCTCAGTATGAAAGCCTTACATTGATAATTAGAGCCTGAACCATTTGCCGATACTTAGATGTATTCCTTCAGGTATTCAGTTTGGAAAGGCCAACACTTCTGTCATCCATTTGTTTTTAGTGATATTCACACAATCACAATATACACATGTACACAAAAGCTTGAGAAATTGAATATGAATGAACTGACATGCTTATTCTGAACCCAAGCTTTGTTATCCATTGGGTTTCATCCCTCCCCAAATATTTTGATACAGTTCTCAGCTAAAAAATTTTTGATAATGGAACTTCCACATACATTCAGTCTGGCCATGAGCACATTAGCACTTCACTCTTGCAGGGACTACAGAAGAACTTACAAATAGGGGTGTGAAAAATATTCTGAGCTTAAAATGTTCTAAGCTCAAAACAGTCATTTTGAGTATTTTGTATTAGGAACACAACACTCAGTGTTCCAAAATATTGTCCCAAGGTTGGAAAAAACTTCCAGTGCTTATCCCAAACTCAGGACCAAACAGGTTTCTTTCACTCCATGTCATTTTGAATGTTCTGACATCCAGTAACACATTTCTTTTCTTTTAAATTCCTCCAAACCACAAACAAAGCTTAGAGACACATTCATCAATAAAATAGGCGCAGACTCCATCCCAACTGCTACTGGCAGGAGATGAGAAGAGGAGGTGGGGATAAGGAGATTTAGTTAAGTACAAGTTCAGAGTCTGAGAAGGAATTTGTTTATAATCCAAATCCTTGTAGATAAATGTACTGCTATCTTTAAATTCTTTGCTATGGAAAGGTTAGATCTATGATGCTATATTGCCTTTGGGTTGTGTGGTTGCACAGAGCTTCCATGTACTTTCCTTTTCAGAGAGATTGTGAAATTCTATGCGTGGGTTGGTTTTTTGTTTTAGCTTTGCAAAAATATTGCCAAATGCAAACTTGTGTACTGTGCAGTATGGATGCATGATTGATATTACTATACTACAGAGCTTTCAGGTTACAAATATGATTGAACTACTGTCATTCACTCTACATGAGAGTACCCTTGAGATTACTCTTAAACTACAGCTAATCAAGAATGCAGCAGCTTTAGTGATTTGCCCATCTGATAACACTATGGCAAGAGTTGCGCTAGCTCACAGGTCACTTCCAGGCTGTCACCTTTAAATTTCTATGGCTCAGGACTTTGGCATCTTCAAGACCGCCTTCTTGTATTAGTAACTGCTGACCCAATAAGAACTGAAAGGGAGGGCTCCTATGGAGCATTTCTCTCAGGAATCACAGGGGAAAGTTGTTTCCATTGCTGTCTGGAACAGCATTTTCCTAGTGATCACACTAACCCCAATCTTATCCCCAGAAGACTTGGCTTTTTCGGGCGGGGGGGTGTTATATAATTGTTAGATATTTTCACTATTTAATCTTGTTACTTGACCAGGGTCTGTTGGCCACTCAGAGTCACGCACAGTTGCAGCAGCATATAAGCCATACTCGACTAACAAAGAAATAAGTACAAACATGGAACTTTGCTATTGTTATAAATTTTTTAGGCTTTATTGAAGTTAATCCATTGTTGCAGTAAAAAGCATAGCTAACATTGTATCAGATGTTTGTTATGGATATTAAATTCTTATTCTTTCTAAAAACAATCCCTTTATGAAAGGATTCTGTAAGAAGCAAGCAGCACTCAGCATAGTCTGATACCTTATCAACATGTTGGGCCCTTTGGCTAAAAGGGGAGCAAGGAGATTATTTTGGATTCTCATTTTTTCATGGGGTGGAACATTTAAAAGATTTGTGAGAACATAGAATGGATGGGATGTTTTGAGTTTTCCACAAGATGAAATCCTCAAAACAATCTGAGAGAATGCTATAAATGGGACTGCTTTGTTCCAATTCACAGAAGAGTGAGTTGCTAACCTCTAACTGTGGCTCTTTCAGCACTCACCTGGGTAATTATACAGATTAGTTTTGTAGTAGCACAGAGCATTCATTAGATATCTCTAGCTAAGCTTTTAGACAGGAAAAATTCTCCCTTGCCACAAAGTACTCAAGGAGCTGCCTCCAGTCATGTTCTCAGTTCCTTCAGCCAATGCAAATAAATATGAGCAGAGAATGAATTCTAGCCTATGCCATTGGGTTGTGGGAATGTATAGATGACTACTTAAAGAATCACAGTTACAATTAATCCCCCTGCCCTTCTTCATGATGTCAGTGTTTCACACAAATTGGAGAATAACAAACTGTCTATCATTTTAAATCATTTATATGCTGCCTCAATCATAAACTTTTATGACTGTAGAATCATAAGCAGGCTACCATCAAAGCAGAGAAGACAGAGCTGTTACACTTAAAGTGGGCATCTGACTCTACCAGCACTTTGTGATAAGCAATGGGAGATAAAAATAGAAGGCTGAGACCAAGGTGCCAATTTGCAGATATCTGGGAGAAGAATACCTTTGAGAAATGCTGAATGGGCATGGACGCCAAGAAGGTAGACCTATTCATTATTTGGTAAGCCACTGAAATGGAACTGACAGTCTATTTCACTTTATACTGAGCAGATACAGAAAAACGTTTCTTCAGAAACTCACAACACAGAAAAAGTCTTTTAGAAAACTAAAATTCTGCCATTCACTGAATATAAAAGGCAAACACCCACCTACCACCAAGGTAATGAAACCCCCAAAAGATATTTGAATTTGTGAACAAAAACTGGTAATTACTGTCTTGAGAAACATGAAAGTGCAAAACTATTTAAGGAAGGAATGAAATACCTTGCTGAAGGACTATTCTCTGAAAAATAAGAAAGCAGAGTCAACTTATAATGAACCCAACTTGCTAGTTGTGTGAGCTGAAGTAATGGCTAATAAAAAAGGCAACTTTCACTGACAGTGGATGCAATGGCATCATAGCACTGTCCATAATGGTGAGGAGAGACTGACCCTCTAGACCATCAAACACAGGAGCTGGAGATCAGAGTGGAGAAGGAGGTTGTTCAGTATTTACAGGTCTAATAACCATGGAAAGTGATATAATCACTTCTCTATTAGGAGAAGGAGAACTACCTTTGTCTTGAATACCATGGGTGACTAGTGTAACAGTGGAACATTAAAAAAAAAAATCTGGTTGTTATCTTGGTCAGAAGGGGATGGGAGAGCAGACATTTAATTTATAACTGAAAGAAGCAGCCATCTCTAAGGAAAACTCTATTCACCAATCATGACTGCAATAAACAGTGCATATTACTAGCTCTAGGCAAACCAATCTACTAGTAAAGTTTCCCAGAACTGGAATGGGTGACCGAATGTCAGTGTTGAGATTTATATGACAATGCATGAACTGTTGCCACAGGATAGCACTAAGATAGGTTAAGGAACTGGAGTGTCATTGATATACCGGTAATGGTATGTGGGGAATGACACTGGGAGATGGGGGGGGGGAGGGGGAAGAGATGCTGCCTAGGGAACAATTGGATAAGAGAGGGTATAGCCCACAGCTGGATAACAGGCAGAGAAAGAAACTCAGAAAGGAACCTCCCTAACTTATCAGGCTGTAAAAGATACAGCAGGAGATTTGTACTTTCAGACTTGCAAGATTCTGTTAATGTAACCTTACAATAAAGTAGAATTAGTTCACCTGGTCATGTTTCCTGTCTGGTCTACCTGGAAGGCTGACATCCCCTGACCACAGTGTTGTTGTCAGACCATATCTGGACCATGAAGTTCCATAAGTGCCTCTGAGGGAGGTGATGACAATACAAAGAGCCTTGAGGACAACAAGGATCTTGAGGATGTTAATATGGCATCTCCTTTCAGATCCATGCCAGGGTTCTTGATGTGAAAAGGAACCACTATGAATTTTTCACTATGGATGTAGGGATGTACTGAGTAACTTTCTGAGATAGGCACATCATGCACTATGGGAGGCCATGAGACAAACTAGATTATTAGTGAGGGACTACAGCATGTGCTGGTTGTTCTCACTATTACAGTCATGGGTCTGGCACAGCATATTTGTTTAAGAACAAAACTTAAGGGACCCAATATTTGTCAACTAGCTAGTTCTATGAGCTGAAGCAATGGCTATTCCAAAAGGCTTTGAATTCTATCATCAAGAGGAGTATGGAAGTAATTTGGCTAGAAAACGTCATGATGAGGGATGTCCTTAACAAACCCTGGAGACTAAGATAACCTCAGTGTAAAAGAACTTTTGTGCAGATATTCCATACGTCTGCTGATAGTTCATGTAATTCTCCAATGTCCAAAGTTATTAAGCATGGAGTAAAGTTGCAGTAGGGAAAGTACTTAATATATAAGTGAAGGATTCAATAATTGATGGGAATATACATATCAGTTGCAATTGTTCACAAGCCACTGGTGATTGGAAGATGATGCTTGTTGTCCCTGTAAGGAGGGCAGGGAAGATGTGAAGGTTAGGGATATGTGGTGAAATTCTTCTCCTTTAGGAAAAGTGCCCCAACAGAGAAATATTTAAATTCCATTTCACAGACTAACTAGTGTGAATGGGTCCAGTTGCAGGACCCTCCCTGGACTGCATCAACTATCACAGAATTTCTTGAAGAAGGTGCTCAGTGAAATTACAGTCTTTGCCATGTATCCAATATAAATTATCTAAGCACCTTGAAAAAGCAAGTATAGTTAATGGCTTTTGCTAAGCACCCTGGGCAATTCACAACAATGTAGACACAACTGAGACTGACACCACTATCAAAGAATCACCTTAAAATATGGTATTTGCCTCTGAGGGAGGTGATTCGCCTCCCTCAGAGGCGAATCACCTCCCTCAGAGGCAAATACCATATTTTAAGGTGATTCTTTGATAATGGTGTCGATCCAAGGTTATTGGCCAAACAGAGAACTTGCTCAGATTCAGGATCATAATAATTTCTTCTGACTGAAATTAATTAGTTACAATTCAGTACAGGCTATATAACAAGACACTGGGTCAGGTGCCAACAACACAACCACAACTTCAGTATTAAAAAACCAAAAAGGTTAACTGTTGAGGTAGATCATTTCAGAATTATACAAGTTAATATTGCAGGTAAAGCAGTATATCCAGTGGCTTTTATAGTAACTACTGCAGATTGTGAGTACAGGCAATGTGCAAGCTTGATGTAATGTTGACAGGACAAGGTTATCAGGGGTGCTTAGTAATGATGCAGAGAATAGTGCAAATAATCCTGGGACATCTTGGAATAATGAGATCAGTAACAATGGGATGAAGACTATTCTCTAGAGTAAGGTGATTTCGAGAGATAATTTAATCAATGCTCATTTGAGACATACTAAAAATCATTTCTTGAACAAGAAGAATGCCATGATTCAGGTAATTAGCAGTGATACCAGTATGAAGACCAGGATGGATGGATGGCTCTGTAAATAGTACCAAACATCTCCAAGAGAGGGTAGCAATGGGTTATAAAGAAAATCCAGGTATATGTAAATCACGTCATTCTCCCTAATGTTTCCTTTTGAGGACAATTCCAGAGGATGCCAAACTAAAGCAGGTTGTTTCCGTAAGAGTCGCCACATTTGATGCTGAATAAAGACTTTGTGAGACACAGGCCCGTATGAAAGCAATTTACTCAGCTGTAATGCATGTGGTTACAAACAAAGCCAGGTTGGCTTGGCACAGGTTACATAGCATTTTATAGTCTCCCCATTTCCCACGCTTTCAAAGTCCTGCCTGCTGACCGCCCCTGACTGCCTTTGCCCATCCTTGGCTCATCCCCTGACCTCGGCTCTCCCCGCCCTGGGTCGATGGCAGGTTCAGCCAGGGTCCTTTGTTTTCTGCTGCTTTGCTTGTGTGGCAGGTCCCGTAAGGTGACTCACGATTGCTCTTGATGGGCGGTTGAGCGTGGCTTGAGCTGCGGAGTTTTTTGTCTTCATTATTGGCTGCTTGCCTGCAGTGGCTGGGGGAAGTCCTGTTTGTTGCAAAGTAACTGATTCCTGCCGCAGGTTGATTGCCACCACCTGTCAGCAGTTTACTTGCGGTTTTGCGCTTCCTCTTTCAATTGCCTATGCCTGAGGCAAGGAAACTGACTAGGCACATTTGAAATTAGCTAGGCGGAATGGTGGCTAGCTTGAATGGCATGTGCCATGCCAGGCTGAACCTGACAGTTTCTGCAAAACTGATAAGCTGAAAACCAGAGGTGGAGTAGTAGCAAATAAGGCATTGATCAAACCCATACCTCTGCTGGAGATGTTGATGGTGGCTAGACTTAGCCTCCCCCTCTTCTTAGACTCCACTGGTCCCATGTAAGACTTGTGCTTCAACTTAAAGTACACCTTTCTATCCCCAGAGGGAGCAGCGGCATCTCCAATTACCAGCAGATGATACTTTAGCTGGGAAAATATACTATAGATGGAATGTTCCCGGACTTCGGTATGATTTGGGGCCCAAGACAGGACTTACAGGCATCAGTGGCATCGCTCAGTTAACAGTTCTCAGAAGGCAGCCATAAATGTAAAGTTATATTTTGATAGATCTGTTTAACAAAGGCTTGAGAATGGAAACAATTCTCAACTCTATACTCTCCACCTAAGCATACAAAGCACTAAGAATTGGAAAGTGATTTACTGTCATAACCTGTATATTTTCAAGGCCATAAACTAAAGAATAAAACAAATCCCATGATGTTTACAAAGGAAAATTTCTGGGAAAAAGAAATAGTGGAGAAAAAAGAGATGATATTACTGCTATGATGGTTGAAGGGAAATGGTGGGAGTGTTACACATGCTGCTCCCAGGTTCAGCTTATGGTCACTCACTCACACACTCACAGCCTGTTGAGGCATGTGGATCTTGTCAGCCCTCCTTGCTTTCTACCTGGGTTTTCCAGATAGGTGCGGCTGGAGCAGACAGACACGCAGCCCTGGTCAACAGCCGGGAAATAATTAGGGATACACATAAATCACTTCCAACCAAACACTGAGGCACAAGAGGTTCTTTGTAATACACGGAGACCCAATGAATTTAAAGTAACAGCAAAACTTTACTGGTTGCAAGGTACATTTGCTCTTTCTCATACACATACACGTGCTCATCCACACTTACCCATGTCCTTCCCAACTAGGCTGCCAGGCACTAGCTAGAGGGACAGAAGCCTCCAAGTCTGGATCCAAAGGTGACTCAGATGACTCAGCTCAGACAACTCAGAGGACTCAGAGTGGGCAGGCCCTGGGACCCCTTTTATCCCCAACAGTCCTTGATGGGATTGGGGTGAGGGCTTCCATGTGCTCAGGCCCAACTTCCTCTTTCTGGTTCAGGTCCTTTGTTTTTTTCCTTAACGACTTGCTTCCTTCTTATCTACCTCCCCAAGGGATCCCATAGATAAGTTTCCTGGCTTTTGTCCTCTCTGCTTATGTGCCTGCTTCATCTTTAGGTTATGGTAGCTTCAGCCTAGTCTCACAGGAGGCACCTCCTTGAGCATGTACATTTGGGGGAAGAAATGGTTATTTCTGCACAAAAGCGTTACTAGAAATATCTAACAAATGGTCTGTACAGGCACATAAATTATTTGTGTGAAACACAAAGACCACAAACAAAATAATTATTATTTCATGCACATCTCGACTTATAAAACTAACCCAGCTCTTACAGGATTTCAAGCCTGGTCTTTTTTGCCTAATTGTGTGTTATACATTTCCAGCAAGGCTTCTTCTTGTAGAAATCTGTTTAGGGGGAGGAGATTGGAAGAGGGGAGAAAGTATTTGGCAGAGCTCACGAGAGTGGTTTCAGTCACCATCTCTGCTGCTTCTGAAAACTGTCAGTGGAACAATTCTTAGTGAAGCAAATAAAACTCAGCCTAATGCTGTTTCACTCTACAAATTATCCTCTGGAGTCAACACAGCAACAAGTATTTATTATATCATTAATACACAAGTATTCTGATTTGTATTATAAAACCTAATTGCTCATGGCTAATTTGAAATGTCAATGTAATACTCACAGTGGTTTCCCAGGGCCAAACACTTTGTTCCCATTTGAAAAATATGCAGATGTTTCCACAGAAATAGGCAAATTGAGACTGAAGGGGAAAAAAACCCTTAAAGGTCAGGTGAATACATTTTGTTCCAGAACCTGAAGTTTCATTTAGTGAGATGAAAAAGCTATGACTCAAGTTTGTAATGTACCCTGGGATTCCCTGTGCTTATTTGGCAATGCATCAAATTAACCTGCATATGACTTAGTGGACAGCTCAGACATTAATTCCACTGAAAGGGTCCTATGGGCTACTATTGGAGGAGGACTGGTACAAAGAGGCACATCCCTTCCTGCACTTGAGAACTTCAAGTCAGCATAAATATAAAAAGAAAATGCAAGCTGAAATTACAATTAAAAATGCAACAAAAAGGCAACAACTAAACCGAAAAGCTCCAAATAATAAGGAAGAAACTTTCAGTGTCTTAGACTTTCCAGAGCAAATTCAGGAGCAATGGCAGGTAATTTTAGACCCCCTATTTACACCTTTCCCAATGCATGCATTCACTTATGGACAATGTGCATTTCACCATTTATTTCAGAAGTAAAGTCTCATTTTTTTGCTATAATTTTTTGCAATAATTTTATTGACGATTATATTATACAGATAAAACTAATGCAATCATTCTTGTATACACACACACACACACACACAGTATTTGATTGAAAAAAATAAAAAAGTGCAGAAAAAGAAGAAAAAAAAGGGAGGGGAAGAAACCTCCCCCTTCATCCCCAGCAAGTATAATCAACATTAACAACTTATTACTATATATGGCTGTGAGAGCTGGACCATAAAGACAGCTGAACGCCGAAGAATTGATGCCTTTGAACTGTGGTGCTGGAGAAGACTCTTAAGAGTCCCCTGGACTGCTAGGAGGTCAAACCAGTCAATCTTAAAGGAAATCAACTCTGATTGCTCATTGGAAGGATTGATAATGAAGCTCAAACTCAGATACTTTGGCCACCTAATGCGAAGAGAGGACTCTTTGGAAAAGACCCTGATGCTGGGAAAGATGGAAGGCAAAAGGAGAAGAGGACGGCAGAGGATGAGATGGCTAGATAGCATCACTGAAGCAATGAGCATGAAATTGAGCAAACTCAGGGAGGCAGCGAAAGATAGGAAGGCCTGGCGCAATATGGTTCATGGGGTCACGAAGAGTCGGACACGACTTAACGACTGAACAACAACAACAACAACAACTATCTCTTAAAATAAAACCAACCATCTCTTCATCCCATATCTCATCCCATTCTCTATTAAACTTGTAGTTAAAGCTTCTTTCTTAAAGGATTGAAGAAAACTCACCCAGTACATTCAACAAAACTTGCCATTCTGAAGGTTCTCAATCTTTAAAAAGCAGTAAAAAAAAAAAAAAAAATCCAAAGGGATTAAGAGGTGAGCCTTGACTGAACCTTGAGTCCATATAGGCTACATTATCGGCTATAAGCTCAATGGAATTCCATGACTCCCAGCCAATCACAAACCAACCACAAAAATGTTGGTCCCTGCCATCTGCTCACAAAAAACAGCCGTGCAGAGTATGTACTGTAGGTAATCTTGAGATCTCTCCCTTTTCCTGAGAAATTTTGGTGATCCAGATCCAGCATTCAAACACCGTTTTCAGCCACAATGTTGTCTCTCTATTTAGGGACGTCAGTTCATCAATGCCCTCACTGGAAGTCTCAAGGGTAAGTAAAGTCTCAAAAAAATAACTAATTTTTTTCTAACTTCAGAAATAGCAAGGCTTATCTCCGTTCCAAACTTCTTGGTCTTCCAAGAACAAGAACAACCAATCTTACTTTTCCCATAGAAAAACAAACACACGTAACATAACTTACTCCTATTCATATTTACCTAGAAAAATACTCTTCTGCACTTATAAAATTATAACATTAACTAGATATGCCATTTAGATAACATTGTAGAAAGAATCTGTTTCTTTTTATGCATGAAAATATTGAAGATGATGTGATTTTTTTAAGCAGACCAGATAAAAGATTTATTATGTATATCAGAACATATATGTATGTATTCAAAAGATAAATTCAAAATAGGCAATCACTACTATTTGCACAAAGAGAAGATTAATGTTTTTCCTTAAATATTTGTGAAGGGGGGATTTATCTTATATTTTGGGGGTGAAGCCAATATGGTGATAAACTAGCATCTCCTAACTTGTGACTGGCCTCACCCCTTCTGGCTCAGTCCCCATGGCCTAAAAATGCCATCCAGAGGCAAGGGGAAAAAACCAAGACCAGTCCCAGTAATGATACTGCGGCCCATAAATCCATTAAAGCAGAGAAACATATGAGAACTGACTCCTATCTCCCCACCATAAAGATAACACAAAATGTGAATAACGGATTTACAACTTCAGGATTCCCTTCACCCCCAAAGAATATGACAACACAGAAGCCAGTAAAAAAGCAGGCCTCCTCCCTGACCCTCCAAAGCTCCAGCCCAAGTCACTCTCTGGAGCAGAGAGGTAGTAGAGATAACCCCCTGGAACAAGTCTCCTGCATCCCCCTCAACCACATCACTCAACCTTTCCATGAGGTCTGCCTTTTGGCAACAGAAACTCTGATACTTATACTGCAATGGATAAATGACATTGCATTCAAGGTGGACAGCTTCCAACAAGCCCTTGATATGCAAATCCTCCCTGGCAATCAGGAGGTTAAAACTGCAGCAGAATCTGGGCATGCTGGCATTCTAGCAGCCTGTCCTATGACATCAACAGGGCATCTGGAAGCAGTTGGTGCAGCTAACTATCGCCTTGTGCTACAGAAAAAGGAACTCCTCCTAGAAATCCATCAGAATGCCCATAGAAGGAACAGCCACAAGATAATTATGACCTCCCTATCTCAGCTCCTAAATTGTCAAAGTAGAACAATTGATCTTAAAGATTTTCACTACTTACTCAGTTCAAGAAATGTTTTTTAAATAGTTTTTATTAAAAGATTTTACACATATAAGAAATACATTCAAAGAAAAAGATATACAGGTGAAACTCGAAAAATTAGAATATCGTGCAAATGTTCATTTATGTCAGTATGGCAACTCAAAAGGTGAAACCAATATATGAGATAGACGCATTACATGCAAAGCGAGATATGTCAAGCCTTACTTTGGTATAATTGTGATGATTATGGCGTACAGCTTATGAAAACCCCAAATTCACAATCTCAGAAAATTAGAATAGTGTGAAAAGGTTCAATATTCTAGGCTCAAAGTGTCCCACTCTAAGCAGCTAATGAATCCATAACACCTGCAAAGGGTTCCTGAGCCTTTCAATGGTCTCTCAGGCTGGTTCAGTAGGAATCACAAGCATGGGAAAGACTGCTGACCTGACAGTTGTGCAGAAAACCATCATTGACACCCTCCATAAGGAGGGAAAGCCCCCAAAGGTCATTGCAAAAGACGTTGGATGTTCCCAAAGTGCTGTATCAAAGCACATCAATAGAAGGTTATGTGGAAGGGAAAAGTGTGGTAGAAAAAGGTGCACAAGCAGCAGGGATGACTGCAGCCTGGAGAGGATTGTCAGGAAAAGGCCATTCAAAAGTGTTGGGGACTTTCACAAGGAGTCTTACCTGGGCTACAGAAAAAAAGAACTGGTCTGTTGCCCAGTGGTCCAAAGTCCTCTTTTCTGATGAGGGCAACTTTTCCATCTCATTTGGGAACCAAGGACCCAGAGTCTGGAGGAAGAATGGAGAGGCACACAATGCACGATGCTTGAAGTCCAGTGTGAAGTTTCCACAGTCTGTGTTGATTTGGGGAGCCATGTCATCTGCTGGTGTTGGGCCACTGTGCTTCATTAAGTCCAGGGTCAACGCAGCCGTCTACCAGGAGATTTTGGAGCACTTCATGCTTCCTTCCGCAGACGAGCTTTATGGGGATGCTGACTTCATTTTCCAGCAGGACTTGGCACCTGCCCACACTGCCAAAAGTACCAAAACCTGGTTCAATGACCATGGGATTACTGTGCTTGATTGGCCAGCAAACTCCCCTGACCTGAACCCCATAGAGAATCTATGGGGCATTGCCAAGAGAAAGATGAGGGACATGAGACCGAACAATGCAGCGGAGCTGAAGGCCACTATTGAAGCATCCTGGTCTTCCATAACACCTCAGCAGTGCCACAGGCTGATAGCATCCATGCCACGCCGCACTGCGGCAGTCATTGCGGCAAAAGGGGCCCAAATCAAGTACTGAGTACATATGCATGCTTATACTTTGCAGAGGTCCGATATTGTTCTATTTCCAATCCTTGTGTTATTGACGTCATGTAATATTCTAATTTTCTGAGATTGTGAATTTGGGGTTTTCATAAGCTGTACGTCATAATCATCACAATTATACCAAAGTAAGGCTTGACATATCTCGCTTTGCATGTAATGCATCTATCTCATATATTGGTTTCACCTTTTGAGTTGCCATACTGACGTAAATGAACATTTGCACGATATTCTAATTTTTCGAGTTTCACCTGTAGTATATTAGTGAGGTGGCTCCCTTATTTTTAACATCCTTTTATTCTCTGTGTTATTTTGATTTTTACATTTTTAATGTATTTATTGACTGTTTGTAGCTTTGTTGTACACCGCCTAGAGTCGCCTGTGGTGAGATAGATGGATGGATGGATGGATGGATGAATCAATCAATCAATAGTAAATGTGAACCAGAAAAAAAGAAAGGAAAAGAAGAGACAAAGAAAAAAGGAGATGGGGGAAAAAAAAAGAACAGATAGGAACAGAAAACATAAAAGGAAATATAAAGAAATTACTTCCAATCTTCCTCTAAGCAGTTATACATACAATTCTAATAAAACCTCTCTCTCCAAGATGACATCATAATTCCCTTCTTTCCCTCTCCTTTCTAATCATTGAAACCATAAGTCACAAAATCATTTTCTTTTTTTACACAGAGTCCATAAGGGGTTTCCAGTCATTGATGAATGTCAATAAATGACCTTTCTCTAATCAAAGAAGTCAGTCTGGCCATCTTAGCAAGCCATTCCTCCATGGTGGGTAATGCCAAATCTTTCCATCTTTATGCATATAATAATCTTGCCACAATAATCATATACTGAAATAATCTTCCATGACTCTTTTCTGACTGTGTATCCATCAGTTCTAAAAGGAAAAGTTCTAGCTTCAAATGAATATTAATCTTTAAATCCTCTGTATCAAAGTATTTGAATCCATTGTTTTAGCTTTTTTACATGTCCACTAAACATGACAGAAAATCCTTTCATATTGTTCATATTTCCAACGTATATTTGGAATGCCTTTATGCATCCTAGATAATTTCTCAGGCGTCATGTACCAATGATACATCATTTTATAAAAATTCTCTTTAAGATCATAACATAATGTAAATTTTAACACTTTTGACCACATATTTTCCCATTGATCCGTCTGTATATTATAACCAAAATTCTTAGCCCATTTAAAAATAGAACAAAACAAAACCCACATGCCCACCAACACTGGCAGGGCATGCCACAATATATAAACCGAGAGTAAACCCCATTCCATTCTAGCACTGAAGATGTTACCTAGCTGGGTAATGAAACATTTGCAAGAAAACAACCAAGCTCAGAGAACCCCAAGGACTCCACATTAGCCCATTTTATCATACATTATTTAATCTGTTCTTCCATTTCAAATTTCCACAAGTTTATACATTTTAGCAATTACACGTTCATCTTGGGTACATAATTGAGCTTCAACTTCTGTCTTACTTTGCTCCATACCATAAGCCTTTTAATCCATTTTAAATCTTTCTAATAACTGTAAATGGGAAAACCATTGACAACTATATCCTTCTGCCATTAGTTGCTCTCTTGGTTTAATTTTATATTCCCCTTGGCAATTCTCCAATAATTCTTGGTACATTAACCATTTGTCTTTGCCTGTTGTTTATCTTCTGTAAAATGCTTCTTGTGCTGAGATCCATATAGGTGTTTTTGGGCACAGCCTGGGTTTATATCTATTCTATATTCTTAATATTGCACATCTAATAAAGTGGTTTTTAAAATCCACATTAACTTTAACTTAATCTTATAAATATCCATGCCATCCACACCTCAGGTAATGGTCTTCTAACTCTAAATGTTTTTTGTTTCTCAGCAACACCCATTCTTTAATCAAAACCAAACAACAAGCTGTAAAATACAATTTCAAATCCAGTAAACCCAATCCACTTCTTTCATATGCATCTTGTAACACTTTGTATTTAACTCATAGTTTTTTTCCCTTGCCTTACACTCAGTTGATCCAAAAAAGCAGACCCTGCACCTGTGGGAAAAATGCTAGGAAGAAAAAATGAAGATGACACCGAGGCAGAGATTGATAAAGTTTATAGGATTAGTACACAATTTGCAAAATTAAGTAATGTTCCAAGGGATGTCCTTGTGCATTTTGTCAGGAAGAGACTAGAGATCAGGTTCTGCAGCAACATTTTAATACTAGATTGAGGATTGATAATACAGATGTAATTGTACTTAAGGAAATTCCAATTAGAATACTGTGCAAGAGATATTTCATGCAAGTGTATTTTTTTTTATGACAAACTCAGACAGAAAAAGATTCCCTTTAGATGGGATAACTTGGAAGGGGTGATTTTTACTTTTAAACAGGAGTGATTCAGACTGCTTTGTGCAGAAAGCAAGAGTCTTTCTGAGAAAATTCAAAGAATTGGACAAAATGCAAATGGCAGTGACAATCACAGATGTGACTAAACAAATGCCACAAAGATACAACAGGACACTGAAGATGCTACCACATTGGTTGCTATAGGTACTGATTTTTTAAAAAATCTTGGTGTAACTATAGATTATAAATGCTTAATGTGGAGTATAAATAGAGCAAATGCTCCTCAAAAGAGGAAAAAAAATCATTATTTGAAAAAGTTAAAACAAGATGTGATTTGCTTAAAAGAAATGCATATTAGGAAAAAGGATATAAAATATTTGAGTCACAAAAATTTGGGTGAAGAATTTATTTCAGCAGGAATGAAAAAAAGAAATAGTTGTTTTGTATATAAAGTCTCAACTATATCCAAAACTTATATTAACTGATGATTATGGCAGATAAGTTGGGGTGGATGTTAACTTGCAGGGGTTTAAGACTTTTATGCTGGGAATTTATGCCCCAAATGAAGATAAAACAGCATTTTATAAAGTACTTATGGATAAACTATTTTTGTATGAAAATTGGTGTCTCTGGGGAGACTGGAATGGGGTGGTTTTCCCACAAAAAGATAGAACCCTGAGAAAAATATCAAAAATACATAAGGAAAACTACTGAAGTATGACTTAATGGACAATTTGGAGCTTGTTGATATATGAAGATACAAAAATGGTGACTCAAAAGAATATACTTATTTTTTTGAAAGACACAGATATTTTTCAAGAATAGATATGATTTGGATCTCTAAGACTTTGGCTACTAATGTTCATAAAGTGGAAATATTACCAAAGAATTTCTCAGACCACAACCCAGTGACCAGTTCAAGAAATGTTAAATCCAAACAGTACTTCTGACTTTCAACCCGCCATCTCTCCCTGCCAGACTCATACAAACAAGCAGATTTCTATGGCAGACTCATCACATCCGAACTGTCAAAATCTTTAAGGACGAGTTAGTCCATGACCTCCTCACTGGGAGAGTGACAAATGGTCATGACCCTGCAGATAAGAGCCATAAAAACATATGCTCCAAATGCAGTAAATCTGCCAGCCATTCCAGCCTAAGCACACATCGAGGAAGTTAAATCTATAAATACAGAACTCACTAATCTGAGAAAAAAAACTAGCAGACATCAAAACTACAATTCTGACACAACCTCCCAGTGCTGGTAGTGATATGGAAGTCCAGCACTAATTTAATATATCTGCCCCATTGAGCTGTTCACCTTCTAAACCATCTCACATGGCTGTCTCTCCTTTGACTCAGACATGCAGAAAGCTGTCAACACACTACTCTGAGTTCCTCACCAATAACAATGAAAGTGACGCTGACAGTGACTCCTCTGAGGGCGCCTCACCATCAATATTCAAGGAATCCATGCAATCCCAAGTAGTCAATACCCATAAGAAACTGCCTTGTAAGCAAATTAAACCCCAGACAACCACTATCTTTACAGAAACCCAATATGGAGGTATAACCTTATCTGTTTCCCCATCTCAGAAGCCTCTCCTGGCCTTGAGGGAACCTGACTCAAAGGAGAAACAGCTTCCCTCGCTTCTTTCAGTGGACAAGCCAAAGGATGTTCCCCTCTTAAAGAGTTGGGATTGCTGCTTGCCAGTGATCCCCATTTTGCTGCCCATGCTGCACTGCTTCTTCTGGTCTCTTTGCCAGAACTACAAGCTCCCCTGCCCCCTCATGAGGAAAAGAGAGGCTTGATGGCCAAATAGATGGCAGAGAAGGGAGACCGGGGACTTGATGGTACCCCACCTTCCTCCCCACAGAGGGAGATTCAATTACAACCATCACAATCATGAGTTAACATGAAGCTCGACTCCTGCAAATATTATCCACCCAGCCCCTAGTTCGTAGTGCAACCCCTTGACACCCAAGGGACCAGCATAAGGTCACCCTTCTAAGCTGGAATGTGGCAGGGTGGTTTGCATCCACCAGAGCTCCTTGTTTTACTGACTTCTGCTCCCACCATGTCATCATATTGATTCAGGAAACATGGACTGCTAACAAACTGCTACTTAATGGATTTTATTCATTTTCAATTGGTGCAGAACCAGGGGTAAAGCATAGAAGAGCAAAAGGGGGGCTGGGTCGTAGTGCCTCATCTGCCATCCTTAAACTCCTTAAGACGAGAGGTGGCCACTGCAGCTCTCAAATTATTTAAAGCCAAGCCAATAACACAACTTCTCTATAGTACCCAGCTGGGCCCCTTCTCCAATTTTGCACCCTAGAATTTGTACAATCCAAATTTTTAAGATCAACCTTTTCCAGTCCCTAGTTGTATTTGTAATGCCACCCTGTAACTAGAGACAGGCTTCATGAAAGTGGAAGCTAGAATGTGGGTGACCATACTCAACTGTTTCCCCTTGGCCTTGCCTCATTAACTATGAGTGATGATTTTCACTCCATATGGAAACAGGCAGTGGCAACTAAAATCTCATCCTTGGGCTTTTCTCCAGGTCTTCTACTCAGCATGGGATATGATCAGGCCAAAGCACTTATTAAACATCATGTAACAGACACAGAGTGCCAACTGCATCTAGCCAGGACCCCAAACTTTATTGTCAGTGACTCCAAGAGGTACTCTGCCTCCCTTATGTCATACCTAACTAAACTCAAAGTAGCTAAATACAGAAGGGCCTTTACTCTGGTACAATATCATGCCCTCCCTTCAGCTGAAGGCCAATACAGATTCCTTACCCAGAGAGACAATACCCATTACTGCGGACACACAGAAACAACAGAATATGTGTTTTTCCAGTGCCTGTACTACAGAGACATTCACACTAGCCTCCTCTCACCATTACTACATAAATTACCCAGGGCGCATAGGATAATTTTACACCACCCTGTTGCTTTCAGATACAAACCTGCTACAACATACAACGTTGTCAGGTTCTATGCAGCAGCACTCAAAATTTGTTAGATCATGACCTGTGCTATAAACTAGATTTAATGAGCATCTAGTTCACCATATTAGTGTGCTTTGTAACTAGTTAGCTATAGTCTTCCACATACTAACCTTTTATGCTCCCCTACAATCACCTAATGTTCCTACCCCTTCTTTTAGATTCTTTTAAGTTCTTGCTTTTTTATATATACTTCTAGTTTTTAATTCATATATCTTTTATATCTTCTAGATTTTCATATTTTTTAGATTTTTATTTTTACTTAGGATGTATCCCTTATGTTTTTCTAATGACTGTACCCCACTTTCCTTATGCTGGACTATGGCCATAATAAAGAGTTGATTGATTGATCTTACATTTTTTGTTGAGGATATGGTCATGAGGAAGAAGCTGCTTAAAGGGAGGCAGGAGAAATATAGACGCCTTTGTCTTCACTTCAAGAGGGATAGGAAGAACATACTAGTTCCACCTTTCTTACACATGGCCTTTTGGATACAATCACTTGTCTTCCTCCAGTATATTACCCCTATTTTAGGATCAGTTAATGCAGCTGTATTATATCCCATACTAGAGTCAGTTACTACATCTATCCATTAACTTACCCAAGAATATTCTGTAAACAGTGCAACAAAGGATCAGCAGAAAACTTTGATACACCATTATTTGTTTCAAATTTGACATTAACCAGTCTTGAATATTTTTAATCTTTTGATATTTTCAAAAGTATGTATGAAATCATCAAAAGACTCCTCACACTAGTAACAACAATTATCATTCAACTTGTGAAAATTTGTTAAGTGATGCCAAGTACCCTTATTTCCAGAGGATTTGTTTTGTTTTTCTTTTTTGCCTTTAGAGATCATGTTCTGTTAATTTATGGAGGTTATTTTATTTGCAGAAATAGATCAGGAACAATTATTCATCTTTATATTCAAGTCAAAACTTTCTATTTACATACAGAACATACAGAAAACCCTTCAGTCAGATAGTACAATTTTCAGGATAGATATGTAAGTCACCACGTCAAGTGCTGGTTCATATCATCAGCCTTCGTGCTTTAGGCAGGGTCTTTGTTTTCTGTACAATTAAACTACCCTTTTACAAAGCACACACACAAAAAAGCAGTAGCATCTGCATTGATCCTGAGTGTGCCAACAGACTGCATATAGATACTAGTTGGATATGGGTAATGGACAATGCTTTCCAAGATAGTATTTAGATTACAGGTCCAAATTTGCATAAAATGGCATGAGTGTGCTTGGGGCAAAACTGGGCTTTGGTTGTGTTCATGACATTCTATCCCAAATATTATTGTATCCTTACTATTCAGAATAAAAATTTTATGTGGCATGGAGGTAATTAAGCTTGCTAACCTATTCTATCCTTTCTTTATGTTACTAACAAGCTTTATTTGAAAGCCTCCATTGACTAAACTATAGGTCAATATTCATGGGCCCATCTGTTGATGATCACTGTGTTAGGAATATTACTGTTTGAATTTAAGAAGAGCATGTTGTAAATGTCATGAATTAGTGAATGAAATGACTGAAAGAAAAATAGACATGTTTATGAAACTAAGAAAAAGGAGATGGAAGTAATACACTTGAATGTAGACAGTCTGATGTTATGGAATGGAATGGAATGGAATATATGTAGAGATGTGAAGATATTGAATTATGAAGGAATGGGCTAAAATGTACATCAGAAAATATGAACTGATGTCATCTAGGTTCTTGTCCTGGAAGACAGATTAATACAGCTCTACTTCTACAATATAAATATATATAGAAGTACAAATTAATAGGTTGGTGATAGACAGTAAATGGTGACAATGGAAATACCAGGAAAGAATTTAGGAAAAAATTGTGCGACAGTGTGAATAAACACAATTCAGAGGAAAGTTATCCTGTTAGATGATATATATGGACATATGGGAATTAGACAAAAAATACAGATCTGACTGGACCATCTGTGATTCAAGATTGAATGAGAATGGTGATACTTTAGTGAGTATTTATTTAGAAAAAAAGGTAAGAATCATGAACCCATGGAAAAGATGATTGATTTGATTGTTTATGATTAAAGTTGGAGGGAATTAATGAAGAACACAAGAGTTGTGAGGTATTCTGAATGTGGGACACACCATTGTATGTGTCAAGAGGGGATCTTGGAAAAAAATGGATATGGAAGAAAAAGAAAAAAAGTAAAATAAACTAGAATAAAAGTAAAACAACTGCATTAAAAATTATTAGCCCTATATGAAAAACATATAGAAGACAAATTAATCTCTCAACAGAAAGTGGAGATAAGGAATGAAGATGAGAAAGCTGTTTGGGACACAGTAAGAATTTGTTACGAAGTGCCACTGAACTGCAGACTCATGCCAATATGGAAGGTGGAATGAAAAAGAGAAGGAGGCAATGGTAGGTAATTTTAGAGCCCCTATTTAAGAAACTTACACTTTCCTCCCCCTTCCATGCATCTATTTATGTGCATTTCATCGTTTATTTCAGAACAAGTATAGGAAAATCTCAAATAAGGAATATCTAAAGTTTTCTCTAACTTCAGAAATAGTAATCCTCATCTCTTTTCTGAAGTTTTTACTCTCCCAATCGTATCTTACCCACAGTAGTATAATTTACTCCAATTCATACATACTTCAAAAAAACATTCTTCTGAATTAAGTGAAACCAATTGTTAGTAAATTACAACATTAACTAAATATGTCATTTAAAACCTTAGCCTGATAGATTTGCTGTTTGTACACTGGATTCTTTTTTGACCCCAAGATTACTCTGGATGGAAAGGAACTGCCCCAAAGGAGTAAGTCTACAACTTGGGGTCCTCCTGGGCTTGCGGCTTCTGCTAAAGCAGCAAATTAAGGCTGTGGCCAAGAGTGACTTTGCCTACATTTGGTTAGTGCATCAGCTGAGGCCTTTTCTGGGATGAGAGGTCCTTGTGACAGTGATTCATAAGTAGTGCTTCATCATCACTTACCCAGACTACGTAATGGACTCTACATGGGGCTGATACAGAATGCAGAAGCTTCAACTAATATTGAATGCTTCAGCTGATATAGAATGAAGTAGCCCAGATGCTTGCTGGCAGATATTGCTACACTGCAAGCCCTGTATTGGTTGTCTATTAACTTCCAGGTAAAATTAAGAACATAAGAACATAAGCAGTGCCCTGCTGGATTGGACCCTGGGCCCATCTAGACCAACAATCTGTTCTCACAGGCGCCAACCAGCTGTACAAGGTACTGTATGTTTTATAGTTTTTAATTATTTTCTGTATTTTTGCTTTATTGTATTTGTAAGCTGCCAAGAGTCTGTTAGGTTGCACTGGGATAAAAATCAATCAAACAAACAAATAATATTACTAAACTTTGGATTTTTTTTTTTTAATCTAACTCTGAAATTAAAATTTCACGTAGGCACTAAGCTTCAGAATCACCCTTGTGGCTCTTTCAATATTATACTTATCTCCTTCCTAGCAGTTATTTAATCACAATCAATGAAATGATAGCTATTTATTGACTATAACAAAGATATGAGGGCTGTCAAAAAGGAAACAGAAGCTGTTTCTTTCCACATTTTCAATTAAAAGCTATTTTTGCACACGATCAAGAATTTTAAGTGACACCTTGTCAACACAATGACAGGAAAAAATGTGTCCAAGCAAAAGAAGTGTGAGAACTGACTGTCACCATACATAATATCAATCTGCTACTGAAGAAAAATCTGGCATTAGGACAAGGAATCATCCTTTCTCCTCTGCCAAAAATGCAAAATACACATGCACACAAACACTTGTTACCAAGTATCATTTTTAACAGCTGTTACTTGCAACACCTGAGCAATCAGCTTTGTTTTTCTCTTTTGGTAACACTTATATGAGTTGTTGTATAAAGTTAATCCAATGGAACCAAGGTCACTTCCTGAAAGGACTGAAGCTGGTAAAATAGAAACCAGTGATTCTCAGCCATGCAGAACTGTTACGTAAACACTCAGCTTATGTCTCTAACTTTTAAGGC
Organism: Liasis olivaceus; assembly: GCA_030867105.1. Classification (NCBI taxonomy): domain Eukaryota; kingdom Metazoa; phylum Chordata; class Lepidosauria; order Squamata; family Pythonidae; genus Liasis; species Liasis olivaceus. Next base: position 65,563,030 of record CM061351.1, read on the forward strand.
TGGGAAAAGATCAGCCAGAAGTCCACTGACTCAAAAAGGAAGGGAGGAAAAGACCTAGTATTCAAAATCTGGAACAGAGATACATATACAGCTTGATCTCTATGCTCTACAGTGAGCTTCTACACATATTTGTCTGCAATAAGGAAATTTAGGTATCTGGGTTGTATCTGGGGACCTATTGCTATAAGCAAGTTCCAGAATATGGCATTAAGTGTTTGGAGTGTTGTGATTTGTTGATTTGCCTGGTGTGAAGTTGGGCAGAAACATCTGCCTACTCCTACAACCAATATTATAAGAAATGAATCTGTCCTTCAGTGCTGAAATAAAACAATGGCTACAGAGCCTCTTGCAACCCTCTTAACCATAAATCAAGTCATCAATGCATTGCTTCAATATCAGGACCAAATTGCAATCCAGTTGGATAAATTAATCTAAGTAATGAACCAACTATTCCAACAAGTAAAAGAAATTGCCTCATCCTGCAACCATTGCTACAGTAGCCTGTCTCCCTGCCTAACAAATATGATGGGAATCCTGGCAAATGTATTGCCTTCCTTACTTAATGTGAATTATTCACACTGTATAATCCCTAGAAATTTAATTCCTCCCTAGACTTGATATTTTCCCACAGACCAATCTCAAGTAAAACTGGCCTAATGACAGAGGAAGCTGCAAGCCCCCTTCTGATACAGAATATCCCAGACTTGGACAACTGTGCCAATTTTGTGGCACCTTGAGGACTAATTTTGATGATCCAGTCACTGCAAAATTTATCACCTCCAACAGAGTAACAGTTGGAGTATATTGCTGACTTTCAGCTGTTAGCTGAGGATGTGGGCTTAAATGAAAGAGGCTTCATTAACCAGTTAAAGAGGAACTATCAGATTACATACTCATTTGTTAGGGCACTCCCGAGACTTTCTCTACCTTAATTGAAGTCTGCTTGAGTATCAATGGGAGACTCAATGAACTGTGATACAGGCAGGGAAGGAAAATAGCACTGTTCTCTTTCATAACCTCTGATCTCCCTCTACGCATACATCAGAGTTTTGGGAAGTTAAATCTGTGTACGAGAGAGACTGAGGTCTTCTACCAGGCCATGAAAAGTTGCACCAACTCACACTAGACCTCTGTTTACTTTGTGGAGAACCTGCCCAAGAGCCCTTCTAAGACTTCTCCCTTCCAAAGCAACAAACTGTTGTACTTGTGGAGAAGTGGGGCATTTGGCAAATAGGTTCCCTAAATATTCTATATCTGGTCTAGTAGGAAATTAATCTGTCCCACATTGGTGCAATATTGGGCCCCAGGAAATTAAGTGCAGCCCAAGCACGTTTAGCTATAAATTGATGTTTAGTCAATTTTGTAACTCTGCAGACCCAGACATATTGGCAGGCCCTAACAGATTTTGGTGCCATAAGAAACTACACTGAAACCTTCATCACACACAAATATGTGTAATCCACTCAGGCTGTCTGGGTTGAGACTATTGATGGCCAGTTCTTATACTTAGGACCAACCACACAATATACAGGTAGTCCCCAGTTTAAGAACAAGTTCTGTTCCCAAAGTCTGTCCTTAAGTTGAATTTGTATGTAAGCTGGAACAGTATAATTATATAATACTGTGTAAGTAGTCTTGTGTAATTAACTCAAACCATTATGTATTTAACTCAAATTTTGCTACAATAGGCTCCATTCTTAATTATGGGTCATCCTTAAACTGGGCATTCTTAACCTGGGGACTACCTGTATTGAACTTCTCCTACTCATCATTAGTAATAATCAGCAAGTCACAACTTTAATTAGCTTTCCCATTATATTTTCCAATAGTTTAGTGAATGAACAGGCTTCATGACTCACAATCCACATGTTAGATGGGTCATGATAACATAACCTTTGATTTTCTGAAATGTATAACTCACACCCTGAAGGGCCACAACCCCCTACTACTCATCCTATAACAGCAATAACTATCTCTTGCCTTGCATGCCAAGTATATGGCATATGCAGGTATGTTTGGAAAGGAGGAAGTGCAGTCTCTATCCCTCAAATGACTGTACTATTAATCTCATTCTTGGAGCTCCAATTACCATAAAGCACCGCTGCACAATGACAAATAAGAGTTGGACTTATCTTTAAACAGTCACTGATGAGATCTTAAAAAAAGGCCCCTCTTCCTTTACAAGTGCTCCTTTCTTGTAAGAATAAGGATGGGTCCACACACGTACAGTAGTCTTTGATTATCAGCTCCTAAATTGTGTAACCATTAGGAATTACTATCCTCTTTCCCTCATTTTTGAACTCTTACGTCATCTGCCAAAGATGAGAATTTTCATCAAACTGAATCTCCAAGAACCTTATACTTCAATTTGCATTAAAGGACATGAATATTTAACTATGTTTTATTCTCGTGGGAATTTTGAATAGATGGTAAGGCTGTTTGGACTGACATACTGCCCTTTTGTCTTCATGTAATATATTAATCATATTTTTCATAAATGTTGGATGATTTTTCAGCTTTGATTTGGACAGTTTACTAGTTTATTTTGAGGATCCTGTTCTCTACACTGAATAAGTTTGAGCAGCTCTTCAATGACTTCATTATTAAAGTCTCTGTGCTAAGATAGATATGTCTGCCTTTCATCTAGCTGTACTGGACTATTTCAGCTACTCTATTTCCTCAAAATGAATTTACATGGTTCTAGATAAACTTAAACATATTCTGTTTTGGAAGCCCACATCAATCATACACTGAGACACAGAGTATACACTTTTTCCTAAATGCTGCTGTCATAACTACACAGTTGACTATCTTATCAAAAAGAGGGCCAATTTTAAATCAGCTTCCAATTCTTAACAGTCTTTCTTGTTTCTTCTACTTATGTAGGTATCCACTTTTCAGCCATCCTCCATCATCCAAACATCATCACCCTAATGTTTGTTGTACCTGGGGAACTGTACTTTACAAACAGCTCCAGAGGTGCAGTTTACAAGAAGTTCTCCCCCTCTGTGCATTCCTTTTCAAGCAACTGCTTGTGGCAGAAAGAAACTATGATGTTTTTAACTATGATGTTTTATTTTGGCCATCAAAACCAATGGTGTAATCTTCTTGAAGATGTGAAACATAAATGTTGAATTCCAAACCGACCACAAGAATTTCACACGTAAAAAAATTCTCAAGTTTCAACACAGGTCAGAGGGGCCCAGTTGTTTTAATTTTTGTAACTGTTACATTCTTAGCTTACCTAGATAAACTGATGAAATCCACATGCAGCAAGAATAGAGTTCTTATATGTGAAGGCTTGGATAAATGATCTTCAGGGAACTCCTATCTTCTCTTTTCTTCTTTTGTTGAAAATGGGGAAAAGTGTATCACACCAATCAATTATAGATTCTACTGAGGGAAGAAGCCTTGCAACTCTGCCATGAAAGCCAGCCAATTGGACATTTAGGTGTATTTAAAATGATCCATCTCCTCTGGCACGTTGGCAGTCTTCCATTACAACAGAAGTTAAAGCCTATGTTTCTTCTTAACACCGGACCAAGCCTTTCACCAAAAACCAAGCTGGACTATTGTATCTCTTCCATCCACTACCAGGGACCTTGAGGCAGTTTCCCTGTAATTTACTATTGACCTATCACATATTAAGTGCCTAGATACAGTTCTGGTTGACTTCTTTTCTAAAACTGATCATCTCATTCCCTGTCATATTCTTCCCTGCACTTTTGGAATGGTCTGTGTGTGCTAAACCACGACTTGCCTAATCATCTTATTGTCGATAGTGGCACACAATCCATGGCACATTTTTAGAAAGCTCTTTCAGTTATTGGATGTAAAGCTTCTCTGGTCCTCAATTCATCAACCACAGTTGGATGAAAAAATTGAGAGGACATTACCATCTTAGAGCAATAATTTCATTGCTATATAAATTACCAGCGATACAAATTGGCCGGACCCTTTGGATATCACTTTCAGACTACCTATGGTACTACCTGTATCTCCTGCCAAATGCTTCCTGGCTTTCCCCCATTTCAGAAGCCTCTCACTTTCTCCAAGAAGTGCAAGCTGCTCAGCACCACCTCATGGATCAGCTAGACTGCAGTGTGGTCTCCTACAAGTGATTTATAGATCACCATTGACAGGAAGCTCCCTCAGCACCACCACCACCAAGTGTATATTTGTCTTTCTACCAGATTTCACCCTCAGTCTGAAAAGCTGAATGCCAAGCTTATTTTATCATTTCTGTAATTGCACAAATCAGTCACATAATATTGCATCTGCAGCTTCCAACTACACTAAAAATACATCTGGTCTTCCATTATTCCTCCTGTTCCTTGCCCCTTGTGCATCTTTGTTGCACCATGACCCATCTTGGGGGGTGGGGGAGTAAGAATGGGAGGTGGAAGATAGTTTGGATTCTCAGCGCAGGAGGAGGAGACTAGAGTATTTAATTGCCTGGAAGGGCTACCCAGGCACAGAGCACACTTAGGAAGCAGCAGATAACCTACATCCCTTGCTTCTTTCAACACATAGGAAGAAGAAGATGTTTTGCTTCATTTAGCAGTTCCGTCTGCAGTACGCTCACAAGTCCAAAACACCTGACTGGCTACACATTCAATGCTTCAGCACCTGCCAATGGTTCTGACACTGAGAGGGAGGGGACTTTGGAGGGGAGAGAGACATTTGTACAAGTAACGTGTGTGTGTGTGTGTGTGTGTGTGAGAGAGAGAGAGAGAGAGAGAGAGAGACCTCCCATAAGATGAGAGGAAGAGAGAGAGAGGGAGAGAGACAGAGAGAGAGAGAGACAGAGAGACCTGCCGTAAGATGAGAGGAAGAATAAGGCCTGAAGAAGTAGCAGCAAAACAGTCCTTGAGAGAGAAGTAGTCTTGTTAGGTAGAAAGGCTGACACAAGATTGACTGTTCTGAACGGAGATGTGTTAGAGGCTGCTCCTGAGCTAAGCATTATCCTGGATGGCCAGTTAGCTGCTGAGCCTAAGTGTGCCTATTAATTGCAGTCTTCTATTGGGGTCATGCATTATAGTAAGTGTCCTTAATCTTATGCATTGTTGAACATATGTGGGATGTGGACAGATGTTATGATGCTCTCTCAAAATACTTCTCATGGGAGGAGGGGCATGTGTTTTCATGAAATGGCTGTTAATTGGAGTATGCTAAAAGAGATTCCATTTACTCAGAGGCAAACCTTTGATGTTACTTCCCATACATAATATCTAATACATCATTTCAGAATTGTTCTGTTTCATCCTATCTTATTTTTAATTTTTGGTGGGCACCTGGAAACATTTCCAAACAAAGCATTGGGATGAAACTTCCCCCAATTTTATTATTTAAGACTGCCTGGAGGTTTGTTTTATAATATGCCAGCTATCCATTTAATTAAAAAATAAAATAATCTTTGATAAGTAGACATAGAATCTGGCAATGTCAAGGGAGATGTCCACAGGCACAATTATGCTTTTGGGCACCATGCTGAGGAACCCATTTTACACTGTGTTGCCAAAAAGGGGAATGGCTGATAGGTATATAGAACATGATATTTTCAAGGACAGAGCCTCAAGTCTGGAATTTTATCTGAAGTACAGGTAGCCCTTGTTGAACAAACACTTGTTCAGCGACCATTTGAAGTTACAATGGTGCTGAAAGAGGGGGCCTTGCAACAGGTTCTCATAGTTGTGGCCATCACTGTGTCCCCACAGTCACATGATTGTGATTCGGGTGCTTGGCAACCAGCTCACAATTATGATGTTGCAGTGTCCTGCGGTCACATGATTCCCATTTGCAACCTTCACTGCCAGCTTCTGAGAAGCAAAGTCAATGGGGAAGCTGGCAGGAGGTTGCAAATGGTGATCATGTGACTGCAGGTTGCTGCAACCACATGGGATTCGCAACTGGGACTGCTGCAACTGCTGTCGTAAGTCAGTGAGGTCACGTGATGTCATGCTTTATAACCGCGTCACTTAACGACTAAATTACTGGTTCCAATTACCTTATTAAGTGAGAATTACCTGTAGAGTTAGACTGACTACTTGATTACTATATTACCTTTTTGTGAAACAGTATTTTTGTTCTCCCACAGTTATTTTTAGTTTTCTTAGTCATGATTTATGCTTTAACTGTTTTAATGCTTTTAATTTTATTTATTTATTTATCAAATTTGTCACTGCCCTTGTTAAAAAATGACCCTGGCCAGTTTACAGAGAAGCTAAAATCAGTTAAAAATGTAGTATAAAATAATCCTGACTAAATAAGAAATAAATATAGTCCAAGGGTTGATGTTAATTGGGTGCCAGCCACTCCCAGGATTGATTAAGATTCTTATTGCCCCATGCAAGCTGGCAGAGCCAGGTCTTAAGTCCTTTCCAGAATTTTGGGAAGGTAGGGGCCCGCTGCACCTCTGGGGGGAGAATATTCCAAAGGGTGGGGGTAACAGCAGAGACGGCTCTCCTCCTGGGCCCTGCCAGTTGACTTTTTCTCACTGACAGGGTCCACAACATGCCCTCTCTGCCTGATAGGGTGGGACATGTTGATGTGATGGGGGTGAGACAGTCCATCGGGTAACCTGGACCCATGCCATGTAGGACTTTAAAGGTAATAACCAAACCTTGAATTGGACCCAGAAGCAAACAGGCACCCAGTGTAGCTCCCACAGCAAAGGTGTTATATGTGCCATTCTTGAGGTACCCAAGATTGTCTGCGCAGCCACATTTTGAACCAGCTGTAGCTTCCAGATACTCTTCAAGGGTAGCCCCATGTAGAGTGCATTACAATAGTCTGAGCGATGACCAGGGTGTGAGTGACTGACCGGAGAGCCTCCTGATCCAGGAAAGGGCATAACTGGTGCACCACATGAAGTTGGGCAAAGGCCCTCGTGGCTACAACTGCCACCTGCTCCTTGAGCAGGAGTTGTGAGTCCAGGAGGACCTCCTGAATATGCACTGGATCTCCCTGGGGCAGTGCAACCCCGTCCAAAACCAAAGATGGTAAATCCTCGGATACAGAGGGGCCTCCAATCCACAGCCACTCCAACTTACCAGGGTTCAGCTGAAGCTTGTTGCACCCCATCCAGACCCACACAGCCTCTAGGCACCAGGAAAGGGTGGTCATGGCATCACCCGGGAAGGAGTTGTATAACTGGGTATCATCTGCATATTAATGATACCTCATCCCATTGTGGCAGATAATCTCATCCAGTGGTTTCATGTAGATATGAAAAAGGAGTAGAAAGAGTACCAAAGCCTGCGGAACCCCTCAACAGAGGGGCCATGGCATGGATCTCTTGCTCCCAATCAACACCAATTGGGACCAACCTTGGAGGAAGGAAGAGAAGCAGTGCAAAACTGTGCTGCCCACTCCCAACTCCCCAAGTCTACCCAAAAGGATACCATGGCTGATGGTATCGAAAGCTGCTGAGAGGTCGAGAAGAACAAGATGGATGCACTACCCCCATCCCACTCGCACTAGAGATCATCCATGAGTGTGACCAATGCTGTTTCCATCCCATATCCAGGCCTGAAACCTGACTGAAAAGGGTGATTAATGATATTTTAATGCTTTCTTAATTCTCTTACTATGTTTTAGATCACCCAATAATATTTTTTTCTAAGCTGTATACAGGTAAATTAAAAACATAATATACAAAATCACAATAAAGCAATGCAAATATTGGTAACAGAAAAGCTTGCTTGGATTCATGCTAGAATTGATACTATTTTGAACTGTAGCATACCTAAATGGCAACTCCTCTGAGTCAGTTTCATAGTTTGTTTACTGAGAAAATGGATAAGATTCTTATCTTCAAGCTAAATCCCTCCTTGGTTTGGCTTATAAGGGCCACTAAAACCTATCCTGTCAATTGTCAGATTCAGCCTAGCGCACACTGCAGCAAAGAGCCGTTGGTCAGTTTGACCTTTTCACTCTAGTTTTAGACATGGAGGGTGCATGGATCTGTCCTGTTCATTCTGATAGAAGATCTGTACCAGGAGATAGACAAGTAGTATGCAACAATACTATTAGATCTCTCAGAAGATTTCAATATTGCTGACCACAATAGCATGTGAGAGCACTTGCGGGAACTGGAGGTTGGAGATGCCAATTTGCAAAGATTCTGTTCCTATCTCTTTTGGTATACCAGAAAGTAGTACTGGGAGAGTTCTGCTCAAAATACTGGGAATTTTGCTGGGAGTTCCCACAAGGCTTTAAATTGCTTCCCACAATATTTAATATTTTATGGAATCACTGGGAAGGATCATTTGCAGGTTTGGAGCTAATTCTTCCAATATGCTGATGACACTTAACTCCACTTCTCTCTTCCTTTCTTCATGGTCTCTCAGAGGAAGGCTTAGGTTGTAAAGGACTGACTGGAAGAGAACTGACTGAAACTAAACATGAACAAAATGGAGTTGTTACTGATTCCACTGGGTGGACATCAAGATTCATACCTGTTCTGAATGGGGTTGCACTTCTCCTAAAAAAGCAGGTTTGCATCTTGGAGTCCTTACATCCTGTATGTCATTGATGATAGACAGCTACATAACAACTTCAGCTGATAAATCAGGTGTGTCCCTCCCTGGAAGAAGGAAGCCTGGCTTTGGCAACTCATGCACTATAAACCTCAAGTATGGATTATTGTACTGCAGTCTTTGTGAGGCATCCCTTGAAAATGGTCCAGAAACTGCAGCTGTCCCAGAATGTCCCAGAATGGTGAGTGGTGCTTCTCAGAGATCCCACATAAGCTTCATGTTCCAACACTTGCCTTTCAAGACTATTCAAAGGTTTCAGAGTGGTGTGTAAAAACATTTTAGGTTCAAATTATTTATAGTACCATTTATTCCTATATAGTCCCCCACATGCTATTAGGTCAACAATGTGGCACCTTCTATGGGCTCTGTCATGGATGCATTTGACATCAGTGGTCTCTACTGCTCTTTCTGTGACAGGGCCCAATTGCCAATGAGCTGAAGCAGGCCTCCTTCTGAAAAATTAGGAGATTAAAACAACTCATTCAAACTGTGTTTTAATGTTAAGTGCCTCATATTTCATACAAGTGATTCACATTTCATGTTTGCTTTTGTTTTTATGATTGTTTTATTGCATTTTGTAAGCTATGCAAAGTGAATGGCATATAAATTTTCTAAATAAACAAAATAGGACAAATAAAACCAGCAGAAAAGATAAAATGATATAGTATAAGCCTAAATAAAACCAGCAGCAACAATATAAACACACACAGAGATCTAAATGCATTAGGCTTAAAATGCCAGGAGAAGTAAAAATATTTCCCTTGGTACCAAGAAAACACTAACGAAAATCAAAACAGGTCAGAACGTTTCAAAAATGGGATTCTACCACTGAAAAGGCCTTGTGACTTGTTGAATATTTCATTTGGCATAGCATTTGGAAAAGAGCCTTGGTTCATGGTCTTAGAAGCTGGACAAGTAATTATATCTTTTTCAGTTAACCAGGCCCTAAACCATAAAGACCCTTAAGATTAGAGCTAGTGCCATGCAGAAAAATTATCCTACATGTTTTTCTACTTGTTCTCATTCAAGTTAATAGAAAATAATATATTTCTAAACTTTCTTTCAAACATTTGCTGATATTTTCAGTGAGTATATCTAACTATCTTGTCTTTCACAATAAAATCAACTCTTTAGTGGCATGCAACCTCTTAGACTAGACTGTAGAATTATTTGCTAGCCAGTCTGCCCAAATGCACAAATTAGTAGGTTATGGACCAAAGTTCATACGTGAAGCAGGATAAAATCATTTAAATAATAGGTAGTGTTGGGCTTATACAATGACGTTTTATAAACTTTCCCAAGTTTGTCAATTGGAAGCAATAGATACTTGCCAGATGTAACCAAAAACAGCAATTCAATAAGCAAAGCTGCTTCAAAACAATAAAATGATATTATAAATATTAAAAATATCTGCTTCAGAAAAGGTACTAGAATTTCTGGATCAATGTTTTCAATCACAGGTACATTATCTAAAATATATTAGAGAAACAGTGTTTTCTCTGCTTGCTAGACAAAATCACTCATCAGAGGTAATTACTACTCAGCAAGGAAGAAGGAAGAATAACTTCACTTCCAGGCCAAAACAAATGAAAAAGGCAGAGATAATATGGGATATACAAAATGAACAAAAAGTGAAAGAGAGATTAGAAATTTTCTTATAATAATTTGTACCAAACCCTCCATCACTTGCATACATGCATACTTAGATGAAAAAATAGCTATCATAGTCCATAAGAAAAATGCCTAAAAGATACTATACATACTTATTAGAACCAAACTAATTCTAATAAAGAATACATAAACTTTGGGGTGTCCCAAAAGTTTCAGTAGGTTGCAGATGGAAGTAGCTGAGAAGGTGTTTGCATTCTGGAATACTATTTGTGACACTTTTCAGTAGCCCTATTAAAACATGCCTTGATGTGAGTTTTGAAACTTATTTTTTTAATTGGTTAGGAGGAAAGAAGCTGTGACGTTTGATTGAAGTAGGTGACTTTATCAGTGTTTCAGGGTCTGAGAACATTCCCTCACTAAACATCAGTTCCAGTTCTTTGAGCCATTGCCACGAATTTCACAAGCTAGCCCACACTACAATTTTCACACTTAGCAACTGCTTAGCAATATCTTTACGGCTGGTTGCTCCATTATTAGTGCTTAGTTTGGCATGCCACCTTAGTTACGGGCTTTAAGTGCCCCCTTCAGCACTTCCCCGAGTAACCTTGGCCATGAAATCAGAAAATCAGATCATTTCCTGGTCTGCTTTCTTCTTTTACGCTTTGGATGAGATGAGATTTTGACATGCCTGACTGACAACCCTCATTTGGGATTCAGAAAAAGGCCAAACCCCTGACCTCCCTGAAGAGGTGAAGCAGAATTTCTACAGCAAAAGAGAGTAACTGATTCCAATATATCATACAAAAGGTAGTGATTAATTTAAAATGCAAAGAAAAAAGAAAAAAAAAGAAAAAAATGTCCACACAAATATTTATTTATTCATTCATTCATTCATTCATTCATTCATTCATTCATTCGGCTTGTATGCCGCCCATCTCCCCCAACGGGTGACTCTGGGCGGCTCACAATAAAAAACACAATTCTCTCCCAGATGGCTAAAAACTATAAATAATTTAAAAACATATTAAAATGCCCTAAAAAACCTCCTCTAATTTATGGCCCTAAAAAACCTGTAAGAGCACCAGGCCATGAGGGAGGGGGCACACCAGACCTCAGGAGGCAGGATGTTCCATAGGGCGGGCGCTACAGCAGAAAAGACTCTCTGCCTAGACCCCACCAATCGAATATTTAAAGTAGTTTGACACTATGAATCAATTCTCTTGGAAAGAGTTCTATCAATACAGACTGTCATAATTCATAAAGCTGCCTTTTCCAACCTAGTGGCTTTCTCATAAAATAAATCCTAAATCTGTAAAGCATCAGGGTGCTTTCAGACAGAACTTGTTCTGAAATAGCTGGGAATAGAAAAGGCTGGGAGGAGGGGCAGCAGAGAGAGGCAGAATAATCTTCCATTTATAATTATTTAATTCTTCCACAATTCCCTCCTACCATTGCTTTTTTCCCCTTTCTTTTCAATTAAAAATATTGAGAAGAAAAGGATGAAATTGTCAGGTTCAGCTGGCACGGTGCTCCCAAGAAAACCAGCCCGCCGTGCTGAGCCAATTCCGCTGCCTGCTTGCAAGCAGGGGAAAAGAGGAAGTGAAAGCCGCGGCTGATTAATGGCCACCTGCGCCTAGTCAACAGGAAACCGCAGAGTGGAAGCAATTAATTTACACTGATAAGCGGCATGAGCTAACAATGAGCGGACCCATGAGCTGTGAAGCTAAGATCACTGCGCAACCCAGAAACCCCGGTTTTGCACGCAACTGAAAGGACCCCAAGGGAACCAGCCCACGCCAGAGGGGCAGTCGATCAAGGAACAATGGGACTCTGGCTGAACCTGCCATCTGGACGATTAGGGGGATTATTGGGGCGCTGATAATCCACAGCCTGTAACGCGATCGCGGGGCGAAAACGTGGGAAGGGGAGAGGTATAAAGTGACCAATGTAAATGTGCCAAGCCAGTCCTGGCTTTGTTTGTAACTGTTGCGTTACGCTTGAGTAAACCTCTTTTGTGAACCACACGTGTCAAGGGAGTTTCTCTTGACGAACGGGGCATTCCTTACATAAAGCCAGGACTCACCACTAACGCTACCCGGTACCCACCGAGGAGCGCTTATTTCCTTTTGAACACAGGCAATGGCCAGCAACGGGGAATCCGTTGGTCAGTTGGAGCATGAGGAGCCCAGGATCATGGAGGCGATGGCAGAGCCAGCCTGGAGCGACGGGATGGCGGCCGGGGTCGGGGACCCACCACCGAAGCGGTGGTCGATCAGCGTGAACCAGGGGCCCGACAGATCAGGGGTTACGACGACCCAAGGCTCGGGGTCACGGACCCGAAAATCGGAGCAGGAATTCACCCAGCTGAAGGCGAGGGTCGAGCAGTGCCTGGACTCCATGCAGGAGATGCTCCAAGCCTTACTGCTGAGAGTGGGTCCGTCAGCAGCGAGCGGCAGCGTGAGCAACGGGGACGGCAGCCTGGAACCCCAGCCGACACCGGTACCAGCTCCACAGTCGCCTTGAGGCTCTGGGGCATAACCGGAAAGTTCTTGGGGGACCCCGAGCAGCTACCCCACTTCCTGACTCATGTCCGAAGTTTCATGCAGAGGGGGAGTCACCTTTTCGTTAGGGACGAGGACAGAGTCTCCTACGTGGCCGAGCTGCTGGATGGCCAAGCGGCCAGCTGGGTGGTCGGGCTGTACGACACCAACACGGCAGAGCTGAAGAGTTTCTCGGACTTCATGCAGGCGCTCCGGAACAGGTTTGAGGACACTTTGAGTGCCAAGCGGGAGTTTCTCTTGACGAACGGGGCATTCCTTACAGAAATAACTGTACAATATTTTTTTAATTGGAAAGATTCAAAGTGTTCCACATTGGGAAGACTATTCTCCCATGAAAAGCTTTATAACAAATTTCAGAGCTAGTAAAACAGAATTTTAATTTTAATTTATTTCAATTTACTTCTATTTTCTTGCAAAATTATATGGCATAATTTCATTCAAGGACACATGAAGTCCTAAGGCTAAATCTAATGTTTAGCTGTTAAAATCCATTGTAAGCAACTTATTATAATATTTTAGTTAGCACTACAAATAGATAAGGGCTACCTTACAGATTGCCTACATTCCCTTGGTCTCAGCATCTCCACTGGTAATCTGGCACTAAAAAAAAATCCACTCTTCCTGTTTAAGGAAGCCTTTCCCAACCCTCCCACACATCTTATTTTAACAGCTCTGAGACAAATAATAAGAATTGACTCAATGTGATATAAGAAGGCACTTACAAATTTTTACCCAGGCCATGAAAACTGTCACCTTTACATACCTGAACAGGTATGCCAGACAGAGAACAATTTATGATGGAGGGAGAAACTGCATTAAAATGCTAAAGAAGTGACACTCTGACACAAACTAATTATATATCCATATCAACATTTAAATAATGAGTGCCATTCCTGTTTGCTGTGCTCTTTTTGGGGATGGAGGAAAATAAAGTCAAGCTCAATGCCTGGTATATAAGTGTCCACTTGATGTGGCTTCTCCCTCCCCCATAACATATTCTCTGTCTGGCATACCTTTTCATTCTGGATGAGATCATTCAGTGGTGTGGGGTACAGTATCATCAACATGCTGATGATACTCAGCTGTACATCTCTGCCCCAGGCCAAACAAGTGAAGCCCTTCAGGTGCTTAACCAGTGCCTGGAGGCTATGGATGAGGAGGAATCAGCTATGACTCAACCCTAGCAAAATGGAATAGGACTGAATTTTGGGGTCCCCTGGATATGGAGAATTACTATCTTTAGCTCTCAGTAGGATAGCACTCCCCAAATAGAGTTGGTATGTAATTTTGGGGGTCCTCCTGGACTCACAACTCCTGCTGGAGGAGCAGGTGGCAGTCAGGGCTCAGGGGGCCTTTGCATAGTTGTGCCCATTCCTTGACTGGGAAGTCTTGTTCATGCTCACTCATGCTCACTTCCCATTTGAATTACCACCAAGTGCTCTGTGTGGGACTCTTTGGAAAAGACCCTGATGCTAGCAAAGATTGAAGGCAAAAGGAGAAGGGGACGGCAGATGATGAGATGGTTAGATAGCATCACTGAAGCAGTGAGCATGAAACTGAGCAAACTCAGGGAGGCAGTGAAGGACAGGAAGGCCTGGCACGATATGGCCACGAAGAGTCGGACACGACTTAACCACTGAACAACAACAAGCTCTACATTGGGCTGTCTTTGAAAACCACCTGGGATCTTCAACTGGTCCAGATTGCAACAATGCCCTTTTTGGGCACCCTCTGGTTCACCCATGTTACACCTCTGTTTCACACGCTGAACTAGCTTCCACTTCATTTCCAGGTGCAATTGAAAGAGCTGGTCATCAGCTTTCAAGCCCTGTATGTTATGGAGCCAGGTTATCAGAGGGACTGCGTCTCCCTAAGGGTATCTATCTGTCCTAAGGTGGGCTTGCTCCAGGTCTCCTCTATTACAAGTTGTCATCAGGTGGGACCTAGAAACCAAGACTTTTTGATAGCTGCACCTACCCTATGGAACAGCCCCCCTCCTGAGTTATGGAGGCCCCCCTAGCCTTTGGGGAAGCCATTCAGATCTTGCCCAGGTGGGAGGTGAGCCCATCATTTGTGTTTTTAAGAGAATAGTGTTATGACACTTGATGGTGTTTAAGAGTTTTTTTAACCTTATATATTTTATTTGTATATCTGTTATGTTAACTGCCTAAAGTTGACTTATATAATATGGGCAGCCATATACATTTTTCAAATAAATATATAAAATATGGTAATAGTATTCCTCCATCAATGATTTCCAAAATGAGATATTACTCCTACAGGCACATACACAGCAGCATACTTGCAGCATTCTGACTAGTGACAGAATGATTAGTTTAGCATACAGGTAGTCCTTGATTTACAACCACAACAGGGACTGGAAAATTTGTCATTAAGTGATGCGGTCATTAAGTGAAGCATCATATGACCACACCCAATTTTACAACATTTTTGCAGCCGTTGTTAAGCAAATCACATGGTCATTAAGCAAATCACATGGTTCCCTACTGATTTTGCTTGTCAGAAGCCAGTTGGGAAGGTTGCAAATGGTGATCGTGTGACTCCGGGATGCTGCAATTGTCGTAAATACATGCTGGTTGCCAAGCACCCAAATTTTAGTCACATGATTGTGGGGATGCTGTGACAGTCGTGTGAGGACTGTTCGTAAGTTACTTTTTTCAGTGCCATTGTAACTTCAAATGGTTGTTAAATGAATGGTCGTAAGTCAAAGACTACCTGTATATCTATGTATTTAGGACAAAGTGTCACACTACTGAAATAAGCCCAGTAAAATAATAAAATGGATTATAGCATGTCAAACACTCTAATGAAACAAATTTACAGAAAACTTCTGTTGGAAAATCCTTCCCATCTTTGCTGTGGGGGGGGGGAGCTCCCGCTCCCGGCTGTGCATGCCACAAAAGCCTTTCCCCCTTGGTGCACTGACAAAAGCCCAGTGAAAGCAATCAGCGCGCGGGGGAAAGGCTTTTGTGGCACTCACAGGGAGCTTCCCCCCCCCGCACTGATTCCTCTTCCTCAACTCCGCGCTCTTTCCTTTGTCCATAGCCCTTGGCGTGGTGCACCGACAAAAGCCCAGTGAAAGCAATCAGCGCGCGGGGGAAAGGCTTTTGTCACGCGCACAGCCGGGAGCAGGAGCTTTACCCCGCGCTGATTCCTCTTCCTCAACTCCGTGCTCTTTCCTTTGTCCATAGCCCTTGGCGTGGTGCACCGACAAAAGCCCAGTGAAAGCAATCAGCGCGTGAGGGAAAGGCTTTTGTGGCGCGCACAGCCGGGAACGGGAGCTCCCCCCCCCGCACTGATTCCTCTTCCTCAACTCCGCACTCTTTCCTTTGTCCATAGCCCTTGGCGTGGTGCGCGCGAGGAAAGCCTTTCCCCCGCGCGCTCAGATTAGCACTTCCTCTTTCTGTGCTAGCGCTCGAGCGGTGAAACTGACTAAATCGCGCCTGGGGAATTTCCTAGCCGTGCAACGCCAGCTGACACATTAAACCTTACGGGGAAATTTGCCTCGTGGAGCAAGCCTCCTTCCTACCACGATCTCGCCCACAGGAAGCCGCGACCACGTGGCAGCAGGGCAAATGGCTGCGGATCCGGTTCGTAGCTTGAGGCGGAGTTCGCATGTCGAGGTAAATTTTTGTGGCCGGAG
The DNA here is from genome assembly GCA_030867105.1 of Liasis olivaceus. NCBI lineage: Eukaryota > Metazoa > Chordata > Lepidosauria > Squamata > Pythonidae > Liasis > Liasis olivaceus. The sequence continues at coordinate 65,579,406 of CM061351.1, forward strand.
CTGGTCATATCTCAAAATTTTCGTAAGGTGGGGCGTTCGTATCTTGAGGTACCACTGTAATTACTGTATATAAATGATAGTGACTTAGAAGAACAATTGAAACTTACATAAGCAATGACTCTGAAAAGGTATAGTAGAAGAATTTCCACAGATAATTTATCTAAAAATGAATCAACACAGGTAATTTCACTAACCTTCACTAACTTAGATCTACACCATATAACTTATAATGCAAAATAACTATAGAGGAGTAAGAGAAACCATTGGTAAAGCATGAGCTATATATTACCTAGGAAAATAGGCTAAGTCTAGGAAAACAGGAATATGAGAAAAAAACCTCAAGATTGCCTGTCTTAGCTATAAGACAGGAAACACTGTCAGGTTTTCAAGATTCTGCTATTATACTCTATATTAATAAAGTACAGTTCTACTATTTCTTGTGGTGTCCTAACTGGCCTACCTCAAATGGCTAGCATTAACACCTACAAAAACATAAGGAATGCATCAATGCATCTAATTTTTGTTTTGTTTCTTAGAAAAAATAAGTGGTAGTTTTCAGGTCCTCGCTTAATAACCCTAATTGGGTAATTAGTTAATAAACCTAATTGGGACCAGAATTTCTGTCGCTAAGCAATATGGTCATTAGGCAAAACATCACATGACCACAAACACTCAGACAAACACCAGATTTGAAAAAGACCTGATGATTCATGTTCTCCCTAGGTAGTAGAATCAGGAAAATGAAGAATGAGGAATGAATGTCAGAAGCTGCCTTTAACTAAGTCAGATTATTCATGTGAAAACTAATCTTCCAGTTTGACAGGTGTTATGAGAGAAGTCTCTCCCCCCTGACAGAGTTAGAGAGGGGAGGAGCAGGAAACACAGCTTCCCTTGCAAATTCATATGTTGAACCAATATATATGGAAGGGATGACTCAGTACTTAACTCTATATGGTACTTCTCCATTCATCGAGGTATTTATACACATATCTCTTCAATCTTTATTTAAAAATGCTTTATCAAATGTGGCCACATAAGAAATATTAGAACACAAAGAAATATTTGGCTAGATTCATCTCTACTTACAAAGCAGATCGATCTATCTATCTATCTATCTATCTATCTATCTATCTATCTATCTATCTATCTGTCATTATTTAGAAATGTTAAGAATTCTGAAATGCTTAAACAAGTCTTAATTTGTTAAAAAGTATTATGACTGCAATACTTCCTACCTACAGTGGCTCCATTTGTTAATAGGTCAGGAGAAGAATCCAGATCAGTCTGGAAATCCAGACAAAACCAATTATAATATTAACTGTGACTGCAGAGGACCATGCCAGTGAACCAGAGCTTTGCCTGTAGTAAATGAACTGATCTTTGTATAAGCGAATACATCACAGTTAATAATGTCCTTGTGACCAATGGCAGCATTTAATATTTTAAAGGCACTGAGTACTACAAAGTAAGCTGACCCAGGCAGCACACATATGAACAAGGGTGTATATATGGAGATAGTTTTGTTTTGTTTTTAGCTGTGATGCCTGTTTTATAATTTACAACTACAGTTTTGATACGTTACCCATCTCAAATGATACGGCTATGTAGAGGCATAATTAACTTGGCTTAGTACAATAAGATTAGTAAAACCAAGAATATTACATCTGAACCTTTCCCATCACTCCCCTTCTTATCTTGCATTTGTTTTGTCTCTTGATCCCTGCTTATTTTAAACCACAATGTGCCACTACATCTGAACTGAAACATCATGGTTTACTCTATTTACTACCCTTCCATTTTCCTATTCATATGAAATGTGAAACTGAACTAAATTAACCAAGATAGAAAGACTGATGCCAATACATCAAGGAGAGTGAATGAAATACAAAGTTGGATAAGTATGACAATTATTGCCAAGTCCCCAAAAGCTGGCAAACTCAAGAAGCAAAAACCACATGAGTTCAGAAAGATATTTTTTTATGCTAGTCAGGGTAAAAGCTTGATACTGAAAGCTGTAAAAAGTAAGTTCCCAAGGAGACTTACAGGAAACCAATTAAGACAGAGTCTTTTGAAATGTTTCCTTCCCATGGCTCCCATTTCTGTGCTGTGCTCCTCCTTGCATCCACTGAACTCCTCTTCTACCTGATTCCCATAGTCTTTCACAATGATGATCAAGTTGATGAAATATGTCTGATTAAGGTGAACTGGTTAAATCTAAACTATCTCTAACTTAACAGTGTAGAATGGTTCCAACCCACAAAAACTAGCAAAGGAGGAAGAATGATCCTTTGCGAAAAACAAGCCTGTTGGTTCTGATCAGATATCCAACTAGTCAGTCAGATACCTCTGACATGCATAAATAGGCCCTCCACTATTGCACTCAGTTCATTTGTTCTATTTTTCTTCTGCCCAATAAGCTATGTTCTCTAGACAGATTACAAGATTACTGAAAACACTAACTTCTCTAAAAATATATTAAAAAAAAAAACAGAAAAGCAATAATGAAATGCATAAATAAATAAATAACCCGGACAATACATAATAGAATAAAATCCATTACTCCAGCATAGGGTAAGTATTGAAAATCAAACTGAATACAAAACTACAAGAAATTCCAATAACCTCTTGTGAAAAAGACACTAACATGGGTGCCAGACATACCTTCTTGAGAGGGTATTCCATAAACAGGTCTCTATAACTAAGAATGCCTTTCTCTTGTAAGCACGTGCTTCACTTCACTGGACACAATACTAGGTGCAGGATTTCCAAAGGTTACCTTCGGTAGGTGCATAAGGAATTTGTGTCAGTACGTTATTTACAATCCAATCCTTTTCTGTGAATTAATCAAATTATTTTTTAAAGCTGTCTATGTCATATCTTTTGGGGAAAAGGTTTGTATTTGTTATAATAAAACTAGTTAAATTAAATACAGTTTTTATTTTCATATGTTCAAGTGACTTTAATTGTAAGTTGTAAATACTTTCAATATTACAGTTGTCAAATATAAAGAATACCTGTATTATCCTAAAAAACACAATCTCTTAAATTATTATGAGAATATATCTGAACTGCAAACAAAGGAGAATATTATACGATTATCCAAAATCATGAATGTACCTTTTTAGTAGATACCCCCAAACATGTGTATGGACTAAGAAACACTATGCAGTACTAATACTGTAGAATTTAAGGGAACCATATGTAGAATTTCAGGAACAGATGGATGGAGATGCATGTGGATGGATGGATGGACAGACTGACTAACCCAATGCTTCTGGCTGATACTTCTTAAATGCCATAAGGTTAGTGCCCCCGAACTACAGAGGATTACAAAGAATATGCAAACACCAAAACTGACTGCATGCACCTGCTACATTGGTGTGTTTTCTACTGTCAAACTGCATACATTCTGCTTGAATTTACTGAGCTGATAAGGTGTACTGAAGTTTAATATAACTGACAGCAAATTAATTATTCTTAAACACTGCCGTCAAAAAGGACCCATTAAAAGAAGAAATTGCACTGTATCTAGAGATTAAAATCTCTGTCTTTGTCTATGTGTCAATTGCCTTTCCTAAGGAAAAAGTGCTGTTGAAAAGATGTTGACATCAACTAATCAAAACAATATTCCCTCTCCTTCTGTTCAGAGTTCAAAGCTTGCAAATAATCTGTTTGCTTATTAGGAACTTTAATTATAGCCATTTTGCTTTAACATTTTATACCTGACATAGTATTACTGAAAGGGTGTTGTAATGCATCTAGTATTGGATTAGAGCACTTGCAACAAACCAGTGCTCTAGTCCCTGGTCTTTAGGCCCTGAATTACAAGAGAGATTCACACAGAAGTAGTTAGTAGACAGACATGTGCTGTGCTAGAGCATTCTCCACCTGACAGCCCACTAGGTTGTTTTATATTGTCTTGATCTGGATCACTGCTCCAATGCCTTTGAGCGACGTTCACTTTGTCCTCTAGTCTGAACAACTCCTCACTAAAATCCTGTGCTTACCTTCATGTTTTAACTCATGGTTTCCTCTGAGTATGGAACACCATGCCTGGCTTTCAGTATGCATCTCCTTCCAGTGTTTCTGGTCACTATTAGCTGCTCAGGAACCAGAGTTTGCCTGATCCAGGCTATTCTAAATGCTTTTCTAATGGAGGCCATTGCTTTCATATCTGCTTTCACATTGCCATGACAAGAATCAACAAGTGAGCTCATTTTAGAGTCTTCAGCCAGACCTACTCCCTCAGTCTAATTTTCTTGATCAAAATAGCACTAGCCAAATCTATTTTTCTAAGTATTTATTTAAAATTATAAAACAAAGGAAATTGCAAAGCCAGGTTAGAGATTCTCCTAAGAATAACATTGCCAGAGAAGTACTTTTAAAAGAAACAAGATTATAGAAATCTGGTTTACCATTGAAAAAAAGAAGCATGAAGTGGGGCACTGGGCACAGAACTCAGCACCAAAAAATTCTTGTATATATGAAAATCACAGGAAGAATGAAGTCCCAAGATTTCATGAGAGGAGCACCATGTCATCTCCAACTTTAAGTAATGTTTAAGAGCATTTTAAGGCATTGGCAATGAAAGATATGACTTCTGCCTGGCCACTTAGTTTCTCTAAACACTTTTATTTTAGCTACTGCTTTAAGAATAAAACTTTTTAATATATGTCTTTTGAGACAGAAAAAAGTTTGTATTGATTTTTCAGCATTTTATCATTATAAAGTATGAGAATGCTATTCCTCATAAAATTATCAACTTTGGGGTGCTTGCTATCTTCCTATCAGTTCACATCAAATATCCTGTTCAGATTTAGGCATTATTATTAATTTGATACTGTTATTATTCTTCCAGGATGAGCTCACACTCTAGTTGCTTCTATTGTATCTACTTCCTTGCTATACCAAAATTTTACTATTCACAGTATTTGATGGTTTATGCTGTATGCCTGGAATGCTGTCATTATTTGATGCTTGCACAGTCCCTGTGTGCTCTATGTCACATGCAAATACACATATATATCTAGCATGCAAAAGGGATTGAAAGTGACACATGGGCTTAACAGCATTTAATTAGGAATTTCTTCCTGTTAGTTATAACAAAATGCCATTGGAGCAGCTGACTCTTCCCTTCTTCCAAAGTAAAAAATCAAGTACAAAGAAAAGGAAAATGTTCCTTGCATATATCAATAGAATACAGTAGGATAAAAGGCCGGCTTGCTAATTTTCAGTATCCAGGAAGCATTTCAAAGGTGTTGTCCAGGAAAATGAGATCTTCCAAATATAATTAGAAGAATGCCAAGTACATTTATACTGTGGAGTTTTAAAGACTTAATAAAAGAATGTTCTGTTCTGGTTTATTTTTTAACTTGTGAAAATATGTAAAAAGTAAGCAGGAAGATAACCAAAGATTCTCATTCATCTGTACTATATGAGAGAAGCTGCTCATTTACTGTATTTATTAGAATGAAACGGTAAGATATTCTCTCAACCTTTTAATTGTTTCTCTATTCACAGATCAGAATGTATAAAGCCTTTTTTAAAAAAAATGAAAGCAAAGAAATGTTTTTAAAATAAATCTCTTGATTTCTTTGATTTTTTTTAAAAGGGCTTCAAGCTTTAAAAAAATTTCAAATTCTTACATTGTTTCTCAAAAGCATTTTCACATTTTTACAAGACATTATACAGAAGAGCAACTCCTAAGAATGCTCACAGTCTAGTAAAGAAAGTGATTCTTTTTTCAACAATGGGCCTGGCAACAACCATGGATAATGAGACCGTCGTCAAGCTTTTAAAAATTATTTCATTGTCCAACGATTCTGTTTCTCAGTGGATTGCAATGTTTCTCAGGATCTTAATGAGCAGCTTCTTGAAAGAACTGGACATGCAACATTTAGGTTTCAAGTGGCTAAGATGACAAAATGTGCCCTTGCTTGAGCTCTGAAAAAATATAAAAGAGGAACAAAATGCCAAGCTGCATTTGCAATCTCTTATCATTGCAAGATTGGGACTTGCGATGGCTGACATAATAACAAGAACATCATACTTAAATGTAGGAGATAAATCAAAGGATCCTAAAGAGGCCCATATCGCATTTCAGATAAAATTCCAAAGAGGTGCTTCAGAGCACATGAACATAGTACTACACAACTCAGATGTTTGGAATGTCTTTCACCCTATGCTGATTTATGCCATATACAGATTTTTCTTTCCAAAAAATAAAATCACTAGAATCAAATAAATACCACATTTTAAATAATTGGATAAAGAGGGGGGGTTTTTTATAAGTTATTTTTGCATTGGCTTTTGAACACTGCTTAAATTCATCTTGATTGATGGGCTAAATAAATAAATAAAGTTAATCTTTTATTAATGTATGAGGGCAAGAGTGGCAAGGACAGAAGCAGAGCCTGAGACCAGAGTTGTCTGTTACAATAACAATCCACAGGTGCCAGTCCCAGTCACTTCTCCCACTGAGAAACAAACAGCTCTCAGTCCTTAAGAGAGGGAGAAAAAGACACTTATTTTAATATGAGAACTGCTATATATAGGGCCTGAATCCAGAGGGTGGAGTAGTTGGCTCTCTTTCTTACTAAGTACTTGTCTAGTATCTACGATAAAAGCATCAAAGACGAGTCCTTAAATCTCTGGCTACAAACCCTCTAGTTGAAGAATTGGACTGGGTGAAGAAGCCTGACATACTGTTATAAGAAGAGATTCAAAATTGCTCACAATTATGCTATTTGAAGCAACTAAATATGTTTGAGGCTGCACTGGAAAAACTGAATTAGTACTAACAGGCTGAGAACTGGCTGCAACAGATAATTCATACAACATATGACAGAAAGAATTCAGTCCCGACAGATTTCATAGATCATTTTATTTCTTTTGTGAGCTACTAAAATTTGTATTACAGATATATCAGATGTTGGAGATGGCTATTTTGTCAAGTTATTGCATTATAAACAATATAATTATAATTTAAGTCCATACAAAGAGATTAAATATGTTCCAGGTTGAAACAAACATTTTATAAGTCATTTTTAATATTATTAAGTCAAATAAAAATAATTCAAATCCTTTTTAGTTTGAATATTTCCTAAAAAGGCCATACCTTGTTATAGGAGTGAGACTGGTGGCCATATAAATTGTTTAAATAAATACCGGAATACTTATTTAAGACTTAACATTCCACTAAGGGACAAAGCAACAGTTGAAGAAATATTAGTAAGATGTGTGATCAAGATATTTCACCAAATGGTTTTGAAATGGAACATTACTATCCCCTTAAAAGTTGATGTGGCTTTTGTTCTATTTAATCTGCTTTCAGCTACATAAAAGAGCCATGTCTGTACTGAAAGAAAAATATTGTCCCACCTAATGAATCCAGTCCTGAGTCTTTCTTGTGTGACTGGAAAGAGCTCTTGCATCTGCCTGCTTTGTCTCCTAAGCTGGCCAGTGAATCTAGCATGGATCTCTGATTGAAGACAGCACGTGCCCTCAGTGCAGGTGGCTACATCAGAGGAAGTGCATGCTCACTGCCACATGTCCTGCCACCTTCATGCTGACATCTTTTTCCAAGTCTTTGTTTATTTTTCTCCTTCTGTGCTGTCAAGATCTACCCCACTATGGAAGTTCCCCCCCCCCCTTGATAGAATGTCATGTAGTCTTTGCACATTTCTAATCTCTCTTCCCCATAATAGGGGAAGAGAGATTAGATGTTAAGAAATATTTCCCTTTCTGGTAGCTTGTCAGCTCTCTCACCTTGGAAAGCGGTTCTAATTCTTCGGAGAACTTGGGATTCTTCCACTGTATTGCCAGGCTGATTCAAAATAAAGCAAAAGCAGCTATGGATGAGAAAGCTAGCCTGGGACCTAGCTGGACGAAGCAAGTGAGCCAGCAGAGGCCCAGCATCACCTGTCCAGTTATTCTGCGGTAGAATAAACAAGAGGAAGTTGTCAAGAAGGTGGTGTAGCTGTGAACAGAATTTCCTCTACTAGAAAGTCTGTGAAAGAACTGGTTCATTCTGAGTGTGTATACCTCCCTTTGAAACCAGGAATAGATTGGGGACCCTGTTACTATACTGCCTATCCTGCCGCTTAACAGTATATCTAGGAGCAGAGGTATGCTGGAGCCAGCTTGCACTGGCTAATGAGGGCCAAGTGCTAAATTTTGGGGAATTTTCCAAGTAGAATGAAAGCAAAGCTGAGCCCTAATGCAATCAGTTGTTTGGTGGCTAGCGGCACCATGGTGGCAATGCAGTTGGCAGAGCCAGCTGTTAAATATTTATCAGCACACCACTGACTAAGAGTGTACCTAACCAAGTTGGCAAAGTATGTCCCAGAGTTGCTGACAAAAAATCCTAGCCTTATGGTGCTTGGAGGTTTCAATATCCATCATAGGAGTGATTTTTTTCCAGGTTGACTGAGTAGTTGATAATAGCTTAAACCAGCTAGTCACAGGGCCAAAACATGATAGATCACACACTTGATTGGGAATTTGTTGTGACCAGGGAAATGTTCTGTAGGTAAGAACGCTTAAAGTATCCCCACCGTCATGGACAGATCACCATCTGGCTATGGTTGAATTAATGCATCTACCTTCCCTTCATAAAGAGAACGGACTTACAGTATTAGGATGGCTTGTCCAGAAGGATTACTGAATCCAGCTAGATTCTGGGAAACCCTGGAAAAAACTGGGGCTAGCTCCACTGGTGATTCTGTCAATGCCCTGGTTATACCTGGAATAGGAAACTTGCTAGGGTGGCTGAGGTAATTGCTCTTAAGCACCCTCTTCAGCTTTCTTCAAAGATAGTCCTGTGGTACATGGAAGAACTTAGGGAGCTGAAGCAGCAAGATATATTGTTAGAGCACAGGTGGAATAAGACCAGAGTCAAATATCACAAGCACAGTATAGATCCCATTTCAAGGCTTATAGATGCAGCAGAGAAACCTTTTCATCTACAGGTATTACCTCTAAAAGCTCATAGTCTGATTACTACTGTAATTGTTGGTTATGACAAAGTTAACTCTTATTCCTGCGACCTCCTCCCAGAGTATCCATTTCAAAATAAGTTCATGGCAGCTACAAGATGATTTTGATCAGCCTGATGATATTTGTTTGGAATTGATGGAGTGAATGTTACTCTTCTGTTTCTTTTTGAAGATTCAGCAGTTTTTGATACCACTAACTTTGCAGATATGGGAATGGGGACGCATGATTTTGCTGTGGTTCCACCCTGTCTGTCAGTAGATTTGAGGTGACATAACCTAGAGACAGTTGTTTCTCGACATAGGAGCTATTAAATGATATCTCCAGTGATTTGTAATATCTATACGAAACTGCTAGGGGAGATCATCGGAAGATCTGGAACTGGAGGCTCTCTGTATGCTGATTACACCCAGATCTATTTCTTTGTAATATCTTCAAGGAAATGCTGTACTTTCCTGAATGCCTGCTTGCTGTCAGTAAGGGGCTAGATGAAGGATAATAGATTGAAACTGAATGCAGACAGAATGGAAGTATTCATTGTGAAGGGCCTTAATTCCACCGGGGTGGTACATCTGCCTCTTCTGCATGAAATGTTATTCTCCCAGAAGAAGCCGGGGTGGGGGATGGTGGGGGAAATGCTACTAGATCCAAATCTCTCTCTGATTTCCCAGACTAGAGCAACAAATAGGTGTATCTTTAATTACTTTTGACTGATTAAGCCAACTGCCTCTCTTTTTTGGAAGAAATGTCCTTAAACCTGTTGCATGCCCTGGTAACCTCCAGCTTTGATTATCACAGCTATTCTGTACATATGGCTGCCTTTGTATCTAGCACAGAAACTTAAATTGATATAACACTCAACAGTTAAGGTGAGAGAGATCTTATTATACCTCAGCTTAAAGTATAGCTTTAAGTTGGACAAAATATAAAGTACCAGTCATAATCTTTAAATCCTATTAGGTCCAGGATATTTGAAAAAAAAAATCTCTTTCGATAAGGAACTCCCATGCTTACTTTACATAGCTTGGAACCTAGGTACCTTCAGGACCACATTCTCCAACTGCAATCAACTTGTCTAGTCCATGTATCCCGAGGGAAATTACTGTTGGTTCCCTACAAGGGGGGATGAGGTTGAGGTTTCTAGGCACTGTTCCTCAATGGGAGTGCCTACTTTATGGAATTGCTGCTTTCCAGAGATCCATCTTGATCTGCTATTATCCTTCTAGAAGTTATTGAAAACAGAACCCTTCTGGAGGGTTTATGAAGGGTGATCAAGCTGTTACTGTGTGATGGTGATTATGGAAATACATTAATATTGTATTGCTCCATGTGATCTTAAGTGTCTTTAGTTTCATCATATCATTAAAGTTTTAGTTATACTGTTGTGATAAATTTACTGTATTTTCTTTTGTTAACCACTGAGTCATACTTGAAAGCACATTGTCCAAATTTGATAAAATAAATAAATAAATCTAACAAGGAGTGCTTACAGTTCCTGCAAGCTCATCTGGTAGTGACATGGATGCAGCCTTTTCTGTTGCCATCCCAGTTCTTCGGAATACATTCCTTGCAGAGTTAAGGGAGCTAACATCTTTATTAGTCTTTTAAAACCAGGGTTTCATAATTGACTTTACTTGCCAATTTAAGTTGTTTGTATTTAATTGTTTTAATTGTTATTTTAACTATTTTAATGTCTTTCAACTGTTTTTTTTAATAAGGACCACCAATAGACTTTGTTGTTGATCAGCGACCTTTCAAGGATTATGCAATGTGAGTGACAGCTCCCATTTTCTTTGGGAAAGTACTACTTGTCATCAATAGAAAAATTATGCAATGTGAAAAGTATTTGCTGAACCTTTAAGAGAAATCAAAATGTTGTGCCAAAAATAAAGCCCAATGAACATTTGTGCTAATTGTAACAAATAAACAAAACAGAGAGAGAGAGCAATACCCACAAGATACAATTTTTATCAATTATGTTACAGTCAATCCAGTACTTTTCTTCAACAGTGTACACATCTTTCCTAATAGTACCACTTTGTAGCTATAGTATGATTATTACTGGCCTATAAACCAGTTACTAGCCCACATACCCATACATGTATTTGTTAACACTACTGTCCTAAGCAGCACAGGGAAATGCCTATATATGAGATTACATTGTGTAAAAGAAAAAAAAAAGAACTATAAAATCCATTTGATCAGAGATCATAGCAGAACCATGCATAGTAATAATTTTTAACACTGTCTCTGATTCCTGAAAATCAATGTGCAGATGAAAATTGAAATGTCTCAGTGCTATGAAACATTCATAGGAAACCTCTCTCTCTAGTCACTTGCTCCTTTAGCTATTTTGTCATGAGAAAAATTAAGGAACAATAAATGCATCCATCACATTATTCTTTAGAAAGGTGGTCATTCAACTCCAAAATTTCACTGAACCTTTGAGATTCTTGGAAACCATAAGAAATCTCCAAATTTCAGTGCACACATAGAAAGAAACCTATCCTTTTCTTTTTCTCCTGCTGGGTTTCTGAGGCATTCCAAAACTTTGTCAATTCCAGTCATTTCCCAACATCACAGAAGTTTAGAGTAACATCACAGACAAAATGTTTTCCCTTTCTTGACAGTGATCAAAATCAACACTTGTGAAACTCTGAAAATATAATATAAAGATATAATATGACATAGGCTAAAAAAAATGCTAAGGGCATAAATGAAAAATGGCATAACCTAAGAAGTCCAAAAACAATTATTGGTAATTCTTCTTTCAGTGCATTATTTTTTTACCTCAACAACATGAATAGCAATCATATAATTTGCTTAACAATGAAGAAGTGGTTTTGAAATTAATAAAGATAAAATCTTATTTCACTGGAATAATGAACTAACACAATTTGTATATTTTGAAATTACATCTGGAAATGCCATAGAACTGGATCATAATTAAACTAGTAAATAATTGTAACTATGTTCAGTGCTCACAAAAACAATTTGATTAAATAAAATAAAGTCTCCTTGAAGACTTCGCTCCCACATTGCCATTGTCTTCCAGTATGTATATATGTATGTTCCCCCCCTCCCCCAAACCTAGTCTGTAGCCCTGGTGTTCTCTGGGAATCTCTCTTCCAGGCACTAACCAAGCCTGACTCTGCTTAGCTTTTAAACCTGTATAAGGTCAACCAGGTGCTACCACTTTCTGAAATAGTGTTATAAAAAGATTTATAGTAAATTCAAACTGATCTCTTACAGTAACTGCATTTCAAGAATGCTTGTGTCTGTATTAATGTTGTCTTTTATATCACAGTTTCTGCATTTTTTTAAAAAAAGCATTTTGTACATGAAGGTGCTAAGATCTTTTTATTTTTAATTTTAAAGTAAGAGACTGATTTCACACATTGCATGAAGCTACTGTTTGCTTAGACTTGTTAAAAAATATAAAGGCATAGATTCACATAAGACCTTAACCCCAAATTAAACAAACCACATTATAATTTAATATGATGCATGGACTCAGTCATTAATAGATTTGCAAGCTAAGAAGACATATAGCTTTCAAAGATTTTAACCTTTAAATCAATCACAATTTATTGCATACCATATATTACTAGAAGTTGCTTGTTTTTAATATCAGAGATGAGTAAATGTAATTACAGCAAATAAAGCCTGATACAAAAGCATACCTTTAGAATTAAAGAATTTGAGTACCATGACCAGTTCTTCACAAAATTATGGTAACCTCAAGGTGTTTTCATACCATAAGCATAATAAAGCAGATGAAAATAATCAATTGTTTCCATTTTTGTTAAATAACTAAGTTAGAAATCCAGTCTACCCAAAGATCTAACAGATGCCCACATGTTAGTTTAAGCCAATTTTCACCAACCTGGCTGTCCTCCAGATTTAGGGATTTTGCTCCAATTTTTTTTTCCCCCCCTTAAGCAATGGTGATGCTAACATGGGATTCTGGGATTCATACATCTGGATGGTACCCAGACTGAGAAAGGCTGGTTTAAGCTATAAAGTCATGAAAACAATAATAATTAAAAAAAAAAATGAACTGCATATCCAAATCATATATAGCCAAATTCAAGTAGGATAAATTGGCAGTTTCATAGAATATCATTAAATCTTTAAAGGGCAAAACACCAAACAATGGGATGGACTCGGTAGGAAGGGATGAAAGAACAGATCTGAATGCGTAATTAAATGTCCTCATTTTACATATTGAAAGAGAGAAAGTAATCTGTAAGTCAGATTGTTCAATAATTTATTATGGGCCTATGCCGTTGTTGCTGAAAGCTGGAATAAGACAGTAATACACCACAGCTCAGTAGTGTAGATTCCTGTTATAAGTAAGTAGTTTTTCCAGTTTACTATTTGTAGATTAGAGAGATGTGCTAAAAGTGTAGTTTGCCTGCATTTTGATAACAGTGCAGACTAAAGATTACTTCTGTAATTAAAAGAAAATTACATTTAATTAAAAGAAAGATATAAGAAGGAAGCATCAACAAATTGAGAGAAGCCAGTGGTTTCTCACAGCCCCAAAATGATCAGGAAATGAACAACAATAAACTAAAGGAAAGGAGTGCAAAGTACTTCAACTGGGATTGAACATGTTCAATGGTTGTGAAACATTGACTGTTGAGATGAAAATGGAAAGCAGGCAAGGAATGGAATGGAAAGCCTAGGATCCTGAATGCCAGCACTTTATCCACAACTTTCATTATATATTTATTGAAGATATTGCTTAGTAGGTTTATCCTGTTAAAATTACTCATTCACTTTCCAGAAAGGCAACCCCACAACAGTGTAACCTTATGGTGATGAGCTGACTTACAGTAATACAGAACTTATTACAAATAAAAGAAAAACATTAGCAACTTTTATCCTTAGTGATATGTAACAGGGCGGATGGAGGTTATCAGGCAGTGTTCTGTAAGAATGGGAACAGCATATGTATACAAACATTCCTCTTTGTCATATTTAAAAATGTTAGATGTTATGCATAACTCAGTAAAATAAAAAGTATCAAAGAAGTTTGTTACAGGGAATAAAAAATTAATGAAGCAAACTCAGGCCAACGAGAACCAAACATTACTACACTAAATGACACATTTTGCCTACAATATTACTGAATTCTGCAGGGGCAGTAACCTGGATTGATCATTAATTGATTATGTGCCATCAAGTTGTTTTTGACTCCTAGTAACCACTTAGATGGTTTTTTCCCATGATGATCTATCCTTAACCTCTTCTTTCAGATCTTCCAACGGTGCACTGATCCACCTGGAACTATCAGACTAATATGGAAACCTTCCAACAGTAGTATCAAGAAAACAAAGGATAAAACTCCCATTGAGTTTATTGTTCCCTCTGTCAAGTAAAATGATTTTTAAAAAAAACAAGATTATATACTGTATAATCCTAAGGAAGCTACCAAGCCATTTCCTCTTATCAAATAGTACAGCATAACCGTAGCCAAGATAAAATTATTTGAGGAAAAAAAAATCTGGAGTGGCCTATACCATTGCTCTAGATGGGTTACAGTGGACAAAAAGGTTATGGATCCTGGCAATGCATCTTTCTCCTCCTCTCATTTGAAAATTGAGCACAAATTCCTGATATACTGATATTCCTGATATACTAAATATCTCTTATTAACCTACAAGGCATTTGCAGAATTTACTAAGAAGAAGCTACTGCATGTATATACATTCTGCATAGCTTAACTATTTCTTTGCCTATCTTAAGACTTAATGGCATGCCATAATCCAGCACTCTGCCTATGCCCAGAGGCTTCCGTCTATCCCTTTTTCAAAATCTTCAGTCAAAATCAATGCCTGTGATCTGAATCACCATCGTAGTGCTACTCCCTGAACTGGGAAGAAATTCCAGCTCTAACTTAGCCCCTTAGTGTTGTAGAGGAGGATGAAAGTGAAAGAATGGAAAAAACAGAAAAACTGCTGAAGAGTAGCTCATTCCACTCTTATCAATCTGAAACCAGCTGTACCCTCTGAATACATATTTGTCTCCACACAGGTATCATAAAGCAGAGATAAGCAGTGGACACTGGTCTTTTCTGGCCAATAGACCCATTTGTAATTTTGAAAACATGGGATGGTTGCTATACAGGATAGCCCATTTATGAAATGGTTCCCATGGTGGGTGAGGACACTCAGAACGTCAATTTACCAGAAGGCAAATCAGAAGTGTGGTTGTTTCTCATTGCATCCTCTAGCTCCCTCAACCTCTATTTATCTTTGTTTTATTTTCTGGACAGGTAAGCACTGGGCTGTTCCCATTCACCATTATTATTATTTTCTAATAAAATGTCTATGATGCCCATGAGGGGCCCAGAGGAATATTGCAGGGAAGAAAAGATGATGGGAAATTTGTATTTTATTTTTCAGCTCAGCAGCTTCCCATTTTATAATAAGATGGTGGTGGAGGAAATGATCAGCTCTGGATGAGATTAAAGGCTCTAAGGTTTTGTTTTGTTTTGATAATGCAAAGAAAAAAGAAAACTGTCCTTGGAGTCAAGTATGACTCCTGGTCATGAGCATGTCATGTAGTAGTTTTCTTGGCATGATACTGAAACAGTTTCCCAATGCTTTCTTCCAATATGTTTTCATTTTGTTTTAACTTTCCAATCTAGCCAACAGCTCTGGAACTTTGTGGTGGTTTCCCATTGAAATGCCAACCATGCCTGATCCTGCTTAGCCTCCAAGCCAAGTAAAATTGGTCAGGTGCAGCCAATCTGCTAAGCCACAAATATCCCTTTCTTTAGCAAGCTAATAGAGAGTGGTGACAGCGGACTGCTAAACTGTTGGTCCTCTCAAATATCTCAGTGGTATTTGATATCACTGACTGAAATTTTTGCTGGAGGTTCTATTCGTAACTGCAGGACCATTATCGTAGAAGAATACTGGGACATTTCTATTTGGCCCATTTCTCCTGAGCTAAGGCATGTCAGAGATGCCCTACAGTACTATTTAACATCTATATGAAACTGCTGAAGATCATAATCCAAAACTTGGGGGCATGGTTTCAGCAGTATGGAATTATATTCTGCTCTGTCTCTCCATCCCATCCAAATCACACAAGCTTGTCCTGGTGCTAAAGTGTTTACTGAAGGCAGTGATGGGCTGGATAAGGGCCAATAAGCTGAAGATGAAGCCTGATAAAACAGAAGCGCTTAGATAGATAGTTTTTGACTTTAAGAATTAGGGAGATGCATTATTCTGGATGACTCTGAAGTAGGAAGGAAGTAGCACTATTGAGCAGAGCAAGATACTGTACTAGATGTTTGACTGATACAGGATATGTTGACACATTTTACACTGGTTTGTTACTAGATTTGCTCAGGAATGTAGTTTGACACCACTTCTTAATATAATTTATTAAAATACCTTTAAACAATGTTCAGAAGTGGATTTTGGTGAATTAAAGTTAATCACCATACATACAACAATCTCTTCCAGCTAAAATGTTTATTGACACACATTTAACACAGAATCAAAGTATTCACATAATTTATTTTGCACGTAGCAAAAATACGCCAAATTATACTGATTTTAACTGGGGAAATTGATAATTCAATTCATTATACAAAGGAAAGTAAAATGCAAATTAAACAAATATGCAAAATAAATGTTAATAGTGTGGCTTTGTATCTCAGGCTTTGAATTATTTTAGTCGTCAGGGGCCATTAAGAATGAAGAGCTGGGTTTAACTAAGAAAGATTGGCTTTGGACAAATTTGGGAGGGAAGATGGCCTGAAAATTAGCATACAGTGGTGAAAGGCACCCCAAAAGTGCAGGAAACAAGTGATTCTTCAATTACTTGTGGAGTCTTGTTTATACTAGAATTCAAGTTTGTATGCAGTGGCTTTCAGCATCTTTAAACCTACTGGCCAACAGGGTAAAGTTGGTAAAGACCATTAGCATCGGGATTTGCATTTCCTTGACTAATGAAAGACTTATTTTGCTTGTCTCTACATAACATTACTCCAATTGGTTAGACCGATATTCTTGGGGCTTTTGTTACTACCTTCCTCTCTCAGTTCAGCTCCCTTTTTCTTCTGTCTCCGATTTGTGTACTTCAGGTTCTAACTTGACTGTCTATTTCTCCTTCATGTAAAGGAGAGTATGCTACAGGGTGTTAGCTATAGAATAAATAATTTAAGCTTTCCAATTGTTGTGTTATTTCATAAATAAAGTTTGTCTTCTTTCACACAAGCACTAGCCTCAGAATATTTTTTTACAAAAGTTATACTTTTAGTTTTAAGATTACTTTCTGCATGAATTCTGCAGTAGCTACAAAGCTACTAAGCAACAGTTTACTACTATTAAACAATGTCCAGCAGAAAAAGAAACAGAACCAAATATACAAGAACAGAAAAAGGCAAGCGCACATACTCAGCTGGGATGAAAGCATGGAAAAGTTACAATTTGTTGACAGAAATCCTCCCTAAAATATCATCTTTCCTAAGTATCCTATTTAATCAATCTGCAGAATAACTACAGAATGGAGATGACTTGGATCTATACCACAAAGTAATTTAAAAGGCCTGATGAACACAAGATTTTAATGTTCTCCGATTCCTTTTCCTGTCTTTCCCTGCTTGGGATTTCATTGCTATAACATGTCTTTGCACTGAGATGTTTCAATTGTATCTTACCAATCCTGCCTATTTCTTAGTGATTCTACAGAACATACAATTCTGTCAGAGTTTTCACCCTTTCACAGCCCTTTCCCAAAGTCAGGATGAAGGGAAATTACTTTTTAAAATCCAACCCTGATACATAATTACAATATTTTGTAATAAAAATTGCCTTCAAGTCAAATTCAAAGTAATCCATGCAGTTTTCCTGGCATGATGGGGAAGTGGTCACCTTCATCTGTTTCTAGTCCACACCCCTGGAATGTCTCTCATACAGATAGCAATCAGGCCAGACCCTCCCTAAATTCTAAACCCAGATAAGGAGAGTCAAACTCATCTTCAGAAAGATGGTATTCTGCAACACATTCTGCAATAATTTGGTTCAGTGATCCCAAATTATTGCACTGAATTCCTACTACAGCTTGGGCCTCTCCCTCTGATTTTGCTGGTTTCTGAGGGCTCTATTTGTTTACCTACTTCAATCACTATAGAAAGTCTCATGGAAAGATCAAGTCTTGTCAGTAGAAAACAAAACTGACTTGGGAATTCGTCCTATTCTTAATAGTGTAGCAGAACCTTTCAAAGATTAGGTGGGCAGCCTGGGAGTGCTCTTCAATCCAGCAAATAAGTGGTCCTGGAAGATAAGCATGAAAGTCACGGCCAGGATTGCCTTTGCCAAGCCTCATATGCTATGCTAAATGCATCTTTTCTCAGGGAAAGAAGTTCCAGCCAGAGTGACTGATATTTTTAGCATCTTTTGTTTAAATTATAATATACTCTACATGTAGGTGTTCTGTTCAGAAACTAGAGAAATAGGTGATGGCTAGGTATTTTTTTACTCTGGAACATATTTTCTTTATGCATTGCAGGGGCATTACATTTTTCCTCAAAAAAAATTCGCTGGCTTTGTTTCTGAGCAACATTTAAATTATTGGTTATCACTAATAAAGGGCTAAATGATTAAGATTGAGGATAGCTGAAGAACTAGCTAATCCCATAGGAATTATTCCTAATTTACATTTGCCATGAAATTCCATTATATGCTAAACATAATAGAAGTGTTATGCAGTCTCAGTTCTAGATGACTGCAGACAAATCTATTTGATAAGCAAAGCACTTTAGATTCACCAGCTGAAACCCTAAAATAAGAGTGGTAACTCGGAGGCTCAGTGAGATGCTTTGAAACATCCTGGGCATACTAAGATTCTTCTTCCAGGATAGCATCCAGAAGTTCTCAGAACAGTCTTGAACCAATTGCACTGAGGCTTCAAATGGCTGCTTCAAGGAGGATTTATAATCTCACTTAAGGATAGTATTACTTGTTTATCTTATTTCTGTATTGTTCTTCCTACCACAGGAACGCAGACAGTTTGTAAAAGAACAGTATCAACAGTCCTGTATAAAATCACCATAATAAAACAAAAAATGATTAAAAACAATACATTAAAAAAATCAAAATAAAGTTAATGGGGAAAAAACTAATGTAATCAATAAAACAAAATACAATCGGGTCCTGCCATCATATACATGTCTGCATGGATGGGTTTTTCAACCACTTTTGAAAGAAGACAATATAAGGCTCCCTTCGAGAGAATTACATATTTGGGGAGCTGCCACTTAGAAGGCCTTATTCCAGCTCATCCAATTGTGAGGTGAACCAAGTGGTGAAATCAGAAGCAGGGCCTCCATAGCTGATTTGGAGGCATGATTTGGATAGTATTTGGGGAAGTAGTCCATTAGGTATATGTTCCTAAGCTACATAGGACTTTTTAGACAAATGTCAATACCTAAAATTGGAGCCAACAGCTCACAGGCAACCAGTGCAGCATATACAGGTGCCAGCGTTGTATGGTCCCATTTAGTCAGCCCACTTAATGAACAGGCAGCTGCTTCCTGCAGCCGTTTCCACTTCCAGGCCAATGGTAACTGGGATTAAGGGAAGGTACTAGAGATTCCCTAGCTACAAAAGTTTGGGGTATGAAAGTTTTCTATATCCTAATAAGCAAGCATAAGGAACAAGCTCCATAGTGCACGATGATGGTCACAGAGCCATGATGTCAGTTATCAGCTCTTAGTTGCACATGGAGGAGCAGGCATGATAAGGTGATGAATGCTCAGTCACCAGCAAACAGGCAAACAACAAATAAATGAGCTTATATGCCATGTTTCCTGTTCTTATCCAATGCGAAACATGGGAGAATGTGAAACCATCTGTTTTTGTGCTGTTTTATATAAAAAATACTAAAATTTGCCTTAGATCACAGGGTCTATCTATTTATAAATTTATTTTTAAAATATAATAAATTAAACCAAAGTAATATATTTGAAGCATTTGATACAAATGAAACATGTAACTGAAACATCAGGAAGACATTAATCAGTCCAAAATGTTGCTATAAGTGAACAAAAATAATGTCTAATTATAATATATGACAACTAGCAATTTTAAGAACTGAAAGCAAATTTTTCAGACTAAAACTGAATCAGAAAATAATCTGATTGCCTCATACCTGGCTCACATTTTCTCATGTTAAAGAAAGCTGTGTGACGCTGGAGTTTGTCGGTCAGAAATGATCGGCGCTCCAGCGGTTCGGGCCTGGCTCCGTGGGATAGGGTGAGCTCCTGTCCCTTGTCCTAGCTCCTTGCCCACCCAGCAGTTCGAAACTATTCCATCTGCGAGTAGATAAATAGGTACTCCCGTTTAGATGGGAGGAACCGGCGGTGCTGCGCGGGGGAGCAAAATACCGGTGCTGGCCGAACTCCGAATCCAGCTGGCGTGAGCGATGAGTGATGCGAGCGGCGAGGAAGATCTACGGAGGAGGAAAAGCCCGGATGACCCCCTAGCGGCCCCTGCTGGTCACACAGCGTAACAAGCACTAATTGTATAATTGTAAGATTTGTAAGATTGTAAGATTTCACTGTCTCACTGTTAGAATTATATATATATATGTACTTTGTGAGCCACCCAGAGTTCCCCATTGGGGGGAGATGGGCGGACAATAAATCGAATGTATAAATAAATAAATAAATAAATAAATAAATAAATAAGAGACAAAATCACACTAATCTTTAGGGCAACAGGTTAGGCAATTTTAACCTTCTAAAATTAATCTTTCAATGCAGGTAGGCTTAGCAAATGATAAAACAAATTAATCTGATGAAGAGGTTTTGCTTAAAATGTGTTAGGACCACCTTTATGTCACATTAGCAAGCACTATTTATATGAAGATACACAGCAAGATGGATGGATGGATATATATATATATATATATATATATATATATATATATATATATCTCGGATGGATGGATGGATGAATTGGAGTGAAAAATGCAAAAAGAGGTGGAACTTGGTGGAACTAAGTATGACAAAAAGCAATCTCAGGATGTCATACCACCCTCTTTCAAAGTGGTTCATTAAAAAAACAGTTACTTCCAGGGGTCTTACCTGTGAGAAGACAACTGAAATAAAGTTTGCAAATATAGCCACAAAAGTTAGTAATCCACAGATATCATTAATATCCATTTGTGGCAAAGAAACAAAAATAAAACCCATGAACCAGTCTTGTTCAACATGGGCACCTAGATGATTGGCTATCCTAAATTAGCAGTATAATTTTGCTTACAAGGAATACTAATTAATTAGAAAAGTAATACAATTTATATAATATACACCAAAAGAATTAATAAGCAAAAAAAGAAAATCAATCTAGGGAGCCTTGGTTGTTTCAGACCTAGAATGTTGAACCTACCAATTCATCCAGCAGCAGTTAAGGGATAGGGAGAGCCTCACCAGGCTGGCAGCTAAAATGTTATACTAGCATCTTAGAATCTACAGTATTTTCCATAGTTATCACAATTCATTCTGTTCCTTTGCTGAACTTAAGACATTTTTCTACAGGGATGCAAATTGCACATCCTCTAACAGCCAACAATGCAGCAAATTGGATGAGGAAGTTATAGAAAGTGTATAATTAAAGTTAATTAGGAACTTCAGGTCATGATATTTATAAAATAATATGGTGTTCTTCCAGTCATTTCCATTTTAATAGGAAAAAATGCACCCAAGTTATTAATGATGGCTCATGTTTCCACTGGTACTATTTCTAGACACAGTACTTTCCATGTACAGAGTGTTTCCACCAATGTTTTTCTAAACTATGCAATTAATTCCCAGCAGAACAAATTAAAACAGACTTTTTTAACCTCTAACTTGACCTGTTTTTGTACAATACCTTAGGGTGCAATCTTCTTTCTATTACTAACATGACTAGACTCTGGGCTTCAGACTACTACAATTCAAACAAAACATAGGAATGTATGTTTTTATCTGTGTGAATGTACCTACACACACACAGGAAAGCACTAAGAAATAGATCAGAGATTGTTTCAGAATATGTTCCAAACAGCATTAAAAACACATATGTAAAGTTATGACCTTGACTTTTCTGGCCACTGATTTTCTTCCATTATAGAAGCAATAATCAATTTTGCTAAACATTTTGAAGTGGCATCTTTCCTATGAAACTTCAAAACTTCAACTACTCTCAAGGTATTAAGGATTTTTTTTCTTTTCTTTTTTTAACAATACTTGTTAATTTTTATAAATAGTTCTCTGTCATTATTGCTAAACCTTGATTAAAGAAATGTGAATCCGTTACTCAACCTAATTTATTGAATTAATTTATCAAATCAACTTGCATACAACTAAATTCAACAACTGAAAAATTTAATAATGCCAACCAGTACACTTTTACTTAGCTAAAGCTGATTTAAGACAAGCTTTCAAGGAAACTAATGTTGTCCATACTAGCAAGCCAAAAGCAGACACCCATATCAGATCAGTTGTCCGTGGAGTACTAAAGGTAGGAGGATTATCATTTTCATTAATCACTAAACAATATGCCAGCCTTCTCCATGTTGGTGTTCTCCACATGTATTTGGCTACAGCTCCCATCATATGCAAAAATAAATCTGATACTATTAAGAGTTAAGTGAGAAAAACATTAGAATGTACAGAAATATATTCCTTAGATTTCATTTCAATTTCTAGAGAGGTAAAGTGGGTTAATCTGTTACAGCATGAAATCCAAGAGATAAGTGTCATCTTTAAGGCTAGAATAAAATATTTGTTATTGCCTAAGCCTTTATAGGTCAAAGTTTCAAACCTTTTAAAGATTAGATAGCCAAACCTGTTTCCATTCCATACATGGATCACCCAAATCAAATTGCTACTTATGACCAAAACCCACAATGTACAATGATGCTCTGCCCACAACCACACTGCTTTCGCACCCTCAGTGGAGGCTGGATTATCAGTATTACAGCTCAGCAGAGATTGGATTATTACAATATTACAGATTTTGTTCTCAGTGCAACATGTCCCTATAGGTAAACCTTCCTTGACTCTGTCCCCACACCCATAAAAATGTATAGTACCTTGTCCCTTGTGTGAAACTGAATAAAAGGTTAAACGTTTAAAGATTATACTTAAACACCATTGGCATTGATTCAATCAGTCCCTGATGATCCCAGTTTTTGTGACAGATTTCATCCCATCTCCATTTATTTTACTTATTATCTCATAGTAAAGTACAGGAGTCATGGAATAGCAAACTTGCTCCTGGTAAACTAGCTCTGGTTGTTTATATCCCAGGGAGGGGTGGCATGTAAAACTGATTTAGATATGGTCATACAAATGTCAGGAATTATTATCTCTCAAGTATATAGATGGAGAGTTTATATACTGGAGCAATTGACTTTAACTGGTCTGCTTGGTTAGTTTTAAATTCAGAAGCCCAAAAATGCTTCCTTAAAAAGGCAGTGTGTGTATATAAAGCTATACAAGGCTTTGGACTATAACTGTGCCTGTAGGGTACAGGGTTTAGGTTAACATAATGGAGTTTCAGCATGTGCCCTTGGCCAGCTTTAAGTCCTATTTCTTGAACTTCTCAGAACAGTTTTGGAGAAAGGCCAGAAGTACATCAAAACAAATAAGGAAAGACTGGGAATTACAATAGTCACATACTTGTATACAGTAGAAACTGGGCATTAAACAACATCAGAAAGGCCTTAACATATGTTGGAAAGGCTGAAGCATGAAAGAAATGTACACTCATGTAGGAAATTAAAAGCAACAGAAAGGGCTTTCTTGGCTATGGCTAGTAGAAGAAAAAGGAAGGGCAGGCCCCACTGCTTGGAGAAGGTGGTAGGATAGGTGACAAGGAGAGGGTCGAGCTTCTTAACCCCTACTTTGCTTCAGTTTTCTCCCCAGAGCAGAACTGTGTTCAAATGGACCTAAGCAGAACAATTTTCACACAAAGGAAATGGCAACCCAAGAAAAGTGAGGAGATGGAGTGGGAACACCTGGCTAGTATGAAAAGACTTAAATCTCTAGGACCAGACCTATTACATCTGAGAATCTTGAAGGAACTTGCAAATGCCATTTTGGAGCTCCTTTCTGTGATGTATGAGAAATCACAGAGGAAAGGCATAATGTTGTTCCTATCTTCAAAAAGGGGGGAAAGACCCCAATAACTACAACCTGGTCAGCTTGAAGCTGATACTGAACAAATTCTAGAACAGATTATTAAGCAGTCAGTTTATGAGCATTTAGAAAGCAATGCATTGTTTGGCATAAGCCAGCATGGGTTTAATCAAGGTTAAGTCATGCCAAACCAACCTGATCTCCATTTTTGATCAATTGACCAGTTTAGTTAATTACAAGAGTACAGGGAACATGGTGTTCAACAAAGCATTTCACAAAGACTCCCTTGAGACCCCATTATAGAAGATAACAAAAAGTGAGCTGGATTCTGTTACCATTAGATGAATGCAGAACTTGTTGAACAATCTCAGTGAGTATATGTCAGTGGTTCCGTATCAAGCTGGAAGCATTGAGTATTGTGCCACAGGGCTGTGTTCTGGGCCCTCTGCTCTCTAAGAAATGTAAGTTAAATGACTTACATGAGGGCTTAGTTTTTTTAGATTTGCATGTTAAACAAAGATAGGGTGACAGCAAAGCACCACAGCAGTCAGTATCAAGGTTCAGAAGGATCTTCACAAACTGAAACAATGGGTACAAATCAGGAAGATGTACTTCAACAAGAACAAGTACAAAACCCTACATTGTATAAGAAAAATCAAAGGCATGAGTATACAGGTGAAACTCGAAAAATTAGAATATTGTGCAAATGTTCACTTATGTCAGTATGGCAACTCAAAAGGTGAAACCAATATATGAGATAGACGCATTACAGTGGTACCTCGGGTTACGAACTTAATCCGTTCCGTGACTCTGATTGCAACTCGAGTTGGTCGCAACGCAAGGTAAATTTTCCCATAAGGTTCAATGTAAATACGGTTAATCTGTTCCGCCCTCCGAATTTGGTCGCACCACGAGGCAAATTTCCCCATAAGGTTCAATGTAAATACGGCTAATCCGCCCTCCGAATTTGGTCACACCACGAGGCAAATTTCCCCCAAAACACACCACAAGCCTCACCGAATGTCTCCTTGCTACCGCGATCTCGCCCACAGGAATCCACGACCGCATGGCAGCAGGGCAAATGGCCGCGGATCTGGTTCATAGCTCGAGGCAGAGTTCGCATGTCGAGGTAAATTTTTGCGGCCGGAGCTGGTTGTATCTCGAAAAATTCGTAAGGAGGGGAGTTCATAACCCGAGGTACCACTGTACATGCAAAGAGAGATATGTCAAGCCTTACTTTGGTATAATTGTGATGATTATGGCATACAGCTTATGAAAACCCCAAATTCACAATCTCAGAAAATTAGAATAGTGTGAAAAGGTTCAATATTCTAGGCTCAAAGTGTCCCACTCTAATCAGCTAATGAATCCATAACACCTGCAAAGGGTTCCTGAGCCTTTCAATGGTCTCTCAGGCTGGTTCAGTAGGAATCACAAGCATGGGAAAGACTGCTGACCTGACAGTTGTGCAGAAAACCATCACTGACACCCTCCATAAGGAGGGAAAGCCCCAAAAGGTAATTGCAAAAGAAGTTGGATGTTCCCAAAGTGCTGTATCAAAGCATATCAATAGAAGGTTATGTGGAAGGGAAAAGTGTGGTAGAAAAAGGTGCACAAGCAGCAGGGATGACCGCAGCCTGGAGAGGATTGTCAGGAAAAGGCCATTCAAAAGTGTTGGGGACTTTCACAAGGAGTGGACTGAGGCTGGAGTTAGTGCATCAAGAGCCACCACACACAGACGGATCCTGGACATGGGCTTCAAATGTCATATTCCTCTTGTCAAGCCGCTCCTGAACAACAAACAACATCAGAAGCATCTTACCTGGGCTACAGAAAAAAAGAATTGGTCTGTTGCCCAGTGGTCCAAAGTCCTCTTTTCTGATGAGAGCAACTTTTGCATCTCATTTGGGAACTAAGGACCCAGAGTCTGGAGGAAGAATGGAGAGGCACACAATGCACGATGCTTGAAGTCCAGTGTGAAGTTTCCACAGTCTGTGTTGATTTGGGGAGCCATGTCATCTGCTAGTGTTGGTCCACTGTGCTTCATTAAGTCCAGGGTCAACGCAGCCGTCTACCAGGAGATTTTGGAGCACTTCATGCTTCCTTCCGCAGACGAGCTTTATGGGGATGCTGACTTCATTTTCCAGCAGAACTTGGCACCTGCCCACACTGCAAAAAGTACCAAAACCTGGTTCAATGACCATGGGATTACTGTGCTTGATTGGCCAGCAAACTCCCCTGACCTGAACCCCATAGAGAATCTATGGGGCATTGCCAAGAGAAAGATGAGGGACATGAGACCGAACAATGCAGCAGAGCTGAAGGCCGCTATTGAAGCATCCTGGTCTTCCATAACACCTCAGCGGTGCCACAGGCTGATAGCATCCATGCCACGTCGCATTGCGGCAGTCATTGCTGCAAAAGGGGCCCAAACCAAGTACTGAGTACATATGCATGCTTATACTTTGCAGAGGTCCGATATTGTTCTAGTTCCAATCCTTGTGTTATTGATATCATGTAATATTCTAATTTTCTGAGATTGTGAATTTGGGGTTTTCATAAGCTGTACGCCATAATCATCACAATTATACCAAAGTAAGGCTTGACATATCTCGCTGTGCATGTAATGCGTCTATCTCATATATTGGTTTCACCTTTTGAGTTGCCATACTGACATAAATGAACATTTGCACGATATTCTAATTTTTCGAGTTTCACCTGTAGAATGAGGCAGACCGTATTATGCAGCATTACCATTACCCACTGCCCCTCATTTTTGGGAGGTCAGGTGGGTGAAGCCCAGAAGTATTGTTTTTTGGTGATGGGGCTAGCCCTCTGGAATTATCTTCCACTGGAAATTTGTCTATTTCTGATGTCCATCTTCCAGAAAAAGTTGAAGACAGAGCTTTACCAGAGGGCTTTCGGGGCCTGATGCCATGCACTGTGTTGAGGGTTCATTTGTCCTATGTCAATGTTTTATACTCCATTGCATATTCTTATCCTGTAAGCCAAGTGTCATGTAATTACAGCAGGATACAAGTTTGATAAATAATCAACCAACCAACCAACCAACCTGTGAAAGGAATTTGGAGCAAAAAGAATGAATGCAATCCTAGGTTGTATCAATAGAAGCAGGGTGTCAAGATCAAGTCACTCTCTTATTCTTTCTTGTTCAGACCCTGTCTAGAATATTGTACCTGATTCTGGATCCCACACTTAAGGAAGGACCCTAAGCATGTTCAGAGTAGAACCAGGATGATAAGTGGCCTGAAGGGAAAAAACTAGGAGGAGGAGTTGGAGACACCATGTATATTTAGCCTGGATAAGAGAAGATTGCAAGGAGACATAATAGCTTGTTTTTAAGTATCTCATGGGCTGTCACATAGAAGCTGGGGAAGAATTGTTCAGAGTCCTCACAGAAGACAGAACAAGAATCAGGGGGTTTAAATTACAAAAAAATAGATCCTAATGTTAAGTCTGAATCCTAATAGTTCAGACTTCTTTAGGGAGTGGTATACTCTTCTTCACTGGAGGTGTATAAAAAGAGGCTGGATGGGCATCTATCGGGAATGCTGGACTAGATGAACTTTAAGGTGACTTCCACTCTATGATCCTATGAAGATCTGCATCATATTGGAAGCATAAGTAGAGCAGAGATGTGGCAGTGGGTTACTACTGATTTCAGCTGTAGCCAGTCAGTACGCCTGAATATTTTTAATATCTATTACAAAAAGCTGACATATCAATAATTACTAATACTTTCCTAAATCATTGACATATCAATAATTACTAATACTTTCCTAAATTAGTAACAGTTCATTGCTGGTCAACATGCAATTACAAATTATACCATTCCAAGTGGTTCATGTTGTGGAACAAGTGTAAAATACATTTTTTCTCTTCATTAAATAACCACAATGCAATGACCTGCTCTATGAAAAATTAGAAGTCAATCATATAATGAGATTTGCTCCATGCCACATGTACTGACTTGAGTTGTGGAATTTGCTCAGCTTCCTCCTCCAAATGCACTGCCAACAAAATGATGGACTGAGCACATCACTACCATTTAACAGTTTTAGCCAAAAGAGACTGTAATTGCTACCATATGTTCATGAGAATGTGCAAGAATTTCAACACCATTTATTAAAAAAAGATTTTAAAAACCTAACCTGGCAAAAATTTTAGAGCTTACAATTTATTATCTTCTTCATGATATGAAAAATGTTAAAAAAGCAGCTTCTGATATGCATTCCTGCTAACATGAGCACACTGCTAATAAAAGTTTTTGATTATCATTGTGTTATGTTTACAGAGTGATTCAGTTAATGCTGTAAAGTTTGCAAATCTCTCTGGCTTTAACTAGCTTCTGCAAGTCAACCATAAGTTCTCAATCTATTCCCCACAACCAACCCCATTAAAGAAATAATTTGAACCAATTCCTTGGTTGCTACTAAAACTTATATATACCAGACTGAGTGGAAATTCATCTGCTGTTAGTATCCAGTAGTGTCATGCAGTAGAAGAAATTTAAGCAATCACCTGATCCATGATTGATCAGATAAATCAACCTACCATTAATAATGTTTGCTTATTCTGGAGGTGCATTTTAGCAGCCATACTAGGTCATATTTTGCCAGCCTGCCTGGCAACAAGCTTTGTTCATTATCTCAAGACTATTTCAAGTTTGACTAGAAATTCCTTAATCACATGCCAGCTATTACTAAGCTAGCCATAGGGGAAAAACATATTTTAATGCAAGCCAGAAGGAAAACAATCAACATAGTTTAATGTGCTTATGTTTACAGGTAGTCCCCAGGTTAAGAACGCCTGGTGTATGGACAACCCATAGTTAAGAAAGAAGCCTACTGTAGCAACATTTGAATTAAATACACAATGATTCGAGTTAATTATACAATACTCAAACAATGGTTTGAGTTAATTACACAATACTATTTATACAGTATTATACAATAATACTGTTTCAGCTTACATACATATTCGACTTAAAGACAGACCTTGGGAACAGAACTCATTCTTAAACTGGGGACTACTGGGTTCTTGTATACAACAAGAACCAAAGAGTATGATGCAGAATGGTTAAAAATACTTCTTTAAAGAAACATGCCTGTATAAACTACTATTTTCTTTAAAAATGTCCAGAAAGAATCATCCATGGGTTGTTCGTTTGTTGCTTTTTAGATAATCACAAACCATAATTCTTCACGTATTCAAAAGAGGATACCTTGGGCAAAACTGCTATTTTTAACAGCAATTCCAAAAGCTCTTTGCTCTCTAAAAAGAGAGGGGGGCATAATATTAATACAGCAGCAGAGAAAAGTAGACCCGTGGTAGTGTTCTTGAGCCAAATGTAATTCTACTGTTCTGGACAATTGTTTAAAGAAAATTTTAAATTGTTAAACCATTCATATGTAGCATGATAAAAATATTTTAGGAATTGTATTGACTACAGATTAGCAGGCACATTTCAAAGGTATCTGTAAGAACACACCTTCCTCACAGACATTTTGGAGTTGTTTATATTCCACATGAAACCAGTGGCCTTGAGTTACTTGTCACTTAAGAGAATTTTTCTGCACAGACCTACATTGTCATCATAAAAGAAACAGGTCTTGGCAAAAAGCATTTGAATATCCATGGAGTGAATATACAGTATGTCTGAATACAGACTTTCTTGTAGTATTTTATAAATTCTAGTATTACTTATGTCCTTTTATAGTTATCTATCCTAGTTACTTATATTATTCATTGTAAAATTAATTGTAATTTTATAGGATTCTTTTGCATTTTAATACTTGTACTCTGTAATTTTACCTTAATAATTTTATCTTTATCTTATTTCATTCTATCAATATGACTTTTTATTTTTATTTCTAGTTTAGTGTAACTGTTATGTTATTAGTTCTATGCTGGCCTATGACCGAAATAAAACTGATTGATTGATTGATTGAATTTCTTGTTAAACTGGCAAGTACATGGTTAGACTGGATAAATATGTGCAGCCAGGTGTGAAACATTCTGTGTAACTCCTATCTGTATTGCTGAATGTTGACAGAGAAGCGCATCATAATATAGAAGGTAAATGCATCCCGACCAGCATTCTTCCACTTACAGTAATACAATTCAATATTTTATCATACTTAAAATGGTCTACTCATCAAATATCCTGCAGTCTCCCTTTGTTTGTTTGTTGGCTATGCAAAGGTAGACCCAATTGTATATGCACAGGAA
Source organism: Liasis olivaceus (assembly GCA_030867105.1). NCBI lineage: Eukaryota > Metazoa > Chordata > Lepidosauria > Squamata > Pythonidae > Liasis > Liasis olivaceus. The sequence goes on from CM061351.1 coordinate 65,609,803, forward strand.
ACCATCAGGAACTACCAGGGGTATAGACTAGATTAAAAGTTGAAAACATATACTGAAAGAATGCAACAGTAAACTATTTTAATATTGTTGCCAAAATAACAACATGAATGTACTGATACAGTCATCAGGAATTGAGCTTAACTCAAAGGAAATTTGATTTTTACCATATCACCATTCAACAGGAAAGCATGAAATAATTAAAATACACAGAAAACTATATTGTTAGAGAATCCGACTGTCCTGTCAAGATGGCAGTATAATCAAAAAAGTATTAATAAAATTAAGAATATCCTGCAGCATTATAACATTGATAAATGATTAAATGTCACTGGAGCCAGAAACTTGTGATTAGAGTGAGTTTGTGATTGATTGATCTGGTTGATTCCCAAGGCTGACAAAAGGAAAACTCAACCAGCCTCCACCCTCTCGCCCCGCCCCGCCCACATACTTCACTCTCAGACCAAACCTGTAACTTACTGAGAAAGGATATCAAGGATATTCAGGAGGATTAAAATCTTGCACTAGAGCCAGTTTGGGGTAGTGGTTAAGGCATCAGGCTAGAAACCAAGAGACCAGGAGTTCTAGTTCCACCTTAAGCATGAAGCCAGCTGGTGACCTTGAGCCAGTCACTCTCTCTCAGCCCTAGGAACTGGCAATGGCAAACCAATTCCAAAAAACCTTGCCAATAAAATTGCAGTGACTACTCCAGGCAGTTGCTAGGAGTCAAAAACTGACTCGAAGGCACCCCCCACCAAGTCATGCTCACTTTTTTTCAAGATGTGGTTAACCCTATTAGATTGGATGTTGCTGAATACACGAGGTCTCATTGTGAAAATGTTGTTGTTGTTGTTGTTAAATTGATATGCCGCCTGACTCCCAGCAACCTCTGGGGGGTTTGCAGTTGTTAAAAACATTTAAAAACAAAGAACAATACAAAAAATACAAGAACAGCACAAGACAAATGAACAATGATGGCAAAGAAAACAAACCCAGAGGGGAACAAAAAGGAAGGAAGAGGCATCAGTCATCTTCGCCAAAGGCCTGGATGAGGAGCCAGACCTTTAAGGCCCTTTGAAATACCAGTAGAGTTCAAATTTTGGGGGAACCTCATTCCAGAGGGCAGATGCTGTTACAGAGAAGGTGCATTTCCATGGTCCAGACAGATGGCATGGTTTAATCAATGGAGCCCAGAGTGCGCCAACCTTGCCAGATTGAACCAGCCAGGCACAGAAGACTAATAAGTCCTCCAGGCCAACACGTCATTCTTACATTCTGGGATGCACTATTCCAACACATGCATTGTTGGATTCCAAAGCAATCAGAAAACGGCCAGCCAGTTTCTTTATGGAAGCTTTAATATGTGAAGTACTGGCCTAACCTCAAGATTATCAGCTAGATACTGAAAGGGCATACTGAATTCCAGTCTTCTCTTTTTTGTGTAGCTGATAAGCCTCAGTTATTGATTATGAATTCCTCAGATTTAAAGTGAAAAATGACTTGTTACAGTGCATACATGTTCAGGACAATTATGTGGTCTTTAAAAATCCATGTTCATAATGTTCTTTTCATATTATACTAAGAGTTAGAAAAAAGAGGCTTTTTTCAAGTCTAGGAATATGGCTCATGAGTGGGGCCTTCAATATTTAGCAAGGCTATGGGAAACTATATTGCTTCCTTGGGTTCTGCTACTGAAGGCTTTTCAGATGACTGAAACTCTTTTTATGTTTTCATGGTTTGTTATTCCACCTGTCAAGGCTTCATACCAGGTAAGCAGTTAGACTCTCTCCTTGCTCTGCATTCCCAAGTACTGTAGACTCAAGAAGATTAATTAAGTAGACTTACTGCAGAGGAGGATTTAGAAAGCCATATATGCAAGACATTCTCCAATTAACAACATACAGGTATCCTATCCTTTAAATATATTAGTGCCAAGATTTGAATCCCACCTTTTTCAGTCAATAGTTTCATGGCTACTCATTTTTTGGGCCTGAAAATTTCTGCCATCTGTCCCATGTTCGCAAAATGGGTAAATAGAATGAGCAGAGATTCCTGCCTTACCAATTTCAAACTTTACAATGTAAAGTCTGGTAAATGGTAAATGGTGAAGTTTCAGGTCCAGACTGCTAAATTTTTCCCTTTTGCTTCTAATTAGATAGCTAGTTTTTCTACTGAGCTATTCTTGAAACCAGACCACATAGTTCCAATGTGCCAGAAATTATTAGGAACTGTACCTCTTCTGTATAATAATTTGGTCTCGTAGAGGCACATGTTTTGCAACAAGGATCTTTTGCAACAAGTATGACCACTGTCACCTTTAGAACATTTAAAAACAAAACAAAACCATAGTGGCTTATTTTTCCCTTCACTATGCCTATGTTCTCTCTTGCTAATTTCTTTTGGTTTTTTTTGGTGGCAGGCATCCTCATAATACACAATGTCAAGTGATCTGAATTTTTAAAAAAGGATTGAAATTCCACTTTTACAGCAGACTCATATTTGATCCACTGAAATCTTGGCAAGTATTTCAACCTTAATTTATCCTGGGATCAGTTTCAATACTTTCAACTGTTTCTGAAGGACATATATGGAAAATATTGGATCACACATGTCGATTTGATCACTTTATTCATAAAAAGTTTACCTTATGGAATAATACTGCTTAAAAATAACTAGAAAATCTTTCAGGAGGAGGGACTAAACTGGACTACTGGGCCAACTTAGCTCTATTGAAAGAGTTTTTTTTTTTTTTAATAGACCTTAGAACTAAGGTTGATTTATGAAAAAAATACTTCTTGGCTGTTTATTCAACATAAGCATTTATTTCAACTCTTTAGTATTGGCATCATTGTTGCTTCTGAAGTTCTGCAAGTTTTTAAGAAATTTTAGCAGAATCAATTTAGGGTCCTACGACTGAGTTTTTTTTATAAGAATCTATTTTTACAAAAATATGATGGAATTAACTATTTATCTAAAAAAACAGGCTCAAATGTCTTGTTTTTGTAAATCAGTACAGGATTGCTTTAAAAATGAGAAACAATTTTTTTGATCTTAAAGTGAAGTTTACACAACAAAAATTATACTTCATATATACTGAAACTTCACAGTGTGTTTAATAAGGACTGGTTGCAATCTCCTTGCTATTGGAGATGTAATTCAGAAGTTGGAACATTAGCTCATGTGTTTTTGGCTTATCCTATTATTGTCATATTTTGGCCTACAATTCATTCACATTTGCTATAACACTGTTTCTGAAATTTATCAAATCATCAAGAACTCTAGATGCCTCATGAATAGTCAGCATATTAATTAGTCTTTTTCTCAAAGAGGATCAAGGAATAATATGATCACATCTCTCGAGTTGCTTTGATTACAGTATAAATTCTCTGGCATTTATCAACTTTTTCTTTTCTTTTCTTTTTCTTTTCTTTCTTTAATTACAGAAGATGATGATGTACAAGAAACAGAGCGATTTGCAGATATTTGACCACTCATAAATTCATTTCATTTCCAAAAACTATATGAATGCTTCCGAACCTCTTAATGTTCAACAGCTGAGACATCACTATGCTATTTCATGCAAAGTTGTAAATGCCAAGATATAAAAGTATATTTTTAAAAAACAATTAAAAATAAAATGTTCCCAAGCCCCCCCCCAAAAAAAAACACACAGAGGTTTCAAAGATTTGTTAATCTTGTGAAATTTTAGCCAGTTGTAATTTTAATCATCTTATAGCAAGGCAAACATCATGGCACTCATAGCTGCCTCATTATCAAACCCTGAACCATATCATTACCCACAGTTAATAAAATAAGAGATGGCTTTGCTGGTAGTAGAATAGATTTAATTACAGAAGACTGAAGTCCTGTGTCTATAAATTTGTATTTTTATAACATGAAGTAATAGTTGTTTTTACATATACATGTAAACTTGATGTCTACATATCTACCACATCAATAAAGCCAGACTGCCAATAAAGCCTAAAGCCAATTTGGTCTAGTGGTCAAACCTTCAGGCTAGAAACAAGGAGACTGTGAGTTCTAGTCCTTCCTTAGGCACGAAAGCAGGCTGGGTGACTTTGGGCCAGTCACCCTCTCAGCCCAACTCACCACACAGGGTTGCTGTTGTGGGAAAAATAGGAGGAGGAAGGAGTATTACATATGTTTGCCACCTTGAGTTATTTATAAAAATAATAAAGGCAGGATAAAAAAAATCTAAAAAAAAAAGGTAGGCAAGATTTTAAAGGGATGTACCAATAGAGGTGTACTGCTGCTTGCCTGCAAGTTATAAAAGTGGCATCTATATTTTACTGCCTTCATCCATTTCTGTTCTCTATTTTGCAGGGTAGAACATTTCATAGTACACTAAATTTATAAGCATGAATTAAATATTTAGCCTATAAATTAAAATCAAATTACCTGGACCTGTATAACCCACTTCTTTATGCATGATTCCACCATTGCTGATGATATTTCTATTGCATTCTTTTGTAATGTTCTACTGTTATCAACTTTTATGCATCAAGAAGTTTTATAGTGAAAGTTGATTGTAACAAAATTGGAATATATATTTACAAACTTATTAGCTATTTTAGACATAATATAAACAAGTTATAATATGAAAGCCTGAGAACAGAGTTATAAAACAAGTTAGGACAGATTTGCAGATATATGTACATTGCCCGCATCATTACTTTTGATTATTGTATCTGAATTACTAAAATGCCTCCACTCAAAAATAGGGGAGTTTATGTGTGTTAGGCTGTGACACACTCACTAGACATCACATGCACAATTCTGCCTCATTCATCCAAACCAATCACTCATTCTTTCACAAATATTTATTCCTTCTCACACATACGCACCAACCCAGTGGGAAAATGACAAGCTTTAATCTGGTCCCTGGAAGAATGAACAAATATTACTTTGTTCCATCCTTCCCAGATGCAAGTTGATGAGCTAAGTGGCAGAGAACAGCTCCATAAGCTGTGGGGCTGAGTGTTGCATGCAGAACAGAAGCTGACCAGATACAGACTAGGATACTGGAAGTAGCAATCAAGGTTTTACCTGTATCACTGTGACAGTGCATATTTATGTGAAAAACTATATATGAATGAATGAATGAATGGGATTGATATTTATCTTCCAAACAGATCAACAAAACTATTTCTGGCATTAAATCCTTACCCTGGCAGGTGCTGTTCTTCTCTTCATACCCTGCCTTACATATGCATTTTCCAATTGGCACCAGCCATTCCCCTTCAGCACTGCAATGCATCCTTGGGGGTTCATCAGTCACTGAATTGTTCACGCATGACCCTAAGACTTCTAGTAGCTGTGAAGAATCAGCTCCAGTGATGGTGTCAGGAAAGATGGCAAGGTTTCGAATCACCAGAGGGCACTTTTTATAATAGACCCGCACAGATACCAGTGCAATGCAGGCACCCACATCCTGGAAAGCAAGGTAAAATCCCTTTTTGGTCAGAGGTCCAACATCTCTCACCTCTGTATTCAGCTTCATGACTCTATCTCCGAGATCTAATTCTGTAAAACTCTCATCTGCTGCAATGGTATCAATCTTGATGTATTGGTTTTCTTTCACATTCCTCCCATCTTCATAATCAGATTCAAAATAATACATATTAAAAGTCTCTTTGCAAGTTCCAAGACCTCCAGGAAGGCTGTTACAGTCTCTAAGGGTAAATTTCAGTTCAATGAAGATCCGAGAGGCCCCTTTGTTGGAGATCCAGCTTGTCAAAAGCCAATTATTCTGACTCTGTTCCATCACTCTACACACTTGATACGTGTGGATTGGTGCATAATTTTCATCCACCTCACCAATTTCTTCCCACTAGACAAAGAGGGGGGAGGGAGAAAGAAATACAAAAAACAATTTTAAAAATCAGATTGCAAATGCCCACAATTCTAGATCTGATAGTACTAGAATGAGGCAGAGCCAAAAGTTCTTTGCAAACTTGGGAGACCGCCATTTTTCTAGAAGTCAGCTGGGATGGTGAAACAGACCTGTTCCTGCAAAGAATCATATCCTTAGTAGTGCATTTTGATGTCTTCCCTTTTTTTAACACATGCTCACAGTTACTCTTATTATTACCACCATCTCATATCACAGCATTCAAAAGGGTTTGCCATACTATCCTGGGAATCCCTGGGTATAAAGATTTATCAGATTAAGCAAAGTAATAATGAAAAAATTAAAGTAAAAATGCCAAACCTTACCCATAGCTATACTGAAGCAGGATTTTTCTTCACAAGTTGCCCATAGCAGCTAAGAAATCAGATTTTACTCCCTTCTCCCTAAGCTTTGTTTTCTAATTATTGATATGTTAGATTTTGGTAACAAATAACATGCCATTAATATCCAGTTAAAATGCTTTGGTCTGAGAATCTTAAAAACAACATGAATATTGTAAGCTGGTCCATAAAGAAGCAAATCAGAGAAGTTGCATTCATATGCCACTTATTTTACAACTCTGAGAAAGATTCAAAAATGTTTGCACTTCGATTGCTTTTTTTTTTAGTCTACTAAATTGAAAAGATTTCTTCCATCCTCTTCCTGCCTACTCCTATTTTTGTATCAGTTAAATTTTAACAGGAAGTGGTTCCTGATTAAATGGCCCAATTCACACAGGTGCAGATGAGTCAGAAACCTTTAAATGACTCTAGCAACATTCATCCTCATATTGCCACTTGAGATGAAATCCCTCCAACTATTAGTATTTCTTTCCACTTACCTTCCACCTGCACGCTTACCATTCTTATAATTCCTCCCAGTTGCACCTAAACTGCCTCTTTTAGTTCTTCCCCATCTCTCATTTAAGGAATAAGTACATGGACATATATGCACAACCCCAAACTATTCAATTCCTTTATACTAAGCCCTCTCTTTCCAGCCCTCTCTTCAAGACAACAGGTTATATCAGAACCCAAAGCAGATGTACGACAAAGAACAGATGAAATGTTCAGCCCCTGTCATTAAGATTCCCACCATCAAGAACCTGTCTTCAACTTTAAGCAAATCTTTTCAGCAACAATTTTACCTGACTTCTAGTAACCTCTTTTTACAACTATTGTTACAAACCAGCTATCAACCCACTCTTACATCAAACTCAATTTTATCCTTCATAATCAATATTTTAGTAAAGATCAAGATCAGATTTAATAGTCAATTATTCTTTAAGAATACAAGATGCTATTCCAGCATCTATTTCCATTTTAAACATTGGTCAAATAAAGTTTTGTTGAAACTATTTAAGCAGGCTGGAAGGAAACAGATGTTTAGTATTATGCTTCAGTAGGTGAACAAATCCATTTTGTGATCATGACTAAATGGCCTTTAAGAATGCAACAAATATTATTTTAAAGGAATACAAAACAAAATGAAAAAGGTAGCAGAACATGTTAGATAGGAGAAACCGCTATGTAGCTGAAAGTGTTTTACGTATGTTTTTTTCTCAGCAACACATGTGAAAGAGAGATTATATAACTGAACTACCTTTATGATTAGCAGAAAAATATGTGATGTTAGGGGATGCGGTGGCGCAGCAGCTTAATGACACTGAAAGTTGCCGGCCAGAAATGGCTGACGCTTCAGCGGTTCGAGTCCAGCCTTCGCGCTAAACAGGGTGAGCTCCTGTTTCCTCCCCAGTTCCTGTCAACCCAACAGGTCGAAAACTCACGTGAGTAGATAAATGGGTACTCTCACTCCGGTGGGAGGAAAAATGCTGGCGGCGCCTTGGAAAAGGAGTTGGGAGCAGTTGCCGGTAAGCGCGAAACCGCGCTCGCCCGAAAAGGGCGCAAAGCAACGGAAACCCCGCCTCCTGCGCTCGCCAGCTGGGCTCTGCTCTAGGAAGGAAGCTCTGGCAAACCACTTCCGAAAACAATTGCCTAGAAAACTGCAAGGACTCGTCCAAGCAGTCACTGCAGAGTCAGTAATGACTGAGCACAGATTTTTTTTAAAAAAAAAATGTGATGTTAATTTGGCACTAAATGATTCTTGCAAGCCTTTAACAGCCTTAGAAAGAGAACATGCACGCATTTCAATTATGTGGTGTTAAATCATTTATAACAGACCTATTTCTGCACTGAAAGTATTCAGAGACCAACAGCTCTGGGGATAATAAGAGTGTATACTGCTATGAAAATACACTATTCCTCCAGAAATAAACATACAGTGTAAAGGACAAAGACTTCACACATTCTACTAAAGCACACACACACACACACACACATACAGCATGTGATAGACTGGGTTCAGGAACAGTGTATGTATAAATAATTCTTTTAAAAGCAAACTTTTGCTTCAACACCTAGGAACATTGGGGGGAGATGGGTGGGGAGAAATTTAATTAATTAAATAAATAAATAAATAAATAAACAAACAAACAAACAACTTAGGAGATAGGAAATTAAGTTTGACGCTGAAAGTTGCCGGCCAGAAACGGCTGACGACTTCGGCGGTTCGAGTCCAGCCTTCGCCGTTAACAAGGTGAGCTCTTGTTTCCTCCCCAGCTCCTGTCAACCCAACAGTTTGAAAACTCACGTGAGTAGATAAATGGGGACTCTCACTCCGGTGGGAGGAAAAATGCTGGCAGCGCCTTGCACAGAGAGACGGGACCAGTTGCCAGTAAGCATGAAACCACGCTCGCCCGAAAAGGGCGCGAAGCAATGGAAATCCCGCCTCCTGCGCTCGCCAGCTGGGCTCTGCTCTAGGAAGGAGGCTCTGGCAAACCACTTCCGAAACAATTGCCTTGAAAACTGCACAGGATTTGTCCAGGCAAGGACTTGTCCAGGCAAGGACTCGTCCAGGCAGGCACTGCAGGTTCAGTAATGACTGAGCGCAGACAAAAAAAAAAAAAGAGAGAGAAAAATAAAACTGCCACAGCTGAAGTAGTTGGTTAGAAGACAAATGAAGAAACTGACCCTCATAATTTCCCATTTACAGTTATGCATTTTAAATGAATTACTGTGTTCTATATGCTGCTAGCCAGCAAAAAATCCAAAGAAAAAGATAAATGTATTATACTCTCCTGGGGCAGGCTACTAGTATATTTGATTCATGATTGACAGGATAGTTCGTCTTCTATCTATATTTTCTAATAATTACACCAACCAATTCAGACTTTTTTTGTCTTGTTTTCTACTGCATTTGGAGCAAATCTGGATTTTCTTGACATGTACTGACATGAAGTGTGAATACGATACACTTGCAAAAATGCTACCACAGGGACTCGAGGCCAGAAACTAGCCAATTCTACACCAGCACATAAGCTATGCTTTGATCATAAATATGAAACAGCCCTTATCCAATAGATTACTTAAATGTGTATCGTGGTTGCAGAAAATCCCATTGTCCAAGTTCAGATCTGGACTTGTCTACCTACAGTAAGTTTCTCTGGAATGGGTAAGCACTGTTATTTAGAACAATATTCATAAATATTACAAGTGGTTCATTTTGAAGGGTAGCTAATGTCCTGCAACGGCCTTCAAACTGAAGAGACACACCTCTAGAGAAAACAGTGAAAAAAACTGATTTCTGTGATACCAGAAACTGGAAATTTGTACTAGCTAAGTGAAGTATTTTCCCTGTAGATGAAATACAGGGCTTGATTGTCAAGATGCTGAAGAAGCTCAGACCTGTATATATTTGACAAATCAACTTTTTCCAATTAAAGAAATCTGATCCCACTGCTTGAAAGAACATGGTCCTTTCCAGCATGGCACACTGAGTATCAAGGGACCAGCTCTAGCTTTGAAATCTGAACTCATTCTCATTTATTCACTGTCACCCCTACACAACTGCACTGTTGTTTAAGAAGCATATTTTTATAATTATTAAAAATCTCTTCCTTACATTTACCAATCACAAACAGCACCAGAACGTACTTTCTGTTCTCCCAGTCTTTCATCAGCCAGATCAGTAGCAGCCACCTCTTTTGCTTTCTGCTAGTCTCCCCTATATCAACCCCTTTCAGGCAGGGGTCATGACTAGCACAATCAAAATTTATCCCTTTCATGTACTTCAAGGAAAGAGATAGACAGTCCTCAGTTTCAAAGCGGCCATGTATGTTTGCAGACAACCACAAAAGAAAACTATAGTTACAAAGAAAGGAGCTACAGATGTTTCCTTGTGATTTCAGTTGTCCTTCAGATTTTGTCTTTATCTGAGCAAATATCTGTATTAAACTGGCAAATATTCAATTTTTCTGTCACCAACATTTTGGTGAAGTCCTTTTCTTTTCTCTCCTTCCTGAAGAGGAACATCTTAAACATTGGGGAGCGAGATTTCAAAGGAAAAAATCTTCACAGGTCCAAGAAAATAGCCTTATAAAGATGGCAAAAACAATTGACAGCATATTAAAAATATTTTTGAAAGGCTATTCTGATCTACTTCAGAATATACTAAGGCAAATATGAACACAGACCAGCTACATGCTAATGCTGCAGAAATCAGAGTCAAATTAATTATTCAGGATGGACCAGGAGGAAACTATTTACCACATGCAGACTTTCCATGGTTTATGTTCAATCCCCCTATATCCTTTTGCCATTTAAAAAATAAAATCTCCTCAAGTCAAGTTCAACTCCTAGTAACTAAATGGACAAATTATGTTGTTTGTTTAATAACAGTATAGAAGTGGTTTGCCATTTTCTGGGATTTTTCTTTTACTTTCTTGCTTAGTCTGCAGCCCTGTGTTTTCCTAGTGCCATCCCATTCAAAAATACAACCTAGGCCAGTCCTGCTAAGTCTTTTTTTCAGTATTAGCCAAATTCAACTAGATGCTGCTACAAGCATCCCCTCAGCAAACAACTGAGATCTTGCAAGCTTTAAATCATCAACCAATGGCAAGTTGCAGACATTTGGCTACACTACTAAAATTGTGTAGTCAAATGGTTTCTAGTGAGTGGTTGAGAGCACCTGTCAAAATTTTGTGGCCATGGGACACACCTTTAAAAATTTAATGTGGCACAAATCTGTGTAATTGGCATAAGGAGGTTGAATTAGCTCTACAGTGTGGGATTTCTGGCTCAGATCTAGATATAATCTAAAACTAGACAATTAAATCACTCTGGTTAATTGGTGAATCATTAATCACCCACTTCTTTAAAATAGTTGAGAATTTCTAAAGTCAAAACCTGCACTGAAATTGCAAGCAATCTTACAACTTGTTCCAAAATTTTAATTTAATATATTGCTTTCTACTCAATCTTCCATTTTTGGCTACATTCATTCTTTCTTTTAAAAGATAACCTGACAAAAGAACCTTTAGTGGTTCTACCACTATACTTAATTCACAGTAAAAGCAAAATATCAAGATAATTGAAGCTTATCCTTGGGAAGCATTGTCCTAATTCTTTAATACTGCTAGCTGAGATTAGTTTGACATTTGTTTGTTTGTTTGTTTACTTTATTTAGGCGATTTCTTATAGTCACCCATCTCAATCCAAGTGACTCTGGGCAGCAAACAATTTCAATCATTAAAACCATTAAAACAATTACAAATTATACATATAGACAGCCGAGAATTATCATAAAAAATACATAAAAATCAACAGTGCAACCAGGTAATGGGGCCCTTAACACTTTTGGGACCCCAGGCTTTGGCACATAGCCAGGTTTTTAAAGCCTTACAAAAGGCTAGCAGGGTCGGGGCCATCCTGAGTTCGAAAGGAGGAATGTTCTAAAGGGCAGGGGCTGCTGCTGAGAAGACAAGCCTTCTGGTCCCCGCCAGCCAACATTCCTTGGCTGACAGGATCCGCAGCATCCCCAATCTACTAGAATGAATTGGACAGGTAGAAACTATTGGGAGAACACAGTCACTAAGGTAACACAGTCCCAAGCCACATATCCAGCACCATTTACTATCCATGCAGCTGCATTTTGCACCAGTTGGCTTCTGAATGCTCTTCAAGGGCAGCCCCAGGTAGAGCATGTTGCAGTAATCCAAACAGGAGGTAACAAGGGCATGAGTGACTGTAAGGAGAGTCAGTCATATTACAGTCATATATCAAATGCAATATTTTTCACAATGATCATTATAATCTGTAATAAAAATCAGAATCCAGATGAGAAGATGAATATGGGGCAGCTGTACCAGCTATTAAAAAAAGGAAACTGTACAGCCTTCAGCAAATAAGGTTTTGTATTTTATGTACATTAAAATTAAATTAAATATGGTGTTTTTAAGGAAAAAGAAAGCAGAGAGGCATCAACTGATTGAAAAAGGAAGTGAAGTTTAAGAAAAACATGCTTTTTACTTCGAACACACCACTTCTTATTTCGATCACATCTACTTTCCCTCCTACATTCACGTGTAGCCTCAAACACATTCAGCAAGGTATGTATGAAGCTCATGACTATACACCCATAAGTTATGTAGTTCATGTATATGATTCTCGGCAGAGCAACAGCAAACAGAAATAAGTTTTTATCTATGTCAACCTAGAAAGGGATTCAGGACTGGATAAATTTATCAGAGTTGATTTCCCTCAGTTTCCCACTTGTCCCAATCTCATTTGTTTCCAACATCTGTTTGCTGCATCAGTTTGCAAACTACCTCTTCCAAATAAGTTTGGACTAAAAAATGTACATATTTAGTATGCATTTCTCCAATATCTGTTTTTATGTACTTCTTCCAATTCATGCAACTGTTTTAAGTATTTTCCCTACTGAAAATCACTGTTGTGTGTACTTTCCCCAAATCTATGCATTTCTATGCAAACATTGCCTTAAAGTTTTCATTTTGGTACATTTTTGAGTTGTGAATATAATCAAAACTCTGCAAAGTAGTTTACAATTTGCAAAATTTTACCAATTTGTGAAGGGAGGTGCAAACTGAATAGATTTGCATAAAAATATGGACCAAGGAATTTAAGCCTATTCTGAGCAATGGAAACACACTAGATGACTTAGGGCAGTTCACTACCGCCCAAAACTTCACAGGATGATTATTATTGGAAAAAATGGAAGATGCTTGTCTCCTCCAGTTCCTTCCTTCAATGAAGGAAAATAAATAAATCAATCTAAGAAACAGTAAATAAAATATGGATACAATTGGATACAACTGACCAGCAGCAAAAATGCAACATAAATATTAAGAAAACTTAAGGTCTGAGTTCATTTGAAGATGGTAAAAATGATATGATAAAAGTCACAGGCAAAAGTCTTTCAGTAAGAACAATAATAGAACAATGTGAGTGAACAAGGTTTTAGAAAACATTTTTATGTTAACAATGGCAGCAACTGCCTAGTTCAGTTCCAAATTCACTCTTACTGCTAGAGTTGAGTAAAGTAACTCACCCTTTCCATTAGGTGACAGCAAGATGATCCTAATGCTTCTTCCAAATATGGAGGTCAAGAATGTAGACGAAGAGCCCCGCTCCAGTACCACAATTCAGCTGAAAATTACCATCTGTTCTGATTTTCCCCTTTCCAAATGCATGCACAGAGCCAAAGTAGGACTCTCCCTCCAGAGCAGAGCTGCAAGAAAGCAAAGGCAGCTCTGCTTCTCCTGCATCTAATGGCTACATCCAAATGTAACATCCAAGCAAGACCATCTGTCTTCCTTCCCTCCTTTTCTCGCAGTGTTCAAGATGAACCAGGATATAGCTGTCATAGCGCACTGAGAAAGCTCCTTCCTGCTTCATCCCAGATCATTCTTTGCCCCACTGGCCTGTCAACTGGACAATTTTTGGACAAAGTTTGTCTAATCTTCCAGAAGACTAGTACACTGATTTACTAGATCAGATTTATGTTACAATACTTGATCTAAGAGGGGAAACTGGTAATAGCCCTGTCAATTTCAACTCGGCTTCCAAATGCCTAAGTGCTGGAAAATTGGACAAAATCAGCAGTATGTTTATTTCCGTTTTAAATTGATTGGGAGTCCGTCCGTCCGTCCGTCCGTCCGTCCGTCCTTCCTTCCTTCCTTCCTTCCTTCCTTCCTTCCTTCCTTCCCTCCCTCCCTCCCTCCCTCCCTCCCTCCCTCCCTCCTTCCTTCCTTCCTTCCTTCCTTCCTTCCTGTCTGTGAGATCTATCAGTCTTTCGAAAGAGTGTTGAATACACTGGTCTTTCAGAAGATCAGTGGACATAAAAGTCCATGCAATGCCTGAAAGGCACTTTTGCAAAGTGCAGGTTGGGCATTACATGGGCAGGGTGGGCATTACATGGGCAAGATGCAGAAACCAGGTGTGTGACTGCTCTTGCAGCTGAAGCTAAAATGACCAGGGAAATGACCAGAGACACCAAAGAAAGAGGGCTTGCCCACAGCAGCCTCAACTGGCCAATGGATACACAGCAGATACAGCCCTTTACTGTGCCACCATCAAGATGTAAATGAGGTGCTGTACATTGTTCATACCCCAAGACCTATCCTACAGAAGACAAAAAACATTACTTTAAAATTAGAACAGCTAGGGATTAATTTCAGCTGCCTTTATGATAAACTGGGGATTAGATAAGGATTGTCTCATGAGGACATATCCTCTAAAAAGTTAGTAGGGCATCTCTAAGCCACAGCTAGCAAGATATTCACCAAGAGTCCTATGATCATTCAAATGTGCTTAGAAAGTATGAAACATCAACAATATCAAACATCACTTACACCTTCTGCAAAAACCTGTCCAGCTGTCAGGTCCTTTCTCACATTACTTAAAAGACGTTGCATGCACATTAATGAAAGCAGTTATTAAAACACTGCAGTGTTTTAGAGCCTATGTGGTGCAGTGGTTAAAGTGTTGAAACAGAGCTGGGGAGAACCAGATTCAAGTCCATCCACAACCATGGAAATATACTGAGTGACTTTAGGCCACCCACTTATCATCAGCCCTACCTACTTCACAGGATTGTTACTGGGGAGTTAAAATTGAAACAGGATTCCATGTAAACTGTCTTCAGCTCCTGCAGAAAAAAAGTGGGATATAACTAACATACAAATAAAGATTTCATTCTCCCGCTACTTCAAAACAAAACAAGACAGAAGAATAGTCTCTGTGTTATAACCGTTTGCAAATGAAAACAAACACAGATATCCATCAAACTATTTCCTTTCGAGTTAAGCAACATTATGCAAAGGACAGAAAGGGAGGAAGAAACAGTACCCCCCCCAAATTAAAAGCATGAGATAATTCAAGCTTATTAACTTTATCATGCATTCTCTAAATCAACAAACACACAATAAACTGTGTTTCTCACACTGATACAGTACATTTCAGAATTCATTGCTGAGGAATAAAACTCTGGTCTGCACACCTGCTGTTTCACCTAAAGTCTCAATGCGCTTTCCAAATTCTGCTCTCTTCACTGAGTTCCAAATAGTTTCCCCATTCTTTCTCTACATCCTCTCTACATTCATTCTGTTGGGAGATTAATCTTAATACTTTTTAATACAAGATTCACTAAACAGTCTAAATTCTAATTAATTCTTGGATCTTCAAATGATGCCAATCATTTTTTCTCTATTGTCTCATCTCAATCCCATTGACCCACTCATGTCACCTAGCACAATATTTTTCCCCTGAATCACATTCATTCAGAATGTTACACATTTTTTTCTCAGACTCTTCCCTGGTTCTTCCATGATCAGTATCCATACTTACATTCACCTATCAATTCCTATATTCATACACACCCATACTAATTAATACTTTCTGATATTTATTTATTTATTTATTTATTTATTTATTTATTAAATTTATATGCCACCCATCTCCCCCAGAGGGTGACTCTGGGCGGCTCACAATTAAAATCCAAATGTTAAAAACAGTAAAAGTATAAATATCCATATTAAATTAGCTAAAAAAATAATACTATATAAAAAGACTATATACAATTCAAGCTGATGGGCGGGTGCAGAATCAATTATCCCACTAGCCAACTCCAACAATGAGAGCCCCCATCGGGCTCCCAGGCCATCTGGCATAGGCAAGATTTCACACTTTTCTGGAAGGCCACAAGAGTGGGGGCTGACCACACCTCAGGTGGTAAGTTGTTCCACAGGGGAGGGGCCACAGCAGAAAAGGCCCTCTTCCTAGACCCCACCAGCCAAAATTCCTTGACTGGTGGGGTCTGCAACATGACCCTTCTGCCAGACCAAGTGGAGCAGGCAGATATAACGGGGGTGAGATGGCTCATCAGATAACCTGGTCCTGTGCCATGAAGGGCTTTAAAGGTAACAATCAACACCTTGAATTGGACCTGGAAGCAAACCGGCAACCAATGCAGCTCACATAACAGAGGTGTTATATGTGCCCCCTGGGGGCATTTAAAACTTTCCACACCACTGCATTTTGTGCCAGCTGTAGCTTCTGAATACTCTTCAAGGGTAACCCCATGTAGAGTGCATTGCAGTAATCCGACCGGGAGGAGACCAGGACATGAGGGCTTCCTGAACCAGGAAGGGGCATAACTGATGCACAACATGGAGCTGCACAAATGCCCTCCTAGCCACAACTGCCACCTGCTCTTCGAACAGGAGTCGTGAGTTTGGCAGACCCCCAGATTACGCACCAGGTCTATCTGGGATAGTGCCCCTTCATTCATAATTAAACTAAACTTTCATTTCCCTGCATGTAGTGATCAACTCCATTCCACAAGATAAAACTACCTTCATTCAGAACTATTACATCTTTCCCTTTTCCTTAGTTTCAGACATACAACATACCTATTTTTCTTTCATTCATTACATTTCTTAATTCATACTCTTTACCACTTACACCTCTCATATTCCATGTCCCAATCTTCCACATGCCACAGTTATTCCCAGATGGGACCAAAAGATATTTATCTCCATGGTCCATAATTGCTTTGGTCAACTGAGTTTTTTACATAATGCTTTTTATTAACAGAAGGTATAAACTATGTGACCAGGTATGTCACATGCAGCACTCCCTGCTAACAGCATTGGCAACACCAGTCAGTTCTGGCACATTTTGACCAGTACTGTATACTACAAGCAAAACTAAGACCTAGATTTGCCAGATGTGATCACATTATTTTATGCATGCTAGGATCTCTAATCTAGAGATAGCCTTACAAGGCAACATACTAATCACCACATCCTACCAACTCAGAGGTAAAGTATACCGATACAACATTCAAGATGCACACAAAAACAGTCTCATATATGCTTCCTTCAAGAACCAACAAAAGCAAAAATATACAATGCTTTACATTTATAAAGCAGACTTTACAGAGAAACTGCTACTTCACCTCATCTTCCTGAGCTCTAATTTGCCAAGAGCTTTTCACACAGATATTACAATCATGGCCGAGGCCTTGACAACTGCACCCATAAATCAATTTCAAAATCTTTCATTAATCATCTTTCTGTAATCAGTGGCTATTCAGTGCAAATTTACATCTCATTTTTGTTGGCCAAATAGATGCATTACAGCTGTGAAGCTTAGTCAAGCTTAAATGATTATATATCCCCTAATAAACAGTGAAGTCTTCTCTGTCTGGTACCGTGAGCTGCATTAATGACACTGTGTAGGAACACTTTCTGCATTGCCCACTGCAAGGAAAGCATGAGCTCCTTTAGTAAGCAAATTACCGTTCTTGAGATCTAAATGTAAATGAAGTCTTAGAACAAGGGGATGAATTGTTTTTGTGCTTTTGGTGTGCTGGTCAAAGTTTGCATATGAATATGAGACATTCTGTGTTATAACTCTCCTTGCTTTCCCAGTGCATACAATCCAGGGGCAGGGAGACTGAACGAGGCAAAACTAAAATGTTCACCTTTATAAACTTTAGATAAGATCAGTTCAAACTTCTTTGTACTAACAAGTATTAGAAGAAGACTTCATTCCTCCTAGCTGCACACTGACAACTATCCTACTGAACATTTGGATAGATGATGGGATTTTTACTTTAGATCAATTACTGGATTATAATGATGAGTTTTATCATTTTCTTGATAAGAAATAAATACCGTTTGTCTGTTGCTACCCAATGGCAGTATTTACAACCACAACATCTGCTGACATCTCAAGTTGGACCAGCAGTACTTTCAGCTTTAGAGACACCTAATTTGTTAAAGTGATCATTACATTTTAAGAGACCAAAAAAAAATACACAGTCTTTAAAGTTACTTGTTACTGATAAATATTTTTTAAAAAATTAATGACTGAATGAACAAGGAATTGGAGATCCCATTTTGTCTAAACAATAGGGAACTATCTTAATGTTAATATCAAAAATTTCAATAGATCTTAGATTAAAGCCTATTCAACAAAAAACACTATTTTGGATTTATTGGACATCATGGGGTTTGTACAGAAAAAGAATGAGTAAATCATTGTGTTGTGGGAGATGCACTAATACAGGTAGTCCTTGACTTAAACGTATTTGTTTAGCGATTGTTCAAAGTTACAATGGCAATGAAAAAAGTGACTTAGGGCCAGTCCTTGCACTTATGACCATCACAGTGTCCCTGTGGTCGCATGATCAAAATTCAAGCGCTTGGCAACCAGCATGAATTTACAATAGTTGCAGCATCCCGGAGCCATGTGATCGCCATTTGCGACTTTCCCAGCCGGCTTCCGAAAAGTAAAATCAATGGGGAACCATGTGATTCACTTAATGACTGCACAATTCACTTACCAACCATGTGATTCACTTAACAACTGCAGTGATTCACTTAACGATCACCAGAAAAAAGTTGTTCAATCTGGTGCAGTCACGTGATGCCTCACTTAACGACCACACTGCTTAACAATGAATTTTCCAGTCCCTATTGTGATCATAAGTCGAGGACTACCTATAATAATGTTTCATTTCAATATATGTTTTTGCAATGTCCTAAAATTGTTATAATCTGGAAAGAAATCACTGTGTATATATATTTGACTTTCAGACAAGGTTTAATATTTTTGAATGTCCATGTTCTTTTGAACTATATACTTATTGTATTACATGGAACTGACTGGACAACCAAAATTGACTCTCTGTGCCATTCTTATGGCTAAGAAACTAGCTCAATTTATGGCTCCAATTACTCAGTGGATTGAATATCTGATGCTACTTGCAATTTATGAATGAGTTGCTTACAAATTTAGATTATGTATGGAGGATTACAATGAAATATGGTCATCCCTTATTGAAATAGTTTTATCTATATCTATCTACCTATACATACATATATACATACACACATATATGCACACATATGTGCACACAAACATGAATAAGAAACCTTTATATAATTACATATAATTTCTGTTTTTCTAGCTTGTTCTCTCTTGCTTGCTTGTTCTATTTTTTATTTGTTGTTTGATTAAATAAAGGCAAAAAAAACCACCCTTGTATAGCCCCTCTATCCAAAAGCTTGTACATAAGAGATCCTAATTCATTCCACTTTTTTTCTTCTAAAGAAAATGAGATAAGGTCACACAGAACAAAGCTTACTCTCCATATGTCATCAATAAAATTATGACAGGAACAAATTGGCATCTCCACAGTGCCATTGTGACCACTTAGGCTGACATCCTCTCCTCCCTCCTCCCTCCTCCAATTGCCCTGTACAAAATAGCAACAGAACAGACTTTGATATCATCTGGATTATCCTGAGCAGTCCATTTCCAACACAGTTGGTCATTACAGGAATAATGAAAAATGAAGTTATTTCATTGTACTGTTTCCTCTCCATCTCTTTTTCTTCTGTGTCCTGTCCTTTAAGATTATAAATGCAAGGATAGCATAAAACAATACCAGGAAAGGCCATTCTGACAGCCTTTCAGGCTAAATAATAATTTATAAATATTATAGTAAAATAGCTTTACATTTATGGTAGAAAGAAGGTGCATTCACAAATGCAAAATAACAGGCGAGTAGAACTATAAACTAGAACTTTATTATGAATCAGTGATCTTCTACGCCCACAATAGGTGTAGAACATAAAGAAACCTCAAATAAAGTGCTGTGATTTTGAATTGAGCACATCATTACAGAGAAGGAATGTCTATTATAAGCACCCTTGCTGTGCTTGTAACTAATATTAACATGTTGGATCTTGTTGCTGCTATCAGCCATTCATAGATGACCAGGATTTTAACATCTAGTTGTTTCTTTAAAACTCCTGTCCATCATGTGTTTATCATTCTTAAGAGAGTGACCTGGACCATGTAAATGGGGACTAATCCAGCAAGCCACTATACCAGCAGGCCTGGCATATTTTTTTAAAGAAATAGAATGTGAAACCAGATATCACTAGTGATACCACTAGAAGAAGTACATGCACAAACTAATTACATTTGATATTCTTTTGCAAGAGATTCATTATCCAAAAAAAAAAAAAAATCCTCTTTGACTCTCTTCCTCCTCATTCTCCCTTTCCACTGAAACTCAAAGAACCCTTGTTTCTGTATAATTCCAAACTGTGTTTCACTTTCTTTTTACCATAACTTCCCACCTCAATTTCTTCTTCCTTTCCAATGCTAATGGCAAATAATACAAATGTTCCCAAGTGAACTTGATTTCTTGAAACTACTATAAAAATCTATGCAAAAGCTATTTTGACTGCCATATTCATCAAGTACATAAGACATACCAGCAAATCTGTGCACAATCACTACACTATTCCATATATAAAATTGTAAAATGGTAAATTATGTTTTAAAATAGAAACCTAAGAAGTAGATTTGCTAAATGAAGAAAAGAGGAACATTTGCAACTTATGCTGCAAATGATTAACTTATGCTGCTTGTTTCTTTATCTCCTGTGTAATAAGATCTGGCGTATGAGGTACTAAGCTATGTCTCCCAAAGTGTTTCGCCAAGCTTTTTTTTTAAAATCCATTCAATCATGTCCGATTCTCAGAGACTGGCCCAAGGGCACCCAACTGGATTTGTGCCTGGGAGGGACTAATGCTCATGGTCTCCCAGTTTCTAGCCTGATGCCTTAACCACTACACCAAACTGGCCCTCTTAGCACTCTAGCCAAGCATACTGCTTCTCTAATATGAACAATTTTAAAAACATGTAACTATCCCTATATATTCAATTCATCGAAATATTTCTGAAATCCCATTGACTTCTGTTCATAAAAGCGTCTCTATTTAAACAACCACAAGCAACCCCTGTTACTAGAGAACACCGCACTGTTAGGGATGAGACTACTGACTGAAGGACCTTGCTGCATCTTACACATTTGAAGGGAGTTGTAAAGTGCAACTGAAGAAAGACTATTAATTAAAAATAGTTTATAGTCATGTATTATTTACAGTATTATAAAAGGCTTACATTATATATTCATTTTAGCTAGGTATGCATCTACTGTACTGAGCATACAAAATACTTCCCCTTGCTATACTATGACGTTGCTATAAAAACTCTCAGTATCTCTCATCATGACTATGCTGGCTGGGACTGGTGGGAGTTATAGTGTAGCCACATCTACAAAGCCAAGGTGTCTGTCAGGATCTACGCAAGCTATTATTTTAGTTTTATTAACCAGCTATCAATTTAGTTTAGTATACATAGTAAAGGGTTAATAGAAAGAATGTTAGTTGCAGGCCGCTTGCTTGACCTGCCATAAAAGGGGGGAGAGAAGGGCAGGTGCCGTTATCTTTATCTCTACACAGGCATCACCAAGGCCAAGAGGTGTGAGAACCGGAGCAAGGCGCGAAGAATTTCAAGCCGGAAGAGAAAGAAGCAAAGGGGGGGAATTTGGGCTTAAAAGGGGGATAGTTTCGTTTGTAGAATTAGACTCAACAATCTAAGCTGCTGTACGCTTCTCCTAATAAAGAAATCTTTGATGGAACTGTTTGGTCTCCAGCAGATTTACTGAACTTTAGGTATGAGTGTGCAGACTCTGACAGTGTCTGCCCTACAAGGAAGGCCACACCAAGAAACAGACACCACATAGGCTTAGAACGACATTTGTTAGAATGGCTATAGTAACAGAATCCTGCAAATCTGAATGTGCTGCCTCTCCTCCCTCCTTTATCTTCCTGAAAATTAAGGGGGGAAGGTGCTTGAGACATTTTCATAATCTTCTCTCTTCATATCAGCTTAAGCCATGTTTATCTCTTTGTTGCCTTGGTAAATATCTTCCTCTCTCCGTCAAGTTCATTCTACATACAGGTGTTTTCCAATTTGGCAACTTTAAGATGTGTGGACTTAAACACCCAGAATTCCCCAACCAACATTCCCTAACAGCTGCTCATAATCAAGAAAACCAGATTATCACAGTGTCTCACTAATCAGATTGGTTGAAAGGGAAATGGGTTCAGTTACAAAACTCTGGCAAACATATATCTGTCTCTGAGTACCCCCTATCTCTATGTTAAGATGTGATTTCTATGATCTATGATCTTCTATCTGCTTCCTGACATGAGAAAGATGTCACTACTTGTATGCCTTATAGAGAAGGAATATACAGATGTTCCAGCCCTGCAATATTATGCAAACCATCATTCCCAGACTTATAGAATTCCATTACACCAGGATTATTTTCCCAATTGGAAATCTTAAGAGATTACATCATAAATATGGAAAAGTTTGGACACCTACTCCAAATCTAAGATGAAGATGATGGCTATGATGCAAGGCCTTTACACATATGCTATCCAACTCAACTGCATGGTAAATGAGTTGTCATATAAACTGAATTTTTAAAACAAAAAACAAAAAAACTACAATACAAACCCAAAATTTCACTAGTTCAGAGACAAAGGTGAGTTGCCAAGGTAGCCTTATCTGAGTTACAGTAAAACAAGCCCCAGCTGGCTAGTTAGCCTTCCGATAGGGATATAAACAATAATAAACACTGTCAGCAAAACAGTCTGTCCTGCTACAAAACCCCAGCAACAGAGCCACAGAAAGTACTTTTAATAGCTAATGGATGGGGGCTCAGACATTCCCATTTTAATAGACTACCATCTACTTTTATCTGCACCATACACAGTGCAAACAAGGGGCTTTACTCAAACTGAAGACTGCTACATTCCTGCTTTCCACCACAGTATGAGAAAACCAGTAGCACAAAATAAGTATTTTGTAGTTTTCCTCACTTCTCAGTATTTAGGATTGATACAGGAGTGTGGGAAGCTCTGCTTATTTGGATTATCAAATTGAGTAATGCTGTAATCTCTTGTATAGATTTGTGTTTGTCCCACAAAAGAAAATTCAGTAGGAATGCAGAGTCTTTATCACCACAGAAGTATTAGTTCCCAGGTTAAGAACGCCCAGTTTACAGATGACCCATAGTCAAGAACAGAGCCTATTATAGCAAAATTTGAGCTAAATACACAATGATTCAAGTTAAATACACAATGGTTCGAGTTCATTGCACGATACTACTTATACAGTATTATATAATAATACTGTTCCAGTTTATATACAAATTTGCCTTAAGGAACAGAACTAGTTCTTAAACTGGGGACTTCCTGTATAACAAACATAGAAAGTCCTCCCATGATTTTAATTAAATGAACTAAATGAAATTATAGTGAGATCATTTTATTCATTTTAAAAATATATACAGCACAGAGAGGTATAATGAGCCTAACAATAGTGCTAAAAAAAAAAATCCCTGTTCAAGTCTTGAGTAGGGTTGAACTAAATTTGTCCTGCCTGAAATCTGCTGAGTAGGAGTTAAGCAAACCTTTCTCAGTCTAGTCTTTGATTACGGTGGGCCCCCTTCGCCATGACGAATGTTGGATCATCTCACAATCCCTTTGTGATGCAGCATAAAGGAGAATACAAGTGTGCACCTTGCTACCTCCTTTCTTCTGCCCTATTTAAAGGATTTAAGGAGGCATGCAAAACTGCAGTTCTTGAACACCATGCTTTTGTGTGAACAACTGTTTGAAAGAGAAACCTCTTCTTTTTGTGATTCTCACTTAAAGAGTGGATGCAAAAGATCAAGCAACTTTCTGGGCAAATGAAATTATGCATCTTATCACTAATCACTACTGAAAGTAAGAGTTAAAGAACAAAATAATTGCTGTTTAGAATTTCAATATAAATACACAGTTATCAAATAATGGGTCCTTTCAACCATAAATTATTGAACATAAAAGCAATTTAAAATGCTACAGTATGGGAAAAATTATAAGAAATTTTAAATATTAAACATTTTGTGTGTTATATTGGATGTCATCCATTTTGCTGTCTCTAAGTCTTTTGCCTTACCATACCGTCCTTCTTAAACTATAATCTGAATTGTTATGGTTTCTATACCCATCCTAGGGTTCATTTTAGAGCACTGCTGTAGCATTAGCAGATATTAGAGAGAAAAGAGCCCATCCAAGTTCTACTTCAGGCAACAAAATGCCTTGAGCAGATAACTGAGGCATCCCATGTATTCCTGTTTTTTTAAATGTGTTATTGAGTGTATATCCCACCTTTATGTTTATTCAACAATCCACTTTTTTTTTTTTTTTTACTTTTGATGCAAGGCAACATGAGCATGGGAAGCCCCCCCCCCTCACCTTACAATAACTCTGTCTGTGGTACCTCATGTCCTTTTTGATCAGCCACTCCACTAACAAAAAGGGATCTTTTCAAAGGATGACTCTGGCTATCAAGAGAGGCTGGGGCAAACAGCAGCAATTGCCAAAAGAAGAGGGCACAGGCAGGCGGGCAGGCAGGGGTCAGCACACAACAGCAGCAGCTGCCTTCCCCCGCAAACAGTCCCTCCTGGAAGGCAGCAATATTTTGTACTCTAGGAGACACTGCCAGCTTTTCTTTCCTTAGTCTGCAGCTGGTTTTTGTGTTACCCTACTTTACCACTCATTTTTTCCCATGACATATAACTACAGTGAAATGAAAGTTATGCTAACAACAAAGTGTAACTGTAGTGCAAATCAGATTTTTGGCTTCCAAAAAATCATTATTTATCAAACCTCTGTGGTTTTTATTGAATCTAGGACTGCACTTGCCCATGCCAAATCAACTCTTTTGCCACTTCCTCACCTTATTTTTTTTCCTGTGCTGCCTTCCTCTGCTATCTCACCACTACCATTTCCCTTTCCCCTGCTACAATTGACTTTCCTCCTTTCCACCCAGTCATTATTATTATTAGCTCCCTAGCCAACAGTAAGCAGCCTCCTCCTACCCAAAGAGGAAAAGTACAATGTTTTCTCAGCACAGCACTGAGCTGGTCCAAACAGTCACTTTGGGATCCAGAGCCAATGAGAGTTACGGGTAAAGCCATAAGGTAGTAATCAAGTACTGCCTCAACCATCTTGCTACTTTCTTAGGACAGCCACTGGCAGACAGACTATCTGGAGAAATTGCTTAGAGTTCCCCTGGACTACGAAGTATCATGCCTGCAGGCAAACAAGGAAAATGAAAACTGTTGTTCTCCAAATTCATCTGTTTGCTCAAAACAAAGTAAAAAAAAAAAAAAGAACAGTCCATGTCTTCAGTGCTACATAAAAATTAGATCTCAGTACTACTCACTCATCTTTGTTTCTTAAACACAGAGAGCTGGGAGCATGTTTACAATAGCAGTTCAGGGAACAACTCTCTACAATGCCCCATATATTGTCCAATTTTACTGCTACAAAATGCAACTTCTAGTTTCCTCAGAGCTCATTTTTCTCTATCCACTTTGAACTTCTCCATGTTTCTGCAAATCATAATGCATGGCAAATTAAACTAACATGCAGGAAGTGCTATGCATCTGCAGCCATGAGGAAGCCACTAGTATATATGTTGCATTAAGGAGGATGGAGGAGAGAAATCACCTGCAGCAATTTCTCATGCTTTACTTTAAAAGGACATGCATCCTTCTCTCACCTCTTGGCTTCAGAAAATTCTCTGTTCTTCTCACCATTTCTAATTACCAAAAGCTTCCACAGCAAACCACAAAAACACCAAATGGCAATGTTTGTGCACTCACATAATCACACAAATGCCACCACTACAAAGTTGATTCAGGATATCTGACACAAGTCCATAAGTTCTGGCATTGATGTGATTATGTTATCAGAAAGAGAAAAAGATTGTATCAGCTAATCCCATATCCAGATGCCCATGTCTGTTACCTTTTTTAAAATTCGTCTTCCTTTTGGCTTCATTTTCATTCTTCTTCCTTTACCCTAGTTTGATCCTTGTTTGACTATATCTAAAGCAAGGCTTGGGAAGTATTTGAAAGGAAGGATGCTGGTAAGATAATTTATGAACTGTAATAAACAGAAAATACTATTTTTTTAATTTTATTTACCAAAATCTTTGGGGAGTATATGCTGCATCTCACTGCAGAGAAATCTGTGGTTAATTCCTTTTCATTCATAGCTCTATTAAAGGATTAGGCTTTCCAAATTTTTTCCTGCTCTCATGCACTAGGGCCTTAAATGTCCACTCATAATTGTGCTTTCACAAAGCTAATAAATCGTTAGATGCATCAGGAAAATAACATGAATATGTGTTGCTTTGTGGACTTCCAGGGAAGAAATGGTGAACTGAAGATGGCTCCAATGACTGCGGCAAAATGAAGAGCTGGTGAGTAGACTGGTTCTTTGTAATTCCCCTCCAGACAAGGAGAGGGCTTGGCATTGCACACAAGTGCCCCATGCAGTTGCTCCTCATGAGGAGACTGCAAGGCAGCAGACTCTGGCAGATTTAGAGCTCTGAGAGAGGAGGAAATAGCCATCTTTCTGCTCAAACTGTGGTTGACACCTTCAAAAGGACACTGGGTTCACATAGTTCCTTTTCTAATTATTTTTGGAAATTGCTTGTTAACTGCTTTTCAGCTATTAGGTGTCAGGTTCAGCCGGCATAAGCCGCAAGAGAAAACAGAAACCACGCAGCCGATTTTAGCAGCTTCCGAGCGTGGCTAGTTTCGCGCTAGAGAAAAATGGGGAAGTAGGAGATTAATGGCCACCTGCGCCCAGCCGGCGGGAAAACCGCAAAGTGGAAACAATTAATGTTGGCTGATAAGAGGCGCGAGCCAACAATAAGCAAACCGGCGAAGCGGGGAACCGAGAATAGTGCCTACCTTCGATCTTGTCTTCAAAGAAGGATCACGGAAGACCCAGCCGCGCCAGAGGGGCGAGCAATCAACGGACAATGGATCTGGGGCTGAACCTACCAGATGGACTATTGGGGGGAGGGAATCAATGGGGAGATGAGTGACAACCTGTAACCAGATCGCAGGGCAAAAATCGCGGGAAGGGGGGAGGTATAAAAGAAACAATGTATTGTGCCAAGCCAGTCCTGGCTTTGTTTGTAACCGCTATGTTACGCTCGAGTAAACCTCTTTTGTGAACCACACGTGTCACGGGAGTTTCTCTGGACGAACGGGCAAAAGCTTACATAAAGCCAGGACTCCTCTCTAACGCTACCCGGTACCTGCCGAGGAGCGCTCTTTCCCTCTTTACCCACAGATAATGGCCAGCGAAGAGGAACCCGTTGGACAGGTGGAGCCGGGGAGTCCCAGGATCGCGGAGGCAATGACGGAAACAACCCTAAGCGACGAGTTGGCGGCCGGGGTCGGGGACCTTCAGCCGGCGCGATGGTCGATCGGTGTAAACCGAGGACCCGAACAATCAGGGGTCATGATGACTCGGGGCTCAGGGTCACGAACCCAGAGGTGGGAGGAAGAGTTTATCCAATTAGAAGCGAGGGTCGACCAACTCATGGACTCCATGCAGGCGGCCCTCCAAGCCATGTCATTGAGATTGGGTCGGATAGAGACGAATATCAACGCGGGGAACGGGCCCGGGGCTCCAGGCCCCCAGCCAACCCCGTTGTCGGTGGACCAACGGGCAGCGGACGCTTTGAGACTCAGGGGCATAACCGGGAAATTCTCAGGGGACTCTGAGCAGCTGCCTCAATTCCTAACCCAAGTACGCAATTTTATGCAAAGGGGGGGCCACCTGTTCACACGAGACGAGGACAGGGTGGCTTACATGGCCGAACTGTTGGATGGCCAAGCTGCCAGCTGGGTAATTGGACTGTATGATGCCAACGCAGAGGAGCTGAAAAGTTTCACAGAATTCATGCAGGCGCTCAGGGATAGATTCGAGGACACACTGAGCGCCAAAAGAGCCGAGGACGACAGCCTGAACTTCAGGCAGCGGGATAAGTCCGTGTCTGAGTACGCGCTGGAGTTTCAGAGGTTAGTAGAGAAACTCACGGACTGGCCGGAGTCACTCCGGGTAAAGTACTTTAAGAGGGGTCTCAACCCAGAGATCCTGGAGTGGGCGCTAGGGCGGGACGACCCGACCACAATAAAGGAGTGGATCTGGTTGGCTGGTACGGCGGAGTCAGCATGGCGACAGATCCAACAGAGTGCGCGGAAGCACGACAGGGCAAGAGACATCCCGGGGGAGAGGACTACCAAAGAGAAACGGGGCAGCAACCGGCGACCCACGGGGGGGCAAGAAGCACCCAAGGCACCAAACTTATGCTTCCGGTGTGGGGGGCGAGGCCACAGGGCGGCACAATGCCCAACTGATCGAGAAGGGGTCCCACCACGTGCCGAAGTCAAGCTCCTACGGCCGGCTGGGACCAGAGCTGCCGACTGGAACCGAAAGAGCACGGCGGTGGCAGTGACCGAACGGGGTCACGTGGGGTGGTCAACCCCTGAGACAGCATCCTCTGGAGAGGAATCGGAGCTGGCGGGAAACGAGGCGCGCTCGCCCTGAACGGCGTCCCAGTGCGGGCAGGAGAGCCGAGGCGCACAGACCCAATTGCTAAGGAGGACTGCCCTCCCATTCGGGTGAGGATACAAGTACAGGGGGTGAGATCCGGGGGGGAAGCGCAACTACAGGCGCTGCTGGACTCGGGCTGTACCCACTGCCTAATGAGCCCAGCTGTAATCCCCAAGATCGGGCTGCAACTGAGGCACCTCCAGCAGCCCATCGCATTCAGCCAATTAGATGGCTCAGTAGCGGGGGGGGACTGGCTCAATACTACACTGAACCAGTCCAAATGACCATTAGGGACCACCGAGAGGAGCTGAGGTTCGTAGTGGTCCCTATGGCTGACTACACGGTGGTACTCGGACTGGCATGGCTACGGCGATGGAACCCGACGGTGAACTGGGTATCGGAAGCGCTGAGCTTCGAGGGCAAGGAACCGGGAAGGTGTCGATGCAGAGCCCGCCAGCAGCTGGAGGGAGCCAGGGCAAAGACGGAGGAGGGACCGAGGCGTCCGGAGAGGACCCCAGGGGACTGAGAGGCGGCGCTAAGGCCGGAGCGAACTCAGGCGGCAGCGGCGAGCAGATCCAGGACAGGGAGCGAGCCGGAACCGGGGAGAGCCCCGGAAATGGGGCCCATTCTGCATCAGTACCAGGATTTGGCGGCGGTGTTTGGGGAAAAGGAATTGGACCAGCTCCCACCCCACAGACCCAGCGACTGCGCCACTGAGCTGGAACCGGGAGCAAAACTACCCAAACCAAAGATGTACTCTTTATCAGTAAGGGAGATGGGGGCCCTATGGGAATTCATTGACAAAAACTTACAGCGGGGTTTCATCCGGCCCGCAAAGTCCCCACTGGCAGCCCCAGTGCTATTCCGAGAAAAGAAGGACGGCTCACTCTGCATGTGCGTAGACTATCGAGGGCTAAACGCAATTAGCGCAGAGTATAGCTACCCCCTCCCCTTGATGAAGGACCTGCTATCCCACCTCTCTAAAGGGAAGGTATTCACAAAACTAGACTTGCGCAAAGCCTATTTCAGGGTTAGGATCCGTGCAAATGATGAATGGAAAACGGCATTCAATACACCTCTTGGATCTTACGAATTTTGCGTAATGCCGTTTGGATTAAAAGGGGCCCCGGGGGTGTTCATGCAGCTAATAAATGAGGTGTTACATGATCTACTTTACCGGGGGGTCCTGGTCTACCTAGACGATATCCTAATCTATACCGAGACCATGGCGGAGCACGTAGAGATGGTGCGTATGGTGCTTCAGAGGCTATTGAGGGCCCAGCTATACGCAAAACTATCCAAATGTGAATTCCACCGGGAGCAGCTAGACTACCTAGGTTACCGCATATCTAGCGTAGGGATCGAAATGGACCCAGCAAAGGTGAAGGACGTTCTGGGCTGGGAAGCGCCATGGACCAGGAGGCAGCTCCAGAGCTTCCTGGGGTTCGCGAACTTCTATCGGCAGTTCATTCCAAACTTTGCCTAGGTCGCCCTCCCCTTAACAGATTTGCTAAAGACCAAGGGCAGCAGGAAACCCCCGAAACCCAGCATGGCGCTTGCTTGGACCCCGGAATGCCAAGAAGCATTCGGGGATTTAAAGCGGCGATTCACGGCAGAGCCAATCCTACAGCACCCTGACCTGGACCGACCATCATTCAGGTGGATGCTTCTGATGTAGCGACGGGAACGGTCCTACTGCAAGCCAGCCCGGACAGGCCCCTCCACCCATGCGCCTATGCGTCCCGCAAGTTCACCGAGACCGAGAGACGGTGGATGGTGTGGGAAAAGGAAGCATACGCGGTAAAATGGGCCCTGGCCACGTGGAGACATTTGTTGGAGGGGGCGTCCAACCCGTTCGAGGTGTGGACGGACCATAAGAACTTTGAAGCTCTGAAAACCCCGCGGAAACTATCCCCCAAACAAGCGCAGTGGTCTCAGTACTTCGGAAGGTTCAACTTCACGCTAAAGCACATCCCCGGGAAGAGGAATTTCCTAGCAGACGCGCTGTCGCGCATGCCCCAGCACACCAACCGGCGGGAGGACGTGGTGGACTCCATCATCCCGGCAGGTAGGCTGGCCGCAAAGGCGGTAACCCAGAGCCAAACGAAAAAGGGGGGGGAGGAAGCAGTCCCGGAATTGCAACGGGGATTTACGGAAGCGGCGGAGCGGGACGCCTGGCTAAAAGAAAACCGCAACATACTAACCAGCCAAGGGAATCTATGGTGGCACAAGGGGAAGGTGTACATACCGGAGGGTTGCAGGAGGCAGGTAATGGAAAGAGCCCACGACAGTCAGAGCGCGGGGCATTACGGCTTCGTAAAAACACTCCATCTAGTCCAGCGACAATTTTGGTGGCCAACGCTCCGGAAGGACGTGGAGGCCTATTCGGGGGGTTGCCCGGTGTGCGCAACCGCAAAGGGGAGCAAGGGTAAACCCAGGGGGCTCCTCCAGGGGGTGGCAGATCCCGATGGCCCATGGCAAGAGATCGCCATGGATTTCATAACCAAACTACCAGACAGCAAGGGCAAGACGGCCATTTGGGTCGTCATGGACTTGTTCTCCAAGCAAGCGCATTTTGTAGCTTGCCGACGGGTCCCCACAGCAGAGAGGTTAGCGAGGCTCTTTGTGCAGCACATCTACCAGGTGCACGGGGGCCCCCATCGGGTGGTCAGTGACCGGGGGGGGTAACTTTATCGCCAGGTTCTGGAGGGAGTTCTTAAAACGGGTGGGGACCCAGCAAGCCCTATCCTCCGCGGCGCATCCGCAAACGGATGGAGCCACTGAATGTCTTAATGGGGGGCTGGAGCAGTACCTAAGGTGCTACATGGGGCACCAGCAGGATGACTGAGCAGAGCTACTACCACTCGCGGAAGTAGCTTACAACAACGCTGTCCACAAGAGCACCGGCTTTTCCCCGTTCAAGGTAGCCACGGGGAGGGACTTCATACCCATGCCGGAACTACCACAACCAGGTTCCCATATAGACTCACTAGACTCCTGGTTTGCCCAGATAGGAGCCACGAAGCAAGCGGCGCACACGGCACTGCAGGGGGCCAAAGCAGAATACAAAAAACACGCTGACCATCGTAGGCTCCCTGAGTGGAAATGGGAAGTGGGGGACCAGGTGTATTTGTCAACTAAGAATTTAAAGACACACCAGGCATCGAGAAAACTCAGCCCGAGGTTTGTGGGAACGTTCCCCATAGAGGAAATAATAAATCAAGTAACGGTACGGCTAACGCTCCCCAAGAGCCTCGGAAAAATCCACCCGGTGTTCTACTGCAACTTATTGAAGCCGTACCAACCGGGGAACGAGTGGCACAAGGCAGAGGCAACGCCAGCACCCATCATGGTTGGTGGGGAAAAACACTTTGAGGTGAAACAAATACTAGATGCAAGGAGACACAAGGGACAAATCCAGCTACTAGTGCAGTGGAAACATTTCCCCAAATCTCACAGCGAATGGGTAAACCGAACACATTTAAAAGCACCAGACTTAGTATGGGAATTTTACGACAAGTACCCCGGGGAACCGAAGTAAAAGGAGGGGGGAGTTCGGTTTTCAGGGGGGCAGAATGTCAGGTTCAGCCAGCATAAGCCGCAAGAGAAAACAGAGACCACGCGGCCGATTGTAGCAGCTTCCGAGCGTGGCTAGTTTCGCGCTAGAGAAAAATGGGGAAGTAGGAGATTAATGGCCACCTGCGCCCAGCCGGCGGGAAAACCGCAAAGTGGAAACAATTAATGATGGCTGATAAGAGGCGCGAGCCAACAATAAGCAAACTGGCGAAGCGGGGAACCGAGAATGGCGCCTACCTTCGATCTTGTCTTCAAAGAAGGATCACGGAAGACCTAGCCGCGCCAGAGGGGCGAGCAATCAACGGACAATGGATCTGGGGCTGAACCTACCAGACGGACTATTGGGGGGAGGGAATCAATGGGGAGATGAGTGACAACCTGTAACCAGATCGCAGGGCAAAAATCGCGGGAGGGGGGAGGTATAAAAGAAACAATGTATTGTGCCAAGCCAGTCCTGGCTTTGTTTGTAACTGCTATGTTACGCTCGAGTAAACCTCTTTTGTGAACCACACGTGTCACGGGAGTTTCTCTGGACGAACGGGCAAAAGCTTACATTAGGAACCTTTGGATTGACATGTTTTAGAGCACTGGGTGAGTTTCCTTCAATCCTTAGTGAAAGAAATTTTACATACAAGTTTAAGAGCTTAAAAAAATTATTTTGGAATAAATAGCAAAAGAGTGATTAGAACACTGATTTTCGAAAGTTACAAATGGACTAAGGGTTCACATGGATTTGAAATAAGATTTTGAAATTAATGACAAGAATCCTTCCCATGGGAAAGTGTTGTTTTGAATTCTCTTTAAAAAAAATGATAGGATGGGACTTTGAAGGTGGATACTAGAGGGAACCAGAAGGAACTAAAGATTACAATTAAAGGAGAAGAACACATAAATTTGATTTACTAATACAAAATGGAGCAAAATATTTTAACATTGGACATATTGAAGGATATTTTTGAACAATGGACCCAGAGTGTCTGCCTCTATAGATAAACTGTATTTCAAAGATGTTATGGAAGATGTACAAGTTTTACTGGAAAACACTGAAACTGATTTAAAAGTGGGTCTAAAAATGACAGGCAACAAGAATAATATGGGAAAAGATGCTACACTGGACATACAAATGAATCCAGCTGATGTCTTAATAATTAAAAGGGATATACAAATAACAAACCAAAAGAATGGCCTGGATAACTTTCCTATACTGGATTTTCAAGAGATCTGTTAAAGCTCTGAAGAATTTTGTGAGAAGGGACAAAGAAAAAATGAAAATAAATCAAGTTCTAGGACATTATTTGAAGGGACTAAAGATCAAGATTGTTAAAAGTAAAAGGAAGAATATAAAGTTGGTTTATTTGATCAAGGTTAAAATAGATATGTTGTTATCTCTGGTAATCCTTAATGGACTTTTGCTGATAAGGATTGAACAATGAGGCTTTAAGGATTTGCTTATAGATAAGAAATGGGATATGGGAAGAAGAGATCATTTGTTGTATTTTAAGAGAAGGTGATAAGTTATTAAAATTGTTTATACTTGTGATGAAGGGGGAAGTCTTTTTATGTATTTCTTTTCTTTTTGTACTACTTTTTTTTCCTTTTCCTTTTTCAATTTTTTTCTTTTCCGCACCTTCTATTTATTTTTATTCTTTTATCTTTTCAGTTTGTATTAGTTTTTTATCTTTTTAATTGTAATTTTTAATAAAATTACTTTAAAAAAAGGAAAACAACATGAATGTAACAGTTTATTTATTTGATAACTTTTGTCTCCAACAATACTTGCTATCATTCTCCTAAATCTCTTTCTTAAAACTACTTCTCTGTTGCATTTAGCATTAGCCAAAAAGGATTCCAGAGCAACTTATGAATATGCATAGAGAGACAGTTCTTGTCCTCAAGCTTACAATTTAAAGGATATGACAAACAAAAAAAAAAGGGTATAGTAGAAATTTTGAAGTGTCCAGCTTTGGAACCTGAAAGCTAATTTGATGTAGTGGGTAAAAACACCAGCTATAAACCATGAGATCATGAGTATTACACCTTAGGCATGAAGCCAACTAGATGACTTTGGGCCAGGCATACTCTCTTAGCCCTAGGAAGAAGGCAATAGAAATCCACTTCCAAAATGTTGCCAAGAACATGGACTTATCCAGGTAGTGATAAGGAATCAAGACTGACTTGAAGGAAAAACAATAACAAAAACCTTGGGACCGTAACCTATATATATTATTTAAATAAATAGTATAGTAAACTTCACTAAAATCAATCAGGCACTCTGAATTCTCACCTGCATCAAAGATAACAGGATGTCAACAAGATAAGTGAAAGTGTTAACCATAGGAATGCAAGCCTAGCCAAAAAGGACTAACAAGTGGCTGGGAACTCAGAGTACTTTAAATAGCAACAAAGCTAAAATAACAATTTAGACACTAAATCTTAGGCCCCTTAATTTCATCCAAAGAATATATTAAAGATGAAGAGGTATTACTTCATTTTCTTCATTAAAAATTACAATATGCATATGAATTAGTCCAATCGGTAAGAGCTAACCTTATCAGTTATGCTGACTGCTATGGGCTACAGCATAACTAATAAGTATCTGTAATGGTAATGCAATCAATCAAATAAAAGTATGATTTGCATAAGTCTATAAAGAGGACTTGTAACCCTACCCTTCCTTAGGCTTCCTCTCTTCAGCCTCCAGTTCCAAACCTGTCAATAAACCAATTTGTGCTTCAGTGTAATTGTGTTCTGGTCTCTGGTTCAAATGTATCCTTTGCAAAAAATTCACCTTCAAGGGGTGGAGAGGGAGAAAAATGCAAGTTGAGCCTTTCATTCTTAGTTACTAAGTAAGTTAAACATAAGTTTGTATCTCCAGTCCAAAAGACAGGGTAAAAACAGTTCAGACAACAGATAAAACAGTCCAATCAACTGTCCCCCTAGCAGAAATAATGTTTTTTTCTCTTTTGCATCCCCTCTTGGAATGGCTGACACTAGGAGAATTGCAATTAATTTCTGGTGCCTGGTCCGCAATCTAAGTTTATTCCCCAGTAAATCCCAATGAACACAATGGAATTTAGTCCTGAGTCTTTTTTCCTGCCCTAGTCTCTTATTGAAAAATAGGGAATGTATGACTGTTGGCTATAATTAGGGATGAGCTGTTTGGGGAGTTTTGCATTTATTAAATCAATTTTATCACACCACACAAATAAAAAATTTGCATATATGCAATACCATTAATAAAATAATGTAACATCTCTTTCTCATTTCAGAAAGAGAAAAGGAAGAGAAAAAAGGGGGGGAAAACAGCTTGGAAAATTATTTCATAAACAAAACAACTCCAAGGAATTTGAACAGACTACTCAAAAGTCTTCTTCCTTACAAACATGCTAGAAAAAAAATGAACTGCCAATAAACTCCACTTATCAGCAATTTGTTGCTGTAAATCAGTTGAAGACTTATCCTCTCAATTTTACATAATAATTCTTTTGGCTAACCCATAGATCTTGATCTCTTGTTATGTTCCAAATGTACAAATAGAACATATGCATCCTTACACTGCATATCATCACTCTAACATTATATTACTAATTTTGTGGATTTCAGCCCCAAAGTGGCCAAAACATGAGAAGTTGAGACCACCCACAGCAACAAGGTGATTGCAACCAACACTTATTAAACATTTTCTTTTGTATTAACTTCATTTTAAAACACAAAAGAAATTCTTTCCACATTCTTTAAGCAAATTTCCACTGATTTACAAAAACTGAATATTGGAGCTTGTTAGAGATCATGCAAATGGTTGATAACAAATAAAAAGGCTTAGGAAACTCAATTAAATGCATCCTTCCCAATAGGGAATATAATTTACACAATGAAAATGTTGAGGAATACCCTTGCTAGAGAAAGTGATTTAACACTATACATTTTCTTTAAACAATAAAAACAGGAAGAGCTATTAAAATATAAATCAACCTTAGAGTTAAAACACATTTGATTTAATCACATTTATCTTACCAATTGTGAAAACTCCCCAGGAATCTTTATAATAAGATTAAAAAAAATAAGAATATAAACCTAAAACTCCAATGACTCTACCAGTCACTATTACTGAGATGCAGTAGCAATGAGTCTGAATTATTCCAATTTATAAATAACAGTTCAACAAAATGAAATTGGGAATGAAATTTCCTTGCTTAAATTTAAAATACATCAACTTCTTGTAACAGAATTCTATACTCTGTCTTCATTTTCAGAATTTCTAATAGTCCAGGTAAGAAATACTAAAGCCAGTTTAAACAACAAAGGAAAAAAGAAAGACTCCTTGGCATGTACCAAAACAATAAATTTAGCACAGAGGATTAGTTATCACATTTGATTCAGGGATTAAATGAACAATCCAGAATATAAAACTTTGGGGACTGAGCTGTTAACTCATGCCACTCCGTTGAGAGATTAGCTGGCTGTTCATGCTAAAGAACAAGAGGAAATCTATGCTAGAATGAAAAAGGAAATTCTCCATCTTTTTATCACTATACTAGTACAGGGGATCTCATAGTTTCTGCTACCATGCCCTCTTAAAATGATAACCTATCATATGAAAAAAACTAAATAACAACTAAATAAAACTGTAGTTGGACAGAAAACTTGACCAATGCATTTAGCCATCTCTCAGCATTCACCGAGTCTTGGCTAAGGCAAACTGGAGTGAGTTTTGCTCCCAGATATGCACTGTCAAAATTTGCTCCAACCTCTGCTCCCTGCTTTGCCATGGATTTACCTATCTCTCTAAATTCACTGGGGAGGGGGGGTTGGTTCCCACTTTGCTGGTTTGCCCAAAGTGGGGAGCAAAGTGGGAGCACGTTCTCACAGATTCGTAACTTCGCATATGCAGACATGCTTGTTTCTCTGAATTCTTAAAATATGGTATCCTGAACTTGAGATCAGCTCAACCTCTTCTTCCTAACCAGTGACTGTTTCTAAGCAATTTACCACTGAAAGCCATGTCAAATAGGGAGGGGGCTCTGGTGGCTATAGCCAAGCCTTTGTGGCCCTAGAAGATGTCTCTGCCTTCCTTTTCCCCTTGACCCCATTTCTCCATTCCATTCACTGGGTCTGCTACTTCCAGTAACAATGTCAACATATGATAAAGTGGCCCACATAAGAAATCTACTGTTTCTAAGGTGCACAAAATCTTTAAGCCTCTGCCCTATTGTTGCCTTAGAGTGGTTAGAGATGAACTGTAAGTCCTCTCCTTCAGCCCAGTGAACAGAAGGCAAAAAGTGAGCTTCTCTGCAGAGTCACAGACCACCACACATGGGGTCTCTATTATTCCTGCACCTCAGTCCAGAAGGGACAGGAACCAGTTTAGGCTGCCGTTCAGTGCTACTCTCTAAGGAATTCCAGCCCTGTCCAGAAACATTACTTTGAGTTTTTATACTACACAGGATTTTCAAGCCTGGAGCCACAGCCTTGGTGTCCCTTCCCAAAAGACTCAGGAACAACCCACTTTCACCTGCCAAACAACTTAGCTCAGTCAAGGGGTTTTGTGTGGGTGATCCTGAGGCTGTGTTAGTTGTCTTGGGAGCAGAACAACCGCTAAGAAGGAGGCTAGAGTTCCGAGCCCCAGTGCCAGACTCCAGGGTCATCACTCCTCAACACTGGCAGTGTTTCCTATCTGCTGACCCTTGAATGGGAGACCTTCCCTCCAGTCCAGGCCCATGGTATGCTGACTCCTACCAAGGCTTATTTTCTGGGACAATGCTCTGATCCCCTTCTGGGCCCTAGAGAAAGCAGCACTGTCAGAAGTCACTATCAACTTTGGCCCTCATTTTGCCTGCATAAGCTAGCTTTACATGCACAAGCCATGAGCACCCCCTTTTGAGAACTCCTAGGCTAAGAGGTCCTTATATGTTAGAATCTCAGAGTTGAGGCATAGGAGAATTTGCTTTTCTCAACAAAATTACTGAAAGATTGACTTTTCATGGTGTAGCAAGCAGCAAGATCCTATAATTAAATCTGAAAAACCAATAAAAATAAAACCTAAGTAAAACTATATGCAGAATTCAAGCAAACAAAGTCAGATGCAGTCAGTATTAGAACAATGGCATTCAAACAAACAAGTTTTCACTATTCAGATAAATACAGATTGAATCAAAAAGAAACAACTAAAATCAATATTATCTTCAAATTCTATTCATTTTCCTCTCCCCTAACCCTCAGCGGTATTATTTCAGAAACTAAAATCTAAGGGTTTTACATCTTCTATGAGACCTTTATACCCTCAGTAGATCCTTAAGTTTTCCAGGAACAGTAGTTTTAGAAAATTACTTCTTTTTTACCATTCAAGATTGCTTTCATTCTCAAAAGCAACTGTCCTTTTCAATTGCCCGGGTAATTTCCCCCCCCCCCCACATCCCCTCTGCCACCTTCTGCCTTGGCACCGCATGTCCAGTTGAAGTTACTCAGTCCTACTTCATTTCCACTAAAAGCAACTTGATATTACTTCAGTGGGATTAAAAGTGAAAGCAGGTTTTGCAATATTTAAATTGTAGAATCATTCTTGCTCATATATATATTTTCCCTTGCTTTAATGCTTCTATATTGTTTTTTAGCTTTAAATTATTTTCTGGTTCTAATCAAGTAATAACACAAAATTATAATTCAGTAGCAAAACAACTTGTCAAGCATTTAATCAGATTTAATTAACATTTTTAACTCAGCAGGGAACAATGATTTGTTATTAATATTATCCAGACTGCTATAAACCTAGATAGAGACAACTAAGAAAAGTCAATTCTTGTAATTTGGAGGCTCTTTATATAAAATCTCAGTGAAAATAATTTACAACAGGACATTTCCAGGATGGCTTTAAACCCTCTCAACACGTATACGCAAAAAGTAGCATTACAATGCTAAAACAACAATGCAGCAAACTTTGCAAACCTGCTTAGTTCCATTCCTGTTACCCAAATTTATTATCACTGGGCCTTCTTTAGTTCTTCCTTCACAACATTACTCATTAAGGTATTACAGTGATCATGGTTCAAAGGAAAAATGTTATTTGAACTGGCCATGCATGTTACATCACACCTCTCAGGACCTTTTTAAACCCAGTGCATCTTTTCCTGGATCCTTTGGTGGTAGCTGTACAATTTCAGGAAAAGAGCTTCTTTAAGGATGAGAGAAAACATTTTAGGAGCTGATATGACCCTAGGATAGGAAGTAAAAGAAGAGAGAAGAGAAAAAGTTGAAGCATTACAGATTAGTCTTGTGAATCATAACTCTGTGGCATCTAAGCCATCCTAATATAAAAGCGAAATGACAGTTTGCCATGTAACAAGTATTTAAAACACATTATTCTCTTACAGGTAGTCCTCGCTTACCAACTGCCTCATGCAGCAATCATTCAAGTTACAACGGTACTAAAAAATAACTTTGCGACCTTGCATTTACGACCATCACAGCATCCTTCAGTCACGTGATTACCATTCACGTTCTTCACAACCTGCACACATTTTCACTTGAAATTAGCAGAGTTAATACTATACAGGTGGAAGTAAAATCATAAGTCAGGTCACGTGATTTTTCACTTACTGGCCACATCACTTAGAAACCAAGTTGCCGGTCCCAATTGTGGTCGCTAAGTGAGGATTACCTCTATATCTTGATTAGCACCATATAGTCATTGCCAAAAGTACCCTGTATTCATCAGAACAGACAGGAATCACAGGTTTGCCAACTGTCAAGTCTATTCTGATACAGTTGACAAAACCCAAAGAGCTGAGAGGGCCCAGATGATATACCATGTGCTGAAAGTACCTGCATCATATTTAAATGAATAATTGTTCTTAAGCATGCATGGCTTTTAAATACTGATAAGTCACTATTATATTTACCTTAAAAGACATCATAACAGATTTATCTGGTATAGGGAAAATACACTGGAAACTAAAAGGCGTTTAGGTAAAATCAGAATAATATGATATCTCTATTTACCTCCACAGAGATGTCATGAGCAAGCTCTTGACTGCAGTTGGGAGAATATTCTAGTGACTTGATAATGTCTCATCCTGAAGGCCCTGTGATCAGAATAGAAGGTCTTCATACAAGAATTAAATTAAACACTGAGACTCCGTATAGGCATCTTTATAACTGCCTTCCAGAAATCAGTAGATCCTGACCAGACCCAAAAAGTACCAAATCAGCATATGTTTCAAATGAGGTAATGGAAGAAGATACCAAAGTGAAAATTTATGTAATTATTACCCAGAACTTACTGTTTTGTCTGCAGACTTATAATCAGATGATCAGACAGTGATAATTAATTCAGACTAAGCAGAGCAGAATCAGAAATAGGCAATAACTAAAGACAGTTTTTGGATATTCTCAGTCTGGAAACTCCTTTTAGGCTTTGTTCCGCTACATTTGAATTGCTGCTAGAATTAAAATTATTCCCCTTTTACAAAATGTGGAGACTTCCAAAAGCACTTTAAATCATTATATTACTAACTATAAATTATATAGGGCAATAAGTGCCCTACATTTCTGGAAAATCTGTGTTTCAGAAAAAGCAGCATAAAAGGGCTATGTGGTAATCTAGATTCATAGGGGAAAGAGAATTCACATAGCTCCAGTCAGCCGCCGCTTCAAAAAGATGTGTCTCTTCCTGGGTTCATGCTAAATTGTATGAAGAAGACTGAAGAAACTGGTATGCTTACCATTGAAAAAGCATTACTGAATGGGGACATAACAGCACTCTTCACATTCCTAAAAAGGATGTAATTTTTCATATTTTTGACAAACATTAATTCCTCATGCTAGATCACATGCTTTTACCATTCCTTCAGGAATGGGTGGCATATAAATAATTAAAATAAATACATAACATTTTGCTGGGACCATTTATGGCCCTAATTACTGACTGGACTGAATATCTGATGTCATCTGTGATTTGTAAATGAGTTCTTTACAGACATGGATTATGTATGGACATAATGAACTACAGTAATTTTTATTGAAACTTTTGTGTAAAACTTTGTTTCTCTGTGTGTGTGTGGCGGGGGGGTGATGTTTGGTTGTCTTTGTTCATTTCATTTTTTTTTTCTGTTTAATCAAATAAAAACAATCATAAAAAATAAAAATTAAGTCATCTACAACCCACTACCTGACTACCAGTGTTCATATATCTTAAAATTTCTCCATCCATTTTCTCATCTTTAGTAAACATTTTACCAAGGTACACAAATTCATTATCTTGCTCCAATTTTCACAATTTGTAACTTGCAGTTGTTCACTCTATTTTCTATGTCAAACACTATTTCTTTGTGGCAGCAACAAATGGCTCAGAACTAAATGGATTATCTGGATCCTTTCCAATCAGGGTCCAGGCTGAGATATAGGAAGGAAAATATACTGGTTGCTCTCATCCGTGATTCGTGGTGGGACCTAAATAGGGACAGCACAACCCTACTGATCCTTCTGGATCCCTCAGTGGCTTTTAATACCATCAACCATGATATTGTTCTGGACTATCTGCAATGTTTAAAGGCTAGAGGCACCATTTTGCAGGAATCTGCTCTTTACTGAATGAGTGATTACAGTTGGTGAGGGGATGAGAGATTGAACTCTCAAGCACTCCAATATGGGAATCTTCAGGACTTGATTCACTCCTCTCATTTTATTTAACATCTCATAAAACTGAGGAAAGATGTTATTTCACAATTTGGGGTAAAGCATCATCAATAAATAAATGATACCCAGTTATGCATCTCCACCCCAGACTGAATAGGAGATACAGTAGAAGTCTTGACTCAGGGTTTGGCAGCTGTAGGAATCTGGATAGGGAGGAACTAGTTGAGGTTCAACCCAAACATGATGGAGTGGCTGTTAATCTGGAAACCAACAAGTTCTGGAATAGTTCCAACATTTGCTTTTGATAGGATTGTGCTTCTCCAGAAGGAGCTGGTTTGTAATCTGGAGTTTCTTCCATCACCCCTCTTGTGTCTCCTCCCTTTACTACTTCATGCTAGCAGGACTTCAGATCCTCCCCTGTGATGGAGGGACTTGGTACATCTGTGCTTGGTACATCTGCATGCAAAATTTGGTGACCCTTGGTTAATTGTACGTTTCAATGAATCCATAAGTGAGCAGAAGCTGACACAACCTCTACATGGTACAAAATTAAGTATGACATAAGTTTTAGCAATTTCATGCCTTATTTGGACATCCCTTCAGTCAGTACTTTGTACTTTCTGCTTTGGCAGAAACAACAGCCTCCTAGTCACTGAAGCCTTTTTCTATATTTGCTTTTCTATTTGTTTGTTTGTTTCAGAAATCTTCCAACTCATAATTACTGTTAGGTCCTCTTTTAGGAACTGCATGTATGTGTGTTTCAGTAATTTGAGAACTGTGAAGGGCATTCCAGAACTTTTACATTTCTTTCCTATAATTCATGGTTGATTTGGAGGTATGATTTCGATTGTTGTCTTGCTGGAATAACCAACCTCTTTTCTTCACAAATTCCTACTTTCATACAAACTGGTAACAAATTAGTTGAGACCAATTCACACCTTCCAAAATATATTTTAGCCCTTCACTCATAAATAGATCTATATTCACTTCCTTGCATATATTCATCAAGTCTACTCCACAAGAT
This sequence comes from Liasis olivaceus, assembly GCA_030867105.1. Lineage (NCBI taxonomy): Eukaryota > Metazoa > Chordata > Lepidosauria > Squamata > Pythonidae > Liasis > Liasis olivaceus. The sequence goes on from CM061351.1 coordinate 65,652,649, forward strand.
CAGAACAATGACATCATCTTTATTCAGCTCTCTTATATCGTCCCCTTTCTATTAGTTTCACAATACACAATATGCCTACTTTCCTTTCTTTATCATATATTCATCTTACATTCCAAGTCACAATCTTCTATGTGCTAAGATAATCAACAGATGGGCCCGTAAACAGACTTCCACTGCCCATTATGTCTGTAATCAAGAGAAGCTTTTACATAATTTTTTTAGTAAGACAAAAAAAAGTTAAGATTGCCAGCCTTTATATGCAATAAGTTATTTATTTTAAGCAAGATAGTGATTTTGTTGAGAATGTATACAAAATGTTTTGTTCTTTGTATTTCTGATTATAATAATTATTTCTATCCTTTGAGTTTTCCTTACCTTCTTCTGTCCTATGCTGATATTAATAGTATTATACTCACGATTTTTTCTATATTTTTGTGAGTTTAGAGATCACAAAAATCATCATCCAATCAGTGCTTATCCTTAATTTGCCAACAGCTTAGCATCTACCTGAAGATCATACCTCCAAGTGCCATCAGGTTTGTGTGAGCCATGAATTATTTTTTTTAAAAAAAATCTTTCCAGCCATTCCACAAACAAAATAGATATTAACTCACTACCATCCACTGCCCAAAAATCCATGTTATTAATCTATATATAATAGTTCATTAGTCCAAAAACCATTCAGAAAGTCTTCTATATGAAAGGTGGTAATGGCGGAAATATTTAAAAAATAAACAAAAGTTCTCAGAAGCAGCAGCTCTATGCATACAGCAGTCATTCTGAATGGGCACATTTATGATGGCATGACCACATGACAGAAAAAGTGCTGTGAATCTTGCATAAGTGCAAGACTTATGTGTTATTTATTGAAGTAGTTGAACTTTTTCAGATTTCTATGCAATCCTGAAAAAAAAATGCTTTTCAGAATTTCCTCATTAAAGTTAAAGTGATCTTAATGAAATGATGAAACTCAGCAAAAGCACGAAGAAGCACAATGAGTACTCCTTCCCATGGAAAAGAGACTGTCCTTACGATCCGCAGAAGCAGGCTGGTACCACAACAGTGCTGATAACGCTGCCGATTTCAAAGGCAAAATTGCTCTTTTTATTTGAGAAAATGCCAAGGAAAGGATGAACACACATTAGATTAGATATGAGATGGCTTATGCATCATCACAGTGCAAACACTTTGAGCATTCTGCTGGCTGATACAACATCAGGAAAATCTCATTTCAATGGAATCTAGGCAAGGTGACACTTTACATCATGACTGACCACTGGGTAAAGGTTTAAAAAGTTCCACAACCACCACAGCCCAAATTCTCAACCCATTACTATGGTACGCCAAATTACACATTTAGTGTTACATGGTACTTATATATGCCACAAAAGAGCTGAGGATTCAATTAATGTGGTAAGAATAAACAATCTGCTTTATGTGTGTTTCGGGTGCAACACTACAAATCCCTGAGTACTAACTATAGTGGCTGAGCCCCAGAGATCGCAGAGCAAATCATGGATCTGCAGCTAATCTTTCCTTCACTAATTGTGATACATCTCTTCCAACTTTATTATCAAATTATTTTCTGATGACAATTTCCAAAATCTCTGTCCTTTCAAATTATTGTTCTATTTGACTTGGATACCAACACCAAAAAATGTCTGTCCCAGGTACATCATATTATCATCACAATATTATTATTAGTTAATTGCTTATGAATTTAAATAGTGAAGAAAGTAAGGCACAACACAGTCAAAAATGCTTTAATGCCCACAAACTAATATCACTTTAAAGCCTCTGTAATTCATTGAGTGTATAAACAAATCAGAAACTAAGCTGCCAAAGATTTGGTGTCTTCAATTCATCACTTACAGGAACAACTATGGAACATCTTAGTCACAGTTACAGATATATCTACATTTATAATGCAGTTAAACCTGAAAGTTATTTACTTTATAAGATCTACTATACATACTACAGAAACAGAAGTGCAAGAGCAAGTTTCAAGCATAATGAGCCTGAAGGAGCAATACAGAAAACCATAGGAGGAGAGGCCGGAGGAAGTAGACAGTAACACTTCCTTCACTTACTGGTTGTAAGCTGACATACACAAACTTCTCATACAGAATTAGCATGTAATTCAATGCTATAACTAGTCTTGAACTAGGTTTCCCTTGCATTTTCACACTGTAATCCAGAAATCAAACAGGTGATATTATTTTTAGTACTCACACACAATATACACAGTTCAGTTCTTTTCTTATTGTAACAAATGCCCTTACCTCAAATGATCTCCTAGTCCCAAATAATAGTCACAACTGCCAAAATTATTGATGTACTTTTCCATTTTTGAATAGCCAAAAATTCAATCCATGAAATCCAGAAAAAAAATTATAACCTTGTCCATGTATGTGACATGGTCCCATTCATTCTGCATCATCATCTCGCCCTAATCCATACCCCTTAATTATTAAATGCAGTCCCCAGTCATCCAACATTGCCATCCTTTCTGTAAAGGTGGTGGTTACATAGTCATGAAAAAATGGATGATGTGAGAGATAGAGCAAGGGTAGTGAAACATGTGCTCTCATCACCAGAGGAGCGGGGGAGAGATAAGAGGATGAGACTGGCCCCTCCCTGAGGAATGCTAGTCATGTTGATTACTGAGCCTGGGAACTGATCTCAGTCTGAGAAGATTCTGTAAATGGTGTGAAGCCAAATAAACCTTGCTGGATTGAATCTGTACTGTCTCCTGGAGTTTCCTGGGCTAAACCTGACAGATACAGTGATGAAGGCTATTAAATGAATGAAGCTCCATGTGTGGCTAGGGTGGGGGAGGAACTAATGAGACTTACTTTATATTCATCTCACTGAACCTGAATCAAATTCCATTGAAATGTTTTTAACAGTCCCCTAGGAACTGATTGAGATCTCTGGAGGAGTTGAGGGTGCTCATCACCCTGCTTATTAAAACTTGATAGTACTTTCTAGTTTCGCTCCAACAAGGAATGAATAAAAGTCATTCTGATTCAACTGCCGCCTTAGATAAAGCAATTCTATATGCAGTCACAAGCTACCCAAACCAAGCAGTGCAAAATTACTGTAAGCATGATCAGTTTTACAACTCCATAAATTAATTAACCTTAGAACTGTTTAGAGCTGGGATCTACAATCTTCTGTATCCTGTCCATTGACATGTACCCTGATAGTCATCAAGCCTTCTGCCCTCCAGAATTTTATTTTATTTTTTTTATTAAAGAAAGTAGCAAATAGAAATGCTGCAGCTATGCCTATTATGTATGCCTCACCCAGAATGCTTTGGGGGATATTGGAGGCTAAGAGACTAAAATGGTCTGTTACCCAATGTTTTGTTCAGAATTAGAAAAGGCAAAAGATAAATTGGACAGTAGACACCATCCTTAGAGACAAAAATGGGTGATGAGGAGCAATCTCACCAATTTGCTTTCTGGTGAACAGGTTTTTTTGGGAGGAGGGAGGTAATTGGGCATGCTTGAGAGCCAATTTTTGAGAATGCTCACACCCTGCTGACAAAATTCCAAACATGCTCATTAGTCCAAAAAAGACCCCGGGTTTAGTGAGAAAATCTTACTCAACACAAGTTTTAGTCATGGTGAGCTTTAATATTAACTGCAAAAGTTAAGCTGGCTTTACACTATAAATTAACTGAAGACCTCCTAGATTAGAGACTATCTAATAAAAAGAGAAAAGGGAAATGACAAATTGCATGGTATCAAGTTCAGCTAAAACTATATGGTATCAATAGCATTAATATACTTGTACCTTATACTTGCTCCTAAGAGCTCAAAATACAATGGAATGGGTTACCTGTTTAAAACAGGGATAAGTAGGGAGAATTTATAGCCCTTCAAATATTGCCAAAGTACATCTCCAATGGTGACTGGGAGGAGAAGGGGCTTGGAATCAAGCAGCACTTGAAAAATCACAGGTTCCCCAGCCCAGCATTATAACCTGGTTTCTCTATGGTCTATCTTAACATTTTAGGCCACTACACTACACGAGTTCTACTCAGAAAAATTACTGTATAGATTAAAATAGATAATCAATTACACAACAGAAAGTGGGGGGAAGGAAAAATGAAGAATGAATGGCATGGCTAGAATCCTGAAGAAAACAAGTCTACTTTTCAATAGTTGATTATGCAGTGTGATAGACAACACAACCTGGTAAAGTTTGTATCTTTTCCCCTTGGAGGAGGGGAAAAAAGAAGAGAAAAATAAGGCCTGACTTTACAGAGTAAGTACCAAAGTGCATGAATTATATTAGGCATATGTTTAAAAATGATAACATAAAGAGGGTGGTTTTATTTTGGAAAACAAACACAGATGGTTCTAATTTGCAACATATAGTAAACAGCACTTTTATTAGTGCCAGAGCCTGATCCTTAGTACATCCTACGAAAGGATGGCTGCTTAGATTTGTCTGAACATGTATCCTGTATCATGAATGCTTTGACATAAAATCTAATAAATGTTATATAGAATTAGCTGGAAACCGAACAAACTTCTTAAATGTTGCTTTATTTTATATATAAAAAGAAACAGAACAGGAAAAAAGATAAAACCCACAAAAATGGACAACTTACATGAGAAAACACAGCTCTTCAGGAATGCATTTGGGGACAGTGAGAATTAACTTCATTGGGTGATGCAGTTAGGGGATATTGTTATTACACTGTGATCTTGTTGCTTGATATAAGTCACTCAGAGCCTTTGGGAACTGAGTGGTAAAAAAGCCATTGTAAATAAAATAAGCACATAATTCTGATATACTCATGAAAAGTTATCTTAAATGTATATCTGTGTGTCATATTATACAACTAAATTATTAACATTTCAATTGATCTATTTTTAAAAAGGGGGGGAAAGAGAAAATAAACATAAATTAGTATGTGTAGTCTGTATTTAAATATTGGAGTTGGGTCAAAGTGGTGCTGAAATGGCACTGGGAAACTGAAAATTCTGCATGCTTATAGAAATATATTGTGCTCTGCTTCTGAGAATAAAGGACATTATACATTGATACACTGTCCCAGAACTCCATTTCACTCCCGAATGGGAAGCATACAATGGCCAACTTCGCTAGAACTGTTCTAGGGAACATGAAACATATATGAATACATTACTACAAACAGAAGAGAGGTAGTTAGTTTCTTAAGTGGACACACAAGACACTTACCCCATTCTTTGGATATGCAATCCATCCAAGATCTGCCATAACTGATCTTGAGTCCAACAAATTAACTAGAAGAGATCAAAGAAAGAATGTTAATTGAATGCAAAGTGGACACTAAGTCTCCACTGGCACAATAACTAATAGGCATAATATTACTTCTCTCATACTTCAATTAGCTAAGGGGCTATGAAGCACTAGAACCGCTAGATGGGTGATATCACTGCTTATTTTAAGGCTGTTTTGCCTTGGCACTGCAGATAATACTCTCCACAACAAGCTAAAACCCAAACCAGAATCAAAACTGTCATGGTAAAAAAGTAAATTTTAACATGTTTTTGTAGCACTAGAGTATGAACATCTCTATCACATAGTTAAGCATGCTCATGACACATTAGACTGAAGTTGTAAACTGATGGATAATAGGAGTTGCACAAAAAAAGGATACAAAAATGTATTGCTTTGTAACCTGCTTTGGGCATACAGGGATCAAATCAAATCAAATCAAAGTTTATTGATTATCATATCAAAATTCAAATTTTCAAACACAAAATGTTAATAAAACCGAATGTAATGACAAATTAGGTAAAATGGAAATAAAATACAATAATTAATTAGACAGATAAGTGAGAGTACAGATCATATTTCCGTGTCACCCCTACAATTTACCCCAATCAACCCCACATATGCAGATCTCAACTGTATTGTTTTACTCAGATACCGAGCTGTATTATATGTTATTTTCAAGTTCTGACCACACATAAGATACGTTGTTTTAATATGTGGTTCCCAATGGGTCATTCGGTTAATGTATGATCCAAGGTACATATCTCTCTCCTTCTTATATAAATTACAATCAGATAATATATGTGCTAAGTCTTCTATCTCTGATGCTCAACAGATACAAGTGCGTTCATTATAAGGGGTACAACAGAACCTCCCATATCTAACCATTGTATAAAGCTGGTCAAACCTCGCTTGGGTAAATACCTCCCTAAGGTGTTTCGGCATTTGTATCTTTAAGTAGTTGGCAGTTTGAAAAGTTTGTTTATATAGGCTCAGCCATTTCAATTTGCCAACCTTACTAAGGGGGTCATACAGGGATCATTTTGTTTCAGACAAAACTTGATTTGTTTTGGAGCCAGCACAGATAAATCATTAAATGCCTACAATAATTTTTGTCTGACATGCAAACCAAGTAAATCCTTTCTCAGAAAAAGAAGCCAGACCAATTTTACTCACCCAGATGCAAAGGAGCCCTTAAGACATGAGAGTGGGAGAGGAAGGGAATTAATCATGTGTGTCTTTGTGTATATACAGTATATATTTAGAAATAAGTATGTGTAATACACTTACCACAGAACTGAAGTAAGTTTATACAACCAAAACTAACACACCACAAACTCAAGATTGTACCACACACATTAGAATTACATTACTTCAGTAGATGTTAGTAGGCTAAGGAAGCAAATCAAGGTCTACAGAGAAAAGAAAAGGGAAATAAAAGCGAGAGCTGCATATAATAAATAAGGAGTTGAGCATTTGAACAATTTGCAGCTTATGCATTATTCTTTGTTAAAGTTCCTAGGCTCAGAGCTGAGAGGACTAAGGACCTGGAAACTGCTGATGGCACCTGAAGGGAGGACAGAAAGCTAGTAGAGCTTAGCAAAGGAGGTTCCCAAACAGGTCAAGAAACAAAGCAATTTTTTGCTTGCTGGTTCAAAGATGGGACAAAGCACAGCAAACAACATTCTCCTGCTCTTTACCCAGGGATGTTACTCTTTTCCCTAATACTCCAAGAAGAATGCTAAAGAGCCCCAAATGTTTGAGTCATACTCTAGGATCTGGAGATGATCTGGAGATAGGCAAGGATTGGCATATGGGATATAGCAGAAATGGCCTACAATCAGTGAAGCTGTGATTCCTCAGGTGGCATCTGGCTTCCAAAACTCAGTCAGTGGCTTAGAGAGTAAGGCTCATAATTTTGGGAAGGACTACAGTTTCAGTCCATTTTGGGCTGACAATTCTATTCCCAATAAAAATCCTTTTGCAAAAAAGATGAATTTGCTGCACAGAACTATTTAAATAAGATATAAGAATTAGCTTCACTTTGGAAAAGGGGCTCATCATACATTGTAAGATTCAAATCACTTAATAAAAGGTTGTAGAGCAAAAGTCCTTGGCAGATTGTGCCTTCTGCTTCAGACAGAATTGCAGCCCTGCCTAAGTGCTTAAATTCACAGCACTTTGCTCTGCCAAGCTATACAGCCAATTAACAAGCAGTTTTACATTAAGTAGCAATAAACTATTCCCAAACTTATAGCATTTTTCTTGCATTACCTAAGATCTCTAGTCCAAATAGAGAATGTAATTAAAAGATAAATCTACACACACTTAAACAAGCTGAGGAAAATTATAGCACTATCTCTTTTTTTGCGTGTGCTTATAGCTAAAAGCCTGTTGAGGTCTGGAAATCTAACAAAACCTAATGTTTTCAGAGTTATGGGAGATTATTTAGATGGCACAACTTTCTTTTTGCTGCACTTAAAGAGGATATTCATTTTTCATAAATCAACCTTTTCAGATTATTTTATCCTCAAGACTATTCTGCTACCGACTTTGATCATATGGAAGTATTAGGAAATCAGCTCTAAAAACCTAATCAGACCCAATAATTACCAGACTATGATCCATGAGCAAACCAGATCTTTCTGCTGTGAACAAGGTGAAAAACTTATGTAGAACCAGAAGGAAAATTCAAAGGCAGTTTTCAGGAAGTAAAACACAACACAATAGGCTTATATACCTATTGTGATACACTGATCACATATGACTTAGTACACCAGCAAATATACCCTGTGCAATTTTACTCCTTGCCAGTTATTCTTCTCTTAAGTTTTTCTGTTAATTATCACCACACCTTATATGCTGAGCTGGCTTCATAGACAATACCTATTACTAGGATACTATATAGTTCTCACTGGAAATTATACTCAATCCTTCATCAGAGGACTTCAGCATAGATTATGCTGTGGGAGTATGCATGAATGTCAAAAATAACACCATATATAACAGATATTCTGATACTAATTCAATTTGGAAAGCATTTAGAGACTACAATTCCCCAGATTTTTTTGGAGGATAAAGTTTCAGGACACCTGATTTTGTCTGGTTGTCCATAAAGTTAAGGATGGACTGCTTCAGGTTTTTTTTTAGAAATTCCTGTTAATTCTCATTATTTTGACTGGTTTTTTTTCCTCAACCTCATTCATTCTAATATTAGTTCCTAAAGTGCCAAACAGTTGTATCATTGCATTAGTTCCAATCTAATGTGACTTATAAAAGTAACAGATTTTTTCTTTTTTATTTCAACATTTTGTAAATTCTTTATGTAATTTTATATTTTGTAAATTCTTTTTTTTTTTTTGTTTTTTCTCTTTATTTACTTATCCTTTTTTTTTTGGATTTCACTCTTATAAAAGCAGCCTTTTACAAAAGTTGACAGAAAAAGGGCATACTGTAGCTACAAGTCACCTCACTGCAATAGCTACAATAATTCAGTTAAGTTTTTTTTTCCTCTCAAATTGCAATGGTGCACATTGAGTATTGCGCTACATTGTTGAACAACTAATTCAAGCATGTCCTGGAGAAGAAAGTAATTAATATAATTAAATAGAATGTTTCACGGCACAAAATTGCCTTGCATACATTAATTAAAATATCAAAAAGTAAAACTCACCAGATTCAGTTTTGCCACATAACTAAATGGCATATTTCCAGAAAAACAGACAAAACACTGCATTTCTACAACTATTGAAGAGTTTATTCTTTCTGACACTTATCCAATAGAATCAGTCCTTGAGACAGCATGTTAGTCATACAGAATCCTTCTCTTTATACACACGCTCCAAACTGGTTATGCTCTGCACTTAATCTCTAATAGAATTCTGGAGTATGACAGAAGATGCTCTATTCTAAGCAACTAGCTTAGTCCTTCCATAATTCTTTGCAAAATAATAGATATTGTGAACTACTTATATCCAAATTTAACTTATAGAGCTAACAAACAAGAACAGTCCAGATGGGAATAGCATTTCACTCTCCTTGCAGAATACTAAGTAGTTCTAACCAGGCAGTGTTGCTACCAAGGCAAGTATTAGGACTTTTTTTCAAAATGTTTGATATACATGATCAGAGTAAGCATTTCTAAAATGAAAAATTTGTAGAGAAATACAAATACTTCCTGAAGGGAGTTAGGTCTCCAAGAAAAGACTGAATAATGCAAATGTGGCTGAGGCTCATCTAATGCATGATTTCTCCCAGAATTAATCCAAGGGAGGAAAAAAGATGACTGTCATGTATGATCATTGCATGCATTTTGTTGCCCATACATGCTCCAAGAAAACAGTCTAGTATCTGTGGTGATTTTCATGCTTAACAGTACAGTAAAGAATAGCTGCTCAAAAATCTTTTAAATTGTTCTACCTTAATGTATTGATAATGAAAACAGCCATGCATTCCTAGGAAAAACTTCTGACTGCTACATAATGGTCAACAATAAAAGAAGCCAGAAATGACTTAATAGAGGCTTTGTCTCAATACCGATATTAAAAAGGAGCAATTAAGACTTCTATAGAAATGTATCAAAGTGCTAAATAAATAAATATAAAGAGCTATGAGCAATAATTTTATAGGGTTCTCCAAATCTAACCCTCCTGAGAAACCTTAAGAGGGGAATTTAACATCCATTTTTGTTGAGGAAAATGGATCTTTCAGGCTTCAGCTCAAAGTACAAATAATCCTTGATCTGGAGTTTTACAGGGAATGCAAGTAGCTTGCCTTTTGCAAAAGTTCCAACAAGAGGAAAATTTCCCCTTCTTTCTCCAGGAAGATCTGTGGAAGGAAAGGAAGAGTAATTTCTGTTCTATAGGCTAGTTCCTCATTACTGCTGAATGTAATTCAATTTCATTCAAATTTCAAAATTCTATGAAAAAGAGTAAAGAAAGTACATTTCAGAGGAGCAAAAGAGGAGTAGGTTAATATACTCTACCCAAAGAGCTTATGCCAAATGCTCAAGCTATAACCAAGAGCTAACATATACCACCCTTGGATTCTTTCCTTCAACAGAGAAATTCAGAGAGAAAAGGAGAATTGGATTCTCTGTCTTTCCTTTAAAGCCCTGGTGAAAGAAAATTTGCAACTGAACGTTGCTAAAAGACTGCAATGTGAATACCTAGTACACTACTACAGCACACCTGCATTTTCCCTATGAGTGCACATATACAGCAAAATGCACATGTAATACCTGCTTCCCAGACACTGTAATTGTCACAACAGCAAAATCCATAGAGAAGCAGAAATCCAGTGTTATCCCAAAAGACCAATCTGCCCACATCAAACCTCATAGTTCTACCAAGATATCTAAGTCCATTCATCATTACAAGGAAAACTTTTCTGCGCTCATAAATCTTTATTGATTTTATTGTTCCATGGCTATTACTTGTTTCCCTGCTGTTCTTCCCTGTTGTGTTAAGTAATTCTGCAAAGCTGTAAATTAAACCATTCCTGAAATCAAGTGATAGTCCTAGTGATACAGGAAATCAAAATACATAAGGCAGAGTAAAGTCCTTTAAGAAACCAGAACACCATGGTATGAAGCATTCACTTTATTAATTACTTTGATGAGATAAAAGAGGAAAAAAAATTAAAATGAATCTACTTAAAAGCTACTGAAAACCAGGTACTGGAAGTGGTATAAATTGCTTTGATATCCAACAGCCATTAAAAGAATATGTGTATATAAGTGAGTGCACTTGAAGCATGATACAAACCAGTTTTTTTTTCTCAGCATCTATTCCTTCATATTCTCTCCTTATTAAGCAACAGTATTATTACACTTCTTGGTTTCGAAGAGAAAAATCCAGTTGAATAAAATTTATTCCTGCATAAAACGGTAACCACATTTGGGTCCACAGATGTAATTCCATATAACTTCCATAATATCCACCCAGCTCAAGCTAACAGGCTGCCTTCCAGACACCATGAAGCCAACACTCCACTCCATTGTGAACTCACTTCTTGTAAATGGACCCTAACCAGCATACAGCACAGAAGCAGGAAAGGTGCTAATGTGGAAGAATCTGATGATATGCCTGATATCATCCAATAAGGATTGCCTAGACAGTTTGATCCAGGTCCATAAAAAGATTTATTTTTCCAAACATCCAGTGAATGCGTTGCTTAGTTGATCCAGTTTACAAAGAGTATCTTTCTCATTACTGAAAAAAAAAGTTATTATAGACTCTTCACCTTGAAAATCCAACTATTTCATCCTTAAAAGCCAAAAGTAACATCAATAGTTAACTTTTTTCTAATTGATAATCAAGAGGCAAAATTATGATGACGAAAGTGTTCTCAGGCTCACACAAAAATGCCACTGAGAACAGGAAAACTCAGCCAGCAGTTAGTAGTCAATGTGAGTTAAGGAAGGTAATATAAAAGTTAGCCATAAACTTGTTTGGTTCATTTGGTTCAGGGGGTGGGACAAAATTGGGGATCAGTAGGCAAAATGATAAACTGCACTTTCTCCTTTCCAGTTGCCTCAGATACCTCATCTAATACCTCAGATGGATGTGCAAGCCTTATAGATAGAAACAACATGAACTTCCTAACTGAAGAACACAGGATGACTTGTATGCAACAGTTGCTCTCTGCAAGAGGAGTCTTCACAGGAGGAGGAAATAGTCTGGGGAATAACAGTTTCTCTAAGAAACAATGCCACTCACCATGTCTCTCCTCCTATCCTTGGACATTTTTTCAGTGACCAGAAAACAGCAATTATAGCATGCTACTTTCCTGCTTAGACACCTTGATTTAATCTAGCCTTATAATCAAACCCTTCATAGCTAAATCACTTGAGGAGGGGGCGTGGGGAAATGTTTCTCCATTTTAAAACAGATGCATCTACAGTACAGTGAAAGAACACTTTGCTAGAAGTTCAGGTAATTAAATAGCTCTGAGATGCATTTTTTTTTCTCTAGAACACATCTAATGATATCATGTTTACCACAAGACAAAATACAGTAACACTTTCACATTTAATGAGTACAGACCACAATAACATATTGTAGCATATCCTCAGCTTCTCACTGTAAGACTTCCTGGCTTTTTTTAATGACAGAGAAGAGGTGAAAACAAAGTATGAATTATACTAATATAGAAATTTGTTTTTTTACACCACTCCTGTATAAGATATTAAAAATATATTCAGTGCATTCCATGGAATTGGTAGGTTTTGTAACCAAATATCTTTATGGCATATTGTCTAAAATGAAAAACTTAACTAAGTTAATGTTTTAACTTAGGAGTGACAGTGCATCTGCCCCCACCATCCCTTCAGTTATAACAGCTGCTACAGAAATACAACAGAATACATTATAAAAGCACTGAACAATTAGTCAGGGCTTTAGCAAGCCAGGCTATTTTCCAAGGAGCAAATAAAAGGATGCTGAATAAATCAAATATTCTGTCTTTGGCTGCAGAACCAATGAGCAACCAGAGTAGTGATAAGCCAAACCCCTCATTACTCCAGAGCCCTTGCTGGCTGCATGCTCCCAAAGGATGCCCATTATTAACACATAAAATATTATTTAAGAGGTTATTCAGTGCGGCTCTTCAGCCTTCACCAGCGGGCTAGCTGAGAGTGCTTTAATGGGGTGTTATCATTTGTCTCTTGCCAGGGCAAAGGGCTCTGCTGGGAGGCCTCCCAGACTGCAGAACCCAAGATCTAACCCTGGTACTAACAACGCTGATTAATTAATTAATTGGCAAAGTTACTGATGAAAATATTATTGTTTTATGAATGTTCAACTCTAACGAGAAGGCCAATCTCACAGCTAGACATCAAACATGAATTCAGATGAATCATAAACTCCATCCATGCTTTTAAACCTGACCCAGGACAGTTTCCTAATAGGCAGTTAATTTATAGCTTGCTAAATGTATAAATTTTCTGTATCTCAAAACACACACACACACACACACACACACACACACATATAATAGAGCAAAGAAAAGGAAATACTTCAGAAAATATTAATTCCACACAGTAGAAGTTCTATATGGGAAATACATGTATATTTTGCCCATGCATGATGAACATATATGTGTTTTTATGATTATGTAAAGTGATTTGAATGATCGCATCTTCTTCCAGTGGCATGCTGCAATACATACAGGGATACAGACACATCACCACTTGTTACAATTTAAAGCAATTATAAAAAAGAGACATTGATATAAAGACTAAGCTTAGCCCTAACCTAAACTATATACAGTTATTTTCCCCACCACCAATTTACTCTATACAGGCCTTTTCCATTGCACACTCAAAGCAGAAACTGTAGAACTATGGTGTTAGAAATGAATCATACTACAATTTTCCAGAGTTTTGTTAAATAAATATTACTAGTTTTCACAGTAAGATGAATAATGTGACCAAAAAAATCCAGTAACTATCATTTGTAATAGCCATCTTTGTTTGTCTTTGATTTAATAGCTGTATTTTAATAATATTCATTTCACTATCTCACATTTATATCAAAATAAGGCTATCAGGTGAACTAAAACCAGATTTCTCACTGGAAACACTAATAATGAAACTAGAGTTTAAATATTATGTCAAGGCAAAAGACACTGGAGAATATCCTGATGTTTGAAAAAACTGAAAGCAACAGAAAACAGGTTTTAGAATGGCTTTTACATACTTGAATATCATTGGAAAGTTTTGGGGAGGTCCCAAACAAGCAGTGCCTACAAGGGGACTTAACAGTATTTCTGAGCTAGAAGTGTTCTGCAAAGAAGGGGGGGGCAGGATCTGAGGGAGAGAAGAGAAGAGAAGAGAAGAGAAGAGAAGAGAAGAGAAGAGAAGAGAAGAGAAGAGAAGAGAAGAGAAGAGAAGAGAAGAGAAGAGAAGAGAAGAGAAGAGAAGAGAAGAGAAGAGAAGAGAAGAGAAGAGAAGAGGGAAACATTTGGAAGCTGTTATTTTGCCAAAGCAGTGTTAAAAAGTACTGGCTGAAGAGGTGTTCAAACTTAGTTATCAATTTATTACTCAGGCTTATATTTTGCTTCAGTCACCACTAACTCTAAGTGGCATGCCCATCATTTCAGTAACCAGCTTAAAAAATTCAATAGCAAAATACAGTAACAGAAACCAAATTATATAATGCTGAGGAATAATCACACCAAAATTGTTAAACCATCACTTAGGTTGTGCTGAACTTTGTACCTTGCAGACGTTGTGTCAGTTTCTGATCAGCTAGGAATTCACTGAAACATGCAATTCATTGAAACATACAAGTTCGGTTTGGGATTTATTGAAACATGCATGGCTCCTAAACTTTTGCATGCAGCTGCAGCAGCAACATCAGCAAAGAGGATCTGAAGTCATGCCAGCAAGAAATGATAGAGGGAGGTAAGATCACAGGGGATGATAGCCTGCCACCAACTGTATCTTCTGACTTTTAAATATCTTCCTCTTCTCCCCCGCCCCCCACCATACATTTGCCTTCTGCATTTGATGATCGCTTGAACTAGGCTGAACCCCACCCCTTCCAACTTTTCACTCTTATGAATAGGTACAAGACCCAGCTCTCAGAAGCTCACAGGCAAATAAATATCAGGCCAAACCATTACCAAAATGAGAAACAGGTGGAAACCATTCCTCCCACCCAAAAGGGAGTAGGTTCCAGCCTGTCACATTGCACTGGTGGGAGAGAAAGGTGGAAGAATTTGAAACTTGATTTCAGTATATTACACATGCATTTGATACACAGCAATGACTGACATTCTTTTGGAATAGCCTGGTTAGCTTTCCTACAATAAATCTGGTTTTCAGAATGTGAACGTCTTCGGAAGTCTATTCTTACAGTTGTTTCCTTAGTAGTCTAGACACTCTTCATCCACACACCACACACATCCACACCCATCATTCACCCAGGAAAACAAAACAAAACAAAAAAGAAAGAGTTAAAATTCCATAGCACATTGTGGAAAACCATACGCCCATGCCACCAGCTAAACATATAGGGTATAAATAAATAAAGGACAGTGGCTAGGCACAGTTTCCTTAACTAAGTTCTCAACAGAGTAGGGCTGGAGTCTCTGCTCTCCCCTGACAATACTCACACCTATCCCAAACTCATCCTACCCAAGTAGTGGCCTTCATGCCCACATGACATTACTGAAGTGTCTTCCCTTCAGGAGTACCACTGCTCATGTCATCCTCCCCTAAATATAGCTCCGCTGGGGAGACTCTACTGGCTGAATAGCTGTAATTACTCCAGATGAATCAAAGGATCTGGCAAATGAGGACTTACGGAATTATGGAATGTTGTGCATGAATGGAGCAGAAGGTTGGCTACTGACTGCAGTAGGAGCAGTATGTGATGGAAGTAAAGCATGCATAAGAATAATTGGATACTCTGCAGATGGTTTAACACTGAGCCGGGAGTAAACTTTCAATCTGGAAAATAAATGAAGCATTCAAAGATACACTTTCCTATACTGTATTCAGAAGTTATATTCCACAAACAAAAATGCAGCATACATATTCTATCACTGTTAACAACAGTAATGATCTGAGTATGCTTAGAGAAGAGTACTCATCTTGCACTCATGTGGGGGCAACACCTTAATACTCTGTTAATTTTTAACTCCTGCCAGGTTCCAAAGCTACAACCCTATCCCTCTGTGGATAGCTAAATATAATTTAATAAGATGCCCTTGCCCTCAGGAGATGGGTTTTCCTATAGCATATGGAAAATGATGAAAGCTTCATCCACGTAATGGAAAATATAGTTCACCTTTCTACAACTTATCACTTCCTTCATGTGTCTCGTGAAGAAACTCAAATGAAGCTTTGCCTCATGGGAAAATTACTTTACAGAATAAGTTTCACCTCAGAATAATTAAAAATTCCTAAAACAATGGCTATTTTTGCTTTGGCTTAGGACAACACTAGCTGAATAGGGAATAATGACATGGAGTAACGTTATCAAAATTTCCTATTTAGACATGCTGACAAATTATTTCCATTGTATCCTGGCATTTTATGAAAGGTGGCACAGCCTACAATTAGGGGTAAGGAGCAGACACCTACATTTTAACTGCTTTATTTATCATATCAAATGTCAGTTTATCTAAGTGAAACTTCATTTTCAAATAGCTGCTTGTGTATCAAGTTTCTGTCATCAATACAATATATTACATATTGCCAGTAATTATATATGCAAGAATTCTTTTTGTTTAATTTTTTGTTACACATGCTTCTAAGAATTAAATCCTGAGTTTGATATAGTTACTATGCCAATAATTTAGAACAGTCATTTCAAAATATTTCCCCTACCAGTTAAGTTGGTTCTAATAAAGACATTGTCCAACTGTGGCATTTGGATATCTTCATTAAAATCACAAGCTGTAGCTACTCTAACCAGGGTTGGAAACACAACAACTGGAACACCTTATGTTTTTCAAAAAACCTGGAAAAATATACAAAAATGTCACAAAAGAAAATTCTTAGGCAAGATACTATGAAATTTGGTGCTTTTAAAAAAATTATCTAACCTGTACCATTTTATACACATAAGATGTCTTCATACAATTGAGCACACAACTGAGCACACAACTGTCGACAGGGATTTGGCATCACCTGAACGTTGCTGGTGAAAGATGTGCCTTAATGCTCATGTGATAATGTTCTAGTATTAGTAACACCTGTGAAACTATGGATGATACCACTGAAAAATTATTCCTGTGACCACAACAGGGAGCCCTCCCTATTCATAAGTTGGCATATTGCATTCAATGTGTTTGCAAGCATTTTAAAGAGATGTAAAAGTCAATTCAATATGCAAATCTAAGAAACACAGAAAGCTGTTTTATACTAAACCAGACCACTGAATCATTTATTTTATGACTATCTATACTGCCAAGCTAAGCCTCTCCAAAATTTCAGTCTGGAACTGGGAATTGTTTACACATCAAGAATGAGCAACAGCCTCTTCCCAAAGGATCATTTTATTCCTTTTAATAATAAACACAGGGACACAAAGACTAAGATTTGAATACCAATACATAACAGAAAATTACTGATTTGCTGAGATGCAAACACCTCACAGTAGAAAGTCATGTAAAACCCTGTACATAGGGGCATAATATAGCGACTGTATCTTTCTGGTCAGAGAGCTTAAGGGAAGGTAGGCTATATATAATTATAATATATAATTCTAACAGTGAAACGTTTACAAGTATAGATAGGCTTCCTATCAAATCAGTCCTGTACTACTACATCTACATTTAGGTAAAATATGGTTAGGAAATGTAAGTGCCCTGTGACTCATTTTCAGATAGACCATTTTTGAAAATCCCTATTAGAGTGTTACTTCTTTTTCTGCTGATTTACTCATCTTCTAAAGAGCAGGAAGCATGAAATATACCAATCCCTCCATTCAGAAAATATCTATCTTCTCTTGGATGCAACATTTTTGTTATAAACCTAAGCACTATAAAATTCTATAGGCCCTTGAGGGGAAAAAGCTAGTATTCTTAAAAAATCATTTGAAGGAAGATTTGTGCTAAATAAACATTGCAATGTATAAATGCATATGCACACACAAATTACACAGAGAAGACTTTTTGTACTTTCAAAACCTCCCATTTCAGCAGAAAATGTTAAGAACATGGCAATTCCCTGCAGTCAAGGGGCTACAAATAGGTTTTATTTAGATTCAACTGGGCCCCTTTAAAAAAAATACACACCTTTCACAAAGAAGCCTGTAGAAGTAACTCATGTACTTTTCAATTCTACTAAGTAAGCTGCAGAGAATACTGTTCAGCTACACTCTGGAAACCTAAACTATTGGCAACTATCAAAAGCCCAAAGGAAAAAAGGCACCACTGGCTGTTACTTGGATGAATGAGACCTGATTCTCTGCAGGGTGAATCACTTTCATAGTCATAACTATACAGCCATAATTTGCCAAGCTATCCTGCTGTGCAAAGTGCTAATCAAATAATGCTTGTTTACAAATAAACCTCCAAATGGTATCAAGTGGCCACTGGTAAACAAACTCAAGTCCCCTTCCAAATTTCATTCATGCCTTACAGAATAAAGCAGCTGAAAATGGCAGGGAAGCAAAGACTATGTATCAAACTAATTCATCAGGTATTTCTCAACCTTCCCTTCCCTCTTCCAAATTTCATTGTGCCATTTCAAGATAACAGTCTGCTCAATTCCACTAAGTCAATCATTCCTGTAGTCTGAGTATTGACTTTGTAGGATGTGACCAGAATTATTGTCATTTTGCCTCACTAATTAAATCCTAAGGTGACATAAATGAAAAGGCTATGGACTTTGGCCACACTCATGGTTCAGCAGCTCAGAGTGCTTCTCAGTGGCAAAACACTGTCACAATGAACACATAGAAACTTCAGTTTATAATACATTAGTTATGTAACTATGAGTAACACAGAAGATTTTAACTGGAGAATTGCTAGTAAAATGATTCCCCAAGGAAAGAGAGTTAAGCTTTCCATCCACGCAGAAAAAGATGCTCAAGATTCCCTTCTAGTCCCAGGAACACACTGTTACAGCAGCTGAGTTTTTCAACTATAATTACAGCTTTTGGAACTATAATTAGTAGTTATTATTATTACTACAATTTATATCACATTCTTTCTCTAGCAGTTTGAGGAGGCTTACATAGCAGTATCCCTTCATTTTATCTCTACCACCAACCCCGCAAGGTAGGCTGGGCTAAAAAAGAAAAACTGATCCACAGTCACTCAGAGTGTCCATGGTTGGGGATGGACTAGAAGTCTCCAAGTCCTACACCAACAGCTTAACCATTATACACACTGGTACCCATTACGGCCAGAAAAAACCAACTATTTCAAAAACATGTTCTCATAAATAAGCATTGCTGCCTGCCTAGAACTTCAGTTCGGTTAACGAAGTGTCATAATGGTTTGGCATAAAATTTTGGCAAAACTCTCATTTGAAATAATGGAAACCAGAACAAACCATACTGTAGTTCATTCTCATCTTTTTTTAAATCTACATGAATGGGCAAACCTAGTTATGGTATTATTCCACTTCCATAGGGCACTATATTTAAATACTGGAATAATGAACAGTCCCAAAATAAGATAAGAGTGTGGATTAAGTGTCCTTGCCCTGAAGAATTCAGTCTGCAGCATGTCAGATATGCCAAATTCTCTCAACAGTTCAAATGATAGTACTCAAACATAAAAATAATGTTAACTACATGTTATGGATATGCATTGGTTTCAGCACAAAACGTGGACCCTGAAGTTCAATGTAATCATTTGGAACCTATTTTGATTTCACCAGGTAGGCAAGAACAGCTCTGTACCTGTTCTGTTCTGCTTCTGGGGTTCAACTGAAGCTCTGTTCCCAAGTATTTTCCACTGCTCTGGGATGCTGTATAGATTGGTGTTATAGCAGCAATACTCCTCTTTTTATTGTTTGCACAAAGCATCATTGTAGAGAAGGCAGTCTGAGAGAACAAAAGGGCTTACCTTCAAATCAGAATGATCTGTATGATCAAAGCATTATCAGCTGCCTAGACCAATCATCTTAAAGCAATCTGATGAAGTGATATGAAAAACTGAGATGCTTAGTTTTACCACTAGTTACTGTTGCCATTCTCCCAAACAGAGCAGTTCTGTGATCACTAGGTGATCTAGCCTAGTGACCAATTTATTTCTAGGAAAGCAATCATCATGTTCAGGATAATGGACATAGAATTCATTATGAACAATAAAATGTGCGAGGCTGATGCAGCCCAACAGAAAATTCATATGTTTAGTACCACAGAATACAGAATGAAAGAAAGGGATAGAAGGGCACCTGGGGATGGAGGAAACACCAGTACCCAAGTTATAGGCTTACCGTCCTCCAATTTTCATATTGTTGTTTTATATTATTATTACTACTTATCAGATTTACATCCTGCCTTTTCACCCAGAAAGGGTGTTCAAACTGGCCAATATCCCAACAAAAACAAATAAAATACAGATGCAAGTATTACAGTGCTATTTTCCCCATTAGATCTTGCTGTATTTCATGGAAAGAGAAAAAGGAGGGTCAGCTATTAGAAAAGTGTTAACCATATGCCTCTTTTGAGTGACAAGAATAGGGGTTTGCCACACAATGTGGTATGAAGGTGCTGCAGTTTTTCTCTAAAACGTGGCACTTGAGAGCCTTATATGGAGATGTTAGTACCTCTTAGAGCTCAAATTTGGAAGAGATGTGCTGATAAAAAGAACCTGCAAGCACATCACTAGTGTTTATAGTACAGGGTAAATAATTATATCATACTAATTTCATCCAGATGAACAGACCACAATATGTTATATAAATCACTTTCAATATTAGGTGTTTATTAACTTATTTTATCTTGAATTCAGCTGATCACAACTGGAAAGAAGACTACTCTTGACAGTTTAGACTTTGTATCATTCAGTCCAAAAAAAGTTCCTGATCCAAAATCACATGTGAAATTAATACTGTGGAATAACCAAAAACTTGAAAATAGTAGGGAAGGTATTTTGTTGGAATGTTCAGGCCAAACAAAGGATCAATATTCTCAATCCTTGATTTCTAATGGTTGTTTCAAAGACTTTGAGAGACTGAATTTTGAACATGACTTATTTAGGATCTTTAACCCTTAAGGGAAACCAACAATCCAATGTTATAAGGATTGTTTAAAAAATAAAATGAAAGCTCGCCCTAGTTATATATCCGAATTGTGGAATGAAAAACTCAAATGTCAAATTTTGCAGAATCAATGGGTCCAGCTGCTAAGAAATTTAAACTATACTTATTTAAAAGTGAAATTAATTATCAGAAAATATGAAGTTGTGTTTATAGGACCCCTCAAAGAATGTTTTAAAAGGGTTGGATATTCATTTTGTTTGTTCTGCCACTGTAAGAAATTTGAAGGCTCTTCAATAGATATAATCTGGTCTTGTCCAGCTATGGCCTCAGTTTGGTTTCAAATTATTACATAGGTCAATACATTTTGGAAATACAATTTTGGCAAAACTCTCATGACCTTTACGTGATATTAAACTATATTCCGAAAACATCGATTCTGTCATCTTATGAAGAGCTTTGACTCTATTGAGCCTGGGGCACAGCCAAGAGGATAATTTTACATAAATGAAAAGAAACTTATCCTCTGATTTTAAGGAGTAGATTCAGGGTATGAGTCTGTTATCTCTTTCTGCAAAGGCTCTGTGTTCTAAAAAAAAAAAGTTTCTATATGGTCTAGATGTAATAAGCTTAAAGACTGAATTAATTCTATATGAATGCCTGTAGATAGTATATGGATCTCTTTCTCTTTTTTGTTAATTGGCTTTTTTCTCTTTTTTATTATGGTTTGTTTATCTTAATCACCACAATATATCTGGGTTTTTTTCCTTCCACCTATATTTATCTCTCTCAGAATTACAGGGTTTTTTTTTTTTTACTATTAAAAAAAAATTAAGTTAAAGTCTATAAAAAAACTCCTAACCAAAATCACTGACCCAGAAATGTGCTTAAAATTCAAGTCAACAAGAGGTCCTCTTCATTACATGCAAAGCTTCCCTAGGGTCCTTATCAGTGTCTCACAATCTTAGGAAATAAATTTCTTTTCCAGAAAAATCCTTTAATTTTCAGAGGACCAAAATCCACACTGAATGTGTCTCTTCTAATATGAAGCTCCCAACCTACATAAAAATCCATAAAAGAAAAAGCAGGCCACACAGAAGCAGAAAAGTCTATTCTGCTGCAACCATCTTGATGATAGAAGCTGAAGCCAGACAGATGAAAGGTCAATGATTCATGGGACCCTCAGCTGTCACCAACCCAAATGGACCCACTGCAGTCATGTGAGTCCTATTTTTCAGAGCCCCTTTCCTTGGTAAGTATAACACCCCTTCCTAGGCATAATTATAGGGTGTGCAGAATAAACCTTTGTTCACCCATGATCACTGCAAGAAAATATTATGAAAACTAGTCAGTCAGGGCACAAGGTGTTAGCAACTTTGTGCGGATGCTCTGTTCCAGAATGTTAGTCTGAACTGCAGCAGCACAGGAAAAGCTATTCCTGACCTCAGCATAAAGCAAGGGGAAGGCTTCATTGAGTAAATTTCATGATGCAAGAGAAGCCAGTCTGTTCTATACTATTTACCATTCTATCTAACCAAGAGACAAGAAAGAGGCACTATTAAAACCTCATTTTAATGCCCCAGGAACCTGCTCCTTAAAGGGCAAAAGGCACCCGAAGCACTGTTTGAAAAGGATCTGAGAGAGAAAGACGAAGTTCATACCCTTGCAAATCAGCATCATTGCAACCGGGGTGCATAGCCCAAAGGGCAAAGAAAGCATTCCTGAGCAGGTGCAGAGCGCATTCCATTTGCCCAAAGCCTCCCGCCGCCTAACACTAATTGGGGAACGGTTCCGAGACCGGAGGGGGATTCCGTTTCAGACAAGCTTCAGCCTCACAAAAATTTCCCCACCCTCACAAAAACGACGGGAAGGGCACAACTACCAGCAGTGGGGCTACTACAGCAGCGCCTTCCACCTTCCGACACACACGCCGTGAACCGGCCGCCGCCGCCGCCGCCGCCACAGAGCATTCCACCCCGGGCGGTGCAAGATGCCCCGGATGGAGGGCAATGAAACCAGCGAGGGGAAGGTCGGGTGGCTCTGCGGCATATCGCCCCTGCCTCCTGCGCGCGCACACGCATACACGCACACATACAAAGCCTCCTTATCCCGCTTCAGACGTGCGCTCTCACCTTCGCTCCCGGCCGCGCTGCCCAGCCCGCTCCGGAGCGCCCCGCCGGGCAGTAGCAGTAGCGGCAACAGCAACAGCAACAGCAGCGGCGGCAGAGACGGGCGGCAGGCGCCGAGCATCCTCGCTCTAGCCGCTCGGCTTGCTCCACTCTTGGGACCCGTTCGGCGAAGAGGCTGCAGCTGCTCCGTCTGCCTTGGCCGGGCTGCCCTGCCCAGGTCTCGGTGGAAACGCAGCGGGTCTTCCTTGGCGCGCAGATAGGTGGTTGCTGCTGTTACTGCTGCTTCTATTCCGGGTGGGGCAGCAGCTTTCCTTACACTGGCTGGAGCCCCCTCAAACGCCAAGAAGCGAGAGAGAGAGAGAGAGACCCGGCGGCCGGGGGGGCGGGGGCTCGCAGAGCTCCTTCACAACAGTCCCGCTGCGGCCAACTACCGCCACCTCCTCCTTGCCTCGGCGCGCAGACACCAGCAACGGTGGGTGGAGCCAAGATCAAATAAGCCACGCCCACCTCCTCCTGCTTTCAGTTCACCTCCATCCTTCGTAAATCATCGCTGCTGAAAAGGTAACACTAGGAGCGGGGAAGTGACAGAACGCCGGAGAACATCACTTGGATTTAAAAACGAGGCACATCATTAAGCATTTATATAGCCCTTTAAAATGATATTTACAGCGGCTCACATACTTCTTTTCTTGTAATCCTGTCTCCTTTCTTGTAAATAGGTCACTCCACCCCAAAATGCGACAAAGAAGCGAAGTTGAGGAAGAGTGCTTTGTTTAAGGCCGCCTGATGAGTTAATAGCAGAGAAAAAAATACATCAAGAGCACAGATGACCTTCTGAAGGAAACTGAAAAGCTCTTCAGTCCAGCTTCGCCTTTGACAGAATAATCTATCCAGTGCCTCTGAGAAGTCAACAAAGACATGAGAGTTCTAGGTTTCTCCGGCTGCTGTCCTTCAACAACTGGTAGTTAAAAAGCATGCTGCTTCTGAATTTGGTAGAAGTATACTGTAACTATTATGTTTTTGCACTGTGAACCTGATACTTTGTCTAATCAGCTTTTAAAGTTTTAAAACAAAAACACCACATCTTACACTATCATGGACTTTGTTGGTCTTCTCTGAATCTCCTGTCAATCATTGGGGAAGCCTGGATCTACCCTTTTGTCTAAAGTGAAATAGCTGAAAAGCTCTTCAGTCCAGCTTTGCCTTTGACAGAATAATCTATCCAGTGCCTCTGAGAAGTCAACAAGGACATGAGAGTTCTAGGTTTGTCTAAAGTGAAATATGGCCTTCCTCAATTCCTGGTGACTGTATGGATATATCCTGGTTGCTTCCTTGGTAGTTGTATATAATCTTCCAGCCTGTTTCTTCAAATTATCAAGTCTACCTGTAGTTGTTGATTTTCTGGTGGTCTCTCATCCAAGTATCAATCAGGGCTAGCTTTTTCAAGATCAGCAAAGGTCAGCTGGATGTTGCTACTGTTGGACATTGTTATGCATAATGAACAACACCCCCCCCCCAAAAAAATAATAATAATTTATTTCCTTCACACCATTAATAAATATGTGCCTAATTATTGGGTCTCTTTATCTATCTTTCTCAAACATGGAAAAAAACCCCCAAATTGTAACTGCTATATGTACTAGACTTGTTCCAGAGTTGTTTTAACTGCCCCTTTTGTATTTTTTGATAAGGGGGGGTTCTAAATCTAAATATGCAATATTTATCAGCAGGCATCAGAACTTGCATATTTATAAGCTGACAAGTCCAGTGCATTCTGGCAGGACTAAGTTACAACTGGACAGTCTACATGGGGACATATACTTGGGGGCTGTTTAAGAGCCAGTTGCAAGCATGACCCTAACCCTAACATGAGCCCTTTTTTCCCCTCTATTTTACCCCAAGACTTCCAGTTGTCTAGACCTTCCTTTCACTGAACTCATCTTCAGGCATACATCCTATGATAGTAGAGATTGTATGATTTCAATACTCATGCATAAGGAAGTTGAAATAATCCTTCAAATGTTTACTTGATGTATATTTATAGAGCTTGATAATATCCTAGTGTGTCATAAATTAGCCTTGCTTAGTATTATTCTGATGGTTGAAGTACCTTAATAAAAAGACACCTTTAGATTTGGACGACCCAATGGTTTATTTTAGAACAGAGTATACTCAAATAATCATCATCTTAATGCACTAAACAGTCATTGTTCTGCAGTTTATAATGCAAATATTTAAAAGTTTTGAACTGGTTCAGATAGAACATTGTGTCCAAAGCAGCGGACACTTTCAGACAGCTTTGCAAAATATCTCAACAGCAGGAAAAAGTATGGCTGAAAGACTCATTCTTGGTCATATTCAAATGAAAATGGCAACAAAGCAATGTATTTTAACAGTATTTATGGCACCTATTTTCCTTTTCATAATACTGTTACAATGCCAGTGAGCATAATTCAGCCAGAACTTAGTACTTTCAAATGTTATTAATTTCAGTAGCAGACATTTAAATATATGTTTAATGTTCACAATGAAATCAGTAGGACTTAACAGCACTATATCTAGGCAAATCAATACAGGGCAAAGAGCCAGCAGTGCTCACTCGCTCCCCCCTACTGGCATGCAAGGACAAGGCTATTCCATACATTTCTTTAATATTTTTATAACATGAAGCATGAACATTGCTGAATAGACCAGAAGTCTGTGACCAGAAATATGACAGAGAGATGTTTCACTTCTTCCTAGACAGCATTCCAGAATTCTTATGTATATTCTTGACTCAGAATTATTGCGTTCCCAATCATTTTCTAAATGATTTAGGGCACATAATAGATATCAGGACACTTAGAACTATTTTTAAGGCAGAAGGCTCAAAGTGAAATGTAACACTATGCTTCTTTTTCCTGGGAACCCACCACACAGGCTCACTTCAGCTGCATCGAAAGAAATTCAAAAATTGTCTTTTTTCTTAAAAATCGTTATCTACCTGCCTGTTGCTGAATTGCCAAGAAAGATGCATATCATGGCAGAGCTTCCCACAGTGCAGGGTTAAGTTACCAGAGTAAGGGAGGGGGGCCTCTCTTTCAGAATCCAAAACTCCCTAACAGCAAGAATGTACAGTTAAGAAGCACAAAATGCTTGAAAAAGCATACCAAATAAAAATTGGTGGGGTTTTTTTTTTGCTTTGTTTTGTTTTCTATCAGCTCTTTGATTTTCTTCAAAATTCAGAGACAATCATTTCTTACAAAACTAGCATTTGCAATAACATATAAAAATTGAGAACAAACACTGATTACATTTAGATTATATTTGCAAGAATTGTTTATAAACAGTTCCAGATATGAATGATCAGGGTCAGAGAATTTGAACATTTAATAATACACTTTTGTCAAACAGCCATATAAGTTACTGGAGAAGAAAAAAAACATATACTTCAACTACAGTATTCAAAGAACTGTAAGACATATTCACATTGTAAAGGTAGGACTGGTGACATGACAATTAAGTTGATATATAGTTGACTCAAAAATTGTACCCAGTATATTCTTCAATGGTTCCTCATCAAACTAGCATAAAGTATCACATAGGATGCCACAGTGTTGAGTCCTGGGCCCTGGACTTCAACATTTTTATGAAAGACATGTGTTACATTAATGAGGAAAAGTCAGAGTAGAACATTGCTGAATTGTATAAAGGTGAAATGGAAAGATCTTGAGTAAGAATTTTACCCAAGAATCAGTAAAAAATGCATATTTAGGCTGACTGTAATGCTTCAACAGTAACAAATATTCAGAATATTTTGGGATGTTTTATTAATTTATATAATGTTTTAAACCGTAAACTAAGTAAACTGATTTCTCAAGGTATCTTCCATCTAGAATGAGAAAGAACCCCTGGTCAGTGAGGAATTCAAAGTAAAGCATCTGTAGAGGAGGTCTGTATGTTCTGCTAACCCTGCCTGGTCAGGGTTATACCTCTGGATAACTGGTGTCACTGTTGAATCGCATGAGGCAGGAGATATGGAAAAAATGCCAGAGGAAGAAAATAACTACAACTAAAGAAGCTACCTTCTATCAAGAAGGTGGAAGTGCTACCCCATCTGGCTTACTAGATTGTCCATAGTAGCTGGGACCATATCTCTGAAATTTCAGGTGGGTCCAAGTCTTTCTCACTTCTGCTTGGGGAGATCGGGGACTTTCTGTGTACAAAGCAAAGCAAAGAATGCTTCCTTGCACCTTAGATCTACAACCCTGGGGTTAATAAGAAAGCACCATTACCCCCAGTGTACTTTTTTACACAGATCCAAACATTTGAAAAGAATAAACCTATTTGTGCTTTTTTTTATCATTGTTATTGATTTTTTAAAAAAAATAATAAAAGACAATATAAACTAAACTCAGAAAGAAAAAGAAAAAGAGAGAATAGACATTGAAAAAAAGAAGAAAGGAGAAAAGAGAAAAAAGAGAAAAGAAATATTTAAAGAAGTGATTTCCAATCTTCATCACAAGTATTCGTCACCCCAAAATAAATGTATTTGTATGTGAATATCCTTTAAAATCACCATTAGTGAATTTTAATCATGAAGATCATGATCATGAATTTCATGATCATGAAGATCAGCAGAAATGCTCAGGTTCCATGCAATCAACCAGGCTGTGCTAAGGGAAAGTATCAAATCCCCAAATATATATGCCAGTCGTGCAACCGTAGCAAAAACAAAAACAAAACAAACAAAAACAGTTTTCTAGTTCACACTGCATGAGTTAGAGATACTCCAACACACACTATTGCTTTACTGATGCTTAATCATGGAAAAGAGGGAAAGAAGGGACAGAGAACAGCCTGAGTAAAGTATATGCTCTCTTGGAAAAAGAACCACCACCAAAAAACCAGGTGCACCTAATTATTTGGGAATACGTCCCATTGTCCCAGGGCGATTTATTCTGATTAAACATGCATAGGCTTATAATATTCTCTGATCTGTTTCTCTTCCTCTTCATAAAACAGTAATACGAGATACATTTAAACCTTTGGAACTGCATTAGAAAAGTATTTTTTATTTTATTGTTGTTTCTGCTGCTGTTTTCACAAGGCATTCAGATACTAAAACAAATGTTTAACAATCCTTTTTTTCCTTGTAAAATAGTTTTGAAGAGAGTGTTGCACACCATTTCAGTTATTGCTGTTTCTTATAAATAAATTGATAGAGATAGAGATAGAGAGATATACTTCCTAAGACATAGTTTGCCCAGCTCTGTAAAAGGGTTTATTTTTGTGTTTTTCTGCCTTTGCTGTTCATTACAAGGTAGTCCACGATGAGTGGCAACTGGGTGGCCATTTTGAATTTCAGCACCGCAGAACAGGGTTTTCTGAGGGAAACTAAATGATGGTTGTACATACAATTCCCCTCTTCTTCACCCCCATTTTTTCTCACTCCTGAAATATAGCTGAAATAAAAGAAGACTTTTATTTGTGAAACAGCTGAGGAGTGTTCTATATTCAAATAGTCTGATCAGTATGCAGAAATTCAGAATTGACTTCTAAATTATTTTCCCCTCTCCATTTTTCTTTGAATTCTTGTTTGTGCATATTGCTTACATTCTTCTGCTTCTAACTAATTTAAAATGCTTCCCATTTAGTATCATCACTTTATTCCCTTGTCTAAATGGAAAAACAATATCTTGCTAATTAATTGGATGGTTGCATAAGACTTTCTACACAGAGATTTCCTGCTATATATGGATGCTATTCTTTATTATGATCTATTGTACTGGGTTGTAAATGTTGCTCCTAAGAGCTGAGGCTTTCTCCATGAGATGATTATGAAAAGAAATGCAGTGGATGTTTTTCTAATCCTCTGCTCTGATGTTTGTGTTAATTCCAAATGAGGTGACCCAGATGGTTTTTAACTCTCTTGAGATGAGGTTGAGGTATACAACACACACTGTCTTCTATTCAAAATCTTTTATGAAGCATTATCTCTGATATTCTTTGGGATTCCCTCCTAGTAGATTCTTATGAGTCTCATCCCTTCCAGGCTTCAAGAAAACTTTAAAGATCTTCCTGTTCCATTTTACACAGGAGGAGGGTGCTCTGTGATTTGAAGATGGGGTTGCAGGCACATGCTATTTATACTCATATATGTATTGAGAGCCTTTCTGAGGTTGTTATATATTTATAAAACATATAAGCTTTTAGGAATGAGTGGCATACAGGTAAAGCAAGTAAATAAATATGTACTTTAGGAGTTCAGCATGTTGAAAAGTACAGGATGTTATGCCATACCAAAAAGGAAGAATTTCTGATTTATTGAATTCTGACTTTACACCACCCAAACATTGACTAGAAGTTTACATTTGCAGCTATTTAATTGTTTGACTTCTTATTTCTGAACATACTGTTGTAAATGTTATAAATCTTAGAACATATTATATTTTTAAACATGTTTCACATTTTGAGAATATTAATGGATTATGTTCCAGATCCTCATTTACCGGCTTCTCCTTTTTTGGCTTTTTTGACATTGTCATCTACACGTATCACTTTATACTACCTAGGGTTTCAAGAATAACTTTAATGTCAGATTCTCCTTTTATCACCCATGAAAACATGCACTTCACACAGTAAGGTGCATCCACAAGTTCTTTTAAGGAGAATTAGTTAGCCTTTCAGACACTGTAATTTACTGCTACTAATGTTTACTATTAAAGCTATTAGTAAATCATAATGTCTAAAAGGATTTGCTTCAGATACTGCATTATGGTGCTTTTCAAATCTTTCTGGTGCCCATAGATCTAAATTCCAAGAAGTTCTCAAGTGGAAGGTACATTATGGTGTTTCATGAAAAGCCAGAATTAGGAAAATGATTCCTGCCTCATTTGAGTGCTTTCTGAATAAGTGTTGAAGCTAAAAAAATGTACTTACAAATAGTAGAAAATATAATCATCACAGTAAATGTAGCAAGTACTTATTCGTTTCTATTTACAGCGCTTCCCTGATCAAATGCAGAAAGGTAATCTAGTTTGGCTCTTATGAAAAGGATGATGAAGAAGGCTTGTGGAAACCACCAGCTAGCTAGTAGGGGCTGGAGTCCATTAGGAGTGATGGACCAGACAACAGTTAATGGTAAACAAAACATGATGAAGTTGAATATGACTCAGATTAATCAAACAAATCTGGAACAAAAAACAGGATTTAAAAGTGTTCAGAAAACCAGATATTTAGGAATTGAGATTGTGGAGAAAAATCAAGATCTATTTCAAAATAATTATATTAAAATATGGAAGGATATTAAGCAAGATTTAATAAGATGGGAAAATTTGAATATATCCCTGATGGGAAGAATTTTGGCAATTAAAATGAATATTTTACCAAGAATGCTCTTTTTATTTCAAAATATACCAATAAAAATAACAGATAAAACTTTTAAAATTTGGCAAGCAGATTTATCTAAATTTATATGGAAAGGGGAAAAAACGAGAATCAAATACAGATCTCTGCAAGATAGTAAGGAAAGGGGAGGTTTTGGTGTACCGGATCTGAAATTATATTATGAGGTATGTGGTTTAATTTGGTCAAAAGAATGGAGCACCTTAGAAAATCAAAGATTACTAAAGTTAGAAGGCCATGATTTAAAATTCGGTTGGCATGGTTACATGTGGTATGACAAAATTAAAGCAAATTATTTAATAATCATAGTATTAGAAGATCCATTCTAAGAATTTGGAATAAATATAAAATGATACTAGAACCAAATATTCCATTATGGGTATCCCCCCAGGAAGCTTTTGGGAGAAGAGAGAGTAGTACAAATTATAATTGGTTAAAATATAAAGAATTACTAAAATACGAAGAAAATAAATTTACCTTGAAAACAAGGGAAGAATTAGAGAAAAATGGATATCAGTGTCAATGGTTTCAATATATACAATTAAAAGAACAATTTAAAATAGACCGAAAAAACTTTAGATTTTCAAAGGAGCAATCCTGGTGGGATATCCAAATAGAGGGTACCAACAAACATCTAATTATGAAATTATATAAATTTTTATTACAAATTAAAATGGAAAATATCAAATTTAAAAATTGTATGGCAAAATGGGAAGAAAATTTTGGATATAATATTCCATATGAAAATTGGACTAAAATGTGGACAAAAAGTTTAAAGTTTACATTAAGTTACAGTTTGAAGGAAAACTTTTTTAAAATGATGTATCGTTGGTATATCACTCCAGATATTCTTTCTAAAATGTATAAAATGTCTCAAACCGTTGTTGGAAATGTAGGGAAAAAAAGGGTACTCTTTATCATATCTGGTGGACTTGTGTAAAAGCTGAAAAGTATTGGTCAGAAATACACAATATTATTCAAAAAATTCTGGGAGTAAACAGTAAAAACACCAGAAATGTATTTACTGGGACTTATAGATGAAGAATTGGGAAGGACCCACAGAAAGCCTCTATTATATTGGATTATGGCAGCTCGTATAATTTATGCTACACATTGGAAAGAAGAGATCATCCCAACAATTGAAGAATGGTTACTGAAGGTTTTGGACTTAGCGCAAATGGCAAAGTTAACGGACCAATTAAAAGATAAAGATGTGGATAAATTTATGGAAGAATGGTTCCCTTTCTTGAGTTACATAGAAGAATCACAAAATATAAAAATAACTGATACTTAATGCAATAGCAATATAGAAGTGGAATAAGTGTATAAAATAGTATAATGAGACAAGAAAATAGTAAATTAATAGTAATAGATTCACTGTGAAGAGATTCGGAAATCGCTGTATGTATTGTTCTATGTGTAATTTTGTAATTAATGTTAGTATATGTTATGTGTTTTATGTATATAAGTTTATTTATAATTGTATGTTTATTTGTTTGGGTTTTTTAAATAATAAAGTTTGGGGGAAAAAAACAGTTAATGGTAAAATCCAGTCCAGATTTCCTCAGTACATATTCCACATATTAAATTCAAAAGGGGAAATATACAGCCTTGCCCCCCATCTTTGCCAGCCTGAAACCATATTCCACGCACACTGTGACTGTCTGACCTGTGTATAGGTTTCACTTGAAGACAATGAGTTATTCTTATATTCACATTTTTCTAACCACGTTCCAAGGCATAACATGATCAACACAATGAAAGGCCCTTCTATAATTCATAGGCTATGATCATACTTCTTTTTGGTATTCTTTGGCTTTCTCAGTTATCCAGCAATAAAGTCTCATGTTCCATGGCATTTTCTAAAACAAACGTCTAGCATCCACACAGGGCTGTAATCTGCACTGGATGATCCTAAACATTATTTTGCTAGCATGTGAAATTAAGGATATTATACAATAATTTGCACACTCAGTGTCCTTTCTTTGGTATTGGTATGTAGATTGATCTCTTCCAATCTGTAGGCCACTATGTCATTCTCCAGATTTGCTGACATAGCTTGGTTAGAACTTTTCTTGATTATTCTTCTCTTGCCTGCCATATTTCTGTAGCCTTCTGGTTTGGTAATGACCAGAGTACTGATCTACCTTCATGTTCTATTACTAGAGGTTCTTGTAAGTTAGGGAATATCTTATGAGAGATCTTGGATGCTCACATTTCTGCTATATAGAATTTCACTATACTCATTTTATTTTCTTGGAGTCAGTTAATATCTGTCCATTAGCATCCTTTAGCATACCAGTCAAGGTTGGAAACTCTAGCTGTGTTCAGAGATGTTTTGGAAGACTTTCCTTGTTTTTTCATGTCCGTTTCCATCTTTAATGTGTTTACAGATGTTGTTATAATACTGCTTCTTGACTTTTCTAACAGCTCTCTGAAATTCTTTGTTAAGTTCCTTCCTGAGATCTTTTTCTTTCTGACATCCAGCTTGCTTTACTCTGTTTCTTGATTTTTGGTAGTCTCTTTTTACATTCATCCCTCGAATTTGTTTAAGTTTATTCCACAGTTCCTCTGACTCCCAATCAATGAGGTTCATAAATTCAAAGCAGTTCCTGATATTCTCCTTGAAAATGGGGGGGGGGGGGGGGGGGTTATGATCAAGATCATATTGTAGAACTTGGTGGACTTTCTTCTTCTACTTTAGCTTAACTTGGAACCTACACATGAACAATCTGTGATATGTTCCACAGTAAGTTCTTCCACCTCCTTCCACCAAAAATATAGTGAAATACTGTAAAGAACATGCTAATAGCAGTGCTCTTAAAAAGTGCTGTACTTGCAGATAAATTGTGAATTTATGCAAAAACATGCCTTAATACCTGGTAAAGAATCTGCTCCCCACCTGCTATGCTAGAATCCAAAATAGTTTTCCAGTGCATTCGGAAAGTATTCAGACCCCCTTCACTTTTTTCAATTTTGTTATGTTGCAGCCTGATACTACAATCATTCAAATTCATTTTTTTTCTCATTAATCTACACTCAGTACCCCATAATGATAAAGTGAAAACAGAATTTTAGAAATGTCTGTAAATTTATTAAAAAAGAAAAACTGAAATATCACATTGGCATAAGTATTCAGACCCTTTGCAACAACACTTGAAATTTAGCTCAGGTGCCTCTTGATCATTGCTGAGCTGTTTCTACACCTTGATTGGAGTCCACGTGTGGTAAATTAAATTGATTGGACATTATTTGGAAAGGCACACACCTCACTATAGAAGGCCTCACAGCTGACAATGCATACTGTACCAGAGCAAAAGCCATGAGGTCAAAGGAACTGCCTGCAGAGCTCAGAGACAGGATTATTGCAAGGCACAGATCTGGGGAAGGCTACAAAAAAATTTCTGCTGCACTGAAGGTTCCCAAGAGCACAGTGGCCTCCATAATTCTTAAATGGAAGAAGTTTGGCACAACCAGGACTCTTCCAAGAGCTGGTCACCCAACCAAACTGAGCAATCAGGGGAGAAGAGCCTTAGTAAGAGAGGTGACCAAGAACCCGATGGTCACTCTGACTGAGCTCCAGAGATCCTGTATGGAGATGGAACAAAGTTCCAGAAGAACAACCATCACTGCAGCCTTCCACCAACATGGGCTTTATGGCAGAGTGGCTAGACAGAAGCCTCTCCTCAGTACAAAACACATGAAAGCCCGCTTGGAGTTTGCAAAAAAGCACCTGAAGGACTCTCAGACTGTGAGGAACAAGATTTTCTGGTCTGATGAAACCAAGATGAAACCAACTGTTTGGCTTCAATTCTAAACATTATGTCTGGAGGAAACCAGGCACTGCTCATCACCTGCCCAATACCATCCCAACAGTGAGGCATGGTGGTGGCAGCATCATGCTGTGGGGGTGTTTTTCAGCAGCAGGTACTGGGAGACTGGTCAGGGTTGAGGGAAAGCTGAATGGAGCAAAGTACAGAGATATCCTCAATGAAAACCTGTTCCACAGCACTCAGGACCTCAGACTGGGCTGAAGATTCACCTTCCAAAAGAAGAACAGCAGAAAATCCCCCAATCCAGGTTTGCAAAGCTTGTTGCATCATACCGAAAAAGACTTGAGGCTGTAATTGCTGCCAAAGATGCTTCAACAAAGTACTGAGTAAAGGGTCTGAATACTTATGCCAATGTGATATTTCAGTTTTTCCTTTTTAATAAATTTACAGACATTTCTAAAATTCTGTTTTCACTTTGTCATTATGGGGTACTGAGTGTAGATTAATGAGAAAAAAATGAATTTGAACGATTGTAGTATCAGGCTGCAACATAACAAAATTGAAAAAAGTGAAGGGGGTCTGAATACTTTCCAAATGCTATATATATACGTGTGTGTGTGTGTGTGTGTGTGTGCGCACGCACGCATGCGCACACATTGCAGGTAGTTAAGACCAATGGAGTGGAACTACCAGTGGGCCATATAGCAGACATAGAAACCAGCTATAAATACCTTGGTGTCCCACAGTCACATTGGAACCATGAGGAGGAGGCAAGGAAGACAGCAACATCCAAGTACCACCAAAGGATAAGACAGGTCCTGAAGAGCCAGCTCAATGGGAAGAACAAGATCCATGCCATCAACATGTATGCCCTGCCAGTCATCAGATACCCTGCCGGTATAGTAAGCTGGCCAAAGGAAGACATGGAGGCTGCTGATGTGAAGACCCAGAAGCTCCTCACAATGTATGGAGGTTTCCACCCCAGGTCCAACACCCAGAGACTGTACACCAGGTGCAAAGAGGGCGGGCGGGGCCTGATGAGTGTCAAAGCCACTGTCCTGGATGAAACCCGGAGTATCCAGGAGTACATCAGTAAGATGGCACCCAAAGATGAGCTGCTGAGAGAATGCCTCAGGCAGCAGCAGACAAGGCAGGAGGTTCAAGCAGAGGAAGTGCCATGGCAAGACAAGCCCCTGCATGGGATGTACCATCGACAGATAGCTGAGGTGGCTGACATTGGGAAATCCTATCAGTGGCTGGAAAGGGCCGGACTAAAAGACAGCACTGAGGCACTGATCATAGCAGCACAAGAACAGGCACTAAGCACCAGATCCATAGAAGCAGGGGTCTACCACACTAGACAGGACCCAAGGTGCAGATTGTGCAAAGAGGCCTCAGAGACAGTCCAACACATAGTGGCAGGGTGTAAGATGCAGGCAGGAACAGCGTACACTGAACGGCACAACCAAGTAGCTGGCATTGTGTACAGGAACATCTGCACAGCATATGAGCTAGACCCACCCAAGTCCAGATGGGAGATTCCACAGAAGGTCATGGAGAATAAAAGGGCTAAGATCCTGTGGGACTTCCAGATCCAGATGGACAGGCATGTACTGGCCAATCAACCAGACATCATGGTAGTAGACAAAGATCAGAAGACAGCGGTAGTGATAGATGTAGCAGTGCCAAGTGACAGCAACATCAGGAAGAAGGAGCATGAGAAGCTGGAGAAGTACCAGGGCCTGAAGGAGGAAATCGAGAGGATGTGGAAAGTCAAGGCCAAAGTGGTCCCAGTGGTGGTAGGAGCACTTGGGGCCGTGACTCCTAAGCTGGAAGAATGGCTCCAACAGATCCCAGGAACAACATCAGAGCTCTCTGTGCAGAAGAATGCAGTGTTAGGAACAGCTAAGATACTGCGCAGAACCCTCAAACTCCCAGGCCTCTGGTAGAGGACCCGAGATTGAGGAAGACACATACCACCCATAGGGGTGAGAAGGGAATTTTATATATGTGTGTGTGTGTGTGTGTGTGCATTGCATATATGCTAGTGCATTCCTCTAGATTGACTAGAAAGTGTGTGTATGTATGTATACATATATATACTTTCCAGTCAAGCTAGAGGAATTTCCACTTGATAAAGTTTTTAGCCTAAAATAAAATCTTTTGGATGTCTGGTTTTAGGCTAAACCCCGTGAGAATATTCTCTTCAAGGTACGGGGTCAAACAGTTGCAGGTCCAGCACCACAGAATGCTCCCTGTGGAGCATGTTTTTTTAAAAAA
Source organism: Liasis olivaceus (assembly GCA_030867105.1). NCBI lineage: Eukaryota > Metazoa > Chordata > Lepidosauria > Squamata > Pythonidae > Liasis > Liasis olivaceus. The sequence continues at coordinate 65,689,164 of CM061351.1, forward strand.
ATCAAATTTCAGACTTAGGTCAAATCTTGTCCATTAAAGTTTTGGTTCTAATTTATGGTCTCAGAGCTCTGCCATGCTGTTAATGGCAGACTGTTGCAGCTGTACAAAAATGGGAGGAGAAGGAGGGGGTATGGGGGAAATTAAGTTCTTTGCAGGCATAAAACCACTTGCTGCCTGCTTGCACAAAATTTCTGATGGGAGGGGAGAAGGGGAGGAATCCACAGGTCTGCCCGTAACTGAATGAACTTTACAATCAAACCAACATCAGCCATCCAAATCACTGCTTTTGGAATGGGTGGCACATTCATGAGGGCAGGGCCATTTGGGCATTGATTAGGTAGCACAGAAGGATGACTGGAGAAGAAGACATGCATGGAGCTGTAAATTGTCATGCAAGTTGTATCCGCTATCATGTGGTTTATATGTTAGTCATAGGAAGCCCAAAGCTTTTGTTCTGAATCTCTTTTAGATTCACCTTTGAATCAAATCAGGAAGCCTGTGATTCACCTGAGAAGGTTAATTTCCACATTGTCAATTCAAGGCATGAACTGAAATTTGTGGTTGGTGTACACTCTTATGCCAGATAGTTAGCTCAATATTTTGTCAGTATCAAGGGAGATCAACAGCCTCGTATAAGAAGCTAATTTTTGAGTTCATATATATGAAATAAAACACCAATGAAGTCTGGCATGCTACTATTTACTTCTGTTCATTGTTCCATTTAGGGAGCCCAGAACTCACAAGTCCTCCTGTTGGTTTGATCCTGCTCATTAGTGCCTGTTCAATAACAACATCAGCTGAGAACTTGTCATAAATGCTTACTTATATGCTTAATATGTAAACCTAGTTGTACAGTGGTTTCAAGGCTCCAATTCTGGCAGAGGTACATATACTGTCCAGATGTACATACTGTAAGCTGCAGCAATAAAGTATTGAAGCATTTCTCTTGGAGAATGCAGGTGATAATCTGAGTTTCCTTTCTTAACATGTCATTTTCTAAATCTATAGAAAGCAAGTCCCCCTCATTTTTGTTTTCTGTCATGTCCTGTTTCATCCAACCAAGAAATTGCATGGTTCATGACCCGTGTTTGCACCTAACATAATATTTTATGCAATTCTTTAGGCTCTGTAATGAATTTGATGATCTATTTCATGACAAGGATTTCCCATGTGCAAAGTCTTCCATACACATTCATTCCTTCACCTGCAATCTCTTTGAAGTTTCTCTTCATAAATGAAGCTTAGGTGGGCTTCTTGGGGCTAGCTGTACTTCACAATCCTCCCCAGGCACAGAAAAAAATAGAGGTGTGCTACATGGACCTCTGAACTACCAAGCAGCACCATTTTAGGCCTAATAGGCTCCCTGGCCTGGCCTTACTTGGTCAATAGAGCAATTGATTTCACACTGGACCACAGTAATTGTGTTATAGCAAAATGAGGCTTTGGGCAGTTCAAACATTTGGAGTAAGGATTTGAAAAGATTTGTAGATAAGGATTTCTCTGATTAATCAATGTAAATCCTTGAAAACAGAAATTGTGGGACAAAACTAATGTTGCTTCAGGAACACTTGAATGCCTGCTTATCTGAATGCATATCTTCCATCTATTTCAATATATATTTCAGAAACAATGAATTACAGAGAGGGACTGTGATGAAATTATTCCTGAAGACAGCTTTATCAGGAACTTCATACCATTCAAAGACACCAGAAGCGCAGTCTAAAAGCCTTTTCCCATCTACACCCGTATCACAGCCGCCTCTTTTTTCTGCCATGTCTTTGTATCATCATATTCAACCTACACCTGGGGCAGCTTAGTCCAGTCCAGTGCTGAAGTAACCTTTTCCCCCTTAAGCAGGCAGCAACTCCAGTTTGTACTGGAAGCCATCTGACATGTTTCAAAAACTACTCAGTCAGTGTTGCACTCAAGTGACCCACAAGAGAGGAATCACTTTCCTTGTACCCCTAAGTCTCCCACTAAGCCCCAAGCTCTGAGACTTGGATCAGACTAAACAGCAGCTGATGAGTGGTGGTAGTGGGAAGGGCTGCCTGATGAAGCATGACAAAGAGCTCTCTCTCTCTCTCTCTCTCTCTCTCTCCCTCCCTCTCTGACATTTGGTGGGAAGGGAAGGAGACAGAGCCAGGAGGAACCACCAATTGCTTTCATTAACATGCCGTGTACATCACAAATAAGGATAACACATTTACCAGCATTGTCCCTGTGGTAAAAAGGATTTTCAGTAGAGACAGCAGATTTTAAATCAGTATAGTTTTCTAGCAATTCAAAAGTGGCACAATACTATTTTAACTTAGCTTTGGATAAGAGCCTAAGAGTTCCTAATGCAAGAAGTAGTTTCCTACCCTGCAAAAACCAACAACCAACCAAAAAACACCACATAATCCTTCTGATGGTGCTTGTCTGTTATTAGATTTATGTTCCATCTTTCATTCAGGAGTTTGAGGTAACATACATAACATCCCTATTTTTCCCCATAACAATCACCCCATAAGATATGTTGGGCTGAGAGAGGACTGGCCCACCCCACTTCTAGTCCTTAACCACTGAAACTGGCAAGTATGAGCAACTGATTGTCACATTGGTAGAACTACCACGGAGGCCAAATCAGCAATAGTATTAATGCAGACGAAACCAAATAATTGAAATTTTTAAAAAGGACTGAAGCTGAGAAATAACTTTTGAAACAAGGTTAATTATTTAAAGACACCTACTTTTTTGCCTAAAAGACTTTTATGTGTGTGTGTTTGTGCGTGCGCGTGCCTTTGAGTCAGTTTTTTACTCCTGGTGACTGCCTGGATTAGTCCCTGAAGTTTTCTTGGCAAGATTTTTGGAAGCAGTTTGCCATTGCTTTCATCCTAGGGCTGAGAGCCCAAGGTCACCCAGCTGGTTTTGTGTCTAAGGTGGGGCTAGAGCTCATGGTCTCCTGGTTTCTAACCTAATGCCTTTAACCATTATACCAAACTGCTCTCTTAAAAAACCTTTAGAAATGTTTTTATATAAGCTCAAATTTTCTTTGGTTAGAGCTACTTGCCTGGTTTTGAATATTGGGATTAGAGATGGATAATCATTTAGAATTATTCCCAATCTTCCATTCCATCATGTATATTACATATAGATCGGAACAGCTGTATCTATTTGCCTGTCTAAATTTTTAATGATTTGCTAAAAAGGGAGTTGGAAAACATTCCTATGAACACTTTGCCTTTGGAAACCAAACCTGTGCAACTTGCCAATAGCTTGGTATCAAAACAGAAAGCATTTATTCTACCAGCCTGTTATTCAGCCATATTTACAGTCAATTTACATGATCAGCAGAATCAACAGTATTTTTTCTGGAGAACAGCATTTCAAACAACAGATAGGGACTGCATGTCTGAATACTTCATTGTGGGAAAATTCCCTAAGCATAGCTAATCAACTTAAGTTGTTAGTATGAAGAAAACCAGCAACTGAAAACTTTACGTCTCAAGCCATACAGGTTGGAAGGTTTAAATCTTATGTCTTTTCCTTCTACCCTTGCATCAAAGGAAGCTGAGGGACCTTTGTTTTCCGGCAGAAGCACAGTTGACCCCTGTGCAATGTTACTGTCATGGACAGTCTGGCCTTATCTCCCTTGCTGCTGATCTTGCTCAATCTAGTCCTCACACCTGGGGATTGTAGGGAAGCTGGCATCAGGGTACTCTTGTTGTTTTGGGCATCCTCATTATCCTTTTGTGTTAATTAAAGTGGCTGAATGCTGGCAATACAAAATTCATTAATGTTGTGGTGAAACAGTTGTCTGACAGCGGCAAAGACTGACTGCAGCCACCTGTCATAAATTCAATGGCTTAAATGTGAGGTCCACATTAAGCATTTAGGACTGTACAAGGCATTTGAAGGAACACTTCCCAAACTACATTTGGCATGAATGAACTGCCTGTCTTCAAAGCACTGGGGCGGCCACATCCACTGAAGGCTCGGCATATCTGGGTATACATATGCTGGGAAGTGTGGAGCAAAGTAACCGAGCATGCACATGCATGAAGAAGGACTTTGGGAAAACCTTTAAAGCAGCCAGGCTGATTCTTCTTGAGAAGAACATGACTGCCACAATGTTTTAAGGAGGGACCCTTTGGTTGCACTAATACCTTTGCCTCTTTTGAATCTTTTGTACAGCCCTACTAGTTATTTTTCTAGATGAGGAAAACATGCATTGTCAATAATTTCTCTAGCAATCTTTCTTTTAACTGCAGGCTTTTGAAACTAGAGGAATAAAAATCTAGCCAATACATTCATTTTACTTTTATATCTATCTACAAAGGTTATAGATGATTTCTGGATGTACTAATAGCCATTCACTTATTTTGAATCAGCTTGAGAAGCTATTGATCTCATTGTCTGTAGATTATTGGGTAGTATGTTTTGTACTACATTTTCAAATAGAATATCTTTAAAATAAGAAGCTCTTAAATAGCAGCTAGATAATAATGAATTGAGCATGAAGACTCTATATTCTGACACATAATACGATGTAAACTTTTCCCACATTTCAAGAAGTTGAAATTGAAAAACAGCAGAGCCCACATCAGGGAATTGGCAAAGTAGCTAAAGTGTTGATGCCTTGGATTGGAATATCATATTGTCGTATGAGGAGAGTTTTATCATCCCCATGTTTTCATGTGACTCATATTTCAATCCAAACTGGAGCTGTTGAGAATTCATAAATTGGGGAATTACAATTTAATTATTTAAAACATTTGAATGACAGCTAATATGAATGTAGGACAGCTGAGAACAGTAAACTGTTTATATTTCAAATGTCTAGCTGCCCAATGACTGTGGGCAGCTTATGATATAAAAACAGTAAGAAGATTGAAATAAAACCCAAAAGGACAGCATCATCCAGAGGAAACAACAGTCAACACTCTCCCTACCCATGGAGATAAAAATAGACAAAAAGTGTCCCCAACCATCCTGACCCAAAGTCTGAGGAAAGAGCCATGTTTTTAATATTTTTTTAAAGTGTGATGAGGTGGGGGCCCACCTCATGGGTCCTACTAGATGGGACCAAGAGAGAACCAACTCTGCCACATCCTACAGAGTGGGCAAAAACCGTAGGCAGTGTTTCAAATAACTAGGCCTTATGCCATGTATGACTTTAAAGGTAACAACTAGCACCTTTAATGGCCACCAGAAGCCAAATGGTAACCAGTGCAGCTCACAGAGCATGGGTGTTATAGGGGCATGGGGTGGCCCATCACTGCTCATGACACTCCATCTATACCAGCTTCCAAATGGTTTTCAAGGACAGCCCCAAGTAAAGCTCATTGCAGTAGTACAACCACAAGGTGACCAAGGCATGAGTGACTATAAGAAGGGCTTCCTGTCCAGGAAATGGTACAATTGGCAAACAGGTTGAACTTGATTTAAGGCCTTTCTGACCACAGCTGTTACTGCTTTTCAAACAGGAGCTCTGATCCCCAAATGCTAGACCCAAATGGGGTAGTGCAATCTCATTCAGGGCCAAAGACAGAAGATCCCCAGCACCAGGACCCCAGCACCACTACAACTCAATCTTGTGAGGATCAGGTTTGAACTTGTTCCTTGCCATCCAAACATAGTGTTCAGGCACAATCTCCAGACATGACTTCAAAAGCATAGCTTAGCTGGCCTGAGGACAATATACTGTATATACTCAAGTATCATCGGCATACTGATCATATTTGACACCAAATTGATGGATAACCTGACCCAGTGGCCTCATATAGAGGTTAAACAATAGGGGTAAAAGAGTTGAGCCCTGAAGCACCCTATAGATCAGGAGCATTTGAGCTTAAATTCTCCTACCAATACTGATTGGAATTGACCATGGAAACAGAAGTGCCCTCCCACTCCCATTGGTCCAGAAGGAAGATTAATGGTGTCAAAAACCTCCAAGAGACGAAGAAAAGCCAGGATGGCTACATGTCCCCCATCCTGTCCCTGCCACATGTCATCCACAAGCACCATCAATGCCACTTCCAAATCATGCTCCAGCCTGAAATCCACTGAAAAGGATCTAAATAATCCATTCCTTCTAAGGCCCTCAGTCATTGTAACCCAACAGTCTTCTCAACACCCCCTCCCCCTTATCCCCATGCCTAGAATATTCCTCAGAAAAGGAATGGTCCCTGGGCTCATTCCTTCCCAACAGGGAATTAGTTGTTGGGGGTATCAGAATTTAAGCAAGCAGTGTGATACCTTCAGAGGACCCTGAAGGAAGTGGATTACCTAGACCCCCTTCCAGTCAGGTTTCACAACTGGGTACAGGACTTAAACAGCATTGATTGTGCCCATGGATGACATCTGGCAGGAGTAGGATGGAGGAGATGCGTCTGTCCTTGCTCTCCTTGACCTCTCAGCAACCTTCAGTACCATTGATGTTGGTATCCTTCTGAACCTGCTTCAGGCATTAGGAGTGGGGAATACAGAGTGAGGTATTATCAATATGTTGATAATACTCAGCTGTACATCTCTGCCCTGGCCAATCATGCAAATCTGTGGAGGTTCTACCTTGGTATCTGGAGGCTGTGGGTGTCTGGATGGGGAAGAACAAGCTTTACTCAATCCTAGCAGGGCAGGGTGGCTTAGGATTTTAGGACCTCTGGGTTCCAACAGTTTTTCATCTTTAGTTCTGCATGAGGTTACACTACTACAACAGAACCAATGTGCAATTTGGGGGACCTTCTGGACTTGTGGCTTCTGTCCAAGGAATAAGTGGCAGCTGTGGCTAGGAGATCTTTTGTACAGCTTCATCTTGTACACACTCTTTCCTGGACCAGGAGGCACTGCTCAAGTCTCTCATGCCTTAGTTATCACCCAAATGGATAGCTGCAATATGCTTTTTGTGGGACTACCCTTGAAGATCATTTGAAAGCTGTAACTTGTTTAGAATGCAGCAGTATGGGCAGTTATGGGCATACCTTGGTACGCTCATGTTATACCTCTGCTTCTCAAGCTGCACTGGTTCCCAATATGATTATAATTCAAGCTGCTGGTTGTCACCTATAAAGCTCTACCTGGCATGGGGCCAGGTTACTTGTGGATCACTTCTCTCAGATTGTTTTTATTCATTCCAGAAAGTCCAATAGGAAAGACATGCTAAGAGTCTTGTTGATGAAAGACTGTCATTTAATGGGATGCAGAAAACAGGCCTTTTCTGTTGCAGCACCTGATCTTTGGAATAGCATATCCACCTGGGATTCAAATTGCCCCAACCCTTCCAGCTTTTCAGAAATCTTAAAAACCTGGTTGTGTTTTCAAGTGTGGGGATCATGAGGATAGTTTTAGCCTGTGAGATATTGTGACTTTTTAATTGTTTTGGGTATTGCCTGTGGTGGCCATTTAGATGTGCAGTATGTATTATGGATTTGGGGTGTATATTGTATATTGTTATTATCGCTGTTGATGTTATTTTTGGTTGCTTTTATGTGCTGTTAGCCACCCAAAATCAGCCAGTGAGATGGATGGCTATATACTGTAAATCAAATAAATAAATAAATAAGCAAGCAAGCAAGCAAGCAATCCAATTCAGCTTTAGCCTGCATTAACTGAAGCACTATATTGAGATCACAAGGGGTAATACTTCCACTGTTCTCTGTGCTGCTTAGTTCAAAAATTGAATACTAGGCCAAACTTTAAACAAGGACATGGAAAAGCTGAAGTGAATCCAGCGGAGAGCTTTCAGAATGATAAGAGAAGATTAAGGGTAATACGATAATGGTCTACAAATATTGAAAAGGCTGTTATGTGCAGGAGAAGCTACATTTGTTCTCTGTTGAAAATGGGTTGAACTTAAAATACAAGCTATTTAGGCTGAACATAAGGATGAATCCCATGACAGCTGGAGCTATTAAACAGTGGAATGGTCAGCCTAGACCAGTGGTGGTCTCCTCCTCACTGGAAGTTTTTAAACAGGAGATGGATACTAATTTGTTGGGGGTATCAGATTCCTGCCCTGAGCAGGAGATTGGGTTAGATGGTCCCTTTGAATTCTTACATTCTGTGATTCCAAGAACTGTATCAAAGGAAAAGTCACAATACTGGAGTTGCATTGGACATTAAACAATCTTTGTCACCTCTCTTTTCATTCCTAGTTTGGAGACTTCTGTTCTTTCATACCTGCATTTACCAACTTAACAGGAATCAGATGAGCCAACAAGTCAATAAACTTCTATCTGGTCTTATGAAGCTACTAACTCTGGCCTGATGCTCTAGTCCAGTGTTTTTCAACCTTGAAAACTTTTAAGAAGTGTGGACTTCAACTCCCAGAATTCCCCAGCCAGCCATGGGAGTTGGTCCACACTTCTTAAAAGTTTTCAAGGTTGAAAAACACTGGACTAGTCTGTGCAACTTTCCTTTGAAAAACAGGGTGTGCTGTGCTCCTTTTATTTGGGCTGTTCCCCACATCCCCAGTACTGTAGAGGCTTCTAGTTTATCTGACATGGAAGGTACAGGGTTTAGTGATTCTTTGTGAATGCTGGTACTGGTGGGGTTATAGTGTGGATATTCACATGCAATATATGGTATGCTATTTATTAGTTGCATACTGTGCAGGTGAAAACAACAAATGGGACATGTATGAAGTTTGATTCACTATCAGGAAAATAGAATTGAGTATGCTTACTAAATGCTCCCACTTCATCCCATCTGTCAGTTAGGTGGAGTTTCTTCTGTCCATGGGGGTTCTTCCCATAATCTAGACTCTGAAAATCTGTCCATAAGCTTACTAAAGTAAAATGTGCTAGACAAACATGTGGGTGGCTCCAGACAATTTAACTCATTTAATCATGGTTTGGTTAATCACCAGTTAGCATGTTAAATTATTGTACAGTTCTAGCACAATTCTATCTGTTTGATAATATTTGTTGAATGTTGGCTTGCTTATTCCATTTGTATTCTGTTGAATCTGTCAGGGACTCCTCACCGCATAGGAAAAAATATATAATGCTACATTAGGGGAAAAAAATTAACTGAATGAATGTAACTACTGGGCTTCCCATATGAGTAAGAGAAGGTTGAAGACTGAATGCCAAATTAAAAGTAAGATTCTCTGAGAAATCTGCCATTGAAATATGAGGAAAAATATGCTTTTTTTTTAAGAAAAGAAGAGACTTGTTGACTGCAGTTTCAAGCATCCCTCACATTTCAAACCAGGTTTGCTGGGTTTTTAAAACAAAAAACAAAACAGATTTCATAAAAAGGGGAAGACAAGGATAAAATGCTGTTATATTTACAGAGTTGCTCAATCCATTCATCAATTTTAGAACTAAACTGTTTTCAACAATAGATGGAGACAGAATTCAGATTACTAAATGAAATTTATTACAATGCATATATTTCAGTGATGAGCTCATGAAGTGAATCTTCCTGCAAAAATGTGATAAAGTTTGTCACACATCATCTCATCAGCAATCTGGAGAAAATGAAAGTAGTCAGTTTATTGAATGATCAGCTTATGTGATGTTTCCATCCATACTATATAAATTATAGCTTGCAAGACCGTAATTAAGCTTGGGTCTTCAGGTGCATCACTAGCTCAGACATTTCTTAAAGATATGCTGGTCTTTGACCGTAATAGATTTGATTTGAATTGTAAAATACAGATTTTTCCATTTTTCACATGAAAGCTTCCATTTAAAGTATGCTTGTGAGAGAGTGAGAGTGAGACAGAGATCTTGTTTTAGAAGAAATATATTTGTTTATTTTTTTAAAAAGGGTTGCTGTATCTCTCTCCAAGTAGTAGCATTTCGAGTTCAACAATCTGATCTATCCGTTCCACTTACTAGTTCTATTATTACAGGGAGTTTAAGGTCTGTATTTAACAAAGATATTGTTCACATAGAAGTAAAATTATTTCAATATAAAAATATGCAGCACATCCGTTCAGGGCTATCCTTGGAGCTTAGGATAAGCACCAGAGAGAGAGAGAGACAGAGAGAGAGATACAGAGGGTTCTGTTCTAAAGGCACCTTTATATGTTATTAATTAAAAACAAAAAAAAGTGCTCAGCATTTTTCCTCCTGTGTTAGAAATGGATGAAATTTGCAAGCAAAATCTACTCCAGTGGGAGATCGGACCTGCACATTTCAGATTAACAGTTTCAGAGTGTTTGTGCAAAAGCAGCATTTCCATACAGAGGCTTCTTAAAAAGACATATTTATCATACATTTATGGGAAACTGAAAATGAAACATAGCAAAGTAGCTCTAGCTAAGAAATCCTCAATGATCCAGAAGAATAGCAAGAGGAATTTTTATGTTCAACATTGGGGGTGGTGGTAGGGAGCAATTCACTTTACCGTCTCTACCATCCTTCTTTATGGTGATGGGCAATTCTCATGCAAATGACATACATTGTGGCATCTGCAAAATTTCAGAAAAGGTGCAGAGGCTAAAGAGTTATGATGAATGGAAAAAGCCCAATTTGATGTAACCTTGGTTGAATCTAATCTGTACTTTGCTTCTCTGAAGTGGTATTCTCCTATCATTATCTCTGAGGTATTCCTTCTCAAAGGGAAATTGGTTTCAAAGTCAGTCTCCTCAGGGAATCTTGGAAACTTTGTCAGAGTAAATCCAACTTTTCTTTAGTGTCCTTTCTCAGCAGATTTTAATTCCAATAATTATTTGTTCCATCTTCATGAAAAGCAATTGAAAATACCAGGTTAGACACAAATAGCATGAGACTCTTAGTTGGTGAATTTGCACATTATGCTAAATCATAACGTGGTTTGATTTTGTCCTGACTTAGGTTTCATATGTTGAATGCAGCCATTGTGCATTGCAACCCATAGTTTTTGGTTTATTCTGATGTGTGAAGTTCATGCAACAAAGCATGGTTAAAGCAAACTATGGCTTAACATAACTTGTGAATCCACTCAATGTATTTATTCCCACCACCATTCCTTATGGCTTTGGTTTCTTTAGTAGAAACAATCTAACCAAAAGTAAAGAAAAGAAGAGTTATTTAATTTTTTCACATCTGATCATTTTCACATAGGAATCACCTGCCAAATGAAATGCAGCTTTGGAAAGGGTGATGCTTAGGGGAAGAATAGCTGGAGGTGAAAGGGTTAAATGGCCCTTCTTCCTCCCCCTCCCCTCTCTCCCAGCCTGGGTTGTCCTCTGTTCAAGACTATGGTTTCCATTGCAGCTGCTTTCCCCCTACTAAAGGGAATAAATATGCACAGTCCTACACATAAAGGCATATATCGCCTTTATATAAACCATATTGAGTTCACTGGGGCCTATTTGCTATCTCACAGGCAACTGGAAATCTCAGATAACAAGGAAAAATCTTTTTTTTTTTTTTTTTTACTGCCATCCTTCTAATTTCACATTCAGATTTTCAGATAAGAAAAATGGGAATTGTACATATATTGAGCCCCTTTCTGGGGAAAAAAATAGTTTTATGATAGTTGTGTTTTTTGTTGGATATGACATCCAAATGGCCATAAAACACAACACAAATTCTGTATAGCTAAATGACATAAAATCAAATTCTATGCTGAAAACCAAGCAAGGTTTCTGTCGTTTTTTTTATTGCACTCCCATTTAATGGCATTGTAACTTGAAGCCAAAATATCAGTTACTGTTCTTCCAGTCCTCTGTTGTCTGTGGATCATTGCCACAATAAATACTAATGGCTCCTTCAGACTATCACATCAATAATTGCATTAGGAGTAGGACCTTTAATCTGTGATTTATTGACATGACAGCCCGTAAATACATGGTCTGTGAATTACTGTTACCAGTTGTGTAAAATGGGATGGGCAACTGGCGGCACTAAGGCCAGAACTAGACTTCAAAGCTGTTTTATTGGCCCCCGCTGACACCATCCAATTTTAGTCAAGGGAGAGTAAAATGTTTGTTTACTGAGAAGCAGAGGGGAGGGGAAATGTTTCTGAGTTAAAAAGAAAAGGTAATGCAATGTGTTTGTTTATTTTTGCATGCGTGACAGCAGATAGTTAATATCTAGTAAAGGATGTTATTTGTACATAAATTATTATAACCCCGGGTTTTGTGAAATCAGATCTATGTTGTTGCAGTGTATCCACTGCAGGAACTTTAAGCTCAGATAATAAGGAAGCAAGTGCTAGAATGAAGAAAAGCCTTAGGTGTCTCTGCTACTCTAATGTTTATATCTCCATGGTTCTTCTTGCCATTTTGTTTCTTTTGAATGTGGATCTTTGACTTTCTTTCTATAGGGCCCAGACTTTAGGACTTTGTCTTCATGTGCCTCCAGCTTACTTGCAGCTTTGGAGTAACCCCCAAGAATGCAGAGAAGGATTATCTTTGTATGACCCAATTCAGTCATGTGTGGGGCTACTGTGTTATGTATAACACAACATTTAGCCAATGGCAGCATTACAAGGTATTAGGGCTAGCTTAAACAGCCTTGGGGCTGTTTTAAACTAAACTCACCTCCTTCCTCACCCATCAGAGGTTGTGGAAAGTGAGACAAAGTTCTAGAGTTGCTCTGCAAAAACAAATCTGCTCTAAGACCGTGTCTCTGTTTTGCTTCCCCTCCCTCCTTCACATGGGTATGGTACATGAAATAGAGCAAAAAGGACAAGTCTCAGTAGATCTTCCCTGATTCTCTACCCTTAATGTCCCCAACACAGCCAAAAAGCCAGCTCTTGTCGTGAATGAACAGAGGATTCTAAATTTAATCTGAATTGGGCCTTAAAAGGGAACATAATCAAAAGCAGATTAGGATTTTGCATGAGTGGCTCTGTAAGGAAGCCTATAAGTCCTAGCTCCTATGAAAGAATCGTAGGTCTCCCCAGGGAAACAAGCACCAAAGCTGATTCCAGACATTTTGGAGCCTGAAGCAGAGAACCCAAATGGTATCACTACACAAACATTAATCAACATGAGGCCAATCGACCTGGAAGGGGTTTTTTTGTTTGTTTGTTTGCACAGGAACTATTGTAATTAATCTGAGATGAGCAACAGGCAAACACTACCATGGAACAGCAAGTCCAAAGTAACATCAATCCCACACCCTGAGGTCTTAAGAAGCTACTTCTGCCTCTTCACAGTATTTTTTCCCTTGGAACAGTTTCTTTGTAATAATCTCCATTAAAAAAAAAGACTTTTTTAAAATCAAAGCAAAGCCATGAAAATGAAACTTTCACCCACCTAAGCTGATATGATGTGATGCATACTCCTTGTCACTAGCAAATAAAGCAGACTCTATCCACTAGAGGTGCAGGGTATACAGTGGGAGATTTGCCATTATTAAACAGCATGTTTATAACAAACTGGCATCACCCCTCCATCCCATTCCAACATCCTTTTATGTATACTAAAATTTTAAAATTTTAGATTGTGGCATATTGTTTAGAATCATGCCCTGTTTATTTTGCCTAAAATAACTTTAAAACGTTCTTTTTAGTTATGTAGTTTTTTATAAGCCATTTCTTCTTCTTCTTTTAATCTGACTTCTAACAAAGTCTTTAAAAATATCTTTCTGAAGTGCATTAGATTTTTGCTGGTACTATAGTATTAAATCCAAAAATTTAATATCAGCAATGCATGAGTATTGTCTAAGTCACCAAAAGTGATTCTATGGTAAGTAATATATAAAATATCTCACTAGACCAACATTTCTACAAAGAGATGACTCTTTCCATGTTTTCATATTGATTTTTATGTCCAGGACAATTGCCATGGAATACCATTTCCTGCATAAAGGTAAACATTATACACCCTAGGTTTGGGACTGGGCTGGCTCCTGAACAACTGAGTGTGTTTCCTAGAATACACTGAATATTCTTCTGCATTCTACAAAAGATCAATAATATCTGCCATGAAAGCTCTTTCATTATTGATCATTGAGCCAAGAAATTTCCGGCTCCCTTAGAGTATTTGAAACACTGGGTTTTGCTGATGAGAAAGTTATAAATCATATCTGTGTTATAAGAAAACAACAGCCTTAGGAAACATGGCAGTGTTAGCTTACCTTGGAGGGGAGGGGAGGCGAGTTATACAAGATTATTAACTGATAGTAAGCATTGCTAATAGTTATGAGTATCATATTATACTGGAGAATCTGCATTACTCGGCTGAATTGGGAACTCTCTCACTGCTTTACAATCAGAGTCTTCTAGGAATGCAATAACCCCATCCCTGAAAAGTTGAGAATTCCCAAGTCCACTGGATTCTAGATGAAGCACCTGGCAGGTGTACCTTGCAATGAGAAATGAAAGGACATTGCAGAAATTCCTAGAACACAACAACATTGGGAACACTTCTGTTTGGCCAGTTTCCAAAAGGGTTTTAAAACAAAAACAGGTATGGATTAGATAAGGATAAGGATTATTTGTGCATTTTAGAAAATATATATGCTTGTTGTAAATCTGAACCTTTGGATTTCATTCTTCTTCATAAATATTATATAGGTTGTAGGATATCAATAGTGGTCTTTCCTTAATAACTATAAGCTTTCAAACATTCATTTATTTATTAAACCTATTTCTATAGCACCACAATCAGTGGTGGTTTACATAGAAAAACAATTTAAGAGAGACCCAAGTCAACAGATAAAATTCTCTTTCCAAATTTAACAAGTCAGTTCAGATCAATAGTATTTCAGTAGATGTGCTTCACTAAAATCAAAAATCCTTTCTCCATTATCCCTAGCCAGCTTGACTTTAGTTATCTTCTGAAAAGGAACACATCTTTACTACCTATATTCTATAGTAGAATGTCAGGCATACAATAGGTTTGCATTAGATTCAGAAATAAAAGCAGCTGTGGGATTTTCTGATTGCAGGATTTTCTTAGCCTGGCTGAATCCTGAACAGTTCAGCTTTTGTGTTTGCAACTTTATAAACTCAGAAAATAAACAGCAATTATAAATGAAGAGTGATAACAAAACATTAAACTATATATTCCAAATAGCAGATGTGAAACATACACTTAACTGGAAATAATAAACATTATTGATTTGAATTGTCTATCTGTGGGGATTGATATAGTCCTGGAACTTCTCTCTGTTAGCTAAACTGCTAATTTCTTTGTAGAGTGTATAGGGTTGATTTATATCATTAAAGTGACTTTTGTCCTAAAGAAAAATATGTATTTTGTATTTTTGTCAAATACAATTATCACAGCAAAAGTTTAGTTTGTTTAATAAAACCAAATCTCTTCAAAAATTTTTGCTACTAACCTATAGATCTGGATTTTCTCTGCTACATCTGCTAGTAAAGCAACACTAATTCTCCTGGCTTCTGCAAAGCACTAATGCAGATTTTGTTCTTGGTACATTTATTGGAGTTTGGTGTAAGAAAAGAGCTCTGTTTAATCTTAGACTTGTGTGGCACGCTAAGAGTTGAATTTAGAAAGTGACCAAGGACAAAAAGGGTCAAAGCAAAGAATGGAAGCCTTCCAAATAGTAATTTTAAGCCATTATTCAATTTTAATCAATTTGTAATCAATTTATACAATTTATTTGGTTAATTTAGTTTGGCAAGTTCAGCAGCAGGAACAGAAAAAGCTGAAAATCTGAAATCAGCAGTGATGGAGTGAAGGTAATAGGAAAAATCCTAAGGAGCAGGACCACAGAAAAGGTTAAGCTGATTACAAAGCTGAAATCATCTGAGTAAGTGCCCTTATATTATCCTACAATTTAAAAAGATGTTTTTACTTAGTTTTCTTTAAGTAAATTAATCTTACCAAGAATTGATATTGAGAGAGATACATAGCTGATTGGTAAAAATTTATGGTGAGAAATTTGCCAGAACATATTGGTAGCAACTCATCACCACTGAAATTCAATAGTGCCACTAATTTTCAATGACAGATGGGGGCCACATCAAATCCTCAAGGTGGTCAGATGTAGCCTATGGCCATCCACCCTTGACATGAGGCCTAAAAGATAAATTTAATCACTCAAGGAATCTGTTATCCCACCAAATCAAACCCTGCTGTTTCCAATATTTGTTACTGCTTGCTTATAATGAGAGTTAGCTGATATGTAGATAGTAGGACCTACCCACAGTTCCAACAGCAAAAAATTAAAGTTGTGACTATCTTATCCCCTGGCTTGGAGGTTCAGATCAGTCTAAGCAGCACTAAGAGTTAGATATGTCTCACCTCAAGGAATACCTTTCTTTGTTTCTCTGGCCTCAGGATGTAATCCCCCCCATCCCCCCGACTCACCGTAAGTTCTCCTGTTACTCAGCCATGCAGTAACTTGACACTGTACAAATACCTTTAAAAAATACAGTCATCATCCATCAGTGATAATACCACTGGAAAGATCCAGCTCAATTTCCCTTCCTGAGGCTTAATTTCTTTGCAGAGAGAACTACTATATTCTCCTTGCTAGAGAGTATGTTAGCTAATATGCCCTGCCGTTACTGTCCAAGGTCCTGATTGTTATTTGTCCTGTCGTAATCCCGTTTTGCTGAATTTCTACTTTACCTGAAGGGGCACAGAACTATCAGCGAGTGCTTATGGTCCTTAATGAACAGTGACCTGTTCAGGTATCCTTTATCATGGACCTGGATACACAGGGATTAGAAGGTGACTTTTTAAAAGCGGCATGTCAGTTCAAAAGATAACCACTAGAGTGGATGAAGAAAGTGAGAAATAGCTTGAAGGTGAAGGAAAATATCATTTGTGCCCAGTTCTAATTGTTTTTAGGTCAGGGATCTAAAAGCTCAACTCCCTAGCACTGCATTTATCTCCCTGAAAGGCTTGAATGATCCTCAAAGTCAATTCAAATTTTACAGCAAATCATGCTATTTATTGCATCAGAAGAGAAAAATGATTAAATAGATGAAGAATATTCTTATCCTATGCTGGTCTATGGCTATAATAAAGATTTAAATTCTGATCAACTGCATTTGGTTTGTTTAAAATTCAATGTATTTTTCATTATGGTTCCACCCACTTGCATGCTGTTCAAAGTACAAATATGGCCTCCCACCTGAAAAAGCTATATATTCATCAACTGTTTTGAAAGAAAAAATATATCTTCTCACTGCTACTAAAATATATAATTTAAACACTCTGTAAGTCTAGCTATTAATTTTTGTTCAGATCATTGGGAGAAAAAATAATTCCTTATACACTGAGATAATTAAAAGATAATTAAAAGTGAAATTGCAACTTATCCAGTTTAGATTTTGCTTCTTGGAAATAGCTTTATATATGGAGGCATGCATTTTACTTGCTTGTTTTAAAAATATTGTATGCCATTCTTAAAAATAATGGTTTGCCCAAGCTGACAAACAAACAAACAAACAAATAAATAACCTCAATATTTGAAAAGGTAGTCAGAGGGATTCTCATCTGGATTTGGCATTTGCAACAGTAGGAACCAGTTTCATTTCAGTGAAATGATTGTTTACCCAGGCCTTGAGGACTCAGAGATATCTACTCCTGTTGCATTCTGTTTTTATTTGAATTATTTTTTCTAGGGTATTTTATTCTTTCCTTGCTTGTATTCTGCTCTGCAATTGACTGGTATTGGTGCAAATAGGAAAGAAAACCTTCATTTGTCAATTCAGTTCAACAAATCAGATTTGCAACAGGTGTTCATGGTGCGTCTCAGCCAGCCAGTCTGCCATGTCCTTTTCTAGGAAACTCCCATTTTCTCATCTCTAATAGACACTAGGTATTCCAATTCCCTTTAGCAATTTTTGATTTGGTGAGAAATGAGGGGTTGCATCCACTTTTTGTTTATTTATTTATTTAATACTAAACTTTGTGGCTGTATCAAGAGTAAGGGAGGTGACCTTGACAGAAATATACAAGAACCATTACCTAGGCAAAGAAGGCTGAAATGTTCTTTAAGTCATAAGAAACAAGAGAATATTTGGAAGAGCTCAGGCAAACACTGCCCTGATTCACTGGAGTATAAGAAGGAAGGGAGATACTACACAATCAGACTTGCACGAGTTTGTTAGGTATAGATAATTTCAGTAAAGTGTAGTTCTAGTCTTCCTGTGAAGTTGATTTTCTGGTACCTAGTGGAACTGACAGATTGCCCTGAAGATGATGTTACCTGTTCTCCCATTTGGGCTACATAGCTACTGACTTTCAGTTTGTTGCCCCAAGTGTTTAAGGTAGTGTGCAGATCTATGAAAGTGCCCTTTTCTTTCAAGCTCTTCATGAGCACAAGGCTTAATAAATCTCTGGATCAGCCTGACACACATTAAGAACCAGACAAAAATGAAAAAAAAAAAATGAGAAACTGAAAATGGTAAAATACAACAAGTTGTTTGATCCAGAATAACTGAATTCTTTTTCTTCTCTGTCCTAGATGCTAAAAACCTTGCCTTTGGACTTGAGGCAGAATTGTAAATGTGGTTCTATAAACTGTACTTCATATGTACTTTATCTCAGTTGCAATATCTATATCTGTGGTGAACACTCAAGTAGCTTGGGTCTCTCTCTCTCTCTCTCTCTACACACACACACACACACACACATCATATACATCCATATGTGTTTTTAGTTGTAGAATTACAGAGCTGGAGGTTGGCTCTACTCGTTGCTAGAAATCCAAAGATAGAGAGTCCTCTTACTAAGAGGGTCTCCTAATATCCTTGCTCTTCTTGACCTCTCGGCGGCATTCAATACCATCGACCATGGTATCCTTTTGGGTCGGCTGCAGGAGTTGGGGTTGGGTGGCACAATGTTGTGCTGGTTCAGCTCCTTTCTCCAAGGCCGAACCCAATCGATGTTGATAGGGAGCGAGAGGTCCAGCCCCCGGCCCCTACTTTGTGGGGTGCCACAGGGGTCAGTGCTTTCACCGCTCCTATTTAATATCTACATGAAACCGCTGGGTGAGATCATCCGGCACCATGGGGTGAGGTATCATCAGTATGCTGATGATACCCAACTATACATCTCCATCCCAGGTGCCCTAAGTGACGCTGTGACTGCCCTCTCGCAGTGCCTGGAGGCTGTGGGGTCCTGGATGGGGGACAACAGGCTTCAGCTGAACCCTGGTAAGACGGAGTGGCTGTGGATACGGGGAGCCTCAAGATCTAGGACCTTGTCATCGTTGGTTCTTGACGGGGTTGGACTACCCCAGACAGACCCGGTGCGTAATCTGGGGGTTCTCCTGGACTCACGACTCCTGCTCGAAGAGCAGGTGGCAGTCGTGGCTAGGAGGGCCTTTGCACGACTCCGTGTGGTGCGCCAGTTATGCCCCTTCCTGGATCAGGGGGACGTCCGCACGGTCACTCATGCCCTGGTCACCTCTGGGTTGGACTACTGTAATGCGCTCTACATGGGGCTACCCTTGAAGAGTATCCGGAAGCTACAGCTGGT
Source organism: Liasis olivaceus (assembly GCA_030867105.1). Classification (NCBI taxonomy): domain Eukaryota; kingdom Metazoa; phylum Chordata; class Lepidosauria; order Squamata; family Pythonidae; genus Liasis; species Liasis olivaceus. Next base: position 65,708,491 of record CM061351.1, read on the forward strand.
GCAGAATGCGGCGGCGCGGACAGTTCTTAATGCCCCTAGGAGGGCACATATAACACCGCTGTTGCGCGAGCTGCATTGGTTACCGGTTTGTTTCCGGGTCCAATTCAAGGTGTTGGTTATTACCTTTAAAGCCCTTTATGGCACAGGACCAGGTTATCTGAGGAACCGCCTCGCCCTGGTCACTTCAGCCCGTCCCACTCGGTCCAGCAGAAGGGGCAGGTTGCACACCCCACCAGTCAGGGAATTTCAATTGGTGGGGTCGAGGCAGAGAGCCTTTTCTGCTGTAGCGCCCGCCCTATGGAACATCCTGCCTCCTGAGGTCCAGTGTGCCCCCTCCCTCATGGCCTTCAGGAAAGGTATTCAATCCTGGCTCTGCCAGAAGGCCTGGGGGCCGGAGGGGGGCCCGCACCTGTGGAGATGGCTGGTGGGATGATGGGTTGTCTCCCCCCCCCCCCCAGCATCTTACAGGTTTTTTAGGGCCATAAACCAGAGGAGGTTTTTTAGGGTTTTTTAATATGTTTTTAATTATTTATAGTTTTTAGCCATCTTGGTGAGCTGTGTTTTTATTGTGAGCCGCCCAGAGTCACCCGTTGGGGGAGATGGGTGGCATACAAGTTGAATGAATGAATAAATAAATAAATAAATAAATATTTAGTTTGAAAATGTTGAACAAGAAGGTAAGATAATTGGAGAAGCAAGCTGCCATTAGAAGTGGATTCTGGGAACAAGATTCAATTCAGACCTCTTGACACACACACAAAATGGGTAATTTCAGGTGAGACTGCCTTGTGCATAATCCACACAGGCTGAGAATCAAAGGATATTATTTGAATGTGTTCTCTGAGAGGAGGAGGTTGATGAGATATTGTGGACAGAATGTTGGACAAGGCTGAAAGGTCAAGGGTTCAAATCCTTATTTAGGAATGCAATTTTTTAGTTAACAGAAAAGTAAGTCCCATCAGAAGTAGTAAAAGAGATAATTATTAACTGATAAAAGTTTTTATTTGATTCACTGCAAAGAAATTAGTCTGAATATTAGACATCAAATGTTACTTGGTAAAATAAATGTAATTTTATTTTCACAGAATGGCTTCTATGTATATGCTAACCAAACAAACCAAGCCTACATTTTTATTTTGTGCCACTTAACTTCCCTTTGGATGAAAAATTATTGATTCTGAAAAAAACTTGACATACTGTAATTTTTTTGCACAGAATTGACTTTCTCTATATGAAGGAGACTTGGAAAATTATTGTATTTTTATTGTATTTTTATACTATTTTTACTGTATTTTAATTAATATTTATTTTTTGTTTTTATTTTAAACCACCCAGAGTCACTTCCTACTGAGATGGGCAGTGACCAAATTTGAAATATAAATAAATAAATAAAATTACTTTAATTTATAATATAAAGTAAAACAAAAAGACATCCTATTGTTATTCAAGAATATCTCAGAATATACTAGAGTCTGCCTTTTAAATTTCTGGATCCCAAATATGGCCTGAAATCTGGAATTTTTGTTGTGCAAAATCACTTTTGTGGATAAGTGTGACACAATGACTGAGAAAAGGATGGGTAAGCCTAGACGTTTCTGTTGCCAAGCTCATTTCTGCATAGGGATGAACAGACTCGTGTTGAGAGTTGCCTGATACCAGCTCAGGCTAATTGTCTGCTTAGTTACAGAGTATTTTCTATTCAGGCTGGTTTCATGCTGCCAGAATCTCAGTCTTCTTACTGGTTTCAGGCACCTCTCCAGGATTTCAAGCTGAGAAGGTCTTTCACATCATCTGCTTGACATGTTTACCTCAGAAATTAGGAACCTATGGTTCTTTGCAATGGCTTCTCTCTGATATTCATTGTTACTGAATTGTGGTTTCAATGGAGCCATCAAGGATTAGATTAGGGATCTTTGACATGCAAAGCATGAGCTGGGTCATGGAAGTATACTCCCTCTCTGTGTCATTCTTTTGGTCATATTAACACAGAACCTATATAATAGTTTCCAGTTTGTCTTTTTTTCTCCATATAGACATACATAAGTACCTTTATATAAAATGTAGGGAAAAGGTAAGAAATAGTAAGCAAAGAAAATTAAAGGTATGAAATAATAATAAAAGAAAATACAGCTAAATCTTTACACTAAACCATTCACTATACTTTTCCCTATTTTTCTATTCTTGCAAACCATGCTTGTTTCTATCACATTCATATACTGCTTCAGATTCTTTAAATTTCTCATCTCTCTCTTGAGGCTGTCATCTACTCAATCCATCCACAATTTTCTTACTCTTCCACTTTGTCTCAACCTATTCATTTTTAATTCATAGATTTGTTTTGTAATCCTATGCCCAAATCACCTCAATGCATTTTTTCTTTGATTCACATTCATTCACCACTCATTCATTCCTAACTTTATCTCTTCCTCTTTTACCATAGAATTTAAAAATATCCCATTCAAATTGTATTCAACTTATTTTTTTTTGTTTCTCCCATGTTAGACCATTGTCATTTGCATATTGCAAAGTGGGCAGAAAAAGAACTGAAATATTCTGTTATACACAGCCGTTTTAGCTAATTTGGACAAACATTGAATCCTTACAAAAGACTGCCCAAAACCTTTCTACCACCATTTGCACATCTTAAAATTTCTCCACACATTTTAGTAACCTTAGTAAATATTCTAACAAGATTCACACATTTATCTACTTGCTTTAGGGTTTTGTTTTGGGTTTTTTGGGGGGGGCATTTTTGAATAATTTGCAAATGTTCACTCAAATTTCTTTATCAAACGTAACTAATTTTCTAATTTTCTAAATTAGAAATTAAATCAAATTAACTAAATTTCTAATTTTCAGATTCATGCTTATTGCTTCAAGTTTGCTACAGATATGGTCTAATATTTGCTGCAGCCCATAACACAGCATCAACTATACATAGAAGTAAATACGCATTCTCATCCTCAACCAGCACACTTCTAACATCATGACAAGCATTTTTATATATTTATTCATATATGTATTGAACAACAAAGGGGATGTTACACATTCTTGTTTTACTTCTGCTTAAGGTTGAACCATTTGCAAAGCATTCCATTTATTGTCAAGGATGATTTATTTACATCATTTACTGCTCTTACTACATTCAGCAGCCAACCTTCAACTCCATTATTGTATATAAAATCACTTTATTACATGCATACTCTAAATCAACAAGCATATATATTTTCTTTCTCACATTCATACATTTCTCATGACTCTTTGGAGAGCAAGAATCTGCTCTGCAGACTCCAACCCAGCACAAAGCTACACCGCACTTGCCAAATTTTGCACACTGATACCTCGTGTAACACAGAATTCTGCCCAACACCCTCCTAGACTCACTTAACAAACGAATCCTCCTGTAGCTTTTGCATTCATTCTTGCTACCTTAGACCAAAGATTCTTGTATACCTTAGTATACAAAAGCAATGACATTTGTCTAATTGCCTAGCACAGATTTTAACTAAGCCACACAGCCCTTCTATAAGCAAATCATACCCGCATTTTAACATTTCTCAGTACACCATCCACACAAGCAACCTTGCCTTTTCTCAAGATTCTCACAGCACTTATTACTCCTTTTTCATATTTTCCCCCCTTGGGCACTGACATTTTATAACATTTATTTCAATTCCACTCATTAACAATCACTATCGTTCTCATTCAATTTTCTAAAATATACTTTCCAGCATCCCAGCTCATTTCATCACTTTTATTTTTACCTCCATTCCCTCTTTTGGAGGTTGCAGCAATAGACTTTAAATATATACAAAGGGGTATCTATCAGACTTCATTCAGATCCAGATTTTAAGGCTGTCAAGCTGATATTCAAGCCAGCTACTGCAAACTAAGAATCAAACAGGTTCACAGTAGATCCAAGCTTCACATTTTGTGTCTCCTCCTGCCTTTGCATCATAACAGGGAGTTGCTTGCTTCTCATGGTTATTGCAATGGCCCAATCTTTTGGGGCATTTGGTCTCAGACCTGCTGATTCTGATGTGGTCCACTTTAGCCCTCACAGAATCTTCATTAAATGAAACTATCACCAATTTAATCTTAGGTAATAGTTTTAGCTCTGCTAGACTTACATAAAGTTTATGAGTAATCAGCTTGATATTACAATAATTGTTATGGCATTCACAAAGAATGGTGCTCATTGTGGTAGTGCTTTGATGAAAGTTTTGAAGTTTTTCAGTCAGAGATTCTGTCTCCATGATCCATACAACTCCAACTCCAAGGACTGCCTGGTATATAGGCTTGTTTGATATAATTAGCAATGTTTAGGAGTCAGACTCACTAAATCAGTGGAATTTAATTTAGTTATGAGTAACTCAAGTGTTACTGATTTCAGTGTATGTACCCAATTAGCCTCTAGCAAAACTAGAACAATGCTAAACTCACATGGTGCAACGATAGTATGGGAATAGAATTTATTGCTCTTCCAGCCTTTTCCTCATTTAAAAAATCTTTCCTTTTATTGCAAGCAAAATTGTTTTAGAGATAAGCTTTAGAACTGGCCTAGTTTTGCAGCTGCTTTAAGAATGCTGTAGAGTGCAAGAAGCACTCAAAATCCTTTGGATCCTAAAACTCCTTCTTTCTTTCCTATCCCAAACCTAGTTATGCACTATTTTTCTCATTTCTGACATCAGTAGTTGTCTCTGATGTCAGAACCTCTCAACCCCTGCCAATCAAACGATGCCACTGAGGTTGCATCTCAGAGTTTGCAGTCTGTGGACTCTGGGTTGGGAGGAACAAGTTCAAGCTCACCCAAACAAAACTAAGTAGCTGTGGATTGTGGAACTATCATGGCTGAGAAACATTCAAGTCAGCTGGAAGAGTTGGATCCAGGACCTCCTCCCAGCCCTAGAACACCTGCTGCCCAGAGCAGAATGGAGGAAATCTGTGAGGTTTCTTGCACAGCAAATACATTCCCACTCTTGACTGCCTGCACTTGGAGCAGGCTCCATTTTAAAGCCATCTTGCCCAGCAGTTCTCTGTTGGGAAAAACCACTCTGCTTCTGGAAACTATGACTGCTTTTGCTCTGAACTCCTGCTCATGGAAACCATGCTTCTTTGTGACCAGGACCAGCTGATGTCCTCTTTGCAATATATATCATAATGGCTGGATAGAGTAATGGTTAGAGCACCACACTTTGATGTGGGAGACCAGGGTTTGAATTCCTGCTGGTACCTACCTTAACAGTATGGGTCCCCCTAATGCTTCACATGCCTACCTCAAATATGAGAGCAACATGAACTAAGAGAGTCATGCTGGCTTGGATGTTGCCCGGATTAACAAGGTCCACGCCAGATGTTGGGGAACCAAGACAATCTGACGATAAGTGGGCTATTAGAATGAACCATACATGGATGAGCAAGAAAACCTGGAATTGATGGAATGCTACTACAACAGTAAACCTAATGAAAGGGGATATATGAAAAGTATGAGGGAACTATGGACGGACAGAAGACCTACATTCACACTAACTGAGAAGCAGCTAGTTACCCAATGCTTCAACATTGTGAAGAGGAAACTGCTCTCACAACTTGAGATAGACCAACTACATATTATATCCCAGACTCAAGAAGACCCGGAAGAACAATTGGATATGCAGCCAACACCTGAAGCTGGAATGTCATAGCCACTCCTTCCATTACAGAGCATAGCAGCTGATATAAAAACAGGGAAGGTAGTTAAGATTGATGAGGTGGAACTACCAGCAGGATGCATAGCAGACATAAGACCAGCTACAAGTACCTTGGTAACCCACAGTCACATGGGAACCATAATGAGGAGGCAAGGAAGACAGCAGCAACCAAGTATCACCAAAGGATAAGACAAGTCCTGAAGAGCCACCTCAATGGGAAGAACAAGATCCACACCATCAACACGTATGCCAGTCATCAGATACCCTGCCAGTATAGAGACCTGGCCAAAGGAGGACATGGAGGTTGTCGATGTGAAGACCTGGAAGCTCCTCACAATGTACAGAAGTTCCACCCCAAGTCCAACACCCAGGGACTGTACACCAGCTGGAAAGAGGGTGGGTGGGGTCTGGTGCATGTCAAAGCCACTGTCCTGGGTGAAACGCAAAGCATCCAGGAGTGCATCAATAAGATGGCACCCAAAGATGAGCTGCTGAGAGAATTCCTAAGGCAGCAGCAGACATGGGAGGAAGTTCAAGTGGAGGAAGTGCCATGGTAAGATAAGCCCCTGCATGGATGTACCATCAACAGATAGCTGAGGTGGCTGATATTGAGAAATCCTACCAGTGGCTGGAAAGGACTGGACTAAAAGACAGCACTGAGGCCCTGATCATAGCAGTACAAGAACAGGCACTAAGCACCAGCTGCATAGAAGCAGGGGTCTACCACACTAGACAGGACCCAAGGTGCAGACTGTGCAGAGTTCTCAGAGACAATCCAACATATAACAGCAGGGTATAAGACACAACCAAGTAGCTGGCATTGTGTACAGGAACATCTGCATAGTGTATGGGCTAGACCCTCTCAAGTCCAGATGGGAGATTCCACAAACAATAACAATAACAAAGCTAAGATCCTGTGGGACTTCCAGATCCAGATGGACAGACACTGTGGTAGTAGACAAGGTCCAGAAGACAGCAGTAGTGATAGATGTAATGGTGCCAACTGACAGCAACATCAGGAAGGAGTATGAGAAACTGGAGAAATACCAGGAGGAATTAGAGAGGAAGTGGAAAGTAAAGGCCAAAATGTTCCCAGTGGTGGTAGGAGCACTCGGGGCCGTGACTCCTAAGCTGGGAGAGAGGTCCAACAGATCCCAGGAAGAACATCAGGCCTCTCTGTCCAGAAGTGTGCAGTGCTAGGAACAGCTAAGATACTGTGCAGAACCTTCAAACTCCCAGGCCTCTGGTAGAGGACCTGAGATTGAGGAAGACACGTACCACCCATAGGGGTGAGTTGGGATTTTTTTAATATATAACCAAATGAAAGTGACCACCAAGCAGCAAGTCGTACTTAGCCCAGCCACAGCAACAGCCAATGACCATGACAGAAATAATAGGTGAGTGACTTGTGATGGAGGGTTGATGGCATGAGATAAAAAGGGCTATATACAAAGGACTTATCAGAACCCCCCATCTGTGCATGCAACCATCTATCAAACTCTCTGTCTTCTCCAGCATTACCTGGAGTAATTGAATTACCTGGCCAATATTGTAATGGAGCTTGGTGAGTATGAATGTGTGACTCTGCAATTGTAATCAATAAAACTAAGAGGTCAACAAAGACTCTCTGTGTGCCATGTTTTCTTAAGTTGTCCATTGCTGCATAAGACCCCCAAATTCAAATTTATAACACATTTTGTTTCATTAGGTAAAGCAACAGTTTCTCACTTTCAGATATCTTCCACATATAAATCTCAGAATAGCACTCAAGGAGAGGAAGAGAGAAAGAAAGAACAAAGGAGAGGATCTGTTTCCTACTATCCTCTCTGCACCAAACTCTGAACATATGACAATATCTAAGTAGACTGCAAACAACTAGTTCGGTTAGGCTGACAGTACTGATTTTACTTGGAATTCTACTTGTGGAATTGTTGCCTTCCCTTGTGTTTCCCTTCTTCTTCTTTTTATATCCTGCTATTCTTCATTCTTTTAAGAAGGGAAATTCTCATTAAAATTTTCCCCGTGTGTATGACTGTCTGGTATTCCAGAATTTGTACAGGATATATTAAGTTAATTACCTCTGAGCTTTGGGCGAAAAAGTTCTAAAGCACCTTCCTTTCTCTCTTTCCTAGGGCTTGGCTGAAGGGAAAAATCTCTAGTAAAGGGGCTAAGAGGTCTCCAACTGAGCAAACTAGGGGCAGCCTTAGGGAAGCCTTGGTGTGCCAGTGAGTTTTAAATTACCATTGCCTCTTAGCTGATCCTTAATTAAAAATGCATATGTTTAGAGCTTCTCTTGAAAAGTGTTGTTCCAAGAGATAATCAAAAGCATTCAGTTTTCTATAAGCCTATAATTTTGACTGCTAAAAGAGCACTTGGTGAAGTGAGAAATACAGGTTATATTCCAAATTCTTCAAGACCAATCTAATATACGTATAGCAGCTAGTTATTCCCAAAATTTAGCACTGCATTGCAGCTGGTGGCAGATTAATTATTAATTCTAAATCTGTCACTGGAATCTCTTTTTCCAGAAATCACATCAAAAATTAGGAAAGAGCAGAGTCCTATAGTCTCATAAATTGAAAAAAAAATTCGAATAAACATATACGTGGAAATATCCAGTGTGCATACAAATCATCAGACTTATAGCAGAACCTCTCTGGCATGCATCCCATGACTGGAGGAATGCAATTAAGTGTTTGAGTGGTCAGGAAAAAAGCTGCAGTTTAGACTCCATTGTAATACCAGATTGTAAACCACCGATGTCAATTGTTTTAATGAAAAGAATTCTGTTACTTCAAAATAATATTTAAATATAACTTTATTAAAATATTCACATTATAGAAAGCAGATGAAACATTTTTTTTTTTTACATAAATATACATATTGTGAATCTAGTAACTGGGATGAAATTGAGGTTTTATTGTTGTCAGCCACTCAGAATCAGGTGAAATTGGCAGCATATAAATAATAAATTAAATTTTTAAAAAGCAAGACCAGCTGATGCTTATATTTATGAAGCATAAGCTTGTGTGTCATGGAAAAAGAAGGATCAAAATTTGGAATATAAAAAATTGGAAAATAAAGTTAAGCAACTCTTGAATAATTATGCAAGACAACTTACACCAGAATTATATCATGCTTTTATGGCTGCTAAAATAGAACTTAATCATCTTGATGCACTGGATACTGTTTAATTAATTAATAACATCAAAAGTGTGAGGAAAAACAAGTTAAATATTGGCTTTTAGACTGAAAAGTTACCAACAATCCTTATAATTAAGGATTCTCAAGGTAAAGTATACAGTAACTTGAATTCAATAAAACAGCATTCCCCACCCCCACACCCATTTTCCTCCTAGACTTGAAACACACATTCAAGGATCTCAGATGAACAAATTGTTGTTGCTGTTATATAATGCAAGTCTTCCAAGGAAGACCTTAGACCAGTGTTTCTTAAACTTTTTTTCTCTCAGGACCCCTTGCCACTTTTAAAAATTATGGTGGACCCCAAAAGAGCTTTTGTTAGTATGGGTTATATTTATTGATATTTACTATATTAAAAATTAAAATTGACATATTTGCTGCCACTACCACTTCTCACAATTGTATGATGGGATTTTAATATTGTATTATTTTTCAACATAGGCTAATGAAATCATTTTGATTTCATGGACCCCTGAGAAAGGGTCTTGGGGGACTCACAGGGGTCCTAGGAGCCCACTTTAAGAAACACTGCCCTAGACCAAGCTGCCTGTTCAGCTGCACTGTTCTCTAAGAAATCATGCATACTGTACTATTTAATTAATGAAGATATGTAAGGGTCTTGATCCAGATCGTTTTCCTATTGATTGGTATAAGATCTTTAGTCACTTTCTCACTCTGATGCTACTTGAGGTTTATAACAAGCCCTTTCTAAATATTTTCTTTCTTACAAAGTTTTCATAACTCTGTTCCTGCTGACTGTGCAAGCTATCATTTTATTATTCAAGTTACTTTGTTTTATTCATGCAGCATTTCATTGCTGAATGTTGATGCTAAAATTTTAAAAGCAACTCTCGCACGAAGACTCCAAAACCTTCAATAATTCCTCCAGCACAATGTGGCTTTAAAAAGAGTGTCAGATCTTGGATACTATTAGATCATTAATATATTAGTCACAGTCAGATGAATTGAATTTGGCAGTGGTGCTTTACTGGATGGAGAGGTTTTCCATATTTCCAAATTTCTGAAGAAAGCGTTGATTAACAATAGTTAATCAAGAAACAGGTTTTCCTTCTGTTTGTATAAATTGGGCTAAGAGGTGATATTCCAGTACTTCAGCCAGGACTATTATCATGCGTCATGATCCTCTACATCCCATTATAACGAAACTGACTTGGAAACATTTAGCCTGTTTTATTAGATATTTGAATGAAAATTTGTACATCAAGGTATCTAGGTACAAGATATCTGTGTTTTATTGATGACTATTAAATCACACATTTATTTACAAAAAGCTACAGATATAACACAGTATGGTAAGTAATCCGGTTATTCAGTTAACTGGAATAAGTCTAATATAATATATATAGTGTAAGATAATTGGGTTTTAGTATTATTTTAATGATTTTAACTACCTTGGAATTCCAAGATAGATTTCCTCATTGATAGAAAAAAATTACTCAAATTGTTTACCTCAGATCAATATTGACATTACTAAATGATCAGAAATTCCTGTGAACTTATGGGATGGAATAAATGCTGTTAAAATGAATGTTTATTCAAGATTGATATATGCTCTCAGAGAGATTCCCATGGAATGTATTTTAAACATGCTGATAAGATACTGAGAAAGTTTCTACGAGATGGATAGATCCCTGGGTTTTCTTTATCTAAATTATAACTACCCTATGAAGATGGGGGCTTTAACTTTCCTGATTTACAGTTCTGTAACTTTTTATATTTTCTTCCTGGAATGTGAGTGAATCTTCCAAAACACCATTATGGGCAATATTAGAAAGTTATTACTTGACATCATAAATATCCTAGCAGAAGCTTAGCTATGATTTTAGCCAAAGGTCTGAGTATTTTTTTTCTAGCATTAAAGAATACAAGACATATTTGGATGATGTTGGAAAGGAGGATTAAATTTGATTCCTATTCTTATAAGGAACTGATTTTTTAGCATAAACTTGAAAATTGCAGACACTTTTTTTTTTGAACTCATGGGTAAAATATTAACACTCTACATAATTTTGATAATCATTTTTTCAAAACATTTGCTGTGTTGCAGGAAGAGCTTGGGTAATCCAAACCTGCTAAATGACTAAAACATGTTTTGATTATACAATTTGGATTAGATGCATTAGCAGAGTTCAAAACTCCCAAATTATTATCACTGAATGGAGCTTTGAATGATTCCAAATATACAGTTTATTTGTAGACAACTGAATCATTAGAATAGATATGGCAGCCTTGTGAGGTAGCCCAGACAAGAAGCACACCCAGAAGTACTAGCTCTAACTTTATTGTAAGGCTACATTAACATAATCTTGCAAGTCTGAAAGTACATCTCTCCCCCCACCCCTCACCTTTACAGTCCAAGAAACTAGGGAGGAACTCTTCTGAGACATTTGCCACATCCCCATTCCTTCTGTGGACTCAGCTGCCTCTTATCTGACCATTGTCTAGTCTGCGGCTCTTCCTCCTGTCTCCCAAGGTCATTCCCACACACCATTACAAGATACTGGTAATCAGCAAGAAATTTGGATTGAAGAGTTGGAATATTCTGTTTTAACAAATCAATGGGTTAAAGTTTTAAAGAATGTTAAATATGCATATTGAGCTTTTAAGATGCAATTAATTAAACAACAAAGAATCTTTTTTGTTTCTTGGACATCCCAGAGCATATTTTACCAAGGATTGGCTGTCTATTAGTAGACTGAAAGTATCATAAGCTGTAAGGGTCATTAATTCCTATGCTGGGCTTCTTCTACGGTTGTCCCATTATAGTTTAATATTTATAAGTTTATTAATATGGTTTGGGGAAGAGAAATAATGTTTAAATATTTCAATTTGATGCTGAACTGTACACTGAGAATATGAAAATATTGACCGATATTCACATGATCAGAGCTTAACCTCTTATTTTAACAAACCTAAATTATTTTCTTACATATGTCCTTCCTTCCTTCCTTCCTTCCTTCCTTCCTTCCTTCCTTCCTTCCTTCCTTCCTTCCTCCTTCCTTCCTTCCTTCCTTTTCTGTATAGTGAAGCAATGCAACCTAAAAAGAATTTAAAATCTTTTAAATTTTCTATTTTAAAAAATATAAATGAAAAAGTATACATGTAAAAGAGAAAAATATATTAAAAAATTAAAACAAAATATAAAGTACAAATACAGTGGTACCTCGGTTCACGAACTTAATTCGTTCTGCGACTCTGGTCGTGAACCGAATTGGTCGTGAACCGAATCAAATTTTCCCATAAGGTTCAATGTAAATACGGTTAATCCATTCTGACCCCTACGAATTTGGTCGCCAACCGATTTTTGATCGCGTCCCGAATCAAATTTCCCCATAAGGTTCAATGTAATTACAGTTAATCCGTTCTGAACCATGTTTTTTTTTTTAAAGCGCAAAAATATGACACAAAGTACAGTACGAAGAAAGAGAAAGCTAACCTTGCTCGACGCAACTTCTGGAGTGGAGGACAGGAAGGCGGGTGGGGAGGCGGTTACTGCTTGGAGGGAGAGTCCCCCTCCCTACAGGAAGCCGCGACCACGTGTCATGGGAGGGAAAATGGCAGTGGATCCTGTTCGTAACCTGATGCGGAGTTTGCGAACAGAGGCAAAATTTTGCGACCAGAGCTGTTCGTGAACCAAATTGTTCATGAACAGAAGCGTTCGTGAACCGAGGTACCGCTGTAGTTATCCCTATTGAACTTTAAATTGAACTTACTTGGTTAACACAGTACAAATCACTAACAAAACTATAAACAGTAAACAATATATTTAATCAATACTAAAAATTATAGATTAAATGGAAATATGATTAACCACAATTCCCACAATTTAATTAGCCATCTTCCAAAGAATGAATCAAATATCTTTTCCAATAAAAAAAATGAATACAATATTTGTAGCATATATTAACATATACAGTACTTGTTTAATGAATTTTGAAGGAATGTATAACTTGGTGAAATTGAATAGAAATATCTCAGATTGAAATGGACTTACAACCTTCAAAATTAATCATTTTCCAGTATGTTTGGGATTTTGCAACATGGCCACCACATATGAAAAGAATCCAACCTGTTTATTACAATTTCCAGCATGATTTAGAGAAAGAATTATTTGTTTTGCAATTAAGGCTGGAGTTATATACCTATAACTACTTCTGATATTATATTATTTCTGCAGTTGAATTTTGTTCTTAACATGTTATGCAAGTTGCCTTGCAGGGGGTGGTACTTAATGGTAGAAGTCAATAAATGCATATACGTATGATTATCATTAACACATTATGTCAGCTGCCCATATGGGAGAAGGAAATAAGACGCTTTTATATTTAACAAAATAGTAGAGCTAAATGAGGTAACGGGGGGAAATAGAAATTCTTCTTGGAGAGCAGGGATGGACAATAGAAAAGACCTAGAAAGGTGCTAGAAGTAATACTGTTAATGCAAGTGCAGGACTGATAAAGTGATGAACAGTTGCACCATGATGTCGTTCATTATTCCTTTTGGGAGTCTCTAGCATCTGAACGTCAATGATACATTGTCTCTGAACATGGAAGTTTTGTTTTGTTATGCTGCCTCACAAACTATTCCAAATCTGAGCATTTATATACGTATATATAATTTAAACCCGTTGCTTTTAACACTAGTAAGTATTTTATTAGAGGTTAATTTTTGAATTGGAGATAGTATTATTCCATAAAAATGTGAATGATTACAGCTGGCAGTAAACAACTCCCAGCTGATCAAGCAGGGCTCTCTCTTTCTCATTCTGCTGTAGGTATTTTAAAAATGCCACTTAGTATTATAAATTCTTTCGAAGCTTAGCAGCCCACAAAAACTGAACTACCTTTGTGATTTACAGAGCACTGTTATAGGCAGCAACCTATTGCCCTCATTTTATTTTCATTTCATACAGTTCCCCTGTAGCTTATTTCATTTCATTCTCTGGGAATATTAATTCAGTCACAGTACAGTTTCCCTCTAGGTCATGGAAAGGCCAGGAAAGCCAAAAAGCTATTGTGGCAGAGTCATTCAATGGTGGTAACTAGTATGGCAAAGCTCAGTAGCACATCTTGTGCTTGTGATCCCCATGTTCAGGAGGAAGGGGCTATTCTGAGAAAGATCTGAGCTCCAGGGCAGGCTATTTATACAGGCTGTGGCTACAATGGAGATTCAAGTTTATGGTAGTGGGAGAGAACTCTACATGACAGATGTTCTTTTGGCTGGCAACCTGAGGCTGCCAAAACTAATTGCGCTAAAAATATCTCTTTTCCTGCTCTCAATGCCTTCCCCACCCACCATTTCCTCATGCATGCACACTTCTTGAGACAATGTCTGCCTACGACTCTTCTAAGATGGGATTCTAAAAGGGAAGCCAGCATGACTTCCTTCTTCCTTCTGCTTCACTATCCAGGAACATTTTAGATACCAGTTTTTCTCCTTGGAATCCTGCTGGTTCATTAAAAAGCATGAAACAGAGGATGCTCAGGCCCCATTTTCTTATGTAGACAGATGTTCTTCTACGTCCATTTGATATTTTGAAGTCTTCTTTCTACCAGCAAAGTCAGGCTGATATGTCAGAAGGTAAAAGGTGCCATGTTGGTTATTATCCTGTAGGGGCTGAAACTGGCAAGATGGGAACCAAGAATTCTCAGACAAATTTGTTAGGTAGGAATTAAGCAGCTATCTCCCATTTTCAAGGTCAAGAAGAGAACAGCCACATTGACTTTAAAAGGTAGGTGAAAAAAAAATTAGAGTAAACTCTGGAGGGGCCAGAGAAAGAAATGGCTTGAAATCTGCATTCTACAAGAGGCAAATATTCTACATATATATCACTTCTATTTCATATGCAACAAATAATGTATCTAGCTGTGCCATGCCTATGGACCTCTACTGTAAGTAAGTTCCCAAATACAGAATTTAGTGCCTGGAAAGTCAAAATTATTGCCATGCCTGGTGTAGAGGTATGATGGCAAAATCTGCCTTCTCATATTCTCAGCACTACAGGAGAAAAGTCTGCACCTCAATATCAAGGTTAAGCAATGACTACAGATCCTCTTGCAACCCTGCTAGCCATCAACCACATACCCAATGCCTTGCTCTAATATCAAAATGAAGTTGTAACCAAGCAGGAGGCATAGAGAGGTCTGAAGGAGGGAGATTTCATCAGTTCTGATCAATAAAGGAATAGAATATAAGGAGAGGCACAATGTCCTCAAATTACCCCAGCATGGAGGGAGGGATGGGGAGACCTACCTGGCACCTGTGAACTCCAAGGTGTAGTTGAAGGATAAAAAGGTGAGGGAGATGGTGTAAGGGCTACAGAGGAGGGACCCAGTATCTCCAGATAAAATGATTGTATAAATATTGAGCAGTTGTCTCCCAATCTCAAAGCCAGGAAGGAAATAACCAAATTGCCATTGACTTGAAAAGCTGGGAGGAGAGAGTGTAGGCAGATCTTCTGAGCATATAAAGCTTCTATATCAGCTGCAATGTAACAACTGATCCAGCCATGTCTGTGAGCACAACATTGCTTTTGAGCAAGTTCCTGAATACAAGGTTAAATGTTTGGAGAGTTGAGATTTATTGCTTTGCTGGCATGAAGTCCGACAAACATTTGCTCTCTGCTCTCTCCAGGAGAAATCTATTGTACCCCAACCTCTCTCAGCCTATTGACTCCTCAAGCATTGTTGCAATTATATTTTCAGAAAGTATGTGTAGCAATTGCTATGCTAAAGCAGCTGATGCAAATATCAAGTAGGAGATTCTTTGCCATGTTTACCAGGTTAAAAAGAGGAGGCAGAAAGTAGTGAACACTGCTGGGTCTTCTTTTCCTCCCAGAGAGAATGGGTGAAAGCGAATACATCTATTTTCACATACGCAGTCTCATCAAACTAAATCCCAATGAACTCAGTGGAGCCTACTTTACATGACTTGATATACTGCAATAATTTCAAATTGTATTTTCATAAGAAAAAAAAGGAGCTTGACAGCGGAAGATGAGCATCATGGGGCAGCAATATTGAGGCCACTGGAGAAGGTCTCTCCGTGTTTGTCTGCTACTATCAGTCATGACAACTGCTGGTATGGTTTCCTGGATATTATTAATACAGGACAGCTAGTTCACAGTTATCTGAGCCTCAGTATAGGTTGTGCTAGCATAATAGGATGTAGATTTAATTCTCAATAAGGTAGCAAACCTCGCTGGCTCAGCTTTATCATTTTGGGCCTTTGCTGGGGGAATGGCAGTTTACATGAATTGATGTTCTTACATTAAATGGATCTGATGCAGAAAGAAAATCCAGTCAGGCCAGAAAAAGGTTCAAGCCTGTGGAAAGTTTGTCCAGTCTAGTGCACCATTCAGTAATGTGAATCCCTCTCTGCAATATGATGTGGTATAGCATGTATTCTGATTTAACCTTCTGCAATAAACCAGATTTTATTGTAGCTCCTATATTTGATTTGAGCAATATATACATGTATGATACACAAAATGCTTTGACTTGATCTAAATCACTGCCATGTACATGGTTTAAATAACTCCAATCTAAATCATGCCCACGCACAACATTTTAATGTGCTGATTTCCAACTTTAACATTGCCATCAGTACAGGCAGAGGACATAATCATATACTTCCATCTATATATTTGGGTTCTGTATACATGCGCATTAGTTTATGTTGGGTCTTCTACTGCAAGCTAATATCTGAATTAGATAAATCTTCTGATCAAATGGAATAATCTTGAACTTTCTAGAGCCCTTTTTATTAGTTCAAAGAAAGGTTGGTCTGCAATATAACAGAATGGAAGTAACTGAAGTAGTATACTGTAAGCTCTTAGTGAAGTTCTAAAATCTTAAAATATGTCACTTACCATTGAACTCTGTTAGTAAGGATAGGAATGTGCATGATCAGCAGAATGATATGAGGATGCACAAATAAAGCTGATTAGATCCTACTAAATTGGAACAAAACATAAATAGTAAGGTGGCATCCAGATTGAGTACGGACTACTTTGAACTCAACATGATAATTTATGGTGGAATCATCTTGGATCATTCACTCGCATTTCAGCAAGATGCACACAACATGCTATTCATTAATTTTCTGATGTTTTCTAGAAACACTTTCACTTTCACTTCCCTTCTCTTCTTTCTTTGGTTCATTTTGAATGGACAAGGAATACAATCTCCACAGGTGAAGCTGTGCTACTTTAAATTCTTTTTAGGAGAGGTGGCTTTTATATATGCAGTAGGTAAACCTGATATAAATCAGCATGTACTCACTATAACCTTTGCAGTGGAGACTTCTTTTTATTCCTTTTTCTAAATGGATCTCTTAAGTGACCTTTAAAAGTAAGTAATGAATGTTACTGAAAATAGTGTTATACTGCCATATAACAGCATAATGCTATACACATACATACTAGATCTGTGAATGTTTGGAAAATTATTTGGAAGAAATGCTTCAGACATGAACACAGCACCTCTCTGCTATTCATGAAAACACAGATAGCTTTTTCAGACCTCCACACAAGCCTGAAGAAAGATGCTGCTACTTTAATGAATCAAATCATCAAAGCAGAGAATCTGTAATACCACTGTAAAAACAGTGTCTTTTTTCAAGCTGCATGCTACTATGCACCTAGAATTCCTTCCTTCCTTCCTTCCTTCCTTCCTTCCTTCCTTCCTTCCTTCCTTCCTTCCTTCCTTCCTTCCTTCCAGTCAGTGTTGACTCCTGGCAAATGCCTGGACATGCCCCTGCAGTTTTCTTGGCAAGATTTTGGAAGTAGTTTGCCATTGCCTTCTTCCTAGGGCTGAGAGAGAGTGACTGGCCCAAGGTCACCCAGCTGGCTTCATGCCTAAGGCAGGATTAGAACTCACAGTCTCCTGGTTAGGGTTAGCCTGATGCCCTAACCACTACACCAAAGTGGCTCTCTTATGCACCTATAATGCTTTTTAACAAATCATTAAAAATATGTATATATTCAAGTGTTACCATGATGATCCCATCTTGCTAACATGATTCTCTCTCTCTCTCCCTCTCATAAAACTGTGTGTCACATTGTAGCATTTTTGGGGTATAGTACAAGAATTACAGACCTCCCCAAATAAAAGAGTACAGATTAAAAAAAAAATGATCAGGAGCAAAAAGTTTATATACAAAAGTTACCTCTGGAATAATTTTTGAAACAAGGATGTTTGTATAAAAAATGTAAATATCTACTTAGCACAGCAGTAGCATTCTATTTTTTCTTATGGACACATAGATACAGTATATTTCTTTAAAAAAAACAACCCTGCTTACATTTATTTTCCAGCATCATCTGAAACCCTGTGAGTGTGAGCAGGAAAGAATCCCATAGTGGCAGTTTCAAAAGTCATTGTGGGATAAATGTATACAGCAATCAAAACCTGCTATGGGATGGTGTAAATTCATTAATGGATACAGTGTAAAGGTCAGCCTTAACTATAAGTTCTGAGAAAACAAACTCAGATACGGGCATCCTTATACAATGGATGATCCTTGCCAGTAGGGGAGGGCAAGAGCAGAGCATGTTACAGACAAGAATGAGTGGTCCCCAGGGGGCAGCTACAAACAAAATCAATCCAAAGCTGTTCTTAAAATCCCAGCATACATTTCCAAGCATGATATTAAAATTTCATGATAAATAGTACTAAAAATTGCTCCTGTCCAGGCTAATGTAAGTGCTGACAATTCACCAGTCTATAAATGCAGTCAGATATCATCCACCATTAGTGTCCAACAGCAGCACCTTTTCTAAATTATATCCTTGATGAAGCATTCTGATCAGCTAATACATTTCCATTGGATAGAGAGAACATTGTGCGTACATGGTGTGTAATAAATTTGGTGCGCAATATGTACAGCTGTTTACTCACAGTCTAGTTCTAGAATGCAGGAGCAAAGATGAGACAACACAGATCAAATGAGGAATCAGCTGGCCATACTGGAAGATCTGAATCAGATCCAAAGAGCAACAGAATTGATCTTACGAGGGCCAAAGTCCATCAGAGTCTGGATCCTCTGAGACTGATGGTGACTGCTGGAGCAGTGAAACAATGCAACATACTGTAAATGAAAATGTTATTAAAATTAAAGAATATGCAAAGTTTTTTTCTCTTTGAATAAGTAGAATCTTAAATGGTAATTTAAGTTCATTTAAATCTTAAATTTAAATTAAATCTTAGAATAAGAACCTCCCCCAGAACGACATACAGTAAAGGGGAAACAAGATAACAGAGCAGACCGTGTAATGGTTTTCTGGGCTACTTTTGTTGGCAGCACCTGGATAGAGTGGGGGTCTGAGATGCAAAAGGAAAAACAAAACCATAGAAAACCTCTCCACATAAGCAGAGAACATGGAAATGCAGAGAATGAGCGTGGGCTAAACACTCAGGGATATTCCTCCTTCTGGCTCTCCTAACCAGGAGTCTGAACAGCTGAGGAGGGTAGACAAACCTCCAGCATGCAAACCTTACATCCTCTCTACTTTTTACCAAGTTAATTTCATCAAACACAGATAAAACTTAGATTTACCCTCCAATTTGCGGGCTGCCTTTAAAAATCCTGGCAAGCAACCATTTCTAGACTAGGCTTGGGCAAGGAAGAACAGTAGAAACCTGAGAATGCAGAAGTTCTTGAGCAGCAGCTGAAATGCAAGCAAGAAACTTTGTTCACTTTGGAAATCAGGCAGGCAAAAAGAGGCACAAAAAAGTCTGCTTGCCAAAATCCAGAGAAAGAGAAAGAGAAAGATGGCATGGCTGGGAGGGATGGAGGGAGGAAGAGGCTATGATCGGGAAGGTGTTAGGGGATTACACTAGGGAAATACTGTAATATCCAGAAAAGCTAGGTCAGCAACATTTGTCATAATGCCAACTCAAGGGAGAGGGAGATGGTTAGGAAACCCTTCAGGTCCTAGACCTGATGCCCCCCCTTCCCACCCACCCATCCATCTATCTAAGCTAGCAGGGGGGGGTGCAAAAAAAGGGGGGGAGCTGAAAATACCATGCTCTCCTTGAGTCAGGAGGGGAGGAGACAAGAAGCACCAACCATTTAGCTGCTCAAGATAGTAGGTTTTGCAAAACAGAAGAGATTCCCCACCCCACCCCAATTTCTTTCTGTGGCCACCAGAAGTTTGCTGATTTTCTCCCCTGAAGCAAGAGTGTGAAAGAAGGAAACAAGCCAGGCAGATCCAGAGATCGAAATCAAGTCCCCACAGGAATATAATGAATTATAGTGCCAAATTTACACAATAAACCCCATCCCCAGGAGGTTTCACCGGAAAGAAAGCATGATCAGCAGAGTGGGGACTGAGTTACAGCCTCATAGGTTTAGAGACAGAGAGTAGTGGCAGAAATGCCTACTATAAAGTCTCTGGGCTTGTGTAAAGAGACCTGAAAAAACATACTTTTTTTTCCTGAGTTCTTAGTTCAACACAAGACTAGACGATAATAGACAGACAAGTTATAACACAATGATATAACATGTAATGCATGCATTTTTATCATAAATGTCTATGACTGCAACTATAAAGAAACATATTGTTATACATCATTCCCGGTATTCTGAAAAAGCCAATTTTGATTCTAAGGTGCACCAGAAAGAAAAAAATAAAAAGTGGGAGGAGAAGGGATGAAGCACAGCGCTCTCATCCACACACACACCCTCCAAGCCTGAATGAAGTGTTCCAAGGAAGTTGAGGGGAGGGGAGTAACTCCAGTTTCAAATTAGCCAGGGAAAGGTGGGCAGGCAGTCTGAGGCACGTTCAAGACTAGGTGCCCTGCCCCAAGCGGGGGACGGGGGACAGTATGCCTGCAGGCAAGACGGGCAGTGTGGGGTGAAGAAACAAGAAAGCAAATTGGTACACCGTGTTACCAGAAAGGAAAGCAAGGCTGCACATTTGCACATCGATTGCCATGAGCCGCGGGAGCGAAGAAAAGCCAAGTTGGGCGGCCAGGTCAGCGTGAGAGCCGGAGTCGTTCAGAGTTCCGTGAGTAAAGCGAAGTCATAGTCAGGAACAAACAACATCCAGGAACACACAGGATTTAAAACACACAAGCACAGGGAAGCGGCCAGTCTACATGGTCTGGCTTGAGTATGACGCTTACTCGCTAGTTGCTCGTCTTCTGCGGAGTGAGGAGCTGACGCCAGCCTGGGGGGCGCAACGGGGGTGGCCATTTTCAGACATCATCTTCGCCAAGGGCATGGCGTGCAGGGAGGGAGAGTCTGCCAGGGCACCTTGGACTCTGGCCAAGGCGGCTTGGGCACCCAATAATTTAAAAATTCATCAGTTGACTCGGACAAGATTGTTGGCGGGCTGGACGATTGGAACACAGAAAGTCACGCCGGAGCTGAAGCCAAACTGCGTAGGGAGGCAGACCCCGAGCGCTCGCCTGTGGGAGAGGCTGCCGCGGGCTCTGCACCCGCTTTCCCTGCTCCTTTCAAGGACTCAAAACCTTCAGTTGTTTGGGGAACACATTTGCCGAACTATTTTTCTCTGCGCATAGAAAGAATTCCAAAGTGTTTCTTAATTTCAAGTTATTATTTGAAGCTACCCGTAATTTTACACAGGAAGGTGGTATAGGAAAATTAAATTAACTCTGTATTGCAGAACATTGTCACTTGTAGGGGGTATAGTATAGAAAATGCTTTTGGGATTTTTTTTCCTAGTCTTACTGAAATGCTTAAATACCTCTCATAAATCTTCATCTGCCTCAATTCTCTTGGGCAATTTTTTTCAGATAAGGAAAAAAAAGTAAAAAACTGGTAGTTTAAAGGCAAATCAGAATTTGGAAGGAAGTCCCATCTGCCTAGTATTCCATCTACTGGATAATGCTTAAAGGAGCCATGGTGAAAGTATGGGCTAATTCTACTGCAAAAGACACTGATCTGTATCACACAGAGAGACACACATCCAAGCTGATATGCAATCAATATTGAGGAGTTATAAGATGGACCAAAATTCCCAATTCTGTGAAAGCCTGAAATGATTTCCTTCAGGAGGTGCCTGACCCCATTCGATATAAGAGGGAAATGCATCTTAGCAGAGTGCTGGCTGAGAGCAGTTATGGGGTTTTTCTCCAGAAGAGATAAATGGAATAAATGCTACACACAAATGGAATCTGCATTCCACTCTTTCTCCTCTCTCTCTCAAAAACAAAACAACAGAGGATAGCAGTCATTCTTGGCAATGTTGGAGGATGGAAGAACCTCTCTGTAAAGAGTCTGGCACTGCTGTAAGCACAATGGGATTTTTAAATTTTAAGACAAGATCCTTGTCCACTTCAAACATTTAGATAAGTTGGGGTAAACAAACAAAGTAGGGCTTTTGCAATTGTTTCCAACCCCTTCATAAGAGCTCTACTCTGGGACATGTGACCAGAAAGGGGAGGGGAGGGGAATTTAGAATGGAGAAGTCAGCAACATTCCATGCCACTGCCAAACCATTCTTCCATAAAGAACCACTGGTGGAATTTTAAGTGCATTTTTTTTTCTCTGCAGTCTCTGGCTGGCTGTGGCCCATTTTTAAACTTATTCTTCCTTTTGCCAGCTGCTCTCCCTATACAAAATTTGGTCCCCTTCTCTCTCTCTTTCTCTCTCCCTCCCTCCCTTCTTATTCTGCTTGATAGCAGAGTCCGCTCCATTAGCTTGGAAAGAATAATAAGGTTGGGAAAGTATGCAGAGCATGAGTTCTGGTTCTTCTTTTCAATCCCTTGACCAACAATAGCTGCAAAAGATATATGTATTTATTTTTTCAAAACAAAGGACTGTGTTACATATGTGTGTGAGAACTTCTACTCTCCCCTCATGCTGTGTTGGCGTATGTACATGTGCACTGGCATATGCTTCGTTCTGCTCACTTAACCAGGAGTGAGGGGGGTTAGAAAGGTCAGCAACACTCCGTGAAATACGTTGGGGGAATTTCTTTAGAATATTTTTCTCCACAGCCTCCAGTCAAATCTAGCTCATTTTTAACTTGTTTTTTTTTTAAATTTTAATGGATTTCTTTCCACACACCAAATTTGGTCCTCTTCTGTTCACTTTCCAGAGAATTACAGTGATGGCCAACAGAACAACAAAGTCCTAAGCTCCATTATATTATTTCTTTTCAATTTTCTATTGGATTAGAAAGAATAAAAAGGAAGTACAACTACCATCAGGCCCTGTTTAGTCTGGCAAATTTTCTTTGGATTTTTTTTTTTAATACTTAGGGGAGAAATGTCAGACCAGAACTGTTCAGCCAAGTTAGGAATCAATCAACTGGACTTTTGAGGATCCACATACTCTTACTTCTCTCCCAATAACATCTGCTGTCTGAGACGGTTGCTTTATTCCATCTAATGGCAATGGCCATGCAATCAAGTGTGCTGTCATATTCACATAGTCTCCCTTTGGACTGATTGTGATCGCGTATCAACTGGAAAATATAAACAGTCTGCATCTTAGCATCTGATGGCAGGGCTAGTTCATGTATTCTCAGTAGCTTTATGTGTTCAGTGTGCTACAGTAGTGCATTGCTGAATAGATTTATGGAATAAGGAGGGAGGGGGATTTGGAGGAAGCCATAACATTAGTCCTACTATAGATTATACTGTAGGCTAAACACCAATACATCAACTTTTCTCAGCCTGGTACCCTCCAGGTTTGTTGTAACCACAAATCCCAAAATTTCTAAACATCAATGGCAATTGGATTCTGGGAGTTGTAATCATCAGGTGTTATCTGGCGTCATCAGATTAGCATGGCTTCATTGGAGTACAAGAGCACTCTTGTACTCTTCTTTATATGGTCACTCTTTGAGTGGTTCTTGGTATCAGAAATTCCACACCATGCACAACAAATCTTGGACATGGAGGTTATGGCTGAATCTAGTGAATTACTTTTTATGTAGGTTTCCTATATAACTTCAGGGGTAGGATCAAAACGGGTTATGTAACACTGGCTTCTGCAACCGGCAAGTGGTGTGAAACCTCTGGATGGGGCAGACGTGATACTAATACTAAGACCATCCTTCTCTGTTGTTGCTGCCATTGTGGGTTCTCCTGGATCAGGGCCTGTCCTCCACTGCCCTACACTCCAAGGTTGTGCAATAGGAGGGGAAAAAAAACCACCTGGGCTTGGAGAAAGTATACCTGCTTACCATTGTGGCCTTGCCCTCACATCAGGATTTGGGTGTCATCCAAATGGAATATGGAAGAAGCAGCTATTTCCAGAAATGTGCTGCATCCAAAAAGGCATGATTCCACCACTCACAAACAGATAAACTGTATACCACTGATCAACTACAACCAGCAGATTCAAATTTCTGAACTCCCAGTCCCACTGTGTCCGATGGTTGAAATGCATGAGTAATTGCACTGCTCCTTTGGAATGCCACTTTGAAACATGTATTACAGCTTACAAGTACCAGGAAATTTGAATCAATAAATATGTGCTCACAGTGTTGCTTACTAAAGGGATTGTGTGGAGTACTTTTTTAAGGTGGGGATGAAAAATTAAAGATATATAGTACACTAGAGAGGGATGAAAAAGAAAACTTCCCTGAACTTGAAGTGACTCTGACTTTTCCCACCTTTTAACATGCTTCCTGGATTAATCTGATTAAGGTGCTCTTCTTATATAGCAGTTCACAGATGCAGTAAATTGAATTACCTTGGTGGTGGTGGTGGTGCCTGCTGCTGCTGCTGCTGACCAGGACAGATTTTTAAAAAACCGTGGGATGGTCAAAAAGTCACTCATTTATTTGGAAAGCCAGTTGAAAGATCGTGCAGGGTCATAAGAAGTAAACAAAAATAATTCTAACAGTCAGAAGATGAAGAGAACTTTGATATGTCTGCAGGATTTCACAGAAATTGCAGTAATGGCCCCAAAGCTCATGTGAGTAATTAAAAGTTGCAAATTAGCAAACAAGCTTGGAAAAGTAAACAAAAAAGCTTAGTGTATCTCTATACAGGCTTGGCTGTTTTATTTTGACAAATGCACTTTAAATTATTTATCTTGATATTGTGCAGTATAGCACAATGCATCTTGTAAAAGTGACAAAGGAAACCTTACTGTAGTATATTGCAGTTAAATCTTCCCTGAGTAGTGCAGGGAGGAAGGACACCAATGGGAATAATTTGTCATATGAGTTATTGGACTTCAGGACAGCACAGCATACAGAGTGGTGATATGCATGCATCAAAGAGGTGAAAAGCAGGCCACATTATTTGGGCCCTGACTGGAAAGATACCTGGGGTTGCCAACATTGCATAATTGCAGTGGGGTGCTGTAGCTGGCTCATACTGGCTCACGGGAGCTGGTTACATTTTCTAGAATTTTGTGAACTGGTTGAGAGCAGAGCTGAGCCACAACTGCTGGTGGCCAATCAGCTATTTGGCAGCTAGCAGTGCAGTGCAGTGCAATGGGCCCAGAGAGCCAGTTGTTAAACATTTATCAGCACAGCAGTGCATAAGTATGACCACCACTGCAGAGTTTAAACAGTACTGGGTCAACCTCTATTATCGAAAATGTGCTGTTTAGTCCAGGTGGATTGCCTTCTTGTGTTTCATATTACATGCTTTGTTTGTCAAAGGCACACATGTATAGGATCTCTGACTACCATGTGGAAAAAAATAATTGAAGTTCTGAAATTAATTGCTTCTTTTATTTTAAAAATGATTTGGTCATTTTAAACTGAGATGATCTTTGAACCTTGCTATGAACCTTGAGCTTATTTGGAGGTACTAGCAGGGGAGTGCAGCCAATCGTATACCTTGACCAAAGACTGGTACAGTCCTGGGATGGTTGTCCATGGAGCATGCAGCTTTGGGAGGGATAAACATGAACTGGTGAGGGAGGAAAGGGAAACCCACCTGGCCAGCCAGATCAGCCAAATCAACCCTGGCAATCCATGGGAGGACAGATGTCTCAATCCAACTGCAAACAGATACAAATAATCCTTTCAAAACAGTGATCTTGTAGACACAGATCTTGCCATCAACTGATATCAAATAATAAACACTGCCCATGTGAACAGGTCCCTGGTACTTAGTAACTAAGTTTATAAAGTAACTAAGGAATCAAATGGTGTGCATGAACCAGTTCCAACAGATATAAAAACACATTAAATTCTACGAATATTAGCCTTGTTTAGGCATTCAAAAAATGGAAAAGGTATACTGAAATTCTGTATGGTACAGATGTCAACATCCAAAACACCTAAAGGATTTTCCCTATTTACAAAAACCTCTGGTACTGGAAGATGAAGTTAGTTCAGCATTCTGATCATTACTAAGTCAGGAGGCTGCAGAAATTGAGGGAAATATGGCAAGCAGTTGAGGAAGAATCAATAAAAATTCTAATTAGAGTATGGAAGAAGTCAATCTACAACCAATACCAAAGAAAGCAGATTTAACAGCAAACTATCACACAATATCTTTAATTTCACAGGCTAGCAAAATAATGCTTAGGATCATCCAATGCAGATTAGAGCCCTGCATGGAAAAAGAGATGCAATATGTTTAAGCCGGCTTTAGAAAAGCCCAGGGAACAAGAAACATGATTGCTGATGCATGCTGGATAATTGAGAAGGCCAAAGAATACCAAAACTAAGTAAAAAGTGCTTCATTGATTATAGAAAAGCTTTTGTTTGTGTTGACAATGTCAAGCTGTGCAGTGTCCTTAGGAAAATGGGATCCCAGAACACTTCATTGTCCTCATGAGAAATCCATATACAGGTCACAAAGTCGTAGTCTGGACAGAATATGACAAAGCAGACTGGCTCCAAGTCAGCAAAGGAGTGAGACCAGGCTATATATTCTCTCCTTCAATGCTGAATATATATTGAGGAAGGTTGGATTGGAAGATAATGACTATGGTTTTAAAATTGGAGGAAAAAAACATAAATTATCTGCATTATGGTGATTATATGACTCTGATAACTGAAAATGCAAATGATCTGCAAGTTCTAGTAGTGAAAGTCTAACAGCAGAGTGAAAAACATGGGACTAGGATTAAATATAAAGACGACTAAACTAAACATGAATGCCTATTAGTCCCAAATCTAGATTACTTTAATTTCTTGGCAAGAGATTTAGCTAAACTGTACTCACCAACCCTTTCTATCATTATTTTTATGCCATTTCTCTCTGAAGCTCGCTGGGTTGGGCCTCTCTGCATTTCAGTGTTGATGTTACCATGTAAAGAATGGGTGATACAATTAATACGGATCCCACTTCAGTTCATGGAACTACAAAATAGAATTTGATTCAAAATTCAGGATTCAAATAAATCTGAGGTTACCTGTCCTTTTCTTCTAACCATCTTTCATATCTATATCTATATCTATATCTATCCTCTCATCCCTATGGGTGGTATGTGTCTCCCTCAATCTCAGGTCCTCTACCAGAGGCCTGGGATTTTGAGGGTTCTATGCAGTGTCTTAGCTGTTCCTAGCACTGCACTCTCTTCTGGACAAAAAGCTCTGATGTTCTCTGTTGGGATCTGGGATCTGTTGCAGCCACGCTCCCAGCTTAGGAGTCACAGCCCCGAGTGCTCCTACCACCACTGGAAACACTTTACTTTCCACATCCTCTCTAGTTCCTCCTTCAGGCTCCTGTCCCCTATCCCCCGGGTCCCTTACCTCTGGTGATCCTAGAAAAAGAAGTGCGAGGTCTGTTTCAAAAGCAAAAGATTGGAAAAGCTCCAGGTCCAGACGGTGTGACCACCTCGTGTCTGAAAGCTTGTGCAGAACAACTGGCCCCCGTTTTCACGTATATTTTTAATAAATCGCTGGAGACGGGTTATGTCCCTTCTTGTTTTAAGAGCTCTACAATCATCCCAGTTCCTAAGAAATCCTCTATTAGTGAGCTGAATGACTACAGACCTGTTGCACTGACATCTGTAGTCATGAAGACCTTTGAGAGGTTAGTGTTGGCTCACTTGAAAGCCATCATGGATCCCCTGTTAGACCTACTGCAGTTTGCTTATTGTGGAAACAGGTCAGTGGATGATGCTGTTAATATGGCCTTGCACTATATTCTGCAACACCTTGAATTTCCGGAGTCTTATGCACGAGTTCTTTTTGTGGACTTCAGCTCAGCATTTAATACTATTATACCAGAAATTCTTTACAACAAACTGATCCAGCTTACTGTGCCTGACCATACCTGTAGGTGGATAATCTGTTTTCTAACAGGTAGGAAACAACACATGAGGTTAGGCAAAACTACATCTAGTACCCGGTTAATCAGTACAGGTGCCCCTCAGGGATGTGTGCTTTCCCCACTGCTTTTCTCCCTCTATACCAATGACTGCATTTCAAAAGACTCTTCTGTTAAAATCTTGAAATATGCGGATGATACAACTGTCATTGGTTTAATTTGAAATGGAAATGAGTCAGCATATAGATGGGAGGTTCAACAACTGGTCTTGTGGTGTGGTTATAACAACTTGGAATTGAATACACTTAAAACCATGGAGATGATTGTGGACTTTAGGAAGAATCCTTCTAATACTCCTCCCCTTACCATACTCGACAGCCCAGTATCAGTGGTAGAGTCCTTCAAGTTCCTGGGTTCTATACTTTCCCAAGACCTGAAATGGACGCTTAACATTACAGCCATCATTAAAAAGGCACAGCAAAGGATGTTCTTCCTGCGGCAACTTAGGAGATTTAAATTATCCCAGGAGCTCTTGGTACAGTTTTACAGGGGAATCATTGAGTCTGTTATCTGTTCCTCTATAACTGTCTGGTTTGATTCTACAACCAAATAGGACAGACTCAGACTCCAACGGATAGTTAAGTCTGCAGAAAGGATAATTGCAACCTGCCTGCCTTCTATAGAAGAACTGTATACTGTGAGGGTCAAAAGGAGGGCAGAGAGGATATCTGCAGACTCTTCCCATCCTGGATATAAACTCTTCCAACTTCTTCCTTCAGGACGGCGCTATAGAGCACCATATGTTAAAACATCTTGATATCAGAATAGTTTTTTCCCCTGTGCCATTGCTCTGTTAAATACTACATGACTCGATATGTGCTGGACAGTGGCTTCTCCCTTTGGAAAAGTTATCTTACTGTGTAGTGTTATTGTTACTGTTTATTATTTTTCTGTTGCTATCCAAACACACTGTTGATCTTGCTGTTGTCACCAAAGACAAATTCCTTGTATATATTTTATACTTGGTCATTAAAGTATTTTGTATTTGTATTTGTATACTTCTCAGCCTTCTCATACTCCTTCCTCTTGATGTTGTTGTCACTTGGCACTGCTACATCTACAGTATCATCACCATTGCCTTCTGATCCTTGTCTGGTTGATTAGCCAGTACCTGCCTGTCCATCTGGATCTGGAAGTCCCACAGAATCTTAACCCTGTTATTCTGCATGACCTTCGGTGGAATCTCCCATCTGGACTTGGGAGGGTCTAGGCCATACCCTGTGCAGATGTTCCTGTACACAATGCCAGCTACTTGCCGTTCAATGTATGCTGTTCCTGCCTGCATCTTACACCCTGACATTATGTGTTGGACTATCTCTGAGGCCTCTCTGCATAGACTGCACCTTGGGCCTTGTCTAGTGTGGAAGACCCCTGCTTCTATGGATCTGGTGCTTAGTGCCTGTTCTTGTGCTGCTATGATCAGTGCCTCAGTGCTGTCTTTTAGTCCGGCCCTTTCCAGCCACTGATAGGATTTCCCAATGTCAGCCACCTCAGCTATCTGTCGATGGTACATCTCATGCAGGGGCTTGTCTTGCCATGGCGCTTCCTCCGCTTGAACTTCCTCCCATGTCTGCTGCTGCCTCAGGCATTCTCTCAGCAGTTCATCTTTGGATGAGATAGATAGAAAAATAGATAGATAGATAGACAGACAGACAGACAGATCCTTTTTAGTGTCCAGGTCTTACTATTTATTGCCACATTTGCTTTTTTCTGTCTTTTTTTTCCTCATTGAACTTTAAAAAAAATATTGCCTTTTTCCATATAGTGACAGGTGGTAGAGAGGGTCATGCTCCGGTTTACATTCTTCATTATGAAAAATGCTGAGTAAGTGAAAGTGTGCAATATTACTCTAGCATTTAAAAGCATTTTTAAACTAATTCAGTTCCTGCCTTCATTGACAACAATCTTGGATATTGATTCTTGAAAATATTCTATATTTTCATTGCCTTAGATCATCAGACATTCATTAGATCAAATTTGATAATTAAAAAAACACATATTTGTCTTTCTTTAAATCAGCTGAAATAATAAGGACATTTTATGAACATTTTAAAAATTCAGAACTCTGGTGAATTTAATTACAGAATTTATATCTATAGTTCACAAATACCTGGTTTTAGTTTCAGTGAATATCCAATTAATAACAGTTAGTATTACTTTGTATGTCAACATTGTAAGATACAATATTTGCTTGTTTCTGGTGAACCAAATGCCAGTGATGGACAAATCATGTCAAAGTTAAATTAACATGTAAACTTCCAGAGTAAATGGCACAGGAAGAAAGGAAGAATGAGAGTTTTCAGGGGATTCACAACATCTAGCTTTAATGCAAGTATTTGTTTATTTTCATATACCCTTATGTCTCTTTGATCAGGAAAATCTAATATAAATAATATTATAAGTATCAATTACACCATAATTAAACCATCAACAAACTATAAACTTCATAATTATTGACATTATAAAATAATTTTGGGAAGCATCAACTTTCTGTTTGCTTTAATATTATAGAATTAATCTGCTCAATTGTGCTCATCCTATTTCATACCTGAAAGTTGAGATGACAGAGATTTTATACTAGGAACAAGTAGTTTCATCCACACACATAAGCTGGAAGCCAAACAGCCTAATCACTATGGTAGCATGTATTTCCAAAGGAGTTTGTTGTTACAAAATAACAACAAAAACCATCTTAAAAACTAACTTACTTATTGTGACGTCACTTTTCATGGTCCACAGCTCACTTTATTAAAGATATGAAGTACTCTCACAAGAGAGGAGCTTATGTACTTGTTGGGTCAAGGGAGTGGGGGATGTTCCTCTAGGCCAGCTACTGAGATGCAGATGGCTCCCACCCTTCACATGTTCTGTCAGTCTCTAACAGGCCTGGGGTAAGGATGTTTTTAGGATGTTACTCATATGATTTTGTCCAGGTGTGAAGCCTCAAAATCCAAAGTATACATACACACATTTTTTTTATCTTCTAACAGCAACAGCTATGGGGGTGGGTGTGTATGTGTATCTATCCATATCCATATTCATATATTCATTCCTGCCTCTGGAACTTCAGGTCCAATCTATGACTCTGGGCTTCTGCTCACTACTAGGTTATAACGCTCTCCACTCATTCTTTAATTGGCAGAAAACTAAATCAGCATGACATTGGCTGTCCTGACTGCCAATCCTGTCCTTTCCTGCCTTTATTGCCTCTATTTCCAGTCACTATCAGTCACCTGATTTCATTCCAAACAAGTTGACAAAGGCTAGCAGATTTTACATACCTTGAGTTCCCCTTCTACTCTGTTAGGATAAGCAGGAAAATATTATTTTAATGCCGGAACAGCTAAGGAGAACTGAAAACTGTCTCAGTTGTGGACTAGGAACATGATGTAAACATCACTGTGGTCAGGGGAAAAAATGGTGCCAGAGAATTTTTGTGCCATGGTTAGGTGCAAGCATAGCCTATGGCTTGAAGGTTACTCAGTTATGGCAGGAAAGATCAAGGCACGAAGGGAACAGATGACATGACAGATCAGAGCAGAGGCCTTCTGGTGAAGAAGGCAGAAAGAATCAGTAATAACTGAGGACTCAGAGTAAGTCCACTGGCTGAGGGTTTCTCTGTTATAATGATAATAAAAGGTTTAGGGCTGTAACATTCTAACATCAGCTGAAATCATAAACACCCAGACATGTCAATTCTGGAGGAACTACCTGGGTCTTCACCTGATTGTACAGTATAAGATTTCTGAGAGGCTGGTGAAATGCCAGCTGTGCAGAGAATTCTGCTTGTATGCATCTTGCCTGCTCTTTTCCCAAGAATTAGAGGATATAAAGATTTGGACAATTTAGGGCCAGATTTCCAGGCTGATTGTCTTCCCCTAAAAGGAAGTGCAGTTACTGAGATTATTGGCAGAAGTACTGCAGGTGATACTATGTTCTATAAAATTTTATCTGGTAATTTTGTAAGACAGTTTTGCATTATCAATGAAAACCAATGTCTAGATTGCTCTCCTCCCCCCCCCCAGTTTATTGGGGGGGCACCAACTTTGGTGTGTTTAAGGTCCACTCTCTTCACTGAAGGAATCCTCAACTGATTGTATGATTTGTGGGAACTATTTGGGATTTCTGGTTTAAAATGTTTTAAATGACAAAATTTTGTTTTTAGTTTATTTTTCTATTTTTTGTTATATGCCATTGTGAAATATTTTTATATCTGGTAAGTCATGTATAAACTGATTTTTAAAAATGTACCTTTAACACAAAAATCTAGTCTGAAATTTCACCAACTTCTGCTTGAGACAGAAGGACCAGTTATCTCAATAGCTTATATGACATCTGCATTCCTTACTTGAATGGGAAGGGCAATGATTGCTTAACACACAATACTCCAGCCATTAATATAGCTTCATAAGAGTTTTAAGTAAACACATGTATTATATGTCTCTGAGTCCCAGTAGACAATACAACTGGTGTCATATTCTGTCATGGATCCATTAGCAACATAATGACTTCTAACTACCAACCACACTAATGGTTTGAATTAGGACACTTGCAAAGGGGGGGGGGGCGAGGGGGACAGAAAGAGACCCACTGCTATTCATTATGTCTACTACTGCAAGCATATATACCTCTGTCAAATAAGCTTCCAGATGTATTACATGAATTAACAAGAAAAAAATAAATGAGAAGGACTAATATAATGTAATTTATTTCATTGACTCCTAGGTGCTATCATTTAGAACACAGAATTCTTATTACTGTAACACCTGAAAAGACAACATAAGAAGGGGAAAGGAAAGGAAAGGAAAGGAAAGGAAAGGAAAGGAAAGGAAAGGAAAGGAAAGGAAAGGAAAGGAAAGGAAAGGAAAGGAAAGGAAAGGAAAGGAAAGGAAATATTGTGGAAACCTCTCTGAAAAGCCTACCAGTGGAATGAATCAAGGAATGGAAAACTAAACATATTTCAGGTTAATTCAGGTTAGTTGTTTAATAA
This sequence comes from Liasis olivaceus, assembly GCA_030867105.1. Classification (NCBI taxonomy): domain Eukaryota; kingdom Metazoa; phylum Chordata; class Lepidosauria; order Squamata; family Pythonidae; genus Liasis; species Liasis olivaceus. Next base: position 65,741,619 of record CM061351.1, read on the forward strand.
TGTAGTAATTATTAAACAACTAACACTAGTTGTTAAAGAGAAGATAAGTGCTTAAGTACAGGATAGAATTTTTAATTAAGAATTAAAATGGTAAGCAAACCAAAAGGATACAGTTACACAATAGAGATATATTGGTTTGAAATTAGGAGAACACAGGAATAAAAAAAGAGAGGCCAGCACAATAAATTTTAAATGAATTTAATACAGCAAACGGAATGCCAGTGAGTATCCCCAGTAACTAAGGCAATAAATATATGTCATTGAGTCACTAAGGAAATAAATGTGTATCATGAAAACTAAATATTATAGTTAACAGGCATTTATGATGTATATAAGCAAATTCTAGACCCCTGGAGGAAAAACAGAAACGTGAGCCTCCCTGATCAGATGGAATACATCTGAAATAAAACTGCAATACCCTTGGATAAGCACAGCGACACTGTTATGCATAACTGGGAGTCCAGTGCAATGTTAGGATGACTGCGAAGTCGGACTGTAACTGGAAAGACGCTGGTTACACTCAGCATGTAAACTCAACAAGTGACTTTGCATTAGTGACTACAGTATTGTTCAGCCCAATTTACGTATAGCTCTGGAAGATAGGAGGGAAGGAGGGAGGGAGGGAAAAAGTCCCTGCAAACTAGAATACTAGTCTACTAAAGCAACGGTAAATGGAATGGGTTTTTTAGCAATTTCTCTACCTTTATCTGGTTGGATCTAACAAAAATCATAAGATACTTAAGCTGAGTAGTACTCCCCACCCCCCACCCCCATGAGTTAACTACAACCACCATCACACATAATAGGATTAGGAGAAATTATTTTCGGGCCAAACCCTTGGACACTGAGGTCACTTAAGCCCTGGGACCAAGCATTATGAGCTAGGTTATAAATTCTCATGGGGACTATTTGCTGGCAAATCCCTTCTTCAACACAGTGACTATAAGTAGGCTTGTGAATCAATAGAAATCCAGTCTGTTTGACTAACCTCATGAATAGGGCAGAATTCCAGCCCATTGCTTTTATAAAAAATTGTATTCGTTTATGTTCATAACTCTCCCTAATACAGAGACCTTTTATATACACCTTCCTCTTAGGCATATAATTGCTAATGTGAACTCCTCCAGAACATAGTTTTCTTAACTCTAGATTGTTTATCTCTTATGTGGATCTCCCCAGTTGCAGGCTTTTTTCATATACTACACACATATGCATCCTGGGGAGTTGCCTTTACCTGCCTCATGCCTTTTCTTTTGAGGAAAGACATTCAGTGTAGGAGCTCTGCTTCCTGTACCCCAAAGTGAAGAAAGCTTTACCTCTGGGTGTTCAACCATCCCTAAGAGGCTTATGTGCAGCTTGCATTGATGGAACTTGCTCATAGCAGTATGCCTTTCTCTGCTCCAGTTACTTCCTAAGAAACACCAGAGAGCTCCTAATTATTTCCTACAACTATTTTTGTTCCACCAACTATATGTAGTTGTTAATATACATTTCTTGATAAACCCTTCTTGTATGCAAACTCTCCCTTTCTAATATAAATTTTCTTAATGTAGATTTCTGTGCAGATTTTTGACCAGGGGAAGGCAGATTCTAAGAATTCAGTGTATATTTGCTACTGAGTTTATTTTCACAAATCTTGCAAATCCATTTTCACAGATGTCTATAGCTTATTTATAAGTACCTACCACAGAACATTATTGTTGCTTAGAATAAAGATTTATTACATGTTGCAGTGAATCAAGTGCATACTGGTTTTCTGCCAAATTCATAAAATGGTACAAAAAGTAAAATCGGGATGTTCAAAACATTTTAAATCTGAAACATTTTGAGCTCAAAACACTTCATTTCAAGTTCCAAGCAGTTCTTCTGGCAATTCTGCAATTGTTTTCAACTCAAAATAATAAACCTTTTCCAAATCTGAAACTTTTTCCACAGCCTTGGAATAAGATCAGATAGAACCTATAATTAATAAAATGAGTCACTGAATAAAAAATGACAAATTTGGCTATGTCTAATACTCAACATTACATTACTTAATATATTCCAACTGTCCATTCATATGTACAGATAATCAGTAAATACAACATTTAAATAGGGCTCAGATTGAATTAATCTTCAACACAGAAGCCTCTAGAACTTTAGAAAAAGCACTGAGATTGGAGAATTGTTACCTGAAAGATCCCATCTTATTATGCTTCAGAGCTTAGATACAAGTTTAATGAAAATTGAAATTGCTTTGTTCATTACTCCTTTAATTAACCATTTATCCTAATGACCTGACTTCAGGGATGATCTATGGCATATTCAATTGAGCAGCAGCTGTTTCACATATAGCCCTTCATCATATAAATGAAAAAGCCCCCCAACATTCACAGTGCAACTTTTAATCTCCTCTCTTTGCGGTTTAAATTAAATGATGAATGCTATTACATGAGTTGGCTGAAGCCACTCAGTTGTTAGTAATGATGGAAAACATGGTTGAAATAATTAATGTTGCAAGTAATATGCAAGCACAAGGTGCAAGCTCACCTTGTGTGAGATGAGCAGCTATATAAATATGATAGATAGATAGATAGATAGATAGATAGATAGATAGATAGATAGATAGATAGATAGAGCAAGCAAGCAAGCAAGCAAGCAAGCAAGCAAGCAAGCAAGCTAGCTAGCTATCCACATCACTCAGGGCAAGTATTCCAAACTCTTCTGTATATTGGAACTAGTATTGTTTTAATACTGACAGCAATCAAACTACAATCACATTAGCTAGTGTCCTTTAAGTGTTCAAAGCAAAGACTTTAATGGTCCGGCAGAAGGGGTGTGTTACAGGTCCTGTCTGTTAAGAAGTCCAATCTGATGAGACCCAGGAGGAGAACCTTTTCTGCTGTGGTACCCACCCTCTGGAACATCACTACCACCACCACCACCCCCCACGCCAAAGTTAGCCACAACCTTATTAACCTTCTGGAAATCTCTCAAAACACGTTTTTTTCAGCAGGCCTGGTGATCCCTTGGCAATAGGGAGCCCATTAGTTGGTTATACTATATGTGAGGCTCTGATGCATTCTCCCCCAAACTTATTTATATTTATGTTTAATTGTTTTTAATGCTTATTTAAGACTGTTTTAATTGTTTGTTTTATTGTATGCCACCCAGAGTTAATGTCAGAGATGGGTGGCTACATAAATTTGATAAATAAATTAAATAAATACATAAATAAATTAAAATAAAATAAAATGCGTGCACGGACTTTGCCTTTTTCTCATTGACTGAAAAGGATAGGTTTCAAACTTGAGAATATATATGCGAGAGTGCAAAAGCCTTAGGCTAGTACCTTCTGCTGCCAGCACAATTCTCTCCATTGATTGACATTTATTTCCTTACTGCCAGTTGAAGCAGTACTTTTCTTAGAACTTAGTGAAAAAGAATCCTTATTATAGTACAAACGTTCATTCTATAAATGCTAATCAAACTGCAGTCCCTGGACCTGGTATTTATCAGTGGACCTCCTCTTGAGACATTGTTTTGGACTGGAGACATAATCAGTCCTGGACTATTTTACAATACTACCCCCTTCCCCCCACCCCCCCAAAAAAGGGAGAAGGAATTGCTGATGCATACAACTGTTAAGCTTCAGAAGAAAACCGGAAACTCCCTGTGCCAGCTGCCAGCTCTGCTCTTGATCAGTGTGCTACACTGCTATTTTTCCTTCTCCAGTCTCAACATTAGAGGGCCATCAAGAGAAATAAAAGTCAGACACACCCACTTGCTTAGTTTCAGCAGTCAGCCATTTTACTACTGAGCAGCCGACATAAATCAAAATTCCTGGATCAAATTTCAACTAGATATGATTGTAGGATGTCTTATGTCTTTCAGTTACTATCTCATATTCTGTCTAATCTTCAGCCTTGTGGCTGTGTTCTGACTTCCGTATTACAGACACTTAAAAAATATAAGATGCACCCCCCCACCACTATTTTGCTGGGCTGCTGTATTGTGGCCTCAAATGCAAACATAGTTGTCATTCAGTTTAAAATACAGAATACAACTCAAAAAGTTATGCAAATTAGCTGGTTTTCATATTAATGCAGACTTAAATGTTGCAAATATCTCTAGGAAGAAAGGGGAATGCAGCTGCTGTCATTGGTAAGTGGAGAAAATAAGTTTTAAAATGTTATTAAAAATCAAGTGGAATGCTATTTCTGCTAAATCCTTTTTAAATTGGACTTATGTTACTTCGATTTAGGTGATTTCCAAGTAAGCTTTCTGAGCTCTTCATGAACAAAATTTCTAAAATTATAGCCAGTATATTAGTATTATATTTATGGGAACATCATGGAAGAATTGCATCTCCCTTGGAAAGTATGTTTTCCAGTGATTAGATGATTGAAGATACCATCAAAATTGCAGGTTTTTCGATCTGATAAAATTTATCTCTAAGCTGAGTTACTACTGTTACATTCTTATGTATTTCCTTTGCACTCTGTTTAGATAAATCCTAATCAGTGTTGACTTGTCCTTTGTGAGCTGTCATATCTGTGATTGTTTACCCTGTTCAACATGATTTGTAGGATACAATTTTACAATGGTTACATTTTAAATTTTTCTTAACATGACAATTCATCCACATTTGCCAGGGTATGTAATTAATTATTCATATGAACAATCCAAAGTAATTAGATCATTTGTGGTCTATTTTCAGTATAATATAGTACATTTTCCATTTCTTGGAATAAAGTTTTTAATTACTTTTTAAAACGTGGATCTTTTTAAGTATAACCTACAAAGGATGCATGAAAGGATAAAAACAGAGAAAATTGCTGTATGCTATCTAACCAAGTGTTATCTACTCTGATTGGAGGGGTGTTTTGGGATCCCAGATAGTGTCAGCCCTTCAAGGTAGTCCAGACAAGAAGCACCAACCATGAGTACTAACACTACCTTTATTGGCAGGTTACAGTAACAGAATTTTGCAAGTCTGGAAGTACATTTATCCCCCCTCATCTTCACAGTCCAAGAAACTAGGGAGGGTCCCTTCTGAGATGTTTGCCATGTCCCCATTCCTTCTTCAGGCTCAGATGCCTCTTGTCTGACTGTTGCCATCTCTGTGGCTCCTCCTTCTGCTGTCTCTCAAGGATATTCTCACAGACCATTACAGATAGAAATCTTTCTAACATGTGTTACCTCATAATTGTAAGTTATGGATAGAATGCCTATGAATTGCATGCAGACCCTGGTTTTCTCAGTGTGATCCCCAGCATTTCCTGAATCTCCTCTTGTACAAACTTCTCAACAGTTGTATTCCTGCAACAGCAGTTTGCTTCCTTTCCTGCTAGGCTGTGGGTTTGGTTTTGCTCCTGCCTATCCAGGATCACTTTCAACGAGGTCCATCACCCCCCACAGGACTGCCCATCCATCTTTAACTAGAACTTAACTAGTTAACTAGAACTTAACTAAAGAATGCCAGGGCCTTTTTCCTGTTAAGTAAATGCTGTGTAATTTATATAGGTGCATTTTCACATAATCCCTCTCCGCGTGCAAAGTTACACATACACATGCAGACACTGACCAACATATAAAAATCAGGTATGAAGAATGGGATGGGCCCAAAGACACCCACATTTATAGGAGAAATGCCCAGTCCCAAGGAATCAATTCTCACTTGTCTAGATTTTGCTATACTGCTGCTTGGCCACTGACCATTCCTTTATTAGGCAGCTTGACTTCAAAGGACAGGAAGTAAAATTTAGGAGATTTGTATCTTATGAAACACCTATAAAATATTTCTCCTGCAACTATGTCCACATAGTAGAATGGTTTGTTCCCAATAGTTGTTGGACTCTTATTTGGTGTTATTAAATACAGTATGTATTTTCCATCATTATCTCTCTGATCCCATGATTATTAAAGAATCATACTTTAAAGAAAATAACAGAAAACTAAAGGAAACATATACAAATTTTATCAGTTTCTTAGGTTCCCTATGAAATGTGGGTGGAATATTACATTGTTCTCTCCAGAAATAGATAGGCATTATTTGATGCATCATCTAGGACAGTTGTGGCTGTAGCATGTACAGTGGGATTATCAAGGCTTCTGGCACATGTTCTGAAACTTGATGAACTACTGTTGACCAAAACAAGTGAGAGATATTCCACTACATAGAACAGATGCAAAAAAAAAAAAAAGAGCAACCAGCAGTAAACATCACTGCAAAGGAAGAAAATGCAGAATGGTTTTATAAAGACTGCTAAGAATACTGAAGATCTCTTTTTCTGTAATTTCATTAGAACTAGTCCTTAGTATTAAAGAGCCATTCCATATGAAAAAATCCTGTATGGAATTTTGAATGGTGACAGTCATGGCAATAAAGCTTCTGGTAACATTTGGCTAACCTTTTGTAATGTTATGAATATTTATCCTTTGGGGAAATGAAATCATTAGGGGTACCATATTTACTTACATATCTACTTGTAAGAGGGAAGTGAAATAAGGAAATTCTGCATGGTAGCAACTCAATAGGTAGCTCTGGAAAGCTGAGAAAATTCTAGGTGATTGAAATGTGTGTGTGTATATTCATTAGATGGAGAAACAGACCTGCCAGGGAAAAGAAAAAGAGAATTCTGTTGAAAAGAGAATCAGAAGAAGAAACAGAAGACTGGAGCAATGTTATTAATTATGTATGTAAGAATCATAGTTAAGTAGAAAAAAAATAGCTCTCCACAATCTATTGGGATCATTTCACTCATCTCTTTACCATATTTGTGCTAAGTCCCAACTGTCTTGTCCTTATTATTTGAAGGCTAAGTCACACTAAATTTCACCTAGTGTGCAGTTTTTGTAGAAAGCAATAGTAATACATTCCAGGTTGGACGTCTCATCCACTATTATCATGGATGAGGGGAACTTTATTATAGGCCAATCTGGCATTCAGTAACAACAGCTAAAACTCTGTTCTAGCTCTACAATGTTATTTTTTAGGGATCAGTGAGCAGAATTCTACTTCATATTCCGAGTGTGGTTGCACTATAGATTTGTTGAAAGGTATTACGATATTGGCAGTTTTATTTCTGATTGCTTTCCCATCCAGTATAGTTATTGTATATTTGCCTTCAGAATTATTATCCCCAAATTGGAGGATGAGTTAATTGAAATGGGACCTTCGTATATCACAACTCAGAGTATTAGCTTGCACAGTGTTTGTTCTTTATAAATGATTTCAGACTTTGAATAAACAGCAATCATTTATTTATTAAGAAAAGGGAAAAAATGCTTCTGCGTTCTTCTTGCCATATAAAGCACTAACACCTCAGACCACATTTCATCATACACAGACATATACGTGCACTCTGCAACAGTAGTTGTTACATAGCAAAGTTGAGAAAATTAACCCCATGGACACTCACAATAGTCAGGAGGTGCAGATATTTCTGAAAGGAGATGATGATGATGATGATGATGATGATGATGATGATGATTGCCGTAGTCCAGGAACTTTCTCTACTAAGCCCCTATCAGGTGAATGATAAATATGCTGCTCAAGAGCAAGGAATGAATTGCTGACAGGGAATTCTTGGCTGTCAGCAATAGCAGCCAAAGTTTCTTTAAAATGACCCAGGTTGTCCAGAAAAGCCAGTGTTTTTTTCCTTATTTTTCACTGTCAGGCATGCTTCCAGAATCTTAAGGATTAGACTTTCCCCATGTAATTCAGCACTGAACCAAAGACCAAGGTCAAGCAAGAGTCACTGCTTTTGCATTTGGCCTGCCAGACTTTTAAAAGAAAAGAGAAAAACGTGTTCCCTTAAATATGAGAAATATGAGAATCCACCCATTGCCTCAGTGCTGATGATGTCCTGCCTTCAGAGTGCCAAAGTAGCAGAACCATAACAATGCAAAGTAGTGGATGTGCATCGGATGGTGGCCATTTCAAGATTCTCTTTAGCCCAGAAATGTTCAACTAGAAGGGGGAGAAGGTACAAGAGAAAAGTATGAATAACTTCCTGGATTATTACTGCTAATTGAACAGACATGGAAGGGGACACTTCGTCTGACTAGATAAACCCATGGCACAGCTATTAAGCAAGCCTTTCCACTCTCTTAAATCTGTTATTGCCTTTTGTCTTTGGGAAGCAGAATTTGTTACTAGAGTGCTACACAAAAAAGATGAGTGCCTCCTTGACAGTTGCTGCAGTAATCCTCTAAGGGCCAAGGCAAGAATGCCTGCCTGTTCGATACATAATTGAATGGAGTGAGACACAAGCATTACTATTAAGTGATGGTGCTTTAATTTAATATCTGTATATTGTAGTAATGTATCATCTTAGCATGAAATACTCAGCAGGATTAAACAATCCCAATCCTATGCTGCTGTTTTCCCCAGTGAATTCTTACGTCGGTTCTAGAGAACACAAATCTGAGGCCACAAATAAGCCGCAGAGTTTGTTGGAGTTTTAAGTGCTTTACAATTATGTGGATTAGCCCTATTTGCATATGTACATACTTAATTAGTCATTCTATGGCTTGTACAGGTCTATCTCTCCCACATGTATGCTTCCTGAATCTGCTATTCTAGCAGTTGTTGTCAGTTAGAGAAAGGGCATAAAGAAAAGGAAGAATTAACATCTGTTCTGGGTAAAGTAATCTTCCTGACTAGTCAAGGGCAAAATACAAGGAATTGCATTTAATATAATGCAATTATTCATTAACCAGAATAAAATGAACTTGAACCAAGCTACTGATCTCCATTTTTCATACAATGGCCAACTTAGTTGATCAAAGGAACACAGTAGGCATCATGTAACTTGGCTTTAATAAAGCATTTGACACAGTCTTCCATGAGATCCCACTAGAGAAGACAGCAAAATGTGTGCTGGGCTATGCTACCATTGGAAGGCTACAAAGCTGCTTGAACGATCATACTTAACAAATGTAGGTTAATGATTCTGCATCAAGCTTGAAGGAAGTGTTGAGTAGTATACCTCTGAACTATATTCTGGACTAATACAATTATAAATATCTTGGATGGGTTATAAAATATGATTATTAAATTTGCAGACAACACAAAACAAGGGGCAGAATAATAAACATCTTAGAGACAGCATCAACATTCAGGAAGACCTTGACAAGATGGATCAATGGCCAGAAACCAATAAGATTAATTTCAGCAGGAACAAATTTGAAGTCTTTTATTTGTGCTTGCTCTCTGGAATGGTGTTTCTCAAGCTTGGCAGCTTTCAGAGATGTGGACTTCAACTCCCAGAATTCCCCAGCCCAACCCTTTCTGGCTGGAGAATTCTGGGAGTTGAAGTCCACACTTCTGAAAGCTGCCAAGCTTGAGAAACACTGCTCTGGAATGATCACCTTCCCTCACCCTCCCTCCCAATGCAGTTAACACAACCCTGCAGGCCTTTAGAAAGGCAATGGAAACCTGGTTCTTTCCTCAAGCGTTTGGATCAAGATGATTAGCTCCTACCTGGAAGAGTGCAATAAATCTGAGTACCCAATTTCCGATTAATTGTTTGTTTTTAACTCGTATTATTATTTTCTCTTGTACTTCAATCAGAGTCCCACTATTGAGGCAACAGTGAGCAATGTTAGCCTGCATCAACATGCATCAATGTTAGCCTGCATCTCTTGTCTCCTTTCCCCTCCTGGAATGCACCCCCTCCCTCCTGATAGCCTTGATCTACCACATCACTTTCCTCCTCATAGATACATTCCATCACATCAAGTCACTATCCCTCTCTATTCATACCTAGAATATTGTGTTCAGTTTGGGGCATTGCATTTTAAGAAGGACATTGATAAACTGGAGCATGTCCAGAGGTGAACAGCCAAAATGATATAGGGCTCAGAAAGAAAAATCTTTGAGGACCTGATGGAGATGTTGGGCATCTTTAACCTGGAGAAAAGAAAGATTGTTCAAGTACCTGAAGGGCTATCACATAGAGAGTGCAGTAGAGTTGTTCAGAGTCATTCCAGAGACAAGATAAGAAACAATGAATATAAATTACGAGGAAGTAGATTTTGGTTGGACATGGAGGGGGAGCGGGAATTCCCAACAATAAGAAATGTCCAACAATGGCACAGATTGCCTAGGGAAGTAATGAACTCTCTTTTGCTGGAGATTTCAAAAAGAGGCTGCAGAGCCACCCACCTGTTGAGGATGCTCTAATAGGGGACTCTTGCATTGGGCAGGGGATTGGACTGAATGATCTCCAAGAGATCTTCCAACACTTTCATTCTGTAAGACTCTGGCACCTCAAAAATACGAATGAAAAATAACTTGTTTTTTAAATCAGTTTTTGAAAGTTTGGATTTTTGAGTTGAATACACTGCATGGCTTCAACCAACCTTTCTATAGGCTTTTTGCTAAACGCCAGACCATTTGGCACCTTGTTATATTGTCCTTTCCTTAGACCTTCTCTCTAATGAAAGACATATGGAGGAATATGTCAAACCTTTATTGTGGTAAACCTGTACTGCCAAAGTTTAGCCTGCCCTAGCCTACCTTTTTCTTTTCTTCTCTTTTTGTCTGAATAGTTTGTAACTGAAACAACAATAAAAAACAGCAGTGATAACATCAGCTTCTCTTGCCTTTCCTTTCTGGGTCGTGATGGGTGTTGAGGGAAAGGCAGTCAGACAATAGATGTAACAATGAGGAGGTGTTAAGCTTACTTTGGAAGGGGAGTGCAGTCATCTGATCTTCTTGTTCCTTCCCCAATATTTCACAATAGCATGGCTCTACTCATAGCCTGCAAATCTAGCGCACTGTCTTCCTTCATTCCGCTATCTCTTTGATTGCAGTGCAAGAATTGTCAATCATCTTCTGCTTGACCAATGCATTCTCAACCCTGTAGCTCATCCTGAAACTAATTTGAAATGGACCTAATAATCTGATTTGTCTAGGACAGCTTGAAGCTGAGAAATTACCACCTTCTCAATTATTTTGCCCAGCCCAACTATGGGAGATTGGATTCCACACCATTTCCAAGACCAGCTCTGTTAACACACCCAGGGACTTGGTAAGACTGTGAAAGGGTTAATGAAGAAGCAAGATCCATAATCTATTCATATATTTCAGTCCAAGATACACACACTTGATATAGATCAGGCCTCTGACTGGAATTCTAGCAATGGTGATGTCATTCTGATGTAATTCTCTTAATCTAGGCTTCCTGTAAATGTCATGCTTTTTTAGTAAGAAGCAGAAAACTTGTGAGGACTTTAAAAGCAGATTTTAAGCCTGGCAGGGCACAGCAGAAGGTCAAGCCCTGATCTCTATCTTTCAAAAGTACAGTAATAATAATTCCAATTGAATGTTCAGGGGGAAAAAAAACAGTAAAAGTACTTTGACAATGGACCCAATTTCTCAGAGAGATGGTGGGTTTTCTTTCACTGGATGTATTCAAGCAGAGGCAGGCCAGGAATACTTTAGCTTGGATTCTTGCACTGAGCAGGGATTTGACTTCAGTGCCTAAACTGCCCCTTGCAACTATACGATAGACAAGTATAACTTTTTTTTAATGCTTATCTCATGGTAGATAATGGAGGCAGAGTTTTTCTCACTTAAGTTTGAAAATCTGGATGGGTGGACTTGACAAACTGCTCAATTGACATAAAGGAGATTGGGGTTAAGATCCAGTTGTGAGGCTGGTGGGATAGTACTTGTACAACCATTTGTTGTTCAGTTCTTCAGTAGCTTCCTACTCTTTGTGACATAATGGACATCATTTCAGCAAGACTGTCTGTAACTTGTTTCTTTGAATTCTGACAAGCTTCTGCTTTTGTCATAAGTGATGGAACCTAGTCATTTGGTACTTGCAAACCCCTAGAAAATGGTTAAATGCTTCCTACAACAATATTCAATCCTTCTGCTGTTCAAAAATCAAAGAGGGAAGCATGTTTATAAAATATAAATAATATAATCTATCTTTCTTGCCTCTGATTTGCCTTACAGGAAAGTAAAAATGCCTATATGAGAAGCAATGGACTAATTTAATAATAATCTCAATAAATGAAATACTCTATGTCAAAACATAAAGTTTTGCAAGATAAATTATTTTCAAACCATACTAATTAATTTCTAACCTTCTTTCTTTCTTTCTTTCCTTCCTTCTTTCCTTCCGTCTTTCCTTCTTTCTTCTTTCTTTCTTATAGGCATCAGATAAATGCATGCAATCTTTTACAAGGCACGATGGATTGGACAAGTTATATATTAGCTGTGTTATAACTAGATTTGAAGTATCTAGCAAATATATCAAATGGAAAGTGCACCAAAATATTATAATGATCTAAAGAATGTTAAAGACCTTCAAGAAATTGGGCTTCAGTGAATCCAACAGTGTTGTTAAATTTTTGAGAAACTATAGTCTGTGCTACAAAATGTGCCAGCTAAACTGTGCTAGAGCCAAACCACCAAAATGGTGATCAATGGAACAAGCAGAACAGTGAAGCTGATGGCAGGGAGTGAAAGTCCAAATGTCAGTTATATAAACACAATAGCAGAAATATATTCAACAATTCATCTTCTACATGGATATTCAGAACATGCTGCAAAATTGTTCAGTGTTAACACTAGACATATATCTAGTGACTCTACAGTTAGAAGATACATAATTGTTATCACAGATTTTTAGAGGATTTTAATAGCATTTGAAGCTAAATGTTTTTTAAAAGATTTATAACAGCTTACAAAAATTATTCTGATGTAAGGAGAAAAGGAATCCATATGATTATGGATATAAACCTACAAAAATTATTATGGATATAAGGAGAAAAGGAAACCAGCTCTGGGGAAGACAAAAAGTATTATCTAGGCATTGGCTATGAATAGATTTTAGAAGTAGAGAACGACAGCCACCTACAAAAATTAGATCATTGACAATTTGGACTGTTCAACTGGAGTTGAAAAGGACTCTTCACAACTGATGCAGTTAATATCCTGACCACCACTCCCTTTCAACCACTCCTCAGAGGAGTTTTCTATGGAACCAATGTCAGTGATTTTCAGTTGTCAAATGCTTTCAGCTCTAGTGTTTGCAGAGCACTGATCACTGTTCCACCTGTTGTAGGAACTACTAAACCACATTTCTGTCCTGAAGAGCTATCACATTGCTCCAGCTGCAGTCTGTAATTGTGACAGTATGGAAAAGGCAGAGATAATGTTGCTGAAAATTAGAAATGGGACAGAAATGCCTTCAAAAGATATAAATGTAAGAAAGCATTTTTCATCTTTTAAAAGGAGCTAAATATGTCCACTGGTGCTAGTCAGATATGGTTGGTAATGGTTGTTGTCATGCTTGACAACCTCCTCACTGAAATAGGCCTGTGGAGGAAGCTGGGTGAATTATTGCAGGATGCTGGATGACAATAGCTCTGCTTGAGCCCAGCCCAGGAATTGCTTGATGTTTATGATGAAGACATATTTGATAAATGAAAGTAAAATATCATTGAAAAGAACCCTATGTTCTTTTTCACCTATACGTTCTGGTTTTAATATGCATTCTGACCGTGAATATAACTCCAATCTCTCTTTTTAGGTATTCTGATTTTCACATCCTAATGTACAAAATATATTTTCTTGATTTCCTGGGCAAATCAGGAATATGTCACCCATTCTTGAAAGCACCAAGGATCATTGCATCCAGGTATCTTTGGGCCATAACCAGCCATTGAGACAAGTCAAGCTGAATGTTAATCCCAGGTGCCAGATTGAAGGGGGCATTGTATTAAGATTAGCCCTTGTTAAAGACAGAGTTTTAATTAAATGTCTATGGGGTTAGGAACTGGATTTATTTTGTTTAACTGGTTATATTGTAAGTACCAGAAGTCTTTTGGGAATCCACTATTCACTAGAGAGAAAAAAGCAGCCTGTTAAGAGTTTTCTCAAGCTGGTATAGACTACAGATACAAAGACTTAGATTTAGGAGCAGTTATATTATACAAAGCCAAAGTCTTTCTAATTATCCTATTACTCTTTACTGTTTGTGTCTGTTTCCTACTTAGTTTCTTACTGCCTGCCTTAATCTAGGGTCTTCTTATTGCTATAAATGTACAGCTATTTCTACCTTATTTAATTTGCATATTCCTATCTCTATGTTCTATGTCTATGTTCCCATTCCTGTGTTCCTAACTCTACATTTTCCTATCTTGACTATTTCCTAGCAATCTGAGTCTTTCTTATTCCCCCAGGTCTTCAGCACTTGTATCCAAACTCAGTTACATTTGAAAACTCTTTTTGCTGTTCCTCTACAGACCTGCATCTGTAGAGCTTTTCTCCCCCCTTCTTCCCAAAGTCCTCTCTTCCTGGAACTGGATTGTGATATTTGGCACCTGGGTTGTTGCATGCAGTGGGCTTGTTTCTTTGCAGATGCTGGTCGGGCTCTCCCCCCAACCCCTATCTTTAGGGTCTGCCTCAGTGGGTCTCCTCTCCTCTCCTCTCCTCTCCTCTTCTCCAAGGCTTGCCATTTCTTGTGGCATCCTGGGACTGCTGCTGAGTTGCTTGTCTTTGGATTGGAGACTTTTCCTCTTTCTCTGCAGCCTTCAGGGCTCAATTCCTCTTTTGCCACACCTACACACATGTTGTTTTTTGTCCATTTGAAGGGACATGCTCTCAAATTAAGGAGAAGGTGGTGCTGTTTTACATGCAGCATGGAAACTGTCCCCCCACTCACCTCAGCCCAGCTGTGCTGCCTCATTGTGGCAGGGAGAGTGTGTGCTCTTGGGAGGGATGAGCAAAGAACACGAAGAATGTATGCCAAGAGAATATATTCCCAGCAGGGTCACCCAAGGTGTAAAGGTCATCCCACCTGCACAGAAAGCAGATGATCAGTTTAGTGACAATGGCAGAGGCATCAATTCATACTGTGCCCAAGAAGGCAATGCTAAACCTCTCCTGTATTTTTACCAAGAAAACCTCATGGATAGAAAATATAAAATGATACCATTGGATAGCCTGAAAGACCAGGCTAGAGGCAGATCATCATGGAGGTAACCTATCTATGTGGTCACTAAGAGTTCACAATGACTTGTTGGCATATAATCAATCAAAGGAATCTCCAATCTCAGGAGGGAAGGAGAAACACCTGTCCAGTCCTGGGGTGAGTCATCTTTCCACATACTCCTTATCTTTAACATTTTTTCAAAGTTCTACAGGTTGTTTGGATACTAAATCCAATATTAATTTCCATCAGTTTATTTTAAAATACACACATTTTTAGGTTTAATATCATTTACAATATGAAATATATCATTTATGATAGATTAATGAGCCTTAAAAGAGATTCCTACTGCGCTAAACATGCATGTGGCTGAGATTCTAATAGTCGTGCAAAGAAACCTTCAAGATATTTCAACTATATATGCATTGCAATTTCCATAAACTGTACATCTATAAGTCATGCCTTCTAAAACATCTATACTTTATAAACATTCTAGTATTCCTCCAGCCAGCAAATGTATGCAGAGTATGAGAGCTTCCCATATCAGCAATCCTGGATCTAATCTTTGTGAATCCAAGTACTGAGTCAATTGTGCATTGCTCTGTTTATCTCAATCAATTTCATTTAAGAATACCAGCACTGGAAAAATTTGCTATATCAAATAAAACATCACTGCAGGTCATGAAATGTGATTTATAGTATTGAATGTCAGTGCCCAGGGTATCATTTTCAGTACATGGGTAAAATAATAATTGACCTACACATATATTTTTTAAAACCATAAATTTGAAATCTTCATAAAAAAAAAAACTTCCATTAAAGTCTGTTTGATTTGTTAATAATTGAAATAGACATGTCACCTCTACAATCCAATTATATTGAAAAAAGGCATGACATCCAGATATATAGATTTGACACCTTAACACAACTTGGCCTTAGCCTAAACTATAATAATCTGGCATCACTCATGTACAACAAATGTCACTCTTTGGAATAGTTCATCTTCAAGCTTCTGTCACTGGCTAGTCCACCATACACCTTCAGAGCAGCTGAAGAAATCAGAATCAAACACATTTTGCTTTTAAAAAATGTTTTTTTTTCAGTATAATCTCTCTCTCTCTCTCTCTTACACACACACACTTTCACACAGATAGGCATACACACACATATTGATGTGTAAAATATGTCAAGATACACAAGCACACACACATATATACACACACATCCCTTGGAATGATGCTTCTTTTGTTCAGACCTAAAGCTGCAGATGCTAAAAGAATTGTGAAATGTTCCTGGTATCTGCATAGATGTATACTTCCCTTTGCTCTTTCAATGTAACTGCTGCAACCAACAATACAATGTTCAGATATGTTGATTATACAAATAAATCCAACAATAACAAATACAAACACAAGTATTTTTCCATCCCTGAGATGCTGAAAATAGGTTATCTCCAAGGGAGGAAAAATTCTTATGCAAATACTTGGAGGCAAACCTTAAAAATTTGACTTAAAAAGTACCAGTGGTGAAATAAGGAGTGAGAGAGACAGTGGATGTGTGAGAATCATACAGTATTACAGCAGATGGCATTTTTAAGATCTATGCGTATTCCTAAAAGCAGATACCGATTCCTAAAAGCAAAACCAGATATGAATCTTGTGTCCATAATGCTAGTAGAAAGGGCCTTTGTCTGCAAGCGTGGCTACAATGTTTAGCACAATTAGCTTAACAAATAACAGTTTTGTGCTTCTGGTAGAGTTCACAATTCCATTAGTATCATGGCCAGCCTGGGATCTCTAGTCATCCCTTCCCCTTCCTGATTGGGTACATACAGAAGACCAGTACAACAGACAGACTACAGCAACACAGTCATATACTGAGTTTTGTTCAGTGCTTGTCTACCCTGACTTCTGTGTCACATAGAAATACCCTCTACGGAAAACCCACCCCATTTCACCAGAAACTATAGCAACATACTATGTTGTTATCCAGCATTTACCCTGGAAAGTTGTGAATATTTGTAATGAGTTACAAAATCTAACTTGAAATTATCTCAGAAATTGGAGGGAGAGTTTGAGAGAGCAAAACCAGGGGTGAGGATAGAAGTAGGTGAAAGATGAATGCTTATTGTAAATTTCAGAAGGGGGAAAATGTATTCACTTGTTTTGGATTCTGATTTTAAAAAAGTGAAGAACAGTGTGGCCTTCCATCTTTCCATTCCTCCCTCCCAAAAAAGTATTGTAACAAGTGGTTGCAGAAGTCCAGTGGTTTTTCACATTACTCTTCTAAGACTAAAACTTCATTGTAAGATACAGTATATGTGAACAGCTGGTGCTTACAATTCTATACAACAGTTTGTGACAATATATTCAAAAGGCAGAGAGAGGTAAATGAGAAGAACGTATGATCTTCATCCCCAGTGCTGGACTTTCCAAGTTAAAGAACTATGTGAAACACTAACATGTGCTGCCAAGTTCAGATAGTAATACAAACCTTAGAAAGAGGGTAGACAGTTTAAAAGAGAAGGATTCCACAATATATAGATGCTTTATACATGGGATTTTCTGCCTTCTTGTCCTCATTATGACAGATGCTGTGGAATGTGCAAGAGAATCTTAAGACATGCAGAGTGACTTGAATAGGGTGTTACAAGTCTAACTGTTTATAAGTAGTGAATTACAGGAGAGTTGTGAATTCCTGTTCTCCTAACACAATGTTCACTTGAATCATATCTTCAATTTGGATTAAATTAAACATGAAAGATAGAAAGAAATATTGCTTCCAGAAAAACTAGACTGGTTTGGAACATTCTGCCTTTCAAACTAAAATTTTATGATCCCCCGCCCCCCGCCATCCCCAGGTAAGGATGGAATAAGTGGCATGTTACAGATGGCAACTCACTAATTCTCATTTATTATAGCTTCACTATAGCCAAGGTTGTAACTCTTCTGTCTTCCCCACTGTGTCCTGTGCCCATTTTGTGAGAAATGGAAAGGAGACAGATTGTTAATATCAGTAGCCAGCCTATTGGGACAGAGATGTCTTCCAGCCACCATCTAAAACAGATTCTGAGAGTCAAGGGGGAAGAATCTGTCTGAGCAAACATTGGCTCAGATTAGCAAATATTTGTTAGTTGTGCTTTTGCTTCCAAGTAAAATGCAAATTACAGGCACAGAGAGAGAAAAGGAAAGAGCATGTGCATCAGTGGGGATTAAATTGTGCTGTGAACAAGGCAGTGGCTTCAGTCTGGATGTATTAAGCTTATATATTTCAATAGGGCAAGGGGAGGACACACTTAATAGAAAGATTCACAGCAAAGCTTAAAGAGCTGCTCTTGGATATATTCAAGATTAAATGTCAAACAAGTGGTTTTGGTGTTTTAGAAAACATTTTCTAAAACACCAAAACCACTTGTTTGACATTTAATCTTAAATGTAGAGAAGAACTGAAGATATTCAAGATCTCATAATACACACCATTCTTTATAAAAAGCGGAGGTGCCTCTGCCTTTCTCATCCCTACCTAACATACAGGTCTCTATTATTATTTGTGGCAATATTATAGTACCAAGAAAACAACATGAGCCACAGCCAAAGCTTTGTTCCAAGGTGACTTCAGATGAAAGAGACAGACATGTATAGCACAAATGAGTACATGCAAAATAAACGTATTCTTAAGGAATAATAAGAGCAATGGGGGGATCATTGTTACTATGCCCACACTCAGAATGGTCCTTCAACCAGAATGGAAAACAAATAAAAACTCTAGGAAATGCTAGAATGTGACAATAAAATTGAGTAGCTTTGTGTATTAGGCTACAATTTTGTAAACACAGAATAGCTAGGACTTTTTTTTTCCTCCAGCTCCTGCAACATATGACATTAGCAAAGGCCATTTCCCACTATGGGGAATATTTTTATTGTGCTAAACAAGAGAAGAACAACAAATGGAAATTCCTGATATCTAAGCCTGGTATTACTCAGTAACTCCATCATGATGCAATCTATGTCTCTTCCCCTGCTCTTTTGTTTAAAGAAACTACTAAATCAGCACCATTATCAGATCAATAGCTCAGGTACTCCAGAACTAGAGATCTTTTTGAAAGCAAATATGGGCATTTTACTGGTAGAGATCTGTGGTGAGTTGAATGCTTATCTAGCTAACTTTGGTAACATGGATAACTTGAGAGCAAATGGGAAAGATGCTTTTGTTATAAAATTTATAACATGGCCAAGGGATCTCTTCTATTTTTCTTTAACAGCCTTACACTATCAGTAGTACCAAATTCTTTGAAGAGTAGAATCTTCTTTCTTAGGCCACCTCATACATTTTAGAATATGCCCTCCTGTCTGTCCCCAGATCTTAGATGGCATTTTTTACAGATTTTTAATTTGAAAAGCTGATACAAAATGTCCAGATAAGAAATCTGTTTCCAGAGATGGTTGGTTAAATGGAATGTTGCCCCTTGGTCTTTAATCTATATCACTCCTACACAAAATCTTCAGAAAGTTTCTCAATAGCTTGAGGAGAGCAATTGAGTAGTATGTAATGTCATCATTAATCTTATGACTCAGTTATTACTGGTTAATGTCTCTTGTCATAATTTAGACAATAAATCATTTATTTGAATGGATCTGTAACCAGGAAAATGGTCAGGAAAAAGTCTAGGGATTTTTCAGTTTTCCTTGGGATGAGAATTTGAGACATATTTGCAACAGCTCAGTGGTCCATTCTTCACCTGTTTGGTGATTCTTTTCTGCAAATTCCATCGTACTCATTATTTTACTTCTTGCCCTTTGCTGCATCTCACTCTACCCCAGAAGAGGAGCACAACTCCAAGAAGGCATTAATTAAGGGAGAGCCCTTGCCTTCTACTAATGCTCTCCTTGTAAAGGGTTTGTTAGTGCCCACATTCCCTATTATCAAAATCAGCTGGGGAAAACCAGCTTATCAGCAAGTTAAGCAGACACTGCTTGCTTCTGTTTTGGCTGAAATATTGCCTAGTCCCCATACGTCACATTTCTACAATATGCATATTTTCTCCTGATCCCTAAAAACTCCCTCCTGCTTGTTACATCTTTCCTACAAATGTTAATCTCTCACTGCTGAAAACTGTTGTTTTACCCAATGAGGACAATAATGGTGCTCACTCAGGGCTTTCTGATAGTGAAGCTTTCCCAAGTTTTTCTTGTAATCTGATCAGTTTTAGAAGGCAGCACTGCTTTTTAAATATGATTCTTTGGCCTCCACTTCTTTTCTTGCCCATGAACTATGAAAGACAACTCTAAATACTTGTTTTTTTCAGAAAAAAAAAAAACAAGATAGCACATTAACCCATTTCACGTATAAAAACTGAGCTGACAGTTACCTCTCACTTTAACAATAGTCATGAGACAACACCAACACCTTCACATAACTGCATCTGTCTGGGTGCACTGCATGTCTTATGACACTGCTTATTCCTGATCATTCTCCATTTGTCATCTAAGGCAACTGCCTCACTCCTTCTAAGGCTGTGCCAGCAGTGTTTTTTTTTGTTTTTTGCTTTTTATGTGTTTAAGTGTTTAGTTGGACTCTTAAAATTCTGTTAGTTTTGTAATTTCATCTTAGGTGGCAAATATGGATCCATGGCTGATTGCTACCAGCCAGTCAACTTGCAAAAAGATTGATGAAACGAATAATTTTAACAAATGAAAACCATGAAAAATGCTCTAACTAAAGAGTCTCTTAAGCGCTGAACCTAAGATGTAGGAAAAGAATGAGCTAATCCTCTCACATTCTTCAATTAGCAGTTAATTAGCACCTCTCAGCTTGATTGGTAAGCTACAGGGACTTCTGTAAATGTTTCCAAACATTTCATGGAAGGGCTGCAACAAAAAAACAAAGGGTGGGAGTTTGTGCTGCTTAGTTACTTTATGGTGCTTATTAGTATATCAAGAACATAAAAACCAACATTTCCCACTCCCAGAATTTTGTCAGGCTCTGTATTTCAGCACCTACAATTTATCAGCAATGACACAGAGCCAATGCTGTACAGCTAGCATCCAAAGAATCTTTTTGGTTTTTTAAATGCATTATTGAGTTCAAATATCTAAAAGGCACACATGCATGGACACACACACACCAATGATCAGCAAATCATGGTTTGAAGTAGTCCCACACTATGCTGCCCTCAGAGAGCAGTGTGTTGGCCTGAGTGATGATGGATGATCTTCTGGTTCCTCTGGGTCATCGCCACCACCCAGGAGCTCATATTCAAGAAGCAGCAGCTCTTCCTTCTGACATTCAGCCCTTTAGTTCACGTTGAAGGGGAGGGGTCTGGCATCAGCATCCCCACCTTCTCCACTTGGGCCAATGAAAGAGCTGCTCTTCAATACTCAGCTTGGCACAACTGCAAATGCAGAAGGAGATGCATTGCATTGTAATGAGTTCAAACCTTCTGGCAATAGTTCCCCCCCCCCCCCCCATCATGATCTGGCCCTTTCTCTGAGCATCCCCCTCCACTGAACACCTCCTTTCTCTCTCCCAGCCACAGCTTATTTTAGGAGTGGGCTTTTCACATGAAATTGGGCAATGTAAAAGCCTTAAAAGCAAATCTCTGTTTAAAGGAAAGGGAGGGAGGGAGAGCAGCATCTGTGCCACATTAGTGCTATGACTACCAGTGCTTCTAAAGCATCTAATTGAAAGAATGCATTCTCCCAAATCAATAGTCAGATCTGATAGGAATGGGAAATTTTGTTTTTCTAAAAGAAAAAGAAAAAAAGCTTTAAGGTTGAAGTGAAAAGCAGATGGAATAGGAAGAGATGTGCACTTTTAACTAGTACCTGCTTTTAAATTAAGACTAAAAGACAAACCAAGTGTCATTGAACTAAAATCAGGTGAGGATGGGGGGTTTTCTCAGAGGCGGTCAGTCAAGTGGCTGAATCTATATCCTCCGGCTCCTGAAGAAATGGTAGCAGCTGCATATTCCAGCCTTGCTCTGTTCCTCTTGCTCTCCTTACTCAGCCACGTGTTTTCTTCTTCCCCACTACCACCCTCAGTCCCCCCACTCAACCTCAGCTAATAGCAGTTGCTGTACTGGTAAGGGCCGGAGTGGTTTCTATTTTTACTTTATACCAAATAGTGTAACAGAACAGCAGTTTGCCCAGAACAGCATGGAGCATTTCAAAAACAACTATTTGTTTCAAATATGGGGTGGGGGGATGTTCTGTTTTCAAAGCAAAATCTCAGATTATAAATGTTCTGTTTTGAGAGCAGAATGTTTGAAATAGCCATTTTGAACTCAAAACAGTTTGCACAAATTATTTAGTGCATCCCTGCTCATAATAAGAGTCACTTGGTTGAGATGGATGGCTATAGAAATTAAATAAATAAAATAATGTGAATGCTATAGGTCCAATCTAGTACCAGCCATGAAGTAGAACCATTGTATCACTGAACCCTCAATTTCCAGTTCATCTCAGTGATTCAAAAGGAGATTGCATTTGACAGTATCAGCAGCTCTTAAAGATACAGGAGAATCAACAGACAGGAGAATCAATAGAATCCCATAGTCTCCCTCCCAGGATACCCAATCTACCCAATCAACCCAGCTGAAATTAATTTAGAAAAATCCATTGAATCCAAAAGAACCTAAAGTTTCATAGCCATGATCAGCTGAAATAGCTTTTCCAAAAAAGGAATTTTAAAGTGGTTATACTTTTTATCTTGTATTAGATATGTATCAAGGTTCATAAATGCATGTCTATTGATTCATGTCGAATTGAAATGGGCTTTTTGAGAAATATGCATAGGATTAAACTATCAACCAAATATCACTTTTTCTCCAACAACACTATAAAAGGAATGAATCCTACAGTTATTGTTGCCCAGAAAAGGTCTAATGCTGAGAAAAACTACATTAGCAGAACAATTTGATGTAATCAATCAAATACATAGCCTACAGGTAGTCCTCAACTTATGACCATTCATTTAATGACTGTTCGAAGTTATGATGGCACTGAAAAAAGTGACTTATAACCAGTCCTCACATTTAAAACCATCGTAGTGTCCCTGTGGTCACATGATCAAAACTTAGGTGCTTGGCAACTGGCATGTATTTACAATGGTTGCAGCATCCTGGGGTCACATGATTGTGACCTTCCCAGGGGGCTTCCAACAGGCAGGGTCAATGGGCGAAGCCAGATTTCTTTAACGACCATGTAATTTGCTTAACAACCACAACAAAAAAGGTTGTAAAATTGGATGCAATTCACTTAGCAACAGAAGTTCCGGTCCCAATTGTGGTTGTAAGTTGAGGACTACCTGTATTACCATATCCAAGCAGCAAACCTCTAGGTAGCCATGGGATGGCAGTCAAGAGGTAGAAAAAATTCTCTGCTGCCATCTAATGGTCATCTGGATTTTTTTGCAGTGCAGCTATAATAGTCCAGACTATGCTTCATAATTCCGAATCCAGATCTTCCACTATTCCATTCTCCATTTGAGCCCAATATTTTACATTCACTTAAGTTGAACTGACCTTTTTTTTTTGTTGGTGCCTTTGAGTCATTGTTGACTCCTAGCAACTGCGTGGATAAGTCCCTGTAGTTTCCTTGGCAAGATTTTTTTGGAAGTGGTTTGCCATTGCCTCCTTCCTAGAGTTGAGAGAGTGATCGGCCCAAGGTGGGCCAATCAGCTGGCTTTGTGCCTAAGGTAGGGCTAGAACTCACAGTCTCCTGGTCTCTAGCCTGACACCTTAACCACTGCACCAAACTGGCTCTCTGAACTGACCATTAGGTCATTTATTATCCCAACTATCTTACTTTATAGAACTGCTGTGATATCAAGAGGAGGGAAAGTATGTTTAGCTCCCTGAGGTCTTTGGGGATGTGGACAAACTTATAAATAAAATAAACAGTTGTAACAGACAAATCTGCACATTGCCCACCAATTACTGGTGAATATACATCTTGAGTATAATCAACAAAATGCAAAGACACATTTACTTACATGCATACCTCTTAAATAAATGAAAACTGATATATGACATTTAAAAACATTTTAATTATAGATCACTATTTTAAACTATTGTCAGCAAGTTTATCAGCATCCCTTATAACAAAGGTAAGCAGTATGAAAACCAAATTATTAATTCACAACAAACATTTTCATTATTGCCCCTTTTCCTTTTGTATAATGACTTCTGGATTGTAAATCTCAGTGGCAGACAGTATCCTGTCTTTTTCCATGAAGAGTGCGGTAAAACAAACCCTGTGTGCAACCTGGGAGTCCTTCTGGACTCGCAGCTCCTGCTTGATGAGCAGTTGGCAGTCGTGGCTAGAAGGGCCTTTGTGCAAGTTTGGATTGAGTGCCAGTTGTGCCTATTTCTGGATCGAGAGAATTGTTCATATCCTAGTCACTTCCCAAATGGATTACTGTAATGCACTCTACGTGGGGCCACCCTTGAAGACCATCCAGAAACTACAACTGGTGCAAAATATGGTGGCATGGGCAGTTATGTGCACTCCTAAATCAGCACGTATTACACCTCTGGTCTGTGAGCTGCATTGGTTGCCAGCTTGCTTCTGGATTCAATTCAAGGTGCTTGTAATGACTTAAAAAGCCCTACCTGGCATGTGGGCAGGTTATTTGAGGAGCCACCTCTCATTATTAATGGAATAATGGAAGCTAATAGGGCCATAGGAACCTTGAACATGCCATGATGATGTCACAAGCATAATGATATAAGGCAAATGACACAAATATTTGAATCATTTGCACAATAACATCATGACATGCATGATGTCCCTTCCCCTTTGCTCTCCTGTATAGACAACCATGACTAGAACTGTGCAAATCTTCCAAGTGATTTTTCTCTTTGCAAAAATGAGTGAGGCACTCCTTCAGAGCTGTTTTGAGAAGCAACCTTTCCATGTCTCTTTTAAGAGTGAAGAAAAGTACCCCGTTGCTTGATTTTGCTGTGCTTCACAGCCGCCACAGGGTTTGGTAACTACTGTGGAGGTGCACATCCATTCGCCTCCTCCTGCCGGCCACCAAAGTGAGTGCTGTGAAGGAAGCACCGTCTATGTCCTCCAGCAGGGCTTACACCAAACTTTGGCAACCTTGCCAGAGGATATGCAGTCCATCTTCTCTGGCATATCCTCCCCATGAGGATTTTCCCATGAATGAAGTCTTTGTAGAAGCCTGTTCTACTTTTGACAAGTTATAGATAGGAGACAGGAGAAGTTTTGATGCAACTCCAAATACTTTGTGGAATAAATTGTGTTGCCACTCTGTTTTGATGCAGAGAATCACATTGCTTCTGTGGCAGAATATCACTAGGCAGCTTTGCACAGGCCTGTAATCTGATACAATACTAATTGAAACTAAGGTTTGAAGATGGCAATGAAAGAGATGTAAGACATACTGGTTCAAGGACAGTTGTTAGTCTTTGTGCTATGTACCAAGGCATTGCAAATCAAAGGGGATGATGGGAAAGTCTGATCAGACATCTAGAGAGAAGAACAGAGTTGTATACTTAAGATTTAAGAAAATACCTGAATCATTCATTATGTAATTTAGATTTTTATCAAAGTCGCAGGAATTGCTTGCTTAGAGAAAAAGGACAGGGTCAGCTGAAGAGGCTGTAAGCTTTCAGCTGAGAGCTTAAGTTTTGCCCACAGCATGAATCAAACTTCAAAAGGCTTAAAGACAGAAAGGAGAAGAAAAAGAATGCTTCCCCCCCCCCCTTCCCTTATATATGATAATGTTTATGCCTGCCAGGATCATTTAGTATGTCCCTTCGACAGCTTTGTTAAGGTGTTTATCCCTTTGATGCAGCTGAGGGAGTAGGCGAAGGGGGGCAGTATTCAAGGGTAGAGTAACTGAATTCAGGCTATGCCAAGCCTGCAGAACAAGGTCTCTGAACCAGACACAGTGTGAAAGCTTCTCTGCATAATCCATCCTACTTGCTTGACGAGGAAGGGGGGCCTGCATCCTATGGATGTCAACCTTGACAGCTTTATTAAAGCCAAGCCTGGAGCATAATTTGTTCTGGCTGCTTTAGTGAAGCCAGACTGGCAAAGTCCATGGAGAAAGGCCATTTTCTGTTTGATTATGGGAATGGGGGAAGCATTTGCAGGAGAGTTTACCCATGGGTAGGAATAAAGCAGTCATGTAGGATGCATTTGTTTGTTATCTCTTTTTAAAAAAAAAATTTTTTTTTCTAAAACCAGCTCAAACCACAACCCTAAACAAGTTTTCCTGGAGAATAAACTGAAGTTTTCAGTACTGCTTTCTTTCAAGCAAGCAGATTCAGTGCTAGCTAATATGAAATAATGAAACTCTAGTTCTAAGCATTGCAGGGAAAATCTATAGAACTTAGCTGGTGAAAATGATTCTAAAAATGAAAGGGACACTTGAATTAATATTCTGCCTTTATCTTTGTATATGTTATAAATGTATCGGCCATATTCACCTGAAAGGCAGATCACCCTGAGCTTAAGACATCTCCCCACCCCAAAAGAAAATATAGACAAAAAACTGTTACAGATAAAATAGCTGTGCAGTATGTAGCCTACTCCAGCATCTGAAGGCCCCAGGGTGGGAAAAGCTGATTTGGGAAATAAAAACTGGCTCATGCATACACATCAGTATAGACATTTCAATTTGTCACCCCTTCTCCATAGCTGCCTTCCTAAAAAAGCTAGTTCAGTGGTTCCAAATGGGGCAGCACAATAAAAATGTCTCCTCTCTCACCAAAAGTGACCCAAATTACAATGTTCACAACTCTTCATTAGGCAAAATGTTTACAATTCAGGGTGAGAGAAAACACTATGCTTGATGTTTGAACCAAATGTAATTCACATGGCTTGTACCTCAGCTACAATATCTGCCCCCTCTCCCACGTCTTTAGTTGGCTTAAATATATTTTGAATTTATTTCCCAAGGAACATTCAGCTGCTATTTTTTTCAATAGGTTTAGCAAATATTTCTTTAATATATTGTAATGGAAATAAAATTTAAGGCAAGGCAAAAGGAAAGTGCTTTTCAGGAATGCTTTCGGTAGCTGTAGAAGCTCTTCCCTCTCATCAATTTTACATGGGCTGCTGCAAAGAGAGAAAAATGTTCATTTATTAAGAGGGACGGCAATTGCCCTCACTTTTAATTAGCTGTGTGACATAATTATAATGTTGGTTTATTATTAATCAGACTATAGAACAGGTTAGATACTTTGCATGTTTAAGGGTAGACTTCCAGCCTTCTTAAAGGAAAAGCACTCAGATAAAGATGCTTCTTCCCTGGCTCAGAAGAGTATGACAGCAGTCTTAAGATTTCAGAGGAATCAGGGAGGGGATTATATTTCTGCAGTGCAGCAATTAAGCTACTTGCTTCAATTAAGTGCACAACCTCTCTCTTGTGCACAACTAGGCCCCTGTTCTAACTTGGATGCCTCCAAAGACATCCATTTTTATTTAAGAGCCCCTTGTATGACATCTAGATCTGTGGCTATGCAGCACAGACATTAGAAGAAAGCCTTCAAAGAACAGAAGACAAAGCATGGCAACAGTACTATTTGCCAGGATTAGAGTTAATTTTACAGGACGTGGATCCATTTGGTGGGACAGTATTGTAGCCAAAATTACAAACATGGATTTTCTCCAGAGCAACTTCTTACTTCTAGCTCTGCTTCTTCTATACTTGCATTGTGACATCACATGCATTGTGCTACAGTGGCATGATTGTCCTTTTGAAGAAAGCAGCTGGAGCCATGGACACCCATACTCTGCCTGCGATTGAGCCAAGGAGTCAATTAAGCAAAGGACCAAAGATGTGGAGCTACAAAGGGAATTCAACCAAACTTCAGGGTGCACCTGTAAGAAAGACGGAGAACCCCTTGAATGGATTACTTGCAGTTATTTACTCATTCTAAATATTGTTGGTCCTTTACTAGAGCTCTTCATCTCATCAGTTCTAGAGCAAAGATTTAATATCCCAGGCTGTGCTTTGTGAATATGGGGAGACTGATGGCTTGCCAGTAATGCCCGGTGGCCTCATTGCCAGAATGAAACAGGAACCTTCCCCCCTCTCCCTTTTGAGGTCAACTTCAGCCTTTATTCTATCTCCCTGATGAGTTATTCTGCTGGTTTTACTTCAAACCTTTTCCTCCTAGGTCACCTCGAGGGCCCTTCTCAGTTTGGGCTGGAAAGCTTTGCTTCGGTACAGGCCAGCCCCAGCAGTAAATTGGCTACCTTGCAGAGGAAGCTGAGCCAATGTTTATTATTAGCTTTAATACCATTTATTTTTTAAAAAATTGTATTTATTCTAAAATATTTAAAGAATAAAAGCAATGACTACATAAGGAAAAAAAAAGGAGAAAAGGAGAAAATCCATAGTGGATGGGAAAGAAATCAATAAATAAACAGGATTTACAATTGTCATAAAAGTTAAAATTCATTATTTCATTGATTAAATAATTAACTGAATATATAAAACTAAGCTCATTATATCATCTTGAAAAATAATTGTAAATCACTACAAACTCTATACATTAATATTTATATTGTTGTCCCTACTATTTATCATTATGTAAAAGAAATGCACATCATCTTACCAAAAGAAAGAAAAAAAAAGCTTTAAAACTTTTTAGACTTCCATTTTATCATGACTGCTATAATAGCAGAGTTAATTTAACTCTTGACTTGGAAGTCAAAGGTTGCTGGCTTAAAACCTGACAGATAAGTTGCTGTTGTTGTTCTTTCCAAACCCTACTTCTCTCTATGCTTTATTTTATTTATCTTAATAAGCAGAGCTCCACCATTACATATTTTTCCAGACATCTGAGATACAGGTGTGTAAAACCAGTAGGGAAGTTTACTTACTCATCACATGTTGGTTAAATTATGCCATATTATCGTCATGCTAACTTAGTGGTCTTTGAGATGACTGTTCCTAGGGACAAAGACCTAATTCTAAAAACTGACAACCCCCATTAGCATTTGTGGAATGAACATATAAATAAGTCATGCAAAAACACAAGTGTGTGGCTGGGATTATCAGGCAACATTCTCAAGCTAACTACTACTTTTGCATCCAAAATTATACCAGGAAAATATCCAGTTCTAGTTAATGTCCTTGTTTTGCCAATATATATTAGTTCATGCAATGCCACTTTAAAAAATAAGAGTAGGTTTATAGGAGATGATAAAATGTTTGATTGATTTTATACACATACACACACACACACACACACACACACACACACACACTGATAATTCTGAACAGGAAATACTTCAATTTCATTTTTGATCCTGAATACACAATTAGTGTTTACTAACACAGGTGACCTAGGAATGATTCAAAATATGATAGTACCCATTCTGTCCCTCCCCAAAAGTCCCCTAAGTTTTTGCCATGTTTATTGTTCTTTTGAGATCTCTTGGCTAAAGAAGATGGGCATAGTTGTTCTTTATATTACATGAATAGGATTGCAAGATAATCTGTCACAGATGAAAGTAGTATATTTATGCCTCATTATCTGCCATTCATTGCTTTATGGATTCAAAGCTCTCCAGAGAACACTGCAAACTTACATAATTTTCCTGAGTACCATATTTTGCACTGTGATTTCTGATTTTGCTGACAGAGATAGAAAAGTAGACAAAGCCAGTCAAATCCTTCTGAATGCACATGTGCAGATCCCAAAGAACCAGATCTGGGATTTGAATTGTAAAGAAATAGTTCTTTGTTGATGTTGGATAATGTTGCAGTCTTGATTAAAAGAGAACATTTTTCAGTTAAGGTAAGTCTGCATATTCCACTGTGATAGTCAAAGCCACGCAGCAGCATTTCTTACAACTGACCACCCAAATCTAATTTAGGTATTTTCTTTATCAAAATATATTAGCACAAGAACTTTGAACTGGCCTCTTAAATAGACCAGAGTTGCTCTGCAGTGAGATGGGCGGTGACACATTCAAAATAAAAATACATACATAAATAAATAAAATAAGTTAGAAGCAATGAAATATGTTCATGTCATGTTTCCAATAAAACTGGACCAACTGACATTTTTAAATAGTCTTTAAAAGCAATTCCATTAGAGGTACAGTTTGGTAGTTTTAGATCCTAAGCTCAACAACTTTAGGAGCCCCCATATTTCAAAATGCAATAAATCAGACCTGCAGTTGTGAGGTCTGTTGTATTCAGTCTGCTAAGTAGAGACTTTTCCCCCAATTTTGACCAGAGGATCCCACCAAGTCACCCATTTGGGCACTTTAGAGTCATGCAAATCAGATATTCCAAGATATGCGCATCTGTGACTAAATCAATTTTTTCCAGGACGAGACCTAACTTGAAATATTTCTGACCACTTTGTCATCACAGCATATTGTAAAGCATTAAGAGCATCCCCAATGCTGATTTTTTTTTTAAGTACAGAGTAGAAACTTAGCAAGTCAGACAAAAAATCTTAACATAGATCTACCTCCCAGTGCTATACTTCCTGTAGTACAGTGAATAAATATATGTATTTGCTTCCTCTTTCTACTCTGGCATGTACTACCAAGTAAGGATAGACTCCTTCAAGCCAGCCCAGCTCCTGGAGACTCATGAGCACATTTATGTAGGGGTTTGGGCAGCAATATCTGATGCTGCTGTTTTTCAGGTCTTTTTCTCAACTTTTCCATCTAGCCCACAGCCCTGATATTTCCTGGTGGTTTCCCATCCACATACTAATCAGATACTAACTGCAGCTAACTACATGCTAATCCAACTCTGCTTATGTTTTCCTGGGGTTGGCCAAGGGTTCCTATTAACTTACTACAGTGTTGTGTACATCTATTCTTGAATCACTGCATTGCAAAACTACTTGAGGGGTTCATGGTCACCCAGAGAGCTGACAACACTTTATCACTGTTGTGGGGGGTACTGGCATTAGGCTATGTTTTTTGAAGGAGGAAGTAATGTGAGTTTTCCTGGAGAGCAGGAATTTAAGTGAGGACTGATGAAGCTGCTTTGTAACAGAATGAAAGTTTATTGCAGGAAACACATGGGTCCAGGGGAGGACAAAAGAACAGTTTCAGAGAGAAAGAATAGGCAGAATAAAGAGGATAAAAAGAGAACACAAGGAAAAGTCATAACTATCTGCACCTCATTGCTGCTTGTGGTCAGTGAGTTGTGAGGTATTGAAGAATTAGTGGAACTGAAGTCACACTTCCAATATTTCCTCCAGCCAGAACAAGTAGCAAAGTGGGGGAGTGGGAGAGGATGCCCAGGTTGAAACAATGGGAACATCCTTCATCTATCCTTAGGCTTCCCTGCTTTCTTTGAGTAAACAGCTGGTGAGAATTAATTTTTTCAGCACCAATATATTCTTGTGAGCTCAGACTGTTGCAATGCAAAACACTTTAGGATAGCTTAGTCTTGAATAGACAATTAAGACTCATTATCTTTTCAAAAGAGCTCCTCTTTGTAGAGCTGAAAATTGCTAAAGATTTGTTACAAGAAGCTTGTTTCCTCCTGGCACTATACAAAGAAGCTTCTGGAGAATCTTGAGCACCTGGTCTTCAGTTTGGGAACATCTTATGTCCCTCCCCCCCCCCCCTTTTCTTGCCCTGTTGAGTCCTCCTTCACTCCCAGAGCAGGAAAGGAAGACTGCCCCCTGCACCCACTATCTTCAGTTATGCCTCTCTATCTGTTACATGCCTTCTTAGATTGTCTTGTCCCAAAGTGCAACCTCAGAGTAGGGTGGCTGCTGAGCCCCTGTAAGTCATTTTTGTTGTTGTGTTTGGTTTTTCTTTTCTGGATAGCCATGATCTGTTTCTTAATTTTTTATTGTTCCTGCTTTTAAAATGTGAGTTGCCCAGAACTGGAATCAGGTGGCCTCTAAATTATATAAACAAACAAATAAATACAGAGTCTTTTGACATCCTTTCCCTCTCCCTCTCCACAGGCAGTGGTTCAGAGAATTAAACACTTCTTATGTATAATATCATCCTATGAAAGTTCCATTGTGATTGGTGGGATTTATTCCCAGAAAATTAGGCATAAGATTAACTTGTTATTTGTATATAATCATAATAATGAGCAAATAATAACTTATAAAGGGACATCTGTGCAAGGACGACTAGGGATTAGAGGTAAATACCCCATTTGAAAAGGATGTTTTAAAATGTCTTAAACTATTTGATTAAGAATTTGCCTTTACCACTGGGATAAGAATTTTTAGTGCAGTATCAACATTTTGAAGAGTGAAAGAGTATAAGAAAGTAACTTGACGGAACAAAAGAACTTATAACTATATACACATGTTTATACATTTTGTAACTATAACTTTCCTCCAAATCCATAGCTTGCCTCTAAATTGTGGATGCCCATAGTTCTGATTAAGGATTTTCTTTAATCTGCTATACAGCATTGTCAATGCAAACTACAGAAGTAAAATAGTATGCGTGTGTAACTTGAAAAATGTATATCTAGACCAGAAGTGCCTTACTTACACCCTTAATAGAAGAGGATATATGTAGCTCAGGGTTGAACTGTGGAATCCTTGGTGCTCTGAGCTTGGTTGTTTGATTGCAGATGTTTCATTACCCAATTAGGTAACATCATTAATGTTACTGAAATGTCATTAGTGTTACTTTCTCCTTGGTAATTCCTTTCTTACACCCTGACCAGAACACATCCTCTCCAGCAGCTTACACCCAGATAAACAGGGATTAACACCAGACAATCAAGCAGAAAACTATAATCAAGGAACTACCAAGAAAACACGCAAGCAAGCAAGCAGAAAACAATACCCTAATCAAGGAACTACCATGGAGAAAATCACACCACCAGCAACACTGGCAGGGCAAGCAACTGTACATAAACAGGAAGCAAACCCCACACTCAGTAGCACTGATGATGCTACCTAGTCAGGTAATGAAACATCTGCAATCAAACAACCAAGCTCAGAGAGCACCAAGGACTCCACAGTTACACCCTTAATATGATTTCAGAAATACCACTAACTACAGCAACAAATGTATTACCCTCAGAGTCACACTTTTGATCATAGTTTGAGAATTCATTAGCAATAACATATTTGGGAAGAAATTGAGTCATAGGAAGATATGAAATGAAAGATGAAAAGAAAAAATGTGCAAAGGATAATGCAAATCATCCCACTCCCCCAGGTGGGAATACAGACAGCAAAAAGACTCAGTTCCTGGTCTCTTTGAACTGCTCTGATAAAGGCTAATATTGAAGGCCACACAGACAGCAAGAAATAAAATAGATGTCTGCTGAATGTACTAGGAGTTATTGTCCTTTTGGCTTCTTTGGAGATGTTTGGTTTAGCTGTCTCTGCAGCAGCCTCAAAAAGTGCCAAGGCTTACTATGAGATCTACTAGTGGCATAATGTGACAGCCTATGTCCATTTTCCCTGTTTACATATTTCAAAAGCAGAGTAAATTCATGAGCTTAGTGCCCTTTCTTGGTTCTCTGCCCCCATTTTGTAGATTTTTTGAATTTCTAACTGTGTCCTATTTCAGACAACGCTTCCTTGAATTTTGAATGGTATTTTTTTGTGCATGAGAGAGACAGAGATGTATAAATATATAAATTATTTTCTAGGTTATAATCCTTGGGCATCAATGGCTGATTTGAACTGATTCAAAACTTTTTTTGTCTCCTCATTCTTTTATAGAATTGCTTGGTGAAATACAATCCCAGGAATTTTTCCCTGTAGCCAGTGCCTGTCAAGGATCGGTCCTGCTTTCTATTTCGTTTAGCCTTATACCCTTCTCTTCAGTGCCTTGATTCATAATCTGGGTTTTCACTATCATTGTTATGCTGATACTCAGGTCTATTGGTCTTTTGTGGTCTTTGATAACAGTGCATGGTCAGCTGTGACTGAATGACTTACTAGTGTCTTTTGATGTCCTTCCATCACCTTAAGCCAAATCTCTTGGTAGATGTTCCCAATTTCTCAATTCATCCCTCTCAGTTCTTTGAGGTAGGCCAGGTCAGAAACTAATACAACTCTACTTCTTTGCTAGAGAGTATAATAAGAGAATCTTGAAAGCCAGGCAGAGATTCTTTCTTATACCAAAAAGAATGAACATGGAATATTCTTGAGTTTCTTCTCTCTTCTTCTTTTCAGAGCTACGCTGGTGTTTACCTAACAGCTACTGAATTCCTTCAAGACCATCTCCGTACCCGTCTGTCCAAAACAGATTTCCTGGAGCTTTTCATGTTTCATTGTAATGCAGAGCTCTTGACTCCCTACTCAGGAAAAAGCCCAATTTAAACGATTAGTGCTTATGTTTACAGCCATCCAGTCACAACCCTCCATTATCTTTCTGCCCTTATTTCTTCCTAGAATCCTGATCACTGTTTACATTCCTCTGAGAGGGGCCTTCTTTTAGTTCCTCACTCAAAGGTCACAAGCTCCACATTTCAGGGAACTGCCACTGCAACTCTGGAATCAGCTCCTGCCTTCCCTTAATCTCCGTGAAAGTTTGGTGTCCTTTAAAACCCTTTTAAATACTTTTTGATTTGACTAGTGGGTTAGTATAGGACCTGATTATATCATTTTACTCTCATTAATCTTGGCAGTTCTAGATTAATACCTATTTTACTTTAATTATATTTACATAGTTTTATCACAGATTGTTTTAAATATGTATAGTTGTTGTATTTGTTTTCTTTTGTTAGTATTTTTTATTGGCTGTTAAGTTGTAAACTAAAGTTATTGGAAGGAGTTCTGTAATTAGTGTAACTGTTTTTCTGACTTGTATCATCCTTTGGTATGTATGTATGTATGTATGTATATGTATATGCCTTCAAGTCAGTGTTGACTCCTGGCGACTGCCTGGACAAGTCCCTGCAGTTTTCCTGGCAAAGTTTTCAGAAGTGGTTTGCCATTTCCTCCTTCCTAGGGCTGAGAGAGTGACTGGCTCAAGGACACCCAGATGGCTTCATACCTAAGGCGGGACTAAAACTCATGGTCTCCTGGTTTCTAGTCTGATGCTTTAACCACTACACCAACTGGCTCTCTCCCTTGGTAAAGGCACATAATAGTTGTTTGCTGTTCTGTTCATTTCCTACCTGAATGTTATTCTTTGCTGGAACATAATTTTGCAGCCTGTATTATTGAAACTCATGTATTCTGAACAGCAGATATCTCTGAACTTACTTTTTTGGAGATGATTTGATCAAGCTATAATAATAACCTGTAACTATGTTATGAGCACAACAAGGAAAATAATGCAAATTGTTCTGAAGACAGGGTAATACTCTAAATAATAATGAGGATTAGTAGCGAGCATTCACAGGTGGGGGTAAAAAAAAGTAAAGATCGCATGCGTGACTGTGAGATCGAAGATCTGCCCCCTTTTTAGGTGTATACAGTGCACTTTTATAAAGGGTGGGACTTTATCATGTAGTTAAGCCTGCTATTGAGTCTGTTTCACACATAGTTTTAAACTGCCCACAGTACCCGCACTGGCGATCAGAGCTAATACACCTGCTCTTGCGTTTGATAAACTCCACTCACAATGAGGAGATTGAGGTATTTTTTACTGAACAATCAATACCCAGGTGTTTCAAAGGCAGTAGTAAAAATTTTATACATAGCCTTAGCTTATAGAAACCATTTGGTGCCTTCGGTGAATTGTTAACTTTATAGGGTTTCTTCCTTTTATATATGTATGTACTGTTGCTTATGCATGTATTCATTGTGTGCTGTATTTTTTAAATTCTGTGACTTGCTCTTGGACTGTAAATAAATAAATACGCTTGCTCTTTTGGCTTTTTTGCACATACACACACACCCATGAATGCCCCCAGGGGAAGAACATTATGACAAGGGAAATGCATCTTTGGTAGCTCTGAGTTCTGTTAGTAGTTTTGAAAATCAACCCTGACCACCTTCTGGATTAACGGGTTAAGGCAGGGTGGGGAACATATGCCTTTCTGGAAGACATATTGTAGAATATGGTATCAGGGCCCAAAAATATCAGGGGAAGATTTTAATTCAGCTCTTAAGAGATCAGCCCTGTTACCCAGGCCAATTATCACAAGCAAAAATAGAGAAAAAATTATAGCTATAGAGAGAGCCAAAACTCTGTTTCTATATTTAAAAAAATAAAAATAAAAACCAGGCTTTTTTCCCCCCCCTTGTAGTAGTTTCGGAAACCCATGATTATTTTATTTACCCTGTTCTGTGACTAGAGAAAGCACATCTGAAGTGTGGAACTTTGCAAGTTCCTCTGTGCTTTGCACTTAAGCCTAGTGACAACTTAAGATTCAATTCCTCATTTCACATTCATCTGGCTGTCTTGAAAGCTGGCAATTTATTTATCCATCAGCTCCAGGACACAGCAAGATGTCACTGGGTTTCAAGATGAGTCTTACATTAAATCCTTTGACAGGCATAATGGAACCTTCTCCCTCGAAACTAATACATGGTAACTAATAATCAATGAAATATTTCAGTATGAGAAACTCAAATTAAAATACTGACAGCTCAGGAAACTTATCAAGTCTGCCAGTAAATTGAAGATTTTACTATTATTATTGGCTTTCTCAAACATGTCCCTGCATTAAACCTTCAAGAGACCGATGCCTTTCCTTACCCAAGTAAACAACCTCTTGGCCTTTCAGGCAAGTTTCTATCCAAACAACATTGGTTTGGTGAATACTTGCAATGATATGTGGGAATGACCTTGAGAAAGAGGGGAAGAGATGCTGCCTAGGGAACAATCCGATAAAAGGGGGAAGAGCCCACAACTGAATAACAGAGAGAGAAACTTAGAAAGGAACTGCCCTAACTTATCAGGCTGTAAAAAGAGATGGCAGGAGATTTGTACTTTCAGACTGGCAAGATTCAGTTAATGTAGCCAGGGAAGAGATACCGCCCAGGGAATGATCAGATAAAAGGGGGAAGAGCCTGCAGCTGAATAACGAGCAGAGAAAGAAACTGAGAAAGGATCTCTCCTAACTTATCAGGCTGCAAAAAGAGACAGCAGATTTGTACTTTCAGACTTGTAAGATTCTGTAAATGTAGCCTTACAATAAAGTTGAATTAACTCATTTTGTCATGTTTCCTGTCTAGTCTACCTGGGAGGCTGACAATATCTGATGGATAAGAAAAATGGAAATCATACATAATAAAAGCAAATTAACATGCAACAATCCCTTAAAGTCCTTTATTACATTCAGAACACTTTGTATCTAGATACCAGTTTTGGAAAGTTCAGAGAGCTACATATATGCTATCATAATATAAAAACCTGTGTGAATGATCAGTGCATTATTGCCATATTGTTTAAATTTAACATTAAATTTATATATTATGCCTGAAAATAGCTTGCTTAAAGTTACCTATTGAGTTTGTGATTAACAGGCTTCTAGATCTGTTCTTTGTCTTCAGAGATAAGAGTTGTAGTTCAGAGTCAGCAATAATAAAATTTCTGTTGAACTTATCTTATGTTCTGGATCATGAGATACTCCACTTTGATTTATTTGGCCTTTGGTATTGGCCCCTAAATTAATAATAATTTAATAATTACCATATTATTCATTCTCATCTTACCTATAGGGGAGCTGAAAGTTAAAGAATGGCACATTTTAAATATTAAAATCAATTATGAAAGGCAAATTATTTGAAGCTAAATTGTAGTCTGTATGACCGGTCTTTGAGTAAATAAGCAAACTCAATTTAGCAAATATGTGTTATTTGATTTCAGAGTCTAACAGAGCACAGCTGAGGTCCAGGATTTTCATCTGGTTATGACAGATAGCATCCCTGTAACAAAACCCTAATTTTGGTATTACACAACAGTCCCCCAGAAACATTGGATAA
The DNA here is from genome assembly GCA_030867105.1 of Liasis olivaceus. Lineage (NCBI taxonomy): Eukaryota > Metazoa > Chordata > Lepidosauria > Squamata > Pythonidae > Liasis > Liasis olivaceus. Next base: position 65,779,389 of record CM061351.1, read on the forward strand.
TTTAACCATATTGAGAGGCCTGAATAGGTAGATCAGCTTTTCCTTCTCCAAAATGCCTCTCCCATGTAACCCCAATTATACAAAAGCACAACTACTAAAAACCAGATTGTGTTTTTGTAATTCCACCAAGGGTCACTAGCATAATTTCAAAGAAGAAAGGAAGAGCTGATTCCAGATAATCTCTGATTAGCTGGCTCAATTCAGGGCACCATAGAGGGAGCTCTGTCCTTGAAGCAAAGTTCAGTTTTTCATATACTCACATACATACATACATACATACATACATACATGAAATCTTGCCAAGAAAACTGCAGGGACTTGTCCAGGGAGTCGCCAGGAGTCAAGAGTGATTGAAGTCACAAATACATATATTTGTGCCTTCAGGTCAGTGTTGTCTCCTGGTGACTGCCTGGACAAGTCCCTGTAGTTTTTTTGGTAAGATTTCAGAAGTGGTTTGCCATTGCCTGTGTCCTAGGGCTAAGAGAGAGAGACTGGCCCAAGGTCACTCAGCTAGTCCTGCCCTTGGCACAAAGCCAGCTGGGTGACCTTGGGCCAGTTACTCTTTCTCAGCCTTAGGAAGGAGGCAATAGCAACCCATTCCAAAAAACCTTGCCAAGCAAATTAAAATTGCAGGGACTAGTCCAGCCAGTCTCCAGAAGGGAGGGAGGGAGGGATGGATAAATGGATGGATGGATGGATGGATGGATGGATGGATGGATGGATGCTAGGCCTTATTTATAAACTGCTGGTGAAGTATGACTCAGAAACTGAACAAATCAAAGATTGTATGAATAAATGGATGCAGTATTTAGATGCAGTAATAAATATGCAACAATGGGGATTTTAATGGAAGCTGAATATTAAGCTTACCGCAAATATTATACTTAGAGAAAATTGGAATAAGATGTTTTATTGTTGGATTGTTACTCAAATATTGATTGCTAAAATGGATAATTGATTCTCTAAAAATTGCTGGAAATGTAGTGAGCAACTCAGATCATTCTTTCACGTCTGGTGACAATGTTGAAAAGCATAACAATTTTGGAAAATGATTCATACCAGAATGAAACAGATTTAAAAGTTGAATATTTCAATCAAGTTCAGCCTGAAATGCTTTTACTTTACTAAACCTTATATTCCCTCAAAGAATACTGAATTAGCTTTGTATATGCTAGCTGCTGCAAAGATACTATATGCCTTTTATTGGAAAGGACATTGAATCCCCTCTGTGGCAGAATGGCTAACTAAGTTGTGGAAGTATGTTTCAACATCCGGAATAACCCTGTAGCTTAAAAGTAAATCAGACACAGAATTTACTTCAAATTGGAAGTCATTCCTAGACTACAGTTCAATACATGGATTTGTACCACATCTAAAATTTGGATTTCTCTGTGCATGAAGTCTATATTTCAATTTTATAGAATTTCTAAATTAGAACAAACTTAGTAATATAGATATAGTTTTTTGTGGTTCATACTTTCATTCTGTGATTTATGCTGTGCTGACCATAGTGCCTGATACTTATGTTTTGTTTAGAGCTTAATAGCAATTTTCAGGTTTTTAAAATGATATGTTTCTAGTTATTCACAGTCAGATAAGGATATACTGGAAAATTATAACTTCTATGACATTTGTAAATCCCTTGCTTATTTATTTGCCTTTTAGTTTCTTTTTTCCTTCTTTTATTCATTTTCTTTGCCTGTTTATGTATTTCCTATGAAATGTTCATTATATATACACACACACACACACACACACAAACATGTATGTGTGTGTGTGCATGAGTGTGTGGCATTACGTATGTGTGTGATAAAACAAGGAGAGAGTCAAGAATGAATATGTGATAAATGTAAATAGTTTGAATACTAAAGTGAATGACCAGTGAAATGAAAGAAAAGAAATGAAAGAAATACATTGAGATGGGTTTGGTCATATATGAATGAGGATTGAATTGCAAAATAAATATATGAAGGAAAAGTGAACAGTTTAAGAGGGAGAAAACAGTGAAAGCTGTGGTTGAATAAAGTTGATGAATGCTCAGAAGTTTAAAGAACAAAAGGCAATGTGTAAAGCTAGGTATGGATAATGGTAGAAGCAAGAATGATTTGCAAGGATAAAAGGTATGGAGACCTATAACATTGATGGTGCAAATTAGATTTAGTCTAATTTCTTTGTCTTTTCTCATATTTCCCACCCTTAATTTATTTTACTTTACATCTTTACATCTTAGCCTTTTTGTACACTTTAAATAATATTGGTTACCCACAAGGGAATATTGTAATGGGTATCTCTATAAGTATAATATGGGCAGAAAGATCCAAATATTCTTCCTTTCTGTTTTCCTAGAAGCTGTGTGCTTGAAGGTCTGAGAATTCCCCAGCTGGACTCACTAGCGTATGTCAGGAAGTTCAGCCTAATGGGAGGCAGCCAATCTTAATTATTGGGGCACCATTATTTCCCTTCCTGGTTTTTAACAGCTCCATCTTTTGTACTTACAAGAGATCTCCTCGTATATACAGAACTACGCTACTTCCTCCCCAAATTCCAGTTAGCAGGGCCTGGCAATCAAGGATACAATGGGATTGCAGATCAGCTACATTAAGAAGCAAGAATGTCCTAAATTGGATTATTCTGCAATTTAGAAACTGCAGGTGCACAAAATCCAATCTCCCCTGCACCTTGGTACCATCAAAACAAGACCTTGCTATTCATTTATCAGCAATGGGAAGCACACTGTATTCTAAATTACCCATTTGGTATTTAGTGCCATTCTTGTCAGAATGAAAACAAAATCTGGCTTTTGCCTTTCCTTTTGACAGTAAACAATCCCAAACACCAGTCTTAGGGCACTCATTCCATGCATCTGACTTGGAACTCATGGGTGCTGTTTTCTGCGTCCCAACCCATGCCACACAATCCTTGCTCTACATATTATGAAAGGTACACATTTCTCCTAATATGTGCATTTGTGTGAACCATATCCTATGTTTTATTTTCACAAAGGTATGCATTTTAGGACACATTTTCTTTAATATACATTTTTCATACATCTTTTGATTGAAGAATTGGATCACAAATGTGGAAAGCATGAACTTCCAAAGATAACGCAGGCATCGTTTTATGTATTCACTTAAATGTAATTTCTTCCATAAAGTGTGAAATATTTAATGAATTTCTCCCCCATTCCTACTTCTTGAGGCACAAAGCTTCCAGAGCTTTTCATTGAATTGTTGGCTTTGTTTGCTTTTCATTCACTTTTTCATTTTCTTGTCATGATTCATCTTGATCTAATTTGTTACTGTTCCTGATTCAGCATCCTGTGTGAAGCTCTCCCTCTAGTCTAGACCTCCATCATGCTGCAAAGGCCATGGTGTTACCACTTCACAATAGGCTTCACTTCTGCTGATGTAGAAATGCTGAGGACAAGGAAGAAAAATTACTGTCCTGCTCACAGTTGCAGTGGATCAGTGGGGTGTAGTGGTTACAGTATGGGGCTATGATCACAAAGATCCAGATTCAAGTCTCTGGCTATGGAAGCTCAATAATGACTTTGTGCCAGTTGCTTTCTGTCAGTCCAACCTACCTCAGAGAGTTGTTCTTGTGGAGGAAAATTAGGTATGCCATCTTGAGATCCTGGAGGAGGGGCAACATATAAATTAAACAAAGGCAAATAAATAAAAGCCCTTAACCCTCATTTCACACAAAAGGGAACGAAAATAATTTTTAAAAGCCCAAGGAAGCTGATGTTTTGCAGCCTGCCCATCCTTTGATGGAGCAAAAGGGAATCATGATAATCATGTTGTTGATCATGTTTGCTTTGTCTTGGCTATTGAGAGGGGATATAAATTGTCAGGCCAACATCCCCTTCAAGATCCGGTAGAATGGCTGAAGCTGAGGAGCCAGGAAGAGAAAGTGTGAGAATATGGCTACTGTATTAAGATCCAGAGGTAAAAAACAAAAATACAGGAATATACCTAAGACGATTGTGGTTTAGCTAAGAAGATGAGGTCAGTCTTGCCTAAAAGAATAACCAAGGAGCGTTCATATGAGGATTTGACAGAAGCACATCTCCTTCCTTGCAAATGACAGCCTATTTTATTCTTTCTTGGGACTTGGAGTTAGTAGGCTTACACAAATCATGTGACAGAGACAGCTTATAAAACAGATCTTGGGCTGAATATGTCTGTACAACATCTCCCTAAATACATTTTAGATGGTTGGCCAGTAGAGATATGTTCCTTATTTCCCCACACTTGAACAGTATTTGCATTTTCAAGAGCTCACGAAATATTATTAAAAAAATGGGGGGTGTATTTTAAGAGATGCAGAAACATCTGTAAACACCCCTCCCTCTTCCTATTTGGCATAGCTCTACCGAGGAAATCTCTTCTGTAAAAGAAGCCATCTGTCCTTCTTTCTCAAACAGCTATGCAGGATGGTGGTTCCCTTCACAAAACTGTCCTTAATAAAATCCAGTTCCAGTTATGACCCTGAGAGATGATTAGTAAATTAGACTTTTAATTAGCCTTTTGCATAATTCATGAAAATTATCATGTGCTCATGATGTCAAGGTGCAGATGTGCTAACGTGCAGCTATAATTTTCTCATCTAAATAGCTCCTTTGGTTAAACCTCTAATTTTTCCACAACTGTATTGTACAAGCCCCATTATTCTCTCCTGTAAAGAGGCACAGGAATTTAGATGCAGGGCCAATGCCAACTTGTGTCATTACATCTGTCTGTTTTTTAGGATTTGAATGCTGCCATTAAATCAAGTTTCTGAGCAACTGAAGCCAACAGACTAATTTCATTTGAATGTGTTATGCTATACACCAGATATTCTACTGCAGCTTAGATACAAGAAAAACTATACATATTTAAATTCTACCACATTTGCAAAACAAAAAAGGCAATATTTTATTTTGCAATGTTATGTAGCCTTGCTGACACTGTAAAAATAATAAATAACACTGAAGAAATAGATAGATTCAAAGAAGCAGCAAGGGCCTGAAAACAATTACATATTATTTATAGGTTTATAGGTCTCTTTTTGGAGCATATACCTTCCAAGCAGCTTAAATTATTATAACAGATAAAATATATTAGAAACAAGAAGTTTTAGAAGACAGCAATGTATTCTAAGACAGTTAATTCAAATATTAATAAAACTACATAGCGTTACAAATAAATGAAGTATGAACTACGTAGTCTTACAAATAAATGAATAACTGGGGGAAAAATGTACTTAGACCTGCCTGCATATGAAACGACTTTCTCCAGCATCAGAAAGACTGGTTTTTTGATCCAGGAATGTGCTAGAACTGGTTAGGAGGCAAAAGCCTTCAGCATGTAACTGACTAGGGTCTTGTCAATTTCAGGCAGCAGCCCAAGCTGGCCAGAGGGTGCTAATCAACTAATTAAGGTCACAGAGCTGAGCTTGTTAACTTGGGGTTAGCACTTATTAGGAAGCATGGTGGAGAAATCATAGTAAAAGGCAGATTCAGAGACTGCAGTATAGTAATGTGGATATAACTATTACATAGGTTACTGAAGATGACCCAAACTAAGCTATTAAAAGGTACTCTTTGCTATCAGTGCCATCTGCAATGTACAAATAGTGAGAAGTCTGAAGAATCTATACATTGCAAATGCACATCTTCAGGGTAAATGTAACTTTATCCAAGCTTGTGACATACTTCCATCCAGATTATCTAGATTAAGTTTCACTTTATTCCCACTTTTTCATATTAAAATGTGTCCAGACATCCAGAGCATTTGAAACTACAGCTGGGCTGACAAATATATGCCTCAACTTGTTATTCATGGCAACTGATTTTGCATATCTGTAGTTCTTGGAATGATCTGCCATTTTGCACATGCACAGAAGTACAGAATCCAGCATATAACCCTCAGTGATCTGCAACATTCTTGCCTTATTTGATAGTTTTCTTCCTGCATGTCCTCTGTAGTGAAAAAATGAGTGCTCTGACTATACCCCCCACAGTTTTTCATTGACCCTAGTGATCTGCAGCATTTATATTTTTCTAAGGTCCTATTTTTTTGCATATTATTTCTCCTCAGTGATGAAATGAGAAGCAGTTATCAGAGAACTCTCCCAAGGGAGGTGACAAATCTTTGCGAAAAATATTACCCTTGGACAAGAAGATGAAGCTATTAGATATGCTGGCTTATGGAGACAGCAGAGCATCCATTTCATGGTACTAGAGCATCAGTGAGTCCGCTGTCTGCTCAGTAAAGAAAAGAGAAGCCAGTACCCATGCAAGTGTGGTTTCTAGCCTATCACAATGTGTCATTCCTTTCATGTGATCCTCACCTGCAGTATAATGGGTGGGAAAAGCTCTCCGCCTATACGTAGATAGAGGGCCAAACTCAGAAAAACATTTGCCTTGAACAGGCCAGTAATTCACTATATACTACAAGTGTATGAATGATTTGTGACAGAAAGTATTGAGTGTTATCTCTGGGCAAACAAGGACTGGTTTCAGCCTCCACAGTCTTTAGCTGGCAGGGGAAGTTACATCAGTGGTTCACAAAGCAGCACAAAGATATCCAGCAGAATTCCAGCAGCTGATTGATTGATTGATTGATTGATTGATTGATAGCTGATTCCAGAGTGTACAGGCCAAAGCAACTCCTCAGTGTTCATGAGACTGATCTATTTGCCATGCCTCCCCATCAGCCAGCAAGAAAGAAGCCCTCCAAAATTCAAGGAATTTTTCAAGGGACTGCCTCGCTCTTGGTGTGTGGCAATTATGCAGGGGACTGCACAATCAAGTTGATAGTCCTCTATCAAGCACAGGCCCTGAAAAATAAGAATAAAAATTGGCTTTCCATATTCTGGAGAGTCAACAGAAGAGTGTGGGTACCAACAGTACTTTTCTCAACAACTGTAGAGATATCTCACCTTTAAGAACCTGGCTTTCAAACCTTCCTGCTCCTTGACAATGCCTGTGGCCAACCTGTGGCCCTGCAGTTCACCACCCGAAACTTGCAATTGCTTTCTTGTTACCCAGCACCCCTTCCATCATTGAACTGATAGCAACTTTCAAGTCATGCAGTCTTTGCCACACCTCTCATCCAAAATGATCCTTCCCTGCCAGCAATTATGGGAGGAGCTGCTGCATCAGAGTCTACATTAAGAATATCCAGGGCTGGCTCAAGGATATATGGCAGCCCTTGGCCACACTGACTGATGGTGCCACCTCCTGCCAATAAGATTTGCATTTTTAGAATGATTCAGAAGGAGGGGCAGCATTGGCGCCCCCCTGAATTTTGGTTCCCTAGCCCAGTGCCTACTCAGCCATAGCCTAAAACTGGCCCTAAGAACATCATAGCATTCCTAGCAGAGATAAAGTCTCACACATGAAATGCAGTGTGGGAAAAAATTGTGGCCTGCAGCAGTCACCTCTTCATCTGCCACAGCCTTTCCATAAGTAATAGACAAAGTGGAATAAACTGCCTACCTTGAGTGCACTATTGGTAGAAGAGACCTTGTAGGTATACATATTAAGTGGAAAGACCCATCCAGCCCTATTAGAAGGAGTTGACAGGAGAGGAATTGAAGGAGCAAGGCAGCTCTGGAGAGTAACAAAGAAGAAAAGAGGATGAGACATTCCCCAAGTCCATTATCATCAAGGGTTTCTTTGAGATTCTGCAGCTGGGGAATATATCAGCAGACACGGTGTTTTAACTTAACTTCCTGATGGAATGAAACATCAGATTTAAAAGATAGCTGGCAGCCTTGCAACCTTCTAAGGACACCTACTGGGCTCTGCAAAGCAAGGCTAGGCAAAGCACCAGCACCAGTTACCTTGTAGACCTAGCTACACCCAGAACAGCTGGTTCATCTTTGGAAAGTGGCACTAATACCTTATGCAGCTTTAGGAGGAAGGAGGAGGGAGGAAAAGGGTGGGTGCTCCATTGTTCCTTTATTTTGATGCTTGCTGCTGTGGGCCAGAGAATAGAGAGAAACAGAATGCTGCTAGCTCCAGCAGTGCATTGAAGGAACTCAGCTGCTTCATTATTTTTTATTTGATTTTCTACAAAGCTGGATATATGATTATTTTGTATCCATTATTCTTCGCTTTGAAATTATTTAAAATATTATTTATTTATTTATTTTTATTCATTCTTTATTTGGAATAAAACAGAATTGAAGAGTGGAAAGTACAGTGAGGGGGCAAGGTGCAGTGCAGTATACAGTACTTACTTTTGAATTTTCCTTGTATTTTTGGAGATTTTCTAATGTTCTGGAATCTAACCCCCCAATTATGATACCTCATGGTCTCATTATCTACTCTTTTGTTATCTGCAGTTGAATGGTGGGCTATAACCCCTGTGAAGGGGTCTCAAGTCCAGCTGCATTAAGTCTTCTATAGCTCCCCTGGGACTTTTAAATGGAAAAGGGGGATAGAGCTGGGTAGCATCTGCATATCATATCTTAGATCTTCTCCATGAATCTCTACATGTGGAAGCATAAGAAAAGATTAAATATTTGGGTCAGTATTGGCCAGGTTGGATGGCAGTGTTGAATCTTGGAGCTCCATCTCCTAGATGTAAAGAGAAACCAGAACACTGGTGGCCCAGCAAATAATCTGCTAGAAGCCCCAACCTGAGATTGTTCTCTTGACAACCTACAATATGTTTATGTTATCCAATAGTCCAGAAAAATGCTTTTTCCCAGTGAAGCAAAGCTGAGGTTCCTTACGTACTTGATATCATTCTTATGTTTCTATAATGGCCATTTCTTAAGCCAGTATAGTATTGTTCAGAGCAATTAGCTTCTAAATGAGATTAATTTAAGTGCTGTAATCAGCATTTTCCCCTTTTCTCCCACTTAATAATTATCTCCTCTTAAACCCTTGTGGACAGCAAGAAACTGCACAAAACTATCAACACCAAAATGCATCCATTGCATTGGATTTTTGCTAATTTTCTGTGTCCCTTGTCCAATACATCTAGATTAGAAAACTTTTCAATGTGGTTATTTTAGTCTTGTCATTCTACTGCAGTTTCTATTCTCGGCTGAAATAACAGATATTAAATTAAACTAAGTAATCATAGGGTGAAGAACAGAGTTTGATCATGAGTATTGTTTGATTGACTGAGTAAAAGTTGAAGTCTTTCAATTTATATCAATGAATATTCAGTCTATGATTTCTAGTTCAGCCACAAACATTGTAATAATTTGTGTATAAAGATTCTCTCTAGGATTATTATAGGTAATCAGGCATGATATAACATGTTCTAAGAAATGAAGTCATTGAAAGTGTGACTAAAGAGAAATATGAAGGAAAAGACTAAAAGTCAGGTAAAGTAGTTGTGAGGTGGGCACATCTAGCAGCTCCTTGCCTTGTTAGCTTAAAGGATCTTCTGTTTGCAAGAGAAGTCAGAGTCATTAAGGAAGCCTTGAGTCTCTGCTCTCCCTCTTCCAAGGTCCTGACCTTGCTTTTCATTACAAATGACTTTGAACACTTTCTACCAACCCTTAGCTCACTTTACAGTGAGCTGCTGTCCTCCTTTTCAGATACAACACTCCTCCCTCTTGCATAGGGAAAGGAGAGGAACAGAAAGCCAAGAGAGGGTGAACACTGGAAGAGGAAGGCACTGGCAAATGAAGATATGTAGTTCATACACAAATCTCACCCATTTTTTATCCAAAGAAAGAAAGAGAATGTCAGTTCTTCTGGTACATTGGAAAATGGCTTCCTTTAATTACAGTTGATTTTTATTTGTTTGTTTGGATTTTTAAGGCCTCCTGACTCCAAAAAGACTCTAAGCAGCGTACAATTTTTCAAATACATAATTTAAAAGCACAGTTAAAAACATAATTGCCTTGACAAAACAACACAATAACATTCAGATATATTCAACAGGGACTCCTAACCCCAGGCTTGGGAACAAGGCCAGATCTTAAGGGACTTCCAGAACACTTGGAGAGTGGGGGCTGCATGTATCTCCAGCAGGGATGCTGTTCCAGAGGGCAGCAGCTGCACCAGAAAAGACACACTTCCTCAGTCCCACAAGATGACATTTAATTGAGGGAACCTGGAGCGCACCTCTGCCTGGTGGGCAGAAACAAATGGAGACAGGCAGTGCCTTAAATAGCTAGGCTCTATCTGTGAAGGGCTTTATGAGCGATGACTAGCACTTTGAATTGCACCTGGAAGCCAATTAGCAATTAATGAAGTTTGTGCAGCAACTATGACACATGGGCATAATCAAAAGTGTCCATTACTGCCAGTACCATTGCATTTTGGATCAGCTGAAGCTTCTGGATGGTCTTTGAGGGAGCCCTGTGTGGAGCACATTGCAATAGTCCTATCATGAGGTGACTAGGGCATAACTGACAACCAGAAAGGGTTCCCAGTTAAGGACACAACTGGTGTACAAGGTGAACCTTTGTAAAGGCCTCCTGTCCACAGCTGCCACTTGCTCTTTGAGCAGTAGATGCAAGTCCAGGAGGACCCCTTCTTGAATGGGGAAGTGCAACCCTATTGAAAACCAAAGGTGAAAATGTTCCCTTTTTGGGGCCCACAGCCACTCAGTCTTGAGCTGAAGTATGTTCCTTCCTCATGCAGACCCAAACAGCCTCCATACTCTGGGTTAGTACATTGACAGCTTCACTTATGCAATCCAGGGTGGAGATATACAATTGGATATCTGTAATGGTCAGTGACATGTACTTTTGTACTATACCCTGGCCTGAAACCTGACTGGAATGGGTCCATATCATCCAATTCCTACATCCTCTACAACTGCTGTCCAACCACCTTCTCAACAACCTTCCCCACAAAGGGAGAGTTAAAAACTGGATGATAGCCAGTGATGGCCTCTTGAGAATCAGGGGCACCATCACATCGACCCACCCACAGATCTCCTTCTGGGCCACCTTATCAACCCAGGAGGGGCCTGGGTCTAACAGATAAATGACCAAACTTACAGTTCAGAGGACTTTGTCCACTTAATTTGGAGTCACAGAATCAAACTCAGTCCTGATAACATCACAAGACTATGTCCTGGGCAACTCACTTGGATGTGCCCAACTGGAGTCTAACAGTGAATGAGTCTGAGATAATTTATCCACCAGATAGAATGAATACTCCTAACCATCACCCTGTATTATTGTTGTTGTTGTTTTAAATTTATTGGCTGCCAACTCCAATGGACTCCTGCAGCACCCCACTAGAGTCACTCTAAACAAGCCACAGGGCAGCTATTGGAGGATATAATAAGGGCAGAGAATTAATGACATTTCGCCACTTTCTCACCACAGTGTAGACCCAATTATGGGCTCTTACTCATGTTTGATCAGATTTACCCTTTGCCTTCCTCCAACTGCTGGCATCATCTCTGGTACTTCATTTCTTGAAGCTACTCATAAAATCAAGGTATACCCCCAAAGTGATGCACAGAGAGAGGCCACATAGGAACAATCCTGGATTTTTTGTTCTCTGTAGCCCCTGGTCAGATGTGGCCCATTTTTCAATTTAAACTGTTTTTTTTTTTTTTGGCCAGTTTCTCCCCACATTCGCACCAAAATTGGTCTCATTCTATTCTATTCTGTTTTCAAAGAATTATTTTGTTGATGGATAGACATCATCCTGAGCCACTTTATCTAATTTCTTTCCAAGTTTCTAATAGACCGGAAAGAATAAAAAGGTCTGTACTCAGATCCAAGCAATTATCAACCAGTTAGTTTGTTGAGTCACATTAGCAAACAGTATGTCAGGCACTCTTAGAGAAGTTAGAGACCTGACTAAAGGTTGGCAAAGTCTTGAGAAAAAAGCAAGCTGCTCAGATTCACCTCAGGTTGATCTACCTTGCATCAGGCCTTAGTGCTGCATCACTTGCCAGAGAAATGCACCAGTCCTCCAGATTGTCCCTATGTGCAACTTTATAGATTTTAAATCACTGCTTGAGTCCATCTTGAAGGAGACGCTCTGGATGAAACTTTAGACACCCTTCATGAAATAATCATTACTTGTGCTTACCCACCACCTTTGTAGTAACACCTTCATAAAGTTGGATGCAATTCTTAGGGATTGCTGCCTGACATGAAACAGACCAGTAGAGGAGACCAACAAGGATGCATTTTATTTATTTAAATTAAACATTAATTTATGAGTGGTTTGTCTTGCTAATCAGGAATTTATCCCTCCTCCCCCCAGTTATCTGGCAGACAATTTTTTATCTGACTTTACAGTGATGTCATAGTATTCTTCCTGAACCCTTAAGGTATAAGAAAAGTTCTCTGGATCTTAACTACTTCTTGCAGGCAGGAATGAGGAGATACAATGTTTGAGGCTACAGCTCAAGGCCAGCTACAATATGGATCTCTGATCTGTTATTAAATTGGAAAAGGTCCAATTCAAATGCCTCCAGCCTATGTTTTCAATAACTTCATGTATGCCTAATACAGCACATGATTGGAAGCTGGGCTGATCTGGCTTTCATTGATTGGCATCTGACTTATTCTTTCCATTAGCACCTCTCATCTTGCTAGATAATTATCAGTCCAACTGCCATAGAAATGCAAAATCTAAACTGACTTCATACGGATTTTCACCTAATGCCTGATTATCTCTGGGGTTTGCAAAAGCTGAATTAACCGTCAGACTGACTAGGGTGTGACAGAAAATTCAGCCTAATGGGTTGTCATAATTTTTTTTTTTTTCCTGAGGATCTTCTGGAGGGAGCTTTTAACTTAACTTCCTTCCCAGGTTATAACAATACCCATCACAGTGACAGCAGCCATCCTAATGTTGAACAGCCACATAGGCAGAATGACCAGGAATGATGAGTTCCCAGCCTTAATGACTTCAGTAACTGCCTGGGAACAGAGGATCCATTGCAATTTTCAAGTTTTTAATTTCAACTCTTATCAATTATCCTGTTCTCTTGAATGTTCCCTAATGCAAGGCTGAATGTAGCTGCGGTGCTCTTCTTCCCGGCCTAGCTGCGTGCTGCTCCCTGCATGAGACCTGTATGTCCTAGAAAGGCAGCAAATTGGAGCTATTACACCATCAACTCTTGTCTTGCAACTGGTAGTTATGAGTTGTGGTATGTATGAATCCCTGAAAGAGGAGTTCTTTGGTCCTCCCCAGTACAGAGAGAAGAGTGACATTTCTGTGCAATTGAGCCTTCCCAATGGCAAGCCATCTTTCTCTTCTGACTTCTTGTCCTGTACCCACATGCATTCTAGCCCAATCTCTCTGTCTCTCATTCCAAGTAGAGCAAACCTGATTACGTCTCCAGTTTTTAATACCCCTTGGTATTGTAGCTTTTTAAAATATGCTAATTTAATACAGTTTCAGTGTAAACAATTAACATGTTTATTTGAAAATGCTGTATTGAATCATGACACATTTCTTCTCTGGGTGTATGGAGGCACATTTGCTGTTTCCACACAACACAATCTACTACAAACTAGCTAAATGCATTTTAGTCTAGAATGCTGTATGAACCTAATCTCTGTGGAATTTTAATTAATTTGCTTTATTTATTTATTTGATTAATTTATGATTGAAGACCAAAAGGAAAGCAATATTTTCATATTGGCCAATAAAACAAGATGAGAAAGTACCGTATTAGGAGGATAGAAGTTAGTGATAAACATTAAATACTACAATCTTCTATGCAATGAATCATTAGCCCAATCACCCAAGCTTGAGCATGATTCAAATTCAGTGTCTTCTAATGGCAGTTGCAACTGAACAGAAATTAGCAACTTTCACTGAAACCTCAGTCAATCAATCCACTAGGAAAAAATGCACAATCTCAGTTTCAGGCCAACCTATGTATTACTAAAGTGGAGCAGTATTGACATGGCATACCAAATATGGTATAAGGGACAGCAAAACAAGATATACAAAGCCGCTTTAATGGCCTTCTCTGAACATGAACAGAGACACTTTGAGTAAGGGATGTTATTAAACCTTCCTTCCAATATGCTTGATGGTAAAACATTAAAGTAACACATACCTTGCTAATATCTTGCCACCGATGTGCAACAGAGAGAATGATGGAAAGGTAATTAGCTATAGCAAAAGGTCTGGTACAAAGGTCTCCATAGTACTGTAATGGGTTGAAAGTCTGGATCTGTCATTCTGCATATCCAAATCAAAGACTCTCTTCTGAGTCTGTCATGGCTTTTTCTGAGATTGAACCGAGCAGCTATAGTGAGACAAATATAAGATTACATCTTTTTTCCAGGAGCGGGTAACCTCACTGAAAGGACAGACTGTAAAAAAAGGCCCAGAAATTCCTTTTAGCCAATATTTCAGGTGACAAATTCTGATGTACTGTAGGTCTCCACAGAAGTACAGTCCAATTTCAGCAGAGGAAGTACATTTGACATGGTTTGATGAACACAAAGCATAGTTCTAATAAACTTTGACTGAGTTACTTCTAAAGGTTTTTATCTCTGTAAGTGCAAAGTTGCACTCCATACAACAGGAGATTCAGTATCTTAGTTCTAAATAATTTGAATGGTAGAAGAACAAAACCATTAACTAATTATAGCTGGGTTGTAGTTTCTCAAGTTTGCTGCTTCCAAGCAATAGTAGACTGAAAATAAATTCCTAGATCTTTAAAACATTAATCTGTTCAATTTGAATGCCATTAATTTTCCAACTGTGGTGGCAGTTGGCATGCTGCTTAGTAAATAAACCACCTTAATTTTCAAATAATTAATTCCTAATTTTTCATCCTGGCAAAATGCTGTTAGGGCCTAAAGGCTCTCTTGAACACCAATCTGGGCCTGACAGACAATGTTGGCATCATCAGAATAAAGTAGAATGGGTATAGGATTATTGCCTAAGATTGGAGACTGGAATTCATATTTTGAGAGTACTTGAGAGTATTATGGACTCAATGTAAACTTTAAATAATAGGGAACTGACATTGCACCTGTTTGATTTTATTTAGAGGGGAGTTGATTGCGAAGACTACCAATGGCAGTGTCAGGTTCAGCCGGCACGGTGCTCCTAGGAAAACCAGCCAGCCACACTGAGGTAATTCTACCACCTGCTTGCAAGCCAGGGAAAAAGAGGAAGTGCAAGCCGTGGCTGATTAATGGGCCACCTGAGCCCACTTAACAGAAAACCGCAGGGTGGAAGTTTTGTATCCACCCTGATAAGTGGCGCGCACCAACAAAGAACAAAGCCGCGAGCCGCGGAAAGGAGATCACCACGTGATCAAGCAAACCCCGGTTTTGCACTCAACTGAAAGGACCCCGAGGAAACCAGCCCATGCCGGAGGGGCAGTCAATCAAGGGACAATGGGATACGAGCTGAACCTGCCATCTGGACAATTAAGGGGTATTATTGGGACACCGATAATCCGTAGCATGTAACACGATGATGGGGTGAAATGCGGGAAGGGAAGAGGTATAAATTGTACAATGAAATATGCCAAGCCAGTCCTGGCTTTGTTTGTAACTGTTGCATTACGTTTGAGTAAACCTCTTTTGTGAACCACATGTGTCACGGGAGTTTCTCTTGACGAACGGGGCATTCCTTACATAAAGCCAGGACTCACCACTAACGCTACCCGGTACATGCCGAGGAGCACTTATTTCTTTCCAAATACAGGCAATGGCCAGCGACAGGGAATCCACTGGCCAACTGGGGCACGAGGAGCCCGGAGTCGAGGAGATGATGGCAGAGCCAACTCGGAGCGATGGGGCAGCGGCCAGAGTCAGGGGTGCACCCCAGGAGCGATGGTTGATCAGTGTGAACCAGGGGCCTGACAGATCGGGGGTCATGACGACCCAGGCCTCGGGGTCACGGACCCGCGAATTGGAGGAGAGACTTACCCGGTTAGAGGCAAAGGTTGAGCAACACCTTGACTCCATTCAGATGATGCTCCAAGCCTTACTGCTGGGGGCTGGCCCATCCATGACGGACGATGGCGCGAGCGATGGGGACAGCAGCTTGGCGCCCCAGCCAGCCCCGGTACCAGCCCCCCGGATGATGGATCGATAGGCAGTGGACGCATTGAGGCTCCGAGGCATAACAGGGAAGTTCTTGGGGGATCCTGAGCAGCTACCCCACTTCCTGACTCACGTCCGCAATTTTATGCAGCGGAGTAGTCACCTATTTGCAGGTGACGAGGAAAGGGTCGCCTACATGGCCAAGCTACTAGAAGGCCAAGTGGCTAGCTGGGTGGTCTGATTGTACAATGCCAACGCGGCAGAGCTAAGGAGGTTCTCGGATTTCATGCAGGCACTCCGGGACCGTTTCGAAGACACCTTGAGCACCAGGTGGGCTGAGGATGACATCCTGCAGTTTAGGCACCGGGATAAGTCCGTGGCCAAATACGCGCTGGAGTTCCGGAGTTTGGCGGAGAAGCTCACGGACTGGCCAGAGTCCCTGAGAGTGAAATACTTCAAGAGGGGCCTCAACCTGGAAATCCTTGAACAGGCGGTGGGTTGGGATGACCCCACCACCATGAAGGACTGGATCCGGCTGGCCGGGACAGCGGAGTCAGCATGGCAGCAGATCCAGCAGAGTTCAAGGAGACGGGAACCGGCGAGAGAGGG
Organism: Liasis olivaceus; assembly: GCA_030867105.1. Lineage (NCBI taxonomy): Eukaryota > Metazoa > Chordata > Lepidosauria > Squamata > Pythonidae > Liasis > Liasis olivaceus. The sequence goes on from CM061351.1 coordinate 65,795,952, forward strand.
GCCATGGGAGAAAACCGCAGAGGAGAGGCGGAGCAGCCAGCGACAGCCCACGGGGGGGCGAGAGGCGGCAAAAACCCCGACCCTATGTTTCCGGTGCAGAGGGCGAGGCCACCGGCGGCGCAATGCCTGACAGAGTGGGAGGGAGCCCCACCCTGCTCAGATGCCAAGCCAACACGTGCGACCGGGAAACGAGCAAGTGATCGGCTGCAGAAAGGCATTGTGGTGGCATCGGCTAAGCGAGGCAAGGCGGGATGGTTGACCCCCGAGACAGCGTCCTCTGGGGAGGAATCGGAGCTGGCGGGAAACGAGGTGCGCTCGCACTGAATGGTGTCCCAGCGTGGGCAGAGGAGCCGAGACACATGGACCCAATAGCCAATGAGGACTGCCCCCCCTTCGGGTAAGGGTGCACATCTGGGGGGTAAGATCTGGGGCGGAGGTGCAACTGCAGGCGCTGCTAGACTCTGGATGCACGCATTGCCTGATGCACCCAGCTTTAGTCTCAGGGCTTGGGCTGCAAGTGCGGCACCTCAGAGAGCCCATCACTTTCAGCCAGCTAGAAGGCTCACTAGCGGGGGGGGGGGGCGGCTCAGTATTATACCGAGCCAATCCAAATGACGATCAGGGATCACCAAGAAGAGCTGAGGTTCATGGTGGTCCCGATTGCCGACTACACGGTGGTGCTCGGCTTGGCATGGCTGCGACGGCGGAACCCGCGCATCGACTGGGCATCGGAAGCGCTAAGGTTTGAGGACACAGAGCCGGGGAAGCGTGAGTGCAGGGGGCACCAGCAGGCAGCGATGAAAGGAGGAGCGGCCGTGACGGGGCAGACAGAGAGGCGGGGACACCTGGAGGCGGAGGAGGAGCAGACCGGGACGGAGCCCCAGGCAGCGGCAGCGGCGGGTCCGGAACCCAGAGACGCCGCGGCAGTGCCAAGGCGTGCACTATCGACAGCGGCCAGTGGGGCCACGGTGGAGAGCAGGCCAGGACCAGAGGGAGCCACGGTGGCCAGGGGCATCCCGCAATAGTACCGGAGCCTGGCAGCAGCGTTCAGGGAGGACGAATCCGATCAACTCCCGCCCCACAGACCCAGTGACTGTGCCATTGAACTCAAGCCAGGGGCAAAGCTGCCCAAACCGAAAATGTACTCCCTATCAATGAAGGAGATAGGCGCCCTTCGGGAGTTCATAGACAAAAACCTCACATGAGGTTTTATCCAGCCCGCGAAGTCACCATTAGCGGCCCCGGTATTATTCTGTGAGAAGAAAAGTGGCTCACTCCGGATGTGTGTGGACTACCAGGGCCTGAATGCAATCAGCACCGAATACAATTATCCCCTCTCCTTGATGAAGGATCTGCTATCACACCTGTCTAAGGGGAGGGTGTTCACAAAATTGGACTTGCGCGAGGCATATTTCAGGGTTAGGATCTGCGCAGGAGACGAATGGAAGATGGCATTTAATACCCCGCTTGGAAGTTTCCAATTTTGCATGATGCCATTCGGGTTAAAAGGGGCCCCTGGGGTGTTTATGCAGCTAATAAATGAGGTACTGCAAGACCTACTTTACCGGGCTGTCCTGGTCTACCTGGACGACACACTAATATACACTGAGACCCTGATGGAGCACATGAAACTGGTGTGCACGGTGTTTCAGAGACTGTTGAAGGCACAGCTGTACACGAAAGTCTCAAAATGTGAGTTTCACCGGAAGCAGTTGGACTACCTCGGCTACCATATATCCAGCTGAGGGATCAAAATGGACCCGATGAAAGTGAGGGATGTCCTGGGCTGGGAAGCGCCGTGGACCCGGAGGCAGCTCCAAAGCTTCTTGGGGTTTGCAAACTTCTACAGGCAGTTCATCCCGAACTTCGCCCAAGTTGCTCTCCCACTAATGGACCTATTAAAGACAAGGGGCAGCGGAAAACCCCCAAAGCCTAGCATGCCGCTCACATGGACCGCGGAATGCCAGGAGGCATTTGGGGACTTGAAACGGCAGTTCACGGTGGAGCCGATCCTGCACCACCCTGACCCAGACTGATGGTTCGTCATCCAAGTGGATGCATCGGACGTGGCAACGGGGGTGGTCCTGTTGCAGCCCAGCCCGGAGGGGCCCCTCCACCCATGTGCCTACGCCTCCCACAAATTCACCGAGATGGAGAGAAGGTGGATGGTGTGGGAGAAAGAGGCATACGCAGTCAAATGGGCCCTAGCCACCTGGAGGCATTTGCTGGAGGGGACAGCCCAGCCGTTCAAGGTGTGGATGGACCACAAGAACCTCAAAGCCCTAAAAACCCCGCGGAGGCTCACTGGTCCCAGTACTTTGGGAGGTTTGACTTTACCCTCAAACACATTCCCAGGAAGAGGAACTTTCTGGCAGACGGGTTATCCCGCATGCCCCAGCATGCCAGCCTGTGAGAGGAAATCATGGACTCCATCATCCCCGCCAGCAGGCTGGCTGTGAAGGCTGTCACCCGGAGTCAGACCAAGAAAGAGGTACGGGACGCGGCACCTGAGCTAAAGCGGGATTTTTCGGAAGCGGCGAAGCAAGACACCTGGCTCAAAGAGAACTGGGATGTGCTAACAAGCCAAGGGAACTTGTGGTGGCATGAGGGGAAAGTATACGTGCCCAAAGAATGCCGGCGGGGGGTAATGGAAAGAGCACTACGCAGGGCACTACGGCTTCGTGAAAATGCTTCACTTGATCCGGCGGCAGTTCTGGTGGCCAACGCTCCGGAAGGATGTGGAAGCATACACGGGGGGATGCCCGGTGTCTGCAATGGCTAAAGGGAGCAAGGACAAACCCAGGGGACTACTCCAGCCAGTGGCAAACCCTGATGGCCCATGGCAGGAGATCGCTATGGATTTCATCTTAGAGCTACCGGAGAGCAAGGGCAAGACCGCCATTTGGGTGGTCACAGACTTGTTCTCCAAGCAAGCACACTTCGTGGCTTGCCGGCAAGTCCCCACGGCGGAGAGGCTGGAGCGGCTGTTCATGCAGCACATCTACCGGCTGCACGGCGTGCCCCAACGGATCATCAGCGATCGAGGTGGGAACTTCATCGCACGATTCTGGTGGGAGTTCCTGAAGTGGATGGGAATGCAGCAAGCCCTTTCCTCCATGGTGCACCCGCAGACGGATGGAGCCACCGAATGCCTTAATGGGGGGCTAGAGCAGTGCCTGCAGTGCTACATGGGGCACCAGCAGGATGACTGGGCGGAGCTACTGCCATTCGCAGAGGTAGCCTACAACAATGCCGTCTACAAAAGCACCGGCTTCTTCCCATTCAAGGTGGCCACAGGGCAAGATTTCATCCCCATGCCCGAATTGCCTCAACCGGCATCCCGGATAGACTCCCTGAACTCGTCGTTCACCCAGATAGACGCCACGAGGCAGGCAGTGCACGTGGCGCTGCAAGGAGCCAAAGCGGAATATAAAAAGCACGTTGACTATAAGAGGCTCCCCGGGTGGCAGTGGAAAGTGGGGGAGCCTCTTGCAGTCGGCGTGCTTTTCATATTCTTCTTGTGGCAGTGAAAGTGGGGGAAATAGTGTATCTATCAACAAAGAACTTGAAAATGCACCAGGCTTCGAAGAAGCTTAGCCCGAGGTTCGTGGGGCCATTTCCCATCACGTAAGTAATCAACCCGGTAACTGTCAGGCTAACGCTTCCCAAAGCCCTCAGAAAAATTCACCCGGTATTTCACTGCAGCTTATTGAAGCTGCACCAACTGGGCAACAGCTGGCACAAGGTAGAGGCGACCCTGGCACCCATTATGATTGACAGGGAGCAGCACTTCGAAGCAAAGCAGATATTGGATGCGAGGAGGCATAAAGGATAGATCCAACTGCTGGTGCAGTGGAAGCACTTCCCTAAGTCCCACAGCGAATGGGTAAGCAGAGCCCACGTGAAAGCGCCAAAGCTAGTGCGGGACTTTTACGATCAGTACCCCGGGAAGCGAAAGTAAAAGGGGGGGTCTATTTTCAGGGGGGCGGTATGTCAGGTTCAGCTGGCACGGCGCTCCTAGGAAAACCAGCCAGCCGCGCTGAGCTAATTCTACTGCCTGCTTGCAAGCCAGGGAAAAAGAGGAAGTGCGAGCCGTGGCTGATTAATGGGCCACCTGAGCCCACTTAACAGAAAACCGCAGGGTGGAAGTTTTGTATCTACCTTGATAAGTGGCACGCGCTGACAAAGAACGAAGCTGCGAGCCGCGGAAAGGAGATCACCACGTGATCAAGCAAACCCCGGTTTTGCACTCAACTAAAAGGACCCTGAGGAAACCAGCCCATGCCGGAGGGGCAGTCAATCAAGGGACAATGGGATATGGGCTGAACCTGCCATCTGGACAATTAAGGGGTATTATTGGGACACCGATAATCCGTAGCATGTAACACGACGATGGGGCGAAATGCGGGAAGGGAAGAGGTATAAATTGTACAATGAAATATGCCAAGCCAGTCCTGGCTTTGTTTGTAACTGTTGCGTTATGCTTGAGTAAACCTCTTTTGTGAACCACATGTGTCATGGGAGTTTCTCTTGACGAACAGGGCATTCCTTACAGGCAGCATATTTTACCTTTATATAGGGGTACTCATGCAACATCATGATCAACCAGAGTGGTTGTCAATTTCTGAATAAAGATGCCAATTTCCTCCATAGCCCTTCTCTCTGGATCAAATCAAAAAGTTATCTTTAGACTGATAAAGATACAAAGAGAATTTCTCTTGGGTAGCTAAAGTATTTTTCTGCCAAAAGATGCAGGATAATCAAAGGCTGATTAGCCAGGCTTATAGCTGGCTTGCTCCTCAGCTAGCACCTTATCTTGGATCATCAGATTAACAAGTTTCACATAAAGGTATCTAGCATATAATAATGCTTAAGCATACTTATAATGCTTAATAAGCTTGATGGGTCAGATATTAGCTGGGTTGAAGATGTCACCTTTTTTAAAGATTGGAATTGTTATGGATCCATCCCACACATTACGCATCTGTAAATAATTATCAGTATGGGTAAATAGGGAGGCCAGCACTGGAGCCCTCAATCAGGATTTGATTTGGCAGGTTTACTATTATTTGGTTGTACAATGAGACCGATAGTCTCTGGAGTTGAGAGAGAAGGCTGGTCAAGAAGAAAATTACAGACTATTCCTGGCAGACCTAGTTTACAGGTGAAACTCGAAACATTAGAATATCGTGCAAATGTTCATTTATGTCAGTATAGCAACTCAAAAGGTGAAACCAATATATGAGATAGACGCATTACATGCAAAGCGAGATATGTCAAGCCTTACTTTGATATAATTGTGATGATTATGGCGTACAGCTTATGAAAACCCCAAATTCACAATCTCAGAAAATTAGAATAGTGTGAAAAGGTTCAATATTCTAGGCTCAAAGTGTCCCACTCTAATCAGCTAATGAATCCATAACACCTGCAAAGGGTTCCTGAGCCTTTCAATGGTCTCTCAGGCTGGTTCAGTAGGAATCACAAGCATGGGAAAGACTGCTGACCTGACAGTTGTGCAGAAAACCATCATTGACACCCTCCATAAGGAGGGAAAGCCCCAAAAGGTAATTGCAAAAGAAGTTGGATGTTCCCAAAGTGCTGTATCAAAGCACATCAATAGAAGGTTATGTGGAAGGGAAAAGTGTGGTAGAAAAAGGTGCACAAGCAGCAGGGATGACTGCAGCCTGGAGAGGATTGTCAGGAAAAGGCCATTCAAAAGTGTTGGGGACGTTCACAAGGAGTGGACTGAGGCTGGAGTTAGTGCATCAAGAGCCACCACACACAGACGGATCCTGGACATGGGCTTCAAATGTCGTATTCCTCTTGTCAAGCCGCTCCTGAACAACAAACAACATCAGAAGCGTCTTACCTGGGCTACAGAAAAAAAGAACTGGCCTGTTGCTCAGTAGTCCAAAGTCCTCTTTTCTGGTGAGAGCAACTTTTGCATCTCATTTGGGAACCAAGGACCCAGAGTCTGGAGGAAGAATGGAGAGGCACACAATGCATGATGCTTGAAGTCCAGTGTGAAGTTTCCACAGTCTGTGTTGATCTGGGGAGCCATGTCATCTGCTGGTGTTGGTCCACTGTGCTTCATTAAGTCCAGGGTCAACACAGCCGTCTACCAGGAGATTTTGGAGCACTTCATGCTTCCTTCCACAGACGAGCTTTATGGGGATGCTGACTTCATTTTCCAGCAGGACTTAGCACCTGCCCACACTGCCAGAAGTACCAAAACCTGGTTCAGTGACCATGGGATTACTGTGCTTGATTGGCCAGCAAACTCGCCTGACCTGAACCCCATAGAGAATCTATGGGGCATTGCCAAGAGAACGATGAGGGACATGAGACCGAACAACGCAGCAGAGCTGAAGGCCGCTATTGAAGCATCCTGGTCTTCCATAACACCTCAGCGGTGCCACAGGCTGATAGCATCCATGCCACGCCGCATTGCGGCAGTCATTGCTGCAAAAGGGGCCCAAACCAAGTACTGAGTACATATGCATGCTTATACTTTGCAGAGGTCTGATATTGTTCTAGTTCCAATCCTTGTGTTATTGATGTCATGTAATATTCTAATTTTCTGAGATTGTGAATTTGGGGTTTTCATAAGCTGTACGCCATAATCATCACAATTATACCAAAGTAAGGCTTGACATATCTCGCTTTGCATGTAATGTGTCTATCTCATATATTGGTTTCACCTTTTGAGTTGCCATACTGACATAAATGAACATTTGCACGATATTCTAATTTTTCTAGTTTCACCTGTACTTGTTGGTAGGTTAAATAGCTCACAAAAATGATCAACTTATACCTCAGGCAGAATTCAATTCCCACCCACAGAACCAGAGTTTGGCACTGAAATGGCATCAAGATGCCAGAAGATGCCATATCAGCTTCTCCCAATTGGCCAATTACAAAGTTGGATTCTTCTTTTTTTTAACACATATCATATCCTGACAGTAACCCTCACTGTTACTGCTAGAGGCTATATATGCATCAACTAGAGCACATTCTTTGTCAAAGGAAGGCTTGGAGAATTTAGGTATGGATTTCTGATAAAATAAGAAACAAAAGTTGCAAACATATTATAACTTCATCACTATCTCGTCCAAAAAAAAAAGAGCACCTGAAGAAGTTTATAGTTCAATGTCATGCAAATCCAGACAATTGTGTTTACTATAAACCATGATTTTGTTAAATCTAAATTAGCCTGTTATGCTACTTATTCCTTTCACCCACAAATTAGATCAAAAGTTAGTTTACTCCCTGATCATTGATTTGTTCAGTACAGGTAGTCCCCAATTTAAGAACGAGCTCCATTCCCAAGGTCTGTCCTTAAGTCGAATTTGTATGTAAGCTGGAACAGTATTGTTGTATAATACTGATAAGCAGTATTGTGTAATGAACTCGAACCATTGTGTATTTAATTTGAATCATTGTATATTTAACTCGAATTTTGTTACAATAGGCTCCGTTCTTAACTATGGGTCATCTGTAAACCAGATGTTCTTAACCCAGGGACTACCTGTAACTTGAAGGAATGAAGGGTTGGCGATTGAGCCAAATCTGAATGAGCACAAGTTCATCTTAAAGCTTATTTTGTGGCAGTGATAATTAAAAAGGATTATGCTTTGCTTTCATGGTATTTATATAATACAGTTGAGCGTAATTTATTTCATTGGCCACAGAGTTCTTTGGATTGGTTCCCAAGGTAAACCTAGGAGAGGTCTAAGCAAAAGCTAGATTGGTATCAACTGGCAGAGCTTCAAAGGACTGGTAGTTTATTAGCAAGGGTTTTAGTTTCCAGTGATTTAACAACTGAAAAAACGAAAAGCCTTAATTTTGTCCCAAATTAATTTACTAAAATAAAGCAAGCTTGGGGAGGGATGTAGAGAGTAAGGGAGATGATTTTGACAGAAATATGTAAGAATTGTTGCCTAGGTAAGGAGGGCTGAGACATTCTTTAAGTCTGGGGAGCAAGATAATCTTTGGAAGCAGCTCTTAAATGCCTCCCTGATTCAAAGGGATATAAAGAAGGAGAGGAAGTAAAGCACATTCAATCTTGCAAGATTTTGTTATTATAGCCTATCTCAAGTATAGTTCTAACCTTTCTGTGGATTTGATTTTCTGGTCCAGTCTACCTAGTGGATAGGAAAAAGGAGAACACAAGTCGATTTGTGAGAGAAAGCTTTTGTGAGTGTCTGCTGTGGTAATGAATACAAATTCCTGAGCGTATGCTCAAAGACATCTTGCTCTTTAATGTTAGAACCACTTTTCTGAGCCACTGTTTTTGTGCCTGCTGCTGTTGATGAATTTCAAATTTTAGCGGAAACAAAGTAGATCTCTATAATCCTAAAAGCTGATCACCCTTGAGAATCCCCGAAGACCTATTTTGACCTATTTGCTAAACATGCAAAGGAGCATATTACTTTTATTTACCTCACTGTAGGCACAAGTTCATCAGATAGGAGCACTTCTCAGGGGTTTTCCACATATGTAAATTCGATCAGTATTGCCCTCATGTGGTTTCATATTGAAGTTCTTCTAATTGCTCTTAAACTTTCAGTAATTTCTTATTTTAAATTAGGAAACAGGTTCTCCAAGGCAACCCACCATATATATAATTATATATTATATGAATATATATATATATATATAATTATATATAAATATATATATTATATATAGTGGCTACTATAAAACACATACTTAATGTTATACCTTTTATTGCTGTGTTTGGTCTTGAGCTGTAAATACATTTTGATTTGATCTGTTACTGTTGAGGTGATACATTATATTTTGTGCTATTTTGCTTGTATTTTAGAAAATCTGTGCACTGGATCTGGAGTTGTAAACTGCTCAAAGTTGTTTTTGCCTGAGCAACATATAAGCCTCAGTAAGTCACTAAGCAAGCAAATAAATAAATGAATATTTTAAAAAAATAAATAAACATGAGAAATTGAAAACTGAGTTGTATTTCTGAAAATGACTATCCAGATGCCTTTGGGAAGTTGATATGTGGACAATCACCTATTGCTGTCATTCTCTCATAAATGTGAATGAGCTACATGCTCATTCACATGTAGCAAAACCGGAAATATCTATATTTGGAAGGTCCAGTAAGGTAGAATAGCTGACAACTTCTGCTAGCTATGTTCTTTAAGAATCTTTTTTTAAGACACTTCCTTTATTCCTAATTGGAAATACATTTATATAATGGGAAGATATTAAAATAAGTGTTCCTTTCATTATTCTCCTTCAAGTTGAAAGACTGTGCCAGAAAGTTTCCAGCAGAGAACGACATGAAAATACAGAACTATTAGAATGGTAAATTTCACTTGCCATTCTGCACCTGTTGTTACATCCAACTTCCTAATATTTATTACTCAGTATTTATGTTTTTTATATTCTTTCTTTCTACCTCAGATACTAGAACCATAAGGCTCACTTGACCTTGTAATATACAAAAGACTCCTGGTGAGGCATCACGTTAAAAAAAAATCACCTCTTCTCATTTCTTCAACCTGCGCATGCCTCTTAGACCTTGCTTTCTGATCCTTCAGCAAAAGCAATTTAACTGGGGAGTACTGTGTACTGTGGTCTCCATCATTTTGAAACTCCTTCCCCAAAACAATATATATATATAGCTCTCATTGTAACATTATGGGTAATTGTCACGTGAGTTTCTCTCTTTTCACCAGAAATAGAAGAGGAGAAAAATTTGAAAAACAAAGGCAGTTGAGCGTTGGTTGTTAAGACTCAGGTGGTGGAAGATTGGTGGGGGTTATGAAAATGGAGAGCAAGTTCAGTTCTGAGAAATAAAAGATTTTCATGAAAGGTTCCAATCAGGGATCGTGATTAAGTGGTTGCATTAGGTTAATCTCTAAGCTGATCGTTTTCTCAGTTTTGTATTTGTGTCCTGTGAAAGTGTTACTCTATAAAAGGCTTTGAAAGTGCTCCTTGAGGAGTCGCCATCAGATTTGTCCCATATATCAGACCTGAAAGTAATCTATAATAGGTATAATTTGTTTCATGATCTACTTGGTAGAGGAGGAATTTTCCTCCTGTATTAAAATTGCTTCCCTAAAGAACAAAAGGTTCCTGTCCCAGACCAATACAACACAAATTGATATCTCTGGGGGGAAAGGGCTCCATTCCAGATAACCCTGAGGAAGGGTTTGGGTGTGAGCCAGCGTGTAAAGGTGGCTCTACTACATACTGTTTTTTAAGAGAAACTTTAAAAATGTTTTTAAAATTCTGCTGTGGTTTGAATGATCAAAAGTGTTGTCTGATAACTATTTTTTCTGTTCTGTTATTTTATATAGTTATGGGATTTTAAAAATCTATTTTATATTAACTATTTTGGTGTTTTCATTATAATCACTATTGGTTATTATGAACTCCTCTTTGAGGATAGATATTGAATGGAAAGATATTAACTTCAAATAATATAAACAGTCCAAATCCTCATCTGAATTACTTTTTAATTTGTAAGATAAAGCATTGAAATTTGGGATAAGGGGCTTCCATTCTTTACTCTGCAGCACAATTTATCTTCAGCCTGAACTATGATTAACTGTAACAGAGCTCGTATAAACCGATTCACAGGAAGGAAAGAAAAACCTGTTTAATAATTTGAGAAGGGAGACATCCCCGTCACATACAGAGCAAATACAGGAATACAGCGTCCCAACTCATTTGACGAAAAGGCCATTAAATCTTTCTCTTGAAGCTTAAAAGCAACCTTCAAGATGAATTTGTAGATTGTTTATCTGGGAAAATACCCACAGTATTTTTAATGTACTAGACCATATTTTGGCACTACCATGTGTATTTGCACAGACATGTTACTAAGGTTTGCCCTATTGAACAATATTATGTTGCAAACATACCTAGAACTTGTGGTTGGGGTATTAAGGATTTGGAATTGCTACCTATTTGCTATAGCCTTAATTCAAATAAATTGTCTGTCCGTGCATATCTGTTCACCACAACGTATGTGTAACAGCAAACAGCTATGGAATTTCTAGTGTTCTGTTTCTTCTCCTTCTGATAATTGCTTCAGGGTATCAGAGCTTGCATACAAGGAAAAAGAAGTACTTCAGGAATACCAATGAAAGTGTATCCTTGCACCTGGAAATGTACAGTTGCTTTTACTTTCTCTACCCCAAAATTTGACAATCTCCAGGGAGAATTTTCATTCAGGCCCATAAAATGCCAGCCTCCCCTTCAAAGCAAGGCTGAATATCCCAGTCCAGCCCTTGGCCTTTGTGGTTTATATAGAACATGGACTGTAGTAGGGAGGTGACTCTGAGTAAAAGGGCAAGGATTTTCTTCCCTTGGCTTACCTCATCATGGAGAATTATATTCTGATAGATTTTCAATGGAATGGCATTTTTAATCTGAATTAGTGAACATTTTTTGTATAACTCAAAATTTAACCTGCCTTTCATGCAGTTGCCTTCCAGCAATTAGCTTTCCATGAAAGATTACAGAAATGGATGCAAGCATCTCATGAAGAGGTTTATGTGCCCAAAGCCATCAAATAAAACTTTGGTATGAAGTAAAAAAGATCCCAAAGGGAGAAGAATGCAATCTTTTTGATACTGACACTTTCAAACCATCTATGCTTGAAGATGTGAGAAGCAGAAATAGAATATGGTGGATTTTAATGACGCTTTCCCAATTTGACATGCAAAGTGGGTGCAGAAAATTTACTGGCAACTTAGAACGTATACCAAGAGAAAGAGTCTGCAGGTTTAAACAGAATGTAAATGATGCTTTCAGTATTCAAAATGCGACCTTGTGAAGCATCTTGAAGGGAAAAAAGCAAGTGTTTTGAAAACAGCGCTTTCAGAAAGCTGGGAACAGACTAGCTTTATCATTAAGCCAGTAACGTGTCCCTGTGAAGAGATCATGCTGTTGAATGAGATGTCTTATAATAAATCAGGATGTTTATCATGCATAATTACTGTCAAAGAGCTGTACATGGCAAAGCTGATGAGTTTCCATCTGCCATAAAAGATTTGTGTTCTTGAACATTTTGAAACACAAGGAGCTCTTACAGTGAAGGAGGAGAAGGAAAAGTTCAGTTCTTCAGTGGAAACGTTTTTTTTTTTCTCTCTTCTGCCTTTAATGGCTTTGCTGTACAGAAATGTGATTAAAATACAGCTTGTTATCCAACATTTTGAATGTAGAGAATCAATCCCCTCCCAAAACTTATGATTGTAACAATTGAATTAGGCTCTCAGGCACCCTGGCAGCCTGAGCTAATTCAGGATTGATGTAATCGAACCTGACCATCTAACCTTGGAAAGATTTAAGTAGCCACATTTTGTCCCAAGTGCAGTCTCTAACTTAACTTCAAAGGCAGCATTATATCACTCCAATTTAGATGTCATTACTGTAGGCACATCTGGGGCCAAGTCTGCTTTCCTTGACGTAGCAATAACACTTGGGAAAGGTACTCCTGGTTATTGCTTCCATGTGTGCTGTTGGATTATCCTTCCTGTTTTGCATTACACAAAATGTCATGATGGTATTCCAAGTATGGAAAATATAACAACTGGCATATATTTTATTACTAATTCATCCCTTGATCACCTCTCAATTGGTGTACTAAAACACACTCTATGTGGAATTACCTTTGGAGTCGACTGAAACCTACAAGTTGGTACCAAATTTGGCAGTAAGATTATTGGCAGTACAGCCCCACCAGTATAGAATTACACCTCCACTAAAGTCATTGTATTGGTTGTAGGTGGTTTCCAGGCCCACTTCAAAGTGGTCACTATTTTACCTATTGAAGTTTAATCATTTATTGTCTGTTTCCCCTCTGTAAGGACAAGGGATCTAATATAATGGTCCACCCATAGGAGCCAATGGATTTCAAAAGATTCACTATTTTATTTCTTACTAATATCTCTGGTAATCCTTTTTAAGACCCAGGTATACGGGACTGAGATGACTGCACTCACTAACAGAAGGCTGGGAATTCCTTGGTAATCATCTAAGTTGAGATAGCTAAAACATAGGTGGAAGAAGAGTCATGGTGAATCTAACAAAACACAAGATAAAGATCATTAGTGACCATATCCCATGACAGTGATGATGACAAATAATTATTCTCTGTCACAATTTGGTCTTCTGTGTCATCCAGTGAAAGGGTTGACTCCGAAAAAGATGGTGTCATGCTGTGAGAAATTGATGAGACACTTCCAATATAAACTTGTGAACCTCTTCCATCTTGGAGACAGATTTAATGCCATTTCTGTGGCGGAGAGTCTTTAGCACTTTCTGCTTAAGTTTTATCAGAGGAGTTTCAGTTGCCGAAGCTGCAGGATAATTGATAATTGAGATGGGTGGTGACTAAATTCAATGAATGAATGAATGAATGAATGAATGAATGAATGAATGAATGAATGATTTGATGAAATTGGGGCTGGCTCCCTTCAGATTTATTACATCTATTAAGGAGAAAACATCTGGTTGTGAATTCCTCTTTAATCTCTTAAATATATCTGAGCTTGATCTGAAATATGGAAATAACTATTGCCAGGTTGGTAATATCCCATTCCTGGACAGGGTATATGAGAAGGTGTTCACAAGCCAACACCTCACTTTCACCTCAATTTTGCACTTTGCCAAAAGAAGAACAGAAAAAAATCCTTTAGGACATTTTATCAGTTCTTTATACCAACAGCCATATTTTCCCAATAGGTTGAACTGGGTGCTATAGATATTGTATTGCAATAATTCTGCTCTTACATGGCCAACTTCAGAAAGATGTGTTGTGAATTATTAAAATGACCCATGCCAGTTCTGCTATGGGGTTTCATAGTCCTCTACTTTCTCCTTTAAGCTTTTTAGCATCAACATGAAATTGTTGGGTGAGTTTTCCATATGAAATTGCTGGGTGTTGTGTTTAATGGGCTATAAATCTTTGAGACATATTGTAATAATGTTTGCTTTGGTAATTTGAGTTAACCCTTCTTATATCTACTTTATTAATCCCCCCAAAAGAGGAAAGAGAACATCAAAGCACATATCTATTATCTTTTTGTTATATGCATAAATCCACTGTAAACTCGTAACAGCTTTCACTTAGTTTAAAAATGGCTCCTCAATCAAACATTATCTCAACCACGTCAAATCACACACCTCATTTGCATACACCCTCAAATATTGTACAGCTACCCATAAAAACTAAAGAGAGAAAAAAACGGGAAGATATGCAAAGTGAGCAACTGACCGTCTGTTTCATGGTACGATAGATACAAATACAAAAAATGAGCAGTTATTGCACACATCGGTTGTAGGTGTTTGTGTGCAATTTTCTATTTTATGCCAACTGACCTCTGTTAAGAGTTGTCACCCATTTGCATAAAATGAAATTGGGAGGTGAAATGCTCTGAACATTTGCAAATAATGTACTATATAAATGTTTGGGGTTATATTCTTTCGCTCCCTGTCTCTCAAACTACTGCAGTCCCTCCCTGGAATCCTTTGCAACAGTACTTGCTGCTGATATCCTGACAGTTCTCGGAAAGGCAAGTAGTCTGTCTCAATGCTATTTGCAATGTTCATTGGATTGCCCTTTACCCTTGTCACTGACAGCTACATCCTTAGCTGGGCTGCCTCCTTTTTTCTATTGGTGTTTCTTTTCTCTCTTATTCAAAACAGCCCAACGCCCTTACAATTCTGGTACCTGTAGCACAAGTCTGCTATTCCTCAAGAAACAATTAGATCTGGAGAGCTAAAAAAGAAATTGATAGAAAGTGGGGAAAGAGCCAGAAAGAATTAAAAGTAACATTACAGACAGGCAGATGATGGATTTCCTGAACGTGACAACTGCTGGCAGAATTTCTAACCCAATCAACTTCTGAGCACTAAGAGAAGTTAATATGCAATGCTTGACATCTCTTGCCAATTATGGTAATTTTTCTGAAGTGCTAATCATGATTGTTTCTTTAGCAAGCTTTTTTAAAATATTGAAGTTCTTTCTACTTCCCACTCCCACTTCCTCTTTTTGAGGGGTGGGGGTGGGGGTGAGGGTGGAAATCTACTCAAATAATGCAATCTGGCCATAACAGCGCAATAAATTCAAATACATGGAATTAATCCCTACTGTTTCTACATCCTCAAGGTTAATCTATCTTCAGCCCCCAAGAAGTGAATAGGCAAGCACACCTAGAAGAGCTAGTCATATCTACTGGATATCCCCTTAAAAACTATAGCAATCATCTGAAATCAAATAGCCATAATCACATCATTAACATTATTATCATCATCATTATCATCATCATCATCATCATTATCATTATCAAAGCAATTCAAACATTTCAGTGTCAGTCATAAAGTACTGAAAACTCAGAATGTAGTCCTATCGAAGTAAGTCTTATTGAATTCACTGGGATTTTAGTCATGCATACAATTGTGCTATATGTAAAGAATGAAAATTAAACTGACACAGACTGATCAATTGTAAGGTTACCAGATCAATTATTCAGTTGATCTATCTATAAAATTCAGACATTAAGAAAATGGAACAAGATAATTATGGATAATTTTTGTTATGTCGTGTTTTGCTGGGTACTATTGCTGGAAAAATATTAGCAAATAATTGTAAATGGTCTGAATCTTTAGAACATTTCTAACGTTGATACAAACTGCAGCAATTTCTATAATATTAAAAGGAGGTTTAATGATTGGAGGGCTGTTTGGTGTAGTGGTTAAGGCATCAGGCTAGAAACTGGGAGGCTTGAGTTGTAGTCCCACTTTAGGCACAAAGCCAGTGGATGACCTTGAGTCAGTCACTTTCTCTCATCCCTAGGAAGGACACAATGGCAAACTACTGAAAAACTTGCCAAGAAAACTTCAGGAACTTGTCCAGGCAGTCTCCAAGAATCAGACACAATTGAACGGATTATATATATATATATATATATATATATATATATATATATATATATACACACATACACATACACACACACATACACACACACACACACACACACACACACACACACACACACACATACATACACAAACTGCAGCAGTTTGTATAATATTAGCAGGAGATTTAATGGTTAGATATGTCAAAGAGGAAGTGTGATCACAAGGTACGCTACTACAAGAATATTAAATATCTTTTCCCTAGCAGATATATAGAGATATGGATATCTTTGAAAACACGTTATATTCTTTTCTCTTATTCTTATGGTTCTTATTCAAACATTAAACTCCTTAATTTTTTTCTTTAAGCTAAAGTAGACATAGTTTCTGTTAATGGAATGCTAGAATATAAATGTTTCATCAGTGCAAAACAGGGATTTAATTCTGTTTAAAAGAATTCAACAACTTTTGCAGATCAAAGTTATAGAAGAAATTAATGACAGGTAACAGTAATATTCACTTCTTTATTACTTCCAACTCTCCCCATACTTGCATTGTTTCTTATAGTGCAATCTTAAACAATTTTAATAAGAGCAAGAAAAGAAGTTTATTTAAGGAATGTTCTCCCAGATACATATTCTGGTGATTTATGTCTTGCACCAATGTTCAGATACCTTTTTCTTGCTCCCACCTACAACCTGGTTTTAGACTGCTGCAATCCCTAGCAATTTTTTTTCTTGCTTCATCTTCTTTCCTTTCTACAAGGGCAAGTGCTCTCCCTTCTAGGTGAGTAGCAGCACATCCTAAGTTTGGCTAGGGGACAGAAGAAAGACAGAGATGTATAGCATATAAAGGTGGAAGTAAAGGGGATCATCAGAGATCCAGTGTAGCTGTCAGAGAACTGAGCTCTTGCACACTGAATCGTAAGGCTTCAGAATGTCAAAGACACAATTCTAATTCAGGGGTGGGGTGGCGAGAGGGCTAGGATATCAGACTATGTCCTTAAATCATCACTTATCTGTGAAAAGACTGCCCTCAATTTGATCTGCTTCAAAGCACTATAATAGATTATCATCGCTCCCTTCTACACTCCAACACGTTTTTAATTGAAATGGAAAACTGTCCCAAACAATAATTGAAGGGGTTTTTTTTAGCCTGCAGGATAAAATCAATGATATTTGCAGGCAATGGCCATGTTAACCTGGATACATTCTTCATTAGGAGACATGCAATTAGAAAAATAGGATTATAACCACAATTTAATACATTTCTGATGAAATTCCATTGGTCTTATCTGTTCTCAGTTCTCTCAGTTATAGTGCTAAAAAACTGTTTTTGAGATATCCATTAAAAGGAATATTTTAGAGGTACATTCCTAAACAAACTTGTTATAAACTAAAGTCCCACTGGAATTTGCATTTTCAGGAAGCTTGTATTGCTTTTAGCTAACATAGAAGTTCCTGTTTTTCAAGAAATAAAAGATCATTCCTGGGGGTGTAAATGTCAAGAAATTTCAGGATTAAAAATTTGAAGATTAAAGTGGAGAAACTTAATTTTGATAGATGCATATGTTCCTTTGAAACATATACCATTATTTAGAAACTAATAAGGAGATAAAGGAAATGAATACCACTCTGACAACTGGAAAAAAAGGTTGATTTCCAGGGATGGAATGATATTCATTATCTTACAATTTTAGAATGGTCCAAAGAGCTTACTTTTGTGAAGCATAAAGAGAAACACCAAGAGTTTCTATGTTATTTTCTTTTTAACAGCATGTTTTATTTGAGGAAGGACCTGTACAGACAAAGTAGCTTATGGCAGATTTTGATGTAATTTTTACAGGTTTGGGAACATAATATAATTTTGGTTAATTTGGAGTATCTCCAAATTATAAATTTGATTGATTTGGAGTATCTCCCCATTTCTTTACATAACTGGCTGGTTCTATCTACCTTTCATTTACTTGTATGTCGCCTCACTCACCTGAAAATAACTCTGGGCAATTTACATACTAGGGTTAAGATAAAAAATGAAAATAATAAAAGAAAGCAAAAGCCAAGCAAAAATAATAAATACAGTGCAGTGGGTCAGGATAACCAACACAACGATAATCATAAAAACTAAAATACACCATTAGGGAGGAGATCCCCTCTTTACAGCTTTGAAAAACACAGTAGCTTTGGGCCATACAAACGTCAGGTGGGATGTTGTTCCAAAGGGCTGGTACAGCTACAAAAAAGGTGGTCTCCTAGATCCTGCAAGATGACAGTGCATCACAGTTGGGACCTGAAATATACCAATTCTATCAGATCTTACTGGTAAAGGAAATCACAGGAGAAAGTTCGTCCCATGAATAACCAACCCCTAAGCCAGGAAAGAAAGCCAGTTTGGTGTAGTGGTTAAGGCATCAGACTAGAAACCAGAAGATTGTGAGTTCTAGTCCAGCCTTAGGCACAAAGCCAGCTGGGTGACCTTGGGCCAGTCACTCTCTCTCAGCCCCAGGAAGGAGGCAGTGGCAAACCACTCCTGAAAAGCCATGCCAAGAAAACTACAGGGATTTGGGGTTTTTTTTCTAACTCAAAGGTACACATGCACACACACACACACATACACACAAAGCCATGAAAGACTTTATAGCATCTTGAACTGCTGATCAGTAGCCAGTGCAGCTTGTAGAGCACGAGGGGTTGCATAGGCAACACAGGGCACACCTGTGACTACTTACTTAGCCACTTTCTGGATGAGTTGCAGTCTCCAAGTTGTCTTCAGGGGATGACCCACATAGAATACTTTGCAATAGTCCAAGCAGGAGATGACTAAGGCATGAGATAAGGGTCCTCTATCCAGAAAGTAGTTGTAATTGATACACAAAGTGGATTTGTGCAAGCCCATGGCAGCCACCTGTTCACAGAATTGGAGCCAAGAGTCCAGGAGGACCCACAAATTACGTACAAGATCTGCCTAGTGAATTGAACTAAAGATGGTAAGTCTCTGTAATTGGTAGGTTCTTGAAACCAAAGCCAGTTGGTCTTGCTAGGGTTGACCATAAGTTTGTTCCTTCCTATCCAGATCCTTACAGCCACTGGGCATTAGGACAGAACCTCCATGTCATCATTTGTCTGGCCAAGAGTCAAGATATAAAGCTGAATATCACCCACATAATGGTGATACCTGACCAGTGACCTCACAAAAGAGTGGGAGAATGTTGACCACTGTGGGACTCTACATAGCAAAGGCCTCATACTAGATTTCTGCCCACCTACCAGAACTGGTGCTACAGAAAGAAACAGAACCACTACAATATAGTGCCCCCTGTTTCCAGCCCCTGGAGTTGGTCCAGAATAATCTCATAATTAATGGTATCAAATGGCACTAGAAGGAGTTCAAGCAGGACCAGGAGAATTGTACTACCCTTATCCTGATCCCACCAAAGTGGACAAGCACAAGCAATGTCAATTCAAAGGCCGACTAAGACAGATCCAGGCAGCCTGCTTCCTCCAGAGCCCTCTGGAGTTGCTACACCACCACCACCTTCTCCACAACCTTCCTCCAAAGGGAAGGTTGGAGATAGATCAAACCTTGTCCAACACTGCTGGCTTCGTGTGGCTCCTTGGGAGGAAATGCACCACTCCCTCCTTCAAGGCAGGTGAGCCAGCCCCCTCATTTCAAGATGAATAATATACATGTAACAGAATTGAAAGGGATATAATATCTGCCTAATACTAAACAACTGATACAAAACTAATTTTTTATTTCAAGAACAATTTCAATTATTACTGAAAGTGCCTATATTTAAAATGGGTAAAAGGAAATGTTTCAGTTTTTTTTAAAAACAGACTTGTTATATAATCCTAAACAACTAAAATCGATATGATCTTTAAACCTATGTATCTTTAATTAAATTCCAAATAATTTTTATTCCCATGTCTAATAGATCTTGATTGTTTGAGCATAAAAAATAGATTTACAAGAAACAGAACCCCTCATTTACATATAAAAGAGAATGCAAAAATTAAGTTGATAAAATTGAAAGTGGGGGAGTCTAGTGAAGCAGCAACTATTCAAAGCATACATAATCTGGCGTTTCTAGAGGAACATGCATGGAATTGTCCTTCAGACAATGTTGACATGCTTTGGAGGGGAATATTGACTTATGTTTGCCACTTAGCCAGTGAATGAAGCAATGGTGACAGCTGGCATGTCCAGACATGTCACTGTGAGACTTCAAGGACAGCAGCCATTAGCTGAATGGCTGATCACAGTAATTACTTCATAGCAGTAGACAGTATTTAAGAAGACACATACTTGTGATTGGAATTGCTTCTGGAATAAGTGCTTCACTGTTGGTATAGCCCATCCTCTTAGGCCTAACTTTAAATTCTCTTTGTGTCTAGGGCTGGGGTGTGTGTGTGTGTGTGTGTGTGTGTGTGTGTGTCTATATCTATGTATATCTAGATATACATATAAATATAGATATCTCCCCTCTCATCCCTATAGGTGATATGTGTCTTCCTCAATCTCTGGTCCTTTACCAGAGGCCTGGGAGTTTGAGAGTTCCGTGCTGTATCTTAGCTGTCCCTAGCACTGCACTCTTCTGCACAGAGAGTCCTGATGTTGTTCCTGGGATCTGTTGAAGCCTCTCTCCCAGTTTAGGAGTCACAGCCCCTAGTGCTCCTGCCACCAGTGGGACCACTTTGGCCTTTACTTTCCACATCCTCCCTAGTTCCTCCTTTAGGCCTTGGCCCTTCTCTGGCTTCTCATACACCTTCTTCCTGATGTTGCTGTCACTTGGCACAGCTACATTTATCGTCTTCTGGTCCTTGCTATTACCTCAATGTCTGGTTGATTGAATCTCCCATCTGGACTTGGGAGGATCTAGCCCATATGCTGTGCAGATGTTCCTGTACATAATGCCAGCTACTTGGTTGTGCCATTCAGGGTATGCTGTTCCTGCCTGCATCTTACAACCTGACATTATGTGTTGGACTATCTCTGAGGCCTCTCTGCACAGACTGCACCTTGGGCCTTGTCTAGTGTGGAAGACCCCTGCTTCTATGGATCTGGTGCTTAGTGCCTGTTCTTGTGCTGCTATGATCAGTGCCTCAGTGCTGTCTTTTAGTCTAGCCCTTTCTAGCCACTAGTAGGATTTCCCAATGCCAGCCACCTCAGCTATCTGTCGATGGTACATCCCATGCAGGGGCTTGTCTTGCCATGGCACTTTCTCTGCTTGAATTTCCTCCCATGTCTGCTGCTGCCTTAAGCATTCTCTCAGCATTTCATGTCTCAGGCACTCTTATTTGGGTGCCATCTTACTGATGTACTCCTGGATGTTCTGGGTTTCATCCAAGACTGTGGCTTTGACACTCACCAGACCCTGCCTGCCTGCTTTTCGGATGCTGTACCATCTCTGGGTATTGGACTAGGGGTGAAAACCTCCATACATTGTGGGGAGCTTCCGGGTTTTCACACTGGCAGCCTCCATGTCCTGCTTTGGCCAGCTTACTATACCGGCAGGGTATCTGATGACTGGTAGGTTTTATATATCCCCTCTCATTAGGTCTACTATTGTAGTAGCATTCCATCAATTCCAGGTTCTCTTGTCTTGTCCATGTATGGTTTGTTTGTTGGGAATATATATGTCTTCTTATAAATTGCAAATGCCAGACAGAAAGGTTGGGGATGGGTGTGGGGGGACAAGCATAAAAAAAAAAAAGAGCTTTTGTGATTGAAAGCTCTTATTCCCATTAGTATATCATTTTGCCAAGGCATTTATTTAACTTCCAATAACACTCATTTAGGGAAGGATATAGCATCTGATTGGGGATTATACCAAGAGCTTTAACCACCAGCATCTACTGGCACTCAACATTCTTTTCCAGTCCTGAAGGAAACAGCTGCATGCCACTAGTCAGAGCTATCCAAATCCTCTTGACCTTGACAAGGTCAGCAAGAATGGATTTGGGCTCACTCCTACTGTGCTTCTCTACCCTGAGTCCCCAATTAAGAGTCTTGCACTGACATTAGTAGTCTATTGATCCTCCCCCCACCCTGTTCCCACTTCCTTTTAAATAGAACATGAAAGAAGAAGGAAGGGTGTACTGTGATGGCAATTGACTAGCTTGTTATAGTTTTGTTTATGCTGGGACTAGTTCAAATTTCCCCCACAGTGGCAATATTTTTTTGTATGACATGAAACACTTGCATTAATCTAGGAGAAGGTGATTTTACCCAACTGGCAGGCCCCTTCTTACAAGGGTTCCTTACTAATATGTAATTAAAATAAGCTGCCACCAGTCACTTGAAAGTGAATTGCACTTTCTACAAGGGCTTTTCCCTTCATCCTGGTTTTAGGAAAAATAGAAAGTGTCCAGAAATACAGAATCATAAACCTTGTAAAAAAATTTGCAGTCAGGCAATCATCCACTGTGGGGTTTAATGAGAAATTCCTTTTAAATCAATATAGCCAAATACAAGTATATTTGTATTTGTATAGCCAAGTATAGAAGGGAGAATATGTGAAGAAAGGGGAAAACAGGAGTCAAGGGAAGCAAGGGAAGGTAAACATCTACCAGATAGAATGCCAAATAATATCAATAAAGCCAGTTTAATAAAGCCATTTTTGAAATAATACTGCATGCTTCAGTAAGATGTAAGTTTCAGAACATATATATAGTTTGTTGCTGTTGGCCCCACTAGGTAGACCAGACCAGGAAATCAACTCCACAGGAAGACTAAAACTATTTTTATTGTGATTGGGTATAATAACGGAATTGTGTGCCATACCTCCTCCTCCTCCTCCTTATACTTCAGGAAAATAGGAAAGCTTCTACCTAATCTGCTTCTGAATGTTATCTCATTGTTCTGGACTTAAAAAATGTTTCAGCCCCTTTTGCTTAGGTAATGGTTCCTGCTTATTTCCATCAAGGTTATCTTCCTTACTCTCTACAATTGCAGTAAAATGGTTTAAGAGGCAGTATGTTGGCTTCTTTCTTAGATGTTGTTAGGTAGGCCTTCTTCCTTTCCCTCCTCTTCCTCCTGCTCCTCCTGCTTCTCTTCATTTTCAGAGCAATAGTCTCACAATATTATAGAAACTGGAGGTAAGTGAGAGCCACGTTGAATGAGAAAGGGACCAGTACCCTGACAGGTTCCATCTCTGAGGGCTAGTCAGCAGCCCAGCAGCTGAACTTAGCTTTTCCATGTCCTTGCAGTTGAATAACAAAACGGCCAACATTTATAAGCGGTTAAAATGTTATATGAAAAAAAGATTATGCTTGTGATATGTACTGAGAAGAAGAATGTATTCAGGTCAATTCACGCTTCCCAATCTAATTTATTGACCGATCTGAGGAACTGCAGAGCTTCCTCAGATTTGAGCTACACCAAATAATAGAAGATTGTCAATCCCCTTACTACCAAATCTAAAGAGAAACATGATGTTAACAGCATATTAGTTGAATCAAAAGACTGGTTGATATATTCCATTGTTCATCATTAGACTCATTAACTTAGAACTGGACATACTTCTACTGGCCAGAGAGTCACATTTTGTATTTTCTCCAGTCAAGAGCCATAATAGATGAAACCATGACAGAAAGCAAATGGGGCCAAGGAAAAATATGTTTTAAAATCTCACAAAACTCTCCTCAAAATCCAAAATCAATACACACTTCCCAAAATTAAATTATTATATTAATTTTTCAGTCCATTAGCTTTCTAGCATGTTGCCAAATTTAAGAATAAATATCTGTTGCATGAATTTTGGTTACACAATGAGAAAGGACTGTAGAAGTTGTGAAATGATGATTTATGGGCCACATGTTGCCCATGCGATGAGTTCTGACCGTTGCTCACTACCCACTCTATCAGCTCTTCGCTATATTTATAAACAATTTCCCTTGCATATCCATGAGGCTTGAGTTGATGTGAGCTGATGCAAATGTTCTGTTCGTGGTCTTTGATCTGTGACAGCTCATTTGCATATTTATATTGTCATTTGATGTTGCAAGGGTGAATGTGCCCAAGGCTATGCTAAGCTAAATGAGGCTAAGCTTAATATATTCATTTGCAATAAACTATAGACTACTGCATTTTTTTATACTTGGAACAAAACCATCTCTTTTTTTAATACTATTGATACACATTTTGCATATGATAAAGTATTCCCAGTGTTCTAAGCAATGGTTTGCCATCAAAAAGGAAGCCTGAAGAACTATTGGGCTAAATGGGCATTATAGCTTTTGTTGTTTTTCTAAAATTTAAGGAAGGCTGACACTTTGAATATTCAGCATGGCAATATATTCATGCTGAAAGGATATAAAATATCTATCAACATATCACATTACAGTTTTCAAACTGGATGAATGATTGAGTGTATTCTAACTTGTATTGTATCTGCATTAAATTAGAACAGAGGGCATGAACAAAACAAAAGTCCTTAGCAGATTAAAAACATTTATGTTTCCAGTATAGAAAAGCAAGTTTATAATTTGCAGTTTGTATATTGAGTAGATACTGTCCTAACATTATAATCTTTTAAGAGTAAATGTATAGTCAATGGCTTAAAATTTGGTAATTTAATATTAACAAAATATATTCAGAAGTATTGATAGACTTTTTTTTTTTTTTTTTTGGTGCCTTCGGGTCCATTTTGACTCCTGACAACTTCCTGGACAGGTCCCTGCAGTTTTCAGAAGTGGTTTGCCATTGCCTCCTTCCTAGGGCTGAGAGACAATGACTGGCCCAAGGTCACCCAGCTGGCTTTGTGCCTAAATCAGGACTAGAACTCATGCTCTCCTGGTTTCTAGCTTGGTGCCTTAATCACTAGACCAAACTGGTTCTGTTGATGCACTTTAAAGATACATAAATGGATCAGACATTTTCAGTAGACATTTTTACAAAGCAAAACTAATGTATTGTAAAGTGACATAGCACTGAATTTAAGCTTGCTCTGAATATTTTTTTTTTCAATTAATGTGATTCTGGTGTTTAAGGATCTTTATTGTAGTAATGATAACAGGAAACCCCTTTGATTAACTTCATCCTCTTGGTCTCCCTTCCAGCCCTGACTCTCCTTAGCTATTTATTTCTTTGTTTTTTAGATCAGTCAAGCCTGGACATGCCAGGCATATTTTTTCTAGCCAGCACACAGCTTAAATACCAAGGCATTTATGGATTATATGGCCCCTGTGCTTCCACAGGAAGTAATAAGCCTAGAAACATGGCTAGTTCATCCATATGAATGAACTATAGATGACCACCTAAGATATCAAATAAATTAGGGCACCATGTTTTGAGGGAAAAAGTCAGATTTAAAATACTCTTTTTTTGCATATGTGGGGGAGCCTAAAGTGCCAGTTTCATGGCACCACTGAACTCTAACCTACAGATTTGATTTTCTGTGAAGTGAAACACCCTCAGTTGACACCTTTCAGCCCTATCTGCAGAATTCCCTACTCTGCATACTTTTGTCTTGTTATGGGTTAAGCTCCAGTTTGTTTAGCCTCTTCCATCATTTCATTCAGGAACTCTACATTCTCTTAAAATAGGAGAAAGAATAACAGACCTGATTATCATCCTCATACCTGGACACAGCAGCCCAATGCAAAGAAATCTGATTTAGCTTCACAGTATTCTCTGTGCTATGGATCCATGAAATGGTTCGCAAAACTTCTGCCTGTTTGGTAATAATTTCCAGCATATTTAAATGTGTCACATTTGCTTCAGAGAAAAGAGAATCACAGCTATCTGTTTTATCCCAAGATGAAAGTAGAGAGAAGCATCATTGCTCACGGTGTACACACATATCCTTTGTCAGTTCTGCCCAGGTGGCTTTTGCAAGCTTTTAACAGTACTGTGTGATGACTGTATATACTATGGCAATGCAATCTTCTGGGCTCTGTGTGGGGGGTGGAGGGTGGGGAGAGATTCTCCAGTTTTTCTTATTTGCATTCATATTTTCCTCATGGCCTAACTCCTTTTCATATTTTATGTTCAAGTTACTTGATTCTTTCCCCCAACCAAAGCAATGGGAAACAATTTTATTTGCTAAAACAATCAGGAATTTTGTTGAATTGCTGATTACCTTTCTTTCTGTTTTATAAGCACAATGGCACTACGAGGGCAGAATATCAGGATTGTATCTCTGAAGACTAATGGCCTTTATGCATTATTTACAGATGGCGGCCAGGACGAATTATTTCTGCTGAATTCTCCAAATTCTTCAGCCTTAATGTTTTTAGTTCAACCTCTAACCTAAACAAATGATGGAACTGAAATTTTGTTGCTTGATTATTGCTGGGCCAAAATAGATGTGATTGGAAAGATTTATGAAATATTACACAACTTTAAAAAAAATACAACTGTGAGCCTCTGCATTTGAACAAAGTGGAGAACAACTTAATTCTTTCTTTGTGAGTTGCAAATCATCCATCTCAAAATAGTTTTCCCCCAACTGAGAAAAAAGTATATAGACAATATATATTTCCCCCCAGAAAT
Organism: Liasis olivaceus; assembly: GCA_030867105.1. NCBI lineage: Eukaryota > Metazoa > Chordata > Lepidosauria > Squamata > Pythonidae > Liasis > Liasis olivaceus. Next base: position 65,822,352 of record CM061351.1, read on the forward strand.
GTAGAAGGAGTGGCACTTTGGTCAGAAAAATAATCCCAGGGAAAAAGTAAGCACTGCCTCACAATCTTGCACTGCTCAAATCAAGCTTCACAGTTTAAGCTACCTACAGGAAAAGCGTAAGCCAGGGAGAGCTAGAATGTGAATGACTAGGAGGAATTTTGTTCAGATATACAGGAAGAACAGTCTCATACCACAGAACTGCCTCTATTAGTACAGTTGGGCACACTTCAAAAAATAATTTGGAAGATGTGCTTCAGATCGCTCATAAGCACAAATACAGCACACCTCATGGCTATTCATTAAAACTGGGATACCAGTTCTGGCCAGCAAAGGTCACTTTGTGGAGTCCTTGGGGTTCTCTGAGCTTGGTTCTTTTCTTGCAAACGTTTCATTACCCGGCTAGGTAACATCTTCAGTGCTAAAATGGGATGAGGTTTGCTCTCTATTTATCTTCAGTGGCCTGCTTTGCCAGTGCTGGTGGGGGTGGGGGTTCTGTTTTGCTCTTCTGGTAGTTCATTGATTAGCATATGTTGACTGCTTGATTGTGTGCCTGGTGGTGACCTTTGCTTATCTGGGTGATGATTGCTGGTGATTGAATGCTGGTGAGGCGGTCTTCTGATCTTTTGTCTCTTTTGAATAGTATGTAGATGCTGTTAATCTCTATGTGTCTGTTAATTGCTGCCTTGTCTGAATACCAGGCTTCCAAGAATTCTCTTGCATATTTGGATTTGGCTTGGTCTAAAATGCTATCAGTTTCCCAGGTAAAACTGTGGTTGAGTCTGTCCATGTGTTGTGCAATTAAGGAATTTTCATCATGTCTTCTGACTGCTAGTTGGTGCTCATGGATGCATTCTGCTAGCCTTCTGCCTGTTTGTCCTACGTAGTGTTTGTTACAGTCCTTACATGCTGTAGATGACTCCTGTTTTTTCTTCTTGGGCAACTGGGTCTTTTGGTTAACTTAGGATATTTTGGAGTGATTTTGTTGGTTTGTGTGCTACAGAGATGCCATATGGTTGTAATAATCTGTTGGTGGTTTCTGAGACGTTTCTGATGTATGGCAGTGTGATCCTTTTCATGGCTTGTGTGGGTTGTGTTGTAGTAGGTTGAGTGGTCAGGCACTTTTTGATAAAATTATGTGGGTATCCATTTTGTTGGAAGATGTTGTATAGGTGGTCTGTTTCCTTTTTCTGCTGTTCTGGGTTGCTGCAATGCGTTTGAGCTCGCTTGAATAATGTTCTTACACAGCTCCTCTTGTGGGAGGTTGGGTTGTTGCTTTGGTAATGGAGTACTTGATTGGTGTGGGTTGTCTTCCGATAAACCTGGGTTTCTAATTTCCTGTTGTTTCCTCTGCTGATGAGGATATCCAGGGTAGTGTGTTGTTGTTTTCTTCTTCTCTGGTGAACTTTATTCCTTTGAAGATGTTGTTAATGGTTTCATGTGTCTTCTCTAGTTGTTTCTTTTTTATTATAACAAATGTGTCATCTACATACCGGATCCATATTTTAGGCTGTATGTGTGGAAGTGCTATATTTTCTAGGTGTTGCATTACAATCTCTGCTATGAGTCCTGACAGTGGTGACCCCATGGGTGTGCCTCTGATTTGTTGGTATATTTGTCCATCAAACTGGAAATAGGTGGTGAGGCAGAAGTTGATGAGGTCCATGATTCTGGGTATTTCGATCTGGGTGTTTTTGGTTAAGTTGGGTGTGTTTTGTAGTACAGCTGATATGGATTCTTTTGCTAGTTCTGGGTTTATGGACATGAAGAGTGCTGTGACATCAAATGAGGCCATAATTTCATCTTCATCTATGTACACATCTTTGATTTTCTGGAGGCACTGCAGTGAGGAGTTGATAGAATATTCACTGTTCTCTGTGAGGTGTCCAAGCTTTTTTGTCAGTTCTTTCGCTATGTTGTAAGGTCACTTTGCTGCCATCTAGTGGCTGAATGGCCTATTGCCACCTAGATACAATATCCCTAACTAAAGCAGTTCGTCTGTCTGGAAACTTTAAAACATTTTTTTATCAACATTAACAGGACTTTAAAGCCACCATATCTTTTTTCCTGGCTGGCATGGAAGCATGAAAAAAGTAGGGCTTGTGCTTGTGCTTACAAAACACCTGAAGCCCTTTTTCTGAATCATTCTAAAAGTACACACCACCCTAGTAGGTAGATAATATATTATTAAATGTATCTTCTATTAAATTCCTCCCTGATATCCAGGGTACAATTTTTAAAAACTGAGAATAAAACAAGCAAAGAAATATAGGATAAAAAAAAAAACCTATACCATTTAACTGCATACAAGATTAATATAAAAAATAAAATTGAAAAATTAAATCAAAATACAATAAGCATTAAAATCCCAGCAGAATAGAGCAGTTTTATTTTTTGTTTGAAACAAAACAAAATAGGAGCCCAACTTCTCATGGATGAAAGTACCCTCATGGTGGAGAACAAGCTATTGTATGTCTGATACAGATCTTAAAGAAACCTGCCATGGTTGGATCATCATAAGAAAAAAGACTAATGTTTTCCCAGAAACCAAGGAAGGAGGATGTTAATAAAAATGCTGAAATTATTATTATGGTCACTTAGTAAAGACCACCAAAAATGGAAGGCATGGAGGGGGATAAGAAGAGAGAGAGGGAAGAGATTGCCATGAAACAATCAGCTATCAATACAGAAATTCCCATGACTTAGTTCAATGGAAGGATGTGTGTAGGAAAAGAACCACTCAAAGCAAGAATCAAGGTTTGGTTAGGCAGTTTCTTTCCCACTGACTTAAGCTTCAGGAATATGAATTTGATCCAGGAGCCTGCAAGCAGGTCAGAGTAGTTGTGCAATAAATTCATGTTTGAATTCTTGCGATGGCCTGCCCTTAAAGACACCTCAAAAGTGGAGCTAGTTCAGAATATTACCTGGAAGTGGGCTGTGAGGTGCTTCAGATTCAAAGGCCAAAAGATGCTTTTCTCAACCATGGCAGCTTTAAGATGTGTGGACTTCACCTCCCAGAATTCCCCAGCCAGCAGGCCAAGGTTGAGAAACACTGCTTTAGACTATTAGCCTAAGGCCAAGGACCAATTTCTGTCTTTGTAAGCTACTCTGGGAACCTTTTTCAGCTGAAGCGTGAGATAAATAGCTCCTGCTTAGACTGAAATGACAGGCTGGGGGTTGAAGTCCAAACATCTGAAAGTTGCCTAGGTTGAAAAGCACTCCTTTATATACTTTAGACACAGGGACACTTATGTAGCACCTCTCTGGAACTCCTTAAAGGACCCCCCCATCTCCTGGGACTGGGTGGAAGCTGCTCTGTGATCCCTGTCAAGAGGTCCTTGGTTTTAAGGTGTAGCAGTGAGGTGCCAGATTTGTGCCCCTGTCTTTCTGCCTTTGAATCTAAAGCACCCCGCAGTCTTAATCCAGAACACCTTCAGAGACATGTGTTGGACTTCTTCCAACTTGCTATTTGGAATACTTTTCCCTTGGTATAATCAGAGTAGGTCCAGCATTATCTGCCTTTTCAGTGAAGACCTGGCATTTTACTCTCACACAAGCCACTTAGTGACTACAGCTGGGCCATGCCTTTAAATGCCTTTGTCCATGTTACTGTGTTCATTGTTTATGTTTTACGTTAGTATTTATTTATTTATTTATTTATTAAATTTGTATAACCGCCCATCTCACAAATGTGACTCTGGATGGTGTACAACAATCAAATAAAAACAGCAATTAAAATAACATTCATTATAAAAACATAAAATAATAATTATTAAAATTAAAATATATTAAAAACAAGATATAGAAAGCATGGGCATGGAGAGAGTAAAGGTATCAATATTGGAGCCATCTAAAGATGTTATTGGTTCCCTGGGACCCCCAAACTTGGTGACATAAACAGGTCTTGAGGGACTTCGGGAACATTAACAGGGATGGAGCTAACCTAACTTTGGGGTGGGGGGAGAAGGTTCCATAAGGCAGGCACCATGGCGGAGAAGGCCTGCCTCCTGGGACCCACCAAATGTAAGTCCCTGGCCGATGGTACTCGCAGCATGCCCTCTCTGCCTGATCTAATGGGATGGGCTGATGTAATTGGGGAGAGGCGGTCCCTCAGATAACCTGATCCCATGCGGTGAAGGGCTTTAAAGGTTAAAACCAGCACCTTAAATTGGACCCAGAAACAACTGGCAGCCAATGCAGCTCGCGGAGCAGAGGTGTCACATGTGCTGTTCTGGAAGTACACATAACTGCCTGCGCTGCTGCATTCTGTACCAGTTGAAGTTTCCAGATACATTGCAAGGGCAGCCCCACATAGAGCACATTACAGTAATGCAATCTGGAGACTAAGGCATAAGTGATTGTAAGTTACTTATTTTACTTTATTTTATTTCTTTACCTTGCTTTTATGATTTGTATCCCACCACAAGATTCTCCTGGATAGAGGGCTGGCTATAAATATTTAAAAGAAATGAGTAAATCAATAAGTGTTCCTAAAAAAGAGTGAAGGTGGAATCTGAACCAGCAGTCTCTGCAGATTTTATATCTACTTTGGCTGAAAGCAAATTGGCTGAAAGCCCAACAGAGCTTACTCAAAAACTGATTATTTGCCAAATTAACTGTGCAGGTAACTCAGAGAGTTTGTTCTGGGCTATGGATCATCACTACACAGTTTTTGAGAAGAAAAACTAGAGCAAAAAAAAGAAAAAAAATAGAATAAAGGCAAATTATGAATCCTTATATGAATTGAGAGACTGTCCCTAAACCTGGGGCTGGGGCAGGCTGGGGGGGTATTAGTCCTAATAGACAAATCCTGTCACCATTGCTGCTAGTCTTTTCCAGATGAACAGATGGCGCTAGTCTGAGAAACAATTGAATTCTGTTTCCACATACCTACATCCTTGCCACTCATCACGTTTCACAAAGAACATCTTTTTGTGCTGTCAGTACAGCAAAACATTTGCATATTAATTTCATTGGGTGCATTAGTGCAAAACTTTAACTCACCAAAAAAAAACAAAAAACCTCAGCCATGGTTTTAAAAATAATAGGTAAAGGATGTCCCTTCTTTTCCTCACATATTTAATTTCTGTTGTTTTGTTTTCTACTGAAAACAATCAACAACACAGAATCTGTTGGAGAACAAAGCAAAAGCGTATTCTAGAAACCGGTCTGTGGAAACCATTAACTAAAATGACTGAACCAAGTGAGGGGATGCATTTTACTTCCTCCACCCACCACACCAAATGCGTAAAAATTGGGCAGTCTTTTGATGAGCATATTATGAGTGAAAGTATTTCACTATGCAAATTAAAAGTAGACAGATTGTCATCACTTTCTGCTTTTATCTGATTATCTGATTACAAAGCCAAATCTTATCAACTAATAGTGTGGTAACATTATTTCATTGCCCATATGATATTTAATCCCAGCTAAATATTGAAATGGGATTAAATATTTAAATAGTATTAAATATTCTTTTATATTTGAAAAGGATCGCACATTGGTTTAGTTTAAGAGAAGAATTAAAGTTGTTACAAATTCACTCTTGCATCCAAAAGCATCGAATTTATACTATTACTAAGGATCTCTCAGCAATTGATTTTTTTTTTTTTTGCTCTTTTGCAATTTTTCTCTTTTATATTGTCTAATGATATGTGGATCAGTAAAATGTGGTCTGTTTTATTGTCTGCATTAGTATAATAGTTTTGAGTTCATTGGGGGTTTTAATGGATTTTCTTTTTAAAAAACTCATGATCATTTACATTTGCAATTTTCTCTAACCTTAATATAATTTCCTCTAATTTTTGTGGTTGCTAATGTAAATTCCACATGAAACCTCTGTTTGATACTCAAACTCCCCTGACATCAGTCAGTATTTATTACATAAATTTCTTCAGTATAAACCTTTTAAAACTTGAGTAGTATTTATTTATTTATTTGTTCCCATCTTTGCTACTGTTCCATGGAAGTTGCTAGGTATTACAAATGGGGAGGAAGGAGTAATTTAAAACCTCACCAACAGACTTTTTATTGCAAGTGTTCTCCAGAAAAAGTTATTTATGATAGACTGCCCCCAGTCAGATTGTCTGGCTGAACCTTCCAATCCATCCTGTCTGTTCAGCTAGAGAGTTCTTAGCCTTTCTTCCTCCTTCACCCTTCAGCATAGCCCTCGGAAAAACAGAAAGGAAGTCACTTTGGAACTTCTGCCCAAAGTCATAATGCAGAATTTAACAAACTTTGTGTCAATCCTGAAATACAAGGGGCAGCTGTGGAACCATGAAGCTTTGAACCACCGGAAGGGGAAACTGCCCCTCTTAAAACAAGTAAGCCAAATCTCAAGATATGAAAAGGAGTTTATTGGGGACAGGAAGACACAGCAAAAACAAGGAAAAGCACACCTGAGTTCCAAATAAAATCAATATGGCCAGCAGAGCTGAACTAGTGACTTATCTCCACCTTATAAAAGTAACACATTTGGTTTCAGCACATGTTCAGAGTTATTGCAGAAAGAATGATTAAGCATCTGGTTCGTGCTTGGTGATTTCCTTCCTTCCTTCCTTCCTTCCTTCCTTCCTTCCTTCCTTCCTTCCTTCCTTCCTTCCTGTTCAGTTTTATAAAATGTAGAAGGTGAATGGAAACCAGCCTTGTTGGGAAGACTGATCTTTCATGTTTCCCATCAAAGAAAAAGCTCCATCTCTGATGTCCTGGGTCTAGTCAGCAGGTTAGAAATGATTTAGTAGTAAAAATCTTCTTCCTAAGGACTAGGACTGGGCAGTGATCTGGGTTTGAAGAGTAAAATTTGATTCAAAGCATGTTTAAGTGCACATATTGTGCAACCTTTTAAATGAAAAATCTGTTTGGTGATATGAATAGGTGGGTGGGAATGAGATGAGAAAGGCTCAGAGATGAAAGGTATGGTGACTGATGAGTAGCTGCTTAGAAAAAGATCTGGCATTTTTTCAAAGATGGGATTTAAATATAGGTTTTTACAGCCAAAAGAATAGAGATAAGCACTGGCCCATGCCCTTCAGTTCTGTTGCTTGTATAGGGATATTCATAGAACTCCGAAAGCTCCCTGATACCTAAAATTCTGGGAGTTCTGAATGATGCTTACATAAAATATCTACATACAGATAAAGTCCATACAATCATGTAGCAAAATTTTGTCTAGCAGCATGCGGAATGTGATGCACATATGAGAAGAAGCCAAAATTAAGCAAGTTAAGGATTACTGGGTATAGTACACAGGTAGTCCTCAACTTACGACTATTCATTTAGCAACTGTTCAAAGTTACCACAGTGCTGAAAAAAGTGACTTACAACCAGTCCTCACACAACTGTCACAGCGTTCCTATGGTCAAGTGATCAAAATTCAGGTGTTTGGCAACCAGCATGAATTTATGATGGTTGCAGCATCCCAGAATCACAGGATCACCATCTGCAACCTTCCCAGCTTCCAACAAGCAAAGTCAATGGGGAAAGCCGGATTCGCTTAATGACTCTGATAATTCACTTAATGACCATGGCAAAAAAGGCCGTAAATGAGGTGTGACTCACTTAGCAACCACCTTGCTTAGTGACAGAAGTTCCGGTCCAGCTGTGGTCATAAGTTGAGGACTACCTGTATTATTCTTATTGCAAGGAATATAAGTATTTGCAGTGACTCGCATTAAAGTAATTGATCAATGGATTAGCAGAGACACATCTTAAGTATTTTAATATTATATTAGTTTATCAAATGATATTTTAGTTTTAAGTAGCTTAGCACATTAATATCATGTTATTCACTTAGTATTTAAAATTAAAATATTGAAATTTAGTATTTTAGTTACATTTTAGTTTATAATTTGGTTTTTTTAATTAACTTTTTAGAATTCCAGTACTTAAAAATATTCAGTAATGTGTTTTGGTTTATTCCATTTTGCTTTTCCCAATTTATTTAAAAATGTTTTATGTATTGTTACCTGGGTTCTATCATCCTCTCACCAACCTACATACAGTATAATACTGAATAGTAATAAATATGAAAACATGTTCATTGTGATTATTTATGAAGATATACTTAAAGAATTAGTGTGGGATACAAGGGTGATGAGAGATTTTGAATGTGGGGCACACCATTTTTTGGTAATGTCAAGGGTGAATCTTGAGGGAAAAAAAACTGATGTGGAAGAAAAGGAAGGAATGTGAAGAAACTAGAATGCTAGTAGATTGACTGAAGAAAGAGGAAGTATGTGTCCTATATGCAAACATATTGGAAAAGAGATTAATTTCCAGAAAAAAGGAATGGAAAGTGGGCATAAGGAAAAAAGATGTGAAAGCTGCTTGGAATGGTGAAAAGAATTGTGTTAAAGAGTGTCATAGAAATATATGGAGTTAATGGGAAGTATGAAAAAGAAGTTATAAGTGCTATGAGAATATTAAATATGATAAGGCTACATAAATGTTAAAATAGAGGCGGTTTACTTATGGAGTGTCTATGACATTTATTGTATGTGTGAAGACAGTATTTCTGCACCATTAGAAAAATCTTGTTGTTGTTCCCCTTTGCAAAGGGAAAGGTGGCAAAAGTAAAGGGAAGGCTTCTGATTGGAAGGATACAAGAGGTGAAAATGACAAAAATTTGGGATATGCAGCACAGCTTGATACCAAGCAAGGGGCATGCAGATGTTAGTACATCCACAGGTCTTTATATGAATGTGGAAAAAAAGCAATGTGTTTTACTTTTGCTGATTTTCAGAAAGTATATGATAAAGTGAATAGGTTTGAATTATGAAATGTTTTGTGTGAATAAGGAAGTGAAGTTCTGTTGCTCAATGAGATAAGAGCAGTATGTCAGGGAAGTAAAGCATGTTATAAGAAATAATTGAAATGCTAAATGAATAGTTCATTACTGACTGGGGAGTGGGGATATGCCCTTAAAGCATAATGGGTCTTGGGACTGACTTTTAGAACAATCGTCCAATCTTGCTTTCTTTTCTTTTTTTCCAGTTGGGAAGCATCCCTTTTTTTTAAAAAAAAAAAAAACCTTTTGAATTTTTCATTTATTAAAGTGTAAAAACCTTAACATTAACATTTTTTAGTAAAAGAACACTTTAATGTGTATTTGTGTGTACACAATGAATAGCCATATAACTATATAATTATTATATAAACATCTGTCATTTAAAAAAGAAATCTAATCTGTTATATAAAAAGGCTACACTACACTACACTTGATCTCAGCCAAAAGGCTGAGAAGCGATATATAAAAAGGCTACAAAGTGAAGAGGCGAAAAAGGACAAGAAAAATAAAGTGGAAAACCCCTATACAAAATTATCTAGAGTAGGAAAATAAAACAAGAGAAAAAAAAACGTGAAAGTAGGCTGATTTTTTTTTTTAATGTATAATTGACATGGCTTTATAGGTAGTAACCTATCTGTCAGAAAGTTTGGCTCCCACTGCCACTGCTTCATCCAAAAGTGGGGAAGGGAGTCAAGATGGTGACTGTGACCAAGTGATTGAAGCCTCTGAGGATTTTGATATCTTCCACTGAAGGTCAGACACCTCACAAATATCATTGCTCATGATAACTAATTCTGATTTTTTTAAATTGCAGAGCTTTTTTTCTACTTAATTATTGCATTTTTAAAGTTATATCTACTGCATTATTACTGCTCTGATCTAACCTTGTCTTTTGTACTTTTCTCAGTGTTGGCTCTTACAATGTTTTATATTATTTTTGTTGAGTTTGTATTGTCTTGATGTAATCTTATGTTGTTTACATTTTTTTAACTGAATGTATGCCATGTAGAAAATGTAAGTTATTGGACAACATAAAAATAAAATGGATTAATAAGCAAATGCATTTTTGAATGGTAATGAATTGAATGCATATGTACAACCTACACACACACACACACACCAGCATTGAACATTTAAAAGTAATTATTACTGTATCATTTTCTTTTAAAAATCTTTCCAACATTTAAAAAGTTAATGACTATACTTCTAAGCAAAATAGATTCTCTGATGGTATCAGCTTTAAGAAACTATACCTTAATTTTCATTAAACCAGTATATTGAATGGGGAGAAATCTTACCCCAAGAGGTTCAGTCACTGAAAGAGTTAAAGGAAAACCTAAACCTACCCTTTCAATCTAGGTTACGGGCAAAGACAATAGTCACTAGAAAAATCAAAGACTGATCAACTAATTGGGGGCATGGTTTTCCTTTCAGATAAGCTTTTAAGGAGAAATGGGGGACTGCTCTATTTTGGCTTTGTTCCCACTTAAACATTTTCCTGGGGTCGCTGAGGCCAGGTAGAGAATAAAGAAATTGGGTTGGAGTTCTAGCAATTATACAGGTAGCTAAGGATAATGAAACTAAATGCAGTGTAGATCTGATTCAAATTCACCCGCTATGATTTGAGCTGTCGGTATTTTGTTTTGTGTTTGTATTGTGGGAATTCGGCCCCTTCAATATTAATTGTTCAATTTTCCCCCCATCTCTTTTTGTTCTCTTTCAACTCCCTTCTAGTTCTTTAACTGTGGTGTACATAATCAGGACTTGAATTCTTAATGAATCGCTGATTTTCATTCTGGAAAGGAAAGGAACCTGTAGCACATTCATCTCCTGCTTGGACAGGCCACAGAAGGAAAGCAGGGAAGGAGTAATTCCTCCTGAGTAATTCAGCAACTCTGACTGCTCATTGGAAGGATTGATAATGAAGCTCAAGCTCAGATACTTTGGCCACCTAATGTGAAGAGAGGACTCTTTGGAAAAGACCCTGATGCTGGGAAAGATGGAAGGCAAAAGGAGAAGAGGACGGCAGAGGATGAGATGGCTAGATAGCATCACTGAAGCAGTGAGCATGAAACTGAGCAAACTCAGGGAGGCAGTGAAGGACAGGAAGGCCTGGTGCAATATGGTTCATGGGGTCACGAGGAGTTGGACGCGACTTAACAACTGAACAACAACAACAATTCAGCACCAGAGAGAATTTGTTTGTAGTAAAATGGCTGACAACAGTATTGCCAAATAGGCTGTCCTGGTGTCTGTGGGAGGGAGGGGATGCTGTGAGGTTGGGGGTGCAGTCCTATGTGTATATGGCCCATTACAACCAGGAAGGGCAATTATCTTGATTTTTAAAATAAATAAAAAGTGGACTATATATGCAGAATATGGTCACAGATGAAATCATCTGAAGGATATTGTTCTTTTCTCAGCCAGACTTCTTTAAATCTGAGAAGCTTAAGTTCTTACCAGGGAAATTTTCAGAGCAATATTTTGAAGTCAGGCTGTGGTCTTTAATGACTAGGATGCTCAACACATCAGTCAACCTTTCACAACCCAAGACTCTGGCTTCAAGATCTGTTACTTCCTAAGAGTCTAGTCACTGTGTGCAGATGAGTCTGCTACTCTAGTGCTAGGCTATGTAATTTTTGTTAAAAGAGGTATCTAAGTGCTATGATTCAAGATATACTTTATATTTATTAGTAAGTCCTGAGGGACCAGGGACTTACATTCCTCTGGTTTTATCACTTTAAACCTGCCTAATCCATAAAGAAGTGCTCCTAGAACTTTTCATTATTAATAATGCTCTGCAGCTAAATTAGAAGCCTGTTCCTGTAGCCCCAGGGGGTAATTAATTTAGCAGACTAGGAATTTTGATTAAGCAAATGAAATGTCTGACACATAGACTATTTATCAGCTCTTATACTACTGCTATGATTGCTATGAAGGGTAGCTGGGATTTTACTGTTCTGCATTCTGTTTTGACTGTTTGACACCGAGTGTGTATCTAGACGTGGCTCCAGTGAGCTTCAAAAAACAAAATGGCACTGACCTGAAAATAAATGTGCACAATGATGTAGGCCTGCGATTGGGCCCTTTATTCAGTTGTAGATTATGGCTAGGATTTTTGAGATAAGCAGGCAAATTGTGAATTTGTCAGGGGTCAGTTGTGAATTGCAAGCAAAATTCAGCTCCCATAACTGAAGGGATAGTTTGTACTTGATAAAAAAAACAAAAATGGGAAGCAAACAAAGAGAAACACGATGTGTTATAAAACAGCTATGATTCAAGGCTAGGATTTGCTCTGAAGAGTGCTTTTACAAGTCTGTTGGAAAAAGGAATGCTGACCATTAAAAAAATTACAGCTCTCTCTTGAGCTGCGATTGAGAGTTCTGCTTTTAGTTGGTTGGAACAGTAGATAGAAGAGTTGACACACATGGCACATCTCCTTGAAGCAGGAGTGGGAGTGTGCATCTGTGAAAAAGTGGGTTTTAACTTGGGAGAAATTCCAGCTGGGCCTGACACACGATCGCTGCAAAATAAGACATGCTATCCATACAAGATGCAACCAGAAATTATAGTAGAAATTGGAGTCATTACTTTTTCTTTTTACATGCCAATTAGAAGCCTATCTTTTTAAAGCTTCTATAACTGTATGAAAAAGGAAGAAAAACCCAGAAATATAGAAGAAAATTATATAATGCTTATGACTGTGGCAAAGTTTGCAGGAAATTCTCTTTTGAAAATAACTCATGCCATCTATAATACTTAAACGAATAAACTCCACAATGGTGTTATATTTTGCTTTAATTTTCTTCTAAAGATTTTGTTCTAAGGATACTTAATTTTTTTTTTCAGGTATTAAATATTAACCACTTTGTGATGATGTGTAATCCATTGTATAAATAATTTGCATGGACTGCATGAACCCAATAATCTATACATTTGCTAACATAGATAAACTTTAATTTATTGTTGCTATGGTTCAATACCATTACAGTTATTTTCTATGGGAAAAACACTTGTAAGACTAAAGGGAGCAATATAAGTGGAGGACACTTATGCTAGAGGAATAAATTGTATTCTATTACATTAGTACATAAAAGGAAGAGTGTGAGAAGCTAGCAGCTAGCCTGCTTTAGTCCTATCTAGTGCTGGATCCACACAGTTGTGTGAATTCTAGAGTGAGTGCTCGTATTGGTGGTGCAGAAGGCTAGCAAGAAGTCAGTTGTGTGGACCCCTTTTTCCTTTTGCACATCAAAGAAATATCTGTCCAGAGAGGGTAACTTAGCCAGCTGAAACAACTTGTGTGTTGCACATCCTCCACACATGCACTTAGAAGAAGTTATTTGGCAAGCTTTGTAAATGGCATCATTTTATTGTTAATCTATCTTGCTTGCCTCTTATCTGTATTAACCATTAAGATAAAGAGGTCCATGCCAGCTTCATAATCTAAGGCCTGCCAAGTGAAGGGGGAACAAAGCTGCCTAAGAACAATCACTTATCTGGGTTCCTAAGGTATCGACCAGATATTTCATTAGATCATCTGCAGGTACCATCTGCTAGGAACCTGGTCTTCCCTAAAAATATTCTTGGCAGTGACTCCTCTGTCTAAAGTTATGATCAAGAGCCTGACAAGAGGTGCTACCAAGCCATCCCCAGATGTTACTGTTGATGGGCTCTGTCCCTTAAGAAAAGAATAAAAAGGGAGAAAACGCCCCCAAATAGTTTGAACCTCAGTGTACACCCAAAGTCCTGGGAGGGTACTGAGCAACTGCTGGCTTCAGAGGATCTGTCTGCTGCTGTTCTTGGGGTTCCTGCCTTGCTGAAGGGGTGTGCATCAGTATATCTTTCTTTGTTAATTCTCTTAGCATGTATTCAGTAGAATCCTATTTAGCATTTCACCCAGGTCTCAGCCTGTTGCCTTCAGATCCTAAAGAATCTCTTGGTTCCCAACTGGCAACTGGGGTGCCAGGACAGTGTTGGGTGAAGGAAAGTAACCCCAAAAGCTCTATGCTTTTAGTTTTTTGCTTTTTGCTTTGCTTTCATTGTTCATTCATTCATTAAATAAATAAATGTATAAAATAAGTTCATTATGTCATCTTAAGAAGTAACTAGAAATCTGTATAAAACTCTAAACATGACATTAATATTGATATCATCACTATTTTGTATTGTTTGAAAGATAGATGCATGTAATCAATTGGGAAACTACATAGTTTTAATTTCACTCCCATTGTACCTGATGGATGACTACATCAACATATTTATATACATTGAAATTGTTTCTAATTACTATCTTACATCAATTATTTTCCCCTTAAAAACCATAATCTGAATTTTTTTGTTGTATGACATGATATATAGGGGAGTCATTCTTGCTTAAATTTAGCAACACATCTGTTCTGAATGTATACTATTGATTTTGCCATTGCTGCATATTCCCCAAGTTTGGTTTCCCAGTCTGATATTGTCAGCAAAGTGTCTCTTTTCCAATATTGAGCCAAATTTGTCCAAATATGCAGCCATCAGCATATATCTTAATAAATTGTGATATTTTAATTTATGTGTTCTGGAACAGCTCCTACTAGAAAAAGCTCAGGTTTCAATTCAATCTTTTTAATTTTTTAAAAATAAAACTGTGTATTTTTCTAGTACTTTTGAGGGTTTTTTTTACATGACCACCACCACGTATGATAAAACATTCCTTCTATATTACATTTCCAGCATTTTTTATTATATGATTTATCTATTTTTGCAATTATTGATGGAGTTATGTACCATCTGTAAAACATTTTGTAAGCAGATGATTTTCTAAATCAGCAGTTTAAGGCACATTGGTGAACTGAGAGGAAAATTGTTATATGTGTGTGTGTGTATATATATATGTGTGTGTGTGTGTGTGTGTGTGTGTGTGTGTATATATATATATATATATATATATATATATATATATATATATTGTTATACATATATATATATGTAATAAAAAACTAATGCAAACTAAACTCAGAGAGAGAAAGGAAAGTAAAATGGGAGAGTAAAAGTGCAAAGCAAGAAGAAAAGAAAGAAAAAGAAAGAAAAGGAAAGAGTGAAATAAAAAGAAAATAAATATATAAAGAAGTAACTTCCAATCATCATCACAACAAGTATAAACAAGTTTGGTAGCTCTGCACCCCCTATAAGGTTACAAATAGATATCTCTTCTTCCCGTAACCCATCCCTTATCTATAAGCAAATCCATAAGACATCAATTTTTCAATCCTGGTGTCAGCAAAAGGGTTGCCAGAATTTCAAAAAAACATGTCTTATTCTAACCTTGATCAAATAAATCAACTTTATATTCCTTCCTTTTACTTCTGAAAATCTTAATCTTTAGTTCATTCAAATATTGTCATAGGATTTGATCTCTCTTCAATTCTTCTTTGTCCCATCACATTGGCTTCTTCGAGGCTTTAACAAGCCTCTTTTGTAAATCCAATAAAAAGACATTGTCCAGGTCATTCTCTTGGTTTATCATTTGCATTTCCCTTTAATTTTTAAAACTTCAGCCAACTTCTTTTGTATATCCAGTAAAGAGTCCTTATCCAGGTCATTCTCTTGGCCTGCCACTTGTTTTCCACTTTAAATACCTTCTCTATCTTGTAATCTACACATTTTTTAATCCAATATTTCTGATTCCAGTATTTCTGCATCAAGCAAGATTTGTTTCACATCTGTCATTCCATCATTAACATCCTTTAAACATAGTCTACCCAGAGAAACGGCATTGTTACTGATATTGTTGATATTGTGGCTATAATTTCTGGCTCCATTCTTCGAAGACCTCCTTTAATATTTCAAATGTTATATTGTTTTATGTCATTTTGTAAATCCCAATCTGAATCAAAACCAAAGGCAGTTTTTTCTTCTTTTTGCCTGGAATCTTTAGTCCCCTCTAGCGTCCAGTTTAAATTATAAGGTCTCTAATCTCTGTTATGACCTACAGTAGACAAGATAATTCTAGTTCCCATGAAAAACTGTTTATTTTATATAGTTAGTTCCAAAATCTTATAGTAAAAGTTTTAATATTCCAAATATGTCTGGATCCTTAATTCATTTATAACTTTCTTGGTTCAAAATCTTATTTAGCTTTTTGCCATTTATTTCAAATTCTTTAAGTTCTTAAACTTACAGTTATTTTTTCTTTTTGTTCAGAAATGAAGATGAACTCTCCAGATGGCTTTTCAGACTTGTCATTCTGAAGGTTTCTAATAACTTTAAGATAGTTAAATGGGCAATTTCTGAGAGTGATTAGAAGTAAGATCTTTTAAAAGGCTCTGCTGCAGTAGTGAGCTTGATGATTGAGCCCTTTCTCACCCGGCACTCAAACCCATGGGGGAGCACTGTCCTGTGGTCTCGCAAGGAGCAGCTGTCCAGAGCACATGTGGGCAATCTCCCATCCTCTGCTTGTCCAGAGAGGCTCCGAAGAATTGGTCAACTCACCAGTTCTTCAGTCTTTGTCACAGTTGTCATTTCCGCTCTCCACAGAGATGTCTTTAGCTCACCATGCCTCCACTGGAAGTCAACTGAGAGGAAAGTTGTTGAGTTGGAGACCAGGAGGAGAATTAAATATGAATTTGTTACCTTCCCTTAACTTCCAATTTTCATCACCATAACTTCCTTTGCCCTTTTTAATAGCAACTGGAGCATCCCAATATTCTTCAGTGAATAGTCGGCCACAGCTCATAGTGTCAGTGACTATGGATGTGCGGTTCAGTAAAATGTGGTCTATTTCCATGTAAGTAGGCTAGTATTTCAATCCAGATTTTCCTGACCATATCACCTAACATATGGTGCCTTTGTATCATCTTGCACTAATTTTTTTTTTTTTTTTTTGTCTGCGCTCAGTCATTACTGACCCTGCAGTGACTGCCTGGACGAATCCTTGCAGTTTTCAAGGCAATTGTTTTTCGGAAGTGGTTTGCCAGAGCCTCCTTCCTAGAGCAGAGCCCAGCTGGCGAGCGCAGGAGGCGGGGTTTCCGTTGCTTCGCGCCCTTTTCGGGCGAGCGCGGTTTCACGCTTACCGGCAACTGGTCCCGTCTCTCTGTGCAAGGCGCTGCCAGCATTTTTCCTCCCACCGGAGTGAGAGTCCCCATTTATCTACTCACGTGAGTTTTCGACCTGTTGGGTTGACAGGAGCTGGGGAGGAAACAGGAGCTCACCCTGTTAACGCGAAGGCTGGACTCGAACCGCCGAAGCATCAGCCATTTCTGGCCAGCAACTTTCAGCGTCATTAAGCCACTGCGCCACCGCGTCCCCCCTTGCACTAATTTACAGCGCTGTTAAAATAAATTGCTAAGAACCTTTTTTCTTTAAAAACTGGAAATTTTCTGCTTTTATTCATCGACATACATTTGTCCACGTGCGTTTCTTAAAATCATGATTGTTGCTCTTTGTAAACAATGTTAGCATTTTTAGATGAGATTTTAGTAGTTTTTTAAAAAAATAAAATAAAATAAAGGTTAGCTGATCTTTGCTTGAAGCATCCAGGCTGCTGAGACATTCAGTGTCCACTCCCAACACAGTCTATAAGAATAGCAAAACAAAATTACAAAGATATATAAATCTTCATTACAATACATATCACATTCAATTCAGCCCTTGATGACTGGTAAGCAGTCCTGTCTTTCTTTAAGTTGCATTGGAGACATCAATGAATAGCCTCTCCCGGCAGGTACAGCATGATTGTCTGCAGCAGGGAGCCTTTATATGCACATGAAGGCTTTCATGTGCACTGGATCCCTTTATGGACATGAAGGCTCCCTGCTGTAGACAATCTTTCTGTAGCCATGGACAACTGACTGTTTGTGAATGTTATAGTGCAGTTGAAAGAGAGGAAAAACTGCTCACGTCTCCTTTCATGTTGAATTCGACATGTGAATGCACTGCCTGAACAGGGCTTTTGTCAAAAGACAGAAAGAACAGAAGAAACACCACGTACAATTGTTTAATATATTATAATAATAAGACTGCATGAGCCACTCAAATATCCTTCTGCCTTTCTTCTCACAGAACCAATTTGTATTTGTTAACTAGCAAGCCTACAGCTTTATGTGGTGAATATTAGCAACCCCCCTTAGTCTCACTCAGGCATCTACCCATGTAACCATCAGAATAAAATCTGAATACAAAGCTGGTATAAAGCCAGAGGCCTGGTCAAGGATAATGTCATTTGGCTAGCTTGCCATTGCTGACCACCAAAATATGTATCTGAAACCCAAGAAGAGCCTCAGCAAAATCCTAATAACAGATACGTCATGCAATGGTTGAATCTGCCTTCTGATTTTGCCACAATTTCCAGAGTGTTTCCCATTTCTTTTGAGTTTTACAGGTGTTATTTCTAAGTGTATCACATTATTTCAAGGTGGCAGAGTATGTTGCTATTCTTGTTTTCTGCTATAAATCTATCTTTCTGTAGCCTTGCTGGTTGCACCCACTTCCTCATCTGAAGGAGTCCCATGGGAAGAGCTCCTCATGTTGTTTATTCTTGATTGCAGGCTCTTGGAGAGGTGATTTTTACCATGAAAGACAGAATTGCATATCGCTCAGCCACAGTGTATCTAAGCTAAGAGCAAGAATACCACACCTACCCATGAAAATGCCAATCTAATTTCTGTTTCCTTTTTTTTCCCATCAAGTTTAATTAATCAAGAGTAGAATGCAGAACATATTTTTGGCGAGCATTAGGTTACGTGACCCAGATGCAATGACATCAAGCTACTGCTATCAGTAAATATAATGATATTTAATTACATATTTGGTGAAAACCATCAAGTTAGGGAACTTTCCAGGAGGTTATTACAGACTTCCAATGTATTGGGAATATCAATATTTATTTGTTTCATTTTCATAAGCTGCTCAGATCTTAACTGCTTTCCCTCACTGGATAAGGATTCTATCCTAGAGTTATCTTCTTCCTATATAATGAGTTGATAAGATGCCCCCTTTCTCATTTGGAAAATGTTTACAATATCCTTACTGAACATATATCAACCAGTGCAATTCTGTAGCAAGAACTCTACTTAACTAATAACAAATCTCCAGTGGGTCATGGGAATATATGGACTTGCCATGTCCCCCTCCCACTTCACCATCATGTTTGGTTCAGTTTAATTAATTGACCTGATGTTTCTCTATTCCTGTTCTGAGCCATTGACTGCTGCTGGTACCGGACATAAATATACACCTTAATGAAATCAGAAGCATAGATTTACTGTAGATATTGTATAAAAGCAGAAAGAAGACACTTGATGCAGCTTTCTTCTTTTCAGCAGTAGACTGATGCTTCTTGAAATGCCTATCTGCACTTACAGTGAGGTTTAAAGTCTACCTTTTCCCAGAAAAACCATTGATGGTTGAAGGAGAACAACATTTTGAAGTTAAAGAAATACTGGACGGCAAAGAATGCAAAGAATGTTGATGCAGAGGAACTTTCAATCATGAAAATCACTAGTCTGAAATAGAATTGTCTGAGAAATTCTGTACGACATCTTACAAGTTAGTACTACTATGCCACACTCTGCTTAAAATGTTTTTCACCAGCTGCCTCACTTTTTTTCTGCTGTGTATTTAGATGAATGTGGGACAAGGGTAAATAACATCCTGCATGGTAATATCTCCATTCATGGTATCATCTGCTGTGAGTGATTTAATGCTAATGAGTGTTATACAGCAAAAGAATATTTTTAAAGAATCACCAGAAGCAGATCTTAAGGAGGAAAAAACTAAATATACCCTTTTCAGAACCCTTTGTAAATCAGAATAAAAGAAATTTCCCCCATTGTGTGTTCTCTCTCATTTGGGAAAAAATATTTTCTTCAGCAATTTATTCATGATATATTATGTTTATCAAAGAAAGAATTTGAAAGGAAAGAGGGTGTGTGCAAGACCTGAAGCCTGTATCTGTTACACTCCCCCTACTCATGGAATTGCTGAAGGCCCTGATTTTAAAGAGCTATTCTCTGTGGAATATCTGACATTTTCAGATTTCTAGTCTTTATGATTACATGTTTAGTTTTGCCAAAATTTAAAATGCTGGGGGGGGGGGGGGGGGGGCTTCTATTTCACTTTTTGAAAGAAAAAAAAAGAATTCCTTTTTTGTTCAAAATATTTTTTTCTGTGAGAAAAATATTTCAATGGTTTATTTCAATCTCTTCCCATTTCTGCTCTTTATTCTCATCCAGTTCATTCCTTCCTGCACATTTAAGAGTGGAAGATATGTACTCAACCAATTGACAACTTCTAGTTAGATATGAGTTTATTATTCCTTCCATGATGAAAGGGGCAAGGAAGAGATGTTCAGGCAGATAGTATTTGGTCTTCATTGTGGCTGGATATTCTTCATGAGTAGAAATTCTGAGACTGTAATCATGCAACTGCCTCCAGAAAATGATTGGAAGGTGTGTGAGAAAAGAAAGGGCAATGCATTGCTGTACAGGGGAAGGCATAGAAGAAGAGTGTGAAGGATTTAAAGTGAGAATGGGTATGATTCTGTACAATCCGTTGGTTGTAATGGATTCCATTCCTCAATTACAATACAGATTTAATTCCTAGCCATGCATGTCTATGGAAAGTTACTCCATTTAGCCACCATATTAACCAGGTAATAGATCAAATGAAAGCTGATGTTGGATGCAGTAATAATCCCAGGGAAATTATAATAAATTATCAGTTACTAAGGAATAAAGCCTCTAATGGAACCTGAATTGCAGTAGAAGGTTTTCTTCTGGCCAAAGTAGCACTAGAGAAATAGAAACCTCAATTGCATCAAGCACAAATTACAAGGGATGTTATATTCCTTCCTTTCCCATATGGTGTCTTATTTTACAGTTACCTGAGACTGGAGGGGGAGTCACTGGTGTCAGTTATAAATAGGAATAATCCAGTCTAGGTTAGTCAGTCATTTAACAAAAAAATCAGTCAGAAAAACCCATGTGGCAAGTAATCCTCATATAAAGCAAAATAAGCAAAAATACCACAGATGTTGAGGGCAGAAAAAAACTGGACAAGAACTTGGATAGCTCCAAACAAGCACTCTTAGAAGAATAAAAGAGACAGAAAGAGGTGTAGAACTGTGACGGAAATCCAGGGTTGTGAGAAATAACCATCTTTTGTGCATATTTCTCCATTCTCTATAGTAGGTGGAAAAACCTCCTCATTCATACTTCGATGTGATGTAGATAAAGCATTTATCGCCCGCTAGAAAACTAACTTCGTTGTTAGATAGCCATAAGCCTCTGTATTAGATGAGAGCGTGGGAAAGAGCCCCGGTTTGTATCCCTAACTGTAACTATTGTAAACTGTTAAGTTAATCAGGGTGGGATGCTAAATTGTTAACACCTGTGGAGAGGGGTGGAGGCTGATTCTGAAAGGGTATTTAAGATTAGCCCTGGAGGAGAGCGGAAGGTGCTGAAGAAGCAAAGGTTGACCATGGATTGCTGCTGCTATGCATCACAATAGATTTCTGGAGAAGACACGGTTTTAAGTCTTGCCTCGGCTGCAGGAGGGGACTCGCTCGTCTCGTCCTCTCGCCGACAAGACACATTTACGTAAGGCTACTCAGGCAAAGAGGGCTTACACTCCTGCCTTTGTTTTTATATTGACTGTCGGCCTGTATGGGAGGACTTTTAATTTGCAGCTTATTTTATCTAACCCTTTTGGAGCATTGAGTAAAGCCTTGGTCGAAAACTTACTGCTTGCCTCTCGAGTTACTCTGTCATCACGCTTGCACATAACCAGAAAGAAAAGAACCCAGAGAGAAGACAGGGGGAAATCCGTCATAAGAACATTACAAGAAAAAAAAAAAAAACATAGGCCAAACATATAATTGATTTCACAAGTATTGTTCCATCTTCCCATCATTACTTTCTTCGGATTACAGTTACATGGAGTGGCTGTCCAGGACATGAATAAGCAATCACATGTTACTGAATTTCATTTTCCAATTTCTGAAGAAGCAGGCTTCAACATGAGTATGGTACCATAGGTTGTCTATCTTTTGTTCAGGGACAGTATCCATGCCTATATCCAACAGCCAGCAAAGGATGTAGAAGAAATGAAGTACATAAATGGAATCTCAGATGAGTGATATTTGGGTTTCTGGAGCTAATATTTCTTCAAACAATGAGTAGGTGAGCAAGTGCTCCCTTTGAGAGCCACATAGGGAAACAGAAAATATAAAAACCAAGTGATAGATTTTGAATTGGTGAGGATCAGAAAGAGAGATGACAGTTATTGAGGGCTACTATTTATGGTGGCTGTATGTTACCTCCAGGATCAAAGGCAGCACACACCTGAATTCCAGGTATAGAGAAAAAAACTCACTTTTGGGCTTCCCTGAAGACTTTAGTTGCCTTATGAGAACTAGGAAACTGACTAGACAGGCCATTGGCCTCATCCATAGGGATGCTTAATATGTTCATCTACGTTTGATGTGCACCTGATCATAACACTGCAAAAAGCAATCTTGCCGAAATTATACATAGGATTCTATCAAGATTCTTCTTCTCTGAGGTTTAATTGATTCATAAACATGCTCCTGCATGCTGATAAACATCATGTAAAGATATTCTTAATGGAAATATTTCTTTCTCTTTCCCTACCTAATGTATATGACTACTGATAAAATATTTTGTGAAAAGAATCTTGAGGCAAGAGTTCTGATACAGTGAGTTTGTTATTTTTTGTCTGTGTTCATCCAAGGGAGGAAATAGTCAACTAAAAGTCTTGAAATACACACTTACCCAAATAAGGCACAGTTCCATTTTGGAGACCCAATCAAAAATAAAGGTAGAGAAAATGTTACTGTTCCCAAAATTCTTCAAAGAAGGATTAGAAAAAATACAGTGGAAGATAACTGTACAAATTAATTTTAATTTTGATAGCTGAATAGTGTCCTTTTGAAGCACAAACTTTAGAGAAAGGGTCTTACTTCTGTACTCTTTGGTGAGTTCTCCCAAGTGTTGGGACCACTAAAAAAAATGCTAGAATGGATGGACTGGTTCTTTATATTTGCATATTCAAGGATACCATTAGGATGTATCCTAACCTAAGTGACCTTAATCTATAGGTGGAATCAAATTTTGTGCCATCTCAGCTAAGTATTCACTTCATTTACCTTCCTCCACAAAACTCAATGTGTTTTTAAATGAAAAGCAAGCTGATTCCTTCATCATCACAGTCTTGCTATGGACTGCAGTTCTTATTTGTGTTCAGGAGAATGACAGAATGCAGGAATTGGTTTTATTTATTTATTTTGTCCTGCTATTGTCAATCTTCCAAAGGAACGATAAAAAAATGTAGCCTCTTATAGCAATAAATTACTGCCCTTAGTCACTGCATCAGCACTAACATTTATGTTTGTGCTATTCTTACACATTATTGCTATTTATAAACAAAGTGTCAAGTCAATTCTTGTCTTTAGAAATGCAAATGAAATCAGTTCCTCTGGCCCTAAACAAAATCTTTTGTTCTGTATGTTTGATATTTACCCTTCACATTTTATACCAGAGGACTTTTTTAACCTAGCCATTTAAAAGCAACTGTTGCACTCCGTTAAAGGACATATTTGTTAAAACATTCATATAAAAGGATTTGTGATTGAAGTACAGTTTTGATATATTTAATAGGGCAGAAAAGTACCAGTCTTTTTTCAACAGGAGATTGTTACCTATATAGCAAAAATACAATGATTGTATTTGGCCATCTACTTTTGTCTGGCCATTAGAGGTTTCCTTCTTTTATTTATATTTTTAAGATTTCCAATATAATTCTGTTGCATTAACTTCTTTTCAGGATTATAAGTGATAAAAGTAGCAAAGCTTGCCAAGGGAATAAAAGGTCTGTACAATGCATTGGATTCAGTTCTGAAAAAGAGCTTCTGAAGGCATGTGAGCATGAATGCAGTGCTTGTCAGTGACCTGTTGAAGTGGCTATGGGTTTCCAGGGCCACAGGGCTGGAAAGACATCTCTGTTTTAATAAGTTGATGACAGCACTTTGCCAGTCCTCATCTACGTGCCCAACCACAGTTTGGGTATTGAATCCAAAGCATGATGCAGCCC
Organism: Liasis olivaceus; assembly: GCA_030867105.1. Taxonomy (NCBI): domain Eukaryota; kingdom Metazoa; phylum Chordata; class Lepidosauria; order Squamata; family Pythonidae; genus Liasis; species Liasis olivaceus. Next base: position 65,846,227 of record CM061351.1, read on the forward strand.
TTGTGAATAACATTACAACAGCTAAGATATCAGATGGATGTCCATGTGTGTGTTTGGGGGGGGGGGGGGGGGCAGGGAATGTATTACACAAAAGCTTCAATAAAGCATTTTTGTTTTGTTTTTCTTCTCTCTCTCTTTCCTTGTTTAAAAGCACACAAACAAAATATTCTCATATCTGGGCCAAGTGACCATTAGATGGTGGCAAAGACAGAGTTTTCTGTATCTCTTTCCTGCCATCTACTGGTCACCTGGCCCAGATACAGCAATGGTATCCTTATCATAAGTGGTTTGTAATGTTATAGGAGGACAGCTGTTTTAGTCCATGGTGGCCAAAAAAAAAAAAAAAAAATCAGAAGGAGACTAACACATTTTATTAAAAGGCATACACTTTTGTGAGCTGCAGCTATACTGATTTAGGATTTAAATTGGGGTAAGGCGGGAGGGAAGTGAGGGAGTATAGGTTGGTTATGCAGATGCAGATTACATGTGAGACAGATTACAAGTATCTTATCAATTAACAATTTAATGTGTCAAAAAGCCACTTCATTTGTGAGACCTCTGAGTTAGCCTGAAACTTTTTGATGTGAGTTCAGCAACCTCTTGTGCATTGGTGTTGTTGAAATCCCACTTTTCCAAAACAGTCACTTTAAGGTCTGCTATAGAGTGTCCTGAGAAGCTGAAATGCTCTGATACTACTTTGTCCTTGTTCTGAGCCCTGATGTCAAATTTATATCCATTAATTATTTTGTGCAAAGTTTGCCCCGTTTGTCCTACATAGAATCCAAAGGGGCATTGCTGGCAGATGATGACATGCATCGCATTGGAAGAAAAGCATGGGAAAGTGCCCTAATCTTGTGTTGTACTTATTGGGGCCTATGATGGTGCTGTTAGTGTAGACATGGAGGCAAAGTAAAATCTGGGTTTATTGCAAAGCCTGGTTACTATGCTGAGAACAATTGTCCTGTTGTTTCTTATTGTTTGTGAGAATCTATTTCGGGCTGGGTGGTTATCTGTATGCAAGTATGGGCCTGCCACCTAGTACCTGAAAAATGCAGTGTCCAATATGCAATATCAATGCATTTGAGTGATTTGAGCAGTGAGCTGTAGGGATCCTTTTTAAAAATTCAGTTAATACATTCACAATTAGCAAGATAATTCTTAATCTTAAAAAAATTAAAAACTAAAAATACAAACTAAAAGAAAAAAAAAGAAAAATTCTACATTATATTTTATACTTATAAATAGTCACTGGTTTACTAACAAATTCACTACTATAATATGAACAATATAAAATATTATTGTAAGACATCACAAAATCTCTGCCATAGAAATACATATTGCTGCATCCTTTGATTAGTAGAAAATATTGCCTTTTCCAAAACAGATAAATCACACATTTCCAGCAAGAATTCCTTGACATCTGAAATAATATCACTTTTCCAGTTTCTCAATATAATTCCTTTAGCTGCTCCCTGATACATGCTCGATACAACTCGATAATTCCTGATAAACAAATTCCAACATAACATTAACATCTTTAACTTTTAAAGATTTTCCCATAAATATGCTTATATACTATTAATACACAAAAGCTGTGAGCTGTAGATGACAACCACTGGTGTTTTGTTTATGCGGTCTGTCTTTTAATAGGTCCTCCCTGGGAATTGATTGGTTGTATTGATTTGTCTATTGATCTTGTTGGGTGGGTAGTTTAGTTTCCCAAATGCCTGGTTTAATCCCATCAGTTGAGCTTCTCTGACAAGTGGGTCAGAACAACTGTGGCTGTAGCATGGAGACTGGCTACAGATGGTAGATTTGGTAGTGTATTCTGCATGGAAGCTGGAAGCATGTAGCTATGTATGGCAATCTGTAAGTTCCTATATACTGTGGTGTTTCTGTGTCCATTGTATAGTTTTACAGTGACATCAGGGAAGTTACCTAAGTCTAGGCTGAAGTGATGGTGGGATGGCAGTTGCTGAAGTCATGATGGAATTTAATGAGATTTATTTCCATGGGTCCAGATGATGAAGACTGCATCAGTGAATCTGAAATGAAGAAGGAGCTTCATGAGATTCGAGTTAAGAAAGTGTTGTTCTAGGTCAGCCATGAAGATGTTGGCATACTGAGGAGCCACACGTGTGCCCAGGGCTGTGCCACTGAATTTTAGCCAAAGGCAAAGTAGTTATGGGTAAGTACAAAGCACACAGTCTGGTGGCAAGGTGTGTTGTTTTGGCATCAATGATGATATATTTGTGGGGGATATTGGTGTATAGTGCCTCAGCATCCATGGGGGCTAAAATTGTGTTGTTTGCCTATGGAATTTAGATTTGTTAGGAAGTCTGTGGTATCTCTTATGAGGCTGGGAGCGCTAGTGACATATGTTTATTCTTTCTTTTATTACAAGGAATGTGAGGGAATGAAGCTGGGGTTGCTGTCTGCATTTGGGAAAAGCAGCTGCAGCCTGGCAGAAATGCTTCCCACCCCCACTTCCCTGAGGCTGTGTTCATGTTTTCTCTCAAAGGACCATAAAAGTTTACAGCTCCAGCAACTTGAAAGGAAATGGGCTCATTCATTCATCCTCCCCACTCACAGTTTACGCACAAGCACCCACACTGGTGTCCCAGGTGTATTTTTAGGAATGTGCCAACGTCCATAGGCAGCCTCACCCCACCCAGCCTACAAAAACAAACACTAAGACAGAGTGCATGTGGGTGTGCAGGAGAAAAGGAGATAAGAAAACAGCAAGCAAATGAGGAAGCAGAAGGTGACGTCTGGAAATTGACAACTATTACAGGCAGGCAAGAGGGCTATCAGTCAAATGCCAGAACCACAAGCTACAGTAAGCAGCATATCCTAGTGGGGTTCCAGCCTGGAGCTTGGCTTGGGAGCTTAGCTGGAGTACTCCAAAGCAACACTGCTTACAAGCAGAAGTTGGAGCTTGGCCTGGAGCTCAGCTGCAACTAGAAAAGGAGCAACCACACTAAGGCAGCATCTCATCCCAACAAGTGCAAGAATGTTTGGAGGAAGGCAAAGGTTGTAGACTACTTTACAGACTTTGAGACTTTTGTTTTTTTTAAGAACTGAGCATTAAAGATGCATTTAGTGGCTACATCAGCTTGCAAGGGCTAGGAGGGTGGAGTTAACCCAGAGCAATACCCCATTCTGGGGAAGTCATGTGCCACAATAAAGCATTGTGTACAGTTATCTACTACACTGTGGTGTGCCCAGTCCTTGGAAAACAAAGAACCCTCACAAGGAATAAATATTTCATATTTAATTAGCTGCAAGATGCTATATTTCTTAAAGGATCTTTTGATCCATTTTCTAATTGCTTTTGTAAGAAATGCTCTCCAGTACTATCTTGCCATTTATTTGCAATTCACTTGAATGACCTTACCTTTTGCTATGGATGGCATTAATGACTTGTAGGGTATGATAGTAATTATTCTCATCTGGACTATTTGAAATAGAACAAAATGACCTAATTAAGTGCAGATTTCAAAAATGGTTTTATAAGCTAGCTGAGCATTAATTAGACATGTGCTTTATTCCTCAATCAACAAATAAGTTGGAAAAATCAGCTAGGAGATTTGGCCTGTGCATGTGTATTGTGGGGGATGAAGGTTTTACTAACTGAGTTTTAAGTAAAATACAGATAAAGGACAATTGAATCTGGATCACTTGATGCTAATTGTCTAGTGATTATTTGCTAATATAATGGAGATGCACATTCAGTCATCTACACAGTGCCTTATAATATGATTTAGATCTAAATCAAGTCCCAATGAATTCAAAAGTGACTCTGAAGTTAGTCCTATGTGTAATATTTATTCAAAGACACAAAGAGCTATCCTATTTTAAGGTGGCAAGGACAGGCCTCTCAAACATCAGGGCTTCCTCTCCTTGACACTCTTTCCAAATTTTTCAAATTAAAGTCAGACAGACCACTCTATTAGGTGTATGATCAAATTTAATTATTTGTTTTTAATATCTGAAAAAGAATTACAAGTTAACAAGTCTGGTATCCTTGTAGGCTGCTGGGCCACAATGGAATGAAGGGCACTGCTTTCCATCTTTTGCCTGTCAGTCCTAGAATGTAGCACTAAAAGGTTGTAGCTTCATCAAATGGTTATAGCTTGCTGGATGCCACAGTTGACCTCTTCTCCCATGCTTTACCCATGCTTCACTGGGTGACGTTTAAGCCAAGCATACAGTGGACCGTAGCAATAAGCAGAGTGAAAAAATGGAACTACAATTAAATGTAAAAAGGTTTAAACTAACGGCTTTGGAAATTATAATAAAAACATTGAAATGATGGATAGTTTCTGCCTTTTAAGATCAATCATCAACAATAAAGGATCCAGCAATCAAGAAATATGCTGCAGAATAGGCCCTGCAAAATGTTCAGATGCTGTAACATGGTATACCTACAAAGGTTAGAATTATTTAGACATTTTTTTCCCCATGATACCCAATGGATGTGAAAGTTGGGTTTTAAAGAAGCAGGATAAAAAGAGTATTGACATTATTGAATTTTGGTGCTGGAAGAGACTCTTGAGGATACTATGGATAGCCAGGAAAATAGATGAGCAGATTATAGAATAGGTCAGTCCAGAATTTTTACTGGCCCAGACTATCATATTTTGAACACACGTGAAGATCCAGCTCCCTTTAGAAGTCCATAATGCTTGGAAAGGTTGACAGAGAAGAAGACAATAAAGGTTGATAGACTTGGTTACAACTGTCAGATTCACCAGCATGGCACGGCACAGCATGGCCGACACCACTATTCAGTCTCACTGCCCCTAGTCAGTTTCATTGCCTCAGGCGCAGGCAGCAGAAAAGAGGAAGTAGGGCAAACTGCAAGTTAATTGCTGGCAGGTGGCGGCAATTGACTCAGGGCAGGAACGGATATGTTGTAACAAAGCCGGCTTCCCTCAAACACCCCAGGCACCGTCAATTGCAACAACTCGGAAGCACTGCAATTCAGTAGCAATCCACAAAGCAATCAAGGAGCCCCGGCTTGGCCCGCAGAAGAAAAGCCCAACAAATGCAACAATCACACACACAAAGGGCAGCAATCAGGGAGACAAAGAAACCCAGCTGAATCTGCCATTAAGGCAAGGGGAAGAACACGGCTGACAAACTGAGTAACCCAGGGAACCGGGGTAAAGGGCGGGAATGAGGGGTAACTCCTGGTCAAGGGGGGAACCCTATAAAACCACTGTATGTAACTGCACCAAGCCAATCCTGGCTTTGTAACCAGTACACTTTACACCTGAGTAAACTGCTTTTGTACGAGCCTGTGTCTCACCGAGCCTTATTCAGCACTGAATGCAGCATTCATTACAACAACAGCAATGAATGTACAACTGAGAAACCTAAAAGGCCAAGTTGAAGGTAAATTATCTTGAAGAGAATCTAGCTATGCAATGACTAAGAGTTGACACTGACTTGATGGCAATCAATAAATATAAAGATTCAGAAGTTGCTTCTTGCTTTCTCTGAATGCATGTACATGCAAAGCCACTTCACTTCACTGAAGAAAAATAGTAACAAATATATTTAAAAAATTCCCCTCTCACCCCTATGGGTGGTACGTGTCTTCCTCAATCTCGGGTCCTCTACCAGAGGCCTGGGAGTTTGAGGGTTCTGCACAGTATCTTAGCTGTTCCTAGGACTGCACTCTTCTGCACAGAGAGCTCTGATGTTGTTCCTGGGATTTGTTGGAGCCACTCTCCCAACTTAGGAGTCATGGCCCCGAGTGTTCCTACCACCACTGGGACCACTTTGGCCTTTACTTTCCACATCCTCTCTATTTCCTCCTTCAGGCCTTGGTACTTCTCCAGCTTCTCATGCTCCTTCTTCCTGATGTTGCTGTCACTTGGCACTGCTACATCTATCACTACCGCTGTCTTCTGGTCTTTGTCTACTACCACGATGTCTGGTTGATTGGCCAGTACCTGCCTGTCCGTCTGGATCTGGAAGTCCCACAGGATCTTAGCCCTGTTATTCTCCACAACCTTCTGTGGAATCTCCCATCTGGACTTGGGAGGGTCTAGCCCATACACCGTGCAGATGTTCCTGTATACAGTGCCAGCTACTTGGTTGTGCTGTTCAGTATATGCTGTTCAGTGTGTGTGTGTGTATACACATACGCATACACACACACACACACACACAACAAAGAGCAATTGGCATATGAAATACTTAAGAACTGTATGATGTTTAGCTTACCTGGGCTAGAATCTACTTTATCTGATACCATAGGTGAATTGTTAGGCTTCTTATCCTAGCAAAGTAATAGAAATTTCAGAATATGCATCTGAGGACTGTAATAGATCAACTGAGGAACAAACTGAAGTTTAATGCAGTCAAGAAGAAGCATTGTATGAAGGACATAATTAAAGACCCAAGTTTTCAGTTTCTATATGTTAATGCATTGAAAAAGGTAACTAAGAGGGCTTTTTACTAGCTTCAGCAATATTTCATAACAATACTTTTTCTCAGAAAGAAAGAACCTAGCTATAGAAATTCTTATCATTCCCGACCTCTTTTCCATCTCACATCACCTTTACTGGTTTATTTGAGTGGAGAGGTAGTGAATAGCATGTTCTCAGTTACTAAATTATTGCTTCCAATAGGCACATTTGAAGAAAATTCAGATATTTCTCATATTTGTTCTCCAGTGAAACTAGAACTGGAGTGGGGAAAATACTTCAATGTAAGAAGTGATATAATAGGGCTGTGCAAATATTTAAAAAGAAGTGATTTGTTATGTGCTTAGAACAAGTACAAAGCACCTCCTTTTTAATCATTAAAGCAGATGCATCTTCTATGTGGCTGCTTCAAAAGTTGTTCCCTGCTTTCTTTGATTGCACGTCCATGCACAGCCACTGCACATCACTGGGAAAAAACTGTAATGAATATTTAATGATTTGCATTGTTACAGGAAATTCAAGGATATAAGTTACTCATTGCACGAATTTCTATTTGTCTGTTTTTTTCTTCAAGCTATGCTTGCTGGTAGCAATATACATGATCTGGATCATCAGAAATGCCAACAACTGAACCTTTCCCCCCAAATCATAGAAGTCCCCCGCCAATCCAAAAAGGTCCCTCCAAATGAAGGAGGGATTCCTTTATCTCATACATGATTGGCCTTCTAGGCCATAAACGTCCCAGCTTATTCATTTTCCTTGAGGTTTCTTAAGCCTGCCCAGATTTAATATCTCCTTTTTCCAACAAAATTCCTGTGACTCTTACCTTTGAGTAGTGCTCCCCATTAGATCAACCCATCCCACCTAGTCTGGCAGAGAAGGCATGTTGCGGATCCTGTCGGTGAGAGAATGTTGACTGGCAGGCCCTAGGAGGAGAGCCTTCTCTGCTGTTGCCCCCACCCTATGGAATACTCTCCCCCCAGAGGTGAGGGGGGCCCTACCCTCCCAATTTTCCAGAGGGAATTGAAGACTTGGCTCTGCCAACTTGTGTGGGGCAAGGAAAGATACAACCAACCCTAGGGATGGCTGGCATTTTGAAGAAACTCCCTGAGTTTATTAACATCTAATTAGCATCAGCCTCTTGGAAGTATTATATAGGAAGTTTGTTATTGTAGCATATTTTAATTAAATAATTAATATTTATCTATTTTAATTAATGTTTATTCTGTTTTTATTGTAAACCGCCCACAGTCACTCTGCAGTGAGATGGGTGGTGACAAATTTGAAATATAAATAAATAATTTTTAGATTATTTAGGACCTACTGCATTGACTTTTTTACTACATAATTTCAAGTTGTTGGGTCTCACCAAGAATCTGGAATAAGTTAGAACAATTATTGCTGAACAAGCAACATTCCTTCTTTGTAATTCCCTGCATTTTTGCAAAACCTTACATGATAGACTGGAATAAGAAATAAGACCTATCTATAAGAAATTCATGTCATTTATCTGTCCTATTGAATGAGGTTAGTTATCAATGTACCAACAGAAGAGAATATGTGTAGCTCAGGGTTGAACAATGGAGTCCTTGGTGTTCTCTGAGCTTAGTTGTTTTCTTGCAAATGTTTCATTACCAGGCTAGGTAACATCTTCAGTGCTAGAATGGAATGGGGTTTGCTCTCTGTTTATATACAGTGGCATGCCCTGCCAGTGTTAGTGGGGGTGTAGGTTTTATTTTGTTTTACTTTTCCCCCTCTGGTAGTTCCTTGATTAGTGTATTGTTTACTGCTGATTGTATATCTCGTGATAATCTTGGTGTTAATCTCTGCTTATCTGGGTGATGATTGCTGGTGAGGAGATGTTCTGGTCTTTTGTTTCCCAGTTGAAACTATGGTTAAGTCTGTCCATGTGTTGTGAGATTAAGGAGTTTTCAGACTCTACAGCACATCCATGAACACCAACTAGCAGTCAGAAGACATGATGAAAAGTCCTTAATCTCACAACACATGGACAGACTTAACCATAGTTTCAACTGGGAAACTGTCAGCATCTTAGACCAAGCTAAATCGAAAAATGCGAGGGAATTCCTGGAAGCTTGGTATTCTGACAAGGCAGCCATCAACAGGCACATAGAGACAAACAACATCTACACACTATTCAAAAGAGACAATAAAAAGGAAAACAAAAGACCAGAACATCTCACCAGCAATCATCACCCAGCTAAGCAGAGATTAACACCAAGATTATCACCAGACATACAATCAAGCAGCAAACAATACCCTAATCAAGGAACTACCAGAGGAAAAAACAAAACCCACACCCCCATCAACACTGGCAGGGCATGCCATTGTATATAAACAGAGAGCAAATCCCATTCCATTCTAGCACTGAAGATGTTACCTAGCCTGGTAATAAAACGTTTGCAAGAAAACAACCAAGCTCAGAGAACACCAAGGACTCCACAGTTATCAATGTATTCATTTCTCACCTGGGTTTAGGTATTAAGGACTCTTCTGAATATAAGACTGTTAGTTATCAGACCTCCTATAAGGTCCCTGTCTGTTCTGAAATCAACTGATCTGAAATTGTATTCTCTCCTTATATTAGAAATGTAGTAGGTAAAATGATTACTTCTTGTATATAGTAATGATAATAATGATAATAATAACACCTGAAACAATGAAGAAACAATGCAGTTCTGGGTGCAGCTATGGAACAACCCAAAGAAATACAACAAGAATGCAGCTTGGACAAAGGAGGTAGATAAGAATAAAAAAAGAAGCTGAAATGAAAGAACTTGTAGTAACAGCAGAAATGATGAAGAAAGAAGATCAAGAATTGGTCAGCACCAGGTGAAGATGAACTGCATGGTTTTTGGTTGAAACAACTGACTGCTCTGCACCCACTCATTGCCAAGCAGTTTAACAATGTACTGCAAGGAGGTAAAATTGAAGATTGGTTAACATCTGGCAAAGCCCATCTGATAATGAAAGATCCAACAAAAGGGGCAGCACCAGGCAACTACAGACCAATTATCTGCTTGCCAACAACTTTTAAATTGCTAACTGGTGTGGTAGCTGATGCAGTCCAACAGCATCTAGTTGAAAACAGGCTCTTTCCATTTGAGCAGAAAGGAAATGGCCCAAACAGCAAAGCAACAAAAGATCAGCTTCTAATTGACAAGATGATTTTGGAAAACTGTAAGAGAAGGAAGACCAACTTGAATGCAGCTTGGATTGATTACAAGAAGGTATTCGACTCCCTGCCACAAAACTGGATAATCAAGTGCCTAGAAATAACAGGAGTCAGTAGAAACATCAGAAGCTTTGTGCAAAGAACAATGGCACAATGGAAGACACAGTTGTTGGTCAATGGTGATAGACTGGGAGAGGTTAATATCAAGAGAGGAATGTTCCAAGGAGACTCACTATCACCACTACTGTTTGTCATTGCATTGCATTGATTCCATTGTCATTGCAGAGTCTATCCCACCTCCTTTACATGGATGATCTGAAGCTGTATGGAAAAACACTATCTGAAATGGAATCACTGCTCAACACTGTCTGAATATACAGCCAAGATATTGCAATAGAGTTTGGACAAACGCACCATTCTTACCATCAACAGGGGAAAAATAGTGAAAACTGAAGGAATCCAGATGTCCTATGGAAATAACATCAAGAGTCTGGATGAAGAAGATCACTACAAATACCTGGGCATCCTTGAGGCTGACAACATCAAGCACACTGAAGTCAAGAAGAAGGTTAGTAGTGAATACATCATAAGAGTGAAGAAGATCTTGAAGTCCAAACTCAGTGGCAGAAATACCATCAAGGCAATTAACACCTGGCCAGCAGTCATTAGATATACAGCTGGAACAGTGGACTGGACTCAAGCTGAACTAAAAGCTCTGAATAGAAAGACCAGAAAAATAATGACAATGAAGCATGCCCTTCATCACACAGTGATGTTGACAGACTCTACTTACCAAGGAGCATAGATGGGCATGGAATGTTACAAGTTATAACTGGAGACAGCAGAATAGAAGAGAAAGAACTGGAGAAAATCAAAAAATATAAAGACCTGCAAATAGAAGTAGAATGATTATGGCAAAAGAAAGCAAAGACAGTATCAATAGTAATAGGTGCCTTAGGTGCAATCCCTAAACATCTGGAGCACCACTTAAACTCCTCTTGGTCTCTCCTTCTTCTTTTTAGTAATGTTTTAAATTAAGGTTTTATGTGTTCATTTATTTTATGTTCTAATGTTTGTTGTGAATCGCCCAGAGTTCCCCCACTGGGGGGAGATGGGCGGTTGAAAAATTTAATAAATAAATAAAATAAATAAATAAACACCATCAGCATGGACAAAATCACCATCAGTCAATTGCAAAAGGCAGCTTTACTTGGAACAGCTTATATCCTGTGACAATACCTTTAACACCATCAAACAACAACATCTGCCTATCCCAGGTCCTTGGGAAGGACTCAATAGATTGATAAAAATGCCAAATACAGTCTAAACATCTGGCTGACTGTGAGACCAACCATAATAATAATTAAGTGTAGAAGTACAACTCTAAACTCTAATTTATTTTTACCATTGCATCATTTTGCTCATTGATGTTTTGTTTGTGATCAATTGCAATTTGGAATTGCAATTCTTTTCACAAATACTACTGACAAAGCTAGCTTCCCTGCAGAATTTATCACCACAGATTGTGTAAGTTTTCCATTTTATCTATATTTATTTAACATTTTTATTTTGTCTGCTGAGGTGTTAGCTGTCTCCCTCAGTTTTGTTTTATTATCATTATTTAAGTCATTCATAACTTTGTTTAGCTGAAGAGTCCACGTTTAGGGCAAATTGCCTTACAAATATCCAGATAGCTGCAATTGCTACAGATTCTTGCTTCTCTGAAACAGTTTCAGGAAAGCACCCTCTAGATCCTCCTCTTTGCTATTGCAAACTCTGACCACACTGTTGCACCTTAGTGCAGCTGTACACATTTTTCCCATCCTTTTTGAATAAGCTGTACCTTTCTTGTACTAGATTCCAATCACAGATCCTATACCAGTTATGGGTTATCAAAACATAATTATCCTCCTGTCTCAATTGTTCAAATCTATCCTTTTTATTTTTCATTCTCTGAAATATTTAATTATGGCTTGTTATTAATTAAACTTGATTCAAATAAACTTTATTAGATAACTATGTAATAAAATATTTTCATTAACTGCTTATATTTTTTTAGAAATACTTTCAAATAAATTGTTAATTTAAATAATTAAAACATAGGGCTGAATTCTGATATAAATTAAAAGTATGATCCTTTTTCTTTTTCTTTATTTTGAGTCAATGTTTTGGCAAGCTGAAATATTATTCTGCAACAATTTAAAATGCTGATATGATATATTGTATGACTTTAAATTACTAGTAGCTGCAGTTACTAGAAGCTGCTGCTAAGACTGCAGAGAAAATACATTACAGGGGCATTTAATCCACGAAAATACTTCTTATTTGGTATTATGAGAAGTAACATAAGGGTGGTATATGTTCTCAAATGTCTAACCTATTTATAAATTCAGTGACTTTCAAACACTTCAAAGAGATGTAGTCATTCAGAATATGACTTTTCTAAAAAAACTGAATTTTATCTTGAGAACAAAATGCTTCATAAAGTGGAAGATGAAGAGCCTGAGCTGAGTGTTTTTCACTCCAGCACAAAAAATGCTAACCCCTCGTGTTTGTTTCTGTAACACCTTGTCCTCAAACTGATAATTGACAAGACCAAGACTATTCGCTGTGGGGCGTTATGTGGTGCTGTTGACACAATGGCTAGCCTCAGCATAGAAAGGTGTGCATCTTTCATGAGGTCTGCTTAGTCTGTGTCATTTCAGGCTAAGCAGGAGCATTTTATCTCATGCTTCAACTAAAAAAGATTCCTAGAGTAGCTTACAAAGACTGAGAAATCAGTCCTTGCCCTGCCCAAAGTCTAAAGCAGTGTTTCTCAACCTCACAACTTTAAGATGTGTAGACTTCAACTTCCAGAATTTCCCAGCCAGTATTTATTGAACACTGTGGTAAGGTTTCACTCACTGCACATCTAAAAGGAAACCCATCGTAAGAAACAAAGGGGGCCTTGGTGGTAGAAACAGGGAATGCTGGAAGAGTCACTAAGTAAAACATATATATGTTTCTATCACCAAGGCCCCCTTTGTTTCATAGGATGGGTTTCCTTTAAGATCTGCAGTGAGTGAAAACTTTCCACAATGTTCAACAAATACTCACTTTTCCTGCTTTACCAGGTGTAAAAGTGAATGCTGAAGGCTTGCTGTAATTAACACCACTTGTGTAGCATATATCTTTAGCACTGCCCCATCTGGTGTGAAACTATCCAGCTTGTCCTTGGCAAATGTTGCTGAAATTGATGACTTCATTTTTTAAAAAAAGGGATATTGAAATTCACTTAATGCAGATTGCATCTATATTTGAAGTAGCTTTTAAAAAATAATGGGCATGTGAGGGGGAAAAACAAACCATCCTTGGTTTGTAAAACAGGAATTGGCAAAAATTAGTTTCAAAGGAGAAAATATGTATCTTTCTTATTTGGAATTTGATCCTTTCTAATTGTATTCCTTTAGGCGGGAACCCATGTTTCAGTTGTCATAGGAAAGCCTATGGCAATAGGACTCCATTTAGTCATACTATTATGTTTGTATATAAATGAAGTCACTGAAAAATTAAATACTAAATATTTCCCCTTATAGCTACTTGCAAAAAATTGTTGATTGTATATTTTTAATAAATCAATTTATTATTGATAGTCATTCTTTAAATATATTATTTCATAATTTATTTATTTATTAATTTATTATTAAATGTGTATGCCGCCCATCTCCCCCAATGGGTGACTCTGGGTGGCTCACAATAATACCTTTTCATATAAATATTTATGTAAAACCTCTCTCTCTATATATATATATATGTGTGTGTGTGTGTGTGTGTGTGTGTGTGTATATATATATATATATAGAGAGAGAGAGAGAGAGAGAGAGGTTTTATGTAAATATTTGTGTGTGTGTTTTATGAAAATATTTGAAAAGCAAGAAATGAATCACCCAAACGCCCTTTAATGTATCTGCATATTTTATTTGAAAACATGGTGCTAGTCAGAATGAAATTCTAGTCTTCCTTTTCTTCTTACATATTTGAAGTGACTACCTACCTATGCAGATCTATGTTAGAAAGACACAGTAAACTGCTGAGAGTTTGTTTAAAAAATAAGAGTCAGTTGGGGAAGCTGCAATTTTGAGTGGAACAGTAGGAGAGCCTTTTTCTCACCAGCCATCCACCCCCTCAAAATCATATCCCAGCTATTCACATGCACATATACAGTGTTCCAGTTGTATAATTAGCTTTGGAGACAGCGAGGGAAAAGCCTTGGGGTTACAAGTAAGCAGAAAAATGGACAATAGGACAGTAGAATTGTGCAATGAGCAGACAACTATTACCACCTCTGCTCAAAATAGCAGCTTCTCACAGCTGCTTTCTAATTAAAACACAGAAATAAAAGCCTGTCAGAGCTTCACTGCACACATATGCATATAATATAGTTCACCTACTAATTTACATTTTTGAGATGTATATTGGCTTTTTTACATGCACATTTTAATGTAATCTGTGAAGTTGACAAGAATATGTCTCTTATGGTATTGGCCACAACTTCTTGTCAAGTGTGTACTTGATGGACAGCTCAAATTCTGTGGCTTAAAACCATGAAGAATCATTAAGTGCATTTGGACAAAGAAAGGCAGATTGGCAGAAGAGGAGTTCACCAATGTGTCATCTACACCACATTGTCCAAAGCTCATTTTTATGATTTGCCTTGCCTAGCATTAAGATAACATTCACCCACAATCCCTGCAATCATTGAAGAGGTTATTACTTGGCTGATGGTTACTAATAACGAACTAATGGTTACAAACTTCTGCCAGTTTTTAAAGTGCTTCTATTTCTGCAAATTCCATGGCTGTCTTTAAATTCTGGTATGCCCCTTTGCTTCTCACATTTGCTGATTGCATGCAATGCCTGCCTTTATATAAAGGGATTGGATTTATTTCTCACAATTCAAAAGCTGATTCATATTCTTCACCCCACCCCTACACACCCAAACAACCTGTTGGGCTTCTCTTTAGCATGTTCTGTGTCCTTGGCTGGAAGGCAATTTTTTCACATGCACATTCCAAATTTATTTCCAGCCATCCACATTCCACCTTACATCTTCTCCTGGGAATCCTTCATTATTTCTTCAGTTGTCAATGCTCAGAATTCACACATGCTCATTTTATTACCAGAGCAGCATTCACAAAGAATGTGGCAGCATATTATTAGTATCCAGGCAACACATAAAATATTAAATAAATTGGGCATGGAGAAATACCTCCCTTTCTACATCCTAAGCACTGAATAGTTTTCAGGAGTTATTTGTGTGTAAGTGCAGATCTTGCCTATATGCAAGGTATTGAGGGGTACTGAATTTCTCCCTCTCATGAGCAGAAAAAGATGTTAGAACCATACCTAGTGAAGAGCAGATCATAACTGTATGGAATGTACCAAGTTGCTGTTAATAGACGCTTTTTTAAATCAAGAGATTCTAGATCATGTGAATTTGTCTGATCCAATAAGACCTTATTGTTTAAAGACATGCCTGCTTGCCAAGGCTGAGAGTGGGGTGGGTCTGGAGCCCCTGTGTCTTGTGGGGTTGTTGTTTTTTTTTTTGCTATATGATGTTTTTCTGAGGCTCATGGTGTGTTTTTTTTGCTTGGTTGTATATGTTACCTGGAGTTTTAGGCTTAATTATTAGCATTTTAATAAAGGTGATATTAGCATTTTAGTATGGCATCCATGCTTCCTTTTGAAGTTTATGAAACCATGTTTTTCCTTTCAGCCAAGCCATTTCCTTTGATGTGCAAAAACTAGCCCTTTCAGGGACTGTCAGTCAAACAATAGGGCTGTATTCTGAAGTCCTTGAGTGTTGCAAGTGTTAAAGAAACAAACCCAAGTGGGAAAGGAGGAGATGCCACATATTTGAAGGGTGTCTATCTTTTCTCACATTCTTTCAATGTCTTTTATTGTTTGATTTGTTACTTTCTGACACATCACATATATCGAAAATATATGTATCATTTGTTTCTGTATCCTATATAAAGACTTGACCCCCTCTTAATAAAATGCTTTTTGCTTTGTCTGAAATACTTGTGGTTCGTATTGTCATGTATGTGTGTGTGAAAAAGCCACTTTGCAAAGGTATTGAGTATTTCTCTCTCAAATTCAGGGATTAGGTTCTTTCCAGCTCCATGCCACTTGGGTGCCTGAGTTTCCTAGGCACTTATTTCTTTTCTTTTCTTTTTTTCTTTTTTTCTTTTTTTCATTTTTCTTTTCCATTTTTTCTTTTCATTTATTTTTACTTGTAAGTCACCCAGAGTCATTTGGAGTTTAGCAGCCCTTAAATTTAATAAAATAAATAAAATAAACTTGGGTGGGGGTACCTTATTAGCAAATGCCAATTGCTTCCAGCTTGCCCCACTGGAATCTGACTTATGGCCATCAACAACCTCTATAACCTCCCTTATCCCTCTTCTTCCCCCTCCTCCTTTAAGGATGAATCCTCTATGGCAACTATAATGTATACACATCCCACTCTTCATATTCAGAATATGAGGGAGGCCCTAACTACTGCCCTTCTAGTGCTTTTCTCCCAAGTCCACTCATAATTCAGGAAATCATCAGATGAAGGAAAGTAGTAAGAGGTAAATCTTTGGTGCCATAGGAATGGAATGAAAATTAACTGAAGATACTGGAATGATTTGGATGTGCAATTAATTGATGTGACTTTGGTGAAATTTAAATTCTAGTAATTATTATTTCTCTTCTCTGTATGTTTGGGAGTCTGTGTGAATGCAAATGCAACTTCTGTGTCCTCTTTTTATGGTACAAATATTATTTTTACACATTCTGTAACAGTCCATCCTTCATTTTAAAGACCCTGGCTGCTTAAGGGATACCTACACCACTTTTGCTTTGGATTTTATACTTCCTAACATGGAGAAAGATAGGGAACTACACTAGTCCCTCAAAGAGAAATGGGATGAGACAACACAAACAGCTAGCAAGGCTGCATGGGCCAAGGGGCCTGTGCTTTTCCAGAGATATGATGGTCTTTGCATGGTATCAATTTGTACAACTGATTATTTTATTCCTATACACTCTAAAACAGGGTTCCTCAACCTTGGCAACTTGAAGATATGTGGACCTCAACTCCCAGAATTCCCCAGCCAGCCATGCTGGCTGGGGAATTCTGGGAGTTGTCGTCCACACATCTTCAAGTCACCAAGGTTGAGGAACCCTGTTCTAAAAAACAAAGCAGAACACTGGGAGATTGAGAGTTTTATAATTCCATTTCAAACTCATTTTGAACTGGCAGAGACAAAAAAAAATTGGATAACTCCACTTAAAATTCACCAAAGTGTCACCTATAATTAGCAAATTAGATCTACAAATTACATGTTATAATTTGCTAATTACACCACAATCTCAGTCTGGTATGTTTTCAACCATTTCTTGGCCAAAATGCAATGTTATGTTTTGGTTTCCTCCATTAAAAAAAAACACACACACACACTTTTTTTCATATCCTTCTCCATTGTAGTTAATCATTTATCTTGGAATATTACTGTGAAAAGAGCTCTTTAAAAATCTCACAGCTGAACAGCTGTAGAGGTATGCATGTCCCAGGAGCAGGCTGACCTTGTCTGGGTCAGACCTAGAGACCTCTGGGAATTCCAGAACTAGACTGGGAAGTTAAAAAAATTCCCAGAAGGTGGCAATGGCTGTCAAGTCCTGCAAGGCTGGCAAATCAGGAAACACTTGGATTTCTGGAAAGGCCTTTATTGCTAGGAGGGTAATATAACATAAACTTGAAAGCCTACCCAAGTAATTCCACTGCATGACTTACACCTAGTGTAATTCAGAGTTACTTTGCATCTTTTTCTCACACTTCCCTCTCCCTTTCTCCCCCTTAAGTGTCTTGCTGCCTCCTCCATGTCCCCAAGGACTGTCAGGCATTCTGCCCCAACAGAGTGTATTGTGCCCACAAAAACCATTTATTTATTTTTATTGAAACTATTTATATTGCTGCCCATTTCTTTCATGTGACCCTGGGTGGTTTACAATACATTAAAACTGTACAATAACACACACATAAATTGTAACAACAGAACACACTGTAACCAAGGCTACATAAAAAACTCATATCTGAAATAATTGGAGTTTTCAGCCATGCAACCAGCTCACTTAACATCCTTGGCAAACACCTGAGAGAACAGCCAGGTCTTTAAGGTTTTCTGAAAGACTAAGTGCATGAGTGCAGATAAAGGGAAGACAGCAGACTTAGGGGTACCCCTTTGCCTCTAAAAGCTTATGACAGCGGAAATAAGAAGTTGGCTATGAACAGACTGGCAGAAATGTGACATCTTTCCCATAACTTCCTTTCCAGGCCAGGGAAAATTATCCTGTTGAAAGTCAGGATTCTAATCTGCTGAATGAACAAGAAAGACCTGTCAGGAAAATAAAGTGTGGTAAAAAAAAAAAATGAGTTAAATACAAAATGTTACAAGATGCAAGAGAAAGAGGAAAATTAGGTTTACTGGATTTGAAATTGTATTTTGCAGCTTGTTGTTTGGTTTGGATGGGAAAAAAAAAAGGGTGTTGCTGATAAACAAAAGACTTCTAGAGTTAGAAGACCATGACCTGAGGTTTGGATGGCATGGATATTTATGGCATGATAAAATTTAGGTTAATGTGGATTTTAAAAACCATTTTATTAGGCATGCCATATTGAGAATATGGAATAGATATAAACCCAGGCTGTACCTGAAAACACCTGTATAGATCTCAGCAAAAGAAGCATTTTACAGAAGAGAAACAAGAGGCAAAGACAAATGGTTAATGTACTAGGAAATATTGGAGAATCACCAAGGGGAATATAAAATTAAATCATGAGAGCAACTAATAGCAGAAGGATATAGTTACTAATGGTATTCCCATTCACAGTTATCATAAAGATTTAAAATGGATAAAAAGGCTTATGGTATGGAGCAAAGTAAGACAGAATTTAAAGTGCAATTGTGTACTGATGATGAACATGTAATTGGTGAAATGTATAAACTTTTGTTAAAATTTGAAATGGAAGAACAGGTTAAATTTGAAATGGAAGAAGAACAGGTATTATAAAGTGGGCTAAGAATTTTGGTTGTAATATGCAGATGGATCAATGGGAAATATGTGGTCAAAAGGGTTGAGTTTACATTATTTACATTACAAATTTTTGCTTGTTAATTCATTTAGATATGTTATTTTAGATAATTTAATTTGGCTTATTAAAGTCTAGCAGTTATTGTTACCATACAGTTATCTGGTTCAAACTGGTACTTTAGTATTGTCTCTTTTGGGTTGTCTAAAAAAAGAATAACAGATCTAATTTTATTCTGTAACCTAAAACCTAAAACCCTTTAAGCTTTAAGACCTTTAATCTCTTTCGTTGTGGGTTTTTTGTTTGTTTGTTTGTTTACCATAAACTCTTCCATTGTGGGTTTGTTTGTTTTTACCATGTATAAATAGAAAGCCAGTTTGTAGTTTTTTTCTTGATTACTATTTGACAGCCAACAATGTAAAACTGACAATTCAACCATCATATCACACCAAATCTTCCAGTACATTAGATGTTATCATTTTGTGTTAAACTTGCTGTTAATATATTTTATTATGTCTTAAACGTTTTGTTATAAACACATTGTGAAAATAAACATGAACAGCAGAATACTCACAGAAACTGTCAATTGGTAAAATGATTGTCTCAGTAACAAAAGGGACCTGCATACGAATGGAGAACCTGGATCTTAAGGATCTTGTGTAGTGCCAAAGGAATATTTTCCAGGAATATTGTTCCACTGATCCCTGTCAGTAGAAGGCTGGAGACCAGGCCAATATCACAGAGAGAGGACAGGATCACAGGTTCATCATAGAGATGATCCTCAATAGATCGTCAGCTAAAACACTTTGAAAAAACAGAAAGTCCCAGCTTCTGCCCCTGTGTCTGTAATACAGCCCACCAATTTTGCATCACAGCCCAGCTCATTGCAAGCCTTGTCTCTCCAAAAATGGTTGAGTGTTGCTCTCAACCACCTAAAATTTGACCATCCCTGATGTAAGTGAAGTGTAATCATTCATATATATGGAAGAAAACAAAGTATTTGCTGAACACAGCTGCTTTTCCTCCAAGTGTCTTGATACAGGGCCTCATTAAAAAAGCAAACCTGCCCACACTAGCAAAGCATTTTATTTTTGTTAAACTCAGGATACAACTTTATTAAGATTTAACAGAAGGAGTTTAATAGAACAGTACAGATTAAATTCCTAACAACCTCTGACCTTCTAAATTTGAATACAACTCAGAATCTGTATAGCAATTCCTTAACTACTGTAGTGGGCTGTATTTCCAACCATAGTGAGAGAAGTAAAGCTTTGGTAACATACTACAAAAAAACTACAGAGTAAGTTTATTTCCTAATGGCATTTGGTTCTTTAACAATAGCTGAAGAGAACCAACTCCACTGCTGCTTTTTTTTCTCTTTTTAATGCCTAAAGAGAACAATATTTTCTTCTGTTTTCCTACTAGAACTAACTCAGGGTGAAAGCAGGTATGAAAAGCTGTATGTAAGCTACATCTATCTATCCTGAATTCCTATTGAAACTGGAGTTATGCTGGCTACAACCACAAAAACCTGTTGCAGCATTACTCTCATGGCCTTGAACATGGAGCTGTACAAATTGACAGGAAAACTGTAAAACATATATCCTTAGGTTGTCTTGGAGACTCAGTCCCAACTATCAAATCCAAGCCATTAGTGTCCCAAATGACTACATAGATGACATATTTTTTTCTTTTGACAAACAAGATATTAAATATTTAAATGATAGATAGCCTGAGGACAGCTTACACCAGGAAACAGGGAGGCAATAGCTAAAAGGATTTCTTTCTTTTTTTATTTATAAATGCAGCCTAGGAGAGGCCAGTTTAGTTCCTCTGCCTGGTTCCTGGAAGTACACTTTCCATAAACCAACAGAAACAATCCCCTTCCATCACTATTGCTGTCCCCAAATCAAACTGATTTGTTCCGTGTTATAAACTGATACTCCTTTGTTTCAATACAGAAAGGAGTATCAGTTTATAACTTCCTTTCTTTTGAGGAAGGAAGGAAGTCTAAAAGTACAAGTTTCAGGTTTATAGAATCCCACTTAAACTTCAAGTTTTTTTTCTGGATTGTTTTGTTTTTTCTGCAACTCTTTTTTTCTTGTTTTTGTACAGCCCAGCTATAAAGTACTGACAAGCTTCCCCTCCTTCCATATCCCTACTGGGGATAATTTTTGAGTAAACTGCTAAATAAATTTGAAAAACTAATTATAAAAGTCTGATAAAAATAATTATAACATTTTGAGTAAATGGTTAATTATATATGAAAGATTAATTATAAAAGTTAGAGAGTAGTGACTCAGACAATAGATTAAACAAAGAAATTTATTGAGACATTAAATTTGAATGAAATCGCATCTGAAGTATTTTATAACATTTAAAAATTTAATAATAATGTAAACATGACAGTCCTCATTTATAAATGAGTGGCAACACCGAGTAAGTGGCAGTGCCTGACCAAAAAGCTAAGTGGGATCAGACCTGGTTAATCATTGGATGGGAGACCAGCAAAAAATCCCAATGCTATCTATTAGACTAGGAAATTGAAAAACTGTAGCAGAAGAAGGCCATGGCAACCCCTTTCTATACTGATGCCAAGAAAATCATATTGGAGTGACTGTGGTCACCAGGAATCAAGCTCCTCTTGCAGAGACTTTAGGGAAGATTCCTGAAAATCCAAAGAAATCAAATTAAA
This sequence comes from Liasis olivaceus, assembly GCA_030867105.1. Taxonomy (NCBI): domain Eukaryota; kingdom Metazoa; phylum Chordata; class Lepidosauria; order Squamata; family Pythonidae; genus Liasis; species Liasis olivaceus. Next base: position 65,867,676 of record CM061351.1, read on the forward strand.
ATAATTTGAGTAACATTTTCTCCTTAGAAAAAAATGGGATGTAGTATTCTTCGGCAGGCTAGCATTTAAAAATAATGTCAATAAGAAGAGTTCAAGTAAGAATAGTCATTCCTTCTGCTTTCTGATTGAAATATAGACTGAGGCAGAACATGAAAACATGTAATAGTTTAATGTAGTATATATCAGCATCTTCTAAAAGCATTATGTTAGCTGGTAGAAACCTCTTTTCTCTTATTGGTGGGAGTCAGGCACATATCTGCATGGAGGACATTTCCCCATTCCTTTCCCTTCTCCACAGCTGAGGGCAATTCTGCACTAGATTTTCTACTCACTGAGATGTGAGGAGGTCTAAGAGTAAATTGCACATCTCTATTTCTTCATATTGTGATATGAATATGCAACTTACTCCAATACTTTAGAAGTCTATTAAAATCCAGCCTGAGTAAATTTTGTGCTGTTACCTGGTTTGCAATTTCTCAAAAGGTTTCTTCTCTGCAAAACAGGCTTCTAATTTTCTATCTTATTCTCTGTGTGCTTAAAAATGTTTTGAATTTCTCTTGATAGTGTTTTTTAGCAGTTTTCAATCACTCTATAGCTTCCTAACTGCATATATCGCCTAGTCTGTAAAATCCCAGTGGGAGAATTTCCATCCCCTTGAGATTTACTTGAAACATGAGAGGCTGCAAAGTGCTAGAGAGATTATTGTACAGTGAAAGATATTTGTACATACCTAACGGCCTCCTTTAAGTAAATACCCCACATGCCACCCATGAGGATTTGGCCAATATTTTCTTGTGGAGTCCTTGGGATTCTCTGAGCTTATTTGTTTCCTTGCAGACATTTCATTACCTGGCTAGGTAACATCTTCAGTATACTAGCCAGGTAATGAAACGTCTGCAGGGAAACAACCAAGCTCAGAGAACCCCAAGGACTCCACAGTTCAATCCTGAGCTACATATATTCTCAAAATCCAGTGAAAGAATATTCTTCTTCTCCATTTAAAAACAAATTCCCTTTCATCAAATTAAATGAAAACTGGTAGAAATAAGAGCATGAGGTTGTTCCACACATCAAGACATGTCAGTAATCTCTGAGTAGGCAGCCTCCATAGGTACAATGTCATGGTCTACAACAGAATTAGGATTGCATACCAAGACTTCCACATGGGCTGGTACTATACTGTCCTCTTTTCAAGGTCACATTAAAATGGTCTTCCTTAATTGGTGCTCTTCAATTTTCCTCCCAGCATGATGCAAACAATAATTGCAATGGAGTAACAGAAACATCTTAACTGTAATTTGGCCTGCATTTATGCACTCTGTTACTAATATTTAATTTTAGTGCAGCCAATTAACTGAACAAGCACAAATAAATACTGAAATGCCACCTTGGCTTGCCTTATATATCTAGAACCCAAATGCTTTATCAGAAAGAAAGTATAAAAACAGAAATGTGTTAATATATGCTTTTAAACTGTCAAAGCAACAGATTTTTCTCCCTACCATACCAGGCTCATTTTCATCATTATTATTCTAGCTGATTCTTCTTACTGGGCAGAGCTAGCTGCGGGGGGAAAAGATACAAAAAAAGAATTTTGAAGGCTGTTAGCAAGCCAGAACTATTATGACTTCAGTAGTAGTTTTTGGACTTGTTCTGCTTCCATCTTCGTGGAGATTTTTGAGCTCTGATACAAATTGGTTGGATTTTATTAGGCTTTGTTAACTCCTGCCACAAAGGAAGCATGCTGGAAAACTATTTTTACCTATTCGTGATGCTGCCACAATAGTAAATCACAAGCACTTTAATAAAAATATTGCATGAAATGTGAGTCATTGTTAACACTATGGATTTTCAAATTTGTTAGTGTGTAATGTAGTACTACAAATCCTAAGAGACATTGCAGTGGATAGGAAGAAGGAGAACTTAGGAGAAGACTGGAAAGACCGACAAAATGGAGAACAGTAAAAGTGCTATGTCCAAAATTGCAATGTGGTAGAGAATGCTAAGTCACAACCTCTGGAATCTATAAAGTATTAAAACCAAATTAGGCATTGATATTTTTGGACCATAGAACAGGCTTATGTGCTTACAGTCATTAATACTTCTTCTTACTTGGAGGCTGTTTTGTTGTGACACATTTCATTTGATATAATTGTCAGTGCACTGCAAGACATTTTTGCTTGTTTTGGATGCATCTATGGAGATAATGTCTCAGTCACGTTAATTCAACTTTTTTCCAGTGTTGTGGTATTCAACAAATCCATGCTTTTTTATGCTATCCCAAGAATAATGGAAAGACTGAATGCTTTCATTGCTATTTGAAACAAACCCAGAAGGTGCACATTCTGAAGGGGCAAACTGAAAAAAATGAATTATCTGAGATTTTAATGGCATTCTACTTTTCTACTCCACATTGGCCTTCAAAGGTGGCAGCTGCCAAGTTGCTTCTTTCTTAGGGCATTCTTACTAAACTTCCTAGTCTCTGACTTCATGTGGAGGAAGAGGATTTGACTTCAGAGACCATCATCAGAAATACAAGGACCAAATGAAATGTTATGCTGATATCAAACATATAGTTAAATGACCTAAGTTAAGGACTTGGGGTATGTTGCTGACAAACTGGAGGGTGATAAACTTAAGTGACATGTCAGAATGCTTGCTGTCATCCTTCACGACACAAGTTCTTCCTTTGAATTAACAGGAAGGATAGTAGTGATTTGATTAGACATGTTAAGCATTTAAGTAAAGTTCCATCTCAGCTGGAATGCAGCGAGATAGTACTCCCTGCTCCTTCAGATGTAGTGCCTGCTGCACTTCAAGATGCTGATCCTCTTGCATCACAGCTTACTCAATGGAAAAAAATGGAAGTTCTGAAATGACCTGTTTGTAGGAAGGGTTGGTTTCTCACTGTTTGTTTCTATCTAACTGTAGGAGGAATGACATGTAATACTAACATTCCCAAGAAGACACTGCAGCAGACAGGAAGAGGAAGGATGTAAGAGAGGAGTAGTGAGAGCAATACAGTTGGTCCTTGTTTAATGACCACTTGTTCAGCAACCATTCAAATTTATGACCAGTCCCTGAAGTTCCAGCTGTTGCAGTGCCTTCACAGTCACTTGATTGCAATCTGGATGCTCAGCACCTGGTGGATAATTATGACATTGCAGCATCCCACGGTCGCGTGATTGTGATTTATGACCTTCCCTGCTGGCTTCCCACAAGCAAAATCAATGGGGAAGCCAGCAGGAAGTTGGAAGTCATGATCACATTAGGTCCTCGCTTAATGACCTGCACAGTCCTTGCTTAACAACAGTAACCAGGGGCTGTTGTAACTGCCATTGCCAAGCAGTACAGTCACATGCTGTCACACTTTATGACCACATGGTTTAGTGATGGAAAATCTAGTCCCAATTATCATTGTTAAGCAAGGACTACTTGCATGTTTGTTATATAATAAAGAGTTTTCAGTTGTTCTTTACTCTGGAATCTGGGTTAAGAACCCTTTAAGAAAGAGTATACAAAATTCTGTTTCCTAAAACATTACACATAGGACAAAACAAAATGTACTTCACAGAAAAATACTGTATATTTAACTAAATTAAATCACAATGAGTTTTGCAGTTTTTATAAGTTGAAAATTATCATTGTTGTAAGAACTATAGACACCATACACCATAACCACATACTTCTAATCTTGTAATCTGTATAATCTGTTCAAAGAATATATATGATCTTAGTATATGATTGGGTGTGGAAAACTCTCCAGTTTGCACAAAAATGTTCATGCTCAAAATTCAGTGGAAAGTCTGCCAGTTCAGTCATTTTATATGCAAAGTAATGACTATATCAACTCAAATAACATACTATATCTAAATCATCTATGAATGCAGACCAATGTATTTGGAACAATTTGGGAGAATCTTGGAAGATTAATCTTTAAGGGGAAATAAAGTCATACTAATTTCAGATAGGAAGGATTTTTTCCCTTAACTTTTGAAAGTGTCCTTTCTTTCTTTAACTGCTCAAAAATAAAAAAGTAAGTTCCTTCTGCTTCAGGCAGGTGCTCAGCTGTTGAGCAGAACCTCAGCTCAGTCCTGAGTCAGAACACCCAGGAGATAAGTCTACATCCTGAATGCCAAGCTGCAACTTCCAGATTTTTTTCCCCCATAGGAAGGAAGGAAAGAAGAAGAGAAGGAAAAAGAAGGGAGATATATTAAGCATCATGTAAATGATAATAAGCCTTCACTCCTCTGCAGTTGCTAGAATTTTGCCTGTTGAAAAAGTTGCAGATATTTTTATTCAGTTTTTATATGGGATAAATTCTGCCTCTGAAAAAGTGAGCATGGTGGTAGGAAGGAATGTTGCCACACTTGAGTATACAGTCTACAAATTATTTCCACTTAGATCCATATCAGGGCTTGGCTTCCTAGTAAGATTATTACATTCAGAGAAATATTCTGAAGAGGTCCCTGGAAGTCTGAGAGCAGTTGTATCCTCAGGGTGTGGTTAAAAAAAAAAGTCCTAATAGCAGCCCAACGTACATTAAAAAATGGGCAGAGCCTTGACTGCACCATTGCAGCCACCATCTTGGCTCTTTTTACCACACTCTGAGGACCCCCTGCTTGAGAGGATGCTGTTAGCCCACATGCATGTAAAGGAAAAGGCAGGAGGGCCACAAGGCCTTGGCTGGCTTTGAATGGTGAAGGAGAGGGTCCTCCAAGCAAGAAGAAAAAATTTCCCCCCATGCACTTGGAACCCACTTCATATTTACAGTTCTTTCAGTGGGCATTCTCTTTAGTTTTCTGAGATGTTTAAATGCCTTAATCTAATGGCAGGTTTGTGCTTTGTGGGGCAGAAGCTCCCATGTGCTGCTTTATGAGCACTTGTAATACATAAACAGCAAGACCCTGGGATGGGAATTAAAGCATCAGCAACTGCACAGATGCATCGGTAAGTGTGGGGGGGGGGCAGGGGGTAACCTAGCAACCGTAGAGGGAAGTGCAAAACTTTCATTTGGTAAAAATAAATGCATTCATGAAGAGCATAAATATAATAAGAAACTTTGTTTACTTCTTGTGAAGTGACAGCAAACTCTTTTCCAAGATAACCTTACTTTTTAATCATGATTTGTTCAAAGTGGTTCAAATAGGATTAAATGAACTTACATAGTCAATAGTATTACTCTCATATTTTAGAAGGGACGTGTGACAGTGTGTGGAAATGTCACCGTGAGGTAATGGCTTGTCTCAAGTCATCTCCTGAAGAACTGATAGCAGGGAATGAGATTTGAAACAGGAGCTCCCTGATCAAATGTTTAGTGCCTCAGTGCCTGTCCCTGTTCTCACCTCCTCTGTTTCTTTCTTTTTTGCATGACCCCAAATGATCGATGCACGTGTTCAGTTTTATACTGGCCTCAGCTAAAGCTATTTTATTACTGAAGCATCAAATTAGGTTCAGCACACACTGAGTTAAAAGGGGAATTTAGCTGTGTTTTCCTGGAGTAGAAATGGAGGCTTGTGTGTATCAAACCGTAGACAAATGTTCCAGCACTTAAGTAAAACTTTGTTTATATTGCGTGCCTCTCAACAGAAATTAAGAACTGTGGAAACAATGCACGCAAATGCCTGGCAATCTGCTCTGGTTTTTCTTGAGTGGATATGACAAGCTCACCTGCTGGGGGAACCTGGAAATAAAAGAACAATCTCGCACCATTAATAAAACATATGAGATGGTCAAATCACCGGCTGAGTTGGCCACCAGGGACCCAGTATAATGGCTAACGTTGTCAATGATGGGAGTGCTTTAGCCAGAGGTAACTTTTATGGAGGCCATGTTTGCGTGCAAACCTTCACTTAAAGCAACATAGGCTGGCAAGACTCATCTTCACACTAGTGTGAACGTAACAGAGAAAAGCACGAACCGCATGAGATATTACATCACTCAAGCCTGTCAGCCTTGGTCATGGACTAATGTTTTATTGAAGCGAACTCCTCAGAGGAGAGCTAAAAATTCACTTTACACCCTCAGAGGAATGTCTGTTTTGGTTGCAGAGAATAGTTCCCAGTCAGAAAAAGATAAAACATCACAATAATCTAATAGGGATATGCTTTGAAATTCAGTCCCAGGGGCCAAGTTCTGGGAAGATAGAGAAAGCAGAGATCAAGGGCCAGCAGCCTGCAGGAGCATCAGAGCCTGCTAGGCAAAGCATTGCAAAGAAGCAGTTTATGCATAAGCAAAAGCACACCAGACAGGGAATTCTCCAGCATGAAAGTGAGGGAAGGAGCAGGAAAGAGAACATCCAAGTAAGGCAAACATAGCTTTATATATTTATAGTTAGTGGCATACAAATATTGCAAATAAATAATAAATGAATACTTGATGTTAATACCTTTGGGTTGAAAGGGTCTTCATCAGATCACATTATATTACTTCCTTTATTTTCAGCCTCCTGCAGAGAGAACCGAGACATGAGCAATGACACTGGTCCAACCAGTACAGCCATGCTTTCAACCGCTTGCACCAGTCTTTGGAAATGCTGCCTTCTTTCTGCTTCTGATCCACCATTCTCTTCTAACATCTATTACAATTTGTCAGATTCTTATCCTAAGGATTTTTGAAATCAAAAGCTTTACCCCTTGGATTTAGGACCAATAGAGGAAACCTTCTATCCACTTCCAGCTACAGTGTTAACAACATGCTCTGTTTTTGACACCCCCAGCAGAGAGGCTGCACCTGGCCAACTTTGTCTGATCTTAGAAGCTAAGCTAGGCCAGAATTTATTAGCAGCTAAATCAGAGATCATTTGGAAATCCAAGGACTATAGGCTAGACTGGGAATAAAAATAATTCCAGAAAAAGGTAACAGCAAATCACTGCTGAGACATATCCACAGAGTCACTAGGATTATGTTCACCTTGAAGAAGACTTTTATTTTTTTAGGTAAACTGGTAAACTGTTATTTTAGTCATTACCAAGCCTATAGCAACCTATAGAAAGTAGGCATAAATTTACAAAACAGGGTGTCTCCCTAATTATTCTGCTGGCAAAGTACTGCTTCTTGTCAGCTTTAACTTTAGGTGATGTTATGTTTTTGGTCCTGCAGCCTCAGTTACTTCTGCTTTCTTAGGCCAGGAAGAGGAGCAGATTCCAGCAAATTATCATCTCTGGCTATGTCCTCTTTAGTGGTCACCTCAAGCTTTTCCTGACAGCTGGCTGGGATGCTACTGTCTCCTGAAAGTTGGGATTCCAAAGGATTATTAAGGGACTCATTGGAGGCAAGCATGACTGTTGACTCCCCTTATTTCTGCAGGGCCTCGTTGTGGATAAATCTTAACTTCACCCTTCCCCATTTTGACTTTCCCAGCAGTGGAAATGAGTCTCCATTCCCACCAGTATGTCTTGGTCTCACTGAAGCTATTAAGTTTTCCTACCACGTTGGAGTGGTAATCCTCTGGGACAGAATATTGGTTTAACTAGCTAATAATTTATTACAGTTGTGGACTATAGTCAACCTTTTTAGCTGTTCTGTATTTTCTTTCTAAGGGGTACAGGAAGCAAGTATCAGACAAACTTAAAGGCAGTGTAATAAGTTGCCACTAGACACCTTTCAGTCCATACTTGCTGTTTATATTCTTGCACAAAGCTCTTCCAATACATTTCTTGGATCAGGTATAAAACAGTTAATGAGCTCCCCAGCCCCTTTTTGCATAAGAAAAGATTAACATATTTTTTGACATCACTCAAGGGTTTGGCACATTTTTTTTTCCTAATGAAACCTGTTCAAACTTATAGTTGATAGGCAGGCCACTAAGCAAATTTCAGAGCCCAGAGAGAGAAAGCTCACTACTTTTTAATTTTTTTTTTTATTTAAGCAAACTGTGTTCCTTCTCTCTAACTCCTAGCAGCTAATGTCACCCATTTTGCTTTGTGTGACTTACGCAACAGTTCCTTATCCTTTATAATTAATCTGGAATGGATGAGAAAGTCATGTATTAAATGCAGGCAGAAAACAGCAATTCAAGAGCCAGATAGCTATAAGAAAAAAGGCCAGTGGGAGAAAATAAAGAGTAAATAAATAGCACATCAACATTTTTTATTAGAGTTAAGTAAATATCACTTGGAATGTCTGCAAACACACAGGGCTAGACAGTTTGTCTGAAGTGAGCCTTTTCCAACAATAGCTGCCATTTTAATATTCCCAAACTACTGAGAAGCTGAAGAAAATAATAGGCAAATTTGATAAGTAACATTTATGTGGACTTTTCAAAATGGAAGTATGTGTTTGCCATTTAAAACAAAAAGCTTATATTTCATTCTTAGACTGTTTGAAATAATGTATTGTTATGACAGAAATGATTTATATATTGTTACCACATTTTTCAAATTGTGAGTTAATAAGTAGAGCCACTGTAACACAATGACCTCCTAACTTCAGATCTGATAAATATTTCCTATTATGGTCTTGGATATAATCTTTCCATTTTGATAACAGTTTGTCTTTTGCTTCTAATCAGCATTCTGCTGGTCATTGACAATATTTTCTATTACATTTAAAAAAAATAAAGATCCAAGTTACATATCATATGCCTGCATCTTTTTTTTTACAAAATTAACAAAACATTGCATGGTAAGTGAATTAGATTTGTGCAAACATGTTCATAATATTTATTATTTATTTTTATTTGTATGCCACTTGCCCTCTCAATCCTAGGCATCTTACAAAATACCAATAAAACTAGAAAACCATTCTCATTACAGTGCAAACGTAATGCTACATTACCTGCAATTAACCTGGTTGACAAAGGGCTCCTGGGGAGTGGCTGATTACATCTCTCTATTGATATTTCCTAAACTAAGGAAAGCTTTCTTCTGGCCTAGATATAATAGACTCTCTTTGTCATTACTACAGGGAAGATATTCTAAGACCCCACTGGAGAAATGTGTTTGCCCTTGTGGAACAGGAGATACTGAAATAGCCTAGCACACAGGGATATCCAAAATTTCTATATGCTATCTTTCCTTCAACAATATTCTGGGTAGACAATTTTATATGACTTTATTCTTTTTGGATGTTAAAACTTCTATAACTTAGATGGTAGCAAAATATTGTGCAGTAGCACTGAAAATGAGGAATCAATTACTGCAAGGTCCCTCACAATTATCATCTAGCCTATGTATTACCCATTCTAATGTTTTAATGTAATTTTGTACAATCTTGTTGCAGGTTGTAGTTTACAGGTGAAACTCGAAAAATTAGAATATCGTGCAAATGTTCATTTATGTCAGTATGGCAACTCAAAAGGTGAAACCAATATATGAGATAGATGCATTACATGCAAAGCGAGATATGTCAAGCCTTACTTTGGTATAATTGTGATGATTATGGCGTACAGCTTATGAAAACCCCAAATTCACAATCTCAGAAAATTAGAATAGTGTGAAAAGGTTCAATATTCTAGGCTCAAAGTGTCCCACTCTAATCAGCTAATGAATCCATAACACCTACAAAGGGTTCCTGAGCCTTTCAATGGTCTCTCAGTCTGGTTCAGTAGGAATCACAAGCATGGGAAAGACTGCTGACCTGACAGTTGTGCAGAAAACCATCACTGACACCCTCCATAAGGAGGGAAAGCCCCAAAAGGTAATTGCAAAAGAAGTTGGATGTTCCCAAAGTGCTGTATCAAAGCACATCAATAGAAGGTTATGTGGAAGGGAAAAGTGTGGTAGAAAAAGGTGCACAAGCAGCAGGGATGACCGCAGCCTGGAGAGGATTGTCAGGAAAAGGCCATTCAAAAGTGTTGGGGACTTTCACAAAGAGTGGACTGAGGCTGGAGTTAGTGCATCAAGAGCCACCACACACAGACGGATCCTGGACATGGGCTTCAAATGTCGTATTCCTCTTGTCAAGCCGCTCCTGAACAACAAACAAGGTCAGAAGCGTCTTACCTGGGCTACAGAAAAAAAGAACTGGTCTGTTGCCCAGTGGTCCAAAGTCCTCTTTTCTGATGAGAGCAACTTTTGCATCTCATTTGGGAACCAAGGACCCAGAGTCTGGAGGAAGAATGGAGAGGCACACAATGCACGATGCTTGAAGTCCAGTGTGAAGTAATCCGTGGGATTACTGTGCTTGATTGGCCAGCAAACTCGCCTGACCTGAACCCCATAGAGAATCTATGGGGCATTGCCAAGAGAACGATGAGGGACATGAGACCGAACAATGCAGCGGAGCTGAAGGCCGCTATTGAAGCATCCTGGTCTTCCATAACACCTCAGCAGTGCCACAGGCTGATAGCATCCATGCCACGCCGCATTGCGGCAGTCATTGCTGCAAAAGGGGCCCAAACCAAGTAGTGAGTACATATGCATGCTTATACTTTGCAGAGGTCCGATATTGTTCTATTTCCAATCCTTGTGTTATTGATGTCATGTAATATTCTAATTTTCTGAGATTGTGAATTTGGGGTTTTCATAAGCTGTACACCATAATCATCACAATTATACCAAAGTAAGGCTTGACATATCTCGCTTTGCATGTAATGCATCTATCTCATATATTGGTTTCACCTTTTGAGTTGCCATACTGACATAAATGAACATTTGCACGATATTCTAATTTTTCAAGTTTCACCTGTATGTTTCTGGCCTTTGGCCATAATAATAATAAATCTGAAAATTCTGACCATCCAGTAGTGTTTTTGAAAGTATGAAGATCTTTTTTGCATGTGGTTTCTCTGAATAACTTCAAAACTTCAAAAATATTTGTTCTGCCTGAGCTGTTAAACCAAAGCAGACTTTGTTATTTCTCCAAATGTCATACTAACTTTTGATGTGTATGCCTCAATCTATATCTATAAATATCTTTAAAGAGATATTTCCTAGCACTAGGGTGAAGTAGTTGGAGAACAGACTTTTAGCAATTTCAGCAGGTAGGGGATAGGTTAAATATATTTGAACAAAAACATTTTAAGGGGCAGAGCTGCAATTCTGGACAGGCTGAAGTTCCAGGGGTTTTGCTGATATAGTGGCCTCATTTCATGTTTTTGTTCAGAACCCCAAAAGAGTTTCACATGCCCTTAACGCTGCCTCAGCAGGTAGCACAACTGGCCAATTAGTCTGTGCTTGAAAGCTAAGCGGAGTTGCACCTGGTTAGTTTGTGGAGACCAGCATGGACTACCAGAGCTGTGGCCTAAACTATAAAGTAGAAAAGACAAGAAAAATCCCAGGAAAAGTACATGGCAAACTGTTCCTATATCACTGCCAAGAAAACTACATGGACAAGTTGAGCTTGATTTAAAGGAGACTTGTTTACCATTAACTGTAGATTTGCACTTTCTTGAATGTAATATTCACTTAGCTGCTGATTACTCTTCTGAGAGCTGGACCAAAATAGAGCATATACAGGCTAAGTGGTCTATGAAGTTGCAGAAAGCAATCTTTGAATTGCTTAGCTCAGAGATCATCTCATTATATAACTTTATACTGGTACCTGAGTTATTCCAGGTATGATATATTTTTAATAGTAGTTTCATTAAAAATTAAAATTACAACAATAAAAATTAATACAAACTAAAAAAAAATAAAAGAATAAAAGGAAAAAATAGAAAGAAAAATAGAAAAGAAAGAAAAAAATAAGAATATAGTAAAGAAAAAGAAAAGAAATATATAAAGAAATGACTTCCCCCTTCATCACAATAAATATAAATAATTTTAGTAACCTACCACCTTCTCTTAAAATACAACAAATGATCTCTTCTTCCCATATCCCATCTCTTAATTATAAACAAATCCTTAAACCCTCCTCATTTCAGTCCTGATGTCAGCAAAATCCATTAAGAGTTACCAAAGATAGGAATATATCTATTTTAACCTTGATCAAATAAACCAACTTTATATTCCTTCCTTTTACTTTTAACAATCTTGATCTTTAGTCCCTTCAAATAATGTCCTAGAACTTGATTTCTTTTTATTTTTTCTTTGTCTCTTCTCACAAAATCCTTCAAAGCTTTAACAAGCCTCTTTTGTAAATCCAATATAGGAAAATTATCCAGGTCACTCTCTTGGTTTGTTATTTGTATATCCCTTTTAATTATTAAGACATCAGGCAGTTTCTTTTGTATGTCCAGTGTAACATCTTTTTCTATGTCATTCTTGTAGCCTGCCATTTTCAAACCCACTTTCAAATCAGTCTCAATCTTATCAGGTAAAATTTGTTCCTCTTTCATAACATCTTTTAAACATAATCTATCTATAATGGCAGATACTCTTAAAATTAACTTCTGGGTCCATTGTTCACAGATATCCTTCAATTCCAGGTATAATCTCACCTTCTGCAGAAGCTCTTATCTAGCAAATATTCAGAGAGACCACAAATAGCAAGCTAATAACAACCTAAACACTGCTTTAATCGGAGCAATGAAGGCTTTAGTAGGAAGTATAAGGAATAGACAACAAATAAATGGCACATTAAGATTCATGCTCATAAAAAAAAACAGTTAGTTACAACTACAGCTGTCAATTGGAATATTCTATTGCGTTCTGGTTGCCTACAGAAGAAGGGTCTAGAATAGATTGCTGGATTTTAGATGATGCATGGGGGGCTCCATGTTTACAATAAATTCTGAATGGTGCTTAGATAGGACCTCTTGTGACACCTTCTGAGATCTCTAAGAATACTGTTGGGATCCAAAATCAAAAAAGCTATCTGAGAGACTTCATCTATCCAGAACTGCTAAAAGTGAATTAAGAATGCTCACCTCCACCCTGTTTTTATATGTGTTAATTGTATAGCATTGTAAATACAAAGTAGAGGCTTGATCTAGTTCCATTTTGTAAAAAGGGGAGGATTGCTGATCTTACAATTAGTCTACATTAACACTAGAATATAGAGAAGAACAGGGTATAAATTCAGTCATAAATAAAATAAGAGTAAGATGTAGCTAGGGCTACCAATCTGGGCTGCAAAAGTTGGGAGTTAGAGAACTACAAATGGCCTAAAAAGTAGTTTTCTTTATTTTGTTGCTCACATTCAATAGTTATCCATAAGTCCGTAGTCCAGATTTTATAGCTTATGTTAACCAAAAAGGTACAATTATCTAGAGCTGCCAGCAGACAAAGTTTGACACTGGAAGCATATTGGGCCCTTCATTGTTTAACTTCTATATCAATACCTTGGTTTAAAGTCTCTCTAAACTAGGTTATCATTCCTCCCAACCATTGTCTGTCATTTTGTGTGAAGATGGCACATTTATTTGATGTCCTTGACTGGAATGAGAGGAGCTGTGTAGGTATTTCTCATTTATTGTTAGAATAAACAGGAGATTGTTGATTATCAAAATACATTATTTGCAAGCTTTTCAAAAATAAAAATTAAAAACCTACTCTATAGGTTGCAAGTAGATAAGAATACAGTTGAACAAGTAAAATTATGTATATTTGAGTGACACACATGGCAAATACTCTGCTAAGAATGCCAATATGGTTGCCGTTCTTAGAATTTTTTTTTCTCATGAGGCAGCTTTATTCCCCAAGTGGTCCTAAGATTTTTGATGCAAAAATAGTACTTCCCATGCTGCATGACAGGAGTGGGCAACAAGGAGTCCTATTCTGCATGTGGCCTCTAAACAACCTTTTTGCAATTCTCCGATGCCCAAGACACACTCAGGAGTTCTAGTTTTTATAACAAAAATTCTGGTTGTTTCTGTGTGTGCATTTTTCTATAAATCCTATTTGCTGGTTTATAATAAATGTCACTTCCTTATTTTACTTATTTATTTATATTTATTGGGCACCCAATTCCAATGGACTGTGGGTGGCATACAAAACTAGAAAAAAACATAAGAAACATCTAAAAACTTTCAATCAGAGGGATAGCGTAGACTAAAATGATCTAATAAGCCACAGAATCAGCAAAACAAAACAAAACAAAACAAAACAAGGAGCTTAGACAAATAATAAACATCAACCCCAAGCCTGGGACCAAAGCCAGGTTTTCAAAACTTTACAACCCTAGCAGGGAGGGTGCCATCCTTATTTGAATTCTGTGTTGGAACCTACCATTTTAAAATGAGGTAATAGAAGGCATGTTGCCGTTTACTACAAAAACTTTACTGTAACTTGAAGTTGTGCTATTCTTATTTGCCAAGGAATGGCCATATGGAAATAGAAGGGTGTCACCTTTACTGGGAACTTATTATGTAATCAGCCTTTACAACCTGGTGCCCCCCTCCCCCAACTAGCTGCTGGACAGCAGTTTCTGAGGGGAAGGCATGCGAGTCTCCACCTGTGGCTTCAAGAGATACCATCCACCCATGGATGTACCACCTCAGTGAGAGGTGGGTCATTGCATTGAGACAAACATGCCATAAGTGGGAAGGGATAATTAAAGTACTTAGTCTGTGAATGGCTCATTTATACAGAGGTTGGCCCTAGCTCCACTCAATTTTCTTTTAGTTGGGGCTGAGGAACAGAATCTTATTTTTCTTCCGTTTCTTCTGTTTTAATTCTCTAAACATGTCACAGTTATTTTGAGAAACTGGTTTTGTCGTTGTGCTTTAATGGCCAGTTCCATATAGGTTCCCATGCTCAGGTCTGGCTACAAATACAGACTTTCTTTCTTTCCACATTTTTAACTCCTAGCTGGGGGCTGCAAAGTTGCTAAAGGAGGAAGAATGTGTGGAGACAGATAGCTTAATCTTTCATTTCCAGAATTTTAGAAGCTCAAAATTATCCCCAAGTTGCTTTTTCACTGATGGTGTCCCTATCTTTCCATACACTCCCCCCCCCCCACACACACACACACAAAGGTACACTGACAACGTCTTTTAGCTGAAACTAACCAGAGGGGAAACCATTTTTCCTTCTGCCCTTGCGGCAGTCAGACACTATCTACCTAAATACCTTGGATTTAAAAAAAAGAGGAAAGAAACATGATGCAATTTCACTGGAGATTTAGTTTGAGCCTGTGAGTCATAGTTCTGAGTAGGGTTTCTTAGTAAGATAAAGTTTAGTTCTGCTCCCCAGAGGGCAACTTAGGCTGTCTCTGCTGCCTGAAATGTTGAGTTGTGGTGGAATTTCTCAGCTCTTCCACATGTTACACAACAGGAAGAATCATGATCCATGCATGATAGCTTTATAAAAAAATGACTTAGAAGAATTCTCTTCAGTGCTCCTCTTCCATTTTTATCCTGCTTTCTGCTCTATGACCTGGCAATATTTGTGAGTAAGCAGGAATGTGGAATGAAGGCAGAGGTATAAGTGACAGGGTCAGGTTTATTGTTATTTGCCTGTGAGAGGGTTACCTTGGCTAACCCACAAAGGATATTTGCTATTTGTCAGGAAATGGCATATATAGGCCCACTTCTTCAATTGTCAGAAAGTGCAAGTAAGTCAGGATGTAGGCCACAGCCAACTTTTCTCCCATATGTTGCTGCCGTGCCTGCTCTGTTGAAGTTTGTTTGTTTATTATTTCCATTTTTATATTGCTGAATCTATAAGGGATTCCCGGTTGGTTTATAAACATAAATCAACAATTACAACATCCACAGTAAGCAGTAATCAACAAAATTAAATCATCCATAGTAAAAATTAAATCAATATAAAAATTAATACAATAAAACAATTAAATAACAGTTATGTTGACAGAATAATTAACCAAAATAAAATACTAAAAGATGACAAGAGCATACTAACTACTAAACACTCTTTGAGGGTCCTTCTGGACACAACTCCTGCTCAATGAGCAGATGGCAGTTGTGGCTAGGAGGCTTTGTGCAACTTCATGTTGTGCACCAGTTCCACCTGTTCCTGGATCAGGACGTTCTACTCATGCCCTGGTCACCTCCCAAGTAGATTACGGTAATGTGCTCTACATGGGCTGCCCTTGACAAGCATCCAGAGGCTGCAACTGGTGCAAAATGCAGCAGCACAGACAGTTATGTGCCCTCCTAGTGGAGCAGAGTTGTACATTACAACTCTGCTCCACTAGCAGCCTTGGATGCCAGTTTTCCTTGTGGGTTCAATTCAAGGTGTTGGTGATGACCTACAAAGTCCTTCATGGCGCAGGGCTGGGTTATTTGAGGGATCACCTCTCTCTGGTTACATCTACCCATCCTACCAGGTCCAGCAGAAGAAGCATGTTACAAGTCCCGTCTATTCAGGAATGTCATTTGACAGGACCTAGGAGGAGAGCCTTTTCTGCTATGGCACCTGCCCTTTTGGAACATTATCCCCCTGGAGGCTAGACTGGCCCCGACCCTACTGACCTTTTGGAAGACTCTGAAAACATGGTTTTGCCATCATGCCTGGGGATCTGGTGGGGGTATGGAGCCTGCTAGATGGCTATACTGATTGTGATGTTTGAATTGTACTCTCCTGCTGATTGCTTTATGGGTTTAATGGTTTTATATGCTTTTGTTTTATTTGTTTATTGTTTTTGTTGCTTTTTAATTGTGTGATCCACCCAAAGTTACAGATGGGTGGCTATATAAAATAAATAAATAAGAATAAATAAGAAAAAAATGAAACAGTATTGAGAAAAATTCTCTGACATTAAATAATTTTGTGGATAGAGGTATGAACATATCTATACAATTTGGATTAACTGATTTATGGATTTTGTACTTATCATTTTTCCATATATCATCTTTATGCCTTTTAATATAATATGAATGTTAACTGTTAAATTCTCAAGTTGTTTTTTGTTTATTTGTTCTGTTACTGGGAGGGAAAAAGGTTAATTCAATTACTGCTTTGGATAGGATTATAATAAATATACAACTGTAATAAATGGAGTTTCAGGATCAATATGAGTTTCTCTCCTATGAGAAAAAAACACACTGTTTTCTGAATATCTCTTTTTAGTAACTTCATGGCTTCCTAATTATACTTGTATAAAAACACCATAAGGGTATTTTGTATTCATTTTTACATACTTCTTTTTCACAAATGAGTACAAATGTGTATGAAGAATTGACTATTTCTTTAACACCGTGTGTTATGATCTCAGCAATCAAAGATTTCAGAATCATCTTTTAGAATACCAGTATAACAGTAGTCCATTTAAGACATTATATTAACCAATTCATCATCAGTATTAAAACAAAAGGTTTTGTGTGACCAATGCAACTGTGGATGGATTTGTGATATGGGTCAACAGACACTGCTAATGTGTTCACTTATGTCACATGTTCTTCTTTTTGTATCTTGCAAATAAATATTCCATTGACACAATTGAATCATTGTAGCTAAACTGCATGCTGCCTAGTAGAGAAGATACTGATAAATATTTGCTGGATATGGCTTCTGAAAGAGAAACTGAACAGCAAGTATGACAAAGCAATCAGAACTGTATCTTTTAAAGCTTTGATGGACGTGTAATGTGTATAATGATACTATGATGTGCACTTGAATGGGAACAGAAGATGGGGCAGCTCTTTGTTCAGAAACAACTGACGGACCTGAGAAGGCTCACAGAGCAGAAGATGTAAAGAAGTGGCAGCAAAAACTGTAATGAACTGTGAATAGAAATTCAGCTACTATGTTAAAAGCTTGTTCACAGACAACATTGCAAATCTGTTAAAAATGAGATCTAAAAGGCATAAATAAGGCAACTTGAATTTAATAACGTAAGACTACAATATTGATCAAATCTATTTTCTAGTGAAAGGTTTAACCAGTAATGCTCCAAGAATATTGAAAAAAAAAAGTTAACAGTTATGATATTACTAACTCCACTTCTCTGAAAAGAGGAGAATCAAAATTAATTTTGCTGTAGTAAGATATACTTTATTAACAAATGTATTTATTTATTTTTCTGTATTTGCTATAAGATCTTTGACCAAAAAGAATGAATTTATTAATGACTCACCTGTTCTTATAAAAAGCTTTGAAAAATATGGTGTCAGAATACATCTATCTCATCCAAAGCGCTTAATACCATTAAAGAATCACTTAGAAATAAAGG
This sequence comes from Liasis olivaceus, assembly GCA_030867105.1. NCBI lineage: Eukaryota > Metazoa > Chordata > Lepidosauria > Squamata > Pythonidae > Liasis > Liasis olivaceus. The sequence continues at coordinate 65,885,634 of CM061351.1, forward strand.
AAACAAAGGAATAAAATTGAAAGGAATAAAGGAACACATCCTCTCCAGCAGCCAACACCCAAATAAGCAGGGATTAACACCAGATGAACAATCAAGCAGAAAACAATACCCTAATCAAGGTACTACCAAGGAGAAAACCACACTTCCACCAGCACTGGCAGGGCAAGCCAGTATATAATCAGGGAGCAAAACCCACACTCACTAGCACTGATGATGTTACCTAGTTGGGTGATGAAAAGTCTGCAAGCAAACAACCAACCTCAGAGAGCACCAAGGACTCCACAGTTTAATACTGAGCAACATATATTCTCTTCTACTGAAATAAAAATGAATGACCAAACAGAACTTATGAATAAAACAGGTTTCAAGATTGAGAAGAAGGTAAAATATTTGGGTATAACTATGACAAATATGAACTGTACATTATTTCAATATAATTATGTTAAGAATATGGAATGAAGTTAAATAAAATATGTCAAGATGGGACAAAGTACAGTTGTCACTGTTGGGGAGAATTTCTGTGATTAAGATGAACGTTTTACCCAGAATGTTATTTTTGTTTCAGACAATACCTGTTTTGACAACTGATGTATCATTTAAATAGTGGCAGAAGGATATATCTAAATTTGTATGGCAAGGGAAAAAACCACATAAGGTTTAAAATTAGCAGACATAACTAGCAACATAAGCATTTAGTCCCCCTTTCCATTTAAACATAATACCCATAATCTCTCTTAATAATGAAAATCTCATCCCAATTGACAATTAAATATTACAAATGAATAACAAAAATTAACCACTAATCATCACCTGAGATAATAACCCACTATTAAACCGCATTAACAATTAAACATTACTAAAAATTAAACCCCCCAAACTATTAAACATTACCAGAAATAATAGTCCTTTATTTGTATATCAAAAGTAGTAACATAGTTATTACAAAGTAATCCATTACATCCCATTGGACATTCCAAAAAAGAGTTATCCAGTCAAAGTAACCATTAAGCATCACCAAAAATAACAACCCATTACTTAACCATAATCAAATAAACCAGTTTTATATTTTTTTCTTCTTCCTCCCATCAATCTTTAAATCCCATACATAAAGTTCTAACATTTGTCTTCTATTCCTCTTGTCTCTTCTCTCAAAATCCTTGTCATTTATCAAAATCCATATGTATTTTCAATGTAGCCAGTCCTATAAGTCTCTTATATTCCAATTTAAATGGGTAAGCCATATCCCTCTTTTGGTATACTATTTGTATACCTTTTTTAGTTTTCAAATTATCATCCAATTCCATTTGTAAATCCAATATTTCCATCTCTTTCTTATAGGTTATCATTTTTAAGTCCACCTTAAAATCCATTTCAATTATTTTCCAAGGAATTTGATTCTCTTCAGTAGCAACTTTTGGTTCCAGTATAGGGTTAAATATTCCTAGGATTTCTTAAGCCAATTTATAAAATGTTTCCTTTAAGGTGGCCATTTGGTGCTCTCTAGTGATTAACCTTCAAGGCTTTGTTAACAGGTTGAAATGTAAACATAAAGTTCTTTCCCACACAAGAGAATCTTTTTAATTAACTTTCAAGTCTTTGATTAAATCAATTTCATCCAAATTCTTAGCATTTAAAAACTTTCCAAAGAACAAAACTATAATTTCCCTTTTGTTGTATATTACAAAAAATAAAGATCTTACAAAGCTGGAAACACATGATTTTCTTTCTTTTTAAACAGATTGAAGAGAATTCACCCAGTGAATGTCCAACCTGCAGCTCTGAAGGTTTTTCAATCTTAATGAAACAGTAAGAAAAAAATTAAACCCCAAGATGATTAAAAATATGAGGTTTGGATGAACTTAAATCCTTAAGGATTTGGAAGTCCTTAAAAAGGCTACATTAACAGCTTGGAGCATGACAAAACCCATGACTCCCAGCTGATCGCAAGCAGCTGCAAAAACAACAGTTTCTGCCGCCAACTCATAAAAAAATCCCACCAGCTGTTAAAAGATCTCTCTTTTGTCCTGAGAGAATTATGGGCGGCCTGGATCCCGCATCCAGCTGCCTTTTGGCAGCAATGTCTCCCACAAAGCATGGGCATCAATTCTCCAGCCTCACCGGAAGCAAACTCCTTATGATTTATGGTTTTGATGATTAGACAGGATAGATTATAGAAAGAAGAGAGTCATGATGTAACTTTAGAGAGAGAGGTTAAAATATAACTGTACTTGTAACTGCTGTGAAGAAGTTTGGAAGCCACTTCTTTGTATCTTTCTTTATATCTTTTTTTTCTTTCTATTTTTCTTCTACTTTTTTTCTCTGCACTTCTAGCTTTTTCTTTTTTTCTCTCTCTCCATTTCTCTTTCTTCTTTTTCATTCTATTTTAGTTTGTATTAGTTCTTATTGTTGTTAACACTTTCAATAAAAATTATATATAAAAAAGTAAGTGTGAATAGTTTTTATGATAAGATTAGAGTTGCTCAGTTTAATAAACTGGCCAAGTAATTTAATAAACACGCCAAGTAATTTTTGAGTAGCAAAGACAATTACGTGTTTATTACTTATGTACATTTTCATAATTGTATGCTGAGCCAGGTTCTTCTTCATCATTTTTCAATTCTTTCTAATAGTTAATAGTTCTTTAAATAACTCACAAGAGCAGGAGGTAGCTTGCTAATTGAAAGGTAAATATAGTTAAATAAGACAATAGTTTGCAAATGTTAGATTTACTCTTCAATATATTTCATAATTTGCTGCAAGGTCTAAATTCATTTAACACCATCTGCCTCAATCTGTTGTCAGATCTCTCCCACCACTTTCTAAATCTCATGGTGTGAAAAATATTCAAGAACAGGCAGAACGAGATGCTAGCCATATGGTTTGGCAAAATAGAAGTGTACAACTTGAGATTTTTGAGACCTCCCTGCAGCAACTTTTCCTTGATGATGGAAAAACTTTTTGCTCTAAACACTAGAAAATCTAAGGATGAAAGTGTACCCTATTTCATAAAATATAAGACAAGGGGAAACATTAGCCATATTGCTAAAGCACAGTTGCTTGAGTTATTTCAGTAGATAAGTACTGTTTTAGTGTTGTTTTTTTAAAGTGCTCTAAGCACTTTTGATTATGTGGCATCAAGTTAGCATCAACTCTTAGTGACCACATAGATTTTTTTTCCATGATGACCTGTCCTAACCTGGTCTTTCAAGCCTCCCAACAAGGTACTCATTGCCATTATAATCAAGTCCATCCATCTCCTCTTCGTCTCTTTCCTTCCACCTTTCCCATCATTAGAGACTTCTCCAGAGAGCTAGGTCTTTGCTTAATGTGTCCAAAGCAGGATAATTTGAGCCTGGTCCTTTGTGCTTCGAGTGAGAACTGTAAGTTGATTTGTTCTATGATTCATTTGTTCATTTTCTATTATTTCATTTGTTCATTTGTTCATCCATGGTATTCTCAGGAGTCTTCTCCAACACCAAAGTTCAATAGTGTCAATGCTCTTTCTGTCCTGCTTCTTCAACTTTCAAACTGTCACAGAGAAAATTACTGCCTGCACCATTCTGATTTTTGATACTGCATTAAAATGCTAAGGCTGAGTACAGTTAGTGTTGAGTACAGCAATATCTTGCAGAATTCAGTTTGCGTAGTATACCACTTTTTGATATAAAAGAGAACTACAAGAAGGCAACATATATTCATGTAAAGGAAATCTCCAAATGCAACAAAGGGACTTGTGTGCATTTTAAAGACCAATTCTACACTGCAGTTTAAGCTGCTCCTGGATATTGCTTAAGCCAGCTTCAAAAATTCCTGTCTGAATTGTAATGGGTTGACAACCAGGCCAGGCTGGTGCTTAATCTTGGACTGTAGTCATTGCATTCCTTGTTCTTCACATTCATGCAGGGAAGGCAAGCCTTGCTGTCTGGCTGCTGTCTGGACTGGTCTACCAAGACTAGTCTTTTTCCTTTAGGGATTGTTCCCTCCTTACTTTCTTTTGCATTCCCAGATGCTTGCACCATGGATGCCTTCCCACTCTCTTCCCACTTTATCTCCTTTGATACTAAAACAGACCCTTTCTTTTTCTTTTCCCCCTTTATAATGCCATCATTACTCTAATGCAACCAAAGCTGTGAGAAACATATTGTTCCTTCATTTCTTCAGTAGGTCCATGGAAACTTTATAGCAAGGAAGAACTGATAGTTCAGCTTTATCGAAACAAAATAGCAACATTCCTAAATGGCCATTTAAAGATAAAAAACAAAGGAAATGAAAGGGAAACTTTGCAGGACTGTGGGCAGGGGGTAAGGAACCAAAGGAAATATGCTTCACCTAGTCTAGGCAAAAACAAGGGTGCCCACTGAGAGATGTTAACAGTTGAATGGAGCATGAACTTACAGGGTTGAGGATAGTTGATTGACTTAATGGGCCATCACTGGATCAAGATTATTAAAATAGCATACAGACAGCAACTGTTGGCAGCCCAGGATAAAATAGCTGCCCAGGGCAATAACAAGTCACTGGAGGGCAGGGGGCGTGACAGGCACTGCAGCCAATTAGGGCTGGAGCTACTGCTAGATTGGAACAAAACTCTGGAGACCATCCACTCTGAAGGGCTTAAGATAGCTCCAGCCAGAAAACAGCAGTTTTGAATCAAAGCTGGAAAACACAGATGCAGGGGGCATTTGCGATCAGCTGGGATTGCATTTCTATCCTCCCACAATCAAAAAGTCTCTTGGCAGGTTGCACAGAATATAAAAAGAACATTTAAAACATCCATGCTAACTTCTGAAACTACATCAAACCTTCATAAATAACAGCAATGAAAGCAGCACCAAACCAAAAACAACAATAAAGACAATAAAAGTGAAGGTTAAAGATGGCATCATAAAATCAGAGAAAACCTCTCTGAAACAGCTCCAACAGTTTTCAAAATGTCAAGAAGGAGGGGGCTAGCCTAATCTCCACAGCATTAACACTGCAAGAGAAAAGCAGCCATTCTCACTTCATCCCCCCACCCCCAGTCTCCTGAAAAATGTGGGATTTGTCACAGTTTCTCCCTGTTTGATCTGATCAGTTGGGCCAGCAATTCATGTTAGCATCAGTCAAGAAATATACCCTGATCCCTGCAAAAAAATCCCAGGTCTGGCTGGTTCAGGCTGTGAAAAAAGCCAGTCTTTTCTCCGTCCCATCATCATATTCGCACATGCTGCAGTTTGCACTGCTTGTACATTGAATGAAGATAGCACATCCTGTCAGTAAAAGACAGAATGCCCTTTCCTTTACCTTGGAAATAAATTATCACTAAGAACCATTACAGATAGTGTCCTGAGAAAACTGTGAAGATAAGCAGAACAGGAAATATTCTCTCTGTACAGAAGCAATGTCTATATCATCTGTATATTTTCATTTCTCTATCAAGGGGGTGAACTGATTAACTTTAGCTGTTAGCAATAGTGTCTCCAAGAGCAATATCATTTCTCTAAAGCATTATGAAAACACAGTAGAATAAAAGAGGTTAGCAACATGTAGTAATTCCTTAGAAAATGAAATGACAATAACTGTGCCTGGAGTGTATTGATAAACAATGCCATCCAGTGAATCCCATGGCAGGGATCTTTCAAGGTCATTTTCATCAGGGCAGATTAAAGGATCAGACTTACAAATGGGAAGGGAAAGAGAATCTAGCAAAATGGCTAAAAAACTAAGCTGTGGGCCATGAAGTTCCCAGTTCAAAAGTTACCTCCACCTCTTCCTTTGAACTTGCGTGTTCCTTGCAGCATAACAGCATCCTGCTTTCCAAGGTTTTGTGACATGTATTGAGATATGCAATGCAGAATGCAAGGTTTCACGCTTGAAAAGCATTATGTAAATACTAGACATTTTTTATAATTAGAAAACAGATTAGAGCAAAAGTATTCCATTTTCTCACAAAGCTTTTCAATAAATGGATATAGTTTAACCCTATGAAACTTTATCTCTCTCTCTCTCTCTCTCTCTCTCTCTCTCACACACACACACACACACACACACACTCATTCATTGTTAGACCGGATAAGTAATATACAGTATATTCATTCATAATGCTATATTTTGCCTGACCAGCACTGGCTTCTATCACAAGGTAAATTAGTATTGCCAAAAAGTTTTTACAAAGGAAGTAAATAAAAATGTTAGTCTTTAGAGTGGATTGGCTTGCAATTATTAAATAGTTGGATATCAGAGTGAAACTAAGCAGCTAGCACAGCTCCATCATGTCAGTTGTCTTTTGATTTTTCCCAGCTTGTACAAATTGAATGTCAAAAAGGAATAGAATCCATATAAATTTATGAATACATACATACATACATACATGTGCTTCCGGCTCTAGACTATCTAGTTTATTGAGGCTGGATCCTATATCCTTACTTAGATGTAAACAATGTTAAATTCAATAGGATTTATTTTAGTAGAAATAAATAGGTCTCTGTTGTACATGACATAAAGGCTAGAAAGTTGGTAAGAAGTAAGCAATGCGTCTTCAAGGGTAGGTGAATTTTAAGACTTGATGAGGGAGACTTAAATCATTAAATATTTATTATTTATTTATTAAATTTGTATGCCACCCATCTCCCCCAGGTTATGGTCTTAAAAACAATTCACCCACTTGATCATAACTATTATTCTACTTTAAATTCACCTGATCTACTGAGATAGCTAACTTCAAGACAGTAAACCAGTTCCAAGTTTTCTTTAACTCATTCACTTTCTAGTCTAGCTTTCAACCTGGTGTTGGAATGGCAATTTTCTGAGAGATGACCTACATCAAGATAGGAACAAGGTAGTATGACTTCGCAAGTACTTCTATACTTCAAAGTAGCTTTCAAGGCTGAGGTAGCATGGAATAATTATTCTCAAATAGTTCTTTTAGGAAAGTGCTGGACTACTGCATGACTTTTCATCTAGTTTCTTCTGCACTTAATTTTTTATATAAAGTCCCTAGGGAATGCCATCCCAATGTATGGGCAGTGATGGGTAGGCAATGACAATCATCTCTGTGATCTATTCTGAATAAGCATTTTATAAAGTCAAAATCTTTCTGTGATATCAAAATGACTCTGTGTTTTGTCCACTTAGTTCTCCACAGTTAGTGGCCATTTCATTTTCACCCTTCATGGAATTAATTCATTCAAGGATCCTAGTTCTTTTCCCTTGCCCCCCTGAACATTTTGTGATCAGCTATGAAAGAGCTGCTAAGTTTCCAAAAATAACTAGTTGCATTTTAAAAGCTATTGTATAGCACCAAAAACTTGTTCATTTGCTTACTTCCTCCTCTACTGTTTTCAACTGATTTTTGTTTGAAAAAGAAATATTGGAAAGGTGATCTGCCATCAGTGTGAAAGAACTGGGGCTATGGTATGACAGCACCCTCAAAAATAGATGTATTATTTGCACCCCATACCTCTCCCCCCTTTATTTCTGTAAATGCAACTCTACTGTGTTTCAGTAGATAGGCAAATGGATAGTGAGGATGGAGAAAATACATGATTACAGAAAGTGGATTTTTGAGAATAGGAGATAATAGCTGTATATTTGTTCTGCAGATAAGAGTAGTGGCCAGTAGAATGAAGACAGGAAATGGATTTATTAGTCTGTTTTGAACCAATCACATTCTAATTTCATTGGGATTAACACAGTGATGCTGTCAAAACATAGTGGAATACATACATTCAGTGATGCTACATATGGATTATTTCGAAAGCATTTTCTTTTTATAATGGTGTACTAAGGGTGGGGTAGTGATTAGACAAGTGTGTGTAGGAAGGCCCTATCTATTTTTATCCTCAAATCCTGGAGAGGCAGTAGAAATCTTCAACCAATGTCTGGCAGCATTTTGCACTTAGTCAAATAAGCTTAATAGAGACAAAAGACGAAACAGTTACAGTGGAGAGAAGATGATGATGGGGCTAAACTTATAGCTTCTAATTCTGAATGCTGAAAAAACAAGGGTTGTAGTATTTGTAGGGGAAAAGGAAAAGGCACAAATGGAGAATTGGGGAACATAATTTAGAGCAAGTTCTCTCTTACAGATATTTGGGCGTCCTGTTTGCAGCTTCAGGTACTTGGCACTCTCATTATGAGAGCCAAAAAAGAAAAACTGAGAAAGCTCTGGCAGGTATAATAAAGTTCTGGCATATGAGTTGTAGCCGGCAAATTCCCCCAATCCTACCTCTCCTAAAAAGCAAGGTGATCCCTTACTTTCTGTACACAATGGAGTTATGGGGGATTTCTACCCCCTATGATATGGAATTCTTTCAAAATAAGCTCCTCAGAACTATTTTAGGTGTACACAATGGCACTTCTATTCCCTTTCTTCGTGCAAAAACTGGTACATACCCAGTTAAAGCTAAATAATTGTTAAACTATTGAGTTAGACTCCTGTCACTCCCTGATCCCCAACTTGTCAAGCAGTGCCTCCTGGAGCAAATGAATTTCTCCACTCCTCTCGCACCAGTTGGTTTACATTCTTTTCCAATCATATGCATACCTTTGGTTCTCCAGTATTCTTTTTAAATTTAAATAATGCAAATGATAATCTACCATTTAAAAACAGGGTGTTGGACATCTTTGCCCAAATAAAGTTGTTTAAACTATTAGAAAATAAAATTGCCCCTTAGTATGCACTTAATAAAGCCAGAATTGAATCTGAACAATATCTGAGGTGTGTTACAGTGCCATCCCTCTGAAAGGCACTCATGAAACTATGGCATCAGCAATTAGAGAGGGCTACTTCTTTAATATTCCATATAATATGTGCTTCTGCCCATGTTCCAAGGAAATCATAGAATATTTTTCACATTACTTATTGTACTGCCCTATTTCTGCTCCAGCACATGGAAAATTTTTGGAGCCCCTCTTTATAGGGAAATCATTTTGGCCTCATTCACATAAAATTGAATATTTAACTAATTTAGAAAAGGAGACACCACTATGGAGGTTAGCAAGCTTTGCGCAGGCTGCTGTTAAACAAAGAGATGATTCTGTCAAAAGTTCCTAATGTTTCTTCATTATTTTACCTGCTGTAACAACAATGGTTTAATGTTCTTGCTGGGTTTTTTGCATTTTAATGTATTTGATTAATGTTTGACCAGTTTGGGGTAGATTTTATTTTATTTTATATGACCGGCAGTCAAAACAATAAACATGTTGATTGATTGATTGATTGATTTACTAACATAGTTTGGGAATACACCTGGATTTCATATTACTTTTGTAGAACAGGTAGTAGTACAGGTTACAACAGTGCTAAAAGAATGATGGTTATGACTGGTCCTCAGAATTCCAGCCATCCCAGCACCCCCATGATCACATGATTGTGGTCTGGGTGCTTAGCAATCTGTTCACACTTATGACATCTTCACATGATCACCATTTGCAACCTTCCCTGCCGTCTTTCCCAGACAAACAATGGGGAAACTGGCAAGGAAGGTTGCAAGTCACTGGGGTAAGTCTCCTCCACCCGCGCACCCTCCCACAGCCCCTATGAGCTCATGCTGTTCTGGCCACTCACGTACACTTGTGCACCCTCCCTGACTTGCGCCACACCCCCATGCAACCTCCCTGACTCACACAGCACCTCTCGTGCACTGTGAGACTAGGCTGAAGCTGCCATAACCTAAAGATGAAGCAGGCACGTAAGCAGAGAGGACAAAAGCCAAGAAACTTATCTATGGGATCCCTTCGGGGAGGTAGATAAGAAGGAAGCAAGTCGTTAAGGGAAAAACAAAGGACCTGAACCAGAAAGAGGAAGTTGGGCCTGAGCACATGGAAGCCCTCACCCCAATCCCATCAACTTGTAAATCAACCCAGCAAGGACTTTTGGGGATAAAAGGGGTCCCAAAGCCCGCCCACTCTGAGTCGTCTGAGTCATCTGAGCTGAGTCACCTGAGTCACCTTTGGATCAAGACTTGGCGGCTTCCGTCCCTCTAGCTAGTGCCTGGCAGCCTAGTTGGGAAGGACGTGGGTAAGTGTGGATGAGCGCGTGCATGTGTGTATGAGAAAGAGCAAATGTACCTTGCAACCAGTAAAGTTTTGCTGTTCCTTTAAATTCACTGGGTCTCCGTGTATTACAAAGAACCTCTTGTGCCTCAGTGTTCGGTTGGAAGTGATTTGTGTGTATCCCTAATTCTTTCCCAGCTGTTGACCAGGGCTGTGTGTCTGTCTGCTCCAGCCGCACCTATCTGGAAAACCCAGGTAGAAAGCAAGGGGGGCTGACAAGATCCGCGTGCCTCAACAGGCTGTGAGTGTGTGAGTGAGTGACCATAAGCCGAACCTGGGAGCAGCGTTTGTAACATTCTTATTGGTGTCAGAAGTGGGATACACGGTTTGGACCCTTTGAATTTATTATTTGAGTGATTAGTTATGCCTTTGTGGAAATTTGGAGATGCCCAACAAAAGGGTGCTTTGTCACTGCCTGCCTCCCAGGCGACAGCTCCACTGGAGAATCCTGAGGAGGGGGAAATGGGTTTGGTATATTGTGAAGTGATGGAGAAACTTGTTAAGAAGTTGGGATTGCCTCTTGGTGACTTGCAGGAGAAAATGAAGTCAGTGTATTCAGGAAGGGATGTTAGGATAGAATTTGGAAAGCTGTACAAATTAAGAGGAGGGAAGAAACAGAAAGATTTACCTGGAGTGTTGGCAATAATATTGGGAGTGGGCTTGTCCCAGATGGACCAGCTCCTCACACAGCTGCGGTTAGAGAACTGCTCTTTAAAAGGAGACTTGGAACAACTCAAAAATAACCATCATGTTTTGCAGGCTGATTACCAGCTGCAAAAGAGCCAAATGGTGGAACTAAGGGAGACCTTGGCTCAACTGAAGGATAGTGTAGAAAGGGAAGAGGAATGGCAACAAAAGCATGCTGCACAAGAACTAAAAATTGAAGCTTTAAAGGACCTTGTGCAGACCTCTGCTAAGAATAAGGGCAGAGCATGTGGAGAATGTAGTAAGGTAGAGGAACTACGCAGACAAATAAGGCAGCAATCTTACCAAATTGCCTGCTTAACAGGCTCAGACCTAGATGAAACCCCAGACTTTCCCTTTGATGGGAAGGAGCATTTTGAGGAATTAAGCCACAACCTCCCTGAGGCTTCAATAGCAGTAGTGGAAACCCGAGCACAAACAAGGCGCAGAAATGCCCAAAACCAGCAATGGGAAGAGTGGGAACAAGTAGTCACTCATACCCCTTTATCAGGAGGAGAGCTGAAACAGATTGTTACAGATCTGGGGGCCTTGAGCCCTGACCCTCTCAAATGGACCTGGAGGCTACATCAACTCAGCCTCCAGTACAATTTGTCTGACCAAGAGATTGAGCGGGTCATATTAACATACCCTGAAGTTCGCACCAAGTGGCACACATACCGGCGACATCCTAATCCCCCAAATCCCGGTGACCGCCTTAGTGTCTTACAGGGGCTCCAAAACATGGTGCAGGATTTAATGATTGGTACCCAGTTACGGCTTAAAGCCATTGGGGATCGGCAGGGGAAAGAGGACCCTTTAGAATTTTGCCATCGCTATTTATGGTATCAATTCATAGCCAGAACAGAGCCACCTAATAACAGGGATGAAGGGCGAACGATGGGTGACATCATGCAGCGCCCTGAGCGAGCTTGGATTGGGCGAGTGGATGCAGCTTATCCATTAGACTTGGCCACCTTGGAAACAGATCTGCGAGAAGCAAGGAAAGCTGTTGGAAATGTTGGAGAGGAAAGTAAAGTAAAGACTGTGGGGGAGGTGCGAATAATAAAAGATAGGTGGGAAAGAAGTGGGGGAGACAGCAGGAATAGGAATTTGTGGAGTAATCAGGGGCAGAGAGTAGGGAATGGAGAGGAGCGTGTACAAGTGTGGCGAAAGCTGAAAGACTTAGGAGAAAACATGGAGAGATGGGATGGGGCTCCTACTAGAAGCTTGAAGGAGCGGGTGGAACAGTTACAGAGAAGTCAGGGAGGAAAGCATGGATCAGAAGAGGAAAATGAAGGGAAAGTGAAGGAGAAAGAGCAGCTTTTTTTGCTGTTCCAGCAGGAACTGAAACAATTAACAGAAGCTTTAAGGAAAGTTTCAGTCCTAGCTGGAAGGGGAGGATATGTGGATTGGAATCCTGAATGGCTTAAAAACCTAGCAGAAGTAAGAACAGACATAGCTAAAGCCTTAGAACAAGCTGATGCTGCTTCCAGAGAATCCAAAATTACATTCAACCAGGGGATCAAGTTATGGTGAAAAAAAAAAAAAAAAAAAGGAAAACCAGGAGGAGCCCTGGGATCACTATGGAAGGGACCACATACAGTCCTTGATGAGTTTGTGTGTGTCTGTGTGTAATTTCACCCCATCTAGTGTATCTGGACACAAACAGATGGTGCCACCGCTCCCAAGTCAAGCCTGTGTAATCTGTGTAAATAGGCTAGGTTACTTTTGTCTTCCACTCCCTCTTTTGTCCCCCCCTTTCTTTGTTTTCCTTTGTTTTTTGTTTGTTTGTTTTTGTCCCCCCACCCTTTTGATTTTATCCACAGGATCCAAGCATGAAGATCTACATCCAAATTCTCCTGCTGGGACAATGCCTAGAAGCTCTGCAGCACAGTTCTAACAACAATTTTTTTGTAGAACTGGCACAAACAGCTATGAACAGCTCAGCTTTTTGCGTAGGGCGACTTTTGACAGTGGGAGGGGTCACGTCCACCTGTTTCTTTGGAATACCCTCCAGCCTAGAGACATTAAGAGATGTTACTGCTTTAAAGAATTTCACTAATGACTTATGGGAAGGAATGTTCTTTCACTTTGGATCTTCTCCAGAACCTGAACCATGGACAAACCAGAGGAGAATGACCCTGAATCTTTTAGGGGTAACCAATGCAACTCAATGTGTATATTTCACTAACTTTGGGAATCATAAACACCCACTGCCCTCCAATTCTCCTGTTTTTACTTGTGAAAAGGTCTACAATATCTCCTATGCCTCCACCCCTTTATTTTTACCTAAAGGTTTCTTTTTGTTATGTGGGCATGAGGCCTATACTCATGTCCCAGCCTACAGTTCAGGGGGGCCTTGTGCCATTGGGCGCTTGACCTCTCTATATGCCCTGCCTCCCATGCAAGTAAACCCATCAACCCGACTTAAAAGGGAACTATCATCTGATTGTGAGAGTGATGTGACCCTCTTATCCAAAACAGAAGTCATGGCTCTGGCCCTCTCCTTAGTGGGGGTCCCTGCACTAAGCAAAAGAACCTATAAGGACCTAAGAAAAGTGGCCTGTATCCTAGCTAAAAGTGTCAACCTCACATCCTCCCTTATTGCAGCTCTAACTGAAGAAATGACTGATATCAGGGCTGCAGTCATCCAAAACCGTGTGGCTATTGACTATCTACTATTAAGAGCAGGACAGGGCTGTGAATCCTTTCAAGGTCTTTGTTGTTTTAACCTAACCAACAATGAGAACTACATTGAGGCAAAACTAGCCAAGCTTAAAATTCTAGCCTCTCACATCTCCCAAGATCCAGAGGGATGGAGCTGGTCATGGCTCACATCTTGGTTACCAGACTTTGGATCCTGGGGAAGGAAAATTGTTCAAACCTTACTGTTTGTATTATTTGCCTTTATATTAATTTCCTCAATCTTTCAATGTGTTAAATCTGTTTTCCAGAAATATTGTATCTCCATGTCAACTGGACATCAAACCTATTGGCAAGAATACCTAAAAAAACTGTAATGCTCTGAGTGGGTGATGAGTGAGCCCCATTTTGTGGCATCTCCTGTTTAACTCGATGCCAAGGGGAGGAATATGTGAGACTAGGCTGAAGCTGCCATAACCTAAAGATGAAGCAGGCACGTAAGCAGAGAGGACAAAAGCCAAGAAACTTATCTATGGGATCCCTTCGGGGAGGTAGATAAGAAGGAAGCAAGTCGTTAAGGGAAAAACAAAGGACCTGAACCAGAAAGAGGAAGTTGGGCCTGAGCACATGGAAGCCCTCACCCCAATCCCATCAACTTGTAAATCAACCCAGCAAGGACTTTTGGGGATAAAAGGGGTCCCAAAGCCCACCCACTCTGAGTCGTCTGAGTCATCTGAGCTGAGTCACCTGAGTCACCTTTGGATCAAGACTTGGCGGCTTCCGTCCCTCTAGCTAGTGCCTGGCAGCCTAGTTGGGAAGGACGTGGGTAAGTGTGGATGAGCGCGTGCATGTGTGTATGAGAAAGAGCAAATGTACCTTGCAACCAGTAAAGTTTTGCTGTTCCTTTAAATTCACTGGGTCTCCGTGTATTACAAAGAACCTCTTGTGCCTCAGTGTTCGGTTGGAAGTGATTTGTGTGTATCCCTAATTCTTTCCCAGCTGTTGACCAGGGCTGTGTGTCTGTCTGCTCCAGCCGCACCTATCTGGAAAACCCAGGTAGAAAGCAAGGGGGGCTGACAAGATCCGCGTGCCTCAACAGGCTGTGAGTGTGTGAGTGAGTGACCATAAGCCGAACCTGGGAGCAGCGTTTGTAACACACCCTCCCCAACTCCACAGTGCCTCTCATGCACCCCCTTGCACCCTCCTTAACCCACACCATGCCCTTCACACAAGCCCTCATCTCTCATGCGCCCTCTCCGACCCTCCCCTGCACCCATGCATAACCCCTCACCCCACCCAGCAGCAGCCAATTACCTGACTGCAAGCCTGGGACTTGCAACTTCTTGCCAGCTTCCCCATTGACTTTGGTTGTAGGAAGCCAGCAGGAAGTTGTCCTGCCTAACAACCATGGGATTCAATTAATGACAGCAACTGGGACTGCAGGGGTTGCCATCACTAAGCAATGCGGTCATGCTTTATGACCACATCGCTTAACAACAGAAATTCCAGTCAAATCTAACTTCAGTCATTTGTACTCTACTTACTTCCACAGTACTCCAATGTAGCTTATGTGGTGTTATCTTTGAAAATATTCCAGAAGCTTCAATCTGTCAAACTGAAGATTTTCAATGACTAGAAGAATTAGCTCAGCTCATTTAAACCAAGCTTCTACTGTTTTCACTGGTTATCAGTTTTCTTCAAGGCTCAATTCAAGATACTGGTCATTAAATCTATAGAGAGTTCAGAAATAATCACAAGGATCATCTCTGCCTTCCTGAAAACTACTTGTTTGTCTGAAAACGTTATGCCATTTCAGTCTGTGTCAGTATGTTGCAAGTAAGATGTGGGCACCAGTACGTCAGCTTGCAAGGTAGTCTCAAAATTAGATATTTTAGCTTGCAAATAGTGTGAGCAAGCTTGGGATAAAACTGGGATTTGGTTGCATTTGTGATATAAATGCCCAAATGTGTCAAAATTCACCACAGGGTTGGAGATGATGGAATGACCATTAGATATATGAGTAACTGCAAAGTAAGGTTTGTCACATGAACAGCTATCGATAATTGCCAGCAGGATACAGTAACAGTAACCTCTGGGAAATGTTCCTGGCTTGACAAAAATGCTGCACATATCTAAGAACAGTGTTTTGATCTAATGAGTAGCGCCATTGTAAATAACATATTCCTGGTAGAGGCAGCTGCTCCATCAATAGCAACTACAGGTTACTATTATAAATGCCCAAATGTGTCAAAATTCACCACAGGGTTAGAGATGGTGGAATGACCATTAGATATATGAGTAATGCAAAGTAAGGTGTATAGTCTGGAACAGCACAGTATCTACAAAGGCAGGAGTAAAATACATTTGTATTGCAGTATAATAGCACTTTGAGCCTCAGTCCCCTGCAAACCTTAGATGGTCACAGGACACAAAAACACCAAAAGAGCAATAGAATTGGTGATTGCTATCCTCTGGTAGGAGATGGCACTAACAGAAGAAAGCAAATGCAGATGTCAACAGAAATCCAAAAACGGTTCTGGAAGTGGGTAAAGATAGCTGAATAAGGAGCCTCCAGTAGAATGAATGGAATTAAAAATTGTTTATTTTTTAAACAAAATTTTAATAATAAAAAGTAATTATTTAGGATGAGACTGAAGTGGAAGGATGCCGGATGAAGTATTTTAGGAGTTATATGGGAATGATACTGAAATAAATGCTATAGTCTTAGTGTCCGGAAAAAAATAATAGATGAAAAGGAATTCATAAATGCCATGAGAACATTGAAAAATTGTATGATTGCAGGGGTAGGTGGTGTAACTGAAAAATAGTCAAATTTTTAGTTTGTCAAATGTGCCTGGGATGGTGTTGGACCAAATTCTGATTTAAATTGTACAATGAACAAAATTTGGGAAGTGGGCATGGACTGTGCACATCAGAATTTTGCTCTTTAACAAGTAATTGAGAAAGAATTGAATACTGTATGCAAAAGAAATTGTATTGTATGTTTATTAATTTAGAGAAAGTGTATGATAAAGTGAACAGACTTAAATTGGGGAAGATTTTGTACAAATATGAAGTTGAAAATTGACTGTTGAATACCAGTATATGAGGAAGTAAAACATGTGTGAACAGGGAGTAAGAGAAATATGTATAATATTTCATTGGTTGTTTAATGTACTTTTCGATATATATGCTTGTGGAAATGATAGAGAAGTGTTGGTTATAGACATGAAAGATAGATTTTTTTGCAGATGATGCTAAATTGTTGACTTACAGAACCCATTGATTTACAGCTGATGTTAAATAGATTGTATGATTGTATGATTCAACAAGGAGTATAGATCTGAACATTCATTATCAAAGGCCAAAGTAATTCTGTTTGGCAGGGAAATGTAATGAACGTTTGCAGGGTGTACATAAATGGTGAAGAACTAGAACAAGTAGATGAATTTGTGCAGTTTGTTAGAATATATACTAAAGTTGAGAAAATGGATGGAGAAATTTTAAGATATGCAAATGCTGGTAGAAAGGTAATGAGTACTATGTCACCTATTGTGAGAAATGAATGTTTCTCAAATCCAGCTAGATGGTCATATGTAAGTTAGTACTTCTGGAGCTTCTGCCCACTTTGTTATATGGAAGTTACAGGGATTATGTCAAAAATGCATAAAAGTAAATTGAATGCAGGGGGAATGAGCTACTTACATTGTTTATGTAGTAAATCAAGAACTCATAGGTCAAGAATGATTGAGTGCTTAATAAATGTGGATTGAATATAAAAGTGACCAAGCAGTATGAAAGAAGTATGTCAAGTGGTTTGATCATGTAGAGAGAATGAATGAAGACTAAACATTTATATTTTCATAAAACAGATATATAAAAGAAGAGTGAATGGGTTGAGAGGAAGGACAAGACTGATAATCTCATGTTAAATGGAGTTGATGAGATCCCCTAAAATAAAGAGGTGAGAAACTTAATAAAAAGCAATGCATAAAGTAATGTGTGAACATTGTGGAAGCAAGAATAATTTTCCAGGACAGAAGAGTAGGTAGAGGCATAGTGAATCCTTTTGGTATGAACCAGATTTAGCTATATTCCCTTCTCTTTTCTCATATCTTTAATTTGTTCAGCTTATTATTTCTTTCTCCCTTTCCCTTTGTATAACACTGCTTACTCTGAAAGGGTATAGTATAATGGGTATGTATATATGTACATTTGATTCTACCCCTGCTGTACAGATGTGGCAGGTGGATGACTGAGATAGGAGCTTTTCTGCCATCAAAATGTCACAAATAGGAAACTCTAGCACCATCATTGCTTGTTGTTAGATGGGCAGCAAAGATGGTATTATTTTACTGCACACAAGAAGAATATTGTCCTTCATATGAATCTCTTCAGCAATTTTTGGCATTTAGTTTGCTTTGGTTCATTGTAATATCTGGAGCATTTGCCAGTTTTAGCATTGGTTATTGTGTGAATATTTATTGAGTACCACATGAAGAATCCCATAGAAAGGCACATATATACACCATGTACATATACCACCATCCCAAGTATGAGTGTGTGTACACATACACGCACACAGAGAGAACATGCAAAAGACACAGGTAGAAAATTTCTCCTATATCTCAGTACCTGCTAATCTCCATCCAGTGCATAAGATTTACTTTAGTGCTGGTCTCCATGGATACTGCAAAGGACAGAGGTCATAGATTTGCAAAGCATTTCCTCAAGTAATTGCTCAATTTTCATAGCTCACTAGAAATCCTTGGTGAACAAGGAGGTTATGTCCCCTTGGGCTATTCATCATAGATATTTTCCAATTCATTCATTTTAAAATGACCTGAGCAAGGACTTTGTAAATGAGAATCTATCACATTTCCTAAAACATTGATAAGGAGGAAAGAAATGGGAAGGTGACAGACAAACACACACACGCTGGCTTTTGTGTCCGCAAGTTCCGCCAAAAAGTCATTTGTATGAAAAAGTGAGGGGGGAACCTGGCTGGGCATCACCTCAGAAATAGTCTCATAAAAGCCAAGCTGGGAAATCTGTAATTTCTGAAGTTGTTCCCAGAAGCAACCAAGAGGAAATGGAGGGAACTATAGCCATCTGGCCATCTTTCTTCAACAGCTATGTATCTCTATTTATTATGGAGGTCTACCAGGCACAGGGAAAATTCTACATCTGCTGATGTAGACATTTTTGATACTCTCACACTGCAACCTGCAATCTGTCAAGAGTGCAACACAGTTGTATGGATCTGATGATTAGAAATAATATGGATTAATAGAAATAATGGAAGTTGTTTTTTTAAACTAAGTAAAAGTTGGATGTATATTATTACCTATATCTGTTGTGAGAAGGGTTGGAAGTCAATTCTTTCTTTCTTTTTGTTCTTTCTTTTTCCTTTTTGCACTTTTAATCTTTACTATTTTCTCTCTTTTCAACTTTTCTTCTCTTTCTTAATATTAGTTCATGTCAGTTTTTATTTAAAAAAACTTAATAAAGTTATTATAAAAAAAGAGTGCAATACAAGTAGGCAAGAATATCTAGCTATTCTGCAACTGTCAGAAACTAGGTTCTTTTCCCACCTGTGCTTCTCCATCAGAAAAATGCCTCTTCCGTGCATTGCTTTTTCATTGCAGAGACTGACTGACAGCCAGCTATGGCTTTAGTCTTCCATCCCATTTCTTGCCCAGCAATAGCTACCCTTCTAAAGCACAGTTAATAACTTATTGGGAAAGCAGGTTTTCCACAGAAGGCTTTACAAGCACATTGCATAGTTGTAATATGGCAGCACTTGTATTGCCTTTTAAATGGCTAATTTCTGCTCTCTATGACCTCCTATTCTTAAGGAAAAAATAGCACTGGGCATGGGGGGTTTGATAAAAAGTTTAGAAGAAGGAACATTTTACCACACATGGTGGACATGTAAAAAGTACTCACAAGTATTGGAAAGACATCCAGAGAATTTTAGAAGTGCAATTTGAAATGAAATTACAATTTTTTTAACCAGATATAATCCCAAAATATAGTAACAAGAAACACCATAAGTTACTGAGATACATACTCATGGTTGTGAAACAAATACAACACCAACCAGATCTGACTGGGAACTTAAACCTGGAGAATATGCAGCAATGACAAAACTAACAGCATAGATCCACAGCAGAAGTTTTACCAAATTCAAGCAAGAATAGTTTCCACATATACAATTCATCACACAGCAAGGCAAATGCAAACACTTACAGTATGGTTTCTAAATGTTTTTAAATACTGTAAATTGGTCAGAGTATAAAGAAAGGGGAAGTTAGAAATTAAATGCCTATCTACTTTTTTCAAGCAGATCCTTTTTTTCTTTTTCTTTTTTCTTTCTCCTAACACTTATATATAAAAATAAATAACAATACAGTGGAGACTTTAGCATTAAGTATTAAGCTTTAAAGGTTTAATTTATCTAAATCATCACAATGTTAACAATTTCTAGTTTCTATTGCATAAATACCACTGTACTCAGTTATTATCTATATTCTATAATGTATTATTTGCATTTTATAATGCAATAAAACAATTGACTTGGGGAAAAAAGATAAAATAAGCATATAATAAGCACTTGAAGAAGGAAGGTGGCAAGTAGCTTTATGATACACTCTTGCTCTCTTCATTATTCTCTAGAGCTTTAAAACTTTTAATAATGTTGTAGATTTGAGATGCACCTTCAGATAGAGTGTAATTCCTATAAGCCTAAAGTAAGACGCTACGGCAAAGACATTTCTCAATCAAAATATCTGGAGGACATCAAATTACATGCCCTAAGAGTTTTTCTAAAGTGGTCCTTCAAGTTATGCTTACCTGTTGGCAATTTCATGGCCATATCCATGTAGCTTTCTTGACAGAAATACAGTTGTAGTTTGCCACTGGCTTTTTTTTTTTTTTTAATTACCCAGTCTAGCCTGCAATCCTAGTATTCCTTGTAGGTCTCTCATGTAAATACTAACCAGGCCAAACCCTGCTTAGATTCTGAACTCAGACAACATTAGTCTGATGAATCTCAACAATGTGGGAGTTTGGAATTTTGGTTTAGCTATGAATGGCTAGGTGCTGACCTCTATGATTTTCTGTTTAGCTCCCAATGGCTCACTGGCAACTCTCTTAAATGGCTGCCATTTTCTTCCTCTACTTTCCAAAATTTAGCAAGAAAACTGGCTAAGTTTTAGAACCCAGGAAGTTCCAGTGATTTCTGCCTGCAAAGGAAGCTTATGCTTATAGTTTCCACTGGCAAGAGGAACTCCACATTTTTTTTTAATCTACTTAAACCTATGAGGGAAATATTGGTTTGTAATCCCTTTGAAGTTTGGAGAAAATTTGGAGGAAAAAAATGGCTAAGCTGGCTTGAGGGTTCTTCAACAATGGTTGGAATTGTGGATTGATGGATTTTGTCCTTCGTTAGGCAGAACCATTTCAGAATAAATTGATGTAACTGTTATGTATGAAATGGTTATAGATCCTATTCAATAGGGAAGTACAGAATAAAAAATATACAGTATTGTTTCCACATCCAAAAAGTCTCAGCACTTTGAATACCTGTGGTTCAGATGCTGTCCCAGCACCATGATGTTCAGAAGGTTGACTGGTACCTGGAAATGTACCACAAATACAGCTTTGAAAGCTGAATTGGAAAACCAAAAAGGGAAAATCTATCTGTACTTATTCTGTAAAGGAAATTATATAAATACTTTGAAAAAATGTGAGAGCTTTTCAGTTTCCCCTTTGATCTATGGGTCTCCCATTTCAGATTACCATTAAGAAGATACATCACTTTATCTAAACTTCACTTTATCCATTCCTTTTCTCTCTTGCCAAGCAAACATATTTGCAAGTAGGAGAAATTAAAGGTTTATTTTTTAGAAAAGGCAAGAGTGCTCTCAAATTCAATATTTCAACTATTCCTCAGGAAATACTGTGGGGAGAAATGTGTTCGGTCAGAAGTGTTTTGTTTTGTTTTTTAAGCTGGTATTTTGTCTTTAATTTGAGAGGTTTCTGAAGCTTTCAGTCACAGTCAGACAGAATGAAGTTTAACAACATGACAAATACATCCATTTGCTGATTTGAATTTCATCTTGGTGCCACCCATCATCACTTCACATGAGATAAATCTCGAATGGAATTAACATTAAAGTACAATGTAGCTTTTTTGGATAAAATGTGTGACGCTGATGGATCAAACAAAAATAAGTGGGATCAGCGTGGCCATTTGGAAGAGATCTATACCAGCATTAGGACAATCTCTCAGCCAGGATGGGGACACTTTTTCTTTCAAGGGCCGTGTTTCTGCAGGGGAAAGCTGTTGAGGTAGGAACTGAGGAGAGTGTGGAGATGAGGCAAGAGAAAGTGAGAACATCTATTTTCTCTCATGCTTAGTTTTTTTCTTATTCTTGCTCATTCCCTTTCTCTCCTGACAGGAACAGCAGGTTGTGATCTGCTTCTATCAAAGGTCTGAAATGATCTGAAGCTTTGGAAACAGCCATATGAAATTACATCAATGGCTGCAAGTTCCCTTCTAGACCATTTGGGGAAAAGAAAACTCACACTGCTCTGGGTCTTTAAAGCCCTTTGCAGAACTCAGAGCAAAGGACAGCTAAGATCGTGATATAGAAAGCAGTTTGGACTGTGGTGGCCAAGACATGTCTTAAGCAATTGAATTATGTCTCCTCAGAAAAAGCAAGTGGTAAGAGAAAGAGGAAAAACAAGAGGCCTGCCATCAAATGGAAGGTCTCAATACTATCATTCATTTCCGAGTTCAGCAATGGAATACTCCTGAATATGTCAAAATCCTTTACCTCTGAAGGCAGTAAGGAAAACAAGAATTGTTGTAGCAGAAGTTCATACTTGGTCTGGCATTCTTCCTGTTTAGAAGCTATGGAAAAGACTAGCAATAATAAGCAAAGAATGGCACTCAAACCAGGTTATATCATCTTTGTGCACATAGCACAGGTAACCATGGAGGCAGACAGGCAAGGAGTTTCAGTGAATATTTGGGCCCACTGTCTTAAACCTGTTAGCCATGACCTTGGAACACCAGGATAACCAGACAGCTCAGCAGACCTGCCCAGTGGCAGTTTGCAGGCTGCCAACAGTGCTGTGCATTGTATTGCATCAAGAAAGCTATACTACAATTCTGCTCAACAACCTTCCCTATCAGAATGTAGCTGTCTACTTTGGAAAGAAAAGTATGTGGATCTGTGCATCATTGTTTTGTGATTCCATGTAATAAAGATAAAAGCAGGGATCACAACAGGGTTTGGCACAAATAAGTACATTCCATTAAGTCAATCTGGCTATCTCAATGCCTTGCCAAACAATTCCTACTACAACCTCACCATTCCAGTACCACAGTCTAACTTATCAAGGCTTTTCTGACTTCCTAGGCTGATGTGGTTTAAAATATGTATTATAAGTAGTACAAAATGACAGCATCCAGTAGTTTGGTAATTCCCTGAGAAAAGCAGGAACCGTATTTGTGGCTATCCCTGTGAAACTGAGAACTGCAAAATCCAAATGATTCACCTTGCAACCCAATCCACATATTAAACAGAATGTGCAATCTAAGTTAGGTGTGGAATGCAGATTGGTTTTTTTAAATTAGTTTTTTTTTAAGAGGTTTTTTACAGAATGCAGACTGAATGAAATCCTCAAGCATCCCAATTCTCTCTATCTACAGATCTGTGTTGAGCAGTTAAGAAATACATAAGAACAAAAATATAGAATATCATCTAGGACCCCCAAGTTCTACAAAGTCTTCCAGTAACTCCTTGGCCACTTTTCTCAGGTAGTTCTTAACTCTTAACACCCTTTCTTGGGCCCAATTCAAATGCTGACTCCTTTCCAGCATCCCATATCAACATTCAGACCAGTTCTCATCTAGTGGAATGGGCAAAGCATTCTTGGATGTCCCTTCAGTAACAACTTGTTTGCCCAAACATTAGCACTCAGTTGAAGGAGCCATGCTATGATAAAAGCTGAACAAGATTTTAAAAGTAGGAAGAAGTTATACTGTTGTTTAATTGTGAGATTCTGTGCTAAAGTTTCCATATATATGGAGCCTGAGACAACTTCAGTTATATTCTAATGATTGCATTTCCTGGATCTTGGAAAGGCAATTTATCATCCTACTGTTGACAAACTCATATTCTTCCAAGTATATTTGGATTTGCTGTTGATCTCTAGATACATGGTATTATTAATATTTAGTGGTGCATACTTTTTTTGAAAAGTGGCCTAATCCTGTAAGAATAACCAAAGAAGGGAGCCTGCCTTTAAAATATATACTGGACTTCATAAATTTCAATTTATAAAGACAGAATCACACTGGGCTATTTCCTGGAACTCCCTCCTGCATTTTATGAAGAATGTGATTTGCAAATGGAGGCTGCAATTCTTCAATGATTTATTAGATATTCCTATTAAGTGAAATGCAATTTACATTGGAATAAGAAAACATGAGAGGCATGGTACCCCAAGAACTCTCACAGTTCTGCCCATAGTGTTTACTTCTGAGTAATATGCATAAGATTATAGTTTCTCATTCCAGCAGATGCAGTCCCAGATTCCATTCCTCTTTTCCATTGGTTTAGATTGTATTCTTACCTTTTGACTCTCCTTCCTGCAGTGTTTTCATTGGCTATCTCTCATGCTGTTCATAAATATCTAATGATTCTTTATCTCACAATACTTTTAGAAATTAAATTATTGCAAATGTAACAGACCCTTTGTTGCATATAGTGGTATGGTAACTACCACTGCGAACCAGGAAGAACTAGAGGAGATAAAATTCCAACCCTTCCAGCTAGTGCCAAGTTTAACAATAACTTTTGTTGGATTGCTTGTCAAGGAATGGGGAGGAAATCAAACAGGATCAATATTTTATGGACTGGGGTCCAAATTCCAACTGAATTTCCACTACCATCTTCCAATGTCACTTTCTTCTCAAAAAGGTGAACAGGCAATGGCTGCAGCTTGATCCAATCATGCTATGTTGCACTGTAACCATAGTGACCATGGTTATCAAGTAAGTCCATCCTCTGACTTCATTCTCCTCCATTCTTATGCCTGATAATAAAAATGTCATCAGGTAGCAGGTCAGGAAGTACAAACTAATTTTCAGAAAAAGGAAACTGCAAGAAGCTTTGCACACACTTTTTTATTTTCCCAACTTCTTCCTAGGATGTTCTACTGAGTGAGCTATTGGTTACTTGTTCATAATTATTACTAACTTCAATGTCCTTAGTATCCACCCATTAAATTTTGTCTTTTATTATTACTGTACATTTTAATTTGTTCCTCAAGGAAAACTCACAAGACAGCCTATGCCTCCCCCAAATTATCGTCACAATCATTCTGTTGTTTAAGATTGGCTGAGAGAGATTGAGAGAAAGAGATTGTCATAGCTGAGCAAGTCTCAGGATTGCAAATTCAAACACTCACTGGCTCTTTTAAGAGGACTTTCCCCGTTTTTTTAACATCTATAAAACAATTGGTGTACAGAGGACTCTTTTACTTCCCCCTGTCTTCCTGCTTACTTTATTTCCCACTTTGACCTCTTTCACCAGTACCAAAATATCAGCATTTATGAGATTAATAACTAGGCTGGTTTCCACTGGCATCCCATTTCTGTGGCACTCTAATCCTTGCATATGCTTTCCTTATCACACACAAAAAGAATCGCAAGGACCATACCTTTCATAATATTCTGCCTTAATATGGGAAGAACCAGGGCTTTATTCTCAATGTTTCTTTTCCCTACTTTGTGGGAAACTGAAATAACTGGGGCTGTTGTCATCTTTTTTGCGGGGGGCCAGTGCCTTCAAGTTAGTCTTGACTCCTGGCAACTGCCTGAACTAGTCTCTGCAGTTTTCCTGGCAAGATTTTCAGAAGTGGTTTGCCATTGCCTGCTTCCTAGGGCTGAGAGAGTGATTTGTCCAAGGTCATCCAGCTGGCTTTCTGCCAAAGGCAGGATTAGAACTCACAGTCTCCCAGCTTCGAGCTTGGTGCTTTAACTACTACACCAGACTGGCTCTCTTTCTATTATAATACCCTAACCATATCAAAGCACATTCCAAGACTCCTACCAACTCCTATTTCCTGAGCTTGCCTATATTGAAGGGTCATGACCTATACTTTTCTTGGCTGCTTCTTAAATGACTTTCAGAAATTCCAGTTTGGATTCTTGTGGGTTGGCAACTGAGCTGGGCTGGTGCTCAGTACAGACCGTGGCCATTGCAAGACCTGATTGGCATCCCCTGCTTCTTTGCTATTTCCACCCATTACGGAAGGACAACCTTGATAGCTGGCTTCTGTGTGGACTGGTCTACCAGTGCCTGCGTTTTCCTTTTAGGGATTGGTCCCTCCTCACTTTCCTTTGCTCTGCTTTTCCAGATATTTGAACACATGGATGCCTTCAGCCCCATTTCCCACATTATTTCCTTTTACACTTAAGGGGAGCATACTTCACCTAGTCTAGGCAGAAACGAAAAATGCCCACTAAGAGATGTAGGGGCTGAATGGATCATGAGCTTCTAAGGCTGAGGATAATTCATTGACTTAATGGGCCACTATTGGATCAACTGCAAGATTATTAAAATAACAAACAAATAAGCAGCAACTGTGGATGAGTTGAGAACATAGAAGCCCAGAAGCTCAGGACAAGCTGGATGAACAAACATACCCAATAAGGATACAACCAGGACTTCACAGCAAGATGGAAGTAAGTACTGAATGGCATTCTGTGCCTTGTGCTGTCCAATATATTCACATGAGGAAACATGAAATATTATCATCATATTTACAGACAACCAAAATGATTACATGAGAGCATGAAGGTTGAGGAGGATCTTGACAAGCTGGAACAATGAGCAGAAAACAGCGAGGTGAATTTCATCTGGGATAAATGCAAAGTCCTACATTTAGGTAACAAAAAAATGAAAGTCATGATTGTAGGATGGGGAATCATATTGGACAGCAAGGCATATGAAATGGATCTGGACAAATATGAGCCAACACAGCTGCAACAAAAGAAATGCAGCATCAACAAAAACATGGTATTGTGATCAAGAGAAATAATCCTTCATCACTATTCTGCATTGGTCAGATAGCTGACTTCTAGTATCAGTGGGGCTATTATGTAGAAATTGGGACAGAATTGTTCAGAGTTGTTGCAGAAGAATAACTTTTGCTAGAGTTATTTCAATAATCAGGAATGCCATAGTAGTAGTTGCCTGTATTTGACAGGCTTTGGACTAGATGATCTCCAGTGTCCCTCCCAACCTTTACATTCTGTGATGAGGAAATCTTGAGAAACCAGCCAATCAAGCAACTATTTCACTGCCAGGGTTTAGATTTCCAGGAGGCAACAGCAACAGTACCAACTTCTATGAATAACAGAAATCAATTAAAAAAGAATTCCATTTGCTATACTGGAAGCACAGATCCTTTAAAAAAAAAACTAGATTAAATTATTTTCCTGACTGTACAGTAAATTATATAGGAATATAATCAATGAATCAGCTTGCCAAAGTGCTACAAGTGTGCCAGTTGACATTTCTATATATAAACAGATTATCTTTATCAACTTATAAATTTATATCCATTATAAGTTACAGTCTGTAAGTATACTGTTACATAAGTATATATTATAACTTACATAACTGATAGCTTATAAACTGTAATTAAAAATCCTTCTAGATAAGAAGTAGCCAACCAGGACTGGGTGCACTTTTGTGAAAGTTGTGTGTGTAATCTCATGAAACCTACCCATTTACTCCTATTGGTCCAAGAGGCAGGCAACCTTGAAAGACAAGAGCAACACCTGCAGTAAATCATGTAAAGTCTGCCCGTCACATTACAGACATGTCTCTTGAAATGTAAGCAAAAGTAAGATAAAATTAATAACTATGGTGAGGATAATCAAAATTCAACTGCTGATCATTGAAATAGAATAATCCAAACAGAGGTTTTCCAAAACTGCAATTTTATAGTCAGAAAAATTACACTCAGTGTTCAAAAATTTGGGAGAGAGGTTGGCTAAAATTTTGCAATCCCCCACATGCACGCACACTTTTAAACTGGAATTAATAGTGCAGGTTAGTTGCCTTGAGTACTTGGACAACAGAAAATTTACAGGCCAATGGAGAACCGATCATTAGGCGGGGATAGATGAATTATCTTTAGCCTTTTCTTCTCCTTCTTAGGATATACAGGTAGTCCTCATTTAGCAGTTACAATTGGGATCAGCAACCCTGTCGTTAAGCGAAGCAGTCACTAAGTGACACTGCAACTGTGCTTATGATTTTACTTCAGCTTTCCTTTGATTTACAGATTATCCTGGGGAAGATGTCAGCTGGCAGACTTCTGGTGACTTGGAACACTCCATCTATTATTCTCTCTGTCCTCTTATTCTACTCCCCTCAAAAAATTAAAATCTTGGTCACTATTCGAATCACAGTAAGGATCACCACTGGAAAAGACCAGCAAATCTCTTGCTTACATAGGAACTATGGCAGCAAATGCACACATTCAAAACCCCTTGACTGGGGCTGATTCCAAATACCCCTTTCTCTTCATTCTTATCGTTAGTTTATAATCAGTTTGTAATTCTGCTTAATTGTTACCAGTCACAATCCTTTGCCATATGCCATTCTCATCCCATTGGATGGCTGTTGTGGGAGCTGTCCAATGACTGCTGCTAATGAGGCAGCTGGAAAGAGTACTTGGCACTGTGCAATCACTGGATTAGAGACAAGAGCAGTGGAGCAAATGGAGAAGAGAGGGAGGACAAAGACTGAATGTCTGCCAATAGGCAGAAGTCCTATTATCCTGTTGAAGAAGGACATTCACTACCATCCACTGTGATGTAATTTTGGTTCAGTCAAATGCTTGCTCTCTCACTCTTTCCTTAGATATATAATTCATGAACCAAGAACAGACCACTGAACATATTTCTCCCATAAGGCCAATTTTGCCCATGGTGAGAACAAGTCACATCAAAAATAAAAAATGCATAAATTCCAAGAAACAGTGCTGATACTTTGTCTCTGAGTCTGCCAGCACATATTGTGGGCACAACAAATTGGAAATTATCCATCTCTCTCTGTTTTTTGCTCATTAACTGAAGAAAAAATAAAATCCTGGCTTGTCCTTTAAAAAAAAAAATCAATCTGGAACAATGTTGTTACATGGCTCACTGGCTAAGTCCACCAACAAATTTTTATTGTGCATATTTTTGCTGTAAAACAAGACTGAGAAACTGTAAGACACGTAGATGTAACTAGGAACTTCAATATTCATGAAAATCAAAGATTTAATGTATGCAT
The DNA here is from genome assembly GCA_030867105.1 of Liasis olivaceus. Lineage (NCBI taxonomy): Eukaryota > Metazoa > Chordata > Lepidosauria > Squamata > Pythonidae > Liasis > Liasis olivaceus. The sequence goes on from CM061351.1 coordinate 65,914,367, forward strand.
TTTGCCAAGAATTTTGAGGCTTTGATCGCAGACTGGCAAAAACAACCAAGGGGAGAATCTGTCTCCATTCCCTCAAGTTTTTAGGTTGTACACCTGAAGAGAATTGATGGACTTTGAGTTGAGCTCTGCCAAACCGTTGGATTTTTGTTCACAACTACCCATGAACCACTAGGCTTTGCCCAGTCAACCATAAGTTATCAAAATTTTTCATTTGAAACAGGATTAGCAATCCTAAATTTATGAACTCAGTAAAAAGATTAGTTTTTCCCCTCAAGTGTTCAAACAAATTGATTTTATGCGTTAATCACAGCACTGTTAGATCATAAATAAAGCTATGCAAAACAAGGCAACAAATTGCAGCAGAAGTTATATGCTCTTTATAATTACAGCTATAGATTTATACCACCTCTCTAGCATGGTTCTGTTTAAACAAATGTAAATATAAGACACATAGCTATAGCTAAATTAAGATGAATAAATTCCTTCAGCTCATATTGGAAGCAGCCTCACAATTTAGAAAACATTTTATGTATACACTATCTATATACAAAATGTTCAAGGCACTTTATACCCAAAAGCATGTACTCCTATTTCTTTTCAGCACTACAGTTCAAAGTTTAAACCCTAACCTTAACCCCCCTCCCCCCCAAAAATTTGGAAACCAATGAAGGTTTGTAATAACAAGCACATGGTCAGACTCATATAATTTGATAAGAATTAGTCATAGGTCCATTGGAAATAGCAGTAGAATTTGTCTATTCAGAAGTAAACATCCCCCCCACCCCAATTGGCAACTACCACAAGAAGAAAGCTCTCTACTGTTTTTGTTTTAGTGACAAGGGATTGCCATGTGGCATGACCAAACTTCTGAGAACTGTACTTGGGGAGGGCAAATTAAATATCCTCTCTCCATGGGTTGCTCTCTCAATGAAAAATGCTTCCGTGTTTAGTATGAACAAGAAAAATATCATCCTGGGCACTGTAGGAGAAGATTTGGTTAGTCTGTGGTAGCCCCAAATCAGGAAGAGTCTTGTAGCATCTTTTCAGACTAACAAATTTCACTAAAAGGCATCAGTGTTCATGAAGTACAGTTCACTTCACAGAAGCTTTATTAAACAAATTTAATAAAATTTGTTAGTCTGAGAAGGTGGTACCAGAGTCCTTCTCAAAAATCTCACCAGTGATACTGAAAGCTACATAACTCAGTCCTTAGGTTGAAAGATCCCTTTCTAACATTATTTTCCCATTAGTGACTTAGTGTGATGGAATGGTGTTATGAAGGCCACGCTCAGGGAGATAAGCATTTCCTTAGCCCCCAGAGAGAGCGTGGGAAGTTTAAGAAGTTGAGACTGGCACCACCCTAAGGAATTCACGGTGTTGTGACTTGCTGGCTTGGGAACTTAGGTTCAGTCTGGAGAGATTGATGTCAGGTTCAGCCCAAAGAACTCCACAAGACAGTGCAATACAGTTCTGTTGCATTTATTAGATTCCACCTCAAGACAGAAATCTCTCCAGACTAAACCTAAGTTCCCAAGCCAGCAAGCCACAACACCGTGAATTCCTTAGGGTGGTGCCAGTCTCAACTTCTTAAACTTCCCACGCTTCCGCTGGGGACTAAGGAAACTCTTATCTCCCTGAGCGTGGCCTTCATAACACCATTCCATCACACTTAGAGTGTCTTCCAAATTCACTCAGCCACTTTGAGGCAATATAAAGCCTGTCTTCTTTATTCCTCTATCTGCACAAAGACCCCTCCCCACTAGGGGAGATCTTGCCCATGTCCAGCTACTAGTGAATGCTAAGAAACTGATGATTCCACTGATTGGTTTGGAAATTTTAATACCATATGTCTAATTTTACATCCACTAAGTCAGTTCTCCCGAACCCATATGGCCTCCAGATGCATGGAAACATTGTTGCTGCTGAGAATTCTGGGAATTGAAGTCAAAACATCCAACATGTAAAATATGAGCACCATGTCATATCACAGAGATGGGCTGCAGCTGAGGAGTATATATGCCTTTGCATAACATGGGAGGTGGCCTTGTGAGAGAAATCATTCTGGGAAAGGGATTGTTGTTGCTGTGATTTTACAAAGTACATTGTTCTTGTGCTCCCCTGTCACATACTTGCCCTCTTTGTATTTTGCATCTCCTTACAGATTTATTCTTATCAAAGAGTTGAAGACAAATTAATTAGATGACAGTCTGACAATACTTAGTGATTTTACAGCACCCATGGAGCTGACCTTGTTGTAATAACCTTTCTTTAGAGATGCAGCCTGGAATATATTGATTACCTGTACTCATAATACAGCCATGCCAAGAAATTTCCAAAATTGAACAAAATGTCAATTGCAGTGGATGCATGGTGTGAAAATAGATGTTGCTGTCAGCTATGTTGTCTTGAATTAAGTTGCAGGTGATCTGATGTCTTTGATTCTCATTATTTTTTCCTGCTGCCCTCTGTTTCTGTTGCTGAACAAGGTCGCTACTGGGGTTATTTGCCCCTGGGGAATTTTTGACATGGAGCACATACCAATCAATAGGCTGGAACATACCTGGAATCCTCCAAGCAACAAAATATCTAATGTTTAAACATTTCAGGCTCTGCTACCTAGATTTTTAAAAAGGCAAAGGAGGACAGTTTTGAGGAGAGGCACATTTTTAAAATGAATGTTGCTGTAACCTTTGCATGGCAGCAAGGGAGCATCAGGGAGTTTTCCCTGTTCTATATCATTATTGTTTGCTGACTTGACTGTTGCATATTCCACATCTTCTCAGATTTGGATCAAATTATTTTTGGGACTGAAATTTGTGCTTTTTGCCTTAGTTTTCAGCTTTGCCTGTTCATCTGCAGGCTTTTCTTCCTCCATTCTCTTATCCCACTTTTTATTATGTGTTTTTAACTTTGTATACTGTATATCACCTTGAGTTATTCTGATTAGGCAGGTTGTTGTTATTATTGTTGTTGTTGGTCACAGAATCAGACAGAAGTTTAGACTGGATTTGGCATTTTTATCCACCTATCAAGTCCTTCCTAAGAACCTGGGATAGGCAGATGTTATTTGATGGTGTTAAAGGTATTGTCGCAGGATATAAGCTGTTCCAAGCAAAGCTGCCTTTTGCAATTGACTGATGGTGATTTTGTCAATGCCTATGGTCTTCAAGTGGTGCTCCAGATGTTTTGGGATTGCACCCAAGGTGCCTATTACTACTAGTACTATGCTTTCTTTTGCCACAATCATTCTACTTCTATTTGCAGGTCTTTATATTTTGTGATTTTCTCCAGTTCTTTCTCTTCTATTCTGCTGTCTCCAGGTATTGCAATGTCTACTATCCAGACTTTTTTGTTAAGTCTGGGGTATTGTGTGGCAGGTGCTTGTCTGTTTGGATTCTAAAGTCCCAGAGCACTTTAGCTTCTTCATTTTCTATTACTTTGTCTGTTTTGTGGTCCCAGCAGTTCTTGCTTGCAGGCAAATGGTATTTCTTGCAGATATTCCAATGCACCATTGTTGCTACTTTGTCATGCTGTTGTTTGTAGTCAGTCTGTGTGATCTTCTTACAGCAGCTAACTAGGTAGTCCACTGTTTCTTCACCTTCTTTGCAGAGGTGGCATTTTCAGTGTGTTGCTGTCTTCTCAATTCTGGCTTTGTATGCATTTGTTCTTAAGGCTTGGTCTTGTGCAGCTAGAATTAGCCCCTCTGTCTTTTTCTTCAACTTCCCTGCTCTTAGCCATTGCCAGGTCTTGTTGTTATCTGCTTTGCCTGCTAGTTTTTTTTCTGTACTGGCCATGTAATACTTTGCTTTGCCACGTCTCTTTCCTATTCTTTATTTGGTCTTTTCGGTAGGCCAGTTTGGTCTCTTCAGTATTCAGTAAGCCTTCATGTTGTACTAGCTTCAGTGCATCTTCTTCACTGTCCTTCAGATATTCTTCTAATGCTCTTTTTTCTTCTTTAGCTGCCTGGTGTATTTGCAGTATTCCACACTCACCTATGCTCCTGGGTATGTAGAGTCTGCGTGGATGAAGGGCATGATTTTTTTTTTTATTATTATTATTATTAGTAGTAGTAGTAGTAGTAGTAGTAGTAGTAGTAGTATTATCATCATCCAAAGGACATGAATGAAATACAGGCCTTCAAAAACCAGTTTGATATAATTGTATCAATATTATTTATATGAAGCCTTTAAATGTATTTTTTCAGTTAACAGAACCTCCATAATTGAACTGGTAGAATCCATGTTTTCATATAAAACATCCCAAGCTTTTTTCCCAGCATCCTCAACATTACATGTGCAAGAGCTTGGTTCTCCTCTCATTGCTAAGATCAGATTTAAGTCAACAAAGATCGTAGGCTGTGATCCTTAAGAAGTTGTTTCAAGGGCCATTAGGATCATTCTCATTCAAAGCTATTCTTGCTTGTCTCTTTATTAGGGTCAGAGACAGTGCCCATAACAGCCAGTTTACTAGCTACTTAGTTCAATGAACGTACTCCTCTGGCAGAACCTTTCCCAGAACTGGGAAAGCAATATAGTGTGTGTACCATACTTACTTTTGCTTCACTTCTGACTTGCCAGTGCAAGCTTGGCAGAGGTCTGGGTTTGGCCACATGGATTCGCCTTGTGCTTGTTGGGTTACTCTGCCAGTGAACTATATTCCCTAGTAGCTATTCCCTTGTTAGTTTCCTCAGCATCCAGTGATCAGACGTGTAACTGCTCAAAGTCACTGAGAGTCAGGCAGCATACAAATTTAATAATAAACAATAAATAAATAGTGGCCTTCACTGAGTTTCTTTTGGCTCTGCTGCAAATTCCTGGGTTCTATTTAGTCAGGTGATACAAAAACTTTGATCTGCACTGGCTCTGTATTTAAAGCCATCATTAAATACTGCAGTGTTCAAAAAATTCTTATCCATTCATTCCAAGTTATTACTTTACCTCGACTCAAAACAGGTGTAATATTCTTTGTCTGTTTGCAGTGGCTCATATTGTCAAAAATCCTAAAGAGATGTTAAGATTATATTAATTCCATTATACTCTCTGAATGGAAAACTCTGAAGCAGGCCTGAATTTTCTATAATAATTACAATTGCATTTCCAATTAAAAGATAGAGGAAATAACTGAAAATTCACCCTTCCATAGTTCAGAATGTGACTTTCTTCAGCTCTCATCCCACAACTGTATTATAAACAGTGTACAATTCCTCTCAAAAGGATGTGAGAACAAATTAAGCAAGGAAAATTACTAAAGTCCTTTTCTGATTTAATGGATAATTTGGAACTGATGGAGTCATGGAGATATAAAAATGGACTGGCAAAAGATTTTACTTTTTATTCAGAAAGACATAAATCTTTTTCAAGAATTGATATGATACGGGTTTCAACGGACTTGGCAAATAAAATTTCTATAGTGAATATTTTACCAAAGACTTTTTCAGACCATAATCCTGTAAGCATGATAATTAAAAAATTTACTAGGTCTTTTAGGTGGAGATTGAATGAATCTATTTTGCAAAAAGAAAATGTTGTAGAGGACTGTAAGAAGAAATTAAAGGACTTTTTTGAGATCAATCTAGATAAAGGCGTAGTTTTAAAAACAGTGTGGGATACCAGTAAAGCGGTTATGAGGGGAAATTTTATTTATCATAATCGTATTCTTAAGAAAAAGTCTCAACAAAAATTACAAATGATTTTAGATCAGATTAAGTTGAAGGAGAAGGAACTCCAGAAAAAAAGTCTGATAATAATATTGTTTATCAACTCAAGTTACCACATCAACAAATTTCAGTGTTGACTGTGAAAGAAATTGAAATGAAATTAAGATATGCTAAACAGAGACACTTTGAATTTGCAAATAAACCAGGAAGATGGTTAGCATACAAATTAAGGAAAGAGAGAGACAAGGAAATGATTTCTAAAATTCAAGAAGGAAATGTGGAACTATTGGACAATGAATAAATTAAAAAAGCATTTCATAATTTCTTTTCTAACTTATATAAAAAACAAGAAATTTCTTTAGAAAAGGTTGATGAATATTTGAACAAGAAAAAATTACCAAAACTTTCACAGCCACAGAAATTAATATTGAACAGTTTTATAACTACTTTTGAAATAGTTGAAGCTATAAAGCTATGGCTTTGTAACCCTCCCAGAGTCCCCTATTGTAGGGGAGATGGGCGGGAGAGAAATCCAATAGATAGATAGATAGATAGATAGATAGATAGATAGATAGATAGATAGATAGAACCAAACTGGAAAAAGCACCAGGACCTGATGGATTACCTGCAATATATTATAAATGTTTTGAAGATTAGATTCTTTTACCTTTTAAAAGATCAATGAACTCTATATTGTTGGGTGTGGCAATGCCTGACTCATGGAAGGAAGCCAACATTGCGCTTCTGCCTAAAGAAGGACAGGATCCACTTTTAATCAAGAATTATAGATCAATTTCATTGCTGAACAACGGTTATAAAATATTTGCTTCAGTGTTGGCAGAAAGGTTAAAAAAAAATTGAGGAATTTATTGATCATGATCAATGTGGATTTTTGCCTAAAAGACAGTTAAGAGACAATGTTAGGGTCATGTTGGATATTATAGAATATTTACAATATCATAACGAATGTCAAACAGCTCTTATTTTTTTGGATGCAGAGAAAGCTTTTGATAATTTGAACTGGATGTTTATGTTTAAAGTTTTGGAAAGTATGGACTTTGGAGAACATTTTATACAGGGAATAAAGTCAATTTATACACCTCAGAAGGCTAGTATTATTGCAAATGAAGAATTAACTGAATCATGTCATATACAAAAAGGAACAAGACAAGGTTGCCCTTTGTCACCTCTGCTCTTTATTTTGGTTCTCAAAGTTCTTAACAGAGACATTAGATGGGATGAACAAATAAAGCGCTTAAAGATTAAACAAGAGGTTTTTGAACTGAGGGCTTTTGCTGATGATTTAGTTTTGATATTACAAGACCCTCTGGTATCTGCCGAGCACTTGATGAAGAAACTGAAGGAATTTGGCTCACTGGTGGGTTTTAAAATAAACAAACAAAAAACAAAAATGTTAATTAAAAATGTGACCCTGTCTGATCAAGAGTTGCTGATGAGCAAGATGGGTTTCAGGACCGAAAAAAAGGTGAGATATTTGGGGGTGATTCTATCTACTAAAAATAGTGTGTTGTTCCAGAATAACTATGGCAAAATTTGGAATGAAGTGAAAAAAGATTTGTTAAGATGGGAAAAATTACAATTGTCTCTCATGGGGAGAATTTCAGTGATTAAAATGAATGTTTTGCCTAGGATGTTGTTTCTTTTTCAGACTATACTGATTTTGACTACAGATTTACCGTTTAAACAGTGGCAGAGAGATATATCTAAGTTCATTTGGGAAGGCAAAAAAATGAGAATTAGATATACTGTAAATTGTTACAGGATGCCAAGGAACGAGGAGGCTTGGGTCTGCCTAATTTAAAACTGTATTTTGATGCTTGTTGTTTGCTTTGGATGAAGGAGTGGATAACCTTGGAGAATAAAGAATTATTACTACTTGAAGGTCATGAATTAAGATTCGAGTGGCATGCCTATTTGTGGTATGTTAAAGTTAATAAGGATTTTAAGAACCATTATATTAGGAATCCCTTACTGAGGATCTGGAATAAATATAAGGTAAGACTCCCTCCTAATGTATCTTTGTGGTTGTCACCTCAGGAAGCATTTACTAGGAGAGAAAATGTGGGAGAAATGAAGTGGTTAAAATATAAAGATTTATTAAATTTTGAGGAGGGTGAACCAAGTTTTAAAACAAGAGAACAGTTAGAATTAGAAGGTTTTATATGTCACTGGTTTACTCATATGCAATTGTTTGAACATTTTAAGTTGGATAAAAAGAATTATAGATTTGTTAATGAAATACCTTATTTTGAGACTCAACTCTGTATCAATGATGAGCATGTTATTGCTAAAATGTATAAGATGTTGTTACAGATGAACAAGTCACAGAATGTATGATTAAATGTGCTAAAACCTTTGGATTCAATATCATGTTGGAACAATGGGAAAATATGTGGAACAAAGGTTTGAAATTTACATTGAATTATAACTTAAAAGAGAATTTTTATAAAATGATGTACCATTGGTATTTAACTCCTGATAAGTTATCAAAAATGTATACTGGTATGACAAATGTTTGTTGGAAATGTTTGCAGGGTGAAGGAACCTTTTATCATCTTTGGTGGACCTGTGAAAAGGCTAAAAAATTTTGGGACCAGATATGCATTGCCATTCAAAAGATTCTTAAAGTGAATATTAAAAAAAAAACCAGAATTGTTCCTATTGGGTTTGATGGAGAAAGGATTGGAGAAATAATATGGATCTTTGCTTCTATATATGATCACAGCTGCAAGACTGTTATATGCACAAAGATGGAAAGACTCACAAATACCTACAGTGGAAGAATGGATTACTAACCTAACGTACTTGGCTCAAATGGCGAAGCTAACAGCTTTAATAAGAGATAACACTGTTTCTAAATTTGTCTCCTCATGGCAACCCTTCCTAGATTACATGCTTAGGTTGGGAAAAAATGAAGCTTTGATTGTGGGATTTAATGATTAGGTGGTTTGTGTTGATAGAAATAATGTGAATTAGGATTAAATAGTGGTAAGAGATTTTTTTTTTTTTTAATTTGTACTCATATCTGTATTGGAGAGAGTCAGAAGTCACTTTCTGTTTCATCTTTCTATCTGATCTCATTCTTTTAGTTTTTGTCTTTTTCTTTTAGTTCTATCTTCTCTCTCTTCTATACTTTCTGACTTGTATTTTAATTGTACTTTTTATATATCTTAATAAAAGTTTTGATTAAAAAAAAAAGGATGTGAGAACAAGAAGCCACCACTATTCTACTGCATCTTGTCTACTTCTGTGGCAGCTGTTCTTATAAGAGCTGAGAGCAATGACTCCCACTAAGGGGAAGCATCGGCTTCCTGGTATTGGTGACTCTGCAGCTAATGCCATAGTTGGTCGAATACTTTGGCCTGGTGGATGGAGCAGTATAACCTTCACCACATATACCAGAGAAACTCTGTGATCATCACAGAAAATTAAGTAACATAGCCTAAGTAACCACAGTCACCTCCCTATAATTAGCTGGTGGTAATAGTACTGGGCTGTGTTATGAGCACTGATAGAACATCCAGTAATTCCACTTATTCTTATATCTTCTTCCTATGAAAACATCAATTGTGTACCCAAGTTCCGGAGCTGTGATTCCAGTTGCTAAAAGTTGCTTTTTGTTCTCTGTGTCTCTGTGAATAGTAGATGAAGTAAATCCAGAGTACTTACAGCATTAGTTGCACTCATAATGAAACTAAAACTTAAATAGGTTGGACAAGAGATTAGAGAGGACCCTGGTGTTTGAAAAAATCATAGGTAATTGAAAAAAAAATCAAAGATAATACAAGCATAAGCTTACAAGAACTACAGTAAGTAGTAATGGACAGCCATCCTGGTGAAATGATGTCCATCAGGTCACAAAGAGTCTGAAGCAACTGAGCAACAGCAACAACAATGGAACCTAGTTTCATCTAGATTCAAGAGTTTTGCCCCATACTCTCTGCTCATTCAGGCACTGGGGAGAAAAGGAAGGGTTAGTTTTTTTCAGAGTGTGCATGTGGGATGGGTGCTGCTGACATAGTACATGGGGAGAAGGAAGGATTACAAGGGAAAGTAAGCATATGAAAACTAGGTTGGCATATCAGGCAAAGTAATGGACCTTTGTCATCATGGGAGAACCAAGCTACCAGGACTCTGGGTTCAGTTCACATTCATTTGGTTTTGTTTCATTCATCCAATTTATAGACTACTCAACTCCAGAATGGACCTAGATGGCTTCACAGTTAAAAGCAGACAGAAAACAAAATGATATAAGGAAAGAATAGCAGTCACCCAGAGGGTGCAAATCAAAAGGACATTCACACCATTCCATGACTTAAAAGGCCCAACCATACATTAATTCAAGGCCTAGGGGAAAAGCCATGGTTTCAAGTCTTATTTAAAAGCAGGTCGGGTGAATTGCACAAATTTTAGTGGGGAGGCTCTCCCAGAAGTAGGTGCAGCAACACAGAAAGTTCAGTTCCTGGGACATGCTAGATAACACTACTTAATCAACAGCATGGGCAGACACTATGATAGATTGACAGTCTCTCAGATAACTAGGCTCTGTGATTAATAACCAGCACCTTGAAGTGCACCCAGAAACATACTGGCTACTACTGCAGCTCATGGAGCAGAGGTGATACACGAACAAGCCCTTACCAGACCAGACCAATCAGTCTACCTCTGAGTAAATCTGAACAACTTTATCCACCAGATGCCTAGAAGATTCTTCCCAGCAGCCAGATAAATGGCCTGGGCCCCATCTCTCTCCAACAAGGAATGGGGTCACCCTGAAAAAGGCTGCCGGATAAGCTATACATGGGTGCAAAAGGGTGGAGATATAATTATGTTTTGCCCATGAAATAATATTTAATAAGGACTCTTACATTTGCTTGGTGAGGTTCACTTTTTGTCTTCCTCCAATGTCACTCTAGGCTTCCCTTCTGACATTACTTCTCCCAGAGTTTCTTGGAAAACCTAAGAGACTCTGAGAATTGACACACAGTTAGAGGACATGTAGGAGCAATCCAATCATATGCCATTGTCACCTGCCCATTCCAGGCAGAGATTGAGACCTCAGACAAACAGCCCACCATGCTTTGGGAAAAAGTCCAAGTCTATCAGATGCTTGGGGCAGACTTAATAAGTTCTACTTTCATCTGGGGAGTGGGAGCATCAATAAGCAAAAAGCAATCAGAGAGTGATCTGATTATGACAAAGGACTGATGGTAATGTCCTCCACCTCATATCATGTTGCAGCTGCCCTGAGAGAAAAATCAGGTCTAATGTACAATTCTGGTATGCATCAGACTGTCAGTCAGAGGTGGGTCAGATCTACGGTGGCCATGAATTCTTGAGGTACCCAATCTGCCAATCTGCCAATGGAATCAAGCAGTTCAAGCAGGAATGTTGCTGTACAGCAGGAAGAGACAATTCCCTAGAGCCCAACTTCAGCTATAAGGACTCACAATTGGTTATCTGTGGTGCAGAGTCTCTGAAAGCCATCAAGGCTTCCTGGATGACATAGGCCACCTTATCTTTCCTGCCCTGGGTCATGGCTGATGCCAAATACAAAACCAAGGTGGGCACAATTCCGACAGGGAGAACCCTTTCTCTGGGGTCTCAGTTATAAATGCCAGGTTGGCTGACTCATCCATAATCAAATCATGAATGAAGTTGGCATTTAGCAGCAGCAGCCAGAGAACAGGGCCACTGAGGACAACCCATCCTTTTGATGGGTTCAGCTGTGCCTGTCTATGGGATCATCTCATCTCTTGTGCAGGATTATATCTTAGATTTGAACTGAGACTCCTTGCATGAGAAACATGAATTCTTCCAATACACCAAAGTTCTTTTTGTTGCTCATGTGATCATGATACATGTACTTTTGTCTGGAGCTACTGGAGAACACATGCCCAATAATGTCTTGTTTCTTTTCAGCTAGTATGATGGAATAGTAGACCCTTTAATGGGGAAAGGTGAATTCTACTCCTGGCAATTTCATATTTTTTGCTCCTGATAGGACTTGCTCACCAGAAATGCAAAAGATGAACGGGACCATTTTCCTATCAATCCTCATGATTGTGCTGAAATTTACATTTCTGAATTCCAATTCTATGTACTTTCTAGTGAGCTTTTGGGGGTGGCTGTAGTCAGTGTATGACTATGACCTTCTTTGTTGTCTTTTCTTGGGCCTCCTTTTCCCAGCTTGGCAAAAGACTCCCTCAAGGAACCCAAGGAGGACTTATCGTTATCTTTCCTGATGTCTTTTGACTCTAGTAATCAAAACTGGTGCTTCTGATTAGTAAATAACAGGCATTGAAGCACTATCTGCAGAGGTGGTGAAGATCTGCAGTGCTCACGGATGGGCAACGATGTGGCTTTGGGTGCAGGATGAAGCAGGGAGCTGTCCAGAAAGATTATTCTCATCGACGCTGGCGCATTGGCTGAGTATCTGAGTGATTAGATGTGATTGCTGTATACTTCTAGCATGGCCACGGATGTTAAGATTGTGGCTCCTCTGGGTGTTTTTCCTCCTCCTGTCCTAAGCTGGGCACATTTCCCGTATGGGGAACTATTGCTGGCTATACTCTGCTGTATTTGGTATATAGGATTATACTAGAAGGTACTTTAGAATGTGTTGTAATAGGTTTCAAAAGAGGCCAAGTAATTTTTTGGCTCAGAAATGGTAATAGAAATGGTACTGATTAAACCTGCTCAAATTGTGTTGCACTGCTGCACATGAGAGCCAAATTAAATGCCTAAAATAGTTCTAAAGCACAGTTTCAATATTATTGTTGCAACTGAGCTCTGAACAACCATTAATCAACTTGTGAGGTAAAATATTTATTTGACTCCCTTAAGCATTCATACTAAGTTTCCTCCCACCTCCACACAAAAATGGAATAAGCTCTTAAGTGGAGAGGATAATTGGAAAGCATTTTAGGAAAAGTAAATGCCTCTCACTTGTGAGGCTATCTATCAAATTATTTTAAGGTGTCAGTCACAATAAATCCATCTTTGGTGACAAATCTTTGGCAAGCAGCCACAAACTTCTTTCAAAATTGGTTTGAGGAATTTATTCTTTGCTTATGTTTGAAAGAGGGACGTTTCTACCTTGCCAAATTCCAACAAATTCTATCACTCAAAAATTTGCTTTCTTATATAGTTAAATAAAACTACCCATTCCTTAATTTCATCTACAGAAGTGATATACTTTTACTGCTGAAATTGCCACTGGAATGAACTATTGCTATTTATCAAAGCTGTGCCAATTATGCTCCCATTTTAATTAATGGCAAAAACTAGCAATTTTGCCACAACAGTTTTCCTGTACACTGTTGGATAAACTGTCATCTTTCAAAAATCTAATTCAGGATCACTTCCACCACACCTAAGGGTTCTTTCATTCTACCTTGGAAAAGGCACAATCGTGATTCCCAGAATTACATATTACCTAGTTACATCACTATACAGCTGATAGTGTTATTTCTTTAACTGATGCCATGATATTCTCTTTCCCTGTAATATAGAATTAAGAATGGTATGCATGGGAAAAGCCAGTAGGAGCACAACGTATACCAAGCTTTTCAAGGACAACTGGAAAGAGGGGTTGTCCTGCTAAGAGTCTGCCCTTCCAAAGGATGTTCCATATTAGGTAAAGGATGTGTGTTATGGGATCACTACAGCCGATACAAGTTACTGACTTTTTAAGTCTACTTAAGTCTTTCCATGCAATGCATCCATCCCAAACTAAGACCTTTTAATCTTTGGGAATTGGAGAGCTATCATCACCATGCATAAGTGGGAACTACCTACAAAAACAAGTTTAAATGCAGAATGTATATGCAATTAAGAAATTAATAATGTAAATGTAATTTAAAGTACTTCAACTCCTAAGATTATACTGAGATTTTTTGAGTGATTTACTTAAAAAGAAAGTCAAAGGAAAATGATTAGAATATGAGTACTATTAAAATAGTTATGCATTCATAATTTTGAACAAGATTGAGAATCAGGCTACAAAATCTTCTGAAAACAGCTTCCATTCTTCCTCAAAGAAGTGAAGGAGGTGTTGATAATTGGATCTGTAATTAAAAGAAAACTACTTACAAGACCCTATTCGTATCTGTCCCCCAGGGTCATTTCACTTACTACTTTGGACTACCCACACAATAAATGAGGGTCAGCTCGCCTCTTCTCCTACAAATCTGTAAGCATAAACCATAATTGATTGGTCTCAAATACATCAGTCCTCAATGAAAAATTAATTAGATTGGCTGCAACCATACGGTGAGTACTTCAGCATTTGGTTCTTTTAGCCACTGGATTCTTTATTGTAAAAGGAGGGAGAATGATCTCAGACCCAGGTGCTAGGAAAATCCGCTAGCAATGAAGTATGCTTAGGATAAAGGTTAAGGAATTCCAATCACTCTGACTTCCACGTCAGTAGTTATGAAAGGTTTTCTCAGCATGGAAATTGACCAAATTGGTAGCCATAAAGCATCAATAATTGCAATAGAATTTATGAAAATTGAAACACCAACAATCCATTTGAGGAAGAATATTTAAAAAGCACAGCAAAAACTAAATAATGAATAAGGGTCAATAATTTGATCATAGCCTCCCAACACTCTTTCAGAATTATTACAATAGGACACAAATTAAACTGATCTCAAGAAATCAATTGTACTGCAAATCCATACATGCTTATTTGAAAATGAATTCCTTTGAGGTCCTTGAGGCTTACTTTGAGATAAGTGGGTTTAGGACTGCAGTCATAAACATTTGATCAATTCCTCTTCAAATATAATACACAATAACATTCTGTTATATAAATCAATGATGGTTCAAGGCAGGGGCACCTGCATGACAGTCACTGGCATCAAAAAGGCAGTCACAGCCAGTTGACTGAAGCCCCACCTCTTCTAACATGTGCAATGTGTGCGACACACATTAAAAAGATTTGGGGCTCTGGTTGACCAGCTGTAACTCCCATTTTGAAGCCAATGACTGTCACTGCAAATACCCCTGATCCAAGGAGCATATATAAAAGGGGAAGAAAAAGAAATTGCATAGGCGAAGTTGCAGGCTTAGTGTATGATCAAGTCAGGTCACAGTGCCCTTGGGTGATATGTAACCTCAAGATCTGAGCATACTGTTACTGCAATGATATTGTCGTTCTAATAATAGGGCCAAAATGAGCCCTTTGAGGAGCTGACCTTTGAGTGCCAATCCAGAGGCAACAAAGAGTGTGGAAAACTGGCTATTGCCTGAAGTCATGTAGTAAACAGGGAACATATATCATCATGCTTCCTTACAGTGACCCTGAAGCAAAGCGTGCTTGATTGGGTTCTACATGGTTTGGAATCTATTGCATTGCTGCAAGAATGACACTGACATTACTCAGAAGTAAATCCAGATTGGAGTTTTAGGACAGTTCCTCATGTCTGCCTCAATATGCATTGAAGTACTTGAGCAGGCAGAAAAATACGCAGGCATAATTTTCACTGTCCTGATGGCCCAGCAATAATCTTCTTCAATAACAGGACTTGCTAATGGTCCTGTCCATACATCTTTACTTTGGACAATTGAAGCTGACACTCCATTTCAGCTGCTAACAAGAAAAAATGCCACCAATTGCTGTCCTGAAAGTGCAGTGGGGCAGGCTTGGGCACATGTGGATGGCTATCTGGGAGAAAGGCTTCAGACACCTTCTCAGTTCCCAGACTGACAGGTCACAAGGGTGGAGATGCTGAGTTAACTATCTGTCTCTCAAACTATTTCAAAACATAGGTCTACCAGTCTCCTGGAAGCCCAAGTGACAGGAAGAATGGTAAAGCTCTGTCCCAAAATAGCCTAGCTGACAGGTTGGTGGGACATTGGGGATGAAGCTTTCAGCTGTCCTTCAGGCCATTGACCTGTCAGGTGAGCTATTTTGGGATGGAGGTTTACCTGTCTTCCAGAATACTTTCTTCCTGTCACAAGGGGAAACTTGCAGATCTCCTATCCTTTTCATTTCAGCTTCCAAATATCCCAAATGCTTCACAAAAGGTCTATTGGTATTCCAGAAGAGTGGTATACCAGAGTATGCAAAACGCCCGTGTAATGCCAGAGCATTGCTTTGCAAAGAGTAGTCAGGCACTGGCTGCATAGAAACCAGTTGTCTGATTTCTGCTACAGCCCAGGCCAAAACAGCCATGAAAGGAAGTAGCCAGTGACTGGGGGAACTGCTCTGCTCTCAACAGCCTCAACCAGCTGAGAGGAACTCTGCAAATATCAGCCCCTGATCACATCACCACCAAGATCTTGAATGAGGCAACCCAGACCATTTGTATGCCAAGATTTGTACCAAGAGTAAATGGAAAAGTCTGAACTGCTAAGAATGAATGAAGGTTGCTTCTGCCGTGAGCCTAGGATGTGATGAAGGCTGGATTACGAGAAGCGCTTTCACAAAACAGAATGTGAGACCTCTTCATGCTGCAGTTAGTGGGACATGTGGATGACCCCTTGGTTTTACTGACCTTACTAAACATGATTAGAATTCATATCTAAAAGAGAGAGAGAAAGAATGCTTTAGTTCAGTTTTTTGACATTTCAGTGGTGTAATCTCAACATAAAATATCAAAACTAAAACAACATTGAACTGTCGGGAAAGGATAACTAAAATTCTACTATATAAAGATGTATTCTAGATTTTTTTAAAAGAAGAAATCTTTAATTTAAAAAGCATTAACTTAATTCAAACTGCAAAAAAAAGGAAAGGAAAGGAAAGGAAAGGAAAGGGAAGGGAAGGGAAGGGAAGGGAAGGGAAGGGAAGGGAAGGGAAGGGAAGGGAAGGAAGGAAGGAAGGAAGGAAGGAAGGAAGGAAGGAAGGAAGGAAGGAAGGAAGGAAGGAAGGAAGGAAGAGGAAAGGAAAGGAAAGGAAAGGAAAGGAAAGGAAAGGAAAGGAAAGGAAAGGAAAGGAAAGGAAAGGAAAGGAAAGGAAAGGAAAGGAAAGGAAAGGAAAGGAAAGGAAAGGAAAGGAAAGGAAAGGGTGACTGGATTGTGGTTTTAATTTTATTTACTTTCCATGCTGTTCTGTTCTGTGTTTTTGTTTGGTGTGCTGGATTTTAGTGCTATAATTAATCAAATGACATGGAGTGGGGAGGGGGACTTATTGTTTACAATTAATTAATTATAGATTATCCTGAGAACTTCCTTTGCAGGTACTAAAAAATAAATATAATAATTCTTCTTTGCATCCACACTTTATTTTCGTCATTCAGCCCCAATTCTCTTGTGCATCAGAATGACTTGAAATATCATTTGAAAGGAATAGATGCAACCTTTCTGTATACATTCTAATATGGCTATACTTGCACATACCCAATAGCAACAATATATAATCACAGATATTAGGAGACAGTGGTTCAGTTATACATTAAGCTGAGTCATAATGTGGTTTTGTTTTGGATTTATGTGCAGTGTGAATCTAGATGTTGTTTGTAATTCATGGCTTAGGTTTAACATGGTAGTTCTCAAATATATGATCTAGGTACTACTGCTGGTCTATGAAGGTTGCCATGGTGCAGGTGCAAACATAAAAAAAGTTAAAAGAATAACAACAATCTTATGAATTATGAATTCTTGGAAGAGTTTGCCTAAAATCTTGCAAGTTTTCAAGAAGCAGCACTAAATTTCATGAAAAGTTATGATCTAGTGTTATTTTATATAATTCTGGGGTCTTGTGGATGCTAACTGATTCACATATGCTTTGAGCCTAAAGTTGGGAACTGCTGGCTTAGCCCAATATAGAAGCCCAGCTAATAATAGTAAATCTCTATTTAATGAATAGATACTTTCACTTATCAAGTTGCTATTTAAAGATGGAGAACTGTTCAATTGTCTTCCAGTTAATGCTGCCCAAGGATAAAAACACCAAACATGAGCTTAATACCTCCTACTGAGCTGGTGGAATGATGATTAAAAACCAAAAATGTCAGTCCTCTTCAAGTTGAGCTCAACTATCCATGTAGTTTTCTTAGCAACAATACAAAAGTGGTTTGTCATTGATTTCTTCCAGGATATTTTTGACTTCCCAGTCTAGCCTATAGCCCTTGTATTGTCTTCTAGTGCCCCATCCAAGTATTAACGAGACCTGACTCAGCTTAGCTTTGAGTCCAGACATGGGTCCCCAAATGCTACCATGTATTGAAACAATGGAGTGCCAAAATACAGCTTAATATTCTATAGGTATAGCTTTTCCCAAGGGAGTTCTGCACAGCCAGAAGCAATTCATAAGATTCAGGATCTGAACCTAGTATTTCCAGTCTTAAATAAGATCATCACTTTCTTGTGTTATTTTCTGAACACTTTGAATTTTATCCACAAGATAGGAATGTTAAATTATAAAAATAGTTGTAGCCTCTAGGAAAACATATAAAGCATATAAAGCATGAAACAACATTCAACTACTATTTCAGTTCAGGTTGAAGTACGAATCATTACTGCATAATATTAAAAAGCCTCCCACACAGTACTAGAAGTTCCCAAGTTATGGCAAGTTGATGTTTCAAATTGTTTTGAATTATCTAAAAGTTTTTATAGTAGAGCCATTTTAATATATTGCTATCTAACTTTTTTTCTGGGTCCTGTATCATTTTGATATATCTACAGGAAAAATATATAGATTATAATGTTCAGATAGATATCACCGCTAAGAATGGCATGGAAGAAGAAGGAATTATCTTTCACTTTTGACAGCTCCATCAGCAATAGTCAACTGAAATAAATTCCAACGCACAGATGGAAAATACATTGGGATTCTGTTGATACAGTGAGTCCCAAATCAAAGATGCTATAATGCTTTACAACTGACTGAAGAACTAAACCTCACATTGGAACCATATCTACTGCTGGATTGTACTATTTCAAACTGTACATAGGATTTCACATGTCTGAAAGTTCCTCAACATCAGAAGCTCCCTAGACTTGCAAAAATAGCTTTGGAGAAAGCAAGTTGCACAATAACCAAATATTAAGAACTGGCTAGTAAGTGCAGCTAATCCAAAATAGGTCAGCTAAGCTTCTAAGTGGGACTGGCCAGGTGGAACACATCTTACCACTACTTGAATCCTTTCTGTGTTAATTCAGAAATCCAATGGCACTTACAGCCTAGCATTTACTCCCATTCCTATGCACTATTCTAACATTTAAGGACATTTATCATTTGGTACTGAAGGATGCTAACATTTACTATGATTTTGCACAAACCTGCCTACATGCTCAGGCCAGCATCTTCAGAAATCCTCCTCAGGTTGCCCCTGCCTTTGAGGCCAGGCAAACAGCGAGCTTTCCAATCCTGTCCCTTATTCCTATTACCTGCCCTTTAAAAGTAAAGAAACTTTGATTAGTTGCTGGCGACTGCATCTATGCAGTTTCCTTGCAATTTACATAAGTAGCTTGCCACTACTTTTATCTGGATTTTTTTTTTCTGTTGCTGAATCTAGACTAAAGCCTAGCTTGAAATTCCCAGGCACTCCCTCAATCCACATGACAAAATCAGTCGAGATGGCTAGGTAGTGCCATCTGCTGAGAGGCAGTGCTTCTCTCCCATTATCAAGTGTTTTGAAACTAGGTGAAGACCCATACACACATACATATACACATTTATCTGTAGATTTGTCCAAACGATGCTATTTAAAATTATGGTTGAACTGATTTCATTCTGCTACCAAAAGTTCTACCATTTTCTACTTTAGGGTTTCTTTAAAGTTCCCCTGGACTATTATAATCTGGAAAAAAATGGTACATAAAATTGATTGATTGATTATGTACCATCAAGCTGATGTTGACTTTTAGCGACCTCATGGATTTTCTCCATGACAATCTGTCCCTAACTAGTACATAAAATAGGTGCTAACAATCAACAACACAATCTACTCATGTCTGTAGTTTTATGAGACATAGACCAAATCCCATAGAAATGGGTTAAGATGGCAATCTGATTAACAAATTTTAAAAATATTTGGGGAAGGGGGTTTGGGGGAGATGGCTATGTTAACCCCCTTCCCCAAATATTTTTCAAATAACAAGCCACAAAGGCAGCCAGTCTGAGTGGAAGATAAAGGAAGTGGAAGAAAATTGGGGCTACTTAATTCAGATTTATTTATTTATTTATTTATTTATTTATTTATTTGCTGAAACATGGCCTTGCCCAGCTGTTTTGAACTCACAGACATTGGAAGAAAGAAAATCAGACAGGGGAATAATTTTGAGTGAAGAAGTATACATAGCTATCACTTTGCCCCTGGTTGTAGTTAATATCTTTTCACTGAAGTAAAATATTCCAGAATCCCTTATATAGTCAGCCCTAAAATGTTTAGCTTCACTTTTCATCAATTTCCATTGGGAGAAGCATACACAGAGATGTAACTCTTAGGCTAGAAATAACTGAATTTGGGTTTGGCTAAATATTGCATGCCTTATAAGGGATGGGAGCACCCTTAACAGAACCTTCCCCAAATTTGGTGCTTGCTGGTTGTGTAGAATTCAACTCCCAAGAATTGTATTGCAAAGGCCATAGTGGTGAGGAATTCTGAGAGTTAAAGTTCAGGCTCATATGGAGAGCACTCAGATCAGAGGCAGCTAGTTTAATGATCAAATGATGCTAACATTCCCTAAACCCACTTCAGTAACATCTCCCATATCTAATATCCATAGATACTACTTATGAGATAGCTACAAAAAGGCATACCATGATAGAAAAATGCTTATGTATTAATGTGCCATAGAGCTGGAGAATACTACTTCTTGTGTAATGGATTTAGATTTGGGGAGAGCAGCCATTTTCTTTGTCTGGTGGCAAGATATAACATTGCATCAGTAACAGATATTAATGCATTTCATCTATGGTTTTCATCCTAAGAGTAACTTTGAAATGCAGACTTCATGGCAGCCAGGCTGGGTTTAATTATTCAGCTTTTCTGCTCTTTCATAACATCTTACCAGATGAAGAATTATGGAGCAATCACAAAATGCTCATTGAACACTTTGGGTGACCCTAATATTTATTAGGTAAGATGTTATGAAAGAGCAGAAAAACTGAAAGACAACAGCAGATTTTGGATTACCACCACGACCACCACCACAGATCAACCTGTTATGAATGTGTTTTATATCTTGTATATCAGTTGCCAGTGCTTCCACATCACTAGGGTTTTCACTCCCCAATATTCCTCAACCAGTCAGAAGCAGTCTCAAAATGGCCCATATTCATTCACATGCAGCTGTTTCCAAGAACTCGCGCTGAACCTGCCACACCCCCTAACCAATGTCAGAGCCCCCCCCCCAAAAAAAGGTCACCAGCAAGTGTTCAGTTCCCTTCTGTCATTGTTGCATCATCCTGCATTTGCTGTGGGGCAATTTTTACAAGGTATGACCAGACATAGGAAAATGCCAAAGCTGCCCTTCTGCTCTGGGGGAAATCTCAGAATAATTGTGAACTGATGCCATGGAGACTTCAGCGACTGGGAATGGGGAGAGCACAGGAGCCAGGAGTGCACTTTGGCAGGAGTTCCCAACAATGGGAAAGCTGCCTGCCTTCACATCCCATAATATTTGTATGTCTCAGATCACAAAACAGAAGTTTTACAGTTTCAGATCTTGGGCAACCAAGCCAAAGCATAATTAGCTTTGCAGCCCAAGCACAGCTCCAGCATGGAAACGAAAGGGCGCCGTGTCACTGAGGAGACAGCAATAAAACCCAAAATGGAAGTGCTCTAAGCACTCTTGCTTTGTCCTGTCCTTTATGAATCCTACATCTTCAGACAACTGTTCAAGATTGACCACACCTGAACAAGAGAGGCAAACCTCATTATCCAATCATCTATGCCTTGCCACATCTGAAAGGTGACACTGGGTGACAGCCAGCATTATTTCTTGCACCTGCACAGAGATGTTTATGCTCTTGTTTTCCTTATGATTTGGACATAATCAGCAAATATGGCTTCTCTGTATGCTTTTCCTTTAAAATGAAAAAGGCTTCTAATTGAGCCTTATTAGAATGTCAATATACCTCCAAAGTAGATAATTGCACCTTAAAAATACTTGTGTTTGTACTCTATAGAAAAAAAAATTGCTTTTTCATACACATGTGCAGACACATGCACGAGATATAATTTTTAATCAGAACCTTTTTACAGCTGGATGAAAAAATGGCAAACTGATGAGACCAATCTCTTGATAAATTATCTCCTTCACTGTGCTCAATGGTGTGATCAATTTGGCCACTGGGAGTGGGTGAGCAGGATGACAGCAATTCATGAAGCGCCCTGAGAATTCCTGAAGAGGTTGCAGTGCACTGTGCACAATAAGATGGATTTAAACACAGTAATGAGGAATCACATAGGCAAACACAATTGAGGAGGAAAAGAAGGGGGTTCACCAAGACCCCCGAGCTGCCATGTCAAAGTCTATGATTTATAGGTAATCAATCAGTTTTTCTGACAGCTGCATATGGTAAACTACTGAGAAAACATCTTATTTCTCATCATCTCCGGTTCAGTATGACATATAGCATTTCAAGGCCATCTAACTAGCTTAATATTCTTTTATTTATAGCATAAACACCTGTGAAAGACATCTGCATATAGCATTTAGAGTTGTCTGTGAAATTGTGCCCCAGCAAAAAGCTAAGAAGAATTTCAGGGGAAGCCAAAAAGGTTTTCACTAGCTTAATCATTTTTTAAAGAGGGATTTGCTTTTATTTGCATTGATCCAGCTAGTTATTTTGAAAAACTGCCGCAAATTAATTGTCTTATGATATTTATGATTAGATGGTTTTAGAATTTTCTATATTTTGGTTCCTACTATGGGTGTTTTAGTAAGTACTTTGTTGCTTCTAATTTGTAAACAGTTTCCAACCTTTCTTCTCTTGAAAAGGTTGTGGAGTAAGTGGTAGCCCTACAGCAGCAAAGGACCTTAAAGGAAGCAGGTTATTTGGACCCTTGGCTGTCAGAGTTACATCTGTGGGATACAGCACAGAAACTGCTTTGGTCAAATTAAGAGCCTTTGGAGGGAACAGAGTCAGGGGTGCAACCTTCTGGTTCTCCTTGATCTCTCTTCACCTGTTGACCATAGAAAGCTCTGAAGACCTAATTCTTATTTCTTGCAGGAGAGGAGGAAAGTGGGTTTGCTGGTGCACAGTATTTCCATTTTTGGTGCTTATTTTAAAAACTTTATCCTTAGAAGTATAAGCGGTTTCTTGGGATACTTTATATATTTATATTGGTAGCCGCCTGGATCCTGTGGGATGAGTAAAATACAAGGGAGGGAGGGAGGGAGGGAGGGAGGGAAGGAAGGAAGGAAGGAAGGAAGGAAGGAAGGAAGGAAGGAAGGAAGGGCGAGCTAGCAGTATGATGCACATGCTAAAAAGGCAAATTTTGCAGGTGCGTTAACAGGGGTATAGAATCAAGTTCATGGGAATTAATTGTTCCATTCTACTATGCCCTGGTCAGAGCCATCTTGGATATTGTATCCAGTTCTGGTATCACAGTTCAAAAAGGAGAGTGTCAAACTGGAGTGAGTTCAGAGGAAAGCTACCAAGATGGTGAGAGGTCTAACAACCAATCTTATGCAGAATAGTTTAAAGATATGTTTAGCAACAGAAAACATATGTTTAGCCAACAGAAGAGATTACTAAGAGGAGATATAGTAGCAGTCTTTCAATATTCGAAGGGTTTTTACATACAAGAAAGAATGGATTTATTTTCTACTCCCCCAGAGGGCAGGACCAAAACAGTTGGTTAAAGCTACAGAGAAGGAAGTTCAGACTAGACTTCAGGTGGAACTTCCTGACTGTATGAGCTGTCAGTCAGTGTAACAGGTTGCCAGATGACTTGGTAAATTTTCTTTCACTGGAGATCTTCAAACAAGACTGGATGGTCATCTGTCAGAGATGTTCTAGTGAATCCTGCATTCAGCAGGGGATTGGTCTAGATGATCTCTATGGTCCTTCCTACTCTATGTTTCTTTGACATCAGTAGCCTCTGGTCCTGTTCCACCTCCTCCTGAACAATGCTGCCTTTTCACCATCCTTCTTGTTGGGACAAGAACAATGGGAAGAAGCAACATCCTCTACACATTTACCGAGCAAAGAACCTGGGCTACCACTACCCCATGGCATCCTCTACTTGTCTTGCTCTCTGTTTATGGGAAACAATGTGCATTGGGCACTCAAGAAAATGTGACAAACAAATGGAAACAGGTGAAAAGGAAGTGAAGTCTATCCAAGGCATCTTGCTCACCACTCTCAAAAATACTCCTTTTGGCTTTTTTTTCCCCCAGTTCCAACCAATAGTCCACCATAGGTTGTTCTGATTTTCACTCCCAGGAGCCATGGTGACTGGACTATCATCAGTATCATCTCAGGCTATTGCACAGTTTGAGCAATTCTAGACAGGTTTAAGCTTTGTGTTTACTGATTAAGTCTGTGTTGGGTTGCATGTCCTAAAAGAGTTCCAGAGTCAAGCAGTGATTCAACCTGTCTGCTGATACCATTCAATTCTGACCAAAGGATGTGTACATGGGGACACCAGCTATGCTGGACATCAAAAAGAATCACTAGATATGCGATAATTCTATAGCTGTGAAAGCTCGCTAACTGACCTAAGAAAACATGAGACTACTCCTAGGGTTCCTTGTATGGTCTACATAATGCTTTCATGCTTGTTTTGCTTTATTTGTATCTCTGCCTCATTTTGCTGCCAATATGACAACTGATGCATTTGACAGCCTGTCTGTAAACTAGAAGCCATCTTCAGGCTATTGGTATTCCATCAACTTTACTTTTGAGTCATGTTTTTGGAACCACGAGCAATAGAGTTTAAAAAATGCAGAGTTCAGATGGGACAGTGACAATTTCAACCCAAGCAACTAAGCTACTATATTGATCTGTTGTGCAGGATCATGTCCAGAGTTATGGCCACTGAGCATCTTCAATAATCCAGCACTGTCCATATGGGATTGTTCAATTATTCCTACTATAAGACAAATGCATAATGACATTGAATGGTTGACAGAATGGATAGTTCTGATTTTATCAGTTCTAAGCTCTCATTTTGAACTATAAGTGAGGCCCAAACTGGATACAGCATTAAATATAACTTTAGCATTCAGTTTTAAAGTACAGCAGCTGCTTTTAGAGGGCGATGAGTTTCTCTTAGACTGCAACATGGAAGAAAGAATTAAACCTTCCCTTTTCTGTGTACTGCGATCCCAATGAAAATTGCCTCCTCTTGCCTGCTATTAACTTTTTAAAAAATCTGACATGATTGCTAATTATGCATTTAGCATCTAATTTGCCCCATCAATTTACATTCATTTTCAAACCCAGGACAGGCATTTCTCACAGCGAAGCAAAGGAAGAGGGATTCCATGCTAAAATTGCTGCAAATGCCTTGTATCTCTCTGCTAAGCAATGATATTTCTGATGATGCATGTTTTTCATCTCTTTTTCTTTTCTTTTTAGAAAATGATGTAGTTGAGGCTGTAAAATGCCCTAAACTTGCATTTCTCCTTGCAATTGTGATTGACAAAGAACAGGTGAAGGGCAGAACCTAATGGGCACTAGCCGTGAGATCACAAAACTAATTTCTTCAGCAATATAATCCCATGACTGAGCTGGAGGAAAAATGCTAATGCATTTATCTTCCTCTCTAAAACTGCTGCTCTAATTTCATATATTACCAAGAAGATAAATTTCTAAATACACCCTGCATAAATAAATGCTTTGTTATGAATTTGCTAATAAAGTAGGATAATTAACAAAGGCCTTGCTAGCAGCTTTTCATCAGAATAGGAATATCTTATTGTTTTATAAAATACAGTGCTGCACACAGCCATGGATAAGTTATAAGGTTGTGCTAATTTTCTCTTACCTCTTTGAAAAAGGTTTTGATAATCTAGGGATGTCTTTTGACTTGGATTATCACTTGCTCATAATTTTTAGGGATGGTCCAAGCATCCTAAAAATAGTGTATTTTTACCAGTGTTTGACTTAAATATTGGAAACCCTCAGGACTACTGTTCAGATTCTTACATAGTATTTGGAAAGTAGAACTGCTTTTAAATATACACCTCACTTCATCAACTGATGGGAATCAGCCCCATGGATTCTTCCCTGATCTAAGCACAACTGCCTTTGGTGTGACCATTCTGACTTTTACACTTTATAAGGTGGTAAGAGATATAACAGAGTAATCCTCTATTTCAGGTATTCAGCATGAAGATCATGAGTTGTAAGAGATCCTGCAGTAAGAGGCTATACTCCAGGCATAAGTAATATGGAGACCATAGATACCTCCCTAGTTGACTGCAAGGTTTCCTGCTGCAAATGCTTATTGCCCTCCTGGGGCACAGTGGAGCCCAGTATTTTAGTTATAAATTAAACAGAAAAAAAAAACCTGGTGTGGCAGATAGCATCTGGGAGGTGGGGAGGCTAGAGTTTTCATGGAAAACAACTTCAGCAAGTTGCTTTCCCAAAAATTGTTTTGTGGGGTCCATGTCCACCATGCATAGGGGATCTCCTATGAGATTCTCAGAATTCCAACCCTGCCCAATGGTTGCCCATCTTGATTAGTCATGCCTATACAGGTCTTTATTTTTCATTCCACAGAAAGGAAAATAATTCCTAGTCTTAATCTCTGTCCTTCAGCAGATCTTCTCCAACTACCATGTATGCTTGAAGGATCCAATGCTCAGACATTTGCTTACTGACTTGGACTGGTGAAAGTCATCCAAGTATCTATTGTTCTTTCAAGTTAGCTACAGTAAAGCATATCACAGCTCCACTTGTTATGCAGAGAGGCTGCTTCTCTGTGCTAAATGTTGAATTATCTTACAATATGGATATAGGCTCTTTCCTCTACAGTTTGCCTAAAAACAGCAAAAAGTAAAATCACACCTCTCTTATCCAATGTAAAAAGGTGAACTAGACTGGCTGATGATTTGTTCATGTGTGTGAGTATAAATATAAACATAGCTGTTAATGTCGGGCACACTGTGCAACATCTAGTTCCATTCCCATAACTTTCTGCCAAGTCCACAGCATCTCTATATTGCTCTGTTCCCAGCCCAGCAGGGTTGTGTCACAGGTCCCTCTGGATTCAGAAGCAATGACCACACAATATGAGTACTTAAAGCTTTATTTCAGGGCAGTATAAGAAAATAATATAATGACATGAGAGAGCAATCAAAGAATATTCAGGAACACTGAAGAATATAACATAACCCAAGACAGCAATGAAAGAATATTCAAGGATACGAAAGGAAGGAAGGAAGGAAGGAAGGAAGGAAGGAAGGAAGGAAGGAAGGAAGGAAGGAAGGAAGGAAGGAAGGAAGGACCTTAAACCCCTTCTGCCAGTCAGGGAACCCCAGAGAGATGATGGCATGCAAATCCCTTCAAAGACAGCATGGAACACTCTCCTAGTTTGGTCCACATTAAAGTTCCATCCCGTGGGGGGTTTTGACTTGCCTATATAGCCTCTGAACCTCCATTACTCATACTCCTTTTCAATGGTCTCATCTCAGTGGAGTTTGCCAAGGACAGCTTCATCTTATCTTGTGCTTGGAATGGTTTGCCTAGTTCAAAATAAGACTATCAAGGTTAAGTAGTGCTTATGTCAGGTGGTGATGAGACCATTTCCAAATTAAGGAATATCTGTTTCCCAAGATTTTTGGATTGACATTGAGAAAGATCATCTCATTCTGGACAGATGTACTACCAAGGATAGGACAAAGCAAAATATAACCTATGTATAACATTTTAGTGACTAAAATGAATGCTTTGGTTCTGTATTTCATAATAAACCATTATATATGAATATAGAGTTTTATGTACCATACATATAAGCGAAAGAGGTGCACACCACTATCCAATTCTTCCTTTCCAATCTTCCGGTAAAACTACCACCTTTACAATCTGTCATCTAAGGCAACACCAGGGCCTGTTTATGTGCTAGTTGCAGGAAAAAAGTCAATTAAAAATTAAAAGTTAATTAAAGCCTGTTGCCCTGAATTTCCTTGAATTACTAGTGCAAGTATTAGGGAAGACATTTTTTTTTTACATTATCTTTCTCATTCCCTTGCATCATCCCATGGCACCAGAAACTTTTTTTTAATCTCCACTGTCATATACATCACCAGAACATTCATTTCCACAAGCTGAATATTGATTACGTCCTACTGGCAATAGAGTTTTAGTGCTTGGAGGGAGATGTTCATTTCCAATAACTTCTCCCTTCTTTCTTTTTTCATGCCTGAAAGTGGGAGGTCACAATGGCTTTTCATGTCACACCCACACAGCTGTTTACTGCCCTTTTTTGTTTTGAAAAGAAAATACCATCAAATCTCTTTAGTTCAGAATTGTATGACAGAAGGATCTCCTGTGAAGTATGGATCTGTTCTTCCCAGATCCGTACTGCAAACATGTTGAAATGATCATCTGTCTGGGATCCAAAATTATACAACCACTGCTATCTCTTCTCTGTTGTGGAAAAAAGGAAATGTGAGACTGATTGGGAGGAAGAATTAATTTTCAGTGAATCCACAGAAACACCATTAAGTTATCAAGGACTACATCTGTTGAACAATTCCAAGGAGGAATTCTAGACCTGGTTAACGTGTGGTTTTGAAACAGAAATGTAGCCTTTAAGGAAAAATGTCTTGAGACATAGTCTCTTTTCCAATCTAGGACAAAACATGGTTTACAAAATCCTCACAAGATCATGGTTTCTCACAAAATACAGCCAACTAAAGGTATTAGAAATAATGCTCCACAAAGCTTTTTGCTAATCAGAAACAATGCTCCACAAAGCTTCTTGCTAATATGTCTCACAGTTAGGAATTCAGGGATTTGTTTACATGTGACATTGAACCAGGGATGACTAATGTATAGCTTCAGCCATCAGTCATCCCCAAAGCCTTGAATATGACCACAGAGCCCTTGAACTGTAAAGTTTAATGTGACTGAAAATAAATTATCAAATAGATGGGGAGGGATCATATTAATTTTATTTAATTAAGTTAGCCAAATTTCATGTGCACATTGTCTCATTCTGTTCATGGTCTACTCCATGTTCTTAGAATGCAGCCTACAATGAAGAAAGCTTTCAGCCCCAAAAGACCTTTGCAGTTCTGCACTAAACTACAATTTAACATTATCTACTTCAACATGAATGAGCAGCACAAAGAATCAGTTTCATGCTGTCTTCCATCTAACTCTACCCTCTGCAAATGAACATACAGAGAAGGACATCAGAATTCAGTCTCATTTGGGCACACCCAGTTGGTTGTAAAATCAGAAGCAGTAATTGTAGTGTAATATGAAATTGCCAAACAATCATCAAGTTCTGAATTCTATTTATGACCTGCAGAGTTATGAGTGTCACTTTATTTATTTGATTGATTGATTAGCCACTTCAATCATTGAAGCAACTTAGGCAGCCTACAAAGAAAGAAAGAAATGAACACAGGGTAATTTCACATAGATAACAAAAAGAAAAATATATACCTCCTACATTGGGGAACCAATGATGCAAAGCAACATATACCAAGCAGGATCACAAATAGCCCTATCCTAGGACCTAGTGAAAGAAAACAGGTCTTCAAGATCTTCCTAAAGGACAGCAGTGTTGGAGAATGCTATTCCCAGGGGCAGGGGCAGCCACAGAGAAGGCATTGCTTCTCTGATGGGACCCAGAGCATACCAATTCTGTCAGATTTTACTAACAGATCTCTGAAACAATCAGAGAAAGATGGTCAGAAGCCCCAAAGAGCTTTATAGGTGGCAACCAGTACCTTGCATCCAGAAGCCAGCCTCTAACCAGTGCAGTTCACAAAGTAAAGGTGTCGCATGGCTGAAATGAGACATACCTGTAACTACTTGTGTTGCTGTATTCTAGCACAGCTGATACCTCCAAGTGGTCTTCAAGAGCAGTCCCATGTAAAGCATGTTACAGTAGT
The DNA here is from genome assembly GCA_030867105.1 of Liasis olivaceus. Taxonomy (NCBI): domain Eukaryota; kingdom Metazoa; phylum Chordata; class Lepidosauria; order Squamata; family Pythonidae; genus Liasis; species Liasis olivaceus. The sequence goes on from CM061351.1 coordinate 65,944,029, forward strand.
CTAAATGGGTGGTGACTTAGGCATGAGTGACCATGAGAAGGGTCTCCTAGTACAGAAATGGGTGTAAGTTGCAAACCCAGTCTATCTGTGCAAAGACCATCCTTTGCTGCCACTTGCTCATTGAACAAGAGCTGGGAGTCCAGAAGAATCTCCAAATTATGCATATGCTTCACCTGGGGTAGTGCTACCCCATCAACAATAAATGTTGGAAAATGTGTGGATACTGATGTCTTTGTATTCATAGCCACTGGGCCTAAAGCCTCTTCCTTCCTATCTAGACCCAAACAGTCTTCACACATTTGGATAGGAACTAAAATCACTTGGTCAGCCCAGAGTCAAAAAGTACTCCTCTGAATGACTGAAGAAGCTGCTTGGACAAGTAGCGGAACGTCTCTACCAAAAAGAAAAGAAGTCCAGTTGCCATGACTCAACCTCCAGACTACTCCTGAGAATCATCAGTATATTGATTATATCTGCCCTCTTGCTGCTGGATAACTTATCTCAACAGCCTCATGCAAATGTCCTGCCACAGTTTATCAACGTGTGCAATCAGTGCTGTCTCAATACTGAACCCAGGTCTGAATTTTGACTGAAAAGGGTTTAGATAATCCATTTTCTTCAGGGCCTTCTGGAATTGCAGCCCAAAAAGGGAAGGTTGGAGCCAGCCAAAGGATATCCAGCACTGTTGAGTCCAGAGATGGCTTCTTGAGGAGGGGTTATACCATCACTGCCTTCAGGGCACAACTATCTTGAAGGAACTACTCCTCACTCAAAGATGAATATTCCACAGCTTGAACCCATGTGTAAGTCACCTCCTTTCCACTTTCTTAAGACTCAAAATTCCCAGATAACTAGGCAAGACTCTGCCTCAATCAGCTCAATGGGGCCCATCCAGAAAAAGTTCAACTCTGAATCTGAGATCTGAGCAATTTTATCCATCAAATGCCTAGAATATTCTTCACAATGGCCCTTCAGATGTTTTCCCCTCCCTCCTTCCTTAAAGGGATCTGGGTCACTTTAAAGTGTTGGTTCTAAAGACAATTCTCACATAAGCAGAGTTCTCATGAAGTGCAAGAGAAAGATTCACCTGGGAAAACTCAGAACTTGTATGTTCTCGATTAATCTTCTTGGAGTTTTTTTTTTCCCCCTTCATTCTGCAACCTCTGAGCTCCCATTATGCCTTTCTACCCTTTGCTACTTTGCCTGCAGCTGCTAGAAGCAAGATAAACTAGAAGCGAATTTTAGTGAGTGTTGTAGCAGAAGGCTCCCTGCTGTGGCCCACTGTTGGTTTACCAATGCTGTTTGGGCTTACTAATGAAGGACCACATTCATGGCCTCTTGGTCTGAGAGTGGTGCACAATCAGTTATGAAACTAATAATATTATTTAGAAGATTAGAAGACAATAGTGTAAGAAGCTGATTTTTCAAAAAAAAAATTTTTTTTAGTTAATTAAATGTATAACATGTCTTTCTACTCAGACAAGCATCTGAGGCAATTCTGTAATAGCAGAATTACTGTAAACATATCTATGCCCTTCTCACAAAAAATGAGTGTTTGTTACCACCCACATGAGAACCAGCTTTCTTGGTGGGGTGATTGGTAGAACATAAGGCTGAGAACCACTGATCCATGTACAAGTAAAGTGAGCTCTAAACCCTGGCCAAGTAGATGTTTCTCTCCTTTCACAGGACCACCTGCTCTGTTGGGAAGGATCCCTGGATGGGGAGGGAGGATGCAAGTAAAAACTCTTTTCCCAAACCTGTTCTGCTTCACCCTTGCCCCCCGCAGATCAATGCCAGCAACTACCCTCTGAGGAAGACCCAATAAATTGTTGCTTCTTTTAAAGTAACATTTATTGTGCTTTATTTCTGGCTTTTTATAATGTTAATTAACAGCTTTTGGAGCTACATGACTAATGATCTGACAGTATAAGGCAAGGTCTACAGAACGATTTATATGAAGTTGTTGAATGTATTAAAAAGTTGATGTTGCCAAAAAAAATCACACATGAAATATTAAAAGGGCAGGCATGATGTAGCTGCATTTGCAAATTACAGTCTTTTCCTACACTGCAACTTTGCTCCTTCCACCCTCCCGCCCCCCCCATTCCTGCTGATACTCACGAATGATATACTGTATCTGCTATATGTGCATGTCTCTGCATGTATGTGTGTATTCTACAGCAAAGAAGTCTAAAGATACATCAAAAGAGATGGACAAATGTAAATCCCAGTATATCCCAGGACTATAGACTGGATTGTGAAGCTGAAAAACAAGCAACCTAAAAAAAAGGCAATAACAAACCACAGCCACTTCTGTGCTCTTTCAAAGAAAGTTATGTAGTAACCAGAAATCAAGCTTAACTAAGTAATCACCCTATTTATATATACCATGGTAAAAGCAGGTAATTTTGCTTTCCATTGTAGCGATAGAGTTCCCTTTGTCTTCCTGATTCACCTGACTCACCAGTGCCAACATTTAAAGAGCAAAGGACCATGAGCTCATTCCTGGTTGAGGGTTTGAACCCCATAGAATAACATCTGGTTACCCATGTCTTCATCCAAAGAGGATGAAAGCAGTCACATCGTGTCTGTCTCCTGGTGGTTAATGTAACTGAAAACATTCACTCAGAAATTATGGCTGTATTATTTATTTAACTATGATTTTTGCACTGGTCTATACTTCAGGTATCTGTATTCCGATACTGATCGGGAGAGAAAGACCATTACTCTATAACTGAGTCATAGATGAGGAAATCTGCAATGGGGAGAAAGTGGGATTTAGGGCAAATAATTCTAAGTTTGGGTTATGGGCAAGCAGGTCACATTTGAACCTGAAGATACCTGAACTGCAGAAGAATATTGGCATCTCTGAACTGCAGAAATATTAAAATGCTTGGATTAGCAACCTGCATAGAGTTCACATTCAGTGAAGGAAAAAATTTAATGGATTGTAGATGATATCATATATAAACTAATGAATTATTTAAATGACTTTGTGGATCACATAATGATTCATAGGAGAAAAATGTTAACATAATTCAAGGTTCTTTAAAAAGGCAGAGCAATATTCTTTCATTTATATGTTGTATAATTAATTCTAAAACATTACAGACATGTCTCCAAGAGATAGATAAATAATTTTATGTGTAGAGCATCCCTCTGTGAATTGGCATTTAAATTGCTTTGTGCAAAAGTAATTCAATACAATAAAACCATATTTAAACATTTTGGAACTAATTTTTCTAAAGAGGCAAGAAAAGGGCACACCTAAAGGAGTCAGTGAGCCACAGAAAGAGCAGATCCTGCAAAAGAGCCGCTTCATTAGAATCTGCTCATTGGGGATTTCTTACTGGCTGAGGAGATGATGGTAGATAGCATGTACATACTGTGATTGTTCTTAGCATTTGTCCCACTCAATTGCAGGATCCAGCTGTTTTGTGCCTTCTTTCAGCAAAGTTTATCTATTTGTGATGTCATGAAGGTTTTGTTTTTCAGCCAGCTTGTTGCAGAGCCTGATGCTGAATGGGGCTAAGAGGGAGTGACTGGCCCAAGGGAGGACTTCCATACCTAAGGGAGGACTGGAACCTGGGTCTCCTCACTCCTAGTTCATCACCTTAAATGTTACACCACACTGGCTGTCAGAATAACATGCACATCTTCTAAATAAATAAATGTTCTGTATTTATAGACAGTATTTCAAAGACAGTATTTCAAGTTCAGAAAAACAATCTACTGATGCCGCAAATGTTAAAATAATATAGAAGCCTTGACAGATAGGAAATCCTCCGCTTGACCCAGGATGGTAGTCAAGCCAAGTGACACCCACCCCTCATCAGCATCTAAGGAGCATCACTGATGGGCTATATTGCACAACACACCTACAATAGTTGATTTAGCCATGGCTTACTGCTTTTGACATTCATTTAACACACTCAACCATTAATTAACCAAACAGGCTTGGCTTGCACACATACACACGTTTGCAAAAGAAGCAAGGTAAAAACTAACCAAGCTTAACATGCTGTGTGAATAGAACCACAGTGATAGCATAATTGTGCTTGTTTTCACTTGAACCACTCCATGTACGTGGACATCTATAGATAAGGAACAAGGATCCCAACATACTTCCTGATATAATTTTGTATGTGTAATAAAGAACATTCATGCATGTGAACCTTCTCCCCCCCAACTTACATATGTATATATATATATACAATATTATACACAGAGAGAGAGAGAGAGAGAGAAATCAATGTCTACTGCATTGATAAAACCTACATTTCAAAACTGGCACAGGAAATGGAGGGATGGTAATTAAAAGTAATAATAATAAGTCTGCCAGAATAGCAGGGTATATTCTCTGTTGACCGTCTCTACTGAGTCTCCTCGTACAGTATAACATCTCTCAAGCAGGAGGAAAACTCAAGTGATTCCATGGTTCTGCTGTTGACCCAAGTCATCCAGAGCGAGGAGAAAAAGGTTTTATTGAGCAAAGTGTATGTGACTACCTTTATTGTTGCTTCTCTCTTCTGTATTACCTATTATGGTATCTGTATCTGAAAGCCAAGGCAAGGGGGCAGAAAGTACATTGTCCACATTCCATCGTAAGTTAGGAATTCTTATTTGCCCCTTATCCTGTGTCAGGCACTGACTAAATCCCACCGATACGATATTCATTTGTGGTGAGGAAAAGGTGTCTATTTCCTTACCTCCTTTCTTCTGCTCTATTTCCTTGTTTAGCCATGGCACTAGAAAAGTTCTCACCACCACCCCTTTTCTTTTTTCTGTCATACCAGGTCAGCCAATGCCACTGTATCCATGCATCAGCTGTTTGGTTCAGAACGGTGGGCATTTGTGATGATGGGGTAGATCCCCATTGCACACTGCAGCCATGGTATATTGTAACATGGCTGGAACAGAAGATCACAACAAAACAAGGAGGGCCCATGGTCCTGATGCAATTTATGTGCATTCTGCATATTGCATATATATTGCAATATGAAAAGGCTGCATTTTTTATTTTATTTTTAAAGGCATTTCTCCTCATGAACAGATGTGTACAGTTCAAATGTCTGTGTGCATTAGCTTAGTAGTAGAATAAATGTATCTCTGCCACTTACTGCTGACTTGTACTGCCACAGTGCAGGGTACTGACCACATAACACTGATCCCAGATCCAAACATTTTCTGCACAGCAAGTACCTCTTTTTTACCTCTTTCCAAGCCTGAAGCTACTCAAATAGACTTAACCTATGGAATAGCTACTGATGTTCCTTTCTCACTCTCTACAAATGTGTGTGTGTGTGGGGGGGGGGGGTGTTAGGGATGACGAATAGGCAACCTGCATTTCTTACTCCAGCCACAGCAATAAATACTGTTTATTTATTTTAATAGTATGCTTAGTGAAAGTATTACCAATATTTCTTCAGCTTAAAAACAACCGAGAAGTTAAGGCTCAGCATTTTCTTAGTAATTTACAACTTTAAAAGGGTAAATTCTATTATTCTCTGTCAGAGCTGCAACTGTGTAAGTGCAGATTGTTACCAAATGACAGAGGATTAAATTTATTGCTGCAGTCATTAGTGCAGATTGATTTTGTTTATAACAACCCAAAGGGAATGCTAAGCCTGTTATGAATGTGCTAGAATCTCTCTCTCTCAGGAACTGGGCTGTCCTAGCACTGTATGTCAAGACAGAGTCCTTTTAAAAAGAAGCGAGAGATCCGTGCAGTCTTCATTCGTGTCTGTTCATGAATAAAGCATTCATTGGTATTAACATGTTAAAGATGTGATGTTAATCTTTATCTAAGACCCTCAACTAATATGTTGGAAATAATTAGAAACTGAGGAAACATGTAAAGGAAAAGAAAGTTTATAGGAAACTTCCAACACAATCACTGATGAAATTCTGGATACACAAAAGCAGGAAAGGGCCTTCAAGTGATACAGGAAGAATAGGAGATCGAAATGTAACTTATGAAAGGCCCAGGAATAACTCTACCTTAGTATTCCTTATGTGTGCCAACAGAAATCTGTAGATACCCGCAACAAATATTTGCAAATTTGCCATTTTTGCTGATTTTAGGGAAATCAAACTGAATTCAGTTTCTCTGAGCACACTGACAACTTGGGGACAGCTAGATTCAGATATAAAATCTCTAATATACAGCCAACTGTCAAACAGAACAGCAACTGCAAAAGGCTGTGGGATTATTACCTATTTGATCAAAATATGTACATTTATGTATATTTGATCAATATACATAAATACATAAATACCATTGCATTTCAGCTTTGAAATAGTAATTGTAAAGTATCCTATCCTGAAATCAATTTGTGTAGAAAAATATCCCAGGAATATTTTACACTGAGTATGCAGGTAATACCTGAAGAATGATCTACCAAAGCTGACTTTATAAAAATTAATTTCGAACAAAATTTCATCACATTACGGTTAGACTGTATGAATGCTTCTAAGCAAAAAAAAAAAAAATCAGAATACAAATATTAAAATATATTTTTAACATAAAACTAAAAATGACAGAACAATTGCTCCTACATAAATTTAGGAATAGACAATTAAAGCTTGTGAGATATGGCTTATTGGAGGCTTTACATTTTTGGAACACTTTGACTGCTTTCTTTGGATGCAGACCACAGTTTTTAGAGAAGAACTTAACATTCATTTTAAAAAGTCAGTTGCAAATTGTGAGGCCTCCTGGCTTTCTTTGTGGATGCCAACTTAACTGAGAAGACAATCCTAACCAGCTGTTGTGCCTTAAACTGTCACTTCAGCTGCAGACCACAAGATGATAAAATAAACCACACACACACATACACTTTCGTGGAACTATCTGTGTGTGTGTAAGGGATAGTTATTAACATTTACTGAACGCAGTTTTAAGGTTTCATAGCATTGTTTTAATTTTTTTTTTTTTACAACAGAATTTTTACATAAAATGCTGTGGGGAAAAAACCTGGGGCAAGCAAGTGTGTTATAGAGATCACTAGGAGCTTACACATTAATTGCTGCTCCAGCTCAATCAATTCCTGCAATTAGATCAATCAAGCTGGATCCCATTTAAGATTTCAGAATAAAACAAAGGCCAAGGTGGGATAAATCTTCATGCAAAGTATAACAACCTTTGTAGTGATTCAAGCTTTCACGTTAGATATAGATCTGGGAATTATATGAGTGGTTCAACAGTTTACTAAATAAACAGGTTATAAGATTAACTGGGGAAGTCAACTTTCCTCTGAGTTCTGATCTATCAATAGATCAATATAAAAATATGGATTTTGTAATTTCTACAGAATATATTAATTATCAAGGACTATATATTCCTAAAATATTTCTAAATATGTAGAAATAAATATGTTAAATTATTAGAAAATGTTGCTTGGATATTAATAAATGGATTAAAACTCTATTACATTGGTGGAGCAAGATTAATGTTATTAACATTAATATTGCTTATTGATTAATGTATGTTTTTAGAGGTATTCCAATGTTCATTCCAAACAGATATTTTCTTCATATCCACAAATTATTGAGAAAATTTATATAGGAAAATAGGCCACAACAGATTTCACTAGGTAATTTGAGATTACCTGTTGATAATGGTGGTTTTAATTTACCAGATTTTCAAAACTATCACTACACTTTCATCTTATCTATATTCTTGTGGAATGAAAATGTAGTAGACTACTAAACAACTCATGACCCATTGGGTCATTGTTTCAGATATATTTCCTTACCTAAAAAGAGAAGTAGTGGGAGTGGGAGTGACTTATGACTTGCTGCCAGCTTCCCCACTGACTTTGCTTGTGGGAAGCTGGCAGGGAGCATCAGAAATCTTGCTCCCTCCCTCCCTCCCTCCCTCCCTCCCTCCCTCCCTCCCTCTTTCCTTCCTTCCCTTCCCCCTTCCCTTTTCCTTCCCTCCTCTCCTCTCCTCTCCTCTCCTCTCCTCTCCTCTCCTCTCCTCTCCTCTCCTCTTTCCTTTCTTCCTTTCCACATATAATATAGGCTTGCGCCATTTGCCTTCCCCTCACAACTCTCAGGAAAGCCCTGGTGAAACCTCCTCCTCCTCCTCAGCTAACCCGTGGAACTGCCTGGGGGGAGGTGGAACAAAGGGAGCCGTGTACTGTGAGGAAAACTGCACCCTCGCTCCCCATTCTGGTGTGTCCCAGGGGCCCCTCCTTTGAGGAAGAGGTCTCACACATCAACCACAAGTGACCCCCCAGCCAGCCCTACCTCATCAGCAGGCATCCAAGTTGCTCCTTCATCCTTCCCTCAATGCCCACCGCTGATAAGGGATTTCAGATTTCTGCCTCCTTTCCAAAGCAGCCAATCGCTACTCACCTGTTGAAACTGGTCACCAGCTAATTGGGTGCAGGGGACAGAGGGAGGCAGGAAAGAGGTTGGGGATACGCCCATGATAATCACATGACCTGAGCTGACTGCGGCAGCATGGCTGCTCAGCAGTGCTGAAGCAGCCACAAATTTCCCAAATTTCAATCCCACAGGAGTAATGGGTCCCAGATTTTGGACACATTCTGTAAGTTAACCCATTTGAGGTACCTTGCTTCAAAAATTGTTGCCCTATGACGCACCCTTTCTCCCAGTTGAAGGTTACAGTAGAGACATGAGAGTTTTAGTAGCATATAGATAGATCAACCTTTGTGGGCCTCATTGGAAAGTTATTACTTATTTGCACTAAGATCTTGGGTCAATATATAGTAAAAAGGGCCTTTCATTTCTGGGACTGAAAGCAATTAAACCTCTGTAGGGCCTTTGGGGGGTTAGACTGGGTTTTGATGTCAAGGCTCATGAACATGTAACATTTTGTAAGAATTTAACCTTGAAATAGGTGGCAAGTTGTTTTATTGGAAAGCATAACTTGGAATAGTTACTTTAAATAAATTTATTTGCAGTGAGTATTTTAAGGATTTTTCTTAACTTCAGATAGAATTTCACTTGCCTAATTCACAACAGTGGCAATTCACAACAGGAGCACTCTCAACTCAAATATGTATGATAGCCCAGTATGGATCAGATACTTTAACTGCTTCAAAGAAACCTCAGATACTTTCTCTGATGAAGGAATTTGTTTATGAAACTACACGTATATCACATTTGTATGAAAAAAATAAATATTTTTATAGTTAGAATAACTGACATTTATGAGTATGGATTAAAGAATTGGAATATCTGACAATGGAGCACCAATGGTTGCAAAATTTAAAGAATTGGTCTTATCAGATTTAAGATTGAAATTGATTCATCAAAAGATTCTGTTTTGAGTTTATTGGACACTCCAACAAATGTATTTGAAAGAAGGAAAATCAGATTTTGTTAGTGATGCAAAAAAAATTGAGGGGTCATTAATTCATATGACTTGGTCTTGTCAGTTATTGGTATCTTTTTGGAACAATATATATTGGGAAATCTCTTAATGTTAAGGATAGTAATGTTTGAGTTATTCTTTAAAAATCTGAAATTTGGCTAATTTTTAGGAAATCAGTAATCAGCCCTGGGGTTAATGTATTGTATTGGGGGGGGGGGGGCTTGTTTTGTTTGATTTGTGTCACTTTTAGATCATTCTAGTCTGAGCTGCCTGTATGGTTTTATGTTTTATCTGTTTTTATGGTGGGAGGGAGTTGGTTTTGTATGCCTCCAGAGATAGGCAGCTATAATAAATTTAAATAAATAAATAAAATAAAATAAATATTGAGCATAGGGAATTGCTGAAAGAATTATTTTGAGAAATTGAAAAACATTATTAATCCAGATATTAAGGACTGGATTGAAAACATATATAATTTGAAAAGGCCATTTTTTTCTACCAACCAAAAAATGATGCAGTATGTTTCCCTTTGGCACAGATTTCTTGATATTTTATGGGGGGGGGGGGGTATTTGAAATTTTCATATATTGTCTTAACACTTGATAAGCAGGGAATGTGCCTATATTGTTCATAATTTGAAATTGGGGAATTTGGGAGAAAGAGCCACATTCTCCCTGTATTTTGCTCCAATCACTTCTGTGCCATTTCCCAAATCTTCCAGAAATCCTTTGCATTTACAAGGCCTGATCACAAGAATCATTCTCATTTGAGGTCAGAGCTATCCTCACTGAATCAATACTCCCTCTCCCTCCCAAGGCATCTATGCAAGCAACCCTCTGTAAGTTAAGAATTACTTCAAAGTACTCCATTTCATACTAGAGCTACCTAGTTCAGCATTGTCCATTTAGTTGCATATTGGACAACAAACTGTTTCCCCTTTTTAATTTGCCTCCATCATTGTTTTTCACAGTAGACTTCTCTGAACACAGAAGATTGGTCGGGATATCATTACTAACAGACATTGGTAAGTCTATCCTACATTTATCTAATCACTCAAAGCCAGAGACTATCATTTAATATTTTGACAGCGCATTCAATAAATATTCTAGAATTCCTAGGGAGAATTTGAGCAAGTTGCAGACACTAAACCTAGGGCTAGTGGTGAGCCACAGCATCTAGGTCTGGTAATTCAGAACTCCCAGCACCCAACCTGGACCTTGACAGGCAGGGTCTCAAGCTCGAATCAGCACAAGTGTCAACAAGGACAAATTTCTTAGCCTGGGTGTGGAAGAGTCACTTTGACCATAAAATTGCAAAAAGTACTATTCAGAAGCAGCTATCCCCTCCCTTCTGCCCTATCTCATTGTCTGTATGGCTTCATTTAAATATAAAAAGGGAAAGTTGGTTGATAATCCAGGTTAGGAAATCAACAATCAGGTTGAGTGGATATTCCTAAAATCCAATCATTTGGATAATCTCAGTACACTAGAATGGGAGCTGCATATTTTGCACTAAAGAAGATATCTGGTTTTGCTTGCTAAAGTGACTCCTGATCCCAATTTCACTGTAAGTTTAGTGCCAGACACAACCCAGTCAAGAGCATTTGGGTAAGAATATAAAGAAGGGAAAACAACTAGGTTTTATATGGGGGTGTGCTCTAGACCACCATGCCAGTCATTATCTGGATAAAGTTATCCTAGACCTGATTATAGAACCTTCAGAGAGGAGAGAGAAAGTCATAATGGAAGATTTCAGTCATTCAAACAAATTCCTCAGTGGCTGCTGACTGTTTCATTTTTGAGAAGGTTGAAGAAGAGAAAAGGGGATTGGCTCCCCAAGATCTCATCCTAATCAATATTGCTTGATAAGGAGGTAAAGTCACTGGGAATTTTGGGAGAAAACAACCATGTCATCTTGGGTCAAGATATTGCAGAAAGAGCAGTTGGAGCATAGCTGAACATGCACACAGGATTTCAGAAGAGTCAGTTTCAATAAGCTTAGAAACTATGTGTGGGATCTCATGGTAGGGCCTGAGAAACCCTCAGACTGAACAGAGTACAGAAGAGTTGGTTGTTTCTCAAAAAATTAAATACTGGAAGTACAACAGCACACTGTTCTAATGAGAAGAAAATGAGGGGGCGCTTAGGAAACTGTTAGGGATGCAGAGAGTGTTTTGACTGAGCTTAAGAGTTCAAAGAGACATGTACTAGAAATAAAAGCTAATAATTACCATGGAAGCATACCCGCAAGTAATTAATATCTGCAAAAGAAAATCTGGCTAAAGTACAAAAGGAACTTAGGCTCACAAAGGAAGCTAAAAGACCCAAAAAGGACTTTTTTGGCTATGTCTGTAGTAAAAGGAAGACAAAGGAAGAGGTGAATCTGCTGCTAGAGAAGATGGGCAGGTAGGAACAGCTGATGGGAAGTCAATTCCTACTTTCCTTTAGTCTTCTCCCAAAGGAGAACTGAATAAAGGCAGAAAGGGCAGGGCCATGCTTTCTGCTGTGCCCACTGCCAGTACAGGCCACTCGCCACTTCCTGGCTGTAGTAATGGATGACATTATCTTCCTCCCACTTCAAGCCCATTGCAAATGCCTCCTGCCCCAGGGTTTTCCGGATTTGATTCTAAACTGCAGTTTTCTGATAGGTATCTTAAGCCTTTCAAAGCCCATGGTCTCTGGTACTTCATTCCATTCTAGTAGCAGCCCCAGAATGGTGACTGGCAGGCCTCCACCCTTCCAGCAGCTGGTTGTTGCCCGGGCAGCTATTTCTTCCTGGCCTGCTATGTCACTACATTCTCTGCATTTTGTTATAATTTTGCACTTGATCCAACAGTAGTCTCTTAAATCAATGACCCATCCTCAATGTCAGCCCTTCAAGGTAGGCAAGATCAAGAAACAAAATCAGCAGGGATTCTAGGAATGCCCTTTATTATTAACAGAATAACTATCTTGAAAGCTTGTCAGAGTTTCTCTCTGTTGAGACAAAATCAAGCCAGGGTTATTTTGAGTTTTTTTCTCACACTTTCCACTTTCCCAGGACTGAGTTGTCTTTGCTCCTCCCTTCATGGTTCATTGCTCTCTTTCCCCTTCCCAAGGCCAGAGCTGCATTCTTTCACAACCCTAGAAATTCATCTTCCCTTCAGCCCTTAGATCTCCCATCAGGCACCCTCTGTGTTTCTGCCCAGGCTGGGGGAAGCATCCTTCCCTTGCTTTCCCATCTCCTGCTCCCAGTACTACAAAGCTTCCCTTTCCTGTATTTTTAAAGCATCTTTGATTTGGAAGGTAGAAAGTTGCTACTTTTTTTCTCCGAAGCTGAACTATCCATTCTTCCTTGTACACAGTTTCCATGGACCTACTGAGGAATGTAGGGACAAAAGAATCTGTTCTCTGTTGCTTTGGTTATTGTGGTACCTTAAGAAAAAGGAAAAAAAAATACACAGTACAAAAGGTTTATGTTAGTGTCATAACATAACACTAATGATAATGTGGGAAGGAAAAGTAAAAGGTATCCATGTGTGCAAATACCTGGGAAAGCAAAGGAAAAGTGCAGGGATTGGTGAGGAGAGAACAAGCCTGAGGAAGCCATGAGTAATCAAGCCCCTGAGGCTGACCCAGCCAGCAACCACCAAGAGCAACTGTGCCTGTGGTCAGGGAATGAGGACCAGGAACTGGGGTGACCTTCCAGCCCTTGGGCACCCTGCACTCCATGCTGAGCAAAGCAAAGGTGCTCTCAAAATCTTCTCACTCAGCAAGAGTGTCCCCAGCCTTAATTGGCACCCAGCTGGTTCTGCTGAAGAGCCACTGTTAGCCAACAAGACTCTTGTGGGAAAGAACCATTGGACCCGAACTCTGTGCACCCAAAGCCTTGAGCCTCATGCCTCCCAAAACTCTGAACCCAGACTGGCTGACAACTTACCCCAAAATGCATAGACCTTAGGACCATGACTCAACAATGCTTCCATCCACTGCTTTGGGTTCTTTGTTTGGAATTGGTTTGCAGGGGAGCCCACAGGTGACTGGGATTTTGCTGAAATGTGCTTGCTCTTGCAACAAGGCCTGCCTGCTGCCTGCTGCTGGACTTAAGCAAATCCAAAAGAAAGCCCCAGCAACCTAGCTCCTCTATGTGTAGGAATGATTGGCCTGGAATAGGACTTTATCCTAACCCTAAAGATTGGCAATGGCTACAAGACCACTGTTTTTTACCTTCAACTCCTGATTTCAAAAGCATTTTAAAACAGTGATAAGATTCACTTAAGGTTTAGGGTTTGTGTGGATTTAGTTTAGTGCATTCTATGAACCCAGTCATTCAGGTCTGCAAATCGTTTTATGGTTTTTTGTATGAATTGCAAGGCCAGCTTGTTGTAGTTTAGACAAAAATCCATGGCTAATTAAATATATTTTAGCATAATCTGCTAATCCAGTCAATGGCTGCATGAATTTTTCAGTCTGCAAGTGTGCACATCTCCTTAGGTTCATGACACATGACTCTATAAGAGCAAAGTGAATAAGGGATGAACTCTAAACTTTATGCTTAACCATTCAATTTTGAAGGGCATTTGCAACTTTAAAAATCAGCATGAATATATTCATTCATATTTATTCCATCTCTTATGAAATGTGTTTGAAATACCAGGTAGGTAGCAGATGGCCCCTACAGCTAATGTTTCCTGATTTAAGATAATTGCTTTGAAACTTATAGAACTTTTTTCCTGGGCTTGTTAACAGATTTACTTACAAGTAATACTTTCATGTTCTAAAATATTATATCACCCTTCACAGATGATAGCTGATATACCATCTAGCAAACAAGTCCTAGATAAATCATAGCTACTTGGCATTTGCTATAAGTCTCCATCCTTTTCTGGTCAATATCCCACCAATTGTTTGTCCCGTAAAGCAGTTCTTGAGGAGTTGTTTTGTTTTGTTTTGTTTTGCACAGCAAACCATGGCAACCTGCTCTGTATAACGGTTATAGATTTTGATTAAAGCTTTCCAAACACAGTCTGATTCCTGGTCTGCATTCCAACAATTTAGTAAACCAGACTATGTAGTATAAAATGCTGTGTGAATACAGCCAGTTGGTTCCCACTCCAAACCCCATAATTCTGAATTCATGCAATGCTATCCTTCACTCAAAGGTGTACTTTATAGTATCTTCCATTTTTCCCTCCTCCTTTTGCTACTCCTCTCCTCCTGCCTCCATCTTTTTTTACTGTCAGAGATAGATGTGATACTCAGTTTGTAACCTACCAATCATACCAGCCTTCCCAAAGTGTGGCTATTAGTAATAGTTGAAAATCACTGTCTCCAGTCATCAAAACCAAGCTGGAAACTATTATTGCAGTCAGCATACAGGATCAGCGAGGCCAACTGTCATCACCAGGAAAAAATTGCTTAACTCAGAGAGGATGTGACAGCAACCACTTGATTCTAGTTCATAGCACGTTTCCCTTGAAAAGTAAATACTTAATGCTTCCCCTTCCCATTTCTTTTCATGTAGAAAGGATTAAATCTATCCTAACAATCAGGAACTATCCAGTTTCTCTCTCTCTTCTCCCTCTTCCCCCCCACCCCTCATTTTGGGTGCTTCCAATTTCTGGATCATATCTCTCAGAAAGGCTTAATTTTCTAAAACTCCCCTAATGTAATTACCTTTCTCTTCTTCCTTGCTGTCTGTTTTATTGCATATAACTGGTCATAACCTAAATTCCTCATGAAGCAGATTTGCTATTGACTGTTCTCCACCTGCCATTGCATCAGTGCTAATTAAAGACTGCATCAAGTAATGCTCTTGTGGCATCTCAATGAAGCCTCTTGCAATTCTCAGCAATCCTGAGCCGATCATCTCCTTAATAAGGATAATGATGCCTATAAATATTTTGCCTCCAGCAGCCAGCCCAAATGTGGGGCAGTTCATTTTTGACAATGTGGTTAATAGGCCTTACAGATTTTAATCCCAGAACAGGATTTTTATAAGAAAGTATACAAGTAAATCAAAAATCCGACAGAGAAAGTTTGAGTCATCAGGAAAGTGTGCTTATTTTTCTGTCCCCAACTCACTAGGACAGGGGTAGGGAACATGATGCCCATGGATACCTGCTGATGCCCACCAAGTTCCCTGACCTACCTGATTTAGACTCTTTTAAAAATGGGAAGCTTGTGGACTGCATGGCTAAGTGCCACCATTTAGCATCATCCCTATTTAGAATAATGCCCCTGGAGTCACTGGAGATTGCCTAGCAAATCATCTTGTCAATTTCTCCTTGAACTTTTCTCAGTCTCCTAGAGGTATTAATTTAAAGTTATCAGACATGGCTGCAAAAAAATGGACAACTACGAGAAGGCAGCAAAGAAATACTAACTCAGTGCTGGCCTCTAGTGGTTATCTGTGTTTTTGTTTGTTTTTGTTTTTTGCCTCCCATGTGTGGTAACTCCAGATGCACTAAAAGGCCTGTCATCTTCAACCAGCATGAAAGCTGGTCTGAGGTAAACTTTTGGAATCTTCCCCTAAATTATTGATTTCCAGCAGGTTGTCAAACATCAACCCTTTTTCTTTTTGCTTTTATATTCCAGCTAGCCCTCAGTGTTATCCTTATCCAACAGATATAGATAATTCAGTAACTAGTAGTGATTGCTTATCAGTGTTAATTGAAGCCAATATTTTCCAACCATTTTTTTCCATGCTACTAGTCAATTCCACTGCTAACTACACACAAACCTAAAGAAAACCTTTTTTCTTCAGTAAAGATGGAGGCAACCTTTCTAGTCTATACTGCTCCAACTTCACAAGTATTACATTTTTCTTTCATGTTCTGAAAGGAATAGCAAATGAGGACTGGTTCCAGTCCTCAGCTTACTTCCTGAACTCACAGTACTGGTGGCATTAAAGATTTTTAGTCAGATGGAAATTGCATATTAGGTAGAAGTTACCACTGGCAACTTTTCATACAAAAGAATATGCTGGGTCTAAAGAATGCATACATTTGAGATAGTCATTGATTCATAGATAACTCCTACCCTACAGAAAGGTCCAGGACCACCAGTCCTCAGATGAGCAAATTGTGGAAAACTGATGCCACTGAGGGGACGCGGTGGCGCAGCGGCTTAATGACGCTGAAAGTTGCCGGCCAGAAATGGCTGACACTTCGGCGGTTCGAGTCCAGCCTTCGCGTTAACAGGGTGAGCTCCTGTTTCCTCCCCAGCTCCTGTCAACCCAACAGGTCGAAAACTCACATGAGTAGATAAATGGGGACTCTCACTCCGGTGGGAGGAAAAATGCTGGCAGCGCCTTGCACAGAGAGACGGGACCAGTTGCCGGTAAGCGCGAAACCGCGCTCACCTGAAAAGGGCGCGAAGCAATGGAAATCCCGCCTCCTGCACTCGCCAGCTGGGCTCTGCTCTAGGAAGGAGGCTCTGGCAAACCACTTCCGAAAAACAATTGCCTTGAAAACTGCAAGGATTCGTCCAGGCAGTCAGTGCAGGGTCAGTAATGACTGAGCGCAGACAAAAAAAAAAAGATGCCACTGAACATTTATATATCCTTTTATTTTTATTTTTATATTTATATCCTTTTGAATCCCTCACTTTGCACAATAAAAAAACACTAGGATGTAAAAATCTGCCTCCCTTTTAAAATGTCTATTCGTTTTCCTTCACCTATCTTGAAAGATGTGGGGACTCTAAATGGAGAAAGATGACTGGAGCTAGAGATTTAAACCAAAGAGCAAAGATGTAATCAGGAGCAAGCCAGTTACAAACTGAGATAGTAATAGTGTCATGTTCAGGATCAGTCAGCATGGAGCAGCAATGTCAGGTAATTAGCAAAGCAGGAGCTGAAAAGCAGGTTCTTGAAGTCCTTTACAGATGGCAGTGGGCCCATGAGAGCTTTGGCTATGAACCATGAGGCTGTATTTCTAGAATCTGCAAACTAGGCATGTGTTTCTGCATCTCAGCAACTGCTTCACCATGTGCTTAATACTGCATGGATCCACTTCATTTAGATTCTCAACATGACAATTTGGTTATGTGAGTTGGCCCACCCTGCAGCAACAAGAAGACGTCACTTCATTAGGGACTAATGTTTGTGCCGCAGTCTTCTGAAACTGATGGAATAAACTGCCACATCTCAATAAACACTATGGATGAATGGACTGACCAGATGAGAATCATTCCCTGATAATCTTACAAGAACTGAGTCTGAGTTTCCTTTCATTCATAGCTAGTGCTATTGTACGAACAGCCAGCCTAGGAAATATGTGCATTTTTCCCCCTAATTACATCACTGAGAAAAAAACGTATCCCATTACCTTTGTTAGAAAATGTTAGTAATGACAAGGTTCTAGCCAGGTCTTTTCTCTCACGTGCTGGTTTTGTACCATACTGAATTTTCACGGAGGCAGAACTCATTCATCACCACTCAGAAAATAAATAATGCAGCCCAAGAACAGTGATGTCATTGCCACCACTAGAAGCTAAAAATGTACCAAAGGTGTAAAACAGAAGTTAGGTACTGAGTAAGAACCAAGCAGAAAGCATGCAAAGACAAATCAATGCATTGCAGAAAATGGAGGCTGCAGCTAATTTCTGGCCATAGAAACGAATCACTCAGAATGGAGAACTAGCCCAGATTATATCTTCCATTTAGTACACTTGGAAAAAAGGCTAAATCAGCTTGGGCTAAGTGAGGTAATAGGCTGTGAGTTCAGCTTAGCATCAAGGGTAGTACTCAAGAACAACAACAAAGGCTAAAGACACCACAGCTCTTTGCCTTGGCCATCGCGCAGCATCAGGCACATGAACAGCCTCCACTCCCTTGCCCAGCCTGGGCACTGACTTTTTGTCGTGTGTTTCTGCTGGCTGAGTAGGGAGGGTCTTTCCGAATCATCTAAATGCACTTGGCCTCAAAGGGGCAAAAACATAAAAGTGGTAAGACAGGAAAGGAATGACTGAAACAAATAGTAAGTTCAGACTCGAACACAGAATAAAGAACCTTTTTATCTTAGTGAAAAGCTCAAAGCCTGCCTTTTAGGCCTTTGCCTGTTTTTCAGGGTAAAGGAGACATCTATTAGTCAGTGCTCAACAATGCACAAGGGAGGGAAAGCAAGAGGGAGAAAGCACAAAATGAGTCAGAAAAAAAATGCTTAGCTTAAATGTTTACTTTTCTACAGATATTGCTATAATAGTTTAAATTGCTTCTGGAAAACTGCCCTTCCTATTTCATTGATTCTTTCTTGCCTACAGATAAACCTGAATTAAGACTCCTATCGATTTATGTCCGGTTAACAAATCCAATTCTCACAAGTCATTCCAGTGTTTTTAGATTAAGTAATTCTTCAGAAAGAAAACTCATGTTAGGTATAAATAATAAAATAAAAATGTTCTAACACTGGCACCTGCTGTTCAGATCTGTTTATAAGCGGTGCCCTTCAATGGGACATCATTTTGCATCAGGAGATACTGAAGGATCCATTTGAAGGGTTCTAATGCACAGATGTAGTCAAGGTGACCTGTCCTCAAAGATGTTCAACTGCTGGGCCTTTAAGAGTGGGTTCTTCTTCTTTCCAGATGTTCTGGGTAGAAGAGTGACAACGAGTCTCAAATTTTAATGCTGGAAAAATGACTTTTGCTGTCAGAAACTGGGAAACAATGCTGTAGTCATTCCATTATAATTTAGGTAAGGGAATGTGCCTTCTCTCTAATATTAACCTTACCAGACTATACTTTCCATTGTTCCAGTTTAAATTATACTTCACACTACTTCCCTGGGCTAAAATCAGATGTCCAACAATTACTCAGACAAGGGATGAGAGTTATTGTTTTTTAATTTGCACCCAAATAAAACTTATATAATTTTGCACAAACTGAAATGAAATACCATTCAAAGTTCTAGCTCTCTGAATCATGTTATTCTATTTGCCAATAATCCAAATATATTTCTACTGGCCTTCATTTTAGCAGACTCCTTCTGATAGTAACCCTTGCTTTATTCTCTGATCATGAGGAGCGTTCTTCCTACGTTCAGACGAATGCAAGTGAAGTTTCGCACCTTGGGACTCAATGCATGTGAGATTTGGAGATAGTTATATACTAGGAAAGGTCTCTGGATCAACTTTTGATTCAAACAAACCAGATTATGGCTTAGCACAATGTCTGAACTCAGCTTTTAAGTATTTCTTGAAGCACATGAATTGTTTTCTCATGGCACTTTATTATTTCATCACACATTATTGAAGAATTGCTACTTTCATCTTTTTTAATGTTCGTCATCTCTGTGATGATTTTGAGTACTGACACATTTTCCCTCAGCATTCTCATTATAAACACTATGAGTGTGAAGTGAGAATCATTTGCTGTTAGTCATCCAAAATTTGTTTCCCCTTCCTTGGTATTGATTACAATGGAATAATCAATTGGCATTCTCACAGTCTTGTTTGTAATAATTCAAGCAAGCAACAAGATAATTTAGAAACTGGTTACCAAGCATATGCTGATAATGAATCAAATCCATATGTGCATCGTAACACATTTCTGAATGCTAAAACTGAACAGCTTGAAGTAAGCCAAAGAAATCAGTGCAAAAACATAATGACAAAGCTTTACATAGAGCTTTCAGAATATTTGAAGTGCTTCTCTTAATTTATCATGTGGCAACCCTGAGCACCTGAGAAGAGAGGACTAGTTGACTAATAGTCCATCCTCTTAAACAATACCAATTCTGGGAGTCTCACTGGATTCAGTGGGTTTTACTTCTTAGTCTAACATGCATAGGATTACACTCTCAAGGAGATCTGTGTTCATGATATTATCATTCCATGAACCCAATCATCAAACTCTGATGATTTGAATGATTATTTTTGGTTTACCCAAATTCTAAGCAGAGAGAAATCATTCACACTGACTGTCTGTAGCATTACATATCCCTATCAATATCAATATCAATATATGTATTTTGCCCATTTAATGGACCAGGAGTATTATCACAGTGGGAATTGTGAGAGTAAGGGCAAGAGGAATAAAGAATGTACTCTCATCCCCAGAAGAGTGAGGGAGAGATAAGAGGATGAGACTGGCACCTCCCTGAGGAATGCTAGTGATGTTTATGACTGACCCTGGGAACTACTCTCAGTCTGGGAAGATTCTGTGAATAGTGTGAAGCCAAATAAACCTTGCTGGATTGAATCTGTATTGTCTCCTGGAGTTTCCTGGGCTAAACCTGACAGGAATCAACATTTAGTTGATAATCTTGATTATCTTTATTACAATCACTGACCAGCAAATTAAACAAACAAAATGATAATCAATAAATATTCGTGAAGGGTTCTTGTCACTGAGATCTCTGTGGTAGGTAAGAGAGTGAACCACCGAAAAGTTAAGTATTTTTCTTTCACTATTCTTCTGAACTCAACTCACCCAACAAAGTTGATTAGCAATCAATTTGGGATGGCCAACTAAAGATACGACAGCAAACAATGTATATTTAAATTGTTGAATTCATTGCTTATCTCATCTTTATTTTATTTTGCATTTTATATGGCTTTATTATGATGATTTTTATCCTCTGGATTATTTTTCATGAAAAAAAAAAGCAACTAGCAAACTTTATAAAGAGAATACACAGCCAGTAGTTAAACAAATGAGAGATTTATTCAGGACACTATGAATCCTATCCTAAAGAAGTGGTGTGATCTAATAATTTATCCTTTAAAAAAATCCATGACCTGGGCACAGACCCAACCACTTTTCTCTAGCCAGGCACTTCACCTTGCCGCATAAATCTCTCAATCTCTGTAACAATAAAATATTACATTTCCACATGAGTGAGCAGTAGACCCCCTATTCAGCTGTGCAATTGTCCATATTGCTACTTAACACTGACCCATTCTATTGTGCATTCTCAGGAAACACTTCTAAAATAAAATGCTCCACTAAAATCATAGCACAAGCCAATATAAAAGTTAAAAACAGCAACTGAGCATTTTGGCACCTTATCACTGAATCAGAAAGTGATCTCTTCCACCAATCTAGAGGTAGAATCTATAGAGGTAGAAGCTGCTAATACTGGGAAAAGGCCAAAAGAATTTCCTACATTAGCAGAAGGGCTGAAGCTGTCTTACTGCTCTGAGAAAGAATCAATTTAGACAAGCCTTACTGACAGTCTGCACAAATGGCGCAGCAGTGGTAAAGCTGCTTCTTGAGCATATTGCTAATTCTTTACAAATACCAAAAAAAAAAAAAGTTTGTATACATGGGCACTAGCATAAACAGGTTGGATAGAAAACCAAGCCAGAGTTGTCCTGCCTGGCATCTAGGTTATTTTAGGAGGAAAGATTTTTCTGTTTCTAATGCATGCAGAGAGGGAGCCAATCATGTGTTTCCTTTCCCTGAAGTAGCATAGGCAAGGTAGGCTATAAATAGCATCATCAAGCTTACCCCTAAAATGAAACGGGAGTTTTGCAAGCTTATCCAGGGTCTTCAAAAATCATATACCTTTGAAATTCCTTGTTATTGTACAACTATAACAGGCATGTGAGTATATTTTATAACATTGAAAATAACCTGAAGAAGATGCTGCAGCTTCTTCCAATATAATAGGAACTCCCTACCTTTTGTAAAACAAAGCATTTCCTTCCATTTCCAGTGTCATGTATTAGGTATTATTAATAGTATTCTCTTTTTCCAGTAATAATGATTGTATTTTTCTTTATGGAGTTAAGAGGGAAAAAACAATTTTCAGGGCACTATTGCTGGTACAAAGCCAGCATTGGCTATCATTATGATCTTAGCTCATTTTCTGGTTTACTGAACTGGTAAAGGAATAATGCTGCATTTGTCCAACTCATACGCAACAAAGGTTGATCTGTCAAGTATGAATCTCCACAGGACACCATAGTACATTTCTTTGGCTGCATTTCCCACTTGATACCTCCCCAGGGAAAGGTTCCTTAATTCATATTTATGAGCAATTCTGGTAAAATATTCCCCATCAGCTCCAAGCAACTGTTTGGAAGGCAAGTAATGGCTACTGAGAGATAACTCAGCAAAAACCATGGTTGCTTAGTTTGGCCAACAGTTATACTCCTTCATGTCCCACTGATGTCAGCCACTCAGTGGCTACCAATCAAATGTACAATTCCCACCTTCAGAGTGATTCTGTCCATATCAATATCAATGTTCATGTCATTGGATGGATATATGGTCATACCAATTGGTAGAAAGAATTCAGTGTTAAAATGTCAAATGCCACTCTACTTTATTAAAAAAAAGAAAGCATCCCTTTCTTTTTTAATAAAGCAGAGAAATTTAAGCATTCCTAAAAATGAAAGAGAATATATATTTCTAGAAACTATACATTTCCAAGTTGCCCCATATGCCTGTGGAATTCAATAAGATCCTTACTTATTGAATTAACTTTGCATTAATTAATGCCTTATTTTTATTTTATTACCTTATTATCTTAATAGTTTTTTAACCTTAGTTGAAAATTTTAGCCCTTTGTTATGCATTAGTTTACATAAACAAGGAGCAGGTATGTGTTTCAAAACACTTTGTCATGTAGGGGTAGTTAAGTGTCTATATTTTAACTTAATTTCTTCATTATCTGCAAGTACAAAACTCAGAGGAGGGTTCTTTTGATGTTTTGCTCCTTTAATAATGCAAAAAGTTGGATTATTCTTATGGATCCAAAATTATGCAAGGTGCTGCCCAGTAATAGGTTAAAGTCAAAAATAAGGAAAAGATCATGCTTTATATTTACAACTGAAAACTAAAAAAATGCTTTGATGTTAAAGTTATCCTTCAATTTTCCATTAATTTCAGTATTTTTTAGGCTTAAAACAAACAAACAAACAAAAAAAACCTCTATAGGCACTGCTAATATAACTGTCCATTGGCAGAAATGATACAGATGAATCTTAACAAAGCAAAAGCAATAGGGATGTTCTTAAACTAATTTGACCTTCAGACTCTAGAATTCTTGATCTCCCCCAACCCCATCTCTCTCGGAAATGAAATGAAATATCCAAATGCAGCCATAATGTTGCCTGGGCTGTTATACTGTTAATCAGGATATATGTTTCACTTTATTAATATGCATTAATGGCTCCGTGTATATATCTCAGGTTTCCATCACATTTGGCTATTAAAATATTTTGTGATTAATCAAAAAACTAGCTGTGAATTGTAAGGGTAACAGTTATGTTTGCTATGACCCAGAGTTAAGAGAAAAATGAAAAGTGTCAGTATGAGTTAAAACAGCCCTCCAATGCATTACTCTGATCACACATCAAAGTAGATTATCACTATGCCAGTGAGATCCACCATGACAACCTTATGCCTTCCTAACAGTTGGGAAGTTGTGGAGTTGCAGTTCCAACACATCCAGAGGGCATCAGTCTGAGGAAGGGTGAAATATAGTGCAGTAGAGAGAGCACTATAGGCTTCAGATGCAAGAAGTGTCAGACAGGTGGCTGTGTGACCTCAGGCTTTATTCCTCTTGAGATGGTTGTATACTCCTGAGGTACCCAGAACGAATCCATCTCTATAATCAAATATTTCAAACTGAAAGATAGAGGTTGAAGGCCCTTCTCTGACATGCCAGTCTTCCACGTGTAGGTAAGTGGATTAATTAGGAGAGAGCGCGTTCAGGTAGGAGGCCCCATACCTACAATGCAAAAATTGATCTTTTCCATAGGCACTCTCCAGGGATGCTCTGAAGATACATAATACATAACATACAACATAAGAGGAATTCACATATCCCTTCTCTTCCCATAATTCCTTAAAGCAAGGAAAAATATTAAAATGAGAAAAATATTTAAAGCAATATCTTTTGGTGTCATTGCTTCCACGAGATATCTTTTTGTTTTTGAGTGACAGCTTGGTACCCTTCAGCAAGATCCTCAGGGTAGCCAGCCTTTGATTCATGGTGTAGAATATTCATATCACTATAAAGACACGGTTTGTCTTAATGGTTAGGAAGTTTGAGTATCAGAGGCTTTGGGAGTGGCATTTCAATTAATTGTCAAATCTTCATTCAAACCTATAATCATGGATGTTTAATGCCTATGCCCTACAGCAGGAAGCTATGATCCGCATACAAATCAAGATCCTATATCTATAATTATAGTTATCAAAAGTAATTCAACGGCTCTTATAATCATTTTGCAATGACTCATCAGAACTCTCCTGAGTGTGTGATCATAAATACCCTTTTTTGTGAAACCGTGTTGCAGTATTCTTTTTTTTTTTTTAAAGGAATTTTAATACTAAACATGGTGACTTAGATATTACAAATATTTAGAGTATTTTAACAAATTAGACAAAACCAATGCTAATGCATAGTTTTGGAGCTTCCACAATACTTCAATCTGCTGGAGTCCCTAAGCCCCTATACCTCTGAGGTCAATTGTATTGTCTCGGATTACACTTTGGAGCTTGATGAAACCCCAGTGCCCATACTGTCTGGGAATGATGGGTGCTGTAGCTCAATGCACCTTGAAGGCCCTAGGCAAGAGAAATCTGGCTTAACTTTTCTTACCTACCCCTGAAGCTGCTCTTTGTTCTGTGGCAGAAAATATATTGGTACTATAGCAAACGTAGCATACAAGAGACATCATACTTGCAGTAGATCTATTTCAAGCACTTAATGACATTTCACTAAGGAACTGAAGGTTAGAATTCATTATTTTTTATGGTCCCTCCCAATTTTCCCTTGTCCTATCTTGTTTCTTTGGGGTTTTTTTTAAAGATAAAGTCTCCTTTGAGCTGAACTCAGCCTCTAGTGACTTCATGGACATTTCAATGCAATTCTTGTCATATTACAAAAGTACTTTGTCACTGCCTTCTTCCAAGTTGCTTCTCAGCTTCCTAGTCTAGCTTTCAAGTAGACTGGGTATTACCTAGGAGTCTCCCATCTAAGTAGTTACCAGATTTGACCCTGTATAGCGTCCAAGCTCAGACAATCAGTCAGGCATTGTCATTTACTGAAATGACTCAATTATTTTATTGGGCACCACTCTTTATTAAATATATTAGGGCATGTGTGAAAGAAAATGTCTCACTTTTGTTTTTTTATCATCTAATCCCCAATTTCCTGGGAGCTATATGCTATTAGTAAAGTGTTTTAAGCTATATGTATTACTTTATAGTTCTCTGTCCCAGGATGTTATCAGGATGCTTCAGCCCTAAAAGAAACTTTGCTAAAGTATTGTTTTAGATACTTAGGCAATTTGTTTTTTATAGATATCTTGTAAATAATAAAGCATAGTGATTACTTTCCAGCCTGTTAATAGCATTAGTACAAAAGAAAGCCACAGGTAAGGAGTGGCAGAGCATACTTATCCTCCAACAAAACCTATTAATTTGCATGTCACTTCTGTTTTCAAAATCCCCATTTAGGGCATAGATGTTGTGTCACGGTCTTCTATTACAAATTACATTTCAACAGCTCCTTTGATAATAAAAACCTAGTTAATTATCAGTTGCTTTAAGCAACCATAATGGCTGAGACAGAAAAAGCTTGCCATTATGGGTTTTAATCATTAAAATCAGCCTTGACATTCCTTTCTTTGAATCCTCCCAGTTGTATCCTTAGGGCTGCATATCAGTCACAAGAAACATACCCCTTTCAGTTTAACCAACTCCTAGTGATCTCATTATCACAGGGTTATGAGACCTAGTGCATGCCCAGGTTACCAACTGGATCAAATTCATCTTGCCAAGGTTTATAGGCAGGTATGAATAGACAGGCTTTGATTCATACATACATGCAGATGCCTAGGAGAAAACATGGTAGAGATGGCAAGCTGTCTGTCTCCTAAAACAGGCAGAAGAAATGCAAATACTAAAAGAAAGAATTGGCAATTATGGCATCAGAAACAGCATAAACTCTGAATATTTTGAAGAAGAAATAAATACAAGCCCTAATTAACCCTTACAACTCAAAATTAAATAGATGATCACTCATCATTACAAAGAATTTGATAGCACAAGTATTTAATACTTCCAACTATCCTAGAAGAATCAGTCTACCAAGTTCTGTGCAAAGGAGCAAACAGATGATAGACCATCTCTCCTTTTTTGGAAACAACTGGGATTGAAGCCCAGCCTACTTAGTAGGACATAGTGAGGATTATTGGTAAATTGCCTAGGGAAAGTTTTTCTTCATTCAATCTACTCATCTTCCTGAGGCTAACTCTGGGCTCTGCTGTTCCACCTGGCAGAGTGGATGCATATTATGCTACTCCCTTTTTAGGATAAGTAACATTATGCAGGGTGCAGGAAAGTAGTAAGAGCTGGTAAGCCAAAGAAAATAAAGACATAAATGCATTCAGTCTTGAGTTTCCAAATGGCCCAATCACATTTTCTGTCCCCTCTCATCTCATTCCCACCCATCCATCAATGTCACCTAACAAATGACATGGATTGGGTTTATTCAGAATGTTGCACAATTTTTCTCAAATCTCATGACTGGCTCTTTCATTACCATTATCCACTGGAATGAAATATGCAGTCACCAATCAATAAATTCCAGCTTTCATATGGACCTACAACTAGGGGACACCAAATCATAATATCCAACATAAAATTTAGCTCTTTCATTCATCATTAAACCTATACCTTCACTTCTATGCATGTATTTATCAATTCCATTCCACAAGATCAGATTGCTTTTATTCAGATATATTATTCTCTTTCCTGTAGTTTCACAACCACACAATGTATCTATTTTTCTTTCATTAATTTCATTTCTTAATTCATGCTCTTTATCATTTATTCCTCTTTGAAAGTCTCAATCTTTCATACATGACAGTTTTTACCAGATGGACCCATAGATATTGATCTCCACTGCCCATCACTGCTTTAGCCAATTAACTCTTTGACAATCAGAATTCCTAGATTGTTGTTGTTATTGTTATTCCAATCTTTTATATATATATAACTCAAGTGGCAAAAATACCTAATACTACTGCCTCCTATTTTTCCCCACAATGTCTGTCAGTTCACTGCATGTACCATCTAGGTGGTGAGATGTGAGTAACAATATTTTGACTTGCAAGGTAGACTCTA
This sequence comes from Liasis olivaceus, assembly GCA_030867105.1. Lineage (NCBI taxonomy): Eukaryota > Metazoa > Chordata > Lepidosauria > Squamata > Pythonidae > Liasis > Liasis olivaceus. The sequence continues at coordinate 65,971,446 of CM061351.1, forward strand.
GAGATTTTAGCTTGCACGCTTGGAGTAAAATTGGGCTTTCAATGTGGTTGTGGCAGACAGGCCAAAATATGCCCAAACTGACTAAAATTGAGTTATTACTGTTAGCTGACTAAGCTCGCATATGAGTTAGTTATGACTAATTCTTTCTCTGTCTTACTTTTAAAAAGTTAAATTGTTTATCAATATATTTGTGCAATACATGTACTATTTTACTGAGTATGTGGGAAAGCACAGATTTATGGACTGATTCAAAGTTTGGTAACTTATGCTAAAACTACAACCAAATTGATAACATGATTAATACAAATCTTGCAATGTTTCAAATTTAACAGTTTCTTATGACCATCTGAGATGTCCATTGAAGCATTTACTGCTGAACTATCTTGCACTGTGGATAACTTGTTCACCATGCCATATACTACTTTAATTTCTGGTGTCAATATTGACAGAATCCAGAGGCAATTATTGGCTAAACATAATTTGAATTTTCAGAAAGCTTTTGACATTGCATGGACAGAGGACAGAGCTGCCTTCAGACCTGAAAGACAGACTTGGAAAAATTCACTAGTTTCTCCTGGGGTGTCTAGTCTCTGTTGGGCATAGCAACTAATGATATGAATTCTGGCATTTATTGTACTAAAAAGACAAAAACAAAACAAAATGCTCTCTAAGAAGACAAACTAAGTTCAAAAGTGTCAATACTTTTCCTATTGAGCTTCTTCATTGTCCAACTTTGGCTTCCATAGAGTGTCACAGAGAATACCATGGCTTGCACAATTCTGATCCTTCTTACATGGAGCTTTATGTTACATTTTTCATAAGATCTTTTTGCCAATAAATAGATCTTTTAGCTTGATCCAGCAGAGCTCACCTTCTATTCTGTAGTAGAATAAGGGCAGCTATTGACTTCCTATGCAATACTGGGCAACTTTCATCTCTCTGAAACCCTGAAACTATCTGCCTTGCCCCACCACATAGGAGATCTTTATTCTTCCTGTCTATAAAGTATGCTGTCTTGTTAGAACTTTTAATTCCAAGGAAAATGGGTCCTGTAACTCTTGCCCTGCTATAAATTATAGCACCTGATTATAATGTAATGAAGAATTTCTGGCATTCTGAGTTCTAAAACCCAGCTAATCAGAAATTCAGAGTTTCTTTTCTTGAAAAACAGGCATGACTTGCACTGATCGCTTACTTAGGCAGGTCCATGTTCCATTACTGAAGAGATATTTATGGTCCTATCATCATGGAATTGTAAAAGGGAAGAATTTGCCATTCTCCAACCCCAAGCCCAATTAGGACTTCCTCAGGAATCTTTCAAGTCTGTGAGGGGAACAGTGGGATGACAGCTAGAGAATTGAAGTTCAAGGTACAAGGAGAGTAATGGCCTACTAAATAGTAACTGTGAATCCCAAACAGAGCAGCAGTTTGAATTGAAGCAATATAATCTAGCTGGTTTACCGCAGCAGTTTGAAGTTAGGATATAAGATAGTCAGTTGGATATGACTCAGTTCTGCTATATTTTTATCCTAGGGTCATTTGTCAGAACCTTTGCATTGTACTCTAGGATTAACTACTTGAGCTTAGACTTGATTTGTACCTTGAATATAACTATTCTCTTGAACTTTACGCTTTGTTTAATCCCAGATAATTTTGAATCATTGTCTGTGCTTCACTCCCTCACATTATTTGGCTAGGAGGAAAACTTACCAAGTCCTAATCTATCAAGTGACATTCCATTCGCCATTTGACTGATTTTGACACAACACCCCCTCGCAGATATTGTTCTCAGTAATACATGCCAGGTGTCTCTCTCATCCATTAATTTCTAGTAACTTCTCTTGGAAATATGCTTTCTTCCTCTGTGCTAATTCCTTCCTCACCCCCACCCCACCCTCTCATGCACAAACAAATACATAGAATGTAAGGGATCGCACACTCTGAAGTATTACAGCTCATTCAACAATGTTAGTATTGTTGGATCTTGTTTCTACATCTTTTTCCTGTGCCATTAGGTGCAGCAAGAGGACGTAACAGAATCCATTGAGTAGTACCATTTACCTTTATGACATTTGCCCTTATAGTGGTCTTTTTTGGAAATCATTTAAAGAGTGGAGTGTTTTCCAATACATAGCAACTAAGAACTCCAAAGGATGTTTCTCACATAGGGTGCGCCTATGGATATTTGGTGAAGGAGATTTGAGAGCCGGTTTGATGTAGTGGTTAAGGCTGCAAGCTAGAAACCAAAAGACTGAGTCCCACCTTAGGCATGAAAGCAGGTTGGGTGACTTTGAGCCAGTCACTCTCTCTCAGCCCATGATGTCAGGCTTGGGCAACAAGCCAGATGGTCAACTCTTGTCACAACCAACAGATCAACATTCAGGACCCAAAAAAAGCGGGCTGGGAACCTTCTTGGCATTTGCCTGCCTTGTTCATTTCCAATAAAAGATTCTTCCACAGCATTAATTACTATAATTAAAAATAATATAGTCTCATGATTATAAGGTATTGTGTATGTCTGAAAGAACAATATGTATGCTACATTGGCATAATATAAGCAAAACATTGCAGTACCCCTTCTCCCATTGGGGCATCTACATTACTAGAAGTACAGACTTTCTGCTGAATAGGGTTGTGCATGCTTCAACAATGATTTGGAAGTGCTCTGGACCTCATAGAAGTATGCACACAATGCTTCTCTCTTATGCTTTAAAATAGCTCAACTTTTTCAGTCTGTAAAGAATCTATTTAATAATATTAATTGCAGCTCTAGGAGCAGTGGCAATTTGTTTCAAGCACCAGAGAAGCCTGAAAAAAGTGGGGCTTCTTCTCTGAATAATGGAGAGGAGAAGAGCTGCCTCAAGCTTACACTTTTCCATTTGGAAGAATCCAAATGGAGAATACTGCAATTTGACCCGGTTCTCTCTTTAAAAATATTATCATTCGAGAAGTCACATTGTGTAGAACCACTGAATATTTAAACTAGAGAATGTAGCTTAAAACAACACAACCCTTTTCTTCCCTCTAATGATTATCTGCATTTTGTGATATGACACATTGACTTTGGGTGGATGGGGAGATCAGACATGGAGGCAGGGAAACCAAAGGATGCAATGCCATCATACTGAATTTAAGATTTTGCATATGGGAGGCAACTATAGGGCCATTGGCTTCAGTAATAAGTGGTTCCATTTTTAAATTTAAACCTACTGTACATAGACAGCTAGAAAACGTCTGGAAGATTTTGCTAGCAATTCCTGGTGCAGATTTGAATTCAGCAGAAGCCTTTGTGAGAGGATATGCTCCTGAACATAAGTAGAGGTTGAAAGAATACTGAATAACTGGTAGCAGAATTTCTCATTAATATATTAATTAATGTATTAGATATAATATGTAATATATTAATATATATTACATTAATAAAATAGCTGCCTTGGATGCAAAATACAGGCAAAGCTCAGCTATCAATATAAGCTAGCAGGCATTCATTGTATCTGAAGTAAAAGCTAGATTTATTATGAAATGCCTGAAGATGGAAGAGTCTCAGTTCTAGCTAAATCAGATCTTGGGAAGAGAGAGAGAGAAAATGAGAGGGAGGAAGTTTTCTTGTCTCTTAAACACAGAAACTCATTCAACCAACAAGAGGCCAGGTGAGAAATAAACCACAGTGACAGCTTGTGAAGGTCCTTCCCCTTATCTATCTCTTGCCATTTCCCCTAATATTTAAATAGGTTCATTGGTGCACAGAGATGCCAACTCCAATGGATACCATACTTTCTTTTTTTAAAAAAAGTTTCATTCTTGAGAAAAGACTTTTGAACTTTCAGCACTTTCAGATGTGCAGCAGAATTCTCTAGAATAAGTTATTATTACATTTTGGCACCCAAATATAGAGAAAAAAAATTGATTGCATCCATAGGCATCTGTTCCTATCCATGCCACCACCAAAATGATGAAACATTTTTCATGACATCACAACACCCCTTTCAACACTTGCCCCTACCTACAGAGGTTTGTGAATGACTGCCGGTGATAAATGTATTTTAGGAGTACAATTCTGTGAATTACTAGAGTGCAGGTAGGATTTCCATTTACATGGAATGAACAACATCCTAGAAAGACTGCTTTTTTTCACTGAAGCTTTGAAGGACCTTCAGGACAGTATTATTCCATAACTTTCTACATATTTCTTTTATATTCCATTAAATGCCATGATCCTATAATAAGTGTTTGTTTCTCTGCCCTGCACTTGTAAAAGTTTTATGTTTAGAATACTCTGTGTGTGTGTTTGCTTCTCATTCACTTTATTTTTACAGTAGTGACATGATTTAGGAGGAGTATGTTTTCCTCCCTATTTTTTTCCTGAGCATTATTATTATTTAATATAATATAATATAATATAATATAATATAATATAATATAATATAATATAAACACCGCACAGCACAGCACAACGCAATACAATACAATACAATATAATACAATACAATACAATAGGAGAGCCAGTTTGGTGTGGTGGTTGAGGCATCAGACTAGAAACTGGGGGACCATGAGTTCTAGTCCCGCCTTAGGCACGAAGCCAGCTGGGTGACCTTGGACTATCACTCTCTCTCAGCTCTAGGAAGCAGGCAATGGCAAACCACTTCCGAAATCTCACCAAGAAAACTGCAGGGACTTGTCCAGACAGTAACCAGGAGTCAAAACGAACTCAAAGGCATGCATACACATACAAAAATTATATATTTATATTATATTATGAATTATATCGTGCATTCAAACATATGTACACTATGTGGTAAATGTATGTGGAACTGCTGACTTCACTTGCATGTGAACTGCCTACATTTTTGTAAGCATCATTTATAGACTGCAGAGAGTTTAAGGACAATTTTGAGCATAAATTTGATAAATGAAGCATCACAAGTGCAAGGCTGTTTGCTTAGACCTAATCAATATAACCAGACTGGAGGTGGGAGCTGGGTGGGAGTATAAATAAGCTCTGCTGGAGGGATGCTGCGATTATATAAAATTGTTATATTTAGAAAAACAGAGTTCATGCTTCCCTTAAACATTACTTACCTGCATTCACAGGTAACAAATCAGTAAAGCACAAGCCTGACAGGGTCTTATTTGGACTTCTGACTGATGAAATGAACCTTGCACCTCTCTGCCCTCTCATCCTTTTGGTGGGTGAAAGCTAATGTATCCCCTTTTCATTTATCAGTTGAACAAATTTGTATCATGACATCTGCAGTGAGATCACAGCTATATCCTGACCTTGCTATATTTCCTTCCTTGTGAGGTATAGAAACAGATTACCTAAACACTGCTAAATTCAGGAGAGTCTATCTACTGGTCATGATGGCATTCTTTGTGCTTTCTCTCCAGAATCAGAGGCAGCAGCTGGACCTCAGTTTCTGGAGAACAATAGACTGGAACCAGAGTCCCAGCATGAGCCTTCATTGGTCCATTTGTGCAGGTGACTGATAAAGGCCACCAGTTGCTGCTGCCGCCACCACCACTACCACCTACATATTGATACCATGCCAACTTTCCCCAAGCTCCTGCTGCCCCCCATTCATGCAGTGTGGCCATTTTTACTGCTATAGCAAGCACACTTTTTAAAATTTTCAACTGGTGGTGCTCCCTGATAGCACCACCAGTTACTTTCTTGTAGTGGTAAGAAGAACACTACAAGAAAGTAACTGGTGGTGCTATCAGGGAGCTCTACAGCAGGGTTCCTCAACCTTGGTGACTTGAAGATGTGTGGACTTTAACTCCCAGAATTCTGGGAGTTGAAGTCCACACATCTTCAAGTCACCAAGGTTGAGGAACCCTGCTCTATCCTACAGGATAGGGTGTGTGTAGTCCATCTATTTTCTGTATTATGCTTAGCCTTGTATTTTTATTGTTTCAGGACTGGGTTTTATTTATTTGTTTATTTATTTTGGTACCTTCAAGTCAGTCTTGACTCCTGGCAACTGCCTGGACAAGTCCCCGCAGTTTTCTTGGCAAACCTTTCAAAAGTGGTTTGCTCTTGCCTCCTTCCTGGGGCTGTGAGAGAGTGACTGGCCCAAAGTCACCCAGATGGCTTCATGTCTAAAGTGGGACTGGAACTCACAGTCTCCTGGTTTCTAGCCTGGTATCTTAACTACTACACCAAACTGGCTGTCTTGGAAATATTTTAGTCCTCTAAAATAATAAACAAAGTCACCTTTGAGTCAATTTAAACTCCTGGTGACTACATGCATCCATGTAGATTTTTGGCAACAAAAATGCCTTTACCACTGCCTTAGTCTGGGGTATATAGAAGAGTGGAGTGGAGTGGAGTGGAGTGGAGTGGAGTGGAGTGGAGTGGAATGGAATGGAATGGAATGGAATGGAATGGAATAGAATAGAATAGAATAGAATAGAATAGAATAGAATAGAATAGAATAGAATAGAATAGAATAGAATAGAATAGAATAGAATAGAATAGAATAGAATCTGATTTCCCAAACTAGCCTAAGGCCTGGTATTTCCTAGTGGTGTCTTAGGTGATATACATGTAGTCCTCACTTAATGACCATTCGTTTAACACTAGTTTGAAGTTACAATGGTCTCAAAAAGGGTGCTTTACATCCCATAAAGCACTTCTGGCCATTGTAAAACATCACGCTGCCTCCCTGTGTACAGTCACATGGCTACATTTTGGGCGCTTGGCAACCGGATTGCATTTATGACTGGTTGCCAAGTGCCCCGTGATCATGTGATCACCATTTACAATCTTCTCTGCTGGCTTCCCCACTGGAAGCTGGCAGGGAAAGTTGCAAGCGGAGGAGACATGATGGTGTGCAGGAATGGAGGTCAAATCCTGAAGATTTGAGCTCCATTCCTCCAGCTCCTCCAAGGATTTCCCCTCTGTTTGCAGAGTGGAGGGGAAACCCCTTGGCAGTGTGAAGGAATGGACCTCAAATCTTCAGGATTTGACCTCCATTCCTTCACACTGCTAAACCTCTCAGCGGTGTGAAGGAACAGAGCTCAAATCCTGAAGATATGAGCCCTGTTCCTACCCACCACTGAGAGGGGAGGGGAAACTTGAGCTTAAATCTTCAGGATTTGACCTCCATACCTGCCCACCACTGAGAGGTTTCCCCTTCCCTCTCAGCACTGAGCAGGAACAGAGCTCAAATCCTGAAGATTTGACCTCCATTCCTCGATCCCCAGGAAGGATTTCCCCTCTGTCCATGGAGGGGAGGGCAAACCCTTTGGTGAGCTTTAGGAACATTTGAGAGTGAAAAGGCTGCTTGCGGGGAGGATTTCAGCTCCACGCTGAGCTGAAATCCTTCAGCAGACAGCTCTTTTGCTCTGTCCGCTTAACAACCTGGGAGTGCCCGGATTGTGGTTGTTGAGCAAAGCAGTCACGTCGATCTCGCTTAATGACTGCTTTGCTCAGTGACTGAGATACCAGTCCCAGTTGTGGTTGTTAGGTGAGGACTACCTGTAAGTCCAACTTTGCTTACATTTTTAGGTTCAGCCAAGGTTGTCAGGTAGCAGTACCTAGCTGACCTTGGCTGACTGCCCCCCATACCCATCCTCAAGTCTATTTCAGTTTTTGCATGAGCTGGGATTTGCATATATGTTAAATTCAAGTACTTTTAGTTTCTCATTTTTGTCAAGTTCAGTTTATTGAATTTCAGATTTTTTTAAAAAAATACTGAAATTTGTACATATTTTCATGCATTTTTTTCAAACATGCATTTTTGTTTCCAGTTTTACCTGAAATACAGTTTCTGCAAGAAAAATGTTACCTAATATCTGTTGGGGTTTCTGCACTGTGCGTATATGGAATAGGATTGTGGTTTGCCTGTTGATCTATCCACAAAATCTATCCAAAAAATCAATTCATGCTGTAATATTAATGAGCTATTCTGGGGGGGGGGGGGGGGGGGGTCTTGTTTATATAAACACATAAATGGATTCTCCTGTTTTAATATAAAAAATTATTTATTCATCTTGAGGAAATCTTTCAAGATAAAATAGTGGAAAAGGAATTTCTTTTCTTTGACTGCTATGACATTCAGCAATTTATATGTTCACCCACATGATGTTCTTTCAATCCCATTATATACACATTATTAAATGAATTATTCCCAGTAAACTATATAAATTCTTATCTGTACTTAAATTCTTAACTCTGCCTTGTTGACTAAAAGATACAGTCCTTTCCTATTCATTTGCCCTTGCTTTGTATGTCAGTTTTCTTAGTTTTTGTCCAGCAAATTAAAGGAGATGATGTGTACTATGAGCTGAGAGGAGATTTTATCCTCACTGGTGGACTCCATCTCCCAAGAGTTCCCCAATAAAATATGCTTCAGATATTTTGCACTTCCTGGCGCCCTCCTCCCTGTCCAGCTGGGAAGTCTTAATCCTTCCACCAAGGATTTTTTCCTTGAGCCTAGCCCTTTGAAATAGCAAAGAAGAAGGTGCTTTGAATATTCCTGCCCAAAGTCTAGGAGCAAAAAATTAAACAAATCATGTCCCAGTCCTGAAACACAAGAGATAGCTGTGCAACTATGCAAACTTGTTGGCAGAGAAAGCTTTATAGAGAAGGTCCCATTTTAAACCAATGTGGATTTTAAGCAAGATATAAAAGGGGTAGTATAGGTAGAAGAGAAAAGGAAACAATCATGCACAAATAATTCCAAATAAAATCAAGAGTCAGTCTAGCTAGCTAGTCGTATTAACTGTCTATTTATTTATTTAATTATTTAATATAGCAGCCCATCTCACATTTGTGACTCTTAAGTTTCAGTTCCTGTTCAGAGTACACTGAAGTGAGGAGGACTGATGAATCCTTCTGCTTGGATGTTGTTAGGTAGGGCCTTCTATTTGCTTTTCCTCTTCTTCCTTCCTTCCTCCATCCTCCCCCAGCACAATTCTCAGTTTAATAGAATGTGGAATATAATTAAAAGCCAACTTTTTTGGAGAGACTGAATGTTCTTTTGCCTTATCAAGCAAAATCTTCATTTCTGTTTTCATGGATCTAGCCAGCAAATCAGAAAATAGCAGCTGACCTATCTTCATAATAACTCTATGTAAGAATGATAAATACAGTGATGAGTTTTCACCCATTGTGTCATATAGAAAAGGCTTTTGGGGAAATGCTAGAGGAATTCCATGTATTCAAGCCTCTAAACAAGTAACTATATAATTTAGGAGAGTTATTGAACCATACGTTTAAAAAGAATTAAAAAGGGATTTGTCACAGTTGTTTTTATGGAAATGACTTGTCTTTGACATTTCTGTGAGCAACTATTTATACAATATACTGCTTTCTGGTTATGAGATGACATTTTCCAGGTTGGAATGGTTTATACTGAGGGTATATAGTTAGTTTTCTAATTCTCAAAATGATTTGGAATCCTAGAGGCCTGGCCCATAGGTGGATAGTTATGAGTTCAAATATGTATATGCTGCTTTGCAGTAACGAAATCAGTTGTTGTGACTCGGGACACAACTGCAGCCTCTTAAATCCCAGTAATGCATTTCATGAAAATAACACTTTTTTCTTCCTGGCTTTTGGCAAGTGATATGGTAGCAGCTGTTAAGTGGTGTGATTGCAGGTCATCCACTATTGCCTTGAAATGTTTAATAATCTAAAGAAAAGCCCTGAAGAATTACTGCTAATGGATGTTCTGGCAATCCACACTAATTGACTCTCCTTGTGTCTCTATGAACTTCCAGTCACTTTGGTACACAGCAGTTCCAGCAATTATAGCAGGAGCCCCTATTTCCCTTCCCATTCCTCTCACTGGATAAAATCAATAATATTGTCTGTAACCTGTTCTGAACCCAACAGAAATTGGTGCGTATGTCCTAGAAGTTTATATATAGGGTCATTTTTTTCATTGCAAATCCTGGAATGTAGGCTTCATAAAAGTGCAGAAAACAGAAGAGAACATTTATCCTTGGAGTATGCTGGCTGAGAATTTTTCCTCAATTATTTGTCATTGTTCTTACAAATCTGAGTATTTTGGCTGAGTCACGCTCAAATATCCACATGGTGAAAGATTTCACAGTCAAGAGAAGGGGGTTGTTCTTAATTCAAAGTAGAGATGCGGGGGGGGGTGGCCTGGGAGATGAGATGTGAATGATTTTAGCAGAGGAGTGAATGTGGAAGGGCAGGATTCAAGGCACAAGACAAAGAGAACAGAAACTAGTCCCCCCAAGTGAAAGAGGAGAATTGCTAAATGGAACAGGGAGAAGTGATAAGGCCATGGGAAAAGACAGAATGTGGGCAGCAAAGAAGAAAAAGAAATGAAAAATAAAGCAAAGACTTCATGCCCGATCAACAGACTAGATGATAATGGGATCAATGGATACAAAAACTACACAAAAAGACAGGAAGGCTTGTGAGGAACAATAAGCTCTTTCATTTTGAAAGTATTAACTTTGAGGCAGCAATCAAACATTCAAGTAGAAGTAATAGAAATCAAGACAGAAAACAACTACATATTTATAAAAGACTTTTCAGTAGATTTTTTATATGGAAAATAATGTCAGTATGTCACATTTCAAGTTCATCTCAAAATTCCTTACATTTGCCTGAGAATTGCATGCTTCAGATGTATTTCAGGTTATGCATATGCTATTAAAAGGCCTTGAAATACCTTGTAGATAAAAATCCTCCCTCTTTCCAAATTTTAAAAACCTAAGCATTTGCTATGGAAACCCATTATCCACCAAATGTCATAACCTGCACGTAAGCATGGAAAACCTCTTAGATGATCACCAGACGAGGTTATCTGGGGATTTAACTATCTGGCTTTTATGATGCACATTTCTTTTCTCTCTTCCTCTGTGCTACAATTTCTTCCTCATCTTATTTAAAAAAAAAAATGGGTTGAGTTCGTTTGACATCATTTGAATGTCCAAGGGTACTTTATCTTCAAAGATTATATTGCTTTTTGTGCCTCACATCTGAAGGAGGAGAAATAGCATGAGTGATTACATAGCAAGAAGAGAATCCAACTGCCATTGATTCCTATCCTGGTTAGAAATCATCCGGATTCCTTTGGGCAAATTCTAGCTCAGGGTTACCCTAGGATCTAGACAGCTGTTTAGGGGCTCGATTTGGTCATTTTCCAATCGCACCCATTTTTAACCTTTGGTGGGGGGGGGGGTTGGCCTGGCTTTCAGTACATCACAGTGAAAAGAGAGGAAAGCAGAAAAGAAATAGGAGCAGTGATTAGCCAAGAGGGTGGGCATGGCAGCATGTGGGCAAAAGCTCCTGGGGTTTCAGGAGAGAGGAGGAGGAAGAAGAAGAGGAGGACGAGGAGAGCATAATCAGATTGAGCAAGCGAGTGATGAAGGCCTGAAAGAATAAGAGATTCTTGCATAAGCAAATGTCAGGGGAGAGAAGCAACAGTAGTGGTGGTAGCAGCAACAGCTGAGCTGGCACATGAAGGAGGCTCAGAGGTGTATGTGTGAGTTTTGGAGAGCAGAACACCCAGGAAGGGCTATGAAGTTATCCAAAAACAAAAAGTGTGATGCGTGGAAGGGCCAAAAAAGAGAAACAGCAATGGTAGCAAGTGGACAAAGAGAGAAAGCACTTGAGTAAAGCAAATTTTGAAGAATTCAGATGAATCAGAGGGCAACAAAATGATTTTATGGAAGAAGTGAACCACTTCTATGAAAACTGTAGCAATTATTTGGATAAATGGACTGTCTGTTTCAATCATAAAACTGAGCATTTTTCTTGGATGACTCTGAGCACAGTTCCAAACTGGGAAGAAATATGGAAAGCCTGGCTTTTATTTCTAAGAGAGCTAATCTATATATCCAACCTTGAAAATGGCAACCATGATTTAATGGCACATGAAAAAATGTCTTTTTTTTATTATTATTATTCCTATGTTATTTCAGAGCAATACAGGTAGTCCCCAGTTAAGAACGCCCGGATTACAGACAACCCATAGTTAAGAACAGAGCCTATTGTAGCAAAATTTTAGTTAAATACACAATGATTTGAGTTAAATACACAATGATTTGAATTAATTGCACAATACTACTTATGCAGTATTTTACAATAATACTGTTCTGGCTTACATACAAATTTGACTTAAGGATAGACCTTGAGAACAGAACTTGTTCTTAAACTGGGGACTACCTGTATAGTAAATTCCTAACAATTGCTCAGTTTTATTTTGTGATCCTTAGTACCAATGCTAATATTGAATAATTTCTCTTTAATAATTTATTAAATATAAATTTTAACCTGTAAACTATACTAATCTGCACCTTTAGGGTACATTGCAAGTTAGGCTGCTGGATTGGGAGCATCTGGAATAAAACTTGTCATGTTTGGCCTGTTATCCCACCCTTGCCCTGCTATTACCCCAACAATTACAGTATTTTCCTGGGGCTAATGACTTACCAATTCCCTTTACTTCCCTAAAGTTTGGTCTTAATCTAGGAGTTAATTAAGAAGCTGACCGCAGATTGATAGCTATGCCCTGGCTGTCATTAGAAAATGTCTGCTTGACAAATAAAACTGAAGGACACACAGTCTTCCCTTCATCTGCTGGGCAGAGACTCTGCAGTTGAGTAGCCTAGGCAACAAAGTTGACAGAATTGAGCTAGACGGACCAATGGCTTAACTCAGTAAAAGATAAATTTCACATAGTCATTCATGATGAACTCACATAGCAGGTGTTGCAAAGAAATCTATGCACAAGGTACGTGAGAACTGCTGCTAGTCAGATTAATCAATATATGGGAGGCTAGAATAATGGTGAATATTGTCTTTCTTTTTACAAGTAATGGCCCATGCAGTGTGTTGTACATACTTGCCAAGGAGAGAAGGTATAGATTTTATTGAGACCTATGCTGATCCAATCTTATTGATACACAGCTGTTTTTGGTCACACGTTTCTGTATCTCATGCTCCTACTACAGACATTTCCTTCACAATTCCTTCTTGAATTGTCACAGAACCTAAATTATTTCTTCTTATAGTGGATAAGAATCATTTCAAAGATATAGGACTACAGTATAAATTAAATTGTTATGTTGTTCTAGAATTCTGTATTAAATGAAATATTAAGCAGAAAGTATTTATTTTCCAATTCTCCCTTATCTTTCTTAGAGGTGTTTTTGTTTTTTTAACCTTTTTCTCAGTTTGTGGGCTTTTTAAAAAAATGTACCTGCTATAGCACATTAGTACTTGTGACAAACTGGAGGTGAACCACGAGGACAGCATTTAAAACCAATTGCCTCAAAATCTGGCTGCCTACTTGGACTAAAAACGGCGCTGTTGCCTCTTTTTCATAAGATATAGAATACAGCTGGTAACCATCATCCCAAATTGGTCATTACCAAAGGTAATGGCCTGTTTATTAGAACATCAAACTTGGCTTTGTCTCATGCAATTAATTAAACAAATATATCATTAACAACTGGTAGCCATGCATTAGGAGGAAGGGGGTATAATACTTTGATAATTATAGCATAGTTAAAGAGATAACTTAGGAAATCAATCAAATCTGTACTGCCTTTACTACAAATACACAGTAGACCTTAATTTGCAACAATGTCATCCTGTTACTTCATGCTACCTACAAGAGTGACTAAAACTGTATGCTACCGGTTACTGTAGCGGTTAAGAAATGAAGGACTTAAGCCAGAGAGACCCACCTTCTAATCCCCACTTGACCATGGAACTCACTACTTGACTTTGAGCCACTCACTTTCTCTCAGTTTAGGAGATTATTCTGGGGATAAAATTAGAAGAGACCCACATGAAATCTGCCTTGAGCTCTACAAGAAAGATGGAATATACATGCAATGAATAGCCAAATAATAGGAGCAAAGGGATGTATAATCTAACTTCATAGATCCTGTTCTGGGTATTATTCCTGGGGAAATTAAATAAGTAACTGTAGCATGCTGGAAATATCTATACTTCCTCCTAATATTGTGGCATCATTGTGAGGTATCAAGTGAAGATCAAACCACTGATGTTATTTTGTTCAGCTATCAATTCAAAACATTTCCTTAGTTGGTACTCCACTGGATGATACTGCTGTTCCAGGTACAATACAGTCTGTTGTTTCACAGCTGTCAACTTGTGAAAAATATTTCTCTTTCAGATTTTTCTTATTTTAAATTCCTGCTGTATTTTTACTGTGCTGTGTCTCTCTCAAAATAATTTGGAAAGGAATCATTAGATATATAAATAGAATAAATGAATACTAACAATGGCTAAAATGGCTTTCAGGTACTAATCCAAACTGATAGGATTGGAAACAGAACATTGTGTGCTTTTCCCACAGCATCAGGTTGAGCAGAAGCAGACAATTGTTCCTGGTAAAGCAAGGGGGAGCAAAAAGCAACGATTGCCAACATTTGTGTATGTATCAGTACATGGCATGTACCTCCTAGCTGCAGGCAACAGTATGTTGGCTTACCAGGTGTTCTATAGATTAAAGATATGACATTAGTTAGAACACTATGAATATGCTTGGGATAAAGCTGGGCTCTCATTGTGTTTGTAGTGTATGCTTGTATGCTTGTGATATATTGGCCCAAATGTTCCAAAATTGACTGGTACAGCCCTTACCGTTAGCAGGGAATACTGTATGTGGCACAGGTATATCTAAGGCTGGTAACTTCTCTATCGTATTAAAAAGTGAAAGCCTTGATTGACCAAAGCCATGATGGGCAACATAGGTCAATATTTATGGACCCATCTGGCAATGACTATGGCATATGGAAGATTTCAACTTGAATTCTAAGAAGAGTAAATGGTAAAAGTATGAATTAACAAATGAAAGAAAACAAGCAAATAAAAATAGAGATATATTTTGTGTGAAAGTAAGAGAAGAGGAAAGGATAAAATTGATCTGAAAGAATGTGATTTGATCTTGTGGAGTGCAAGGAAATATGTAAGTTTAATTAGAAAGGAAAGGAATAAAATGTATGTCAGAAAATATGAATTGGGGCCATCTAGGTTGATGTGGCACATATAAAAATAGGAAGCATAGATTGGTGATAACTGCAAGCTATGCAACAATGAACAAATAATGGAAGAACCAGATATGAATATTTTGAATGAATGTAATCCAGTGGATAAAATCATTGTTCTAGGTGAATGAATGGATGGAAGAGTACAGAAAATGTTATTGGTCCATTCAGAGACCCAAGAATGAAGGAAAAAAATAATTGGGATTTATTTTAAAAATATGTGCTTTAATCCATATGCATGCAATGGAATAAATATAAATCTAAAAACATAACTCAGTATTGTTTTTTTATGAAACACTAAGAGAACTAGTGAAGGTTACAAGTTCTGAATATGAGACAGGTAAGTTTTTGGGTGCTGAGTGGATCTTGGGGAAAAAATTGACATGGATGAAAAGAAAAGATGTGAAAGAAATGGGAGTGAAAGCAGAATGAACAAGAACACATCTTATGGCTGCCATTGGCTGCTGTTGGATTAAAAGGAAAAACATCATTTTAGCACTGGTATATGATAGTTAAGGATGATGTAAGCCTGTCTCATTAATGGGCTATGAACAAGATGAAGGCAATGTCATGGATACACATGAGAAAAAATATATTGACAGAGCATGTTGGTATCATGAGATGGGGAAAGGCCAATGGAGTGATGAAAACTATCAGATGAAAACTATCTGATCTGAAATCTGAAAAACGACCTCAGATGAAAACTATCTGAGAATACTCCAACATATCTTGGTTGATTAAGCAACCTGTTGCTGCCCTTAGAGGGCAAGAGTTAAGCTATATTACAGTAATGCTTAGCGGGTATTTGATATAACACCAAAATAACAAAGCCCATTGTATCCACTGTACACCAAATGATTCACATAAATCTGAATTTTTGCAGCTATTTTCATCATTTGCATAATTACAAAAATTATGTACACTGACACAATGATATATTTAATGGATAATTGGTTTTAACTGAGACCCATTCCCCCCCCCCCCCCCCCTGCTCTGTTCAATCAAAGTCTCACTATACAACTACCCTAATGCTTGTGATGTTGGTCTTACTTAACCTGGACCTTCTTAGGGAGGAAATCTTTTCATGATAGTCTAGTGAAAGGAATTCACCTCCCAAAATCAAATCTAAAATTTAAGATAATTAAACCAGAACCAAGGGACAAAAGAGGCTGCTTT
This sequence comes from Liasis olivaceus, assembly GCA_030867105.1. Lineage (NCBI taxonomy): Eukaryota > Metazoa > Chordata > Lepidosauria > Squamata > Pythonidae > Liasis > Liasis olivaceus. The sequence goes on from CM061351.1 coordinate 65,987,628, forward strand.
TCAGAAGGAATTGTTAAGTGAAGAGCTCTAAGAGGAGGAATGTGTTTTCTCAACTGTGCAATATATAGATTGGGAGGAATAATGCTTAGTAGGAGACCAGAATGCTTATTTTGTATTCCTACAGGGGAATTCATTAAAGTAATCTTTCTTACTTTGCAAAGGGTCCTCACTTCTCCAAGTATTTTGTTCAAACCCAATGTTCTTGTTCATTAATTACAGCAAGGCTTAGAAATGTAGCATTATAAATCTACAGAGAATTCTTATCCTCTGAGCTTTCAGCAACATACATTTCTAAGTCTTTAAGAGAATTGTATTACTGTTTCTTAGAAACCCAGTCTTCCCATTAGTGTTTTCAATGGGATGTAGTGGGTAAAGCATTGAACTGGGAACAGGGAGACCCAGGTTGAAGTTCCTACTTAACCACAAAGCTCACTGGATAATTTTGGAACTAGTCATTATTTTGTCTTTTGCCAATCAATACTCAGAAATAGGACCCTGGTTTTCAAATAGCAAATGTTCCCCAAGGCCCTTCTCATATAGTGGCAAGGGAAGGGAAATCCTTCTGTTCCAAAAGGCATTGAGTTATGTATGGTGACTTATTTTGGGCACAGATAGAAAAAGGAAACCAACATTTTCATTAGGAACTCTTCATTCACTGAAGTCCAAACATGTTTTAAACCTTCCCAATTTTCTTCAAGGGCACCTGAATCAAGCATCTGGATGAGGTACGCCTGGCTGAGACAGCAGCTGGCCCTTCTCGCAGCACTGGGGAGGCCTTGCAAAGAGCCAGCAACTGCCTCGGCCAGACACACCTCAACAAGCAACTGGAGGAAGAAGATGGTAAAGGTCAGCTGGGGGTGGCAGGGGTAGGTGGCGGCGGAATACAGGGCAGCCAGAAGGACAGAGGAGGGGGGAGATAGGTGGATGGGGGGAGTTGAAGCATGCACTGCAGTCATAAATGTGGGCAGGCTGCCAAGTGCCCAAATTTTGATCACATGACTGCGGGGGTGCTGCAATGGCCATAACTTCGAGGACCGGCTGTAACTGCCATTTGTTCAGCACCATTGTAATTTTGAACAGTCGCTGAACAAATAGGACTACCTGTATTTTCTTTTTTCTTTTTCTTTTTTTGTAAGTGCAATTCCACCATTTCACATTTTTTCCAGTCATCTGAGATAGAAGGATTAATCATGACTAACTTATCCTATTAATCTTATTGAGCCAATTCTAAGTATAACTAAATCAGGATCTAACCCAGCATTATATGATGGTAACATATCTGGTATTATTCAAGCATGACTATTTTATGTTGTTGTTGTTGTTATTCCTACATCTGTGAGTACAGGATTGTGACTCTAATATTATGGTGTTTTAAATTCCTTTAAGAATTATTTTTTAATACTTACTCTCATTTGAAATTGGCATGAAAACATATGAAATATAAAATGCATGTAATCAACTAATAAAATGAATTTTAAAAATACAAGATATTACTTGTTTGCCTTATATTCTAACATTTTTTATTCTGAATACATCCTGTAATACAATTCATATTTCATCTTTAATAGTGTCAGGTTCTTGTACTTATTCTTTCTTCTCAAGCAAAAATTGTTCTGGTTAAATTAGACATTTATCTGGGCAATGTTACTAGCTGGGTCATTTATAAAAATATTAGGTTCTTGGCTTTTAGTAGCTATTGTTAAACGTGGTAGAAACTCAGTTTGGTTCATAACTACACACCAGAAAATAGGAAAGTTAAGGAAGAAGTGAGCATTTAGTTTTGCAGGAAGATATTTGAAGTTTCATCTACCTGTTGATCATCATAATGTATAAAAAAGGACAATCTTTAATATGCTTTCAGTCACAGCTTTTGAAGCAAGTTGAATAAAGCTGAATCTGCCAAGAGTAAGAACAAAGATCATCAAAACAACTTTGCACACGGTTACTTATTTTCTGTTCCAGCATGAAATAACCAATCTTTTTTTGAAATTATATCACAAATTAACCCTATTTTTTTTTTCAACCTAAAGTAGTGCAACCTACAGTATGATACACAGCCCCTGCTGCCTCTGCACAACAGCCTTGAGTGGCCAGTGTTACTGTCTGTAACTCCAGGGATCACCAGTAATAAGCTAAATAGAACACAGAACATCTTTCCATCCCTACGTATAGGTAAACATAATCCCTCCTCCCCCATCATCTATTTGACTTTTACTTTCTTTCACCTTCAGATTGATCTGTGGTCTCTTGACATCTGAACGTTGAACAACCAGCCACGTCAGACTGACTCCTTTTTGAGCTAAATAAGCTCATGTTTTGCTTCAGTCAAACATGCCATTGACTTCCTTTGTACCATGTGGGGACCGATGCCACAGTCAAGTTACTCTAACCTAAGCAAGCATCCACAGCTCCTGGTCAACAGGGGGCATGTAATATTGATGTCCTTTCATCCTCTTTCCCAATTTCTACAATTTTCCAAATAAAGTTATGTAAAGAACAGTACAAAAATTATATCACAGATGTATACCTTCCTCCTAAATGCATAATGAGCAAACATTTGGCATTTAAAGAAACATGCTCAGAAGCCGAGTAGAAACCCTTACTTTACAAAACAGTTGCCAAAATATTGTTCCATTAATAAATGAAACCAAGCTTAGTGGTATTATTTAAATGTAGTTCTTTTATCCAGAAAAACATTTGTTGTCACAGGGTGGGTAAAAATTATTTTTGCTTTGAGCATCTCGAATTCATTCAATTGGATTTATATCCCAACTGAGGATGTTAGTAAGCTGTAGGCTAATGTTTTTTATCTATTACTTATTAAATATTGCCCACTTAAATGGCATGTACATTTTTCATATCTAATTGTTGTGGCTGGAAAAGTGTAAGCTACACAAAAATTCAATAAAATGTTTATACTGGCTATCCATGAAATTGTTATGAACATGGATTTAGCTAAGAAATCTCTATATAAAGACATGATCCACAAGGGTACAACTGTCAGGTCACTGTAAAAAAAGGAGGCTGAAAAAAAATTGAGGTGTCCCATGTTATGTAACATGGGACAACTCATCTTTTGGAGGCCCCTCTTTGCCCCTCCATTTCAACAAAGTTTGCTCAGGAATGTTTTTTTTTTTTTCTTTGTGCTCTACCTGGGGCCTACAGACAACATGGCCACAATGCTGTGAAGTCACCAGAAAAGGTAGCACTGAGAGTTTTATGACTCATTTTCCCACATTTGGTGGTTTTTTAGGGGATAACATTAGTGTCTTAAGTCTTTGTCCCGTAACTACCACCTATCAAAATGAGAAACCTTAGGCCATTTTGCTCCTCTAATCTGAAAAAAATGTTCTGAAAAAAATGTTCTGAATATTTCTGCCCCTTCTATATGGAAGAGAGCTTATGGAGGCCTAAAATGGAGTGCTAGGAGCCCATCCTTATCCTAATGGGCGCAGTCTTGCTATGCGAGATTCTTGGTATATACAGTATTTTAAATTTTACAACTGGAAAGATGCCATGCCATGATAGAAAATGCAACACTTGGCTGTAACATCTGGCTAAATATTTCTCCAGCCTGGGAATTCTGCTCCAACAAATCCAAGTTTCTTGCTGTACCCATTTTCCAGCTCCCACCATGCTGGCAATAAAGGGATACAACCTAACAGGCTGTCCCAGGAGCCAGTGGACACAAAGTTCTGCATGGTGTTTGCCAAGAGTTATAATAACCTGATCTGCATTGCAAGTGGCCAAATTATCACCCCTCACTGCCCCTTTCCCCAAAACAGTCCAAATCTCCTTATAACTGGAAGGAAAGTTTCATAATACACATTTTGCATATTGAGTATTATAACCCTCAGACTATAAATTATTCAAGCCAGTAAACAGATAATTTACTGCCTTTCTTCCACAGCTTTAGAAGGATGGCCTATAAGAACTTTCAGGATTGAGAATGTAGGTACCTTTAGGCACTTAAAGAAATGTACACAGCCATCTTCCTTCCTAACCCTTTTTCAATTCCTTTTTCTCATCTGCAGAATTCACCATCCCTTATTTATTTAGCCTATGTTGCCCTTGCTTTTTCTCTGGAAATCTTCCTAAGTGAAAGAGGGAAAAAGCAAAACCATATTGGCCTGTGAGAAAAAGAAATCAAATCCATAAATGGATGATATCTTTAGTAGACCCAAGCAAACTAACACAAAAATATGTACAACTTTCCCAGAACTTTTCATCAGGTAAGTTCTCTCTCTCTCTCTCTCTCACTCACACACACACACACACACAAACACACAAAGAAGTTTGCAGACCTGAAGTACAAAGTCAATCCAGAGATGTAATTAATAAAGTAAATACAGAGTTATTTGTAAGTGTTATTAGTATCAGATTACACTAAATTTTCAGGGACACTGGATAGCACCCCACAGCACAACAAAAGACCACCATACTCCAAAACAACATTCAATGGTCTCTCTCTTGTATCATATTCAGGCTGGAGTCACTGTTTGGCATCTCACTTTTTTGTTACTAATAGGAAACTATGGACTGAGACCTATCAATCAGCAAGGCCTTAAGGCTGTTTTTTCATGGATAAATCTAGAGGTATAGAGGAGGAGCTGTCTGCTGCAAATGATGTTTAAAATATATTTCATTTCTTGATGCCAAATGGCAGAACTGCTGCAGGCTAAAGTGCACGATCCACCCAATTCCTTCTCTGTTTGCCTCTGGAAAAGGAACCCCATCATTATGAAAGACTGCAGGAGGTTGAAAGATTTCATTTCAGGCAGAAAGCAGAAGCTTATGGCGGAAAAAAACCCTTGGTTTATTTCAACAGGTGGAAGCATTCAGCCAACGTTTTCAGTCTCAGAAGTTAAGCAGGATTGGGCCTGGTTGGTCCTTGGGTGGGAGACCTCCACAGAAAACCAGAGGTGTATGCTAGATACATTTTTAAAAATCCTAGAAGAAAGCAACAGCAACTACTTCCATATTGTTACAAAGAAAACTACATGGACATCCCATGAAGTTGAGCCCAACTTAGAGACTTTTCTCTTAATTGAATCTCACAGCAGGCTGGATTGGTTACTGAATAATCACTATTCTGCTACTCTTTGAAAGTGCAAATGGAAAATTGAAAAAAACAAAACAGTTCTGGAAGGAGAGAAGAAAAGGATATTTATCTTCCAGGAAAGAGCTTTCTGTTAGGTCCTCATGGAGATACTACTCAGCAGCCAGCAGAAAAAGCAAAGTTTCATCTAACAAAGAGCTATACAGCTATGCCCCAAACACTGTCTTTCAGGTACAAATTTTGGGCCTTTTCTTTCATTCTGGGGTAAATTTGTCCAGCCATCAAGTATTCCTGAGAGAACCATGAATTCATGTACAATAATGGTGACAAACAATAAAAATGCATTCTCTCTGTGGTTTTCTAATCTTTGTACAACAAATCCATTATCTCACAACCCATATATCTGCCCAGAGGAAGCTTTTCTTCACAAAACCTATTTTAAGCCATGTTTTCATTTTAAAGGGTTTTGAAACCATCACATCAATTCTCCAAAATCTGAATTTAACTTGCTATTGCATTTATTAAAATACTGGCAGTATTCAGCAGCATCTATGTGGCCCAGCGAGCTTCCTGAAGCTCTCTGATAATCAGCAGGACTAGCCTGCTGTTCTAAAAGAGATGCCATTATCCATATAACAAAGCATGTAGAAAAAGGGAAGGAGAATGCCTCTCCTTTCATTCAAGGGTGAGGAAGAACCAGCCACAGAAATAATGGTGTCTTTTATTCCTTTTTCTAATATAAATGTAAAGGTGATTAAATAAAATGATTGGTTTAAGTGCTCCTTCCTAAGTAGTGGCCAAATTCCCCACTTCCTTGGGGACCACGGAGTAGCTGTGTTCCTTAAAGCAAGCTGAAGTAGTGCCTCAACCAATTAAGCCACAGTATTAAACTCTCAATATACAGGCACTGAGCAACAATGCATTCAGCAAGGACCTCTTCCGGCAGAGGTAAGGTTAGGGCCAGCAGACCTTGGCTGCAAATTTCAGGATGAGCATTAAATGGGTGTCAAGTGATGCGGAAAATTCTAACTCTTGGCAACCATCTCGTGCTAATACTGAGTTTTGCAGTCCAGATCGGTTAGCCCTAACCAAGATTCAGTCCATGCTGCAGCTGACATGCAAAGAAAATCCCCGGGGCCTTATCATTGGCTATAAAACAGAGTCCAGTCCAGAGTCTTCAGTTTTTACTAACTGGAAAAGGAAGAAGCCCTTCTTCCTGGAATTACTTACAAATGCAAGGCCACTATTATTAGAGTGAATTTAGAAAATATGGAAGATCTTTTAAGTTTAAGAATGGCATGCCTCCACTTGAATTCACAGAAAGAGAGCCATGAACAGAAATGGTGCTCAGCTAAAATGGGTAAACAGCTGAGGAGTAGCCAGGGGTCTTCACTTTAGTCAACACTTGGTAGCAGAAAGTTAACAAAGGCAAAGGTGATTGCAAGAGCCACTACTGTAAAAATGGGGTATTCCTTTATAGTACATACATGATAGATTATATGTATTTTGATTCCTAAGGAGAAGACAAAAGGATTCAGAAGATTCTGCACAGGCCATGGGATCTTTGTCTCCACACACACGGGACTTGCCAAGGATCTGTATTTTCACTAGAGGCACTTTTACTAGCAAGACTATGCCCTGTTAATAAATATAAGAAGATAATGTAAAAGTTACTTAATTTATACTCCATGGTGTTAGTATGGTGGGCAATTGAATGATTTTTATACTGCTTTGATAAAACCATCAAAACAATTAATTCCCAAATAGCCCCATTTTTATTTTACATGCTAAACCTAGGTGGTGCCTCTCTAATCTTACTTTAAATATTGATCTTAGATGGTTTTCACCCATTCCTCAAATGTTAATTCTGACAGAATAAACAAGCAAAAACAAAAAAAACAGGAAAGAGATGAAGTAAATTGGACACAGTCAGGACTTGGAGAGGAGGGCAATTTTTCACATATGAAGCAAGCAGCTGTAATAGACTCTGAATATGTGAAAAAAAGGCATTTTCATTTTACAGATATTGTTTTCTTCAATAGGAAAGTGTGGAGAAGCAGAGTGGAGATCACTCTTCAGTCACAGAATGAACATGCTTATAAATTAAGACATTCCACTTTTTTTCTTTTCTTTTACAAACCATACCAGAGTGGTCAAACAAAAACAATTGGTTTTGTAGCAATGAAGCTACTCCTGATGTGTCAGCGCTAGATAATTCCCTTCTGTCCATCAGTTCTTTTTTTTTCCTTGTCCTCTTCTTTTCTTCATGAGGATCCTATTCTCTGCATTCTGCTCCTCTTTTTTTTCCTGACTTCACCAGCATCTGCTTTAATTTTCCAAGCTGACTTCTCCCTCATGGTCTTTTTCAGCATTCCCTCACTGATCTTCCCCTTTAAGATCTCAGAGGATCTTAGCAGGATTTTGTGCCATATCTCATAATCACAACCCTGTGTTAAAGATTCCCCTCCTCCACATCTGGTTCATTATATTCATAACTTTTTGCTAAGACCATGTTTTCAGGATACTTGTTATTTTATGCTCCACAGGAATTACATCTTCCTCATAGAGGGGAAACAGACAATAACACAATAAATAGTATTGGCTATCCATGCAAAAAGCACTTCAATTCAGAAGGTTACACTAGTGAAACATGTTAAATGTCATCTTTATTCATTGGGATTAATACATTTTGTATTTTAAAAGGTCAGACTTTGCTGTAATCATTGCTCTGGGAAAGCAAAGTGTGAGGTGAATATCAATACATGTACATACACACACACATGCATGAAAACACACAATAAAGCCCCTTGCTATAATTGGCTGAGCTGCCCTGATGTCATAGTAAAAGATCTCTGCCTGTGATCATTCATAGAGACAGAACAGAGCTACAGGCACAGACATCTAAGGGAAAAGAATGGGGGGAAAGGAGACCATAGAAAGCAAGTCATAATCACATGTTGGACCTGCTTTGGAGTACTTCAAACTTAGACATCCTCTAAAAATTGTAGCAAAAATCAAATACCACCCAAAAAATGAAGTATCAGATAAATTTGTGGTCATAATAGCAAGGGATACTTGGCAGACACTAAATTGCACTAATGAGATAAATTTCAAATTAATGATACTTTCTAAGTATGAAAACAGCAGTGTTGAGGAGACTTCAAAGCCCTAATAAAACTTTCAGAGGCTTGATTATATATGCATTTTCTGCTGGTTAAGAGCCAAGTAGAACTATAGCTCTGTTAATCTATTCTATCTGCTTTAAGCTTCTTGTGGCCCTAACACTATTGTACAACCACTAGGCCCTGTGTGCATCTCAGCCTGGTATTTTATCTCCTTTGTGGCAGGATAAAAATAACAGGGTTATTATGAGACTGTGGGTAATCATAAGTTTTGTGGGCTAGATACGTTTGTGGCAAAGCTGCTGGAAATTAAATCAAAGTGAAATGAATGAACCCAGCAGGAGTGGGTTGAAAGAGCTTTTGAAACCATAGGGCTCTGTTGTTATTAGTTGACATTCAGAATCTTCTTTTTCTCCCCTGCCCTTCTGCTTTTTTTTCCTTCAAATTATTTATGAACAATGACACTAAAATAATAAAAGCATATTGTATATATCCTAAAACTGCCAGAAAGCCTATTATGTAATAATACTGACAAATAGCAAATTCCATTTCACTGGACATGTATTTTTAAAAGATCAAATGTTCTTGTAGAGTACTAAATATCAAAATGCATGGCTTCTATTTATCATCAATGTAAAGGTAACGATCTAAAATAAATATAATTTGGTGTACATGAAAATATTTAAAGCTATATATTAATGTGCAAGCCTATAGCATACAAAGGATGGATTTCCAGAACACCCTGAGTTTCTTGGAAAACGAGTCTGTATTTCACACATTATTTCTCTAATTCCAGGTAGAAATTGACTAATGTTACTAAAAAAAAATTAATAAATAGCAAAAAAGTCAATTGCAAGTCAGTGTTTATCACAGATAAGATCCAAATTCACAGAAGTAGATGAAGCATGTAAATTAAACCAACTGCCAGGAACTCCTAGTTGCTTGAAGAATTTGATATTCATTTCCGAAAAAAAGTACAATTTTTTGGCATGGTCCTTACTCTACTTTTGCAACTTTAGAATTATTAGCATGATTTGACAGCTTCTATAAGTTGCTCCTTATAGACTGAGATATAACAGTTCAGTTTCTGGAACTATAATATTAATGGATGAACGTCATGAAAAAAATCAAGGGATTCCACATTTCCCATAATAGATTGCAAGGAATTTTGAAAACTAGATGGCAATCCCATACAAGTCATTCAAAACACATGAAGAGGGAACAGAAACAGATGACTCCTTGATTCATTTGTTTCATAGTTTTCATGGCTGGAAGCATCATTCTGAGTGACAGGTGAGCCAACCTATATCAGCTGCCATTGGAGAAAGATCAGTCTTGAGTTGGTTTCAGCTAAATGTATCTAAATTGCATTTTTTAGATAGGAAACTAGATGTGGAAGGGACATCTTCAGATTCTGACAGAGACAGCTGGCTTAATTATGACTGATGCCATAATGCTTTTCATACAATGGACTGTTGTTGCCATTTATGGAGCCTTGTGAAAGACTTTAGCTGTACAAGCCCTTAAGGTCCACAATAAATGAACTCAGGCATAAAACAATCAGTCTGCCAGGGGTGGGGAGAAAAAATAGGAAATAATTCATTGGCTGGGATTCTGAATCATCTAAGTCAGTAGCTCTCACTACATTTTTTGTCAGTGAATTCTATAGTTATGCCATAACCTGATGCACATTTACCTAGAATAATTCAGGAGGATGTCAGACAAGACATGCACAGTGTTGTGTTAGTAATTAGGTATATAACAAAGAATAAAATCTTTCTCACTATCCATTTCACAATGTTCATAATGTAAGGACCTCAGCTATGCTTTATTATTCAGTTCTGTTGAAAGTATAAACTGTCCACGTATCGCGGTTCAAATATTGAAAAGGAGCTTAAGGCAGTGGGTTTACATATAGCAGCACCACAGTTAACTAGGGTCATTGTCCCTACAGCATAGGGTGCTGGCATGCTAATGTTGCACATGTAGGACTTGACTTACCCAGCTCGGACCCCCAGCTTGTTTTACATCTCTGGAAAGAGTACAATCAAAATTTATTACAGCAATTCTCCAGATGCCTCATTATGTTTCAAACGTACACCTACATCTGGAGACTGGGTTGATAAAAGTTGAATCAAGAATCTGTATAGCTTCCTTAAACCTCTGGCTAAAGCTTAATTTTTTCCTCAAGGCCTTACACCATTAATCCTCCAAGATAAATTCTCCTCTTCATGGATCAAGGCTGTTGAGTTCAACCTTACAAAACTAGGCTTTTCTCCTTCCTCAGTACTTGAATTGGACTATGACCAGGCAAAACAAAATCTGAGACAAAGGGTAGAGGACATAGAGAGGCAAGCGGACTTAGAGAAAGTTCCATTGTTCTTGTCTCCAGATTATACCAGATACACTGTCAACCCGGCCAAATATCTTAGCCAGTTAGAGTCAGCGAATCATCGGAAAGCTTTCTCGCTTGCATGATGCCATGCGCTCCCCTCAGCTGTTCTGGATGGCAAATACAAAAGGATACCATTGGCAGAAAGGCTCTGTCCCTGTGATTCCGGAGAGGTAGAAACCACTGGCCACGTCCTTCTTCAATGCTCATTCTATAGAGACATTCAAACAAAATTTATTTATCTGATGATTAATAGGTATCCAGGCCGCTCTGACACTGACTATCTACAGTTTCTGCTTAAAGACGAAAGGATTTGGTCACACCGCAGGTAGCTAGATTCTGCGAGCAGCACTAAAGATCTGTTGGAATCTGATGAATAACTTATTGTAAACATTTTTACATAATCAACATATTTTAATTTTAGATATTATCATTCCATTGTAATTTTAGTAGTTAACAATTAATAATTATAGGATGTCATAATTTAAGGAGTAATAATATACTACAGTATAGGCCGCTTGACTTCATGTATAAATGATAGTTAGGCTGCCAAATTATAGTTATGATATGGATTTTATTTGCTATTATTATATCTAAGAATTTTTAATTAGACATGTTTTGTGTATTTTCAATTGTGCTGGTCTATGACTGTAATAAAGTAAAGTAAAGGACTTGACTTAAACATGTTCTTAGGCATTTGGAATTGAGCAAACATCCAGAGTGTCTTGGATAAGAACCAAATCTGTTGATGTCCACTCAATTGCATAGTGGCTGGTCTTCTACTCTTTTCTTTTTCTGAGACGTTTCACACAAACCACTTAATCTGACTGGAGTACAGTATCTGACCAAACATATAACACAAACCTGCCAGATTCCTTCAAGTCCCCTCAGTCTTTTCAAAACCCACCTTTCCACTTTCAACTAGGCCTCCCCACCCTTTACCTGAATTTGAGGTGTCTGTGCATACCTGTCTCCCCAGGACAGATAGTTAAGCTGTTACCATCTGTTCTTAACTAGGAAGATTCCCCTCTTTCCCACATTTCCCTGGAATCTGGATGAGGCAGAACAGGAGGCCTCCTTTCCCCAGGACTAATCTTTTAAACAAATGACTCCGGTACCCCACACTCACACCCACACACCCAGACACCCCTTTACTGAATGACCAGGCCCTTGCAGTTTTGGAGAAATGATGCTAATACAAACGCAACACAGGACTAACACTGAAGTTAAAGGATGTTTATTTTAATAATACAACACAGTGAGTATTTGGGAAACAAGGCAGGGGAACAAAGTTCTAGGAGGCCTACATCTATACAGAAGAGTTAGCAACCATTAATTGGCAAATAGATAAACACATCACAGGATAATGGGATTGCTATTGGCAACCTTCCCGGGAGGCTTCTGACAAGCAAAGTCAGTGGGGGAAGCTGGATTTCCTTAACGACCATGGCAAAAAAAAATAGTAAAATTGGGCACAATTCACTTAATGACTGCCTTGCTTAGCAAAGGAAGTTCCAGTCCCAATTGTGGTTGTAAGTCGAGGACTACCTGTAGCTGCCTCGCCTAGCCTGAACCTCCCTGCCCTCATTGAAATAAGACAGGGAGATGTTCTAGAGCAGTTTTTCTCAACCTTAGCAACTTTAAGCCATGTGGATTCAACTCCCAGAATTCTCCACCCAGCCACCACCTTAAGCCACTACACCCTACCTTTGAATGGAATCTAGGGAACAAAGTTGTCTTCAACCTCCCAAATAAAAAAGGGGTCTAACTTAATAATTTTTGAGTAACTGTGTATCTTTTTGAGGGCAGAATCTTTATAGAACTACAGAATTCCTTGAGTCTCCAGCTGATCTGCAGGCCCCTTAATCCATCGCACTGACATAGTTAAATATGGCAGGTTCCCAGACACATTTATCTCTTCATATAAGTGATATGCCTTTTTTCAGATATTGTTGGGAGGATGAGGTCTACAAGAATAAAATATTTTTAGACACCCTTCAAATTAGTTCCAGAGAAGTACACAAAATGAGTTACCCAAGGTTTACATCCCTTTATGAATAATTCAGATCCCCCATGTCACCAGCACTAATTAGTAATCATCCAAACTATTCTTAAATTATCTGGTTTTAAGTTACTTACATAGCAACCTCTTCTCTTCCAATATAATTATTCATCCATTTGCAAGGCAGCAGCCTGTGCACCTTCAATTTGCTGCTGGAGACATTGTTCCCTGCAAAAAGCACCCCATCCATTTTGATTATGAATGGTCATTTAAACAACTGGCCTTTCAAGTACTCAGGGCCACTGCTTTTCTCCCAGATGAAAAGTCATCTTAAAACTCTAGCAACACATACTGTGTATCCTGCTGGTTCAACAATTGAGAAAGGCAAAAAGTCTATATTAAGAGAAGCAAAGCCTAATCGTGCAGTGAACTACAGCTATGTATTCTCCAACATTTCACAGGTGGGAACAGGGCACATTTGTAACAAAGCTATTCTTGTTCCAAGGGTCACTGCCCCTCCTATACACGCACTTACATTCACACACTTACTCTGAAGATTCCACTGTATTCTCCACCAACCTGACACTGTAACCCAGGTCACTTTCAGTTGGTTTAGGTGTAACTGTAAACCCTGCATTCCTGCTATATAAACAAGTTGTAACAAGTGTCCCCCTCCCTCCATTTCTGCAGATACAGAGATATCAACTTCCAATTTTAAATAAACCACCATTCTCCATGATGCCCAAGCACAGGACTCATCTTCTCATCCCTTTAACTGCAGCACAAAGCCGTTTCATTCTCCATTCTTAAATAATATGTCCTCATGATGTTGTTTCTGTTTCACCCCCTGCCTATCATGAAGGCAGCTTACATTAATCTTTAGCCTTTCCAGTTTTAAAAAAGTGTTTTTCCTCTTCTCCCAACACAAGTCTTGCTGTACAGCAATCTATCATGTCTCACTGACACCATGATCAGGGTCTGGGGTCTGCCAGCTCCCTCTGGCCACATTAGGCTGCTGCAGCATAGACTCTCCAGTCACTCAATACTGCCTCCCATGGTCATTTTGGCTTGTACTACAGTAGAAACTGGACACCTGGCTTCCACAGAGGCATCAACCTGCACTTTCCAAAGCAACCGTTGGGTGATAACGAGGTTCCTGTGTTTCTTTGGATAGAATGCTACACCTTGGATCTATATGTGTGCATGAAAATGTGGGAAAGGCAAGAAGAAACAAGTGACCTTGTCACCTCTTTCTCTGTCTCCCCTTCCATTCATCCAGGACATCTAGATCAAGCCCACTGTGAAATTGATTAAAAAATAGAGGAGACAAAACTGGCTTTGCACATTGTTCAGCTTTGGAAAAAACACTGGCTGGCTGAAATATAGTGATCCAATCTCAATTCAGTGGCTTCGTTATACTCTGACCCAACCTGTGCACACCCATTACTTCCAACTTCTGCAGCATTACATCTGTGGCATGCAAAAACCTTTTGGACATGAGATTTGAACATCAGTGGTGAGGAGAAAAGGAACAAAAGCCAACAATATTTTAGAATAGCACTATTTTGAAATAATGCTATTCCAAATTAGCAACATTCCAGAATAGCACTAAACTTGTGTCGTCCAGGAGCCCAGTAAAAGACACCTGTGCAAAACCAAAGCAAGTTTTGACAGATGGCCAAACACAGTTTTCTACTTATCTGTTAAAACTTGCCTGTTCCCCAACTTCAGGCCTAGACCACCTTAAAGAGAACAGTTGATAGATGTTTTTCTGGCCAGCTGATGATGTTTGGTGGGAGGGAAAATGAAGTCAAGGGAAACCATCAATCACTTTCCTTAATGTGTCCTGAAACTGCATAGACACTCTCTGGCCAAATTACTGAGGCACAAGATTCAGCAAAAAGGGCAGTGTTAAGTATGCCAGCATATTTTTCAGCCACCTCAGGCGGTGGAGGAAAGCACTTAACACAGCTAAAAGAGCCCACAGAAAGAACAAACTGTTGCATCTGAATGTAGCCTGTTCATCCTTTAGCTTAAATATAGGAAAAAATTATATAGTTGCCCAATGATATGTTGAATGATAGGCTCTTCCTTAAGTTACCTTAAAAGTTAACAGAAAGAATATTTTTAGACTCTTCCTATTTCTGCAGCCACTTGAATCCCCACCCAAAGCCTCTCTGGAAGGCCAGAAAGTATGCATGAACAATCTAGGATGGAATATAGTGGAGACTTCTCCTAATTATCAACTTAAGGAATTTTCTGAATTGTATTTAATCTGCTCTAGCAGAAAGGAAGAAAGGTTTTGGCGCAATTAGAGATGAAAATATTGATTCTTTATTAACTTTCATAAAGACATCTAATTTTTCATATGCCCAGAATATTGTCTTATCTGGGGAAGATCATGGAAGGAAAACTTCCAGTTCCTTCTTTCCTACTGGAGGTTGAAGTGTTCTGAATGTGCATGTGAGTGTTTTGGAGAATGGAACATAATCTGGTCAAGGATTAGTGAAGCAGATTTCATAACTATAATAGAAATTTACTTAAAGGAAATACATTCAAGGAATAGACAAAAACCTAGCATCTAACTAGCTACATCCTACCAAGAAGAGAATCCAAGATTATGTGCCGTGTGCCTGCATGCTTGGGAAGTAAGGGAGAAGGAGCTGACCTCAGACTGGCAATCTCATAGACAAAGAGGAGGCAGTAAGACAGACAAAGGGGATACTGAATAAATACTGAGTAAATTCTTAACTCTCTGTTGATACTTTACTGCTCCCTTGTACTCAGTAAGTCATGAGATCCTGAAAAGTCAGTGTCATTGGATTGGACATCCAACATTTCCAGCCCCAGAAGTCCTTCACACTCAATACAACCTTGCTCAGTAGAGGCACCAACCACCAAAGAGGCTTTCTTGGTATCATAGGAGGCTGTAGGAGAAGGAAAGATTAGAAATTCACCTTCCATAACCTTTCTTAAATAGATGTATATGCTTTTATGCATTGCAGGCAGAATACATTACTCCCAAATCATACTTGGAAAATGGAAGTTGTCACTTCTAGAAAGAATTCTACAAGTACAATGTTAAAAGGAATTCCCCATGGACAAAATAAAATTTCTTAGGACAAAAGTAAGTAGATAGGTCTGCTTATGTAAGCAGTTAGACATCAAGAATCAGGTGAATTTTTGTTTGCCATCAGAAAACAAAATATCAGAGTTTATGCTCAAAAGAAACATCTAAGGATTTTCAAGGAAAGAAAAAAAATGCATTCTAAATTGGGATTCAGTTCTGTACATCACTGCCGAGGCTCATAGAAATCATTCATTGCAGAGCCAAACTATGCATTTCAGCAGCAATCTATTTCTCAGAATACCACATTCTGAACAGCTGAAAAGTACAGAGCAGTTTCAAAGAAAGTAATAGTAACAGCATTGCAAAATGTTTTTATATTTTGAATTTGCAGTGTGGCTACACCATACATTTCTTATCTGAACGATGACAATAATGATGATGAATAAGTTCAAGTACATTCCAGAAAGGAATACAAGCAAAAGTTTCTGTCTGCCCACATGGAGTTTCCTAGGTCTTTATTTCTCTGGTATACAAAACAAACAAAAATAGAACACTTAAATGAAAAAAAAAATCTGTGTCCATATATGTTCATGTATATGTATGTGTGTTCTACCTCTCTAAAGATACATCTTCTGTCTTTATTTTTATTTGCAAATCAGAAGTGAAGAAAAAAGCATTTAGGGTAGTGTTCTTGTCATCCAGCTGCCTTCCAAAATCAGAAAGACAACTGGACAATGCTGGGTAGAGTTGGCCCTTTAATTCAGCATCCTGATGAGCTACAAATGACTGTCTCTTACCAGCTGGAAAGCTGAACTGCCATGAAAAGAAATATCACCTTAACATCTGACAGAAAGGGGAAATCATCACATTCTCCTGGCCAAAATCCTAGTTAAAGCTTTAGTGGAATTTGGCAACTATACTGTTTTTTGTTTTTTTTTAAAGCTGAACTTATTTAACTAATGCATCTCAGACAGAATGCTGCAGTTTTAGAAATGCTGGAGGGAAAAAAACAAAAATGTGGTTAATTAAACATTTGTGCATGCTTTCTCGTTAGCTCAATATGTTTTGCCAGAAGTGGCCACTTGGAAAAAGACTGCTTGATAAACTACTGCCCACACAAATGGATGCCATCAAAGAAGAGCAGCAATTAGCATCAACAGATTTCTCGTGTCTTACTTGCATGGCACAGCCAAGAATATTACAAGAAAAATCTGCTGAACAGACAGTCCAACACAAACACTGACCGTAGGACTGTCATATTAATCAATTCACGGATCTGATTAGGGAACTAAAAATATTGGGCTCCCTTAAGTTACAACGCCAATTAATGAGGTGTTGCCCCTATGTCATTCCCACGCCTTCATGATTTTTCCCTTCCTCAAGCAGACTCCCTTATAACTAGAAAATGTTAGAATTCTGGGATTATTATTTAGGATAACCCTGGAGTGACTGAGAAAAATCTTCCTTTTCCTGATAGAATGAGAATCAGACCAAAATATGACAAAGTTCAATGCACCCTAAGGATTTAGAAAGTGGACAGGGTCTGTGGGGAAGGGAAGAGCATGTGCTGCCACACTTCCAAAACATACTCCAGTGTTTCTCAACCTTGGCAATTCTAAGATGTGTGGGCTTCAACTCCCAGAATTCCCCAGACAGCATGCTGACTGGGGAATTCTGGGAGTTGAAGTCCACACGTCTTAGAGTCACCAAGGTTGAGAAACACTGCCTTAGTCCATCAGAGCTAATAGGTCTAAAAAGAGTATGAAAGACTCATATTACCTCTTCCTTTCCACACAGTATTGCTATCAAAAGAATGGGAGAATTGTTAAGAAGAGGAGGTATAGCCTGCTCTTTTTTAACAAAGCCATGGTGAAATGGCTGGGTAGAGGCAATGAGTGGGTTGCTTGAGAATGCTGCTTAGTAAAATATATAGATGCCAGCTTTCTCCAATCTGGAATTACATGTAAAGAGTTCCAGAATAAAGGCATGAATTCCAGGTAGAACAGTAACCAGATGGAAAAAGTCAGCATGCACAAGCAAAAGGCCAAGTGTGAAGATGCTAAATGGCAGAGGTGAAACCCAGGAATCTAGTTCCAGACAGATCCATTTCCTGAAAAAATTATTCAGGCCGAGGCAGTTGGAATCATTACACCAAAGTAATAGGTCATCCTGATACTCCTGGGATTCCTCATCCCTGATGAAGAAATAGCATTAAAAGCTTGCACGAACTATAATTTCTCTAAAATAGCCTACCTCCCTTCCAATAGATACTAATCAAACCCCAACCACCAATTTCAATTATTTCTCACCAAGTTGGATAGTTTTCTTACGCAGTAGCATTAAAAGTTCCTTTTAGGTTGATAGTATTTGTAGTTAAAAACCCTGTCTTCTTTCATGTTAGGGAAAAGACTCAAAAAAATTTTGTGCTAACAAGGAAGAGATGAACCAGTGGCAAAGCAAATGCATTGCATAAAGACGCTCCCAGCAGAACTTTAATATTCCAAGAATTGGCTGCAACTGGTGGCTAGCAGAGACATTTTCCGTCTGTTAAATTGTTTCCTCCTCAAGATATTTTTTCCATCTGATAAGAAAAAAAGACTTGGGAGAAAAGGGGAGGGTTACCAATGGAACATGGCATCATTGGGACCTATCAAAAACTCTGAATTCAAGCCAGAGTGATTGCATAATGAAAACTTTATGTGAAGACACCCTATGACGGTGGCAGTTCAGCAGCTTTGCCGTCTGTATCAATTAAAGAATTAATGGGTGGCAATTGTTGGCTTAATTACATGTTTACCCTATCTTTCAGCTAAAAAGGGAGGGGCAAAGCAAATCACAGCAATTAAAATCTAACAATACTTGAAATAAACTAGAGCCAAATTCTTTAAGGTGACAGACTTCCAAGTGTGAGCCAGTCATGTTTTTGTGGTGCTACCTGCCTTTCCACTCTTTGTGCAGGACATTTTTATTACACATTTAGTCAAACACATCTGCGTAGGAAGGCTAGGTTGCCAGATTGCTGTCTCTTTCCTATGGCTTCATGAATATTATATAACATGCCCATGGACAGCTTTTGCTGATCATGCTGTGGTAGAAATTGATGATTCAGTCGTCAAGTTGATCATAGTGATTGAGGGTGATGGGAGTTGTAGCTCAGTACATCTGGAGGGTTCTAGAAAAGGGCTGGTAGTTCTAAGCAATATAGATAGATTATCTATGATGGGCTTCACCTCGCCTTGTAATCTTGTATATAAAATGCCGTCGTGATTGGCTCAAGATGAAAGACTATCTTGAGCGTAAGACTCATAGGAAGAAGAAAACTTCTTGTATTGCAAATATTTACTTTGGCAAGGCAAATGTAATTAGTAGCAGGGGTCTTAGGAAGCAAGCAGAATTGACTGAATTTTGGGAGGTGTGTGTCATATCATGAATTCAGAATTCAACACTGCTTTGCCCTTTAAAGAACAAATGAGAATATTCATGAAATTATTCAGTGTATTTTGTGCAAAAAAGCCCCAGTTTTCTCATAATATAATATATGCACCAAAGAATCCCTAGTGTGCTAGTATTTCACCTCAAATAAGCCAAGGTTAATAGCTATAATGGGAAATAATCATCCACATTGAAGCAGTAATTAGGGACCCTAGAAACTTTGTGAGCAAATGGAATTCCAGAAGGGAGGCAACATTTCTTTGTTAAGAAAAAGGGCATTAGGAGGTTTCATTGTGCATTTGAATTTAGCCCTCTGGAAAGATGTGCTGTTGATATATGTTTCTCTTTTTGATGCAAAAAAAGAAGAGTACCTCAATTGCTATACAAAAATGATGCTTTAATTTGAAGCCTACTGTATTTCAAGCTAAGTCCTTCTTCAGACATTCTTATTTCTTCAAATACTAGTCATGAATTGCTTTAGGAATTCTCAAACGCATAGCCCTTTTTTCTTTAAAAATGGAAAAACCTCTGGAAACTGATCTAGAATTGCATTGCTCTTGATTGGGCATGTAAAACGGAATATAGATGGAAGGAGGAGGGGACTCTATTTTCTTTAGTCCCTTCCTGAGGATCTTCAGAAAAAAACTAAAACCTTGACATTTTCAATCAAACCAGGGCCAGGCAGGCAACTCTATAACCGTCAGCCCTACAAGGTGGACCAGACCAAGAAATAAACTCCACAGAAGACTAAAGCCTACTTTTATTAAGATTGGCTCTAATAATGTAATCTTGCAAGTCTGATTGGACTCTACCTTCTTTCTCACTTATAACCATGTGATTTAGGGAGGTGTCTGTCAGAGACATTTGCACACACTTTCTACATGTCCCAGACTTAATCTATGTTTTCCTTCTTGTCTCTTTGGTTCCCCCCTCTCTCCCTCAAGGTCATCCTCCTTACTCTCTACAATGATGTATTTGACAATGAGATCTGTCTGGATTGAATTACTGGTGAGTGTGGGTTAGAAATCAGATGACAGAATGTTTGCAGAGGCAAAAATGTTTCCTGCATGTAGAAAAATAGCATGTCAGGGAAACTAATTCTAGCTGACCTAGTTTTCTATGTGTAGCCCTAGAGAATGTCAGACATATGAACCATCACTTACACTGTGAATTGATGTGGGTATTATGAAGATACAGGTGAGCACTTGAATGATAATACAGTTCCCTGATTGGGAAAAAGAGATAGTAGAAGTTACTAGAATTACAATAAATTTTGTTGTTGTTGTTCAGTCGTTAAGTCATGTCCAACTCTTTGTGACCCCATGAACCATATCTCGCCAGGCCTTCCTGTCCTTCACTGCCTCCCTGAGTTTGCTCAGTTTCATGCTCATTGATTCAGTGATGCTATCTAACCATCTCATCTTCTGCTGTCCTCTTCTCCTTTTGCCTTCAATCTTTCCCAGCATCAGGGTCTTTTCCAAAGAGTCCTCTCTTCACATTAGGTGACCAAAGTATCTGAGCTTGAGCTTCATTATCAAACAGTAAATTTAAGTGAGCTTAAAATAGGGTTGCTATTCTGGGGCAAGTGGTCACAAGAGGGCACAAGAAAACTCAACCTCTTTGTTGCCATCTAGGTCTCCTGGATTCTGGCAACTCAGATGATGGCAACCCTAGCTTAAAGAAATATAATTAACTGAAACATTGTTTGGTTTTTCAAAAGCTACAATTCACTGAATCTTTAAGCAGATTATAATTAAATATATATGTAATACCACTTTATCCTTTGTTGTTGAGTTAAGCACAGGACCTGGGTTCAGTGGAACAGTGCCACCCCCTGCCATAACATGGAACGCCACTGGCCTCCCATTTCCTGAAAGAAGGTAAAAGAAACACTCAGTTTAGTATCTGGAATATAGTGCAGGAGGAAGAGACAACAAAAGTAGATAAACATTGTGGAGCTCAGTTTAATCATTTAATAGGGGTTTTGGTTTCCCTTCCCCAACCTTTATATATAGTTTGTGATATCAGAGGGAATGTTGTCTGTATTATTTCTATAAATGAGCAGGTTTGTACAATGACCCAACGCTTCTCTTTTCCTATTTCCTTCTGAGGCTTATCCTCATTCAGCTTCATAGGCCTGAATGGACTTGATTAAGTCTTGTATAACCTCTGGATTACTGGTGGCCACATCAGAAGAATTTCATTTAGTGAAGGGTTGCCCGAATAGCAGTAAAATAATGTATCCACGTGTCTCCTGGTATCTGTATGCCAAAATACGTTTGCAGTGGTTAGATTTAGTTATTCCCCAGAATTTCTGCTCATTATCCATCTTTTTAAAAAGCCTCCAAGCAACATAATAGCAACAGGTAGAACCCATTCACTGAATTAGGTATGAGTCTTTTGGAGTCCTAGTCACAATCACAATATAGGCAGCATCCATCTGCTTTATGGTTTTTAAAAAATTTTACTTTAGGGTAAAAACAGGCCTGATATGCATCAAGTCCACCCCTTGTGTTGCTGGTTTGATCCTGAATTCTCTTCAATTGCCTGGGAATTCTTAAAAAGAACCACAACTGAGCCTTTTCCTTCTGCTAAGTGCCTCAAATGGGGAGGGGGAGGAAGGGGATTCTGGAATCAAAGAAGCTTGTAGATTTAACCTGCCCGCACCATGGGCAATGGTACTGTTCCAGAATCAGGACACAGCACACTTCTACTGAAGTAACAAAAAAAAAGGGGGGGGGGAGAGAGAAGTATAGGTTCAGCTGCATACTCCGTGCATAATCTAATATGAAGTTTGACACACATACCCCAAACCATATCTGGCATAGGTTTGGGCCCTTTGTGATGGGACAATTGCTGAATCAGTGCTGCTTGGAGAAGAAGAAGCAGCACTCTCTCCCCCACTGCCAGAAGTCCTTTCCAATTTGCCAACCTTCCACTTTCTTTCAAATTTCTGGTGCAATCCCAAAACATCTGGAGCACCACTTGAACACTATCAGCATTGACAAAATCACCATCAGTCAATTGCAAAAGGCAGCTTTACTTGGAACAGCTTCTAGCCTGTGATGATACCTTTAACACCATCAAACCACAACATCTGCCTATCCCAGGTCCTTGGGAAGGACTCGATAGGTGGATAAAAATGCCAAATCCAGTCTAAACATCTGGCTGACAGTGCAGCCAACCATCATCATCATCATCATCATCATCATCATCATTTATTTGATGGTGTTAAATAAATTAACTTGATAGGTGGATAAAAATGCCAAATCCAGTCTAAACATCTGGCTGACTGTGTGACCAACAATATTTGTAATTTATTAAACTTTTTTTTTTTAGATTTTAGATCTAGATTTAGATTTCTTATCCCACCTTTATTATTTTTATAAATAATTCAAAGCTGCGAACATACCTAATATTCCTTCCAACTCCTATTTTCCCCACAACAACCCTGTGAGGTGAATTGGGCTGAGAGATAGTGGCTGGCCCATAGTCACCCAGCTGGCTATCATGCCTGAGGCAGAACTAGAGCTTCCTGGTTTCTAGCCTGGTGCCTTAACCACTAGACCAAACTGGCTCTCTTGTATGCCGCCTGACTCTCATCATGACTCTGGGCGGCTCACAACAATCAAACAATGAAATTACAATAAAATATAAAAAATAAAAAAGATGGCAAGCTTCATTTCTCCACACCACAAGCATTGGATAGAGGGAACTACACTCTACAGGCTGGAAATGTATCCTTCCATGGTCTTCTAAAAATATCCACCTCAGTTGGATTATTCCAGTATTATTCTACAGCTCCTTTTGACTTGGCTCTCTTCAGCAATTCCTGCAAAATACCAAGAAGACATTCAAGAAGATGCACATGTCTGAAGCTTGAGGTAACTGCTCTTTGAGCTCTGAGCAGAAGTTAAGGGAATCTTTGGAGACAAAACTCAACACAGCTTGTTGCTCCAGAATGATAGTTCCATTTAGGGAGCTGCAATTTAGGGCAAAGTTTATTTTTATTTCTTGCTTCCTTGTTGTATTGGGAATTTGCAGACATTCTTTACCTCAGCCAAACTGCTTCTTCTCCATCTACCATGTGGGCTAGGAAGCCTTGTCCTTTGTACTGCAATTCCATGGAAGCCCCTTGCTCCCAAAACATGAGATAGTGGGATCTCAACCTTTATTTGCCAAATGACAGTTGAATAAGAAATTAGGACTGTAATTCAGTGCTCTGCATACTTAGTGCCTTCCCATATGAAGAAAACAGAAATTATGCAAAATAATTTGCAGAGTAAATTGCCCAGCATTCTGATTATTTACACATAAGATCCACCCACCCTTGGCAATTCAGTTTTAATATTAATTATAATTATAACTGTCGTGATTGTTTTATGATTGGACATCTAAGTAAATTTATTTCTACCCAATCATTTAACTCAGGATCGGATGGCTGTAAACTGGCAATCTAAATGTTGACAACAGGAATGGCAAAGGGAGAAGAGGAAATGATGGGCATGGACTAAAGCAGATACATTTCCATATAGATGGGCATGGACTAAAGCAGATACATTTCATTTCATTTGGGGATGGAGTCTACAGAACTAAAGCATCACCCCAGGAAAAATATGGATACAACCAGGATTTAGGGGGCCTGAGCCATACTTGATATGACACCCCCCCCCCACTCCCATTTTCCATACAACTCATACATATATGAACTGTACAGATTGCAGGTAAGTGTAGGGCATTTGCTGGTATTTGTTCCCTGTGAGTTATCTCTTACCAGGACACAGCCACTGGATTTTGGGGGGACCTGAGTGGCTAGGATGGCAGGGGGAAGTGTCTCCATTTCTGTAATAAATCAAATTTCTTGACAAGTACGTGCAGAAATGATCACCCATGCAAACTGGAGCCAGCCAAAGGGTCATCATTGCCTTGCCAGTTAGAATATCCACAATTGTCTAATCCCTCCTTTGATGTGTCTGCCATAAAATCATAGTACGCAAAACAATCACCCTGCACATTTCAGTTAAACTTCTCAATTAGAACTTCCTACAATTTTGCAAAATAGTTCTTACTCGCTTTCAAGGCTGCAAAGTCATTAGTGATATCATCCTAAGTCATATGCTTTGTAAGTTTGTTCCCCTGAGAGCAGAATCAATTGCTTGAACCTGTATTCTCCCCATTCACCAGCCACAAGCAATTACTTATTCCTCTGTGACTTTCAATAAGACATGGAGACTGAAAATAAGCTTGAGAGCTCCCCCACTCTTCCAGCTAGATTTCACTGAGAGAAGATTGTGGGTATCAGCAGGAGTTCACTGCTTCCATCAGAACTGTGAAAGCAGTACTGCAGCATGAGCTCACTTCCTTCATGTGTGTGTGTCATGTCATAATGCATGTATAAAAAGGATGGGAGTTGCTTCTTGACACTATGATGCTGCTTTCATAATTTGCCTCCCCTTGCTGCTGCCCCCCTTTCCACGAACACCACTGAAGAAGATGATGTCTGTGAGGAATACTTCAGCTTCAAATTTACCCTCAAAGAAATAAAATATGTGTTTTGAAGTGGCTGGCACATCATGGAAATTCTTCCTTTTGGGGATTTGCCTATTTTCTTCAATTCAGTAATGAGACTTAGTCCTTCAGCAATTACCTCAGCTTCCCTGAGAAGATTTGGCTAGGAATCATTCCATTTTGGGATTTCTTCTAAAAGAGTCTTCATATATTATACTCTTTCTTCCATAATGACTGTGAACATAGATCCCTGGGTAAGTTTGCTTTTGGTATCAATAGACTGAAATATCTTATTCCACATTATTGTGAGAAGAATTAATTAAAAGGATTGCAACCATTCAATAAAACTGACATCTCAAAAGAGGCAACACATGGAGCAGAATTAGCCAGGTGCCTTGTGGCTCTAAATGATCCAGTCCTTTTCACACACAGGCAGAGTTTTTCAGGAAACATGTAGGGAATGAATGTTTGGAGGAATCAAGAGGAAAACTTGCAGTGTTGGCTGGAGGTCTCCTGGAAACAATTAGAACATTTTACATGTCTGTTGGAGAAGCAGATTTGAAAACCAGATTGTTTTTATTTTCTCTCAATAAGAAGCTTCTCTTCATTTGTAGAAAATTGTAATTGAGAAGCTTTCCCCTTCAGTTTTCACCAACAGATCTGATTCATATTCATATTTTTATGCTGTGTTCATACTGCAGACTTCCTCAGTGTTGTCACAAAGCGTTATATACTGTTGCCACCTACAATATCACCAGCTGTGTTCCTTGTTCCTGCTTCTCCCACATCACTGTCCAATCACTCTGATCTACCTTCCCTTTTTATCCAGGGCACTTCCTTCCTTCCTTCCTTCCTTCCTTCCTTCCTTCCTTCCTTCCTTCCTTCCTTCCTTCCTTCCTTCCTTTCTTCCTTCCTTCCTTCTCTCTCTCTGTCTCTCTGTCACCCCAGACTAATATGTGCACTTCAATTGTGATGGGCTGCATCCTCTTTCTTCCTGCCTGTAGGTGAAGCAGGCCACAGGAGGTCCTGTGCTTGGTGCCCCATGTCATGACATCATTCCATCAAGGCTTAGAGCCATGCCATATGAGGGGGCCAGCAGAGCATATGCATCAGTGACTTTTCTCTTGCCATGAAACAGCTCAGCTGCTCCTGCTCCCTTTTGCTTCCTCCTTGAGCCTCCCACCCTCCTTTTCCAGCAGCTTTGCCCCTCTGCCCACCCCATTTCTCCCCCTACTCAGCTCACTCTGGTGACTTCCCCATAACCAAGCCCCTCAAAGTGATATCAAAATTTGCAGCATCTGGTTCTGACAATAATTCAGGAGAGGACCCCTCCTCTTTTCATTATTGATTTTGGAGTGAAGATTATTTGATGAGTGACAAGAGTAACTGGAAGAGATCAAAATGGTAGTCAAGGATGGTACTATTATTACTATTATTGCCAATGTCATTGTTGCTGTCATAATTATTGTTTATTCCTATTATTATGAATAGAAGAATAGTTTGGCCTTACCCTTGCCACCAGCTCCATTGGGTATATTCTCCCCCTATAAGTAATTAGTGTAACTTTGTGAAGATTTGTGTAGCTCAGTGTGTTATGAGAACCCATCCAATGTGGTTCAGTGTGTTGGGGCAGCCCAAAAAAATGTGGTCAAAATTAGTATTCCCAAAGTAAAACAAACGGGTTATGGCTTATACAAATGCAGCCACTGACTTAACTCACATGTCCTGCTAAGTCTGTCCAGTCAGAGAAAGGAGGGGAGAAAGCCAGAAAATAAATTTCCTGACCTCATTTCATATCTATCTATCTATCTATCTATCTGTCTGTCTGTCTGTCTGTCTGTCTGTCTGTCAAATTTATATGGCCACCCATCTCACACAAGGTGACTCTGGGCAGCATACAATAAAACCAACAATTAAAACGTATTATAAAGACCACTTAAAACAATTAAATAATTAAACATGAACAAGAACAAGATTGCAAGAGGGTTAAAATCAGAATGTTACACGTGGTGCAGCCAATGTGCAGGCTCCCTGCTACCAGGGGATCCCCAGGCCTGATGAAAAACCATGTTCTGAGGGCTTTCCACAAGGCCATAAGGGTAGAGACTAACCTCACCTCGGGGGGAATGATGTTCCAAAGGGTGGGTGCCCTGGCAGAAAAGGCCTTTACTTACCTTCTTCCCTCCCCAGCCTCACTGCCAAAGAATTGTCTAATCTGCCCAGCAATTGAGCCCAGTCAGAGCAGTTTTATCCTTTTCCTTGACTGAGCCTGGTTCTCCCAAAAAGTGAGCAGTCTGCAAACCCTGTAATGGAACCATACTGCTTCTCTGGAGGAAGGTGGATCTGGTCTATTTAAGCAGGGAGGTGTAGTATGTAGCTCACTCCGCTCTGGTATATCTGCTGAGCAGCTCCTGTCCCTGATCCAGCACCACCAACTTGTACATAAAAAATTAAGTTGTTTGCATAAAGCAGACTGAAGTAAAACTCACCTGAAACTCTTTTTGGGTTACTCAGCCCCAGTGTTTCCTGGGATGTCCAAAGACAAGATGAAGTGGAGCTAAAAGAAAGGCTTTGCCATGTTTGGTGGAGTTTTGGACAACCTCTGTGTGACCCTGGTGCAACCATCTAAATGGTTGAGAGAAAGAACACTATGAGGCAACATTCCCAATCTGTCCACCAGATGTTCTGGGTTTGCAACTCCCTGAATTCTCAGCCAGATGGTTTTGAAAGTAAGAAGATCTGTTTTACCTGGAGCATGAAGGGCCAGATAGATTTTATGATGTCTTGAAGAGAAATCACTATATTGCTTGAAGGCAAAGGATAGAAATTAATTCAGAGCCCTATGATGTACATCATGTTTTGGTGCATTATTCTGTATTCGTCTTCTTTTTCTTTTTTTAGATTATCTTTTTATAAGAATTGTGCTGCAGAATGGAAGGAGTCACATATTCAAGCCCAAACTTTATTTTAGAAATTCTCCTAGTGAAACTTACATTCAGAAAGAGTGGAATCCCAAGCAGAACAAACCAATGGAATAACAGACTGTAAGAGTACATATCTACTCATCCTTCAGTAAATGGCATAAACTAACATTTAACAAGCAAACAAATGGCACAGGTTTTTCTGCAGTCATTACTTGGGACCTGTAACTCTTTCAAATATTGGACAACTGACCTAAAAGGATTTGAAAATTATGCTTTTTGTATAATCAATCTTCTTTGCATCCTCATTTTGCAGCCATAGTACCAGAAATTTATTGTTGTTTTTGTTTCCTTTCATGTTTTATCTAATTTATCTTCACGTGCTGCTGACAATTTCAGAGAGAGTATGTTTGCTGTATTTCCACTGCCTCTTTTTTTAAAAAAATGATAGGCCCCATCAGATTTTTTATATAAAATATAACACTATTTATTAATTCTGCTGGCCATAATTTAAGCAGAGCAAATATCCATTTGAGACTTGTCTTTTTCCCCTCTGGCAGTGAATATGAATTGCTTAGACATTGCTTTGCTTAACATAGATCAACCTGTTTTCTTATGGTTTCCAACAAAATGTTAGTTTTCTGTACAGTATTGGTGGTGGTGGCGGCATTGTTTCGTTATCATAGAGGACAAAGGCAGGAAATCTCACTTGGTGGCTGTGCAGTGTTTTGTTTTTTAATTTAACTTTGGGCTGCAAACAAGTTATTCCAATCTTACTGGAAGTATTCCAAGCTTGAAACAGCTGTTTTGGGCTCAAAACTTCTCAATTTCAAAATGTTTTGCACACCACTAGATATAACACATCTATTTTGCTTCTTATGTCAGTTTTAAAACCCTGAAAAATATGCCACCAAATTCTGGCAGTTTGTACTGACATTTGGTGGCAATCTATAGGGCTCCAATGACTGCCAAAAACAGAGGAAACCGGGAGCTTCTCCTACCCCATGGGTTGCAAGTTGGACATCTCTGATATAGAAAACAGAATGCCAGGCAACCAATACCTGCCAGAATAGAGATCCCACAAATATTCATAGAAAATAACAACATCCACAAAGTGTCACTATATTTATTTAGAGATGACATATCATTTGCTGTCCATGTATCATCTTACTATGCGTTAAAAAAGTCTTCAAAGGCAACCCCTCCAACTATGAGACTGATTTTCACATTCCTATTTTCTAGGATAATTATTATTCTTCAAGTATTTAACATCCTATTCTTTATCCAACAAACACTAACCACCTTTTTTCACAGCATTGCACTTTTGAGATTTACCCATGATTCAAGGCAAGCCAACAGTGAATGGCCTTCCTTCATGTTTTCAGAGTTGGAGAGTAGGTGTAATGGTATGTGGGAATGACCTCAGGAGACAGGTGAAAAAGCTGCAAACTAGGAAATGGTCAAACAGCAGCTGAGTCCACAGAAGGAATGGGGGTGTGGCAAATGTCTCAGAAGGGACCTTCCCTAGTTTCTTGGACTGTAAAGGTGAGGGGGGAGAGATGTACTTTCACACTTACAAGATTCTGTTAATGTGACTTTACAATAAAGTTGGAGCTAGTCCTTCTGGGAATGCTTCTTGTCTGGACTATCTCGCAAGACTGACATCAATCTTGCAAGTCTGAAACTCCTCATCCCATGGCCTTCCTCATCAGATCAGGACTAATCTGAAAGGATTCTGATAGTGTAAAAGAAAGGCTGAATCAAAAAGGAAGAAAGCCCTAAGTCAAGAAGACTAATACTGAAAAGACTTAAGACAAGATACACTCAGGTCAGCAATATCTTAAACCCAGGGCACACAACTGGGGAAAACAATTTGTGCAAAAAGCAAGGAAACCTAGAGAAGAGCCTATATAATCCATATAGCTTCCTCACTCTGGCAAAGACAACCCACTTACTATTCACTGAGGTCCTCCATCTTGTTGGTTGCTTGTAGTGTTTTCTGTAGCTGGAAAGTAATGTTTTCATTGCGTAAATAAAGTAAATTTTAAGTTGCATGGAGTCATCATCTTCAGAGGCTGGTGATCTTCTGGGCCCTGATTGGCCCCCTGTGGCCCTCTTCCATCTGCCTGCTGAAGCTCTGTGCCTCTGTGGCCATTTCTATTGTGACTGTAATATCAGACATCTCTCTTGCACATCTATCTCATTTTATTTTATTTTTTCTTGTGGTCTTGTCAGAGGAAAGCCAAACTTGTGGAAGACTAAATGTAGATCTTCCGTGTGGATGATATTCCCTTTTGTACACAGAATAAAGGAATGGACTTCAATAAAGAGTCACTTTGTGTGAGATGGGCGGCTATATAAATGTGACAAATAAACAAACAAACAAACAAACAAAGTCTTGGGCTTGGGGAGGATGGCTTGTTTGCCCAAACCAAGATCTGGTAATGCTTCCTTGCCCAGGCTCTGAATATGAATTCTCCATGAAATTGAGTAGCCCACCAGATTCCAAATTTGTGGATGGCAGGATGGAAGATGACATCTAAAGCAAAGCCAGCAGTAGCTTCCTTTTGACATCCACCAACAATCAGCTTTTCTCCAGCCCTTGGAGCAGCACCCACCTTGGTGACTGTTCCTGTCTAGCTCAAGGTGCAAATAAAAGTTTAGTTTAAAGGAAATGGAGGAAGTGGCCTTCATCCAAGCTGCTCTCTAGCCCCATCTACCTCATGCTGTTAACAGGCTTCTCTGGAGGTTTAGTCAGGGCCTCTCCCAGGGGTGCCTGAGATCTCACAGTGTTCTCCTGCCCACATCTTATACTCACATCCAAGGTCAGGAGAAGAGCTAGGACCCTCCATCCCTTCTGCAAAGGATCCTCACCCTGTAAAGGACCTGAGTATGAAGTATCTCATACATACATTCCAGTACCAAAGACCTTTTGGTTTATGCTGTTCTCTCTGTGCCCTGTTGATGGGATGCAAAAACCTGGCTTTGTATAACCTCAGATTCATGTGAAAGTTGAGGTGAGCAGCTTGCCTTTCACTTTTTTTTTTTTTTTTTTTGTCTGCGCTCAGTCATTACTGACCCTGCAGTGACTGCCTGGACGAATCCTTGCAGTTTTCAAGGCAATTGTTTTTCAGAAGTGGTTTGCCAGAGCCTCCTTCCTAGAGCAGAGCCCAGCTGGTGAGCGCAGGAGGCGGGATTTCCGTTGCTTCGCGCCCTTTTTTTTTGGGCGAGCGCGGTTTCGCGCTTACCGGCAACTGCTCCCATCTCTCTGTGCAAGGCGCTGCCAGCATTTTTTCCTCCCACCGGAGTGAGAGTACCCATTTATCTGCTCACGTGAGTTTTCGACCTGTTGGGTTGACAGGAGCTGGGGGGGGGGGGAAACAGGAGCTCACCCTGTTAACGCGAAGCCTGGACTTGAACCGCCGAAGTGTCAGCCATTTCTGGCCAGCAACTTTCAGCGTCATTAAGCCGCTGCGCCACCGCGTCCCCGTTGCCTTTCACTATTTGTGAGTAATCCTGACTTGAGTAGCAAGGCCCTGGCTGAAATTTAGTTTATGCCAAGCTTTACCTTCTGCTCTGCAACTGGAGGCTGTCCTATATCATCTCTGCTCAGTTTGCTGATGAGAAAAGTCATGGGAGGGGGAACAGGGGGGAGGCTTTCCATCACCTTGCATTCATTCTCTGCACTTGCCTGATCAACGCGATGCCTATACCTTCCGCAAGGCTTCACAATTATTGTTATTAATAGCACAAGCACTTAATGTCAGTCAATCAGTTTAACAGCGAGTAGCAGTTAAATGTCTCAAAGATGTGTGGTGGGTCTAAATGCAAGAAGGGTTTGCATAGCTATGACATTTGCCCTGAGGAAGCCTGAAGAGAGAAGAAGTGGCCTCAGTAGAAGGAAAAATGAAAAGCCAACTCCAGCTGCACATGTGGGGTGTCATAATAAACAGCAGAGGAAGAGAGACAGCGGAGAGGAGAGACCTGTGGGGCACTGGTCTCTGAAAGTTTCCATGAGAAGTGCAGCATTTTACTTATCCCCATAGGAACAACAGCCAGTCATTCTCTTCTGTGAGAGAACAAAATGAGAGGTCTTTCAATCTTTAAGGCATAAACTGAGGGAGAGTTAAATTGCTTCCCTGTCCAAGATGGGAAGAATCAAGCTTGCTGTTGCAGTACTTCAGAGCTCCATGATGGATCACATTTTTGCTCACATTGGAGGAATACAGAATGCTAGATTTATTTACATATTCAATGATTTATTTATCACATTTATAGACCATCACAGTCCTGAGGACTCTCAAGATAACATAGGTAAGATTATATATGTAGGAACAGAGTGCCAGCAAATGCACACAAATGACCTGAGCAGTATCTTTAACCCAAAGAGTAGCAATCTCAAAACTGAGAAAGCAGAAAAGACTGAGCATTATCAAGGAATCCATTTCAGAAAACACAGAGTTCATAGATGTATTTATATTTTTACTGTTTTTACTATTTTGGATTTTAATTGTGAGCCGCCCAGGGTCACCCTCTGGGGGAGATGGGCAGCATGTAAATTTAATAAATAAATCAATAATAAATCAATGTAAGAGCATTTATCAATGGTGCTCTTTGAAAAACAACTTCACTTTTCTAATATATTCCATCACTGTGTACTGCATTGGCAGAAAGGTGATGGGTAGTTTTTGAGCTTGAAGATTTTTTGAAAGTTTCATTTTACATTGCAGAAAGAACAGGGCATTCCTTCAAACACTTTGCTGGATCTCTAAGTATTATTGCGTGGAATGAAACCTTTGGCTAATCAGTGATTCTCAATCTCAGCAATTTTAAGATTTGTGGACTTCAACTCCCAGAATTCCTTAGCCAGCTCATCTTAAAGTTGCTGAGGTTGAGAAACACTGGACTGCATCACTTCCTTCTTTTTTTCCTTGAAAGAATTAACACAAGGAAAGGAAGGATACGCCATACTCTTCTTCCCTTGTTTTTCTCTGTCACATCATTAGAAGTTCAGTGAATTTCCAATTAAATCTCTCTGTGACTTCACCGCTTTGATTGATAGATGTCCTTGAATCAACCTCAAAGGGCTTGAAGACATACATTTAATTTATCCTCCCCTGCCCCGCACAAGAATATCCTGTTAACCCTTTCCCTTTCTACCAGTAGTTTATCAAGCACTTATCATCATTACCTTCCTATGTCAGGTCATGGACAACAGAAGTTGCCTAGGGGAGGAAGAATGGAAACAGTTATTGTAGTGACCTGAGAGCTTTCTTTAAAATGGGAAGAAAACCTTAATTTCAGTGAGAAAACTAAAATTTGAATTTCTGTGAGAATATTGAATATTGAGAGGCAGATTTTTTTTCTATCTTCCTTTCATGATGTAGATAGTCTTATCTTCAGCTTCATTTGTATGTGTGTGTAAATATGGTAGTTACAAAAGGAAAGTTTAATAGACCAGGAAATATAGAATAAAACAAGGTTCCATCTTATAATGATGGCTTAGTAATCTAAGCCAAAATGCAACTTAGAAATCAGTGCTTTGGCACCCATTCTGCTGGATCCATTTCTGATCAGTCCTTATTCTTGCAGCATTCAGCTCTAACCCAACCTGTCACATGCATACAAAGTTACCTCAAAGCCCTCACTGCAATATCGTTTTTTCAAGTTTCCAGAAAATGGCTTCTCAGGACAATAATCTAAGCAGGATGGAAGAGGTAGCGTGATTGTGGGTTGCTATGATAATTATGAAGTGGAAGATTTTACTCATGCCAAGCTCAACCCTCCAGGCAAGATCCAGTTTTACTTTTGCCCATATATAGAAGAATTTGTAGAAGTACAGGGCTAACCTGTAACTAGTATCAGCTGATTTTGGAAGATTTCCAAATTCAGAAACAGAGAAGTACAAAAATGGGTTATCAAGATCCTTCTTACATATTGCAGTTAGCTGATCACTATAATGAATCAGTTTTTAATTTAATTTGAATTTGATTTTAATGAATCAGATTTCTCTTAACAGAGCATTTCAACCATTTCATCCTGCTTTGAAACAGTGCACAGTCTGTGCTGTAAGGTATTGAATCTCTCTCTGTCAAGTAGCAGACCTAAATCATTTGTTTGTTTCTACTTTTTCTAAAGTATAGCCTGATACTTTAAAGGCTACTTCTGTGTGGAAATAGATAACATTATGATCCCCTTAACAAACAGTCCTATAAAAATCATATGTCCAGAACATCCTCTGGACTCTGTGGTAATACAGGACCTCCTTGAACTTTTGCAGGGAATCACTCCAGTTTGTACACAGGGAAGAACTGCATTTGAGTAGCAGCTTAGCCATTCTGTAGTATTCAAGCTACAAACTGCAAGAGGAGGATGACTTTTTATGGGATTATTCAAGATTAGCTTGTGTGATGTTTCTGTAGGATGTTTATAGTCTTGCATTTTGTTATAGGGTCTTGCATTTTTAGAATGTTATGTCAACAAGGAAAGAACACTGTTATTTCTGTAAGGTAAACCAGACTGGAAAGGAAACAGAGTTAATGGAAACCTTGGTATGCCAGAATGAATGAGACTTTTTTTGTTTATTATCCCCATCACTTCCTGGGGACTTCTATATTCATGTTCCAGGTGATTTGCAAAAATATGTTAAGAAACAACTTTCTTCTACAACATACATCAGAAATTAGCCTTTACAAAATTATGCAACATTTCTGCAATTACACTAGTGAAATCTCACAGTTGTACCATATTTTTAGAATTCAGAGCTCTGGAGACTTCAATGTGTGGCCCTCAATTACGGCAGCCCCCCACAATGTAGCCATGGGAGAGGGATTCTGGAAGCTGTAATTCAATACTGTCTGGAGGATCCCACAATGTCTTGTCTAGCTCAGTAAATTACAGTTCTAGAGCCCAAGCTGCCAGTTGCCCCACTGATATGTCTAGCAGCTTTATTGCTAGATGCTTCTGCCTGGGCGCCTGACAGTGTAGGCAGCAGACCTCAAGGATGAGCAGAACAATAAAGGATAGTGGATCCATGGTTCTGGAAACCACTTAGGCGGTTGCTAAGAAGCAGAGCTGTGAATGGCCTCAACTGACCACTCCCACCAAGGCGACAACCTGGGAGTGGCACAATGGAATTGACATCTCCTTATCCCCTTTTTCATCTTTAAATAGCAAAATTGTACTCTTTTGTTATATGAAGCTCAAATAAATGAGAGGAAAGGAATCATTAGGGCCCCCTGAACAGAAACTGATAATAAAAGACAATAAAGCAAAAGGTACTCAGAAAGAAATGAATGGATTATTCATCAGGAACCCCAGTACTATGTCCAATAGGTATCAAGACATCTGGACTCAATCTGCAAGCTTTCAATTAAGATTGGAAAGAACCTTTGCTGAATAGCACTTACCTCTGAATAAACATTATTGAAGGATTTGGGACATGGGAGACCCCACTGCTGGATTTTGTGCTACGATTAAGCACTGTATCGAACTCCTGCTTGATTTCTGCTTTCAGCCGATTGTGGAAAAGCAATGTCTCAGCAGTGTTAATGAGTTCTAGCATGGAAGCAATCTAGCAGACCAAAGCTGACCTCATCAAATGCATCATGTTATATATGGTGTTTGTATGTTTTTTTGAATACACATGTACACATATGCCTATACATATACAGTAGATGGGCAGATGAAACTAGGGCCAAATGACACTGAAATCAAAGAGAATTCTCACTGGCTTGGCCTACTTAGTTTTTCCCCTTATATTTTAGATAGGATTTTTGAAGACTGTGCTTTCTGCATATGTGTAGGAGGGAGATGGAACTCTTATCACTATCAGAGCAATCCAAATTATTCTGCATTAGAGGCCCCCAAATTCCCACCATTTTGAAAATGGGAGCTCTGATGATGATCTAAGATGGAGTATGGGGAGATTATAGAAGGGTACTGAGTATCTGTCAGAGGGTATAATAGAAACAGATCAAACCAGATGGGCTTTTCAGACATTAGGGAACTGATGGCAAGGCAAGAGGGTAAAGTGGAGTGAGGATTTTGATGGGTCTAACTCCCTGGTCCATTTCTCCTGATTCCCAGCCACTCTCTCATCATCATCTCATTGCACTTAAACCTTGTCACTGGCTTTCAGATTGTGCCAATGTCCACAATCCTTGCACAAAAATACCCACTAGTACAGCCCCTGCTTTGCCTCCAAACAGATCTGGCTTTATAACCTTACCATCCAGTTCACCTAACGGTATCTTAGGTCTGCTTCAGGATTTCTTCCAGACAGAAGCACCAGATTTGCATCTATCAAACAGATTCATTATCATCAAAAGTTATTGTGAAGTTCTCCTCTCCTCCTTCCTGCCCCCCCCCCCCGCCACACACACACATTTCCTGAAAGGAAACAAACTGATGAAGTTGTAGGCAAATGCAGGAGGATTGCAAAGAGGATATGATAATGCACACATCTCTCATTCAATTCAGGGAATGAATCTGGTTGATTGTACAAGAAAAGCAGGAGACTGTCAAAGGGCCCTCTTTAGCTTTACCGGTTCAGTGCCATCCTTCCAGCTTAAATTGCCCAAATCTTTCCTCCTCCTCAAAGTAAAAGGCATCAAGATTACTAAAATATGCCTCTTGTTGCAATGATTGGGTTCTAAAAGGCCTGGGTCTAGCTGGTGCTTCAGCTGAGATAGCAAAAGGTCCCCCATTCAAGGTGAAAGTAACCAGTTTGGCCACTGAAGCAGAAAACCCAACCAGTGCCTGTCCTTGAGAGAAAAATATTTTTTTTAAAAATTGCTAACTATTCATAATCCCCCAAAACAACTGCCTACCGTGGCTCCCTAGCTCCACCTAATGGTTCAGGATCAGTCAGCTCGTAGAAGATGCATTGATCCTACCAGATGCATACAGTATATGCAAACACAGTTATTTGTAAAACCTTCATTGTCTACTTTTATTCATCTGCTGGATTCATTTCTTTCCTTGATAGCTCTTGCTGGAGTAAATCTATCAGCCTTATCCCTCTAAAGGAGGTTTTCAGTTGCTTCATAAATCCTCAGTAAATTGTGCTTGTGACTGCAGCCTGTAGTATCTCTGGAAGAACTGACCAGTACCTATGCTTGCCTCAAAAGCAAATAATGGTAATTATTTTCAGACTTCCAAATGCTACAGATATGCAATTATCAAAAGCACTCAATAAATCAGAGTAAATTATATTCATTCTTGTTTTTAACCAGCCATTTAGGCAGTTATAAAGGGAAAGAGAGTCTTCTACCCCATCTATAGGATTGCATTGCCCTAAACAAGCATTTCAGTTCAGTCTACAACTCATTTATCAAGAGGAAAAAAATAAGGGGCATTAATGAATTGAAAACAGAAGAGATAATATCTCTTTTTCCTACTTGCCTGATGTTATTCTGCTGTGAGAATATCTTTTTTTATTTCCCCCCAAAATCTGCTTCCCTCCATTGTCTTTTTTAATGGTCTCTGTTGCCCTTCATTCCAGTTCTTCCTTGTGCAGGGGGATGGGGGGATTTGCTTCCTTTCTAACTGGATAAATCCTGCATCAACAGGCTTTTGAAGTGGTAGGGAGAAGAATCAGAATAACCTGAACTCCATGAAATAGAGACCAGGAGGGTAGATAATAATGCCAGAAAGGGCTCTGAGTAGGTCAGAAAAGCAGCAGCTAAGAGGGCTGGAAACAGGCACAGTTGTGGTGAGGGTTAAAAAACCAGCAGCAAAAATAACTTGCTGGTCCTTTCTGTGTCCTCATTCCCTTTTCTCTCCTTCCCATTATTACCCAATGCTCTTTTTTTTCCTCATTATTTTCTTTCTAATTATTTCCCCTCTGATTCCTTCTCCTTCTACCTTTCTCTTCCTTCTTCTTCCATGTTTCCATCTTTCTCTTTTCCTTCCTTCCTTCCCTCATATCCCCAGATGTTCTCCTCTCCTTCTTGCTGGTAGAGCGAGGTAGGAAGCATGAGGGCATGACATTGTCTATGTCAGGGAGGGGTGGAATGGGCAGAACGGGGCTGAGGTAAAAAGAAATAAGGGCACCTTTGATATTTCTTTATAAAGAGGACATTTGTCAGTGACACCTGCTGAAACTCCCTCTTTAAAGAACAGGAGTAGCGTCCTTCTTTGCAGAAAGTGAAAGTGGGCATGCAAGATAGATGGGGTGCATATGCAAAGCAAAAATATGTAGGTCTAGTTTATGGATGGCCAAACATTTTAACACAGGTACGGCCACATTTCTTGTCCAGGAAGCATAAATGTGTATGTGTACACACACGTATATACATAGACAAAAAGAGAAAGAGGCACTCCTTAAGACACAACAGAGTTACTGGAAGGTAGAAAACATGCTTCCAGAACAGAGCCTTCCTTTGTCACTGGGATGCACTCTGTGAGTTTCTCGTTCAGAGATACTCAGAATTAAATTCCATCTAGTTCAATGAAGCTTACTTCCATATAGACACACATAAGATTACAGCCATATTCTCATTCACTGAGCAAGATACTTGTCTCTGAGCCTCATCAGTTTACTTTCTACAGAATGGATATTAGTGCAATAAACTGTTATTTCATGGGAGTAGTGTAGTGGTTTGAGAGCCATTGGTGCAGTGGTTGAGGCACCAGGCTAGAAACTGGGAGACTGTGAGTTCTAGTCCTGCCTTAGGCACAAAACCAGCTGGGTGACCTTGGGCCAGCCCCTCTCTCTCAGCCCTAGGAAGAAGCAGATGGCAAGCCACTTCTGAAATCTTGCCAAGAAATGCAGTCTTGCCCAGGCAGTTGCCAGGAGTCAACACTGACTTGAAGGAACCAGAAATGAAACAAAACAAAACTGTAGTGGTTTAGGGCCAAAAGCTCACTTTTGCTTAGTTCTTGGTTTCTTGAACAACTTGTACTGTATGTCCACTTTATCAGTTTGCCTTTCATGAAATGGGTTTCTTGCAACCACAGCATATACACATTCCCCAAGAGGAACTGAGGCAGCCCCTCCAACTTACTGTTCTTGCCATGCTCACCTGTCCCTTACGCTCACCCACACTTGACTCTTTCCTCACCAGCCATTTCTCACTTGCCCATCTCAATAGATATGTCTCAGAGTGATATCTTACAAATAGCCAAGGCCTTGCTCTGAGGAGCATTTCCTGTCAATTTTTTACCAGTACAACACCCTTAATAACATAGAGCACCACTATTACTATTATTAGAAGTATTACTACTATTAGTATTCTGGATCAAAAGCCAGACAACAACAGCAAAACTTCTCCCTGGGCACAAGGCAGCTATTCTGGAACTGGGGGCAATCAGCCAACCAGGGCCAGCCCCCCATACCTGCTCACACCTGAGGAGCTACCAAGACTGCCAATTCCAGTTATGTCTCCTACCAGACAGGAGAGCAGAGGCTGACAGAAGGGCTCAGGACCAGCTTCATGGCACACAGCTCTATTCTCCAACTTGTTGCTACCATTCACTAGTTACTGTAATCTATGCCTTCATAGTTTTCTTATACTGTGAATATTTTAATTTCATCTTATCCTTGAACTATCTATCTCCTGCTGAGCTTTTTGAGAACCACATGCTGTCTTTTACCACACACAGGCAGTGCACATTTCCTTGCTGCTTTAAGCAGTCTCCATTTATTTGTCATGGGATTTCATATGTTTCATCGTGGTCACTTATGTGATCATCCAACATTCTTCACTTTAATTAGACCAGTTCTGGTCTGCTTTTCCTTCCTGTCACTTTCCATAAGCCCTTGCTGCAAATTAATCAAGAAGTATCTATGAAAATAGGAAACAATTACAATGCAATTTCTTGCCAAGGTGATTAAATCAACATAAATTTGCAATTTCTTGTTCAACACGGTTATTTGCAAAATTCAAAGTTCATTTTAGATGTAAGGCATGTCCAAAAAGTGTTGCCACCTAAATTAATTCTCCTGATTTGTCAATAAAAAGAAGCATAATATAGATAGACAGGACACATAAAGTTAAAACATTATATCAGTCAGCAATAGGACCACACAGAGAGGAACAAATCTGCCATTACTGACTATATAAAATCCAAGGAACATTTGGCAAGTGATAACCATGTCTTACAAAACAAAGGTTTTATCAAACTAACTGGCTGATTGACACTAGTACAAATCAACCTTCCTCAGCTTTGTACCTTCTAAATGTTTTTAATTGCACATCTACCCTAATTATACTTCACTTGATCAGGAGCAAGTTAACCTCAGAACATGGGAAGTGTGGTTCTATAAAGGCAGTAAGTTGTGATAGGCTTAAAGCTATCAGATAGACCAGAGGACTATTAGTTGGCAGCAAAGATTTAGAGCCAGTGTTTTTCAAACTTAGTTTTTCAAACATGCTGGCTGGAGAATTCT
Organism: Liasis olivaceus; assembly: GCA_030867105.1. Lineage (NCBI taxonomy): Eukaryota > Metazoa > Chordata > Lepidosauria > Squamata > Pythonidae > Liasis > Liasis olivaceus. Next base: position 66,027,528 of record CM061351.1, read on the forward strand.
GGGAGTTGAAGACCACACATCTTAAAGTTGCCAAGTTTGAAAAACACCAATGTACAGTTTTCTGATTCTTATTGCTGCTCTCCAGCACTCCTATGCATTTTTGCAGGCCAGATCTGGTACTTCTAAACTAGTAGAACTCTATATCAGAACATAAACCTAAATTAATTTTGGAAATATGATATTTTAACTGTACATACTTTGTGAGGATCTTAATTAAAAGCCAGACATAGATCACACATAACGGATGGCAGTAAAACTGTGACTTTGATAACTGTGCAGTGAAGGACTTTTTATCAAGTGTAGCATTTCTCTCCACTAAACTTTTAATTTATTAAAATTATTTGTTGGCTGCTCTTCAGCCAGAGCTCTTGATGTGCTTCCAGAAAATAAACATAAAATCACAATATAATAACAATTTTAATAAAGAGTAGACAGGAACATAGGAAATTGCTTTTTACAGAGTCAGGCCTCCTAGCACAGTATTGATTGTTGTTGTTTTTTCTTCCAACTTTAATCTTGGAAATGGTAAGGAGTTCAAACTTTCTGCAGACAAAGCAGGTGCTCTACCATTTGAGCCATAGACCTTCCCTTAGAACCAACAAAGAATCTTAAAAATATAGACAAATAAAAAGGGTTTCAACTGGTGTTGAAAATACATGTCTAATGTGCTACTCCTTGGAGGAGGAACCCTCAATTTTACCTTCAGAAGAAATAAAGGGAAAGTTTTTGAGCCTCTCAGTGGGCTCCAACTTCCACAAGCCCAATTTTCATGATCTTTTCTCTCAGCCATAGCAATGTAGCCTCTGTAGCAGCTGATGGGAGATGCTCCAAGCCACTGAAGCCATTTGGGCTTCAGCATTCCCACAATGCAGACCTGACCTTGCAACGTCTCCTGTACCTATTCAGACCGCCAGGAAAATCCACAAGACGGCATTCCTCCCAATGGAGGCCATTGGCCCAAACCTCTGAAACCAGATTAAAGTGGATCTAGATAAGTGCCTCCCAAATGTGCTGAGGATTGCCTAGTTTGAGACTTGCTCAGAAAAGATATATTAAAACTGACCAGTTTTAGTTGTTGGCACAATCCATTAGATCTAGTCCAGGCATGCTTTCTAGATCAAGGGATGGGCCTACTGCTATTTATAATTTATATTGTACCTTCAAGTCAGTTTTTGACTCCTGGCGACTGCCTGAATTAGTCCCTGCAGTTTTTCTTGGCAAGATTTTCAGAAGCAGTTTGCCACTGCCTCCTTCCTACGGCTGAGAGAGAGTGACTGGCCCAAGGTCACCCAGCTTTCTTTGTCCTAAGGTGGGACTGAATCTCACAGTCTCCCAGTTTCTATCCTTGTGCCTTAACCACTGCACCAAACTGGTTCTTGCTATTTATAATAGTGTGGCCATATTACTGTGGGACTCTTGAGTTATATAAGTAATGATTTGCATTCCAGGACCCAACTATTAAGCCCTCTCTTGCTAGAAAACATGTTGTCATATCCAGTATTGTTGGGCAAATGCCAGGAGCTCACCAGCTGCAGAGGGATCTATTGTGGTTTGATACCAGAAAAGAGGATTAAAAGAAGAATACGACAAATAAAGGTAAATAAAAATATAATCAAATCAAACCCAGCAGACTGGCTACATTTCAGTAACTTTCATGCTGTGTTTCTATACTTTTAAGTAGGGATACAAGATCTCAGCTGAAAAACCAGTAGACAGCAGCAACTATGGAGGAAAAATTCTAAATCTAGGGGGTAGGCATATTTTTACAATCTAGATCTGACAGCCCTAATTTAAGCTTCCTTAGAAACTTGCTATTTAGCAGTAGGAAAAATGTAATGACAGACAAGTGTATCTGGAAGGAAATTTGCCACTCATTATTGGTCCTTTCTTAAACTATTTTTAGTTTGATGCAGCAAAGGAATTTAGTCTCATTTAACTATTTGGATTGCATACAGATTATTCTGTTGCAGATTAGAAAGTTATTAGAAATGTATTTATTTATAGCATTTATATGGCCACCCAATTCAAACAATGTGTCTCTTGAATTCAAAAGGAAATTCAAGTCAACAATATAAAACAAACATACTGTTAAAACCAAATAAACAGTAAGTGGCAAAAACAACTGAATCTACTATAATTCATAAGAATAGGAACTCTTTCTGGCCCAAAGGCCTGGGGAAATATAAATGGTAATGTACATGAATGTAAATTAATTAATGACACAATGTCAATTGTCAAAAATGTAAACAAGACTTAGAAATGTTTATCACCTTGGTGAGTTTGCCCATTTGCATTTGGGCTAAAAATGAGAAATTCCCATCAATTGCATAGCTTTATTTTGGTAAAGAAAATCATCATCTCCTGACTCATGAGATGACTGTATGGATGTTTAATACAGCAGAATAATATCCTTAAGCATACAGTATCTGTGGGTAAAAAACCCATGTGAACAGGTGATGACAATAATCAGATCTATGGAAACAAAAAGCATTCAGGGATGATCTCCACTGTCAGGAGACTCTTTTAAAGAAAGTCAGCTTTTTATGGTAGAAGTGAATCTGGAGTTAGGCATGGATCACCCACTGAAATCAGAGAAATCTAAATGAGTCATAGCTGACTTGTTCTATTTCACGTGCTCTCTGCTAAGCCTGTTTCCACACAGTATCAGAGCAAGGCAGGCCTCCTTGGGGAAGATAATGCAGAGCCAAAGTAAAAGAGTTACAACTGAAATCTATCACGTTTCAGTCACTGAAAGTAACTAAGGCATGTTCCAGATGTTTCATAGAGTACAGGCTAAAGAGGGGGACAATGGATAGAATGAGCACTATTCTTAACTGAACTGTGCTGGTACTTCCAATCAAACTGTCCGAGCTTTATAGCAACATAACTACAGGTAGATAATAGGACTATCTAACAAAATACACTAGATACATAAAGAGGAACAAATGGGATTGGGCTCACTGGTCCTACCCCAAATGCTATAGGGTTTTGGTGTAAGTTCCTAAAGAGTCTGTGTCTATACCAACTGTACATGCACAAGTTCTTTCAGACATTCTGCTGAATAGATAGGGGGGAAGTGGTAAAGTCTGATGTGAGCAGGCATAAAACTATTTCTTTGTAAGAATTATACTGCATCCATGATCATCCTAAAAGTTCCAAGCATTCTGTGAATCCAGGGAGCAATGAAGCCTTCATTATAAAGACACCACAGTATGTTGTGGAAGCCACTGGGAAGAAACTGATTGACTACTACAGAAGGCTGCTCAGCTGGATTCTTGTTTTTCTGAGTAATTGCCGCCACCTTTCAGCTAGAAATTTGTTTCAAAATATTTATTATATTCTTATTTACAACTGTTTATATAGTTTGGGAGGATAGAGACATAAAAGGAGAATTATGAATAACTGTAATAAATAAAATATCATAAACAATATTGAAATAAGAGTATCGTTCAGCTATGGAACATATTCTCTGCATCCTCTGGTGAGTCATCACTACCACAAGGATATGAGTGAAAGGCTGAGCGCTGATGCCAGTTTTGTTTGTTAAGAGATGTAGAGTCGGCGTTCAGGTCTGCATCCTCAAGTTCAGCTACTTTTCTTCAGACCTAAGGACAATTAAGAGTGCACCTAAATTATCTCCTGGTCCCAAAAGACTGCTTCAGTTACTTGAATTCATTATGTGACATTGAATGATGAACAGGAAGATTCAGTATTTGTTTCAGAATATTGATTGGAATAAAGTAAATTAATAAAATAAATTCCAGGAACTGTACATGAGACTGTCTCCTGTTCTCATTTATGTGTTGTGGTTCTTAGTGAATTTTGATATGAATGAACCCAATTCTTAAGTTCCCAACTGATAGAAGGTAGCTATCCTCTGAACTTCACCTTTCTCCAGATGTAGTGATGCAGTTTTCAGCTCAGAATAAATACATTTATAACTGCATATTTTGTGAGATTACATTCAAAACATGAATTTAAAATACATATTGTAATGCAGGTACATTAAATGAATAATGAATCCACATAGGATCTCAAGATGTTGTACGTAGTGCTCCTTTTTCCCATTTTTTCCCACAGGTGGACTCGCACCTGGGTCTCCCCAGTTAAGTCCAACACCTCAAAGCAGTAAATTACATTGGCTCAGACATAAGAAATAGGCTTCTCTGTCTTTAGAAGAAACAGCTCCCCAAAGCAACCTGAGTTAAGCAACTTACTAACAGGTGAAGGACTCCTTTTTTCCTCCTTGGAGTGGTGGATTGAGAAAGATGAGATAGTTTGAACGATTCCTTGCCTGAGGGGGCTGTCTGTATCACTTCCTCTTGAGGTTGTAGTCTCAAAATGTTGGAGCACAAGATTTCCAGAGGCTTTGTTTTGAGTGATCTCTGCCACAGGGAGCACCTTTTTTCTTGCCACTAATCTCAGTGGGAGATATTTCCTCTGAAGTATCTCCTAAGTGGCTAGTAGCCTCAGCAGTGTCATCTTTCAATTCTATACCCAGATTTTTATTTTATTTTATTTTATTTTTGGGGACAATAAATAAACTATCATAACTGTAGGTGAGAACTGAATGAAGTCCAGCTTAAAGGAGATTTCTAACTGTTCCTAAAAATCTGAATGTCTTTAAAACTTCCGTCATTGCTTAAAATGGAATCCATTTCCATAATTTCTTCTATCCTAGAAAACTAATGAGGTTCAGGGAATTATCTAGCAAGGTTTAGTCTGGTCTGTGGGACACAATGGTTAAACCTTCAGTCTAGAGCACAGCTGGGTGCCCTGTCTGGAGAAACTAGCTCCTGCTGGCTCAATGCACCAAGACACCCCTGCTTTGCCATCTCTCCTGAGAGTTCAAAAGGTGAAAATTGGTAAGTTTGTTCTTCTCATACCAAGTCTGGGGAGTTCTGGGAGTTGAAGTCCACACATCTTAAAGGTAAGGTTGAAAAACACTTCCTTAGACCCAGGTCTCCTGAAGTTTTAAGCCTGGGCTTTCCCTTCAGCTCCACATGTGTTCTTGGAACCACAACAGAGGAGTCCATGAGCTGCTTTTGAAGATCATTTTTAAAGCAGATTTAGTGAAAGTGATTGTGGATTAGGATATTTTACTCTTTCTAGATTTGTATCTGATCTACCCTGGGAAACATGCTTATTTTTCTTCTTTCCTTGATAATGTTCTCTGTGAGACTACCTAGACTGAACCAGCTATGTAAAAAGCAATCAATTTCCACCTGTACTAAACGGAACTGCCATCCTAAGGTTAGGAAAAACCTCCAGAAGTCACAGAAAAAGACTAGATCTAAAACTGAAAGGAACTGCCAAAATTAATGGAATTATCTAGCTTTATTCCTGTGGCTTCCATCCTCAGTGATAGATATTTAAGCATAGATAAGAAATCATAAGTCATTCTAACTTGGTGACATTCTATTTGAAAAACAGAAGAAAATGCCTTATTCCTACCATAAAAATAATTGGTAAGATTAGTAGTAGAAGGCAAAGATGTATGGCCTTCTATCTGTGAATTACGGGAATAGTAAACCAACACATCTGGAGGGCACCTTGATGAACAAAGCTGATGTATGGCCACATAATAAAAACATATGCCAGAGAACTGATAGAATTAACAGCTGCTCATATTGCTTATGAAATGAGTCACTTGGGAATGCATAGGAATATTAACATATAAAGGACTGAGAAGCAGCCATCTCTACAAATTACTTCTCTAATCCTAGATGTGACTACTCATCAGTGATTTCAGTGGCATTTGCCTGTGTGGGTGTACGCATTGTGAAACCCTTAAATCTGTCATTTACACCATGAGATTTTGCACTGAAAATCTTGAGGGCAGTATGCAGAAAACTGTAATTTGGCAGGTCACCATTACTTAATTACTACTGTACATGGTTTGTATTAATCCAATTCTTAGGGCAATCTTAGGAGTCTTGAGTTTGAGACTGCCTAACCTAGGTGAACTACACTCTGCTGTAATAAGATCTCATTTGGTTTCTGTCCTACCTATTATCCCACTCTGAGTCACTCACCTTCACGTTGTATGATTCTCTTACTGCCATCCTGCATGACAGAAAAGTAAACATTACACTTTAAAGTGAAAAACATGCATGTGGGAATTAATACTGTCAGCCAATAAGTGCCACAAATGAAAAATGAATTTTTATAATAAAAATAAATTAAATGGCAATAGATTTTTTAAAAAATGTGAAGGTTGATTTAGAACTTAAATATATGTAAAAGAACCATTCCTAGGAACCATTGCTATCAATGACAATGACAATGTCATTGTTTTAGCTCATGAAGAAAATCTATCTTTATGGTCACTAAGAGTTGACAATGACTTGATGGCACATAATCAATCAATCAATCATTGTTTTAGCATTGTTTAGTAAATTAACACTTCTTATTTGACAGGAATTTGCTATCTCTATTTAGAACCAAACAAATAGGGTTCAAGGGGCAAAGTTTCATGCTGGATATTTCTTCTGAAGTGTTTTTGGATGCCAGGATGGCAACTTTTAAGATCAGTAACATAATGAGAAGCTAAGATGCTCTACTTGTTTCTAAACATTGCCATTTTTTATCTGAGATTCATGTTATTTATTCCTTTGCATTGAGATTAACTATGGGAATTGGTTCCTTACTCTGCTGCTATGACAGAGTGGTAAGGTTGACAACTCATGCAATCTGTTACTAATGGCATTACCATCTGTAAGGGATAGTGAAGTTATTGGTGACTTGGTTCCACCTTCTCCAGTCTGCTTTGGTACCTGTATGGTGTCCATAACTGCAGCAGCTTCACTTGCTGACCTCCCTGCTATAGCCAACAGAACACTGTCCACCAAGGAGGGTAGAATCGCACTACTGCTGTTATATTAGCAAACTGGAATAAATGAACCTGTGGGGTTGGGTTGACATTATTAAATCATCTAATAACGTGAGGACAAAATTGGCACCGTATGTTCATGTTTCTGCCATAAGGACTGATTTTGTTAATGAGTAACTCTATAGCAGAGAGTCAGCTGTCAGGACACAAGCCTTTGAGAGAGATTTATCATTGTCTAAGATACACTGTAGATATCGGAATTATTTTAGCTGGGAACACTACAGAATAACTGATGTTCTCTCATTTTCTCTTAAACACGAGACATAGATTCCTTCATAAGGCATCAATTCTTTCATGTATTCCAAAAATCAGAGGCTTAACCATTCTTAATTTGTGTCTACAACTGCAGCATTCCCCTTTTTCTGTGACTTCAACTGCTCTGACACATTTCCTGCTCCTCAGTTATAAGATGCCCATACTCCATTGATTCTACCTTGGAAACTAAGAAACCCTAAAATGCATGCATGCACAAGCAGTTTTTCACTTTCTGGCCCATCAACCTCACAAGCCAGTATATTGCTGGTTCTGTTTTAGCACCATTCCTGATTGGCTTCAACAAACCAAAGAACTGAATATTGAAGAAATGTGAAGAAACATGTTTGTGCAATGCCTTCAAGCATGATGCACAATTTACTGACTTCTGGAGGAAGAATGGCAGACTGAAGACAGCTCCATGAGAAGTGAAGTCAACAACTACAGCAAAGTACAAAGAGCTAGCAAGTAGACCAGCTCCTTGAACCTCTCCAGACAAAGGAGAGGACCAGAGATTGCCCACAGGTGCTCTAGACAGTTGGTCCTCACAAGGAGACTGCAAGACAGAGGTCTCCGGCAGGTTTTGAGCACTGGGAGATGAGGGAATAACCAGCTTGCTCAAACCACGGTCAGTGCCTTTGAAAGGATGCTAAGTTCACATACTTACTTTTCTAATCACTTTTGGAAATAGCTTGTTAACTACTTTTCAGCTATTAGAAACCTTTGGATTGACAAGTTTGAAAGCACTGGGTGAGTTTGCCTTCAATCATTAACAAAAGAAAGTTTTAACTACAAGCTTAAGAACTTTTTAAAAAATGAAATAAACAGCAAAAGGTTGATTAAAACTTTCATTTTAGAAAGCTACATGTCATTTTAGAAAGCTACATGTCATTTTAGAAAGCTACATATCTGGACTAAATGTCCAGATAAATTTGAAATAAGATTTTGGAATTAATTATAAAGAATACTTCCCATAGGAAAATGCTTTTGTTTTAAATTTAAAAATAATAATAAGTAAAAACTGGACACTAGAACACATAAATTTGACAGTTACAGAATGGCACAATATATTCTAATGTTGGAAATATTGAAGGACCCTTTTGAAAAATGGAGTCAGAAGTTAATATTAACAATGTTAACAGCAATATCTGCCTCTATGGACAGACTATGTCCAAAAGATGTTATGGAAGAAGAACAAGCTTTACCTGACAAGACAGACTAAGTTGAAAGTGGAGTCACAAATGAAAGGCTACAAGAATGACATGGAAAAAGATATTACACTGGGTATACAAAAGAAACTGGCTGATGTTGTAATAATTAAAAGGGACATACAAATAATAAACCAAAAGAGTGACCTGGATAATTTTTTCTTATGGGACTTACAAAAGAGACTTGTTAAACCTTTGAAGAATCTTGTGAGAAGGGACAAAGAAGAAATGAAAAGAAATCAAATTCTACAACATTATTTGAATGGACTAAAGATTACAATCATTAGAAGCAAAAGGAAGGAATATAAAGTTGGTTTATTTAATCAAGGTTAAAAAAGATAAGTTGTTATTTCTGGTAACCCTTAATGGACTTTTGCTGACACTAGGACTGAAATGACAATGCTTTCTGTATCAGTTTATAGGTAAGAGATGGGATATGGGAAGACAAGATCATTTGTTGCAATTAAGAGGTGAAATGTTACTAACATTGTTTATACTTATTGTGATGAAGGTTGGAAATCACTTATTTTCCTTTTCTTTTCTTTACCATATTCTTACTTTTCTTACTTTTCTTTTTTCTTTCTATTCTTTACATCTTTCCTATTTTTTTCCCTTTGCAGCTTTTACTCTTTCTTTCTATTTTTTTATCTTTTAGTTTCTATTAGTTGTTACTATTGTAATTATAATCTTTAATAAAATTACTTGGAAAAAAAAAGGCATGATGCACAATTTAGCCTCTAAATTTGCCTTTTAGAGTTATGACAGGCACCCACGCTGAGTTCCCCTGGATTTGAAGCTCACTGACAGATAGTCCCTGCCCCATAGCAGCCCTACAAAAATATCCAGAATGGGTACAGCTGTATCAGGAAGAATGGCAAGTGCAGACAAAATAGACAACTTTTTTTTTTCTAATCCACATCCAAAACCTTATTACTGATATTTTGGATGCTTTCAGCTCATCCTCACCTCTCTCTACAATTGCATTAACTTTGCACATTTCAGCCACTCCAACTTAATCCATCTATTTTGGTTTCCAGAATGTCTGTGGGACTCAGCAGGCACTGAATTGAAATGGACACTTCCATTCATACTGGTAAAAGCAGTTAACTCAAACGACGTTTAGTGAAAGAAAGACAGCCTACTCCATAAATTAAACAACCCAAATCTAAACCTATCACTAGTAAAAGCCTGATTGCTCTGCCCAGAGAAGATGGTTTCCAGAGAAGTATTTATTGAAAGGCCTTGATTCGGTACTGCATCTTCTCTTATGGATGCAATTCCACAATCCCTATTCAGGTTAGTTTCCCTTACTGCTATCCTGCATGACGGAAAGCAAGAAGCTAATACTATGAAATTGCTGTTAGCAATTTTGCACAGGAGGTAGCAATTGGCTAATAATTTCTTCAAATTAGCCTGTGCAAATACACAAAGCTTCTATGCAACTGGGCACCAGGTGTCAGTGCAATGCGTGAGATATTTCCTTTTAATAAAGTCCTACCCTGTAATTAAACCATGGCATCATTTGACAGTATCAGTATCATTACCATATGGACTAAGCATGGTTTGAAGGACTAATACTAAACAACCAAATCTATACCTATCACCAGTAAAAGCCTGATTGCTCTGCCCAGAGAAGATCATTTGCAGTATTTATTGAAAAGCCTTGATTTTTCAAATGTTTATTTGTTCATCATTTGATATGTATAATATCCATTAGTGTCTTGTATGTTTGCAACATATTCCTTAATAAGCCAATATAAAGGAGTATACAATGCCAGGGTTAATATCACAATCCTAATGTGGCTTGTTTAGTTTTGGTGTAGTACATGAAGTCATCTTGGCCACCATGGTTTGTAAACATATACCTTACTGTGTTTTATGAACCCAACCAATTATGGTTTATTCAATTAATCATGATTTAGCATATATGAACCAGGGCACGGTCACATTACAATAGAAATAGCTCATTGTCAAGTTATTAGGCTCAAGTGAGACCACAGTCATGAAATCAACATGCTGAAATAAAAACAGGAAAACAAGGATGGAATGGCCTTTTACACAAAGAATTCTAAATAAAATTCAAATTATCTAATTACATTAGTAGGATCTTGTGTTTAATAATATATGCAGAGTTATTACAGAAAGATGGCAAGAGAGCACCCTAGCCTCTGCTTAGATGTGGTTAGGAAGGCTTTTATTGACAGCAAATTCTCACATTTTTAATAAGAATCACTGATCAGAGAAAACCATCTGCATAGTACAAAGTGAGACTGGCTGTGAACAAGTCCTGTAAGAAAAATTCAGTTTTTTGACAGGACAGCCAATAAGGCTCCTCTAATAATAATTTTTGTCATTGTTGTTATTTTTATTTTTAAAAACTCACAAGTTCTAACAGGATAATCTATTATAAGGAACAAAATAGCCAAGGTAAGAATCAGTCATTTCCAGATTAGAGAGAACTAAGTTGTTAACATAGATCATGTGCTTTCCAAGGCCATCAGTTGTGCAAAGAAGCATAAATTTAAACATGGTTGGAGGATAAAATATAAGGCCTGTTTAGGTCTACTCATGTAGGTTTACTGACTAGTCATCCAAGGGGTACTGTGGAGTTAACAGCCATATATACTAGGGTTTGTTCTTTGCCTTACGGATTTTAGCCCTTATCACATATTTTAATTTACCACCCAAACAACTGAAAAGTCATTCACATCATAGCACAAAAGGAAAAAAAAATAAAACTTAATCCATGCTCATGATATACTGATTGCCACACTCTTATTAAGTGTGGAAATGTGAAAGAAAATAACACTGCAAAACAGTTTTTCCTATAACATTTGTAATATTTTCATGATAATTCTTTCTTGGGTTATTAGGTCAAATGCACACACTCACACATGCACACTACCTTTATTCTTCATATGTGTTTCTTCCTTATCTCAACTGAACTTCAGAGAACCTTAACAGTTCAGCAATATGTTGCTGTTGCAGTACTTGTGCCTGGACAGTATATGAGCAACTGAAGATATATTTTATTAAACCAACTGGTTCAAACTGTCCTTGATCAAGGACATTTTCATTTTATTATCTACCTTGTGTGTTCTATTTTTCCCTGATTAGAGTAGAAACTTTTAATCACTAAATAAATTAACAGACCATTCTTGATTTCAAACTCATCAGCATCCCTAATTAAATTTAAGTACTCTGTGGATTGAGATTTTTAAATCAGTGCAAAAATACAAAAGCTATGGAACAATATTAAAAAAAAATCATAGGATGGGTATAAAGAGAATATCTAGATGGTTTGACAGGTGTAGGTATTGGCCAAATAAGAAAGAACATAGGAAGAAGGCTGGCTTTAGTTCACATTCAGATGTCAGCTAGTGTCTTGAGTCAACATTCTCAAACAAGCTGCATAGCCTCGTCACAGTATAGTAAACATTCCTCCATATAAAAAAAATCCACAAATCCACCCTTTAGTTAGAAAATTGCCATGCCAAGGATGTATTCTTTCCCTCAATACCAAAACCACATTGATTATGCACTTTTCAGCCAAAGATGGAGAAGCTCTATATAGTTAGTAAAAACTAGACCAGGAGCTGACTATGGCTCACATCATGAGCTTCTTATTGCAAAATTTAGGCTTAAATTGAAGAACGTAGGGAAAACCACTAGACCACTCAGGTATGACTTAAATCATATTCCTTGTGAGTACACAGTGAAGGTGATGAATAGATTTAGGAGATTAGATTTGGTAGACAGAGTGCATGAAGAACTATGGACGGAGGTTCGTAACATTGTACAGGAGGCAGCAACTAAAACCATCCCAAAGAAAAGAAATGCAAGAAAGCAAAGTGGCTGTCTGATGAGGCTTTACAAATAGCTATGGAAAGAAGGAATGAGAAAAGCAAGGGTGAAAGGGAAAGATATAAACAACTGAATGCAGATTTCCAGAGAATAGCAAGGAGAGATGAGAAGGCCTTCTTAAATGAACAATGCAAAGAAATCGAGGAAAACAATAGAAAGGGGAAGACTAGAGATCTCTTCAAGAAAATTGGAGATATCAAGGGAATGTTTTGTGCAAAGATGGGCATGATAAAGGACAAAAAAGGCAGGGACCTAACAGAAGCAGGAGAGATTAAGAAGAGGTGGCAAGAATACACAGAAGAACTATACAAGAAAGATCTTAATGTCCCTGATGTCCATGCTGGTGTGGTCACTGACCTTGAGCCGGACATCCTAGAGAGTGAAGTCAAGTGGGCCTTAGGAAGCATTGCTAACAACAAAGCTAGTGGAGATGACAGTATTCCAGCTGAGTTATTTAAAATACTAAAAGACGATGCTGTTAAAGTGCTGCACTCAATATGCCAGCAAGTTTGGAAAACGCAACAGTGGCCACGGGATTGGAAAAGGTCAGTTTACGTTCCAATTGCAAAGAAGGGCAATGCCAAAGAATGCTCAAACTACCATACAATTGTGCTCATTTCACATGTTAGCAAGGTTATGCTTAAAATCCTACAAGTAGGCTTCAGCAGTACGTGAACTGAGAACTACCGGATGTACAAGCTGGATTTTGAAGAGGCAGAGGAACTAGAGATCAAATTGCCAACACTCGCTGGATCATGGAGAAAGCACAAGAGTTCCAAAAAAACATCTACTTCTGTTTCATTGACTATGCAAAAGCCTTTGATTGTGTTGATCCCAACAAACTGTGAGAAATTCTTAAAGAGATAGGGGTACCAGACCACCTTACCTGTCTCCTGAGAAATCTGTATGCGGGCCAAGAAGCAACAGTTAGAACCGGTCATGGAACAACTGACTGGTTCAAAATAGGGAAAGGAATATGACAAGGCTGTATACTGTATACAGAGTACATCATGAGAAATGCCGGGCTGGAAGAATCACAAGCTGGAATTAAGATTGCAGGGAGAAATATCAACAACCTAAGATATGCAGACAATACCACCCTAATGGCAGAAAGTGAAGAAGAACTAAAGAGCCTCTTGATGAGGGTGAAAGAGGAGAGTGCAAAAGCTGTCTTGAAACTCAACATTAAAAAAAACTAAGATCATGGCATCTGGACCCATCAATCCCTGGCAAATAGAAGAGGTAGAAATGGAAGCAGTAACAGACTTCATTTATTTGGGCTCCAAGATCACTGCAGACAGAGACTGCAACCATGAAATTAAAAGGCACTTGCTCCTGGGAGGAAAGCTATGGCAAACCTAGACAGCATATTAAAAAGCAGAAACATCACCTTGCCGACAAAGATCCACATAATCAAAGCTATGGTTTTTATAGTAGCAATGTATGGCTGTGAGAGCTGGACCATAAGGAAGGCTGAGCACCGAAGAATTGATGCCTTTAAATTGTGGTGCTGGAGAAGGCTCTTAGGAGTCTCTTGGACTGCTAAGGTTAAACCAGTCAATCCTAAAGGAAATCAACCCTGACTGCTCATTGGAAGGATTGATACTGAAGCATACTTTGGCCACCTAATGCGAAGAGAGGACTCTTTGGAAAAGACTCTGATGCTGGGAAAGATTGAAGGGGATGGCAGAGGATGAGATGGTTAGACAGCATCACTGAAGCAATGAACATGAAATTGAGCAAACTCCAGAGTCAGTGAAGGACAGGAAGGCCTGGCGCGATATGGTTCATGGGGTCATGAAGAGTCGGACACAACAACTGAACAACAACAGCAACAGTGTTGGTAGGGTTGGCAAAGAGCACACTAAGTGAAGCTACAGAAAACTGCTCCTTTTATCCACTTTTATAATTGGTCCCTGAATCTGTCCCATCATTCCCTTTTGTTATACTATCATGCTGTGAATTCCCTTGCTTAAAGGGGATGATGCAACATTGGAAGAGGGAAATTGCAGCATGGATAAGTGACCTTGTGTTTTGCAGGGGAGAGGAGACCTACCTGGCATAGGGATGCTCTTCTCAGAAGCAACTTTGTAGATCTTTGTTTGTTTGTTTGTTTGTTTGTTTACTGCTTGATTCTATATGGCCAGGCAACTCATAAATGTCCTAAAAATAGGCCATTCAAAACAAATTCAAATCAAACTTAACTAGAAATTAGAAACAGCCCAGTGGGATAGCACCTCAGGCACCTGAAAAGCCCAATAGAAAAGCCCATCTTCACTGCCTTTCTGAACTGCAAAAGTATCAGGGCCATCCAGATGTCAAATGGGAGAGTATTCCTGAGGGATAGGGGTGCCACAAGGGACATACTAGGCTTTTCTTACTGTCCCAAGGGGAGGGCCTCCAAAGCATTGCTTTCCAGGGTAGGCAGATTCTGTTTTGAAAAGATTGCCCTGTAGGTAACATGGCCCAAAGTCTCATGGGGCTTTATAGTTAAAACAGCACTTCGAATTGCATTCAGGTATAGAATAGATGTAGCACTGCTGAAATGGTTCTCACCCATCAGCATAGGAGCTGTAGCATTGTGCACCAACTGAAGTTTCCAGATCATCTTAAAAAGCCGCCCCCAGCAGCATGTGTTGCAATAATCCTTTCTTAAGGTAACGAGGGCATAAATGAGCATCTCCATGAGTGCTCCAAAAAGGGCCACAATTGGTGCACCAGTAAAAGCTACAAAAAGGCCCCTTGGTCTTGGACTCCATCTGCTGGTCAAGAAGAAGCTGTGAATCCAGGACAACCCACAAGTCATAGACCTGCTCCTTCAGGAAGAGCGTAACTCTGTCCAGAGCCAGTCTAGAGCCTGACACAAAACCTAATAGTTCCTGTAGAAGCAACTCCATCTTGCTAGGATTCCATTTCAATTGGTTTATTCCATCCAGTTCTTTACTACTTCCAGACATTGGGTATGATTTTCAGCTGCATCTCTAGCTTAGCCCAGGGTGGAGATGATGATATAGTTAGATTAGATAGATGATAGATAGATGATAGATAGATAGAAGAGAGAAAGAGAGAGAGAGAGAATGTCACTTCAAATTGACAAATGATTTTACCCAGAGGTTTCATGTAGATGTTAAAAAATGTAAGGAGAACAAAGCCTTGTAACACCCCATAAAGGAATGATGAAGAGCTCAGTCACTCATTCTCCATCATCACTGACTAGAATCACCCACTCAAATAGGAGCAGAACCACTGCAGAATGCCCCCAACATCACAAGCAGTCCAGAGGAATACTATGGTCAATGATATAAAATGCCACTAAGAGATCTAATAGGAACAGGAGGGACACATTCCCTTTATCAAAGCCATAGTGAAGGTCATCTATAAAATTGACTAGTGCAGTTTCTTTCCCATTCCTGGGTCTGAAACCCAACTGAAAAAAAATCAGGACGATCCACTTCATCTAGAAGTCTTTGCAGCTGCAATCCTCCCATCTTCCCCAAAAAAGTAATATTGAAGAGCAAGTGAAAGTTATCCAACACTATTGAACTGAGAGATTGGCTCTTCAGGAAGGGGTACATCACCATCTCTTTCAAGGTAAAAAGTACAGCCCCTTTCCTCAAAGAAGCATATATCACCTCTCAAATGCAACTGCATATGCTTCCTTTAGCTACCAGAAGGAGCCAGATCGTCATGAGTTAATCCCACAGGTAGCTGAGCTCACGCTGCCAAGAACCCACAAGTTCAAAAGAATCCCCAATAACCCAACATGATAATGCAGCAGTTACTCCACTTGTTCCTGCCAACATGGAGTTGAGGTCAGAGCAAATATGAACCATTTTGAAAGTAAAATATCTTGCAAACATTTCATACCAGCCTGAAGAAAGTATCAGTATGGTATGATCCTCCTTAAATAACTCAGTTGATAACATTCTGCTCATACAGTGAGAAGTACTGATACTTCATTGCCCTTTTGGCCAGAGTGAAGGCCCAAATCTGGGTTTGTTCTTCGGTTTGGTTGTACTCACATCACATCTTTTGCCAAAGCATTGCTCCATGGAGTTCCCTGGGATGTGCAATTTAAGACCATTTTGGTTCCTTCATTTTCTCCATATTCCAGAGATCAAAAAGGGTTCAAAGCAGAACTGCCTAATATATCAGTGGGAAAATCCTAAGTGTCTCCTAAAACCAAATGGATTCATAAACAATCTGGGGCATTGCACCTCAGTCAGTTTCCCCCACTATTGTGGAGGTTGGTGGTTCTGTCAAGCCACAAGCTAACCAGAAAGTGGATCTGACCATGACCAAGGGTTAGTCACACTATCCTCCACCGATCACAAGTCATCCGCTCTAAATTAAAAAGTAGTTCAAGCATATGCCTATCTGTGTTGGGACTATGATAAAATGCATATGGAAGCTCACCTACAGCATGACTAGACTGAACTGTCCATTTTTGAACCTTTGTGAAGATATTCAGTGATTGTTTATTACATAATTAATGATCAGCTTAATGAAAAAAGACATGCTAGAATGATGTTTGTTTGCTAACAAGACTAATGAAAACAGTCTTGCCAGAATAACATGCCATTCTGTACTAGCACTATTACATCAAAGATGGGCATACAAATGAGGCCCAGTAATCAAACACCCAAATCCTCCTTCTGATGGATGAAGATATTGTGGAATGGTGTTATCTAAAGATTATATTCCAGAGGTCAGAAAATGTCAGGATGTTTCCCTTCCAAATAGAAAGTAAAACTGTAATAACACCAGGTATGGATTAATTGAAAATTGCTGCTTTTTGTCCAACACATTGTTCTGCTGATTAGAGGAGAAAAAACTAGTTAACTGTGCTCCTCATTCAACCTTCTCTCCAATATTGTGGCTCCTGACATCTTTTCATTGGTATCATCTTGATGGACAAGAGACCCTGACTGGCCATGAATTTTTCTTACACCTGCACCTACAGATAAACTATTTTAATCATTCTTAAACAAGTTACGCAGGAAATTCAAGACAAGACATTTTTCCTGTAACTGAAAAATCACTAAGTAAATGAAAGTAACTATTATAAGTCATGTCTTGCTGGTGTGACTCATGCATGTGATGCCTGAGTGAGACTTGGAAAGGGAGTAGGAGCAACAGTCTCCATAAGAATGACTGAGCCAGAGATATCCATAAGCTCCAGACATCAGGATTCTAGCATAGACTGAATATAATAAGCAAGGTTGATGGGGTCGGGTTGGAGGAACAAAGACACACTTCATGCCAGGAAATCTATCGCAGTTCCTAGATATCAGTGGCAGCTTGCCCACCCTGGCTTTGCAGCATAATGGTCCATGGGCAGGAATGGCAGCCCATCCCTCTGGTGGCAAATTATGTTCACACAAGTACTATGGGAGTAGAAACACTGTATGGATGGAGGATATGAATAGATGAAGATTGCTGAGTGAGATTAAACAATTATCTTTCATTTGTCATTTTGAGTTTATTTTCTGTAAACTCTGTACGGGTAGATCCCCATCCTTAGCCAGTCTTATTTATGCCAGAACTGTTTCTCTCCAATCAGATCATGGAGGCCAACACTTTTAGTACAGTAATATCTTGGTTCACGAACGCTTCTGTTCACGAACAATTCGGTTCACGAACAGCACCGTTTGCAAAATTTTGCTTCCGTTCGTGAACTCTGCATCGGGTGACGAACACGACCCGCAGCCATTTTCCCTGCTGTGACACGTGGCCATGGCTTCCTGTAGGTGAGGGGGACTCTCCCTCCAAACAATAACTGCCTCCCCACCCGCCTTCCTGTCCTCCACACCAGAAGTCGCCTCAAGCAAGGTTAGTGTTCTCTCTCTTCATACTGTACTGTACTGTACTTTGTGTCATATTTTTGTGGTTTTAAAAAAAATATACATATGGTTCAGAACGGATTAACCGTATTTACATTGAACCTTATGGGAAAATTTGATTCGGTTCGTGACCAATTCGGTTCACGACCAGAGTCATGGAACGAATTAAGTTCGTGAACTGAGGTACCACTGTACTTACCTTCTCCTGTACTAACCTGCACTAACCTGAATACATAGCATCCCTCGAGCCCTATGCATCATGCTGGAGATCAACAGAGATAAGACTCTGGTTGTTATAGAGGTGGATCCACACCAATTTTCCTCTCCACCCAACACTAATAGCCAGAGGGAATCTACTATCAGCCCCAGGAAAAGATGTAGAAATTCAGGTAGGGAAGCCATGAGGCAGCAGATGCTGGTTAGATTGTCGTTACAACCCCAGGTATATACTCTCACATCCAATCACCTATAGAGCAGGAATCTGGAAGCAGTCAAGGGCTCACACAAGATCACTGTAAACTTGTCCCCCTTCTTGTAGTTGTAGCTGATGAGACACCTGAAATCCAGGTAGATAAATCTCATGTACAGGTAGCCCCCCATCCTTACCCAGTCTGAGTTATTTATGCTGGAACTGCTTCTCTCCAATCAGATCATGGAGGGGTAAGGTCTTGTTTCAGACAACAGCCTAAGGTCAAGACTTCCAGGAATACAACATCAAGAACTAGGAAACAGGCAGTTGAGATCCAAGCTTTGGAGCATACCTCCAGCAGGCCCCCTCATCCTTCGCTGCCAACTACCTAATAAAAACACTAATCCCCCAGTTACCCAACCCTTATCATATGTAAATACCTTTGCAGAGATTCAAACCTTGTAGTCTCTGTTTCCCTATGGATCCTTCTCTCACTAGGATTAGGTAAATTAGCAATGAATTACTACCTATATTCTCATTTCAGGTCTCTTCTCATGTGGACACTAAAGATCTTAGAGCTTGACCATAGCCTGGGCAAAAATGGAATGTCCCACATCCCCAAAGCATCTCCTGCAAGGAGTAACCTCCAGTAGTGATAAATGGAAAGGTATTTAATGCTCCTCTGAGAGAGTTTATTTTAAAGTTATTTTCATTTGAAAAGATGGGGTAATGTCCAAAAATCAATGAGCAGAAGATATAGAACAAAATCAGTAATACTATTCCACAAAAGTGTAGGCTTGAGGTTTCATGAAAGTTTGCATGACCCATCTGTCAGTTCAATAATGCATTCCCCAAACAGAGCAACAATAACATTACTGTCGGCCCTATGGTGTAAACAGACCAGGAAACTGACTCCACAGGATGACTACAACTATACTTTATTGAGACTATTAGTCTATTAGGCTATTAGTAACAGAATCTTGCAAGTCTGATTGTGTTTCTCCTCCCTTTCCTCTTATACCTCCAGGAGTCAGGGGGAACCTATCTGAATCTCATTCCAATTCTTTCCTGTCCCCCCCGCCCCGCCCCCCATTCCCAGCTTAATGCATACTTCTTCTGCACCTGTTCTGGAGGTTCTGGATGTCTTCTCCAAGGTCATTTCCATGGCTCCCTAGTTACAGAATTTATAAATAAGTAGAGAATAAAAAACAGAACCTACTTGAAAATTCCAGGTCTTGGTAAGCAGAAACAGGTAGGGAGATTTAAGAGAGCAAAAACAAGATAAAGTCAGAATCAATAAACATGTCGAAATTTGTCAATTATTTTCAATTATGTCTAAAATGAGATAAGAACCCATCCAGCTACAGTATGCAGATTATAGGACACTTCTCAGTGTCCAGATAAGAAGTCTGGTCTCTCTATGTTCTAGAGTGTTGCCTTCAATGTTGCTGAAATTTTTGAAAATGAGAAGACTGAGTTCACTGAACTTCAGCTGATTCCAACAGATGAAACTCTTAATGGCCACAAAGATTTTTCCCTTTTTAATTATAACATTTAAAGAGCCCCTAAAAGGCAGCACAGAGAACTTAATTCAGCTTCGCTGGAGCGGGAACACCACTTTTATAAGAAAAGTGGAAATTCCACTGTCAAAATGGACATTGAATATTGGTTTGAAATGTGTAGCAAGCCTGAAAGGTGACACTGCACATTTTGCTGGTAAGTGGAAACGTTCTTCTCTGACACAGTACTGCCATCTAGCGGTAGCCTGGAGGTGGACTTCCCAAGGTTATATTTTGTTGCTGTGATACAAAACCAAACGTCTGGTGACACCTTAAAGCCCTCTCACAAAGGGACTAACTTTTGGAATCCAAAACCAATTTCAATCAGATGGAATTAAATCAACCTTTTGTGGGACTAGATATAGCAGCAAAGGGCCCTCTAACCATAAGTCTAGTGATTATTGTTATTAAATTATTTAGTTATTAAATTTGGGTGCTGCCTGACTCTCACCAACCCTAGAGGGCTCATAAAAGAATAAAAAATGGCAAGGATGACAAAAACCAGACAGGAACTAAAGAAGAACAAACCCACACAAATCCAAAGGGTTCATGGATCTTGATTTAAAAGCCAGTGAAAACCTTTAATAAATGCCTTCTTATGGCTCCATACACTCACCAGCAATAGAAGGGAGTTTGCAGTAATAGGGACCCCTCTTGTGGAATATCCTTCCCAAAGGGATACATGCAATGTTTCTGTTGATGCATTTTTGGGCACCAGGATGAATGCCAAAGTGGCAAAACAAATAAATAAATAATTTTATTGAACATTTTTACGTAGATAAAAGATCAACATAGAAATATATGAAGAAAAGTTAGAAAGAAGTTACTTCTGATCTCCTCTGCAGCAGTTACAAACTTTTTATTCCTCCTCCCTCTTTAAGATTACATTACAGAACTTCCTTCTATCCCATAGTCAACCCTTTTTTCAATCAACAGATCCATAAATCACCATTTCACTTTTTTCCATTTACAGCAAAAAGTCCATAAAAGGTTGCCAGTCTTTCATAAAGGTACTTATTGTTTTATCCCTGACCGGACAGGCCAGTTTTGCCATTTCTGCTAATTCTGCCATCTTTACAATCCATTCCTCCACTGTGGGTATTTCAGGGTTTCTCTATCATTGTGCGTATAGTGGTCTTGCTGCAGCTACCATATATCTTCTAAGTCTTTTCTAATTGGTTGTCCATAAGTCCCAGTAAAAAAAAGTTCTGGCTTCATCTTAATATTAATTTTTAAAATTCTCTGCATCATCATCATCATCATATGTACTTGTAACCAATTTTATTTGTTTTTTGCTTTTTCACAAGTCCACCATGTCCTTTCATATTTTTTCACATTTCCGGCATTGACCAGATGTACCTTTATACATCTTAGATAATTTCTCTGCTGTCATATACCAATGGTATATCTTTTTATACAAATTCTCCCTTAAATTATAACACAATGTAAATTTCAATCCTTCTACCCACATTCCTTCCCATTGATCCATCTGTATATTATAACCAAAGTTCTTAGCCCATTTAATCATGCAATCTTTAACCTGTTCTTTTTTTGTTTCAACTCTCAGCAAAAATTTATACATTTTTGCAATCACATGTTCATCATTTGTACATAATGCAGTCTTATATTGTTCAATTCCAGTTACCTTTTTTCTATATTAATATATTCTTTCTCTCAATTGTGCATATGAAAACCATTGAAAACTATATTCCTCAGCAGTCAACTGTTCTCTTGACTTCATCTTGTTCTCCATATTCCTATACTAAGAAATCTTGATATTAACCATTTCTCTTTGCCTGTTTCTTTTCTATAAAATGCTTGTTGTATTGAGACCAGTAGAGGTATTTTCTGCACAACCTAGGTTTACATTTATTCCATATTCTCAATATATCACTTCTCAAATAATTTTTAAAATCGGTGTAAACTTTAACTTTATTATACCATAAAAAGCCATGCCAACCAAACCTCAGGTTATGTTCTAATTCTATCATTGTCCTATTTCTCAGCAGCACCAATGACAGTATCTTCTTAACCTTGGCTGATCTGGGAAGGGCAATGGGCTTGGCCTTGGTTAGTATTTGGGTGGGGGGCAGGTATCTGAAAAATCCAAGGGGGTAGCATATCCTGGGACATTAAAAACAAAGAAAACATCATGGAAGAAGGAAGAGCTAACCTGTTCCACTTTATGGCCAAGAAAACTGCATGGATATGTCCATGAGATCACCAGAAGTTCAACTCAAAGGGGATTTCACTTAGTGACCTTTTCATCAGAAATGTGTCAGAATTTTGGGCATACAATGTGTTCACAATCATTTTAAATGGCTGTTCAAAAGCAGTAAAATGAACTCAGCATCTCATCTCACTGAATGCCCAGTTTATCCTTGCATCTTTGCAAGGATATGCAAAAAGCATATTATCTGCTTTTACTTTTAAAAAATGACATTTTCCAAAGTTAGTAATCACCAGCCTTCATGGCATTTTTAATATTGGGGTTTATTAACAACAAAGTCAGCTACTTTTGGAAGGTGGCTCACTTGGCTTTTCTGAAGCATACCAGAGTTATATCCCCCAAATTAGACAGGCTAAAAAAAAAGAAACAGGTGGAACTAGGACAAAATCTAAATCGTATTTAATTCAAATGTAATTACTGTAGTATTAAATAGAATTAAAGGTCATTAATATGACTTCATACTTTCCCCTTCTGCCATCTCACATTATACTTTAGACGAATGGCTCTGGGGATTGCAGGGAGAGCACAGGTTTATGTATCCCCCAATTTTCAGATGTGTCAATTCAGCTCAGAAAAAAAGTCCACATTACTAGAAGTAGCAAATGCCATGCTCCACTAGCTGTGTCTAGCAGCTTTTAGCTCATTCTTGGTCTTTGAGGATGTTTATTCTGAATCTCACTCCAGCATCATCTTCACTGCTCCCAAGACTGCATTTTTGACCCCTTGCATATACAGACCGTATGCAGGAGGGGACAGGGAAGAGTGGGGCATCCTTTCTGGGTTCTGATGGCTTTTCCTGTTGAGAATGTTCCAGACAAACCTCCAAATTATTTTCAAGCTCTTATTTAACCGAAGAATCAACATCTAGCCACAGACCTTCTTTTATCTGATAAGTGTTATAAGCAACTCAGCATTCCTAACAATACATTTTTAAAAAATTGGGTAAAGACTGCTGGTATTACTTTATCTTCAGTTACAACTGCTGAATCACACAATTCAAGTAGCTACCCTTTTAAAAATTGGCCACTTATTGTATTTTCAGTATTTTGTCAATGTGTGTTGAATAACTACTATTCCTTTATCTGAGAATACAATATTCTTTCAGCCTGTTAGGAAAGGAAAAATAAAACCAGATTCATCAGAGTTGGATTATAATATGCTCCTTTAATTAATTTCTCAATATTCTGGTAGCATTTTCTGGAATATATTGGAAAAATGATTTGTTCTATGGATGCCAGATTAATATGGAGGAATTTTAAATGCAAGAATCATGTCCCTGTCCTTTTTCAAGTTAGATTTACCATAATGGATTGCTACTTGTTAAACATAGCTAAGCTCAGCTTAGCTTTTGCTAAGAATATGACATATAACACAAAAACATCTAAACAGTTATTATAAATGTATAAGCAAATGACCAACACAAAATACAGTGGTACCTCGGTTCACGAACTTAATTCGTTCCGCGACTCTGGTCGCGACCCGAATCAAATTTTCCCATAAGGTTCAATGTAAATACGGTTAATCCGTTCCGACCCCAAATTTGGTCGCCAACCGATTTCTGGTCGCAACCCGAGTCAAATTTCCCCATAAGGTTCAATGTAAATAAGGTTAATCCGTTCTGAACCATATGTTTTTTATTTTTAAACCACAAAAACATGAAACAAAGTACAGTACAGCACAGTATGAAGAGAGAGGACGCTGACCTTGCTCGAGGCAACTTCTGGCGTGGAGGACAGGAAGGGGGGTGGGGAGGCAGTTATTGTTTGGAGGGAAGTCCCCCTCCAAAGGGACATCGGGGAGATCTCCTTCAGGGGTTTCCTCTCTTGTCTCTTAGCTGCAGGCTCAGTTCTGGGAAAAACCTGTCTAAAGTCAGTTGTTTTTTCCTGCGCTGCATAACCCTCCGGAAATGAGAGACCACATTATCATTCATCAGATTCAACACTCTGTTCGTTACAGTTATGTTGGGGTGGTGCTTCTCAAAGAAGTCCTGGCACGCATTCCATTTTTCCATAATGGATTTAATCTCGGCACTGCTCACCTCCTCCCTGTCTTCCTCTTCCTCAGTGGAATGCTCCTCACCAAGCGCTTTCTGCTGCTCACTCTGGAGCTTAGCAAGTTCTTCCGTGGTCAGCTCCTCCTTATGGTCCTCAACAAGCTCCTCTATGTCTGCACCATCGACAACCAGACCCATAGTCTTGCCCATGGACACAATCTCCTCCACTACCTCTGCATCAGACCCTTCACGGTCACGTTCAGTGACACATTCTGGCCACAGTTTCCTCCAGGCTGAGTTTAAGGTCCAGCAGGTGACATCTTCCCAGGCTTTGTCAATGAGGCCGATGCAGTGGAGGACATTGAAATGTTTCTTCCAAAACTCTGCCAGAGTCAAGGATGTTTCCTCAGTGACATTGAAACACCTGGTGAAGAGCGCCTTTGTGTAGAGCTTCTTAAAGTTGCTGATCACTTGCTGGTCCATGGGCTGCAGGAGAGGTGTCGTGTTGGGGGGGAGGAACTTGACCTTTATGAAGTCGTATTCGGCATCCATATCGTCCACCAAGGATGGAGGGTGTGCCGGGGCATTGTCCATAAGAAGAAGGCACCTTTCAGGCAGCTGGTTGTCGGAAAGATATTTTTTAACGCTGAGTGCGAACACCTCGTGCAGCCATTCCATGAACAACTGCCTTGTGACCCACGCTCTCGCATTGGCCCTCCACATGACAGGCAGTCTGGCCTTGTTCACATTCTGTTCCCTGAACGCACGAGGGGTCTGGGAATGGTACACCAGTAGCGGCTTAATCTTCAGGTTGCCGCTTGCGTTCGCACACAGCAAAGGGTCAGTCTGTCCTTCATGGGCTTGTGCCCTGGCAGTGCCTTTTCCTCCTGCGTGATGTAGGTTCTGTTTGGCATCTTCTTCCAGAAGAGCCCCGTCTCGTCGCAGTTGAACACTTGCTGAGCGACGTATCCTTCCACCTTCCTGAATTCCTCAAATTCCTTCTTGTAGGCTTCTGCAGCAGCCTTGTCAGAACTGGAAGCCTCTCCATGTCTTGCCACATTGTGGATGCCACTTCTCCTGCGGAATTTCTCAAACCAGCCTCTGCTGGCTTTAAATTCCTCACTTGCTGCGCTGGTAGAGGGGTTTTTCTGCAGTAAATCACTGTGCAATTTCCTGGCTTTTTCACAGATGATAGCTTCACTCACGCTATCACCTGCCAGCTGTTTCTCATTCAGCCACACTAACAAAAGTTTTTCCACCTCTTCCAGCACTTGTGGTCTCTGCTTGGTTAACATCGTTACTCCTTTTGCCACATCAGCTTCTCTGATGGCATCTTTATTCTTCAAAATAGTCGAGATTGTCGACTTCGCCATCTTGTACTCCGAGCCCAGATCAGTCACATGAATACCACGATCATGCTTTTCTACAATTTCCTTCAATTCAATAGTTATTTTCTTCAAACCCTTATTCTGACCAAGCTTGCTCTGCACCTTTTTCGGAGCCATGCTAACAAGCACACCAAAAAGCTTCACAGGACGTCTGTTTGCCACCGCGATCTCGCCTACAGGAAGCTGCAACCACGTGTCACGGGAGGGAAAATGGCCACGTATCCTGTTCGTCACCCGATCCGGCGTTCGCGACCGGAGGTAAATTTTTGCAACCGGAGCTGGTCGTGACCCGAATTGTTCGTGAACGGATGCGTTCATGAACCGAGGTACCACTGTATATCTCAACTTTTGTGACAATCTCTCAGTTTCGAGTGTGATACAAAGGTTGCCTCTAAAGCATCTGGTAGGTTGATGCCATACTGAGAAACCAAAATAAAATTCATTTCACTTTCTAAAAGAAGCCTCTTCCATATAATTCTTTTTGTATATTGATGTAATTGCTGAAAAACAGGCACATCTTTATTTTTCAACCAAAAGTGATTAGGAAGATGGATTCAGCTGTTAGATTGGTTTTGCAAATCGGATTATTTTGGGCAGTCCATGACATCAGAGATTGGGCAAAACAAGAGTAAGTATTCCCTCAAAGTCTGACTTTCGCCTATCCTCTGCATTCTATAAAACTGAGGACAGTGCTTAGGAAAGGAAAAGAAAGGAAAAAAGTTAAGATATGCATAACCATATCCTAAGTAGAAACCCAGATGATTCTCTCCAATGAATTCTGAAAACATAATGAAATTTGAGATCTTATGCAAGCTGGTAGCAAATAGCTAATTAACTTAGAGTGAATTGTTTTTATCTGAAATTCTGTGTAATTATTGGTCACTTGTTCTTGCTATATACTGTAAATTCCTTTTTATATTTACTTATTTGGTTTAAGATGGATTAAAGTTCTATATTTCTGGACTTTGAGCAGGAAGAACCAAAGCATCCTTTTCTTTTCAATTTTTCTAAGAGCTGGTGAAGAGAGAAGTCCTCGATAGAGGGGCAAGATACTCCACAAGTGGACAGACTAGGGTGTCAAAACAGTTATCCTTATTATCATGACCTTTCAATGGAAATCCTTGGAATAACTGTTCTACCAACTGGGTTTTGAAATTACCAATCTTCCAAGCTCATAATAATCTTTAATACAGATTCTCCTCTTGTGAATCTCATCATCATCATGTCTGTCTAAATAAGCCTCACTGAGAATCTCTATGTTCTTCCCCTTTAACACTTATAGATCGATTCCAGAAAAAGCTAGGGAATTATTGAACTCTATATAAAGGTTATGCTCTGGTTTTCTGGGGATCTAAAATGATATATTATCAGAATGTTGGTGCTACTCACCTCCATTTCTAATACTCAACCAATACTATTGAGATCACAGTCCTTAGTTTCCTGAACACCTCAAGTCAAAGGTATAGTGAGTAAGCAATTCATTTAAACAGATGTTGTTCAACATGTTCTGGCTGTGGTTATTCTTAAAGGACTGTGTTTCCAGGCTGTGGGTGCTGCTAGACTTTGTCTTCACTCCTGATACCAAGTAGCCTTCAACTCAACTGTCGTCCCAATTAATTTCAGAGATTTCTCAAAAGACAGAAAAAGAAAACTAGCTTAGGATAACCAAACAGCTGCAGCAATAATGCTTGCCTTATTTAAAGCAAAGTATGGATCATTGTAGCAAGAGGTTTAATTCTGCTCCTTGGGCAGCAGCAGATCACCTATTATTGGATCTGCCTATATTTTTAGTAAATACCAATAATTAAGTGATATTCTTGACCACTTGAATTTGGCATTTCAAATGTTTTGTTAATTCTCATTGTTTCTTTCCCTTTCTAGTCCAACTCAATATTGTTGGCCTCTCTGAAGATCTGCTTACTATAGCTCTGGTTTTCATACGTCTCTTGTGAACAGGAAATATTCTGGAGCTAATAAGAATATTAGCTACAAATGTTTTGTGGCTCTCTACAAAAGAGAGCTATAAAAGTTCTCAGACATTTGCTCTAAAATTGTAATATTTAAAACTGAGGAAAGTTTAGAAACATTATACAAAGTTATTATTTAATGAATAACAAGTTTGAAAATGTTGGGGTTTGGTTGTTGTTAGGAAATTTACTTTAAATTTAACTGGTGCATAACAAATACTTACAAAGTAAGGCAGCAAAGATACATATATTTGTAAAAAGTAGTTCTTAAAGTTGGGATGAGGAAAAATTTGAAGGCAGCTATAGAACAGAAATAACACTAAAAAGCAGATCCAAGAGTGGCTCAGTGAATCCATACTGAAGCTGAAAGCTTTGAGTAGGAAGTTTACTGAAGAGTGCGCTACCTCAAGTAACTCTAGGACCTGTTTTTAAGTTCTGGTCTGAAATGTATTATTGTTAAAATTTGATTTAATACTTTGCAATTATTTCAATCTGTTATCAGAATCATCTGAATTAAAAGCATGCAAACCTTTTGACTTCTATCATACTCGATACTCAGCTCAATATTCTCTTACCCCACCTGTTCTGCCCCCCACAATTTTAGTCAATGGAGGGTCTTGCATGAGCAAGAGAATTCTGTACTATTATTTTGGAAATCAGTTACTGATTCATTCCTATAATAGTTACCAAAAAGTATCACTCAGAATGCATTCTAGAAGAATAGAGACTTCTTCTTTTGAATCCACTCCAACCCGTGTCTGCAGTCAAGAAAGGGAATTACCCTGAAGTTGATTGATGCTGTATTAGCTACATTGGGATACTATTTTATAATTAAAAAACACTTCTGCCACACCTCCAAAATCAGTCACATTCTATGAATTTTTGCATCCAATATCTCTGCTTAAAACTCTAGGTGTCTCAGTAAAGTTCATCCCATTCTGCTGAAAAACAAGCAAAAGATATAACTGTGTTCCCCATGCCAGCCTAAAGGACAGGCTGGTTTTTCAAATATTGTTCCAGATCAAACTATCTTAATAGTACTTATATCAGACTAAACTGTTTCCAAAGTCCCAGATCAGTTCCTCAAATCTGAACAATTAAGCATTTCCATATCTCCATTAGGATTCTTAGAATGTAATGAAATAGTGAAACTATGTCTGCCAAGGCAGATAAAACAGGAAAATACTTATACCTCACAAGAATTTATGTATTCTTTATAGTACTGTATTTAAATATGATTTTGACTTATCCAGGACCTGTTCTGCAGAATACTATAGAAACATATTTTTTCTTAAATTTTATAATACAGCAAAACTGCAGTCTTTGAAAAATCAAACCACATAAGGGTGATTAACATTTTATTAACATAAACAGTTTATATTAAAAAAAAACTAATAAAAAGTAGGAAAAGAAAAACAATAAACATTTCAGATGACACTCTACTGAGCAATTGAATGCAACATTCAAGATCCAACACTAGAATCTCTGTACAGATGTTATCTCTTCCCTTCTCCTACCTACGGATAGCCACTGCACGACCTCCAGAACAAGCTATGGCATGTGTGGAATGCAGTGCCAGCCAATCCCAGCAATAAATTGTATTTAAGGCTTAACACCCCTCAAATGTAGGATTCTGAAACTCAGTTGAAACAAAGGCAGTTAACATGAGACATTCTGACAACTTTCACGCCATATTCCTGGAAATACGACCTCCTACATTTCAAGAGAAACTCACATAAAAGACATCCATGGGATGAGTTTTTAGAAAACATGGTTTTATTTTAATTCTGGGTACATTTTTAAACACTTTTACTACAAAACATCAGAACAGACTGAAATGTAAACTATCAGAATGCACAACACAGCCATGAAAAACATTTATTTTGTAACTGTAACCAGCAGAACTAGAGAGAACCTGAGGAAAAAAGGGATTTCAAGAATTCTTCAGTTTTCAAGCAGGTGATGATCTTCAAGTTGATCCAAGATATATGGATACGAGCTTACATTAGAGATTACTTTTCTGGCCTGAAATAAGATATGTGGTTGTTTATATTAAAATGCAAATCTCTCACAACGTTTTCTAATTACGCTAGTTCTCCCACATAATCATTAGGCAGTAAAAACAGAATTTATAGCTGTTGCTCTAATGTTAATTTATATCCAATTATCTGTAACAATTAAAAGTAAACATGCACTCAAAATGCTATCATCTGAGTATACATCAGTCTCATCTAAAATGTTTCTAATTTGAATGCAAATATTTTATGGATATGCACTAAACAGCAAGACATTTTCTCACTCATCAATTAATTTACATCAGAGGAAGGGCTCCTTCAAGTAATATATTGCCTTTTCACCATCCTGAATTTTTTTTTAATCTGTTTTTTAATCCTGTATGTTCTAATTACAATTTATAAGCCATTTTTCAGCAAGGTTTTACTAGGCAAATTATATATTTCAAGCAAAAGAAAATAGAATGATGACAAAAATCTTCAATAGGCTCTTCCCTTGCTTGTTTTCTCTTATGCAAACCATGCCCATATATTCCAAGTAAAGGCGCAGTGAAACTGCTAGTAGGAAAAGTTAAGATCATCTCTCAAATTAATTTGGAATTTCCAGGGATGTCCACATTTATGGAATTTCCCTTCTGATTAACATTTGGCCGATTCTTGAGATTTTCAGATGTGCAAAAGAGAAAAATCTTTTATATTTAGCCAAGCATTTAATCTTTTCCCAAGTCTGCATGAAGCTGACTGCAAAGCTCATTTATACTGTAGAGCTATTCTCCTCCCATGCAGGAAGCGTACATAGATCAAAAGGTGATTAAAACCATGCTTCTTTTCTAAATTTGTCACTTCTGTTAGTCGTTCTCTCCACTCTTTTTGCATTTACAATACAGAGAGATAAATCTTTAAATAAATCTTAGTGGTTTCTAAGCTATCCAAGGTATAGTGACAAACAGTCTTTGCAAGCTCAAAAAGTCACAAGGGTTTCTTCCTGGATAATTAATTGCCCCATAAACATACTTCCTAGTTGTGGAAGTCCTGGAAAGGCACAGAAGTATATGTGAAGGAGTTTGATAACTCAGGATTATCACCCAATAATCTCTGTCATACATTAATTACTTAATTACATGTATCACAGCAGGTAGCAGCACCTAGAGAGCCTTAGCTGATCTTCAAAAAAGCTAAGCTTGGTCTGACCTCATTAGTTCCTGGAAAGGAGAACAGTAGGAAATCCCAGGACTGTAGACTAGCCTGAGAAGTCCAACCAAACACACCCAGCCCCGCCCCAAAGATGGTAATGGAAAATCACTTCCATACTGTTGCCAAAAAACCCACATGGAGGCAAACTTGACTTGAGGGAGACTTAAACTTTTATCCCCATCCAGCTATTCTACCTTTATGCCTGCACTAAAAAAATACCTTCTTTCAAGATCTGTGCAAACAAGATGAGCTTTATAGATTGTATTAACATACATATAAGAGCTCTTGTTTTGTTATATTAATCTTGTCATTAAAGTAGTTTTGAGTTATTTGGCTTGTGGCTCCATCTTATGGTGAATCTTTGAAATATTTCTAGCAATATACAAACTATAATAGGCTAAATTTACTACAAAGCTGCTGATTCACCTTTACTCTCCTTTTTTACTGTAATTTTCACAACATTTTGCACAATAAATATTTCTCCCCAATATTCTGAAGGCATTTTTTTTCATTTCTCATTGAATTAAAACAGAACAATTAGATTGCTCATGGGCTATGAAAGCCTGCTGCCCAAAGACAAAACTGTAGGGGAGAATGAAGCAAGCACGGTAGTCTATTTTATAAATATATTAGAAAATGTGATTTAAAAGGCTACAAATCCAATAAATAAAATGAAACAAAATCAAGAATTTGTGGACTACTTTGTACTGTAATCTTATTAGATCTTGTGTCTTAGAAATAGGTCCACAGATTAATGTTCTTTTTCAGAACATTAATCAAAAAGTGTTTGGAGGAACAAAAGAAAAATACTGAGAATCCATTTTCTGTGCTAGAAATTTAAACTGCATATGAAGGCTGGTGTGGATCTTCCGGGTTGTGTGGCCGTGGTCTGGAAGTTCTGTTTCCTAACGTTTCGCCAGCATCTGTGACCGGCATCTTCAGAGTACAGGAGCACAGACAGGAGCAGTTCTCTCTGTGCCCAGCACAGCACAACCCGGAAGATCCACACCAGCCTTCATATGCCGGCCGTGAAAGCCTTCGACAATACATTAAACTGCATAAATTGGGGGTTTGAGGAATTGGAAGATTTTCTCAATTACTTGAGGGGAAACTACTAACACAAGAGGAGAAGGATAGGATGGAGATAATTAAGATTAGTAACAAGCCCCACATTGCAAGTTAGGATTAAAAAGAAGTTGTGGGTCTGAAAAGACAGCAGAATACTCATAAGCAGAGTATCCAGACATAGTCACGAAGAAATCAATGGGACTCAAGCTAGTCATGAATTTACATCCTTTGATTCAGTGAGTCTAAAACCAGATCTAACAAAATATTTTTCCTACCTTTTCCTTTTAGCTGTGTGAAGAGGATGACACATTCTTTATTCCAGAGATTACGTATATTGTATATATTCCCTACAATTAAATAGTTTCCATTATAGAACAAACAATCCATGTTTCATAAATTCAGAAATAAACTGTACCATTATTTAGTCAGATCACAATTGGACATTCCTCCTAAGTCTTTCACTACTAAATGACAAAACCCTTCTAAACTCAATTTAATTTACTACACAGAAATAATCCTTTTTTTTTTTAATGAACTACCTATCATCAAGTATTCACACTTATACCTCCTGGTGTCCTTGCTGTTTGATATGTAAATTACTGAATGGGATAAAGAATTAGAGATTCCTATTTTGCTTAGATTATGGAGAAGAGGGGTTAACGTCAATACCAAAATCTTCAATAGACCTTGGATTACATCTTCTCTGGCCTCACTGGATTCCACATTGTTTTTACAGAAAAGGCTTCAGTAAGAATTCATGTTAATATTCTCAGCTATTCATATTATTTTGAACTATATTCCTCTTCCTATTTTGTGGAGCCTTTCTTGACTAGGCTGCAAAAAAGAAAGTTTGGAAGGAAAGCTGAAACTTCCAGCTGAACCTACAGGGTAAGAGTGGGGGTGGGCCCCTTCCAGGTGGCTGAAAGGCTTAAGTAAAAGGCTTAAAATACAGAAGTTTAAAACATTTTTGAAAGAAACCCCATTCGTGTCAGTGAACTGAGAAGAATTCATCTTTTGTCTGGCTGTAAAACCTTCAAGCAGCAAGAATGTGGTAGACTAGCATTCCTTTCAAAAGAACATTCATCCTAATCTCTTCTCATATTCCTTTCAATTGTGTCCCCAGAGCAAAGGAGAAAACAGTGACCTTCATACTTTTATAATGGATGTTTTTAAAAGCTTTTTGAAGTTAATAGGGTTGTGCAATGGTTTGGATTTGGTTCCAAAAAGATGCTTCCAAAGAAAGTTTCAAGTGTACACATAGCACCTCTCTGCAACTCTTTTAAACAGCCGTGTCTTTTCCCAGCTATAAGCTATATACAAAAACCCTGCTCCAAGTCCTGGTCTTGAAGTACAAGAAATTTAAACAAGATAGAAAACATTTTTTGTTTCAAGTATGGAACAATTTAATCTCACTTGCAATGTTCTGAGTTGGTTGTGTTCTAAAAGAACAATACTCTAAACAATTTAGATGTTCTGTTAGATGGAAACTCAGAAAGTTTTGAATATTCTGGCCTTAAGAGGTTGCTATAAGAAACAACTGATACATGATACCACAAAAGATGCACTGATTTAAAGAGCTCCAAACAGGAGTTACGTTCACATTCCATGTGAATCCAAAGCCCTGCATAGTCCTAAAAATATTCTTTGGCAGATTTTCTTGTAAGCAAATTGACTTACAGCAGATATAATGGACTGTCTCAGTATCTCCTCTTATGGCCTAGGAGCCAAAGTAAGGAAACAAGCAGCCTAGTTCTTCGTTCCCATTGCTTCCTGTGACTAGAACACTCAAATCTTTCCTCAGAACATCTAAACTGTTTAGAGTGTTGTTCTGACAGAACACAACCAATTCAGAACATTCCAGGCGAAATTCTTTGTACATTTTCAAGAAATGACGTGGCACCAGGTAGATTCTAATCCATGCCTGTTCCTATGTCTTGTGTGAAGAGACAGAGAAGACAGACGCACCCTTTAGGCAGAAAGTACCCATCTTTGTCCTTCACTGAAGACCCAGAAGGAATAGGGAGAAACAGTTAGCTACTTGTAGTTTCTCATGGAACAGAGGCCATGGCTCTTAATCACACAAACATGCACAATGCATGCTTCTAGTACCACTAAAAAAATAAAATTATTTTATTAAATGCTCACACTTTCTTTTTACTTTAGCCATCTCTAATATGAAAAATATCAGTTCACTTACCTGGTGGAATAAAAAAATAATTTCCAGCAGTCAGACAATAGTTTTGATCATACAGCGTTAAAAGAAGTTTACCACAACTAATGTGAAAAACCTTGAAAAATGAAATTCATAAGCATAATTTTAATAGCATGAACAGTTTATTCTCTGGCAACATAATGATAGCAAATAATTTTCTTTGAATCTTAAGTCTGTCTACATAAAAATGAGAAGATCTGCCACACTGGTTGTACTCCAAACCCAAGTTTGATCTGTCAGATCTAGGAATAATATCACAGAATCCTACACCTAATAATACTAAGGGACGGTAATGAATGTCTGCTCTGGTGACATGCATCATTTTGTTGACTACTGAAACATTATATTCAAGTGTTTTGTACTTTATTCCAGATACCTTGGAAACTAGGAGTGCCAAGTAAATTTTGTACTATACTCACTCTAATACATCATAGTCCTAATGTTTTCCACTCATTTTCAGGAGGGATCAAGCAGTAGCTATTCCTTAAAAATAACAAGAGCAGCCTATCACCAGAGTATGAAGGATACCGGACTTGATGTATTTAGAAAGAAAATAAGTATTTTATGAATCTGTGAATTCTCCTGTAAAGCAACATTTAATGCATTATATCTTTCTCAACAGCACACCAGGGCCCCATGTTTTCCACCATTCCTGATAGGAAGAGTAGTACAATAGTTCATTTTGGGATATGTTAATTGGTCTCAATTTCAATGAACAAATTCATGACTATGCACCCTAAGCAAGTTAGAATTTGATGATGGCAGATATTAGACTCCTATTTCCCATCTGACCCATCTATTTACAGAGAACCAAGATGCTTACTTCCCGTGCATCCTCTTTTATAAGACACAAATAAGCTAATGGCCTTCCTCTCTCCCATTGTGCATTTGAGGCAAATTCTTACGGTCCTGTGCACAAATGCATTCCCTAGGTTGGTTGGGATTTGGGCAGAAATTTGGTAACCATACCTCCTATCCTCCATGAAGCTTAAGAGTTGATTTTTGACATGAAGCCCTTCTTCTTCTCTAGGAAGCAGAACTGAGAAAGGAGGGATTCCCTCCACTAGATCTCAAAGTCTAAGCTCTGCTTCTGAATAGAAGGGGAATTAACCATTTCCTGTTAGCCCCATCAATGACGAAGAATATAACAATACTTCATATTCAGGTAGCCCTCGCTTATTGACTGCCTCATTTAGCGACCATTTGAAGTTATAACAGTGTAAAAAAAACAGCTTTGCAACCAGTCCTCGCATTTACAGCTGTCACAGCATCCCGCAGTCACATTAACGCCCTTTGGGTGCTTTGCAATTGGTGTGTATTTATGACCATTGCAGCATCTTGCAATCATGTGATTGCCATTCATATGCTTCACAACCGGCTTTCAACAAGCAGAGTTAGTGGAGAACGCAGAAGTAAAATTGCAAGTCATGGTCACGTGATGTCTCACTTAATGATTGCAGTGATTCACTTAACAATCAAAAGAGAAGTGATAAGCCAATTGTGTTCACGTGATTTTACGCTTATCGACTGCAGTGCTTAGCACTGGAGTTGCCAGCCTCAATTGTGGTCACTAAGCAAGGACTACTTGTATTTGGGTCCCCACAATCTCAATACTACATTCTTGCCAGAAGAAAAACAGTACAGTAACTCCTGGATTAAGGACATTTTGCAAAAACCAGGCAGGTCCTCTTTGCTTAAAAATTAGTGCACTGACAGATGTCAAGCTCCATTTCACAAGTCAGAAGGGGATTTCAACAGTTTTTAATAGATCAAAAGGTTATTCATATAAACTCCAGTTTCTAATATTTTGACAATGTGAAAATTTGCTCTTCCCCTGAGGATGAGGATGCAGGAAAAAAGAATAAGTATCTTGAGTAAATTTCCTATGATGGACCTCTCTACCTCTACTGCATTCCACAGAATCAATACAATGGAGACTCCAAACATTACATTATGATAGAAAAGAGTTTTATTTTAAAGGAAAAAAATAAGCTGCTACTGTTCCAAGGAGGTAAATCTATAGGTAATGAATTATTAATACAGCACTAGACACTTATAAAGATGAAAAGCTACAAAGTTAATACACCATGCAGTGCAAATGTTAGTGGGAATACTTTGCTCATATTCTTGTTCCCAATTTGAGTTATTCATTAACTCTGCAGATTTTTTTGACTTGTAAATGAAATGGGACAAAAAAGAATTATCAACATGTTCTAAGATGTCTCCTCTGTCCAGAGGAGCTGCAAATATAGAGAGAGAAAGAGAGAGCAAGAGCACAGAGGAGCAGACAAAGAATTTTCAACAGAAAGGAACCTTCTGAGGCTCATGATTTGTTGATCTTAAAGATGCAATATAGATTAGCTTTCATAAGTTATATTTTATATTACATGCTGCTAAATGTGAAGATTACATTTTTGCAAAAGCATTTCAATTTTTGGCTGTTAATATGAACAGAGCAAAATTTCCAGTGGCAACTATTATCTATTACAATGTTTGTGTACCTATCTTTACTTATAATCTCATGGTCTGAGAATATTTTATAAATGAACACCATTTAGAACTAAGCAAAAAGAACAGTTGAACTCAGGGAGTCTATGTCATAAAGAAGGTTATTTTCAGCTCAAACAGTAAGTTATATCAATACACAACAAACACATCTATTTTTTTCTCTGTGATTAA
This sequence comes from Liasis olivaceus, assembly GCA_030867105.1. Lineage (NCBI taxonomy): Eukaryota > Metazoa > Chordata > Lepidosauria > Squamata > Pythonidae > Liasis > Liasis olivaceus. The sequence continues at coordinate 66,064,298 of CM061351.1, forward strand.
TTGCTCAGAGCATCCTTCCTGAATGAAAGAAGGAAGGATGTTACAACCCATGCAGAGAGTCAAACTAAGAATACATAATTCTGCTGTGTCTGCATCAAGGATCAAAATTATTAGCCCACAGTAGTGGAAAGAAATGAGGCCAAAGCAATAAATATGTAGAAAGGAATTCAGCAGCCTTGTCTGTCAAAGTTCAAAAGAGGCATATTTCATATAACACATTTAAATGGCATAGCACAAGTTCCAAAATTGTTGCCCTATATATTCTTAACATACTTAAAAATGCGTGAAATACTTAAATAAGGGTCAGTGATATAAGATTGGAAGAAAAATAGTTAATCCCTGCTCTATGAGGAAGAATGATAACTGGTTAGAAAGTACTGTAATATTAAATATTAATCTTGCAAATACAAATTATTCCATCCTGCAAAGAAAATAAATAAAATAAATACTTACCAATGTGTCTGTGTGGGAATACTGATATCCCTTTTCTTTTAATGGCTTTAATATCATTTTTCCAACAGAAAAGGAAGGTGTACTCAGGTATTTATAAATGGACACTGCTTCATTACCGATGAAAAACACGTGTGAACTACCATTGTTCACGCATTCTGTTATAAAATCAGAAAATAACATGTAATACTCACAGGAGAAGGAAATATTAGATAATATATACTGCATTCTCCGGGTTTTACTCATAGGCAAGAACTTGTTTACATTTTCACAAAATAATCACATAGGAGCCATATGCACATACTGTATCCTAGGCAATTATCAAAACTGCAGGGTGTATGATATGTAAAGTTAAGAATATCGTATACATAGAAGAAGTTAAGATTCTGCCTTGGTATATTGTGTGGGAAGTTATACTCTACAGTGATTATACAATTCTTGAGTGTACTGCAATAATGACTGCACAAAATTTTGCAAAGCTCATGGAAAATGTCATTGACTTGCCTGCTGAAGGTGGAGTGTAAGGTCATCATCTTCTAAGTTTTGACAGTAGATTGGCAGGTGAGGGAAGAGGAGATATTTGTGCCATAGTGAGTAAAGAGGCCAATACAAGAGGATATGGGAGATAGTTTTGACTTCCCTCAGTGGGCATGGCAGAGACATGTTTGTAGAAGAGTGCCATTAAATCAACCTTCTAGGAGCAGAGATGATAGCTCATAATATTTGGCCAAGATAAAAGTTCTGCTAAATGGTGGCTGAAGGATATCTGAAGAATAGGAGGCTGCCAGAAAAAAGTTTAGTGGCAAGCTCAGCTATATACATTTGAGTCAGAGCAAAGGTCTTTCTAAACGTATGTGTTGAATTTTGTTTCACTTCTGATGGGTTTGTCAAAGCCAAGTGCATTCAGATAGCGTAAGGACACTGCAGTTATTCTCTTAAATGGTCTGGATATGTAGCTGCCACAATGGATCAGGAAAGCCAAAGAACTCTTAAATTAAATTAATGTAAGTCAATAATTCAAGTGACTGAGCTGAGTTCAGAATTCTACAGACATCAGGTCAGCTTCCAGCCTTAGAAAGAGGACTGGGTACAGATCAGGGCACACCAAATAAAGCCCTTAGGAATTTCAACTGAACTGTCTCATAAGGGGCCTCAGAGTGGTATTTATAGACCTGCCTTCCACAGTTTAGGTGACTCATCACTTTTGCTTTGTATATTAATTGCTCCTGGGACATGATTATTGAGGTTTCATCTCACAAATGCAAACTGATGTTTTCATAGCTCTGAGCTTTCAAGGCTCCCATTCTTGTCTGATCTTTTCAGATGCTGATGCCAAAAAGAAAACCTTGAGATATTTAAACGACTTGACATTTAAATTTTGATATAAAATTATTTGTTTTCTGCTAATGCCATCAATTTTCCAAGAGTGGTGGCATGACACAGCATTTCTGGAGAACATAAATCATTTTATTTTAGGTTAGTTGATGTCAAGGTCATTACCTCTGCAATGGGGCACAAGGGCCCAAATTTTCTTATACATATTATAATGATTTAAAAAGAATGGCACATCATCTACACAGAAGATCAAGACAACTCTGTTGGCTATTGCAGTTGACTGTAATTCAGGTCTTGACAGACTTTCACCCATGGATGTTGGTATACGACCCAGTTTCACCCCTTGCTGAATGGGCATTGTGGCAGTAAGAACAGGGTACCAGTCAAAAATGCATGGCATTATTTTCACAGAACTTCAAGATCAGAGAAAGAAGTCATTCACTGTATCAAAGAAAAAGACTGCACTCAATATATTTCTGGATACTGAGTCAAACGTAGTTTTCAAGACAGTGAAGGTGACATAAAATTTGCCTCAGGGCTATTAAGCACAGGTAGTCCTTGCCTAATGGGACTGGAACTTTCATTGCTAAGTGATGCAGTCATTAGGCGAAACATCACGTGACTGCATCATTTAGCGACCACAATCCCGGTTGCTGTCACTAAGTGAATGCCCCAGTCATTAGGCGAGGCAACTTCCTGCTGGCTTCCTACAATCAAGTCAGTGGGGAAGCTAGCAGGAAGCTGCAAGTCCCAGGTGCTGCCAGGTGGGGGAAGGAGGGAGGGGGTGCGTGGGGGTGCGGTGCAGTGCAGGTGCATGAGGCCCTCAGAACTGCGTAGATTTTCAGCCCCAGAATGGAGAGGCTTCAGAAGCCTCTCCACTCTGGGGCTGAAAATCCTCCATGGCTGAAAATCCCACTTGGATTTTGGCACCTACCTTTTTCAGCCAGCCCCCAAAGCTCCATGTGCTGAACATCCCACATAGGGCACTTAGCGCACAGAGCTTTGGGAGCTACCTGAAAAAGCTTCATGCTGAAATCCAAGTAGGATTTTCAGCCCGGGTGGATTTTCAGCCCAAGAGTGGAGAGGCTGAAATTCAAGCAGGATTTTCAGCCACCACTTGGATTTTCAACCCCAGAGTGGAGAGGCTTCGGAAGCCTCTCCATTCTGGGGCTGAAAATCCTCTGTGGCTGAAAATCCTGTTTGGATTTCAGCACGATGCTTTTTTAGGCAGCCCCCCAAAGCTCCACACACTAAACACCCCATGTAACTTGGAGCTTCAGGGGCTAGCTGAAAAAGCTTCATGCCAAAATCCAAGCAGGATTTCAGCATGGGGTATTTAGCGCGCAGAGCTTTGGATTTCGGCACAGAGCTTTTTCAGCCAGCCCCAGAGACGAGAGGGAGTCCTCTCTGCAGGCAGCAGTAGCTTGCAATTTTCCCTGCCAGCTTCCCCACTGACTTTCTGGGGAAGAGCAGAGCAGAGCAGAGCAGAGCAGAGCAGAGCAGAGCAGAACAGAACAGAACAGAACAGAACAGAACAGAACAGAACAGAACAGAATAGAATAGAATAGAATAGAATAGAATAGAATAGAATAGAATAGAATGCAAATGGCGATTACATGATCGCAGGGCACTTGGCAACCAATCATAAGGGTGAACCAATTGTCAAGGGCCCACATCACCATAACTTCAGGTACGGGTTGTAAGTCCCTTCATTCAGCACTGCCATAACTTCAAATGGTCGCTAAGCCAGGACTACCTGTATATTTTTTGGTCAGATGCTAGAGGACCTTACACTGGTTGAGAGTTGAGCTGCCTCTGAAAGCCCAGCTTGCTCCATTGCTATGATATTACCTTGTGTTAACCAGTCCAATTTTAGATGAAAATGCCTAGTACAGAGCTTCCTCAAGATGCTCCACAGGCTAACTGGGCAAAAGTTTTATAAATTTTTGAGAGTTATCTTTTTAAAATATTGACACTCGAATAGAATAGAATAGAATAGAATAGAATAGAATAGAATAGAATAGAATAGAATAGAATAGAATAGACTTTATTGTCATTCCACTATACACCAAGTGCATAATAAAATGAAATTCCGTTGCAGTTGGCTCACAATTACAATCAGACACTAAAAGTACAATCAAGATACCATAATCACTATAAAATATACATTCTATACACATTTGACATTAACTTATTAAACATTCAAGAATCTAATAGCCTGGGGAACAAAACTATTTCCCAATCTGGCTGTTCTACATCAGATATAGCAAAACCTCTTCCCAGGGGGTAACGAAGAAAACAGGCCATGATGAGGATGGGAGTGTGATGGAATGGAATTATGAAGGCCAGACTTAGGGAGAGAAACATCCTCTTTCGTCTCCTGAGGGGCGAGGAAGAGATAAGAGGATGAGGCTGGCACCTCCCTGAGGAATTCACTCTGTTTTGACTGGCTGACTTTGGGAACTGAGTTTCAGTCTGGGAAGATTCTTGCTAGAGGTTGTAGCTAATAAACATTGCTGAACTGAATCTGCATGGTCTCCTGGAGTTCCTTGGGCTAGGCCTGACAGGGAGGCATCAATGATGATCTTTCAAGCTCTAGACACACAGCGCGCATATGCTAGATCTTGGATGAGAGGCAGAGAGATCCCAATTATCTTCTCTGCTGCCCTTACTACCTTCTGCACAGACTTTCTATATGAGGCACTATGGCCTCCAAACTAGATGGAAATACAATTAGTAAGTACACTCTCTATAGTGCCTTTATACAAAGTAAGGAGAATGGAAGATGAGAGATGTACTTTCCTCATCCAGCGCAAAAAATGTAAACGCTGCTGTGCTCATTTTACCAAAAATGCGGTGTTAAGGGACCAGGTCAGACTATTCGTTAGCTGCACCCCTAGGAATCTAATGCTGCTGACTGACTCCACAGCTATATTATTAATAAAAAGTGGAGTCTGACTACAAAGGGTCCTCCTGAAATCTGTAATAATCTCCTTAGTTTTTTCCACATTGAAGACCAAGCTGTTTTTATTACACCACTCCACCAAGCCCTTCACCTCCTCCCTATAAGCCCACTCATTGTCATCCCTGATAAGACCCACCACCGTTGTATTATCCGCATATTTCACAACAGAATTGGTGGTGAACCTGGCACAACAATCATGGGTCATCAAGGTGAACAACAGTGAGCTCAGGACACAGCCTTGTGGGGAGCCGATGCTCAGAGAGATAGAGCTAGAGACATTATTTCCAACTCACACTGGCTGAGACTTCTCAGTAAGGAAGTCAAGTAGCCAATTACACAAGGGAGTACTGAAACCCAGAGAACCCAGTTTGTCTACCAAATGCTGGAGAAAAATCGTATTGAATGCTGAGCTGAAATCTACAAACAGCAATCGCATATAACTGGTCTTCTCCTCAAGATGTACCAGACTCAAATGAAGAACAGAGCGATTCCGCTGATAAGCAAACTAAGTGGATCAAACAAAGGATGAAGTCTGGAAACAATGTAATCCTTCATCAGCCTCTCAAAACATTTCATCACAATGGGAGTGAGTGCTATCGGGCAGTAATCACTGAGGGATGCGATCGCAGATTTTTTAGGCACAGGTATAATAGTCGCAGTCTTAAAGCCTACCGGGACCACAGCCTGGTGCAAAGAAGTATTGAATATGTCTGTGAGGACCCTAGGCAGCTGTTCAGCACAGTCCCTCAGTACCCGCCCTGGAATATTATCTGGGCCCACTGCTTTCTGAATATTAATTTTTCTCAGGGTCCTCTGAACATCAACTATATCAAGGGTAGGTGCCTGCTCATCAGGATGAGATACAGCCTTCCTCGCAGGAGTATTGTTAAATGCTTCAAACCTACCAAAAAACCTATTAAGTTCATTAAGAAAATCTATATTCTCCTCACATGATGTCGGAGTAGTCTTATAATCTGTAATAGTCTGAATACCCTGCCACATATACCTGGTATCTGTAGAATCATGAAAAAAATTCTGAACTTTCTGACCATAAGTCTGCTTTGCTGCTCTTATAGCCCGGTTCAGATCAATTCTAGCTGTTCTAAAAGCCCCATATCACCAGACTTAAAAGCAGCGTTCCTCGCTTTCAACTTCACATATATTCATGAATTATCCAAGCTTTCTGATTCGCCCATAAGACGATGTTCTTAGTAACACTGACATCCTCCATACACTTCTGGATATATGCAGTTACAGATGAAATGTATTCCTCCACATTCGTATGTTGGTTATTCCTTGCAGCTTCCCTAAACATGTCCAAGTCTGCACACTCAAAACAGCCTCTTAATACTTCCATTGCTCCCTCGGGCCAAACTCTCACCTGCTTCACAATTGGTTTTTCTCTAGTTAACAAAGGCCTACATATGCTGGAATTAGCATTACAGTGAGATGGTCTGAGGAATTAAATGCACTCTTAATGTTAGAATAGGTTAAATCCAATGTGTTCCTACTCCTGGTTTCAAAATCCACATATTGATGGAAATGAGGGAGGACTGTTTTCAAGTTAACCTGATTGAAATCTCCAAGTACGATAAACACACCCTAGGGGTGGAGAGTTTGCAAGTCACTGATAATGTGATAAAGGACTTTCAAGATCTCCTTCGTATTTGCAGAGGGGGATATATACACAGCTCTCATAATAACAGTGAATTCCCTGGGCAGATAAAAAGGTCTGCATCTGATAGTCAACAACTCCCCATCAGGTGAACAATAAGTTGAAACCACCTTTGAGTTGATACACCATCTCTTATTGATATAAATGCATACTCCACCACCTCGAGTTTTTCCACTAAGAGCAAGACTCCTGTCCAGTGGAACATCATTAACCCCTCCATGCCAACAGCCTTCTTAGGAACAGATGACTTTAACCACGTCTCTGTCAACACTATAACACAACAGTCTCTCACCTCACACCTTGTTGTAAAATCCAACTTCAAATAATCCATTTTGTTCTCCAGTGAACGAACATTAGTAAACAAAATGGATGGAAGCGGCGCTCTATGTGGGTTAGCCTTCAGCCTTGCCATTAGTCCTCCCTGGCTCCCCCACCTTCACTTTCTATCACAACGCATCCTCCGCCTCCTCCTCCATCTCCTCAAAAAGCAGCCAATGCCGGTGAGAGATCCCAGTCCCGTAAGTCTCCAAACCTTGCCGACGCAGCAACCCAAGGCAACGTAATCTCCCCCAAACAGCAGGACACCTGTTGTACGTCTGCAGTTCCAGTATATGTTGCCAGTCATATAACAGTCTAACTGCATAACTTTGCTGCTCTACACTAAACACGAAACTATTGAAAGCCAACGCAGCCACAGCCAAACAAGGCACCACCATCTTGTAAAAACAGCTATTATTTAAAATGTGCTATTTGGCTATAGCCGAAATTTAAGCTTACCAATCCATGTTGGCCTGTAATATCTGCTAAAATTAGATCTTTCTCTTTTTTAGCTGGGAGATAAGTTTGGTAATCTCCAGAACCCAGACTGGTATTTCTTCAAGAAACACGTTGCTGACCGCAACTAGTGTTGCAAATGATCAATTATATGTGCTGATAATCCAGGGTGACACTTGGTAAAGGCAAGCAAATAAATAAATAAATAAAGTGATATGATGAGTACTCAAGGGACACGGTGGCGCAGCGGCTTAATGACGCTGAAAGTTGCCGGCCAGAAATGGCTGACGCTTCGGCGGTTCGAGTCCAGCCTTTGCGTTAACAGGGTGAGCTCCTGTTTCCTCCCCAGCTCCTGTCAACCCAACAGGTCGAAAACTCACGTGAGTAGATAAATGGGGACTCTCACTCCGGTGGGAGGAAAAATGCTGGCAGCGCCTTGCACAGAGAGACGGGACCAGTTGCCGGTAAGCACAAAACCACGCTCACCCGAAAAGGGCGCGAAGCAACAGAAATCCCGCCTCCTGAGCTCGCCAGCTGGGCTATGCTCTAGGAAGGAGGCTCTGGCAAACCACTTCCGAAAAACAATTGCCTTGAAAACTGCAAGGATTCGTCCAGGCAGTCACTGCAGGGTCAGTAATGACTGAGCGCAGACAAAAAAAAAAAAATGAGTACTCATAAAGGAAAATGATCAGCATGCTTTGTGAATGATCTTGTATATCAGAATAAAGCACATTTTCTTATACTTGTCATCAATGCCTTTAAAACTATGTCATAACACTCACGTAGAAGAACTTCTTGATTAGATGCTTTATCAAAAACAACAGCCGGCTGAGAAGGATCTCTTAAGGAAACTGAGTTATCATGCATGTTCTCTGCAAAACAAAATAGAGAGAACTGGACTTAAGGCCGGACAGTAGTTATAGGTAGTCCTTGCTTAACAACGGTAATTGGGACCGGAATTTCCATCACTAAGTGATGTGGTCATAGAGCGCAATGTCACATGACCACATCTCTTAGTGATAGCAATCCCAGCAGTCCCCACTGAGGACTGTGGGTTGTTAAGCAAGGGCCTCATATGCCCACTTGCCACTTCCTACCAGCTTCCAAAAAGCAAAGTCAATGGGGAAGCTGGCAGAAAGCAGCAAGCCCCAGTCATGACAAGCCTTTCCTTAGGTGGCTCATAAGCAGGCCAGCAGGCAGGTGAGTGCTACAGAGCGCAAGTAGGTGGGTGGGTGCTATAGCGTGGTACGAGTGTGAGCAGGCACTACTGTGCAAGTGGGTAAGGGGATGGGCACTGCAGTGCAAGGGAGTGGGTGCCGTGGAGCAAACAGGCACTGCACGAGTGCGGGTGGGCAGGCACTGTAGCGCAGCGCAAATGCAACCAGGTCGGGGTGGGCACTGGAGCCAGCACTCGCCCTGCTGCCAGGAGGCTCCTCAGAAGAAAAAGTGGCAGGAGCAGGAGTGACTTGTGACCTTCCCTGCTGGCCTCCCCATTGACTTTGCCAGCAGGGAAGATTGCATATGGCAATCGTGGGACTACAGGACACTGCAACTGTTGTTAAGTGCAAACCAGTTGCCAAGTGCCCAAATAGCGATCACATGACTATGGGGACATTGTGATGGCCACAACTTCAAGGACCAGTCATAAGTTCCCCTCATTCAGTGCCATCATAACTTCAAATGGTCACTGAACAAGTGGTCGCTAAGCAAGGACTACCTGTATTCCTTTGAAACAAAATTTAAGAAACAGGCCTAAAAATCTTACTAGCTCAAATTTAAATAAAAGTCACAGAGGATTCTTCAAACATGGTGAGTTCCCACTTCTTTTCTAACTCTTCTGTTTACATAACAGACAAAGTTGTACACTAGATATCTATCAGGAAAACTGAATCTTAAAACATTTGCAAAATTAACTGGAGCTGAGAGCTAATTTTGTTGACATCATGTCATTCTCAATTGTTCTGATACAAAGAGTATTGCTACAAAATGCAGAACTGTTAGTCCCCAATCTCTCAAACTCATTGCCCAGTTCAAGGTATATGGTTTCTTCATATCTATATGGATATTATATTATCATTACTGTATCAGGCTGTCTGTCAGCACTCCCCAAGTTTCACATTACAAATGTACATGAGTCTTGAGAAAGAGAAAACAGTAGTGCCATGTCTATGAAAGCTAACTAGCATAACATTCTGACATGATTGCTGGAATGGAAAAATATTTGACCACTGACCCACATCTATATAGCTCCTCAGTCTCCGATCAGGATTGCCAATGTCTTACGATTAATCATAGTGGATAAACAGAAATACTCCCTTATTCTGCCTTACTTACTGCCCAAACTGCTGTTCCCAATATTAGTAGGCAGATTTGGAAGATCTACCCTGCTATTTTTCTATTTCACATTCAACAGATCTCAGAAATTTTGATTAGCCTGAAATTCACACCAAATATGCTCTGGAGAAATAGTCTTTTCTTTGAGATTTGTCTGAATTTCAGAGGTGTTCAGAAGCTCAGGATGACTACAGAAAAGATCCACTGTATCTTCTCTAAACAGAAACTCATTGCTACAATTCTGATTTTAAGAGACACACTGCAAGAGTGCTGAGATTATTCACGTCACCCATTAAAAAGGTAAATATATTTTACATTATGTATTTTGAAAGAAGCATATCACTTAGTTCGTTTCTACACTAATACGGCCTTCCTTGATACCTCCAAGGCTCCCTGTTCACTTAATTTTTTACCTTTAAAATAATAATTTATAATGGGATGAAAAACAAAGCATTAGACTCCAATGTCATTTTATTCCTCTGGGCCCTGTAAGCTTTCTTACAAAATAAAATCGGGGGACACAGCCCAGTACTTTGTTTGGAAGTTTGTTTACATACCCAGAAAAGTGTGATGTCATGTGACCACATTGCTTAGCGACAGCAATCCCAGCAGTCCCCATTGCCATCATTAAGTGAAGTTCATGTGTCACTGATCAAGGACCTCCTCACAACTAAGTCAGTGGGAAGATGGCAGGAAGTTGCAAGTCCCAGATAGCTCACAAACAGGCTGGCAGGCAGGTAAGAGGCTGCTGCTGAGTGGAGGATGGTGTGTGGGTGGCCAGCACAACCATGGCGGGGCTTGTGGTGGCTGCTGCAGGAGGGTGCACAAGGGGCAGATGCAATGTGGCAAGGCTTGGGTGGCTGCTGCAGGGTGGGGGAGGGCGTGCAAGGGCAATCACGTGACTTGGGATGCTGCAACCGTCATAAGTGCAAGCCAGTTGCCAAGTGCCCAGATCATGATCACGTGATTGGGATGCTGGGATGGCCAGAACTTCAAGGACCACTCATAACTTCGAACAGTTGCTGAATGAGTGCTCATTAACCGAGGACTACCTGTGTAAGGACATTAATTTCTATTCAGTGAGGGTACCCTAATAATCTTTGTTACAAACATCCATTTTGTTTTGGTTTATTTGCAAGTGTATCTGTTCCACACACATAATGCTGTGATGACCATACCCATCTCTGGAACAGATTTCCTGGTAACTTTTGGTTTAGGTTTTCTGGGTTCTCTTTGTTCAGGTGATACTATTCCACCAATTACAAAGCCTCCTGAAACAATAGAAACATTAATTATATTCTATATCATATCAATTTTAAATTCCGTTAATCAAGACAGGATGGAATCACTGGAATAACAGGTGATTCTACAGCAGATTAGTCTACCAGGGTTCTATAAACTAATGAGCTGTTTCCATCCAGAAATTTGCATTTCATAATTTCATGATTATACTCTCAAATGTAGAAACCAACAGTTTGTGAGGTTATTTCCTAAAAGTAAAAAAGGCTTCCATCATGGAGAGGCAACATAAGGGGAATTATAGGCTATCCATGTGACCAGTAACTTAGGTGATGCCGTAAGTGTATATGCTTCCTGTTACAACATTCCTAATATTTCGCAAAGCTTTCACCCTAGCTAGAATGGACGCATTGCCCTCAGCAGTCCTTTTTGGACGTTTTAAGGGCATTCCCATGCACCTTCGATTATGTCCATGTGGAGATGGCTCAGTAGAAACATTAAGCCATATGCTATTATATTGCTCCCTATATAGATTTCCTGGCAGGGAGTGTGACTTCCATCTAATGCTACTCCTTTCAGACAAAGACCCGGAAATATCCTCCCAAGTTGCCCGGTTTTGTGCTACCATCTGTACAATATGCTCCATCATTATTTAGAGTTAAAATTCCACAACATAGTATCTTACTTTGATATATTTTAGCACTGTTAGAAAAGGATGATGGACTGGTGGTCCGTATGGGGTACGATGACTAGGGAAACTAACAAAGTTAGTTAGGGAAGGAAGAACAGCATTACTATATGAGACAATGAAATCTATGATTAACTAGTATATGTGTATACATACATATATGTTTACCAAGTAGCTTCCATGTGCAGGCAATGTTGGATTTTTGCATAATAGGGATTAAGAGATATATGAATTTCAGAAGAATGTATTAAGAAGAAATTTGGAAATCTTAATTGAATTTCTGTGCAGTATGTGTTTGTAGGTTCAAAGTATGTGCCTGCCTTTTAGATTCATCAGTTTACATTTCTAAACAAATTATTTCCTCACAAATAATGGCAGCTCCCCCATTCAAAACCCCTGAATTACACACCTGAAGCTCTTGTTTTATAATCAACACGTTCTCCTCGCCAATATTCCAATGGTTTAATACGTATTCTTTTGGTCCGACGAACATTGGGTGTGTTTGTAGGCCACACTATTAAAAAAGAAATATACAAAAATGTGCATCTCAAGTAAGTCCCAAAATAACAAAAGAAATATATATAAGACAGGACGTTTTGGTAAGTCATTCCTATGCAAAATGCTTCATAATTTAATATTGTTTTAACTGCAAGATTTAATTATTTCTTTTCAATGTTTCTTTCCTCCACACTACCTTCAAATTAATATATACAATTTCTCATTTTAACATCATGACTTGCAAAGTAGGTTAATCTGTTTGAATGGTTCAATCATCCCATTCACCTTGTAGCTAAAAAGTACGTAATACAAACCTAATTTTGCCAAATTGAAGAGCCAACACCATATTCTTTGTCATATAACCAGTATTTTTCATATGTGTCTGATGTATATGAAATTTAGCCAATATTCTTTAAGAGTCTTCAAGCATGTCTTAATATTAAAGAGTGGAAAATCAGAAAAGGTATCACATTTTCAGACTAATAAATTTTATTAAAAGACATAAGCTTTTGTGAGCTATACCTTACTTCATCAGATGCAAGGAGTGATGAAACACCTCAGGAATCCTAGCTTGGCACCTTCTACCCACTTCTCAAAATACAGAAGGAAGGCAACCTGGGCCATTCCATTGTCTCAAGCATCAGAATATCACATTTCATGGAGTCTGTACTTAGACATTATGCCACCAGCACTTCCAGTTATATAAGATACATTACATAAAAGACTTCCTAAGAGGACTAAAATCCATCAACAATCTCCCTAACAATACTGTTTTAGCCACCATGGATATTGAGGCATTATACAATAACTTCTCCTACAAACATGGAGTTCCAGCCATCATGAACACCATCACTAATATTAAGACAGCACACCTTTGCCACTAGACTGCATGATTCAACCATAACTACTTCACCTTTTATCTTTGGCAAAAACATATACCCGCAAATCAGTGGCCCAGCCATGGGCACACACATGGCTCTACAGTATGTCAAATCTTCATGGCTGATCTAGAGCAATACTTTCTCAGTTCTTACCCCCTGAATCTCCTCAAGATTCATTGACTACATTTTCATCATCTGGACCCACATAAAAAATCTCTCAACAAATTCCATCATGAACTAAACAATTTCCACCCAACCATCAACTTTAGCCTTAAAAATAAGTCCTGAACACATTGTTCCCAAACAGATTTAAATTCTTCTATAGTAAAACAATGTTCCTCCATTATGTTAGGAAGTATCTTTTCCTTTAATTGCTCTCTGGTTCCCTCTAGTTAATCTTCAAAGCCCAGTCTTATTTCTTGTTTATTTGCAGAGCCAAAACTTTCCTACAATAAGTTTTCTTACAGTTAATTCCAAAATCATCTGCTGGATTTTTATAAAGTTTAAAACAGTCTATAAAAAAACTATTCTTTCAAATCCATCTGGCCCCTTAACTGTCCACAGCCAACATTCTTAACTCCCTTTCACTGTTTTCCAAAAGTTAAAATGTTTCTTTTTAATCTTTAAATTTACTTAAATATTCTTTTTCCCAGGATAGAAGGAAATCCTCCTGGTGTACAGCAACCTGCCTTTCAGAAGGTTTGTAATTTCCAAGTAAATTGCTAATAAGTAATTTCCGTTGTTAATTAAAAGAGGAAGTGAAAGAAAATCTAGTGTCTTTTTAGAGGCTCCTTTCCTGCAACTCCTAGAATGCTCAACCCACTGGAGACTGCTAAATTGTGATCTCTTCACAGGGAGCCCCTGTAAGAAGTACTTGTGGGTGATCTGGTCATCATCATTGTCCAGAGATGGTTCTGAAGAGCCAGACTTTTCGCCAGCTCCTCTTAACCACCACAGTCGTCGGCTAAGCAAAAACAGAGCTGTCTTCAATCCACTATTACTGCCCCAGAAGTCCTGTGATATATGCCATCATCTGACAGCAATACCTTTCAGGATTCTACATAGGACCAACAGTAGAAATACTGTGCAAACAAATTAATTGATACTTATATCAGTTAATTACTCTTACTTTGTCACAACAAGGACAAAGTAATATCAGAGCATTTTAACCCCCCAGGACACTCTATTACAAGTCTCAAAACAGCCATTTTGGAAAAAAGCAACTTTACCAGCTCAACTGAGGGAGAGATTGCAGAACTCATATACATAAAGGGCTATCTCAGAAGGTCTCAACAAGCACAGTTGTCTTTTTTAACACATTTCAATTGTTAATTAATAAAATACTTGTAATCTGTCTCACATGCATCCTGCATTTGTATAACTACCCTCCTCCCCTTCATTCCTTATTTAAATCCTACATCAATTTAATCATTTCATGCATGTAATGAAATAAGTCATAGCTCATGAAAGCTTATGCCTTTTAATAAAATGTTAGTCTGAAAAAATGCTACCACACTCCTGATTTTGGCTACCATCCACTTATACAGTTCTCCTTCTACAATGCCTCTGAATAGGAGCAAAGTCTAAAACTCTGCTCCTATAAACTTAAAGTCTGCATCAAATTTCTTATCAAGTGAATGTCTATATAACTGGACTTTATAATTTTTTTCTAAGCAGAATTATTATTTACCCTCTATTCAGAGTAGCAAAACAAAATAAAACTTCACCAAGAAAAAGATCCAACAAATCATAAAGTAGTTCCATGCATCCAAAGGGGATTTTCAGTCTATTTTTCATTCACACATCACTCCCACGCTACATAAAAACCTTGTTCAAGTAGGTGTGTTGATGGGTTAGGACTTCACTTCTAGAATTTTCAACTGATAACCCTAACCCTTTATTTCAACAGCATCAGGTTGGGGAAGGCAACAAAGTTTCACAGATTTAAAAGCTATTTGTGTAATATGAAATTAAGACTTATAGTTGCCACAGTGATCAGATATAGTGAAGTTTCCACTTAGAAGAACCTGTGCCTCTTGTTGTCTCTTTTCCATATCTGCCTATATTTTCCTGACAGCAGTTAAACTATATTGCCAGCTCAGTTTTTACTGTCGTGTCACTAATCCTCTAATGGCTTCATGGTTTCACTAACAGACTGGTTTGGACACAGTAACAACATTTTATATCTATTTATTTTAGTTTCTACTTTGTGTTTCCCTTTTGTGTGTGTGTGTGTGTGTGTGCAGCTCTTCTCCATAGTTGTGTTTCAGAACAGGCAGTGATACTACCTAAATTCTGATCTAAAATTGCCCACTCAACTATTTCTGTGTTCAAAGATATATTTCAAATGCTTTATATTTAAATGTTAAATGTTAGATCTTTTGTATTTTAAATGTCATATAAACAGATATTCTCCATATGGAGAGAAAGATTCCAGTAACAGTTCAGAGGTCTAATGCTATAGACCATAAATTTAAATTGAAAATACATGAAAACACACAAAACATGAATTCATTATCATATGATCCAAAATTTTATAATATTGTTTTAAATAATATATGCAAGCAGTGTACAAGAAAATGATATTCAGCAGTACAAAGTACTGTACACGGAAATTTCATTTTAAAGCTGCCAGTGTTTATTAACAAGAAACATTAATAACTTAAATTACCTAATAATCTAAAACTAAACTTATAGATGTCTTGGTTTTGTATGGAACCTCTCCTGAGGAACCACTAAACAGAAGGTCAGTTTTATTTTTGTAAAATAATAACAATAATGATAATGATAATAATACTTACCTAGTTTGTGCTTTAGGCCATTTAGATTCTCCTCCAACTCTGAAGATTCATCTAAAAATAATATGGAAAGGAAGGAAGGAAGGAAGGAAGGAAGGAAGGAAGGAAGGAAGGAAGGAAGGAAGGAAGGAAGGAAGGAAGGAAGGAAGGAAGGAAGGAAGGAGTCAGATACATTATTATTATGGATGTAATTTGAGTACAAATTAGTCTGTTTCAGGTGTTCCATTCTAACATTTGGAACATAACATTGTTTCAAGTTGCCCTGAGCAATTTGGATAATTGTCTTGCACCTTACCACTTTTTTTTCTAATCCCACTCGGGCAGTACAGCAGCTGCAATTATCAGGAGTGGATAAAACAATCTGGAGGCTTGGTGGAATGGGGGAGGGATAGGAAAAGCAAGGGAGCATTCTGAAGCCCCACTCTGGATCTGACTCTGCTATTGATGAGACAATGAAAAAGGAACAAGAGTGCTATGAAGGGACCTGCAACTAGAGAGTGCCTGTTTTCTGCAGCAACATCCCTGCATCCATTTCAGTGTCCAAATGCACACTACATTTGGGTTTTAGATTAAAATAGCGTAATGGGATAGATGGTGGAGAATGGGGAAAACAAGATTGCCTTGGCTAGGTTGCTGGGGTTTCAAAATACTGCACCGTACAGTATATGCACTCTACATATTCTTGAGCCTTGCTGAGTTCAGGGTGCATTGAAGAAAATGAAAAATCTATATTGTTTTGGTTGCTCATTTACAAGAAGAGCATTGACTCTTGTGTTTTGCTGATGACCTGCTTGTACATTTATTTAAATTGTATTGTTGGCAGAACTGGCAAAGTAATAAACTGTGTTTGTTGATGGTGTTTGTTGTGCTTTGCTGTAGTGAAGTTAATGAATGCTACTCATGCAGGTAAGCAGTACCAAGAGCCACCTTCCAATACAGTGTTTGGAACCATTTAAAGAAGCCCATAGGAACAGATGAAGGTGATAACTAACTGTTAATTGAATATTTTGAGTAAAGTAGCTCTTTGTGCAGCTCTACAAGAGAACAACAGATATTTCACTGGAATGTCAGTTTAAAGCTGCTGAGTATTTTATGTGTGTATCATTTTTGCTAATCTTTCTGTAATTTGGCTAGCCCATAGAAGTTAGCATGGTCTTGCAACTCCATGGGGGAAATAATAATAATAATCCCCCAGTGAGGCACTACCTTGACGTGGTTGTGGGACTTGAGTGCTCCGAGGAGGGTGAGAGCTATGCCAGAGGTTCAACCATACTGGACAGGTCTCATCAGAGGGGCCAGATGAAGAGTGTCTCTCCTATAAACAATATGGTAGACATAATTTACAGAAACCTATATCGGATTGATGGCAAGGACTCAGGAAAAGATGGATTGTGTGTGTGTGAATATTGTGAGATAAATTGGAAGTGTGTTGAAAGTACCTCAAGTCAGGTCCAAGGAAGCTATTCGTGCCAAAAAAAAAAAAAAAAGCGCAAAAACCAGATACCAGTTTGAGGTGAGATAGAAAGGGGTTGCCTCAATGGCGCATGCATGTAGATAAGAGTAGCTGAACTTTCCTGACCTTTAGCTTATTATATTAGTAAGTTTCCCTCCCCTGGTGAGGTAATTCCACGCCCTAGGGTGGAGACCTTGATAAGAAAGTAAAGAAGGGCTGTTATGTAACAGGCTGTTACTGCAACTCTGCGGTGTTGTGATTGATGGAAAGTTTGTAATTTTGTTACTTATAGCGGTTAATAAAAGACTTTGCCACTCAAGGCAAGGGGCTCTTGCTCCTTTAGAGGCAGGAGCCCTGTTTGCTGAAATACTTCAATAAAAAGTTTATTCACTCCAACCCATGTGTTTATTGGACTCACACATCGGGAAATATCGCCATCTTTTGGCCAACAGAACTGGTCATCACTCGGGTCGACAAGGACCGCACTAGGTGTTCTACTTCCTGGACATCTGGTGACAAGTGAGCGACAGGACTGTTGGCTGAGCAACCAGGGCCAGCAGCTGCATGACTACTTCAAGAAAAGTTGTTTACCCATCACAAATATACAAAGACTGAAAACAAAAAAATAATGATCTGTTATTACTATATTGCAGCTCCAGAGGATACTGGATGAAACAGATTATCTGGACCCTTTCCAGTCAGGTTTCAGGCCCAGATATGGGACGGAAACAGCATTGGTTGCACTCACGGATGATCTCTGGCGGGAGCAGGATGGAGGTAGTGCACCCATCCTCACTCTTCTTGACCTCTCAGCGGCTTTCGATACTATCGACCATGGTATCTTTTTGGGCTGACTTAGGGAGTTGGACCTGGGCAGCACAGTTTTGTGCTGGTTCACTTCCTTCCTCCAAGGTTGGTACCAATCGGCGTTGATTGGACATAAGAGGTCCGGCCCACAGCCCCTCTGTTGTGGGGGACCGCAGGGTTCGGTACTCTCACTGCTCCTGTTTAACATCTACATGAAACCACTGAGTGAGATCATCTGCCACCATGGGATGAGGTATCATCAGTACACAGATGATACCCAATTATATATCTCCATCCCGGGTGATTTGAGTGATGCTGTGACCACCCTTTCGTGGTGCCTGGAGGCTGCAGGATGGGGAACAACAGGCTGCAGCTGAACCCTGGTAAAATGGAGTGGCTGTGGATTGTAGGCTCCTCTGTATCTGCAGGTTTACCATCTTTGGTTCTTGATAGGGTTGCACTGCCCCAGACAGACCCAGTGCATAATTTGGGAGTCCTCCTGGACTCACGACTCCTGCTCGAGGAGCAGGTAGCAGTCATGGCCAGGAGGGCCTTTGCACAACTCCATGTTGTGTGCCAGTTATGTCCCTTCCTGGATCAGGAGTCCCTCCAGTCTTTCACTGACGACCTGGTCATCTCTCGTTTAGACTATTGCAACCTGCTCTACATGGGGCTACCCTTGAAGAGTATCCGGAAGCTACAGCTGGTTCAAAATGCAGCTGCACAGGCAATCATGGGTGCACCAAGGAGGGCACATGTAACACCTTTACTGTGGGAGCTGCATTGGGTTCTAGTTTGTTTCCAGGTCCAATTCAAGGTGTTGGTTATCACCTTTAAAGCCCTACATGGCATGGGTCCAGGTTACTTGAGGGACCGTCTCACCCCCATTACATCAACCTGTCCCACCCGGTCCAGCAGAGAAGGCATGTTGTGGATCCCATCAGTGAGAGAATCTGGACTGGTGGGCCCTAGGAGGAGAGCATTCTCTGACGTTGCTCCTGCCCTATGGAATACTCTCCCCCCAGAGGTGAGGCAGGCCCCTACCCTCCCACTTTTTTGGAGGGAATTGAAGATTTGGCTGTGCCAACTTGCCTGGGGTGAGGAAAGATACAATCCATCCTGGGGATGGCAATGCTCCCTGAGTTTATTAACATCTAATTAACATCTGCCTCTTGGAAGCATTATAAGGAAGTGTTTTTAACATATTTTAATTAATTAATATTTATCTATTTTATTCAATATTTATTCTGTTTTTACTGTAAACTGCCAAGAGTCACCTCACAGTGAGATGGACGGTGACCAATTTGCAAAATAAATAAATAAATAATACAAATCAAGTCCAACAAGAAGAGGGTATCTGAAAAGAATGCAACAGTTCTGGGAAGAACAATATCCAGAATCAGAAATAACAGAACAGAGGCTAGTAGATGAACATCAATTTATAATATGAAATAAAGTATTCAAAGAAGTAGAATTGGAAGAACTGCAAAGGACTACCCAGGGCAAAGAAACTGAAGCCTTTCCAAAAGTAGCTCAGACAGTAGAGACAATCCAGGGGGAGTGAGTAGTAGAGGAAGCCAGCATCACTATTAAATTGTTCTCATTCCCAAATCAGGCACCATCTCCTCTGCCTTCTCCTCAGAAAGAACAAAGCCCTCTAACTAAAAAACAAGAGGAACTGAAACAGAGACTAACTGAGCATCTAGAACAGCACAAAGGCAACAGAATAAGGTTGTCTGCATTGAAGCTTGTTACAAAGAAACAGCTAGCACAAGTATCAAACCATGCTAATACTGTAATATCATATACAAGCACCAGCTCACTGCAAGAAACAAACCAACCGATGTACAGCATGACTGCAGTCATAACAAACAAGAAAAAAAACCAAACAGCACACCATCAAAATGGAAGATCAGGTTGGAAAATAAGATCAGCATGCTAAGATCAGATGCAAGCAAACTAGAACAGATGAAAGAAAAGAAACCGAAGAACAAGAAGACAAAAGAATACCTGACCAAGAAATATCACCTAGAAACAAGGAAGACGAAAGAAGCACTGGAAATAATAAAGCAGCAAATAACAGACCTAGCCAAAAAGATCAACAGATATGAAGCTCAGTTTGCACACTATAGGCAGAATCTCCAATTTCAGTCAAATCAGAAACGTTTCTACCAATCCATCAATGGAGAGACTGCAATGAACCAGTCAACACCTGACAAAGAAGAAATAGTGCAGTTCTGAGTGCAGCTATGGGACAACCCAAAGAAATACAACAAAAATGCAGCTTGGATAAAGGAAGTGGATAAGAATAAAAAAGAAGCTGAAATGAAAGAACTTGTAATGACAGCAGAAACGGTAGACAAAAGGGCAAGGAAGATCAAGAATTGGTCAGCACCAGGTGAAGATGAACTGCATGGTTTTTGGCTGAAACATCTGACTGCTCTGCACCCGCTCACTGCCAAGCAGTTTAACAACATACTGCCAGAAGGTGAAATTGAAGATTGGTTAACATCTGGCAAAATCTACCTGATAATGAAAGATCCAATGAAAGGGCCAGCACCAGGCAAGTAGAGGCCAATTACCTGCTTGCCAACAACTTTCAAATTGCTAACTGGTGCAGTAGCTAATGCAGTCCAACAACACCTAGTTGAAAACAAGCTCTTTCCATCTGAGCAGAAAGGAAATGGCCCAAACAGCAGAGGAACAAAAGATCAGCTCCTAATTGACAAGATGATTTTGGAAAACTGTAAAAGAAGGAAGACCAACTTGAATGGACCTTGGATTGATTACAAGAAGGCATTCAACTCCCTGCCACACAATTGGATAATCAAGGGCCCAAAAATAACAGGAGTCAGTAGAAACATCAGAAGCTTTGTGCTAAGAACAATGGCACAATGGAAGACACAGTTGCTGATCAATGCTGATAGACTGGGAGAGGTTAATATCAGGAGAGGAATCTTTCAAGGAGACTCACTATCAC
Source organism: Liasis olivaceus (assembly GCA_030867105.1). Lineage (NCBI taxonomy): Eukaryota > Metazoa > Chordata > Lepidosauria > Squamata > Pythonidae > Liasis > Liasis olivaceus. Next base: position 66,085,175 of record CM061351.1, read on the forward strand.
CACTACAGTTTGTCATTGCATTGATTCCTCTGTCAATGATATGGAACAAAACAGGCCATGGCAATCAAACATCAAAAACATCTGCCAGGCTATCCCACCTCTTTTACCTGGATGATCTGAAGCTGTATGGAAAAACACCATCTGAAATAGAATCGCTGCTCAATACTGTCCAAATATACAGCCAAGATATTACAATAGAGTTTGGACTGGACAAATGTGCCACTCTTACCATCAACAGGGAAAAAAATAGTGAAAACTGAAGGAATCAAGATGCCCTATCGAAATAACATCAAGAGTCTGGATGAACAAGATCATTACAAATACCTGAGAATCCTTCAAGCAGACAACATCAAGCACACATAAGTCAAGAAGAAGATTAGGAGTGAATACATCAGGAGAGTGAAAAAGTTCTTAAAGTCCAAACTCAGTGGAGGAAATACTATCAAGACGTTTAACACCTGGGCAATTCCAGTCATTAGATATACAGCTGGAATAGTGGACTGGACTCAAGCAGAATTAGAAACCCTGGTAGGAAGACCAGAAAAATAATGACAATGAATCATGCCCTTCATCCACGCAGCAATGTTGACAGACTCTACTTACCAGGAGCACAGGTAGGCATGGAATGTTGCAAGTACACCAGACAGTTGAAGAAGAAAAAAGGACATTAGAAGAATATTTGAAGGACAGCGAAGAAGATGCACTGAAGCTAGTACAACATGAAGGCTTACTGAATACTGAAGAGATCAGACTGAAAGACCAAATGAAGAATAGAAAAGAGACATGGCAAGGCAAAGTATTACATGGCCAGCACAGAAAAAAACTAGCAGACAAAGCAAATAACAACAAGACCTGGCAATGGCTAAGAGCAGGAAAGTTGAACGAAGAGACAGAGGGGATAATTCTGGCTGCACAAGACAAAGTTTTAAGAACAAATGCATACAAAGCCAGAATTGAGAGGACAGCAACAGGTAGCAAATGTCGCCTCCACAAAGAAGCTGAAGAAACAGTGGACCACCTAGTTAGCTGCTGCAAGAAGATCGCACAGACTGACTACAAACAACGGCATGACAAAGTAGTAACAATGGTGCATTGGAATATCTGCAAGAAATACCATTTGCCTGTAAGCAAGAACTGGTGGGACCACAAAACAAACTAAGTAACAGAAAATGAAGAAGCTAAAGTGCTCTGGGACTTAAGAATTCAAACAGACAAGCACCTGCCACATAACACACCAAACATAACAACTGTTGATAAGAAAGACAAAAAAGTCTGGATAGTGGACATTGCAATACCTGGAGACAGCAGAATAGAAGAGAAAGAACTAGAGAAAATCACAAATTACAAAGACCTGCAAATAGAAATAGAACAACTGTGGCAAAAGAAAGCAAAGATAGTACCAACAGTAATAGCCACCTTGGGTGCAATCCCAAAACATCAGGAATACCACTTGAAGACCATCAGCATTGACAAAAGACCATCAAAATCACCATCAGTCCATTACAAAAGGCAGCTTTACTTGGAACAGCTTACATTCTGCAACAATACCTTTAACACCATCAAACAACATCTGCCTATCCCAGGTCCTAGGGAAGGACTCGATAGGTGGATAAAAATGCCAAATCCAGTCTAAACATCTGGCTGATTGTGCGACCAACGACAACAATAATACCTTTAACACCATCAAACAACATCTGCCTATCACAGGTCCTTGGGAAGGACTCGATAGGTGCATAAAAATGCCAAATCCAGACTATACACCTGGCTGACAGTATGACCAACCATCATCATCATCATCATCATCATCATTTAAACTTGTATGCCGCCCAACTCTCAGGGAAGTAAACAATTCATACCAAGTTCCCAGTGTTTCCTATGGCTGGAACATTCAAAATATTTTTAAGTTTTTTTCTGACAGAACACATAAAACTTGACCTATTTCAACTTTTATTCCATTGCAACACAATCAATCAAGGATGTTCCAACATAATTTTCTCACAGAATGCTTTTTTCTCCAAGTTCAAAACAAAATACATTTTTCATTTTTATTTATCAAAATTTATATCTACAGTGAGAGCTAGTTTGGTGTAGTGCTTATGTTATGAGCCATGATTCAGAATCTGACTCTGACAATGTTGCTCCAGTTGAGCCTGTGGATTGTCAGCTTCAGGTCTGTCAGCCTCAGAAATCATTAAGCCAGGATTCATTTGAGGCTGATCAGCCACAGGCAGTTCCTGTTCAGCTGGAGCAGTCCAATAACAAGGCAAAATCCCCAAGCCCCAAGTCTAGACACAGGCAGTGGCAAGCAGAGCAACATTCCTCAATGAGGTTCCTCGCTAGACAAAGGGCGAGGCATGAGTAATTGCAGTCAGCTGTAGGTTCAAAGTAAGTGTGTGCCCACCTTTCAGATTCATCAGTTTGCATTTCTAAACAAATTATTTCATCACAAATAATGGCAGCTCCTCCATTCAAAACCCCTGAATTACACACCTGAAGCTCTTGTTTTATAATCAACACGTTCTCCTTGCCAATATTCCAGTGGTTTAGTACGTATTCTTTTGGACCGACGAACACTGGATGTGCTTGTAGGAGATACTATTAAAAAAGAAATATACAAAAATGTGCATCTCAGGTAAGTCCCAAAATAACAAAAGAAATATATATAAGACAGGGCAACATTTTGGTGAGTCATTCCTATGCAACATGCTTCATAATTCAATATTGTTTTAACTACAAGATTTAATTATTTCTTTCCAATGTTTCTTTCCTCCACACTACATTTTCAGGCAAGCGCTCTCTGCTGGGTATTTGAATTACAATCCTGTTTGCTGTTATCTGCATAAACTGTAGTAAATACTTCAACTCCTTAGTAACTGTGTCTGTGTGTGGGTGTCTGCAACCTTGAAACAGAACAGGTTAAGGCATCAGGCTAGAAACCGGGAGACCATGAGTTCTAGTCCCAGTTTAGGCACAAAGACAGCTGGGTGACCTTGGGCCAGTCATTCTCTCCCTCAGCCCTAGGAAGCAGGCAATGGCAAACCAGGAGTCAAGACTGATTCGAAGGCACCAAAATAAACCTACAGTAATCAACCAGATTCTCAGCAGTTTATAAGCATGAAATAAATGCATTTCCAATAAAACATCCATTGTAAAACCATAATAATAATCAGCCCCAGTCTCACACCACAAACTCTCTGAAACACTTTGGTTTCTATTCATTTTTGGAAGGCTAGCACACTCATAACTATTACAATAAATATCTAATTCAAATATTAACATTTCTAATGCAGTTTAGAAGGAATACCATGAATTGATTCCAGATAATGGTGGTAGTGTGACAGTAGTGGTTTATACACTGGCACTAATCTTATTCTAGACTGGATTACACAAGAGTACAATAAAAACTTCAGATCAGATGCTGTCTGTGCATCTAGTATAAATAGATGTGCCAGTTTTGATCTTTAAAACCCTATTCATCATTACACTATCTGTGAATCTGTCACATAACTATAAACTTCTTCAAAAGTTTTTCACCACAGAAAAAGCAAAAGAGAAATAATATATTTCTGTGGCAAGAGAATGCCTCTTGGCATCCGTTTAATAATTAATAATCTATGGTACTGTTCTTATTGAGACACTATTGATTTGTTTTTAACTTTACCACAGAATACTGCTGTTTCATTAATTTCTAAAGTGTTTTATGAATCTTAGTGAAATAAAAATATTTAAAAAATAATAAGAAGAAATCATTTATTTAGCATGTGAATTTCCACTCTTCCTGAGAGAAAGAGAGAAGTTGGTTTCTTCCCTTCCCATTGAAGCTTTGGAAAACAGTGTTCTCTGAAGAGGATAAACTTTCTCATCAGTCCCCAGATGTAACAGATTTTGTAGGAGGACAGCTGTTTTCGTATACGGTAGCCAAAAATCAGGAGTCTAGTAGCACCTTTTCCAACTAACACTTGTTATTAAAAGGCATAAAATGTGTTAGTTGGAAAAGGTACTACCAGATTTCTGACGTAATAGCTGAGTGAAGAGACTTACCCCACCCACCCCCACACAAAGAAAACTAGATGGGAAGAACTTCAGCTTAGGCCATAGTCTGAAAGTAAAACCAATAATGCCCTGAATTTCTTATCAGCCTAAAGGCTGAGTATTACAATAGTGTCCTTTTTAAAGTCAGAGGAAGTCCATCAAACCTGTAACTGAGACACAGTTGAAACCAATACAGCCCTTAACCGTCTCCCCAATGTAAGGAGATAAGCCACCGCTAACTAAAGCCTTGATACCATTCCTCCTTCAAAGAAGTAATACAGACATATCATCCAGACATATCTTGAAAGAAATCACTGGAATCAACCCAATTGTTAGAAAAAACTTAAAATTGAACATCCTTTCCCCAAAAGAGAGTTCACAGGATAACCTTTATCCATATGATATAGTCTGTATCCTCAGGTGGCTATCAGTGCTTCTGCTCAATAACAGGGAGTAGAGTTTTCTCATATAATCACAGTTGTTGAATAACCTAGAGCTTCTCTAGGTAAGAGCTGGACAATATCATTTATTGTTAACAATAAATTTTTAACCTATATATTAAATAAAACAATAATACAAACATACATCATCAACTAAAATGGATTAAAATATCTCACTTTATATGTTTCTTATATTTATATCCTGCATTTCCTTCAAGAGCTCAAGGCAGTGTACTCCTTCCTCCAAGTTTTCCCAACAACAATAACCCTGAGAGATATGTTGGGCTTAGAGAGAGCGAGTAGCCAGTCACCCAGTGAGCTTCCATGGCTGAGGGTGGATCTCTCTGCTCCTACCAATGCATATACTTCTACAGACACTCCAAAGACTACAGCTTTGAGTACATACCATGCTTGCAGACATGCCAGAGACACAAATATTTCTGAGAAAAACTCGATTCAACTATCAGTGGCCTGCACATGTACATGATCAGTAGGTGCTAATTTTTATATTCTGCATTAAAAACTCCAAACCACAAAAATATGGTTTAAACCAAACACGTTACAAAATCTTTATTATTTATGATATACTGACACATTTTAGCAGATTAATTCCAATATTTTGTAAAATAAATGTGTATTAAAGAATTCATTTCAAAATAAGGTTTTATAATATATATTATGGTCTTAAAAATACAGTATAATGGTAGTCTGTAAAACCTTTATGCCTAAGAAAAGGGAGCAGATGGAAAACTAATTCATAGGCTTGGTAATGTGCAAAAGTCTAAGCTCAGCAACCATATCTGAAGTATTTAAAAAAAATTGCAACACCCTCCACCTTTGCTTACAACTTGCTGAGGGTCAGAACCAATGGTTTGAGAACCCATGGAATAAGCCATATTGGCCTGGTCTACATATAATACTTAGCCATAATGCATAGGTCACATCCCAAATAAAACCATTATGTGCAAACCACAGTGATATGCCAACTTACACAGAAAAAGAAACAGAACATAAATATTAACTTTGACAAGTTACCTGAACCAGAAGCATCCTTATTAAGTGGATTCCATTCTCTTGTAAATATTTCATCGCTACAAACTGGGCCACTAAAAAAAAAAATCCAAGTTTAGATCATTACATTTGTGAAGTATACCACCTGATGTAGCTGTAAATCAGGGAGATACATAACATCTCCAAAGTATAATATTCTAAATTTGTGGACCTGATAAATACTTATGTACACAAACTGTTTTTCTCCTAAAAGGACAACACAGAAACAAAGTCCCAAAGATGGTACCAGCAGGATTATGGACAATACAATATTGAACCTATTCCTTTCTCTATCATCTCTTCATGCCTTTCTCCAAACACTACTCCAGAGTATTCCCTATCATTCTAAACCAGTTTTTTTCAACCTTGGCAACTTTAAGAAGTGGGATTTCAACTCCCAGAATTCCCCAGCTAGCATGATGGCTGGAGAATACTGGGAATTGAAGTCCATACATCTTAAAATCGCCAAGATTGAGAAACACTGTTCTAAACGGATTACACAAGAAGGGGAAGGGGGAATCTCCATTGCTAGTTTTGCTGATGGAAGCAGTTTCATCAGGGGAAGGCTTTACCTGGATTACTATGTGGCACATTCACCGGTTTTTCACCTTAGGATGTTGAATATGATGTTCTGTGCCACTGTGAATCAGACTGTAGGAGATACATTGGGGGTAATATTCAGAAACAAATACTTTCTGTAGAAGATCTGCACATATTTACTGTACAAATAATAGTGTCTCAGAGAAACTTTTTTAATTCATGCTGAATAAATAACTTTTACCATCAAGTGTATCTACTAAAAAACATGAAAAAAGTCAAAAGGAAGGAAGGAAGGAAGGAAGGAAGGAAGGAAGGAAGGAAGGAAGGACGGACCCAAACTGCATTTCAAAAAGATTTTTTTAAAATATGAAGTTCTACATATATTGTACTGGAGATTACCTGTTATTCATATCTTCATCTGATGCCCAAGATCTAAAAGAAATGCAGTAGTTGAATTTGCAAGATTATTATGATTAGTAAATGCAAAAAGTTACAAGCAAAAGCCACTAACATTATTATCAATCTACTGGATGTCACTACCCAACCTGAAGCTTTAGATTTGTAGCATATGGATTTAGCCTAAACTCACCATCATCCACAACTGGTCATATATTTTGTAGTTAGAAGAAATAAGGGCAGTATTGACTTCTTGGCTCTTCAATTTCCTGGCTGATATTCTACCTATGAACCAAAGCCAACCAATACTTAACTGCCAAGCAGCTGCCTTTTTAGCTATGTTTAACAGTAAAATATGGCAGCAAGACATTCTAGAAGGATATCTATGATAGCCCTACATATCAAAAACAAACAGCCTAGTCACACTTTAAGACAAACAAATTCATTGTGGATTCCATTTGCCCACAAAATGTTTACTCTGTAGGCTATATCAAGATTAATTTGGATTTTTAAGGAAAACCATGGAGAATTTTGTTCGACCCATAAATTCTCCAAGAAGAGTGTGTATATATAAGGAGAAAAAATAGACCAAAAGATGGATAATTAAGTGGACTACTTTAGCAAGGGGGCACACACACATACGACAAAAGTGAAAAAGATAAAAAGAAATACAACTTAAGGTTCAGTAGCTTTCTAGCTATGATAGAACAGTGGCAGATGTAGAAAGGTATTTCTAAAAAAGCACAGAGTATGTGCAAATAAAATAAATGTTACTTTGCCTTTAGTGCTGTCACTAGACTCAGACCCAGAATACAGGATCTCTTTGGAAATACTGTATGAACTGTTACATATCTCCTCTTAGATGATCATGGGGAACAGCCCTAACTCCTTCCTGGAACAAAAGTTTTTTTTGGCAAGAGAAGAGATTTTCTTCCTAACAGTCATTCTGGAAGTAAGGCTTTCTCAGCCTTTTGTACAATTATCTTATATGCCACTCAAAGAAAATATACATTCCCAAAAACTGTTGGGGGGGAAGCTTACTTTTCACAAAAACTCTGACAGCTGCCTTCACAAACATTTTCACTGTAATATTTTCATGTTACAAAGTCCTGTATTGATGACTGGTCCAAAAGATACGGTTAGCTAGTGCAGATGCACAGTTAGATTACAACATGGCATACTTTATCCCATAGATACTAAATCTTGCTAAAAGATCTGCACTGCTTGCCAGTCTGCTGCCAAGCCCGATTTAAGGTCTTGGTGCTAATCTACAAAGCCTTTAACTAGCAGGTTACCCCAAAGAACGTTTCTCCCTTCCAAGGCCTGTAACATGAAGATAGGGCTTTTCCAAATGGCACTCTCTACAGTATACCAAACCCAATATTGATGTATTTCAGATATCTTTTATATCTTCCTTTTTTGTTACCCTTCTCCAGCCATCATTCCTTTGACTTATTTTAACCTATCGTAGCCTGGTCTACAATTGTTGTAAAATGCCTAAGGATTCCTAGTAATAAATAGTAGCATATAAATATTTTAAATAATCAGTAAGAGCAGAAAGTGCTGTAATGATGTGTGTATCCAGGCAATTATCAAAACCCCACAGCAGTCCAAGGCATTTACACCTCAAAAGAGGTCCAAAGCACATGGGTTGAGTATTCATGGCTTGAAGCAGATCGATATCCCAATATACAACATGCACTGTAACAAGAATAAGTAGTATTAAAACAAGCATATATACCTATACATCAAAACTTACTGAGGTAAAAATCTGCCGCTGTTTCGTTGTCTTGCTGAAGCATTTAAAAGTTTTTCTGCCACATGTTGCTGCTCACAAGAATCCTCTTGGTATTTGTTATCCTTGGATTTCAGTAAAGAAGTCTGTTTTACTTTTTGAGGTGTTGCCCTCCTTAAATCAGTTTTTCTTAACTCATAAGGATGAAGGTTTTTATCCTTTTTATCTAACTGTTCCTCACCATGATCATCTTCAAGGCTTCTCTCTGAAACCGATCGCCTGCTCTTCCTCCTCCTGGGTCCAACAGTGGATTTTTTCTTTTTTTTTGGCGTCCCCAATTGCTTTTTGGATGATGACTTCTGCTTTCTGATTGGCGTACTATGGCACAACTGCTGAGCTACAGGAACAGGTTTTGGCACAGAACCTAAATTTTCAGAATAAATATCTGTATTCTTAGACTGTGTGCAGTCCTTTGAGGATAGAACTGAAACTCTGCACTCCTGCTGGTTTTCATTATGCGCTTCTGTCAGTGTAGTCAGCTTACACTGAGATGAGCTTTGTTTTGTACTTTCCACAGGTTGTATCCGGACTGATAATCTTTGTTCTGGTTCTAGTAAAGGTATAAGGTCTTGTGCCTGCTTTCTACTTATGGGGTCTTGGTAAACTCTGTTACGTATTTCTACTAAATCTTTATCTCTATTTTTGGAATGCATTTGCTTCCTTGTTTCTTGGGTAGTCTTTATAGCCAACTGTGACTGATCATTCTTCACAGCCATTACTTCATTAGTTCTTGAAGCATTTTGCAATCCATCAAAAGCTATTTCACCAACATTACTTAATGTTGCCTTGATTTGCTTCACTGGAGTTGGCACAATTGTTTTCCCCAATTCCCTTTTATCTTTTCTCCTTTCATTATGCTGCTGGGCTTCCTTGTTTTCTTCAAACGATACAGCTATTAATCTCTTTTTCTGTGGTTTTTGTTTCTTTCGAGATGTTGAAATCCAAGATGCAGAAGACGCCCCAAAAGATTCCTCTATCAAAAATTCACATTCCTCTTCTGGTTTAGCTCCTTTAGCTGCATTTCTAGAGAGGGAAGACAGGCATGTGAATTCTCACATAACACAGAGGGTCCCCTGAGAAACTTCATTTTCAGAATAAACTCAGATACTTCACAAAAATATTTTCTGATGAAAATTAGCGGTAGTAATCATTTCCCTATTATATTGTGCTACACAAACTTCATATAACTTGACTTTAACCCACTGATATGGCTCAAGCCTTGAGATTAAGATTCATGTGTGTGTGTATCTGACAGATCTAGACTTTGTAACTTTGTACTTTGTAAGACTTATTTTACAAAAATAAACAGAAATGGCAAGGGGAATATTTTATAGTTATGATCATAGGTCGATACCAGTTGCAGTGTTAAATACAACAATGACAGAATAAGTCTAAACATTCAAAGCTGTATTTACTTGGTAATTAGCATATTATAATAGCAGATGGTTCATATCTAATAAATCTCTGAGATAAAGTTGTGGCTTTACTGATGTCCTCATAATAGACAACTTACTTAATATGAGGAAGAGTCCCTGGATTGTATAGAATCCTGAATATGTACCTCTCCAGATCCACATAGGAAGTTTTGTTTGGGCTCCTCATGACCCCTATCATGTCTTTCTCCCAAAGCACCAAGAACCCCAAATGCCTTACTTAGAAGTGAAATTATAGTTAAGACTTCTCCCCAGGTAGGAGCTGCACACTACATTGTCTGTACTTTTCATGAAACAAAGTGATTGGCTTAGAACTGCAAGAAGTAAGTCCAACCCATTTTAACGATTGTGCGCATTTTCCTCAAGTCAGACATTTTAAATGCCACAGCAAAATCTGATCAACTTGCTTTCAGTTATAAATGCTGAAATCTTTTATACAGAGCTGCTCTTTAAATAATGGCACCCATATCTCACCGTACTGCCAAAGCACTTGTCATGGCTTCTAATGATGGTAAAGATCTTGACATCTTTATCTGACAAGAGGTTGGTTTCTTTGTTTCTTTCCCTGCACAAAAGCCCTTAGACTTGCTAAAATTTTTGCTGTTGTGTAAATCAAATACCTCTTCATCAAAACACAACCTGCATGGGAAGAGAATTAAACAATTCATTCAGGATTCTCCAAGTGTTCTTAACAATTTCCAATTCTTAAAGAAAAAAACAAACATACAGTATTTTCTCAAATCCTTTGGGAAAATTTACATTCCTAATTATCATCCATTTCAGAACTGGAGAAGATGACCCTACAGCTTTGTTAAAGACACTTGGTGTGATAGAGGCAAGCCCCAGGCTCATCCCATGGTTAATTACCAAAACATGGAAATCAAACTATTAAACTTTCTTTAAACAGTTGATAATCTGTCTTCACTAATTTGAAGTTAAAGAGGAATAGGAATACTTTGGTGAAGTATTTAATAGTGATCTGAAGCAATTTACCGTTCTACACATGATTTCTTTCCTTCTCCTTCTCCTTCTCCCAGAAGGGCAGGTGATCCTAAGAACAACACATCAATATCCTCATCTAGAATTTCTTCTGATAAGTTGCTGCCTATTTTATTGATAAGACAGGGAAAATATATGCAACATTATCATTCTTTGTGAGATAAGAAAAACTATCCTCTCGTTACCTTAAATTATAACTGACAAACGTATTGGTATACTAAGGATCTTAGTATCTTAGGATACTAAGTTAAGGTATGGCTTTCTTGAGCTACATTTAAAAATGACAAGTCTTTGATTACCATCCATCCCCACACAAATTGGTGGTATTTTCCCTATGTCAACAACACAAGAGTACATTTAAATATGTTCTAAAATGTTTAAGTGCACTGTAATATTTTCATTTTTGGTCAAAATTAACCTTCCTATCCAACCATCTATCCTTCAGCTGGTCTGGTACTCCAATCTGCCACCCAGTAGAGACAAGGTCTTCTGCACTTACCTGTTTAGAGATGGTAGCTGGATTCATTCAAGACAATTAACCCTAAACCTGGGTTTAATACAACACAATTGCTATATTCACATAACTTGCTATGACTGAACAAATAAAGCATATTATGGCTCAATAAAATGGTCTGATTCAAACAGCATGTTAAGACAATAGCAGGGTGCATACAACAAGCTGAACCACAAACTACCTAACTGCATTTTAGCCTAGAATAATGTGCGGCACATACCTAGACAATGAGTTTCTTGAGATGAGAAATAGTATAAAATTTTGCCTGTAGTTTGAAGAAAATGATTGATAAAAGGCTAATTACAGGTTACTCTTAACTAAAATGAGTGATTCTCTTAATCAGATAAAGTTTTGCAGTGTCAGAATTCTGTTTAGTTGACCAGTATTGGAACTAAGATACTTAGTTTAAAAAAATTATTTTCCAATAACACATTAAACAATAGCAAGAGACATAGCAATTTTATCTTTTAATGAATTCAAAATATTCTCCTGCCTTTTTAATGGTTAAAGGAACAAAGCAGGGATTGAAACCATCATTACTTGCACATTTTAAATCACGTATAAATAAAATGACATTTCTTTTCCTTGAAAAATGCTAGTAGCATTAATTTTAAAAATGTATTTTAAAGCCTATATTCAAATGACTAGCAATTCAACAATAATGTCACCCACCTGAAAATCTTTCTATTCTGGCTGGTGATAGTAAGAAATTGAAGGTATTAAAGACATTGTTCACAGGGTTGACCTTTGCAAGCTCCAACTTGGTCTGTTCCTTCTGATAATCAGGGAACAGAGCAGAAATGGAAAAAAAGATGTTGTTAATAACACAGCAATAAAGACACTATGATTTTTTCATATCTAAAACAGTTACAGGTAATTTTTGTTTAGCAACCACAATTGAGACCAACAACTCAGTCAGCTAAGTGAAATCGTGACTGTGCTTATGATTTTACTTCAGCTTTCCTTTGCTTTACAAAGCTGCGAAGGTTATAAATGCAAGGAATGGTCATAAAGTTACTTTTTCATCACCGTTGTAACTATGAACAGTCACTAAACAAGGCAGTCACTAAATGAGGACTACCTGTATAGTGTTGTAGCCATACTAAGGTTATGATGGCTGTCTTATATGGGCCATTCTTATATATTCAACACCATAGATCTATGCCAATCTATCATGAGATTACACCCTTGCTGATATCTGCTCAAGGGAATATATCCACATAAAGTTTTGAGTTATGATGGTAGACCTATGAAAATAATTGGACCCTTAAGACTGATGGAATATGACTGGGAAATTCTGTATTACATAGCTCAGCCCAGGTGACCCTGCCTATTCTCCCCATATCCATGGGCAAGAGTAGAACTGCTGATCAACGTAAACCCTAACTGAGCTGCAGAGAATCCAGAAGAAAGTCCTTGAAAACAGAGATTATAAGCATTTCTTACCATACAGGAGTCTCAAGAGGTGGAATTCCAAGTATATTAGACATCATAAAAGTAATACTAACATGCTAAATAATGCTTCTGCAAAAGTATTTATGAAGCTTATAGAGCTTAGTGAACTAGATGACCAATGGCTACTCAAGAGATTTCCTTAAGACAAGACCTATTCCATCGTGATTACAAACCCTTTGACTAAATTAGCAGCTACCCCATTAGAACATGGTGTTGTTTTTCCAAATTTTTATATGCCACTAGGTATAGATATAAATTCCCTCCTGCCTCAGTTATGCTACAACAGGTATCAGTATCTTGGCAAATACCTTTGAACTGCTAGTATCATAACCAATCCCTGCTGCTTCAGCTGCATCCATTTCATTGAGGTTCAGAAATATCATCTTTAAGCTGATGACAGTAGAGATACTTAACATCTTTATGCTTTGCTATATACCTTCTGGCATTCCTACTGTGCCATGTAGCCCGGAGAATTTTCAAAATGACCCCGTCCTCTATAACACCTGTTCTGTCTCCACTGTTGAACAGTGGAAAGAACGAGTAGTTTGCTACAGTCTTTATAGCTGAAGGGCTTGTCACCAAAATACCATGTGGCTGGCCTTGCAACATTGGCTGCTTTGGAGAGAAAGGAGTCCATAATCATTGGATTGCATCATGGCTCTGCAAATCAAAGGATAATGGTGACTACAATCAGCAGGTTTTCCTGCCTTTCTTCCTCAATCGCATGCCTATGTGATTCATAATGAATGGGGAGAATGAGGAGAAAAAAGATGAAAGGAAAAAATATTTTAAAGAAATATTAGATATGATAATCGCTCCTTCTGTTGGAGAAAATCAGTGTGATATTTTAGCCCTATTTAATGATCCAAGGAGCAGAAACATCCCTCTTCCCCATCATGAATCACAATGCCCTCTAGAGATCCTGCAAGTATCTGGAAAGTGTTTGTGGGGGGGGGGGGGATTCTTCTTTATGTTACAGAAGCTAACAGATGGCAGAAATTATTCAGAAATCTTGCTGAATAATTTTAAAGAAGCAGTAGGTCCAACAGAAGAAATAAAAGCTTGGAAATGTAAATAAAAATATAAATTCAATTATCAAGGTATGCACAACCACTCTGCTCCTTATACAAATAAAATGAAATGTTTTATTACTAGGTAAACAACTTACTTTTTTGCTATGGCATGGAACTTGATCCAAACTAGAGGATGAGCCACATGATATGCAAGGGGAGCATTCTGTAAATTCCTTGGCACAAGCTACAAAGACAAAAAAAAGTACTCGGTTAAGAAGTGTAGTGCTATATATTGTGCTTTTTTAGACAGCCCGGTGAAATTTATTCCAACTAAAACTATCCCCAACCACATCCTCTTAAGACCCAGAAGTGAGAACTTTTAATAAAGTAAGATTTCCCAGGAGTCAAATGAGGTATGAGCCAGTTTGGTGTAGTGGTTAAGACATTAGGCTAGAAACCAGGAAACCATGAGTTCTAGTCTTGCCTTAGGCACAAAGCCAGCTGGGTGACTTTGGGCCAGTCACTCTCTCTCAACCCTGGGAAGGAGGCCATGGCAAACCACTTCTGAAAAACCTTGCCAGGAAAACTGCACGGACTAGTCCAGGCAGTCACCAGGAGTCAAAAACAGATTCAGACACCCACACACACAAAAAAGAGGTTACTGCCCAATTTTCTACAAAGCTTTGCAAATGCGACTTCCCGCCAATTTTAATGGTTTTGATCTTAACAAGTATCTAAGTCAACTTCCTCTAGATGATGAAGAATCTAGTTCTTGAAATCTAGTTTTGTGAAGGCTCAGAGACTTCCCAGAGATCAAGTTGGCAGCAATTTTCATCACACACTTCTGTAAAACACAATTTTTCCTCTGTCATGTTGGCTTGATTAGCTACCTGGAGGAGACTAGATCATTGGTTTCTTATTCTTAATGGCAAGAAACCAGCAAGCTATATCCTGTGTTCAGCTAATCAACTAGCCCACAGGAAAACTACTGAACTTTTCCATGGCTCCTGGAATTGCACATTTTCCAGCCAAGTACCATACTGTAAATTGTGCACTGGTCTAAGCAGCACTTATGGATCATAAATGGGGGTGTCCAAAACATTTAAAATTCAAAACTGCACTTTAAGCAGGCCGTTCAGACTTTACTGGAAGTGTTCCAAGCTGGAACAACCCATTATAAACCATCTGAACTGCAAACAGCCATTCCAAGCTTGAAAGATTTTGAACACCTTTACTCCCACAGCCTTGACTACAGAGCATTGCTTTCACTAATTGAAAACATTTCATTTAACCAGGAATACTGTAAAATATGTCTTTCATTTGAAATGCAATTTTCTCTTTGCCTTGAAAAGCTGTATTTGGCCAAGTGAATTCTAACCAATTAAAAACAGAATTGTAAAAGATGAAACAATTGTTAAAAGCACCTCACAACTCCTTGTTCTTGGAAAACCTTGTACAATTCTTCCCTCACCTCTGTAATGCAGCAACATACATGTAAAGAAAATGCTGCTTAATAGCAAACATACATATGGTATTTAAAACTCAAATATAATACAAAATGTGTTTGCTACTGCAAACAAAAATTTGGCCCATTATTCTAATTAAACTAGTATCAATTATAATGTTGTGATAGGACCATACTTCACATAAGGTTACCAAGACCAGCAATACATTTCTCTTCATTTTATTAAAATACTTTATATTCACCCATTCAACTTACTTTCAAAACAGTCTTGTATGCATTCCAATACATTTTCTCCTTGTTTATCAATAGCTTTGTTTTTACTAGCATAGAAGAAAAAGTTATAAGAAATTAGCCATTTCAAAAGTGCTCCTAATCTGCAAACTCTGCCTTATTGGCAAAATTATGTCAAACTATAGTACAGTATTGCAGCAAATCAAGCTTTACTTTCCCAGTTTCACAGTGATTAATGCAAATAACTGACCTTTATAGGCATGTGGTTCAGATTCATACAAATGGCATACAGTAGTCCTAAAACCAATGCATTCCAGTCCAAAACAGCATTCCACTTAATAGCACTTGCTACTAAATATTATAGAAACAGAACTGGCTCTCAGACCTGGGCTATACCCACACCAGAAGTTTTTGATAAAACCTATTGTTACAAATTCTAATGAACTGTCTCATTTCTGTCCTACTGGCTATTTACATACTGCTGATTATATCAAGGTTAACCTGGTTAAATCTGCTGAACACTGAAAAACCAAGGATGATGCCAGACAAACCTTCTTTGACAAAACATTGCACAGATCAGGTTGCAAAATGAATTTTTTCTTTATTAGTAAAAAGCACCGCATTTCAGCATATATAATAATTGCTGAATAAGTGCTGATAAATTATTTAAATGCAAAGATAGCTACTGATTTTCATACAAAAATATATTAGAGCATTAGAACATCTATAAGATGTAATCTCTCATTTACCTATTTGTGGCCATTGCACTGCCTTCATTACTACTGTATAGTCTACTCAGTATAACTTTTCATTTCATTATACTCAGTCTGATTATATAAGCTAAATATGGCTATTTCATAATTCCAGAATCTATGTTCTATGTATCAACAATCCCACCTCAACAATCTTTCCCAGCACACCTCATAAAACTTATTAGAAGGTATTGGATTACCTAAGTGCTATTCTGAAAGCATAATAATTATTAGAATTGCTAAATATACATTTAAAAATAGAAATATAAAAATAAGCCACATCAGACCAAAACACACAAAAAAATTGTAACCTTGGGTACATTGTAATACGTACAGGTATCCTGTATCTACCGGGAGTTACTAATTTGTTAATACTAATGGAGTAGTTCCATTTCTACAGAAGGAAAAAATAGATCTGATCTTTGTGTGAAAATATATATGGAAATTCTTGCAACGAGAGAGCTTTTCTATGCATGCACTGAAGAATGTTTAGTAAATCACAAGCTTGGAGCAAAACTAATTTTACCATCTGAAACAACTTTAAATGAAACTATATATAAAGGAAGCTTGAACAAAAATAAGAATTTCTGACAGGACAAGACATAAAAGATAGACATAATGAACAAGATTAAAACAGCAAAGTGATGTGCACAATAAGAATAAGTTTACTTTTACTTTTTTAACAACTGATACCTATATGTCATATACAAAATGTTTACAAGAATTGGCTTTATTTCAAAAATAGCATACTATTTACTGTGATGGAAATTACATTTAAGAAAAACAAGTCCAAATTTATCAAACCTTCTGGAAATTTAGAAGCATCCGCATAGCTTTTCAATTTTATCAGTATGAAATACTGCAATATAAGATACATTGTACTACTACACCTCAGTTTTATCTATTTCTATATAAAGTTTAAGAAATAAACATTAATTACCCTTCTCTGTTGAAGAATCTTGGTCTATATGTGGTTTTTAAATGATTCTGTTAAAACATAAAATATATTGCTTTTTGAAAAGAATAAATTGAAACTTCATTACACCACAATAGGATTATTTTGATTTCATCCACTTTGATTAGAGGGATTCAGCATCAGAAGGGAAAAGTCATTGTAAGAAACTTTCTCTCACTTTTCAAGGGTAGTTTGAATGGCTTTAAAAGGGAATTTGACAAATCCTTGAAGGACAAGAATAAGACTTATCAGTGCTACAAATCTGGATGACCACATATTACTTTAACACCAATTGCTGGGAAACTCAGGAAGGAGCATTCATTTTCTACAGGTAACGTGACACTTACTCTTCTTATAACCTATATTTTCAAATATCATTTATAAAATAATGCATCAGCTTCCTTGCCAATTAGGGTTGTGATTATCTGATCACCAACAAATGTTACTGAATATAATTGAGATGAGATATTTTCATAATAAGAATGATGGGTTGGTTATGATGAATTTTCAAATCAGGAGTGCTCTATGAGTCTTTTATGGCAAAAACAGTGAACAGTCCTACGCCATCTTAAGACTACAATACACTTGCTCATCCCATCAATATGGTATAAATCCCATCAATATGGTATATATCATCTTCTGTCAACAACATCCCACTACTTTCTACATTAGACAAGCTGACCAATATCTATGCAGAAGAATAAATAACAGCCACAAGCTGACATCAGAAATGGCAATACACAAAAACACATGGTAAAATATTTGGCTATTAATCAGAGTACTCCTCCTTGAGAACTGAGATGAAATTATTCTACGTGCATTTAGGAACCTGTGGAGTCTTTGGGGTTCTGAGCTTGGTTGTTTTCTTGCAAACGTTTCGTTGCCCAGCTAGGTAACATCTTCAGTGCTAGAATGGAATGGGGTTTGCTCTCTGTTTATATACTCTGGCATGCCCTGCCAGTGTTGGTGGGGGTTTTGTTTTATTTTTTTTCCCTCTGGTAGTTCCTTGATTAGGGTACTGTTTACTGCTTGATTGTATATCTGGTGATATCTTGGTGTTAATCTCTTCTTAGCTGGGTGATGATTGCTGGTGAGATATTATGGTTTTTTGTTTTCCTTTTTATTGTCTCTTTTGAATAGTGTGTAGATGTTGTTTATCTCTATGTGCCTGTTGATGGCTGCCTTGTCTGAATACCAAGCTTCCAAGAATTCCCCAGCATTTTTGGATTTAGCTTGATCTAAGATGCTGACAGTTTCCCAGTTGAAACTATGGTTAAGTCTGTCCACGTGTTGTGAGATTAAGGACTTTTCATCATGTCTTCTGACTGCTAGCTGGTGTTCATGGATGCACTCTGCAAGCCTTCTGCCTGTCTGTCCTACATAGTGGTTGTTACAGTCCTTACACTGCATGTTGTAGATGACTCCTGTTTTTTCTTCTTGGGCTACTGGGTCTTTTGGTTTGTTTAAGATGTTTTGGAGAGCTTGAGTTGGTTTGTGTGCTACAGAGATGCCATGTGGTTGTAATAGTCTGCTGGTAGTTTCTGAGATGTTTCCGATGTATGGCAGTGTTATCCTGTTCATAGCATGTGTTGGTTGTGTTGTAGTAGGTTGAGTGGTCAGGTACTTTTTGAAGAAGTTGCATGGATATCCATTTTGTTGGAAGATCAAGCAGTAAATAAGCTCAGAGAACCCCAAGGACTCCACAGTTCAACCCTGAGCTACAGATATTCTCTTCTATTTAGGAAATTTTACACACTTTCTCATGTATTAAGCAGAGAATAAAATTACACATGTTAAGCAATTGTTTAATGTAAAAATACCTATGTCACATCTGCTTTGCTGATAGTCACTACCTATAAGTAACCTGTCTTTCACCATTCCCGTCTTCTCTTTTCTCCCACTCCAACAATATTGTGTATTGTGCAAAATATTGCATATTGTGTAAAATGTTGTGTAAAACTCTGCTCTTATTTGCAATTGATGAGGCAGACTGTGATTCATTAAAGATTAAGTATTAATATAGATGTTAAGCCTTTGAGCTGCCACAAGCTTTTTTTTCCTTCCAATCTAGTAGCTCTAATGATAAATTATTAGTGGAAGACTAGAACTAGCTGAACCAACCCTAGCTTAAGAAATTCCTACAGCTTTAAGCTAGTCTTTCCCAGCCCAGCGCCCTCTAGACGTAATAAAATACAGCTTCCATTATCCACAGCCAGCATTTAATCATTTAAGAGCTCCGTGCTCTGATTACGATATAACTCAATATGCCTTATTTCAGAGCTAAAGGCGAGGTGGGGAAGAGGCAGCTAGAAACTCTTAAGCCCGATTCCCCAAGCAAATGAAATCGTGTCACAAAAACCTCGGGGGGGGATTACCGAAGCGGTCCTTCCCATTACGCCTACCAGTGAATCCATAGCGACCTTCTTCAAACCCGAGGCCTCAACCAAAAGCGCGCCGAAGCCTCAATTATTATCCCGTCCCTCTCGTTTGAAAAGGTCAACGTATCCCGCGACGCAAGCGCATTATGGTGGAGATAGTTCATTGGTCAGACGTTCCGTACGTCACAAAAGGATTGGGGCGGATGAAGAACGGGAAATTAAGCAGTTTTTATATAGATCTATGGAGAAATATTCATTAGATTCATACAGAGAAGATCAATTTGCGAGTATACATTTGAGAAACATTTTGATCATCTAGCAGCAGAAATTGCCATGACTTTAAAAGATGAGTCATCGTAGAGTTGCTAAGGTTGATGAGTTCTTTCCCCTTCCAGCAAAAGATGACAGAAATTTTTATGTTTTAGTTTTCAATAACTGACATTGTAATGCTAAACATTGTGAAGCGACAGAAGGTTTCGCGTACATACTGGGAACTTAGCGGGTAGGGCCAAGTTTCGGCGTCCAACAGAGTTCTACATCTCAGACAAAACGAACGCCTGAGAAAGCTACTTGAACAGAAAGCCCCTGCTTGATATGTAGGCTTGGAATAAATCTTGAGGGATTGCCGCTAGCTTCCGCAACTTGCGGAGAAATAAAAGTTATTTTCAGGGCGTCTAACAAACTTATGTCATGGAAAGTAAGATCTATTTCTGTCGCTCAAATCCTGGACTCGTCATTCGTTGAGTGCTTCCTCCTAGACATTAGGCATTGAAAAAGTCGAAGATCCTGCTTCCGTCCTCGCTTTCTAAAAATATGCACCAGTTTTTCCCTCTCAGTGCTCCCTGTGTGCCGCCGTCCGCCCCGGAGGAAGGGAAGAAGGTATTAAGGAGGACGCTGGATCACTGAAGCTTAGCTGCTCCTCGTAGATCAGTGTTACATTTCATAGTCAAACCTTAGCAACTTTAAGGTGAATGGACTTCAACTCCCAGCATGGCTGGCTGGGGAATTCTGGGAGCTGAGGTCCACTCAGCTTAAAGTTGCCAAGGTTGAGAAACACTATCGTAGATTAACGATTTAGTCAGTCTATGAATCCGTGAGGAAGCTGGCCGACTGGCGCCCTTCCGAGCGCCTTCGCGAAGTCTTTGCAGCGGCTTGACTATGATATGTAACCCGGGAAGAAGCATCGGTGGAGCCGGAGAAAGGCTGAAAATAGTATCTGAATAGCGATCAAAGGGCTCGGCTAGGACGTGAATGGGGGGCGGAGAACCGCAGGATCAAGTCCGTCTTCGGCCACGGAAGCTCATTTTAGCCTAGTCACGTTAGCCTAGCCCAATCTTTCTCAATATGGAGAAAATCTATTTGGTTGCTAAGAGTCGACAACGACTTGATGGTAGGTACATAATCATGTTGGGAATTCTGGGAATTGAAGTCCACATATCTTAAAAGTTGCCAAAGTTGAGAAAACCTGGTTTAGCCAAATCTACCTCCTAGGGTTTGTTGCGGTAGGGAAAAACTGGACAGAGCAGTCCATATGCCACCAAGTTGGGATACAAGTCTAACAAACAACGTTGCCTATCTAAGCTATGCTAAGATGACTACTTTAAATTCCACAAAAGAAAAGCTGATTATAATTGCAACAGATTAAGAGAGGGCTCCTAAAAGGGACATGCACAAATATTTACATATATAAATATAAATTTATATTAAAAAATTTAAAATGAATATATTTATGCAAAATGTTTCTCCATATCTTTAAACAGCACCATACCACCAGATTTTTTTAAATACTTCTTCAGAAGAAATGTTCAAAGGATTTTGTTATTTTTTCCCTCCTCCACTCAGGAAATCATACTAGCTACTCCCCTGATCAGCATAAAAGTATTATTAGTGCAAAACTGAAGAGGACAGTTGATGCCTTTATCTCAGCATGTTTGATGACCTCTTTTGTCATTCTTGGGTGTTTGATGAAGGAATGTGTGAGGAGTAAGAATAATATATTCTGCACGGTAGCAATGTTTTCTACCTGCAACACCTCACACATTCCTGAGGCAGAAGCTAAGAACCAAATGGGTTTCCTTTCCACACTTAGGAACAAGCCAGCTCAGTTCAAAATAGCCAATTCTTAAACTGAGGCTACTAAGAAAAGCAACAAATCCCTTTGATTTATTTTGTGTCCAGATACAAATATGAGCTCAAACAAGATAGAACTGGTACAAGACACTAGGTAGCTCCTTCCTTTATTAATATATTAATTTGCCCTTTACATCTCCATAAGAAGCATTAACCACAGTGTGATGGTTTCCTCAGATACTTCGGGAATGGGGCTGGGGCTGTAGAATTACATCATGTGGGCTAACGATGGAGACTGGAAAGAGGAAACTCTTGCAATGTTGCCAGCTTGTGTACCATTTCTGGCCACAGGCAGTGCTGTTTAACTCTTACCATGCAACAATTATCAAGCTGCCAGTGCCAGACCTAGCATTAAGCAGTGAGACATTCACCTCAGTTAGCAGATGCTAGGTGAGAAGTAGCCATGGAAGCATCTTTATTCTTCTAGCCTGCTGCTTTAAGTATGGTTGAGGGCATTGCCAGTGTTAAAGTGTATGGACATGTATTTTTCTTTGCCCCAGGCAGCAAAATATCTTGGAATTGTGCTGCTGTATATGCACATTCCATATGCACTACACACATAACATCAAGAGATAATCAACAGTGCCTTGCTACAGACCTCCATGACTTTATGGCCAAGAGATATTTATAGAACTCAAGGTCTTCTAGGTAAGGAGTTCAAGTCTAGATAGGATGCAGGAAACATAGAAAATACTCTGTTACTGCCATTATTCCAATGAAAGCAGTACTATGATGGAACACTAAACACTAGGCCCCTAATGAAAAGGGGATGATTTTGATTTCATATTTCAGTAAAATTACATGCCTGGTTCTCATTGTAAACCATTAATTATAAAATAAACATATTTTCATATTACAACATGTCCCAAAATACTGACAAAGTCATGCACATTTTGATATTACCTTTTCAAATTATTTAATATGAAAGACAAAAAGCAGTTTTCATAACTGCTTATGCTATACATTTTAACTTGTATACACAAATAAAAATAATCCCTTCAAAGTGTATTGAAATCAATTCAGAAATAATGCAAACTGTGGAAGTATAGAATTATAATTACTGTATACATATTTTTCTTTTAAACTGAAAGCCCTATTTGAGATTACCTGTGTGAGCAAAATAATCCTCAAGATCGACTAACTGGCTGCACCACAGGTATGGAGATTTGTCTGTTGACAATGACCCTTTTCTGTATGTTTCTATAAAGTAAGATCCGCAAGGAAGACTTGCTAGGAAAGATTCTTCAGTTTCAAGCTGACTGATGTATGACATCAAATGCAGTTTTGCATATGCAAATACAGTCTTGTTGCTACTTTTGAATGCTGATTAGTAACCCCAGAGAAAAATAAAAGAAGACAGCACAAGACATAATCACATCCAGATTGTTAAATAAAACACAAAATTAAATCACTTAATACATCCTACTAGAACTTCATGCATGAAATCTTGTTTTATTGCCTCCTAATTTTTAAGTCTTTCTGAGTACATAGTAATTTGCTTTCTCCAAAACTATTTCATACTGAAAAATGTAAAATGTTTAATTGGGAAAGTACAATAAAATTTCTGAAGAGTTATTGTATGTTAAGAGTAACTCCCAAATGTTGGAGTAAGTTTGCTATGGGTTGCAGCTCACAGAATAATTAATCTTTGGTGCTTAAGTGTCTACGGAAACAAGGAACAAGTTGTCATAATCTACACAATGACCATAAAGGCAGCGGTGGGACAATATATAATGGGCAACAATTCAATCATTCAGGGCTACATACATGAAACAAAAAATGAATTAATTATACTTCTGTAACACGCTACCTTTTCATACAAAGTATTAAAAGCCAAAGCTGTTTTTCTCACTGTGGGTGCTCTTCAGATGTGAGGATTTCAACTCCCTGAATTCCTTAGCCAATATGGCTATTGCTGAGGTTTCCGGAGCTTGAAGCCCACACTACTTGAAGCTACCTAGATTGTGGAGTATTGAACTAAGTTATTTCTCTTTGTCCCCTGCTCATATACCTTATATTTAACTTTAGATGTCTAAACTATTTGCAGTCAGACTCATAACTGAAACATACTTGTATTCAAATACTTTACAGAATCACCACATCAAAAAGTGGTCAAATAAAAAATAAAAAAGACAACAACCACTCACAACTCTAGTTTGTTTAAGCCTACTGATTTCAGCTTAAGTTATAGCAACAATATAAAACATTCAAAAGCTAGGGGACTTACATAAAAATTAGAAACTCCTCTGCCAAAGGGATTGCCAATAAGACAATTCAACATCCTGGATATATGAAGCTATTCAAATCTGAACCGCTCCTAATTATATAACAATGGGAGTTGTTAAAGGGTCCAACTTTAACAACAAAAAAGTTTTAGTAAGAGGGGCTATTTTTTGCCACCAAGGCTTACTTTCCTACCAATTATCCCCTCAAGTGTTCTTCTCCTAAGCCAAGCTCCAGTACTTCAAAAATAATACACTTAGGGTTAGAGTCTGCAGGAAGGAAATCAACAAATTGGTGGTATGCACCTATATGTCCCTTTTGTTATTAAGAAAGATCAAATCCACATTTTCTTTGCTTCGGACTGGTTGAAGTTTAAAACAAGTGCATAGTAATGGGTAATGTATGTATGTGACTGCCAGCTAAACTTAAATTTCAAAGCTCTCTAAAAGAAATATAACACATTTCCGCTAAAAGCGTGTTAATTCCTTTTTCAGTTAGGACCAAATCAGTCTTCTGTATACACAATTCTTTACAACAATATGTAAAGGACCCATGAAACTCAAATACTTAGGAAATAAATACAACAGTATCTGCAATTTTTCACATAATGTTGCTTCTGGTATTCTGCTTCTGGTGTAAGTACAAAGTAAACCAACATCACCACTTCATCAAGCTGTTTTGCCTAACTATAATCTATTTCATTTTTTAAAAAACTGCTTCGCATTTTATACAACAAAAAACAAGATAAATATGTGATTGTAATGGAACATTATTAGGATGTATGGGTTCAGGGCTAAGACGCAGTGGAGAAAAACAGCAGAAAAAATAATCTGCTGGAATGTGGTGCAATTTCTCCAGTCTTGATTGCCGCCTCACATAATGCTCAGCTTTTTTCAGTGCAGATTTTGTATTTGCCTTTCTGGTCTTTTTACATATAGTAATAAAAGTTATTTTCTTTCAAAAAAGAGCCATATTTTCCAGCAAGCTTCAAATTTCCTTATTTGAACTATGATAATGTTACAAGTTATTTTGCTGTAGGGCTACTCAGAAGAGCTCACCATCTTCCACTGTTCAATTCTGAATTAAGGCTTTGTATATAGTATCATTTATAAAAAGGGGATGGTGCCACATTCATTTCATAGGGTCCTACTACATTGTAAATGGTAGAACTTTATCAGTTATTTTCGTGGGCAAAATAATATCTAACTGGTGGTCCTGGCAAGTCTTCTTCACCATCTATTTCTGGAGCAAATGATACTGTGAGGTCCACATATTTCTTATTCACTGCTGGTTTCACAAGTTTTTGCATCCTATAAAATATGATTGAAAAGTTAAAAAGTAACAAACATATCACATAAAAGTTTTTTGAAGGATCATAAAACTAATTCAAGACATAATTTTTAGAGATTAATATGGACTTTTAAGAACATAATCAGAATCAATCTGAAAAGTGTTAATAAAAATATGCTGCAATTATTCAATAGTTGAGGGGCATTCTTAATCTTTTCTATCAACCTTTAATTGTTTAAATTAAATTTAAATTTAAATTGTTTAAATGTTACAAGTTATTTTGCTGTAGGGCAAAATACATATTTCTTATTCACTGCTAAATTTGAGGTAGGGTATCAGCTTTCCAGAATAATTCTGCTTCCTGATAAGGAAATGGATCTGTGCTCCAAAGTTACTTCTTATTTTGATATGCTTACATTAATAAATTGAAAAGCTAAGGCAGATGGTGGTTTTAATTCATTATTTAATTCTGTTCTGCTTGCTATGCATTTCAGCTCCTGATCAAGTGATATGATTTAGGAAGTATGAGATGAGGAAGAAAGTCTTGACAATTTCAAGCTCTCCCTTCTAGTCTTTTCAAGTGCCCCTGCCCTCATTTCCTTTGCCAGGCCCATATATGTATTACTTGTTTGTTTTCATATTTCTACCTGTCACAACCCAGAGATGCTCACAGCTTACACAGATTATAAAACTGCATTCAAGTATAAGCATCTTACACGGATTATAAAACCACATTCAAGTATAACATCCATAAAAACATTTTAAAAATCCAAAAATAAAATCACAAACAATAAATATAGAAAGTAAAGATGGCATGATAAAACTACAGGGTTAAAATTCAAGTTGCTTAAATAAACAGGAAACAGGATCTTCTATCTAGGATTTGATCCATAATGAATAAGCTGTCTTGGTATGCATCAAATAAATGTATACATATGATAATATTGGTCTCATTGTGATTACTTCTTTTCTATTCTGGAAGAAAAAAATCTCCAAATGGATTGCTTCTCATGGGAAATAGATCCTGTTTTGGTTTTCACAAGACACAACATAAATAATTTCATGATTTCAAAAACTGGACATTAGAGGGGACTAAAGATTTTAGGTAGAGGAAAGATATACAGACCTGCAAGATGGTTATGACAATAAAAATACTGAAGGAAGCTTTTGAAGAATGGAATCAGAAAATAGTAGCCACAATATCAACAATGTTAGTAATAATATCTGCTTCTATGGACAGACTGTGTCCAAAAGATATTATTGAAGAAATGACAGATGTAGAACAAATTTTATTTGACAAGATAGAGATGGTATCGAAAGTGGATTTACAACTGGCAGGCCAAGAGATTAATTTAGAAAACGATGTTTCACTAGATGTACAAAAGAAACTGGCTGAGGCTTTAAAATTTAAACAGGAAAGGAAATACAAGAAACAAATCAAGAGAGTGACCTGGATAATTTTTTCCTACTGGATTTACAAAAGAGGCTTATTAAAGCCTTGTAGAACTCTGTGTGATGGGACAAAGAAGAAATGAAGAGAAATCAAATCCTATGACAATATTTGAATGAACTAAAGATTAAGACTGTTAGAAGTAAAGGGAAGGAATATAAAGTTGGTTTATTTGATCAAGGTTAAAGTAAGATATGTTGTTAGTTCTGGCTACCCTTTTTGGATTTTCTGCTGATATCAGGACTGAAAAAATGATGATGTTTTATGGAGTTATTTATAGATAAGAGATAAGATACGGGATGAAGAAATAAATGTTTGTAACTTTAGAGAGGGTGAAGAGTTACTAAATTTGTTTATACTTGTGATGAAGATTGGAAGTCACTTCTTTATATATTTCTTATCGCTTTCTCTATTATATTCTTACTTTTCTCTTTTTTCTCTTTTTCTTTTTCTCTTTCTTTTTTCTTGCACTTTTTACTCCTATTTTCTTTAAGTTAAGTTGTATTAGATTTTACTATTATCAAAATTCTTGACAAAAATTATATAAAAAAGTAGTAGAAGCTAACTAACACTGAATCTCATTCTGATCCAAAAAAACCCCAAAAACCTAAGATTTTTCCTCCTGAAAAGAATTCAGGAAATGAATGCTCTTCCAGTTCATTAGCACAGTATACTAATGCAAACCTTGCCCCTGGAGACTATAAAGGTTCAGCTGAGTGATCTTAGAGCAGGCAGAACAAAACAGTGCTATAACTATTCAAGGGAAACATCTTGTGTAACAAAATTAAAAACAAAATTCTCTTTATCCTGCTACTGGCCATGCTTTGCAGATTTAATGGAAATGAGAAGCACTGCATTTCCATGTCATTTGAGTTTCTGTAGAAACCAGAAATAGATGCAGTGATTAGCTCTAATGGGTAGACTTTATGCAAATCAGAGTTGGAAATCAGCTAACTTTACAGATAATCAGATAGTATTCTCACTATGATGAATGTACTGAACTTCTGGAAAACATAAACCACATGCCAGTTATGAATTATCCAAGCAACACTTGAAAAGTTCAGTGAAAGTATCTGAAAATAGTGTGGAACTTTTTTCCTCACACAGGGAACACTGCAGTTACAGCTCCAGAATTTCCTCAGACTTTTTCTTCTAAGGTAACTCTTTTTCCACCCATTCAAGGAAAGAAAATGAAAATGAAAACTGGACTACATCAAAGCTTACAAGGTCCTAATGTTTGATGCTAGGCAAGCCTGGAACTGGAAGAAGGCCTACAGGTAGTCCTCGACTTACAACCATTCATTCAGTGACCGTTCGACGTTACAGTGGCACTGAATGGACTTACAACTGGTCCCCAAAGTGCAGCGCCCCCACAGTCACATGATCAAAATTTGGGAGCTTCGCAGCACTTGCCCAGAGTTACACCTGCAGGGGCACTTCAATTCCCTCCATCCACCTATCTCCCCCCCCCCCATCTATGCCCTTTTGGCCCCCTGCACTCCATGGTTCTTGCCCTAGCTGATCTTCACCATCTTCTTGCTCCCGCTGATCAAGCATGTCCAGCCTCGCCTTTTGCGAGGCAGCTGCTGGCCATGCCAGGCCTTCTTGCTGAGGCCATGCCTGCCCTTTGTCCACATCTTGCATGGCCTTATCTAAATTGTGTGCAGCCTTCTTGCAAGGTTTTGGAAGGCAGGCGCATGAAAGAAGGCCCAAGTTGTGCTGGTGTGAAAGAAGGACATGGCTAGAAGGGCTCCTTTTTGAGGCAGGCACATGAAAGAAGGCCCTAGCTGCGCGAGTGAGAAAGAAGGACCCTTCTAGACAGGTCCTTTCATGATGGCACAGCTGGGGCCTTCTTTCACACACCTGCCTCGAAAAGGATCCCTTCTAGCTGGGTCCTTTCTTCCCACGAGGCTTTCTTCCCAAGGTCACACATGGCAGTTTCCTCACAAGACCTGGGGAAGATGGCCATACATGGCCAGCATCTGCCTCGCGAAGGGCCAGGGCCAGGGTAGGCATACCTCATCAGCAGTGGGAGAAAGAAGACAGCAAAGGTTGGCTGGGGTGGTGGAACACAGGGCAGCAGGTGCCTCGAAGTGCAGGGTGGCAAGGGTGACTGCAACTGAGACTGGGCTGGAGCAGCTAAGGCTTCCAGGGGGTGGCTGCAGCTTTGCTGTGGCTCAGGGGCTTCTTGCAATCCCAGAGCCACAGTGCACCAAGAAGCCCCTGAGCCACAGTATGGCAAGCAGCACCAGAGCTGCACGATTCTGGGGCTGCTTGCCACCCCACAAGGCAGGGTACAAGGCGGCCAAAAAGGCAGAGATGGGGGGGAGATAGGCAAGTTGGGGGAGTTGAAGAAGAGGCAGTCCCTTACCATACTGAAGCTCAGGGCTGGGAGGGACCAAACCCAGAATGGCTTGGATTGGGGTGGGTCCTCGGCTAATAACCGATAGAATTTGATTAACAATGGCAATGAGGAGAGACAGGATTGCCATCGCTAAGCAATGCAGTCACGTGACATCACGCTTTACGACTGCATCACTTAGCAACAGAAATTCCAGTCCCAATTACTGTTGTAAATTGAGGACTACCTGTACTTAACTAGACCATTTAGGAGGAGTGACCCAAAAGATACCCTTATTAACTACAAAAAAATCCTATTATTCCTAAGAGAAACACTGCAATGTCTTTTAAAAAGAAATATCCCAACAAATCCAGAATAAAACAGAACTTTTTATTAAGTTCCATTTATTAAGTCCCCATGAATTTTAGAGTTATTACTCAGTTAACACTTACGTCAGCTTTAATCGTTTAACGTGGCCAGGCATTACAGGAACATACAACATTTTAACTCCCTGGACCACCATAGTTGGTTCAATTCCATATTTTTCCTGTAACACACACATTTAAAAATATTTTCAACTGTATCAGATATAAAATGGAGTATTCAGATACAAAGGAAAAAAACAATTCAGTATGATCATTTTTATCTACATAATCTTTGCTTGTTTTAATAAACACACATTATAAAACAAAACCTCAGCTAATGATTCTAATGACTTGGAAAAGCAGAAAAGCTTTCAATGAAATCTAACAGAACACTAATGTGTTTCCAAATTATTTCTATATATATTTTATTAAATACCTTACTTTGACAGCATTTATGAAGTCCAACAGTGTGAAGTCATCTTTCCCATAAATAGTCCATCTATCCCAGATTGTGAAAGATATCCCATTTCTGTTACAAAATAAGAATGAAAAACATTTTTGTAAATGCACAAAATAGTGGTGGGGGACAGGAGGGTTGCTAAGCTTCAGCTTGCACATTGTGTACATGCTGATGTTGCAGTTGAGCTTTCAAGCTGCATACTAAAGGCAAAAATTATATTGTTTTATTTGTTGAAAGTTGCTAGCAGGTTGCCAAACAAATGCCAAATAGGTCTAAAACTACTTTTATTAGGACAGCTATAATAACAGAATATTGCAAGTCTGACTGTGCTTCCCTCCTCCCTCACTTTATCTTCAGGTGAATTAGGGAGGAGCCTGCCTGAAGCATTTTTTCAAATTAGTTTCCTCGAATGGACTTAAGACGCACTTGTCTGCTGCTTTGGTAATGAATCTTCCCACTGTCCATCAAGGCCATTCCCTATTCCTCTACTTTGGACTGTTACCCAATTTACTTTTTTTGCCTCAGGCGAAAATGAGAGAAGAAGTGCCTTCTTTTCAATTTGCATTGTTTCCTGCAGTGTAACGCCATGAACATTTAGAGCTTTGTTCCATATGGAATACAGAATACTCAGGGTGTTTAGAGTTAACACAGCCAAGTAGGAATGTTCCAGTGGGACATTTTAGGAATGGCTGCTTTTTTTCCAAACTCAAAACAAAACAGTGTTTGTATTTCATTCACTCTTTGTATTTCCTGCCAGGCAGCCGGTGGTATTCTAAAAAACTGACTCTGCTGATAAACTTCTTGTCAGTTGTGTAGTGATACTTTAATGTAAGATTTCAGTGGGAAACTGCATACTCAAAATATACCCTGCTTAACATCTTAATTTACCTTATTTCTGTTTTTCTAACTTCAGCTGTTTCTGTAAAGACAATTATTGGAATGGCCAAGTTGAAAAAACAGTTCTTATATACTTGAAATGGGTAGACACCAACTACTTTGATCAATTCCAAAGCAACCTAGAGAAGAAAAGGAAAGGAATGTAAAAGCAGGAAAAACTGACATATTTCATCTCACAGCTAAAATAACCACAGCGTATTTGGATACGTGCAACATACTTAATGAACTACAGACTAAAGCCTATGGAATGGAATCTGAAATTATGTTTGAACTTAGCCATTGAAGTATGTCAGATACTTTATTTCATGAACCATTATTTTTTTTTTGTTGTTATAATCTCCAGACAAAACTGTATCAAACATTTCCAGTTTTCCTCCCATTAAGTTACAAGTATTGAGCAAGTGTGTCTTTAAAACAAAAGGCCATTTTGCACATCACAAAATTCCTATCAAAAGCCATTCCTATGCAGGAATTTATTTGAAGGGGTTGTGAAAAAAATTACAAAGTGTGACTATAATTAATAGTGTACACACAACACACAAATTAGTATATTGTGTGAAATTATTTACTATATATTTATATAATTTATCATAACATATTGTCATATATTTATCATATCATCACCCACCTTTCCAAGTTATTCATTAAAACATTTATAATGTAACAAATATGTAATTGTTCACCACAATGCAGCAGCTATTTCAAAATTTTTCTCAGGCTGTATCTGAGATTTTTCTACTTCCCTTTTATCATCATTTTCCTACAGTTGACACATTATTGTTTGTTCTGGATTTTAGGCAAAACAAAGTACAACGTAGACCAAGGGAGATGTATATCGCTCCTACCCCCCCCCTTCTCCTCACCTTCCTACCAGCTAATCTTCCCCAGCACCTTCCCTTCTAAGCCTCTGCTGCTATTGTTACCAATATTCCAGCATGGCATTTCCAAATGGCCTACCCACCTTATCTTCCCAGCACCTTCCTGTCCTCCACTTAGCTACTGCTCAATCACTGACCCACCTTCCCTCTCAACCTCCCCTCAACTACCATCTTTTCTGATGTCCTTGGCTTTTTCCTTACTCACCCCTAGCCTCAAACAGCTTCTGCCTGAAACAACTGCATTTCACTCTATTCCACAACAAAACAATACCATTTCATTCTGTGTGCAGACTAAAACATGTTTTGCTTCAGACTTTACCCCAAAACAACTGTCATCTGCATAAAATAATTACTGTGCAGAACATTTTGCACATTTCTACAAGGCCGATATATAGGTCAGTGCTCCCGGGATTAAAATCTAGACTATTTCCTCTCACTTTTCCAAATCAACAGATACTTGGCTATTCTCTTGATGGCCTTAGAAGGCACTTGATCTACTACTTCTCTGTAGCCTGAAAACTGCTAGTTCCTACCTCACCAAATCATTTCTTATTTCTACAGCAAATCAAATCAACAAACTGAGAAAGAAGCTTCTTCCGTTTAGTTATCTTTGGCCAATCAAGACTTAATAGAGAGGCTACTGTACATTGTATTTTTCCTTGTGTTTGGATAAAAGTGCAGTCTCACTCACCAGGCCAGATACAGCTGCTGTAGAAGTTGCAATAGCAGGGATAATTTTTCCAGCAATACGTTTTGTTTTCAGTCTATCTGCAGGTTCAATATTATACATTTTGGCACGCAAATTGGAAGCTGCTGTTATAAAGTCTATGTGGCCATTACTGTCATCATCCTTCTCAAAGCTAAGTTCCTTCATCTGTAAGTCACCTATTCAGAAACAAAAGCCTCCATTTCAGAATTCTTTAGAAATTCCTGATTATTTTAACTTCATCTTAAATGCTTACTTTACTTTTCCTTAAAGAGTTTTTTAAAGTATACTAATAGTACTTGAAAAAGCATAAAACTAATGGGAAATCTATGGGGAATGTTAAGGAATTACCAGAAACCTGCCTCTTGAATAAGAAGGCAACTTAATAAAATGGAGGTGCCTTTCAGCAAGAAGGGATTTGTTTGGGAATTAACATTTTAGAAACAGAGTAGTTATGGAAGGAAGAATGTTATAAAGAAAGTTGTACGACCACACCGAATCAAGAGATGAGATTTGTATTTTTCTTTACAGGTCTACTTTTTCATTAATGTAGAATAGTTAAAAACTTACAAAAAAGTTGATACTCATCCTGAAGTCTTAGGAAAAGCAAAACTAAGCATCAAACAAAGCATAATGCAGTCATAGGAATTTAGCTTGTTTAGCCCTCCTTTTGAAAAAACAGGTTTACAATTTGAAAGAGCCCTTTATACTGTTTTCCTCCTGGATTTTCTGGCATCAACTGTGGCCTAGAGTGCGTTGTTCAGATTTTACTATTGTGGCAACTGTACTCAGTGGTGTGCCAGTAAATGTTTTAATAACCAGTTCTGCCAGCTCCCTTGGTGCCATCACGCTGTGCCACTAGCCACAACACAACTGACTGTCGCACTAGGCATTATACCTGAGCTCAGCTCTCTACTGGCTGGCAAAATTCCCTAAATTTTAACAATCAGGTCTCATGAGCCAGTACAAGCTGTTTCCAGCACATCACTGACTGTACTCCATTCTTGGGGAATCCAGATTTGGTCAAAGGCATATAATAAAGCATTCTATATGGTGATAAGATTAACTGACCAATCATTAAAAGTCAATCTATATGGAGCTTCTTGAAAAACTTGAGAGGGCTTAACCAGACTATTAATCAGGGCCGAATTCAAGGAACACAGAAGTCTTTCATCTGTCACTGGTAATACTAATTAACTTTCAAGTACTAGAGATGTGATTAGGATACTTAGTGAGAAACCTATCTTGTACAACCTTGCCCATCCAATAAAATCATTGAAAGAAGCCAAACTGTTATTGAAAGAAGACAAAGCTAAATAAATATCTTAATTCTGACTAACAGATCCCCTCTCTCTTGGCATTGAAATATCATATAAAATCCTTTTTCTGAAAATCTTTTCTCTCTTTTCCTTCCCATTGTAGCCCTTGTTTTTTTCCTATATATTTATCAATTGTTTGCTGTATCTGTGTTGCAAATTTAATATGCTTGTTTTTAAGGTTTGCATTCATATATTGAGTGGGTCAATCCAACCAAAAGTCAGATTTCTATATTTCTAACACTGATACTCACTTTTTGTAGCTTCATTGGCTAAGATGGCACTCTCCAATTGAAGAAGAGCATTTCTTTCATCCTCACTGCTTACAGGAATAGGATCTGGTTTCCGTACTGCTTCATCTGTTTGTACAACCTATAAACATTAACAATAAATAGTACAATAAATATTTTTATTTAAATGGACTGAGGAATTAAATTGCCTCATATTGTAAAATGTAAATAAAGTATTAGGAAAAAAAATACTGTTTTTCATTGCAGTACAATTTAAAGCAACACATTTTAGGAGTGACATCAAACACTCTGAGACTAGAAAGATAAGTATAGAGGGAGCAGACTGGTAGATTATGTCTGTAGTTATGACTCAACAATTACATATTTTAGGGAAGATGTACGTTTATCATACTATGGTTTTCTATAAATGTGGAAAGTGGAACCATGTATGAACTTAAAGAGCATTTGGAAACCACATTAGTATATCAATGAAGAAGGAATTATACATTAAAAAAACAGATTTTTGCTAAATACATATAACCAGTTTATTTTAGATACATATGTGTATGTGTATGTAGTTGACTTATATGGCTGCCTATCTTAAGAGACACAACTCTGGGTGGCTCACAACAGCAAGATTTGTCATACTATATAGTTTAAATTACTTTACTCAAATACTCATTTCCATTTCAGTAGCACCTAAATAAAATTTACAAGCTCGGTGGTACCTAGTGCAGCCCATACAGCAGAGGTGTAATATGGGCATGCAAAGGCATCTTATCAGGGAACCTGAGGGCTTTCTTTTAAAAAAAATCTTTAGTCATGTATTTTTGGAAAGAGTATTAACCAATAAACAACAGGCCAAGTTCCATCTCTACTAGTTGGAGCTAGTCAAGCAGAAAAAGTGATACAATAAGGAAGAACTGGTCAAGCATATGCTCAGAGCCATTTTGGACTGTTCCCTGTTGCTTCCCTGGTTCTTTACTCTGTTATGTGGCTGTATCCTGTGCATAATGAACTTTTTCCCAAGCAGATTGACTAATACATACATAAAAATCATTTTATGACATTTTTGCAAACAGTTTGAAAATGCAAAATTATGCTTTGCCTCTTTATTGACAACTGTTTTCTTTGTAAGCAGTCTGCACATGTGCATTAGGAACAAATCTTATGCCAACAGACAGCAGTATATATTTGCTGTTGTTATGTTTTTTATGTGCTATTTTGTTCAAGTTCTACTTTGCTGGACTCAGGTTTGTGGCTGTTGTGCAGACAGACTAGACAGCAGAAAGAATACTTGATTGTTGATTTTATTGCTTTCAGTTTTTTTTTTTAAAAATCATTGCTCAATTTTCTGCAGGTAAGTATTAACGTGGACTATCATCGCACCTCCCTTTTTGGTCCTAGGGGAAAAAGCAAGGGATTCTTCCCTGTGGCAGAACAATTGAAATATTCTAATGCTTGTTTTATAAACTTATGCTTTGTACTGGTCTATGACTGTAATAAAGATTGACTGATTGATTGATTGATTGATTGATTGATTGATGGAAATGTCCAAGTGGGATTGTTTTGTACTAAACTCAGAATGAAGCTTCCCCCCACCCCCATTTTCTGCACAAAATACAGGTAGTCCTCGCTTACGGACCACTCATTCAGTGACTGTTCAAAGTTGCAATGGCGCTGAACGAGAGATACTTATGACCAGTCCTTGAAGTTCTGGCTGACACAGTATCCCTGCAATTACGTGATCACAATTCGGGCACTTGGCAACCAGCTCACATGATAGTCGCATGGTCCCATGGTCACGTGATCACCATTTGCAACCTTCCCTACCAGATTCCTACAAGCAAAGTCAAAGGGGAAGCCAGCAGGGAAGGTTGCAAGCCATTCTGGTAAGTACTGCCGGCCTTCCTGCACTCCCACTGTGCCATTCACCCCCAGCCTTCCTGAGCTCCTGCCACACCATCCACCGCCTGGCCTTCCTGCACTCATGTCCTGCTGTCCACCCCTTTAGCCTTTGTGTGCTCGCACCACACTGTCCACCTCCCCAGCAGCCTGCACCCAAGGCCTCCCCTACCCACCCCCTGTAGCACCTCTGCACTTCTTACCTGGAACTCTTAACAACCCGCACCTGGGGTTAGATCAACAACTGGGACTGCTAGGATTTTTGTCGCTAAGCAATGTGGTCATCTGACATTGCACTTTATCACTGCATTGCTTAGGAATGGCAATCCTGGTCCCAATTGCCATCATAACCCTAGGACTACCTGTAGTACAAGAAGTCAGAGATTTGTTCCTTGCCTTATAACTGCTGTACCTGAAGGTCCTATCTGTTCTGACTCTTCAGATTTCTTACCCAATTCACTGTGGCAGAACTTTCGCAGATCACAGGTTTCACACTAAAAAGAGTGACTTAAGCTTTTGGGTCTCTCTTTCCCTACCCTGGTGCATTTTTTTTTTCTCTCCAGAATTCTGCTAAGGGCACCCACCCAAGTTAATTCATTCTGTGTTAAGCACAATTTATTTTAGGATGACTATCTATCTATCTATGGACTATCATAGGTAATAATCAGAAAAAAAGATAGAATGAAGATGCACATTACTCAACATTTGAACTTACTTTGTTAGAGGGTCGAAACTCTTGAATCTTTAACCCAGAAATTATCTTGAAAATAGTATCTTTTGATACATCCTGTGTTTTGTTAAAAAATAACAGCAATTATGAACTGCATGAAGCAGGCACTCTTCAAAGTTATTCACTCCTCACCCCACCCCAAAACAAGGAAATCAATAAAATAATTTAAAAATACATTTTAGCATGGAAACCTTAGAGCAGAATTCATGAGTCTGTGTTTATCAAAATATGGCTGATGATGTTTCCTAGAGAACATTTCTTTCACACACATAAAACTACAAAATTATGTGAACAAAATGGCATTTATTTTGAGTTACTTATTGCCTTAAGTTAGCAGATGTTTTATTAATATGACAGAGTGGAAAGAATCTCAATCTATCTTAATATGTGTGTATATATGTATATATGTGAAAGCAAATTAGATTATAATTGATCAGAATAAATATGTAGCAAGAAAAAAAAACTGGAAAGCAGAGTATCAGAAAGCATAACTCAGATAAATCGAAGTGAGAGAATATTCAACTCGGAATTTATTCAAAACATCTCTTATGAGGATTCTTAATCCTTTAAATCCAGCTAAAGACTGGACTTAAGTTTTTTTTTCTCTATGGTTGACTTCTCAAATTATTCTGAAAAATTAACAAAACAGCCAACTAATGCAAATATTGCATCATCTATCTGGAAGCCTACCTTTTCTGTAAAAGAGATACAATAAATTGCTGCAAACAGTTTTGCTGTACTCAGTATGAAACTGTAGTGCCTAAAGGAAAAGAATGAGAAAGAGATTGCAGGAAACTAAAACAAAAAGCATCTCCAATCATGTACACAGCAAACTAGACTTAGTTGAATCTCAAGTCAAATCAAATTGCTTTGGAGAGAATCACTGATGCTCTTAAACATAGCAGAATCTGTGTCAAAATGATCAGAATCAACTTAGGCCTTTCTAAAGCTATGAGAGCCCTTTGAAGGACTGCAGAAAGGCAGATAGTAGATCTAGAAAAACAGCTTTGTATGACTTATTTTTGAATCATAGGAAATGTTTCATCAAAGCGCTCAATTACAGTGCTCTGGGAAATGGATGTTGAATACTTAGAGGCTACGTGTTTTTCTAGCACTTGTATGTCTCACCAAAGCAAAAAAAAAAAAAAAAAAAAGATTTTTGGTAGAAAGAGAGAGAGAAGTTATTTTGGGGCTTGTACATTTTCTTAATTTGTTATCCTTCCAACAAATCCTAATTCTAATCCTCCAGTCTTTTTCTTTCCTTCTCCCTTTCAATCCATTACTTTACAACCCTTCCTGGTTATTCTTTCAGTTGTGTTTAATTATTCTTTTAGTGATATGCATTCTATGAACTTCTGTTCACACAAGTTCATAGAAGAATGACCTAATCTGAGCATGGAGGAAGCAAATTTTCTTCCCATTCCAAAGTCAACTCTAATACTACTTAGCCCTAGGGATGTACAAAATGGTTTCATAAAAAAAAAAAAATCCCAACCTTGGAAGGGGCCATTTTAACAGAATGGGCTGTTCTGAGAATCCCAAATGGGATCTAAGGCATAAAACATCATTTAGAAACTTGAAATGGTTATGAAGCACTGCTATGGCACAGCAAGGATACAGGGTGCTACACTCACCCCAGTTTA
This sequence comes from Liasis olivaceus, assembly GCA_030867105.1. Taxonomy (NCBI): domain Eukaryota; kingdom Metazoa; phylum Chordata; class Lepidosauria; order Squamata; family Pythonidae; genus Liasis; species Liasis olivaceus. The sequence goes on from CM061351.1 coordinate 66,123,187, forward strand.
AATAAAGCAAAAGTAAGGATTCTTAGCCCAAAGCCCAGCTTGTTACTGCTGCAGAAAAGCAAACATACAGCTCAGAATTCACATATCTTAGTAGGGCTTGGAAACAAAAAATGAAATTTTCCAATGGATATATGAGTTGACAAAATACAAAGCAAGTCTTTGAAGCAATGAGATATTTGGGGAGTTGAAATAAACTTCAATATCAGGAAACAGTACCTTGGAACTGGAACTCAAACCCTCATTTTGATGATATGGATGTAAACCTTATACATGAATTTTTGTTTAAAAAAATTCTGAAATTAGCACTATCACGTGGTTGACATTTGTAAAAATATATGTACTGAAAGTAACTCAATGAAGCATTCAGAGATAACATCAAAAGAAGATTATAGCCAAAAAAAAGCAATTCCCCAACACACATATTATATGTCAATGGGTTTTATTAGAGGACTCAGAGCTGATTTTCAAAGCCATAAAGGATCTTCTGATACCATATTTATATACAAATCCCAATATGAAACTAGTTCTATATGTCCACAGATGTAGAGTTCTTTGTTACAATAACAATATATAAAAAAAAGAAAAATTTACTTACAAAGAATCATTGAAATCAAACTGAATTGGAAAAGGCGGCCTTTTTGGTGATTGCCAAAACAAACCTGGTAATTTGAAGGAAAACAAATTAATTCTTAAAAACAGCAAAGTTAAATTTGATATAATAATACAAAATTACTGTACTTACTGCCATCTTTTAATCGTGTATCAATGGGAAATGAATGCAGTAACTGGAGGGCCTAAGTAAAAAATAAATATATAGTTCAATAAGCACATATAAATGTCGTTTAATTAATTAAAACTTGGAACACTGTATGCTGCTCTAAAGTCTATCCAGTTGGATCAGAAATTGTGCAACAGAATACACAGTCTAGAAGATCGTATTCTACTGAAAAATTCTTCCCTTGGAAAATTTATTATGAGCACAATATTCAAATAGTGATTAAAGGGATCAATATAATTGACATAATTTCACTATAAAAGTATGTATTTCTTGTGAAATCTTCACCTAATTTTAAATAGATTTAGCAGGGTTTTTTTAATTTATCAATTTGCCTACCATCCATAGGCCACCATGAATGCTATGCAGGTGACAGAATGTGCTAGGTGTGGGGCCGACCTCAATAAACTTCTACCAGTTTGCTTGTTTTTTCTGCTTTTGGGGGATGGGAAATTATCCCTAAGCTTTATTCCTCCTCTGCTAGTCTGCTTGGTAGAATTCACACATGCATACACATACATAAACATACATATGTTAAGAAGCCAGCATTCTGTATTTTTATCTGGCTACAGTGATAGCTAATAAATTCTTGGGCATATTTACAAAGATAGTTAGATGATTGTTCAAAAGACATCCATGAACAAAGCTATTAATCAGTGGATGGAGATTTCTGAAGAGTGGTTTCTCCTCCCACCTGGTCATATGATGTCTAGGAATATTATTCGGTGCATAGTCCCCTACAGTGAAAGTATTTTCCCTCAGTTTATTCCATTGTAGCCCATTGTTTGGGCTACAATGGAATAAATAAAGATAGTATCAACTTGGGGAGTCCAAGAAATCCTTAACATCTATTTGGTCAGTGTCAGCCCCAGTGGATAGCCTAGTCCATGAAATCACAGGATGTCTATAACTACTTTTATTAAGATTGGCTATTATAATAGAATCTTGCAAAGCTGATTGTGCTGTACTTCCTCCTCCTCCTTATAGTTCAATGAATTAGGGAGCTGTCTGAGCCACTTCCCAACATTATCTGGATGTTCTGGATTTTAAAAAATGCTTTAGTCCCTGTTGCTTTGGCAACGGAGCCTGTGTATCTCTATCAAGGTCATCTTCCTTACTGTGTACAGTCAATATGTTAGTAGGCTGTTCAAAATATTTTGAATTACTGACAAGAAAGTAGTGATGCTTCCTGATTTATATACCACAGTGGAGAGTATGGTCATTCATCTAGGCAAAACAGCTTTTAAAAATGTATAGCCAACCAGTGGCAAATGAACCACTCTTCAAGGTTTTTAGAATTCCAAAGTCTATTTAATAACTCTGAGACTCTGCATATGTTAACCATAAATTATTTTTTAAGAATACATAGTTTTAAAGAAGACAGCAGTTTTTTGGCCTTCAGCAGACCTTCCTAGAGTAATGTACTCCGGCAAGTGTTAAAGTTATAGCACCCCAAAAATATCTTCTATGTCTAGAGTCTTCCAGGTTGGTGGTCTATGATGCTCAAGAGGCATTTTATAGTTCTTGAAAATCCTATGCAGTTTCCATAATAGATGTCTGTAATTAGTTAGAAAGTTAAACAGGAAAACTTCTTTAAGGAACGCTTCTAATGAAATTTCTAATTGAAAAGCTCTTCAGTTTCTAATAATCTCTATTTGTTGCTTAGCATGGAAATTAGAGGTGCTATCTGTTGTTAGTTTGATCACTTTTTGATCCAAACCTCAATTCAACGTCCTGAACCAAATTTATGCTTTAGCAATACTATGAACAAAGTATCAGGGCTACTGAATAACAGAAACTGAATCAAGTGAATCCTTTATCAGGCTAGCTCTGGACTAGAAAGATTGCTTGGAGTCATGGCTTGAAACAAAAGTTTGGTCTAAAGAATCTATATTTGGCTTCTCCCTATATTCAGTGGAAAGATGTAGAGTTGCAAAAATAAAATTTGCAAATAACAAATTCATGGAAAGGTCTGATGGTCATAAAATCACAGATATTATACACTGTTAGAAGCTAATCTGAAGTTGGATGGAATGGACAAAGCACGTGCCAGTTCCTCAAAATTAAAATGAGCAATTGGACCATGGAAGGAATACAGAACTTTTTAGAACTAACAGAAAGATTATTAAGAACGATTTACATTGCTCTTGCTTAAGTGTGTTTCCATGTGAGCATGGTGAAATTATTATTGTCTTCACATAGCTCTACTGTAATCTAATAGTCTGCTACAGAGGAGCAAGTTTTACTTTAATACAGCATAGAAACACAAGTGTGATTTGATCTAGTTTCAGTTATTGATCTAGTTATAAAGGTAGCACTAACTTTAGCTATGCAACTTATCAATAAGAATCAATACATATTATCTTACAATTCCCTGCTGAAGTTTAAAAAGAGGGAAGTGTTGAAGTTGACATATCAACAACCAATTATTTCAGTTAAGAAGAAAAATTCAGCCTTTTTTAATTGGTAGCTGGTCATCCAGGATCAAATCCCTCTAGAGTAGCTAGCCATATCCCTTTGGAGGATTAGAAAGCCCATTTTTGGAGTCTTCTTTAAAAGTCAGGCATATAATAACAAAGTCTCTCTGCATTTACTGAAGTGTGTCTACCTGAATGGCCTTCAGTCTCAGTTTTTGAGACAAAAAGAAACCCTAAAAGTACATCTATAAACTGTGAAGGCACCAGGCAGTGACCATATTATCCTTATTAATTAATCAAGACAAATGTGAATTGGCAGGCACCCTTTTCACTTACACAGGCAAGATGATGCTGATTCCTAGGGACTAGGGAACAGCCATTATAATTCCTATTTTTAAAAAGGAAGACAGAGATGATCCAGGTAACTATAGATCAAAATGTCTATTGAGTGTTATAGCCAAACTATATACTAGCCATTTATACTGAAAATTATCTAATTGGATGGACAAGCATTTTCTGCTGTTTATTAATAAATTATACAGGTATACTAACACCAGACTAAGAGTCAGATACAACCTGCTGGGGATGCTGATTTGGTATCTGTAGAGAGAGATGACAAGCAGGAATGCATCTTGGCATCCTTACTCTTGAAATCTACATTAACTCCCTACTCAAGATTTTAGGTGCAGTGCATCACTATCTACCAAAACTGGCAGAGCAAACTATACCAATCCTTTTGTATGCCAATGATGCAGTGCTTTTTTGATATACTCAAATCAGCTTTGGGAAGACTTGGGGATTCTTGTGCAATATTGCAAAGATGAGCAACTGCAAATAAATTCTAAAAAAAACCCTAATATAACGGTTTTTAGCAAAAGGCCAAAGGTGTATAATTTGTTCATTGATGATTACAAGACAGAGCAAGTAACATGTTTCAAATACTTTAGAGTGGTATTCCATTCTTCTGGGAGTCTGAAAGCTGAAACAGAACATGCAGTACTAGTAGCTTAAAGTAGCTATTCTTAATTTTTTTTTTCACACACCAGGGCATGGGTTCATACCAACTGCCATTAAATTATTTCACTGACACAACTCATATGATGCAAAATTAGGCCCTTACCCCAAATTGTAGGTAACCTGAAGCAGTGCAAATTGTTCCTTAAAGCAATTTTATAGCTGCCCATATACATTCCAAATGTAGCACACTGGACTTCAGAGAATGGAAGTAAGAAGTTGTCTAGTAATTTCCAACTATTGGCTGAATAAAAAATTCTTCCCAGCAGGTTTAGTTACACATGTGTTCCTTGATAACTTTAAGTCTAGTTGGAAGCAGGCTATACCTCTAAGGCTTTGCTTCCTTGTTTTTTTCTCCAGAATTTCTACCTTCTCTGGGCTATGAGTAAGCCATAGTGCCACTAAGGCAGCAAATCAGGGATAGTTTATAACAAAAACTAGGGTCACAAACAGAGGAAACTAGAGTGGTTTATATGCCTCTGAGGAGAACCTGCCAGCCATTTTTCCTCTCTCTTACCAAACACAGGAGACCATTTACACAGGTAAGATTGATGTGCTTCTATTAGCAGTACAGGTAGTCCTTGCTTAACAACTGTTTGTTTAACGATGGTTCAAAGTTGCAATGGCCTTGGAAAAAGTGCTTTATGACCTGTACTCGCACTTATGACCATCGCAAACCGTTGCACCACCCCCCATGGTCATGTGATTGCAATCTGCAATTTTTTTATGATGGTTGTTAAGTGAATCATGTGGCCATTAAGCGCATTCCAGCAAATAATGTCCATTGGGGAAGCTGGATTCGCTTAAAAACCATGTAATTTGCTTAACAACCACAGATTCATTTAACAACCATTGTAAAAATGGTCATAAAATCAGGTCCGGTCACTTGGTGACTCACTTAACAACCACCCCACTTAACTACCAATTTTCTGGTTCCTATTGTGGTCATTAAGTGAGGATTACACAGTATTACACAGTAGATTTAGAAACGTTCCTCATAATGAACATTTTTTCCTTGTGGAATCAGGAATGGTAGAAAATGTTGCCCTTGTTTTATGTTACAGACCTTTTTACAGCGATTGCAGAACCAAGTACATTATACAATACTTGCTGCGTTTTCCCAGTCAGAGCAACTTTATGTTCCGTACTGGTGTCAAACAAAGTGACTCCACTTCATATAATGTAGAAAAATTCTGCATGATAAAAGGTAAGCTGGTTTCTACCTGCATGTAGAAACCAGCCTACCTTTGTGAACTAATTAATTGTCAGCTATCACAACTTAAACTTTACTGTGTCTTGGAGTTCTTTAGATTGTAAATACCTAAGTGTGTACATATGTACACAATGTACAGCTGTGCATATATTTTTTCTTAAGATTTATGTGTATAGTGTTTGAAATGTTGGTGCACTTTATAACGAGTGATTCACTGTTTTTATATTATTGCATAATACTTTTAAAGAGGGAGTTTCTCAGACTCCAAGTAAACAGTACATAGACCCAAGCAACTGTACAAAGGTATTCTGATGCTAAGAACAGAACCATGTTTATTGTCACTTATTTTTATTTATTTATTTCAACAATCTGTGTTGCTATTCATCTCACTACTGCAAGTCTAGGTGGCTAACAATTAACTCAAACCAAAAAACACCAAAACAACTCAAATTAATTTTTTTTAAAAAACAAATTACAACAATCATCAATATAACATGTGCCAAAGTCCAGAAAAATCATTCCATCTTAAATGAGCAAAAAATTGACAGATCAATCAACAAGGCTCACCTAACATCTCAGCCCAAATGCCTGAAGGAACCAGGCCTTTAACGCCTTATGAAAGGCCAATAGGTCATCTGGATCTCTGGGGGGATGCTCTTCCACAGGGCAGGCGCCATGACAGAGAAGGCATATCTCCCAAGACCCGCAAGATGACATTGCTTAATAGAAGGAACCTGCAACATGCCCACCCTGTCAGCTCTGGCAGGCAAACAGAAATAGTTGGAGACAAACAGTCCCTCAGACAGCCATATAAGGCTTACTGGTTATAATTAGGACCTTGAATTGTACCCAGAAGCTCACCAAAAGCCACTGCAGTTCTCAGAGCAGTGCTGTTATATGGGCGTATCATAAAATGCCCCAAACTGCCACATTCTGAACCAGTTACAACTTCCAAATGCTCTTTAAGGGTAGCCCCATGTAGAACACATTACAGTAATCTAAATAGGTGTGAGTTATTGTGAGTAGGGCTTTCTGATCCAGAACAGGTGTCACCTGCTCCTTAAGCAAGAACTGTGAGTTCAAGTGAGTTCAAATTGAGCAGCAACTCTCTCTGGGGGAATGAAATCCCATTCAGAGTTATTGACAAGAGAGTCTATATATAAGAAAGCCCAATTTAGAAATTAGTAATTATTTGGTCTAACAATTCATCAATACAGTATCAGTTGCAATTGGTAGGCACTAGGATGTAACCAACAACTAATGGAAAGTAGTAGCAGTGGGATTTGGGGATGACTTCAGAAGCACAATGGCCAACATTACCATGAAATGCCACACCTATATCACTTAAAGACATAGGTTTCCACAAAAATGCTGACACAGAAAAAGGAAAGGCTACTTCTTGGCTAGTAAAAGACACACACTGTGAATTCCTTCTAACTTTAGGCCTTTAGCCACTCTTCCAAGATGGAATAGCTGTAAGATACAATTTTCAGCCTCTAGCCTGAGAAACAAGGAATCCTATGATAAAGGTTTAAGAAGAACTGGAAGTATTAGTATAAGTCTACCCTGAAAATTTAAGAGACAGAAATTAACTAGATGTACAACAATGTATGTTTCAGATTCAGGTCTGGGATTGAAACTCCCTTGGTAGATGCCATGCACCAAATGGAGGATAGAAATTTTCAATATTCTTAACTTGTGAGCCGCCCAGAGTCACCCTCTGGGGGGCGGCATATAAATTTAATAAATAAAATAAAATAAAATAAACTTCAAGTAGGCAAACTACGGCCTTTCTATCATCTCTGACTAACTGGATTTGATGGGAGCTGGAAGCCGAGCAATATCTAGAGGATAATAGGTGACCCATTTATGCTATAATACATTATATCCTTGAACTGTATTCCTGGACTGAGAGCACTGCATTGTGGTTGTTTTCTTTTTCAAATTAGTTATTTCAATTTGTGGTGGATGTGATAAGAACATAAATTGAACAGCTTGTAATAGCAGAATCTTACTGGGTGGAGAAATAGGAAAAACATTTTAGGCAGCAGAGCAATATCCTAAAAATTTGGGCTTTGCTATTAGAGAATATTATGAGTTTTGCTTGATGGTCAAATTGCAGTTCTGGACTTATATGAAATACTGGCAAATCAAAGGTGACACTCTTCCCATGATACTAGATGACACTAGAAATGGCAAATCTTTTTAAAAAATCATTTTATTGATTTCATGTGCATTTTATTACACTGAACATTACTTTAGAAGTCAAATATGGGCACTTCCATCACTTGCCATATCATGAGAGAACATGTAAATGCAGTGTCCCAACCACTGAAGATATTGCTCATGTTTTATTTGATTGTTAACTGTATGTCACTCTTAGGCTTAGATATCTAAAATCCCTACTTGAAACAGCAGCCCACTGAGACCTAAACTGCAGATTGTCCTATTTCCTCCTGGGGTCTAATGTATACATTGTTAGCAGAACTGCTAAGTTTATAGACAAGGCAGTTCAGCTAAGAATCCATTACGTTGAGCAGACTGGAGTATTGTGTAAAGGCAATGTATGTATCTGAACATTGACTGTATTTAGCACATATGTATTTTCTTTTACCTATTTTATCTTGAAAATAGAACTTGTATTTTACCTTTATTTATTTATTTAGTCATAAGACTAATCAATCAATAAACTATCAATGCATAACTTTAGAAAGTATATTTTAAAAATGATGGCATAAAAGCATTTTAAATCAATAAAGTATCTGCTTAATTTACATAGAAATAAATTAATTTTTACCACCATTCATTAATAACGTAGGTAAAACATTCATACCTTATGATTAAAGTACTTCTCAAATTTTAATCTTGCCAATTCAACACATTGGGACCAGCTTCTTGGTCTTCTACTGAGGCATTTAATCACTTGGAAAGAGCCTTCCAAACTTTCTCCAGACTTTATTCTCTAGAAAAGATAAAAACAAAAATGAGCAACCCTAGAACACATGTCACAAATTAGATGTCATTAAAACGTGTATTCCCACAGTATATGTTAATAGAGAATTATAATCAGTTGGAAATATGTAAGATAATAACCACAGATACCCAGTATAACAGAAGTTTTTGTGGATTTTTTTTCCTAACTATATTCAATCCTAGGTCTATATGCTGTGGAAAATTTGCACTTTGTATGTTACATTTTTCCTTCTGTACATGAATTGCTTTATGGTTTAAATATGTACAGAGCTAAGTATTATGTTATGCTTTTTGTTTATTGTTCTTTACATTAACATACTATAACCCTAGATCACAATTCAATTCCAGCTTTCATTTCAATGGAGAATTAAAAGTTACATCTTTTATCTGACAGATGATATAAATAATCATTTTACAACCAACAGAGAAATACAGATAAAGTAGAATGCTGAGATAATAGTAATAATGAAATCACTCAGATGTTACCATTCTACCATTACCCAATATCTTTAAAATATTCACAATAAATTTAAAAATGCAATTTTACCCAATTCATACTTTATTTTAACTTAGGATCTTTTTAGTTCAATCCTCTGCATAATTAGCTTATTGGAAGAATATGAACATGTGCTAGAGATTCAATCATATTAAAATCAATTAATATTACCCCAAACAATGTAAAATTTACAACAGGTTAAATGACAAACAACATAGTAATTTCATATATAATTTTAATCACAATTTAGAATATCACCTGTAACACCTCTTCAGCTGATGGATACGTTTGCCAAAACTTGTTAAACAGGGAAGGTTTGTGTGAAAAAGCACTTTCAAACTAAAAAAAAAAAAGTTTAAAATGTTATGAGGAAATACTGCATATCCACCCATTTTCTTGCTAGGAAAAAAAAAAAACAGAGCCAAAACTGCAATTCACTTCTATTTTTATTTTCCTTCAGTGGGACTTACGTCTTTGTAACCTGAATGTATCATGCTCACATTAATATTTACCTTGTCTCTTGCCCACTGTATTGTGTGTTCAGTTGCAGCTGGAAAAGATTTTAACGTGCAAAATGGTATTTCTTCTTCAGGTGGATCTCGCTAAATATAAAAAAAATGAAAAAGATTGTATACACACAAACATAGACATACACAAATATATTCTGGTTTGGTGTTTCATCTCTAACTCAGTTAATTTCACAGTCTGAATTAAATGGGAGCCAATGTTTTTGCTGATAAGTTGTATTTCCTTTCAAATGAATATATCTTTCATTAGATGTTAAGAGCTATTTCAACAAGGTAAGATTGAGAATTAAATTGTCATAGCAGATGAGGTAATAATGCCTTCTTAATAAGTAAATTATATTTTCAAAGACATCTGTTTACAGAAACCATCGATTCCAAATGATATTTCCAAAGAAAAACTGAACACTGAAATACTTTTAGATGAAGTCAACTACTGTACCAATCTTCTAACTGTATGGGTTATTCTTGATTATTTTAGATAGTAGTAACAATGTTGTAATAGTATGCTTTTACTTTTTTTTAACATAAGTATCTTAAAATGGTTTCCAAAAACCAAACAATTAGATATGTATGCCCAAGAACACTTTGATCTTATGTACAAAATCTGTACAAATTTCTGATAAGTCACTTGATTTTAAAGCACTAAAGGATTATCTATTTCAAAAGAGGTCAAACAAAATTTATGGTCTCCCACCCAAAGGACAGTGCTTTTATGATTAGAGCACTTACATGACTATTGTAAGATTCTGTTAGATGAGGCACAATGATTTCTGTATGCCCTTTAGTTCCCATGGTTCCAGAATCTAAGAGAGGACGCAAGCTTGCTAGGCAGCGACTTCACAATGAATGCAAAGAATAAAAGAATTTTTATTAAGTCATAATAGATAGAACATAGGGAGAAAAATATAGTATGATATGAGTTCACAACTTAGCTCAGAATATCTGGCTGAAAAGAGAAAAAGGGAGCAAACTAATCATAAATCACTACACTGAATAAGAAACTTGGATACATTTATTATTATAACTATTCATACCCTGCCTTGCCATTAGAAAAAAAGCCAAGGTAGGCCGTGTCTTTTAATTTATTGTTATGCTGATAGCGTTTTAAATGTGTTGCAGTTAAAGCACTATCAATATAACAACATATTAAAAGACATGGGTCAGATTAAAAAAGATAAATAAACCATGTCTTAGCACAATATGTGAACTCAATCATATGATCTGTACAGTTTTGCTTTGATTTGTACACAATTTATGCATTATCGCTTAATGTCATCTGTAAAATACAAAATGCTTTGTTCAATAAACCACAGATACAACTAACTATGGCTTAGCAAGGTATTTATTATGTAGAAAATGTAAATGTCACAGGGGTATACAAAACTTTTTGACTCAGAATGTTTTGACCTTGAAATGGCCTATTTCAGTGTTTCAAGATGGAATCACAGTAAAACATTAACAAACCAACCAAAGGGTGTCCACTAAAGCCAAATAATTATGTAATTATTACATAAATGTACTTAAATTGTTCAGAATGACTCACCAAACCAACCAACTTTTCCATTATTTGGGGATAAAGTCCACTGAACAAAGGTCTGAAAGTCAAGTTTTTACTATCAGAGTCTTATGAGTAGCTCAGCCCTAAGCCATGGACACCAGAATGAGCGCCTTAAATTTGGTTTGATAGGAATGAAGCTGTTTCAGCCTAAGTCTAATGAGGGACCTCAAGAAACACTCATTAATCACTGAAATTATTGCTCAATGCAGCATAAAACAAGATAAATTGTTTTGAATTAAGCACAGTTTATACTGAAATATATACATAACATGAAGCTATGGTTAATATCAGGAAAAGTAAAGGTAAATTACTACCCGGGAGGGAGGAGAGTGAAAGCAGGAAAAAACAAATCTAACCCTCCAATCTTCCCTCTGATCACAGATTTACCTGTCAATATATCTCCTAGCTTCCACATTGTCTAATGCAGTTACAATTACATCTTGCTTGGAGTAGAAATCATCATTGTATATGTTCTCAGTAGCTGGGCACACTTTGTTAAGATATGAATCTATCTTTATCTCAGGATTGATACTACGTGTTGCTGCTGCTGCAGTACAACTCTTGGGTTTCTAAACAAAATTGAAGTTAGTCTGGTCAATATTTTTCAATACAGAAACAATGCCTACAAAATCAAGCTTCAAAATTAGTATCACATTCAGAATCAATGATTTAATGATACAGCATGAATAACTAACAAATCACATTAAATATATTGTTATAGGTTTTAATTGTATATTTATTTATTGTTTTAACGTGTTGTGAGCCGCCCAGAGTCCCCCATTGGGGGGAGATGGGTGGGGGACAAATTTAATAAATAAATAAATAAATAATTGCGAGGTAACAACTTTTTCAAGCTAATGGCATCATACCATCATCAATTTTCCATGATGGTACAGTAATGCCTTGGTTCACGAACGCTTCTGTTCACAAACAATTCGGTTCACGAACAGCACCGTTCGCAAAATTTTGCTTCCGTTTGCGAACTCCACATCGGGTGACGAACACGACCCGCGGCCATCTTCCCTGCTCTGACACGTGGTCGTGGCTTCCTGTAGGCGAGGGGGACTCTCCCTCCAAACAATAACCACCTCCCCACCCGCCTTCCTGTCCTCCACCCCAGAAGTCGCCTCAAGCAAGGTTAGTGTTCTCTCTCTTCATACTGTACTGTACTGTACTTTGTTTCATATTTTTGTGGTTTTTAAAAAAAATACATATAATTCAGAACGGATTAACCGTATTTACATTGAACCTTATGGGAAAATTTGATTCGGTTGGCGACCAAAATCGGTTGGCGACCACATTCATAGGGGTCAGAATGGATTAACCTTATTTACATTGAACCTTATGGGGAAATTTGATTCAGTTCGCGACCAAAATCGGTTGGCGACCACATTCGTAGGGGTCAGAATGGATTAACCTTATTTACATTGAACCTTATGGGGAAATTTGATTCGGTTCGCAACCAATTCGGTTCGCAACCAGAGTCGTGGAACTAATTAAGTTCATGAACCGAGGTACCACTGTATTACTTTAAAAAAAAAAATTAAATTCCCCAAATCTTGCAACATTAAGTCCTCGCTTAACGAGAGTAATTGAAACCAGAACTTCCATCACTAAGCAATGCAGTCGTAAACATGTGACCACATCACTTAGTGCTGGCAATCCCAGCAGTCCCCATTGCCATCATTAAGTGAGGATCATTGGTTGTTAAGCAAGGGCCTCATGTGACCACAACTTCCGACTTCCTGCCAGCTTCCAACAAGCAAAGTCAGTGGTGAGGCTGACAGGAAGTTGCAAGTCCTGGTCACAACAAGCCTTTCCTTAGATGGCTCACAAGCAGACTGACAGACAGGTGAGTGCCAAAGAGTGCAGGCGGGTGGGGATGGGTGCTGTGACGGGGTGCAAGGGCAAGTGGGGGTGGGTGCTATGGCACGACACAAGTGCAGGTAGGGGGTGGTTGCAGCAATGCAGGGCAAGGGCAGGTGGGGAGGTACCACAGCATGAGTACAGATGGGCGGGGGGTGCTCCAGTGCAGCATGAGTGGGCAGGTGGGTGCTGCAGCACAGTGTGAGTTCAGGCAGAGGTGCAGATGCTGCAGTGTGATGTGAGTGTGGGCGGGTGGTGGGTGCAGTGGAGCAGCACAAGTGCAAGAAGGTAGGGGTGAGTGCCACGGTGCAAGTATGGGAGGGGCAGGTGCTATGGGCCAGTGCGAATGAGGCCTGCCTGGCGCCCACACTCACCCTGCTATCTGGGAGCTCCTTGGGAGAAAAAGCAGTGGGAGCGACTTACCAGAGTGACTTGCGAACTCCTGCCAGCTTCCCCATTGACTTTGCTAATGTGGGAAGCCAGCAGAGAAGATCACAAATGGCAATCATGTGACTGCAGGACACTGCAACCATTGTAAGTGCGAGCCAGTTACCAAGCACCCAAACCACAATCATGTGACCACAGGAACAGTGTAACAGCTGCAATGTTGAGGACTAGTCAGAAATCCCCCTCATTCAGCACCGTCATAACTTTGAACGGTCACTGAATGAATGGTCATAACCTGAGGACTACCTGTATGTTAAAATTAGTTATGTGGTAAATTGACAGTCCAATTAATAACCACATTGATAAGAGTTACCCATTCTGTTGAAGCCATAGTGCAATTTGTTTAATTTTGATTTAGTATGGATATGTAAACCCTGCTACTAAGGTTTTTCTAAATTAATTTATTCTATTTAACTTCAGAAACATTACAATTAGCATTTCTTTTTAAAAGCTTAATAGGTTTGTGATATTATATATAAATCAAATAGCAATATAACAACAGAACTTTAAAAATATATAGTTTAAATAAGAAACCCAACCTGTTATATAAAAAGGTTATATGGTGGAGAGGAAAACAAAAAAGAAACATACAAAACTATTTAGAAAACAAATAAAAAGACAGATAGATAGACAGACAGACAGACAGACAGATATTTTTTATATTTTTAAACAAATTACATAAACACAAACTCTAAGGAGAAAAAACACTATAAACTATATTCGAAAGTCAAAATGAAAAAGCAAAACACCTGAATACTAAACTGTACCTCTCTCTCTATTTATCTATCTCCCTAAATTATATGACTTGAGGCTTCTTTATCCTGGTTTATGGTTTAGCATTGTGAACAGATTATTATAGTTTATTCAAGAATCTGCGGTTAAAACAAACCAGGACTTTGTATGATATTTGAAGCTAGCTAGGTATAAAGCAGCAAAAATTCTTCCCCAAGTTAAAGAACCTCATAGCTACAACTATTTCTTGTATTATGAAGAATATATTCTTTACAGTAGATGCAATTCTGTTGTTTATATTTTAAATATATTGGTACAGCTTTTTATGAGACTGTTTTAATATATCAGATTTGAGTAAGCCATAATTTGAATTAGATATTGTATTGTATATGGTACGGCAAATTTAAAACTGTCATTATTTTGGGCCACCCATGCCATATTTATGTTGCAAGTTGTTTACTGTTGTTTTAGTATATTTATTTCCTGATCCTTTGAAGTTCAGGTTTGAGACACAATTATGGGGATATAGCTCCGTAGCTCAGTAGCTCCAAGTTTCAGACAGAGGTCCTTCCCACTGATATTATACAACATCTTCTTAATAGAAGATGTTAAGAACTCAGCCTGGAACCTTCTCAATATAAAGTATATCAATACAAAGTATAGTGCCAAAATTAATAACAACATCCAAATATTTGCCCCACATTTAAATATATGGAGACCTAGTTAAATTAAAATAGCTATTTTCTGAAAAACTGCAATTTTTTTGTCCTCATAATTCCAACCTACCTGTATGTGATGAGGCCGGAAAAGAAACTGCCTATTCAAGTTGGACTTTTCTATTAAGTCAGGATCTGTTATTTCAACCTGCATGTTGAACAAATTGATGAAATTATAAGTTAATACTAAAACGATCAAAATTGTCACATCAGAATCAGTATTTGAAATATTCTGCTTTCTTCCTTCATATTATTTTAAGAATAGGAATAGAATATTTCCAAAATATTGTATGTTGTATTCCTGTACCTTAAACCAGGGTTTCTCAACCAGGGTTCCGTGGAACTCTAGGGTACTGTGACAGGTCACTAGGGGTTCCCTGAGAGATCATGATATAAAAAATTATTTCAAATTCAGGCAACACGCTGTCACAGTGATGAGCAGAGACCAAACAAAAATCTAGTTATAACTCTTTCTGAGCTCTCTGGTTGTGTGCTGTAGGACTGTGTTTATTTGGTTGAACTCATTCTTAATTTTTGACATGAGATAGGGGAGACTGCTGATAACAGGTGAACACTATAGTGCAGGAAGGGAGGAATATATTGCAAGAAGGGAGGAATATACTGAAGGAAGGGGAGGGAGAGGTACATTTTTCAAGAAATTAATGGACTCATCCAATTTAGTCTGTGATGTCAGTCTCTTCCTCCCACATCTTTTCCCTGAGGTTTCCCTGTACTTATTTTATGTTATTTTAAATAAATTTCATACTTGTTTATTCAGTCATGCCTGAGGGTCCAATGTGGCAGAGGAGGTATGAGAGAGAAGGATTTTAGAACAGACAATACTGGTAAGTTTAATGAAGATAATGATAGTGAAGAATTTCAATCTTCTCGGGCATTTCCCTGCACTGGTACATCAACGGACTCAAAAAAAAGTCCATCTTTACAATGAAAGCTATTTATCAATGGGTTTTATATGGACTGGTGATCCAAGATGTCCTATTCCATTGTCCCTCATCTGTGGCAAACAACTTACAAATGCAACAATGGGTCCAGCAAAATTAAAAAGATACCTAACTACAAATCACAGCCATATGACAAGTAAAAGTTCTGATTATTTTAAATAGCTATTGGAATCACAGAACAAACAGAATAAAGCTTTTGTTAATAAAATGACAGTCAGTAAAAAAGCCCAAGAAGCAAGTTATTTAGTAGCAGAACTTAATACCCAGCAAAGGAAAAGTCATCCTTTGGGTGAGAAAGTAATCATGCCAGCATGTAAAACAGTATGCTGGGATCAGATGCAGTACAAGAAATTGAAAAGGTTCCCACTGTCAAAGAGTACAATAAGTCAGTTTACTGATGACATGTCACATAATGCAGAAGAGGTTTTGTGTGATAAAATGAAGAACAGCAGCTTTTCTATCCAAGCTGAGTCAACAGATTCCACCAATAAACATCATGGTATAGCATTTGTAAGATTTGTAGATGGTGAAATTCAAGAAAACTTTTTCTACTGCAAAGAACTACATGAAACATGCAAAGACCAAGATGTACTTAATGTATTGTCTTTATATCTGGAAACAAAAAGTCTGTCTTGGAGGAACAGTGTTGGCATCTGTACTGATGGTGCTCCATCAATGGTTGCCTCCATGAGAGGTTTTGTTTCTCTTGTAAGAAAAGAAAATCCTGATGTTGTCACAACACAGTGCTTTTTTCGCAGAAAGATGCTGGTGTCAAAAACTTTTGGAGATGAAATGAAAAAAGTTCTGGATGATGCTACAAAAATGGTTGACTTTATTAAACAAAGATCAGTTCACTCAAGAATGTTTAAAAAACTGTATGAAAACCTGGACAAAGAACACCTAAGTCTCCTGTTACACACAGAAATACAGTGGCTCAGCAGAGGAAGAGTTCTCAACAGAGTGTATGAGCTGAAGGCAGAATTACAAGAGTACTTTTGAGAAAATAGTATTCCACATTTGGTTGAGTGCTTTGAAGATGGAGAATGGTTGCAGAAACTAGCATACTTAGTGGACATCTTTCATCACATGAACCAGCTGAACAAGTCTCTGCAAGGTACTGGAGAAAATGTTTTGACTTCAAGTGACAAGATTCTTGGATTTAACAGAAAACTGAATGTTTGGAAAAATCATGTTGCAAAAGGAAATACTGAAATGTTTCCATTGCTGCTTGGGCTTAAGAATGAGGAAGAATATCAAAAAGTTTCAAATCTAATTGAAAGCCACCTGGAAGTACTGCAGAACAAAACTGATCAGTACTTTCCCTCCCTTTCAACACAAATGTATGACTGGGTGAGGGATCCTTTCTCTGTATCTTCTGCTCAGCCTGAGAACTTCACTTTGAAGGAAAAGGAAGAACTTTGTGAGCTGCAGTCTGTTCATATACTCAAGAAGAGATTCACTGATAGGCCCATGGACAAGTTCTGGATTTCTGTGAAAGAAGAGTATCCTGCCATTCATACGAAGGTACTGAACATTTTGCTGCAGTTTTCAACTTCTCATATGTGTGAGCAAGCTTTTTCTTATTTAACAAGCATGAAAAGCAAAGACAGAAATCATTTTATTTCAGCTGAAGATGAAATCCATGTGTGCTTATCTCAACTTTGGCCCAGAATTGAATATTGTGCAGCAAAACACAAGCACAGGTTTCATATTAAAGAGATACATTTCATTCTTTATTTTTAGTTTAAGAACACTGTTAATGCACATATACAGGCCAACACACGAAACAAATATAATAAATGTGTAACTTCTGTCCTATATTTGAGCCTGAATGTGCAAGGGTCCCCCGAGGCCTGAAAAATATTTCGAGGATTCCTCCAGGGTCAAAAGGTCGAGAACGGCTGTCTTAAACTATGCAAGTCATTCTATTTTTCAAAAACCTTTCCTATGTAGCTTTTTTCTTACAAGAAACTATACAACAAAAAGAATGTAGACTGATTTTTACATATGAGAGATCAACAATCCAAAGCTTTCCCCCAACTTCTACTCCATCATGTATACATAATTCTATACATAATGGATCTGTTGTTAAAATATTACTGGAAAATGTATTGCCAATACAGGTAGTCCTTACTTAACAACTGCACTGTTTAGTGACCAAATGAAGTTACAATGGTGCTAAAAAAGTAACTTTATGACCAGTCCTCGCACTTACAACCATCACAATATCCCTGAGGTCACATGATTGAGATTTGGGCACTTTGCAACTGGTGGGCATTTATGACCATTACAGCATCCTGCAGTCACATGATCGCCATTTGTGCGCTTCACAGCTGGCTTCCAACAAGCAGATTCAATAGAGAAGCCGGCAGTAAAATCACAAGTTGCAGTCCCATGATGTCTCATTTAACAATCTGCAATGATTTGTTTAATGACCGCAACAGAAGTGAGGTTGTAAGTCAATCCTGGTCCCATGATGTGTCGTTTAACAACCACATTGCTTAATGACAGAGTTGCCAGTCCCAATTATGGTCGTTAAGTGAGGACTATCTGTATACTCAGAGGAACAGAAATCAGTAGGGAATATAAAACATACCTTGCCCCTTTCTTGGCCTGTACCAACCCCAAGGAGTGCAAAATTTTTTAACATTTCACAGCCTATTGCACCACAACCAACCTAAAAAAATCAAAGCATAACAATATTATAACATTTCCAACCTTTAATTAGCACATTAAAATTTTTTTAAAAGCTCCAAATTGCTGGAGCCCTAAAAAGTAATGGAGGTGCTAATTTTAGACAGCTTTTGAAATCTGTAGTAAAGGCTAACAAGTATTCCACTGAAATGCATCAAAAGCAATACAGATTATTGATCCATACTATACCACTATGATCTATACTTAGATAAATATGTTGTATGTGCTGTATAACTTACCATATGTTCTAATAGGTAGGCTTAAATTTCAATTAATGAACAGCACCATAATTTTTAAAATAGATGACCTCTAAATTTAATCCCTGTAGAATAGTACAACCCAAACTGTCTACGAAAAGTCATTTAGCATTCCATTTAAGAAATCCCCTATGATAGAGTTAACCTAGAAGTCATACTTACTAAGAAAACATTCAGATTCTTTAATTTCTGGCACAAGGAGTCTCCAATGCACACTCTTAGGGCATCATATCTATCTCCCCTATAGAAGACAGAGGAAAAAATAGAGACATGTTTCAAAATTACTTCACACCTTGTGTACTCAGTTCCTAGAAAATAAGCCACATTTGAGCAACCCACAGGCTGTGTGAACATGCCACCCATGTTTTACTCTATTTACTGATATTTAAAATCAGTGCACGTGCCTTCAGATTATGTTGAATAGTGCTTAGAGCAGCCTTCTCCAAATTCTGTGTTACTGTGTTGGCTAGAGATTACAACAAATTCTAATTCATCTGCAGGACCACAGAATGGGAATGAGCACTGGATTTAGACCTGGGAAAACTGTGATCACATATCTACTCAGTCCTTAAGTTAACTGAGTGACTTTTGTTTAGCCACCATTTATCAATCTACTCTATTTTACAGATATTATGAGGAAAAAGAATTAATGCAACCAAAAAAGATTAATTAAATATTTACCTTGGAAGGAATTCTTCATCGTGGGCTTTTTCTAGAAATGTGACTAATTCTAATGCATCAATATACAGCTACAGAAGAAAAGAAATGCAGTGATCACAAATTACATCATAAAACAGCAAAGCCAGATTCCAACTAGGACTATATACTAGGGCTGTGCAAATTATTTTGAAAGAGCATTTTACCATGTGGAGCAGAAAATATGAAAGAGTCCTCCTTAAAGCACTACATCTTTTTTCCAGCTATGAATGGTGCTTTAGAAACAGCTCCCAGCTGTCTCTGCATGCATGTGTGTGTCCATCAGCTTTGCTTTCCTGGGAAAAAAGCAAACCAAATAGCTGGCCATGCACATGTAGGCAGAGACAATCAGGAGCAGCTTCCAAAACAGGTATATGAACCTGGAAAATGATACATATATTTGAAACAGAAGTACATTCATACATGCAGTCACATGTTGTGAAGTGCCTCTTTTGAAGCATCTGCAAAGCCTACTGTTGTATGGCAATATAAAATCTTTAAAATATAATTAGAATAAGACAGGAGGCTAGAGTAGTGATTATTAGACTATGTCACCTATTAGACTATGAGGAAAGCTATCATATTTGTAAATCCTCTTCCACATAAAAAATCTTTTTATAAGTAGATCTTATAACTGGAGGACATAAATTTCTCTCTTCAATAGGTCAGTAGATTTACATGCAAGATTAGATTATTTTAAGATGGGAAACTGAAAACAATCTGCTGTAAGCTTTATTGTATTTTCCATTATTTCAGGTTCTGTACCCTGAAGATCAGCTCTGGTCCACTTCAACATTTTCTGATACCCTTGCAAGAAGCAGCAGCAGAAACAAACTGGGTTTCATGATATACTATATCTGAAATGAAATGTTTAGTCAAGGCACCTAAGAACACCACTCATAGCACTTGTATGTAAACATTTAGGCACCCTTAAGTGAACAAAAGCTGACATAAGCTCTACCCAGTACAAAAATAAATACAAAAATATCTTTTCTATGTAACTGTATTTATATACACCTATTTATAACTGCAATACCTTGATAAGACAGGGATTAACACCAAAGGAGATAAAGCAGGGATTAACACCAGACAAACAATCAAGCAGAAAACAATACCCTGATCTAGGAATTACCAAGGAGAAAACCACATCTCCACCAACACTGGCAGAGCAAGCTACTGTATATAAGCAGGGAGCAAACCCCACACTCACTAGCACTGATGATGTTACCTAGTTGGGTAATGAAACATCTGCAAGCAAACAAGCTCAGAGAGAACCAAGAACTCCACACCTTGATAAGGCAGCATTTCCCAGGCTCTCACCAAACTAGTTTAATGCTATTTCCATCTCTGCATTCTTGGACTTTTGTGGTTATTTAAGAAAATGTATTCTTTACATACAAGTTATAGATGAACAATGCAACTGTAAATTAAGGTAATGCTTATTTCAAAAATAAATTCCATTAAAGGTTATTAATTTCACTTTCAGCAAAAGATATTTATATAAAATATATTGGTATTTGTTCCAGAATTCTAAATGTAATCCACTCCTACATGCAAGGAACAACAAAAAAGAAAAGAAAAATAATTAAACAGGAATTATTCACCACCTCCTTCATCATGCTTTGGCACATTGTCTGAATGTAACCAGTGCTCACATCGCATTTTTTCTACATACTTGCTTCACCCAGTGTGTAAAGGCATGGTTTGTTTAATCATACTTTATTAAATCACATTTTATTGAATTAAGCAAAATCTGCTGGTTTTGAAAAAGTACATTACATTTTGGGGAGCCAAGTTCTTTGAACAGTGTAGCAGAAACTGTACTCCAAAAACAGTGGGTAGGACAACAAACCTTATATTTAATTTAATTTACCTTCAAAATCAATACAAATAAAAAGTACTATTTTCCAGTCATGTATTTAATAATTTTTCCTTTATGTCATAACAAGAATCTTGGGAGAGCTGCATTCAAAACTTTTGGGAGCTATATAAGCACTGATGCCTCAGGCCATGCATTCTTCTCAAAAATCATGGTATATAATAGCTAGATGCCCATAGCACACTAAGGTAAAACCAAACAAATCACATTATACTTAGCATTTTGTTTGAAACCAGTCATAGTCATGAATCACTTAATTCAGAAGAAAAAACCTTACCCATTGCTGCAGGGGAGAAAATTTTCCTGTCACTGCTTTTAAGACTTCCTGACTAGCAATTCCACCAAGTGCAGCTGTGAGAGGGGCTAAAGAGCCCTGAGCCATCCTCGATAGCCATTTCACAATGTCTTTATTTACTTGAGGCTGTAATTAAAAACAAAAACTATTCCAGATATGAAAACAGTTAAATTCTATAAAACTAGTAGCTTTCCAACAACTGGTCTAGATTTCATTTTCACTACTGTAATCATAAACTGGCAAAGAGATCTCATATTAGAAAACAGCCATGCAACCCTAAAAATGAATAATTGGGCATAAAAACAACTCTCTGGCACAGCCCATCATGCTACGGATAGAAAACTAGATTGTTTTTGAATTAATTAAATAGCATAATCAAACTATATCAGAGGAAACAGAAAAAGGAATTTTGCTGCAAGGGCTCCAATATTTTGGCATACATTGGGGCAAAACAGCAGCATTAATGCCATAACTGTAAAATCCTAACAGCCATGTGGTATATGATACATGTAGAAGCACTTAATTGTAGAAACAATATTGCATCCAAGAGTTTTGAAGAACAGATGCAGCAGTAAGCCCTGTTCTCCTGAAGCAGCTGCATGGATATGTTAGTGCAAGAGCTGATAAAAGCAAGAAGAAACTAATTAGAAAACTTAAGTGATTCTGTTTTATTATTTGCATGCATTTAGCCTAATCCTATTCAGCCTTTCTGAAAACTATCAGCTTAACACGTAAGCCAGGGATTGACAAAGCCTGTCAATGTGTGTTGACAAATACACACACATGAACAGGCACTCCATAGGAGGAAAGTAGTGTTAATCTATGGTAACCAAAAATCAGGAGTTTCATGTCTTTTAATAGCACTTGTTAGTCTGAAGAGGTGCTATCAGACTTCTCCTGTTTTTCACAAGTGTATACAGAAATACCGTATTTTTCCGACAATAAGATGCCCCCATGTACAAGACGACCCCCATTTTTCCAACCCCAAATTAAGAAATCAATATTTTAAAGATAATGCAGAACACATTTTTATTTAGTAATTAGTTAACATTTACCTGATACACTCGGTGGGAGGAGGTCCAAACCGTCTCTCAGCAGCTCTATTTCCATGCTCTTTTGCATAACTGATTACATTCAAGCACGAGTGAAACTGCCGATAGCTTCTCTCTGCAAACAGCCTTCTCTAATTGGTTTGTTCAGCATCAGCTGACGCCAGTTACATAAGGCTCGTGATTGGAGGAAGTCTGTTTGGGAGACAAGCTATTTCACTCGTGATTGGAGGCTGGCAATAGGAGGAAGCCTCTCTGCAGAAACAAAGTATGGGCAGTTTTGCAACAACGAGGTTCTCTCTTCGGCTGACTTCCTTGAATAAGATGCCCTTCAATTTTTAGGGTAAGGATTTTAGAAAAAAGTATCATCTTATAGTCGGAAAAATACAGTAGTATGCAAATTATGTACACATTGCTACAGATATCCACAAATATCTCAAAAGAGGGACCTATACAACTGTATACAGGTAGTTCTTGGTTAACAAGCACTCATTCAGCAACCATTCAAAGTTGCAATGGTGCTGAAGGAGTGGTACTTACGACCAGTCCTTGAAGTAATCATAAATAGTAATCATACCTACATTTTGCATTCATTTGTAAATAGTAATTATTTAGCCAACATGGTGCATCACAATCACAGAATTTTCAAACATATATGCTAGTCTCTCATCTACTACCTAGCGAAGTGGGAAGTAGGATTATTCTCTAATGATGGGCAGTCTATACTAAACTGCAATGTTTTATAACTATTACTGAAGTTTAAAGTGCTTACCTTGCCTTCCACAGTTTTGCTTGAGGACAGGGCTATCTTCAGCATTTCCTCAGCATCCTGAAGGCATCTAGAGCCCAAACAAAAATGACGTTGAAACTTTATACTGCTCTTAAGATGAAAGCTTTTATATAATATATATAACTCTGAAATAAATAAATATATATATATATATATATATATATATATATATATATATATAATAAATTATATTTTATATATATATATAATAAATTATATTTTATATATATATATATATATATATATATATATATTTATATATATATATATAAAATAAATTATATTTTATATATATATATAAATAAATCATCAGTTCAATTGTGTCTGATTCTCAGAGACTGCCTGGACAAGTCCCTGCAGTTTTCTTGGCAAGGTTTTTCAGAAGCTGTTTGCCATTGCTCAGTTCCTAGGGCTCAGAGAGAGTGACTAGCCCAAGATCATCCAGCTAGCTTTGTGCCTATGTGGGACTATAACTCATGGTCTCCTGGTTTCTAGCCTGATGCCTTAACCACTACACCAAACGTGCTCTCATATATATCCCCTCTCACCCCTATGGGTGGTATGTGTCTTTCTCAATCTCGGGTCTCCTACCAGAGGCCTGGGAGTTTCAGGGTTCTGCACAGTACCTTAGCTGTTCCTAGCACTGCAATCTTCTGGACAGAGTGCTCTGATGTCGTTCCTGCGATCTGTTGGAGCCACTCTCCCAGCTTAGGAGTCATGGCCCCGAGTGCTCCTACCACCACTGGGACCACTTTGGCCTTTACTTTCCACATCCTCTCTAGTTCCTCCTTCAGGCCCTGGTACTCCTCCAGGTTCTCATAGCCTTCTTCCTAATGTTGCTTGTCACTTGGTCACTTGGCACCACTACATCTATCACCACCGTTATCTTCTGGTCCTTGTCTACTATCATGATGCCTGGTTGATTGGCCAGTACCTGCCTGTCCATCTGGATCTGGAAGTCCCACAGGATCTTAGCCCTGTTATTCTCCATGACCTTTTGTGGAATCTCCCATCTAGTCTAGCCCATACACTGTGCAGATGTTCCTGTGCACAATGCCAGCTACCTGGTTGTACCGTTCAGTGTATGCTGTTCCTGCCTGCATCTTACACCCTGCCATTATGTGTTGGATTGTCTCTCAGGCCTCTCTGCACAGTCTGCGCCTTGGGTCCTGTCTAGTATGGTAGACCTCTGATTCTATGGATCTGGTGCTTAGTGCCTGTTCTTGTTCTGCTATGTTCAGTGCCTCAGTGTTGTCTTTTAGTCCAGCCCTTTCCAGCCACTGGTAGGATTTCTCAAAGTCAGCCACCTCAGCTATCTGTCGATGGTACATCCCATGCAGGGGCTTGTCTTGCCGTGGCACTTCCTCCACTTGAACTTCCTCCTATGTCTGCTGCTGCCTCAGGCATTCTCTCTGCAGCTCAACTTTGGGTGACATCTTACTGATGTACTCCTGGATGCTCTGGGTTTTGTCCAGGGTGGTGGCTTTGACATTCACCAGACACCACCTGCCCTCTTTCCAGCTGGTATACAGTCTCTGGGTGTTTGACTTGGGGTGAAAACCTCCGTACATTGTGAGGAGCTTCTGGGTCTTCACATCAGCAGCCTCCATGTCCTCCTTTGGCCAGCTCACGATATACTGGCAGGGTATCTGATGACTGGCATACGTGTTAATGGCATTGATCTTGTTCTTCCCATTGAGCTGGCTCTTCAGGACCTGTCTTATTCTTTGGTGGTACTTGGATGTTGCTGTCTTCCTGGCCTCCTCATTGTGGTTCCCATGTGACTGTGGGATACCAAGGTACTTGTAACTGGTCTGTATGTCTGCTATGTGGCATGCTGGTAGCTCCACCCCATCAGTCTTAACTACCTTCCCTCTCTTTACTATCATCCAGCCACACTTGTCCAGTCCAAATGACATCACAATGTCCTCACTGTAGATCTGTGTCAGGTGAATCGAATCGATGTCTCATTCACTCTTAGCATACAGTTTGATGTCATCCATGTAGAGCAGGTGACTGATGGTAGTTCCATTCTTGAACTTGTATCACCAGTCCTTGTGATTATCTCGCTGAGGGGGTTCAAGCCTATGCAGAACAGCAGCGGGGACAGTGCATCACCTTAATATATGCAGTTCTTGTGTGAGCTTTCTTGAGTTGACTTCCAGTGTTGTCTTCCACAGTCCTAGGTCCTTAGTGTCCTGTTGACTTTGTATAGTGCCAGGAATTCACAGATCCATGTGTGTGGCATTGAGTCACAGGCTTTCCTGTAGTCAATCCAGGCTGTGCTCAGATTGGTCTGTCTAGACTTTGAGTCTTGGGCGACTGCTCTATCTATGAGCAATTGGTGTTGTCCAATGTCCTTCTGAGCTGTGCTCATGTATTGGCCCATATGGTCCTGTAGCTGGGTGACTATAATGCCTGATAGGACTTTCCATGTTGTAGGGAAGCAGGTTATTGGCTGGTATTTGGACGGTGCTGTTCCCTTGTGGGAGTCTTTCATGATCAGCACTGTCCTTCCTTGTATTAGCCAGTCTGGATGGGAGCTTGTTGCCAGCAGCTGGTTCATCTGTGCTGCCAGGCGTTCATGCACTGCTGTTAGTTTCTTTAGCCAGTAGGTGTGGATCATGTCTGGGCTAGATGCTGTCCAGCTCTTCATGTTCTTGACTCGCTGTTGAATGGCTGCTACTGTGATGGTGACTGGTTCCTGTTCTGGGAGATTGCTGTGGTTTGCTTTCACGTCCTGCAGCCACTTTGCACTGGGGTTATGTGTCTTTTCTTTCTCCCATATGTTCTTTCAGTACTGTTCAGTTTCTGCTGTTGGTGGCTCTGCTTTTACACTGTTGTTGCACTGCAGTTGGGAGTACACCTTGGATGGTTCTTTGGAGAACAGGGCATTTATCTTCTTTACCTCTGCTTCTCTAGTGTGTCTCCTCAGCCTAGCAGCCAGTGCTGTGAGCCTTTGTTTAGCAGTCTCTAAGGTTTCAGATGGAGTCAGGCCCTTGTATTTTTTCAGTAGCCAAGTCTTATCCTTAATCTCCATACCCTTCTGTAGTTTCACCAGCTGACTAACTTCTCTCCGAGTTGCCTTGACCTTAGCCTCCAACCTCATTTTCCAGGGGGCAGAGGTATGTAATGCTGTTTTCTTGATCATGTAGCCAAGCATCTCCAAGATTGCAGCAGCTATAGCATATACCAGTTCACTGGTTTGAGTTATGGTGGTAGTAGGGATTGTCGTGAGGGCTCTATTGGCATCTTCTAGCGTACTATCTGATGGTACTTCTCCACTGAGCCTTGGTAATCAGTCTCGAGGACTGACTGTAGCTAGTTTATCCATGATCTTATGCCTCATATCAGCTGCTGTGCTCTGTAATGGGGGGGCGGGGGGGTTGGCAGTGACATTCCAGCTTCAGGTGTTGGCTGTACATCCAGTTGATTTTCCAAGTCTTCTTGAGTCCAGGATGTAATATGTAGTTGGTCTATCTCAAGTTGTGAGAGCAGCTTCCTCTTCACTATGCTGAAGCATTGGGTAACTAGCTGTTTCTCAGTTAGCATGGATGTAGGTCTTCCGTCCACCCATAGTTACCTCATACGTTTCATATATCCCCTTTCATTAGGTCTACTATTGTGGTAGCATTCCATCAATTCCAGGTTCTCTTGTCTCATCCATGTATGGTTTGTTCCAGTAGCTCACTTATCATCAGATTGTCCTGGTTCCCCAACATCTGGCGCAGACCTTGTTAATCCAGGCAACGTCCGAGCCGGCATGACTCTCTTAGTTCGTGTCACTCTCATATTCAAGGTAGACAGATGAAGCATTAGAGGGTCTTTGCCCAAGGACCCCTACTGGTAAGGTAGGTACCAGCAGGATTCAAACTCCGGTCTCCCATGGCAAAGGGTAGTGCTCTAACCACTATGCTATCTAGCTGCTCTGCATGTATACACACACACACACACACACACTTCATAAGAAATCTGGTAATAGCTTTTATCAAATGTGAAAGAAAAAGAAGTCCATCATTCCCCATGGCTATCACATCCTAGAATACTAATTAATGATTTAACTTATAATAAATGAGAATTTTTTCTTCTTTCTTTTACCCCACTATTGCCTTCATTTTCAAGGTTCTGAATGGTAATGAACAAGGCAGGGTAAATCTGATGCATAATATGCAAAGTATCGTGAAGAGCATAGGAAGTAATAAGCACATGATTTCCAATATTTCTCTACTGCATCTCATTTAGGAAATTATAAGCAGAATGCTAGTAGATCCACGTTGCATCTTCAATTATAAGCCCACAAGTGATCTTCAGCATAAAACATAAGGTAAACAAACTGATTCTGCAAAAGTGTTTCTGAACTGTCAATTATAGGTTTTAGAACTCTTAAGAGAATTCCGAATTCTAACCCTATTTAACCCTAACCCTAACCCTAAACCTTGCTGCACACACATTTAAATCATATACTTAAAACTGGAATTTAAAATTTTAGTCAGTAACTGAAAGAAAAACTAATGCAAAATCTTACCATTTCAAGAACTAAAAGTTAATTTCTTTATCTCATTGCTTTCTGTTGTTCTTATAGATACAACAACCATCCAACTTTGGATAATATTTTTGGACTGAGAAGATAAATATTGAGCCAATTTTCTCTGAGGCTGGACCTCCTTCTAATCCCCACAGTTGGCAAAGGCAATAGGAATAAGGTTACAAAGTAGATTATTTCTAAATTTAATTAAGCAGAAAACAGGAAAAAATCTCAATTTACACAACTGCAGAAACTAAAAGAATGCTTAGATATTTTGGATTTGTTTATTCAAAAGCCAGAATGAGTACCCTATGAGAAGAACAGAAAAACATTAGGAGAAGCTAAAAGAATTTATTCAACAGTTATTCAGTTGTATACCAGACATGGGAAGCCTCTGAATACTAATTAATGATTTAACTTGTGCTATAAATGAGAATTTCCCACCCAGCCCATCAACTTGTTCCCTTTCTCAAAGCCACAAGGAAATGCCCTCATATGATTATCAGCTTTATTCAAGTCTAGTGCTGATAAAGGCTCCCTTCCACAATACTATCTCTGATCAGCAACTGATCAGAAAGAATTTTCTTTCCTAAGAAGCAACTTTTCACTGTTTCTCCCCAACACACTATTACAATGTGCAACTTCTTATTAATATTATTTATTAAATGTGTACACTGCTGAATTATTCAGACTACCAGCAGCTTACAAGATAAAATACAATAAAACATCCAAGTAACAAGAAATACTGTCCAATAAAATATCTGTAGTATAAAAAAATAAAAATTATCCCATAATCTTGATATCAAAAATAGAAAACAATTCATAACCAAAGACTTATGTAAAAATAGAAACATAATAAAAATGAACAATAATACACATTTCAAAAATTTCACAAATCCTTAGAAAAGTAGAACAGAAATACCCAATCAAGTATTTGAGGTATCCTTAACCAATAAGCACAGAACGCTGAAAATTATAATCCCAACATATTTGGAAGGCACTGGGTTGGAGAAATCTGACATCTTTTATTGAGCTTTTTTAAAATAGTTCAATGTGATGTTGTTATTGCTTGATTAAGGGAGAAGGGAGCTTATATCACCTATTCCAGACAGTGTCCCATTCCATTTGGACTTGGCCCTTTCATCCTCTTTTGCTCTTTAAAAGGGCTCACTTGAGCACTGGATGTTTTACATTTTTTTATACCAATAGCTTATTTTTATACTGAAAATATGTACTGGATTGATTTATGCAGACAATGCTGTAATGCAGATAGGTCATTTGGAGTGGTTCCTTCTGTCACTTTGTTGTAATGTATATAGAAAGCTTTTACCCATGTACAGTAAAGTCATAAGGACTGAGACTTGGCACAATCAAAAGAAAATAAGTGCTCAATGAGCTGTAATAATTCTTTCAGCTAGAGTTAGGATAATATTTGGGCTGACGTCCATCATCAACAGAATCTAATAAATGGGAGGCTGATTCATTAAGCAACAATGTGCCTCTCTGGAGGATACTAATGCATTTGTGTCGCTGGTCAAGAAAGTAAAATCAGAAGATATCGTCTCCCACTACTTTCCATCATCACTACTAATGATTGAGGGTCCTAAGACTTTCATGACATAGGCTGAGATCCTGACTCTAACACTAAAACACAGGTAGGCCTTAAATTACAACCATTCAAAGTTACGACAGTGCTGAAGAAAAGAATTAACAACCCTGAAGTTCCCTGAAGTTACAGCCATTGCAGTGTCCCCACAGTCACATGATCATGATCTGGGCACTTGGCAACCCATTTGTACTTATGACCAGTTGCCAAGCACCCCATAATCATGTTTAGTTTAGTTTATTATTATTGATTAGCCATTAGGCCATATCAAGATCCAGAGTATAAAACATACGAAACATGAGACATTATTAAGACCATATATTAAAAATAGGATAAGAAAAACAAATTAAAATTAAAAAAGAAAGAAAAAAGACGCAAATCATATTTCTGTATCACCCCTACAATTTACTCTGATCAGATCCACATATGCAGATCTCAACTGTACTGTTTTGTTCAAGTAAAGGGCCATATTATATGTAATTTTTGGATTCTGACCACACATTAAATATGTTGTTTTAATATAAGGATCCCAATAGATCATTTGTCTAAAGTGCGATACTGATCCCTCTCTTTTTTATACAGTTGACATTCACATAATATATGCGTTATGTCTTCTATCTCTGGAGTTCCGCAAATACAAGCGCGTTCATTATAACGGACTTCCATATTTAACCATTGTGTCCAACTGCTCAAATCTTACTCGAGTAAATACCGCCCTAAGATATTTGGGCATTTCTGTGTTTAAATACTTGGCAATTTGGAAGGTACGTTTATAATGGCTCATCCATTACAGTGAGCCAACTTTACTAAGGGTGTCTATATCTTTTTGAGCTTCTATATCCAAGATTCTTTGTGCGGCAATCTTCTTAGCTTGTACTCTGGAAACATTTGGACATGAGACGGGAGACCACAGCTCCTAATGTAATTTGTCAATTGTGCTATCCAAGAAGTCTGTAACTGAGATTTTGTCTAACAAACACAATTTTGGGAGTCTGTCAGTTTCCATAGCATTGATTTTGCACCAATAATTATAAGCCCTGATTTTAGACAAAGAACAAATTGTATGGTTTCCCAATTCAGCTCCAACTGCAGCCCCATAATCACGTGATCACCATTTGCAACCTTTCTTGCCAACTTCACCAGAAAGTCAATGGAGAAGCTGGCAGAGAATGTTGCAAGTCGCTGGAGTAAGTCTCCCCCACCATGCACCTTCCCCAGTCCCTATGCATTTGCACCGTGCTGGCCGCTCACGCACCCCAGCCCCTCTGCACCCTCCCAACCCACACAGCACCTTTTGTGCGCCCCACGCACCCTTCCCAACCCGCACTGCACCCCCGCATGCTCTCCCTGACCCCTTCCCAACCCATGCAGTGCCTCTCACGCACCCCCTCACACCCCAGTGCACCCTTCCCAACCCACATGGCGCCTCTCACGTGCATCCTCATGGACCCTTCCCAAACACCCTGCACCCCCTCACTCCCTCCCCCACCCAGCAGTAGCCACTTACCTGCCTACCAAACTGAGAC
Organism: Liasis olivaceus; assembly: GCA_030867105.1. Lineage (NCBI taxonomy): Eukaryota > Metazoa > Chordata > Lepidosauria > Squamata > Pythonidae > Liasis > Liasis olivaceus. The sequence goes on from CM061351.1 coordinate 66,154,200, forward strand.
TTGAAACTTCCTGCTGGCTTCCCCACTGACTTTGGTTGTGGGAAGCTGGCAGGAAGCTGCCTCACTTAACGACTTGCGCTCCTCACTTAATGACAGCAATTAGGACTGCAGGGATTGCTGCCATTAAGCGATGCAGTTGTGCTTTACAACGGCATCATTTAGCGATGGAAGTTCCAGTCCCAATTGTCGTCGTAAGTTGAGGACTATCTGTACAACGGCACAGTTGTCTAAAAAACCACATTGTAGGAAAGCTTTTAAAGTGTTTTTATACCCCAGCTTCAGAAGACTCTCATGATGGTAGATGAATGGAGATAATCTGGAAATGTTTTTGTTTAGAGAAACAGGCCAAAAGAGGTAAAATCATTGAGCTGAAAGGGACCATTTAGGCCATCAAACCTAAGCCTCCTCTGTGTAGGAAACCAAATGAAAGCATCCCTAACTGATGGCTACCCAACCTTTGCTTGAGTTATTGATTTCCTGAAATAGTCAAACAGGTTGCAATTTTTCTGAGCTATGGTGCAATTTAATACTTTAGTTTCCTCAATTATTCCATCAGACCAAGTCTGATGGAAGGTTCCAGCTGTTCAGCTGGAATACAGAATAAATAAGAGGCAATTATCAAACCTCTCCAAGGCAGGACAATTTGAAACAAGTCAGGTTTGTACAATTGTCTTCTAGGTCCAGGAGGTTGGAACTTATCCAATACTGAAAGAATGAAGTAATGAAAACCTAACAAAACAGTAACTCCACTAACAGCAGATGCAAAAACGTGATTCAAAAGCATCAATCAAGTTATTCCTGAATTAGACATTGAGCTTCATGTTTAACTCCTTCTCCTCCACACAAGAGAAAGAAAAAAAGGGAGAGAAGCTTTTTTTTTTTTGGCTGTGCCTAAGGCAGGACTAGCCTGGTGCCTTAATCGCTTAACCAAACTGGCTCATATTTACAATTAAACAGCTTCAATTCCACTGCAATAAATAAGACTTTAAGCAGCTTAAGTCTGTGCAGGATTGCAAGTAAATTAAGTAAATGAAGAAATAAGCCAATATAAATCTAATAATATTTACACCCACTAATTATATTATTTATGCAACTATGGTTATAGACGTATTACCCAATGTTTGGCATGCGAGCAAAACTCTCCTGGAATTCATTCAAGGCAAGCATAGCAATATGAATCTGCAAAGGTGCCTATAAAGGGAAGACAACAATGTACATATAAGATGTTAAGGAATCACACAGTTTTCCAAAGGATAACCACATTATGCTGTTATACAGCAAAAACAATAACGAATCTTGTGGCATAAGTTTTCACAGTTTAAAGCCTGCTGAGCAAAATACATACACCTTTAATGTTAACAAATCTGATAAAATGGACACTAATCCTAACAAATCCTATTAACCTAGAACATGCTACAAGACTCTTCTTTGTTTTTGTTCAATATATTTTAATTTACAGTAATGTGCAGCCTGAGCTTCTTTTCCAAATATTCACCATTATTCTTCTTTGTGTATCACAGCAAAATACTTAAATTCTTTTTACAAGTGCAATATTTTTTCTTTTACAACTTTTACTTATTTTTAAATATAACTGGTGACAAAGGCAAGGATTTTAAGGGGATGGTCAACTCAGCTTAGCAGGCAGTAATCAAAAACTGTCATATTCCTCAGTATTCTGGCATTAACATTGCAAAACACTGCTTTTTAAAGTATTAATTTATACATACATACATACTATTTATACAGCTGCCCATCTCACAAGGAGTGACTCTGGGCAGTGTACAACAATTAAAACTATAACTGTATAAACCCATAATGCACTAATTAAGCAATAACCCTCAAAACAAAACCACATCACCAGGGAGCTCACCTAACTGCCTGGCTCAAAAGCCTGGAGGAACAGCCAGGTCTTCAGAACCTTATGAAAGGCTATCAGGGTCAGAGCCACCAGGATCACTGGGAGGATGCTGTTCCACAGAACAAGCACAGCCACAGAAGCCACATGGGGAGGTCATTTGTTGATACAGGCAGCCCAGTGCCTGGAGGCTGTGTGGGTCTGGATAGGGGAGAATAGGCTTGGCTCAACTCCAGCAAGACTGAGTGGCTGTGGGTTTTAAGACCCCACTGGTTCTGCAAACTACCAACGTAGGGTTCCTCTACCTCAAACCAAGCCTTTTAAAGAGGCTTTGGTCCACCCACTCCTCAAGAAACCGTCGCTAGACCCCACCCTCCTGGACAACTTTCGTCCAGTCTCCCACCTCCCCTTTTTAGGGAAGGTGGTAGAAAAGGTGGTCGCGCGGCAGCTTCAGAGGATCCTGGAGGAAACAGATTATCTGGACCCCTATCAGTCAGGATTCAGGCCCGGTTATGGGACAGAAACAGCATTGGTCGCACTTTTAGATGATCTCTGGCGAGAGCGGGATGGGGGGAGTGCATCCATCCTTGCTCTTCTTGACCTCTCGGCGGCTTTCGATACCATCGACCATGGTATCCTTTTGGGTCGGCCGCAGGAGTTGGGGTTGGGTGGCACAATGTTGTGCTGGTTCAGCTCCTTTCTCCAAGGCCGAACCCAATCGGTGTTGATAGGGAGCGAGAGGTCCAGCCCCCGGCCCCTACTTTGTGGGGTGCCACAGGGGTCAGTGCTTTCACCGCTCCTATTTAATATCTACATGAAACCGCTGGATGAGATCATCCGGCACCATGGGGTGAGGTATCATCAGTATGCTGATGATACCCAACTATACATCTCCATCCCAGGTGCCCTAAGTGATGCTGTGACTGCCCTCTCGCGGTGCCTGGAGGCTGTGGGGGCCTGGATGGGGGACAACAGGCTTCAGCTGAACCCTGGTAAGACGGAGTGGCTGTGGATACGGGGAGCCTCAAGATCTAGGACTTTGTCATCTTTGGTTCTTGATGGGGTTGCACTACCCCAGACAGACCCGGTGCGTAATCTGGGGGTTCTCCTGGACTCACGACTCCTGCTCAAAAAGCAGGTGGCAGTCGTGGCTAGGAGGGCCTTTGCATGACTTCGTGTGGTGCGGCAGTTACGCCCCTTCCTGGATCAGGGGGACCTCCGCACGGTCACTCATGCCCTGGTCACCTCTGGGTTGGACTACTGTAATGCACTCTACATGGGGCTACCCTTGAAGAGTATCCGGAAGCTACAGCTGGTGCAGAATGCGGCGGCGCCGACAGTTCTTAATGCCCCTAAGAGGGCACATATAACACCGCTGTTGCGTGAGCTGCACTGGTTACCGGTTTGTTTCCGGGTCCAATTCAAGGTGTTGGTCATTACCTTTAAAGCCCTTCATGGCACGGGACCAGGTTATCTGAGGAACCGCCTTGCCCTGGTCACTTCAGCCCATCCCACTCGGTCCAGCAGAAGGGGCAGGTTGCAGACCCCACCAGTCAGGGAATTTCGATTGGTGGGGTCTAGGCAGAGAGCCTTTTCTGCTGTAGCGCCTGCCCTATGGAACATCCTGCCTTCTGAGGTCCGGTGTGCCCCCTCCCTCATGGCCTTCAGGAAAGGTATTAAATCCTGGCTCTGCCAGAAGGCCTGGGGGCCAGAGGGGGGCCCGCACCTGTGGAGAAGGCTGGTGGGATGATGGGTTGTCCCCCCCCCAGCATCTTACAGGGGTTTTTTTAGGGCCAAAAATCAGAGGAGGTTTTTTAGGGCATTTTTAATATGTTTTTAATTATTTATAGATTTTAGCCATCTTGGAGAGAACTGTGTTTTTTACTGTGAGCCACCCAGAGTCACCCATTGGGGGAGATGGGCGGCATACAAGCCAAATAAATAAATAAATAAATAAATCCCTAGACCATCCAAATTTACGAGCTCCGCAAACACTCATCCAATCCCAACGCCATTACCATACATACATATATGTCTATGTGTGTATATCTAATATTAAATATTAATAGTTAATATTTAAATAATAATATTTAAATTAATTTAAATTAAATAATGATAAAGACTGAAAACATGGCTTTGCCATCTGGCCTAGGAATCCAGTAATGTAGATATGGAGTCTGTAAGGTGATTATATTGTTAAGGAAACTGACAGTGCTCCCCACACATTTATGTTTTATGGTTTTAATGCTTTTAAGGTTTTTAATGCTTTTTGTTTTTATGTTTTTTCATTACTTCTTGTACTCTTCTTTTTTAACCTTGCTTGCTGCCCATAGTCACATATGATGGGGAACTATATAAATTTACCAAATAAATAAATAAATAAACCACTCTCTGGAGTGGGTTGTATATACATTGGTGTATAAATACATATATCAACTAACAATGTTCAGTCTTTTTTAATGTATAACAGAAAAGATCAACAGAATGAAGTCAAATGTTTATGAATTTATTTATTCTATGCTATGACACTTAAAATGAAGTTAACTAGTATTGATAGCATGGGTTATCTTCAATTATTATTTATTAGCCTGTTCACTTTGCTCTGTACTGTGATCTGTATTAAATTTAATTTATGTCATCATAATGTTGAACGTTTTGCTGAATCTAAATATTTATAAAAATATTTTAAAAAATATTTTATATTTAAATACATTTATGTTTATTTTGCACTATTTTGAGTACAATTTATTTTGGAAAAGCAGCATATAAACAAAATTAATAATCCAAGTCATGTGCAACATCTCAAGATTAAGGCAAGACATTTATGAGTCTTGTGCTTGCCTAAATATCCTTTTTTGGCATTTATAATCATTCTGTGTTCAGTAACCATATACCCTGTTACATCTAAACTGCAAACCAAGCCTACCACATCAGAGCAAAACAGAATCTAACAATGACGTGGAGTTGATTTTGTATTCTGGCTTGCCCTTAATTTGAATACTACAGTTTCTGATTTGGAGGCAAAAGGAAATGACATTAATTAACCCAGGAATTCTTCAATAACAAAGCACAGCATGGGAACTTAAGACAAACATAAAACTTGTGCACATTTCATTTTAATAAACTGATTTTAAGTTCAATTATCTTTAAATATTCCAAGTAAACTAACCTCAGGTTTGCTGAAGTCAGCAACAAGATAGGTTGGATTAGACAACTGTTTCTCCAGTGGCTCCTAGGAGGAAAAAAGAATCTATTGTATATAATTTCCAAAACAAATAAATAATTACAAGCAACCTGAATTAAAACTTTCCATATTTTTCAAAAGCATGCATTAATTTTAGCAGAGTACAATAGCAGAAACAACCGAAAAACTGGAAAGTGCTCCCAAAGACAGTGAGACAAATAAAAAATCTTAAATGGGAAAGAGAATTTCAAGAGGACAAAACCCACCATTCTCCACAGATGCAAACTAGCAACAATGTATAGTTGTTGATTCAATCACAATGAATGTAATCTTTATATTGTTCCACAGTGTCAGTTAAAAGGTACCACTGCTCTTACCTACCAAGCAGCAAAATTCTTTTAGGACCTTTTAGGACAGAACTGAATATTTATACAAGAGGGTTGTTGTTGGTCTTGTTAATTTACCCATGGTTTACTTAATTAACTTTCAACCTAATCATATGGGCTAGTTCACACAATACACTAGGAGTGAATGCTCTGTATTTTTTAAAAAAAATCTCTTAATGTGTTCTAGCTGAGCAACTTTTGAGTCTTTGATACATACCATCAAATTTCCATGGGATCATATTCTTCCTAATTTCTTAGACACACAGTATTTTGCCTTTAAATCATCTGCTGAAGCAAACTTTTTTGGGACATATCCATTGCAAATTAAAATAGGCTAAAATAATATCAAAAGTTCACTAGGTTCATCAATATGACCTTGTATTCAATCAGTTAAGTCTTAACTACCTGAACCATTTAATCATTGTGGAATATGTGCTCATTACAGGTAGCTGACATGGCTTCAGTATTAATTCCTTCTAATCTAACACTGACTTAATAGTTCAAGTTCTATGTTTTATGAGTATTTATGAACAGAGAACCTGGATTAACCCCCATCCTATATTGTAAAATTTCTATAATGTCAAACATCTTTATCACTCCCAAGGCAGGTAAATTCATACCCCCAAATATCTCTTGCCAAAAGTCACTCATCATGGAAATGTGTTCTATGATCAAAGAACCTAATATGTTCCAATTGGCACCATCTGTGTAGTCAGCTGTTTGCTTCCAATATGCTTCACTCCCTTCCTGGATCACTTTCTTTGACAAGAAGGAGTGAAGAAACCACATGTGCTTTCAGGTCCTCCACTGTCCTGGAGCATTTCATAGTCTTCATGGCTGGTGTTGTTGTTGTTCAGTCGTTAAGTCGTGTCCGACTCTTCGTGACCCCATGAACCATATTGCGCCAGGCCTTCCTGTCCTTCACTGCCTCCCTGAGTTTGCTCAATTTCATGCTCATTGCTTCAGTGATGCTATCTAACCATCTCATCCTCTGCCGTCCTCTTCTCCTTTTGCCTTCAATCTTTCCCAGCATCAGGGTCTTTTCCAAAGAGTCCTCTCTTCGCATTAGGTGACCAAAGTATCTGAGCTTGAGCTTCATTATCAATCCTTCCAATGAGCAATCAGGGTTGATTTCCTTTAAGATTGACTGGTTTGACCTCCTAGCAGTCCAGGGGACTCTTAAGAGTCTTCTCCAGCACCACAGTTCAAAGGCATCAATTCTTCGGCGCTCAGCCTTCTTTATGGTCCAGCTCTCACAGCCATACATTACTACTGGAAAAACCATAGCTTTGACTATGCGGATCTTTGTCGGCAAGGTGACATCTCTGCTTTTTAATATGCTATCTAGGTTTGCCATAGCTTTCCTCCCAAGGAGCAAGCGTCTCTTAATTTCATGGCTGCAGTCTCCATCTGCGGTGATCTTCGAGCCCAAATAAATGAAGTCTGTTACTGCTCCCATTTCTACCCCTTCTATTTGCCAGGAATTGATGGGCCCAGATGCCATGATCTTAGTTTTTTTAATGTTGAGTTTCAAGCCAGCTTTTGCACTCTCCTCTTTCACCCTCATCAAGAGGCTCTTTAGTTCTTCTTCACTTTCTGCCATTAGGGTGGTATCATCTGCATATCTGAGGTTATTGATATTTCTCCCTGCAATCTTTATTCCAGCTTTTGATTCTTCCAGCCTGGCATTTCTCATGATGTACTCTGCATATAGGTTAAATAAGCAGGGTGACAGTATACAGCCTTGTCGTACTCCTTTCCCTATTTTGAACCAATCGGTTGTTCCATGACCGGTTCTAACTGTTGCTTCTTGGCCCGCGTACAGATTTCTCAGGAGACAGGTAAGGTGGTCTGGTACCCCCATCTCTTTAAGAATTTGCCACAGTTTGTTGTGATCCACACAATCAAAGGCTTTTGCATAGTCAATGAAGCAGAAGTAGATGTTTTTCTGGAACTCTCGTGCTTTCTCCATGATCCAGCTGTTATTTTTTCCCCAAATGGAGCAGTGGAATAGGATATTTGTCAGTGGGCTTAAATAGGCTGAGAAGCTTTTCTTTTAGCAACAGCAGACATTTTTAGAAATTAAAATCTGTTAGGTGAAATCCTCATTTCTGAACAAGAGAGGGGCAGGTCTTTTTCTGACTATTTTCTAAGTTTCACAGCCATGTGATGCTCCCATACTTGATCACTCATGCAGCTCAAAGAGAAGGCTCATCCATGTTACATATTTCTAATGTATAAGCTTTTACAAAACTGATGCATAAATCATAGCCATGATGACTTTTACTTTACAGCTGCTCTGAGCCAGAAGCAACAGTGGAAATGAGTAGAATAGGCTGTCTTGAACCAAACATTTCTAAAGCTTAGCACAATGCCAAAAGCTAGGTAGCTGCACTGCATTTCTGAAATGCTTTAGGTATTTCCAAAACAGATCACAACGTCTTTCCCTTTCCTTCAGCTCAAGCACATGATGGTTGAGTGAGACAAGAACAGGCTCCTGATTCGATACTCTGAACACTTTTGACAATTCAACATAACTGAAGCAGCAATTATCAGTGGCTAATGTGGTCACTTAATAATGAACAAGGCTAAGAAAGATTCACATTCATCATCAATAGAATCTAGAACCATAAACAGACAATGTACATACTGCTCATGGTAATCTTTAAAGACACTTACAAAATGAAATACTTTAGGTGTCTTTACTTGGACAGCTATGCCACCATGCAAATAAGGTTCCATATCTGCAGTATTCCCAATGCTGAAGGAATAAGGTGATATCACTGAAAGAGAGAGAAACAAAGTTGGAGGAAAATGTTATCTTCCTTATTTTGGCAATCTTAAATAAAAGGAACAGGAAAATGTTTATTTCATATAGTCCTACAAATCTAGTTTGACTTTTATAGTTTTACAAGAAAGTAACTCAGTTCTCAACCTAATCAACCCATACAATGGTAAGCTAATTCTCTATCATATATAATTATATAAAGATGGAACAGATCTGCAAAGTAGTGAAATTCTACTCTATAATTCTTAAAAGAACTACTGTATATAATAAGTAGAATGAGAAAATATTTAATAGTAGTGTGTAGAACTCACTGGTTTGGAAATGGAACATTCCAGAGAAACCTTCCACAGACCATGTTGTTCCAGAGTAGTTTGGTGGTTTTTCTGAAAATAAATCCTCTAAACCTGAAGCAAGGGAAACCATGGCGCAGCGGCTTAATGACGCTGGAAGTTGCTGGCCAGAAATCGTCAACACTTCAGTGGTTTGAGCCCAAGCTCTGCACGGCGGGGTAAGCTCCCGTCTTGTGCCCTCAGCTCCTGCCCACCTAGCAGCTCGAAAGCATAAGCGAGTAGATAAATAGGTCCTCTCACCCCGGTGGGAGGAAAAAACGCTGGCGGTGCCTTGCACGGGAAAATGGGAATCAGTTGCCGGTTGCTGGATGCAACGCAACAGAAGAGATCCGGTTTCCTGCAACCGCCAGCTGGGCTCCGCCCTAGGAAGGAGGCAATGGCAAACCACTTCTGAAAAAACCTTGCCAGGAAAACTGCAGGGACTCGTCCAGGCAGTCTCCATAAAATCGGTCATGATTGAAAGCAGATTAAAAAAAAAAAACCCTGAAGCAGCTTGAGGTGTTTTGGGCATGGCATTCCAGACAAAACTGGCCTGTCCATGCCTAAAATTTAACTACTGGCTACTAACAAACCTCTTGGATGAAAAGGTGGAATATATGACTATCAAATTTATAGATAACATAAAATTGGGTGGGACTGTAAGGCAGAAATTAATTTCAAAATAATATTAACAGGCTAGAGAAGTGAGAACAGTGAGGTCTTTAAGGCTTTCTGGAATGCCAAAAGAGTGGGAGCCACACAGATAACAGAAGGAACCTCACTGCAGACAGCAGGCGCAATAATGGAGAAGGCATGCTTTCTGGGTCCCAAGAGATGACACTGTTTAATTGAAGAGACCCAGAGCACACCAGCCCTGTTGGCTCATACCAACTGGGCAGACACCAAGGGAGATAAGGTGGTTCCTCAGATAATGAGGTCCTACTCCATGTAGGTCTTTGTAGGTCATAACCAACACTTTGGATTGCACCCAGAAGCATACTGGTAACCGGTGCAGCTCACAAAGCAGAGGTGTCACATGTGCATAACCAAGGCATGCCCTTCATTGCCTATACCACTGCATTCTGGACCACTTGAAGCTTCCAAGTGATCTTCAAGGGTAGCCCCATGTAGAACACATTGCAATGGTCAAGTTGTGAAGTGACTAGGGCATGGATGACTATCTAAAGGAAAGTGTGCAACTGGCACACCAACTGAAGCTGTGCAAAAATCTTCCTGGACACAGTTGCCACCTGCTCATTGAGCAAGAGCTGAAAATCCAGGAAGAGCCCCAAATTGTGCACCACTCTCGATTGGGGAAGTGCAACCCCATCCAAAGTTAAAGATGGAATATTCCCAGATCTAGCTCTTGGTAGGATTGAGTCAGAGACGGTTCCTCCCCATCAAAACCTGCACAGCCTCCAAGCACTGGGACAGAACCTTGACAGCCTCCCCTGGCCAGCCTGGGGTCGACAGATATAACTGGGTATCATCAACATACTGATGATAATGAACCCCAGACCAGCAAATGACCTCACCCATCTATGTAGATGTTGAACAACAGAGGAGAGAAAGCTGAACCCTGTGGCACCTCCTTCTTTGTGGGGTGGGGAGGGTCCTCACTCACCCCACTGACACCAACTGACACTGGCCCTGGAGGAGGGAAGAGATCCACTGTAGAACTGTAGTCCTAACCCCAACCCCCAGAGCCAGCCAAGAAGGTTACCATGATTGACAATATCAAAAGCCACTGAGAGATTAAGGAGCACAAGGATGGAGTGCACAACCTCCATCCCAGCTCCGCCACTGTTCAACAAGCCTCCCTGGTAAATTCCAGCCTGAAACCTGACTGAAACAGGTCTAAGCAATCCACTTACTTCAGGGTTCTCATCAACTACAGACCAACCACCTTCTCAACAACCTTCCCTAAAAATAGAAGGTTGGAGACAGACAATAGTTATCTAAAAGCACTGAGTCCAAGGACAGCACTTGAAAAGGGGGTGTACCACCACCTCCTTCAAGGCAGGAGTTACCATCCCCTACCTCAAACAGGTTGACACCACTTCTCTTCTGAGGAGAGAAGGACTTCTGACCTTTCTTACCTATTAGGATTTTATTATCTTCACTGAGCACTTCATATACTAATTATTTTCTATTCTGACTACACATGAATCAGATATTTTAATTCTTATCATTCTTGGCCACTCTCAGCTCATTCTGAATTTTAACTCTGCTGCTATCATCTCAAAAATCTCTGATTTTTCCCATCCTCCCATATGTGTTCTCCTCAATTTTAACATCTTCACTATTGCCTAAGGTTGCTTCATCTGCAATCTTCCATTTGTTTTTGTTTTTTGTTAGAATTGTTTGCAATTTTAGGAGTAATTTTTCTAAGAACTCCCTGCCATTTTGAGTTTCCTTCCCATTAGTTTCAACAAGCATAGAAGCCCTCTCTGATTTTTTAAAATCCACTTCTTTAACTTGAGGGATGAAGTGGTCCATCACAATTCTGCTCCAGTGATCAGTTCTGGGAACACGCACTTGAAGGTATGCATTTTGGAGGGAATATTAATTCTCCTCTAGCAGAATCTACCCACCCTCCTCCATCCAAATTGTTCAAAGGTCATTCTTTCTTCAGACACATAGGGTAGTTTACAACATTTGACCCTGTTACTGTGCAGCGGACTTAACAGATCTGCAGAAGGCTATCCTGTCAAAAGTGTCTCAGGATTTCATGATATCCAGGATAACTACTTGAAATGTTCCAATTAATGCTGATCAAAGTGTCCTGGAAAATTATTTTCTGTGCTAGGTGGAATACTGGATGTGGTAAGATATAAATCTAATACATTAAAATAAAGTAAGACATTGAAAAATGCTTACAAGTAGATTGTGCAAATTTGGTTGTGCTGTCTATCCAAAAGCATACAGTAACCATTTTTGCTATTATTATTAACCTTTGTTGATAATAAGTTATATGATAGATGCAAAATGCATAAAAATATCTGCACCACATATTTTTTTAGGTAGATAGCATGACCAAGCATCTATAATCCATTTGTCAGAATTAACTTATTAATCATTTTTTCCATGCTAGCATTGTCTTCTTATTTCAAAATTCCCCCAGAACCAACATTCTGGATATAAACCTTTCTTGGTATAAGCTTTTTGTATTCTAAGGAATTGTACTGTTTTATTTTATTTTATAAACATACAAACTTATAAAAATATTATTTTACCACAATTGATATGACACTGTTGACGACATGGAAAAAATGAAAACACTGTCTCTCTTCTGAAGTGCTGGGAGGGGGGCTACTTTTATTATCTTATCAGAATATAAATGGCATATTGATTGCCACACAACAGATTTTTTTCCCCCATAATCCTACTCCACTAATTCAATCTTTCCTGTGGTTTCGAACAATATTAAGGCAATATGTGCAGCCATAAATTGCAACAATGTGCATTAATACAATGCCCAGAATAAAATTAGTCAACAACCATGTTTATATGCCAAAAATATTTTACTTTCAAGTTAAATTCATTTCTCTATGCTATAAATTCACAAAATTTCAAATCATTCTAATTAAGATTACTGAGTATCTCCAAGATACATCACAATAGATAATGTCAGTGTTGAGACTTCCCAGGAATCCAATTAAAGCAGCTAATATCACAAAACAATATGAAAGGAAAAAGCACTTATTTCAGTTCGTAAATTTATTTCAGTTTTACTAAAGCTACAAACTTAAAAAAAGGTTGGCTTACCAGTTATCTGATGTGTGGATCCATTTAAAGATGACATTCCATTGATTTCCCGGAAAGTTACGAACTGTCCAGTTTCAAGCTTATGAGGATTATTATCAAGGCAAGTGACGATACCAGAACTGGACTGAAATTGCAACCCACCAAACATCAAGGAAAGATAAGATTTCAGTAGAAATAATTCAAGCACAACAATTCTCATTCTTAATAATTTGCACCTTGTTGTCATGATCCTTCCAGTCAAACTTGACTCCTGGTGAGTATATGGACATGCAGTTTTCTTGATAATATTTTTAGAAGTGGTTTGCCAATACCTTCTACTGGGATTTTTTTGACCTCCAAATGTAATGCATGCATAATCAGCCTGACAAAATTGCAGTGGAAGGTACACACATACTGACATAACTTATCCCTCCCCCAACGGAGATTCTGCTATATGGGGGTTGGAAAATTTTCCAAACTAAAAAAATAAATAAAGGAATTTTTCCATTTTATAAATTTACTCATAATAATGAATGGATATTGATTAAAAATCTTTGGCCAGCTTGGTAGTTTCAACATTTTATTTTTGGGGATGAGTATAGAAAGTATATGAGAAAAATATAAGTCATTACACTGTAAATGGGAGAAATAACAATTTTAAGACAGTTCATCTGGAATGATTAAGTAATACAGGTAGTCCCCAGTTTAAGAACAAGTTCCATTTCCCAAGGTCTGTCCTTAAGTTGAATTTGTTCGTAAGCCAGAACAGTATTATTGTATAATACTGTATAAGTAGTATTGTGTAATGAACTCAAATCATTGTGTATTTAACTCAAATCATTGTGTATTTAACTCAAATGTTGCTACAATAGGCTCCATTCTTAACTATGGGTCGTCTGTAACCTGTGCGTTCTCAACCTAGGGACTACCTGTACACTGAGCCTAGGACTGCACATGTATGAATTACATGTAGTCCTTACTTACCTACCGCGATTGGGACTAGCAACTTTGTCACTAAGCAGCTTGATCATTAAGCACACATGTGACTGTGCCAACCTATGACATCAGTTCCTGCTGCTGTTATTAGGCAAATCACCGCAGGTTGTTAAGCACAACTTCGCATGACCATGACTTGTGACTTCCTGCCAACTTCCCCACTGACTTTGGTTACTGGAAGCACGACTGTGGGACGCTGCAACCATCATAAATGCACGCCAGTTGCCAAGCACCCGAATCATGATCACATGACCACAGGAATGCTGCGATGGCCACAACTTCAAGGACTGGTTGTAAGTCTAATTTTTCAGGGCCGTCAGAATTTCGAATGGTCGCTGAACAAGTGGTCAGTAAGTGAGAACTACCTGTATTTTAATTGTATTTATTTATTATTATTCCAAGGACATACTTTGTGAAGACGATTTTGATCATCCTCTAGAACATCCGAAAAATTTCCTATGCAAATGAAAAACTAGCTAACTTCTCCAGAAAACCTCTTTCACTACACTTGAGAAACTCACCTTTAATGAAAATTCTCCAGAATACCTCTTTCACTACACTTGAGAAACTCACCTTTAATATAATAGAGGCATAATGAATGCCAAAGCAGAATGTTTGTCAAGCAACAACCTTTCTACAATATTCAAGGATATTTAACTACAGTATAGTAAATGAATAGTTAATATCTACAATTATCTTAAAATTCTTAACACAGACACTTATTTTTGCAACTATGCAGTATGACAGAAAATTAAATAATGTAAAACAGTGTAAAAAACCTAGCATTAGGTGCTAAATACACAATGCTTTATAGAATCAAAAAACAAGACTACTACTAAATATTTTCAAAAGAATTTGGCATTATCTTTAGAAAATAACCCTTCTGAACCATTTTATCAAACCCACTGCCTTGTCTCTGCTTTGCCCATCTAATCATGGCTAAAGATCCCTTGAGCAGGGACCATGGCACTTTTGAGTACTGGATGTTGTTTTACTGTCTGCACTGAATGAATACCTTTATTTTCCATATTTCTAACTTTCATATGAATTCTACCACTACTAAAAGCACATTTACCAAAAAAGACAATTCTGATTTAGTATTTATAACAGCATAGTTGTCAGGTTTAGCCCAAAGAACTCCAAGAGACAATACAAATCCAGTTCTACTGTGTTTATTAGCTACAACCTCTAGACAGAAAATCTCCCCAAACTGAAATCTAGCTCCCAAGCCAGCCAGCCACAACACTGTGAATTCCTCAGGGAGGTGCCAGCCTCATCCTCTTGATCTTCCCACGCTCCTCCGGTGAACTAAGAACACGCTTATCTCCCTGAGCCTGGCCTTCATAATTCCATTCCATCACAATAGTATACATCATTATCATTTGCATAATACTGCTGCATACTTTCTCTATATTTGTGAATTTAAAACACGAAGATAAGGATTTAAGTTAAACCAAATATTTAAAGGAAGCTATTAAGTATACTAAAAACAACATCAATATTTAGAAATGCAAAACATTGTTCTCACCTGAGATATATTTGAAATGAAGATTTCTTTTGGTTCCTCTCCCGTGGTATCTAGGACTTCAAATTCATCACCAAAGTCACAAAACAGACGTGCCCATATTCCATGCACATCTGCACTTACAAACTGTAAGAAAGGCCCAGGCAAGTGACAGTTAGGTTTCACAATTCTTGCATCAAAGATTTTATTAACACTCCTGATGAACGGAGAAAAGTGAAAGTGTTAATGTTTAATGTAGATTTATGACAGAATTGGCCTATATTGAGTTTATTACAGTCTCCAATCTATTTGTTCCGTTTTTCAGTATCTGCAAACAGATACTCCTACATCCTAAGTGAAGACTTCGAAGTCTGAAAGTGGAAGACTGTAAAAATTTCTTAATGGTTATTCTTATTGTAGGTTATGTAGTCTCTTTTTCACTGCTTACATTTCTAACCTATGCCTTCAGCATATCTTAAAGCTGATTCCACAAAGTGCCTGTAGAACAGTGATTTTGTCCTTGCAGTCAGAAACAGATGGAACATAACAAACATTATATCCTATACTGCCCATTTATATTGTAAGACAGATTGATAATTTCATGGGCTGTGAAGAAGAACATATAATTTTTTTTGCTGATGATTGTGTTCCATTACATTAGTTATCAAGTGACCATTTCTATTTTGCTGTCTTTTAGAATTTGAACAAAAAAATAGGTACCTATCAAATCTCCTAGACCTCTGGCCAGGTTGTAGTTTTAGGATTACCCTTGCAAAGCTTTTAAGTCATATTTGTACTATAACCCTGGATAGAAAACAAGAGTTTTTGCTTCTCTTAGCTCACCTGAATAGGAACAACGTGCTATTTTGAAAGGGCTTGAACAAAACAAAAACTGGAAATATCATAAAGGCTTTTAATTCCACTAACTTAAAAAAAAAGGCAAGTCTATTACAAGATGTCCAAAGATGTTAGTATGCTGATTAACTATAGATAGCTGCTTTTTTCCACAAGGGACTACAGATGACAACATTAGCGTCAAGTCACCTATTGCCGGAGAAGCCATTACTAGAAGTTAAGACACAAAAGAAGGAAAACAAATCCTTCCAGAATAAATTAAACAAATTACTATCAAAAGCAATCATGTGTAGGCTAAGCTTTAGCTTATTGTAGGGGTAATAGCATCCCAATATGAAATATAAAAAAATTTAAAATTACACTTTAAACATTAAAAATTACAAAAAATGTAATAAAAAAAATCTCATTTGAGAATGCAGATATTTGAAGATTGATATACCTTTCAAGATTTGGGCCTTTTTAAAAATGTGGGTGGCACCAAATGATGCTGCAAGGGGCATTGCATCTGAAGACACTGTATTCTCACCAACTCCTATTGACTCTTTTCTAAGCTAATTACTGAAGCCATGGAGCAATTAATAGTTTAACACATTCATGTAGGTTAGGTAAAAGAAATAATATAATTCATTCAATTCTTAGGTGATTTCAGTCTATGGTTTCATAACATTTGGAAAAGTTGGATTAAGAGCTGAATTAATGAAAAACTGATTTAAGAGTTATTCCATGTGGATTTGGCACAGATATATTCAAGAACTAGTCTGCACCAAAATTTAGCACTGCCAATATGGAGATAATTTGCAGTATCAGTAAATCAGGATGATATGAGACAGGGAGGAAGGCACAGGAGATTATGAAAAATTCTTAGAAGAGATGGCATTGGAAAATGTTTAGTAAATGTACTGTTATTATTTAGAATTACCTTAATAGGTGGGTGTTGTGCATGGCAAAAAGCATTAATCTTCTTCTGCAGTGACATCTTCATCTCAGTTACTATGACACACTTTTAAAAGAAATAGTCCAAAGGTAAATCTTAGGTTAACACAAGGGTGATTATAACCTGTAACTTACAGACTCAGATATTCTCAGTTTCTCAGAAATTCCAGTTATTTATCATATATTCCAGTTTCTTTACATTTAAAGTGATATATCTATACCAAATGAATGTTTTTAACTTCAATTACTAGACACAAAATAGACACAAAAATTTATGATGTAGAAATCTAACATCTCAGCTAGCTTTCTTGAATAATATGAAATGTCTGAAATAAGTTAATATACTTTCTACTTCTGCAATAAACTATTCTCTATTTTAGTAATTCCTCATATAATTATCTCTTGGAATTTTTTACCTGATCCTATATTATACAGTTTTTACCTGATCCTATATTATAATGGGATTCTTGCCAATTAAAATGCCCAATGCCATGCTTGCAAAAAGAAAATCTGCAATAGAGAGCTGGAGCCTGGAGCTCTTCTGACTGAAATTCACTCTGCTTACCTCATGTCAAAGAACTAAACAGCTTTACAATCTGTTCTGAGCTCTTTCTATAGCTTTTGTTAAATTAAAAACAGTCTAGGTTTTGTACATATGCTATTTATAACATAGCAATAACCATTAAGATGGCCTAAAAAAGGCTCTAATACCATTTCAAAAAGCTGACCCTAAAATATGCTAGATCCTAAAATATGCTAAATCCTAAAATATGCTAGATCAGCATATCCATTAAAAGCCAAGGCACAGGGAAGGCCAAACATATCTTAATAAAAGCCTACAGAATGTTCAAGAAAACTGACCGAGCAGTAAAGCATAGAGGAAGATCCCAAACTAAGGACCATCAGGAAACCTGGTGACATAACTATGTGCATGCTATCTTAATACTTATCTTAATGATGCACAAAATACGGTAAGAATATAAAAGAAAATTTCTAAGCTAAGCAGAATCCAGAAGGATCTGTAGCAAGCAGAGATCATTTCAAAAAGACTACTGGAACACAGGGACATTAAAATACAAATTCTACCCTCACATGCTGGTATTATGTCTGATGCAAGTCTCTGTGTTTCAGTTTCTGCATCATAATGACAGAAGTTTCATCATTTGTTATCCTTCCTGAGGCTGTCTATGGCAGGATCCAACCCATAAATCTACACACACATACACAGACACATACCTGTAATCATTTAAATTCAATCAGGCACTTAAAAAAAGATCCGTCTGAGGAGATGATATCTGCCACATTTAGGATAAAATTCAATGTAGGATTTTAGATCTAAACCAGTTTACAAAATACACAATCACTCTGCCCACATTGGACACTCATACAAAGGTGACAGAGCTCTCAGTGTGATGCTACTTCCACCAAAAAGAGGAAAATTGTAAGAATCTGTGGATCCTGCTGCTAAAGTTGAAAGTGGTTTTTCTTACTGTAACATTTTAAAGCATCAAATTACATATCTCAATTTAATTAGAATTGTTTTGTGGGGGTTCTACTTCACCACTAGGAGCCACAGAATCAGCTAGTAGTTCAATCTGATCAAGCTGCACAAATTAAAACTGAGATTTTAAAATTCAGTTACCTTGTCACAGCTATAATTTAGGTGCAATGACTCCAATTAATGTAAGCTTCATTATATTCACTGACCAGAAATGAGATGACACCTTTCATTCCATGAGTTCTCTATGTTTGCACTGCACAGTAAATCAAACCCTTTCTAAATCCTTTGCACAAAAGACTCAGGTAAGAAGAGGAGGGAGCCACCTTCTGTTTGTACACAGAATTTGAAGAATACTCAGAAATAATAGAAGCTTGCTTCTTTCTGTTACTTTCAAAAGAACATTAAAGAGAGACTTATCCTCCTTTTCCTTCTCAACCCAATTGCCATCTCGTGTTTGGAAAACTGAGAAAAAGTTAGGTTCTCACTCTCTAAGTTAGCTTTTCAAGATTCGTAAAAGCAGCAAGAGGAATCGTCACAGTTTTAAATGCCTTCAAATTCCAGAAATAAAAATACTTCCCTGCCCATTTTTCAAGTCTTTATATACAAAGCAGGAGTTTGGGACAGGGTCAGGAGTGGATATATTAGGTATCACAGCTAATTAAATGGGAAGATTTCAAAGATACCACGTACCTGATACTGTTTCAGAAAAGAAATATCAGTGATTTCATTTAATGGATCAGTTGAGGACATCACTTGGACATACGGATTCAGCTCTGCAATGTGATGATGTGCTGCTTCAGCTCTGAAGTGCATTTAATAATTGTATTATTAATAAGTGTGACATGTAGGTTGTACCCTGCCTTCTGGTGCATACTGGCTGATCACAAACCATTACAATCAAGTTTTCAAGTCCAACTGTATAGATACATTTGCAACACATAATTACACCACCTGCGCTCACATATAACCCAGTCCCTGTTAGTATTTCAACAAGGACAAAAAAAAAAAAAAACATCAGCACTCACTCAAATTACAAAAAACTTTCGTATTTGAAGCAAGTGGTTATTTCTAATACTACATTAACTCAATAAATGGAGTAAATTTCAGAAATATATAATTTGATTAAATTATACCCTAATCAATATTACCAGGACTTTCTGGTTGGTTACTTGTTTTTCTGACCTAAAATTGGATTAGCAAGGTGAAATTGCAATTGTCTTTCGAAGAATAAGTTATACTATGTATTTTAACTAGCATTTACAGAAAGAGTTTTTAAATAGTTTTTGCCAGATTATCCTCTAAAATTGTTTCCAGTAAGAGGAGGAAAGGTATTTTGGATCTGGCATGGGTGAATTTGCTGTACCCATCAGCAACATCTTAAGACCCCTTTTCCTGGGCTCATACAATGCCTGTGAAGTCTGTCCTGTGATAGACCTGCTTTTTCAATTAACACCTGGAAGAGAAGTTGCTTAAACAAGCAAGCTCTTCCTATCTGTTTTCCAGAACAGTGCACCACTTGTTTGCCAAGCACAAGCCACCAACTAACAGGCTCTCCAGTTTTGACCTTAATAAGCTGTTACCTGCTTTCACCTCCAGGGTAGCTCACACCTTGCTGCTAGAGGCTTAACAAGGCAAACAGCCTATGCTACTGCGTATCTTTCTTTGTGGATTCCCATTGTCTCTGTGGGAAAAGACTATGTTCCTAGTCTTTAATTATAAAATCTAAACAAATAAAGTGTTCCATTTCCTATCTGTTAATCTTCCCCAGACCAAGGTGAACATTCCAAGGGTTGGGGGAAGGAGTGGGGGGCTATAAGATCTGCCCCATAAAGGTAACATCTTTTGTGAGTAGATGCCATGGCAATTCCTCCTTGCTGCTATTTTGGCTCACTGCAGCTGTTCGAGGAAGAATATCTCTGACACTGTAAGTATCTGAATTTTCTTAATAAACTGTTATTAGTTAAAATCATTCTGGCATCTTGGCATCTTCCTTAGCGTTCACCATCTTCAGTATCTGACCCACAAATGCTAAAGCCAGCAATAAGGTCCCAGGAGAAAACACATCTGAGTCCAGAGGAAGGGATAGCTTCTTTAAGGAGCCACTGAGAGTTGCAACAAGCAGGCCTGCACCACATCCAAAGTACTGTTCCAGCTTTGGTTCAGAATACAGCACACCTCTTGTTTCTAAGCTATGATTCAGGTATAATTTATTTTAATGAAATATTTCGTGATACAGTTATGAATACTTTTTTTCCCAGCAAGGCAAAGTGGCTGTGTAAGCACATATACGTATGCACAGACCACTGGGAACAGTTTCCGAAGTACTCGTGTGAATCTAGAAAAAGAAGTTGTTGCACTGATTATTTAAAGAGAGCTACTTTCATTCCCACACCTTGCAGTGTATACATTGTTGCAAGGTGCCTCTTTCTAAGGATTTGCACAGCTGTAATTTAAAACATTTGATTCCACATAAGTTAAGAAAACATTTTTCATTATTCCATATCACATTGTTTTTCCCAACTACCATACTGTGTTTCTAAAATGGTAATGTTGCCTTAGCCATAAATTACTATTAAAATATTACTATTTAGAAAACATAAACTACCATAACTAATTGCGTCCTACACACCAGCAGAGAATTAGAATACAGAAGTATAAATTTTACCCACAATTTGGAAATATGATCTCATTGATATTTTTCAGTAGATACAAAAAATATAGCTTCTCATTTTATATAAACATGGGTAATGCTCATACAATGATTGCAATAATTTTCAAGACTGGACCAAAACCACTGTAAAATCTATTGACACAGATAGCATACATTTGCTCACAATGATTTAAAAATTGTACAGACCTGTTCCTTAGCTTTAGAACATCATCTTCATGAACAAAGAAGTTTGTTCCTAAATCCCACGTCTTGCATTGTTTGGTATCATGGATAGTGAGAGCCTTGAAATAGTATTAGAAGAAAGGAATAAAGTAAATTTGAAGTAGCAATGATGCAACATCATAAATATATATACTATTATGGCTATCACACCCAAGAATTTATTGTTATATAATATAAATATAAATAGCTTTCTTTGTTTTGATATGTATGCATTCATATCAATACTTTCTTTAGAAGCATCCCAATAGCTACTGATGTTGAAGACCTAAGGCAATCCATAGGTTTCTAAAACCAACTCAGCCGGAGTTGGTCAACAGGTATGTATGGTCAAAGTAGAATGACAGGACCTGCTGAATAGCTATCATATTAAAATAACAATTCTGTTAAAGTTACATGAATACACTATGCCATTCAAGTTCAGAGATCGAAGGAATATTCCATCCTCAGAATGGTAATCTATCCATCAAAATTTTACTTTGCAAATTAGAAGGCCTAAAAAGCAGTTCTCTCTGTGCTCTTACCTAGGAACCTAGATACTTGAATATTCTTTACTAAGTTAGAACCTCTTTTGCTTTTAAAGAACCACTATTATCAAAAGCTTTTTACAACCAAGCAAGAAGCTGTTCAGAGAATTAATCCTGTACAGGTCATTTTGAACAAGGAATGCTACATTTCTTGAGCTCACATCTAGAAATGAAAGGAACTTATAAAAAGAACATAGTATAAAACCGTGGAACTCAAAAACAACTTTAATGCACACTGGCATGCAATGAACAGATTTTCAGATAAAGAAATCCCCCCCACCAACATCTGATGAAATCTGATAGAAGTGTAACTACTTCTCCTACCCCCTTACTCAGTTTTGAATAATCTATCTTTTATTTTCATATCTCCCCTTGCACATACTATGAACACCTGATCTAAGCACAGTATAAAATAACATGCTGGAAAATAGTCATTAATAGTCAGCAGGAGAAAAGAAAAAAAGAAAGCGACTTCCCATTCTTCTATTTTTTCTTTCTTTTTTTCTTTCTTGTACTTTTTATTCTTTCTTCCTATTTTTTCTTTTTCTTTTTAGTTTGTATTATCTTTTACTATTGTACTTAAAACTTTTAATAAAAATCTTATTGAAAAAATAGTCATGAGGGAACAATCAGTAGTCCTATCATAAATTAAGCTTTTCTGATATATCAATATCTAAAATGAGATACATGAATACTTCTTACATTACTTTTTGATTCTCCCATCATATATATCAGCATCTCAGAATCAAGATACTAATTTAGTAATATTTTGCTACTAAAATGTTTGTGAGTCAAATTTATGACATTAGTTTTTTTAGGAAGTATAAATGAATACCTTATAAGAAATATAATGTGGTTATTCTTAGACACTAGACTATATCTTTCTTCTTACCTTTATTCCTGCAAGAACTATGTTCTTAGCTGAAAAGAAAAGTGAACAGTTATAAATTTCTAGTAAATATTCACCATTTATAACTACTCTATATACTGTTTTTTATTCCTCCACAGAAGATAACCCTGAATTTAAGACAATTCTGTTATGAAAAGAAAGTAGAAATGCAGTATACATATAGATAAATATCCTGCACAATGTTCCTCATATTGTCAGCCTAAACTGAAATAATTCCTGAAGATTTCCCCTTCCCAATCAATGTGTGCATGTGTTACACTTCTATGTATATAGACCTAGAAGCCAGTTTTCAAACAAGAGTAGTGCAAGGGGAAAAAACATTAATAACTACAGTTAAAATTAAGTGTATGCAAAATAAGATAGCCAATTTATAAGCTTAACTGATGCCCATGCATGTATACCAACAATTTTCTTACCCAGATAGCAAGATAGGAAAAGTAGAAGTATAACAGGGAAATGGGTGAAAAAAGTAGGATAATTTCTTTAAACATTAGGGGTTAAGTGGTCCAATAAAAAGAACTAGAATCAGTAAATTTTTAAGATCTATTTTTTGCAGAATGGACAAAGTCAAGCCATCTTATTTAAAGTCAATATA
Organism: Liasis olivaceus; assembly: GCA_030867105.1. Classification (NCBI taxonomy): domain Eukaryota; kingdom Metazoa; phylum Chordata; class Lepidosauria; order Squamata; family Pythonidae; genus Liasis; species Liasis olivaceus. The sequence goes on from CM061351.1 coordinate 66,177,200, forward strand.
GATGGTAGAAAAGATTCAGAAAGATATAAAGATTTACTGTTATTAAAAAGACATTTGGTATTAAAATCTTAATACTGGCTTTTATATATGCACCAAATCAGAACCAAATGGGATTTATACAAAAAAGAAAGACAACCTTGAATACATTTGGGAGAATTTGATTCTAGGGGACAATTTACATATTGATGGAGTATGGATGACTCAGCAGTCATCATATAAATTAAAATACATTTTTAATATTTAACAGATCACAGTTTGATGCAACTGTATGAGTTTACTGATATTTGGGGAATTATGCACCCATCAGCAAAAGGCTTCATTTATTATTCAGGTAGGCACCAATCTCATTTAAGAATAGATTATATATGAGCGTCAAAAATATTTTTGAAAAAATTAACCCAAGTAGAGATTGTATCAATATACATTTCAGATCACAGTCCAGTGATTTTGGGAGTTTAGTCTGAATGAAGCCACCCCATTCACTCATTTTTTGACATTTCAATTCTAGGTGGCTATATAATTCACAAGTGAAAAAACACATAGCTCAGAATTTCAGATTTTTTTTAAGAGAAAACAACAGCAAACAAGCACTATTAACTACAAAATAAGATGCCATAAAGGCAGTAATAAGTGAATGTATATGTCAAAGAAGTAGGATCAGAAAGAAATTTATACAGATGATGAATGGATCGTATTTAGAAACTAAGAACTTATGGATAAAGTATAATAGAACAGGATCAGTTGATATACATAAGCAACTAAAAACGGAAAAAAACTTGACATTCTAGAAACTGACAAAATAACAAACCAAATTTTATTTTTGAAGCAAAAATATTATCAATTTAATAATAAGAACTCAAGATTGGCAAATAAGCTTTAAAAGGTAAAAGAAATTTTATATGTAAATGCAATATATATAAAAATACTAAAAGTCATATCATTACTAATACTACAAATATTAGTAAAAAGTTTGTCAAAATTTTAAAAGAATTAAATACCTCTAAGAGCCCACAGTGGAAAAAAATAATATTTAGATAAATTGAATTTTCATGAATTATCCTTATTGGGTGCTCAATATTTGGAACTCTGTTTCCCAAATTAAAAGTGGATGAGGTTTTAAAAGTATTAAAAATGGAAACCCTCCAGGTCTAGGTAGATTAACAAGTGAATTCTACAAGGCTCTCAAAGATATTCTTGTACTTGAATTCTTGTCACTTACCAATGCACTGCAGCAGAGATCTTCTTCCATTAACCTGGTGCAATTCTAAAATAACTCTAATTCCTAAACCAGGTAAAGATCTGCTAGAATTATCTTCCTACAGACCTACCTTGATTGCAAATTATGTATTAAATTGTTAGCCAACTATCTCAAATTTATTACAGGAAAAATTATACATCCTGATCAATCAAGTTTCATTCAAAAATGAAATATACTTAGCACCATTAGAAAATTGATAAATATTATACATTCTTGCAAAATTAACATATTTTCTCTATCACTGTGTTCATCAGATATCTTCAAGGTCTTGATTATGTGGAAGGACTATTTTTAAAACAAACTTTAAAAAAATATGTTTGGTAACTATTTTTAACAAGATAAATGAGATTTATAATATCATCAACAGTCACATAAAAATTAAGAATAACAATTCAGAACAATATCTAATCTCAAGAGATACCATTATCCCCTCTATTATTTAACCTTGTTATAGAAACATTAGCAGTAGCACTTTGTAGCAATAAATAAATTAAAAGGATAAAACTGGCAGATAAAATTATCTATTTGCAAATGATATGGTATTAATTTTTACAAATTCTAGTGATTCAGTTAAGATGGAATAGGAAGAATTTGCAGAAATATCAGGATTAACAGTAAATTTCAAAAGTCAAAATTAATGTAATTTCATACCTCTCCTAAAATACATATAGAGCTCTAATACTTTAAATATACCAGTGGGGTACAAATCCTTCTAATCAAATTAGAATTAGAATTAAAATTACAAATAATATTAACAAATTATTTAATAATAACTTTATTCCTGTGTGGAAGAAAATTTGAAAAAGGAACAAGAACTTGAAACAAGGCGAAATATTTATATGATCTGAACAGAAACCAAACAGGTAGTCCTTGCATTATGATGACAATTGAGACCCAGAACTCCATCACTAAGAAATGCGGTCATAAAGCACAACGTCATGTGACAGCGTTGCTTATCGATGGCAATTCTGGCAGTCTCGGCTGCTGTTGTTAAATGAGAACCACACAGGTTATTAAGCAAGTACCTCACGTGATCGCAACTTCTGACTTCCTGCCAGCTTCCCCACTGACTTTGCTTGTGGGAAGCTGGCAGGGAACATTGGAAATCATAATCATGTGACCGCGGCTCGCTTTGACACCGTAATTGCAGCATGATCACATGAATGCGGGGACGCTTCAACAGCTGGAACTCCAAAGACCTGTCATAAGTCCCCTTTGTTCAGTGCCATCATAATTTTGAACAGTTGCTGAACAAATAGTCATAACCTGAGGACTACCTGTATATTTGTTGGTCGTCTTATCAGGTAAAAACTCAAGCATATCCTCCCAGGTTGCCTAGTTTTATGTGCTATTCGTTCTACTTGTACTTAGTTGAAGATTCTGATTTATTTACTTACAGGTATTTTATGTTATTTTATTGTTATTGCACTTTTATCCCTGTACTTTCATATTCTATATTTCGATTCTTATTTCTTGTTATACTGTATATCTTATATTTATACATACTTGTCAATTGATATATATGTATATTTATATTCACTTACTTTTTAGGTTTTATATCATTGTTTTCTGGCCTCATGGCAGTAATAAAGTTACTTGATTTTGATTTTTCTGAACTTGAAATAAGAAATATTTAAATATGTTGGTTCAAACTATGGTGGTTAAAATGATGGTCCTTTCATTTTTTTTTTCAATTTCAAACTTTCCCATAGAAGTTCCAGATAAAATATCAATCATATGGCAAAGAAAAATTGAAAAATCATGTTTCAGTACTAAAAAATTAAAAGTTAGCAGAAAGATGATATATAGTTCCCACTTCTAAAATTATACTATAGGGAAATCATTTCTAAAATTATACTATCAAGCAGCACATTTGGGGCATATTATTCCCTTTATATTGAAGATGAAACAAGATAGTGGATAAAGGTAGAAAACCTAAAAATGGTAGATAGCCAATGGTTTTTTTCTTCCAAAAGATTTTATAAAAATAGCTAATATCAACAAAATTGAAACCATGGAGAGACCTTAGTTGCTACAGAGTAAGACACTTCTACAAGAATAAGTAACTATGTAATAAAGAAGAGGCTGAGTTACAAATATGTTGCCATCTGTCTTGGCTATCATGGCTCCCACTTAAATCCTTTTTGAATAAGAAATACAGTATATAAAGGAGTCAGCATTTCATTGCCTAATTATTTTGGGGAAATTAGTAATTACTCCTTCTTCCCAACCAATGGGAACAATCTGAAAAATGTATACGATATAACTGGAATCAGAATTAGGTGACACACATCCCACCCCTGGTAGGTTTAAAAGAAGATTCTCTTTTAAAAGAAGACTAAGAAGGTTTAAAAGAAGTCTGAGATATAGATTTAGGAAAACGAATAGATGACAAGAAGGGGCAAATACTATGGAAATCAGGTGGTTTTCTATCTGTATTTCTGTACAAGATATGCAGTGAAAAATAGTACAAATATCTCATAATTATGTATCAAAATTTTCAAGGGGCTGCAATCAGAAAGGACTGTCTTGTCATATGTGGTACACTTACAAATGATTACATGTTTCTGGAGCAAAATATTCAAAGTCAAAATAATGTAACCAACAGTAGGATCTATATCTCTGTCATATAAATCAATCCATCAGATGAACCAAGTGTCAGCAAGATGCAGTACCTACTAGAAGAGGCTACAACAGCAATCTATAATCCTACTTCAGCCCACTCAATGTAGTCTGGTCACTTCTTATCCTACTATCATCTATATTTATCAGTCAGATTCTCATAATTCTACTACATAAGTAGAAGACTAAAAGTCTTAGGAAGCTGTAATTATTTGTCTATATGGGGCTAACTCAAACAGTGTCCTGTATTATAAAGACCCTTCCATGCTTCTTCCCCAGACAATGAGCATGTATACATTTGTAATTCATTTTCTCTGAGTAATTTTCATGATGCAAATAATAGTTCTATATTTAATATATTCTACTTAGCAGAAAGTGTAAGTTTGATCTAGTGCATAATAAATTTAATGAATTCTTTCCCATTAAGAAATAAACATTTAGAAAAAAAAGTTTGCTTATTTATGCAGTTTACATCCTGCCTGACTCTACAGGCTCTGGACAGCTCAAATACTTACCAATTTCCACTCCAAGCCCGCCCATTCCACTCAGGAATACGTGAGACTGAGCCATCTTGTGCATTGCTGTATCTCCAAGAACATATCTCTGCCGACTACATCATATTAAAAGAAAATAATTAATAATAATAATCAACAGCATTAAGTAATTCAGCTTGCAAAACCTCTCACTTTTGACTAAGTTCACAGAAGAGGAAAAATTAATTTGCTCTCTAGAAATCACTCTTAACAAATTTTGGATTTTGGACATCATGTAATTTTACAATGAAATTAACATATCAAGTAATAATTTCAAAGGAATATTACATAACCTGCGGTGTTGCATACCAACAAGATGCTCAAGTCTCGCTAACAATTTAAGCAGTCTGTTTATTTCAACCAGAGTAGCTATGACCCACAAATACTGGGATTTATTTATTGACTGATTATGTATCTCTGATTTTGGCCTTTTGAAAGAAACATGGTAATGCTCAGGTGTGAAAATCCACAAAAGTAATTTAGCTTGGAGTGAGAGAGCACATATATGCTCATAATTTCCTAAATATAGTCACCATATCATGGAAAATGCACCTTCATCAGACATTAGGAATTACACAGAGAATGGATTATTAAAGTAGAGGATGTAGAAGTGTAAGAGAATTTCCTGGCATAGCTTTAGAGAAAACATTTCAAGAAAATATTCTTTACATTCTTTAAATTGAGCTTAAAATATGTGTTAATAAAATGAAGATTATGACAGAGACAGCCTTATGTTCATATTTGAATTCACTATTTTATCAAGGAAGCTTACTTCACATTAAAACTTAAATATCATTATCTACAGCTTTATTAAAGCAAATTAATATTTTGTAAAAAATGCTTACCTATATAAAGCATCATCGATTTCCATTGAATCTGCTGCCATTATTATACACTTGCTTGGACTGGAAACAAAAACACAGATAAATATTTTGCCAATACCTGTAGAAAAACTCTTTACAATTTATGCTGATTTCCTCAACTAAGCAAATATATGAAAATGCATGAATTAAATATGTTTCTGCTGAAACAGTTGATATAACGGTTAAGGCTGTGCATATCCTTAGAGAGAGGTGTTTTGCAACACATGAGAATATGGGTGGAAACTTCTCTTCAAACACGCAAGAATATGCGTGTGTAGCAGATTATGATGCAGCCATATAAGCTTTAAGAAGAACACAGCTGCTTTATAGATTCAAAGAGAGGTGCTCTGTAAGTTCTGTGTTTTATAAAGGATCTCTTTTGAAAGACCTGTATAGCCCTAAATAATGATTACTGTAGATTTACTACATAAATCAAAATGAATCATTAGAAAATGTATGCACCTATAATTTCTTTTTTACACAAGCCTAAGAGTGTGTAACCATATTTATAATTACTGGATATCGAAATAAAAATAAGTTAAATTGTGGCTGCAATCATTCTTTACTTGTCAAAGTTCTAAAGAACTTATTTATTCCCCAGAACTAAACAAAAATGCTATATACACAAGTGTGTTTTGGATAATGAGATGAATAGAACACTTTTGCAAAATCAACTTTAGTACATATAGCAACCATATACTGCATTAATCTTTTCCCATAAACACCCACACTCAGAACTTGAGGATTCCTGGACTATTAACCAATAAGAGTTGGAAAGTGCCTATAATTTAATTCTAAAAGCTATACTGCCTTTACATTAAATTATTCTTGAAAATCTCAATAATTTCAATTTTCTACCTCTTTTCTTCTGTTGGACCACATTGCTCTATATTCGTATTTTTCATTTTATGTACTATACACAATGAATATCATATGTTGATTTGGAGAGAATATTCTGCTCACCATTATTTCATATATTGTGTATGCAACTGTAATGTTACACTGGATTCTCCCATGGTGCAAATTACATAGCTAAATTTATATACATCTCAAGTTGTTAAACTTTCAACTTCTCTGACCTGTTATCAGGTATAAGTTCTTCCACAATCAATTAATTCAACAATTCAATTCACAAAACTTATCAATATATTTAATATTTTATAAAATGTAAGATTAGCATATTTAATACTTAGAAACTTATTCCTGGATCAGCCTTACAACACAATCTCATGAATGTTTTCTCATAAACAAGACTTATTTTGGTCAGATGATCTGATTTCAAGAAAATTACGTCAAAGACCATAGTTTTGGTTTGTCAGAACAACGGTCAAATAATTATTCTGCACTATATTTCAACAAGTTATGCTATATTATACTAAATCAAACCACCAGTTTAGTTCACATTCAGTACAATAAACGAAGTTCTAAATGTCTCAGAAAGAAAATACTAAAATGACATATTTTGTATCTAGGCTTTAAACAATCTCAAGACCAGTGTAAAAGGGAAAAATAATTGTGATATTCTTGTGGGAGCCCTTGCTCAGTATATAAGATAATGTCTCCCCTGTCTGTCATACTTCATGTATGGCCTGGCAGTAAATCTCCTCCCTCTAAACCTTGCATTCAGTAGCTAACCTCAGAAGTTTCAATGACATGGCATAGCTAAATAACTTTTACTGTAAATTCAAAAGACTTCATATATACACAGAAGATCAGCTTACTGTAGAGCACAAAAATGAAGTCCTACATACATGTATGTCAGAACGAGAGTTTAAATTCTAGGCTTTTTTCTTCTATGTTTCCAAATAAACAGTTTCCGAACCATTTATTTCTTTGTATGAAGGCTGACATATTTCTGTATTTACACAACAGTTCTGTCTAGCCTTAGTTCCTCCTAGTCAACTTCAGTCCTTATACCACCTCCTTATTTACCATCTTCCTGTCTCCTTCTGGACCTGGAGGTGCCAAACATATTTTCCCCCTGCTTACAGTTATGGAGATTGAGGGGGGAGCACTATCCCATCCTTTCATTTCCGTCACCCTCATGAGCTGAAGCAGACAAAGTCTCCTTCTCTTTAAAGTATTTTACCCACCCTCTCCTAGCTAGAAATCTCAGAAGAATGAAGTTTCAATTTCTTCTTCAGCAGTAGTTGGAAAGGCTTTCTTTTCTGACCTGTCTGCCCTCCACTTCAAGGCAGCAGTGTGGAGCTTCCATCTTTTCTACTTCTTTATCAGCAGCACCTCCCAGTCCAGAACTTTCCCTTCAACTTCAGGCAATCTCTAATTAATCTTACAATACCTCCCTCCTCGTCCCAACCAGTTCCCTTCTTCCTAAAAATCATACTGCTGGCAAGCACTGAAGCCAGAAGTGTGGCCAAACACATGGTTTGGGCTTATAAGGATATTGCAAATGGAATCACTGAAGAAAGCAGAGGGCATGTACATCATCTCTTCCTTTCCATAATCTCCTTGAGCAGCCCTTCCAATTAATCAAATTCTCCTGTACCAAGAGTCCAAAATACCTTCCACCTTGAGTTTTTCCTCCTTGCCACTCAAGATGAATGGGTATGGTACAGGTATACAAGGAAATCATTCCACAACCAGGACGAGAGCTGGATGTATTTTCCCTATGTCTAGAAACTGCAAGCAAAAGACTACAGGACTGATCAGTGTAATTACAAGGAACAGTCCAATAAACCTGACATCCAGCTTCTTAGACAACTGTATGAAGTGGAGAAATCTGGTAGAAAACAAATTCCTCTTGATGGCAGTTAGCACAGCAATTATAAGAGATCCGGGCATAAACCAGTTGATCCTTGAGGAAGCAGCAAGTAACTTGCAGTTCCTGGAGAAAAAAGGAAGGCCTTGGAATGGAGGAGGGCAGCAGACACAGAAGAAAACCATAACTTGCCTGAAACAGCAATATCTCAGTAAAATCATGAACTGAGTAAGCAAACTAAGTAAGCAAACTCAGCCTTAGGTCAGTTTGATCTAAGATCAGGCCAGTGTCTCACTGATAATTTACACAGCAGTAAAGGTATTGTGATAAGGTGGCATCTGTCCTTTCCATCTCTTCATCTGACTGCAGCCAATGTGCAGAGTACAGCTGGAGCTTAACATACAATAATCAAAATACATCTTCCAAAAACATGCAGTGAATTATGTCTCTCTTTCAGAAATGAGATGGCTGGGCAAGCCATGATTTTAGAAAACATGTTAAATAAACAGATAAGTATCTGGAGCAAAGGGGGGAGGTGATGGCAGTGAATGAAGCAAACCTTCTTAGAAAAAAAATTAGAGATAGGTCAATAATTACATCCATAAACTGTATCCCCAGGACCTTGTGGATATGTTTATTTATGTTTGCTCAATGTTTTATCAGGCCTTAATTTCTCATATCACTAACTTCACCCTTACAGTTTCCAAATCAGGGAAGAAGAGTAGTTTCTTACCATAGTACTATGACTGCAGCCAGCAATAGCACATTGGAGATTTATTTTCTCTGTTCAAAGCCTCAACGTGATAAAGGACACACTGATATCTTATATTTGTCCCCAAGTTCTCTGGCACAAACAAAACACTTGAGAATCTCTGATATCCATAAATTATATCTGGCTGACTTCCTAGCAATCCAACCCAAAATTTATACAGTAAATGCTTAGTTACTTCTCCATTAATGTGCTACTTATAAGTAATATAGTATTTGTACAGGAATATAAGCCATATTGTACAAAGAAGACAGCAATGGGAGAAAGCACAAAAATTCATAAATAGCAATTCCTTCACTATCAGCTGATAACTTCTAGTAAGACTGAAATATTATTCAAGTTTTTATAAAGATATTGTTAAAGGGACTGAAAAAATGGCTTTATATCCTTAATTACCACCAATCTCCTAAAATCACATCACAAATTAGTGCTATTCATAAGGACTTGTTAAAGAAACCAATTTTGTATCTGCTAACATCAACCTGCTTTAAGTGCATCACATATTTTTGTTAATTTTGTAAACTTTTCGCATATACCAAGGGAAGCAAAAACTGACATAACTTACCTAAGATGCCTTTTTATTACGAGAGTCAAACAAGTGTTGTTCATACCAGGGTATAAAGGCAATAATAATGTTTTTTTCCCACTACTGCACTCTACACCACTCAATGCTACACTGCTTCAGCCATCACATCTAGCAGCCAATGCCAAATTTATCGTCCAAGAATGCTCTTCTTTAAAACTGTTTCAATTCCTGTGTATTATCACTACACAGTTAATAGTTAAAGACAAAAGTAATTTGCTATAAATGTTATCATCTTAATGCTTTTTAGATGAGCCCATTCTCTGATCCGATACTGCTTAAATCCTGTATTGGGCAACTTGGTTAAACTAAAAGATAGCACCACTTTTAAAGATGAGATGACTGAAGCCTCCTTTTAACCTAGGTTTTCTTTTGTTTTCATCTGGTTTGTTATCCTGCCATCTCTACCCTTCTTTTTGGTTCGTGTCATTTTTTACTGTCTTGTCTTTCATGTTTTAAATCATGTGTTGCTGGGAACTGGGTGGTATATAAATTTAAAATAATAATAATAATAATAATAATAATAATAATAATAATAATATCAGCAGCAACAACAATGATAAAAATATTAGATACTCGAAACTTCATGGTACTGAGCATGACAGCAATAATCATCAGGAACACACAAAAATACATGAATGTGCCTCATAAATCTTCACATAATTGATCTAAACAGACTTCATTGAGTGGTGTCTTTCTATTGGATGAATGGCATTATTCTGTGGTATGGATTTTCTTTTCATAACCATGTGCACTATTTCAATTTGAGCAAGACCCTCTGGAGAAAATCTGGGGTGCACGTGGGGGCAAGAGTGGAAGGCGAATGACAGTTATGGTCAGCCCTGCGGTGCACGAGTTAATCTATTCATGCTATGCCGAGTACGTCCAATATTCCCACACCCCGATGGAGTATTCCTCTGCCTCAGCATCGTTATGAACGATACAGAACTCTGGGGCGCTTCTTTCCTCACACACACACACACACACACACACACCCCGAGACCGAATATTAGTCTGTAAGATATTTGGGGGAAGAGGCCACCTAGGCCTCAAATCCTGCCCCCCTCACATCTCTAGCGGGATGCCCTGTCAGGTCTCGCGCACGCAAAAAAAAGTAACCTCTCCCCCTCCCCGCCATGAGAGACGCGGGACAGGCGAGGGGCGAGTTCCCGCGCGTGTTACTTGAGGGCGGCCGCCGTCAACGAAGGCCCCGAGAGCCGTCTGGCGGACGGGCCTCTGGTCTGCCTCACCCGAGACCTGCGACGCAAAAGCGGCGGCAGCTTCTTCCTGCTCTCCTCACCCGTTGTGGTCGCCCGCCTCGGCTTTCCACTGTCTCTTCCTTCTCACCGTGGCTGCTCCGAAAGCAAGGCAAGCACGCAGGCAAACGGGCAGGCACCCCGAGGAATGAAAAAGCAGGAACTAGCCGCACGGAGCCGGCATAGGCGGAGGCGGGGAGAGACAGCGGCCCTCCTCCGCCCAGGATGGAGGTAGCCAAGCCCGTCACGCCGCGCAGGCCAATCCTAACCCGGAGCGGGAGGTCTCTTCCCCCTCTGGCGAGTGCCCCCGGCAGCCAAATTGCGTCAGCGCCGCACACCCTCGCGGCCGCCAATCAGGTAACAGGGTCACTTTTCAATCATTTCTATTACTCTTCGGTCTACAGAGGAAAGTGACGGTGTTGGAGCAGTTCCAGAGTGTGTTCCCTTTGGAGGAATGCATTATGCTAACGCGCTCCGCTTGCACTCGCTCAGCAACTCTTCCGATAATCTAAAGTAGAAATTGGTTGCTAGTTCGGGTCCTTTCATCTGTGCGAAATTTTGAAAAATGTTCTGAATGTAGACATAAATTGTATACCATTTATATTAAGCTGCCCCTAAGACTCTTCCCTGCAATAAACAGGGGATTACTTTTTGATGCAGGGCTCAATAATGCAGGATAAACCCGGATGGCAGTTATGAATAAAGAGCTAGGCATAGCACCTACAAAAGGATCCCCCTCACCCCACCCCAAATCTTAACATCCGTTTATCCTGGTGTGGCTTTTATGCTGTAGCGCTGAATAGCGCCTGGCCCGTTGTTTTCCATATACAGCATTGCATGGTTGGGCATAATCTGCCCTGCAGTCTAGGGACTCTGTACCCTGCAACTGCACCGAAGAAAGAATGCGTCCTCTGTATAATGGCATTTAAAATAATCCAAGCCAAACCTTTCCTAACATTTATAGCACTGTACATTACCACCTTTACCACTTTAAAGGTGGACTAATATTTGGTAATTGATTTGTAAGGGCCTTTACCCACCCAGATATTCAGTTACTGAAATGAAAGATAGCTAGATTGTAATGAGACTTTAAACAGTTTACTAAGTCAGAATGAGAGCCAGTTTGGTGCAGTGGTTAAGGCATCAGGCTGGAAACCAGGAGACTGTGAGTTTGCATAGGCACAGAGCGAGCAGGGTGACCTTGGGCCAGTCACTTTCTCTTAGCCCTAGGAAGGAGGCAATGGCAAACCACTTCTGAAAAACCTTGCCAAGAAAACTGCAGGGACTTGTCCAGGCAATCTCTGAGAATCGGACATGATTGAACAAATTAAAAAAAAAGTCAGAATACAACGTTCTTGGGCAAACTAAAGCATTTTACTGGAATAAAGGAAACGAAAATGAACATACTCCTATTATCTATATAACATTTAACATTTACCAAATAAAACAGATTTTAAATATAATTTAGTAATATTTGAAATATAGTACTTTTCCATCAGATACAGTTTAATGATAACAGCACATACTGTGTTTTAGGTAACACTGACATTGGTCACAAACAAAAATACACATATTCATTATATGAAGAACACTACTTAGCAGATTGATAGGTTATATCAATTACATTGATATATAACATAACATTGTAAATCCTTTCCAAGTAAACTTGAAAAATTCTGGTTGCCAGATAAAGTAAAGAGTAAAGTGAACAAAAGTAAACAGATTTAAGTTCATCCTAACATTTCAACACTTGCCATTTTTACTAAGAGGCTGAGTTTGCAGAACAAGGTAGAGTGGACATAAGTAGGATGGATGGTTTGTGGTTCAGTATGCTGTGGGAACCAAGCCATTGTCTTAGCACATTGCATGAATATATGGTTTAGTTAGACATATGTTCTGTGAACGGAACAATTGCCTTACATGAACAAAGCCTTTAACCTTTAGCCTCAAATATTACTAAATTATATTTAAAATCTGTTTTATTTGGTAAATGTTAAATGTGGGATATGGGATTTAGTATGGTGTGGGAGACCAGCCACAGAACCTCAGTTCAATTACAGGCCATCAGAATAGAGACAGCTCAGAACTGTGGACCAATACACAGACATAATTTTATCAATATTGGCACACAGCATGTACTTACTCCTCTTTTCCTCATTTTCCTCTATAACGCACCCGTTCTATCACAGATATATACATCAGGTTGGTGATTCATACATTTTCCTTAATTCACTTTGAAAAACCTATTGTCTAATTCTATATCTGTACTGTTCAATATGTTAATCTAAAGGATAAGGGAGATTGAGAAACATTTCTCATTAATGGTAGCAGCAAGTGCTACATTCCTGAATTTGATCATAGTAACACCAGTTGCTTGGATTTTCACCTGCTGTTTGCTTGTGAAGCTAGATTTATATATTTCAGGCACAAAGTACATCCTTAATGTTTTCTTCTTGTGCCGTAGAATACACTGGTAATTATTCTGGAGATAGTCAGTAGCTCTCTTCTTTTGATCTCTAACAAAGATGTAGTTTTATCAATCCTTGTAGTGTGATTGTCATTCACAGGCAAGTTAAAAAAACATTCATTATATATCACTATGTACTTAGAAGAGAGTTTGAATTGTTGCAAGTGAGTAGTGTGTAGAAAAGTGAATGACTAAGCAAACAAGAATATTTACAATAATAAATCCCTTCCTTCATTGTCCTTCAGAAAGAAATAATGTTTTCACAAAAAAGAGACTCAAGTCAAATTCAATTCCATCAATGTAATATTCTTGGCAGCAGTGCAGAAGCAGCCTGCTACTCTCTTCTTCCATAATGTTTTTTCAACTTCCAGTCTATCCTAAAGCCCTGGATTCCATAGTGGTCTCCCATCCAAGTACTTACCAGGCCCAACCCTGCTCAATTTTGGGAGTCAGCCACCGTTGGCTAGATGGTGATTCCTGCTTATTTATCTTGCATCAACTTTAGTTTTGCAGATTTGGGGGGCGGAGCAAATGTAAATGTTCGAATTTTCAATGAATTGTTATATCAGGGTTCAGCTTTGAAAAGGCCACCTCTACAAATTTGCCACAGAAGCTAAATGGGCATAGTGCTGATTGACTGGCATCCATGTTATCATCAAGAAACTTCTCTACCTCCTATCCTGGTTCTGCCACTTGGCCTGGGGTGGGGAGGGAATACTTCAAGCAGGGGGATGGCTAGCCCCATAGTGGCCAGCTGTCTGCGGCCCGATTTTCCATCTTCTTGGATTTTCCTTTTTTAATATTGTTCTTAATTCTGGATGTATTATGTATTTTATATATATTTATAGTTTTAATGTTTTTTGTAAGCCATCCAGAGTCCCCTATTGTGGGGGAGATGGGCGGGGGAGAAATCCAACAAATAAAATAAAAATAAATAAATCCCCAGAATATTTTTCTAATATATGTGTCTGAAAGCCAGAAAGAAGCTAAGCTTCCTTGCATTCCTTTCCTTTCTGTTGTCCATCTTTATCTTTAGGTGCTTTTTTCATGTTTCCCTAATCTTTATACACTGATCATTCAGAAGAATCAACAGTCTGAAGTAGTAATGAAAGCAGAGGCCTGAGCAAAATTTTATAGCATTCCAGAAGGCATGATACTATATGTGTTACTCTGTTTAGTGTGTCAGAAAACATTGCAGGAGTTTTGAATGGAACCCTACCATTACCAACATCAAAACTACCATTTGCTATTACCATAGCTGGAAATGCTAGTAATTTCATCATAATGTTTCTGATACAATAATGAAGCAGGTGCAGGAAGAAAAGCTACAATAATGTGTATGTATTTCTGGATGTAAGGCAATGCTACTTCATATTAAAATCATGACCTCTTAAGGTATGCCTAGCAATGAGACTGTTCTGCTTCTCTCCTTCTGTGAGAAAGAACTTGAGATGCTTAACATGCTCCTCTCTAGAAATGAGCCCACTGCAAGCTTACCTAGGAGTGTTGTTGACATGTAGCTGTTTAATGGTCGAAAACAATGCCCTTTCTTGTTAAGGCTTAGAGTATCACTAATGTGTCTCTGAAAAAGGGGAAAGAGAGAACAGCTGGAGAGTGAATGGAATTATCAGCCTATGCAAAAGCACATTTACTCGCTTTTTGCTGGGAATGCACATCTTACAATAGGTGCTTTGGTTTAACAGTCCAATCCATTGATTTCTCTTTAACATACTGGGTTTATTAATAACTTAGGGGATAAGACAAACTTTCTTATACAAACTCATTGTAGTTTTGTAGTACCTAGATGCCATTTATATAGCTTCAAACATGTGCATCTTTTTATATTTATTATATCAAAGCCCAGTATATTTACTAATCCAGTCTCTATAGTAAGTCACTCGTGTATAGACGCCAGGCTTATTTGGTTTTGCACATTCATCCCCCCAGCTCACTATGCCAACAAGGTACCACATTTTTCTTGAATCAAATGTCATCAGTGGACCACCGGAGTCACCCTAGCAGGAAGAAAAATAATTTTTAGTCTGAAGCAAAAAGAAAAAGTACTTAAATAGCCAGCATTTACTTAAATTCATTAAATGTCATTATAATGTTAAAACTAACTTCATGCTTTATACTTGCAATTGCTTTTTCCTCTCCATTTTTGTGCATTTTACAGAAGCAAAAAGTTATCTCCGTAACTATCTGATAATTTTTCTGCCAACCCTGAAGAAGAACCATGCATTTTCTCTGAGCCAAAAGAGGCACTACATGCCCAGGAAACGCTATTGTGTATGCTCCATAAAGAACTAGATACACAAGAGGACAAGCGGCACATGCAGTTGCCAAAGCTAGATATCCCTAAATAATCTTTGGAACTGGGATTAACAACAATTAGAAATCCAATATGACCAGGTGTTCCATCTGGAATGGTATCTCCCCAGAGATCTGTATGGCTCCCACCTTGATATTCCACCAGACACCTTTACAAACTTGGCTTGTTCTCCCAGGATTTGGGGTAGGGTGCTTACAGAGCCCCTGCCAGTTGTATTTTATTTATTTAGTTTCTATAGCTGCCCATCTCAACCAAGTGACTCTGGGCAGCGAACAATTCTAAAACAATAAAAACAATTAAAAACAATACAAAAATAAATATATACAGCAGCCAAGAAAACTATCATAATAACTATCGATATAGCCAAGAGACAGGGCCCTTAACACATTCGGGGCCCTATGCCCGAGGACATAGCCAGGTCTTTAAAGCCTTACAAAAGGCCAACAGGGTCGGGGCCATCCTAATCTCTGAAGGGAGGATGTTCCAGAGGGCAGGGGCTGCAGCAGAGAAGGCACGTCTCCTGGTCCCTGCCAGCCAACATTCCTTGGCTAACGGGACCTGCAGCATGCCCAACCTGCTGGACTGAATTGGACAGGTAGAAACTATTGGGAAAAGATGGTCCCTTACGTAACCTGGTCCCAAGCCATGCAGGGCTTTAAAGGTGACAACCAGCACCTTGAATTGCACCCAGAAATACACCAGCAACCAATGCAGCTCACGCAGTAGTGGTGTTATATATGTCGCATATCCAGTACCGTTTACTACCCATGCAGCCACATTCTGTATCCGTTGAAGCTTCTGAATGCTCTTCAAGGGCAGCCCCATGTAGAGTGTGTTGCAGTAGTCCAAGTGAGAGGTTATGAGGGTGTGGGTGACTGTGAGCATAGCCTCCCAATCAAGGAATGGATGCAACTGGCACACTACCCGGAGGTGTGCAAAGGCCCTCCTAGCCACGTTTGCCACCTGTTCTTGAAGCAGGAGCCATGAGTCCAGGAAGACCCCCAGACTGTATACCGGCTATGTCTTGGGCAATGCTACCCCACCCAGAACCAAAGGTGGAAAAGCCTTGTCTCTAGAAGGTCCAAATACCCAGAGCCACTCAGTCTTGCTTGGGTTGAGTCAAAGCCCATTGTGCCCCATCCAGACCCCTGCAGCCCTCAGGCACTGGGACAGGACATCCACAGCATCACTCAGACAACCTGGGGTGGAGATATAAAGCTGAGTATCATCAGATATTGATGATACCTCACCCCAAACCAAGAGATCACATTTTAACATTTTATGTTATAAGAAGTATGGTTTGTCTGAACACAAAGGATTTTCTTTTTATAGTTTTCTGTTTTTTAAAGGTAAGTTGCCCAAAGTCATTCTGGAGTTGGGCAGTCTCTAAATCTTTTATATATATCTATATCTTTTGGTCAATACAGCAAAATACAATATACATGGGAAAGGGTTTTTAATTTTCCAGTAGAGGAATGTGCATCTGCGCTTCATCCTTTTGAGGGTTTTTTTTATATATAAAGACTAGAAGACTAATTTTGACAGATACAAGGTAATTGGTATTCCACAAATAGCCATTCAAATTTAAATTGGATTAATGCTGGATTACTTTTTAGCGTATTAGTTGAGATAAGATATAGACATACCTGGCAGGAATCAATTCCCCCTTCAAGGTATCCAGCACATATCATTCCAGGTTTTATGGCCCCATTATACACTTCCCTTCTATTGCAAACTTTGGAGTCTATGAGCTTTACTGTTGCTTCCTGAAGGACATTAGGGGTTTCACCTAAAAAGAAAAATCCAGTCATATTCCCAGACTATTTGCTCTAACGTAGGTAAGGCATTAAATAACTTATTAACACTTGTAGTTTATAAGAAAAATACAGCTGCTGAATCCTGAATAGATATTATGAGAGGACAGCAGGAATAAATCTGAACTGCCCCCTTAGAAGATATTAGAAAGGAAAGGATGAGTGATAACTAGGAAAATTGGGTGTTTGGAGCAGATGTACTCTCTTTCAACTTCAATGACAAACTTGGTGAAATAGTCTTTTATTAAAAATATCCTGAATATGGAGGATCAGAGTTGAATCATTTTTTATTCCCAAGTGCAGCAAAAAGACAACTAAAGCTATGATTACTTGTTTCTCATTCAGTGGCTAATTAGTACTATTTAAGGCTCTGTTTTTTATATTTATTTCTTTTAGATCTAGTACTAGTATAGCTACAGCTCTGAATTTAGCCACAAATAATCTTCATTAATCTTGCAAGAATAGGCTGGGAGTGTACAGAATGAAGTTGGCAAGATAGGAATGAGTGGTTTCCAGGTGGGACAGAAGCATTATGAAAATGTTAAGTACAGGTAGTCCTCAACTTACGACCATTCGTTCAGCAACCATTCGAAGTTACGATGGTGCTGAACAAAGGGACTTACAACCAGTCCCCAAAGTCATGGCCATTGCAGCACCCCCCCAGTCACATGATCGCGATCTGAGCACTTGGCAACCCATTCGTGTTTACAACCGGTTGCCAAGCACTCTGTGATCACATGATCATCATCTGCAACCTTCCCTGCTCTCTTCCCAGAAAGTCAGTGGGGAAGCCAGCAGGGAAGGTCGCAAGTCTCTGGGTTAAGTCTCCCCCACCGGTGCACCCTTCCTAGCCCCTCTGTGCTCATGCCACGCCAGCCATTCACACACCTCCGCGCAACTTTCCTGACCTGAGCTGCACCCCTGCATGCCTCCCTGATTCACACAGCACCTCTCACACGCACCCTTATGTGGTCATAATCTGAGGGTTACCTGTATTTCCAAATTCTTCATATGGAAACCATATTGACTGCTAATACACAGATGAGTTTGTGTAGGTTTGTGAAGGTTTGAAGTTCACCTGCTTCAGTGTTTTCCATATTTAAGCAACCTCCCCATATTTCCAAGTATAATTGATGTCAGGTTCAGCCCAAGAAACTCCACGAGACGGTTCTGGAATTGCTTAGTTACTTTATTAGCTTACACCTGCTAGACAAAATCTCGCCAGGCTAACTCTAACTCCCAAAGTCTGCAACTAAACACTACGAATTCCTTAGGGTGGTGCCAGTCTCATCCTCTTTGCTTTCACACGCTCAGGCTGTGGCCTGAGGAGATGCTTCTCCCCATGACCTTGAACCTCCTCATCCAAGTCCTCCATCACAATTATAGAAGTATAGATACATAGGCACATTTGAATATAACCCAGAGACCAGGCTGGCAAATGATAGATGAATATCAGCTCTGATTCCAAAAAGAATAATCTTCTCTTCCTCGTTATCTAAAATTTATAATTAATGAACAGCATAAAATACTATAGTCTTCTAAGTTGGCATACTTACCAGCATTACTAAGTGCTCCCCATCCTGTAACCACAGCATCAATATTATATGGAATCTTTTCATTTGAATCTGGGAGACAAACTCGATGAATAGCACTTGTAAACTCTACACTTTTAGTCAACTGCAGAACAGCAATATCATGTTCATGGTCTAGATACTTATATTTTTCATGAATTATAATTGTTTTGACAAACCGCATCATTAGAGGAGGCCTTAAATAGGTTCCAAAGCTAACTGTCCATTTATGTGGATTTTTTGCTCTGAAAACAAAAGAGATGTCATTGTGAATTATCCAGAGTTTCATCAAAAAGAGTTACTGACAAATATATCAATAAAATGTCTTTGCATAATAAATCCACAGGAATGGATGTGTTATATCTGTATCTGTGAAACTGATTCAAACTGGTGTTCTAATATTCATGGTTGCACAGAAGATCTTGAAAATATGTGAACAGCATATGGTGAAGATTCAGAGCACAAAAGAGGTTGACATGCACTATTGCTTATCCCTTTTCCTGTAATACCAATGTCTGTCATGCTGAGCATTTAATTTCAAAGCATATACTCCTAAATCCACATTTGCTGAAATATACGAAGAGGATGCTTACAGGAGACCCAGTGTGCAAAAACAATGGTTTATTATGGTTTATTTACTCTTCCTATACCTCCGCACCTTCCTAGTCAGACTCTTGCTAGGGGATAACATACTAAGAAGAAAGGATATTGTTTAGGGAAAGGAATTGGGGAAAATGTGAAACACGAAGACACTTCCTTGGAGATGGTTACTCCCTCAATGAGGCAAATGTACTTCTGGGAATCCTGTTTTTATTTTACAATATGTGTTTCTAGCCAAGATCATCATCTTCAGATCTTCTCCATTCTTATATATTTGTTTGGTACATTGACACCCCATCATGGAACTCAGATCATCTAATTTCATACAGATGAAGCTGTATAAAGTGAACATATGCACATGTATTCTGAATTAGAATATTATAAGATAATATAATATTCTAAGGTAAGAGTTGTATTTCAGAATCACTTGAGCCTAAACTGCTGGAATTGTTCCCTAATATTTTCCTGATTTAAGTCAAAGACTGCACAATGAAAGACTAGCAATATTGAGAGAAGACTAGCAACTTTGAAAGAAGGGCCATCAGGGTGGGGAAAAATGCTGCTTAACATTTTTTCTTCTGTTTTTCTCCTGAGCATTCATAACTTAGGTATTACAAAGGGAAACAAATTGGTGTCAGAGGGTGCTCAGCTTAAAATTGCAGTTCTTGTTGCAGCTTCTGAAAAAGTAGACAAGCAAACATTTGGATTCAGCCAGTTATTCAACTGATCCATATATAGCCTGAGTCTAGATGTTTGCTGCAATAATGTGTTGTTTTTGTTTCTCTTAATTCAGAACACATTTTATATTGAGCCTTGTTCTATAAGAATATTTATGTTATTGGAAGGCTATCATTCAGTGATAAGGGATATATCCTCAATGCAGAGAAGCCCAAATTTAATCCCTGGCATCTCCAGTTAAAGTAGATAGGTGATGGGAAGGACTGCCAACTCAGATCACGGACTAGTATCCACTGCCAGTTAAAATAAACAATAGCGGGATAAATAGTCTTACTCCTACATGAAAGTTTCATAACTAGGGAAGGTAGAATTATCAACTTCTGTGTTAATATAAAGACTGAATAGTGAGGGAGGCAGGTTAAGATATATTCTTATTTTACTCCTTTATTCTTTGTTACAGCATTGGATAACTGGCCAGAAGCCTGATATCTCCTTTTGCTTTTATACACAGATGACATGGCAGTGCTCATAGTCATGCCAGCAGAATTGAAAGGAGCTCTTAAGGCTTTTGTCTATTGTATAGGGCTGAACCATAATCACCAAAGGACAAAGGTAATGGTCTTCACAAAGCAACCTCAATTATGCAAATAGCAATTATTGGTATCTCAATTATTATACCTTTGGAGACACAAGGAATTAGTTCAGGACAGCAGACTACTGCTCTAAGTTCACTATTTCTAAGAAAAGGAAGTTTGAATTCCCTTCTTATTCATTTGAATGCCCTTCTTCTGGCCTTGCTTTAAGGCAGATTCTATCAAGCCTGAAATATCTCATACTGTACATGGAATGATTTTGCTCCTGTTGTGCATGAAGAAAGAAACACTGATTCAAGAGGCAAGAGATATGTGGGCCAGATGACAGGCCTTCTCAGTGGCCTGGACAATATGGAACATGCTATCCCCAAAGAATTGCTTGGGCTCCTCACTCCTGACATTCAGAAAGCTCTCAATCCCTTCCCTTTAAAAAAAAAAAAAAGACATGGGCCTTTGAAGTTGAACCCTAGATTATCATATTAGCCAACACTGTTTTGTATTTATTCTGTTGATGGGCTTTTTACTCTGGGATGGGAGATAAATTGCAGAATGTTGTTTTTATTACTATTGATATACATTGCCCAGAGCCTTGCAACTAAGGTAGTCTAGAAATATTATTAAATTAATGAATCAATAAATAATTTATTATTACCCTGTTCTTACTATAGGGATTCCTGACAAGAACCTATTACCCCTCTCCGGGTTCATGTGCTAGTAAGACCAAAGAGTTTTATATGCAATATTTTCTTTCAGAAAGAACAACAATTTTAGCAAAGCTTTATTTATTGTCTATACTTCTATACCAACATATTTCTCAAGGACTCACTGTTAGAATTAGCCATTTCCATCACATGAAAGTTATGCAGGTCTATATTAAATGGTTTACAGGTAGTCCTTGACTTACAAACATTCGCTTAACGACTGTTCAAAGTTATGATGGCACTGAAAAAAGTGACTTACAACCAGTCCTTGTATTTACAACATAGCAACCCCACAGTCACATGATCAAAATTTGGGCGCTTGGCAACCAGCATATATTTACGACAATTGCAGCATCCCAGGGTCACATGATCACCATTTGCAACCTTCCCAAGGGGCTTCCAACAAGCAAAGTCAATGGGAGTAGTCAGATTTGCTTAATGGCTGTGTGATTCATTTAACGACTGTGGTGATTTGCTTAACGACCATGGCAAAAAAGGTCATAAAATTTGGTGCAACTCACTTAACAACTGCATCACTTAGCGATGGAAGTTGCAGTTCCAATTGTTGTAAGTCAAGGACTACCTATACTTGGTAAGTTAAATTAAAATTAATGTATCTTTAATGTGATCAAGAACTACAATAATAAATGCTGATAATGATGCTGTTTCATATGTATTGAGGCAGGCCACATTATTTTTTGAATCTTACTATAGCTGCATTTGCTTAATTATAGATTTCAACCAGAACTGTTTAACATACTAGTCAAAATATACCATAATTTTTCCCTTTTGGAAACTTACTCTCTAAAACAGTGTGCTGCAGATAGGAGCCATGTGTTGCTGATCAATGTTGCACCACAACGATGGATGTTGTTTCTTTGGAGACTGGCTTGCCATGGCCAATCCCCAGATGATACTCCTCCAGTTATTCTTGATGTTCCTGATGATCTGTTATGTCGAAGCCCACAGACTATTAATGCCAAGGAGAAAAAAGATTTCTCAGCTTAACAGATACATTGGTCATAAAACTGATCAGAACAGTAACTGCAAAGACAAATCAAAGAAGAAAGTTTACTCACATCTAACTACAGTTGTCAGCTTCACAGCAAAACCTCTGTACTAACAAAATTCTACAATTCAGTGCCCTCAAGGGCTAATCATATTCAAGCATGGTAATTTTTTTCTTCTATACCCTGTTAGGCTCGGTAAATTTAGTAACAATTCTTCTCAGTCAAAATGCAGCTGAAGTACTTTAAAGCATACTGAAATATAAGTTCAATCTATAAACAAATTGATCAAACATAAACTTGTAAAACACTTCCAAACTCTAATCAGAGCCCATCTCATCCAAGGAACCAGATTGAATAATTTGTTATTCTGTTTTCAAAGCAGCTACATGACAGTTGGCTACTCTAAGAGTTAGGTGATACTTCATATGCAAATAGAGCAGAATAATATAAAATTCCTCCAATCTGCCTGGGAAATCCAGCAGTATGGGGCTTTTTTTTTTTTTTTTTAATCTGCTTAACAGTCATTACTGACCCTGCAGTGACCGCCCCCTAGCGGTTTTCAAGGCAATTGCATCTTTCTAGTTTCGGAATTAGACTTTGCCAGAGCCTAATTCCTAGAGCGTCAGCCCAGCTGGCAGCACAGGAGGCGGGATTTCCGTTGCTTCGCGCCCCTTTTTCGGACGAGCGCGGTTTTCGCGCTTTTACCGGCAACTTGTCCCGTCTCTCTGTTGAGCCGTTGCCAGCATTTTTCCTCCCACCGGGGTGAGAGTCCTCATTTATCTACTCACGTATGTTTTCGATCTGCTGAGTTGGCAGAAGCTGCGGGTATAGAAACAAGAGCTCACCTTGTTAACGCGAGGCTGGACTCGAACCGCTGAAGCTTTCAGCCATTTCTGGCCGGCACTT
This sequence comes from Liasis olivaceus, assembly GCA_030867105.1. Classification (NCBI taxonomy): domain Eukaryota; kingdom Metazoa; phylum Chordata; class Lepidosauria; order Squamata; family Pythonidae; genus Liasis; species Liasis olivaceus. The sequence continues at coordinate 66,200,475 of CM061351.1, forward strand.
TCAATGGCAGAATAATAAAATACAACTTACCATTTCAATTTCCCCAGATTTACATGGGCAGTTTGTCTTGTCCAGAAAATTTGTATAATATTTACCTTATAAAAACGGGTTTTTAAAGATCTCTTGGCTGTATTTATTTATTTATATATATATATATATATATATATATATATATATATATATTTGTACTGTTTTAAGTGTTGACTGTTTTTATTGTTGTTAGCTGCCCAGACTCACTGGTCTGAGATTGGCAGCTATATAAATTGAATAAAAAAATAAAAAAAAACACAGATGGGAGAACATAGTATCTAGCCCCAAGGAATTCTCTTTGTAGCTTTGGAAAGGTAAGTATGGTTAAATAGGTTGCTGGTTCCCAGGCAGAATTTTTAACCCAACCCTTGTTCTGTGATTTGTTCTCTGAGCTTTGCTACACAATATATAAAACTAAAACCTACCAGCTTCCTCAATTACATATCTTTCCTTGCTGTATTAAAGTGGCTGGGACCTAACTAATCAAGGCAACAAGAATATACATGTAACTTTTTGTCAGATTAAATCAAGTAGGAGTATTTTGAAAAATGTTGGTTATCAGTGTTGAGTCCAGTGTTGCTATTGGGAACTACCAATTTTAAATTGAGATTTGCCTTACTCTCTCTATTTTATTGGACGTTATAAGAACATATGTAATACATCCCAGAATTTTCAAGGCAATGTGGAGCCATTCTACTGATTGAAGCCAAGGTGAGTTGTCATACTTCTTATCCAGTCCAGGAAGAAAGATTCAAGAAGGAGAGAAACCAACACTGTTATTGCTTGGTAGCAATATTTAAGGCATTAGCATCTTGAACAGATGGCACTATTTACTAAGGAAAGGGGGAAGGATTGAGAATAAAAAATCAAACTCAAGCATTTATCTAAAACTCCAGTTCCCAGACACCAAAGCCAGTCCAGAAATTCACAAGTGCTCCCTTCATTGACGGAGAAGTCAACCAGCAATATGTCTCCTACAAACTGGAGAGACTATCTAAAAGGATATAATGCCTTTTTTTTTTTTTTCATTCCATCAGATAATAAATCTTGTGAAGTCAAAAAAAGCCCAGTTTACATTTATCCAGGGTGGCCAGCAACACCAGATTACTATGACTAGTTTGGAAACTACTTTAAAAGGAGACTTCTGTCTCCTAGAAAATTAAATATTTACTGTACACTTACTGTCACTGAAGATTCTTTTAACCATTTCTCCCTTCATATCTGGGGGGAAAAAGTAAGCAAGATCAGATACCATTGCCATAGCTTTTTATCTACCAAAATTAGAAGTAAGTCTTGATTGAGTTATTTTAGTTTAGACTGAATAATAAAGAGAATTCTTTCAAGAAAGACCATGTTGCCTATCCCACATTTTTTAAGACATAAAGGTTGGCATGAGGAGTGGCAGGAAAAAGTAGATGGGCATGTTAATTTTCTTGAGAGACAGAGATAGAAAGCATTTGTTTATTTTAAAACATTTAAAGAATAAAATAAATGACTACATAAAAAAGAAAAAATGAGGAAAGACATAGTGTTTGGAAAATAAAATATCAGTTAAAAAACAATTTATAATTGTCATAAAATTTAGAATTCATTATTTCATTAATTCACCAATTAAATAATTAATTGAATGTATAAACTAAAATCATTGTATCATCTTCAGAAATAATTGTAAATCACTTTAAGCAGTAATATTCATACTGATGTCACCACTATGGGCATGTTTATTTTCATCTACACTGCAAGATGCATTGGAATGGCCATGTGACAACTTCTGAGCTGTACCCAGCCCCCAAGTCCCTATTTTTCACAGTTCTAGAATCCTTTGAGATCATGACACAATTTCTTGCTGATTTTGGACAGATGCACTAACTTCCAATAGGCTTGATGGAAATATGCAGGAACCATTACCAAAGCAAAAGGGGCTGAAACATTTTAAAAGTCCAGAACAATAAAATAACATCTGGAAGCAGCTGGAATATGAGGAGGTACAACGCAATCAGATTAGCAAGATTCGGTTATTATATTATTACAATATATTATTAAAAGTATATTACACATATATTATTATAATTTTATTATCTCAATAAAAGTAGTTTTAGATTTCATGTGGAGTTGATTTCCTGGTCTGGTCTACCTAGTGGAGCACACAATAACCACCAAAGTCATAAAAGCTATTCAGAGTCCTGCTGGACTGAAGTGACACATAAGCCCTATAAAATAAATTAAATTAATAAATAATGGAAAACAAGATCGGTCTGTCGTCCCTCCCATGCAGAACAAAAACTCATATAAAAAAGGGTAAACCCAGGCAAGAAAAAATTGCCATTCTTGCATTAGGTTAGACAGAATAACCAGGCAAGCAATGCACAATAGCAGAACTATATTTCTCTCAAGTTGCTTTGCACTTTGGAATGAAAATGTTAACAGTAATGTAATATAAACACTGAGATTTCAGCTTATGAAATCTTGAGAAATGGTAGTTCTACAAACAAGTTAATGATGTTTGTAGAGCTAAAAGCTCTAATCATTTTCAAGAATGATTATTCCCAAATCTCCATCAGTATTCAGTAATAATTTAAATTATCTTAAAATTAAATTAGCATGTTAGGTGCCACTGAGTTGAGTCTGCTCCCTTGGTGACTGTATGCCAGCCAGCTCAGCCTGACCCTGGTGGCAATCTGCAGCAATTCCTAGAACATTCGTCTACTTAACCCATTGTATTTCTTTTCTTCTAGTTCCCACAACTTGTCAGGCATAGTCATTTTTTCTTCATCAGCTCATATTACATGTCTGAAGTATGTGAATTTTTGCTTGCTTTAATTATTCTGATCTCTTGTCATAAGGCATATTATTATAATAACTGCCTTCCTTGTTAGAATTCATCTCTTTACTTTTAAAGCACATTTTACATCTTCCCAAGAAAATGAAACTATCTACCACCTTTACTTCCTTGCCAACAAGTGTGAATTCACTAAACAAACTAGTTGCCTTTTTTGTCTTCTTAATATTTAACATTAATCCAGAATTTCCACTTTCTATTTTTACTTTTCTAGTGGGCTCTTTCAAATCTTCTTTACTATCAGCTAACAAAGTGATATTAATAGCATCACGCAAATTATTAATCTTTTGACTCCAGTTTTGATTTCAGCTGTTTTTTCTTCCTATCCTGCCATTCTTATCATACATTCACTGTACAGGTTAAACTGGTATTAGGACAATAGACATCCTTCCTCTACTTTGAACAGCTTTGTTTTTTCTGACTCAAGTTGCTTCTTGTTTGTTGTAAAAGTTCTTCTGAAGAATAATTAAGTTACTGGAACATCCTTTAGCCAATAAAGCAAAGGTAAAGCTTCTTCTTAAATTATCTTGCTGTCTTCTGTATCCATCTTATGTTAGCAATCTAATGTCAATTGAATTTAATTTAATTTTTAATTGAATTCCTTTTTTGAAACCTGCCAGTTCATTTAGCACTCCTTTTTCCACATATAGCTGCATTCTTCTGTGTAAGATCTTAAACAACAGCAAAACGTTGTTTCCATGAGGAATTAGGGCAATGGTCTGGTCATTTGTACGTTTTGTTACATTTGCTTTCCTTTGGTATACAGTAGGTATATACAGCAATCTTTTCTAATTTCCAGGCCATACATTCATGAATTAAAATTTAATGGACTCTTCTCCTGCACTTTAAACAATTCAGTAGACATTTCATCTGTATCAGGTGCTTTTCTATTTGATGTATAGTCTACTGTGTTGTGTACCTCATTTTCTCTATTTTGAATCACTGTGTTTCTCCTTGGTGCTTACAATGGCTTCTTGTTCATTGTAAAGGTTCCTCAAAAGAATAACTAAGTGTTATGGCACATCCACCTGCTTTATTGTCTTTCAGTTTCTGTCGTGTTCTACATAATCAAATGTCTTGCTGTGGTCAATAAAGCAAAGTTAAACCTCCTTCTTAAATAAGCTTATTCTCTCCATTATCCATCTTCCATTAGCTATTTGTTCTTGTAACTCTTGCCTTCTCTGCAACTGTTTGTTCCTTTGACCTTTCTCTTTCCATGGTGATTTTATTCTGCTTTGTGAGGAATTACTGCAATGTTTCAGTGTTTTATAAATTCCCCTGCATGTAATTTCTTTGGTATAGGTACAGTATATACATTTTTTTTTTTTTTACCAATTCCTAGGGTACACATTCCATATTTGTTAATATAGAACAGTAAGCACTTAGGTGCCTCCTCATGCAACTTAAAAAGTCAGTGAGTATTTTAACCGTATCTGTTGCTTTCCTATTTGAAGGCTGGTCTGTTTGTTTTTTTCTTTTCTCTCGCATACAATACTTCCATTTGTAGTACTGTAGAGGCAATTCCTGTATATATGTTTAGGTTGCTTAAAGCAGATGATAGCAATAGAGAATTTAGCAATTCTTTGAAAATTGTTACTAACCTGTTTTCCTACATTATTCTGCTTACTCACCCAAGTCTGCCTGTAATCCAGGTTGCTCCATTTTTGCATTCCTAATAATTCATTAGTAATACTACTTATTTTCTAGGTGTTGCATTTACTGCTTGCAATTTTCCACAATTTTCCACAATTTTCCTTTGTTGTTCTCTTCCATTGCATTTGTAATAGGGACCTATATTTATATAACTTTGATGTCCATTGGATATCCATTAATTCAGTGCATATGATCCTGTCATTTAGGAAGTTATAATCAAACAAATCCTTAATGATGATCTTACAAAGACCACAGGCATAACTTAGAAATAATTCTTTCCATTAGGCTTAAAATATCATCATGCTTTAACTGTGAACTATATTGCTATCTGTGAGTGCTATTAATAATTAAGGAGGAATCCACTTTTTTCCAGTAGCCCAATGAAATGTATTTTTTTTAATTAAATGTTCATTTTAAAATGGTGCTTGAGAGTCATTCATAGCCCATTCAAACATTGGTCACACTACTAGCTAACTGCTATACAGAATAACTACACATGATTCTTCCCTGGGATTTATCACATCAAAAGAGAATGGAATGAAAAACCAGGATGCATTTCTACTCTTAAAGCTAAGTAAGGTTGATTTATAAATTACATGGAAAAGAGAATGTTCATGAAGCATAAATAAAATTTAAGCCTCCTCTGGCTGGAAGTGGAATATAAAGGTAATATATAAATATAGGAAAGAAACAAATTCTCAAAAATGTATAGCCTGCTAAGCACATAGAAACTTTGAATTTTATTTATAAATAAATTCCCCTCTCACCCCTATGGGTGGTATGTGTCTTTCTCAATCTCGGGTCCTCTACCAGAGGCCTGGGAGTTTGAGGGTTCTGCACAGTATCTTAGCTGTTCCTAGCACTGCACTCTTCTGCACAGAGAGCTCTGATGTTGTTCCTGGGATCTGTTGGAGCCACTCTCCCAGCTTAGGAGTCATGGCCCCGAGTGGTCCTACCACCACTGGGACCACTTTGGCCTTTACTTTCCACATCCTCTCTATTTCCTCCTTCAGGCCCCGGTACTTCTCCAGCTTCTCATGCTCCTTCTTCCTGATGTTGCTGTCACTTGGCACTGCTACATCTATCACTACTGCTGTCTTCTGGTCTTTGTCTACTACCACGATGTCTGGTTGATTGGCCTGTACCTGCCTGTCTGTCTGGATCTGGAGGTCCCACAGGATCTTAGCCCTGTTATTCTCCACAACCTTCTCTGGAATCTCCCATCTAGACTTGGGGGGGTCTAGCTCATACACTGTGCAGATGTTCCTGTACACAATGCCAGCTACTTGGTTGTGCCGTTCAGTGTATGCTGTTCCTGCCTGCATCTTACACCCTGCCACTATGTGTTGGTGTCAGAATCCTCGCAAGATTTTATAATAGATTATTATATGGCTAGTTTACAAAAATGATTTTTTCTACATGCTGCGGTTCTGCCATTGGAAAAGGGGAGGGGGAGTAGGAAGGAGAGACCGTTTGATGCAGATGGTTTCTTATCACAAGCCCTGGAATGTTCAAGGCCATGCCAGCAAGGGAATCAGAAGACAAGAACTAAGGGCGAAGTAAGGGGGGGAAAAGAAAGAAAAGCAGTTTTTGGCGCGCTTTTATTCAGTCTCAGCAATGCTTTGGATCTGTACACTTATTCTTAATAAATGAACTTTCTTTTGAATCAATATTGGTTGCAAGGAAAGTTACTGGTTTTAAGATCAACAAGTGGCAGTTCGTTACATTTTGCTGAGACTCCCTGTACAGACTTCTACCAGGGAGATTACCCTGAGGGGAGTCACAAGCCTCACGTTAACCGGGACCAACCGAGCAACGGGATGGCTGATGATGTTATTGAGGAAGAAGAAGAAAGAAAAGTCCCTCCTCCATTGGAAGTAAAGGTGATAACCCAGGGGGAGCCGGCGCGATCATCACGCCCAGACCGGACGGGGATGAAAGCAACGGGGACGAAAGGACGGGCTCCTTCGTTGAAAGATCGCTTGGGGAAATTGGAAGGGCAGATGGGGTCCATATCCGATGATATGCGAGCTATAAAGGCAGCGATGGACCAACTGCTTGGAAGGGGATCTACACCTCCCGCACGAGAAGCGGCCGCCACACCAGGAGGCACGGAGGTGGCAGAGCTGTCAGCCGAAGATGAGACTTCCAGCGAGGAGGAGGAGGATATCACACCTAGCAGAGCCAAGAAGAGCCCGATGCAGCAGCGGGGCATCTCCATGAAATTCGGGGGAGATGCTGAGCAGCTGGCTTGCTTTATCACCCAGGTCCGGATCTACATGGAGGGCTACGGGGGTCTGTTCCGCAGCGAGGAGGAGAAGGTTTCCTATGTGTCCAGTTTTTTTGAAGGTATGGCTGCGGAATGGGTGGTTGGCCTGCATAGGGCGAAGGACCGGGCTTTAAGAAAATTGGAGGATTTCATGGCGGCTCTCTGCGCGCGCTTTGAAGACCCGTGTGTGGCGCTCAAAGCACGACGCGACCTGGAAAGGCTGAAGCAGGGGTCCAAGTCGGTATCAGAGTACGCCTATGAATTTCGGGGCTTGGCTCAAAGGCTGCCTCACGTGCCGGAGGAGCTGCTGATTGAGTTTTTCCAGAGAGGCTTGCAACCCGAATTGCTGCAGCGTGTGCTGTGCCGGGGTTTCCCGAAAACCTTTAATGAATGGGTCGCTATGGCCGGCGAAGTGGAGGAGCAATGGCGTACCATTGAAGCAAGAACCCGACTTCCGCCCTTACCCGGTGCAAAGAAGGCGGCGTCCAAGGCGAAGACCAGCGCTCCGAAAAGTAGCGGGGGCAGGCGCGTCTGTTTCAACTGCGGGGAGTCGGGGCATTTTGCCGCTGCGTGCCCTAAAGCGAAGACGGAGCAGGGAGGCAAGAAGACGGAACGGAAGGGGCCGAAGTCTTCAAAGCCCGGCAGGAAGGAATCAGCGGCAGCAGGCAGCGAGACGGGAGCTAGAGCGGCAACACGCGGTGGTGGCAAAACCCGGAAGTTGTCAGCTCCGCTCTCTCTCCGACAGGCGGCTGCTCTTCCAGAGAAAGAAAGCAGCTCACGGGAGGAATCGGACAGCGAAGAGATGGGGGTGAGTCCCATTAAGATTTGGGTGGAACTAAGGGTGGTGAGGACTAATCGGAGGGCAGAGATACGGGCGCTGATAGACTCTGGCTGCTCCCGAAATCTGATTAACCCCGCCCTTGCCCGGGGTTTGGGACTGCACTTAAAGAGACTCAAAACCCCTGTGGTTTTTACCCAGCTGGACGGATCGCCAGCGGGGGGAGGGCCGGTGGAGTATCGTACAGAAGAGCTTGAACTAACTATGGGGGACCATAGAGAGACTATTAAATTCCTAGTGACTCCCATGGCATGCAACCCAGTGCTTCTGGGCATGAACTGGTTAAAAAGGAAAAACCCAGAAGTGAACTGGGAGGAGAAGATCTTGCGTTTCCCGAAGGAGGGGGGAGTGGAAGTTGAAGGAATTACCGAAACGTTGTCAGATGAAGAGATGGGTGCTGTGAGTGGGGAAAAGGCAGTGGAAGCTGCAATCCAGATTCCCAAGGAATACCGCGACCTGCAGGAGGTGTTTAGCGAAAGGGAGTCAGATCAGCTACCCCCCCATCGTGCCAGTGACTGTGCCATAGAGATTGAGCCGGGGGCTAAATTCCCAAGGAAGAAAATGTATCCAATGACACCCAAAGAGTTGGAAGCATTGCGGGAGTTCATTGACAAGAATCTAAAGAGGGGCTTTATTGTACCTACGCATTCTCAAATTGCTGCACCGGTGCTATTTAGGGAAAAGAAGGATGGCTCCCTACGTTTGTGCACGGATTATAGAGGGCTAAATGCCATTTCTGCTGACAACAGGTACCCACTCCCCTTAATGAAAGACCTGTTGGCACATTTATCCAAAGGGAAAATTTTCACGAAGCTGGATTTGAGGGAGGCGTACTTCAGGGTGCGAATACGTGAAGGAGACCAATGGAAGTCCGCCTTTAATACGCCTCTGGGGTGCTTCCGTTATGAAATAATGCCGTTCGGATTAAAAGGAGCGGCGGGGGTATTCATGCAACTTATAAATGAGGTGTTACAAGAGTATTTATACCAGGGGGTGTTGGTTTATCTGGACGATATCCTGATTTACACTGAAACCATGGAGCAACATGTGCAATTAGTCAGGAAGGTGCTAAAAAAGCTACTGGAAGCTCAGTTGTATGCCAAGCTCTCCAAATGTGAATTTCATAAACAGCAAATTGACTATTTAGGATATAGAATTTCGCATCAGGGAATTGAAATGGACCCAGCAAAGGTGAGGGACGTTACAGGTTGGGAGGCTCCCAAAACCAGGCGTCAGCTTCAAAGTTTCCTGGGCTTTGCTAACTTCTATCGGCAGTTTATACCCAACTTTGCCCAAGTAGCACTCCCACTCACCGATTTGTTGAAAACCAAGGGCAAGGACAAGGCGAAGGCATCAAAACCTGGAGCCCCCTTAGCCTGGACTAAGGAGTGCCAGGAGGCGTTTCAAAGTTTAAAGCGTCTGTTTACGGCTGAACCAATCTTAAAACACCCTGATCCAGAACAGCCATTTGTCATACAGGCAGATGCTTCGGATGTAGCAGTGGGAGCTGTGTTGTTGCAGAAGGGGGCAGGGGGGGAACTGTTTCCTTGTGCATACATATCCCGGAAATTTTCAGAGACTGAGAGACGCTGGTTGGTGTGGGAAAAGGAAGCGTTCGCAGTACGCTGGGCGTTAGTTTGTTGGAGGCATTTGTTAGAGGGGTCACCCCATCCATTTGAAATTTGGACTGATCACAAGAATCTAGAGGCTTTGACTGCACCGAGGAAGCTGTCACCAAAGCAAATGAGATGGGCACAATATTTTCATCGATTTAACTTCTCCCTGAAGTATATTCCTGGGGGAAAAAATTTTCTGGCAGATGCTCTGTCTCGATTGCCTCAACACAATAGCAAACGGGAGGAAGTAGTCGCTCCAGTAATTCCATGTACCCAAGCAGCCCTAAGAGTGGTCACTAGAGCTCAGAAAAAAAAGGGTGAAGGACAACCAGAAGGAGAGTTATTGGTAAAATTAAATGCCCAGATTGCTCAGGATGAGTGGTTCAAAAGCAACAGCCAGTTGCTAGTAAACAAACAAGGGGCATGGTGGTGGCAAGACAAGCTATATGTCCCTGCAGATGCTAGAAAGTGGGTTTTGCAAAGAAGTCACGACAGCAAAACAGCTGGGCACTTTGGTTTTGTGAAAACATTACATCTGATCAGACGTCAATTTTGGTGGCCAACAATGAGAAAAGATGTAGGGGAATATGTAGCCACATGCCCCACGTGTGCTATGGCCAAAAAGAGAGGGGGCAAACCAATGGGGCTTCTACAGACAGTAGCAAACCCTGTAGCTCCTTGGAAGCAAATAAGCATGGACTTTATTGTAGACCTGCCTGAAAGCAACAAAAAGACTGTCATTTGGGTAGTTACAGACCTTTTTTCCAAACAAGCACATTTTGTGGCATGCCAAGCCATTCCATCAGCACCCAAATTGGCTAAATTATTCATACAACATGTCTACCGAGCTCATGGGGTCCCAGAACGGATAATTTCGGATCGCGGGGTCCAGTTTACTGCCAAATTCTGGAGAGCGTTCCTAAAACTACTGGGGGCATCGCAAGGCTTGAGTTCGGGTTACCACCCCCAGACAGCGGGATCATGTGAACGTCTGAACTCAGTATTGGAACAATATTTGAGATGTTTCATTAACTACCAACAAGACAATTGGGATGAACTGTTACCATTCGCTGAAGTAGCTTATAATAATGCAGTGCACCAAAGCACTGGTCTCACCCCTTTTAAAATAGCTACAGGACAAGACTTTGTACCCATCCCAGAACTGCCTAAGCAGACCACTCAAGTCGCTTCGGTTGATGAGTGGATCCAGCAGATGACACAAGTGTGGCCTCAGATTGCTGCCTCGTTGCAGGAGGCCAGAGCTACATACAAGAAATTTGCAGATGCTAAGAGAACACCAGAAAAAGACTGGAAAGTAGGAGATAAGGTTCTTTTATCTACTAAACATCTTAAATCATTACAACCTTCCAGAAAGCTCGCTCCAAGATTCATAGGGCCTTTTGTCATCGATAAAGTAATTAATCCAGTTTCACTACGATTACAGATGCCTGCCACCTTTAAAAAAATCCATCCAGTATTCCACTGCGACCTGCTTAAACCATATAAGGAGTCTTCTCAGTGGCATCCCTCTCCAGTACCTCCTAAACCATTGATGGTTGAAGGAGAACAACATTTTGAAGTTAAAGAAATACTGGACAGCAGAAAGCACAGGGGGGGGGTTCAATTTTTAATTCAGTGGAAACATTTTCCCAAGTCAATGGCTGAATGGGTTGACAAGAAACATGTAAAGGCCCTACGTTTAGTTAAAAAATTTTATGATGCTTATCCTACAAAGCCTTAACAATTAGATTGGTTATTGTATTATGTGTATCTTTGCTTTTCCTTTTAGAGTGAAAAAGAGGAATCATCTGACTGACATCCTTTTCTGTGGAGGGGCAGTATGTCAGAATCCTCGCAAGATTTTATAATAGATTATTATATGGCTAGTTTACAAAAATGATTTTTTCTACATGCTGCGGTTCTGCCATTGGAAAAGGGGAGGGGGAGTAGGAAGGAGAGACCGTTTGATGCAGATGGTTTCTTATCACAAGCCCTGGAATGTTCAAGGCCATGCCAGCAAGGGAATCAGAAGACAAGAACTAAGGGCGAAGTAAGGGGGGGAAAAGAAAGAAAAGCAGTTTTTGGCGCGCTTTTATTCAGTCTCAGCAATGCTTTGGATCTGTACACTTATTCTTAATAAATGAACTTTCTTTTGAATCAATATTGGTTGCAAGGAAAGTTACTGGTTTTAAGATCAACAAGTGGCAGTTCGTTACAGTTGGACTGTCTCTGAGGCCTCTTTGCACAATCTGCACCTTGGGTCCTGTCTAGTGTGGTAGACCCCTGCTTCTATGGAGCTGGTGCTTAGTGCCTGTTCTTGTGCTGCTATGATCAGTGCCTCAGTGCTGTCTTTTAGTCCGGCCCTTTCCAGCCACTGATAGGATTTCCCAATGTCAGCCACCTCAGCTATCTGTCGATGGTACATCCCATGCAGGGGCTTGTCTTGCCATGGTATTTCCTCCGCTTGAACTTCCTCCCATCTCTGCTGCTGCCTGAGGCATTCTCTCAGCAGCTCATCTTTGGGTGCCATCTTACTGATGTACTCCTGGATACTCCGGGTTTCGTCCAGGACAGTGGCTTTGACATTCATCAGACCCCACCCGCCCTCTTTGCGGCTGGTGTACAGTCTCTGGGTGTTGGACTTGGGGTGGAAACCTCCGTACATTGTGAGGAGCTTCCGGGTCTTCACATTGGCAGCCTCCATGTCTTCCTTTGGCCAGCTCACTATACCGGCAGGGTATCTGATGACTGGCAGGGCATACATGTTGATGGCATGGATCTTGTTCTTCCCATTGAGCTGGCTCTTCAGGACCTGTCTTATCCTTTGGTGGTACTTGGATGTTGCTGTCTTCCTTGCCTCCTCCTCATGTTTCCCGTGTGACTGTGGGACACCAAGGTATTTATAGCTGGTCTCTATGTCTGCTATGTGGCCCACTGGTAGTTCCACTCCATCAGTCTTAACTACCTTCCCTCTCTTTACTATCATCCTGCCACACTTCTCCAGTCCAAATGACATCCCAATGTCCTCGCTGTAGATCCGTGTCAGGTGGATCAGTGAGTTGATATCTCATTCACTCTTAGCATACAGCTTGATGTCATCCATGTAGAGGAGGGGGCTGATGGTGATTCCACTCTTGAACTTGTACCCATATCCAGACCTTGTGATTATCTGGCTGAGGGGGTTTAAGCCTATGCAGAACAGCAGTGGGGACAGCACATCACCTTGGTATATGCCGCACTTGATGGCCACTTGTGCCAGCTGTCTTGAGTTGACTTCCAATGTTGTCTTCCACAGTCCCATTGAGTTCTTGAGGAAGGTCCTTAGTGTCCTGTTGACTTTGTATAGCACCAACCATTCACAGATCCATGTGTGTGGCATTGAATCATAGGCTTTCCTGTAGTCAATCCAGGCTGTGCTCAGATTGGTCTGCCTAGATCTTGAGTCTCAGGCGACTGCTCTATCTATGAGTAACTGGTGTTTTGAGCCTCTGGTGTTGTTCCCAATGCCCTTCTGAGCTGTGCTCATGTACTGGCCCATATGGTCTTGTAGCTTGGCAGCTAGGATGCCTGATAGAACTTTCCATGTTCTATACCATATATATATGATTTTTTAAAAGGAAGATAAAAACGAATACAAACGAATATAAAGTAAGAAAAAGAAAGAAATCAAAGAGAAAACTGTAAGTGCAAGAAAGGAAAAAAATAGAAAAAAGATACAAATAAGTAGCTTCTGATCTTCTTTACAGAAGTTATAAGTACAATTATAAATTTACCTCTTACTCTATGATTACAATATAGCTCTCTTCTTTCTATAATCTATCCTGTCTAATCATCAAAACCATAACTCATGAGTTTATTCTTTTCTGTTTCACGCAAAAAGTCTATAAAGGGTTTCCAGTCAGCAATAAACATATTGTCTTCTTTCTGATCAAAGAAGTCAATTTAGCCATCTCAGCAAGTTTTATCATCTTCACCAACCATTCCTCCATTGTGAATAGTGCCGAACCTTTCCATCTTTGTGCATACAATAATTTTGCTGCAGTTATAATGTACAAAAACAAAGTTCCATAACATTTTTTCAACTGTTTGTCCATCAATCCTAAAAGATTAACCACCACTTGGACCCAGCCACATGCCACCTCCCAGGAGGCCTCAGTCAACCAGCCATGGGTCCAGAACACAGATAGCCGAGCTCACAGCCACGAGGACCCTGTCCACTTCTTCAAGATCAACTGGCTCAGACTCCTCCCAAATAACAGGGCTCAGACATGCCTCAGCCACTTCCAAAGGATCCCCCCAGCCAGAGTCCAACTCTAAGTGAAGCCAAGTGACTTTATCTGACAGATGCTGAGAATATTCCTCACAATGGCCTTCCAGGAGCTCCCCCAGCTCCTCCTTACCCAGGAGAGACCTGGTCACCCGAAACAGGGCCCTGGGCAGCTATCTGCAGATGCAATAAGGGCAGAGAAGTAAATACCCTTATCACCACAAGGTAAGTCCTAATATAGGCTCTTACCTGTGCTTGGTCGGCTTTACTCTTGGTCTTCCTCCAGCAGTGCTCTAGGCATCTCTTGTGTTGCTTCATCTCTCTGAGCTGCTTGATCAACCAAGGCACTCTATGAGATCCATATACACGGAGAGTACGCACAGGCACAATTTGGTTCAATGCCCTTCTCATTCCAAGCAACAATGAGGGCATCTGCCGAACTGCATGTCAGAGCTTCAGGAAAAACCCCAAGTTCCCTCTGAAACCACACTGGGTCCATCAGGCACCTAAGGCAGGCTGATTTAATAGGCCCCATCTTCCTGTGGTGAGGGGCAACTGCTGAGAACTCTAGAGCCAACAGGGACTGGTCTGTCCATGGCACGGGACTGATGTTAACAGCCCCCAAAACCAGATCACAACACCACTGCCCTGAGGCAAACACCAGATCCAATGTGTAGCCTCCCGTGTGAGTCGGGCCATGAATAAGTTGAACCAGGACCATGGCTGCCATGGTGGCCATGAACTCCTGTGCTACCTCAGACCCTGGGCCCAGAGATGGCAGGTTAAAATCCCCTAGAACCATAAGTCTGGGGAACTCCATCACCAGGTCAGACATAAAGTCCAGGAGTGCAGGCAGGGATGCAGCTACACTGCAGGGAGGAAGGTAAATGAGCAACAATCTCCACTGATCCCTATGGCCCAGCCTCAAAAAGAGGGTCTCACATCCAGTAATGTCTGGGGCAGGGCCCCTGGAGGCCACCAGAGACTCACAAATAACCGCCACACCCACACCCCTGTCCTGGAGTCACAGCTGATGCCACACTTGAAACCCAGGAGGGCACATTTGAGAGAGGGGACCCCCCCCCAATTTCATTCCCAACCAGTTCTCAGTAATACAAGCCTGGTCAGCTCTCCCATCCACAATCAAAGCATGGATGAGGTGGGCTTTGTTGCAAGCCGACCTGGCATTAAGCAGCAGCAGCTAAAGACCAGAGCCACCAAAGCTCTGGAAACCAGATCCAGGGCTGCCTTCCCTAAGAGTGGCCCACCCCCTGTCTCCTGCCATACTTCCTCATGCCTGTCACCACTAGAGTCATTCCCCTTGACAAAATTCTAGTATCTCATGATAAGTTAGCCATTTATGTTTACCTATTATTTCTCGTCTATAAAATGCTTCTTGTGCTGAGAGCCACAGAGGTGTTTTCAGGCACAGCCTGGGTTTGTATCTATTCCATATTCTCAATATGGCATATCTAACATAATGATTTTTAAAATCCACATTAACCTTCACTTTGTTGTATCACAAATATCCATGCCACCCAAATCTCAGGACATGTCCTAACTCCAAAAGAAGCTCTAAATTCCTTATCAATCTTATAATTTCCCTGTCAGCTTCATAAGTCTATCTGAGGATCAGAAAGGGATAAAGTGACAGGGTGGGAGACTTGTGTAGAAGCAGTAGACTAAAGCAGTAGAGATTGTACGTGGGACAAGTAGCTGCCAAAAGAAACAATCAGAAATTGTAAGAACAAAGAAGCAATGAATGAGTATATAGTAATCTGTGACTATTAACTGAGTGTAACTTTCCAACATTTGAGAAATGGAAATAAAGTTTAAGTGAAGAGGCTGCATCTCAGCAGTAGGGCATAAAATCTGCATGCAAACCATCTGAGGTTCAATCAATCAATTTGCAATGTATTGTCAATGAAATGGATTTCAGGTGATGGTGCTGGAAAAGACTTCTGTTCAAGAATCTGGCAAAGTATTTCAAAGTAATTAATACTGCAGCAGTCTCTTGTTTTATCTGCTGGCATAAAATGTCCAGAAGGTGGTGCTTTGTATCATATGAAGGTGTTCACTTGAAAACATTTTTACTCAGTTCAGCAGTGTTAACTACAGTGTAACATTTTTAAAAATTATCCGCAGTGAAATAAACAGATTAACAGAATAATCTGTAGCGGAGAACTCAGATTAACTCCGGCTACATTCATAGATTCTTTCAATTTCTGAGTTATTTCTCACTATTAGAGAATCCATGTTTGTTTCTAAGGTAACTCTAGGTTAGAAATCAGACTGGTGGATCCAGATGATCTGTATCCTCCAAATGTGGCTGAGGGCACATGCAAAACATTTGCTTGACTATATCTACTTGTGACTGCTTTTACAGTTTTAATGATCCAAGGTAGATTTAGTCAGGAGTTGTTCTGACCACCTCTGAATTTAAAACACACACACACATTTTTTACTTCCAATCCTCACCTGCCAGGTAAGCCAGAAGGGGCAGATCTGAGCAAAGAATTATAAAATGCCCTTCTCCAAGTATTTGGACTGTATCTTCATCCTTAGGCCTAAATTCACTGAACAAAATATGACTATTTGATGCTTTGGACAAAGAACTTCAGGATACTGCAGATACAAGTGATTTTTATGTCTGAATTACTTGGTGAGTAAGTCACGGGCAGTCTTTGAGGTTTCCCTCAACTCATGTTGTGGGCCATACTGCAGGAAGTCCCTAATATAAAAACTGTTTTGGATATCACATTCCAGACATTACAGTACTGTAGTAGAAACTTATATTTCACTGATTTCATCAATGCCACAAGGTAAATTCTACCTCAAAGTGAACTCTCGCCTGTTTGGAGTGAATCTGATGAAACCAGGGATGGATTAACCTGCGGGCCATATAGAGTCTCCAAGCCTTGTTTCTATGCATCTCAGGTTCCCCCCAAAATCAGCAGCAAATCACCAAAAAGTAATTATAAACTTTCACACTGATTTCCAGTAGAAATCTAAAAAAATAATGTGACTCCCCAAAACCTCAACTTGGGCCTGCCTTCTTTCATGATAGTATAACCTCCTGTCCCAGATGCTGAAAAAAAATACATGTAAAAGATCATGGATTTTGGGTTTGGTTGTTGTTTTTTTTTCTCTCCTGAACTACCACCTATAATTGCTTTTTAAATAGGAAAGTTAAATTCTTTATAATAAAATATTAGTTTTCTTTGGCCAAATATATGCCAATGAAGCCCAGTCAAGGTCTTAATACTGGAATACTGGCAGAATTTTTAAAAAGTACTGTTTTTCATTCTCTGAGCTACCCACCCATTTTTCTGTTGGGCTTGGGGTTCTTTTTTTTAATAATAAATCCACTGATGCACTACTTCATTGTTTTTCTATTCGCTAGAGGTAGGATAGAAAAACACTAGAAGCTTCACTCCCAGCTCCCAGATAGTCCTTGTGGTTAGAAAATCTTTGTCCACAATTTGAGTTCCATTAGAGTTGCACTATTTCTAAATAAAAGTAAATTGAAAAGATTTAAATCTCTTACTTACAAACTGGTAACTCAGGGAATATATATAATAAAAGAACTTCAAGATCTATATTTTTAGCTAGATTCCTCAAATCAGCTCTAGAAAGCAGTTTAGTCTAAAGGTGTTTAAAAAGAACAACCAGCTCTATGTTTTCAACAAACTAACTAAATTTACATTCATAGTTATAGTTAATTTTAAGATATCAGAAACATATGAAGAGATGTGTCTAACCCATACAAGTTGCTGTAGAATTATGACACCACAAGCTCAACAGTGGTTGAAATGCTCATTAATGCCATATGTCTCCATTGGTTTAACCATTAAAGATTCCCTTAATGAAAGCTGTGAAAGTATAGTTCTAGAGCAGATAAAGGATGTGTATCAATTAGCATGAAGTCAAAACAGATTATCTTCCTAGGCTCAGAAATTCACACGGATGTGACTGGGGATATGAAATAAAGAAATAGCTGCTACTTGGGAGAAAGACTATGACCGATCTGGATAAAATATTAAGAAGCAGATACATCATACTGAAAACAAATTGTCAAGCCCATGCTTTTCCCAGTTGTAATATATGACCATGAATGCTGAGCCAATAGAAAGATTAAACGAAGAAACTGTATTTCTTTGTACTTTGAGCTGTAGTGCTACAACTGCAGTGTAGAGAAGATTGTTCAAAATAATTTGGACCACAAGAAAAACAAATCATGCAGCACTGGAGGAAAGAAAACCAGACTGCTCAGTAGAAGCACCAATAAGGAAACAAAAGCTTAAATGTTTTGTCACAAAATGTAAAGACCAGAGTAATTGGATTACAGTACTCAAGCTTCCTTAGGAGAAGCACTAAGGTGGACATCACCAAGAATTAAGCTCTGAAGGAATGACAAAGATGTTCTAGAAGATAATAGTTAAAAACAGTTTTACACTTTTGCTAAGGGAGATTAAGATTTTGTTTTGTTTTTTAAGTAACCCAGGAGTTCATTCCATATTTAAGGGCTGAGTTCACACATAACAATAAGCCATTCTTTAAGTACTGTTTATTTAGTTTTGTCTAGAACAAAACACCTTAAACCATAAACTATGGTTATAAACAAAATACTAAGCCAAAACCAACATGTTTTGGTTTAACACAACAAACTCTAATCCCATATATACAGTCCAATAACATACATTATGATACATTTATACGACTTGTTAGATTAGAGGAAAAATCTGTGTCTCTGAAGCCAAGTAACAGCCATCCAGTATGTCAGTCCCAAAAGAAGGCAGCATCTAATTAGCCTTTTCTGGGTTTCGAAGCTAAACGAGATCCAGTAGTTAGCTCTTACAAAGAGATGCAGAATTTTAAAATAACACAGAAAGCTGGCTTTATCCAGAAATCAAAGCCCTAATGCTGTATCTTTCCAGCTTCCTGAATAACAGTTTAAGTGCCCTGCAACCCATTCCATTTCCTGAATTCCTTAGTCTTTATTCAGTGTGAAGCTCCATTGGACTGGAGCATGCCAAATAGTTTGTTCTGCATCAACCAAAGCAGCAAATCTAGAGTAACCAGATGGATTGCCACCATTCCAATGAGAACTGTACTTTCCCCTTCTAATTGCCTCCACTACTTCAGCAGAGATATGAGAGATACCAAGCACATGCTTTGAGAAACAATGTTATGATACAGTCATCAGCAATTCAGGCCAGATAGTTATCAGCATAGCACCTAAGGATGATCTGATAAGCAGCAGAAAAGAAAACCTCTTTCCTCTGGATTCCAAACCAAACCAGCCTCATTGGGTTGCTTTGTTTTGTTCCCTAATCAAGCAAACAAGTATCAGACAGCTACCTAACATTTGGCTTTTCTTATTTTCTTTGGGACAAGAAATTGTAATGCTAAAGTTACCTTCAAATCCAAAGCAAAAAAGTGATTGTACTCACAGCTGGTCTAGTGAGAAGATAATGCTGGCTGTCAAGAAGAGAGATCCTTGGGAGGAAGAGATACAACCTTCTTCAGATTTTTCTGGAATATTACTACTTTTGTGTGTGTACATGTGTAGAGAATGAAACTAATATACCAGGCTATTTGTACATTACCTTTTCTATGAATAATTGATCGCCTGCTTTTAGAGTTTTAAAAGATAACTTTTTAAAAAGAAAACAAGAAGCCATTTCAGGATTCAGTAAGAAATCAATACCATTCTTTCTCAGAAGCTACTTTAGTTTTGCTCCCAAATCAACATTTCTGAAATTAATAGTATACAATGAGATGTAATTATTGTTGGACAATAGCTCCCCAGTGTGGCAATGTGTTCTTTCTCATGATCAGTACCACTTAACATGTGAGTTCTTAATCAAGATAATGTTCTGCCATTGTACCATTATACATTATACCTGCTTTTGATACACATGATTCAATTACTCATACTGAATGACAGCTTCGTACCAGGTAACAAAAATGTCTTTATGAGGTATGAGGCACCCCACTCCCACCTACACCTCTATATTGGTATCTATCTCACAAAGTGCCTCAATAGAATGTGGACGTATGCTGTGTTTCTTTCTTAAATTATTGTGGAAAGATCCAGATAAATCCAGGGAACTGGGTTTTTGTGACATAGCAGCAGTGTGTGCCTATATAAGAGATTACTTATATAATCAAGATGTACATATTTTCAAGGAGGTGCTTCACTTTATTGAAGGTTTCATGTGAAGTACCATCAAACTGCTTCACAAACCAATATGACCTCTCACTTCTAAGATCAATGAGAAGCAGTCACTTTGCTTTGCCTCACAGCCTCTCCTCTGTGCAACTTACACTGGTTTTTGCAAGTGTCAGAAAGTGCAGTGAGAAGACCGCAAAGCACTGGTCTCCTCTTAAAATCCTTTGATACTTGCGAAACCTGGAAGAGACTATGGCTTTGGAAATGCCACAGGATGCTAAAAGAAGAGTCAGTGCTTTCCTGTGCAGCCTTCTTTAGAATCCTCCATCTCTTGCTTAACAAGCCCCTCTAGTTATGCAAGCTCTCAATATCTCCATCAGGGCACAGCTAATAAAGATTATAATTGATTAGATGCTTTTAATGAAAATAGCTACCATTTATTGGAATGTTTATGTAGAATTGTACATATACGTAAGTCCTGTGTGTTTCTGTTTGTTACTTTCTAGTCTTTTAAATAACTTGGTGTATTTTCTTCTTTTTATTGTATTCCATTAATTAAAAACCAAAGCCAAACCAAATCCCCAGCAGACCAACAAGTTACCTACAACTGACTTTGTTTTGACCTTTCTTATTCACCTTCCTCTCCTGAAGCTTAATCCTTTTCTCTAATCCTAACACACATCTATGCTTTCCTTCCTTTTGGAATTGTGTCTTGGGGGGTGGTAATCTAGTCATATGCCAGAAGGCCCAGGCCTCTTCTGATGGACTACCAAACAATGGTGCAAGGTGCCCTTGTATTTTACAAGTGGCAGTAAGGGGGAGGCATTTTCCCTTTTTGGAACTTGTTCCTATTACACTAATTGAGAAGATGAACAGAAGACAGTGGCAGCAAGTATCAGCTGAACGTAATAACTGCCGCATTACAACAGACTGTCCTGGTTAGGTGGGGAAAGGCACCTGCGCAGAAGCCTTTTTCATCCTGTGCAAGTGATGGGAGAAGGCAAAGATGAGGAAGCAGAAGATAAGAGGGGTGGTTCAAGGGCTATGAAGTACTTTGAGGAGGCAAATTGCATCATCTCTTTGCCTTAACAAAGAACTTTGTTGGCTCCACAGAGCAAAGACAAATCTAAGCCATCTTCCATAGGTCTGTTTATAACATTAGTAAAATCACAGTTCTAGAAATCACATGATGAGCACCTGTTCAGGATTTTGGGGATAGCTGAAGGCTACAATGAGCAAGGCTATTACATTGCAACAAAACACAAACAAAGCTGGGATTTCCATGTGTGCATCTTTGTACATACTAAATTTAAAAGAGGACTTCGTATACATTTTGTTGGCTGTTGATGTTTACTGCTGACATTCAATACCAATTCTTTCCCTATATTCTGAACTGGACAGAGAAGTTTGAATAATCATAAATCAAGCGCTTTTTTTTTTGCCATCTTTTTAAGTAATTCTCTTCCTTGACAACAATACTGTACAGTTCGTTTCATCACCTTTGTGAATATTGAGTACCAAAAATTTTGAATCTATTTTAAGGTTCTTAGCTTTCTAATAATAGATCTGTACTCTCTAGGGCACCCTATCTATACTTATGCTTACAATAAGGCCATGTTCTTACATGTTTTAACAGAATGTAACATTAACAATATCTCCCAACTCTCTTCTGCCCATGTTCCACTCTGTGAAATCTGCTACTTCTTAGGGCTTCCAACCTGCTTCACAGCTAACTTCTCAGCTCAAAAGATAGCCCACCAACATTTTGTTGATTCAGGGAGTAACTTGTTCTGGCTTGCTCACAATTCCAAAGCAGTATTCACGAAAATCCATCCTTGCATTACCAAACAGGTGAAATCAAACAGTAGTGCAGATAATCCATTTGTTTGTATTTTACATGACTGAGACAAACATTGAGGAATGAAGCATTGCAAATTTCCTAGAAATCTATGCAAGGATTTTTGAATTAGGGTCCTTTATATACTAGGCTATTCAAGTGCCAGTAACGTTTTGCTTTTCAACAGAATGGTTATAGCTTACAGGACAGCTAGACCATTATGAGAGCATGAATTGTGCCAAATCTCAATGAAATCAGTGCAGAGGTTTTCCACTGAATGATCTTTTAACCATAGCAACCAATTATTTGGACTATGTTTCTGATGGTTCCTTTGAGGACAACTACCTAATAAACACAAACATACACAGGAATAACGCGCGTGCGCATACACACACACAGGTTCATCAACAGAGGCAAAATGGGACTGAGGATAGTGAGATTATTGCTTTCAAAGACAAAAGACAGGAAAAATATAGACATGCATAATATTTTTTACAATTATTTACCCAATTTCAAAGTGGACTCTAAGAGTAGGTAGTAAGTGAAATGCAGGAGGGATAAATGGATGAGGCAGGAAAATTAACTAAAAATAGTATAGCTTAAGAAGCATTGTATTTAAACAAAAACCCTGGAAGAAGTTGTAAAAGGTGGGGAGAGAAAGAATGGGAAATAATGGGAAGTTGGATAAACAAACTAAGTGTAGGAAGATCAAATGAGAATAGGAATGAGGACAGTGTAATATTAAAAGCAGTTTATTATTCACAAGAGAATAAGTGTATAAATATAACATATAGGCAAATATTGAGGATATTGCACCAAGCCTTCCATTAACAATGATAGATCTGCTATACCAGAGAAAACACAGTTTTCTCCCATCCCTGCTACATTTGTAAATGTGTCTCTTAACGGTGACTGGTTGCAAAGCCTTTAATATATCAAGGGGGTAGAATTTTATTTATTTATGAATGCAAAACTGTGATTCTATACATGGATAGAACTTGACTAATTATACAGCATCTGCTTTTTTATTTTATTCAGATACCCACTTCTAATGAAGCTGGCTGGTTTGAATAAAATACATATCCAATGCACAATGCAAAATATAAAGCAGAAAAGCTCAATGAGATGCCCCTCAGTCAATGTCAAAAGTTTCAGGGCACTTGCCTGTAAGGGAAGAAGAGGAGAGATCAATGTGTGCAGACCCAGGATACATCCGCAGCCTCTGGTGCAAAACTCTGTTGACTGCCACGTGGAGTGATATCTCATTTTCAGTATGGGAGGAAAGAAACATCAGCACAACTTGTGCCATCACTCCACCTCTGTCAGGACTGAAAGACAACCAAGCCATTAATCACAGGTGATCAGTGTACATATGTGATTACCACTAGATTCTGTAGTAAGGCAACTGGAAGGAAAAGAAGTGAAATGGAAGTATGATGGGGAGAACACCACTAGACAGATGTGAGGGTGATCTGATTAAGCAAATACAGTTTTTAGGAGACCAACAAATACAATATTTTTTATTTTTGACCTAGCCAGGACTTCTTAATGTTATCATGACAAGATTCTTAATTTCATATTTAAATACAATAAATGGTTGTATTGGTTTTAATAGCAATAGTTGTTCATTAACTTCCTAACTTTAGACAATTTGTTGATATATTCATAAGGTCTGAATTTAAACATCTAATTTCTGAATACATAAAAAACATAAAGATGCTGTCAAGCTGAATTTGATTCCAGCTTATCACATGGACACGGCCATGCAGTTTTCTTGACAACAGTATGGAGGTGGTTTCTGTAGCAGAAAAGTTCTGGATACTGTTTGGAGAAGTCAGATAGACCTGGTTGCCAAATAAAGATGAGGGATTATGTAAGTGGGTGTGCATATAAGCCGTTTGTCTTGGTTCCCAGATACTTATTGTAGCAGCACGCCTGCCTACTTTGAAGTGTTCTACATTCTCACCTCCCGGGTTATTGGAGTGAGTCTGCAGAGTCATACGGATCATCCATATAACCCCCTTGTCCTGGCTCTAAGATAATCTGCTTACCAATAATTGAGGAATGTCCTCACAATCAGGCCTCCATCTTGGGACTAGCCTGCCACTGAGACAGGGTCCAACTGGATCAAGTCGATCTGGCAGGAAACTAGCATTTTCCAGAGAAAAACAGTGCAAGCACTCCTCTGTGAAAACATTCAGAGTCACATGGAGGAGAAGCATGAGGGAGGTTGGCAAAGGGCTCCAACCGGCCTGCTGCAGGGCCGCTGCCTCCTCTGCAACACAGGGCATTATGTCTCCATGGCCATTTCTCCTTTAGCTGCCGCAGAGAACAGAGATTCGGCCAACAGCCAACAGTTCTGTTTCTGTTTTGCTCCAGTAGGAATACTGACCTGGTGCAACGTATTCCACATGGTCAGGATTCCTACTAGTAAACTTAGTGCCTCCCAGCATGGTAGTACTGCTGTGGTCAGGAATGAAAGCAGTGCTCTCATTCCTGACCATTGTAAGGAAGAGGTTACGGCAAGGATCCTCATGGGAAGAGAGAGCAAGGGATCCCCACTTGGAGGGTGGGGGTGAAAGGCAAGCACTTTCTTCCTGTCTCAAGGACGGGACCAAAGCACATCACCAGTGGTGTGGGGAGGAGCTCATAGGAGGCAAAGTTAGCTTGGCACAGGAGAGGGCTGTAGAGAATAAGGGAGCTGACCTTTTAAAGAAATGCAAGAACTGTTACCTGGGCAAGCCACTCTCAAAGAATTAGGGTTGGGCAGAGGAATTTCCTTGTATTTTTTCCTACCTTTTTTCATTTAATTTGAAGAAAAAGAAATGCTTTAGGAATTATTTCAGAGGAGGAGAGAATTTCATCAGTGAATTTATCCTGCTTCTATTTAATTACTTGATGTCAAGGGCCTTGCATGAATGCCCTTTTTCTTTGTAAAATCATCAGCTGCAGCCTCCTTGGCATCCTACAATTCAATTACATTTCATGGGGTAGCCCTTCTGATTGGACTTTTTCTGCTACTGTCACCACCAAGAGTCTTGTCCTTGAGACATCCTTGAAAGATTATTTTCTTCCCCTGGAGAAGTTTGAAGAAATCATCCACCCAATTCTTCTTCCCATAAATTTGATGGAGAATTACAAAAAGACATTTGTACCAAGCATTAATTAGAATGCTAATTAATCATATTTATTCCAGATTAAAGTTAATGCATCTGGAGTTTTGTTTCCTAAGTATGACATGAAAATAACCTGTCAATTATGGCTATAAAGGGTTTATCAAAGATGCTGAGTCAATGGCTCCTGGGCTTCCTCTTTGAAAAGAGCAACAGAAATCAAAGTGTTTTCCTGTCTATGAATATGGCAGCTCAGGCAAAGAACTCCACAGCTTATAAACAGTTTAGTTTTAAATAAAGAGTTGTACATTTTAATGTAACATAGATTCATGACCCAATTAAACCTTTGATTCCTTAAACACACATCATCAAATAATAATGGTTGCTTTGGATATGATACATTTGCAAAATTATGATTAACCAGGAGTCTCGTTGAAAACCTTTGGAGAATTCTAAGTACTTGGAGAGCAAGAGTAAATAATTTCTAGGCTTGCTTTTGTTACCATCATACTTTGCATTTTTCAATACTTGACTATAGAGCTGTCAAAGAGCTGTCACTGCACTGCACGCCCGGCAGCTTTAGGAATTTTTAGAGAGAGACTGCCAGGAAAGTAACATCTTTAAATTTCTGTATAAATAGGAAACTATATGCATCTTTAGCACTACTTTATAAAGAGCAAAGCTCACAATGATTTGTCTGGTAAGGTTTGAATTGAGAACTGGTGTCATATACCATACTGGAAAATTTTATTAATTTATCTTTATAAATTATAGCAAACAGGTACACAATCCCTTCAGTTTGTGCAGTAATTCAAATGATGCTTTCTTTTTCAAGGAATGTCCAAAGATCCCCTAATTTTAACTGTACCACATGAGAATATGTTGGCCCTCCTAAGGAAGTTGCACTGAGGTCTACCAAATAAAAAAATAAACTGCCATAAAACAGTAATATAGATACAGCACAGCAGTTCATCATATATTCTGAACACATTTCACTATGTAGCTGAAGTTTAATAAATGTTGTGGTTTATAATTTTATATTATTAATTATGTTTATATTTGGGGAGGGCTTATTCATTATTTTTGTAAGGGTTATTCTTTATTTTATTATTATTTTGATGACAATTTTATTACTAGCTTCCCAGAGCTTTCGGGAATGGATGGCAAACAAAATAAATAAATAAAGGCAGAATGATTTAGAGAGATCACATAAGTGACCAAACCATCTTGCAAAGAAAGATGAAAAATTATATCACATGTCAGGAAGAAAATTGTGGTAAGTTATACAGAAAATACATACCTTGAATTAACATAGCAAGCTACATAATGCACACCATAAGTACACATATTGTTTTATAGGAGTGAACTTGAAGGGAAGTTTTTGCCATGTCTCTGAATTATGGTTTTACATACCTCACTCTGACAAGTCGTGAGCCTCTATATTTATGTCTTAAAACAGAATTGTGAAATGTCTCATACATCTGTTGAAAGAAGAAAAAGTGGTATGAGTAAAGAAAGCTTGGATTCAACCAAGGAATGTAAGTAAGTAACAAATGGCCATTGACCAGCCACCTATAGAATTGCTAAACAACACCAGATATTAAAAGTAAAATAACAGTGACAATAATAAAACACATAAAATAGTCTTGGCCTATCTTTATGATGTAGCAGCCATCATTTCAGTTGGACAAACTTTGATTTCTGGGCTCTGGGCCTTGAATCCAGACTTGTTATGTTCTTATCTTAGTCCTGTGGCAGTGGTATAGTTTTTAAACCAAATGATTTTAAATATTTGGTCCACTGGGAGCTGGTGCAAACCCTCATAGCTAGTATACCTCATAGCTAGTGACTGACCTTGTAACGTGGCTCCTACAGTATGCCACAAGAAAAGAAATATATGCCTCATCTTCTCTACTAGGTAACTCTTTTAGCAGAGGTGAGATTAGGGAGGCTTGTTGCTCGGTATAGAAACTACAATGTAATCAAAGGTGACACACACCCTCAGTCACCTGAGACCTACAGGGGCAGAACTGGTCAGAAAGGGGGATCTCATGGTATCTGCCATCCATTACAGCTGAGGGTAACATATCTAGCTTAGCTAAAGCGAATGCTGTGTGATGTCTGGCATTTGTCAGTGACTGGAGAAAGTCCACAGGGCTAGTAGTACTGTACAGGGAAACCTCCACATTTTAAGGTGTCTTGGACCTGTACCAATTGCCTGCAGCCATATCCTTTGTTTCACTCTCTTTCTGGCTTGCTCTTATCTCAATAGTTGCAAAACCTCCTAAGCGAAGCCATAAAAGGCCACTTTGTCTCCCTGCTTGTCTTCCATGGGGCACAAAGCCTGCCTTTTATTATCAGGGTAACCAAGCCAATTGGGTTAAACATCAGTTTCAGCCAACAGCTATGGATAGCAATCCAACTCTGAGCCTCTACCCTTATGACTCCCAATTCCAATCTTAGAGCCACATTAGAAGTGCATTTAGGGACTTGCAAAATTGGTCTCAGGAATTTGGATATTGATTGATTGATTGATTGACTGAATTTGTATGCCACCCATCTCCCCCAGAGGCACCCTCTCTGCTGACACGAAGTTAGAATAAGGCCCCGCAGGCTGGGCCATTACTTTTGCTTCAAATAATTGGAGCGCCGTGGGAATATATTGCCGTCCCTTGGAATAAAAATCAATCAGTATAGCCATGGTGCTTCTCTGTGCTACATGGTCTAAATGGGCATTTCTCCACCTGGATAAATGGAACATTCTTCCTAAATAACTGAAACATTTGACATGCTGTATTTTATTACCATTAATAGTCCAGCTCCACTCTTTCACTGCCCTGACAAAGGTCAGAATTTTTGCTTTTTGATACTTTATTTGCCAAGGAATGTGTTTTCATATTACAGTACATCTACAGCAACGATGAAACTGTGCACACCATTCATAAACATCTACCAGAGTACAATTCAGACTTTTTCTACAGCTAGGTTTTACCCACTCCTGACTCCAATCACAATACAATATTATAAAGCAGAAAGCTGTACCACAAATAGATGCATTGCTCTTCTACATTTATTTCCCAGACATACAGCCTCCATGAGAACGAGAGCAATGTTTTATTTCATATATAATTAAAAATTAGGATAACATCCATGCTTTGAAGCAGCCAGTTCAGGAGCATATGTGGCTTTAAACACTTATATCACTGCTGGCTTCTAGGACATCCACTTAAGAAAGAAATCAAATAAATTTTATTTGTTAGACAGAAAATCCCTTTATATTATTTGTGTATAGCACTCCACCCCTTTTTATGACTGCAAAGAATCAATAATACTCTGACTCCAAAAAAGAAAGAAAAAGAAATAGCAAAATCATCTTCCATCAAAAGATGAAACTTTCTCTCTTTTCCAGCAAATTAATTTTTTTTATCATGACTATCATTTTCTGCCAACCACACCAATCCAGATGTTGGAGTCATTTTGATCCTAACTGAAAGAATCTCTGATAGTGCATTATACTGTGTGTGTGTGTGCGCACGTGCACTTTTGAGTCAGTCTTGACTCTTGGCAACTTTATGGATAGGCCCTTGCCAACACTGTGGAAGGGGTTCGCTTCTGCCTTCTTCCAAGATGTTTTTTGACTTCCTAGGCTACAGCTGAATGAGAGTGACTGGCCCAAAATCACCCAGCTGACTTCCATGCCTAAGGAAGGAATAGAACCTGGGTCTTCCTACTTCTAATCCAAAACCTTAACCACCACCCCATCCTGACTCTCTTATTTCACCTAAGAGTGCTATTATTGATAAACAATTATTGTAATTCAGTGGAAATGGAATAAGAATAAGAAAGTATGTGCCTTCCACAAAGAATTGTGG
Organism: Liasis olivaceus; assembly: GCA_030867105.1. Classification (NCBI taxonomy): domain Eukaryota; kingdom Metazoa; phylum Chordata; class Lepidosauria; order Squamata; family Pythonidae; genus Liasis; species Liasis olivaceus. Next base: position 66,228,984 of record CM061351.1, read on the forward strand.
CTACAGAATTGTGGCTGCTGCAATTAAAAAACCTAATAGATTCATTACTCTGATGTATATAACAGTATCACAGTTGACTAGGACAGCATGTTGATAAATTACTACAGATGTAGAGATCCCAGATTAATACTAAAACTGACAACTTTTTAAAAAAAACTGCTCTTGTGTCTGACTCTAGTACTTCTAACCCTCACGCCAGCTTAAAAAGCCTCAGCTTTTAAAGAAGCCTCATTCACTCTACTATTCCCAGTTGTTATTGTGCAACCATAATAATGATGTTATTTAAGTTATTGTCTTTTTATTTTTTTAAAAAAAGCTGGATCAGTTAAACTTCACATATCATCATTATCAGTATCTGAACTTTACACTGTGGGATATTTGGGAACTTTTAAGATTTTGCAAAATGGTTTCCCGTCACTGCTTCTAAGGCAATTTGTACCACAACTGAAAGTTGGGAAAGCCATTTCTTGTTTCTTGACAAATATGCCAAAGGGGGATTCTAAAAAAATATCCTGAAGTTCCCCATATAGATAAAGTTAATTAACGAATGTTATAAGGGAAAAGACATGTACCACTTTCACGGCTGAAAACATGGTTTTAGTTACTTTTCTTACAGTATTTCTTACAAATGGGCTATTGTGCAGTTGTAATAAAATGGCCAGATGTAACACAGATGCACAAAGCACTAGAAACAGATATTATACTTCAGAAGAATGGAACCTCAGCATGATAAACAAAGTGTCCCACTGTAAAAAAAAAAAGCCCAATAAAAATTCTGAAGAAGCATGCATAGGGGTGCTATATTTAGGATCCCTAAAATTAATCGAAATTATTTAAGCAATAATTAAAATTCCAGTTGTTTCAATGGGCTAAAGCATGGCCCATTCCAGTCTTGAGAACAAAATATTACAGATAATTCTTATCAGATGTATTTGACTGTGTATTAGTTTTTCATTCAAGATGTAATCACACAATGTAGCAATTCCCTTCTTTGAATGTTATCTCTATTCTGCCAAACTACGCCTCTGTTGGTTAGCATTATTTTAAAAAGCTGACCATAGATCCTGCATCTAATTTTGTGCTTTAGATAGTTGTAATATATTTAGAAATAACAAACGGTATTAAAAATATTATCTTGATCAAGAACACAAGAAAAATTTTCCCCTCAAGGCCATGTTAGAAAAATACAAGTATTTGCTCAAATTTTGTTTGCAGGTTGAAGCCTACTTTGAGCAGATGGAAATCACTACTTTATCTTTTCTGTGTCCCACTGTAAAATTCTAGAGTTCACCTTAGTGCAGAAGAAGTTGATAGTGATAATGAGTGTGTCCCAGAATAACACCATGTACAAAAAGACACTCTTTTGAAGCATGGTAAGAACTACAGCTTCATACTCCATCTGCTCTTAATTTCACATGCTAGAAAAATAATAGTTAGGATCAACCAATGAGATTAGAGTCCTATATGAAAAAAGAGATGCCAGATGTTCAAGCTGGCTTTAGGAAAGACTGAGGAACACAAGATATTAATTGCTGATGCATGCTGGATAATTGAGAAAACCAAAGACTACCAAAAACAAGTCACAATTGACAATCAAGCTGTGAAATGTGCTTGGAAAAATGGGAATTCCAGAACATCTCTTTGTCCTCATTACAAAACTTATATACAGGTCAGGAAGCCACACTACAGACAGAACATGGTAAAACAGACTGGCTCCAGGTTGGCAAAGGAATAGAACAAGGCTGTATACTTACTTATTCAACCTATATGTTGAATAAATATTAAGGGAAACTGGACTGGAAGAAGATGAGTGTGGTTTTAAAATTGGAGAAAGAAACATTAACAACCTGTGCTATACTGATGACACTACCCTGAAAGCTGAAAATGCAAAGGATCTGCAAGCTCTAGTAATAAAAGTTAACGAACAAAAATTGGACTAAAATTAAATATAAAGAAGACCAAACTAATAACCACAAGCAGAACAATCAGCCTTAGAATTGGCAATGAAGATACTGAAGTGGTGGATAACTTCTGACTTTTAGGATCAACCATCAATAGTAAAGGAACAAGCAGTCAAGAAATATGTTGCAGACTAGCACTTGGTCGAGCAGCCATGAAGGCCTTGGAAAACATATTCAAATGTCGTAATGTCTCTATATCTACAAAGATCAGAATCGTGGAAGCCATGGTATTCCCTTTGACACTAGCTGGACATTGAAGAAGCAGGATAGGAAGAGTACTGATGCTTTTGAACTTTGGTGTTGGCCCTTTGCAACAAGTATAGCTTGGAAATGTGCTCCATGGTAGAGCACTTTCTGCATGCCAGAAATCCCTTTCAAAAAATAATAACAGTTACAATGATTTCTATATAACCATATAGGCAGAGCTGGCTCTAGGCTAAGGCCGAGTAGGCACCAGCCTAGGGGCACCAAATTTTAGGGGGCACCAAAATTGAAAAGGCTTCTGAAAAACACAATAAAAAAGCAAAAAACAGTAATGGCACACTCTGTGAGCCAGCCACCAACTCAATTATAATTTCTCAGAATCATTAAATATAATTTCTCAGAATTGTTGCCATATGACAACATTGGGTGCTGATAAAATTAAAATTACTTACTGTGTAAATAGGGTGAAAATGTCTGAGAAAAGAAAAAAAAGTCATCCAGGGCTGAAGATCATAAGTGTAAAACTCAAAAACTCAAAGGAAAAAAGAAACAAGAGGGAGCCTTTTTGAAATTCCTAACAAAATCGGAAGATGAGCCAAACCATAGGGGGTGCCAGACTATGACTTTGCCTAGGGTGCCAAAATATCTAAAGACAGCCCTGCTTATGGGTGGCATAAATTCAGGCACTGTACAAGAGCAGTAAAAGAAAAGTGTCCAACAAAGTACTCATGCTTAAAAACCAAAAGTAAAATACTGTACAGCTGAGAATGAGAATAGAATAAGAATAATAGCAGCAAAAGGAACTATGCCATCTTTGGTGCTGGATGGGGTTGTACTGCCCCAAGGAGATCCAGTGCACAACTTGGGGACCCTCCTAGATCATGACTCCTGCTTGAAGAGCATGTGGCAGTCATGGCTAGGAGGGCTTTTGCACAGCTTCATATTGTGCGCCAGTTGCACCTGTTCCATGACTGGGAGGCACTGCTCAATCACTCATGCCCTGGTCAGATCCTGAATGGATTACTGTAATGCACTCTACATGGGGCTGCCTTTGAAGAGTATCCAGAAGCTTCAGCTGGTACAAAATGCAGTGGCGCGGACAGTTATGTGTGCCTAGAATGGCACACATTAAACCTCCGCTCTGCAAGTTGCATTGGTTGCCAGTTTGCTTCCAGGTCCAGTTCAAGGTGCTGGTTTTGAATTTTAAAGTCCTTCATGGCATGGGGCCAGGTTATTTGATGGACCGCCTCCACCTGATTACATCTGCCCATCCCATCAGGTCTGGCAGAAGAGGAATGCTGCACGTCCTGTCTGAGAAAGAGTTTCATCTGGCAGAACCCAGGAGGTGGGCCTTTTCTGCCATGGCACCCGCTCTGTGGAACATCATTCCCCCCAAGGTGACACTGGCCCCATCCTTGACATCCTTCTGAAGGATGTCAGCAGGCCTGGGGATCTCAAGGAAGTGGTGAGTTGATGAAATAGCTGCATTGTTTTTAACGTCAGTTCTCTCCACTATCTTGTTAATAATAATATTGCTGATGTTTTTTTAATTGTAGTTTTTAACATTTGGATTTTATGAATGAGATAGATAGATAGATAGATAGATAGATAGATAGGTAGGTAGGTAGGTAGGTAGGTAGGTAGGTAGGTAGGTAGGTAGATAGATAGATAGATAGATAGATAGATAGATAGATAGATAGATAGATAAGATGGTATTTGAAAAGGAAGGTGCTTTTGATCTCTGGCATGTCAAAATAAAGCTAGAAAATTTATGCAAAAACTCAGAGAACCACTGCCAGTCCATGTTGACAATAAATGGACCAAGAGTCTGATTCAATATGAAGGTCCTTCTTGTCTTGCTATTTTCCAATGGCTCCCATAGGAAGCTTTTTCCAAAATAATTAGGTAAACATTGTTTTAACATCCCTCACCTCACTCTTACTCAGTCCATCTCACCAGAACAGAATGAAGAATATATCTTTACTTTCTTTGTCCCTAGCCTGCTGATAGTAAGTAAGATAAATGTTGGATATATTCATATATTTTATTTACTTTTTTAATACTTCAAATTGTCTTTAGAAGTTTTCAGAATGAAATATTTAACAAGACATTGTGAAGACCCAATTTTCCCCCACAGTTTTCTGTTCAAACAGCCATTTCTACATAAGGATGTCAGAGTTCAGAGACACACACTTTTCTCAAGAAATTTAGCACATCTGTCTTACAGCCAAATATCAACACTCTAATTTGCCTAAGTCTGGTGATGCTCAGAGAAACATGCATGCAGGTGGGCCATCCACCCACGTACAAATGTAACAAAACCCAAAGGAATACCCCACATACCCATACACACAAATCCAGGCAAACACTATGCATACACACATACACAGGGACATTGAACAAAACTTATTTACCTAAAAAAAATACCACACACACTATTTTTTTTTAAATGTAGCTCCTCACTACTTCCTTTAGCCTCCTAGCAGACTTCCCCACACCCATAGATTATTTTTTTTTAATTTTTTTTTCAGGGTATCTGGCATTTTTCTAAAGAAAGCACAGAGCTACAGCTACCTTGTCCAAGAATAATGTGAGGGCCCATGTGGGGTACACAAACATACTTGGAATGGCACTGGAGGCAAGTGTTTGTTTCTTAGTATAGATGACTTCAGATTCATGGCAGATTTGTTTAAAATCATCTAAACATAAGCAATAGGAGAACAGTGTTTGGTGGGTGCCAAAGAAGGTGCCGACCAGTACAAATGGGTCCACAGGTTGCAGAAGTTCCATTAAGAAAGATTTCACCAGATGTTTATAAGAAAATCACTTATCCTTGTTGGGTGACACTGCAGATTTTTAATATCTCTTAGCATCATCACTAATCTCAAGAACGAGGTTTCATATTTTAAACATTCTAAATTTGTACCCTTAAGTGTCTCAATATTGCAGCTGTAATTTTTTTCCTAAAGATCAAGAAGTCTTTAGCAGAGTATGAGTCAACATCATACAAATGGCAGATTGTAGGTAGTGAACAAGAAACAGGACGATTGTGTTTTACTGCCTTTACCAATCTAATGCCTGCTAAATGTGTTAGGTCTTTAATCCTGAACCAATCAGCAAGCATTTCTGTGTGGTGGCTAGGAATACTCCCAACTTATTTGGAGAGCAGCAAGTTAGGAAAAGCCTTCCAAGTCCAGATTTTAACAATGCCCCACTTCCTTTCCATGACTGAAAACATGAGCTCCTTTCAGATGCCGCCTTTGAGAAGCCATTCAGAATGACATATTTCCACTGACTCCAGCCATTTAGAAGCTTCACAACTATCTAGGTGAAACATTACTATTATTATAACTGATGTTGTGAATTTTAGGTTTGTTAACTAAGAAAGCTTAGTCAGACAATGATGCATTCGTTGTACAGCAAGCAGGGTTGTTACACTTGATTGTGGTAGGTGAAGTCTAAAATCTGTTGCTTTGGTATAGGCAGATTTTGAGCTAGCAGGCTAAAAAAAACCATAGCAATTAAATTCTTCAGATTCCTATCTGGTGGAAATTGCTAACATTGTTTGCCTCACAAGTTGCCAAGTAGCCATTTAGAAAGAGAGGGGAGACCTTCTTTAGAAAGGAGCATATTTAATGCCCCCTCATCACTCTTTAAAAATATAATTACATCTGTTATGACTGAAAAAGTTAACTGAAATTGGAATATGGAAAGCTGGTACTGAGTGTCATTGAAAGACATGGAGGATCAGGCTATCAAAAGCTACTATTTTACATGACTATATGCGGTTGGAAAATTACTGTGGGTAATTCCTAGTTTAGTTTCCACCCAATACAGCCCCTATAGCTAGGTCACAGCAAATATACACAGGTCAGCCAGCACAAACAACAACAAAATAGCTTGGTGGTTATTCATTAAACATCAGCAAGCATCAAAGTCATTTAAACCTGGACAAAAAGCAAAGAGAGAAAGACATAAACAACAGGCAACAATTTACATTATCTATACTATATATCAGAAGACACAAAACTTTCCTGAGCCCCTGGAAACAATACTGTAGGTGATTACAATGGATAGTTCTAAAGGATATTTCATTTTATTTTTTTTTTTTCAGACTTAATCTTTTTATCTACAGAATAGAGAAGGAAGGTAGGACTCCAGGTGATCCTTCCTCTATTCTGAACCATTAAAAAATTATTTGATGGATGGGATTCTACTTTCCCCTTGGCCTATCATCAGTATGGGCCCCTTATCACTTCCTGAAGACAGAACAGATGAGGGAACAATCCCTCAAAAGAACAGGCAGGCCCTGGTAGGCCAGTCCCCCCAGGAGTCAGCCAGTGGGGTTTATTGCTCCTGCATGGATGGAAAAGGCAAGAAGCAGTGGAACAACCAGCCTGGTCTTGTACTGGCCACAGACCAGCCTGAGCACAGCCCTGCACCTTTGCCCATCCACTGCCAAATGGACTGGAATTTCTGAAGATGACTTAAGAAACAACTGGAAGCAACACAGGAGACAAGCAGCTTAAGCTGCGGTGCGGAATTGCCCTGAGCCTCGTTTGTGGATACATAATTATTCTAGCAATTATATTTTTTCTTAAGCATGTACTTTTGCCTAGCTAAGCTGACGAAAGCATTTCATGCCCTGGCAGTTTTAATTATCTTTGTTTATTCCTTTGGAAATTCCAACATATCCTCTCGTAAACCATATGATGAGAACCACAACTTTGTTCAAAGGAGTGGCAGAAATAATTTACTTGTAAAAATATGTCAGCCTTTTAATATGCTAGAAATAGTTGACACATCATAGTGCCAGCATTCTTACCAGTATATAACCATTTCCTAATAAAATGCAGCTCATAGCATAATATATTACTTTTCAGAAGCCAGAGACAATAGTAGAATTTGAGTGGAGTTACACCAACCCAAGAGCTGAGAGGAAACAAGAGAAAGTGACAGCTAACTCAGAACACAGCATTTTTAGTACTGTATTGGGGGGGGGGGGTCATTGGTGTGCTTTCATTTGGACCTAAATCTGACCTTCTGTTGCGTACTTTGAATGTTCTTCTGTAATTATTGTTATATTTCTTTATTTCATAATAAAAACATTATGCCATACATGATTTAGTGCAACCAGCATATTCCTTTATTAACTAAATCCCCCATATTTCTTTTCTTTCGAATGCACAGAATTAAATACACAAGCATGTTGCATCCTTTTTTCTTTTTTTTTCAGAGTTTAGTCTTGCTCAGAACACAACTACTGAAATCAGTTCCACTTGCGTCTGCAATGGCAAGGAAGAAAAAGCAGAAATAGTCTCAGAGAGGCTGGTTTTCAGCAATAGGTAACACTAAATTTATTGTTAGTTGTTAAAATTGCTCAAATTAAAGTGAGCCTCAGGGAAGTGAGTTTTGGGGTCATTTATATATGGGGGATCTTTGGGATGCAGTACAAATTTGTAACATGGGCTCCCCCCCCCCCACCACCCATGCCATAATTGTATCCCATACTTACAATATCAGGACTCATGAAAGAAACCAATATCTGCTCTGAAGTCTTTCTATTATGGTCCAAAATAGCTCCATGTTTGCTGTTTTTGCTTATAATAACATACCATATGTGTCCATTGAAAGTTGCTGATGGGGGGTGGCAGGGAGGGAAGGATAAAATGTCAGCAGGAAGCAGTGCTTTATTCTCACTATCCCTAGAGTCAAGGTTCCTCTCACAGTGTTCTGCCCTCCAATCTCTGACTTATGCACAAAAACAAAAACCACAAAAACCACGCAGACTGGTAGTTTTAAGAAAGCATATCACACAGACAGGCACGACTCTTGCTGTCTCAAATGATAAGCCCAGACAAACACCTTTTGCTTTAGAAAAGAGTTTGGATCAGGAACTCACCGCTCCGAGGTTGCCTGTTTGTTCTACGGTAGTATTACTTTTCATCGGTGCCAAGGGGCCACTTCTTTCTAAAGAAACACAAGCTTCAGCAGGATGCTGTTTCTCTTCTGATAGTTATCTACCTTGGCCAGCCCCAACTGATTCCATTTTTTTTTTTTAATATCTGCATGTTCAGTTGACATTGCCTGCTTTGGTTCTTACATAAGCAGTACCTAATCAGAAATATAAAGTGCTAATTTTATGAAGTGGTGACAATAAGAATATTTTTCAGCTCCACCTTAGAAGCGTGTTTTCTAGATTTTCCAGTAAGTTAGTGGGAGCTGTTTGGCATACCTAGTTAATTATCCTCCTGGAAAGAATCCTGATATTCCTGTACCTCTTTGGTACGATAAGGAAGCCAAATGATTATTTTTGCTCTATGTTCTGGGAGGTCTGACCAGTGGAAGTTTCTGCTCTGCTTCTCCTCTTCAGTGGCATTCCAAGGACCGCTCTATGGGTCAAAGCCCATGTTTCTGCCTTGGGCCAACCAAAGCTGTGGCCAACACATTTTTTCACAAGGAACAGAGCAAGACTGACTTCCCAGGAAAGGAAATACATTCCACTTCTGACTGTGACAAACTAGGAACCAATCATTATACCCCCCTCACAGCAGCAGTTCATAGGGAAACTGTGTGCTTGGAAATCTAGATGAAGATTATGTCTAGAATTCTATTTAATTAATTAAATGCCCATTTGCTCCTGGACAAATAGTGACAGCTTTGCAGTCCAAGAAGCATGGAAGGTGGCTGCTTCAAAGATCATCTTACGGCACCCCACATGAGAATTCTGCACTAGTTCAAAAGCAGCTCCAGACCTCTGAGATCTTACAACATGGGCAGAGTTTGAGGGTTAAATTACTTTGTTGCTGGCTCAGCTGTGGGTTGCTGTTGTTTCCTTAAATGCTTTGAAAAGTTGTGCTTTTGAGCTGTCCAGTTTTCCCACTGGCAGGAATTCTTGCTTCATCCCCTCTCCCATAGAACTTTGGTTTAGAATATTTCTCCAGGGAACTCCTGTTTCAAGGCAGTTGCTTTTTTAAAAAAAATGTAGCTAACTGATCAGTACTACAGAGGAGGAGGAAAATGACAGAACTCTTCTCAACTTCACTCTTGTTCCCTTTACCTAAGCTACTATACAGCCTGGAAGAGTTGCAAGGATCTATAATCAATCAAGACAGTTCACAACAATTCCAACTGTACACTCTCATTTCTACTAATATAGCAATAAACAGTCATGTTTACAGCTATTATGAAAAGTCCCTGGTTGCAAAAATACCAATACACTATCCTTTAGTCTTCATACTGGCTTTTTAATAGAAACAGAAGGAATGGCACCTTTGCATCTGGTTTAGTATTCTTGCAATTCAAGGCTTCAGATTTCAAACAGCATCTCCTTCATGAACTCCATTAAATGAAAATGGAACTGTGATACCTTTGACATCCAAAACCTCTTGAAGCATTCCTTGAGCAGAAGTTGATGTTATGAACTCTGTCTACTCTGATGAACTGACCTCTTTTAAAGTCTGTCCATGACATTGTAAAAAGGAACGTAAGCCTGTGATACCAGACAGAATACCCCAATAAATCCACTGGAGAACCTAAATAAACCAAACAAAAGATGCTTGGAGAAGAACAGGAAATTGAAAATTCTGAAACAAGTATGAAGGCCTCTAAATAAGTGTGTTAGGTAAAGCAGGCATCTTGATTATATGTCACACAGATACTATAATCAGAGCTTTAACTATATAACCAATTACATTTATCACCAAGATCTACAGCCAAGTAACAAGTAAATACATCAAGGATTTACAGAGTTTCAGAATAGGCATGTTTCAGAAAACAATCCAGAAGCAACCAAACTGTCAAAAGCAGTTCTCTAAGCCAGAGATGCACAATCACTGTTGGGTATGATAGGTAAAAAATTGTTTTACTAATGTTTTGTGTGACTTACACAACTTCCCATTTTTTTCTCAAATGCATTGTACTGTAAATGTAGTAACATATTTCCAGCAGTGAAATACATTTACTGATAATTGCTGATATATGACATAGAGATTAACCAGAAATTATCCACAGTTTTCAATTAATATTCTCAGCAAAATCCAAAAACTGCTGGGTTCCAAAATTGTTTTTAAGTCCTAATATATTGATGCATGGTTTGTTGAAGAAGTCACAACTCCTCATATTTCTATATCACACGTGAAGCTATAAACTCTCATTTACAAATCACAATACCTCAAGCCAAACCTAGATAGATGAATCCAGAGTGAGGACAAATAAGATGAGATGGACAATGTATGTTAACATCTGGCAACTGATACATGAAGCAAGGTAGTAAAGAACAAAATCCAGAGACTTACCAGTTTTTCAATCCAATTTCCTAAATCTCTAAACTGGTCTGAGGTCTGCCGAGACAAAGCACCATTGTATTGCAAACCAGTGATTTTAAAGTTGCCCTTGTAATATGATAACTTTTGATCTCTAAAACCTAAAAAGTAAGATTTGTGTTAAATTAGCAATTCCAGTATTCCACCAGGACCTCCCAAAGAATCTGTGTTACTTATTTTTCTTCACTATTCCTAATCTTGGAGTTGGAAGACCACACAAAACAGGGAGGGGGAGGGCAGTCCTTCTGCCTATATAGCAGAGGAAATTTCATTTCCAGTGGGTATGAGCACAGCTTTCTTTATATTTCTCTTCATTAGTAGCAATTAAAAAAAATCTAAACCTAGGAAATTCTAACTTGCTTTCTTTCAAATGATTGGTAAAGGTAGCAAAATTAATGTTTTAATTGGAAATTTGGATGAACATAATTAGATTTTTTTTAAAATGCTCAGCCAGCATTCCATCGCAAAATATCTTAGGCCATAAAATCCTAGGCCAGAACCCATGTTTTAATCTTTCAAAGATATGTTCAGAAGTTCATGTCAAAGATAAATGGTGGATTCAGCCAACTGTGAGGTTTTTTCTACAGCCTAGGATCATTTGGCTTTCCCTGCAGTAGATTTTCAGAATATGATCCATCATCTCACGTTTTGCAAGCAATGCTGCAGCCTGAGGAAAAGGTCAGCAAGGAAGTCTCTACAGGCTCACAACAGAAACACTTGGAGCAAGTTTTTACTTTCTTCCATGGTGAAGCAAAAATATATCTTTAATTCAGTGCGTGAGGAGAAAGTCTTTTGTTCTGCTCTGTAGCAAGAACATCTGATTGGCTTGGAAAAATAAGCCAAGTTATTTCCATCTTATAAAATCAGGGAAAGCGGAGTTTGCCTCTTTGTAAAATAAAACCAACTACAGATCTGTTCAAAAAGCAGCTCTATAAATTGACCATAAGATGCTTTTTACCATATTGTGAAAAATAAGTCAGGAATCCAACGATGATCGCTGCTGCAATTGTGCTGGCCAAAATGATGACAAGAATTTTCCATGGTTCAAAGTATCTGAGTTTTGTGCTTGCTGGCTGCACTCTGGAAAAGTTAAGATAGTAAACTTTTAAAAATTCACCAAGTGTTTCTTCTCCCTTCGGTATACATCTTACTGAATCAATATACAGTATATCAAACAATCGGAAAGTCATGAAAAGAAGTTCTTGTGGTTTAGTGGATTGTTTTCATCCTCTTTTCATTCTGCTTCTTTTACCTTATGGTAACCTATTTCTATAGTGAATTGTTCTGGAATCCAGAAACAGCACATGAATAGTTGGAATAAGCAAACAAATCAATCAATCAATCAATAAGATGACCTGTAGCCCATTATTGTCCCCCAGCTGAAAATTTAACTGTTGTGAGAATAAAAATCAGTGACAGAGGGATGCGTATGCCAGGATAGCCAATCTGGCACTCCTGGTGTGTATCATCCTGAGCTCCTTGAAGGAGTAACATGTTAATAATCCTATTTACATACTATCCACCCATAAAAAGAGAGAGCACAAAGAGGTTGGGGGAAAACCAAGATCTGAAGAATGGCAAAAGCTCCAGGGTAGAAAAGGACGAGGACCAGAATGCCAAAAGCAGCCCAACAGAAGTATGCTTGAGTGGCTCCAAGTATACCACGTGATGCTATGGGGTGGGACAGGATGGGGAGGAGAAATGGAGTGGAAAGGAATCATGCAAAACTGGCTAACTAGCATCATGAAAATGAACATTCTGCGTAATGCCAACAGTCAGGCGTTTTCGCATCCCTCTTCAGTATTTTGGTCTAGGATTCAATATCAGAAATGTTGGCGAATAATCTCGATATGTCAAGCAATGATGCTGCTGATTGTTTTTGTTTTGCTATTGTCCAGCTTTCAATGCACCCTAAATGGCAGACTTCACTCCTGAGCAATTCAAAATTCACGAGGTCCTGACTTATTAAAAACGTATTGAGATCGGCTCAGGATTCATTCAAATCTGTAAAAGAATGTTTGTTTTGTCCAAAAATGCTGGTTCTATTAAACTATCTTGAAGTTTGCCTGCACTCGATGTAAAAAAACACCTCTAGAAGTCTACTCCATTTCCCCAATGCCATTCTGCCTAATTTAAAGAGCAAGATATGCACATTTTCTATATTTCTATTAATCTGTTCTTTCCAGGCTGTGATGTAAATATTAAACATTTGTAGGTACATTTTGTTCTCTTTTTAAGGGAGAGAACATTTCCCATTTTCAGACATTTTTCTCCTAGTGCTGTAATTGTTTTGCCCTGCATTACTTAGATTACTGTATGTTAGATCTCTAATTAATGTTTCAGTTGAAGTTTATTTGTAGTCAAAGACCAAAGTTTCAAGCATATTACTATCCTAATTAATGTGGGCATGTATTTATTTAAAAGACTTATATGGCTGCCCATCTCAGCATATGTCTCTGAGAGGCTTACAACTTAAAGCACCAACAATAAAAAAATAAAATAATTATAACAACCATCAAAAAAGTACAAAGGCATTAAAGTCCTCCCAACACAGAAATTGTACAAAGCAAGCTCTCTTAAGATCCTAGCCCAAGGCTTGGGGGAACAGCCAGATCTTTAAGGCCTTGTTGAAGGAAGCAGGGACAGCAAAGAAACACAAAAGCCTTAGCAGATAAAAAAGGCAATAAGCAAAATCTCAGCCCTGGAAAAGGTGCCACCTTGATTCCTCATGGTGTAAGAGAGGACAGAGGAAACTTCAGCAGACTTTCAGGATTCTGTTCTTATACTCTGCAAGAATAGAGTTCCAATAATCTGCGGTGTCTGATTCCTGACCTGGTCTACCTCAAAGGGCTGATGCGCCTAACTCAAGGCCAAATTCCCTTGCAATGCTGATTTACCTCCCAACTGGGAACATCTGTTGTCTGTTAAAAGGCAGGTTTTTTTTCTTTTTCAACTTAAATAATTCTTTGTATTGTTTGTAAAAATTAAATTTATATTTTTTACATTATGCATTTGGTTCATTGTTAGCTCCCCAGAGTGCTCAAATTGAATAGAAGGACAGGATATAAATCAAAAAAATAAATCAGCTGACCAGATTACGTGGGCAAATCAATCATGAAGTCATTAACAACATTAGGAACACATTTACCATAATGAATAACATTTATCTGCCAATTAAAAGAAATTACCTTAGACAAGGGACTATCTCATATTTGACAGTTCTGCTTAGAAAGTCAGCTATTCTGCCAGGAATTTCAATAGTTCTTAATTCTTAATATACTGCTTAAATTATTGTTGAGAATAGAAATTAGGGCTTTTTGTATATAACTCAGAATACATCTATAAATGAAGTAAGTGTCATTACCATCCTTTTATGGACAGGAAATCTTTACTTTGACATCTACAGTGAGAGAAATACTTCAGTTGAGAATGAAATTTTCCTATCTACTTTATGTCTTAAAAATGTCAAGAATTCCACTGTTTCCTTGGAATACTTACATTAATTGTTAAAGATACAAATTAATTCCTCTGTAAATCTAAACTCTGCATATATTATTCTCTAATCCATTAGAATAAGAAATTAATTTCTGGTATAGAAAATTAAGGTGTCATTATCTGTAATAAATCAAACCTGATTCCCACCAACACAAGGTTCAAATTTGTTTATAAGGATGTTCAGACTAACAACTTATTGCTTGAAAATGCCATATTCCTATTCCACCTTTCTGAGAAATATATGGCTGGGGTTTTAGTTTGAACAAATGAAGGGGAATGCTCTCGCCTCCCTAAAACTCGTGGGAGTATTGTCTCAAAAAAATTACAGAACTTCCAAAAATATCCTGGGGGAGCATCTGTGCAAGTCTGAGTCCTTATACCAAATGCTCTCAGCTGAAAACATATGGTCTAGAGCAGTGTTTCTCAACCTTCGCAACTTTAAGATGTGTGGACTTCAACTCCCAGAATTCCCCAGCCCCATGCTAGCTGGGGAATTTTGGGAGTTGAAGTCCAAACATCTTAAAGTTGTGAAGGTTGAGAAACACAGGTCTAGCGGTTTGTTTAAAAACAAAACAAGTCAATGCACTTCCTTCATATTTCATCACATAGTCTGCTTTTAAGCAAGTGTTCTGCAACATTGTGAGGTGAGCAAGGGAAGGGTGTGGGGGCCTGCTCTATTTGACAGGTTTCTGTTAGCTACTTTTCCTGCTATGCAACACTTGGCTGCTGCTGTAACTTAGTCATTTTTTTCACCCACTCACTAAGGGCCAGATTGGTACAAGTTACACGGCTTTATCAGCTACACCCATATGCTGGGTAAAAATACTGCCCTTTTTATGATTGGGAGGCTATGAACCCTTCCCTCTAAGAGGCACAAGGTCTGCCTGGATTTCTAGTCCCTGTGCTGGAATAGCTGTAGTTTCAAGATTTCTTAGAAAGGGGAGAAAAGCACATTTACTTATGGCCAAGTACAGTTTTTAAGAAGTCGGGGAGATTTTTAAAAATGTGTAGTGAGGCAGAAAAGCAGCTTTGCTCCTTGTTTGTCTGGTATCTGAACTACAAGCAGGCACGACAACAAACCGAACAAAAATCTCTGCAGGCTGCGTTCTTTGTACTCTTGTTATTTTTGCTGGTTAGCACCACTAATCATTTCAAGAAATTCAGCCATATAGCCAAGTCTTCAGGAAAGCATGTTTTACAGGAAGAAAAACTAAACTGACTGCTTCTTCCCTCCCTCAAAACTGTTGTGCTTTTGAAAAATTGGGGCAGACAAACCTTCCAGTGTGTAGCTTGCACCTCTGCACCATCTGTGTGTGCCAAGTTCATATCTGCATTTTCCGTCTTCATGCAATTGTCAAAAGCCTGGATTGTAGTAGCTCTCAAGAAGCTTATATGACTTCCCCTCACAGAAACGGTCACACAAGTGAACTACAACTACTAAGCAAAGCTGTTTGAGTGTAAAATCCAGGAACAACAAGTTTTTGCCCTGTGATTCCCCTTGCAGTGAGTAGCTACCATGCTTCTTTCAGTGACGCTTCTGCAGCAGGAGTCCTGGTGGATTCTGCTCATCTGCTCTACAGATGTAACAGCTCAATCTCCCTTTGAGATGCTATTACTACATTTACAATTACGTTCTTATTAAAGATGCATACTCTAGGCACTGATTCTTCTCAGAGATGACAAACATCTCTTTTATATTGATCTGCACAGTCATAGCCCATGATTCCCTCTAACCCAAAGATTCCCTATCTTTGGAGGATATGTGATTGGAGACAGGCTCTTAATTAAGGTGGAAGTCAATCTAAACACTGTGCTGTAGGCTAGCTGTTGGTTTAGGTTATTGTCCTGATGGGCTGTGACAGCAGCCTGATTCTGTCATTTGTTAATCACATAACAACCGCACAGCTTCATTATTCAAAGCCACACTTCTAGGAGCTTTACCTATGATTGCTAATCAAGAGCTGCTAAACACCAGTGATCTAGGAGGGCCTAAGGTTGAGTTTTCTCTTTTGCTGTTTTTTTCACAAGCAGGAGCTTCTCCCTGCAGGTCTTTAACCTACTCCCCTCCAACTGACATGTTATCTAGCCTGTTAGATCCAGTTCATGCAAACCAGTTGACAGGCTGGGGTGGGAGGGCTCTTTCTGGGCTTCTTCCTGAGGAGTGTCATGCTGTGCCTGGTTAGCAGTTGTCCCAAATTTTCATCAGAACTGGTTGCTGCTAATTTAAATACTCTCTCTGCTTCCATCTCAATCTTGCCTTTATTTTAGCAGGTACTAAACACTAGATGCATTAGAATATCCACAACTTTTGTGGATCTGTGGGTCTGGATGGGGTGCAATGGGCTTCAACTCAACCCAGGCAAGACTGAGTGGCTCTGGGTATTTAGACCTTCTAGAGACAAGGCTTTTCCATCTTTGGTCCTGGGTGGGGTAGCACTGCCCAGACAGACCTGGTACACAATCTGGGGGTCCTCATGGACTCACAGCTCCTGCTTGAAAAGCAACTGGCAAACATGGTTGGAGGATCTTTGCACACCTCCAGGTGATGCACCAGTTGCATCCATTCCTGGATCAGGAGGCTCTGCTCAGAGTCACCCACACCCTCATAACCTCTCACTTGGACTGCTGCAACACGCTCTCCATGGGGCTGCCCTTGAAGAGCATTCAGAAGCTTCAACGGATACAGAATGTGGCTGCATGGGTAGTAAACGGTACTGGATATGCGACATATATAACACCACTACTGCGTGAGCTGCATTGGTTGCTGGTGTATTTCTGGGTGCAATTCAAGGTGCTGGTTGTCACCTTTAAAGCCCTGCATGGCTTGGGACCAGGTTACGTAAGGGACCATCTTTTCCCAATAGTTTCTACCTGTCCAATTCAGTCCAGCAGGTTGGGCATGCTGCAGGTCCCGTTAGCCAAGGAATGTTGGCTGGCAGGGACCGGGAGACGTGCCTTCTCTACTGCAGCCCCTGCCCTCTGGAACATCCTCCCTTCAGAGATTAGGATGGCCCCGACCCTGTTGGCCTTCTGTAAGGCTTTAAAGACCTGGCTATGTCCTCGGGCATGGGGCCCCGAATGTGTTAAGGGCCCTGTCTCTTGGCTATATCAATAGTTATTATGATAGTTTTCTTGGCTGCTGTATATATTTATTTTTGTATTTTTGTATTGTTTTAGAATTGTTCGCTGCCCAGAGTCACTTGGTTGAGACGGGCGGCTATAGAAATTAAATAAATAAATAAATTTTTCTTCTAGCATCAATGCATTTATTTTTAAGAACAAGAATACTAGTTTCCTTCCCTCAGTCTCATTGTTTCTATATTTGATCGTATAGAATTGAACATTTTTCCTTTCACAGCCATTATTTGAACTTAACACTCCTTTGCCTGCTACAAGTCCAATTTTAAGAATATCACGGGAATGTCATTTACTTCCAGAATCAAAACTGCAGTCTAATCATTCTTGGGTAATAGTTCTAGCCATAAATAATGTGAATGCCCAGGAGTAAACAGAAGACTGCTTCTATACATGTGCAGACAGCTTTTCTGTTAACGTTTGATATTTCTCTGCTTGAGATTAGAAGTTCAATAATTTCACTTCCAGGCAAATTTAAACACTTAAATGTATTAAGTGGTGTAAATCTCACAGATTACTTAGCATGAAGGATTAATTCCTCATTTTCATTCCAGGCAATTTGTGAAGCCAAAAGCACTGTATGTACAAGGAGAAATTATCACTTTTTCTTTTAGACTTTATTCTGAAAATATTGATTCAGGAACCAACCTAATTAAGTCAGTCCCATATTTTATATTCCCTTCTTTTTCTGCTGCTGATAGCCACCAAGCACTACCAAACTGATACTGTAGCAAACTCTATCTTATTTTTTTAAGCTGTAAATCTTTCTTACCTTATTCAGATAAGATCTATTTTTTTAAAAAAAAAACCTAAGACCTTGCAAATAATCTCCTTTTGTTATATTATTGATCAAAATAGAATATAGTCAGTAACTGTAATAAGTCAGTAATGTTAATCAGGATAAATCCAATTAAAGATATTTGAATCACAATAAAAGAATGAGTAAATCCTCCCACC
This sequence comes from Liasis olivaceus, assembly GCA_030867105.1. Lineage (NCBI taxonomy): Eukaryota > Metazoa > Chordata > Lepidosauria > Squamata > Pythonidae > Liasis > Liasis olivaceus. Next base: position 66,247,060 of record CM061351.1, read on the forward strand.
ATGTTTTCCAACAGAATGCCTGTGCTTTAAAAAAGAAATCAGTAATTCAATAGGGAACACCTAGAATGCGCAATTACATTCTTGCAATATAGAAAAAGGTTGAGTTCTGTACTTTTTCTCCTTAGTTAGATATTGATGGAGAAAGAGATGCATTTTAATGCAAGGAATGTGCAAAGGAAAAAGGATGAGTGAGCACATCTCTTAGTAGATATCCTAGTAAGATTTTGCAGTGTTGTTGCAACCAGCATTCTTCAGAAGAATCCCCAATTCAAATCAAGCTCATATTACTTACCTCTGAAAGCCCCAAGGCCCATGATGGTAGCTTGGGTAGCCTGTGTGGGTTCCTAAACCAGTCTGGACAAAATCAGGAACACAACGAGAGTGCTGCTGAAATACATAGTTCTTATTCTGTCTGGTTTGACAGACAGGGTAGACTGCTAATGGAAAAACCTTCATTGCGATATCTGTGGTACAACACCCAGCAGTGTGTAGAAATGCAAAATGTGGGTGAGACAAGGAGCAAATTAAAGTACAAGAAGGATGTCAGCATGGAGAAAATTATAGGACTCTAGGCTTCTGATAAGCAGAATAGGAATTCCCACATAGCCATAGAAGAAATCAATCAAGCCAGCCATAAATCAGTAGTCTTGGCCTTTTCCAGAAAGATTTCTAGTTTTTATAAATATGCCAGCACACTTTGTCCTGATGGCTAGCACCTTCTAATGATATTTTCCTTCATAGTTGCTTGCTGCCATTCTTTCTTTAAAATCAGCCCACAGCAGCCAGATGGAATAACTGATTAATAAAATAGTGATGTAGTGACTGTCCTCCAGCTGCTCACTGCTCCACAGGCATCCCTCACTTTTGTGTCATTAATATCGTGGTTATATGAATCTAATCTCCAATTATGTGTTGTGCTCTACAGAACCTCCCATGGGAGGTGCTTCCCATTCCAAAACCCAACCTTCTATTGTCTAATCTTTCTTTTCTCAATAAAAGAGATTATTTCCAGTGAACCACTTACCAGAAGCCATCCTTGTGATAACCTTACAAAGTAAAGATTGGCCACTGGAGATCCCAGGATTCTCTAAGAAGTGCTTGCTATCCTTTCAAATGGCAAGATACATTTAAGCAAAATGTATAACAATTCACTTTACTGAGGTAGATGGTGATGGGAACTTTGGTTCTCCTTTCCAGTCTGATATCCCATGTAGTTACCTCCTATAATGTTTTCAGATCTCATGGCCTGAGCTAACATTACAGGAATTTATTCTTCAAGAAAAATGGCAATTGCAAAGGAAACAGAGAGCCAGGTACCTTTCTGCTTGACATGAGGGTTTTCACTACCTGCCCTGTCAACCCATTTCTAGTATGTTCTTGGCCATTACCTGCTAAATACTGACTGCTGCCCTCATCAGTTGCCAGTTGGCTCTGTTCCTGGGTCTCTGACTTTATATTTCCTCCTCAAAACAACTTATCCCTCCCTTGAACAGCCTCCCATATAATCAATTGGCAATTAAGACATTAAGGTGGCAGGTGGTGATGTTGAAGAGAGAATAGGAATTTCTTGTTAGTCTGCAATCCTTCATTTAATTATATTACTTAGAAACAACTGAGGAGGACTTACTGGAAATTTGTTAGGATTCATAGGAGTCAAAAGCCAAGAATCTACCTGTCAAACTATATCCAGATGTGCATTTTTTAAAAGTGGGAATTTCCACTCTATCGAACAGGTGTATGAAGGCAAGGGAACATGACTGGTTTGTGATAAAGAACCTGTCCAATTTCAAAGGTTACCATTCCTTTTCTCATAATCTCCAGATAATTATAACTTCCTTTGGATTGCCTGAAGCTTTGATACTATTGTTTCAACAGTTACCTTTTACCATTGCAGATAGATGAACCAAAATGGCAGATCAAGCCAGAAGCCAATAAGGCATATCATTTCATATACGTCTGCAGAATCTGTGAAATCATCAACCACCTTTCTCTTAAAACTACAGATAGTCCTCAACTTACAGCCATTCATTCAGTGACTATTCAAAGTTATGATGGTGCTGAAAAAGAAAACTTATGACTGGTCCTCGAAGTTGTGGCTGTCTCAGCACCCCCACAGTCATGTGATCGTAAATATAAATTGAAGTGATATGCCAATGATATTCTTGATAATTATGCAATGTCATTACCAAATCTTTTTGAAGTTATAGTTCAAGGTAGTTTATATTTCAATTGCATTTTTAACTGGAATGGTCTAATTTATTATATTTGGGATCCACTCTACGTTAGGAGATTAGGATTTACAATTTGTGCAATTCTATAAAATACCTTAGTTTACATCTTTCTCAAAGTATATCACAGTATGTTGAATTAAATATGTGCAAATGTTATACCTGCTGAGGTTCAATTTCAGCAGGTATAACTCAATGGTTAAAACTCCCATTAAGTCTTTGGGGTAAAATTAATGTTATTAAAATGGAGTTTACATGGAGATTAATGTATATTTTAAGAGGGATTCCAGTGTTTATTCCTAATAGATATTTCACACAGATAAGTTAATGAGAATTTCTAGGGCAGGCTAAAGCCCCTAGAATATTTCTACCTAAATTGCAGTTACCTTACAAGGACAGCAGCTTTAACCTACCAAATTTCTCATTCTAACAACTGGACTTGTAGTTACCACATCTTCCTTGATGTTTTAAATTATTAATCTTCTTTTTTGTCTTTACAAAAGATATATATCTTTTTTTCTCATATGAGAAACTGAAGGTGACTATGTATAACCATGCAAGAATTAAGAGAAAATAAAATATTACATTACATACAGTAATTAAAAAGTTGCCTTCAGGAAAAAAAAAATCTTATAACCTGGGATATTCTTATGGGGGGATAGGCAGGCTCCTCCCCCACCCCCTTGCTTCAGTTTACATGTGATTTTTCTTTTATCAGAAGACACCAATATATTTGGTCAGTTGACTGTTGTTGTACACTAAATTACAGTAGTTATAAATTAATGAGCCATTATGATAAAGGTAGAACTAAATACTATAAGGAACATTGGATTATCATGCATAGTGCGAATTTCCATTCTCTTCTCCTACCATTTTATGATAGTCTTACACCATATGTTTTCCCACCCGGTGATAAGCAATAACTGACAAGGAAGGAAAACACACATAATAATATTTATGCTAATTGTTTGAGTGGGAGGGGAAAGAACAATGCAAGGCTTCAGTTTTAGGTGACAGCCCCATGTTTATTTTAATACTGAATTCAATCTCATACAAGTCAGAATCACAAATCACAAACTACAGCATCTCTGCATTGTAATTCCACATTTATTCACTTCACTTTGATCTTTGTTGACTATCTCTCTCCTTGACTGGGACTCCCTCCCCAAAATTTGAAAGTCCATGTTATAAATACCTATTAACTTGCAGTGCTTAAAATAAATGTAGAGAAATCATTTTATTATAATCCCATGTTGCAGATGAGATGTTAACTTGCTTAAGACAATTTAATAAGATCATGTCAAACTGGCAGAGGTGAGTTGTGACCCAGGTATCTCCTTATCCATAGCTTAATCTCTAAAATGGTACAGCACTCTGCCCATTGAGAAACAATAGTAAAGGCAGTTTAGAAGAACAGATCAAAATGACACTCAGAAGATCAGTTAGCAATAATAGTATCTTAATTCATTTTAAAATATAACAGCCCAGTTCTATTCATATTTGTTCAGAAATCCCACTGAGGTCAGTGGAATTTATGCCCAGATAAAGAGACATAGTATTGCATCTTACATTCTTCTGGTGAGGAGCCCAGTGATCACTTTAGATGTGCGGGCCAATAAAAAATGTTGCATCTCTTTCCAATTGCTTTGCTTCCTTGTTTAGATGGGCATTTTCCCCCAACATAGTAAAAGAGGCCATCATCGTTTGTCATTTAGTTAAACAGTCAATATACAGGTAGTCCTCGTTTAGCAACCATAACTGGGACCGGCAACTCAGTCATTAAGCAAAGTGGTCACTAAATGAAACCGCAACTGTGCTTATGATCTTACTTCAGCTTTCTTTTGCCTACAAGGATTGGTTGTAAAGTTACTTTTTCATCACCATCATAACTGGTCACTAAATGAGGCAGTTGCTAAACAAGGACTACCTGTATATTACTGTTACAATACTGGGATGGATAGATGGCAGATAGACAATACTGAATGTGAATTGTAGTATGAAAAAGAGGCAAGATGATCAAGGCAAAGAACATAATTGTGAGGCACGCTGAGATGAAGTTCCAGGTGGCTTTATATTAGGTAATCTTCCAAAGCCTGATTACTGATTGATTTTCTCCTGTAATTTGATGGATCTCATTAGGAAATCAGCATATGATCCATATGCCATTAATTCAGAAATCTCTCAACAAATAATGTTCTAGTAACTGACACTTTACTTTCTACTTAAACTGTTTCTTCTGTGGTATGCACACTATTGCCTACATCTTTTTAAAAGATTTTATTTTAAATGAAACACTAAACAATTCAATGCCACTTGATGGCAGTAAAGTCCTTTAGCATTTTTGTAAAAACTAAGCTTTGTGTTGTAGCCTCGCAATAGGTCTGCTTTATAACAAACAATATTCACAATGCAACCTTAATAAGAAGTAATAAAATTTTGCAAAGAGTATTCCATTATATTCTAACTTCCATATATTACCATTTCAAGATTATTGTTACTAGGAATAATTAAATATTATTTTTATATGACCCTAGGGGTGAAACTTTTGTACACTAAATACCAGAGAGGCATTTGGCATGTAATAGAAGAGTATACATATATTTGAAGAGCAGTAGAAATTTCAAAGAATATTAAGCAAAGTTTTATTAGAAATGCTCTTGTGATCCAAACTTTATTTTGTAATAAACGTTTGTAGATATTATTCCTGCATCAGGTGCAAGGCAAACTCTTAGATAAACTCAATCAGCTTGCCCTTCCTTCCTTCCTTCCTGTGAGAACCTTTAATCTCATGATGCAATATTATTTCCACTGAACAGTGTCTCACACAGTTCACTTCTATTCATTCAAAACAGTCTTGGGAAGAAGTTGAATTTGCAATAATTAGTGCCTGTAATCATATGAAAGGAGTTCTTGAAGTTAGGAAATGGACTGAACATGCTGGGAGATGGAGATAAACATGGAGATAAAGACTCAGTAACAACAGGAACCTGTTGCCTTCTGGATATTGTTGGGTTTCAGCTTCCATCACCCCTGGTAGCAAGCCAACCAGAGATGCGAAAATGTATTTTTGTTAGAAGATAAGAAATGAACTGGGTGGAAGAATGTTGACTGTTAGAGGCTAGTAAGACAGGAAGTTGTTGGAGAAATAAGGCTATTGGGAAAAAAAAAAAAAACCTCTTAATGATTATCTTGCACCAAATAACTTACCCAAATACTGTATTTCTGCCAGTTTTGGTAGAGGGAAGAGTAAGACAAGAAAGAACAACATTGGTGGATATTTTTATTACCTCTCTGTACTAGAAGAAATTCTGGTTTGTGTGTCTGAGTGTCTCTGTGCATATGATTGTTCATATACCATATTCAATGAAGAGCAGAAATTTCAATTTTTCTTTTACTTACCAAAAAATGTTGTCACTGTGTCAAGAGGCAGATGATAGATGGCTAGGAACAATCAAGTAGCATTTCTCTTTCCCACAGAAAGTCTCAGTCTAAGACTAATGTTCTTCCCAGGAGCTTCCTTGGTATTAGAACAAATTAGGTTGCCCCACCAATTTTTCAATAATGATTCTTACTTATAAAAAGCTAACTCAGGGCAGCTTTTCTTAGTGTGGTGCCCTTCAGATATTCCAGAGCTCCAGTCATCCCTGCTATAATCAGTAGAACACCAAATTTGGGAAACCTCACATACTGTGGTTCTCATAAACAGGTAGTCCTCGCTTAATGACCACTCATTTATCAACCATTCAAAGTTACGATGGCACTAAAAAAAGTTACTCATGACCAGTGCCTGAAGTTGCAATCATTACAGCATCCTGGGGTCATGTGATTGCCATTTATGACTTTCCCAGCCAGCTTCCAGCAAGCAAAATCAATGGCAAACCGATGATTCGCTTAATGATCACAGTGATTCACTTAACAACTGCTGCAAAAAAGGTCATAAATCAGGTCTGGTCATGTGATGATTCGCTTAATGACCACATTGCTTAGTGACCTAAATTCCAGTCCCAATTCTGGTTGTTAAGCAAGGACTACCTCTAGTCCCAAAATCAATAATTAGCAATGATAACAAAGAAAATAGCTAGATCTAAGCACTACAGTTTTAAAAAATCAAAGTAAAACACTTAGTGCTATTCAGTCTTGGTTTCAGCAAGATCATCAGAACTATAGGCCTGAATTGCAAAAAGAGTTGATAGGAGATAACAAAAGAGGAGATAAGAAAGGTAGAGATAATGACAGCTGTTACAAGATATTTTGAGAAGCCATATTACAAGCCATATTATTCAAAACGTCTCTTGAAAGTAAACAATTGCTTTTCCAATCACATAATCCAATGCCTGGGGCATTAATTAATTCCAGAATTATTCCAAATATTCAGATAGAACAATGACTGTAAATCATTTCATTTCATTATTATTTCATTATTATTTTATTCTATTCTATTTTATTTTATTTTATTTTGTTTTATTTTAATAGCCGTCCATCTGACTTACCTAGTGAAGTGGTGAGTTCCCTACCCTGAATGGCTTCAAGCAGAGGCTAGATGTCGTGCCTGGGATACTTTAACCCCTGCTTTGAGCAGGAGTTGACTTCGGTGCAACTCTGTGATTCTATTTGCTGTCATCATTTATATTGCATCAACTCAGAGATAAAATTATTAATAATAACACTTCTCATCTGTAAAATGCCTTATGTTATTCAAAGAGTTTCATCTCCTTAATCCCTGAAAATTTTCCCACAGCAATTGTCTAATCAGGAGAATTACAAGACAACTGTATCTTTAAGTTATCAGCTAAATTTGTGGCTGAAGTAATATTTAAGGACATAAAAAAAGGCTCTGTTAGATGAGGCAAAGGGCTCATTTAGTCAAATATTTTGTGTCATTCAGTGACCTGCCAGCAGGGATGTCCACAGGGTGGTTAAAAAGTCAAGATGCTGTCTGTGGCCCTGCCCCTTTTTTATATGCATCACATAATATGGGCCGCATGATGATTTATGTAAGAAGGGCTTTGATCACATGGTTGTGGCTGCTATCTTAACTGTTTCCCCCCACCTCTGCAGAATTCCTTACCTTCCTAAATATTTGGGGATGGGGTAAATTAGAGCTTTCAGAATATTATTAACACGGTGCCACTTATTTCTACTGAAATGCAGCAGAAATAACATGGTGCCACATGGCATCATCTTATTTCTGCTGCATTTTTAAAGCTTTGGGTCTTGTTAAGCTTATGAGTTTAACATACCTGAGAGAGCTTCTTGCTGGCTTTGCAACTGAAATATTTGTGGAGTCCTTGGGGTTCTCTGAGCTTGGTTCTTTTCTTGCAAACGTTTCATTACCCGGCTGGGTAACATCTTCAGTGCTAAAATGGGATGGGGTTTGCTCTCTATTTATGTACTGTGGCCTGTCTTGCCAGTGCTGGTGAGGGTGGGGGTTTTGTTTTGCTCCTCTGGTAGTTCTTTGATTGGCACCTGTTTGCTGCTTGATTGTGTGCCTGGTGGTAACCTTTGCTTATCTGGGTGATGATTGCTGGTGATTGATTGCTGGTGAGGCAATCTTCTGGTCTTTTGTCTCTTTTGAATTGTATGTAGATGCTGTTAATCTCTATGTGTCTGTTAATTGCTGCCTTGTCTGAATACCAGGCTTCCAAGAATTCTCTTGCATATTTGGATTTAGCTTGATCTAAAATGCTGACCATTTCCCAGTTAAAACTATCGTTGAGTCTGTCCATGTGTTGTGACTCCAACCCTGAGCTACACATATTCACCTCTATTGGTACTGAAATATTTATTAGTTAAGGCTTCTGACCCTACTGCTATTCTGTCTTCTCCATTTTTAAGATAATTGTTGTTGTTCAGTCGTTAAGTCGTGTCCGACTCTTCGTGACCCCATGAACCATATTGCGCCAGGCCTTCCTGTCCTTCACTGCCTCCCTGAGTTTGCTCAGTTTCATGCTCATTGCTTCAGTGATGCTATCTAACCATCTCATCCTCTGCCGTCCTCTTCTCCTTTTGCCTTCAATCTTTCCCAGCATCAGGGTCTTTTCCAAAGAGTCCTCTCTTCGCATTAGGTGACCAAAGTATCTGAGCTTGAGCTTCATTATCAATCCTTCCAATGAGCAATCAGGGTTGATTTCCTTTAAGATTGACTGGTTTGACCTCCTAGCAGTCCAGGGGACTCTTGAGGTGGCAGGGTACAAATAGTCCTAAATTATTTGTAACTTCATTCTGATCTTTACACTACATTTTGGTACATTTTTGGGTTATGTAGTCCTATCCTATATTTTTGGGTTATGTAGTCCTCACTAGTAACCAAGTAGTGAACCTCTTCTCTGGAAGTGTTTTCTTTTAGCTAGAGGCTTTGCAGTGATAAGTCTCGGAAGCAAATATGAGAAGAAGTCTTTTGTTATATCCTATATTTTGTATGAAACTGGTATTTTGTGAAGTTTTACATTTTAAATGTAACTCTCTGTAACTTTCCTTTCTGCTGATGCTGAGTGCTCTTATCTCCCTCCCTCCTCAGATAGCAATGCTCTAGACAGCAAGGCCGAAATGTACCCAAAACAAGGTACAACCGGTGAAGACAAGGACTTGTGGTTTAGCTACCAGCAATTGACCAAATTTGGAGTACGGAAGGCATGGGGAGGGCACTGAGGGGGGGATTGGGGAGAAACGGCTCTTGTAATGATAAAAAGGCTTGCTGAACTCCTTTTCGGGGTTCAGTTCTTTGCAGGGACCTGCGAGTCCAAACTGAACCTTTGCGCAAATAAAGCTTCTCCCTGAATGACCCAGTGAGAGTCTCGTCATCAATAAATGTTGCGTTGCTCCCACCCGTAACATTTCTGGCGACCCAGATGGGACTCTCCCGGCCCTTTGAGCAGGACCAGTGGAACTCCTGAGACTCAGCGACGCCCGGCGGCTCGACGCAACCAGCGCTGGCAGGACCCTTGACTCCTGTGCCTCGGGACCAGTGGACGCCGCAGAGAGCAGGGAGCCTTCCCCTGGATCCAAGGACCCATTCACGGTGACGAGCAGAGGAGTGAGTGGACGGCTGGCCGGAGGAACAGAGGAGTGAGTGGGCCGACTAGCGACCAGACCAGGCGAGTATACTCAGTGGGGAATACCCGTCATAACCGGTGAGACGGAAGAGGAGGAAAAGCGCATCCTCCTGGGGGTGAAGGGCCCAAGAGTGGGTGCCTTCTAGGATTGTGTGGGTGGTTAAACAGTCGCAGTTCCTATTGGTGACCGTTGAGTGTCCGGCACCATAGGTCGGCTGTAGTGTATAGGCAAGTGGGTTGGGAACATCCCTTCTCCTAAAGGAGTAAGGGATTGGAAATCTGGCACGCTCCGTAGCAGGGATTGGTCTTTAAAAGGAAGAGCCAGCGTTTGCTGGGAGACCAAGGCAGGAGGGGACAGGTCCTTTAAAAGGAGGCCAGCGAGTGCTGGGAGGACTGTCTCGCCGTTTCCCTGAGCCGGACCGAGCCTGACAGGAGAACCCCTTGCCAAAGTCTAACATCAGGTACACGTTAGGAGACCCACACCATGGGGAACACAGGAAGCAAAGTTACCCCTCTGTCGTGCATGCTGAAAAACTTTAAAGCTGCCTTCAGTGGCGACTATGGGGATCCCAGGTGCGACCCTGGTACCCTGAAGATATTCTGTAAGCAAGAATGGCCAACGTTTGGAGTCAACTGGCCTGAAGAAGGGACATTTGATTGGCTAATAGTAAATGCAGTATACAACAAAGTCCGCCAAGACGGCCATTGGGATCAGTATCCCTACATTGACCAGTGGCGATGGGCCGTGAAGACCCGCCCAGGATGGTTGATTAAATGCGCCTGTGAGGCCGGCGCTGGGCCAGTTAAAGTTTGCCTGGCCGGAGTGGGACCAGTTCCAAAACCCACAGCAAAAGAAGTCTTTGAGAAATTAAAAGCCAAGGATAAACAACAGCCACTCTACCCTATTTTGATGGACTCCAGTCCAATTGAAGATGAGATGCCCCCTCCCTATCAGGGCCCCCGAGGACGGCCTAGGATGAAGGAGGAAGAGGTCATGGAAGAAGTAGGAGGCCCTTCGGCTCCCCCTCCAGAACCCCCTGTGGCTTCCCGTACTCGGAGCCATGATCCCCCCTCATTGATGGCACCCTTGCGTGCAGTCCAGACAAGGGAGGCTGGGGAGGAAGGAGGCCAGTCAGTCATCACCTCTATCTTCCAGTATACTCCTTTCACCACAACTGATTTATTAAACTGGAGGCAACACTATGGCCCCTTCTCTGAGAAACCACGAGAGGTTTGCGACCTTCTCGAAACTGTTATGCATACCCACCTCCCTACATGGGAAGATATCCAACAGCTCCTGAATACCCTCCTCACCCCTGAGGATCGGGAAAAAGTCAGGTCCGCAAAAGAAAATCTATTAAAAGAAATGTACCCTCTGGATACCCCCGACCAGAGAGATCAGAGGCAGCGAAGAAAGGCAGATGAAAACCCAGGGTGGGATCCAAACAACCCGGAGGGACAGACACACCTCCATGACTACCGCACCCTCATGATGAGAGCCTTGCGGGTGGCAGGAAAGCCCCCTGTCAACTTTGCAAAAGCTGCCTCCATAACCCAGGGTCCCGACGAAAGCCCAGAGGCATTCTTGGACCGACTAGTGACTGCGTACGAACAGTATGCTAGCATTAACCTGCGTGCTGCAGACCATAGGATGATGCTAAATGAGAAGTTTATCTCACAAAGCACCCCAGACATTCGCTTAAAACTCCAGCGTCTGGATGGTGCCCTAGGAAAGAACATCGGGGAGTTGGTGGAGATAGCCAAGCGGGTGTTTGTTAACCGACCCCAACTGGCAGAAAAGCAGAAACAGGAAGATATGTCCCGCCAGGCGAACCTCTTGGCAGCTGCTCTGCAGGTTCATCCCCGTGGGGCAGGGCGGCCTCGTAATCCCAAGCAAGGTGCTTGCTTCCAGTGTGGCAATCCAGACCACTGGAAGGCTGAGTGTCCCCAGGGAAGGGGATGTGCCAATTGTGGCGAAAAGGGACATTGGAAGAGGGAGTGTCCACACCCACTCAGGCACTTTGAAAGAAGACCCCGTGCAGCACCCCGGCCACCACGCAGCCGAGTAGCCATGAGCCAGGAACAATGAAGAGGACCGGGTTGCAGGGACCCACCCCCCGAACCCATCGTTACCCTCAGGGTGGGCGAGACGACCGTCCCGTTCCTGGTAGACACAGGAGCCGGTGTCTCGGTACTGAACCAGAAAATGGGACCCCTTGGATCTGAAACCATGATAGTGCAGGGAATCCAAGGAAGGAGCACTGAACTTCCATTTACCAAGCCCCTTGAATGTGCCCTAAAAGGAGGAATGGTCCAACTGCATGAGTTTCTATACATGCCCCAATGCCCAGTATCCCTCATGGGAAGAGACCTCCTAATGAAGATGGGAGCTACCATCTCCCTCACGCCTGAAGGGACCAAGGTTGAAGTCCGCAGTAGACCCCAGGAAGCATGGCGTGTTTCTCTTGCCAGACCCACAGAACCTCCCAACGATGACTGGCGACAATTCAAAGTTCCTGGACTGTGGGCCGAGGACAACCCTCCTGGGTTTGCCGCCCACCAAGCCCCTATTATAGTCAAGCCTAAGCCCTTTGCTACCCCAGTTCGGGTGAAGCAACGGTACTACCCTCCAGAAGTGGTGCGTTCAATCCAAAAGCTGCTAGAGAAGTTCTTAAATGCCGGAATTGTGGTCCCAGTAAGTTCCCCATGGAACACAGCAATACTTCCCATCAAGAAGCCTGATGGGTCCTACCGGCCGGTTCAAGACCTGCGCCCGGTGAATGATGCCATAGAGACATTGCACCCAGTAGTACCAAATCCATACACTTTGTTGAGTGGCATCCCCAAGACGGCCACCCACTTCAGCGTTATAGATCTTAAAGATGCCTTCTTTACTATTCCTTTGCATAAAGACAGTCAGCCACTGTTTGCCTTTGAATGGGAGGACCCAAAGGCTGGGCGGCGCCATCAGTTCACTTGGACCCGACTTCCACAAGGGTTCAAGAACTCACCAACTTTGTTTGGCACAGCCCTGAGTGAGGATCTGAAAGAGTTCCACCCTGTACGTGTTGAGGATGTCCTCCTCCAGTATGTTGACGATGTTCTCGTCACTGGCAAAGATGCCCTGGACTGTTGGGAAAACACTCACTGGCTCTTGCAGCTGCTCTGTGCCAAGGGTTATCGAGCCTCCCGTACCAAGGCTCAGTTAGTCAAAGCTGAGGTGCGCTACTTGGGCTATGTCATTTCTAATGGACAGCGGCAGCTAGGAACTGAAAGACGAGATCTGATAGCCCGCACCCCAGTCCCCAAGACCCGACCACAACTGAGAACTTTTCTAGGAATGGCTGGCTTCTGCCGCTTGTGGATCCCAAATTTCTCTGCTATTTCAGCCCCTTTGTATCAAGCAACAAAAGGGGGGAATAGGGAACCATTCATTTGGGGCCCTGAACAACAACAGGCTTTTGAGAAATTAAAGACTTTGTTACAGGAGGCACCTGCTTTGGGCCTCCCAGACCAAGACAAACCTTTCACCCTATATGTGGATGCCCGCGAAAACTGTGCAGTGGGAGTCCTGACTCAAGATGTGGGTTCCTGGCCCCGACCAGTAGCATACCTCTCTAAACAGCTTGATGGGCCGGCTAAGGGCTGGCCACATTGCTTAAAGTTGGTAGCAGCAGCTGCTATGCTGGCCTTAGAGGCAACCAAATTAACTCTATCAGCCCCAGTGATGGTGAAATCCTCGCACGCTGTAACGGAGATACTACAAACAAAGGCACATAAGTGGCTCTCCACCCAGCGTTTACAGCGATATCAGGCTTTGCTACTAGAAAACCCACTCTTACAAGTGACCCGCAGTGATAATTTGAACCCAGCAACATTGCTCCCTGATCCAAACCTCCCGCCTGTCCATGACTGTGTCACAACATTGGACTTTCGCTTTGCATGCCGTCCTGATCTCAAAAGTGAACCCCTGCTTAAGGCAGATCTTAACTGGTACACCGATGGCTCGAGTTTTGTCCAAAATGGGGTTCGCCACGCCGGCTACGCGGTCACCACGACCGATGAGGTCATTTTTGCCGCTCCGTCAAAGGCAGGTTTTGGGGGTTCCCGTCTATGAGGAAATAGGCAACATTCGGAGTAAAAGGTCCTTAGGGACCAGGGATGTTCATAAAGGTAATTGGAAGGATTCCGAATGGCCCCCTGAACGAATTATCCATTACTATGACCCTGCTACTTGGGCAGAGGATGGAACCTATGGTTACCGCACCCCCATTTACCTTCTTAACAGGCTTATCCGACTGCAGGCTGTAGTCGAAATAATAACTAATGAGACTATCCTAGCCATGACCCACCTGGCCAAGGAGAGTGCCAAGTCCCGAACTTACATCATGCAAAACCGTTTGGCCCTCGATTACCTCCTGGCCAAGGAAGGTGGTGTCTGTGGAAAATTCAATGTGTCAAACTGCTGCATTGAAATAGATGACAGTGGTAAAGTTATCCAGGAAATTACTGACCGGATGGTCAAAGTTGCCCATGTCCCTGTTCAGACATGGGAGGGTTTCAATATGAAAAATCTCTTTGGGTCCTGGTTTCCCAAACTCCCAGGTCTCCAAGCTATAGTTGCGCTTATTGGAATAATTGCTGCTGGCTGTGTGCTTATTCCTTGCATTTTACCTATTTTTATTCGCACTATCACAAGTACCCTCTCCCTCATAGCCAAAAGGGAAGCAACAACTCAAATAATGGCTCTGTGGCATTATGACCCCATTCCCACTCTGATGAGTGAAAGCCCTTCGGCAAAGCCAAAGGACTTTCAAAGGGGGGAATGAGGTGGCAGGGTACAAATAGTCCTAAATTATTTGTAACTTCATTCTGATCTTTACACTACATTTTGGTACATTTTTGGGTTATGTAGTCCTATCCTATATTTTTGGGTTATGTAGTCCTCACTAGTAACCAAGTAGTGAACCTCTTCTCTGGAAGTGTTTTCTTTTAGCTAGAGGCTTTGCAGTGATAAGTCTCGGAAGCAAATATGAGAAGAAGTCTTTTGTTATATCCTATATTTTGTATGAAACTGGTATTTTGTGAAGTTTTACATTTTAAATGTAACTCTCTGTAACTTTCCTTTCTGCTGATGCTGAGTGCTCTTATCTCCCTCCCTCCTCAGATAGCAATGCTCTAGACAGCAAGGCCGAAATGTACCCAAAACAAGGTACAACCGGTGAAGACAAGGACTTGTGGTTTAGCTACCAGCAATTGACCAAATTTGGAGTACGGAAGGCATGGGGAGGGCACTGAGGGGGGGATTGGGGAGAAACGGCTCTTGTAATGATAAAAAGGCTTGCTGAACTCCTTTTCGGGGTTCAGTTCTTTGCAGGGACCTGCGAGTCCAAACTGAACCTTTGCGCAAATAAAGCTTCTCCCTGAATGACCCAGTGAGAGTCTCGTCATCAATAAATGTTGCGTTGCTCCCACCCGTAACATTTCTGGCGACCCAGATGGGACTCTCCCGGCCCTTTGAGCAGGACCAGTGGAACTCCTGAGACTCAGCGACGCCCGGCGGCTCGACGCAACCAGCGCTGGCAGGACCCTTGACTCCTGTGCCTCGGGACCAGTGGACGCCGCAGAGAGCAGGGAGCCTTCCCCTGGATCCAAGGACCCATTCACGGTGACGAGCAGAGGAGTGAGTGGACGGCTGGCCGGAGGAACAGAGGAGTGAGTGGGCCGACTAGCGACCAGACCAGGCGAGTATACTCAGTGGGGAATACCCGTCATAACCGGTGAGACGGAAGAGGAGGAAAAGCGCATCCTCCTGGGGGTGAAGGGCCCAAGAGTGGGTGCCTTCTAGGATTGTGTGGGTGGTTAAACAGTCGCAGTTCCTATTGGTGACCGTTGAGTGTCCGGCACCGTAGGTCGGCTGTAGTGTATAGGCAAGTGGGTTGGGAACATCCCTTCTCCTAAAGGAGTAAGGGATTGGAAATCTGGCACGCTCCGTAGCAGGGATTGGTCTTTAAAAGGAAGAGCCAGCGTTTGCTGGGAGACCAAGGCAGGAGGGGACAGGTCCTTTAAAAGGAGGCCAGCGAGTGCTGGGAGGACTGTCTCGCCGTTTCCCTGAGCCGGACCGAGCCTGACAGGAGAACCCCTTGCCAAAGTCTAACATCAGGTACACGTTAGGAGACCCACACCATGGGGAACACAGGAAGCAAAGTTACCCCTCTGTCGTGCATGCTGAAAAACTTTAAAGCTGCCTTCAGTGGCGACTATGGGGATCCCAGGTGCGACCCTGGTACCCTGAAGATATTCTGTAAGCAAGAATGGCCAACGTTTGGAGTCAACTGGCCTGAAGAAGGGACATTTGATTGGCTAATAGTAAATGCAGTATACAACAAAGTCCGCCAAGACGGCCATTGGGATCAGTATCCCTACATTGACCAGTGGCGATGGGCCGTGAAGACCCGCCCAGGATGGTTGATTAAATGCGCCTGTGAGGCCGGCGCTGGGCCAGTTAAAGTTTGCCTGGCCGGAGTGGGACCAGTTCCAAAACCCACAGCAAAAGAAGTCTTTGAGAAATTAAAAGCCAAGGATAAACAACAGCCACTCTACCCTATTTTGATGGACTCCAGTCCAATTGAAGATGAGATGCCCCCTCCCTATCAGGGCCCCCGAGGACGGCCTAGGATGAAGGAGGAAGAGGTCATGGAAGAAGTAGGAGGCCCTTCGGCTCCCCCTCCAGAACCCCCTGTGGCTTCCCGTACTCGGAGCCATGATCCCCCCTCATTGATGGCACCCTTGCGTGCAGTCCAGACAAGGGAGGCTGGGGAGGAAGGAGGCCAGTCAGTCATCACCTCTATCTTCCAGTATACTCCTTTCACCACAACTGATTTATTAAACTGGAGGCAACACTATGGCCCCTTCTCTGAGAAACCACGAGAGGTTTGCGACCTTCTCGAAACTGTTATGCATACCCACCTCCCTACATGGGAAGATATCCAACAGCTCCTGAATACCCTCCTCACCCCTGAGGATCGGGAAAAAGTCAGGTCCGCAAAAGAAAATCTATTAAAAGAAATGTACCCTCTGGATACCCCCGACCAGAGAGATCAGAGGCAGCGAAGAAAGGCAGATGAAAACCCAGGGTGGGATCCAAACAACCCGGAGGGACAGACACACCTCCATGACTACCGCACCCTCATGATGAGAGCCTTGCGGGTGGCAGGAAAGCCCCCTGTCAACTTTGCAAAAGCTGCCTCCATAACCCAGGGTCCCGACGAAAGCCCAGAGGCATTCTTGGACCGACTAGTGACTGCGTACGAACAGTATGCTAGCATTAACCTGCGTGCTGCAGACCATAGGATGATGCTAAATGAGAAGTTTATCTCACAAAGCACCCCAGACATTCGCTTAAAACTCCAGCGTCTGGATGGTGCCCTAGGAAAGAACATCGGGGAGTTGGTGGAGATAGCCAAGCGGGTGTTTGTTAACCGACCCCAACTGGCAGAAAAGCAGAAACAGGAAGATATGTCCCGCCAGGCGAACCTCTTGGCAGCTGCTCTGCAGGTTCATCCCCGTGGGGCAGGGCGGCCTCGTAATCCCAAGCAAGGTGCTTGCTTCCAGTGTGGCAATCCAGACCACTGGAAGGCTGAGTGTCCCCAGGGAAGGGGATGTGCCAATTGTGGCGAAAAGGGACATTGGAAGAGGGAGTGTCCACACCCACTCAGGCACTTTGAAAGAAGACCCCGTGCAGCACCCCGGCCACCACGCAGCCGAGTAGCCATGAGCCAGGAACAATGAAGAGGACCGGGTTGCAGGGACCCACCCCCCGAACCCATCGTTACCCTCAGGGTGGGCGAGACGACCGTCCCGTTCCTGGTAGACACAGGAGCCGGTGTCTCGGTACTGAACCAGAAAATGGGACCCCTTGGATCTGAAACCATGATAGTGCAGGGAATCCAAGGAAGGAGCACTGAACTTCCATTTACCAAGCCCCTTGAATGTGCCCTAAAAGGAGGAATGGTCCAACTGCATGAGTTTCTATACATGCCCCAATGCCCAGTATCCCTCATGGGAAGAGACCTCCTAATGAAGATGGGAGCTACCATCTCCCTCACGCCTGAAGGGACCAAGGTTGAAGTCCGCAGTAGACCCCAGGAAGCATGGCGTGTTTCTCTTGCCAGACCCACAGAACCTCCCAACGATGACTGGCGACAATTCAAAGTTCCTGGACTGTGGGCCGAGGACAACCCTCCTGGGTTTGCCGCCCACCAAGCCCCTATTATAGTCAAGCCTAAGCCCTTTGCTACCCCAGTTCGGGTGAAGCAACGGTACTACCCTCCAGAAGTGGTGCGTTCAATCCAAAAGCTGCTAGAGAAGTTCTTAAATGCCGGAATTGTGGTCCCAGTAAGTTCCCCATGGAACACAGCAATACTTCCCATCAAGAAGCCTGATGGGTCCTACCGGCCGGTTCAAGACCTGCGCCCGGTGAATGATGCCATAGAGACATTGCACCCAGTAGTACCAAATCCATACACTTTGTTGAGTGGCATCCCCAAGACGGCCACCCACTTCAGCGTTATAGATCTTAAAGATGCCTTCTTTACTATTCCTTTGCATAAAGACAGTCAGCCACTGTTTGCCTTTGAATGGGAGGACCCAAAGGCTGGGCGGCGCCATCAGTTCACTTGGACCTGACTTCCACAAGGGTTCAAGAACTCACCAACTTTGTTTGGCACAGCCCTGAGTGAGGATCTGAAAGAGTTCCACCCTGTACGTGTTGAGGATGTCCTCCTCCAGTATGTTGACGATGTTCTCGTCACTGGCAAAGATGCCCTGGACTGTTGGGAAAACACTCACTGGCTCTTGCAGCTGCTCTGTGCCAAGGGTT
This sequence comes from Liasis olivaceus, assembly GCA_030867105.1. Lineage (NCBI taxonomy): Eukaryota > Metazoa > Chordata > Lepidosauria > Squamata > Pythonidae > Liasis > Liasis olivaceus. The sequence goes on from CM061351.1 coordinate 66,265,221, forward strand.
ATCGAGCCTCCCGTACCAAGGCTCAGTTAGTCAAAGCTGAGGTGCGCTACTTGGGCTATGTCATTTCTAATGGACAGCGGCAGCTAGGAACTGAAAGACGAGATCTGATAGCCCGCACCCCAGTCCCCAAGACCCGACCACAACTGAGAACTTTTCTAGGAATGGCTGGCTTCTGCCGCTTGTGGATCCCAAATTTCTCTGCTATTTCAGCCCCTTTGTATCAAGCAACAAAAGGGGGGAATAGGGAACCATTCATTTGGGGCCCTGAACAACAACAGGCTTTTGAGAAATTAAAGACTTTGTTACAGGAGGCACCTGCTTTGGGCCTCCCAGACCAAGACAAACCTTTCACCCTATATGTGGATGCCCGCGAAAACTGTGCAGTGGGAGTCCTGACTCAAGATGTGGGTTCCTGGCCCCGACCAGTAGCATACCTCTCTAAACAGCTTGATGGGCCGGCTAAGGGCTGGCCACATTGCTTAAAGTTGGTAGCAGCAGCTGCTATGCTGGCCTTAGAGGCAACCAAATTAACTCTATCAGCCCCAGTGATGGTGAAATCCTCGCACGCTGTAACGGAGATACTACAAACAAAGGCACATAAGTGGCTCTCCACCCAGCGTTTACAGCGATATCAGGCTTTGCTACTAGAAAACCCACTCTTACAAGTGACCCGCAGTGATAATTTGAACCCAGCAACATTGCTCCCTGATCCAAACCTCCCGCCTGTCCATGACTGTGTCACAACATTGGACTTTCGCTTTGCATGCCGTCCTGATCTCAAAAGTGAACCCCTGCTTAAGGCAGATCTTAACTGGTACACCGATGGCTCGAGTTTTGTCCAAAATGGGGTTCGCCACGCCGGCTACGCGGTCACCACGACCGATGAGGTCATTTTTGCCGCTCCGTCAAAGGCAGGTTTTGGGGGTTCCCGTCTATGAGGAAATAGGCAACATTCGGAGTAAAAGGTCCTTAGGGACCAGGGATGTTCATAAAGGTAATTGGAAGGATTCCGAATGGCCCCCTGAACGAATTATCCATTACTATGACCCTGCTACTTGGGCAGAGGATGGAACCTATGGTTACCGCACCCCCATTTACCTTCTTAACAGGCTTATCCGACTGCAGGCTGTAGTCGAAATAATAACTAATGAGACTATCCTAGCCATGACCCACCTGGCCAAGGAGAGTGCCAAGTCCCGAACTTACATCATGCAAAACCGTTTGGCCCTCGATTACCTCCTGGCCAAGGAAGGTGGTGTCTGTGGAAAATTCAATGTGTCAAACTGCTGCATTGAAATAGATGACAGTGGTAAAGTTATCCAGGAAATTACTGACCGGATGGTCAAAGTTGCCCATGTCCCTGTTCAGACATGGGAGGGTTTCAATATGAAAAATCTCTTTGGGTCCTGGTTTCCCAAACTCCCAGGTCTCCAAGCTATAGTTGCGCTTATTGGAATAATTGCTGCTGGCTGTGTGCTTATTCCTTGCATTTTACCTATTTTTATTCGCACTATCACAAGTACCCTCTCCCTCATAGCCAAAAGGGAAGCAACAACTCAAATAATGGCTCTGTGGCATTATGACCCCATTCCCACTCTGATGAGTGAAAGCCCTTCGGCAAAGCCAAAGGACTTTCAAAGGGGGGAATGAGGTGGCAGGGTACAAATAGTCCTAAATTATTTGTAACTTCATTCTGATCTTTACACTACATTTTGGTACATTTTTGGGTTATGTAGTCCTATCCTATATTTTTGGGTTATGTAGTCCTCACTAGTAACCAAGTAGTGAACCTCTTCTCTGGAAGTGTTTTCTTTTAGCTAGAGGCTTTGCAGTGATAAGTCTCGGAAGCAAATATGAGAAGAAGTCTTTTGTTATATCCTATATTTTGTATGAAACTGGTATTTTGTGAAGTTTTACATTTTAAATGTAACTCTCTGTAACTTTCCTTTCTGCTGATGCTGAGTGCTCTTATCTCCCTCCCTCCTCAGATAGCAATGCTCTAGACAGCAAGGCCGAAATGTACCCAAAACAAGGTACAACCGGTGAAGACAAGGACTTGTGGTTTAGCTACCAGCAATTGACCAAATTTGGAGTACGGAAGGCATGGGGAGGGCACTGAGGGGGGGATTGGGGAGAAACGGCTCTTGTAATGATAAAAAGGCTTGCTGAACTCCTTTTCGGGGTTCAGTTCTTTGCAGGGACCTGCGAGTCCAAACTGAACCTTTGCGCAAATAAAGCTTCTCCCTGAATGACCCAGTGAGAGTCTCGTCATCAATAAATGTTGCGTTGCTCCCACCCGTAACACTCTTAAGAGTCTTCTCCAGCACCACAGTTCAAAGGCATCAATTCTTCGGCGTTCAGCCTTCTTTATGGTCCAGCTCTCACAGCCATACATTACTACTGGATTAAGATAATTATCTGTATCTAAAGATATACAGAACATTAGTATTGTTTATAGGAATTTAAGCAGGTTGTTTGAAAATGTTAAAACAAGCTTTTTTTAAAATTTCAAAATGTGATTTACGTAACAAAAATATTTTACACCTTGTAGAATATTTGCATTCTTCCTTTCCTTTCTTTTCTTGTTCCTTTTTTCCCCCTAACTCATATGGTTTGGACTTTTTCTATCACTGCATATTTTTGTCTAAAAAAAGCTATCTTTGAACCCAACAGTTTTGGATAAACCTTTCCTCTTTTAGGGAAGGTTGTTGAGAAAGTGGTCAGATAGCAGTTGCAGAAGATCCTGAAGGAAACTGATTATCTGAACCTGTTTCAGGTCAACATTCAGTACAGAGACAGCATTGGTTTCGCTTACTGATTACCTTTGGCAGAACCAGGATGGGAGTGGACCAGCTGCAGGATTTGGGAGTTGAGGGCACAGTGTTATGGTAGTTCTGCTCCTTTCTCAGTGGCTGATTCTAATCAGTGTTGACAGGATGGAAGAAGTCATGCCCTTGGGCCCTCATTTGTGGTATGCATAATGCTCAATATTCTCTCCCCTCCTGTTTAACATTTACATGAAACTGCAGGAGAAGGTCATCTGTCAGTTCAGGACATGGTATCATCAATTTGATACCCCGTTGTATATCTTGATGCTGGGCTGGCCGAGTGATGCCATCAATGTCCTGTTCCAGTGTTTGGAGGCCATATGGGTCTGGAAGGGGAAAGAACAGACTCAGGCTCAATACTGCCAAGATCAAGTGGCTGCAGATATTTGGGGGCCCCCACATATGGGGATTTTCCATCTTTAATCTTGGATAGGGTTGCACCTTCCCACTTAAGACTGGTGTGCAATCTGGGGATCAGTATGGATTCACAGCTTCTGCTCAAAGAGCAGGTGATAGCTATAGCCAAGATGACCTTTGTTCAGTTATATCTGGTGCACTGGTTGTACCCATTCCTAGATCAGGAAGATCTCCAGATAGTCACTCATGTCCTAATCACCTCACAGTTGGACTATTGTAATGCTCTCTATGTGGGGCTGTCCTTGAAGACCACTTAGAAGCCACAGCTGGTCCAGAATGCTGTGGTATAGGCCATGTTGGGCATGCTTCAATATGGGCATGGCTATAAGCTAAAGCTGAGTAGGCACTGGCCTAGGTGGCCAAATCTTAGGGGGCACCAGTGCTTCCTTCCGAATCATTCTAAAAATGCAAATCTTTGCATTGGCAGGAGGTGGCGCCATCAGTCAATGTGACCTAGCTGGCACTACATGTAATTCCCATTCTGATGATATTCCAAAAGTCTTTAAAATTTGGCAATTCTCCCAGGCCTGAGAGTGTAGTGTTTGTGGAGTCCTGTTGGTTATATTTTCTGTTTGTGGAAGTGTGTTTGTTCAGACACATGGGTTTTTCTTTCTATTAGTTCCTTTTTACTGTTTCCTATTTTTCTTGTAAGGAAAAGAAAATGTGTGTGATTTTGATTCTAGGGGCATCCCAAATTGAAATTATTTATAGTTTATTGATGAAAACATGAAATTGAACATCAAGCCCACTGAGGTGCGGCAGGGAAGGGAGATGGAGATTCTTCTCTTCTTGAACTAAGTGCAGATTGAAAGATCTGAGAACCTACAAAATTCAGTAAGCATAGCTACATTTAATTTCAAAGAAATCAGTTCCTAAACATCTCATTTCTTGAAAACTCTTGTTTTGTCTTTTAGAACCGAGGCAATGATTGAAATATATAAAGTATTCTGTGCCTGACAACTCATGAAATATTTATGATCGCATGATGAGCATTTTCCTATGAGAGCTTAATTATAGGCAGCTACACTAACAAAGAATCTAAAGATATCTGAAAGACTGACAAATTTATTATGATATAAACCTTTATGATGTACAGCCTGGTCTAGCAGATGAATGAAGGATTAACCTGAGATAGAGCATACAAATATACCAACACACTCTAAGGGGAGAGGAGAGAGAGAGAGAGAGAGAGAGAGAGAGGTTGTAAACACTAAAATCAGAGGCAAATGAAATGTAGAAGTGATACTTCCCTTATTTACAGTGGCAAACAATAAAATAATTGTTGGTTGATAGCATAGATAATTTATTTTTGGTAAATTGATTAATATACAGTGACTGTAATCATATTGTGCTAAACTGTAATATGGACTGTTTATTATCGGCTTAGTATCTGTTCCTAACTTACCTAATTTTGGCTTACTTTACAACTATAGTTGAACTATGAACTATGGATTAGCTTGATATGAGAAATAAATCAGGGTGTGATTTTTTTTAAAAAATGGCCTTGAACATATTCACAAGGGACAGATTTTCAATCCCTAGATGAACTGAAGGTCAGCTGTGGTGTTCTGAAATTTGTTTTAGTAATTGTGCTTCAAATGCAAAAATGCACTGCTCACAAACAATAACAAATATTTCACAGAAAAATAGGAAAAGGTAGAAATCTCTGCTAGGTCCTATGATGATGTTGCCAGGGTAAATATAAGAATAAAAAAGTCCATATAAGGCTTCTTCCCTGTTTCCATGTCTCTAGATACATGTCCCTTCATGCTAGAAAGTAACTCTTTTAAGCTGCTTAATATCTGTAGGAGGGAGGTATTATTATCCTGAATGGTTTTAGCTCAGAACCATAAAGATTTACTGTTGTTGCTGTTCTTTTCTAAATTTGCCCTGTAGGATATTATTTTTGGGTACTGGACTGTCCCTGTTCAATATTTTGTTTGTTTTCACTTCAGTAGGTTGGTATAGTTGTTTGAACAGTCTGAATATATGCAATTGTATCACAGGGTTTGACTGTGAACAAAGGGCTTTGTGGCTTGTTCTGGTAGAAACTAGAAGTCTGTAAATATGTGTGGCTGTCAGTACTTATACATCCACTATGCTGTTGTTCATCACCATTCAGGGAATTAACTTGTTATGTGAACTACATTAGATTCAGACTAATAAGGGATGAAAGTATTTGAAGCTCTAGTGGAATGTGAGCAGGGCATTGTAACCGTGAATCTAGGTGATAAAGATATATTTCAGGTATGGAACAGGCCGAGAAAGTACTTATAGCAATAACTTCATAGACTGATAAGGATTCAGGAGATGCTTCTGTAAACAGCCACCTGCAGGCTCCTCCATTATTGCCAAAAAGCACCACCTCCTTGCCAATTCACAGGAAACCCATTAGAAAGGCATAAGAAAGTCTCTGTCCTACTATCCAGGGGAGAAATAGGTTCTAAATGGAAGAGAGTTCCTGGGCTGAAATTCTGGGAACCCTATTCATTTCATGTGTATACACGTACAGTCCCTTCGCTGATGATCCCAGGATAAATGGTGTCTGTGTATACACACAAATGCAAATGACTGAAGCACCCACACAAACCTTTCAAAGGTGTGGTTGCTTTAACGCTTCGAGAAGGGGTGCTTTGCTTGCCCTGCCTTTACTGCAGAGTGCTTCTTCCAAATGCTTTCCACAGTCCTTTTAAATATCTTCCATTGACTTTTACTTCTCAGTTTCACAGTTACCACCAGGAGATTACTAAACTGAAGCAACTATTCATGTGAAAGCTATGAAAATCTAGTATAGATGCAGTTCAGGAGGGTGGGGACAGGCAGGCTATCCCATTTTTAGCGATTTAACCTAGGAATGCCTTCAATGTGCTCTTTGTATGTTTGTGTGAGTAAAAGTATGTGTGCTTTTCAATCATTCCTTTCTTCCCACCCCACTAAAACAGTGATTTAGAAGGATGCTGATATACTGTACACCTGAGCAATCATAACAGCACCATCTTGCTGCAGTTACTTACTAAAACAAAACTCATTCAAAACTAAGCTATTTTTCCTTCATTATAGCTAGGCACCAAAGGAGTATATTGTTGGACAAAGTAAGTCATCCAGAGAGAGATTTAAAATGCCTTTGTTTTATTTCTACAGCATTAAAGGGGGAGGGGGGAGGCAGTGTAGAAACAGGTCCCAGTCCTTCCTTTATGTTTGCAAGGAGCAGAGAGTAGGAAGACAAACCTGTGCTTTCATAGTTGTAAACCTGTAACCACATACACAAAGATACAGAGCACCCAACACTGCTTTTCTCTCATATATGTCTTTGACCTGTATTTTTCCTTCATTTCGGCAAAAGTACACCTTAGTATCTGTTTAACAGTTCTACTTTGGAACCATTGACAACATCTCCTCTTTGTACTGCTAAAATGTCATACCTAATAGATGATTATTTGATTATTTAACTTTCTCTCTCTTACATCATGTGACACAGATAAAACTCTCTTGCATCTAGACTCTTATACAACTTGAAATGTCAGATTTGGCCAGCAAGTCCAAAGACCGGAGATATAAATGATTTATTTCACATACCTTGAAACCACGATGATAAAGTTTTCACTGGTCATATAATGTTTATTTATGGGACCTGGGATCATTAATGTATAACAGATGGATTGTAATGCAAATTAATATTTTGGTCACTGTAGGATGAACATTCACCAAAGCAAGAACCAGTTGAACTCTTTGCTATGAAACTGGTCTTAACAATGGTAATCCCATTGAGTTCAAGAGTTTTTAATGCACTTTAGGCATTATTATTCAGAAGTAACTCACATTGTATTCACCCCTAAGCATCCTTAGATTATTGCCTCAAAGTAGAACCTTATGCATGGTGTAATTGGAAGAAAACACATAATGTTTGCTACATTGGTCCTCTTTTCTCTGACACTTTTCCTTAAATATGTGCCATATAAGAATAGAGAATGGAAGGAAAATTATTTTAAAAATTGTTTCTACCTATTTAAATAACCTTGAGATGTATTCTGAACAAAACGAAATTCATAGAAAAAGGACAGCATTAGAGGAATCTGTTATAAACATGGAAAACAATTATATTTAGCGTATCTTCTAACTGAAGTGAATTATAAATTAAAAAATGGAATTTTTATTTATAATAAAAATTAACTCAGTACGGTAACTCACTAACATTTTCCTCACTAAATTTCCCCTTCCCTCTCCAAGTAAATGGACTTTGGTTTTAATTGACTGAATACTAGATGCTTCTAGTTCTGCCTTCTCAGAATGGTCTAGCAATGTTGGAAGTTGCAGTCCAAAGCATCTGGATGGTACCAGATTTTGAGAAGGCCACTGAAAGATTGCCAGCATTTTCAAAATGAAGCATATAATTATTCTAAGATCAGTAATTGCACTTTGTGACTTTGATCTTCACAGGTCCCTCCAAGAACTTTTTGTGAACATGGGTAAATATGATAGCTAGACTGGTACAAACTGATCATCACTTCAATACTTTCTCAGTCTGCATGGCATGACCCTTTCCAGCGTTCATGAATTAAGGAGGACCATGGAATATCCTCTGCCCAAGAATCCTCTCCATTCTTGCAAGATAGTTGTAAAAGAGTTGTATATTTGAGTACTCCCAGTGCCTGGAAGGGATTATGCAGCAATTCTCCTTGAATAATACCATGCACTAAAAACAAACAACCAAAAAAAAAAAGATTGGCCAAATTATCAAAACAATTGGGAGAGTGGAACATTCGATGCAATCAAGCAGGCTCCAACAGTGCAATCATTTTAAAGATGGGAATCATAAAAACTACAAATAAAAGTATTTTGCTGGTTGCAGATGAATGCTTCAGTCTATCCATCTTCTTGTATAAGACATGAACAGTATTGATAATATAATGAGACTGTTGGACGTGGAATAATATGGAAAGAAAAAGTGTTGATGCCTCCAGCAGAAAAACCAATTCCTACTCAGAAACCAGAATTTACCAAAGTAGTGAGACTGTTTATAAGAAAAATATTTATAAGTAGTCCAGAGATCTTGGATCTTATACATTAACTATGAAGTTACTCCTTCTCTTTATTTCAGACTCCTGTATGGAAAGCAATCCAGTCTCGATAGTAAGTAACCCGTGTATAGACTCCAGGCTTATTTGGCTTAGCACATTCATCTCCCCAGCTTACTATGCCAACAAGGTACCATATTCCTCTTGAATCAGGTGTAACCAATGGTCCACCAGAATCACCCTATAAGAGAAAGAAAATCATTTTAGAAAGGCCAGGGGGAAATCTGTAGCCTACAAAGTCAGTATGATAGACGGGGCTGTTTTATCAAACAGGATACCATCTAAAACTGATTTCCCTTAACATAATCTTCTTAGAGGAGAAATGAGGGGGTCTTCTGAAGATCACATTCTCCCTCCCAATTCCTAAGCCTTCATGACTAGACTTGCTTGCAGACTTTAAGGGCTTCAAAAATGCAAACTGATGGAATAGAATAAACAAAAAATAATAATTTTAAAAAGTCACATATTTCCCATCCTTAGCCACAGCCATTCTTCTCCCCAGACATACCACCAGAACCCTGGAACTGAAGATCAAATGGATTTGATCTAGACCTAGTTGTAGAAAAAGGTGGTGGCTTTTGCTCCAGCTCAAATGCTACCAAACCATAATATGTGCAGGAGCCCTTTTGCTGACTTTTAAGTTATTATTGCACCTACCTGACAAGCATCACTCCCTCCTTCCAGGTAGCCAGCACAGAGCATTCCAGGTGAAATGGCTCCATTGTACACTTCCCTTCTGTTGCAAATTTCATTGCCTATAATTTTCACTTCTGTTTGACGAAGTTCACCAACACTGGGACCTGATTGTCAAATAATAAGGGAGTTTTTACCCGTGAAAATTTATAAAAAGGCTATAGGATAACACAGCCACAAAACATCACATATCCTTACTCTGTGAGCTCTTCCATAGCACCAGAATTTCCATCCCTCCATTCCTTTATAAGGAACCATCCTTTGATAATCTTGTCTTCTACAACATTGAAACACAGAAAACTGCATGAGCAGTCCATGCTCCTATCCTCCGGTTGACTAATAGGAAAGGGTAAGGCACATCATGCAATTAGTGTCACACTCTCATACTCTGTCCAAGGAATAACAAAACTCCCTCATACCACTTAGGAAAAGGAAACAAGGTAAGTGCTTTAATATATATGGTTTGTGATATATATATTTGTATGGAGTTGTCAGGTAGTTTGCAAAAAAAAAAAAAATCTGAATAGGAACCCTTGCAAGCACCTAAGTTTTTGCTTAGACTGAAAGCTCTACTTCTTAGTAGCTAGAAGCTTTCCCTTGGTTGCTCAGCTCTCCTTTGCAGCTGGGGGGTGAGATACAGCCTTGCAAATGTCCTGCTCTGAGGCTAGTAAATGGGAGCTCAAATTCACATAAACTGAATTCTTTGCTGATTTCACAGAAGTTTCTAATCCAATTGAACATGAGTGACAAGGAACATTCTTATCTCCAGTGACCTCTGGATAAGGAAGACTTTTGGAATGAGCTAGTCTGAAAGAAGATATAATAATTGCAGTGGCTATTTCTTAATCTGTGATATTCAATATACCTGTCCCATCAATCCCAACCCCCCTGTAGCACGTTTCCAACTTTAATATTTTATGTTTTGTTTTCTTACAGATGAATATTTTTATTTTATTTACACTTCAAATTGAGACACCGCCCATCTCATGAGGAAGTGACTCTGCGCGGTTTACAATAAAATATGCATGTGGATGCATATGTTCTACATAAAAGAAAGCAAACAGCCTATCTGGTTGACAAGGTATGAGTAAAAAGACTTTATTACAGGTTGTCAAACAAGGTTTACACTATTGCACGTGCCACTAATAGGGACTAACACTGTCAGGCAGCTCCAACAGGTCCAGACACTTGGAAAGAAACATTAAACCCAACAATTGAGCAGTTAGTCCTGGGCTTACAAAGGAGCAGAGCCCCCCTTCTCTCTGTGGTGCTTGATGACTATGATGGCAAGTGTTTCTCTTCCTACATTAACTGCAACATCTGTGAATGCCTGTGGTTGGGAATGGAGGAGATGGTGTAATCCAGTACTATCTGTAACCTGGAACCAACCCTGCTACAGTTAACAAATCAGAATGATTATCCACACAAGCCAACTTGCCCCTGAACAGAGAGCTACTAACCGTCATCTCTTAGAGCACCATATCCTGTAACAACACAAGTGATATTTTCTGGAAAAATATATGAAGCCTCTGGAAGACAAACACGATGTACAGCAGTTGTAAATTCCACTGGGGGTGAAATCTGCACAACAGCAATATCAAATTCATGGTTCATGACATTATTGGCGTAATGCTCATGAATGATGATCTGGCGAAGATTCCTTCTCATTGTTGGAGGTCTTATACGAGCCCCAAAACTACTTGTCCATCTTCTGACATCCTTGACACTGGAAAACATTTGAGAGTACAGATTATACCATAAGAATTCTATTTGCATTTTTGTATAACATTTTGTAGCCCTTTTAGGACAGAACTTCAAAACTGTTCCTTGCTAACTGATATCATTTTCCAGTTTTTCCTGCAACTCTTTCACCACAGTCAAACTTCAAGACTAGAAATAAGACCAGTTTAGAAACTGGAATGCCTAGGAATAACAGCAGCTGTGAGCAGAGACAAAGTTTAAACACCCCTCTCCCTTGTACAATTTCATAAGTTTTGAATGTATTTGTGGTGAGTGGAAACATCTGTTCATAAATGAACTGGGAAAATGTTCTCATTTAAGTGTGTTGGTACAGATGTAGCCTTAGAGATAGATAGTGGGGAAAGATCTACTCACCCTCTAAAACAATGAGCAGCAGTCACAATCCAAGAGCTGCTGATCAGCGTTGCTCCACAACGGTGAATGCCATTCAGCTGGAGACTAACTTGCCAGGGCCATTCTCCTTCCCCTGCAATGGTTCCTCCATAGATTCTCTCCACGGATCTGTCCAGTCGTGTCCCACAACCTGCTCCCAATCCCAAAACAGCATCTTCACTCATTTATTTCCAGAGAACAGATTTTGCTTTACAATCAGAACACTCTATGAAAGGGGATTTTGGTTTTTTGCTAGAAGTATAATTACCGCAGCTTTTTAGAAACAAAAAAGATTGAAAAACAATAAAAAGAACTGAAAGCACTCTTCTCTGGAAATAAGGAGAATGGCCTAATTTTGTTCATGTTTTCTCACTAAACATGGTAGAATGTATTAAACAGCAATACATTACTCATTCACTGAATTTTAAGGGAACGGGTAAGGGAATATCAAAATATAATTGTCTGCCATTCACGTGCTGTCTTGTCACTGCTTTTTTTCTTGCCCTAAAATATCCATTCTCCACAGAACAAGAAAAGAATTGCACAATCCCTTTTGATTAATATGCTAGCATCTGTCTTTCTGGAAGGACCCTTGCTCTCCACCAAATAAATACAGGACTGCATTTCTGGGGTCAGGAAGGGAGCTGGGTATGTTTTCCAGGTCGCTCAGGTTAGCTGAAAAATATGATTCATTCTTTCTTAGGGAAAAATGCTACATAACAGTCCAATTTTATAGAAATCTCCCATCCTTAAGAAAAGTTCCATGGGTAACCCGAGTTATAATATTACAAATAAGTGAATTTAAATTTGATTTTCATCACTCATTGCTACAGGGGAAAAAAAAGGCTCCAGTATCTCCTTTGACTTCATATTTTCCTTTATTATTTTCCTCATCGCTATAAAAACACAAATCTGACAACTGATGTTTAAATTCTAAACATTTTAAAATTTGAAGAATGATCAGTTTTGCTGATCTATAGCTATTTACATCAAAACCTACTGGAAGTGCATCTAGCTAGGACCACCAACACATTTTAAAATGTGCCATTTCAAAGAACAGGGTTGTGTCCAAACTATACTGTACTGATAAAATACATTGGCAATGCAAGGCCCTCAAAAACTCTTTCCCCTTCCCCATGCCTTCAGTAGCACAGCATGAATGTAAGGGAGCAAAAATTTTTACTGAGGAAACTTTTACAATGGCTTCCCATGTGATAATCAGGCTGTAAAAATAAAGTGGTTCATGAAGATTGGATACACTAGGAAATTACAAAAGAGTCTGAGAACTATGGTGCTTAAGGCAGCCTTCCTTAACATGGCAGTCAATCTTATACAGTACATGTGTCCAGTATCCCCTGTTATAGTTATAGAGTTATAGTCCAAAAAATTTGGAGAATAGTAGCCAGAGGAAAATGAGGCTAAACAAAGCCGTTTTTAACAAATCTGTTTTCAAACACAAAGCTGTTCTAATACTTACAACTGTTGAGAAGATTTGCACCATTTTCTGCATTTATCTCTGAAAAGAAAGATAGAAAGGACAAATACTAGTTTTGGGGTGGCAATATTTTCACCCATCCCTCATCCTAAAGTATATAATTATATACTTTATAAAGTATATAATTCAATAGTCATTAGTAACCTGGTAATATTGGCAGAAGATGTTTTCATACCAGTATCTCCCTTCCAGTAAGGTTGAAGACAGAGCATTTGAAATGAGTGAAGGTGAAAACTCTACAATATTTTGCAATGTCAAAGTTATGAAGATATTTAGCCAAAACAAAAACTTTGCTTACGTTTTCTTGCTCAAAGCAAAACAAAAGATCTTAGTGTTGTCTTTCTTAAATGTAGTATGAATTATCTTAAAAGCATATTACCTTTTTTTTTTTTTTGTCTGCGCTCAGTCATTACTGACCCTGCAGTGACTGCCTGGACGAATCCTTGCAGTTTTCAAGGCAATTGTTTTTCGGAAGTGGTTTGCCAGAGCCTCCTTCCTAGAGCAGAGCCCAGCTGGCGAGCGCAGGAGGCGGGGTTTCCGTTGCTTTGCGCCCTTTTCAGGCGAGCGCGGTTTCGTGCTTACCGGCAACTGGTCCCGTCTCTCTGTGCAAGGCGCTGCCAGCATTTTTCCTCCCACCAGAGTGAGAGTACCCATTTATCTACTCACGTAAGTTTTCAACCTGTTGGGTTGACAGGAGCTGGGGAGGAAACAGGAGCTCACCCTGTTAACGCGAAGGCTGGACTCGAACCGCCAAAGCGCCAGCCATTTCTGGCCGGCAACTTTCAGCGTCATTAAGCCGCTTCGCCACCGCGTCCCCTATATTACGTTAGGAAACCCAAAGATTGCAAGGCCACATCTCTAAAATCTTCTTGATTGAAAGTTTCTAACTGTCTTTTTCCTGGACTACTTTTTAGGTAATTTAAAACATTTAAATTTGCATCTCTTCAGTATCACAGTCACCAGAAATGAAACAAGACATCTATTAGGAATTTTTTCTCTATATAGACTCTTACAGAAACTATGTCAGAAACTCCTTTTTAAAGGAGTTTTGCTTGTTATCGTCATGAATTAACCAACCAACTGATGCTCCCATTTGTTGATTTGTGCTATATAAAGGTGACTAGTTCATAAAATAATCAAATAACATAAAGATTACTGGCTTTGGCTTAATGAAAACACCTCAATGAAATTTTCCCAGCATTCTCTGGCAAAATACTCTGTTAGTTCCTAATGGTAGCAGACTTTTAGTTCCTTAAGTATTAAAAATAAATAAATGAAAACCAGGGAACAATGTTTAATAGAAATTGGATGAAAATCAAAAATCTGTAAGTATCTTATTTCCTCACAGGAAAAAATACTACAAAAATGCATCTTAAGTAAGATTGGGAAGTGGGTAATACAGTTTTGATTAAGTCAACATATACATTTCAAGTTACAATGCAGGCAAAGAAAGCAGTTTAAAAATTTTGATCAACATTAAAAAGGACATCTATGACACTTGCCTGAGAGCTTGTAAGAAGAAAGATCAATACTTAAGGGCCATGTTGATACCTTCAGCCTTTTCAGCAAAATATGATAAACATTTGTCCAAAGTATCTCTTTATTATCTGTGGCAATGAACTTAAATATCAGCACCACATCTGCCAGGACACCACCATTTGCTGGACTGCAAAAGAATAATACAGACAGCTGACCAAGCAAGCCAGGATGTTTTCCACACTCCATAGGGGTCTTTTTTCACATATGCTCACTCAAAATATTTGGGCAACTAAGACAGAAAATTAAAAATACCATCCCCATCCACCCATAAAGGAACATCAGGCACAAGCCACCCGAAGATTTGCTGTTCAACTCATTGCCTCTTAGGAATGAATGGGACTCTGCAGGCACTAGGAAATGGTTTGGCCTAAATTTGGGCTGTGCCCCCAAAAATAGCTGTGATTTGGGGTCAGAAATTATAGGGATCTTATAGTGGCACAGAGTTTTCCCCTCTTTTAAAACTTTCTCTTTTTCTCCTTCTCTTTTCCTTTGCCCATCTTGGAATGAAGCTTTTTTCACTGGCTGCAGTCTGCCTATGAATATTTTCCCCACAATTCCCAGAAATAGTGGTGTGCTGAAAAACAGGGAGAGAGAGAAACAGGATAGCAACTTTCATCTGCCTAAATAAATAAATAAATAAGTCCACTCTGCAGCCAATTATAAACCTACCAGACTTTACAGAATGCTGGTCTGCCAAAATGGCCTTTCAATAAATGGGGCATTTTTGAACAGCCCTAAAATAATGCCAGCTTATTATATGCTCAATTTAAAGCCAAAATGTTGTGGATTAAGAGAAGCAAAACTATTATTTCCAGGCATAGGTAATGATATTACCTTTATGTTTCTGAAAATTTATTAGCATCCTCCAGCAGAACAGGCACAGTTTTAACAGTGATCTATATTCCCTGCGACAGAGCTCTTTGACCAGACAGAAAAATTGAGTAAGTCTAATACAAATTGTTCAATTAATAAGGCAAATTTCAGTTTCTATTTCTTGCTTTGGAAATTAGACTTTGCACTGTGAAGAGCTGTTTGTTTGTTTGTTGAAATGAAACTTAAAACATAGTCACATGTTTATATGTGTTAGAATGTACTTTGTATTGTGAGTGCATTAGCTCCATCAAAAGGCACTTGCAGATAAGAGATCCAATTAGGCCAGGTACCTATCATGACACATAGCACAAAAGCCTACTCCTGCCACTTCTTTGCTGGAATACAGTGAACTTTTAAGGTGATTTTAGACTCAGCCCCATCAACAAGTGGAGAAACATACTTCTACTTGTTCCAATTCAGGATCGGTTCAGATGTTAGAGAAAGGTGAGCTAAAAAAAATGATTTTGCATGGTCATCACATAGTAGGAAAGGGTTTCTATTTTGAGGATAGCAAAACAAAATGCAAATCAGTGACACAACATGCACAGAAGGACTTCCATGGAAAGAATTTTAAGAACCTTCCTAAAACATTCTCCAATCCAAGTCTGTTTGAGAGCTAACCCTGTTTATGTCCATTGCTTTGTTCATTACAGGATGTTTTCATAACTTGAATTCTCCAGCAAACACTGTGGACTGTACAGTAGAATCACTATCTGAGTCCTAGTATTTGTCCACCTGCTGGTCTTGCCTTGGTACTTTCCCCAGGTGATTGTTTGTTTGGGTATTTCATGGTGAGGAAACAGAATTTAGTCTTGAGCTCCCAGTTCATCAGTTCCCAAAAGAATGAGAGACAAACTCAGTTAACTCAATTCAAATATAACGGTTATGGACATTTAATTATGTTAAAATTGTCCCAACCATTTTTTAAAAATTCATCTGCTAGTTTTATAGTCATGAGCCAGATGATATTGACTCCATGAATTAAAAACTTAATGCATTTAATTAAAGTTTAAGATAGGAATATAAAAATCATCAGGCAGCCAATTACACCAAAGAGCAATTCAGTTAGTTGGGTTATTTTCAGCATCTATTCTAAATTGCTACAAAGGAAAGATCAGCCTATTCTAACATGCCTCGGGTTCCTAGGTATTGAGCTACATCTATCATAATCAGCCATTATGAATGCTATGTGTTGCTGATTAGTCATAGTCCCAACACAACTGAGAAACCCCAGTTGGGGGAAGTAGCCCAGATCTATTTTTAATGCAGTCTTGGCTATTTGACTTATAAATTCACTCTCATTTCATTGTTAGCAATTAATTCAGCATCTGTTTCTGAGTAGAATGTTCATTTTACATACCTCAGCCTGACAACACGTGATTTAATTAGTCTTTTCTCTAAGGGAGTAGCTTGAAATGCTTGTTTAGTCTGTTGAAAGGAATGAAAGTTATGTTTGATATATAAAATTTATTAAACAAAGTAGAAATGCAGCAGCCTCCCCAGATGTATGTGTCAAAGTCTGCAAGATGATGGATGTGGCATCACAATTAAAGCCTTGCTTCTTTTTTTTGTACATGCTGAGAATCACAGCATGGGGAAAGGAATGGGGCTTTTATGGTAACATACGCCTGTCATCTCGCAGATTATGACCCCCTTCTCCATAGACATCCATGTAACAGTGAGAAAACCAATACAGTATGAATGCGCTAAAACAATCTGGCCAGGCTCCAAAGAACTAACTGATCCATGCAAAACTCAGTGGAATTTGACCATTCTTTCTTTATTAGCTGAGTTACATTTATAAATAACTTAGATGAGAGGTTAGAAATTTGATTATCAAATTTGCCAATGACATAAAGTTAGGGGGAAGAACAAACACCTTAGTAGACAGCATCAAGTTTCAGGAGGATTTTGATAAGCTGGAACAATGGATAAAAGCCAGCAAATTAATTTCAACAGGAATAATTGTAAAATCTTAGATTTGTATAAGAAAAATCAAAGACCTGAGTATAGGATGGGGAGGCATGCTGGGCAGCAATACAGCTGAAAAGGATCTGAGTGTCTTGGTAGCTCACAAGCTGAACATGAGCCAATAATGTAATGCAGATGCAAAAAACCAAATGTTCTATTGGGCTACATCAACAGAAGTACAGTGTCAAGAGAAGTCTTGTTCCTCTCTATTCTGAGTTTGGCAGACCCCAACTACAATATTACATCAAGTTCTGGGCACCACATTTTAAGAACACTGAAAATTTGGAAATATTTGGAGAAAGAGCAGTTTAGCAATGGTCTACCTTAGAAGGTGGTGGACTCTTTTTTCACTAGATGGCCATCTGTCAACAATGCTGTAATAAAGAATTCCTGCATTGGGCAGGGATTCCTTGATCTCCAAGGTCCCTTCTATTCCTTCTAATATTCTAATTGTGATTGGATGGATCATAGGGGAAAAAACCACACAAATTTCCCAAGCCCCTAAGAGAATTCCTTTCTAAAAAGAATATATCTGTATCTGCAATAAATCTATAAAAATTAAAATAAATCAAAACAGACACACACAAAAAAGATAAGCCTGCCTGGAAAGTCCTTTAAAAGTCCTTCCACAAACAGAAGCCCAATTGTCTTGCCAAAGGATTCTCACATAGGGTTAATTTAAGTATCTCACCCAATATTTGGCTGTACTTGTTCTAAGTGTTCCCCTGTAACTAGATGCCTTCTTACTAGAGTTGCATTTACTTTAGGCTGGTCTAGTTTAATGCCATATTTCTCCCTGATATTATATTTCTTGAACTTTAAAACAGTATTTGCTTTTTTTCAATTTCATATTTTAGGACCTAGCTTTTCTGAGGTTCAGTTTTAATCATTGATCACGTTCTTCCCATGCAAGTATGTAATCCATGTATATGGAGGTTCCTGGAATGCCTTCCACCATTTGTTGTACAGTGTGATGAAACACTTAAAGTAGAACACAACCCAAAGGGCATATATTTAAAGCTCCATCAACTGCATGATGTTCTAAGCATACGTAGGCGTGTGCTTCCTTCATCCAGTGGTATGTGCCAAACTAATGCATCCAGCTAATGCATCCAGCTGGGAAAATATCTTCATGCTTGCCAGTTCTGCTGATAGTTCCACTTGGGTTGGGATGTGATAATGCTGTCTTTGAATTGATTGATTATTTGCAATCAAGTTGGTGTCAATTCTCCATGACCATATAGATAAATTTTCTCCACTACTCTGTGTCCCCAACCTGGTCCTCCAAGTCTTCCAATAGTGCATCCATTACTGCTATAACTAAGTCCATCCACCTTGCTGCTGATCCTCAGCATTATAGACTTCTTCAGAGAGCTAGATCTTTGCATAGTATGTCCATAATATGATAATTTGAGCCTATTCATTTGTGCCTCAAGTGAGAACTCTGGATTGATTTGTTCAATGATTCATTTGTTTGTTTTCTTAGCTATTCTTGGTATTCTCAGGTGTCTTGATTGATTGAATTTGAAAAAAAAGGGGGGGTGCATTCAGATTTACAAGATTCTGTTACTATAACCTTATAATAAAAGTAGTATTGACCTACATAACATTGGTTTCCTAATCTGATTTATCCTGAAGGGCTGACAACTAGTGGTTGTGCATGTTTACTATGTGTACTATGTTGAGTTATTAGAAGACATCCAGTACCATGAAAGCTATCTTCTTAAATATGAAGGTATTTTTAGTGTGTTAGTTCTGTATTGACTAAGTCAATGTGACTTATTATTTGTCAATAATTTCAGATGTTTTGTGGCCCAGGATGGGTCTTTGTGGGCTTGGTACTCTTGATGTTTTTCTAGCATATTGAGTATCTTTCACTTCCTAGAGAGGTGGGTGGTGGCCAAATTTGAAAGATAGATAGATAGATAGATAGATAGATAGATAGATAGATAGATAGATATAGAGTACCTTTCCATTTCAAAGTGTGTTCATAGCCACCTAGTAGGCTACTGGGTTTCAGTATATGACTTTAGATGCACTCAGTATAGGCCTGGCTTGGGCTTCAACCTGTTGTAGTCAAGTTCAGCCATTAGACTGATACTGGTGTGCAAGTCATATTATAAGCAATGGGAAGTCTGTTAATGGACATTGTTTTAACCCAGCCTCCTTACCCTGTCCACATCAACATAACCCTTTGGTATTTGAGTCTATATTTCTTAAATTGTTTTGTAGCTTTGTACATGTTAGCCCTGAGGTTGGACATTGTTTATATGTATGCTTCATATCATATCAACTGGATTTTTGCATACACTTTGCATTGTTTCCAAGATTTTTTTGCCAGCTGCTGTTTTCTTTGTAGGGTCAAAGCCATGTTTCTGACTGCAGTCTACTGGACTCCTTCCTTTCCAAATATCTTGATCATGGATAATGGACAATAGTTGAGTATTATCATTGCTGAGTCCCATAATTTTCAGTTGTGAGTGAGCTACTCTTCTGCTTGGCAGATATAATAGTATTTTTTAGGAACAAGTTCAATTCTCTGGTAAGTATTCTTGCACTTTCTTGTTTCTGATGCCCAAAACAATTTAGTATTTGATCAAAGATTCACAACTTACCAAAGTTACAAGATTTATTCTTTGGTTTCAGATCTGTTACACATTCTTAACTTGTCTCAGGACTTAACCACACTTCCTGGTTGCCTTTTTTCTAGAACAGGCAGACACTATTTCTGGAGTGCAGAAATGAATGATGTCACCCTCTATTAATTTCCCCATACCTTCAAAGCAATCTCAGGGTGCGTATCTATGCTTCACTTCTGACATACACTTTTCCCTGTTATGTCACCTCAAGTGCTCCTGTCCATTTTGTCTACAGTTCTTCAGTTTGGTGTGGATCTTCCGGGTTGTGTGGCCGTGGTCTGGAAGTTCTGTTTCCTAACGTTTCGCCAGCATCTGTGACCGGCATCTTCAGAGTACAGGAGCACAGACAGGAGCAGTTCTCTCTGTGCCCAGGATGGTGTGACCCTTTTGTGGGTATTTATAGAGATGTGGAGGGGGGGGGGGTATGGGGTGTTAATGAGTGGCTGCTTGCCCAGGTGTCAGGAGATCTGTGTATCTTCCTGTGGGCCAGGCAGGGTCCCTTCTTCTATTGAGTTGTTAACGAGTGGCTGTTGAGGGTGATTAGCATGTTCATTGTGTGAGTTGTTTGCATGTCCTGGTGGCTGAGCTGAGTTCGTTGACCTTTTGCAGGCTGTATTTCTCAGGATTGGTAGCCAGGTTTTGTTGATTTTTAGACTCTCCTCTTTTTTATTGAAACTGTGCTGGTGTTTGTGAATCTCAATGGCTTCCCGGTATAGCCTGGTGTAGTGGCTGTTTGTGTTGTCCAGTATCTCTGTGTTTTCAAATAGGATTTTGTGTCCAGTGTGCCTGAGAGCATGTTCAGCTACTGCAGATTTTTCTGGTTGCTGTAGTCTGCAGTGTCTTTCGTGTTCTTTTATCCTGGTATGGATGCTGCGTTTTGTGGTCCCGATGTATACTTGCCCGCAGCTGCATGGTATGCGATATACTCCTGCGGTGTTTTCTTTGTGGTGCTAAGTCTCATTTTCTCTATCTCTTTATTTAAGTTTTAGAACGGAGTGCTTAAACCTTAACTTCAAACCCAGAATCGCTTTCTGTGAGATGGACAGCTATATAAATGTGACAAATAAATAAATATAAATAAATAAATAAACCTTCATCCATTCTTAAAGGTGGGTTCATGAAATTATAATATATCTGTAGAATCTGCTTGTAATTATCCATCCATCCATCCATCCCTGGGTCAGCTCTGTAATTTATTTTTTTCCAGTCCTGAATGCTTGCATTTTAACATTTAAAATAACAATGATTTCTTACATCTTAAAGTTCCTTTTTTCTTAAATACAGGTAGTCCCTGAGTTAAGAACGCCCAGTTTACAGATGACCTATAATTAAGAATGGAGCCTATTGTAGCAAAATTCAAGTTAAATACCCAATGATTTGAGTTAAATACAACAATGGTTTGAGGTCATTATGCAATACAGTGGAACCTCGAGTTACAAATTTAATCTGTTCCCTGACTCTGATCACAACTCGAATTGGTCGCAAGTGAAGCACGTTTTCCCATAGGGTTCAATGTAAATACGGTTAATCCTTTCCGCCCTCCGAATTTGGTCGCGCCACGAGGCAAATTTCCCCATAAGGTTCAATGTAAATACGGCTAATCCACCCTCCGAATTTGGTCGCTCCGCGAGGCACATTTCCCCATAAGGTTCAATATGTCAGCCGGCTTGCACGGCTAGGAAATTCCCCAGGCGTGCTTTAGTCAGTTTCACCGCTGGAGCCCTAGCACAGAAAGAGGAAGTGCTAATGAAATCTGAGCGTGCGGGGGGGGGGCTTTTGTCATGCACGCACACAACCGGGAGCGGGAGCTTCCCCCCCCTTCCTCAAATCTTTCCTTTGTCCATAGCCCTTGGCGTGGTGCGCGCGGCAAAAGCCCAGTGAAATCAATCAGCGTGTGGCCCCCCCCCCACTGATTCCTCTTAATTCCGCTCTTCCTTTGACAAAAGCGCAGTGAAAGCAATCAAATCAGCACGGGGGTGGGGGGTGGGGGAAAGGCCTTTGTCGCGCGTGCACAGCCAGGAGCGGGAGCTTCCCCCCCCCCCACTGATTCCTCTTAATTCTGCTCTTTCCTTTGTCCATAGCCCTTGGCGTAGTCATTGCTTTCCTTGGGCTTTTGTCCTCGCGCTCAGATTTCATTAGCACCTCCTCTTTCTGCGCTAGGGCTGATTTGATTGCTTTCACTGCGCTTTTGTCAAAGGAAAAAGCGGAATTAAGAGGAATCAGTGGGGGGGGGAAGCTCCCGCTCCCGGCTGTGTGTGCTACAAAAGCCTTTCCCCCGCGTGCTGATTGATTTCACTGCACTTTTGCCGCGTGCACCAAGCCAAGGGCTATGGACAAAGGAAAGATTTGAGGAAGGGGGGGGAAGCTCCCGCTCCCAGCTGTGCGCGCGTGACAAAAGCCTTCCCCCCCCCCGCGCGCTCAGATTTCATTAGCACTTCCTCTTTCTGCGCTAGGGCTCGAGCGGTGAAATTGACTAAAGCACGCCTGGGGAATTTCCTAGCCGTGCAAGCCGGCTGACACATTGAACCTTATGGGGAAATTTGCCTCGTGGAGCAAGCTTCCTTGCTACCGCGATCTCGCCCACAGGAAGCCGCAACCACATGGCAGCAGGGCAAATGGCCGCGGATCCAGTTCATATCGCGAGGCAGAGGTTGCACGGCGAGGCAAATTTTTGTGGCCGGAGCTGGTCGTATCGCGAAATTTTCGTAAGGAGGGGCGTTCGTAACTCGAGGTTCATACAATAATACTGTTCCGGCTTACATACAAATTCGACTTAAGGACAGACCTTGGGAATGGAACTCGTTCTTAAACTGGGGACTACCAGTAGAGGTTGAATTTTATGTTGTGAGAGAGGTTTATTTCCCATTAGGAGATCAGTACTCTAGCCACACAACTCTATGCTTCTTGACTAGAGATTACACTACTGAAATTATTTCACTTTTTAAAATTTTGTCCTTTGAATTGCCTAAAAACCAGGACAAGTTGTGAGAGCTTTGTCTCTCATATACACTGGGTTTAATAAAAGAATGCTAAGTGAGGTATCCTCTAGAAGACAGATAGTGAGAACAGAAACTACCAAGCCCTACTGAAAATCAGGAGGTGAGGCCAAGGTTTGAAGAACCAGAGGGCTTCTGGAAGAAAAGGTTGTGTGTGTCTGTGTCTGGGCCTGTGTGTCTGTGTGTGTTCTTTTCCTCCTTGAGAATAAAACTTAGAACATTAAATGCATTAAAAAAGAAGCCATTCTCACTTACCAAAGTCTCAATGCTTGTACTCAGTTCTCTAAATTCTGCTGAAGTCTGTTTTTCAAAGCTAGGCTGGAATTGCACATTATTGATTCTAAAGGAAGCGTTGTAAAAGAATAACTTCTCATCTGCATGTGAATGGGAAAGAATGAAAACTTTATTTATATCATGGTATCAATTAATTTACAAGAATGTGACACAATTGAGCAATCATTGACAGAGGAAATTTTCTAAAAATTTAGAGGTTTTGGAAGATTCATCATCATGTGAAAGACACATTTTAACTCTGAAACAAAGGGCTTTTATATACTTCCCATATTTTATATGGGAAGGAGGCAGGCCAAGTAGAATAAGCTGGCCTGGAGCATGAATAGTATCACAAAAAACTGGTCCCAGATAAGTAAAGTCCTTGGGTTCTGGAGCTATCAGATAGAGTGTATGTCAAGTGAAAGAAATCACGCTAGTTCAAACAATTTCTCTTCCATGAAGAAATAATCAGCTATGTCTTCTCATAGTTTATGGTTGGCAAGTCTCAAGATTTGATTTTGTGATTCACCCACTTTCTCAGGATCTCCAATTAAAAGTTTAAAATTGTATGATGAAAGGCCAGAATCAGGAGGTGATTATTTTCTGCTAAGATGAAAATGTTGCAATATACATGTATACTTGTGCATTTGCACATTGATATACACAGAGAGTCTTTTCAATCAGGTTCCAGTCCTCTAAAATTACACACCATCAGGTTCTTCCCTTGATTTGTCAAATGCCATCCACTGTCTCACCAATGTCATTGGGCTCTGTCCTTATTCTGCCAGGGATGGCCTTCAAGCAGCTTACTAATTCTATCACCTCATATCCAAGTTTCAAGAGACATGGCAGCCCTAACAATGTGTCAGCCCTCCAAGGTAGACCAAACTTGGAAACCAAAGACGGGCAGATTATAGTAACAGAATCTTACAAGTCTGAATGTTCTTCCCTCCTCCTTCCCCCCCCCTTTTTTTTTTCATGAGGAGGGTCATGTCTGAGACGTTTTCTCAAATTACATTTCTGCTCTGGACTCAGATATCTTTTATCTGACAAATGTCTTGGTTGCAGCTCTTGTTCTGTTCCTCAAGGCTATTCCTTCTGCCCATTAATGTTACATATGGCAGTATATAACAGGGTCATCCTCTGCCTTGGGTGATACGCTAATACAGAGATCAGAGGCAGGAAAGCACTGCTAATCCAAAATGAATACGTCATGTTGTTTGGCAGATGGCCTTGCTTGAAATAGTCCAGTTGGAGTAAAAGTGGCTACAAATCCTTGAGGAAAGAATTACACTACCCTAACTTGAATACATAAATAATTTCTTTCTGCTTGCTGAACGATTTTAAAACACAAAGCCATTCAAATCATATGGACTGAATAATTAATACACTTACCATATATCAAAAAATACACGAGCAAGCCAATGGCAATGGCTAAGACCAGCAATGTTGCTAGCACAATCAAAGCAATCATCCATGGTTCAAGAGGTGTTGTTCTTGACCTAGCCATTCTGAGAAGATGGGCAAAAATAAGATTTTGTAGGAGACACAGTGAACCTTAAGTAGTACAGTTAATCCCTGCTATAATCTGCTCTCAGACTGCTGTTTACAATGTTTATGCACATTAAATGTTTCAGAAATAAATAGATTAACAATATTGCTGAACTAATAATAAATTAATTACATTAATCTTAATTCATTATTTATTTATTATATCAGTTTATATAGCCAACCATCTCACAATTGCATCTCTGGGAGGCACACATTGGATTAAAACCAAACAAAGATGCTTGATAAGAAAAATAAGAAAAGTAATGGTAATTGAAAACAAACCCAACTCTAATCATAAAAAAGACAACCTGCCAGTGAGGGGCTCATCTAACCTCCAGACCCCATGCCCAAGGGAACATCCAAGTCTTCAGGGACTCCTGAAATGCTGGGGCTCCATAAATTTCAGGGGTATGGTGTTCCAGAGGGCAGGTTCTGCAGCAAAGAAGCCATACTTCCTGGGTCCAGTCAGATGGTAGTGTTTAATAAATGGAATCCAGAGCATGTCTTCTCTGTTGGGTCTAGTGGGAAGGGCAGAAACAACTGGAGACAGGCAGTCTCACAAATAATTACCTACTGTGAAAGTATGCTCTTTTCACCACCAGACCAAGGCTGCCTTGGTAAATTGTAAATATAGAACTCATAACTCAGGCAGTGCACTATAGAGACATTTGTCTATTTAACTTAGTTCCCATATTCTGCAAAGCCATGTTAGGTATTATTCAACATATGTACAATTAACACTTGTCTAAAAGGGAAAGCTTGACCAAGTCCACTGGTCCTCTTCTGGTCATCTGCATGCAGAGGGTCCTGCACTACAAATACAGGCACACCCAGCACAAGTGAGGAAAGCCAGCCATGCTTTATTTTTGAGGTTTTGCCATACACAGTGGGCATTAGCTTTCTGGTGTCTTGAATATTCATTCTGAACAATAAGATCAACATTAATGCTTAAAATGGGGTGGGAAACCTACAGCCCTCAGCTACATCCTGGATTTGGAGATCCACCACCCTGGATGTGCTTCCTCTTCCAGAATGAATGTATAATGCTTCAAATTCCATTCGGATTTGACTCTGGTCCTGGCTTCAGCTCTATTCTCCATAAAGTATGCCTCACACTAATTTTTCCTAAGAAAGAACTCCCTTATCTGGTTTAGAGTGCTCACAGTTTTTCACATAGATTATATTGCTATAATTCTTGCAAGAACTTGTAAATATTATTATCTCCATATTATGTACAGGATCTGAGAGAATTTCTTGGCTAAGACCACCAAATAAATTCATGATAGACCATAGAGGCTCTTCTTCATGGTTCCATTAATGTGGCTTCCTCTAGTCCTTGAGTCTGAAGGATCCCTCCCACATCATCCTGATCCACCTTCCACCCCACCAATCTGTCATTCCAAATTCCAAATATCTCAAATGAATACATGCTCCAGGGGAGTATCAGTGCTTTTAGTAATGGCCATAGGTAGCAGCAGCCATATATATCCCATGGAGTACACAAATGGCATTATAGCAATGCTTCCCTCCCCAAGTAATAAACACAGTAGAACCAAAGTCATGACAACCACCTTGTCACCAGAAGGAGGCAAGGAGTATGCCTGAAGCAGCAAGCAGCCTTAGCCAGCCAATATCATGTGTGAACTGGTAAAGCCTATATGTAAACAGCTCCTCACATGTTATAGTCACGCATTTGACATGTGAGAGCAATGCATGGAAGACAAGGCAGCTCTGTTCCTTAATATTCATGAGGACATTTCTCCCCATGATTTAATACATGAAGAGGGATTAAGCAATCTTTGGACCTGGAGCATAGTAGTAAACCCTACTATTTCTCTACTATTTGCTCCCAGGGAAACAGCAAATTCTAGTACTATTAAACCATCCCCATTGGAAAATCTAGCTTAAGGGTAACTGTCTGGGGAAAAAAGCTCTCAGTGGCTCAGAGGGTTTCAGGATTGTCAGTGTCTTGGTCCAGCATTATTGCCCCTCCTTCTCTGAGTCTGAAAGAGGAGAATCAGCATATATGTATATAGACAGCTTAATTAATATAGTTAATGTCAGTGCCTAGCTTAATGGTTAGGCACTTTCAGAAGGTACAAAAATTCTATCTCAGGCACTTGAATGAGCTGGTCATGTACCCATGTCATCAACTGAGGCAACCTTACTCAAGTGATGAGTGTAGCATGTGTGAACGAGCCTACTGAAAAGTCACTACTCTACTCAGACAGCATGCCATGAAGACCAGAGCCAGCTGTACCATTATGCAAAGTGAAGCAACAGGTGCTGAAGAGAGTGGTAGAATAGGATGGACAACCATGATGCATGCTTTTCTGGATCTGGCCTCTGTGCTCTCATCTAGAGTATTGTATCCAGGTGCAGTGCAAACATTGCCAGTGTGAAATCTGTTACCTTCTAAGTCTGTTCACGTCTAAATGTAGATACCGGATGGCACTATTTTGTCCTTTGCCTCAGGCAATAAAATGTCACAGGCTAGTTCTGATGAGGGCTGTAGAATTCTGTACAGAGGAAATTGCTGATGTCCATTAGAAAGCATATTAAACTTTATGCTGGATTATAACACTAACAGCTGGCACTGAGCGAACTTAAATGAGAGCACCTTTGACTATCAAATTATATTTTATGTATGCAAAGGATTACAAATCTATTTGGAGATTCATAACTATCATGATTGAGCAGCAGTAAATAAACCCTTGGTGTATGCCTGCCCACACCATCTCACAAGATGTTGGCTTTAATTACAAGAAACATGTCTCCCAGGAAAATGGTTAGACCTGTGGGTGAAATATTGCAATGGAGGCAGCATGTTATCCAGTTTGGGAAACTATTTTCGTCAGCCAAGTTTGTAATGTAAGTCCAGATCAAAACAAAACTGAAATTCTTGTTCTTGTTCTTGTTGGAAAGGACCCTATAGATCACCTAGTCCAACCCTCTGCAATGTGCAGGAAAACCAGTTAAAACATTCCCAAGAACTGACTGTCCAGCCTCTCCTTAAAAACCCCCAGAGATGGAGAATCCACAACTTCCATAGGTACATATTTAACATTTAAATAGCTGCATATTTTAGCTATTATTTTTGGTCCTAGTTTCTATGGCAATGGAAAATAGTTTCTGAACATCTTTATGGCAACCTTTTATGTACCTGAACATGGACATCATGTCTACCCTCAGTCTTTTATCCAGACTGAACATTCCAAGTTCCTTCAGCCAATCCTGAAAGGGCATATGTCATCCTCAAGTCCCCAAATCATCTTTGCTGCCTTCTCCTGAACCTGTTCAGGAGATGTCAATATCCTTCTGGAAATGTGGTGCCCTGAATCATACACAGCATTCCAGTGCTGTGGTCTCATCAGTGCAGAGTGAGGGAAATAAGGATTTCATGCATCTTTGACATAGTGCTTCTTCTAATGCATTCCAGAACTGTATTAGCCCTTCTAGCAACTGGTTCACACTGCTGGCTTCTTGTCAAAGACTAAAAATCATCAGCATTTTGTTTATTAATTTACAAATGATTGCTCACAACTTCGTAATGAGAAACATGTCAATTTGTAATGCAAATTCCCTATTATGTTCAAACAGCTTAAATAATCTGAGTTGTTTCTCCATTCAACATGTGTCACAATGGTAAACAAATTAATCTGTTTGATTTTAGTCAGCAAATTAAGTTTACAAATTAAATGTGTGGTGCCAGAATTCTTGAGATATTTGATATGGTTCATTTGCAAATTTATAAACTGAGACTTGCTTTACTGTAGTTTAGATCATTACATGTACACATACAAAATGGGTAGGGTCACAACCATCATCTTGACTTTTTTTGAAAGCCCCCCCCCCAAATCCCACTGCTCAAAACAGAACTTATTATCTGTGCTGCACTGGACATTTTAAGCATAAACATGTTAGTGAATTAAAACCAATACCATAGAGAATGAGGCATGATAACTATCTCATCAACATAATGTCACTGCATGTGATATTTTTTGCCATCATTAAAGACACCATGATGCTATGATAACACAACCTCCTGAAATGCATGGGAGCTATAAAGTGCACATTTTTTTCAAGGAGACATGTACAAATGAACTTCCCACTTAATGGTGTCCATATTTGCCATGAGTATATTCATGTCCCAATATCCAAAAATATCCTGAAGATTTAAAAGCATTATATTCTGAAAACATAATCAATGAAAGATTCTCTGCCCTTAATTATTTAGCATGTTCAACCATTTCTTTCTCTCTTCCAGCAAGGTTTCAAGATTTGTTTTCAAAGATATAGAGGAAGATAACTAGAGGCACTGACAGGATCTAGGGCTTTCATCAAAATGGCAAGAG
Source organism: Liasis olivaceus (assembly GCA_030867105.1). Classification (NCBI taxonomy): domain Eukaryota; kingdom Metazoa; phylum Chordata; class Lepidosauria; order Squamata; family Pythonidae; genus Liasis; species Liasis olivaceus. Next base: position 66,294,059 of record CM061351.1, read on the forward strand.
TAGCATTGCACTGTCACAACAAATCTCTGTGCCTTTGCATCACAAGCTCCACCCATTTTGTACATGCCCACGACAGCATGGTGCATGTACAAAAGGGAAAGAGCTTGCATTGGTGGAATGCTACTTTCATCATTTTCACCCTCTTGACCTCCACTCAGACACCTCTGAAGATGGCATTCATAGGCAAAAGAACATCATCACAAATTATGAAAATACCATTTGTGCCACAATTATGTAAATAATTTATCCTGCTAATATGTTTTCTTATCTCCCAGCTTCTATCACATATCACCCTTGCTCATGGCAGAAATGAATTCAAACAGTAGACTGGTGAATCTTGATTTAGACTGATTCCACAACAATGTCTGGTACTTGAGAATGCTCAGCTCCCATTGCTTTAATAGCAGTGCAGAACAGAGGATTTCAGCAGCAAATACAGCTTTTCTTTCTCTCTTCTCCCCCCTTATTTCTTGCTATCTGCTATCGTATTTTATCCCACCCTCCCCCCCCATTGATAAAGTCATTCAGATATCTCCACAACGCCAAAGGAAATTCTAGCAATGTCCAGTTTTGCCATATAACCACTCACCAAGTCCAAATAATGACCCTGTGTAGAACCACCTACCGGATAGTATTGACCACTGTGGTAGCATTCACGTCTTCAGTAAGAAATTACTTCTAGACCTGACATCACCTCAAGGTCCTGATGATACCTGATACAAAGGATGTGACTCAATATGCTGAGCTGTCACTCTGTCTTACTCCTCCCTGTAGCCAAGACAAGAGAGCCTGCAGCCCAAGATCTGCATCTCAAGCCTAGTTCAGGGAATTTGCCAGATCTGGGGAAACACAAGAAGCATTTCAGGAATGAACATCAAAATAAGGCAAATTTTATAACACAAAATCATTCCCCATTTTTTAGCAAGGATCGTGACTCCGAATTACCTGCTGGACAGCAGTAAGTGTAATATGTCAAAGTGTAATATGGTCAAATAAACCAAGGGGCTATTTCAATACATTTTAAAGGCTTGGGTGGCTCGGAGATGTTTGGGGGTATAAAAAAGCATACTACAGCTGGTTTGGGTCTTGTTGGGATTTTAATACAAGAATGAATAATCAAAAGAAAAGTACAATTTATTAACCTGTGGGCCTCGTGACAACATTATATTGACGAAAACATTTAAGCAAGACTTACTGGAATAAGACTACCTGGCAAACATCTCAGGAGTAATTATGGCTAATCCTACCAAACCCTTTGGGAAGGGTTTATGCTTAAAGATATGAATCAGAGAGATTTATGCATCAGAATTGGAGATGAGGTTCCTGTTAGAGGCAGGGAGGATTTGTGAACTTAGTTCTCTGTGCTGCTGGGCAAAATGAAGTAAAAGTTACTGCAGGTACTAGATTCTCAGCATTAAAGCTCCTTCAATGAATCTTTCAAGAAGTAATCTTCAAGTTAATTTTATTTTCTTTGTTATTGAGGAGGACAATTAAATCTCCTACAACTGTATTCTGGTTCTGATCATCCCTTTGCGGACCTGTTTTCTATTAAGCTGAAATGCCATGCGCAAATTCAGAGGTAGACTGTGTAGCAGTGACAGCGGAATAATTCTCATGATTGCATCATCCATACAGGCCATCACACTGTTCAGGCTGCAATGGCTAAATCCATTCCTGATTAGTTCTTTCTTTCTGGAATGATTTGAATTGTGCTTTTTCATAATTAAGCCATGCACAGCTAAGTTCATTGAATATAGTCATTTTCAATTCGTATTTAAGTCTAAAGACATGTTGAAAGAAGTGTCTCCAATTCTCTTTTTCTTCCTTCAGTCTTCCCACATTCCTTCCACTTCCTGTCTTCTCCCTTTTCTTCCTCTCTGCCCATTTTTAGGTTTTTCCTTTTTTTTTTTTTCCATTTCCTGTAGTTGATTTTCATGTGGCCAACTCATTTTCTGGCTCATCCTGCTCAAACTTTTAAACTTTTCCTTTTTCTTCTTTCTCTTTTTGTAAACTGACAAGAGTTCTGTGGTTCAAATTATGTTCAAAGATTGTCTTTCACAGGGAACAAAGTGAGCAATGCTGTTCTTATTCATGTCTTAAAATTCAAGATGTGGCCTCAGTTAAACTAGCTAATATCCCTATTAAATCCCCAATTTATACATAGTGCTATAAAGGAGCTGTACACAGCATTTTAAATCAGATTCTGGAAAAGATAATGGGATGTGTTTAGTTCTAGACCCCCAGAGAAAATTTGTGTATTAACCAAAAACTGTCAAGCTAGTGCAACATATAATACATTCCAGATTTTAAATCTAAGGAAAGAGTTGGAGCCTAATACTTTTCTGAGGAGTCAGCCCTTATTAAATGTCATAAATGTGATGTTAATTAAGAAACACACTCCTAAATCCTTTATTGTTATTTTAAGCCCAATATCAAATGCAGTATCGTCTTTCATCACTCCCTCTCCTTTTGCTCAACTCCTGATAGAAGTAATCTGCAACAGAACTAAAATTATAAATATTCAGAATATATAGACCATTGTGGGAATTCCTGGACTTAGAACCTCCATTATGTTCCACTTGCCTATGAACAGGGATCTATTTGCTTGCTTGCCTCAGAGCTAAACTCTCTTTGCAAAATCGTACCTGCTTAAGCTTCAGGGAACCCTGGTGCAGGTTCAGTAGATACAACTTTGTAAACCTGCTTTCTGCTTTGTGTTTGAAGCCTTCCATCTTTGCCTTGATTCCCTTAGGGCTATCAGTTCCTTGTGTCCTTCCTTTTGCTTACTTTGTATAAGATCATCACTTTTGAGTCTTTGAGGTTTTGCAATGTCAAGTATCTATTCTTGGGGGCGGGGGGTGCAATTTAAGAATCTGAAGAGTTTTGTTTTCCATTGTCCCTGTGGTTGGCAACCCCAAACCCTAACAGCTATGGTTCATTGGCCTCATGATCAAGACCCAACTGCTCTTAATCTTGTGGTCAAAACGTACATCCTGAGCATATCTTGGGTGTACTTTAGAACCATCTGCAATACGTTAATCCTTCCAGTTGCCTTGTGTGTTCCACTTGGGCTCTGAGGAGATTAAGTGTCAGCTTTACATACATTTTATTCAGCTAAAGCTTCTTTTTTTCTTTTTTTCATGTTATTTTCTATCAATTTTAATACTAGCTTTCATCTTTAGAATAAACCTGTTCTGGGTTTCCCCTTTCTTCTAACATACTAGCAATAACCTAGGTAGAGAGTGAAATTCTCTGGTGCCTTTTTTGGCTCAATGGAAAAAGGAATTGATTTTTCTTCTTTGTACCAGGTTAATTATATCCACTATTAGTCCTGGCCTGATTGTTCACATTATGCACATTTTCACAGAGTAGTCATGAATAACAAGGTGAGAAAAGCTGTAACTCAGATATGCAGCTTGCAGGTTCAGAGAGTCTTGGAGGAAGCAGATGATTTCACTCAGACCTGGCTATAGCACTGAGACAACACTGATCAAACTTGTTAATGATCTCTGGTGGGCACAGGATAGGGGTGGTAGTTCTGTCCTGGCCTTCTTTGATTGCTCAGCAGCTTTCAGTACCATTGATCATGATATCCTTCTGGACTGGCTTAGAGGGTTTGGAGTGGGGGCACTGTTCTATAGTGGTTCTCCTCCTTCCTTCAAGGCTGGTTCCAGTCAGAGTTGGTGGCAGGGGGAGAGAGTGTAGCTGTAGACCCCTACTATTTAAGGTGCTTCAGGGCACTATTCTCCCCCCACTCCCACTTAACATCTACAAGAAACTGCTGGGTGAGGTTATCTGTCAACGTGCGGTGAAGTATCATCAGTATGCTGATGATACACAATTATATATCTCCACCCTGGGCCAACCAAGTGGTCATGTCAAGGTTCTTTCCCAGTGTCTGGGGTCTGTAGGGGTCTGGATGGGGAAGAACAGACTTCATCTTAATCCTAGCAAGATTAAGAGGGTATGGGTCTTAGGACCCCGTGGATATGAAGAGGTTCCATCTTTAACTCTGAATGGGATAATACTCTCTTAAAAAGAGTTGGTGTGCTATTTGGGAGTCCTCTTAGAATCACAGCTCAGCTCCTACTCATGGCAGCTGTGGATAGAAGGGCCAATCTTGTGTGCCAATTGTGCCTATTCCTAGATCAAGAGGCCCTGTTCACAGTCACTTATGCCTTACTCACTTCCTGCTTGGACTACTGCAATTAACTTGACATGAGGGTGCCCTTGAACAGCATTTGGAAACTGTAACTGGTCCAGAATGTGACAGCACAGGCAGATATGCCCACATAACACTACTGCTCCATAACTTGCACTGACTTCCAGGTACAATTCAAGGTGCTTGTTATAACTTATAAAGCCCTACATGGCACAACAGGGCCTGGTTATTTGTAGGACTGTCTCCCTCTGATTCACTTCATCTCACCAGATCCAGCAAATGGGCATGCTGCAAGTCCTTTTGTGAAACAGTGTCAACTAGCAAGACTTAGGAGATATGCCTTCTCCATTAGTGACACCTGCCCTCTAGAACAGTGTTCCTCTGTAGGTTTGGTGAGCCCCATCCTTATGAGTTTTTTTGGAAAGACTTAAAGACTTGGTTGTTCTCTCAGGCATTTGGTTAGGATATTGGGTGAGCTTGGTTGAATGGAACTCTGACAAGGTAGTGTTCTGCCCCAGAAAACTTATTTCTGAGGAATGTTCTTTAGATATAGATGGATAATATAGAAATACCATGAATATGAAATGGCATAAAATGAACATAGTTAATATTTCAGTGACTTTCTGAATTTACTGTATTTGTTTACTGTAGGAAAAGCAGATCCCTTCCATTTCTTTGTGCTCAGAATTTTTGCAACTGTTAACAGATCACAAATGACCCTATGATTGACTTACTTAATCTGACCAACATTAACATTAGATCCTTTTCATTTGTACAAACTGAAGAGCTTCTGACATTAATCCAGGGATCAGACAGTTCAGGCATACATTCAATACATTCTTTCATGAATTAATCACATCATAAAATGCCCTAATAAATTTCTAATCCTGGAATTCAATTCAGTTTTAAATACTATACAATATTGTAGTTTTTAGGTGTGAGTAGAATATGTACTGGGAAATATTGTGCTTGAAAAAATCCATGATAGTTCCTACGTGGGGAATTGATTCACCCAATTATTGTAAAAGGCAACTATTAATCTCACATTTCATTATTACAACTGGCCATTTTTCCCCCCAACGATATAGATAGAATTATCCTTGTTCCCTCACAAACAAGCAAGAAGTTACTTATTCATTTTTATTTCTGCTTTCAAAGCATGTTCCAGCTGAATCTGCCTTGGGAAAAGAGAATCCCTGTACTAGCAACAATATGTAATTTTCAATTATATTAAAATTGCTGGCCATTGATCTCTCTGCCTTGGTTAACAAAGCTTCCATTTTTTTCCTCAGTAGCCCTTCAGCTACAAAATGCCTTCTGCACAGAAATTTGCCCCATGCTTACGTGGCTCGCATTTGGGTGCTAGAGTGAAATGTTATCCTCAAAGGCACTTTAATAAAATAAAGAGTGAGACAAATGATACTGTAAACAGTGGAAATGAATTTATATCACTTTGCGGCTGGATTATTTTATATGGCTAGAATTAATGGTTATTCTTTTAATTTATTTCACAAACTGCACTAGGATTGATTTTTTTGTAAAGGAAAGAGGAATTCTTCAGATAAATATATTGACTTCTGGTGGGTTGCTCCAGGCCTTGTGAACTACCAGATCTGGCCTGCAAAAGTCCAGATCATCCCTAGATGGCAGCAAAAAGCTACAGAAATCTCTAGCTCTTTGCTGCCATCTGGTCATTGGGATTGTTCCAATCCAGATTCAGTAGCCCCCTGGTAGAAAGCATTCTGGATGTCTAAGGATAACAGGGAACCACCTCATCAGTGTGCCTTCTGATAAATCAGTACTTTGTGATATGATGACAGCCATTTTGTAAACAGCCAAGCTCTGTAGAGCAACCTTTTTTTAAAAAAAAAAAAAAAAGCCTCACTGCAGCCTGGTGGGCAGGACTGCAACATGCACAGGAGGTTAATCCTTCCCTCCCCAGCAACAACCTTCCCCAAGAATTTTATAATTCTTGCTTTTTCAGCCAGTGACAGAGAAATGCTCTATTCATCCATTGAAAACTTCTTTGGCCGAAGTGGATAGGACTGGGGCAATGTTGCAGGGGTGGGCTGAAGTGGGGTGGGCTGGATGAAGAATCCTCCCAGGACAGATATTGAGAGAGAGAAAGAGGTCCACCTAGCTGTGCTGAAGGAACGTTTTCAGGACAGGTTTGTGAAAGGGTGAATGAAAGAGGAAGGGTAGGAAAGTGTGAAAGTATATTTGAATGGTGTCTGTACGTGGCATACCTCTTTCTTTGCCCCCAGTAGGGCTATGTCAGGGGAAGAGCAGACCCAGGCCTAATCCTGCCCTCCCTCAGATTCCTCTCCTGCCACATTATATCCACTACTTTATGTCTAAAGTGTAGAAGCCCTAAGTCCTCCATTGGGCTAGAAGGAAGATGAAGACGAAGAGACTGCATTTTTTCTCACCTCACCACTCTACAAACCAAATTAACTTTGCAGTGCTTCACAGCACACAGCTATAAGTATATTAAATCCCTGACAGGAAGAAGCAAATCAGGTCAAATTCAGTATGGGGCTGAATTTCTCATGTTCTGTGCACCTTCAGCAAACTGGTGGGCGGTTGGTGATGGAAAATACTGAAAAATGTTCAAGGGGGAGGTACTTTGCACAACTAACTTCATTCACCTCAGAAAGGTATAACAGAAGTTTGGTAACAGTGCACAAGGTGTGGATGATAATGGAAGAAGTTTTTTTCTCAAGGGCCCAAAAGAAAATCTCCTTGCTTCGGAGTAGGACATTTTTCAGGTAGCCTGTCGAGCTTGCTCCTGATTTGGGGCTTTTCTCCACTCTGGGGCTGCCATTGCTAGGGGGAAAGTGGACCCTCAGAGCACATTTGACATCACAGAGCCAGTGCAGTAGCTGAAGAAGCTCTCTGGTGTTTCAGTGCACTGAGAAGCTCCTTGCTTCTCCTCTTGATAATTAGAAGCAAAATAAATTATGCAGAGTAGGAAAAAGGTAATAAATATATTAGGCAAACTGGTTTGCTCTGCACAATGTTTATGAGTCACGTAATATCTTTTCTTGACACAAAACATAAATACAGGGTATATACAGTCCCCAATAAAACATAAAACATGGAAACACAACATACTGCATTTTTTAAAGGCAGAACAATAGAACTGTATTTTCAAATATCTCCTCTGCTTCAAAGTCTTACTTAGAAATACCTTCTAGCAGAACATTAAGGCTTGGCTGCACAGTAAATTGAGGACCAGAATGTCACCAATAGCAGCTTTACTACATTATGAAATTATATATTAGGATGGGCAGAAATAAGGACTTCTTACACCACTAAGTCATGAAGGAGTAGCACTTTTGCAAACCTGTACCCACTACCTATTCTAATGGCACATACCGTATTTTTCCGTCAATAAGACGCCCCCATGTACAAGATGACCCCCATTTTTCCAACCCAAAATTAAGAAATTAATATTTTAAAGATAGTGCAGAACACATTTTTATTTAGTAATTAGTTAACATTTACCTGATACACTCGGTGGGAGGAGGTCCAAACCATCTCTCTGCAGCTCTATTTCCATGCTCTTTTGCATAACTGATTACATTCAAGCACGAGTGAAACTGCCGATAGCTTGTCTCTGCAGACAGCCTTCCTCTAATTGGTTTGTTCAGCATCAGCTGACGTCAGTTACATCAGGCTCGTGATTGGAGGAAGTCTGTTTGGGAGACAAGCTATTTCACTTGTGATTGGAGGCTGGCAATAGGAGGAAGCCTCTCTGCAGAAACAAAGTATGGACAGTTTTGCAACCGCGAGGTTCTCTCCTTGGCTGACTTCCTTGAATAAGATGCCCTTCAATTTTTAGGTAAGGATTTTAGAAAAAAGTATCGTCTTATAGTCGGAAAAATACGGTATTTCCAAATTTTAAAAATGAGCAATAATTCATCAGTTGGTTAGAGGTACTGTGGTGTTCAACCCAGATCTCACTTGGGGGACAAATGACCAGGCAAAAATTATCCTTGTTTGGACCCATTATGCAAAGATCCAGCTCTCTGGAGAAGGGTCTAATGTTGAGAAAGGTGGAAGGAAAGAGAAGAGGATGACCAGCAGCAAGGTGGATGGACTCAATTACAGTGGTGATGAGTGCACTGTTGGGAGACTTGAAAAACCAGGTTAGGGACAGATTGTCATGGAAAAATCTATCTATGTGGTTCCAGTGGCACATAATCAATCAATGTGGTTTTGGAATAAAACCAGAAATAACCAGCTTCAAATCCTCAATTATGAAATTGATTAGATGACAGTAAGGGAATAAACTTAAATCACTCTACCATTTGATCCATATCTGTAATCTGCTTACCCCTTTGCTTGCCTGCTAAAAAAAAGAAAAATTACGCTATCATAAACTGCTGTTCAAATGTCACAACACACACATTTTGCCCCTCTCTGCTGCCTCAGATATTCTATGAAATTCAAAGGGTTGCAAAGGCAAACCACAAAGAGCAGATTGGAAGAAACAGAAAAGTGCAGCTGTGGACCAACAGTGAGACTTGGGCATAGCTGCACCCTGTAGCTTTAGGGTCAAATGCTTGGAAACCCTTGAGCAGATTCTTAGGAAATCCCATTTTAATGGCCAAAGTGAACAATGTCAGACTTTTACTCTTTTTCTATTTCAAGGATTTTTTTTTTTTTAACCCTCAATAGGACAGATTTCTTATATCCTTTATATCTTGTAGAGACCCAATTGTATCTTTTCCATTTTTGCTGAGGAGCTCCTCTGCCAGCCGTATGGAAGAGATTTTGTTTCTTGTAGTCTTCACTGAGAAAAAGACTGAAGTCAATTGAGGGTTGATTAATGAGCAAAATCAATGCAAAGTTGCTACCATGTTTCTGTCTACAGCAGTTCCAACAGAGATGTTCATTTCCTTCATCATCAATAGAGCTACTATAAATATGTGATTTATGTCATATGTCCACCCATCTCAGCGTAATGACTTGGGTTATAAAACTATTTGCTATCATTTATTAGCCAAATGAATTGTAATACCCAAGATATTATAGTCCTAATCTGAATTCAGTGCCTTTAAATATTCTGAGGCACTGGACAACATTACTCCAGCAATTCCCTCACCCACTTTTTTGTCCTAAAACTGTTGTGGCAAGTCAGATCCTATAGGAGATGGTATTGGTAGACACATTGGTAATCTTGGAAACTCAGTGAACACTTGAACTCTAGCATTTTAGAGTTTTAAAGAGGAAATTATCTATCTAAGCAAGAGGTGCCCCCGAATGTCTCATGGATTTTGCTGTTGCATACATCTGAGATTGGCCCCTTTTTTGATTGTGTGTCTACATGCATTGCATGATGACATCTGAAGAGGTGGTGCTAAATGAGGAGATTCACAGCCTTCTCTGCTTCAGTCTTCTGCTGGAGATCTTTCTGTGTGTGAGGGCTGCGAAGAAATTGCAAGTCTTCAGCATATCTAAAGGAGAGATAAGCAGTCTGTACAACACAAATCACATATGCCCCACTCACTCTGAGGCCTAACCCCAGAGCCCACTCCTTATTTGCCATTAAACATGAATATTGAAGCTAAATTTCAGCAGCAGTATGGATGTGTGCTGAATTTTAGCAGCAAACTACTGTACATTGCTACTGAAATTAGTAACCTTCTTCCTAACCACAGAACTTCATTTAACTTTAAGTAAAAGAGACAGATTCCACAAAGATTTATACAAGGCCAGCAAGCAGTTCTTCAAATAAAAGGACATAGAACTTTGCCTTTATAAATAAAATGGTGCTAAATTGAGCTTGATATTGTGGAAGTTGACTTCAAAACTCTATGAGTATTTAACCAATGGCATCAAACCTACACTTCAAGTTTTTTTCATTTTCACTTTGTTGAAATTTGGTGAAATTATTAATATCAACCTCTGTCTGTCTACCCATAGCTGAAAGGAGCCAAAGGAGATCTTAGAAAGTACTGTCTCCTTGCAGGACCATACCTATACCTGCTTCAACCTTTTTTTGTGCTGCTTTTGTACTTATTCTTTTATCAAGATTCTGCAACTTGGGTTTCCTACAAAAGCGTCTATTTTGGTCTCATGAAAAATGAATGACTCTTTTTTTGCATTTGTTAAAAAATAATTCTAGTGAAAGAGAAACTATTAGTTTGGGGAAATCTGGAGTGCAAATTATTTAACAAATGTTTTTGGGATGAATTGGCTGGAACATTACTTTTCTAATGTTGCTTTTTGTAAAGTATAGGTAAATTCTAGTAATTGCTGCTAAATTTCCATATATGCACATAGAAACATTTTGTACCATATGGGCCTATGCCTTCCATCTTCTGAGTAACTCCCCTGCTTCCCATTATGAATCTTACATGTGAGTTATAGTTCATCTCTACATAGGGAAAGACATGATGTGCCAATTACAGTACTTACTTTGCTGTGAGTATAAAGATTGGGAAGCCACTATTCATGTCAGCGATTGACCTATATATTTGCTGTTTGCACAGAGATACAATAGAATTACTCAGCTTCCTTATCAGAGGAATTTGCAGACTGTCTCTTCATTAGTGACTGTTCTGGACTAGATTCGCTACCCTCCAAAATCAGGTCATATATCGAGAAGAACAGTTCCTACAGACACATTGACAATGGGATCCTCCAATGGGTCAGTCTTTAGGCACATCCAGAAAGCTGATTTAGCTTGCTTTCCTCCCATCCCTGAGCAGCACAAAGCATGCCAACATAAATTTGCTCTAACTAGCCAGTTTCCACCCTGCCTTGGGTATGAAGCCAGCAAGCAATGTTGCCTTAGCAGTTTACTTTAGAGCAAAGTTAATGTGTAGCAATGAGTAGATTTCCCTGCCAACAGGAAAAACATCCACCAATCACTCACCCTCATGTGGGCTGGGGCTGGGATAGGAGGTAGGTTTTGACAATTGGCTAAAGTGGTTGGTTTAGCCTTCTCTGAGAACTTGATCTTTTGCTGCCGACAGCCCATGCCAACTCTTTGGGGAAGTAGAGACCACCTGCACCGCTCTCACTGCACGTCCTGTCCAAAGCAGCAAGAGGAGCTGGGCAGATCACAGCCCCTGCCACCTCATCACCATACTCACCCTGAAGCCCCATGTATGGAACACAGGGCATGGTGTGGGAAGGCAGAAGATGGACATAGTACTTTCACACTAGATCAAAAAACCCTCAAGTTAGGCAGCTCAGCTATGGGCTGGGGATAAGAGGAAGGCTGTACAGGGAGTCCTCGTTTAGTGACCACAGTTGGGACCAGCAACTTGGTTGTTAAGTGAAGCAGTCATGACATGAAACCGCCACTGTGCTTATGATCTTATTTCAGCTTTTCTTTGCTTTACAGACTTGCAGAGATTGTAAATGGGAGGATTGGTCACAAAGTTACTTTTGCAAATGGTCGCTGTATGAGGCAATCACTAAATGAGGACTACCTGTATCATAAAGGCATGACCTTAAAGAAAGTATTAGGGAGGCCCCCTGTAGCTGAATTTAGACAGACATGTTGATATACCCTTTCTCTAAATTTGCGATTCATAGAATATAGATTTCAATCTACTGATAAATTTCTGGGAAACATGCAGTAGATCAGTAAGCATTCTATCTTCCAGTTGTCCAACAAAAGCAGCAACTAAATAATTCCCTTCCCGCCCTAAATTGTGCTCCTCAAATAAAAGGAACTAGGAGTGGATTTTTATGAGAGCCATTCTCTGGTATGCATAGAAAACCTGTCTTTTAATGAGGCCTTAAACTCCACATTCTGGTTAGCCAGACCTCAACTTCATCTTTGGGCAGTTCTCATAAGTGGGGTTTAAGGAATTAAGCAATATATGGTCAGTCTTACACTTCCAAATAACTTACTTGAAATTTCAGGCTGAATAAAACTAAAATCCATGGAGATTTCTCTTAAAATATATGTAAACTATATATTACATGCAGTGTTATAAAGTCATTTTTGGAGGTTGAAAGGAAAGTTGTAGGTGAAAGGACATGTTTGTTATTTTTCTACCCAGAATCCAGGTTTTTTGTACAACAGTGTAAGTGCTGTGTATTTAATATCAAATGTATTATTTTCTACAATGGTATTCCATGTTTTCTTTGCCCAGACTTGTAATAATGGTTCAGTATACGAAAGAGAAGGAACTTTTCAAGTTCTACTCTTGAATCCAAGTCAATTTCAGATGCAATTAAAAATAAAAAAGCTTCAACCATCATTCATTCTCAAACTCAACCTGAAGGTGTATTTCAGGGTTTAAAATGACAGTGGATCTTGAACAGGTCATCTGAAATACACGGATACAATTTGCAGAACACCCAGATCTGGCAAAAGAGAAGAAGAATTCCAAGGAAACAGGTCAGAACCACCAAGGTTTTATGTGGGGGCTTTTTTTAGATTTTTTTTTATCCTGCCTTTATTTTATTTTTATTTTTTTATAAATAAGGCAGTGAACATACATAACATTCCCTCCTCCTATTTTCCCCACAACAACAACCCTGTGAGGTGGGTTAGGCTGACAGAGAGAGTGACTGGCCCAAAGTCATCCAGCTGGCTTTCATGCCTAAGGCAGGACTAGAACTGAGTCTTCTGGTTTCTAGCATCTTAACCATTATACCAAACTGGCTCTCTTTATTTATTTATCAACAGGCTAAAGCAAAGTCAGGCTTATTCACTTGCATGAGCAAAGAGGAAATTTATTTTTCCCCTCCCACCAGTCCTCTGTCGCTACAGTGCCAAGCTAAATAGCACAGAGTAGCTTTACGTTGGGTTCAGAAGAGCAAGATGTGGGTTTAGAATTGCTCATCTGTGTGGCTTAGAGGGTGGCTCTGGGCAAGTTTTTACCTGTCAGCCAAGCCTACCTCACAAAGTTTGCCGCAAAGATACAAAGGGAGAACTCTTCCCTGGGAGAATTTGAAAGAAAATATGGGTATCTATGTGAAAAATACATTAAATGTGAAAAATGAATTCAAGCCAAACCCTTTTATTTCCACTTTTTATAAAAATAAGGTAGAATTCTCATTTCTTCAATTATGCCAAGGACCTTGTTACCCATCCAGAATGATTCCAGTCCTCCTATTTGGTTTGCTACTTGTTCTTAAGAGTACCTTTAACCAGTGATGGCATGAATCAGCAATGACCTAGCTTGCTGCTAATACAATCTAGTAAGTTAAGAACTTTTACTTGAGTCTGTAATTTTACAGTCAGTACCACAACTGTCAGTACTGTAACTTTACAGTCAGTGCAGTAATTTTACTTGAGTCTGTACATTTTGAGTCAGTAAAGTTAGACTCAGAACTGAAACAATTACAAAAGGTAAAAGATGGCCTCACGTTAAGCTCAGTTCTTAATGACCATATTGAAAAAACCCTAATGTTTTTTCGGTTTGCCATTACCTTCTTCTAAAATGTTTTTTAACTTCCTGTGCTAACCTACAACCCTGTGGTTTCCTTGTAGTCTCCCCTTAAATTCAGAAACAGGTTCTTATCCTATCTTTGGATAGTTTAGCAAGCAGGGCTAGACAGAGTTAAAAGTCACACACAGCAATAGGTAACATGCTATGGCTGTGCTCATAAGGAACAAATCAGAATCTTAAGCATTCAATACTTTTCAGAGCTGAGAACTGCTCCAATAGCTCTTCTTGACATCAAGCACAGCTAACAAACCTGGACAGCCCATCTGTAGTTTGCTGACAGTATTATACAAACCATGAATTCTAACCTCTTCCTCGTAGATAAGACACAATTAAAAGGCTATAGCAAGCCACAATATCCTGTGCAAACAAGTATACTGTACTATAACAACTTACTCAAATTCAAAATCTTGTGGTTCCACATGTTTGCTACATAAACCCAGTAGTGTTTGCTAAAGTAGAATGGCTTCTTGGATGAACCCTGCTACTATACTGTATATATCTAAGGAAGAATTGATCCTTCCACTGCTATTCCAACATTGTTGATAAAAGTGAGATACTTGTTTACCCATAAAAGCATACCAACCCCTGACTTTGAATGGGGTATAGGAAGATTCTCTACTCTTTTCTGGTGCTCTTCCATTCTTTCAAGAATCCTTAGGGTGTATATTAACTACTTTTCATGGGGGCATCCACATATTGTTAGGCTGGAACTCCTGTCTCCTTTCACCATTGTCGCTGATGGCAAGAACTGGAGGATCACATTTTGCTCATACCCATTTCAGTTCTTCCTTGAAGTCCATATGCTCAAGGGAAAATGGTTAAATATGTTGCCATGTAAATGATTAAGTCAGCAAATAGAAAACTAATTGTAGAAAACAACTGGAGTTTTTATGGATTTCTGGATAGATTTTTCTATGTAAAAACTTTGAGAAGGTTCTTGTTCCTGTTTTTAGGTTTAATCAGAAAAATGGCCCTAATAGAATTTAGCGAACCAGCCAGGTAACTTAGTGTCTACATTACTCTTTCCACTATGACTGTAACTATAGTAGGTGCAGTGCTACATTTGATGTTAGCCAAAAGGCCAAAGTGACTCATCTCAAAATGTTCTTCCTGACTGGCCTCCCCTGTCCCTGCCCTCATTTCAAACTAAAATTTGGAAATACCCTGGGAGGAGATTTTAGGACTGGTGCGCTGTAGTGCTGGCTGTCCTATTCACCCACATAACAGCTCAGCACACTTTCCTGCTGACTGGAACCATGCCATTGTTATCCCATTCTACAAAAACAAAGGAAATAAATTAGATGCCGCCAATTATAGCTTTCAATGCAAGCAGCAAGCTCTTTGTAAAATATATCTACAGTATTCAGAATTATTGGAGTGAGTTGAAAGTGAAAACATCCTCATTGAGAACCAGGAAGATTTCAGAGGGAATTGACCAACTCTTGATCAATTGTCTGGATCACCACCATATGCCTGACAAATACACTTCCAAGCCCAGAGGTTCCCTTTTTGCAAGCTTCATTGATTTAAATCTGCTAATGATTTAATCCCAAGGAAAAACAAAAGGGATCTTCAATAGAGAAAAGCTTGCTTCTTCTCATTCAAGCCCTTCATTTAAACACCACTTTGAGAGTCAGATGTTCCCCTGGGAACCTCTCTCTGGAGCTGTTGCTAATCAGAGAGGGGTAAGGCAGGGGTTTAGGTTAGTCCCACTAGTTCTTAGAGACCACTCTAAGTCAATCTGGTTTTAAAAATGTCATTGACAAGCTTAACTCCTTAGTATTCTTGTTGGAGAGCCTTTGCCTATTAGCCTTTGAACATGCCAGAAGTATCCTTAATTGGAAAATCTGGGACACTAATTTTCAAATCAAAGTTTGGTTCCCAGCCTCACAGTATGTGGGGACTTTTCAAGGGGGTATTATATCAGCCTTTTACCTTTCACCTATCACAGTCCTGAAATTTCACTAGGCCTACACAATGACCAGGCTGGATGCATTGCCTTCTGCTGTCCTCTTGGGGTGCTCAAAAATAGTTCTCTGCATCAGATATACCTTGTGGTAATGGCTCAGTAGAGTCCTTGAGCCATAGAATCCTTCATCCTTCATAGAATCCTTCACTATTCAAGGAATTCAAGATGTCTTTCATCTACCTATCCTTTCCTGGAAGAGAGCATGAGTTCTAACTGTCCATTCTCCTGCCTAACCATTGTCTGGAGGTATCTTTCCAGGTTGCTTAGTGCTGTCCCTTGATATGTACCATCCATCTCTCCCTGGGTCAAAAAAGATGTACTAATTTCTTTTACCTGCTTTAGTTGTATCTAACTACTGGCCTTATGGCTGTAATAAAGGTTTTGGTTTGATTTGATTTGATTTATAGCAAGTATGTCAAAAGAATAATGATTAACATTGGCAATAATTTCCTACATCTGTGTTGTTACCTCTTTTTTGCACCTTCTTTGTGACATCCTGATTTACTCACTATAATAATAATTTAGAAAGGGAAAAAACTTCATATTGCACATAAACATTTTTATTATTGGTGGCTGGATATAGAACTTGACTGAAACTGAAAAGCAGAACAAAGAAAACATCCAAAATATAGTCTTATTAGTGCCTATTATACAGTTTTCTCCTAGTACAGCCAAGGTCCTAATGACTTTACGGATATGCCTTTGCATAGGACACCAAAATGACAAAAACATGTGTTATGATGACATAATGCAAGCTCTGCAATTTTGTACATGTGTCATGATGTTCATCCAAGAATATAAGAGGCAGCGCTTGTGTTTCACATTCACAATGCACATTTGATCACTTGTTCCTGTTTCTGCCCCCGCTCATGGATGACTATGTGTCTTTATAGTTTGTCAGGCAACAATATGGAAGTTATGACTTTGTTCTTGATATTTTTTCAACTTCTCAATTTAGCTTAAGGTTTGGCATTTCCTGGTGACCTCCCATCCAAATACTAACCAGGTTTGACTTTTTTTTTTCAGTTCAGCCAAAGTTAGTTAGACACTGCTACCTAACTAGGCTTTGACCATAATAACAATTCCTGATATTTAACTCTTCAGATACTATGTTGTTCTTTTTTTTCAAGATCATTTAAGCCAGGGACAGAAAACATATTTTGACCCAAGGGATTAAAATAGTTCAGGACAATGGTATTTGGAGCAGCGTGCTAATAATATATGGTACCCCAGCTCAAAGTAGATGGAACATCTTTAATGCAAGTGAACAGCTCCCAGTACACTTGCCACACCCTTACATAAGTTCTAAAATCCTACTCCCAATGGCAATTGGGCTGCATTGATGCTATTAGAGACTTTTTAAAAGCCTGATTACAGTGTGTTGTTGTTGTTTTTAAAAAAGGCTAATTATGGTTTTTTTCATAGCTTTGAAGAGGGGAGAATTAGCTGTTCTCTCCGTATAAGTAAATCCTCCCCCCAAATACCTATTAGCTCTAAAGCAGCTTCCATTAAAAATATTATTTTCAAGCTTTGTAAGGTGAGAGCAAAGCTCACATCACTAAAACACTTCTGGTTAGAAATTTGATTTTTCTTTTTCAGGCCTGGGTAGATGGAATGCTTAGGACTCCTTGCAGACTACATTTGGCATGTGGAATGAGATAGTTCATCCACAGTACCTTGCTCTGAATGAGTATTTGGAGCTGAGATTTTCTCCATAAAATTGCACCAGTCACTTCCCAGATGTAGCAGCAGGGGGAAAAAATGCAGTGTTTTTTAGAAGACACTAGCCTGAGCATGGAGGCATCTCAAAGCAAGGAAATTCATAGGATTGTCATTTTAGGCACATCCATAGGCTACTCCAGATGGTAGTGTGGAGGACAAGGAATGAAAGTGTGGCCAGGCTCCAATCTACCATCATCACTTGGGTTGCCACTATATTGTTGCGAATGGTAGGGCTAGTCCTATCAACCCACCTTTTGAAAGCAGCACAAATCCTCTTTAAGCATTTGCCTGAAAATATGAGAGCTTGAAAGTTGGTAGAATTCAGAGCACACAGGCTGGCCCTTCCCCTGTTGCTCCAACTTCCATACATTCATCTAGGACATCTGAAGAAGTAAACTTGTGCAGCCCTTAGCATTTTATTGCTATTTTGTGTTCGGTATCAGCTTTCCCTAGCTGATGCCATCCAAACAGCTGGAGCAATTCCAGTAGTTGCCAGCCAGCATAGTCAGACTATAAATTGTGGGAGTAATAGTCTCAACTGAAATATAATAAGATATATAACATACAAACATTTTCATAAATAAATTAAATTTAGAAAGTAATGACTCTGTGGGAACAAAAGAGCTGTCTATGTTCAGCCATGTTAATTTCATCCACTTATAAATCTCATACTACAAAGTACACATGTAAATGCTGCTCTGATGTTGCTTTTCTACATGGACTGCTCCATTTTGTGAAGTAGTACAATTCACCTGAATATTGTAACTGCTCTTCCCACCCTTTTTTTAAAATTCATCTGCACTGTTTCTAGATTCCACTCTGCTACTGTTTAATTGACAGAGGTTGAAAAGAAGGAATGCAACTGAACAAAGGGGAAGCACAAATGCCAAAATAGAAATGAGAGAAATCTCAGTAATCAGTCCTCCCTGACTAATCCACATTAAAGGAAACACAAGAGAATATCTTCATAAAAATACTTGTTCAGTGCATTGCAATATATCTATTTCTAATAGCTTTTTAAATTGCTTTAATATTAATATTAATGTTTTAAAAAGAGAAGCAATGCACAACTTTTTAAAAATGATTTTAAGATCTTCTCTTGGGCACACACCCTCCTTCCAACAAGTTTGCTAGTCCTATTTCAGAACTATTTTGATCTGAGATTTCTACCGGCAAGTAACTCAGGCTGGATTATTTCCTAGGAGGAATTGGCTCAGAGTGGCTGATGCAGAGGTGGAAGAATCAGTCTCTGTTCATTTTGAAGAATCAATTCAAGTGGTAAACAGGGCTGAAAGCCAATCAGCAGGCTCACATAGAGAAGGCTAGGAGTCCTCTTTCAAAATGCATGAATAGCTGGGAGAAAGGCTAAGAAGGAGAGAGTTCTGACAAATCGTAAATGCGTGCTCTCTTTTTATGGGACTATGCAGTGCTACTTTTGAGGACTTTTCTTGTAAACCAAGTAGGATACCCAGACTGGAACAGAACACTGGGGCAATCCTGGTCAAACTACTGAAATATAAGAGAAGCTTATGTAAGAAATTTCTTTTAGATGATATGAACACTGAAACAAATGACCCTGTTGAAATTTCTTTCTGCTTTTTTAAAATACTAGATTTCAATTTGACGAAAAATGTTGTTTTTTCCAAAGAGGGGAAAAGATCTTTCAGTGAAATTATCATGTGTCCAGAACATTGTTCTTTTCTCACTGTCTTCCCCAGGTAGAAAATTATGAAGAATCTCTGATTTCCTAGATAGTTTCACAGGCAGGTACTGCCTGGGGTTAAGAACAAGAGTGAGGAACTACATCCAATCCAGAGTTGCATTCAGCTTCCCACTTGTCTGAGCAAGTCAGAAGTCAAGGGCCAGGGCTTAAGTGAGGGATGCTCTGCTACCCAGCATCCTCCAGGAAAGGATGGAATTATCATTTTAAGTTTAATGAAATGTAAATGAAATGATATCAAGTTTACTTTATGTCCTAGCCCAACCCCTACTTTTGGGAGTGTGCCTCTCCTGGTAGGTATCAGCCCTTCAAGCTAAGCCAGGTCACAAAACAGGTAGATAGAGCAACAGAATCTTGAAAGCCTGTCAGAATTTCCCTCTGACTCATCTTATACTAAACAAAATCAAGGCAGGTTATTTGGAATTTTTTTCTTGTTCTTTCCTCTTTCCAGGACTGTGTAACCTTTTCTGAAAGCCCTCCCCCGCCCCCCACACAAACAGTTTGCTCATTCCTTCCCTATCTCCAAGATCAGCATTCCTTCATAATAGGCTATTCAAAGATCAAGTGCTCTCAGCCCAGAAGAAATTGAACTCAGGGAGATACTTTTTGGAAAAAGGGAGACAAATAGATTTTTTTTCTGAGTGATAAAGTATTTGAGTTTCAAAGGCTAGGAAATGTGTTATTCCTACAGTAAACACCCAGACCTTTGGACCAAAGAGCAGGTATGTACTAACTGCCTTCCTTGGATTAGCCCAAAGTCTATATCTAGTTTGGTAAACTGTTTTCAACAGCAGCCATCCAGATTTCTTGGCATAAAACACAGAAAACTCCTCTTTCCAGAGCTTACAGAAGCTCATCTTCAAACTTTGCAACATAATACAAACAAATACACTGCAATCATTGTTTCAATAGTATCAGCATAGTAGCAGCAAGAGTAGAACATCTTCAGGCTACCACATAACCTAGATACTTTTTAAAAGCTTACAGACAAGGTAGCCTAGTTTTCTGTAAACTTCCCAGGAAGTTTTGCTGAAAGCTACCTATAAATCTTCCAAATAATTATAATTTTGTCCCAAGATGTAAGCATTTAAAAGTTAAATTGTCACAAACAACTATTTCATCTTTCAAAGAAAAGAAAAAAGAGAAAGAAAAGAAAAGACTGCTCCTACAGATACTAATCAAAAACATAATGGCAACTATTCTTACCCTCCTTAATTTTCTGTGATGAGAAAAAGACAGGATAAAGTAGGAAAACACAGCAAGTTTACAAATGAAAAATTGTGAAAAATGGTGTGTACATATCCCAATCCAATTACCCTGTACAACTATGTCTGCACTACTAAAATACAGAAAGGAAGGGAGAGAGGGGGAAAAAACTGACATCAACAGACAAATTTGCAAAGGAATATGTGCCTTCTACCCTAATAAAAGGCAACATTTTCCTAAGAATGTTTGCACTGAATTCAGTGAAACTGAATTCCAAGAGGGATAAGGGTTTAAACTCTTGTTCTCTCTCTCTCTCTACTCCTGCCCTAAAATCCACGGAGACTAGAGCTTCTGCAGGAGAGAAGATGAGGCATTAAGTTCTCGTTTTGTGGTCACTTTTCCATGCTTCTGGTCTAGTGCAGTCTGAGAGAGATCAGTAAAAATGTCCCCTGGATATCTCCCCAGGGAGGTCGATAAGCCACTTGGGGCAATGGTGCCCCTTGCCTTCCCAGGCTGCCTGCTAGAATCAGCAAATGGAAAAGTAGCTCCAGGAGAAAAACCTGCCAAAACTCTGGCCAGAAAGCCATAGCCAGCTGGGAAAGGGGATCTGCCACCTCTTGAAGTATGACATGGAATCCGAATGATACAATGCCTGTTGCTGCTGTGGCAGCTTCTTGTCTTGCCTTCTGAAAAAGGAGAAGAGCACTTACCCGCTGGTGCCAGCTGTAGGTGAGCAGCCCCTCTCTGTGCGGAGCTGCGTTCACAGCAGGTAGTGTGGCATCACTGCATGGACTGGATTCTTTATGAGCTGTATTAGGTTAAAAAAAGAAGCCACCAACAAGATAAATAAAAACAAGTTGGACGAGTCTTGGTGACAAAAGTTTCATTATGTAGTATGATTTCAAGGGAGGAATCATAACCATAACAGTACCTTATGCTCTTAATTCATAATGCATTCGTCCAAGAATCCCTGTGACTTAACAAGCAATAATTAATCGCTCCTTGCAACAGAACTTCAGCATGGTAAGTAAATATAAATGAAAAGAGCTGTGAAAATTTTTGCAAGGAAGAATAAAGCTGCTGTCCGTTGCCCAATTATGATCAAATGAAAAAGAAATTCAGCAGAGTAAAACAAGGAATTTGATAGGAGGCTGGTGCTAAAAATGACAGACATTTATGTAAATTAATATATTCATGAGTACGTCAGAGGGACAAGTCAGACATGGAATCTACTAAAAATCTGTACCTAATGATTTCTCTGGAGTTGCCTCAAGAGCATGCATCTCACTTTGTAGAAAGGCATTTGCTAAAGGCTTTTGCATGGGATAGAGATTTATTAAAGATTAAGAGCAGTGGAAAGAATAGAATATTGTTTGTATTATTTAGTTCAGAATGATGTATGAAGATCAATTACAGTTTACACCAACCAGTCCACTACAGTTTCTTTAACCAACCATTGTTTCAAAAATACATGGCTATATAGCATTTATGACAGCTCCCTAAAGTGAGATGACACTAAATTCTCCAGTTCCATTGAGTAAATTTACAATTATATCAGAACAAAAAAATCGAAGAACTTAAGTCTTACATACCCAGTTAGGATTACTTATACTTATGGAATATATTGCACATGCAACCCTTGATAAGTGGCTGTTGAGTGTATAAATGGGACTTTACTGAAAAGCTTTTTAAGTTTACAGTAATTATTTCACTCCTTCTTGGTTAATTTCTTGGTACTGAAAACAGATTTTAATGAAAAAGTTTCTGAAGTCTTAAATCTCTGTTTACATTAGCTGTGAAACTACATCTTTCCTTGGTAGATGGCATAAGAACCTGAAAAGAATTGGGTGTTTGAGCAAAATAGATGGCTGAGATAATATTTAAATAGGTAATTTCCCCTTCACAGCTTAGTTTCATAATTACTTTGAACGTTGTATTAGCAATCACCCCAACAGTATACAGCTGGGCAGCAGTCCATTTTTACAAACCTCAGAGCCCTCTTTGATCATGATTACCAAAAACAACACAGTTCTCTGCCATTTTGAGGTGGGAAATACATGGAAACTAAATAGGCATTTCACAATTAAAAAAAAAATCCACCACCCCCTAAAAAACAAGGCAAAGCCACATGAGTGACATGGCCCTACCCATGTTGCAACCATCAGACAAATCATGAAAAGGTTTCCTTCCCAGTCCTGCAATAGTAATAGAAAATTATTCCACCTTTCCCCCGAGTGTGTGTCAGTTTACTGCATATACCTCAGTGAGATATGTTGACTTACAAGATGATTTCTAGATTTGATATCCTAGCTTGCGTAGAGTAGCATGGGCATACTTGGGATGAAACTGGCCTTTGGTTGCACTTGTGCCATATTGGCTAAAATGTGCCCAACCTACCAATATTGTGCTTACCATTAGCAGGAAATGCTGCATGTGGTACAGGTGTGAGTAAGGCTGGACACCTAGTCCACACCTTCTCTATCTTACTACAAAAGTTATGTGAAAGCCTCTACTGACCAAAGCCATGATGGGCAGCAGAGTTAAAAATCTATGGGCTGGTGATGCCTATGCCATCTGGAAGATTGCAACTTGGAATGTAAGAGGAGTAATGGTAAATAGGAAGAAGGAAGAAATGAAATGAAATGAAAGAACTAAGAAAAATGTATGTGCTTTCTTTCAGTGAAACTAGGAGAAAGAGGAAGGATATATAGATCTGAATGAAGGTAGTCTAACTCTTATGGAGTAGAGTTGATAAATACATGCAGAAAGTGAAGGTTTAGGCTTAATTATAAATGAAAGAACTAAAATGTATGACAGAAATTATGGATTGGTGCCATACAGGTTGTTCTGTGTGCATATGGAAGTAGAATCCATACACTATTAATACATGCATATTACACTCCAGTGAATGGAGTGAGAACCTGAGAAACTGTGCAACATTGTAAATGAATGCAATTCAGGGGCAAGGTTATGATTTTGTTGAGTGGCATGAGTGGGTGGGAGCAAGACAAGAGATACAGAAAAAAGGATTGGGCTATTTAGAGACACCCTCCCAATCCCCTTGAAAAAGAGAATGGTGATAGTTGAAGATCTGCTTTGAAAAAAGTATGTTTCTTTTGAATACATTGTTCAAGCATAGGTTTAAGCATTACAGTTGCAAAGTAATGAATACCATTCTAAAAGTGTGGCTGGTTTAACTGTTTATGATGAAATATTAAGAAAAATGAAATAAATGGTTAAGAATACAAGGGTAATGAGAGGTTCTGAATGCAGGACAAACCATTTTGGGGGAAGTGTTAAGAGTGGGTCTTGGGGAAGTGGATCTTGGGGAAAAAGGGCATAGAAGAAAAGTGAAGAAATCTAGAATAAAAATAGAACAACTGCAGGAAAATTAAGAATCTCTATGAAAAAGTATCAGAAGACAGATTAACTTTAATGGAATGAATGGGAAATGGACATAAGCAAAAAGGACATGGAAGCTTCTTGGAATTGATTGAAAAAAATACTATGTATTGCAGAATGCCATAAAATTATGTTCATTGGAAGTATAAAAAGGATACTTGGTGGAATGATGAAGTGAAAGAGTCTGTGGATGAGACAAGTTGCTGCAAAAAAAAAAAAAAGAACTAGAGAAAGATACTGTATAATGTGTCTAGAGAAAAAGGATATTTGCAAAGACAACAAGGAACAGTTACAATTGAAAGAGGCAATTCTAATGGAAATAAAATTTTGTTTTGGAAATAGATAAAGAGGGTTAAAGAAGGAGTCTCCAAAGGGGTTGACAGGATTAAAAATAAAAATAAGGAATTGGTCATGGCACAGACCTGGGGCAAGGGAATGTTGGAAGGAGTATTTTAAAGTTTGTTATGGAAATGATAGTAATATATTAAAGAGTGGGACTGAAGCAAATGCTATAAATGTTCATGTCCAAGAAAAAAGATTGATAGAAAGAAGTCAAGAACGCTATCAGAATGATGAAAAATAATAATGCTGCAGCTGTCAATGGTGTAATTAGAGAAAAAGTAAAATATGGATGTGGTTTGTTCATGGAGGATTGTGCAGTTTGCTAATGTGTATGCAAACACTGTATCTGTGCCTGATAATTGGAAGAATGTTGTTACTATCCCCCTATAAGAAGGGAAAGGTAGCAAGAGTGAATGCAAACCTAGAGAGGTCTTAATTTGTTAGGTGCCTCTGGAAAGTTCTTTGGCAGATATCTGACTGAAAGGATATGAGAAATGACAATAAGGACAATCTAGGAAAAGTAATGTAGGTTTACACCAGACGTGGGGATGTAAGTCAGAAATACATGGATATGAGGAAGAACATTTATTGTGCATTTGTTGCTTCAGGGAAAATATATGTTAAATGAATAGGCTTGAATTATGAAATGTTTTGCATGAATAATAGCTGATTGCTGAATGCAATAAGAGCAGTTTATGATGGAAGTGAAGGATGTGTGAGAATAAATTGAGTGCTTAGTGAATGATTCGACACTGGGCATGGAGTAAGACAAGGATGTGTGATATCCCCTTGATTGTTTTGAAGTATTTATGGGGTTAGAGGTATGTTATTTGGAAATGTGTATGTTCCTTTATATGCAAATAATATCCTATTGTTGGCTGAGAACCCAAATAATCTGTGCCAAATGTTAGAAGAACTTTATAATCCAACAAGGAGGATAGATTTGAGAATTAATATATCAAAGATCGGGGACGCGGTGGCGCAGCGGCTTAATGACGCTGAAAGTTGCCAGCCAGAAATGGCTGAAGCTTCAGCGGTTCGAGTCCAGCCTTCACGTTAACAGGGTGAGCTCCTGTTTCCTCCCCAGCTCCTGTCAACCCAACAGGTCGAAAACTCACATGAGTAGATAAATGGGGACTCTCACTCTGGTGGGAGGAAAAATGCTGGCAGCGCCTTGCACAGAGAGACGGGACCAGTTGCCGGTAAGCGCGAAACCGTGCTCGCCCGAAAAGGGCGCAAAGCAACGGAAACCCCGCCTCCTGCGCTCGCCAGCTGGGCTCTGCTCTAGGAAGGAGGCTCTGGCAAACCACTTCCGAAAAACAATTGCCTTGAAAACTGCAAGGATTCGTCCAGGCAGACACTGCAGGGTCAGTAATGACTGAGCGCAGACAAAAAAAAAAAAATATATCAAAGATCAAGGTACTTGTGCTTGACAGCGAAATGAACAATTGCAGTTATGCATAAATATTGACAAAATAGAATAAGGATGTATGTACCTTGGTAGAATGTTTACTAAATATGGGGAAACTGATAAAGAAATTTTAAAACATGCAAATGCAGATCTAAGGGTAGTGGGAAGTATATGCTTTATTTTATTTGCTTATTTCAAATTGTATGGCTGGCTGCCCACCCACCCACTATGCAACTTTGTTGTGAGGAATGAATGTTTGTTGAAAACGGCTGTAATAGAAGAGTGTTCTTTAACCATATGGAAAAAAGAGTTGGATATGTCAGGAAAAACATAAAAATAAGTTGAACACCATGGGAATGGGTGATTTAAGAAGTATGTAATAAAACAAACAGAAATAGAGTTATGAATAGAAGCTGAATGAACAGGGACTGAATATAGAAATAAGGGATCAGTATGAATAGGGCTGGCTTTAGACATTCTGGCACCCTAGGCAAAGTCATAGTCTGGCACCCTCTATGGTTTGGCTCCTCTTCCGATTTTGTTAAGAATTTCAAAAAGGCGCCCTCTTATTTCCTTTTTTCTTCAAGTTTTTGAGCTTTACACTTATGATTTTCAGCCCTGGACAGTTTTTCCCCCCTTTTCTTGGACATTTTCAGCCTATTTACAGGGTAAATAATTTTAATTACATCAGCACCCATTGTTGTCATAGGGTAACAATTCTGCAAAATTATATTTAACCCTCGGGCGGGCGGGCTCACGAAGTGTGCCATTACTGCTTGTCACTTTTTAATTGTTTTTCAGAACTCTTTTCAATTTTGGCACCCCCTAAAATTTGGCACCCCTCGGCCAGTGCCTACTTAGCCTTAGCCTAGAGCCAGCCTTGAATACGAAAGAAGCGAGTGGTTTGGCAAATAGGAAGAATAAATGAGGATGAAATTGCAAAGCAAACATATAAAAGAAAAGTCAAGAGGAAAGGGAAGACTGAGAAAATTGGGTTGGAGATGGAGTTGATGGAGATCTTTCAAAAGAAAGAGGTGAAAACAGAAAGCAATTTATGAATTGGTATACTGATGAAAGCAAGTTTGGTTTGCAACAATAGAAAGATATGCAGAGTCACAGTGAATTGTGTTGGTGTAAACTAGATTTAGATCTATTTGCTTTCCCTTCTTATCTCTGCCTTTAATTTCCTTGGCTATACCCTTTCTAAACTTTGCATAACATTGCTTATCCCAAAAGGGAATAGCACGATGGATATATAGGTATGTAAATATGCCAACCTTGTTGTGGTTTTGTCTGCAGGCAAACAAGGGCAGGGAAGATATAAGATGACTTTGTAGCCTGGAGCTATTTTTAAAGGGTGAAAAAAATAAAAACAAAAACAATAAGCCACTCTATTGAGTGGGGGCTTATTTTACAGAGGTGGCACAGACATGAGTGCTCTTGCCCACAAGCTCTTTATTGTTGTTCAGCCGCTTCTGATTCTTTGTGATATGATGGACATCATTTGTGTGCTTGTGTCATTAGCAATAGTATCTAACTCCTTTGTGTACTGTTCACCTCTTTTTCAACTGCCTTTTATTTTTCCACATATCAGGGCCTTCTCCAGTGATTGTTGCCTTTGCATTATGTGTCCAAAATATCCAAGTAGTTCAAACATCAATTAAAAATAAAAATTCCAAACCATTTGCAAAATGACTTGGGGGGCAGGTGGGCAATTTAAAATGCAAAATATGTGATATCTTGAAGGAAATAGCATTTTCCAGGTAATAATGGCCCAAACAACATGGCATGTGGTCAAGTCACATTTCTGAATAGGTGAGGTTCTCCATAAAAAAATAACAACCTGCTTACTACTGAGTCATACTATTGGTCCATCTAGCTTAGTATTGTTTTTTCTGATTGGCTTTAGCTTTTAGGATGGTCTCAGACAAAATATCTCCTAATTTCTATTAGTTTATCCAGAGATGCCAAGGATTTAAAGGTGGATTTTCTGTGGGACAGGCATGCATATTTCTTTTAGTAAACTATGGCTCTGCCCTGCTGCAGAACAGAAACAAGCCCTTGGACTTTGCAAACCCAACCTAGAGGGCAGCTGCTGCAGAAACAGAGAATATTGGGCTATGTGGACAAACAGTTTGACCTGGTAGGACTTCAAAGGGAGCTTGGGGTTGTTCCTGAGGCTCTGGGGCACAATTCGCCTCAGTTGCAGCCTGGAATGAGCACACAACAAGGGCCTTGGATCAGATTGTGACTATGTGGACTCTCTGTGATCACGGATCCCACAGGGCCCCTTGGTTTATGGCCAGGATCAGGGAAATGGAACAACACAAGAGATGCCTAGAGCATACCTGGAGGAAGATGAGGTGAAGCCAACCAAGCACAGGCATGAGCCTTTATTAGGACTTACCCTGTGGCAGTAATAGCAGTGAAGCATGCTTACTTCTCCAGTCTCATTGTGTCCACAGATGGCCAGCCAGAGGTCCTGTTTCAGGTGACCAGGGCCCTCCTGGGTAGGGGGGGCAAGTGAGCCCTTGCAGGGTCACCTTCAGGACTATTCTAGGCATCTGTTGAATAAAGTCACTCAACTTCATTTGGAGTTGGATTGTGGCTAGGCAGATCCAGTGGAAGTGACTGAGGCACATCCTAGCTCAGTTATCTGGGAAGAGTTCAAGCCGGTCAGTCCTGAGAAAGTGGACAGGGTCCTTACTGCTGTGAGCTTTGCCACCTGTAGTCTGGATCCATGCCGCTCCTGGCTGGTTAAGGACTCCCAGGAGGTGGCATGTGGTTGGGTCCAAGCAGTGGTAAATGTCTCCTTGTGGAAGGGAATGGTTCCGCCAGCCTTGAAAGAGGTAGTGGCTTGCCCACTCCTCAAGAGGCCATCCTTGGACCCTACAGCTTTGGATAACTTCCGTCCAGTCTCCAACCTTCCCTTTTTAGGGAAGGTTGTTGAGAGGGTGGTGAGCTCCCAACTACAGAGGGCCTTGGATGAAGTGGATTATCTGGACCCTTTTCAGTCAGGATTCAGGCCAGGCTATAGTACCAAGACAGCATTGGTCGCACTTGTAGATGACCTTTGGAGGGCTTGAGATAGGGGTGGTGTGTCCATCCTGGCCCTTCTGGATCTCTCAGCAGCTTTTGATACCATCAACCATGGTATCTTGCTGGAACCATGGTATCTTGCTGGATCAGCTCCAGGGACTGGGAGTGGGTGGCACTGTTTTACAGTAGTTCTTCTTTCTCCATGGCTGGTACCAGTCTGCTGGCGGGGGAGGAGAGGTCCAGGCCTAGGCCCCTATTATGTGTGGTGCCTCAGGGTTCTAAGTGTCTCTCCCCACCTGTTTAACATCAATATGAAGCCACTGGGAGAAGTCATCTGCCAGCATGGGGTTTGGTATGCGGATGATACCCAGTTATACATCTCAACCCAATGCCAGGCAAGTGATGCTATTCAGGTGCTGGCTCAGTGTCTGGAGGCTGTGAGGGCCTGGATGGGGAGAAACTAGCTATGACTCAGGACAGAGTGGTTGTAGGTTTTTGGCCCCCTGGGGTCAGGAGAGTTGACATCTCTGACTCTGGACAGGGTAACACTCCCCCATACAGATCTGGTACGCAATATGTGGGTCCTCTTAGACCCATGGCTCCTGCTGGAAAAGCAGGTGGCACCTGTGGCCAGGGGTGGCCTTTGCACAAATCCATCTTGTGTGCCAATTGTGCCCATTTCTGCACTGGGAGACCTTGCTCACAATCACCCATGCCTTAGTCACCTCCCATTTGGATTACTGCAATGCGCTCTACATGGGGCTACCCTTGAAGACCATCTAGAAGCTGTGACCGGTCCAGAATGCAGAGGCATGTGCAGTTTTTGGTGTCCCATGGTTCATTCAAGTGACACCACTGCTATCCAAGCTGAACTGGCTTCCAGTTACTTTCCAGCTGCAATTCAAGGTGCTGGTTATCACCTTTAAAGCCCTATATGGCACAGGGCCAGGTTACTTGTGGGACTGCCTCTCCCTGAGGGTATTTGCCCATCCTACTAGGTTAGATAGGGTGGGTGAGCTCCAGGTCCCCTCCCTTAAATGTTGCCATCTGATGAAACCTTCGAGGCGCGCCTTCTTGGTGGCTGCCCCAGTCCTTCGGAATAGCCTCCTACCAGAGATCAGAGGGATCTCAACCCTTTTAGCCTTCTGGAGGGCTGTAAAGACTTGGCTCTTCCGCCAAGCATTGGGCTAGGATGGGGGTGTTGAGCTGTAAGGATGTTTGGTGCCTGGGGAGAAGAGTATGTTTTTAACTATATTTTATGTATTGTTGTGAGCTGCCTAGAGTCGTTGTATGAGATAGGGGCCATATAAGTCCTGTAAATACATACATACATACATACATACATACATACATATAAATAAATATGTCCACAAAGGATTCCTCAGACTTGCCCCAAAACCTATGTTAAGATTGGGAACCCATGGGCATCTAATTCATAACCAGACTGGCAAAGGGTGAAAGGAACTGTGATTCATTATTTAGCAATATTTGGACATGTTCCTCCCCTCCCCTTGTGTAGGCTTAGGTAACATTACAAGAGTCTCGGACATCTTCTTCATGGGACAGAACAGGCACTGACATCGTCTGTAGCTCAAGTAAAGCCTCTCTCTCCCAATTTGTCACACTCCTGGCTATAGCTCTGCTCTCTGGCTGAGAGTGTATCAGGTGCAGGTTGGGAGTAGGTGCCTTTTGTCGAAGAGCCTGAGGAGGAACACCCTACAGCAGAATTCCTGACTGAGCTCCCTCAAGGTGGGGCAATGTTGCTGTTGCAGCCTGCCTAAAACTGGGCAGGGCACCTAGTGGCACAATCCAGCCCATGGTAGGAACAAAAGGATCCAGGAGTTAAAGTTCTGAGCAAGGTGTCAAATATGGGATACAATGTGCAAGGTCCCTCCCAGAACACAAACTTGCGCACCAAAATATCACGTACTAAACCAAGTTTCTCCCATCAGCAGACTGAAAGATATGAAAGGGCCTGGCCCAAGTTTGAAACTGAACAGCAAACCTCTACTTCTAGTAATCAACATGGGATGCAACATTTTGATGGCCTTTTTAATCAAATCAAAACCTTTATTCTGGCCAGAGAACACCACAATAAAAATACATAAACCTATAATAAAACTAAAAAGTAGGCAATAAAATGACATAAAAATAAATTAATATAGTAACAATAGTGCAGATAACAGTGGTGATCACCAACATTTGTACTAATCTTCAGTCGTAGGTAGGATGGATAGAACAAATGGTGGCACAAAATCAGGCAACCTGGAAAGACATGTCAGAGTCCTGGTCAGACAGAAGAAGTGACAGATAAGCATTGTGCTCTCTGGCAGGGTAGTCTTTAAAATGGGATCGATATATGCCTTCTGAGATTCCCTGTGAAGAGAGCAAGAATGGAGCAGGTGGCTTAGGGATTCCACAGAGCCATCGCCACGTGGGCATAAACGCTGCTGAAGGGGGATGCTTTTATACCACCCGCACAGGACTGTGCGGCCAAGGTGAAGGTCCAGCAAAATGTAAGAATTAGGCTTCAGGAGAGATAAGATGGTGGCATATGCTCATTTGAGAAAAATCCATGAACTGTGGGGTTGGATACTAGGCTGAGACTGGTTTGGAAATCAGTATCCCAGATACGTTGCTTAAGATGGCATTTCCAAATGGACAGAGGCATTCCAAAGAGAGACCTAAAGACTGGAGTCTGCTTTGAGCTCTTGTTGCCGGATTTAAAATGGTCAGTGGAGCGAGACCCACAGGGGAAAAAAATCAATTTTAACCAGAAATTAAGGAGATAGAGCCAGGCTCGGGCATCCACAGAAACCAAACCTGTCCCTAACCGTAAGGCAGCATTCTTGATGCATCTTGGAACAGCAGGTATAGTGCTTACAAATTTGGTCTGGACAGCTTCCAGGTTATTAAAACTTGTAAAAATGCAGATCTGAATACCATAAAGAAGATGAGAAATAACCTTAGCAAGAAAAACTTTGCAGGCCGCAGGAATAAAACGTGCCCTGTTTGAATGGAAGAATCTTAGACAGCTGTGGAGCTACGTTGGGCTACACTTGCCTGATAAGAGAAACGTGCGCTCCGAGATAAGGAAGCCTGGAACTGCACCCCAAGATATTTATAAGTACATACCATTAATTTGCTAATTATGCATCCAACTGTTGTGCCATGAAAAGGCTAGCACTTTAGTTTTTTGATGGTTTACTACAAATTGTTCTTTTAGGCCAGGGGTTCCCAACATGGGGTGCTTGCACCCCAGGGGATGCGAGATGGAATTTCAGGGGGTGAGACAAAGAGTGACTTGTGTCCCTTAGTGATGAGTCATGAGTCATCACTCAGCCAGCTGCCAGTGTACCTTGAGCACCACATCTTCAAATGTGGTATTACTTTGTAGGAGGTGCGAACATTAATCAAACATTTCCTAAGGGTATGGGAACTAGAAAAGGTTGGGAACTACTGTTTTAGGCAAAAAGAAGCCAATGCCTTCCATGCCCTTCTCACTCTCACCTGGGAGACAGAAAAAATTACTATATCACCTGCATTAGCATGGCCGGAATTGCACGATCTGCTAAGATTGGAGAGTGATGATTAGAAGATGAAAGAGCCCAAATTATTTAATTAATGTACAAATTGAAAAGTAAGGGGGCTGGAATGCACCCTTGCCTTGCACCTCTTTTGGTGGAAATAGTTCCAGGAAGATGCCCCCAGGGGAACATCTGACTCTCAATGAGACGTTAGAATAAAGAAGGAGCAATCTTTTATCCATTGAGGATCCCTGCAGTTTTTGCCATAGCTTCTCCCTTGAAATCAAATCAAAAGCTGACCTGAATTCCACAAAGACTGCAAAAAGGGTGCCTTTGGGTGATAAGGTGTATTTTTTAGCTAAATGGTTAAGGACCAGACAGTGGTCTAAGGCTGAACAGTCCTCTCTAAGTCCCGCCTGTTCCTCAACAAGAAAATAAACAAACAAATATTTTCACTTTGGGCCCAGTCCAATAGTTTTAATAAAGATATTTTGCATGTAGCTTGTTCATTTTATTAAGCAAGCTAATAGGTCTGTAATTGGCAGGGTTAAGTCTATTTCCTGCATTCATATAGAGAGGGACAACTATGGCCTTATTCCACTCAGATGGAAAACGTGCTGTGCTGTTACTACAAGTAAAGGGAGCAGCCAGCACAGGGGCCCCAGCAGGGTAGCGACTATCTGGATCTCAGGGAGAATGCTGTTTCAAAAAAAGAGGGGCAACAACTAAAAAAACCACTTTCAAGGCCCCTAATGATGGCAATCCGTGAGTGAAGAGACCCGAAGAAAGCCCCTTCTACATTATCTTATCTGAGAGCAGAAACAATTGGAAGAAAGCAGTCCAGAAACATCCAGGTCCTGTGCCATGAAGCAGTTTAAAGGTGACAACTAGCACCTTGAATTGCACCCAGAAGTCAAATGGTAACCGTTACAGCTCTTGAAGTAGTAGTATCATATGGGCAGTTCTTGAAATGTCCAGCTGCTGCATTCTGGACCAGTTGCAACTTCTAAGCAGTCTTCAAAGGCAGCCTCATATAAAGCGCATGGCTTTCCTCCAGACAAAAGGTGACTAGGAAGTGGGTGAATGAGAGAAGGGCTTCCTGATCCAGGAAAGGTTGTTGCTGATGCACCAGATGGAATAGTGCACAGACCCTCCTTGCCACTTGCTCATGAGCAGGAGCTGAAAGTCAAGAAGGACTCCCAAGTTATAAAACAGTCAGCACAGAGAAGTGCAACCACATCTAGAATCAAAGATTCTTCATCTAAAGCCATTCCATCTTGCTGCATTGACTGTAAGGTTGTTCTTCCCTATACAGACCCCAACAACCCTCAGGCACCATAACAAAGCTTCAATCACATGACTACCCCAGAACTGAGATATTAAAGTAGAGTTTCATCAGCATACTGATGATACCTATCCTGTGCCAACATAAGACTTCTCCTAACAGTTTCATATACATGTTGAAGAGGAATAGAGAGAGTGTTGCGACCTGTGGCACCCATATTGAAGGTGGCTTGGCTTCTTCCTCCTCACCATTGACTGGAACTACTCCCTCAGGAAGGAAAAGAACCACTGCAATACAGCGCCCTCCCCCTCCACCCTTCAGAGGTGATCCAGGAGGATACATGATTGAAAGCCACTAAAAAGGCAAGCAATGGCAGAAGGCTCACACTCCCCCTATTCTGGTTACCAAAGATCACCTAGAAATGCAACCAATGCAGTCTCCGTATTGAACCTGGACCTAAAACCTGACTGAAAAAAATGTAGATATTCCATTTCTTCCAATAATCTGTGCAACAGCAGCAGCCCCAGTTCCCTGAACTGGCAAACAGGAAGACACTGCTCAAGCTCAGATTGGTTTTGGTGATGCAAGCGTATTTAAGCTCCCTACCTCATTAAAAAGGTGCCTCTAGCATTTCCTTGGTGGCAAAACAGAGATAAAATATTAAACATGGTCTATCAAGGATAAATATCAAAAAAGTAAACCCATACATATTTAGCATCCTAAGCAAATAAACAAACACATGCCTGTTATTCAGTGTTCAAATTTAAAATACAAAATAAGTTGTCGTTTTATTGTGTGATAGCTACATATTTCCATTCATTTTCATGGTATTATTAGATCCTATGTGGAAATCCAGTGATGACCCCAGATATACAGTTGTCACATCACTGAGTAAGAAAATCCAATTTAGCCTTTTCCAAAGTGTACCTTATGGGAAGGTTGGGATATATAATTATGTCTCTTTATAAGTGATGCACATGTTCAAAATTAACCACTGGTAAGAAACAGTGTTCTTTATATTTAATAGACTTCTCTTAATAGCTGAGAGAATTATTGTATAATATGGTAGTGGGGTAGCACAAAGTTGAGCCCCTGATACGTTTAGAATGCCAAATGATGGCAACCTAAACAGCAAAAATATAAATGTCCAAGCAAGGCTGCTGGCATTATGGTCATTACTTGAGATGGTTAAGGGGAAATTAGCTGCAGATGGATCTTCAAGAGGAGGGGAGAGGTAGCCTGAACTCATGAATAAAAGGCTCTTCTGAGCAAAAGTTGGCAGAGGAAGATATGTGACCTCATAGCTGTTAGAGTTGCAATGTTGCAAGTTTCAGGAGTTGTGGCAAGGTGTTCACTAATCGACTTCTCTGGCTGTGCAGAGAGATGGCAGTATTTTGAGCAATGCAGAGCAAGTGAGCCTTACATTACCCCAATGACTGGGGTAAACACTGGAATGGGGAAATATGTAAAGGAAGCCCAGGGCAGGCACCAGACGTTGGCCCTGCCAGCACACTGGGTTCAAGCAGCAACCCATATAAGAGCCAGGCAATTATTTGAGTGCTGATAGGAAATTTTAGTAAATAGTCACTTTAGAGACAATGTTATTTAACATCATTACTAAATAGGTAAGCATGATAAAAGGTCCTCCTTGATATCTCAGCTGCCTTTAGCTGCCATCAATCATAGCGTCCTTTTGGACCATCTCCAGGGTTGAGAAGGGGAGGCATGGTCTTACAGTGGTTCTCCTCCTTCCTCCAAAGCTGCCCACAGTCACTCATGCCTTGCTCATGTCTGGACTGGACTACTGCAGTGTGGCAGTGTGCTGTATATGGGGCTATCCTTGAAGACCACTCAGAAGCTTGTCCAAAACACGGTGGCTTCAGTTGTTATGGGCACTCTTCACTTTGCCTTCATAATATCACTACTTCAAGAGCTACACTGTTTACCAGTCGACTTCCAGGTACAATTCAAGGTGCTGGTTGTCACCTTTAAAGCCATATATGGCTTAAGACCTGGTTATCTCTGGGGCCTTATGCTACCCATTGATATCAGGGAGGGAGGACACTTCTCGGTCCTGACTCTATGAGCCACTATCAGGGACCCTGAAATCATGCCTTTTCAGGTGTTAGCCTCTCCTGTAGAACAACATTCTCCCTGCAATCAGAGAAGGCCCAGCCTTTAAGGCATTCAGGAAACAGACCTGGCTGTTCCAGGAAATCTTTGAGGAACAAAATGTGGATGCCCATCCCCCATAGGTATATTCACAGTGCATCGAGAAGTGGATGGTTAACATCTTTTTATCCTGCTCTAACCTTTGTCACAAGTGTTTGCTGCTTAGAGTTGGCTACAGCTGAGGCAGCCTACAAGCTAAACAAATAAATAAATTCTTTGCTTTAAAAATAGAAGGTGGTCTATTTTGAAAACTATAACACTGATAAATTTGGCAAGATGAAAAAAATCAGGACCGATACATCTAATATATTCTACTTTTTCACACGTTAATCTTGAAATATCCAGGAGTGTGAATTAAAATCTTAAATTTTCTTTCCAGCCCAATTTCTTTCCAGACAAAAAGAAAATTAAATTCTGTTCCTGGATATTATAAAGTGAACCAAAATAATTCCCCAAACATTTTCAGTTTCTTGGAGCAAAGAAGTAGATAACCTTCTGGACTTTCATTAAATTAATGTATTTATTTGCATGTTCTTGCATGCCACTTCATCAAGTGTCTCTAGGCAGCCTTCTGGCTGCTCTGATCCCACCAGGATAAAAATAAGGGGTTTAAGTAACCATCCTATATTTAAATTCAGAGTTGTGGTTTGTTCCAGTCAGTTCATGAACATATTTTGTTTACTATTTCATCAGTATGAAAAATTAGATACATGATATTTCCAAGTAGTTTTTCAGTTAACTGAGAAACCCATTCTTTTCTGATAATATCATCCAGCTAGATAGAAGCTTAACCCCTTCTGCTACACTAAATCCATATTGAAAATGTATTGTACTAAAATAGACATGATTTTTAACATTTGCAGCTGTTGCATTTTTTAAAAGCCAATTAGCTGTAGAGGTATGACATATTTTTTAACAGCGTTGATTTCTGGATGTTTACATAATAGACTTTTCCCACAAATATTTCATCCCAGATCCTTCTTCAGTGATTAGCTTCTGTAAAGATGGTCATTCCTTACCACCACCACCACCACCACCACCACCACCCCCTTTTGCCCTCCCTCTAAGTCTCAGCAATTCAGCCAGTGGAAGCCAGACATCCTTCTGCCTTCCAGACCTCCCTGTGAAATTAAACCCCCTCAG
Organism: Liasis olivaceus; assembly: GCA_030867105.1. Lineage (NCBI taxonomy): Eukaryota > Metazoa > Chordata > Lepidosauria > Squamata > Pythonidae > Liasis > Liasis olivaceus. The sequence continues at coordinate 66,330,584 of CM061351.1, forward strand.
CCAGTCATGCCATAAGCTTCCCTGCTATGCCAGGGTCCTTCCTGGGATTGCATAACCTCAGTACTGTACAGTAGCAGCTCTGTGGGTGGAGCTGCTTGTCCCATTAGTGCAGACTGTGACAGGAGAAGCTGCGCCTGTTGAACCTCTCCCTTGTCTTCTTGCTATTCAAGACACAGGAGAGTCTGGGACTCAAATAGTGATTACAGCCAGAACCTTAATTAAGGCTGCACCTATCTTCCCATTCAAACACCTTGGGTAACAAGTCTTTATGCACCAATTGTGCACCAGCTCTGTCTGGGGACAGGATCTGATTCATGAACTTAGGTGTCAGAATGGGATAAGCAAGGAATGTCAGCTGAGGTAAGGGACAAACCCGGCTGGTTGAATAAGCCTATGAGGAAAAATTAGAGAAGCTATCTGGATAAATTAATTGAGAAACCAACAAAAATTATGATCCCTGGGGAAGTCAAGCCCCACATGAATGAATGGGAGATACAGAAGAGATGATTGAGTCAGCTTCCATTATGGTGTTTTTCTATTTGAACTGGTGCTGCTTCTTTAAAATAGGGGAGTAGACACGAAGTTTTAAGGCAGACCTCTTGTCTCATCTGAAACAAGGTTCAGTGGGAAGGATACTTTGTACTATTTGACTTTGGATTGCACAATCAAACCCATATAATATCCTCTTTTGCATGGGAGCAAGCTGGCCACAACTTGAAATAAGGGGTAAAAAGTTTGAAGTGAGTGGAGGAGAAACATGGAGTTACTAGATTTGGTTTCTCCACCCATCTATTTGCTGGTTCTGTCTTCCCAAGAGGCATTTATTCCTGAGTATATGAGGGAGCAAAGTGGGCAAAGAAACTAAGGGAGAAGAAGAAATGCAAAGTCTAGGAGCTGCATCTTTTCCTGCTGCCTTGGAGCTTTAAAAGGTTTGCTACATGGCTTAATATGTATTAATAATCTTGCTGCACTAAGATTATATATAGTATACTGAAAATCAATTAAAAGTACAATAATAGGCATAGCAACAAAACAGAGGTAACCACTTAATTTATCTCATGCAAAAAACCTAGGAAGAATTCTATTTTGCACTTCTGCATTATTTCAAACTGTATAGTTTTTAAATGTATGTGAAATAAATGCAAAAGAGGCTGTTCGAGTCAGAGTCAGCAATGTGAATTTGAGGGAGTATGGAACGAAGACGGAGCCCTCTTTCCATTGTCCCATTCCCCAAAAGATTCCCCTCCATTCTGCACCATGGCAGGAGCACGAAGGTGCATTCATGCTGATTCTTGCTTCACTGTCCCTTAAGTGACTATGATGGGGTAGAATTTAACCTTCTTTAATGTACAGACTTATGGAACTCTGAGTGCCTTTGCATCATAGAACAGGACACTGACATCGAGGTGCGGAGAGGGTGGATTTGAGATAGTTGCCCCCAAACTCCCCTATCCCCCTCTGATAATACAACTGTATAAAGGTGCTAAATCTAGAGCTGTCTGTTAAGTCAGCATAAAACTTAAGGGCACCGTACTGGAAGGAGACGGGAAGGATATATGTGTATTTGTATCTCCAATCCCGTGCTGCATATATACATATGAATGGGTACAACCAACACAGAGTGACAGCAACAATTCTTACTGGAAACACTCATACATATTATCACAGCGATCAACAACAATGATTAAAAAGTCATATGCATGGTTGTTCTGTTGCATAGTATCCAGGACAGCTGCAGTTTTGTTAGTGTATATGTTGAAGATTTGGCATGGCTGCAAGAAAAAGTTTTGAATTATCATAAATTACATCCTGTGATAACAGTCAGATGCTTCATTGCACCATGAAGCAGGGAATAGATGACTACTACAGATTGGGTATTTGTTCACACAAAACAGAACGATACCCAGCTTCCCTCCCAACAGCTTTAAGAGGGAAGTACGCTAACATTCATTCATTCAGTATAGCTGCCCATTTTGCAGTTGCGACTCTGGGTGGTGAACATAAGTTTAAAACCAACAAGAAAAAAAAACAACAAATAATAATAAATAGCAACAACACAATAACAACATAATGGCACCCAAGGACAATCTAACTCAATCTGTACAACCACTGTCATGTCAGGGGGGAAAAGCCACATCAACAGCTTCACCCAGCCTGCAGACTCCTTGCCCAAGGGAATGTTTAGGTCTTCAAGGACTTACAAAATGTCAGCAGGATCAGGGCCAAATAAATCTCAGTGGGCATGATGTTTCAAAGGTCAGATGTTGTGGTAGAGAAGGCCTTCTTCCTGGGTCTCATTATATGGTACTGCTTAATGAATGGGTCCAAGCCCATGCCTACCTTGCTGGATCTTGCTGGACACAAATAATTGGAGAAAGGTGGTCCCACAGATAACTTAACATCCATGCTGTGAAGAGCTTTATAGGTGATAACCAGTTCTTTGAACTGTACCCTGAAGCCTATTGGGAGCCAGCGCAGCTCATAGAGCAGTGGTGTGACATGGGCATACTGAGGCACTCCATAATTATCTGAACCCTCTTCAGTTAGGCTGGGCTATAGCACTGAGACAGCATTGGTCACACTTGTGGGTGACCTGTGGAGGGCTCAGATGGGGTGCTGCATCTATTCTGGCCCTCCTAGATCTCTCAGCAGTTTTCAGTACCATCAACCATGGTATCCTTCTGGACTGGCTCCAGGGGTTGGGAGTGGAGACCACTGTTTTACAATGGTTCTCCTCCTTCCTCAGTGGCAGGTTCCAGTTGGTGTTGGTGGGGGGCGAGAGGTTGAGCCCTAGGCCCCTGCAATGTCTTTTGCCTCTCCTCTTTAACATCTAAATGGACTGCTGGAAGAGGTCATCTGATGACACAGGGCATGGTATCTTCAGTACGCTGATGACACCCAGTTGTACATTTCCATCCCTGGTCGACCAAGTGATGCTGTCTTGGCGCTGGCCCAGTGCCTGGAGGCTGTAAGGGTTTGGATGGGGAGGAATCAATTTCAACTCAACCCTAGCAAGACAGAGTGGTTCTGGCTTTTTGGTCCCCCTGGTTTGGGTGAGATACCATCTTTAATTTTGCACTCCCCCAGATGGAGTTAGGGTGCAATTTGAGGGTCTTCTTGGACTCACAGCTCCTGCTCCAGGAGGTCTTTCTCATGGTCACTTCCCATTGGATTGCTGCAATGTGCTCTACATGGGGCTGCCCTTGAAGACCATTCAGAAATTACTACCGGTCCAGAATACAGCAGCATGCAGTTTTGGGCACCCCATGGTTTGTTCATGTTACATCACTGCTGTGGGAACTGCACTGGCTTTCATTCTCTTTCTGGGTGCAATTCAAGGTGCTGGCTACCACCTTTAAAACCCTAAATGGTACAGGGCCAGAAAGTTGTGGGACCACCTCTCCCTGAGGATATCTGCCACTCCTCTAGATCTGACAGGTTGGGCACACTCCAGGTCCCTTCCCTCAAATGTTGCCACTTAGCAGGACCTAGGCAGCATGCCTTTTTGGTAGCAGCCCCTGCCCTTCCAACACCATTCCCCCTAAGATCCAGCTGGCCCTACCCTCATGGCCTTCCAAAAAGCTGTAAAGACTTGGCATTTCCACAAGCCTTGAGGTGATGTGAGGCTGGACCCCAGGGAAACTCTACAGTTTCTTATACATATGTGGGTGTGTGCTGTGTCTGAGGCGCCAGAAAGATTCTGTTTTGTTTGTTTTTATGCATTTTATTGTTTTTATTCTTTTATCACTGTCTGTTCGCCGCCCAGGGTTATGTTACATAAGATGGGTGGCTATACAACTCTTTTAAATAAATAAATAACTGCTGCCACATTCTAGACCAGCTACAGCTTCCAAGTGCATCTTCAAAGGCAGCCCCATGTAGAATGCATTGTTGTAGTCTATTCAGGAAGTGACCAATGCATGAGTGACAATTACTAATGCTTCCTGATTCAGGAAAAGGCACAGTTGACATACAACATGAATCTGTACAAAGCCCCTCCTGGCAATGGTGGTCACCTGTTTCTCAAACAGGAGTGACAAGTCCAGGAGGACACCCAAATTACACACCAGTTCTGTCTGGGGTAGTGCAACCTGACTGAGAACTAAAGATGAAAAATCTCCAGATCCTTGGTGCCTAAAGACATTCAGTTTTGCTAGGGATGAGCTGAAACCTGTTTTTCCCCATCCAAGAAAGAACTACAACAGCATCACTTTGTTGACCTAAGGTAGAGATGTATAATTGTCATCAGCATATCCCCTTCTGGCAGATGAGCTCATCCAGCAGCTTTGTGTACTGTGGTTGTTAAACACAAGCAGGGACAGAACAGAACACTGAGGGACCCCACAGAGAAGGGGACTTGGGTCAGATCTGTCCCCTCCTATCAACCCTGACTGGAACCAGTGCTACGCGTATCTGAGGAATGAATACGTTTTTGGAGCAAATAGCTCTTATCCCTTCTCTCCAATCAGCTGACTGTTTGGGCTAGTCCTCTATGCAACAAAGAAAGAGATAATAATTAGTCTGTAGTGTAAAAATGTACTTTGGAAAAAATGGATGACACCAGGTAACCAGTAGACAATGTGCAACAAATATTATTTAAAATTATTTACAAATATTACCTAAGACTGGAACAATAGAAAGCTGTTAATCTTTTCTTCTGGATTTTAGTATTTTTAAATTTGAATGAACTACAAAATGCAATGATATTTGATTTTATTCTTAATATGATAATGTATCAATTTAAACTGACATAAAATCAAGAAGGAACATCAGAGCTATTGTTTTTACCCTGGGAAGAAAGTTGGGCTGAGCAAGAGTGATGTGCCAGAAGTCAGACTGAATCTCAGGACTGATTAAGGGTTTGGACCCTGGAGTCACATGGCCATGTGCAGAACTCTGCATCACACTGAGTATCTCTGAAAGTGTCTCACTGGAACCACAAATAAACTGTTATGTTGTATATATTGAAGACATGTGAAGTTACTATTGTTTATTACAGTTTATTACAGTCATAGACCAGAATCTGAGGAACGTATATTTTTGGGCATCAAAAATACTTTGAAGTTCCAGCATCAATTGTGCTGTCCTGTTAGTTTGCTGATTTGAAAACAGCAGAGTAACCATGCTCTGCACATGAATAGTGTTCTCAGCATCACATAAAGCTCATTTGTGGTTACTTTCATCTTTTCCCTTTCCCATTTGAGGGCTTTTCTCATAGCTGTGGGTTTCTATTTTAATCTTTGCAATAGAAAAAATTTGACAGGATTTTATTCTATGCTATTGAGTTATATTTTGTGTGCTACTGAGAATCTGAATAATTCTTCAATGTAATTATGATACTTCTGATATTTGTAATCTGCTGTTCTTCAGTTAACATATGAAGCATGAATTTGATTTCCTTTGTAAATATCCTGCCTAACCTGTGATGAATTACTGCTTCATTACATTACATTATTCTTAGAGTAATCTAATCAAAACCTTAACTCTCTTACCAGTGACAATAATAACAAGATTTGTGTGTGAAAATTAATGAACATACCCCACGTGTTCTTTAGGAATTGTCCCCTTCTTGTTCCACAAGGGAAAGGGGAAACATTAAGGTGTACATGCTCCCATTCACAGTTTAAAGGAATGTTCTGAACAAGTTCTATCCTGTGTGTATTCTGGCAGTTAACTTGACATGCGGTGCTCATGGGAAACCCTTCTGTCAGCATCCAGTGAGAAACGAACAAGGTGTGGAGCAATCTTGACTTGCAAACCACTGAAATGAAGACTGCTTTTAACAATGTCTATTACCATTCAGATATTGTGGTGAACTCTGAAAGACCTGATGACTCACTCAAGCCTTTTAAGCAACTGGATTAGTGAACTTAATTGACTGCAATGAATTGTGTGCTGCGAGCAACCCCAAGTTTCTAAAGTCTGTTGCATAATAGCTGGGCCCCGATTCTTTATATAAGTGTGTATGTGTGGGTGTTTGTATGTGGAATTGAATAGCTCCATGCTGGTGTGGAGGGCAGGGCGCTGAAGATATGGAAGATTCAGCAAGGTAGCAGTGGTCCCTTTGCTTCTTAGAACTGATTCCTTTTTTCAGACAGATTCCTTGATAGGTAATTTAATCACCAACAGCTCATTTTATAACCCCACAGACTTGTCCTGAATTATGGAATTATTATTGGAAACTAGTTACAGAAACCTGATTTGTGAAAAAACTGAGAATGTGTCTGGGTCATAAATAAGGATTTATGCTTTCCTTTGAGAAAGTATAGATTCTATCTTTCTCTCCACAGTTCTTCAAGGCAATTAGTAATATAAACAAACATCCACAATACTAAAATATTGAAAATGGAGAAGAAAACATGGAGCAAGAGACAAAATATCAAAAGTACCCTGCCAGACAGATTGCAAAGGGTTGCCAGAACAAATAAAGTGCTGAAAACTCATAAACGTAGGTATAAGCTGCATCCTCCAGAAATTTATAGATTTATTTCGCTTCTTTTTCCTCTTTTCCCCCCAAAAGTTTTATAAAGTATACCTAGATTTGACCCAATAAAGGGAGAGAAATGGATGGAATGACAGGTGAATTAAATGAATCACCCATTCCTTGCTATTATAATGGGAAAAAGTACCAAAGATGTCACCAGAAACGACACCATCATAAATCATCCTAGCATCACTTTGTATCTTTTTCTGAAATTAAGTAATTGCCTGCTATTGCATTACTGTTGGTAGAGAACAGCCAGGAATATCCTCAGTGGAACTCTTCTTGTCACTTTATGTTTTGCTTAGGTGTTGCCCTTTGCAGCTTATTACTCATCTGCCAGAATGACTGAATGAAAATATCAACCTCTTTGTTTCCAGGTGACAAGATGAAATAGGGAGTAGCTGCCTTTATGCACAACAGAAAAAAAATGTATTTCCTTGATGTTCCAGCTTCCTTTTATAAAAATCAATTGTTTTCTCTCATCATACACACTCATATACACATGTACACACACAGTTGCAGGCAGGAATAAGCCAAATGTATCTTGTCAAGGAGATAATGCCAGTATCTCAAAAGCAAGCATTCTTGCATTTAACAGGCTTCCTTTCTGATAAAAGCACACAGCATTGCAGGCTTAACCTCATTCTCCTGGATGTGTGAGCAGAGGGGAAAAGGGGGAGGTACACATGTACAAAAGAGGCAGAGCCTGCATCATGATGGCACAATGTGCTTTCATCCTTTGGACAAGTCTTTGACACCTCAGTGTGTAAGGGGAAAAACAACAGTAACAGAGATCTTTTACGGGATATGAAAGTCACTCCTTTTTCCCCATGAAAATTGTGTTAGCTGTGCTGTTCCCTTATTTAGAAATATCATATTTGGGCTGCAAAAGGTCTGCAAGACCACTAGATGGCAGCAAAGAGAAACAGGAAACTCTAAGTCCTCACTGCCAGCTAGTGGTCATCTCAAGTTTTGCAGCCCAGATATGTTCTGCCTAACATCAGTTAAGGCAATGTAGTGTACAAGAATCCTCACCTTGCACTCTCAATAATGGAGTTCTGCTTTTAACAGGTGTAAGATGAATGGATTTCTCTACCCATTAAATCGTAAGAGCAAGAAAGATGAATTGCCTTTCACTATTAGAACTAAAAATTAGGAGTGCCTAGGTGTATCCCAGCTTATACTTTAAAAACAATACAATAAATTAAACTGCAAGTTAGAAGGACATGCATGTTTGAGGATGGCCCCTGCCAATTTTGAGGAGAAAAGTTAAGAAAAGTTTTGGGGTTCTTTTGACAGGGAGAAGCATGTGCAGGTAGCCCCAGTAATGAAACATGTATTTGACATTACAATGCAAGCTCCACCCCTTGTGTACTTGTATGATGTCACAACAAAACTACAAAATTGGTGGACCTTAAGTCACAATACATATTTTGTCACGTATCTCACCTTGCTCCCTTTCTGGGGACCCCCATATTGATAGGAATATAGAAATGTGACTTCAACATTTGGGTGGAGGGGAGGTGTAATTTTTGCCCCTAGAGATTTTGCTGGAATTAAGCTTTGCTACTTGATTTCTTCATCTGTACTGTATACTTTGGGAATGTCTTTGTGTTAGGTGAAGGGAAATACCTGTGCGCTTTGTCCTAAAAGTACAGTAATGTAAAATATTGATTGATTTTTATTAAAAATATAATTTGCAGCTTCCTTTAATCTCATAAAATCTCTCAAGGTACAGTAGGTGGTCAGTAGAAATCTGTGTTGCTTTTCTCCAGGTTAGAATGATAGAATGAAGATCCTTGTGAGCAGGTCTTACATCAAGGATCTCTGGGACTAATTCAAACAAAAGTATGCAAAAGCCTGTTTTTTAAAATCATACCATCAAGTGGAGTCTGATGATTAGCTATTCAGTGGTTGATGGTTTGAAATATATACATATTAAATTTTACATTTCATACGATTTAAGACCTCAGCATTCATCTTGATGTAGATTTCTGGAAAATATGAAATGCTTAGAAAAAAATTGATCTTGATAAGGGCATAACCATGTTGTGGTTATTGAACTTAATGCATCTAGCATCTACTGCAGGGAACAGCAGAGCAAGATTTGCAAAAATTGAGCAAAAATTGAGCAGATATTAGAATTCTTAACTATAACTAGGATTCAACAGAATTCATTGTTGAATGTTTAAAAACTCTACCCTGTCAGTGCTCTCTTTCTCTTTTTTAAATTTCCAATCTACCTCTGCCCTGTGAATAATCTCATTTGAGCTGCGTAGAGGATTGTATATATCTTTTGAATCATTCTTCTGTGGACAACTGAGCAATTTATGTATGATTCCCCTACTGCCTGCTTCTACTTTCCATACATTAAAATAAACATAAAGATGGGAAAAGATTTAAAGAGAAATGCGGGGGGGAGGGAGAAGATGATGTGTGTATACTTGTGAACTGTTAATAATTCAACTACAGTACTCTCATCTCAGCTGAAAAAAGATTGAAACATTCAACTATAAGAAAAAGTGTGTCTATGTGTGCACGTATGCCTGTTAATCTTGTTCAGGGTAAGATAGATGAACTATCTTCTACTATTATAACCAGATATTGGAGGGAACTAAATGCTTTGCTTTATATTTAAAAAGCAGCTCAACAGATAAGACCACACTACAGTATTTATAAACCTGTGCACCTTTGGTCTGTATATGTCAACAGCTACCTGGTTATTATAATGGTGACTCACAAAATGCTATGGGACTTGGAGTCTCCATAGAAACAATCCTTATCTGTTCTTTACAGGATGTTGAGGCAAAGAAGGAAGCCCTAAGATATATAAAAGACTAAGCCTCAATGATACTTTCCATGAGTTGTTATTTATTATGTGGCACTTCCTGAAAACTCACCTACTTTGTCATGACCAATGAGCCCATTTTCCCTACGTGAGGGAGAAAGAGCCCTGAGACACCTTCTCAAGCTGACTTGAGATTTAGAGAAAATAGCTACCTCGCCTGTATACACTCAAACCAAAACAAACCTGTGAAACTCTTGTTTTGACAAGGCTTGCATTAATACATTTATATAGGGAATGAAAAGAATAGACGCCAGAATGTAGCCTGTTTTACTCCTTGAGAACCACAGCAGTCCTTCACTGTATTCTTGTGAAGTTTCATAATTAGAACAAGGAGATGGTGATTGATAGAAGCAAAAAAGATTTCTCCCAGAGCTTACTTTGGTATTAAACCAAATGCTGTCTTCAGATCTACGAAGGCAGCACATCATTTTCCCAAGTTTTGGTAGCATATTTCTCAGCTAAATGCTGGAGAACTAAAAGCAGTGAACTAGAATTCTCTGAGTTAGCTTGTTTCCTCAGCTAAGATGTTATCCAGCAACATCAGTCTGGTACATTATTTATTTATGATACTGAACAGAATGATTGGGTGGTGGTGTGATGGACTATTGTTGTCACTTCTTTTGACTAATAGGACAGTGATAGAATTGCACCAGTCTGCTGGTAGCTGAAGTGCGCAGCCAATATATATATAGTAATAATTTGGCCTGTACTGAGCCTGCCAATCAATATTAGCCTGCAGTACAGTTAGTCCTCACGTATCAATCATTTGTTTAGTGACCGTTCAAAGTTACAATGGTGCTGAACAAAGGGACTTACAACTAGTCCTCACACTTACAACTATCGCGGCACCCCTGCAGTCAGGTGATCGTGATCCAGGCGCTTGGCAACCAGCTCGCACTTATGATGGTTGCAGCATCCCAGGGTCATGTGATTGCCATTTGCGACCTTCCCAGCCAGCTTCCAGCAAGCAAAATCAATGGGGAACCACATGATTTGCTTAACAACTGCGTGATTTGCTTAACGGCCACGGCTGCGTGATTTGCTTAATGACCGCTGCAAAAAAGGTCATAAAATTGGGCATGACTCGCTTAACAACCACCCCACTTAACAACAAATGTTCTCATCCCTATTGTGGTCGTTAAGTGGACTACCTGTAATTTTGCTGAGATTAAATCACATCCAATAGCTTTACCTTTTTTTAGTTGAGAAATAAGATTGGTAGACTCAGGGACAGATGCAGGGTATCAGTTAATAGTGTCATCAAGGCACATTTACTATTAATTGATGGTCCTGTCATTTTCTGGATAAGGGTTATCTGGTTATCTGGATAAAGGTTTTATCAATAGAGGAACTTGGTCACTATCTAGAAAGCTATCAACCTAAATGGAAATCATGTTGAAAAACAGTGTAAATGAAACCATTAGAAAAAAATCAATGGAACTGGAACCATGGTCATCCCATTAAGGGGGTGTTTCATATCACTAACTCTCAACTGATCCATTTAGAATAAAAAGAGCAGATTTGGCAGCTGTTTGAAATACCCTCTAGCCCCTGTAATTTAGAGCACCAAGGGAAGAGAGGGCTAGTTCTATTATGGCAGAGAGGGACACTATTAAATCGCGCAAGCAGTAATTTATTGCTTGCTTGAAGTCTTATATTAAAGTTCCCCACCATTAAAACAGCCATGTCAGGAAACTGCAGAGATGGATCTAAAATAAACTCCTCAAGGCACCCCAGATGAAGGGGAATACAGATGTGAATAACATAAATTAGTAGTCACCCCTTCCAGACTCAAGGCCATGGCAAGTAAAGGAAAGGCAGGCAAAACGGAGCCAATTAGTTGTGACTTATCTGATATTAATATACTGAGACTAGCCTAGGGTCTCCCATCATTAGAACTAGGAAACACCCATAATGAAAGGGACTTAAAGCCTTCAAGTGCCAGGAATTCATATTCCCAAATCACTTGGAAAATAATATATCATATTTCCTAATTTTGTTTAGGGGGAAAAAAAAGGATCTCATATTTTAGAGCACCATCTAGCAGTGTTCTAGGAGATTATCAAGATTTAAAAATCTGTGGTCTCCTCTTGGTATCTAAGTTTGATAGGATCTGAGGGAGCACAATCAGAGAATTCTTGACTTAGATTTACAGAGAGGTCTAAGCTCCAGCCCCAGACTGTATCACTCTGATTTATTTAGCAGATCTTTTTGGCAGCTTCTTATCTTGCCAGCATCCTATGGCCAAAGCACAGGGATACTTTTACTCTGGTGAGGTTGTTTTATTCTTGGCTCATTTGGGTGCAAATCAGTGACTTGCTGTAATGTGCTGGCATTAAAACTAATAAAATGATTGTTAGATCCTCTCCAGTTGTTGGTGTTTTCTATCACACTGAGACAGCTTGAATTTCCAGTTAGTCTTTTGTATGGAGGAGTACTTGCATTTTGTTTGAATTAAGCATGATTTTCTTTATTCTCATCCAGTCCATGACTAACATCAGACACTGATTTAGTACTTGAACAGCTTTAAAAAAAAAAAAAAAGACAGAAAGATTAAGTGTCATCAGCATACTGACGCCCCTCCCAGACATCTTTGTTAGGATATTCTCATGGGAAGAAAAGCAAATCGCTTATCTCCAAACATTATATACTGCTATTTACTGCCACCTATTGGCGTCTGTATGCTAGTTATCTAAGGGGAGGTGCATAGTGTCAATAAATTGTGGGTGATTGTATGCCTCACTGCCTTAGTAGGATTTTAGTCATCATGTAATCAGTTTTATAGGTTATGTAGTTGTAACTAATAACTAAGTAGTGTGCCTCTTCTTTGAGAGTTTTTTTGGCTAGAGACTTTGTTAAACTTGTGTATTGGATAAGTCTTGGATGCCACATATATGAGAAGAAGTGATTTTTTCTATGTTTTGCATGAAACTTGTATTTTATGTAGTTTTTATCTTTCTCAATAAACACCAGATATGTTTTATAACTTCTGGCTGGATTCCTTTGGGGAACAGGATAAGGACATTGCATTCTTTAAATCTCTCTAATGCTGGTGTGTATTTTTGTCATGAAATGTGGTTATATCTGCACTCTGCCTAACAATCTTCTCTCAATAATATTGGGACAAGCTGAAATCATAAAAGACAGTGTCTTACGCAGGAATATCAATATTTAGCAACTAAAAAACTCAGACATTCTTCGTTTGGTTCTCCCTGTGAAATGTCCTCTTTTCCTACAAGTCCCCCACCTTTCAATGCCTATTATTTTGGACACTGAGAATTAGAGCTGCAATTTAGATACTCCAATTAAGAGCTGTACTATCAAAGAAGACTCCCCAGTGCCTCCTTCTGAAATCATCCTTTCAAGACAATAAGAGCATTGTGAAACAGCCCCTCCAAGTTCATCTCAGCCAAGTGGCTCATACAGATTCCTTAACATGTGGTGCTGAAAGCTGCGGAGAGGTCTAGCATAAATAGCAGAGACAAACTCCTCCTTTCTAAATCTTGATGCACATCATGCACTAAGGCAGTCAAAATACTGTAATTTTTCCATTAATGGCAGTTATTTTCATTTAAGCATGAGTAAGACTTGATGCAACCTCTGAATTTCTGCCTCTGGTGCAACTATTAAAATTACAAAGCGTGCCAAGAAAAATAATCTGGCAGCTCCCTCTTTCTTTTACACATAATCACTCAAGGAAAATAAATGGGCCAAAATACCCATTTACAGTATGAGTTGCTCTGACCGTTTCTACGGTTTTAAGAATTGCCTTGTTATATGCACACAGAGTTCAACGGCTCTGGAATCAGCCGTCAATCTGATACTTCTGAAAGCTAATAAACAACTGTGAAGGTTACTCCATGTTTAATGAGCCCAGCAACTGACTCAGAAATAACCTGCCCTGAGCGTGCATGGTTAGGTTTATCTTCCCTGACAGATGGTTTCTCTTTCCAAATCATTCTAAGGCAGGACTGAAATACTAGCCCCCGTTTCTGTGTCATCTAAAGTAGCCCCATAGTATACCACAAAAATTCAGCGGCAAAAACAATTATTTTAATAAAAGGGTTTAAAACTTTTTTTTTAGCTTCTCAAAAGTACAAATTGAGTGCACTGAGCCCCTACAAGGTTTATCTCACACATTTTGCATTTCAGTTTTTTTCTAAAAGGAAAAAAACATGCCCTGCCCCAAGCGATATCGTTATATCACCAAGCACATGCCATACAGCTCTCAGAGGCGGAGAACAAAAATAAAAATATGGCCCATAGCCACAAAATAGTTGCTTCTCCCATCCTATCGTCTTGTAAGCTCATTCTAGTAAATGTTTGTATTTTTTCAATATTGCTATGGCAAACATATAGTTGGGTTTTGGACAAACCTTTTTAATATTATCAGTTGAATGCCTATCGTTTACTCAGAGCTTTCTGGGTATCTCTAATGCTTTTAATACATAGAAAAGTTGCTACTTGTTTTTGTTTTGTTTTGTGATTAACCAGACTGCAAACAGTCACCAAAATTTCATTCACAGTACAACTTGTTCCTCAATGGCAATTATTAAAATGTGTTGTTGAGAGTCTGCTAAGGACAAAGAACAAAGATATTTGAGTTCATTATACAAATTAAAGCAGAAACATATTTGACTGTATCTTCAACATTTCTTGCAGTCTGATCCTTACCTAGTAAGAGCAGTAATAAAAAAATTAAAGGATTTTTTAAATTGCCTTTATAAAGTGGTATACTGAAACATCATTTTTTTAAAGAACATTTTTTCTTGTCACTGCCATTATCCATCCTATTAAAATGTATGTTTTCCACACCTCATTTGGATATTTGATGGCATGACAGCAGGGGCAGAAAGTTCTGCTGGTGCTGTAGAAGCAAGAAACAGACAAGGGGACTCTTCCCTTCTCTGCTGCCTGCCTGTCTCCCACCCCAAGCAGAGATCCCTCACCGCTGCCCACTATAGCAATCCCTGCCCTTACCTCTGCCTTTGCTGGAGACCATGGCTACCACAGCAGCAGCACTACTCTGTAGCAAGGACAGAGGTAAAAGTAGGAATCACTCTGGTGGGAGCTGGTGCAGGATACTGGTGGGAATATCAACCTCATGGAATACCTTCCAAGAGAATACCTTCCAGTATCCCTGTCAGAGTGCAAGAAAGAACATTTGGACTGCCAGGAAAGGGTCTCTGGCAGCCGAAGGAGAAAGGGTCACAGAGACACAAGCCTCCACTGGATGAGAAAGGGCAGTCTTGCAGTGGGCCAACTACAACCTTGCAGATTACCAACCTCCCCCAGGCTGCTCCTCCATGACAATCAGAACATTTGCAGAAAGGACAGCTTGTATGGCTTTTCATTGGAAAACATTACTTTCTTGCCAGATCACCCTGATAGAGCTTCAGCTTGCCTCAGTGGTAGGTTGACCTCAAGACAGAGGCTCTGGTTTGAGGTTATGTTCTCAATGACTAGTAAAGTGGCCATCGCTGAGCCAGGGCAAGGGGGCTGTGTGGCTAACCCCTTAGTTATAAAAATATGAGCCATATTTTTATTTTTGTAATTCATTCATCCAACACTGGGAGATTAACTTTTCAAAAATAAAACAGCCACGTACAACTGAATACTCAGAAGAAATTCTACCTCATTCTACTGATCACTTCTATTAGCCCACACATGAAGGACTAGAACCATCCTTAGGATGTTCACTCTGCCCCTTCTTTCAAAGGGTCAGCCTTCTCTTTTTTCTGCTGCTTCACACTGAAGCTTTTGATCCTAAATAGGTCTGTCAACCCTTCAACCTCTTTCTCACTTTTTTTAAACAGTGAATCAACTGTATCTGATCCCCCCCCCCCTTTCATAAACTCTTCCACTCTGAATTCCAACAGAATGCTCTTAATGTGGTACGTTTTCTAATTTTAAAAATACTGATTCGCTGAGTAAGTCTAAAGGATGGTGCTAAGCAGACCAGGAAATTCATAGACAGAATCTTGTATACCTGGAGTTTTCTGGTTGGTCAGACCCCAGTATTAGTTAGCTAACCAAGCTAGCTTTACTGGTTCAACTAGTTACTACTGCTCAATTTCTGCTACTTGTTTATTCAAACCTCACAAGCAAGGTATACATAATATATGCAGTGATTCATATTGCTAGACTTGAAATATGACACTGTTGATGAACCTACGTATCTGTCACTTGAACTGTTTTTCTTTTTTTCCTTCAAAAATGGAATAATGGAAGCCTGGGACCTACCTTAATGCTGAACAACAAGGAAATATGCTCATATTGGGTTTCTGATGTGAAAGGCCTCATTACTTGCCCGATTTCTAAATATGTTGAACTCCAAATGGTGGTCCTATTCCTGAGGCAATTCATACAATGGTCCTTGCCAGACTACCTTTCTGTTTCCTAAGCATTTAGATCTGATGTCAAAACCACGTTAGAATGTTTTCATTTTTTCCAAATCTATAAAATAATTAACAACCTATTATCATCGTATATTGATATTTTTGCACGTCTAAAACTTTCAGCAAATGCCAAATAATCAGCACTCATTCTTGCTGCCTCCAAGCTAGCTAGTAGCAAAGTGTCCTCCCTATGAACTTCAGTGGTCGGTGAATTTTAGAACTAACTTCCTTCCTTCCTTCCTTCCTTCCTTCCTTCCTTCCTTCCTTCCTTCCTTCCTTCCTTCTCCATGCCACAAAAATAAAATAATTTGGACTCATAATCAATGTACAATCTATAGGTATTTGTGACAGGTTCTCCCCACACTAGCTAATTTGAGTATTTGGATTTTTGTTTGTGTGTTTAGGTCTGTGAAATAAACCAGTTTCGTTTTAAACAACTGATACAAGTATGATTCATTATGAGAATTGGCCAATTATGTGTACCACCAAGGTTAAAGATCTCTTGACATGTCTTTCAGAATTTAGGTATGTATTTGAAGATCAGAGATAGTAATAAATTCTAGCTTTTCCTGGCTGAACCTGATCTGGATGCCTGTTCGTTTTGCCTTCAAGATAGGAACTGCTTGTTTATTCTGATGGATTTCTGTTAGGAGGTGGGCACAATAAGTTTGATTCATCTTAAATTCTTGACAATATTCAGTACAGTATCTTCAACCCTGGTATTCTTCTGTGGTAAACCATAATCTGGTTAGACCTAATGTGACATTTCAAATGAGGCTAGAGCTATATGCTTGATAAGGAACATTTTAACCATAATTTTTCCCCTTTCCCTTTTATTTTTGTGAATATGTATTGTTATAGGTTTTAATTGTATATTTATTTATTGTTTTAATGTGTTGTGAGCTGCCCAGAGTCCCCCATTGGGGGGAGATGGGCAGGGGGGACAAATTTATTAAACAAACAAACAAATAATTTGTAACTATGGTTTGTCAAATGATTACTCACTTAAACTATGATCCAGTTTGATGTAATATCCAAATTGGGGTGGAGTGCGTTTATCTACTTTTAAAGTCCCCTTCTAGATTCACAGCATAGAGGTAGGAGGCAGGAATTGCAAAATGTTGCCTCTGCTGTTCTCAGCTCTGCTTTCAACCTATCTGGACAAGCAGAGGATGAAAGAGGGATATGAAGAGGGAAGAACGTGGCTTAAGTGTTCCTCCAGACCCCCTGTTATGACTGTGACTCCAATCAGGGCTTCCTCGCAATTTGCGCATGTGCTTTGTGTGTTTACAAAAAAGAAAAAGCATCTGCTAGCCACTGCAACATATCCTGGCCAAAATGTCAGGTAATCACAGCTGACACTACGTCAGACAGAACAATAAATAGCTTAGCTGTCATAAGAACCAGGCCTGGCTTAGCATGTCATGCAAAACATGTTCTGTATGTCAAGTTGAACTACCACTTTGTATAATATGTTAAGCCTCAAATCAAACAAATCATATATGGCTTAATGTACCAAACTTTGTAAACCATGGCTTATGATTTAGCAGGTTGTATAAACATAGACAATTGTATATGTTCATATATAAGTAAGCCACACTTTGTACAATCTGTAAATCAGGTGTATGTACTGATTCACAGTGATACAAAATGGCCTTAATTAGTAACTGAAGGATGGCTGAACATTTGTGATTTCAGAAGATGCCATGTCATAACCATTCCTTTG
The DNA here is from genome assembly GCA_030867105.1 of Liasis olivaceus. Lineage (NCBI taxonomy): Eukaryota > Metazoa > Chordata > Lepidosauria > Squamata > Pythonidae > Liasis > Liasis olivaceus. Next base: position 66,348,040 of record CM061351.1, read on the forward strand.
TTCCAAACAAAAATGACCTTCTCCAAAATTTTTGAAACCATATGAACTATATGCATGACTTCAGTGAAAAACCTTTATTAACATACATAAACTGATAGTTTATCCCTCTTTGTACATGTATGTACATTGTAGTTTACTGGAAACTGGCACTTGCAATCAAGAACTCTCACTGGTTACAAGCCTGTTTCTAGAAATCCCAAATTCATCCATATAGGACTAAGAAAATACATAAGCCACAAAGTATGAGTAAAATGCAAAGTGCAGCAGCTGATAAAATGGTGGCATGCACTAATTAAGCAACTTTTTAGCTAAGCATATTGTCTTTGTAATCTATTCTATTTATAGAGACGGAAGGTTACTGAACTGGCTATACTGTAGAAGGCTCTTTGTCTCACCATCTTAAAATAAGCAGTCTCAAAGATAAAGTAGCTTGAAATGTTTGAACATATTTCAGAATGTCTCAATAACCACCACAGCTGCTGGATATTATAAGCAATTATTCGTAAATGTAGGGCACTTCCAATCTAATTCGTAAAGCATTTTGAAGCTGACTTGCAGTTGTCTTCACTGCCTCCAGTCTTGAAATGTGAGGCACTCAATTCTTTCTTCCAGCTATCTAATAGGACAGGACAAAGAAAAGCATTCAATCAGTGCCTCACTGATTAACACAGACCTTGTTAATAATGTTAATTTATTAATAAACACCTAGTGGATTTTCTTCTAAAATGCATGCCTACACAAAAAAAATGTGATAATAGCACCATCTAGTGACTAATTCCTCATTCATTGCTTTTCTACGTCAAATACCAGTAGATGCAAAAGCTATTTGGTGGTCATGCATTAAATTATAAAGAATATAATCAGCATGTGTTTTTGTTTCTATCCTGTTTTTATTGCTGCTTGTGCAGCACCTAGAATTATTGTATGAGATGGGCAGTCATATAAGTTCTGTAAATAAATAAATAAATAAATAAATAAATAAATAACTAACTAACTAACTAACAGGTAGAAGGGTAAATCATTTGGTTACCTACTCGGTTCTACTTACAACTTGGCTCTGAGTTCAAAATGATTAACTCTCATAGAAATATATGGCTTTCCCTGCAACCAAGGGACACGTGAAGAGAAGCAACTGAAGACTGGGCCATGTTTTAGAGCTGTGCAAAACATTTTGACTTAAAACATTTCAAATTCTAAGCACCTTATTTACAGTTCCAAACAGTCCAGAAATTCACCAAGCTTGAAATAGCAGAACAATTTCAATAAGGTCAGAGTAGCTGTTTCAAACTCAAAGTCAGGTGTTTGGAGATTGAAAAATTTCAGACAAGAAACTTGCACAAATCTACCATATCCCGTACTTCCAGAACAGCAAAAATTTGTCCTTTCTGCTACTCTTCTCACTCACATACAGAAAAATTAAGATAATGTTTGCAACACACTAATCCAAAATGTCTAGCTAAAAATATCTTATCCACCATTGTGCATGGCTCTTCAACAGATGTTTTGGCTAATTCCATAATTCAAACTACAACAGTACAATTGGGGTTGAGGGAAACCAGAAATTGAACCAAGGATTGTTTAAGGTTTGAATTTCTGATATTTGTAATCCTAAAATGGTAGTCTCTTTGAATTCAAATGACATATAAGCTTAAGATTTCAGGTGAAGAGCCATATATGACAAGGAATAAGACTGGATCAAGTATGTATTCATTAATTATACTTTACTGCTTAGCATTTCCTATGAACAAAACTTAATTCTTGATGGATCAGAGAATTTTATTGCTGAGTTCTCATGTAACTATGGGTACTTCCACACAACCAGATTTTCCATCTACCTAATGCTTCTGGTTCTGCTTTAAAACACAGTCAGGATTATGTTAAGCTATTTTGACTGTTTGTGGACACTGAGATGCTATGTATATGTTTGCAAGAAAACTGATAGTCAATTAGCATTTGCCCTTCTTGGTCTATAACTAAATACAGAAATGCTAGCCAATCATTGCTTATTCGCTGACCAGTTATTGAGTGCCTTAACCCACACCCTTACTTTCATGCCTATAAACCTATCCCTTTCCCATCTTAAAAATAAAATAAAATAAAAATACAATAAGAAGGGAAAATAAATTGCTAGGATTGCTCTGGCAAAATCTTCTTTCCTTCCAGCTTCTTCTGGAGGTTACCAGCTATTTTTATTTGACCTTTATGCCATCATGCTGCAACAGTCACATCATAGTAAGTAGGAGGAGTGATCCAAGGATGCCCCTGGAAGAAAGCACAGGCTACTCCTTAAAACGTAAGCCAGTGATATGCTGCTGCTGCTTTAAATTAAAATTAAATTAAAAACACAATTTCCCTGTTGGCGACTAGAATACATTAACAATGTCATCTATGGGAATCCCAGAAACACACTTTCTCTGTAGCAGTGCCTACCTTCTGGAATGGGGTTCCCCCCAAGATTTGAATGGCCCCCACCCTACTGATGTTTCAAAGGGCCCTGAAGACCTGTCTCTTCGCCCAGGCCTTCTTTTTCTTTGTCATCTGGGTTTGTTACCTCTGCCATCTTTGTTCTTTGTTTTGTGTTGTTTTCTTGTTTTAATGTTAACAATTTGTAAACTGCTCAGAGTCACTGGGAGTTGGGCAGCATGTAAATTTAATAAATAAATAAACCCCTGCAGGATTGTTGTAATGAGAATATATACAAATTGCTTTGAAAAATGAGTATGCTAACTGTAGTTTGCATTTCTACTGCTCAAATAAAAGGAGTAATAATAATATTCATTTGACAATATAAAGGATTGCCCTTTGTGTGTGTGTGCCTGGAGCAGTTCCTGCAGTTTTCTTGGCAAGGTTTTTCAAAAGTGATTTGCCATTGCCTGCTTCTTGGGGCTAAGAGAAAGTAACTGAGCCAAGGTAACCCAGCTGGCTTCATACCTAAGGCAGGACTAGAACTCACAGTCTCCTGGTTTCTAACCACTACCCCAAACTGGCTCTAAAGGATACCATAGACAAATACATACTGGTATTGCACAACGTTCTAAGCCAACAGAAACAACCCCCATTATGGTTTATCATGATGGTCTCGTTCACATAATATGCTAATATATATTAGCATAATATGCTAATATATAACATGGGCTTGTTTGAGTTTGGGTTAGCTATTCATGTCTGAATTAGATTTCAGTTTAACAAGCTGTGAGACTACAGTTACAGAAGCCAGTGACCAGTAAAATGCAATAGTAACAAATATGGAAATTAAGAATGGTAAGATACATTCCAAAACACAGCAGATATTTTATTAATTTATTATATAGTATTTTTCAAACCCCATTTTCTCAGGGTAACCTACAAACTTTCCAAAGAAAAAGAAAAAACAAACAAATCCTAAAATAGCTTTATAGATTTAAAAAAAACACTATTAAAACAATTGTTAAAAGTGGGGGAACTGAGACAAATAGGCAAAAGGAAAAATCTACTTTTCCTATTTACCTCCTTTAGGAGCAGTGATCAGAGCTTATCTTAGTATTAGCGTTTTTCCTTTGCAGTCCCAATATATGTACCTGACTGCTATAAATGATCAAATCTCTGCATTCCGTTACCCCCGGGAGGAGGAGGAAAAACTGAAGAGGGAGGAATGCAAAGGCGTGAGTGTTGGTCTCGCCAGAAACTTTTAGGGGACGGAGTGATTTTTCCCATGGGCTCGGAAGGGGCCGCATTCCACCGCCAGCCCTGCTTCCCATAGACGGATGATACTGTATTGTTTTTAGAGGCTCTCTCTTTCACTTTCACTTCTCGCTGTCTAAACCAGCCGGCGTAGGGAAAACAGAGCAACGCCCAGGAAGACGATCAGCCTGCCGCGAGAGCCGCCTCAGCTATGTCTGAACCCCCAGGAGCGTCAAGGAGAGGCAGCAAAGCCCAGCGCTTAACCCGCTCCATTTACAGCCATAGAAATGAAAAAGGTGAGAGCAACACGCTTTCTGAAACGGACTTTTGCCTACAAAACAAAGAGGGAAGAGGTGATTGGATTCAAAGCTTCAGCCTCTATGTATCCATTGCAACAATAAATTGCGCATTTGTCTTACGCCTTCTCCTTCGGCCTCTGCTCCTACCAATTTGTCAGGGGCGACAGCTTTTCGAAGGCAAATGCAATCCGCTGCCTTTTAAAATGGCTTTTCAACTGCGCGCCACATTTTACAGCTCAGAAGACAACCTTGGGTAGAAAGGGCAGGAGCGCCGGAATCTGCTAGCGCTGCTTTGGACGGGAGGAGGGAGGGCGGAGGTGACCCTTTCCTGCTCCCTCGGACCGATCCTAAGGTGCTGGGCGTGATCTCCCTGGGCGGGTTTCGCTTCAGGCCGGGAAGGATTTGCAGGGTTTCAGGGTCTCCGCGCGGGCAAGGAGAGCGTGCGGATCTGTACGTGTGTAGCTCTCCTGACTCCTTCTCTATGGTGCGAACTGCCAGTTCGGCCGACGCCAGGGCCGCGTCTTGTGACGTAGCCAGCGTCCGTCGCGTGGGGCATTGTGGGAGAGGGAGAATTGTCGCGTAGGAAGTCAGGACGGAAAAGAGGAAGGAGGAGGAAGAAGTGGGCTGTGGAGGGAGCCTCCATTTTGGCCGGGCAGCCGCTGAAGAGATTTTTTTTTCTTGCTGGATCGTTGTTCCATCTTTTCTGTCGCTTGCTTCCTCGTTCCATCGTCACGAAGTGGGGTTGTCTCTCTTTCTGTGAGGCAAGCGCTCTGCTCATATACGGGAGCGGCTGTAGGAAAAGGATGGCGGCCGAGAGCCGGGAGGAAAAAGGTATGGAATGTATCCCTTTCCTCCTTATCCCCCTCTTCCTCCTGAACCGCTTGCTGCCATGGCAACGGGGTTGCCCACGGGTCCGTGGGAAGCGCGGTTAGCTGTGGGAGCGTCGCGCAGTCGGCCCGACCCACCACTGGCAGTCCTTTCCTGCCCGGAGGTGAAGCACGCCTTTCCCTCATTACGAAAAGCCTCGGCCAGGGTTTAAGAGTTCACGGTGATTACCACCTTCCCTCTCCTTGAAGGGTGCAAGCTGGGGGAGCTTTCGGACAGAGACAATGGTTTTGGAGGCTTCGGTCAGGAAATTGAGTGGGAGCCTGGGAAAGTTTCAGTGTTGCCAGATGCCCAAAATTTTTATAGCCCAACCAATCTCAAAATTTAGCCCAAAAGTCTGAAGAGAAGAAGTTACGCAAAAAGATTCTGCAGATGTGGGTATTAACTTTATTAATTTAATTAAAATTATTAATAACTTTAACTTTTAATTAAAGTCAATGGGGAAGCTGGCAAGGAAGGTCATAAATCACTCGGGTAAGTCTTCCCGCCTTTATTCGCTCACACACGCACCATGCCCTCATGCACACACTCCATGCCCTCTTTCCAGACCTCCCTACACTCGGATCGCATGCACCTACACCCTCTTTCCGTGGCCTCCTTGACCTCCATGCACCCTGCACCTTCATTCCCCAGCCTTTCTGAGCTGATCTCCAAAACTAGCCCAATTGGGTGTGAAAACCGCCCAGCTGGCAACACTGAAGTGTTTGGTTTTATTGCGTGGGATCGAGCCGGAAGACAAGTATAGTTGGAGTTGAAAAGAGTTAAGCTTTTCCCTTAAAATCTGTAGGAGGTAAAGGTGCCTAATTTTCATGAACTATGCTTATTGTATTATTGATTCTGGTTTTTATTACCTGTCTTGAGTGTAACAACAATTGTTTCAGTAATCACAATTTACATACAAGGTGAGCCTATCCTATTATCCACGTATGGAAGTGAAGCTGAAATGGTAAAGCCATTCTTTGTGGTAGCATTTGGAATACGGATATCTGGTTTTATAGCTTGCACATGCAGCTGCTGTTGTATGTCAGCTTTTTGATTTCATGTACAGTTTTTAGGGAAAACACTAACAATTCACCCTGTCTGTTAATATTCAATAACTACATGCTAGGAAAAGCTGTGTTTTCTAGAACATGGAGAAAGACATCCAGTGTGGTATAGTGGTTAATATGTAGGATTAAGACTGGGGGGGCCCAGCTTCTAGGCCAGCCCTGGCCACAATAGCTCATTAGGTGATTTTTGGGGAATCAGTCTCAACTCAGCCTGTCTCACAAGGTTGTTGTGAGGATAAATGAAGAGAGATCTATATGTAAACTGCTTTGAATTCCTGCAGGGAAGGTGAGATAAAAAGCAAACCAATAAAATAAATATGCCTCTGCATAAACTCAGGTCCCTTTTTCATCTGTGTTTGAAGATCTGGATTACTGGGAGAGTCAGCATTTATTTCACTGACATTATAGTATTAGGTAATACGGTAGACTAGCAGGTGATGGCCAGTATCTGGTTAGAAAGTTTGCAGTTCTACTTTGGAAATCGAGAATGGTATGGAGTACAAGCAGAGCATCTCTTTCTGCTATTCCTTTTCTCAGAATCACTTGGCTGCCCACTGCAACTACCACATAATCCAGAGAAAAGAAGTAGCTGCTTTAAGTAGTTGCAGACAGGTGCTACATTTGCACTCCCACACACTATGAAGTGCCATTAAAAGCAGTGACATCTGCAAGGGTAAAAAAATCAAGATGGTGGTTATGGCAGAGCAATCAGAGCCCCACCACATTGTACATCTGTTGATGTTGCATGCACACACAAAGGGGTGGGGCTTTAATCAGACTATTGAGACTGCCAGCTTGATTTTTTCACACAGACACAGACACACATACACCATGCAAACACTGTTAATTAAAAATATGCATTTATACTTTTTTTAAAAAATCTAAGCTTTCATATCTGTGTCCAGAATTATTTCATACATGTGTTAGCTTTAGGAAGCTTCTTACACCTGTAGAGATTTAGTGAAGGCTTTTCCTTTTTTCCATTCTATGAGAGCAAATAAATGCAGAGTGATGACTGCAATAGTTCTGCATCATTTGTGCTTGGAAGAATTTTATGACAGTAAGATCCAGTTAATTTTTCAAGGTTCAGGGTACATATTTTTAATATGAAGCCGACCAGTTTGGTGTACTAGTTAAGGTACTGGATTAGAAACAGGGAGACCATGAGTTCTAGCCCTTCCTTAGACATGAAAGCTGGCTGGGTAACTTTAGGCCAGTCACTCTCAGCCCAGCCCACCAGAGGATGGTGGTTGTGGGTAAAATAGGAAGTGGGACCATTATGTATGCTCTCTGGAGTTGCACAAAATAAAGGCAGGATATAAATCTAATAACTAAGGGATGGTGGTCTGCATTTTCATATGCATCACTGCAGATTGAATCAGCAAGTCTCTATAATAAACCCTCTGTTGACTTGAGGTGCAACAGACAAAATCTGTATACTGTATGTTTCTGCATGTGCATAAAATCCCTTTTGCTACTTTACATATGCATAAATCCTGTTCATTGTTTTAGACATGCATAAAATCCCATCAGGATTTTAAAATTTTATTTATTTAAACAATTTATATGGCCACCCATCTCACAAAAGTGACTCAACATCATACAAGGATTGAAACATTTAACAGACACTTTGGTTTAATGAAACTCCTTCCCTCATTAGTCTCTTAAATTGAAAGTTTACTGAGAGTAGAAGACATAGACAGCAAAGTCTGAAGTAATCCTGGACATTCCACCAAAAACTAAGCTGGCCCTTAGGAATTTTAAATATTTTTCTTGGAATAATGTTTTGGCTTATATTTTGCAAGCTTATATATGCATGGCAAAGAAATGTCCTTAATTTGATTATATAAAATCCTAGCTTCAGGCTTTTTCCAACCTGTATCTTACATATTGTACATGTTCAAATTAATGAATGTTGTACTTCTAAATGAAGGTTTTTATGTAAGTGGCATACCAGGAAAGATTCACTTAAGGGTATGCATTCTCAGAGAAATCATTTAAATTGTTTCTTTGTTTAATGTTATACTTTGTGGAGGATTATTGTAATTCCACTGCCATCTTCCATTCTGGTAGGTGCAGGTTCTGCATAAATCTCTTCTACAGAGAGGACCTCCACTAAATGTACAGATAGTAAATAAGATAAGTTCCATATTTTTAAATCAGTGCTGGCTACTAGGATACTCCTGTGTCTACTATCCACTAACACTCTAAAATCTGGCCTTGATCCAAATTGTCTGCAAACATATATTTCCTATGTCCATGACAATTTTCTTCTGAAACTGAAGTTGTTGCTCTCCAAAGGAGAAAAAACTTAAATGTCTCTGGGCCTACCCTAAATTCTTGGGACCTGCCCTATGCTGCCTTGTTCATCACCCCATGGGTACAAAAGTGAGGTGGTTTTTTAAAACATTGAATTAATTTCCAGAGTTAAAAACAGTAATGTAGCTATGTTCTCCCTTAGCAAGAATCTCAATAGATTAGAATATGGGTTTTTTTAAAAAAAACCAAACTCTTCTGTTATTCTTTTTCTTTTTTTCTTTCAGATTATACAGATCTCCCAGGTTCAGTTGAAACTCTCACCTAGCGGCTTGTAAAATTTACTTTAAACCGGTATTTGAGCCAGCAGATATAGGCACTCACAAAAAGGGAGATTAGCTCAGATTCATACAGATACATTAAAAATGAAGCAAAGTCTTGAATTAAGATTCATAAAAATTTGGGTTGGATAGTTTTCATTAGATTTAACCTTTTATAAGCACATACCTGGAAGTCTTAGAGTATCTGGGAGATTTGTTTTTGCTTTGAAATCTTAATAGCGGCTAACATATAGTAGCGTCCATACAGCCTTTGCACTCCTGTTGCCTTTTCAGTAACTGTCCTAATTAGTTCTCTCCAGGATCATGGAGAAAGGAAAAATCAGTGCAAGATATTCAAAGGCCTGGCTTGTTCTCTTAAATGTCATTTATTTGACAGCAATACTAATGATGTGAAGTTCTGTCTGAAAAATCATAACTTTACTTTTGAGGTAGGTTGTAGTTAGCTTTTCCTCATCACAAGGGATTGCAAAGGCTTGAAAACTTCTGAATCCAGTCAGTATAATAGAGAGGGTAATGATGTCATCAGCATAAAGAAGCACAGCTACCTGGCTGTTACCTAGTATGGGAGAATAAAACTCACTTTTAGTTAGAGTTGAAACTATAGATTTAAAATAAATGTTAAAAAGGAGAGTACAGTCTTGCTTCACGTCTTTATCTGTGGGGATTTCAGCAGATGACTCTCACTGAGATGGAGGTGTTTTCATGTAGCTTTTTAATTGAGTATAACCATCTCTGATCTATGCAGGAGTGGGTCAGTTTCTACCAGAATGTATTCCTGGGCATAAAGTCAAATGCTGATTGAAGATGGACCCAAAAAACAAAACAAAACATAGAGTGCGTTGGGCGGGAGAATGCTCTACTTTTCTACTGAAAAGTATAAAATAGAACACTTCCCTTCCTAAATCCTGTTTATTCATCTGCCAGGACTTTTTCCTCACTGAAGTTAGTCCAGAGGTTTTCAGAAAAAAATGTTCATATAGGTTACTTATACTTATAATGATCAAAAGTTTGATTGGACAATAAATAGCTGGATCAGATCTATTTCCTTTCTTCTACATCAGAATCATACAGGGTAGCTCCAATCCTTAGGAATCTACAGAGTATCATTAAGACATGTAAATATAGATGCCAGAACTGAGGCCTGCAATTCGTATTCTTTTTCACAGGTCAGGGGAAATTAAGTCACACAGGAGGTTTCCCATTTTTAAGTTGTCTGTTCAATTTGAGAATGTGAGAGGGAAATACTGCGATACCAGTAAGGCCGGGAGGCAGGTCTCCTTAAAATACTGTTGTGCTGCAGTGATGGAAGCTAAAGATTTAGGAAAGAACCACAAAATAACTTACCATAAACTTCTCCCTTCTGTTGGTTGTTACTTTATCATCTGTGTAAGCACTCCTTGCTGTATGTAACCACAGTAATCTCCCAGAAGGCATTAGATTTTTTTTTATTAGTGGGCTTAAATAGTTGTTCCCAGCTAAGTTGCATATCTATTTTCTTTCTTTTGATTAGAGCTTTACATATACTTTTAAATTCACATCTTTGCCCCTATGAGAATAAATAATTTTTGGTTTTGTTTATTCTAAAGGCTTTCACTAAATTAGTCTTGGAATGCATGCACCCATGGTCAAACCAGAGTTTCATCATGAAATGGGAGGGTTTGTTTTTGTTTTGTGCCTGAGCTAGGTGTAAAGCCCATAGGATAGCTTGTAAGTGTCCATTTATCATGTTTGGATTTTTTTCCTTCAGTTAAGATGTTATGCAATACTAGACCCTTCTTGGAGGTTAGATATGTTTGAATTAATTTCTCCATCTTTGCAGATCATTTCATTCAGGAGCTGCTTCTGTCATTCTCTGTGCAGGTTATTTTCTGTTAACTGTATGCCTTTCTGTTGATACCTAGGCTAATTGTTAATAGACAGTTTTCAATATTAGCCATATAATAATGCTGAAGGATGAAACTAAAAGATCATCTGAAACCATGGCATAATCAGTGATGCTGGAACCTCATTCCTCCATAAATATATGATCCAGGAGCATCACTGTCCATCAACAAGTTAAAGTGTTTATCATTTGTATTGTACACCAATCTGCAAACTAATTCCATGATCTTTACAATGGTGAGGTCGACAGACAAGAGCACTATTAGAAAGAACATAGGAATAAAGAATCATATTGTTATGTCCTAATATGGCATTAAGATCTGCAAACAAAGTGGTAGCATCTGGATACTCTTATATTAACTTTTACGAGGATTGCTTTAATCTGTCCCAGTGTGGGGATATGGGAAGATAGAGGCCAGGTTCGGGGGGTAAAGAATGTTCTTTCGTCTCCCGAACCGCGAGGGAGAGATAAGAGGATGAGACTGGCACCTCCCTGAGGAATGCTAGCAGTATTTACTGATTGACCCTGGGAACTACTCCCAGTCTGGGAAGATTCTGTATAGGTTGGAGCCAAATAAACCTTGCTGGATTGAATCTGAATGGTCTCCTGGAGTTCCCTGGGCTAAACCTGACACCCAGGCATTGAATGGCACATCAATTTGACCTGTCAACTTCTTAGCAGGAGATAAGTATTAACAATCAAGTGCATGCACCTGTCTATATTAATGATTGCAGGTAGAAGTGAATCACATGTAGTATATAAGAAACCTGCAAACTATTTGAAATACTAATACTAATAATTCACCACCTGCCCTTCAGTGAAGGAATACACAATAAAAACCCTGCAACAGTTACCTCTGATAACCAAATCTCCAAGCAGAAGAATATCATTGCAAATTATATCCAGGAATATAAATTAGCCAGTTCTCCTAGCCTAGTAATGCAGACAAATTTATGGTGGGCTATCATAGTATGCTCAAGAGACCTCTTTGTTAATATGCAGTTGTCAGTTAATGAGATATTGACCATACAGCCTGATGCAACAAAGGGTTTACCAGTTGAGCTCAATCCTACACTTTGAAACACTCAAACATTATCAGTGGATGGCCAGTCCTTTCCCCAGATGATTTAAATGCTGGATGTAATCTCAGTGGCTCCCCTCCTTTAAAAGCTATAAAATGACTCAGGGAAGGCCAGCCAGCATTTTTTTTTTTTTTTAATTTCTTGGAGCACTGCTGACTGTAAGGCTAGAAAGAATTATATTTATTTTTCTAGTGGATCTTCTGTCTCTACCACTTGTAGAACATTAACTTCATGAGTTCTAGATTAATGGGTTAGGGTTATAGCTCACTGCGCTTGCATTTGAATTTACATGCTAGAGAGGGGCATTATCTGGTATAAGTAGACAAAAGCCGATAGAAGCTTCTGTGTTGTCCTCCTCTTGAGATAGAAAGGTGGTGATTCATCAGAATGAAAGTACAGCCATTATATTAAAGCTCTAAATCTTGTCAATTATCAAATTAAGATAAGAGATTTACATAGTAAAATCTGGGGTATTCAGGTTCTAGATTTAATTTCTATGCAGCCTCTGTTTTGCAGCCTGTGTGCCAGATTGCAGAAGCAATAATGTTGTTCTCTGCTGATTGTTTTCTGTTTGCACATTTGAGTGATTGCTGACTGCTGATGTTCTTAATTCCACAAGTAACATTAGCGTTAGAAGAACAAGGCAGAGTAGACAGAGTACCTAAGCATGCCAGAGCTCAACAAACCAGCCCTCTTCAACAAACAATACTTGGATTTTTAAATGCCTCCTTAAACTCAACATAGCAGGATACATGAAGGCGCATAGAGTACATCCAGAGCTTAACAAGCCATCCAAACCAACGCTGTACTAGTAATCTACATATTTATACAGCCTCATCAGCTTCAGCAAGATTTGCATATGAAGCTCACCTTTAGATTACCTGTCTGCAAAATAAAGCATAGCATAACACATCTATAGTCTACCTCATGAACTGATAAGTTCCTCTGGTATTTTTTTGTTTTTAAACAAGCAGTAGTAACTTACCAGACATGTGTGCAGCTGAGAGCAGTCATCTTTTTTCATTGGGCCATGTGCCTAACTGTTCCTTTCCTTTCAACATTCTCTCACATCACCTCATCCAGTCAAACCAATAGCAGCAGGGATATGATTGCTCTCTGCTGCTCTACTAGCTAGGGTGGACAGAGTTTGAAAACAACCCAGTCACAAGCCACAAAACAGCAGCTTAGTTGCAATCCTCAGAACAGTCAGAGCATTCAATATGATTGTGTTTGAAACAACCAGGTTTTGTTTCACCTCAAAACAAAAATTCTTGAACCATGGGTATTTGGTTTTATGGCCAAAACACTGGAAATATTTGAGATAGGAAGGTTTAATGATCAAAACATTTTGCATAATAATAATAAAAATTAGAAGTCATTCCTGTTAGATTCCCCTAAACCAGAGTAATAATTTTTTTTTTTCAAATCAAGCATCACCCTTTACTTTTTGAGTGATGCACTCCAAAAATAGGAAGGACCAAGAAAAACATTAATTTATATTTGCATTTACTTAAGTAATCATATTGCCTACTTACCTTAATTTCCCCCTACAGTCACCTTTGGCTAGATTTTGGGGGGCATAGATTATGCTTTTTGTTTTGTTTCATTTTTTGTGCTTTCAAGTCAGTGGTGACTGCCTGGACAAGTCCCTTTAGTTTTCTTGGCAAGATTTCAAAAGTGGTTTGTCATAAATAATAGTCAACTATTAATATAGAAACTTGTTAAATCAATACAGTGGTGAAAATGGCACATTTTTCACACTTTTAAAAAATTCAGTTTCTTGCAAATCAGATTTTTTTTGGTCACTAAATGAGATGCAGGTGGGTTCATATACTGGACTAAACCATGGCTTGTTTTAACTGGTTTATTAAGTAAGCCCCAGTGACTGGATTCACACATCACATTAATTCTGAAATCAGAGTTTTCAAATCACTGTGCTTGGGTTAATATTAGATGCTAAGTCAAAGCGAAACAAGCCATAGTATAGCTTAGCCTAGTGTAACCTCAGTCATAAATCATTTTCTGCATTCTTTTCAGGCTGTTTGTGTTCATTTTATGGCCAGTCTGTGGTCAGGACCAAGAAATCTTGGGTATCAAAATTACTGTAGCTGGTTATTTTGCAAAGAAGAGATTATTAGAATTTGGAGGCATTTCAAATGCTGTTTTCTCCAACTTCTTGACAAAGTGTGTGTGTCTGTCTTTAGCAGTTCACAAACTTTTTGTTGTTAGATTTTTAATGGGGACATTTTAAGAACTCACATAAAGTTATTCTTGAAATAAAATAGGCCATTATTGACTAAATTGATGTTTCTGCAGTATCATCTTCAACGTAAGTGATAATAGCAAGTATATAATATACACTTGGTGACTGGCAGATGAATATATAAATTGGCTCTGAAAAGTTTTTTTAGATCTGATACTAATACTCTATAGTTATCAATAATTTATATACACATACTAATCATTGTTTGACACTGCACTTAAGAAATGATAAATGTGTCAATTAGCTTTCACAAGACTATAACATTAATCATATTAAGTCATAATGCAACTTTATTCTTCATGCAAGTTGCTTCAAATAACACACACTCTGAAATCAAGTACTTTGTAGGCAGTTTTTAATATTTTGGGAAGGATATTTCAGTTGGTTTTTGAGACTTAGCCCTTAATTCTTATTGGAATTGGAAGACTTCTTTGATCAAAGGGAATTTTAGTGGAGAATTCAGACTCAGACTCACATATTACAGAAAAGGTTAATGGTTTGCTTATCTTTTTTCAAGGTCCAAGTCTTCACTGTACAGGCAGTTCTTGTTTAGCAACAACAATTGGGACCAGCAATTTGGTCATTAAGTAAAGCAGTCGCTAAGTGAAAAAAATCACATGACTGTGCTTATAATTTTACTTCAGCTTTCCTTTGGTTTAGTGTCAGAAGGATATGATCCCAAACAGCAGGGACATTTTCTCGAACTTGACTCACGAGGAAGCCAGGTAAAAGGACAAATCTTACAGCTCTTTTTACCTGCTCTTCTGCCCTTTGGAATGTTCACCCTGGCACTAGGATAATTAGCAAGAAGAGAATTAATGTTTGTATTTAAATTCATTGGAGAGGAAGGGATTACAAAAGAGTAAGTAGGCACACAATAGGGAATACACATTGAAAGGAATGTGCTAGTGCCAGCTGTTTGCCTAGTGTGCTGGCTGCTCCAAGTCACCAGCAGTTTAGGAGGCAAAAAAGCCTTTAGTGTGAAACTGATTAGGATCTTGTCAATTTCAGGCAGCAGCTGCCAGCCAAATAGTTAAGGTCACAGAGTTGAACTTGTTAACTTGTGGTGCCGCTGCAAAGAACAGCAGCTCAGGAAGAGATAGCTTGTTTAGGTAATCTCAATGCTCTGCAGTTGTGGGGGGGAGAGAAAAAAATGGGTCAGATACAGGACATGTACTAACTGTAATAGTGAACACATGACAGAGAGAGATGTTGCGAAGGTCATAAATCCGGGCATTGGTCGCAAAGTTACTTTTTCATCACTGTTGTAACTGTGAATGGTTGCTGTCCAAGGCAGTCACTAAACAAGGACTACCTGTATATTGGTATGTTTCATCTTGGTGTGGATTCACTAATACATACAGTAGTGTATTAATCAATTGAATATTTTGACCCCTAAAGGGTATTTTACTTTTGTGTGTGTGCCTTCGAGTCAGACTTGACTTCTGGTGATTACCTAGGCACATCTTCCTGGCAACAGTTTGAGAAGTGGTTTGTTATTGTCTTCTTCCTGGGTCTGAAAGAGACTGACTAGCCCAAAGTCACCCACCTGGCCTTGTGTCTAAGGCAGGACTAGAACTCACAGTCTCTGGGTTTCTATCCTGGCTGTCTTACAAATTATGGTTCCTTCCAAATCTTTTTTTAACAAAGTACTCATTATCATAAGCACAGATTGAGATAAATGCCTGGATCCTGAGTCTTTACAGGTAGTCCTTAACTTCGACAGCAATTGGGACCAGAATTTCTGTCGCTGAGCAATGTCATAAAATATGACCACATCACTTAGCGATGGCAATCCCTGCAGTCCCGGTTGCCATTGTTAACTGAATCCCACAGTCATTAGGTGAGGCAACTTCTTGCTGGCTTCCCACAACCAAGGTCAGTGGGGAAGCCGGCAGGAGGTTGCAAGTCCCAAGCCTGCAGACAGGAAAGTGGCTGCTGCCAGGTGGGGAAGGATGCAAGGGGGTGCACAAGAGGCACCAAGTGGGTCAGGGAGGATGCATGAGAGGCACCACGTGGGTCGGAGAGTGCACAACAGGCACTGCGTGGGTTGGGTAGGGTGTGTGACAGGCACCACGCAGTTCAGGGAGGGTGTGCAAGGATGTGAGGGAGTGCACGAGAGGCACTGCATGGGTCAGGGAGAGTGTATGGAGTGTGCAAGAGATGCCACGGGGGTTAGGGAGGGTATGTGGGGGTGCACGAGAGGCACCATGGGTCAGGGAGGCCGCACGGGGGTGTGCAAGTGGCCAGCGTGGTGCAAGCGCAATAGGGCTGGAGGAGGTTGTGCGGCTGGGGGAGACTACCCCACAATTGCAGCCTGTTGGCTTCCCCATTGACTTTCTGGGGAAGCCGGCAGGAAAGGTTGCAAATGGTGATCACGTGATCATGGGGCACTTGGCAAACACTTGTAAATATGAATGAGTTGCCAAGCACCTAGATTGCAATCACATGACCACGGGAGTGCTGGGATGGCCAGAATTCCAAAGACCAATCATAATCACCATTCATTCAGTGCTGTCATAACTTGGAATGGTCGCTGACTGAATGGTCGTACGTTAAAGACTACCTGTATTCCCAATAAGAGTATAGATTATATATTCCTAGCTAGATATATCAAATTACCCAGCAAGAAACCCCTAATAGATCTTAGAACAATTATAAAACATATCCTGTCCTAGTCATAGTCCTGCTTCAAAAAACATGGTACAGATTACTACTACTTTTGGAACAACTATTGCCCATGTACCTTATAAATTCCTGGAGCAGTCCACCAGACTCTACTGCATTTCCAGTCAGCCCTGATTATCAGCTATGCTGCCTCAGTTTCTTCATCACTGTGTTAGCAAAGTAGTCTGGACACTAGTGTGTGAAGTTATACATCTATGAAGAGGATTTGAGAACAGAGTATTTGAGATTTTGGACAACGGATACTAGCTTCTTTTTTCTCTCATCATTAATTTCTAAGTATTTAATTTAAGAACTTGAATAAATGAAATACATTCTCATGGATAGTTGGAGCCTATTACTCATTCATTAACTTCTCTGAGTGCCCTTGAATATATTTTGATATTTTAGGCTAATATGCTATAAACAATGGTTCTCCCAGTGTTTCTACTTTTTAAAAAGGAAATGAGAGATAAAAGGGAAAATAGATAGCAAGATACAAAAAAGCAGTTGATATTAATGATGAGTGGACTAGGAATTGCCCTCTAGAATTGTTAAAAATATTTTTAAATTAATTATTCTTTGAGAAAATATTCATCAAATCATTTGTTTATAGCAATAACCTTGTGGCAAAAGCAGCTTGAGTTCCTGATTCTAGGCATAGCAGGAAGTTACTTATTGCCTCATCTGACAGCTAGACATTGCCAGTGACATCAGCAAGGGGGGAAGTTAATCCTTCCCTTGGAAGGATTCTGACACAAAGTTTTATACAGTGATTTATTGCCTTGTTTACATCCTATCACTTCCCATTTATTTGATGTAGTTATTTAAACAAAGAACTCGGTACTCAGTTTCCACTGTGATTCTAGATAAGCTTGAATTGAATAGACATGGAATGGTACTAATAAAAATGTGTAGGATGTTGGCTTGTAGTAGTATCTTTTCATTTAACTTTTTAAAAACTAATATTGTATCATATCTAAATACATTTTTTTTATTTCTTCATAGATGGTGAATTGAATGTTCTTGATGATATCTTGACTGATGCACCTGATCATGATGATGAATTGTACAACCCTGATAGTGAACAAGATAAAAGTGAGAAAAAGGGTATGCTACTTTACATCTTGGCTGTGTCTCCAGAGAGCTGGGTAACCAGATCTTGGAGCCAAACTAGATATGGCACCTGTTGGATAATTTAGAGTTGTGTGAAAGGCCTTGCATCTAGTCAAGGCCTTACAGTGGTGTTCTGGTGGCAAGCTTGAAAGCTTTTTTCAACACACAAGAGGTCTTGCTCGCGCTTGCTGACTGCTCTCTTTTTTCTTTTTTTCATTTCCTAAAAGCAATTTTTGATGCAGATTCCCTGTGAAATATTCTTTCTTCCCATCACTCCTGGCTTTTCAAATATAGCTTGGGCTATTTAGAGTATGTTATCTTGACACTCCAGTGTGGGCTAAAAGATTGTTGCAGAATATTCAAGATTATATCCTTCATACTTTTAAACATTCTAAACAATTATTCAAACTCCTTATGCAAAATGATATTTCAAATAAACTAGTACTATTTCTTATAAATAATTGCTGTCCTTAGTAAACAAATAAAGCTAATAATTTGAGGTCTTTGAAGGCAGGTATGTAGGAAATGTTTCCCTGTTGTGAAATGGGAAAAAAAGAAACCTAGAATTCTGTTCCAGATAATTTCCTATATTTTTTTATCTTTATCCAGTAATTTTCACAATCATACCTTAGTTCCCCAAGCTTTAAATAGAAATCCTAGGATTTCTCATGAACTAGCTAAAAATTAATAGCTGCAGAATTACGGCTGTCAAAAATTTAGATCAAATGTCTTTTTATGCTTTGTCCTATGCTAAATGAGAAAACTTGTTTCCTGGAAGTATTTGCAACAAGCTTTTTAACAGTTAAGTAACTAGTAACTTTTTTTTTTAAGGATCTAAAAGGAAAAGTGAGCGGATGGAAGCAGCTGAAATTAAAAAACAAAAACCATCTGTACATTCCTCAAGACAAATCTTACCCAAACCTCCAAGCTCTTCTGTTAGCAACAATAAAAGAATTGTGAGCACAAAAGGAAAGCCAGTATTGGAATACAAGAGTGAGGACTATCGAAGGTCTGACAGAAGTAAGCGTCCAGAAGGTGATAGAAAGATACGTATGACAAGCAGCACCTCCAGAGATCCCTATAAGGGACAGCCTGAAAAGGCATGTATGAGGAAAAGAGATGCCGACAGAAGGGCAAAGTCTTCTACTCCAGATGCTTCTGCAGTAAGTAATAGAGTGTGAATCTGTACTTAAATGGATAGGATCTTTTCTGCAACAGCATGTTGCTTTATATTAGGCATTTCAGATGGTTACCTTCCTTGCTCAGTCTAAGCAGTACAAGTATTTGGCTTTTAATTTTTAATCTTTTCTCTACTGTGTTTAAAGAGAGATTTGTTTTTTAAAAACTGAATAAATACATTGTAGCCATATTAAATATGTATTTAAAGCAAGTGCTTAGAGCTCTTTATCTCAAAATAGTAGGCACTGATTGCTGATTGTGTTCTATAAACAGAGGCTAAGGCATGATGTGGAGAGAAGGCCAAGCAGGTCGAGCCACTCTTCAAAAGAAGAAGTGAATTCTGAGGAGTATGGTTCAGACCGTGAAACAGGTAGTAGTGGTTCCTCTGATCCAGGAAATACTGAAAATGAAGAAGAGGAAGAGGAGGAGGAAGGAATGGAGGAGGAAGAGGAAGAGGAGGAGGAGGAAGAAGAGGAAGAGGAAGATGATGATGGAGAGGAGGAAGAGGAGGAAGTAGAAGAAGATGGAGATGATGAGGAAGAAGAATATGATCAAGATGAAAGAGATCAGAAGGAGGGAAATGATTATGATACACGAAGTGAAGCTAGTGATTCTGATTCTGAATCTGCATCCTTTACTGATGGGTCAGTCAGATCTGGTTCAGGCTCAGATATATCAGGTAAGAAATAATCTCTTTCTGTCCTATGTCAGTATTCAACAGTTTGAGCTAAAAATACTGGCTTTGTTATGAATAATAGGGGCAGAAAAGAACAGGTAACACAATGGCAGACTTCATAAGTTTCCATCCTAGGGTTGGATCTCCAGGCCAAAGTCTGTGAAGAACAGAAGCAGTAAACATAATGTGAATGTTCTGCTGGTGCAATTATTTATTTTTGCCTATAATCCTCTCTTTTTAAGAATCTCTATATTGGTAAGGAAAATTCTTCAAACCACAATGTAGTACAGGTTCTATTTATGTTGAATATTTACTTGTACCTATTTTAATCATAACAAAGTGAACTTAAGATTTAAACCTACAGTTTCCACAGGAAACAGAGCTAGTAAAAATTACAGTGAGAATAAAAATAAAACAGATAGCAAAGATCTAGCAGTTTTTCAAATTGTTAGCCATCTGTAAAGCACATGAAGTAGTTCAGGATAACCTGGGGGTGGTCTGGCCCTAAATCAGGTCTGTGTAGTCTTGGAATGCCATGTCTAGGTCATCTAAAACTACTTCCAGTTTGGAGGATTTACTTCCAGAAACCACTTGATTGGTAAATTGTGGAAAAAAATTAGCATGGTCCCAAGGAGAACAGGACATTAAATGTTTCCCAGGACATTCTGTTCCTGAATCATTGAGCTTTGTACAATCTGTTAGCCATACAGGTAGTCCTTGGTTAATGATCAGTTGTTCAGCAACCGTTTGAAGTTATGGCAGCGCTGAACAAGTAGTACTAAAGACTGGTCTTCAAGGTTCTGGACATCCCAGCACTGCCACAGTCACGTGATCGTAATCTGGGCACTTGGCAACCGGCTCGCACCTAAGACAGTTGCAGCATCCCATGGTGACATGATTACCATTTGGAACCTTCCCTGCTGGCTTCCCACAAATAAAGTCAATGGGGAAGCCAGCAGGGAAGATCGCAAGTCATTCTGCTAAGTCTCCCCTACATGGCAGCAGCCATCCCCAGCCCAGCCGTGCTTGCACTAGACTCCCGTGTACTCTCCCTGACCCACTTCTGGCCCAGCTGCGCTCATGCTGCACTGGCAACCATTGTACCCTCCCCAACCTGGCAGCAGCCACCCCTGGTCCAGCCACAGTCGCTGCACTGGCCACGCACATCCCTCCTCCACCTGTCAGCAGCCATGCCCGGCCATGCTTGCACCACATCTCAATGGCCACCTGCTCACCAGCCACATCTGGCTGTGCTTGCACCTCACCTCACTTGTCACCCGTGCACCCTCCCCCACCCAGCAGCAGTCACCTACCTGTCTGCCAGCCTGCTTGCGAGTTGCCTGGGACTGACTTTGCTTCTTGGAAGCCGGCAGGAAGTTGCAAGGAGGTCCTTGCTTAACAACCCGTGATCCTTGTTTAACGATGGCAACAGGGACTGCCAGTATTGCCGTTACTAAGTGAAGTGGTCACATGACATTGTGCTTTACGACCACATTGATTAGCAACAGAAATTCTGGTCCCAATTATCATCATTAAGCGAGGACTAACTGAAGACTTTTTTCTGTACATGCATTTACTAGTTCTATTTTATATAAGCTATGTGTTTCTTCACTTTCTCAACTCTCTTCATGTTATTATTTCTCTAATAATTCTAAACATTGTGATTGGAATAATCATAAGACATTACAAGTGATTTGGTTGCCATTTTTCAGGGTTTAATCTCACCCAGTTCAGTATTGCTTGAATATAGCAAGCTTTAATTTTACTTTGGAGGGAAAAGATCTAAATAGAAGGTGAAATAGACACCTGACATTCTCTTTTTTTCTAAGTGTTCTTATTTCTGATGGAGAATCTGCAGCACTGATACAGGAATTTCCTGTGTGATTCTGTTATTCAGATATTACCAGTGGAGCTTTTAATCATGCAAATGAGGCAACTATAGTTAATTAGTATGTATACATTGGGACCTGATTTAGGTATGCCACTATGTTTATAATAAGAATATACTTAATTGTATTACAGCTATGACCTGAAGAATTGTTGATACTCCAAATGGAGGTTAATGCTTTTTTTTTTTTTTTTTTTTTTTGAGCAGTATCCCACACTCCAGCACACACTCCAGAAGTTTCCCTGAGTTTCAAATAGAGCTTTGGCAGGCAATGTTTCTGTTCAGACAAGTTGTCTAAACTTCTTGTGCTTTGGGAACTAATGTCATAGTTCTCTGAATTCTGGCCTAATGAGGAAAGATTATTGAAACAGATTTTAAACCTTTTGAGAGTTAACTGTATATCTAAATATTTCAAATAATATTTTCTTGCAAATATTTCTTTTTGGTGTGAACCTTTAAAGTACTGCTATTGCTTATTTTGATGATCTTAGATGAGAAAAAGAAGGCAAGGAAAAGAGCTAGAGGCATCTCTCCAATTGTTTTTGATAGAAGTGGAAGCTCTGCATCAGAGTCATATGCAGGTATTCTGTTGTTGCTTATCTTCATTGATATGAACTGTAGCAAACCCTTGAAATGCATTGGTAAAAATAAATTGTAGGCCATAATAGGCTTTGGACATGTAGCTGAACCGACATAGTTGGTATTTTGGCATGTTCTGTGTGAATAATTTGATAAAGTGGGCTTTCTTATGTTAATTCTATTTTGTTGCTTAAATGGAATTTTCACTTTTTAAAACTTGGAAGATGATGATTCATTGACTAGTTTTCTCTATAGAAAACTGGTCCAACAAATCAAACCCAAAAAGAAACAACTAAAAAAAATTAAAATCCAAATCCTCGTGCACATTGAGCAGCATTCTTTTTGTGTGTGTGGGTGCGCATCAGGAGGAATAATTTGTCATGAATGAAAATAGTATGTGAAAAGATTGTAGAATTTGTATCGTATCTCTATTAAGGCTCAATCTGAACAAATGTACTTTGGCTAAATACAGGTTCAGAAAAGAAGCATGAGAAATTATCATCTTCCGTTCGTGCTGTCCAAAAAGGTATAATTTAAATTTGAACTTTTAATGCATGCATCCATTGCAAGCTGTTGTATTGACTTTGTTAATTTATATCAGATAACATAATGTTCCGATGTACAGCAAAATGAATACTTATTTGCATGGGGTTTTTAGTGGAAAAAACAATATTTCATCACTGAATTAGCAAGCAAACAAGTAATCTAATGTTTTTGAAAGACAAACTTCGTAAAAATGATTTGTCTGGTGAAGGCTATATGTTGACTGTTATAAATGTCGGAACATTATTAATGTTACATTGGCTTTTGCCTTAAACAGCTTATTTTGCTTTTAAAGTTTGGCTTTGCATGGTATGAAACAGATTGAAGTCTGAATTTGGTGGGATTGAACTGTTCACTAATTTGAAGAGCACAGATTCTCTGTTTGGACCATATAGCTTCCTTTTATTAAGAAGGAATTCATGGGATGAGACTGCATATGCCCTACTAGATAGCAATTAGACTTTATACCCCAAATCCTGTAAATATTTATATTTCCTTGGCAAGGAAAGTTTACCAATACAATTATCTATTTTGCTTTTTCCTTCTAGACCAAACTAGCAAACTTAAATATATTCTCCAAGATGCAAGATTTTTTCTTATAAAAAGTAACAATCATGAAAATGTCTCACTTGCCAAAGCTAAGGTATGTTGGATTCCACTCCTACTTCAGTGTGAAGTCAAGTACATATGCAAAGTATGGAATCACATTAATTGCTTTTCTTTTTAATTATTACACTTTTTAATTCATTGCCTGATCTGAGAATGGATAACTTTTTTTTTCCTCAGCTACATGTTTCAAATTATTATTTTCAACCACCAGAAGTCATGGGCACTTGGTGGTAATGTCACCAGGATGGGTAATAGCAGAACTTTTATTCCTGCTTCCCCCCATAGTTTGTAGGTTTTGTGCAAAATAGGCACTTTAAGCCTCTGTCATAATACACCTATTTTAGAGCTTGAATTTAAAAAATGCACTGCTGAAAATCACAGTTTTGATCTTAGGGTTCTGGGGAATGCCAAATAGATCTGCAGAAGCATATATATGTGTCACAGGCTGTTCTCCCCCTAACTATTAGAAATAATTGACTAGTGTCTCAGCTGTTGCCTTTTTTCTCTGGAGTTTTTTTGTGTGTGTTGGGTCGGAGAAAAGAGAATATCACATCCTGGTTTAAAATGAGTTATATTTTCTCATGCTTTAAACTTAGTGAATGTTATCTGTAGATTGCTGAGAGTGTGAATATTTCTGGCTCCTTTCCAAATTTCTTTTTGCATGCATAAATATATAAAGCTCTCTTAGTTGGACATTATTTGAGCTTGTCTCATACTGTCTGCACTTTCTGACAGATATCTGTCTTGGATCTGCTCTCTGGATCTGGAGATTGCAGGGATAGAAACTGAAACTTTCTTCATATAAAATATGTGCTGCATTGCTGAATGTATTCCAAAATCTTGCTGAACCTGAACCCATCAGATAGTATTTGGTTTGTAAATTATCTGTTGATATCTCCACAGGGTGTTTGGTCAACCCTTCCAGTCAATGAGAAAAAGCTCAATGCTGCCTTCAGATCAGCAAGAAGTGTGATCTTGATATTTTCTGTAAGGGAGAGTGGAAAATTCCAAGGTACGTAAAAGGAATACTTGCATTTGGAAATCAAAAGTTATTTGGATAGGTGGCCTCATCACAATGTTTTAATTCTTACAGGATTTGCAAGGCTTGCTTCTGAATCTCATCACGGAGGGTCTCCCATACATTGGGTGCTACCTGCAGGAATGAATGCAAAAATGCTGGGAGGAGTATTTAAGATAGATTGGATATGCAGGTAAAATTGGTGGAAATTAGAAAATGAAAATTGTGGTTGGATAGGCTATTTGGTATAGAACAGATACATAATGTTTAGTAACAAATAATTGTTTGCATGCCGTAGCTGCTACCCAACCTTGACTAATCTTAACAAAAAAAATAGTGTCAGATCTAGTTAGTATTTGAATGAAAGATCACCAAGAAAACTTAGAGCTGTAGGATCGAATGGGGAGTTGAAAAACATCTCAGAAGAGAGCAATGTGAACAATGTCTGTAGTGTTACCAAGAAAACAAAATGGACATGTTCATGTACAGGTGAAACTCGAAAAATTAGAATATCGTGCAAATGTTCATTTATGTCAGTATGGCAACTCAAAAGGTGAAACCAATATATGAGATAGACGCATTACATGCAAAGCGAGATATGTCAAGCCTTACTTTGGTATAATTGTGATGATTATGGCGTACAGCTTATGAAAACCCCAAATTCACAATCTCAGAAAATTAGAATAGTGTGAAAAGTTTCAATATTCTAGGCTCAAAGTGTCCCACTCTAATCAGCTAATGAATCCATAACACCTGCCAAGGGTTCCTGAGCCTTTCAATGGTCTCTCAGGCTGGTTCAGTAGGAATCACAAGCATGGGGAAGACTGCTGACCTGACGGTTGTGCAGAAAACCATCATTGACACCCTCCATAAGGAGGGGAAGCCCCAAAAGGTAATTGCAAAAGACGTTGGATGTTCCCAAAGTGCTGTATTTATTTATTTATTTATTTATTTATGCATTCGATTTATTGTCCGCCCATCTCCCCCCAATGGGGAACTCTGGGCGGCTCACAAAGTACACATATCTATACAGTGAAATCCTACAATCTTTACACATCATTAGTGTTTGTTACGCTGTGCGACCAACAGGGGTCGCTAGGGGGTCATCCGGGCTTTTCCTCCTCCGTAGATCATCTTCACCGTTCGTATCGCTCGTCGCTCACGCCGGCTGCATTCGGAGATTCGGTCAGCACCAGTATTTTCCTCCCTCACGCAGCACCGCCGGTTCCTCCCATCTAAACGGGAGTACCCATTTATCTACTCGCAGATGGAATAGCTTTCGAATTGCTGGGTGGGCAACGAGCTAGGACAAGGGACAAGAGCTCACCCTGTCCCGCGGAGCTGGGCTCGAACCGTTGAAGCGCCGATCATTTCTGACCGGCAACTCCAGCTTCATTAAGCCCTTGTGCCACCGCGTCCATCAAAGCACATCAATAGAAGGTTATGTGGAAGGGAAAAGTGTGGTAGAAAAAGGTGCACAAGCAGCAGGGATGACCGCAGCCTGGAGAGGATTGTCAGGAAAAGGCCATTCAAAAGTGTTGGGGACTTTCACAAGGAGTGGACTGAGGCTGGAGTTAGTGCATCAAGAGCCACCACACACAGACGGATCCTGGACATGGGCTTCAAATGTCGTATTCCTCTTGTCAAGCCACTCCTGAACAACAAACAACGTCAGAAGCGTCTTACCTGGGCTGCAGAAAAAAAGAACTGGTCTGTTGCCCAGTGGTCCAAAGTCCTCTATTCTGATGAGAGCAACTTTTGCATCTCATTTGGGAACCAAGGACCCAGAGTCTGGAGGAAGAATGGAGAGGCACACAATGCACGATGCTTGAAGTCCAGTGTGAAGTTTCCACAGTCTGTGTCGATTTGGGGAGCCATGTCATCTGCTGGTGTTGGTCCACTGTGCTTCATTAAGTCCAGGGTCAACGCAGCCGTCTACCAGGAGATTTTGGAGCACTTCATGCTTCCTTCCGCAGACGAGCTTTATGGGGATACTGACTTCATTTTCCAGCAGGACTTGGCACCTGCCCACACTGCCAAAAGTACCAAAACCTGGTTCAATGACTATGGAATTACTGTGCTTGATTGGCCAGCAAACTCACCTGACCTGAGCCCCATAGAGAATCTATGGGGCATTGCCAAGAGAAAGATGAGGGACATGAGACCAAACAATGCAGTGGAACTGAAGGCCGCTATTGAAGCATCCTGGTCTTCCATAACACCTGAGCAGTGCCACAGGCTGATAGCATCCATGCCACGCCGCATTGTGGCAGTCATTGCTGCAAAAGGGGCCCAAACCAAGTACTGAGTACATATGCATGCTTATACTTTGCAGAGGTCCGATATTGTTCTATTTCCAATCCTTGTGTTATTGATGTCATGTAATATTCTAATTTTCTGAAATTGTGAATTTGGGGTTTTCATAAGCTGTACGCCATAATCATCACAATTATACCAAAGTAAGGCTTGACATATCTCGCTTTGCATGTAATGCGTCTATCTCATATATTGGTTTCACCTTTTGAGTTGCCATACTGACATAAATGAACATTTGCACGATATTCTAATTTTTCGAGTTTCACCTGTAGTCACCAAGAGTTGAGCCTGACTTAAGAGAGTATGGCGTTGAAGGATAAAATCATTTAAATTGCTGGAGGTACATATTTTGGTGCATCAAAGTCAGGGATTCTGATATCCCATTTTTCTTTCTCCCGTATAATTTATTATTGCCATACTTCTGCTGTAGTTTTGGTTTCAATATATTTACAGGCTCTGAATTATTGCCTTTTGTTGTAGAATCATTCTTATGGTCTTATGTGTCTTCTGTTGATGATAGACAGCTTCCTTTCCTGCCCCTGGGTGGATCTTGAAGCAGATCAAGTGTAAGATGGGAAGAGGAGCCAAAGGTTGCATTTTTTTTTCCTGCAGTGGAAAGTTGTGCCAGAAATGTGACTCTGAGACTTGAGGAAATATTGTTTGAAAATTTAGGGGTTGTATGTGTTGTCCCTTCCAGTTCATTAAGGATTAGAATCTTTTCCGTTTTTTCCAAAGCTTGCAATCCCTTCCATTTTTTTTCACTAGAAATATAACTGAAAATAGTGAAACTTAATTATATCAGTTTTTAAAAATTGCATAGAGGATTTTGTTAATTATGATAAACAGGTTTGCCAAAGTTAAGCTTGGAATTTGATTCTAAAAGATAATAGCTCATATTCTTTCCCCAAACTGAGTAGAAAGTTTCATTCTCTGAAAATAAAAACTGATCCTGTTTTAATAGATTAGCCTGTCTCTGATTATCATGGAGAAAATCTATGTGGTTGCTAACAGTCAGCAACAACTTGATGGCACATAATCATTCTGATTGATTAAGGTGAGAGGAAAACAAGACTGATAATTTCCCCAGTCTCTCTGATAGCATCCAATATTTTCTTTTCTGCCCCAGACTCTTTTTTTTCTTTCTTCTCCTGCCTTGCTTAACTTTGTTGGGTGGCAGACATGAGGAACACTGGATAACAAAGTTTTCCAGTATTATGTTATTTATGTTGGGAAAATTACATTTTTTATCACTTTTTGCATCCTCTGTTGCTAGAGCAAGGGTATGGATGAGGGGCTCACAGGGATTGTGGAAATTTATTATCTGCCTCAGAACTGAAGACAAATTTTGGAGATTGCAATATTTGCTTTGTGAGGTGAGCATTATGACCCCATGAGATTTAGCCTCTACGCTCTGCTTCATTGATTAGATCAATTGCTAGTTGGATCCTCATCATTTTTTTAAAATTACACTTCATTGTATGAGAAAGTGTGTCATATCATATTTTTAGGCGTGAATTGCCATTCACAAAATCTGCTCACCTGACCAATCCTTGGAATGAACATAAGCCAGTAAAGATTGGACGTGATGGACAGGTTTGTCAACTGCCTTTGATTGCTCTTCAAAACATTAAGCCCAGTGTCTTAAAATGTTCTTAATAGATCCTTTTTTTTAATGATACAGTTGTCCATCTTTGAAAACTGCTTCTGCTAATATTGTTTGACAATATCATAGATAATTATGATAACATTTTGGTAAAAAAAAATGCACTCCCAAATATTTAATTAAAGCATCTGGGGAAGTACAGTAAGTTCCTTAAAAATAATATATACCATTGTAAGCAGATTTCTGTAACAAGGTTTCTTGAAGCCAGAAGAATTGTCATTCAGCTCTTTAGTGAAAGCACTCATAATGAAGGAAAAATAAGGATATAACAGATATTGAGCTGGTGGGAGGGAAGGTGACAAAACAGCAGTGGTAAACATATCACAGCCACAGCATATCACATGACAGATTGGCTTTCTCCCATTTCAAATTATGAGGTAAGAACTTGTATGAAAATGGTCTATTTTACCAAGCATGGATATTTACAATTGGGGGGGGGGGTGTATATATGTGTGTGTTAAATGAAATATATACTGGTAGTCCTCAACTTAAATGGCAATTGGGACTGGAATTTCTGTTGCTAAGTGATGGAGTCCTAAAGTGTGACTGCATTTAGTGATGGCAATCCCTACAGTTCTGGTTGCCATTGTTAACTGAATCCCACAGTTGTTAGATGAGGCAACTTCCTGCCGGCTTCCCACAACCAAAGTCAGTGGGGAAGCTGGCAGGAAGTTGCAAGTCCCAGGCTTGCAGGCAGCTAAGTGGCTGCTGCCAGGTGGGGGAGGTAGCGAGGGGGCACGGGAGGGTCAGGGAAGGTGCGTGAGAGGTGCTGCACAGGTTGGGGAGGGGGCACGTGTGAGTGGCTGGTACAGCGTGAGCGCAGAGGGGCTAGGGGAGGGGGTGTGGGTGGGGAGACTTACCCCGGCAACTTGCAACCTTTCCTGCCAGCTTCCCTACTGACTTTCTTGGGAAGCTGGCTGGGAAGTTTGCAAATGGTGATCATGATTGTGGGGCGCTTAGCAACTGGTCATAAGTGCGAACAGGTTGCCAAGTACCCAGATGATGATCATGTGGCCATGGGAGTGCTGGATGGCCAGAACTCAGAGGACTAGTTGTAACCACTATTCGTTCAGCGCTGTTGTAATTTAGAATGACAGCTGAATGAGGACTATTTATAATTATTCATCTGCCTTGATCCAGTTGCTTTTTGTGCAATAGGCGGCCATATAAATATGATTAATAAATAAATAAATTTCACTAAGATCACTACAACATATATGCCTTAAGTGGCTTAATGAGCTTTTGTTAAGTTGAGCTTTCACATGTTTTTTAAATTAGGTGTTAGCACTCCTAAAATATATACCTATTGTCTTAGAATGAAACCACATAATTAAACATTGATACCCTTGTATGGGCTCTGATATGAACTTATAACATCAATGTTTAATTGTTCCAGGAAATTGAGCTTGAATGTGGAACCCAACTTTGTCTCCTGTTCCCTCCTGATGAAAGTATTGACTTGTATCAAGTCATTCATAAAATGCGTCATAAGAGAAGAATGCACTCTCAGCCCCGGTCAAGAGGACGTCCATCCCGTCGAGAGCCACTCCGAGATGTGGGAAGGTTAGAAACATTCTTTGGACTGATAATAGGCACATGTGTCAGAATAACGTGATGGAGGAATATGATTCATCAAAAAGCTTTCCCTGCAATCAAGAAGAGAGAAAATCCTCACATCAAGCTGCATGGACGGGTTTGTGGCTTCATTGAGGATTTCACATTGTCCCTCTCCCCGTTTGTCACTTTCAAGAGGAAAATGGGGACATTTTGCTTACACAGAAAATAAGTTCATGTAAATCTAGCTTTGACTAGATTTTTATGCAGATTATATGGATCTGTTAATTGTAGGTAAGCTGATTTTTTTCAAGACCAGGTTAGGTGGAGGAAAATCAAGTCTGTGTGTTCCAAAATGTGTTAATATCTTGTAAAAGCCTTTTCTTTCAGGTATATCTCTGGATAAGCCTTGTCAAATATGGGACTTTTATCAGGATCACTTATAATTTTGCAGAAGATGGTCGCCTCATTTTGAGGATAAAATATTTATAATATTTTGCTGTTCAAGAAGAGCGTGTTTGGGACTGTTTCAAATTGTATCACCGTGCTGTGGTTAAGCCCATTGCCAAATATTCTCTTACATCTTGCTGAGCTTCTGGAAGCCGTAGGTTCTCTCCAAAGGAAGTAGCCCTTGGAGACCCGGCAACAAACCAAAAAGAATGGCTGTTGCTGTGTCTGTGTACACAACCTTTCCAGATGCTGGCAGCACCTGTGGACTTAAAAGTGGTTTTAGAGGATCGCCATGGTTATTGATCACTGCTCTATGAACTTACCAACATTCCCCAGAAAGAAGGGTATATCTTGTTACAGAATTGGAGGAGTCTTTGCAAAGGACTGATAATAATCCCTTCTATCCAACACGTTTCCCTGATCCCTGTGTAGCCACTTTGCTTTCTGATAAATCTAAAGCTTTTCTGCTAAAGACTGTGTGGTTTGGGCTGAAACCTTTTTGGTTAGAGTTTCCAGTTTGTGGCAATGTCCTGTGGTAGGTACAGATATCCAACGAGTCCCCATATCCTTGCTCTTAAAGGACACTGTAACCTGTAGGTAGGAGGAATCCTGGCAGCAACCCCCCTTTCTTTGGGCATAAAAGGACTGAGCACCAAGATGGCTTTTGAAGTTAAGCCCTAAGAGATTTCCAGTGCAATAAAGTATTTACAAGTGAAGGTTTTGCAATGGACTGCAAACTATACATTATAACACCATCACACCTTCTCAAGCCTGCCAGGGCCTCCATTTATGTATGTGGCTTTCAGCTTAAAGTCAGTAGTTGGACTACTATATGAACTGTTACTATCATATATTATACCGGTCGTAAGTGCACACTCAAACTACAAGAAAGCGGTATGTTTATTCTTTACACCAGCTATTTTCTAAATCTCTTTTTTGCTATACATACAGTTGCTTTATTTTCTCAGAATTGTGATACTTATTCTTAAGAATGATAACTTAAATAATAAGTGGGGAGGTGGGAGGAATCATTTCATGGTCTGTTCGTGTTTCCCTGTAATAGAAATTGTGAAGGTGCATTTGGAAGGGAACATGAGGTGACATGCTAATGAACAGTGAAAAGCAAACTAGAGTAAGAAATCTGAAAGTACCGTTTCCAAAAACAAATCCAATTTCTAGTAGTAAAATGAATTTAAAATTCATTTTACTAAAATAAATAGAAAAGCCTAAAATAATAGGCTCCAATTCCAAGAGTATAATGTTGTTAAAATATTCATGTCTTAAATGTTTTTCTCTGTAACTAGTAATTGTGTCTAGGCAGGGGTGGGATTTGCATGTTAGAAATTGATCAAGTTTTTCACAGACCAAGTAAGACAGATCAAGTAATCAGATCAAATATATAAAATGGTGTTCACAAATTGTGTGGCTTATGCTTGCAGGATAAACTTCAATCTAGAAATTGTATAAGCATCAAGTAGATTTTATGTTGCAAGTTTTATGGACACAGGAGACCAATACCCTAAAAAGTCAGTGGGATTATTAAAGAAATTCATCTTAAGAATGGATTTAGTTATGGTTGGATCAAGTTTCATGTTAAGAATCTAAAATTTTCACATCATAACATTCTAGTTAAAAATGTACATATTGTTGCTACCAGAAATAAATTCTTTGTAACAAATTCTGTGAAACTCATATAGGGAATTACAGAAAACACACCAAAAAAGCTTCCAAAAAGTTGTTGTGGGCTGTTCCGGAGGGTCCTTCTGAAGATGTTTTATTTATGCAGGTTGTTCCAAACAGTTCTTAATTATTGTCTAATTTATGTAGGCGTCGACCAGAGGATTATGATATTCATAACAGCAGAAAGAAACCAAGGATTGATTATCCCCCTGAGTTTCACCAAAGACCAGGTTAATATCTTACTATTTAAATGTATATGCACAAATTTACAGATTTGTGTATTAAAATAGTCATAAGATCATGTGGGAATGTGAATATTAAATAAAATATTTAAGGACAGAGTCTTAAGGGCTCTGATTAAAGTAACTACAAATATGAGAATATAATGGAATGTATATATGAATAAGGGGTCCTTCTTGGAGTAACCATCACATTAATAAGACTCTCAAATAGTTATGCAATAACATAGTCTCTTTGGAATGAATAGACATCTTAAGTACTGTAGAGGCATTCAAAATAATGCACTAGCTTTTGTTAATGTGCAAGGCAAGCCAAAGGAATCAGTTTACATAAACTGCCTTGTATTCTGAATAGTCTCATGCATCTTACAGATTGTTCACTTAATTTCACACAGTGTCTTGGGGGGGAGGCAGTCGTCTTTCATATATGGCTGAACAGATTCCAGTAGCCCCAGCCAGTCTGGCTAAAGATACAAGATAGTTAAAGACAAAACAAGATAAATAAAGATAGAAGTTGAAATTCAGCCTCATGGAGGGCAACAGCTTTACCACCTTTGCCATAAAGTGTTATATAGTTATCCTAAAATTGAAATTCATGGGCCAGTTGGGAAGAGAAGGATCACTCCTTATGAATAGCAAGGCAGTAGCATGCTTAAGGTAAAGATGGTAATGGTTATTTATGCTGCCAGATATAATAAATATGATACATAATGCTGCTTGATTTTAAACAGGGTATTTAAAAGACCCCAGATACCAAGATATAGACAGGTAAGAGATATTTTAACAATACTGTTTTCTAAGCTAAGGTATCTGAGTATTTGTGTCTAATTTAACAAATCTTATTCCCAACAGACGATTTTCAGGAGTTCGGAGAGATGTCTTCCTAAATGGGGTAAGTTTATGATCTTTCATGTGTGGTAGCTGTAGATGGTTTTAATGTTGCTTGATTTTGACATTCTTATATATGCATTTTCTTTTTTCCTAGTCATACAATGATTATGTGAGAGAATTTCACAACATGGGACCACCACCACCTTGGCAAGGAATGGTTTGTAATTTTGTTTTCTTTAATTTCAGTACAACTACAACCACAGTATTATTAGGTGATGTTGCTGTGCACAGTTGTTCCTCTCATTTATATGAAAAATAGCATTTTGCTATAGCTTTAAGCCAAACTTGAAAATTTTGGGTAGAACTTTATGGTGTAACTTCCTAATTTTAATTACTAATTTTAATAAAAGGACTGAGTTAGAGGGGTCCAATCAAGAAGTAGTTTCTGTGAAAATGCATTCTTGGCATAACAGTTTCCATCAATGAAATCAGTAGGATACAAGTTAAAGTAGTAAGTATACATTTAGCGTAATGTTGTTCATGCCATAGTCCATTTAAAAGTTGTTATACATGACCTTAGTGGGAAAGAACTAGATCAGGCCTACAGAACATCTGTTGGCTTGAGGACTGCACTAGAGACTTGATGAAAGGACTTCAGGAATTTTAAGAGGTAAAATGAGTGTTTTAAACATCCTCAGTGCTTTTTTGTGGGGTGCTTTCCCTTTAACACATACACACCCTAGGGCAAAAGAAAGGGTCCAAGTTTTACCCCTTACACTTTGGGAAGAGAGGCTTCTTGGGCCACAAAAGGATGCTAACAGCTGTATTTTTGCACCTTTGAACTAAACAGAAAACAATGGGTGAGAAGTAGTTGGGAAGTTAAAGCTCCTAATACTGAACGGATGTGTTGAGGCTGCCAAGGCTATAGGCAAAACAAAGCCCCTGAAAAATTAGAGAGTTACACCCTCAGGCAGGAAGCCTGCAAAACAGCTCAGAAAAGACTCTGCTGCATAGCCATGGAATAGAGATTAAAAGAGAAACTGGACTAAAGTAGCTTACACAATCAAAGCAGAGGGGTTGTACCACAATCAGTAAATAGTTGAGGAAAAACAGTAATAAAATCAGTAGCTGAAAAATAAATGTAAATCTCTTCAAAGAAATGCTTTGGTAGAAATAGTAGCACTTCAGATGAGTATGAGGAAGAAAAAAAATTCTTATTGACTAGGGGAAAAAAACTAGTCAATAAGAGGTCATAGATGCAATGGTATGTGGGAATGACCTTGGGAGATTGCGAAGAGCCCACAACCCGGGGAACAGTTGGATAAGAGGCAGCTTAGCTTGCAGCAGGAATGTGAGGGGTGGCAAACGTCTCAGAAGGAACCCTCCCTGGTTTCCTGGGCTGTAAAAGTAACAGGGGAGAAATGTACTTTCAGACTTGCAAGATTCTGTAAATGTAACCTTACAATAAAGTAGAATTAGTTCATCTGGGTATGTTTCCTATCTAGACTACCTCACAAAGCTGACATGAACTAGGTGATTCCAGAACATTTCCAAAACATTCAATTTCTCCTCCAGTTGTTCTGGGGTGATCCAGCTGTTTTCTTGGGGAAGTTAATCCCCCAAATTAAAAATGATTTATGGTGTTCAACATGGATGGTGGTTTTCCAGAAAGATTAGCTTTTAAGAAAACTACCAAGCTATGCCACAAAACTGTTCCGCATGGCTTGAAAGAGAAATCGAACATTCCCAAATGTTCAGTTGCAACACAACTGCCCTTACAGTTTCAATATTTTAGTTTTCCTGCTGCATTTCTAACAAAGAAAAACCTTTTAAAGACTTTTCCTATTGAGACAAGCTGAGAACTTCTTACCTCCAACCTCTATTCTCATTATTCCAATATCTTTTTTTAAGTGGATCTGTTGTGCAATATAACTAAAACTGATCATTTGCCATAGATGATTTCAAGTGTATTTTATTGTGCCAACTGACGAATCAGCATTCATATCAGTAACGTAGCAGTTTCCAGGACAGCTACTAAAGCTAATCTAGAGCTTCATTGGGCTTTTATCCCAATATTGAGATCCTGATGCCAAGTAGTATGAAAATCTAGTCATCATCTTTAGGTATAATATGCTAAAAGATACAATATTCTGAGAATACCTGCCAGATACACTTTCTGTTGTGGTTCACATCTGTTATCCATCCTCTCCTGATATATTTTCTGATTTTGATTCCATTTGATCCATTTGAATACAAAAAAAAAAATCCCTGAATCTATTTTTCATTCATAATTCCTTAGTTCTTGCAGCTGTCCTTGTGAATTTTTCAGTTTCTCAGTGTTACATAGTTTTAAGGGCAACATATCCAATTGGTCTACCCACTCCCCCTTTTCCTCAATCTTCGTAGTGGCTTTCTTTCCCTATCTCCCCTTAGATATCATCAACAAAATTTTCTCATTCTCCAGTTCCTGCCCCCCACAAAAATAATATCTACTCAAAATGCATGAGTTTGATGACTGAACCACCATTGACCTGAAATAATCTACTTTGTGCATGGAATGTTTTGCACTAGCTTAATGCTTATTGTTTTAATAAACTTAGCCACAAAAAGTCTACTTTGTGAGTCTACTTTTGCACAGCTTCCCTGAGCAAAATCATATGAAACTTGGGAGATGCAGTCTCATAATGGTCAACCAGTATTCATTTAATTCTGTACAGAAATTAAATTGCCAGCAGTTTCTCTCCTTTGAAAAGTGAATTCCCACGAAACTATTGATATATAATTTGGTACACATTATCCTTCATAAGAGATCCTCCAAAAAAAAAAAATCATAAATAGTATCAAACAAAAGAAAGGTAATCATTGTTTCTCAGTGATAATGATATGGGGATTTGTGATTTCTAATCAAGATCCAGGTGGAGAATGTTTTGAATCATCCCAAAACAAACCTTGTTTTTGAATGACCAAATTGGATCTGAAACCAAATTTGTAGTTGATGCACAGTCCTAATGCAGTAACATTGATTAGGGTGATTTCAGTTGAACAACTGACCTTCCTTATTCATGGAATGCTATTCAAGGTTCATAACAAGTTCATTTTTCCCTGCCACTGCTTTCTTTTATCATGTTACAGAATATCTTTTAAGAGAGTCTTTTACTAGCAGTAGCTGTAAGAAAATGCTTTAAAGAACTTCAGCCTCTTTCTGTAGACAGTTGTGAAAATGTGCTTGTTACAAAAAGGTTTAATCATATGAGAATCCAAATACCATCCTAGATATATCTCCTTTGAAGCATTTTCATGCTTGCAGTATTGCTTAAATGTTGAATTATACTTTCCTGTTGATGCTGCTATGTTCTGAGGGTTGCAGATTACTGGAGTAACAAGGAAATGTTTCTTTTTAGCCTCCTTACCCAGCTATAGAACAGCCTCCCCATCACCCATACTACCAGCACCATGCTCCTCCTCCACAGGCTCACCCTCCTTACTCAGGACACCATCCCATACCACATGATGCACGGTACAGGGATAAGCGAGTGGTAAGTGCAGCCCGAGCGACTGTGCCAAGTTAAGAAAATGCACACATCAGATTTGGTTGAGAACCATTATGTTAATTATGAATATATCTAGGGTTAGATATTTCCATTTTTCTAAAACAGCGTGGTAAGGTTTGCAAGCATATTTCAAAAGTTTCATTTATTAAAAAAAAAAAAAGATCAGCATGTGGAAACTGTAAAGAGGATGATCTTGAGGGAGAGGGGAGAACAGTTACCAAAGAGTTGAGAAGAAAAACATTAAGACATGTTCCGGGACATGTTCATAAGCATCTCTGACAGACACCTCCTTAAATCACACGGTTATAAAAGAGAGAGGAGGGGGACCACAATCAGACTTGCAAGATTGTTACTATCTAAATAAAAGTAGTCTTTAGTATATACTAACAATCTTATTAAATATGCTAAGATTAGGACTGTGAAGCTATATTTCTCTGGATAATTGGTGGATAATTTTTAGGAATTCCAAGTTGGTAGAAGGACTTGTGATTTTAAACTCAGTGATATTTAAAGTGATTCTGTCTCCCATAGCATGACTATGACATGAGGGTAGATGACTTTCTACGTCGGACGCAAGCAGTTGTCAGTGGCCGGAGAAGCAGGCCTCGAGAGAGAGAGCGGGATCGTGAACGAGATCGGCCCCGAGATACCCGAAGAGACAGAGATCGGGAACGGGGGAGGGAGAGGGAGAGGGAAAGGATATGTGATCGGGACAGAGACAGAGGAGAAAGAGGAAGATACAGAAGATAATGTATTGTGAAACTACAGTTACTTAAGGAAGCAAAGGCTTGTATATTTGCGTGTTTACAGGTAGTAAACTTTTATTTTCCTAAGTCATACTTGATTGTGTAGAAGGATTTATAATTGACCCTGTTTGTTCCAAGCATGCCATAAGCTGTGAACTGGAAAACTTCTATCGGCCAAAAACATGTGCAAAGCTTGACTCTTCAGTTGATACTTTCATTTGAGCAGTTTAGAAGGCAAACATTTAAAGAATGTAGATGAATTTTCCCAGTATGTTTATCTTAACAGTAATTTAATTATACGTTCCTTTGAATACGAGTTAATAGCTGCCATAATTTTTGCTCTGGTTTTCTGACATGTAGCTTTTACTATTTCTTGGGGGGGGGGGGGGTGGAATGCTGCTATCAAGTATGCAAAAACTGGGTGTGTGATAGTTGGCTGTATGGCAGTGTTGAAGCAGTCACTTTTTGTTTTTCTGTTTCTGTTTTTTAACTTCCTGTAAAGTCAAGCTTGTTCAATAATGAAAGCAATAGTAAGATGATATTGAACCTGTGCTCTGATGGTATTTTGGTTAGTGCTCTTGTCTAATCACCTCTTTTGCACCCTTCTTTCCTCTAGATTGTCCATTCTGTTTAGAATGTCCACTGTGTGTTTGTGTGCGAGTGTGTGCGTTTGCGTGAGCACAAATACTGTTGTATTCTACATTGCTACCATTTCTTTTTTTATAATAAATTGCTAACAGACAACTTCCATGGACTTTCATGCTTTCTAGCTTCTAAGAAAAGAAAGATTGATTTGAAAATATCATTTCAGGCATATTAATGTCTTCAGCTTAGTGTTGAGAGAAAAGGAGGCACCAATGGGGTTGTCCTAGGTGGTGAAGATTACCCGGATAAAATTAATTTCCATTCCTATCTAATATACATAATTTTGTGACATATAAATTAACAATTCCATAAAAGTAGAAAGTGTGAGAATCTCTGACTCAGGAAATGCATAGTTTTGTTATAGAAAGCTTTTGGAGAATGGTGGCCAGTGAACAGTTCCATACTAGTTTATTTAGCCAAGCCCCATGTTGTTTATTGCAGCTTACTGCCAGTAAGAACTCTTGTTCATGCCTGAGAGGATGCAAATCATCTGTCTGAAATTATAGTAGTACATTAATGAGAAAGCTAGAGGTGTAAAGTTTCTGGATATTCTGATTTCAGAAAGAACATTTCTCCTTTTTTCCTGATTTAAAAATAAAACAAAACAAAAAATTGGAAAAATTGCAATACCTGGCACCCTTTACCAATCTTGTTATTTTGTCCCCATAGGAATATAATACAGTTTATGTATAATTGCTCATAAAATCATTTTAATATTAACATTAAATTAATATTAATTAATTTGAAAGTGTGGTTGGGTAATTTTGCAACAAACTATAAGATTAGAAATCAGTTATAATTTATATAGGAAATGAAAATACATTGATGTAGCCAAAAAAGGGTTAATATCCTGACTTCAGAACCCTTTGTATTTCAATTAAAAAATATACAGTGTTTTCTTTGAACATTTTTGTGGTGTTTTCTTCTTTTATGGAATAAAGGGAAGAATTACAAGACCAGAGAGAAGAATTTGTTCCTAAGCCTTTACATTTACAGTGTCTGAAACAAGTAAAGCAGTTGGTTAACTTATGTCTAATACCGCATGTACCCAGAGACCCCTTAATTTAAAAAGATCCCCTTCCAGATAAGAAAAAATATATCTAGGAGAATAAATTGACTGCTGTTCTCTCCTCTGTACTTTCTATCCTTTGAAGTCTAGTCATGCTAGCAGGAGGACAGGATATTCTACTGAGGGTAAAAAATGAATTATGCTTTTCCAAGGACAGTGTATAATGATCCTGGGAAGTACTATTTTTCCTCTGTATAGGTAAGGAAGATAATCTTGTGAGAGTTATTGTAAGCTTATTACAGTCAAAAGACCAAATTGGCTACAGGAAGCAAAATACTTTGTATATGAATGTCTAGTCTTAAACATTTTATTCACAATTGTAAGAAAATAATGCATAATCGGTTTTTTATATTTCTAAACCTTGAGAAAACAAAAATCTTGAATTTTCTCCCCAAGCTTTTACCTCTGGTAAAGGCCATGTGTTGATTAGAATATTGGACAAAAAAGGCAGTGAAATGCAATGAAGGTTCTCAGAGACATTTGGGATTTTTGCTTAAACAAAAGCAAGTATGTTCAGATAGGAGTTATAAAAAACTGGTATGGTAAAAGCAGCAACTTTTGTGTATTTGTTAAAAGATGTGTCCATCTGAAGAGCTAAAGCACAAGATAGAACCAAAATGACATAGGGAGTTGTCTGAACTCCGTACTAAAGTATAAAGCTGACATGGTATTTTGAGTTTTGTACAAATTATTGTTTTAACCTGACTTTTTTCCTCATGCTTGTTATGGAAGACAGCAGGGGAATAAGTACATCACCAAAATCTTGCCTAGTTATCTCTCTCTTCTATATTAGATATTTCCATCATATTTTTTGAAAACAATGATTGGGATTTTAGGGAAAAACAACATAATACACCTACGTTTCTAAATTAAGTAACAATTTGATTTAGAGAATTATAGAGAAGCTGCCATTACTTGCAAACAGTCATGACTTCAATTTGTTAACCGTTTACACATACAAATAAAATTTAATTTTATGAATGGAACTTAATATGCAAGCAGTTAACATAAATTTCAGGGTACTAAGAATGAGATCATGTACTGGAGGTTGAATCCCAGAAAAATTAATCTGTTTTTGATTTTTGTAAGATGTTGCCACATTTCCAAAAGCAATATGAGCAGCACTTAAAAGCTATGAATGCAAAAGTTACTGTGCAGCCAATCAAGAAGGCTGTGACATCCAGACAGTGATACTGGTACCAAGTCAAGTGATAGGCAGCTGCTCGCAAGTGCTTGGCACCTTTGTGACGCATGACAAATTCAATCCAAAAGACAGCCCGGTCCAGTGGCTTTATTGGTTGATCATGATGGATCTGTGATATTCTT
Source organism: Liasis olivaceus (assembly GCA_030867105.1). Classification (NCBI taxonomy): domain Eukaryota; kingdom Metazoa; phylum Chordata; class Lepidosauria; order Squamata; family Pythonidae; genus Liasis; species Liasis olivaceus. Next base: position 66,388,099 of record CM061351.1, read on the forward strand.
AGTGCATTTTTCTTAAAACTGGAGAATGAGAGAGCAAGGGAAAGAGAAGAAAAGAATAAGAACAAATTGGGAAAGAGCCAGAAATCAGCTTTCTATTGCATTTAAGAACCACAGTGTTCAAGTTCCTGTAGACTTTACATGGACCAATCTACCAAGCCCAGAGTGGCTTAGTGCCTGTGTTATAGTTACTTACCTAAAATAAATTTCATGACTACTGTAACCAACAGCTAGCCAATTCACAAATTACATTCAGTTAAAATACTATTTTGTTATCTTCCCTGACATTTGTATTGCTTTCTATTCATTTTCATGTATGAAAATTATTATAAAGTTGGCTAGAATTTCAAGATCCTTTTCTGAACCTTAAATTTAGAAAGACTGAACAGAGCACAAAGGTATCCTGTACCAGGGTAAGTAGCACGATCCTCTAAATTCCAAACAGTCCTAGGTAGCATAGACAATTGGAAGGGTTACTGAGAATGCAGTCCAGTAAAATCTAGACAGTGCATATTCCACTGCTATCTCTTTATAGCTACACAAGAAGAGGTCAAAATATATAGCCACAAATCTTTAAATTCCATTACAAGTTGGAATGATGCTTGGTTAAGATAAAATATCAGAAGTGGTAGAATCAGTAACCAGAATTATAATTTTTGCAAAAAAAAAAAAAAAAATGATAGCAAAGGAAAAAACCAGCAGAGTTGATTACTATGAAGTAATATCCTGGGCATAATTTACAGACAGTAATCTATATCTCACTTTCAGAAGAGAATTTACAAACAACTCACAGAGCATTCTGAATGACAGTATTCACAGCATCTACTAAATCTTCTGTTTTCATTGTATGGATGTCCAGTTCCACAGCCATTCCCTTTGCCTTCATGTGGAGAATATTATCATTCTGGTCTGCAAACATGGGGACCCCTACTATGGGAATCCCATGGTAAATAGCTTCATAAATCCCATTTGTTCCACCATGTGTTATAAAGGCTTTGGTCTTTGGGTGGCCTGAAATGGAAAGATGAAAATGTTCTGACAAAATCGTTTAGGATATGAGCATACCTAGAGTTTTATACTGCATTTTTGTTGAAGCCACCACCAAAGCAGCGTAAGGTGTCTCACCAAGAAGATCATTTTGTGGTATCCAATCATAGGTCCTTGTATTGGCTCCAAGCATGTCTAGCTTTTTCCCTTTGTACCGCCAAATAACCTAGGATAGAAGTAATTGGAATGCTAGTCTATGTTGTCCAAATAGCAAACCATGTTAAGATTTTTGCTGGCCCATGAATTTCAGATTTTCTAGCTTATGTTGGTTTTGGGGATTTTATTGGACCATGGATCTTTTAATGTTTGCATCCTTGTGAAACTGCTGAGATTCCTGGGGATTGCAAGGTAATTTAAATGCACTAAATGAATACAATTAGATGTTGTCATTCTTTTTCATGATGGCAAAATAGTGAACTCATTTTGCTCAATATTGTGTTTTGAATTCCACTTGCCAATTTAAAACATTTATGTTGCATACCAGAATTTAGCAGATGTTTACTGGTACTTCTTGTGCCTTTTACCATAAATACATAGAAAACATGAGTTTTAACAAAAATGTAATTGCAATCCCTTCCCTTTCCCAGTACTATGGGAATTTTCAGAAAGGGGAGAGTGAAGTTACAAAAAATTAATTGAAAATCCATACAAACAATGCACATGTACTAAATGGTCAAACTCCACACAAGTTAAAAGTTATCACAATATGAAAATTTCAGATACAGATCAATGATTTAACAAATGAAAATTAAAGAAATGTTAAGCATTCCCTGTAAATCCATAAACATTTAGCGATTTATTGGAGAGGAAAATGAGTATATGTATTTATATTTCAAATTTAGTCACCACCCATCTCAGCAACTCTGGGCGGTTTACAATAAAAATGAGAATAAAAACCAATAGGTCCTGTGTGTCCGGGAGCATCCACAAATAGTGTTCTACCTCCCAGGAAATTTGTGTGTGTAACTTAACATCCAGGAAACTGACCTTCTGCGGAAGTTGGCTGAGTGCTGACGCAATTATATTATTCTTTTCATCTGTTAAGTTTTGAACCATTGAACCAAGGGAAAATACTACAATACCATGTTCACCTGAACTCTGTACAAAGTCTTCCATTTCCTGTTAAAAGCAAGGGGAGGAAAGAATCAGACCTATCATTGCATGAAATGTTGAGTTTTCCTTGGTTGGCACTGATCAATATGCACAAGCCACATACTTTTGGTCATATGATAGGGGAAAAAATTACATTTGGCAAGGTTGAGGGAAGTAGAAGAAATCAAACCAAATTAGGTGCCTGGTCAAGATTACAGAGTTTCCTGAGTTGTCCTTGAAAGAACTACAAGTTCCTGCTGGGGTGAAGTTCAGATGCGGAATGTTTGTCCAGTCACCAGGACATACACCCCAATTTGTTGTACTTAATTGGCTATAAGGAAGAAGACAGTCTGTGTTTCACCAAAGGCTGATTCCCTGGGCAAGAATAGGGCAGCTGCCTCAGTCAGGTGATTCTGCGTGTCATGATATTTATCAAAATGTTTGGGTGCCTGGAAATTTAAAAGCACGTTTTCTTAGGAATCAAAATAAAAGTGATTGGTTACTGTTGTATTTTTACTCCCTGAGAAAGATGCTTCTATCTTCTGTACCACAAAAATAGTTTAGCTGGTGCTGTTATCTTTAAAGGCCTATTAGAAAAATGTCCGTGCTTTATAATCAACCGGTATTAACACTGTACAATCCAAATGTCTTTACTATTCTGTAAATTTTAATCTAATAGTAAACTCTTCTGAACCCAAGGGAGTTTAATGTTACAGGATACATCTCTTTAGGACTATCTTATTACTGCTTGTGACTTTGCATTCATATGCTGTAGAACAGCAATGAGGAGCAAGGAAACAAAAAGATAAAATACATACTCAATATGCTTCTTCTAGAAAACATGTCAAAGAAACAAAACTTGCACAATACAATTTAGCATGTACATGCATATATATATACCTTGAGGTATCAAAGCACTTCCATACATTGCATCTATAAACCACTACAATGTGTCAGCCTTCACCCCGGCAGACAGAACTAGAAGCATACATTTATATCTATATTTATTTATCTTGGATCAGTTGGATTAGTTAAAGTAGGATCTGAATTGGAAACATGATGGTTTTCATCTTATAGTTTTAGCCATTGTATGATATCAATTCTTTATTTGTACTGGCATTCAAGACAGACAAGCTCACAAGAAATCCCAGAACTTATGGTAAATAGTATTTATTGAAGGAAGTTAGGAATCCATAACCAATAGAATTTCTGCAACAGCTGTAATTCATGATCCAGCCCTTTATATAGAAACAATGTTCAAACTCTCGCATTTCTTTTCTCTTCCCACCCTTCGTAACAGACTACTTGGCTCCCTCTTTGAATGGCGTAGCCTGTCTCTATCTCTCTTTTGTTTTTGCAAATGCCAGCTTTTCTCTTATCCTATTTTTCACTAACTGTGTGAGAACTAAGTCACAATATCTGTACAATTAATTCCTAACTGCAGGGAGTGATGGAGGCAGAGATTTTTGGTCTGATATAACTAAAGATCATCTAAGGACATTTAGACTCCAACCCAACTCCTCAACCCAACTAAAATTTAAAGCAATTAGCTTTTAGTTACAATTGGCCCATGCATAAGAACCCTATATCTACTCAGAAATAGTTTTAAAAAGGCATATGTCTGCTTAGTCGTTTTCAAAGGGACTTGTATTTGATTTTATTTTACATCCTATGATGTATATTATATGATATCAGTTCTTTATTTGTGTTGGCATTCAAGACAGGCAAGTGATTCCTGTTCATAAGTCACTTGGTTTCTTTGAAAAATTAACTTTTGGAAGCAGACTAAATAATGCAGAAAGAAATGCAGATCAACGCATTCTGATTTACCTGTAAACTTTACAATGTTTCAGAATTTGAGTTACATGAAGAAATGGGATTTTCTAACACAGAGAACGTGTTATGTTTTGAATCTAAGCAAGAGGAGGATTGATTATGTGCCATCAAGTCAGTGCTGACTCTTAGCAACCACATAGATAGATTTTCTCCATGACGATCTGCCCCTAACTTGGTCTTTCAGGTCTTCAAGAGGGGCCCAGAACTCTTATTAAACAAGTTCCACTCAACATTTCTAGTTCCCCCCCCCCCAAAAAAAAAGGAAACATATATGCACAGGGAACAGTATGGTTTCCAACAGCATCTTTTGGGTGAGCTTGTCTTAACCCAAAATCTATGAAAAAGGCAACACTGAGGAAAATAGTAAGATGCTTCTTCCACCTAGTTTTTTTAAACCATAAATAATTATCATTCAAGAGTATCCTTATCTCTGGGCAAATCACCAAACAAGGGTCAAACTAATCCATAGAACCTGGAAACAAGTTTTGGAGCACCCATCCAACTAGTGGCTACTATTCAGAAGCAGAGTTAGATTCATTTCACCCTTGCCCAAATCTGCCAGTTCAAAAGCAAAGAAGCAGAAAAGAAAGACAGCCAAGGGCTAATTTTTTTTTAAAGGCCTGTTGCCTTAGGTAGGCATTTCATTTATATATTTTTATTTATTTACTGGTATCTATATGGTAGCATATATTCTGACAACTAGCACAAAGTCCTTTTTGTGTAGTTGCTAAGCCGGCTCTTGCTATTGCTCTTTTCCTGTCTGATATTTAAATAGAGCAGGAGTTTCTAATCTTTCTACCCCACTGGGGTTGTTATTGTAGTAAAAAAATCTCATTGCAAGTGGTGATAAATATTCAGCTGATCTGCAAGTTAGCTCTGAATGTACTCAAGTTCCTTCGGACCCTCCTTCATGTTTGACTCCCTACTGAAATCTCTTTTTACCGTTACATTTCTCTTTTTCAGTCATCACTGGGATGCAAGCTGCAGTACAAGAATAGATTGTGCCTGTCTCCCAATCTTAATGTCATTTCAGATCAGCTTTATTCTATGGCTCCCTGTATTTTTCAGCTGCAAATAATCTGAAGCCACAAACTATCTCAGACAAGGAAGACAATCCAAAACTTACTTTACTGAAACAAATTCTGTTTCTGAGGCATTTTTTTCCTATTGTACTTTCTTTGAAAACGCTCTGTTATTACCAGGTAAATGGCAAAGGGGATAATTACCTCAGGTAAAGGCTTGGCTGGCTGGCAGTGCAGACCTCCAACAAATTCAAAGTTTGGTAGAAAAGGTCGTGGGAATTCAAAATCCCAGTAGGTTCGGATCAACCATATTTCTGCCTTACCCATTGTTTCACATAGTGTTGTGGGTCTCCCTACAGATAGAAAAGACTGAGGTTATGTTCTGCTTGTTTCTCCTGCATTATTATGTAACAGGTTTGGTGATGCTGATTTCAGAAATATTGAAAATCAATACATTATGTTTTCAACTGAACATTAGTCACAGCTTTAAAATACACAAGGTGGTTAGATTCTGTTTCTAAAGATTTGGCAGTGTTGAGTGACACACGTTTCTCAGTAGGAAAAAGTTACGTTGAACCACCTTGTAATTTTACAGAACAGGGAACAAATATTGTGGAGGATGATAGCTAAAACAGGAGGGAAAACATGTGGAAAGGACAATCCCCATTCATTCTACAGGGAGGAGAGCATTTTGTGTGCAGATTACTACAAAACTCTTATACTTTCCCAATTCCAACGTATTTCCCTCATCTTTCTACATCTAAATGGGAGTATTCCAAAAATAGGAAATACTCCTAACTAGGGTTACCAGATCTAGGATGCAGATGTCTGGAGAAATACTATATGGCAGCAAAAAGACAAAAACCCAACTGTTTGCTGCCATCAAGTGGTCATTTCAATTTTTTCGGTCCAGATCTCAGCCTTATCTTGATTCCATAAACATTGAACAACCATTGGCTTGAGCGTACTGTAAAGTTGCTCTGGAGATCACTGCTTCTAAGGAACTATAGTACTTCAGGCAGATAATGCTATGTTTCAGCCTTGCCATAGATGACATTGCTGGTTTAGAATTTCAAACAGTACTTTCGCAATCTAAAAAGAAAAACTTTCACCTTTCAACAAGGAACAGTTCCTTTAGCCTCCACACCCATTGATTCCCTCCATCACCACCAGAAGGAAACTACATTTGCCCTCAGAAAATCTCTCTTTTATTCCCCTCTAAGGATCTCTAAGTGTGGATGGAAATACAGTATTCCTGCCTGAAATCCTGGAGAGCTGTTGTCAGTGTGGACAATACTAAGCTAAATAAATCATGGATCTGATTTGGATTTCTTTCTTAAAAATACAGTCATAGACCAAAAAAAATTACATAGAGTAGATAAAACAAATAGCAGTAGATTAAGAAGTGAATATAAAAAGCAAAAGGGAAGAAAGTAAAATTGTGATAATATTAGTAAAAATAATAGTCAAATATAAAAATGGGCTGTCAAACTTCATATGGGAATTGTGGCCCCAACTAGTTTAACTGGAATTCCTATAATGTAAAATTTTGCATCTTTTCTAAAGATTTCATTATACTGGTAGTTTAGTAGGGAAAGCACAATTTCTGCTAAGATGGAGCACTGGCATCACGTTAAATCAGTGACTGACATTCTAGACTCCTCCCCTTCCCACATGAACCTGCATGTAGCTGCAGCATGGTAGCAAACAACAAGATGTTCCCATTTATTGATTATCCCACAAATTGGGGCTTATTCTTCCCATCCCCAATTCATTTTTAAGTGGAAAGGAAAAAGAAGTCCTTGAAATGGTGAACATCAGTGGCACATAACAAATTCTGGGATGGTTTTCTCAGCATTCTTAGGCCCAACACTGCAGAAGAATGAATCAAGTTGTTCTCAACACTGACAATATAACATCAGCTAATTTCTGAACCCATACCTTTATTCACAAAAAGCAAAAAATGGAGTGGAAATATCAGAAATCATCACACGATATAAAATTATATGAGATTTACAATAAGATAACAGGTTTATGATACTGTGTTCAAACAACAGAGTATTCAGGACAGGATTTGAGGGCAGATACTTAATGGTCCAGTCAGCAGGATAAACAGGAAAGCCTTAATTATAACAGGTCTAACTTACAGGTAGTCCTCGGGTTATGTTACTAATGGGACCGGAATTTCCATCGCTAAGCAATGCAGTCATAAGGCGCAACATCTACTGCCCATACAGTACATACAGGCACAGTGAGCAGCTCAAAACAATCCATAGGTTTGTTTAGGCTTTCTGGGTGCTGTGGGTGGAATTTACCTCAGGAGATTGATAAAATAGTAAGCCCCTGGACTCAAAAAAAGCTTAGGGGGAAAACTAGCCACTCAAGAAAAATACTGTAATTTTTAAAAATCCCTGCTGAGTTTCAAACCAGCAATCTTCTCTATGCTTCGCAAAGATTTCCTGCTATTTAGCAATGTTAAATAGGAAGGTATGGAAACTATCAAAGAGCATGGTAAGCACTGGCTCATTTGAAGAGGTTTCCTATCCCCTCTCTGCAAAGAAGCCAAGGATCTGCTGGAGTTAGCCTGCAACCAACTGAAGTGTACTATCCCAAACACAAAGACTTGAGGTAATCTAAGATGGAAAAGTGTACTTCAGAAGTCACAAGGAAAAACATGCCCTGAAGTCACTTTCATGATAAATGAGAGATGAATAGAAGGTGATGCCATCTGTTTCTGCTCTCCTGAAGCAGTCTGCCCATTCTGGTGATGGGGCAACTGACAGTGTGGATAAGCCCTAAAAGGGAAATGGCAACTGAGACTCATGGCAGAAAAAAGTTGTTTCTTCATTTCCATTTTTTAAAAAACTCAATTCAGAGGTACGTATCTCAAGTTTGAATTAGAAATGGAGACTTGTATTTGTTCCCAAAATTAAGCTTCGGTCATCTGAGTCACACAGGAGACAAACTACAAAGCTACTACGGAATGCAGATGTGTGGTGTAAGATACCAGTAATATACCAATAATAGTGCCCATAAGCTACACTACTAGGGAAGCTCAGTATCATTACTGAAATTCCCCAGCCTTATCCTGGTATGACTGCTTGGTAAGCTGATTCACCATCAAGTCAGCATGGCCTTATATATTATTTTGTTTCCAATACTATCTCCTTGAAATTGGGAAATAAAGAGCTGATCGAAACACTACAAGGATGGAGCACTAAAGCACTAAAAGGGATGGTGGCATGAGGCCATAAACTGCCTCGACCGACAGTGATGGGATTTAATTTAGTTAAGAAATAGAGATTAGAGAGGAACCAAAGAAAATTTCAGAAATTTGACCCATACAAGCTGGAACAGAAGAGGTACAGGTCCTACATTTTGACTTTTTAAGTGTATCTATTCCCAGAACCCCACATGTAATTATATAAACCTGTAAATGTATTTAATCTTTGTTGCTATCCTTTTTAACAACAGTAAAGTGACTTACTTACTAGACAACTCGGCCAGTATAAAAACTGAAATAACTGAAATTAAGAGCCAGTTAATTTTTCTTTGTTCCATATTTAATCATAAAGCCAGGCCGACGGGCAAAAATGTACTCTGTGTATATGGAAAAAGAGTTTCACTCAATTCTTCCAGTATTGTCTAGAAGTGTAAAATGAAAATGAAGCCAAACCTAACAGGTGGAGTATTCAAACAGAACCAGAAAATGTGATGTTTAAATCCTTATTTATTTATGAATGAACTTGGGTAAGTTTATTAATGACAATGGAGGTCAGATCTTTTACTGCTTTTGGCCAAGATATCTTTCTTCCATCCACATTATGCAAAAAGAATTTAAACCTCCCACTAGAACAGGAAAGGGACAGAAAAACCTGGATCTTTTTAAATTGGATGTTTGTTAAAAGCAAAGCTGAACTGTTCTTTTTCACATGTGCCAGGGCCATTTCTCTCTCAGTGAAAGTGGTGGTTGAGAATATTAATAATTGTCAGTGGGGAGGGAGAGCAACAAGAGCATTAAGTTGCAGGTCATGTAGTTTTTAACAGATGGACAATTTTTACTTCCTTAATTTAAAAAAAACTGCAATCACTTCAAATGACAGGTTAGAACTAATTCCTAATGTTGTTAAGAGCAAGATATGATCAATGTACAGTGTCATGCTTACATCTGTTCTGGTTCAAAGCACAACTGGTTTGAAGAGCTAGGGCATTATTGTATGTGAAGTGGCAGCAAAATGATTTTCCATAGCTTAAAAGAGCAGGACACCCATGAGAGTGTCTTTGGGAAGTGCTTCCCACCCCTGCAATTCGCAGGTGAATTAATTCTTGGTACAGCAGCACCATGTGGTTTTTAAGTCCAATGAATTATTTTGACACTACAGTATTTGGATAAGCTTCAGCATCCTGAAGCTTTCTTCCTAAGAAAATTCAAAAAGTTGATATCCAACATTGCCATGGAAAAAAGGTCTATAAATGGAAGCATAAGTAAACTCCACAGATCAGAGGTAGGCAATCCCTAGTCCTTTAGTTGTTCTTGGACTCCAATTCCTGTCTGCTCCAATTACTCTGCCAATGATCTGTGATAGTGGCAATTTTGATGCAAATGGTATCTGGAGAGCTTGCAGGCCCCCCAGTCCTGGGATACTTCAGTACTTTGTGCTTCTTCTTGACCAACTGTATGGCCAGCTACTCAGATCACCATCTTTTTCCTGTGAAGACCTCAGCTTTAAGTGAAGGGAAGGGCAAACTTCAAAATGAAGCTTAACGCTGAGACAATCTGAGAGACTTCTGTTTGGCAAAGGCAGGGCAGACAGATCTAACACTACCCAAACACAGAGATTTAGAGGCCCATCTTGTGCTGCAAGCCCATTGTTATTAACAAAAATAAAGCTAATACTTAAGGAAGTTTAGGACACCTTATTTTTCTGTATCTATATGAGGTGACCCATATCTTATCAGTTTTGCAGAAAGAATTTTTGAACAGAACAATTAGTGTTCATAATAAGGTGCTATTCCCTAATACAGGAAGATGACAGAATTACACCTGCTGTTAAATACACAACATTCAGCTGGCTCTCTGTTTGGTTTGGGTTTTATTTTTGTTTTTTATTTACTATACTGTAAAATAAATATGCAGAGCCCAAATTTAAAGTGAGACAGTAGATCCAATTTATAGGACTTGTGAGTTTCTATAGGAATCACATCTCTGGATCTCAGGAACAGGAAAAAAGTATGACAGTCACACTGCCATGTCTGGCCAGAAATAGAAATTAGGCAGTCAGAAAAATAAGAAGCTTAAACAAAGGGGCCAAAAGGAACTAAAGGAGACAGGGTGTCCGCAGTATAAGGTCAAAAATGTCAAAATGGTAGCCACAATGAGGTGATCAAAGCTCCACCTGTTTTTTATGTGTGTTGCACACATGATACACATAAGAAACAGGTCGAGCTTTGATCATACCAGCTCAGCTGCCTTTTTGACTTCACATAGTGGACACCCCTGAAAGGAGAACAGCTTATCATCTAGTTTTTGATATTCAAAAAAACACCAATCTTGCTCAAAAGAAATTATGTTCAGGCACTAAAATTAATGCACATTAGGATTCCTTTATTGTTACTAAATTTTAATACTGAATTTGTATAGAACTATGAATCTATAAATTACTACAGTTTTTGATTACTTTGCATTTTTCTTCCTCTTCTACGTCTACAAATGTGCATGACGTATTATTCAAAACCAAAAAGAGAAACAAATGTTATGGTGTTATACATTTATTGCATCAATATTGCTTTGGGTGGCCTTGTACTAAAGCACATATGTGTATATCAGTACTGTAAAACTTTCCACAAAACATTCTGGGTGCATGAAATCATAGATATAGTCACATTAAGAAAGTTTAAGTGGTATGTATGTATCACTTGTTTGAGTGATATGTATGTATGTATATATTGTTAATAAAAATGGGAAAGAACAAAAGAATTGAAAGTTGAAGCAGTTCTGAAATTAATTTTATAAATCCTGCAAGTTAAACCAGAATTCAGGGGGAGTAGAAGTCTAATTGGAGTAAACCTACCAAAGACACAGAACAAATTCAATCTATTCTTTCTGAGTGATTCAGACTCTTATGCTTAGAACTACCTGCTTTAGTTTTTCCTCTACATCTTGTACCACAATTCCCACTGGCCAATAGAATACAAGTAGATTGACAAAGGCACATCTATTCCAAACTGTAGTAATGTGCTTAACTTATAACTTCAGAATGAGGCTTTTCTAATTTTGCTTCATGAAAGTTCGTTTAAGTAGAGAGGGCCACAATTTAACTTTTTGCCTTCTGTACTGAAAACTATACCAATAAATGATACTCGGAAAGTAAATAAATAAATAAATCTGACTTACCCAAAACCTGACTGTAATAGGAATCCCATTTCCCCCAGTATTTCTGGAAAACATAATCTTGAATGTGGTAAGAGATAATATTTTTTATCCTTTCTCCAAATGACAATCTGTCTGTGAGCTCAGATAAAGCAGCTGGAACATAAGAAGGAGGGGCAGGTATTTTTCCACAATGTCTCTCCACTGTTGAAGCTGGAGTGAACCTCAGTGTATACAAGAATGGGATGTTCAGCTTCAAAGCAATCAGATCACCACATATTGTCACAGGATCAGAAAGAAGCACATCATATTTCGCCGCCTTTAGCTTAGACATGAGTTCTTGATTAGACAGGACTGCTTCACACATTTGCCTATTGAGTTTATTTGCTTTCTCCATCAGCTTCCCTAGCTCCTGATAAAACCTGTGAAAGGTTGGAGTAGTTGGTTTGTTATTCCACCACAACTTTATGATATCCGTGATCAAAGAATCAAACTCCTCCTTTGTAAAGGGCACAGGATACACTTCAAACTTGGCAGCTGAAATATCTCCAGGTGTGATGAAGATAGATGCTGTTGAAACCAGGATGCTGACATGATGATCTCTGTCTATCAGTTCCTGAATGATTATTTTAACATTTAGCCAATGGCTGGCTTCTGTTGGCCAAATAAGTACATGCCCACATAAAACATTTCCTACCAGCATTACCTGAACTGTCAATAAATGGATGAAAAGTTTTATTACAGCTGATCTTGCTGAGGAAGAAGTCACTATATGTTTTTCTTGGGCAGCCATATTTTCTTCACAGATTCTTCCTCAAGTACATTCAGTGAATCATTTCTGTAGAAAGCCTCCTGTCCTTAATCAAGGTGGTTGAGTTCAATTTTAAAAACCTCTAGTCAAATTCTGTTGTTCAAGGACAATTTCTGGAGTAAAGACAAAACTTTTTTTTTTTACTACATCACAATTTCTGCTAAACATTTGTTTTTACATCACAAAAATCATTAAAAACTTTATCCTCATCCAGTAAACATGAATAATCTTCTCTCTGAATATCAACCAATACAATGGTACAATCACTGATAGAGATGGTGTCTTGACTTTGCTGTTCCATCTCTCTTCTCTTACATTTAAACTACCCAGAAAAGGAACTGATTTATTTCCCTCTCCTGATAAAGATTTTTTGTTGGGGGAGAACAAAGGCTGCCAAAGAAAAGAATATCAGATCCTACTTTTTAAGAAAATAGGATAGTGGATATCTTAAGAGACCTCCAATAAGGAGGAGCAATCAAGCACGGCAACAAAAGTTTTGTAACACAAAGAAGGTGATGATTTTGCTTCTTTCTTACTAACAGAACTAGTTCCTGAATTTTAAAAAAGACTTAATGATTGGTCAAAAGTAATTAAATCATTGCAACAATTTCCCAAGTTATCTTCCACTATAGTTAACATTGCTGAAACCTGTTAAAGAAATCTATATTCTTACAGAATCTGCTCCACTTATAGTCAGACACGCTTCACTTCCTGCCCTGTAGACATGCATTCACACTATAAAACAGGTGGAGAGATCCTTAAGATAAACTACAGGTTTTTAAAATAAAAATACCCAGTACCTGAGTGAAATCAGACCCACAATAAAGCTGTATTGATTTTCTTAAGCAAAGCTAGCTCCACACACCATTCTTACATCCAATTATGCCTGGACCCTCACAAAACCAGATGTGGCCAAAGCACTGGCCAGGGCAATAAGAGAAGTCTGGTCTATTCTATATATGATCACAGCTGCAAGACTGTTATATGCGCAAAGATGGAAAGACTTACAAATACCTACAGTGGAAGAGTGGATTATTAAACTAATGGACTTGGCTCAAATGGCGAAGCTATCAGCTTTAATAAGAGGTAATACTGTTTCTAAATTTGTCTCCTCATGGCAACCCTTCCTAGATTATGTGCTTGGGTTGGGAAAAAATGAAGCTTTGATTGTGGGATTTAATGATTAGATGGTTTGTGTTGATAGAAATAATGTGAATTAGGATTAAATAGTGGTAAGAGATTTTTTTTTAATTTGTACTTATATCTGTATTGGAGATAGTCAGAAGTCACTTTCTGTTTTATCTTTCTACTTGATCTCACTCTTTTAGTTTTTGCCTTTTTTCTTTTAGTTCTATCTTCTTTCTCTTCTATATTTTGTGATTTGTATTTTAATTGTACTTTTTATATATCTTAATAAAAGTCTTGATAAAAAAAAGAGAAGTCTGGTCTAGACACAGAAGCAACTCAATTCCTTTTGTTGTTTCACTAAGTTTTACACAAAGATTTGTTCCTAGGCAGATTCAAACACATGTCTTTTGCTTAAGTGAGCTTTGGGTACTCGGGAAGTTCATCATTTCTTACTGTGCCTTTTTGTGGGTATCAGAAAATTTCAGTATATCTTGCTTATTTCCACCTATGGTTTCTTGCTTGTCTCACCTCATTTTCAGCCTATAACAAAGATGGCAGGCAAAATACCATAATCGTGAAGATCGAAGATGGCTCTGCCACATACAAATTGAGATCACGTTTTGTGAGATGGGAGGCTATATAAATATGATAAATAAATAAAAAAAATAAAAATAAATAAAATTTTAAAATGAATAAATCTTTGAAAGGAATTCAGCCACAATTAAGCTAATTAAAAGAGTCTCAAGGCTTATGTTTGTTTGTTTGTTCAATTTATATGGCTGCCCACTCACCAGGTAACTCCAGGCAGCTAACAAGAGTTAAAAAGTCAAATACTGTCAGAGTAGCGCTATATGCCAGGCTACAAGTGGTGCTGGAAGAAAACTTGGACTCTGATTTTGTACTATCCACAGATTATACTATGTGCTAATTCTTACAGGCAAATACTGTAATTCCTATATATACAGTAACACACCTAACTTACTTACTAACCAACAATACTCTACAACACGCAGAAACACTCACTAGGCATATGTTCCACCCACACTACTTATGTTCCTTACATTGCGCTGATTCATTCCTAGTCAGTTGCTGGCAATTAGCTCATTAGCCATGAGCTCCGGCTACATGGTTTGCTTTGTCATTCTCTGTGTTATTCACACAGTAAAATTCCTTTACTTCTGAGTATACCCTAACAAATACAAAGGGAAATGATAAAGTAATAAAACATAATGAAATAGAGATTATACACACATACACACAGAGAGGTTGTTTTAATGATGAATAAGAAATAATACAAAATATTAATTTCTTAATAAGAAATAAAGAAAAAAAATCATTTCCTCTTATTTTTATTTTTTAATAATTCATTACTATTATAATATGTATGCCTGTATCTTGAAATTGGAGGGGAGAAGCAGAAGTTTATATTTACCCTCCACTGAATCCCAGAACAAGTTTACCGGTACGACAAGTTTCTGTCACTTCTGGAGGTAGTGGGTGTGCATTGTTGGAACGGGTAGAGAACAGGGAAGGGAAGGTTAAGTTTAAATGGGGAAATACACTAGAAGCTGAATTTTATATTATACAAATTACTATGCTCTCTCAAATATATCCTCTGTTTTATATATATGAATTTTTGAAATATGACTAATTTGAATATTGTCTCAGGGAAACTTAATGGGATTGGATTAGTAATTAAGTGCGAAAGAAGTAGTAACATTCTAGTAAATCAGATACCATATGGCTACAGGAAACACATCAAAAAAAGAAATAGTGTTAAAAATACCATACACTGCCTGTGGAGAAGGTTTTTTAAGCAATGGCACTCTAAGGCCAGAGAAGTAGCACTCTGGATGGCAAACTTCATGGGTTTTAGGCCTACTAATTCAGTGAGGAATAATGAGAGTAGCTTTATGTTTCTAAAGAGATAAAGATAAAACAAAAACTCTTAATAAACCAATAAGAGAAAATGGTTAAAATGGCTAATCAGAAGATAAAACCAGTGAAAATTGGATTTACAGAATTATTTTACAAGAAAATAGAAGGTGTCATCTTGGCCCACAACTGCCTTACTTAATAGTATTATAAACAGTAAACAGATCCCAGATTCATGGGAAAAGTCCTGACCGTCTTACCTAAACCTAATAAAAACTTAGATTTTATGAACCTTTGAAGAAATAAATGACTCCTTTCAGAAACATCTTTTTGTCAGTACTTTATAAAGTAACTGCAGAGATTAAAGGAAGAAATATTGTCTGAAAAGAAATTTGTCTCTAATGGTGTCCTTGGCCTTAGTCCAAAATGTGAGAGAAGTTAAACATTTATGAAGATGAGAAATTCAAGACTGTCTACTACAGCTACCTTTTTTGAAACCATGCAAACTTGCTTTCTGTGAACCACATAAATTATGCATGAGATGTGTTAACATTCCTGCATCAACAGTTGCTGGTGAAAGAGCATTTTCATGCCTGTGATGGGTGCAAACTTACCTGGGAAAGCACAGAGCAACTGACTGAGATACTTGCTTGTTATGAAAACTGAGGGAGAGGGGAGACTCATCAAAGTCTCTTGATCTTAACAAAACTGTAGAAAGATTTAAGGATGGTGAAGAAAAGTGTTTAATTCATTTTGAAATGCAAATTTATCTAATTATCTAATGGAAACTGAAATGTAATTATCATTCATATTCACAGTTCACCAAATGTCTACATTTTACCAAAATCTGTCTACCTAGTTAGGAAAAGTCTATACAAAAATATTTAAAGTTATGAAAACAGAGTATGAAAAGTATGCATTACATTAAAGAAAATGTAAAATGCAAACAAAATGCACATGTTTGGAGAAATGTGCACCTAAGTACATACAGTGCTTTGGGGGGGGGGGGGGGGCAATATGACAAATTGTGCCAAATTTACAACATAAGAAAGAAAAACCAAACTAAATTCACTCCTATCTACAGATTTGCTTCTTGCTACAAGAACAAGTGATTTCAGTTTTATTAACAAGAGGAATAAACAACTATATATATTATTTCTCTTGTTATATTGTTATATTACTTCTCTTATGCATTACCACACCTGTGCAAGTATTTAACGTCTCGAAATCCTCATTCCTAAAATTTTCTTTGCCATGCCTTTGGTAAAGTCACCTTTGGAACGAGGAGGCTTGGATAGGGTATTACACATTCTATAAGGCATGAAAGCTTCAGGCTAGTTTAGGTTATTAAAAATTATAAGGTAATTTTTAACCTTTGGAACCTAACTAAGCACCCATGGAAGGAATGGGGAGCCTGCTGGAGAGCACCAGCCCTTGTTAACTATTGAGGAGGAAGTGTTTCCCATATCACAGGCAGATGCTAAACAATGCTCTATGGATCTTAGACCTTCTCCACATGATAGCTTTTTATTACATCCTTTGAAACCTACTAGTTCTCTTTCCCAAAATTCAGACCTGGATTTTATTACTGGAAATCCTAAAATCACCCAGCTGGAAGCTGTTCCGCAAACTCAGGTGGTGCTACACCAGGCAGCACTAGAGGAAACTTTAACTTTGGACCCATTCCAGAAGGAGAACTCTGTATGTACGGCTAACTCACTGATAGTACCCTCAGGCCCTAAATGATTCTACCCTATAGAAGGAGGTATTTCTATCCTCTCCTGGAATGCTGCAGGCTGGAAAGCAAAGATGCTAGATGTTTCATTTATGGAATATATTTCTTCTTTTGATATCCTTTTGTTTCAAGAAACATGGGGTAGGGAGGATCTATTAATATCTGGATACCCTTCCTTCACTTTAAATGCAATTCCCAGTACAAAAAAGGGTAGACCATCAGGTGGCCTGAGTACTATGATTTCTGTTAAGCTCAATGCTCCAGTACTTATGCTGGAGTCTTGTTCAAATATGGCTCTAACCCTCCTACTCAGATTTAAAGTTTATTCTGTATTACTTGTCAATGTATATTTGCCCCCAGTTCGTGGGCACAGGGAAATAAATAATCTGTGGGATCAGTTTGATACTTACATAAATTTGCTATTATGTCAATACCCAGATTCCATCATATTAATAGCTGGTGATTTCAATGCACGCATGGGCCAATCTGATGTCTCTTCACAAACTCGTTTTAATTGGCGAATGCCCCCTAAAACTGACGTGAGATATTTACTAGCCAGACAATCTAAAGATAAAAAATGTAATGTTGCAGGATTTCGTTTGGCTCAATTGGTGGATAGTTTAGATTTAGTTATACTAAATGGCACTGTCGGGGTGACCTCAAAGGGGAGTTTACATTCTGGTGCCCAAATGGGGCCAGTGTGGTGGACTATATTATGATCTCCTGGAATATGTCATATCTTATTTTTATATTGGAACTCGCCCTGATAGTGATCATTTTCCATTAATCTGCTTTTTTTATTCTAAAACAAACCTTGAACCATTAGAAGTGGCCCACTGCTCCACTGACATCACAGTGAAGGGACAAGTACAAAATAAATGGTCTCAAGATTTAGCTAAATTTATGACTGGAATTCTGACCTCAGAGCCCCTTTGTCAGATACATACCCAAATCTCTTTATCTGATTCATATGAACAAGTAATATCAATCAATTATTGTTAATCTTCAGGCTCCCCTGACAAGATGTACAACACCAAAGTATGTTTATGCATATAAAAGATCTAAATCTTGGTATGATAATGACGGCATTAAAGCTAAAAAGGCTCTCTTAAATGCAGTAATCTCTTTTCGCCAGGAAAATTCTTCAGTTGCTCTAAAGTTACTTAAGACTCAAAAAAAAAAAAATTATAAAGACCTTCTGAAGACAAAGAAATGGCAGGCTATAAGACAGAATTGGAATAATTTAATCTTAGCAGCAAAGCTAAAGAATTCCACTTGGTTCTGGCATTTAATAAATCAGTCTGTTACGGATAGACATTTTGGCTCTATTACACAAATATCTGCAGTTACATGGGAGGATCATTTTAATAATATCTTTAAAAGGGAATCTGCTGAAATTTCAGCTGTGATTCCCCCTTGTAATGACCTCCCAGAGTGGCCGCCGGTATCCATAGCTGGGGTTAAAGATCTTATTGCCCAACTAAAACCAGGTAAAGCATCTGGTGGTGACTTTATCCCCCCAGAATTAATAAAGGAAAATAAAGATTGGTGGGCCCCAGTTTTGGCTACCTTATTTACACATATTAACAATACAGGACAATTTCCAGCTGATTGGAATCAGGCTATTGTAGTACCGATATACAAAAATAAAGGAAATAGACTTGAGCCTACAAATTACAGGCCTATCAGTTTACTAAATACAATAAATAAACTCTATGCCAGATTTCTATATTTAAAGTTATTGGATTGGGTACAAAATGAAAATATTATTGCTGAAGAACAGGCTGGGTTTAGAGAGGAACATTCAACACTGGATCATTGCTTAGTTCTTCACCATTTAGCAGAAAAATATTCTACTCCCCCTCGTGGTTCTCTTTTTGCAACTTTTGTTGACTTTAAGTCAGCTTTTGATCTAATATCAAGGGAGAGACTGTGGGATAGGTTGAGACATACCATGATTGATAAAAGGCTCCTAGTTCTTATTCAGTTGCTTTACTCAAATACCTCCCTGAAAATTAGATGCACCCCTTGGTGACACTTATCTAGAGCAGCCCCAACTTACAGAGGTGTAAGACAAGGTTGCATATTAGCTCCATTACTTTTCAATCTGTATCTAAATCCAATAATTCAAGCGCTTGCTGCTCAGCCCATCATCCACCTATTTTGGCTGACTGTGCAATTCCAGCACTCCTATACGCCGATGATGTGGTCATTATGTCTACCACACAAGTGGGAATGAGAAGAGCACTTAGGGCACTAGCTTTATTCTGCACAGATCAAAAACTTTCAATAAATTATCAGAAAACTAAAGTTTTAGTTTTTGCCCGATACTATCATAAAAGCCATAAATGGCAAATAAATGGGATCCCAATTGAACAGGTGCGTACCTATAAATACCTTGGAGTGCAATTCCATGCTTCTCTATTCTGGAATGCACATTTCCTTTATCGAGCAAGTGTGGCACAGTGCACTTCATCAGCAATTATAAGATTCTACCATTCAAAAGGAGCCCATTATATCCCTGCAGCATGCAAGGTATTTCATGCTAAAGTAATACCTCAGCTCCTCTATGGCTCTCAGATTTGCTCCTTTGCAAAGCTCAATAAAATTGAAACTATTCAAAATAAGTTTATGAGAGCCATTTTGATGGTACCAAAAAGTGTTAAAAATGCCATCTTAAGGGTAGAATTAGGTATAGTTTCATTGGATGCCAGAGCATAGTTTCTTCTTCTTACCTTCTGGCTAAAGTTACTACTGTCTCCTTTAGGTTTAGCCCCGTAAGTATTTAGGGATTATAGAATCATAGAATTTTGGAGTTGGAAGGGACCACATGGATCATCTAGTCCAACCCCCTGCAATATGCAGGAAACCAATTAAACCATCCCCGAGAGGTGACTGTCCAGCCTCTTCTTAAAAACCTCCAGAGATGGAGAACTCACAACCTCCATAGGTAGACAGTTCCACTGTTGTACAGATCTAACCGTCAGGAAGTTTTTCCTTATATTTAAGTGAAATCTAGGTAGCTGCAGTTTGTACCCATTATTTCTGGTCCTAGTTTCTGTGGCCATGGAAGAGTTCCTGACCATCTTCCCTATGGCACCCCTTTATGTACCTGAACACTGCTATCATGTCTCCCCTCAGTCTTCTTTTCTCCAGACTGAACAGCCCCAGTTCCTTCAGCCTGTCCTCATAGGACATGTCCTGAAGTCCCTGTATCATCTTTGTTGCCCTCCTCTGAACCTGTTCTAACCTGTCAATATCCTTCTGGAAATATGGTGCCCAGAATTGTACACAGTACTCCAGGTGTGGTCTCACTAGTGCAGAGTAGAGGGGAATAATGACTTCCCGCATCTTTGATATAATGCTTTTCCTAATGCAGCCCAAAACTGCATTAGCCCTCCTAGCAGCTGTCTCACACTGCTGGCTCATGTTCAGCTTGTTGTCTATGACCACACTCAGGTCTTTCTCTGATGTAGAGCTTCCAAGCCATGAGTCCCCCATCCTGTATGTGTGCCCTACATTTTTCCTCCCCAAATGTACTACCTTACATTTCTCCCTGTTGAAGGACATCTTGTTCCTTTCAGCCCAGTCTTCCAACCTGTCCAGGTTAGATTGCAATGTCATTCTTTCATCCTGGGTGTTTGCCAGACCTTCCAATTTTGTGTCATCTGCAAATTTGATGAGTAGCCCATCAACCCCATTATCCAGATCATTAATAAAAATGTTGAATAATACTGGCCCCAAGACCGATCCCTGTGGGACGCCACTGGTTACTGCTCTCCAACTCGATGTTGACCCGTCAATGCTGACTCTCTGTGTGCGGTTAGATAGCCAGTTGTGGACCCACCTTACTGTAGAGCCATCCAAACCAATCTTTAACAGCTTGTCAATTAGAATGCCATGTGGAACCTTGTCAAAAGATCATTTCAAATCATCGTGGCAAAAACAAGCCTCAGATAGAATTCAATTGCTGGGCTTCTCTATGCAAACTCTGTGCTTATTAGGATTTGATAATGCTAGAACTGCCCTTAAACAATGTATCTGGGACATAGATTTACAAACAAATTTAAGTAAGGTGCTGTACCCCAATATTTGTCAGTTTCTACCACAAGGGTTCATTCCAGCTTCTTATTTAACATCTATTAAAATTCTGAAATTTCGCAAAGCTTTCACCCTAGCTAGAATGGACACATTGCCCTCAGCAGTCCTTTTTGGACGTTTTAAGGGCATTCCCATGCACCTTCGATTATGTCCATGTGGAGATGGCTCAATAGAAACACTAAGCCATATGCTATTATATTGCTCCCTATATAAGGGTTCTAGACAGATATAGATATAGATATAGATATACCCGATATTGAAGAGATTTCCTGGCAGGGAGTGTGACTTCTATCTAATGCTACTCCTTTCGGACAAAGACCTGGAAATATCCTCCCAAGTTGCCCGGTTCTGTGCTACCATCTGTACAATGCGCTCCACCATTATTTAGAGTTAAAATTCCATTTTAGCCTACCTTGATATATTTTAGCACTGTTATTTTAATTACTAGATTAAATAATATTAATTGTTTTGTTTTATAGATATATATAAATGTAAGATGGTTGTTATTGTATATTTTGATTGTATCTGGCCTTAGGGCTGTAATAAATGTGTGTGAGTTAAAATCCCACAACATAGTATCCTACTTTGATATATTTTAGCACTGTTATTTTAATTACTAGATTAAATAATATTCGTTGTTTTGTTTTATAGATATATATAAATGTAAGATGGTTGTTACTGTAAATTTTGATTGTATCTGGCCTTAGGGCTGTAATAAACGCGTGTGTGTAAAGGCAGAAATTCCAGAGCTATTTTCCATGACCTGCATCAATCCATCAATAGCTGTATTCACTCAAATGACACTCCTTTCCCATCCAAATCAACAAATCCAGTAGAGGAAGACAAAAAGCCAGGATAAAATACTTGTTACCAAGTACACATACATGTGTCTATAAGATACATAGAATCATTCTGCTAGGAGCAAAATCACTTTCTTTCAAGATACTGGTACAAAATTAGAAAAATAGGTAAACAGTTTTTACTTTAATTGAAATCATACAACCATGTTTACAATCAATAGGAACTCCTTTTTTAAAAAAAAAGTCAGCAAGTTACCTCATATTCCACATTGTCCTTCCTAGCTTCTTTCCACTCTTGCAGGCTTTCTTCATCGTGTAAAGGAAAAAAGAACCTTAAGTAAGATTTGTTCTGAATAGGGGTCTTAAATGGAAAAAAAGAAATGTGAGAACTGGACAAAAGAATATTCACTGAAGCATAATGATTATGCTATGCTTCAGTGATTTAGTGACTGAGATTACATTCTTCAAAGTGAATTGTACTAGCGTGATTTGATTTCAAACTCTACCAGATGAACAAAATTAATCTGACATGCTTCTGATGCCCAGAAATGGGAAGAAATATCAAATGTATCCATATAGGAATTCTATAGCCATTGTACAATACTGTACATACTGCATGAATTGACTTAGTAGAATCATTTCTTCGTTGAATCATTTCTTCATTCTTCATTAGCTAGTTTAAGCACTAAAAAAGCATAAACTGTGTATTATTGTTTAATCCATTCTTCATTTATTTAATTCAAAATGCAGTCAAAACGCATTTATTTAATCTCAAAATGCAATTGGTGAGAGCCTTTCTGGGTATATAATACTGCAACTCTCTTAATCTCAATGAAAGAAGATTCTCATTTTTTCTAGACTTGTTTATCTAAAGTAAGCATGCCAGACATTTCAGTTTCCTTCTTTTCTTTCACTACTCTTTTATTTTTGGACACAGCACATGTTGAATTATATGTAAATGGCAAGTAATTAGGATGTGTTAAGTCTTTGATCCAATCTTCCATCTCTATTTTTAAACATATATTAATTAGCACAACAAACAGGAAAGATTGTATGAACTGAAATTATATAATTTTTCTCAAAAATAAAAAAGAAAATCATGGTCCAGCAATTTGAAGCATTTACAGTATTTACTAGTTAAATATGTTACTCTCTTTAATAAGATATATACAAATGAGAGAAAGGATAACAAAATCCAAAGCAACTGAACTGTCCAATAAGGGTCTCCAAGAGTATGGAAAGAGTATTTACAACTAAGAGCTTTCACTCAGGAATTGTTTCAGTTTTGCCGCACTTCATGATTCATAAGAAGCCATCAAATGGTTAAGATTTTCACTAGAGAACCAATGTTATTCCACCACCCCATTAAAGACATTATTTTATTAAATGAAAATATCTAGTAGGAAACAGCATCAACAGAAATCTGCACATAACATAGCATGCGCAATATTCAAATCCAAGATATGTTTCTGCATATAGCATCAGCTCCCATGAGAAGAGTATACAAAGTCTATAAGAAATTGTACCCATGTTAAAAGAATATATTCAATTTGTTCAATTTATTTCCATTGTAATTTTTCCCCTCCTTCTCAGATAGTGTAATTCAACCGACCAATTTTGTCTGTGCTTGGAAGCTAAGCAGGGTTGGGTCTGGTTAGTATTTGAATGAGAGACCACCAAGAAATTCCAGCGCTATAAATTAGCCTGGGAAAATGATCCTGGAAGACAATTGGCAAACAATTTATATACTGTTGTCCAGGAAAGTACATGGCCATAGCCATGGAGTCATTAGCAGCAGAGCTTGACTTGAAGGAGACTTTATTTTCTTAGATACTAAAAGCCAAGAAATTGTATTAACTGCAAATTGTAATAAGCCATGGCATTTTGCAGTTCTCTCGCACTATACATATTTACAGTTATACTTGTGTAAAATAAATGCATGTATATTTTTTAGGCTAAAATCATATGCATGCTTAATATGCTTTTGTTTGCTCCTGTTCTGAATTTCATTTGACCTTGACTTGAGTTCACTTTATGGAGGGAGCCAGTGGTGGGTATAGCTCTATCTCCTCACCATGCCACAACCTATTAGCTGCCACCCCTCTTGGTCTGAAAAAGCAGCCTGGATTTTTAGCAGCTGATAGGAGAAACCAAGAAGACTGCAGACAACTGGAGATGACTTCAGAATGAAAAACAGGACTTTCCAATTATCTCATAAATACATACCTTATACATTACCATTTTTTTGCAGTAATTTCTTTTCCATTTATCTGAAGTAATTTAGTTTCATCCAGTTGAATGAGAATTATCCAAAATGCAGAGGATATTTTTAGCACAATCATGGCTTTTTTTAAAACAGAGTTAAAAAAAGAAACTCACTAGAGTTTCATTCCCTCCAAGATGGACAAATTCATCCGAGGGTACTAGGTTGGGAAGGCAGAACTAGAGATTGTTACTCTATTTCCATTTTTTTACTGGCCGTTTTGCTTCACAGATTCATATCCATGTTCTTTCACATGCATCCTCAAAAATCTATTCTTGCACATTGCCTACAGAAGTAACCATTGCTTATGTTTGTGGTATTTTGTAATCTTTTATTTCTTTAAATTCAAGTACTCGCTATTTTTTTTCATTCTTAGGTCAACGCTTTGGAGCCATCTTTATGTGTAAGTGCACAGATAGTGGTGCTGCTCGCCTTGGTCCTTTAGGTACCCTGCAGTTCCAGAAATGAGGAAAAAAAAAAAGAAATGGTTTAGTCCCCCTCATGTTTTAGAATGCAAAAAACACTTCTTAGTAAAGCTAACATTAAATTAGAGGGAATCTACTTTCTATGGTGTAGAATATATTGTTCATCTCTCTTGCTTGTCTCTAACCAAACAGGTTTTGCTTGTTTTGAAACAATATCCACAGCCAATACACCTGTTTCTGAAAAACAAAACTGTCATATGCATATATAATATAAGCAGCTGATTTATCATACTGCTTGGAACTCTCAGAATAAATTATTAGTCTGAGTACAGACCACATTAGTTGCTCTTAGGTCCCACTGAAATGAGTATGAAATGGTAACACAAGTAACATAGGGCACATTGAGTTTAATGGGCCTTAAGAGCTACAGGAGTGGATCCAGTCTATTATGTTCCCTGACCTGAACGGATGGCTTCCATATTACATATTTAGTCTGGAATAAATATTAGTCCATTCCACTTTTACAAAGAATCCAGACAGTGACAATCCATCACATTCCAATGTTTTCTTTGTCATCCTTCCTTTACTCAGAACAGATTTGTAGCAATAGTTTGTTCACTGTAGACAGGCAAATACTGTTGAAGTTTCACAGATCTTTCAGTCTTCAGTTATTGTCATTTATTATTTCCTGTTTACTTACCCCTCAAGAGGCAATGACACATCTGCAACAAATTTTAATTACTCCCTATTTAATTAATTTAAATTTAATTAATTAATTTTAATTAATGCCTCTTTGCAGCAAGTATTATTTTTGGAAGTTTTTTTGTGATTAGAATTGTATAATTGAAATGACAAAAACATAATTTAAAAAAAAAGTGAACTACTGTTTTAGTTTCAAAGAAGACATCAGTAATTAAAACTAGAATATGCTTTCTTAGCACTTTTACTATCTTCCACACTGAGATAGTTGGATTTCACTGTAGGTATCAACACATAAAAGCCCACACTTAGCTCAAATCCATTTCTCTTTACCCTGTAAAGATCTTGATGGACAAAACAAACTGTGAAACTTTCAAAAGTAATTCAGCAGACTTACTAAGGAGCCTGTGGAGTTAATAAATACTGTCTTAGACTGAGGTCAGGAAAACATGAATTAAATCCCATTATACCCATAATGCTCACTTAGTGACCATGAAGCAGCTAACCTATGAATGGGGGAAACAACCTCACAGATATCTTTCATAGCACTTTTTTCTGTTACATCAACATGTAATGCTGATCAGCAGGAGCATATTTGAATAATATGATTCTGGGTTGCATAATTTGAGACTGCGGATAGGAAAATCAGAATGAATATTTGAATGCTCTTCTCGGGGGTCCTACAAGCATACTTATCATTTATCACTGGCCAGCAATGTTCTCATGAGACTCCAGAAGGTCAAGGGTGTCCCAAACCACACAGAAATACAGAGATACTGAGAAGACTGGTGCAGGTGTTTTCCCTCACTGTGCTTTGACTTCAAAGGAGCTCTGAAAGGAGTTTGGAACTGGGTAGGAAAATAGAGTATTATACCTGTGTCTGAAAAGCTCAACATACTAAACCTCATCGCTCAGCCAAGGGCCATATTCAGTGATCACAATTTTTTCCTATCTACCAAACCTAGATAAAATGTAGCGACCCTTTACTTTCCCATATAGTTTTCTATATATAAAATATTGTCAGCACATTCAAAACAAAAACATCAGGAGAAAGTCCACCTAAAATCTTTATCTCTAGCTTGGTACACACAGAGAACAGTTTATACAGGGGAGCCCCTTAACACTAAATCTTCTGTCTGCAGTCTCAAATCATTTGGTCCAGCCACAGTGGGGCCTCCACTCATCCATTTAACTCTCAGTCCTAGACACAGGTAGAAATCATGGAAGATATGGAATAAAGAAGAGTCTCCTTTTCCTTACCTTTTGGCTACTGTATGATCACGTACGGCTGGAATCCTGTCTTTCACATGGACTTCATGTGAAGAAGTTTGAACCTGTGCCTCTGTACATATGCGAGACGAACGCCATTTCTTTCCTCGTGGTATGTCAACATATGAGGTCTGAACCTGAGCTTCAGTAAATACAGGAGTTTTTGACTTCATCTCCACTTTGGAAATTTGATCTAATTTTTTCCCCTCTTGTATTTTAACATCTGCAATTTTCACTGGACTCTCTACTAGCCTTGGAAACAATCGCAAATCTTCCTCAAAGGACAGGCCAAGATTGGTATTTTGCACTTGGAGCACTGCTTCCTCTCTCAGGGCCCATAATTCAAGCAATGATTTTTGCACCAGAGCACTACTCTGTTCTAGGTGGAAAGTCTCAATTTTCGCATATCCTGAGGCAGGAGTTGGTGGTCTCTTTGGACTGCAAGTTCGTGATGGAACAGGAGACTCAGCTATGCATGGAAGAGTGGGAGACTCAGTTATGTGCGACACAGCAGGCAATTGTTCAATGCCCAAAAGAGCAGGAGACACTTCAGTTCTCAAAGGGGCAGGAAATACTTCTGTGTGTAAAGGAGCAGGAGACACCTCCATGTATAATGGAGCAGGAAGCACCTCCATGGGCAATGGGGCAGGAAGCACCTCCATGTGCAATGGAGTGGGAGGCACTTCTGTGCGTGATGGAGCAGGAGACGCCTGTGTGTGCACAGGAGCAGGAGACACATCCATTCGTGATGGGATGGATGACACATCTGTGAATGATGGGGAACTTGGTAAAGTGGTCCCAGGAGATTGTACCTGGGCATTTGGAAGGTCATCTGGAGCCTGCATATCAGTTGGGGAGGTTTGAGCACTGGTAACTGGAAATTCAGTCATAGTGGTTTTTATTTGATCTTCCGTTGGCTCTATCACCCTCAATATTTCAGGTGTAGGTGGCTGCTTTGAGCTTTCAGTCTGTGGTGAGAGAGGAAGTACCTCAGTAGTTGGTGGCAAATAGGACAGGGAAGTTTGAATTTCAGCATCTGCTAGATTTTTTGCCTTCCATATGTCAAGGGAGGAGGTCTGTACCTGTGTAGTGACTTGGGCTGAAGGAGGAGATTCTGCCTTTACAACCAGGGATGGGTGAACTGGGATCTCAGATTCAGAGGGGAAAGAAGATTTTTCTGTGGATTCTGGCAAATCAGTCCAAGATGTTTGCAGCTGGGCATTATTCAGTTCTTTTGCTTTCCATATGTCAAGGAGGGAGGTTTGTACTTGGGTGTCCATCTGTGGTGCTTCAATTTTTGCCTCTTCTAGTTCAAGTGAAGTTTGCTGCTGAAAATCAGCATACGAGTGAGATGGATGCCACGAATCGTCCCCAGGCATGTCAGTATCTGAGGTCTGCATCTGAGCATCCATTTGTGACACTAGATGAGACTCTTCTTTTGCTTTCCATAGGTCAAGGAGAGAGGCTTGTGGCCGGGTATCCATTTGTGATGGTGGAGGTGACTCTTCTAGTTCAAGTGAAGTCTGCTGCTGAAAGTCAGCATACAAGTGAGATGGATGCCACGAATCCTCCCCAGGCATGTCAGTATCTGAGGTCTGCATCTGAGCATCCATTTGTGACACTAGATGAGACTCTTCTTTTGCTTTCCATAGGTCAAGGAGAGAGGCTTGTGGCTGGATATCCATTTGTGATGGTGGAGGTGTCTCATCTAGTTCAAGTGAAGTCTGCTGCTGAAAGTCAGCATACAAGTCTGATGGAATATCAATATCTGATGTTTGCACCTGAGCATCACCAGTCTGAGATACAAGAGAAGGCTCTTCCTTTCCCTCTACTACATCAACAAAGGAGGTTTGTGCTTGGGTGTCCAATTGTTCTTTTTTCCTCCATATATCTGTCAAAGATGTCTGCATTTCAAAGTCAGCTTTCAGCTGGGGAGAAGGCTCTACTTTTGTCTCCTCTAACTTAGTTTCAGATATCTTCTGCTGCATGTTAACCAATTCTTTGGCCTTCCATACATCAAGAAAGGAGGTCTGAGCCAACTTGTCTACCTGTTCTGTGGAAGGAGATATAATTCCTTCCTTTGACAATTCACTTACAGAAGTTTGCACTTGAACATCCATTTGTTCTTTTACTTTCCAGATGTCAAGCAGTGATGTTTGTGCCTCACTATCAATTACTAATGGAGCAGGAGACTCCATTGTCTTGGGTGAGTCTAATACTGAAGTAGGCATCTGGGCATCAGCTAAGTCTCTAGCTCGCCATACTTCAAGCAAGGAGGCTTGTCTCTGAGATTCCGATTGTTTTGGGGAAAGAGATTCTATTTCTTCTCTGGACAATTCAAGTCCTGCAGTCTGCACTTCAGCTTCAGCTTGCAGACGTGACTCCCGCCATCTATTTCCAAATGGTATTTCAACATATGATGTTTGTACCTCACTGTCAACTGCTGAAGACCAAAGACGGTCTCTTTGAAAAGGAGTCTGAGAAGCTGATGTCTGAACTTCTGGCAGCTCATGATACCATTTGCGGATCTGAGCTTCTATTACTTGTGGTGTAACAAGGTACTCCTTTCCCTCTGTTACCTCCTGCTTTTCATTCTCAGCCTCAATCAAGGACAAAGAGGAGCACTTCTCCTGGAGTTTGGTCTGTGACAAGGAAGAGAGTTTTTTCATTAGTTCTATGTCAGATGTTTGCACTTGAGCTTCCTTTTTGAATGATGATGAAGAAAGTGGTCTTGCAGATTCATAATCTGAGGTTGGTAACGCTTGTGCTGAAAAGGGACGCTTCTCCAAAAGCTCATCACTGAAGACCAGGTTTTGGGCCTCAGTATCTGACCAAGAAGAAGCCTTCCGCATTAATTCATGGCTTGACATTTGCAACTGGGGTTCAGCCACTGACAGTGAAGAAATTTTCTTTAGTAATTCAGCACGGGAAAGTGATTCTGTGGTCTCAATCTGTGACAGCAAAGAAAGCTTCTTTAGCAATTCAGCAGTTGATGTTTGGACCTGCACGCTAGCTTGCGGATGTAATAAATGCCACTTGTCCCATTGCCGAATCAAAGTGTCAGATGTTTGTGCAGAAGCCTCAGTCAATTGAAATGGGAGAGATTTCTTTTCTCTGAGCAGAGGAACTCCCAACTCTTCTTCTTCTTCTAATTCAAGCTGTGATGGCTGTACCTGGATTTCAGGTTCCTCTATCACTGAAGTAAATGAGGTCTGAACCTGGGCCTCAGCATTCAATCGTGCAGTGCGCCAATCATTCCCAGGTGGTACTTGCACAGGTAAAGTCTGCACTTCAGCATTAACATATGTAGGGTATAAGTTGCTCAGTTCCACCAGTGATGACTGAGACGATGACAACTTAGTCTGGAATTCATTCTCAACAGAGGATACATCCTCCTTTTCCGACATGTAGTCTGAAAATGAAGTCTGCACTTGCATATCTGTCCGTGAAGGAATGAGAAAATCAGTAGGTGAAGTTTGCACTTTAGCCTCAACTAGTATTGGCAAAGAAGCAATCTTCTCTAACAATTCTAGATAAGAGGGCTGGGCCTGGATACACTCTGCCAAAGATATTGCAGAGTCCCTATCTGGTAGGGAAGTAAATGAGGTTTGCACCTGGACCTCCTTTTCTTCAGGCAGTGACAGTAGTGATGTTTGTACATGGGCCTCCATTCTTCCCGGTAACGACAGCAGCGATGTTTGCACCTGGGCCTCCTTTCCTTCAGGTAATGACAGCTGTGAAGTCTGCACCTGGGCTTCCTTTCCTTCAGGTAATGACAGCTGTGAAGTCTGCACCTGGGCCTCCATTTCTCCACGTAATGATGACAGTGATGTTTGCATCTGGGCTTCCTTTTCCTCTGGTAACGAACGCAGCAATGCTTGCACCTGAGCTTCAGCCTCAACAATTCTTCGTAATTCAGCAAATGAGGTTTGGATTTGGGCATCGGTTTCAACTGGGGTTGGGCTCCGCAGGGAGAGAAATGAAGTTTGTGCACGAGCATTAACTTCTCTAGGTATGCTTGAAAATGAAGTCTGGATCTGAACATCAGCCTCAGATGATGACTCTGCTTCTGCAATGGGTACTGAAATTATGGAAGTTTGCAACTCGACTTCTTTATGGAGTCGTGACCACCGCCACCTATTTCCTTCTGGAATTTCCACATTAGATGTCTGTACCTCAGCTTCAATATACAATTCATCTTCATCCTGTTTGGAGAAAATACGATTATCTTATATTCAAAGTAAAAGTTACCTTCTGAAGTTGAGAAAGACACTTTTTGCTTGCAAGTACCAAAAGTCTGGATTTTTAAGTAATGTACTGCTTGAGTCTTTAGAGGGATGCCAAAGGGAAGGGAACATCAAATTAAATAAATAGAGGGTTTTTTTTCTGGCCGCACTGAACTGCTAATTCACATTAAGCAGAGATCTAACCTTTGGGCACGTCAGCTCTTAATCTGGTTTGATAATACTCATTTTTCTCAGGAAACCCTCTGAGATAACATTCTCACCAAATTACAAATTTCCTGCCTCCTTTGGGTAATGCCAAGATATTTATATATGTATGTATGTATTTCACAGATTTATTTAGGTGCCCATCTCAAATAAATGACTCTGGGTGGCTTACAACACTGAAATAATAAAAACATTTAAAAACATAAAACCCATAGCAGCAGAGAATCATAATCAACAAACAGCAATCAACATAATCAAAAGGCAGGCTCCCTCACACATCTGGGGCCCCAGGCTCAAGATTTTCAGGGCCTTACAGATCACCAGCAGGGATGGGGCCAATCTGATCTCTGGAGGGATGATATTCCAGAAGGCAGGTGCCATGACAGAAAAGGCTCTCCTCCTGGGCCCCGCCAGCCAACACTCTTTGGCAAATGGGACCCAGAAGATGCTCCTCCTGCCAAGTAGTTAAAATTAGTATAAAACTGATTCAGCATTATAGTGTACAGTACATTATAAGGACAAACAAATATGTGACAATCTTTTTTTTTTTAAGGGAGAGTCTTGTGCTATCCTAAAGTTAATTGTTTGTATCTGTGGTATAAACCTTAATGATCAGTTGAACCTGGCTCTCAACCACCAAAGTTTAGGTCCCAACACAAGACACTTTCTTATTTTTGCTGCAAAAATCCTAGTATACCTCTCTGGAATCTGCTGCTTTGTAACAGAGTGTTAGGATTCTCTAGTGGAATTTCTTCATGACAGTAGAATCATCAGTAGAAAAACTCCATACCCAACACATGAAACTTTTAAAATATGTCAGTACAGCAGTAGACCCCCACCTATTCATACTGCTGTTCAATTTTTCAGTTGTGACTAACTGGTGTATTCTTGAAACCAATTAAAGATGGAGCAATTACTGTCTTTTAAAATGGAAAAATGACAAATATACATATTTAAATAATAGGTATGAATTTTATTAGTTAATAAAACATCAGAATATTTTCCTGCAATGTATTTCCCCAGAAAGTGTAAAAAATTGGGAAGAAATAAGTGATATAATGCATCACAATCATACAGTACAGAAACTGTTAGCACCTGGAAATTGAGCTGAACTTTTAACAACCGTATGCTGTCTTTACAGATAAAAATCCTTTTCTCACAGTGGAAAAACTATTGGCTGTTATTGTGTTACTAGATGAAATAAAATATCTGCTTCCACAGAACGAAATAAATCACTTAAGGTACCTATGTCTCTCTCCTCCCCCTCCCTTTATTAACAATGGTAGAGCCACTCTTTTTTTTTCTCTACTTTGTAAAAAAGAAAGAATTTTGAACAAAGCAACAATTGGAATTTGACATGGAATTCCAAATGATGATGTTACATGGGAGGATGGACTTGTAAAAAGCTTAATAATGAAGGCAAAGCTACTATCAAACTTCTGTCAGAGACGTTATTGCAAGGGCTACCAACACATAAACAAAACACCTTTTTTATGTTATTTTGGTTAATCAATAGCATTCATATTCTGATTACTGGAAATAGAGGAAATTATAGTACAAACACTTTAGCGATACTAATTATTCTGATGCTGTAAAATCACCCATAGCCAGAAATGATGAGTTTGATTCATTAATGGAGGCTCAGAGTTTACTGGAAATTAAATTAAGCTTGATAAATAAATATTTCCCTATAACCTAGTGATTTTGAACTAACAATTGCTAGAAGGCAGAAAGTCAAGCAATCTTTCTGCCTCTCTTTCTTCAATTTTCAGCCTAACCAAGCTGATTTTCTTCTTTTACATGCAAAGGAAAACCATTAAAAACAACAGCGGTCATAGTGGTCATGAGAGAAAAAATATCCATTATGAAGGTAACACCTTCATTAAACCAGTTGAAAGTTCACAAAATAGTTGCAAACTTTCCAGTTTTCAAGAACTCCTGATCAGGCAAGATAGAATTAAGAGGAGAGAAAAAGAGTTGGGGCACTTGGGAAGGCCCAGCTTGCATTTCTAACCCACATATGCACTGTTGAAAAACTATCCCAAAAGCAAATTTGTCTGGGTAAAGAAAAATTAATCACCTCCAGATTTTCAAGAAAATATGTCAGTCATTCAATTGATGAAGTTTTAAAAGGAAGACAGTTCCTCCGGTTACCAAATCTCTTGTCTTTCAACAAAATCTGTCACTGCATATATTGTTTTGATTGTTACAGTGCCCAAGAACCTTACTCATACCAACAAAAGAAAGCTGCAATAAATTTATCTGCATTTGACGTACATTCATTCAGCCTGGTGCTTCTCCAAAATTTGGGGACAACAATTCTATCCCCACAACAGGGAATATAATTTTGAAGGGGAAGGTAGAAACATAAAGAATTATTTCAAGGGAGGGCTTATATTTATTTTCCTCCTCCCTTTTCTCACACAGAAGAAACAGCTGCTTAGCTAAGCAGGAGAGAAAAAACTCTGGTTTTCTAGTGAAGGTAACCTGTTGCCAAAACCATTTGGGGATTAGTTTGTCAACCCTATCAACTTTCAATCTTTAAAAAGAGACATTATTGAAATAGATGTTGCTGTGGGTGTTAAGTGTAAAAAGCAGCAAGCAGCCCTCATTATCACCACTCTTTCCCCAATTGCCCTTTCCAGTCTGCCAAGTACTAGTGTAAATAAAGAATTCACAAAGTACATTTCAGTAACTTAAAGACTAAATATCTGTAATGATATCTTGACCTGTTCATTTCCAATTTGGGGGGAAACACTGTAAAAGCTAGCTTCTTCACTGAATTACCTCATCCTGGTCTAGCTCCAGGTCTGGCTCAGACAGCTCTGAAGAAGATTTGAAGTGTTCAGGCCCAGTAATATTAATGCTGAAATATATAAGACACAAAAGCTTTCAGAGCCTGGTAGGCAACTACATCTTTAACAGATACCAGAGACTTCAGGACTATAAATCAGCATTATGGAAAGTTTTAAAAAATTAAGTCATTGGGGAAACATTACAGAACTAACTAAAGAAATGCTAGTTCATGAATTAAATTGTTCTATATTTACATTTGAAATTGCAGAATTTGTGATTACTGCAGAATCAAAGAATAAGAAACCCCTGACTGCTAACCTTTTTAAAATAAAAAGAGGTATAGTTGCAGAAATAAAACCTGGGAAGAATCCAGGACTGAACCTCTGAATATTAACAGTCCATGAGAGTAAGATTTAACAATTGCCTACTTTATGGTATTATTTCAGTTTATAAAAAAGGAAATAAAACTGATCTTTTTAATGTGGCATATCAATTTATTAGGCATAGGGGTAAATATATACGCTAGTTTATTAAGAGAAAAACTGTCCTGGATGGACAGAATCCTGAATAGGCTGTTTTAGTAATTGTCTGTTGACAATTGCCTCACTCTACATCATGTTACAGAGAAATCTCTAGCTTATACATTATCTTTATAGGTAGTTTTGAAGGCTAGTTTTGATTCCATTTCAAGGAATGGAAATCATTCCACACTTGTGAACTATTTGCAGTACAAATCAGTCTGATAATATTTGTTCCATACCACCACTAATTTTCAGGAGCCATTGTATAGACCAGGCTTCCCCGAACTGGCAGACTCCAAGTATACTGGGATTGCAGCCCCAGCATTCTGCACCAACGTGGTGAAACGCCATGCTGAATGTTCCACTTCCAAAATACATCTGGATTGTCCAAAGTTGGGAAAGGCTAGTATGGAGATCCACTCCCCTGCTAGTCTTAATACTTCAGTGCTCAGTTTGCATCTGCAGGTTGCATGAGCATGTGTCACAATACAGATCAGCACTCACCAGAAACAATGAAGAATAATTTATTTTAAACATATTTTCCAGTACAACAGTTTTTACTTTGGCTGAGCAATGTATAATACAATCTGCAAAGTCTGAGTTATTTGTCTTTAACGAAGTGTTTCTCTTTATCAAATCACTATGATAGCAGAGTGTACATCCATTAATTTTACTCTTTTGTTTTATCATTTCTCACATGACATTTATTCCACAATTTTTTGAGAGCCACACAAACAAGAAGCAAACTATAACTATCATACATTCAGTGTATTCATACAATTATTATGTATGTACAATATTATACTATAGCAATAAGGCATAAAATCAATGTCTGAAGCAACTTCTAAAAGATACCATTAACTAAGAAAGAGGGATGGATCTTACCAAGTTGAGGACTGAGTTTCTGATGGAACAGCACAACAGAAAAATTTTCTCCAACTGCCTATAAAACAGATGGAAGACAATTTCAGGGAAAAATGTTTTGATCTACATTTTAAGAAAGCACCCCAACAATCAGATAATTAGTAATGAGATCTCTGAATTTAAGTAATTGCTAAAAATCTCAATATAGCTTTTTTCCCCATGTGCTGGTTCTCATTGTCTAAGTTGACCAAGTCAAAGACAAGAAACAGAAAAATTGAATGTATGACAGTAATATAAATTTCTGCCTTTCTGTGGATGAACCTCCATTGCTCCTAATCTCCTTCCATGGGGGTGACTAAGCAAATTAACATAGTTCCTTCTATGGTTTACTTAGCGTGTCATTCATTCATTCATTTATTTCATTTAATTTGTATAGCCACCCATCTCAGCAAGTGACTCTGGGCAGCAGTCCTGTAAGCACCAGAAGCCAAGAACAAAAATTATGGCCAGCTGCTTGATATAACCCTTTGTTGTGTAAAATGTACCCAGTGGTGGATCAGAAACTACCAATTACTGAATGCCAAAGTGCTAATAGA
Source organism: Liasis olivaceus (assembly GCA_030867105.1). NCBI lineage: Eukaryota > Metazoa > Chordata > Lepidosauria > Squamata > Pythonidae > Liasis > Liasis olivaceus. The sequence goes on from CM061351.1 coordinate 66,423,797, forward strand.
GGTCAAGGAAGAAAATAGTAAAAGATATACCTACCTCCCTGAAAACATTTTCCAACAAAATATTTCAAAGTTTTTTTTTTTAATTACGGTAAAATTTTAAATAGCAACAGCCCTCCAATCTAATTCATATAAAAAAAATTGTACAATTATTTATTATGCTACCACATAGGTTCCGGCTGCAAAATTCCCCAAAGTATAGCCTGTGGGCACCAATGTGTCCATGAACCATCTTTCTTGGTGCTCATCAAACTCCCTGCCTCATTTTTGTTGTTCAGTCATTAAGTCGTGTCCGACTCTTCGTGACCCCATGAACCATATCGTGCCAGGTCTTCCTGTCCTTCACTGCCTCCCTGAGTTTCCTCAGTTTCATGCTCAACACTGTCCATGGGGTTTTCTTGGCAAGGATACCGGAGTGGGTTGCCATTTCCTTCTCCAGTGGACCACATTTTGTCAGAACTCTCTGTCATGACCTGTCTGTCTTGGGTGGCCCTGCACGGTATAGCTCATGGCTTCACTGAGTTACGCAAGCCCCTTCACCATGACAAGGCAGTGATCCATGAAGGGGTCTTGCCTCATATTTATTGGTAAATAAAATGCTTAGCACTTAGCTATGTTGGCAAATCTCAGAAAATCTCAACAGGTGCAGATATGGTTAGTATTTGGAAATTCCAGAGTTGTAGGCTAGACTAGAATGTTGAAAATGGAAGAAAGCTGTAGCAAGCAACTTTCACGCTATTGCCAGGGAAATGGCCATGCTTACTGGCCATGCTTACTGAAGTAGCCATTTTGTGATAGCGCCTGTAACATATCCTCAAGATTCCAAGTGCATCCACATGACCAAAAGATGGAGATTTTTCAAATAGTAATAAAGTGCCCAATTTCCCGACACATATCACATTCACACATCATATTCATGAGGAGTATCCCAACTGGTAACACACAAAAAGATAAATAGTTTTTACAGTTGTCTATTTGTGAATGAATTTTTTAATAAGACACAAATAATCAATCATGAAAAGAAGCAATACGCTGCCTATAGTGTTGAAAAATTCAGTGCAAAAAGAGTGCAACCATGTGATTTTTTAAAAATTATTCATATATATATCCTACAAATGATTATGTGCCATCAAGTCATTTTTGACTCCTAGCGACCACATATATAGATTTTCTCCATGTCAATCTGTCCCTAACCTGTTCTTTCAAGTCTCCCAAAGGTGCACTCATCACTACTGTAACTGAATCCCTCCATTTTGCTGTTGCCTGTCCTCTTCCTCTCTTTCCTTCCACCTTTCCCAGCATTAGAGCCTTTTTCAGAGAGCTGGGTCTTTGCATAATGTGTCCGAAATAGGATAATTTGAGCCTGGTCATTTGTGCCTCAAGTGAGAACTCTGGGTTGATCAATGATCCAACGGTTTGTTTCCTTGGCTGTTCACGGTATTTTCAGGCATCTTCTCCAACACCAAAGTTCAAAGGCGTCAATAGTCTTCCTATCCTGCTTTTTCAAAGTCCAAGTTTCACTTCCATAGAGTATCACAGGGAATACCATGGCTTGCATGATTCTCATCTTTGTAGGTATAGACACATCACAGCATTTAAATATCTCTTCCAAAGTCTTCATGGCTGCTTCACCAAGTGCTAGCCTGCAGCGTATTTCTTGACTGCTGGTTCCTTTAGTGTTGATGGTTGATCCTAAAAGGCAGAAGCTATCCACTACTTTGATATATTCATTGTCAATTCTGATTGTTCTACTTGTTGTCATTAGTTTGGTCTTTTTTATATTTAATTTAAGTCCCATTTTTTCACTGTGCTCTTTGACTAGGGCTTACAGATCCTTTGCATTTTCGACTATCAGGCTAGTGTCATCAGCATAGTGCAGGTTATTGATGTTTCTTCCTCCAATTTTAAAACCATGCTCATTTTCTTCCAATCCAGCTTTCCTTAATATATATTCAGCATATAGGTTGAATAAAAAAGGAGAGAGTATGCAGCCTTGTCGCACTCCTTTGCCAACCAGGAGCCAGTCTGTTTCACCATGTTCTGTATATAAGGTTCTCATGAGGACAATAAGATGTTCTGCGATTCCCATTTTTCTGAGCATTTTCCACAGCTTGATATGATCAACATAATAAAGGCTTTTCTATAATGGATGAAGCACATAGTGACTTCTTTTTGATATTCTTTGGCTTTCTCAATTATCCAGCGTTCATCATCAATAATGTCTTGTGTTCTTCAGCCTTTTCTAAACCTAGCCTGAACATCTAGCATCTTCTTTTCCATGTAGGTCTCTAATCTGCATTGGATGATCCTAAGCATTATTTAGCTAGCATGTGAAATTAAAGATATTGTATGATAGTTTGCACACACTGTTAAGTCTCCCTTTTTTGGTATTGAAATGTAGACTGACCTCTTCCAATCAGTTGGCCATTGTGTTGTTAGCTTAATGTAGTTTATGAAACCAAGACTCACATAACCAAGGAAAAAATAAGGCCAACACACTATGGCCAACAGGTTCCCTCAAAGGTTGCCTTCCTCTCCCTAAAGAGTTACTTCACACAAGAGATCAATCTATAGCTTCATCTGGGCCCCTCCTAATGTGTTATGCATGCAACTCTCACCATAATCTATCCCGCATCAATGCATGGGAAACAGAATGAACCCTTTTGTGTTCTTCTAATGTACTATGATTGGGTCTCTGCAGGGAGCAGGACTGGAAGGCCAGGACTGATATGAGCCAGAAGTGGCCATAGATACAAAGGATGCACAAGAGTGTGTCAACCAACACAAACTGATCCACAGTTCGTGAAGAGGTTCATTACTTTTGAGGAAGTGCACCTTAGTCAAGTTTGGGAACAACAGGAACATTGCCTTGCTGAATCAGAACAAAAACATTTTCAACATTGTGACAGCTGCTTCAGAACAGAAACAAATATTCATTATGGCTGCAGAACCATGCCTTTACCAATTCCTAAAAATTGTATTTTGTGAATCAGTGACACTGAACATAAATGTTCCATTTAGCTGTTAATGGCTGATAAATTATTATTAGTAGGGAGTAGAGAATTGAAGGGGGAAAATGGAAAGCAGTGTCCAGAGTAAAAAGATGCAATTGGAAAGAATTCCACACAGGTTCTGCTTCTTTATACTAATAGTTATCTCAGGTCTCAGATGCCAGTTCTTATAATAGCCAAAACAAGGGAAATACCAGCAGTTTGAGGAAGTCCCAAGGTTTGAGAAACCCCCTCTCATACATACCTCAAAAACTGAGCCAAGTGAAGCCTGAGTATTCTCAGTGAACATGGAACGCTCAATTCTCAGATTGGATCATTGTGTAAAAATGGTTTGTGGTAGTAGAAAGAATCCCGGGGATCCTGAACAGAAGCATTTAACACTACTTGTGCTTTCCAAATGCCATCTTAAAGACAACTCAACTGACATGGCAAAAATTGTGAGCCAGGCACATGTAGTTCAAATGGTAAGTTCCCATACCACCACTACTAGCTTCCTTAAGATTTGATTTGCAGAGATCATCTTGCAATGTGGAGATCAGATTAATTTCTGCCAACATGCTCTATAGCTCTGTCCTAATATCTCTTCTCACTTCCAGGGCTTAATTCTAAATTGTCTACAGCCAAAACAAGGTGTACCTTCAGCAGATGCATGCTGATTTCCTTACAAGTGAATCATTAGAATTTCAAAAACCCATGTTAAGGAAGGCTTCAGACAAGATACTACAAGAAGTAGATTTGGCTATGTGGGGAGAAAGACTATGGGCCTTGTGGTTCATTTAAAATGTTATACACCTATACTTGAGGCTGACTATTAAATCAAAAAGTATGTCATTCACAGTGACACTGTTATGCAAATGACATAAAATGGTGCAAATGCAATGAAAACCCATCTGCTACATCCAAAGTCTGTTACATCAAAATTCACTAAATCAAAGTTTTATTATACTTTAAAACCAGAACAGCTAAGAACTACTTAAGGCTGCCTCAGGAATGGTGTAGAAATGAAGAATATTTGTGGACAAAAAGAGGTTGCCTATATCACAGAACCAGAAGGATCCTCTTTTGAATATTTACACTGTTCCCACATTTCATCTGTCAATTTCCCAGTTTTAACACTACTAGCCTTTCTCCCTCACTCCAACACGCTGGATGTCAATCAACCTTTCCTAACATCTTCCCAATAAAGAGGTCCAGAGATCTCAAAACTTGTTGATATTTGTGATGTCTCCATCAACCTTATAACTGTATTTTCTTAAGTATGACTTCATTTTTATATAGTGAGGTAGATGGGACTCATGACTGGTCCAAAGCACCAGAAAACTTTGCACTCTTCCTGCAGCTGTTTTATTTTTTGTAATCATGGAAGGTTGTCTCAAGAGGATCAAGGATCAGAAGATGGCAGCCTTTCCTCAACCCCACTTTTATCTTCACAACAACCTACTTCTGTCCGTGAAACTGGAAACAAGGTCTGGATTCGCTCATCTTGCTTCAGTCATAATGAGGTTTGTTTGCTCATAACTTAGTACAGTATGCAATATGCTAAACTGGTTAATGACTGACCCAGAGAAGTTTTGGGGTGACTAAAGATTTGAAACTGGCTTTCGAGTTGTCTTCGCAGTCCTATTCGGACACTTCGCTAGTACACCAAGTCGCCCCTGAGTTTCGGGGGCACCCCTCCCTATGACCCAGAGGTCGCCGTGGGTGGTAATAAACCGGTCCTTGAACTTCTCCCGCTCGCACAAAAACAGCCCGATCCTTCCAGCGGGCTCCCCACGTGAGCCCCTCACCTTTATTCTTCCCCATGGTTTCAACACCCGCTGTAGTCCCGCATGTAGTTGGTAACACGGCAGCAGCAGGAAGGCGCGGGTTGCTGGCTTTCCCCGGGCCCGGCACTGAGCGCCCCCAGCACCGCGCCCAGCCTACCAAGGGACAGCTCCGCACGACGGCGGGCCGACGTCACCAGGAGGCTTTTTGACATCACGACGCTGGGATTCTGTCCCAGGCCTTGCCGCCGCCGCCCCCCTCCCGGTGGGCCCGCCGCCGCTGCTTTTCGGCGAGCGCCTCCAGAGAGTGCCTCTGCTCGTTTGGCTCCTGGGGCAATGTCCGAGCCGTCCCTTCGTTAGCCACGATCCCAGCGCCTCTGGGAAATGGGCTGCAGGACAGCGGGCGGGAAAGCCGGAGGGCGGGCTGATCAACTAGGTGCGCAGCCGGGCAGGGAGTCTCCAGTTCAAAAGCTGCCTTGGAGCTCGAATTCAGCCAGACCCCGAAGGCCTCGCTCGTGGGCAGCGAATGGCGCCCTTGCACGCCTTGAGCCTTTTGAGGGGTGGGAGACTGGCGGTCACGCCAACTGCGTGAGCCGGACCCCATCCAAGGAGCGGCTCCATCCTGCGTTTGCAGTGATTCCATGGATCAGTATTTTTCATTCAAAGTAGCAAAACTTGCAATGTACAAAAGAATGCCAAGAGTTAGTTCAGGTTTCCTTCCTCACCTCGATTACTGGGCTACCGACATCGATGGGCAAAAAAAAATGGAGAAAAAAAAAATTATACTGAGGTAGGATACAGCCGAAGAGGTGGACGCAGAGGGCTATTATGAACATTTGGCCCTCAGATCTGCGGCGTTGTTAAAAGGACCTGATCGTGAGGAAAGAATTAGATTCCTTTTCAAATGCAGGGCTGCAGCCCTGCTAGATTGAATGCGTGCTCCCTGAGGAATTAGCCCCAGCCCCTGTTGGCAAAACCAGCAGACTGTATCGCGCCTTACCCTTGGTCTTATTTTTAAATATATATATAAATTTAAATATATATATATAATGCATCTCGAATAACCAGCAAGTCTAAAGTATCATATGGCTAATATACAGTATGTGGTTGACCCAACTGGAATTGATAAAAGGAACAAGAAAAACTAATAATATGTTTAAAAAATAATGTAAGTACTCTAGAACCCACATGTTTTAAAAATAGTGTAAAAGACTCTAGAACCCACATTTGTGATGTAGCACAATTCCATGTGTAGAATGATAGTCCTGAAACAGTTTCAAAATAAGATTAAATTGTGCATCGCATTTATTTTTGACATACGAAGTTACTCTAGACAATGTTTCTCAACCTTGACAACTTCAAGGTTTGAGTTGTCAAGAATTCTGCTCCCAGCTGGCAAATTCTGGGAGTTGAAGGCCAGACTTCTTAAAGTTGCCAAGGTTGAGAAACACAGCTCTAGACATTGAAGCACATTCCTATATTCCTACTGTTAAACCATTCTTCCAGAGATCAGAGATCTTTTCCAATAAAAAGCGTATAATACTTTTTCAGCTTTTATCATATACAATGCCAATTCAGTATATTTTGAAGGAATTTGTGGTTTGGTGAAGTTCAATAAAAATGTCTCTGGTTGGAATGGAATTAAGACTTTCAAAATTTTTTCTATGCTACAATGAATTAATTCCCAGTACTGTTGAGTTTTGCAACATTGCCACTACATATGGAAGGAAAATCCGATCTGCTCATTGTATTTCCAGCATTTCAGGGAAAAGGAGCTACTAATCATTAGACAAAAGGCCAAGAAGCAATCCAGTAAGATTATATGAAATCAGTTCTTAAGTAAGTGTAAAGATCTTGTGGAAAGAATTTTCAAATAGACTGAGGTTCTGACACCTTGGTTTTCCTCAAAATTTAGTTCTAATCTCAGACTACCTCTAGAAATAGTTGTACCACTGCAAGATTAACTCAGAGTTTGTCATACCAGACTTTCATCCCTGTTGGTCAGCTGAGCTAATTTATTTTCAACTGCAGTATAGCTGAAATTGCTGAAAAGCTAGTTTGCTTTTTTCTTTTTCTTTTTGTGAGACACTCTCAAGCTTATTGGCAAGCTGCTTACCATTTGCAGAAACTTTGCTCACCACACCTCCCAGCTTCTGGGCTGCAGCTGTGCTAGCATGTCTTTCAAAGATAGCATAAAAGTTTTTCTTCACCCTCCTCAGAGGAAGTAGTGGGATGCAATATGAAGGAAGGAAGGATACATATGGGGGATTTCCCTTAGAATGGAGAGGGAATACAAACTTTTTGTTGCTGTAGGAATTGACAGAGTGTTCAGTGATTCTTTGTTCTCAGTGCAACTCAATAGAGGTGAAGATAATTGAACATCAATTTCAAACTACTTTTGAGGCATTGGAGAATGGAAGTGCTTTATGTTACTTTAGGAATACCCATTAAGAGGCAGTGTGAAGCACTGATTATTACTGCAGTATCAGCAAGATTGCAGGGATGCAATTTTGTACACACCTTTTGCTATATCACCACAGACCAGGGATGGATTTCTTCACTTCTATACAACCTCTTTGGTGGAGGAGTCAGAAAAGGTGGGCAACAATTTCAATAAAGATTTATTACATGTTGGCTATTCTGCTGTATTTTCCACCCCCATTGCATTGTTTGCAACAAAGGATTTCATTTTTATCCTTTCCTGAAGAAAGTGTAACAGAACACATAGTTCTGTTAACACTGACAAGAAAACACCACAGATACAGTCACCCGGAGTAGAGCTCAATTCAATGGTGTCATTACCTTATTACCACAATTACTGTATCACAATCTCTTAACAGAGTAAAGGGCAAAAGAGATTGAAAATAAAGTGGTACCTCGGTTCACTTAATTTGTTCCACGATTCTGGTCGCGAGCCGAATTGGTCATGAACTGAATCAAATTTCCCCATAAGGTTCAATGTAAATAAGGTTAATCCATTCTGACCCCTACGAACGTGGTCGCCAACCGAATTGGTCACCAACTGAATCAAATTTCCCCATAAGGTTCAATGTAAATAAGGTTAAGTATCATGAGGCATCCCTCTCTTTAAAAGTGTTTCAACTGGGAAAGGTGGAAGGAAAGAGAAGAGGATGACCCAACAGCAAGGTGGATGGACTTGATTACAACAGCTAAGAGTGCACCACTGGAAGACTTGAAGTGAACCATATTCTGAACCATATGTATTTTTTTTTAACTACAAAAATATGAAACAAAGTACAGTACAGTACAGTACAGTATGAAGAGAGAGAACACTAACCTTGCTTGAGGCAACACCAAAAAGCTTCACAGCAAGTGTCTGTCTGCAACCGCAATCTCACCTAGAAGAAGCCACAACCATGTGTCAGAGCAGGGAAGATGGCTGTGGGTCGTGTTCATCACCTGATGCGGAGTTCACGAACGGAAGCAAAATTTTGCGAACACCGCTGTTCACGAACCAAATTGCTCATGAACAGAAGCGTTCGTGAACCGAGGTATTTTATGCAGAGAACCTGGACTTGCAACTGAAGAATTTTTCAGTTAGTGCAGCACTAAATTCCACACTAGAGCCAGTTTGCTGTAATGGTTAAGGCATCAGGCTAGAAAATGAGAGACTGTGAGTTCTGGTGTCACCTTAGGCATGAAGTCAGTTGGGTGACCTTGGGCCAGTCACTCCCTCTCAGCCCTAGGAAGCTGGCAATGGCAACCCACTTCTGAAATCTTGCCAAGAAAATTTCAGGGACTTGTCTAGACAGTCACCAGGAGTCAACACTGACTCAAAGCCACCTCCAAAAAACCCCCATCTTTTTAAAATTTAATTCTTAAGCATCTTATAATTCAGACTGGAAGCGTATGCATGTCATCTGAATCTGCAATCACAGTGCCATCAAATCAGATTATGTGCCATCAAGTCAATGTTGACTCTTAGCAACTGCATAGATCTTCTCTAGGATTTGTCTTCAGCCTGGAACTTCAAGTCTTCCAGTGGTGCACTCTTAGCTGTTGTAATCAAGTCCATCCACCTTGCTGTTGGGTCATCCTCTTCTTCTCTTTCCTTCCACCTTTCCCAGTTGAAACACCTTTAAAGAGAGGGATGCCTCATGATATTCTGCAATTTTGAATTCAGTAGGAAGAGTGGAGAAGCTCCATTTGTTGCCTCATGAGTGTTGCTAGTCCTAAGAAACAAGTAGGAGATGGTCCAGTCCTGAGGCAAGTCTTCTGTTGAAGAACTGATTATGTGACATCAAGTCAGTGTCAACTCTTAACAACCGCATAGATAGACCTTCCTCAGGATGATCTATCCCCAATCTGGCCCTTCAGGTCTTCCAATGGTGTACCCATCACTGCTGCAGTTGAGTCCATCCATCTTGCTGCTGGTTGTCATCTTTTCTTCCACCTTTCCCAGCAATATTCACTTCTAAAGAGAACTAGGTCTGCACATAATGTGTTCAAGATATGAAAATTTGAACCTGTTAATTTGTGCCTTGAGTGACAATTCTCGATTATTTGTTCAATTATCCATTTGTTTGACTTCTTGGCTTTCTGCGGAATTCTCAGGAGTGCTCTCCAACAACAAACTTCAAAAGAATCAATACTCTTTCTATCCTGATTTCTGAAAGTCCAACTTTCACTTCCATAGGGGATTACTATATAGACATTGAAGTCATGGCATTCAAGTATCTTTTCCAAGGCCTTCATTGCTACCCTATCAGGTTCTAGTTTGCAGCATCTTTCTTTTATTTTAGTTTTATTGAAAGTTTTAAAAACAAGAGTAAAAATTAATACAAACTGAGATAGAGTAAGAAGGAAAAAAGAAAAAGGAAGAAATGAAAGAGAAAGTTAAAGAACAAAAAGAAAAGGTAAGGAAAAAAGGTAGAAGAAAAAAAAGAAAAAAGATATGAAGTGGCTTCTGATCTTCTTTACAGCAGTTATAAGTACACTTGTAGATTTACCTCTTTCTCTGAAGTTACATCATGAAACTCTTCTTTCTATAATCTAGCCTATCTAATTGTCAAAACATCATAAGTTCATTTTTTTTCTGTTTTATGCAAGAAGACCAAGTCTGCAATTTCTTTCTTGACTACTGGTTCCTTTATTGTTGATAATTGATCCTAAAGGGTAGACGTTAGCCACCACTACATCATTGATAGTTATTGTTGATTCTAAGGCTGGTTGCTGTACCTGTTCTCAGTAGCTTTTCCTTTATATTTAATAGTTTCATTTTTTTCACTGTGTTTTTTATTTTGACTACTAGAGTTTCCAGATCATTTGCATTTTCAGCAATCAGAGTAGTGACATTAGCATAGTGCAGGTTATTGGTATTTCTTCTTCCAATTTTAAAACCATACTAATCTTCTTCCAATCCAGCCCCCTCAATATGTATTGAGCATATAGGTTAAATAAATAAACTGTACAGCCTTGTCCCACTCCTTTACCAACCCGGAGCCAGTCTTTTTTGCTGTGTTCCATCCAGACTATGGCTTCCTGTCCTGTGTTAAAGTTTCACATGAGAACAATGAGATGTTCTGGGATTTCCATTATCCTAAAGACATTCTACAGCTTGACATGGTCAACTCAATCAAAAGCTTTTCTATAGTCAATGAAGCAAATATTGACTTCTTTTTTTCATTATCCAGCATGCATCAGCAGTAATATCTCTTGTACCTCAGCCTTTTAAAAACCACGTTGAAGATCTGGCATCTCCCTTTTCACGTAGGACTCTGATTTTCATTAGATGATCCTAAGCTTTATTTTGCTAGCACATGAAATTAAGGATATTGCACAATAGTTTGCAGTTTGTTAAGTCTCATTTCTTTGCTACTAGTGTGTAGACTGACTCTTCCAATATATTGGCCCATGTGTTGTTCTCTGGATTTGCTAGCATAGTTTGGCTAGAACCTTCTTCTTCTGTTGCTTGCTATATTTCTGTAAGTGTTCTATCAATTCCTGCAGGCTTCCAGCTTGGAAATGCCAGAGTGTTTATCTAACTTCATTTTCTAGTATTAGAAGTTCTTGAAAATAGGAAATAACTTCTAAGGTATCTTGAATACTGACATCTCTACTGTACAGAATTTTAGTATCCTCATTCATCTTTAACTTTTTTGAATCAGTATCTATCCATTGCCATCGTTTAGCATACCAATTTGAGGTTAGAACCTCCTTCTGAGTTTGGAGATCTTTTGGAAAAACTTTGTTTTTCCTTATTTCACTGTATATTTATTTATTTATCTATATAGTACTAAAACTCTCATTTGTTTATCTGTTTGTACCCACAAGTTAACGCAAGTGGTGCACTATACCACAACAATTTTTGAATCCGGGTACCTAAAATCCACTAACTTAAAGAATGCGTAAAAAATCCAGGACCCATTACTCCTGTGAAATTGAAATTTCCATATCTCCACACCAGTTTTATTTGCAAACTTGTGGCCATTGCAGAATGTGATCATGATTTCTGATGCACCCTACCAGCTTCCCACAAGCAAAGTCAATGGGGAAGTCGGAAATCACTCCCACTGCTTTTTTGCCTGTCCATGGTCATTCTGTTTATCTGTTTAGGTAAGTAAATATTGGCTTATTATTGAAGTCTGCTTGCCAATACAATTATTTTTCTATTTATGATATACACTCTTCTTAGATGATCACGGGACCATCCAGCACTGGGGTAAAAAAAAAATACAGTTAGCCTAAAATGTAATGTTCATTCTGGTCACATCAGACTACACTACCTTTCTCTCAAAGGATGACCCAACAGGCCACAGGGTTGTCTAGTCTGAATTTATTAGCCGCCCAACTCCAATGGACTCTGAGTGGCGTACAAAACTAGAAACACATAAAAACAGATTAAAGCACCAAATCAGATGGACAGTCCAGACTAAAATAATCTTATAGACACCAAAATCAACCAAAATAAAACAGGCCCTAGACAAATAATAAAACATCAGCCCAAGGCCTGGGACCAAAGCCAGGTTTTTCAGAGCTTTCTGGAACCCTAGAGAGAGGGTGCTGTCCTCATCTCTGGGGTAATGCTGTTCCAGAGGGTGGGGGCTGCAACAGAGGCACACTTCCTTGGTACCACAAGATGACAACATTTAATAGAGGGGACCTGGAGCATACCCACTCTTGTCTGTTTCCATCGTCAATATCTACAGATATCACTACAATACTGCTTCTAACAGCTCTCTTAAATTTCTTTGTTAAGTTCCTTCCTAAGATCTTTAACTTTCTTGGCTTTAGCTTCTTGGAAATTTCCACGGTTTGATCTAACAGTTTGCTTTATTCTGCTTCTTCATCTTGGCAATCTCTTTTCACATCATCCTTAACAAAAATTGATTTCATTCCACAATTCATCTGGTTCCTTAACAATGAGATTCAGGATTTCAAAGCAATTCCTGATGTTCTCTTTGAAAATGGTGTGTATATGTTCCATATGGTATCGTGGAAACTGGTTAACTTTGGTTTTGTGCTTAGTTTGACTTGGTACTCACATGTAAGCAGTTTGTGATCTGTTCCTCCGTCAGCCCCTGGGAACTTCTTTGCTGTTATAAATGATCTCTTCCACCTCCTTGTACTAATTAATACAGTCAATTTTATTTCCGTGGACTTCATCTGGTGATGTCCATGTATGTAGGCATCTGTTAGCAATGAAGAAACCAGTGGATTGGCAGAAACTGATAAGTCTTTCTCCTGCTTCAGTTTGGTTTTTCTAGACCATAGAGTCAAACCATATTTTCCTCCTTAATATTTCCAACTTTGATGTTCCAACTCCAACCACAAGCAGGGTTTTGCTTGCATGTTCTGTTAATTTCAGGTTGAACTTGACCATAACATTTTTCAATCTCCTTTTCTCTATCAGTGATAGGAGCATAAACTTGGATAATTGTAATATTAATGGGTTGTCTAATTGGTATTATTTGGTTATGGATTGGATTGTAGCCAAATAGTGTTCTTACTGTACCCTTCCTAACTATAAAAGCAACATCAGTCCTTGTTTTTCATGTCCTGAATAGTAACAGTATGATCTTCTAACTGTCCAGTTAATTCAGTCCATTTCAATTGGTTGATACCAAAGATGCCAATGTCCATTTATTTCATTTTCCACTGTATTGACCTTTCCCAGGTTTGTGCTTCTGTTCCATGTTCCCACTGTAATTGTCTTTCAAGCTTCAGGTTTCCTTTTCCTGCCTGACATCAGCAACTAGATGTCCCAAAGGTTTTAATCTAGTCATGTCATAAACACCATTAGTATTCTGAAAGATCCTCAGCAGTACGTTGAGTGCCATCCAACCTGGGAGACCCATTATCCATCACTGACTGTATACTGTCTATCATGTGATTTTCCTGGTAAATGCAGGAGTGACTTAGCATTGCCTTCTCCCACACAGTATGAAATAATGTGTTTGCTATTGTCACGAAAGTGATCATCCACCTCCAACATCTTTTTGTATCAGTGCTTGCTTTAGCAGGGCTGCCTTGGGTGACCATGGCTGATCTTGCTGGAAATGTATGCTATTGGTGTACACTTCTGGCGTTACTCAGTTATTTCTCCCAGGACCACACACACACAGTCACAATAAGTCAGAGTAGTAAGAGTTGAGGGGGGCAATCACAGCATTTGTTATTTATTTCATACGTTATGATTTTACCTCTTTGCCAGTGCACTCAAGACAGTTCAAAACCTTAAAGTACTAAAAGAAACAAGTTTAAAAAAAAAAAGACTTTTTTTCCTGCAGGCTGAAGATGCTTTCCAGAGCTGTCTGCTGCCTGTCTGTGGATCAAAGTTTTAAAAAGCATTGTGCTAATCAAGTTGCTTGCAGTCATGCTGTTTTCTCTTAATGTCATGTATGTAATTATAGGTGTGACCCCTACTGACTTTGATAAAACTGCAGTGTATTGAAAAAAGAGGTCTAATTCTTCTGTCCTTCCTGCAACCCAGCTACTCTCCCAACCTCCCCTATGAGTTGGAAAGTGTTTTTTTTTCTACCCAACAGTTTGTTCAGGGAGAAAGTTTATGGTGGTGGGTGGGAGAAAAATTGTTCTGTTTATGGCAGTCAAAAGCAGTTGCTAACTGCTTGCACTTTCAGGCTAAATGGAAACCCGTGTTTATACATTTGCCCGTGCAGTGGCCTTCTCAGTTTAGACATTGGTATTGTACTGACATACGTTTGAATGTGTCATCATTCACATTTTAATAGTTCTTATAACACATGATAAGGCTATGCTGAAGGCTCGTTTGACATTAAATTTAAATCATCATAAAGGAACAAATAGAAACAAATATGATTTAACTCTCCCATCAGAATCACGTACATTTATACTTTATGGATTATAAAACAGATTCTGATTGAAATCCTTTTCTCTGTTGTTGTTGCTGTTATATTTTTATCCTGCCCTTTTTCGTCTGTCTGTCTGTCTGTCTGTCTGTCTGTCTGTCTGTCTGTCTGTCTGCCTGCCTGCCTATCTATCTATCTATCTATCTATCTATCTATCTATCTATCTATCTATCTAATTCAGAGTGGAAAACATATACGTAGTCCTCATTTAGCAACTTGCTCGGAAAGCAACCATTCACAAATATGACTGTAATAAACGGTAATAAAAATTCATTTTCTGACCAATGCGCCATTTAGGACAACCAAAGCCTTCAGTGTGAAACTGATTAAAGTTTCAGGCAGCAGTGCCTGCTGGCAGGAGGGTTCTAATCAACTAATTAAGAGCTGAGCTTGTTCACTTAGCACTTTTTAGGGACAAGCTGTACTGCAAGAAAAGCAGCTCAGGAAGAGATAGCTTGTTTAAGCAATCTCTCCGCCCTGAGAAGGGGCAAAAAAAAGGGGGGGGGGAATGGGTCAGGCACAGAACACCGTATGAGAGAATTTTATCTGAATGAGACAGCAGCAAACAGTGATCTTAGCAGTGTCTCTCTCTCAGTCATGAGATTTGCTTAGCAACCATTTCACTGGAACCAATTTCAGTCACTAAACAAGGATTACCTGTACTTAATACTTCTGCCTCCAAGTTTCCCCACAACAACAACCCTGTGAGGTGGGTTGGGCAGAATCTTCCTCTTTCTCTAAGTTTAGTTTCTATTAGTTTTTACTATTGTAATTAAAAATCATAATATATTTATATTTGAGGGGAATGGTAAGATCAAACACCATAACCTGAAAGTTAAAAAGCAAAGAAAATTATTATCTAAGTATGACTATTTTTCCTCAAAGTTGCTGAAGGTATGTCTTTTATACATTATAATTGTTGGTACCTAATTTTGGATGAAATTACGTGATCATATTTGAAAATTATTAATGTTTCATCTACAAGTCATGCTTAGTTGTAGTTTTTTTCCTAATACTTTTTTCAATTAATAGCAGCCTATGAGACTAACACTGCAATTTAGAAACATAACAGAAGGGGCTAATGAATCCTTTGACTTCCTGAAATTGTCTACCCAAATTGTTCTTTCCAAGCTACTTTTAAAAACAGCAAAAAGGATGATATACTGCTATGGTGGTATATTAAAAGAGGACTATGACCTGAGTTACAAAAACAAACAAAGCCAAGTAAAATCACAACAAACTCTTGCCCTTTAGCCTGGAAGCATTTGCCAAATCCATGTACATATTTTCTGCAACCTGCCAAGTCAGAATCTGCTTCTTCTTTTAAAATGATGGACTTGCAAGAGCCCAAAACACTGTACTAAATGACATGTCCTATATGGAACTGCGGAAAAGCAGCAGCCCTGTGACAGCTAAAGGGAGCCTCAGATCTCAGTTCGGAATTGCAATGTTGTATCTGCCATTTTCTTCTTATAGTCCTCATCAAATGCCTCATTCTGAGCCACAGTAAAGTGATTCTTCCAGTCTCCAGCAATTCCTAAAATGCAGAATAATATGGATCAAACTTACATGGAAAATATAGAGACTGAAGCATATATACTGAGATATTGCCTCTGATCGAACATTAATCAGCTGAAAATGAGTGATAAAGGAATAACAATTCTCTAAAAATCAGTTTATGTCCCTATTCAGAGATTAAGGAATAATGATCCGGGAGGTCATACAGCCCCTTACCCTTGCGCATGAATGGGGAGATGCTATGATCCATTACAGCAGTTGGAGCCATCCTGTAGTTTGTCACAGGATTGTTCTTCATCATATCAAAAGATGTGTGATAGACAATCTTATCCACAACTGATTCGTCAAGGTTCCTTCCCAAGAAATGTATGATTTTCTTAATCTCACGCTTTGGATCCTGTGGAAAACCATATTAAAACCACATCCATGTTGATGAGGTCCTCATATTCATTCCATGAGACAAAGGTGTTTCCTGTCACAAAGTTTTGCCGCCCACATGAAACCTCTTGGAGGATAAAATAAACATGTTTTTGTTGAGCTAAAGGGACCCAATATCTGACTCAAGAAATAGATTCTTAAAATGTTACACATAAAAGTCAAGCTATTATCTGTAAAAAAAAAAAAAAAAAAGTTTCTTCTGTGCCATTTCTGTCCTAATAACCCCTCTGAGGTCCATATGGCCCTGACCCTGCTGGGCTTCAGGAAGGAACAGGGCCTGGCTCTTCTAGCAAGCTCCAAGTTAGTTTTATGTGTGCTTCTGGTAAGCACTAACAATGGTCTAATAATCTGATTCCTCCCAGCATGGTTGCTTTTTTAATGAGTATTCAAATAGTTTTAACTCTCTGTAAGCTGCCCAGCAAGTAGGCTGCCTTAAAAAATTGATTAAATAAATAAAATAAATCCATCATTAATAAAATACCTGGAGGGATTCTTATTCTATTACCTCTTTCATGTCCTCATAAAACAAGTATAATATGGGGTGATCATTCCTCTTATTCCACCAGCTTTTCACATGATTGTACCAGGAGCCAAAGATCACTGCATATTGAAAGAAAGAGACAAGCAGTTACAAGCTTAAGGACCTAAAGTATGAGCTAGGAAGTCAGTGTTTTAAACGTCATCTCATCTCATCACATGCTTCTCAGCCTCAATTCCATCTGGAACCTGGCAAGAATAATCTGACCTATATGACAGAATATGCATAAAGAACACTTAAAACATCTCTAAATTGTAAATGTTATTAGTAATCTCACAGCTGTTTCAGCCTACAATTAACAGCTTGTACTGACTTCTAGCAGTATTGTTACCAGCCACCTCTATGCATGCTCTGAATTTAGACCAGTCAGCTTTTGGGATAAAGATGCTATTAATTTGGCAAAGTTAGGCTTTTTATCAATATGTGGCTGACTAACAGTCTGTAGCTATATCAAAACTTAATGAAAACTCTACCTACCAAGAGTCAAACTGATTGTGGAAATAAAGCCAAACTACACTCAAGTTCACTATATGCTGGGGTATGAACATTTTGGTTTAACTTTATCTACATGGATAATAATAGGCTGAACCTAATTACTGTAATCTGGCAGTTTGGTGTAGCAGTTAAAATAATCAGGCTGGAAACCAGGAGACTGTGAATTCTAGTCTTGCCTTGGGTACAAAGTCAGCTGGCCAGTCATTCTCTCTCAACCCTAGGAAGGCAATGGCAAACCACTCCCAAAAATTGACCCCAGGAGTCAAGACTGACTTGAAGGCACAACCCCCACCCCTGTAAACAACAACAATAACACAACACAACTTTCTCCCAACTGCATAGCTGAAAAGGAGAAATGCATAATGACAACTTAAATATCGGTCCAATTATCAGGCTTGTCTTTTCCACAACAAAGGTTGCCCTTAACTTCAGGCAACGTATATTTCTATGTTCATTTGCCATCTTATTAAAATAGGCAGCTGCTGAAAGTGAAAAGCTGTTTGGGACTGAGGGTTCTTAAGGCTGAACTACATGTTAAATTAAGCACAGAGCTGAAGGTAAGATGCAGCGTAAAAAGAATAGCTTTTCTTTAACACCCTCACCCCACTCCTGCAGACACATACACACAAACCCTTGCAATCTGAATAGGCAGGGAAGCTTTTATTCACTCCAATGTATGGAAGTACATACATTGTACCAGCACAGCCAGATTTGCCTGAAATTAATTAATGGTTAATGGGTTTTTTTTCCAGAACTCAGCTGTGGAGGCAAAGGATATAATGGATTTGAACATATTGAGAATACTTTAATCTCCTTTACTATTCTTGTGAATTTTCAGTCACTATTAACCAGATATACAAGCATCACTCAGATGTTCAATGTTCCCACTTGAAAAGGAGAAATTTTCTTTGTTTGCTAAAAAAGAAAGTTCTATCTATAATCTGACTTTGGTTAGTGTTCTGTTAGTGAGCAGCAAGCTCAGTCTCATTACTTTGTTTCCTGAAAACTTACTTCTTCCTGACATGAATTTCTCCAAGTAGTCACCCCAGGAGCCAGGATCTGGATGTAGCTTATTCATCAAGTCAAAGTGATAAAAGGAGACAGCAACGTCCTTTGCATTGCGAGCCATATAGATCATCTTCATCGGAGCAAAGGAAAAAACATACAGTATGTATAAGCTGTACTGGTAGGTTTTCACCACTGATGAGTCTAGAGCAGTGAAAAACCACCCATGATTATGACAGTCTTGTAAAGCAGTGGTGTTCAACCAGACAACCTCACAGAATTCCCTGTGGATGCCCAGGGCCTCACTAAACCTTTATTAAAATAAAATAGCTAATCTGAAAAGGTGTTACCAGATTCCTTATGATTTGTAGTACAACTAGTAAATACTTACCAACATGGGACTGCAAATCAAAAGACTTAGTGATCTTGTCTCTATTTCTCTGCATTTAGAATGTGTTCAGATGCAGAACTGACTTGGAAAGCAGCCGTGTATATGTTCTTTTATAATATCAAGTGTTTCATGCAGGAAGTAATAAACAGGGGGCTTCCGAGTGTTCTTTTTATATTGTCATTTCTCAGAGGGAAACATACATCATCTCCAAGCCTTCTCTTCATGACTTAACATCCTAGTCAGCCATTTAGTTTTACTAGAGGGATATTTATTTATTTATTTATTTATTTATTAATCATAATTATATCTGTAAGACACTTTACTTTTTTCTTCTCCCAACACTTTTCTGAGGAAGGTATAATAGCAAATTCCAGATTGTAAAACCACTTCTCCTTATCTGTAATTGAGGACTGCACACACACATAATCTGGATTTGGCAGGTAAAGGGTTTGAATCCTGATCAAGGCTATTAGTACCTAATCAGTTGTTTCCATGGCTTTAAGCAAGTGTTGCCCTTTCTCTGCTTCTATTCATGAGAAATACCACTGATTTCATCTTTTTAATCTTTATAGATAGGTTTTCTAAGCAGCCTCTGTAAGGAACTCTGAACCAATAATTAAAAAAAAAACATTTATGTTCTACCTGGCAGTACCCCCCCCCCAAGTTAATTTTTTTGATACCAGTATCACCAAAGAAATAGCAAGACTACTTCTCTACCAAAAGGACAAAATGACATGAAGACAAGAGTACCAACACATAGTTCTAGTGTCAAATAAGCCAGATATGCTGGTGTAAGGATTGGCAGCTGACATCCCCCAGACATCCCCCATCAACATCTAGTCCTTGGAGAGATACCACCTTGTCGCATAAAAAGGTGTAAGTAAATTGCATCTCTGATGACAGTATTTGAGGGAAACCTATTTCTAGAGGGTTTGGGGTGTTTTGGAATAGAAGCCCTCTGCCATCCCCACCCTTTGACAACGTAACATACTGACAAATGTATTACCTTGCAGCCATTGTCCCAGAAAGACTTGGGAAGTAGGTTTACTGGAAGGTGGGTCTTCACCATGCGAGGAGAGGGCATCTGAGCTAACTGTTCTGTGCCTTGCAAGCAAAACAGTGAGAGATGGTAAGGCGTATCATATAGACACTGTCAATGTAGAAAATAATTGGCAACACAGGAGGCATCTTTTAAACTGACTACAGATTTGGGGGGGGGGGGGGGGGGGCCTTCAAGTCAGTATGGACTCCTGGCACCATTTAGTTGTATTTAGTGGTTAAAAGGGAGGCTATAAGACCACTGATAAACATTGAAAAATATAGTATGACTAAAAGAGATCATCCAAAGGTGAATGATTATTGAATGTTTACAAAACTAAGAACTGAACTCTACAATCCACCTGGGCAGCAGTCTGTACATCAGTTTCATGTTTACTATTGCATAGCCTTTGATATAAGCAAGATTTAAAATCAGTTTCCACCCAGCTTTAAAAACCCTCAGATTGATGCATATGTCAGGAGTTTCTCATGGGAAGAAATTCATCTCGTTATCTGTACAACAATATTATGTCTACGTGAATCATGTGAAAAACTTGTTATTGTGTGTTGTGCACGTATACTGCTATTTACTGCCACCTATTGGTGTGTGTATGCTAGTTACTCAGTGGGGGGGGGTACATACTGGCAATATAATGGGAGGACTATATGCCCAGCCTCTCAGTAGAGTTTTAGCCACCATGTAGTTAGTTTTTATATGTTATGTAGTTGTAACTAATAACCAAGTAGTGTACCTCTTCTCTGAGAGTTTTTGGCTAGAGACTTTGTAGTGGATAAGTCTTGGATGCTAAATTTATGAGAAGAAGTGTTTTTTCCTATATTTTATATGCAACTTGTATTTTATGGAGTTTTGCATTTTTTATCAATAAACACCAGTTAGTATATATTTTCTGGCTGGATTTCTTTGGAGAACAAAATATGGACATTGCATTTTGTAAAGCTCTCATGCTGATGTGTATTTTTCCTGAGCACATTTTCTGGGAGTATTGCTGCACTCTGCACAACAGCATAGACATCCCTAATACATTGCACTCAGTGTTGCCTGCCTTTTTCCCAATTGTTGGAGAATTTGTGGGAAACTTGACATATCTATATGGTATATGTGGCTAACCTCCCCCCAGATTAACAAGTTCTGGGGAGAAGTCTTGTGAGCAATTGAAGATACAGTGAGTTGAAGTATTCAGGTTTGCAGGACACTCATTCTTCTATGTCAAAGAAAATGAGCCTCTACATCGGGCCTATACAACATGTAGCCTGCCATGCAGCCTTGTGTGGGCCCTCCAGCATTTTTGAAAAAAGCCAGTAAATTCCCTGTTACCACCACCCCAAAAGGTGCACTGCCAAATGCCTCCATTGCCTTCAAGCCTCACTGCTGCTACCAGCTTCAGCTGATCAGTGTGCCAGGTATTCCTTTGCAGCCTACAAGGATTTTAAATTTATTGATGTGGCCCTTTCCCCTCTAAGTGTACAGGCCTGTTCTATGTTATCATGTTTGCAGTTCTCTGCTGTTGCACGTAGCATGCCTAAACTGAAAACAGCAGCCCACTGGCAATCTGCCTTAGGAATGATTATGGACTATGAGAAATTTGGATGTGGCCTCAAACGTTAAAAAATATTAGAATGTTAAACAAATGTCTGCCCGATCCAATGATTTTGTTAACATAACAAAAGCAGCATCACACCATCGAAGTAAAGTTCTGCCTCTTTCATATCTCTGTGTGACATCACAATGCATGTACAAGCTTACAATGCATTTATCCTTTCTCCTCCCTTGATCCCCCTTTGTATGCTGCTGAACGTAGAGATTTGTCTGGAGGATATTTGATCTCTTTTTATTTC
This sequence comes from Liasis olivaceus, assembly GCA_030867105.1. Lineage (NCBI taxonomy): Eukaryota > Metazoa > Chordata > Lepidosauria > Squamata > Pythonidae > Liasis > Liasis olivaceus. The sequence continues at coordinate 66,445,198 of CM061351.1, forward strand.
TTTTTACTTCCACTATCCATCTGGTGGACTCAGAAACTTCCTTTGATAAATGGCTTTCAGAAATAGTATATTTTGCTTTGTGTATTATAATGTTTCCTTTTTGTAGTGATATATTTTTTATATCAAATTTAAGAAAATAACACCTGGTAGTGATTTTTCCTATGTGCTATTACTCACAGCTCAGGAGAAAAAAGGTGATCTATAACATTAACTAAGGAAATATCCTTGTATTCATATCCTGGATCAGTGCAGCTACTATTACAGATTAATTCCAAAAAAGCATCAAGTAAGCCTTGTAGGAGCAGGGTCTGACGGTAAAGCTTCTTTCTACAGGCTATCCTGAAAGCACACTAAAGGAACAAAGAAGTAGGACTGGAAGCAGAACATCTATTTGGATTGCCATTCACCGTTGTCACACTCAAGCCATGCCATGCCATGCCATGCAAACTTTGGCTTCCCTTGCTTGTATTAACACAACATGCGCAGATCTTTGGCTAATTTTTCCATGTTTTTTTCTCCTGCTTCAGGCAGTAAATGGACAAAGATAGACCTTCCTCCAAAAATACTTTACCTACATATTTCCACTCCTCACAACAGAAATGCTTTGATTCACTGCTAGAGATTAAATAAGGGAGGACAGAACTTGGCTTGCCAGGTGCACCTCTGACTCTTTTCTATCCTGTCTGTCTAAATACACATTAATAAGTAGTACCGAAGCTTACCTGCTGGCATCTTCCCTGGGACAACAAATTCTAACATAGGCACTTTGTTGAAAATAGCATCTCGTTTGCATTTGTCAGGATCACCATCATTCAGAATCATATCCACAATTTCACTTATCCATGTCGTGCCTGGAAACAAACAGCCCATTAGATCTGCCAGAGGTTCTACTGGAATTTGCAGTAAAAAAAAAACCTTCATATAGTTAGGATATCATGAAAAGATGACAAACTATCAAGTTGCCCTTTCCTGAACTGAAAACTCACCAGATTTGGGATATGTAGATATCACAATATCATCTGGCCTGCTCTGGAAATTATCAATTCTATCCCAGTCAAAGGAGAACGCACAGACCATGGGAACGCCATGGACCATCCGGCAGTCCTGACGAAGGTAATCTTGGGTAGTCATCCCTGGAGAAATGTCAAGCCATGTAGTCAGATAAAATAAAAAGGGCATATGCAAGAATATCCATTCCTTATCAAATGTTTGGCAAAATAAGTTGGGAAGCCTGATTTTGGCAGATGCAGTGGATTAGTATCTGCTCCTTTGCCTGATTTCTGCTTCTGTACACATTTGTTAAAAATCAGTTTAAACCTTTACTATCAAGCCAGCTAAAAGATTTATTTTATCTTTTAGCTTTCTGATTAGATATTATAAGCTGTCTTCTTACCAACATTTCACATTTTAGGGCTTTTAAAAGCCAGTTTTCTATTCCATTCCACACTTAATAAAAAAAAATCACCTATAGTAAAATATTGTTAAATACACTCATCGTCAGGATTAGCCCAGGAAACTCCAGGAGACAGTACAGATTTAATCCAGCAAGGTTTAATGGCCTTTCTCCCGTTACAGAAATCTTCTTAGAGTGAGAGCAAATTCCAGGGTCACCCTCCCAACCTCCCTTGCATTCTTTAGGGACGGTTCAGTCTCATCCTCTTATCAGTTCCTCGTTGCTCTGGCGACAAGAGTAAATTCTTTACCCCCCTGGTCCTGACTCTCACACTCATACTCATGACATTAGTTGTATAATTAGAAGTCCATCTTGTACTATATTATGATGGAAATATTTCTTTAAAATTCTAAAAGAGATGTTGTCTATGTGTTCAAAGATACTTCTCTTGCAACACCCCATTTGACTTTTTTATTTAAATATTCTTTCAATTTAAAAATAATTGAATGAAAAACTAGATAGTATCATCTTTGTTTACAAGAATGCCCATGGGCCCACTGGCATTCCTAGAAAATAAAAATGATGGCTGGGATAATATAGATTACACTTGAGGTGCATTCATAATTTTGTCTTCTGATAAATGAATGTTTTGTGCCTGGTGGTTGCCCTCATGGAACCAGTCCTCACCAGAAGTCATTTTGTGGGACCACCTATGACATGCTTTTAACATTTGAATAATGCACCAAGACAGAAAGGTTACCTACTCCTCTATTAACTGTCAGGGTTGTATCTATACCTTCCCCTCTTTAAATGGGGGAGACAACCTGTTGCCATGTTATACGATTCTCTCAAGAGAGGTTGCTCTTTCCACAACTTTGTACTCTGTTAAATCATGTGACCAAGATTTATGTACCGGTGATAAGCTGGAACTGCAGATACCATGAAATAGGAACACAGACACAGGAAGAGCTCAGGAGGAAATCAAAAGCAAACATACAAGTAGTAGTGAAAAAAGTCACAAGTGGCTAAGATTTTTTTCATTTGTTTTAAATAATCTTTATTAAAAGTTTTAAGAACTATAATAAGAACTACTACAAACTAAGAACAGAGAAAATTAAAAAGAAAGAAAGAAAGAACAGAAAAAGCTAAAAGTGCAATAAGAAAAAAAATAGAAGTAGGAAAAAAGAACAAGATATAAAGAAACTACTGGCTAAGATTGAAAGTTACAGGTGGTCCTCATTTAACGATCACTCGTTCAGTGACCATTCAAACTTACTATGGTGCTGAATGAGTGGTAATTACAATGGACCTTGTACTTATGGCTATCACAGCGTCACCATGGTTACATGATCATGATCTGCAACCTTGCCTGCTGGCTTCCACAAGCAAAGTCAGTGGGGAAGCTGGCAGGAAGTCAGAAGTAGTGTTTATGTGAGGTCCTCACTTAATGGCCCATGCAATCCTCACTTAACAATGGCAACTAGGATTTCCACAACTGCTGTCGCTAAGTGACATGGTCACATGGTTTTTCTACTTATGACTGCATTGCTTAATGAGGAGGTTTCCCTTTCCCAATGAGCGTCATTAAACAAGGATTACCTGTATTTTAGTTGCTTTCTGGAAGATGGGAATCCATGTTAATATGCAGTATATAACAGCCACAAGTTTGGGATCTAACTAAACATTATATAGTTATGCTGCTAGTTTTGACTACTATGCTCCTGATTTACATCAGGCCTCACACCAGTTTTCTACAGAAAACAACATATACATTAGGAAGCAAATGTTGCTGCTTGCCAGATTTGATGCAATTCAACTTTTTCTTTAGGATTCTCATCAACTGGAGTCTGTCTGCTTTTCATATGATGAGCATAAATGTACCGTAGGCTTAATTATTCAGGGCTGGCACATGAAAACTTGGTGAGGCTGGGCAATTTCTAGGGCTTAGAGTTCTGAGTTAACAATCAGTGTCTGTATCTTGTGTTGGACCCAACATGTTTAGAGGCAGTATGGTCAGCCTGGATTATCTCTGCCCTCCTCAGCACCAAGATAAAGAACATCAGAATAAGCCATCATGAAGCAAAGATTGGACACAGTGCTCTGTTGATAGATTCCACTTTTCCTGTTATTTATTGGTCATGCTTTGATCAATTTTTGTACAAAAGTCAAATGCTATCCTAATATGCTCATCAAAAAGTTTATATTAGGGAAGATTGTATATGAAAATAAATGTAATTTTCTTCCAATAAAATGACTATAGAATAATGTAGAAATATGACAGGCTGAAGAAGATGAATCCATGTAATACTGAAATAGATTAGATATAGACTGGTCTGTAGATTCTCAGTTTATAGCTGCAAGGATAGGAGCAATGCTATCAGGAATGACTGAGAAATACCATTTGTGTACCAGGTTGATCCCAGAGGGCATCTTTCCCAAACTTGTTTTTTTTAGATGTTTTCTATATCAACATTTATCCCTTCATCAGCACAGCCATTGGTCATATTGTCTAGGGATGATGACAGATGGAAATCCAAATATCAAAAAAAGCAACATGCTGGGTAACAGTCAAAGATAGGGAAAGGCTGCAAGTGATCAAGAACTCAAATCATTGGGGATTTGGTTAGAATTGATTCCAATATAAACTAATGCAATTGTTGCTAATGTAGTGCCCACAGATACCAGGCCATCAACATAATCCTCAAAAGATACCAAATTGCTGAGATTTTATGTAAGATCTCAAATGATTTTTCTTTTCTTTGAGTGGAAGAGAGAGAGAGAAAAGAAAATTTGGCTGAGTTATTGTGTATAAAATGGTGGGATGGCTCCCAACATCAGAAAATCCCTGAACTATGGAACACAGAGATTGGAGCACCAATTTAACAATAACATGAAGCCAAATGGATCTGAAACTACATTAGAATATGGACTGTTAAAATTTATTTTAGTAGAAATAACTCATTTGGTGCTGTTCCTAATGCTCTCCACTCTCTCGTGGAACATATCTTAGCAGATGCTTGAAAAAGTGTCTTGAAAAAAAGCTCTTTCCTTCAGTTGCTCTTTACTGAGTTCCCAGAAACCCCAAGGGCAAATTTAGACACCCTCCACATGTAAAGGCTGCTCCAACCTGGTATTGGCACAGTTCCCTGTGTTCCCAATAAGATGTGGTTTATCAAACTGCAATTTTCTATTCTCTCTGCATAAAAAAAAACTATAGCTTCTTTATAAATGTCAGCCCTACAAGGTAGACCAGAATAAGAAAGAAATGCCATATACCATATATACTCATGAATAAGCCCATCCCCGGATAAGCCAACCCTCAAATTTTTAACCAAAATACCATGAAAAATGCACCACCCACAGATAAGCCAACTGTCGAAATTTTCATACATTTTAATTTTCATAATTGGCTTATGAGGATCAGCTTATCCACAGATGGACTTATCCATGAGTATATATGGGTACATTAAAAAAAAAGGATTACCATTTATACTTGCAGATAAGCCCATCCACAGATAAGCCTAATCCAATTTTGGGGGTGTATTTTGGAACCTAAAATCCTCAGCTTATACACAAGTATATACAGTATGTCAGGACTATTTCTATCATAACAGCTATAGTAATACAATCTTGCACATCTGAATGTGCTTCCCTCCTCCCTCACTTTATCTTTGTGCAAACTAGGGAGGGGCTTGTCTGAGGCATTTTCTCAAATCAGTTTCTTGGCCCAGGGTCAAGTCCCATTTGTCTGACTGTTGCCTTGGTAGCAGCTCTTCCTCCTGTCCTTCAAGGCCATTCCCTTTTTCCTCTGCAAGACCAGACTAAGAAACAGATACCATGTAGACCTAAAGATACTTTTATTAGAACGGGTGTAGTAACAGAATCTTGCAAGTCTGAATGTGCTTCCCCTCCTCCCCCTTTTATCTTAATGTGAATTGCAGGGTGGGGGGCTGTATGAGGTGTTTTCATAAACCGCTTTCTTCGTCTGGACTTAAGCCTCATTTATCTGATTGTTGCCTTGGCAGTGGATCTTCGGTCTGTCCTTCAAGGCCATCCTCTATACTCATTACAATAATCAAAACTTGTCCTGATATTCTGGTTGACGGAATCTTTATTTAGATACTAGAGATCCACTTTGGCATAGTGGTCAAGGCATTAGGTTAGAAACCAGGAGACTGTGAATTCTAGTCCTGCCTTAGGCACGAAGCCAGCTGGGTGACCTTGGGCCAGTCACTGTCTTTCAACCCTAGGAAGCAGGCAATGCCAACTTCCGAAAAACCTTGCCAAGAAAACTGCGGGGACTTGTCCAGGCAGTCACCAGGAGTCAAGACTGACTCGAAGGCAGACACAGACACACAAAAATTAGATGCTATGGGAACGGTAGTTTTGCAAGTGGAAGGCTTTACATTGGCTCTGTTCACCCAATACCTTGAACCACAAATCAGCCAATCATGGTTTAGCCCATGTGATATGCAAACTTACCTGGTTGTTAGTTTATACTTCAGTGCATCATCACCATAAAATCAAGTTAACTGAGTAGACCATGATTAAGTTCACCATCATCTTTCTGATAATACTCTGATGGCCATCTTTTCAAAAACAGCACTGTAACCTGAAAATAACTGATTCATGCAAAATCTTTGAAGCAGAAAACTTTGCAATTAAAAATATTTGTTTAATAAATAAAAATAAATTATACCTCACATAAGTCCACTGTTTTGTTATCGGAGAAGGATTTTTTGAAGTTGGCTACTACTTTATTCTTATATAGATAAGATCAGGCTGAGCATGTATTTTGGCATACAGATGTACCAGGCTTTTCACAGCAACCTTTGTTCCATGTAACAACCTAGATTACACATGTTTGTTGGTTTTTCACTCAGATGTGCGAACCCACAATTATGACTTGTTCCATAAACCATAATTTAAAAATTCAAAACACAATGTGTAAATTCATCTTAAGTGATTTAAGTAAATCAGGAAGTGGGGTTGCACTCCCATGTCAGAAGACTCTCCTCAGTATTGCTTCAGGGGCTGGATCCACTAAACCACTATTTTGTTAATAACCCAGCTGACTGGATTCCAAAGGTAATCCAAAAGCACAGTTTACAAACCACAATAGCTAGGCTCACACATCGGACAAGCCATAAAATGGTAACTTTGGGTGGAGTTTGCTTTAGTACATTGCCCGAAGCTGGCCACAAGTCCCACTCCTCCATCACAGAGCAACAGATTAAGGCCTTCGTCCCATTCACCACAAATCACTTTAAAGAAATCGCAGCAGAAATAATTCAAACAGCCTCTCATTAAATTGTACCGCAGAGTTCTGCTACTAAAGCTATAAATCCTGACAGCTGATTTTTCCTCTTTGCTTTTTCAACTTTGGGAGGTAGGGGAGGAGGGGTCTCATTATTTTCCTGGTCTCAAATTATGAAAGAAGCCTGACAATTTGACTAGGGATTGTAGAAAACAAGCCCAAAGTTTCTGCAAGCCGTGTTACTTAACACTGCGAATTAGAAATAAAGCCTTACCTTGTCTTTTGTGGCCAAAACTGACAATGCAGTGTGATTTCCTTTCCAGTTCTACAGGCTGGGAAGGAATTGTGGATGGTTTTAGCCAGTCAGAGGAAGAAGCCCTCAGAAACACAGCCAAGGAAACCAAAGGTCCCCATTGCCTAATCTCTGTGTGCTCAATGGGTGGAGCTGGGAAGGCAAACTGGGAGGACAGCCAGTGGGCGAAGCTGAATTACTTGCTTTTTCTTGTCAAAGGAAAGGGTTCAAAAAAGGAGGTAGCAGTCACAGCGTGGAGCCTCCTGTTGCTGATTCCTGTTTTACTTTTCTGCCCAGTCATTTCCAAAAGATTCCTTCTTCCTTTCCCACCGACCTTTAGAGGCAGTTGGTGAAGCGGACAAGTTTACATCTAGGCACACCTTGGAGATATTGTGGGTTCGGTTCCAGACCACTGCAATATAGTGAATATCGCAATAAAGTGAATCACATGAATGTTTTAGTTTCTTAGTGCATATAAAAGTTATGTTTACACTATACTGTAGTCAGTAAAGTGTACAACAGCATTATGTCTAAAAAATACATACCTTAATTAAAAAATACATACCTTAATTAAAAATACTTTATTGCTAAAAATGCTAATCGTCATCTAATAAACTTGCTCGACTCAGGGTTGCCACAGAACTTCGATTTGTAAAAAAAAAGGCAATATCTGTGAAGCATAATAAAGTGAAGCACAATAAAATGAGGTATTCTGGTGAGGTTCTTTGAGAACACAATAAAGGAGTAGGCTGTCTTCTTTGGTGCTTCTCAGCAGCCAGACGTAGCTCAGTTGAATGCAGAGATGTCCTTTGATCCATCTGTCACCTGCTCTTCAGCACTGTGGTACCTCAGCACAAAATCAAAACTGCATCCATCCAAATATGGTAGGAAACATGACTTGGTTTCTGCCAGAGGCAGATCTGGTGGAAGGTCACAGAAAAAGCAGTCAGAGAACATCCTATTCACCAATTTAGCACGGTTACCAGGTCTTCCTCTGCTGCTTCATCACCCTGTTGATTGCTCGTTGCTTTGCTGTTTTCTTCCTGAAACAAGATGTCCAGAACACCAACGCTGACCTCAACTGTTTCACTTTACAGTTTGTACCTGATGGTAGAATTGCACCACATCTATAAATAAGATGGCCTGAAATTGCTTAGTACTAGTGGGATGAGTGGTGCTGAGTCTTCCATTTGCATCGGAAAATCTGGAGACAGCATTTTCCTGAGGTTCTCCGAAGTTGCTAAATGGGGGGAGAATCTGATCATTTCTGACTAAGGCCATTTATACAGAATCATTTTTTAAACCTAACCTCATCAATTAGGGAAGTTCTAAATAGCACAAGCATAGATCATATGAATAATAATAATTTCAAACAGAGTCCCTGCCATTTTTAATTTCTCACAGTGCCTAAGAGTGCCCAACATCAGTCACTCAAGAGCATTGGGAAAGTTGAAGTGACAATTCCAGTCTCAACTGTCCAATATGGAGGGCACAGCAAGTTTTGTGCTGGTGCGTTCATCTTAAATGCCACAGTTAATAAGTCCGGTTACAGTATATATTTTGTATTATGTTACTTGACCCAAGGCAGTTTTTTTCCAAGACATTTGTTGTTTGACAGCTGTTTGGTCTAAGTCTGGATTAAGGATAAATAACAATAAAAGGGGAGAGTGGGGTCCTTGAAATTCCTTCTCAGCAGCACGGGGTCATTCTTTTCTTGAGAATACATGTTTGTTTTATTTAAAACAATTTAAATACACACATGCACATCGGCAAATACATTACAACAGAATAAAACAGTTTGATAGGTATATCCACTTTCTAACATGTGGACAAGCATACTATTTCTAATAATTATAACAGAGAGATACTGAAAAATGGAGATTGGGGAAATAATAATTTTGATTATGGATCTAAAATGCATAAAAAGCCTCAAGCTGGCTAAGAACATAAGAACACTGTTGTATAAAATGGGTACTGGATGTTATATCCAATAGAGGTTCTAGCACAGCAGGTTCTCACAGCAGGTTCTCAATTAAATTGAGGATCAATTATTATTAAATTACTGTAGAACCACATGCAATTCAGGAGGTAACAAGTCTCTAAATGGTAATAAAACCATCACAGCCATTGGTCACAAAACCCAGCTTGGTAGGCATCATATTTAGGATTAAATTTGGTGTGAAACACCGAAAGTGGGAGAAGAAGTCTGCCTCATACCATGTATAGGACCAGGATTTTTATTCAACAAGCACTTTTCAGGATGTTAACTCTTCTTTTCAAATGAACAAATTAAATGGATCATTTTACTCATAAGGCAACAAAATAATTTAAGAAAAGAAAATGGATAACTTTAGCCCTGGGAAAAGCATCAAAGTACCAAGATCCTGACCTAGTGCTAGATCAGAATGTATGATCTTGCAGACTAAGGGATTCCTGAATCAGTCTTTGATCTAAAAGCCAAAAATGAACTGAGGCCCCAAACTTAAAAAGCAACCACTAATGCCCGTGCCTAAAAGCAGTTGTAGAACTCAGAATGAAGTGTAGACACAATTTTAGAAGGCTTTCAGAATGGTTCAAAATGGATAGTAACAAAAGAATCAGTAGTTGTGAGAACTAGAGCGGAAGGGGTTAAGCACCTACTCTTATCCCCAGAACAAAGAGGAAGAGATAAGAGGATGAGACTGGCACCTCCCTGAGGAATGCAGGATGTTTGTGGGGTGACTCTGGGAATTGCTTTCACTCTGAGAAGATTTCTGTAACGGGAATGAAGCCAATAAACCTTGCTGGATAGAATCTGTACTGTCTCCTGGAGTTTCATGGGCTAATCCTGACAGTAGTATATTCTGGAAGTAAGAAGGGAAAATTCATTCTTTTAAACCCTGAACGAAGATATCAGGGTAATCTCAGTGGAAAAATACAAGGCACAACTACACCTCCAGTTTGAGCTCTCAGATACCACTGCTCCCAGCCTTGTGGTTCATCATCCAAATACCCTCCTTCTTCTCTTTCATCCACTATTACTGAATAAAGAGACTTGGCTGGTTCCCCTCTAACAAAGTTAGTAATTATTTGCTGAGATGTCCATTTACCACGGGTGGGGCAAAGGTCATCAGCCATTGTTGCAATGTGGCAAGAAGGTAAAAATCATGCTTCCTGGAAAAAAACTATGTCGTAACTGAAGATATATGCCAGAAATGATGGATCTCTACTTCTGGATTTCTACCCTGCAACTTTAATCACAGTGCACAAGACAGCTGCCCCACTAATTGACTTGGCCTCTGTGCCCTATACAGAAGGCTGCAAAAGCAGTAGTAATATGAGTTCATCTCCAACACCCCTTGGAGAGAGGCAACTGGACAACCAGTTTGTGTCACTAAAGATTTGAATACACCACTGGGAGACGCAAATTCAATCCCACAAATTACAGAGATTGCAGATCAGCACTCACAGGACTCTTAGCTTCACTAAAGGGCACTCGGACATTTGATATAGGCTGCTCCAGAGCAGCGGTCGGCAGCGCAGGAGTTGCCGGATATAACCCACCCAGTGTTTCCCAGAAAGTGTCTACAGCAGTACTTTTGCCTGCCCAAACTGGATGATATTCAACTCAGATTACTTCTCTATCTTTCATTTAATGTATTTCTTCTTTTTTGGTGACAAATAATTAGCCACTCAATTATATTTTTAATGTTGTAAGATGGGAAGCCAGATAACTTGTTTAAATAATTAAATAAGTTATTGTAACCTGGAGGTTTTTCTTTTTCTTTCCGTGTAGACAGATGACAGGCAGAGAAGTAAGGTGTCTGTTTTTCTCCAGCCAAAGTTTCCCCTGCTTTATATCTCACACTCGTCTATAAAGAGAAGTTCCTAGCTGTAGTAGAAAATGTTTGCCCCCTTCTCCATCTGAAAACAAAAACAAAAAAGAACAAGATGGATTCTCTTGTATAGAAATCCACCTGCAGCAGCCTTATCAAATTTCTTATTCAGAGTTACAGTGAAGTGTTTTTTCCAGTTACTGACAATGAGGAAACCAGAATCCTGGGTCAGCTTAAGGCCTCGGACTTGTTCTGCAGTTAAATACCAATGCTGAAATCTCTTTAGCACAGTTCCACTGATCCTATCTGTTTCAGCCTGAATGCACGGATAAGACTGAGGCCATCTGTTGGTTAGAGCTAATCATCATCATCATTTGGTACTTCTTTTAAATTGGGATGACTTTAAGAGATATAAGCATTTTCATAATTTATTTTCAATCTGATAACTCTTACCACTGTTGAGAGTACCTTGAAAAAATGATACAAATAACTCAGCAGAATTTAAGCCACTGTCCTTACAAGAAATTGATCTCACGTCACCATTTTTGAGAAATTGCTGGTTTAAAACAACCTTTTCTCATGAAGTGTGTTAGGCTATGATGCATTTCAGCAAATGGTGGCATTTCCTACTTTGAAGCTGAATTCTTCTGCATTTTATGGAATGATGTATAGTGAAATATTCTCTTTCTCACCTCATCTAGCACTTTTATTTCCAGAAAATGAATCACATTCTGCAATTCCCTTTTGGATCCTGCAGAAAGAAAGTCAGTCCTATCTGCACATATACCTTTTTCCACAGAATGCTAGCAAATAAGCAATTGTTTGCTTATTTATTGGTTTGCTTTCTATGTCCCCAAAATTAGGAATTTAAATGAAACCTGCCGCAGATCCTTTTGAGAATGAATGTGGGTGTCTCAATTCTACGGGATGTGGGAGGCGGGTAGAAAAAGAGAGAAAGGATGTTGTCTGCAATAAAGTAATTTATCTAGCCCTATCAAGTCTTTCAAGTTTCCACTGTTAACTAGTTCCTGAATGCATGGTTGACTTTCTGTAAGAACAGAGTTTTATAACCATGCCTGATCTGAAGTCTACCATATCTAAGGGCCACTAGATGCAGCAAAGAGTTATTGTTTTCTATATCACTTTGCTACAATTTAATGGTCATCAAGGTTTTTGCAACCCATAGATTGTGGTCCTATTTTTGCCATCAGTGGAAGAAAGCAAATAAAAAATATATCAACAACTATTATCCCAGCTACAAATGTGCTTTGGAATGAGATAGGCCTTGACAAGTAAAACGCAGCATGGATTTCTAGTTTTGTCAAAATCGCAAATATATCCTAGTTATGAAATCCTTTGTCATTATTATACAGAAAGATTATCTGCAATAAATAGGTTCGTTAGGAATAAAGAAAATACAGTGATGTAAAAGGAATTTATGAAGTTGAAATCTCTCCCAGCTGCAGGGTTTCTGGTACATGTATAATCAACCAGACTAATACTTTGTGGTGGCTTAAAGTGCCTTGATAATGGCAGGGAATTCTAATTTCCATGACATCATTGTTTACTTAGTAATAGCAGAGGACCTTGGAGATTAGCCCTCTGAACAGTCTGAAACTCTTGGCTATGAAAAAGTGTTATTAACCCTCAACTGCAACAGTGAAATATGGGGAATATTGCAAATTATGTAGAAGCTACCAATGCATTATTTCGTAGTTTAGTAACAATGCTGACTTGTGTTTGCCTCTGCTCCAGGCCACCATGAAGTCTTCCTTCACAGCAACGGTGGACAATTCCTTCCTATCATATATGAAGAACCAGGATATATGGATCTTTCAGTTTTAACAGTTAGCATGGTAGGCAAAGGAAATGCTTGGACGATAAAGTGTTAAGCCTGAAATGTTGGAAAACCGCAGGGGGTTGAACAGAATTTCTCCTGGGCAGGGGAAGAAGCAGCTGTAGAGCTTCTCACATACCTTTCTTGTGTTCTTGGGAAAATCAAAGCCCTGAGGATTATCACCATGGTGTAATCCTGTTACCTAACACCCTTTTATATAATCCTGTTGCTCACTGAGCAAGATAAAACATTAGCTGTATGTGAATTATTCAGTCACGGGATGAGGAGTTTTATATTTCTTAATTAAGAGGGGTGAAATTATGAAATTGTTTATTATTTGTCGGGATGAGTGTGGGAAGTCGCTTTCTTAAAAGGGGGAGATTTTTTTGTATTCTTTTTTTTCTTTTACTTTGTATTACCTTTTATTGTTCTTTTTAAAATCTTAATAAAATTCTTGGAAAGAGAATTATTAAGTCACACTTACTGTCATGTTTTTGCTGTGTATTATGATACTGTGAGAAGTCCCTCTTTCTTTCGCCAAAGATCTTGCTATTTAAAAAATGGAGCCAGGATAAATAATAGATAGAACTGTAGATTTAGACTAGGATGGCCTGGATACAAATTTTATTTGGCCAATAATTATGTCACAACCTAGTCTACCTTGTATGGTTATTGGAATTACAGTACTGTAGAAAGTTTGGACCTATTCATGAGCTCCTGGAAATATTGGTGAAAAACAAAAGTAATAAATGAAATAAAGAATGCCTAACTCTAGTGAGCCTACTAGAAAAATGTATATGTACTATGATGCCTTCAGGATTGGAGCTATACACTTTCATGGACAGAGTAGCTTTCACTTCACAATCTCTAGTTCCTCTAAGAAGCTGTATGGAGAAATTAAGCTCTAACAGTGCTCAGATTTTACACTAGCAGTGGTATCTGAATTGTTTCAGTGCTGGCTTCCTGGCATGGATTTCTTCTTTCTAGGGACTATTACGTGATTTTGTCTTTTCATCAATATCTGGAACATCAAGGTTCTTAAGACCTCACCAGCATGGCTCTGTTCTCATGAGCCATTCCTGCATTCTAGTTCAGACTCCCAGAGATAGTTGCGCAGAAACAGCAATCCTGGACAGCCATCTGTTAGGGATCCAGTAGTGGCAAACGTGTACTGAAGACCCTGCATTGTGGAGAGAGTTGTGCTATATGAGCTTCATGATCCCTTCCAGCTCTGATTCTTTTCCATTTATAATTTAACATATGCAGACAAACGGAATTAAATAAAATAATTAATTCTCCTGAAATCAAAATAGTTTTAGAGTGTGTCATCCGCAGAATACTGGCAGCACTGAAGATGATTTAATTAGCTCTTGATAAAGAAACTTGATCTGTCAATAAGTTTTAATCAAGCTTTCTTACCTGTCCTTAATTTCAGTCAGTCAGTCATAATTTATTTTGATTCCCTCCTCCAAAATATAAAGTGATTAGAGAACCCCAGGTGTAGCATGGTCCATGAACAAACCATTTTATGGTTGCTTAATCTAGGGCATTTACAGTAAGTTAAGACTGTAACCACAATGTGTCACAATGGCAACAGAAAAGAATGTCATGGCAGTCTCAGAGCACTAGGCTATCGTACCTGGGCAACTGTTGAGAAGAGGGGTTATGAGGTCCATGCAAAGGGCAGCAGAACAACATGGATACAGTTCCTTCACAAGGTCAAGAACCATTCAGATTTGGGGATGTGACCATACTTGCCTTTCAGAAATACTAAGGGTACTGAAGTCCTGAACTGGGGCAAAGTCTTTTGATGCTGCATGTAAGATTTTGCAAGCGTGTTCAGGAGCATATAGAATCCTGAAGTATAGCTCTTAGAAACCTAAACAGAACAACTTCTTGGTCTTGGAGTAATTAATATTTAGCTTTATCTCAGTAGAGTAAGTGCTAGAGTCTGAAATCTTCTCAAATTCATATTTCTTTTGGAGAGGACAGCTGTATAAAGATACACCTACTAGCCTGTCGCCCAATTTAGGGGGATAAAATGCTGCTTTAGGCAGTAATATCCTATAGAATTCTGATAATATTACATAGAAGGAAGATGGTTATTAAAGTAACACACAAATTAACACACACACACACACACTTCTGCAAAGTGTAGAATGTAGTGTATTTAATGTTTGGCAAAAATGTAGTATTTGATTTGAAGCTGAGATGCAGGTTGTACCACTCTACTGGTACATTTTAAAATGCTCAGATTAAACGCTGCTTCATTTTGGTCACCGCAGAGTCTAAATGACTCCCACCTTTCTTGCTTGCTTGTTGTTTGTGAAGCCTAGCATTTCCCTTCCACAGTATTGCTATGGTGTGACCTCTCTCCAGTCCCTATGCAAAATACGCCTTGCCCATAAAGCCCCTGACGTGATCCCCGAATTCTCATTCACAGAACTGGCCCAAGAGAAGAAAGTGGCGCCCCCTCTTCCATGTATAAAACCTGAAGGTCCAGATTAGCTTAAGGTACACACACAAAGCAGTTTTCTGCCTCTTAAGATGTCAAAGCTGTGGCTGCCACCATTCTTGAAATGAACTACCTGCTCCACAAGTGAAATTAATCCAAATGTAATAATCACTGGGTTTGATATAATTCTCCTTCTTCCTTCTTGCCTCCCCCATTTTCCACTCTCTCTGTTTGTTAGCTTCACCTTCTTTCATTGTCGCATGTCCACTCTCTGCTGAAGCTGAGGGTTTGTCATACAGCCACATCACACAGCTACTGGCCTTGCTATTCTCCTCTGCAGCAATTTCATGTCAACATATAACTTGCTGCTGCTTCCTGGAACTAGGGAGAATGAAGAACACAGGGGATAGGCAGGCAATCAGTGGGAGACAGAAAAATTGGCCCACCAGCCAGTGCCTATTCCCAAGTGTTCCTGTAGATGGGGCAGCAAAACCAGTGTACAATCATTTCTGAAGAATGGTAGATGGTGGTTAGTGTAGTGGGGAAAATCCTAGGAACCAGAAGGCAAGATAAAATGGGAGCTCTCCCCAGAGGGAAACCACCTGCCTACAGCTCTGGAAGAAATGCTGCAAAATTGTCTTTCGCAGCATCTTCTTTTTGGTCCCGAAATTAATTTACCAACTTGGAAAGACCTCCAAAAACCCACGATACTGTGAGAACACAGGAGCATAGGGCCAACCCAACAGCAGCAGCACCCTTGACTGTAGAAGGAATGTAAAGGTTTCTTGAGATAAAGGTTTGTCTAGTATTATGCATATTGATGGCCCTGTCTACATAATGATCATATACCTGTCATTCTCAACCCAAGCTTAAAGCTACTTCTAAAAACTGCAACTGCAGCAGCAGCAACAGCAGCAGCAGCATAGACCAATGAAAATATCACAAAGCAGTAAGCAATTTTGAACACAACAGAACTCTCTCTTAAGAGGAAAAAAACAGGTAGCTACAAGTGGTAGGAGAAGTAGGTGGCTGCCTTATGACAGGGGTGCTTATGATAGTCTTAACATGAAATTAAGGGGTGTTAGGCAAACTTGATGTTTTTATTTCTTTATTTAGATACATTAAAAAAAAACCCAAGATCTAATCCAATTAAGTTTGCATAACACCTCCTCTGTTTCATTTGGTAAGTGCTAAAGAGATCTCAGATGTATTAAAGACTTGTGATTTCCCTTTTACAACTCTAACATCTTGCAAATGGAGATACCATTCTGCCTGCTACCAGTACAGCATGTTGATTCTGTCACTATACCCACTTCAATTCTGTGACTTTTATTCACTATCTACACTGAAGATTTCTGTGAAAACTAAAAGCTAACTTTTTTGTGACCCGCACCAAGCCATAAGAAAGATATGATACACATTGTGTTTGCATTGTATACTGGAGATCTAAGAAACTTTTGGGCTGGTTTTGCCTTTCCCAGCTGTGATCTCTGTGTACCTCTTCCAAGGTAAGCTTCCGCAGTACTGTAAAAGATAAAAGGAAAAAGGAAGACTAACAGCTATGAGAATTTAAGGCAAAAAAAGGATGATGTTGCACAAGTCTGGCCTCTGGTGTTCAGCAAAAGGAATTGCACAGGAGCACACTTTGAAGCAAATGTCCTTCAGGCATTCTTGAGCAGACAATCAGAACTAAAAACTGCCCTAAGTCTCAAGAGAAGAAAAGAAATGGTAGCTGCAGACATAGAATAAGATGCACCAGACCAACAAGTAAATACTCCATTGAAGTCTACATTCTAAGCTCTATACAATTTTTAACAGTGATTTGCTAGATTTTTAATGGTGATTCACTCTTCTAGTGGAACCTGGGAACCACAGAAGGAACCATAAATGGCTTTTAGATGGCCATATAATTATACATATAGTTAGGTATAAATTCTTAAGAATCCTGTAACATCATATCACTGGATATCTTAGAGGAAAATATGCTGTTGAAGATGCTGCATTGATTTTCTAAGACATAGAGAAGGCCTTTGACAGTTTGAACTGGGCTTTCCTGTTTAAAGTTTTGGAAGATATGAATTTTGGAGATAATTTTATTAAGTGGGTAAGATTGAGTTACACTTCACAGAAAGCACAAATAATTGTCAATGGAGATCTTACAAAACCTTGAGAAATGGAAAAAGAGACAAGACAGGGATGCCTGTTGTCTCCTCTCTTGTTTATTTTAGTTCTTGAAATATTGAATAGAGATAAAAGACAAGATGATAGAATTGTGGGAGTAAAGATTAAAAAAGAAACTTATAAGTTAAGGGCTTTCGCAGATGACTTGTTGTTTTGAAGGATCCATTAAAGGGAATAGAAACTTTAATGGGAAAAATTAAAAGAATTTGGTACACTAGCAGGTTTTAAGATTAACAATCAGAAGCTGAAGATGTTCACAAAAACCAGAAGATCAAACAGAACTGATTAAGAAAATGGTTTTAAGATTAAGAAAAAAGTAAAATATTTGGGTATCACTATGACAAATATGAATTGTATGTTATTTCAAATAATTATGTTAAGATATGTTAAGATGAGAGAAACTACAATTGTCATTGTCATTGTTGGGGAGAATTTCTGTGATAAAAATGAATATATTGCCTAGAGTGATGTTTTTGTTTCAGACAATGCCTGTTTTGGCAACTGATGTACCATTTAAACAGTGGCAAAAAGATATATCTAAGATTGTATGGTGAGGGAAAAAGCCACGAGTTAAATATAAAGTGTTACAAGATGCAAAGGAAAGAGGAGAATTGGGTTTACCTGATTTGAAGTTGTATTTTGCAGCTTGCTGTTTGGTTTGGATGAAAAGTGTGTGTTGCTGAGAAATAGAAGGCTTTTGGAGTTAGAAAGACATGACCTGAGGTTTGGGTGACATGGATATTTGTGATACAATAAAGTCAAGGTTATTGTAGATTTCAAAAATTATGATGTTAGACATGCCATATGGAGAATGTGGAATAGATGCAAATCCAGGCTGTGTCAGAAAACACCTCTGTGGCTCTCAGCACAAGAAGCATTCTATAGATGAGAAATAATAGGCAAACACAAATGGTTAACATATCGTGAGATACTAGAATTCTGTCAAGGGGAATATAAAGTAGTTATAAAATATAAAATCAAGAAAACAACTGATGGCAGAGGGACATAGTTGTCAATGTTGTTGTTTTTATTTACAGTTATTAGAAAGGCTTAAAGCAGATAAAAGGATTTATGGTATTGAACACTGTAAGACTGATTTTGAAACAGAATTGTGTACAAATGATGAACGTGTGGTTGCTAAAATGTATAAACTTGTACTGAAATTTTAAACAGAAGAACAAATTAAGGAATGTATGATAAAGTGGGCTACAAATTTTGGTTATAATACACAGATGGAACAATGGGAAAATATGTGGTTGAAAGGACTGAAATTTATACTGTGTTATAATCTTAAAGAGAATTTCTACTGATTCTATGACAGCTCCCCAATATTTTCCACCCCAAAGGAAAGTCATCACACTCTGTCATAAAATATTTTGCCTACTTTCCATTGTAATGCTTCTTAATTCATTTCTGGAACAAGCTGTTTACTCTTGTTGCCACTAATTTGTGCATCAATACTTAATTTAGAATTTGCAGGATAGATGCCACATAACGAGAACACCTTAGGAGAGGTCAGGATGGCAACAAACTTTTAAGAAAGTTTATTAAGAAAATGTCCCTGAATATACTCACAGTGCCAGGAGATTGTTTCCCAATCTGCTGCAGTGAGCCCAAGTGGTGGGGACAATCTCCAGAATTCAACTCACAAAGGGATTGTTTTTGTTGAGCAACATTTATAGCCCTTCATGTTTTCTCTCCCCCTCCACCCCCAGAGTTGCTTAGTTTAGGCACCAGCAAGGGAAAGTTACGTATCAATGAAGATTAAGTGTCTAGCAGGTATATTGCTAAAACAAAAGAAGGAAATAATTATCTAATTGGGGTTAGAGCTGGAAATTTGTTATTTCACAGCTCACAAGAGTAAATAGGAAGAGCTAGCTTGTCTAAGCAGCCTCTCTTCCAGATGTTAATTGAAAAATGCAGGTCAGTCACAGGACACTCCTACAGTCTAGCCCTTTTCTCCTCCAACTCCTCTCCTGACCAACAAATTCAGTGGGATGAAATACATTATAGGCTGAAGATCAGACTTGGACATTGAGAACAATGCTGAGATCACATTCCAAAATCATGGACAAAACAAAGCAAAAGCATCTTTAAACTAAGAATTATGTTAAGTAAATATAGTGCATTTGATTTCTCACTGTGTATTTAATAAGATCTTTCCTCCTTCACCTTAAAAATAATTCAGCAGCAAGTTTTGAAGGCTCTGAGACCACACCCAAGTGGTTTGGGGAGGGTGCATGAGGTCCTAATACTATCTTGCTTCTACCCTTTGTACCCCACTGAAACTTCCCTCTCCAAAATTAATAGTCTGTTCACTGCCAAATCCAAATACAAAAGGATTCCCTGGGTGATCTGAATACAAGGATCACTCTGACTTGAAGGCTCATATCTTGGTCTTTGAATTCAATCCTTGGAATAGAGCATAGCTGCTGTACACCCTAACTAATACAATCCGCTTTACTCGGACAAATGAAAATCTATTGTGAACTACTTCATTCTGCCTTGAGAGCCATGAGTTAGACAAATCTGTTGTACGCCCCTAACTAATACAATTGATTCCCTTTATTCCCTGTGCCTCAGCCAGTTCTCTTCTTGCTAATCACTCCTTCAGTTTTCCCTTCAATGGAAAGTCTTCTTTGGTTGTCCCCATGACCACTAGGGTCCCTCAGGGAACAGTGCTGGAGCCTCAACTTTCCTTCCCCTCCAAGCTTTTTCTGAATGAAGTCATCAAATCCCATAGCTTTTAGTACCACTCGTTTACAGATGATACACAATTCCAACTGTTTAGAATAGGGATCTCCAGTGTTTTAGCCAGTGGGCACAAATGACATTTAGAAAGCATGTTGTGGGAAGTAAAAGAAAATGTTAGCCATATGAGGCTTACCCATTGAGAAAATGGCTGCCAAAGTGCAAGGATGATTAACAAAACACCAGTCTAGAAGGAAGGCCAAACTGCTCCTGCTAGAAGTGCCATGTTGTGGGCTTCAGCCCCAGAACCATCTCTCTTGATTGAAATGCTTATCTGATCATTCTGTTTGGAATCTTCATTGTTATCTCAACTACAGTTTCCTCTCAACTGAGCTTCCATCTTTATTCCCACAACTCTTTTCTTTATAGGCTCTGTACCTACTGATAAAACCATCAGCCATTCTATAAAGAGGCATGGGAACTTGGCTTTTATCTTTAACACTCTTATTCTCCTTTAATCACAGGATTAATTCTGCTACCATGTGGTTCTCTTTTTACAACATAGGGAAAAATACCCTTTATCCTCCATGGGTATTTTGATTGTTCACATTCTTGTAATTTCTCACCTTCAGTCACTCCTATAACTTCTCACTTTTCTTCTGTCTTATCTTAATCACATTGCTATTACTTTATTGCCAGAATTCTGTTTTATTGTTGTATTCTGTCTTTATCTCCCTCATCTGAATCTGACCCATCTTTAATTTTGATTTAAAGAAACTTGATTTAAAGAAACAGAGTTATTCTGTGCATGTCTATTCAGATGTAAAGTTTGTTGGAGTCTGTAGAATTTATTCTTAGGTAATTGTGTAAAGGATTTCAGCCTAAAACTCCACTCAGGAAAAAGTATCTGGGAGCAAATGTAGGACAGCACTGCATTCACAAACAGATAATCAATTCATTAACAGTATATTGCTGAATGAACTTTATAAAACTATCTTGTAAATGTATTCCATTCACACTTAAAATACATGACTCACACTTTACTGATGACATAGTCATTATTTTTCTGTATTTAGCTTTCACAGTGCAGTAGTAACATCTGAAATGGTAGAGCCAGCAATCAATACTTCCATAATGTTCAAATATGATTCACAATATGTTCGAATGCTTTTGAATTTCACAAAGCCATATGATGCTGAACACAACAAATTTTGCATAAATTTAAAATAACCTGGGTCTTCTAACAGATTACTGCTGAGAAAATGTGTCTTTTGGGAAAAAAGGCTCTCCATCTCTGATTTAGTAGCAGATTTCTTTCCTCATCAAAAGACTTGCCTCAGGGCCAGACCAGAGGGATCTCTGACTTCTTTCCTAGAACTAGCGATATAGTTGACCAATATAGTTGAAGTGATGATGATGATGATGGTGATGATAATTGTCCACTCCCCTTACTGGGTTCAAGGTTGCAATATATCATGAAGTGTTTCAGCTGATTCGTTTATTAATTTTTTATTTATTAATCAAATTTATATATATGCTGTCCATCTCACTGGATAAGTGACTCTAGGAGGCATTACAAGCAAAAAAATATAAAAGCAAGTTAAAAACTACGAAAATTTAAAATTAAAAAGTTAAAACTACAAACTAAAAAGGCAGAGAGAGCATCCTCAAGTTACCAACCACCCCCAATGCTGCGAACCCCAGTTGGATCCCCATGTAAGTTGGCAGAGCCAGGTCTTGACACTCTTTCAGAAGGCCAACAGAGTGGGGGCTAATCTCACCTCAGGGGACAAGATGTTCCAGAGGGCAGGAGCCATGGCAGAAAAGGCTCTCCTCCTGGATCTTGCCAGTCAGAATTCTTTAGGCAATGGGGTCTGTAACATACTCTTCCTGCTGGATCAGGTGGGACCGGTCAATGTAATTGGGATGAGATGGTTCCTCAGATAACTTGGACCCATGCCCTGAAGGGCTTTAAAGGTCATAACCAACACCTTAATTTGGACCTGGAAGCAAACCAGCACCCAATGCAGCTTGCACAGCAGAGGTGTTACATGCGCAGTCCTAGAGGCTTCCATAACTGCCCGCACAGCCGTATTCTGTACCAGCTGCAGCTTCTGAATACTTTTCAAGGGTAGCACCATGTAGAGTGCATTGCAATAGCCAATATGGGAGATGACCAGGGCATGAGTGACTGAGAGAAGGGCCATTAGATGGTTAGGTCCAGAGTTAACATGCTTATAACAACTTTCAATTAGAGATTCAGAAGACGGCTACTTTTTGGTGAGAGTATATCTAAAACTGCAAACTGTATGGTATATTTCTTAAGCAACCTGAACAAGGTTGCTTGGAGGCAGCCATGATCTGTCCTTGACACAATAACCAACAGACAGGAAGGGGAACTATTTGAAAAGCTATACCTTCCTATGGAACGTGTAGGCCAGTCTTCTCTAATCCAGCACCTTCCAGAAGTACTGAAAATGTAACACACAACATTCCCAGTCAACATGTCTAATGGGTTTAAAATATTGGGAGTAGTGGTATCAACACATGGGGGATGGAGGGGGAGACTGAAGGCTGATCTAGCCAATGCTGCTTTTCCTCTCCCCCAATGGACCTTCTGGATATAAATACATGGAATCTATCCCTAACTGTTCCCCTATTTCTATTCTCTCTCTCCCCACCTCAATTCTTTGCTAGAATGTAAGCATGAACACTAAGGACCAGTTGCCTTCCTTATTCTAAAGGAAATACGATTGAAGAGACAGGGGAGTAGCCTGGGTGTCCACAGTGTAGTCAAAAAAGCAGTCCATGTAAAAAAGAGGTAGGGTTTTGATTACATGGTAGACATTGTCCCCTTGATTATTTTAATCTCCCCTATCGATGCCTCTGAGAGCAGATATATATTTCTAGTGTTGGTCTAGGCTTTCTAGTAAGTGGAACATCAGCTGTTTCCATGAGCACAATGAACTGGTTCACATATGACTGTTTATCATATAATGACAGAATACAAATGAAGACTGGTGTGGGTGAAGGGCCATCACAGATCTAAAATGGTACAAGCACCATATGAATGCAAAGGCTATATAAATTGAATGAATGAATGAATGAATGAATGAATGAATGAATGAATGAATGAATGAAGTTTAAAAGGGCAAAGCACTCTTTGGAGAGTTTCAAGAGCTTTCCTCACTTGGCTATACATCTGTGTAGCTGCACAGTCACAGGGGAGGTTTCTCTGTGCATGCACACAGAGACAGAGATCGTACATATGCGCTGGTAGCCAGGAGCAGCCTTTGAGGCAGCCATGTGTCAGCCCTTCAAGGTGGATCACACTAGGAAACCAATGCCATGCAGGTCCGTACTAGTTTTATTGTAAACTATAGCAACAGAATCTTGCAAGTCTGAATGCATTTTCCCCCTCCCTCCCTTTATCTTCTTGTGAAACCAAGTCATGTGGACACACATGCATGAGCCCAGATGAAATAACAACTGCAGAGAAGGACTGCATGTTTGTGTGCAGGAGACCTCAGATCAAAATAGTGTGGAATTAGCAGTCCAGAGGAACAACTGGGGAAAACTGTTCACTGAGAACTTCTACATCTCTGCTTAACTAAGGCTGAGGTCACTTGCCTTTTGGCTGTGTTATATGATTGCATTATTTTATCACGTCCAGACTTCAGATGGTGAAGACTGTCACCAAGTTACCTCGTGCACTACTGTTATGCAAAGAACTCAGCCATGTGTTGGTTTATATTGACATTTAACAACATGAAAGCCCACCCTTGGTGTGAGCCCTCACCAGGCACGCAGCGTGCAATGATTACCTTCATGGCTTGTTAAGGGAAATTGCTTCAGCTGAGTCTTCCAGTGGGGACCCTTGTTTCTTCCTCTAGAGATGTTGATATCCCAACAGATATGGGGCACAAGGCCAATGTCTCCTTTGCCTAGAGGCGATCTAGTCCTTTCTCCAGTTACTACCACACTCAGCAACAGTGCACACCATGTGCAATAAAAATCTGCAAAGGAGTCTTTTTAAATTTGCAGAAGCCATAAGTGGGAAATGAACTGTGACCATGTAAGGAGTGGGGTGGCAGACGGGGGTGGTGGTGGTGGTGGTGGTGGTGTTTACCTCTGAGAAAAAAAGAAGCACAGGAGGGGAAGACTTGGAAAAACAGCAGCAAGCCTAAGATAAAGCTGGGCGGGAGTGGACTGCTGCCTAAGAAGCTGGAAAGAATGTAGACTCCTTAGCCGTGGGCTACTTTCAGCAGCGTGTGGGGGAGAACAAAGAGGGGTCATGCTGTGCCGCTCCTCTAGGTCCAGCAAGATTCTGGACTTTTCCCAGCTAGAGGCTGATCCATCAGAAGAAACGGCCTGTGGGAGTGGCATCCTGAATAACTTTATTCCTGGGGGCAGGGGGAGCTCCACTCTAAAAAGGGAGAGTGAACAGCAGCCAACCTGCATGTTCTGCACATGGACACAGAATTCTGAATTGCAAGGGAGGCCGGGACTGTCTTAATGTTGAAGGCTGGCCCTAGTGAGCAGGGAGGGGGAACAGCTTGTTGCTGTCGTTAATTAACTTGCTGAGGAAACGGTTACGGTAAATTTCTCCTAGTTTGCAATTTGCTACATTCAAAGAGGACTTGGGTGTAACAAAACATTTTTTTAAAAAATCATAATATGCACACATACACACATACCCCACTGGCAGTGCAGAAACTAAGAAAGATGACCTTGACAGACCTAGAGAGATGGTGGAACTGTCATCTAGGCAAAAGGGCTGCATTTTTTTTTAAGTCCTAAGAAACAAGGTAACATTTGGAAGCAGTATAAGAAGGGGGTGGGGGTGGGGGGGATACAGTGCAATCAGACTTGCAAGATTCTGTTATTATTATTATTATTATTTTATCCGCACTCAGTCATTACCGACTCTACGGTGACTGCTTGGACAAGTCCTTTGCAGTTTTCAAGGCAAGGTGTTTCAGAAGTGGTTTGCCATTGCCTCCTTCCTAGAGCAGAGCCCAGCTGGCGAGCGCAGGAGGCGGGGTTTCCGTGGCTTCGCGCCTTTTTCGGGCGTGCACGGCTTCCGCGCTACTGGCAACTGCTCATGACTCCTTTTGCAAGGCGCCGCCAGCATTTTTCCTCCCACCGGAGTGAGAGTACCCATTATCTAGTCACATCAGTTTTTGATCTGTTGGGTTGACAGGAGCTGGGGAGGAAACAGGAGCTCACTCTGCTGCGCGAAAGCTGGGCTCGAACCACAGAAGTGTCGACCATTTTTGGCCGGCAACTTTCAGCGTCATTAAGCCGCTGTGCCACCGCGTCCCCCTTCTGTTATTATAGCCAATCTCAGTAAAATGTAGAGATAGTCCTCAGGTTATGATGGCAACTGGAACTAGGAACTCCGTCGCTAAGCAGCACAATCATAAAGCATAACATCATGTGACCGCATTGCCTAGTGATGGCAACTCTGGCAATCCAGCTGCCGTTGTTAAATGAGGACCACATGGGTCATTAAGCAAAGACCTCAGGTGATTGTGACTTTCAATTTCCTGCTGTCCTCCCCATTGACTTTGCTTGTGAATAGCTGGCAGGGAACATCAGAAATCACAATCACGTGACCATGGCTCACTGTGATGTTGTAATTGTAAGCTGGGCGCCAGGCACCTGGATTGCAATCACATGACTGCGGGGACCCTGCAATGGCCAGAACTCCGAGGACCCATCATAAGTCCCCCTTGTTCAGTGCTGTCATAACTTTGAACAGTCGCTGAAGGAGTGGTTGTAACCTGAGGACTACCTGTACCTATGGTCATGCTGTGGAACTGATTTCCTGGTCTGGTCTACCTAATGGGGCTGACAGGCAGCATAGGTGTTAAAGGATAGTACAGAATGCTTTTGCTCATTCCCATTCACATAAGGCATATGGAAACTCCCCCACCCTTGAAACTCGGTTTTGAGGCTGCGAAGAGCATGTCTGCCTTTCATGCACAGGCAGACTGCCTAGATAAAGACCATGCCTCAACTGAGACTTTCTGGGCCATCTCCCAATTATATGAAGGGGGGGGCATTTTCCCTTTCTGTTGAATGGAGGGCAAAAGGGAATTAAGAGATCAACCGGGGACACAGTCCTTCTCTTCACTCCTGGGTGTGATCTATTTTCAGGCCCAGCAAGTTTGTCATGCCCAGGGCTTCTCCAACCCCAGCAGCTACTAATGCTCCAGAGGTCAGTGGGGTCCTTGTTTTTCCTTGCCTAATCCAGAAATCTGGATAAGAGTACAGAGGAGGACAAATATAAGGCAAATTATGACCACTTGCAAGTATTATTTTTAAAAAAATTGTTTTCTATTTATTTATTCAGTTTCTCCCTATCAACCTACTAGAAACTGAAAAAAGGCACCAATTTTTCTCCCATTCTGATTTTTGTATTCCTAGCTCACAGAACAAACTTCCAGATGCCCTGTCACATAAAACTGAATATGACTCACCAACTCTCCCTCCCACACAGCTGCCATACTGCACTGAGCAGCTTTGAGTCCCTCCAGAGGTTGGATCCTCTGGAAAGGCTGGGAGCAGGTAGGCAGGCTGTTGATCTCTTAGATTGGATTAAAGCTCAGCTGAAGCAGGATTCTTAGGTCAGGGCTGAGATGGATGACTTCCAGGAAGCCCTGCAAGACCCTTCTTCATCTTTCACAGTTGAAGAAGGGCAGCTGTTGCACAACAGTCATTTATATGTTCCCCTTCTTTTAAGGGAAAAGGTACTGCACCTCTGCCATGACAATAGGATGGCCAGACATAGGGAGCGTTTAAAACTCAGCCTTAAGGGCTTCTGGTGGCCAAGAGTGAAGGCAAAAATCAGGAACCATGTTTCATCATGACACGTGTGCCACAGAGCAAAATTTGTTCCTGGAAAGCCAGCTGACTTGCTGCAACTCCCCTTTACAACCCTGGGACACTGTATCACTGGATTTTATATTACTGATCTCCCTCCAGTACAGGGATAAACCAGCATTCTGATAGTAGTGGATTTGTTGCCCCATTTCAGTCTTGGGAAGGGCCTCCTGACAGCTCAGGAAATGGCACAACTTTTTTTAGACCATGTTTTTAGATACAGAGGCCTATTCAATCATGTGATCGCAGATCACAATTCACCTCCACATTTTGGAAGGCCACCTTCCAGTTATTAAACGTGAAAATTCATATGTTGTCCTTGCATCATCTGGCATTAAATGGAGAATCCGGGAGAGTGAACCAATTATTGCAGCAAGATTTAAGGTGCTATATCTCTTATCAACAAGACAGTTGGACTGAGCTGTTGCCACTTACAGAATTTGCCGACAACAGTTCAGTACACTTCTCCATCAGCATGTCTCCTTTTCACACAATTTATGCTACTACCCTTGTTTGTTACCCTCTACAACTGCAGTGCACATTACACCTCTGCTCCACAAGCTACATCGGTTACCACTTTGCTTCCAGGTTCAATTCAAGGTGCTAGTAATGACCTATAAAGCCCTAGATGGTATGGGGCTGGGTTATTTGAGGGACTGCCTCTATCCAATCACATCTACCTGCCCCATCACATCTGGCAGGAAAGGCATGTTGCAGGCCCCGTCCACGAAGGAATGTCATCTGATAGGACCCAGGAGGTGTGCCTTTTCTGCTATGGCACTCACTCTTTGGAACATAATTCCCCCTGAGGTCAGATTGGCCCCCAACCTTGCTAGCCATCTGGAAGGGCCTAAAGACATGGCTTTGCCATCTGACCTGGGGATCTGATAATGTGGGCATGGAGCTGCAAAGTGGCTGTATCGCTAGGAAATTGAGGGCACTCTGCTACAGATTATCAAGTTTTTCAAAATTGTTTTTAAAGTTTTTATATTGTTTTTAATGTTTTTTAACGATTTTATTGTTACGTTTTTGGTTATTTTGTTGTATTGTTTTGTACACCACTCATGTATGTGAGATGGGCAGCTATATAAATTTACCAAATAAATAAATAAATAACATTTGGAAGTGACTCAGGCAGATGCCTCCCTAATTCACTGAACTATAACAAGCGGGAGGAGGTTCAGATTTGCAAGATTCTGTTATTACAGTAGTCCTCAACTTATGACCACAATTGGGACTGGAACTTCCACTGCTAAGTGAGCTGCGCCTAATTTAATGACCTTTTTTGCTGCGGTCATGAATCACCATGGCTGTTAAACAAATCACACAGTTGTCAAGCAGATCCAACTTCCCCCATTGACTTTGATTGTAGAAGGCCCGAGAAGGTTGCAAATGGTGATCATGTGACTTCAGGATGTTGCAACCATCATAAATACATGCCAGTTGCCAAGCACCCAAATTTTGACCACATGACCACAGGGATGCTGCAATGGTCGTAAGTGCAAGGGCCAGTTTTAAGTCACTTTTTTCAGCGCCATCGTAACTTCAGACAGTCGTTAAACAAATGGTTGTAAGTCAAGGACTACCTGTATAGCCAATCTCAATAAAAGTAGTTTTAGCCTTCCTGTGGGGATATGGCCCAGTTTACCTAGTGGAGCTGACAATTAGAGAGATATACTGGTATAAGTAAGGTAGTGAGAGATAAGCAAGAAATCAGCTTTTTTAAAAGCTTTACTTTTTTAAAAGTAATTTTTAAAGTAAAGTAATTTTTAAAAGTAATTTTTTAAAAGTAATTTTACTTTTTTAAAAGTATCCCTGCCAACTAAAAAGTAAGTATGCAACAGGAAAAAAAGAAAAAGAAATTTTAAGTTAGATGTAGAAAGCTTGGCAAATCTTGCTAACTGCCATTGAGACTCTGATTATGGTAAACAGTATGTTACCCTTTCAGTTGGACAAAAGACTGTGCACTTAAAATGCCCAGGAACTTTTTTATGAGGCATTATTACACTATTGCATGAGTCTCTATTACAAACAATTAAATAAAACATTTGACTGTTCTGTCACTACAATGGCATAATCTTTTAACATGAGGAGTCTTCTTAACCCTTTCTTCAAAAACTGAGAGTAAAATAATAATGCATAAAAGGTCTGTGATACTTAGGTACAGTAAGTTGATCCAAATGCCTAGCTAGCTTGAAAGTGTTCCGTTTGTATCTGGGTATTCTACTCTGATTTATTTTGTTTTCTTTTAAGATCATATTAGTCTTTCACTTCCTACATGTTTATGTGTAAATCTATTTATGTCTATTATGCATTTATAAATTATTGATGTCTCTCTGTGGGTCTAATATTCATTATACCCATTAAAAATATCTCCCTGTATTTCATTTCACAGAAACCAAGCAGATGTGGCATTAGAAGTTATCCAAACTAAATTCTAGGGCATTTAAACCAATAAAAACAGTGACTCCACAGTTCCATGAAGTTAGTATAGACAGAAAGCATGCTGGTGATATCTTAGTTCCTGGCCGGTTGCTTTATTTTTAGAAGAGGCATCTGCTATTAAGCTCTGAGTTAGCTGGAGCTTTGTTATTAATTTTGTATGTACCAACATGGTCCTCACACACGTCCCTTGACAGGGCCACACATCACTGCAGGACTGTCAGTCTAGAAACTACTGCATTATTTAGAAACATTAATCTCTGCTATTTTTGCAGAATCTTTCTTCCTACAGCTACTGTTACACAGCACTGTCTTGTTTTAAACAAGGCAGCTGTTCCTGTAGCTTAGAGAGGGATTTATGCCTTTAAAGCCAGTGATTTCTGATTCACTCTCTGCAAAAGCCTGGCACCTGTACCATTGCAGCAACAAACCAGCATAAAATCTAAGCAAAACCCAGCTATGACTCTGAGATTAACTGTGATTTATATACTCTCAGTGAGACAGCTAAGGTTTTGCCAGGTGCAAAGAGAGATCACATTAATCAAACCCCCAACACGGCCACAAGGTTAAAAGTCCGTTCAGGCTATAATTATCTGTTTCTGCAGCTGGACTTAACATGAGTTTGTAGACTGAACCACAGGCAAGAAAACAGGTACAAATCTGTCTAAAGCAATGTTTTTCAAACCTGGCAACTTTAAGATGTGTGGACTTCACTTCCCAGAATTCCCCAGCCAATCCACACATCTTAAAGTTGCCAAGTTTGAAAAACATTGGCTTAAAGTAATCAATGCAACATGCCATTCTTGGTCACAGAAGAGACAACAGGCAACAGCAGATAACCAGGTCAGTTCTGATGCCCTTGGAGTAATGATGGAAGCTTTGAGAACTGAAGCTAAATTGCTTTCTAGATGTGTCTTTTGCAGAAGATGATGTCCACCGAGGCCCATGTTCGGTGCATGCATTAGATAAGATGCAATGGAGCAACCATGGTTATCTTTATAGATCTGTGCTGTACATAGAGCAAGGAAATGAATAATGTTAATTTTACTAGCATTAGTCAGCTGACTATACAAGTTAAAAGTGGGGATTAAATGTCTAATTGTTAATAATATTAGAAACCTCAGAAGGACAAGGCAAATTCAATTGAAGACTGATTAGATTCTGACTTACTTATTTATAATCTTATTTGACCCTCATCACTTGAATGTACAAATAACACATAATGGTGTCACTTTATTACCTTAAATATGACTTGTTTTTTTGGTTGTTTGTGGAAAATAAATGTTACAAAAATTTCCTTTTGCAATATATGGAAAGTTCAAACTAAGTTATGCCAGTACATTTTCTGTTACCACTTTTTGTTTTGCAGTGCATTTTTTCATTTATTAATTAAGGAAAAAATGAGATGCTCCCTCTGCTTATAGATAAATCAGGTTGAATTCTGTTGATTTTAGGGTAGAAAGATTAATCTTCTCAGAGGGCAGAGAGAGGTATGATGATTTTTCATTAAGTTTCATGCTCTAATATTAAGAGTTTATTTTTTATTATGGACGCTGTAAGTTCTGCAACTTTATTTGTGCACACAATTCAAATGTGTATTTCTTTGCATAGTAAAAGCATGAGTTTGTATTGGTTGTTGGTTTTCATGACCACTTTAATCAAAGTAGCTTGTTTTCTGGCCATTTCTATGCAAGAGTTTCAAAGGAAACACTCTGTGTTTGCTCAGCAAGCTCTCTATTTGCAAGAATTTCTTTTCCTCTTAATTTTGGGGAGGGAAAACCAGTAGAGATAGAAGATGAAGTGGGAGTAATCTGACAATGGCACAGGTCTGAAGCATTGACGCATTAGAAGAGCATGCTGGGATGCAGAATGTACAGTGTGGAGATCATTGATAGCAGTTATCTTGGTAGTAAACTATTTTAGGACTGTATATAACCAGTGAGGAATTGCAGTTACTGCCTCCCCGAAACGTTTCCTCCCTGGTACAAAGTTAGAATCTCAGGGAGAAGGCTGCATTATTTCTTGATATCTAGATGTCTGTGGGTAGAAATTGCTTCCTTGACTGATGTGTAACACACGCACACACATGTATAACTATATCTATCTATCTACCTACCTATCTATCTAAAATGTGGGGGGTTCTGTATGTATTTGTATGTGTGTATACAACCCCCCCCACACACACATATTTCCACTGTTAAAAACAATCCCAAAGGAGGAATACAGTACCTTTAAAAGTAACCAAAGTCTTAAACCATGTAAGGTACCTTGAACTAAACTCTGTAGCAAACCAGTTGCCCGTGCAGTTCCTTCAAACCCTGATGTCACTTATGGATGACAGGTTTTGCAGTAACTACAGCTTCTGGGCTAACCTAAAAAATAAACCAATTTACAATGTACTGCAACAAGCCAGCTAAGATTACTAAATTACAATGTGTGTTCATTTTGGCTTAGTCAATATATGAATCCAGTCATTGTGGTTTATTATGGTTTAGCAAACTTAATATAGCCATTCAGTATTTCTGACTAGTTGAAAGATTTTTAACATGTACAGTGTTAACATCAGAACACTAAATGGAAATAATGTATAAACAGAATGTAGAGCTGTGTTTAAAAGTTTGTGGGCCCTTTTGAATTTTCAATATTTCTGCATAAATGACCTAAAATGTGATCTGTTCTCCACCCAAGTCCTAAATCTAGATAAATAGAATCCAGTTAAACAAATGAGTCAAAAACATTAACTTGTTCATTTATTTATTGAGGAAAATTATCCAAAGCTACGTATTTGTGTGTGGCAAAAGTATGTGAACCTCTAGGATTATCAGTTCATTTGAAGAGGAAATTAAAGTTAGGTGTTTCAATCATTGGGACAATAATCAGGTGTGAGTGTGGGAAGTCCTACCTTATTTAAAGAACAGAATTCTGGGTATTCACTATCCAACTCTGATCTTCACAACACAGGCATGTGGAAGTGTGTCATGGTTTGAACAAAGGAGATTTCTGAGGACCTCTAAAAAACAGTTGTTGATGTTTACCAGGGTGGAAAAGGTTATAAAACTATTTCCAAAGAGTTTGGACTCCACCAGTCCACTGTCAGGCAGATTGTGGGCAAATGGAGGCAATTCAACACCAATGTTATCCTCTCCAAGAGCGGTCAACCAAGATCACAGCATGTAATACTCTGGGGGATCTCAAAGAACCCCAGAGTAACGTCTAAGGAACTAAAGGTCTCTCTTAAATTGTCAAAGTTCAGTGTTCATGAGACTACCATCAGGAGAACACTGAACAACAATGGTGGGCATAGCAGGGTTGCAAGGAGAAAACCACTACTCTCCAAAAAAAACCACTGCTGCCTATCTCCAGTTTGCAAAGGACCACATGGATAAGCCAGAAGGCTATTGGAAGAATGTTCTGTGGATGGATAAGACGAAAATAGAACTTTTTGCCTTGAATGAAGAGTGTTACATTTGGTGAAAGGCAAACACTGCATCCCAGTGTAAGGACCTTATCCCATCTGTGAAACATGGTGGTGGCTGTAGTATCATGGTTTGGGCCTACTTTGCTGCCTCTGGACCAGGATGGCTTGCCATCATTGATAGAAGTATGAATTCTGAATTGTACCAGCAAATTCTATAGGAAAATGTCAGGGTATCTGTCCATGAACTTAAGCTCAAGAGAAAGAGGATCATGCAGCAAGACAACAACCCAAAACACACAAGTCATATGACCAAAGAATGGTTAAAGCAGAAAAAAAATGTTTTGGAATGGTCAAGTCAAAGTCTTGACCTTAATCCTATAGAAATGTTGTGGAAGGACCTGAAGTGGATAGTTCATATGAGGAAGCCCACCAACATCCATCAGTTGAAGCTGTTCTGTAAGGAAGAATAGGATAAAATTCCTCCAAGCCAATGTGCAGGACTGATTAACATTTATCAGAAACATTTAGATGCAGTTATTGCTGCCCAAGGGGGCACACCAGTTACTGAAAGCGAAGGTTCACATACTCTTGCCACACACAAATATGTAGCTTTGGATCATTTTCCTCAATAAAAAAACAAGTCTAATGTTTTTGATTCATTTGCTTAATTGGGTTCTCTTTATCTAGTTTTAGGACTTGTGTGAAGAACAGACCATATTTTAGGCCATACTTATGCAGAAATATTGAAAATTCAAAAGAGTCCATAAACTTTGAAACACCACGGTATATACAATCACCTGATGGCTGCAACATCTACAACCTGAAAAGGCTGCTACCAAAGAAACTTTGAAATGTTGGACTTTTCAACGCAGTCACTTCACACATTAAAGGTTCAGTCAATGTGTAGCAATCAAGTGAGAGATGTGCATGTAAGGTGTCATCTCCTATTATAGAGTTCTTGCATCGTGTCATTCTTTTTTTACAGCTGCCTGAATTGAAAATGACTGTTTTCCCAACACAATTCTCAGAGTTCCCTCTAGCAAGATTTATTGAGATGAAAGGGGTCAGGGTACAAGGATTTCAGCAAGTGAATTCTTTTCAGTTGAGAACCAATATATCTCTCTGTACATTTGGGTGGAGATTTTCTGTTTCTTGTTCTCACGGCCTCCCTATGAAATGGCAAGGATGCAGTACTCTTTATTGACAACGGGAACATCTGCAGCTGGCTGTTTACCTAATGGTCTGTTGAACCTTTATCATTCTGGGAACTCTATGTCTTGCAACATCATAGAAAAATGGAACATGACCAGTCTCGCTCGTTCTCATTCTCTTATTTTTCTCACTGTCCCAAATGTGTGTGTGCGTGTGTTGTACATGCACTTAAATACACCCCTGCCTGTGCCTCAGTCTGGGAATATCTCCATGGATATCCAGCATTTACTCAATTAGGGGATATAGTTTGCTTTAATTTACTACTTCTCAAGTCACCGAACTATATACAGGTGAAACTCGAAAAATTAGAATATCGTGCAAATGTTCATTTATGTCAGTATGGCAACTCAAAAGGTGAAACCAATATATGAGATAGACGCATTACATGCAAAGCGAGATATGTCAAGCCTTACTTTGGTATAATTGAGATGATTATGGCGCACAGCTCATGAAAACCCCAAATTCACAATCTCAGAAAATTAGAATAGTGTGAAAAGGTTCAATATTCTAGGCTCAAAGTGTCCCACTCTAATCAGCTAATGAATCCATAACGCCTGCAAAGGGTTCCTGAGCCTTTAAATGGTCTCTCAGGCTGGTTCAGTAGGAATCACAAGCATGGGAAAGACTGCTGACCTGACAGTTGTGCAGAAAACCATCACTGACACCCTCCATAAGGAGGGGAAGCCCCAAAAGGTAATTGCAAAAGATGTTGGATGTTCCCAAAGTGCTGTATGTATGTATGTATGTATGTATGTATGTATGTATTTATTTATACATTCGATTTATTGTCCGCCCATCTCCCCCCAATGGGGAACTCTGGGCGGCTCACAAAGTACACATATCTATACAGTGAAATCCTACAATCTTTACACACCATTAGTGTTTGTTACGCTGTGCGACCAACAGAGGTCGCTAGGGGGTCATCTGGGCTTTTCCTCCTCCGTAGATCATCTTCACCGCTCGTATCGTTCGTCGCTCACGCCGGCTGCATTTGGAGATTCGGTCAGCACCGGTATTTTCCTCCCTCGCGCAGCACCGCCGGTTCCTCCCATCTAAACGGGAGTACCCATTTATCTACTCGCAGATGGAATAGCTTTCGAATTGCTGGGTGGGCAACGAGCTAGGACAAGGGACAAGAGCTCACCCTGTCCCGCGGAGCTGGGCTCGAACCGTTGGAGCGCCGATCATTTCTGACCGGCAACTCCAGCGTCATTAAGCCCTTGTGCCACCGCGTCCATCAAAGCACATCAATAGGAGGTTATGTGGAAGGGAAAAGTGTGGTAGAAAAAGGTGCACAAGCAGCAGGGATGGCCGCAGCCTGGAGAGGATTGTCAGGAAAAGGCCATTCAAAAGTGTTGGGGACTTTCACAAGGAGTGGACTGAGGCTGGAGTTAGTGCATCAAGAGCCACCACACACAGACGGATCCTGGACATGGGCTTCAAATGTCGTATTCCTCTTGTCAAGCCGCTCCTGAACAACAAACAACGTCAGAAGCGTCTTACCTGGGCTGCAGAAAAAAAGAACTGGTCTGTTGCCCAGTGGTCCAAAGTCCTCTTTTCTGATGAGAGCAACTTTTGCATCTCAGTTGGGAACCAAGGACCCAGAGTCTGGAGGAAGAATGGAGAGGCACACAATGCACGATGCTTGAAGTCCAGTGTGAAGTTTCCACAGTCTGTGTCGATTTGGGGAGCCATGTCATCTGCTGGTGTTGGTCCACTGTGCTTCATTAAGTCCAGGGTCAACGCAGCCATCTACCAGGAGATTTTGGAGCACTTCATGCTTCCTTCCGCAGACGAGCTTTATGGGGATGCTGACTTCATTTTCCAGCAGGACGTGGCACCTGCCCACACTGCCAAAAGTACCAAAACCTGGTTCAATGACCATGGGATTACTGTGCTTGATTGGCCAGCAAAGTCGCCTGACCTGAACCCCATAGAGAATCTATGGGGCATTGCCAAGAGAAAGATGAGGGACATGAGACCGAACAATGCAGCGGAGCTGAAGGCGGCTATTGAAGCATCCTGGTCTTCCATAACACCTCAGCAGTGCCACAGGCTGATAGCATCCATGCCACGCCGCATTGCGGCAGTCATTGCCGCAAAAGGGGCCCAAACCAAGTACTGAGTACATATACATGTTTCTACTTTGCAGAGGTCCGATATTGTTCTATTTCCAATCCTTGTGTTATTGATGTCATGTAATATTCTAATTTTCTGAGATTGTGAATTTGGGGTTTTCATAAGCTGTACGCCATAATCATCACAATTATACCAAAGTAAGGCTTGACATATCTCGCTTTGCATGTAATGCGTCTATCTCATATATTGGTTTCACCTTTTGAGTTGCCATACTGACATAAATGAACATTTGCACGATATTCTAATTTTTCGAGTTTCACCTGTATTAACCTAATACCTCCCATTGTCATATTAGAACACCAAAAAGAAGTCAATATGTGCTTTATTGATTATAGAAAGTCCTTGGATTATGTCGATCGTGACATACTGTGGAATGTCCTTAGAAAAATGGGAATTCCAGAACATCTCATTGTTTTCATGCAAAACCTATAGCTGACTGGCTTGGATTGGCAAAGGAGATAAGGCTATGTACTCTCCCCTTATTTATTCAGCCTATATGCTGAATATATACTGAGGGAAGCTGGGTTGGAAGATGAGTGTGGTTTTAAAATTAGAAGAAGAAACATCTCTTTGTAATCGCATTGTCTTAGAACTGACAATGAAGATACTGAAGTGTTAGATAGTGTCTGCCTTTTAGGATCAACCATCAATAGCTACAAGCAGTCAAGAAATATGCTGCAAACTTGCACTTGGTAGAGCAGCCCTGAAGGCCCTGGAAAAGATATTCAGATGCTGTGATGTGTCTATAAAGATCAGAACAGTGCAAGCAATAGTATTCCCTGTAACACTCTATGGAGGTGAAAGTTGGACTTTGAAGAGGCAGGATAGAATATTGTTGCTTTTGAAAGTTGGTGATGGAGAACACTCCTGAGAATAAATCAAATCAACCCAGAGTTGTCATTCTAGGCACAAATGACCAGGCTCAAATTATCCTACTCTGGATGCACATTATGTGAAGACCTAGCTCTCTAGAGAAGGCTTTAATGCTGGGAAAGGTGGAAGGAAAGAAGAGAATGACCAGCAGTAAGGTGGATGGACCCAATTACAGCAGCAATGGGTGCACCACTGGAAGATCTGAAAGACCAGGTTGAGGGCAGAGAGATAATCTATGTGGTCGCTAAGAGCTGACACCGCCTTGATGGCATAGAAACATAAATCACTCTTATATTATGTAGCTGAATGCCTTTCACTTTGGAAACAAAAAAGAAGGGAGTGGTTTCTTCATACTTAATGAACACAGAACTATTTTTTTAATGACCTGACAAGCTGTAACCCCACAGGATGTACAGAATGTTGGAGCAAGTTAGGACAAAGAAATGGGGCGGGGGGAGGGCACAAGAAAATAAAGTCTTAGCCTGATCAAGCCCCTGCTAGTTAAGAGCATAAGATTATGGGGGAGAGAAAACAAAATTGGGGGGATTATGCAGACAAAGAGTTCTCTTTGTGCTTTATTAACATAATATTTTCAGAAGGGTTGAAAAGGGGCACTGTTTTTCTTCAGTAATATTGCATGGGCAGGTAGATTACAAATAAACAACAGCTGTTTAATTTATAAGGCTGAAAATCAGCCAAGTTTTATTTAATTCAACAATGAATTTAAAAACAAACTCTGAAGATGGAACACAGTATTTGTTGAAAACTTTTGTGAACAATCCAGCCAAGAATCTTTACCAAACTTAAAATGCACTGAAAAATCAAACATATGCATTGACGACTCCTCTGCTTTGATGGCAGTTGCTCACTTAATACATCTAGGCTAGAATTTTAAAAGGGTACCCTGCCAACTTTGATTTCTATTATTTGAGATTCAAAATAGTTTGTTCTAGATGGGTGCCTTTTTTGCAAGTGCAAGTAGCAAAGCTTGATTAAATTGGTAAAGTTTCACCAACAGCGTTCGTTAACATGCAGATTGTGCCATTAGTTGAGTCACAAACCATACATTCGCATTGAGAGGTCTGTGATGTCAATATTATGCAACATTTGAAAACCAAAGGACTACAGTGGCATTGCCTTGAAAGGATGGTGTAGATTTTCTTCCCAAGTTTTCCTTTTTCCAAGTATGCTTGTGACAGCAATATGCAAGTGTCTTATTTCTCTTTGGTCACAGCAGCACACTCTTTTGTATCCTTATGTATAAAAAGTTCATAACAGGATTGCTACTGAAAGAGGGCTATAATAATTCCAATGGGGAACTGGATCCTGGAACAAACAGTCCCAAGAGCAATAAATAGAAGCTTTTGTTTGTGTTGCACAGAGCTGGGCTTTATTTAGACTTTGTCACTTGGTATGTAAGTGAATGTGTGTGCACACCTCCATTGTTACAAAATTCTAAACAAGCTCACACAGAGGGAGCATAAATAAAAGGATTATAACAAATGCAAAATAAGAAGGAAAGTTTTGTGCTAAACAAGCATCTTCAATTGAGCTGGTATCAATAGTAAAAACTCATGGAGCAGTGAGAATAAAAAAGGCTTATGAGCAGTCTGAAGGCAATTTATTCTTTTATTATAAATTTAGAATGAATGACCAATGAAAAAGGATCACAATGGAGTACCAAGAAAGCTCATATATCAAAATTTTAGCAGCATTTCAACAGTTCTGGGCTCCCAACATCCTCCAAGCACTGCTTCCTCAAACCCTTTCCAGTAAATACAATCTGAATACAATTATAACAACAGGTTTTAAATGAGGAGCAGTCTTCTGGGAGCCTTCTGGGAAAAAAACCCCAGGAGTTGTACAAGCATAGTGATTAATGCCAGAGAACTTCCCAAACAATGCTTCAAAGTTCCATAGCAATAAAAGGACATCAAATACTGTCTCTTACTGCTACTCAGGAAACACCTCATTAGATGCATGGCCAGTGAATTACAGCAATTTGCAGCTCTATCAATAGATCTGTCTACTAATACCTTTATTTTATAAAACACACAGGACTGGCAGATTAAAATAATTCCTTAAAAAGCAAAAACTGATTTCTTACACACCCTGTCTATATTATTTTTAGCAGTGCAGGAACTGCAGCATTATCATTCCAGTCCTTGGTGGCATCCTGTGTCCTGGTGAACAACATGCTGTGGATGTTTCCATGTCAGCACTAACCTGGAGCAATGTGGGTACAAGAAACTGCATAGTAGACTCTGCTAATTTGGCCTAAGATGACTGCTACAACTGAGATATTACTGAAGGACAAAAACAGTGCTGCAGCAGATTTCACTTTACCAAATGTTAGTATCAGAAGTAATCCTTCCAGATGCTTCTTGGAGTTAGTGGTGATATTAAAAGCTCTCCATGGTGACAGTTTTAACTGCCAAACACTTCTTACTTGCGTAGTTCACTTCCTTTTTTCTTTAGACACTGAAATGTCACGACTAATGTACATGCTACCAGTATTGCTCAATTACATTGCATAGTTGAGATTTACTGGATATATTCGTAGAAGCAAGGCAGAATCTCCGTTTCATCTTTCTTTTCCTGAACTTGTTCATAGATAGATGTTTTTGAACCAGAATGAGAATCATACAAGTGATGGCAAACATCTTTTGAAAGGAATCTGAACTCACCACATATAAAAGCAGGGAGTTGGGTTTTTGCAAAACTAAATGCAGTGGATAATAGTTGATATACAGACTGCAACGATATGGTACTTTCCTACTTAAAGGAAAACATTAATGATATTATCTTGGCATTGCTGGTGTTTGATGGGTAGAAAAGAATGTTAATTAAAAATTATTTAGGGAAGGAGAGCAATAGCATATACACATACTGACAAACAGTATAATACTGTCAAGCTATTCCCCTTCTTTGGTACTGTCTAAACTTTCTTATCCAAAATATATAAGGGAAATGCAACATTAAAAAGCTACATTTTTAAAAGTATTTATAAAATCAATGTTCATACAGTATTATACACAACAATATGATATGAACCACATTTTTACCAATGTACTTCTGTACTATTTTGTTCCAGTATCATTAAACATTTTTTTCAAAAAAGAATCTTACCCAGTTTGCACTTTGCTTCATCATATATCAAATTGACAAACGTCCCGCCTTCTCTAAAAGATTTAAAAAATCGCCACTAAATGATACATTATGTACATGTTTTACTAGAGATTAAGTTCTAGGCAATTATTTTCACCTCACTTATAATTTAAGGTAGTGTTACCAACTATAAGCATATATATATACATATACATATACATATACATATACATATACATATATATATATATATATATATATCTATATATCTTTAACACAGAAAAAACGGCACCAATGACACTGATGATATGTACAGTAGATGTTAAATACTGAGGGTAAAAGCCTTGCAGACTATCTCTTACTGCATGGTTGATCAGGGAGTTCTGCATTCTGAGTGCGAGATGTTGCCTTCTTTTACTTAAAAG
Organism: Liasis olivaceus; assembly: GCA_030867105.1. Classification (NCBI taxonomy): domain Eukaryota; kingdom Metazoa; phylum Chordata; class Lepidosauria; order Squamata; family Pythonidae; genus Liasis; species Liasis olivaceus. The sequence goes on from CM061351.1 coordinate 66,485,624, forward strand.
AGATACTCCCTTTTTTTTCTGGAAAGAACAGTGAAGTATCAGACATATGGTAATATTCCATACATTAAGATTGCCATGATGCCAGCACTGAATAAGCCAGCTACTGGAACAGTCACAAACCAGGCTAGAAAGATATTGCGGAAGAGATGCCAGTCAACAGCCTTCTTGGACCGTATCCAACCAACTGCTACCACAGAGCCAACCTTGGAAGTTCAAGAAGAAAATCAGAATTAAATATATCTTAACATGGGTAATACCTACTTATGACTGAGGGTCGATAAATTTTGCTTGTCTTAAATACCCAGGAATTCTTTGTGGTCACCATCATCCTACTACCCTGTGAGTTCTCTGGTACATAGCAGTAATTTGGGGGAAGGGATGGGTTAGTTGTCATGCCTGATTTTGGACACAATCAGAGTAACAAATGATATTCTGAGCGTGTCTAATGCCTGATGTAGTGGAAAACTGTTCACTTTAATAAGTTACATCCTAATGCCAGGCACTGGCGACATCTCATCCCTCCATTTTTTCAACATTGCCAGAAAAGTTAATGTGCTGCTGGCCATTAAACAACCACATTTATGGACCCCAGTCTACAACAAATGCCAGTCAGCTGATGCCCAAAGTTATAAAGCTTCTGAAAAATTGCTGACATTTAAATTTCTGCTTCATTTCTACATGGAGCAAAGTTTTATAAATGCTGCCAAACAAAGATCTTTTCCAGCTCTGCTACACGCAGTAATTTTTACTGAAAATGTCTGAAAGTAAATTTAGGTTGTCCTGAGTATAAGTACCTGCTCCACAGGTACATGAAACTACAGAAAGGCAAATATCCACCTCTGCTTATAATTTCTTGGCAAATCAAGTCACATTACAAAGATTCTAAAAGGTTCCAATTCAATCCAACTATTGTTGACAGCACAATCCACTTAAAAGCTAGTCAAATGACCTTTTCTGATCAACAAATTCTGACACCATGACTTTGGAAATAGCAGTAATAGGCACTTCCTGGCTGAAACTCAATTCTTATAAGGTGATTGCACATACTGTACATACATACGCACATACATGAATAAGGGCTAGGCAGAGCTTTGGATTCAATTCCAAAAAGCTGTATGATCCCCAAAAAGGTGTGGCTGCTTTAAAAAGTTGTAAACATGTGCTATATTAGGTGCTCTAAAGCACTTTTTGTGAATCAAATCTGAAACACTGCACATCCTTAAAATAAATATGCATAGAAGCGATTAAGTTGCTTCTATTCATTTTCGACATCAATGCCTATTTCAAAGAAAAATATGTCTACAAGCTTGTCATATGCACAAGAATGAATTTTCCAAATGAATTTCTTTGGATCATGTGATACACATTGGTAGTGTTGCTGTAGCAGCCACTGAGCAAATAAGTGAAACTCATGCAAGTATTGGAGGACACAAACTGCAGCATTCAAGAATGACAGATGACAGTGTCCCGTAACTAAAATTCAGCTGCTACACTGGTCAACTACTGCACACTGAATGGGAGGATAGTTACTAAGCTCTCCTATAGTCCCAAGTCTTGCTCCCAGGCTCTGTCACACCCAGATCTTTTATTTCTGTTACAAGGGCATGAATAGTGTTTAGTTATTCTCTCACCTGGATCTGAAATCTGCAGATAGGTGACTGCTAATTGCAGTATCAAAGCCCACTATTTCAATGTATTTCATACTGGAATATAAGCAGTATTTATCTTCACTTCATCCTACCATATTCAACAATCAGTACTACCACACAAATGCTTTCTACTTTCTGCCTTGCTCATTCCTTTAGGTTTTCCTTCTGATTTCCAGCTGAACAGTCACACCAATAATGCCTTCATCACTTTGCTAGCTTTTTTCTTCTTTTCAACAAAATGAGAAAAAATTCTAGGGGGAGGGGGACATACAAAAACTGACAGATGGGTCTGAAGTTCTAACCTGGGTTTAAAAAGATTTTATAGAAAAAGAATGAGGAACACTACTCTAAATTGAATATGAAAAGCACCAAATTTTATTTGAAGATTGAATTGAACAATGCAATTTATGCTCTTTTAATTCATGTTTTCCCCAAATTTTAAAAGGGCATCAGTGATACTGGCCTTTAGATGCAATTCTATACATTATATAAGTTTAGTGTACTATACTTTAATGAAAATATATATTAGAAAAGCAGTTAGGTTCATCACTGAAAAGCTACAGCAATTTCTAGAATTTCAAACAGCTAGGTTTTTATTGGCTTGAAATTAAACACCATTTGCCTTCAAATAGAAAAGTTGTGACTTAGACTGAACTGCACTTGTGGTGCTCCCCCCAATTTTTACATTCTACAATCCACAAGCGATCAGTAAGGAAAATGTTTAAACTCTTTTTGAGAACAAAACTATTAATGCAAAGCTACAATTAATATTAATATGCAGAAGCACAAAATGTTAAGATGCTTATTGCTTGTTAATTGACTATTAAATACTACAATGTAATTTACAAGTGGCAATAAAATAAGCAATAAAAATAATAAGCTACCTATCGTTTGTCCAATATAATATTTGTTTTAAAAATCAGCATCCTAACTTTTGGGAAAATTTATCACTCCAATTTTTCAAAACAGTTTTGAAAGTAATTCAAAATCCCACATTTTGAGTTTTGATTATTGCTGTTATAAGCAATATAATTTGTTATATGTCATGAGACATTACATGATGAAGGCAAAATGGGGAAAAATCAGGATTTACTATTTCTGTTCTTAAATTATTGTGAATGTGTTTAATTGGCATGACCACTGCAAACTCCAATACCTTGCAATGAGTGGAGCTTATTGGAATACCCACATTTGAGGCTACAAGTACGGTTAGCGCACACATAACTTCAATGCAAAATCCACTGTGAAGAAATAAAAAGAGACAGATGGAGATTTTGTAGTGTAAAAGTGACACACAGGAAATCCCATGCCATGCATTCATCAGGAAAGTGGCAGGATGAAGGATGTAAAGTGTCAGAACCTCTGGACAAAGAAGAGTGCAGCAGATCAAAGTTCATGTGGCATGACCTACAGGAAAAAACACTGCTATTCAGAGCCAAATCTACCAACAGGCAGACTAAGGCAGCACCCCTTGGAATACCACTCAGGGAAAGCTTAATACAGACTTTTTTCATTTGCTGTATGAACAAGAGTCATTTAGACTTCCTGTATCAGGCCATAAAATGCCTCAGTCCTATTCTCATTACTAGATTTTTTTCCTTATATTTACATTTTTAAAATATAGATATAATTTTTATTTGGTACTCTTGTACAATTGCATAGCTATACAAAAACTGGGCAAAATAAGAATAGGAAGCACATTAGTTTCTGCATAAGATCCGTGAAATTAACAGGGCATGCAAAAACCCAATGACTGCCTTTTAAAGGAGTGTATAACTACATAAAATTGAATGGGGCTATGCATTTAGTTCTCAGAGAGTGATGGCAAGTTTAAAAATTCTCAACTGCATAATACGTGAAAGCAAATGAAACGTTTGAGAAGGGAAGTAAGACCTCCTATATTAAGTATTTCATAAAAATAAGAGAAGGAATGTCTCCTACATCCAATTTAAATTTCCTACTGTGGTATCATGCCATTATAAACTGATCTGAGCAGCAAGGTTAAAAAAAAAAGAATAATCCAGACCAGCCTGGCTGCAGTCACAGGGCAAAGGCATACCTTGCAGTGTGTAGTACTGACAGGAAGTCCAACATTGGAAGCTATCACAACTGTGAACGCCGAAGCCAACTCAATAGTGAATCCACTGCAGGAAGCATAAGAAAACACTTCACAGTCACTCTTTTTTAAAAAAAATCTTGATCTATCAGTCTGGGCTTATACCATGCAACATGCCAAAATCTTACCCGCATCCTCTTCAAATGCTTTCCTCCAATGTTTGGTCATTGAGTTATATTAAGAGAACAAGAAGCTGCTGGATAATGAAAACTGTATACACACACATACAACCAGATTAAATTAGTGAAGCAGCTTTCTGGTACTTGAAAACTAATCTACATTCCAAGAAATCAGGTTTAATTAGCAATTAGGTTAGCAGCAGAGGTCTAGTATGCATTAAAAGCAAATAAAACATGATCATGGATCTAGTTTTTAGTTTTGAGGAAGTTCATGGAAAACTGCTTTGATTTATGCTTTTTCTCTATGCTATTCAAGACACTGTCAGACTTTTCTACTCAACTAGACCTCAACAATTTAAACATATCATGTTAGTTTAAAGGCAAGATATTCAACTCAGTTCAAAAGCAAAAATCATTAGAGGCAAAGATGCTATGGCAAAATTTGTCAAAATAAGCATTTTCCACTCAACATGCATTTACCTTGATGGTGTGATAGGTGTGAGGTCTTTTCCCATTGTTTGGATCACTCTTCGCCCCCAGACCCAGAGGCCTACACAGATGCCAATACCTCCATACAGTAGCAGCCAAACAGGAGTAGGAGCATCTTGCGTTACATGACCCTGATCATATATAAGCCAGAGGGCAACCAAAGGGCCTATAGCATTGCTAGAGAAGAAAATATAACATCAAATCCTAAATACTTTGCTGAAATTGCCTACAGACCATCTTAATGTACATCAGACTAAACTCTTACGAAGAGCCATTTTTCTACAAGCATTAGCCTTGTGCTCTCTCCTTAATCTCCTTCAATGTTCTCAAATTAATTGTTGCCTCCCTGAACATAGCGGCCATGCTGTTATGTTGCTTTCTTTATCAGAGAATACCAAAATGACACTTTTGCACAACTCATGGGTGCTACTTGGTAAAAATCTAGAGCTAACATAGAGTCCAGCCATTAAAGCACTTCAGGGGTTGTTTATCATTAGTTTTATGATATTTATGTCCAGATGACCTCACTGACTATTTAATAGTTAGCACAGCTACATTGGCACCAAGTTAATTTGTAAGCTCAAATCCAACAGCTGGTTTGAAGCTCTAACTGGTCTCAAGTCTGGGTACCTCAGGTAATGTTTTCTCTGTTATGAATCTATGTATTTACCAAGGGGAGGTTGAAAGGGACCTTGTGTTATATTCATCCCTTATCCAAAGTTAGACTGGTGAAGAGAACAGAAAGCAGAAACTCTCCCTCCCTCTCCTCCTCCTCAGTGTGCTGCCTATTTGCATGGGCCATTTAAAAATTCATGGAATTCAAATAAGGTATAAAATACAGGAATCAGTACATATCAACTTGGAATACACAAGTGACACAAAAAATCCTGCAAATTTTATGAAAAGTAGTGTTGGACATTAGGGCTGTCCAATCTTAAAAATGATTCAGAAGCAGCATTTTGGACTTCGTACAAGCACGGTACCTTCCTGCTATTCATTGAACAGCTGGATTTCTGTGCAAGCCTGGAAAAAGTTGTGGTTGTTTTAAGGAGTCATCCAATGAATACACCAACCATCTACCATCCTGATATTACAAAAGATACATTGGATCCTGTTTATTTTTTCCTGAGACTGGTTGTAAAGCCTACTTAAAGACCGCAATTACAGTATTTCAAAAGCATTGTTATGATTTCATTGGGTTTATGACCCATGATTAAGATGAGATGAGGGATATTCAAAGATGATCTGAAGGAGGGAGAATCATACTCTTTTACTTTACACCCATTATTAACACACAGCAACTGAGAAATGTCTACTAATAATTTTGTCCTTTCACTGTACTAACAATTACAAGTATGCAAAGATTCTGAATTTGAAATGTTTGAAATGAATCCCAAACAAATCTGAAATGAGCTTGGAATAGAGTATTTGACATTTTAAATGGAGTATTTCAAGCTTCAAATGTTTCAATTTTAAAACATTTTGCATACTGCTAATAAAGATATACAGGTGAAACTCGAAAAATTAGAATATCGTGCAAATGTTCATTTATGTCAGTATGGCAACTCAAAAGGTGAAACCAATATATGAGATAGACGCATTACATGCAAAGCGAGATATGTCAAGCCTTACTTTGGTATAATTGTGATGATTATGGCGTACAGCTTATGAAAACCCCAAATTCACAATCTCAGAAAATTAGAATATTACATGACATCAATAACACAAGGATTGGAAATAGAACAATATCGGACCTCTGCAAAGTAGAAACATGTATATGTACTCAGTACTTGGTTTGGGCCCCTTTTGCGGCAATGACTGCCGCAATGCGGCGTGGCATGGATGCTATCAGCCTGTGGCACTGCTGAGGTGTTATGGAAGACCAGGATGCTTCAATAGCCGCCTTCAGCTCCGCTGCATTGTTCGGTCTCATGTCCCTCATCTTTCTCTTGGCAATGCCCCATAGATTCTCTATGGGGTTCAGGTCAGGCGACTTTGCTGGCCAATCAAGCACAGTAATCCCATGGTCATTGAACCAGGTTTTGGTACTTTTGGCAGTGTGGGCAGGTGCCACGTCCTGCTGGAAAATGAAGTCAGCATCCCCATAAAGCTCGTCTGCGGAAGGAAGCATGAAGTGCTCCAAAATCTCCTGGTAGATGGCTGCGTTGACCCTGGACTTAATGAAGCACAGTGGACCAACACCAGCAGATGACATGGCTCCCCAAATCGACACAGACTGTGGAAACTTCACACTGGACTTCAAGCATCGTGCATTGTGTGCCTCTCCATTCTTCCTCCAGACTCTGGGTCCTTGGTTCCCAACTGAGATGCAAAAGTTGCTCTCATCAGAAAAGAGGACTTTGGACCACTGGGCAACAGACCAGTTCTTTTTTTCTGCAGCCCAGGTAAGACGCTTCTGACGTTGTTTGTTGTTCAGGAGCGGCTTGACAAGAGGAATACGACATTTGAAGCCCATGTCCAGGATCCGTCTGTGTGTGGTGGCTCTTGATGCACTAACTCCAGCCTCAGTCCACTCCTTGTGAAAGTCCCCAACACTTTTGAATGGCCTTTTCCTGACAATCCTCTCCAGGCTGCGGTCATCCCTGCTGCTTGTGCACCTTTTTCTACCACACTTTTCCCTTCCACATAACCTTCTATTGATGTGCTTTGATACAGCACTTTGGGAACATCCAACGTCTTTTGCAATTACCTTTTGGGGCTTCCCCTCCTTATGGAGGGTGTCAATGATGGTTTTCTGCACAACTGTCAGGTCAGCAGTCTTTCCCATGCTTGTGATTCCTACTGAACCAGCCTGAGAGACCATTTAAAGGCTCAGGAACCCTTTGCAGGTGTTATGGATTCATTAGCTGATTAGAGTGGGACACTTTGAGCCTAGAATATTGAACCTTTTCACACTATTCTAATTTTCTGAGATTGTGAATTTGGGGTTTTCATAAGCTGTACGCCATAATCATCACAATTATACCAAAGTAAGGCTTGACATATCTCGCTTTGCATGTAATGCGTCTATCTCATATATTGGTTTCACCTTTTGAGTTGCCATACTGACATAAATGAATATTTGCACGATATTCTAATTTTTCGAGTTTCACCTGTATGTTACATTATGGAAAATAAATTTCCCAACCACAGTTTAATGTTTGGATATTTTTAAAGCAGAGAAACAAAGGTGAGGGAGAAGGGCAGGAGAAGAGAACAGAGACTTATTGAGATTGTTTTATTATATATATATATATATATATATATATATATATATATATATATATACACACACACACACACACACACACACACATACATACACACACACACACACACACACATATACATACACACACACACATATAGGGAGGGAGGGGAGGAGGAGGAGGAGGAGAGAGAGGGAGGGAGGGAGGGAGATCCATCCATCTATTTATTAGATTTATACCCTGGCTTTCATTCAGGACCTTAAGGCAGCATAAATAGTGCTTCCTCTCCTATTTTTCTTCACAACAACAAACCTGTGAGGTAGTTTGAGCTGAAAGAGAATAACTACTCCAAAGTCACCTGGTGAACTTCTGTGACTGAGGATGGACCAGAACCAGGATCTCCCTGCTCCTAATCCAACATCTTAATCATTGTTTTTATGTTGTATTTGAATGAATTTTTATCTTGTAAACCCCCCAGAGTTGTTTCATGAGATGGGAGGTGACAAAGTTGATGAATAAATAAAAAAAATTATTCACTCACTCACAGTATCACAGCAATGTTTTTTTCAGTTTCAGCAACTAGTTCAGTCTACCCAGAAAAACTATTAGCAGCACTTCGCTTTAGGAATGTGAGAGGAGCTAAAGCTCAACAATGTTCTTTTCAGTGTTTCTTTGGAACAGCGTTCTAGCAGACATCCAGTTGGCTCCTACCCTGAATGGCTTCCAGAAACTGCTCAAAACAGAGCTCTTCCATAGAGCATTTGGGCCTTGACCCCATCTTGATTTGGTTAATTTAACTTTATTCTGAGTCTTTCATTAGTTTGTTGAACTTTTATTTGTGGAGTCCTTGGGGTTCTCTGAGCTTGGTTCTTTTCTTGCAAACGTTTCATTACCCGGCTAGGTAACATCTTCAGTGCTAAAATGGGATGGGGTTTGCTCTCTATTTATGTGCTATGGCCTGCCTTGCCAGTGCTGGTGAGGGTGGGGGTTTTGTTTTGCTCCTCTGGTAGTTCTTTGATTAGCATATGTTTGCTGCTTGTTTGTGTGCCTGGTGGTAACCTTTGCTTATCTGGGTGATGATTGCTGGTGAGGCGATCTTCTGGTCTTTTGTCTCTTTTGAATTGTATGTAGATGCTGTTAATCTCTTGTATGGTTTTTATTGTATATTGTTTCTTACATATCTTATCTGTACCCCACCAAGAGTACTTAGGGATTTGGCAGTCGATAAATGTAATTAATAATAACCACCATCATCACCACCACCTTGCTGGACACATGTTACATCTTATAACATTACTTGGATATTTCTAGTTCCTGGCTGGAACTCTTTGTATTGTATTATTCCTTAATGAATAAAACATAATAAAATATATAACTCCAAATATGCACACAAATGAGAAATCTTTGCATGATGTAGTAACATATGCATAACCAAGACTGACTTGCAGTTTGCTCTAAGTGTAGACTTAAACTGTGATACTGAGGTCCTATAAGACACTAAACTCCAAAATAAAAGCTTGTAACAAGAACAGCAAATTGAAATCAAATCAAATCTTTTTGGGAAGTTTGGCAAAATGGTCCAAAATGTTTATATGGTCTATTAAAGACACCCTAGAACAGTACAAGCAAAAAAAGGAGTGTTTAATAAGGCATGGTCATGGAATGCTCATGCAGATTATATTAAAATAGTAACAATAGGAGCAACTATGATATTTTAAATACAAAAAGAAGCAAACTAATCAAATGTTTAAATTGTTTTGTAGGAAAATCATCCTGCAAATGCTGTTTGAAGCAAAAATTTGGGGGTGGAATGCATCAGATTTTTAGAAATTACAGAAAATCAGCTTTGCAAAAGATTATTGGGGTTTCCCACAGGAATGCCTGCCCACCTTCTATGAGCTGAATGGAGCTTACCTTCAATTTAAAATCATATTGCTTAACTTTTTACATCCCCACTTAGCTTTTTTAAACATATCTCTGTAAAAGAGTTAGGCAATGTGTGGATTCATTACTCCAGCAAAGTGGCTGAAAATTTACCTTATGTGAATTGTTGGGCAAGTATTAATTCTTAATACCAACTGTCCCTCTGAATTTAAGGAACCGTGACAGTTGAGTTATAATATGGACACTAGGAGGGATAAGAAACTTATGGTGACAACCTGGTTCAGCTAGACCATATAAGAACTAGATAGAGTGGTTAAGGGGATGGCCTAGAAACCAGGGGACTGTGAGTTCCCTTAGGCATGAAAGCCAGCTGGTTGACTTTGGGCCAGTCATTCTCTCTCAACCCAACCCACCTCACAAGGTTGTTGTTGTGGGGAAAATAAGAGGAGAAAGGAATATTAGGTATGTTTGCTGCCTTGAGTTATTTATAAAAAGGAAATCATCATCATCATCATCATCATCATCATCATCATCATCATCATCTAGCTAATATACTAGTGCTTCAAATTAGGATGCTTCAGAATTTTTTTTATGAGTAGCAGGACTCCTTTTGATTTTTGGATAATGTGGAAATTACCAAATTAGTTGTTAAACAGGAAGATCCTGCAATAAGTGAAAAAGATTTTATACCATCAGATCAATTCTATGAAGATGCCTCCTATTCTACTAGTAGATAAGTAAGCTTGGCTCCCAGTGACTGTATATTGGAAGTAATATGATTTGTCATTACTGCCTTCTAGGATGTTAGTTTTCTATATTTAAAAAAAAACCTACTACATAAAATTAGGTCAACTACATTGATATAAAAATAAAACCACTATAATTTCATTCTATTTTTCCCCCCATCTACCCATAAACCTGTATGATTTATCTAAGGAATAAGACACATTAGTGTTAAGAGATAGATTTTATATTGTAAAAAATGGGATATTAACCATTTATCTGTTAGTTTTGACAGCTTTAAGAGTTTTCAGCACAACATGACAACTTCCCAGCAGCTGATAGAGCCTAGTATGAATGCCTGCAGTCCATGAAACCAGTTTCTGAATAAACATGGACAGGACTATAACTAAATGTAGACATAAGATGACTATAAATCACAGCTTCTCCCCAAAATATTGATATGCAATATTTTTAACCAGGAGTGAATGAAAACATTTACATGGAAAAAAAGTATTTGGGGGAAAAAGGTTTCCTTCCAAAGATAAACATCACTTAAAAGATCTTTACAGTCTAATGGTATAAACAAGGACCACCCCTCCCCACTAAAACTAACAACAGAAGCAAAATGCTCCTAAATTGTGAAAATTGCTAAATGGTAAGAACATCCCTTTTGACAAGTGACTCTAAAACTATATGCAATTGCAAATAGGTCACAAGAACTGCATGCTATGCTTGTAATCCACTTAATAGCCAATGTAAAATTGGAAATTACCTATTAACAGGATTTCTATATATTCAATTTCCTGTGCATGGACAAAGTCCCATGCCTGCAATTTTCTACACAAACCATTATGGGCAATATTTCAGTATTTTATGCTAAGGGAGAACTGTTGAGTCTAGCTGTCATCTCCCCGCCCCTGCTAAAAAAGCATGACCCCGTCTTGTAAATGCAAGGATAGTTCCATAACAGCAATGAAGGTGCCTCTCAAGCGGTTTGTCACTGACAACTTATTATTGCAGAAACTCCAGCAAGTATCCACAAAATATAATCTGAGAGCTGCTATTCTATTTCTAAAGGAGGAGAGGAAATAATAAAGAAGCAGAAACTATAAAACACACACACATACATACACATAGTTAAAACAGAAACATTTCAATTTTGTAGCTGACTGGTCTCTTCAAGCCAGGATGCCTGATAATAAGCATCTGCTTTCCATCCTCCCTAGAATGAACAGCTATTCTAGCCTATCCTACATAATCTTGTTGACAGTTAAAAGGGATCCAAATGATATTATTTTCCTTTTATAACCCAGCTGGGTTTTACAATCACTAATTCTATTTTTCCCAAAAAAAATATTTGCAGAAGAAGGAAAGTACAGAATATTTTTGGATTAATAGCAACAGCAGGCCTCTATCTGGAACCACTCACAGACCAAAGCAAGGCAGGACAGACTCTTTGTTATGAGAATTCTGATGAATGTATTGGCTTAACAGATTTATATGCACATGCTGGGTTTTTTTTGCTGAGCATCCATTCCTTGGTTCATTCTCTCATGGTAGGATTGAGGCCCTTGTTTACTGGTGTATTTGTTTTTCATGCAAACAAGTAGAAACCACCACAAGAAATAGGTCAGAATTGACATAAAGTCACAGATAAAAGTATTTTAATAAGCACCTTAAATGTTTAAATAGTTGAGAGTTAGTATATTTCTGCAGAAGACAATAACACTTGTTATAAGAAGTCTCAACAACTGGAACCAATTAAGCACTCTGAAATTGCTATAATACAAGATACACGATGGTATCATTACCTACCTGACGTCATTGCCTCCATGAGCAAAAGACCCAAAGCAAGCTGTCAGGATTTGGAGGAAGTGAAAAAGCAGGTGGACCTCTGAGGAGTCCCGCTCATCTCTCTCTTCTTCTGCAGTATCTTCATTGGGATGATTAGGATCTACTAACTCAGATGCCAGTTTCATCTCCACACCTCCTTCCTCTGCTTCAATTTCTGCTTCGGCTACAGCATTGCAGTAGCTGGAGTAGCTGTCATAGCGAACCCTCTTTTTGGAATAAGATACTGTGTCTGCAACCAGCTTTTCACTATCTTCTGGGGTTGACATGTCAGCAGCCTTGAAGGAAGAATGCACAGGCATCCCACATATGGCAGCTGTGTAACAAGTGTAGCTATTGTTGCGCCGCAGTAACTTGTAGTTATTTTCTTGTGAAGGCCTATCTTCATTCCCTCTATCTAGATGTATTTTGTGCAGTAAGTCTTTGTACAATCCTGAGTCTTTGTGCACAGTGTGGTACACATGGATATCACTCTTCATGTGGCCATCAAAATTAAATGTGCCATTGGAAACAGGTGATTTCACCATACTGTGAGTCATTGAAAATGCCCTTCCTGAAATATTAGAGAAAAATATTATTTTCCAAAGAAAATTCAAGAGGTTTGCAACACTTATACTCTAGAAAATGTTGCTTCTTTATTTTCTATTTTTCACTAATCTTCAGTAGCCAGTGAAAATAGGACAATAAAAGCAATAAAAGCAGTAGAAACCATAGATCCTATTTACCCATTAGATCAGAATTAAAGTGCACTAAAAGTGCCAAGCCCCTATGTCCAACTGCAGGCTAAAATACAGGAAAGCAATGGAAAACATCCAGAACTGGATGGCCTCTGTCAAAGTTAAAAGGGAAGGAAGCTAAAATCAATACAGTAACACAAGAGTGGGGCAAGGATTCAGTATGTGCCCACTGAATTTTGCAAACAGTGGCACAGAATTTTGCAATGTTAGCCATGATGCAGGGACTATCACACTCTAATAGAACTTGCACATAGGCCAAGACTGGTCTATCAGGGCATTCCCCAACTAGGGGAAAAATAAGCCTAGCCCTTATATCTCTATAAAACAGGCAATGGAGAATGACATGCTCCCAATTTCTACCTCTCCCATGTCACAGGGACAAAGCCTTTATACTTGCCCTCCAATACAGCAGAGGGTAACACTTGGCATCTCAACAGTGTGAAAGCTAACTCAGCTAATCAATAGCAAATCATTCTGAAATGGAGAGGAGGGGGAAGACCGAGGCAGAGCATGTGTGCATGCTAGGCCCTTTCTCCTAGCTTGCGTGGCCAGCCACCAACTCCCTACTTCTTGGACTCCAGCAACTTTGTATGGGATGGCAGAAGGGGCTTTTTCAATTGGGCTGTTTTCACTGTATTTATACTTGCACTATTTACAACAAACGTTTGCTCCATCTTGTTCTTTTCACCTTCCCTTTGTAATTTGTCTTGACTTTACCATTATGTTCTAAGTTTGTGGATGGTGTCTGTATTCTTTCAAGCTACAATTCTAATGATGATGACGATGATAATAATGGCTGTATATTTTGATTCAACAATAAAGATGGTCTACTGTTAGTGTAGCCACAGGAATAATCCATATTTCTGTTCTGGATCTCTGAAAAAGATGAACTGTCCACAGACACAGGTTTGTAGTACTTAGAAGTAATAAAACAATAAAAGATTAGGAAGACTAAGAGAACAGAAATACATCGGCAAAATTAATTGAGAGATAAGGAATGGACTGCTTGCTTGTGTGGTACTGGGCAAAGCATAGATACAAGGAAGATGCAGAATTGTAGAAGTCTGGTGGAGGCTAGAGCTGTATATAAGCCTCACCACACAGAGGAGAAAAAAATACACAAAATTAATTGTATTACTTGTTACTAATTACTTGTATTAATTGTTAGTATATTACAAATTGGTTTTACTAAAATCTAAATAAATACGATAAACAGTAACTGACACAGATTAATGAACAAAAAAAGTAAAATATGATGTCTTTTTAAAAATAAATCTGTGGTGAGCACATACAATCCCTGAGAAAACCATGCTTTTTTATTCACTCTGCATGTTGGAAAGATTGGGATGGATGTTAAAGGGCCAGTGCATCTGTTGTGGACTGCTTTTTTACATCCATGGGAATAATTCAATATATGGCAGCCTGACACTACCACATAAAAAGTAGAGAAAGAATACATAAATTCTTGATTTCTCACCATATGGTACACGTGGATGGCTACCATTTGCTATATTTTCTGATACACCTGCCTCTTCTGTTCCACAGCTAGTCAGGGGAATAGTACTTTCATCACTTTCCTTTACACCAGGAAGTTCTTTAAAGACAGGCATATCCTCTTCTTGAATTTTGTCAAGGCTTTCATCAGATATTTTTGATAGTGCACTTTCCTTCTTTAAACGACCTAGATAAAACACAGGACTTTATAAAGAATAGTTCATTTACAGAACTGCCTTTCAGTGTCAACATGATTAATGTCCTTTAAAGAAACTGATTATAATGATATCATATTTTACCATTTTGTTAGGCAGACATAATCAGTTCATCTATAACTTATCACTAAGAAAACAGAAAACTTTTTTTAGCATAATAATTTATCTAGTTTGGAACAGTAAACTGTAATTTATGTTCTATTCTTCCTTCAGGGTATGTTATAAAGATGTAAAATATTTTTTGCCAGGACCAAAACATTCTGCAATTAGCTAAAAGCAATCTTGTATAAGTTAATTCTCTTTTACACACCATTTCGCTTTCTTGCATGTAATAAAATTACATTTGGGATCATGGCTTGTATGTAATTTTTAAAATGCAAGCAATAAAATACCACAGTCTTACAGTACTCAATAAACAAAATACTTATAGTGTATTATTAAAACATTACTGCAGTCTTCTAGAAATTCACATGTGGAAGACTTAAAACAAGATTATTTTAATCCATCATCCTATGAAAAAACATACTTGCTATTTTTCTTTTCATCCATGGACACACAAATATCCATACTAAGGCAGCAAACAGAACTGATACACCAACTGATATTAGTGCTATTGCCCACATAGGAAGCGTGATTCCTAGGACTGAAAAAAGGAGAAAATAAAATTATGTATTTCTTATGTATGTATCAGCTAAGTGCTATAGTGCTTTAAAGAGGATCTGGAATATTGCTTCAGAAATATAAGCCATTAAATCAGGAATTCAGAAACAGGAAATTAAGTCACTTTCTCTGTAACATAAGGATGTAAATACTGTTTTGCAAAAAAGGTTGATATTATTGTAAACATGTGAGCAGAACATTGCATCCCATCCCCCTTTTTTGGATTCAATGGAACAATTTGTTATGACAACTGAACTTATCAAAACTCATATTAACTGTAAAACTCCAACAATGTTAACTTGAACTAGATTTAATGTTTAACCTATCTTAGAAGATATAGCATTCTTGTACTCATTCCCCCCAAATAAAAAAGGATATATATAATTGTCATTTTTCAAGCCAAATATTGCAAGTACTGAGGCTCAATAGGGCCAAAGCTGAAATGTGAGAAATGTGCTCTAGGCATAAAGACCTCAAAAAAAATCAAGAACCTCTGTCACACCCAGGGAAATGAGGATTAATAGAAAACTGTTTATCCCAGAAAATGCCTATTTGGGCTTACATGCTTAAGGTACTACACAGAGCTTTCTCCTTGGCTCAGTTTAACGCTCTATGCTGAGCAGCAGTAGAGGGAAAGTCTGAAGCACTTCCATTTCAGAGCAAATATAGGTATGGGAACTAGCCCAGCATTTCCACACACTTACCTTGTAACTTCCCTTGTACTTAAGAGATTTGATAGGATACAGGTTTATCATCCCAGCATTACATCAGAATCTATTACAAAAGCCTATCCTATGTCACTGCTTATTGGTGTATGATATTCTACTTCTTCCCACTGTTCAGTTTAAGAAATTACTGACATTTTAATTTTATTTCTCTATATAATAGGATCATTGATCAAAATAAATAAAATAACAACAGCTTTTAAGTCCTGAGATATTTCAAGTGAGAATCTCAAATGCAAATGAGACAAATACATTATTTCAAGAAACGCATGATTCCACATTAAGCATTTATTTGATGAACTGCTGTTGTCTTTTGGGGGCTTTTCCAAAAACCTCTGCTTACAGATATTACCCCTTTTATAGAAATAAAAGCCAGCCTAAGTTAAGGTGGGTTTTTTTGTTTGTTTTTGAACAATTATTAAGAGTACAGAATCATATTCTAGATGTGTCAAAAGAGCAATATAATATTTTCAAAGTAGACTTCCATCTACTCACCTGGAGCACCTGTATACATTATGGAGAACACATTAATAGTTATTGTAGCAGCATAGAATACTGGAAGGGCACGAAGACCATTTGGTACAGGATCTTCCTACATTAAAAAAAAGTATCAGAATTTCTGAGATACAATTGATAAAATCAGATTTTTTTAAAAAAATAAATACATTCAAATCATCATGCTCTGAATATTTTTTAATACTAAAATTACTTCAGCCTGCTTAGTAAAACACTGCACTGATCAAAAGGTAATCTGTGGCTTCTGAATTGACATCACCCCAATGATTATAAGCTCAAAATGAGAATATACAATGCTGATCTGCTGTATGACTTAATTTTAAAATTATAGGAGGTAAATTTGACAGGTTCTGTTATCTCCCCTAAAAGAGGCAAATACTGCCAGACTTAGAATACACACAACTAACAGCTTGTTGCTAGGGAGACAATCTTATTTTGATATAGAAAAAAAAAAATATGATGGTTCCATTAGCCCAGGAGAATGGACACATACTTCATTTTATAGAATAGTAGTAGGATCTGAAGATCTGAATTATTTCCTCTGAAATAAATATAATCTATTCCTAATTTATCATTTTTTCTCCTATTTTCCTAGTTCAGCAACCCATTCAGGCTTAGGTAGATAGAAAATTATCTTGAATAGATATTACAAAGCATTAGAACAAGTTCTACAAGAATTCACCTCCCAAAGAGAAACAGAGGAGGAAGAATTATCAAGAGATGCTTGACCTCTTCATATCTCAAACAGACTACTAAACTACCAAGCAGTTTCAAAGCAAAACAGAAGTTTATGTTTGCTATTATTTATGATATAATTGCTGAAGGAGTGGTAGTTCAAAGAAGAACTGCTTCTTTGAGCTGCTTTCAAGAACTTCCACCCTACTAGCATGAATCATATTATCTGTTACTTCAAGCTAAGGATCAGCTGCTAAGATACCATCTTTCTTTGTAATGTTTTAACTTCAGTAGTGCGCCCTCCAATTTCAAGGAAATATTTAAATCCTACAGTGAAGTTCTTCACTTTTCACTTTGTATTTTCCCTTACATAAATTATAAGTCTTGCTAGGGAGCAGGAAAGATCTTACTATCAACATTTTTCAACTGCACATACCAAAATATCTATAGTTTAGTGTGTCAGAAGTAAGAGACAGTGAACCTTGGACTTTTATGTTCCCTACCTCCTCTCATTTTTTGACACAACTGTAAAGAGACCAGAAGTGTGTCTACTTTCATTTTTATTATCTGTAGCTTAGCACGAGATCTACAGCTGGTTTTCTTATACTTCCTTTAACTGGCACCAAGGATGTATGGGGAAGGGTAAATGGAAGTGAAGATGTGAATGAAAGGGTGGGAGACTGCCTGGGCATTTGGAACAGCCAATAGAGAAGAATAGGAAGACATGAATGGGAGGGAGAAATAAAACTTCATGATCAATGGGGATAAAGAACCAAACAGAAGTTCCCATGCTTTCCTATTTGCATTGGGGAAAGATCCAGTCCAAAGAAGAATCATATATACTTCGTTATCTTTTCTTTCACCTGTTTTCACTCTTATTTCCAAATGCAAACAAGATGGTCACCCAAGTGCTGATATTCTTAACTCAATCTGTTAAAACCTAGTGATTTACCCCCCCTACAAGACTTTAAAAAATGTTTTCATTTTTCTTCAGAATTAGAGAGAATAATGAACCATATTTTTTACCCATTTATTAAACATAACACTTTTATTATTTGATTTCCATTTAAAAAATTGTCATGGGGTTCTGATTAAACAATATACATTTTTCAAGGTCAACATAAGATAGCAACTCGAGTCCATTTTATAAATAAAATTAGAACAATTATGGTTTCCATCCCAGGCTGTTATGGAAGATTAGTTTATATATTGAAAACACTCATATCAAATATATATATTTACATCTGGGGACAGATGTTTCTCTGTGTACAGTATGCATTACACACAATAAGGAAGGATTCTTCTGAGAGGAGGCTGAGCCACACATTATTAGACAGGTCAGTGAGCTCTGCCCACTATAGTAGCCTGAATAGAAAAAAACCATCCATAGATAGATAGATAGATAGATAGATAGATAGATAGATAGATAGCATAACTGTACTTGCAGTGTCTGGGAGAGGTGGGATAGTGAATTATACACATTTTATTATACAAATTACAGATGCTCAAATGTCAGACAAATCTTCAGAAATTAACAGATACTGCTTGTGTTCCATTCTAATTTACATATTCCATTTTCATTTTATATTACTGGTATCATGGTTTTAATACAATTTCATTATTTTTTGTTCTGTTCTTGGGAATCACATAGGGTATACAAGTACTGTAAAATAAACATAAACATCCCTTAAATGTAGTGCCTTTATGGCAAAGAATGCCTTTAAGAGTGTCTGATGGGAATAGCATTTGTTATAGTATCAACAGTACTAACCTTATTTAAGATGAAAAATCTGATCAAGAGAAAGAGCGCACCAGACATCATACCAGATAGTAGTGGGGAGATAAACCAGGAAGCAACTGAATTTAAAAAAAATACTACATTCAATAATTGGCAAAGTCCCATCCAATGTGAAATTTCACCAAATAACGTTTATGTTATCTTCCTAGTAATTGTTCAAATAGACTCAGAGTTATTTGGGGGGAAAAAAAAAAAAGTATCATACAGCCAAAGTAAACATGGTTAAATCCAACTGATTTCAACAGAGATGTTATATGTCTACTTATATTAAGTAAATTTATATTTAAATATACTCTTAAATAAGCTCTTTTGTAATTCCCAAATTTCATCAGGAATTTACTATTCTGTGCTCTCATTTTGATTGAACAGTAAAGGTTCCTTAGTTTTTCCGTGCATTAAAATGCCCGCCTTACATTTTTGAGCTTTTTCCATCTAGCTTCCACTCTTTAGAATCAACACAAGAATCTGATCTCTTTAAGTTTAAAAAGGTCTTAAAATGAAAAAAAACCCTCTGTATATAATGTGTATACACGTATATGTGTGTGTGTGGGTGTATAATGGTTCATCTTCTAGTATAAGGAATGTCATATATTGAAAATTAATTAAATAAAAGTAACTACTACTGAAGTTTATAAATACTGAATTTATAGTTTAAACTTTTAAATAGCCTTTTAAAAATAACAATATACTTTGTAGGAATATAAACATAATAAGATTCTGTTGAACGTAGTATGAAACCAATATGCATATCCGTAACTCTGGTCTACCTCGACTAATTCTACAAAATTCAATTGGTTGAGGAAGTAGAGCAACATATAGTACTTCAGTAATACAATAATTCCTACTGACCATTTTACTAGACAACTAACCTGAAAAGTTTCTATAGCTTAATACAATTGTAAGAATGCTTTATTTTTTAATACAGATATATAACACTACAAATAAAAGCATTCGTATTACAAATACAAACTGTGGTATGAAATTCAGGTCCCATGACATCTGAAATGGCATTTCAATTTGTAAATGACTTTTTTTGTCATAACTAACTCTGAGACTGCACCAATCATTAGAACAAAAATGCATAGTATGCCTCAAGCACTCTTCTTCTCCCTTCCCTTCAGAGAGGGCTTAATATAGTTCTAACAGGTTCAATCTAGCTTGCTTTAGCCTAATGCATTATGGATACATAAACCTTCAATTATCAGAATTCCTGTGCATTTCTGGCTATGCTGCTTGGACATTCTGATTCTTGTAGATTAATCTAATGAAACTATAGTTTACAGTTATGTCTCAACTGACAAACAGTAGCACTCCTGACAAAACATGACAACTCACAGTTTGCACACATTATCTGAATATAGCTATCACATAAAAGCATAGTAAAATTCTTCAAAGCACTTTTTAAAATTTACTGCATGTTATACATAAAAGAGAATGTCATTTACCAATCTTGACAAGTTCCATCCACTGGACTCCTTGTGTGCCAATTGCAACTAACGAGAAACCAATAGTAGAACCCACAATACAGTGAGTTCCAGATATTGGAAGCTTCAAAAATGATGCTATCAGCTGCCAAACAGCAGATCCTAAAATGTAAAGGTGTAAGAAAAACAATAATAATCATTCTTTTTAAAGAATATTCATCCCAACTTGTAAATATCCCAACAGCATATACTTCATCACAGAACATTTCTGAAAAGAATTAGAGAGCTCAAGAACCCGTTTTGTTTAATGCCATTTCTGTTCATCTTTGTGTTGCACAATGCACTTTCGGAATACTGCATGGCTTCACCTTAATGTGCTTGTGCTGTATTTATATGCTATGCTAATTTGCCACTGTTCTTTACAACAGTTTGATAATTCATGTTCCATTACATATGAAACTTTACACCTCTGCAAGATACAAAATAGGATATTTTAACATTCTGGAATACCAGAATTCTAAGGTACCCATATAGCCTTGCAAAGGCAGGAAGAAACTCCTTTCAAAGGGTCAGTAGTTAATAAGTAAAATTACAGGATGCTACCAATTCAATTGTAAATGATTTGCTCTCTACTGATTTCAGTTCAAATATTCTCCATCAATTCATTTCTGTAGTATAATGAAAGATCTTCAGGTTAGCAAATATTCTTATATCGTCATGGATCTTTTACTGATCCACTTTTATCAGTGCATGCACTTAGTAATGTTAAACAACTAACTACATTTATTTCTTTTGTTCAGGTAGTTCCATCCTCAAATATGAGATTCTAATGACTGTGCAACCTACACTATTTTCAGTAACCCATCAGTGTCTACCATTTCAGAAGTATCTGATAGAGTTCCAGACACATCATATTTCAGAAAGACCTAGTATCTCATTCATTGCTGTAGAAAGACAGAGAGTTTAACATTAAAAATGGCTCAGTTTGTTTTATACAACTAACTATCAATTCTAGACAGTTAAAAATTCATATTTCTTTACCATGGTGCAATTACTTCAACAGTTCAGCCAACCAAGCAGATATTACAAGATAATTGTTGGATGAAGTGTATAAGGCAGAAGCTAAGAAACATGTAAATAACCTAAAACGGAAATAATCTTGATGGGCAGATCATAACGATTCCATCAAATTTCTCCTTGTAATAAGAGCGTGTTTTTTTTATTGAAATAATTGCTACATTAGGAAATGTATATACTGCTAAATATTTACAAGCAGTAGTAGCATAACAAATTCACAAAAGAATTTCCAATGATTAGTATGTAACCTGTCATGGACAATGCTGCAAACCTATCCAAAATGAGAAGAACTTTAAAAGAAAGTGAACAAGTTTCACCAAATTGTGCATGTTGCAGTGTTCATTTAATGCAGTCTAGCAAAAGAAACAAAGGATGAATGAAGTACAAATTACAAAGTACTTCTGCAATAACTAGTTTACAAGAGCTGTTGTAAAGAGAATAAGGGTAATAAAATTAACTCTCCCACACATTAGCAGACTGGAGTACTATTCTGAAGGTAGCTGGTGAACGAAACTGTGAAAAAATTGATGAAACTGTGAAAGACAAAATCCTCAGAGTGACACAAAAGGGGAATACTGAGTATTTGATAATAATCCTAAAACTCGTTTCTCTGGAATGGAATCAACTTCAGAAACACAAATATTTCCAATGCTGTTGAAGTATGGAAGAATGGAGCATAGTCTTGAAAAAATTTAGAGCATTTTTAGAGTACAACTAAAGTCATTTAAAAATGAATAGAACAAGCACTATTTCTATCTCATTTTCTTTCCTATGTTCTCAATCATTTCCAACAATCATCTTTCCATTATACAAATGATAATAAATGTCAGGGAAAAGCATGATCTATTCAAGATCTTATCCTATTTCTTATTTTTATGTATAATATTTTAGGTCATTTGTTTCATTATTTGGAACTGTACATAGCTCTGGTGACTGACCACAAAAAAGATCTGATTTGCTGATTGCCACTGAAGAAATAAGCAGGACTACTGGCAACGTTTTAAAGTCACACCAAGCATTTAAGCTGTACAGGCATGAAAGAGGACGGCAGGCACTATAGTAAGCAAGAGAGAGGAAGGAATCCCATGGGCCAGTAAAAAAATATTTATGTGGCACAACACATTTCAGAAAATATTATTTTTCCATCTGTCCTTCCGGAATGTCTATGAACTAATTGACTGGCATGCTCAGCAAAAGCAAATGGTAGAAGCAAAACCTGACTAAATAATTGTTTTATATGACAAATATATCTTAAAACTAAAATCTACATTGCTCTAAAAGTACTGAACAATGCTCACATCTTTTATCAAAAAAGCGCCCAGGTTTCACTCATAAATTTCTTCAGAGTGGTTTGTCAATTATTATCTACATGCCATTTGTATCAACCAAGCTGAGCAAGAATTTATTACTTTAAAAGTAATAAAACAATAATGACATTTCCCACCCAAAAAGGTCATTCTATTCTGCTTTAAAGTAATCCATTAGCATAATGTACAACTCTTTTATGAATTCAGCAAGTAAAACACATGACTTATGGCATTATCTTCCTAAACAAATTAGTTTTCTAACTCTAGCACAACCCCTCACTCCCAAAGTTTAAAACCAAGACATCTGTTTTGTAATTTATGGTCCTTGATGGACTTATTTTAGGCTAACAATAAACTAACACAGCAATTGGGATGCCTTCTGGAAGTGAAAATACTTGGATGAAATGGTTTAAAAGTTCATTTGACAGCCACAGAACTTAAATGAAATACATTTGATAAGACAAAATTTTAACTGTAGCCTATTCTTATACAAATACATTAAAGGTGAATGGAAATTCTTGCTTCAGTTCTAATGAAACATACACATTATATATTAACAAAAGTACAGGACAGCAAGACAAACCCAGCATTCCAATGTTAACTAAGCCACAATTTGCATTCAAATATCCTTGCAGACCTTATATATAGGCCTACACTTTAATCCCTCATAAAATGGAGAGAGGAAGGAATGCACCCATCATAAATGAGCTTGGTCAGGGTGACACAATATTTTAAGCAGACCACATTGCTCTGACATTCATCTAAAATTAGATTGTTATTTGACCAGATAACTGATTAAACATTTTTAACCAATCAACTTATTTTAAAGAACCTTAATTTTTAGCATTTATTTGCAACTGCACAGAAGGTTCCATCTCTTATAAAAAGATAATGAAAATTAACACAACTACAAACAATAAAAAGTTTTTTTTTATGATGACAATGAAGTCAGGAAGCAATGAGATGTTTATTTTTCTATCCATACAGATTTCTGCAGAGTTAAGAAACAGGGAGTATCCCTCCCATTTTTGTTTTCATGATCAAGTATGATACAATTTAAGAGCATTTTTATCCTCAACATTTTGTCTTAAGTTTAAATATTCATATCAACTAGTAACTCAAAATATAGTACTTGACAGTTTGGTTAATTAAGATTCCAATCCTCCTCTCAAACCAAAAAAGGAATATCTACATTTTATTTATTTATTTTTTGGGGTTATCTGCCTTCAATGCTCATTCCTCAGTGAGAGACAAAGGCAGCATTCAAAACAAATATATTCTGGAAGTTCTCTCCTATGTACACTTCAAGTGGGAGGGAGAAACAATGCAAACAGCAGAGCATAATGCAAGGTCAGAGTTGTAGACGGCCCCAGGACAAGCAAATCAGGATCCCAAGAATATCTTCCTGCCCTCAGTCTCAGAATGGATCCCAGCAAATGTTTTGAAATGTCATCCCTTGTGGGCAAGCTGATCTGCTCACTAGAAGCAGAGGGCTATGTTCTCTTAGTAAGATCAAATCTCTTTCTACCAGCTCATACTTGCATTGTCGTATGGGGAAGAAAATAGGAGCAGTCTTTTGTGTGGCTTCTTCTCTTTCCCAAGCTTCAGTGCAAAGAAGGGAAATTACTGTCTCTCCCATAAATCCTTACTATGTTCCAGAAGAACAGGAAACACTGGTTGTAAGCAAAAATAGAAGTAGACTAATATAATAAGCCAAGCTAGTATTTGGGGAATGTTTTCTTTCATGTAAAAATTCATAAATTTGCAAATACACCTCTAAGTCACCAATATTTTTTAAATATACTGCGGTGCTACATAATGTCATATTGTCCTAACAATATCATCTTTAAAAACCTATATAATCTTGTAATTAACTGTATTGTTATATATTACTAGTTTTAATAGTTTTAGAATCTCATATAGTATACTGAAGTAGGAAATAACAAGAATCCTTAATAAGAACCAATTATATTTCAAACCTTTTAATCTTAATAAGGATTGGGAAATGGCAATGGGTCTGAGTTCCTTCTCTAATATCTTACTACAGTTAACTATAGTTAATGTTAATCTGGCTCTAAATCAGCTTCAAACTGTGATCTGAATCTATGGGTAAAAGGAAGCTATAAAATTAACTTCTATTAAAGTTGGTTCCAATAAACAACTAAAAGGCATCTGTCCAGGGAAGAGGAGGCAGAACCTAATTCCAGGGCTGCTCTTGACTTCTCAGTAACAAGTCCCCCAATCTCTATAATAGGAAATGTGCAGATAGAGAAATGTGAATAACTATATGCAAGCTATTACATTACTTTTGCTAAGAGGATTATAACAACTTTTAATTGTTTGAAGAAAATAATTAAATATTTAGAAAACCAAGGTTACTTACCAACCATTGCACTCACTTCTCCAGCCATAAGTAGACGTGTTGAGTTGTCATACAAGTTCACATCAATGATACCTTTACGAATAGTTTCACCTACTTTTGCTCCCAGCAATACTGAACCAGTAGTTTCAAAAATTGAAGCAAGGATGCAGGCCTGGCGCAAAGTAACTACACCAGAACCCACAGCAGTACCAAAAGAATTGGCAACATCATTTGCTCCAACTGAAAATGCTAAGATAAAAGCAATGATAAAACCCACAATGACCATCCACAGATATTCTTCCAATGCCATTTTTTCTCCAAGAGCTCTTGTAGATAGGATTCCCGTTTAAAACTATTTAAATTAGATAAAGCTGGAGGGTAGTGAGACAGATTAAAAAAGCAGATTTTGTGCACACAATGAGTCCTCTCTGGAAAGTGCTGTGTAGTACTGGAGCGTGAAGAAACTGCTAACTGGTGATTTTCAAGCAACTGTCAATACTGTTTGTTTGGCTCAATTCAGTCACCAGCGAAACCCATTCCATATTTTGCTTCAGTAGTTTTACAGCTGTAGTGATCTCTCCTACAAAAAAAAAGACAAAAAAAAAAAAACCAGAATCAAACACTACTTAATTATAACTAAGAGAATCTAGAAGGACATATGATACATCAGTGAATACAGATCTGACACTGCCTTTAAACCAGAACAAGTCTTGTGCCTACACAACCCCTCCTTCCCTTTATCAAAAGCTTATAAATAAAAAATCTGAGAATGAAAGGGAAAGAGGAAGCACAAAACTTGCTCAAGTAGCATCTAAACACTGTTTGACACTGCCTTTAAACCAGAACTGGTCCACCATTTCATTTCTTCATAAATTATGGAAAAATAAGTCACAAAATAGATTAAATTAGAAGATGAGCACAAGAAAAAGATAAAAACAAATAGCCATGTGTTATTTCTATGAAACAGACATGTTAGAATATTTGATGGCTGCACTGTAGGATTTTATTCTCAGAAGAAACAATATTGCCCCCAAAAAGGCCTAAGCATTATTTGAGGAAGACTGAGGAAAAAATATGAAGAGAGAATGGTACCTGTTTAGTATATAATTAAATGTGCTATTTATGTTTTATACAGAGCCTTTCTGCCACATGGTGCACAAAACGATTTTCAAGAAAGATTACATAAAATAAAATTCAAGACTGAATAACCCAGGTACAAAATAATTTACTATCTGCACTTGTTACCTGCAAAGATTCCAGGAATCAGAACAGATAGATAATTGTTTTGCTTCTAGTATTTAAGTATTTGGATGCTGAATGAAACAACAGGTAACACTAAAACTATGTATCTAGTATTCTTTTCAAACATGAAACCTACTGGTTTTGTTCATCATAGACCTTTCTGTTCAAACAGTACTTCCAAATGATTTTGGAATGCAACCATAATATTTTTGGTCATTTATCAACAATATATGGTATCCAATATAAGGTATTTTCAGACAATAATGAAACCTTGAAAAACCAACTTACGTAAATCCTACTTGGTAAATGTAGTTTAGAGTTGCAAATGTTATAAATTGTTGCTGAGTTGAGGATGGCCTCAGCAGCAATTTACAACATTTGCAACTTTTTTTTTAAAACTCAGTGTAATTCTCAATAAGTCTGAGGTTAGTCAAATTTTAAATAATTGCATTTAAACTTATTAAACCAACACTTTCTATTTTGTGTACTACCATTCATACTTCTATCACAGATCTATTTTTCCCTGGCTGAGATTAATAATAAAGTAAAACTATGCATTCATAAACCTGACTGCCCCAGTGACTTGTTTGCTGTAGCAAACATCCTTTCAAGCTCATGAGACCCCTGTTCCTACCAGAGTTTTTTCGACAGTAAGACAATTTTTTTTTTACCATCCATATAAGTTCTGTCTTCATTTAATTTTTAAAAAGCCAAGTTATCTAGCGCATAATAAAAAAGAATTGAAATAGTATCCCAGCAGCAAGCCTTAGAAAGGCAAAGAAAGCTGACAAATTCTCCTGTCCTGAAAAGGCCTGGAACACTGACCCTGTTCTAAAAAGCATAAGAGAAAGGACAGGATGTTGCTCTATCACCGTAGCCAACTAAATGCACTGACTGTGATTAGCCAAAAAGGAACAAGAATATGCCCAATATAAAAAGAAGTATCTTAAGTGTAAAAAGTAAAGTCTCCAAATCAAATTCAACTCCCAGCAATTCCATGGGCAGAAGCTGTTTATCACTAACTTCTGGTTTTCTTTTGTTTTTGTTTTAACTTCCCAGTATAGCTAGCAGCCCTCAGTTTCACTGTCGTGTCCCATATAAGTCCTACCTAGGTCTGATCCTCCTTAGGTTTCTATGATCAGCTAAAGAAATTCCATAAATCTGACTTAAGAGATCCATATCCATTACAATCTGACTACTGTAAATAATACTGTCCACTGTGGTCAGTAATACAATGGTTACTCAAAAGGCCAGAGACCTTGGAAAAGCCATCCAGAAGCATGTATTAAGCCCAGGGAGGTGGGAAAGACTCAAACAGGGTCCCTCCTGGCTCCCTGGGATATAAGAGGAAGGAAAATTAAAACACAGGCAGACTTGCAAGATTCTCTTATTGCAGCCTATCTCAAGTACGGGTAAGCCTTGTTTAACGTCCACTCGTTCAGTGACTATTCAAAGTTACAACAGCACTGAATGAGGGGGCACTTAGGACGTGTCCTCATAGTTGCAGCTGTCACAGTGTCCCGTGGTCATGTGATCGCCATTTTCAAGCTTTACTGCCAGCTTCTGACAAGCAAAGTCAATGGGGAAGCCGGCAGGAAGTTGCAAATGGCAATCACAGGACTGTGGGACACTGTGACCCTGCAGGATTCGCCTAACAACTGCAACTGGGACTGCCAGAACTGCCATTGTAAGTTGGTGCAGTCACATGACATTGCGTCTTATGACCGTGTTGCTTAGTGATGGAATTCCTGGTCCCAATTACTGTTGGTAAGCAAGGACTACCTGTACAGTTATAGTCTCTCTGTGGGGTCAGTCGCCTGACCTGGTCTACTTCATATGGCTGATAAGAAGGAACATTAGAAACTGGAAAAATCAGCTGATATGCTAAGCCTGCCAGTGTGCCAGACATTTAGAAAAGAGATGGAAAAGAATAAAAATACTGTCTATATGAATTTACCAGACAGTCAACTTGATAAAGCAGCTGTGATTTTAATGCAACTCATTATAGCTGCCACATCTTTGTGGATGAGGCAATGAAACAAAGTAAGTGAAGTTGTATCAGGCACATAAGCAACGCTGGGGGGGAGGAGTTGAAGGATTTTCCTTTAAAAACTTTGTTAATCTTACCTGGGCCCTACAACAGTGTTTTTTTAAAAATTCCTGCCTCAAAATAGTGGGAAATTATACCCCTCATTTTCTGCAAGAATATTGCCAAAATTCAAAGGCACAGTCCAATGTAGTTCCAATAGCTGCCAAAAAAAAGGTTTAGATCTAAAGGTTGCTCACACTGATTTAGGCAAACACTACTCACCAACAGCAGGAAAATCATATTACCTATAAGATAACAAAGACCAAATGAGATGGCACTCAGAAAAAAGATTCTCAATGCTAACATGCAGGTAGGTACACACAAGAAAAAAATACTCTTAAGATAAAAATAGTTGGTAAGTGAAAGTACAAAGAAGTTTAGTACACTAGTTTTAAGTTATAACAAACATGAAGTAGTTTTCAAAGGAGCAACATATCAGGTTAGCCAACTCAAACAGTAAGATCATCATTGTCTAACTGCTCTTCATGATCTTTGTTGAACATAACAGGTAGAGCTCTTGGCTTCCCTCCAAAGCAAATCTAAGTTCACAAAGGATTGGGAGGAAAAGAGCAATAATCAGAAGAGAGGAATTCCAGGGACATGAGTCGGCCCATGCCCAGGATTAAGAGGAAGGAAGGTCCAAGAGATCTCTAACAAAATGCTGACAGCCTGCATTAAACAGAAAAATTGTGTGAATGCCTCAGTATGTGGTAATTTCTAAGAAATAATCATCCCAAAGAAAGATTTGATAAGTAGGCAAGAGGAAACAGAAGACTTCAGGAACTCTCATTCCAAATCTTTATTCCTATTTTGGAGGAAGTTTTTCATTCTCCCCTCCCTGTATCCTTCTCATTGACTGCTCCTTTTCTTATGTAGAAGAAAAACACTTGGAAGATGCTCCAAAACAAGAGAAGTGATATAAACACAGTGAATCTCAGCATATCCTTTTTCTTATTTGTTGATGCAATATCAATGCTCTTTGGCCAGAAAATAAATAAAAAAAAATAATGAATAAAGCAAAAATTACATTTGAAGATGTGCTGCCTCTAAACAGCACAATAGAAGAGGCTTGGCAGAAATCTGCAATTAAGTTTGTATAATAGGTTTTAAGGTTGCAAAAATCATAACCTTATTCCCTGGTATGTGTCATGGGAACAAAAGTAGCTGCTATAGTACATTAAAACCAACAAACCTGAAGCATTACTGTGTCAGTGTAAGACATTTATAGCATACTTTGACAGGAGCATGGCACAATATGCATGTTCAGAGGCTTGGGTGCCTGGCACAACAAAAAAAGGTGAAGACAGTTTGATGTATTTATTTTGGTCTTTGACTACTTTAAAGTGTAAAACAGAAGACGCAAAATTAATCCAGTGATTTTATATCTATACTACTAAATGTTAATAGTCTTAAATACATTTACCATAAAATAACTAATTTTTTAAAATTTGTTCAATCATGTCCAATTCTTGGAGACTTGGCTAGAGACGTCCCTGCAGTTTTCTTGGCAAGTTTTTTTTTTTTCAGAAGTGGTAAAATAACTAATACTGTAAACTAAATCTATAACCTAATCTAAAAACTAATGATTTCAAGTTAAGTATGTTAAAAACTGCATAAGCTTTATATTATAAAAAACTAAGATCAATAGAATCGAGACCTATAAAGGAATGAATCAGTAATGTTAAGATCTGGGAATTGCTTTAAAGTTTACTGAATTTAGATTAAATAATTAAAAAAGAAACTGGCCCTAGTTCTAGTGCTACTCTAGGGTAGTATGTAATCAAGTTAAAATAATAACTTACTTTTAAAAAGTTTGCAATAACAACATCAGTTACTGTGATCAAAATGCAAATATATCATGGATTTCTAGTCCAATCAACTCTTACTTGATATAAATCCCCACTGCATTTTTTGCTGCACAGAATTTAGTTACAATATAAGTAATAGAAAAGTCATTTTCCAAAAGTAATAAAGGGTATAAAAGTGGTTTGTACAGCCTGGTATCCTTATGAGTACGGGATGAATGAGTTGAAATGTCAGTGTTTCTGGACAGCATGTTCCATATTTTCTATGGAACACTTCTATGGAATTTTGGCTATTATCATATGGAGAGAAATAGTCTGTAAATGGGATCCACCTATACTTTCCTTCTAGCACAGCTAAGGAGAGGGTGCTGAAATTCAGGTACTGTGTTAGATATGAAGCAAATACTACTTTATATTTAAAACTTTTGCTAATGGGAAAATTTGGAGTTCTTGCCAGTTCAAATTGGTGCTCTACATCCATTATAACTTGTTTTACAGAAACTCTTTTTTTGTGTATTTATCTCCAAGTCAGTCCTCCATGGACAAGTCCATGCTCAAAGTCACCTGGCTGGCTTCTGTTCCTGAGAAAGAATTAAAACTCAGTCTCCCAGCTTCTAAACCAGCACTTTTAACCAATACACCAAACTGGCTCTAGCCTGGTCATATGTCTTTACAGACAGCTGTGGAGAAGGAAAAAAAAAGTGGTGAACTTACCCACCGTCCAAAACTGGAATCACCATTTGTGCAAGTGCAGGATGTCACTAGAAAAATGATCAAGCGCTCACATAATCATACAACTATGATTATCTTGGGTACCAAACATGAACTAACAACGGATATATTTTTGCATTTAAATGTGAATGCCATGATATATGGAAAGTCCCAGAAGGCTCGTGAAAATACATTACCAGAATCCTAACACTTAAAAATAACAATAGCAAAACCAAAAACAATAGCAGACAAATATGTCCCCAAAGTTTTTGCTCTAAATTCATTCTCCAAACCCCTGCATGAAATTAAAGTTTTAACTGCTTTTTTGGAAAATGAGAAAAAAACCCTCACCTAGTAAGTTTAGTTGTTGAGAAAGCTCTAAAGAAAAGACAAGACATTACAAGCCTTCCTGTCCCCAGCTCCTTCTTTCTATCAGCCCAGCATTCTAAAATAAGAAGAGAGATATCACTCAGTGAAAAACTTACGCACTACATGTATATCTTCCCTAGTTAAAATTTCTAACATCTCAGGTAACAATGTGATTCAGATCTATGTGTGTGATCCTTGAGTATTACTGGCAATCACTAGACAAGAGTTGGGGAACCTATAGCCTTCCAGATGTTCCTGGTAATTCAAGCAGCCTTCATTAGTGATTAATGTTGTTTAATGCTGCATTGCTTTTTGCAGTTCCTACTTCAGTTTTCCTTTACATCAAGGGCAACAGTGAAAGTAATTTCACACTGATCCCACCTATGGAGGGATAACGAAATGGAGTATTAAGCACTTGTATCCATTTCCTCATGACACAGCTGCTTGTCCATAGATGCTAAGTATGTCCATGAAAGATATAATTGGAAATTTAATGGATACTATTTGGGTGGACATCACTGTTGATGTATTTAGTCACTGAACTGCAAAATGATGGAGTTGCATCCATCCAGGTTTTGAAAGCAGCTTCCAGATAGTTTCTGGATTTTCTTTTACATTTGTGTCATGGGGCTTACAGTTATTTTATGAGAATGGGTGCACAGTTATCCAGATAATAGATGAACTTTAATGAGTGATAAAATGAACTTTACTCAGCAAAGTTTGTATAGCAGGCAGCAATTCATCCTGATCAAGTATTAATCAAAAGAAAAATAAAGCGGTTAACAAAAGGTCTGAATGCTTTGCAATGGGTTATTTAACCTGTATTTAGTTTATGGACTGGTTCAAGATCCCCATCAATTTCACAGCTGAATAGGAATTAAACCCTGGTCTCTCTAATCATTACTGTATGCTTGCTTTCTATGTAAAGCTGTATTATAAAATATATTCCCCACTATTCATATTGTAGGAACACAAAGATGTGTGTTCAGGGGTCAAACATTTATTAAGAAAGAAGATTAAAACAGAAGTTCCAGTTAAGTAAACTACAGTGTTTTGGTGGATCCAGGTAATATATTCCTTATTCTGACAGCTATCACAAAACCATTTCACACAGGATTCCTTCTATTAACATTTTCTGGCAGTTTCAAGTTAAGAGACAGAGCCAAACTGATATATCTTATTTGTGCAAAGGGCCTTTCAACTGAGCACTGCTGCTGTTACTGACAATGCACAATTGAACGTCAGCATGTTATTCCTTGTATTGCAATGCAGTTATAAAAGGTACTGATATGTACCTTATGGTTCTTATTTATATACTTTGTGCCATATATTTGTATAAAGACATGAATGGATATGTATGAAAGATGGAATATATGAGTACCTCTCAAAATGGACCACAGAGCCAGAAAAAAAATCTGTTCTGGATGATTCAACTTCAAAGAAAACACAGCAAGATACAATCAACCCTCTTTATGACCCACAGTGACATTAATCTGAAATGGCACTTCTACCAGTTTGCTGTCATAATATTTTGCTACTGAACTGTTCAGAGTTTTTTGTACCATTTTGTTGGTGTTATGGATTTAAATATGTGCTTTACTAATCTCAACTTTAGAACATATTGGTCTTATGACAACTTATCAGGGAGCAGCAGGCATACACGGTGACCTTTTTAGCCTTCTAGAGAAGCACCACTTTTCAACACTGCTTCCATAATCATTGAAGTTTCACATTTTATAACAAAGAATATGTTATGAAATGTGAGATATGAAGATATAAAATATAACAAATATATATGCACACATGGGGGAGGGGAGAGAGAGGGGGAGAGATACCAAATTATAATAAAAATAAATGACACAAAATGAATTCCCTCTCCATTTAAAATTAACCCAATTTATAAGATACTTATTTAACAAAATGGTAAAAAATGTCCTTTCTACCTTCAGTGCCAAGACTTGCTATCATTTAAATTCTGAGAGTGTTAACTTCTAGCACAAATTTTAAATCTAGAAAATACTTGCTAAGGCTTGAAATTATTAACTGCAGACAGCCATTCAGTTGAAATTTTCCAAGCCTCCAAATAAACCACCTTGTGTAATATATGCTGTTAAGTAGTAAAACTATAAGTACAGTAACCTATATATCCTACTTAACTATTTCAAGAAAATCTCAAGTGTCTTGAACTGCAGTCATAGCAAATATATAATAAAACACAGGAATTTTTACTCATTGGGGGAAAATCTATTACTTCAACTTCATGCAAATAAGCGTGGGGAAAAAGTTTAGTAGAATATATGCAATTTGAAGTTTAATAAATGAGTTATTATCTTCTTCAGATTCTGGAAGGTTTTCAACATTTATTGACAATAAACCCAAAGACTAAATTATTTCAGCTTCTACTAATCAGGACTCTTGCATCATACATCATACACAGTACAATTTCAGTCTTTAACTCATCTCTGCTCTCTCCTTCAACAAAATGTCTGCCCTAATACTCTCTTAGTTCTTGCTTACATTCATTCTCTCATGCATCTGAAATCTTCAAAAGAAAAATTAAATAAATGTCTGTTATGTCTCATAACTTTATCACATCCTCACCATCATACTCCCACAGTGCTGTACCTCCATGATTCAGTTCACCTCTATTAACTGAACTGCTCTCTTATCTTTTGATATTTTGTTGAGAATCCAATAGAAGAGGATATATGTAGCTCAGGGTTGAATTGTGGAATCCTTGGTGCTCTCTGAGCTTGGTTGTTTGCTTGCAGACATTTCATTACCCAACTAGGTAACATCATCAGTGCTGCTGAGAATTTCCACCCTACCTGCCTTTCCTTCCTTAGGACTTTGAGGGATACAACAGTGGTTGCCCTGTCCCTTTTTCCTCTTCCTCCAGCACTCTCTTCAATCTCATCTCACAAGCTGAGTAGCCTGTTTATTTATTAAATTTATATGCTATCCATCTTCCCCAAAGGGTGACTCTGGGTGGCTCACAATTAAAATGTTGTCCTCATCTAACACTTCAGCACATCCACTTCATTTTTATGTCCTACCAATTCCATCTCCCATTCCCATAAGCCTTCTTTCTTCTTTTCCTCTCCACACTACTTTTCTCATCACTGTGTCTTCAGTCTTATTCTAAGATAGCACCATTTTCCACATTCTCAAAATAATATTTCTTGAACCATTTTCTCTCTCCAGCTACTGGCCAATTTCTCTTTTAGTCCTTCTTGCCTTCTAAAATTTTGCCTAAACAAAACAACTCATTGCTACAAAATATTATTCCAATATCCTTATCCCACAGTCCTCCCCTGCCTCTCCTTCCTCTTATTTCAAACTGCAGATTACAAACTGATTTTGGCCAGGTACGTATCTGGTCCTGATATTATTTCCATGTTTTTGAAAACCTTACAGAGAGTTCACATCAATTATGTCTCATTAACCATTATAAAAATCAGACATGTTTTTCAGGTTTGTTACCATGTTATTGGAACATTATTGTAAGATTCCACATACATTCTTGTCTACCCAGTTCCTCCCAATAAAGTTTATACAGCAATCATCATAATTTGGCTTCATGAAAAAACACAAACATTTAGCTAAGTATATTTACAGTTAGACAGGTGAATAAAAAAAGAGTTACTAATATATTTATTTCTATTACAATCAGCCAGCCAAAATCCTTTACAGATTTAAATAAAAGAAAGGTGGGGGAAGTATTTTCCTACCAGGAACACTGGCTCTAAGTTAAATAAAACTGCTAAACATGGAGACTTTATACAACTTCACAGACCAATTTCCCTTCTTTCCCCCCTCCTTCTGCTTGGATTATAAACTTTCAGGTACAGACTTGGCTTTTTAATACTTCATAAAGCACTACATTTTAAGCACTATTCAGACAAATAACAATCTTTAAGATTGGAGAACATTAAGCAGGTGCCAGGTCTCAGTAGTTTTAGGGAAAAAATACAGCTACCAAATTAAAGATTCCTTTTCAGTAAATGGATACATGTTTTTTTCTAGAAATTTAGGAAATGTAAAATTTTAGCCAGGCAACCCAGAGTTGATTTTATCTTTTCAACCATCCAGATGGCATAGCTGAGACAAAGACAGTATCAGAGGTAAAGGTGTTCAGTCAAGCAGGATATTTATAAAGCCAAGTTCACAATTCATGGAAGGGCTGTTTATTGGCAGTAAATACTGTACCCAAAAGGAAATCAGCAACTACAGAGAGAATGTGATGGTTATCCTTAAGTTTTATCTGACAGAATTCAGGGCAAATCCTGCTGAGTTTATGGAGTTTGCTTACATGAGGCAGATTAATGACTATAAGTGCTTTGCAAGATTTTAAAGAGAGATTTGTTCCATCATGCCCACACAGAAATTCCATGATGGAGAATTCCAGTCCCTTCAATATAAGCACTTACATTAAAAGAGCAGGGACTTTTATCCCAAGAAAAATGAAGCAGCATCTAAACATTTGAATATTATTAATGACAGTTGAATTATCTAGGGACAAGTACTGCCAATCAATAAATGCTATTTTGTCCTAATTTTTACTTTATAGTAACAACTGTTACCTCTGTATAATTGCTGTTAAGTATCCACTGAAAAGGATTTTCAGTAATTTTTGTTACTTAGAAGTAAAGAAGCAGGCATAACCATAAACTCTCATAAACATTATTTTTAACATAAACATTAGTTTAATTTCCCCCACTACTAAAGAACAAAATCACAGAGTTATTTAAAATTTAACAGACCATGCCATTGCAGGCAGGACATTTAAACTAGTTATAAGCAAATTACATCCCTATATGGTTCTAACTTTACATACACAAATGCTGTAATAAGAATGAGAAAAGATTTATATCCCAGGAAGTAAAAGATACCTTAACAACTCTAAAATAATTTATTTAAAAATAAAATAAAATAAAATAAAATAAAATAAAAATAAAGTTTTCTTTACATAACAAATCATGATTTGCTTACACATCCTTATATAGCTTGTTTAATTGCAAGCCATCATGCAGGATAATATATATATTATAGTCCAAAACTTCTTGCTCACATCTGTCACATTCAACTATATAGTAGAATGCCTTGATTTCTTAGCTGCCCAGGAACTTTCATCTTGCACTAGACAATAAGACAACCATTCTCTTTCAATATACATTTTTC
Organism: Liasis olivaceus; assembly: GCA_030867105.1. NCBI lineage: Eukaryota > Metazoa > Chordata > Lepidosauria > Squamata > Pythonidae > Liasis > Liasis olivaceus. The sequence continues at coordinate 66,522,051 of CM061351.1, forward strand.
AACTTACAGAGAGAAAAGACAAAGTATTCTGTCCCAATTTGGCAATTCATGAGATTAACACATCAGCATTTACCAGAAAAAAAGACCGTACTATATTTAAAGAAACTTAACATTTGTCACAACTCAAAACATAGAATTGTATTTTTTAGAGTTTTTTCCCCCTTATTATTAAGGAAATTAATTAAGAAGAACTTAAAACATTTTTTGCCCGGAGGCACATTTCATCCCCATCATAAAACTGGGATCATGCAAGAGACTTAAGTTTTTTATTCTTTTCTAATTCAGTAAAAAAGAAATGCATGTATTTTATAAGGTATTAATTCATTTTGTTAAAAAAGAAAAATACTTATAAACTCACTCGGTACTTCTAAGTTGTTTCAAAGAGATTGCAAGGTAATTCTTTCAGCAACTATGCCTTGCTAGTCACAAATACATTCCTAATGTCTAAAATAGATACCCTATCATATTCAGCAGTCACACCTCAGGAGCAGAGATCACAAGCAAAGTGAAATGTCCTATAACTTACAGAGTAACTCCAGATAAAACTCACTGACAGAACTGCAAAGCAAGACAAGGCTCCTAAGTATCAACCAGGGTTTATACTCAAGGTAAAAATATGCCTCCTCTTAGCAGGTTATTTTAAATAGGGTGGGTACTTAAAGCACAGCATAACGTCATGATTACACTAGTTATGCCAATTTAATTTAATTTAAAAGAGTTCCTGTTAATCTGCCTCCCTCCTCCGAATGAATACAAGGGACAATTTATTTTAATTCTGGGCTATATTTTAAGATCTCCTTTTCACACTTATTATCTTCATAATATTTGGCATTACTCATCCCAATTTTAGTACTAGATGCAAAACATATACACATATAAATAAATAAAACTGCCAGGGAAAGACTTCACAAAAAATCCTTAACTATAGTAACAGTATCAGAATAGCTGAAATAGGAAAAAAGAAAAAGAAAAAAAATTACATTGTACTTAAATGCTGTCTGAATTTCTAATACAAGCTGGAATTCTAGCAATTGAAAGCAATTTTTAGCTATTCCCATAAATAATTTTTCAAATTAAGTATTTTAGCCAATTCAAATAGTTTTAAAATGCAGATGAAATCTTATAAAATGTCAAACTCCATAGAATAGGCAATTACCTTATGACCTTAAGATGCATGACAAAAACTCTTCTATGTTGTTAAATTAAGCTGTTTATCATTTGACTTAAGAACTTTCATGAACAGCACTCAGCAATTTTAAGAGATTTGTTGTTGTGAGGATAGTTTAGCTACCACCACATCCATGTTTAGTGCACATTGCATGTTATAACATGATTTTAACTGAAGCACCTTCTTTATTCAAAATTAAAATGACAACTCAAAGGATGCACACAACTGCAAGTCAGAGCACATATAATGGTACAGACAGAACAAAAAATTAATCTTTTGTTCTTTTTGGTTTCAGTCTAGATGTACTCATCTGCACGTGGAAAGTTTCTTCTCTTTCATGATATTGTTTTACACTTTTTAATACAGCTCTGCATAGGAATATTGAAACCCACAAGCAAGGAAATACCAATGTTCTTCAACATCTTCAGAACTAAGATCCTGTTTTAACACTATTGATAATATGGAATCTGTACCTGAATTGTGTAACTACTTATCTAGATTTTTTGCTTTTACTTCATTCCCATCAATGTCTACAGTAATATCAAACCAATGCATAGATCGGAGCATACTCTCAATCACATCTGTATTTAGGAGAAGTGAAAAGTGACCATTATCATGCTCATACCACTTTTTGGTGAAATCTGGTTTCATGGCATCAGTCACTCCCTGCAGAAACCAGGCCCTATTAAGAGTTATCAGCCTCAATCAATGGGGAGGCTGTGGGAGACAAAACAGCTCAGAAGACATGTTGGAACACATCACTGCAGTCAATGCATGGTAGTGAAGCCTGTGATGAAGCCTTACTTTGCTTATTCTACTGCATCCTCAAGTAATCCCCTCATACAGTTTATATGAAGCTTGTTATTATATATGCTAATAATCATTGTTTTGGAGCCCCTGAATATCTGCTGCGACAAGTTTTTAAGGATTTCGAGAATAAAATTCCTCGCCTTCATGCCACATTCAATGCATCCTCTGGTATCATCTATGTTGAGATATCCGGTGTACCATCGAAGATTAAGCTGTGAGGGTATGTTTCTGGACTTAGGCATGCTACTTGTAAGGATCCAGGAAAAGAATGAATGTACTATTGTTCAGTAGTGCGGTCCTAACAGCCTAGAAAAAGGAAGGGGTCTCTTATTGTTGAAGAATTTATTCTGAATTCAGGAGAATATTAACTAAAGTTCCCTTTTGGGGGGGCACCTTGACTAAGAAGGGGAGAATAGTGCAGATATTTTTAGAGAACACCATAGCTTGCTTGTTTTAAAACTGGTTCCAAACCTCATTTTGATCACATATATCTTACTTAGCTGTCTCTTTTGAGGGAGAGACAGAATGATTCTGCTTGTACTTTCAGTTGTATTGTTCTTTTACGCTGTTCAATAGGTTTTGGACCTGGAGCACATTTAGAGCATTTCCATTTCTACTTGAAGAACAGCACCAGAAAGTAACATTGGGTAATGGAACTCTGCTTTCTAGCAGCTATGTTGGCTAATACCACAGGCTATTATTTTGTCCTCCATATATTTAACGTGTATATGAAGTTGCTAGAGATTATATTTAGGAGTTTAAGGACAAGGACTTACACAGACAACACCCAGCTCTTTCCCTGTGACATCTAAAGCAGGAAAGGCCATTGATTATTTCTGTTCTACCCTGGACTGCATTCCCTTAGAAAAAATAGGTAAGTTTTTTAGAGGTGAGCCAGAGTTCATTATTGTTATTAGAGTTACAAGTGACCTTTGCATGAACACTTATTACTAGCTTCATTTCAGTATACCAAATATGGTATTTCCTAGACAGTGATAGCATATCACTCTAATATTGTGTTTATAGACTGCAGAAGAGCATTTTATGCAGTTACCTTTGTGCTAATCCAGAAACTGCAGCTATTAATAATGCTGAGGCACTCAGCCATATATATAATTCATTCTGTTAAACTGCCACCCTTAGCTCCTGAACAAAAGATCAGATACAGTATAAATCTAATACATCAAATACACTATATATTAGCTATCGAGCCAAGTTCAACACATTAGCTATTTAGCCAAGTTCAAGATCATCTTGGTAGCATAAAAATACTCAACAAATAACTAACAATCACCTTCCCAATGCAGATCTGTACAATTGTTGAAAAGGTATTACAGCTTATAAAGTGGCAATTACTCAAAATATGAAACTTCTCTGAGGTGGTGACTGCTAGGAAGCACCAATTGTGGTGTGTTTTAGAGCCCTGTTTAAACCATTTTGTTCACCCTGTTCTTCCTCTACCCCCCAACCCAGTTTTGATTTTAAATAAGTCAATATTTTAACTGTTGCAATTCCCTAACCTAACCCTAATTTTCTATTTTGTTAATACTGGGGTTTGGATATATAACAGTGGTGTAGAACCTGCAGTTTGAGAGTTGAAAATGGACCCCAAACCTTTGCACTTCCCTCCTAAGCAACCATTAGTTCTGCCACTGCTTTTTTTCTGGATTTTTATTAAACTTTCTAGTCTAGCCTACAGTCCTATTGTTTCTTCAAGGTCTCTTATCCAAGCATTAACATCTGATTCCGCTTAACTTTTAAGATCATTCAAGGTCAGTTAGGTGCTGCCATCTAGCAGGCTTCACATTAATATTGTCTTTTTATAAAGGATGTAGCAAGGCTGCTGGCAGCCTTGCCTTAGTGTTGTAAATTTTATGTGAAGATCAAAACTTTGTCAAAAAGACTGGTAACTGGTGACTAGTTTATTAGATTACACTCCTACAAATTTTGGATATAAGCCTGTCAAGAATTAGAAACAATTGTACAAACTTTCCTTTACCACCATTAAGCCCTCTAAATAAAGTCATCTTCTCACTTAAAGAGTGGGAAAGCCCAGCCCTGATTCTAAATTCCCACAAGCCTCAACTCACCCATCAAGTCATTAAATCCAGTGATTGAGCCAACAAGCACAAAAGACTATGTTACTGGGGGGCGGGGGGGGGGGGGGACATTTGTTTGGTTTGAAAGGATGCATTTAATTCTAACCCAATCAAGATAACCTCTAGTCACATGAATCTTTTAGTCCTTTAATAGCTGTATTGTAGAAAGACTCCAAAATGTTCCCACAGACAATAGATAAAGGGTTGGCTTAATCCTTAAAATTACTACATGTACAGGCAAAATAAAAACAAACGCTTGTATCAAAACGTAAACAAGGCATGGAAATATGTCAGAAGTTTATCATTAACACAGACACCATGACATGGGAAAATATGACTGACACACATCTTCCAGTAATACAGCATAAAACTGATTTATAACTACAAGATATAAACAAAAGTAGGGATTTAAGATCCACACAAAAGCAGTGATTTAAAATTGGTATCTTCAACAGATATATCACTACACTCTAGAAACAGTTTAAAAGCAACTACTGTCACAACACATTTTTATTTTAAATAACCCATTATGTTTGAGAGCAGTGCTAAAGCTTATCTACCTTCAAAAAAAACATATGAAGACAATGATCACGAAAGAAGTATCTATAGTTAATGTCATACCAGAATAGTTGAGATAAGAAAAAACAGTTTATAAGAAATACATTTTAAAGGATTGGTTATCTCTTAACTGCTCTTTTGAAGAGGAAAAGAACATTATAAGAAAAGAATCACAGGATCCCTCTTCCTCTGCCCATGTGTCTTTAGTCTGAGGTGGTACTTGAAGAGTCAGATAATAGTTCTCAGGGGTCAGGATTTGGCCCTGAGACCTGTTATCCCTATGTTACATCAATCTATTTTGGATTACAGATACAGTAAGGAACAGATTCATTTGGCCCCAACCCTTTCAGCATTTTGTAAGTGTTTGAAGACCTGGATGTTCCTTTGGTCATGGGGCCTGCAGATGGATGAATAGAGTAGTTGCGCTCTCAAACAATGCAACAAGCGCATTGGAAGCAGGCTCATATTGATACTCAGAAAATTCAGAGTTAAAGTATCAGCATGTAACTTGTTAACGAATTAGCATGGACCATCTCAATACTCAAGCAGTGGATCAAACACAACCTGTCAGCCAGTAGGGACATCTTACTATTTCCCTTTCCGCTGCCTGCTACAGAGAGAGAGAGAAAGGGTGGGGAGGAAAGAAATTCAAAAAGTGGCACTTTTCCTAAATATAACAAAGCAAATAAGTATGATTAAAAATGATTAGACTATTTAGCACCAACTGTCAGACCCACTTGGTAGACCATATAAAAAAAATCAACTTGACTGGTAGACTAGAACTATACTTTATTCAGACAGGCTATATTAACAGAATCTTGCAAGTCTCTAATCGTGCTGTGCCTCCCTTCCTTATATCCCAGTGAATGAGAGAGGTATTTGCCTGAGCTGCTTCCAAATATTATCTTACTTACCAGGGCTTAAAGAATGCTTCATCTCTCTTTGCCTAGGTAATGGTTCTTGCATATTTCAAGGCCATCTTACTCTCTACACCAACACAGTTGACCAGGGATATTACACTTTTTTTTTCTTGAAGGAGGTTGCATTACAGTTGGAGTTGATATATCTTATCACCTGATTCATTTGGCCCCAACCCTTTCAGCATTTTGTAAGTGTTTGAAGACCTGGATGTTCCTTTGGTCATGGGGCCTGCAGATGGATGAATAGAGTAGTTGCACTCTCTCAACCTAACCAATGTGATAGGATAAAATGGAAGAGGAATAATCATGTATACTCCTCTTAACTCCCTTGAAGAAAATGTGATAGCAATGTAAGATATGAATAAGATAAATCAGAAATTTGAGGCAAAGCATTTGCAGTTGAGTCGAGTTTTCAAACCAGAGAAATCAGGCTTCCAGAGTAATTCTTAGGTTGTCAAAAGCAGAAGTAGTTCTTTGTTTTTAGCTGGGTCTAAATTTAATGTACCAACTGTAGCATTATATGTTCTTTGAGATTATTTTTCACTAAAATTTTACTCATTACTGCACTATGTCTTCATTTAAAATAGGCAGTAAACAGATGCCAAGCATACAATCCTCAGCAGTATTGTGTAAAGTCATCAATTGTTGAATACAGGTAGTCCTTACTTAGCGACCACAATTGGGACTAAGTGATGTGGTCGCTAAGCAAAACATCACGCGACTGCAACAGGCTTACAACCTCACTTCCACTGTGGTTGTTAAGCGAATCACCACAGGTTGTTAAGCAAGACATTACATGACAGTGACTTGCAATTTTACTGCTGGCTTCTCCACTGACTCTGTCAGAAGCCAGTTGCAAAGCTCACAAATGGCAATCACATGACTGCAGGACACTGTGACAGTCATAAATGCCTGCCGGTTGCGAAGTGCCTGAATATTGTTCACGTAACTATGGGGAGGCTGTGATAGTCATAAATGCGAGGACTGGTCATAAAGTTAACTTTTAGCACCATTGTAATTTCAAACGGTCGCTAAACAGGGCAGTTGTTAAGCAAGGTCTGCCTGTACATGAATTACCTCAAAATACATACTACCATTTATATCTTTCACTAAATTTGGGTTCTTGACAAGGGCCATCCTTCAAAGTTTAGATCAGCATGGCGCAATACTGACGATTAGAAAATAGCCACAAATAAGGGGAAGATCACCTGAGGACAAGACTTGTACACATTTGCTAAACTAATATTTAGTATAATGTGCAACAGAGCCACACATTTATTCTTGAATATTTATTCATATTACTGTACAAAATTAAACACACAAAAGAGAAAGCAGTTACCCTCTTATGTAAAGATGTTAAGTTGGAGTTTTCCAAAATAGTTCAAGTTTATCATTAAAATATTTAATAAGCAAAGAATGATGTCTAGAGAATCTGTCAAAGAAAAGTAAAACCCACTTAATCAAACAGATAAAAGGATGTATCTTCCCAGAGTTAACACTTCTTGAATTTGACATGGACTTCAATCTAAAACCACCAATGGTATGATAAATGTATTAGTTTAAGATAATATAAGAAACAGATTTTGTTTTGACTAATTTACACAATTATACCACTAAAATTTTAGTCTCACAATTAATAAGAATACATCAAAGTTCCAGCTAAAACAAAAGGCCTAAGAGATACCTAGAGCATTGCTGGCGGAAGACAAGGAGCAAAGACGACTGAACACAAGCTAGAGCCACTATTAGGGCCTACCTTGTGGCAGTAAGGGCAGCAAAACGTAATTATTTCTCTGCCCTTATTGTGTCTGCAGAAAGTCGTCCAGCGACCCTATTCCGAGTGACTTGGTCCCTCCTAGGAGGGAATAATACTGAAGTTCACCTACAGGGTCACTGTGAGAAATATGACAGACATCTAGCAGATAAAATCACCTGCATTTGCTCTATGTTGGAACATGCCCTTGCGGCAGATCCACTGGAGGTCACAGGGGCTTAATCTGGCTTGGTTATCTGGGGGGAGTTTGAGCCCATTGAGCCTGAGGAAGTGGACAGGGCCCTCACAGATGCTACCTCAGCCACTTGTATGTTAGATCTGTACCCCTCCTGGCTTGTTAAAGCTGCACAGGAGGGAACGCGTGATTAGGTCTGGGTGGTGTTTAATTCCTCTTTGAGAGAGGGGGTGGTTCTGCCAACTCTTAAGGAGGAGGTGGTACGGCCCCTCCTCAAGGGTCCATCTCTTGACCCAACTAACCTGGACAGTTTTTGTCCAGTTTCCAACCTCCCCTTTTTAGGGAAGGTGGTGGAGAGAGTGGTAGTGTGGCAGTTGCAGAGGACTCTGGTTGAAGCAGATTATCTGGACCCCTTTCAGTCAGGGTTCAGGCCGAGGTTTAGAACAGAAATGGCATTGATTGCACTCTTGAATGACCTCTAGTGAGAGCAGGATGGGGGTAGTACATCCATCCTTGCTCTTCTTGACCTCTCAGCGGCATTCAATACCATCGATCATGGTATCCATGGTATGTCCCAATTCTCAGATCAAAATAATTTTCACGTTTGGCATTAAACAGACCTTTCAAAAATAATATTGATGGCCATCTATTATAATTTCTTTTTCAGATAGATTCAGAGACATCTATATTATGATCACCAATTTCTTTGCTTTAACTGTGTTCTATGCTGTCTTTATAGGGTTTAACCCAAAAGACAGTTTATATGTTGTTTAAATAAATAAACATGTGGGATGTGGCTGAGAAATTACAAAGCTTAGCAAAAAAAGGCAGTGGTGGGGGCAAGCATGGTGATCAGAAATGTATACTTTCCATGGTTACACATCATACTTTTTAGAACTCAGGGATACTATGTTCGTTAATTACACTTCAAGCCCAAAATTAAAAGTTTTGAATTTCCATATCTATTTTACAGGGCCCTACAGAATAGCGTCTAGGTAGATCAAACCAAAAAATGATTTGAATTAAAAATTTTCCAAACCAAAATTATATTCATTACTTCTTACTGGGTCTCAAGAATGTCTAATTCTTAAAATTACTACCATGAATTCTGTGGATGGTTGATTAAAAATGTTTAACAAAGAGAAAAGTTTACTCTTACTGAGGTTTCAGAAACACATAACATTCAAACATACAAAACTATGTACTTCCTCTCCATAAAAATTCAATCAATCCAAGTATATATAAAAAGCTACATGCTTAAACATTTTATGCAACCTCATAATATAGGCTGGTGTTCATCTTTTTCCTTTGTTACCCGCATTCAAGAAATCATTACAGCTGATTATGATGTTCAACATAATGGCCAGGCTTCCATGCAAACAAATTTGGAGATCATCTTGGATTACCAGGAGCAAACTGCATGCTGATATGTACTGCCAATCTAGACCTGTTTGACTCTTCCCACTAGCACAATAAATTAAATCAGCCAGAACTTAAAGTCGATTGTATTGCCCAAACCAAGAATCCTCACTTGATATTCCCAAACAAGCCAGGATTTGTACATCAAGAACAAAAATGCAACAATGCAGGAGCCCCAGTTAAGATAGAATAAGTTTTTCATTTTCTCTTAGTCAACCACAGAAGTAAGAGTAGCCAAGTCAACATAACATACTGTGTTTCACAACCTTTACCTCATTCACGGGAAACCAGGTTTTTCCAAAATCTTGGCTTTGGATTGTATACAAGTATGCTTGTATAGTGTTGGCTGGAATTACAGATACAGCAAAAATGTGAATGTTATACATTTATATAGTTAGCAAGATTGAACACTGCAGCATTCTTGTGCTACTGCATAACTTATTTGTTCTTACTGTTATGTTACTGTAAGCTGACTGAAGCTCTTCACAGCTGTTTAATTCATAGAAAGACATGTGAGACAAGCTCTATAAATACTATGACATGGAACCCTTAACAACATGCATCCTTCTTACACAGGATCTCAAAACTGACACCCTACACTCTTGGTCAGAAGTCCACAGCAACTGCTATTTTAGGGAAAACACTAGTGACATTTCAGTCAACAGCTTGTCCGCATAGCAGATCATTCTCTCTGAAACTCTTAAGTAGCAGTACTAAGTAACAATTGATTACTTCAGTAGCTGCTACCAGGTGGCTTAGCGTAAACATTTATATACTTTGTTCAATCGCCTCAGATATGCATCTTTCCAGGAACATAGAAGAATAGTTTAATGTAATCTTGACATTACAGAGCCACGATCTAGTTCACAGCTCACTCTTCTGTGCACTATTATATGTGAATTGCATAAATGGAGCTCATATGCTTATTTACAGAATTATAACCCATATTGTTACTAATTTATGTGCAGGAAAATTTAAAAAAAAAAAACCCAGAAGGCAGCAGTGACCAGCAACTTTATTCTACTGCCAAGAAAACTACAGGTAGTCCTCAACTTACAACTACAGTTGGGACCAGAACTTCCATTGCTAAATGATGTGGTCATTAGGTGAAACATTATGTGACCGCACCGCTTAGCGATGGCAGTTCCAGTATTCCCAACTGCAATTGTTAGGCCAGGACAGCACTGTTAGGCAAGTACCTCATGCTTCTCCTGCCTTGCTGCGCTTGACTTTGCTTCAACTCCCTCCACCTGCCTATCTCACCCTCCCTCTGCCCTTTTGGCCACCGGCTGCATTCTTTGGCAGCAGCAGCAGCACTGGGATTAAATTAGAGGACCTGGGCCTTCAGCAGTCTCAGCTGGCTGCCACTGCCCCCAGGCCTCTACTTCAGTTCCAGCACAGCCAGCACCGCTGCTGAGTGCTGCCTCAAGCCCCACATCATGGCCAGCCACCACAGCGCAAAGCCCTGCACTCCACAGGCCCTGCCGTGCCCAGCTGACCTTCACCGGCTTCCTCCTGCTGATAAAGCACACCCAGCTTGCCTTATGTGAGGCAGCTTCGGGCTGCGCAAGTTCTTCTTCCCAAGGCCACTCACACCATTCTCCAAACAGTGCACCCTGTTCCCACAATGCTTCAGAAAACCTTTGGAAAGATTCTGAGGTCTTCCAAGGCATCGTGAGAAGTAAAAGAACTGGCACATTACATATTGGAATGCTGATTGTATGCTAAATATAGGATTGTTATTTTCATTCCGTGATGATATGAAAAATTGGAATGCTGAAAGTAAATTAAATTTCCTCTTACAAGTACCAACTAGTTTGTGAGACATTGGGTTGCTTTCTTTGCAGTTAAGGCAGACAGGTTAAGGGGAAAAGGGAGAGTGGAATCTGCCTGACATGATGAATTGTGTAATGCATAAACTTTACAGGAGTTTCACTAGGACTATTAAAGTTTTTATTCTACTTTGTTAACCATTTTAACATGGTTAAAATATGTCACATATGTTAAAAGACTTTAGATCTAAATTTTAAAGTTTGTAACTTATTATTCAAATCTGAAGTGGAAAAAATATTCAGAGAACACATGGGCAAAAACATCACTTCCGCTGGCATCTCCTTAAATCTATTGTTTTCTTGGATCTGCCAAAAAAAGATGAGTTTCTTTAACAAGCTGCCAACAGTTGTAACAACACATCCCTCCATGTTTCCCTTCCAAATTTAGATCACTGCACAGTAATAGAAGCCCTATTTGCATTGATTTTAATATTGGACATACACATATACTTTTATACCTGCATAAGAAAACACATCACTAAATGTGAATAGCTACTGTACACAAAGAGGCATTGACCCTGTTTTCAATATTTGAAAAATATATTTGAGATTTAAATAATTTAACAGGACATGGTTGTTATTGTTAAATAATTATCACTTACTAATTATTAAATTAAATTACATTATTAAATTAAATATTAGTAAATAATATTACTAATTAGATGGGGACTTTGTAAAATCATGAGAAACAGCATAATAAATCTAATGAACTGTAATCATCTTCACTGTAAGCAACCAATCAAGATACAGTTAAGTGTACCATATCAACATTTCTGTAATTACTGTACTTGAACTGTTAAAAGCCAGCACATTAAAAGTGCATAAAACAATATTTTATCATACTATATAAAACAATATGCCTTTTTCCCTGTTACATAAGTAAAAAGGTATGAAAACTCAACACTCATGATGATAACAATAATAATGACAATTTAAATCGGAATTTGAAATTCAACTATGTGAAACAGATGAACACTTAATAGCAAAAATGTATAAATTATTGTTGAGAGAAGAAATGGTTGAAGAACAAGTTAAAGAATGCATGATTAAATGGGCAAAAAATATTGGACATAATATACATATGCAGCAATGGGAAAATATGTGGTCTAAAGGATTAAAATTTACTTTATGTTATAATTTGAAAGAAAAATTTTATAAAATGTTGTATCAATGGTACATGACACTCCAAAGACTATCAAAGATGTATGGGACAATTTCCAATGTTTGTTGGAAATGTAACCAACAAGAGGGGTCATTTTACCACATGTGGTGGACATGTAAAATTGCAAAGAAATTCTGGACTCAGATACAAACCTTGATGCAGAGCATACTACAAATACAGATTCCATTTAAACCAGAATTATTCCTGTTGGGGATAATGGATTTCCAAATAGGAAAACATCTTATTAGAATTATTCAGTACATGATTATCACAGCAAGACTTCTTTATGCAGAGTTTTGGAAAACCCAGACACTACCAACAATACAAGAATGGTTGTTAAAACTGATGGAAATGGCAGAAAATGATAAACTGACTTGTTTAATTAAAAGAAAATTCAAATAATTATTACCTTAAAGAATGGAAACCATTGATGGACTATTTGCAAAATGCAGGTGGGGCGAAGCTTACATGGGGATTTGAAGATTAGATTATAAATGTAATGGGATATGCTTTGACAAAGAATTATTCCTACTTAATGCATTAAAAACTAGCACTTATGACACTTATATTATTCTTAAGACTAGAGATAGATTGGAAGCTATCTATTTTTCATGTCTTTTTTCTTTTTCTTTTACTTTATCTCACCTTTTCTTTTCCTTTTCTTTATAATTTGTATCTTCAATTTTCTTTTTCATTTCTAACTTTTAACTTTATAATCTTAAAAATTTCAATAAAATACTATTTAAAAAAATAATAATAATGACAATTTATTAAATTTGCATGCTACCTGATTAGAACTATATTAACTTCTGTCAACAAACTTCCATATATGGCATAATAAAACAAATACTGTGGTTACAGTAAAAGCCAACATATAGCCCAGCTCGATGAATTCTAAATCAAAAATAATTATGGGAATGCAACTTAATCTTCACAGTCACCAAAAATCAGTTTTTTCTATAACAGCTTTAACACTATTAGAAAAGAGGGTACATGAAAATTAGATGCTGTTAGCACTGGAGCAATAAATTCTACTTCTATACATAAACCCCAGTAGGATGGACAAAAAAACAACATATGCATTATGGCTTCCAAAGTCATGCAATACTGTTATCATAGGCTCCATTTTTAAACCTTGTCTCAAGCAGAATTCTTGATAAGAAATTAAAATGGGCAAGATTCTTGGGGGGAGGGAAGCAGCATAAGCAGCCTCATGCTCTGCAGATCCTTTGAACTAAACTCACAAGGCATTGCCAGCACAACATACACGAAGAGCACCAGACTGTCTATCCTTGCAATAGAATAATTCCTCATATTTATGTACAGAGCAGCTGATTCTTTTTTAACACTAAAAATTTGCAGACACATACAGAAGCATAATCTAAGCAAAGATGGCAAAATATGGAGGACACAGTTACATCTGATTTCAAAGCAATGAACCTTCTCAAAAATAAGGTTAAAATGTAAGCTAAAACAGAAAACCAGAAAAATCAAATCTCTCCAAGATTCTTAGAAGCTATTTAAAATCTCAACAACAGAAGCTCAGCAAAAGTGTGCACCACAGATTGGAAAAAGTCCCAAGAAGTCCAAGAAGATGCCAGTTTTGATAGTAAGTAGAATTAAGGAAGCCATAAAAGGCAAGAAGGCTTTTTCCAAATAATGGAACTGTTGCCCAAATGAGGCAAACAAGGAGCACGAACTGGAAAAACAAATTAAAGTTGATGATAAAGCAAGAAAAAAATTGAGGAGTATATTGCTAGGAGCATTAAAACAATTTTAAAGGTTTATTTAAATGCCAGAAATAGGAACTTGGTGAGAGAATTGGACCATTACAGAGCAAAGAGGAAAGATGAATAGATACCATGCATGAAGTGATTTGTTTCAGAAACAGCACTGGAAAAACTAAGTCCAGTAAAAATAAAGAATTGCAAAATCCAGGTGGAATCCACCCAGCAATAGTTCTAAAAGAAATAAAATGTAAAATTATCTTCTAACCAAAATATGCTTATCTCTGAAAACATTCTCCACATTAAAACACTGCAAAGAAATCACAGCTACATGATCTGATAACTGATAATAAAAAATAATAAAAATGACTTATCAAGCACAAATAAGATAACCAATCAGCTTTGTATCTACAAACAGAAGTCCTACTATCTCACCACCAAAATATTATAACTGTACACATATCTGTGAAAGGATGAGCTATTGACAATGGCTAGCAAATATTAGCCGCCATAATTGAAAGATAAATTAATAAAACAGATCTCACAATGAATAAAGCCATCAATGATGCAGATATGCAGCTATCAGTTATGCAGCGTGAGGATTATCTGTAGTGCAAATGATCCCTTTAGTACTTTAGTCTTTAAGTCATAATCAAACCTATACTATACCATTATCCTCCCTTTAGACACAGTATTAACATTATACATAGTTTATTTATGCATTTTAGTGATATGATTTTATATTTCGTGTTAGCTATTTTTATTATTCTATGTTATCACCTAAACATTACATATTTTCACTATATTCACTCTCATGTTTAAAATCTTAAACTTATAATTTTAAGTGTGTTGATATCATGATTTTAAAGCTTGTGTTAATGATTAAAAATGTTTAGTCATTTTTAATAATATATACATTACACTATTATTTTAATGGACAGCTGTAATCCTATTTTTAAAGTTTATTTTGCTGGTCAATGACCAAAATAAAGAGACTTGACTAAAGCCATCAATGAGATTCTCCAAGGGTTTTTATTGAGAGATTTATTAAATGAAGCTCCAGTAATAAAAGTCATGGAGTCCAGTGAAAAAATGTGTCTAAAATTAAATATAAAGACGACCAAACTAATGATAACATGTACAACAACCAGACTCAGAACTGACAATGAAGATACTGAATTGGTAGATAGCTTCTACCTTTTAGGATCAACCATTAATAATAATGGAACAAGCAGTCCAGAAATATGCTGTTGGTAGAGCAGTCACAAAGGCCTTGGAAAAGATATGCGGATTCTATGATGTGTCTATACTTACAAAGATCAGAACAGTGCAAGCCATGGTACTTCCTGTGACACTCTATGGAAGTGAAAGTTGGACTTTGAAGAAGCAGGATAGGAAGATTATTGATGCCTTTGAACTTTGATGTTGGAGAAGACTCCTGAGAATACCATGGACAGGCAAGAAAACAAACAAATGGATCATCAAACAAACCAACGCAGAGTTCTAACTCAAGGCACAAATGGACAGGTTCAAATAATCCTACTTCAGACACATTATGCAAAGACCTAGCTCTCTGGAGAGCTAGCAAAAGGCTCTAATGATTGGAATGGTGGAAGGAAAGAGAAGAGGACAACCAGCAGCAAGGTGGATGAACTCAATTATAGTGGCAATGAGCACACTGTTGGAAGACTTGAAAGGCCAGATTAGGGACAAATCATCATGGAGAAAATCTACTGATGTGGTTCCTAAGAGTTGACATTGACTTGATGGCACATAATCAATTTATTAAATGAGCAATAATGCAATCTAGATTTAACAGAAGAGAATATATGTAGCTCAGGGTTGACTTGTGGAGTTCTTGGCGCTCTCTGAGCTTGATTGTTAGCTAGCAGGGCAAATTAATATATATAAACAGGCAGCAAACCCCGCACCCACTTGCATTACCCAGCTAGGTAACATCAAACCCCGCACTCAAGCACAAATGTTACCTAGCTGGGTAATGAAACAACCAAGCTCAGAGAGCACCAAGAACTCCACAATCTGGATTTGTAAGTGAAAAGTAAGTTGGCTAAGTTTAAGGTGGTATAAATCCAAGTGGACAGTTCCAAGTATTTTCTATAAAATGTACAAATAGGTAAAAGAATAGCAAAAGAGTTTCAAGTTAAGTGTCAAGTAATTAAATCTCATTCAAATAAATTGTACATTCTTTATTCAATGATGGGAATTTAAGTAGCAGTGACTAAATAGGAAAGAGGTCTTTGGGTTCATGCTGAATAGCTCAAAAATATATCAACAAGAGTAGAAAAAAGAAAACATTCTCCATGATAGGAATAATGAGGAAACCTGTAAGTTGAATCACACATTATTATAATCCTCCTAAATAAATGTATGATAGGGCTGCTTTGTAGAGTTGTGTGGTACCGGATCAGACTCCAGAAAATACACATTTGAGTTTTGGAGGTTTCCTGAGCCTGCATGGGTAGCAGGCAAGTCCAAGAAAAGGCACAACTCCTTTAAGGTGACAGATACAGTGAGCGTGCTCAGTCCAGATCTGATACACCAATTCCCACTTCAGCTCTGAATACTGCACACCTGAATTGTTTTATAATATGCTGCAATTTTCTAGTAATTCCAGTTCATACTATAGAATTGAAAAATACAGAAAATATCAAGCAAAGTATCAAGTGATTTGGACAAATATCCCATAAAGAAAAGCCAAGTTATTTACAGCTTGTAACATCTCTACTCGGTTTTATAAAATGTGGTATTCCTTAACCTTAACCCAAGATAAAAAAAAATGTTTTCTTTTCTCATTATTTATTTAATGAAACAGATTATCCTGCATCTGCTACCAAACAAATGGAATATTTCTTCACACAAGATTAATAACTATAATTTAGTTCACTTTATCAAAGATATAAAAATTATACAATATAGATTTACCAAAACTATATGACACTTCCATATTTAAATTAAGTATATGCCAATGAGTAACAATTGCTAGGGAGTAATAATGCTTTCCAAACCAAGTTAGGGTGAGACACGCCCTCTCAAAGTGTTAAAGTAGTAGTGTCCTTAGGAAGATTTGCATGATTGCTTCAAAGGCTGTCCCTGTCTGTCTGTGAATGGCCAGCTGCTTCCCTTCACTGACAATCCTAGCAGCAGTATTGTCTGTGTCTACTCATGCACATATAAACAATCAGGAACAGCTTTTGAAGTAGCCACATGACTCTTCCAAATGATGTGGTGGCTTTAACACTTTGAAGAAGGCTGCTTTGCTGATGCTGACATGCTCTGGGAAGCATCTTTTTGGAATACCTTGTACAGCCCTAATCATTATTTTCATGTTCTGCTTGCAAATTTCCCAGAATTTGGGCCTTGTGAAAATCCAGGCTGCTAGATTAGATGGCTCTTTGATATGATCTACCAAGATTCTTCTTCTGTTCTTATGTGTTTCGTATGTTCTTGCAGAGCAGATTTGGTACATATAGAAGAACCTCATTTGCTGCCCTCACCTGCCCTTCGGAATTTCTGGTTCACTGAACATATCCCATATCTTCCAAATATCGCACACATTTTATTCAACAACTCCATATTCTTGGAATAAATTATATTGTAAATCTGTCAACAAATGCATGGTTTCCCAGAAGAATCACTCTTTTTAAAATAGAGAATATATTTGCTTGCTGTTAGATTATCTTCCTAAAGACTTGGTGGTCACTATACTAGTGTTGCATGCTTTGGAGTAGTTCTACTATATTGTTAAAGGGTAAACCGCCCTACTTTCTTGCCAAAGAGAAGCCTGTGTTCTATAAATAGGGAGCAGATGGACTGGATACACTCCAGTATGTTTATGGAAGTATGACTGTGGAGTTAAGGAACATGCATCATATTCTACAGAACGTAGAGATCACATCATGAAACGGGGAAAAAGTCATTAAGGGATATTATAATAAGCTATTTAGTGGAACCAAGCAATAGCATAAGGCTAACATTCAATGAATAATGCTTTCATTTTTAATGAAATCACCACAAACATGTATATAAAATCCAATAAACTAAACTAAAAGGCATGATCTAAAAATCCAACATATTTAATCCAAGTGTGCAAAATGTGCAACCATTCCAATATTTCAAGTGGTCTGATTTAAAATACTTTTACCCAGTATGCTGCCAAAAAGACATTCTTAATATAGCAATTACATTTTTATTTACTTGTAGCTGTTTTTAATTTGCTTGTAGAAATGAATGAAAAATGCAGTATATTAATGACAGGGCCTTGAAATACACAGCAGATAACTAATGCCCAAAAATTTTTGCGAGAACTACTGCTAAATGCATAGCTTGATTTACTGGTTTTTATGTCTCTGATTTATCTTTTGGTTGCAGATTGGTTTTCAGTTTTATTGCATTATATTGTACCATAATTTGTATTGTCCTTATACATTAAGGTAAAATATAGGTTAACCCTTAAATAAAATATTCAACTCTTTAACATTGTTTTGTTTGCTCTCTGAGCCTAATTACTAACTTTTTAAAGAAATTGGAATTGTGAAACAGTCATACATGGGCAAAACCTTGACCCAAAAACTTGTTCTTCACAGATTTTAGATAATTATATAGCATTTGCTTACATTCAGATGTCATAACATCCTTTTAACAGTACAAGGCAGCCTTCCAAGAAAATAATGATCAGTCTCACATATTCTTCAAAAGAAATACAACTATAAAATCTGCTTCAAAGTTTTAGAAAAGTATTTTACTTTGTCCACTGAGAATCTCTTATCCAACAAAAATGAAGATCACCTGAAGATTAGAAAACTTTTTTTTATTACTTTACTACACAGAAATAAAGAAAACTATGCAAACAAGAAAGAAAAAAATAAGAGTAAAAGAAAAGATTTTTTAAAAATGAATCCTTACATACTAGTCAACTAATCATCTGGCTGGATGAAGAAGATGATTCAAGAAGAGTCTTTTCTGTCCTGGGGCCCACTCTCTGGAACATCAATCCCACAGAGATTAGTTTTGCCTCAACTCTACTAGCTTTCCTTAAGGCCGTGAAGTCCTGGTTTGGTTATGAAGCCTGGGGCCCTAGGTATGTGGTCAAGCTCATAATGTGGTTATGTTAACAGTGTTGATTGGTTTTTACCTTAGCTGCTGTATATGTTACTTATGATTTGGTTATAAAGTTTTTATCTTGTTTTCTTCATTTTTAGCAGCCCAAAATCATATATTTAAGACAGGTATCCATATCAATTGAATAAATAAAGAAAATAAACTATGGTCTGTTTCAACATAACTGATTAGTTACACCACTTTCATTACATTGAAAAGGAATGAAAGTATAGAAGTTGTTAAATAATCAAGAATAATTCTTTTTGCAAAGTTAAAAATTCTAATATGGTTTAAACATGCCTTTCTTGTCTTGATGCTCCCCATTTCTACTGAACTCTGACTTTCGTAATCCATCACCAACACTTTAACTGAGGGGTGATAAATGTAGTAACTCCAACTAGCTATAGAAAACTTATTTTAAACAACAAAAAATATTTCCCAAACTATAAGTTCTAGACTATTAAGTCAAACATACAAGAAGCCAGCATAGAATAACAGGTTTGCAGAAATGTGCCAGTAGAATGGAAATACATTTCTACATCAAGATTCTGGTTTCTACTAAATGGAGAACACCTCAGATTGCATCTCAAAATAGACACGCATACATCCAGATGCACTCTGAGGTGCTCTTCATTTAGCACTGAAGACAGTAGATACAAACCAGTTCATTCATCCACATGTATGTTCAGAGGAAAATGCACCTTCATGTACAAATGAATAAAATGCAAATGGAATGACAAGTATTACTATTACAACAACAAAAAGCAGAGAATATGATTAAATGGTCAGTGTTCACAATGGAAAACAATAGGAAGAATGATCTCCTCAAAAATTTGTGTTGAGACCAATAGTTGTCATTTAGTCCATAAATAGTCTAAAATTAGGGGTGAGGGTTATTGACAGACAACATCAAATTATTCCAGATGATTAAAGATAAAATATACTGCAAGAGCTCCAAACAGTAATTCCAAACTATGAGGATAGATCGCAAAGTGGCAGATATCTTGTCCTCAGCCCCAAGAAAGAAGGAAGGGGGAACATGAAAGTATCCAAGAGGTATACAAGTCCTTCAAAACTAAATATAGGCCATATATTGATAACAAAGCCATGTATCTTCAAAGCTACCCCTGGGAATGTGAGGTTATTGCCATCCCAAGGAAAGGCAATCCCTGAAATTCTGTAAAAGCTACTGCTTCCCTGTGCAGTTATTTTCATGCTTCGATTATGGGTTCAGGTTGTTGTAATAATAATATTTAATTACTGAAACAGATGTAGATGGCTGCCTTACTTGCATTAGCACTGTGTAAAGCATCTGAAAGAGGTGCTCTGAAATGTTTAAATGCAAGAACAAAGCACTTCTCTACGAAGTTATCACTATAGCTACTGTTTCTTTTGCGAGCCTTTTGTATCTGCTTTGAAACTTTGTTCCCAACTGTTTCCCAATGCATGAAAAACAAACCATGCATGAGATGGCGGCAAGAAGCTGCTTTTGGAGAAGCCATCTTCAAAAGAACCTTGCAAAAGATGTGACTGCTCTAACAATTTGAAGAGAGGCAATTTGTTCATGCTCCTCTATAGTGCATGTTCTTCAGATGCTTTCGGCTCCCCTTGCTTGTATGTTAAGTTTCTGTTAAATACCTTTTTTTGATAATATATTTGATAATATATTTTAACAAACCGTTAATCTCAACGATTTTACTTTAGGTGAATGTCATTTTGCTTTATGTTCACATTGAAAGTATCTGCCAGCAAACAAATCATCCCACCTCAAACAATTGGTGTTCCAACTCTTCTGAACAGACTATAACAGGACAAAACCTCTCTCCTCACACCAAAGCCTCAATTTGATTCAGTTCCCAATGCTATTTTGCTTTATGAAAGTCATGTGGTTAGCCCTTGTGCATGAGATTAACAACATGCCTATGTCCAACCAATAGAGGTAGCATTCTATGACTAAAAGGTCTGTAAAACAAAAGTCCAACTTCTCCTTTAGCTGAGAAAATGAAAAATAGTTCAGGCATGCTGACTTTCTGGCTTGTTGTGTAAGATTAGGTGTCCATTCATAACAGGCAAGCAGACTACCTTACGGAGAATGAAAAAATAAGCAGCAATTTTGCTCGCAGTCCGAAATTTAAATCCCAATGAAACCATTTAAGGTGTGCTTATTCCAAAGGAAGTCTAACTTAAAAGTAAAACTGCCATTCTTGGAGGGAGAACATCTAGAATAAAGGTACTAAATCTTAGAAATATCCATTCGGAGCCCCACTTTACATCCACTTTACAATAGCAATTTCACTTTTGGCTAGAAGGGTGCATCTTTTGTCTCTTAATTTTCCATTCTCTCTTTTCTCTGCTATTCACTTAAAGCAGGAGTATGGAGCGATCATGTGATTCCTCACACCGAGTCGTGAGGGCTAATTGCTTAAGGCCCAGATTACACTAAAGCCACAAGATCAGGGGATCTATAAGCTGCACATAAAGTGAACTAAGAAGTAAGATGACAAAAGCACTAGGTATACATGTTTAACAGCAAACCAAACAATAGAGCAGTTAACGGAAAGTTCTGACTCCCCCCTGGAAAGGGAAGGAACTGGCTGGAAAATGCGCTCGCTTCAACACAGGAGTAAGCCCTACTTCCCCATTTCCCTTTTTTGTCATCACCTGGGTGGATGAAGCCGAAAGGCACCTTCGATCGATTCAGCGCCTGCTTTTCCACAGCGCTTCTCTACTACCGTAATCCTAGCTGCACCCAATAACCTTCCCGCAATACTGGCTGCAGCCTGACACTCTGAAGACACTTCACGGGTTTGGAGACGCAGCAAGCAAGTCCCCTTCCTTCCAGAGGAATCTGGGCTTGCTTTCACCTCTTTCTACCTAGCACCCGCACAGGTAACCGCC
The DNA here is from genome assembly GCA_030867105.1 of Liasis olivaceus. NCBI lineage: Eukaryota > Metazoa > Chordata > Lepidosauria > Squamata > Pythonidae > Liasis > Liasis olivaceus. The sequence continues at coordinate 66,543,711 of CM061351.1, forward strand.
ATCGGGCACGAGGACAGAAGAAAGCGGGGCCCGTAGAGAAGGCGGAATGTGGGCAAATGCCTGTAGACCACAGACCGTCGCTACCCGCAGGACTTCAGGACACCGCGACCAGGACGAAGAGCGACTCTAATTCCCAGGGCAAATCGTCCGCCTCCTCCTCCGAGCGGCGCGGCGAAGGCGCAAACGCAAAAGCCGCTCCGCGCGCCCGGCCAGTTCTATTTACTCACCCTCCAGCCACGCGCTCGCTGCACCCGGCGCCTCGCCTACCCGCTCTCCTCAACAGCCGCCAAGCACGCCGGCAGGACCCGGATGCACATCAAACGAAGAAATAAATAAATAAAACGCCCAACGGAAGTGGAGGAAGGAGGCGCGAACACTACGGAGATCGAGAAGGAGCACAGCCCGGACTTCCGGTTTTGGCTTTTCCTACCGCAAAGCGGAAGAAGACCTGACCCCAGAAATTGGTTAAGAAATCGAGGATTTTAAGGCCGCATCAGCACGTCCCCAAGAAGCAAAAGCAAACGCAGGTTCCTATTCTCGGACATCCTAGATTTATTTTTCTTTTCAGTTGTATAAAATGCGACCTCTCTACCTACAAGGCTGCAATTGAATGATGGAATTAGCCGAGAGGAGTAAAGGGGCCATTCAAACGGTTGAGGTTTCCTACAGCTCTAAGTCGCATAAATAAGAGATTGGAGAAACGGAAGCGGGAAAGCGAAGAGAATCCAAATCCCCTTTAGCCCAACCTTTAACCGACGATAATGCAGTATTCCAAAAGGCTGCTGTAAGCGCATTTTTCTATCTCCCGGCAAGAGAAAGAGCACCGATCGAGCGCGCGAGAAAGGGCTGCCTACAATCCCGAGCCTGGACGCTGGTGCCCTCTATCCTCTGCCCGGAGAAATAGGGGACAACCTCTCGCTGGAGGCTTGGCGCAAAGGGTCACAGAATTGCACAGTGAAGTTGAGCTGCCGCGGGTTTCTTTGACCCAGCCTGCGAGTCTCCTTTCAAAACGTTTCGGACCTGAAGAAATAGCCGTTTCTTGCAGCCCCGCTTAGAGAACCTGGGAGGATAACAGACGTCCTCAACGCACAGATGCACCCGCCAGCTCGTCCCCGTTGGTGGGGGGAGCAATGTTTTCAGTACAGATAATACTGTACAGCTTTCTTTCCCGTTTAATGGCTATATAATTTGGGAAGAGAAAAATCCCAGCATATTTCAGGATTCCTACTTGTACCCTGAAAATTTTTTCTTTATACATTGCCCCATTCTGCTCCCAAAGTAAAAGCCTAAGCTACCCAAGCTCACTATTAGAGTGAACAATAAGGACCTGAAAGAAAAGGTGAATCTGTAGTATGTCAGTCCTTTCAGTTAATTACAATTTAATTAACCATGGGTCTGTTTGCTAAGGTTACACAACACTAAATAAACCAGAGCTTACATGCTGTAGTGACTAGCTTCACACAACATGCTGTCAAAGCCAAATGAATTCAGTCACTACTCATTTAACTCCAATTCTAATGCCCCCAATGCCCCTACAGAAATGCTTCAAAACTCTACTCCCTGACATCCTGTGATATAAAAACCAAATATATGAAAATCATATTAAAGAAAAAAACAAAAACGTCAGGACTATAAATTGTATATGTTATTGGAATGCTTAAATCAAATCCCAAAATTAAATTCAGTTGGAATCTTTGATATCCATTACATGGTCAATATCTTATTTTTTGCCTATTTGTACCCAGTGGAGTCCAAATATGTTAATTATGGTTTTGATCTGCCATTTTTCCTATGTTGCTTCAAGTAATTTCCATTGTTTCCAATGGAAATTGCACACATCTTCCAGTCAATATTTTTCCAAGAAGTTATTACTTCCCCATTTTAATTTAATTCTGATTTTGAATCCAATTCTTTAATGATGTCACCAAATACCATTCTTTCCCATGCTTTCTAAAAGGAGCAGATGTGCTTTAAACAGGCAAGCGGTGGGAGCAGGTACACAATCTTTGTTTTAAGAACATGGGACAGACTGTTAAGATATAAAATGTTATCCACCTACAGGATAAAACCAGTAACTGCCCAAAGGAAACAACAAAATCCAGGGTTTAAGAACATCTCTTCCTTCCACCCCCCAAAGGAGACAAAACTAACAATAACCCTAATTTAAGTATTGTTTTTAAACATTTAAAATTATTTCAGATAAAAGTAGCTTTTATCCACTGCTATAAAGTAGTTAAAGAGTTATTCTGGAATGTGTGTTAAACTGCTATCTGCTACTTCCCCTTTTATTTCTGACATATCATTGCTAACATTGAACACTGAAAAAATAGACAAGCACGCAGGATAAAACAGGTAATATATAACCTATAATTTAAAACGAAAGTTATAATGATAAATAGGCATTTAACAAAAGTTTGGCACCTTAAATTGTACTCATCAGCAAGTGATGTGTGAAGCAAGCAGTAACACAAAACTTTGCTGTATTATTGCAGATACACCACCTTTGGTCTGATAGGAGATAAGACATTCAGACTCCCTGCCTGGAAAATACATTAAAAAGGGTGTAATCAACATTTTTATCAAAATGACCAGAATAGGAGGACATGGTTCACCATCTCAACCTCACCAGTTCCACAAATGGCTTGTTCAAAAGGTATCTTCTGATATCTGGCAGTCATTAGCACTGAGGAAATGGGCATTAAGTTGAACTAACAGAAGCTCTATAATAGTTCAGCAATGTGATTTGGGAAAGGGAGGAGGCAGAGGCAAAGCTGTTATTAGCCAAACCTGTATACAAATTACTGAAAATTGTATGTTTATTCCTTAGTAAACCTGAATCCAAGATACAGTGCTGGATTTTTCTTTTGACATTTTCAGAACCCAACACGGCAACAAATCCTGGAGAAAAATATAGGGCTTGAATTTTTCTTCCCCAGTTCTGTTCTAATAGGTTTAATGCTGTCTTCTAGAATTAAAGGGCCCAAGCTACTGGTAAAAAAACAAGTTTTTAGCCAAAGACTAAATATAAAGAACCAAGACCATGTTGTTGCTATTGGCATGCCAAAAACTACTGTCCTTCATCTCACAAGAATACAGCATGCCTTAACTGTTTACTGTCCCAGTAGTCTTTTCATCAAACTGCCAGCATCAGCTCCTTTAATAGTCCAGTTGTTTCTTCTCTTATTCTTCATATGAATTTCTTTCCTGAAAGAATGGTGGAAATGGATACTGTACCTACAGGGGGAACTGAACTATTGTCCATCGGATGCTTTTCAAATTTGTTATATGAGAAAGCATATAACACATTTGTTATAAAAGTCTTAAATTGAACATAATTTTTCAGATATTAAGTATGTACACTAACTAAAGACTTTTGAAAGTCCAGTAAAAGAAAAAACTTCGCTATTCAATACTTGCAAAGAAATGGATGTATATTTCACAGAATGAGATATCTAGCTAATAATTATTAATGTATCAACTCAGAATGTTCCAACAGAAAATCCTTGTAATGCAATAAAGTTATGCATATTAAATTCTCCATAACAATATCTGTCCTGAAAAAATAAGTTTCACACATACCCAATTTTAAATATTTTTTACTTTTGTAAAAAATAAATATTTTATACACAGGGGCCATCAAAACATTTTACAAGAGCACACTTACAGCTAACATTAATTGTGGTATTTAATAGATTTAACAGTACAAGGAAAGTGATTCTACTTTCCAAATATACCATACACAGAACATAAAAAGATGTACTTAGCTTGTCTTCTAACATACAGGCTGAATTTTGACATAACTCACAGCCAACATTTAATCCAGTATGGTTTGCACTTATACTAGAAAAACAAACACATAACTTAGCAAGATATACATATCAGGCCAACTATGAGAAATTTGTTTGTCTCATTTGTCTTCTATTTCTACTGCATGAGCATTGTTCATACTGCTCAAAAAGTTAACACATTACAGTCATTAGTACAAGTGTGGGAAATGTGAGCATTACTTCTTAGTAGTCTGACAGGCAACTTTTATGGTTACACTAGTTCAGGTATGAAGTTTATCTTCAGATTTAAACCCTCTGGACTGCACTACAAAAGGATATTAGAAAAAATCCTCATAGAAATAATTACATGGTATAGATCAAACCAGTATGAAAGGCTATGTTACTGTACTCTTTCTATTGTCCAGTTGGTCAACAGCTCTTTAGTTAGAACAATTACTTTACTGCTGCACCCAAAGAATCTCAGAATCAGAATTAGCGGTTGCAAAATTCGGGAACTCTTGCTGTATTCAGAGACATAATAGAGTTTAAACTTAGAACACACATTAGGAGATATATATGGGTGCATGACAAATGTATCAGAACTGGCCATTTAACAATAGCCAAAATTAATTTGCTTTTTTGTTGTCTATTATTGGAAGAATAATACTGTCCATATTTAAGGATGTAACTCAAAATACAATCAATTAAATCTTCAAGTTTTCAAACATGCCCAATTCAAATATTCTTCAAATATTTAAGCATTTAGTCATTTTATATATCTACTGTCAATTTTACTTGATGTTTTTGATAAACCAACAAATAATTGATAAATATCCATTACTGATGGATGTTTTATAAGTCTAGTCTTCACTGATAAAAATAGTGCTGTTATCTGTACTCCAACTTATATAATCCTCTTTTAGCATTACACCTTTAAGTCTAAAATGCCAAGTTGTATCCCCCTCATAAAGTATTACAGACTACTATAGTCATTTATCAGATGAGGATTTCTGAAAGAAATTATGATTTCAGAATTCAGAAGACAGAAAAAAAGAAAAACAACTAAATAGGCAAATGCAAAAATATTCTTGTTTCATGAAGTCCCCATCAAACTGGTAGAATGGGTTGTTTGTTCCTTACTCTAATTTGTATCAGATCAGAAGTTCTTTTCCTAAATTTTCAATTTTTTATCTATATTCAATTACTCATTATAATTTAGTAAATCTGCCTTATTGAGGGCTCAGTGTTTATTAAAAGTCCTACCATATGAGACACTGTTCATTTAGAGAAGTAGTTGAATTACTGGCAGCATTATGGCACATCAAATGCCATGTGCCTCTGTTCCTTTTGAAATGAAGACTTGAAACAACTGCAGAAACTGCAGTGATCATCTGAGTGCTCCTTTGAGCTCATAATTTTATTGGGAATGAACCTGGGATACAAATTAGGAAATACGACCAGTATAGATTTCCTTATTTTTCAGATCTTAGAGAATCATTATACAATAATACATAAATATAAAGCCTATCATCAAGACATACTTTATGTAATCACTGCACATTTTAAAAAATACTATATACCATTAAAGTTGCATTGAAAGTGACTATCATCAATGCTCTGGCATCCTCAGCATTTGACTTCAGAAATTCAAGACTTCATTCCACCAAAAGCTGTACACTATCAGTCTGTTTCTGTGGTTGCTGCTGGTGGTCATATTTCCTTGCTAGAAAAATAAATGCATTTAAATATTAGGCTGCAATCCTAATGTATTTACTAGAAAGTAATCCACACTGCACACAGTAGGGCTTACCTCCAAGTAAACATACATAGGATTGGTTTCTAAATCTATTATAAGATAAAGCCTTGTGTTGGTTGAAGTAACAAATTGAAGTATAAGTTTAGCAGTTTACAATACATTTTGGACCAAAATTAATCATTTCTCACAACTGCCAAACGTCCATTTTTAATCACTATGACAGTTTTCTTGCCTGATATTGAATTGTTGTAAATCATAGTAGCAGCAGTAAACCTAAGAACATGTTCAGCAGTTATAGAATAAGAAATATGTTGTTTAGCTGGGGCCTCCATCTACTAACCAGGATTGACTCTAGAGGTATACATGGGGTCTTTTTATGTTTTGGGAAAAGAGATGTAATGGAAGCACACCTACTCTAAGAACCAATAAGGAAAGCTGCTTACACACAAAAAAACTCCCAACTGCTTCAACTTTGTAAACTGGAGTTTGAAAATCGGCTTTCACATACTTAAATGTGGGCAGAAAATGGGCAAAACTATCTCATACTGATCAAGTGAAATTAACAGGTTATATCCTTAAATCTCCCCGCATATATTAAAAAATATTTTTAGACCTTCATTATATGGAGGCACTGTTAAACATCCAACTAACTGATTAGGGCTTGGCTTTGTATAAACCTCACTCCTTTGTTCCCATCACAGTGAACAGAAAATCTTGTCTGGAAAACCTATCATTTCACTCTGTGCTGTAATAGGAATACACTAATAACAATCTCATTCCCAGAGTCTCATTCCTTATGTAGCCAAAATGGCACAACTGACACAAAAGATAAACAGCTTTGCAAGTACTTCACCACCACCACCCACAAGTCTCAGGGAGTAAACATTCCCAAAGAGAGCCCAATAATGATTAAGCGTGCACAGAATGCGAACTATTGGGGGTAGAGATAAAAGAGAAATTGAAAATTCTAGAAAAGAACATGAGTAGGATCCTAAATTGGAGCACTAGACATTACAGCATTTTATAAGTGTCCAATTCAGTTAGCTTCTAAAGACCTTCTTTAGATCTTCTAGAGATCTCTCTGTCTAATGTGATTTTAACAACTTTTTCTCAGGACCATGTAATAAGAAAGAACACTACCCTGACTATACAAAGGAAGAGAAGCATGACAAACACGTAAAGGATAAACTCTGCTATTATACATTTCTGACCAGTATGAAATGTAGAAATGCACGTATGAATCAAGGGTCATTAGCACGGCAAGCCAGTTAACAATCCTGCAGTCCGTAATAGGATTTATCACCTGCATGATCCATACACATTACAGTTCTATGAGTAGATGAGCATAACAATCACAGCCCTGGAGACATATTAAATATTTTTAAGTTCAGGGTATTAGTAACTTCAAGCCCTGCTAATGTCAACAGTCAAATTTGGATTTCATCATATATATTTAGCATCAAATTCCATTTTTTAAAAAAATGGGATCTATAGCTTACCCAAACCTTAAAAGTATCAAAATCAGTAATTTATACTTACCGATAGAATACATCTCTAATTGCTGCCGAAGACGGACTTTTTTCACACTGTCATAAAAGTTTGGTTCAGATGGTATTTCTATAGTTGGAGGTAATGTAAAAATCCTCATAATCTTCCTCTTATTTCTGAAGTCCAAAAGGAAAAGAAAAACGTAAGTAATACAAAAGCAGATATGTTTCCCTTACTGGTAAATGAAGTTAGCAACCTGTCTTAATTTCTACAGCAAAGAAATAGAAATACAGTTGGATTTCAATTAGAAATAACATAGATTATCTCCAATTTCCCAAGAAATCAAACTTTAAAATCACCAAAAGATATAACTTCAGAAATTAGGCTATAAATGTTTAAATGTCACATGGTAGCAAGGTTTCTTGCTCGCTCCATTCTAATACCATACTTCATGCAAGGACCACTGCTAGACATTTATGCCTTGTGAAGGGGCCTGTGCATTCACCTAAATGTGAAATGCATAGATTCAGTGTTTAAATGCTGTACTCAGGACATGAAAGCCAGTGTAAATTAGCTATATCAACTTATACAGATCCTTTGAATGAAGCGTCAGTTCTGCAAAGTTATGCAATTACAGCAAGGTCATGAAGGTGCAGTGTCTGCTTCTTTGACTGGTACCCAGATAGCTAGTATAGATGCTTCTCAAAAGGAAGAGCTAATAGGCAGTAAGTGTTGCAGAAAATGAATCTGTAAACTAAGAAATCTCCAGTTCAAATCTCAGATGTCCCATAAATTGTCACAAGTCATTCATGCACAATTCATTCTTTCTCCTAACACTCAGGGATCAATAATAGTAATTAGATTTTATTAGATTACAGCAAGATAAGATGCATGAAATATTTTGAAAACCCTGCTGAAAGCAATATATAACTGCTTATTATTTCACCTTACCATTCTACTTGCAGATGTTACTGTTATTCATAAAGATATGTACTGTTTCCCTCAAAGACATTTATTTTTGTAACACAATAGCAATACAATGTGTTTTTTATTTGTATTAAGTTTGTTTTCAATATTAGCTAAACCAGACTTTCCCTAACTTATTGAAAAGGTAATAATTAGCTACAGTACTGAAAAAGAATAAGGGAAATTGCAAAGCTCTATGAACTCTGAGGCAGCAAAAGCTATCCAACAATGAGTTGAAAACAGTAACACAACACTCATAATAAACATTTATTTGGACAGTAAATTGTGCCGAGTAATGCCTAACATTTTCTTTATATTATTACTGAAATTGTAATTATTACATTGAATTAGACTCAGACTTAGTCATGAGCAATAAACATTTAGTCATCCTCATAAAAATGCACTGAAAGGAAGGGGTTGCTGACTAGTGTATGGTGAGGTGTGAAGTGCTGAGACAGAACCAGGAATTTTCTCACATTAGGCAGGGGCATAGGCTATAAACAGAACACTTTTCTCTCTGATATCCTCCCCCTCCCCCAAACAAACAAACAAACAAACAAATAAATAAATAAATCATCTTCTATTCATAGAAGCTCCTGACTGTTTTGTAGCACTTCCAGAGCAGACAAGAAAGTTTGCAACTGCCAGCCCAGAAGCATGCACCTAAATCCCGAGGTAACCAATTGTTGATGCAATAACAACCAGCACTTGCAAGCCTAGCCATATAACCTGAAAGTTGTAAGCAATTATTGCCAGAAGCTTTGGCAATATCGCAACTTTCCACTGCTGAGAACTGGGACTCTCTAGGAAAAGACATCCCAACACTCGAAGATGAATTAGGAAGCGGCATCTCTGAATCAGGATTCAGCAATCAGTTCATAAAGGGGAGTGTGGTTTCTCTCAGCCTCGGCACCTACAGCGGAAGGAAAATAATACCGATCTACCGAACTAAGGTGCTCACGTATTCTAAATCAATATACAAATAGGGGTCACTTCCTTCCCGTTGAGATTCCCACCTGCGGGCGTACACCAAGAGGGCCAAGCTGGCCAGCACCGCCAGCAGGTAAATGTTGGTGGCCTCATTCCAAGCCTCGTGTACTGAATAGTCCATGGCGGCCGCACCACCCCCGCCACTTTCGCCCAGCGCCCGGGCACCGGCCATGGGGAATAGAAGAAAGCGCAGACCGCCGTCCCCCAAACAGGAAACGAGACGTGACCTCAGATCCTTCAGACGCTCCCAGATCGAAAACAAAGCAAGGAGCAAACTCCTACGCAGTTCTCAGCTTCCGGGTTGACTTGACGACGACGCCTGTGATGGAAACGAAAGCCGATCAATGGCGGCGGGGGAGAGGGGGGTCTTGCGCAACCGGGACCCGATATTACCGTTTTCTTTCTTACCCATCCGAATCGCTGCCTCCTCCCCCCAGAGACGCAGCAGTGAAGGCCGGGGTTGACTTTTCCTGTGTCAGTTCTTTCTTGCGGAAAAAGGGAGGGCAAAATCTCCGAACGGAGTGCAAAATTTCTGCACGCGGAAGCCAGATTTGGACTGGGAAGGAAGCCAGTAGCGAATTTGGGGATGAAATTTAAACCTCCCTTTAACCAAGGATCTTGGAGAACTTTTGCCACGTTTATAGGAGCTCTTTATTGCTCATACTTACATACATATTGCTATTAAAAAGCTATTATGTATTGTTACTAAAAAGGAAAAAAAACAAACTATGGATTGTAGAGAAGATAGTATAGCTGCAGGGCTGAATCTGAGCTTGGAGGTCTCAGACCTTCTCTCCCAGGAGCCTTCTGGCTCTACACAGCCTGGCCCTGCCTTGGTGTATCTGTTCGGTAGTTGCTGCCGCTGCCCAGATCAGCCGCTCTAAGAATTCTGGGAGTTGAAGACCAGACACCTTAAAATTGCTGGAGATGAGAATCGCTGGCCTAGATAGATAGATAAACTTTATTGGAGCCTTAGACCAGCAGCTTAAAATAACATGTAAGTGCAACATGTCCAGATAGTAATACAATAACAAAATGCATTAATATAAATTGAAAAGAAAACAGAAAAATAGGATGTGAGTACAGTAATTGAAGAAAATGATAAGTTACAATTTTTACAGTCAGTTCCAATTAAGTCCAGTGGCTTGTGACAGCAATACAGGTAGTCCTCGCTTTTGGTCACTAAGTGAAGCGGTCATTAGGCGAAATATGTGATCGCACCATTTAGTGATGGCAGTTCTGGTAATCCCGGTTGTGGTCATTAGGCAAGGACTGTGCCATTGTTAGGCGAGGACCTCATGCCTCTCCTCCTCTGCCACTCTTGCCTCCACTTCAACTCCTCTATCTCCCCCCCATCTCTGCCCTTTTGGTTGCCCTCATTCTGCTGCCACCTACCCCTGCCGGCCCACACTGGCCCCAGCTGACCTTCACCGTCTTCTTCCTCCCACTGCAGACGAGGCATGCCAGCCAAGGCAGCTGCTGGCCCTTTGCGAGAACATGCTGTTCTCTAGTGCCAACTCAGTTATTTGCATTTGGGTTATCAGTTCCACTCTCCAGGAATGATTGATTGGGCAATCCTGAAATACATGAATAATCATCTTGGTTTCAATATCAGAGTGGATACACTGTTGCTCTTAGAAAAGAATGTTATTATCTCCCTGTTAACATCACTGTGGGGAAATACAGATATTTGGAATGTATATTTGGGAGTGGTGAAAGATGGGTACGTGAGATGTGAGCTGGTAGGTTTTTTGCGGTCCTGAATTCTGTGTTTAACTTCAAGCTTTTTCCAGGCCCATCATAAATAGATCTTGGCAAGCGATAAACACAGTTGGATGAAATTTGGTTTTGGCTCTTGTTTCTTTTTTGACCACAACTAATGTGAAAATGTCATGTCCCAAAGGTTTTTGCCCACCGTGGACATAATCAATTGGTGCGATATGACATTGTGGTTGCAGCATGGTTGCTTAAATTTGCAGAAGAAACTTTCAGCCATTGGTCAATAACCCTAACCTAATTCATTTAGTAGGGGGAAAAAACATTAAACAGTTGAAGAAAGTAGACAATCCACTGGGATGTGAAATTCACTGGTTGGCAAAAAGCTTTGGAAGGATAAAAAAGGATCAAGAGCCTTGGTTTTTCCATGGAAAAGTGGGACTGAACAAGAGAATCTCCTCCAAAAATGTGCTTGAGCCAGTATTTTAACTGATATAGTTTTAATATTTGTATACCACTCACAGTCACTGCTGTGAGATGGGAGGCCATAAAAATGATTTTTAAAAATAAAAAACCCAATAAATAAAAATTCATTCACAGTTGCCACAGATCTCAAGATCTGCCAAAATTAGAGCTATTGTATTTTATTAATATAGTAGATGTAATCATTCCCAACCTGATAAAAATGCAGCTCTGTGAACTTTATATTTGAATTTTATCAGTAACTTTTGCAAGAACAGTTGACTATGTCTTCCTATATACCATTTCTCAATTCCTAAATTGTCTACCAACTTCCACTGTTAACTAAGTATTAATTTAGCTACCAAATAAGTTCCTTATTATGTAATTTAGTATTCGCTCCTTTGAAGGTATATAATAATAGCAATTCTGGGACACATTCTACTCTTTGTTTAGTTATAATACTTCTTTGAATAGTTTCTTTCAGAAAGGTGCAACTTTTCTCACATATTCGCTCCAACGTTTGTATAGAAGTTGATTAAAAAAAACCATCTGATTCCCAAAGTGTTTGCCATTTCATATCTTCCATTTATTTATCTAACTTTATGTCCCAAGATTCTTTTAAACCTCCAGGGATATTGCCTAACTCCTTTTCAAGTAACATTATATATATCTTCAAGATTGTTCAGTTAGATTGGAAGGGTTAATTAATTATTAATTTCTCAACATTTGTTAAGCAGTAAAATGCTGAATCTCCTACTTTCTTCTTATTCGAAAAATATTTGAGTTGAAGCCATGTACACCAAGACAACTTATTTTGGATACAAACTCTTATTACATGGTTTATAGAATAAGCTGTGATATTTCAAGGTTGAATATTGTACAGTTGTAATTAAATAATTTATCAACACTTTTTGTAATATTTATACCTAGATGATTATATTTACAGGTGAAACTTGAAAAATTAGAATATCGTGCAAAAGTTCATTTATGTCAGTATGGCAACTCAAAAGGTGAAACCAATATATGAGATAGACGCATTACATGCAAAGCGAGATATGTCAAGCCTTACTTTGGTATAATTGTGATGATTATGGCGTACAGCTTATGAAAACCCCAAATTCACAATCTCAGAAAATTAGAATATTACATGGCATCAGTAACACAAGGATTGGAAATAGAACAATATCGGACCTCTGCAAAGTATAAGCATGCATATGTACTCAGTACTTGGTTTGGGCCCCTTTTGCAGCAATGACTGCCGCAGTGCGGTGTGGCATGGATGCTATCAGCCTGTGGCACTGCTGAGGTGTTATGGAAGACCAGGATGCTTCAATAGCGGCCTTCAGCTCCGCTGCATTGTTCGGTCTCATGTCCCTCATCTTTCTCTTGGCAATGCCCCATAGATTCTCTGTGGGGTTCAGGTCAGGCGAGTTTGCTGGCCAATCAAGCACAGTAATCCCATGGTCACTGAACCAGGTTTTGGTACTTTTGGCAGTGTGGGCAGGTGCCAAGTCCTGCTGGAAAATGAAGTCAGCATCCCCATAAAGCTCGTCTGCGGAAGGAAGCATGAAGTACTCCAAAATCTCCTGGTAGACGGCTGCGTTGACCCTGGACTTAATGAAGCACAGTGGACCAACACCAGCAGATGACATGGCTCCCCAAATCAACACAGACTGTGGAAACTTCACACTGGACTTCAAGCATCGTGCATTGTGTGCCTCTCCATTCTTCCTCCAGACTCTGGGTCCTTGGTTCCCAAATGAGATGCAAAAGTTGCTCTCATCAGAAAAGAGGACTTTGGACCACTGGGCAACAGACCAGTTCTTTTTTTCTGCAGCCCAGGTAAGACGCTTCTGACGTTGTTTGTTGTTCAGGAGCGGCTTGACAAGAGGAATACGACATTTGAAGCCCATGTCCAGGATCCGTCTGTGTGTGATGGTTCTTGATGCACTAACTCCAGCCTCAGTCCACTCCTTGTGAAAGTCCCCAACACTTTGGAATGGCCTTTTCCTGACAATCCTCTCCAGGCTGCGGTCATCCCTGCTGCTTGTGCACCTTTTTCTACCACACTTTTCCCTTCCACATGACCTTCTATTGATGTGCTTTGATACAGCACTTTGGGAACATCCAACTTCTTTTGCAATTACCTTTTGGGGCTTTCCCTCCTTATGGAAGGTGTCAGTGATGGTTTTCTGCACAACTGTCAGGTCAGCAGTCTTTCCCATGCTTGTGATTCCTACTGAACCAGCCTGAGAGACCATTTAAAGGCTCAGGAACCCTTGGCAGGTGTTATGGATTCATTAGCTGATTAGAGTGAGACACTTTGAGCCTAGAATATTGAACCTTTTCACACTATTCTAATTTTCTGAGATTGTGAATTTGGGGTTTTCATAAGCTGTACGCCATAATCATCACAATTATACCAAAGTAAGGCTTGACATATCTTGCTTTACATGTAATGCGTCTATCTCATATATTGGTTTCACCTTTTGAGTTGCCATACTGACATAAATGAACATTTGCACGATATTCTAATTTATTGAGTTTCACCTGTAGATCTGCCCAAAGGTTAACATTAAAAATGATTTCTTATTTATAGTTCAATTTTTATACTCCCATCTAGGTTTTAGCATATGGCTGTGGGCATCTTTATTAAAATCAACCTATCTACTTTGCACTCCTGTTCTCAGCTTCTTTCACATGACTTTACACTCCACAATTTTACGGTTTTTACAATGATTTTACTAAGCTGCAATGACTTTCTTGGCTTAGGAACTGAGGTCTTGAATCTAGGGTTATTTTTTAAAAGTTACCGCACAAGCTATTTATCTGTCTATCTATCAAATTTATATGGCTGCCCATCTCACCCAAAGTGACTCTGTACGCTGATTAAGCTAGGTTGATATCAGTATTTAGGAACTATACTGTGTTACCCAAGCTTCTAATCAACACACGTTGTGGCTGAAATGAGATGAGAGTTTATTTCCAGGACAATTCCCCCTGATCTTGCAAGCATGACAGTGACCAGGTTCAGTTCCCCCTTTTGCTTAATTCTGTTAGACCCAAAGGAACTATTCCTGCCCCTAAACAAAACTCCCCTGTCCCAATCCTTTCCTTGCTGAAAAGAAAGAAGTATTGCTCAGGGTTAACAAAGGCAGAATGAAGTTGAATAGAGGCAGCAAAGATCCAGCCTGATGTGATTGATTAAGGAAAACCTAATAAGGAAATTGCAACAAAATGTGATATGTGCCTAGTCCTATTAATGTTCCTCTGTTGCTAACAAGAGACAATGTCTATTTCTAGCACTGCTGCTGCCTATAAAAAGTGTAGGTTTTGTTAACTATAAAAGGCTCTCATTACACAATCAAACTTACCTGGTTTTCCCTGTATGGTCCCATGATCCTGTCAGCGAATTTCCTGCTCTACAATTCAACATTCTTATCAAAGGTCTTACTTTTCTATTGTTCTCTGTTCCTCTTTCTTGTAAAAGACCCAACAATAATTGAAAAAATGGTTGTTTCTCCCCAGTGTTGTGCTCCATTCTGCTGAATTTTCCATGATAATGCAAACTTCTGAAAGTTATGTATTTTCCTCAAATACGCTTGTTGCCATTTCAGTCTCTTCTCAGGATAAATTCCAAATTATGCAAAGCCCAGTGGTCAAGAATAGATGTGTATCACAAAGTAGCTAAAAGCCCATTGTTTCTGGTGAAAATAGTGTTGATATGCTCTAGATACTTTCTTATTGTTTACAGAATTTAACTCTGAGATTTGGATCCTCTTTTCCTTGTGTGTGTATTGTGTATTGTGTATTGTGCCAAATACCCACCTTTTAAATGGTTTCATTATCAAATTTCGAGAACTTTGCCCTACAGTATGGAAGTGTTTGCCACTGCCTTCTTCCAGGACCATTTTGGGTTTTTTTTGGGTGGTGGTGGTGGTTTGCTTATTTGTTTGGTTGTTTTGGGTTTTTTAATTTGGGGTTTTTTTCAACTTCCCAATCTAACCTGTAGCCCTAAGATTTCCTTATCACCCATCCTAGTACTAGCTAGGCCCAAACTTGTTCAGCTTTCTGAAATCAAGATTGGCTAGGTGCTACCAAAGCAATAGTGGGCCAAAAGGGCCAGACTAGATTACAGGTTAGGAACTGCCCATATACATACTCCTCCTCAGCAGGGGAATCCCAATTTCTCCCTCCCAGCAATGCTGCTGAGCTCTGCTTCTCACTCTCCACTGGCAGTGGAAAAGCAGAAATCCTGAGGGTGAAGCGGGGAAGGTGTCCTTGCTGCATAGCAGTTCCTGGAAGCCTGCTAAACTGGCTTGGGCTGCTAGGAACTACTTGCCCCAAACACAATTGCCATCCCCAGAAACCAGCAAGTTGTTTGGCAGTTGCTGGGGAGCTGGCCGCAAACATTAGGCACCCAAAGCAAACCATCCACCTGTGGCTTAAGGCCCACAACTTTCATTTGGGATGAACAGCTACAGATACTAGATTCTTTGAGCCAGAGGAAACAGATGAAGCAAGGTGGTGGGACTTAAGAGAAGACACTTCAGATACCACTACATTAAGTTCCACCCTTCATGCCCTTCAGGATATGTGGAGGGTTGGATCTGCCCTCAGACCAGTTCCATTTCCCACTCCATCCTTCATTAAGTCAGCATTAGTTATGGATAAGCAGGTATTGTTAACGTAGAGAGTTGAAAAGAGAAAAAATTTAGAAAGGGGAGGGCAGGGATGTTGGTTTTTTAACTTTGTTTTTAAAAAAAACTTTAGGAAAACACAAAAGATTTATATGGTCTGAAGAGAAATTACAGTATAAAAATCTAATAAATTTAAATATGGGTCTCATTTTTAGGAGTCATGTCATATCTCACAAATATGATAAGTGACTGGACAATAAGATAAAGTGCATATAAAAAGAAGTTTTCTCGTCTTCAGGACAAAAACTGAAAAACAAATAAAGGGAAGAACAAAGGGCCTTCATTTTCTTTTCATTGGAAAAAAGTAAGTTAAATAACACTGAGAAATGATAAATAGCAGTTAGACATAATAATTAAAGAACACCAAAAAAACACTCTACTGTTATGAGAATCACTGAATACAGAGTTTCCTTTCACACACATTATTTAAAACAGTAAATTGAAACTTTTATTCAAGAAAATTACAGTAGAATAGGCCTTCGTAGTCTAGATAATTTTGCAAAGAGAAAATGGATCTTCTCATGGGAAACCCTGGAATGAGGCAAACAGTTTGTGGTGTACTATCCTAGAACCTCTGTCTTGCCTGAAGCTCATGCGATCACTTCTTTAGTCTAGCAGGCGTAATTTAGCAATACAACTGAAAAATAAAAGTAGAAAGTTATATGGTGTGAATGAGACAGGAAGGAGCAAGGGAGACATAGCAATGGAAACATAATATGTGACACAATGATGCAGGATTCAAATGTCCATCTCCAGATATATTGCTTATAACTATCCTTTACATTAAGAGTTCATAATTAAATCATCCTGCAGACAAATTATTTCTTCTCCTCCTCCTCCTCCTCCTCCTTCAGCATCACCAGCACTACCAGCACCACCAGATTCAACAAAAAATATTCCTGGCAGTTTACAACATAAAAGCATAAAAACAGAATAATGCATTCTAGTCTCTTAGCTTGAGTGTTTGATTTATGAGGGGGGTTTGAAAGAAAAAGGAAGAGAAGACAGCAACACAGACTAAATTCCCCATTGTCTCTTCATTCTCCAGACTGCAAGTGACTCACCACCCAAAAAACAGAGTCCTGAAGGTGCGGGGTCTCATCAGCTCCAGCAGAACTTCCTGATATTGGTTCATCTAGCCACACAGAAGGGGAGGAAGTAGAGAATAGAGAGGGAAGGTGGTGTGAATTGGCTGTTCTTAGTGCAGAACTGTCAAGAACCAACTACTGCTCAACTTCAAAGCCATGAGTGCAAGGCAGAATATGTTGAAATGTAGAAAATATACAAGGAAGCAAAAGATTTAAAAAGCCATAGGTTTAGAGGAAATTGTATTCTTGTACCAACAAAGAGCTATTACTGTTCATTGTACCTTCATTTTATTTTGTAGTAAATTTTATCTAGCTGTGTGGTGTGGTGTGGTATGACTGAGAGATTTCAGCCAAGTCTGAGCTTAGCAGCCAAGTTAAGCAATGTATAGTTGAGAGACTGAAATTTACTGCCAGGTCATGGTCAGGAGATCCTGACACATAATTTGTTCAGAGATAGCATATTATGTGAACACAGAATTGTGCTTTATTAATTCAGGTTAAGGGTTTAGCCTTTGAGTACAAAAAATTATCATAATGACCATTTGTTAGATTCTAGTTTAAGAAATCTAGTCTGGTCTGGTCTGGTCAGACTTTTAAAAATGACTTTTAGTTGTTAGAACATAAGGACAATTGATAAGATGCTTGATAGAAGTCAGTCAAGCAACCATCTGATCAAACCTTCCCTGTTGTGGCTCATATGGCAAATAGGGAGACAATGACCAACTGGTTCCAGAGGTCCATACTTTTCTTTTTAGGAAAGGGAGCAGTCTCAGCTTCAGTAAGAAGGAATAGTGAAATTATTGAAAGAAATATTGTTGAATCAGGAGACCTGTTGGCTAATATTCTTTTCTTGGGCAATGTAGTTAATTGAGGTTTGTCTGATGAAATCCAAATATGCCTGGCTGAAATAAATGTTCTCTATTCATTCCAACTGGATTATAGGCCTGGTTTTGGCACTAAAACTGCTTTGGCTGCTCTGTAGCATTATCTTTAGTAGGGCAGACCAGGGGAGCACAGGCTTGTGGATTTCTCAGCCATTTTTATTACATTGACATGACATCCTACTGTAGAGATTCTCTGATTTGGGTATGGGCCAAGTGATTAGTTCCACTCATATGAAGATGGTCATCTCTAGAAAGTGGTGCTGGAACATTTCTGCTCAGATTCATGCTTGTACCATCTATATCAAATCACTGAAGTCATTTTGGAGATTCAGAGTACATTGCCATCAATATGCACTGTAATTTGGATTACAGTAACACCTGACCTACAGTCTTTTCCACCAAATCCAAGTGAGACTGTAGGTCAGGTGTTACTGTAATCCAAATTTTGTGATTGCTCCTTTATGTATATACTTTGACTAGTCCTGGGCAAAGATGTTCTATTCTCTCAGGCCTAGATAAAGTTTTAAATTAATTTTATTTCTTTAAAACTTTAACAGCTGTTAATTTAGATCTATTTTTTCCCACAACAACCACCCTGTGAGGCAAGTTAGATGAGAGTGACTGGCCCAGAGTCCTCCTCCTCCTCTCTAGCTATAATGTGGAATTAGACAAATTAAAGGACAATAAGGTTATTAACCAAGAAAGTTAATAAGGTTATTAACCAAGAAAGTTAGATGGAACATTCTGATTTAAAAGTAACATTGCTTTGATTACTAGTTGCTTGGGAGCAAAATAAGGGTTTGCTATTCTGATGCCCTGCTTAAAAACTTGTCATAAACATCTGGCCACCTACAGTAACAAACTTTGTTTCCTAGAGCTTCCAGATATGTTGGGAAGGCAAGTATTACTATCTCCAATTAGCAGATTGTGAAAATCTGGACTAGATTGATCTTTGTTTTGGGCATCAGATCATTTATGGTAAGATTCACTAAAACTTTTCTGGGCCTGAAAGTGTATTTTCAGAACTACCTCAAATTCAATATTTGTGCTATCCTCTTGAAACATATAGGATATAGTAAGGCAGACACTAAAACTCTTTTATGTGTTTTGGCTGGATATTTTCTCATGGACCTAACACAACTTTTTTTTTTTTTATTGGCCTTGCTCTTTTCTAAGATTAATTAAAAAGTACTGCTAATCAGGATGAGCTTAGATACAAGAACTGAGTTTATCTGAAGCCTGTTCCAAAAGACATATACTTAGAGTTAAGGAAGGTAGATGTCTGGAATTAATTTTGTATACCAGATCTGAGCTGATCTCATAGTCCTTCCACAAGAAAAGTTATTCCTGGCTATGTAATCATTCTTAATGTATCCAGTAATTTAGGGAGAATGCTATTGTTAAATAATTAGGAGCTAGAAATTCTACCAGTAGATCCAGATTAACCTTCTGCCCATCCCTGCCACATGTAAATATTTTAAAGGCATTTCTCTCTATATATACAATATGGAAAACGTGCAAAATGTATAATGTGCAAGGGCTAACTGTAAGAATAGCAAGTATACTGTAAATAATATTCTCTTAATGGTACATTATCAGAGTCTGGTACACAGATTTACACTACCGTTTAGGTAATATATGAAGTAGTGTTGATGGGAAACATGACTTCCTGCTGAAAACATTAATCCTTTGGGAAAATGTTTACCCACTCTTATACCTGAAAAATGGCTTCAATCAGCACTGTTTTCTCCCACTTAAGTTCATTTTGAGTTTCACAGCATTTTTGGAGTGGGTTTATATCATTATAGATAGGAGACAGTGCATTTGCCAAAAGATTAAAATCCTCTCACATTGGTATTCCTATGGAAATACATGTGCTTATGTTAATGTTACAAGGAAACATGGAATTTGTATACTGTTTTGTTTCATACCATTTGAACTACCTTAACTGAGCAGCAATGCTTCCTTAGGCCACAATAGTTATAGCTGAAACCATAACATTCCTGCACCTGTTATAACTACAAACTAAACTGTTCACTCTACATGTACTGATAACATGAAACAGATCCTAGCACAACTTATTCCAGACCACATTAACATTCTGATGGAATTAGAACTCAAGGAGCAACTCTGTCAGGACAGAGATGAAGGTTAATTGGGGACATGGTTAAAAAAAACGCAAGAGACAAGAAATGCACAATCAGCCATTATAAATTAAAGAACCACTGGGATTGCCTCTATCAAATGATCGATCTTTAGTGCACCAGTTCAAGAATTTTTATTTTAAATTTTAAATATGAAAACTATTAGGAATTTGCATTTTCAAGCACACACTTTTGTTTCATTTTCTATGCAAGCTCTCACAGGCATTTGAAGTTATTTGAGAATTTCCCTACTTATGCTTATATTTTAACACCTCCGCTACTTTTCAGATTGGGAAAAATCAAACAATGGACACCGAATTTACCCAATGTTATGCTATCAAAGCATTCCATTAATCTTTTTATAACATGTCCCTTGTGTTGGGTGTGGTTGCTTCTTTCACAAGTGAGGCAAGCACATTCTTATATGTGTCCAGTACCATCTGAGCAGAAGGTCTTTCAGATGCATTCCTTTTGCATGCTGCATGGATGCTGAATAAGTGAAATCTGACAAGATCACTCCCATCAACATCTCCCAAAAGAAAGTTAGAAACATCAGGGATTTTCCATATGTCTATCATTTCATTATAGGGAGGCATGAGATGGTCTTCAAAAGGTACTTCTTTTCCATATGGCCAAAGCTGCTCAGGAGCAACAAATTCACCTTCCAGTTCCTGATGGCCACACTTGATCAATTCACCAGTGCTCCTGTTCAGAAGGGGCAAGGCATCCAAGTCATTCACAACCACATGAAAGCTGCTGGTCAACAAGTATTGTGAAAGTGTTTTATTCAAATCACTGGAGTCACACATAACAAAAGTGCCAAGGGGGTTGTTGTGTAAAAAATGGATAATGCTCACGTAGCCTATGGCAAGCAGGAACCTGTTATACCATGTATTATAATTTTTATATTTTGGAAGGTTCAGTATCTCATTCATATTCTTCAAGGATCCAAATGGGTGATACTCGGTAAGAATCACTAACTCCTCTTCACAATATCCAAGGAGTTTGACCACATGCTTGCTCTGTAACTTTTTTAGCATTTGAAGCCCATGAATAAAGTCTTCTTGCAGCTCTGGCACAGTTAGCTGCGAAAGTGCTACTTTGTTTTCTTTCCACTCAGAAAGGAAGACCTAAAAAGAGGAAATAAAGAGGAATACATACACACAAATGAATATCACGTATACAGCCACTAATGTTCACTATTATTTAATCATGCTATTCATTTTATGAGTTGAGGGGATCCACACACTTATTAAGCATCCAATTATAACAAAGGTCACTATATTTCACTATTTCAAAACAGAGAATGCATAATAGTCAATCAGCAGCATTTAAGTAATCCTTGCATCACTTATGAAGGTGGGCCAAATCCAGTACTATAATCATGGTAAGCTGATGTGGAGAACTTTCCAAAAATGAACCAAAAATATTTTTTATTACAGTAGGTATACCTACATATATTCCCAGATTTTATTCTACAGAGATTGGTATACAGTATATTAAAGTATAGTGCTTACCCTTATTTACATAAACTTCCAATGGCCTTCAGAATATAAGCGTAGAATGTTTTTCTGTATTTCTGAAATGGGTGGGTTTTGCCTAAAGCTCAGCTCAGTCCTGCTCAATGTCTACTAAAACCAATTCCCCTGAGCTCTTCTTTTCCCAATTAAGTGGAAAGAGAAGATGAAAGGAGCAGCTAGGAATTAAAATTCAATTGTTTTCTAATCTGTGGGGCAACAGCACCATTTGGCAGGCCCAATTCTGACCTTAAGAGAGGAGAATTCATTTTTCATTACATTAGTAATCACTGCCAATTGGATGCAAACAATGCAAGAAAACTTTAGTAAAGACCATGTTTATGCCATATCTCCTTAAGAATGGGAAGTTTTGACATTTTATTGTCTAGAAAGAAATGCTTCAGTAAATGTAAATAACCTTACTGTATTATTATAAGCACTTGTAAAACATAAATAAATGTGTATTTCTTTCTAGACATCTTCCAAATTCATCTGGAATCATCAGCATTTACTTACAAAAATATTTCACCAGATTTCAGGTGGAGTGAAGCAGAAATATATACAGCATGTTACTTAGAACTTTTTCCAAAAGAAACATTAAGAACATCCATTTCTTCAGCAGCATCTTCATGGGGGTAGGGGGACGTGACAAAAGTAATGTGCTGTGACAGAAACTCCATCCCTTTTGTCAATGTATTGTGCACTGCTTGCCTATACAAAACAGTGTAGTATCGCTTTCATCATTTTGCATCTCTCTGTAGATTGGGGTTATCACTAGTCATAAAGGGTGACTTGTGAAAGTACAGAATAATATTTTTTATTATTTTTGAAATCCATTATGTTAAACTAACCCTTTTTACAGCTCCTTCACCAACACGTTTCAGTTTACGGACTTCTCTTTTTATAAGCTTGCAAGACAACCACGGTGAGCAGTTCTTCATAGTTCTTAATCTGAAGTAGCCATGTGGACAGAAATTTTGTTCAACACTGGATTCTCCATAGGAAAAATATACATTGCCAAGGTATTGATAGAGGAACAAGATCACAATTAGCACAGCTAAAAGGAAAAGCAAGGCTAAAAGGATCAGCTTTTGCATAACATCAGTTTTTAAATAAGCCTTTTTCGTCCATGTTGTAACTATCATCTTTCATTTCTGAAAAGTAAAGAGTAACAAATTATTAACTGAATATAACAAACCAGCAAAAGAGGGGATGGCCAAGCTAGATATTTCAGAATGATTTTTATACTGTCAAGATTTTAGTTTCGTGCATAGCAACACTGTGGTCTCTAAATAAATAAACGAACAAACATGAAATACACAACTCCTGGAAAATGAGTAATTCTGTTAATGTGATAGATTTAATGATAACATCATAAATCATGATCCATAATTCTGCACATATGGGAGGAAAAACATGCAATGATCCAAATTGCTCAAACATATCCAGCTGCTGCACTGACTGGTATTAAATCCAAATAATACTTTAATTTAAAAAATACTAAGTAATTTCAAATTATATTTGCTGAAGCAAAATATTCCATTGCCTTCTGGAGAACATGATGAGATGCACCACAGTAAAGGAATAAACTTGCACACCCCTTGTGGAGCTAGGAAGGAAAGCAGAAGATTGTCCCTGACCTGCTACTACTCTTCTAAATTACATACTCGTTTTACTGTATTATTTTATGAATATCTTATGGTATTCTGATTAACAATGTTTGTTTGGATATCAGATTCTATGGATCTCTGCTAGAAATCATCAATAAATGTTTTCATCATTGGTACTATCCAGACAAATTCAATATTTTAAGCCCTGCTGGTTTTAATGATTTCAGTAGGAAATATTTACTGTCAATAGTATACATGACTACTGAGAAATAAGTCCAGCTGGCAAGTCCATTAGGGCTTGCCTCCAAATAAATTTTAAAGATTTGCAAATTTAAGCATATAATGAAAACAAAAGAGACATGAATTTATGCAGAACATATTCTTGTCATTTCTAATTCCTAAAAGAGGAAACCCATCTTCTTGGAAATTATTTAATACAAATCCAACTAAGATATTAGAGAATGTAATGGGATGTATTTCTACCCAAATGCACAAGTTAATTCATAGATCTTAAAAGAGCAAACAGAATTTGGAAAAACAAAGGCAGAACTAGCGATGAGTAAAACATTAAAAAAAAGATCTTTCTGGTTTGCAACATCCTAGCAAGTCTAAGCAGATAAAAGAACTACTATCAGTAAATTTGTCCTACTGTGCTCTGCTTACCTATTTCCTACCTTTACAGCTTACATACTATTACCAAGATCGGCATAATACGATCCCAGTATTCTCTGCTTTGAGCCACGTGAGTGGCCCGTCCTTTGCACATAGAGATAAAACAGTGTAGACTCACATACCCCTGTTGCTTTAGGCTTTCAGATCAAAATAAAGCCTTTCTGCACTGAAGTGAACACAGCAAAGATGTCTTTCTATTTACTTCATGACAAGAAAATTTGGAAAGCAAAAATATGGTTGGTTGACCTTTACTACAAAGTGAGATTTTTTTCTGTTTTATTCTGTAGTTTCAATACAACTCTGATAATTTCAGGACATTGACCTGTTTCTAGTTAGATCTTTGAATGGACAAAATGAACATTTTATTACCATAGCTCCTCAGAGCACCCAAATATCAGTATCTTTGACTCATCAGACCATGTTTTGTCTCCTTTCATCCATTTTTTAAATCTTAATGTGGATTGTTTAGACATAAAAATGCAAAATAAAAATGCAGATCTCAGCTCCTTAGTTCTTTGCTCCCCTTACCCTTCCACCATTCCCTCCCCATGATACCCAATATGTTGTAAAGTTTTATTTTTACTCCATTTTTGCACTGAGCCATGCCTCTGTCTATATTTTCCTGGATATATACAGAAGCAAGCAATATAATTGCAAAAGAATGTTCTTCATGAAAAAATTATTCCTGAATGCTGGTATGACAGTGGTACATGAAGCAATTTATACCTTCTCACAAATATTTGCTCCCTAGAGACATTCCTTTTGTATATTAATCTCCTTTAGGTGAGCTCATTATTAAAGTTTTATTGCTACTAACTGCTTCTTTCATTATTAGGAAAAAGAGAAATATCAGTATTGTGAGTTCTTCAAAAGAATATCAAAAATAAGAAAGGCAGGATAAAAAAATCTAAGAAAAAATACAGAAGAAAAGTCTTGAGTACATCCTAGCATCACACACAGATAGGATACAGCAGGCTTCTTTATTTTAACTTTAACGGAAAAAAAAGAATGATAATGTATCCTCTTTACAGTTGTGCAATCTAAAAGGAAATCCAGAAAAGCAAAGGTATAATGTAAAAGAAGATACGTGCCTTGGATATACCTCTTAAGACACATTGTTGCTACTAAAATGGATTAACTGAAATACCTGTGTATTGTATTGTGCTACTGTTTTTCTGTTTGCTTGCACCATAATAGTAGATATGTACTGTGCACATTTTGCCAGTTAAGATCAAGATAGTGACAACTATCAAGAAAACCATCTATTTGTGTCAACCACTATTTAAAATGCAGAGGTCATAATTTCAGGGTAGGTGGAGCTCTTACCCCAACCTAAAATATGGGATGGAAAGAACACTATGGTCCAAACTGAATTAGGAGTAACGATAATGCTGTGATTATAGTAACCCTAAATTTAAGCATTATCATTTGTCTTGTTCCAATGACAGTAATCAAACTGCTACAACGGTGTAGCAAAAGTGGTCCTCAGTCCACCTACACACTGTGGGATGTCACCATGACAAAAGTGTAATAGACAAGTAAATGAATTTGTTAAATGTTGATCACCATTAACAGTACTATACATTCTGAGTTTATAAGTGTCGGATTAAAATGTGTAATTAAGATTGTGTGTATTTGGAAATGTACTCTCTCTACAGCAGTGTTTCTCAACCTCAGCCGCATTAAGTTGCAAGGACTTAAGCTCCCAGAATTCGCCAGCCAGCTGCTGACTGGGTAATCCTGGGAATTGAAGTCCTTGCAACTTAAAGTTGTCAAGGTTGAGAAACACCACTGTAGACCATGTTCCCGCAATGATTTAAAACGGACATCAGAAGTAGAAGCAGCATTAAAAGCGAGTGAGGAACGACAAACAAAGCTCAGAGCAGCGTGACTGAAAGAAAGGATGATTAACTAAGCCTCGTCATTACACTTCCTCGACCCCCGTTTCCACGGCCTTTGCTAACCCTCTCCAATGGTCGAGACCAGCTCGTCCGAGGCGACTGGAGCGACCATCCGCCGCTGTTTCACCCCCAAATATCGCGGAGAGAGGGGGGAGGGGGAGCAGGAAGCTGCCTCCTCCTCCTCCTGGAGGGCGGCCAGGCAGGGCAGAGCGGAGCGGAGCTCCCGTCCGCCTTCGAGCGCCCAAGCGAGGAAGGGAGGCAACGAGTATGGCGGCGTCGAGTTGCCCGGGCCGCTCGGCTTTCTACCTCGGGGGGGCGCTTGTTGCCCTCCTTCTGTCGGGCTTAGCTCAGCCCCACGGTAAGCCTCGTCTTCCCCGCAGCGGTATCTCCCCTTGTGCCTCGTTCGCCGCTGCCGCCTTTGCCACTCCTCATCCAGCAACCTAACAGGAGCCTTTTAAAGGCGCAGAATTCCTTTGCTTTCTGCTTTGCCGAACGAAAAGATGTCCGATTACAGGTTCCTTCGAGAGGAGCTCGCTCGGCGGTGGGAATCAGCCAGTCAATGCGGGAGGAGGGAGAGAAGGAAGGAAGGAAGGGAGGGAGGCCCCGCTTTTAAGGAACGGCTTCATCATTCCCGGCTCAAACGGCGCGGGTTGCTCGCAGTTCCACTTGTTTTAGTATTTCCGCTTTCTGAAGACATCTTAAAAGCACAGCACTCAAAAACAAAAAATGCACTTAGATCCAGTGCATAAAATAAAAAAGCTGTGGACCAGTACTTCACCATTAACGAACAACTGGTCAGCAGGGATCATCTGGCCTTGTTGGGCTCCGTGTTTTCTAGCCTCCAGCTTTTAGCTGGTGATCATATTTGATGTCTTACCTGCCCCTAAATCCCAGGTTACTTCTCTGTCTGAATTAAGTCATCAATTTTGCAAATGTTAAAAATTTAGCAATATCGTATCAGGAGTGAAAAAAATCTGGACACCAGTTAGCACAAGATTCCATCTTGTGGTTGTGTGGATTATTTAATGCAGACTAGATGCATCGGCGCTATACAAATGGGTCATGCCTATCAATCTTAATTACCATTTGTTCTCTAAGGATTTATTGCATCTTCTCCTGTCACCCAGCCATCATCTTCCTGATACATAAATCTAAATCACAGATGAGGAAATAGTGTTTCTGCCTGTGAACTTCAGCTTAACAAGGAAGCATTTGTTTTTCTCAAAAACATTCTTCAGTACTCAGTGCTTTTCCCTTAATTTTTTATTCTCAAAAATGAATAAATCCTTCATTCTTTATTTCTTAATCTTAAAATAAAATTAATTCCATGCTCAGAAAAGCATTTTAAGGAGAGGATATGAAGCAATGATTTAAAACCCAGAATTTCCAATTAAAAGGATTGCAGATATAATGTGGCTACCATAGACTGTGAGCCACTGGGAAACTGCAACTGAGACAGAAGCAGCCCATTTACAGGCAGATATTACTTACCAGAAGCACATTACTATATAAATATGTTAAAAGAAGTAAGTTACACCTGTGCTGCTGGTTTCTAGGTGCAATTCAAAGGCTGGTTTTGACTCATAAAACCAGCACTTTGGTTTGGTACCTTGTGAAGAAAAATACAGAAATAATCTTGAAGAAGGAATATAAGGGAGGTTATAAAGTGAAGAAGGGGTAAGAAAGAAACTGAAGATTTTTCTGTCTTGATTCTCTTTGATGTAAGAGCGGGGAGAGAGAAACTCTATCCAGCTTTCAAGATTCTGTAACAATAAAGTAGAGTTCCAGTAATCTTTGTGGAATCTGTTTCCTCACCCAGCCTACCCTGAAGGTGTGCAGAGCAACAGAGATGACCTTGGAGAAATTATGCAGCGACGGTTACAAAAATGTTTTAAGTCCAGGAAATGAAGAAAACATTAAGAAGAAACTCAGAAAGCCTTAACTCCCTGGATTATAAGAGGGAAGGACAGGAAAACACAGCCTTTCAACATTCTGTTACTATAGCCCAGTGTTGGCTGGGGAATTCTGGGAGTTGAAGTCCACACATCTTAGAGCTGCTAAGGTTGAGAAACACTGCTGTAGCCTATCTCAGTAAAGTAGAGCTCCAGTCGTTCTTGAAGAATCTATTTCTTGACCTTGCCTACTTCAAAGGGTTGATAGAAAGGCGGACATGTAGATACCACCAGAATCTCCAACCAGAATCCAGTATGTTTTCTCCCAGGTGAAGCTCTTGGCTGCACCCCATTTTCATGAAAGGACGGGAGCCAAAGTGTGTTTTTGTGTTGCATCCCCAGTCTTATGGAATGGCCTTCACTTAGAAGTGAGGGATGTCCCATCTGCTACAGTTTTCTGAAGGTTGGTTAAGATAGAGCTCTTCTAGAGAGCATTTGGCAGTATGTTGCTGCCATCTTTTATTATTTGCTATTTTGGTTAATGATAGTTCCATCAATATTATTATTAGGCTGTTTTATTATAATATATTGGTTAATTATGTTATTACTATATAACACACTATATTGTTATGTTGGTAAGGTTACTGGGTATAAAGAGAACTTCCTACAACAGTCACATGACATTGCTGATTATGCTTTCCTTTGTGAAATGTTTTTTGAGGCCTCAGAGTACACAAGAAAGAAAAGGCAATTCCAGGATTCTCAGTTCTTCCGAACCAGAGAGACAAAAATATTCAATTCTGATTTTTTATATATAAATATTAAAACAAACATTCGTTTTTAATTCTAGATATATCCAGACAACCACCCTGGAATTTGAAAATGGATCAAGCTTTACTACAAATTCATAATGAGTTGCTCATTGAGAACGTGACCATCTACTGGGTCTCAGATTATTGTTATGAGGTAACTATAGTCTTGGGGGGAGGAGAGAATCCTACAGTCAAAATACTGTAAAGTGATGCAAACTGGATTCCATGTATCCATTGAGTCAAACTTCAATTCAGGTTTGTAAACCATGATTCATGTTTGAACTGAGTGTCAGTTATAGAAGAAAACTTGTCTAATCACAAGTAAATATACAGCTAGTTCAGTGAAGTACATTTTATTTCAGATACTATAACTCTGAATATATAAAATCAAGGTAATTTTTAAATCTTAGAATATCATTGTATAGTTTTGCCTAGCAGCTATTTCTTTTAGAACAAACCACTTTGTTGGTTCTGTATCCAGTAACCCTTCTATTTGCTTTTAATTTTAAAGGTGGGAATGTTGGTTCATCTACTGTAAGGCAAATCTATTTCTTATGGTCTTTATTCTTTCTTTTTTCTTTTGTTTTTTTTGGTAGTGTTTGCAACAGGAGTTGATTTCTGTCCTAATGAACAGAACATCCAAAGAAACTCACATTGTAGCTGTTGATTCTCAGCATGCTCTCACCCTGGTGGTCAGTAATACTAAAGAAGGAAAAGAACTGTGCAGGTTAGTACCTTGTGCTAGTATGATCAATATTGAAATTACTCAGGCTGCAGACTTTTGAGATACATAGGTTTCTGCTATGTGGTTATCACTTAGAGAAATCACAGAGTTATTGTAAGTCGTTTATTTAGATAATTTACCCAAAAAAGGACTGAAATATCAATTTCAGTATAATTTAATTTTATACAAAGGTAATAATGTTATGTAAACAAAGTTCAACAGGCAGCTGTAGTTGCTGACTTTATAGCATATCAAAACTACTTTGTAAAGGCAAAACGAAATTTGAAATAAAATAGAAAAAGTGAGTTTATAAAAGGTAGGATAAACTGGGTACAAACAGAGATAGAAATCACTTAAGAAGAGAAGCATAAAATAAGGAAAGTGAGCAGAAGGCAATAGAAAATGAAGAGATTCGCATATATTCCATAAGCTTACATATCAATAAGAAAACATCCAAGTATATTCACAATGCTTAAAGTGCTCTGTTTCTGTAGAGCTTGTGAACTGGACAGGTATTATGTTGGTGTTTACCAGCTTTGTAAGCAGTAGTAGCATTCATGTGTAAGATGTATGAATCCTTTTTAACTTAAGAATCATGATAACCTCATGTATAGAAATATTAACACATTCAGAGAATCCTGGATGAGTTCTTGAGGTCATGTTTTATGGAGTTATTTATATTTAGCTCTTTTGAGCTTTCAAGCACACAGATTCTGTTAATAATTCTATTAATATGTTGTCAAGATGGTTCTAACTTGAACTAACTTTGCAAGTATTTTTTTTCACTTTGCTGTTTCTAGGATTCATTATCATTTTGGAGAATATGGAAACTATTCTTTAAGGATTAGGCATCTCCAGAGCAACATCCTGAAGATTTCATGCGATATAGTTATCAACCAAAGTCCTTTCAACAGCTATCTCCGTATGTTACTTTAAACTTTTATGTCTTAATTGTTGTTAGTTGCCTTAATGCTTGCCTTAATTCATTTAGAAAATTGACTAGTTGCTGTACATTCACATTTGGCTTGAATATTTTGGTTCAAGCATGCTGCCACATCTCAGTTCATCCTATGAGCAAGAGGAACCTAAGGCTTGCAGAGTGGAAATCCACCAACTAACTCTGCAGTCACTGCTGAACCAGTTCAGCCTGTTTTCTCCCACGCTTGCTAATCTAAGTGAGCAGCAGGAAGGTACAATGAATGCATGAAAATTACTTGAATTTGGGCACAGTCACATCCTAGATTTTGCATTCAAAAGCTTATTAGCAGCTGGAGGTGGAAAAGATGAGTAGCATAAGAAAAACAAAATTGTTTACTTTCTCATTAATCTAGTTCAAAAGAGTTTAAAATGCAATCTCAGACTTAGTTGGGAGGAGTGAGGAGATAGATGCTGGCCTGACACTCTGTTGAGGCTTCAAATCTGTTTTGAAAGCATAAACTGAAACTAAGGCGTGGTTTGCTAATCAGAGCCTTTCTACAAGAGGGGTGAGATATGGATAGATAAATGAGGGCTAGATGGTACAGTGGACTAATAAATTTGCAACTGATTGATCAAACGGGTCTCCATTATCCTGGATGGAAGTATCAAGTGAGGTTGTCCAGGGGTCTATCCTTGCCTGGTGCTGTTTATCATTTTATAAATTATCTAAAGGTTGGAATGGAATTTTTATCAGATTTGCAGGTAATATGATGCTAAGGGGATTGGCTAATGATGTAGAGGACAATATTACAAATGACTTTAACAGGCTTCAACAGTGGATCATATCCAGATGCATTACATTCAGCTATGACAAGTGCAAGGTTCTGCATTGGACAGGAAAAATCAAATGCATAGAGACAAGACTTGGGGAGACCGGGCTTGGCAACGTTGAGTGTGAAAAGAATCTAGGAACACCAGATGAGCATGAGCAAAATTTTGGCTGCATTAATACAAGCATTCCATCCAGATCATGGGAGCTAAGAGTTCTATTATACTCTGTGCTGATTAGGCCACACTTGAAGCACTGTATCTAATTCTGGGCATTCCATTTTAAAAGGAAGAAAGTGGAGCAGGTTTGGGATTTGTTCTCTGATGAAACTGGAAATAGAACAAGAACCAGTAGGTTGAAATTAAAGAATCAAGCTGAATATTAGGAGTTTTCTAACTTTAAGGGTTGTTAAGCAGTAAAACAGTCTGCCTACAACAGTGGTAAACTCCCCCCTCATTGGAGGTCTTCACATGAGAAGGGATGACTACTGTTAAGGATAATTAGTGGATTAACAGGGGTTGGACTAGAAGACCTACTAACTGTAAGACCCTTCTAACTCATATGGTGTGTGATTATATGAGCATTCCACTTGGCTCTCTTGAGAAAATGAAAGAATTAATGTAATCAATTATAAAATAAAAAATGACTGGAAAGGTAAAAATCTTTCCCCCTGCTCCCTTCCTACCTCAAAGCAGTATGTGGTTGACAGCTGGTACTGGAAGAAAATGCTGTGGATGTATATTTAGCCGTTTAATTATTACAGGCATTTTTATATTTTCTCTTAAAGTTTTGTGACCAACAGATATAAAATTGTTTAAAATATTCTCTGGTTGTCACTTGGAAAGGCCTCTGAAAATGACCTCTGGATCTGAGTAGCAGATTAGAAGCCAATTTTGCTGACATGGCACTAGTGTTTTGAGTCATTCAGCCTTATTAACTAAAGATTAATTATAGTTTCCAGATTATGTTGCACTGTGTACAATGTATTATAGTTACAGACAGGCTACTTTTGTTAGATAGGATTCTGGATAGCTTATCAAACAAAGCTGATAACATCTATTTCAAGCCATTAGGACTAGCTGTGCCTTTGATTATGTTGTTGGATAAATGAGCACTCCCAAATTATTTCTTGATCTTTTATAGAAATGTATCTCTCTTCAGAATAGACTGAACTGGGCAAACCAAACACTTGGAGATAGTATTCTTAATCAGTGCCTAGATGAAGGCCAATCAATTCAGTCTTATATGATTGGCCCTCATCCAGGCACTGATTCAGAATACTATGTATGCAGTATCCTCTATATACGGATATCCCTTCGGCCCCAGTTTTAGGATGATTTCACGCAGATAATAAAAAGTATAGGAGATAACATGGAAAACTGCAGGATCTCAAAATATCATTTCCAGTCCTTCAATAGGACCTTCTGAATACCTCCTAGGAGGAATGGAACCTAGTTTGAAGTAAAGTAGTACCTGCAGCTTGAATGCAGAAAGACTATCCAGAGGGCTAGTACAATCTCTGGCTTTTCTTACACACAATGTATTGCAATGTATTGTCATTTTTAATGAAAAATGAGCAAATGATGCAGCTCTTACTTTTTCAGTTCTGACTGTTGTATATCAATGAGAAAAAGGTGATCACTTGATAATTTCTGATAATTTTTCTGTAATAATAGTTTTTCCTTTAAAAAAAGTTTTGTACACTTAGACACACATATCTTGATGGATTCACTTTGTTTCAGAGGAGCAGGCAATATCAGAGAAGAGGAAGTGTAGCATTGTATATCAGAAATGGTTGCCTATACAGAGGTGACCTGAAGGTAACACAAGTTTTGAAAGCATCTGGGTTAAGATAAAATGACAGCCTAGCAGAAGGCATAACTTACTAGGAATTTGCTTCAGATCACTAATCTAATCAGAAGAAATAGATGATGATTTATTAAAGCATGTATCTGAAGCCTCTAAAAACCATGAAGTGGTGTGATAGGAAATGCCAACTACTCAGACATTTGGTAGAAGACTAATTCTACCTAATTCTGGCTAAGGTCAAAAATGTTTTTGAGTTATGCTACTGATACAAACTAGTTTGGTAAAAATCAGTCAAATAGTAATCATAGGTTTTAGGAATACTTACTTCAAATCATCATTTATTAAATTTGTATAGCGCCCAACTCTCAACAACTGAGCAGCTCATAACAATCAAAAGAATTACAATGAAATCAGTAAAAAAATGATAAAAGATGGCAAACTTAATGAAGTGGGGGGTCTCACTCCCCCTTGACAAAGGCCTGGATGAAGAGCCAGGTCTTCATAGGTCTTCTAAACCACAGCAGAGTGGGGGCCATCCAGATTTTGGTGGGGAGGGGAATCTT
The DNA here is from genome assembly GCA_030867105.1 of Liasis olivaceus. NCBI lineage: Eukaryota > Metazoa > Chordata > Lepidosauria > Squamata > Pythonidae > Liasis > Liasis olivaceus. Next base: position 66,576,919 of record CM061351.1, read on the forward strand.
GTTCCAGAGGGCAGGTGCTGCTATACAGAAGGTGCACTTCTGGGATCCCAAGAGATGTCATTGCTTAATCAAGGGAAGCTGGAGTGTGCCAACCCTGCAGGATTGAATCAGCCAGACAGATGTTACGGGAAACAGGTGGTCCTTCAAGTAACCATGCCGTATGCCATGTAGGGCTTCATAGGTAACAACCAGCACCTTGAATTGCAGCTAGAACCAAACTGGCATTTAGTGCAGCTTGCAAAGCAGAGGTGTTACATAGGCATACCGAGGCATGCTCATTACTGCTCGCGCTGCTGCATTCTGGACCAGTTGAAGTTTCTGAGTGGTCTTCAAGGGCAGTCCCATGTAGAGTGTGTTGTAGTAGTCAAGCTGCACGGTAACTGGGGCATGAGTGACTGTCTGAAGGGCCCCTCTTAAACTAAGGGAATAATAAGGAAAATATGGTAAGCAAACTTTTCTCCTTGCTGTTCACATATTTGAAGTAACCCTTCTTACTGAATTTTGCATCTCCTGCTAGACTCTTTTCTGCCTTTCTAGGCTGCAATGAGTCTAGCAAGAAAGGCAAAATTCAGTAAGAAGAGTTACTTCAAATATATGAGCAGCAAGGAGAAAAGTGGAGAGGTAATGAAGGACTGCTTCAGATGGAGAAATTTTAACAGATAATCAGGAAAATCAAAGGAACTCATTTTGATTCTCTATTTTGCCTCTGTCTTTACACTGAAAGAAACGGTGATTTGAGTAGCACAAACCAGGAGCAAACACAACAAGAGAGAGTACAGGTCAGTAAGGATGTAGTACAGGTAGTCCTTGCTTAAGATGGTATTTGGGGCCAGAATTTCCGTTGCTGAGCAATGCAGTCATCACGTGCAATGTAATGTGACCGCATCGCAGAGCAGCAGTAATCCTGGCAGTCCTGGTTGCTGTCATTAAGCGAGGATTGTGGGTTGTTAAGCGAGGGCCTCACATGACTGTGACTTGTGATTTCCTGCCTTGTCAGTGACTGGGGAAAGCAAAGTCAATGGGGAAGCCAACAGGAAGTCACGAGTCCCGGGTGGCTCACAAGCAGGCTGGTGGGTGGGTGAGTGCTATGGAGTGAGGCTGGACAGTGGGGTGCTGCAGCGTGAGTATGTGCAGGCTGGGGAAGGGTGCTATGGTGTAATGTGAATGTGTGGATGGGGGAGGGGTGCTGTGGGACAGCACGAGTGCGGTTGGGCAGGGGAGGGGGTGCTTTGGCATGAGCACAGCCAGGCAGGTACTACAGAGTGCAGGGGGAGGGGTGCTGCATGCAGGTGCGCACTACTCTGTAGTGAGGCACCTGGGAAAAAAAGCAGCCAGAGTGACTTACCAGAGTGACTTGTGATCTTCCCTGCCAGCTTCCCCTAGAGCTTTGCTGGTAGGAAACCGGCAGGGAAGTTCGCAAATGGTGATCACATAACTGCAGGACACTGCAACCATCTTGTGAGCCAGTTGCAAAGTGCCTGGATCACGATCATGTGACCACAGGGGTGCTGTGACAGCTGGAACTTTAAGGACCAGTCATAAGTACCACTGGTTCAGCACTGTTGCAACTTCATACGGTCGCTAAACAAGAGTCCTTAACCAGGGACTACCTGTAAAGCTAATTTCTAGCTCATTTGAATACCCTCAGTTGCTCTGGTAAAACACACCCTAGAAAACTGAAGGACCTCTGTCAATTATCTTTGAGGAGTCCTGGAGAACTAGGGAGGTGCCAGAGGACTGGAGAAGAGCAGAAGTCCCACTGTTGACGAAAGAGGATCCCACTTATTATTGATTAGTGAGCCTAACACAAATCTTTGAAAAGGTGTTAGAGCCGGTTACAAGGTGAACATTTGTAAGCATCTTGAAAACAAAGCTGTGATTGTTAAGAGACAACATGGCTTTGTCAAAAATAGATCACATGAGACAAATCTTGTCTCTTTCTTTGATGGGGCAGCTATTTTAGTGGACAAGGGGAATTATGTGGATATAATTTACCTTGATTTCAGCAGAGCTTTTGACAAGGTTCTACATGGTACTCTCATTAACAAGCTGGGTTGATGGCATTACAGTAAGGTAGGTCCACAATTAGCTGGCTAACTCCATTCAGAAAGTCAGCATTAATGAGCTCTGTGTTAAGTTGCCTAGAGCACTAACTAGTGGGACTCTGCAGTGATCCCTCTTTGGACCAGTATTATTTTTATTAATGACCTGTATAATGGACTGTTTATCAGATTTGCAGATGGCACAAAATTAGGAAGTCTAGCCAGTACCCAGGAAGGCAGAACAAGATTTTACAAGCTCTACAGAAACAGTAATTTTAAATCTGGATGGATTGGAACACTATTACACACAACAGTATTATATGTGTGTATTATAAAATACTCAAAATTGCCCACACCACTGCATTCTGGCAAGTTGCAGCTTCCAAATGCTCTTTAAGGGTGGCCCCACATAGAACACATTACAGTAATGGAAACAGGAGGTGGGTAAGGCATGAGTCACTGAAAGTAGGGGCTCCTGATCCAGAAAAGGATACAGTTGGCACAGAAGTTGGCTCTGCAGTGGTCCTTCTGGTCATGAACCAGAACCATGAATCCAAGAGGACCCCCATATTGTGTACTAATTCTCTGGGAGAGTGTGACTCTTATTTAGAAGTACAGATGGAAGGTCTCTTGATCCAGGGGGCCCAAAACTGAAGCTCAAGCCTGTTTTCCCCGTGCAGATTCCAACAGCCTCCAGATACTGGGAATGAACCTTGGTGGCACCACTTGGGCAACCCAAGGCAAAGATACATAGTTCAGTATCATCAGTATACTGATGATATCTTATCCCATGTAGATGGATGACTTCACCCAGCAGCTTCATGTAGTTATTAAACAGGAGCAGGGAGAGAATAGAGCCCTGAAGAACCACACAAAGCAGGGACCTTGGGCTGAACCTATCCCCACCATCAACACCAACTGCAACAGGCCGTGGAGAAAGGACAACCCTGCAACATCATGCCCCTACTCTCAGCCCTTGAGCCAGTCCAGAAGGATACTGTGACTGATATCAAAAGCCACTGAGAGATAAAAGAGGGCCAGGATGAATGCACTACCCCTATCCCACCCCCACCAAAGGTTATCGAAAGCATGATTAATGCCATCTCAGTGCTATAACAAGTCTGGATTCTGACTGAAAAGGGTACAAATAATCCACTTCCCCCAGGGTCCTTCGGAGCTGCAGGCCAACCACCTTCTCCAACCACCTTCTATAAAAAGGAGAGGTTGGAGACTGGTTGAAAATTGTCCAGTGAGGGATTCTTGAGGAGAGGGCAGACAACTGCCTCTTCAAAGACAAATGGAGCCACCCCTTCTCACAAGGACGAATTAACCACCACATGGATCTAAAACACAGGTGGCCAAACTCACAGCTCAAACAACCCTGTCCACTTGATCAGGACTAACAGGTTCAAACTCTTTCCAGATCATCAGTCAGGACCGTGCCTCAGGCAGTCCTATGGAACCTGTACGGCTAGAGTCCAAGTCCAAGTGAATCTGAGTGACTTTATCCAACACTTGCCTAGGATAGTCTTCTCTCTGTTATGTAAGGGTGGAATTGAAATTGATTGTAGCAACAATTCAGTATAAGGACTTCATAATTGAGACCATATAGCAGCCACAAGTGGGTATTTTCTCATGTATTATACAGAATGACTATGTGAATATATTCAGGTCTTTTGTGTATTACTTAGAGGACAGAATCTGTGTATTTCACAGTTGAAGAAGACCAGGAACAATATTCATTTATTTTTTAGATTTCTATCCTCCTTTTCCCTTGAACATTTCAATCAAGACATTTGGCAATTCCTTGATCTAGCAATTAACATGAAGTTCTAGTAATTTGGATTATGTTTCTCTTGTTTTTCTTCATCCAGCCTGTGTCTGATGTCAAACAGTATTTTAGGATTTGAATAACTTCCATAAGATTTCTGTTCTTAAGGATTTGAGACATAGGCAGAAAGAGGATTCTACTTCCCAGGTTTCTTCATTGAAAAATTAGGGGTAAACTTAGCATGTCAGTTTCTTATGGTCAGGCCTATTTGTCTTGGTAGACTGGTCACTGAAATTCCTTGGTCACCAGGATTACCGAAGATTGTAGATCTGTTTTCTGATGTTGTTAAGTCTTTTTTAAAAATAAAAATAAGTGTGCAACTAGGCTCAAAATCTGCAGTTCCAACAATTAACATGCAGTTTCAAGAGCAGAAATGTATAAAATTCAGATAATGTTAAAGTATGTCAGTTGATTAAGAAAGTGGCTGATCTCTCTGATTGCAGCAGTATAGAAATGTGAAGCAGAAGGAATCAGGGACTGGTGCAGTAGCCATTGAGAAGGGGAATTCAACTTTGCATGCACCAGCTTTTTGCACCTATAACCCTACTGACCACTAGGGGCAATAGATGTAGAGATACAGGTAGTCCTCATTTAGCGACTGCCTCAGACAGCAACCATTCACAGTTAGGACAGAGATGAAAAAGTAATTTTGCAACCAATGCTCGCATTTACAGCCTTTGCAGCATCTCTCTCTCTCTCAATCATGTGTTCACCCTTACAGTCAGTCAGTACATGTTGCCTGGCCCATTTGTTTTTCTTCCCCCCCCCGCAGAGCAGAGATTGTCTAAACAAGCTATCTCTTCCTGAGCTGCTTTTTTGCAGCACGTTGCCTCCCTAAAAAGTGCTAAGCACAAGTTAAACTCAACTCTGTGGCCTTAATCAGTTGATTAGAACCCTCCCACCTGCTTGCTGCTGCCTGACACTGACAGGACCCTAATCAGTTTCACACTAAAGGCTTTTGTTACCTCCTAAGGAACTGGCTTGGCAAACAGCTGGCACTAGCACATTCCTTTCAATGTGTATTCCCCATTGTGTGCCTGCTTACTCTCTTGTAATCCCTTCCTCTCCAATGAATTTAAATACAAACATTAATTCTCTTCTTCTTAATTATCCCAGCACTGAAGTGAGCATTCCAAAGAGCAGGGGAGTGGGGAAGAAAGGCTATAAGATTTGCCTTTTTACTCAGCTTCCTTGTGGGTCAAGTTCTGGAAACCTTCCCCACTGTTTGGGCTCACCTGGCTATTTGGGATCATATTCTTCTGACACTGTAAAGCAAAGGAAAGCTGAAGTACAGTCATGGTCATGTGATTTTTCACTTAGCAGCCACTTTGCTAAATGACCAAGTTGCCAGTCCCAGTTGTGGTTGCTAAATGAGGATTACCTGTAGTTAGCAGAGGGTCTCTAGGCTTTTATTTCTTTTCCATGTCTAAAACACTTGACCTTGCACGTCTCTGGAAGGTGCCTCCTATAGGTTAGGCTAATATTCCCAGGGTTTTTATCACCTCTCTCAGTTCAGTCTTCTTTGTACTAGATTTTCAATCTCTCTCCCACATTCTGTAATAGCTATAGAAAGATTTAAATAACTCAGGCTTTCCTAACACCATTTTTTTCCTAAATAAAGCTTGCCTTTACTATTCTTTCATGCAAGCACTAGCCTCAAGAATACTTATAAAGGTTTTACTTCTAACTTCTCTCCATATGTTCTCCATAAAGCTACCTGTCCTCTCTATAAAGCTATCAGCAAGAAATGGGATTAAATAAATAAATAAATAAATAAATAGTTAAGTGAACCCCAAATCTGTCCAAGAAATATAAAAAGGCATGTTATAGTAGCACACACTATCTTCTCAATTTACAGGTACATCTTATATCAGTTACATTTATTGCATCTTACATTAATTGCATTGCAGCTGCTTCCCCCACCCCCCTCCTCAATTATTCTTGATACTCATTATTTCAACTAGAACTGTTTCCATTCCTGTTGCTGCAATATCTTACTCAGTTGGATCATTCCTCTACCTTTTTGTTTCTGGCAGCTGTTCGAGTACATTAGTAAGAGATGTAGTTGCATAAGGGCTATTTTTAATGTACTGTGTAGAAGTCACATAATATTATTTGATTATATTTGAACCTACCTTTCTCATCTTGCTTGCATAGTATTTAATCCAAATATTTCAGTACATCTAGCTACACCTTGCTATGCTGTAATGTCTAATCATCATTCTTCCCTAGCTATTCCTTTTCCTGTAAGCCCACATAAAATGCTTATTGCAGTGAAGACCTTTCAGAATGCTTCTTGAAACAGTTGAATAATTTAGAAGTTTTGGAGTTTCACAGTCAGAATGTGAAAAAAAATCCATTTTTTATGGATCACATTAGATAATGTGCTTAAGTATGGGAACATCATCTTTTTCTTCTCTGTGCTTTTACAAAGTTTTGTTTCCAATCTTGGAAATAAAATAAGGCAATTTCAGTTAGAAGCCTGATAAATATAAATGGACCTTCATTTTTATTTTTTTTAAATGTTGCATGAAAGAATCTGCCCTAGAATGTATACTTTGTTATTTGCAGTAATTAAAATTGTGTTTTCCTTTATGCAGCTATTTTATTTGCATTTCTCATCTACATGGGTATTTTCTCTGTTCTGATGATTGGACAGATTTGTATGAAGTAAGTAAATATCTTAATATGAGAGTGAGTCAGAAGTATACATTATTTTTCCTTTGCATGTTAACCCTCAGTTTAAGTACTGAGGAATATGGCAGTGTATTAAGATTTTCTAAGAAGCCTTTCTCAAAATTTGTAGAGGTATTTTCTGTGTTCACTAAGGAGAGGGCCTTTGGTGGGGACTTTCTTTCCCTAACTTATAACAATATACCAGTAGAAAGATTACCAGTTGGCTCCCAGAAATAATTAATGCTTCCTTTGAAGGAATTGATTGGGACAATGTTCTCAGGATGATTTAGTCAGGTTGAAGATCTTAGGGTAGCATCATATAGGGATTTGTGTTACTCAAGAATAAAATCTGATTTGTTTCTATTTCTGTTTTATAGCATTGAACCAATCAGAAATTGGCTTTACAAAAAGATGAATCCTAGAGAAACTGATCGACTTATTAATTCAGTAAGCTCTTTAATAATGTGCATGATCATTTAAAATATTTTTAAGAGTTCACTCAGCTGTTTTCTGACACAAATAAATGGAAGCTTAGCTACGTGGGCTGGTAACTGGATTTTTCTCTTTACAAAAAACTTGTCTTCAGATGAGCTTACATGTCCATGTTGATCCTAAAACCTGAGAGCTTTATGATCATGAAATAACTGTAAAAACCATCACAGATCAGATAACCTTCAAGGCATGTATAGATAGCCTAACATCACCTCAACTGCAGTCACTTTTCATGTAAGTGCTTCAGACATTCAGACATTAAATGACATACACAAGCTCTTCCATGATTTTGCCTAAGAAAAGATAAAAGTCAGTCTGAGTTTAGTAAAGCATATACTTGCATGAATGGATATAATTTTTTCAGCCTAAATATGTTGACTAAATACCACTTGTGTGATATTAGTACTGACCTCTGTTTAGTTATGCTGGAGAAGAATGCTATACCTATTCTTCATTTTTAACAAGTTTTGATTTGTAAGGAGGCCAAATATAATTATAAGAGCACCAAATGTGTCTGTGAATTCTGTTTACAGCCTTAATTACCTATTGGTACAGTGGTGAATGTACAGGATTAGCCCAAGTTGTTTGTGTTAATGGGCTCATTTGGACATTTAAGAATATAGGGAGCACTCTCACCAAACCTTCCAGTTGCCGTGGAAGGCATGACTAATAATAAAATAGCTATTTCTGAGATGACAAACTGTTGAGGCAAAAAGGAAGCCAATTGATGAGTCTTAAAACCAGCTAACATGTGCCCTACTCCCAAGACCTGTGCTCTGAATCCCAAATAGCAAACCACATATTTTCCCACACAAAGCATAACAAAATATTTTATTTTATTTATTTACAGTCTGTGATCAGCAAAGTAGCTACAACACTAAAACAACACATAAAAGCAGATTCATACAATAAGAGCAATAGAACCACCATCAAGACCCGCTAATTAAAATTTAAATGTGTAAGAAGTAAACAAAATAAAACAAGGCAAAACAAAATAGATAAAAATGAAATTAAGATAAAAGAATAAAAGGACTTCCTCATGACATTGTTTCAAGATTAGGACACCTTAAGCCTTCTTACAGCAAGGGTAATGTTCTGCCAAGGGTGGAACATGAAAGTGGGCCAAAAAGAAGGCTCTGCAGTTGCTGAACAAACCAGACTGAACAGACAGTTTGCAGGTCTGAAAGGTTTCCAGGAGAGAAAGCTGGCTAGAAAGGCTTCAATAATACAGGTTGGCTATGACTTTTACTTTCCATCTTGACATGAAGTCATCAAGAAGAATTAGCAGGGCAGAAAATAGAAGTTTGAGCCAATAAGAGAGACAGCAAATACAGGCTCTTGTCTCCAATGAGATCGTTCCTCTTTCCATGTGAATTAGAATATTTGGGATACAACATGGAATCTGGAAGAGTGCTTGTAAAAACGTAGACTGAACAGCATCCAAAGCTTTAGATCATTATAGGTGCATATCTCTGTGCCATACAGCATTCAGGATATACTGTAGTTTTAACTTTCAACAGCTTAATGGCAGCAGGTGTGCATCTACCTCCCTTAGAGTGAAAAAAGCCCAGGATTGTCTTGATGCTGTTATTGGCTTTGGCAGAGATGGCTCTAGATTGTTTCTGCCAACTTCCAGAGGCTTGGAGAATTACTACAAGATATTTAAAAGCTACAACCTGTTCTGTTTGGTTAGTTCCTATTTGCCATTGGGGTTTGTGGCAGCTAGGTCTTCCCAAGAAAACTGTAATTTTAGTCTTGGAGTGAATAATTGCAAGTACCCATTTCACAAAAGACTGAGTCAAAATACCTACGGCACCATCATCTGTACTCATACCCATTCTAGAAATGCACCTGTAAACTGTATATGCAAACTACAATATATAATTTAAAAGACCAGATAAAATATCCAGAACATTTAAATATAAAAAATTCAGATGAAAAACCGTACAGTACTGAGGAAGAAGAAAAAATAGGCAAAACCCATAACAACAGACAAATGAAACATTTAGCATCTAATCACAAGCCCTTTAAAAATGGCAAAATATACAAATGCACGAACAAAACACTCTTCTCGGTACTCTATCATCTCTGACCTCATCAGAATGCTGCCTCACACCCACCAGATTGCATTTTTCTGGCATGCTTCAAAATGGAATGCTATGCAGCCCTCAACAATTTCTTTTCAAAAAATTCCTTTTGGATGTATGTGTTCTTAAAATGAAATACTGAGCTGGAGGCTGGAATTCTGTTCTGCAGCATGCCAACTTTCCAGATAGGTTGTATAAAAGAACACCCCTTAAATGTTATCTTAAAAAACCAATATTTTAAAAACTATAAAATGAATTTAAAAATCAAGAAAGACAGCAAACTGGTAGGTTTGAAGGAGGAAGGCAGGATGCTGACCATTGGCACAATACTGGGGAACTAGAATTATCCAGTTCAATACAGAACGTGGCATGTGAAAGAAAATACATATAGAGAATATATTATGAAAAGACAAGTCCTTTTTCAGGCTTACCAGTCTTATAACTGGTTTTCATTGCTAATCTTTCCTTGTCTCCTTTATTTTTCAGGAGCTTGGATCCCCAAGCAGAGCAGATTCCATTGGTGGTGATCTCCCAGTAGAAGTATGGAACTCTGCTTCCTCTCTACGGAGACTTCGTTCCCTGGATACCTTCAGAGGGTAAATTACAGTTCTGGTAATTCCTTACAATTTTTCTGTAAATGTCTTCAATGGCTATCAAGAGTGGAACCTACTTGTCCTAGACAGTGATATTGTAAGTAACAGCAGAGCAATAGAAAAGTAAGAACTGGTACAGTCTGGGCACTTCCTGTTTCTTAGTTGTGTTAAGGAACTGGAGCCAGCTGTAGATTAACTTCATGTGTCCCTGAGCTAACAGAAATCATTACCTTGGTTTTGGATGTTCTGATTTCCTATTAGGCTGTTGTCTGTTGAACAATTGAACTTGCTCTTAGAAAAGAAAATGCAATGGACTTAAGGCTGGGATCACCAATCTGGTGCCCATGAGTAACATCATACTTCCTTTAGCACTTATCAGACTTTCTGCACACCCTCGCTTTGGGGACTAGGGTGGAGTTTCCATTTTCTTTTTCTTTTAACTGGGAGGCTGCTGCACCATTTTTCTTCTGAGAAATTCTAGATTGTAGGCAGAGGTAAGATCTGATACACTCCATGTTGTCTTCAAAGGCATTTGTGGGGAATAAAAATGCAGATAGCTGCAGTCAACACATCATTTTGAAACGTGTGCACGTGGAGGGAGGGACATGAAAGAGGTTGTACTGTATGTTGCCTATTTGGGAGGAGGGTAAACTAGTTTCTTTGAGGGAATGAATGAATATGTGTATTTACTTTGAATACATCTATTTCTTTGATCAACTTTCTCCAACCTGATGCCATTCACATAGCAGCATTGGCTGGCAATCAGGGAATTGTAGTCCCAACATACCTGGAAAACCCATATTGAGGAAGACTGTTCTCTAGAATCTGCAGTTTTCTGTGTATGAAATGGGAATTTTGTTGGGCTGGATGGATGGGAACAAATAATGTAATTTGGCATTTGCAATTCAGATCTTACCTGTCTACAATTTAGATTTGTTAAGCCAAGTTATTTGCCTCAGTGTTTCATCAGTTTGTCTTCTGTGAAGTGAAATGTATTTTGTATGTAAACCAGGAGTTCAGAAGAGTTATATTTGGGACTCAGAATTTATCTCCTTTGTGTACTTACGTTCTTGAGAAAGATTTTTTAGCCTCGGCAACTTCTGTTAAGAAATGAGCATTTTGAGATTGATCACATCCTTCTGGCAGCTATCTTGTGAGAACATTCATGAAATCTTCTAAACTTTCTGCATCAAACATCCTTTTGATGTTGATCCATCCCAATCTCCATAAAAAATTATCTGGTAAAGTTTAAAAGGCAATATTTTTTCCCAGGGTATTGTTGCAATTTTAAAGATAAAAGTATTGATCGAATCTACTAATTTAAGACTTGTTCAGGTTATTTCAATATTTCATCATTATTTCATTCATTGTAACAGTGAAATAAGTGCATTTAGAGTCTGTTAGTAAGTATATGTGTTCAGTGTGTGATCATGATTTCCATTTGACTTTGTAGATTGGCACTTATAATTATGGTCTTTGTGAATTATGGTGGAGGAAAATATTGGTTCTTCAAACATCAGAGCTGGAATGGTAAGATATTCAAAATCCATTTGTCCTCCACAGTAATAGTTGTAGAGAATCAAACATGCCTCATTTAATGTTCTGCTTTGGGAGTTTGGGAGTTTTTAAGATCTCAGATCTTAAACTAATATTTTGGACGGCAAACAGATATTTGTAGCTGGACAAGTGGCAATGGGAGATGAGGAGAAAGGGAGAAAAGAGTGCTGTATGTAGTTTGAAACAGAAGATTTGGAAAAACTGCTGTCATACCTTCTTTTTTAGCCTATTTCACTCTAAAATGTTTCCTCTCAATGTGATGACCTTGTATTATGTATTTTAGAAAGTTCAAAGTATGGAAAACTTTTAGTAATATACTTTAGGACTAAATATTTTATTTATTTAGCTATCTAATAATTGTTAGTAGTTCTCCATTATTATGAACTTTAACTAATATCTCTGTTTTTCTTTATAGGTTTAACGATAGCAGACCTTGTCTTTCCATGGTAATTCAAGTTGATTGCTAGTATTATTGAACTTAACCAAGTCATTCAAAAGAGATCCATATGGGAATCTCTTTAATTGCCTGTCGGTTTGATCAGAACTGGAAGGAGAGGAATGCATGAAGTTGTCCTTGTCTCAGCCCCAGTCAGCTGCGAATGTGACCTCGGCGTTACTTTTTGGCTCTGAAGTGCTTTCCTACTTCTGCTGGCGCAGGCTTCCTGAGTAGTCCATCTGCTGAGCTGCATTCCATCGCAGGCAGATGTTTCATTGCTGAGACAGAGTTGGGGTTGGAAGTGCATGCAGGGAGCACTACTTTGAGCTGGCATAATTTTCTGCTGGCTTCCATTTCTCCTTTGTACTATGTTCTGACTTCTGCAGTTTTCCTCAGGCAATCTGAGATTGGTAGCCGGGCATTCATCCTTTCACAGACTTTCTCACACATTTATAAGTCAACTATAAGTTGTTATAGTTGGTATTTTAGTAGAGGTCTATTTCAGACTTTCTTCCATCTTAGGATTTAAAGAACTTTTCATCCAGTGGCAGTAATGGGATTTCACTGAGGCAGTTCTGTTGTTTCCTATACTACAAAAAGTGGAAACACATCACTGCTGTGTTTATGGCACCTATTCCTGTAAATTGTAACTTCCTATTTGATGTTTTGTTATGCTTCATTTGTGATTGCACTTTGATCCAAAAGCCTCAAAGCAGGTGTTGATACAGAGCAAAAGCAACATATAATGTATATAAATGGTCACACTTTAGGATGTTAGATGCTAAGCAGTTTGGGTAAAGGAGGGCTTTTGGATGAAAATTTGGAAAGTAACAGATACAGGGGAGGTCCTTACCTAATCCTTATATGACCGGTAAGTGTAAGAAATGGAATGTTGGTGTAGGTGACCTTTGATCGTATAAAGAAAAGCAGTTCTTAACTGCGGTGCATGAATTGTACTCTGGAGCCAACAAAAGAACGGCTATTCTTACTTTTTTCTGGGTATATGAATATCAAAGACAGATCAAATCTTTTGTATTCTCTAGTAATGCTAACACAGAGAATGAGTTTTCTGGAATCCTTTGTAGATCTTTGTGGAAGAGAGGAACATGTATATCTGTTCAACTATTTATCTAATATTGTAGGGGAGATGGGCGGGAGAGAAATCTAATAAATAAATAAATAAATAAATAAATATTCAAATTATCCTTCTTTCATTATATACACAAGATTCATACCTGCTTAACTATGGCTCCTCAGTTCTTGGAGTTAATTTTATCCTTATAGAGTGTATGTCTTGATGAGATATGATTTTTTTCTCTCTTGCTTTCCTCTCTAGGTTTGTATTTATTATGGGCACCTCTATTTCACTGTCTCTCAGTGCCATGATGAGACGGGGTTGTTCCAAATGGCAATTGCTGGGCAAAGTCTTGTGGAGAAGTCTCCTCCTCTTTTTAATAGGACTTCTAGTTGTGAACCCAAATTACTGCCTTGGCCCATGTAAGTGCTAAGAAATTTATTTTTTTCATGTTGGCTAAGAAACATACCACTTTGTTTGTATACCACAATAAAATTTTGGGAAAAACTGAAATTCATGCAGGTGCAACTATGTACAAACAGTTGCAGCTACGTCAGTTCCTGAAAAGGTATTATTTACCCTTCATGTTGCTTCCAAAGTCATTGTATTCTGCCCCCCCTTATGGCACAGAGCAAAACTGTGTACTGTAAGGGAGTGGAATACAATGACGTTGGAAGCAACGTGATAGTTTGGAGTATAAATTCATTCATATTTAATTCAGGAATTAGAATTAACAGTTTCTTCTGACTCATTTACATTTCTAATCGAGTGTACCATTTTGGAGACATTTTTATTCTATTGTATTACCTCAGAAACTACAGACATTAGTGCTGTTTAGTAAAATTCTCTTATCCAAGTATTGAAGAACCCCCTCTCCACACTCTGTATTTTGAGATCATTTAACTTATTCATATTATCTTCCATGTCCTCTATGTTAGCCTTGGGTACTAAGATTAAAAGAAAAAAATGGCTAAAGAAAGCTTTATACTTTTTTTCATACAGAGATACAGAATATGCCAGTTAAGTTACCTGTCCTTAAAATCCATGCCATGTAAGCAGTAAAAGCATATTGTTATACTTAGTTTCCAGGCATAATTTCTTTTTCTTGATCTTTCAGACTCAATTTTTATCTTCAGCAGGTTGGACACATTTCATGGACAATGGCCTTCTTTTTTTCATAGAGAAATGTAGATGGCTTTCAACACAGATATAAGCATGATTTCTCTCACATTTAAGCATATGTATAGCACATTCACACAGAAAGTAGAACCCCTTTCCTCTTATAGCAAAAGGAGAAATAGATATCTTTAATATTAGAAAAATATTATTATTTTTCTAATATTAGAAAATAAGGGAGCTCTGCATTTCAGTGATTTTTAAAAACCAGTATACCCTAGCTTTTGTTACTTTGATATTTCCAAATATGGATGTATTTTTATCTAATTTTATATTTATGTCATTGTGTAAACCAGAGGTCCTCAAACTTTTTAAACAGGGGGCCAGTTCACGGTCCCTCAGAATGTTGGGGGGCCAGATTATGGTTTGAAAAAAACATGAGGAGAGGAGGAGAGCCGCCGGACTCAGCATACCTGTCATGTAGAATAGTCTGGCTCTGCGATCTCCCTCCTTGTGCATCGCCTGCAGCTCCCGACACAGCCCCGACACTTCTGCTTCTGACAGACAGCGGCGGCGGCCAATCAGGTGGGCAGGCTCGATAAATGACCCTGGCGGGCTGTATCCAGCCTGCGGGCCGTACTTTGAGAACCCGTGGTGTAAACTGATAGGACAAATCTTAACTTTATGGTTACAATTTTGGGCTTTATAATGCTGAAAAAATCTTAACTGTAAAGTTGCCTTACAACTTTATAATCCTATTTTTGGAAAATAAATGGAATGGTAAAGGAATCTAGTTCAGAAATTACATAAGTGTCATATCCTTTGTAAAAAGCCTTATGTTTTAGAGTAAACTTAGGCAACATAGCTTGAACACCTAAATAGGATGTGATAACAAGAAATTGATAATAATACTGGAATTATTAACCTCAGTAGTCCCCCTTAGAAAAATGACATTTCTCATTTCCAATCAAGAAAATTAAGTTTCCTTGTTCCATACAGAATCTCTCCTGAAGTCATTGGGTTAATTTGTTTAGATTAAAATGCAGTTATAACACTGTTAATCCTGCAATGATCTATATTGGTCAGCACCAGATCTACTTTTGCATCCATTATTTCCATAAACTGTCATGCTCAGTTTCATTGCTTTTCATATTTTTTTCAGTGTCCTTGGCTAATCTACGAATTCCAGGTGTGCTCCAGAGACTGGGCTGCACATACCTTGTCGTTGCAGCACTAGAACTGCTCTTTGCCAAACCTGTGCCTGAGAACAGCACCCTGGTCAGTGAATGGCTTAACAGTTGTGCTTCAGCATAAAGTGAAGGGAATACTGGCTTTTCCTGATTCACAGTCTTTAATTCACAATCTCCATAGTGCTTCAATTGGAAACTTAGAAAAATTGAAATAGAGGTCATCAAATGTACCAAGCGCAAATATCAGTTTTCTCCCTTGCTTCAATAATTGAACTACCCCAATACTTAACAAAGCCAAGCGTGATTCCTACCTTACAAATCAGATAGTATAATGAAACTGAATGGTAAGTGAGTAGGACACAGTTCTGTGAACTACAAATATGATGTTAATCTCACTGAACATAGGGAAGGCTGTATTATTGACCTTGCATTGTAATGGTGGCAGTGGCAAGGAAGCAGTAGGACTTCAGAAATGATTCAGACAGCCGTGTCTTTTTTCAGGGTGCTGTAATGAGCACTCCTGTTCAGAAACACATCTGAATAATTTCCATGCCCAGCCGTATGAAACACGACTCTTCTGCTGCTATCGCATTTTCAGAGTGCCATCTGGTGGAGCTGTTCCTGAGCGTTTTAAAGCATTCTTCAATTTGGCCCAAAAGGTGACTTCAGGCAACCCATAGAAACCTATCATGACAAGATTACTGAACTCTTCAAAGATAAAGTTGCTAATATCTGCCTCTTGTTCTTGCCATTCAATATATGAAATGTGTCAGTACAGAAGGTTATCACCTGGCCAGTTGCCTGATCTATTTCTCAGCACAGATAAAAGCTTAGCTTTAAAGCCCAAAACAGCTTGGAGCCATCCTCTTCCACATTGATCAAGCCATGTATTAACACGAGTGTTTAAAGCCCTCCTTCAAATATCCAGCTAGGATAGAAGTGAACAAAAGAAAGGAGTGAGGAAAGGGCTTTGGGATTAGATAAGCTGTCCTTAGCTTTGGGGTGCCAGGCAAGGGGGTTTAACTCTAAGTCTTTTTAAGTAACAGGTGCTTTATTATTGCTAGCTATTTTAATGTTTAATACTGTTACTATTTGCTTAGTCATTGTTTCCTTTGTTAATGAATGTATTGCTACTTTGTGAATTGCTCTCAAACATTAAAAACGGAAGAATGATAAAATTAGGTAAATAAATCAGAACAGTTATCAAACTCTGATGCTTGATCTGGACTGAGAACCACAGAAATAGTCCAGTCTTTGAATATAACCGCACAAATTTGTTAGTTCTCCTTCTCTGTTCTGGAAAAAGGGACTGGACCAAAGCAACGTTAGTCAGTGGCTAAAGTTAACGTCTATTATAAAGATATTTAATAGAAGAAAAACTCTTGAAAGAACACAAATTTTTAACAATACTTCTAGCAAATCCAGCAGTAGCAGAGGTTTCCCAATGAAACTTGAATTACTCAAGTTTTACTTTTCTTTCTGTTTTAATAGGAGGCTCCATACCCCGCTCTCCAGGATATTCTTCCATACTGGCCCCAGTGGCTTTTCATATTGGCCCTTGAAGGACTTTGGCTGTGCCTCACCTTCCTTTTGAATGTACCTGGGTGTCCAAAGTCAGTTGAAGCTTAAATCCTTTTTTTATTTCTTTTTTCCATGTTATCTTTTCCAGCTACCTATGCGGTTTAATAGACTGGTCTCATTAATATCATAGCACTTCAGTGTTCAAGACTGAACATTCAAATAATACTTCTCTCCCACTAGTTAACTTGGGGGACAAATAGCTAGGATATTCTCATGAAGATGCCTCATTGAAATCAGTTGGAGCTATTCCAGGAGTGCTACTTATCGTTAGGCTGTCTTGTTTTTACAGTGATCCTCATATGGAACTCCTAAAGGGCTAGGAGCATGGCTCAGATTCTGTCAGCTCCTGTTCTGCCATCCTTTTTTGATGCTAAAGATATATGACACATTGTCACATCTGTCTATCTCTACATCTACTGTACATCTGCATCTACACCTATACCTGCATCTGTATGAGAGACACATTAATATATATGACACATTGTCAGGCTAAGAATTTTGTCATGAGGTCCCTGTCTTTGGGATCCTGATGGACAGTGGGAATGGCAGCAGAGGTGGGATCATGGACACTGGACAGTTCTGGAAATTGTCAACTTGACACCTTCTGGAAACCACCCTACTATCTGACAGCTCACCGAACTGCTTTCCCTTTGTATTAACTCTATACAATAAGAGCTCCTGACACTTTCAGATCACTCAGTTCACATCCATGCCAACATATGACTCAAAAGATTTTTTTCCCCTTCCAGAGGCTACCTTGGACCTGGAGGTATTGGCAATTTTGGAAAGTTCCCTAACTGTACAGGAGGGGCAGCAGCTTACATTGATCATTTACTTCTAGGAGAGAAACATATCTATCAGCATCCATCTTCTAATGTGAGTTAAACATTCCACACATCTATCAACTGTATGTGAAATGGTTACAGCCTGCTTAAAAGTTTTATCACTGCTTATGAAGAATATTGGAAGGCAAAATGTGATCTGAATTTTTATAATTCTTCAAAGCTGCTGTCAGCTCCTTGAAGCCAGCTCATTTTCTGTACTTGACATTTCAAGTAACTGTTCCTTGTTAATGTATTTAAATAATAATATTTTTATAGAAGTAGAATATTATTTTTAAAAGATGAAGTGCAGCTTATCTGACAACTTTCACTTACAGTTTCATTCAAAATAGGGAATCAACAACATTACCAGTCCATAATTTCTTAAAGTAATTTTATGACTGCACATTGCAGAAATAGTTGAGTTTCCCTGCCTCCTGCCAAGACTTTAGAAAAGAGAACGGATAAGAAATACAATGGCTGGAGCAATCTCACATATTTGTCAGTGAGCTCTAGTGCTAGCAGTGAGCAGAATGGCATGGCTGTTTTTCCCCTCTGTTCACTTTATTTAATTCAAATAAATTCTGTGCCATTGAAGCTAATAGAAATTAATGTACACTATTTCCAGCAGCTATCTTAGAATTGTAATAGAGGCCGTGAAAACTTTGGGTCCAACAAATATGTGGTCGCTCCCAGCATGTCTTCTGATCCATTCATAGCAAGTTTCCTGTACCAGTTTTGACATTAGACTCCCAAAATTGGACCAAATTGGCCTGGGTGTTCCTGGGAGAATTGGAATGGGAGTTCTTAAATTAGATTACTTTTTCCAAAGCTCTTCTTAGAGCTTTAAAAAAATACAAAAAAAATCCTGTGGCTTATGGGATACTATCCTAGAGGACATAAAATTGCATACTAATACTGGGTATTAATTAATTAATACTGAGTATTTTTAAGAGAAAGCAATAAGGATTTCATTCAGTGGATTGCTGCTGTTGCTACAACAGTTATGCATTTGTAACAATAACTCTGAATTTACTTTAGATCTCCTGAGATGCTATTTTCTCCATCCAGATGTCTAGCAAGAAGTGACACAGGCATGGGTAACTCCCATGTAGTTCTTACTTCATAACTGGGGATGGAATAGCCACACCAATGTGTTGCTCCAAGTCTCATGACATGGAAGTTCAGGGTCAAAAGTAACATCTGAACAAACTACATTTCTGGATCTAAAGTGTTGTTTCAGGGCTAAATCAAAATGCATTTAAGTTAACAACTAATAGAAAATATTTATATTAAATATTAAATTAAAATATAAAATTCAAGTTTAGGCAGAATTTCTAATATACCCTTCTCAATCTATAGGTGCTGTATCTTACTACGGTGCCCTTTGATCCTGAAGGAATTTTAGGAACAATAAATTCTGTTGTTATGGCATTTTTGGGACTTCAGGTATTGTACTCTCTTGCTGTACATGAGCAGAAAGGCTTCATAAAATGCTATTTAGAAAGGTGAGAGTTTATAACTCCCTATATGAGTGTGTTGGGAGGAAGGCCCTTCTCTAGGGATAACAGACTGATCAAAGGGGTCTATAGGTTTCTTTGGAGCAACACAAGGAAATGCTTATTTTAACTTTTCAGACAAGTGACAGAAGTTCAGAATTAATTATTTAATACCTGTTCCAATAACATATTATTTCTCTGAATCACTGTGGCATTAGAGATTACAGTAGAAAATTTGCTAACAAAAATGAAGACAACAGGCAAAAGACAGGAGTTTTATGTTTTTTGTAGATAGCATAAGCATGTGGAACAAGCAAAGCTCTTACTTAGACTACAATATAGGAAAACCTAATATGGGTAAGAAAAATATACCTGAAAAATCAGAGAGATTACATCAAGAAATTAAGTAGAACTATTTAATACATTAGAGTGCAATGTTATATCATCAACTAGTTCTCAATTTCACTCTGTTAGTCTGTTACAGCCATTCTAGGCCACTTTTAATGTTTTGTTTTATTTTTTTACTTTAAGGGAGGAAAAATTCTTTTGTTTTATAAAGATCAGCATAAGCAAATAATGCTTCGTTTTTGTGTGTGGAGTATAATAATGGTAAGTCACAAATATAGCCTTGTTAGGTCTTCAGTTGGAAGTATTTATCTCCCAATTGTTTTAAAGCTTCTGATATTTTCTGGAAAATTTGACTCAAAAGAGATGAATATTTTCTTAGTTGCAATAAACCCAAATTGCAGTTCTTCAGACTTAGAATTGGCAGAATAGCAGCAAAACAACTCTGGTGTAATTCAATGCAAGTTAAGTGTGCTTGCTAAGCAAGCAAACTAACAACAAATAGGAGTTTGTTAGGCAAGCTGAACAATAGGAAGAGATAAGGAAGAAAGGAGAACCACCAGAGAAACTGTTCTGAGGGATTATGTGCTCTGTTGTGAGGAGGGATAAAAAAAAAGCCTGAAAAGCTGTTGATTGGAGGAGTTATGTCTTGAGAGCTCCTGATTGCACATTATGGATGTCTGAGTGATTGCTTATTGAGTAAGCAGAGACTGTAGGAATTTAAAGCAGTGTTCCAGAGAATGAGCTAACAGAGCAAGTGAGCAGGGAAATCAAACAGAACATTCTGTAAGTCCAGCATTTGTTCTTCATTTAAAATGCCTGTGTGTGTGTTTTTTTTAGGGTGTCATTTCTATGATGTTGACGAAATGCTCAAAAGATCAAGGCTTGATTCCAGTTAACAAGAATTTATGGTGAGGAACATACAGAGTCATTTTATTCTGTAAACTGATATTTGATAGATAAATCTTGAACTACTTTTTGACATTCCTGCAGGTCAATTTCATATGTGACAACACTGAGCAGCTTTGCCTTTATACTTCTGCTGTTGGTATATTACCTTATAGATGTTAAGAAGGTGTGGTCAGGTGCTCCATTTTTCTATCCAGGTGGGTATACTTAAAAGGAAAACTATTTAGTTTTATTGCTTTCAGACTTCAGACCTAGGTGCCTTTTTAGAGTTTATTTTTTTCCCTTTAAAAATGTCTTTCACTTATTCCTCACCCAAATAAATTTATTTGGGAGATAAATCTATTTTCTTTATCTGTCGATTCAGACTGGGCAGCCTCTATCTCTCCCCACCCATTATGCAGTGGCTTTACACAAGTTTATATCCTTCTAGCTGCCTCACCAGATACATTGTTCAATTCCTCTAGCACTGGATATTTTTGCTAACAAGCTGACTCAATTTCCCAGAACCTTGTAAAGAAAACATTTTGTTCTGTTGTGATATTATGATCTTTGTAGTTTATAGGAATTTCTTTATTTCCTTGATCCTGGGCCATCTCAATGATTATTGCAGTTTGATGTAAAGGTCATTATTTGTGCCTTATAGAAATTTTCAAGGTGTTTAGAAACCATAGAAGAGGACTGATATGAGGCTGGAGCCATAAACCCTGTAATATGTAACTACTTTTCTGATGGTATTTTTGGTTTCTTTACAGGTATGAACTCCATTCTTGTTTATGTTGGACATGAAATATTTGAAAACTATTTTCCTTTTAAATGGAAGCTAAATGATACGAAATCACACAGTGAACATTTGACTCAGAATCTAATTGCTACATCTTTATGGGTTATCATATCATATATACTCTACCGTAAAAGGATATTCTGGAAGATATAATTCAATCCAGCACATACCAAAAAGTATAGGTTATGAGAACATTGTAATCCCCCCTGCATCATATGGATGTCACTTTTTTTTTTAAAGAGTCTTGTATTTGGTTTACATTCCATATTATCTTGAATTGGTATATTTAGAGTTTGTTGACTTACCATTTAGCTAAAACAAGGCTTTGTTCAAGCTTTATTTTCTACATTATTCAATTTCTAAATAAACATACTGAATATTTTCCAATAACTGGGTATCTTCAAAAGAATTTTCGGTACACAATACTCTGTTCAGAAATGTATTTGCCTCATAAAAATTACATATTCGTGTCACGCAGGGCATTTGAGAGTATATAGGTTTGGGAAGGTTCTGATAACTTGATCTGTGTGCCGCTATTCCTTGTGAAAATTACTCAGGATTATAGAATGGAATGAACAACCAGTACTCTTCAGCTCCATCATGGTTTCAGTCCAGATAGCCTATTTGTTTTGTGAAGTTAAGGGGCAAAAGCAATGGCCAAGTCTGGCTTACAAATTACTTGCATCTACCTCCAACTTGCCTATTTCACTACCTGATGGTCTCAGGCAGAACACTTGACCATAGCACCATGATGAATATCTGTATCCATTATGCATGACTCATGAATTATTGCAACATGACCAAGATGGAATTATGGATTTATACTGTTCACCCCTAATTTTTAAATCCAGTCTTGGGTCTGAACCAGATATTTTTTTAATGAAAACATGATTTTAATTAATTTTGTAAGCTATTTTATTTACAATGCCAAAGTTAAATGTTTACCAAAAAGTGCATGAAGTTTTGACTGTAGTTTTCAAACAACTTTGCTTCAGCAGCTAAGGATAACAGGCTACCCCTAATGGAATGATAATGATTTTCCTCTTTGTCTGCTCCTTCTTAGCCAGGAGTTCCAATGAAGTCTATAATACTATAATACTCAGCTCAGTGTTTGAAGAAGCAAAATCTTCTCATTCATACAGAATCTATGCAACACCATCATCAGGTTTTCCCCACAGCGTGATACTTGGCGCTCCATTGCCAGACGGAAATCCTCCTTCACACCTTTGGTTATTCCTCTGGTAATTGTGTGATGCCTGCAATTATAATAACACAAAATAATTAAAAGCCATGGAGCTATATTTTTTTAAAGAAAACTGCATAGCATTTGTTGTAGAACATTCCAGCGTAACATTTTAAAATATTTATGGAATGAGAATGTTCTGTGATAGTATCATCCATGTATCATAAGGTTTTGCTTCAAAACTCCAACTGATTTTAAAGGTATGGAAACACATCCTAGAATCCTAAATCCTAGAATTTCTGGATCTCCTTAATGCAGTATGTTAAAAGTACCAATGCTAAAGACAATTGTACTCAAGTTTAAATTTGGCCACGATATTTTCATGACTGCAAGTTAAAAAAGTAATAGAACTAATAGTATATTTCATTTTTAGTATAAATTTTTTTTACCAAACTAGAGTAAAAGCAGATCAAGATATATGTAGTAATGTAACTGTAAAGTTCTGGAGATGTCACCACTAATTATCACCCCTGCCCAAACACTCTGCATAACTCTCTCCATAAGAAATTAAATAATTTATGCCCTAACAAGGGGAGATAAATTAACAGTACCGTTACCAATTATAATTCTAAGTTTTCATTATAACCACTACTGCAGCACCAAGAGCTACAGAAATGACTCATGAAATTATATCATTTTATAATCAGGATTCTAAATTTCACTGTAGTTGCTCCAGACTTTCTGCTTTTTTCTCCTGTTGCAGTGATCTTGCACTCAGCTACGACCTATGGATTCTCAAGCTGTTTGAAAGGGTAAGATTTAACCATGTTTCAACAAAAAGCCCTCCCCCGCAAAGAATTGTCTTAATGGATTGGGAGAAGGTCAGTACATAAAAGAACTGTTAAGAGGCCAGCAACTGCTGCTTATCCACCATGGAGTACTACAGCGTATTTTGTGTTGCACAACCTCCAATTTTTGGTGAAGAGAGTTCAAAATAAAAATGGGCAGAAAAGAGGGAGGCAACGGTAGGAATGAATTGCAAGCCTTTAATCAAATCTTCAGACATTAGGCTTACAACAATCATGTGACCATTTTTATTTAAAAAAAACCAAAACTATACAATATCAAGAATTAGCTGAGGTTAAACGTCAAAAAATAAAACAATGTATAGTTAAGTAACCTCAATTCTATTAAAATTCTTTATATCTTAGTTCTTAAACCACAAATTCAATGAGGCGTGCATTTGGCTGATTTTAAACAAGATTTCATATTATTATATGCTGTCTTTTCATTGCCTCTATCTTAGCCATATAGTATTTTGACAGAAGACTAGTTTCTTGTTGAAGAGACAACTTGTTGAAACTGCAAAACAGAAATTAGACAATATATATTTCCAGTATTGAAGGATTACTAGCAAACCTCTGCATAGGTCAATTTTTTTTCACTGCTAATAGTCAAATTCATATTTCAAGAGGCAAAGAAAATAGGAGCAAGTAAATGTAGTGAAAGGAAAGAATATGAAAAATGCTGTGGGAAATTTGTGCCCGTCTTAACAAATTAGGGTCAATTTTTACCTAAATTTTAAAACTGTTACAAAAGAATGGACTAGATTGCCCAGAAAAAAATAGCCAGAACATCATCATTTTATTTTACAGAGATCCACTTAAAAGTTGAACATACATGGGCCAGTAACTTATGAAAAAAATAACAAATGTTAACAATAGTAAAACATAACTTGCCAAATGATGTAGGCACAAATGAAGAACAAAAGCATGGATAAAACTACTGAATTAACAAAGGTCTGATAACCATGGCCAGTAAAACATATTGACAAAAAGACAGCACACTATGAGCAGGGATGTCCCCCTGCTTGGTACCTGTCAGCAGTCTGTATGCTGGGCTGTAGTACAGGTATGAATTCCTGCTGAAGTAACCCCAGCGGAGGGCTAGAAGTCCTTTAAAAAACAGCAAACAGCAGCATTCAAACACACACACCAACTTCCCCTGGGCTACAAAATCAATTCTCCAGTAACACATATACACAAAGAGGAGAAGGACTGCAAATCAAGAGTCTCAATCCTAGTGCAGGCATTCAATGGATTTTTTTTTTATTAGAGGTGATGAAAGAGAAGAAGCTTCACTCAATGCCTAGGCATTCCAAAAAAGAATATTCAAGAAGTCAGTTGTGGATTTAAATCCTATTTGCATGAATAATGCCTTTACCAAGAAAGACATAATTAATGGGAAACCTATCCTTGGATAATGTTCCTCAGCCCCTGTAACATTTCAATCAGGAAGCCCAGCAACTTTTTAACCACGTTGAAGAGAATATAAGATGTTCTCTGAAACACGCTTTGAATCTCTCTTCAAATTGAAGAAAACTGTACTGTTAGACTAGGCTACCAATATAAGAGATAATAAAATACCAATCTTCCCTTTTCTTTTAAAAAATAACATTGGGAAGGGCTGCTTGGCACCAAGTATGCTTACTCCTTTTCTTGTCAGGGCCGCTTCCAGGGAAACTCCAGTTTCTATAACTCTTTCCCCCAATATTTTTTTAGTAACTTTGTGAAAGCAAATTTCAAAAGAAAACAAACCAACAGCAATGCCAGGATATTTTGGAAGGGAAAATAAAACATAACACTTCATTTCAATATTTAGCTTGACCCTGAATACACATTCCAGAACGATTGACTTGTTCTACAAATGCTCTCAAGCAAATATTTAGCAGTAATTTACAATGTGAAATACATTCTCTATTAGCAATAGTTGTAAGGGTATGTCACTTGGAGTTTATTATTCATATGCATTGCAGCAAATACATACTGTAATTTTTGCCTGCTCCAGTATTTTGATTATTACTTTTTTGAGCATTTTTCTTAATTGCTGTTGTACAATAAAAAGCTGCAATAATTTCATTATTATCCAACTAAAGCAAATGAAGATTCTGGAGGATGCTTTAGAGATGCCCCCCCCCCCCCCAATACAAAGTAGCCAGAATGGCAGCTAGCTGATTTGTTTCATGCATCTATTTAAAAAGATAAGAAAAAGAAGATGCTACCTCATCCACATAAGCATTTCAGATAAACAGAAGAAAACTGTCTGTTTCGAAGAGTACCTAAGCCCTGTTGGAAAATTGAGAAGTCATACCAGTTTAAAGTCCAAAAGGTTGTAGACTTCTAGCCTTTAACTGACCATTCTATTGAATCTAATTTTCGTAACAAACCTAGAAAATGATGTCAGGATTTTGATCATTTCCTGAGCACATTTTTTGGGGAGCATTGCTGCACTCTGCACAACAAATGAAACATCCTAGTACTCTGACATACAAACCAGCCAGCCTTTTTTAAAATAAAAAAATCAGATTTAAGTTGGTAGGACCTTTACCAAATTTCCTTTCTAATTCAACCCAAATATGACATCTATTAATTCCTTACAGAATTAATAAATAACAAAGTACCAAATTAACTACATCAAAACACAAATACAAGAATATATTGAAAAATTAGCAAGGCGGTACTATCACTATAATACCTTCGCTAGCAATCTAGAAATTAGAAATGGGAGTTATTTTATGATCAGCAAATGCTTCTGGAGAGAAAATCCCCCTATGTTCAGGACAAAGCTGTAGTAGAATAAAGCTGAACCACTATTCAAACTTAAATATCTGAAACAGAACTTTCAATTAAAAATCAGGCCTATAGAGGCAAACAGGTTTAATAGTGCTAAATTGAGAAATGAGCAAACAGAACTGCAATTAATCTGGGGAAAGATTGGCATTGCAACTAATCCTTCCTCACTACTTCAGAACAAAGGTCCAATTTCCTGCCTGCTGGTCAAAAGAATCATTTTAGTATTTTCAGTGAGGAAGAAAGAAAGAAAGATAAAACTGCCAGGCTCACTGCACAGGACAGGATAGCTATGCCTTGCTTCCCAGAAACTGCTGGAAGATTCTGCTATCAAAGACTCGGCTATGACTTGAATTCCATACAATTACCATATAATGGATCATTGTCTCATAATTAACTATGGGAGGGACATTAGTAGAATAGAAGGCTTAGCAATTTAAAAATTGAGTAGGGTGGAATCAGTTTTATTTGTATACCACAATGATGCATTCCATTACATAACTGCTGATCTGATAACTGAAATTCACTGAGTTTGAAAAATACAAACTTAACTGGAATATAAAATGTAGACCTTAACACATGTCAAATCTGTGTCTTAGGAATGTATTCTTAGGAAGAAAATGCTTCAGAAAAAGTTTTGTAAAATTAACTCCCATCCTCCTGTGAATAGAATGGTACAAGGGATTACCTTGTCACAGCGCAAGATCCAAAACTCCTTCCCTACATGATGTGCAGAGTATCTGACTCCCATTACCTTCTCAACCAGTGGCATGTGTATTAGAGGTAGGTAGGGCATAAGATGTAAATCCCTGAAACGTTTAAAACTTACAGCAAATAATATATTTAAAAAATGACTGTAAACGTTCTTGCAAAAAATAGTCTTTTTCATCATAGTAGACTATGACCCAGCCCCATGCCATGTAGGGCTTTATAGGTCATTACCAGCACCTTGAATTGAACCCAGAAGCAAACTGGTAACCAATGTAACTCATGGAGCAGAGGTGTAAAGTTCGCTGATCTAAGTCCGCACATAACAGTCTGCACCAGACTTTGCACCAGCTGAAGCTTTTCAATGTCAGCCCCATGTAGAGCATGTTACAGTAATCCATGCAGATGACCAGGGTGTGAGTGACAAAGGCCCTCCTAGCCATTACTGCCACCTGCTCATTAAGCAGTTGTGAATCCAGGACTCCCAGATTGCACACCAGGTCTGTCTAGGGTAGTGCCACCCCTAGAACTAAAGATAGTAAATTCCCAGATCCAGGTGGCCCTAAAACCCAAAGCCACCCAGTCTTGCCAGGGTTGAGCTGAAGCCTGTTGTTCCCCATCCAAGCCCCCACAGCCTCTAGGAACTGAGACAGGACATCAACAGCACTGCTTGCTTCAGGGGCATACTGATGATACCTCACCCCATGGCTAAAGATGACCTCACCCAACAGTTTCATGTAGATTTTAAACAGGAGTAGACAAAGTTCTGAATGCTGTGGCAGCTCACAGTGTAGGGCCCAAGGGTGGGATCTCTCACTCCCGATCAACACTGACTGGAACTGGCTGCAAAGGAAGGAGGAGAACCAGCACAATGCAGTGCTGTCCACCCTTAACCCTTGCAGCTGGTCCAGAAGGATACCATGGTCAATGGTATTAAAGGCCATGAGGTCAAATAGAGCAAGGATGGATCATCGCCTGAGGTCATCTAAAAGTGCAACCAATGCTGTTTGAGTCCTGTACTCAGGCCTGAAACCCGATTGAAAGGGGTCCAGATAATTTGTTTTATTCAGGATCCTCTGAAGTTACTGCGTGACCACTTTCTCAATAATCTTCCCTAAAAACGGAAGGTTGGATGTTGGATGAATGGTATGGTTGGGTCTAGTGATGGCTTCCTGAGGAGGGGGTGGACCAATGCTGCTTCAAGGGCACTGAGCAGGTTTGAAGAATTGGAAAGTAATGAGATGCTGGGATCCCCCACGCTTTCCTCAGACCAGATGCCTGGATGGGACTGGATCACATTTTGCTTGGGCTAGAGTGGTTCATATCCCTTGTTGGGCCTTCAGGTGACTTGGGACAGAAGTGTGCCCAGCGACTGTCTTTCGCGGTGCCCAAGTGATCAAGGAGTCTTCAGAGAGTTGGCAAAGGCTGGAGTGTTGGGTCACCACAATGAGAGTGCTGATCAGCTGTTTGGCACTCAGCAATGCAGCACGAAGATGAGAGTGGGGCTGGTGGTATTGAAGAAGCTTCACAGGATCTAAGTTGTGGCTATGTTCCTGGGCATGGGGTCAGAGTTTCATAGCCAATCAAGTGGTTATGTTGATGGATGTTTGCTGTTTATATTAGCTGCCAGTTACATATTTATTTTTTCTTGATACACTGTGTTTTTAATTGTTGTTAGTTGCCTAGTCACTGGGATGAGATGGGCAGCCATATAAAAGGAAGGAAGGAAGGAAGGGAGGGAGGGAGGGAGGAAGGAAGGAAGGAAGGAAAATAGATCCAGCTTAGGATGGTTTTGTTTCTTCTATTACAAGAACTTCCAACACATTTTGTATACTCATTAGCTATTGCTAAATAAGAAGCAAAGTTAGCCATGTGATTTTGAGAAACTACAATTTTCATAGTATAAATGAGGCAATCATATTTTCTGGCTGAGACTGTTTCATTAGTGGACTGTCCCACTTCTAATAAAAATCACGGAAGAAATTTCTGCACACAGAAGTGTTGGATTTGCCCCCTCTAAATAGAAAAATATATATTTTTTCTCTGCTACTTGTCTACTGGCACGGAGTGGGAATAGACTAGTAGAGATTACTTGGATTGGGTACTGGAAAGCAGATGCAAGTCTTTTAACCCATCTATAGCTGACAATTGGCAGAAAAACTACCTCCCTTTAACATTATTGGGTGAAGCAGAGGGAAGATGTATCTATGCCTTTTCCATGCTCCCTATTGGAGGAAAAGGGATATCACTAAACTCTCTGTTTTGGGTCCTAAATTGGGAGCAAGAATTGGAGCTGATGAAAAGCCTGGAATTATAAATTTTCTTCCATGTCCTCTATAATCTTGACAAGGGAAATAATGGAATTAATCTCCAAGTCTTAAGAAAAAACTGGATGGTTCCTCCCTCATATAAACTTTCAAATGAAAAGTGTTCAAATGTCATGACTGCAGGCACATTTTTGCTTTTGCATCAGATTAACTAACTCCCCAACCCCTGCACAGCAACTTATGTCATATTATATTGGAATTCCCTGACCCTGGGAATGAAAATGGATGTTTTCAAAATGCTGCAGAACATGAACAGATGGGCAGTTTTGTGATATCAAATAAGCAATTAGAATCCACCCCATTAAACCAAGACTCCAAAGAAAAAAGATTATATGCAATAGGGAGGCCCTACTTTAATATACTTACTGATAAATGAGGGTCAAGGTATGCCTTTTCAGTTTCCAAAATTCTGTAATGTAACCCCTATTTTGAATGTCTGAGAATCTTGGTTTCTAAATTGTAAACTGTCAAAAGGGCTTGACATGTACTCTCTTCCAACAACCCAGTGTTTTTGCTGTGGGAGCCTTCCCTAGCAGTCATGTGGCTCAGGTTCATGTTTCCCTTACCAGCCTGAAAACTGATGGGTGGGAGATGAAGTTGTCTAGGTTAATATTGTACTCCCTAATCAAAGGGATCAGTAGATAAAAGAATGCCAAGAAACAGTGCAACTTGACTGGAAATCTGCCAATTGTAGCAAGAAGGAATGACTCTAAGCAAAACAAGAAGGGGGAGATTATTTTTGTTTGATGTTGCTTCCAGCCATGCAGGGATACAAAGAAACCATGTTCCCAAGCTGAAGTCAGAATCTGAAACCAAAAAAGCTACTTACTCCCCAGCCCTAATAGCTATTATTGTGGATTTAACGTACAGATCCTCTTCCAGCTACCCTCCTATTCTGGCCACATACTGTATCTTGATGCCCAATGAACCTCTGTTAAGTTTGAAGTCCTGTATGACTTTTTCAATTAGTTAAACCTTTGTACCAAGTTGCCATCCTTTTCTGGAGGGAAAATACTTTGATCATGCTTTGAAAATCAAGTCAGAGTCTGGCTGACTCTCTGCTGCCATAAGCACCCAACATTTTAATATTTATTTTATTTTATTATTTAAATGTATTGGCCACCCAACTCTAGTGGACTCTGGGTGGCGTACAAAACTAGAGAAAACATAAAAACAGCTAAAAACATGAAATCAAACAGACAGTCCAGACTAAAATAATCTAATAGACAGCAGAATCAACAAAACAAGACGGGCCATCGGACAAATAATAAACATCAACCCCAGGCCTGGGACCAAAGCCAGGTTTTCAAAGCTTTCCAGAACCCTAGGAGAGAAGGCACCAATAAGGGGTGGTGGTGCTGTTCCAGAGGGTGGGGGCTGCAACAGAGAAGGCATGCTTCCTTGGTCCTGTAAGATGTCAACATTTAACAGAGGGGACCTAGAGTGCACCCATTCTGCAGGAATGTACTGGGTGGGCAGAAACAGTTGCAGACAAGCAATCTCTCAGATATCCAGGCTCTGTGCCATGCAGGGCTCTACAGGTAATAACCAACATCTTGAATTGCACTTGGAAGCCAACTGGCAGCCAGTGCAGCTCACAGAGCAATGGTGACACATGGATACACCAAGAGGGACCCATTACTAATATTACTAATACTAACCCTAATATCTCCAAGATGCTCATTCATTCTAGAGGACATTTTGTCCACTCTACTATTCTTTGCTGGGTACACAACAATCAATGTTCTGAATATTTTTAATGATTGAATTAAAATGATTTCCTGAATATTTCTATTCACAGTCACTTTCATCAGCTCAACTGGACATACAAGGTATTTGTCAGCTTACAATGGCAACTGGGACCGGAACTGCCATCGCTAAGCAACGCGGTCATAAAGCGCGATATCACGTGACCACATTGCTTAGGAATGGCAATCCTGGTTGCTGTTAAGAGAGGACTGCATGGGTCATTAAGTGAGGACCTTAAATGACCACAACTTCCAACTTCCTGCCAGGTTCCCCGCTGACTTTACTTGTGGGAAGCCGGCAGGGAACATTGGAAATCGCAATCACATGACCGCAGGGATACTGCAACAGCCAGAACTATAAGGACCCATTATAAGTACCATTTGTTCAGCACCATCTTAACTTTGAACAGTCGCTGAACAAATGGTTGTAACCTGAGGACTATACCTCAGGCAGTATACAGTTAAGTATATAAAATCTTGTTTAAAAAAAATGAAAAAAGTTGAGTTGCAGCTTAATGGAATATGAACAAGAGCTGAGGAAAGAGAGACTGGACATGATAAAATCTTAGAAGCCAAGACAATTATCACTGGCTCATTATTCCAAAATATCACAATTCACATAAAACAGACTTGCCAAACCTGGGATGGTCTCTGAATTGTCAGAATAATATTATCTCTGTGTGTTTTAATTTTTACAGTTAGGAAAACTTAAAAAGTTGGTAAAACTGCAATGAACATATTAGTCTGAGTATGTTTGTAACTTGCATCTAGATTAATGTTGTTGATCCAATTATGGATTCATCATGCTAAAACTTTCATCTGAGAATCTTACACATCTGATCTATAAAATTTCTTCATCACTTTAGTCCAACATACTAAGGCTATCCTTAGTGAAAATTACATCCACTAACCCTTCCAGATTAGTTATTTTTACAGCCCAGGTGAGGTAGAGCACTTAATGCCACATCATCATTACTATAGGTAAAGGAGCTAGAATACTGCTCACTTGGCTAAAAAATTCCCATTCCCACATAGCACATCTGAATATCTAAGATGTGATCAGAAACAAACCTAACATTTAGCTGAATGTTTTCATAGTGCTTTTAATATCAGTTTAGGCTCAACAAATAAATTATATCAGCAATCAGAATAAGGTCACAAACTTTTAAAATTGGGAAAAATATTTTCTTACTTTATTAACATTCCCTGATTTGGCAATAATTCCAAATGAACTTTTCCTCCTTCTTGTGTTCTTAAGTAGGCAAATTCTTCCAGCATATCAATATCTGAAAAAAATGCTCAGGTCCAAAAGAAAGTATCTTTCAAAACAGTGAAATTACTATGATCCATTATGCGATTCCTCTACTCTGTTTACTTTACTCTACATTACTGGTATCTTTAAAGTTTTTATCTTTATTTTCTTCACAAAGAAGATGCAAAGTATCTATTATTTTATTCTAATGCCCTAATTTAACTGTTGCTGTAATTTGGTCAGAGTTTTATCCTTGCAACAGACTAAAGCAGCAATCCTTCATATACTTATCTAAGAATAAACCCCCTTAAGCTCTAAAGGACTTAATTAGGAACATATACATGGGACTCTGCTACAAAGTTCTCAGCATCAGTTAAAGCATACCATATATTAAAGCATATGCTTGTTCTTTCTATAAAATAACAGAAAGGTTCAGGTACCATTCATAATGGTTTATTTTAATCCTGGTTTCCTGAATAAACTACAATTGGTCAGGTTTACTTCTAATACAAAGCCCTAAGTTATGGTTTACAGAACACAATGATTTGGCTCATACAATGTTAAGTCAAACCAAACAAACAACATTAACCAGCCTAATGATTCAACATGTTCTTGAATATTTCTGAACCCATGTTTCTCATATCATGCTCTCAAAATTCCACTGTCCTCTTTATTTATTTGCTTTTTCATTTCCAACTATTCCCTATAATATTTCATTCGATTTTACATTTCTTAACAGGAGATCCCAGTTTAATTTGGAAAATATGGTTCCCTTGAAGAAACTGTCTGTCTCCAATTTTGGTCCACTGAAAACAAAGGATACTTGTAATATAGTTGAAAAAATTTTCATACTGGAAGTTTGCTTGCTGGCAGATTTTGTTAATTGCTTTCAAGAACAAGTTTTCACCCCTTGGCCACTCATGCTGAAGCAACACAATCACATGGCCCAATGCCATATCATCCCTATTGTCTGTGAAAGCTCTCAGCTGTTAGGAAAAAAAATAAACCAAGCAATTTTAACAGCATCTCACACTGTAAATTTCAAGCCAACACTTAATAGACAGACACACTCAGAGTTGTTTCACTTTTTGTTACATATTTACATTTGTGGAGTACTGCTGACATAAATACTTTTTCTTAGTCTTTTTTCTTTTTCTTTTTATATTTTTGTATACAAAGAACTTTTTCTTAGTATTCAAAAATATTATTCATATTTTCCTCAGTTGGCTGTTCTAAGCAAGATAAAAAATTTGTGGGCTGTTATTAGGACGGAATACGTTGAAAGACAAGTGTTTAGAGTTCTAAATACAACTATGTGGAGCTTAGAATGAGGCTGAATCAGTCAACACATAAGTTCCATTCAGGCAACATGTTTGTGTGTAGTGTTCCCCAAGAAGTAAAGGTGAACCTTCTCCCAAGTCACATTACATCAGCAGCACTCCACAAATGTAAATATGTATAGCAGGGAAGCCTTCAGGTGCAGAATCCTACATATGAAAGCTATCATGTGAACTGGAATCTTTAGGACTGTGTGGAAGTCTTTTCATGTAGGGCTTAAGAAAGGTTTCCCCACTGCAAACAGATTGTGGTACTCATGGAGTCTGGCAACACAGCACAACTTGGAAGAAGGGACGATCAACTCTGATCAAATAATAAGTACTATAAGCAAATGTACTATCTGAATACAGAATGGGTCTGCATTTTATAAAAATGGGAAAGTTCTAGGCTTTGGTCGGGTATCATAGATAGTATAAGGAACAAAAATGAACTTAATCCTGGGACGTTTATTCAGGATGTTAACTTAGAAAGTTTGTAATTCTTTTACCTAAAACATTACAAAATCTTTCCTACCATTTTGCAGCATGACTGTGATAGCCAAGCCATTCATGGAAGAACAATCCTCCAGAGGTAATTCTATGAGTTTCATGTACCATTTTGATATACATATGTTAAGGAGGATTTTGCTATTATCAGGTACATATGCAACTGATGAATGGTATATCAGAACTGCTATCTGTATTAGCTCAGGCAACTAACTTACCACAATAAGGACAATATGCAATAATGAAATGAATAGCTGAAATGCTGAAAGTACTCATGCTGTAATGTTCTCAATGTTAGCTAGTAGTACACAATTTATCCTTTTTATTATATTTTTATATAATAAAAATAATTATTCTATTGCTTCACTCATGAAGTCAATCCCTGATGTCTCTGAAAAGACCACCATTGCCACATTTTTCCAGTCTGTTATAATGACACTTCCCTGATGTAGCAAAGAATTAACATTGCTCCAACATTTGTCACATACATGACACACTGAACATTCATATTAAAAAAATACACATGACAAATCAAATCAGTAGTATTTCGAAACACATTCACAAATTTGAGATGACTTTGGTAGCCAATTATTTGTAGTTAATAATCTCCACAAAGTACATACAATGTGGGGAGGGGAATGAGACTCTCACTTCATGGAGACTAATATGAAGTACAAGGCCATTTTTCCTTCCACATTCTCTAAGAGTGAGGTGATCATTCAACTCACACTCAGCTGGAAGGCCCCAGAAGTGGCCTGCTAGGTCACTGAGTTATCTTTCTCCTTCCCAAAGGAGGAATCAGCATTTATGAGTCTCTGCAAAACATAGTTTCTAAGTACTCTCTCACTGCAGCGGTAGGAGAAGCTGGCTCCTCTCACTACACAAGACTGGAAAATGGGGGGGGGGGGAATAAAACCTTTAACCATATTTATTAATATCTTGCTTGACTCAACTATACAATTACAAAGTGGCTATAAAGCTGCACACTTAGCTGTGTCACAGGGTTACTCTTGGCCCTTTCTATGTAAAGAAATTGTTTCCTGCTGCAGAAGTTACCTCTCAACTCATAAAGGGCCTTGAAGTCTATAGAAGGTTAACATGCAGGCCCATAGCCCCTTTGCATTTGTACTGATGTGCTGCATAAATGAACTTTTGCCTCTACAACCCCCCAGTCTTGGCGGTCTTCCTACTCCATTGTTACTTTACGCCGATGATACCACAGTTCTTTCCTGCTCGAGGGTGGGCTTACGAAGATATTTGGAGGCATTTTATAATTATTGTCAAAGTAACTCACTTACTATCAATTTTTCTAAATCAAAGGTAACAATATTTGCTAAAAGACGGCATCTGGCGAGATGGTCTATGGGCAGTATAGAAATCGAACAAGTCAAAACTTTTAAATACCTTGGCATTACTTTTAGCTATAATCTTTCTTGGGTAACTCATCGTAATAAGTCAATTCACTTAGCCAATTGTTCCACCGCCCAGATCAAACAGTTCTATTTTACAAGAGGCAACCAATTTGTACCGGCAGCAATTAGGATATTTAAAGCCAAATCTCTCTCTCAAATACTTTATGGTATCCCTCTTTGGTTGAGAGCTTTTAACGCTAAAGTGGAAGGTATACAGGCTTCCTTTCTGAGGCAGCTCTTAGGGGCTCCTAATTGCATCTCTTATCCCATAATCTGCCTAGAAACGGGTCAAAGTTTAATCGAAACTAAAGCCTGGATCTTAACAATTAAATATTGGCTCAGAATCTTATATAGAGCAGCTCCTCAAAGTCTGCTATCATATCTCAAAAAAGACAATTACAGGTGAAACTCGAAAAATTAGAATATCGTGCAAATGTTCATTTATGTCAGTATGGCAACTCAAAAGGTGAAACCAATATATGAGATAGACGCATTACATGCAAAGCGAGATATGTCAAGCCTTACTTTGGTATAATTGTGATGATTATGGCGTACAGCTTATGAAAACCCCAAATTCACAATCTCAGAAAATTAGAATATTACATGACATCAATAACACAAGGATTGGAAATAGAACAATATCGGACCTCTGCAAAGTATAAGCATGCATATGTACTCAGTACTTGGTTTGGGCCCCTTTTGCAGCAATGACTGCCGCAATGCGGTGTGGCATAGATGCTATCAGCCTGTGGCACTGCTGAGGTGTTATGGAAGACCAGGATGCTTCAATAGAGGCCTTCAGCTCCGCTGCATTGTTCGGTCTCATGTCCCTCATCTTTCTCTTGGCAATGCCCCATAGATTCTCTATGGGGTTCAGGTCAGGCGAGTTTGCTGGCCAATCAAGCACAGTAATCCCATGGTCACTGAACCAGGTTTTGGTACTTTTGGCAGTGTGGGCAGGTGCCACGTCCTGCTGGAAAATGAAGTCAGCATCCCCATAAAGCTCGTCTGCGGAAGGAAGCATGAAGTGCTCCAAAATCTC
Organism: Liasis olivaceus; assembly: GCA_030867105.1. Lineage (NCBI taxonomy): Eukaryota > Metazoa > Chordata > Lepidosauria > Squamata > Pythonidae > Liasis > Liasis olivaceus. Next base: position 66,613,074 of record CM061351.1, read on the forward strand.
CTGGTAGACGGCTGCGTTGACCCTGGACTTAATGAAGCACAGTGGACCAACACCAGCAGATGACATGGCTCCCCAAATCGACACAGACTGTGGAAACTTCACACTGGACTTCAAGCATCATGCATTGTGTGCCTCTCCATTCTTCCTCCAGACTCTGGGTCCTTGGTTCCCAAATGAGATGCAAAAGTTGCTCTCATCAGAAAAGAGGACTTTGGACCACTGGGCAACAGACCAGTTCTTTTTTTCTGTAGCCCAGGTAAGACGCTTCTGACCTTGTTTGTTGTTCAGGAGCGGCTTGACAAGAGGAATATGACATTTGAAGCCCATGTCCAGGATCCGTCTGTGTGTGGTGGCTCTTGATGCACTAACTCCAGCCTCAGTCCACTCCTTGTGAAAGTCCCCAACACTTTTGAATGGCCTTTTCCTGACAATCCTCTCCAGGCTGCGGTCATCCCTGCTGCTTGTGCACCTTTTTCTACCACACTTTTCCCTTCCACATAACCTTCTACTGATGTGCTTTGATACAGCACTTTGGGAACATCCAACTTCTTTTGCAATTACCTTTTGGGGCTTCCCCTCCTTATGGAGGGTGTCAATGATGGTTTTTTGCACAACTGTCAGGTCAGCAGTCTTTCCCATGCTTGTGATTCCTACTGAACCAGCCTGAGAGACCATTTAAAGGCTCAGGAACCCTTTGCAGGTGTTATGGATTCATTAGCTGATTAGAGGGGGACACTTTGAGCCTAGAATATTGAACCTTTTCACACTATTCTAATTTTCTGAGATTGTGAATTTGGGGTTTTCATAAGCTGCACGCCATAATCATTACAATTATACTAAAGTAAGGCTTGACATATCTCGCTTTGCATGTAATGCGTCTATCTCATATATTGGTTTCACCTTTTGAGTTGCCATACTGACATAAATGAACATTTGCACGATATTCTAATTTTTCGAGTTTCACCTGTACCTCTCGCTGTGGTCGCGACATATTATATCCAATCTTAAACAGATTGGGATTGCAACTGAGGACCTATACCTTTCAGATGAAAGCTTTGTTTTTAGCACTATTAAACAGAGACTTTTGGACCTAGAATACCACAAATTCAGACCAGCCCAACCTCGTGTATGCTCCCCTGCCATACTTGGTATAGAAAATCAATTGGGCAAGATGGCGCATTATTTCAACGATCTTGTGTTACCTTCCCAGCGAAGGGCCTTTTTCTTGGCTAGAGTGAATGCTTTTCCTTCTAAGGTGCTCCTTGGAAGGTATAAACGCATTCCCATCCATGACAGGCTCTGTCTTTGTGGCAGCCCAGATACAATCTATCATATCATTTTTGATTGTTATTTATTTGTGTCTCTTCGGCATGATTTGCTTCTAAGACCCTTGCAGGGCAAATACCCTCTGAATGATGTGGATCCTGTGTCATCCTGCAGGTATTTGCTTTGTGATGCTATACCTGAGATTACCCAAATTGTCGCTAAGTTCTTGGAGGAAGTGTTCAAAAGGAAATGTAACAAAAATCTTCTCTAAGTATTGTTTTCCTGCTGTCATCCTTATGATATGCTAATTCCTTGTATTTTAATGTTTGTAATGCCAATAAAGGTTTGAATTGATTGCCTCTACAAAAGTTATCTACAATCACAGATGGCTAAGAAAAGATTCTTCTCACTAATGGTGCACTTATACATGGAACTCTTACCTAGACTGAAAAAAGACCCCAAATATATAGAAATGTGCTTCTTTTTTAGAGATTGCTTAGTAATTCATTTTCCTATAAGAATGTTTGTTATTCTTCAGTGTTTAGGTGGGAAACTGCTTAAACTTCTTAAACTTCAGTTAGTATAGTGACTTGATTACTAACTGGGGCCATATGTATGGACATGTTTATCTCTCTTAAAAACATTGCACTGGCTCACAATTCATTTAGTATCAGTGGTATCAAATCAATGGTATCAATCAATCAATCAGTGGTATCAAAAAGCTTTGCAAAAAGCAAAGGGGCTTTTTGGCATGCTGTGGCTCTGGGTCTGCAAAAAGAAAGCATCTTCCAAGAAAGCCACACATGGCCAGCAGCTGCCTCGCAAAGGGCCAGTAAGGACACACCTTGTCAGCAGTGGGAGCAAGAAGATGGCGAAGGTCAGCTAGGGTGGTGGAATGCAGGGTGGCAGGGGACCAAAAGGGCATAGATGGGGGGGAGATAGGAGAGTGGGGGGAGTTGAAGCACCCCGCAGTCATAACTGGGCAAGCTGCCAAGCACCCGAAATTTTGATCACATGACTGCAAGGACACTGCAATGGCTGTAACTTTGGGGACTGGATAAGTACCATTTATTCAGCACTGCTGTAACATTGAAGTCACTGAATGAATGGTCATAAGTTGAGGATTACCTGTATAATAACAATACTGAGGCCAAGATGAACAAAATGAAATTCTGGGGGAAAATATCCAAAAATACTATAACAACAACAATTTACTACAAACAGAATAACTTACCTTAAAACAAGCTAACAGTAATCGTAGGCAATATGGCATAACAGTTTTACTGGTACATGGCCAAAGCTTCAGCTCTGAAACTGTAGACAAATAATAGTTTTGCACACATTAAAATCAAATAGAATAAAAAGCACTATGACAGGTTTAAACATTTATTGGCTTAAATATCTATAAAGTGTGTTTAAGTTATAGAAAGGCAGATTCCAATTGGAGGTTGGGGGGGGGGGGAACCCTTCTAACAGCAAGAGCAGTTTGATAGTGGAACTGATTACCTAGAGATTACCTGATTACCTAGGCTACCCTCTAGTGGAGATGTTCAAGCAGAAACCAGGTATGAATGCTTTAATCTGTATTCCTGCACTGAACAGATTACGCTTCTTATCTTAAATGGTCATTTCTATCTCTAGGAGTCTATAGTGTAAGTTTGGGTAAGCACTCACATGCCAATTTTACATATCAGAATTATGAAATAATTTCCTTGCCCTACAGTGTGATAAGCTACTCAGCTTTTGGTTGTTTTCACCTGTGTAGTATGGTAAAGAGCAATCACTCCTAGACCTGCTGCTACCATATATCTCCTCCCACTGATAGCTGCTACTAGCTATTAGAATCCGGGAAAGGGGCTTGATAAGAGAGAATTCCCTTCTTACCATTATCCACTCCTTTGTACAGTTCTGGGAGTACAGCACATAACAATTTCCAGCTAAAATCTGTAGCTGCTCTTACCCATAGTCCTTCCTAAAGGACAACATATTATCTTTATGTCACCTTGTCAAAAGCCCTTTCAGGATTTTAGAATTTTCAATATTATTTCATTAATCAGTAATTTTAAATATTTCCAATTCATTTGTACTCCTGTACTCTTTTCCTTTACTTGCTATTTGGAGATAAGGTAATAATTTACCTTTTCTGAATTTTGACTTTAACGTAGGCTGATCGTCTTGTATTTTGGCTCCTTCTTGTATGGGAAGTGTCATGTAGCACATTAGATCAAGAATTTTTTCACAAGTCAACTACAAGAAAATGTGAGATAAATTATAAATTAAATCTACACAAGCCAACAATTAGAACAAAGAAAAATAGCTAGTAAGTATATTACCATACTGTTCTTAGGAATCAGAGAAAGTACATTCATAAACACAAACAGATTTTCTTGATTCCTGAAAGCAGTACTGGCATGCAAGAAACAGAGTCCAGCTCTAGGAACTGCTTGCAACTTCAAAACAATCACAGAAGGGATAGTCTTTCTCCACTGGCATATTCTGTCCATGCTGCTCAGCTTCCAATTGGGCTGGTCAGCACAGACACCTAGCTCTTTTTTCTGGCCCTATAGGAATTTATGACACCATTTGTATCTACTGGGTGGTGGGAAAGCCCCAAGTAGTAGTAATATTGAAGAGTGAACACTGAAGACTACCACTATAGTTTGTACAACCAATATATGGCTTTCAGCCCCCAGCTTCCAGTTTTGTTCACGAAGGAAAAAACAAACAGTCCAGCTTGGCTAAGATAAGCAGACCTGGGTCCTTTTAGTAGGGAGCAAATACTGAATGTTTGGGATTTTTTATGTCTAAAGTGCTGCTTAAAATAACTTATTTTTTTGCAAGCCAAGAACCTGTTGTTTAGCCATCACTAATAGTTATTGCTAAATGAAAATTCTGTGTTGCTGAACATGTGAATTACAAAAGAGACTGAGGCTGCTTAAGGCAACTGACTAGATTTGTGGATGAGATGGTATTTGAATTAGGCAGCCTCCCTATTCACAGACTTAGCTAATACACTACCAATAAAACTTGCATTACAAATTATAAGGCTCCTAATGGACACAATGTGATTCTTCTGCAAATTAAATTTGCTAAGAAAAAAGCAATCTATGCAATCATATTAGCTTCCAGTCTTCATTCCAAAGGCTTGCTTGTCTTTCTCCTAAGAGATGAAAGCTACAGGGATGTGTCTACAGTTTTACATACCAATAAGCCATCAAGTATTTGTAATCAAACAATAGGTTTAAAAACAGCACTGAAAGGCACAACTCATTCACTACCATCTGGCATTTGCAGGTAAAACTGGGAGATCTTAGTGCAAGATCTAAAATGGATGCACAATTCCAAGTGCAGATATGTGTACATGAGCATGTGTGTGTGTGCATGTGTGTAACCATAATTATTACCCCAAATCAATCCACTGCAGAACAAAAGCCTCTTCACTGATGGACCACAATCTACTGTACTGGTCTAGTATGTGGTAGAGATGTTTTTCAATTTCCCAGTCTAGGGCTGAGAGTTATAGGCCCAAAGTCACCCAGCCAGCTTCTGGGCCTAAATGTAAGTAATGTAAATAAATGTAAATAATGTAGGTACATGTATGTGTATGCGTGTGTGTGTAAATTATACACAATTTACACACTATACATACAGTACTTGTTAGAGTTATCTCCCATTTTCATACAGGAGCTGAAGATGGCATAGGTAGCCCTCCCTTCTGCTACTTTTCCCAATAATATAGCATGTGAAGTAGATTTGGCTGACAGAGTGACTGGCCCAGTCACCCAGTGAACTGCTGTGGCCGAGGATGGACTAGAACCTGAATCCACAGTGCCAGTCCAACACCTTAGCCACTATACCACATTGGTTCTCAGCGTAATGTAAATATTATCCACTACACTGGTGCATTTATCAATTTGCATGAAATGAAAGCAGATAGGTTTTATATAAATGAATATAGTATTCACTCACCCTGGTTAAATTCAAAGGCAAAGTCAATGTCAAATTCATTTGCAGAAGTAGTTTTAAATATTTTGTCTGGCCTCCACAACTTGATCAACAGCCTGCATTTCCCATAAATCCCAGTCTTATTAGCAGTAGAAAGCATCCAGAAAGGAATTGAACTAAAAAACCCCAACCAAACAGAAGAGCTTACATGATATTCTCCGAGGGCAAAATGACAGGTGGCTAACTGGATTAGGAATCGCTGATTCTCTAGTGATCCTTGCCCCATGATTTGCTGTGGGGAATGAGATCCTTGCAGAGCTGCTAAGTGATGCAAACTGGCAATTGCTTTTTTATATTGACCCTTTTAAAAGAGTAAAAGTCAAATCACTAAAAAATTTAATGTTCCATTTTGCAATACAAATAATTTACAAAAGTTCAAAGATTTCCAGACAGTAAATTTCTGTTTTCATACAGAAATAAACACATATTAATACTGACAGGTATAGCACAAATAATTAGCTTCACATAAACTTTTTATAGATCTTAAAAGAACCTCATAATGTTGATGAGCATTATCCTCCTTATATTCCAGTTTGAAAGAAAAAACAATATGCCTAAAGCCAGTTCATTAATTTATGAAAGAGGCAAGATTTAAATTAGTGGTTTAATAATTAACCAGCACTTTATACTTTTTGAGTGTTCAAAGTGCTTTAGGTATTTCTTCATTAAATATTTCAAGAACTTAAGAAGGGGGATACTACTTATTCTTCTATCTATGATCCATCCAATTGTAGGGAGTTATAGAGAGAACCTTGAAGAAACAATCCAGACACCATTAGGACAATAACAGGTACAAAAGCATGCATTAAGTCTAGGAAGGCAGGACAATATTAGAAAGAGAGTCAGACTGGCTCCCCCCCACCCCTGTCCCCAGAGTATAATAGGGAGGGAAGAGGAAACACAGGCAGATTTGCAAGATTCTGTTTTTGTAGTTTATCTCAATAAAGTATAGTTCTATTCTTCCTATGGAGTCAGTTTCCTGATCTGGCCTACCTCATAGGGCTGACACCAATAGACAAATTTCTCTGTGAAGATTATAAGATTACTTAAAATGTTTAGTTAAAACATGTCATCATTCATCTAAATCAGGGTTCCCCAAAGTGGTCAATACTGATAAATGTCTGGGGGTCAAAAGGGTTTCAGTAAATGTCTGGGGGTCAACAGGTGGTCGATAAATGATGGAAGGTTGACTGGAGTCAATTAATCTTTTGGGGTCTCTGTAGAGCTTCACGCCAGTCCCTAGCCCTGAAGGTGAGGTGGGTAGCGGTGAGACAGTGTTACCCAGGGTTGGATGGTCAGCCACCAATGAGAGCAGCCTTGAGTTGTCTCTATTATTATTAGTAGTAGTCATTGTAGTAGTAGTGGTATTATTAGTTAAAATAGTATTTATTAAATTATTTTCATATAATAAATGTTGGGTGTCGATGAACAATCTGAAACTTCATGAAAGGGTCAATATGCTGAAGAGTTTAGGGACCCCTGATCTAAATGCTTGTGACAGATGCTTAAGGAATAGAACATAAGTGGATCTGTTTAAGGTTTGCTCCTGCATGTTTTACCTGATAGATAATCATATCTGTGAGGAAGATTCTCAACCAAAGCCAGGTATCTGTCTTCCAAGACACACAAATTCTTGTAAATTCTGTAAAATGAAGCAAAGTAGATGAAAATATAAGATATTGTCTTTGAAACATAAGATTCACCAACTTAAATTTGATTATAAACACTCTTTGTATCTTGTTCTGGAAATTAAAAATTTGCCACGAGTTGCCCTTGCTCCTTTGAAAGATCAAAATATTTGATTTTCAAGGAGATTCATGATCAAAAAGAGAGCAGCTGCTATTGAAACCAATAGTAATAGATATATTTTGAAATTCAGTGAATCATCGGCCCAGTAAAAATGCAATAGCATGGATAGTAGTAAAGTAATTATTCATTGTTATTTAAGATTTTCAGCAAGTCTCATTCAAGGAAGGATTAAAGATGCCTAACTAATTCCCTGCCAAAAATCTAAGACCCAGATTCAAAATAAAGAAGAAAATTAACAAAGTGCAACAAATTCTCTAAATATTTTTTCACATTATAGAAAAGGCAGGCAATGTGAAAGAGTTGATAGAATGCAAATATGCAGTCCTTGGGGTTCTCTGAGCTTGGTTGTTTTCTTGCAAACACTTTGTTACCTGCTAGGTAACATCTTCAGTGCTAGTTGTATTTATATGCTTACCTTTATCCAATGATTCCAATGAGTGTAGAAGTTCCCAGCTCTCTCTAGCCAACCTAAAGCTTTCTTGTACTTCAACAGAATTTGGAAGATCTGTTGCATTTATTGTAATGAGCCTGTTTTTGCCCTTCCCAGAAGGATCTTCATCATCAGAGCTCTACTTCAAAGACAAAACATAAAAATCTGAGTAGTAGTCAACTGGACAAAAACCAAACGAAAAAGCTAGCAGTGTTCTACTGTATTTTAAAACAACTGATTATCTCATCACTGATAGTAAGCATTGTCTTCAACCAAGAAGCAGGATAACTTTAAAATGTTAGTAGCTTTTATGGGCTCAAATGGTTTTACAGGGCAGACGGTATAATAGATTTTCTAGCATTTCAAAATGCCAGATACTAGTTTATCAACAAACATTAATATTTTATTTATTTTATTTATACATTCGATTTATTGTCCGCCCATCTCCCCCCAATGGGGAACTCTGGGCAGCAAACAAAGTACATACTGTATATATAATCTTACACCTTACAATTATACCATTAGCGACCAGCAGGGGTCGCTAGGGGGTCATCCGGGCTTTTTTCCTCCTCCCTGGATCTTCTCACACATGTCCAAAGTATGCCAGTATCTGCTTGTTCATTGCCTCAAGAAAATGTCATACATTTCCCTGAGGCAATTAACAGATATTAAATATATTTGTAATTCTTAGTGTCAAATAATACAAAATCAAGAGTAACTGATATATACCATGGAATGGAATTTCCATTGTGAAATTACTGTGTCTGAATTATTATATAAGGCCAAATATTTATAGTTCTTTATTAAAATCAAAATTATGTATTAGATTTATAAAATGCCTCACTCCAGGGTTTGCAGGCAAAGTACAGAGTCAAATACAATACAAAGCACAGTGCAAAAAAAAAAAACCTCCACAATAAAAAAGCATAAGTAATAACCAAAAATAATGGTATGGATTTTCCTTTAGTTGGTTACTATATATACTCACGTATAAGCCCATCTGTGGATAAGCTGACCCTCAAATTTTTAACCAAAATACAGTGAAAAATGCACGTGGATAAGCCAACCCTCAAAATTTTTCTATGTTTTGATTTTTGCAATTGGCTTATCCATGGGTAATCCACAGAGTAAGCATTTTTCACAGTATTTTGGTTAAAAATTTGAGGGTCAGCTTATCCGTGGATGGGCTTATACACAAATATATAGGGGGATATAATAGTACGGTATTACCGTATATACTCGCAGATATGCCCATTCACAGATGAGTCGAACCCAATTTTTTCAGGGTATTTTGGCACCTAAAATTCTTGGCTTATTTGCAAGTATATATGGTAATCACCTTCCAAAATCTGGCCTTCCAAAAAAGCCAGATTTTAACTATTCTCCAGAATGCAGTTGGGACTATTTTTGCCTCAGAGAGTAAGGTATTCTAAAGAAGGGGAGCAGCCACTGAGCATATATCTTGATCTACTACACAAGGTTTGAAATTTCTCCTTGGCAAGTTTACTTTCTCTATCAAACTATATCAGTTTTGGAAAGAAAACTTTTGAACAATGATCCAAACCCTGCACCAAATTACATAATATTTATATAAAGAATGGGGGGGAAATCACCATTGTTTTCTCTCTCCCTTCAGCAAGTTTCCGCTTCTTGTGAACGTGTTTGCTGCGTTCGATATCTGTATCACCATAAACATTGGACACATCCTCTATGAGAACCAGTGGAACTTGGTTTGAAGCATTTGACCCTGAGTTTAACATGAAAACACTATTTAACTCAATCAGTTTTAATCAATCAATTTTATTTCGGTCATAGACCAGCATATAACCAATGGCATAGCTCTTATGCTACAGTAAGTATAAAAACAAAAATCACGTTAATAGCATAAAATAGGATGTGGATAGAATTACTGAGATAAAATTGCAGTGTGAAGATATTATAAACAAAGAAAATCCTTTGTAGTTACAGTTAATTTTACAACAAATAATCTAAATACTGTAATTGACTAAAACAATAACTATAAAATGATATAAATAATACTAAAATTTATAAAAGACTACAAGAGTAATAAATTTTTATACTAACTTGTCGTATCAGATCAATTATTATTTGGTCACAGAGTAGGAAGTTAGACATGAGATTCACACCTGATTAGGGATGTTACAGTGTATTATACAGATTGTAAAACAGAATTTAGCTGAGGACAATGAAATAAGATCAGACTGGTCTGATAGGAGCAACTTGAGATAGAAGGAGTCCAAACGACCTGGGTGTTTATCAAGAAACTGGGATAATAGTTCCTGGTGAGCATCTGCATAGAGAGGGCAATATAAGATGACATGTTCCATTGTTTCAATTATTCCTCTGCCACATGGGCATAGTCTTTGATTGAGGGGAATATTTCGATATCTGCCTTCAGTGATAGCTGTTGGAAGGGCGTTGAATCTGGCCAGGGATCACTATTTAACTCTATTTTTTCCTAACTGCTACAATTTGTTTATCAAATATATACTTCACCATGCTAAGTTTAGTGATGAATACCACAAATGCTTATGATCAAACTGTAAGCAATAGTACATGTTTCCTTAATTAAATATTAAACACACTTAAAGGGCTCCATGTTGGGGAATGCTGCCATAGAAGAACTCCTAATCCCTGTTAGTTGTGACAGTAACAGAAGGTAACCCCTAAAGTTCTGGCAATCAAATATTTTCTGCTCTCACCTCAAAAAGGGAAAAAGAACTATGAAAGCTTGCACAGACTATGATCATATGCCCAAAGCTCACATGGGAAGAAAAAGCTTATTTTTTTTTCTCCCTGTCAGTAAAGGTAGATAGTGCAAATACATATTGCAGTTATCATTAATTAGACTGATACTTTATTCCAATAATTTCATATGTCAAAATTAGTTTTTGAGTGCTGCTTTCTGTTGGAGGAAGGATCTTCCATCATTATATAATACACTTAATTCTACATTGATTAGATCCCATCTTGCATACAGCATCCAATTTTGGTTAAAAATATTTTTAAAAGAATTGAGAGAAATTGGTACAGATTCACAAAACGACAATGCACATGACCACGGGACAAGAAACAAAGACCTATGTGAAGGAGTACGTTTAGTCTGGAGAAAAGATGACTAAGAGGGGGAATAAGATAACATTCTTCAAACATCTGAAAGAACATCACCCATAAAAAGTGAAGACTTCCATTCCAGAGTATAGAATGCAGAACAATGAACTTAAATTATAGAAAGGCAGATTCCAATTCAACATTAAAAAAAATACTTTTTAGCAGTAGCAGCAGTTTGACAGTGGAATGAACAGAGAAGTGGTGGGAACTTATTTAGGGGACAGTGGTTTCACATGCTTGACTTCATTTTTTTAGTTACCTCACCATCTATTCATGCAGCATACCTAGGATCAAACAAGGTAGTACACTAATATGAAGTATGGGTAGAAAACAGAATGGGATCCCAATGCAAATACTTCTTTTCAAAACCCCAATACTGCTATTAAGTTAGACTGCACACAAAAGCAGTTCTGGCAAAGATGTCCAAAGGGACACAGGAAGCGCATCATTTCAACACACCTTGAAAAAGAGAAGGCTGGATGCTGCTGACATACTGGAATGCATTCTTGAAGAAGACCAGCATTGTCGAATACACCACTTGGGTCTTGTATTTTGCATGAGCTTCATTATCATAGTTACTTATGTATCTGCAGACATCTTTCATTTTCAATAATATGTCACCAAAGCTTCTGAGGATAAAAAAACATTCAGTTAATAGAATTTATAAATTACAATAAAGTACATTCCTAAAAATTAATTTAACAGAAAAACAGAAAACCAAGTCCTAATTATTTTCCTCTTACATTATCTTTATTCTCCAAAAATCCTATCTGGAGTTAGGGAATCTCCTGAACAATATAAAACAAGCCACCTAAAGGTGAGTATGGTCCTAAAATCCACTACATTTTTTGCAATCCCCAAAGGCTTCTCAGGGCACAAGCACTGAAAACTGATGACATTTCCCTCTATTTTGAGTCAAGAAGCACACAAAAATTTAGTATAAACATAATTTAATACCATTCAAAGTAAAAGAAAAAAAAAGCATTAGAAAATCCCTCAAAGTCTTAGTTCTACTTATGTGCCTGACATGGTGTTGGTCATTATACATTATCACCTCATCCATTGTGGTTTTCAACTTTCCAAAAATGTTAAATGCATCTCCTGCCCATCAAAAGGTTGCCCACTTCTCATGAGAGATTACCAGAGGAGAATCACCCAGGTTTAAGCAGAGATCTGTCCAGTTTGAGGTGATTCCACTCTCCCCAGTACCATTATATTTGTCCCATGTACCCTAAAGCCCACAATCTTTGAGGAAAGTAGGCAGCTGAGGAAGTAGCTGGGACTATTTCTAAGATCTCTAAGATCTGTTGACGTTACTAAACTTAGAACCAAAACATTTCTCTTTAAAGCCATGCACACTTATTTCAAAGAAAATTCTATTAAAATCTCTAATTTTCAGAATATGCTCCATTATAGCAAAAAGCCACACTGAGATAACTTCCAAGCAGTCATGCAGAAAACTATATGTAGCAATGATTTGAGGAAAAAAACAGTCCAATCACTATATATAAAGAAAACAATTATAGAATAGCTTTAGATCATTTTTTTTCTAAATTCAGAAAGAACAAGTGTAAAGTTTTAGTATTACTAAAATTTTAATACAGCTTTCTTGTTCCCTCAAGAGAAGTCTAAGCATTAGAACAGATATACCTGAAGGTATCTACTATATGACTGTCAATCAAATCCAACAAACTGGTTCCAGGATAGGTAGTCCTTGTTTAATGACGACTGGGACCAGCAACTGTCACTAAGTGAAACAGTCACTAAGTGGGAAATCACACGACTAAGACTGCTTTCCATCTCCAAACTGACAAGACTAATCAGTTTCACACCTTCTGCTTTTGTTTGCCTCCTAACCACTCCACCGCTCTCTGGAATGCTCACCCTGGCACTGGTATAATTAACAAGAATGGAATTAATGTTTGTATTTATATTCATTGGAGAGGAAGAGATTAGAAGAGAGTAAGCAGGCACACAATAGGGAATACACATCAAAAGCAATGCACTGGCACCAGCAGCCACGAGCACACTATGCAAACAACTCAGTGTATTCTGTTGCAATCCCTTCCTTTCCAATCTCTCTGCTCTGTGGAGGGGACAGGGGAGAAAACAGATCAGACACAGGAGAGACTGCCTACAGAAAGTGCTTGTCTCCAGGCACACAATGGGGAATACACCAGAATGTTTGTGTAGCGCGCTGGCAGCATCCAGCTCTGAGCATGCTTGGGACTGCCAGCACCACCGCACTGCTTCCAATGTATATTCCCCATTGTGTGCCTGTTTATTCTCTTATAATCCCTTCCTCTCCAATCTCTCCACTCTGCAAGATGGGAAAACAAGAAAACAAGTCAGGCACAAGACAATGCGTACTGCCTGTAATGGCGATCATGTGACTGAGGACACTGCGAAAGTTATAAATGCAGGCATTGGTCATAAAGTTATTTTTTCAGCACCGACATAACTTCAAACGGGGCAGTCAGTAAGCTAGGACTACCTGTATTCTTTTGCTGCAGAAAGGATGCGTAACAGCAGGACTAAATTCAACTAACCCTAAAATATGATTCCAGTAAACTTTTACAGAATTTTTAAGGCTGAAAAAATGTGCTATTCTTTTTATATATTGTTCTGCCAAGACAAATCAGGTCAAAATTCATCAGTTAATTATATCTTAAGAAATTAATAATTTATCAAACCTTCTTGCCACGTCCATCTGCCATTCACATCTCACACCTACTATGGACAGTATTTTGAATATCCTTTCCCAAGGATCTGTAATCTGAGATGATTTCTCAGTCAGACCTTCAATTATATATTTCTGAGCACTTCGTTTGTTAGGGGACACAAGATCAGATGTGTCCTGTGTTCCTAGAAATGAACAGAAACAGTAGCTTAATTTATTATCAAAAATTAGTCTAACATCGAACACAACTTTTGGTTCGCTCTCCCGCAATGTATATTTATATGAAACACATAATGATGTGCAGCAATGTTAAGACCAAATATTGGCCCAATATCAGGACAAACATCAAGAAGAAAACAACCACTAAATCCCATAAACATTTTTATTTTTAATCTTGGAAATCCATAAAGGTCTGAGTTCTCCACATACATTCTAACAAATCCTTGACTGTGATTTTCATTAATCTAGCTCTGTTAATCTCTGCTGCCCCTAAGAGATCTGATCTTCAAAGACATTGTTCTTTTTCCCTTTCTGTCACTCATGATTTGAATTGTCCACTATAAAACCTCTTACTATATAGGCAGGACAAAGTACATATAAAACACAATACAATTATTTTTCATTTATTTCCTCAATTTCTTGTCCTTTCCTTTGCTATCACCTCTGCTATGTTTAAATTACAATCTTCTTGAAGCAGGAATTCCCTTCTTTGTACATAAATATACACCAAATAATAAAAATCTAGGGGTTTTAGACCAATTTTCTTCTGAAAGTATCTCAGAAAGGATCTAATTCTTTCCTTTTATATTGTTTGACCGCATTGTCCAGAATCTTATTTTGGTTTAGAGAACAGTGATAATTTTTCAAAAGAATGCAGATTTTCTTATTGCCCTTTATAATTATAGTTTTCAGTTCTAATACTTGAGGGTGGGAGGGAAGAAACACTAAAAAATAAACTACCAAATAGGCTATTGAAGACTTTAAATCCTAAAACACACTAAGAACTGACATCATCCAAATTTCCACTCTATCACAAAATTTGAGGATGATGAAGTAGACAGGACAGAGATGAGAGAAATGAAATGGTAATCATTATATACAAATGAACCCATTGGTAAATCCAAGTCCCAAAACATACATTCTCCCTTACAAGATGCTACATATTGGCTAGGATCACACAACATGGAAGGTAAGGTTAAAATTAGTGTTGTATAGCATACTGAGTAGTAACTTAGCATGTCACTTAGTCAGCCTTGTGTTGGCTTGGAAGCTAAGCAGGATTGAACTTGGTTAGTTCTTGGATGGGAATTGTTCAGGGAATATCAGAACTACGGGAAAAAGAAAAAGCATTTTGGAAGAAGGCAATGATAAATCACTTTCACACTGCTGCCATGGAATCACCAGGAAGTGAACTTAACTTGAAGTTCAGATGCTGTAGAATCCTAGACATTACCTTAGCATGCTGTGGAAAAGGTATCATAATGATAAGCCAAAATATAGTTTGTTTCTTTGAGAATGGCATACAGGTAGTCCTTGGTTTATGACCATTCATTCAACGACTGTTCGAAGTTACAGTGGCATTGAATAAATGGTACTTACACCCAATCCCCAAAGTTACAGCCATTGCAGTGCCCCTGCAGTCATGTGATCAAAATTCTGGATCTTGGCAGCCTGACTCCCATCTTTGCCCTTTTGGCCACCCTGCACAGCAGCACTCCCCAGTTGCACTGGGGCTGAAGTAGAGGCCTGGGGCCTTGAGCAGTCTCAGCCAGCTGTCGCTGCCCCCAGGTCTCCACTTCAGCCCCACTGCCCCCACTGCCACCAAGGAGTGCCATCTCAACCCCCACGCTGCAGCCAGACATCCCAACGCCACAGTGCAAAGCCCCAGCCGCCCCCACCACCCTACGCTCTGCCAGCCCTACCTGTATTATGTGAACATGGCAATTCTGTTTCATTAACATTGGTTTAAGATTCTTGAATAATATTCACATGATGTGTGAACCCAGCCACTGTTTTGAAATACATTAATCTCTCTAGTTCTCCATTTCTAATTAGTTAGTACAATTTGCTCTAGCACTTTTACCTGGATACTGGTTTTCTGTCGGTGAAGATCTAGTCACATAATTAATATAAAATTCTGCAGCTTTATTCAGATACTTGTATAACAGACTGGCAGGAAGCCGTACATCAGGGTTGTTAATTATTAAGGGCAGAACATCACAAACTAAAAATGATAATGAAATCAAATTTAATTTGTCCGTTACCTGCAACATGTCATTATTTAACAAAGCAATATTTATATTCTTTAAGCAGAAAGCATTTAGTGACAAGCTATTTAAGATTCATTTACAATAACGTCCTGTAACAACAGCTAAAATTAATAGCTTATTTAAATTAAGCAGCAAACAGACACTCTCTCTTGCTCAGGCAGAAGAAAATGGTTCTTCAGAATTGATTTTTCTGCAAAAATGGGTATACAAAAAATACTGCATTACTTTACCACAATGTAAACATATAAAGATGTAATTAATTCACTTATGTTTGGAATTAACTGCCCAGAGTCACTGGGAATTGAGTGGTATACAAATTAAATAAATCAATAAATCAACTGCATTTTTAACATTACAGGTAGTCCTTGGCTTATGACAGCAATTGGGACTGGAATTTCTATCGCTTAGCAACAGCAGTCCCTGCAGTCCTGGTTGCCATCGTTAAACAAATCCCACTGTTGTTAAGTGAGGCAACTTCCTACCAGTGGGTCCGGTGCGCGAAGGTTCAAGGGGGTAGGTGAGAGGGCAGCACGGTTTGAGCGCAGAAGGACTGGAGGAGGGTGTGCGGGTGGGAAAAACTTACCACAGCAACTTGCAACCTTCCCTGCTGGCTTCCCCATTGACTTTCTCAGGAAGCCAGCAGGGAATGCTGCACATGGCGATCACGTGATCGTGGGGCACTGCAACTGGTCGTTAAGTGTGAACCAGTTGCCAAGTGCCCAGATTGTGATCACATGACTGCTGGGGTGCTGAGATGGTCAGAAGTCCAAGGACTGGTCATAACCACCATTCATTCAGCGCTATCATAACTTCGAACGATCACTGAATGAATGGTCATAGATCAAGGACTACCTGTAGAGTTTCTTTAAACATAATGGGTTTTTTACTCTGATTCTGCTGCACAAACATGTCAGGATCATTATTCCCTGTTCCCAAAGAGCTCATAATAAAAAAAGGATAAAGGAACTTCAAAAAAAAAAATTAAAGTGCCCTTATTATTCCCCATTTCACCAATGTGATTCTAAATCTTCCTCTGGGGGAGATGGGTGGCATATAAATTTAATAATAAATAAAAAAATTTTAAAAAAATAAACATTTAAATAATTTTCATCATGTTCCTGTCCTATTTATTTTTCTAATTGCACTGTCAGTTGACAAACAAAAGGAAAAAACAGGGGACTCAGATGTGTGTTAATTTACTCATACAACTCAAGCAACATTATATACAAGCAAGGATTTTAAAGATTTCACAACTAAAATTATCACAACCTTCAATGTATAAAACAGTGCAATATCTTGCCTTTTAGTTTTGGAACAAAATTATATCCTTACCAAATAATTTTCTAAAGCAATTGACTGGCGATTCTTGATCTTCAATATTTTCTGCTTCTAACAATGTTTCCCCAAGGCCCACCTTTGCAAAATTTAAATAAAATCAAATTTGTTATTCTTTATACATGTTTTCCGTTTGCAACATTTTGCATAAAGAAAACTGAAGCGCTCTTTCCTCATTTCTTAGTACTACAAAACCTACAGCTATATTAACATGCTATGGACTAGCACCATCAAAAATATCTGTATAAGCAAGTTTAGGATTTCTTCCTTTCAAAATAAAAAGGAAGGAATACATCTACATTATTATCTCAATTAAGCATTAGGATAGCTTATTTTCTCTACATTTTATTATGACATAGGCTTAAGATCATGCTCCCAATATTGGTTATTGCTGCTAGAAACTGCCTTTATTTCCATCCTACCAATCTGTGCTTTCATCTATTAATTTGGTTCAAAATACATACACATTCGTTTTGTGAAGCTTCACAACATTTTAAAGAACACACATGCAAGTATTTATGTTTATGAAGATTCTCAGTCATCCAGGTGGAATTGTCTGGAGGTTGAGTCATGGCAACTGGACTTCTTTTCTTTTTGGTAGAGAGGTTTCGCTACTTGTCCAAGCAGCTTCTTCAGTCTAAAAAAAGTTTTTTAACTTTTTTAGACTGAAGAAGCTGCTTGGACAAGTAGCGAAACCTCTCCACCAAAAAGAAAAGAAGTCCAGTTGCCATGACTCAAACTCCAGACATGCAAGTATTTAGCATATAATCTTCATTTTCTTACCCCATGCTGAACCACAGTCTCAGGAAAACGCCGTAAAAGCAAAAGTAACATTTCTGCCCGTTCTAAAGTATTGAAGCACTGGTCTGTGGCTTTTAATAACATTTCACATTGAACTCGGCCTGGAAGAGTTTCAAATAAACCTTGAAAGAGAGGGTGGAAAGCAATAATGAATTAATGTTTTTGAAAGGTAAGACATAAGTAAAAATTGGAAACAAAGTATGGGTGTGAACATGGGAGAAAAACTAGCATAAAATCTGAGGAAGTTCTAGACACATTCACTTAGGTATTTGTTTATACTTTTATGTATATACTTTTAAGTATATACTTGTATATACTTTATATACTTGTATATACTTTAAGTATATACTTGTATATACTTTTTAAGTATATTTGAATATACTTTTTCCAGATTTCTTTATCATATTTATACACTGCCCATATTGCAGAAAAGTGACTCTAGGTGGTGCACAATAAAAACAGTCGTAAAACAAAATATTAAAACAAGTACAATTAAAAAGACATCAGCAATATTAATAGCAAGATAGTAAGAAAAAAATGATGTTAAAAACAATGCTGCCATCTCATTAGATCACCATTTCCTTGAGATCCCCAAGCCTGCTGACACAGCCATGTTTCGAGGGACTTCCAGAAAGATATCAAGGATGGGGACAATCTGAAACTCTTTGCAAATGGGACCCACAGCATACCTCTTCTGCCAGACCTGGTAGAATTGGCAGATGTAATAGGGGGGAGGTGGTCCCTCAAATAACCCAGCCCCATGCCATGAAGAGCTTTAAAGGTTAAAACCAGCACCTTGAATTGGACCCGGAAGCAAACTGGCAACCAATGCCACTCTCGGAGCAGAGGTATAATGTGTGCTGTTCTAGGGACACACATAACTGCCCACATTGCTGCATTTTGCACCAGCTGAAGCTTCCAGATACTCTTCAAGGGTAGCCCCATGTAGAGCGCATTACAGTAATCTACCCAGGAGGTGACCAGAGCATGAGTGACCATGAGTAGAAACTTCCGGTTCAGGAACAGGCACAACTGGCGCACAACATGAAGCTGCAAGAGTCGTGCAAGTCTAGCAGATCCCCAGGTTGTGCACCAGGTTTGTTTGGGGCAATGCAACCCCATCCAATACCAAAGATGACATAACCCCTGAACAGAGGGCCCTAAAACAAAGAGCCACCCAGTCTTGCCAGGATTCAGCTGAAGCCTGTTGTTCCCCATCCAGGCCCCCACAGTCTCCAGGCACCGGGACAGGATATCAACAGCATCGCTTAATTCGCCAGAGGCAAAGAGGTATAGTTCACCTTATAGTGACGGACGATATCACCCAGCAGCTTCATACAGATGTTGAATAGAGTCCTGTGGGACTCCACAAAGTAGGGGCCAAGGGTGGAATCTCTCCCTTCCAATCACTGCCAGCTGGAATCAACCCTGGAGAAAGGAGGAGAACCAGCACAATACAGTGCCACTCACCTCCAATCCCTGGAGTCGATCCAGAAGGATACCATGGTCAATGGTATCGAAGGCAGCTGAGAGGTCAAGCAGAGCAAGGATGGATGCACATCCTCTATCTGCTTCCACCAAAGATCATCCAAAAGCGCAACCAATGCCATTTCCATCCCATACCCAGGTCTGAATCCTGACTGAAAGGGGTCCAGATCCAGAGTCCTCTGAAACTGCTGCACAACCACCTTCTCAATCACTTTCCCCCAAAAGGGGAGGTTAGATACTGGACAAAAGTTATCCAGTATGGTAGGATCCAGGGATGGTTTCTTGAGGGGGAGTGGACCAGCAGCTCCTTAGGGGGTGGAGGAACAACCCCTTCACTCAAAGAATTCACCACCACTAGAACCTACCCACACAACACCCCCTGGCAGCTTTAGTTAGCCAGGAGGGACATGGATCTAAAGAGCAATAGGTTCTCAGGCCCAATAGGTTCAAACCATTCTCTGATAACATGGCAAGACTCTTCCCCAGGAATCTCCCTAGGACCTGCAAAAAAGCTGGCATCCAACTGAGAACAAATTTGAGCAACTTTGTCCAACAGATGCTATGCAAATTCTTCCGCGTGGCCTTGTAGGGGGATCTCTGACCAAAAGGGCAGGTGTCACCTGAAACAAGGCTGCGGGACAGCTATCTGAGGATGTAATAAGGGCAGAGAAGTATTGTCTGCTGCTCTTACCACCACGAGATAGGTCTTAATAGTGAACACATGTTCAGTCAAGTTCTTCCCTTGTTGAGTGCCAGCGATGCTCTATATGTTTCTTCTCTTGTTTCATCTCCCTCAGTTCTTTCATGAACTACAGAGTGTGATGGGATCCATGAGAAGGGAGAGGTTGCATAGGCATGATCCAATCCAAAGACTCAGCAGCCCTCTTATTCTAAGCAGCCATCAAGGTTTCAGATGGGCCATACAGCAGACCAGCAGGAACAACCCCCAGTTCCCTCTGAAATCCATCAGGGTCCATCAATCACTGAGGGTGGACCAATTTAATAGGTCCTGCCTCCCTGCAGTGGATAGTGGCATTGAGAAACCCCATAGTAATCAGGCCATGATCTGACCATGATAAGAGTGACACTAAAAGAGTGACACTAAATTCCAGATCACATTGCCACTGCTCTAACAGGAAAACCAGATCAGGTGTGTGACCACTGTCCTGTGTCGGGCTCTGGATGAACTCCTGAGCTATATGGCTAAAACATAACCACAGTTGTACTGAAGAGGAAACTCCACACAATATAGTGGGACTTACTTCAAGTAATTATTTTAAGGGATTGCACTGTAAAGAGCTTCTGGTAAGACACAAGCAACTTATTGGGTAGGGCAATTGAGAAGAAAAGCTACCACCACTTTGTTTCTCAAAGCCTTCTACAAATCAAACCCATCAAAACACTAGTAAATTATTTAATTGTTCTGCAAGGAATTTAATTGTAGAAGAAATGTATACCTTTTAAAAACTGTGTTTGCTTATCCTGTGAGTCATTTCGTAGTGCTGATGTGATAACGCTAATCTCCCGCCATACCACTGGTTGATCTGGAAAATTTACAAACCTGAAATAAAGAATTGGAGAAGAAGGGGAATTCTATTTGAAATCACACAAGAACAGCTGAAATTTTGCTATGAACAGCATACTATTAAAGTGAAGGGTTTTTCCAAACTGGTCACATTAACAGCAGTACAAGTTATCCCTGTAGATGACAATGCTACACTCAGCTCTAGATGTAATTAACATCAACATTTTAGAAAACATAAGTTAATATAACATTTTTAACAACAGTACAAGTTATCCTTGTACAAGGAACAGCAAAAAATGTAACTGTCCAAAGCATCAATGTTCAAGCAAGTAAAAAAAAAAAATGAAGATGACAATGCTACACTCAGCTCTAGATGTCATTAACATTAACATTTTAGAAAACATAAGTTAATATAAACATTTAAAGATAAATAAAAAAATGTTAAGTTATTTAAATCATCAATGTTAATAATCTCTAGTCAATACTGTATAAATACCACCATACCCAAATAATATAATGTACTACTTGTGTTTTATAATAATTCAATAAGACATTAAAAGAAAAAAGAATAAAAACTCAGGAAGCCACCTACAGTCTTTTTATATAAAAGTATCTATAGCATGACACATTCCAACTGAAATTATTATTTAAACAATTTCTTCTAAGAAATAATGTGTATGAGGTATATAATTTCAGTTTATTGTCATAAAATGGATTATGACACTTCTGTAACGAACTGCCACTTGTTGATCTTAAAACCAGTAACTCTCCTTGCAACCAATATCGATTCAAAAGAAAGTTCATTTATTAAGAATAAGTGTACAGATCCAAAGCATTGCTGAGACTGAATAAAAGCGCGCCAAAAACTGCTTTTCTTTCTTTTCCCCCCCTTTCTTCGCCCTTAGTTCTTGTCTTCTGATTCCCTTGCTGGCATGGCCTTGAACATTCTAGGGCTTGTGATAAGAAACCATCTGCATCAAACGGTCTCTCCTTCCTACTCCCCCTCCCCTTTTCCAATGGCAGAACCGCAGCATGTAGAAAAAATCATTTTTTTTTTTTTTTTTAAACTAGCCATATAATAATCTACTATAAAATCTTGCGAGGATTCTGACATACTGCCCCTCCACAGAAAAGGATGTCAGTCAGATGATTCCTCTTCTTCACTCTAAAAGGAAAAGCAAAGATACACATAATACAATAACCAATCTAATTGTTAAGGCTTTGTAGGATAAGCATCATAAAATTTTTTAACTAAACGTGGGGCCTTTACATGTTTCTTGTCAACCCATTCATTAAAGGTTTTCGGGAAACCCCGGCACAGCACACGCTGCAGCAATTCGGGTTGCAAGCCTCTCTGGAAAAACTCAATTAGCAGCTCCTCCGGCACGTGAGGCAGCCTTTGAGCCAAGCCCCGAAATTCATAGGCGTACTCTGATACCGACTTGGACCCCTGCTTCAGCCTTTCCAGGTCGCGTCGTGCTTTGAGCGCCACACACGGGTCTTCAAAGCGCGCGCAGAGAGCCGCCATGAAATCCTCCAATTTTCTTAAAGCCCGGTCCTTCGCCCTATGCAGGCCAACCACCCATTCCGCAGCCATACCTTCAAAAAAACTGGACACATAGGAAACCTTCTCCTCCTCGCTGCGGAACAGACCCCCGTAGCCCTCCATGTAGATCCGGACCTGGGTGATAAAGCAAGCCAGCTGCTCAGCATCTCCCCCGAATTTCATGGAGATGCCCCGCTGCTGCATCGGGCTCTTCTTGGCTCTGCTAGGTGTGATATCCTCCTCCCCCTCGCTGGAAGTCTCATCTTCGGCTGACAGCTCTGCCACCTCCGTGCCTCCTGGTGTGGCGGCCGCTTCTCGTGCGGGAGGTGTAGACCCCCTTCCAAGCAGTTGGTCCATGGCTGCCTTTATAGCTCGCATATCATCGGATATGGACCCCATCTGCCCTTCCAACTTCCCCAAGCGATCTTTCAACGAAGGAGCCCGTCCTTTCGCCCCCGTTGCTTTCATCCCCGTCCGGTCTGGGCGTGATGATTGCACCGGCTCCCCCTGGGTTATCACCTTTACTTCCAATGGAGGAGGGACTTTTCTTTCTTCTTCTTCCTCAATAACATCATCAGCCATCCCGTTGCTCGGTTGGTCCCGGTTAACGTGAGGCTTGTGACTCCCCTCAGGGTAATGTCCCTGGTAGAAGTCTGTACAGGGAGTCTCAGCAAAATGTAACGAACTGCCACTTGTTGATCTTAAAACCAGTAACTCTCCTTGCAACCAATATCGATTCAAAAGAAAGTTCATTTATTAAGAATAAGTGTACAGATCCAAAGCATTGCTGAGACTGAATAAAAGCGCGCCAAAAACTGCTTTTCTTTCTTTTCCCCCCCTTTCTTCGCCCTTAGTTCTTGTCTTCTGATTCCCTTGCTGGCATGGCCTTGAACATTCTAGGGCTTGTGATAAGAAACCATCTGCATCAAACGGTCTCTCCTTCCTACTCCCCCTCCCCTTTTCCAATGGCAGAACCGCAGCATGTAGAAAAAATCCTTTTTTTTTTTTTTGTTAAACTAGCCATATAATAATCTACTATAAAATCTTGCGAGGATTCTGACAAGCAGTTGGTCCATGGCTGCGACCATGGCTAGCAAAAATGTTTATAATGAAGAATCATAATGAAAAAGCTACAAGCTTGAGACATATGAAGTTTTTGGTTTTCTATGAACTGATAAAGCTCTCTTTTAACAGAGGCCACCCCAGAAGCTTCTAGGACCCAAAGCAACATGAAAGTATTCAGTATTCTCTCCCTTACCAGTGTTCCCCTACCTTTGAAGCTTGAAGTTCCATTTAGCCACTCCAGTTAACAATTCCATTACCTTGTTTTTCAGAGCCATTGAAATATCAAAACACGTTAGCAAATTCCATACATTAATTACACACTGTATGAAGAATTTTCTTTGGTTCATCCTGAATTTATTGCTCATTCATATCATTAGATGACAAATTCTATCCATGCCATATATATGTTAGGTATTTTGTCCCCAAGGTATCAGTATTTGGATCCAAAGCAGGAAATGTACTTTGGATTCGATGTGGATGCACACATTAAAGCTGTCAGTGACAGCTAAAAGAAGCCTTGTCATTTCCTGGTGGCTACTGTGTGGTCCTAGGAAAATGCACATTTTCCTAGCATTGCATGGGTGCCATGAGAAACCTGAAAAAACAAGGCTTCTGGCAGGTACAACAAGCACGTCCATGCTGAATCCAAAGCACCTTTACTGCTTTGGAGCTATCTGCACATCTTTATTTCATTTCCGCACCTCCACAAACTTAAAACTAAAAGAAATCTTATGAGATCCTACTTGTCCACCATATTAGATTATTACAGGTAGCCCTTGCTTAACATCCATTTGCTCAGTGACCTTTCGAAGTTACGACAGCACTGAAAAAATGGACTTGCGACCAGTCTTTGAACTTATGACTGTTGTAGCACTCCTGCGGCCACGTGATAAAAATTAGAGCCAGCCAGCATTTATGACTGCCATCCGCTGCCCCCCACCTGACCTTTGCCATTTTCACCTGCCTCTCCCCTGCTGGGGAGGAACCATGGCTCTGGGGCTACTTCCTCGCCAGCCACCCATCCGCCCTCCCCCAGCCCCTCTATGCTTGCACCGCCCTGGCCACTTGCACACCCTCACACACCCTCCCCCATCCAGCAGCAGCCACTTGCCTGCCTGCTGGCTTTCTTGTAAGCCACCTGGGACTTGCAATTTCCTGCTGGCTTCCCCACTGACTTTGGTTGTTGGAAGCCAGCAGGAAGATGCAAGAAGGTTCTTGCTTAACAACCTGCAATCCTCGCTTAATGAGGGCAACGGGCACTGCAGGGATTGCTGTTGCTAAGTGATGTGGTCACATGACATTGCACTTTATGACTGCATCGCTTAACAACAGATATTCCAGTCCCAATTACTGTCATTAACAGAAGACTACCTGTATGGTAAAAAAAGATTAGCACAGAGAAATTTCTTACAGAAATATGAAAACACTTCTCTCTATTACAAAACCAAGACATACTGAATTTATCTTCAAATTTCTGAAAGTACACAAATGTATGTGAAACCTAGATATTAACCTGCATTAAATAACAGATTATGTGCAGAACAGATTTTGAGACAAATGTTATGCTGCTGGAAATGTCCAAATTTTAGTCTGACAGCAAATAAAAAACATGAAGTACAAGCTCCATGCCTGAGAGGCGTCATAACAAACATGATCACATTCACACAAACATCTCTATAAAATGGACAGTAAAGGAATACATTAGCATAGGCATTAACCAAATTAAAAGTTATGTCTGCCATCGTAATGCTGTAGGAAGGTTATTAAACCAGACTAACATGAATGACTGGCAATTTCAGCACTGTAAGAATGGAAAGGTAAGAGGCAGGTATGAAACTGGTCAGAAACTTGCATTTTTATAAAGGTATATACCAAATGTGTCATTTAATCATTCTTTCAATATTAACATTTGAAGGGGAAAAAATCCAAGATAAAAATTAACTCACTAGCACCTATTTCCACACTGAATTAAATTTGTTGTTCAGAATTAATGGAACAAAACCTACTAGTATAAAAAAATTAACCATAAGCTGAAAAAACAAAACAAACAAATTTGCACCTTTGCTGAAACAAGCCTTACCTCCAGGTACAGGACATTTGGAATACATTGCAGAATTGCAAGAATGAATTGTACAAATTTGGATCCTACTATCCCTAAGAGCATATATTCCTTACAGGAGCAAGTCTGCATTCTCTAGGAAAACTGGGTTAAAACTTTTACCTTTTTCAAAGAGCAGGGACATATTAGCCATGTCTTGGTGCAGAATATAAAAGTAGCAGCCATACTTCTCTGAGGACTCAGTAGGAAATTTGAGATATGTACCTCAGATTTCAAAGCTTGAAATATAACTCACAGATATTTAAAATGCTTTATTCACTCAACTGATTCCTATTTATTGGCACCTGTAAGGTATTTTTCCTCAAAAACTATAATTTTGGTTATAATTACAATAAGAGGCAATTGCTTATAAAGCGATTCTCATGTTGATTAAAGTTTCAGAGAGAAGGGCTCAGTCATCTGCACATAAGAGAATGTATCACATTTTATAAAATAGATCAATTACAAATGAAGTAGCTATCCTATCCATTCAGTCCGTATGTGGGGAAAATTCAATAAAATACATCTTACATGTCATATAGCAATCTGCCTGCTGATGCTGTTCGCTCTGCATTCCTCTCAATGGAGTACATCTCATACTAGGAAGCAAGAAAGAAGAGTGTGAAGAGACAGAAAACAGATCCCTGCACTGAACCTCTCAATATTGCATATTTTTTCTACCCTAGCATAACTAAAAAGAGAAAAAATGAAGAACAGAAGCATTAACACTAATAAAGAGCCATTCATTCCATCACATTAAAAGTATGGTGTTCCACAAGTTTCACTGTAAGGTTTTCTTCAATGAAGTTCCTCAATTACTAACAATTGGGTCTAACCCAATTAATTGTTTTACGAGACTACCAGAAAACATTAACTGAATAAAATGGGGTGGTTAGGGGATGATGCTCTTAGATTTCATTAGGGAACCCTACTTCCTCATACTGTAATATTCTTTTTTACTAAAAGGTCTCCTCTCCAAATAAATGTATTTATGAAGGCAACCCTTATATCACCACCAATACTACATATTCTTTATGTACCAAGTTCAGGCCATGGTTGTAAACATCTTCATTTTGATATGCTTCTGGATCCAGTATTTAAGGTTTAGACAGGATTTGTTGCCAGGAGTGGCTTTGCCCAGTTCCTCTAGTGTACCAGTCTAAACCCTTTCTGGAAAAGATCACAGTCCTCTGTGCCTTAATAAGCTATTGTTTAGACAACAATCCAAAAGGGTTTAACCTCTTCCCATGCCATTTTCCTGCTGAAAATAACTCTCCCTGAGAGCTATGAGGGAACAAGCTTCAGCAGGAAAGTGACCTCAAAGAAAATTGTTAGGTTAGGTTAGGGGACTTCTCTGCTATTGAAAAGGAGAGGAGGCCATTCCTTTATTAATGTAGTGCATATCAGTATATAACAGATTAGTCTAGAACTGGAGAGATTTTAAAGCTCCTTCTCCCTTGCTGACTTTAAACACTATCCAGCAGGCATTATATCAGTGATAGTTATCTGATGACAGAGTTTTGGGAGAATGAAAAAAGGGGAGAAAGAGAGGAGATACACTGGCCCCTGTACATTGAAACAAATGAGACAAAAGAATTAAAATATGTGGATAACTACAACACATATTCCAGTTTATTTTTTAAAAAATAATACAACTGAATTATATCACACGAATTTAAAATCTACCTTTAATGCCAGTTCTAACCCTGCAATACAGAAGAAAAGCACAGGGGACAACCTGTTGCTCCTTCTAGTGCAGGAAGCATGAATATTTAAATAGTGAAAGCAATAATCTGACAATCCGTTTTCCCACAGAGATTCAAGTCTGAAGGAATACGAATTGTTTTTATTTCTCCGAAAGAAGGCAGGAGAAAAATACCAAATAATATAACTAATACAATCTTGGATTTCTCCACTAAAGTCTCTTAAAGGAAGCTTTTTTCAACATTATCCCTTCACACAAGGAAAAACGCCCGTCAAAGGAAGCGAAGACGCTGCCTCCAAATGTAAAGGACAAATGCTTCCCCGCGTCTCTGAAAAGCGGCAGAAATGCGGTCGGAGGAGGTGGGGCTTGGCGGGCGCAACGCTCCAGAAAGCAAATATAAAGGAGGCGTTCCTGACACCAACCAGTCAGCTAACCAACCAACCTGAATGTTGAAGTCCGCAGGATAGAGGCTCCGCGCGGTGATAAGCCAAGCCTTGGCGGCCCACAGGTCTCCTTGGACTAGCTCCCGGGCTCGCTTCACTAAAAACTCGCAGTCGCCCTGCGCCGACATCTTGCAGACCTTTAGAGCACCGCGCATGCGTACATATAATCCAGTAAGGGCCGAGAATCCATTACTTCCCAGGACCAATGAAATAGAGGAGCAGTTCTGCGCATGCTCAATATCTGAAGTTAAGCGGGGGGTTTTTTATGGAACGAAGTAAATGTACGATGGATTGAATATTTGGTTTTCGTGTTACGAGCCTTTCAGATTACTGTACAAGCCACCCTTTCTTTTCTGAAAATACATTTCGCGAGTGATACCGTTCACTGCTGTAGCTCTGAAAGTATTCCCTGAGATTTTGTGCCCAAATTCTACTAGCCTCCCCTTCATCAAGCACCATGCACAATCGGTTAATACTGTATATGAAGTTTCCGGGTGACTTTTAAAAAGTAAAAGATTTATTAAAATAAGGAAATATTTAGAGTTGGGTTTATAACTCTTCTATTACCTTTTGGCCAAAGAGATAAGCTACTGTCTAATCCCAGGTACACTTGACATTCTGAACCTTTTCAGGGTTTTGTACACTCTTTTGCTATTTACAACATGCTTCCAAAACATGACCATGATTTTAAAGTAAAGGAATTTCGTCCTATTTGTGATCATACTGTTAGGCACTAGCCTTTGTTTATTTGTTTACCCAAGCTCAGAGAACCAAATAGAACTTGAGAGAGGCTTTTTTAGCTAACAGAAGTTTTATTGGCCAAGAAACATTCTGGATGGCTCAGTCAACACCGTGGCAAGATGTTGAGGAGAACCACACCTTGCAAAGCGAACATCAGAGTTTTATAGGCATTTACAAATGTAATCAGATCATACATCCCCCCACGTCCATACAAGGGAATACAGGGAGGGTCTAGGGAGGAGTAAAGGTGGGTCCTAAAGAGAAAGTTAGCTCAACTCTCTTCTCCTGTTACCAAAGAAATGCCTACATCCTTATCTCTCTCTGGAATGCAGGGCCCCTTTCTTTGCAACTTCTTTGGAATTACGAGGTCTCTTCTTGGCAGCTTTCCCTGCCAGCACCAGCCTGGTACTGGGCTGATTTATAGCTTCAAAGAAAGTCAGGCATCTGGCTAATTGCTTCTAAAGGAAATGGGGTGGGGGAATGCTGGGCTCTTTAGAAGACAAAAGTAAGTTAACCCTTTAGAAATAAGATAGACTGCACTGTCACATGTATGTTTATACATAGAGTATAAAATTGTGTATTAAAACAATGCCCTTCAATACCATATAAGTGACAATTTACAGACAACTGTGTTTTAAATAGGTAAGTATATTCAGTCAAAGTACTTTACTTTCTTGATTCAAAGAACCTCAGATCATTTGCAAGACATTACAATAGTGATATAGGAGGATTCAAAGCAGAGTTGAGACCGCTTCCGAAGTTCTAGTGCAGGCTCCATTAACTTGGATGGGGAAAAAAATTATTTTTACTAACTTCTAATAACTGAAATGTAGCATTTCATTCATTAATGTATGTAGGCAACAAAATAATTTATGACCTCTAGACTCCAAAAATGTTTGTTGATTTCAGTAAATCTCACTAGCTAAAATTATATCCTAAAAAAGGGTATTGCCTTGTTATTGATTTAATGAATTGATAAAGCGTATAAATCACTATATTACATATTTGTTATTTTTAATATTTTGATAACTGTATTTGAGCATAATTATTTTTCTTTGTAATACAATCCACATCTATGTAATTTTATTTTATGCATCTTTCTCCCCCCCCATTCTTTTATTAACTAAATACAAAAAACAAATAAAAAGAATACACAAAATTATAAAAGAAGACAAAAAAAGAAAACTAAAAAAAGAAACAAAAACATACAGGGCATATGTTCACAGACATACATACATATATAAAGTTGTACTATAAACATTTCAGTGCATGGAAGCCATAATTCATTACCATCATCCATAACTAATCTATACTGATATTTATTCATAAATTGCTGGTAACATCAGTTCTGCAGATCACTGAATAGTTGAAGCCATGTTTTTCTTTCCAATGATGAACAATAAGTCTTTTAACTCTAGGTAAGGTACAGAAAATCCACTTTCTTTGTCCAGATATCAACTGCCATGTGATAGGAATAAACTTCAAAATAATATGAGTATCTGAAAATATTGAATCTCAAAGTTGAGTTAATGCATGTAATAACTTCTTTCCCAAGTGGAACAATTGTTGGACACTGTAAAAACCCATATTAAATAAAGCATTAATTTCATTGCATCTCCAGCGACATAACCATTTATTCAGGTCTTTTCTATATAAATGCAATGAATTCATTTCTGAAATATTTCTTGTTGAAAAAGATGTGATTCAAAATCTATTTAAGTTTTTGGTATTTTTTAAACATTTTTAAATTAGTAAAACATGCAAACAAAAAAGCAAAAACAAAGGAAAAGGCGACATACACGCATAAATGATAGTTATAAAAAGATTTTAAAAGGTTTTTTTTTAAAAAGCAAAACAAACAAAAAAGATTTTTAAAATTATTTTAAAATGGTATTCAGGTAGCCCCCCTCTCTGGGTGTTGCAGGAGCAGTTAACCACTTTGCCAAATTTAACAATAGTCAAATTCATCTTCTGCAGATACTGTATATTTTGCCTCCATTTTCCTGTCTCACAATCAAGTGACCAATCTGATTGACCAGACTTTGGATAAACAGCAGTCTTTGCTCTCTAATTTAGTTAGGAATTATTTTATCTCAGTTTGCTCTGCTTCCTCTTACTGATTGCTAGTGTATATTTGGAGGTGAATTTGCTAGTACTAGCTCAGAAATAAGTAACTGTAGTTTTGGAAGAAACAAATTACCAGTGTGCTTTGTTCTGCCTAATTTGTACTTAAGATATTGAATGTCCTTTTTATTTGGAAGCAAATTTGTTTTGGAGTTCTTTTCTTTGTTGTAATTTTAAATTTGATAAATGCTCCCTTGCAATGTAAAAAGCAAACTACTGTATCACTTAGATCAGTAGGATTTATTTCAGAGAACATAAGTTGAAGATGAGTGCTGATGGTCGCCCTGAGATGCATGGACCCCCCATGTCCCCCTGTCATTCAGAAATTTCTAGAGTCACTGCTAAAAACAGCACCATTAGTCTGTGAAAAGAAAAAGAAAGGAGGAGGGGGAGGAGGAGGGAGCAAGCTTCCTTCCAGTCAGTGGAAAGGATCTGCCAAATTCATATTGGAAAGATCTCCTCAGCCAAGGGCTGGCCAGTTTAACAACTCAGTTCCCTGTTCTGATTTGCACACTGAACTCTTTGACAGAACAGAAATGTACCTCTCCCTCCCCCCTCTCATTTCCTCTGAAAGTTGCCTGGGGCATTGAAACTTGTGGGATTCTGCTCCCCTCCTCCTCATCAGAAGCAGGTTTATGTGATAATATTCTTCTTGACCAGTTCATTCCATGAAGCTGCCTTTTCCCTTTCCTGTTTTCCATGTCCTAAAACTGGAAATGAGCACAAGTTTCTTACTGCAGATCCAGATCACTGACTGTCCTGTGCCTTAGAAAGCATGGCGCTTTGCAGCCTAGTGACAACTTAGCAGTACTCATGTAGTACAGCCTGTGAGAAGCTGTCTTTAGTGTGGATTAAAAAGAGAAAGATTTCCATGATTTCTGGAGTGACTTATGCAAGATAATAAATTATCCTTATTTTGAAACAGCTTGGAAGAAAGCTACAGCTTGTGACTTCTGGAAAATAGCATGGGCCAACACAGATGAATGTATTCATGGTACCTGCTTGCAATTTTGTAAGTAACAAAGAATTTAAAAAGTTAATCTTAATTCTTTACCTCTAGTAACTTTGGTATTCTGTATGTGTGCTGGTATGTATTTTTTTAGCAAGAGTTATAGCAGATGTTCATTTCAAACTTTTTTCCTTTTTGGCTTCCTAATCAAAACAATGCCATAATTTTCAATACAAAAAAGATTACTCGCTTATAACTAAGATGCATGTATTAATATTTTTTAATACGATCAAGTTAAAATCAACTAAATATTTTTAAAAATACTTGTATTTCAATTTAAGATACTTTCAGGGAAAAATGCATTTTTATTCAGAACCAAGTTCTCCTGTGTTCAGTGATTTTAGGATAGTTGCACTAAAACTTAGGATATTACTGTCTACAGCACAGAAAAGACTTCAAATTGTGTAGGAGATTTTGAAAACCTGTTGCAAATTGATCATACCTTTTTGGTGACTGGATTTTGGAGATTTAAGAAGATAGGCAAGGGTAACAAAAATGTTTTCAACTTTTCACCAATATGTAAGTTTGTATCAAATGCATTTTTATTAGACATGCATAGCTATTTCCTGTAGTATTGAGAATATAATCCATGACTTACAGAATGTTAAGAATTGGCCCACTTAGGAACCATCATGCCAACTCCATAGTTTCCATAATTATGCACATGCTTCCTGGATTTTGGCTGTTCGTAATATGATTGATTGTATAGTTACGAGAGAAAAAACATACATATTTAGATAACTGTGTTATCTCAGATTTCACAGAACAAATCTGTGAATTTGTTTACACAACAAAATGAATTTTCTTCATTTTATTGCTTTGTTTGATGTAAGAGAAAAGAATCTGGGTGAGGTAAGCATATGACTAAAATATATAGGAGTTATAGGCCAAAATATATGTTGCAGATTTATATAGTCTGATTTACAATTTGTCTAGGTTTCATAGAGAGAGAGAGAGAGTCAGTGTGATGTTAAGGTATACACTTGATTTTAGCCAAAAAGTCAAGAAGTGCAGTTGCTATAAAAATTTGGCAAAAAATTATTTAACATAATACCTTGGATGGGACAAGCTTTCATAAGGGTTTAACAGTGTTTTACACAATTTGTGTTTGAACTTTTATTGTAAATAAAGAGGTATGTATAATTAAGGTGATGGACTAGCACTAGGGAGACCCAGGTTCTAGTCCACCCTCAACCGCAGAAGCTCACTGGGAAATTTTGGGCCAGTCACTCTGTTTGAACCCAACCTACTTTACAGGATGGTTGTTGTGGGAAAAAATAAAAGAAGAGAGTGCTATCTATACAACCTTAAGCTCCTGAATGAAAAGGTGGAATTTAAAAAAAATCTAACAAATGATTAAAATGTCCTAAGTGCCAGACAAATAACTGAGAGACAGTGTGGTGTTAGGATGTGGGTCTAGGACAGCCTAGACCAAGGAGTAGCTGCTGGAAATCTTGTAGGGCTGCTGTGAAGATTATTCTAGGCACCTGTTGGATAAAGTTGCTCAGATTTGCTTGGAGTTGGAATCCAGCTGTACAGGTCCTGTGGAATTACCTGAGGCAAAGTCATGCCCAGTTATCTAGGGAGAGTTCAAACCTGTTGGTCCTGATGAAGTGGACAGGGTCCTCAGAGCTGTGAGCTCGGTCACCTAGGTCTTAGATCCCTGTCCCTTCTTGTTGATTAAGGTGTCCTGGGATAGGGCAGGTGACTGAGTTTATGCAGCTGTGAATGCTTCTCAGCAGGAGGGGGTAGTTCCATCCTCCTTGAAGGAAGTCTGCCCCTTCCTTAAGAGATCACCACTGGATCCAGTGGACCTAGACAATTTTCGTCCAATCTCCAACCTTCCCTTTTTAAGGAAGATTGTTGAGAAGATGATTGGCTTACAGCTCCAGAGAGCCCTGGAAGAAGCAGATTATCTGGACCCTTTTCAGTCAGGATTCACACCTAGTTATAGCACCGAGACAGCATCGATCATGCTTGTTGATGACCTCTGGCAGACTCAGGAAGAGGGTAGTGCATCCATCTGGTCCTCCTTGATCTCTCAGTAGCTTTCAATACCATCAATCATGGTATCCTTCTGAGCCAGCTCAGGGGGGTTAGGTGTGGCAGGCACTGTGTTATGATGCTTCTCCTTGCTCCAGGCTGCTTCCAGTCAGTGTTGGTGAGGGGGAGAGGTCAAGCCTGAGGCCCCTGCCTACCCTTTCCCCACTCCTATTTAATATCTACAAAGTCATCAGTAGGCATGGTGTGTGATATCAATATGCTGATATTCAGTTGTACATCCCTACCCTGGGTTGATAAAGCAATGCTATCCACGTCATTTCCCAGTACCTGGAGGCTGTGAGGGTCTGGATGGGAGAGAACAGGATTCAGCTCAATCCTGGCAAAACTGAGTGGTTGTGGGTTTTAAGGCCCCCCAGCTCTGGGTATTTTTCATCTTTTACTCTGCATCTTCCTCAGTCAGAGTTGGTATGCAATTTGGGGGGCCTCCTGGACTCTTACCTCCTGCTCAAAGAGTAGGTGGCAGCTGTTGGTCAGGGGTCTTTTGCACAGTTTTGCCTTGTGCGCCAATTATGCCCATTTCTGGACTAGGAGGATTGCTCATGGTGACTCATGCCTTAGGCACCTCCTGTTTAGATTACTGTAATGAGCTGTACATGGGGCTGCCCTTGAAGAGCGCTCGGAAGCTGCAGATGGTCCAGAATGCAGTGGAATGGGCAATTTTTGGCATTTGCCATTACGCCTGTATAACACTAGTGCTCTGTAAGCTGCACCGGCTCCCAGTAGAATTTTCTTCAAAGTGCTGGTCATTACCTATAAAGCCACAAGTGGCATAGGGCCAGGCTATTTGTCAGACTGCCTTTTCCCATTGTTTCTGCTCGCCCCACCAGATCTACTAGAGAGAACATGCTCTGGGTCCCTTCTATCAAACGATACCAACTTGTTGCAGCACCTGAGAATTGGGTGGACTCAACCCAGTTAGCCTTTTACAAGTCTTTGAAGACCGGGCTGTTTCCCCAGGCCTTAGGTTCAGGTGGGCAGATGAACTCTCCTATTATAGATACGCTTTTTCTGTGAGTGGGATTACAGTATTGTTCATCCTTGGGTACCCCAGGTTATATGTTGTGGGTTTTTCTCTGTGTTAATCCTTGTAAGCCCCCAGAGTCACTTGTGTGAGATGGGTGGCTATATAAATCAATAAAATGAATAAAATGCAATGTGAGGCCATTCTGATGCAAAATGCTAGAAATGGGCTCTTAACTGCCAGGTTCCAATATCAAGTGCATTTACTTTCACTTCAGTAGCCTGCCATAATTCAAATCTCAACCATATAACATTGTTTATAAAGACACAGACAGCTGTATATTTGAAGATAGTGAGTTTTCTCAGAAGGAAAGCATTTTAACATTTAAAACAATAAAACAAATTCTAATGGGATTTTAAAAATTAAAATAACTTG
Source organism: Liasis olivaceus (assembly GCA_030867105.1). Taxonomy (NCBI): domain Eukaryota; kingdom Metazoa; phylum Chordata; class Lepidosauria; order Squamata; family Pythonidae; genus Liasis; species Liasis olivaceus. Next base: position 66,648,006 of record CM061351.1, read on the forward strand.
AAACAATGTGGCAGATCTAACTATTTTATTGATTTGATTTGGTACCACCTGAGTCTGAGTGACTCTGCATGGCTCACAATACACTAAACAAGATAAAAACAATGAACTAAGGGACAACATACAACAAAACCCAACTATAAAAGAAGAGCAAAAAGTCAGAAAATGCATACAGATGTGTTTATGCAAGATATGTATTATTTGGCAAATACTTTTCTGCAGTATATGCTTTTTTATAAATTAATTTCACCAATATATCCAAAACAGAACTAAACACATGCTTTTCATAGACCCTTCTTAACAACAGCAGCATCATCACAACTAAGCAGCTCCTAGTTTTTCTTGAACACCTGCAAGAAGAATTATAGCAAAGTCTGAACAAATCAGATGCTTTTGGCTCCAGAACAATTTTCTCTCACACAGCAGACAATGAAGCTTGATTAAGTTAGAGCCCAATCTTCATTAATGGACAGTGATTTAAAATACTAGAGTACTGGAAAAGTCTTCAGTTGTGATCCCATGTTAGGCAAGGAAACTTAATATATTTACCTAAATGTAAACTGAATATACTGGCTTTACGCAAGCTCACTGAAGAAATAATTTCATTCAGAAAGTATAATATGAAACGCTGTAAAAAGGATAAAAAAGTGAGGGGGGTAATTCTAGATATGATTTAAAGGGGCAGAATGATGTAATGGCCAGTGGGAGGAGGCAAAGGTGTTCTTAATATACATGGAATTCCCCGTTTCTCCCAGCATTAGGCAAAAGTGCACAGCTGCTGAGAATTCCTTTTGCAGAAGAATTCTGCAAAGAAAGATAAGGACAGGATAATCTTTCCGGTAAGGTTTTTTTTTCATTACTATCATTGTTAGCATCTTTCCTCTGTGAAGTATGGCAAATGGCACTGCTGACTGGACATGATGGAACTTATAGACTAGTACATCAGGGGAACATAGGGATGGGAAACCTTGATATAGAAGTTATCTGAAGTAGGCCTCACTGTAAGAGAAGATGGAGGATTAAGCAAAAAAGTATATTATAACTAAAAAAACCCAACTGGCCAGTATTTGTCTTCCGGCGAAAGAAAAGGAGGAAAAACAGGAATAGTTAAGTGAACTAACAATGAAGAACTTAGATAACAAAAAAGATAACTATTATTAAACTTCTAAATGAGCACTGTCCTTAGGAACCTAACACAACCTAACCTATTTTGTAGGTCATATCAATTAAAACACAGGCCTATTGACAATAAAATCTGCCAAATTACAAGACAAGGAGTTTTATTATTTAGGGACAGACTTAAATGACATTTATTTGTAAAATATTTTGAACAAGGAATATATTTCCTAAAACAACCCAAGTTCACCAATAATAACTATTTTGATTTGGAGCTGATCATTACAATCTTCCAGTGATTTCCTATGGTCACTTGAAAGGAATGATCTTCTTAATATATTCCTATCTGCTGTAGGCAAGACCACTCCAACTCTGTGATTGGAACAGAACAGTGTTTCTCAAGCTCAGCAACTTAAATGTGTGGACTTCAACCCCCAGAATTCCCCAGCTGGCTTGAAAAACACTGTAGATGAATTATTTCCTTAACTGGAAAGGACCTGTCTGCCCCATCCTGATATTTTATGGAGTAACTGAATTTATAGACCAGCTCAAAACAGAAAGAAAACAAAACATGAGACAGCAAATAAAAACCACAGTATAAGCCAATAATTATAAAACTGGTGTGGTCAGGATGTGACATATTTTATAAATAGTAAAACAAAATCAGCCACATTGATACATTGGCTACTAATTAGCTTCTGAACCCAGTTCAAAGTGCTGGTTAAAAACTTGTATGGAATCTGTCCAGTAGAATCTGTCCAGTCTATAAATTCAAGCAAAGAAAGATTGCTTAGGGTCCTGTCCCATGAGAGGTCAAAGAGACATTGGCCCAAAAGCAATATCTCTCCCTAGGGGCCCATTGTTTTGGAACACTTTGTTTCCAGAGCTGTATCAGGCACCCTCATTATTGGCTTTCCACAGAGTCATTAAAATAGTCCTGTTTCAGTGGTGACTAATTCTTAGTTGTCTATCTGACTCTTTGATATTGGCCTCCCTTCTTTTTATTCTCTTGATGTTGACTCACATATTTGTTTTATTTTTAACTGGTAAACTTTCCAGACTCTTTTGAGCTAGGCAATACATTCTTGTAAATAAATAAGGGCCTAAGAGGAGAATGTGTCCAATGAACTTGATTGCCCCCCATGCCATATGAACAAAGTTAGTTTTTAACTCTAATAATTAAAGATGGAGAAATATTACAGAGGGCCAAGAGAAATGCTCTTTTATAGTCCTCTGTGGTCAGAATATAAAGGTAGTGAGCTGGGGTATAAACTTTCTTTGAGGGTATAGGAATGGCCTTGAAGAACAGGAGGAAGAGCTGCTACCAAGGCAATGGTCAGATAAGAGGGGCTTGAGCCTGGGCCAAGACAATAACCTGAGAAAATGCCTCATTTAAACCCCTCCCTAGTTCATGGGAAGATGAAGTGAGGGAGGAGGAAGCACATTCAGACTTACAAGATTTTGTTACTATCGCTATTACAATAAAAGTAGTCCTGACGAATATATGGTATTGGTTCCTTAGTCTGGTCCACTTTGCTGACACTTTGGGGCCAATAGCAATGAAAATAATGATACAGAACTCCGATATTTTGAAGCTCTGTACCACTTTCTCTTTGTTTTAGGACCTCTTTAGCTCTGTCTTCCCCTAGAAAAATTACAGACTGAAGTGAGAAATGGCAATAATTAAGATCTTGTATTAATGTTTTTCTCCATTAAGAGTGCAAGAAATCAATCAGGGTTAGAGATGTTAAAGGAGTGCAACAAAAATATTAAATTTATCTGATAAATTAAGACATAAGTCCTGTGCTCTTGTCTTAAAGGCTCATAAGATTCTAGGTGAAGAATGGTGTTTGAAACACACAGAGACATTAAGAAAACATCCCTTAAAAATCTGTTCTGTATAGTTTCTAGCAGACAAAAGTCAGTATTTGTATACGGACAAATTTGAGCTTTATAAAACACTTGACATAGCCTTAGTCTCAAAAACAGGTAAAGCAACTGGAAATAAGCCTTTCTGCCAATTTTTTACAAAACAGAAACATCTGCTGAGCTTCTTGAGTTACAGTCCTTAAAGAAATGTATTTGGGTTTTCCAGCAACATTGTATTAAAATAGATTTCTTGATAAAAGTTCAGTTTAATATTTAAATATTAAATAGATTGATTTATTAAATATTTAATTTTTTAAAAGATTTTTTTTATCCCATCTTTATTATTTTATCCCTCCTTTATTATTTCCAAGACTGCCACTGGAAGTATGAGGGAAAGGGAGCAAGAATCAGTGCAAGAACTAGAGGGAGATTAGTTTGTTAAGTATGTGTTGGAAAGTATTCTGATCAAAAGGGTACAAGGGATGAAAATGAGCAATATTTGGGATGTGTAATGTGTAGACCAGATTTTTTGCTCTTCAGCAGGTAATTGAGAAATGTATGAGTGTCCAAAAGAAAAAATATTGAATATTTGTTGATTTAAAGAAAGTGGATGATAATAGGCTTGAATTATGGTATTTTGTATGAATATGGAGTTGCAGGTTCGCTGCTGAATGAGATTATGATGGAAATAAAGCATATGTGAAAATAACAGTAGTGCTTGTGGTTCAGCAGTGAGGAGAGTAAGACAAGGTTTTGTGATGTCCTTTCGGTCATGAAACATGGTTATGGACAAATGCGGTTTGGTAATACAAAGAGAATGAGGATTAAATAAAAAATGAATGGATTTGGAGGAATGGGAAGTCTGAGAAAGTTCTGGTTGGATGAAGTTGATAAGATCCTCAAAAAGACAGTGAGGTTTAAAGAACATTAGGCAATGTATTAATTAACAGAGATGACAGAAGCAAGGATGCTTTGCAAGGATAGAAAGATATGAAGAAGTATAGTAGATAGTGTAGGTGCATACTAGACTTAACTATACTCCTTTCATTTCCTCTCATTTCATACTCTTAATTTCTTTTGCTTACTATTTCTTACTCCTTTCTGCACTTTACATAATGGTACTTGTCTCTAAAGGGAATACATGATGGATATATACATATGAACATACAAGGAAGCAGGAACAAAACTTGGGGGATGATGACAGGAAGAGAGAGTATAAAATTGTTTTTGAGTGCAATTGCGTTTTGCACCATCTCCCTGGTGACAAAATGAAAGCCTATATTCAGAAGCAAATTACTCTTTTTTCACTCCCCACAATCATGAGATAGCAAATACAATTTCAATTGTTACTTTCCCGAAACAGAAATTCTTAAGTCTCGGAGTCTTCATCAATCGTTGCATTTCAGCTATTGAAAGTCAAAAAATGTGAAACACTATAGATTGAAGCAAGTCTTGGGGCATATTCCCACTATATGTTGACAGAAAAAAAGTATGTTATGAGAATGCACATAATACCATTTTAATTTCCGATATGCCATTTTATAGCCAAGATTTAACTCCTAGTTAAATCCAGATGCTATAGATTAGGTTTGTTGGTGACAGTGTTCAAGTTGGAGAGATCCAAGATGACTATATGTTTAGAATTCACACAGTATGGTAAGTCTGAAACCTTAGATAAAAATCAGCATGTGGGAATTTAAATTGAAATGTGTCCTAATCTAGATGTCACTATAACTCAACTAATCATAGAAAATGAATTGTGAAGAGATCAAGCACTTGAAGATGCCGAATGTGTCTCTGAATATTCCCCCACTTGAGATTGCAACCAGACAAATGGCTGGTATAGCAGCAGGAACAGAAATCTGAATAAGAACTTGCATATTTAAGAGGGTATAGCTCTTGGTAACTTTTTGATAGTTTATGTTTGAGAAATTTGCTAACCACTGAATGCTATTGCTTTCAAAAAACAAATACAGTATTTATATAAATCAGTGAGGTGTAATTTTAGTTTATACTTGTAGTACAAATAATCCTTTCATAGGCACCCAGCTTTTATCAGTGGTGTCAAAGGCATAATTGTGCAAAATGAAGTGTGTAGATGCAGCTATATTTCATGGTCCATGCTGACCTTATTCAATAAAAAGAAACCCACCAGAATCTACTGCACTCTAGGGAGTCTAAAGGTATGGGCATTTGGCAAATACATAAAGCATGAAAAGTTATTACCCTATTGGCATTCATACAGGATGAAGGAAAGAAAGGTGAATCTCTAGCTGCTGCAAAGAAACAATATTTCATCTTATAAGAAATATCCAGTATGTTTTGACTATAGGACTTATTCAAGGGCATTGAAACAAATGCCACATTATTGAAAAATTACATGAAATGCATACTTTTAATAATACTAAATTAAGTTCTAAATATCCTAGAAAGTTTAAAAGATAGATTATTGTTAAAACAGATAAAATGTACAAATTACTATCCATAGTATAATTAACATGCAGAAGTCTGAAAATTGGAGAGGATAACATATGGAGGTGACTTAAGCTGAATTAGAGCACTTTTTCCTGTTCTGATTAGCAGAAGCTTCCCATGACTTGCATATTTAAAAGGGTATAGCTCTTGGTAACTTTTTGACAGTTTATGTTTGAGAAATTTGCTAACCACTGAATGCGATTGCTTTAAAAAAAAAAAAATACAGTATTTATCTAAATCAATGAGGTGTGATTTTAGTTTATACTTGTAGTACAGGCAGAAGTCTTTCCCATGACCCACTACCAGGTCCTTTTAAGCGGAAACGTCAAAGATTGAATTCAGGATGCTCATTGTTCAAGGCATGACTTTGAGCTTTAAGCAGTGGTTTTCTTTGCTTTTCAAAGATGAATAACAAGCTGAGATAAGACAAAGGTAGGAAATCAGTTTTAGCAAAACAGTCATGTCCTAGAGATACATGAAGGGTTTTACTCAAAAGGTAGGGCAGATAAGAGCCTGAGAGGAGGGGGAAACAAAAAATGCTCTAGAAAAATTAATAAAATACAGAAGCTAATTATTCTTATTATTATAGTGGGTTTTATTTAAGGGAGGAAAGAATATCCTCACTATTATATTAATTGTTAATTGTAAACTGGAAAGCCAATTTGGTGTAGTGGTCAAGGCATTAGGCTAGAAACTGGGAGACTATGAATTCTAGCAACTGGGTGACCTTGGGCCACTCACTCTCTCTCAGCCCTGGGTAGCAGGCCATGGCAAACGTCTTCCAAAACCTTGCCAAGAAATCTGCAAGGACTTGTCCAGGCAGTCACCGGGAGTTAAAAACTGACTTGAAGGGACCAAAAAAAAAAGTAAACTGCTTCAGGATTTTTTAATGAGAAGTGATAATATAAATGTTATAAATAACTACATACATTTGTATTTAATAATATGAATCCACAGAATGTGACTCAACCACCAGCAAAATTGACATATTTAAAATAAAGATAACAGCAACTTTTTCTAAAATCACTAAAATGTTTTAAAACCTAGGTAAATGCAATCCCTTAGATGTCAGATCTGTATGTTGTCACCAGTTAGATATGAATCAATCACACCAGTCAGTGACTGCTTCTTATGAAGATGGGCTTCTTCACACAGGAATGAATCCAATATGTCTTTGCTTTGGCTTTCAGATCACTTTCTCTTTCTGTTGTGGGCAACTATCAAAACTTTATCAAGATCAACAGATGTCCTTCAAACACCAACACTGGCCTTTCAATGAAGCTTTTGGTACTGCTGCTAAATGACCCTGCAACATTGTCCAGTTGTCACCTATTATATGCATGCAAATTGAAATTAATCAATGAAAAACTGTTGTATCCATGTGTATAGCTTCTGAACTGAGTTCTAAAAAGGCTGCAGGAAATTTCAGTCTGTTACAGGAATGTGGGTATTACCAGCTGTTTAGCAGATGATGGTTCGTCGTGGGATAGTAGCATGGCTCCCTCGGATAGTAGTTCTGCTTGTGTTCCTCTGCTGTGCAGCATCTGTGTTCTACATGTTGACCTGCACTCCAAGAGGTAACCATCAGCAACTTGCATTCCTCAGAGTTAACAGCCCGACAGGAAAAGAAGAATATCAGGCAATCCTACAAGAAAGAGAACAGTATTATTGGGACCACATCAACAGTCTGAAGAGGCAGATTGCTGAGCTGAAGGATGAGCTTCAGGAAAAGAGTGAACAGTTGAAGAACATTCAGGGTTATGATACTGACTCACTGGGGGTTAGACTAGACCCAGGGCATTCTGAGAAGTCCCAGAAAACCCTGTTGCAGTTCCTCCATTCCCAGATTGACAAAGCAGAAATACATACTGGCATCAAGCTATCGACTGAGTATGCTGCACTGCCCTTTGAGAGCTTTACCCAACAAAAAGTGTATCAGCTGGAGATGGGACTTACACGTCATCCTGAGGAGAAGCCTGTGCGGAAGGACAAGAGGGATGAACTGGCACAAGCTATTGAGTCTGGCCTGGAGATTTTAAATAGTCCAAAGAATAACAGCAACACAAACCATCGAATATACTCCATCTCTGACTTCATAGAGGGTGTGTTTTCTGGGAAGTTGCTTAGGAATGAATGAAGAAAGTGTGCATGGGATGCCTCAAATGCAGATAAGAGGCAGCATGTATTTCTGTCCTCAGAAGATTGTTCATAATTTTCACTGAGCTTATCCCGTTGTCCCTTCCTGTATTTTGCTCAAGTGGCAAAAAGAAAAAAAAAAAGCATCTAGAATTTATAAGCATTGCACAATAGCAGAAGGCCATTCCACATATTATCTTAAACTAAACCTAATTTGCTGTTGGGCATATGGCAACTATGACTGCATATATAGGTATATTTCTTGTATTATGAATTATTAAGAGCTGTTCAACGCCCCTGCTGTCAGAGACTATATTCATTGCTCCCGAGCTATGGAATGCGCTCCTGAAGGAGTTGCATTTGGCCTCTAGTCTCTCAATAGATTTTTAAATTATTATTTTAAATGTTTTTATTATATAAAAAAGGAAGAAAGGAAAGAAAGAGTGAACACAAAGGCTGTTAGATATTAAACAAAATTAGTGGTATCTAACATCAGCCCCCCTAGGTAGACCAGACCAGAAAATCAACTCCACAGAAAGACTAAAATTACTTTTATTGAGATTGACTATAATAATAGAATGTTGTAATTCTGATTGTGTTGTACCTCCTCCTCCTCCTTAGAGTTCAGTGAATTAGGGAGGTGTCTCTGAGCTGCTTCCAAATGCCAGCTCGTTCTGGACTTAAAAAATGCTTCAGCCCTCTTTGCCTAGGGAACAGATCCTGCGTTATCTCCATCAAGATCGTTTCTCTTACTCTCTACATATTTATGTTATGCAATTAAAGTATTTACATGTATTTCATCTTTCTTAAGAATAGAAATAAAAATGTAAGCTAGATGTACAATCTAGATGTCCTCAGAGAGGACTCTTAGTGGTAAAATGCTCTTCAAATATAAAAATAGAAGTGAGTTCTTTAGATTATTGCATTCAAAAGGAAAACGGGTCCTCCTTTCATCTTGCAGAAACATTTTCTGCAATCATAAAAATGCACAATATCTATTGTCCTTTTATATAGGTTTCAAACTGTTGTATATATACCAAGATAAGCTAAGCATCTATAAAAACCAAAATGATAAAAAATTCTGTAAAGAGACATTTTTTGCCAGGCTTTTAATTATTAATGTTAGTATTCCATTTATGGTTTATGTATTATATAAGTTTAATTGTTTGCCACTTTCTAGTTTGGTCAAAAGTGGGATATGAATTTAATTGAAACAAATAAATAAATGGAATTACAATAAATCTCTATGGGTAAGACACCTGTTTGTTTCACTGAGATACTACATCTTTTAGGTGTATATTTTAAAATATTGACTTGTAAACTGAGAGATTATTCCTTAAATTCTAATTTTTGAAAACAGATTAAAATTTGCCTCCATCTTACTTCCTCTAAGGCAAGCAAGAATAGTCAGTGTGTATACAGTATATCTTAGCCATAACAGCCCTTATAACAGACATTATTTCATTAACTGCTGATGAAGAGATGATATTGGCATGTAATCAGCTTTCTCTCTAAATATCCCATTTTCTTATATATATCAAATAAAAGAAAAGCTATCTGAAAAAAACTAATAAGAATTTTTGTTGGTGTTACATGTTCCAATAAGCCACTCAAAGCAGTGGATAATTTGTAGTAATACAGAAATAATTTCCATATACCTTGAATTTCTTATCTTCCTAAGGAATTCACAAAACAATAAATTATAAAATTATATATGCCTGCTGCTAAAATATAATCTTATATAAAATCATGAGAATTATATATAAACATATTTTTACCTCTTTAGAAAATTCTGGCTAATGGTTGCCTTCCCTTTTCTAATAGGCATTCACCGGACTGAAAGAGATAAAGGCACCCTCTATGAATTGACATTCAAAGGAGACAAAGAATATGAATTCAAGCGCATTGTTCTGTTCAGACCATTTGGCCCCATCATGAATGTTGCAAATGAAAACCTCAATGTGGCCCACACCCTTATCAATGTCATAGTGCCACTGGCAAAAAGGGCCAGTAAGTTTCAGCAATTTATGCACAATTTCAGGTTGGTATCATTGTCACTCTCCACTCTTATGGCAGATGAGAAGTTTAGAAAAGTGAACCTAGGGTTTGTGTTTTTGAAGGAGATTTATTTTGTAATATTAGATTTTAAAAAGGAATATTAATTTGAAATATTTATATATGTAGTAGCTAAGAGTAGACAACAACTTGATGGTACATAATCAATCAATCATTTCTCTTGTAGCAACCTAACATGAGGCAAACCACATTATGGGTTAACATTATATATGAACCTAGCCTTAGTGTGAAGCATGATTTCAAACATTATGACCCAGAATTATGTGTGAACTAGGCCATGGTTAAGTTAACCATGGCTTCGGATGATTTGTGAAAGTAGTAAGTAAGTAGAAAGTGAGAGTGTAGAACTGATACTCATATCAAACCTGTGAGGAATATTCAGGGTATCTGGTGAATAAAGTTGCTCAGACACGCTCTGACTTGGACTCTAGCTAGGCAGGTCTGGCTGAGGTGGCTAGTGCCTGATTTTGTGGTATGATCTGGGATGGGAGTTTGAACCAGTGACTTCTGAGAAAGTAGACAAGATTCTCTGTGCTTCTCTGGACCTGGACTTCTCTTGGGTCATGAAAATAGCCAGGAAGGTGACCTAAGGTTGGGGCTGTGCTGTGTCGTGCCGTGTTGTTGGCCTCCCAAGGCAATCCTTGGATCCAACAATTTTAGGTAATTATTGCCCTGTCTCCAACATTTCCCTTTTTTTAGCAAAGGTTGTTGAGAAGGTGGTCAGTCTGCAGTTGATGAGAACCTTGGAGGAAGCAGATTATTAAGACCCATTCTGGTCGGGTTTCAGGCAGGGATTTAGTACAGAGACAGCATTAGTCACGCTGGTAGATAACCTGTGGCAGAGCCAGGATGGAGGTAGTGCATCCATCCATGTGCTTCTTGTTCTCTCAGTGGCTTTTGATACTGTTAACCATAGTATAGTTCTGGGCTGGCTCTTGGGATTGGGATTAGGGAGCAACTTTCTATGGTGGTTCTCTTTCTTTCTCTAGGGCCAGTTTCAGTTGGTGTTGTGTGGGGTGGGAGAGATTGCTACCTAGGTCCCTTTTTGGCTTAGGTCTGTCTCCCCTCCTATTCAACATCTACATAAAACTACTGGGTGAGGTCATTCACCAATTTGGGGTTCAGTATCATCAGTACTTTGATATTACCCAATTTTATCTGTCGACCTCAGGCTAGCCTGGTAAGGCTGTTGAGGTTCTTTCCCACTGCCTGGAGGCTGTGTGGATTTGGATAAGAAGGAACTGTATCTGAGGGGCTGTGGATGTCGAGGCCACCTAGATCTGAAGATATTCCATCTGTAACCTTGGATTGGATAGCACTTCCCCATTCAAGAATGGTGTGCAATCTAGGGGTTTTCCTGGAATCAAAGCATCTGTTCAATGAGCCAGGAAGGCCTTTGCACAGTTTCATCTGATGCACCAGATGTGTCCTTTCCTAGATTGGGAGGCCCTTCAGTCATTTATACCCTAATCATTCCACAGCTCAACTATTGCAATGTGCTGTGCATGGGGCTGCCCTTGAAGACCACTCAGAAGGTTCAACTGGTCTAGAATGCAGCAGTGCCGGCAATGACGGGCATGCCTCAATATGCCCATGTGACATCTCTGCTTTTTGAATTGCACTGGTTGCCAGTTTGCTTCTGGGTGCAATTCAAGGCACTGGTTTGAGCTATAAAGCCCTACATGACATGGGGCCTGGCTATTTCAGGGAACCACCTATCTCCTGTGGTGCTGGCCTGGCAGGTTCATTCCAACGTTCTATGGTGGTTCCAACAGAACCACCATAGAACGTTGCTCCCTAATCCCAATCCCAAGATCCAGGTTCCTTTGATCAAGCAATGCCATCTGTCGGGACCCCAGAAGCCTGCTTTCTCTGTCGCAGAGTCTGCCCTTTGGAATGAGGTTCTCCCTGAGATGTGTGGCTCCCACCCTGATGGTATTCTAAAGGGGTTTGAAGACCTGAGTCTTATCCCAGGCTTTGAACTAGGATGGTTGGTACCCCTCGTTGCATATTTGATATGTTGTGTTGACTGGAACTGCCATCTCTATATTGTTACACTTTCATCTGGATTGTATATTTGTTATTCTGTGTTTATGCTCTGAGCCACCCAGAGTTAATTGGAGCCAGGCAGTGTTTAAGTGGAAATAAGAAATAAATAAATAAACCTTCAAGGAGAGACTGTGCATTCCAAAGTGCTGTTAGCCAGTTCTCTGTCTGATTCACATAATGTCATTTGTTTGGTTTGGCTTAGCAGGTTATGTGAACTCAGCTCATTGTAATTTGGATACCATGATTTATGGCTTAGTACAATGTGCCAACCCAGTCAATTGTGTCTTATTTAACTAATAGTATTTAAGCAAACCATAGCTTAATACAATATGGTGTGAAAATAGAGCAAATATATCTAATTATGTTTTGGAAGTATGAGGGAGAACTAGGTGGGGCCTCTCAACATTTGGCTGCCACTATGCTGGCTTTCTCCAGTTGCTGTAGAATACTCCAAGAATCTAGTTTAACAATTTGCATTGAGAAAGCTGCATGCAATGAATGCAGATTTGTGGGGGAAAGCCGAAACATCACAATCATTCACTTATCTGGTTGGTTCGAGTGCTGAACATACTGGGTCTGCAGCTACTGTATGATCTGTACAGTCAGATCCACTGTGAGATTTTAAAAGCCCTGTAATATTTCATAAAATGTTTTGAAAAAATAGATGGTACCTCGTATTACAAAATGAAAGTCAAAACATCAATTTTTAGGTTGGACCTCTTCCTACGGAGAGCCAGTTTGGTGCAGTGGTTAAGGCATCAGGTTAGAAACCAGGAGATTGAGTTTTGGCCCGCCTTCAGCACAAAGCCAGTTGGCTAACCTTGGGCCAGTCACTCTCTCTCAACCCTATAAAGAAGGCAGTAGCAAACCACTTCTGAAATCTTGCCAAGAAAACTGCAGGGACTTGTCCAGGCAGTCACCAGTAGTCAACATGGACTTGAAGGCACATACACACATACATGCACACATGCACACACACCTAAAGTTGAAATTACCCAAACTGATGTTGGAATATTTTGGTGAGAACATGTGTTCCAGGTTCCTAATGAACCATTTTGGGATCAGAACAGTCACCCTCAAAATGTTTTATGCACCTGCTCTATGGGTACAGATATGGATAGAGAGTAAACCAATGCAAGAAGTTAAGATGCAGTGTGAATATATAGGGAGTTACAAGTTAACATTGTGAGAAAATATGCTTATTTTCCTCCACTGATATCTGTTTCAGAGAGGTGGGTATGCAGCAAGATGGAAGAATTCACCTGACTGTAGTTTACTTTGGAAGTGAACAAATGAGTGAAGTCAAAGGAATCCTAGAAAACATATCCAAGTGAGTAAAATCTTTGTCTTAATGTCGTTTTTATTTTAGAAACCAAAGGAAAATGAAAGTTGGATTGCCTGATTCTACTCTTCTCATTAGTGGTTAACATTTTCAAAAAGAGGTAGTAAGACTCAGGATATCTGGAAGCCCTGTTGTTGTTTGGCTGAAACCTTTGCCTTGTAATTCTAACCTTCTATGAATGGAAAGGTACCACTCAGCAATCTGCTTGTGCTTAGAAGCATCACTTAAATAATATTGGAAATGCTACTATATAAGCAAAATTCCTCTCAAAATTGTTATTATTTGACAAATCATCATCATTCAGATAATTTGTCCTGCACTGACAACTGAGAGGTCTTAATTAGCTTTTTTCCCTCTAATATTAATTAGAGTCTGGGAGGAACCATATCCTTCCATCTATTTTCAGCGAAATAATTGTCCAGTTAATTTTTTTTAATCAAAAAGCATTATCTCTTTTCTCTTTGTCTGTATTATAGAGTTTCATCACACCACAGATTATACAACAGACTTTTGAATGAATTCTTAAGCTTATCTATCTTTTCCAGTAATAATGGAATAAATCTACACTAAGCCATTGTTAGATTAGATCTATTGCAATCAACAGGACCGAGCGAGCCTGTACTAAACTCAGTGCCACTGACTTCACTTGGTTGCTCTAAGAAGTCTGGATCCAACCCCGTATTTCTACAGCCAGTTGATTTGCATCTTATTTTCCTTGTAAAAATCAGTTGAATGCTGCTGGGGCATTTCAAGAAGAAACATTGGCAACTAACAGAGCACGTTGCTTAACATAAATTAAAATGTAACATTAAAAACCAACTAATATATTATGCTAAAGCTTTTATGGGCTTGAGCCTAAGCCATCGGATGGATGAGGATTTTCTTTCCTGTATATAAGATTGTGTTAATCACTAAGTCTCTGTTTTAATTAGGATAAAAAATGATGCACAAATGATAACTGTGGTGAAAACCAGATAAAACTTAAATATAACTTTTCCTTATAGATCAGCTAACTTCAGGAATTACACGTTTATCCAGCTGAATGAAGCATTCTCTAGAGGGAAAGGTCTGGATGTGGGTGCAAGATTTTGGAAAGGAAACAATGTTGTACTTTTTTTCTGTGACGTAGATATATATTTCACAACAGAATTCCTGAACACGTGTAGACTGAACACCCAACCAGGTACAGTTGTCCATGGTTTGATGGATAGAAATTCAGTTTGAGCCATAAACTGTTGTTCTTTATAACACTAAAGATACTTCATACATACATTCCTTCAGAGGTCTGTCAGCTCCCTCTAGGAAAACTATAAGCATGACCTGAAAGCTAAGCTCTCTCCTGTGTACATTTCAGAAATTAGAAGTTACATATAGCCATCATATGTAATGATCACGGAAAATGCTGTTCTCCATAAATTTGATAATCTCATGCAATGACAAGGGGGAAATCTCGCTCTGAGAGATGCGGTCACTGAAACAGTTAAAGGAAAACCTGGACCTGTTGATCCACGTAAATGGGCGGAGACATCTGAAATCCATGAAAATCAAACTTGGAGATACAAGTTGGAAGGTTCCCCTCTCAGGTGGGCTTTTTTAAAAAAAGCAAACAGCTGACTCCATTTTTCCTTTTGTCTTTGGAGCAGTTCCCCAGGTTAAGTTAGAAAATAAGCCCCAACCCCATAAATCCATGCTGGAGATACAGCAAGCTAAGGACTAATGAAATCTAAATATGGATTAGAATTTTATTTTAAGGACTGTGATTTGAGCTGTTGGACTTTGTATGTATGTGGACGTGGTAGATCTTATGCTGCAAGAGTAGTTGGGTGAAATCAGCCTCTTCAGAAGTCATTGTTGGTTTCTTCTTTCTTCCCCCCCCTCCCCCCTTTCCCTTTTCAACTTCCTTCTAGTTTTTAACCTTAACAAATCAGTGACAATTATTCTGGGAAAAATGAACCAGCCTTTCCTATAGGAAGGATTGCCATTTGCCTCCTCCTGAGTAAACCAGGGCAGAAAGGGATTTTTCTGAGGAAAGTAGCTGTTAGGGAGGCAACTCATCCCAAGTAGAAGAGGTAGGGACCCTCTGGCGGGAGCCAGTTGGGCTAATCCTTCACATCCTATGCATGTACATAATCATGTGACCTGTTACACCCCTTTTAAAAGTTCTCAGTCTTTTGCTGTGCAATTGCCCTGCTTCATTCACAGAATTTAACCTAGTTGGTGGGGCGGGGGGGGCGATGGGTGCAATCCTCATTCACTTGTAATTCTACAATATTTACCCACTGCTTCTTCCTTTTCCACAAAAAAATGATTAGGAAGAAAAGGAAAGAGATAATAGCTGCATAATGCCTTTGATAGGTAGCTGTCCAAAGTTTTCTTATTAACCATCTCCTTTGCCCTCTTTAGCAGTTATTAAAAGTGGGTCAAGTCCACTCATGCATTGTAGAGAAGTGGGGATGAGGGTTCTAGCTCTGTCCCTTGTAGAGGTCTTCTGCACAATCTGCTAATCATAGGCAGGCAGTGCTTCAGCAATCTTATTGAGAGGATGTGAATGGATAATGTCCTCCTCCACTTGCTCCTATCCCAGCCCAAAGGCAGCCCACAATCCTGTTTTCCTCTTCCTCTTGAAAAGTGGTGTTTTCCAACTAGTGCCAGCACAAGTCTAAGCTTTTCTGCTGGACTTTAATTTGATCTAGGCAACATCTGCACTCCTGCTGATTGCTGGAACAAGCTCCTGATGTACAACCCCCCCCCTTTTTTTTTTGGTCGCTACCCAAGGCTATTTTTAAGATGTCTGCATCATCTGAGGAGAGGAAGATGCTCATGTAAAGCCTGAAGCCTGCTATGCTTTGTGAGGCAGATCTCAAACATATATGTGGGTTCTTTCTATAACTCTGTTAAGTGATGCTCTGAAACACCAGTTCATTGTCTCCAATCCACACATGCAACTAGTATATTAATGAATAAGCAATAGCTAGGAAAGAATTGTGAACCACTGAAACTCCTTTATCTACTCCACTAGTGGATTCCTGAAATACTGGAGTATTGCTTTTTTTCTTTTCAACCCAAATGAAATTGATCAGTACTGCCAGTTTCTCTTTCTAACCCGAGTGACAGGAAGAACAGTAAAACTGGGAAGGGTGTAAGTGCCCCACCAGTTTACCAGTGAATATGCCAGATGGGAAGGTGTTGAGAATGAGGGGGAGTCAACAGAGTGGGGCACATGTAAAGGTCTATAAGTGGAAACCACATGTCTTGAAAGACCCATCATGGAAAGAAAATCAATGGGGGCTTGCTTTCCTGGCACAGATGGGAAGAGAAAGGAAGCAGGGGAACTCACCAATTAGGATTGTGGTAACTGCCATCTAAACAGATCACTTTGCCAGCTTCATTGCCAGAGCTGAAGAACAAACTGAAATCTGGGAAGCAGTTTCTTAAGCCAGCTCCATTTCTTGCCAGCTTCAGCACAGAAGGCGAACAGCTTAAGGCTGCAATCTGGAAAGGCCCTTATGCTGCCTTTATTATATGAGTATAAATAATTAACTTCTACAGTGGAGAGCTTTCTCTTTCCACGGAGACTGTCCATGTGAATGCAAATATGATGCTTAGTTTCCATGCCTGGAAGGTGCATGAAAGGGGAAGCTTAATGAACTGTGTCCCCCCTTTCCCTTCCTCAAATATGAGTTGAGCCAGATACCAGCTTCCTCCTGCTTCAGTTGCATGGTTTCGCTGGTATGCTGTCCTGGGTCTTGTGATCTTGGAAGGCATTTTAAGATGTCAGATTTTGCTGCATTGGACTTACTAAAAAGACCTCATCATTGGGGCTCTTTAATTGTAGAGGAAATAAATATGTGTTATTGAGAGCTAGTTTGGTGTAGAGTCATGTGCTATATACTGTAGAGCCATTTTGGTGTAGTGGTTAAGAGACTAGGCTAGAAACTGGGAAGCTGTGAGTTCTAGTCCCACCTTAGGCATGAAGCCAGCTGGGTGACTTTGGGCCAGTCATTCTCTTTCAGCCCTAAGAAATAGGCAATGGCAAACCACTTCTGAAATCTTGCCAAGAAAATTGCAGGGACATGTCCAGGCAGTTGCCAGGAGTCAACACTGACGCAAAGACGCACACATGTGTGTTGACATAGAAATCATACTTTCACTGCTCTCTTCTTACTTACTCAAATATATTCAGAAATGAAGCAGTGGTGGCATTTAGACTGTTTCCTACTGAAGGATATAACTCCTCTTACTACATCTACAGCTACACTCTGAAATCTACCTTGTTCAAAATATTCAAGAGCAGACCTAGAAGAAAATGACCATATTTTTTCAACTCTTATTTCTAGGAAAGAAAGTATTTTATCCTGTTCTTTTCAGCCAGTACAACCCAAGTCTAATATATGGACACCACGATTCCATTCCACCCTTAAAACAACAGCTGGTAGGTAATTGGTTGTTCAGACAAATGCACAGCTGAAGTCCACACATCTTAAAGTTGTCAAGGTTGAGAAACACTGCTCTAAATCAATGAGCATCAGAGACTGGTTTATTTTTTCAGTGATGGCCACCCATTCCTGATGATTATGCAGAAGACCTCCCTTAATGGCAGCATTTCAAAAGGTCTTGGAAGTCTATTAATTACAAATGACTAATTGATATGTGCTTTATTGGTCATGCAACTGTTTTATTGATTTTTAAAATACTTGGCTGAACAGATTATGTATTGTTCTATTTTAAAATTGCATTGGAATACATTATTTACCTTTTATTTATATAGCTTAGGTTTAACTCACTGTTTAAAAATTGAATAGTATAATATACTATTATTATTTTGAAACTGTAGAAAGGTAGGGTTTTTTCTTTTTTTCCTAAATTCTTTTTTTCTCTTGGCTTATTAGTTTTAGTGATAATAGTTTAAAGGAAATGAAAGCTAGGAGTTTGATTTGCAGTTGTATTAATTTACTATATTACTTACATCAATTTAACATTTAATAATACAAATAAAAACATGTTTGCAGTTTGTCACTTTGGATGGAGCTTTACACCAATATAAATAAATATATAATATTAGGTTATTTTTGAATAACCTAAAGCTTGATACTATTTCTTCACCACATCTCAGATTTTAAAAAAGATATGCAATATACATCTTTAGGATGTAAAAATTTCTGAGAATTGAAGTCTGGGAATGAACTATGGATCAGTTTGATGGCCTTGAGTTTAGCTCCAGTGGATATTATTTCAGGGTTGTCAAATGAAACTCAATTCCTGAGACACAATTTCCCCCAAAAGCAATATGGGCATAATACAGAGGAGGTCTGTACTAATTGCCAGTGTAATTTTTAAGAAGTTAAAAAAGAAATTACATTCTCATCCACTGGGACATCCAAATGAGAAAGTCTAGTCTTCCTTTCTATATTTCTATAGTGGCAACAACGTAGAAAAGGATGGCAGCAAACCGCTGACATTTACTCATTATTATGCTAAAATCCAACATTTTCCCCTATTATTTCTCCAAGGGGGCAAAAAAAAAAAAAAAAAGTCAAAAATAATGAGCAAGTCTTGTCTCTAGATAAGGCAATTGTCAGATTTTTATACATCTATACTGGCAGCAGAAAAGGTGAAACAACTTAAAGGAGGTGCCTCTCATTGATTAGGAGACCCACTGCAGATTTGCATTGAGCTAAAAATAAGATCAAAGGAGGATTATTTAATTGCAGCTAAAATATATGCTTGTTTCTTTCAGGTAATAAAAAAAGAGACAGGGTTTTGGAGAGACTTTGGGTTTGGAATGACTTGTCAGTTCCGTTCTGATTATATAAATATTGGTAAGAAACTATGCTTGCTTAAATTTGCCAGTTATCATAATACCATCTGTCTTTTGTTTTGTTTGTTTCTGACACATTTGAGGCTGTTCCTTGATATGGGGAAGGTGTCCATAGCCACACAATCACTTTGAATTAACTTATCCCCTAATTAGCATATTTAATATTTAAGCAAATCAATCTATCCTCACTATCTATAATTATTGGTTGAATAAAACATATCCATTGAAAAAAATCCATGATATCATTTCAGACGTAAACATTCCTGAAACAGAATTTCTAAGGAAATATTCTCCCAAACCCATTTCTGTCCCAATTTTTGTTGATGTAACTTGATGATTTTGTCATAACTTTAAAAATGTCCTAATAACCTTTTTTATTTAACTAATATTTATTTTCCAAATTCGTAATAATTTCATAGAGGCTCTATGAAATTATTCATTCTGTTATTTATAAATTAGTAAAACTCTTACCTTGGAAATATCGAAAATAAGGTGGTCTGTGTTTACAAATTGATTCAAGGGTATTGTTTGTAAGTATCCTGTATTTCTCTGCTATAAAATATTGCACTTTCTGACCATAAACCTGGAAATAATTCATGTTCGATTTTATTGTATACTGACAAAATTGGTTTGGACTATAACGTTCCTCTAGCCTTTTTTTTTTTTTAAAAACACAATACCTGATTCAGTTTTTCTACTGAGTTATTGGTGCTCCAAAGCAAACCTTCAGATATCCAACAGGATATTATTTTTTTCAGTATGGCAAAAAGCCAGTCCACTTTGACTACTTGTTCTATACAGTGAATTAAAGCGATGTGTAGCTTTTTTTCCTCTGTCCCTAAAATGTGAGGGAATGTGAACTTCTGCCAAATATATATACATGGACTAAGAAAACAACAAAGATATATTTCAAATCAAAATAGTATTTTTAAGCCTCTTTTCCTCTTTACAGAAAGTAAAGAGAAAGATATGGGGGATGTTTGGGGGCTGATATAACATGAAGCTTTTGTTAATATAGATAGTCCTCACTTACCGACAGCAATAGGGACCGGTAACTCAGTTGCTAAGCAGTGTGGTCGTTAAGTGTGATGTCACATGACTGCACCGACTTACAACATCAGTTCTGGCTGTGGTTGTCAAGCAAATCGCAGTGGGTCATTAAGTGTGATGTCATGTGACTGCGACTTGCAATGTCCTGCTGGCTTTCCCATTGACTTTGCTTGTTGGAAGCTGGCTGAGAAGATCGCAAATGGCAATTGTGTGACTGTGGGACACTGCAACCGTCATAAATGTGAACTGATTGCCAAGCACCTAAATCTCCATCATGTGACTGTAGGGACGCTGTGACGGCTACAACATTGAGGACTGGTCATAAGTCTTTATTTTCAGTGCCATCATAACTTTGAACAGTCACTGAACAAGTGGTTGGTAAGCAAGGACTACCTGTACTTGGATAAGAAATCACCAAAATAATTGCAGCATGCAGAACACAGGCATCCATTTCTAAACAGTAATGGTGCCAAAATGGTGAAAAATACATTGTGAAGCACAACACAAGCTCTGCCCTTTCATACTTTATTGCAACAACACATGTAACTATGCAAGAGGTGGAGCTTGTGTTGTGACATTGCAATGCATGTTTCGTCAATGCTTGCCTACCCATGGATGCTGCATGCAGAATGACTTTGCCAAATCTGTAGTTCTTTTCCAATCAAGGCCTGCCTCACCTCTCTATATATTATAAATATACCCACTCTCTCTTTTCTCATTAGGAGGGTTTGATCTTGGCATTAAAGGATGGGGAGGAGAAGATGTACATCTGTACCGTAAATACCTTCACAGCAACCTCATGGTGATCAGGACACCAGTCCGGGGTCTTTTCCACCTCTGGCATGAAAAACATTGCTTAGATGAGTTGACCCCAGAACAGTACAAGATGTGCATCCAGTCTAAAGCCATGAATGAAGCTTCTCATGACCAGCTAGGCTTGCTGGTTTTCCAACGGGAGATTGAAGCTCATCGCCACAAACAAAAAGTAAACAGTAGGAACATGTGAAGCCAAAATGGGTCTTTCACAAAGCAAAAAAGTCAAACTTAGAATGGTACTCTAAGAACAGATACTGGGGAGAGGAAGTTTCTGGACTTGCAGGGCTCTTCATAATGTTTTAGATGTGTGATACCCAGTATCATACAAATGAATGTGGTCTGGTAAGACAGGCCTTCTCTTGGTTTCCCTTGCCTTTTCATCTCCAACCCTGTGAGCTCCCAATCTCCAGAAAAGTTTTGGGACTACACAGAGAGATGAAGAGAAAGATGAATATATTTTGCTGAAATATAACATGTGACCAGTGAAGTGACGCCGTTTATTTTTGGCAATTGCTTCATATTTGGTTTTCTAACTTTGGTTGATACATGATTGGATTGTCCAAAGCATTGCATTTTATCAGGTGGGTAGCCAGGTGCTTTTGAACTGTTTTCACAAATGGAAATGTCTGTGGAGACTGAACACCAAGAAAGCTGTTCAAATAAGATTGGTGATAACAGACTATCAGTTCTAGCTATGCTCTGTATTTATCTCTGCATAACCACATCTGATCACACTTATATACCCAGTGCAGTGAGAAGTTGAATGGGCCATGTGGAGGGAACATAATAAATATTTCTTTCTGGTCTGGGCCACTTACATGCTAAACTTGAAGCTGTTCAAAGAAAGTCAAGCACCCCTACATTCCAGAAGCCATATTCTCAAGAAGTTACCACATTTCATAAGACCCAAATGAAATTACATATGCAATCTTAAACCTAATAGAACAAAATACAATCAGTTTCTATTTTACGTTAATGATTAAAAAGATGGATTTGGGGCAGGTTGAATGCTAAGTACCTAAATTTAAAAGGGGCAAAGACATGACATAGTTCTACGTATGGAATCTAGAACTATAAAATATAATCCCCCAGTTAAAAAATAAAAAAGCTGTGTTTGTTTAAACTGTGAATTGTCATACAGTTGCTAGCTCTTGGATGCTATGAAGTATTAATTTATTTGACCTCAGTCATGCACTTTTGGTTTTGTATAACTTTGCTTCTATTTAAATGTAAAACTTGCTGAGAGTAGCACATTGTAATACAGAAGATAGACACTTTACAAATGGATTTCACTTTATCAAACACATTTACAACTAAGTATGCCTCTCATTTAACAGCTGTAGTGAAAGTAATTGGAATATGAACTTCATATATCTAAAGAGAGATATTTAACTATATTTCTTGGACAAGAATTCATAAGCATTGGAAGTTGACAGAGCTATTTCAGCCTAATGAATAAGAAATACATGAAAGCTCAGATGAAAGGGCCATCTCTTCACTTGTTTGTAACTCCACCCATTTTACTGCATAACTGTTGCAGTCATTCCCTGACCTCGGTCCTTCACTATGATTTTATACAATGCTTCAGATAGAATTATTGTGTATAAGATAAATGCAGGCTGTTGTAAGGCAAATGCAAGGAAAGTTTCCCCTGGGGCACTTAGAAGAGAGAGCCAATGGGAAGCAGCTGAGTGTTCACCTCCCCTAAGGGGAGAGCATACAGCTTTGTTGCACTCCTTTGCCAACCTGGAGCCAGTCTTTTTCGCCATGTTCTGTATATATTGTTTCTCATGAGGACAATCAGATGTTCTGGGGTTCCCGTTTTTCTGAGCACATTCCACAACTTGACGTGGAATTGAAGGCCTTTTTATAATCGATGAAGCACATAGTGACATCTTTTTGGTATTCTTTGGCTTTCTCAACTATCCAGCATGCATCAGCAATAATGTCTCTTGTTCCTTGGCCTTTTCTAAAGCCAGCATGAACATCTGGCATCTCTTTTTCCATGTAGGGCTCTAATCTGCATCGGATGATCCTAAGCATTATTTTGCTAGCATGGGAAATTGAATAGATTGTATAATAGTTTGCACACTCTGTTAAGTCTCCCTTTTTTGGTATTGGAATGTAGACTGACCTCTTCCAATCAGTTGGCCACGGTGTTTTCTGTGTTGCCATATTTCAGTGGGCATTCTGTCAGTTCCTGTAGCCTTCTGACTTGATAGCCATTCTGCCAATATAATACCTGCTATACTGTTACACTATGATTTTAATATACTTGCCAATTGACCTTGCATTTTTTCATATTTGAACTTTGGAAAATGTACCTCAAAGTGGAGCTTCAATTAAATAGAGACAAAGAAGAAAGTAGAAGTACATTTTCCAGATGTATTTAAATATTACAGTCAGCTAATACTGATGGTTAGAAAAATAAGGAAACTTGCATTGAGACCGGAAATCTTTTTATTAGGGATGATGGACATACACTTAGAAAAAGCACATGGTACTCTACTTTTCTATATGACAACAGCTGCGAGACTGCTTCTGGCTCAACATTGGAAAGACCAGGCACTACCTACAGTTGAGGAGTGGTTAGTTAAGCTTTCGGAATTAGCAGGAATGGTGAAACTGACAGCGATTATAAAAGAAAAAGCATTGATAAAATTTAAGAAAGACTGGAAGCCATTCATTGACTTTTTGCATGAAACTGAACATAGTCAAATTGTAACATATGGTTTCAATGATTAGTTATAACTACAGACTATCAGGAAAAGTAGAAGCTATAATATAAAGTTAAACAAGGGTTGTATGAAAGGTTTTTTTGTATATATCCTTTGCAAAAGAAGTTGGAAGTCACTTTGTCAAATGTCTATAAATGTTTGTATCTTTTCTTCTGTTTTTTCTTCTCTTTTCTATTTTCTTTTCTGCATTTCTACTACTATTTTCCGTTCACAATTCTCTTGTTTCTCATACTTTCACTGTAAGATTTTTTTCTGAAATTTGTTCATTATGAAAAATAAAAATAAATGAAGAGAAAAATAAGGAAACTTGGGACATGTCCATATTCTGCATGTAGAATGCACAAATAGCCTTTGACAATATTTTAATCCCTCTGCATCTATTATAACAAATGAGTGCTTTCCTTTTGATCCAGCTGAGATTATTTTCAAATGAATTGAAGAAGTGAAGCACAGTTAGAACAGGCAGTGGCTGTGCTTGTACTGTTACAAAGAAAATATTTATTTCTAATGTTTTCAGAGAAAATGGCAAAATGCTTTGGCACTTGTAATACTTATTTTTAGGCCATCACTGTTTCAGTACCCAACTGCCATACTTTAGCATTTGTTGCTAAAGGCTCTCCTCTTTCTGCTGACTATTTACTGTGTTTGTCCATCATAGACTGGCTTCTTCAATGGGGAACCCATCTGTTCTGGTAAGCTTGGAAGCAAAGAAAGCACAGAGGCATATTGTACCCATGCTTACAAACTTATATGCTTCCATGCTAAAAGAAAAATGTATCTGGTTCCCCCACGCCCCACCCTGCCAGTAGGCAAAGACTTGTCTTCTAAAGAACCGGGCTACAGACCTGAAAATGAAGAGTTCTGATCCATGCAATGCCTACTAACAATTTTTAAAGGAATGCCCAACAAATCCATGCAAAACAACACTGCAACTAACCAAGGATTTTGTTTTGGCAGAGAATATGGCAAGAAAATAGGGACGCAGTGGCGCAGCGGCTTAATGACGCTGAAAGTTGCCGGCCAGAAATGGCTGACGCTTCAGCGGTTCGAGTCTAGCCTTCACATTAACAGGGTGAGCTCCTGTTTCCTCCCCAGCTCCTGTCAACCCAACAGGTCGAAAACTCACGTGAGTAGATAAATGGGTACTCTCACTCCGGTGGGAGGAAAAATGCTGGCAGCACCTTGCACAGAGAGACGGGACCAGTTGCCAGTAAGCGCGAAACCGCGCTCGCCTGAAAAGGGCGCGAAGCAACGGAAATCCCACCTCCTGCGCTCACCAGCTGGGCTCTGCTCTAGGAAGGAGGCTCTGGCAAACCACTTCCAAAAAACAATTGCCTTGAAAACTGCAAGGATTCGTCCAGGCAGTCACTGCAGGGTCAGTAATGACTGAGCGCAGACAAAAAAAAAAAAAAATGGCAAGAAAGAAGTGAACAGTTGGAAACTATGATGTACCCATAGCACTCTACAGACATGCTTATACTCACCACTGGTTCATGGTGATGAAAACCACCCTCTCAGATGATTTTGAAGTTATGAAGACACTTCTAACTACGTCTGCATTTGGGGCTTTCCTCAAAAATACAATCCTTTCAAGAATGTACCAGAAATGTCAATCACTCTTTGGAATAGTTTCATATAACTCCATTTAACAGCAACTCATGAAGTCAGGTTTCAGTTTGAACAAAGAAAGTTTATTACCACAATTGCCTGTCATTGTGGCATTACTCTGTTGCTGCTTTCTTTAGGATTTTGATTCCTATTTCTTTTTTGCTTGGTTGTATTTACTTCTTGTTTATCAAACATACTTATATCATAATTTTGCAGTTAAGGAACTATTGTAAAAACTGAAGGATTCTGGCTCCATGTCTGTGCCTGCCCATTCCATAAACTTTCTCCATATGGTAGAGTGGACATTCCAAATATCACTCAAAAAGATCAAGATAATCAGGTAACTGTCCTTGTTGTCCACAGGGGTAATGAAGAAGTTCCTTCCCCAAAGATGTGATGGGCTCATCCTAAAAGAGAAAGGCACTACAGATAAGAATTCATTCTTCTAAAATCCTATCCCAGAGATCTAAATCCCAGTAAAATTAGTATTTAATTCCATTAAATTAATTCCTATTAATGACTTTAATTACAACTGGCTTCAAAGCATTTTAGGTAGCAGGACAAACTGTATTAATACACTTGTTAAAAAAAATTAAAAATTTAAGAGCAGTCATGGCACATTCTCACCCCATTGAATTGGAGCTTAGTTCTGAAATCTGAAGTACACATCAAATGATCTAATTTATACCAAATTAACTATCTGCCTAGATTTTAAGCCCTCTGTTTCTGTCTGTTTTTTTTTTCTTTCTTTCTCAGTGGCCACAGTGTATATTCCCTGTATTTCTATTCCTTATCTTGCCACACATTATAAAAAGCAATTGCAAAATAGCTTTAGTGAACTAGGAAGGGGATGATACCATCACACACAAACACTAGCCAATATGTGATCTTCATAGCACACTTATCCCCAATTTAAAAATGACCACAGAGAATTTGCAAAACAGTATTTCAGAGCTGGCCCTGTAGGTAATGCAGGCCACCAGATCTGGCATCCATGGAGCTTATTGGAGTTAAGGGAAACTGGCATTTGGCCCATATGCTCAGTTACTTGGCTATGGACTTGCTGACAGTTGCTGACATGTTGCCATCCTTTTTGGTTTTCCCAAAATGCCCTCATCTCATCTGATATTGTATAGTATTATGCAAGAGCATTGCATGAATGAATAAATGACCAGAGAAAATATTGAATAGGCATTTTTCCTTCTAACTTGAGTTGGCCTGTAACTGTTGGATTGAAAGAAACACATTTGTATTGAAAGCAATGAGGATAATTTCAAACCTGTCTTTTAAAGCAATTATAGAATTCCACAGGGCACCCTGCCTTTGTACTGTATAAGTCCTACAGAAAGAACATTTCATGCATCATAAACCTCTAACTTTGACACAGAATGTGCTAAAAAGTAAGAGAGACCCACCTTGTGATAATCAACCAGATCAGCTAATGTTGAATGTTGCAGTTGGTCGACACCAAGGAAACTATACGAATCTCCAGAAGCATCTATCAGGAAATGTTTGCAGCCTTCTGCTGACAAATATGAGAGAACATAGCCTTTGATCTTGTCACTGACCCGGATCAGAAAGCTTCCAGGTGCCAAACCCTCTAAAAGTTCTTCTGCTTCTTTGGTGGTTAAAATACCTGTTCCCAAAACAAAAGCAACATAAATAAGGAAGTACTCTTTGTGTTATATGGGAAACATGCTCTAAAAGAGCAGACTAACCTTCAGTCTTTGCCGTAACTTGTCTGTCCAGTGTTTTCATTCACTTAACCATTTTCCCAGTTAATACTACATAGACTTAATGCAATAAGGCAGGTTTTTTTAAACTGTATTCTGCAGAACTCAAGGGTCCCATGAGAGCTTGATGGAGTTCTGTGAGAGACTAATGGCAACAAACATTTCTATTGAATGCCAGACTTGCAGGGGCTTCCATAGCATTTTTTAAAGGTATGGCAGAAAGGGCAGGACTTGTCAGTTGACATTCAGAAGCCCCACCTACATAGGAGGTGTTTATGCTCATGATGCTCATGATGACTCATCACTGTGTGGGCCTGAGAGGCAGGCAGCAGGGGTTAAAACCCTAACAGGTTAAAAACAGGTTTAAAAAAATTGAAAACCACTATAAAGAATCTTAACAAGAACCTTTCATTATATGATATGCTTGTACTTTTTGCAGCATGAGACAGAAAACAGGTTGCTTTCATCTGCAGTGATGCTGAAGATACAGGTCTAATCTTTCACATATAGTTTCTCCTTTTCCAAGGCTCATGGTTGATCCTGGTTTAGGAGTTCTTAGATTATTTATTGTAAAATTATCATCCGTATTTATATATTGTATTTCAAGTGCTGAAAACACTTTACAGATACTAATCCTTTTGGCACCTTTTGAATGAGAGAGAAATGTTTATTATAGTCATAGACCCATAATTTATAATTAAGACAGCCAAGAGTCAACCAGCTGAAATATTTTATTACAGTACTTGTAATATTATAATTGCAACTAATATTGTAATTATAAGACAGTAATTTGTAACTTTAAGCAAGGTTATGTCTTCCTGATGATCTACTTAGAGACTTGTTAACTATTGCTACTGTATACACTTTTCCTTATTAAAAAAAATAACTGGAATTTTATTCTAATGTTATAGGACATTTCTTCCTGTTTTAAGAACCAGATGTCTAATAAATATTTGCTCTGCAAATCTAATCTTTCTGATAGGCACTGAAACATCCTGGTTTAGCATACTAAATAGGGGAAATTTGATAGAAGGGTTCTTTATTTTGTTGAAACAGTACTTTGTTTTCCTCTCACATGAATTAGATGCTTCAGTACTAATATGGGTAGTTCCCTGAATTCCCATATCTGAAATGTAATCTTCTTTCTAGATAGGAAAAAATGGGGCATGATATTCTTGTGTCTGATGGAATTCCTTTATGCTTGCAATATTTGGAATCAGATCAGTTGCATTACCAGATAACTTAGAACAAATTTTAAACCAATGTGTAGTTCTGCATCTCTGGTAAGGAGAAGGAAAGCTGAACAGTGTATTAGTATGTCTGTGCAGTATAAGTCTTCATTTTGGGAGGAAGATGGTGCACAATTAAGAAAGACGGAATGTGTCAATAGACCTGTGAATGCTTCATTCTGCACTGTCTCCCAGGCTGAATTCTCACACCCTTTGATTGAGACAAGTCAGTGCCCCTACCGTGGAACCAAGGTGCTATCTGGTCTGTTGATTTCTCAAAGCCGGCTCGGAGGTTGAACTGCTCTTCTTTAAACCACCGAATTATACTCTTTTGAGTAGAACTGGAGACAGATCTTTGTAACCTCTGTTTTCTGCCATAGTAAAAGAATAGATGGTTTAAATATTTTGATGGATTTAAGTTCAGTTTTAATGCAAAACAAAAAGCACTTACTCATTAGGAAATGTGCATAAAAGCACACTAATTTTTAGACTAAAGTATATTTATTGAAAAAGAATTTTATACAGAGTTAAAAACTACAGAAACATAAAGAGAAAATTAGAAAAGAGAAAAAGATATGAAAAGATAGAAGAAAAAGTGAAAAA
Organism: Liasis olivaceus; assembly: GCA_030867105.1. Taxonomy (NCBI): domain Eukaryota; kingdom Metazoa; phylum Chordata; class Lepidosauria; order Squamata; family Pythonidae; genus Liasis; species Liasis olivaceus. The sequence continues at coordinate 66,676,661 of CM061351.1, forward strand.
CAGTAAAAGTCAAAGAGAAAGAGAAAGAAAAATATTTAAAGAAGTGACTTCTGATCTTTGCAGCAGTTACAAACATGGTTATTAGCATTTATGCCCTCCCAAATTACATAACATGGTTCCCTTCTTCCCATAAACAACCCTTTTTAATCAGTAAATCCTGAAATCACCAATTCATTTTTGTGGAGGCACCTCTTCCTAAGCAGAAGGCGTTCCTCCTTATTACCGCTGTGACAATCACTTGCTTGGCATTTTTTGCATATCTAAGCTACACCACCAAACAAAAGAGAAAATGTGAGGCAGAAGCTTGCTTTTACATCTAAATTGGCTTCTTGTGATAGGCCAAAGGACTTGCTTGTGCTAACAGGCTCCATGTTAAACATGAAGCCTTGTTTTGCTTTAGCATCAGTTTTAAGAACAGGACTCCTTCCTCCCCTGTCTTTTTTCTATCTTCGCCTTTCTTAACTTCTTTAGATTTTGCAGGAGAAATAAAGTTCTACAAGAAGTTAACAGTTCTTAATAGATGTGAAAAGAAGGTAGCAGACCTAGACATAATGCCATGTAAGAAATTGTAGTCAACCACTATCAGCAGGAGAAAGCAATATAACAAAGATGAAGATGAAGACAACCAGTTGCAGTCCCACGTGCGTGGAAATGGAAAAAGTAAGAAGGCAAAGAAAGAACATTAGAATGGTTTATATGAAGTGTGGTAAAGAATCAATAAAAATGAAGTGGAAGTATCAGAAATTATGATGTTGTATCCTAAATGGTTTAAGGAGAGGTATATCCAGAACAAAGTAGCCAGCCACATAAAGCCCTGTTCTACCCAGCAGTTCTCCACCAGACCTGCTCTAAAGAGATCAAGACTGTCTCAGATGGGAGAAAAGCAGTATTTGTAGCTACAGTTTCCTAGGAAGATCTCTAAGGACCTTCCCTAATCCTGGTCTTCTTTTGTTCCTCTCTTTTCCCTCCCAGCTTTAGATTATGATAATGAATTTCATAATTACTTTTCACCATTAAGTGCCCAATTGTAATCTTTCATTTAATAAAGAAAAGGAACAAAGGAGTTTAAATGGTTTGATTCTTACACTATATACTCACAGTTTACTCAAATGAACATAAAAAGGAAAAGGGGTTGTGTTTTGTATATTTGTAGCATGGCCACACTCGAGAGAATGAAATGCATGATGGAATGAGAAAAATACTAAATAAATGCAGGAAACCTGGAAGAAGGTTGTTGTGGTGTTTGAGGACTGACTGACAAGTCTAGCTGCTAAATGTGAGTAGCCCAAAGGCAATGAATCTATCCAATGAAATCATTTAAACTTGTGTACAATGTGGCTTTTGCAGTAAGGCCTATTGTCCCCAGCCCAATTTCATAGAGCACTTATAAAAGGAAGAAGAGTAACATTCAGCAGAGCCATCTTGGGCTGTTCATGCCTTCCTCAGCAGGACAGTGAACACTCCTCTAAGTTACTAACCTCTCTGTTTTCCCATTAGCTGTTTTAGCTGTGAGGTTTTTAGGCTTTGGTGGCAGAGGTGGAGGAGGTGGCTTTCTTTGCTCCTCTCTCTTACAGGCCTTGGAAACATCAGCTGCTTTGCCTTTGTGGATGCCCTGTAATGACAGCCTCTTGTAGTCATCTCGTGCGTGTTTGGCAAGGGAGCGTCGCCTTTCATCTGCTGCTTTGGACCTCCGTACTGAAAGGAACATTGTTACTCAGTCCTTTTTTCAAGGTCTAGAAGCACCCATAAGAATTATGAAATCATGCCCACGAGTGGGAGAAAGCCAGAGAGAATAAACCACATGTAACATTATTCCACTACATGAATGAAGTTCCATAATGAAGACACTTCCATAGGGGACTTTTACAGCAGTTCAGAATCAGCTCTGAACTTGCCTGTTCTCATGACGCTGGCTCAGCTCCTGAATATAGCCAGTCTGTTGCTGGATTCACTGCTGTGTATACAAGAACTGTTTTGCCCCCTACTTTCCCCTTCCCCTTTCCTTTTTGAAGCAGTGCAGTTCAGCAAAGCTTCTGGGCAGTCTGTCCTCCATTGGTGGAAACCCCCACCTCCCAGCCCCTTTCTCTCATCATAATACTGTTCTCCGTGTTTTGAGGTTGGCAATGAGTGAAGAGAACCACATACCAGCTTCACAATGCTTTTGAGGGATTGGGGAATGGAAACTGCAGTGGAAATCTTGAGGGATGGAAATGCCCTCAGCCTGATCAGTGCTTCTGCACTGCACCTTGGTGTTCAACTTGGTCAGCACAGCTCTCCGGGTAGGTGGATTCCTTGGAGGCTTAACAGTGTTGTGTAAAATTTTAGGGGTTTTGTTTACAAATAAAGGGCATGGGCAGAAATAGAAACTAAAGCTTCATTATTCCAACAGAGAGCCAAAATTATTGCTTCTACAACAGAATTTCAGAGAGACAGATACCAAGCACTTTCTTTTTTTAAAAAAGGCTTTGCTAAATGTAACATGTAACCCTTAGAGTTGGAATTTTAGAATATGATTTTATATAATTGGCCTTGTAAATCCTTTCTCCATTCAAAATTATAGGCATGGTCACATAAAAGGGTCAATATTAGTGTGCCATACAAGATTCCAGCCAATCAGGATCTTCTTTGTCCAATTTTTGAATTGATTCAGCAATGTGATCTAGTGTTATTTCTTCTGATGCTCTGGTCTCAGTGGCGGTCATCTTCATTGGCATTTCTCTATTCTGTCATAGATAGACAAAGGTAATGGTTTCAATTAATGTATCAATTTTCTTCCATGCTAATAATTCACATTTTGAATTATTTATAAACAATTTTAGCACTTGATCCTATAAGAGCCATATGTTTTGAATGCTGTCATTGCTTGGTGATTCAACCAACCCTGGGGTGGCTGGCACCTTGAGGATGCTATCTGAGCCTAATAATTTCACCATCAATATTGGGCAATATTTATTATTTGTAGGACTATTGTTTTATTTTATTTTAATTAATATTTATTCTTTTACTGTAAATTGCCCAGAGTCACTTCTAGGGAGATGGGTGATGACAAATGTGAAAAATAAATAAATAAATACATACAAATAAAACTTAAATTGCAGTTTAAAATTAGCTCTCCACCTCCTCTGTTGGGCAACCTTTCCTGACTTGGTACCTCTAGATATGTTCAATTGGCCACAATGACTGGATTCACATCCAAGACATTTTGAGGATCACCAGATGAAGGAAGGCGGCTCTGGGACCAAGAATATGCTACTGTGCAAGCCACTTTATGAACCAATACCTCCATTCAAAGATAGCTAGCACTTTTTCTTGTCTGAGCTGAACATTTTTGTGTCAAAAGATCAGCAAATAATGTATGTTAATCAATAATACTAGAAATTACCAGTCTTTGAAAAAATGTTATTGCCTGATTCAGATATACACGTCTCCCCCAATTTGGAACTCACAGGTTTCCCCAAGTACATGTAATAAGAGAGAGCTTGTTTAAAGTTTCTTTTTCACAGCTCCTCCATGCCATCCTGCCACAATTTTGGCCTCACCCTTTACTGCCCATTCCCATAGCATACAGTAAACTAACAAGACCATCTGGAAATGTAAGTTTGAGTATTTATATGTGTGCATGCTGGTTTTTTTTAAAGGTGACAACTGCATTTGGATTTGATCTGCATTCAGAAAAATGACAGGCCTGCTGGAGGTGAAGACAAAACTTTATTTGCATTGTATATGCCCAGAAAGACTTGCTCTGTTTTCTTACCTGCTGAAAATTATATTTGCTTGAATTAGGGCTACAGTCTACCAATATCTGTTCTACACTTCTCAGTTTAGTCACAGGAGCCTAAAACATCAACGAGATAGGAATAAAGGGATGTCCATTTTCTTTCACTTATTCCCACTCTAACATACAGTATGTGGAAAAAGAGAAAGCACCCCCATCATCTTGTTTACTTCCCATACTTGGAGCATTAACATATATAGACAATGATGGCCACAAACGTTATGAGCCAATATTCTTTCAAATATTTTTCAGTGAGTGGCTTTTCAGCGAGGCCCCATTTTCAGCAACAGCCCTATTTTATCTGAAATCTTTATTTCAATAAGCCATGATTGACTGAAAACATCCTTGAACCGAGGAGCCTTTGGAACCAATCTATAGTAGGAGCTTTTCTTTAGTTCTGTGTTGGTTGACTTCAGCAAAGTATTTCCCAAACCATTCTTCCAACTCTATTTATCACTTGCCCTGCCCAAATATTTTTATGACTGCAGATTTGCTATCAAGTCATATGTGGCTTTTACAGATGGGAGTAGTGTCAAAGCTGTAGAACCAGATCTGTTCCCCCACTCCTTTTCTGTTTTGACTGCAGGCAGAGGAGGAAGAGATTTTCCAGTTGCTTCCGCCGCCCATCTATTTTTCACTGTTCACCCTCGCAACTATAGCCACCCACAGTTTTTACTTTGGAATTGGCACCAGTGAGGAGATGTATGTGCAATTACTGAATACAAAAACAACACCTAATTGGCTGCACAAATAGAAAGCAAATTAAACCTGGAGTCAGCAGGAAGGGGTAATTAAAACTGGGCTCAGATTATACTTGGGACTACATTACCCACACAAACCACCTTGCAGTCAAGCACAGCTGTGGAAGCATGCATACAATTTGCAGAGTTTAATGCTGTGCACTTTAAATGCATATAATTATTGAAAACTGGTGCTAATAGCACTAATGCTAAAATATATGTGACTAGAGAGCACATTATAAACACAGTAGATATCATATTTCAGAAAAAAAGTCCAGTGCTCTCTTCAGAAACTCAAGAGAGTAAAATCCTTTAGTATATCCTGCTTGGTTCAAATTCCTACCTACTTGGCAAATTCATTGCATAATACTGAGCCAATTACTATCTCTCAACCTCATCTACCTCACAGAATTTTGTGAAATGGAGGAAAGGAAGCATCATAGGCTATCCTGAATTCTTTGCAACAAGGGCAAGCTAAGAAAAACAGAAACAAATTAATATCTAAGTATTCAAATGCAAACCCTTCAAGTTCACCAAGAGAGAAGAAGTAACATTGCATGTGATATTCTGAACCCAAACTCAGCTGAACACATGCAAAACAACAAAAGGGAAAATGGAAAAGGCCGTTGGGTCAATCACTTACAGGGATGTTTTTTTTTACTTCTTTTTGAATGTTTTGTTTTCAGAAAGAAAGAAAATCCCAAATTAGGTCAAACTGTATATCCATGTAACAGTTACTGATCACAGGGGTTGATGCACATCAGCAAATGAAGCCGGCTAGCTCAGTAGAAGATGGGTGAACTTAGTGTCACGAGCATCCTGTTGAGTTAAAGAAGTACTTGTTTCACTAACAACTATGCTACTGCAGAGGCTTTCTCTCTCTCTCTCTCACACACACACATACACACAAATACACATGTCTTTTCCTTGATAGGTTGCAAGTTCTTAATATTTTACTGATAGAAAAATATTCACACAGTTTTGTACCCAATTACTGGCCAGAAGTTGACTTGAAGTATGGCAAACTGAAGATGGCTCTGTGAAAGCAGAGCTGATGACCGCAGCAAAGACCAAGGAACTGGTGAGTAGACCAGTTCCTCAGAACCTCTCTGGACAAGGAAGACAAGAAATTGCCCACATGTGCTCTGGATGGCTGCTCCCCACAAGGAGACCACAGAACAGCGGTGTCCCACAGGTGTGAGTGCTGGGAGACAACAGGAATAGCTATCTTGCTCGCAACCACAGTTGGCACCTTTTAAAGGACACTAAGTTCGCTAACCTCACTTTCTAATCACTTTTGGAAATTGAATATTAACTACTTTTAAGCTATTAGAGACCTTCAGAACAACAAGTTTGAAAACACTGGGTGTTTGCCTTCAGTTCTGAATGAAAGAAAATTTTATTCATAAGTTTAAGAATTTAAAGAATTTGAAATGAGCAGCAAAAAGCTAAATAAGATTTTGATCTTATAAAGTTATAAATGGACTAAGGGTCCAGATAAAATTGGAAGATTGAAACTTTTACAATAAGATTTGGGAATTAATTATAAAGAACAAAAAGCTTCTCATGGGAAATAAATTCTGCTTTGGTTTTTACAAGACAAAACAAAGATAAGCAATTTCATGATTTTAAAAACTGGATACTAGAGGGGACTAAAGCTTTTGGGTAGAGGAAAGATTTACAGGCCTATAAAATGTTGCAAAATGTTATAATAATAAAAATAATGAAGAAGACTTTTGAAGAATGAAATCAGAAAATAGTAGCCACAATATCAACAATATCAGTAATGATGTCTGCTTCTATGGATAGACTATTTCCAAAATATGTTATTGAAGAAATGATATATGTAGAACAAATTTTATCTGACGAGGTAGAGATGCTATTGAAAGTGGATTTTTCTTTCTTTCTTTCTTTCTTTCTTTCTTTCTTTCTTTCTTTCTTTCTTTCTTTCTTTCTTTCTTTCTTTCTTTCTCTCTCTCTCTCTCTCTCTCTCTCTCTCTCTCTCTTTCTTTCTCTTTCTTTTCTACTTATTACTCCTTTCTATTCTCTTTACTTTCTTTAAGTTTCGTTCGTATTAGACTGTACTATTATAATCAAAATTCTTAATAAAATTATATATGCCAATTACCGGCCAGAGGTTGGATATATAACTGGATACCAGTTATAGGAATACCATACTGATGATATCACACTCTGTCCCACTGGACGACCTCCTGCAGTGGTCTCATAGATGTTAAAGAAGAGAGACCTGAGCCCTGAGGCATCCCACACTGCAGAGGCCTAGGCCTCAACTTCTTCCCCCCACCAACATTGACTGGAATTAGCCACAGAGAAAGGAGAACCACTGCCAAACAGCGTTCCCCACTCCTAACTCTCGGAGTCAGCCCAAAAGGATACCATGGTCAATGATATCAAATACTGCTGAGGGATCCAGGGCAGATATACCACCCTCATCCTGAATCCTCCACAGCTCATCCGCAAACATGACTAACACTGTTTCAGTGATTTAACCCAGCCTGAACCCTGACTGAAAACAGTCCAGATAATCTGCATCATTATCATAATCATCTGAAGCTGAGCACCTATCACCCTCTCAATAACCTTCCCTAAAAAGAGGATGTTGGAGTATGGATGAAAGTTGTTTAACATGATGAAATTCAAGGATGGCTTCTTGAGAAGGGAGCATATCACTATCTCCTTCAAGTCCAGTGGCACCACCCCCACCTGCAATGAGGCATTAATCACCACTTGGACCCAACCATATGCTGTCATCCAGGAGGCCTTAACCAACCAGGAAGGGCAAAGGTCCAGAACACAGGTCGCAGAGCTCACAGCCCTGAAGACCCTGTCCACTTCCTTAGGAGTAACCAGCACAAACTCTTCCCAGATAACCGAACTCGTATGTGCCCTGGTCATGTCCATAGGGTCTGCCCAGCCAGCATCCAACTCTGAGCCAAGTTCAGTTACTTTATCTGAGAGATGCTGAGAATATTTCTCACAGTGGCCCTACAAGGGCTTCCCAGAAAGACCTGGCCACCCTGAACAGGGCTGCAGGCCAGCTATCTGCAGACGCAATAAGAACAGAGAAGTGAGCTTGCTTCACTGCTCTTATCACCATGAGTTAAGTCTTAACAAAGGCTCTCCCCTGTGCTCAGTCACCCTCACTCTGTTTGCGGGCTTTCCCCAATCTTCCAGTTTAGTCTACAGCCTTGGAATTATCTGGAGATGACCCATCCAGCTACTAAAAAGGTCTGGCTCTGGTCAGCTTTTTTAAAATCAGCCAACATTAGCCTGGTACTGCCAGCTTCTTTGATTGCAGAAAGGAGAACGGAAGCATTTTGCAGTAAGTCAGATGTTATTCTGTAGTTATATTATCATGTTCCGAAAGAACCAGGGGCTCACACTGTAAGCTTATTTTGCAGTATGTGACTGCAAAATACCAAAAAGATTAACACATTTAACATGATGAATCTTTTTCTAAAAAAAAAATTGCAGGAGATTCCTCTATTTTCTAGTCTCTAGTCTTATAGTCATTATAAGGCTTCTAATCTGCATCATGAGACTCACTAGCTCAGAGCTTTTTTCAAGTGTTTTATTCCAGTTTTTTATTCAACTTCTTTTGTTAACCCAGTGAACAAATGTTCCTGTTTCCCCCCTTATCTACCAGCCCATGTGACCTAGTAACCAGCCTTCTTGACAAACATGCCTTTGTTTTAACCATTAACATACAGGCATATTCGTTCTGCTCAGTGATTTCACTGAAAATCCACTCTTGACAGAGTAATTCCTGCTCTTGGTCTAAAGACAAAGGGCAATGAGTCTAGTCTCAACCCCAATGAATTACTATTCAAAACAAGTAAAAATAAGTAAGTAGAAATCCTTGCCAGAAGGGCTGTGGCTAGTTTAAACAGTTCCAGGTTAGAGGAGAAAAATGATGGTAATGGGGGTTCCTCTCCAGTTATTTTTGCCGTTTTTTAGTACAACTTGGTCTAGGGGTTGGGAGTGGGATTGAAAACTGAAATACAGTACAAAGATGTAGTGCCTACAGAAGTCCCAATTTTGCAGGATTGCTCAAGGGTATTCTTGTAATTGCAGGTGGAGTTAATCATCAGATAACTCTGCTGAGTGATAATTGGGGGAAATTAGTTTAGTCCTCCAACAAATCCAGGCTCAGTTGTCTGAGTTGGTTATCTTAAATTTTAGGCTTTGGATGACAGCCTCACTCCTCTGACCCAATTAAGTGTACGGTGCAAATAGGACTAACAAATTTCAGTGACATATCAGTTAAAAGGATTATTAGCCCTATGTATAATACCTTCCTCTTTCTGTAATATTAAAAATTACACTTCAGCAGTAATTTTCTATACAGTTATGTGGGCTGCAATGGGAAGGGTCACAGGCTGAACACCTTGGCACAAAGAGGCTTTCTTGGCTCAACTTACTATAGCAAGCAAGCAAGTTAACCTTCACCACTCCCTCAGTGCTAACATCCTGATCTACTTCAATGCTCACTGGGACCCCAGTAGCTCATAAAGTCATCATTCATCGGATTCACAGTGGAATTCTTTCCACCTCAGTTAACTTTCATTTTAATGTTTGAATAGTAAGAAATGACAAGAACATTACCTGGACACATTCTTGATTTCTGTGATTTCCAACAGCTGGTGTGTTTTCCACTCTCTTCAGTGCATCTCCTTTCACCAAGTTTTTACTGTCTCGTGGTATCTCAGATCCAGGCTGGGGATTTGATGGAAACTGTGGGGCAGATGGTACTGAATCCTTGGTGACTCTTTCCATTAGGGTTCTTCTATAAATGAAGAAAAGAAGTAATTTTGCAAGTAAACACAAGTTTTTCAAACACTTTCTGTTTTTTACCTGCATGTGCTGCGAATACAGAAACTGCAACAGAAGTTAATGTAAAAAAATGTTTTGATAGGCATCTATATCTATATTTTTATGTCCTAAATCTTGATGTAGTATAGCACTGAAGTGATACAATACCCCACAAAATGGGCTCTACTACTCTAAAAAGCAGATATAGGCTGGTCCTTAAATTATCCAAGACACATAAACCACTGCTAATGCTTCCCCACATTTGGATTATATGGAAGACTCATATGATTGTAACTGAAACTCCTTCCTTCCTTCCTTCCTTCCTTCCTTCCTTCCTTCCTTCCTTCCTTCCTTCCTTCCTTCCTTCCTTCCACAACTGTTTCAAATCAGTGGCACTTCTCTGTCATAGAAATTATTGGTATCCTTTTTGTGAAAATTACAGATCTGGGCCTCTTAGGCCAGCACTAGCTTCATGAAGTTAGATTTAGAAGTGGACATTGGAGGAAAGGATTGAATGTCCTCTTCCCCAGCATCTGCATTCTGACCAAAATGTCAGCCAGCAGCAGCTGTATAATTGCAGTTATAAAATAGAATGATAGGAGACATCCAACACAGAACTTCTGCCTGCCTCAAGGACCTGTCAACTATCCTGCCCCCCAAATAATATAAACCATTCCTGTTTTATTTAATCACACACAGGTCTGTTCTTCCTGTCCTGAACATTTTACAGTTGAAACTAAGGACAAATATAACAGTTGGTGCCCTCTTGTCTCCCTTCTTCCACTCCACATTTTTTAAGGCTCTTGTCAGTCTGCTATGTGGTGACTTCATTTAACAAGTTATACAATTCTACCTTACACTGTTTTAGACCCAAGTACAAGGGTGGTTCTTTGGGTTTAAGTTATACTGAAAAAACTCCATTATTATCCTGCATAATACTATACATTCTCTGTCGTTCTCTGTCTGCAAATGGCTTATCGCAATTACAGCATGAGACATACCAGATTAGAGCATAACGTTTTGTTATTATCTACAGTGGTTGAGTATTTATTTTATATTATTTGCAAATGCTGTCTTGAAAAGGCTATATAGTCTTTAAAGGCAATACAGAAATATTTAAATTTCATATATATTTATGCTCTCATGCAGGTAAACACAGATTACTGGATAGATGTAATGGCCAATCTTCAAAACATCAGCTCTCCTAGGAGCGAGCAAAAGGCAGGTCAATTTTTTTGAAAAATATTATCAGGTGCTATCAGATGTCATGCAAGGACCCTGTCTGACTTCCATAATGGAAGAATAACAGCTTTGAAACTAAAAACTAGAACAATGCCCTTATTTAGTATTATGTTATACCCATCACTTTGAATGCTTTGGACAGTTTTTGAAAAATTGAAACAGCTTAATATTTGCTTATACCGAGGAATTCTGGGAGATGAAATCACAATCAATCTCAGGGATGTCAAATAGAAAAAAATGGTTAGATTCTTTGTCATCTGAATTGAAAAAGGATCTTTGCCACATCCATTTTGGACTGCAACCTGTGATATGCAATTTGTTCTAGTCAGGACCTGCCCCAAAGAAATCCCTTTTGGTAATGACAAAGCCAGATTGGGTGTATTATTTTCAGTATTTGGAAGGCTATACTAACCTTATTGCCTCTACTTGCTGAAGTGACTGCTGCCTCACTCTTTCAGCAAGAATTTCACCACACAGAAAGTCATACCGTTTATCCAGTATGTGTTCGCCCATTACCCATACCCAGACATCACCATCTGCACCAAGCTTCCACTGTACAGATTTTCCATGGTCTGCAAGACAACAATAAAACTGCATTAACATCAATGAAATTATCAATAATCTACAGTCTGTTCAGTATGTCATGTTCCTCTACCATCCATGTTCATTTTCATCTGTGTCTCTGGTTCTCTAATGGAATGGTAAATTAAGCCTCCAATATTTTACAAGCTTGAATGAATTAAAAAATGATATAAATTCCATAAATGGGATTCAAAGGTATGGATAGGGCACCCATTTAGCCTTCCCATTTAAAAAAAATCCAAAGGAGATCCAACATTTTTGTACCGCTGTTTTAACAGATATTGGGGGGGGGGGGGGGGGGGGGAGGAATTCAGAGACGTTTGAGATTGCTAATAGAGTAAACAAAGTTAAGTTAAATGGACTAATAACTAATCCTATCTGTAGTAGTTTCATCCATATACCTGCTACTACCAGTACTGATATGGGCTAGTTGATCAAAACATGCTCCAAACTGAATGCTGGAAATAAAAAAATGGTAGGGTGAATATGTAGATGACATTACCTCTGCATACAGATTTATTCTAAATTCCAGAGAACCACATGTTCATGAACCTTAGGCTGATGTGCTCCTCCCTTGCCTCTATTTGCTCTTCATGCTTCCATTTTCAACTATCAGTCATTTGTTACAATGTTTGTTTCTCCTGCCTTAACCATACAATGTATGGTTAAGGCAGGAGAAAGAAGCATTTTCACTCTAATGCAGGGTTTCTCAACCTTGACAACTTTAAGACACATGGACTATGCTGGCTGGGGAATTCTGGGAGCTGAACTCCACACATAACCTTGTTGAAGCTCTATAAATCTTATTTATAGAGAACAGGGCAAGACCACATACTCTAACAAACATCCTTTGACCTCTTCCCTCTGATATCCCATACATATATATGTACAAAGAGCCTCTCTTTAAATAAGAAATATTCAATCCTAATTTAATTGTCATTTTTTATAGCCCATGCCAGTAATTAACCTCTTAGTGTTCTGCAGTCTCCCTCCAAATAAGGCCCTTATGCAACAATTTGGCCTGGAAATGCGTGCCCTTGGCTTTATGAAAATCAAAGTGAGGTGGAAGAAACCTGGACAAGGATTGGTCTGGGAGACACCATTGCCTATATTTGGCACCTGAACATCAGTTCCACTCTGGTTTGGGGAAAACAAGCTAAGTTCAAACGGCACAAACAAATAGAACATAAGTCTCTTGGGGTCAGCTACTGATTAGCATGAACAACAGACTCGTCGTCTGAGATGAAATACACCACAAGCTATTTTAATTTCTTGAAGAATTTGTCTTTACACTGCAAAATATAGTTAAGAGTAGATTTGAATCTAAACAGGGCTTCAGTTGACAAATTCATTACCTCAAACCTCCCCCCCTCACCCATACCCCACATAAGGACAGGCTTCACACTTCTTGATAATACAGTTACACTTGAATGCAGGAGAGAGAGAGAGAAGAGGGGAAAGGTCTGAAAGCTGAGGAGGCCGAGAGGATGAACTTGGTGCAGGCTACAGCCTGTCCCCTATGAAAAGAGAAGCTACGGTACGATTGCTTTCTGCTCCCCCCACTGGAATTTCTGGTTCCCCTAGAAATTGCTTGTGCCTGTAGGTGGGGCCTCCCTTTCAAGAACATCTGACATGGCAGCGACCAGAGAAACTATCTATCTGGGGAGTGCTATCAGCACAGCTTGGCAGCTGATTAATTAGGGAACCAATTTGTCTAGAGCTCCTTCAGGCCAGAAATTTGTAATTCTGTTATGACAATAACAGAATTACTAAATAAATTCTAGCACTAAATTAGGAACGAGCTGTTTGTAAAATCAAGGGCAACTTATATTAGTGTAAAATATATATATATATATATACATACACAAGTATAATTTATTCTTCTTTTAAAGTTGTATTATTATAAAGCACAAGTAGTACACTATATTATTTGAATACAGTGGTATTTATCCAATATTGACTAAATTCTAATATTTAGATGACTTAAACCTTTAGAGATAAAGAAGTTTATATCAATATTAAATTTTGCATCCAAAGATAAATGTGACATTAATAAACAACTGCAAAATACATCAAACTGTTTGTTACACAATAAAGCTTTCTGCCTTAAGCTTAATACTTAGTCTCTACTATATTGTTAATTATTGATTATACATTTAAAGAAGACAAAACAAAATAAAAAAAACTACAAGGGCAGAAAAAAAAAAGCTACTGGGTTTCTAACTTCCTCCTTTTGCACCTCTACCAATTTGTAGTGTTTATAAGCATTTAGGTCCCCTTAGAAGCCTTACTGTAAGCTTCTTATATATTTGCCACGATGCAAATATATTCTTATTATATATTTGCCACAATGCATAATATATTGTATATACAGGAATCATTCTTGCTTGAATTGGTTAAGCTTCTGTTGTAGATATATGCTGTTAATTCTGCCATGGCTGCATATTCTCCAGGTTTAAGTTCCCAATCAGATATCACAGGAACTGTATCTTTCTTCCAATGTTGGGCAAAATTTTTCCTCGCTGCTATGAGCATGTATCTTAGTAAATTTTGATATTTTATGTTGATATATTATGGGATTCTATCCAATAAAAAAAGTTGTGATTTCATTTCAAATTTAATTTCCAAATTTTTCTGCATTGTACTATATATATATATATAGAGAGAGAGAGAGTGTTCTAGTACTTTTGAGTTTTTTTGCATGTGGTAAAATGTTTCTTCTGTTTCAAGGCGTTTTCAACACTTGTTGCTGTATGATTTGTCTATCTTGGACATCATTAATCGAATTGTGTACCAATTTTTAACATTTTGTACCAATTTTCTTTTAGATTGTAGCTTGGAATAAATTTTATGAATTTGGTCTATAATTGTTCCCATTGTTGTATTTTATCATACTGTCTTTTATTTGTTCTGTCTCTGTGTCATATTTACATAGGAGTTTATACATGCATCTTAACAGATGGTATTGGTTTTGTATAAGCATATACAATACCGAGGTTGTACTCATAATTTCCTGGTTCCATCCATAGACCCAGAGTAATAGAAAGCAGTAATCTTGATTTATGCCAGTTAACAGCATTCATACTGTAACAAATATAGTATGAGTTGTTAGTTAAAATGAGCAAGGTTTACAGACTTAACATCTAATTAAACATTCAGGCAGCTGCTAGCCCTGCAAAATACTATTATCCAAACCCTCAATTACCTTAGCAGTTACTTCAAAACATGTTCAAAACTTCTTCATGAACTTGGGTAGAGAGGAACCCCTCTAACATAACCAATGGCCAGACAGGTCCCATTTTATACCACAGCTTCCATGTTTTATGATACATGAGACTAGTCAATGACCTAAATAAGATACTTTGATTTGACTATCACAACAGTTTTTTTAAAAAGTCCCCTCAATGACCTCCAAATAAGAAATGCAAACTCAAAGTGTTCTTTGGTGTGTTGAAGTGGTGCACTCTGTGACTGAAGCAAGACTACAGTTAAAACATTTGAATAAGCTGAAGCTCTTTGTTGGCTGGAATTTTCAGTTCCATCTGGATGTGTTTTCCTTTCCTTACCATCCCACCTTGTACAACGTGGCCAACTATTATTTTGTTTAAAGGTGTTTTAGGTGGAACTGGCATGTTTCATCACAGAGAAAATCTACATAAACACTAAGAGTCAACAACAACTTGATGCACATAATCACTTAAAAAAAATATTGTCAGTGTTATATCACTATCTGTGTTTTCCTCATGCATTGATTTTCAGTCTGTAGAAACTCCTCCAATTCTCCACAAAAGAATGAAACATAAGGGCACTTCCTTCTTCACCACCAAACTCCTGAAATCTCTACAGGCAATCTGAAGGCAGTTTCTAATCATCTTTACTTCTGAACACTGAGAAATCGGAACAAAAATCACTGCCACAACCGAAGCTGCTGCAGTGACAAAATTCTCCTCCAACTCCACTTCAGTCCACTCCACTGAAAAGAGTAACATGTTCCACACTGAAAAGAAGGGGACAAAACATTTAAATTTGACTTTTATTTTTTTCTGGGCTACAGAAACGGAGACGCAAGTCATGGCCCTTACAAGTCCTAAAGCTCAGGAGTGGAATGGAGGAAAAAACCCACATCCTTATCAGCAAACAAGCCTGCAACAAAGATCAACTTAGCCTTTTAACACTGGCAACCTCATGGGAACATGAGCTGATTCCAAACTGACACAGAATCCACTATTGCAAGTGCCCTGAGGCCATCAGGTGACCATTGATATTACCTTCAGTAACAGACACAGTAGGATTCTTAATATAGGAGCTGGAGAGCATAAAAGAAAGGGTAGTTTTCCATTTGGGTTCTGCTCAGTTGATTTCACATAGGCATCTTTTTGGTAACTGTTGGAATTGAAAACTAGACTAGATAGGCCTTTGGTTAGGACTAGGTTGACCTGTGTATTTGGGAAGTCCAATCTGAGGGAAAGCAGTAGCTACAGGATGTAGCAGCTACATCACTTCCACTGTTACTCTTCCAGACAAAGCCATTTTATTAGCACAGATTACAAAAAATGTTTTTAAGTTGTGCTAAATTACTGAAATATTTCAGTATAGTGTTACAATTTTTTCTTTAATTAAAGAAGTACATGTTCAGTGAATCTTCACTTTCTTTCCCAACTCCACTTCTCCCTTTCATACCTATTAATATGACAGGAACATATTTTAATAACATAGATTTAATATGGAAGGATGTAGACACACAACAGTTGTAAGCCTGCACAAAGTTTATACCAGAGGAACTATGATTGGTAAACATATATCAAACAGGCAGGAGTGTCCAGGTGAGGTGTAGGTGTCAAAAAAGTCAAGATAGGGTCCGCTGCTGCACAAACAAAACCCTGGATGTAAAAGAGGGGCGGGGCTTCAATCATGGGGCTGCCATCTCCCTTCTACCACCATAGACATTCCTGCAGACAGGAATGATCTTATGACATCTATAGTGGTAATCATTTGTGCAGAGCAAGCAGCATCTTCCAGGTTGGCCATCTCTTGTGTTGATGTGTAAGGCAAATAGGATAATGGAGTAGTTAGAAATAACAACTGGCAAAGCAAGTACAGACATGCTTTAAAATCAACTTAAGAAATCCAGAGTTATCATTCAAAGATTTTAAAAATCCACAGAGAAGGAATTCATAGTAGGCTCCTTCCTACCTATCCCAGTGCCCTGGGATATAATGTAGGGCTGCCATCTGGTTGAGCTGAGTCACCATGACAATGTTATTTGTATGAATCAGCATATCCGTAAAAATGGGATATTGAAATGTGCATAGTTGTTATAGTACATTGTAACTCAAGCGTAAACAAACACACCCAAATATATTTTCTGCAAGGAACAAATAATAATCTGTTATGGTCTTAGAATACAACCAAAGCAGAGCTGTTACTTTGGAATTGTTTAAGCAGATGTTATCCTGCTAAATGTGACCCAAATGCCAAAAAAATTAGCAATCAAATACCTTCAAAAACAGAGCAATATGGAGCCTTAAGCAAAGGAAAGCTAAGGAAGATCCTCTCCCCGTGGTTAAAGGGATAGACACCCACACTGGACTCAGCAGAAAACTATACTTTCATGGTATTTGTTGTCCCATTGCTGATCCTATGCTGCCTGTATTTATTATTCCTGTTCTCCATCACCTGATTCTCCTGCAAAGTCATGGGTGATGAAGGCTAACCAATTTCATAGAGCTTGAGGGTGTCCTTGAAGGGTATCAGAATAAAGGGGGAAATCCACCACCCGAGCTAAGACATCTTAAGGCTCTCCCACTCATGGTCTGGGGATGAGATGCAGATAAAGTCATGGGGATGTGGTGGAGAAAAGAGGTTGCCAGAGCATGTTCCTGCCACAATTAGAAGCAATGTCCATGAGGCAATACAGAGGAAGTACAGCAGAGAAATTTCTTCCCCTAAAAAAACTCCTGAGATTAGATCAACCTGGCAGTAAAGATTATGATTCAACAACTGGAGACTTAATTTAGCTAATTATTAAGGGAGCTCCCCTGTGAAGACTTGGCCAGTTAAAAAAGAGCTCTGGATGTATATCAACTCACAAAAGCAGCTATGTTTGGCAGTTAGGTCATTTTACTTCTGGCTTTGCTGAAGTGTAACCTGAAGAAAGGAAGAAGTTTTTAGAGAACTGGGCCCACTGCCCTGTTGGACGGGACCTTGTTTACCCCTCCTTCCAATTCCTGAGTTTCAGCCACCCTAGCAGGGGCTTGGAGGGGAATGCTGGACTGATCAGCAGGGGTGAAAGGGAGAAGGGTTTGGGTTGACCCCGTCTCTACCATAGGTGTTGTATGCAAAGTACCAGGCTGCTTTTTTTTTTAAAAAAAATCTCCTTTCCATTTTGAGTGGAGGGGTGGTCATTATAGTGTGAGGGAATTTGGATTATCGAAAGTGTCTGCAGGGTATGGTCAAAAAAGTTGCAACCATGATGATACAACCAAAACTTTGCCTGTTTTTTATGTGCATCATGGAGCTTCAATCACATTGTCGTGGTTGCCATCTTGACATTTTTTACCATACTCTGAGGCCACCCCTATGGGATATCCTTCTCCCCCATTTCAGTTGTTGCTGCAACTGACAATCCAGTTTGATGCATTGAGAAAAGTGCTTGGTTGCAACACGTGTGACATAATATCATATCACAATCGATGGGGTTTTTCATATGAGAAGAATGACAGCTTGGTAGCCAGAAAGCTTCACCTCATTACAAATACTTCTTCTCCCCCCCACCCTTCGACAAAAACCTTAACACACACATGTGCTGGAATATACAGGGGCAGTTCTAGCAATTTATATCATTTCCTTTTTCTGAAGGAACTTTTTACTGCACCAGAAGTAGCCCAGGTGGAGAGCTCCCTATTCTTTCTGCAGGCTCCTCTTGGCCAGCTGAACTGGCTCATTGTATTCTCAGTGTCCTGCAGTAAGAAGGAGTGAAGATGATTGACAGGTCTGCTTCAAAGTGTTTGAGAGAGAAATAGTGCCATGTGGATGCTCCCTATGAAGCAGCTACTAAAAAGTTCTGTCAAATCTTACCTCTTCTAGGGACTCATTGCTTAACTTTGCTAATCAGTCTCACCTTTGGCTCACTTCATTCTTGCAATTTAGGAGGAAGACTCACCTGCCTGATCAGCTGGTTATTCAGATTAATACTTTAAACATTAATGTAAAAGCACACATCATTTAAAGCTACAAGGTATTGCTTTTTCATTCAACATCATCAAATCTTTATGCTATGGTAAACCATCTTGAGAACAATGCTTGGAAAGTAGGGTAAAACTCTGGACAAGAAATAAGGAAGGAAATTGGTCATACACCGACCTTTATTCAGGGCTGGCTTCGAGGCAGTAGCCACTGCTTCTCTTTCTTTCCACCTTCTGACCTGCTCCTGCCTCATCTTGAAGAACAAGATTTGCTTCTGCTCCTCGCTGAGCTCAGCCAGGAGCTCTGGGTCCACATACATGTCTGACAGGATCTGCTTCAGCATGGCTGGAAAAGGCTTCCTGGCATAAATCAGAGCTGGCCCTGGTGGGAGAGGAGCACGTCACTCTCCGCCACTTGTCTGGGCACACATGAATGGCTGAAGGGGAGGCACAAATCTATCCCCACCCTAGAAACACAGCAGGAGTGCTGGCTCTCCACATGGCAATTACGGCCCTAATGGCTGCAGCCTTATTTTAGCTCGGACTTCCTGCAAGGATGGAGGAAAAAAAAGCCTAAATAACAACCTGAGAAAAACAGGAACCAACTTGGCTGCATTTACACAGAAAGGTAGTCTCCAGCATTAAGAACTTAATCAAGACAGGAACAAGGCGGGCAGAAGACTGCTTTAATCTGATTCCACGTCAAGCCACTCCCTGCACAACTAAAGTCGCAGGTGTGGCTTCCCTCTCTCTGACTCAGCAACCAGAAAGTTAATGTACCAGTTACCGAGAACTGAACTCTCACCCTCAATTTAAGAAAGGGAGCTCTGTCAACCGGCAAAGGAGGGAATGCCTGCAAGCAAAATGATAGTGGCAAAAAGAGAAGAAATATAGCATTTGTGATGCGTCTCCTGCCCGGTTTTCTTAGCATTCCCTGGCCAGTGAAATAACTGGTGCCAATTAAGGATTCTAGTCTGATGGCATTGTCTTCCTACATCAGAGCATAAAATAATACAGGTAGTCCCCACTTAAGAACACCTGGGTTACAGATGACCCATAGTTAAGAATGGAGCCTATTGTAGCAATGGTTCCAAGTTAAATACACAATGGTTCGAGTTCATTACACAATATGACTTATACAGTATTATACAATAAAACTGTTCCAGCTTACGTACAAATTTGACTTAAGGACAGACCTTGGGAACAGAACTCGTTCTTAAACTGGGGGCTACCTGTATGCAAAAATACAGCCTGATCAACAGATATTAAGCAATCACAGCAATAGCAAAACCCTCATCCAGGAAGAGCTATAATTATCAAACACTGCTGAGACATAGATGCATTGTTATATATTAAGAGCAAACACGTTCTCTGACAGCCAATTTCTATATAGCCAAAACAGTGTCTTCTGCTTAAAAGGGAGGTATCAGTAGGTTTGGGTAACCCTGAGATTTACAGAAGTAGCAACCAATCAGTTAATCTGGGGTGGGGAGAGAAACCTAAAACATGGTGAGGACTGCAAACGTTCAGTGGTCTCACTGGCCATCATGGGAGGAAGGGAGAAGAAGGAAGAGAGGGAAGGGAAATGGAGTTTCCTAGAAGGTATGGCAGGAGGCCTCCATGAAAAAATCACTGTACTCTGCCATTGTGCTTTGTAGGTTCCACTTGGGAATGCTAAAAGCCAACCCAAGACTATGACCTGGATGCTTAAAAGAGGGGGCATTAAGTAGAAATGGAGCTAAGAGCATACATAGTGGAACCCTAAGATTGGTAGAAGAAAAATAGCGAACAAGATCCTAAAGAGTCAAACAAACCAATAGCCTATGAGAAAGAAGCACGAAGAATAGCTACAGGATGTTGATTATTTACTAAAAGGTGGGAAATAAACTTCCAGCCGAAAAAAAGATTGCGTTTGGCAGATGGCTAGTTGGAACATGGAATAAGAATCCTTATTGCTGCACCACTTTATTACAAGCCAGACTCCCATTAACAGTGAACCAGAAAGCTGGTTGCTTTTAGCCTTTGGAGCCCAAATGAACCATTGAGAAACAGCTTTCTTTCTTTCTTTCTTTCTTTCTTTCTTTCTTTCTTTCTTTCTTTCTTTCTTTCTTTCTTTCTTTCTTTCTTTCTTTCTTTCTCTCTCTCTCTCTCTCTCTCTCTCTCTCTCTCTCTTTCTCTCTTTCTCTCTTTTTCTTGCAGTTCTACACAACTTGCAGTTCTTTTGAGAAAGCTGATACTCCAAGTTATTAAAATACCTTGCTCAGAGTCATCCCTACTCATGCAGAAGTAGAATAAAGAAGCAACAAAGAAAAATAAGGGGAATAAAATCAATAACAGTTGGAGATAATGAGGAAAGAACCTAGTCAATAGCTTCTAGGAGCCACAAATGTTTAGAATCCTCCCTCTGAGGATGATGGGAGTTGCAGTCCAACTCCTCTGGAGGCAGGAGGTTAGCAACATTTTTGCTGTAAATTCAACACTGTGAGGGCATATTTGAACCCGTAACAGGATTTTCTGTGTTTGAGTAATTGTTTTCTCAAAGAAATAGCAGTATTGCAGTTCAGACTTGACCTGCAGAGGAATGTGTTCAATAAACACAGAGATAATTATAAGTTATCTTTCATGAGAAATACTGTGGTTAAAAACAAAGAGGCTATTTTGGTGTTATTAAGACCAAACCCTGCAGTTCATCCTGGCTGGGTCTGCTTCCCTGTCTAAAAGCAATACTTTCCGTAACTACCTGATTCCAGAGCTTTGGCAAGAACATCTCATGGATCTGTTTTAGGATAGTCTTGGGGAAAAGAACACCACTTTTATTAAGGAACTGCAGCAAAGATGCATTTGGTAAGCATAGGCTGGTCATTATAGTACCTTTTACTTGCATGAGACAAAGACTGGATTTGAAGGGAGCTTGGTGATTCTCTGTAATAGCTAGGTGGTCGTCTCTTTGCACCTGAAGTGCATCATCCAAGTTTCTTAAAAGCAGGATGCTTCTTCTGTTATAATGTGCAAGTCTTGAATGATTTCCTACGGAGAAAGTGTGCATGCTCATGCTAAACCAGTGTTGTCCAAACTTGGCCACTTTAAGATGAGTGGACTTCAACTCCCAGAATTTTTACTTAAGTAAGTTATGTATACTATGTTCTTCTGTGCATAGGGACACTCAACTTTTAGCCTTCCTTAGGTTCTACGTTTTCTGCAAGGCTCAAAATCTGAATGCCCGCAGAAACTGTGCTATCATTCTGGCTGAAAAGGGAACAGGCACCCCTTGTTTATAAAATGAACTCTATCAATGAGAATTTGTGACCATCTAGATCCAAATGTTTTTGGATTCCAATTCTTAACAGCCCCAGCCAGCATGAGCAAAGATCAGGATGATTGGAAAAGAAGTCCACACCATCTGAAAAGCCACTGATTCCGATCTCTCTGTTCAATCAGCAATGAAATCCATGCCCCACAGTACTAATTATTGGCTTCAACCTATCAAACAACCCATTGAGTTGTTCTACTCTCTTTTAAGTGATACTTTCTGATCCACTTGGAAGAAGTCCTTTAAGCAAATGTTCCTTTCATGTGGCCTTTTGTAGACCATTTTATGTAACCTTGGCTAGTCGTGGGCTAAAAACCTGATTGCCCAATGATCACTTGAAACTGAGCTGCAGTATAATTTGAACAGAGTGTATATTATGAAACACAATTACTTGAAGAGGCATGGCTCCCTACATTTACTCCCTAACTTACTCAAATTACTTTGAGTTTTTGTTTTGTTTTGTTTTGTCAGGAACATTGTAATGTCCTTCCTTCTGCACGGTTACAGTGGATATTTTAAACTCCCCATGGCTCATTGTCTTTTCCTTGTGGCTCACAAGAATTAGAATCAGTAACACACATTCTTTTATATAGAATAGAATAGAAATCTTTATTGTCATTGTACTTAAAATCTTATTTTTCTCCTTCTATCAGCAATCCCCAGACAATCAGTCAGTTCCTGTGTTGATTTTCTGCTTGCTGACAAGGTTTTTATACAACCTCCAATGTTGCAAAGTTTGGTTCATTTAGCATTAGGCTTCACAGGAGATCTATAGGAGGATTTAAGATGGATCGCTGTATATCCTCATTTTTGTTTATTTTGATTCCTTTTCCTCTCTCTTTTATCTCTGTTTTACTTGCTGGTTAAAGGCTGTAATAAAATTGAAACTGAATTGAATTGAACTGGAAAATTAGAAATGAGAGATGTTCTGGCTAAAATGTTTCTTGGTTTTTCTCCTGGCAGGTATTCAACATGATGAAACTCACAGTCATGTATTTCCTCCTCCTCGGGATTTTCATGCTTTTATCTGTGAGTATGTGTCAGTGTTCCTTTATCAAGCAGAGCAATCAGTACTGGAGTCCTTGGGTTTAAAACCTCCTGCACATTCTTGTGCAAATTCATCTGGAAGTGGTGGACTGTATATTCTTCTTACTTTTATCAAAAGCTCTAGAAGCAAACAGCAGCTGTTTGCTAACTGTCCCCACCCCATGTCTTCCCAATTCCCATGCAAGGTTAGTTGCAAAGAGAAGAGCAGCTGGAGAGAGACAAGTATATGGTCTATAAGCAAGTCCTTGTCCTCCTCAGTGCAGCTCACAGTTGCAACCATCTCCACCTTTTCATGATTGTTGATGGTGAATTAGTTTCAGTTGTCAGGACACTATTTCAAGAGTGAATCTTACAGTTCCTACTGAGTGCAATTCGAAGCTACTTTTATTTCCCGATGATTTTGGAGTCTGGTTTTTAATCGCCAGTCCCATAGCAAAGTATTAGAAGTTTGTTCTCTCTCACAGTAAGCATATTCATGCCCTCACTACTATTACTCCCAATTCTTAAGAATCGGTTGAAAAGTAACACTTCAGTGCTGCTTGTCTCAAAATGCCAAGAAAATCATAAGCCAAACCTTGCTGTCTTCAGAGCAAAAGCCAGCATTCAGTCACTCTCCTATCCCCTGTCCACCTTTTAATTCTCCCCCCAAATCTGAGTGAGGAGAGGGGAAACAGCAAAACCCCAAAGGTGTAATAATCCTGTGAAATAAAAGTGTCTCTCCAAGATACTCTACTGACTGAAGATCTTCAGGTAGGAGGGAAGAAGCTAGATTAAATCCAGGAACTAGGAGGCAGATTTATACAAGAACTGCTAATAGGAAAAGTCCCCAGTCACAAGCTCTCCAGAGCTTCAGTATCTCAAAAGGAAAACAGTTTCAGTGGTGATTTGAGATGCACAGCCAGAGATCTGTGGTGAACCTAAATGCAGTCTCAATTTGGGAGGTACTACATCTCCTGAAAGGGACAAGCATCTGTCTCTCCACAAATTCCTATAGCTTAAATTTATCTGTACACCTCTTCATTTGCCCCTCCAGAGTATCAAGGGTCCAATTTTTGTTTTAAAAGTACAGCATCTCAAAAACAAGTAGTGATATCACATGCAGTTGTACAATGCATTGTACCAGGGAATGTTTACATCTAAAATTTGGATCCTCTCTTTTGATGTTGAAACATGTGCAATAGATTATAATTGATTCATAGTCACCCAACAGAAAATGGAAGTTCAGGCATGCCCAGATTACTCCAATCTATTTTGAATCACAACAGAGTATCTACCTGCAAAAGGTGATGCCTGAGGTCTTTTTCAGGTAACCAAGCTGCAAACAGAACCCCACTGAAGATTTTATACTGATCAAAGCTAACTCCTCCCCCTGTTTTGATCATGTATCTGATATATTTTAAGTATCTGCATTCCTCAAATGATGGTTAGAGGTTCTTGTGATAATTACAATCTAACACTATTTGTGACAGCAGAAAACCAAAACATTAACCAGACCATTATTCACAACAGGGTTCTCAAACTCTCAGGCACTATAACCTCCTAAAATAAATGAATGCAACCCCTCTCCATGAATAGAAGTTATGAGTTCACAGAGTTTAGGGTTGGGCAAGAAATACACCATGGACTTTCAATCATTATATTTCAATCTATAAACTGGGCCCTCCAGATGTTGCGGAATTGTAGCTACCAAGAGTGGCAGACACTCTGGTGAAGGTTTATGGATGCTAGGTCTTGTTGCTTAGCACAGGCTATCCCTTGCAGACAAACTGTCTTTCAGAAGGAAGTGTCAGTTTCCAAGGAAGACACGTTAATACATGCTAATTCCTGGCCAACTTCCAACCTTTTGCTACTGGAAGCAAAAATGGAAAAAGCCAGGATTCCTCACTCTGTCCCTCAGTCCTTTTGGGAGAAACTCCAGCTAGAGTTGTTGGAGTTCTCTCCTTCTGCCTCCTTAGCTACAAAGCTCTTACTTTGCAGGAACAACGTGCCTGCCTGCAGGTTGTTCTATGGAAAGCCTCCAAATTGCATTGAGGTCCCTTTCACAAGACAGGCTCCCTGTCCTTAATGATGAACTTTCTCCTGTGTTCTTTTTCTTCCCAGGAAGAGAGTATTTTTTCATACAGTGGTTTTATTCCATCAGAACTATAAGGATGGAGCTTAGCTGGAGCCCTGTCAGACCTCCTAAAAAACATTGCAACCAACCCCCTTCACATTTGGTTTAGACCTCCCCCCCCCCCCGGGTCACAGCTCGCAATTTGAGAATCCTTGATTTATAGTAATTCATAAGAAAAAGCAAGAGACTTAATTGCAGGCAGCATGGAAAGCCACCCTATTCCAGAGAAGGTTGGGTGGATCCTGCAAATCTTGCTAAAGGGAAGGTCTTGGCAGCAGAAATTGCCAAGAAAAAAGACTCCTTGTATTTAGACCAGTGAAGAATCCTGATTTAGGCGCCTTAATGGGGGAGGCAAACATGTTCACCTGACTTATTCTGACCTTGAAATAATAAGCTTCTTGAGAAGCAGATCTTCTTGAAACATGTGAGAGCAGCAGATTTTGTCAATGCCAGTAATAATATTTTTGGCTGACTGTCACTGAATAAATTTTGGGGGGGCGGGCGTCTGGGTGCAGTGCTTAAGATAATGATCTTTTATGGAGAAGTAAAGGGGACCAGATTTTAGGTGCATACCACAAGCCTTTTTTTTTTCTTCATTCATTTTGTGAAGAAGAGAAAAAAAAAAGAAACACATAAAAGTGCTTTAACAAAAAAGTGAAAGAAATACAACAAGGAAAAAAACCATGTTAATATAACATTATAACAACAAACAATTACAATTCTATATATACTTATCTAATGCTAATATTATTCAAGTACGTATATATTTCTAATACATTTATCTATCTTTTTTTTTTAACCTGTATTTTGTGCAGATGAGCCCCTTATTTCATTATACTTGTCCAGACAACATCTACATCTATAGGCAATCCGCTCATAGGTGGCAAGTGCAATCAGGTCTTCAATCCACTGAGTGAAAGGGGCCGTGCATTTACCTTTCCAATGTGGCAATATTAGTCTTTTGGCCACAGTAAGGGCACGGAGAATCCATTTACGTTGTCCGGTTGTCAAGTTCCATGTACTGGGCATATAGTTCAAAAGAATATTATCCTCTGAAAAATTTAGGTGCATATCACAAACCTGTGTGTCTTTTAAATTAAGATACTGTTATTATTAGCAGAATTATTAGAAATCTGCAAGAAAAATTGACTCCTCTAAGCAGAGTAGTCATAAGTATGTTTCATGTAAAAGTAGCCTTTCCCCGCAGTTTTCCTCTTGCTGCTGGATTTTTGTTGTGAAAAACTCATATTGGTAGAGGAGGTCCTAACTAAGAAAATGTAAGGGCAGGTTTCTTTTTTGTCCTGCAGGGGAGGAGGCCTGCGAGCATATTTTCCCCTTCCATAGATATTTTAGCGATTTATATTAAAATAGCATCCATTATGGATATGTCTCTAAACAATAAATATGAAAATTTCAAAAGGTTAGGGAGATATGATGAATGACTTTTGCATTATGTTCAATTGGCATCAAAGTCCTAGAAAGTGCAATAGGGCAGTGATGGAGGCTAGATAGGTAACATACAGTGGCAGCATTACCACCTCTTGAATATTTAGCTTTTTCAAAGCAAGACCTAATGTTATACTCTCCCCATCCCACATTTTAATGGTCTTGCTCTTGAGCGCCTCAGTTTGCAATACTCCTGTGATATATTACTTCACCACCATTTCCAAAGATTGCAGAGTAAGACATTCATTCACTGAGATTAGCATTTAGAGTTGTCGATCATATAGCTTCTTCCTCTTCCTCTTCCTCTCTCCACTCTGGGTTTTTTCTTAAATGGAAAGATTAGTAAGAAATATTTCTTTTGAATTCACTAATCAGAATTTGGGATTATCTAGATTCAGACCTGGGCTGCTTTGGTTCTTCAGTTTTGGATAGCTGATGAATCTGCCTGAATTAGCCCAAACATGGTGTACATTTTTATCAAACACATACAGCAGTGTTGTGTCATCTCTTTTAAACCATGCAATAACCACATGTTTCTTAATATATCTTGGACAGATTACAACTGCCTCTCCTGTGTCAAAGTATGGAGCTCAGTATGCACAACTGGTAAGCACAAGAAGTTATTCATCAATAACAGCTATTGCATTAAAGCATTGATGCCATTTCATTTTAGCAAAGTGTTGCAGAAGAAATTCCCTTAAATTCAGTTCCCAGAAAGATGAACTCAGTTACTTAATATCCAGAAAATCTGCATCCTTCATCTAATATGAACTCTGGACTCTACAACCTAATAACTGTTGATACTATGTTGTCCATGCGAATTTGTCTCAAATATTACTAGAGGTTGTTAGTTATTTCTGCTATTCCATTATGACTGCACTCAGTTTTCACTCAACCCATTACACTGTTGTGTTGGAATAATAATGTGTGGATATCCTACACATGCTATTTGAACCATATAAGACTGCTTATCTGGATGTCCCTTTCTTGCCACCTCCATTACCTGAACAGATGAGATGTCACAGAATGTGAATGAACTCTTTGAATAGTTGAGGGGAAAGGTTCAGGTCAGATAACATGAAGAAACGTGGCTTACTTCTCCCGCAGAACTGGGAAATCTTCTCAGTTACTCCCAAGCTATGAAACAATCTCTCTCAGGAATTGCATTTAGCCAATCTCTCCCCCTTTAGAGTGAGCTCTAAATTGAGCAAATAAATGAATAAAAAAGGAGTGGATGGTTGCCGAGCTTTTTTCAGTTCAGCATCACCTGCAAATTAGGCTTTGACACATCACTGCCCGGTGGATGTTAGAAGTAACACTAATGAAAGGAAAAGTCAGCCCAATGAATTGTCCCTCATGCAAGCAGTCATTGGGTCCATATAGTAGTAAACAGGATTGATTAGGCTGAAAGAAAATTCTTTTTTGATTTCCCTTACCTCTGTTTTCACATATCCTTTTCAGCCTTTTTCTCTCCCTGCCCTCCATGAGGAGATAGAGGAGGATTTAAGTCAGGAAAATAACGCAGGAAACATGAACTATGAAACACACTGCTTCTAGGATTGCAGCCCAATGAAAATTCTCTTCACTATCACTGGCCTTTGGAAACCTAGCAGATCAAGACAGGATTTTGCATCTAATTAATTATGACAAGATGTGCAATTCAGACCTTGTCTGTTTTCAAGCCAATAGTTAACAGAGTAGTATGCATCACCCTGGCACATTCCAGATGTGTTGACACAACTTCCAGAATTCCCAGCCTGAATGCTCTTCTAGAGAGGCATCTCCTGTGGGAAGGAGTCAATGCCACATGAAAGGTCTAATGGAAGACAAAAGTGGTAGTGCTGCTGGCCCGCAAGCCAGTTTGGCAGATTTTAAGGCAAGGTTTTCATAGAGGTTTGGTTAACCATGAAAATGAAGAGATTATGGCTCTTTAAAATGGCCTATGTAAACACTACTTATAGTGATGTTATTGGAAAATAGAGCAGTGTAAGTCTCCACTAATGCTCTTTATTTGATTTACGACCTAAAATCAGCAATACAAAGAACCAAATAAAATCAAACAGTTGAAAGAAAAAGATAGATAAAATATTGCCAGGCTGACAATTGCTGCCTTATTTTAATTGCTGCCACAATAAATTTGGCTACCATGTAGGTGGTTTCACAATTTGAGGCTGAAAGTAAAAAGTCGGTATAAAATTCATCCATTCTCCCAGGTGCACTTAATAAAAGTGGGGGGGGGAGCCTATGATGTCCTTTAGAACAGTGTTTCTCAACCTCAGCAAGTTTAAGATGTGTGGACTTCAGCTGGATGGGGAATTCTGGGAGCTGAACTTACTGAGGTTGAGAAACACTGCTTTAGAAGATCCTTATAAAAGTTACAATAGAGAAGGACACGTGTCGTATCAGTTTCCCCAGAGTCACCAGACCCAAACGCGCTGAGATAGAAGAAGTTAGCACCTGCCAAATAATAATGCAGATGGGAGGATGTTGTGCTTGGCCCTGAAAAATCCTTTCCTGAAGCTAGAGGAAGTAAGGGCATACAGATATCTTGTAGGTTCCCAGGAGCTTATGTCTAGCAGCTATATAAGTCAGAATAGAAAACAAAGCTAGCATTAATATTTGTTCCCTTCCTTCCTGGCCCTTCTTGCAGGTTTTCCCATCACATTGGCTTTGTGTAAGTGTTTACTTATCTTGAACTTTTTCAGAAAAAGTTTTCCAGCCCTTATGTTAGATTAGATATTGATATCAGTCTTCACTGAACTGTATTGTTCAGTGGTGGCCCCTTGGCAGCACAAAGATGGTTCTTATACAATACCACCTAAGCCTTTCTCGTGGCAGTGGCATTTCTTTCCAAAGTCAGAGAGAATAAGACAAGCAGTGTGGGCTGTATAGTTTGGTCACAGTATATCACTTTGGTTTTCAGAAATCAAAAGATAGCCTCACTCTTTTATCCTTCTTTCCTACCTATAGATTGGAGGTCATTTGTTATTTGCAGATAGCAGGGACAGCAGCAGCGGGTACAGAAACTGCATATTCCAGATACAGGTAATTTATCATGAACCTGTTTTTGTCTACACCAGCTTTCCCTTGCTGGCACTTCACCAAATGTGCAGGAACTCCATTTCTTAATTCTCATTGGTGATACTTGTCAGAAATTCTAGAAGTTGTACTTCCAAGCCATGGCCTCTCTGTAGACATTATAGGAGGAGAGCTGTGTTAATCTATGGTAGCAAAAAATCAAGAGGAGTCTGGTCGCATCTTTCCCGACTATCATGTTTTATTAAGGGGCACAAGTTTTCATGAGATGAAGCTCACTATCAGATGCATAGGGTAGCTAGATTGATATACGATTTAAACTGGGATGAGACAAGGGGAAGACAGGTTGATTATGCAGGTGAAGGTTACATGTGAGACAGACTACAGGTACCATATCAATTAACAATTATAACTGTAATGTGTTAAAAACTCATTGTGTTTAAGACCTCCTAAGCAAGAAGAAGCCACACAATAATGATGCTAATATAGGAGCCAGATTCTGCAACAAGCCCAGAGGTCTACTTTGCCCCCACATCTATACCAACAGCACCATCAGAGGCCTCAACAAGTACACACATGAGATTAGAAGCACCTTCATATGTTCTGTGTCCAATGTGCCCCTCTGGATTCTACATAGGACAAACAGGACAAATTTTGTGCAAAAGGATTCATGGATACAAGTTTGACATTGGGACTCAAAACAAGGGCAAAATAATATCAGAGCATTTCAGCCTCCTAAGACACTCCATGGCAGACCTCAAAGGGACTGCTTTGGAAAAATAAGCCTTCAACAGCACAATTGAACAAGAACTCACATAAAAAGGTTTCAGGCTATCTGAAAAGGTCTCAACAAACTTAATGTGTTTTTAACACATTGCAATTGTTAATTGATAAGGTACTTGTAACCTGCACCTGCATAACCAGTCTATCTTCCCCTCCCAGTGCTGCCAATGCAAAGATTTGCATTTTTAGAATGATTTAGGGGTGGCATTGCTGCCCTCTAAGCTTTGGTACCCTAGGCCGGTGCCTACTCAGCCTTAGTCTAAAGCTGGCCCTGTCCCCTCCCTTTTCCACTTTGCATCATCCCAATTTAAATCCTACATCAGTCTAGCCACTCTGTATATCTAATGAACTGAGCTTCAGCTTGCAAAAGCTCATGTCTTTTAATAAAATGTGTTTGTCAGAAAGGGAGCAACCAGATTCTTGTTGATTTATGGCCTCCCTATGAAACAAAAAGTATTTTGTGTATATACAAGAAGATTACCAGTTACTCCATCTGTACTGAATTTCCAATGTGTGCATTATAACAAGAGAAGATGCAACAGCTCAGGATGACATTGTGTACTGTTCTACATATCTGCAAATTTTAAATACAATACAGCCCAGTAGCTGTACTTGGCAAGCTTCTTTGCCAAAGAAAGGTGAATGCCTTCACCCAATGAAGGCAGCAAGGCAAATTTGAAAAAACCAAGAAAGACAATTTGAAGACATAGGCAACTCACCTGTTTTCTCTGTAACTCCCCAATGCACGCCCCACTCTTTTGCCATTAGACAATAAACATGCATAATTTGGTGCTGGACGGACAGGATAACTATTACTATGCCAAAAACTGATTTTCATGTTATGGGTAACAGCCTCCTTCATGGATTCATAGTCTGTGGCCACGACCAAGCAGATGGCTGGAATACAAGGGTGTTAGGAGATAAAAGGGTTGTCTCATGTTTGCCTGAGCATCTGCCAAATCTGAAACAAGGGCTTCAATTCTTGCCCAGCAAGATCCCTCCTGCACATTACGCATCTCCCCCTTGGAAGAAAGGGGACAGCTCTGGTTGGGGAGGACATGACCATGCTGTGCCGTAAACTACTTTTATGGGGAGCTGCTGAGACTTTCCAATGAAGAGCTTGTTTAGTAGAAGCCCTTGCAGTGAGGACTTCAGTGTTTTTTTCAACGGAGAATGTTCAGCCCTTAAGAAAATGCCTTTCTTAGAAAAGATGTAAAACAGCTCCTTTTCAGATATAGCAGAGAAGTGCAGGGCTAGCAAGAGCCCATATGACTTCCTGACCTCAGTCACTGTGCTCAGTATCAAATTTTAGTCAACATTATTTTGTAAGTACATTCTACAGTGCAGTTTCAACAATACCAACTTTTTTGCTGTATTTTTCCAAGGCCAAATAATAGTGATTGCATGGGAAACAGTGCCATCTAATGGAAAATTATATGAGCCGTATGCTACATTGGAACACTTCTAAAACACTTAGCTTGACAACACTTGGAAAAAACTTTGAGGCTTCCATCTTATCAACTAGATATTCAAGCTGTATTAAATAATGAAGCAGATCCTCCTCTTTTGCTTTGAACTGCAATGTATCTGTATTTCTTCCGTGGGATATCCTTGTATATATTCTGGTTATTACTTTTGGATAACAGCATATTGAAAATGTCTTCTATGTTTTCAAGGCATTTTCTTTAAATCTGATAGAAAGGACATTGGGTTTGTAATTCTTTCCTAAAGGGAAAGAAAAGTTCAGTGGAATTCTCAAGAATGGGATGCAGATGTCTCATGCACTTATTTTAGTTGCAGTGTGTGTCTTTCACTGAATGATCATCTCTTCAGAGATCTGCCAGCCTCTCTGACTTCCATTCCTTCAATTACATCCTAGCAGAAGACATCAGTGCCTATTGCTGGTGTTTGTTTAAACCAAACCAAAACTGCAAAACAGGGCAGACAGGAAGGCTGCAGAGTGATGGAAATGTTATGGACGCTTATTTGCCATCTTGAAATCATTAAAGTAAGCTCAAAAACACCAACATAAATTCTACAGCAACCTAAGAATGAAATAGAAAAGTTAATGAAATAGAATGAAATAGAAAAGAGAAGAAAACTTAAAAGGAAATAAGAGAACAGATCTCACAATAAAGCTACTTTAAAAGTTCTGCCAGGCTATAGTATGTAGGTATGTTCTGCATCCTGAAACCATTGTGAAAGGGGCCTTTTTACTAGGTGCCCAGATACCTCCACCTGACTGCTTCCTGCCCAAGTCTACATTGTGCGAGTGAGAACTTGTAGCTCCCAAAACTCCAACCAAAATGTCAGTGGTCAGGAAAGCTCATGTCCAGTAACATCTAGAGCAACTTTTCTCAATCTTGCCAGCTTGAAGACTTGTAGACTTCAACTCCCAGAATTCCCCAACCAACATGCTGAATTCTGGGAGTTGAAGTCCACACATCGCAAAGTTGCCGAGTTTGAGAAACACTGATCTAGAGGGCTCATTCTGTTTATAGAGGCAAACTCTGATTTGGGTGTTCACAACCTACTGTCCTTATTTAACTTTTTTATTCTAGAGTTCAAAAATGTACCTGCATTGCCATTATGGTTAATATTAATCAAAGTGATTAGAGTTTGATTGGTTGACAACTGTGGTGATGGAAATGAAGTTCAGCATTTCATAGATCTAAAATCTCTGCAAATTTCTTCACAGCCTTCCAAACCTCTTACTCCAATGCCCAAAATCCCCAGGCAACCAACCAACATATTGGCAATGAAAACTCCAAGTGTTCCATCTTTTATGACTCTAAAACCAGGTGTAAGAATAGATTTTGTTGGAACTGCAGCATTTTCTTTTCTGAAGATCTCTCCTCGTTATTGGCCCAGACCCAACATTACTCCCACTACATTCGCTGATGCCAAGGACTTAGGACCAGTTTCTTACCCTCCAGGAAGCAAATATCCTGCAGTCACACAAGGATTTTCTGTAGATGCAACAAGTCATGCCACTTTGTATACCACTGAAGTGCCCAGAGGTGATGCTTGATGTCTCTTAAGTTCTAAGAATTAAACCTCACGAGAAAGGAAGAATGTGGATAAAATATTTAAACTTTGGGAATCTATATGTTATGTCAATACTCCTTATGGTTGTTTCTCTCAAGACATGAAATTACTTTTGTTCTCTGTGATTTCCTATAAAATCATTTATCCATTGATGAATCACCAGTGATGTATTTGAGTGAAGGAATGTAGATTTCACTTGGGGAGTGGGGAAGGGAAGGAAGGAAGGAAGGAAGGAAGGAAGGGTTAAGGTAGGAGTTTCAGAAATGATTACTCACTCCTGAGAAAGAGGACAGCCTGAGAAAGAAATTCAAATCACCTTATCTTGATTTTGTTTGGTGTAAGCTTGGGGCAGAGAGAAACTCTGACAGGCTCTCAAGATTGTTATTCTACCCTACAACAATAAAGATCATTTCTGGAATCCCTGTTGGGTGTGTTTCTTGACCATGCTTTCCTTGAAGTGCTGACAACTTGCCATTTTGTTCTGTATTGCACTCTATCTTAAGATTCATTGTATTTAGATTACATTTTAATAAATAAATATAACAGCAATATAGGGTTCAAGCACACTACATGTGAAAGTGCATAAACCCAGCAGAAACATCAAAATCCCAGTGGTATAATGTTATCTCCTCTTTTGAAGGCCACTCTCCCCAAACTATCTCCATTTATGTCACTTCTAGGGTCCATTTTATTTAAAATTCAAATGGAGACAGCTGCATGGAAGGCAATACTGGGCCATGCCAACTTACCTCCTGCAAAAATTACCTCCTAGAAAAGTTCTGTATGTAGATGCCTCGAAACATACGTTGCCATTATTTAGGAATAGGTAATACCTAATTTCCAATGACCATGGGTAATTATTTTTTTAGCAATACATCTTATAAAAAAAGAAATAGTGCATAAATGGATCATGAAGCTTTTGATAGAGTAGATTGACTGAAATCTCAGACAATAACAATTTACATTCTGCCCGACTCCCAATGACTCTGCATGGACAAATTGTAAGACAATGAGATAAGTTGCATATTTGATTGCCAGTACAGAATGAACAACTACTAGCTGAAAAAAGAAGTTACAAATCTCTATTCAATCCTTGAGATTTCTGTTGAAAGTATTACAGGAAACAAGACTGGGTATTTTGCTTGCCCGAGATCCTGGAGTGTTGCTACCAAACAGAGTAGACAATAAGATAAAGAACTTCCCAGGCACCAATCTCTGTCATCTACAGTTAAATGAGACTGCAGAGAAAGTTAAAAAGGGAAAGTCTCCTGCTTCAGAGAATCAAAAGTTTTGAGTCAGAACTACCAACTAAATTAGCTGGACTTGACTTGATACAATGCAGCTTGATAAATGTCATAAAAACATTCAACAGTGAACTAGAGTTATCACTCTATGAAGTCAAGTTAGTTCTGTGGACAGGATGTACGCAGAGCACTTTTTTTTTGCCACTCAGGATTTAGCTTCCTTTGGTGACAATTTAAATTAATCCTGGATTATATTAAGAAAGCATAGGGTACACTTCAATTTCCAAAGAGGAATATTACAACATTGAGCTAGCAGTCCAATTTATTTTGCTGCAACTCAAGATATGTTACCTGTATCTTAACAAACTGGAAAGCATCTTAAATACATCTTTGCATAGTACCAACCTAAATCCTATTCTACAGATACAGGTAGACCTCACTGACTGACTGGCTCATTCAACAATCATTGAAAGTTACCTTGGTGCTGAAAAAATAACTTTACAACCAATGCCCACATTTACTATCTCTGCAGCATCCCTCAATCATGTGATCACCATTACAGTCAGTACACATCCTATGCCTGATCAGTTGGGTTTTTCTTCTCCTTGCAGAGCAGAAGATTGGAGAGTATGCCTAAAGAGATTGTTTTTTTCTCCCCCCCACCCAGCAGAGAGATTGCTTAAACAAGGGGTGGGGGGGGGGAGAAAAAAGGCAAACTATCTCTGTAGGCAATCTCTCCTGTATCTTACCTGGTTTTTAGTAAGCAGACATACAAAGGCTGTTTGCGTAGTGCGCTCATGGCTGCCAATGCCAAAGCATTCTTTTCAATGTGTATTCCCCACTGTGTGCCTGCTGACTCTCTTGTAATCCCTTCCTCTCCAGTGAATGTAGATACAAACATTAATTCCCTTCTTGCTAATTATCCCAGCCCCAGGGTGAGCATTCCAAAGGGCAGGGGAGTGGTTAGGAGGCAAACAAAAGCCCAAGATGTGAAACTGATTAACCTTGTCAGTTAAAGGCAGCAACTGCTAGCCAGCTATCCCAGGGCCTGGGTGAGCAATCCAAAGGGCAGGGGAATGGGAAAAGGAAAACACAGTCACAGTCACTTGATTTCCCACTTAGCTACTGTTTCACTTAATGACAGAGCTGCCCGTTCCAATTGTGGCTGCTAAATGAGCCAAGTCAGTCACTGGAATAAATAAAAATTCCACAAATTGTGCAAATTGTGCAAACAAATTTTCCAATTGTGCAGTTTCCCTGATGAAAAATAGCACCCCCAATATCTTTTCAGTAAGACTTTTAAAAACAAAATGTGAATTTATTAGGCCTATTCAAAACAAATACCATTAAAAACATGATAAAAAGCAATCACAAATAAGTCAAATAAATGATACTAAATAGATATATATTTATCTTTATTATCAAAAAATTAAGTTGATATAGCAACTGCATTTATTTCTTTTCTTTTTAAAATCTATTGGGCAAAAAGAAACTCAATAAATTATCATCAACCACTATGTGATCTTAACAAAACTAACATGTTTTTAAAATAATCTGATAGCCTTTTAAACTTTTGTATGGGATTTTTGCTAAAAAAGGTTTTTCTTTAATATACTATCAAATACTGCTCTTTATCTATGAAAATCCCTCTGTACTGTTTCAGCTTCTTTTATGTCTGAGGTACAGAATGCAGCCATTTCAGGTGCAAGGCACTCAATGCTGAACAGTTCCTTTCAAACCAAAATCCACTGAGAAGTAAGAAAACTATCACTCCCTTAACTTAACCAAACCATCACCTTCAATCTTTTTTTAACGATAGTAAGAAACCCCCCCCCCCCAATAAGATCTCTCCAAGTTGAATACAGGAGACAATGATTTCATTCAACAGATGTTAAGCCATATGCATACCATATTTAATCACAATATAATCCAAAATAGGAAAATTAAGTAATGACAAACACTCTGAAAATATGCAAAAGGCAACACATTTTAATTCAACATATTGTTACCTTCTAACAGCTTCTAAAATGGTTTCTAATGTGTTAATAATTCAGTTTGGTATGAATGTGAAACTTAACATACTAGACTTCTGTTTCAGCTACATTTCTGATCATATTAGAAACTGAGAACAATTTCTAATGATCCCCTGCTTTTTTATCAAGGTGTTTTGCATCACAAGGCCATCTAGATTGGTTCTTACAAAGCATTACTAGATTTCATATTTAACACAATAAAGCACTATTAATCTTCCTCCTCTCCTTCCCCATCCTCCTCCTCCTCCTCTTCCTCTTCTTCTTCATCCTCACCATGGTCACCTAATTCAATATCATCTTCATCTTCAACCTTTAGGAGAAAAAAAAGAAAGAAAAATGCTATTTAGTGTATTGAACTAAATCGACAGCTTATTTTTAAACTTGCTAATTATTGTAATATGCTCAGGCAAATACCGTATTTTTCCGACAATAAGACACCCCCATGTACAAGACGACCCCCATTTTTCCAACCCCAAATTAAGAAATCAATATTTTAAAGATAGTGCAGAACACATTTTTATTTAGTAATTAGTTAACATTTACCTGATAAACTCAGTGGGAGGAGGTCCAAACCGTCTCTCTGCAGCTCTATTTCCATGCTCTTTTGCATAACTGATTACATTCAAGCACGAGTGAAACTGCTGATAGCTTGTCTCTGCAGACTTCCTCTAATTGGTTTGTTCAGCATCAGCTGACATCAGTTACATCAGGCTCGTGATTGGAGGAAGTCTGTTTGGGAGACAAGCTATTTCACTCGTGATTGGAGGCTAGCAATTGGAAGAAGCCTGCCTGCAGAAACAAAGTAAGGGCAGTTTTGCAACCGCGCAATTTTCGGCTGACTTCCTTGAATAAGACGCCCTTCAATTTTTAGGGTAAGGATTTTAGAAAAAAGTATCGTCTTATGTCGGAAAAATACGGTAATTAAGATTTAAATTTGTGTCTATTATGTTTTAAGTTCAAACAGAGCATTTCTCTAGCATCTGAGACCATAACATTTTTGTTTTATTATAGAACCTATAATTTATTTATCCTATTATGACAAGAAAACATTACTTTCATCAGGCCAAGAACCACATTTGCCTTTAAACAGCATGTCAAGACTAGACTCCATCAAAAGAAAAAGTTGGTCAAAATGTAAATAAATAAATGGCTAAACTGACTTGTTTGATCAGGGAGGAACAACAACTATTTTTATAAAAGACTGGAAACCCTTTATGGACTTTTTGCTGAAAATGGATAAAAATGATCTGGTGATTTCTGGATTTACCAGTTAAAAAGGGCTGTATATGGGGAGAATGGAACTATGTCATGTAATTTTGAAGGGGGGATGTTATTAAGTACGTCTATAACTGCTGTAAATAAGATCGGAAGTCACTTCTTTAAGTATTTTCTTTTTCTTCTGGGCTTTCTATTTTTTCAATACTTTTTTCTTTATCCTTTCTTACTTTCCTTTTATACTGATTTATGTTTATCTTTTAACTTTGTAAAAAAATTATTTAATAAAAATTATATTAAAATGTAAATAAATAAACTTATATATTTAATTTTAACTTATTATTATACACTTATGCAGATTTATAATATAAAGACATCTCTAGTTGCAAAATTAATTGCTGAAAGCCACATACATATATCCCTTTTTCTTTTCTGTTCCATGATATCACTGAGTGTAGATGTCAGAGCATGGTACTGGATTCTCTGCTATTCCCATTTAGAAACTAGGTACCAGGTAAAGAGAGAAGTATTTACTGAATACTACATTTAAACTAAATCTTCACTTTTTTCCTTTTTCAATTTCCCTTTCCTTCCCCCTTTGTGATACAGGAGGACTGCAGAGGACAAAGGAAGAGGAGCTATGCTTCCTCCAGTTACACCTTCTCTTTCCTTCGGGCACCATTTACATTTTGCTGATAATGGTCTACATACTCTTTCTCTTCCTAACTTTCCTCTTCCTATCTCAGAGCTAAGAGATAAGGGAGGATAGCAGTGATTGCCCAGGAGAAAGTCCTCATGCTCCTTTTCCTTCTCCAACTTCCAAAGCATCCAGGGGATTGCTTCTTTTCTTCTTCCTCTCTCCTTTTTTTTGAAAATCATCCTTCCTGCATGGAGGAGGAAGTCAAAATTACCATATCTTGGGAACGTGGCAGCTAAACCACATTCTTCTAGAGCAGTGGTCTTCAAACTTGATATACCCAAGGAACCCTTCTCAATGTGAAAAATCAGTCCATAACCCATTAATTAATATCTTTCATGTAATATATTTTATTTTAACAAAATGTTACAATTAATGTCGTAATAATACATTTCATACAATGTAGACTGAAACTGTCATGTTGAACCCCTGGTTGATACTCATGGAACTCTGAGGTTCTAGGGAACAAAGTTTGAGTACCACAGTTCTAGAGGGTTGGGGGAATTTGGAACAAATTTGGGGACACAAAAAAAGTAGCTTTGTCATACAAATGAAGTCAAATATCAATAAATATAGCCCTAAAATTGTTCCAGCTACTTCCTCACACCTGCCTTTGCAAAATTTGTATCCTACCGGTTCTCCAAGTTCTTTGAGTTTATTCTTTAATGCAATTATTTTCTGATCCTGATCAGCCAGAAGAACCAGAAAATCATCTTGTTCTTTTTTAGATTCTGCAACTTCCTGCTGCAGTTTACTTTTTTCATTTTTCAAAATTGCCACAGTACTATTGGATGATTCCAGCTGCTGTTTAAATGATGTCTTTTCCTCACAGAGTGTTGCAATTTCATTCTGGCATAGGAAAAAACAAAATATTACATTCAGAGACACATTACCATCCATGAAAAAGTTGTGCATCTGGAAGGAAGTGGCATATGCTTCATATATCATAAAAGTTAATATCCTGTTAAGGTGATTTAAGTATTCCATAAAAATGGCCATGTATAACACTTTATGGAGTCTCATCTAAAATCTGTTTTTAGAGGTTTATGCTTCACATTGTTGATCTTAAATAGCTTTTTCATATCCATTTCCCAAATGCCATTATTCTGTTCATTTTTAGAAGCCTGACAAATGACTCTAGAACAGATCTTTGAAGATGGAAGAAAAAGGAAGTACAGCAAACCTCAGCATGCATTACTGACTGATCATCTCTTAGATCCTCTCTTATGTCAGGGTAACATCTTTTGATATCTCAATGCATATTGCAGTATAAGAGCATTAGGCTGAGAAGACACATAATTTAGACTCCAGCAAAAAAGAACTATGACTCTACATTCTTGAAAAGCACTTTTCTGACCAGGTTTATGGGCAATTACGGTGCATTCAGAAAGTATTCAGACCCCCTTCACTTTTTTTAATTTTGTTATGTTGCAGCCTGATACTACAATAATTCAAATTCATTTTTTTCCTCATTAATCTACACTCAGTACCCCATAATGACAAAGTGAAAACAGAATTTTAGAAATGTCTGTAAATTTATTAAAGGAAAAACTGAAATATCACATTGGCATAAGTATTCAGACCCTTTGCAACAACACTTGAAATTTAGCTTAGGTGCCTCCCATTTCTCTTGATCATTGCTGAGCTGTTTCTACACCTTGATTGGAGTCCACATATGGTAAATTAAATTGATTGGACATACTATTCACAAGAGACAAAAGACCAGAAGATGGCCTCACCAGCAATCAATCACCAGCAACCATCACCCAGATAAGCAAAGGTTACCAACAGGCACACAATCAAGCAGCAAACATATGCTAATCAAAGAACTACCAGAGGAGCAAAACAAAACCCCCACCCTCACCAGCACTGGCAAGAGAGGCCACAGCACATAAATAGAGAGCAAACCCCATCCCATTTTAGCACTGAAGATGTTACCTAGCCGGGTAATGAAACGTTTGCAAGAAAAGAGCCAAGCTCAGAGAACCCCAAGGACTCCACAGTTCAACCCTGAGCTACACATATTCACCTCTATTGATTGGACATGATTTGGAAAGGCACACACCTCTCTATAGAAGGCCTCACAGCTGACAATGCATACTGTACCAGAGCAAAAGCCATGAGGTCAAAGGAACTGCCTGCAGAGCTCAGAGACAGGATTATTGCAAGGCACAGATCTGGGGAAGGCTACAAAAAGATTTCTGCTGCACTGAAGGTTCCCAAGAGCACAATGGCTTCCATAATTCTCAAATGGAAGTCTGGCACACCCAGGACTCTTACTACTATACTGTGGACTCATAGTGTTCTAAACGTTATGTCTGGAGGAAACCAGGCACCGCTCATCACCTGCCCAATACCATCCCAACAGTGAAGCATGGTGGTGGCAGCATCATGCTGTGGGGCTCTTTTTCAGCGGCAGGGACTGGGAGACTGGTCAGGGTTGAGGGGAAGCTGAATGGAGCAAAGTACAGAGATATCCTCAATGAAAACCTGTTCCACAGTGCTTGGGACCTCAGACTGGGCCAAAGGTTCACCTTCCAACGTGATAACGATCCTAAGCACACATCCAAGACAACACAGGAATGGCTTAGGGACAACTCTATGAATGTCCTAGAGTGGCCCAGCCAGAGCCCTGACTTGAACCCTACTGAACATCTCTGGAGAGACCTGAAAATGGCTGTCCACCGACGGTCCCCATCCAACCTGACTGAGCTTGAGAGGATTTGCAAAGAAGAATGGCAGAAAATTCCCCAATCCAGGTGTGCAAAGCTTGTCGTGTCATACTGAAAAAGACTCGAGGGTGTAATTGCTGCCAAAGATGCTTCAACTAAGTACTGAGTAAAGGCTCTGAATGCTTAAACACATGCGATATTTAAGGTTTTTTTTAAATAAATTTACAGACATTTCTAAAGTTCTGTTTTCACTTGTCATTATGTACATTATGTACATTAATGAGAAATGTACTGAATGTACATTAATGAGAAAAATGAGGAAAAAAATGAATTTGAATGACTGTAGCATCAGGCTGCGATATAACAAAATTGAAAAAAGTGAAGGAGGTCTGAATACTTTCCGAATGCAGTGTAGATCTCTCATTCCTTGCCTGCTGAATGACTCACTGTATTATCAATGGCTGAATATAATCTGTAAGAGGATATTAATAAGAAGCAAATATACATGATAATCATCAATCTGGATTATAATTTTTTTCTGGAATGCCCATTATAATCTAGAGTTAATCCATCAATCATTACATACTTCCAGAAGCAAAAAAAAAAAAAAAATGTAAACAGCATTCTGTGACAAGAATCAAATAAGACTGCAGTTATCACCAAAGCAAAACTAGACTCTAACCCTAAAATTAAGTTAAAGATGCAGTATCTTTTATTAGGGAACAACCTTTAATTCTTTATTCTCCTGCAAGATTGCTGAAAGCCGTCCTTCCAGGTCAGCTGTCTTTGCTACCATAACAGTGTTATTGTCTTCTGATGCAGGAGCTGAAGTCAGGCTCTGCAAAACAAACAACACTGAATTGAATTATTATAAAGATAATAATTTTCAGATAACTGTAATAATTGTGATTGTCTTATATGGTACAGTATAATGCCAGGAATTAAACCTAGTTACTTAAGATTAAGGGGATTATTTCTATTCATTATAGTTCACCAAAAAAAAAAATAAATCACAAACTAAAAGGCAGAGCAAAAATCTTAAGATAACTACCATTTTCTGAAGAAGTTCTTGCTTCTCACTCTGAAGCTTAATTATGTCTGAACACTGTGACTGGATTTGGGCCCTTAAGTTTTCAATCTCCTGTGAGAGAAAAAAATGTTAAATTCAGCTAAAGATATGATATTCATTTATAGGTCCAAGACTAATCATATCATGATAGATATGATGGTACAAAATATTCATGGATTTGAAGTGGGCTTGCTACCAAAGTGCAGGTAATATGCAGATGTTCAATCTATTTCTCTCAAATACCAGGAAAGTTGTTGATGCTCAGTACTAGTGCCTAAAAGTAGTGATAGCTGAATGAAACTTTATAAATTGAGACTTAATCCAGACCAGACTTCTAGTCAAAGAAAATATCAATGTTGTTTTGGATGAGAAAATACCAAGATGACTCTTGAGGGTTCTTTTGGATCTGACTTTGTATATGGATACCCAGTTCTCAGCTGGGGCACAAAATACCTTTCCCTACCTCAGATTGGTCCAAATGTAATTTTTATATCTGAAAATGCAGCAATAGTAGTAGATGCTGTAAATATATCCAACTTGGATTTCTACTATGTTCATCTCACTGAGCTACCTTTGAAGAGACTTTGGCTCACCAAGAATGTGGAACCAAAGACAACAGATGATTGCCCGAAAAATCAGCACTGATCCTTATATGAAACACATAATAGAAACCAGGTTGGTCTCCCCACCCTAATTATCTGACATGGTGAAAAAAGAGGAAGTGAACTATACAACTAAAGGCCCACAGGACTTAGTTCCAAAATCAAGGCAAGGGCACCCCTTTTGTTAAAAATGGTGGTTGTGCCTTGGGAGCAAGCAATGCATGGTTTCTCCCACTGTCATTCAGAAGTAGCCTGACCAAACACTTTAAATAGACTACAGGAATTTCCTACCTTATATAGTTCACTATTTAACTGAGCTCCACTGGATGTACTGATTTGTGAAAATTGTTCTGTTGTTCCTTCCATTGTTGTTGAAAGTTTCTGTAAACATCAGACATATAAAAAAAAGCCCAGTTATTTAAAAAGCATAAGCATTTAAAAAAGAAACACTTTTATTCTGGTTTTGTTTTTTAAGAAACAGGAGGATTATAGCTTCAGTTACAGATTTTCAATCATACAGAAATGGTGATGCCATCTTTGAAATTTAAGCTAGGGTTTCTGTATACTGCATAGCCTGAGAGAAAATAAATTATGCAAATTTAATTAAAAAATTAAATATTTAATAAAAGAAACCCCTATGCTAAGAAATATGCTGTGAATTCCAGGAAGTGTTTGAAATATTCATACTTTAAAAAAATTAATTTGATTCCACTCCTATGCTATGGACTTCTCAACAATTATGAGATCAGTAAATCTGTGGTATTTCATCTATAAACCCAGGTTCAGTTTTTAAAATAAAGCTTTATCAGGAATCCAATTTATCCCTAATGAGATGAAAATAAA
Organism: Liasis olivaceus; assembly: GCA_030867105.1. NCBI lineage: Eukaryota > Metazoa > Chordata > Lepidosauria > Squamata > Pythonidae > Liasis > Liasis olivaceus. The sequence continues at coordinate 66,720,175 of CM061351.1, forward strand.
ACTACATAAAGTTGCTGGGTAGTCTCCCACCTTCTACTGCTTCTAAAAATAGGTTACAGAAAAAGTTAACATTTTTCTGTATCACAAATTTCAATTTTATGAGTCTAAACCATTGCCAAACCAGTAACCTAGTTTTTAAAAAATGAGCATTTTACAAAAACAAACAAAGCAAAACAGTTATCTGTACAAAACCACATTCCAAAGAGCAATAAGGATCCACTGAACCTATCAGTACATTTTATCCTAAGAGGCTAATTTTTCTCCAAATGCATTATTTAAGCTTTATTTCTCATTCATTCATTCATTCACTAATTCTCTTTGCATACTACCTAATCACTCATTGAGATGGCTCAGAATAATTGAAACAGTATATAAAATATAAAACATGAAAAATCAATTGATTTAAATCTGAATCAAAATTAAAATTAATACCATAAAAATAAATTAATAGCTGAAAGTTTGGCAAAAAAATGTCCTTTTTTGCCATTTTGCTTAAATACTAGGAAAATGTGTGCTAAATGCTCCCATGGGAAGGGCATTCCTTTCCTTGGAGCCTCACAGGGGAAGTTGTGATAGACAGTTGAAGTTCTGGTAGTAGGGAGATCTTCAAATGGCCTCTTCTACAGATCTCATAACAAATTCATATGTGATCAAAACGATAAAATAGGAAGCATTTACACAAGTCTCTTCAGAATGTATATAATGATCAGGGTATCAGGACAGCCTCTTGAGGGCTTAAGTACATCCTTTATCTCATAGGGAAGTCATTTGCAAAAGGTGACTGAAATATTAATGTAGGAAACAAACTTCAATAAATAGCTGTTAATAAATTATGTATCTGGAAATTATATGCCTCAGCTATTTGGATCAGAGTCCCGTGCTTGGGAGCCACTTTTTGAGATTAAGAAGATGGGTCTCAGAAAGGGATTCTTCTCAGTCAGTGCCCAACCTACAACCTATTTCTTTCTGGCAAGCTATATTAGGCTTGTGGCTCAGCTGTTCCTCATCCCTGATATAAAGAATAAAAATGTACTGCTTGGATTGCTTTCTTTCCTCTGATCTGAAGAAATTATGGTCTGCTGTGATTTGGGAGCAAGAGAAGAAACAATTTCTTAATCACCATTTTACAGCTGACCAGGAAAAACTGATGGTTTCAGACCAGATCAGATGCTGATTACTGAGAATGAAACTGTATTACTCACCAGGGTTTCAATCAAAGAATCCTTTTCTCTTAGCTGTTCTTGCAGTAGTTCAAGCTTGTGCTTCCATTCCTCTATTTCCTCGTGCAATTTGCTGATTTCTTCTGACTGAACACCATTCATCTGAGCCATATCACTGTGGGAATTATGTTGCTGATTGTCTTTTCCTATTAATCATATTGCAAAATTATTTATTTCTAGCATTTCAGACAGACCATTAAAACATTTTTACCCCAATGTATTTCAAAGTTATAAGTCCACAGAGAAATTAATGCAGAAGAGCTAAATTTAGACAATTGTATCTTAGAGTACTAATCCATTTTCAGCAAATACAAAAAGAAAAATTCCAAATAGCACCCACTGTCAGACAGACAAATGGAAACAGAAATTCCAGGATAAAAAAGTAAATAAAAGAGGGACAAATAAATACATCATGAAGAATAAATAACCTGTAACAGTCTGTCCTAGCCATTTCAATTTTAAACCAGCTGAGGCAAACTTTTGAAATATTGGCATTTTACCTAAAATAAATAACTGGCCAGTATCTGATAATTGCTGAGATGCTTAGAAATGTACTTTGGGTGGGTGGGTGGGTGGGAGAACAATAGTTTGATTCTCTAAGTTACTTTTATCCTTAAGTGAGTGTATATATAAAGACTCTAATACACATTGTTTCTTTGTACAACAGATAACGCCCAATGTCAATATTCAAGAAACAATATTCTCACTATTACCTATGTCTTCTTAAATGATAGACACCATAAACATGGACTCTTATATTCTAAAGCTTAATATACAAGAATTGGATTACAGAGATATATTTTGGCATATCCAATTTCTTCCCTAGTCAACTGATTGGTAGAAACTGAGATGAAGGCAAAGGAAAAATTAAAGGTAAAGATGCCCTCATGTCAAGCTCATCACCTGGTGACAGTATCCCTGCAGTTTTCTTGCCACGGTCCTCTTCTGGGAAGCCTTTTAATTTCCCTGTAAAACCTACAGCCCTGCAACTGTCAAGTGGTTCCCCATCATGGACTAATTAAGATCAACCCTGCTTAGGTTCTGAGATTGGCCAATGTTAGGTAAGGTGCCACCATCTTCTGAAGGACAATTTACATGAAAAAAAAAAATAGTGAAAAAAGAATGAGAAATAGCTTCTGAGACAAATAGAGAGGGATAGCACTATGGCTCCAAACTGGTGCTAGCTCTCAGTTAAAGCAACTTTTTTTCCTCAACAAATCCTAGCCCTTAAAAATGTAGTCCTTTCTGTGCAATGCATGATATATTGAAATTAGTAGCTAACCTTGTAAATTCAGATCAGATCTGACAAAATAACCACTTTAAATGCAGTAATTAGAGGGGGACTCCTTCAAACCAAATTTTACTCCTGGTGTCTTCATGCTCATGTCCACGTAGTGTTCTTGGCAGCAATACAAAAGTGGTTTTCATTGCCATCTTCTGGTACTTCTTTAAACTTTCTAATCTAGCTTATAGCCCTTGTATTCTCTGGAGGCTTTCTGTCTAAGTATTAACCAGGACTGGCCCTGCTTTGTTTCTGAGCCCATAAACTAAGCTCAGCCAACTATTCTTCATCCTATAGCAACAATTACAATCCCAAGCTGACATCTCACAGTACAGTTTAGCCTTGATAGGATGAGCTTTTTTAATATAACTGTCTAAATGTCTGTTTCTACCACTTTATTTTTTCCGGTTTCTTGAGGGGAAAAAACCCCCCTCTCTATAGATGATAACCCTGATGAAACTGTGAGATTGACTCCAGATGCATAAATAGTCTATTGTCTGACAATGAACTATGCCAATTCACATTCCTGAGCTGTTCAAATTATATGCAACACGATATAATTTTAAATCCCATGGCTGCAAGTTTATTTCTCAGGAAAAACTGTAAAATACTATTAGCGTTAATACCTAGCTGTATCTTAAGGAGGTTATACTGGTCCTTGTGTTGCTGGATTTGGGACACTTGTTGTGTAACTGTTGTCTGCAACTGTTCATTTTGAACTTTTAAAGTTTCTATTTGTTTCTTCAATTCCTCAAGCTCCTGATCCTTTAAAATAAAATAAAAACAAACAAAATTAAGTTTGCACCAGTTTCTTTAACATTGATCTACTGTCTTATTAAAGGGGGATGCGGTGGCGCAGCGGCTTAATGACGCTGAAAGTTGCCGGCCAGAAATGGCTGACGCTTCGGCGGTTCGAGTCCAGCCTTCGCGTTAACAGGGTGAGCTCCTGTTTCCCCCCCCCCCAGCTCCTGTCAACCCAACAGGTCGAAAACTCACGTGAGTAGATAAATGGGGACTCTCACTCCGGTGGGAGGAAAAATGCTGGCAGCGCCTTGCACAGAGAGATGGGACCAGTTGCCAGTAAGCACGAAACTGCGCTCGCCCGAAAAGGGCGCGAAGCAACGGAAATCCCGCCTCCTGTGCTCGCCAGCTGGGCTCTGCTCTAGGAAGGAGGCTCTGGCAAACCACTTCCGAAAAACAATTGCCTTGAAAACTGCAAGGAGTCGTCCAGGCAGTCACTGCAGGGTCAGTAATGACTGAGCGCAGACAAAAAAAAAAAAAACCTGTCTTATTATGCCTGGGACCCTGAGTCTTTTACCAGATTTCTAATTGAGATGCTAAACTGAGCAACTGTATTTGGTTAGTGCAGAACAGACAGCTTTTTTTTGATTCACCAAAACATGGTGAGATAAAGAAAGTACCAAGGACTGAACTATACTACTTCTACTATTTACAATGAGAGATAACACTCCCCAATGTGTTGAGAGGTTATTCCAAAAAGTAATTCCTGAGGGAGTCTCAGGAGAACTAATATACAGTACTATAATATATATTATATTATATAATATATAAGTCCTCACTTACCAACCACAATTGGGACCGGCAACTGTTGCTAAGCGATGTGGTCGTAAAGTGAAAAATCACATAACCATGCCTGACTTACGATGGCAGTTCATCAGTTCCAGCTGCAGTTGTTAAGCGGGTCATTGAGTGTGACATCATGTGATCACAACTTGTGACTCCTGCCAGCTTCCCCACTGACTTTGCTTGTTGGAAGCTGACTGTGAAGGTCGCAAATGGTGATCTTGTGACTGAAGAATACTGCAACTGTTGGTTGCCAAGTGCCTGAATCATGATTACATCACTGCGGGGACACCGCAACAGCTGCAACTTCAAGGACTAGTACTAAGTCTCCATATTCAGCACCATTGTAACTTGGAACAGTTGCTGAACGAGTGGTCACTAAATGAGGACTACCTGTGCAATACTTTCAAGTATTACTAAACCACAAATATGACTGATATGTTATAGCTATTTTTTAAAGCTTACTCGACAATGTAATTTGTAGCTGCAATTCTTATCTAGCATTAAATGGAATTTGGGTGGCACATATGACAGCAGAGATGTAGATATAAGACTATTAACTATAAAGCCAGTTTGGTGTAGTGGTTAAGATGCTAGAAACCAGGAGACTGTGAGTTCTAGTCCCACCTTAGGCATGAAAAAATGGCTTGGTGACTTTGGACGAGTCACTCTCTCTCAGTCCAACCTACCACAAAAGGTTGTTACTGTGGGGAAAATTGGGGGCAGGATATGTTCATTACCTTGAGTTATATACAAAAAAGGCGGGATAAGAAAATCTAACAACAATAACAACAACAACCATTGCCATCCTGATGGAGGGCAAAACAACAGACTACATAATGAACTAATGGAGGAAGAGGTATTTGTTAAAGCAAAATGCCCATCAAATCTGAATGAGATTCATACATTTATATTTTGCATATTTTATATATTATTCACATATAAACTGGGAACAGGATTTTGCACGTTTTAATAATTTACACATTTTATGCATCCATGAAATGGCAGATGGGATTTTATTCATGCCCGTAAGCATACAACGTATGGATAGATTTTATCCCATGCATCCGACATATGGTAAACTGAGGTCTGTTAAATTGAGTTTATTGGATGCTATTTAAATATACAATTTTACAACATGCCACTTAAAAAAAAGCATAAGGCCTGCCAGAATTGAAATTACAATGAATGTGGGAAAATATCAACTTCATGCCTTTTTTCCATGAAAAATAAAAGTGCCTTTTGCTGCATCCCACACTTTTAGGGTATGTGTGAGTGTACAGAATTAAACTTCTCTTCCTCCATGCTCAATACAAATCAATCCTTTCAATTTTTTTTTAACAGATGTTGTAAATTTTAAATGTAGTCTCAATATAATATGTAGCTTGGGTTTAAGATATGCCTCTTTAAATATGCACTGTACTCCTGAGAATAAATGCAATTAACTTATAACAAGATACATTATTTACCTGTACTCTAATAACATTTTTATAGTGTGTCACTATGTTGTCATGCTGTTCTAATGTTTTTTTCACTTCTTCTTCCTTTTTATCTTCTTCACTTGACTTATAAACTGCCTTTGTTATAACTCCTGTGAAATGATTGCAGTATTAGACAATTTAAGTCAAATGTTGTAGCATTTCAAATGACTGTAGAGATTAAGCGTTTAAAAGGTGCCTTCTTGCGGCTATTATCTTAATAATGGCTACTCAATATTTCTCAGTCATTCAGATTTTATCTTTACTATGCTGAAAAAAAATGTTCATATCCAATAGTACTGTTACTTTAAAATAAAGAATATATTTTGATAAAAAATTGTTCAATAAACAATGGATCAGGAAACACTTCCCAGTCATGACATGTTATTTTGGATATATTTATTGTTTTAATGGATTTTGTGAGCCACCCAGTCCCCCATTAGGGGGAGATGGGCGGAGATAAATCTAATAAACAACTAAACCTGCTGTAACTTTTAATCCCCCCAATTTCCCACTGAGCTTAACTCTACATAATTGTGTCACATTTTAAGGAGCTCAATAAACACTAGTCTAATAGTGCACCACAAGCATAACAGATATACTGATTTCTGTGGAAAAATATGAAGGCCTCAGAAAGAACAAATCATTTTTCTCAAGGCTTCTGCCCAAAATTGAAACTAAAATGAAAAAAATATACATAAAATATACGTATGAAGAAAATTGCTGTGTTTCAAAATATTCATATCAAATCATGAAATAAATGAATATGCAAAAAGTTTATCTCAATATAAGTAAAACTTAAGTTTTCAGAAGTCCATGGAAAAATGAAGCAGAAGAAGCAAGGCCTGCTAAGACTCACCCTACTCAGACCCAGAAAATGAGACTGGTGAGACAATGTTTCACGTGGCAAAATTTGAATTCTGAGCTCTGGTGTCCCTTCCCTATCCTCATTTTCTCAATTTTTTTGGAAAATTTATGTCTTCTGTATGTATTCATAACTTTCTTTGTTTACTACAAGGTAGACGATTTCTTTTGTTCGCAACATTAATTCTTGCTATCCTGCTGGTCTTAAAAGGGTAAGAATGAAGAGATGCTACATTTCATAGTGTTCAGTGTCACCTCCATTGGTTACAAACGTTTTAAAAATTAAATTCACTGAACATATTTTTAATTACTGTGTAAATAAACTATACTAAATGTACTTTATGAGCAGACAATTATGCTTAATACGTTTTTAAAAAATTATGAATTGATCTCTTACCTCTACATGATACAAAAATAAAGATTGTAAATGTATAATTTTTCTGATATTTTTTCTTCTGAATTCCCATATTTTCTGTTGCATCAGAATTTCCAGAAATTGTATACCTATAGTCTATGTAAAATTGATTTTGATGTCACAAGACTTTTTAAAAAAAAGAATTAGAACTGCTGGTAAAATGTACTTTCTCAATCTTTTCAAATGCAATTCTCCAAGAAATAAATGAAAAAAATCAAGAGAAATGATGTAACAAGTCTCACCTTCCAGTTCTTTCACCAGCTTTGTAAATTCATGATCAAACATCATATGATCAGGGCTAGAAAAGCTTGGCTGAGGTTTCTGAGCTGCTCGGGAATAGAATTCATGTTTGCTAATGAATCCCAACTTCTCAATAAAATTTTCCTTGCCAATCCTCTTTTCTATAAGCTGCTTTAGTTTCTCTCTAAAAGGGGAAAACAGTATTGTGTAATAATTCAAGCTGAAAAAATTATCCTCTTTTTAATCAAATCCCTGACCCCCATAGTCTTATAGTTATCTTTAACAAATAAAAAGGTAGAAAAAAATCCAAGAAGATTATCAATTACATAGTATGCAACAGAGCCAAAAAATGGGGAAGAAAAAATAAGCCCTCAGTTCTGGCAGGAAAGTCAATTTCAGTGTGAAATAAATTGAGACAAATTACAAAACCAAATCAAAGAGTTTCAGGATATTGGAAACAATGAGAAAACAGTGGTAGTTTTTTTTCCCCCCAAAGGATTAATTATATGTCTTTTATTTCATTTTTCAAGCCAACATTACCCTTAAATACCACTGGAGAAACCCAGCCTATAATTCCAAATGAAATTTTGCCAGTTTCAAACCTTTGAGGCCATAAAGTCCATAACTAATAATAAAACAGCATATGTTTGCCTTAATTTTTATGGAAAGTTCATCTATTTCTTAGTACTTACAATGCAAATTATATTAAATGACATATGAAAATACACTCACTTCTTATAATTCTCAAGTGAATTGTCATTGTAATAAATGGAGATTCCAAGCAACAGAGCACACAATCCTTGAACCAACTGCTCCTCTTCTCCAAGGTTTTCCGCTATTTGTCCTGTTAGCTAGATCTTGGCTAAGGATACTAGACACTCAAATCCTCTTCCCTGCATCACACTTTAAAGACAAAAGGTAACAATTTCCTTGACTTGAGCTCCACTCTTGGTAACTGAATGGCCATGTCAGTGCAGGTCTCTTAGCATCAATACAAAAGTGGCTTCCATTGCCATCTTTCACAGTGTTTTCTGATTTCCCAATCTGGCTTACAGCTTTGGGACTTCCTGGCAGTCTCCTGTCTTAGTTCTAACTTAGTTTTTTCACCATCAGCTTTGGTTAGCTACATGCTGCTACCTGCTGCATCTTTAGCCAAGTTTTTATATTAATAACTCAACTGCAAATCAGTCAGATGTTTATTCATTTAACAAAAACAAAGTTAGTGAAACACAGTTATACTATAATAAAAACATGCAGCATGCCAATTTTAACAGAGGAAACTGAAAATCTATTATGAGCATAATGTGGGATAATTTTACAAAGACTTTTTCCATGACAATTATAACTTAATGTCAAAATTGGAAACATTTGCTAAATCATTGAAAGAAGCACATTTTTTTTTAGAGTACTGTACATCTGCTCTTTGATCAAAGCTTAACATAATTATTACCCAATCAGTGAAGTTTCCTTAAATAAAAGCATGCATGCTTCCATTAAATAAACACTGATTCTAGAATATACTCCATAACCTCCAAGTTCTAGGACAATTCAGTACTGCATGCAATAAATGGTTATGGCCTTTTTTACTTCAAATATATTATGCATTTATTACAAGAAACAATGTAAAAACAACCTGTCACATAAGTGAGGAAACTTACACACACACATTCTTAAAATGAGCACACAAAGACCTAATTTAGTAGCATTCAATGGTAATTCTTTTAAAAGGATACAAATGGAATATTTGCTGGATTGTGGAGAAAGTGTGTCACAGCAATGGGGCAATTGCTTAGCCAAGTGCAAAGCAGCATTAATAATCCAACCCTTGTCTGCACTTTGCTTCCCTGGAAAAAAGCAAAAATAAATGTTATCTCTGTTTGCATCACTTCTATATTGTTCACTCATTTTTTGATTCATCATTGTCAAGCTCATCAATCAATCAATCAATCAAAAACCATTTCTAAAAGTGAGGCGTGCACAGGCCTCAGTAGCAATCCTATCTGGCATTTTTAAAAACTGCAATATTAGGAGCAGGGGACTGCAGCGCATGAGGTGGCCTAACTTAACATCTCTTAATCCAGTTATAATACTGATGAAATGGTAGGGAAGAGGAGTTTTTGTTTGAATATTTGAACGATCATTTTAGGTCCTCTGTGTGTGTGTGGGGAGGGGGCTTCTGTTCCTATGCGCTGTATTTCTCTACCCCTTATTTTATTTTTAGTTTCTAGTCAAGTAATTGCTCAGAGTCTTTTGGAGTGAGATGGCTATAATAAATCTAAATGATAACGATAATAATAGGAATTTGGTTCTGAGAGAGAAAGCATGAAGTATAAATAGGACAATTTCTCTAATGTCCATTTCTTTCCTTCTCCTTCCTGCTCTGTGAAAAATAAGTAAACAGAATGGAAGTGCACACGTAATAAAGAGGAGAATGAGAACTTTCTGAAAAAAAATTGAAGAGAGATTTCCTAGTGTATGCTAAAAAAACATGTTTACCCACAGAACATTTTCTGTAACTAATGAATTTTTGGTTAAATATACCTCAGTCAAGTCAGGTGTAAAATATACTTTCATCAAATAGCTATCCTTGCTTAGAAGTCATCTGGATCAGTAATATCCAACAAGTATGTTACAGTGATAAGAACAGTATATGTGGTCCAACTGCAATAATTATGTATTTTGAATTACCTCTGATAACAAATTGCATAGAACTTGGAAACAGAGTATTGTTTTCAAGCATAATTTCACAGCAGACATTTTATGATAGGCAACTCAGTTGTATGAAGCACACTTAGTGCTGTGATTCTGTAAATGCTACAATTCAGTCAACCAATGAGAGGACATCTCCCCTACCTTTGCTATGCACAAGCTTTCTATATTCAAACTAAGGCTGATCAATGAGAGAACTGGGTGCTTTAAAAGAGACCTTTTCAGAAAGTTTACACTCTTGTGTATTGTTCATCAAACAAAATATTTTGGCTTTCAACATCCCCTCATTTGAAAAAGGAAGTTATTAATGATTTTCTGATCATACATACATGGAGACTATTTGCCTTCAGATATCTATAAATATCTTTAACCTTATAATGAATGAATGAATTTACTATTCTTTACTTTTACTATTACTTTACTGTTTACTATTCCCAAAAGCCAGCAGGTTAAAATACCCTAGAAGAACTAAAAAGACAAGACAGTACACAGCACATTATAAATAACACAATTCATAGCAAAATAATGATAAAAAGTAATAGATTATGCACCAAGGCTGGAGACAGAACTGGATTACCAGATATAGTGATGTCCCCTTATTGTCTGTTGCTACGCTTTATGTGTGGCTGCACAAAATTTAGTTACGTTATAAGTAGTAGCAAACAGCCTGCATCAAAATAAAAAGGTGAGAAAGAATTCATCTGGTCACCTGGAATGTTTATTAAAAGGGAATAAATATGCAGATCCATACAGAATTCACAGTACAGCAAGACATACCAACTGTTTTAAGAGCCTCTGAGATATTCCTCATAAAGGGTCCTAGTAAATAATCTTCCCAAGGGCAGGTAAGCTCATACAGCATCTCGGTAAACTGACCTTCCAGCACAGCAGATGGAAGGATCTTAAATCAAGCCTGAGAGCAGCTGCTACAATGGTTAAATTGTTCCAGGTGACAAGATATTAAATAGCTGCTGACTAGGACTCCACCACCAGGACCTAATGTTAGAAGTGAGGGCCAGCTCATTTGGTTATTCATCATCCAGGACTTGCTGTTTAAGAAGTACTATGGCTTAACTGTGGTACATAGACAGCAAAAGTTCTAGGGAGGCCATTCATCAAATATGTTATTCTTCCATGGTGAATTAAATGTATCAAGAATTATTAAAGGGGACAGATCTGGGGACAGAAGTTAGCTTTTGCCAGAGGTTAAAGATCACAAGCAAAGTAAGAGTCTCTATTCCAGCTGGAAGGCGGCATCAGTACTTGGAAATTTGAAACACTACCCTCAGGAACTTATGTAACACTGTTTCTAGACAGGTGTAATTGAGGTATGGTACTGATACTAACTGAGCTCCATATGTAACTTGAACCAATAAAATACAATAAATGTTGAACCAGTCTCAAATAAACTAATAATAGCTTCTTCTTTTTTTTGGTGGAAGAACTTTAAATCCCTCCAATGTTTCTGTGTGCTATCTGCACTGCACTTTCAACTTGGGCCCTCTTCTTACCTAAGCCAGGAAATAAACAGCCAAGTATTTAAAATATTTAATCTGCTAAATTATTATACCTTGATGTTCCAACTTGAGATTTTTAGCAAACATGACAATCTTTGTCTTCTGATAATTAATTACACAATGAAAATCAGTACAATACTAAGCAAGGGCCCTCAATGCTCTCTGAGGCTGGCTGATGTCTGATTTATGATTATCTGCATGAAGTAGTATTAGTACTTTTCCTAGTCATCCTATGCATCCTATGGAACCATGCAAAGAAATGGCAAAGAAATTAATGCAAAGGAGCCAGTAAATAGCACCATTTGACCCATTTCTGAGTTGGGATACAAGCTGTACATTGCTTTAATGGTTTGCATCTTACTTGCAAGTTTGTGTTCACATGTAGTTTATATATAATCATGGTTGTGTATGTGAAAGAAAAATATTAAGGGTAAGGTAAAAAATGAAATCCAAAAGGAGATAACTATCTTATTATCAGTGGTCATTTACAAAATGATCTGGGATATGTTTATATGTGTCTATGTGTGATTTATGTGTGTATTAATAAAAGCCTTTGTTTCTGTTGAGGCCACAAGAGACAGAGCTGAACCATGAGATTAACAGAGATAAAATCTGGCAAATGTTAAAAAATGACACCTTGGTAACAGAGCATCTCTGAATGCTCCATCTCTGCTTTGTTTGAATAAAATGTGGTATAAAGCAAGAACCTAAATTCTAAGAAAACTCCGGCAATTGTCATATTACCAAATGAAAACATTACTTTCTGAAACTGGGGAAAGACAATCTCCATAAAATAACTATGGAAAAGCAGCTTGGCTTTTTTGTTTTGTTTTTTACAGGCAAACAGAAGCACTACCTACCATTAGCTTTTGCTTAGGACACTTTAGCTGCCAGAACATTTATGTATATTTAATTTTTTTTTCTTTACTCTTGGAGACATATAATCTCAGGGAGTTAAAAGTTTCCAGGGACAGATTCTGAACTGTCCATCAAAATCAATGAATAAAACTAAGATTTTAAAATAGATGGAACTTGGTATCAGAAGATACATCAACTCCAACCTGCGTACAAGAACAATAGCAAAGAAGATGGTTCCTGCTCTTTCTAATTCATTTGTTTTCATACAAATGCAATTCATTGCCCCAGGTTATAGTCAGGAAAAGCCTGTGTCTGGGATAATGAGATACCTATGAACAGCCCTAAAGTTCATACTGAAGAATACAAGTCAGATTCTGAATTTTGTAGTAGTAGTCTGTAGTGTTTTCAGAAGTATTGAACCTGCATTGCAGATTGGTATAAAACTGAAAGAGTAGCTTCTAACAACACTGTAGTGTTTATCCACCACCTTTATTCCCATGCTGTACTTTGGGCTGAGAGTATAACAAACAACAACCATGAGTATAATTTACTGTTACTATTCCTACTGCACAGAATAACTTATAGCAGCCCTATAATATAATTGATTATTAACGTTGCAAGACAGAGATAGAATTAAGATTGATTTGGATTTCCATCCAATATCCCAATACCTCTCAGGCTGAAACAAATACCAGTCTACTTAAATTTGCTTTGTAGTCCTTTTTTCTTACTAATTTACAACTCAGATGTTTGCAGAAGCTCCATGCCTCCTTGATTTGCATGCAAGATTGGGTACGCTTTTAAATACCCATCATCCAGCTAAAGTAGTAAGGCTCATGAAGACCCAAGTTAGAATACAAATTGCTTTATTTTTGTTTGTTTTACTCTTTTAGCTACAGAGTCAAGTAACACACTACAATATTTTATTTCAACCTCTTCTTTAAGCCTGTTCACTAAAATGCTAAACCAATCTACTGACAACTATATCCAAGTCAAAATGAACTCTGGTCTTGATAAAGACGTAGCATTTTTTTTTTAATGATTTCAACATCAGGAAGGAACTAGGAGACCTACACAGACTGATGAACTCCACTTTCTCTTTCTTTTTCAGAGGTATAATTACCATTCTACCTACATTAACTTGAATCAAAAGATTATTAAATAGAATTCAATTTAAGCATTATCAACCTTGTTTTTAACGATGGTTTCATATCCTGTATTAAAAACCTAGCTTTTCATTCGGTTTGAATAAAAGCAATTTTCAAAGGGAAGAGAAAAATCTGATATGACCCTATTTGGAACAACCTGCACTGTACTAGCAGCTCTCTGTGCCCTATTCCCATTCTTTGGAAAGTATTCTGATATTCCACAGAAGCTACCACCAGGGAACACAGTATAAGACGGTTCCTTCTGTGAATTTCATAAATTATATTTTCTTGGGATCTAAGCTCTTATCTTGCTCATCTCAAATGTTAATTTGTTGTTGTCTACATAAATACAAAGTGGCAATAAATAATGCTACTAGAGACACATGGCATTACTGATGTTAATTTAAGATCTTTTGTCTTCAGGAAAGAAATTTATCAAAAGTTATCATTTTGCATGTATGCAATTTACATACAAAACATGAAGATTACAAACTCATCCATTCCAGTGTCCTGGGATCACACGATCACCATTTGTGACCTTCCCAGACAGCTTCCGACAAGCAAAATCAATGGGGAACTGTATGATACACTTAACAACCAGCTGATTCACTTAACGACTGCCTCAAAAATTGATAAAATCAAATGCAGTCACATGATGCCTCACTTAACAGCTGCACTGCTTAACAATTATTTTTCCGGTCCCTACTGTGATCATAAGTCGAGGACTACCTGTAGTTATACTCTATATTTATATTCCTACAAATCTATTCCTGATTATTTCTATCTGTTTTTGATCAAACAAAAAAAGGATCAAGAAAAATCCTTTTTTCTTTAACTGGCTGATAAAAAATAGAAGCTTATATTAACAATAACTGATTTTGCAATTCTATTTTGCCAATTCTGTTCCTCTTATAACTTAAGCAAAGAACTTTATTAACTCTAAAATCGTCTGTCTGTCTGTCTGTCTATCTAATCCTGCATGGTCAGCAGAAAATACTGATCAAGGACAGTGAATCACTTAATAAAACAAAAATTTTATCTGAAAATAGTTTAATTAAAAGCAGCGGATGACAACCTTTAACGAATACTAGTCTGAAATATTATAGTCTGGAAATACCTCTGATTTGTGCTCTTTAGCCTGGTTATGAAAAACAAGAAAGTACTCATTAACTTGTAGAAAACTGATGCTGAATTTACACTGAAAGAAGAGGAAAGAAGTCAACCACATTTAAGACCCAGTGGTTATGCACAGACTCCCTGGGAGAAAGAAAAAGCACCCATAACAACCAGGTTTCCCATATCACAGTCACCAAGAACACCAAGAGAGACAGACAGTTTGTTACTAGAAATAAAACCAGGCAGCAGGCACAAACTGTAAGTACAAAAAACCCTAAAAGCAGTTATTTCATAAAACACAGCAAAGCTGAGATAGCAGACAGACCCTGCTACAATAAAAGGAATGCTTTGGGTGCACTAATACATACCCGTCTGTCGATCTTATCACCCTGTGAATCATACATTAAATATTATAAGGGAATGTTGCAAGATGTTAAAATAAGTACAATACAGGGGTTGACTCTACTTTTTTGTTTTCACTGATCTGAACAGTTCTGAGACTATGTATATGTGTGACATAGAAGCTTATAAATTTAAATAAAACAAGTAGCAGTCACTGTTCAGTGATACTTTTGAATGACATGAAAGATTAATACTGAAACCTATTGTTTACATAGTTTAACATCAGCCAAATGAATTTTGCTTGGTTCATGGGGATTTCACTGCATTTAAATCTAGCTACCTACTCATTTGTTTTCAGACAAAACAGTTTTATACAAAACTGTGGAACTTGCCCAAATGATCTTCATAGCAATTTTCCATACTGCTCTGAAGGAAAGAATGCTATTTAATATTTACTGTATTAAAAATATGCAAGAACAATTTATTCTCCTCCATACTAAATGTATACAAAAAATGTTTGAAGTACACACATATTCTACAAACTAACAACAAAAGGACTGAAAGTCAATGTGAAGGTGATCTCCTTTTGTATTATTGGTAAAATAAAGAAATGCAGAAGAAGACAAGCCTATGTGTGCTCTCAACAAGGGGCCAAATACCGATTTAATGCAATTTTTTTGTACTCATTCATTTCTTGGCTTTGTACATTCATAGTTCAGATATTTACCATTGTTCTGATTGTGAAAAAAAAAGCACATACTATTTTTGCCCCCCTTTTCAGTCCCTTATTCCAGTTTTAACTTCTTTCAAAGATTTATACATCAAATAGATTATGCACGCATTTCTGATTCTTTACAATTTGCTTCTCTGTTAGTCAGATGTATATCCCTCCTTTCCTCATGGAGCTCAAAGCATAGCAACCCTCCTCCAATACTTCCTCACTATAACCCTGTGAGGTAGGTTGGACCGACAGAGCATGGCTGACCCAAAGTCATCCAGTAAGCTTGCACAGCTGAGGACAGATTTGAACTTGGGTCTCCTTAGTCCTATTCCAATGCTTTAATCATCACACCACACTATTATTTTCCATGTATATTAGCCATAGACATTACTTATATCCCAGCAAATTTTAATCATTCTAACCACTGGTTCTACTCCATGTGCTTATCAGAATTAAAACAAATTGATGGGAAATACTATATATTAGAAGCAACAGCTTGTGCCCAAGATCATTTAATAGTGCCTTATTTTTACTAAATGCAATCATCAAGAAATTTTATAACAACTCTCTTTTTAAAGAATGTTTCTTCAGGGGTACTCCTAAAGGGGTTCAGCGGTATGCAAGTTAAAGGCCCATTATGCTGTACCTGAGACAGAATATTAGTGCACTGCTGAAGTAAGGACACTGGAGGGTTTCCAATACTAGTTGCTAGCTGTACCCGTAGCAGCTGTTCCTTTAGAGTGGCATTTTCTTGCAAAGCATGGGCCAATGCCACAGCTGCACACCAGTTCGAAAGAGAATCTGTAGAAAAGAGGCCTCCGCATAGTAGCTGGCCAGCTGAGACGGAATTTCCAGTAGCTGTAAAACAAGCAGCCAGTTTATTGACAGGACTTCTCATTCAGACATGTTCACCTATATAAAGCTTTTGAAAATGCCTGGGAGATTATCTAATGTAGGGATGTTCTGACCTTGCTTGGGAGCATAGCCAATTCAAATGGTGAGGAAAAAATGTTCTGGCCAATTTTGGGCAGCTCTGCAGGGAAAAAATAGAGGAGTTTCCTCAGGGGTCAAGGAGAAAACTAGCAACTTACAATCTGCAAAGATTTAAGGCATTATATTTACCACTTAAAATGCCTTTAAAATGAGGCATTTTAATCAACTGTTTTTGTGGGAGAGAGTAGTTTTCAACATTGGGATACTGTCAATCGGTCTGCTACCAGCAGGGTATATAGTTCTTAAACTGAAATGTTTGAAAATAGACCATCCTCCATCACTTAACCTATGTTTAAATAAACTATGGAAAAATTAACACATAAAAAAAGGTATACTAAAGGATATGCTGACCAAAAAATGCTTATAATGTGTGACACCCATTTAAGAATTCCTCAGGACTATAGAATACTCTGGTCAAATATTTAACCTGATAAACTTACGCATCATTATTGTGTTTGTTGATGATCTCTTTTTATAAGTTGTGTTATTTTTTTCAATAAAGCATGTATTAGAAAAAAGAAAAACAAGAGGTGCTAGGAGACTCTAACGCTGCTCACTGCTGCTTTATTTTAACATTTCTGATCATCATTTCTGGAATCAAAAGGGGATTAAGTGGAATGGGTTTCACATTTAAGAAAAAAAGCTATTTTAATACATCAAAGCAGCAGAAGGGTTTTGAAACAACTTACAGAAGGATCCAATATTTCTATTATGCCATTTTATATGTCACTCCAATACTGCCAAGTGAGTTGCCACTCTGATGCTTTCTGGAGCAGTTGCAAATGAACAGAACTGGAAAACTCTACAACTACCTCTCATAAAGATATAAAGATAAGCCTCCTGAAAGTGAGATTTCTCCTCCCTCTCACCACCCCACAATAATGTATTTTTGCCCCCTAAAGTTAAAGGTATGAATTTAACATTCTAATACCATACCATCAATGGTTGAAGGTAGAAGAGTTGATACAATTTCTCCTTGTCCTTTCTGATTTTTGTATAAGAAGCACTGGAAGCAATAAAGGACAGCACAGCGCAGCACAAATGGCTGCCTCTCATTTACCATTGACATAAGTAGCACGACAATTGCAGGCCTGTGATTGAAAGAAGGATCTTTTTTTTTAAGTTTATGTCTGTACGCTTCCATATGAATATGGTGCATATACATGTAAAAATATGACACATTAATAGTAAAATAAAACATATTAATTAAGCCAAGCTGTCAGAAAATATGGAAGTATTCATTCTCCTTTATTTATGTTTTTCAAATTCTTCCAAGTAATGACTTCATCTTATATATTATTTTTATTCTTTATTGTGGCTCTTCTTCCCAGAAGAGCTAAGAACAGTTTACAAAAGTTATTTGCAAGTAGAAGTCACAGTTCAATGCTTGAGTTCTCCAGAAAAAGGTAAGGAAGATGGCAGAGGGGCAGGCTAGAAGCAACTACAACTCTATCATTTTCAGATCTGGGCCCACCTTTAACTCCATATACTCGATTCAAAAAGAAAATGGTAGTGACAAAGTGCATTCCTCCTGACACTAAGGAACAAACTATTTGCAATTCATAAACTGCTGATAAAAACTATACTTGAGTATGTGAAACAACTGCCTATACCACAGTAGCATCATGAAAACTCAGAGTAACTTCTATATCAATTCCCATTTCTTATAGTTAAATACAACATTTTGGGTTTTACACATTCAACTTACATTTAAAAGCATCTTGCTGCTATACATATTAATTTTTATACTAAGCTGCATTAAGTTTTCTTTACTATACCTTGGGGGATTTGAAGGTGCATTCACTGAAGCAAAGTAATCTTGATTTATTTGAGATCCTCGAATTACTTCTGATACAGTGTTAATGGTCTAGAAAATAAGAACAAAAGAACAAAATCAATCCTAACAGCTAAAGCATCAGAATCAGGAAGTGAACAATGAATTGGTATTGACTTCATTTCTTTGGACTTATGCTACATTATGCAAAATGCACATTGCCAGTGTTTATATTCAATGCAAGTTCCTAATTTTGGTTTTCTGCATATATTATACCAGTGAAGATAGCAGAATAGCTGAAAGCATTTAAGATTGGACAATATTCCATTATTTGTTGCTCCACACAATCAGAAGATGACATATTCAAAGTTCAGCAATCTTTGTAGATTTGCTCATGTAGCTGTTTCCACTGATAATATGGGTTGATTTAGACGTGGTCATGTGATGACATATTCTGCAGACAATTTTTACATGCTACTCCACAATCTCAAAAACAGTGAGACTGAATCACATCATTTCATACGTTCACTTGCAAATTATAGAAAGATGGCATAAAATATTCTAAAGTAATAATATTTTCCTTCAATAACACTGTTAAAATGAAGGTTACTTTTGTAGTAGCAAAGGAAGACCTGAACTCTTCAGTTTGTCAAAACAAATTTTTCAACAAGGTAAAATTAAATTTACATTCCAAAACTGAAATTGAAGCAAATAATCATGTGTGTCAATATTCCAAAGTTCTACAGAAATTTTAAAAACTTCAATACACCTATTGAAAGACCATGATAATTTCCTTTTGTTATCTGATCATTATCCTATCTTGCAACAGCCACTATTCTCTAGTATTTTACCTCTGTAAGGATATCAGCAGGAACTCCAGTTGCCATCAGGATTGTACAAAGTTGCTGTAACAACCCACAATGAAACATGGTTTTTTGACAACTGCTGGTGGCGCCAGGAGGATTTGTAGGTGATACCAGCACACGTACCAGCTGTAAAGAAAATAAATAGTGACTTAGGTGTGCTGAAATGTATCCAAAGCATTATTTTTAGTTTATTTCAAAGACAAGGCTATACAAATTAAAATCAATACAAAACTTAGGCCACATTTTGTTAACTGTTACTTCTTCCTGATAAGAAATTACCTGCAGCATCAAGTGCAAATTGGTTACTTTCTGTGCAGACCAACCAGCATTATCATCCCCAACTTCAAACCATGGCTTCATACGCTGAATATAAGAACCTTCCTTAAAAAAATTCTGATTTGAATTGTTATTCTTCAACAAATTTTGTAGCAACAGAAGACAATCCTCCACTACTATGCCTGCAAAACAGAGTGGTTAACAGACATTAATTTCAACAGTCCTAAAAATCTGAACCACCTGAACTCATAAACTAGTGAAATTGCATATTTCAGGGACATACCTCCATCACTGTTACCCTCATCTGTTATGATATCTAATAATCTTTCAAATGCATTTTCAAAAGCAACTATTTTCTGGATGGCTGCATTACTTTTTGTTAACTGCTGAAGTAACAAAACAC
The DNA here is from genome assembly GCA_030867105.1 of Liasis olivaceus. Lineage (NCBI taxonomy): Eukaryota > Metazoa > Chordata > Lepidosauria > Squamata > Pythonidae > Liasis > Liasis olivaceus. Next base: position 66,739,981 of record CM061351.1, read on the forward strand.
CCTGGAGAAGAGAGATAAACAAAAAAATTGACAAAATGTTCAATGCATTAAAAACAAAAAACAAAAACCAGCAACCACAGATAAGACGTAGGATAAGTACATAAGTATATTCCACAAAATCACTTAAAAGTTTTTAAGAATCTCAGATCAACTTTAATGCAAATGTTAATAATATGATGGTTGATTTTGATATGCTTTTTCTAAGTTAATACATTTCATGTATTACATTTTACTATTACTATACATTTTGCCTTTTATTCCAGATTAAAATAACTCTTAGTTAAAGAGAAGATTAACTTGCTTACAAATTAACTTATTTGTGAAAAATATGAATACTCTTGCCTATATGCCCATCATGAAACCAATTAATACTTTCTCTCATATAATTTCATCCTTTGTTGCTCGAATCTCCTTCAACAAACTTATCCCTAATTCATCTTCAAGCATATATTTATCTAGACACTTGTTGAAAAAACATTTCAAAAACGAGAAAAGAAGATTCTATACAAAGCACATTTATGATAATTTATAAAATTAGGACAGCAATCAAAACATGTAAAAAGAGTTAAGGAGAATGTAAGACTTAGGGATGTGAAATGCAAGGTAACACATTTATAGGCAAAGGACCTATCAATTCAGTTGTAATTAATAATATTCTGTGCAAAAGAACCAGCACTTCAAACATCAAGGAAATTGTTTTATCAAATTTGCCAATCCCTTGAGATTTTCAGCATGAGGTTACATTAAAAATAAACATATTATCTGCAAACACAATCTATAATATTCTGCTATGACAAGTCAGCATATACATTATGTATTTATCATCTACTCCAATTACATCATCTTTTCATTGGAACATAGATGCTAAAAAGAAAGACTGGTTAAAGAGGGCTGGTTTTGCAATTGAGAAACTAATGTCATTACTAAAAAAGTTGATTGAGTCTAAAACTTCTACTCACGTCATTCCGTATGACCTCTCTAGAATCTGCTAGTAGATCCATTAGCCTTGAGACTCCTAGAAGAAAAAAATGGTGATAAATTTGAGTTTAAGGCAGAATTATCTATTTTACCAGCAACAGACATTCAGGGTCTCAAGCAAAGGATTGTCTAGTGTGGCCAGTAGTGATTCTTCTAAATTGAAGTGCCAAGATCTGAACATATGAATTTCTACATTCACATCAAATGACCCATCACTGTAGTATGAACACCCCCCGCCCCACATTCTTTTGTTGACAAATTAAGAAAACAACTTCCGTAATGGCTTGTTGGCATTCAGATAATGAAAAATAGTCAGGTCTAGGCATTTTTTGTACCACTGTAACCTAACTAAATATTTTGGCTAGAAATGCTGTTATCAGCAGACAACAATGCTTACATCTGATATGATAGATCATGCTCAACCTCTGAATAGATTATAAACTTCTAAGGATAAGGTTTGAAGCTTAGGAGTGCAATGAGATCTAATCTTATCACTGGAATTCCAAGCAAGAAGCATCTTTTAATAACTTATACCAGTGAACCAGTTACACCTTCTCATAGACAAAAACAGATTGTCCACAATTATTGTACTAGTAATATCCATCTTAGATTATTACAATGCACCGTATATAGGAATTGAATATCTACATATCTATGTATTTATGTATTTATCTACCTACCTACCTATCAATCACCCACCCACCCACCCACCTTAATCACCAGAGAAACTCTAGGCAGACATTATGAATAATAATCTACTATTCTGTAATAAACTAAATTCAGTTGGGCAGATAATAGCACACCCCTTAGTTCTAAAACAGCTATATAGCTCTTAGTCCAGGTCTGGGCCCTAAGGGGCTGATTATGTAACACGTTAATTGGCTTTGGAACAGGATTCCAAAGACCCCCCAGCCCTTGCCCCACGCTGCCTGAATCAGGGTAAGGCTTGATCCAGAATAGAGGCTTCTATGTTGTGGCATTCCATTACTCAATTATGTTCTCCAAAAACATTTGCTTAAACACTCTTATCTTTTCATACTAATGAAAATATTATTTACTCAAAAAGCTAATACTGATGCCTTTGTTTTTATCAACTGCTCTGGATAGCTGCTACATATAAAAAAATGTATGCAAAAGGATTAAAAGAAATTTTTTAAAAAGTACTTACCCATAGGACTGACTAAGATTATCTGCTGCACTTGGGGACCCTGCTGTTTTAACAACACTGTAAGAAGTTTTACTCCAGGCCACCGGACATGAAAATCAAACTCCTGCAACAATCATATATTTCATTGCTATTATTTTTCTAAAGAGATCAGTATTTATTTATATTTTTTCAAAGCTGAGATAGGTAGAAGACAGAACTATTAATTGAAATATTACAAATCAGCCAAATAATTAACATCAAGCAATAACAACAACTAAAAAGCTTTTCTCTAGCAAATTAGGTTAGGTTACAAGAAAAAGAAAAGTTTCAGGTGAAATTAGGAGAGGATATACAGGTACAGACAAGATGTCACATGACATCGCTTAGCAACTGCAATCCCGGCACTCCTAGTTGCTGTTGTTAACTGAGAATTGCGGCTCATTAAGCAGAGGGAGTCCCAGATAAGGAGTATGGGAGTGCGGTGGGGGGTGGGGGAGGCCCTATGAGGCCCAGGGCAGGCTGCTTGTGACTTGAGGCGGGGGTGCTGCAGGTGTGGCACAAAGCTGCAGCCATCCCTGGAAGCCTCACTCACCCCAGCCCAGCCCAGCCCAGCCCAGCCCAGCCCAGAAGTGCTTATGACTGCAGGGGCGCTGCAACTCCCCTCACCTACCACCCTGTACAGCAGCATTCGGTGGTGGCAGTGCTGGGGCTGGGGCTGAAATAGAAGCCCAGGGCCTTCAGCAGTCTCAGCCAGCTGCCACCACCTCCAGGCCTCCACTTCAGCCCCAACACCGCCACTGCCATTGAGAAATGCTGCCTCAAGCCCCACACTGCAGCCAGCCAGCCAGCCAGCACCACTGCGCAAAGCCCCAGTTGCCCCCACTGCCCTGCGTTCTACAGGCTCTGCTGCGCCCAGCTGACTTTCGCCATTTTCCTCCCACTGCTGATGAGGCGCGTCCGGCCTGACTCTGCTGTATGTGAGGCAGCTGCTGACTGCACCAGGCCTTTTCCCTGAGGCTGCTCACACTGTTCTCAAATCGCGTTATTTGGAGAAGGAATAGGGCACACAATTTGGGTAATGAGGTCTTCCAAAGCATCGTGAGAATGGTCTCCTGCCATTCTCCAAACAGTGCACCCTTTCTCACAAGACTTGGGGAAGATGAGAAGGTTTCCGAAGGATCATGAGAATGGGGTGCGCGATTTGAAAAGGAATGGCACAAGCGGCTTGAAGAATGGCACAAGGGGCCTTGGGAAGAAGGTTTGGCGTGCCAGCAGCTGCCTCACATACAGTAGGGTTAGGCCAGGCGTGCCTGGTCAGCTGGGTGCAGCAGAGCCTGTGAAGCGCAGGACAGTGGGGGCAACTGGGGCTTTGCATAATGGTGCTGGGGTGGCTGGCCATGGTGTGGGGCTTGAAGCGGTATTTTTCAGTGGCAGTGGTGGCATTGGGGTGAAATGGAGACCTGGGATGGTGGTGGCAGCAGTGGCAGCTGCCTGACACTGCTGAAGGCCCCAGACCTCTACTTCAGCCCCAGCCCCGGCGCTGCCACAAATGAATGCCGCTTCACAGGGTGGCCAAAAGGGCAGAGATTGGGGGGAGAGACAGGCAGGTGGGGGGAGTTGCAGTGCCTCTGCGGTTGTAAGTGTGGGCGGGCTGCCAAGCACCTGAACCTTGATCACGTGACCATGAGGCACTGCAATGGCTGTAACTTCAGGCATGGGTCGTAAGTCCATTTTTGCAGCAATGTCGTAATTTCAAACAGTTGCTAAACAAATGATTGTTAAGCAAGGACTACCTGTATGTGTGAAATTTACTTGTGGTAGTAATAACAAATTTCTGGGATGAATATAATACTCAGAGGCAAATTGTTGCTTAATCTTATCCACATAAAACTGAAGATCAAATTAAGTACGCTCCCACACCATTTGCTTAGTGCTCCAGATCCTTAGAGTTATCCAGTATTATTCCTTCAATACAGATGTGGGCTGGGGAGGAAAGCAAAGAATGTGAACAAGAGATAGTTGCAGCTTGTTATGACCCTCTCACAGATGAATCTTCATCCTTGGAAGAGGAGGAACAAGGGAGTATACAGGATGATTTTAATCCAGTATTTCACACACGGTCAAACTATGGCCCACATGCCATAGGGCTCCCAAGGAGTTTTTCTGTGGCCCTTGGAATGCCTCAAATTGCACATCTGAAAAAGCAGAAGTGCAATATCTCCTTTTTTTCTAGTAGAAAGAAAACAAAGTATGTGGGTTACACTTGTCTGAATAATTGGTTAAACTGAGAATATGCAAGTGAGTCATCAGAGGCAAAAGGAAGTTAAAATATTCCTCATTTTGTATCCACCTTCCCTGGGCAAAACAGTGGTGGGGTATCTGTAGGAGAGAAGTGGTTAAAGTGGGGATATCTGACTAAAAAGGTTTCACTGCAATCCTTTCTTACCAACCTTTATCCACTGGCCCAAGTGAAGTAGGAAAAAGAAATGGAAGGAATCACCTTAAGCTCTGCCCCTTATCCCACTCCCAACATCCACATATTTCATCTGACTCCTTGCAAAATGCCTCTTTCAAAATATCAGACAGAAATGGTTGACTGGGAATTCTGTATTTGCTATTAAATATCTACTTCCAGCTACAGTGGACAACAGAATGTGTGATTGAGGCTAGCTTATCTCTACCCAAAATTTCTGGAATAATCTCAAACATTGATATAAAATATTCTTGAAATTACTATACTTTATTTATGGCAATGTCACCCAGTTAAATGAAATACTTATTTAATAATTAAAGAAAAGCAATTCTCACCTCTAAATAAGTCAGCAGAAGTGTTACATTTTCATGTTGCTTAATGAAAATTTCAGTAAACTGACTTCCAAAATCTTCCGTTTGTTTCTGTGAATTTTCTTCTGTAATGTTAAAGACCAGATACACTACAGTTTAGAACTCTGGACAAGTACAATTTGCAGTAAATATAATGAAGATATGAAAAGGTGAACTTAAGTTGAGCAATATAAGCTATCACCTATTATATGTACATTACATGTTATATAAGAATATTTCATGTAGTAGTAAATGCTAAAGTAAAACAAAATTGATGAAACAGTAAGAATGAACAAGTTTTGATACAAACATTATATGTATTCCTAATCCACCCTTTCTAAAAAACATTTATATTATATAAACATTCAAAAATATAACAATGCTCTACCTAAGTATCTGTAGTAAAGCAATATGATATGGTGGCATTAGTCTATTCATATTCAGAAAAAGATACTTTAAGTTGAATTTCACAAACAGGAATCTTGTAAGCAAAGAGCATTTTCATCTTATAATATTTTTTTAAGTTCAAAAGCCTCTTCCTAAACAAACCATTTCTTGAACCAGTTGTATTGCACAACTTCTGGCAAGTTTCCAATCTCCTTTTTCAGGGGGAAGATTCTGAAGGTGGTGGTGGAGTGGTAGTTATAGAGAATCCTGGATGAACAAAGCTTTAGGCTTTAGTTATATGACAGAAACAGCATTAGATATGCATATGGATGAGGGCAATGTAGCCCTCCTGGGTCCTTTTGGACTCCTCAGCAGCGTTTGATATCATCAACCATGGTATCCTTCTGGACTGCCTGTGATGGTTGGTGGCATTGTCTTATAGTGGTTTGACTCCTTCTACTTCCAGCTAGTAGGGGGCGGGGGAGCCCCTAAGCCCTTGGCCTCTCTTGTAGGGTGCCACAGGTTTTGTTTGTCAATAACTATATGAAACTGCTGGGAGAGGTTGTCCATTAGTTTGGGATAGGGTGATAATTGCAGATGTAGAAGAGACCTGTTATGCATCTCCAACCTGGGCCAAGCAGGAGAGTGCCTGATGCCTGTGAGGGACTGGATGGGATGAAATAAGATAAAACTGAATCCTACTGAGATGGAGTTATGTTTTTTATAAATATAACACGGCTCTTTGTTCTTTCCAATGATGCCTCTAGAGTCTAGGTAGAGTAGCACTGCTCTCCCAAAGGAGAGATCTGCAACATGGGAATTTTCTCAGATGTATGTTTTTTTTCTGTATTGGTAGGTGGTAGTTGTGACCAGGGAGGCCTTTGCCTAGCTTCTGATAGTGTACTAGTTACAGTTCTTTTTCGAGCAGGAGACCCAGCAATACTGACTTCATCACTGCATGATTGACTTACTGTAACTCTACTTCAGGCCTTGAAGACTATCTAGAAACGGCAGTTTGTTCAGAAACTATTAAGTCTGCTTGCTGGTAAGTGACAGCTGTTACAGCAGGATAACGCCTGTACTGTAGATACTATACTGTATATTATACAGTAGGTTTCAAAATAAAATTCAATGTCTTGGTTATTTATTTATATATCACATTTATATAGCCACCCATCTCACACAAAGCGACTCTGGGAGGCATACAACAATTGAATAAAATAATGGATAAAAACAATCATTATAAAAGATAAAAAGTGATTATTAAAATGCAAACATTATCAAAAATTTTAAAAATTTAAAATATACAAACACCATGGAGAGAGTAGAATATCAATCATAGTGAAGCCATCTATAAAGCCCTTTAGGACTCATATTCCTTTTATCTGTGGGACTATCTTCTCTAAACTAAATCTGTCCTATGTATTCAAACTGAAATAATGCTTCAGATCCCCATGGGAGACAAGGGGAATGGAAGTCAAAAGCAGGGCTTCTCTGCAGCATCCCTGGCCTTGTGGTATAGTATGCCCTGGGAGGTCAGGATGGCTCCACGTTGCTTGCTTTCAGGAAGGCAGTGAAGATTTTTCACTGTGCATTTGGGGACTAAATGCCATTTGTGGGATTGTTGTTACTCTATATGGTGATTTGTGTTTATTTATATATATTTATATATATATTTCATGTAGTTTTACGGATAGTGTTGTTAATTCTAAGCTTACTTTAATGGTTTTATTATTTTTGTCATGAAGTTGTGTTTTATAATAGATTATTCTGAAATATGATTTTTCTACTTTGAGCCACCCAAAGTCTTTAGATGGGACAGCACATCCATCTTGTGATATATCTGAAATAATTTCCCATTATTTGACTAGCTCTAGATTTCAAATGCTATATACCATACAGAACCCTTGTACAAAATTGCACAATATAGGTATTCTACTAGTTACACAATAGATTACTATTGAGGCCAAATTTTATTCTATATTTATGAATAAACTAATATGAATAAACATTATGGTGTAAATCTCAGTTTTTCTATTTTTAAAGGTTGAATTCTTATTAAGATGTCTCTTGGTTTATAGTCAACAGTAGGGTTTCTTAGACTAGTACTGTTGGTTAAGATAAAAGTTGTAGATACCAATCCACCATTTGGTCTAGCATTTACCTCACAGCAGTTTCCAATGGAAAGTATGTTCCTCAAATGAACACTACCCAAGAGATATGTATGACTTTGCAGCAGGAGAATGGCTTCTTGAGCAAGAATGACTGCAGAAACCTTCAATGAGCATTGTCCAATACACTATGCCAACTTCTATTGGCTGTTCCAGTTGTGAGAATTTAGAACCTATCTCTGGCTAGATCTCTGAATGGTCACTTCATTAATGATGATCTGATGTGCCTCTTATCAATATCAAATCACAGTTTCTCCCACACTGGCTGTTTCCTGTTGAGAAACCCTTGATGGGAAACTAGGCACTTATACAATGCTGGTTACATACTGGCTATAAATCCCTTTTTTCCTTGCCTGACTCTCCTTCTTCAGAACTGAAAAGGCCAAAGTGAAGAGTTTTCCACTCTGAACTTGCATGAATTGCTGCTACTCCTTGCACTCAAGAGATCAGTTTCATTGTAAAAAAAATTTCATTTCAGAATTATGACACTGTGTTACATTAAAAAATCTATGACTCTCTGCTGAGCAAAATGGGTAATATACTTGAGATAGATACCTGTTAACTGTGAAATCTATTTCATAACTATTGAATATATACTCAATAACTACGATATAGACACCCATTAACTATGAAATAAATATGCCACATACTACTGAATATGAAAGTATAGAATCTATCATTATAAAAGTACAAGAATGAAAAAAATGTGCATTTCAGTAACAGTGGTAGTGACAAATAATCCTGAAGTATAAAGCAGGCCACAGAACATCCTCCCTCATCTCCACCTCCAATTTTTCAATGATAAAATGAAGGAGAGCTGTCAACATATTTACTGAAAGATTGGCTCAATGTTTAAAGTAGGTATTTTATTTTTTAAAACAAGTGCACGGCATAGAGGAGGCCTAGTGTGAGAAATGAAGAAAATACTAGAGACATGAATACTGGCTGATCTTATTCTCATATCAGGGAGATTAAATCACATCTGCAAGTCTTATCTATTCACCAAGTCATATTTCTTTCCACTGTTATGCATATTCCAGTGCTTGTTAACTGTCTACAGCAAGGTCCTGTAGTGTGCAACAATTTACCCCTAACAAAGGGCAAAGTAGGAGATGTTGCATAATGCTTGTAGCCACATATACAAGTTTCTGATCCAGTGGAGTACCCCATTTGATCATGTAGATTCTCAGCCTACCAACTGGTATAGAAAAAGATGATCTAGGGCCTTTCCTGTTATACTACAGGGTTACTCTTTTGTGTCAATGTCTGTGCCATCCTCCACAAGGCTTAATTGTGTCTGCCTCAGTTCCATTCCAGCAGAAGTTCTATGATTTAATGCTTTACTGCAGTCCTGGGAGTAAGTTTTATTTTGCTTTGCTTTTTCTTTTACTACTGACCACTAGTCCTTCTCATCGCATTTTATTACACTATCCTAAAAGACAACTGCAGGTACAAGATGTAGTAAACAAGGCTTTAAAGACAATTTGCAGTCTTAAACACTCAGAAAGGCTCTTGGCAGGGGATCATGCTCTATCCCCTAAAAGAAAAATAAAGAAGTCTAGTATAACATGGTTATTTCACAATTTAGACAGCATGGGATCAGATAAACTCAGAAATTGAAGTGTTTCAATATGCTGTACTTCCAATCCCATGGATGGAAGATGATTTGAGTTTCAAAAAATTAAAAATAAAAAAGAGAAGATTATGCAGGAAGACAGCAAGAATTACAGTGAAGAAGTATAAAAATTGGTTGAAAGATGAAAAAAATCTTGTATATTGGCTGCATATTGATTACAGTTCCTAATAAAAACATTTTTGTGTATAACCTTTCTCATGTTAAACTTCATTTTGTTGTCGTGATGGTGGGCATAATATGTATTTGTATCTAAGCAGAAACTACAGTATAATAGCCTTGCTCTGTATTTGAAGGAATAATATCAAAAATATCAATAATATCAATAGTGCAACAGCATTGAATTTTAGCACTAGCCTGGCAAGATACAGTAACTAATAATTTTATGCAGGCTACTGAACTTATGGTGGACAAAGTAGGGAGCATTTTGCCATTCATCTGCAACCCTAGTGGAAGGAAGTTCTTTTCTCTGTTCCAAGCACATACACAGTAGTTTGCTACTGGAGCTCTTACTCCCTCCTCTCTTATGCCTTAATAAGGCTAGTAAAATGTTCTGCAGGCTAGTGATTTTTCTGGACTTATTTACTTACAATCTTACTTTTTTTTTTTTTGTCTGCGCTCAGTCATTACTGACCCTGCAGTGACTGCCTGGACGAATCCTTGCAGTTTTCAAGGCAATTGCTTTTTGGAAGTGGTTTGCCAGAGCCTCCTTCCTAGAGCAGAGCCCAGCTGGCAAGCGCAGGAGGCGGGATTTCCATTGCTTCGCGCCCTTTTCGGGTGAGCGCGGTTTCGCGCTTACCGGCAACTGGTCCCGTCTCTCTGTGCAAAGTGCTGCCAGCATTTTTCCTCCCACCGGAGTGAGAGTACCCATTTATCTACTCACGTAAGTTTTCGACCTGTTGGGTTGACAGGAGCTGGGGAGGAAACAGGAGCTCACCCTGTTAACGCGAAGGCTGGACTCGAACCGCCGAAGCATCAGCCATTTCTGGCCGGCAACTTTCAGCGTCATTAAGCCGCTGCGCCACCGCATCCCCTTAATCTTACATTACATTCACAGAAATTTCATTAAACTTTCCTCAATAAGATGTTCTACAATTCTATTGAACAGAGATGAAGGAATTTCAATTCAACCCTGTTTTAGCTCTTATTAAGCTTATTCCCTGCAACTGGAGCAAACAAACAGCTGTTAATTACAGCCCATCATCGGTTTTTGGAGACCATCTTCTCCAACTTGCTCTACTCCTTCAGATACTATGGGATGGAGCCAAGATGATGGTGCTGTGAAAGAGTTAGGGCAGCATTAGCAACTGCAACTGAAAGCAAAGTGGATACAAGGAAATTTGCATCTTTCCCTTTTAAGATTTGTTTATTTATTCAATTTATATAGCCACCCATCTCAGACCAGTGACTCTGGGTGGCTAACATCAACAAAACATGCAGCTAACAACAATAAAAACAAAGATGTGGCAGCCTAAAAAGCATTTAAATTTTCTTGGTGCTATTCCAATTTTTTTTCCAACATCTGATAATCAAAATTGTTATTAAAACAATCTAATATCCGCATTCCTTAAAAAATACTGAGACAAGTGCTTTGGTTAATCTTTTTAATATTAATAGCTCATAGTATAAATTTAGGAGTTTTCTGAAAAACAAATACACCCTCAAAACGATAACATAAGCAAGCCCTATGTACAGTGGTACCTCAAGATACGAACGTCCCACCTTACGAAAATTTCAAGATACGACCAGCTCCGGCCGCAAAAATTTACCTCGACATGCGAACTCCACCTCAAGCTACGAACCGGATCCGCGGCCATTTGCCCTGCTGCCACGTGGTCGCGGCTTCCTGTCGGCAAGATCGCGGTAGCAAGGAGGCTTGCTCCACGAGGCAAATTTCCCCATAAGGTTCAATGTGTCAGCCGGCTTGCACGGCTAGGAAATTCCCCAGGCGTGCTTTAGTCAGTTTCACCACTCGAGCGCTAGCGCAGAAAGAGGATGTGCTAATGAAAGGGCCACCTGGCGCCTCTTCACTAATCTGTTAACGCCAGAGGACAAAGGAAAGAGCTGCGGAATTGAAGAAGAGCAATTAGCCTGCGCGCGGGAAAGCTCCCGGCTGTGTGCACGACAAAAGCCCAAGGAAAGCAATGACTACGCCAAGGGCTATGGACAAAGGAAAGATTTGAGGAAGAGGAATCAGCGCGGGGAGGCGACAAAAACCTTTCCCCCGCGCTCATTAGCACTTCCTCTTTCTGCACTAGGGCTTGAGTGGTGAAACTGACTAAAGCGCGGCTGACACATTGAACCTTATGGGGAAATTTGCCTCGTGGAGCGACCAAATTCGGAGGGCAGATTAGCCGTATTTACATTGAACCTTATGGGGAAATTTGCCTCGTGGTGCGACCAAATTCGGAGGGCGGAACGGATTAACCGTATTTACATTGAACCCTATGGGAAAATTTGCTTCAGGATATGACCAATTCGACTTGCGATCAGAGTCACGGAACGGATTAAATCCGTATCTTGAGGTACCACTGTATATATAATGAATAAATATGCTATTAACCATATTATACTGTTTCTTAAATCCTTAGTAGAGTATTAGAACAGAGGTTTCTGAAGATTAGCTGCTTGATAAATCAAGACAGGAATCACATATAACGTTAAGTAGAAAATAATCTCTATGAAAGTACATGAAGTAAAGCATGCTGATGGATCCAACACTGTTTAAAAAGGACACTGCAAAGAAGTCAATTTGCTCCTATAGATTCTTCAAGGAATAATGCCTTTAGTAATTATTTCTAAACAGCATAATGACTGAAAGCTCTTTGAGTAAGTAATTAAAAATATTCCAGGAATTTTACTTCAATATCTAATATCAACTATATTTCTTTCCAATAATAACTGGAAAGATTACATGGCTCCCCTTGACATGAAGAGGACCAAAGCAGTTTTAAGTCTGTGTCAGACATTTGTGTGGATGTAAGAAAAGTGCTAAAACTAACACAATTTTTTAATGTATAGTATCCTTTTTTCAAACTGGTAAGTGTTGTGAATAATTAATACTTAGAACTACAACTAAAATACATCATGCTAATATATACTCAGTTTCTTTTACCTTCAGAATCATCTGTAAAAGCAGAGAAAGAAAGAGAAAGTTTTAAAAAAATAAAGCAATTTTCTATTTAATACTGCAAAGAAGTGCAATTAATTTTATAAAACTGATTTTGAAAGGAAGAATCCAGATTGATACTAAAAAAAAGAGATTTACTCCTCCTCTTCTAGTTAGAAGGTAAGGTTTAAGATTTTTTCCTGTGGATCAAGCCCCTTCCTTCAGACACATACATTGACTTCAGTTGAGCATATTGCAACTTCTTTATTGGATAATTTGGAAATGGAAGAACAATGAAAAACACTATAATCCTTGGTCACTTGAATAACTGCCTTTCAGTGGATGGGACTGTCAGGTGCCCCTTTCAGTGACCATGAAAAGCATTAAGTAATTAAATCCAAGTATCATTCTTGGTCCCCAAAGACGGAACTGAAAGAACAAGGCACTACACTACACTAGTATGTCCAGGGAGGGTCAGTTCAAGGTTAACACATCTTCAGTATTGATCTGTGGAGCCTCACTTGGTACTGTGGAGCCTCAGTACCTTACAAATAAGAAATAATTCCCACTGTTAGAAGAATTCCCAGATGTAGCTGGCACTCTGACCAGGTATACTACCACAGCAATACACTCTCTGACACTTGCTGATGGTGAATCCTCAAGTTTCTATGTGACGGATAGACCATTGGCCCAATGCCTACTTAATATATGCTTGCGGTATATTCTAAGGGCTCCATGCACATCCAGCTTGTGCCAGGTTTGTTCTCTAGGGTGGGAAGGGTCTAGACAGAAACAGGGGAGTACAATCCCTTGAGCTCAGTGGAATTTGGAACTGACATTGGGCGTGAAGCAGGGGTCTGGTCTTAGCACCACCTTATCTTGATATGTACAGATTTCCTCAGAGAGAGAGCCCCTCATTCTCTCATAGCTGATAATATGGCTACCAAAAAAACCTGTCTTCCAGGTGAATATGCTATTGGGAGTCTGCCTAATAGGTTTGATAGCAGCAAAGCCCTAAGAACCAATCGTAAGTTTCAGGAGGAGTGGTGAATGACTGGGAGAGAGAAGATGCTGGCACTCTGAGGAAGGGATGCCCTTCACCCAACTAGGAGGACAGAGCCCAAAGTGACAACCCACTGACATAATACATTAGCTGCTAGCCTTTGTCAAGCCCCACACAGGTGGCAACCCCAAGATAAGCAGGATAAAAACATAATATTGAAAACTGTAAAAGTTAGTTCTCAGGCAGACTTATAGCAAACCAATTAAGGCAGGATTTCTGGGCTGTATTGCCTCTTCTGACACTCACTGAACTCCTTTCCCTCCCCCACTGGTTCCTATACTCTCTCATAGCCCTCACTCTTTGGACCCATTTGTAGGAATCCCAGTAGTTCCAGGACTGCTGCTGCTGGTGCCACAACTCTGTCTTCTGTGCTACCAAAGGCATGCCAGTCAATTAATAGATATTGGTGATGGCTAGGTATCTAGAGACAAAGATGGTTTCCACTATGGGAGGCTGGAATTCATCAGATGTTCCTGTTCAACTTCCAAGTACAAAACCATGAGTAGAACTGGGTCTTCAGATGGAATGTCCAGACATTTCTGGAATGCCACAGAGATACTCTGCTATCTCCACAAGGATGGAAAACCATAGATTTCTGGGAAGAAGGGAATGATTAACATCAACTGTGCCTTCAGCACCTCCACCTTGTGTGCTACTTTTGGATAGCAGTGTTATCAACAAGAAAGCATAAGAGCAGCCCCTGCAGTCACAGTGATACCACAGTATTGTATCTATGATACCCTATGCGTTGCTAACTTTTATTATCTGGTTTTGGACTGTAATAAAATATACTTTTGATGGTAACCCTATGTTTTGTTATTTTAAAACCAGAAGAATCTCTGTTGTCTTGAGGATGAACTCTTGAGACAGGAAAGGTTTCTTTTCCTTTGGATTGATATTGACTCCCAGATGTAGGATTTGCTACAAAGGCATTCCCCCAATATATGAAAGACAGCACATTTGAGCAATTTACTTTGTTTCTTATTGGGCCTATTTAATAAAACAACAGGTTCAATTCCAATCCTTGCCCTCATCATAGTAGATCCTTTTATGCTTAATCTTTGAGATTGCTTTCTCTGACATGAAAGGATTTTTAAAACAGCAAAAGGGTATTTAAAGCTGGCAGCTTTAAGTAAGATAGAATGAAACACCTTAAATGTGGTGTTAGTAAATAAAATAGTTCGAAACTAGAGTGAAATGAGAATCTTTAACTTTAGAAATTCCAACTTAATTACTTCATTTATTTTGACTTATTATACTCATTCAAACTGGTTTCTGTGACTACTGTCCTTAAGTGCACACTTCTGGAATTTAAAACAATGTTTTATGTATATATTCATTCATTCAGATGCTACCCATCTCACTCTCATGACTCTGGGTAGCTAACAGTACATTAAAAACTAAACATGCAAATCTAAAACAAAGATTAAGAAAGACTATAACAAAATTATTTCTGCAAGAGGAAAGAGATACTGGATTAGCTTGGATGCAACTCTAAACTATGATCTAGAATTACTTGAATATGCCTTCATAAGCACTGGCCATCCACACTCTCATCTTTTCTCGCTTCTTTGTAGCCGCACTGGAGAAGGTTAGAAGGATTCAGTACATCCCCATCCAGTAATTTGTTTACAGAAGATGGGGGGTGGGGGAGAAACCAAATCCTGGATTACAACTTATTTTTTCTGAAATAGTCATAGTATCTTGGGTTTATATATAATAAGTAACTTTTATCAGCTTAAAACTGAATTTATATACATCATAACTCCTGTGGCCATTACATGGTATAACAGAAGGTGACAGCAACTGAGCCAAAATTTCATGCAGCCTTGCATAACCAAAGCAGACCACTGTAATATTTAAAAATTATTTCACTAAATTAAATAAAATTAAGTAAATCTATCTGTTAAGGACATATTATTTTTAAAAATCAAGTGCATACCTTGTTCTTCCTCTTCCAAATCATTGGACATGATATTGTAGAGGGTATCCAAAGCATAGCCAATTATTTCAGAATCTGAACTATGAATAAAAGGATAATCTCTCATTGAATAAACTGCATATAACATCAATGGGTTGCAAATATTTGTTCATTAGAATAATCATAATCTCTGGTGTCAGTTTAAGGACCTTTTATTGCAAAGTCCCCAATACAAAATAAGGAACATGTCCAGGAATTGTGCCAGTCTTCTCTACTACTACAGGTAGTCCTCGCTTACCAACCACAGTTGGGATTGGCAATTCTGTCGCTAAGCAACACGGTTGTAAATGGAAAAATCACATGATTGTGCCTGACTTATGACAGCAGTTTGGCAGTTCTGGCTGTGGTCATTAAGCGAATCACCTGTGGTCGTTAAGCATGATGTCATGTGATTGTGACTTGCTACCTCCCCGTTGACTTTGCTTGTTGGAAGCCAGCTGTGAAGGTTGCAAATGGCAATCACTTGTGACCACAGGATGCTGCAATAATCGTAAATGCGCACTGGTTGCCAAATGCCCAAATCACAATCATGTGACCACGGAGACGCTGCAATGGCCACAACTTCAAGGACCAGTTGTAAGTCTCATTATTCAGTGCTGTCATAACATTGAACGATCACTGAATGAGTGGTTGGAAAGTGAGGACAACTTGTACTATGCATTTCAGATCAATTTTGTTACACAAGTAATTTGTTAATAACATTGATAATTTCTGAAGCTTCTTGGATTTGCTAAAATAGAATGAGATATAACACCCCATTATTGCAGAAAACACTGATTGGACGGATATTGATAAATTTGCTTCTCATTAATACATTACTTACATTTTAGTCCGACTTCAACTGCAGCATTTATTACAGGAAAATCCTATTTGCATATTTTAAAATGATCTGGCAGATCTTACCGGTCTGTCTGGAGAACATGTAAAAGATGAGACATAGCTTGAATCCCCACTTCCAGGCGATATTTCTGTCAAAGTCAAGAACAGAGCAAAGAATTAAAACAAAGTTACCAAGTCCTACTGAAAATACTTTAGGTACCATATGCAAACTAAGCTTTATTTAAGGAACAATACATACATACCTTTGAAAGAGATTTAAGGGCACGTACAGCATCCCTACGATCATCAAGTAAGGTGGAGGATGCTACTCTGTCACATAACTTTTGAATCTGTAACAGGAATAAAATAATTATAAAGGGTTTCAAAAACTAGGGTTCCAGGATGCTGAAATTCAAGGGCAGCTACAGCTCAGAAGAACAGTTTCTCTATAAAAAGAATATGAATTCTTCACCTAAATCCATGTGCAAAGCTACAAAGCAGTATGCCTGATTTTGACTCAGTGTGTTGTGCGAACCTATCCAATTGTTTCTTTGATAAAAATGGTTCAACCACAATTTAATGCAATTAAAATTAATAACGTGTTCTTAATTTACATGTATGAGGAATTTCATCTTTACTGCACACAAACAATTAAAAATTTATGTCAATTGAAAATATAACATAGATCAAAATCCAGGGAATTCAAATAGGACTGAAAAGCTGTTGGAAAACTGAGGTAACTCAGTTCCAACTCATGCAGAAGTTATTACTATGTCTCTCATGTGTTTATCTTAGTTTGACTGCAGTTATCAATTTTTTAATCATTTATCTTCAGAGTCTTCAATTTAACCTCCTTCAGCTCTCACCAGCCTTCATACTGGAGGAGGAGGAGGAGGAGGTGGCAGCAGCGGCGGCAGCAGTTTTAATATATTTTAGAGTTTTTAAAATGTATTTTAGAAAAGTTGGTATGCTGCAAAACAAAATGCCAGCCTCCAGGGCCACTTTGATTTCAATAATGTATCTGAGTCCCATGTGAATTTCAAGTACATTCTTGAACAATAAAAATGGCAGGATACTGCAGCCAAGTGCTTTGTTTTGAAGATTGCACAGCTGTGTAGAAAAGAAAAAAGGCTGAAGTAGAGGGGCAGAGAACATCATGAGAATCTAGAAGTCATGAAAGGGGCATTTTGGTGAAGAAAGGAGAAGCATTATTTATCTGTTTTAGTTAAATGTGTGCATTTGTTTCTTCTTTTTGAAGAGTATAGCATGTATTTTGCCTTGAGCAGAAGATCTTTTCTTTTGAATTTGTGTATACTGTATAAGAGTGTTGTCTCTGAGAGTCTCACTGAGCATAGTTTGTCTTCTGTGAACTAAATATTTTTTGCTTCTTATAAATTAAATATGTGCTTTGTCATTTCAGACAAATCCAACTCCTGATCACCTCTGAGTCTTCATAAGCTGTGAAATGGATATGGGGGATGAAAACTGGGGTACAAAATACTGGTTTCAGCTCAGGTCCTTGTTACCTGTGAACAACCTACTGCAGGTGGAATCTGTCTTTGCAATAGATGCTACTTGGAAGGGAGACCCTGTGGGTTCCCATACTCTGAGAAAGATGGCCTTCTCAATAGCAGTTCCCTCACTCAGGAACAGCTTGCCCCCATAACAGTTTTACCCCCTTAACATTTAGGAAGGCAGAAAACTATTCTTCTGTAGAAGCTTTAGTGAAGAAAATCTAATTAGCAGAAACATCTACAGTATGCTTAGAACATAAGCAGAATGCTGTTTCTTCCTAGGATGTAGCAATATGATCAAAGATCACAAAATATTATCTTCTACTCGACAATGGTACTGAGTTAATTTCCTGGTAATCCTGTGTGGGAACAAAACTCTTAAATTGATAGACCAACTGAGAGAAATGCTTCCCCCTTTTTTTTCAATTTTTTATCATGTTTGAAATCCAGATACAAAAAGCAAAAAAGCTTAAATAACAAAAATTTATACAGTACTCTATTATCTCTTTGTAATTTACTCTAAATAAAAAGGCTCTTTGTATTCTTTTTCATGTATACATTAGAATTCAGCTAGAAGTAATTTACACATTTTCTAGTAGTAGTATCTCAGTATTCTTCAAAATGTTTTCAAAATTACTGAGCATTAGAGTATATATTGTATGTTCCTTTTGTCTGTAAAGGTTGCTTTAATCAATTCTGCAGTGCAGAATAGTCTAGAAAGATCAACTTGAATATAAATACAAATATTAAAATATAAGAGAATTGCATTAAAAGGCAGGATGCAGGAAAAAAAATTAAAAGCTCATCCTTTTGGGAAGATGTGTTCTCTGATTAGTTCATATGTTTTACTACTTGTGGAGTGCGCACTTCATCTTCTACCTTAGCTATAATTTTAGAGGATTATTTATTTATAGCAACTTGTTTAAGTTATCCCAAAGTAGAGTAAAATAGTATTTATTACAGACATGGGAAGACTTTAGAATTGCAGAATCTAATATGTTTTAAAAATCAGAATCCAGGGGTTCCACTAGAGAATCAATAGAGGCACTATGGTTGAAACATAATGGTACCTCATGGAGCAGTAGGTTACCTACTGAAATTATACTCAAATATCTGCACCAATCTCTATTTAAGTTGCTATATCAGGGAACTTAACGTAGCAGGGTGGGAATTTTTTGTTGTTGTTGCTGCTGCTGTTAAAACAACAGCAATTCAGAAATGACTAATTTTTTTTGCAGATAATCCAGTCAACTACCAACAGAACCTAGTATCATGTTATCACCCCAAATCATAATACTGCCACTTGTTTCTGAAAACAAAACATGAGGTATTATTGAAGACACTATACAAAGCATACCAACTGTGAGGAAAATGTGGGAGGTAATTTGTTAGTGCTGTCTCCTCTAAGTCAAACTCAACTCCCAGTGACATATCTATTTTGTTAGCAACAATACAGATGTGGTTTGGCATTACCTTATTTCAGGATGTTTTTATTATTCCAGTTTAATCTATAGCCCTCATACATCTTGGTGGTCTTCTATCAGGTACTAACTAGGTCTGACTTTGCTGAGATTTTTTTTTAGGTCAGTCAAGTTTGGCTAGGTGCTACCATCTAGCTGGGCACAGTAAAGGAGCATAAGGGTAAGAAAGATACAAAATGTTTGAATACATGTTTCACATTACTTTTTCAGGTCTTATTGACAATACCTATAAATTCAAGAATTTTTGCACAGAAATGTATACTACAATATTTTTTTTAAAAGCTCACTAAATAATGACTTTGTATTTATAATTTGTCAATATGGGAACACAAGACAGAATGAAAATAAAATTCCTTCTCAGGAACAACTATAATAATACAAGTCCTCCCTTGTGCTCACTCTGCTGAAATGATACTAGATAAAAGAAAGACACAGCAGAGCCAGAGGCCATTTATGTTTGAGTGACTGCAGGCAGCACTGGCCCTCAGCTCGCAGGAGCCAAGGTGGCAAATTAAGCAAATGAATGGAAATGGCTGAAATTAAGCCTCTCCGCTCATTGTCTTTAAAGATATACTTACTATACTAAATACAATATTAACGCAGCCTATATCACCCCAGACAGTGCTTCATTGCGATACATTTTGTTTACGTGGACACAGCCTCCTTTACACATTATATAAAGAAACATGTACAACAGACGGGTAACCTCGGAGGTATCGCTACCCTCACGCCTCTGTCAAAGCTCCACTCGGCGGCGGCATAAGCAGCGAAAAGGCCACGCGATGTGCCAAGGGGCACAACGTGAGTCTGTAAAGCAGGGCTTTTGCCAGGAAGAGGGTCTCACGAGCTGCCGTGCAGAGGAAGAGTCGTAAACCAGGACTTTCTTCACCAGACCGCCCAACTTACCGTCTCAGCTCCGGACGGCTGAGGTCCAGCGCTCTGGCCGCCCATGACACCCCGTAAGAAGTTCATCTTGTCTCCGCGGCCTCCTCTCCGAGCGCTCCTTAGGCCGCGACTCCCCACTAGGGCCCCGTCAACTCCCGTCAGCACTAACTTCAATGCGCCTGCGCCAAGACGTGGCACAACAGTAGTCACCATAGAGATAGAAACCAATAGCTTTCAGACAGAACTTCCGTTTTCAGTAGATCTTTTCATCTTTTTTCCCGTGGGACGTCGCATGCCGTAGAACGCAGCCCGGGGTTTTAGCGCAACTCCGAAGAGGCAGCCCGTGTGTTCTGTAAAACAAAAGATTCGGCTTTTATGTTGTTTCGTCATTTTAGATATTCTACATTTAAAACGCAATCAAATCAATGGAAAGCAAAGCGTTTGTTGCCATTGAACTGAACTCTGTATTTGACTAGAAAGGAAAGTAATGAAGAGTGAACTTTCTTGTAATCTGAGGGATATCTTTAATAACGATCTGGCTATAGAAATTCAAAGTAGCCTCAGCTTCACATCTTAATTTGTTAATAGTGGGCTATTCTTAAAACGGTTGCCCTAAAACATTGAGGTGACGCTCCATGTGCAGAATGGGAGACAAATGCTCCACGTTTTTAAAAGTTAAAAACTAAAACAATAAACTCTGAGGTTCAGTCTCTGAACACGCCACCGTGTCTTAGATTGCTCCCATTAATCTTGGTGGGCAATTCGCAGGAAAGGAAAAATGGCTTCCAGCACATAGAGACGAATGCTATCAATTTTAGTGTCCATGAAAAAAAATGTGAAAAAATATTTGTAAATGTTGTGAGACAGTTGAAGAATGGTGAGGCTGCAGCAGTAGACGGTGTAACTGAAAGAACACTACAATATAGATAAAGTTAGTTTATAGAATGTGAATATGCAGATCAATGATGCCATAGTGTTGACTAAGAACCCATATTTGCAGTTAATGTTAGACTATATGAGGGAAGAAGAATATGGACCTGGGAATTAATATATGGAAGATCAAGGCAGTTGCATTTGACAGGGATAATGAACACTTGTAAGTTATACAGAAATGATGAAAACTTACCAAGTAAATGACTTTGTATTCATCAATAGAATGTTTACCAAAGAAATGTTTTAGATATGTTAATATTGATAGTAGATACTGAATAGAATGTAGTTTGTTGAAATAAATGGGTGTGTATAAATGTGTGCTTCTGTCTACTTTGTTATTTGCAGTTGAAAGTTGGATATATCAGTAGAAACATTAAGCTGAATGAAGTGGAAATAGATTACTTGGGAAGTGTGAATGTGGTAAAGCAAGAAGAGCAAGAATAAATGGATGCTGAAGGAATGTGAAGGAATGAATCATAAGTGAATATATGAAGGGAAAATGCATGGGTTCAGAGGAAGGGGAAACTAACAAATAATGATTGGCTAGAGGTGAGAGTTTTAAAGACAAAAGGTGGTGCATGAAGTAGTAAATGGATGACTGTGATGGAAGTAAAGAGGAGTTGCAAGGAAAAAAATGGGGAAAGCGAGAAAACACTATTTTTAAGCTTGAAAATTGAATAGGACAATTGAGTAGAAGCAGCCTTTACAGTGTAGAAGACAGAAAATATAATGTTAAAAATCAAACAGCTAAGTACAATTTTAGGCTGCCTCCATAGTTGACTAACAACGAGACAAAGGCTGCTTCATGTGATGTCCTCTAAAAGTGGCTAATGGGATATTTTTGTGCCACAGTTAATGGGTGTCCTATGCAAGTCTTGGACTAGTGCAGACAGAAAGCACAGCAGTTAAACCTGACAGCTTTTATTGGTGTGTTGTAAATCTTAAGCTAAAGATAAGGTCTGGCTATTTAGAGGGAAAGATCCACAAAGGTTTGGAGAGTTACTTCCCTCATAATTATGCCAGTGCTACAATCTGCTAGCCAGGAGAATTTGGAGACAGGAATGGTGAAAGAGTATTTTAATGTAGTTTGTACGTTGAGCATCAGAGAGTTCCACAGAAGCCAATCCAAAAGTCAACTGAAGTCCCATCTCAGGGCAGGCAGCAGGGAAACTTAGAGGATGGTGTCACAGGAACAGTCAGGAAGCAGGCAAGTTGTTTCCAACAAGGAGGGGGGTCTGGAGCTGCTTGAATATATCCAGATTCCTTGGTTGTAGGAAGAGTTAATGAGAGGAGTTAAAGCTACTTCCTCTTCAGGTGCTATGCCACCTCCACTGCTCAGTTCTCCTTAGCTGACAGTAAGATTTAGGGCTTGGTACCCTCCCAAGATCAGTCTCTGAATCAGCAGCTACCTGCGCTGAAGTTATCATTATTACTCACAGACAGCTGACAACCTGTTGCCCTCTGAACTTCAGGCTGAGAGTCCACCTGGTTCTTCGTTTTATCCTAAGAATCAGAGGAGTTAAAAGAGTAACACATGGACATGAGGATGAGCCCTTGGATAGGTGCTCAGTAAAATCATTGTGGTATAGCTGCAAAAATCCAAATGAACTCTGGATGGCAGCAAAAAGGAAAGAGACAGGGAGAGAGAAAAAAATGAAAATGGTAGCTAGCTTTGGGTGGAGAGGCAAATCTCACTCTCCCTGCTGCTTTTACTCATTTTTCCCAAGCTGAATGCTGAAAAATTTGGGCTGGAGGGTGGGAATATTTCTATAAAGGATCCATATCTGCCCCTACAAAGATTGCTTTGCAAAGCTGTATTTCAAACAGTATGTTTCCTCCTCACCCTGTTGTGTCCCCACTATGACACACACACACGGACATACAATCATTTTTTCATTTCAGCTTGGGTGAAACAGACCAGGGCAACACACAGAGGGCTGCCATGTGACCTCTTTCTTTGCCCACTAGAGTCCAGGTAGCTTTGATCTGTGCTTGGTGGGGCCAACCCAGTAAGCAGGCTTCTATGGCAGTCCCCTGGGAGAAAGACTTCCCTTCCAGGTGTGTGACTCACTCCATCCTGCATGTCCCTAAAAACTCCTCTAGTACACCTGCAAACTCAACCATGCCATAAAATTAAAGGTTACCTTCTGTAATGACACTCATGAATCTGATCTATTTTAGGGAATACTATACCCTTAAAATAATAATTATGCTCCTTAAACTATGGCAGAGTCTTTTGAAGTAGGTGGCTACCATAAATAATAACAATAATAATAGCATTTTTTTTTCAAATACTACAGGTTTCCTTAACTAGGAAAACTCTAAATTCATGGCAAAATATTTATATTTGTATTAAAAATAAAAGGCCAAGTATAAATAAAAAATGATTGCATCTTAAAATCTTGAAAGGGAGAATAGGCATTTCCCAATATAATATATAGCTGTTCAGCTGAAAAGCACTGTTCCCATGCATAGAAGAATACATTTTAAAAAGGGTAGAGACCAAAGAATCCCTTTATATATTTAAGATTTGGATGTAATCTCATGTAATAAAAAACATATTTTAAATGGCCTGAAGAGAATCTATACAATCTTTTTTATTTTATTGAAATCTGTCTAGGTAGATTCTGTTCATCTAACCTAGATGTCCAGGAAGTGTCTGCTTTAAGTCCCCTCCTTATGCATGATAGGAAGGGGCCCAGAAATGAAAAGAGATTAGTATTCCAAATTATTAGAAATAATTTTAATGGAAAAGTTACAGATATAATACATACAATTAAATATATACTGTAATGTATATCATCTCTTTTAACCTAATTTGGAAAGACATCATTTTGCTAGAAATTCAGAATCAGTTAAAAGGCATTTGTCTCAGTGATAATGCAGATTTTCTAGAGTGAAGATGATTGAAGGGTAGGATTTAAAAAGTATTGTGAAACTGTTATGTATTATACAATATGCTTTTTTTATTTAATAATTTGAAGCTCCTGATTATTTTTATTTCAGTGTGTTCATTGTTAATGGTCTAGTTGTTATGTTTGTATTAATGAAAAAAAAAAAAGTCAGAGAGGACAGATGGTGAATGTGTTCTTGCAGAGTGACAAACTGGTAAAAAGAGTTATCTACCCCTAAGTAAAGGCTGTCACCTGTAACTTTTGTAAATTCCTTTTATTACATGCTCCTGAAAAAATGGATACTTGAGAGTTGCTTATTACTAGTAACAAAGAATCCTTTAAGATTAATAAACCACTGACTTTTATTTATACATACTTAATTCCCTTGTAGAATTCTTTGCACTGAATACCAGCTGGGTTAAAAAAAATTACTAGATAAAGAAGATAAACCAATGAAGCAACTACCAGTCATGGTAATTATCACATCAATTGATGTAGAAGAGAAGCATGAAATGCTATTATGTTCATATCCTGTTGTGTTTGCCCATTGGCATCAAATTGGACAATGTGGTGACAAAATGTTGGATTAGATATGCCTTTGGTTTAATTCAGCATAGCACTCAGAGATTTTATTCTTAAAACATCATTCATCTATTTATTAACATCTCTTAAAATACATTTGTTTCTGGACTGCTGTGTTTTGTTCTGATATGATTCTGGATATAATTGGAGTTATAAAATTGCAATATTGGACGAGTTTCAGCTCTAAAATGCTGTAACCTCTGTTTTTGTATTTATAAAATATTCAGTTTTGATTTTGTATCTACAGTACTTTGACTTCTCTTTTTCTTTCTCAGATACTTGGATAATAAACAGAATGTTGGGGCTAGTGGAATTCAGGATATGATTTTTTTCAGAGCACTACAAAGGTAGAGATCTTCAAATAGTTGATTAAAATTATAGTTTCTACAGTAATTCCTTTCTGCCTGTCCAGATATGAAAAATTCTCATCGGAACCGGAAGTGAGGTTTGTGCGGAGCTTCTTTTTTTTTAAAAGATGTCTCTTGGGGGAAGGGAATCACAGAAGCCGTTCTCAGAGGACGTCACAGCTCGGAGCCTCTTCTGATTGCCTGCAGCTGAGATAGTGGAATTCTTGTTTCTGGAAAATAGCGGAGGAAGGAGCTCATAAAGATAGATGAACAAGCAGCGCGAGAGACCACCAGAACTTCCGGTCCAAGTTGAAAGCTGCTACTGGCCCGTTAACTTAAAAAAGTCTGGTACTGTATCTTTTGCTTCCACTCGAGTGGCCTCTGTTGTGACCTCGACCCCGCCCACATCTGGCCGCTTCTCGATTCTGCGCGCACCGCGCGCTCTTCCCTCCACATCGAGCGCGCGGTAGAGACATCCGGTTCCGCCCCGAATCACTGTGAGGGAGGGACGCACAGCATCAGTCGCTCCTCCCCGTGCCTTTGCCTGGGAGCGAACCGGACCCTGAGATCGAAGAGAGTGTCTAGGTGGGTAACGGAGTAAGATAGGATGAGAAGGCCCCTCCCGGGAGGAGGTGACTGCTTTTCCTTTCAGGGTATCGGGCTGGTATGTCTACAGCTCAGAGAAGGTTCTCTGCAGGGGCGCTTTTCGTTAGAGAAAACAGGGATGTTGGGGGGGGGTGGGGGAGCTGCTGTCAATAGCACGCAGGCCGACTTCGTGGTCTAAGGAATTTAGAAAAAGGCTTCCCTTACTCTTTTTCCTGAAAAAGGTCATGAAGGAGAAAATAGAAATTCAAAGCTCTTTAGGTAGCTTGTAACGTATCTAGAGCTGGCCTTTGAAAGCCATCAGAGCGTATGTAGCCTAAGAATACATACATGTACACACAGATAGACCCTTTACTAAATCTTATAATGGAACATCTTGTAATCATGGGAACACCCCTGTAAGGTAGATCAGTACTGGATAATACTGTGAATGTCTTCCTGGTTGGTAGCTGCTGACCAGTATGCTATGCCAACTCTCATTTCACAGACTAAACAGGGATATTATGTGCTAATATTCCTAGTTGTACAGCTAGGGTTGCTTTCTGAGCATGTTACTATATGTGCTCAAGCACACATCACTTGAAGACTTTTTTCTTCCTCTACAACTGTGGTAGTTTAGTGAGCAAAAGAACTGATCCTGCACTTGATGTAGAAACAAAACAGGATGGTCTGCTTAAAAAAAAAATCCCATTTTAGTCTTCATGCATATCTGTCACTTTGGAGTTTAACTAAAGGTATGTGTGTGAATATATATACTCTTATCCTAGAGATATGTTGCTTGCCAATTCAAGCTATGTGTACATTGCATGTGTACATAATTCACATCTGAGTATTCTAAGAGCTCACTAGTGCCAGACTAAGGCTTGATTCACATATTGCATTAAGTCATAATATGGTTTGTTTGGTTTTGTGTGTGGAATGGGATTATGGTTTGTAAAGCTTGGTTTATGTCTTAGTGTTACGTGTGAACCATACTTATTTTAAGATTTAGTGCAATATGTGGATCCTCCCAGTCCATCATATTTCCCATAGTAGCTGACAAGTTCTGGAAAGCCCACTTCTGATCCCAAAGAAGATGGGAGATAACATATTATATAGGCCTAAAGATCCAGAAGGGCCTGAATTTGGCTGAAATTTGATTAAGAATGATTATAACAGAAGCCACAACTGTCCTTTAAGAGTCTCCTAATTGTTCTTCTTATTTTTATTATTGCACTGAGATGGGAACAGATACAACTACTACAAACCTTAGCAGGCAAGTGACAGAATTATAGCCAAATCCCTATTTTGCATGCTTGATTCTCCAGCAGTCATGACAAAAGGAAATAGAAGAAAAAGCAAGCTAAATTAACACATGTATGCCACAGAACCACTGTAGCTGAAAAGAGAAGAACATTAATGAAACATTTCTCATTCCCCAACTGCTAGCTTATACACCTAGCTGCATATTTTGCAAATGAAAGCATTGTATGAGATGTTCTGTCTCTCCTCAACTTCATCTCTTTGAAGTTTGAACCTTGGGTGCTATTATGTAAAGTGTATATGGAAGAGGGAGAATGATCCTTAGCTGCTGAAGTCTACCAATACAGAAGCATGAGCTGTAATATGTGTCTATATTGGAAAACAGAATGAATTATTACTCCTTATCATCTTTTCTCAGTAGTGTTTCTGTGAGACAGCAAAATTCTCCAGTATTCCATCTCCATGTCTGTGCATCTGCAAAGATACAGGAATTCTGTGGAAATAGGAAAGCTGTCATACCACATGGAAACAACTCAGATAGCAGTGTCCATGAAAATATGCCATGTTACATGCTTTTTTGGGAGGGGGCATCTGTGTGGTACTAGGACAAGGATATTCTTTCCCCTACATCTACTGGAGGTCCTCTGTAGACAGCTAAGATAACAACAAACAGGATCATGATTTTTGCCTGGCGCTTGCAATAGATAGAAAGCAACACGTAGAATTCACTAATGGAGTTTTCCTATATACGAAGTTCAAGCCACAATCACCACAGTCACTTTCTGACTAGTGTATGCTTATCCTGTATGGGAGAGGAGAATTTGGTTAATACAGTTAAGCCAGAAAACAGATATAGATATATGAAAATAAAAAGGTATGGGAGAGCTTTGCAGTAATCATATTCAAATACTTGCTTTCTTTCCTTTCTGCAGCAAGACATTCTACAGGTACATGATCAGTGATTGATCTCAACAGTTATTAATGGATATAGGGAGTGATGCAGGTTGCTGGTCCTCAATGAGATATGGTTTGAGATTTTTTTGGCAGTTACTGTGGTTTGAGCTTACAAGGAGCAGTTCTTTCAATATGTGACACAGCATTAATGTTTGCAAACTCATGGATGGTTATTTGCTAAATCTCTTCCAGATTTTGATGAGCTAATCTAACTGATGCAGTATCCAATTGAATTAGTGTACTGTTTTAGGATTGATAGGATCAAGCAATAAAATCCTTGTGTACTATACAGACATTGCAATGTGAGATTCTCCAGTGAAAATGATTTCTCTCTTATGGCTTACTTGACCACTTCCACATTCAGACTGACATGCATATAGGTAATCGTGTCCACTGGGTCAGATGCCTGAGAACTTCAATCATAGCAGGATGGACTGTAGGAAGATTTGAAATTTCTGGGAATGTTTTTTATTATATGGTACTGAGAGTTTCTGATTCCCTCTTGCTTTTAGGAAGTCAGTTTATCATCTATGTTCTTGGTCTGTTGGCAGATGCAATGTTGTTTGCATCTTGGGATTGTCCAAGTGCTGTAGAGGCTTTCAGAATATTTTAGTGGCTTTCACTACTTTTGAGACAATTCTCTGTTTACAAAGTTTCTTTCTTGGAGCTTTCTCTGCAAGTATCATTTGGTATGCTGATTCTGCTTCCATAGTAACAGTTGTGGGCAGCATTTAGTTACTTCTTCATAAAGATCATGAGGGCAGTAATTTTCACTTCTGTAAACTGATAGTCTTTGAGATCTAGAAAGTGTGCCACCACATTAAAAGTTCCAAATGGCCTCCATCTGAGAGTTTAAAGCAAGTTAAACTAAAGCAGGTTCTGACCTTATTTATAATTGATTACTCTAAATCTGCTCCGTTTCTATGTATCTGTTATAATCTACATCTCATTTTGAGAGTGTTATATCTCTAGTAATCCAGAAATGTTCCTTAATAATAGGTGAAGAAGGATTCAGTGTTACAGTATTGTCTTTTACAAGCCTTGAAGTATAAAGGTGAAACTCGAAAAATTAGAATATCGTGCAAATGTTCATTTATGTCAGTATGGCAACTCAAAAGGTGAAACCAATATATGAGATAGACGCATTACATGCAAAGCGAGATATGTCAAGCCTTACTTTGGTATAATTGTGATGATTATGGCGTACAGCTTATGAAAACCCCAAATTCACAATCTCAGAAAATTAGAATATTACATGACATCAATAACACAAGGATTGGAAATAGAACAATATCGGACCTCTGCAAAGTATAAGCATGCATATGTACTCAGTACTTGGTTTGGGCCCCTTTTGCAGCAATGACTGCCGCAATGCGGCGTGGCATGGATGCTATCAGCCTGTGGCACTGCTGAGGTGTTATGGAACACCAGGATGCTTCAATAGCGGCCTTCAGCTCCGCTGCATTGTTCGGTCTTATGTCCCTCATCTTTCTCTTGGCAATGCCCCATAGATTCTCTATGGGGTTCAGGTCAGGGGAGTTTGCTGGCCAATCAAGCACAGTAATCCCATGGTCATTGAACCAGGTTTTGGTACTTTTGGCAGTGTGGGCAGGTGCCAAGTCCTGCTGGAAAACGAAGTCAGCATCCCCATAAAGCTCGTCTGCGGAAGGAAGCATGAAGTGCTCCAAAATCTCCTGGTAGACGGCTGCGTTGACCCTGGACTTAATGAAGCACAATGGACCAACACCAGCAGATGACATGGCTCCCCAAATTGACACAGACTGTGGAAACTTCACACTGGACTTCAAGCATCGTGCATTGTGTGCCTCTCCATTCTTCCTCCAGACTCTGGGTCCTTGGTTCCCAAATGAGATGCAAAAGTTGCTCTCATCAGAAAAGAGGACTTTGGACCACTGGGCAACAGACCAGTTCTTTTTTTCTGTAGCCCAGGTAAGACGCTTCTGACGTTGTTTGTTGTTCAGGAGCGGCTTGACAAGAGGAATACGACATTTGAAGCCCATGTCCAGGATCCGTCTGTGTGTGGTGGCTCTTGATGCACTAACTCCAGCCTCAGTCCACTCCTTGTGAAAGTCCCCAACACTTTTGAATGGCCTTTTCCTGACAATCCTCTCCAGGCTGCGGTCATCCCTGCTGCTTGTGCACCTTTTTCTACCACACTTTTCCCTTCCACATAACCTTCTATTGATGTGCTTTGATACAGCACTTTGGGAACATCCAACTTCTTTTGCAATTACCTTTTGGGGCTTTCCTTCCTTATGGAGGGTGTCAATGATGGTTTTCTGCACAACTGTCAGGTCAGCAGTCTTTCCCATGCTTGTGATTCCTACTGAACCAGCCTGAGAGACCATTGAAAGGCTCAGGAACCCTTTGCAGGTGTTATGGATTCATTAGCTGATTAGAGTGGGACACTTTGAGCCTAGAATATTGAACCTTTTCACACTATTCTAATTTTCTGAGATTGTGAATTTGGGGTTTTCATAAGCTGTACGCCATAATCATCACAATTATACCAAAGTAAGGCTTGACATATCTCGCTTTGCATGTAATGTGTCTATCTCATATATTGGTTTCACCTTTTGAGTTGCCATACTGACATAAGTGAACATTTGCACGATATTCTAATTTTTCGAGTTTCACCTGTATATGGGTAAATTCAGTTTGGAGCATATGCATCCCTTTCTTATGGTGTCTGTCTTTGTGTATGTAGCTTTTTCTTTTTTCTTTTGGTCACTGTTGCAATTGGAATTCTGAGCACAGTTCTAGAAATGGGAGTATGACAGAGCCTTCTCCCATTTGTGTTGTTGCTAACTTTCTAGCTCCAGTTAAAGCCAATAGAAAACAGAAAGACATGCAAATTCCTGTGTGCACTTTCATTTCCAGAACCATTTTTTTAATATTTATTTTAGATAGTTTCACTTTATATATCTTATAAAATTCTTCAAAAAATAAGATCATTTCCTTACACTCTACAGCAACCAACCAGTTTTTATAAATATAAAAGGAGGGTAATTATATATGCTTTCTTTACTGAGGCTTTCTTTACTATGGTTCTTAAAAAACAAAAAAACAAAAAAGAACAGTAAATTTAGAGTACAATTTTGAGCATCATTATAGCATCCATAAATACATTGCAAGTAGGAACTTATTTTTGAAAGAGATCTTTCTAGTAAGAAATGTGGATGAGTGGAGGAAGAACTACATATATTGACTTATTAATTTGAAAAAAAACAAATCACATTAGGGATCACCAAATCTATTAGGGATCATTTTTCTTCTTGCCAACATAGAGTCCATTGGAAATGAATGGCTAATAAATTCAAATTAATAAAAATAAATGATTATTGTACAGGAACAACTTACTCAACATTGTCCCATATTCAGAATAATTAATCATAATGAGAAATGACTTTTTTTGATTTCCAGTGGTGGATTATTTCTACCCCTGCAGGAATTAAAAATATATCGAATCCTTATGCAGTAATTTTTTAGAGTATGAAAAAGTAACAATAAGCTATTCCTTACCTACTTAATTACTTCAAATTTATTTTTCAGAAGGGAAAGAACAAACAATGATCCAGAATATTTACATTCTTAATGTATATTCTGAAACAAAAATTAAGATTTGCGTGTTACATTTCCTGGGAGAAGGCTGAAATGATACCTGAGGGGCATATAATACAGCCATTTCTCCTATTTCTTGAATGATCAAACACTGAAGAAGAGGCTAATCATAAAGAAATGTTATAATGCAAAGAACTTCATAACATGTGTTTTGTGATGGTTCTATTTTTGTTCAAAGGTCTTCCATATAGAGAGAAAAAACCTCTCAGTTGTGTAGCTATATAACTTCAGGCCTTGCACTAAAGGTCTGATGGATAATCTTTTTGAAGATGATATATATTATTTTGGTTGTGAAAGCCAATTATGAATATGGATATAAGCAACATTTTTTGTGGGGAAGGATAAGATATATTTTTAAAAAGTGTTGTAGGGAAGAAAAAATAATGCTGCAATGATCAGTGACAACCAGGTGCAGATACAAGGCATGTTTTCTGTTGCTGTTGTTATTTGCTGCTGTCTGGTTATTTTGGGGTTGGGGAGGCTGGCTTATGAGGCTCTGGACTTTGCTCCCAAAGTCCATTTCTGGTTGCACTGCTAAACAATTACTGAAGTATCCAGATGTTAAAAGATAATGGAGACAATTAGTTATGGGTATTGTTCAAGTTGTATCTAAACAATTATTATGAAATGCTTCTATGCCTCTTGGAGAAATGCAGGTCAAAAATACTCAGGGCAGTCTCAGTTCCTTGGGTATGATATATAGTGGTCTAAAAAACAGCAATGTGACTCATCAGAAACTCATGCACAATATGTATCTTGTGAGAGCTTTGCAATACTGCATATCTAGTGATTATTCACATTTTTTACCTGAGTAGCACTTATGTGAACTTCCTTTTACATATTCACTTTTTAACCTGAAATTCTAGAATACTGCAGTAGTTTTATATGAGTTTGTCAACTTTTTTGCTTTTTCTAAACCTTCCTTGAGTTGAAGTACCCTGAATTACAGAAACAATTTCAAATATCCATTTAGCATGGATTGCTAAACGTTTGCAAAGTTTGGCAATGATTTCCAGATGCAAAAGCAAAAGCTTCTCTAAAATGTCATGAATTACAGTATAATCCATCAATTGCAAAAAGTTATTCCACTTTTACTATTTCATGGTGTTCTTTTCTTAACATTGCTATATTTCTTTTTTTCTTTTTCCCAGTGTAGTATAGTATGCTATAGTAGACAGTTAACTGAAATCATCAGTTTCTATTCTGGATAATTAATACTGAAACTATTGTAAATGTTAACATCTGTTCAAATATAGAATCCATTGTGAAGATTATTTATTTGGTTCTACTTCTTGTTAACTTCATTCTTTTGTAAAAGTGTTAAATGTGTAGTATTCTATCTAAAAGGGATTTTAATAAGTGTTTACTAGAAGATGTGTTTAAGAATCCTGAGTTTTTAAATTCTATGTAAAATAAGAAGTTCAGTTAATTGTTAGTTCTTATGACTTTGAAATGTTTGTTTCAAGGGCCATACTTGCAGAGAGTGACTAGGAAACTCTTGGGTATTATGTTCCTAGAAAGCAACCTTATTGTGGGGAGATGGGCGGGGACAAGTCTATTAAATAAATAAATAAAATAAACCTTATTGACTAGATCATATCTTTTAGAAAATTCTTGAACTGTTGACTATATACTATAATCTGCTACTTTGGATAATTAATCTACAAATGCTTACTCAAAAATAGATTCCATAATGCTCAGTGGAGTACAGTTTGATCTTATCCTTTGCATGCTTAAGTTTCAAATAACCTGTTATGGTATAGTGCTGGACTAGCACTAAGGTGATGGACTAGCACTGGAGAGATCCAGATTCAAAGTCCATCCTCATCTGTGGAAAGCCACTGGGTGACTTCAGTCACTGTATTTTTCAACACAGTCTGCTTCACAGAATGCTGTTGTGGAAATTAAATAAAGGGGGATCCCAGTATAGATTTCCTGTTGGAGGAAAGGTAGGTGTAAATTTAATAAATAAAATTCAAAGAAGCTTGCATGGGATTGGATTGTTAAATGTAACAGGCTGTTGGCTGATCATTAGGATCTTCATGCTGTAGCTTGAAAAAAAAGACATCCCTTTTCTGTTTTACATTTTTTTAAAGTTTTTCAAAATTTGATTGCATTTAAAGCTAATTATCCTGAAGCATATGGTCCTTATATTCTCTTCAATCCTCCTCTATTGCAGCCTTTGACATTGTTTACCAAAGAAATGGTGATGGAGAAGCCAAGTCCGCTGCTTGTAGGGCAGGAGTTCGTGAGACAGTACTATACCCTGCTAAATAAAGCACCAGATTTCTTACACAGGTACTTTCTTTTAAAAATCTGTATCTTATGTAATCAAAATCAACTGAGCAAGCTGGATTTATATCCCCCATATAATTTAGCTATCATTGCCCTTAAAATCAATTGAACATGACTGTGTATATCCTAAGAATGTTTTGGTATGGTCCTTGGATACTTACTGAAGGATGGCTAAAAATCTTTTAAATGAGTATTTTTTATGTAACAAAATTTTATGTAGCTAAAATTGGCTAAATGTTATCTATTCCCAAATATTTGTTTCCAATATTAAGAAAAATCCTCTGCAGTACATTACAGAAATTCATAAATTATTTGAATTTAGGTTTTTAACTGTTAAATTTGCGTCAAATTTATGTTCTGTGTTATTCTTTGGAGTTGATAAGATAATAAGAAACTGAAGCAGCAAATTATAGAAAGAGGGACTGAGTGGGAGAGACTAAGTTGCCCTGTCGGTTCCTAGTTTTAACTTTCAAGAGGTTCACAAAAATAATAAAACAATTTGTGTGCCCAGAGTTATTGGGAGTTGGACAGCATACAAGTTTAATAAGTCATTATTAAACATACAAAAAACATATAAGGTAAATACCACATCATAAAAGTGCCATAAATTATTACAGATTGAAGCAACATATAAAAAGCTTGAGAAAGCTAAAATGCATGTTTTGTATTGATAGAAAAGTGCCTGGCAAACATATTAATGGAAGAGAATATATGAGACAGATATGGATGTGTGGTCTTCTAAATGTCAATTATTATTAGTTATGATTATTAGAATTTAACATAGCATAGAGGTAACAAAGCCAATCATGTCATTATATCTGCATAGAATGCAGTCAAGATGGGGGTTGAAGAGCATGCTCAGTAATTCAGTTCCCCCTAATAATAGTTGGGTGGTATCTCGCTCATTCAATATAAGTGTATAACAAGATGTACATAGATCATACATTTGTAAATGTGTTTATAAGTTGCATCTCATAGTATTTTAAGTCAACTAACATAGGGCTCTCCATCCATTTCTGGCATGGCAAATTCAGCAACAAATGCCAAGTGCCTAAACCTAACTTTGTGGATAGGCAGGAACATGGATTGACTTTCTCCACCCTTATATTTAAAATTTCAATTACAGATTTACTTAAAAAAAAGTTTTGGCAGTTCCAAAAAAAGGATGGCAGTTTCTACCTAATACAATCAGAACAGGAAAAAGGAGAGAACTGTTGCCCAGCAGAGAGCCCTCTTCTGTGTGGAAAAAAATCCCTGACTGCTGGCATTTACATCCTAATTATAAATTACATTTATATTGCCAGTTGCACATAGAACAAAAGAGTAGTCATGAGTCATGCACGCACTCTTGCTTTTCATTCTTATACTTGAAATGGTGCAGAATAACTAAAACAAGCAGGTTAAACCAACAAGTTCAAACATACTTTTACATAACAAAATATACCATATACTGTGTCAAAAGTGCACAAGACTATGAACAGAATCCAGATATATATTCCTATGCTTAGTAGACCAACCAACACAGAGTATTTCCATTTTTAAATGTACTGTGTAGCTCCACAAACAAAAGCAGTAGTACCTTATTTTCCAGGCAATCAGGCAGTAGCTTGATTAGATGAGAAGAATATTCCTCTTTTTCTTCTGTCTGATCTGTGAATTTTGCTGCTGGCCAGAAATGCATGTGTGAGTAATATGAGCCCATGTGGTCTCAGACCCAGCACACCTGCATTGACATAGCTGTATGAGGAACTGGGGCCAGCAGCAACATCTATAGTCATGTGTGAAAGTAGGTGGGCAATAGAACTGGGATAGAGGGATGATGTCATGGATTCAGTCTGAAGAAGGAGCACAGCACTGAGAACAACCAAACTTTACTGCAATGATCATTGGGTGCCTGCTTTACAAGGAAGAGGGACTCCAAACAATGAAAAAGCAAATATTTTTTATAGAAGTTGAGGGCTACAAGGCAGAAAATCCTAGGAATCTGATTTGCTGACCAGTTTGGGGAAGCTAGGCAAGGTCCTGTCAGTGTATCTATGGTAGGTTCTACTGTTAGGCAAAATGGGCCTTTCAGGAGAACAGCAGAGTTGAGGAAGTTAATTAAAGGAGATGGAATGTTGAGGTCATCAGCTGATAGAGGATGGAACATTAGGGCTGCAATTTCCTTATAAGAACTACCCTTGGGCTGTACTATGACCTGGTGAGGAGGCTTCTATTCTTGGGTATAGATGGGATTGCAGAAGGGCTATGTCTGAGAGCAGGGAGGGTCAATTTGGGTCTAATAGGATTAGGCAAAAAGATGAACTGGGTTTGACCCTATCATGTCTCAAAGAAGGGAGGAAAAGAGGGTGTGGCTTCCATTTTGTTCATTAGATTTATTTTTTCCACTACAATGGTGTATTAATCCCACTGCATCTCAGATGATTCAAGGATTAGATAAACTAATGTGGAACCTCTTCTGCTAGATTATCACTCAGTGATTGCTCAAGAACTGAAAGAGACAGCTGGATCATCCAAATTGAGATTTGCATGCTTGGGCCCATCAATACGAATCCCATGCCAGAACTGGAATGCTGACTGCTGCTAGGAGAAGAGTGTTCATTGAATGGCCCAATCCAAGTCTCCTGGATGCAGCTTAGTCTTCTTTCTTCCACCTGGGAGCTTTATTCACTTGGGATAGACTGTCAGCATGGATGAATGTTCTCTTTACTTTTTCTTTTTTTTTTAAATATTTTTATTAAAGTTTATATATATAAAAACCAATACAAAACTAAAACACCTACAAACAAAAAGAAAAAGAAAGAAGGAAAAAGAGAGAAAGAAATGTAAAAGGTTATTTCCCTCTCCCTCCAAACAAGTATATGTATTAACAGTAACTTAACACCTTCTCTATTATTACTAAAAAAAAAAAAAAGCTCTTTATCCCCTTTCTCATCCCTAAATAATAACCAAATTATAAAAAAATTCAATCAGTCTAATCAGCAAAAGGATTAAAAGTGCCAGTAATAATAAACTATAAATTTTAAGCTTAAACAAATAGGTCAATTTTGCATTTTAGTTTCTAAGTTTTTTCTGAGAAGTGAAATCTAAAAGATCTCTCCCCTTAAACTTACAAAAGACCAATAATAATCACATATATGTTTTAAACTAAACCAAATAAATCACTTTTACAGGTATAAATCATCGTCTTACAGTCCTGGTCAGAAAAAGAAAATTCAGTATTAACAATCCAAGATCAAAACATGGACAATTTAACCTTGATCTGATAAATACACTTTGAATGCCTTTCTCTTCTTTTTGAAAAGCTCAGTGTTCAGTCTCTTCTCCAAACAAAACCCCAGATAACCATCTCTTATCATTCTCTTCCTATCTAATTTCAGGAAAGGTTTCAGAGTTTTGGTATTTTCTTTCACTATGTCCAAAATAGGATAGTTCTCAAAGTCACTCTTCCAGTCCATTACAACTTCTTTCTCCATATCATTCTCATAATCAAGCAATTTTGAATCCACCTTCAAATCCACAGCACCTTTTTCCATATCTTCCATGTCTCTCTTATAATCTGGCATTTCTTTAAAGTCCATTTTAGAATCCTTATTAAAGTCGTCCTCTACTGTTATTTTGTCCAGTAAAATCTTTTCTTCTTCTACAACTTTTGTTAGCCCCAATTTTACAAATAGTTCCTGGACACATTGATTCCAAACAGCTAAAAATTCTTTTTTGGAAGGATACTCATCCATTATGTTAAAAAAGTTATATTGTTAATGCCCATTCCTTCTGAACTTCTCAGGACAGATTTTCTTGCAATTAAATCCAAATTCACTTACTGTATTTTTTTAAACATTTAAAACAATAGTTAAAAAAGCTGTTTCAAATCCATCTAGCCTCTTAATTGTCCCCAATTAACATTATTAATTTCCCTCAACTCCCAGAGCACTCCATCCACAGGGAATCTCTGTAAGGAGTACCGGTGGGTGCTGTTGATCTCTTTTATCTGGAGATGACTCTGAAGAGCTGGACCAAGGCCAACTCCTCTAACTGCCATGGGCGTCGGCTCCAGAAAGTATGGAGCTGTATTCAATCAGCCATTTCTTCCCCGGAAGTCCAAATCTTTACTTTTTGATCATACGTGATTCCACCATATTCTGATGGAAATAACCAGTGATCTTCCAACCACTGTCTGTAAGAGTTCTAGTGGCAACTTCTGCTTCAGGTGGAATGATCCTGCTGATTACCCCTCCAGATTAAGAACACTCTACACAGTGACATGCAGTTTGTATAGAGAGTAAGGCGGATGATCTTGATGGAGATATGCAAGAGGCCAAAAGGAGGCTGAAACATTTTTTACATCCAGAGCAACAAGATAACATTTGGAGGTGGCTTGGGCAGATGCCTGCCTAATTAAGTGAAAAATAAAAAGAGAAGGAGGCATAGCTTAATTAGACTTGCAAGATTCTGTTATTAGAACCAATCTCAATAAAGTTAGTTTCAGCCTTCATGTGGAGTTGATTTCCCCATCTGGTCTACCTAGTGGGACTGAGAGGTTGTGAGCAGTGCAGCTGAGGACAACAAACTATACCTGACATGTTGCCCTTTGCATGTTGGGCCTACTATCTGTGACTATGAAGACATGGTTGAGAGTTGGCTGACCAGATAGCCAAATCTCAGCATGTGGTTCATAGCTGCATTCACCACATCTGCCATTTGAGTTGTGTAGCACCTGCATCACTGTCTACAGCAACAGTTTTCCTCTCATTTTACTTCATCCCATCATTATCTGGTGAGGAAAATGCAAGAAGCATGCATTCATCCTTAACTGGATCAAATGTCTGATGAAGCGGGCATAATATTGGGATCTAATGCTTCCTTCCTGCATTGGTGATAGATGAAGGATATCACCCACCTGCTGATGATGGTACATGAGGTAAGCTGGCAGACAAAGCCAGACAGAGGCAGTACTAAGGCCCTCACGTTCCCTGCTTTGGTGGTACTGAGTGGTCTGCTAGGGCCCATGTGGGTCACCACTACCACCATGCACTGTTGGCTGAGATTTAGGAAGAGGCTGTCTTGGCCTTTGATTTCAGTCCCTGGGTTGCTAACAGAAGGTATTGGGCTATCTGCCTAAACCTCAGAACCAGCACCTCCTTCTCTTAAGCAAGGGGGGGGTGAGATCTTCTCTTTCAGTTTATCCTCAGCTTCATCCACTATGATGCAAGCTGTTGGCACTGCTGCTGCCTCAGGAGGAGTGAGCTTGCCCTTAGCAACAGAGTTGCCAGTCCCAATTACTGTTGTTAAGCAAGGACTACTCGTATCAGTTTATAACAACTATTGGGTCCAGTTTGCTGTGATGGTTAAGGTATAGTTAAAGTATGGAAGCTTACTAGATGAGTCTGGGCTTGTCGGTCTCTCTTAGCCCTGTGTACCTCACAAGGTGTTTGCTAGGGAGAGGAGAACAGAGTGCTATGTACACTGCTTTGAGTTCCTGTAGAAAAGGCAGGATATAAATTATCCTGCTTTTTGAATCCTACCACTTCATTTCAAAATGTCAAAAATAAAATATTTTAGATTATGCTTCCATATGATAATCTTAAATACTGTTGTTTAATTTCTTTAAAGGTTTTATGGCAGGAATTCTTCGTATGTCCATGGTGGATTAGATGCCAGTGGCAAGCCCCAGGAAGCAGTATATGGCCAAGCTGTATGTATCATAAATCCTATTTGAAGTTCAGTTGTCTCAAATAAGCATGGCTGTTGTTAATTAAAAGTAACCTGCTTTAAGAAAATGCTACATTTGTGTGTTTCTGTTAAAGCTCAGAATAATCCTATGTACTTTAAAATCAGGAGGAAAAATTCTTCCCTTGTCTCACCTTGCCTCTCTTCATTTCTCCTCACTCCATTTTTCCTCCTAACACTTAAATGTATGTGATTTTTTTTTTTGTTGCCTAGCCTATGCTTCCTGTTTCACTGTCTTTCTACTCTAATTCTTTGTAATACTTTATCATGTAGTTACAGGTAGTCCTCACTTACCGACCATTTGTTCAGCAACTGTTCAAAGTTATGACGGTGCTGAAAAAATAATTTTACGCCCATTCACGACTATTTATGACCTTAGCTGTGTCCCTCAGTCACATGATTGGCATTACAGTCAGTACATGTTGTCCTGTACCTGACTTGTGTTTTTTTCTTTTTTCCCCCCATGCACAGCAGAGATCGGAGAGACAGGGATTGCAAGAAAGTAGGCTGTTTGCTCTTCTACACATTGAAAGCAATGTGATTGCACTGGCAGCCCAGAGCTGGGAGCCATGGGCCAAACAGCTTACAGTACTCTTTTGAAATCTCTTCCTCTTCAATCTCTGTGCTCTGTGGGGGTGGGGCGGGGGGAAGAGTCAGGCAAAGGAGAGATTGCCTACAGAAATTGCTTGCTCCCCCGCCCCCCAGAACAGAGGGATTGAAGAGAAAGAGATTTCAAAAGAGTACTGTAACTGTTTGTGTAGCACACCTGCGGCTCTCAGCCCTGAGCTGCCTGCACAATTGCATTGCTTTCAGTATGTAGAAGAGCAAACAGCTTACTCTCTTGAAATCTCTTTCTCTCCAATCTCTCTGCTCTGTGAGGGGTGGGGAACAAAAAAAGCAAGCGATTTCTGTGGGCAATCTCTCCCTTGCCTGACCCTTCCCCCCCCCCAATAGAGTGGAGAGATTGGAAAGGAAGAGGTTTCAAAGAGTAAGCTGTTTGCTCTTCTACATATCAAAAGCAATGTGATCCCGCCAGGAGCAGGAAAGTGTCAGGCAAAGGAGAGACTGTGGAGTCCTTGGGGTTCTCTTAGCTTGGTTCTTTTCTTGCAAATGTTTCCTTACCTTGCTTTGCCTTGCCTTGCCTTGCCTTGCCTTGCCTTGCCTTGCCTTGCCTTGCCTTGCCTTGCCTTGCCTTGCCTTGCCTTACCTTACCTTACTTTACAAATGCTACATATTCTTTCGTCACCAAAGACAAATTCCTTGTATATATTTTATACTTGGCCATTAAAGTATTCTGTATTACCCGGCTAGGTAACACCTTCAGTGCTAAAATGCAATTTTAGCACTGAAGATGTTACCTAGCCGGGTAATGAAACGTTTGCAAGAAAAGAGCCAAGCTCAGAGAACCCTAAGGACTCCACAGTTCAACCCTGAGCTACACATATTCACCGCTAAAGGAGAGACTGTGTACAGAAATCACTTG
This sequence comes from Liasis olivaceus, assembly GCA_030867105.1. NCBI lineage: Eukaryota > Metazoa > Chordata > Lepidosauria > Squamata > Pythonidae > Liasis > Liasis olivaceus. Next base: position 66,780,677 of record CM061351.1, read on the forward strand.
CTTTTTTCCTCCACCTCCCACCTGCCTTGCAGAGCAGAGAGATTGAAGAGAAAGAGATTTCAAGAGAGTAAGCTGTTTGCATAGCATTTGCATAGCTGTGGCATGATTGCATTGCTTTTGACGTGTACAAGACAGTAAGCAGGCACTCGAGCATTCCAAAGGGGAGGGGAGTGGTTAGGAAGCAAATAAAAGCCAAAGGTGTGAAGCTGAGTAGTCTTGCCTCTTTTCAGCCAGAAAGCACAGTTGCAATCATGTGATTTCCCACTTTGCGACTGCTTCGCTTAGTAGCAGAGTTGCCAGTCCCAATTAGGGTCATTAAGTGAGGACTACCTGTTCTGCCATTGCAAATTATATCTCTCTGTGCTGAAGAAAAAAGGACATTGACATAGAGCCTGGATTGTTAGAATAGCTGTCTTGTTAGCACATCAGATTTAAAAATGTTGTCTTTGTATTCACTCAGAAACTCAAAGCTAGCTTCCTAAAAGCATTGGTTTTCAGACTGGCTAATACATTCTTAATAAAGTATATCACAAACAACTATAAAGGAACATTTTTAAAATGTCTGATAAAAGAAAAATTGTAACTATTGAATAATTGTATTGTTTTTCAGTGCTTTTTTTTTTTTACGTAAATATGTATATTGTAGAAAGTCAAATTTACTTGGCAGTGTTTTCTTTATTTATGTTTAGGACATTCACAAAAAGGTGATGTCCCTGCAGTTTAGTGAGTGCCGCACTAAGATTCGCCACGTTGATGCCCATGCAACCCTGAATGATGGAGTAGTTGTACAAGTCATGGGGGAGTTGACAAACAATGGACAACCGATGAGGAAGTTCATGCAAACTTTTGTGCTGGCTCCAGAAGTAAGTAACATTTTGAATAGTGGTTAGAAGCAGCAGAGTTGGGTGGACTCTAAGCATGAGGTGATTACTTTCACATGAAAAGCTTTGTTTGGAATGAAACTTTTCCACTGATGTGGTTCAAATAAATCTTCCTGAAATAAGGACATTGCAAATTGGATTAACTTATCTGTTGTTTGTTATTCTGGAGAAACTATTAGTGTTTACCACTGTACCACACTGCTTTTCTGTACCACTTAAGTATACCAGTTAAAAAAAAAATAAAAGAAATAATATTTGGATATAGCATATTAGATGTTGCATAAATGTATTCTATTATTTTGAAAAGCACATTTTTAGTGGAATTAGTTTTTACTCTTTCAGTTACCCTAAAATAAAGTAGACTATCTCAAGTTGAGCTCATGTTTTGAGGAACAAGGAAATGGCTTGCCATTGCCCTTTTCTAGGATTTTTTAAAATCTCTCAGTCCAGTCTACAGCCCTGAGATTTCCCAGTCTTTTATCCAGAAACTAACCAGGACAAGTCTTGCTTAGTTTGGGGGGGGGGGGGGGAATCAGTTGTGGTTGGCCCAAAAAACCCTCACTTCCTGCTGGATGGAAATTACCCAACAAACACTTGACTATCATAATGTAGAGGATTTTTTTTTTTATAACCAATAAGGTATTTGTTTTGGCTATGCCTGTCCTTGTGAAATTGAACTGCCATTCATAAAAATCTTTCTATGTCTTCTGAGGCCAACACTGAGTTATTTTGTCTCTCTTGCTTTCCCCCTCTATTTCTGCCCTCCTCACCCAGCAAAAAAACACTTCAAGACTATTCAGTTATATTTTTAAGGTTATTCTTGATTAGCATCTTAAGCAAGACAGCAAATTTTGCTTCAGCATTTCCTTCTCAGGATGCTACTGCTTTCTGAATAGGTGCAATCCCTGCTTTATGTGCTAGTCTTCCTATTCTCAGTGTAATTTGGGTAGCAACTACAAACATTGACATTCCATAGGTAAGTTATTTCATAGTAGACAAATATATTCCAGGATTCTTATCCATCACTTTCTCCACCCAAGGATATGTATGTGTCGGATAAATCCAGTCATTCTTTAGAAGACTTTGGAGACTTAATCGATTTTTCATTTTCATCACTACCCTTGAATATTTGGAGGATATTACCTTTTCCACAACTTTGAGGAAGATACAAATAAGAAACGTCCCTTCATACAGAGCTGTGAATTAGGTCAGGATTAATAGCATACTTTGTGTTCCTTGCTGGCCTCCACTTCTTCCTTCAACTATTACAGAAAATGACTGGAAAAACTGCTGGAGGCCAGCATGAGCAGTTTCACCTTCGTTAAGAGAAATTGAGCTCCCCCTGAAGTTGCAGGGGAGATGTGTCTAAATGCAAAACTGTAGAGAGTAAAGGCATGTACTCTCATGTACTTACAAGAAGTATGGAGCCCTCACCTGATTTCTATTACTTCATCAGACTTTAAGGCAGAGGTAGCAAGCCATAGCCCATGAACCACATGCCTTTTGTGCTTTCCCAGAGCTGCTCCAAGTTGTGGGCAAAAATCTGGATTTTTGAGGGAGGGGCAAGTGAAAATTTAAAGCAGCCTTATGTTTTTGCTAGGCTTAATTTTTTTAAATTATTTTTCTAAAAACCAAACTCCTCAACTAGTAGAAAAAATGCTTACAAGCTGAAAATTTCAGTACTAGCCCCTCTGCTGACATCTTGCAGCATTACCAAGAAAGGGAGTTCTAGTACAGTGTGGATTTTATTTAATCAAAGGAGGGAAATAAAGGGCAAAAGATCAGACTATAGCTAGAAGGGGCCAAGTTTGATGTCATCAGTTTGAACTAGCAATTCCACATTTGAAGACTAGCTAAGGCTAGGTATTTCTTTCTTGCTCATTTCAGAACACCAGCAGGCTTACAGACACCTGCATTATTATAGGACTCAGTTACTCACTTTGAAGATAGGTAAAAAAAGTCTTTCTATTGATAGGCAAATTCTCAACTCTGAAGAGTCCCAGGTTTAGAAATTATTCACAGAAACCTGAAACTCTTGGCAATCAAGCATCTTTATGTCCATGAAGAAAGAAAGGGCACATCAGAGTGGTGTTTTTTAGTTTCTAGAGGAGTAGCTGTGTTTGTCATTTCTACTTAAAACAATAAAGATCCAGTGGGCTCCTAAAGACTAACAAATGTACTGTTGTACAATCTTTTTTGAGTCACAATACTTTCATTAGATGCTCTGTACCTAAGTCTCCCTCAAGTTGAGCCCAGCTCCTGATGACTTCATGGACATGTCAATGGAGCTTTCTTGGCAACTATGTATACCATAGATATTAACTTGATTATATTGTTATGTAAGGGCAAAAGGAAAAAGAATATGGACATAATTTGCATCATCACTAGAGTGTAAATCCCAAATTAAGCTTTCTTCTATCTATGGTATCTTCGTTTTCTCAGGGGTCTGTTCCAAATAAGTTTTACGTCCACAATGATATATTTCGCTATGAAGATGAAGTATTCGGTGATTCTGAAGCTGAACTTGATGAAGGTAGGGAATGTTAAACCTGACAACATACATGTGTTTTTTGGTGGCAACAATTTTGGAAAGAAGCCTCAGCACAACTGCATATAAAGGCAATGTAAGCCCAAGTGCTACCTGTTTGCATTATGTTTTATGTTCAAGCAATAAATTAAAGCCCCAAGATTGTATAAAGGTTTGGAAATTCTTGGGAGCTATCCCCAAATGTTGCCTCCAGAATGTACCACTAAATTGTAACTTTTATTTAACAGAATGGGGAAAGTGTTAAATACATAGGGAGGAATATATTACTATATATAAACAATTTAATTTTCATTTAGTTACATTTATATGTAAATTAACTAAACACTAGGGTTTTTGTCTTGACCTTGAATATCCTTTTTTTCCTCTTACAATTTTCTGTAGATAATATGATCCCTGTAATAAGTAGCTGTTAATCCTCCTTCCCCAATTTACAACCATAAAATAACCTTAGTCTGTGAATAAAAGGTTTATTAACGCTAAAATAACCTTAATCTGTGAATAAAAGGTTTATTAATAGTCTTACTTGATTTCTGCTTAGATTAGAGGCTGTACCAAAGTAGTCTGATCCAGCTTACATTATAGTTCTCACCATGATTTGAGGCATTACAACAATTTAAAACAGACATGACATCAAAACTAAAATCCAAGTACAAGATTTAGTACTAAGAATTATGCAATCATCAGGCGCTAGACTACAGTTGATAAAAGTAAACAAAGATTTGGGTTGCTTTTCTGGATATAAAATCAACAAAAAGAAAACAAAGATAAGGCATTTAACTCTTGAAGAAGAAATTTTTGTGAAAAGAGAGACAGGTTGTGAGATAACAAAAGATCCAGTGAAATATTTAGGGTTTTAGCTGACAGGATGCAATAAAGACATATTTCAAAATAATCACAACAAATTAGGGAAAGAAATAAGACCTTTACAGGTGGAAAACCTTAAAACTTTATTGGCTAGGATTTATGGCGATAATAAAAATTGACGTGTTACTGAAGATAAATTTCCTATTTAAAATGGCAACAATTCAAATCGCAGAAAAAAATATTTGGGGCTGGCAAAGAACAATTAACAGATTTATATGGAGGAGGGGGAAAACCAAGAGTAAGATTCAAAATTTTGCAACACTCAAAAGAGAGAAGTAGATTAGCTTTTCCCAATCTCAGACTATGTTATAGAGTAAACTGTCTATCAAAGATAACAGAATGGATACAATTTCCTAACAGCAGAATATCAAGTATAGAATGAGTAGGCTTAGTCAATGGACTTCAAAGATATCTATGGGATAAAGAAATAGAAGAAGACAAGGATCTGAAGGGACAAAATATAAGAGAAAAAAAAGGTTTTTTCTTTTGTTTTAAAAATTGTATCCTTGAAAGGAGGAATAAGTCCAAGGATTTTGCCATTATCACCCTCACATGCTTTGTTACTTCAAGGAAAATTATAGTAAGAAGAATCTGATTATATGCACTAATATGATCATTTGGATTCAAGAAATAGCTAAAGATACAATGAGAATCCCTTAATGAAAGTAGGAATCTACCATGATTAATGTATTTGCGAATAACTGGAAAAATAAAAAGTGATCTCAAAGGAGGACCTGAGAAAGATGATAGAATTTAAAACACATACGGAGCCAAGATATTTTATTAGGCCATATCTACAAATTGTTACCGATATATGATATGGAGACAGAACAAATAAAAAATAGTATGATAAAATGGAAGCAAAACTTCAGAGAAGTAATTTATATTGGAACAATGGGAAAAATTATGGAAAATATCAGTAAAATTTATACCAAGTCACAGTCTGAGAGAAAATTGGTACAAAATGTTCTGCAGATGGTATGTAACTCTGTCAACAATTGCCAAAAGAGAGAAATCATACATCAATACATTTTGGATATGCTATAATAAAGAAGGAACATTTTATCATATCTGGTCGTCATTGAAAAAAATTCAAAAGAAAAAGAGGGAGGGGGAAGGAAGGAAGGAAGGAAGGAAGGAAGGAAGGAAGGAAGGAAGGAAGGTATTTGTGCCTTCGAGTTAGTTTTTGACTCCTGGCAACTGCCTGGACTAGTCCCTGCAGTTTTCTTGGCAAGATTTCAGAAGTGGTTTGCCATTGCCTCCTCCTTAGGGCTGAGAGAGAGTGACTGGCCCAGCTGGCTTCATGCTTAAGGCAGGACTAGAACTCATGATCTCCCAGTTTCTAGCTTGATGACTTAACCACTACACTGAACCATCCATAAAATTCTGAAAGTAAAATTAGAATTGAAACCACAAATATTTTTATTTAGTTATGACCCCAGAGAGTACAAATGAAAAGCATCACAATTTATTAAGTTATATGCTGACAGAGGCAAGAATCAATCTGGCACAACATTGGGAAAGAGAAATTTCACTGACAATACAAAATTGGGAGACCAAAATTGGAGAATATGTGGCAATGGAAAAATTGACTGTATATATTCATAGCAGAAGTCTAACCACATTCAAGCAGGAATGATTCCCTTATATACAACATATTATATAGCAAGGCAAGCTCAGACATTTAGAATATGGTTTTTGAAGGAAAAGAGAAACTGTTTAAAAATAATTAAAATGACTTAAATAGAAGTGATTGTTAATGGTAGAAGTTTAAAGTGTAGTATAGTAAGTAGCAGTTAGCGTCAGGGAAAAAAAGAGAAGAGAAAAAGGGGGAAAAAGAAGAAGGGCAGGCACTGTTTGAATGCTTTTTTCCTACAATATCTTTTTAAACATTTTAGTCACTGTATAAAATCTTATCCTTTAAATTTTCACTTAAACCTTTGCCTTAGTGCAATTAAAAACAAAAAACAAAATCCAAAGGATTCAGATAGGATATAATTTTGTTTTGTAGGGATGACTTTATAATGAGCACCTGTAATTTGTGGAATTTGATATTTATCAATGAAATAAGCACAACTTTACTTGCACAACTTAGTTTCATAGAATCTGTATCACATTTGTTAGAAGGAATCTAGTAGCACCTTTTTCAACTAACAATTTTTATTAAAAGACATACACATCAGATGCATCAGCTAACCAAGATAAAATTTATTAGCTGGAAAAGGTGCTACCAGACTTCTGATTTTTTACCATCATAGATTAACATGGCGCTCTTCTTATAATATCACAATTCTGGTAAACTATTTGTGTCAGTCAAATGTTGAGATATAGGCAGTAGTTTTAAAAATAAATGGAGAACAGTTGTCTAAAGAAAGCTTATACATACAGTGGAACCTCAGTTCACGAACGCATCTGTTCACGAACAATTCGGGTCCCGACCAGCTCAGGCCGCAAAAATTTACCTCCGGTCGCAAACACCGGATCGGGTGACGAACAGGATCCGCGGCCATTTTCCCTCCCGTGTCACATGGTTGCGACTTCCTGTAGGGAGGGGACTCTCCCTCCAAGCAGGAAGCGTGGCCATTTTCTCTCCCGTGTCACGTGGTCACGACTTCCTGTAGGGAGGGGACTCTCCCTCCAAGCAGAAAGCACGGCCATTTTCCCTCCCGAGCAAGGTTAGCTTTCTCTCTCTTCATACTGTACTTTGTGTCATATTTTTGCGGTTTTTTAAAAAAAAAAACATGGTTCAGAACAGATTAACCGTATTTACATTGAACCTTATGGGGAAATTTGACTCGGGTCGTGACCAGAAATTGGTTGGCGACCAAATTTGGGGTCGGAACGGATTAACTGTATTTACATTGAGCCTTATGGGAAAATTTGATTCCGGTCGCGACCATTTCGGGTCGCGACCAGAGTCGCGGAACGAATTAAATTCGTGAACCGAGGTTCCACTGTACTTTGGAAGCCTACTTTCTATTTTCAGTGTCAGGCTACAGATTATACAAGATGTATCATTAGTCTCATGTACTACTGCTTGTCTCACCTCCCAGAATTTTGAACTGGTGTGGCTTTTGGGAATTCTGTGACTTGTAGTTCAACACATCTAGAAGACACAAAGTTGATAAATGCAATGGTAGACAAAAATTGACTGAGCGTTCCATACAATATTCCCAACTTATGAAGTATTGAGAACATCTCAGCAAAACATCTTCTAAAAAGAAATTGGGGATGTTCTTCCAAAGCAATTGGTTATTTTATCTAGACTTAGAGCGGTTGTGTATACTTTGCCACTGTACTTTAAAGCTGTTGTATGGCATGTGAGTTCCTGGAATTAATATGCTCCCTTTCATTTTCAGTAAAATTGAAAATATAAGAAATTACTGTGGCAGGCATCACACTTTTTTTGGATTATAATGTTTTAGAGTCAGAAGATGAAGTAGAAGAGGAGAATGAAGAAAGGCAGCCATCACCTGAACCTGTGCAAGAAAATACAAGCAGTGCTTACTATGATAGTCACCCTGTAACGTAAGATAATTCTCCATGCTCATGTTGCAGACAATCTGTGCAAATGTGTTCCAAAATCCAATGAATCTGTATGTTAATGTCTTTATCCTTAACCTAAAATAAAATAAAATGTGAGATCTTGTAATCAAAAGGAAATGAAAGCTTGTTCGTATTTTCTAGAATTTCTGGTACAGGGAGTTAATTACATCATTAAGTATTGATGGACCGCTTCTGAAAGGATATCATGAGGTTTAGGGTTTTTCAGTGATCCTTATATCACTTAAGATATGTTTGTTTATCTTTTATTGCAGTTCTATGTTAGAAGGCTTGTATATAAAACTAGGATATGCTGGTGTGTTTTAAGTGCTGCAGGCAGTATTAAAATGACTTGCTGTTCTTATGAAGCCTTTTCAGATGCAGTTTCCTGGCAAGTTTGCTAATTGAATAATAAATAATAATCTTTGTTTGTTTGCTTGTTTTATCGCTTGGATCCCCAATATGATAGCCATGTGCCCTGTGACACCCCTTATGCCTACCCAACTTCCTTCCCTACCTGATTTATTGTTAATAAATTTTCAATTACAATAAATACATGGAAAGCTAACTGCTGCAAAGAACCAGTTTCAGGCATAATGCATGTTTCCAGAAATCCATTTGGTGTCAAATACCTATCCAAGGTATTCTTAGAAAATAAAGTCATAGATGCCTGCGGCTCAGTGTTTTGTATGGAGTAAATGGATCTGCCCAGAAAAAGGTTGAACATCCTGGGAGGCTAGAGAGGGTGGTAGATGTTTTCTGATTGGCCAGATTCACCATTGTAGCCACTTTCTCATAACATTCTTACAGAATTCTATAAGTGCCCATCTGCCCCGAAACAGTAAGGATCTCTGCATTATAAAAAGAAAAGGCTAGTTAAATTGGGCATCAACAAAAACAGTTCAAGCAAAACTATTAATGTTAAATAGTGTATGAGATGCATCCATAGGAATAGGTAAATGGTAGCAGTAAGATTTTTTTTCCCTGAAAATTGGCTTTCATATTAGATAATACTAATAATTTATATTAATAAAAACATTGGCATTTCTGATTATTCTAGTAATGGAATAGAAGAAACATTGGAAGAGTCTTCTCATGAACCTGAACCAGAGTTAGAATCTGAATCAAAAACTGAAGAACTGAAAACTGAAGTCGAAGAAAAAAACCTTGAAGAACTAGAAGAAAAGTCTCCATCCCCACCTCCTGTAGAAACTGTTTCTCTACCACAGGAACCACCAAAGGTTGGTTAAGGCAGTATGCTTTGTGTCATTAAATTGAAACTGTTAGCAAACTCTTGATTATGAGGGTGCTCTGAATATTTGTAATCACAAACAGACCTAAAGAGAATATAGCTTGCACTGATAATTCAGTGTTTGTCAGCTATGTTCAAATTGCCCAGCATATACAAACAGAGATTAAAATTATATATTGTCTAAATCCAAAGGATAAATATGTATAATAGACACTGAGGCTCATAACTATGTGGAGTAATATTTAGTACTGTAATATTTAAACATTGTTAGAATATAATATTATGCTTTTGTCATAATCAGTACTTCATTTTTCTCAGTTATTTAATTGGAAATAATCCAGTCCTAAGAGTAATCCCTTGTTGCTGAGTAGCAGTTTGTAGTACCTTGTTTGTTTTTTTGACTTTGCAGTCTGCAGGAAAACAGTAAGAACGTTATATATAGTCCTTAAATTCTTACGGACTTGGTTTTGGTAATTGAAGATTACATACTATATTCTTTTTCTTTTCTGGTACAGACATAATATTCTTGCTGTCTTAAAGAAGAGTAAAACCTTAGGAGTGAACTGTGCATACATCTTTCTCTTTCTGAATTTAGTTACACTTAACCATTTTATTGGATGTGATGTTAATCAAAGTTAACTGTAATGTTAGCCCAGAATCTCTTCTAACTTGGATTTCAGATTTGGTTTGAAGATAATTAACCCTACTAGTTTTGTTTAAATTTATTTGTTTAAATTACTTTTGGCCCACTCATTCTCCAGAGGATCTTGGGGTGGATAACAGTCTGTAAAAGCAAACAAAAACAAACCAAATAGAATAAATAATGAACTAATTTAGAATACCATATAATAAATGTGACATTAACAGAGGCACTTAAGAGATAAAATATGCTGTAGACATGAAATCACAAGTGCAAGAATAAAAAACATGGTTTTCATTTGGTGCTAAAAATCAGATAATTTTGGTCTCATCTTTGCCCCCAGGGAAGAGCATTCCAAAGTCAGGGTATCACAACATATTTTTTTTAATCCAAAAAGTTAAAAAAATTATTTACTTAAAACCAAGCTTTATGCACTAATCAGTAAAAGTGAATAACCAATAAATGAATAGAAAAATCCACAGTTCAGCTATTTAAAAATGATAAATAAAAACATATCTTCTTAATACCTTTAAAATAGTACTGAATTACCCAGACAAGTCTTCCTGTGAATGGCATTTTACCTGTACAGCAATGAACAAAGAAGCCCATTTCTGCTTGTTATTCATCTAATCTGTAAGATCAGGGGCACCTAGAAAATGGACTTAGATTATTTCCTTTGGGAGTTTTATGTGGAAGAGATACCTATTCCTGGTACTACTGCCAAACTGTAAAACCTGCTGTCTGAATTATGCTTGGAGGCCTATTGGGAAGTATAGTTTTTTTCAAAAACCAGGAAGATTTGCAATACTTTAGCCGCTGCATTTTTAATCAGTTTATGTTTTTGAATGATCCTCAAAGGTCCACATGTCAACAGTACATTAGTCTAGATGATATATGACATTTTTTCCCCCTGGGAATGTACCCATTCAGATAGATTGTTTAGTGCAGTAATCTCAGCTCATAAATAGTTTGTGCTCTAGGTGTTACATAGGTATTAAGAAAAAAGCTGAAGCTAGTGAGTTTCTAAAGTTTCCTGTTAGTGAAAAAGCTCCTGCTTAACTTTACTAACAGTTAATTCAGGTGCTGATGTCCCATACTGCTGCCATAGCCAAGGCTAGCAGGAAAGAAGTTTGCTTTCAATTCAGAAAGAGAAGGGATTGAGAGAGTGTATTATCCTGGCATCTTTTTGCAGCTTCTTAAACGTGGGAATGTTAAGTCTGTACTACTTTCAAAGAAAAAAAACCATAGAAATTATTGAATAATTGACATCAGTATATGTTAGAGTTAGTAAGAGCATTTGTAATCTTATGCAATGAACCTAAGCGTGGCGCTTGCTTAACTCTATGTTGCACAAATGAATAGACTTAAAATACATTGTTCTAATTAATTTTGTCAGTTTTGGAATAGGACAGGAATGTTTTCATAGTCCAGTTTTTCCTTAAGTAATGCCAATGGTTTGCCATGATCAGTAGACCAGGTTTGTTGCATTTCCCGCAGGCTTTCTCCTGGGCTTCAGTGACCAGTAAAAACCTGCCTCCTAGTGGTACTGTTTCTTCCTCTGGAATTCCAACTCATGTTAAAGCACCAGTCTCACAGGTAACCAATCTGTGAACTCCTTAGATTATTTTCTTGTTTACATCTGCAAACTGTTTCACTAACAAAGCTGTATTATTTTTCTGCTTCATATACAGCCCACGGTCCTGTACTATGGATACTTGTTTAAAGCTGCAACACTGATCTCTTGATAGCACAGTGATTGTTTCCATTGCAGGAATGCTTGTGAGAAAGTAATAGGGGATATCTGGAAGTAACAGGGAGGGGAGAGAACTGCCTTAATAGAAATCTAGCTAAGACATTCCAGAGACAATTTTCATAATGTGGAATTTCCCATTTCTTTAAATTTATGTCAAGCTTTTCTTTGAAAAAACTTAGAAAACTATACACTTACAGTAATTCCCAACAGATTACTTTGCAAAAGACTTAAATACAGATTTTTTTTGCCTAAATGTACATTTCCAAATACTCATATTTAAGATTTGAAAAAAAATCTTATTAGAAAAAATAGTGATGATTTATGTCATTGTTGCTGTTTACTTCCTATGATAGTTTTGTAACGTAACAAAACAAAAATATGTCTTTTCTATATATCCTCTGCAAGCTAAATGTTTGTATGGATTGATTAAATGAGTCTTTACTTTCCAAATAAATAAACAATATTAGAGTTTCCTAGTAAAAACAGCCAGTCTGGTATAGCGGTTAAGGTGCAGGCCTAGAAACCAGGAGACTGTGAGTTCTAGGCCTCAGGCATGAAAGCTGGCTGGGTGACTTTGGGTCACTCACTGTCTCTCAGCCCAACCCACCTCACAGGGCTATTGTGAGGAAAATAGGAGGTAGGAGGTATGTTCACCGCCTTGAGTTGACCAAATTTTTTTAAAAAGGGCAGGAAATAATAATAATAATAATAATAATAATAATAATAATAATAAGAAGAAGAAGAAGAAGAAGAAGAAGAAGAAGAAGAAGAAGAAGAAGAAAGTATTAGTTTAATGCCCAACCATACTTATGTTGGATGATGTTGGCTTCCCCACTGACTTTGATTGTTGGAAGCCGGCAGAAAGTTGCAAGGACCTTGCTTAATCCGCGATCCTCGCTTAACGACAGCAATGGAACTGCCAGGATCTAAGTGATGTCATGTGATGTCTCACTTTATGACCTCATTGCTTAGCGATAGAAATTCTGGTCCCAGTTATTGTTGTTAAGCAAGGACTACCTGTAGAATAAATTTAGGAGCAAAGCTTCCAAAACAGATGACTAAACTTAGGAATTTAAGAATTTCTGAGCATTTCCATCATATTTTTATGTTATGTTTTTCCCAAGACACTTTGTATTGCTAATAAATGCCAATGTCCCTTAAATATTATCTGAGATACTTTAGTTAAGAGCACATATGGAAAAAATTCAGCTTCTGTTTGAGCAAAATGATTTCAATAGATTTTGAAGCATACTGTTTTCTGAAAAGGTTGCCTTTCCTTATCCTTCAAATAATTGAAGCATTACTTTAGTTCTTGCGAGTGAATTGGCTTGCTTTGGAGAGAACTAGGGAATGAATGTTGTAACCGCTAAATTGTAATGTGTATCGTCATCAGGGACCATAAAATTGTACCTCTGCGGATTTCCTATCTCTGGAGATAGGAAATCCAGAATTATTTTTTATCCAATGGAATAGAGTGGTAACTAGAAGTTCATTGCCACTTTACCTATCCTAAATAATACTTGTAGAACAAATAGTATGGGAAGACATTCCCATACTATTTGTTCTTCTTGAAGAGGAAAAAAAAAGAATGATTAGGTATTGTCATCCCTTTACAGGTATCAATATTTATTCTCAAGTTAGAAGGTTGTGTATGTCTCTAGTTCATATCAGTTTCAAATAACATTTACCCTTAAGGTTTGCTTCCTTTGTCTATTTATGATGGTATTCTCCAGTCAAAATATTTGGTGGTTTTCTTGCAATTTAAAATCATGCTTCCTATTCTAACAATCTGTTGATTTCTGGTGCAGGTGTTTACCTAGTTCAGTGTCTGGGGAGAAAACTTCTTTGACCTAAAACTAGATTTATTTTTCTTCTCCACATTAAGGGACTTAATAAATCCAGATTTATTTTCTTGCTGTAAAGTAAACTAAGTTCTCCATAGTCATTCAGCTTCTCATTATTCAATTTATCATGAACAGCATCCATCCTGCTTGAAAGTTTCAGGATAGTCCCTGTTCCTCCAGAGATTAATAATGGTAGCATTAGTTGGAGTTCTTTTGAATTAATAGGTTATCAAGGCTTTTCAGTATTCAGTATTCAAAGGTAATTCTACATACCCTTGATATTCTAAAAATCATACAGAAAAGTAAATGCTTTAAATTTCATTTATTTCTTTTGATTTGATATTACAAGCAGTCTGAGAAGCAACTATAGTAAGCCAACTTGTCTGCTGCTCTTTCCTCAAAGTTACAAAATAATAATTATTCAGCATTTTTATTGTACATTTGAATGTGCAAATATTCAATGTTACTCCTACAGTGATCTGCCTAAAATGTAAGACAGTTATAGCAGATTGTGGAATAGTAAGTGAGAGTAAGAGAGAGTAATAATAAGAGAGAGGTTTATAGCAGAGATGAGATTTCTCATTCATCTCTAATCACTAGCTTGCACAAGTTCTCACTTATGACTCTAGTACTGGGGCTAATTAGTTCTGAGTTAGAAAGCTGTACAAGTTTGGTTGTTTTCAGGTAAAGAGGCAAATGACCATTTGCAAGCCTAGATTTACAATTTAGGCTACTTCTGTGTTGTACTGTATGTTATAGAAAATGCTTGTGCTGATGGGTTATTTTTGTTTAATAAGTTATGGTTTTCTTGTTTGGGATTAATAGTAAACAACAGCTTCATTTGTATGTAAGTAATCTAATTTATTATATCTTTGTATATAAGTAATCTAGTTTATTATAACTATGGCTTTTTGCAGCAAAATTGCAATATTAAATATGCATAGCATTCACCTGGATCAATATAAAGCTCCTTTTAATGTTGTCTTATTTCTAAAGTAGTAAGCTTTACTACTTTAGCTGTTTTAAACTTTAAATAAGCTAACAAATCAATCTCTCTAATGAATGCCCCCATACATATTTTTTAAATCTTACATATTCTGAAAACAAGGACATTTTCAAATAAATGTGAATAAGATTTAACCTGAGTTGCTGCCACCTATAAAATACTAAACTTCATCTATTGCAGTGAAAAAAAAATCTGTAGTAAGTTAAGAAATAAGTCTCCTCTTGTCAGAAACTAAGGGGCCAAGTCTTCAGAAGTTCACTGAGAAATGTATAAGTGTGAGAAAGAAAGTTTATTGCAGGATTGATGGCATGGTGAAAGAATGTAATTAACTGAATAGACTTGAGTTATGGAATGTTTTGGGTGAATATGCAGGATGATTGCTGAATGCAATAAGAATGATACTGTGATAGAGTAAAATGAGGAGACCTCATGAGGAGATTGAATGGTGTGCTTAGTAAATGGTTCAGCCCTGGTAGGAGATAAGAAAGGAATGCCTGATGTCCCCTTGATTGTTCCATGTATTCATGTGTAAGGAATACTTGTATTGACATTAGAGGTGTATTGGTTGAAAGCATGAATGTAGGTATACTTTTTATGCAGATGATGTGTTATTGTATGAGAATCTCAATGATTTGCAGTGAATATTAGATTATATGATGTGTCAAGGAGTATGGATCTGAAAGTTAATGTATCCAAAGACCAAGGTAGTTGTGCATGGTGCAAATATTGAGTAGTCTTTTTAACAAATAGTACTGGTGCCTGGATTACCTTTACAGAATTTCCTGACCCCTCCTATATTATCATTGTGATTATGATCAACCTCTACAAAGCATCTCCAAATGTAAATTATCTCTCCTTTTAATACTAAACAAATTTTGTTGGGCTGCACTGGTTGCTGATTTACATCCAACCTGAATTGAAGGTGCTGGTGGTTATCTATAAAACTCTTTATGGTTCAGGTGATTGTTACCTTCATGTCTGTCTGCTCCAGGTAGAATCTGTCTACACAATATTGGCAGGCTGAGGGACAAAGTACAGGTCCCCATCCTCTGGTGTATGGAGACAACCTTGAAGAAGGAATGCAAGAACTATTAAGTAAATGCCAAGTTAGTCCTTGGAATGAAGAGGGGGTGAGAAAGAAACTCAAAATAACCGCATCTGGTCTGTTTGGTATAAAAGGGGACAGAGGGAAACTCTGTCAGGCTTTCAAGATTGTGTTATTACATCCTCTAACAAATAGAGTTCTAGTAGTTCTTGGGTAATCTGTTTTCTGACCCGGCATACCTTGAAGGATTGATACCTGGGAAGTTAAGGGAGTGGGGGACTAGAGCCTGACTTATTTGTTTGTAGGGTGGAGGAGGAATAAGGAAACAATGCCATGAATGTGTGCCAAGAGATAATCCTAGCAGGGCCACCCAAGGAGTGAAAGTCATCCCAGCTGCCCAGCTAAAGTAAGCAGGCACCTATATTGGGCAGCAGCAATATAGGAAGTTGCTGGAGGTGAACTATTACTTTAGTGACAGCAAACACATCATTTCATACTGTGCAGAAAAAGCAATAGTAAACCACTCCTGTATTTTACTAAAAAAAATCACATGAATAGACAGTATTAAATTATTGATAATATAGTGCCAGATGATGGGTCATTAGGTGGCACTTAATAAGCTTTTGGGGAAGAACAGAGGACCTTTTGGAGTACTAATGATGCTTATGATATGGATAGATTAAGGCCTTTGGAATATCTAGTTGCTAATGTTAGTGTGCAGAAAAAGAAAATCCAAAGCTGCAAGGAATTACAGCATGAGTACGGAACATAAGCACCATGAACACGGAACATAAGCTCAACACAGTGAAATATGAAATGAATCAACTACACATAGACATCTTAGGTACCATAGAATTGAAATGGACTTGAATTGGATACTTTCAGCCAGAAAATCATACTGTTTGATACTCAGGACAGAAAAACAAGGAAGGAACTGCATTATTTTCATAGTTAGGACAGTACTTGGATACAATGCAGTCAATGACCAGATAATATCAGTTAGTCTTCATGGACAACCTTTAACATGACAATTATCCAAATTAATGCTCCAACCATTGACATGGAAGAAGAAGTTGAGAGTTGTATGGTCAATTTCAATCTGAAATCAACAAAACATTCACACAAGATGTGCTGCTTCTGGTTGGAAACTGGAACACAAAAGTTGAAAATACTAAAGATCAAAACGCAGTTGGCTTAGGAAACTGAAATGAAGTAGGAGAACAAGTTTCTGCCAATCCAATTATTTCATTACTAACATAGTCTTCCAGCAATCAAAACAATGCCTATAATGCCTATTTACATCTAGATGGCATATACAGAAATCAAAACAACAATTTGATAGATACAAAGAGGTGGAAGAGCTCGGTTATAGCAGTAAAAATGTGGCTTGGGTTGACTGCTGAACTGATCACAAATGGCTTATGTGCAAGTTCCAAGTCAAACTAAAACGGAAGAAAAAAAATAACCTGTTTCCACAGTATGATCGTGAGCATATACCCACTATTTTCAAGAATGTCAGGAATCAGTTTGAAGTCCTGAACCACATTGATAGGGAACCAGAGGAACTGTGAAATGAAATCAAACAAATTGTTAAGGGATAATATGAAAAGAGACTGCCAAAGACCAAGAAACAGTAGAAAGAAAATTGGATATCGAACAAATATAGAAATTGTCAAGAAGAGAAGCCAAAGCCAAGAAAGACAAAGATCTCAGGAAGGAACTTCGCAAAGAATTTCACAGGGCTGTTGAAAGTCACAAGGAGAAGTATTACAACAACTTCTGTAAAGATGGAAAGAGACATATAGTAGAAAAACAAGGAAAGACTTTCAAAACATATCTGAATTCAGAAGTAGGTCCCAACCTTAAGTTGGTATACTAAAGGACAGCAATGGATAAATAGTAACAAATTAAAAGAAGATCAAACAAAGATGAAGGAGCATACTGAAATTCTGCACAGTACACATGTCAACATCCAAGACACCTTCAAAGATGCTAACTTTTTACAAGAACCTCTAGTATTAGAAGATGAAGTTAAATCAGCACTCTGGTCATTACCAAGTTGGAAGGCTGCAGGAATTGATGGAATATCTACAAAAATATGGCAACAAAAGAAGAATACATGATGGTTCTAACCAAATAACACCAGCAAATCTGGAGAATGACACAGTGGTCAACAGATTGGAAGATGTCAATCTATATATCAATTCCTAACACAGCATGCAAAGTATTGTACAATGTCCTTAATTTCACAGGTCAGCAAAATAATGATTAGATCATCCAACACAGAGCCCTCTCTGGGAAGGAAGATGCCAGATGATCAAGCTGGTTTCAGAAAAGCCTGAGGAACCAGAGACATCATTGCAGATGCACACTGGATAATTGAGAAAACCAAAGAATAACAAAAAAGTCAATATATGCTCTATTGATTATAGAAAGCCAATTGTATCAACCATGTCAATTGTGAAATTTGCTTAGAAAAATGAGAATCCCAGAACATCTCTTTGTCCTCATGCAAAACCTGTATACAGGTCAGGAAGCCACAATTTGGATGAAACATGATAAAATGGACTGGCAAGTGAGATACAGTTGTATATTCTCCCCTTATTTAGTCAACATATATCCTGAATATATATTGAGAGAAGTTGGATTGGAAGAAGACAAGCATGGTTTTAAAAGTCAAGGAAGAAACATCAACAACCTGTGCTATGCTGAAGACGCTACTCTGATACTTAAAATGCAAATGATCTGGAAGCTTTAGTAATGAAAGTCAAGGAACACAGTGAAAATGGGGCTCAGATTAAATATAAAGAAGACCAAACACATGACAACAGGTACAACAACCAGCCTTAGAATTAACAACGAAGGTATTGAAATGATTTATTGCCTTTTAGGTTCAGCTATCAACAGTAAAGGAACCAGCACTTGGTAGAATAGCAATAAAAGGTAATGCCATGATGTGTCTATATCTATATTTACCAAAATCAGAATTGTGCAGGTAGTGGTTTTCCCTGTGACACCTTATGGACATGAAAGTTAGACCTAGAAGAAGCAGGATAGAAAGAATATTAAGTAGGTGGCATCCAAATGATTAAATAAAAAAACTTAAAAGATTGAGTGCTAACTATGCTGGAGATAAGAGCACTGAACAATAAGAGGGAAATATTGGCATGCTCAAGGGGAAATATAAAAAATTGTTAAGCTAAAGTGAGTGCTTTTCCTCCACTCAAATCAAGCCACTGAGGATTGAATGTGTTGTATGTTCAGTAGCTATAGAAGGTAAAATCATTAGAAAAGGAGAATACTAGAATAGAATTATTGAGCTGGTCAAAGCATAAAATAATTTTGAAAAGTGCAAGGCTTGTTTATTAGAGCCCTGAAAAGATACATTCCAGCTTGGATGTATTGTTATACTGCAACATTTTATTTCAGGTCCCTCTTGTTCTCTCTGATATGTAGTGTAGCTATGTATCTTTCAGTTTGGAAGCATATAGGATGGTGTTGTAAATCTAGCCTGCCTGCCAGCCCCTCATGCCACACTCCCTTGTCAAGCCACATCTCCACAAGGGAGACCAGACAGTTTTATTTTTTTCTGTACAAGTTATAGAACTGGATGTTTAAACTTAGCCTGTCTCCATCCTTCAGACCATATTAATGACATTATGATAATTCTATAGAATCTTCTTGTAATCTGCAGTATTTGAAACCTATCCAATATCCACTGTCTACCTAGATCATTGCTTTTGGATTCCTTTTTCTGACCAAAGTTACCAGCTGGTTCCCCATGGGCTGGGTAACACTGTAATTTAATGTTACAGAACTAACCGTTAGAATTAGTTTGCATTCTAACATTTAATATCAACAAGTGTTTTAAATTTTATTTTTATAAAGTTTGATCTTGTTTATTTCTTGTAAGATTGGTTTATTTCCCAAGGGCGGGGGAGAAAGAGCTGAATCGTCTAGTTACCATGCCTCTACTCTATATGACCAGGAAGTCTAATGATAAAAATTATTTTACTTATTGCTTTCAACTGCCAAAAAGTCAGAAGAGGGACCCCAAAGCCTTTGACTTATAAGAGCTGTTGCTGTAAATTATGGACACTGGGTTGGCTTCTTTTTAAAAATATTTTTTTTCTTTTATGCAATTTTGTTTGTATTGTAAACTGCCGGGAGTTTGAAATGTTTTGGTATATATCAACTGTCAATAAGTAAATGTGAATTATTTGTCACATAGCTAGATATGCAAACTGAACAAGTATGGTTTGGAAAACATTTTTGTGGTCTGTGTATGAACCCAGGCAACTATAGCTTATTTAAAAACATGGTTAAAATAAATAATGACCAAGCATGATGTGCAAACTGAGCTTGAATGTTAAAAGTAACATGGGTGGGAGAGTATAAAAGTTGGCTTGATCAAGAGCCTAACTGTTTAGAGTAAATATCCTAAAAGAGAGGGAATAAAGTTGGAAGATAAGTGCAGTGAAATTAGAAAAAATCCTTCCTCTTCCTCAAGTACAGCTTTTTCAGAGGGAAGAAAGATAAAGAAATCTGTACTATTTCCCTTCCTCCAGATACATTGTATTTACAGCTAAAAAATTCCAGATTCATTAGTGGAAGGATAAGAAGGAAAAACATTCCCAACTTCTGAATTTTCCTCTCTTCCACAATATCTGAAGAGGAGTACAAAGTTCCCATTCTGTCTGGCTGATTTTAACTTGACCCAAATGTAATATACTTGCTTTTTCCTATTTTTATATTGGTTACTCACCTCTGTGATACAAGGTGTGGCCTAAAGTGTTTCAATTCATTCTGGACTGAAAAAAAATGAATGATTGGGATTCCACTCTATACCCATTTGCTACCGCTCTCGTGCATGTGCAGGATGGTGGATATTTCCCTTCTGATAGTAACTCTTCATAGCTACTCACCCATAGGGGAATACTAGTGGGCAATAATGGAATGGGTAACTAAAAATCTCTCATAATGCTAATTTTTCAGTTCCAATCAATATGAATAAAACATAGGTCAGAACTTAGTTTACCACATGTGATTTTGTGATTTTCTTTGCTGGTAGAGCAACAAGCCGTATAGTTATTGGAAACATGGAATAAGTAGTGAATAGTTATTTTTTTCTATTACCAATTAAATACATAATGCTGATGTTGTTTTGGATTTTGTTATCTTTTAAATTTTACTAATTATTTATTTTGTTTCAGCAAAGAGTAGAAACAAAACCTGAAAACCAGTCCCAACCACCTCGTGTGCGTGAACAGCGTCCAAGGGAGCGGCCAGGTTTTCCATCAAGGGGGCCCAGGCCAGGTATTGCTTTGATTTTTTGTGAATTTTCCTGGATTTCCATGAAGATCAAGATGTAAATTTTACTTTCATTTACTTAAACATTACAGGCTTACTATATGCAAGTAAAAGTTACTCATGATACATAAGACATGATAGAAATACCTTCTTAAGGTTAAGTAGTGGTGGGACAGTTCATGGATGGATGGAGATTGTGTGAGAACTGAATGTGCCATCTTGAATTCCATGATAAAATATAAAAGAAAATATTATCAAGTAAGTATATATGCTGGAAATTAAGGAATTAAATAGGTCTATGCAAAGCACTTTCATTTTTCAATTTTACTTTCAGTCCACAATTTCTTGAAACCTACAATCTGAAGGTAGAATCATTGTTCTGAGTAGCAAACAGGTTGTTTCATGCATTTGGGAAGCATTCCAAGCTTAACGTGTTATTTCAAGTTTATAGCTCCTCTAGAATGCTTTGTACTCAAGACAAATTGATTTGTCCCAGATGTTTCATAAAATTTTATTCTTGAAACATTTCAAAATGAAACTTTTACATATTCCTGGAATAAAGATTTTCCATGTAAACATGAGTGTATAACGACTTTTTTCTGAGTGAGCCTACTCTGGCAAATGTAGTGCTTCTTCACATATTGTGATATAAGGTAGTCCTTGTTTAGCAAATGCCTTGTTTAGCAACCATTCATAGTTACAGTGGTAAAGAAAAAGTAACTTTATGACCAGTTCTCACATTTATGACCTTTGCAGGTCTGTAAAGCAAAGGAAAGCTGAAGTAAGATCATAAGTACAGTGGTGGTTTAACTTAGCAACCGCTTCACTTAACGATCAAGTTGCTGGTCCCAATTGTGGTCATTAAATGAGGACTACCTGTATTAGAAATTTGAGTTCCTTGCTCTTTTTAAAAATTCCTTTTTTAAAGTTCAGATTTATATTTTTATACATCAACCCAACAGAACCTTAAATAATTTTGTTTCTGAATAACAAATAACTTTGCATTATAATCAAATGAAAATGACAGTGGAAATCACATTAATGCATTATGAATGACACAAAATTGTTATGCTTAAACATATGAAACAGATCCTATGTTCATATGACTATGTCTATATTTACTGGCACAGGGAAAGAAGGAAGCTGTTTGTTGAGTTAGGGAATAATGTTCCATGACCTTTTGTATAATCAAAGCCCATAAGCAGCAATTAAGTAAAACTGCAGTAAAAATCTGTAGTGGAAAATAAAATATGTTGTGGATTCATAAGAATTTTTCTTGGTCAAACAAAGGAGTTCAGTATTCTGCATGCTAGTAGCCAGCTAGATCTCTTCTTGTAGTAATGACTTTTGTCGTTTTTTCATTGGTAACAAAATGAATAACAATCTATTAATTTTTTTTACACTAAACATAGTTTAGATAGAATATATTCTGTAACTAAACTAAGGACATCTTTACAAAAAAATCCAGGGTAGACTCAGTAATTGTATGCGTTACATGCTTACAAAGTGCAGTATCCGGGCAGACCCTGAATTCAAGAAACTTAAAGCTGAATTCAACAACTTTTACAGTTAAATATATATATATATATATTTGGTTTTGGATTTTACATGATTCTGGCAGTGACAGTTATGAAAGAGACAAGAATTATGAAGCTCTACCCTCCCCATCCTAATTCCAGTGAAAATCATTCTGCCCTCTAGAAATCAGAAGTCATTGCTCAGATTTTTAATTGTAAGCTTGCTGTTATAAGAGCTAAACAGTTTCTATAAAAATAGAAATTTAGCAGGAACACAGATTTTTATTTGTATTCTCTATATGTTTGGATAAATTATACTTGCTGTTTAATTTGAATTGACTAACAATGTGTTTAAGCAAATAAATCAATTTTGAATAATGACACTGAACTATCGCAGTTTTGTATTAATGTAAATATTAAGTATAACATTTTTAACAAATATTGTTAAATTATACCATGAGTTACTGCAAAATCAGAATTGGAAAAACCTGACGGCCTGGATTAAAAAAAAAATCATCCTACATGTCTATCTGGGTGTCTGTTTATAATTATCCTCAGATTGCATGACATGCTTCTTTTTTTAACCAAGACATTTCTTTAGTTTTTCATTGGATATAACTCTAGTTTTGGGTGATACTAAAATAGTTATTTGGATCGTGGCCAGTAGGGTTTGAAGCAGAAATGCATAGGATCTTGCCTTCTGACTTGGCTATTGGTCCATTTCATCCAGTATTGACCACACTTACAGCCAGCAGCTGTTCAGAGCTTAAAATATTTTTTCCAATCTTACTAATAATTGTGACTGGGAACTTCTTTATGCAATGCCAGATATCTCCCCACCCATCCCCAAGTTGCTTTGCAACCAAAAAGGTCAGCTTTACATTAAGCCACACATGTTGTATCTGGTAGTAAGCCCTTACTTTGAGTGGACATGTATAGTGTTGTGTTGCCAAAAAGGAAATAAAAAGAGCAGTCCTCTTCCAATGTTTCAAAAAAGCTTTCCTGATTTTCCCCCCCTTGGGGGACATTTTATTTCCTGTAGCTTCATGGCTGATTCTGTTTATAAGTTTGATACAATTGCAAAATAGGACAAAAAGAAGCTTACAGAAATCTGTGGCAATATTATTGGATTGTTGTTTAAATTTATTAGAAATCTGGTAAAAAATTTTCTTCATGATTATTTTGTCTCTTGAAATTACCAAAAGTTTTCCTAAAATATATTTAAGACCCCAAAACAAGGATTGTGTGATTCAGATATTAATATAAAATTACCATTTTATATACTTGTTAAAATATATGATTTTACATTAATTTTTCATGTTTTAATTACTTTAGGCCGAGGGGATATGGATCAAAATGAATCAGATAGTCGTCGAATAATTCGATATCCTGATAGCCACCAACTCTTTGTTGGCAATCTGCCACATGACATTGATGAAAATGAATTGAAGGAGTTCTTCATGAGTAAGTAATTCCTCTTTTACTTTGCTATGAAGCCTAGTGGAGAGAAAACCCCAGATGATTAGATTCTTAAGCCCTGTTATAATTTCAGATATTAAACTGCCTCTAGAAGCAATGTGGCATTTCTGTTTTAAGTTTTTTGCTGTTTAATCCATGCCATACATTTTTCCTAACCACTTGCACTATGCTTTCACAGGTTTTGGGAATGTTGTGGAGCTTCGCATCAATACAAAAGGTGTTGGAGGAAAACTTCCAAACTTTGGCTTTGTGGTATTTGATGACTCTGAGCCAGTTCAGAAAATTTTATTGGCCAAAGTAAGTAACT
Source organism: Liasis olivaceus (assembly GCA_030867105.1). Taxonomy (NCBI): domain Eukaryota; kingdom Metazoa; phylum Chordata; class Lepidosauria; order Squamata; family Pythonidae; genus Liasis; species Liasis olivaceus. Next base: position 66,804,666 of record CM061351.1, read on the forward strand.
TGACTATAATTACTAGGTGGTGAGTTACAGAGATTTTGTTTGAATCGGTTCTGAAATTTGTTCACAAGACCTCTACTGTATTGTCTTGTATCAGTAGATTTCTCTAGGTGAAGAAAAAGCAGTGAAATCTCTACTCTTGGGAAATTTTCTTCTTGGGCTGTTTGTTCTTTATTTGTAGGAATTATTTTACATGGGAAATGTTCCAAAATAATATTGCCTATCTGCAGAGTCAAATAATAAAGTTCAGTATAGTATCTCATTCTGTTAGACGTGTAAGGCAGCTCCAATTTTTATTTAGTAATCTAGTTTGCTTTCCTTATGTCATCCTGTTGTAATAAGAGCATACATTCTTGCTAAATACCTCTTCAGATGACTTTCATCTGATCCTGCTGTATCTTTATTGCACAGTGAAGTCCAGGAATAAGTAATATCCACCCCCATCTTATTATATAGAAATTACAGATTTGGAAAAGGGTTTTCTTGAAACGTGGGATTGCCCTGGTCCCTCAGTCCAGACCACAAATGAAAGAAGGCTTGGTTTTGCAAATTCAAGGAGATCTCACAGTTAACTATGACTGTTTTTAAACCAACAGTTAAATGCTATATGTAGAGTGACCAGCCCTTAACAAATGTGATAATAATTTCATCTCCAAATCTCAGGCTTGATCACATATACTAGAATTTGAGACACAAGTGAAAAACGAGAATGGCGCAGTTTAAATGGCAACACTTTTTTACCATGAATCTCTACTACAGAAAGCATTGAATTGGAATAGAATGAGATACACTTAAGCATAAGACTATTCATTAAAAATAAAAATAGAGCTACAAGGTGCAGTGTAGCATGCTTCCAGAATTAGCAGGTAATTATTTCTGATATAAATTCAGAAATATATACTTCATCTTTGTCAAAGATGGCGCAAAAAACTCTGTACTTAGGATTAAAAAATGTAACAGTACTTGCTTGCAGGATTTCAGTGATGAAGAAGAAAAAGGGGAAAATATGAGATTAAAGCAAGCAAATCTGTGCTCTACTTCTTAAAGTTGCATAACTCTTATAATGGTCTGATTGAATGGAATATGTCAGTGTACAGGAAAAATGAAATCTCAACTGAACAATCCATTCCACTGTGTTGCAGTGATTTATTAAATTACCTTTTGGAATACAAATCATATTCACTCACAAATACCATCAACTGTATTAATATAATCACAACACATTCTTAAAATATTGTTGAAGCTCCCGCCCTTCAATGACCCATCCCTTAAAGCACATACTAGAATTATATTACAGTTAAAGTTAGGATTGTTCAGCTGGAATAGTCTCTGAGAAATCCATCTGCCTGTTTCCTTGTCTTCTGAAAACTGAAAACTGAAAACAACTAAATTGCAAGAGATCTCTGATATCTTGTGAATACTTTAAAAACATAATGTTCCCCGCAGGGGCCATCTAGCCTGATATTGCCTTCTCCAACTGGTAATTGTCCAGTGAGATAATTGGTGTGGTTTAGTGGTTAAGATGTAGGACTAGAACTGGGGAATCTCGGGTTTAAATCCACTCTCAGCCATAGAAACTCCCTAAGTATCTTTGGGTCAGTTATGCTTCCTCCACCCAACCTACCTCATGGGGTTGTTGTCAGGAAAAATGGGAGGAGGAAGTGTTGTATATGCTACTTGGAGCTCCTTTAATATAAGATGGGATATAAATCAGTCAGTCAAATAATTGCAGGATGGAGAGAATGCTTTCCTAGTCCCATCATTTGAAGTTTCTTGAACTGAATATAGTAGGGATAGATTTTGAGCTAGAACATGTTTTGCATGTAAACTATTATTGGCCTATGTCTTTTGGACATTCAACTAACTAAGCTTTTGGTATCACCATTTTTCCCTTCCTCCCCATTTAAAAGCCTATAATGTTCCGTGGTGAGGTGCGCTTGAATGTAGAAGAAAAAAAGACCAGAGCTGCTCGTGAAAGAGAAACTCGAGGTGGTGGTGATGATCGCAGGGATATTCGACGCAGTGACAGAGGTCCTGGGGGTCCACGTGGCATAGTGGGTGGTGGAATGATGCGAGACCGTGAAGGCAGAGGGCCGCCTCTGAGAGGTGGCATGGCCCAGAAGCTTGGCTCTGGAAGAGGAACAGGGCAGATGGAAGGCCGGTTCACAGGTCAACGTCGCTGAAGATTCAGTGTTGGCAGGCAGTCTTGGCAGTGATACATTATTCGTCATGTTTGCATTCTTGTTAATTTTCTGGCTTTGGAATGTAACACAGCCTTTTTTTTATCATTTCTTTGATGTGAGAAACATCTTTTGGTTACCAGTTAAATTGAGGTGGACATTCTTTCCCTAATTTCACAAAGAAGTGAAGTCATACTGTTAACTTATAAATTAGACTTGGAGATTAAGGACTGAGAAATGACCATTTAAACTTTCTGCAGCAACAACAACAAAGGACAAAGGGTATGCCTAATTGAGTTAAGGTCCTTCCAGTGTGTTAAAATCCTTCTGCTGCACGTTTTGTGTAAGTGTTACTGTTGGAAATGCAAATAGTGCAATCTTTGCAGTTGGAAAAGCTTGCCCTTTTTTTTTCCTTTTAGAACACTTGACTCCAAACAACTCATGTTTTATGAACTTTAAACGCACTAATGGGTACCTGGCTCATTTTACGTTGACATCTGCTGAAAGCAGCAAGGAAAAATAATAGCTTGTGAAACGATGCGGGCATCTGCTCTGCTTGCTGTGACCAATATATGTACACATAAACCTTAACAAGACTACAAATATGTTCCAGAAGGAAACCATTTAGCTGTAAACACAAATGTAAAACTTCAAAAATCATAGTCCTGAATAGAAAACAAGTGTTTTTCTTTTTTAAAAATCTTATGAGCTTCCTGCCTCTCTCTAGACAGGGATGGCTGATCGCTCAACACACTCCTCTTACCTTTTCCCTTTCTGTAAGCAGTGTACAGTGAAAAATTGTCTTTACTGTATTGAGGTCTCTGGTAATGTAATAAGCATGATGGTGCCTTCTATTAAATACATCATTCCAGTCTTGCTGGTGATTTTGTACAGTATAGTGTATGAATGGCTGTGCTGCAAAACTTTAACAACTGTAAAAATGTTTATAAAATCATTGTATAAAATTGCAGTATCTTTAAATCAGTAAAGGTTACTGGAATATTACTTGCCTAGCTCTACAGCTAAGTTTCTGAAGCCTTTGAACAAGGGAGGAATGACGTAGTAGATGCTTTTTAAAAATGGAAGTGGAGTTATGGAATTATTCATTCTTGCATAGATAAGTCCAAAGTTAATCAAGTGTGTCCCTTTGTTTTAAGTATACTCCAGATAACATATTTAACATACAACTTGTTACACTCAAGGATACTGCAATTTTCATAGGGCAGGGAAATAGCTCAAATACTTGCTATTTTCAATTTTTGAACTATCACCCATTTTGCACAAACTCTGAAGTGACTTTGCCTACATGGCTCAGATTTGTACATAGAGGGAAGATCTCTTCTTGTGTATTTGGACTTGGTAGAGCATCTTGCATTTGGGTGAGAGGTTTGCTGTTTCCAGTTCCTGTTTGCATAGATAGCACATTCCAGAAAACTGCAAATGTAGCAAACAGTACTCCCCAGCTTCATGCTAGACAGCTCAACAAACCTCAGGCTTACTCTTGAGGAGGGGAGGCAAAAGCATGTGACCGTTTAGAGCTGCTCTAAACATGGAAGACCTCATTTACTATGATGTAACAAAAATGTGTAATGCAAGGAGCATTTGGTTAAACTAATCATTTGCTGTTTCCTAAAAATGTGGAAAATTTTGCTTGTATGTTGGGGTGGAGTAAGTTTATATCATTTTTTTCCTCCCCAAATTGAGATCTTCCATGTTTGATGGTAAGTCTTGCACTATTTTCATACACTTTCTGGGGTACATTTCTCTATTTCCATGTTTATGTTGGGTGGCGGGAGGGGGGTTGTGTTGAATTGTTTCATTTTCAGATGATACCTTGGATATGTAGTACTTGAATGCCTCTCCATGAACCATATTAAGTTGGAAGACTTTTTTAAAAACTGCCTTTCTCAACAAGCAGTTGCTTACCAGTGTTTCAGTGTTTATGTTTCCTGACTTTTTTTAGTGCTATAATATCGCCCTACCATCTTCTATAAAACTGTTAAGGCAAATAGCAGTAATGGAATAATCAGAAAAATATGTAACTGACAATTAGAGGAGCTACTGAGCCATTCAGCTTTCCGGTTTGCTTCTTTAAATGCCATGAACTAACAATATTGGAAGCATACACAGAAGTTTACATGGTGATTGTTCACCTACTATACTGTGGACTCATAGTGTTCTTGTCCCTCCTTTCAATAAATGTACCTCTAGAAGAAAAAAGGAACGGATCTCTTCGACCTGTTTTACTGCTGATTTGTTGATATAGGTAATATTGCTATTGTTACAGTCCTATGTCAACAAACTTGCTTTAATCATCTTTTGGCTTTAGTAGGTATGCAAACAGTGGACTACCATCTTTATTGCTGTAATGTGTTGAGCATTATATGCTAGTAGAATCTAGTTTGTTGCAGGTGGAAAGTATTTACTTTTAAGTTTCCATTTTTGAATGTGTTTTGACTAAACATACCAATAAACTACTGATGTCTGCAGCATTCACAAATGGTCCAGAATTCTCTCTCAATGGGATTTAGTGTTCCAGTTTGGCAATTTTCTACACTGAGAGGTAATCCTGCTTTGGTGGTATGCAAAACTGCTCTCATCCATATCATTTCTCACTGAACTGTAGTACAGGTAGCCCTCACTTAACAATGGTAATTGGGACTGGCAACTCTGCTGCTAAGCAAGTTGTAAACCGCAATGTCACATGACTGTGCCTGACTTACAATGGCAGTTTCAGCAGTCTCAGTTGGCGTCATTAGGTGAATCCTAACAGTTGCAGCATCCCACAGTCATGTGATCGCCATTTGCAACCTCCTGCTGGTTTTCTCACTGACTTTGTCGGAAGCCAGCAGTGAAGGTCACAAATGGCAATCACATGATTGTAGGACGCTGCAACCATTGTAATTGCAAGCCAGTTGCCAAGCGCCCAGATCACGATCATCTGACCGCAGGGATACTGTAACAGCAGCAGCAACGAGGACCTGTCATAAGTCCCTCTCATTCAGCACTGTCATAACTTCAATTGGTTGCTGAATGAGTGGCTGTTCAACCAGGACTACCTTTAGTTAGGTTTCTATCGATTGCAGCAATTTCATTCTATGCTCACATGAATGCCAAAATATTTCTATTATATTTTGATAACTCATTGCTGCTTGCAATTTAATATTTTAATTTTCCTCAATGAAGTCATGCACCTTTTAAAACTTACTAGATCCTTTATGCCAACAAAACAGCCGAATCTTGACTTTAAGAACCAAAGCAGATACAAGAGAGCACTTAATGATTCTATATTTCATTGCCACCTGTGCTGGTGAGCTCTCATTTCTGTATTGTTATGGCTACTTCATACAACTAATTTGTGTTTTTGATTAGGTGCCATCAAGTTGGTGTCAATTCTTAGTGATCACATACATAGATTTTTTTCCAAGATGATCTATTCCCAATCTGGTTCTTTAGGTCTTCTAAGGGTGCACTTGCTGCTGTACTTGAGTCCATCCACCTTGCTCCTTATCATCTTCATTTCTTTCCTTCCACCTTTCCCAGCATTATAAAGTTCACAAGAGAGTTAGGTCTTCCCATAATGTGTTGAAATTATGATAATCTGACCTTAGTCATTTGTGCCTTGAGTGAGTTTTTGTGGGTTTTTACTGCCTGGAAAATGGCATGTTTTTCTACTTCACACAAGCAGAGGAGGTAAAGCAATTCTTGGATTCTGTCATCTGACACTTTGATTCTAATAGGATTGCAATATATGTTTGGAGACTGATGAAACCTTGACTGATTATGTATATTTAAAATGGCACGCAAAATTGTTTTGCAGAATTGCTTCTTATCTCATCTTGGCCAAGGAAAATTAGAAATCTGCTCAATGAGCATTCAAACTGATCATATTTCACAATGTCCATGAAATTCATTGTATCGAATTAAGCTTTGTAGTTGCATAAGATTTGCTTCACATATTAACTATAGATGAGTTTTGTTTTGCTTCACTGATTTATCTTGTATTTTTTTCCACTGGACTGAAAGACAAAGTTTTCTCTATCCTGCAAAGCTACTTTATATGTTACTGAAAGAGAAAGTACAGATAGTCCTTGACTTAAGACCACAATTGGGACCAGAATTTCCATTGCTAAGTGATGCGATTGTAAAGCAAGACATAACATGACCACATTGCTTAGCAACCGCAGTCTCAGCACTCCCCATTGCTGTTGTTAACTGAGAATCACAGGTTGTTAAGCAAGTACCCATCCCAACTGAAGCCATTATGGGCTTCATCCCTTCCAGACCCAAGCCTTCCAGACCCAAGTAAGGGACTACCTCCAATTCCCCCCCCATCTATCTCCCCCCCATCTCTGCCTTTTTAGCCATCCTACACCCTGCCTTGCAGGACACCAAGCAGCCCCAGAACCTTGCAGTGCTGGGGCTGCTTGTCATAGCTTGGGAAGCCACAGCTGTCCCCACCACCCTGCACTCTGTCACCCCAGCTGACCTTTGCCAACTTCTTGCTCCCACTGCTGACAAGGTGTGCTTGGCCTGGCTGCTGGGCCAGGCTGGGGCTGGGCTTTGCGCTGCAGAGGGGGTGGGGCAAAAGTAGCCCCTGAGCCATGGGGCACCAAAAAGCTCCTGGGCGGGATTGGGCTTCACGCTGCAAAAAGGAAAAAAAAAACCAAAATCAGCCCCTGAGCCACAGCACACTAAAAAGCCCCTTTGCCTTTGCTGCTTTTGACTTCTTTTTTTTTGGAATGCAAAGCCCCACCCTGAAGCTCTTAGCAAAGGGGCTGCTTTTGTTTTTGTCCCCCCCCCCCCCCCACTGTGAAGCGCAGCCCCAGCCCAGCAGCCAGGCTGGGCACACCTTGTCAGCAGCAGGAGCAAGAAGATGGCGAAGATCAGTTGGGGCGGTTGAGTGCAGTGAAGCAGGGGCCAAAGGAACATAGATGTTGGGAGATAGGCAGGTGGGGGGAGTTGAAGCACCCCTGTGGTCATAACTACTGTGGGGCTGCCAAGTGCCTGAATTTTGATCACATGACCAAGGGGCGCTGCAACAGGTGTAACTTTGGGCGCCGGTCATAAGTCCCTTCATTCAGCACCACTGTAACTTTGAACAGTTGCTGAACAAATGATCGTAAGTCAAGGATTACCTGTACACAGGTGCTAAGGAGGACATTTGTAATGTTACTATTAATGTATTTCCATACACTATGGAAGGTTTTATAAATTTATAAAATGAGGATTTATTCCTGAACTAAAAAAGCTTTTGCTCTCTAGATAGAGGGCTAGCTATAAATAACCTGTGATTAGGATTTTGAACCTGTCCATGACGTTTAATATAATACTATAATAATATAATAATATAAATGTGGTCTGCTCCTAACATCTCCAGATGTTTTTTTAACCACCTAATCTAGTCTCTAACTGGGATTTCATGGTGGTGTCTCATTTAAATGCTAATCTGGCCTGCTCCTGCTTAGCTCTCAAGGTCAGCCAAAATAATTCTAACAAAAAACAATACAAAAACCTAAAATGGAGCATGCACCATACCTTGAAGCTAGATAACAGGTAGTATGGATGGGTTTGCTTAGCTATACTGTATACACAGTGAAAATATTCAAATCTTTCATACCTGGAAAGAAAGCAGTTATTCTGCCCAAAGTCACAGAAAATGAGATGAAGTATAATTAGATGGAAAGAATGGAAAATTGATATATCCGGTGACAAATATACAAAACCATTAAATGTTTTGAAAAACATTGCAAAGGGGATCTGTGCTCTTTTGAACTGTTGATTATGATTTCTATTACTGTTAGCCATCATGGCCAAAAGTAATGCACCCAATTGGAAGGCAGCTGGAACACCATTCAGAAGCCATCTGTAGTGAACACAGCAACACAAATTGCATACAGTGAACAAATATTCAGAGCCAGTCATAAAAAGCTACAACCAACGTAACACTTAGTCTTTGACATGATGAATTCATATAAATGTCATTCCCAGGGTTTGAATCAGCAGCTTAGGCAAATAAGTTTGTACTTCTTCTACCAGTATGTATTCAACATCCCATCAGGAGGTGTATCAATAAAATGGAACTATGATACATACTACTATTCTTCAGTGTGTAGAGTACTGATGTTAAAAGTCTGAAACGACAGATGGATGTCATTGTCTCCTTATATGAAATCAAATTTCCAGTCTTTTGAGTAGGAGAAATTCTGATTAAAACAAACAACAACTTGTAGTTCTGTCAGGAAGTGTATACAAGCTTATTTAAAATAATACAGCAGCAATTATATTTGAGTGGAGTCTAGATCAGCTCTCCAGATTGTCAGCAGTTGCCTCAGGGCAATATAACGGCCCTGAAATCAAGGATAGCAAGATGCTTGGGTAATTTGACATCAGGCCTGAAATACTCGTGTGTAACTGGGTGATGAACAACTGTATATACATTTTTTCCAAGTCAATCTTCTACTTGGATTCTACCAGGATCCCTAAAAGTCTTATACAGGTAGTCCCCAGTTTAAGAACAAGTTTTGTTCCCAAGGTCTGTCCTTAAGCTGAATTTGTATGTAAGCCATAACAGTATTATTGTATAATACTGCATAAATAGTATTGTGTAACTAACTTGAACCATTGTGTATTTAACTTGAATCATTGTGTATTTAACTCGAATTTTGCTACAATAGGCTTCATTCTTAAAGATGGGTAGTCCTTAAACTGGGCATTCTTAACCTGAGGACTACCTGTATCCCCTTGTCAAGAAAATGTACATTTGGACACAAGCTTCTATGGAATCAGTTAAGTATAATTACTGTATATTGCAAAGCTTTTATAAAAATACCAACTTTCAGCTCCCTGCCCTTTTAGGTTGCATCGCAATGAGAGTATTTGCTTGAGGATGGGTCTTCATTGTGTCTTCTGTTCCTTCAAGCACAGATGGAATTGTGATAACAAATTTTGAGTCATCTATAAGGCTGGATAAACATATATACTTTCAGCAAATATTTTTTGGCACAATGTTGAAAGACATAAGTGAATAAAGTGGCATCAAAAATTCATATATCTACACAGAGTATTTTTTTCCAGAATAGTATGAGACTCAACTCCTGTCATTCAGTTTTACCAGGTGATGATTTTGGAAACTCCCAATAACAAAAAAAGTGGACTCAGTTATTAAAAGCATGAAAAATATTGAACCCAAAGTTCTTGGCAAATTTTCTTTGAAATTTAAATTGCCTTCAGGACTGATTTCTAAAATTGTTTACAGATCAGTTCAAAACTACTGCTCAGAATGGAGCAGTACCCAGATAAATTTTACCGTCTGGGAGAAGAATAACCTCATAAATACACTTATCTTTAAAAATAATGAGCTTGACATTTAAACTATTGAGACTGATCTTGACAAGGCTCTGGACAAGCACAATTGATCATAATTTGATCTATAACTACGTTATCAACTTAAATATAAAAAGCACAATGTAATGTCCTCTGATACATTGTTCCTGCAAAGCTTTATTTTGCCAAAAGAAATGAAGGTGGGAATGTTCCACATGCCAGGTTCCTGAGCCTGTCTGCTAATTTTATCAATATTTTTTTATACCATATGCAAACCTGAACTCTTGTGCTGCTTCATATTTTATTTATTTACATATCGCATTTATGTCCATCACAAAAAGACTCTCAGCAATATCTTTATAAAAATTATAAATTAATTATAAAATTTACTCTAGCTTCATACTCAAATATTTTTAAACAATTATACCAGCAACGAAACATTTATACAATGGAAGATTCAGAAATAGCATATGCAAGAAGTTTCTGTTTTTTTTTTCATCAGCAAGATGGCTGATCAAAGAAAAAAGGAGGGAAATATAATTGGTATTTAAATCACATCTGCAACACATTAGTCTTAATGGCTATTAGACTAATGTGCAAACATGCACACTGGCATCTATAGATTCTGAAATATTGTCAAATTGTACTAGTGACTCTTCCAAAACTTTCAGGGGAGAAGAAGGAAATATTTGTCCCCTTTTAGAAATATAAAGAACACATAGAAAATAATCATTTACAACTGTAGCATTTCTGATATTTTTTCATGCAAAAGCCCTTGAGACCAGTATGTAATAAGTGGGAAGTTTCAAGGAAAATCATCTTACTTTTCCATGCCCTGACAATGATTATAAAGTATCACAGCCTGAGCATGCAGATAACGTGGAGATGCTCCCAAATCCATCACTACCAGTGGAAGCAGGTAGCGCCAGCTATTTCTAGATAGGGATAGCCTGACACAGTAATTAATGCACTAGTAAAGTAGGGATTATTACAATATGCTTTATGCAGGGCTAGTTTTCAGATGGGTCTGGAAGCTACAGCTCGCCACTGTTAGATTGTTAAATGAATGTGTCATGAACATATTACACCTGTTCTTGAGCATGCCACCAAATCAAGTTCAGTGGTTCCTGTTGACATGAAGTTCTATGTAAGGTGGTACTTGGCTATCTGGTGGATTGCCTTCTCCTTTGGAAGATTAAAATCTAATAAAGATGTCCCCTTAAACCTGCTACAGAAATTCATAATGAGTCAACACAAGAGAGGTTCTCAATACAACAATCCAATTATGGAATTTTCTCCTTGCTAACTTCTGTTGGCAGGATCATCAACTGGAGATTCATTTTTTTCTCCATGCATGATAAATGTATTCAGTTACATCTTTTGTTTGTTGCTGTTACAGTTCTTATGCTTATTATCTTGTAGCATGACCTTAACTAGGGTTGTGCAGATCTTCAAAGAGGTTTGTTGTTTTGTCAGAGATGTGAGCAAAGCATCTCTCTAAAGTAATACCAAAAAGCAGTGCCCTGCTTTGAGTCAGCAGAATGGCTGGCTCACTTTCTTGATAATAGGGGTTTCTGTGCACATGGTGAAGCAAAAATGAAGTGGCCAATCAAGGTATATAGCCCCTTCGAGCATTTTCCCATTGTTGAACTAAAGTCCTACTGCTCTTCCTTGAATTGGGACAAAACAATGCAAGCATAAGATTTGCTTCCCCCCCCCGGGACAATTTTATATTGCCATTACTGCTTCTGTTCCAAATCATTGCCAAATGATGTTATCATGGTTTGGGAGTGTGCCAGACATTATAGGCAAGGGTCCTTGTTTTCTACTCTAGTTTTGTTGTGATTTCAGCACACTACCATCCCATGGGATAAACATCTTATCAATCAGGACACCTCAGTAGGAATGAGTTAGCCTGCTCCTCTCACTTCCCATTTGGGCATTTACCAAGTTTTAAAAAAGACAAAATAAAGAACATATGGGAAAACACCAAGGTAGAAATAGCTCCGGAAAGGAGGCAGGCAGGTTCTGCAACTACCTTGGCCCTGTAGACTGGGATAACTGAAACCGACTAGCTGCTGGGTAACCATTTGCAGGGAATAAAGGAAGTGACTAAAAGTGACAAATATAAGGAAACTGGCAAATAAAAGATGCTGAACTAGATAGATAATATTTATTTTGGTCAGTGACCAGATGTTGAACTAGGTTTTTGTTGCTTATTATTTTCTGGGTGCCACAAAGTAGGATTGCTGCATCTAAAGATACTCTGGACTCCATTTCAGAATGCTGATGAAGTAGAACAGCACTGCTACAACCTCTTTTATTTATTTATTTTTCTTTATCAAATCAAATATAATAAAATCCTGCTGTCCTTACTCTTTTTGGAAGTGAAGCTTATTTCAAAACAGAGAAAGAGGGAGAGGTCATGTATAAAAGGAAACAACCTGCTGATGGAGAAGATGAGCAAAACAGCTGAGGCTGGCTAGTGACCAGAAGGGAGGAAGCACGCCTGCAGTTCCCAGTGCTCCCCAAACACCTCTCTGCTCATAGCTGGAACAGGTCACCTGATCTGGCCTCCAAGATAACGGCTGATAAAGCATTAGATATAGTAATAACAGCAACAGCTACAACTTTGTGGTCTGGGAACAAATAACAGAAAAGTTAAAAATTCCAGAGAAACACAACCACAAGAAGGGTAAAAACCAGAAAAGAAAAAAGAAACAGGAAATAATCATATACGGTACTGTTTTTTCTTCAGAGCATTACAAATTTTACACATCCTGCAGTTATACTAACGCCGAGTTGTCTTACAGAGGGAAATAGTTTTATATTTGACTTAGTGACGACTTAAGGGTGTTCAAGTCATGGACTGGGGATGCCATGAGACCTACATCTTGTAACCCTGGTGGGAAGACAGGTTGTCAGTGCAACACGATGGTTCTGTAGTAAAATGCAAGTGGGGACAAGACTGTCTCAATATAGGGGCTCATTCCCCCAAACTGAAGTGCCTTGTCGAGGTGGATTGCAGCTGATCTGCACAAACCTAGTTTTAACCTCTTGTAACTGCATATGGTTGCATTATTGTTATCTACTATATCCCAGTTTGGGAACTTTAATGTATTAAAAGTGGGCATAATGGAGAGCGGGAACTTTCTCCTGCTCTATCGGCCAGCCATAGTTCTCTGGCTGCTTTTGGTGCCAAAAGAAGGCAACCGTTTTCTCACTTCAAATGAGATCAGACAGGATGTTGTGCTAAGATGCTTGTGGTCTGAAGTGGCTTTCAGCTATCTCGTTCAAGATGATTTCTACCCTCAGGAACGGTGGGAACCCATTTAAATTCTCGGAGCCTCCACTTCTATTTTGATGCTCCATCTTGGGGGAACAGCAGCCTCGGGAGAAATGGCGCACTTAAAAAAGCCTCTGCTCCGAACCGGGAAGGATGGAAGAGGCGATAGTGTGACGGTCGGAGGATGCCTCGTGGCAACTGTACCGATCCTGCCCCCTTGGGAGTCTCTGAGACTTTCATCGCCAACAATTTACAGCATCCTGCAAACCGCTGGCAACCCAACTTTGATCTCCTTCCCCCTTAACTTGTCCCAACCCAAGTTTTGCGCAGCCATATCCTACCGTTTTCTCTACCGTAAAATAAGGAGGATATAGAAGAGAGAAGCAGGGTAAGGCACCGCGGAGCCTGGGTTCTGCTATGGATCGCTGGCGAATCTTTCTTTCTCAAAACCCTGGGACACCTCCTCTGTCTGATCTACCCTCCAGTCCCGGGAAACGGCACTTGCTTTTGCACTGGATAAACATCCTTCGACCATATGACAGACTATGCAGATTTGCAACAGAGAAGCTGCACGGCCGGTGTGAGGAGCGCAGGCTGGAAGAAGAGCAGGGTCCTCACTGACACCGCCTCCACCTGAGCCTGGAGTCGCCCCTCCTTCCCCGGCGGCGTGTATCGGCCTCTACTTCGCTATATGTTGTTGTGCAAGAGCAAGCGAGCTGTTGCCCTTGGTTACTGCCTGGGCCTTTGCGTTCCGTTCTCGCAGCAGCGGCTAAGCTCGCGTTGTGCGGATCCCTCACTCCTTCCCATAGGCTTGTGGTTTCCAAAGAAGCCTTGCGGCTGAGGAGTGGGTGATGGTGGTAGGCGCGGGCAAGCTTCGCCAGGGAGCTTTGCAAGCGGAACAGGCCCGGTGAGTTGCATGTCCTGCTGCAGGTGCAAATAACTCCGGGTTCACAAATGGTGCGACCTGGATTTTATTTTCAAATAGAGTGTTACTGTTCTGTCAGGAGGAAGGCTTTGGGAGAGCCCTATAGCAAGGCCTGCGCTAAGGTTTACAGTAAGGGCCCCCTCGACAGCACGCTCAGATTGCTCACTATCCTTCCTGTCCAACAGAGCCCAGTCCTGCCAGAGAGAGAAGGCGAGTCGGGGAAGTTCTCCTCCGGCCCCGCAGTAGCGGCAGCTGTAAGAGCCGTGCTCTCCAGTTTACGTACGATCTCATTCTCTCCCTTCTAATTTTGGATGGTGCAGCAAATGTAATGTTCGGGGGCTGCAGCGTTGCTGTGCTACGAAAAGAATAAGGGGCAAGCAGCGGAAAAGGCGGCTATTACAGAACAAGGGCGAAGGAGAAGGCGTCTCAGTCGAGCGGAGGCACTGGCTTTTCCTAGTCGACCCGCTTCCCTCCGGGCTTTTGCCCTTGGAGAATGACTCCGGAAGAGCGGGCGGGAGACGGAGCTCTAATGGATGGGATGATGATTCCGAAGGGATTTATAGCGCCCCCTCTTAAACATCTACTTGAAAATATGGGCTGAGGTCCTTTGAGTTTGGTGGCATCAGTGACTGTGGTTCTCCTTCCTCTCAGATCAAACGCAGAATGTCTGCCTGAGGTGAGATCAGAAAATCGATGCAATATTACCAAAAGGGAGGTTTGGGTAGTGAGTCTAGGCACAGCAAGTAACCAAGATTCGATGTGATTTCAACAGTAGGTTTGCCGTTTTGGAAGGTCTACTAGGGCCGATATTTTCAGGCCCTCCTATTATGGATCAGAATAGGAATGGACTTTTTTCAGTATAAACTAGTTTGCCAGTTTGGACTTGTATGTTCTGTATCTTCTAAACTATTACTGAATTCATTGTAACAGACACTATATTGTGCTTCTGATCAGTTTAGTTTTACTTCACCTAGTATTGAACTATTTGTTCTTGTGTTCCAAGTTATTTTCAGTTTTCTTCAGCAGCTGGATGTGTCTGGGGAGGGGGGAGTCAAAACCAGCAAGATGGGGCTTGCATCATAACACTCTGCCCATCACCTCCTTCGTACCTGTGTCATTGCATGCATGTTCAAAAGAGGTGAGACCCACATTGCAGCACTCCATCCACCATCTTGCTGATTTTGACCCCTCCTTCTAAATGCCACTGTCCAGAACCCTAATTCAAAGGCAGTTTTTTTTTCATTCAGCCTTTTTAATGATCCAGCTTTCTCAGTCATATATTACATCTAGGAAAACCATAGCCTTGACAATATGTACCCTTGTTGGTAGTGTGATGTCAGTATAATGCTTATTTTCTATGGCAATCCGGGTTTTATTAAGGAAGTCAGTAGGGGAGACTCCCTTCCCATGGGAAATCTACTGGACTACACTTTTGCAATCTATTAAAGATTGGTAAAAAAACAGCATGTATTGCCAGAGTTTTTAAACTGCATGTTGCTGATGTTTTAACTTCCCTCCCTTTATTTTTTTGATGACTTCAGATTGTTATTCAGTTTTTAATTTTCTTTTTTTACTTGAAATGCCTTTGAAATGACATACCTTTCAATAAATGTATGCATAGGTAAAATTTTGTATTTCTGGAGCAGCTGCTGCAATGTGATAGTACAGTCAGACTGACTCACAATTGTTGACAGTGACAAAAGGTCACTGAGATGGATTCACACATTTTCCACCCAGTGTTTACCTATTTCTTTGCTATCTGTGTAGTAAATACGAAGCATACTTTACTAAATTTTTTCCTGATAGTATGATATTATGATGAACTTGCACACTAACATTTATTTCTTTTATTATTTAGGATTCTTTTTAATTTGTTGCTATTTTTTTCATCCTAAATTGTCCTCAGCATCGTTTTAATTAAACACAGTATATAAATATTGAATAAAAGGCTACCAATACAAAAAGTGACATAATAATATTAATACAGTAAACAGCCTGTGTTTTGTAAAACTAATGGAGCTGAAACCAATAAAACTAGTGGGACATTTTAATTTGTTCGATTTATTTTATTGTGTTCAGATCAGCCTACTGAAGTGAATAAGGTAGGGATAAATAATTTCTTCCTTTGGTAGACAATTTAAAACCTATTTCAGTTCTAGTTTAGTTCACTAGATGTTCAGTACCTATTGGTAAGTGTCTATGACTACACCAATATGTTTTCCTCATATACTCATCCCTTGAGTATTTCTCAATTTTTTTCTTGCAATGTGAAGATTGGTGAGTGCATATGTATTACCCTTATATGCTGTTTTAAAACCAACTTTATTTAAACAAGGAGGTACATTTGTGTTTCTAGTGGCTTTTAAAATATATGGTTTCCCTACTAGATAGCAAACTTAAAAGTTCTAGTCCTTGCTAACAATGTTAATTACTTTCTTTTTTTTAAATATAATTTTTATTAAATAATTAAAAAAAATAAAAACAATATAAATTTTGAAAGAGAAAAGTAAGGAAAATAAAGAAAAGTAATTAAGTGGAAGAAAGTGCAAAGAAAGAAATAGAAAAAAAGAAAAGAAAGGAAAAGAAAAGAAAAGAAAAAGTTATAAAGAAGGGACTTCTGGTCTTAAAAGCAGTTACAAGTACATTTATATTTTACCCTCTCTCTCTAAGGTTACAATATAATTTCCTTTTTTCCATAGTCTACCCCAGCCTTTCTCAAACTTTTGACCCTGGAGGAACACTTGAAATATTTTTCAGGCCTCAGGGAACCCCTGCATATTCAGGCTCAAATATAGGCCAGAAGTTACAAAATTATTATATTTGTTTCATGTGTAGGCCTGTATATATGCATTAACAGTATTCTTAAACTAAAAATAAAGAATGAAACTTACCTCTTTAATGTGAAACCTGTGCTTGTTTTTTGCTGCACAGATACTCAATTCTGGGCCCAACTTGAGTTTTGGAGATCAGTTGTGGGAAATGTTTGGCCTTTGCAGGTTGTGTTTTTTTGGGCTACTTTTAAGGGCATGTACAGTTTTTGAGGAATACATCAAACTGTCATGAATGATAACTGCAAAATGCATCGTAGGAACACAGATGATGCTGGCACGCTGACTCGGGTCAGCTGGCCTCCTCCCCTCTCCCTGCACCACCAGCACCTCATTCCCCAAATCCAACTTCTCCTTTCTCACCCTCCTTTCCACCTCTTGTCCCAAGGACCTCTTTGCAAAACTCCCCTTAATATTTGGACTCCTCAACCTCTCCTGAAATCTTGGTACCCTGATGCCAAAGCCTTCACCACCACCACCACCACTTTTTCCTTTCCCCACCCCCCACCTTTGTGGGTGGCTCCTGCTGCCGCTGGTGCCCGGGCCAGCCCAGCCCCAGACCTCCTGCACCCACCTTGAGACAGAGCACCCCCCCAGCCACTGCACCTGCAGAAAGGCAGGCAGGCACCTGCGGAAAGACAAAGTGCGCCTGCAGAAAAGCAGGTGGGCGTCAGAAGAAAAGCAGAAAGTGCACCTGCAGAAAGGCAGGTGCGCGTGCCAGCAAGGAGAGCCCCGCATGGAGGCTCCGGTGGCATCTCTCTCACACGTTCTATCACCTCCTGCTGCTTCTCACTCCTTACCTCCCTGCTTGCACGAGTGTGTACCTCCCTGCCCCTGCCCAGTGTCCATGCCCGCGCTCTGGCAGGCCAACCCAGCATTGGAGGTTGGAGGGGGTTTTTTTGGTCTCTGCTTTTTTAAAATAAATCATGATTTCCCCACAGAACCCCAGTTGAGAAACCCTGGTCTACCCTTTCTAATCATCAAACCCATAAATCACAAGTTCATCTTTTTTGTTTTTCAGCAAAAACTCCATAAGGAAGTAGACAAAATGTAGTTATTGTCCTTCTTCTAATCAAATAAGTCAATTTTGCCATCTGTGCTAATTCTGTCATTTTCAACAGCCATTCCTCCATTGTGGGTATTTCAGAGTCTTTCTGTTTTTTGTGCACATAATAATCTCACAGCAGTTATCATATATAACAACAATCTTCCATAGCTCTTTTCTAATTGTCTATCCAGAAGAATTCTGGTTTCAGTTGAATATTAACCTTTAAAAAATTTTGTATCACTGTATTTGAACCCAAAATTTTCTGGCTTTTTTACAAGTCCACCAAGCATGATAAAATAATCCCTCACGTTTTCCACATTTCCAATATAAATTTCAAGTACCTTTATACATTCTAGATAATTTTTCTGGAGTCATGTACATCATTTTATTAAAGTTCTCTTTTACATTGTAATGTAAATTTCAGTCCTTTCAGCCACATATTTTTCCATTGTTCCATCAGCATATTATATCCAAAGTTCTTAGCCCATTTGATCATGTACTCTTTCACTTGTTCTTCTGTTTTAAATTCAATAAAAGTTTATACATTTTAGCAATTACATGTTCATCATTTGTACATAGTTCAATTTCAAATTCTGTCTTGTGCTGTTCAATTCCAAATGTCTTGTTATCTGCCTTAAATCTTTCTCTTAATTGTGCATATGAAAACCATTGAAAACTAAATTCCTCTGCAGTCGATTGATCTCCTATCTCATCTTATATTGTCAATGCTCTTGTAACAATTCTCGATAGGGTAATTATCTCTCTTTGCCTGCTGTTTCTTTTCTACAAAATGCTTCTTGTGCTGAGACCCATAAAAGCATTTTCAGGCAAGATCTGGGTTGATATCTATTTCATATTCTCAATATGGCACTTCTAATATAGTGGTTTTTTTAAAGCTACATTAACCTTAACTTTATCATACCACAGAAAGCCATGCCATCCAAACCTCAGGTGGTGCTCTTCTAGTTGTAAAATTCTCTTATTTCTCAGCAGCACCCACTCCTTCATCCAAATCAAGCAGCAGGATGCAAAATACAATTTCAAATCAGGCAGTTCCAACCTTCCTTGTTCCTTTGCATCTTGGTGGATTTTATATTTAACCCTTGGCTTTTTCCCCACAAAATTAAATACATTCTTGTAAGAGTGCAATGCAATCGGTGAAGCTACCACCATGAGAAACTTGCTGTGATAGCTGCTAGAATGTAATATCTATCTCAATCCTTAATGACAAACTGAAATACTCTGTTTACAACAGTTGGTACCGTACAGTATGTTGCGTATATCATGTACCCTAACTAGTTATAAGCTATCTGCTAACAAATGGCTTAATTGTATACACTGTCTCTTATTTGTATGTTACAGGCTACAGGCCCATTTATTTGAATTCAGATGGAAAAATATGAGATCCTTGGACTTGTAGGAGAAGGAAGTTATGGAATGGTGATGAAGTGCAAAAACAAGGAGAATGGCAGAATAGTTGCCATCAAAAAATTTTTGGAAAGTGAAGATGATAAAATGGTTAAAAAAATTGCCATGAGGGAAATCAAACTTCTCAAGGTAAGCTAATGGCTGCTAATTTCATATTTCTATAGCTGTAGTGCTCTTTCACTTAAATCAATATAAGTGATATAGTTCTAGATATTTAATTTCAGTTACATAATACATAATGTATTAGATACAATACAACATTATCTTTTCTTTGTCTTTGCCGTAATGTCATACTTGACTTTTTTTTTTTTTCCAAATAAAAATTAAAAATACAGGAGATGGCAGAAGTAAAAAAAACAAAAGAATATGTGCAAATGCAATCATTTATGTTTAGTTTTAGATTGGTTTCATACATCATTTGTTTAACTTCCATTGGCTGGATTCCCAGAACAAAAAAGCCATAATAGTTTATGAACCATAATAGCCAAAATCCAAGCTGCATGATGATTAATATGTAGTGTAAATTAGGCCCCAGAATGTTAAATATTAAACAAAAGCTATGTAGAAAAGTGTTTTTAGAGAAAAGGAAAAGATAAGTGTTACTGGAGGGAATTGCAAGCATGACACAAGAATGAACAAGTAAGGAAAGAACAGTTAATAGGAAATGCACCATTTATACAGTTGAAAGCAGAAATTATAGTTTTTTTAAAAAAAAAATCTGTGTTTTGTTTGGTCTTTAGATAATTGCTAAGGTATGTTTTTGTTGCTGTAGAGTTGTCAGCTAGTTAGAAAAAAGGTTATAATTTGTCTTTTAATACATTTATTAAACAATATCACTGTATATTACCAAACTATCTGTGTAGGTTTTAAGATACAAAGTCTTGATATTTATAGAGATCTAATATTTAGAAAAAGAGATCATTTAAAAAAATATGTTAATTTTATATTGCTTTATTTTATTGTCATGGCCTAATAGAAATAGAGCATAGAATTAAAGCAGTTCTTAACTTTGTCCTGTCGGTTAGATTTTGCTGAATAAATAAGTGGATTAAATGTTCCACCTTTAGGGAATCTTTTCTGAAAAAAATAGTGTAGTTGTAATGGATTGCTGAGTTAAATTGTTTATAATGTGCTTGTGAAAAGAAAGTCACTGTGTAGATATTGAGACTGTGATATTTCAGCAACTTGTGAATAAGACCCGTTGAATACATTAGGACTGATTACCTAGTAAGCATGCATAGAACAAGACTGGAAGTATTTGTATGATTTACTTAATTGTTCTTCAATTATTGTGAATGTTCTCACTCAACGTACTGCCACCTGTTATAGTTTTATGACGCATTTTCTGTCTCCTGATAGCAATTAAGGCATGAGAACTTGGTGAACCTGCTGGAAGTCTGTAAGAAGAAAAAACGATGGTATCTGGTGTTTGAATTTGTAGATCACACAGTCCTCGATGATCTTGAGATGTTTCCCAATGGCTTGGATTATAACAAAGTTCGAAAATACTTATTTCAGATTATAAAAGGGATAGGATTTTGTCATAGTCATAATGTAAGTAAACTGCTGCTTCTACTTAATTATTTGTATGAGCATGTTTGTTTTTGATTCAGCACTGTGTTTATTTATTCTAATAGTTTTGGTTTTAGTTTCAGATAGAAATGGGTTTAATAAGAGTTGAACAAAATAATTGTTAGCATCATTATAGAAAGTTTTGTTTGTCCGTCTTCTTGTTAGGATGTTTGAGAGAGATGCCAGTTCTGTATCTGGGAATATATTTACATTTCTAAGGATTTAAAATACTCTGATATTGTATTTCCAAGTTTCTCACAAAGAGCTATGAAACTTGATGATCTCTAATGAAAAACAAAACTACATTCTTATGCTTCTTTCCACCTTTGTGGAAGTTATATGTTTGTGTCATGTTTTCCCCCATTTAGTTGGTGATGTAATAGCTGCTTCAGGGTTAGCATACAAAGCATATTATTCTTTCAAAGGCAAGGGTAGACGATTAGGCATGCCTGAATGTTTTTGCCTATTGCTTGTGTGCTCATATAAAGTAAGTACATCTACATGTTCTCCCTTTGAGGTTGCACAATATTTCCCAGTTGGGTTAGAACCTACTTCTGGGAGTAGGAAGGCAGTTCTTTAAAAGACATTTCATGTATTTGGAAAGCCCATTAATTAAGGTTCCTGATTGTGTGGAAAGCTTTATCATTATAATATATGGATTAGGGATAGGATGCTCTGAAGTGGTCTGTTATTTGTGGTTGGGGGTGGTATTTTATTGTTGTATAATTTTTTTGTATTTCCGGAAAATATTCTTACTTTAAAACCATTCTGTGTGTAGAGATACAACATCACAGACCATCTGTGACAAATTTTTGCAATGCAATTTCTCACTTGATATTCCGTTCATCAAATAATGAGTATGTTAAGTAGGCTGTCAACTTATGTTGAAGTCTGAAAAACCTAGATCTTTCTTATGGATGATTTTCCATGAGGGGTTTATAGTGACTTTGCTAACATAGATACCCATCCTTTTTTAGATCATACACAGAGATATTAAACCTGAGAATATATTGGTCTCCTGTTTGGGAATTATCAAACTCTGCGATTTTGGATTTGCTCGAACACTGGCAGCTCCTGGCGAAGTTTACACAGATTATGTGGCAACACGGTGGTATCGAGCTCCTGAGCTGTTAGTTGGTGATATCAAATATGGCAAGTAAGGAACTCAGGAATTCAGCATTAAAGTTTCCTTAGATTTTTAGACACACTTAAAGAAAAAGGAACTTAATGGATAAGCATTATGATGAATTATAGCCGAAGCAGAGATTTGAAAGCATTGTTTTTTTATAGTAATTTTATTAAAAATTATAATTAAAAGATAAAAACAAATACAAGCTATAAAAGAATAAAAAGAAAAAATAGAAAGGGCAGAAAAGAAAAAAAATAGAAAAGAAAGAAAAAATAAGACTATAGTGAAGAGAAAGAAAAGAAATATATAAAGAAATCACCTTGACTTAAAATACAACAAACAATCTCTTCTTCCCATAGCTCATCTCTTATCTATTAATTAAAGCCTCATCGTTCAGTCCTGATCAGCAAAAGTCCATTAAGGGTTACCAGAGATAACAACATATCCATTTTAACCTTGATCAAATAAACCAGCTTTATATTCCTTCCTTGTACTTTTAACAATCTTGATCTTTAGTCCCTTAAATAAGGTCCTAGAACTTAATTTCTTTTCATTTTTTCTTTGTCCCTTCTCACAAAATTCTTCAAAGCTTTAACAAGCCTTTTTCGTAAATCCAATATAGGAAAGTTATCCAGATCGCTAATTGGGTTTGTTGTTTGTATATCCCTTTAATTATTAAGACATCAGCTGGTTTCATTTGTATGTTCAGTGTAACATCTTTTTTCGTATTGTTCTTGTAGCCTGTCATTTTTAAATCCACTTTCAGATCAGTCTCAGTCTTGTCCAGTAAAACTTGTCCCTCTTCCGTAACATGGTCTATCTATACAGGCAGACAGTCTTAAAATTAACTTCTGGGTCTGTTGTTCAAAAATATCCTTCAGTATGTCCAATGTTAAAATATTTTGCTCATTCTGTATTAGTGAGTCAAATTTAAGTGTTCTTCTCCTTTAATTGTAATCTTTAGTTCCTTCTGGTTCCCTCTAGTGTCCAACCTTCAAAGTCTCATCCTATCATTTTTTTTTTTAAGAGAATTCAAAACAAAAGCATTTTCCCAAGGGAAGGATTCTTATAAATAATTCCAAACTCTTATTTCAAATCCGTCTGGACCCTTAGTCTGTTTGTAACTTTCCAAAATCAAAGTTCTAATCACCCTTTTGCTGTTTATTTCAAAATATTTTTTTTTAATCCTTAAACTTTTATTTAAAACTTCTTTACTAAAGATTGAAGGAAACTCATCTGGTGCTGTAACACTTGTCAATCCAAAGGTTCCTAATAGCTGAAAAGCAGTTAACAAGCAATTTTTGAAAGTAATTAGAAAAGCAAGTATGTGAACCCAGTGTCCTTTTGATGGTGCCAACCATGGTTTGAGCAAAAAGATGGCTATTCCCTTGTCTCCCAGAGCTCTAAACCTGCTGGAGACTGCTGTCTTGAGGTCTTCTCGCAAGGAGCAACTGCCTGGAGCACTTGTGGGCGATCTCAAGTCCTCTCCTTGTCTGAAAAGGAATTACAAAGAGCCAGTCTACTCACTGTCTCTTCATTCCGCTGCGGTCACAGAGCTGTCTTCAGTTCACTATTTCATCGCTAGAAGTCAGATTTGAAAGCATTGTTATGGCTGTATATACCCTCTCTTCAGAGATAATCAAACAGAATGAATTTCTTTCCCTATTGTTACAAACAGAATATTATGGCACAGCTGGTTCTGCATCAGTATGTTTTGTTTGCAGGGCTGTTGATGTGTGGGCCATTGGCTGCCTGGTAACTGAAATGCTTACAGGAGAGCCCCTTTTTCCTGGAGACTCTGATATTGACCAATTATACCATATTATGAAAAGTCTAGGTAAGAACGCATCCTGAATTTTGGTCTATGAATCTAATATATATTTTTCTTTTTGTAAGGTTATGCTTTTAAAGTCTTATCAGTGATATAAATGATTCTAAATTCCAGGTAACTTAATTCCAAAGCACCAGGAGTTATTCTACAAGAATCCTCTCTTTGCTGGAGTGAGATTGCCTGAAATCAAAGAGCTGGAACCTCTTGAAAAACGATACTCGAAGCTTTCCATTGCAGTCATAGAATTTGCAAAGGTAATTTTAAGATTCTTATCTTTCTAGTCTGTTCCTAGTAGCAGAATCATGTCTTTGTTTGGGGGTCTTTAAGTTTCTCTGAAATTGAAAATTGATTTGAAAAATCAGACATTTCAATATTGGTGATCTTTTCCCAAACTCACATGGCTACTTTAGAAGCTTCTCCTAGCTATCTCAGCATGTGTGCACATGTTGTTGTTATAATTATAATTATTTTATTTATTAAATTTATATGCTCTGACTCTGGGCGGCTCACAGTTAAAGTAAAACCCGAAAACAGCTAAAAATATAAATATCCACATTAATTAGTCATAAAATCAAACTATATAAAAAGATCATATACATAAAAAGACTCAAAACATTCAAGATGATGGGGGGGGGTAGAATCAATTACCCCATAAGCCAATTCCAATGGTGCGAGCCCCCATCTGGCCCCCAGGCCATCTGGCCTAGCCAAGATTTCACGCTCTTCCTGAAGGCCATGAGAGTTGGGGCACACCACACCTCAGAGCGGGGGCTACGGCAGAAAAGGGTCTCTTCCTAGACCCCACCAGTCAAAATTCCTTGACTGGTGGGGTCCGCAACATGCCCCTTCTGCTGGACTGAGTGGGGCGGGCTGTTATAATGGGGGTGAGATGACTCCTCAGATGTACAGCTATTTTGCTTTGCAAAGAAAAAAGCAAAATGAAGAAACTGTGTGTATGTGCTCATGAAAACAACTGGGAGCCACTTCCAAAGCAGCCATACAAGCCTAGAGAAACACACCTCTATTTTCACTTTTTAAAAAAAGATGCTAATATGCGTTCTGAACTACTGTTTTAAAGGACTTGTACAGCCTATTCAGTATTACCCTCTCGGTTTGACTGACAGCTTAATTTTTACCTTAATTTTTTTACCTGCTGTTCTTTCACTATTTGCTTGCTCACTTGTTTTATTTTCTGTTTTTGTACTGTTTCCAATATATATTTTACATTCTGTGATGTGATGTCCTAATTTCAGATATAGAATGTCTTGCTGGCAATTGTGTGACTAAGTTTGTATGACTATCCTTTGAATCTCTAATGCAAAATGTTAGATCATTTTATTTCATTTAACTGCAAAATTACAAGGAGCTAGTTTAGACTTACTAAGAATTTGGAGCGCTCAGTGGAATTTTTGATATTTTAGCTTCTTTCATTGTTCCCCTCCCATCGTCACTATATTGTATCACCTGTTTTTAAAAATTCCTTCTGCTTGAAAAATTGTTTGCTGTGTGATATGAAAGGGATTTTTTAAAATCCAGACTGAATTCTCCTTCGGTATGTAGAATAGATGTACTAATATTGGATCTTGGTCAATAAAGCTTGGAACTTTTTGTTTGATTCCATTGTATTTAACAAGATAAAGTTTTAATCTTACTTCAGCAATGTCTGCAAACTGATCCAGAGAAGAGGCCATCTTGTAATGAGCTGCTGCAGTGCAACCTCTTTAACAAAGATGGGTTTGCTGAAAGGTGAGTTGAGTTTCCTGGTTTTGTCAAGGTACACCTTAAAAGGAAAGAATAGTGAGATGTTCTGTGTATATAATGCATTCTCCTTTTAGCATATACAGCACAAAATCCATTTTAAGATGGAACTAGGTATTGGTGACTTCTGGAACTGCAAAAGGGTTGGCAGTATCACCAAGGGAAAATAATGGTGAAATTTGGTAAGAAACATAGTCTGAGAGCACAATGCAGAAAAAAAAAATGGTCTAGGGTATGATCTGGTCCACCTAATTCTTCATTGCAGAAGAAGTATTTTATCTCTTCCCACTTCCCATATCAAATGCAAACCAGTCACTCACTATTTGCTATCAAACGTCTAGTGTCAGCTCTACATGACCAACCAGAAAAAGATTTTTTTAACAGGAAGTGAACTTTGCAAATGATGTTTAATTCACATTAGTTACTGTCACTTCCCACATCAATTTAACTCACATAGGCAATTTATCCTCTTAAACAACATAAACTCAGAGTTCAGGTACAGTAGTTTCCATGTTCAGAGAATATTTTTTCCTGTGAAAATCTGTATCTTTAACTCAAACATCATTGATTCATATGAGTAGATAATTAGCATTAGCCAAAAAATAAATGAAGATCGGGGAACAGTGGAAAACCTATGTCATTTAAATCCATAGTTAATCACTTTTTTGTATTATAGTCAAGTTCTTTATTTCAGTCATCAACCAGCAAAACAAAGCCTTGAAATTTAGGACTGCAGCCATCCTGTTGAAACAATAGTGTAACCTATGTACTATAAAAAATAATTTTTTTAATCACTAGCACAAACTCTAAATGATACTGATACAACTAAAATTATAAATTTAAGATTTTAACACGAGTGAAATATAGTGAAATTTTAATTGGTTAGGTAATACTATAGAGTAATGATTTAAAATAATAAAAATACCTTACGTGAAATATAAAATCATAATCCCACTAAAATCTATAAATTATGTTTAAAGTTAATATTGCGCCTATAGTCCCTTCTCACAAGCTTCTTCAAAGCTTTAACAAGCTATTTTTCAAAAGTGCCCTTCAGTATTTTCAATGTTAAAATGTTTTGCATCATTTTATACATTCCAGTTAATTAGTTGTTAATCAGGCTTGTGTATTTTTCTCCTTTAACTAAGATCTTTAGTTCCCTCTAGTGTCACATTTTTAAAATTGCTTATCTTTATTTTGTTTTGCAGAAGTCCAAATCTATTTCCCACGAGAAGGATTCTTTATAATTAATTGCAAAATCTTATTCCAAATTTATCTGGGCCTTTAATCCATTTATAACTTTCTAGGATTAAAGTCTTATTAGCTTTTTGCTTTTTATTTCAAACTTTTTAAATTCTTAAATTTAAGATTAAAATTTTCTTTCACGAAGGATTGAAGGAAAACTCCCCCAGCGTTTTCAGACTTGTTGATCCGAAGGTCTCTAATAGCTTAAAGGTAGTTAACAAGCAGTTTCTGAACATGATTATAAAAGGAAGTTTGCAAACTCAGTGTCCTTTAAAAAGCGCCAACCACGGTTGCGAGCAAGACGGCTATTCCTGTCATCTCCCAGTGCTCAAAACCTGCTGGGGACCACTATTTGGAGCTCATGTGGACGATTTCCCATCCTCTGCTTCTCCAGAGAGGTTCCGAAGAGCCAGTCTACTCACCAACTCTTCGTTCTTTGCTGCGCTCATCAGCTCTGCTCTTTGTGCAGCTGTGTTCAGTCTGCCATTTCTTCCTCCAGAAGTTGGAAATGAGTATTTTTTATAAGTGATGGCTTGTGCCTTACTTATGGGAATAGCTTGGAACTTAGGACTCGGCCTCAGTTATTACGTGCTGGACATCTCCAGACTGGATTACACCTATTATTGTATGTGAGGTTGTCTCTGAATATAATTTAGAAGATTTGATTGATCCAAAGTTTACCAGCCAAAACGTTGATAGAAGCCAAAAATTCAAAAAATTTTCATTTTGTGTCATCTGCTCTGGGGATCTCAATTCTAAGAATTCAGGTCAGAACTATTAGAGCTTTTAGCAATTTGTGATAAAACTATATAAATTAGTACTTCTATCCATATAGCCTTCCAAACATTAATATCTACATCAGAGGTCCTTCTTTGATGTTTGCTGTTAGATAATTTAGATTTGAAATAGACTGTAGGTGATAGTTTATTAATATGTATTTTAACTTCTACACAGGTGTTCCAGTGAACAGGAAAGACCTTTGTATTCCTTCAGTTGTATTTGGCTTGTAGGTTTAGAGTAGCTTCATGGAGTTTTCCTTACAGTTGCTGAAGTGGCAGTTTTCTTACACAATTTTTCTTCTTGACGAATAGCTACATTAAGAAGTGATAAATAAAATGCCAGTTTTCCAGAACCACATTGAACCGTCTTTACTTACCAACACAGTAAACTTGAAAAGAATTGATAATAACAAAGTCCTTATAAGAGAAAGGGTTTTTAAAGGTGAATATGTGATTGGTAAATGCTTTTGTTTATTATTAATAAAAGTTTTATTTTTATCTTTTCATTTAAACATGGAAAATAAGGTTTGTTCAAGAACTTAAAGTCAAGATTCAGAAAGAAAAAGAACACTCTTTACCCAAGAAATCAAGAATAAACAAGAAAGACAAAGATGATACAGGTGATGAAAGAAAAATGCTTTTAATCCAGGTTTGTGGAACTCAGGATTTTTTCCTTCTTTATGATTGTATATTAATATATAAAAATTTTGAGATGGGACTTTCAGAGTGTTGTAACTCAGAGCTTTCCAACTGGACATGGTGGAGGTTGAACTTCAACTATCTGGCATACAAGCCCTGTTTTCTCCCTGGAGTTAAATAGCGTTCTGTTTTCAATGCTTTGTATGTTCCTCTGAAATTCTTCTTCCTTTAGCATGTATACAGTATTCCCTGGTAATTAATAAATGTATTGTTTTAATTATATTGATAATATAATGATGTCTTTGTTAACATAAACATTTGAATGCACTTTAATTTCCTTTTGTTTGTACATGTATTGGTTTTTTAGTTTCTTTGTTATCTACTTTAACCTTTCATATCCCATTCAACCCACATCTACGTATCTGTAAGGAGGGAAAACTACCAAAACTTCACAGATTAGGTAAACTAATAGCATGTATGTGGCAAAGCATCATCTACAGTAAATAACATTGACATGTAATTCAGGACAGTTATTTCTAACGAATGTAATTTTTGTGAAAAAAACACGTTAATGAAACATTAGGTTTGTTTTTCAGGAATATCTTCAGACGTAGCATTCTATTTGCAATAATTCCATATAATCTGGGCTTTTTCAGATATAGATTTAGGTGACAGAAGCTGGATAGCTGTCAGTATACAAGGTTTTGCAGAGACATAGGAATGGGTTTGAACTGCAGTTTCCTGAGGGGTTCATCTGTATCAGCAATTTGGGGTCTCTGATAATGTTCACTCTGAAGAACAGTAATTAAAAACTTTTATGGAGGGGTGCTGCTTCTCAATTTATGTAACAGAACACATGGGATAAATTCAACTTCAAATGTGGTTCAGCTGCTGCCACTGAATAAACAGGCTTTATTAGAGAACAAAAGAGACCAAATATAACTTAGAATTACTATGAATTTAAAAAATGTGAGAATACTACTATCCAGCATATATTGTGGAACTGGGTGGTTTATTGAGGGCGATGGTTAAACTTCTCATTCCCACTGTTGTCTCTAAAATAGCCAACGAGTGTTTGCCTCTTCATTGCTGCCTGCTGTCTCATCAATAAAAGAGTTGGCATTTTCAGAGTGAAATGAAATGGGGGCAAGAAAGCAATCTTTTTAAAGAAAGCATTTCATTAAAAAAGAAGCATATTAACTCTTGTAGTAAATCAAATACCTTACTGAAAAATTCTTAACCCTGTTCTTCCAGAATAACGTAAGCCTTTCTCAAGTATATCCAATTATAGAAACTCCTGTATTCCAAATAGGAAAATGTTTGGACATCACATTTCAGAAAACTAAAGTAAGTTTTTTAGCTCAAACTCAGCATTTTGGCTATCAAGTTTGCCTCAAGCATGATAATGGAATATTTGGACATGGAAATAATTGGAAATACATGTATATATCATGCAGGCAACCTCATCAGAGAACCAAGATTGGCCTTAGCTGTTTGTTAAGTGTGCGCTTCATGACAGACTCAGATTTGTTGCCATCTCTGTTGAATTCTTACTATAAATTTGACTTTTTGTTTGTTTCAGTGAGGAAAAACAGAAGCTGTTTTCTTCCATAGTTGGATCAGGATAATTGTACACAAATAGAGCAATACTGTGGATCTGAATGGTGATTGGTTGCCTCTTGCAGATAAAAGTATTGTTTTCCCACGTAGTTCCTCTAGATGATGCAAATGTTAACAGAATTACAGTTTTCTGTGTCCTTCACATAACGCTGCCTATTAATTTTCACTTCTGCTCAGTTCACTTGGCTTGTGTTTTGTTACAGGATTTAAGTGTAGATTCAAAGCTCAGAGACTCCAAGCTGTTCAAAATGAAAGTGTCTAAGGCTGACATACTGAAATCTGAGAGATCATCACATATGAGTTTCCTGTATGATAATAGTGCTGGACAAATTAATGCAATTCCGACATATCTGAAGGATTCAAATAATAGTCTAGAATATGTGAAGAATCCAAGCATGGTAATTCCTCCCATTGCACAGAACTATTCCACCACACCATCCAGCATCAGTGGGACCCCCACAATAGGGACAAGATTGGCAACTCATAATTACAGGTACAAAATCAGAATAAAGTATCAAATTGATATCAGTACTGCAGATTACCTTCTAGTTAAGCCATTTCTATTTAGAGTATATACATCTTTGCATCCTATGTAATGATACTTAAGGACTAATTCATATAATATGTTCATAATTATATAGCTACAGTGTTTTAAATGTATACTTTCTTCCATATAGGATGAAGGGCTCATCCTGTGCAAAATGAGGATTGCTCCAACAATGTTTTTCTTAGGTTTAGGCCTTCAAGTCAGGGTGTGATAAAACAAAAAACAAACAAAAAAATCCTGATCAGCAGTGGAATAAAAGGCCAATAACTGAGTAGACATTACAGGGGGGAGGAGGGTTGAAGAAGGAGAGAGAAAACTCTTACCTAGCTATTAGCAAGTGTTAGCTCATGTCTAATCTCTATACAGCACAACTCCAACATTAACTCATGTTAGCAATCTTCTATACAGACACTTACCCAGACCTAGACCTAATTAATTTCTGCAAGGTTTCAGCATCTTGTGCCTGTAGATCAATCTTGGACAATTCTGTTTTTCAGTTATATAGTCTTGGAACTGGCCTTTAAATTTAAGGATGACCCATTCTATGTGTGTTTATTTCTAGAATTGATGAGAAAACCAAAATATATTTCAATCCTTGCATCAAGCAAGGCAAAAAATCACCAGCAGGTCACTATAATGTGAACTTAACAGCATCGGTAAGCACTTTTTAAAAATATTTGAACCTTCCTGACATTTGGTATCTATGTAGCCAGATCTTGTAGGAATTTGCAAACATTGGTTGAGCATGCAGGCCTTGGAAAGAGGGCAGAGCCAGAGGAGTAAAGTTCTCCATGTCTCTTCTACATGTGCCCAACGAGTAGAGTCTTTCTCTAACATTTTATCTCTCCTTCTTATATTGGTATCCTTTTGTTTATTTAAAATATTCTTCTCATCAGCCAAAAATGCTTCCCATGTTGTTTAAGATCAATAAAAATAAAGCAATCCCTACCAGCAAACCTACAATGAAACATGCACAGCACCAGAAAAAATCACATAAGAAAGGAAGAAAGAAACCTAGGCATCTTTTATAAAGGTGCAAAACATTTCTTGAAAAAAGAAGTAGAAGTATCTTTAATCCTGTTCAGTTACAAATTTGTAACAAAATTAATGCTTTTTCTCTTTCTGAAGTATATATATTGACACTTCTTTGTAACTATACCTGTCCAGTTTACACAAATTATCATTTTTGT
Source organism: Liasis olivaceus (assembly GCA_030867105.1). NCBI lineage: Eukaryota > Metazoa > Chordata > Lepidosauria > Squamata > Pythonidae > Liasis > Liasis olivaceus. The sequence goes on from CM061351.1 coordinate 66,835,994, forward strand.
TACATTTCCATAATTCATTTAGCATCTGCTTTGAAAGCTCATCAAGATGTGGGCCCAAACCATTTTCCATTTGGAGATTAGGATATATTATGCAAAGTGTGTGTTTTTTCTTAATGGGGAAAATGGCCTTTATTGGTACCTAGAAGGTCGGTCTACTACTATTAGATGCAACTCAAGCTTTCAGGTTTTCTTAGTAGAAAATAGCCCTCATTTAGCTGATAACGTAAGTCTTTGCCCATAGCATCCTTCCCCAGCCAGTATTCCAACATAATATTTTTAATAGCTATCACTTGTTTCTACAGATTTTTGCAAGTCTTGATGCCCCCCACCCCACCCCACCCCCGCTGCTATCTCTCTGTTATGCTAGTTCTTTTGTCTGTTAGAGAATGGGCTTCCCATTAATATAGGATGGAGCAGACATTTAGTACTACTTATATAATCTCTGTACAAAATGTTTCACTTTAGGATTTATTTTTTGCAAAGCAACCTTCATATTTCATTTGCTTGGTAATAGATGTCAAAAGAGAACAATGCCATACAGTCCCTCAAGAAAAAGTGGGAGTTTTCTAAAGCAGATGTCCATTTGCCAGAGCTTAATTACAGCCATCTCCCTGAACTCAAAGGTGTGGATGGTAAGGGTTTGTGTTTGATTTCAGAATTTTTATGAATATTTTTTATTAAAAGAAGATTTTACAAAGATTTTAAAAATTAAAGAAACATAGAAGAAATAGAAAAAAGAAAAAGATTATAAAACAGTAAAAGGAAAAGTGAATAACAAAAAAGCAAGAAAAAGAAAGATATTTAAGAACTGACTTCCAATCTTCTTTGCAACAGTTAACATAGCAGTTACCATCTCCACCCTTCCATATTGCATATTATAGTTCCTCTTCCCATAAACAAACCTTTTTAATCAATAAATCCTGAAATCAGCAGTTCATTTTTATTCATTTTCAGCAAAAAGTCTATAAAGAGTCTTTTATAAAAGTAGTTGTAGTTCCCTTTTTGATTTCAGAATTGATCAAATAATCATGATATTCAAAGGTAAAGAAAAAAAAATAGCCCAGTGTATCATTGCCACAGTCACATTTTTCTGAAATGTGATATTTTTAAGCAAAATAGAAACATCAGTGAAATTCTACCCTGCTCAGAACACTAAAATGATGAAGTTAGTAATTAAGATGTATTGCATTTGCAGAGTGACTTTTGAATTCATTTGTGTGGGTGCAAATTCCATATATGATACATCCTAACAATTCATTGTGCTTATGCTTGTGGACAGATGTTCATCCCATAATAGACAGGGCATCTGTCTTTGCTGCAGATGTGGAAAACTGACTGATGCTAGTCCACCCATCTGTCTGGAATTATTTTAGTCCATATTAGTTTTTTTAATTAAGGGAGTGGAAAATATTCCAGCTAAATTTAAAATATTCAAGCAAACTTGAACAAAACTCATTTAAAAGAGTATCATGTAACTCTAGATTCTGTTAAACTTCAATTACCTTCTCCTAGCCAGCTTGACCAGATGTGATGATGATGTAAACTGCAGTCCAACAGTCTTAGAGGGCCACGTGTTGTCCACCCTGTTGTAAATCAATGGCTGGCAGATAATAGTTTGAATCAGTCAAATCAAAAGAAAAAGCAACTCAAAGTCATATGTAACATTGTGAGTTTTAGGAAGAATGGTACTTTCATGAAAGTTAATTTCTGTTAAACAAAATCACATGCTTCCTTCATAAATAGCTTGGAGTTCCAGATTTCTGAAGAAAGGCAACAAAGTTGTTCCAGAGTCTCGCATGCCATCTCTTGCCACAGTAGATCTTCAGAATCCAGGCCTGGCTCTGCATCAGGTACTCACAGTTCCTCTCAGTTGGGGAGTAAGTAAATGCATACATAGCTTATGGTATCCAGTTTTCTTTCTTGTTAACAAAATGAGCTAGTAAGTCATACATGTGAGGTATATATCTTTCCAATATGCAGCTTTGCCTCCCTTTAAAAAATGCAGGGTATTCCTTAGGGAAAAAAACACCTTGCTTTTACCTTTGTAATTATTAGTAAATGTATTGAAGATAGAGCAAGGACGATCATAATGACATTTAAATTTGGTACAGCTCAGTTAGAATACTGTTATATCAGTGTTATCTCAGAAGAAACATGATAGAGAAGCTTTAGAGAAAGATAAGTAAAATATTTATGAGGCTGGGCTTTTTAATTTATAAAAAGATGACTGAGGGGAACAAAATAAAGATTCATAACATTTCTTTAATGTGATCAAGCATGATAACAGAATCTAGTTACTGTTATTTCTTACTGAGAGTATCTTTCTGATAATACTAACTGCTACCAAAACATTATCATGCTTGAAATTCAATTAAAATTTACTTGATTTGCAGATATCTGGAAGCTCCTTGCAAGATACTTCAGAAGCCACTTTCCCCAAAGTAGGGCATTAGTAATAAGTGGAACTGACAACTCTTACATGATTCCCACTGATATGCTCCTGCAGTACTTTTACACCCTTATCATGGCGGTACTTTGAAGTTGGGGGATGGGGCGGCAGTTGCAAGTATTTTGCTACAGCTAGGATAAGAGTCACTCTCTTGTGAGATGGGCAGCTATACAAATATGATAACTAAATAAAGGCAGTAAAAGGAAAAAAATCAAATTATTTTATAGTAACCATGGTACTAAGACCGCTACTTCTTTTATAACATGTTGTGTATGAACAAAATAATCTACAATTAATCATTTCATTGATCTTGAAGATTGATGTAATTCAGCAGGAAAGTGTTGAGGGAAGGGATCTCTAACAGTCGAAGATACCAATCTAAACAGATTCAACAATTTAAATGAAATTCTCCAAATGTTGAACAATTTTTCAATGATGATTCACCTTTTCTACAGAAAAGCTGTCTGTCATATGTAAATATGAGCTGGGTTCACATCATACAGTAAGTCAGGCTTTTGAAAACATGTTTTGTTTTGTTTTTTAAACTAGCTATTCATACATCATGGTAAACAGCAAACAAATCAGACACAGGTACCCATGGGGGCCAAAGTGGGGCAAGTGATGAAACATGTATCACAACATTGCAACACAAACTCCATCCCTTATATACTTATATTAATTTCATTCAACATTGCAATACAAATATGAAAGGACAGAACATGCATTGTGATATCCCAATACATATTTCATAGTTTTGGCATCATCATGGCTATTTGTAGATGCCTATGAAATTATATTATGACTTACCATGAAGTATGAGGTCAAGCATGTAAGTACTTGGAAAGGGTAGGCGGATTTTACAGCATTGTGTTCCACTAATATGTATGTTACAAGCATCCATTTTCATTTTAACTTTTTAATTTCAAACTCTTTGCTGAGTACTTTGCAATTTGAATTGAAGTCATAAAGAAATCAGTAATATTTAAATGACAGAAAGAAAGCGGGGCAATTTCTGTGCATTCAAGAAGAGTAGGATGAGGGCATAGCTATGTCATAAGGCTAAGTTGTCAGAATCATTCCACCCTAAGGAACAATTTGTGCACAGGGAGCTAAGGATTTCTTAACAGATTTTTTTTTCACTTTCACCAAACTGCAGTTCTTAAAAGCCTCTGGAGCATACTGTTAAATTATAGCTGTGAGGTGTCAAAATTATCGGGAGGGCCATTGACTTGATACTCTGTTCTTTAGCTTTCTTTTAAGAACCTCGTTCATTCCTGTAGAAAATAGAATTTTGGGCTAATTAGCCTTAGCTCTAATCTAGCAGGGATCTTCTGTAAACCCTTAAAGTGAAGCAAAATTAGTACAAGTTTCCGTTGAGATAAACCCACAGTGAATTTGTATCAGTGAAACTGTGGACTGATTCTGACAATATGTAACCATAATATAACCTAGTTTGTTTGGTTTTAGCTTAGAATTTTGTATGAACCCTAGCCAGCTGTGGTTTATTCAAGAGACCATGGTTATGTTAACTATGACTGAATACATTATGCAAACCAGGCCTAGTAATGGTATTTTAGGAAAAAGAGCAGATGATGCTTTGGTATAAGATAAAATTATTGCTTAATATTATGTTTATGCTTTTGGTTAAAATTTATCAGTTACAGCTCATATTTGTGGCAATATCTATGACAAATACTTTCCCTCTATAATAAACTAACTTTGGTTGATTTTGAAAAAAAACTAAGCAGGATGTGACCTGGTTAGTACTTGGATATGAGGTCGCCAAGAAATTGCAAGGCTGTAGACTGGGAAGTTGAAAAAAATTGATTCCCAGTCAAGCTTAGCAATGAAGTCACCAAGAATCAAACTCAGCTCAAGGGATACATTTCTTTTGTATAAGATTTCTGCCAAGATTGAGAGAATGCTTGCAGTCATGCATAGCTCTTTGTTTATCTATTCATCTCCTTCTGATTTACACTGAATTATCTTCATGCAGTTACAAGCATTCATTCAAGGAAAACCACTCCCAAACTATGGGAAAACAGGCTCTCTATAAACTAGCCTTGCTCTCCATTTACCGTTCAGTTACCCTTTGTCCATGAATCTAGCATGAAGACATGTTCATAGTTCTTTAACACTGACAGTTGTTCATAGTTCTTTAACACTGTGACAGTTGTATGAAAATTGAAGTTAATGTTATTTGAGTAGTACTTTTTATTTACCATCACTGTACCCAAATAATGTGAATTGATCATAGGCTTTTCTAAAGCATTCTTAATATAAGACACATCATTGAAGATGCTTAAAAAGTATGTTGTGAATATCAGTGTTGTTTGTATATATTTGCCTTTAAAACTCTTCCCAACACATTTGGAAGTTCTGGGCATTGCTACTGTTTTGAGTAAACAGATATACGACATTTTTAACTGCCAGATAATAATAAAATTTTAATAATTATTATTAGAATACCAGTGGTATTTCGTATCTGTACCAAGGATGGGCATTCTGAGCACCATGTGGGTGCCTACCCACCCACCAGCTTCCCATTGGCAGCCTCTCTAGATCTCCAGCAAAACTGAACATTACAGAGCCACTGTTTTTCTATTTTGGTGATTTGGAGAAATTTAAATGGCAAATCCAGTGCTTTGTGGTACCAACTACACTGCTTAAAAATGCCTACATCTCCGCCCACTCCCAGGTATTTTGTGAGTAGAGGCAAAATAGGCCCCTAAGTCTCCACAAGGCTTAAGGTAGCAGTTCTAACTCTTAACCCCTTCACCAAAAAAGTAAAAGAAATATGTATTTAAAAATTTAGACTGTCCACGTCGTAATATTACTGGCTGTATCTCCTAAAATGCACAGCAGGCCAAAAAAATTACCAACTCTAGTCTGCAAAATAGACTTGCACTAGTTTCATACTGATTTCTTCTCTCCAGGAAATACCAGAAACCGATTCTGTACATTGCTGAACATTCAGTACTCCACGAGCTAGAGTTAATTTTTAAAAAGGCACTTAAATTTGATCTGTAGATATGTCCTTTGTGTTTGCTATTGCAATGAGCGATTTGGCATGATTTGTGAGAAATGCAAATTTGTTTTCTGATATTGAAGATGCTGCCTTAGAGGCTGATGACAATTTTAAGTTTCTCGTATTTGCCACTAAAAGCTTTGTAACAGGTAATGAAGGAGGGGGTTCTACAGTTAAGGTGAACCATTTGGTGTTTGGATGCTACTTGCTGGAATTTGGATGAGCAAATTTTATCTCCTTTGGCCTCAGTATTTTAATGAAAACAAAGCAATTCTTCTATAAAACAAGTGCTTTTCAAAAATATGGATGGATATAATTATATATTAATTAAAAAAAAAGTATGTTGAATCATAGCCAGGTCAGTGGTAAAAATGCTCTTTAATATCATAATTGAAGTATATACTGCCCAGCCTAGAACTCTGAGTCTGTTGATTGAAACGTATGCTATAATATGCAATATTCTTTTTTTCTCCCTTTCCCTTCTACTATATTTATTTTATCTTTCCAGTGTAAGAGTCTCTGTTGAAAAGGGCACTTCTTGAATAATTTATAAATGAGTCGGTAAGATTTTATATATTCTAACAATACATTATGTTTATGCTTGTGCACAGATCTTCAGCCCATCTGTCTATGCTACAGATGTGGAGAACTGTGACTGATGCTAGTCTGCCCATCTGCCCAGGGTGATTTTAGTTCATATATTTTTAATTAAGGGAGTGGAAAGTATTCCACCTAAATGAACTTGAATAAAATTCATTTAAAAGGGTATCATGTAACTCTCTAGATTCTGTTAAACTCCAATTCCCTTCTGCCTAGCCAGCATGATCAGATGAAGTAAATGATGAAGTAAACTACAGTCCAACAGTCTTAGAGGGCCAGGTACTGTTTACCCTATTTTAAGCCCTATAAAGAAACTGAAGGAGGGAGTTCTGAAGTCAAAGTGATACTGCCTTGTTTGTTTATATAACTTGTGCACCTTATTATGCTAAGATTTCTTGCTTAGGCCTATAATAATTAGGAAGGACCTGGAACTACATCTAAGAAGAGAGCCAGTTTAGCAAAAATGCACCTTTTGCTTCTCACTTCCCACTACAAATGTCATGAATAAGAGCTGTTTTTTAAAATAAATAATAGAAACTGCAGGATAGAGAAAAGGCTTAATTTGAGGTCACAAAAGCAACATTTGGAGCTTGGGGCAATATATTTTGCTATGCAAGTGTTACAGCGGTTTTTAAACTCCACATAAACTGTTAATAGTTTCCATAAAAATGAAAACAAATGTATGATTCTTTGTTTATGCATAGCAGATAATTCTCTATCTTTGTACTGGCATGTATGCAGAAAATAATAGGCTATTACACGTATTGTAATCCACAGTAGGCTGCATAGTTACCAGTGTAAGATGGTATATAGCTATTGTATTATAGGAGAGAGAATGGAAGACTAGGATTCATGAAGGGAGAATAGAATTCTAGTGTAACAAAGGTTCAACCTGGTATTTTTTTAAAAAAAATGATTTCTTCTGATTAACTAAAAATAACCAACAGCTGCTGCAGAAATTATTGATGAGAACCATTAAATATCTGACTATACAGTGACAATCAAAACAGATTAATGGATTCTGTTACCTTCTCCTCAGTGCTTATAGCCTGAGTTTGCTGCCTATCCTCTTTCCCTCTCCAACTTGTCTTTTTTGCCACCTCATCCCAGATAATATGATTTCTGTACCAGGTACAAAATAGTATAGTGGTAAAGAATCTGCTTTAAATGAAAAAGGTTCAGTTCCAAGGGTCTGAGGTGGGCGGGGGGGGGGGGGGCGGAACCAAGTAGGCTGAAAACTCTGGGATACTGCTGATGGTCAGCGTAACTAACTATGACTCTGACTTGATGGAGGGCAGCCTCCAGTGTTTCGGTGAGATGAACATAAAGTTAAATACCTTAGATTTAAACAATTTACTTTTGAATAAATTTTGTTAAACTCTGCAGGCACTGTTCAATTGATGCACCCTTGAAAAGAATTCTATTTGAGGTTTGCTCCACAAATATCTATATTATGCTGTATAGGTAATATTACATCTGAAGAGGGAAACTTCTCTCTAGTGTTTCATTCTTTCCAGAAAAATTAATAGGTGTCTAGAGCCAAAAGTGAATGGGTCCTACAAATTTCCTATTTTTTCCCTCTTTTGCTCACACTTATCCACTCATTTCACCCCTTGGTTGCAGTTCCCTGCCCCCAAGTTTTCTCCTAGGCCTTCTCTTTCTTTCTCTTCTTTTACCCCAGTATTTAAGCCAGGAATGCCCAATGCAGTGGCCAAGGGCATCAGTATGTTAGGAGGTGCATCTTTGATTTTCTTAGAGTACATCCCTTGAATTCAAAAGGACATATTTGTTATGACTGATTAAAGGGGCTTTGATAGCGTTGTTTATTTTCCAACTATGACTTAGAAAGTATGACTTATTTTAGGAGAAAAGACCTTCCTATCATCTTCTGTCTTATCCCCTTTATCAGATAGGAATATTGTCTCTTAGTTTAGAAATAACTTTTCATTGGCATGTAATTTTTTAAACTGATTATTTGTTAAAGGATGTGGATAAAACAATTCAGAGATTAGAAAAATAATGTATATATTTTAAATGCATCTACTGTCCAGAGATATTTTTATATTAGATTTTGTTTTTATTAATTCACTGATGGCATTATTTTAATATGTGAACTTTATGATACTGCTATTATAGTTTATGGCAAACAAACATAATTCTATTTGTAGCAGAAATATCCAGCCTTTAAGAAAACAAACTGTCTTTACTGGGTGAAACATAGGCCAATATTTATGGTTGGCCTGTCAATCTATGAGAAATAGTAAGCTAAAATTTTTTAAAAAAAGAACCAATCTGTATTCAGACATGAAATGCTGCCATTTTTATACAAATACTGACCTCTTCCCTCTGTTACCACAAAATACCATTCTGATTTCAACACTTACATAACCTGTAATTTCTGAGCTCTGTGGCTTTGCAATGTTCAAACATGTATTTCTCATTGTGTAAATAAAAATGTTAATTAAATGTCTGTCTCGTCTTTGATCAGCGATTTAAAAATCAGTGATGGTAAAGCAGAAACAACTGACTTGAGAAGGTGAGTTAATGCTTTGAAATAAGTGAAATGCAGCATCGTGCCGGCTTTTTAGGCATCCTGTAGAGCAGTTCTTTAACCACTGGACCTACTTTTCTTTAGGTATGACTAAAAGTGGGGAGTTTGTGCATTTAAGCAGGGAAAAAGCTGAAATGAGTGGGCCACTTCTGCCACTCTCCTGCTTTGCCCTTTCCCCGCTGGCCATTTGTAAAGGCTCACCAAGTGAATTCGAAATTGGGTAAATCAGGATTTGGAAGGAACAATTCCTTTTCCATATGCAGTTGGCAGGGATGAGGAGATCAAGAATGCTCATCACCATTTCTCACCCTTGCATAGAGCGTTCTTTGGACAGATCTGCCTGGATATACCTCCTGTCTGTAGGGTAACTGCCTCCCAAAACACGCAGTGCTTGTTCCAAGCTGTGGCTTCATATTCTTACAAATCTTTTTTTCTCTCCCTACCTTTATGATGGCTTTGAAACAAACTTGTCTTCTGCATGTTGCCTACAGTGCATACATTTCAAAACTGCAGTGGAGTCAGGTTTGCCTTTGGGGTGGTGCTAAAGAAAGGTGTGATATACTAGTTACTAATCTTGGAGTATGCCCAGGGAAACCTAAATTGAATGTTTATTATTAATAAAGAATTACAGAAATACATTCAAAAAGATACTGGATTTTATATCATTCCAAGGAGATTGAGATAGGAGTAACTACTATAAAGGATTGGCACTGGTTAAAATGCAACTGGAAGCTTTAAAAGTGTTTAAATAATGTAGCTGTGGATCATTTTCCTCAATAACTAAATGCACAAGTATAATGTTTTTGACTCATTTGTTTAATTGGATTCTCTCTATTTAGTTTTAGGACTTGTGTGGAAAACAAATCACATATTAGGTCATATTCAGAAATACTGAAAATTCTAAAGAGTTCACAGACGTAAGCACCATTGTATATGGTAAAGAACTAAATTTTCCTTTCTACAGATTTAAGAAGAAACCTAATATTAGACAATATAATATATACAAACCAGGATGGAGGACTAGAATCACTCTTGTCTGGGTTTATGCAGGTGTGCAGCCCGTTAATTTAACACTTTAAATTGGACACGTTTCATTGTTGAGGGCTAAGATGAGAAAAGAGCTTTTATTAATATTTCCTTGAATATATGTAGGAGTCTTTGTATGCTCATACACCTTTCTGCTTTTAGTTTTCATATGAGCAGGCTGAATGGCTGAAAATGGCTTCAGTTGTGAATGTTTCCTACTCTGCCATGTTTAACTGACCAAAGCAGCCATGGAGACTGCAGTCTAGAATGGGAGTGGAAGGAGATGCTTGACTGTTTTACCATGGAAGATCTTTCCTCTTTATTTTCCACTCTCCCTCAGCATCAACAAACCATATTCCTCTTCCCAAAATTGTATGAACAAATATATGGATATTAAACCAAATTGTGACAATAGTGAGGCAAGCCCATGTTATACGGAGAAGCATATGCTCCATCATTTTACACTTCCAGTACAAGTATAATACTTGGCAGCTAACCATTCATATCCAATAAGCATAAATATTTTGTTTAAAGATTCTCAAAAATAAAAATATTCTTCAAGATGTTTAAGCACTGCTTTGTTAATATAGAAATTCCAATTCTTTATTCTAAAGTTCTTGCAAGTAACTAATATCTACCTTAGCAATACTCTTTAACTATTTAAAAATTGTAGATTTGGAGTGGTCCAAAATAGATTTCAATCCTGATGGTTATTCAGGAATTTTAGATGCAGTTTACACATCTGAATCAAATTGTGAAATTAAAAGATTTAACTGAATATGCTGCCATTCTGCAGGTTTTGACAATCCAAATTTTTGCAATAACATTATTAAATATTATCTCTATTAGCCCATGTATTGTAGCCCCAAGGTCAGACTAGTGCAGGCAATAATATTCCCTGTGACACTCTATGGAAGCAAAAGTTGGACTTTGAAGAAACAGAGCATTGTATTGATTCTTTTGAACTTTGGTGTGGAGAGGACGCGAGAATACCATGGATAGCCAAGAAAATAAACAGATCATTTAACAAATCAACCCAGAGTTCTCACTTGAGGCGCAAATGACCAGGCTCAAATTATCCTACTTTGGACACATTATGTGAAGACCTAGCTCTCTGGAGAAAGCTCTAATGCTGAGAAAGGTGGAAGGAAGAAGAGGACAACCAACAGCAAGGTAGATGGACTTTGTTACCATGGCAATGGGTGCACGGGTGGAAGACCTGAAAGACTGGGTTAAGGACAGATCGTCATGGAGAAAATCTATGTGGTCGCTGAGTTGACATTGACTTGATGGTACATAATCAATCAATTGTAATCCCAACAAAAGATTTACCTGCAATTTTCAAACTAGGATTATCCCAGACTGTCATGTGAATAAGGCTCAAAATATTCTGTCCCAAGATATGCATTGTGGCCTTTAATGCTGTAAATACAACAGAACTTTAATTAAAAAAAGGAAACAAGCTTCTGCCAAGGTATTAGAAGGTTCACATGGTAGCTTTCTAATTGTATTGTAATGGTTTGGGGACTTGATCACATGGATTCCATAGAGAAATAGAAGTAAAAATGTATGTCCAATGATAAATGTGAAAGGAAGGTTAAAATCATCTTCATTACATGATAGCTGTAACTTGGATAAAGAAAATCTATAGACTTACCCTTCTCATAGAAACTTTTTAAAGAAGATCAATCTACTTAAAATCCCTTAAGAGAATTATTATAACTTTAGGTGTGGTCAAAGGCCAAATAATGGAAAAGATATACATTCACCCTGAAAAGGTAAGGCATTGGAGAAAAATAAAAAAGAAATAATAGAAATTCTCCTTAATTGCACATACCTGTCTTCAAGAAATATTTATTTTTATAAAATTTACCTTTCCTCACAAGTTCATTGGTATTTTGTATTTATATCTAGATTGATCTGAGATGAACAATATAATATATTTACATCTACAAATGAAGACATTTTCTTAGGGATTATTCTCTTAAGATATTTTTTTAGAAAATCAAACATTAAATAAACCCCAAATTTGTACAAATACCCATAAATACATTACAGCTTATGGAAAATGTATGAGACTTCACTCCAATTAATTAAATAACCTGAAAATTTATCAAATGTACTGTATCAGTAAATTTTGATATAGAAGATTCATAACTATCAATAAGACATACAGGTAGTCCTCAGCTTATGACCATTCATTTAGTGACCATTTGAAATTAGGATGGTGCTGAAAAAGGTGACTTATAACAAGTCCTTGCACTTACAATTGTTGCATCATCCCCACAGTCACATGACCAAAATTCAGGTGCTTGGCAACCAGTATGTATTTAAGTGATCCCCATTTGTGACCTTCCCAGCTGGCTTCCAACAAGAAAAATCCATGGGGGAAGCCGGATTTGCCTAACAACTGCATGATTCAGTTAATGACCACATGATTCGCTTAACAGCCACAGTGATTTGCTTAACAACTGCAGCAAAAAAGGTCATAAAATCAGGTGCAGTCACATGATGCCTCGTTTAATGACTGCACTGCTTAATGAATTTTCAAGTCCCTATTGTGATAAGTCAAGGGCTATCTGTAGTAGATCATCTGCATGGGTTCAGCTCCAGCTATCTTTTGCCTAGAATGTCCTTCAGTTGCTTGATAAGACAGGCTAATCAACAGTAATAAGAGAGTACCAATTAATATTATGTGACAAAGAGCATCCTTGATGAGCTCCATTAGACATCTGAGGGAATCACAATAACCCTGGTTGAAGAATAAGACTATAAACATTTTAATCAAAATGAAATTTATATTTGTTCCAGATATTCCCAATGTACTGGCAAATCTAATTTTCAGAGAAATGACTTAAAATATAACTGCCATTAAAGAATTCTAGATGGCTAGTAAGATATAATTTCCTTAGCCTGTGCATATAGTACAGCAGAAGGGTCCAGCTAAGAGCACACGCAGAGAGGTGTCGCTTCATAAGGTAACTGCAGCAACTTGATTTCAAGATGAGATCAGAGATCTGAATCTTATACTGCTGACTACACATTCACCCAGTGCCAGTATTTTAACTTTGTGTCCTTCAGTAGATACACTTGTCTATCTAAAATATCAATTAATAGTCTAATATTATCCAAGACTTGTCCTATTTTATAAAATTGTATTGCACTGGATGGGCAATCAAAGGTCATATTTTCTGTAATCTATATGTCAGAATATATTGGCATCAGCATTTAATTAGGAAATGGAATCTTTAACCAGCCTTCAGCTCCCATTTATATAAGCCTCATTGAAGGAAGCTGGAAAAAACATTATTCAGAAGAACATCATTTTGCTCCAACAATACAGGAGCAAAAAAATCAATATATGTCTCTTATTACCAATTAAGATAGCATCAGGAAAGGGAGCTTTTCCTGTTTTCATGGATAAAATCTATTATTTCCTGAAGAGGAAAATGTACAGCTAAAAATATTGCTTGATCTCATGTAATCTTTGGAAAAGCTATAGCGTTTTAAAAATGATTCATTTCAACCTCAGTGACCTTTGACTATTATAAAAGTGAATATAATATTAGATTAGATCCATTATATAGCACTTCTGGTTATTAGAAATAAACGTCATTTTGTTGTGGCTGTTTCAGTTGATTCTTCTTATTCCCATTATCTGTGCTTCACATGATTCATTGAATGTTCTATAATGGGCATAGAGGGAATTAAGTTCCAGTTAGTAGACAGGTCTAGTGCAGGCTGTCTTGCATATGAACTCAAAAATTCCTTAGCAGAGCCTGTTTGTTCTTTCTTTCTGAACAACTGAATCCCATCATGGAGGCTGCAGGCTGGTTGCCTGGAAGGGGACCCCATCATGGAGGCTGGGAGTGGAAGGGGATGCTTGACTATTCCATCTTGGGCCATCTTTCCTCTTACCATTGCTTCCCGCTCTCCCCAAGGAAAAGGAACCACGCTGGGTGCCCAGTGCAATTGTCCCTCAGTACCCTGCAGCTTGCAGAGCCAAATGAAAAATTATAGTTCAAAGATCAGTAGCAGATATGCTCATTTTGGAGTGTCCACTTCTCCAAGACACAGCAAGAATGGAACCAATCAAACCCAGTTCTGCACAGGGATGGGATGAATGTTGGGTTATTTGAATCAAAGCCCATTGGCAAAGATAAGCACATGTGTAATTCATGAATTAATCTGTTCCTTCTGCGGTCTGTTTCTGATTCATTTGCATTGAATCTATCAGGCAGCAGGTTCAAGATTGTAGCAGACTGAGTACTGTAATTATAAACTTCTGGAGCAGAAGTTTCACTCAGCACTACTTTGGTGTGGGTTTTGTTGCTGAATAAGATTTTGGAAGGAATTGTTGCTCTGTTGTTCAGGCGGGTTTTTTTTTTTTTCAATTAATACTTTGCAACTTTTGCCTAGTAGTGGCGTTTGGTTACTTACCCAGCATACTTTAAAATCAAATCTCAAACTGTTGGGCCCCTAGAACAGGCATTGCTATTTTGACAAACATTTAGGAATATACAACACTATCTTGCCCAAATATACATGATCAGATTTCACAGACGGTTAGTTCTTTGCATTTATGGGAGTATTACATCTTCGATACAGAATTAATATTGTATCCTTATATCCGTTTTCAGGGATGTTATTCACTTTTTCTTTGGATTCTACATGAAAAAATTCCCAAATCGTATACTGTAGTAACAAATTGCAGGTACAGATCCAATAACAATCAGATGGTTATTGTGGATGGAAAGATAAGTCATTGGTTGATCAAATGTAAATCTTGCTTACAAAAATCTGTTCAGCAACTATGCTCTGAATATTGTTGAACCCCCAAATCTGTGTACATAGGCTGATTCCATCTCTGAACATCTTGCTGAAGAAAAGATCTGGAACAAGACTGAAAACTGTGCATTTTAAACATGTTTATTAAACATTCAACATGGAAAGATCACAGTGAACCCAGCACTCAAAGAAATGTTGAAAATAATCCATACAGGTCTTGGTAATGCAACAGGTTTGTTAACAGAGTTTTAATTTCACTGTAGCACATTCCTGTTGTAGAAATCTCTTTAATACCTAATGAAGGAGAACAAGGAGAAAGTTCGGAGCTTGTGTGTCTTTAAAGAAACAATGCCTTATATTTTTACTGGGTTTTATATTACTAAGGTAACACTTTGGTAAAGGATGTTTGTGAAAGAAGGGCAGGCTGTTAACTGTATATTTATACTGTCAATATATCTGTTTCTGGAGAGGTTTGGAGCTAACTAGAACTCATGAAGATGACTCACACCAATGTAATCTAAGCACAGAGTTTTGATTACTGTATTCTGTCTTGCAAGGGAAATACCCAAATTGCTGTAGGGCAGTGTTGTCCAAACTTGGCCACTTTAAGATGAGTGGACTTCAACTCCCAGAATTCCCCAGCCAGCCATGCTGGCTGGGGAATTCTGGGAGTTGAAGTCCACTCATCTTAAAGTGGCCAAGTTTGGACAACACTGCTGTAGGGGATACATACTCCAAACCTACAGTTGTTAGTTAACAGTGTTTCATTTTCCTAGGTTCACTAATCTGATTACTTATGGCTTATTGAAGAAAGCATAAATGGCTGGGTCCTAACATCATGGTAAATTGTAAACCATAGCTATCAAACTACAATGGCTTGGGTTCTCATTTAACATTCTAAAGTTTAGCCAGAATCAATGAAACATTGCAACTTTATATGATGTGTGAACTCAATGATTCTCCCCAAGAATCCTGGGAATTGTAGTTTAATGAAAGAACAGCAGTCTGTAAGATTATTGGCTCCTAATTCCTTGATCCCAAACCATACAGAATATGGTTCTCACATTTACCAAGGAAGGAAGAGGAGACCTATAGCCTTCTTTTGCATTTCATTATTCTCTGCAAGTAACTCATCTAGATCTTTGCCAAAAGCCTGATAAGTAGAGAAGGCCAGAAAGAGAGAGTGAGCAAGGGCCAACCATTAGACCCCCCCCAGGTTACTCAGGCCTTATATTCCTTCTGAGATGAGGAAGGTGACCTAAGCCTACCAGATCAGAGCTGCAGAAGTCTGATGACCACTAGGTGGTGGCAAAGAAATTCTAATTCTTGCCTTAGTGCTTTACTAAATTTTGTGTGTGTAAATGAAAATGATTCAGTTGAACTACCAAGTGGAAGTTTTGGGGTTTTCCTCTAAAAGCCTAAAAACAAAACACCAGGAAATATTACTCTTCAGCCCTATTCTCATGACACACATAACTGGTTCAATGGATGGAGGGTGGGGGTGGGCAGGTTTAGGTATGTTGTAAAGAGATCAGTTGACCCAGTAGATTTAACCTAAAACAAATCCAGTCATACACAGGGTTAAACTAACTCCCCCTAACTCCTATGCAGTCATGCACTGAATATGTATGGCATGCCTGCATGGGAACCAATCTATCTCTTTCATCAGGTTGTTTGAAGTCATATCTGAATGACATTCAGCAATGAAAGCAAATGGGGGGGGGGGGGGGACTTAGAGCAGCATCTCTAACTTTAGTGACTGAATCTCACACACTTCCAAAGTTAAATAAAGAATATTTGAACAAAGATACGGTCAAGGCACTCAAGAACCCAAATATCCCCAAGTGAAAATGAAAGCTTTCTCACCTGGTAAGATCATTCTGCCATATGATAGTCATAGCCAACCTCCCAACAAATCAGACAAAGGACACAACCAATTTCTTAATGGTCATCTTGTCATCAATCCTCACAGCACAACACCAAAAATTCCCCTAAGTATTCCACCTATTCCCCCCACCCCATCTGGCAAGTGCATAGCAGCCTGCATTCACAAAGAGCACCATGCAGAATGGAGTGCCCACTCCTCATAGTCCAAATCCATGCACAGAAGAAATGGGGGAAAGACCTGGGACTGTGTGATCAAAGTCTTTTGATCTGGTCAAAGTCCTGACTAATGGAAAAGTGCAGGAGACAAACCAGAAATCCATGATGCAGGAGGTTATCATAGAAAAAAATGAATGAGAAAGCTTTCTACTACATTTAGCAATTGGATGCAGACAAGCTGAAAGCCCTGAAAAACAGTTCAAGAAGGTTATCGTGTACAGCAGCATTCTGCACTCTGCTGCACTGTAGTCAGCTGGTCACCATGCTCTTGGAGCAGACAGATGTTGTCCTGAGGCATGGGGATGTATTACTAGATAACATCCTTGGTTTGCCTTTTGAGGGTGCCATGCAAGATGCCATCCTGATGGATGAGGAGCAGAAGGAGTTACCCGAAGTACCCCGGTCTCATAGTACCAATTGCTTGATGTAATTGATGCAGGAGACATCTTATATCTGCTGTCTGCAGTCCTGACTGTTAAGTCATGGCTACCAGGGATGTATCCCAAAGTCCTTGGATGTACTCCTTCATTTCCTGTCTTCCCTCCTGAGTTGTCTTGTGCTCTTTGTAAAATTGTAGTGGTTTGTCTCCTTTGCAGGCACTCTTCTTTCTCATTAATGGCTTTGATTTCCTTGCAAGACACGTGTGACTGTTTTTTCTGGGCAATTTCTGGACTGCTGAGAGAGGAGTTGTGCTGGGAAGGGATTAGGGATGCAAGTGCAGTAGGTGGCTATATACTGTAACTGCTTGGAAAGAAGATACAGAAAGAGATGGGAGAATGAGTAGGGAATATAAGTCCCACAACAGTGCTTGGAATGGTGCTGCCTTTAGGGTTGGGGTTTCCCCCCCCCCCCAACATTAATCTCCCTTTTTGTTCTTCATCTGTTGCTACCTGCCTAACCAATAGGGAAGAGACTGCTAACGCAAGATATTTTCCTGTTGCAAGGGCTCATCGAATACTAGATGTTTCTGTTGTCAATGGATGAGGCTCTGATTACTCTGAAAATGGTGACTTTTGACCCAGTTAGGGTTGTTGTGTCCTGATAGAACCAGTAGTAAGGAAAATTGACTGGGCCCTGTGTATGATGACAATAGACTCTGTTCATCATAAATGAGAAAACTTTTCTCCTTCCTCTAACCTGTTCATAAGTAGAACTTGTTTTGTTTATTTAAAGATTCAAAAGTCAGGAAGTCCATCAGCAGATTTACTCTTAGCTGTTAACTTACTTTCAGTCTTGACTATAAATTCATTGTCGAATATTGTCTTTGTTGTGACTGCCACACAGTCACAACAAGAACTGTGGGCATTGCAAAGATACCAATTTGTTACTTCATAGAGGTCTTGCTTTTTTCCTCAACTGTCAGTGTGTCTCTTTTCCTTCTCTTTTCTTCTGAAGAGTCATGTCTTAAGAATTTGTTATTCCAGATGGTGTTATAACCATTGGCGCCTTTATTGAAAGGAAATATAACATTAAAGACAATGTGTGATTGACGTGGATAATAGGGCAGAAAATATAAGACCTGAGATCTGTCTTCTGATGATACTGTTTCTATTGTGTGAATTGTCTTCTTCAGCTCTTTGGTAGTAGTTTGCGCTTTGGTAACTGGAGGCATTGTAGTTGTTACTGGAACAATCTGACAGTTGGCTTCTTGGCTGTCCATGCCTCTAAGCTGTGATAGATCAAAGGAAGTGGACCGCTTTGCTAATTCTGTAATAAATACAGTTCATTTTATTTAGTACACTTTCTATTGGGCTGCCTAGGAACTTTTGACACATTATTTGACGTTATGTCTAAAACAGTAAAGTGGATTGTACCAATTGTTTTTGGTACAGTAAATAGACATAAGCACCCTTCTGTTGAACCAAGTACATGCAAAAGCACTTTCAATTATTATAGCAGATTAAATATTTCAAGCATTTCACAGTCTTCCCAGTAATCCCAACAATTCTGTAATTCAAAGGTGCATAAACTTTTTCATGGACACTTGATGTATTTTTATTTTCCTTGGCAGTAGTACAGAAGTGGCTTTCACTGTGACTTTCAGGAATTCCTTTTGACTTCCCAATCTTACCTACAGCCCTTGGATTTCCTGGTAATATTAACCAGAGTTCACCCTACTTTTCAAGCTTAGCCAGGGTACTACAACTCAGCTGGTGCTAGGAATACACTTTTCAAAAAATCAACAACATAGCTTTATAGGTTGGGCTCTCTAGTATTTGTGCTGGTTCCTTCATACTTACTTCTTGGGTTGCACCCAACTGGAAACTCAGTATAGCCAACAGGTTTATCATCTGTCTTGGTCAGCTCCATATTGGCACCTCTCTTTCCTTCTCTGTGGAAAAGGCTTGAATCTTTTCCTAAAAAGGTTAATGACAGAACCAGTCAAACAGTCCGTGCAACTTGCTCTCCCCCTCCCCCCCAGCAATTTGAATTGCTTGGAGCTTGTCTTGCACTCCCCATCAGATAGAAGCCACATGCTTCTCACGTATACACCAAAGAACAACAGAGGGATCATTGAAGTGAGGAACTGAGATGTGCCAGAAGGAACTGGGTGAACAGCCTTGACTGATGCAGGTTGTTTAACAGAGGGAAACCTTCAAAGATGGTTGTACTTTGCACCCTCCCCTCATTTCAAATCTCTAGAACAGTCCCAGCTTGTATTGATGAAATGTGGAAACTTTCAGAATAATGTTTAGCCATTTTTCACTAAAACTAAGGTAAAGATGCATGTTTTTCCTACCCTTGTTCTAGCTATTGCATTCAGAATGTATATCAATTTTTCCAGACTCAGAAATGTCACTATATATTTCAGACTGAACAAATGTATTATACTCTACATTCTGTTGTCACAGTTCTCAGAGAAGGTCCACTGGGACTGACAAAAATGGCATTTTCTGCCAGAACTCTGATGACACTTGTTGCTCTCTTCTTCAGCATTCTAGAACAGCTAGAGTAGAATTCAAATAACAATGTCCCTAGTAAGGTGAGATTCTGGAGTCTGAATTAGAGTCTGCAGACAGCTAGGTGTCTTATCACCCTGGAATAATCTACTTGTTACAGAACTTTTTCTCAGGCTCACTTTTAAGGACTTTTCTATCTGCTCTGCCGGAAGGCAGAATTACTAGGAGGAATGTATCTGACAGTGTGGCTCAAGGGTGATTGAAACCAGCATGTTAATACTGTGAATTTGATAGGGATAAATACATTTATAGGCGATAAATGCATTTATTATGCCCTTTTAATAAATTTTCCAGGTCACCCAGATGAATTCTTTCTCATTAATTTACCTTAGCAACTTTAAGATGTGTGGACTTCAACTCCCAGAATTCCCCATCCAGCATGTCCACACGTCTTAAAGTTGCCAAGGTTGAGAAATACAGATATAGAGTATGGAAACAGATAATGAGGGGATGCCAGTTAAACTGGAAATCCAGCTCTCCTTCTAGTTATAGTAACTCATTTCTTATTGCTTCTATGTTATTCTCTGTTTTATTATACATTGTATTATCGTCTGGACATTTGATCCCTGAGGGCTGTTTTATGTTGCTGGCTTTGGACCAAATAAAAAATTAATTAATTAACTCAAATAAAAGTGTACATTGACCCATATATTTCTCTTTGGTCCCAGAGCCATCTGTAGGAGCTACATGCCTATTCAATAATGGGCTGTTCTGGGCAGTGAATGAGTAAAACTGGGCTCCGGATTAATTTGAAACACTCAGTTCTGGTTCAAATAACAGTTGAAGAAGATGCTATTCGGGAATATGTGTGAAGACCACAGAACTTTTTTTTTTTTTTTTACCCATTAGAGCTCTATTAGGTCCCAAAGTCCTCCAATCAGTTTCTTGTAAAACTATATCTACATTATCTCCCCAAATGCAGCTATTGGTGAAGAACAATTGGGCTGTACTTGTACTGTCCAAATTAAGAAAATCTGGCACTCTGATTAGCCAAGGAACATGAGGAACAATTTTTTGAGAAGGACCAGAATGATCCTCATTATCAACCCTGCTATGAGTTACTTTGGCATGTATTTCTTTGATATGATTTGTCTCCTTGACATTAAAACAGCTCTTTCGGCACACCCATTAAATGCAGACATAGAACGGTAACAGGTAGCAGGCTACAACTTGCTGTTTGCCATCTCGGGGAAGTGATACACAGTTATAATTATATGAACAAAATAAAGACATCAAGCGTATTATAAATGTACCTGCTTGAAACAAATTCATTTCTGATATATTAAATATTGTTCATGTGCCTGGAACGCAATATTATTTTAAACTGTTTGCCAAATAAACTTCAACACAAAATCAGTGCCTAGGGAACATACTAATTATGGTTACAGTAAAAGCGCAGCAGCCTGATTATGAATGGCATCTGTAGCTACTCTGGGAGCCCATTAGGCCAAGTGACAAGAAAGACCCCTCCTCTCATGTGCCAGTTATGCTCTAGGAAACTATAGGATCCTAAAATGCAGTCCTGAAAAAACTTAGGCCAAACATGGCATGATATTAATGGCAGGATTGCAATGCCTGAACATTTTTCATTACCCAAACAGCAGCTTGGAGAGATGAGAGCAATCTTTTGATCATGGGGAAGGGGTAAGGAAGAGATATCTCCTTCTTTTTGCACTGCAGTGATAAAAACAGTGTCTCTGAAGCTGTTATCTGGCATCTTAAGCTTTGAGAAGATCCCCCAAGTGTCACCCCCTTCCATAATCCAAAACTGTCTTGGGCATATTTTATTTATGGTTGGCATATGCACAATAAAAACATTTACACAGCTGACACTACAATTCATTTGTATCTAACTTAAATATAATAGTAAATGATTCTGGGATCAACTGAGTAATGCTCAACCCTGCTAATACTGTAGTTGTCCTTGGACTTGACCGCCAAAACCCTCTTTGTCAGTCAGTCAAGGACTATCAGATGCTTGCATTAAAAGGCTCCCCCGAAGAAAGTCAGGTCAGAGAGAGACCTGCCTTCCCCTTGCAGAGAGAGTTGCT
The DNA here is from genome assembly GCA_030867105.1 of Liasis olivaceus. Taxonomy (NCBI): domain Eukaryota; kingdom Metazoa; phylum Chordata; class Lepidosauria; order Squamata; family Pythonidae; genus Liasis; species Liasis olivaceus. The sequence goes on from CM061351.1 coordinate 66,857,550, forward strand.
CCAGTCCCTCCTGTCCCAAAGCTCCCCCATCTGAATTGAGACCAAGCTAGACCGGCTCTTCTAATGCCTGTTCTTCTCTTCTTTTCCTATTGAGTTGGGTCTATTAGATCAGGGTTCCTCAACCTCAGCAACTTTAAGATGGGTGGACTTCAACTGGGGAATTCCCCAGCCAGCCAACTCCCAATTCTGGGAGTTGAAGTCCACCCATCTTAAAGTTGCTGAGGTTGAGGAACCCTGTATTAGGTTGTGCATCTGAGGGCAAGGGCTGCCTTCTCTTTCAGTAACTCTAGAGTGTTTTTACCACCTTAAAATATTTAGTGGGGAATAATACGTCTACTGGTAACGTTAGAAAATTAAACATATCAGAGCCAGTTTGCTATGGTGAGATGAGTTGGGCATGAACCTTGCTCAGACATGCTGCTGACTGCTAAATGTTCTTGCTCCAGTCTCGTGTTTTTAAGCCCAACTGATCTCATACATTTGTTGCAAGGATAAAATCAGGTAAAGACAAGGAAACTGATCTGAGCTCTATAAAAAGAGTCAGAACTATTTCTTCAAAAGCACCAAATGTTTGCAACGTGAAATGTTGGAATATTTCTTTCCCATAAGTACTAGTAAGAAAAGCATTGGAATTGCTTAGGGAGTCAGGTTAGCTACGAAGACATTCCCAAAGAGCCTTTTAATACTAACTGCACCAACTATCCCTTCCCTGCAGTCACAACCAATGCATAGATAATGACCTTAAAGTGATGAGTTTAACCTCTGACATTTACAATCATGCATTCTTCCTTATACACACATACACAAGCTCTGTATTAACCTGAAAAATATAATAAAGCCAAAGAATCTTACCTTCTATGGTGGACAGAGCCAGACAGAAGATCAGCCACCTGAAGCAGAAACCAGCAGTTTCCTCCAAAGACATTTTTTATACTCTGAGCATCCAAAGAGTGCTTTACCAAGAGCTTAGGACTATCATGATTTTGACCTGGATTTTTTTTTTTTAAGATATGTTTGGAAAGTGAGCCACAAGACAAAAAATGGGTGCCTGCTGCTAATTTCCACCTTGGATCAATTTATTAAACAGCAACCTTATTTCTTGTCTGGAAACAAAAACAACCAGCCAAACAAAAAAGTCTGAACGGAAAGAAAGGTATGAATACTTCTGATTTCCATCTTCGCATCGGAGAAACTGCAGGCTGAAGATGGCTTGATTAGAGGCATCCCAAACACAATGGACTCTTTTCCAGCTTAGGAGCAAGGTGATCAGTAAGCAAGAAAAGAACTCCGCTCAGCAGGCAAACCTAGCCCTGCATGCAGAGTGTATCTGCAAGCAAGTCCATCTCGTTCCTGCACCTGGGGTCGAAACTGCATAGCCACGGCAGGATTGTAGAATGAGGTTCATCCAGCTACCCATATAATCATCCCTCCCTTCACAAAGTCTGCAAGAATTTTTCTGAGATGGAGCAGGGTGGGGTGGAGGCAAGGTGTGCATGTATACACACATGCCAAGCATTTTATATTATATGGGGGTGGGGAAGCAGTTTCTTTCAAGCTGCTTGATTATTTTTGCTCTTCCAAATGTCAAAGTTACTCTTAAGGAGTGTGGGCCAGAAAGCACTTGGTCAGTCTCCGGAACATGTGGAATATGGTTTGGTTGGAGTGGCCCTAATGCAGTATTTCTCAGCCTCAGCAACTTTAAGTCCTGTAGACTTCAACCCCCAGAATTCCCCAGCCAGGATGCTGGCTGGGGAATTCTGGGAATTATGCTGGCTGGGGAATCCTGAAAGTTGAAGTCCACATGTCTTAAAATTGCTGAGATTGAGAAATACTGCCCCAATGTGGGTGGGGGGGACAGATGCTCATTTATTTCTAGCTATTGAAAGATTGTTAAGATACGTTTATACTGTGTGTATAATACACATAGGCAAATGTTGCCATACTATTATATTTTTTAAAATAAACAGTATTTTCCCCTCAGCTTGTCTGAATCATAGATGCCAACAGGGTTTTTTATTTACTAGTAAGTGAATTCTTTTCCTAATTATTATTTGTACATTAATAAGGCTTCAAACTACAGTACCCACAGTTACATGAAAGTAAGCTTGCCCCATTGAAATCACTGGGATTTGAAAGTAAGCGTGCTTTCTATAATTTCCATCTACAACCCTCAGTCTTCTTGGGGATATTTGGCATCTTGATTTGGTGTAGCCAATCAATACTGTTGTGGTAATATGAACGTTCACAATAATTTTTACTATAAACTAAATGCAACCAAAAATCCATTTCACAAAGAGTAAGCTGTTGATGCTATAAAACAAGTTACTTGCTCAGAAACATTATCATTTGATTCATAGGCCAGATTCATGCATTCTGCTAAGCCAGAGTTTAATATGATTTGTTGAGTACACCACAATTACTAGATTTGTGTAATATGCTAAGTCAGTGGCAAGGAACCTTTCTCACACATATGCACACACACAAACCTAAACAATGCAGTGATATCACAGAGGGCAGGATCCATTTTTTTCAGCCTTTTTTGTTTTTCTATGTGGTTTTGCATGTGTGACAACCAGGTTGCTTAGGGGTAGGATAGAAACAAATACCTCTGTAAGGATTTAAACCAGCCAGTGGACATACTAGGAGATCTGTGAAACTGGACTGGTACCCAAAGATAGCACGTTGGTTCCTCAACCTAGTTATTCAGTGAAAAGCAGAAAAGACCTTGGCAGTGGGCAAGATAGTTGCTGCCCAATAAGATTTGCTCAGCACCTTGGTTTACCAAGTGCTGAGAATTATGATGCCAGGAGGAGGATGGCTTTCAGTGGAAAACTCATAGCTCAACCTACTCACCCATCAAGGCTCCTCTTTGACCCTATGGCATCACAATGTTGATGACCAAGTGTAAATGACTGTAGCAAGGAATTGGCTTGGCTTACAAACCTGCTCATATTAATCCCTCTGTTCTTTTTTATTCCTTTTGGGTTTTGTTAGAATGCGTATAGTATTCTTCATTTTTTCTTTGGATTTTCTCCTCAAATAATCCTAACATGGATGTAGCTGCTAGAATGAGAGGGTTTAATCCTTGCTTTGGCTTCTGAACTGCACCTCAAGCAATAATGATGGCTTAGTAGTATGTAATTTCCTAATTCTCCGGCTATCTTGACTGAGAAAATGCTGGGTATGACTGCTGGCCAGCTGTGACTCAGCGGCCAACCAATACTTAAAAGCTTAAGCAAATGAATGATGTATGAGCATTATTTTCCACAATTTTGCTGCTACTGAACACATTAAAAGATTACAAAGGATGTTTGCAGAAAGCCAGGCTGCAGTGCCAGACTCACTTACTGACTGCTTAAAAAGAACAGTGATATGTACAGTGGCTGCATTATAAAAACAAATATGATTCTCAAAGTAAGATGAGTCACTTGGAATTATCTTAATTCCCCTCATGACCTTCAAATCAAAAATATGTCAGCTTATTTTCCAAGCCCTGAAATTCATTTCCTCTCCAACCCTCTTCAATTTCCCAAACATCCACAGCACTGGATAGCCCTGAAACCTCTTCCCCTTGAACTATTATCTGAGGTGGTAGAAGTCTCTTAGTCAGTTTATTACAGTTGTAGACCAGTACAAGAAGTGTGTCCATGAGTGATCTGGGAGTACTTATAAATCTACCTTAAGAAATCAATAAATAAAATGTGAGACAAAATTAAAATACATCTATAAAACAACCTGACTAGAACCCATGAGTAGTCCAAAAGGAGCAATCTATGCCCAGGTTATATGTGACCTAACAGCAGTACATGAGGAGAGGGGAGGAAAGAGATCAGTCCTTGACCCTCCCCTCTCTCAGACGAATGTCTTGGGTGCTCTGTGTGTATGGCTTGGCATATGAGACAAGGGATGTATGAGAAGCATCCCCTTTTCCTCACTCCACTTGCTGGTCCTAACTCCCCAGAGTGGTAAAATTTTTATTTTAAGAACATTTTGGAATCCCCTGCTATGCTCTATGGTCAGTATACAAGATCTGCTCCAAATGAATTGTAGAAAACTTTGGAAAATGGGGGTAAGGGGACCAGGCAGATGACATCAAAACATAGAATTTTAATTTCTGGTGCTTACTTTCTTATAAATCAAATTTTATCAGGAGCTGTACTTGTTACACAATTTCCAAAAGTTAATAATATATGTTGAAATAATTACAAAAAACAGGGTAGACATTTTTGGCTTTTGCAGGGGCTCAGAGGAATTAGAAGATAGTGAGTCCCTGGGATTCCAGGTGAGGTTCTATGGCAGACTAGACACCTCTGAAGTAATGGAATTGGCGCTGCAATAGTGAATGGCAGCCAGCGGTGGTTTCTGCCTGGTGAAAGTCTTTCTGGATAAGGGAGAACTGAAGATCACCCACCTGCGCTCCAGACAGCTACTCCTCGTGAGGTGATTGTGGGATGGTCTTGTGGTCTTCTCATGAATAGAGTGGCAGGGGAGTGAAGGAGAAACTGTACACTTGCACAGGCAATGCACAGTCTTTTAAAGGACACTGAGTTCGGCCTCACTTTTTAAATCATTTTTGGATACAAGCAATTTACAGTTGAAAATAGGTCTTTGAAAACAGCCAGACAAGAGCAAAGACTCTTAAGATTTCGACTAAGAAAGTTATAAACAAATGAGACTGTTTAAATTTGAAAGATTAATATTTTGGTGAAACTGCTTTTGATTATTTGGAATTAATTAAGTAAACTGACCAGACCTTCTTGGAATGCTGATTGTTTGACATCAAAAGGAAAAGATAATTGGTGGAATTTACAAAGCAAGGAGATAAGTGTAACATGAGATGGAGTGTTTCATTAAAACTACAGAAATACAGATTGGACTAAAACCTTAAGGGTATGGAGAAAGAGCAAGAGAAAAAAAAAAAGGAGAAGCTTGCCTTTTATTTTCACCTTTGTAATTGACTTACTTTTACTTTTGGATTATAAATAAAAGAACGACGACCACCAGAAAAGCTGCAAAGTATAGTGAGGAAAGGAGAGGATCATTAGAACAACTGATGTAAAAAAAGGGAATTATTCAGGAAATATTACAAAAAATGTTTGAAGAGATGGGAAAGCAGGTATCTGAATCAGTCAAATACATTAAAAATGAGCTGGTTGCTTTTGAAGTAAGAATGAAAGAAAGGTTTATAAGGATGAAAGAGGAGAAGAAAGAAGTTACCAAAAAAAATGAAGAATCTGTAGGGAAAATTATGGGAGAAGTTAAATTAAGGATAAAGTGGAAATTTTAGAAAGTAAAACAGAAATAATAGAGTTGGAAAAGGATTCAGACAATTTGGTGTTACTGGAATTGAGAGAAAAAGAATTCTGCTTGAGATTTAGAGCAGTTCCAGAGGATCTGGATCCAGAAGACAAGATAGAAAAGGTGTTCAATCTTTAACAAACTTTTTGGAATGGGATGAAGATGATATGGAGGCAGAAACTGACAAAATCTATGGAATTAATATGCAATTTGCAAAATTAAGAAATGTACCAAGGGATAGTCTTGTGCACTTTGTCAGGAAGAAGACCAGAGATCAAATTTTGCAGCAGCATTTTATTATCAGACTGAAGATTGGTAATGCAGATGTGATTGTACTTAAAGAAATCCTAATCAGAATACTGCACAAACAGAAAGAGTACTTTTTTTTTTTACCGACAAGTTCAAACAGAAAAAGATACCATTTCAATGGGATAAATTGGAAGGAGTGATCTTCACTTTTAAACAACAGAAGTTCAGACTGAATTCAGTCCAAAAAGCAAGATAATTTCTAGAAAAGTTTAAAGGGGAATTGGAAGAAATGCAAATGGAAGTGACAAAGGGCCCCAAGCAACAGCCACAACAAGAAACCGAGGAGGAGACCACCACGTTAGGCACTACGGATACTGACTTTTCTAAGTTTTTGGCATAAATATGGATTTTGAATGACATAGAATATAAATGGAGCAAATGCTCCTCAGAAAAGAAGAAAATTATTTCATTACTTTAAAAAAATTGAAACAAGATGTAGTTTGTTTACAAGAAACACATATTAGAAAAAAGGATACAAAATATTTGATCTGCAAAAATTTGGGTGAAGAATTTACTTTAGCAGCAGTAAATTTACTTCTCTTACCCTAACCCCAGAGGAACAAACTGGCTTTAGAACAGATCGTTCTACATTAGATAATTGTTTTATCTTATATCACCTTATTACAAAACAACTGGCTAGAGACAATAAACTGTTCACTGCTTTTATAGATCTAACCACAGCTTTTGACTCCATAAATAGAAATATCTTATGGAAGAAATTGATTAAATTAAATATGGAGCCCAGACTCTTATTTCTGGCAAAGGCCCTTTATTCAAATACCCACCTAAAAATACGAACTGGTGTAAATGGCTCCTTAACTAAGAACACCCCCACTCATAGGGGTGTTAGGCAGGGTTGTATCTTAGCTCCAATGCTTTTTAATCTTTACATAAATGATATGCCAGGGTTCCTGCGTACCCCAGACACACACATGCTAAAAATTCATGGTACATTTGTACATGTTCTTTTATATGCGGATGACATGGTTTTAATGGCATACTCTCAAATAGGTCTGAGAAGACTCTTGAAGAAGCTAAATAATTATTGTGTTTCTAACTCTCTAACTATAAATAAATTCAAATCTAAAGTGATGGTTTTTAGCAAAAAGAGAGTGAAATACAATTGGCAGATAAAGGGGGAGCCAATAGAACAGGTGAATTCTTTTACCTATTTGCTATCAGTTTTTACTGATACTTGTTGTTGTTGTTCAGTCGTTAAGTCGTGTCCGACTCTTCGTGACCCCATGAACCGTATTGCACCAGGCCTTCCTATCTTTCACTGCCTCCCTGAGTTTGCTCAATTTCATGCTCATTGCTTCAGTGATGCTATCTAGCCATCTCATCCTCTGCCGTCCTCTTCTCCTTTTGCCTTCCATCTTTCCCAGCATCAGGGTCTTTTCCAAAGAGTCCTCTCTTCGCATTAGGTGACCAAAGTATCTGAGCTTGAGCTTCATTATCAATCCTTCCAATGAGCAATCAGAGTTGATTTCCTTTAAGATTGACTGGTTTGACCTCCTAGCAGTCCAGGGGACTCTTAAGAGTCTTCTCCAGCACCACAGTTCAAAGGCATCAATTCTTCGGCGTTCAGCCTTCTTTATGGTCCAGCTCTCACAGCCATACATTACTACTGGAAAAACCATAGCCTTGACTATGCGGATCTTTGTCTGCAAGGTGACGTCTCTGCTTTTTAATATGCTATCTAGGTTTGCCATAGCTTTCCTCCCAAGGAGCAAGCGTCTTTTAATTTCATGGCTGCAGTCTCCGTCTGCAGTGATCTTGGAGCCCAAATAAATGAAGTCTGTTACTGCTTCCATTTCTACCCCTTCTATTTGCCAGGGATTGATGGGTCCAGATGCCATGATCTTAGTTTTTTTAATGTTGAGTTTCAAGCCAGCTTTCGCACTCTCCTCTTTCACCCTCATCAAGAGGCTCTTTAGTTCTTCTTCACTTTCTGCCATTAGGGTGGTATCGTCTGCATATCTGAGGTTATTGATGTTTCTCCCTGCAATCTTAATTCCGGCTTGTGATTCTTCCAGCCTGGCATTTCTCATGATGTATTCTGCATATAGGTTAAATAAGCAGGGTGACAGTATACAGCCTTGTCATACTCCTTTCCCTATTTTGAACCAATCGGTTGTTCCATGACCGGTTCTAACTGTTGCTTCTTGGCCCGCATACAGATTTCTCAGGAGACAGGTAAGGTGGTCTGGTATCCCCATCTCTTTAAGAATTTGCCACAGTTTGTTGTGATCCACACAATCAAAGGCTTTTGCATAGTCAATGAAGCAGAAGTAGATGCTTTTCTGGAACTCTCGTGCTTTCTCCATGATCCAGCGAATGTTGGCAATTTGATCTCTAGTTCCTCTGCCTCTTCGAAACCCAGCTTGTACATCCGGTAGTTCTCGGTTCACGTACTGCTGAAGCCTAGCTTGTAGGATTTTGAGCATAACCTTGCTAGCATGTGAAATGAGTGCAATTGTGCGATAGTTTGAGCATTCTTTGGCATTGCCCTTCTTTGGAATTGGAATGTAAACTGACCTTTTCCAATCCCGTGGCCACTGTTGCATTTTCCAAACTTGCTGGCATGTTGAGTGCAGCACTTTAACAGCATTGTCTTTTAGTATTTTAAATAACTCAGCTGGAATACTGTCATCTCCACTAGCTTTGTTGTTAGCAATGCTTCCTAAGGCCCACTTGACTTCACTCTCTAGGATGTCTGGCTCAGGGTCAGTGACCACACCAGCATGGACATCAGGGACATTAAGATCTTTCTTGTATAGTTCTTCTGTGTATTCTTGCCATCTCTTCTTAATCTCTTCTGCTTTTGTTAGGTCCCTGCCTTTTTTGTCCTTTATCATGCCCATCTTTGCACTAAACGTTCCTTTGATATCTCCAATTTTCTTGAAGAGATCTCTAGTCTTCCCCATTCTATTGTTTTCTTCAATTTCTTTGCAGTGTTCATTTAAGAAGGCCTTCTTATCTCTCCTTGCTATTCTCTGGAAATCTGCATTCAGTTGCTTATATCTTTCCCTTTCACCCTTGCTTTTCGCATTCCTTCTTTCCACAGCTATTTGTAAAGCCTCGTCAGACAGCCATTTTGCTTTCTTGCATTTCTTTTTCTTTGGGATGGTTTTAGTTGCTGCCTCTTGTACAATGTTACAGACCTCCGTCCATAGTTCTTCAGGCACTCTGTCTACCAAATCTAATCCTCTAAATCTATTCATCACCTTCACTGTGTACTCACATGGAATATGATCTAAGTCATACCTGAGTGGTCTAGTGGTTTTCCCTACATTCTTCAATTTAAGCCTAAATTTTGCAGTAAGAAGCTCATGATCTGAGCCACAGTCAGCTCCTGGTCTTGTTTTTGCCGTCTGTATAGAGCTTCTCCATCTTTGGCTGCAAAGTATGTAATCAATCTGGTTTCGGTATTGACCATCTGGTGACGTCCATGTGTAGAGTCGTCTCTTGTGTTGTTGGAAAAGAGTGTTTGCTATGACTAGCTTGTTCTCTTGACAGAACTCTATTAGCCTTTGCCCTGCTTCATTTTGTACTCCAAGGCCAAACTTGCCTGTTATTCCGATTACTCCTTGACTTCCTACTTTAGCATTCCAATCCCCTATGATGAAAAGGACATCTTTTTTTGGTGCTAGTTCTAGAAGGTGTTGTAGGTCTTCATAGAACCGGTCAACTTCAGCTTCTTTGGCATCAGTGGTTGGGGCATAGACTTGGATTACCATGATGTTGAATGGTTTTCCTTGGATACGCACTGAGATCATTCTGTCATTTTTGAGGTTGTACCCCATTACTGCCTTTCCCACTCTCTTATTGACTATGAGTGCAACTCCATTTCTTCTAAGGGTTTCTTGCCCACAGTAGTAGATATAATGGTCACCTGAATTAAATTCACCCATTCCCGTCCATTTCAATTCGCTGATTCCCAAGATGTCGACATTCAATCTTGTCATCTCATGTTTGACCACATCCAGCTTGCCTTGGTTCATGGATCTTACATTCCACGTACCTATACAATATTGTTCTTTACAGCATCGGACCTTCTTTTCGCTTCCAGATACATCCACAGCTGAACATCCTTTCGGCTTTGGCCCAGCCGCTTCACTCTTTCTGGAGCTACTTGGAATTGCCCTCCGCTCTTCCCCAGTAGCATATTGGATACCTTCCAACCTGAGGGGCTCATCTTCCGGCATCATATCTTTTAGCCTTTTAACATTGTCCATGAGGTTTTCTTGGCAAGGATACTGGAGTGGGTTGCCATTTCCTTCTCCAGTGGACCACATTTTGTCAGAACTCTCTGTCATGACCTGTCCGTCTTGGGTGGCCCTGCATGGTATAGCTCATGGCTTCACTGAGTTACACAAGCCCCTTCGCCATGACAAGGCAGTGATCCATGAAGGGGTTACTGATACTGGAGCCTGGGAAAATCACTTTTGGAGGACAGCAGGGAGGGCTGAGGGCTGTGCCAAAAGTTAACTTAAACTGTATAATTATAAATATCCTGGCACGCTGACCCCTATACTGAAAGTATTTAGAGCAAAAATTGTCCCAATGTTGACCTATGGCATGGAAGTGTGGGACCTTGCAAAATCTGTCGCACTTGAACATGTCCAGACATGTTTTTTAAGAAATATATTGGGAGTTGATAAGAACACGTCAGCCCCCGTGATCAGAGCGGAAACAGGTACCCATTCTATACAGAGCCAGTCAGTAATTAAGGTCTTTTCTTATTGGCAGAGAGTCCATTTAATGGATTATGATAGGCTTCCCAAATTATGCCTGTTGGAACAAATAAGTATGGACCTCTCCATATCCTGGCTAAAACATCTTACTAAAGTTATCTCACAATATGGGCTTTCTACCCAATAGGTACTCATAAATACCTCGCAGGCAAAGGATATTTTTAAACAGCGAGCCCTGGATATCAGTGCCCAAATGGACATGGAGGAACTGGCTAAAAATGGGTCATTAAAATGGTTAGCTAAGAATAAAATTACCTTTAATTCTGAAAAATATCTGTCGATGAGTCTAACTCAGAACCTAAGAAGGGCCTACACTAGAGCTAGGTTTGAATTACTGGACTCTATGGTCAAATATGGTCATTTCCATCACGAGCCTTATGATGAGAGGCTATGTGTATGTGGGAACCCAGTCATAGAAGATATTGCCCATGTTTTGTTCGACTGTAAACTTTATGACTCACTTAGGCTTAATTATTTGTCCTCTCTGTTGGAAAGAACAGTCCATTGGGACTCCAAACACAGATTATCTTTCGGGCACAATTATCTTTATTGTGAGTAGGACTGCCAAGTTTGTGGACAAGGCAGTTCAGTTGAGAGCCCAATATATAGAACAGATTGGAGTATCATGTAGGGGTGATGGTCTTATATGAATCTGGATTATATTAGCGATACATTATTATTTTATAGCAGTATTATATTTTGTATTATCCCATTTTATTATTATAATATTTTATTGTATCATGGATTTTGTGTATTAGTTATTTGTTTCACCTTTGCTGATGTTTCTTATTCTTGTTGATATGGTTGTAAGACTAATCAATAAAGTTGAAAGTTGAAAGTACTTCTCTTCCAAAAGAGAAATGGAGTTGTTTTGTATATAAACCCCCAATTACAACCAGAACTGATACTGACTGATGATTATGGCAGATATGTGGGTGTTGAAGCTGCTCTGCATGGGACCAAGATTTTGATGATGGGGATTTATGCTCCAGACAAGGATAAAGTAACATTTTACGAAGACCTTATGGATAAACAAATGGACTTACCATATGAAAATTGGTGTTTAATGGGTGACTGGAATGAAGTAATTTGTCCACAAAAAGATGGAACTTCTGAGAAAGACATTAAAACAACACAAGGTAAACTATAAAAGTTTTTTTTTTTAAATATGATGGACAATTTAGAGTTTGTAGATGCATGGAGAAATAAAAATGGTGATATGAAAGAATATACTTATTTTTCTGAAAGACATAGATCTTTCTCAAGAATTGGTATGTTTCGGGTATCTAAGAATTTGGCTACTAGTGTTCATAAACTAGTAAACTAGTAGCCAAAGACCTTTTCAGACCATGACTCAGTGACTGGCTGTTAAACAGCATTTAAAAGAAAAATCAGTTCCTTCAGATGCAAGTTAAATGAAACATTGCTGCAGAAAGAAACAGTAATGGAAAATTGCAAAAAGAAGTTGAAATAATTTTTTGACAACAATCTTAATAAAGGTAAATTTTGTTTCTTTAAATATTCATAAAACTTTGCCAAGGAAACTTCTTCTTCTTTGTATAATTTAGAATAATATCAATGAAACATTTGTTTGCATATTTAAGTTTTCTATTATTATGGTATTTCCATCTTGTAATTGTAATATCATTTTTTTCCTCTTTTTCTTTCCTCAATTTATATGCCAGCCATTCCCCTGGCTTATTTGCAAATTCAAAATTCTTTGGTTTTGCACAGTTCATTTTATCAAAGATCACAAAAAACCAGAAACAATTAATAAATGGATGCATAACAATAAGGGAAGTTTATGAAGCCATAAAAAAGGTAAAAATACAGAAAGCACTGGACCAGATGGGTTACCAGCCTCTTATTATAAATATTTTGAAGATGAATTATTACAACCATTGCAAAAAAAGATGAATTCTATTTTACAGACTGGAAAGATACCGGACAGTTGGATAGAGGCTAATATAGCATTAATACTGAAAAAAGGTCAAGATTTGCCTTCACCAAAAAATTACTCAATATCATGATTGAATAATGACTAAATCTTACAGGACTTTATTTATGAAGATCAATCTGGATTTTTACTCAAAAGACAATTGAGAGACAATATTAGAAGTGAATTGGATATTTTGGAATACCTAGAACAGAATGAAAAACAAGCTGCATTGATCTTTCTAATGCAGAAAAGGCTTGACAATTTAAACTGGACTTTCTTGTTCAAAGTTTTGGAAGATATGGACTTTGGCAAGGATTTTATTAAATGAGTAAAATCAATTTATATCTCACAAAAGACATAGATAATTATAAATGGAGAATTAACAAAACCTTGTGAGATACAGAAAGGGACAAGACGAGGATTTCCCCTGTATTTGTTTTGGAAGTATTGAACAGAGATATAAGATGAGAGAGTTGCTGGAGTGAAGATTAAAAGGGAAATATATAAATTATGGGCATTTGCTGATGATCTGGTCATAATTTTGGAAGATCCTTTAGAAGGAATAGAAATATTAATAGAAAAACTAGAATATTTTGGTGTATTAGCTGGTTTTAAAATTAATAACCAAAGGACAAAGATGTTAACAAAGAATATGAAAATGGAAAACCAAATGAAACTGATGGAAAAACTAGCTTTAAAACTGAGAAAAAAGTAAAATATTTGAGTATTACTATGACTAATATGAATTGTATGTTATTTCAGAACAATTGTGTTAAGACATGGAATGAAATTAAGATGGATGTGTTAAGATGGGAGAAATTAAAATTATCATTGTTGGGGAGAATCTCTGTGATAAAAATGAATGTATTGCCTGGAATGTTTTTGCTTCAAACAATACCTGTTTTGATAACTGATGCACCATTTAAGCAATGGCAGAAAGATATATCTAGGTTTGTATGACAAGGGGAAAAGTCCTCCAAGATGCAAAGGAATGAGGAGGATTGGGATTGCGTGATTTGAAGTTGTATTTTGCAGCTTGCTGTTTGGTTTGGATGAAAGAGTGGGTGCTGTTGAGAAATAAGAGAATTTTAGAATTAGAAGAGCACAATCTGAGGTTTGGTTGACATGGCTTTCTATAGTACGATAAGGTTAATGTAGATTTCAAAAATCATTATGTTAGAAGTGCCATACTGAGAATATAAAGTAGATATAAACCCAGACTGTGCCCAAAAATGCTTTTATGGGTCTCAGCACAAGAAGCATTTTATAGAAAATAAACAGCAGGTAAAGAGAACTGGTTAATCTATCAAGAGCATGGAAAATGTAATATGAAATCCAGAGAACAATTGACTGCAGAGAGATTTAGTTTTCAATGGTTTTCATATGTACAGTTAAGACAAAGATTTAAGGTAGATAACTGGACATTTGGAACTGAGCAACAGAAGACAGAATTTGAAGTTGAATTATGTACAAATGATGAACATGTAATTGCCAAAAGTATAAACTCTTGCCGAAATCTGAAATGGAGGATGAACAAGTGAAAGAATGTGTGATAAAATAGGCTAAGAATTTTGGACATAACATATTGTTGGAACAGTGGGAAAAATATGTGGTTGAAAGGATTGAAATTCATATTATGTTATAATCTAAAAGAGATTTTTTATAAAATGATTTACTGTTGATATGACTCCAGAAAAATTATCTAGAATGTATAAAGGTACTTCAAATTTATGTTGGAAATGTGGACAAGACAACATGAAGGGTCATTTTAACATGCTTGGTGGACTTGTAAAAAAGCCAGAACATTTTGGGTTCAAATACATATACTAATACAAAGAATTTTAAAGACTAAGATTCAAATGAAACCAGAACTTTCTTTTTTGGGATTAATGGACAAACAACTAGAAAAAAGCCATGGCAGATTGTTTTTATATATGATCACTGCTGCGAGGCAACTATATGTACAAAAACTGAAAGATTCTGAAATACCCACAACAGAGGAATGATCGGTAAAGACGACGGATCTAGCAGAGATGGCAAAATTAACTTGTTTGCTTAGAGAAAGATCAGCTACTACATTTATTAGTGACTGGAAACCCCTTATGGACTTTTTGCTGAAAATGGAAAAAAATGAACTGATGATTTATGGATTTGATTATTAGAAAGATAGATTACAGAAAGAAGGAAACTTTGATGTAACCTTAGAGAGAGGGGGCAAAACATAAATGTACTTATAAATGCTGTTAGACAACCATAAACCACTTCTTTATTATTCTTCCTTTTTTCTTTTTCCTTCTTTTCTACTTCTTTTTCTATATTTCTTTTTCACTTTTCTATTACTTTTCTCCATTTCCCTTATCTTTAATTCAAAATCTGTATTGTTTTTACTCTGTGGCAAAACTGCTTGAATGAATGAATGAATGAATGAATGAATGAATATATATATATATATATATATAGAGAGAGAGAGAGAGAGAGAGAGAGAATGAGAGAGAGAGAGATGAGATATGGAATCCCCTACTCCCCCATATGTGGATTTAAGGGAGATTCATTGTTAACACAGCCTCCACCTGTGGAGATGTGAGTATCTTTCTGGATTTGACAGGAGATCAATTCAAATCCAGTTACTTTTGCCTTGAGTCAGAGTAGGCTGGAGGAACAACTTGTACAGCAAGGATTTTTAACAATTTCATGCACTCATTCCTTATGATCTGTTTACTGGAAAGTTGGGTGAGTGTAAATGGATTTACCAGCATATGAGTCCTATGTTGTCCTGGTGGTAAAATTACATGGTAAAGTCTGGCATAGCTCTCATATCTTGATATCAGTAGAACTCAAGGGCTCCTGTTTTTGGGTAGTAGCAGTAATATATAGAATATTTTAGGAACATCTTGTTTTTTATTCTGCCTTAATGATTTAAACCTCCTTTGCCTTTTCTTTTGTTAAAAGAACATTGCTTTGCACTGCAGCTGTAATACCTTTGGTCATCAGCTGGCGTTGCTCAAGACTTGGCACTGAAATCACGTCAGTTAGGCTGCACAGTTGCAGTTCTTTCAGTCAGCTGCTTTCGTTTGGCTATGTACTTCTTGGATCTGCCCATGAATTTTGGGCATATTCAGGATCCTACCCTATTGGCCTAAGTATTTTATTATCAGAGTGGGCATACTGTGAGCATACTCTTAAAAGAATTTGCACCAAAGTTCTGATCCTGTAGTCAAAGTCCCCTCTTGTAACTCCTAAATTGCTTGTATCATTCACCAGTTGTGGAATACTTTTGTGGAAGAAATATTCAGTCATCATTGTCATTTTCCATTTGTAACCATCCCATGTTTTCCCACAGCTGCTTCTTTTTCTTACAGTTCAAAGGATAGCTGCTGGTATGTGAAGCTAGCGGCTCTTGATCAGGGAGTATCTGATGTAGAAAAAATAATAGGAAAGATTCATACCTCATATCAGGCCATAATTTGATTTACCCTAATTTAGTGACTGAGCCACAATTGGCCACATCCTTACCATAAGGTAAGCCATAAACAATGTCTCTCCTTTGAGTCAAACTCAACATGTCCATGTAGGTTTCTTGGCAATAATGTGGTTGTGGTTTGTTATTGTGATAGTCTGTGAGAAAATCCTTGAGAGACAGCAGGAGCAGGAGCAGGGGCAGGAGCAGGAGGAGCCACAGGCTAGGCAATGGTCAGACAAGAGGCAGCTTAGCCCACAGAAGGAATGGGGATGTGACAAACACCTCAGAAGGGACCCTCCCTAGTTTCGTGGACTGTAAAGATGAGGGGAGAGAGATGTACTTTGAGACTTGCAAGATTGATGTCAGCCCTGCGAGGTAGTCCAGACAAGAAACACCAACCATGAGTACTAACACTACCTTTATTGTAAGGTTACATTCACAGAATCTTGCAAGTCTCAAAGTACATCTCTTCCCACTCACCTTTACAGTCCAAGAAACTAGGGAGGGTCCCTTCTAAGGCATTTGTCACATCTCCATTCCTTCTGCGGGCTAAGCTGCCTCTTGTCACACTGTTGCTTAGTTTGTGGCTCCTTCTGCTCCTGTCTCTGAAGGATGTTCTCACAGACCATCACAGTTATTGCCTTCTCCTGAGATTTTTTAAAACTTTCCAGTCTATCCTACAGTGCTGCAGTAGTAGCAAGACTTAACTTTAATTAGCTTCTGAGCCCAAGCAAGATTAGCCAAGTGCTACCAACTGCTGAGAAATCATGATCTATGAACTACAGTGGCTGCATTTTCACAAATGTTAAACCAAAACTGAACCATATATTGGGTTAGCATGATGTATGAACCCAACCTATTTCTGCTTTGCCTGATAGCTCTCATCTCTTTCCAGTATGCTGGTTCCAAGGGCAGTCTTCGTTTTTGCAATTGTCCAGAATTTTAGTTAGCCACTCCCCTGCCCACTTATTTATTTATTTATTGGTAAGTATAACATGTATAATGAAGTACAATCAAAAATATAACAGCACTAATAAAATCAGACATGAATGTACAGAATGGTGATTAAATGAGTGACATTTGTAGAAACTAAAAATATATCCCTAAAATGTTACTATAGAACCAGCTCAGTCCTTTAACATAATATTAAATCTAGCCATATAGACCATACATTACTCCATCTTCTCGGGCTTGGGGGTTTTAGTTAGCCGCAGTCCCCTTTTTTATCTTCCCAGTACAATGGCCTTTAAGGCCACTAGTATCTTTTTCAGGGAGGCTTCCCATGGTTTCACAGCTTGCTTTGCACTGTTCAGTGAGAGACTTGTAGCCTGTCATAGCAACAGCTGAGGTGTCAAGTGTGGTCTGCTATCTTCTAAGAGCACTTGTTGATCTGTTCTGGTCTGCCTATGTAACTCTACCCCCATGGTCAATCACATTAGTCTCCATTCAGCTGCTTTTGGAAAAGTGCATCCCGGCTTATCCGTCTACTATTCTTAGTTGCTTTTATGTTGAAATCAATTTCCCTAGGAAGGTATGTGAAAGTATTCATCAAATATGCCAAGCATTTTTTAAATTTTTATTTCTATGTTTAGGAGTACTATTGAACTATAAAAGGCTGTATGATTAGTGTGGGAAGAAAATGGAATAGAAGTTTTGAAATTTTGTTTTTGTTATTGGAATGAATGCCATATGTTCTCCTCCTCCTCCTCCTCCTTCTTAATGAATGTAGAACAGCAATAAGGAAGATTTAAAATTCAGAGGATTACTCAAAACTTATGAAAAGGGGAATACTTTTGTCTGGTCCAAGCAAAGAAACTATGCAGATGCCATATAAAATAAGGGCACTTAGTGGAAGAAGACCTCTTCCTTTATCTCTATGGAGTAATGGTCTCTCTCCACCAGCCATTTGTGTCATTTATATCCTCCAAAGTATGGCTGTGAATATTCGATGACTTAGAATTAATTTCAATCATTCTTAGCAGCAGCCTATCATGAGGGATGCTTTTTTGAACACAAATTAGGGAAACTGGGAGCCATTCTTCAAAAATGAAAGCCAGCTGTCCCCATCAACCCCTGAGGAGAGCTTGGAAAGTATCCTTTTTAGCTGGCTGACAGCTGGTTTGCATATTTCAAGAACCAGCTGTATCTCCTCCAGCCTAATAAGAAACTATAGATGGAACCATATAACAGATGATCTAGATCAGTGTTTCTCAACCTCAGCAACTTTAATATATGTGGACTTCAAGTCCCAGAATTGCCCAGCCAACTCTGGGAATTGAAGTCCACACATCTTAAAATTACTGAAGTTGAGAAACACTGATCTAGATTCTGTACTTTCATCTTTGTATGCTTGAATTTGGCTGGCCCATTCCATAACACTATCTTTAATATGTGTGGCCCCCAGGTGATTTTTTGTTTCTGTGGGTTAGTGGCCCATGAGAGAAGAAGAGTTCCCTACTCCTAATTCAAACCTTTTGGGGTCCTAATTTGAAATAATTTAATTATAAACCACAAACTTATTGTTAAGACTGAAAGCCTATATATAGGGCTGTTCCTCATAATGACATTAGTGTGCATTCCTCCAGTGCTTGAGTCAGCAGGGAAATATGCAGGCGTAATTTGTGCTACTCTGTTGGCCGAGTTTCATCCATCTGCTTCATTAACAAGGTTTGCAAATAGTCCTGTCCTACAGCTTTATTATGAGACAATTTAAGGTTGGCAGTTAGTACATTCTTCTGGCTTTCTTTCCCCTCCCACTCATCAATTGTAGGGTGGGAAGAGATGAAGGCTATAGCCATCTTTCAAGTTGCCTGAATCACAGGTAACCACTGTGGAGATGTTCCACATTGGTAACCTGTCATTTGGGTTATTTCTGAAGATGAGTGAATGGGAGGGAGTTTTCTCAATGCATCATGGAATATCAGTAGACTTATGTCCAAAAATAGCCCAAGTGACAGGGTGTGGAATGAAGTGGGAGAGAACTTCTAGGATGCATTGAGGGGCTCTTTCTGACATCAGCACAGCCTATCCTTCATCCCATCAACACATCAGTTGGACTAATTTGGGTACAGGTAGTCCCCAGTTTAAGAACAAGTTCCGTTCCCAAGGTCTGTCCTTAAGTTGAATTTGTATGTAAGCCAGAACACTATTATTGTATAATACTGTATAAGTAGTATTGTGTGATGAACTCAAACCATTGTGTATTTAACTCAAATCATTGTGTATTTAACTCAGATTTTGCTATAATAGGCTCTATTCTTAACTATCGGTCGTCTGTAACCCAGGCATTTTTAACCTGGAGACTACCTGTATAGAAGTGTACAAGTCGTCCAGAAGACTAATGGACAGATCTTCTAGTGTTCCTGTCACTTGGATTATAAGGGGAAACTGAAGAACTATTGTTCATATTAACCTGTCACTAGGGGCTGATAGAAGCCAGTCTCTGACTGCTGACTAGCTTCATCATCAAGATTGTGAATGACTTGTCACAAGTTGTTCTCCGCCAAGACTTTTATCAGGAGAAGATGGAAAATACTATGTTAAAACTAAAGCAGCTAAAGATGACTTTAGGCTGCCACCAGGGAAGCTGGGTATGAGATAAAGGCTGCATCGTGAGGCCATGTCCTCCACAAACAGCTAGCGGAGAATCTCCAAACTGCCAAAGAATCTCTATTTATACAAGTGTAGTTCCCACTAAATTCAGCAGGACTCCCCTCTGTTGATATGTATAGGATGTACTGAAATTCACTAGGAAATCATGTTTAAGAATATTCCATTGTCTCATGCTCAGTCACTGTAAAGATATTTGGGATACTAGCAGGAGATCCCACAGACTGCTTCTTGCTATGAAATACTGTCTATATCACATACGCATCCATTCATTGAACTTCTGGGAGCCTTACCAAGATTAAATAAATAATGGTTAGTGGTCATCATAGTTTGGCAATGTGTATTGTAGACTCATCCAATGTAATTGAAATGCTGTATTCAATTTTCAAAAACTAAGTAAATACTGAAATAATATCCTGCTTTGTTTCTGATCCTTTTTTCAAGTACCAGATTGGTTATCTAAATATTAATGGGATGGGCCATTTTCCTGATATTTCCCAGAAAGACTTTCTAAACATTCAGAATATGACAGTCAATGTAATTGTAAAAAATATTGCTGTCTTGGCTGATTTTTGTTTTACAGTGCCTGCAATTCAACTGTAAATCCTGAGGCACTTGGCAAAGTTTGTCCACTGTATCTTTGAAAATATCTGTTTGAAATCAAATAATGTGTAAAGTACAGGTAGTCCTTGTTTAGTGACCACAATTGGGGCTAGCAACTCAGTTGTTAAGCAAAGCAGTTGCTAAGTGAAACCACAACTGTGCTTATGATCTTACTTCAGCTTTCCTTTGCTTTGCAGACCTGCAAAGGTCGTAAATGCGAGGATTGGTCATAAAGTTACTTTTTCATCACCATTGCAACTGTGGATGAATGCTAAACAAGCAGTCGCTAAACAAGGACTACCGGTAATTGCAACAGCATCCAATCATATGCAACTTCTATTGTGGGGACTGAACTTTGGGCATACCTAAGAATATAGACCAGTGTTTTTCAAACTTGGCAACTTTAAGTTGTGTGGACTTCAACTCCCAGAATTCCCCAGCCAGCATGTTGAAAAACACTGATATAGACTATAAATTAGAACTTCAACAATAGAGATCAGCCTGCCCAGTCCCTACCTCACATACATAAGGTACAGCATACCTGGGCTGCAGAAGTCCAGACAATCACTGCATGGCACAACAGAGTTAAGAATGTTCTGTAACCCTTGCTGCCACAGAGGAGTTAGAGTCCACACATCTTAAAGTTGGGTTTTTGCAGTCCAGGTATATCAACCACACATAGGTTATTTTGTGCCTCCTGGCTGCTAAGAGCTCTTTCAGGTAATGCTGTGCTGAATAACTCTTCTGGGAAGTGCCTGGTTTTGTGCTGACCTTATTAATTCTGGAAGTTCTCTGAGAAATCTGTCAAGTTTAATGTGTTTTGATTCTTCACAGGTTCCTAATATGGTCCAAAAGCACTTGATTAAATGTCTACTGGATCATGTGACATAGTGTGTTTACTCAGTAAACATGCAGGTAACCATTTTCTGACATTTAGACATTGACACTTCATGGAATCAGATATAATGGAATCAGAGTTGAACCAGTTAAGAGATCTAGCGGAAGTATATTATCTTTGAGGAATACTCTATCAGACTGGTTTACAAACAGTTGGATGTACTAGCTTTTCAGAATCAGATCTATGTTCTGTGTAGAACTATTCCACTGGATGTTGGTAAAAAAGCTAGTGCCTATCTGGCAACCTCCCAGTGACAGATCCCATCAGAACAGATGCAAGAGCAAGTGATACAGTGGCTTTTATTAGAACTCTCCAAGGTTTCATTGATACATTATGCCTTTTTTCCATTTAAAACATTTTGGTGTATGGCCAGAACTAAAACTTAAACTGCAAAAGTTATTAGTGAATACATGTATTTTTTAATCTTGCAGTGATGATAAACAAGCTAGGCTCTCCAAATATGAACAGCTAGGAAATTCAATTCAATTACTTTATTACAGGTCATGGACCTGTAAATTCAGTTCAATTACTTTATTACAGGTCATGGGCCCAACATATAAGAACAATTAGATTAAGTACAGTAAGATAGGGAGTTACAAGAGTAAATATAAGAGAAAAAAGAGAAAAATACCATATAATAAATTAGGGTAAAAATAATATAATGTTCTAATGCTTTATGCAGTTATCAGTTCTACACAGTACAGCCAAAAAAATCAGCCCAAAATTAAGTTAGAAAATGGGATTTATTTATTGAGCTATGACATCAGCTTTATGTGGCTGTCCAGCATCAGTGCTGGATTCAGGAGATTCTCTTCTTCTTCTCCTTCTCCCTTCTTTCTTCTTCCCTGCCCAACTCCCAAATGACTCTGGGCGGCTTATACCATATAAGAGATACAACTGACTAGAAGAACAAAATATTCAAAACAAGACCAAATCAAATGAAAATAAAACAGACAAAAGGACAAAAGAGGTCCCCAACTCTTGGGAGAACAACCAGATCTTCAATAGTTTCTTGAAAGACATAATGATGGGAGCCACATGAATCTCAAGGTGGGTGGGGAGATCATTCCAAAGGGCTGGAATTGCAACAGAGTATGTGTGCTTCCTGGATCTTCTTTCTGACAGGCCCCAGAGTGCACCCATCCTGCTAGTCTGTACCAGGCAGGTAAAAACAACCGGAGAGAGGCAGTCCCTCAGATAACCAGGCCTTTGCCTTGAAGGACTTTAAAGTTGATAACCAGCACCTTGAATTTCACTTGGAAGCCAACTGGTAACCAGTGCAGTTTGCAAAGCAGCAGGGTGATGCACACATAATGTGGTGCCCCCATACTGCCACATTCTGGAGCAGCTGTGGCTTCTGGATGGTCTTCAAGGGCACCCCCAAGTACAGTCCATTACAGTAATCAAACTGTGAGGTAACTAGGGCACGAGTAACTGTTTGAAGGGCTTCTTGATCCAGGAAAGGGTGCAACTCAGCAGCTGAGAGTTCAAGAGGAACCCCAGATTGTGCACAATCTCAAATGGGGAACAGCATTTGAATCAGCAATGGAATGCTGCTGGATCTGGAGGGCCCAAATAGACAGAGCCACTCTGTCTTGTCATGATTGAGCCTGAGTCTGTCCTTCCCCATCTAGACTTACACAGGCTCCAAGCACTGGGTGGGGACTTCAACTTTCTTGGCTGGCCAAGGACATCCACATACTGATGATATCTGACTCCAAACTGGCAGATGACCTCATCCAGTGATTTCATGTAGATGTTAAATAAAAGGGGAGAAAACATTGAGTCCTGTGGCAGCTCACAAGAGGCTGGGGGCAAGATCTTTCCCCACTTGTCAATACCAATTGAAGCCAGGCATGGAGAAAGGAGGAGAATCACTGTAAAACAGTGCCTCTCACCCCAAACCACATTTGCCAGTATCAAAAGATGCTGAGAGATCAAGGAGCACAAGGATGGATGCACCACCCCATCCCAGTTCTGCCACAGGTCATCAACGAGCATGGCCAATGCTGTATCCGTACTAAATTCTGTCCTGAAACTCAACTGAAACAGGTCCAAATATTCCACTTCCTCCAAGGTCCTCTGGAGCTGAAGCCCAACCACCCTCTCCACCACCTTCCCAAAAAAGGGAAGGCTAGAAACTGGACTATAATTGTCTAGGACCTTTGGGTCCAGTGATGGCTTCTTGAAGAAAGGGTGCATCACAGCCTCCTTCAAGTCCAATAGAACCACATCCAAAACAGCTGACACCACTGCATGAGCCCAACCTCAGGTTACTCCCTGGGCAGCTTTAAAAATCCAGAAAGCCCCTGGATCTAACAAGCAGGTGGCCAAACTGGAGAAGTTTTTCCACTTTCATGGAAGTCACAGAATCAAACTCACTCCAGATAACAAAACAAGGCCCTGTCCTGACCACTTCAACTGGAACTAAGTGGTTGGAGACCAACCCTGAATGGACATGAATGATTTCATCTGCCAAGCAGTAAGAATATTCCTCACAGCAGCCTGGAGATGATTCCATGGCCCATCCTTCCCCAGTAGGGACCAGGTTGCCCCAGCAGACACAATAAGGACAGAGAAATGTTTTGCTGCCCTTACGAACATGATGTAATCCCTAATGTGGGTTCTTACTTGTGTTTGGTAGGATCCACTTTTTGTCTTCCTTGAATGGTGCTCCAGGCGCAGAGATGGCTAAATTCACTTGTTTGATTAGGGAAGGAACAATAACTACTTTTATAAAAGACTAGAAAACCTTTATGGATTTTTTTTGCTGAAAATTGATAAAAATGAACTGATTTCTGAATTTATCAATGAAAAAGGGCTGTATATGGAGAGAAGGGAACTATGTTATGTAATTTTGAAGGGGGAAACAGTATTAAGTATGTTTATAACTGCTATAAAGATCGGAAGTCAGTTCTTTAAGTATCTTTTTCTCCCCTTTCTTGCTATTTTTTAAACTTTTTTCTTTATCTTTCTTCTATATTTGTTTTGTGTTTATCTTTTAACTTTGTAAAAATTGCTTTAATAAAATATATGTATGTATGAATGGTGCTCCAGGCATCTCTTCATGTGCTTCATTTCCCAGAGCTCCTGGAAAAACCAAGGAACATCCCAGGATTGGCACACGGAGAGAGACTGCATAGGGACAATCTGATCGAAGGCCCCAGCCATACACCCATCCCAGGCCATGACCAGCCTCAGCGGAAT
This sequence comes from Liasis olivaceus, assembly GCA_030867105.1. Lineage (NCBI taxonomy): Eukaryota > Metazoa > Chordata > Lepidosauria > Squamata > Pythonidae > Liasis > Liasis olivaceus. Next base: position 66,881,630 of record CM061351.1, read on the forward strand.
GGTCCACCAGACACTTGAGGAAAACCCCAAGCCCTCTCTGGAACCCTACCAGGTCCATCGTCACCCAAGGTGGGCAGATCTAACAGGCACTGTACCCCTGCAAGGTGGGGTGGCACCAGCAAGATGAAAAGCAGTCAGAAAGTGATCACACACATGTATTCAAAGCACATTATATATGCAACTGTTTAATACAAATCAATCTACCATGCTTTTCTAAGAAAATATAGGCCAATACTTTGTATCAGTTGCATTAAGTACTAATGCCTTTCATTTACCTTTTACAGCATATGGCAATCTGGCACAGGAAATGTAAACATGGATAGAAACTTTCTACGTGCATAAATATATAAGAAAAAGATTACCCAGAGGCTGCTGCAGAAAATAAAACAGGCCAGGAGAGAGATTGGGACGACCAGAACTGGCCAGTGACACTTTAATGCCTTTCATCAGGGGTCACAGTTCTTTGGCCTTGGATTGTTGTGCCAGGGGCCATACCCTAAAGTGGCAGTCTAGACAAATATTAACTTGATCTGATTTACATTTAACACATCTAATTGAGAGCCAACATGGTGTAGTGGTTGAACTGATGGACTGGCTCTAGAGAGACCCAAATTGAAGTCCACCTTCAACCTGGAAACTCCCTGGGTGATTTTTGGTCAATCACTCTCTCTCAAGCTAAGCTACCCCACAGGGTCATTCCAAGGAAAAATGGGAGAAGAGGGCATGATATATGCCACCTTGAGTTCCTGAAGGAAAGGCAGAATGCAAACCTGTAAATCTAATAGGTAAATAACTAGAAGTTATATATAGTTAATGATTACTCTCTCATATGTATTATTTCCTCTGCCTCCATTAAAATTAATTTGGTGACAACATTGTGTAGGCTCTGGGGCCTGTCTCCATGGCTTTCAGGGCCGCACACAGGCCTCCGGTTACAGATCTCCACCTGAAGCGGACCAGCAAATGCTCCCTGTGCCTGGTTACTACCTCTCAGCTATCTCATTACTATATTACTTATATATTATTATATTATCCCATTACTATCTTACTATCTCATTGCGAAGATAAAACTGAGGAGCCAGGAAAGATGAAGTTAAAACCATCAGATACACTTAGCAAACATAACTGCACTTGGTATCACAGAAGAGTCAGAGCAATGTTTGATTGGAGTAACTTTAGCCAACAGATCACTGTCCTTTATGTACATGTGAAAGGAGGTGATGATGGTGTCAGGGACCAAGACTCCTGGGTTGATGCCATTCAGGTAACAATGAAATCAGTGCAGCACTACAAGGCAGGGAGCTTTTGTACTCAGTGTGGATGTGCACCCTATTAATCAGCATGTATCCATGATGAACCTATGTGGTTTGAACAATCTTGGTTTTAAATAGGCTCCATCATGATGTCACTACATTAAATGTTCCGTTTTTATTCTAAGACCAAAGGAGACAGCCAATATGCCTAATACTAACACTTTACCAGCATAAATCTGCCCCTGAAATCACCAATGTTTTTTATTTAACCAGTTTTGATGGTAAAATGGTAAGAAGTAGCAAAGGGTTTTTTAAAACTTACTCTGAATAAGGACAAAATTGCAGCCAATTGACATTTCAGATAATAGCACAAAGCATGTACATAGAATGTCATGCAACCAAATGACTTGTTGAACATTAAACAGGGCAGTATGGTGATAAACTAAAATAAACATTATGAATGCTGAGAAAATGTCTGTTTTAAAGTATTGTAAGATTGCTTAAATAACTATATCTCAAATATACATAGTTTATTACAGCATGGAAAGACACAAAAACATTTTAAATTACCCTAAAACTGTTTATGACTTCTAACTTATGTTCATATATATATTTTTAAAAGAGCTATATTGAAGACTAGGAGAGAGAGAAAAATAATAGAAATTCACAATCAAACCATTTTTATTTACTCCAATTGGTAGCATATAAATTGGCAAAGGGAAATAGTAGAAGCTGTTGTTTAAAACAATGGGTAACAGAAACAGATGAAAATCTTTAAGGAAAAACCTTTTAATTGTTTCCTCTGACCCATTTCTTAATTGAACTTTAAAAAATTGACATTTATAGCTGTCACTGCAGATGTACTGCAAAATTTGTCAGGAGGTTTGGACAAATTTTCTACTAAGCATTACTATCTGCTTAAAAACTGAATCATACTTATTAGAGAGCGGGATAATCACCACTAAGCTAGAGGCTTTAAAACTGATTATACAGACTGATGGAAAATGAGTGTATCAATGGAACTCCCAATTCATACCAAGGATCTGGAACCAAAAAAGGCTACATTATGGCTAGAAAGGAGAAAACCTCCATTGGAATCCAATTCCACACAGGCTAGAGCTCATTTTAGAGCAGTCTTTCTCCAAATCGGTCTATAACCTTCCTAATTTTCTGCCAGCATAAACCATTGCACACTAGAGTCCAATGCATTTCAAGGCTACCAAGTTAGAGGTGGTAATCTTTTAGAGCTTTTTTAGACCAAAGGAAAATGACAACTATTAAACTTAAGGAATGTCTAGCGTAGCTTTTGTGTGCAGCATGCTAAGATGAAAATACTTCCTCATTTTCAGGGTCCTATTCATAGGACACAATAGCAGAATAGTGCAGAATATGGAGACAAATTCTACAATTCTTTGGAGGATGGAGGCGTGTTAGAAAATGATGGTAACAGTCCCTCTTCCACCTATTTTTAAAATAGTTTGTTGCCATTATCCTCTGAACTGTACAAGCAAAGGTAGAAAATCTGTGGTCCAAGCCCAATTTCAGTACTCAGAATTTATTATTCTCCTCCAATTTCCCAGGTTTTATTTTGTGTTTATGTTCTTAAAGCCACTTTTCAATATTAAAACCAAATCCTAAGGCAGATTCTCCTTCCTTTTTGCTCCCTGACCCCTCCTCCAACATTCAAGTGCAATTTCAATCTTCTATAGTTGGAGACCAGGTTTAAGGAGGCTCTTAGCTGATGAAAGTTTACCTGTACAGTATTGTTACACTATGGTCTCTTGAGTTAATAGAAAATTACCTGGTCTGCCTTGTCTGAAGGAATTTCAGACGTAACTTGAAATATAGTTCCCTAAGAAAATGGGAAGAGTGCTTGGAGAAGTGGAGTCTGTTTGCCCAATCCTTACTGTTTTGAGTTGTGTTTGGAAAGGTTAAGAAAACCCTTGCCACTGGTCTGTGTCACCACCCCCCTCCCCCCCAAATTCATTGGCAAGAAACTGCTGGGAAAGATAATTTAGAGGAGTGGAACATCATTGGTATTCTAGTATTGACCTTTATTTTTCTTTCTCATCCAGCTGAGGAATTGCGATGGAAGTTTTGAACTAAATTAAGGTCAGTAGTGGCCTGGATACTAACATATTAATACTGAATCCAGAAAATATGGAATTGTTGACAATTGGTACAGATCAAAGAGGTAATGTTCTATTTTGGAAAGAATCTCATTCCTTATGTATAAAATCTATTATTTTTTGGGGGGGGGAATTGTTAGTCTCATTCCTTAAATTAGATATTTGTGTGACATCAATGGGCCAACAGCTGGTGCCTCTGACAGAAGAGCACTCAGGTAATGAGAACATGACACAGTGTTTGCTGAAGTGGTATGATGGAAGGAGAGGGAGGCAACTTGACATGGAACTTCCATCTACAGCAACTACTTAATAAAACAGTTAACAAGAACTTCAGTGAAATGTAAGATAGTTCAACATTCAATTGAATTTTAATAAGAACACTCTTCTTACAGAGACAGCCTGGTGAAGGCAAATAAAACAAGAGCCAAGATCTGGTATCAATCTTCTGAGACTCCTACTAAGCAACTGTTACCATAAATGTTTGCTGATGGACAATTGAAAAGGCCATACTGTTTCTTCATGCCAAATCTGTCACTAAAGGTTCACCTGTTGTAAGTTGCTAAGAATTCAAGGACTGCAGTTTTGTCAGAGCATTCCATAGATCTTCATCTTTTTGCAGAAATTGTAGTAATTTATTGAATAAGACTTGAGTTATTGTAAGCATCACTTGAGTCTAATTCATGTTGTAGAGTTTAGCTTATGTTAAATTCAAAAGGTTCACTGGAAGGAACAGCAGGAGGAATAAAAACACAGGAGTCGTATGTCAAAAGATATCAGAACATAGTGCTTTTAGTGAATTAGGTGCTTCATAATATAAGAGCAGTTTTGGCTTAGCTAATATTCTTAGTTTAGGAGTCATCATATAGAGGGTTGTTGTAGTTTCCCCAGGATCCATAATCATGGTCATCAAAAAGTCTGCCATAAGAAGAATGCCTAAGAATGAAAAAGAAATAATATCTTACTCAGGTCAGCCATCCCTTTCACTGTGCCTCCATCACAGATATTTCTCTTTATCATGCACAGAGTAAGGCGTAAAATGATCAATAGTTACCCGCTGCTGCTATACCTATTCTGGAAAATAAATCCCTCTGTCCACTTAGCACCTGTCCTTTATTAATTAAACTGCCAGATTAATGAGATGTTGTAATTGCACTCCTCAAATTAGTTTGGAGAATCAACTTTATTAATAGATAACCCTCTCCATCTTAGGTCAGTACTTGCTCCATGGTGATCATACTGTCAATTTTAGGAATAAGTTCAGGAAGACTATCAGCTATGTGGAGATCTACCTTGCTTAGTAGCAGCAGCCATGACAACAAGAACAACAACAGTTACTCTTTAGCTTCCCAGAAAAGAACTACAGATCAAGCACCATATAATAAATGTAAGCAATTATTGTAGCTGGGCGGGAAAAACAAAGGCAGAAGGATCTAGTCTGGGATCGTGGTATTTTGGGGAGGGGAAACATTAGCCACTGTCATAACTCTGTCATGACCCTGTCAACAGTAGCATTTTGTCTAAGGTACTTGCACAAAGAAGGAGAAGATGAGAGGAGAGAGAGAGAGAGAGGGAGAGGGAGAGAAAGAGAGAGAGTGTGCGCATGGGCAAGCGCGTGGGCGGGCAGGTGGGCAGAAAGTTCTGTGGTCATGCAGAGAAGATGGTGCTAATTCGGGTTGCAGAAAAATATCTTGGGTAGCCAAGAGATAATGGAGCAGAGATAGAAGCAAGTGCCAGGGGTTCAAAAGGAAAAAGAGGTAAGAGAAGACATGTAAATTTGCAAATGAGGAGACAGCAGAGGTACAGCTTCAGAACAGCAATGCTGCAGCAAATGAATGAAAGTGAGAGAAGGGGAAGGCTAAAAGCATTTGGGAATACAGTGAGAGAACAATGTAAATGCAGAACAATAAAGGATTTAAATGAGGGAAACAGAGTTAACACTGGGACTTAATACAAATGTATGAATGGCTGTGGCCTTGGAGTGATTGAAACTGTATAAAGAATGAGGCAAAATCAGCCACAGTATATGAGATGGGTGCCACTCACTTTCAGCTCTAAAAACAGTTAAAATGCCAATCGCTTCCTAAGAAATGACTGCTTCTCCTCTAAATAAGAGGCTGCCAAATCTTACCTGATCTTTAGAAATGCAGCTATGCCGAACACCAGCAGAACCACTGCAATCACCGTTATAGTAATAGCTGCAATGCTTCCTACACAGGAAAAATAGCGCGTAAATTGGTTGGATGATTAGTTATAATTTCAAGGTATTTTTTATTTTGGATTCATATCAATACAATGTATTTGCACAATGTGTTCTAATGTAAGAAATGTAACAATGCAAGAATAGTTTTTAGGTATACAGGCTCACAAGAATGTTCTGGAATATGCACTAATACTATATTGTGTAATCTACCAATCTTTACATCGGCATAAATATATTCTTTGCATACTTTCTTACTTTCACACCATTCTTCAGAAATGCCAGATGGAGAGTTATTACTTAAATAAAGTAGTGTACTCATCATAAATTGCACAGACATAATGCAGTAAAAGCTGCTCACGTAGACCAGTACTGTTATCTACATACTGACAATGGCAGGGGTGAAGCTAAGAGAATAGCTGCTTGCCTTAAGCCATGAAATGACTTCACAGCTATGAGATATAATCTGCGTGCTTTTCAGTTTGAAATTCATAGTCTTAATTGATTGCTAAATGCTGTCCCAGCTTCTATACTAGCTCAGCAGAGACTTCAGACAGCAGGTAGTGAAAGACTTCCATTCTGGAGTCCTAAAAGTTCTTTGTCTTCTTACCTACTTGCCAAGGTTGAAGAAAAACAGTTAGCTCAACTTCCATGATTGCAGGGGTACTTCCAATTTCATTAATACTTGACACGTACACGTATCTTTTAAAAGGTTGTACTTGTTATTTATCCTGCTTTGAGTTGTCCCACATATATAAATTACGTGGGAAAAAAAGTAGTTCTTTGACAAACGTAGCATCCAAGAACTTCTGTGGACCCTTGTGCACCTATGAGAACTGAAAGGCAATCTAACTAAAAAGGACTCATCATCTCTCTTGGAACCATTCAAATCAATCAAAGAATAACTCTGAACCAAGGTTTTTGAGTGCTAAACAAAAGGCACAAGAAGAACTCTTCTAAATCATGCTTCCAGGTATGGCTGGTATGAGCTATGATTTAGTTTGATTACTGAACTGACTATTTGTTGCTCAAAATTCAGGAGGAGCTTAGTAGCATCTTTTCCAACCAACACATGTTATTAAAGGTACAAGCTTTTGTGCTGTCTTCAATGCAGGCAATGGAGTAACTAGACTGATGTAGGGTTTAAATTGGGATGAGGTACAGTAGGGAGAAGAGGAAGGGAAGACAAAAACAGGGTGGTTATGCAGATGAAGGTTACATATGAGACAAATTATAAGCACCTTAGGAATTAACAATTGTAATGTATTAAACACCCATTGTATTTCTTCTTCTAGCATCACTTGCATCCTTCTGATGTGAGCTCAGCCATCTCTTGATCTATTGCACAGGTGTTTTTTTCTCAAGGTGACTACTTTGAGATCTGTAATGGAGCATCCTGGAAGGCTGAAATTCTCTGACATTTATTGCTCAATGTCTGAAAGCCTTTCTTTTATAAAGTAAACTAGGACAATAAAAAATTTAAGAATGAACATGTTTTTAAACACCTTTTCATATATATGTGTAACTTTGATGATACTAAACAAGAAGAAAAAATTTCCTTCTTCAAAACCCAAACTGACTTTATTTTTGGATTAAGGGGTTCCTAATATATGCAAAAAATTCAAACAAACAAACAAGTCATTCCATTTTCAAAAGAATAAATTATTCATTATGTGTCCAAATCGGTTATGTTGTTGATGAGTTGGGTGGTTTCTATGCTGTTTTTTATGTTTTTTTTAACTGTTGTTTGTGAGCTGCCCAAGATTATGTTGCATAAAATGGGAGGCTATATAAATTTATAAATAAATAAAATGTGAATGATAGATAGATCTTTCTTTTAAAACATTTTACTAGAAACAGAGGTTCACATAATTTCCAAGTACTGGTAAGAAAAGAAGGCATAATATAATAATCTTGCTATACCGAGTCACTGTGGAACTGCTTGTAGCATACTTTCCCACTAGCCATGGGCAAAGCAAGGAGGACAATTATTCAGCTTTCCCAGTTTGATGCCCTTCAAATATTTTAGACTTCAGCTCCCAGAATTTCAAGAAAGCCTGGTCAAATCTTTTGTAGCATATTACCTCTTTTGCACTGCCTGATTTGGGAAGAGGGGTTAGTGATGAGATCTTACACTCTAAAATAACAAATAAAAAATAATAATTCCAAGACAGCCATTGTTATGCAAATAGTCAACTGAATTGGCTCACCTGAACTCAAAGCCCGCTGAACCTCTTGCATGGTTACTCCTGAGGAGAATGTTGTACTGCCTACCGGGGAGGTCTCAACAGTGGCTTTACTGGCTAAAGTCCCTTGTGGAGATGTAAGCTTTTCCACAGGGCTTGATGTGGTGGGTGGATTACTAGTGTCTCCAGAGGAGGTTCCTTCAGTAGGGTGTTCCTTGGATGTCACAGGCACTGTTGACACTTCTATACTTGATAACTGGGTAACCCCAGTGCTGGTGTGTTCCTCAGGAGCAGATGAGCTGCTGATGGTGGATGAAACACTCATGATACTTGAAGTGGCAGTGGCTAGGGTTTCTGCAGGGGAAATACTAGTTGTTGCCGAGGTATCAACCGACATCACTGAGGTTGATATGTATTCTGTACTTTGTAATCCAGTGCTTGGTTGTGATAACAAATTAGTTGTTGACGCAGCCGTATCTGGTGTATTTGATGGGACAGTACCCATAGATAACGTGCCCATATTCATTTCAACAGGTCCCAGTGTGGTTGCAAGGGAAAGAGTATCAGATCTCCTAGCTGCTTTTGTGACATCTGTTGCTATACTGCTGTCGAATGTAAGGTTCTGACTGGTTAAATTTACTCTTACAGGAGAAACTATGTTTGAGGTGGTAGATGTACTCATGGAGGAGATGGAGTAGATATTTAGTCCTGCATAGGTGAATATGAACATATGTATTAGTAGTCTCCCAGCCAGCATCATTGTCTTTTAGATATCTGAATTAACATAGGTTCCATTATCAGTGCATCATATCCAGTTTTATATTGTCATTTACATTATTTGCCCTCCTTAATTTATTTTCAGTAAGTTAATTATTGTTATTAAACCCTGAAGGTAAATACAGAATGAGATAAAAATCTTAAGTAAAATAAAATAGAAGTTGTTATTTAGTTTTGTGGAGAAATGAAAGCACTGTACTTGAATAAATTGTTGAGATGAGAACCAAACCTACTTTTCCATGTCAGTTTTTACCGTTGTGAATTGCAATTCATCAAAATAGGGGTTCAAAAATGCTGAATACATACTCCTATCTATATTACTTAGTGAAATAGGTGCATTCAAATGGAAACCAGAGCTGCAACCTTATGCACTGTGTAGAACGAATGTTTCTCTAATTAGCATTAGAAGACAATTAGAATGTCTCAAACTCCTTAAAAGACCAGCCAGCTAGGGAATAGGCTTTACGGCCAGTAGCAATGATTCAATTTCTGCTTCTCTTCAGCTTCTGTGGTGATAGTTTTGTTGACTCTAACATGATTGGTCTGTTGCTGGCAGCAATGGCTCCAGTTCTGTCTGTCTACTACAGGATCCCTACCCTCCTCTCCTGCCCTATTGAGGCTGAGAGTCATCTCTCTCTCTATAATGTCCCTATGGACTCAAAGAAGAAACGCTGGAGATTATCATGAAAGGATTAACTAACTGAAAATTCAGTATTTTCAGTATTGGCAGAACTTTTGGAATGTGATGTTTTCTTTTGCGTTTGAGAGAAAACCTATTTCTCATTTTCTACACACCCCTATTTCATATCAACTCATCTAGCTTTTATGCCCTTTCATTTTAAGGCTGCCTTATGTACACCGTACCCCTAGAAGTTCCTATTTCCAAAGAACACAGGGAGATATAACTTTGCAGCAATGACAGGGGCAGCATTTCTACCTACAGAGTAAGGTCAACTTCAGTCTGACTTTGCAATTTAATTGCACAACTATGCTTGAGCTCATTGTGTGCTATTCTTTTGATCTTGCCCCTTACCTTTCTGCTCCAGGCAAACCGTTTTTAAAAAGAAATTAAAACTGCATGCATGTCATAAGCTCACCTTCAACCGCTTCATTAAAATTAAACAAAAACACAAAACCTGAACTTGCTGATCTATTCCAGGAATGGCAGAGAACTTGCATGAGCCAACAGGTGCTATTTTCACTGGCTTTTTTTCACTGTGCTTAATTGTTACTTTTTAAGTTGAACATTTTTTCAGAAAAGAGTATAACCAAAAGAAGGTACAAAGGATACAGAAAAGAGACAAAAAACAGGTAGTGAAAAACAGATTGATAGGTAAAGAGTCTAAAGTATCATAAAAACTACTATGTTCCAATATGTCATTAGTCACTGATAATATTGTAAAATATATCATATCTGTTTTTTGAATAAAACCTGAGAGTCCCTATTTAACTTTCAAGTTGATTCACACAGTATAATTTACTTATTAAAACTATAAACTACAATACATCAATACTCAAAGTCTAGTTATTCATCAAATTAAAATATAGACTCTATATGTAACCCTCACCCCCCACCCCACCAATTGTGGATGTGGTACAAATACATGTATAAAGTTATAGTCCAAGAATAGTTTCAAGTTAGAGTTAATATCTACATCAGATTTGCTTTTTAAACACAAAATTATTCTGGACATTGAAGTGTACTCCCACAAATTAGTCAGTCATTTTTTGAAGAAGGAACCAAACATCCTTTTCAGTAAAAGCTATAATCCTTGCAGCCATTAATATATACACAAAGCTAGTTCAGTATATTTTAAAAGTATACTAGACAACCTGTGACCCGTTAAGTCATCGTTCCAAAGATATTTCCTTACCTAAACAGAGAAATAGGATGATCAAGGGCAAAAAAGCAGTGGGAGTGTGAGCAACTTACGACTTGCTGCTGGCTTCTCCATTGACTTTGCTTGTGGGAAGCTGGTGGGGAGTGTTAGAAATCCTCCCTCCCTCCTTCCCTCCCTCCCTCCCAGTTTTCTATACAATCATTTCTTTGGACTTGAGTACTTATGTAAGGATATCTATAAAATAATTTCTTTTACCACATACAGTATATTGCACATTCAGATATATTTATATGTGAACTCAAGAATATACCATGAAATGAAGCTACCTGTTTTTATGTCCATACTTGAAAATACTGCACTGATCCATATTATGAATTGTAGCTGAAATATGCAGGCTGGTTAGTAAGGAGAATAATATGCACACTTAAGAACCACCTTTCTTCCAGTGAAAACATGTCCTCTGAAGGTCATGTTGCCTACATGTTCAGCAAACATCAAATTCATAAGGTCCTGGCTTTTTTTTTGCAGTTCCCTTCAATGCCAATGACATAAGCTTCAAAATAACAAGTACCAATCTCTTAGGAGATAGCTAACATTACAGTTCATATAATTACTTTTTTTTTTTTTTGTCTGCTTCACAGTCATTACTGACCCTGCAGTGACCGCCCCCTAGCGGTTTTCAAGGCAATTGCATCTTTCTGTTTTTTTCGGAAGTAGCCTTTGCCAGAGCCTACTTCCTAGAGCGTCCAGCCCAGCTGGCAAGCGCAGGAGGCGGGATTTTTCCGTTGCTTCACGCCCCTTTTTTCAGGGCAAGCGCGATTTCGCGCTTTTACCGGCAACTGTGGTCCCATCTCTCTGTAGAGTCGCTGCCAGCATTTTTCCTCCCACTGGAGTGAGAGTACTCATTTATCTACTCACGTACGTTTTCGATCTGCTGAGTTGGCAGAAGCTGCGGGTAGAGAAACAAGAGCTCACCTTGTTTAACGCGAGAGGCTGGACTCGAACCGCTGAAGTTTCCAGCCATTTCTGGCCGGCACTTTCAGCGTCATTAAGCCACAGAAGCAACTGTTAATAAGAAGTATTACAGACTGGTGCAAAACAAGTGAATGGGAAAAGATTCTAAACTGAGACTTGTCTAACTATTACAGATAAAATCTATAATTTATTCTCTGACACATACAAAAGAAACATGTTCTTAAAAGTTATTTCCAAGTTTCAAGCAGAGCCCGTGGGAATTGAGAGCACAGAAACTGAAGTAAATAAATACATAAAACATTGACAAAAGCTAGAGTTCTCCATGTAATGGACATGTATTAAAATGTAACCGTGTTCACAGTGGATTATTCATATTGTCATCTTGAGAGGCTACCTTCTTAAACGTAAAGCAACATAATACACTATCAGACGCAGAAACATTTATGCATTTTTTAAGCTATACAGTTGAAAGTAAATGATCATATTAATCAATCAGTTTAAATGTTTCCCCTTACTATATAGAAGATTTGGCAGTCAGTAGCTACTAGCCATAAGTTATCACCCTCAGGTTCAGAGGCGTAAGCTTCTACATATCAGGTGATAGAGAACTTGAGCACAAGACTGCCACAGAACTCATCTCCTGCCTGAGTTCCCATGGGCCCCTTTAGGAACAAAATGTTGGATAAGAAGTCCTCTGAATTAGTCCAGCATGGCTAATCTTCTGGCAGGAACCATATCTTTGAAAATCATTCCGTGGTCTTAAACTATTAGTCCTACATTGCCCTTTATTTAATACTTTCTAAGCAAATGAACAGCTAACAATAGTTTGGTGGCCCTCAACAGATGTTCAAACAGGAAAAGGCAAGAGAGATGACTGACTAGACAAACTGCATATTCTTAGGAACAGTGTGCTCAACTATGTGGGGTGAAAACATCATCCTCTGAATAACTGTTAATTGCAAGAAGTTCATTGTAAGAGTGGCTGACTGCCCATAGTGAGTCCCTGACAAGTTTTCTCTCCAAGTGGATAATGGTACTGGACTGATAGTGATAATTGGACATGAACCAGCAGCTGTGACATGCAATTCTTGGGGCAAGTTTGTCTTCCAGCCTAAAAACAAACTAGCATATGTTTACTGCAAGTACAACCTGGTAGTTATGCTTGAAGAAAAAGTATCAAGACTGGAGAAGCTGCTACATTTCATCTGACAAGAAAGGAGGAAGATTATTATATAAGGGGTTGTCCAACTATGGGTTGTGACCCCCTGGGGTACACAAAAAATGTGGGGATCACAAATTTTGGGGGGGCACACAAAAATGGAGTCCTGTCATATCACACTCCATGGATGCAAGAAAAATTGACATGGAAGCTGCTTGAAAAAAGTAAAAAGAATTATGATACAGAGTGCCACAAAAACGTGTAGTTATGCTAATGAATGTATGTGCTAGACCAAACAAATGAAGCACTATAAGAAGAGTTGAAAAAGGACACTATTTCTACATCGCTGGAACACAGAAACATCTTTTAGACCTCACAGAAGAAATCACCTAAGGGAGTTGTTTTAAGTCACGTGGGGGCTGACAGCCCAATAGGGTTGTTAAGTCTCCTATAGCCACCAGTATCTTGTAAATGTTTGACGTTTTGTTTTTTTGTTTTTCTAAATAGTCATTCATATCTAAGGAAAACTTTGCAACAGTAGGAAGAGTTTGATAATGGAACTAATTTAGTGGTTAGCTTCTCTCTACTGGTTTCACTGTTGAGGTAGTGGCTGGTTAGATCAGGAGTTTAGACTCAATGCCTTTTCCAGTTCTATCATTCTCTATGATAGAGAATGAATGGCTATGTTTGGACATTACTTAAAATGCTGCCTTAATGATGAACAATCCTGAACATTTGGTTTCTCCTGCCAGAAGAGATAGCTAAAGAAACCAGCATGATCATCACTTGTTCTCCTGTTAAGAAATTAGAGATATATGTCAAGGCTTGTTCTTGGGTTATTAGGAGAACAGCAAGCTAGCTAGAGAACCACATGACTCAAAAACCAGTGTGGGCAATTTGTAGCCCCAAGATGCAGTCCTCAACTCTACTTTTTGCAGGTCTTGGGCACCCATCTAATCAAGATGATTAAAAACAGTTGTTGTTTTCCACTACTTGAGATGAAAATCATGGTGTAATGCTAATTATAATGTTTTAAATTAGAAGTTTTAAGTTCTAAAGTCACTGGTCTGAGATGGGCGGCTAAATAAATAAACAAACAAACAAACAAACCTTAAATATCCCAGTGAAAAAACAAAGATCTATACTTTGCCTCTAGAAGGAATCATCTCCACATGCACTGAGTGGCCCCTTCCCCTTTGCGGTTCCAGGCCCTTCAGAAATATTAAGCATGGCCTTCAGCTGCTCAGAGTCCCTGGAAATGGAGTAGTATATAAGTTGTAGCAATAAATAAAGACCTTGTAGGAGGACAGCCATGTTAGTCTATGGCATCCAAAAATCTGAAGAAGTCTAGTAGCACCTTTTCAGTAACAAATTTTATTAAAAGGCATTAGCTTTCATGAGCCTTTCCAGTAAGTAATAAATGATTATTTGGATGGTATCTCTTCTTGTGACTCTAGGTGGCTTACAATAAATCCTCAGTGCTAAACAATCTCATTCCCATTCTCCTTGTGCATGTTTTCAATGTAAAATGTCCAATCTCCATATTTCTCTGAAGCTCTGGGGAGCTGCTGATAGTCAATACTTAATATACTCTAGTTTCTTTGTTGTTAGGTGTTAATGTCCTTGCCACAGTTCAGCTGTTTTTAAATGCCAAAACAGTAATTAAGAATGTCTCTGACTAAAGTTATCCTGGAACTGACATCTAAGAAGAAAATAAGCAGCATCTAGAAACAGCTTAACTTGCAGTTTGTTTTTTAAAATAACGTTAATGGTGTTTATAAACAGCCCTGTGTTTCTAACCTGCTTTCTAGATAGTTTTCAACTTGGCTAAAATTCTATTTTAACATATTTCTGTCTTAATGGCTAGAAAGTGTAATGTTTTGCCCTGGGGTTTTAGAATCAACTGTAACCTCCAGGTCAGATTACTTCTAGGTCATTTTTGACAAGGAAGGCTTTTAAACTGTTACCAGAGAAAAATAGCTTTAAAGCAACTTCAACTGCTTTTCATTCTAGTACAGTCTATGTATGGTTTCTCACTTTCATCCTGAGAAAATGGAATAATCATTCTAAACTGGATCTCTGCTGCTTAAAAAAACCTTCTTGCCACCAATAACTTTATAGAGATTTTAAGTGCTAAAGATTTCTGTTGTTGTTATGGTTTTCTACAGTGAACTCTCCTGAGAGCTCTTGAACACGTGGACAAGATGCGTTTCAGATGCCTATAGATGAGGTTTCTCAGGTTCTACCTGGACGTCAAACCCCATGAAGCTGGGCAAGATCAAGGAAGCAAGAACTACAGATTTCGGTAACCTACCTTTAATGCTAGTATGAGGTAACATACTAAATCTTAGAAACTTAATCTTAGTTTCTTAGAATCTTAGAAATTGTTGTAATGGGAATTAATTCATTTATAGCAGTTGATTAAGGTTTAGTCTCTCTGAGTGCCTGAAACATTTATTTCCTGATTCTTCTTTACCTGGGCTACAGTAAGTTGTTGTTTATGAGACAACTGCCAACTGACTTGCCTTCTATCTCTCCACTGTTTGTGTCTGCATTCCTTTCCCAGCTGTCCCACGTGGGGTTTCAGCTTTCCATTGTGAGAAGATTTGTTTTTCTTTAAAACAACATTTTCTTAAAACGTTTGTTCTTTAACACATGAAAAAGAATTCATGTGCGTGTCAATGCAAATGGAAGAATCCATCATACAAATGTAAAAGCATAAAAATAGCATGACATGTAGATCATTAACAATACAATATAATACAAGTAGATTAGAGAGATTGTGCAGGAACCAGACTTTTCCAATCCCATTTTTGAATTATGGGGAAAAAAATGATGAAAGGATTTTTGCTACCATATGAATTGACATGGAACACTGAGTACGAATGACCTCTGACGTGTGTTGGTAGTTTTTCCATGAAGGTTGAACTTCCTGATATTTACTTCAACATTAAACAGGCACTAAAATTTTACGTGAGCAGCAAATAACAGACAATAACAATTTGTATTAGATTTTTAAATTTTCCCAATTAAATATCTGTCAATAGAACTATGCTGAAAGTAGGTATCAGGAGCTACTGGATCATTATGCTAATTTCTTTAAAACCTGATTCCCAAACTTCTGAGCAATCTCAGTACACAGAGATAAGCTTATATTCTCTGTGGCATATTGGAAGTATCTTTTCCAAGACATGACAAAACTTCAGTGGAGATAAATGCCAACAATGGATCAATTTTGAACAGCTTTCTCCAACTATGGAGGAAAGTTGTTTTGTTCATAGGTTTTCCTCTTCTGAACAAAAGTCCTCCATATCATTTAAAAAAAAAAAAGAGGTTTCTAGACTGATGTTAGAAAAATGAGCTAAATTTGAATAAATCCCAGGTTAGATATATTTATTATATTTATTTGGAATTTGAACTTTAAAGCTAGCTTTTGCTAGAGGGTTCAATAACTAGCTGCTGGGATGTTAGAACTTTCACAAACTGGAGCCAATAAATACAATTTAGGTGGCGTTGGCTTTGGTACGGAGTTCCCATCTTTACATTTTCTCACAATGAAGAATGCAGCAGAGCTCCTCTTCCTGTTTTTTTTTTTTTGGTTCTTGGTCAATGCACCATCTAATGCTACCCAACAAGTCTGGTGCTCCAGAATGACTGGGCAAAGAGCTCTACCCTGAACAATAATATTTCTCAGTCAACCTTTGATCTGGGAGGAGAAGAAGAGCATGGCTAATCCACCAATCCAATTTTCTCTTTCCTTCAATCTTTATAATATGAATTGGAAAGAGGAAGTCTAAGGGCCCTCTTAAGAGCCAGTACAGTGTACTGGCTATGATACCTGACTAGCTCTGGGAGAACATAAGTTCATCCTCAACCATGGATGATCACTAATGACTCCTGAGTAATTTTGAATCAATCATTACCTCTCAGCCCAATCTACTTCACAGAGTTGTTACTACAGGGAAAAAAAATTGAGCTGCTGGAGTAAAGGCAGATTATCAATCTAATGTATAATAACTGTTTATAGTCTGGGTACAAGAGTGATATCCTACACCAAAAAGAACTTGCTGCCATATTTAGGATAAATAGCTCCTGTTCATTCTTTTGTCCAAATACTTCTCATAAAACGTTCTGCTGGCCCAAAATTTGCAATTTATACGTAAGTTAATTTTTTATGAATCCAATGTCTTCTTGGTCCATCTTAAAAAGAAACCAGGATTTGTAACCATGATGTACTGAACAAGCTATAAAAACAAATCTGCATGTAATGCTGGCGCATAACAAATAGGTAGGTGTACATATATTAAGGCAAAAACAAGAACTGTGCCTTAACCAATATGTGATCTTAGTCTTTATGTATCATTTGAACTTGGGGTCATTATGAAACCATAACAGATACAACAGAAGTATTTATGTTAAAAAAAAAAATAGCGATGGTCATCAGAGACATCTCCTTCCTCCTTTACTTCATACCCTACAACTTCTACACAAGAATATTTCTTACTTGTTATGTTAAAAACAAATATTTTGCAATTCTGAAACTTTTAGAAATGAAAATATAGAATGAGAATCTGTGACTGGTGGCTTGAAAATGTGGTTAGTTCAATACAGTGAATTGTATGGTATTGAAATGCCCTATGAACCGAAAGGGGGCACTTTGTACAGGTGTGAAACTTTTTTTTCTTTTTCCAACTCTACTCATCATTAAATGAAGACCAAAGCAGTGTGTATGAAGCAGCTGAGCTACACATGCCACCTGTCCGTCTCAGCTTTTCTACATGCTTGCCTGCTGGATCCATTAGCTGTGAGGCAATAAGGGCCTCTATGAACACACAGTACAGCAAAGAAGCTAAACCATGCATCATGTACTATGCATGAGTGAGGACTCTTTTAATTAAAAGTTTAAAAGTTTTTTTTAAAGTTTTTTTTAAAAAGATAAAAACTAAAACAAACTCATAAAGTAAGAAAAAAAGAAAAAGAAAGAAATCAAAGAGAAAGCTAAAACTGCAAGGAAGGGGAAAAAAGTAAAAAAATAGAAAAGAAAGAAAAAACATACAAAGAAGTAGCTTCTGATCTTCTTTACAGCAATTATAACTACAATTATAAATTTACCCCTTACTCTATGGTTATAACATAACTCTCTTCTTTCTATAATCTATCCTGTCTAATCATCAAAACCATAAATCATAAGTTTATTTTTTTCTGTTTTACACCAAAAGTCCATAAGGGGTTTCCAGTCAGTTTTAATGCCTCTTTGTAAAACAGAGTCGGCCATCTGAGCCTTCTGAAAAATTGAGACTGATCAGAGCCCCCTTGTAATTTGTAACTCCTTTCCCCATGAAAACAATTCTGTCTGCCGGGAAACCTGGACAGAAAGGTTCTCCCAGATAGTTTACAGGGTAGAAACAGGAAATGATACAGTGAATAGAGATAATGTAGTGATTATAAAAATTCTGCTTCCTTGAGGCCTTTCTGATTGACTTTGGTGCTTCACAGGTCTATGACCTTGCTTGTGTTCACCTCTCTTTTCACTGTTCCTTATGAACTCTTCAATCATTCGCCGACATATCTGCTTCTGGGAAGTGGTGTGCAAATCAAAGTTGGCAAGATGGTGAACAGAACGTTGCGATGCAAGCCCTGCCCCTTTCTGTATGTGTGCCACTGTGTGCATGGCTAAAAGGGACGGGGCTCGCATCACAATGCTCCGTCTCCCTGAGGATGCTGCTGTTCTGGGGCACTTTCCTTTGAATGCCCTGTTCTCAAAGTGAGGCCTGGCTCATTCTATAATATGCCAGGAACTGTAAATCAAAAACAAACTGTTCTGGATTCTGATCTGTAGTGGGAGCAATGCAGCAAACGAATTGTTCTTCATTTGTTCAGTGGTCTTGCTTGTGGAGAACAGCAATTTCGGAAAGATAGCTTATCTCAGTGTGTGAGAACATCACCACTGTGTTAAATAATCTTAGACTGCTTGAAAAGAAAAATTAGACAAATTAATGGTAGAAAAAGCAGGGAACTGAAAGATTAATCTTTTGATCTGAGGTAGAAAGAATTTTTAATGGTCCTGATGATCTGCCCTTTCCTATCAATTCCTCTCAGAATACAAGAATTTGAGAATCTTAAGACTTGTTCATGAAAATGGAATGCAACTGGTTCAGGACAAACTGTAAGGAATAGCACAAGTAGAAAATATTATTTGCATGCTAAATGATCCAGGACAGGCTTAATTACTGGCATATCAAAGTGGGACTAGGGCAATACACTATGATATACCTGAGACCTGCTGCCAATGTGTCTATTATGCTCCCAGGAGGTTTCAGGCAAATTAAATAAAAATTCTACTAGAAGGCCAAAGTACTTATAAGACCCAAAGAGAACAGTACCTTTGGCAACGTTTTGGGCAAAAGCTTGTGCAAAACACAAAAAGGTTACACACATATAAATATTTCTATCAGCTGGCAATGGGGAGGAAAGGATCTAGATCTTAAAACATGAAGTATGAGCTTTATGTAAACATCATGGACATGCTTTGCTTTGCTTTATTGATCAGGTAACACAATGAAGTTCTGTCCGTCTGATACCATACAGAAAAGAAGATACCTTTTAAATGGAACAATATTCCAGCTTAGCATAAAACAGCTTCCTATGATTCCATAATACATTAAATGCATTTGTATATGCAGCACATGGAATCATATTAGCAGGTTTTTGTGGTGCCCAATATCCCTATCTTACTGGTCAGCTCTCTACGCCAACAGATATTTCATCCAAGTGCACATAGTATTATTTGTAGAAGAACTGGTCTGCTTCCATTGGGGATTATACATGTGTTTGCCTAGAGATCAGTAGTTACGGTGCAAGCATCAGAATTACTGGTATACTGCAAGATTTAGAGGAAGAACTTTTTCAGTCTGGGTCTTCCATATGCATTTGATTGTAACTTCCATCAGTCCAAGATGATTATTGGCTGTACTGAATGCAGAGAATCCAGTGGGATAGGTAAGGGTTGTATGTGTCAAATGGTGAAAACAGTGTTGAACCATCACAACACAAACTCTGACCCTTTTGTATGTGCATCATGATGTTGCATGTACATATGAAAGAGTCAGGACTTGAGTTGTGATCCTGCTTTTGTCATTTTGACAAAAGCATCAGATCCTATGGATGCCTCTGACTGGATGAGCTTGATGGCAATTCTATCAATAGACAACAGATTGGTGAAGAATTTTCTAAGCTGAAAGAATCAAGGATTCTAGAATCAGGGACAAAGCAAGCAAAGAAGCTAATCAAAATGTAATCAAGTTTAGCTTGGCAACAAACCTGTAGTAGCATTCTGTAGTTGACAGTACACATGAAAAACTCAAGGCTGCAAAAAGAAAACTTAGCAGCTGTAGATCTGAAATGGAACAATTTTTCAAAAGCTGCCACAAACCTATCATAACAAGTTCTCACTTATGCAAATACTAGGCAACTGGCTCTTGATGTGACTGTTAGCATGAAATATCACACTTTCTGTTTATATGGTAGAAACTGAAAAATTCTTACCATTCTTGGTCAAAGAGGAAACATCAAGCAAAACACCCCCAGTTATTTATTTTTTAACTTTGCATTTGTCAAAGTCTTTGCCAGCAAATCAGAATGCTCAATAATGTGTTTGCTAGAGGTAGGGCTAATTTTGATCAGGGGCTTGACATGCAGAGTGGGACTATTTAGCCCTTTCCTCCCACACTGGTTTCCTAATCTAAAATGATCCTTCCTAATAAGTTATTACTTATTCCCCAGGAAGAGGGGGAAGAAGTTCAGCTCCTCGACCTGCTTAGTTTTCCTGCCAGCTTCTGTTGCAGAAAGGGGTAAGAAAGGATTAGATTAGTTGGGAGAAAAGGTCTCACCCCGCCCCCCAACATCCATGTCTTCCTAATCAAATGAATAGCCTAAAACAGCTTCTCTCAATTAAAAAAAGCAAGCAAACCAAATGTTTTGTTTTGGAACATTCAAACCAAATACAAAACCTCAGGTTGTAACCCCAGGCCACACATTCACTCACCAAGAGCAGCAGTAGGTGTTGATTTGAGACTGAAGGTTTTTTCCCTCTTATTTCTATTTATTTATGTATTCACCTATTTACATATTAACTTCCCAGGGGTTGACATCCACAATATTTTAAAATGACTCTTTTATGTAGACATGGCCTTTGCTTTAAACCCGCCTTTAAGCTCTGCTGATCACTCCCATAAACAGTAGTTAGGGGTTTAAATCAAATGACAACCCTGCCCGGCCCACAAGGATGTGGCCACTGTCCTATAACTTAGAATCCAGCTACAGCAGTGTTGTAGCTACAGCATGGCTGGCTGGGGAATTCTGGGAGTTGAAGTCCACTCATCTTAAAGTGGCCAAGTTTGGACAACACTGAGCTACATGGAATCTTATTCTTCCTTAGAATCTTGCAGTGCTGATTCCTACGGAAACTTTCTGTTGGCAAAATAACCTTACTTTGGTGGGGGGTGATCTGTCTCTTAGCCTAGGCCCTTTCCTTGCCATTACAGGTAGTCCCTTCTCACAGTCAACCTCCCGCTTGGACTATTGTAATGTGCTGTACATGGAGCTGCCCTCTAAGAGTATTCACAAGCTTCAGTTGGTTCAAAATGCATAGTTCTGCACAAGTCCAGATTTGCACGTGGGTCACCTTTTTTGTGGGAGCTGCACTGGCTGCGGATTTGCTTCTGGGTCCAATTCGAGGTGCTTGTCAGGCCCAGCCCAAGAACAACAGTGAAACAGTCCAGTTAAGTTCCTTTATTTGCTTACACCTTATAGACAGAATCTTGCCAGACTAAATCTATACTACTGCAACAAGTGGATATACCCTGGGAGATTCCAGGGAGTGGCTATCCTAAACTTCTTTCGCTTCCCACACTCCCCCTGCAGACTGTGTTGTCTTTTGTCTCCTTTCCCTTCCTGGAATGCACCTCCTCCTTCCCAATAGCCTTGATATCTGCTTCTATCCTCCACCTCACCCCCTCTTTGTATATACATCCC
Organism: Liasis olivaceus; assembly: GCA_030867105.1. Taxonomy (NCBI): domain Eukaryota; kingdom Metazoa; phylum Chordata; class Lepidosauria; order Squamata; family Pythonidae; genus Liasis; species Liasis olivaceus. The sequence goes on from CM061351.1 coordinate 66,903,180, forward strand.
ATCACATCGCTGGTTATCAGCTTTAAAGCCCTACATGACTTGGGGCTGGGTTATTTACAGGACTGCCTTCCCCCAGGTACATATACTCGGCCCACCAGAGTGGGGAGGTTGGGTATGTTGCGAGTCCCACTGTTGATGAAAGTATATCTGATGGGACCACGAAGAAGGGCCTTTTCCGTGGTGGCCCCCTCCCTGTGGAATGTTATTCCCACTGAATTAAGATTGATATTGTTCCTGAAGGTCCTGAAGACATGGTTTTGCCAGTGGGCCTGGGGACCCCAAGCTGAAAAGAAGCTGATCAAATGGTTGTGTTGAATGTGTTTTTTTGCTGCTGTGGGGGGGGGGGGGGTTGACGGGTTTTTGTATTGAGGATTTTAGTTTGTAAGCTGCCCAGAGTCACTGTGTGCGAGTTGGGTTGCCATGTTGTTGTTGTTGTTGTTGTAAATTTTCTAAAGAAAGAAAGAAATAAAAAAATAGTCCCAAGTTTAAGAATGAGCTGTGTTCCCAAAGTCTGTCCTTAAGTCAAATTTGTATGTAAGCTGGAATAATATTATTGTAAAATGCTGTATAAGTCGTATTGTGTAATGAACTCGAACCATTGTGTATTTAACTCAAATTTTGCTACAATAGGCTCTGTTCTTAACTATAGGTCGTCCTTAAACTGGGTGTTCTTAATCCGGGGACTACCTGTATATTAAGGGAGAAAACAACAACAAAATACATAAGCATTGAGAAAAGTCCTAGAAAAGAGGGAGATGGGGGGGGGAGGGAAGAGGGGTGGTATTCGCTCTTTCCTTTCTCTTCTCCCTCCCCCATCATGATGCAATGTAGGTCCCAATTTGACTTCATGCCTAAATGAATTTTAAGATTCTGTCTTAAGCAAATTCTCTAAAGTTTAGAGGTCCTTTTCCTTTAAAAGAACATGACTGGTATAAATCACTACTGTGACAATTATCGCTTATAACTACAGCAGGTATAGACTCTGGAAAGCACCTGTAGTCAAATACCATTAAGGTAATTATGATACAATGCTGAAACATGGCTTACATGCTGCTTTTCTTGTCCATTTCCTTTCTTCTTTGTCAAAAAGCATCACATGTACCTTGCCCGCAGGCAAAGATCTGTAGCTTATTTTAAATCCTTTATTGCCTTCAGTTATTTCTCATATTTCCCCATTTTGGGGAAGCATATAACTTATATGTTATGGCAGTCTTTACACCCTGCTGTCCTCCAAATGTAAGAAGACCAGTAGTCTCAGATTTCCAAATTGCTGATTAAATGTTGTTGCTCTTTGCCTATACTAGTAAAGTAGTTTTAAAACAAGTTAGGAGTGAAATTCAAATATTTTGCTGTATTTTTGTGTTTCTCTTCTTAGATCTGTGAACTGCATTAAGCACCATTTTTGTATGCTAGATAAAGCATATTCTTCTGCGGAGAAATTCATCTTGATTATGCCCATGATCAGAAGAATATCACCTAACTTGAACTCTCCAGAAGAATTTGTTGAGTTAATAAAAATATTAGCAAAGATGTATACAAATTGTCTTTTGGACAAAAAGAAGACAGAAATCATCTTCCATTTTTACAAAAGTCCAATGTTAAATTGCAGCCATCCTGATCCAGCAATCTAGTACTACATAACTCCCCCTCCTGCACCCAAAACAATAGCCCTTCACTAAGTTCCCACATCATTAGTTAGTCAAGGAAGACAGCCCTCACACAATAGCACCACAATCCTTGTTTCTTATTTTGAATTAATGTGAACTGATCCATTTCGATCAACCTAGAGAAGTGAGCACAAAGACGACCTGCTTCTTGAATAGCTTAATTCAGTGTTTCTTAAAGTGTGGTCGTAGGACCCCGGGGGCCCCCCCAAGACTCTCTCAGGGGTCTGCAAAATCAAAATTATTTGCCACCCTATGCTGAAAAATAATACAATATTAAAATGCCATCAAACAATCATGAGAAGCAGTAGCAGCAGTGAATGCATCAAATTTAATTTTCATTGGGTAAATACTGATAAGTATAACCCATACCAACAAAAGTTCTTTTGGGGTCCTCCACAGTTTTTAAAAGTGAAAAGGGGCCCTGAGAGAAAAAGTTTAAGAAACACTGGCTTAATTCAAACTAGCATCTTAGGCTGGGACTAATCCTACTGGTTTTCCACACACACCAAATCCATACATTTGGAAAGCTAGTTTTCATGGAATAGGGGTTTGGTATGGATGTTCATCTGTTTTCTATATGCACATTTTTTAAAACTCTCAAGTTTGACAAGGCACAGTCCAGACAGAAGTTTACCACTTCACTGAGACACTGATCAGAGCCTCAACAGCTTGATGGCTTTGACTGCCAGATAAAGGCATTTGGAGCATTCAAGTTGCAGCCTGGGGATTTTGCTAAATGATTCCAGTACAGAGCCATAAAAAGGCTGAACATGTTTCATTATACTGGAAGAGGCATGGGAGAAAAGAGATTTCTAAGCTTCACTCTCTACAATCTATTTGTTTATGATTTAAAGCAGCCTGCATTCTCCCAAAGTAATTGGATTTCATCTACTGGGAGTCATACATCCCTGTCCACCTTGCATAAATCACCACCTTCCAAGTTCTGGCCAGCTGCTGTTTGAGACCACATCTCTTCACCAGGCCAAAAAGCATCACCAGCCTAACAGGCTTCTCCAACAGCCCTATTCTGTTGAGCGGAGGAGTCTGCTTTGTGTCACTAAGTCACTCTGACAAGTCAGCTGACATTTCAACATGCAGTCCTTGGAGGTGATAGGGAATGACCTGTTTTTGTACTATTCTTCCTGTACAAATATACAGTACAGTTAACACAAGTTATAACAAAAGTGCTTTCAGATTTAACTGCGTTTTCACTATAAACATATTTAACAACCAACACATTCTTACATAAGCATTTTTTAATCACCAATGAACTTCTATAATTAACTATGGTCCTTGATCTCTATTTCACATTTCTGCACAAAAGCAAAAGTAAAGCACTACTGACCTGAGAGTTTGATTACCTGATTCAATTTTTTTTCTTTTTAACCAGGTAAACAAAGGATTCTACTCCCTAGGATTTCAGAAAGCAGCATTTACTTTATTCCTAGTTTCTTCCCCCAAATAGCAGTTATTGCTGTGTGCAATAAGGTTACAGTATCAGACACCTCAATTAATAATTAATGCTAGGTTACATCCCATAGAACTGATTATTTTACACTTTAGATGTACAGCTCAAAGTGTTCTGTATGAATGAGATGAAGAGATTTTGGGGAACGCTTGTAACAAAGAGCTATACTGAACCCACGACTGCTTGTGTTTCCCAGCTGAGGGTACACAACGTGGAAGCCACCTAGATGAGCTAATATATGTTGGTTAAATAAGTCAAGGTACAAATAATCCTCTATTCCTTTCCTGAGGATGGAAGCAAATAAGCCACGAAATCTTCTGTTATTCCTAAATTGAAAGATGAATGCCTCTGAATAAGCCAGGATATGAATGCAATTTCAAACCACCACTTCGTATTCCAGTTTGTTCAAAAGCCATTAACTCTAATTTTCTGATTCAGATGAAAGAGAAAACTTAAATAATGGAAGAGTCTCTTTTTATATATAATTATTTGATGATTTGAGAGAAGCAGCATAGCGACCATGTGCAGAATTCAAAAGGATTTTCTCTTATTACATCTTACTAAGCTGATGTATGATCATTTAAATATGATCAATATATGAAAAAAATCTTCCTGCTCAACATTCCTTGATGCCCAAATTACTTGTGGTCAGTTCTAAATGTTTCAAAGGATTTTACTACACAGCATTCTTAACTAGGGGTGTGTGTGTGTGTGTGTGTGTGTGTGTGTGTATTGACCAAAGTAAAGATGAGTCTCATTTCAAGATTTCTACTTGGGCCTATCTCCTCTTACCACTTAGAAACTTTTTTCACTGACATGGATCATTCTTGTACCACAGTGCTGGGACTGCAACTCCCAGAATTCTCCAGTTAGCATGGTTTTAGGACTGCTGGCTGGGGAATATGGGGAAAACAGAAAGTTGGGGAAGGCTGAATGGGCTAGGCTGCTTAATTCATGCCTATGCTAGTACAGTTAGCAACAAAATGAACTTATATGTCTATGTGTGATTGATTTGGGTATCCAGAAGAGAGAGAAAACAGTCTGAGAGTACAAAGTGGCTTTTTACGTGTCCTCATTTTGTAACTTGCTTCCTCTACTTCTGAAGTTTCTGCTACGTTGATGGACCAAAAATCTCACAGTGAAACACACTTTTTCCCTTGAAAATTAAATGTGGGGAATGAAGAAAGAAAAGTGACAACTCCGAAACGACTCCCACAGTATTCCTACTCTTGTTAAATTAGATATTTATCATATGAAAAGAGAGGTGGGGGGGCAAGAGAAAGAAGAGGTCTGAGCACTATTTTTCACTTGATTATTTTGTAATGCACTTCCCCAGCCTTCTAATTCTTCAGATGTGCTGGAGCATAATTTCCATAATTTCTTGTGCTTGCTGGAATAAGGCTACTGCAAAGCTTCAGACAGAATTAAGCACAGTAGTCCCACAAGACTGAGGTTATTACATGCCTGAATAAAATTAGTAACAGCAAGTCTGTTCTATGATAGGTGCATGCAACTTGACTGCTTTAGTTTTTAAATGCATAATGAGGCTACAGACTGTTTTGTAGTTTTTTGTTACAGTATGCACCCTGATCTCCTTAAGACGATTCTTTACAGCATCAGAACCATCCTCCTCCTTTCAAAATGGGATCCCTGTTTAAAATACTGGACTTAAGCCGAACAAGCTTTTCTACAATGAATGCACACACATGTGCACACGCACGCAGAGTATATAGTTATAGTTGTAGCTCAACTAAAAATCCACAGGGATTCGAACAACTTTATTATTCAGAATTAATTCCTAACCTAAAATTTTAAAAAATGAATTCCTAAAAGGGATACTCTAGGATGATTAAGTACTGCTCAGTATTATGACTTAGTGGTGGTATCTCATTTGTGCTCAGGATGTACGAACATGAATAAGGCAAGAGCTGAAAAATCATAGTATAAAAAGGAGTGCACAGAGAACAGAGGTGTGAAGGCAGATTTTGTTCTTATTACAACCCTGTTCTCAGCCACAGGGTGTGGTTTTGTTTTTGTTTAATTATGGGAATGAAAAGATTTATATTATAAATATATACCCCTCTTTCATTTTAAAGCATTTCCAGGGCAGTTTAAAGAAGCCATGTTTTGTTTTATTTATTTATTTAGCAAATTTATATAGCTGCTCATCTCACAAAAAGTGACTCTGGGCAGCTTAAAAGCAAAAAACAATCAAAACCATATCACATTATAAAAAACATCAAACATAAATAATAACAAAAATAAAAACATAGAGGAATAAAAATATAAAGAACCCCAAGATAGTGGGAGGACAACCATCATTTAGCCTCATTCAACCACTTTGCAGGGTCACCATGGGATCCCCATGGTTGGTGGAAGAACCACGTTTTCAAAGTTTTCTGGAAAACTAACAGAGATGGGGCTAACCTCACCTCAGGGGGAATGATATTCCAGAGGGCAGAGGCTACAGCATAAAAGGCGCATCTCCTAGGTCCCACCAAATGGAGCTCCTTAGCAGATGGGACCCACAGCACATCTCTTCTGCTGGACCTGATGGGATGGGCAGATGTAACAGGGAAAAGACAGTCCCTCAAATAACTTTGCCCTATGCCATGTAGGGCTTTAAAGGTCAAAACCAGAACTTTGAATTGGACCTGGAAGCAAACTGGCAACCAATGCAGCTCGTGGAACAGATGTAATGTGTGACATCTTAGAAGCACAAATAACTGTCCGCACAGCTGCATTCTGCACTAGCTGAAGCTTCTAGATGCCCTTCAAGGGCAGCCCCATGTAGGCGCATTACAGTAATCCATTCTAGAGGTGACCAGGGCCTCAAGATCTCATCAGTCCCTTGGGACCCCCCGGCCTGATGATATAACCAGTTCTTGAGGGATTTCCAGAAAATCAACAATTCCCCAAAAGATGACTGGCACTATTTTGCAGGGTGCCTTGGTAAAACATCCTATGTGCCTGTGTGCATCTCTTAGATTCTGTATAGAAAATCCAGCCCACCAACTTTACCAGGTTCTGTTACGTGGGCAAGCCTCAACCACTGGGGAAGGAGGTGAAGAACCAAATGACAGAAGCTCTTGAAGACAGGTTATTATTCCACACATGAAATTAAATGATCTATACCCTAGTCCTTTTCAGGCTTTTACTTTCGAAGGGGCTTGGGAGGACAGGTAAGAGGCTAGCTCTGCCTCTTAACAATGCTACATGTGCTGGCAACAATACTCCTGGACCAACAAGTAATTACTTGGCTCTGAAGGAGGCCCCCTTTCTCAACCACAGAAATCTTAGTCTAGAATGGGAATTTTGGCTAAGTGATCAACTGGAAATTCTAACCAACTTTCTTCAACCAGCACAGATTTTGGCTTCCAGAATTCCCCAGTTTGATAAGTGCTGGGAATTCTGGAAGCTGAAATTCACACATCTGAATTGTAAAATACCAGAAGTTTGATCACAATAATGTGTTCTACGATTTTTTGCATGTCTTTATATCCATTTCCCCAACATCTCTACAACTAAAACTTACAGCTTTATCCCATTTAGGGGCTCTTAAGAGTAATTCCCTCCACTCTAGTTCCAGGCCAACAGCAACAGCAGGCCAACACTTTGCTGATGAGCAAAGCCACCACTGCCTCCTTCAGGGGAAGGATGGAACACAGCTATGCTCATGACAATGCCATCTAATGCTACTACAGTAATACCTCGGTTCATGAACGCTTCTGTTCACGAACAATTCGGTTCACGAACAGCACCGCTTGCAAAATTTTGCTTCCGTTCACGAACTCCGCATCGGGTGACGAACATGACCCGCAGCCATTTTCCCTGCTGTGACATGTGGTCGTGGCTTCCTGTAGGGAGGGGGACTCTCCCTCCAAACAATAACCACCTCCCCACCCGCCTTCCTGTCCTCCATGCCAGAAGTCACCTCAAGCAAGGTTAGTGTTCTCTCTCTTCATACTGTACTGTACTGTACTTTGTTTCATATTTTTGTGGTTTAAAAAAAAATACATATGGTTCAGAATGGATTAACCGTATTTACATTGAACCTTATGGGAAAATTTGATTCGGTTTATGACCAATTTGGTTCGCGACCAGAGTCGTGGAACGAATTAAGTTCGTGAACCGAGGTACCACTGTACCTTCTTCCCCTCCACTGCTGCCGCTTCAAAAGCTGGTCCTGCCACACACTGGTCAAAGACCGTCATAAACTTTACCTACCTATCTACCTACCTGGTGTTGCCAGTACTGCCTCTTCAGTAGCATGGCTCTTTCAAGCAACCCAGACCCACAGTTGCTGGAGCCGCCACTGATGCCTCTTGTTCTGGCTTTACTGATGTGCCCTAACTTCTGGAACAGCCACAGCTTCAAGAGCATCCTCAAGGAATGGTCAATACCCAGCAAGGGTAACAAGGAGGAAAACTAGAGAGGGAATAAATAATCTGTCTGTTCTTCCTCAAGAGCCATGGCATTGCTGCAACTGGAGAAGCAGGAGTAGGAAAGCCTAAGCCGGGAGTGAAGTGCAATTCAACATCCAGAATGTAAGCGCACCAATCTGCTTCTGTTTTCATGCTGATGCTTGTGGGTAACATCTTGCCAACCTGGGACTTAAACAAACTTGCAGCATTAAAACTAGGTGATCTACCTCGGCCTGTGCCTTGCACTCTGGTGCAATGAAGAGTTATTCATCACCTGATTTCTGAGCCTGTCTGAATCCTGATCCCAGCTATCTGAAGGAAAGTAGGAATGGACATTTCCAGCAGCAATGTCCTAAGTCTGGAACTCTCTCCCCACGGTGGCTAACCATACTCAGGCTAATTGTGTTCTGCTCAGCCCCTAGGCAAGGTTATTTCTATTTTTCCTGCTTTTGAGACTGAATTATTCCTTCAGCATATTTTAGCCTGGAGGCAGTATACAAACTAAGAATTAAAATACTAAAATTCTGTACTATAATGTTAATATGCAAAGCATAAGGAAATCATACCAGTTAAAGGTTAAATGGATAAAATTCTGCCAGTCTAACTCCACAACTTTCTCTTTAAATGATAAAACAGACATCCCATGAATGAATAAAAAATAACCCCTTTCTAGAAAGTATTTATCACATCCTAATTATATTACCCCTATGCCTACAAAGTACTTTGGCCTTTGGCAGTTTAGCAATGTTCCTAACGCCGCCCCAAAGGGAGGGTACCTATTCAGCAACTTTTCAAAACTGTTCTCAGCTGATAGTGTCTATAAAGAACATTTGATCTACAGTTTGAAACAACTTTCAACGTTGTTTGAAAGTCTATACTGTATATTTTGAAAGCTTTGATCTCTCTGGTTTGCCCACACTACCTCTAGACAATGAAGAGGATGACAAAGCCTCTAAATTTAAAAAGTCAGGAACCATTGCTTACAAACTTATAACTTCCAATGTAAAAGGATCTGCTAATGGGGGTGGGGGGGGAACCCTCTTTAACTAAAAAGACACTGCAATCTTTTAAAACCAGCAATTTAATTGTGAGGGCCTTGGCTCAGTTTGATACACTCCAAATTTTACTCAAAAAATTCTTCTGGAATATTTCCAGTACAGTAGTGCTTTCTCAGCCAAGGCTCAAACAGGGCACCATATAAAAGAAAAGGTAAAACCCTTCCTTTGCATAATTCCAAAACAGCGGAGGATCAATTTAATACCATTGTGACTGAAAAAGTAAAATTCCATTTACAATATTTGCCAAAGATCATGTGACTTGCTTCCACATCTGACTACACAAACATCATTCCCAGATAATCCAACTAAGGACTCTTCTGCACAGCAGACTTAAGCTGCTTGTCTCCCATCTCAAATGAGCTGGAAATGAAGCTGGCTTAAGAAATGGTTGTCAAAGTTTCAATCCATTCTTCAGCTTTGACTATTCTGTCATGTGTTCTGTCCAGATGGAAGTTACCGTAGCCCTTGACAGGTGAATTCCCTGCTTCTCCCATTTGTGCCTGAAAAGCAAGCCCAAATTGTTTTTCTTTCCTTGGTGATTCTTTGAGGACATCTGGTTTCCATGGAGAAACCTTCTGGATCAGCCCCCTCTTTGTTGACTCCCCTTCATCTCTGACACTTTTTGGTTTGGCACATCCACCAACAGAACCCTGAAAAACAACAGGGTTATCTTGGTCTAAAAGTGAAAATTGGCAAAACTCTTTATCAATTTCACTTGGTTTTTAAAAAATGCTACCATTTCACTGGCCTACCAGTGAACCAATTAAAAAGAAAAAGATCTGGCATTTCACCAGTACACAGGTGGTAGGAAAAAAAAGTCTAGTGATTCATTGTTCCTCTCTGACCACTTATTACTTGCCCTACATTACATGACGTGTGACTAGCAAATAAAGGTGTTTCACTACATCACTTATCAAAGATCTAGGAGGAACTCACGTAATACCTGAGACTTGCCTCGCAAAGCACAGCAAGGTTCAGGCTTTATATGGGATATTCCTCTCCTCTGATGATGCAGACATCTTGAAAACGGCTGTGAAGGCAGCACACAGAGAAGAGGGAGTGTGCTGGCAATTTCATAAGCAATGAACAGCAGTGCAGACTGAATTTTCACAACCAAGAAATTGCACCGAGAGCACCACTTTTGGAGTAGAGTTTTGCAGGCTATCTCTGCATAGGGACAGGGGTGAGCCGAGGCTGACATGCTCTCTCAATGCAACTGCTGAAACATTGCCCCACACCCCCCAGTTAGTAGGTTGTGCAGGTGAGCCTACACTTCTGCAAATTAAAAACCAAAACAACAGTGCTTCCTATAAAATATTTGGAGTTCTTCTTTTATGCATATAACGGGTCCTTCAGCAATTCAAGGTTCTAGAGATCCAAGATAGATCAGAACACACACATATCTGATCTGTAAAATAATCCCTTCTACTTCAAATAAAGAGGTCTAGGAGGGTCAGGTGGCTAAATCCTTGAACAAGCACAGTTCCTCTCCCCTTGAGCTTAAATAACACGGGACGATTTTGTTCTCTGAATCTCCTCAGGAGCAGTATCTGGCTATTGGAGAGGAAAGAAGGAATTTAAACCTGTCCCAGGTTGTGGGTGTGAGACTTTAGGATTTAGGAAGGAATATCACTTAACCCAGATTTCTAGATATAGTGAGTAATCAGAGAGAATCACATTAGGGTTGCTTTTATTTTGCCTGTGTTCAAGGCAAGTTTTCTTTCAAAGCTTGTATTTTTCTGATGCTTAAGTGAAAAATGAACACCCCTATTTTTTTCTTTGCTGTTGTGCATTCTTAATACACTCTAAATATTATTTTAAATAAATATTGTCACCAGGAAGTACCTTGTCAAATATGATTCTGCCCATACAGTCTGAAGTGCTGGAGTCCCGACCCCAGATGAGGTACAGAATATGGATTATGCTTCAGGCCTTTTCTCTAACAGCCCCCACATTTTGGAATCCACCCCCTCCAGGTTAAATTTGGCCCTGACTCTCCTTTCATTCTGAAAGTCTCTGAAGACGATTGTATTTCAAGAAACCTTCAGCTCCTGGTATGACTGTGGACAACTACCGGGTTAGCTTTTGATTATGTTTCATTGGGTTAGAATATTACTTTTTTGTTTTCGCTTTGCAAATACTTTTTCCCCCTACCAGCTGGTGTTTTTGGAGACCATAATCTGGTAGCATGCCTCAAAAGGCCTAGGCCTCTCCAAATTAACTACCAAGATACTAGGCTTGGGTTTCTCAGTTAGCAAAAGGGAAGGCATTTTCTTTCTTTGGGCCTTGCTCCTGTAACCTGGGAAGGAAGGTGTTAACAGTAAACGTAAACTAAAAGAAGTAATTGCTGCATCACTCTGGGTTGCTGTTGGGTGGGGCAGACCTCCTGGGAGAGAGAATTCATTACAGTGCAATATTTTTATAATATCCTCCAGAGAATAACTGAAGCATAGGACAGAAGGGCTGCATCATCTGCTACCCGAGACAGGAAGTGTTTGTTGCTGGATAAGAAATGAAACTATACATACCTATAAGAGAAACAGTGGTCTACAGCCAAACCCACCTATGAAGTAAAGTATGGATGCCTTTCATTCAGTCTAGCAAGAAAATATATTTCTGGATCACATTTACTGCCAAAACCTTGCCCTATTATCAATTCAGCTATAGTGGTATCTTGATGACGGACAAATGTAACAAGCAGGAAAGCAAAAAAAAAAAAGAGAGAGAGAGACTTGGGATATTATTAATAATATAATTTGGTGTAACTGACCATGAGTTGATAAATTCTTTCTCAATCCAGCTGGTTCTACTCAGCTCTCTAATTTATTTAATAAATATCCACATACCATTTGCCTAGGAATCAAGAACATTTTTAAACCTACAATTCTTAGGATCGCTATCAGGGGCATCTGCTGAGTGTGTCAAAAAATTCAAGAGGGCAGTGGCAACCAAGAGCCCCATCCTCTTTTATGTGTGACACACAACACACACAGATGCCCCTCATCTCTATATTCATTTTTGCTGCTTTTTTTTAGCACAAACACATTGTTGCAAGAAATATATTGATCTATCAGTTAAAAGTAAAAGAGATTTATTACAGCCAGAATCCACCAACCAGAAAGCACAATAACTGGTGATCCTCAGGTGGCTGTACTGTTGTTAGGGTTAGGGTGAACTATTGCCTTGACACTGCCATAAGTAAGGGAGTGTGTGTATATATGTATATATTATATTATGATGATGATGATGCATATGTTTTACAAGTTCAAAATATATTTTGGCAGACATATTACATTAATTTTTTTCTGGCTTTGCACTCCAAGTCAAATAATTGAGGCTGATTCTATGTTTTTTGTTTTAAAGAAAATATTATGCTTTGTTTGCAGTTTTGTAAAACAACCTTGAAAATTGATGTAAAAACAGTTAGAAAATGGGTCTGCAAATAAAACATAACAGTAATGAGAGATTTGTTAAATTATTATTCCTCCCTTTTCAGCTAAATCAGAAATGTAAGTTGACTGATTAGATGTGGCCAGAACTAGCTTCCTTAAATCATCTAGGAAAATGATTTTGTTTTCTTTTATTAAAAGTCAGATCTGAGTCCCAAAGATGACTGTTGTGATCCGGTAACAGTAAGAGAGGAGCAAACAAGGAGTGGATAAACTGACTGTCCACTGCCACGGCCACTGGCCCAAGGTCTGTTTCCAGTGTCTGTGTTAAATGAGGCATGTGGAGAGATTCACGCAAGATTCACAGGTTTCCTTAAAGAGGCCTGCTTCCTCCCTAATGAATCTTGGCCATAAACATTTAGCTCACTTACTGGATAACTAAGTGCATGTTCCAAAAGTCATAGCAACAGAGCAGGTTACAAAGTTAGCCAGCAAATATTAAACTGCTGCATCATATAAGTACAGTACTGTATCTGAGTTGAAGCAGAGATTCAGAATAAGATCCAAAGTGTCACTTTTAGAGTCTTTCGAAACCAGGAGGAAAATGAATTTAAGGCAACAATTCCATACCCAAAGGTAGAATTGTTCATTTTTTCTCCTCTAGAAGTTTTTGTTTCCCTCCCCCCAAAAAGAAATAAAATACTGTACAGAAATCTTTATGTAAGACAATGTACAGATAATTATAATTCCTGTACAGAGAAGACAAACTATACAACTCTCAAATGCAGGGCTTTCTCTGGTTTCTGAGGGCTCTTCTAAAAAAGACAATAAAGTATTGAGGAAACTTAAGAATGAATAGAAGTATTATTGTTTAATCTTTCATGGACTGCATATCTGGAAAAGCAAACTTCTCCTAATTTTTCATTTGTTTGAAACCCTACCCCACCCCATCCCATTTTCGAATTGCTTCTGAATTACTGGAAATGTTTTATCTCTACACTTACCTAGGTGCGAATTCCAATCAATAATAGTTGGAATAATTCTTGAGTATGCATACATGGCATTATTCTGTGAAATGCTGTTTTCTTTCTCTTTGGGGTGGCAAGGACATGGCCATTCAGAAAACTACCTCTCAGCTTTAGTAGGATGGTGTCCACCTTGTTAAAGAGCTTAATTTAACCTTCTACCTGGTATTTTACAGACGCATGGGGCTCCAACTGGCTCAGAATTATGGGTACTGCATTCATAATACCTCTGTAGTGTGCAGCCTGTCCTGTCTTAATATTATACTCAGTTGACAGATAAACACACATACTTATCATAGTACAGATATAAACAATCCTGGGCAAGAGGCAATAAAACACAGGAGCTAGCCTGGACTCCGTGGCATTCCTATGTTGAATCTAAATGTATGCAAGATAAGAAGGGAGTGACAAGAACAGATTATTTGAGAAGAATAACTAACTGTCCATGTTAGTCTGTTACCTTATATAGCATACTGGGGAGCGAAGCACAAGACTTAAGCAAGGGTGTATATTTTTTGTGACTGCAGGGGCTGTTTGACTCCTTTCATCTAATATGCCTTGTCTCAAGCCTTCCTGAAAGTCTTGTATGCCAAGGTTGCTTTATATTCAAAACAGTAAATATTGTCATAACAAAGGAAAGGACAAATTACCCCAAATTATGGCAACAAACAAGAAAGCTTTTCTGTTCCCAGGCAACCACAACATCTTTGCACGTTTTGCATGGGTATTCAGAGGCTACTGTCATGGCTGTGAAACTGCTGTGAAAATCCCTAAATGTGTCACTTGGAGATGTACAAGGAGATTACATATCTGTCCTAAATGTAGCCAAGACTTCAATAAACTTCATTAATGGAGCCCAATCACAGGATGCTTTGTCTGGTTAGTTCATGCCAGTTCTAAAATCAATACATCATTCCTCAGCTTTGCTGCTCCTGACCATTTGAAGTTTCTTTTTCAATCAGTTCTGTCTTGCTCAGTTTTTCTTTGCTCAGTGCAAAACCAGATCTGGTCTAAAGGTTCCACAACTGTATTTCCCAACCTTTTTTCAACCTTAAGGCATTCACAAGGGCTCTGTTTGTTATGGGAGCAGCAAGGATGAGAAAGGGAATAGATGCTTAACCTTTTTGTCCTTTCCTTGGTCCTAATCCTGCCCCAGACCAAGCCTGTGGCAGAGAACAAGACAGCGCCCCTTTTGAATCCATCTGTCAAAGCCAGCTAAGCAAACAGATGGGAAGGCAGCCGGCTTGCTGAGGGGTGCAGGGCAGGACACATGTGCCCAGCTTTCTATTGCAACAGCTTCTTGCCACCTGTCATCTGAGGTTTGGCTTAATGGCAAAACTGTCCTTCTCTCCATCCTTCCCCTACAGGCTACAGTAGAACAATCCTAGGTAATAAATAACATTGCCACAATATAGCAAAGCACAGTATCTGCTAACATCGAGCTCACAATTAGGACAATTCAAACCTGGAAAATGGTAGAGAGGAAACATTAAAAATGAAAAGAGAATAATTTCCTTGAACTGTTGCTCCAATAAAAATCTGCATGCACCCTAACAATCCTTTTAAAGTAAACTACACATCGAACAGTGACTGAAGTGACATAACAGCTAAACTGATTAAAAGGTTAGGGAATTACAGGCGTGCCATATATAAAGCATACGAGCACCTGCCATGAATCAAAAAAGACACAATGGACAATTCTCCTTGGCTTCAAGAAAACTGTAATAATTCTTCTAGTACTCAGATGAACATTTTGACTCACTGCTGTAATATCAACTATTTTCCAATATTTACTGGATATTTTAAGTAAGGCACATTGACAATCCATGAATTCTTGAGGGACAAGGGAAAAAACTTTCACAATATTGGGTACTTTGCACCTTTAATACATTATGGTGACAATAAAAGCAATCACCTTCTATGTTGACTGCTAACTTGGTAAGTTAATTGCACAGAACATCCAATAAAAGTGTAATTCTTCTGCGACTGCTCAAGCATCTGAAGAAAGTTATGTTTCCAAGCCTCAACCACTTAAGCTTTTGGGGTTACATTCTGGGTAATCTCCATATACTCCCCTTATCCTTCTTTTAATTCTCCTTTACTGTTTATTAACATATCATTGGAGAGCAGAAGTAACCAAAGGCTGTGATATTCTTTGTTGTTACTTGCCTTCTTTTTTTAAAAAAACAAACACTTTTATAGCCTTTCAGCACTTGCTGAAATCAGTTACTGAACAAACTTTCTTCTAAGCCGGAACAGCTCCTTTGTTTGCTCATGACAAACAAAACTCAAATTATGCAAATTAATTAAAAACAAGGAAAGGTAGGCCACGTTGTTCATACACAACCAAGTGGTGAAGATTGATGGTTACTTATTTCTAGAGACCCATGTCCCTAATACATCTTCAACCCAATTAGGGAAACCTTAACCAATTAGGGGTGTAATTAATACTCATCCAAGACAATGTTGTGCCACCGCAGATGTGATAATCTCCCTAGCCACAACTGCTAGCTACAGGATGGGACAGCTTCTCTGTCTCTAACTGCTGTGTACAATTCCACACGTCAGCCTGATTAGCCACTCACTATCCACTGATACAGCCTTCTCCTAACCTGTACCCTCCAGATGTCTTGACCTTCAATTCTCCAAACTGTAGGAATATATGTGGAGAGTGCACAGGAAGGCTGTGTTTTACATACCTGCATATCACAGTGTGTATTTATTGCAGAAAATGCCAGGGGAAATGTAGATAACACAACTGCTATACCACAGTGAAATGTCTCTTCAATACATTTTCCCAAACGTAATTAGTACTTTGCATGGTAGTTTTTACAACTACAATGTTTGAATATACATATGATGGTTGCTAAAATGCACTGTTTTATTATATAATATAAAACGTTTAAATTGCTGCAAACTAGCCTGGATTTATAAAGAATAATAGATTAAAATATATATCTGCAGTAACAAACCAGACAAAGCCAACAATATTATACAAAGCCAATTATCAGCAGTAATCTATCTTAAATGGAGATAAAACAACATTCAGCGTACTTATTTATCAAGCCACTCTCTAGATCTCCTGCTCTCTACCACACTACCTGCCTGCCTGATCATGCAAGGTAGTTTTGCAGTGGTTAAGTTTCAGTTTCTCCAACTTTATCTTTTCCGCCTCTTGATTTCTTTATATTGTTCCTTGGAGAGCTTTGCCCGTAATGCCCTGCCTCTCCTTCCCATCACACACCCTCTTTTAAGAGAACCGGAGGTGGAATATTCACTTTAAAAAGTCCATTCAGTTCTAGTACTTCCATTAGGAAGGCATGTCCTGTTTGTGGGGTATTTCTAACCAACCATTTCAATATCCCATACCACGAAGCATGCACGCTTAGGACCACACACCCTTTTTGAAGGACGGACCCCAAACAATGCCCTTGAAAAATATGTACTTGCAGGCTTTGAAGATGAAAAGAGGGGGAAGTATTTTCGTTTTAGAAAACAAATCAACTGGAAGGATCTTCAGATGACCCATGCCGGCTAGCAGCTTCAAAAAGTTCATTTGTTATACAACCACAGAACGGGAAGGGAATTTTCTAGGCCATCAAGTCCTCTCCTCCATTTAATGTGAGAAATCCAGAATTACAACTTTTCCAACAGATGGCTGTTCCCCCGAGGAGGGGGGAGAGACGCATCTCCCGTGGCAATTGGCTGCATCGCTGAAGAGTCGCTACCATCACAAAGTGATTCCCCCCCTCACGCTCTCACAAAAACCTATCTTGCCTTCTTTGCCCAAACCAGCGTAAAGGCCTCCGGATATTTGCAGACTGTTTGCCATCCAGCCCTACCGCTCCTACCTCCTCTCCCCCCAGACCGACCATGCTCACTTCAGTTTCACCTTACAGACTTCTCCTAGCGGCTGATCATCTTCACACCCTCCTCTGACCCCCCCCTTTTTTTTTGTACAATCTTCTCACACTGCGACGCTCCGACTCGGGTGCGGTAGGAGTCCTCAGCGTGAAACGCAGCGGAACTATTATTTCAAATGACTTCGAGTATAAGATGGTCTTAATTCAACCCAAGTATTAGCTTTTCTTATTTTCGACTGCATCGAACTGCTGACTCACGTTCAGCTTCCGATCAACCCTATTTATATATCCCGACCTGGCCAGAATTGGCGCCTCTGATCTTAATAAGAGGCTGCAACTTGCCGCTGACACGCTAGCTGTGTTTACATGACGCTCTGAACCACAAATTAGCAAGTCGTATTTTAGCCTAGCTGTTGTGCACTACACGAAACCAGCCGGTTAGTTTAGGGCTAGTCGCCGTGTTGTGAAAATGCAGAAAACTGGTTTGAGCAAAACACAAACAAGTTAATCGTAAGCGCGTCGTGCGAACAGAGGCCACTCACTATTGGTTAAATACAAGGCTATACGCGAGCGGCTAGGCTGATAAACTTTCTTTAACAAACCGCACTTCCCGCTACCTTACCGGCCGCTATGACAATCAGGCAAAGGACAGAGGGAGCCCGGCCACCTTGGGGCGACATGGTCGTGCCAACCCAGTGGCTGGAGCCGAGGTCCTGGAACGGCACGGCGGCCTTGCTGGCTTCCGAGTCGCCTCCTTGTGCGGTTTTGCGAGAGGCGGGCAAAAATCCTATCACCCGAATTAGGAGCACTTCCTCCGATCGCTTCAAGAAGCGCGTCTTTTCTTTCGTCCAGGACTGCGGCAGTGAAACGCCTCCCTCGCTGGGTGTCCGTCCGCCGCCCACTGCCACTTACCGCCCTTCGCCGCCGCCGCCGCCGCCCGCGCTCTGTTCCAGGGCGGCCCCTGCTGGACGGTGCGGACAGACAGCAGTGCCCGCTGGTCGAACCGGGCGACGGCCGCCCCAACGCCCTGCTACCTGCTCCTGGCGGTTTTGTCCTCGCGTCTTCGGGTTGCAGTTTCATCTGCTCGGCACCGGGTGTAAGGCTAGGCCGCCCAACCACTTCTACCTTTGGGGGCCGGTGCGGGAAAAGAACCATCAAGCACGCTTATTTGCAAGTGTGCGAATTCTGGCGGTTTGTGCACTACCTGCTGTTATCTAAAGTCGTGGTTTACCAGCCAATTCATAAATCCAGCGACTCTATATAGACGTGTATCCAACCAAAAAGTAAGGCCTACAGAACTCTTACAACCCCCCCCCCCCATCAGCCGGCTTCCTAATAGAGTATAGCAATATACTGTCTAGCGTAGCTTTGAAAATACTTTTGAAAAACGAATCATGAGTTGTCCCAACTTTTCATCCTTATAAATAATTGAATGAATTAAATTTAATACATTAAATATAGTTTATTAAGCCTAAACACAAATCAAAATAGCGTGTACAGCATATTACAGCATTTGTAATATGATACCAAAGAACTTTGTCCCCAATTTGCAAGATTCAGCTTGCAAATGATCTCTGCAACAGGTTTCTCACTCTCTGTGGAAAGTGGGGTTGATTCTATGTGCAGCATTGCTTGCTCCAAATTTCTATAATATGGAACAAATTTGTACTGCAGCTGAAAAAAAAGATGAGTGTCTTCCCATTAGACAGTTTACAAATTATAACTAATATCCAGACTTGTAAAACAAGGGCATATAGAATCCCAGAGTGTTGTCATACAGTATTACTCTGGAGTAAATAGGAATACCTCAGTGCCCCCTTAAAAACCTTTTTTTTTTTTTTTACTGTGAGGGTGCTTTGGCTTAGGACCCATTACAAAAATAAGATTCTCTTACTTTTGAAAACTGCTCCTTTGGCCTTTCCGCACACAGGCTTGTGTCAGTGTGGAATTCACACTGCACTCCTGTGTCCCCACAACATATTGGACACTGGGAAAGGTCAGCAACTGAGTAACTTTCAGCTTAGCTGTTGCTTGAAAGGAAATGCTGCAAAAATAGTGTGTTTCATGTGGGCCAAGCTGTAGGCCGAAAGTCTTGCCTTATCTATTTATTTACCAGCTAATGAAACCAGAAAGATGCTAGGCAGCTTACAAAACTTAAATATAATGCAATACAAGGCAATATAATATTTATTTGTGTATTTATAGAATTTATATGGCTGTCCAACTCAAACATTGCAATTCTGGGTGGTGTACAATAAACAAAAAACAGAACAAGATAAACAATTCCAATTAAAATCTAACTGGACATTAAGAGACGGCCTGGGTCTCACATTCCTACCCTTCTCAGGATGGGGACTCCAGTGATCCTGGAGGAAAATTCAGGTTCTTTATTCTGTTTCTGAAGGCCAACAGGGTAGGGGCCAACTGTAAGTCAGGGGTGCGTGTGTGTTAAAATGTTACTCTAATTAAGCTTAAATTAATACTGAGAGTAATGTTCCAAAGGATGGGAGCTCCTGCAGAGAACCTCTGCCATTCCTCCTGGTAGGTGGGACACTTCTGAGTTGATTGAGAAAAACAGGCAGAAACTGTTGAGGAAAAGTGGCTCCTGAGAGACCTAGGCCCTGAACCATATAGGACTTCGTAGGTAGTAACCAGCACCTTGAATTGCACTCAGAAACGTAACATTTAATTTAATTTTTATTTATATTAATTTTTATTAAATTTAAAAGCTGCCCAGCTCCATTACAACTCTGGGCATCATACAATATACAACATTTAAAATAATCCACACAATGCAAAACAAAAAGAATGTCCAGAGAAAACACTGTCTCACAAATCAGACAACCCACGAGGGCCCCACAGCCTCGTCAAAGGACCTGGGAAAGGATTAGGCCTTAAGGGTTCATTTTAATAAGATCAGGGTGGGGGCTGTACAGATCTCTGGGGGAGATGCCATTTAAGAGGGCAGGCGCTCTTGGGTCCCATCAGCTGGCATTGCTTGATTGATGGGACCCAGAGCATACTGATTCTGCTGGATCATACGGGATAGGTAGCACCTATGGAAGACAGGTGGCCCTCAAGTAACCAGACCCTATGCCATGAAGGGCTTTATACAGTAGGTG
The DNA here is from genome assembly GCA_030867105.1 of Liasis olivaceus. NCBI lineage: Eukaryota > Metazoa > Chordata > Lepidosauria > Squamata > Pythonidae > Liasis > Liasis olivaceus. Next base: position 66,923,196 of record CM061351.1, read on the forward strand.
AATTGCACCCAGGAGCCTACTGGTAACCAGTGCAGTTCTCAGAGTAGAAGTGTTACATGAGCATATCAAGGCATGTCTAGCAACTGCCTGTGCTGCTACATGCTGGACCAGCTGCTGCTTCTGAATGATCTTCAAGGGCAGCCCCGTATGGAGAACATTGCCATAATCCAAGCACAAGATGACCAAACCCACTGGTAACCAGTGTGGCTCCCACAGCAGAAGTACAATGTGGCAGTATTGTGACTGACCACTGACCCTGTACACTGCCACGTTCTGGACTAGCTGAAGTTTCTGAGTGGTCTTTAAAGGCAGTACAGTAGTCTAATCTAGAGATGACAAGGGCATGAGTGACCCTCTTCAGTACATCCTATTACAGGTAAGGCCACAGCTGATGCACTAGACAAAATTCTGCAAAAGCCTTTCTGGCCATGACCTTCATCTGTTCCTTGAGCAGGAGCTGTGTATCCAGGATTCCCAGATTGTGACACTGCTGTTTTGACCCCATCAAGAATCAAAGATGGTACAATCCAGGAATCAGATGGTCATCAAATCAACAGCCACTCCGTCTTGTTTGGGTTGAATGTGAGTTTGTTTTTCCTCAGCCAGACCCTGACAGCCTCCAGAGACTAGGTCATGACTTCCACAGCATCTCCCAACATCGTGAGGGAGAGATGTATAATTCACTAGCTCACTTTCATCTAGATATGATGAAAGCAAAGAGCCCATATAATTCCTCAATATTGGACCTGGTACATTACATAGATGGGTTAGACAACATTGTACCACAAGAATATAAAATAGAATAAATAGTATAAAATAGCCAGCATGAATCTTGCTGCTACATATAGTTGAATCATATGAGTTCCTTGAGTTTCATTTTCGAAAACCAAGGACATTTCAGGATTAAAGCACTTTTTTATTTTTTGTAACCCAGTGTTTCTCAACCTCAGCAACGTTAAGATGCATGGACTTCAACTCCCAGAATTCTCCAGCCAGCACTGGCTGGGGAATTCTGGAAGTTGAAGTCCATGCATCTTAACGTTGCTGAGGTTGAGAAACACTGATCTAACCCAAAGGAATATTGGAAAGAAACTATATAAAGGCAGAACGGTTTTTTGAGCAGTCAAGCCTTTTCTTATAAGCCAGCGAGATACCTAAATTACATAACCATTTCCAAATTCTGGAGGGCACTAACTCTAGCACGTTGTAATGCTCTTCCTACAGCAGTTTTGGAGGGCCGATACAACCATATGAGCTGAGATTGTGCCCCTGTGGACAAGGGGCTATTGAAACTACAGCACACATCCTGTTATACTGTATTTTTTATAAGGACTCACGGACCTATTTAATAACTCCTCATCTGGTAAAATATCCTGGAAATCCTTATCTTTTTTACGTGCAGTTGTTGCTATCTGATCAGAATGATTTAGTTTCCTTGAACGTAGCTAAATTTTGTTATACTGTTTGTAAAATTAGGCAGCTTTTGACTGCCCATTGATGATCCCACCAATCTGTAAATATATTGTCATGTTTTGTTTTATTTTTAATGCATTTTTAATGCATTTTAATGAATTTTCCAATGTATTTTTATTTGTAATTCTGGTCTGTGACCATAATAAATATGATGATGATATATAAAAGGTCTCAGGAACTCCGGGATTCTGTCCCTCTGTCAGTCAGCAGGATAACTCTCAGAAAACAAGGAGAACTAGTCCAACTTTGGTGTGTGGGGAGAAGCCAACCAAAGAAAGAAGATCAAATTAAACATGGGTCAGATCTGGTCAGGAGCTGCAGAGAAAAGCCTCCCCAAAATATCCCTGGAGAGACGCAGTTAATTGGACTGCTCCATCCTACCCCCCCCCCTTTCTGGTTACATGCAGCAGAGCATATGCAGTCTGCCCATAACACCCGTAGATGTAACACAAGAGGAGAGCAGAAACATACACACAGATGCAACACATTATTTTGGTACACAGAAGAAAATACAGATGGTTCCTATAGCCACCACTGGTAAAAGGGTGGGAAAGAATTCCAGAAGCTGTGCTGAGCACACTGCTCCACCTTGTTTTTAAAAAATATGTTGAAAGATGAGTTAAGATCTAAGAGGGCCTCAAGGTGTAGAAACAGCAAGTTGGCCTTGCTGTTGTGCTCAATGTCAACAATGTGCAAAGGCAAAGGATTGCTGCTGAAAGACTGATGGAAAACGGATGCATAAATATTAAGCTTAAAATTAGGGCACTTACACATTTAATGGTATAACAAAATTTTACAGCAATAACATGTTTAGACTTTCATATTCTAAGTGCTAACATAGGTTAGAATCTCACATATTGCTCACTTGCACAGGCTAGGGCACAATTCTATGCATGTCTTCAGAAGTCCCGTAGAATTAAATGGGCCTGACTCCTAGGCATGTGCCCCAATTCCATGGATCCTTGATATGCAAGCAGCTATTGACAAGTAACATTTCCTGAGCAGACCCCTGCACTTGTCAAGGTGTGTATGTGGGAGGGGTTGTTGAGTGAGTAGTGTAAGAGTGTGAAATCAATAGTAGATGCAGCTCCCCTTTTCTATTTACAGATGAGCTCTGTAGTCAAGAGTAGAGTGTCTAGGTTTTGAGCGCACGAGAAAACAACAATAAACATAAGGATTACTGCAATGGCAATTTATAATGTTTCCCACCCATCTCTATGGCATTAAATCACAAATGCAGACAGGCTTTATATCATAACAGCAGCGGCTAGGAAGCACTATAAATTATCTGTGCAGCATGTTCAGCAGCAGAGAAGAAATACACATGGGCTATGTGTAATTTTTAAAATGCTACCGCATTATGACTTGCAAATAACACCTTTTAAAAAAAAGTGCAGAATGCAGCAGTCTGTGTACTATAGTAGCTGCCCAATATTGTCATATAGCACCAGCACTTGGGAGCTGCTAGCAGTTTGTTTCTGGGTACAATTCAAGGTAGTAGTAATAACTTATTAGACTCCTGCAAGGCTTGGCATCTGATTATCTGTGGGGCTGCTTACTCTAAATAGGATCTGCTGGCCAAAGCAGGCTGTGAAGGACACTATGTTAAGAGTCCTCACCCTTGTGAGCTTTCTCTGCCAGCTTTCTCTTAGTTTCCGCAGAAATAAGATAAGCATGTTCACTGTTAATAGCCAGAAGATTAGTAAAAACTTGGCTATTTAAGCAGGCATTTGAGGATGAATATGGAGAATGCCTATACCTAGGACATTGTTTCTCAACCTTGGCAATTTGAAGATGTGTGGACTTCAACTCCCAGAATTCCCCAGCCAGTCTTGCTGGCTGGGGAATTCTGGGAGTTGAAGTCCACACATCTTCAAGTTGCCAGGGTTGAGAAACACTGACCTAGGATGTATGTGGACTGCTCATGATGTCATGGTTAGCGCGATATGATAGTTGTGATATTTCTTAATATGTGCCAAATAATTTGTTTTATATCACTTGTGTAAGCCGCTTAGATTAATTTTTGATTGCAGTGGCATAAAGACACTTTGTAATAAAAATAAATAAGGCACTATAGATGAAAGATCAAAGCAGAAACCCAAGCAGTACAGTAGGCTCTTCTGCTCTTCATGTAGCATTTCAAGAGCTTCCCTTGGCAAAATACTGTAGGCTGTTGGAGAAGTCCCAGCAGAAAGAAACTCAGTATAGCTCTAGAGCTGGCTGGGGAATTCTGGGAGTTGAAGTCCACACAACTTAAAGTTGCCAAGTCTGAGAAACACTGCTCTAGAGGGTTTCAAGCCTTGCTACAGTTTGTGAATAGATGAAAGTCCCTGTCACTGGTCCATCTGGTCTCCTGGGTGCGCTGACTGCCTGCAAGCTGTCTCTCAGGTCTCAGGGAGAGATTTTCTTAGCGCTGAAACTCCAGCAACTAGTTTTGATTGTCATAAAAGGGCATCAATTTGTGATTGTTTCTATATTTGTCTGCCAGCAGAAAAGCATTGCTACAAATCTCCTTATGTGATGTTAACATGCTTGGCGAGTCTTGGTACCATGCACTTTGGGGTGGGGAGTTCATTTAAATTACTAAAAGAACTGGGTCAATGACTTCAGGATTTTCTCATGCAAACCACATGCTGTACCACTCAATGTTGGTAACTTTTGCTCCTCAGTTCTCTTCACTAATGACACAATTTGGGGCTCATGGCATCGAATGCATCTCAAAAGCTAGGAGAAGCCACTGACCATCTTAACAGAGGCTGAATTAATCTCTTTTTTAATCTTCTCTTATGCTACATAGAAAGGGATTGCTAAATACCCGTCAAAGCCTGAATATGTATTTTATGAGATAAATTTGGCTGTAGGAGATGTCACAAGTTACTGACTCCCTGCTTTGCTGGTATCTCCTCTCTTTTGTCACATTAAGCAAATGTTGCAAATTTTACAATTTGTTTGAGAATAATCCACATATTATTTCTTCATTATTACATATTATTTATTCATCTGTTTAATTTTTATGGATTTTCCAGCTAGCAAACTTATTGAATATCACAAGTACAGCAAAAATAAAGTACAGCTTTCAGTCACAGAAACAATAAAATACAAAATAAAAATCAGCTAAAAAGCAATGGTCAGACTGCCCTGGACAAATAGAAAAATATTTTATGGGACATCATGCTGAAAAATCCTTTCTCCCATCACCAGATGTACCCTTTGCTTGAGGCAGGGGACTCAGAATAGCCTCAGATGAAGAACATCATGGTCAGACAACTTTATGTAGTTGTGGTGGTCTTCAGATACTTGGATTCCATGCCACTGAGGAGCTTCAAGATTAGCAGCAGCACATCAGACTGTGTTAGCAATGGATGGCAAATATAATTGTTTGAGAAGAAACAAGATGTTGTCCCTATATTTAATTCCACTTCTATTAATTCTAAATAAATAGAAATTCTGAAATATACTACAGATATGCTATAGTTGTCTAAACTGGAGATTACCACAGCATGAATCACCATGGCCAAAATATCTCTTTTCAGAAGAGGTTTCAAATTGTCACATCAGCCTAAAGTGATGGAAGGCACTTGATACTACAAATATGGTTTGTAATTTCCAGTAGCATAATGACTTCTATGAGCATTCATTACCTGCATCCCTTATCTGTGAGAGCAATGAATCCCATGTAGGGCAGGATGACTCAACAACCATCAAAACTCCATCTTGTCCATGCTGAACTTCAGTTATTGGGGTTCATAAAATCTGTTGTTTCTTCCAAATATTGATTCCACAACTGCTTGATCATGGCACCTTACTTCAGTCTCTAAGTGATTTCACTCAATGCTTTTACGTAGGTGTTGATTAACTGGGAGATAAATAGAACTTGGTTCTTCTGTAAAACACTACTCTTAATCCAAACAATCTACCAATCTATTGTACATGATGATTCTGAAAACAATATCACGTTGCTTCCCTTATTTTCCCAGTTTCATGAAATTGATCTGGTTAATCAGTCCAAGGGTGTCTGATGTTGCGACTAATCAGTAATTAGGAAATGGAAGTTTACTACTATCTAGCAATTGTTTAAATTTTTAGAATTTACAGGAGGTTTCCATAGAGCATCCACCTCAAAACAGTTGTGCAACTACAGAGTTTAAAAGCAGCTACGTAGCCACCTATATCAAAGTCATTACAGGTAAAGGCAAAATCTCCTAGTGACTTCATGGACACATGCAACTACTTTTCTCATAAAAAATATCAAAGTGGTTTCATAGGTATCCATTCCTGCCAAAATAATAAAACATGCGTCATGACCATAACACAACTTCCACCCATTTGTATTTGCATTGCCTTGTTGCACATGAGCACATAAGAACGGAGTTTGAATTGCAATGTGTGCTTTGTCATTTAGCCCCCCTCCAGAGGATACCTATGAATGGTTTGCCATTGCCTCCTTCAAGGTAGCTAGGTCCTGCACAATGTTGAAAGGCACCTTGTGCTGGGGTCTGACTAATAATCAGTTTCTTCCAACCATGCTTTCAAATTGCAGAAACTAGAAATTATTTAAAGGATTTGACACTAAATTTATTTTCTGAACTGCAGGATATGAGCAATTTTATTTCCACATGATTAGTAAGAAGCTACTGCTGATTGACAGTCTATCCTTGTGAGCCAAGCTGAGAAAAGCCTGCACCATGCAGAACAATTATTTTGAACATCCCTGTATTATTTCTTCAGTGCCTGTACTATCCCACAGAGAAAGTTTGAAGGTTTGCTCTTACTTTCTGGGTTCATGCCATCTCCCAAATCTGATTTATTGTTCCTGGTAAATCAAGGAACCAAGAGAGCACTCTTCAGATGGACAGGGTCCTTTCAAAGTTATTAGGAACCATTGTCATAAATATAATGTTATACATATAACACAGAAGTAGTGTAGTATCAAAGTAGATAATGCCATAGTTCTGATTTTAACATACTGTAATGGATTTAGCTTTTTTAAAAAAAAGTCTGCCAGCATTAGTTTCTTTTAAATGCCCCTTCAGATGTACTACTTGTAAAACAAACCCACAGATTACCAATTAACATCCCAATTTTCTGCATTTTAAAATAATTGCATGCCAGAGATTAGTTTTTCGTCATACTGATTTTGTAGGGTTATGTAATATATATACAAATTAAATCTGTATTTGCTTCTCTGGGTCTCATGATAAAGTTTGACTGCCACCTACTGGTCAAAGAACCTCAGTAGTGTCCCTTCATTAGGAACATTCAAAATCCAACACAATTATTTTATTTGAAACTATTATTAAAACAGTTGCCTATGAAAGATGGCACACTTACAGCATTCTTTCTTAAGCTGATTGGGCACCACTTTACTGACTTTTACATGTCAGTGGAATTACAGTCATCCTTTTCTCCTGTCTTCTTCCATGATTTTTCAAATATATTTAAAACCTTTCTGCTACTTCCACCTGCTATTTAATCTGTTTTATTTTCTTTTGTAAATAAAACCAGTTCCTTTTATAAACCATTCTGATAGATTTTAAATGAAAAAGTGGTCTTGGAGGCATATGCCATAGCTTTCACATGCACCTTATGACCATTATCTGCTGTTGAACTGGGAAAGATTTCGTTTTTGTATGCTACTGTATAGAAAAAAATGCAGCAGAATTAAAATGTAGCTGGATCACAGTAATAACTGCTAGAAAGTCATGAGTATGTCTCTGTCCTGGAAATTCCTGCAGCAGTTATCAGTGTTACATCCTGTGCTGTAGATCAGTGTTTCTCAACCTTGGCAACACACGTCTTAAAGTTGCCAGGGTTGAGAAACTCTGCTAAAGATGATTGCGATTGCTACAGAACTTTCATGAGCAGATTTTCTGCTTATGTGTTTTGACATTTCATGTTGGTAATCAAATTATTTCTATGAAGCTGAGCATTGTCTCTGCTGTCTTGAGCTAAAACTCCATCAGAAGAGCAAGCACTAAATTTTAGTATGCACGTGGTTTTTTTCTTTGACCTTATGCTTCAGTTGACCATTTGTTTCTTACGGGGAACTGATAATGTTTTTTGAACGTGAATAGAATGGTAGAATTGCCAGACTTTTGACCAGAACCCAGTATCTACCTTCAATATCTATGCAACTATCTTCAGGCTTCATAAGCAGCTGAATGTATTAGGTCTAACATTTCAGAAAATAACATTTCCCCTGGAGGCATAAGTTCTAAGATTCATCCTTCCTTTTACTGCTGTGATTAAATATAGTGAATAATAAAGGGAAGGGGAGGACTGCAGCCAGACTGTTGACTGGGACCAGCTATGGGGAGCAGACAACATTCATGATCCAACAACTGTACTGGCTCCAAATTTCTGCACAGTTCTAATTATGTTCTAAAAACTCCAAACAGCTTGGACCCAGATATCTAGCTGCATGCAAACTTTAGATATCCTGGTCAACTTAATCCAGACAAACATGAACAGAAGTTGACCAACCTCTACTTGGTACAAAGTTAAACCTGACATCTTTCTACAAATCTAAATGCATGCTTATTATGCATGTGCAGTTTTATAGATACAAAATAAGAAAACTGTGAGTAGGACAGGTAGAAGGGTTTGAACATCCTTGAACACCTTTCCAGCTTATTCGGTGCTCTTTTGTTTTTTTTACTGTAAAGTTGTTAATAAGTCCCCAAAAGGTGATTTCTCATTAGGATACAATTAGCCAAGTGAAGGGAATTCCACAAGTGAACTAGTACTGGTGAAAAACTAGCTGCTTAGAAGTTACGGCAGCTACCACTTACCTTCCACATGATTCCTCTTGTAGCATCCTCCTCCTAATCCCAGTGTGTGTGTGTGTGTGTGTGTGTGAGAGAGAGAGAGAGAGAGAGAGAGAGAGAGTGGGCGCTCCCACAGGCTGTATTGCCCTTCTGGCATATTGAAGGTTAAAAATAAAAAATAGAAAATGAAATTGTTTCTATAATTCCTCACCCTGTAGCATTGAGACATGCAACTAGAGGTTTCAGCTCCTCCTGCCTTCAGAGTAAAGCAATCTTGCAAGCAATCTTGCAAGAAAGAAAATATTGTGAGAAATACATGAAAAGAATTTGAACCTGAGGAAGAATGCAGACATGCAAAGGAGGGTGAAATGCAAGGAAGCAACCAGACCACATCTGGATATCAGTTCCCAGAGGTAAAAATTGCCATGCAACAGATCACAGGGAAGCAATCCATTAGCCTCTGACAAGGGCTGGAGGACAGCAGCCAGCTATAAGAAAGTCAACAGTTAACTGCGATGCAGCAAGTCACGTGTGTCCCAGCAACTAACAGGTCAACAAAGACTAAGGTGACATGGAAAAGAATGTGTGACAAATACTGCTAGCAAAAAATAAATGGACAAGCTTACACATCTCCGTCAGAGAAGCCCTTTTCATGCACGTAACTGTCACGTACAGAGTGTTCCTGTCTTCCCCAGTCCCTGTACATCCCTCTGCCGGGCCGTAGCAGGGCAGGTGAGTCTGAATAAGCATGTGCCTGTGCACGTAATGCTTATGCAATTATAATGAATAAAGGGTTTGTAGATTAATAGAGACTCTTTGTGTGCTGTGTATTCCATTGAACATTTCATTGCTATGTAAGATCCTAAACTCCTGTATCTCTGTTGAAAGTGTATAAGTGTATCCATTAATAAATCCCTCCCTCCCCCACCCCCAACCAAGGCTATATGCCATAAAGCCTCAGCTGCACCTATCTGGTCTCTGGAGAACGTGGAATAGAAGGGAGGCAAAAAGCCATGTGCCTCAGTGGGGTATCTGAAAGAGGAAGATAATGAGCAAACTGTAAACGGAGATAAACCACATTTTATTTTAAAAAAAGAAACCAAAAGATGTTATTTATAAAACTCAATCTACAAAAATACATGCATTCAGCAGAACACCGGATGATGCTGGTCTACTATAATTAATGAGCTTGGAGAGGATCTCTGGTTCCACATTAGATTTCCACTCACAAAAGCTAATAAAAAGCAAAATAAATATTCTTGACCCCAGAGAGATATTACACAGAATGCCCTACTTATGCAGAGAAATAAGAACAAGAGATAATAAGACTTAACTAGCACACACAAATACAGATCAAAATTCTAATGCTATGTCCTAGCTAAACTTGGTTACTTATCTTTTCTTCCTAAAAAGAATTCTCTGAAAGCAAAAGTCTTCTTTTCTCTGACCCTCCCCCAGTTTTTTTGGGGTAATTCCAGCTGTTCCTCAGAGCTGTTAGGGAGATGGTATGCCTTACCATTTTTCTCCCAGCCCAAGGATAGCAACTTTGTCTGTCTGTCTGTCTGTCTATCTATCATATTTATATAGCTGCCCATCTCACACAAGCAGCTTCTTGCTCTATTTCCCTAGAGTTCTACCCTAGTTTTTAAGAGAACAAAGCTTTTTGCTATCTGTGGGGTGGGGTGGGGGTGGGAATCAAGTCATCTGACTGTGCCTACATGTCAAATTCTGTCCTCCCTATGTGACAGAGGATATATTTCTCCCCCTGAATATGGATTGAAGCTCAGATACCAACTGGCTGCTGTCTGGCTGTCTGTCAGTGAAAGTGAAATGCAAGTTTGCAGCCTATACATTCACTATCGACATAAAAGAATATTGCTAACAGTGCTTTGGGCATCCTTAGGAATATTTGAATTTTCTAAAAAGAGGGCTTTCTGGTGAAGAGGCTATTGTAGTTATGGTGCTGTGCAAAGGGTATTTATTTATACATTTACATTCCACCCTACCTCTATAATAACTCTGTGAGGGAGATTGAGTTAAGAGAGAGCGACTGAGTCAGAGCAACCAAGTGAAGACCATGCTCAAATGAGGACTTCACCTAGATCCCCTGGTCAAAAACCAACAGATTCATATAAAGTGGTACCTCAAGATATGAACGCCCCACCTAACGAAAATTTCGAGATACGACCAGCTCCGGCCGCAAAAATTTACCTTGATATGCGAACTCCGCCTCAAGCTACGAACCGGATCCGCGGCCATTTGCCCTGCTGCCACGTGGTCGCGGCTTCCTGTGGGCGAGATCGCGGTAGCAAGGAGGCTTGCTCCACGAGGCAAATTTCCCCATAAGGTTCAATGTGTCAGCCAGCTTGCACGGCTAGGAAATTCCCCAGGCGTGCTTTAGTCAGTTTCACCGCTCGAGCGCTAGCGCAGAAAGAGGAAGTGCTAATGAAAGGGCCACCTGGATATGAATTTAATCCGTTCCGTGACTCTGATCGCAAGTTGAATTGGTCGCATCCTGAAGCAAATTTTCCCATAGGGTTCAATGTAAATACGGTTAATCCGTTCCGCCCTCCGAATTTGGTCGCACCACAGGCAAATTTCCCCATAAGGTTCAATGTAAATACGGTTAATCCACCCTCCGAATTTGGTCGCATCCTGAAGCAAATTTCCCCATAAGGTTCAATGTGTTGCACGGCTAGGAAATTCCCCAGGCGTGCTTTAGTCAGTTTCACCACTCGAGCGCTAGCGCAGAAAGAGGAAGTGCTAATGAAAGGGCCACCTGGTGCCTCTTCACTAATCTGAGCGCGCGGGGGAAAGGCTTTTGTCACGCACACCATGCCAAGGGCTATGGACAAAGGAAAGAGTGCGGAGTTGAGGAAGAGGAATCAGTGCGGGGGGGGGGGAAGCGCAAAAGCCTTTCCCCCGCGCGCTGATTGCTTTCACTGGGCTTTTGTCAGCGCACCAAGGGGGAAAGGCTTTTGTGGCACGCACAGCCGGGAGCGGGAGCTTCCCCCCTCTGCACTGATTCCTCTTCCTCAACTCCGCGCTCTTTCCTTTGTCCATAGCCCTTGGCGTGGTGCACCGACAAAAGCCCAGTGAAAGCAATCAGCGCGCGGGGGAAAGGCTTTTGTGGCGCACACAGGGAGCTTCCCCCCCCCCCGCACTGATTCCTCTTCCTCAACTCCACACTCTTTCCTTTGTCCATAGCCCTTGGTGTGGTGCATGTGACAAAAGCCTTTCCCCCGCGCGCTCAGATTAGTGAAGAGGCACCAGGTGGCCCTTTCATTAGCACTTCCTCTTTCTGCGCTAGGGCTTGAGTGGTGAAACTGACTAAAGTGCGCCCGGGGAATTTCCTAGCCGTGCAACACATTGAACCTTATGGGGAAATTTGCTTCAGGATGCGACCAAATTCGGAGGGCGGATTAGCCGTATTTACATTGAACCTTATGGGGAAATTTGCCTGTGGTGCGACCAAATTCAGAGGGCGGAACGGATTAACCGTATTTACATTGAACCCTATGGGAAAATTTGCTTCAGGATGCGACCAATTCAACTTGCGATCAGAGTCACGGAACGGATTAAATTCGTATCTTGAGGTACCACTGTATACTCATACTCTTTACTAAGTTCCCCCCAGTGCTGGCTCAAGGGTATACAACACCTCTAGGCCACATTGAGTGATGGTACCACTTCCTGCCAACATGAAGATTTGCATTTTTAGAAAGATTAGAAGGGGAGGCAGTGTTGGTACCCTCTAAACTTTGGCACCTTAGGCCAGTGCCTACTTGGCGTTAGCATAAAACTGGCCCTGGTTCCCCCTAAAGCCTTTTCCTGTGCTGCCCATCCCCTGTAGTAAGAATATCACCATCAACAACAACAATGACTACAGATGTGGAAGTCTGGACAAGTCCTGAGTTGGGAAGGCTGAGGCAAGTGTTATAATCAGCCAGAGTAAAAAGCTTCTAAATTTAGATATTGTTATATACTGTATCTCAAATGGTTCACTGGTTTAAGGAGCAGAGCTGCTTAAAGAGAGATACTAGGGTAGGGAAGCAGAATTAGTTTGCTATTCTGTGTCCAATATATGGAAACTTATTGTTTCAGCTACCTGGTGACAGGTTAGCATATAAAGGCCTTTCCAAGGTAGTGGAAGTGCTTTCTCCATCATTGCTCTCCAGTGTATGATGGAGTTCTTGCCCAATGTGAGGGGAATCTGTCCAGCTGGGTAGAACCTTTTTTAAAGACCAAATAAGAGGAAGGGTCAGCTTATGGTTGTCTTTATTTTTAGTAGCCTGGCCTCCCTTTGCAAAGCTGCATTTGAGACATTTCAGGGGACTTGGAATATTTTCCACAAAAATTTTGATTGAACTATCTTTAAAAAGGCAGAGTTGTGGTGCAATCCTGGTTGGGCTCCATATAGTAACTGGGGGATTACTCTGGCCAAATAAAGTTTTATAGCTCCTGGAATGAAAAAAGCACCATTAGTTTGATGGAAGGTAATTATGGCTGCAGCAGACTTTGAAATGTTTAGTACAATGAACTTTTTGTGGACAATACAGCTGCTGGATGCTTGAAGAATAACTGCTAGACATTCGAACATTCTACAAGGGATCATAATGCTTGCCTTAGCCCTAATGAGCCAATATCATAGCAATCCAAAAGCCTGAACACTATTTTTCATAAGAAGCTTTGACGTTCTTTATCTCAGGATTTTTTCCATTGCTCCAAAATAACAAGCAGACCAAATGCAAATAGATGCAGGTTTTTGGCCAGGGGGCAAAACAACTATCCAAGCTCCAATTTTCTCAGCTGCTGTCTCCCTATCCTGCCTGTTCTACTCAGTGCAGCTTCAGCTCTGCAGATGGCTGTCTTTATTTCTGTTTAATACTACCCAATTGTCATCCAGGGCTGAGGAAAAAATCTCACTCACTGGTGGTTCCAACTTTTTTTCAGCTTCAGGTTTTTCTTCTTTTTTCCTCTCTGAGCTTTCTTTTCCATGAGACTTCTTCCCATTGATCTGTCTGCATGCCTTCCCTCTTTCCCCTAAAATTTTAGCTGCCTCCTCTTTTCTCTCCACTGCCACTAATCTAGCCTTCTCCATGACTCCCTTCCAAGCCAATTCTCACAAATAGGAAAATCAATTCCAATTACCAAATTGCAGGCTAATTTGGGGATTATATCTACCACCATAGTTTACTCAATATCTTTTATTTATATCCTTGTGCTAACCAGTGGGACTTGTCCTGTCTGGCCAAAAACACTAGTTAGATGCTCTTCTCCAACATGAACTGCTGCCTTTAGCAGATGTGGATGTAGTAGTGTGCTTCTACTCCCAGCATCCACACTGTTGTGGTACAGTTTCCCCAATTCCCCCAAAAGGAGGAAGAAGAACCCAAAGGGGTCCCATGAAGCAATCCATCTGAGCCTCCAAACCTGAGTCCTGCTCTTGCTAAGCACAAATTCGATCAGTTAAGGAATCCTATTTCCTGTCCCTAGAGTCTCACAGGATATGCCAGATGTCAGAGATGAGAGCAGAGTTTTCCAGGCACAGAGTGGAGGAGATTCATATGTAAGAAATATTCTGGTTAATGTGATAAAGCATCAGCCTGCCTATTCAGTGAGCTAGGAATGTAAGAGATTCTAAAGTTCAAACAAGAAAAAAAAAGACCATTTGCTGTGTTAGCTTGGGAGAAGTTTCTGAGTGTTCTAAATTCTTGTGGTAAATTTGGACCTTTATAGGTGCCTTTCAAGAAATGATACCAATGCTGAAAAGTTTCTTTGATGGCCAAATGCTGATTAAACCACGTTTCTTTTGGCTGGGAGAATTTGCCAGAAGGGACTGCACAGGGGAGGAAGCTGTCCCAAGATTATGAGGTGGATTGTAGAAGCACAATTCTCACTGTGAAATCAGGTTGGATTGGGATGATGGAGGATGGACTGAAAATGAATGCCTGTTTCAGCTGGAAAAGAAATATCTTTTGAGTGTTGGAATACCACTTAAAGAGGACTGTTATAAGATGTGTGTGATCTTGTGCAGCAAAATTTAAAATAAATTTACAATAAAAATTGCCCCCTCCCCTAAGTTGTATGCACAAAGCGCATAGGGAGGAGAGCTCCTAACAGAAAAAGGATTCTTCCTTAGCTGAATCTATCTGAATTCCTTTTGAGGAAATACATAATCCAACATAGGTACACTCGAAGAACATTTCTCTAGGTTAGCACAGAACATGTAGTCATGAAAGCACTGAAGAATAGTTCAGACCTGATAGTGTGGTAGTAGGATCCACCAAATAAATCAGCAGATTATATAGATATACAATAAAAATGCCTCCAAATCATAGGAAATATGATTCATAACTCTTTGAAAAGTCCAATGCATTGTTACTCAATCCAAAGGGTATTACCGTATATTGACACTTCCTAAAACAAGAATCAAAACAGTTAAAATATTCATGAATTTATATAAATCATATTACAAACTTCTCTGGGTCCAATTTGGTAAAAATGTGTACTTTCAGAAATGAGGGGAAAAGATAATGATCCCCAACAGTTACACAGTAACTAGTAGCCACAGTCATGGACTATATGTAGGAAACCATCCCTTTTAATAAAAAAGGTAAGAGCACTGGTAGCAGAGGATGGTGCATAAAATCTTTTAGTAAGCTGTCACTAATATATTATTTTAGGCAGGCCAATTCTATATTTGACATTGGGTAGAACTGGTTTGTGGGAAGTGGAGTGGGTGAGGGTCAATATACCCCACCCCCCATAAAAAACATTAGTACAGCCCATATATTTGGCAGGCAAGGTAGGAGGGTGCACTTGCTGAGGGATGGCAACTGGTTGGGATCCAAGGAACTGCAAGTTACAAGTCTTACATCCAGGGGAATCAAAGGTAAAGTCATCCTGGTTTCAACCAATATGCATTCCCAAAACTTCTGAAACATGTAATGCAGCAGGCAGAGCATATTTGCATAAGATGGAGCAGTGAAGTTGTTCATGGCACCAAAATATATTAAGACCTGTAGCAGTATTTCAAAACCAGTCTGGCTCTATAGGGCAAAAAGAATGAGTAAAGCACTTAGCTCTGCATATCTGAGCCTCACTTAATTTCTGATTGCTCCAGCCTATGGGTGCTGGGAATGCCTTTTTTCCTAACAAGCCAGAGGGGGTCATACTTCAAGCGCAAAGTGGGCAGTTTCTCTAAAATATAGACACAGATCTTGTGTATCAATGCAGTTTTAATGGCTAGTTACCTCCCAGGTGCATGGGGGTGGTGGTGGTGGTGGTGGAGAAGACAAAAGTGGTGTCGTCTCTTCCCACCATACTCTGTTGTAATTCCTCAAGTTTTCATCTGAGCCTAGACATTGGTGCATTAATGCTGCCATAGTTCCTAATATGTTTGACAAGTGATTTTGTCACGTTTCATCTGATAGTACCTCTCTAAACTTTTAGATAAGCATCTTATGCCAGGCTACATCCTGATCTAACAGCTCAAACTTAGCAGCATACTTCTGCACCAAACACTTTCAGGTTTCAGAGTCGGCAGTCACTGGTTTGACCAGATCTCTAAGTTAGCTTTCAGGCGTGCCACAAAATTAGTGTAGTTGTTCAAGTCTGAGTTGTTCTCAAAGAAGGGCAACTGTTCGTATTACAGCTCCCTCAGTCATTAGGCAAATTATATATCCCATGTAGGCTTAGTTGGTAGGGAAGTCATCTATCCTCAGGGAAACAGATAGTTCATATTGAGCAAAGAAAGTGGTATATTTGCTTGGATTCCAATCTTACTTGTCCCTAAAGAAGCTGCACCTTTTCCCAGGCTTGAATATCAGTCCCAGGAAAATACACATCTGAGTTAAGAAGATGCCAGTAGGATTGGGGGAACATAGCTTCTTTAAATAGGCACCAGCAGGTTCAGCAAGGACATCAACATCCCCTCTGAAGCACCCTGTCCACTTCAGATTGAAAAAGTTGCACATGCTACGTGGGATACAGAGATTCAACACTGTTTCCCAGGGATTAAAAGAAGTTCAAGGCACCCTGACAAACTACATTTATGAACTGGTTATTCTGTGCAGGAAGTTCTATCTCACTCTGTTGATAGGTTTATGGCCTACACCTAAGCATTTGTTTCCTACCTCTTTTCTCATCATTCCTCCATTCCCTTCTTCTGTTCCCAGCAACAGCCGGGTGTATACAATATTCCTCTCACAGGACTCTACTCCACTTTGATGCGAGACATTTTAAGTGTGTATTTAAAACAGCATGTTATGAATTTCACAATAATAGCCAACTTGTATTTCTTAATTTATTATGCTTGCTTATTAGTTAGGGAACCAGGATAGTGAATGATTAACCACTGAGCACATTTTCATAGCAAACTCTTTCTGCCATGGTGTAATATGTAAGAAGACAGTTACAATAAAAACAAAATACATCTTTTAAGCCAAGCAGTTTGTTTGACAGCTCTGAGGGCTAGCTCATGGTGTTTTCCCCCAAAGGTACTAGTATTAAAATACTTCTATTCAGTCTTCTCCCATCATGCTGCTTGTCAGGTTCAGCCCGGCTCAGCGCATGCCAGACAAGCTAGCCGCCATTCTGCCCAGCTAGTCCCAAGTGCGCCTGGTCAGCTTCCTTGCCTCAGGCGCAGGCAAGCGAAAGAGGAAGCGCTCACCGCAAATTAACTGCCGACAGGTGGCAGCGATTAGCCCGCAGGAAGGATTCAATTATCTTGTAACAAGCAGGACTTCCCCAGCCGCCGCAGCAACAAAGAGCTCCGCAGCTCAAGCCGCGATCAGCCGCCCATCAAGCACAATTGTGAGCCAGCTGCACGGGACCTGCCTCGCGAGCAAGACGGCCAGGAAACAAAGGCCCCTGACTGAACCTGCCATCGAACTGAGGGGGGACAGCCGGGGGTGAAAGGCGGGGCTGGCAAAGCGCGGGAATGGGTTGCCTATAAAACGATATGTAATCTGTGCCAAGCCAGCCCTGGCTTTATTTGTATCTACCCGCATTACACCCAAGTAAACTTGACTAAACCCATGCTTCGCTAGAGTTTCATTCAGCGCTGAATGTGGCAGCTCTTACACTGCTTTGTTTTCATTGCCAGCTTCAGCAGAGAGACTTAGGCTGATGGTGAAAGCCTCATCCCACCTCTTCTTTTTTATAATAATTTTATTAAACATGATAGTTAAACAGATAAAAAGTAATGCAAAGTACAAAAAGAAAAAAAGAAAAAGAACAAATAGAAAGAGCAGGAAAAAATAGGAAAAAATATAGCAAAGAAAAATAAAGGGAAAAGAAATATACAAGGAAGTAAGTGACTTCTCCCTTCATCACAAGTATAAACAATTTTAACTTATTGCTTTCTCTTAAAATACAACAAACAGTCTCTTCATCCCATATTCATCTCTTATCTATAAACAAATCCTTGCAAACTCATTATTCAGTCCTGGTCAGAAAAAGTCCATTAAGGGTTACCAGAAATAACATATCTATTTTAACCTTGATCAGATAAACCCACTTTATATTCCTTCCTTGTACTTTTAACGATCTTGGTCTTTAATCCCTTCAAATAATGTCTTAGAGCTTATTTTCTTTTCATTTTTTCTTTGTCCCGTCTCACAAAATCCTTCAGAACTGCAACAGATCCCTTTTGTAAATCCAGTATAAGAAAGTTATCCAAGTCAACTCTTTTGGTTTGCCATTTGTATATCCCTTTTAATTATTAAGACATCATTTCATTTGTATATCAAGTGTAACATCTTTTTCCATATCATTCTTGTAGCTTGTCATTTTTAAATCCACTTTCAGATAAAGCTCAGTCTTGTCTGGTAAAACTTGTTCCTCTTTCATAACATCTTTTAAAAGCAGTATCTATAATGGCAGACACTTTTAAGGTTAACTTCTGGATCCATTGCTCACAAATAATCTCCAATATGCCCAGCGTTAAAAAGTTTTGCTCCATTCTGTGTTAGTAAGTCAAATTTAAGTGTTCTTCTCCTTTAATTGTAATCTCTAGTTTTTCCTCATTCCCTCTAGTGTCCAACATTCAAATTCCCAACCTATCATGTTTTCTTTTAAGAATTCAAAACAACAGCATTTTCCCACTGGAAGGATTCTTATAATTAATTTCAAAATCTTATTTAAAATCCATCTGGACCTTTAGTCCATTTATAACTTTCCAAAATCAAAGTTCTAATCACCCCTTTGCTGTTTATTCCAAAAAAAGATTTTTTTTAATGTCCTTAAACTTATCTTTAAAACTTCTTTTGTTAAGGATTAAAGGAAACTCACCCAATGCACATTATAAAACTTGTTGATCGAAAGGTTCTTAATAGCTGAAAAGCAGTTTATAAGCAATTTCCAAAAGTGATTAAAAAATGAGGCTTGGCAGAACTTTGTGTCCATAAAACTACATTGTGGCCGTGAACTTGGTGGAAATCCCTCGACTTCTGGCTGCTCAACCAACAAGCTGACTGCAGAAACCTCAGTTCCTGCACTTTACTCATGAGCAGCAGCTGTCTGGAGTGCAAGTGGGTGATCTCACAATCTCTCCTTTATCCGGAGAGACTTGGCTGGCCAGAAAACACCATCTAGCTGCCAGTCTTGCTGTAATGCCCTCTGTGCTCCCTCAGAGACATCTAGTTTGCCATGAATCCTTACCGGAAGTTCCTCATCCTACCTTTTCCAGTTACTTCAAGTTACTAGAAATGTTACTCTTAAGAACAATTGTGTAGAAACAATGTCTGTTTCAGCAACTGCGACTGTTTCTTTCCTTTTTACCTAGATTAGTTCTCATATCAGATACCAGATCATTCCAGCAAATAATATCAGGGGTATAATGATAACTGGTTTACCTAAAGGCTAATGATCCAAACCTGTCCGTGAGTTAAATACCTACATAGAGAATAACATTGTTTTGCTACTAAACTCCCATGTTGCAGTAATGCCAAGTTAAATTGGCATTTGAAAATTATTATGAACTTATGATGATCATTTTTTGACTTGAGTCAGTATTAACCCTATTATGTCATCTTAGGTAAACCAGCAGAGCAACAAGGTTCTTGGATTGAGGTATCACGCATCTTCCATAGGTAGGATCTTTCTATGAGAAGTGTGTTGCTTTTACTTCCAGTCTAAAGCTACAAAAGTAAAAGAGAGAGAGAGAGAGAGAGAGAGAGAGAGAAAGCTGGCATAAGTAAATAGAGAAGCCAAGATGGCTGCATCTCTCTCTTCCTACTCCACTTACATTGTTTCAGCACAGCGTAGGATAATTTTGAAGCTTATCATAATACTATATACTCACAGATGCATCTCAATAATTGCCAGAGAACTGAAAAATGATAGGGTAAACTAGCTGGGGCAGCCTCCCTTTCTAGCTTTTATTGTGTATATTTTGATGATGGGAATTATGATACAATGGGAATTATACTGTAAGGCATTTAGCACAGAAAAGGAGTAGTTCGCAGAAACAGCCCAGCTGCTGAATCAGTATGAAGGTAAGCACTTGTTGATCTGGAATGTTTACATGGATTTGCCGCAGGATTCTAGGTGCAAATATGCAACAATCAAAAATAAGGGATTCCATTTTCTGAAACTTGTAAAAACTAGACACATGGACACAGGAAAGGGTTTACAATGACTCATTAAACAGTTTTTAAAAATTTTTTATTACTTATTTTGACTCATTAAACAGAGTTGAGTTCACCTGCGGCTTACTGCTGCCTGAACCTGGAATGGCCACCATTTTTGTTCTGAGGAAACCAGAATTTGAAACCATTCTCACTGTGATCTAGTTCACATATTATCTCACACAAGTTTGCTTAACTGTAAGTTGCTGCATAAGCCACTCTAGGCTGAAGTCCCACAAATTGCTAAGCCATAAATCACATTAATAAGCAATGATGATTGAGTTCATACAATATGCTAAGTCAAAAACAAATGAGATACTAGCTTACTTAGGCATCTAGTACAAGTCATGCATTATATTTGTGTTACATGTGCAATGATGTCACGAGTACATAATATCACTTGTTTCCTCCTCCTCTCATAGAGGACCATGATCTGCGTATAGTTCACTGTTAGAGAAGTTATTGGCTGTTCAATCCCTAAAGCAGGTTAGGATTTATTTAAACAAGTAATATACCTATTCATTAAAATACTAAAAACCTTTTATTGCTCACCTCACTTTTAAAATGTTAAATAAAACATAATTTATCAGCTCCAAATCCCAAATCATTTTCCCCAGGACTTTCAGAGTCCTGCTTAATATTGGAATTTTATATAACAATGATAAGATTCCATTACTATTAAATGAAGTATGTGGTCTTGTGTTTAAAGAGATGGAGCTTTTGTAGTGTACAGTAATGCTTAAGGTGTTGGACAAAGACTGGGAGGACCCAGATTCAAGTCACTGAATGACTGGGCTAGTCATACTTTCTCAGCCCAAACTACCTCACAGGGCTACTGTTGTAGGGATAAAATGGATAGAAATCCCTATCTAAGCCATTCTGAACTCCTGGAGAAAAGGTGGGATTCAAATCTAACAAATACAAATATATAAACAAGCAGATGTACACCATTGTACTCAATTAATGGTATTAATTATTTTAAGTGATGAGATGTACACCTTTTACCACAAAAAAAAAAAAAAAAGACTTTAAATGAATATTTTAAACCAGGCTGATTTTGTGACCATTCCTTTTGCAAAATATATTCAGTACTATTTATCCTCCTACTTAAAAAGAGAATGTTCAAGGAATAGGAGAAGAGAAAGATTGGAAGTGAAAAATTGTTTCCATCCTTTTCAAACTTCTAAAGTAAGTTTTAAATATGTGTATGAGACAGTAGATATGCGTTCTTATTGTCAGCAAGGAAGGTTACCGCCCTAACCAACAGCCAATTCAGAGCTATCTCAAACTATATCCAGTGAACATTATTTCAACTTTTAATAATGTAAGTGTTCTCAGTCGAGAAGCATTAAAATGGTATTTCAAATTTGGTATTGCTATATCTCCACCATGCTTTGATTTATTCTATATAATTTGTCTAATCTCATTTTTTAAATATTTTAGGTATAAATGAATTTAAAATATATTTGCTATTATATGCAGCCAAATAATAGAAAATTGAATTTGGAATGTTTGAATCAAAAACAAGATTTTAGAAAGTACAGTTATTTAAACTGTAGCTATTCTACTAATCAGTGATGATGAAAAATATTGCTGTGACTTAAGTTCTGTATTATTTCAGCAATAAGAGGGTTATTTTTAATTTTTGCCAATCCATTGCAGCAATTACTCCTAAATGTAATTCAAACTCCAACTGAGATATATCACCATCTGGATTTTCAAGAAAAGTGAAAATACCATTTGCAAACAAATTAATTACATGATCTTCAATTTTTTCTATTTTAGTCTTGAGTATTCTTATTCTGCCTAATATTAGGAATAACATTTCTAAAATAAGATCAAACAAAATAGGTGAGAGTGGATATCCTTGTTTGGTGGTCTTATGTATATAAAAGCATCTGTGTCTAATCCATAGATGCAAATTAGTGTTTTTGCCCATGAATATAACTGTTGAATTATACAAATGATTTTATGTCCAAATCCAATTTCTACTAATACTTTTTTTAAAAAAAATAATTCAACTTATAGTTTATCATATGTTTTAAAAAATTCAAAAGTCTGCAGAGCTAGTGGAGTTCTGATATATTTGCCACATGAATAAATCCAGACTGATCAGGTAATATGTCTTTACATAGAAATGTGGTTAGGTTTAGGCTAATAGTGCACTAAATATTTATCTTGATTAGCAGTGCAATATAATGACTTCTGTATTGACTCATTATTTGGTTTCAGAATAATCAGGAGTTAAGTTTGACTTGACATTTAAGACGATATCTACATTTATTGGTGACTGGAAACCCCTTATGGACTTTTTGTGTAAAGAAGAAAAAAATGAATTTGTGATTTATGGTTTTGATGATTAGACAGGACAGATTATAGAAAGAAGAGAGTCATGATGTAACTTTAGAGGGAGAGGTTAAAATATAATTGTACTTATCACTGCTGTTAAGATTAGAAGCCACTTCTTTATATCTTTTTTTTCCTACTTTTCTTCCACCTTCTTTCCTTTTTGCACTTTTAGCTTTTTC
This sequence comes from Liasis olivaceus, assembly GCA_030867105.1. Lineage (NCBI taxonomy): Eukaryota > Metazoa > Chordata > Lepidosauria > Squamata > Pythonidae > Liasis > Liasis olivaceus. Next base: position 66,945,597 of record CM061351.1, read on the forward strand.
TCTTATATCTCCCTTTCTCTTTCTTCTTTTTCATTCTACTTTAGTTTGTATTAGTTCTTACTATTGTTAAATATATATATACATATATATACACATACACACATAGACGTATAAGTTTGACTCAAGAGGCAGGGAGTTTACAGCTGTAAATATATAGTGTCAGATACCTTTTTTTTAAAAAATCTCTATTATTCAGGTCCCAAACCATGTGGAGCGTTAACATTTTTTAATTGCACCACTTGTCCTGTAGGTCTTGATAGTCACCCAGGGGTTCTTTCAGAAAAGCCTTTTTATAATTCCAGTCTGAAGAATCAAGGTACTCCTACCTTCCCCAAAATAAAAGTGAAGTATTGTTGGGATTGCTCTTGAATCCTGATGACTTCATGCATATAGTTTATTTAGCAATAAAGGAGGAAGTGCTTTTCCACTGCCTCTTCCGGGATGATTTTTGTTTCCCTAATCCAGCCTACAGCTCTGGTGTATTTGGCAGTTTCCCATCCAGGTACTGATTAGGTCCAAACCTGCTCAGCTTCTGAGCCTAGACAGGATCAGCCAGAATGAAACAAACAGAAACAAAACCTCTTACTAAAGCAAACAAGAACTCTTCATACCTGCTCTGGCTCTTTGAGTGAAGCCTAAGGCAGGCTTCTGCTAGTGAAAGAAACCCAGGAAGGCAGTGCCAATCTTTCATTTTATTCTGCTTTGCAGGGATCGCGCATACTCAGTGCAGGAGGCTATCCCAATTTCCCCCCTCCCATCTCCCAGTAAAAGCTCTGAGATATCAGGCCTACAACTGACAGCCCTTGCAAAGCTGCAGCTAGTCAGAGTAGACTTGGTAGATGGGCAGTTTTAAAGAATGCTCCTATTATGCCAAATAAGAGGGCAGGGGTTAGCCTTTGCAAGCGAGGGCATTTTGAAGGAGGATGGAATCACAGTTCAGATTCATGGATTTCATTAAAGCCCCCAGTTTAAATAATTTGAGCAGTAATTCAGCCAAGGTGGATTGGGTTGTTTTTCCTGGGCATGGCATGATCTTTGGATCCCACCGCTTTCGTCTCCCGCCATTGCAAGTAGGGCTCCACCCCGCCCCTGCCAACTGAGGGCATCCTTGGTTCTGTCTTTTTGCCCCCCTTAAGCTTGCGCCTGATATGATCGCTCTGGCAGTCTTCGGGAGTCCGCTGAGCCCTGGCGTTAACTGCCCCAAGAGCAAGAAGTGGGACGAGGGAAAGACTTCCCTCCATCCCTGAAGGAACGAGGGTGACGCCAACCCCCGCCCCGTCTGGGCCAGGAGCAGCCTGGGCGCGAGGTGCTCGGGCGGGATGGTTGAGGCTTTTTCCCGCGCGGCGCGTCAAGGCGGACGGGCGGCGAGCGCTGCGCCCTGCGCCCTCCAGCAGCGAAGTAGCAGCAGTGGGGGAAACCCCGTCTCAGGTTGCCAGAGAGCTACGCCTTTCCGTCTCAGCGGCGCCTCCCGACTTTTCCAGGCGGCGGCGGGCGGCTGCTTCGCGTAGGTTGGTGCAGTCCGCTTGTTGGCTGAGGTGAAGGCCGGTTTGGATGGCCCCAGACGCGCTCCTGGGTTGTGGCCCGCTGCTGCTCCTGGGTGAGGATTGACGTTTCCCTTGTACCTACCGCGGTTGTCGGGTGGGCTCCTGGTTACTTGCTGCTGTTCCTGCACAGAGCACCTTTCGGTAGTTTCACGACAGGCAAACGTTCAACAGGTGCGCCCTTTCCTAACATAGGATCATGCACAGGGTCCCTTGCCGGAAAAGAGAATGGCATTTGTAACTCAATCCCGCTGCTAGCTTTTCTCTCTTCTGGCAGGAATTTCCATGCAACTTATAAGTTAATAAGCAAAGCCCCCGGAGGTCCAGCTTCAGTTGCAGTGTTCCTGCTTGTTCCGGATAGGAACCCCGCTAGAAAAAAATGGTCGGTAACTCACCCGCGTCTTCTGTCTACTCGAACAGCAAAGCGCTTGCGATTGTGACTTTTATACAATTAGCAAGGAAACAGCAACTGTTGCCTGGGAAGAGAGGCCAGTTTTTTTAGCTGTGAAGCCCAGTGGAAGGATAGTTTAGGCTACTGTTGGCCAGAATTCATCCCTTCCCCCTTGGAATGCGGTCAAATCCATTTCATCATTTGAAAAGCCTTGCTCTTTAATGATAAAGGCAGGCTCTGTTTATTTAATATTTAGTTTCCCTTAATAGAAAGGCACCTTGGGCATGGAAAAAAAGATGAGAAAAAACCTCTGATTACATCATACTGGAGCTCAGTTGTAGTGCTAAAGTCAGGTCTTGCTTCTGCCACTAAGTACCCACATTTGTTTCCCGGGTGGGGAAATAAAAGCAGGAGGATTTTTCGCTGTGCCAAGTATATCATCAATTAGATTAGGCTGCCTTTGCTACAGCATTGCCTGGCAGGATACCCATTAAATAGAGTACCTAAGTGTCTATTTTTAGCCTGTGTGTTTATTTTAAGGGGCCTTGGAACCCAGGATGGTAAGTTAAAGAAAGACTTAGTCCTGGTGTAATCACATGTACCTGAAATAGTTTGTAACATTTCTTGCTTGAGTTTTTGCTGTAATGTAAGGCTATATGTTTATTTAACTGCTGTATACTGTTTGTTAACTAAGTTTTGCAATCATATCACTACATATCACTAACATCTATTACATTACAGAGAATTAAAAATCATTACTTGGTTAATACTTTCCATTATAAACCCATGACATTGTATCTGTTTGCCAGTGAAAAAGAATCAGTGTAATTTATGATCTACAATGTATTAATTAGGGTTATTTGAACATATTGACATTACAGAACATTTGTCTGGATTTGTTTATCTGATAGTAATAATCTCTGGAAGATACTTTCTGCCAGTTAATTTAACTAAACATCACATTATTTATATTGGTAGCAAATTAAAATATTGGAATCTTTTCCAGTTCCGTGGCATTTGCCTTGAGATATTGCAAGTCGTTTAACTGGATTACATGTTTTTCTGGAACTCCTGGAATGTTTTAATACTAGTAGTCAAAGCTTAATGATGAAACACCCTGTGAAAAAACATCCATGCCTTTCGGTTCCTACATACTTCCTTTGTTGTCTGGCTGCTTTGCTAGAAATAAAGTGTACTTCCGGGCAAAGGTCTTTTCTTGCATCTGGTGAATAATGCCCATTTTATAAGTGTTCCAAAATATATAAAGTGCCCCTCAAGTTAAGTTCAACTCCCAGAGACAACATGGACACATTCCTTGTTGCTTCTTTGTCAACAGCGTGGAAGTAGTTTGCTGCATTTTAGAATGTTTTTTTCATCTTTCTTGTCTACAGTAGTCTACCAACCCACAGATTTCTTAAATCTCACATTCAAGTACTGTGATGCCTAACAGATCTTGGGAACACAAAGGAGACAACAGAACAATTAATGGAGGAAACGGGGCTGTGACTTGAGTCCAGGGAAGGAGGGAAGTGTGAGAAAGAGATTCAGAGTAACTCCACCTTTATACCTTAATTACACTTGAGAAAAACCTATCGCACATAGAAATTTTAAACATATTACAGACTAATAACATTTAACTCACAGAGAAGTAGGTGAATGCTACGTGCAGCCAGAACTTAACAGCCAGGTTCCAGACCTTAATCTTCCTAGACTCCAGATTTCTGTTTAATGTCAAAACAGCAATTGATGCATACTTGCAAAATATATTGAAGATTCAGACTTTTTTTTTTTTTTAGGATTTCCTGCTTGTCTCTATTCAAATGCTGACATGATCTGATCCCAATTAGGACTTTTTGAGTCAGCGGAGATGGATAGCTGCTACATCATACAAAAAACAAAAAACTAGTTGTACAGATGCGGGTGTTTAATTGGTAGCCTGTCTACCAAAGCTTCAGGCATGGCATGGCCCAGTGCATTCCTTTTTTTTTTTTTTTTTTTGAGGTTGTGTTGGTAGTTTTGAGATATTGGTATGGAGATGTTGGCAGTATTTGGGTTTGTTTTGGACCTTACATGTGGTAGCTTCTTTATTCATTACATTGTTAGTTGTTTCATGTACCCTTCAAAATCTCAGAAAGGTACCTGTTTTGAAAATTTAATGTGGATAATTTTATTTAAACTGTAGATCATATTTCTGGCTTTGTGTTTCAAGCATATCTAATTCAATATTTCTCCCTCACTATCTTACTTTCAACGCTGACTGCTTATTTATATGTTTTCTAATTATTATTTTGAATCCTATATCTGCTGTATATTTTTAAAAAACAAACCTTTCATATTTAATATGTCAGGTGTCTGAGCAAAAGAATGAAAACTGGCTAGAATTATGCTCCTTTCTGAAGGCCCCAGTCCTTGCTTAGTTAAATACCTGTTGAACTCATTCGGCTTTACCAGTAAATAAGAGTTTTATTAGACTGTTTCATTTATGAAGTGAGAGTTAAGCAGTTTAATGATACACAGCATTTTAGTCAAACCTTCAGAAACTTACCAGGTTACTTGTTACCTTTTTTCTGCTCATCTATCATAATTGGGACAAATTTTATATTTCTGTTATAGCACTTTGTAAACATGCTCTTAAGAGTATTCTCATTTTAAGTTACCAAACTTAGGGTTAGGTATAATACCTCCCATAATCTAACATAGTTTTCCTTAAATACACTGGCTAGGAATTCTGGAAACTATGGTCCCAGTGTATCTGAAGCAACGAGATGGGGAAGGTTGACCTACTCTTGCAAACATTAACTGTCACTTGGTGCCGTGGACTCTTCTTATTACAGTACTCTTTTATTAGGCAGAATTCAAGCCTTAAATATTTTTGCTGACATTTAATATTTATATTATATTAAATATATTGAATATTTTTTGCTGACATTTGGCACCTTTTTATTTATTTACTGGAGTTTATATGCTCTTCCAATCTAGACGGACTCTGAGCAGTTAAAAGAGGCAGAGGAGTATTCCTGAAATTGCCACCAATTATCATTTTGCTCATTGCTTAGTGGGAATGGGAACAACACTACCGCTAGGGATCTTTTTTTATTATTATTTTTAGTGACTTCTTCACCCATGTAAATTGGTGGGAGAGTGTGCAAGAGAACAAAACTGGAAGTATGTGGATAAGAAGGATATCAGTTGTGCCCTGTAGGTGAGGAAGGTGAGGAAGGTGATCAGTTGTGCCCTGTAGGTGAGGAAGGTGAGGAAAAAAATAATTTACAGGCATAATTATCAAATCCAAGGAAGTTTTTAGTAAGAGGGACCTGGTTTGTACAGTTGATATATGTCTGAGCCTAGCGGTGATTTTTTAAAAATGAACTGCTTTGGAAAGAGCTAATAAAGGGAAGTGAGGATTAATTCCAGGCCACCAGCTGAAGAAACTTTTCTAAATGTTTATTTGAGGCATCCTGTGATGAAAATATTGTTTAGTAATAGTGATTGTAGGCTGACTTGCAAGGCTATATTGGTATTAGTGAAAAAAAGGTGTCTTTGAGATTAGTCTTAGACATACTTGTTTAGAAATTAAATTAACTGATCCAATGTGGTTTGCTCTTCTGTGTTGGAACTTTCCTTTCAGCAGTGAAATTAGCTAAAGTTAGGTAATTTATATATAGTAATGCATTCTATTTTTCTGTGTGAAAATATCAGTTTGGTAAATAGCAATGAAACCAATTGTAAACATGATTCTAGTGTATCTGACAGTTTCATAGCTTCTGGAAAATCAGTCTCAAGCATAAGCAGCTACTTTTAGAGAAAGAGAAGATAGCTCTAGTAGTTTTAAATCAGACTTATCTCAGTGAAAAATGGAATTAATAAGTAACAACAATCAAAATCGGAAGTGTTGCAACAGAACCTCTGATGTACTAGAATTTGGTCAAGTAGAATGCAAGTTAAAATCAAGAGAAGAGTTGGCGGCAGAAGGATATACTTGTCAGTGGTTTTCTTATGTACAATTATTAGAAAGATTTAAAATAGATAAAAGAACTTTTGGTTTTGAACACTGTAAGACTGAGTTTGAAATAGCATTGTGTACAAATGATGAACATGTTATTGCTAAAATGTATAAACCTTTACTGAAATTTGAAATAAGTACAAGTGAAAGAATGAATGATAAAATGGGCTGAAAACTTTGGTTACAATATACAATGGAACAGTGGGAGAATATGTAGTTTACATTATGTTATAATCTTAAAGAGAATTTTTATAAAATGATGTAGCATTGGTATATGTCACCATAAAAATTGTCTAGAATGTATAAAGGTACATCAAACTTACGTTGGAAATGTAAACAACAAGAGGGGACATTTTATTATGCTTGGTGGACATGCAAAAAAGCTAGAAAATCTTGGAGTCAATTACATACATTAATACAGAAGATTTTAAAGACTAATATACAATTGAAGCCAGAGATTTTCCTTTTGGGACTGATGGACAAACAGTTGGGAAAAAAACATGGAACCTTGTTTTTATATATGATGATCTTCAATGAGATTATTATATGCACAAAGGTGGAAAGATTTGACATTATCCACAATGGAGGAATGGGTGGTGAAGATGATGGAATTTACTGAGATGGCCAAATCGACAGCTTTATTAGAGAAAAGACATTGTCTAAGTTTAATGCTGATTGGAAATTCCTAATTGACTTTTTGCATCAAACAGTAAAAAATGAAATTATGATACATGGTTTTGATGATTAGAAAAAAAATAGATTATAGAAAAAATGTAAGTCATGATGTAACCATAGAGTAAGAGATTAATTTGCATTTATACTTATAACTGCTGTAAAAGAAAATCAGAAGTAATTTCTTTATATTTTCTTCTTTTTCTTCTTTTTACTGCACCTTTGACTCTGTTTTTTTCTTATCTTGTTTTTTTCTTATCTTTCCTTTTCTTTTTTCTTATCTTTACTCTAAATATTAGTTCTTGTTAGTTTTTATCTTCTTCAAAATTTTAATGAATGTGTGTGTGTGTGTGTGTGTTCTAACAGAACCTCAGTGGAATAACTTATCAATATATCATATTCTTTGTATTCCTAAAACATATTAGAATATAAGCAACTTTCAGTACCTTTTATCAATTTAAGTAAAGAAGAAAAGTTGTTATTGTCTTCAAATGTTTACATAAAATTTTCTACAGTATGTAACATAATTTCAACTACATTGCCAGTGTTGTTGTTATTTGTTTTAAATATATATTTATTGAGGCTTTGAGTGTGCTGTTTTCTTCCCCAGCTCCTGGCGCTCTATTTGAGCGCAGCTGACAAAATCCCTTTGGATCTTGCCAGGCATCTTTCAAGGAGCAGCCCCATGGAGCACAAATGGGTGATCTCTCAGTTTCTCCTTGTCCGGGGAAGCTCCATTGGCTCGGGTACAATACCTGGCTGCCGATAATTGCCTCAGCATCATCTCTGCCATTTAGCAGAGGCGTGTTAGTCCGCCATTGTTCTACCTGGAAGTTTTCCTTCATACACTTGAGGGCAAACAATATGGGGTACTTTTTAAAGCTTTATCGAATACAGGTAAAATAAGTACTATAGAGTTTTATAGTACACCATTCAGAAATTTTTCAAACTGAAAATTTTCCTAAGGCATAGGAAAACCCACATTACTTGTTAGGATTAAAGTAATGAAACAGGAAATGTACCATTAGGAAGGAGAAGCAAGTGTATACTTAGTAGTGGAAGCATTATTGTAATTTGAGTCAACTTGAAATATACTTCTGAAATGATTTGTCTTTTTCTTCTTCTCCCCAACTGAAGGCGTAGTCATTTTCAACTCTGTGACTAGCAATGAAAATGCAACAGCTCGCCCTGAAACCAAGAAGCTCTCCTGCAGTTACATGAATGGAACTTGTACAGGTAACAGATGAATTATAATTCCTCACAATGGTATTATTTCTCAATAATAGTGAGGGGAACTGTTAAAGACAGTGAATTAATTAACTGATTAATTGATGTGATTAAGGTACTGGGCTAGAAACTGTGGCCTGTGACTTCCAGTTGTCCCTTAAGTGTGGAAACTGGTTGGGTGACTCTCAGTCACTCTCAGCCCATCCCACCTCACAAATTTGTTGAGGGGAAAATAGGCAGAGATAGCATTATGTATCCCATCTTGAGTTGTATACAGAATAAAGGCAGGACTGAAATCTAATGAATAAATAATTTCCATTCTAATTACATGTAACAATGCACAACATTTTAGGAAACTGGCAAGTTCCAATCACAATTAGTAAGCTTTTATTTTATGATATGTTAATTATAAATATATCCTGTTTTAATGATTCCTTAAAGAAAAATAGATGCATACGTTCTGTTACTGACCATCAATAGCTTTTTGAATTAATAATCCCTTAATAAACAGAGCATCTGCATTAAGATTACATGACAAAAAGGAACTTTTAAACTAAACCTTGGGGAGAGTTGACAAGATTTGGAAAACAGTTGAGTTTAGAAAGAACCATCCTTGGGAATGGGGATGCAAATGTTTTTGAATTTTCAAATGTGTCAGGATGGAAATAAACCATGAAAAAACAGAATAGAGAGTCAAAATGATCAAAGATACATAATCATTGCCATGCAGAGAATGGCAGAGAAAAAATATGTTTGTGTTCTTTGTTGATGAGGCCTCTGAGAACCAATTCAGACTCTCTGCAGACTGTAAGATCTAAACCTCTTTTAGCTTTTGCCTTACCTAATTCCTCCCCAAGTTCAGAGTTTCATTAGGCTTATTTCCCAGCTTTATTTTACATCTGCCAGTGATTTTAGGAAAATACTCTTGCTGTAGTTCTTTTTTTTTTTTTAATATAAATTTTATTGTGTTTTCCAAAGAAGTTAAAATACAGAAAAATCAAGAAAAAAGGAAGGGAAGAAAAGGGGGAAAAGAAAAAAAGGAGGGGGAGGGAAGAAAAGGGAACATAAGAAAAAAAGAATAGCTTCCGACTTTCTTGGTATGGATATAGATAGAGAATATATTCACCCCTTACTCTAATATCTAAAAATTTACATAGTGAAAAATAGTTTTTAATCTAATATTCAGAAAGATTCCTAAAAATTAATCTGTTTGGATAATGCATATGATTTGTACAAGATATTTCTATAAGTATAACATCAATCAGCAAATCCCAAAATCAAAGTTGCATTTTTTTGAGTATCAGGCAAAAAGTCTAAGAGTGGTTTCCAGTTAGAGACAAAGTCAGACAGTGTCCTGTCTTTGAGCAAAGCAGTGAGTTTCACCAACTCAGCCTATTCCATTAATTTCAATATCCATTCTTCAGCAGTAGGTATTTGTATATCCTTCCAACTCTTGCTGTAGTTCTTGTCAGTCTTCCTAACTGCAATATAAAGCTGCCTCTCTCCCCTCCTTCTGCCTTGCTTTTCTCTCTTCCATTATTTATATCTCATTCTCTGCAGCTTGGACTTGTCAGCTGTCCTTGCTGTACCACTTCTCCAGTTCCATAATATTGTAAGTAATGTTGCATTGTGGGAGTTCTCTCAGTGTGGTGTTGGATTGCAGATTTTTCATTCCCCTACCAGGTATCATATTGGGGCAGGAGTTTGGAGAAGTGAGAATTGTTGGTTAGCCATTCTAGCCTTAAATTGAGACAGGTGATGGTCACCAACTTGTATTGCTGTTAAAGAAAATTAAACAAAAAAATGGACACAAAGATTCTTCATGGCTGTAAGTCAGCAATCATGATGGCTGCATGTTAATTCCAGTAATAGATGTAGTAGCTTTTTGACAAAGTTGTTGGGGAACATGGGCAGCAGTTTTGGCATTACATTCATGTCTTGCAACTTAGTAAATGAAGAACAGACGGTTGGACTTGATGGGACGTTCATTTGATTCAACCCAGTTTTTATGCTTTTTTAACTTATTTCTGAGCAGATATGCATAAGATTGCGCTATTAAAGAGTCACTTTATGTGAGATGGGCAGCTATATAAATATGATAAACTAATTAATGTACTGAGTATTATATCTTTGTCTGCATCTGCTTTGATATTGCTCTTTGAACCCAGCTTAATGTTCTTCATCATGTTTTCTGTTTTCAAAAACATTTTTTCCAATCCATGCATTTTTTCCTTTTCTGCAAGATCTAATTATGTATGTTTTCTGCAATATGTTATCTCCAGTCTGAGATCATACAGTTTTGATGCTACAGCTTTTATAATAGTACTCCGTTTCAGGGCACACCTTCAGCCTTATCGTTTTATGGATTGTAGATTATGGGAGATTTTGTCATACAGTGTTTCTGTGAAATGTTGTCTTCTTGCCTGGTTTTATTTTCACAATGATTTGGAACTTCCAAAAAAACTTCTGGAGATAAGTGGAGAGAGTAAGGAGGATGACCTTGATGGAGATATGCAGAAGCTGTTACCTAGGCAAAAGGGATTGAAGCATTTTTGAAGTCCAGAACTACCAGATAGCATTCAGAAGTGGCTCAGACATTTCCCCAATTAACTGAACTATAAGAGGCAGGAGGAGGTACAGCACCATCAGACTTGCAAGATTCTGTTATTACAGCCAATCTCAATAAAAGTAGTTTTAGCCTTCTGGTGGAGTTGATTTCCTGGTCTGCTCTACCTAGAGAGGTTGACAATAAACTTTTCATAAATCTAAAAGAGGAAAAAATCTAATTTTTTTCCTCTTTAGTAAACAGTGTCATGAAACAAGTTATATATAAATAATGATTAGTTCATTCGTTGTCTGAGTATTTAGAAATGCTACCATCTTTCTGAGCATCTTCTATGAAATAAATTTATTTCTTACCTATAGCTATAATTCCTGTATTACGTTCTTTCATCTTTTGCAATGTCCCAAATTAAGCTTACATTTCCAAGTGTTTGCACAATCCCATCTTTTAATCATTTTTATCTTTTCATTCACAGTATTATTAATCATTAGTAACTTTGTATTTTGTAAACTCTGTAAATAAAAGTTTTATTTGAAATTATAAATCATTCAGTAGTCAGGCTGGTATTTCCATATCTTTCTGTTTACTCTATCTCTTTCCAAATATTTTAACCTATTCACATTTCAAAATTTAAAACTAACTGTTTAGATCAGCAGATTTTTCAGTTCAAATAATTCCATCCATCTGGAAGAGCTTATTCTGTGAGATAAGGATGGCTCCCACCCTGTTGACATTTAGGAAAGCTGTAAAAACAGTGCTTTTCTGCAGGGGCTTTGGTGCTGAACCTCAATCAGGTGGACAGAACTGATGGCTTTTAATTGTAGTTTTAATTGGCAATTGTTTTATTTATTATGCTTTATCATAGTAAACTGCCTTAGAGTCTTGCAAGTAGGTGATAAGCAAATGCTTGTATAAGCAAATAAAAATATTTATCAAAGGTTAAAATGTGATTCTTAATTGTCTTTGTCAAAACTCAAGTTTCCTTTCCAGAATATAGTCTAGGCCAGTGGATATATTGAATTCCAAACTGATATCACCCTGGTTGAAAGTTATGTTTTTCAGAATATCACTGTTTTAAGTTGGCTTTTCCTTTTAATAGTGAATCCCTAATTGGTGACTGGGCCTGTCTCCTTTAGTTGATGTTTGAATGAAAGGACTACATTATATAGTTTCACATTTCATATAAGAAAGACATGATGAATCCATCTTCTGTAGAAAATAGCCACATTCTACTTTTTTAGCATGGGTGTATTGGTTCTGATGTCGTTCCTCAGCTTTCTTCAAACATTGGCCACTAGTGAGAGGGTCAGATTTGTTTTCATGTAGCACACCACCCCTCTGATAGTTTTCATTTGCAAAACTCTGGCTTTTCTGCTGCTTTTTGAAAATACTCAATTTAAGGGAAAGGCCTTCTTTGTTGAAAACCCAGTCTGCTGTGGTTGTCACTGTGTGGATTCTTAACAAACTATTATTCAGTATCCAGCCTAGTAACATTATCTGCACAGCTAATTATTCTTTTGTAATAACATTAACCTTCTGATGATCATTCCTGTAATAGAAGATGTCTAATTTAAGTTGTCTTGTGTTGTCAGTTGCAAGAGTACAGATTTCATAGTACGGTTTTCAGTTCCTATATTATAAATGGTTTGGCTGAAATTGTTTTAAACTAGTTCCATAAAACTGGCCTAAGCAGATATTAGCAATATATTTTTAAGGTTTTTTAAAGTGTGTTCTCCAGTTAAAAATAAGATTTGGAATGTATTCACTTACTTATGTAATGCTAACATATAGCACATGACCTTCTATTAGGGAAGGATTATAAACTGATACCTATTTGCCATCCAGAAGAGTTGGCAGTTACTTCTTGATAATATCTAAGTAGATTTTTCAAAAATCCAGTGAAGGTTTTTAAAGGATGAGGCCACTTAAATGTAAGGGCATAACATTTAAGAAGCAAAGTCTATTGCTTATTGTTAAATTGTTTATTGAAGCTACTTTGAAACTGCCAGAGAAAAACAAGGGCATGTGGTATGGGGTTAGTATTGAAACTGAACCAAATTGTGGCTTTGTTGTCAGGGCAGGTACACACTGTGATTATTTGCAAATTGAATTGTATATGTTATCAAACAGTATGGACAGAAGGAGATGTGAAGTTGTTTTGGGCTTTGGGCCTTTTGCATAATTCCATTGAATGGAAGAGGCAACATCGCACTTGTGGCCTTAGGATTCCCATGGTATGACTAGATTGTGTCTACTGATCTCCACTATGTCTGTCTGTCTGTCTATCTATCTATCATGTGAACCTCAGAAGCCCAGTCTCATAAGAACTGTGCTCTCACATGAAATTTTGGCAATGTTAATTATTTTTAACATTTCAGTGTTAAATTACTTTTCACATAACTAAACAATTGTTTTTAATTTTTGGTTTTTGGCATTAATGATGTTACATGAACACTCATATTGTGCCTGCCTTTTGAAAAAATTCCTCTGGCAGAACTTAGAAAACCAGAAGTTGCCCCTTTCCTGCTCCACCCCCCACCCCCAGGAATACTGAATTTGTTATAAACCTGCTACTCCTTTTGGGGGCAGTTTGACAGCAAAGTTATGGCAGGATAGGGACCTACTGGTAGTGTAGTGTTTCAGTGGAATATAGCTGAAGTTGCCCCAGCATCAAGTCAGTGATAAAAACATTTGAAATTTATGCCAGTTCTTAAAGCTCCCTAATACATATGGAGACATGAATGCATTAGTGTAGGGGAGTAAGAAAGTTCCTTCTGGGATAGATTGCAATTTGTAATCATTCATTATTTACTCTCATTTCAAAAACTTGCTTATTATGTAGCTCCTAAAATCCACATCAAACCAATTGAAACTAATCTCTCCTGCAGTTGTAATATAAGTTGAACATAGAAAGTTTCTGTTCGAATCTCTTGTAATACACTAATTCTTTGTGCTAGAAATCCTGTTTCATCCACTGATTCTACTGAGAACTTTCAACTTGAATTCTGGGATCAAACAAAAATTCCTACCCAAGAAATAAAGGTCACTATGTCGTGTTATTTGGAAGAGAGATTTATCTAACAGTTTAAGGGAACTAGTGGCTTTTTTGTCTTTGAGGGAGGCGATAGCTGAGGTTGAAGTAAAAGCAAGAAATTACTAGACCTCTAAAGGCCATTGCTCTTTGTGAGTTCCCCTCAAATCTGTACGAGAACATTGCTTCGGAAAACCCAATTTGCCACCTTTGAATGGGACACTGCATTGGAATGAAGACAGCAATGCTCAGCTTCATACAGTATTTTCCACTCAGAGTGACATGCAAAGCATTAACAATACCATCACTGAAACATTTTCCAAATGAGGAAACTATTAAAAATAGCAGAGCAGGAAAATGTTTGTCACAAGTAATCCAGGTGCACAATTGTCTTTGTGGTAGAACCTAATATATTTTTCATTTTCTGATTTCTAGATGGCACCACGGATTTGAGACTGAGTGGGCATTTTTCCGAATGTCCTGAGGAGTACAAGTACTTCTGTGTCAAGGGAAGATGCCGCTATGTTGATGTAGTACAAACCCCAGCCTGCATGTAGGTCCCAAAGCACTAAAACTCATGCCAATTACCAAGAGCTAAACCTGAGTATGACAGATTCTTTGGAAATATTTGGCTAATGGCTTATTACATATTTGAAGCTGCTCTTTTCAGCTGTTCTTTCAGTTCTGGAATGAATACTGTATGAACTCTTATTTTAAAAATCATAATGCAGTTGTGAATGTCTTTCAATTATGGATCCCTTCCAGGTTGTCTTTAATGTTGATGAGTAGATAAAATCTTCCCTATGCAAGGATGATTGCTAAAACTTTATTATTTATTAAGAAATTCATAACATATCTTAGCCTGGGCTCTACATTGCATGAAGAATGCCCATGAAGAATCTCCCTAGTTTAGAGGTTCACCTTGCATATGAGGAATCTGATGAGAGTGAGTTATATAGAATTATTTTTGGCTAATTTTAATATGGATATTTCTTTTTTTACCGTTTTTACTGTTTTGGATTTTAATTGTGAGCCGCCTGGAGTCACCGTCTGGGGGAGATAGGCAGCATATAAATTTAATACATAAATAAATAATAAATAAGATGAGGTGGAGTGAGCATCCTGATTTTTAACCACTTCTTTAAGGTTATGAGCTATAACTTTTAAATTACTTTTCTTCTCAAATTAAAAAAAATGCCAATATCTTGGTTTTGGTATTGCAAAATCCTGTACTTAATCATATCTGTGGTACAACCTATAATTCATATACATCCTCTGTCTTCCTTCAACAAGTGTATTGTGTAACCGCTGAACTAGAAGATCCTATGCACAAGATTTAAAAAAAATATTTAGAGTTAAAGTTAGCACAAGTTCATTAATGAACTTTCATCTACCTGCTTGTAGGGTAGTGGGGATAATTAAATCTGTCCTGATCTTACAATTATGCTTTACTTGGATGCATACATATATATCTTTTCCATTACTTACTACTGTGGTAGTGGTAGCGCTTCAAGGATTGTTGACCGACAGAAAGGAAAGATATGTCAAATTTTAAAATATTATCAGGGATCCTCAGTAAAGACAACTGAAGGTTCCTGATAACGTGCTGACTATAATTAGTATTCCACTGCAACATACAGCTACAGGAAAAGTAGCTGGGTGTCCTTATTTTTATTTTATTTATTACTATTTATCCTTATTTTTAAGTTTCTGACAACAGAAAAAATTACTCATTTTGGGTAGGATTTAAACTGGAACTGCTTTCTTCTGTGATGTGTTGCTCTGATGGTATTTCCCCAAATGCAACTGCTGCCCTGCAAATCAGGAATTCCATTGGGTGGTAGTTTTCAAGCCCTGGGATCCATCCGCATCTGCAATTTATATGCAGGTCTATCCAAGGCTTCCCCAATCTATACTTTTCAATTGTGTCAGGCTACTGTTCTCATAATTACCAGTTGGCATGGCTGATGATGATGAGAGTTGTGGTCCAACTCATCTAGAAGGAACCAGGTTAGGAAAGATTGCTCTAGGCAGAAGTGCGTACCTGTGATAGGTGCCAGTTTGCAGAAGTAGACTTTAACCCTGAAGGAAAAAATCTTGACTTGTAATTTTTTCTATCTTCTTTACAGCTGTGAGAGAGGCTATACTGGGGAAAGATGCGAGCGGTTGGACTTATTTTATCTAAGAGGAGATCAAGGTCAAATTGTGGTGGTTTCTTTGATAGCTGTTATGGTAATACTTATCGTCCTGATTGCATGTATCTGCACTTGCACTCAGTAAGTAGACCCAAATGAAAGTTTGGCTTCTGTGTGTATTATCATGAAAGTACAAATGTAGCTATTAAGTTAACCAGCCTTTAACAGGTATACCTTACGGAAGTTTCCAGTACAAGACAGACACACACACACACACACACACACACACACACACACACCCTATGTACAAAGAGAGTAAAAGTGAATTTACTATTTTTTATTGAGGTAAAAGGTTCATCCTCAATCCTAGCTATGTTGATCCAATATATTCTTCAACATTGTTCCTTTATATAAAGCTGTCAAAAGAACACAAAAAGAGATTTCTTAAATTAAATAGTTAGTTCCACATCTATTTTTTTTCACAGTGGGTAGATACCTTTAGGCATAAGTACAATCGTTCTGTTACTCTGTTGCTCTAAAGAAATGGTATTCCATGGTAAACTCCATGTAATTCTTTTTAATATAATACAAAAATGGACAGAGAAATAGATAATAAATTCTGTGTAACCTGGATAATGTACTTTCTGTTACCATAGCTTTTTAATAGCTGCATCATACTGCTGACTTACATCCTGTTATGGGTGACCATAACAGTCCATAACAGGACTAAAGAAGCCTTTGATCTTGTCTAAGCAGGGTGGTTCAACTCATGATGAACTAAGAGATTTTTTTTTCACTCATATTGCTAAGCTTCACTTTCCCCATTCCATACTTTAAGTTTTATACCTAAAACATGTTACAGTTATTTATTTTTATTGTATTGATTTTGACTCAGTTTTACAACTTAACAATATATACTGATTCTTGATTTTGTTTTTTGTGGGTTAAGTTATTCCTCCCAACTTCAACTGCATATTTGGTAGCCTTCTTTCTGAGCCTAATAGACCACATGTGACCTTGTATAAGTTGCTGAATGGCATCTCTAATATTCCTCAGTACTGGCCATATTGGCTGGACCTGCTAGGAATTATAGGTTAGTAATATCTGAAGGGGAAGAGATTTCCCCAGCCTTGTTCTAAGTCCTCATCCAAGCCATTTATAAAAATATTGAAGAGCAGAAAGTCTAGAACCAAGACCTGTGGCACTCCACTTAAGAAACCCCTCCAGGTTGATACAAAACCATTAATGAACATTCACTGGGAATGGTGGTTCAGTGAGCTGAAATTGAACACCTAAAAATACAAGACTATTTTTTATTATTACTCTTGTATTTTTGAATGTATGAGGACTTGGCAGTGGATAGAGGATAGGGCCATGCGTGCAGTCCTTCCCATACTCCCTCTGACCTCCGTAGAGTCAGCTGGCAGACCTTGTGCTTGCTTGAGACAAGAACAGGGCTTCATGTGTTTGGAGATGAATAAAGGAGGTCTCAGATCACACAGCTGCATGTGAGTTCATGTGAATGCAGGTGCTGCTCTCCTTTGATTCCAGTTGGAGATAGCATTCTCCTTCCTCATAGAGAAAACCTTGCACTGTTTTTCCAGATTTATAAGAAATCAGTTGTTTACAAAATGTGCATATTGGTCAGATCAAATAATTTCTAATCATAGGTAACAGATTTGCACTATGAATCTGTGACTCATAGACTTAATTTTCAACTTCCTTTCAAAGTTATTGTCGAAAAAAACGTAGAAAGAGGAAACAGGAGGAAACCGGGACATATGATAAACTGCAGCCTATTAAAACTGATGATATTCTTGAGACGGATATTGCATGAAGGTAAAGAAAGCTCTGAAATTTTACATGCTAGAAATACAAGAATACAAACCTAATGTAGGGTTAGCTAATCTCTTTTATTGCCAAAATTAATTAACTTAATTTGGAGTCATAATTTTTTTCTTTAAATGTAAATTTGTTTTAGTTTAATGGATTTGTTATTACTGTCATTGACTCAAAGTTTTATGGTCATGTAATGGGACAGCAGTATTTCTCCATGTGCACATGTGAGTCATTCATAATTAACTGATTGTTTTGACATGCATCTCAAATTATTGACATAGTGGCTATAATCTCCTTTGTTTACCCAGATATATATACCTGATACTGACAGAGAGAGATGTAATTAGGGCATGGCTTTACTTTGCTTCTTAAGATATTTTTCTATATTGAGGGTTTCTTTTCTTCATAAATATTATTTTCTTTCATATAGAAGAAAACAATAATGAGGAAAAAATCATCACATTCAAACGGAATATATTTATATAAGTTACACTGTATATGTTCCACTGAGAATGTGCACAATGAAATTAAACCAGAAAATAAGGATTATTTTTTGTTATGATGACAGCAAAAAAGGGCCCTTCAGAACATGTGCAACAGTGTCATTTCAGTGTCAGTATCCATATAGGCCATATAAAGAGAAACCTGCTTGACTGGCACTGGCTGCCTCTCCCATTTTGCAAGCCATAGTAAGGGATTTTGCACATTTGCCCTCTGCTCGCCTTGACTTGCAAAGGGAGATGAAAGCAATTGAAAAGTTATTCTCCCAATACTTGCAAAAGCCCTGGAAAGGCTTTTTATGAGTGATCAAAGGGGATGCTGGTGTTCCTGTTCTTTGAGCTTATGACAGACACTTTAAAAAACATGTGAATGATAGTAATCATGCTTGTGCTGAATTCACCTCACCATCTGTTTGTGGCTTTTTCTTTATCAGAGGCTGGAAAAAAAAGTAGTTGTTTTGAGCCAATGATTTGTTGAACTAGATCATAAAAGCTACTCTATCATGCTTCCATCTTCTTCTTATGAGATGATTTTTCAGAAACCTTTTTCTCTAATCATACATTATATTGCACCAGTATGCACATAATAAGAATGTAGTTCTCTGTACACTTATCATGTTAAGTGACTGCAAGGAACAGAGAGGGATTTATATCTGCAGAGGTTTTGAACTACACATTAACAATTCTAACAAATGCTTTTTTTTTTCTTAACTCCACAGGTTAACAAAGGTGCCTGCTGGCAGGTTCCAAAGACTTGTGCCCTTTTCCTTTTGATGACTTTCCTGAGGACTAGTGACTTGAAAATAAATAAGGATAAATAAACACGGGTATATAACTTACTGTTCACTTGAAACTATTTGTGATATCTGATAGAACGATCTAGTATTGGGAATCCAGAAATTTTCAGATATGTCTGAAAGATAAGTGCAGCATTTGACATTTACCTCCCTTAAATTTGTCAAGTTGAAAAGGAAACAGGTGTTTTATCTACAGTCAAAACAGGTAAGATATCTGGTAGTATTTTTATGTTCTACAGTAACTAAAATGGGCACTTATGTCAAGGTTGCAGTATTACAAACAACTGTAATTTTAATTGGTGATTTAATCTTTTGTACGGCTGTTCTGAACTACCTGATTCCTTTTATATTTTGCTTTGCTGCCTTTTTTACTGAGAGGTGGAATATAACCATAACAATGTGGCTTTACAAAATGTCACTGTTCTGAGTCCATGTCTTAGGATGGACTTGGGATGGTATCATGCATAGACAGGTGAGGTGATACACAGTTTATTGGCAAATTGGCTGCAGGTTGGTAGTATAATTCACTCCCCATGTTGCATTGTAAGGGTTGCATTGCCTACCCTTTCTGCCCCGCTTAACTGAGGAGGGGGGTGTCCTTGTAGCCCCTCTATGAACTGCCAGGATTTAGTCTTTGGGCAGGCCAAAAGCTTACTAAGTGAGGCTAAATGGGCCTACGGGGTCTGGGGCTGGCCCTAACTTAGGTTTTGTCCCACCAGGGCCTAGCCCTCTCCTAGGAAGCTGCTTCAGTCCTGCTCTGGGCCATCAAACCTCTGCACTGGCTCACAGCTGCCGTGACTGCAGCTAGGGACCATGTTGGCATACCTCATTGCTATGACCTGTGCAGTGGGCCGCCTCTCCCTCTACTGGCCTGCCACCGGGCCTCTTCCTTGTGCCTTGGCTGCTGTATTACGTACCACTGTAGGGTCTCTTTAGTGGCTTCCCCACCAAATCCAACAAAGGAGCCCTTCCCAGGCGTGGGGCCTCTGCTAAACTACAGGTAGGCCTCTTCCTGGTCTTGACAGGGCTTATCTTTTGGGCTGCAGTTTTCCTTTTGGCTTTTAGCTGCTCAGCTGGTAACTCTATTCAGATGTTAGCTGAAAGAAAAAACTTCCAGCTCTCTTTACATCTCATTTCAGCCAGCTGCAATCTGTAAAGAAAAAAAAGTCTCTCTTCTGGGCTAAAAATTACTGCTCTTCTCTTTGCTGATGTCCTCAGTGTTGCTGGGTGGTAGGGCTCATTTGAAGGAGCAGAGGAAGGAGGGGGCTGCAGGATGCCCCTTCCTCCACACCAAACAGATTTGTCCACCTCCAAATTTTTATACCTAAAGACTGTATGACATATTCAAGTGATAAGATGCAGGACAGCCCTCCAGGGCTTCCATATAGCACAAAAGAAATAATCTTTTATGGCTCATTCTAACCACAATCACCAGGTCTTCGGCACTCAGGAGGTGCCAGGCCTTGGAAGTACAGATTGCATTGGGGTCAGTGGCAGCATATATGATAATAGCACCTTAGGGGTCAGGCCACCAGCAACTAATTGTGCTGGCCCCTGATGTCAAGCCCGGTGTTGATCTATTGATAGACGAGATCTGGTGTCCTGGAGTTGCACAGTGTGATTTCCACATGCCTTCTAAAATGTAATTATTCATGTACATAGTGCAAGTCTGTGGGTTACATATAAGGGGTCTTGGTGTATCTATAGCTTCAGAATGTATCATACCTTTCAATGTACCGGTGGGGGGAGGGAAATGGGAGTCTTACATTATTTTTTCTGAAGCACATTACTCCTCAGCAGCACTGTATCCTTGAGAGAAGAAACTTAGATTGTATTCAGCAACATGAAAAGAATGATACATTTTATAAGCTATGTAGAAAGTTTTTTGACTTCTTTGTAAGCATATACAAGTTATGCTTTTATAAGTGGTAGTTTGTATCAATGTTCTAAACCAGCCTTCCCCAGTCTGGTCCTTTTCAAATATATTGGTCAACAAATACTCGGTTCGATGTCTACCAAATTAGGGATGGCTGTCTTATACTGTTAAGAAGATATATTTCTGTAATTATAGTTTGTCTGTAAACAACAATGAAAGACATCAAAATCTCAAGTGTTGCTAGTATTCTTCATCACAGTCTCTATGATTCACACATGTAGGTTATCAGCCTTTGCAGAGCCCTATTCAGAACTTCCTAGAGCTTATAAAATTGTTTAGTGGCTGAGTCTTTTTGCAGTTAAGTGCCTCTCCTGTCAAACCCTTTCAGTTTGTTTTTAGCCACCACATGGTTGAGTTGAACAACCTTTGGGTTTATCCCTTTTTTTCTTCTTGTTTTAACTATCTTTCTACTCTTCCTTAGAGTTATCAGCAAACTTACCCCTCACCCTCTCCAGATAAACATAAATTGTATATTTTCTGCCTTGTGAAAAGCATGCAGTAGTCTGCCAGGCATTCCACTAAACATTGTTAGGCATTTTCTAAAGAGGCTTGTTGCAATTTCTTTTTTTGCGGGTCTATCTTGGGACCAAGATCTAAAGGTGGAAGATTTTGGAGCTATAACCCTGTGATGATTCTTTTTGGGAAATGATACAGACCATAAACAAGGAGTGAAGTTTTGTCTCCCTTTGTTGCAGGGGAAGTTTTGTACAAAAATAATTTCTTTCCAAGCAAAATTGAGAACATCCACTTACTTTATAAATGCTGTCTCTGTGTGCAATTTATTTTATGTGTTTTATGGGTTTATCTTTATAGGTTTCTCTGGATATCTATTTCTAAATCTTATTTACTCTGTATCTTACTCTACAGATTTCTCACTATGTCTGCATTTACACTTTCTATGGGTTTCTGTAAACCTCTTTCCTTTTTTGTTTACAATCTTTAATTGCCCACACTTGTATTAATTATTGCAGCTTCACCAGCCATGTCCTTTGCTGCTCTCCAGCTGTGGAGTGCAGAGAAACAAAGGTCTTTTTCTGCTCAGTCTGAGTTTTAGTGGCTCTGTGTCCACCCCAAGGCTCGCAGCCCTGTTGTTGGGTGGTGTTTTCTAGGCTTTTCAGCCAGATGTCATTTGCATCTGGTCTGAGCTGCTGCAGGAACTTTAGTATTTCTCAGTTTCTGACTGGGTGGGTGGAAAAGTTTGTTACCAGCACTTGTTGGCTTGTTGGCTCTTCTATGGAAGTTGGCATGGCTGCCAGGCTCTGCCCCTGTTCTCAGTTTGTGGCTGTGCTTTTCAACCAGCCCCTGTTTCTTCTATGCCTCCAGTTGTCCAGTGCATACTGGCTCTGGTTTCATACATTCACCAAGCTACCTTTACCCTGGGCACTTTTTTCTTTGCTCAGATCCTGTATGCACCCTTCATCTGCAGCACCGTCCTTTTTCCTTCTCTCCAACACACATAAAAATGCACTTCCTCCTGACATATCAATTTTAGGTTCCATAGGTGCAGCACAGAGGTGGTCCAGCTAATTTGATTACCTCAACCCTGGAGGGAAAGAAAAGAAAAATGGAAGAAAGGGCATGTGCTGACTGCTGTGGGGCTGTTCTTCCATAAATCCAGTTGTCTTTCTCCAAGGCTCCTACTATATCTCCACATTTATCTGTCATCTCCCTTGTCCCTTCAAGAGATCAATTATATTCTCCACTACCTGTGGTAATCCTCCAATTTCAGCTGCCTCATTATTGGTACTAAAGATGTCACTCACTAAGGGTTCAAAGCCTTCTAAAAGACTTGCCCTGCCAATTTCAAGCAAGGCACAGAGAAAAAGAAGGAGAAAGTTGCGTCCCTGATTCTTGTTCTGGCAGTGGGTTTCTTAAACTCTGCTGCTACTGATTCAATCATTGATAGGGGTTAATATTGGAAGAGTGGATTCAGGACAGATCCCCCTTGGAATCTACATCTCTTATCTGTCAGGATAGTTGAAGTCAAAACTTTACCCTTTGTCTGTCTCAAGATCACCAAGGTTTCTCTTAGTTACTTCATTCCCACTTTACTTCTGAAAGATATGTCTTTCTGATTTCAGTTAGTTCCATACTATCCTGGTCTTCTATGGTCCTCTTAGCACCAACTTTTTCAAAATTCTGAACAGTGGATTTGTACTTCCCTGAACATCCCAAGATCTAGTGAAACAAACCATTCCATTCTGTATTTTTCTTTAATTCCATTATCTAGTGACATCTTGGACTGACAACATAATGAACAGCTTTTGGAAGTATTGCTGTCTCCTCTGGATTCTTATCTCCTTCACAAAATTCCTTTGGGCAAATTTCACAGCCAGCATGACCTCTTACCCAAAATTACTGTCTTGCAGAAGGAGAGGTGACTCACATCTATAGATTTACAGGATGTGTATTGGCATATAGCTGTGGTTCCCTACATCACTTCTTCATTTTATAGTAGAATTGATCCATTTATCAATTGCATGTCTTACTATTTGGCCTCTCCACAGAGTTTTTCATTGCATTTCTCTGCCTCCAATGTATATTTCCCCCTTATCTGGACAGACTCATATTTCCATATTTATTTATCATATTTATAGACTACCCATGCTGAAATATCTTGCCTCTTAGCAAGTTCTTCTGCTCCTATAATGCCCCAGCCTCTAAGTGAATGAGGAGAATTCTTCCCTTGTAGATTTTGCCATGTACAGAACAATGATAGGTAGCTCCAGAGGAGATACTTTTCTGCCATTACAGACTCTGTATGCTTCAGGAACTTATATACACAATTTCCTCCTTTACAAAAGCCAGAACCCACATTGTTCTCCCAACTGCTGGGCCTTGGAATGGCCATGATCTTCAGAAGAGCCCTTTACAAGCATGGTATCTCTGTTCCTCTTCTGTATGTAGACATATGATAGATCTCCTTGTTTCTGGTCTTTATCACAGAATCTCTCCACCAATGGCTGTTTTCAGTCTCATCAGAGGTATTCCTTTTGCACTTCCTTCCCTAATGTCTCCTCACCACCAAATTTATGGGAAAGACTTGAGGTTCAGTTTGGTGACTGGCTCAATTTAAATCCGTCTTCTCAAATATAAAGGAAAGAACTTTAAAGGTGGTTTATAATATGCCACCTTTTGAACTTATATGTTCAAAAATCAGTGTAATATTTTGGGTGAAAGGGCTGTCATGATAAGAATATGTTCATACTTATGTGGTGAAAAGTGGCCCCTTTTGGGGAAAAACTCTTTCAAATTTTACATACTAATACCAGTCAGCAAACTGAAAAAAACACAACTGTTGGCTTTGCTACAAATGTATGATAAAATAGTAAGTATTTAATGTAGTTTACATAGTATCCTCAAAAATTATAATTACTAGATACCTGTTAACTAAGATGATAATATCTACAAAATGATAAAGCAGAATTTATTTTCACTGGCATTTTACTGGTAATTTTGTTGCATCATTTTCTGTAATCTTTAATATTTTTTTTCTAAAAAAAATTATGATGCATCAGTAAACTTAAGCTCTTCACAATTTAGAAGGAACTCTGGGCCTTCCAAAGGCTGTCTCTGTGACCAACATACTCAATTTGAATTGGAGAAATCCTTGGTGGTCTGGTATATAACTAAAGAAGGGGATACAAATTGAACCCTCTTTTGCACTGTACATTACAGATTTAGCAGTGATGCTTCCATCACTCCATCTTTATCCTGGCAATCCACATGCCTGGAAGTGATAACATTCTTGCCAGTCAGCTCAGCCATAGCAGAAAACCCACCATGAATAGAAACTGCATCTGTTGATGATGGCAATAAATCGTATAGAGGCAACCCCAAGGTCAGTTTGTTTGCATTATGGGACAACAACCAATTCCTAATAATTAGCAGCAGTGGTAGAATAGTCTTTTGGTGAAGACCTCCATTTTTCTTGGAATGGATTCCTATTTTACACATTTCTACCCATTCCTCTGCTGCCCACAATCCTGGTGAAGATCAATAGGGATTTGACCAATTGCATTTTTGTCACACTTTGACAGCTGTGGTAACCACGTTTCACCCTATTGCTCCATCTCATTCATCAAAAGTATTTCCATCTTCCAAATTAACTCAACTTATTCTGTCTGCATCAGGAAAGTTTTTTGTCTGGACTATAGGCATTATGTTTTGGAACTAGAATTTCCCAGAGTAGTAATATGATTATGTCAGCACCAACTGCCACCTAGCATCAAGCCTGAGAAGTATAAAGCAGGTATCCATTAAACCATGGGAAAAGTGGAAAAAAGAAAGGCCCAATTTAAACTCTGGTGGGCATAAGAGAGAACT
Source organism: Liasis olivaceus (assembly GCA_030867105.1). Taxonomy (NCBI): domain Eukaryota; kingdom Metazoa; phylum Chordata; class Lepidosauria; order Squamata; family Pythonidae; genus Liasis; species Liasis olivaceus. The sequence continues at coordinate 66,970,558 of CM061351.1, forward strand.
GCACTCTTATACTATTAGCTCCACTAGGTAGACAAGTCCAAGAAAGCACTTCCACAGGAAGGCTAAAACTGCTTTAATTGAGATTGGCTGTAATAACAGAATCTTGCAAATCTGATTGTACTGTATCTCCTCCCCCTTCTTATACTTCAGTGAATTAGGGAGGGTGTCTGTCTGAGCTGCTTACAGATGTTATATGTCTGTTGTGGACTTAAAATATTTTTCTCCCCTCATTGCCCTAGCAAAGGATACTGCATGTCTCCATCAAGGTAATCTTCCTCACTCTCTACACGTGGGCAATCAGCTGCTTACAGTGGCTTCATTCTAATAGGGTATAGTAGAATGATATATACAGTCCACCTTCCCTTAAGTGTTCAGAGAGCTAGCTTATGTCATGTCCTTGTATACGAGGTTTACCTAACTGCTATCACCCTTCATGGAGGAAATTTCTCTGTTTTTGAATAGTGTACACTTGTGTGTTTTTACTTATATAGACCACCAAGAGGCAGTATGTGGCAGTTTCATCCTGTATAGCAGTGTTTCCCAACCTTGGCAACTTTAAGATGTGTGAAGTTCAACTCCCAGAATTCCCCTTGCTGGCTGGTGATTTCTGGGAGTTGAAGTCCACACATCTTAAAGTTGCCAAGGTTGAGAAACACAACTGTAAAGGGACTTATCAGAGGTACGTAGCCAAACCTGTACCAGGAAAGATAGATTCTGATGGATTCCATATATCCCTTCCTGAAACACTGCTGAACATCAGGACCTGGATAGCTCCTAAAGCTAATGCACTGTATATACTCCAATGGTCTATGAGTTTAATTCCCAGTAGAGGGTTTAAACCCCACAGAATAAAATCTGGCTATGTACATCTGATGAGTCCCAATGTAGGATGAAAGTGGTCACATATTGCTTCCTCGTAGTCTATATAAGTGCAAATACCACAAGATATTCATTCTAATAAGCCGTGTCAAGCTATTTCCAAGTTTGAGCCAGTGAGACTGATAAAAGAGCTTCATTCTTTCTGCTTTATTGCTTAGAGATTTTGATTCCATAACCTCTCTGGGGCGAGATAGAGAAGATTAATTTGGTTTCTCAGAAATCAAAATTCTTAGATGACATCATCCAAAAACAGTTTAATCCCTTGCAATATTAGGTTCATCAAATTTTGGCCTTTCTCCTGGATTGAGCTTGGCTCTCACTTCAATAAAGGTATACTCTGCATCCATCTGTTCCTTTTCTCTTCTTTTTTCTCTAGCTCACTGATAAAGGTACTTCTTTTTTCTCTAGCTCACTGATAAAGCATTTCAGTAAAGATTTAATACGTCTCTGTCCTCCAACATCACTGCTGCTTTTAGTCTGAAGCTTCTCCCTTGTTTTGGCTACATTAATGTCAAAACCATTTGAGCCCATGGCTGCTGCCCTTTTGGACTCAGAAATCATGGTTCTTATTTGATTTAATGGTACAATAAATCTTTCATTCAAAATGATAAATGCAGTCCAGGTTTTGCATATACATAATTAGAACTCACCAAAGTGAAAAGATCAGCAAGAGAAAGAACCAAAAGATAAGCTAATTGGTTTCCATGGAAAAGGACTTAGCAACTAGGAGTTCATGGAGGTCTTCACAGAGTGCCATTCTAGCAGTTTTACTAAGCCAAGGTTGCTCCTTAAATACTAGCAGTCTCCAGCCCTGTGCAAGCACAGCTGATCTTGATCAGGTTTGGCTGAACATGCCTAAGCCTCTATGTATTGCTGCTCTTTCTTCGGACACCAGCATTCTGGGGGGCTGGGTGGAGGAGGCTTCTGAATTTTCTGGGTCCAGGTCAGGAATGGTGGGGCTGGTTGCTGGCCCAGAATTATTATTGATGCCGGCCACATAAGTTCTGCTTCTGAGGCTGCCTCCTCCTGAGGCTCTTCCTCACCTGAGAGGATTATTAAAACCAAAAGGTGACACACACAAATTTAGCTCCTAATAGAGGGTAGCCCTTTTTGTAGTCATCTTGTCAAGCTGAGAATTGCATGTCTTCCTGCCTTCATTGTTTATAGGGACAAACTACTCCTTTATCCAGACGTTTCCTTCCTCTTGAAGTCAGTGTCAGTCTTCCATTTAAATCAACATTTAAATCAAGACAGATTTCCCAAACCCTCAACACAGTTGGAAACATTACTTCATTCTTTCGATGTCTTTCATGCTCCCACTTATCACCTGGACAGTACGACACCTTTTTGTTTGGACCATTGTGTAGCCCTGGCCTTCCAAAGCTCATCTAAAGGGCACTGTCTTTTGCTGCAGTGTTTCTCTAAATGGACACTGACAACTATCAAGTTTTACTCTGAACTGGCCATGCCCCTTCTGATTGCACTCACTTCACAAGATGAGCAATAGCATGGGCTGCTTTCCTCCAGGATTTTCACTTCAGGAGCTATGCTGGATGGTCGTATGATCTCCACCTTTATCTAGCACTTTAGGCTGGATCTGTGTTCCCAGAAAAATACAGCTTTTGAAATGGCCACCCTCTCTTTAGGATGATCAGATCCTTTTCCAGATAAAATGTTTCCTACTTTCACATGTATTTACAAAGAAAAACTGGTTATTTACCTGTGCCTGCAATTTTGGTGTGTTTTTCTGAGAATTCACACAATACTCTATCTTGGTTGGTCTCAGGTGACCTTATTGCTTTGGATTTGTTATGTCATTCTTAGAAACTAAAGGAGTTAAGGAGGATTCATTCCTAGTTATGTGGTAAGTATTCAGAGTGGATTTCTAACAAACAATTTTGTAATGTCTAGAAAGTTCTGAATGGGACCTGCACAGGTACATAATTCATGTATTTGAATTCATAGATGACTACTCAAAGAACTGCTGATACAAATAAGTAACTAGTTCTTTGGTTTTCTTCCCAGATAATTATTGAACCAAATTTACTTTGCATGAATATATAGCTTCAAAAATGACCAGACATCTTAGATTTTCTCCAGTGCATTTCCTCAGTCAAATGGGAAGATATTGTTCAAGGCTTTTAAATTAAATACAAATTTTGAAACCACCAACCACTGGGGTGGGGTGGGGTGGGGGGTTGGAGTCCACATCCTAAGTGGCCCCCACCAGGTCTATGATTCTCTAAAGCTAATAATAAAATAATCCAACATGCTGGATTATTTGTCATTCCTAATAACTGTACCTTGAATAACCATTTTTAAGAAGGAAACTATTTCTTTTGGTCAAGGGCTGCATTCTTGCAGGAATAATCAGTGGGGCCATACTGCATGCCAGAAGTAAATGAACACCTTCTTCCTTTTATTTCTTTGACTCTGTTTTTTGTCCTTCTCCTTGCATAGCAGATTGTGAAGGAAAGAGCTGATTGATTTGCCAGAGGTGTGAATTGCTTGTATCCAAAGGGATTTGAGGTTATGCTGATTAAAGACAACAAATCCCGCCCCCCCCCCCCCCCCCCCATGTTCTTGCCATCCTGTTACATACTGGGCCTAATAAATATTTGTCTTATCCCATGCAGAAATTTCAATCTCATCCAAATATCTCCCAGTTTAAATCTTTGGCCTTTCAGATGTCCTTCTTTTCTACACCTGGTAGCCTCATTTAGCTAATCCTGCCAATGTTGACAAGAAATAGCTTTATCCTTTACTTTACTTTTTGTGCACAAATTTCTGGTTTGCATTATGACTGGATTTGCAAAATCAAATGTGAGCAGATTCTTCTGAAACAATTGCCACCAAGTAGAAGAGTTCTTCAAGCCACACCCCTCTGTCTGCAGCACCCTCACTCTTGGATTGTCGCAGTTAAGCAGGATGTAACAAATCTTCAGGAACTAGATCCTCACCTGAAAAAGAGGAGAGAGTCTGTAAGAAGATTCTACTCACTTTTAACTTTCCAGTAAGAGATACCTTATTTTGCGTTCCTGCTTGGTTTTGGTAGCAAAGAGCTATGCTGGACTCAGAAGTAAGATGACATCCTTACAGTGCTTGCTGTGTCAAGGGAAGAAATTCAGCTCATTTTGTGTACAAGTAACACAGGTGATGACTTTGGAATTGTCAGTAAATATAGGCAATCTGATTAAAGCTACATTTTGGAGATACCCACTATCCCACTGAATTCACTGTTTAAATATCTGTGGAGGTCCATGTAGCTCTGCAATAATCTTTTTTCTTTGTGTACAAATGTCATTGTAACAGATATAGGATTATACTTTTGTTATATTTGTGTTCTGTATTACAACTTTTAACCCCTGGGAGTTCATGGTAAAAAAAGCTCAAGAGATATTTGATCTGTAAAAGGGAAAACAGTACCTTCAGAATGGCCTTTTGCGGAGGTTCTATTATTAATATGTGTTAGTATTGTAACTTTTTTTCTTTGCTATATGGCTCATTCTGTGAAAAACAAGAGTGTGATGAAGCTCAGTAAGTAAATACAAATTTTAGAAATCATGTAAATCATGCTAATTTAATTACTTTGTTTTGGAAATAGATTCCAATTTATTCTTGGAATCTAAAATATATGTATCATTATATTCAATATACATTTTTGTTTCCAATAGCCATGGTAGCTAAGTCTCTTAACTTGACATAATTCATGCAGTTTCTCTAATGGTATTTTGCCTTTTGAAGATATGAAAACTTATATATCATAGACAATACTTGACACAAGGATAACCGATCATCAGTTTATACGTAACCGATTTCACTCATGGAAAGGAAGTTTATATAGGCAAGTATCTTTATTGTGGTCAAAAACCAGTTTGTGGGAAACAAGCAAAGCATATATGAGAGGCCTTTTTATCAAACTAGCAGCAAAACAAAAAAGGGAACATAACATGTGGAAAGAACAACTAGTTGCCAAAATAAGAGAATAAATTGTGGGGGATAGAAGCAGAGATGAAGGCTATCCGGAAGGAGGGGGTGCATTCCAGGAAGGGAAAGGAGACAAAGGACAACACAATCTGTAGGGGGAGCATGGGAAGCAAAAGTGGTTCAGGATAGCCACTCCCTAGAACCTCCCAGGGTATATCCATTAGTTGCGGTAGTATAGATTTAGTCTGGCAAGATTCTGTCTATAAGGTGTAAGCAAATAAAGGAACTTAACTCAGCTGGACTGTTTCACTGTTGTTCTTGGGCTGGGCCTGACACAAATGCATAGAACTAACCCAAAAAGACAACCAATGGAAGAATTGCAAGAAGTTAAACAGCAATTAAATTTACTGGAAACAGAAGAATTACAAAAGAAGGTAAAATTTGCTACACAAAAGATATTTGAATATGCAAATAAACTAGAGAAATTCTTAACATTTCAGATTAGAAAAAAGAAACACAGACAATATCAGCAATAAAAAAAGGGACTAAGCTATTACATACAAGTTCAGAAATTATGGAAGAATGTTCCACTTTTTTCAAGGAACTCTATTCCATGTCTAACATCAATGAAGCAGCCATGAACAAATACATTGAAAAGTCTGTTCTTGACTAATGTAATGACCAACATAAATAAATATTATGTAAACCTATAACTATCCAAGAAACAAATGAAGCAATAAAATGCTCTCTCCCCTATTATTTATTATTGCCTTAGAAATTTTGTCAGAAAAGGCTGGAGGTGACAGCCAAATCCCTGGCCTCAAAATCCATGGAGAGGAGGGTGGGCTTATAAATTTGCAGATGACATAGTGTTAACCATCTCAGAACCATGAAGTGCAATAAGACAGTTGATGAAAATAATCCAAGGCTTTGGAGAATTCTCCAGATACAAAATCAGTGTTCAAAAACCAAAAATAAGTATAAGATATTTAACGCAAGAAGATGATTTCCTGTGGAAGGAATTTGGCTGCCAGATAATAGATTCAGTGAAATATCTGGGTTATTGCCACAAGAAATATATTAAAACAATTATGTCAAACTATGAAAAGAAATTTCTTGGTTAGGATCAATTGCGATTATTAGGATGAAGGTTTTACCCAAGATTAATTACTTGTCTCAAATAGTGCCAATACTGATTCCAGAAAAAGCTTCACAAGTATGGCAAGAAACTGGTACTAAATTTATATGGAGTGGGAAAAAACCCTAAATAAAAATTTTTACAAGATTCAAAAGACAGTGGTAGTCTTGCTCTTCCAAATTATATTACAGAGCAAGCTGTTTGTCATAGCTGACAGAATGAATAAAATCCCCAAGCATAAAATGTCAACATTGGAAGGAGCTGGTCTAGCTAATGGGCTTCACGGATACTTAACAGGGATACAAAAGAGGACAAAAATGTAAAAGGGCATATTATGAGACAAAGCTTGATAAAAGTATGGAACCTTATGAGAAAGATAATAAGTCCAACAATTTCATGGCTAGCCTCTCCTTTAAATGCTTTTCATGCTGGAGATAACTATACAGGTAGTCCTCAACTTACAATGGCAATTGGGACTGGAATTTCCATCGCTAAGCGATGTGGTCGTAAAGTGCAGCCACGTCGCTTAGCAATGGCAATCCCTGTAGTCCTGGCTGCCTTTGTTAACTGAATCCCACTGTCGAGGCAATGGTCAAGGTTAGGCGAAGCAACTTCCTGCCAGCTTCCCACAACCAAAGTCAGTGGGGAAGCTGACAGGAAGTTGCAAGTCCCAGGCCCCCAGGCAGGTAAGTGGCTGCTGCCAGGTGGGGGAAGGAGCAGGGAGTGCATGCAGCTGCAGGTCAGGGAGGGTGCACGAGAGGTGCCATGTGGGTTGGGGAGGGTGTGAGGATGTGACGGGATGTATGAGGTGCTGCACAGGTTGGGGGGGTGCAAGGGGTGCATGAGAGGTATGTGGGTTGGGGAGGGAGTGTGAGGGGTGCACAAGAGGCACCATACAGGTTGGGGAGGATGTGTGAGAGGCATGCAAGCCAGGTGCACAGGGGTGTGGTGCAGGTTGGGGAGGGGGTGCAGGCTGTGTGAGTGGCCAGCACAGCACAAGCGCAGAGGGTCTGGGGGAGGATGCACAGGTGTGGGAGACTTACTCCAGTGACTTGAGACCTTCCCTGCTGGCTTCCCCATTGACTTTCTGGGGGTGCTGGCAGGGAAGGGTGCAAATGGTGATCACGTGATCACAGGGCGCTTGGCAACCAGTCATAAGTGCGAACAGGTTGCCAAGTACCCAGATTGCAATCACGTGACTGCGGGGGTGCTGGGACAGCTGGAACTCTGAGGACCAGTCGTAATCACCATTTGTTCAGCACTGTCGTAACTTTGAATGGTTGCTGAACGAATGGTTGTAGGTTGAGGACTACCTGTGGTAAGAAAAGCACAATTACATATGTAGAAATGGTTCATTCAGATCCCATGAATAGACCAAAGAAACATTAAGAACCTACCAGGGCATATGTATAAACTGTTATGACATGGAGACAGAACAAATAATGGCATCATAAAATAGATGCAAAACTTTAAAGAGTCACAATGGGAAGAATTATGGAACAAATCTTTAAAATTTATCTCAAGTTATAACTTGGGGGGGGGGGGAATTGGTATAAAATTTTTATAGATAGTATACAACTCCATCAATAATTGCCAAAATTGACAAATCATATCATATTAAATGCTAGAAATACCATGAGACAGAAGTAACATTTTATCATATGAGGTGGACATAAACTCAAAAGCACTGGAAAGAAATGCAGGTAGTCCTTGGTTAACCATCACTCATTCGGCAACTGTTCGAAGTTACGATGGTGCTGAACAAGTACTTACAACTGGTCCTCCAAGTTCCAGCTGTCCCAGCACTCCTGCAGTCATGTGATCATGATCTAGGCTCTTGGGAACTGGCTTGCACTTATAGTTGCAGAGTCTTGCAGTCACATGATCACTATTTGCAACGTTTTCTGCCAGCTTCCCCATTGACTTTCCTTGTGGGAAGCTGGCAGGGAAGGTTGCAAGTGACGTGGGTAAGTCTTCCCTATCCTGCAGCAGTCACCCCAAGCCCCGCCATGCTCACAGCCCCTTGCACGACTTTTCTGCACCCGGCAGCAGCCACTTTGCTGCCCACCAGCCTGCTTGCAAGCTGCCTGGGACTTGCAACTTCCTGCCAGCTTCCCCAAAGACTTTGCTTGTTGGAAGCCACCAGGAAGTTGCAAAGAGGTCCTTGTTTAATGACCCACAATCCTCACTTAATGATGGCAATGGGGAGTGCCAGAGATTGCAGTTGCTAAGCGATGTGGTCATGTAAAGTCACACTTTACGACTGCATTGCTTAGCGACAGAAATTCTGGTCCCGATTACCATTGTTAGCTGAGGATTACCTGTATTCAGAGAATTTTAGAGAGTGAAACCACAATTTTTACTAAGGCTAATTCCAAAACATTAACAAAAAGTATCACCATTTACTAAGATACATGTTCATATCCGCGAGGATAAATTTAGCACAGCTTTGGAAAAGAGATACATTACTGATAATATCACACTGGAGAATGTGCAGTAATGGCAAAATTAACAGCATATATTCATAACATAAATTTAACCAAATTTAAGCCAGAATAGCTTCTGTATCTAATATATATTATGCAGCAAGGCAAACATAAAACAGATTACATGTAAAAAAGAACAGATTGTAAAATTAACTGGGGTTAGCAATTGGTCGGCTGCATATTTTTCATATGACATAGCAGAATTTAGCTTTATTTAGGGTAACAGAATCATGGATATCTGAGACTAAAAACTGTAAGTAAAATTGTTCAGAATGTTCAGGAAATTTGCTTAGAGGTAGGGTGATCCATTCTGGCCACGTGCCTGCATAAAACGGGCATTAAAATGAGTTTAAAAGTTTCGATAGCTCACACGTTAGCCCAGATGGGATGCCTTTGTATCTCCCTTCTAAAACTGCAGTAGGAAGGGCATCAAATCAAGCTTATTAGAAATAATTCTAAGAAGTTTTAAATGTAAAAATGAAGATCCCATTTTGATTTAAGGCAGTTTCAACCAACGAAAATATTTTTTTTCCTAGAAAATCTTCTTTGGCATTTTATAAAGTAACAAAACACAAGCAAAAATGGCTTTGAGACTTCTGATAGGGATCTATTGCTATCTTTTGTGCACCATCACATTCTGTTTGGATTTCAGATATCAGATAAATTTCTAAAATAGTCTCCTCAATCCAATGCCCTCCTGGTATGTTAAGACTTAGATTTCCCAGTTAATAAGGTCAGTAGAATTCTTGGAGCTGTTGTGGTAGTACCTCTAGAGGGCAACAGGTTGGGGAATATTACAGGTAGTCCTTGCTTACTGAGTGCCTTGTTTAACAACCATTCAAAGTTATGACTGTGTAAAAAAAAAAAAAGCTTTGCAACCAATCCTTGCATTTATGACCATTGCAGCATCCTCCGGTCACTTAATTGCCATTTGTGTGCTTCACAACTGCCTTGCAACAAGCAGAGTTAATAAAGAAGGGGGAAGTAAAATTGTAAGTCATGGTCACGTGATGTTTTGCTTAACGACCAAAGGGGAATTGAGGTTGTAAGCCCGTCGTAGTCACATGATGTTTCACTTAGCAATGATGGTCCTTAGTGAGAGAGTTGCTGGTCCCAATTGTGCTTGGTAAGTGAGGACTACCTGTATTAATAGTTTCAGTCCTTATTTCTCCAGAGGCTATTTCTGAATCTTTCATGTTCAGAAAGCGGCCTGCCTGAGAAATCTTACTTAGCTTTTTCTATTAAGCAATTGAATATTTTTTTAATGTACAGCTATGTGCAAAGAAGAGGACACATATGTTGAAGAATACTATTAAAAGTCCTTGTGTGTATGTATGCCAACACATCTACAAAGGGCATTGTTTTATCTCCATCTGTCTTGATATTGTATTGCTGCAAGAGTACCTGGAAGTTATCTTTATGCAGCATGACAAACAATGCTTATCATGCCTAATTTCAAAGAAATTATTTAATTCCAAGGTTTTATTTTGGGATATAATATAGTTTGAACTGTGAATTTAGGATGTGTAGCTGATACAGAGAGAGAAAGTATGCCATTTTGCCAACAGTAACTGTCATGTCTTTGTGTACAAAATTTGGCACATGATGGAAACAGTGACTGTATAATACATGAGATATTTCCCAGATGAGAACATATAGTTACAGCATTGGTATCATCCAAATCTGGACAATGCCTTTCTGTGTATTAATACCACACTGTGACAATATGTTCTTCATATACCAGAATAGGGACTCTTCCTGAAGTGACATTGCAGGGTAATAACCAAGAAATCTTTCATCCAGAATGCTCTGTCAATAACTTCCGAAGATAATTCCCATTTAATCCCTGATAAAATAAGACTGACTTTGAGTGTTTTGCCCTGTGGCTCAGGTAGTTCTTAGACCAACATTTCATGCTGGCATGAAGCTAAATGTTAGAGCAACAAGCTCTTGGCATGTACTGCCATAGAATAAACTTTTAAAGGACATTGGGGTCACTTGCCTGCCCATTCCATCTTGATTGTAAGGACCACTGAAATGGAAGTCCTCATTAAATCAATAGCCTTTGCATTTGATTCCTGTCTATTTGGAATCAAAATGCCTTTTGATTCTGTGTTCAAAGATTTAGAATATTATCAAGAGATGAAAAACATGTCAGAAAAAAACCTTTTGCAGACTATTTTAACCACCAATTTGACCAACAGTACAAATTAAGCTACAGTGCTTGTTTAGATGAAAACAAGGCCTCTTGAAACTGCACTAAAACAATCCTGTTCCCAGATACCAGGGAGTTAATTTCACTGAAACTCAACTGGATTAATTTATGGGTAGACATACATAGGATTGTGCAATTACGCTGTAACTGTCTAGATTAAATGCCATAGGACTTACTTTGGAAGTTATGAGTAAAATGATATGGCCAGATTGCATTATGCCTCCCTAATTGCTTATTTTTAAGCCATCTCAGATCTAATGTGTTGTAGACAGCATCAATCACATTAGTGGATGCATTTGGACCAAAACAAGTGGTAGTATCCTCCCAAATTACTTTCCAGTTTGTAAGAGGCAAGAGAAATGAATTCCAAAGAAAATGCCGTTTCAATTACATTGGAAATGAATATGTGTCATAGAACTTATAGTTTTATATAGACTATATATAATAGTCTTACATAGACTATTGCAATGTGCTCTACATGGAGCTACCCCTGAAGAGTATCTGGAAGCTACAGCTGGTTCAAAATGCAGCCAGGCAGGCAATTTTGGGTGCCCCAAAGATGGCACATCTTACATCTTTGCTGCACGAGCTGCATTGGGTGCCAGTTTGCTTCCGGGCCCAATTCAAGGTGTTGGTTATCACCTTTAAAGCTCTATGTAGCATGGGACTGGTTACCTGAGGGACCCTCTCACCCCCATTATATCAACCCGTCCCACCCAGTCAAGCAGAGGGGGTATGCTGCGGACCCCATTGACAAAAGAATGTCGACTGGCGGGGCCCAAGAGGAGACCCTTCTCTGCCGTGGCCACCGTCCTATGGAATACCCTCCCCCCAGAGGTGAGGCAGGCCCCTACTCTCTTGACTTTCCGGAAAGCAGTTAAGACCTGGCTCTGCCTACTTGCATGGGTCAAGAAAAGGGGCAACCAACCCTGGGGTTGGCTAGCACCTTGAAGATGCTCCCTGTATGTTAACACCTTTTCTATTAGCAGCACGGTGGAAGATATTATTATTTATGGATGTATTTGGTTTTATTGTATTTTATACTATTTTTATTGTATTTTAATTAATATTTATTTGTTGTTCTTATTGTAAACCGCCCAGAGTCACTTTCTTGTGAGATGGGCGGTGTCGAAATTTGAAATATAAATAAATAACTAAATAAGCAAGCAAGCAAGCTTTCAAAGCCATGACTAGTTGGAAAATGATCCAGGGCCTTTTCAACTGCAGAATCCAAGTTGCAGAACACCCTTCCTGCTGAAGTTTGGACCTCCCTTTTAAGCTTTAGGCACATTATTAAGACCTTTTCATTTTGCTAAACTTTATCTCATATAGAGCAAAAAAATTATACATGATAAATTATGATGAATTGTTTTGTGCTATTATTATCAATACTGCTTGTATTAATTTAAATTGTGGTCACTATGTTTCATACAATATATGCCCTTCAGGTTTATTTAAAAGATACAAGTTTATATATATATATTTTTTTTAATGGAAAATTTAATAACCCCCTGAAAGCAGCCTGATAAAACTATAGTAAAACCAAGATACATTGGTTTATGTGAGCCACTGAGAGTAATTTTTCATTGTGGTGGCATACAAATATCTTTAATAAATAAATATATTTATCTATGTATTTCTGTTTCTATATATTAAAAATATACATAATTTGAAACTAAAGCAGCTGTAGTATGTACATGGAGAGGTTAGTTAGCTAGGTACCTTCATGTTGGGTTTCACTTCTGGTGACTGCATGGACAAATGTGTACCATCTCAGTCTGTCATTTACCAATAGACTGTAGCTCTTCCAAGGACAGTCTTGAAATCTCTTTTATACCATCAACCTACCTTGTCCATTGTGTTCTATCAAACTTGCCAAGCATAATCATTTTTTTTTCTAGTCCATCATCTGTTTATATCACGTGACTTCTACTTGTTGATCATCATGTCAAGAGAACAGTCACTTTTAATTTGATCTGGGATTGATTTATAGATTCTTCTTGAGTTCCATGGTTTTTTAAGCAACCGTCTCTAGATCTATAATTTCAAGGCATCTATCATCAGACTGTTGTTCTTTCTCAGGGACCATCCTTCATAGCCATACTTTACATTAGAAAAGCCATTGCTTTGATGCTTTTGATCTTTGTTGCCATAAAATATCTTTATCCTTCACGGTCTTAAGTTTTTCATTGTCTTCCTTCCTAGGATCAGTGTCGTCTTTACTTCTTCAGCACACCTTTTTTATCCATGCTTAAACCCAAGAAAAGAAAACTATCTACCACCTTCATTTCTTCAGTATTACAGTACTTATAAGTTAATGAGACATGTTGACATTACCTTTGTCTTCTTAATATTTGATACTAATCTAGATTTTTCACTCTTTATTTTTAATTCCATAATCAACTTTTAAAAGTTGTTACTTTTGGCTCACAAAACACTGTTACCAGTATATCTCACAGTGTTAGTGTTTCAGCCTCCTATTTTGATTCTAGCTGTCATCTCTTCTAGTCCTGCCAATACAATATATTCCCTCTATGTTAAATAGATAGAGGGGCAATATGTATCCTTGTCTCACTTCCTTTCCTATTTTATATATGATAGTCCTTCGGGTTCAAAGAAGACATGCTGTTGTACACCTCTGTGGACACAGAGGTGGCTCTGCAATCCCAGTCTGGAAGTCCAGAGTAGCACAAAGGGGGCACTGGAAGTCTATTGTTGTCATAACCATGGGTGTTATTCTGTGATGCCGCTCACAGTTTTCTATCAGTTTTTGGCAGCGTTCATCTTCAAAGCTGGTGGAGGCTTCATAGCACAGGGCTTGCCAGCAGGTTCTGTCAGCAGCTGCAGCTTCTAGTTCCCTTGGCTGGATGTCACAGTGGTGTAGGGTTTCTTTCACAATGTCTTTTGTACGCTGTGTAGTGTACTGGAGGTATCTTCTTAGACCCCAGTACACTATAGAGCTTTTGCTAAACCACAGCTCTGTTGACTTTCAGCTTTGTGGAGATACGGATGTTGTGTTGATTGAGCACTCTAGTACGCAGCTGTCCCAGTGCCTGGCTGACCTTGCAGATCCTGGAGTCCATCTCTTTGTCCAAAGACCCATTGCTCAAGATGATGCTTCCCAAGTATTTGAAACTGTTTATATTTGTCAGCTGGATGTTGTCAACAGTGATTTTTGGTTCTATGGGGTTGGTATTTAGCACAGGCTGGTAAACTACTTCAGTCTTGTCCTGTCTGTCAGGCCAAAGAGCATAGCAGCATCTGAGAATTTGTTCAGCATCAACTCTCTGATGATCCAGAGAGCCTGCCTGTTAACACTGTCAAATGCCTTTGCCAGGTTAATGAAGACAGAGTAAAGAGGTTTGTTCTGCTTGATACACTCTCCTGGACTTGCCTCATGGCAAATCTGTCTGCTGTACTTTTCTCCAATTTCAGTTCTTACACTTGCTTCTCATTGTTTGTCAAGTTTCCATAAAAAAAATAATGTGGTCTGGCACATTAGCTTACATATATTCCACATTTTCGAATTCTCCACATAATCAGATTCCTCTCTTTCTTTCTAAGATCTTGTCAAATTTCACTTACCTGAGGAATAAGTATAGTGCTAAAGAAATTTATGCATTATCTTGAATCTCTTTCATAAGTATACGTATACTGTATACTTCAGTCTGAGACTACATAACTCTTATTCCATATTTGTTGACATAGTGCTGTAATTGCTTCTTTTGTAGCTTTAAACAGTTAATTGGGTATTTCATTTGCATCTGGTGCTTTCCTATTTGACAGCTAGTATATTGATGTATATTAGATATACTTGAGTATCTGCAAACGCTTCTGTCTACAAAGGTTCTTCTCATGGTGGGGTTAATGTATTGTTATTTATTTATTTATTACATTTATAATCCACCTTTCCAGAATCTGAAGCTTCACCCTCATCTTTTATTTTATCATCACAATACCTCTATAAGTTTAGTAAGGCTATACTTGGCCTAAAATCTCTAAGGAATTTCATGTCTGACTATGAAATATGAAACTAATTTCGTATTTCATGTCTGACTATGAAACTGACTAATTTCATGCTTGAAAATATATCTCCTTGATCTTAGTCTAATACTCTTACACACTAATTTTCTACTCTTTCTTGTCTACTCTCCACTAAGAAATCATTACCTTTTGAAACTGATTCACATCTTGTAAATGAAACAGCCAGTTGTTTCTAAAATGAGAAAAAGCTCCAAAGTGGTGAATTCTTTAAATGTTGAGAAACCCAAAGGAGCAAGACAGGAAGCTGCTCAAAATAATGTATGACAGTCTTCAACTGGTTTCATTTCATTTCTGTGGCTATTTGTTATGAAAGCTTTGGAAATATAGACAAACAGTTGAACAGAAATCCCTTCATGGTTTTTCAGAAATACCTAAAGTACTCTTGTCCATATGTTGAAGTTTCATATGGTTTGGTCTTGTTTTATTATCTTTATATTTTGGAACAACATTAGTAGGATTGCTAATGTATCTTTGGACCACTTGTGTGGTAAAGATGCATATTTTTTGTGGCTATATTTCCAGTATGCTGAATCTATCAAGAAATGTATATGTTTTCAGACATGGGAGTTACCTAAAAGAATCAATGGATATATGTTGCTTGTGAAGATATGATTTGGGATGGGTGAGTGTTGGTGTTGTTTTGCTCATAACAATTTGCCAGGACCCTTTTTCTTTCTTTTAAAATAATTGTTAAAGTTATATTGCCACCTCTGCTTTATGTATGTATACTTCCTTTTGCTAACTAGTTCAGTATAATAAAATAAATAAAACAATCAAAGTAGCCTGGTCAAATTCTGCCATTATTTCCTACACATATGCAAGTACCAGAATTGTACATTTCACATAATCATCAGGGTAGCTCAGGCTACATTTTGTACGCAGTTTTGGCATTTGCATTTCTCACTGACCATATCTGAGAAAACAGGACATCATGAAATAGGTGTGCCAGTAAAAGGGTATATACATATCAATCTTTGAACAATCCTATTTCCTTTACAGGGCAAACTTTACAGTTATCAAATATAATTATATTAAGAAGTGCAGTTGATAGCACTCACTAAATGCAATGGGATTTGAATTAAATTAATTTAACTTTCCTGTTTTGTTTCAGTAGTCAAAATGGTCACTAGCAGTTACATTGTTACAGTGGTTGTTACAATTCATTATTTTTGACTGCAGTAAAATCAAATAATCCCTGTTAGGATTTCTTTTAAAATACATTGTAGGAGGACAGCCATGTTAGTCTATGGTGGCAAAAAATCAGGAGTCTGGCAGTCCCTTTTTCAACTAACAAATTTATTAAAAAGCATAAACTTTTGTGACTCCAGCTGACTTCATCAGATTTAAAATACAGTGATGGTTGATGTTGCACCACATGGTGGGGCTATGTTATCACATTTTTAGGGGTTGTGTGAGTTGCCTCCATATAATCTTGGCACCTTTTCCAAATATATGGAGTAAATGGTGTAGTTTATTTAGGGTTATTTGTTTAGATATATTAATAGATTAATAAGCTTTCTTTACTGGGATCTGAGGTCAACTTGTTCTTCCGTTTCCAGGCAGGTTTACTCTCCAGTGCCCTTCCTGATGTGGTTGCTTCAGTTACCTGACAGCAATTCTGCCAGTGGGGCCTCTCTTGCATTCAAGGTTGAAACTGGAGGGAGGAATCTCAGATTAATCCACAGCAGGGGTAAGGTCTTATGGCTCAACCCCATGAAAGGAAGTCCAACATCAAACCCAGAAGAAGGCAATGGCAAACTACCTCTGTATTGTTGCCAAAAAAACGGGATGAACATGGCTGTAACCTTTAAATTTAGGTACAAGATTAGAAGACATTCCTAACTACTAGGGAATAGCACAGAAATTTACCAGTATATCTGGAATGATGGTGTGATGGCTACACCAAAGCCATAAGGAAATCTGGTGGTGTCAGTGCTGAAAGAAATAGACAATCGCAAGCAGTTGAGCCCAACTTGATGTCACCTAACTAACTTTTCAGTGATTCCAGTGTTGTTTCAGAAGTCTGTTTTCTGCTTCTCCATGCTTCTGGTGGGTTATCTGGCTTCTTTAATATAGGTCACATATATATTCTACCAAATGTTCATTAGTACTTTAAAAAAATGATCAGTTTAAAAAATATTTGGTTCCAAAGAGTGGGGAGGAAGGATGCTAGTCAGCATATTGAATTGCAGGATCTGCTTCAGATGCTAAATTTGCAATCAGTTGCCTCATTTACCAATTTCCTGTCTGTTTTATCCAATGCAATTAATTAGATGGGTCTGTTAGAAAATGTAGAGGTCAAGCTTAATTACAAAGCATAACAGGCTGCTTTATTGGAGTATAGCAGGAAATGGAGTATTTTACTTGGCAGTGAATAAAATCAGAGGAGAAAAAAGTGAAATAAGACTTGATTTAGTTGATTACCTCCTTCTCTTATATAATGTAGGGCCTAGGCTGTAGGTTACAGCCTATCCTGTGACAGCATCAAATGTTTCTATTTTACATTGGAAGTATGATAAGAGCCAGTTTGGTCTAGTGCTTAAGGCCCCAGGCTAGAAACCAGGAGACTGTGAGTTCTAGTCCCGCCTTAGTCATGAAAGCCGGCTGGGTGACTTTGGGCCAGTCTTTCTCTCTTAGCCCATGTCGTCAGGCTCGGGCAACAAGCCGGTTGGTAAATTCCTGTCACAACCAATGGATCAACATTTGGTTAATCCGAAAAAGCAAACCCTGCACCTGTGGGAAAATGCTTGGAAGGAAAAAAAAATATGGGTAAGCACATTTAGGGCTCAGGTGACACTTTTGTAATAATAGCCAACTAATTTAGGACAGTGATGATTTTATTTATTTTGCTTATTTAAAAACTCAACTTATCAAATATACCTAAAGCACAGTAGAAAGAATCCAAATTACAGAATCGAATTTCATGTAAGAAAGGAAAAGCAAGGTCAAACAAAGCACCACTGAAGCAGGGATAAAACTCAAAGCCAGTAAAATTAAAATGTCTTAATAGGCTGAAGTTCAACTGAGAGGAAGTTGACTGAGCCTCTGTAGGATTGGAATTCCATAAACGGAAGGTACCAAAAAGGCCCTCCCTTGTACTATGATCTGGTGCATCTCCAGAGCAGAGCAATGACAGATGCAGGATATATAGACACAGGAATGCAGGGAAGATGGCAAGATCTCAAATTACTTTGGGTTTAGCAGCAAAACACTGGATGTACAATTTTTAAAAAAAATGGGATATGAAACAAAAAAGAGAAACAACATTTTATATCTCACTTTTTAAAGCATTGAACTTTGACCACATGGAATAATATTGATCAGTCTTTGCATTTTGTCAATAAAGAGCCATAGTGGTTCTTTATTATTGATGAATTCCAAATTTTGATACACAGCTCAAAATCACATTCACACCTTCAGACTATATTACTCTTCCCAAAACTATAGTAGCAAATTTACAGATAAACCAAAATGGAGCAATAGTGGGACAAGGACAACATATATAAGTGTTCACTCTGTCATTTTACACTTCCAGCATAATGAAGTTGACAGCCAATTCCTTTGAAACATCTTTCTGAGATGTCCAATAAATATGAAAAAGTGTTCAAATAATCTCATTTTAAAAATTATGTGAAACTTAATGTTCTTTAAAACCCTTAAACATTTATTTGTTTATTGGGCATTTTAACTCTTTATAACAAAATTCTTGTAAGAGCTGACACTCTTTAATTATGTAGATTTGATAAGTAATCACACTATCTGAGCCTTTTATAAAACCAGATTGCACTCAAAGGTAATAACATCTATAGTCTACGTGCTGGGCGTTTTAAGTGTATTCAAACAGAAACTGGATTCCAGAGCAGGTGGTTTAAAATTAATGTGATTAGAAAACCAGTAATGTGATTAGAAAGAAAATAGTCTGGATACACATTCTGTGCCTGCAAAACCTTCTGAATATTAGTGCACTGCTAATCAGCCTATTAGTATGATGGAAAATAATGGGGAACAGGAAAGAGATAAGAAAATCTGTAGATTTGTGAAGTTCTATTTCACATTCGCAGTCCATTTTGTAGTTGAAGTCCTAGTCCAAGTTCTTTACCAATATCCCAAATGCATTAGAAATTATTAAGATAAAAGCTGAAGATGATAAACTAAATGATTTGGTAACTTTTCAGTGGAGCCTAAACTACAGTCAATATTTCTATGTCAACATCCTATGAACATCCTAACATATGAAGCTGTCAATCTGTTACTTCAAGTTCTCAAAACTGTTAGCTCCAGTTTTGAGAACTTACTCTAAACCCAGTTCTGTGAGACTTCAAATGTGAAATTTCTGTCTTAACTCCT
The DNA here is from genome assembly GCA_030867105.1 of Liasis olivaceus. NCBI lineage: Eukaryota > Metazoa > Chordata > Lepidosauria > Squamata > Pythonidae > Liasis > Liasis olivaceus. The sequence goes on from CM061351.1 coordinate 66,989,594, forward strand.
TGTTTTGTGCTAAACAGAATGCTGATCAGAGGGTTCCAGAGTCTACTGTTCAATGCAGTAAGAAGACTGTAATGGATGTTCACCTTTTCATTCATTTTATTTGGTATCAATGCAGGAAATTACACTTGGAAAGAATGTTTAATGTTCCATTTAAAATATACTAATATTCCTTTTTTATTGTATGTAAATGCCATTTTAGCAGAAAAGACAACATGTACATATATGAAATAAGTAAACAAATATTTTTAAAAGCTAAAATAGGTAATTGAGTGACTTCTGCTAGATCGTTTCTTGCTAAAAGTCCTACTAAAAGGTTCTCTTTTGGTAAGTTGTCTGTCTCTCTCTCTCTCACCACTGGACCTGTTCCACACAACTAGGACAACCTGGTTGTTGCAGCAGTTGTTGCCTTCAGCTGGTATTTACTGCTGTAGCCTCCCCCCATCCTGAGTTATAGGTGCAAGGCCAAAAGAAGGAAAATGGCTGCTCCACCTGCTGTTTGATAAAGGATAGGACAACATAGGCCCAGTATCTTGGTCGTCAATCAGAAGTGGCCTAGGCATTCACAGGTATACTACCAGATTACAACTCTCCACCAAAGCTGTAAACTAACACCACTAATGTCTGTTTAAAGTAGAATTTAGGTTCTTAGAAACACACAAGAGCAGAGAAAATACAGATGAGTGTTAGGCTCAGAGAAAAAGAATTAGGATTCAAAGAGCACCTGGGGGGGGGGGGGTAGAGTAGGTAGGCCATAAAAAATGGAGGTTAAGCCAGAGTGAAAGAATAGCTTTGAAAGAAATTGGGCAAGGCATGAGTACATCCAGAATAAAATTTAAAAAACCAAGATGCACTTCTGATTGAAAGGAAGAAAGTGCTTTGGTGTGCACATGGACACACAAATAGCAACTGCTGGCACCTCCTTAAAACAAACACGTTTTCTCAGGTTTACACAGAGACAGCTGTACAATGCTGGTAGAAGATGCAGCTGCTTTAAAAAGTTATTAATAGGTGCTACATGGCTGCTGCCCACTAGGAAAAGACATAGCGGCTTTAAGGGAGTTGCTGATAAGTGCTATGTGAGCTCCCCACACTCTTGGAAGCACCTTTGACTCTGCAGCACCACACATCCCTACTAATTATTGCATCTAGAAATCTGGGTATGCTAGATTCTTCCCTGAGCCCTAGAAAATTTCATCCTACAACCTGGGGAGCGACTAAATTCTTCCCTTCCCTTCAGTCACCTGCTGAAAATTCAAAGAACAAAAGCCTCCAGAAAAGTCCTCTCTTGCTTTGTAAATCCTTTTACGGGGAGGAGAATAACCTAACTGACCCTTCTAGGGGCTTCTTTACCAGAGGTAGAAGGTATTAATTTACAGATTAATTGCATACTGTATGTGTTCTCATTTAAAGAATATCTCTAGAAGCTTGCTTTGTGAGAAGTGACCACTGCATAAGTTAATGAAGCATTCCATTTCTTACAACTGCAAAAACGCCCAGTAAAATGATCAAAGCAACAGGAGTTACGGGAATAAGGTTTTCATTAAAGGTGGGTGATTGAAGTCATCCTGTACTCTCTTCCTCTCTTTACTATTTGGAGTAAAATAAATTCACAAAGCAATGAAAGTTACAATACATATATTAACAGTAACTTTAATTTGTATCCCCAGGCTATGGCATTCATCTTTCAGTATGATAGAATTTGGCTTCAGTTAGTGCAGAAGTTCAGCACACAGTGTTACTTGCATTCACAAGCAAAAGAGTATTTACTACAACATAAGTAACACTTTTTATGTTCTGGTAAATTCTCCCAAGTGGCAAGCAAAGCTGTCACATATCTTTTTGGAAAGTGATTCCTGAAAGGTCTTCTGGCTTTTTCCACATACTTTTACAAATTTCTCAGATGGGGACCTATCATCAGTTACAGTGTCTGCAAGGGGATATTTTCAGTCCCTGGTCTTCAAATACATCCCAACATAACTCTGATTGTATATGAAACAAATGCATCATTGTTTAATTTTTTTTAAAAGGAGAGCAGATGGCATTAAATGTTAATGGACATTGCATACCAGTCATACCACTTAGCAGTTTCTCAGCTGTTGATCTTTGACAGGCAGAAGCATCTGGTTTCTAAAAATACTTGCCAGAACACGCACTATCTTCCCAGTAGGAGACAGTAAACTGAATGTTGTAGCTATTGCATGCACATTTTTTTTTCAAGAATAATAGAATTTTACTCATGGTTCCATGAAGCCAACCCTGATAGTGTGTGGCCAACATTTTTCCTCTCCGCAAAGGCACTTTGATGAGCTTAAAAAAGCCTTTCTTATTCCCTATGGAAGTAGGATGCTAATTGGGAGGTCCTGAGACTGCCCATTTATAGGATTGGTTCTCTGAAAGTTGGGAAGTCTTTAAAGAGCAGGAGTGATACAAAATCTGAGTCATTTGGAACCTTCCTGTATTAAAAGCTTGGATGTCTTGGTATAGTAAGAGGAGACATGGAGACAGTTGAAGTGTTCAGTCCAGAAGGCAAAGGTAGGGGGCTGAAGGCAGCAAAAGAATTTTGGGCTGGAGATGTAATTTTTGCAGAGCGAGCCTATGCTGCGGTGGTATTTGACAGGTAAGCAGGGAAAATTAATATGTGCATTGTTAGGAAGCCAGAGGGGAATGTAAGAAGGAGATGGTACAAAAGAGATGTAATTCATCACACCCTAATCAGGGAGAACCTTATGACTCCTTGTCTAACTCATAGATGAGAAAATAGGAGCACTTGAGAAAGAGACTTCCCAGACAGAGCTAGTTTTCTTGAGCAGTGGTGAGACGGAAGATTCCTCTTTTCGTCTCTGCCTTGAAGCTGTTGGGTGATCTTTAGAAAATCACTGCCTTTCAGGCTCAGACACCCCCCTCCCCCCAGTCATGCAATGTCAGCATAATATGGTCAGGATATATGTAGAAGAACATTTAACAACTTAGGGGTGCTACACGAGTGTTTAATATGTATTAGTTATCATCGCAGTCAACTGCCAGCTATCTGGTATATCAAGAGGCTCATACCGGCAGTGCTTCACTGAGGCTATCAAATATTACCTATTACTCAGATATTATTAATCCAAAATTATGAGAATAAGATTCATGAAACATTTTCCCCACTGGCTTCCCTCCATGTCCCTTTTTCTCTACAATTCAAAGGATGCTTTAAATCCCTGGGTTTTTTAAAATATATATGCTTAGATTTGAATAAAATCTCAGGTTGAATCTCCCAGAATTACTGGATGACTCTCACTCCTTCATATATCATGTATGCATGGGCAATGTGGGTGGAAAGAGCCTGCAGTTGTAGGACAGTACCTCTGTGGCTTCCCCTGTTTTATAATCCGTAAGTGAATATGGATCTATGAGATAGGGAAGCCTGTTTACCTAGATTGCTTTGTTCACAGATTTTTGCAGGTCCTGGAGCCCTGCACAATCAGCAGTCTGGAAAAATATGCTGGCCTTGTCTTGCCTGCTTTTGGATGTGGCCAGTGCTGGACAAGTCATGTGTCCCTGAAGTGGGAGTAGGGAAGCCCTCCTTTTCTACCCATATTGCTTCTTCATACTAACAATACCCAAAAGAGGTAATTGATTTTTCATAGGGAACATATACTGAACTGTAAAAAAACAAAATGATGTGGGACCAACAACATTGACTTCACCACTAACTCAGGCCACCACGCATTAAGGCACTAAATGCTTCTTTAATCCCTTCCTTCCAAGTGTGAATAGTAACAGAGGCTTTATCAATGTTCTGCTTGAGTCTTGGTGCTATATTTAGGCATGCTGTTTTGCTCCTTTAGTTCAGCCTCCTGAATCTCCCTGCACCTTTTCCCTTAGGCTGGGGATGGGAAGCAGTGTACATGACTTCCTCAGCTTTGGAATCACTGCTTGTAGGTAAGCTAGCTTCACCCACCACCATCACTGTACACTGTTGCTATTCTCCCCAGACGAGAGGACTCTGGATGTTCATTGGAACATTTTCTTCACACATATAGCCAGTGAAGGAATGCTCCTACGCACTATTCCTCCCATACATTCAATGTGTGAAAGGCTTTATGTGCAACCTCCATTTGAGAAAGCCTACTGGAGACCTGAGTGAAAAGCTTGCCACAATGTGGTTATATAACCAACTTAGTAAAACCTATTTATTCAAAGAAGCCTGGAATATGTTCGCTTATTGTATAGCTCTTCCCTGGTAAAAGAAGTTCTTCCTTTGTACACCTTATCTTCCAAGTACTGTTCACTAGCGATACAGAAGAGAACTTCATTCTACTTCACATACGCATGCCTATGTGTGTAGATATATGGATAGGTGTCTTTTATCAGTGAATGGTTCTTGCATTCCCTTCCCAATGTTATCTTGGCCTCCCTCTAAATGGGTGTGTGCCCTTTATTCACAAGTCCAAATCGCTATGATGCTGTACATAGCAGTGCATGACTCTGGGATCAGGGGTTACGCCAGAGTCAAATGAAAATGGGAGCTGATGATGATGGTTGGGTGTTACTTGGAAGGTGCAGCAGAGACTGAAATGGTTATTGAAACAATATTTTATATTTCAAAGAAGAAACTAAATAGTAGTGCCAGAAGTTAAACTCACCCTTTTTTTCCCCAGATACCACTCTTTGAGAAAAGAATTATTTGGTCTACAGACTACAGAAGGACTATAGAAAGCATGTCATTGATGCCATCAAATTGCTTGAGTGGATAGGGCCAGAATTCCAGTATTACTGTTTTTGGGAAGGCAGCAGAGAGCAGTTTAATTGATGAAATGGACGACTTAATCTTTGCAGAGTAGCCTGTAGAAATACAGTGTCTGGAGGTTAGGGTTTGGGCCAAAAGAAGCTTTGACTGAATCCCAGCATAAAGGATTTGTGTTTGTCCAGAGATATCTTGGCTCATTAAATGACTGCTCTGAACAGGGGTCATCTCCCCTCTGAAGGAAAAGGTCCACAACTTGGGGTTCTCCAGGGCTCATGGCAATGACTGGAACAGTAAATGGAAACCATGGCCAGGGGCTCCTTTGCCCACCATAGGCTGCTGCACCAGTTGCAGACCTACCTGAACCATGAAGCCCTGATGACAGTAACTCGTGTCCTCATTACCACACATCTAGATCACTGTAGTGCACTATACATGACAATAAACTTTGAAGATAACTTTCAAACTGCAGCTGGTTCAAAATAGTGGTTACTAGGATATTGTTGAGCGAGAGTCATTACTGTTGTATAACATCAATTTTCTGGTCACTGTTCAGAAATAGCAGGGCTGGTGAAACAACTTAAACCCAGGAAAGTCCCGGGCAATGATTTTATTACAGCTGAGGTCGTTAGTGGTAATCTGGAATGGTGGACCCCAATGTTAGCATACCTGTTCACTTGTATAGGCACTACTGCACAGATTCCAAGGGAGTGGAGCTTAGCTATTATAGTGCCTATACACAAAAAAGGAAATCATGATTTATCTCCCAGTTATCAACCCATAAGTCTTTTAAACATCATTAGCGAATGTTATGCTAAACAACTTTATAATAAGTTTGCAGACTGAGTTGAGTCAGAATTTATATTAGCTGATGAGTTGGCAGATTTTAGAGCCACATGTTCAATCACAGACAACACTCTAATGTTACAGCATTTAGTGGAAAAATACTAAATGCTCAAGCTGGTCCACACTACTGTATAGGCTGCCTTCATTGAATTTAGGTTTTCATTTGACTCTATCTCTAGATCAAGGATGCAGTGCAGACTTAAAAACTCCACTGTAAATAGATCCTTGTTCCTGTTGAGTAAATTGTATGAACATTCTAAATTAAAAATTCATTGCGATATGCAGGGAAATTACACCAGAGAAATCTCTATCTACAGAGGAGTTAAGCAGGGCTGCATCCTATCACCTTTGTTATTTAATCTGAATATTAATTCTATAATAATTAACTTAAACAGCCTCCCATGCCACAGTCCAAAACTAGCTGATAAACACATTGCAATACTGTACTTTTGTATGCAAATGATGTAGTACTGCTATCTTATACACCAATTGGTTTAAAGCGAACTCTGTGCACTTTAGCTGAATATTGTCAAGATGAATCATTGGAGATAAATTATTCTGAACTAAAAACTTGGTGTTTGCTAAATGCCCTAGAGTACATGCTTGGCAGCTAAATGGGCAGCTGATTGAACAAGTTAAAATCTTTAAATATTTGGGGATAGTATTTCACTCCTCCAGGGCCTATCAGGATTATATTGTTCAAAATGCCCCAAAATCAGCTACAGTCCTGAAATCTTTCCATTGTTCCAGAGGGGCACTATTTAAACCAGCTGTCTTTAAAATTTCCCCAGCAAACGTTTGAGCACATGCTTTATTTGGGGTACATCTAGGACTGTTGTGCCTTTCTTGAGAGAGTACAAGCTAAATTTTTAAGGTCTATTTTTCAGGAGCACGAAGGGTGCTCAACATATCCTTCACTGTGAGACAGGTGTGAGTTGAGATCAGTATATGGCTGTGTATATTTTCACACTGGCTAATGTTAACGTTCTTTCCCATGGGCCTGAGGCCCCTAATTCTTGTGGATAATTATGAATCAGCTTGGAGAAGAGCAATTCATGAAAAATTACAGAGTTATGGCCTCTTAAGGGAGATGTTACTGATAATGGGTTACAAAAAGTTGGAGAATAGTTTAAAACAATTTGTGTTTGATGTAGGCAGGCAATTAGATTTGTCAGCTCTTCCTAGAGATGTGTTTTTGAGTAGCCAATCTCCTTATTTTAGACCAACAAGTTATCTAAACCGGATAACTATCCCCAAATTTAGGACAGCATTAACCTGAGCACATTTTAATGCACTCCCCATAGCTGTTCTTGATAGAAAGCTTAGGAAAATCACCTATTCTTCAAGACTTTGTCCTTGTGGTGATATGACACATGTATTACTTTATTGTTCATTCTATAAAGATGCACAATTACAATTTATAACCACTTTATTAACTACATTTCCAGGTCAATCAGAATTATTTATATACAATTGTTATCAGATGACCAGTATGATTCAGTTTCTTTGAATATGGCCAAAGTTTGTTTTATTGTCTGCAAAATTTGTCACCATCAATTGCATTGATGATTCAGACATAGCTGTTTATTTTATTTTTATTTTGTAATGTTTGTTTTCTTTTATTTGGTATGTTTTGACCTTTTTGCTTTTCTAAATGGAACACCAGTTATTGACTGTAATAAAAAAAACTTACTGACTGATCACTGCATTGGCTACCAGTAAGTTTCTGAGCCATTTCAAAGAGGTGGTTATCACCCATAAAATTCTATGTGGCTTGGCTTGAGGTTAATTTAGAGAATGGCTCCTTCAGGTGGAATCTGCCCAGCCCAAGAGATTAAATATGAGGGTTTTTTTTTTAGGTTTCTGCCTCATGAAAGATCAAAGACACAAAGGCAGTCCTTGTGTGCAATGGCCTGTGTGCTGTGGAACTCCTTGCATGGATATGTGCTGCACACTCTCCTAATTGGCTTTCTATACAGCCATTAAAATGATCCTGTTTCAGAAAGCGTTTGGTGACTGATTTCTAGCTGATTGTGGGCATTGGGCTGCTGTTAATGGTGTGTTGTAGATATTTTATTTTTAACTTGTAAATTGCTTGGAGCCCGACTTAGCAGCTTATCAGCTTAAATTAGACTTCTTTGACCTGGTACTACAATCATCCACCAGCAAATATTTATTTATTCATTTGTTAGATTTATAGGCTGCCTTTGTCCAGGACCTTAAAGTGGCATCCAGTTTTCCGTACAAAACAACCCTGTGATATAGATTGGGCTGGGAAATAATAACTGAGCTTCCATGGCTGAGAATAGGTTTAAACCTGGATCTCCCTGTTCATAGTCCATCATCTTAACCATTACACCCCATGCATTGGGAAACCATGGTTTAAATGACGGCCTTTCCTGGTCCTGAAAATATCAAAGTGTGTTCTTTCACAATACCCTGTGAAAGGATTGTTTCTCTTTTGTTGCTCTGGTACTGAATGAATATCAGTTAGATGGAAGAAAGGAAATCAATGAAATTCACATTTGTTCAAGCACTTGTCTTTGAAACAGAGCAGTTCTCTTTAGCTTTATTAGAAATGTATTGATAAGTAACCATGTTTCACTTCCTGGACTGCTGGCACAATTGTTGGATTTATGCAGTCTATTTTTTTTTTCCTCCCTGGTAAGTCCTTGCAGCTAAGTCTTGGAAAAGGGCATGGTGGTTATGGCGGATTTCATTTCAGGCATTTAAGAAGTTCGTACACAGTTGATCTAGAAGATAGCTTCTGTACTTTTCTCATTGAGAAGATGTATACAGACACTACAGCAGCTTTCTCCAGCTGGACTATGTTAGCAAATGTTCTCAATTTTGCATCTCCAGATATGTTGGGAATCCAGCACTCAGAAGCCCCAATAGCAACCTTCTGGAATCATGAGAACACTGGCTCTGTCATGCCAACACAGCTGGAGAATGACACATTGGGGAAATTATCTCAGTGCACTCTTACATGATTGATAGAATTCCAACATTTTCCCCCCAAGATCATATTTCAGTTCTCAAAAGCAAGCCCTATTTTATATCTCAGATTAGCTGTACGGGGAAGTGTCTGCGGGTTGATGTGATCCTTTTGGCAACGCATTTGCTAAAATTGGAATCATACAGTGAAGATTGACAACGCCCCTGTGCAAGAACAACAGTACAATCATGTTTATGTGCATGACAGAAAGAAGTGTCCATCTAGCATGTGTGTGCATCTAACAAGTAGAAGGGACAGCAAGGTCACATTCACCATCCCCTTTCTTTGAAGTGCTATGGCCCTTTATACACCATCTTCATAGCATTACCCAGCCATCATTGAAGTGATACAAAGACTGTCTTCATTACTGTTATTTTGGCCCAGCAGTGGGTGGCAAGAAGAAAAGAGGCCTTTGCTTCTCTTCCCTCCTTCCTTGTCATTGTTCTGCAGCAATGACAATTACAGCAAGCCTGGAAGAGGGGGATCTCTCTTTTTCCCAGGGCAATTAATAGGAGGGAGAGGAAGGAAAAACGCTTGCTCTCCTCTTTTCCTCTTGCAGGGTCCTCTGCTGCTTTTGCCACCACCTGCTCAAAGCCAGACTGACAGCGGAGTGACGGTCATGATTTGCTTTGGAAAGTGTCAGCTATTAGAGACAATTTTGGCAAGGAGGTGAGGAAAGGGGGATGAGAAAAAAAAACCTATATTGAAACACTTCATTTGCTTTACAGCATATAAAATATTACCACATGTGGAAAACGTAGATAAAGAAGTTTTCTTCCTCTCTCAGAATGTTAGTGTGTGGTCATCCTTTGAAACTAAGTGCAGAGAAGCTCAGGACCAATAAAAAGAAGCACATCTTTATACAACACATACCTTCACTGTGACCAACAGGTGGGGTGATGGCAACCAATTTAGAGCCAGGAAAAAAACCACCACCACCACCCAAGGCTGCTTTAATGAGTTACCTCATTAAAGCAGCTAGGTTGTTCTTCAGGCTCATGAGGAAGACTTAAAAAAAGATGTGGCTGCTGCTGCTGCTGCTGCTGCTGCTGCTGCTGCTTTAAAGAGGGGCTGCCTCTGTAGTCCTCCATGTTCTGAAGCACTTTTCTGAATCATTTTTGAGGCATACACAGATCTATTAGACAAAGTCATGGTATCTAGCATTGGCTACAGTCCTGGTGGCAGTATATTATGTCCTGAATTACAGGCAGCATGCCAGCTACTGGGGAGCATCATCATGGCAGAGGACTATAACTATTCTGTCCTGTTTCCTGAATGGAGTTGATTGGCCACTATGGGACCCAGAATATTGGTCTAGAGGGAGCTTGGGCTGATCCAGAAGAGCTTTTCTTAAGTTGCTACTTGCAGAAAAGGATGAGTTAAAAGGACAAAATGAGACAGCAAACAAATTCACTATATTTTCTCATTTTGTCCCTGGCAGGAAACTATGGTTGTAGATTTTAGAGAAACTAGTGTATTAAAATGTAAATCATTGTTTAATATCCTGATTGGTTCCCTTTCAGATTACATTGGAAAATATACTGTAACTAATGAAGATGTCCTGATATGTTGTTGTCTCATGCAAAGAGTGGAATGAACAGGCTAATGCCTGGAGGAAAGGCTTGTTCATATTTTGGCTTATTCAGACTCTTCTTTTATTTTAATAATCTATATAGCTACCCAGTGTGTTCAATGGGATTTATTGCCAGGTAAATAGATTTGCAGTTTCTGTGAGCCCAGTGGGATTTATTTCCTGGGAAATGGTGCTGCCTGCCATTCCTTCATTGCCTCCTCCAAGGAGTCTCTCCCCCCCCCCCCCATGTCAGCTGAATTGAGCTACAGCTGTTTTTATCCAGGCTTCTGTCTCCTTGTTTCCATATAAGGAGAACAAAGTCTGCAGCATCTTTTCACTGCACTGACTTGACAGTTGATAGAAACCAGTCAGGTACTTCAGACTGATGTCCAGCATTGCCCAGTGCACGCTTGAGGGATCTGCCTGGGTTTGTGTGGCTTCTCAGGGCAAGTGGAGTTTTCATTTTAAAGCTGAGAGTCTGGCTTATTCTTCAGTTGTTATCAGCCTTGTGAAACACAATTACCTTATCTTATTTTAACCATAGGAAGAAAAGCATGGTAATATATAATTTACTAGGTTAGGGGTGGACTTTGCAATAAGCGGAAGAGCAAGATAAATATATTTCAGATTTCTTTTATTCTTTTCCTCCTGTATTTGTTCTTTGCCCTTTCATTAAGTGTGCTGGAGGTGTAATTCCGACAGAGAGCTGTTAAGACAGATGCCCAAGTTCAAGAAGGGATGGCAGAATGCCCATGAAATGGAATAAGTATTAGAGATTGATGAGCGAGACCACTTTGCCTGCTGTAGTCCTTCAGGAAGAGCCAAGAGTGGCTCTTTTTGGCACAATGTGTGGAAATCCTACCATTATCTCGATCCTGCATTTTGCTTATGGGGAAGCACTTGTGTGAGGTTGTGGCTGTCTGATCCTGAATCTAAGCCTGCTCCTGCAGACTTTCAGAAGGTGGGCTGGAGATTAGTTCACCACAAAATGAGCTCATGACTGAATTGTCTCAACTTTCTCACCACAGGCAAAAGATACAAGCTTTAAGGTAATTTGAGCTGAACCAACCAACCCTGTACCATCAAGGGAAAAAACAAACAAACAAAATGATATCTGTTCTGAGAGGGAAGATGTTTGGTTCCTTAAAATGCTCTGAGTTGGTAAAAAACACAGTCACATTAATATACTGATTATCCAGCCTTCCTACTGATGAACAAGAGTCCAGAAGGCTAACAACAATAAAATAATACAATACAATAATAAATACATTAAATAGGGGCAATAAAACGAGTAAAATTGCAACCAGGATCCACCAGTTCAGTAGGCAAAACCGGCTAATGCGCCACAGGTTTGTCTAAATACTGTAAAAGTGCCTCCCCGGGGGGGGCATCCGGCCAACCTTGACTGAGCTTGGAAGCCAAAGCAAGAACTGGGCTGTACTCTGGTTACTACTTTTCAGGGAGAGCTGCCTGGGATTTCCAGGGGTGGAGGCTATAGGCTGCAAAGTTGAAAAAGGATCCTGGAAGAAGGCCATGGCAAGGCATTTCTGTCACACTGCCCAGACCATAGTTGCCAGGAGTCCAGCTTGCTTGGAGAGTGTCTTTACCTATTTAAAATAAAAAGTAGGTCCTCCTTAGCTTTGTCTTGAATGGCTTGTGTGCCCTTCTAATATGGTTTGCCAAAGAAGCTTTCCTTAGTGCTAGGATTTCTCAAAGCAATCCTTTATTATCACATGCCAGAGATAAAGGTGTTTTAAAGAGCATGAAATAAACACCAGGCCTACTTCTTTTCAGCTTCTAAACCCTCTCATGCAGCTCTCCACCCTATACAGTATCTTAGTGCTCCATTTCCTGAGGCTGCAAATTCTTGGCTCTGGGCTGATTTGGGAAGCTCCAAAGGTACAAATTAATTCCATTTCCAGACTACCAAAATGGAGGTTATATTCCTGCCCCGAAGTCTGATGAATTCAATCCAAGAATATATTTTGTCATCGCTTGAACAGTTTTTACTAGTTAGTTCTTAAAAACTTAAATGCCATAATTCTAAGTATAAATCCCAGATTGTAATTTGATGATTTGCAACTGTTCATCACCCTTGACAAAATGTACTTTGCTTTTAAAATGGTATCATTTATGGAGTGAGAGCTTCTCCTTAGGCAGCCATCAGCCATAGCTGACCCTTTGCAGGCTGGGGAATTCTGGGAGTTGAAGTCCACTCATCTTAAAGTTGTCAAGGTTGAGAAACACTGTGCTAGAATGTTAAAAGGACTAGATATGCAATGTGTGCCTTGGGGGGCGGGTTGAAAGGCAGTTCATAGATAGTTCATGAAAGTAGTTCCATAAATGCAACTATTTCTTGTAACTGTAGTATACTTCCACATGTTTCTCTCATGCTAGATAAGTATAACTAAGGTCCTTTTAGCTTCCTCTGTGGGGAGGAGGAAAGAAAAACAATACCCTTCTCAGCTCACCCTATTTAGGTTGGCCTAGCAAGGAGGCATTACTTGTTTTCTTTTTCTTTTATTATAACTTTATTAAATTTTAAAACAGAAAGATAAACACTTACAAGAACTAATAATGAAGAAAAAGAATAGAAGAAAGAATAAAGAGAAGGAAGGAGAACAGAAGGCATTACTTCTTGTCTTCTCCCAGAACTCCTTTAGGAGGGCAGCTGGCAAAATGCACAACTCCACCTTCCCACCTCTTCTCTTATGTTGCCTTCTCATTCCCTGAAATAGGCAAGAAATCTATTTTCAGTGTAAGAATAATTCTGATAGTTATATCTCTCTTTTGCACTTTGAAGGTAGTGGTCCTGCCTGAGTTCTCTATAGCTTGGAAGCCATTATAATGCAAACTGGTATCAATTTAGTACTAAAGCCAAAACTCTCTGAGTAAGTGTGAGAGGTGGGAGCAAAATGTATGTCTGATGGGCCCTGGAGTTTCCTTGCTTTTTCTAGCCACTGCTTTTCATAGTCCCTATACTTCTCGCAGATTATTGAGACAACTGGTCATGCAGAGCAAAGAATGACAATTTTCTTGAGACCCTTGGTTGAACTTTTTTTTTCTTTGAAAAAGGGTACGTGGCTTGTAACTGCATCATGTCACTGAAGAGGATAAAGCAATGTTTGTGGCCTGATTTTTTTAGGGTTTGGGGTTTTGGAAACTACAAAATGTAAAGCATCCATTTATTCAAGTGACAGAGTTTGGGAGTATGTGCTCAGTGTTTCCATACCGTTTTACCTCTTAAACTTCTAAGAAAAACAAAAAGCTGAAAATAATAGCTCCAACCACCTGAAGGGTACTATGGGGGCTGCAAAAGGGGTGCTGGGATGGACCATGTATGTCTTACAAAAGTTGCTTCCCAACCTCACATCCTCTAGCTGTGCTAGACTACTGGCATGCTGACGAGCTATGGTCCACTGCCTCTGGAGAGCTCCAGGGTAGGCAAGGCTCTTTGTGCCCATGTACTTTACTGTAGAAGTTCTGCTGCCGTTGCTTTCCTCCATCCATTACCACCCCCAGTGGAATATAGTGCCTGGGCCAAAGAGTGGAGCGAGGAACAGGAGAGGAGAGGAGAGGAGAGGAGAGGAGAGGAGAGGAGAGGAGAGGAGAGGAGAGGAGAGGAGAGGAAAGTGTGAATGGGAGAGGCTGTAACAAGTGATAGAGGGGGAAGTTTTAAAAGGGTTATAGGAAGAACAAAAAGAACGTTTAATGAAGATTTTCAAGAGTGTTGTAGGTTGTCCTGTATGTGCATAATTATTTTATTTTTTACTTTATTTAAAAAATACATGCTACCCTTCAAAACAAGGTGCAGTTTTAAGAGGGGCGCTTGAACCATGGGTTATTGAGAGTACATCCTGAAGTGTGTTGTCATATTACGGAAGACACTGCATTTCATGTTAATGTTATTGCATGTGTATATGGAATTGAGGTTGACGAAATAGATCTTATGCCTTGGACACAAAAAGATCTTTGACAGTAGTTGCTCTGCCCAAAGCAAATATTTTTTCAGTGTAGTGGTTCAGGTGTTGCACTAAGACTAGATTGACCCAGGTTCAAGTCTGCCCTCAACCATGGGTGGCTTTGGGTCACTTGTTGGATTTCAGCCCAATTGATTCACAGGATTGCTGTTGTGAGCAGGAGTGTCCACTATCTTGACTTTTTTTCAAAGGAGGATAAAATGAGAGGAGACTGCCTTGAGCTCTTGAGAAAAGATGGTGTCAGGTTAGCCCAGGAAACTCCAGGAGACAGTACAGATTCAATCCAGCAAGGTTTATTTGGCTTCACACCATTTACAGAATCTTCTCAGACTGAGATCAGTTCCCAGGCTCAGTAATCAACATGACTAGCATTCCTCAGGGAGGGGCCAGTCTCATCCTCTTATCTCTCCCCGCTCCTCTGGTGATGAGAGCACATGTTTCTCTACCCTTGCTCTATCTATCACAGATGGTGAATAAATGAAACAAAGGAAATTCGTACATATAAAATGACTTTGGGAAGGGCCACTGGAAAGCCTGGGAACATGCTGTGGTATCTTATTAACTAAAAGTTGAACTGCAATTTCCAGGTGACTATTAAGGCACTATTTTCCTCCTTTCAGCCTCACACACCTTGTCTGCCACACTTGCTTCAAGAGGCACGAGAAACTCCATCGCTGTGGCCAGTGCAAATTTGCCCACTACTGTGATCGCACCTGCCAGAAGGATGCCTGGCTGAATCACAAGAGTGAATGTTCTGCAATCAAAAAGCGTGGGACAGCTCCAAATGAAAACATCAGGTGAGAGGAACAGCACAAGGCAGCAGGCTGAGAACAATTGTAATGAGTTTGTAATGAAGTACCCGATGGCTTGAAAAAACAGCAAAGTGCCTTTGTTCAAGGCTCAGACAAGCTGAAATGCAGGGTGATTTT
The DNA here is from genome assembly GCA_030867105.1 of Liasis olivaceus. Lineage (NCBI taxonomy): Eukaryota > Metazoa > Chordata > Lepidosauria > Squamata > Pythonidae > Liasis > Liasis olivaceus. The sequence goes on from CM061351.1 coordinate 67,004,649, forward strand.
TAACCCCTTTCCCCTGGGGTTAACCCCTTTCCCCTTTCCCCCATCCCCTGTCAGTATGGCAGAGATTTCCTTTTATCCACTTGAATTGTTTACTGTAATTTGCTTCTTTTTCCTGTGTACGTTAAATGGACCTCTGAAAGGGGACACCAAAACTGAATGAGATTTGCCTATAAAAATGGAAGAAAGGCAGCATTTTGAGATTTTTTTAGCTTGTAGTGGTTGCTTATCTGCATTTTTTCTCATGGTTTCACCCATTACTGTGCTCATGGAGAAGACCCATTTCTCTGGAACATTATGATCCAAATGATGGTTAACACACCTATGCTTTCACCCAAAACAAAGCACAATAACATGAAAATGACAACACACGTGCAGTGAAGTTATCAAAGAAACATTATAATTATATACTTGCAATCCCACACAAGTAGGCAAGTCTCAGAATTTGTGAGATGATATCATCATACATGTGTTGTCAATTGCTCCCCTGCAGATGCCCATCAATGCTTTTATTACTGTCTCTATCCCATTTTCATCTGTTCAACTTATTTTGTCCAAAATATTTCTTGGTCCCTTTTCAGTTTACAGCTTCAGTTTTAAAAGAGTGATTTTAATGTTAAATAATTCATTTAAAACAACGAAGAGGAATAAATACAAGTTAAAGCTGAAAAAGATGTGAAACACATTTTAAAGACAAATTGTGATGTATAAAACAGATTTTTAAAAAAATTCTAGGGGAGTTGTGAAAATGTTACACACACATAGTCTCTCCATTACCTCCTGGATGGGTCCTGACCTAAAAAAGTGCAACAAGTTCAACACTGCTTCCTCACAACAATACTCCACTTGTGTTTTTCTCCTGATAAAAAAGCTCCTGGCTCATACAGAAGCCAATGTAGGTTCAGTTGTATATGTAAAGGCTTCTTTTCTGGTGAAGCCTTTACATATATCTGTAGGCAGCTGAAACAATCTCAACGTACTGATGTGTGGGAATTTCATAGTGAGTGGGCATAGGTTTTCTAAAGGCCTTTTCCTAGTCCACCAACATTCAGAAGGTGGGAGGATCAGGAAAAGGCCTTCTGGAAGATGATCTTGTTGAGAGAGATTCATATGAGATTTTTTGGATGCTAGTCCTATCCATAGCATACTTATGGCTTAATGACTATATAGTCCTTTGTCCTGTGAAGTCCTTGCTCAGAGTGCTGGTGATTGTAGCTAGCACTGCTCTTGTAACGTGGAGAATGATAGGAATCATCAGTGTTGTAGCTGGAGTAGTCAGAGGAAAGAAGACTACCCCAATCACTACATGGTTGTTACAGTAACCTGTGTGGATCTGTGGACCATGAACATTGCTGACATCCAGCAGTGTGATCAAGAGGCCCCTCTGTTGAGATTGTGGAAAGCCATGCAGAACACAGAGGTTAGTGTGAGCCAAAGATGTGAATAGGGAAACTTCCTCCATAACCAGCCAAGCAAGAAACTGGCCAGTTTCTGCAAGGAAGCCATATGGAGCCTCACACCTGGACGGATCCAGCAAGATCAGCTGGGATTGAGTAAGGACAAGGAGGAGCAAATATATTGCACAGATGATGTCAGTAGGAGAAGAAGAGAGGAGGTGCTTGGAAAGAGGACAACCATAGGCTCTGGAACTTAGCTCCCAATTTCCATTGATTCGGCCTTTTTATTTCCATGCTTGCACACCACAACAGAACCACCACAAATAACAAGGGCCACCTGTATAATGCCTATAACCTTGTTGGATTTGGTTCTCAGTTCTGTTGCAGTTGCCCATTAGATTTGCTAAGTGATTGGATAGTCAATATTCAAGGCAAATAAGTTGGAGGATATCTCTGACTTTTACGTTACTTATCACAAAAGGTGTTATTAGAAAGTTATTTTTTAAAAGACAGGTAGGCATTTCAAACATTATATGAGCATGTTAATATTCTATTAAAGGAAGACAGCTTGAGAGAAAGTTTGAAATGGCCATTTGCACTCTCTCTCAGGTTTAACTACTATGCAACTCCACATTTATCAAGCATCCTATTTATAGGTGCTGGATAAAAATACCCCGTTGTGATATATGGGACAGGAAGGCATTGTGAGCTGCAGTGGAAACTATGCTTCCAGCTAGAGAGTTAGTCCTTCTGGAAGGTTTCCAACTGTGAGTATATTTGTAGAAAAACTCAGGCTGATTTTTCCATTCTTGCACACAGATAAACTGTTATCCACAGGAGCAGCAGCAGAACTTCCATCAACCATGTAGGTTTGCTACACAGCCCTCACAAGAGAACCCAGCTGCTACACAATATTTGTATTCCCCCTTCCTATTTTTTCAGCAGGTTTGAGCAAGCTATGACCCTTCTAAAATAGCTGAACTTCAACCCCAGCAATTGCAGCCAGCATGGGCAATGGGAAGTATTTATTTATTTATTTATTTACAAGATTTATAAGGCTGCCTAACTCAAATGATGTGACCCTAGGCATACAAAGCAAACCATAAACCAAAAAAACTAAAAATACCCCCCCCAACACACACCTTATCACTTCAAACATATACAGTATATAATTACAAATTATAAAATGGTGATTAGGCAACATAACAGAACAACCAAATGGGCCCCTAATGCCAGTGATTTGTAATTCAGCAGCTAGAGGAAGACTATAGTTTACCATCCACACACTACAACATTTCAAAAGATCCTCCCAGATGGTTCAGGATTTCCCTGCAAGTTGAAGGAGCTGGGCTATCCCATGAGTCATGGCATGGCTTCTAAACCTAAGCCACATCCACAAAATGCTATATTCATCTTTTGCTTCTGAGCATTTTGGAAACTCTGAGGGTACATCCTAAAAATGAAGCCATCAATCAGCTGATGCTGTTTCACTGACTCAACATTCACACACCAGCAGGGAATCCCTCTCCTGTGCAGACTAGGGCAGAAGCACATTATAGAAGGAGACGAGGGCTACCAGACATGGTTGGCAAAAAGCCAGACAACCATTAGATGTCAGTAATATTGTCTTTTTAAAAATTTCTTTGTTGCTCTCTGATGGTCATCTAGATTTTTTGCAGCCCATATCTGGTAGCCCGAAGGCAGACAGGTGCAGGAGAACTGAATGATGCTGGCAACTGATGGATACTATCCCTGAAGGCATACAAAAAAACGGGTTCACTGTTCAAAGTTCTTGCATAATTCCTAATGTTTGAGTTCATTTCCACGCTTCTTAAAAGGAGAAGGATTTATAAAAAACTGGATATAACCCAACTGGGTTGTGCTTCCTAGAAGAGCCGACAACTAGTTAAGTTTCTCTGGCTAACAGGAGAAAGAGGCTGCAGATTACTTTTTGGTACATAAAAATGAATCTCAGCTTAGAAGAGTCTGCTTGATTCTGTAAATTGTACCAAGCATTGTGAAATATTCTGAGATTGAAGTCAGAATCCTATTGCCTGCCTTAAGGATCTTTGTGCATCAGGAAGGACCTGTCTAATTTGATTACAGTCTATACCTATGCTGTGTCAGAATTCCACTTCTCAGAGTACTGAGAAAAATAATCAAAATTTGTAATTCTTTATATAGTTTCTATACCTATATACTGTCATATACTCTTCTTTTGCTAGGCTGGCTGCCCGAATCATGTGGAGAATTGAGAGAGAAGGAGGGGCCCTTACCGAGGGGTGTCTGGTCTCCATTGACAGCCTGCAAAATCATGTGGAACATTTTGGGGAGGAGGAGAAGAAGGAGCTGCGGATAGATCTGGAGAGTTTCCTGGAGTTCTGGCCACCTGAGAGCAAACAGTTTGGCATACAATACATCTCCCACATATTGGGTGTGGTATGTATGTATTGTTGAAGCCTGGAAGGAGTTGGGGGGAAGGAATTGGGCAAACTAAAGCAAACCAATCTTGAGAATTCCACCTAAATGATTTACAGGGCAGAACAATTCGCCTTAGACGTTTGGCTCACCTCATTTCATTTTTCAGCCTCAGATGCCATCTCTTGGTACGTGTCTTCCTCAATCTCGGGTCCTCTACCAGAGGCCTGGGAGTTTGAGGGCTCTGCGCAGTATCTTAGCTGTTCCTAGCAATGCATCAGAGAGCTCTGATGTTGTTCCTGGAATCTGTTTGAACCATTCTCCCAGCTTAGGAGTCATGGCCCCGAGTGCTCCTACCACCACTGGGACCACTTTGGCCTTTACTTTCCACATCCTCTCTATTTCCTCCTTCAGGCCCTGGTACTTCTCCAGCTTCTCATACTTCTCCAGCTTCTTCCTGATGTTGCTGTCACTTGGCACTGCTACATCTATCACTACCGCTGTCTTCTGGTCTTTGTCTACTACCACGATGTCTGGTTGATTAGCCAATACCTGCCTGTCGGTCTGGATCTGGAAGTCCCACAGGATCTTAGCCCTGTTATTCTCCACGACCTTCTGTGGAATCTCCCATCTGGACTTGGGGGGGTCTAGCCCATATGCTGTGCAGATGTTCCTGTACACAATGCCAGCTACTTGGTTGTGCCGTTCAGTGTATGCTGTTCCTGCCTGCATCTTACACCCTGCCACTATGTGTTGGACTGTCTCTGAGGCCTCTTTGCACAATCTGCACCTTGGGTCCTGTCTAGTGTGGTAGACCCCTGCTTCTATGGATCTGGTGCTTAGTGCCTGTTCTTGTGCTGCTATGATCAGTGCCTCAGTGCTGTCTTTTAGTCCGACCCTTTCCAGCCACTGATAGGATTTCCCAATGTCAGCCACCTCAGCTATCTGTCGATGGTACATCCCATGCAGGGGCTTGTCTTGCCATGGCACTTCCTCTGCTTGAACCTCCTGCCTTGTCTGCTGCTGCCTGAGGCATTCTCTCAGCAGCTCATCTTTGGGTGCCATCTTACTGATGTACTCCTGGATACTTCGGGATTCATCCAGGACAGTGGCTTTGACACTCATCAGACCCCGCCCGCCCTCTTTGCGCCTGGTGTACAGTCTCTGGGTGTTGGACTTGGGGTGGAAACCTCCATACATTGTGAGGAGCTTCTGGGTCTTCATATCAGCAGCCTCCATGTCTTCCTTTGGCCAGCTCACTATACCGGCAGGGTATCTGATGACTGGCAGGGCATACATGTTGATGGCATGGATCTTGTTCTTCCCATTGAGCTGGCTCTTCAGGACCTGTCTTATCCTTTGGTGGTACTTGGATGTTGCTGTCTTTCTTGCCTCCTCCTCATGGTTCCCATGTGACTGTGAGACACCAAGGTATTTATAGCTGGTCTCTATGTCTGCTATGTGGCCAACAGGTAGTTCCACTCCATCGGTCTTAACTACCTTCCCTCTCTTTACTATCATCCTGCCACACTTCTCCAGTCTGAATGACATCCCAATGTCCTCACTGTAGATCCGTGTCAGGTGGATCAGTGAGTCGATGTCTCGTTCACTCTTAGCATACAGCTTGATGTCATCCATGTAGAGGAGGTGGCTGATGGTGACTCCACTCTTGAACTTGTACCCATATCCAGACCTTGTGATTATCTGGCTGAGGGGGTTTAAGCCTATGCAGAACAGCAGTGGGGACAGTGCATCACCTTGGTATATGCCGCACTTGATGGCCACTTGTGCGAGCTGTCTTGAGTTCACTTCCAGTGTTGTCTTCCACAGTCCCATTGAGTGCTTGAGGAAGGTCCTTAGTGTCCTGTTGACTTTGTATAGTGCCAGGCATTCACAGATCCATGTGTGCAGCATTGAGTCATAGGCTTTCCTGTAGTCAATCCAGGCTGTGATCAGATTGGTCTGCCTAGACCTTGAGTCTCGGGCGACTGCCCTATCTATGAGTAACTGGTGTTTTGAGCCTCTGGTGTTGTTCCCAACGTCCTTCTGAGCTGTGCTCATGTACTGGCCCATATGGTCCTGTAGCTTGGCAGGTAGGATGCCTGATAGAACTTTCCATGTTGTGGGGAGGCAGGTTATTGGCCAGTAGTTGGATGGTGCTGTTCCTTTGTGAGGGTCTTTCATGATCAGCACTGTCCTTCCTTGTGTTAGCCAGTCTGGGTGGGAGCCTGCTGCTAGCAGTTGGTTCATCTGTGCTACTAGGCGTTCATGCACTGCTGTTAGTTTCTTTAGCCAGTAGGTGTGGATCATGTCCAGGCCAGGTGCTGTCCAGCTTTTCATGTTCTTGACCCGCTGTTGGATGTCTGCTACTATGGTGGTGACTGGTTCCTGTTCTGGGAGATTGCTGTGGTCTGCTTTCAGGTCCTGCAGCCACTTTGCACTGGTGTTATGCGTCTTCTCTTTCTCCCATATGTTCTTCCAGTACTGTTCAGTTTCCGCTGCTGGTGGCTCAGCTGTTACTGTGTGGTTGCACTGCAGTTGGGAGTACACTTTGGATGGTTCTTTGGAGAACAGGGCATTTATCTTTTTGGCCTCTGCTTCTCTAGTGTATCTCCTTAGCCTGGTAGCCGGTGCTGTGAGCCTTTGTTTATCAGTCTCTAGGACTTCAGATGGAGTCAGGCCCATGTATTTTTTCAGTAGCCGAGTCTTATCCTTAATCTCCACATGCTTCTGTAGTTCCACCAGCTGACTGACTTCTCTCCGAGTTGCCTTGATCTTAGCCTCCAATCTCATTTTCCAGGGTAGGTATGTACTGCTGTTCTTCTTGATCGTGTTGCCAAGCATTTCCAGGATTACAGCGGCTGTAGCATATACCAATTCATTGGTTTCAGTTATGGTGGTAGTAGGGATTGTCTGGAGGACTTTGTTGGCATCTTCTAGCATACTATCTGATGGTACTTCTCCACTGAGCCTTGGTAATCGGACTCGAGGGTTGACTGTAGCTAGTTTATCCATGATCTTATGCCTCATATCAGCTGCTGTGCTCTGTAATGGAAGGGGTGGCAGTGACATTCCAGCTTCAGGTGTTGGCTGCACATCTGCTTGTTCTTCCAGGTCTGCTTAAGTCCGGGTTGTAATGTGGAGTTGGTCTATCTCGAGTTGTGAGAGCAGCTTCCTCTTCACTATGTTGAAGCGCTGGGTAACTAGTTGTTTCTCAGTTAGTGTGGATGTAGGTCTTCTGTCTATCCACAGTTCCCTCATATGTTTCATATATCCCCTCTCATTAGGTCTGCTGTTGTAGTAGCATTCCATCAATTCCAAGTTCTCTTGTCTCGTCCATGTATGGTTTGTTCCAGTAGCCCACTTAACATCAGATTGTCCTGGTTCCCCAACATCTGATGCGGACCTTGTTAATCCGGGTGACGTCCGAGCCGGCATGACTCTCTTAGTTCGTGTCACTCTCATATTCTGAGGTAGGCAGGTGAAGCGTTAGGGGGTCTTTGCCCAAGGACCCCTACTGGTAAGGTAGGTACCAGCCAGGATTTGAACCCCGGTCTCCTGCATCAAAGGCGGTGTTCTAACCACTATGCTATCCAGCTGCATGTATTTTTATGTGTATATATATATATATATATATATATATATATATATGAATTTTAAACAGGAGATAAAAAACTAACAAGAACTAATACAAAGTAAAAAGAAAAGAGAAAGAACAAAAAAAAGTTAAAAGTGCAAAAAGAAAAAAAATGAAAGAAATAGAAAAAAAGTTGCTTCTGATTTCCTTTACAGCAAGTATAATTACAAATACAAAATTACCTCTTACTCTATGATTACAAAAACAAATTCTCTTTTTTCTATCATCTATTTTTTTCTAACCATGAAAACCACAAGTCACAAGTTCATTTTTGTCTGTTTCATGAAAAAAGTCTATAAGGGGCTTCCAGTTAGCAATGAATGTAGATAATGTCTTTTCTCTAATTAAGGATGTTAATTTAGCCATCTCTACAAATTCCATCACCTTTATCAACCATTCCTTCATTGTGGGTAATGGTGAGTCTTTCCGCTTTTGTGCATATAATAATCTCGCTGCAGTTGTCATATATAAAAACGAAGTTCCATGACTTTTTTCAGATGCCATCTCTTTTAATCTGAATAGGAATGCCTTCTAAAATTTAGCAAAATAGGGATTGGGGGTTTGCGTAAGGCAAGTGTTTTAAGTCTGCAGGCTTTTAAAAAAGGGGTGCCCATCTCAACACATAATTTTGGAATTTGTTATGTGCTCTGTTGTACTGTGCATATACATGGTGATTTGATTCACAAATTGTGCTAAGCTATAATGTAGTTTCTTTGGTTTTGTGGTAAGGTATTGTGTGACTCAAGATATGGTGGCTTCTGAACTATGGATTATAGCAAGCATGCTGTGCAAATGCAGCCAATTATATTCAATAAGCCATGATTAAACAAAGTGACTTAGCACAACGTGTAAACCCAGCTAGAGAGCATTGGAGCAATGTTTGGTGCATTTCATAAAACTCTTGAGTGCTTATAAAGAGCTCCACTCTTTCAGGCAAAGGGTGGGGTTTGGGCTATTTTTGCTGTTTATAGCAGAATCTGTAACAAACCAAGATGATGCCAAAATGATGGCATATGTGCCAGGATGTCATTACATTTGTGTTTTTTACACCTTCCCTGAACACCTATGGCTGTTTATGTTTTAAAGATAAGTTCTTTCTCCCATCCCTTTTCCTTACTATTTAGTTACTTAATGGAACTCCTAGTCCTCTGACACATCAGTGTGGTGTGCCTTTAGAGCAGGAAGATGGTACTTCACTGGGTGTCTAAAGAGGAAATGCTGGAGGCTTCTAGGGCAAATCTGAGGTCTTTGGAATTACATATCAGCTATCCACTGAATAGGCAGAGTTGGACACCATCTTAGCTAAGTTCTTAAGCTGCTCCAGGGAGCCCAAATGCTGTTGTTTACTCCCCCCCCCCGCCCCCAAAAAAGCAGTGGAAAAAGGAAAAGCCCTTGATAAAGCACATCTGAATCCTTCACAAAATCTTCTGAGATTGGAAGATAAAGCAATCATTCATACCCCCCCCCCATCCAGTTTATCAAAAATGACAAGATAGAAGTTGCAACCACATGATCAGAAGCCTGACCCTTATGTACCTGTGTGCATTGCAGGGTTTTGATCGTGCATTTGTGATTACCATCTTGCATTTTTTGACCCCTGTTAGGGATGGTCCTGCAATTTAATCAATCGCCTTCATAACAGGATTATTTGCCTTGGATCAATGTTTTTGCACAATCCTATAATCTATTTCTAAGAGCCCCATTTAGGGCCATTTCTATCTGGCTGCTTTATTGGACTTACTGGCTAAATCAGGTTACCCAGTGGGCTAAGGGGAGTTTTGTATGCTTCATAATCTACCAGATGGCCAGACTTTGGAATATTTGTAACTAGTTGTAAATATGCAGCCAGCAAAACAGACCACCTGGCTATTTTAGAGCCATGCTCTGTTTCAAGAGCCCCCCAGAACAAGGTTTGAAACAAATTTCCCCACACTCACATTGTTACATTGAAAACAAATTAGGAAAATACATTTCTAAAGTATGTGAGAGATGCAGTGAGAGAGATAAGGAAAAAAGGAGAGGAAATGACTCTTGTACATGTTCTTGGGATTTACTAGCCAGGTATACTGTATACCTGGCTAGTAACTTCTTGGTGATTTTTAATATAGTTCTTAATAACTGGAATGGGTTGAACTGTGCATCAATCCATATTTCTTTCCCAAATTCTGTCTGGAGAATAGATCCCTCTGTAGATACAGAAACTGGTTTTCTCTGATCTAGAAAATGATGTTTTTCCTGATCTATCTTACTTTTTTGTTTTTGTGGGAGCAGATCAGCTGCAATGGTTTCACCCTGAGTGACCAAAGGGGACTTCAGGCAGTTGGCGTAGGCATCTTCCCCAACCTTTGCTTGGTGAATCATGACTGTTGGCCCAACTGCACTGTCATCTTTAACAATGGCAAGTAAGTATTCTTTCTGTTCAGGGATTAAATCCCTTTTCAGTTCAGGGATTAAAATAAAGCCCTTCAGAAAACAATTTGCTTTTTTGAGGAAAGATTGCCTGACACTCTTGAATAATGTTTAGAAGCAGCATTGACATCCATTTCCAGAAAGTATTTAATGTGAAGGGCACTGCTGCAAGCTTATTTCTGAACTTACCTAAAAAAATGGGGAACCCACTGGAAAATTTATCTTGTCAAAGTCCCATTTCAATGAATGGGAAATGCAGGAGAGCATTTCTGTGCTCTTGGAAAGCTGAGATTTATTCAGTGGAGACGGTGCCAATAAATGGTCCAGTGGCTTGTATTCAAGGGGTATCGACAGCTCTATAGAACAATCTTGGACCTAGATAAATAAATTAGGGAAATTGTTGAATCAGGTAATACATTTAACCATTCCCAACTTAACTACTTTAGTTTTTTCACTGAGTAAATTCCTAGCATGATTTAGTAATGTCAATTATGAGGTTCTGATTCTAAGATTGTGATCACTGTATTGGTGGAAGCCACTAAAAGTCATCATGGTATTTCTAAAAACAGACACACAGAACCAACCTATCTTAAATCTGTACTGTCCAACAGTGTTTCTCAGTCAAATAGGTCTGTATGAAAAGACAAGTCATCTTCTTAGAGAGAGGGTACTGAGAACTACTTTCTCCCTGAATTTGCTTTATAGATAATCTGTTTGATTGCAATAGCTGTAACAAATCTACTCCTAGAGAACACGGGATAAGAGTTGGAGGGCCAAACTTGATCCCGCTTGTGTGTTGCTGTTCATATATTCTAGCTACATCATAAAACAAACTCTGAATAGAAGGAGAAGCATTTGAATTCCCAGCAAGAACGAAACCTTAAGTAAATGTTGCCATTGCTCAGGGATGAGCAACTATAATCCAGAGGTTGTTTAAGACTCCCAGACCCTTGCTTGCAACTCCTGGAGTTCCAAAATCACACTATCAACAGTCAGTGGCAAAACACGTACATTCAGGACACAACTTCTGAGCTCTTCTTTTTCAGAAATTAGAAACAAAACAGGTATATTAAACTTCAGTAGGCTTAAGACATTTATTTTATTAAAACCTGCCATAACTCCCCCCCCCCCCCCCCACAAAAGCCCATCCAGAAAGGACTAAATACTGCCACTCCACTTCCTTGGGTGATCTCAGTGCATCACTGCATGTCCCTGAAGTCCTCAGGAGCTGATTAAAAACAGACAAACACAACCCCAGTGCAGAAAGGCCTGGCCATAGCATGAGTCAGAATATCACATGGGTATTTTTAATATCATCGGTGGCTTTGACTCCCACTGTAGCTGTGCCATTTACCTTGAATAGGAAAAGGATCGTCCTGCCATGGGTGGGAGAGGGTGATATATTTGTCACTCCAGTCTGTTTGGCTGGATGGGGTGTTATTTCTGAACATGCTTGAATGGGACCTTGTGCGAGGAGGGAATTCAAGGCGTGAAATGTCAAGAACTGAAGCCATGGGCGGGATGCTGTTGAAGAGCTCCTGTTATGCTCCAGCAATTCTTTTGGTATTGCTAGGGGCTGCTTTCCTGGCTATTCCTTGATTTAGGGGCATTTGCACTGGGCCACAAATTAAAAAGAGAGGTGGGGAGTGAGAACTGCTGGCACTAGTGCCCATGTAGCAGCGGCTCTGATCAAAACCAGCTTTTTGCCATTCCTTTTGATCCAGGCTAAGTAAGGCTAGCTCAGTTCACAAAGGGACTCCTAATACAAAAGAAAGCAGCAAGAGAAGGTTCCTACCTACAGTTCTGTCTTCTGCCCCAGGGAAAATCTTTCAACACAGATTTTGAGAAGGAGTAACTGACTGGGAGAGAAAGCCCAATTGGAAATCAGCCCCAGCAACACAGGCAAGAAGCTGCTGAGTGGAGAAGTCCATCTTTCTCTGGTTCAGCTTGGAGACTGCCTTTCAGGCTGCAGGAGAAGTCCTATCTTAATACTTGCCACCTTCCTCCTTTCAAGAGGAGAATGTGAATCAGTGGAACTGGCTTGGAGGCTTGTGGTGTTTGATCTTAGTTGCCTGAAAATAATCTCCACTGAGATCAGCACTATTTTAAGGTTCTTGGGATGGATCAAAGCATAAAAGTAAATTGTTCTGGCCTGGCAAGAGGATTTGTAGGGTTAGGGTTATATATCTTACATACATATAAGTTTATATCTATTTAAAATTTCTATCATCTATCCTTTCTAGTAACTTCTAGAGGATATGTCTCCTAATAGTAGGCCTGGATGAGCATGCATCATGTGCCAGAGGAAAACCTGAAATCAGATAATGGAGCTAAAGACAAAAGATTATTTCATTGTGTCTTGCACTACTTTTTATATTGATGAAAGCACTTTGCAGCATGATTGCAGTGAGGCAGCATATGTGGCATAGTTCTTAACTGATAGCCAGTATGCTACAAAAAGAATTCTGCTTGCTGCTACTTTTGCTGAAGCTGATCTGCTAAGGCTAAGCAAGGCCTCTCTATGCCAAGGGAAGGTTCTATGAAGCCTAGGAGCTTAGTTCCACCAAATTCTTATTCATAAAACTAAAACCTTCTCTCGGATGGGGCAGGAGAGAGAGACCAAGTGGACCAGGAGGTGGAATATCCAGGCATCGTGACCCCCATTGTCAGAGAAATCAATCAATCAATCCGTCAATCCATCAATCTTGGTGAAATCAAAGTAGTCCTGGGCTATAGCCAAAGCCTGTTTGAGAGGGGCAATTTTCTAGCCCAGTGTTTCTCAACCTCGGCAACTTTAAGCTGTATGGACTTCAACTCCCAGAATTGCAGGCTGGGGAATTCTGGGAGTTGAAGTCCATACAGCTTAAAGTTGCCGAGGTTGAGAAACACTGGGCTAGCCTGTATAAGCTGTACAGTTTTAGGCTTCTAGCTTACAATTTCAGATGCATCCTTTACTGTTGTCTTTGGTCCATGCATGTCAATGTACAGCTGCCTGCAAGCATTCAGTCTACTAAATGTCTGGACTCAGATTGCTTTTTCAGTGTTTTTACCTCTGTAAAACTGCAGGTGTCTGTTTTTTCTTTCAGTCATGAGGCTGTAAGATCATTGTTCCACACCCAGATGAGGTGGGTCAGTCCTGAAAGCATAATATTCTCCCTTTGAACACTACTTCTCTCTCATCCTGCATCAGCACCAAAGAAGCACAGACAATAACAACCAAAGTTTTATACTGTCTGTTGGCACATAATTCCATTCTTTCTGTCATCTCTAAGCCATCTCCAGCCCTTCATTTAATAATTCCTGCATTTTGTAGTGTATAATAATAATAAGTAACATTAATTACGATTGTTACCTTTGTCCTTATCAGATCAACCTGCCCACACTTCTTAATACCTGCACTATCTTCTTTTTTCCTCTTTCCTTTCCACAGCAATGACAGCATGAAAGCCTGTATTGGTGGTAATAAGTCCCACCGGTCCTTCATCTTATTTGCAGATGTGTGATTGCCTGAGACTCCTTTCTCTAATTTTGGTTGCATTGATTAGAACTAATTCCAGCTGAAGTGAGGGAGGGCAAGTGAGCGTACCCTTCCCATCCCATCCCATCTTCCACCCTATGACGTGTTTTTGATTGTAAACTCAGGAGGGCCTGACGACCATCAGACCACAGATTTATTCTGTATACATGCCAGGAACACTCTCAAAAGATTTTTTTAAAATAAAAAAGGGGATTATTTGCATGTCTCTGGTATAAACTAAAGAAATCCACTCCTTGATTCAACAAAGCCCTTAGTGGAAGGTGTTGCGCATTTTTGAAACCAAGTATCTTCACAACTGATATAAGAAAGCACGATTGTCTCTGTATGCGTGTGAATGGAATTATAGTTAATGTGGCACATAAAGCAACATCCTTTCTAAAAAAGAACATGAGTGACTAGGTGTACTGGGAGGTTGTGGTTGAACTCAAGTGTGCTAACAGGTGTGTTCCGCTGATCTTGTAAAGGGGCATGAACTTAAAGATGTTCACTATTTGTTTCTTAATGCTTCTGGGCTAGCATTGTTGGCAATGAAGCTGGAATGGACCTATATGTGTACCTGTATCTGAGATTTATGTAGGCCATTCCACATTTTTTTAAGGAAGAGGAGAAGGAGAGATTGAGAGCCAGAGAGAAAGTAGCTCTTTGCCTTACATGCTTGGAAGCACTGCTTTTTATGTTCAGATAGACATAATTTAATTGCCTTGTGCCTAAGCATCTCCAGTGACAGTATTGTTGGAGGAGAAGAAAGTTGGAATGATAAGGGTGCATGGCAGGAACATATTTGTGCGCTCAAAAGCTTTGGAATGGCATGGTGTATGTATCTGCAGGTGTGCATGTAAGGGTGCTTTTGCTTATCTTTTTATAATAGTTCAGTTTCTGAACAGTGCACTTCATGTACATGATCTCAGGCCTGATTCAGTTGGTCTAGAGAGTATGCTGAATTCCTCAGGTTCAAATTCTAAGGCTAAGATGGTCTAACTCTGCACAAGTACCTGGAAGATGCCACGCAGAAGCTATCTGCTGGTGGCAAGGATAATAGACAAAAAGTATATTCAGGTGAGCCTGTTCCTCAACCCCACAAAGAAGTGTACAGAGACCCATCTCTTTAGCATGTGCACTGGCTGACTCACTTACTAAAAGATTATCTATATGTTAACTGCAGCTGTATGAAGCAGTAACCATATGGAATGCAATTTTCAGTAGCAGCTACAAAGTGCAATATTCAAGTGAGTGTGCTGAGACTGAGAAGGAAAATGTCAATTAAAGGGTAACTTGTATAACAAAATAAAAATGAGAAAGCATTTACCAAGAATTTCATAATGGTGCTTTCAACATTATACTCTAGGCTACACCTGAGTATGCCATAGACTCTAGTCTTCTCAAAAATCAGAAAGGTTTAATTTGTTCCAGAATTCAGTGTTTTAAGAATTCTAGTTTTAATTAAAGGACAGTAACACTACATTTCTGACTTTTGAAATTTCGAGAATTTATTCAAAACTGGACACTGCATATTGAAATTGTAGAGGTTGTTGAATGAGATTTTCCCCTTAGTCAGAAAGCAAGGCCACTTTGTCCTACCAATGTTGAGCAAAAGCAGGGAAAATTCCAGAATAGGGAGAAAAATCCTCCTCAATACATTATGCAAAATAAAAGAAATCTAAAAATGGTTTTGATTTCCATAAATTTATGCAGGTATCAATTTCACCTTTTCTAATTACAGAATGTTGGTCACCCTTGTGCAGAATTTAGTGCAGAAGACAGAAAATCCTAGAAAGTAGTCCTTGGTTTGCTAGGGGAGATAAATCCTTAAAGGGTTTCATTCCTAAGAATCTTATCTATAAAAATCAGATAATTACTGCAATTGATCTAATGCTGCCTCTTGTCTTATTTAAAACCAGGATAGAGCTGCGTGCATTGAGTAAGATCTCTGTAGGAGACGAGCTGACTGTTTCCTATATAGACTTCCTCAGTGTCAGTGAAGACAGAAGAAAGCAGTTGAAAAAACAGTATTATTTTGACTGTACCTGTGAGCATTGCCAGAAAGGAATCAAAGATGACCTGATGCTGGCTTTGAAAGAGGGGAATGAAAAGGTATGACTTTGACAAAAAAGTTAAGGTCTTGGTTTCAGAATAACTTTGGGCTAATTACTGCGTCCCATCCCAACCTACTTCACAAGGTTTTTGTTGTAAGGGTAAAGCTGGCAAAAAAGCAGGATACAAATCTAACAAATGAATCAATGTAAGCAGTAGCGCATATCTTGTTTCAGTCAAGAACTTTACAAGGAAGTAGTAAGATGCAGTCTGTTTTTCTGTGTGTTTTCTGCAATTCTGGAAGTTCTGTAATTCTGAACTGCAGTCTCTGATGAAACACAATGTATCTACTCTCACTGAACTTTTTAACAGATTGATTTATTTATAGAGAAGTATTTACGTATGTGCTGCAGAAGATTAGCAGGGAGGGGATACTGTGGCGATACTACAGTGGTGTAGTATCACTTGATCGAGCAGGCCAGCTCAGGTCTGCTGGCTCACCTTACCTCTTGGGGCACCAAGGATACCTAGAGAAAGCAAGTATACAGGTAGTTGAACCTGTGGGAGAAAATCACTATAGTGAAACAAGATGTTTTACAGTGAAGTATGTGTTCTGTTACCTATCTTTTTGTTAGGAAATCTCTAGTGTCCTTGGTCTTCTAAGAAAACAAGGGCTCTGCTCTCCTGTCCTATGGATGGGTGTAAGAAGCACCCAATATCTGTATCTTCACTGCTAATCTGCTGAATTCCTAATTTGCCCAGAAGTAAGCTGCCAAGTGTTTCTTAAACTGTTCTGGCTCTCACTATAACATGAAACATTATCACACTAGGTATTTATCTATTTATTTACTGTATTGCCAGACTCACTGTTAGCCAGCTTCATAAAAAATTTGCAAGTATTGGGCTCCATGTGAGAAATGGAGGAGGAATGGAGGAGGAGTGCAGTTTAGATGGAGAAGAGGCAACACAGACCAGATATGAGAGCCATGAGAAGGAAATGTTTCAAAGAGACTCTACCTTTACTCTTTCTCTGTGTGTGCGTGTACCTTTGAGTCAGTCTTGACTCCTGGTGATTGCCTGAATAAGTCCCTGCAGTTTTCTTGCCAACATTTTTGGAAGTGGTTTGCTGCTGCCTTCTTCCTAGGGCTGAGAGGGAATGACTGGCCCCAAGTCACCCAGCTGGCTTCATGGCTAAAGCGGGACTAGAATTCACCATGTCCTGCTTTCTAGTCTTAAACCTCTACACCAAATTAGCTCTTCTGTCTTTAATAACTCATTGTAAGTCTGGCTGGGAATGTACTCTTACAGTTTTCAAGATTCTGTTTCTACCCCAGACTAGCATTAAAGATATTTTCCTGAAATTCACATGGTTTTGCTTACTTAGTTTGCTATCTGTGTGAGGCTTGACTTGATAAGTTGATTGGCATTGACCTGCAAACATGGAATTTCAAGGATTTTTTGCAAGTAGCATTTTGCATGTGATATTGTGTCTAGATTTATCACTAGATTTATCACTTATGGAACATTGCCAATAAGGCAAATTTATGTTGGACACTGAAAATATATTGTTGCTCTGACAACACACACAGAACCGGCCTGGAGAAAGCTGTGGTTGTTTTGGGGCCATATCTGTCTCTACAGATGATGGGAATAAGCATTGTTCCCACTAATGCTGGCTTTATTTTAGCTGCCTGACATTTCATAGTGTAGGAAGGACTATTTGACCACTGAGTCCAACCCTCTGCTCAGGAGAGAAATCCAAATTAAAACATCTGAGACATTATTGTCTAGTCTGCATTTCAATGTACCCAATGAAGGAAGGCCACCACCTCTCTAGGTAATTGATTACACTGTCAAATTTCTCTTACTGTTCAGAAGTTTTTTCTAACATTCACTTGGAATTTGCCTTCCTGTAACTTTCATCCATTATTCTTTTCCTGTACTGTCTGGAAAAAGAGAGTAAGTCTTAGTCTTCTTCTATGTGACATTCTTTCATTTATTTGAAAAGTGCCATCAAAATCTCCTCTCAGTTTGTCCTTCTCAAAACTCAACATGTCCTCCTCCTTCAATCTCTCTTCATAGGACTTAGTACTCTGTTCACCTTCATTACCATTCTCTGAATCTGTTCCAACAGAAAATGAGCTAAGATTAATCTGGCAAGATTTGTTCCAAGTCGTTATTTTGATGATAAGAGGAAAATTGGGTTTGTTTTATGATGCTCTTTGGAGAACCTGACAAGAAAAATGAAGAAGCACAGACCAATAGTTTCTCCTTATTCCTTGCAGCCATCCCAGGAAATGGTGAAAGATGTCATTCAGTTCTCCAAGGAGACCATGAAAAAAGTTGATAAAGCTCGTTCTGATGGAGTATACCATGAAGTAAGTCATGGGACACTGGAATTTCTGCTGTGACTTCCTTCACAATAGCTTAAGTGGTACAGGACAATCTTTTCCCATGTCCCTAGGATTCCATAACAATGTGGGCCACCTGAACCTCTTTTCTGTGAATCTCAACATTCAGCAACAAACAGCCAAACAATGGCATTGCAACTGCCTATCATTTTTGAAATAAGGAAACAAAAGTGCCTAGAAAAGCGATCTTTCCAAAATAGTTAATAAATGGGACCAAAAGCTCAGTCTTGGTCCTTCTAGGGACCATGCCCTGCTTATTGGCAATAAGAAGAGAAATTTTAAAAGTGTATCCTCTCACTGATGCAGGTGTTTCTTTTAATGTTCAAACTAAAGTATTTTCCCCACATTATCTTCTAGTGCTTCTGTCAGTATGTATCTGCCCATACATTAGGATCTTGTGGGGGGGGGGGAGAGAGGGAGAAGCTCTTCACCCCATGTTTGAGAAAAATGCCATTATTATGGAGCATGGAAGAGGACCTTTTCCACCCCCCATCCCCACCCAGGTTTAGAGGCCAGACTGATATGCCAACATTGTCTCTTTTTTGGTGCCAATGAAGATCTGGCTCTTTACTGATGCATTTGGATCTTAGCAACTCACCATATCACTCTTCATGAATATCTGTTTCACTGTATTATTGTATTGTAGTTACTTCAATTTAAAAATAAATATATGAATGAAGTTCCCATTTTACTCAAACTCAGCAGGAAAGGTGTATCCATCATTGGGGGAGCAATCCAAAGGGCTTTTCTTCTTACATTAATTGGTACAGAAGGTCAGCTAAAGCTGGCTGTCTAAAGGTAGAGATTTTGACCAAAATGTGGAATAGACAATTTATACTGATTATTGTTTTTTCAACTATTAGATTTCAATTGTCTTCTCCAGGAGTTTAAAAAACTGGAGCTGCCTTTTACAGAAATGCTGGTTGAAAAGATGATGCTAATCTAGGCAAAATAAATGTGACTTTCGCTGATGGGATTAACTTCCAAGTAATCTAAGATATAAAGCATGTGGTTTTGTTTTGAACCTTTCAGATTATTGACTTTATATCTATGCAGATTTGTACACATTTATACAAGTGTTTCAATTTCAATTTATTACAACAAAGATCAGCCAGAAATACTACAATTCAGTACAAAATACAAATAAAAGCATACATAACACCATTC
Organism: Liasis olivaceus; assembly: GCA_030867105.1. Lineage (NCBI taxonomy): Eukaryota > Metazoa > Chordata > Lepidosauria > Squamata > Pythonidae > Liasis > Liasis olivaceus. The sequence continues at coordinate 67,023,654 of CM061351.1, forward strand.
ATACAGATTAAAACCCTACCATTTTATTGCATTGCTTGCAAGCAAAATAGCAACATTTTGCAAGCTGAAGTGTTATTTCATGGTTTGAAACTGAAAATGATAGTATAAGTAATGGATTGAATTAAGATTCACATGATTAGATTTCTTTTATTGTCTGAGGAATCTTTCATTTACTAAGTCTTTACTTTACAAAATTTCTTTAAATAAGCCCTAAAAATAACTCTTATGGGCTTTTATACAGAATTACCTTTCCAGTATAATCTAATTTCCTATCCACTCCAATATTGACTGCCAGCATTATGGTTGGTGAGTTTCTGCTTGCAGAGTTTTACCTGTTTCAAGCCCACAGAAAAATAGGGCATATTCCAGAACTGACAAAATACAGAGAGAACATTTCAAGAAGGTAATTTAATTTAATTTAAGAATTAAAAAGGGTATTTAACTAGGAGTTCATGCCATCAGTGCATAAACACCCCACTGGTGATGTGAAAGACCTTGACAATAGCTTCTTTCCCAGTCTCTCCAGTTTGATGCAGAATTGGAGGAGGCCAGTGGATGGAGCCCATGGTTTCAGAGAGGTCCAGGACCCACAGACAGTTGGGGTACCTACTTGTCCTTCAAAGTGTGAAGGGAAGGCGGGTGAAGTAAAGAAAGAGACCATTATGATGTTCATGCCATCACCTCTCGAAGAGACTGAAATTCCTGGGACAAATCTGCTGTTTTATAGTTGCAGGAGATGTTGGCTTTGGTTTTATTTGGTGTCAGGTAATTAGTAAGAATAGCAATAGTTAAAAAACAAACAAACCTCCAAGCTATACAAGTGGATACTTTAATAAAGTCCGTCCGTCTGTCCTTCCTTCCTCCCTCCCTCCTGGGGACACACAACATTAAAAATAATGTCGTAAGTAGGGACCCCACCCAAAGTGGCAACAAGTAATTTAACTATACTTTAATAGTTTAATTTAACTGTACATACACAAACAAAAGATAAAATCCCAATATCAGTGCAGGGTTACAAATCACCCTATGCCATGGCCTTCTGAAAGTGCCCCGTTTTAAAGGTCTTTTCTAAACAACCATAGTTTCGGGTCACACAGATTTCAACACTTAGAACATAAATAAAAGAACAGAACTATACCCCGTGCTAGTGTATTATTCTTGTGCACTAACACGGAACTATTTCTCTACATTTGTTCCAGATCAATTATAGAACCTTCTTTTGAAAATGTGGGGGAACTGGTTACGGACACAAATGCTGTCCATGCCCAAGGCTGACCCATCATCAGAGCTATGCACTGTAGAGGCAGGCCTCTTTGTTCTGTTCAGTTCCTCTCTCTGATGATTTTGTTCTTTGTGATTGTGGCAGGTGGTAAAGCTGTGCCGAGAGTGCCTGGCGAAGCAGGAACCAGTGCTGGGAGAAACCAATATTTACCTGCTGCGGATTCTTAGCATCTTGTCCGAAGTTCTCTCTTACCTCCAGCTCTTCGATGAAGCTGCTGGCTATTCAAAACAGATGGTGGATGGTTACCTGTATGTGACCAAAGTCACCTTCTTTCTCTCTTCTTTCTCTCTTCTTCTGTACCTTACTTATAGAAATAATAAATTAAGCCAACCTGGTAACTCTGTTTTACTTAATCACAAAAATATCCATAATTGAAACAAATGAGTACAAGCATTTGTGATTCTTAGAAATTAATAGAATCTAGTTAGGGGTCTAACAGCATGAGGGCTAAATGTGTCAATTAAGTGCTTTCATAAATATTTTAAATAAGTCAAGTGTAGAGTGTTTTCTCCCCCTGTATGTAACCAAAACAGAAATCTAATTACTTAGTCCCAGATAAATTTGCAACTGTGGTGCAAATCTTTGATTATATTTCTGGCTGGCTGGAAGTGGGGTAATAGTGTATTATTTTCCTCTTTGCATATTTGTGTTCTGTATATTAGTATATCCATCTATATCCTTTTAAAAACAGTGAAATTCAGTCAGCAAGGAACTGTGGAAGCCTCCATTTTTTCCACTTCCTAACTCTTTGACCTGCTCCCTGGAGATTCAGGCACACTTAAAACTTACACATGTAGTAGATTAAATGAGGGGCTGCATGGACTTGTATAATATCTAAGTGGGAGGAGGGACTATAAGATTGTAACTATGTGTTGAAAAGAAGTTCGGAAGTCATATTTCTTAACTTTAGGTTTTTTTCTTCTCTCTCTTTTTTATTTCTTCTTTCTTTCTTTCTTTCCTTTTTTCCTTTTGTGTTTCATTCTATTTTTTTTAATAAATGTAATTTTTTTTAAAAAAACTTGCACATGTAGATTTTCAGGATGCACAACTTGCTTCTTCTCTTTTGCCCTCAGGAAACTTTACCATCCCAAAAACGCCCAGCTTGGGATGGCCCTCATGAGAGCCGGGGTTACCCACTGGCACGCTGGGCTAATTGAAGCAGGCCACGGGATGCTTTGCAAAGCTTATGCTGTTCTTCTGGTGACCCACGGCCCCACACATCCAATTACCAAAGACCTGGAAGTAAGTGATTTTCATAGTGTGGTGAAGCATCTTCCAGGTTCAGAGATTATTCATGTGATTAATACATTTTTGTTGGTGATGCTTACTTTTTGTTGGTGAGGGTGATGCTACTTCCAAACAGATGCTTAAAATCAGCTTGGAAGTAGATCTATGTAGCAACTTGTCCATGTGCAGGATTAGCCATAATTCCTTGCTGTTGTACATGACTAACAGTTGCTGAAGTAATATAAAGGCATAAATAATACAGATAGCAGAATGAGATTGATTATTGATTTGCACAGAGTACTACAACAAGATTAGTTGTCTGTGATAAAGACTGAACTTTGAAAGTGAGGATTTTCCTCCACAGACTACAATTAGGATGGTACACAAAAAATTGAATTTGCAGCATCTCTGTTTGCATTCATTTAGGCCATGCGTATTCAGTCTGAGATGGAGCTACGCATGTTTCAGCAGAATGAATTTATGTATTACAAGATGAGAGAGGCAGCTCTGAAGAACCAAAAGATCCAGATCATGCCTGAACCCACCAGTGAGGTTCCAGTTGGCCTCTTCCAGAAGAAGCAATAACAAGCTCCTTTGCTGGTCTGAAGATGTATCCATATGTCCCTGCAGCTGCTGCACCATCAGCATTTCTGGTGCTAAAAGGGAAAATGTGACAGATCAAGGGGAAAAGTGTGTGATCCTTAACGTTGGTTATCCAAAGGACAGCTCTAGTTCGAAAAATGTCATATACTTATCATATTGATTTAGATATGTTTCACACAGTGGTGAAACTTATCTTCACAGTCATTAATAAAACTGTTGCAGTAACATGTATCTTTAATACTTATTTCTTTCAGTTAAGGCTGGTACATACATACAAAAATGTCACTTTGGCCTGCTTCATATATTTCTTTTGAAGGTAGGGTTGAAATGGTGTGGTGGAGAGAACAATTGCATACAGACAGTTAGGGGTATACTGCTCCCTCTACAAGTTATCTGAAAGCTTCCTGTGGACTGGGTTTTAGCCATCAAAGTTTTATTATGAGATTTCCATACTGTTCTTAGTGATTCTTCTTTCCTAGATAAGACTAGTACTGCATTGTTTATGAGTTGGGACTGGAACTCCCAGAACTTCCAGTCAACACTGGGTTGAAAGTTGCAGTCTTAACACATTTTAAGGACATCAAGCTGCCATATATTATATTATTGCGGCCATACAGATTTTTAAACTGAGCAGTACTTAGTATGTTGAAGTACTACTCTTAACTTGGTGAACACAAACTTGATAGCTTTGCATCTTGCTCTGTGCAGACCTTACATAATGGCTTAAGGCAGTGTGCATGATAAATCTAGGTGGCACGGATTAGGGCTGTGCAAAGATTGGAAACTGATCCTCAGCCTAGGATACTGCCTCTTCTCAATCTGGAGGCAAAAAATCAGAAGGAGCCTGATTTTTCTTTTCTCAGTCTGGGAGGTAAGTCATCACAACTTCTTTCCAATTTTGGAGCATGAATCAGGAAAAACAGAGCTCAATACTCCATGACCTAGAATGGGAAGAATGAATACCTACCAGGCTATTACTATTTTTTTTAAATCACTGGTATGGAAATTGAGGGAAAGGAAAGCAAAGAGAAGGAATTAAGTATGCCAGGTTTCATCTAAATCAGTTCAGCAGGTTTAAATTTACACTTCCTTGCACTTTTGCTATGTTTCCAATCTTCCCAGTAAACTTTGGTTAGTGCAATTTAACCAACATCCATCCCTAACTTAATAAGTAGGCTGCATAATCATCATCTCCAGCTGCCTAATAAATATGTAATGATATCCTTGTCAGCAGGGCCAACTTGGGATGAGGGAGCAGATACTGCTTACACTGACAAAGTAAGGAATTAGACAGACACGAATCCTGTATTAAACGGAAAACAAGAAAGAAACTGACCACTGAATGATTTGCAGAAAGGATAAATTAATGAGGGAGGAGGACTAAATAAAAATGACTACAGCTGTAAAATTATTGTTCTTTAAAAAAACAAGATTGGAAGATAACATAAATGCTCTGAAAGAATGGGAAGAAAGGAAGCCATGGGAAAGGAGAGGAATGGACAGTTTAAGGAAACAACCTAACCAGGACAATCAAGAAGGAAGGGGAATAAAGAAGACGAATGGTGAAAATTCATGCAGGGGAAGATTTTGCATGGGGACAAAATGAGTTAGATATCTTCATCACAGCTCAAGGTGTTAACATTGTTCTGAATTGCCCATTCCACCTTGGCTTTGGTCTTCATGCAGAGTCAGAGCACAACTCTTGTATGCATGTGCATGTAATGGGTTTGTATTGTTTAACCATTTACTTTGCTTTTGAAACAGGTACACTGCATTTTATACATAATTTTAAAATTTGTCTGAAAAATGTTCAAGTCAGGTCTGGGCATCCCAGTTATCCTAAGATTGCACTACTGACATTTGGTAGCAAAATAACCCAATTTTGATGATTTGATTTTTCATAAAAATTCACAGTAGGAGTGGGAACAGAAGTCCCTTGGGGTCTTACTTATGCCCCACAAAATCTCTACAAAAGGGATGAAATTACTTCATGAAAGTACATGATCAAATTTGGCAGCAAAATAGCTAAAATCTGGCTGCATGATTTGTGTGTGTACATGTGGGAGGGAACATATGAGGATAAGGATGGAGAATGGGAGTCCTTTGGGAGGTGAAATGCTGCTATTTCTACCCACAAACCTTCCCCAAACTGCAATACCACTTCCCAACCTCCAGCAATGTGCCTGCAGTTGCCAAGGCTTTTTGCTGGCTTGTCATGTATCCATACATTCCTCAGATACTCAGACTAATGCTTTGTGCTAGTACTAGCTTTTGCTGATAAGGAGAGAAGAGCTGGTCTAGTTCTCATAGGAGAAACAAGAGGGACTGCAGATGGCCTCTCTTTAGAAGTGTAGTCTTAAAAAATCATCAGTGGAGATGCTGGGAAAAATAAAGGAGGAGAATGGGAATGGAGGAAATGGCTTGCCACTAAGATGGACTGTGACAGCTCTGAATGTGGAAAACCTATTATCTTAGATTGATTTTAAGAGAGAACAAGATGGGCTGGTAAATCTGAATTAGAAAGGACAGTCTTTATATTGCTGAAGACTTGTTAGCTCAAGGGAAAATCCAGAAATGTTTTGTGGGGCATGGACTGCCTTGAACAGATGAATCCCAGGGGTTGAAAGAGGATGCAAAATCAAAGATTTTACCCACCCAAAGATAAGCCAGCTGCCAGCCTGACTCCCAGAAGGAAAATGTAAACCAAACTCTGTAAGCCTTCCCTTACCTCTAAATTAGGAAATAGATAGTGTTAGGAAAGAGGAGTGCACCTCTATATTAAGCTCACATTAAAATGTTCATACACACACACGCATACATACACACACTTAGAGTTGCTTTAGGCTGAAGTCCTGAGAACAGGGGAAGAAATATCCTCACTTTACAATTTAAGAGGCAAACAGCTTTACTGTGTTATCAAGACTTGGGAGAAGGGGAATCTCACAATGGAATACAATGCAAAGAGTTATGCTTGCCACTTGAGACCAGGAAAACAAAATTTATTTGCTGCCTATTTTAATACACAGTATTCTTAATAAAAGGTTAAAACAACTGAAGCAGAGTCTTGTACCAAATTGTCCATCAAATCCTGAGAATTGATAGAATAGGATGCCCCGATGATGCCCCCAGAATCAACCCTGCCCCTTTTGGTAATGGCACTACATCTCCAGATAGCCTCCTGCAGTTCAACTTTCTTACGTAGTTAAACAGCAAAATCAATTCGTGCATTAGGACTAATGTGTGAGAATGAAAATGTTGCATTAAAAATTCTTAAAAAGTAGAGTAAATTTAAGATAACATTTATGTTTCACAATTTCTCTTGATTTTATAGATCAGTAAAGATCAAACAACTTATGTGAAAGAATCTATTCTTTTGACAGGAAGGCCAGAAAAATTGTTATACTAGCTCTTGTCCTTGCTGAATTGGGTAAGACAAGTTGCTTTTCCACCACAAGTCACAGCCACTAGAAACTGAAGATGATGGCAACAAGGCAGGCTTTTACTTTATGTGATGCACACGTTAGTGTTTTGGAGAAGGAGGTAGGTTTGTTACAGATAGAAACCTAACACTTGTATTCAATTGTCTTTTCCCTAGATTCTGCTATTCTGTATTGATTCTGCTATTCTGTTATGAAACACAAATCTCGAAAATAGATTTTTCCTTCACCATATGTCCATGCTAATGAAATGTTACCTACTGAAACTCAACTAATCATGTAACTGTCCCAGAAACAAACACAAGGTATGCCAGCTGTCTCCAGCTCAGTGATATCTTCTTGCCTACAACTACCATCAAATCCAGGAAACAATTTTTCTTCTAAAGGGCAAGAGGAAAATCTTGTCCTTTAGAGAATCTTCTTCTGGTTGGGGAAGATTAGTATAGGGTTTTCTGGGCCAGCTCAGCTGCCTACTAGAATGTAAATTAGCAGCCAGCTGGGCTATGCTCTAGGAAGGAGGCTCTGGCAAACCACTTCCGAAAAACAATTGCCTTGAAAACTGCAAGGATTCGTCCAGGCAGTCACTGCAGGGTCAGTAATGACTGAGCGCGGACAAAAAAAAAACAAAACTGTATTCATATCAGCCATCATTTGAAAAGTGATTTGAATGGATCTAGTCTATGACAAAGGCAGGTTTCTTGACATCCATATTGGAAAAGTCAAGCTATCTTAACTGAAGAGTAGCATATGATTTCTATTTTGTTCCTCTGTTGCCCTCTAGAGCCCTGCCACTGAAATTGGGAGTTGAAACAAGAACAAAAGACAAATTCGGAAGCCAAAACCAGTTGGTCATGCTGCCATGTTCAATAGAGTTTGCTTTCAGATAATTACATATGTGATTTTACTATATGGTTGAAATTCTACAATGCTTACAAGTAAGCACCCGCTTCAGAAAAAGCAGTGTATAAAGTATATATAACCTGAGACCCAGAGCAGCATGCAATGTTCTCCCAAAGCCTTTGTTACAGCCATGAGAGTACCTCCTACTTGGCACTGAAGAGGTTGATACAGGGGATGCTATTGATCTTTGTAGCATTTTGTTCTGATGTCTTGAAATTCTCCATCAGCGTGTTTTAAGACTGATGTTTCTGAATTTGTCTAGTCTACTGATCTGAAAACTCTGATTTATTGTAATTATCACCTGCATTACATGCCAAGGAGCTGTATTGACAATGAAGAATGCACTGAAGACAGCACTGAAGAGTCTTTTGTATAAACATTACTTTATTGTATCCCTCTTACACAGTAACAGAGAGATGTCCAAGTTACCTAGATTCTCTTACTGATCCTCTTGTAATGAATGTCACCCAGACTCATTACCTAGAAGAAGAAAACAAGAACTTTACTTTTTCATGCTCATCTTCTGAAGATAACCAACAACTAAAATCCTTCTTATGCCCTGAAAGAAACTAAGATAAGTCAACAACATGGTTTATGTGAAATGCAAAGCAATACAGTTTTTGGGATGCAGATATGGCTGTAGGCCATAGATAGAAATCTTTGTTAAGTGTGAAGTATCCTCTGTAGTTCTGGACACCTCACTGTTCCCATTCTACTGAAGATAAGATTGTAAAGCTTTTGGGAAAATGCCATAGAATAAACTACAATACTGTAAAACAATGCATAAACTGCCTTGAATGGCCATCAGACAGAAAGGGTTACATCCTTCCCTTCTGCAGCTCTGCACCCCTACTTGGTCTCTTTTTGCCTCAACTTCTAGGTTGCAAGGCCTTGGGGAAGAGGCCTAACATACTGTGTAAAATGCAGCACAAATCAAGTTGTTTGTGCTGCTGCTAATACATTATTATTGTTAGTTATAAAACATTACATATATTTAACCTTTCATTGAGCCATGCTACTTTTAAACAGTTGATCGAGTTTCTTGTAAGTGCTCAAGGGGGCTGTATATATTCCACTTTTCCTTGGCTGAATGTCAGGTGGTTTACAATAAAATTAAAGTGATGCTATAAATACAAATAAAAAGCTAACGAGCAAAAGAGAGGGGAAGAAAGGAATGCGAAAGCAGAGACTAAAAGATATGCAGTCTACAGCACGCATAGTGCATAGCCGTGTCTCTAGCACAGCGCAGCCTCCGGGTACTAATTATGAGATCTGAACAGGCATGCATTTCTATGTGCATATAGAACACATACAATCTTTTACTACCACAGTGCTGGTAGTAAATGGCATATGCAGTATATACAGATAGGCCGCAAATAGTTATTCTGCTAATTTGGGGGATCTCTTAAGGTTGCACAGATTAGTAAACATATTGTGTGCAACGCCCAACAGCAACAGTGTTAAATAAAACTGGAAAAGAACAAATTAACAAATTCTTAACAAATTCTTAACAAATTCTGTTAAGGCTTGCCTTCTAGTAATCTATCATGATTATTTTTTCAGGGTGACATCAAGCTATAAATTAGCAACCTGAAGCATGTGATAGGTAATTAAATAATAATGGTGGTAATAATAATAATAATAATAATAATAATTATTATTATTATTATTATTATTTCAAGGCCAATTTCCACTCAGCCATGCTTCTGAATTTTGTTTTACTGAAATATGTAAATTCCATCTGAATTTGAAAGCAAACCATCAATTCCACTGGAACTGGGGAAGAGTGCATATTATACAGCATTGGAAAAAAGTTTGCCCGTAAATATTGTATTGTGACTACGGATGGTATACCAGCTCATTTTATGTGCTAGTCTCATTGACTTCCAGACTCTAGTGGACAAGAGTGGTTGAGGTCACAAGGGGGATGCTAAAGTGGCTTACGTTTGTAGGTAGACTTACATTAGTTATGATGTCTCCATTGATTTCTGTAACAGACTTGATATTCTTCAAGTTTACAACCAACTTATTGTCTCCTTCCATTTGAACGACTGCCTGTGTGAAAACAAAAGAAAATAAGTGATAATGAAGCAAATCATCATTTGGACTCCAGTTCTGAAATATCACTTCTGGTTTTGAGTAACTTGTTCACATATAATGAACTTAAAAGGTCTCCCAACATTATATTTATTTCCAACATTTGTGTGCCATTTAGTCATATTACTCCAGGTGCTTTCCAATATAGGCAGACCCAACCATAGCAAGGGCATGTGTTACTCTCTTCAGCACTTCTGGGTTCAATGTGTCCAAAAACGCTAACATTTTATGTAAACTTTGGTTATCTCCCTCTATATTTGCCTCTGTGTTTTTATGAAGTGAGGAATACGTATGCAAAGGGACAAGGAATAAGATTTCTCACTTACAATAAATCTCCCCATTGAGTATTTCCTTCCACCTGATTCAAACTTTTCTGTGGAAATACTATATAATGACTATTTGTGGGGTATTGTATATCTTGAGTTTTTTCAGGAGAAGCCAGCTTGTCAGGAAGCAATGCTATAAAGTAGTTAGAAGCTTCGTATCCTACCTTGATCTTTTCTCCTGTTGGAGTATCTAGCTCAGCTTCCTCTCCAATTGTAAATTCATTTGTGATAACTTTGCTTCCAGTTGTCACAGTGACTTTGAATTTCTTGCCATTTTGTTCAATTTCTGAGATGCTTTTGAGATCCTTGCCTTTTTCAATCAGCTCATCAGGAAGACCTGGGTAGGATCAAAACAACCATTATAATGGTACTATCCATAAAAATGCACTGAAGATGACATCCAGAGAGGGAGCTCTCAAATCTACAATTGAAGCAAATTTTAAAAATGGCCCACAAAGAAAATTAAGACAAAACTGCACTGTATGGAATGAAGGAGGAGCTTTTTGAAGCTTGTTGCAGAGAAAAGACTTCCATATGAAGCTATCTTTCCTTTGTGAAGTTTTCCCCTTTGATGGAGTAGAAATGCAGCTCCCTCCATAAATATCTCAAAAAAGATTAAAGTGCCTTTTCTTAAGGAAATGGAAGGAAAGGAAGGTAACTGATGGCTGTACAGATCATGGGAATAAAATCCCTTCCATAGGACAATGTTAATACCTATGCTGTTAGTGAGCCGGTTGTCCTCATACCTGACAAATGAGCATAGGTCTACCAGGCTCTTCTCTAAAGGAGAGTTATGTGGCATATGGGTTTTAGTGGCCTGGCTGGGTTGCTGTGGTGCTGGCATGAGTTATCAGAAGGAGAGAGAATAACGGGGAAAAGCAGCTCACGTATGGCTTTCGGGTGCAGCTGTCCTCTCACGATTGGAGATGGAGGCAGCATTCCCATTGGTCAAGCCTTGCATATAGGTGTTGGGGATTAAGGGTCTTGGAAGGGGAGAATGAGAACCCACCACCTCAGTTGCTGGGAGACATGCTGCCAGTCTGACCTGTGAAGGAGAGTGAGAGTAAGAGAGGAGAGAAAAGGAGAGAGATACGTTGCCATGTTTTAGCAAATATTGCACAATGTATTGTTGTGTTAAACATTTTTGCTGAGAGACATTGTAGTAAGTGTGTGGGAGAGTTCATGTGTGTGTTTCCCAATTTCCTGACTCTGGGAGGGAGAAGAAGTCAATGGGAGGCCTCCCTTGGTAAAAGAGAAGCGAAACTACACCCAAAATCCAAGTCAGATGGGAAAGGAGGGAGACAACTGGGCACAGATGGATGCTTGGAGTCTTTGAAGAAGCCCCAGACCAGGAAGGACTGGGCAGAAGACCGAGAGGGAGGTGCATCATTCAACATCTATGCAGAGGATTGGCTGAGGAGATCCAAGAAGGCAAGGCGTGTTGAGCATGCGCCGTAGTAATCTAACCAATTCCCTTCCTATCTCTTTCTCTCAGTGAGAAACTGAAGGTAAGGGAGGATGAGAAGGCAGGGGAACTAGTAGCTTAGCAACAGAGTGGGTGGTTATTAGTGAATAGCCCTGAGAAAAAGGCTGGCAGAAAGTGACAGCTTTGTAAACAGAAGTTCCTACTTGCTGTAACTAGTTGTAGATACAGGTAGTCCTTGACTTATGACCACAATTGGGACCGGAACTTCCATTGCTAAGCGATGCGGTTGTTCAGTGAGTTACAACTTTTTTTGCTGTGGTCGTTAAACGAATTCAGCTTCCCCCATTGATTTTGATTTTTGGAAGCCCCCTGGGAAAGTTGCAAATGGCAATCACGTGATCCTGGGACGCTGCAACCATGGTAAATACATGCTGGTTGCCAAACGACTGAATTTCAATCACATGACCATGGGGACACTGTGACAGTTGTAAGGGTGAGGACCAGTCGTAATCACTTTTTTCAGCACCATTGTAACTTTGAACAGTTGTTAAATGGTCATAAGTTGAGGACCACCAGTCGTAAAAATAACCATAAAAGCCTCCACCATCTCAGTTGTTATGTTGCAATTGTCCTCCTTAATGGTAAAAGCACATCCAACTTCCAAAGAAACCACAGCCATGCTATGACAATGTATTTCCAAGAATGGGGAGAAGTTGATCAAAAAGTTGCATGTTATTGGAAGGGTACTCACTACTTTTTTTTTTATATCTGAGGGATTGCATTCTACTCCCAAGTATTGTTGGAGGTCAGGAATTGTAGCTGGAAATTAGGAGGACTATAGCAGGCAGGGCAACGATGCTATAGGGCAGTGTTTCTCAACCTGGCTGAGGAATTAAGGAAGTTGAAGTCCACACATCTTAAAGTTGCTGAGGTTGAGAAACACTGCTATAGGGAAAGAGGTGAATTTTTCCCATTTGGAAAGTGATTCTAAGTTTCCATTCTTTAGATGCAACTAAGATTCTTTGAAAGCTTAATGTATCTTAGTTCTTTTGTACCCCACCAAAAAGCAGAAGAAAATCACATTATTAATATTTAAATTATTTGCTCCTGAAATTCAGAGAGATTATGTGGCCACATCTATTTGCAGGTCATGGCTGTCTATCTTTAACATTAACCCTGGGTTTTGTGAACAATATACGAAGCTCAGAATTATCTGTGGCATACACAGGTCTGAATGGCAGCCACAACTAGAATGGTCCGATTTTATTTTAAAAAGCAACGTCAAATCCCCACCTCTGTATGGAGCCAGGGACAGTTCTGACTCACAGAGTAGAGTAAGATTTAAACTCTCCATAAGCTTTCTCCTAGTAAAATCAGCCTGCTTTCTTAATGCGCATGATGGCTTGGGGAAAAGTTCATTTTCATGATGCCCTCAGCACATTAGAGAAAGGCTTGAACAGTTTTCTGTCTTTCCCAAATGTATTTTTCAGTTTTTGGAAGAGAAATATGTATGATATTTTGATCAGAGAAATGTGGAGGTGGCTAAGGATAAAGATTCCCTTGAGCTAAATTTGCTCCTGGTAATTTCATGGACATGTCCATAAAAACACAACTTGGCAACAATATGGAGGTGATTTCCTATTGCTTTTGAGATCAGCTAGCATTGATTAGACTGAACACCCAAGCGTTGAAAAATATTAGGTGATAAAATAGATCAACCTGAAATAATACGTATTTATGGTCTTTATATCATTTATGTGTGGCTAAAAAATAAAATTAAGCTCTGGCAAAAATTAACACTTTATTTTGATGGGAAAATTAATTTATGCCATTAAAGTTAATAGAGCTTAAAGAAATGTATCTGGCTAAATTGCAGCATTATTCTGCTTTGAGGACTCTGTACAGTAGATTTTAGAAAACAGTAGCCTTAAATTCTTCAGATTTAGAACAGGAGATACGTATATCAGATTTTCCTGTTGTGCATTGAATATTGCAACAGATTTTAAGATGATGCGTTATTAGAATGCTCTAACAAAGATATATTAACAGTACCTTTTAATATAACTAGGAAGTATAAACATCTGATAAAATCCAGGCTGTAAGAATGACATTTCAGAAAAATGTAACATAACATGGCTTTGATCTTTACTATTCCATGAAATTCTGTTCTTAAACATATAAAATAGAAATAACAAGGCAAGTGTGGGGCTAAAACAAGCCAATTAATCATTATGTGTAAATGAAAAGCTTACCAACAGCTTTCATGAATCGCTCAAAATTCTCATGGGACTGAAGTTCATACTTTCCAGTGAAGCCCATTATGGTTTGGTTCTCTTTGTGCTCAACAGAAGAGAAGATCGTTTCTGGAGGCCAAATCTCCTTTTTAAGCAGAACTTTTACCTTGGAAGTTGGACAGAGGTCACATTATGCCACTCCTTTATGGTTTTGCTGAATCACTACCTCTGTGCCTAATTGATCAAGATTATCACTTAACCACTCCCATGTTTAAAAGCTACAGATTTCTTTAAAAAACCTTGTGCGAATTACAGACTGAAACTGAGAATAAAGAAGCATTTTTAAAACTTGGGCAAAAGGACATTAACTGAAGCTGAGATCTAACTTGCATTCTCTTGAAAATACTAAATATTAAGAGGTTACATAGCAATTATTGCAATTAATACTATACCCCCCCATCTGATTTCAAAGTAGGGGTCTGGGATGAAAGAAAGAACAGAATGATTAATTAATAGAAATAACAACAGCTATCATAATAACTTACTATTAACATTAATATCAGAATCTTAGTCACTTTTTTCAGGAACAGATTTTTAATAGGTATATTGGCTTAAATTAACATTGCTGGGAAGAAGGCAGAATCAAACAGTATATCATGACTTGGAATGGTCTGCTTTAACTGAGATCAGCCAAAAGGGATCAGTGGAAAAATGCATCTTGAACCAAGCCAAGGTTTTATAAACCATGTTTGTAAAGCTAGTATCAAAGGGGTCTTCCCAGCATATATTACAAACCCACCTGGTACCAGAAAGGTCTTCATCATGAATGAGACCAATGCCGGAAGGTGTTACAACTACATATGGAAAACTAGCAAGATGGGTCTGTTTTAAACACATAATTAACATGTGTTAGTAGAGCTGTACCCAGGACCCATTGTCTGTGCCACAGAGCTATCAAAGGAGGTTGATATGTGGATCAAGTTCCAAGTTCATTTGGGATTTACTGAATTGCCTGGGTGAGTCTTTTGAGGAGTATGAACCATTTGTGTTTTAACCAGAGATGAAGCGGGTCACGCTGGAGTAATAACCCATTGTATGAGGTAGAATATGCTCCCATCAGTTATTGTATATTTAAAACCATATAACTCTGACATGCATATGAGATCCAAATGTTATTTTATTATTAGGTTGTGTAATCAATAGATTGGTGTATGTTCCTGCCTCAACCACTACTTCATGCTTTGTCAGAGTAATCTGAGATAGCTTGCTAAACCTATGGTCCCCTTTTGCTTGAGGGAAAGATAATTCTGAAGTTTTTGTCAAGTAACTAGGTCATTACTTGCTAAACACTGCCTTTGAATCTGGGGCTCAATAACTTCTGATTTGTTTTGACACAAATTCAATTATATTATCAAGAATCTTGGAGAAAGGATGTCTTGGCTTAACTTGTTGAGAATGAAGACAGAAAGCTAGTTCTGTTATGTTGGATATTTTCTTTTAAATTGGAGATGCAAGGAACTGAAACTTGGATTTTGTGTACAAACCAAAGACTTTTCTATCAAGTTTATGAACAGACAAATTGGGTAGATGATTTATCGGGGAGGGGGTGGGGGACAAAATCTCCAATTTTTAAAGAACAGAAGAATCCTTTAGCAACTACTAAAAAACTGCTGAGGAGAGTTCCATTATGAGTTTTTCCCTTTGGGTTTATTTGAAGTGTCATAAACCAGGGAAGCTGCAGAGCAGTGATAAGACGATGAAAAGTAGGTTATTCACCAGATTCCCCCCCCCCACCGGTTATCTCAGAAACAAATATAAAAAATAGAATATTCAAACTATGAGAGCTTTTCTAAAATCCTCTTCTCCTTTGAAAGAATTCATTTTAATTAACATTTTTTGATACAATAAAAGTGTAAAAAAAATTGTAGAAAGAAAAAATAGTAGAAAGAAAGAAAAAAGAAAATATAGAATTATGATTTCTGCCCTTCTTTCTGTTGAGTAGTTACCATCTTACCTTTTCCTCTCTCTCTTTTTTTCTTCTTCTTACTTTATAATTCACTTCTTCCTCCCTTTTAACCATTTTTAATCCCCAAATCCATAGATCATCAATTCATTTTTTTCTTCTTTCAACAAAAAATCCATATAAGATTTCTGGTCTTTCAAGAAGGTCTTTGTTGTTTTTTCCCTGACCATGCTGGTCAGCTTCACCATTTCTACAAGTTCCATCAGTTTTATAATCCAATCTTCTACTGTGGGTATTCCATTATTCTTCCATCTTTGTGCATACAATAATCTTGCCACAGTTACCATATATAATATTAATTTCCCATATTTCTTTTCTAATTCAATGTCCATAAAACCCAATAGAAACAATTCTGGTTTCATCATAATATTAATCCGTAATATCTTTTGCAGCATTATGTGAATTTGCACCTAAATGTTATTCATTTATTTTTAAATTCATTTATTTTTTGGTATACACTTGTTCATTCATACATGTCAGGTATTACATTTTGTAAGGCATACCTTTCTTAAATCTGCAAAATAAATATCTGACCCCCATAAAGCATAATTATTCCACCTTACTTCATTAAAACTGATTAACTTGTTACAAAAAGCTGAACTAGAAGGGAAACTTCATGTCAATCTTCTCTAGCTGATGTCTTCACACCCTTCACTGAGTCACGTTCATACTTTTCATTGTTGCACCACAGTCCTGGCTGGTTTAACCAGGGAGTTAATGGTGTCATGTTGGAATCACCTAAGGGCATGTTTTAAGTCAGACTTTGAAATTCAGTCTTATCTTTGCTGATTAAAAATGTAACAAGCTTTCCATTAGGGGAGCTTAGGACTGTGAGTGGAAGGGATGTTGGCCTTGAAACATGGGGCTTTTAAAAAGGGCATGGGAATGGATCAATAGCTGTGTTCTGCCAGGATTTGCTTGAGAATGATTTGTTGAATAAGTTGGTTTCATCAGATATAGACCATGGTTTACAAACTACAATGGCTGGGATTCAACAACACCAAACAAGGTTTCATGCAATATGTGAACCAACCAATATTAAGGGGTTCTATTTCTGTTTTTGCTAGTTCATGTTGCTTGATTTTAAAATCCAGTACCCACAAAACCCTTCCAGATGTCACTTTTCATCTTTGATTAGTAGGTACAAACAATTTCCCTTTGTTTTCTGCATTAAAATAATGTCTTTGTGTAGTAATCAAGGACAATATCATAGATTTTATTACAACATTAGGAAAATTTCTCTCATTAATAGCGTGCCAAATGATATAGTACTGAACTGCTAACAAATTTGGTGATGCTATGTTGTGTTGTTAATTTTCTAGATGAGATCACTGTAGTAGGTGGTGGCTGATGGTCTTTATTCAAATGTTACCCAGGCCACCTGCTTGCAAATTGTATATTGTTTCTAGAAGCATATGTCTTTTTAGCTTTGTTCTAGCATTTTCACTTCAGTTCCCTGTTCTGACTGGAGAGTTTAGTAAAGTAGAAGACTTGGGTATAGCCAGGTCAAGTCAGTTTTGTTTATTGTAGGCAGAAGTTTCGCAGATCTGAATAACTACATGAGACTCCTGGATAGTACACATATCTTGAACCTACTCCAACCTCACTTAAGCCATGACAGACCAAAGTACATTTTGCCTTTGTTGAGTCTGGAGTCTTGCTGAGGGAAAACTTCAAGCCTGAATAGGTAGATATCGCTGCTTCCTTAAACCCTAGATGTAAGAAAAGCCAGATGCTAGCCAAATCCTGGACTAGATGCTATCAAGTCTAGAGTGCTGTTCCCAAGAATGACCAATTAAATGTTTGCAACTCCCACAATAAATGCAACAGCCAGTGTTCATATGTGAAGGACAATCTAAGTTTGTTCTCTACAATATACAGGATATCTGATGGGTAGTTATACTATCAATGTTTCCCTATCTTTCTCTATATCACATCCTTTCTCTCCCATAACTTCTCTTTCTAAGATGGCTGCACTGCTAATGGCATTCTTTGTCTTCTAAGTTCTAACCCCTTTAGGATTTGAATGGTTTTCTGGTGTTTAGAAAAGAAAGACTAGAAGTCTCCTGTCTCTGTATTTGGTATTAATTTTTTCTGATTCCCTAACCTGGTCTTTCAGGTTTTCTGATGGTGCCCTAATTGAATCCATCCACCTAGCTGCTGGTTGTCGTCTTCTCCTCTTTCCTTCCACCTTCCCGGCATTAAAGCCTTCTCCAGAGAGTTAGGTTTTCACATAATGTGTCCAAAGTAGGATAATTTGAGCCTGGTCATTTGTGCCTTGAGTGAGAACTCTGGATTGATTTGTTCGATGATCCATTTGTTTTCTTGGCTGTTCGTGGTATTCTCAGGAGTCTTCTCCAACATTTAATTTCAAAAGTGTCAATACTCTCTCTATTCTGCTTCTTCAAAGTCCAACTTTCAATTCCATAGAGGGTCAGGAGGAATACCATTGCTTGCACTGTTCATATCTTTATAGGTGCAAACACATCACAATATCTGAATATCTTTTCCAAGGCCTTCATGGCTACTCTACCAAGTGCTAGTTTGCAATAACCTTTTGTCTGCTTGTTCCTTTACTGTTTATGGTTGATCTTAAAGGCAGAAGCTGTCCACCACTTTGCTATCTTCATTGCCAGTTCTAGGGCTGGTTGTTGTACCTGTTGTCATTAGTTTGATCTTCTTTATATTTCATCTTAGTCCCTTTTTTCATGGTGCTCCTTGACTTTCAGTACTAAAGTTTGCAGATCCTTTGCATTTTCAGCTATCATAGTAGTGTCATCACAATAGCACAGATTATTGATCTTTCTTCCTCCAGTTTTAAAACCACACTCATCTTCTTCCAATCGAAGTTCCCTTAGTATATATTCAGTAACCTGGCGCCAATCTGTTTTGCCATGTTTTGTCTGTACTATGGCTTCCTGATTGACAATGAGATGTGTGTGTGTGTGTGTGTGTGTGTGTGTTTGTGTGTGCATGTGTTTCTGTCTGTCTAAGGGCAGGTAGTCTTTTTTGGGTACCCAAGGGCAATACTTCATTTTTTAAATTTACATTATCAAAAAGGGGAGCAGGACCCTAATTATCAACTTGTTTATTCATCATTTTGAAGGAACTGTGGGAGGGGACTCAGTTTTTCCCGTTCCTTTAGTTTCCTGTTGAAAAGTAACACCAAACTGCTAACTGAATACCTGCATTTTGTTGCTGATTTTAGCAATGTGACCTTGAAAGTCTCTGGGGATTGTAAAATAGAGCCGGGGACTACATGCAAGCCGTATTTTCTCCCCATCCTGCTCTGGTCCACTGTCTGATTGCTGATTCTCCATCACTTAAGGCCATTTCCTCATTAGTGACTTCTAAAATCTTCTAGCATCACCTGGCCATCACTGAGACTATCCTCATTACTATTACATTGGCACAAGGATGGTTAGATGACTCTAGAAAACACTATAGGCCACCACTGCGGATCCTGTCTAAATGCAGCTTCCCTACAACATAAATTAACTTATTCTGCTAGTTATATGCTCTCAAACACCAATCCCTCTGATACACATGAATATACAGTAAGTTAAGTGAATTTGGACTCATGGCAGCAATAGAGTTACATACTCAAATACTAGGGTGGCCCATTGATTTATCTTTAGTTCATGATAATGTTTGTATCTTTTAAGTGAACTGCAACTGAATTAATGTAAATTGATTTATTAACATTTTTAATTTATATTTTGAGCTCAGTTCATTTGGGGAAAATGCAGAATGCAAATACATGGACTCTGAATATTAAACATTATTCTGAAAGTTCTGAAAAACTGGTATGATGCACATACTCCATAGTAGCTCAGACGGAATAGGCCACTGTTATTCAAAGGTGCAGGAAACCAAAATGTGCTAAATTATTTATAAATCACCCTGGTCAGTTGTTTTGGTGCAGAGCTATATAATAAGACGTTGCTTGAATGTAGGCTTTTTAATTGTTTTACTAGTTTTAATACTGTTTTAAATATATTTTATTCACATTATTGTATGATTACTGCTTTAGTTGCTCATAGATCCTGGCTCCTCATTTATTTGTGTGCATACTGTTATCCAAGTCAGATTACATTAATAGATATTTATTGATTTATTAAATTGATTTATATAGCCGCCCATCTCATATTGGTGCCAGTTGTTTTAGTTGCTTTGTGGCTTGATTGGAAACCATGAAGAAATAATGTCTCCAGCCTAGTTGCATGTCTGATCACCAGACTAAGTATTTTAGCTCCAGAAATACAGAAAAGACTGAACTGACCAATGCAATAAGCCATCCAAGCAAATGAATTAAGCACATAATTCCTGCTGGGGTGGGCAACAGAGGGACAAATGACGAAATATTCATGATATCTTCACACAAATGCTGTGACTTATATACTTGCATCTGATGTTGGGGTGCAACTACATAAAGGTGGTATTGTGTGATGATGTCACATATATATGTCAACATTTTGGCATTGTCACCTTGTGTGAGATGGGTGGCTATATAAATATGATAAATGAATAGATAGGTAGATAGATAGATAGATAGATAGATAGATAGATAGATAGATAGATAGATGCTTGCTTGCTTGCTTGCTGCAGTGCCATCAACTTTTGGAGTAGCATATATAAGCTGGGACTCTGCACACTTTGAAAATAATTTGGAAAAAAATGTTTCAGATATTGCACAAGCACAGAAGCCTCTACTGTTCATGAAAGTGGCCCAACCTTTTTCAGGCTTCTGTATAAACCTGAAAAAAAAGTGGCTGCTTTAAGAGCTGCCTTAACTTTAATGAGTTGATTAAAGAGAATATAGACGCTGCTTGGAATAGAATAAAATGAATTGTGTTACACACTGTCACTGAAGTGTGTGAAGTTATACTAATGGAAAGCATGAAAAAGGATGCCTGGTGGAATGAGGAAGTGAAAGAGGCTGTGGATTACCAAAAATCCAGATAAAAGAATGATCACAAATTGTGATGAACGACTATATAATGACCATGCAGGAAAAAACAAGATAATTGCAAAGAATGTAGTCAAAGAGAACAAATAGTTAAGATTAAAATCAGAGAAAATGCAGAGGGATTTTGATGGAAATAAAAAAAAAATGTTGGGGAAATGGGTGAATAGGGCTAAATAAGGAGCCTCCTACAAAGTGAATGAAAGTAAAAATAAATGTGCTTTGGGATGAAACTGAAGTGATGGAATCCTGGAAGAAATATTTTTAAGGTTTGTGTAGGAATTGAAGAATGGAAATGAAATAAATGCTATAAATGTTAGTGTCCAAGAAAAAAAAAAAGCATGAAAAGGAAGTCATCAATGCTGTGACAATGTGGAAAAATGGTAAGGCTGCAGATAAGGCTGCAAGTTGTATCTGGAGAAGGGTTAAAAAATGGATTTTGCTTGGTTTTGGAGTGGTTGTGTGCAGAAGTGTCTGCATGGGGGTCAAAGATAGGGGCAAATGGCAAAAGCAGCACTGAGCCTTGGTGATGCAAACTCTGCCTCTTGCGTATGCATGTTGGGACATTGTGCACACATAAAAAGGGGCAGGACTTGCACTGTAATGGCATGACACTGCCTTTGTCCTTTTGATGACAGTGTTGGAACTTGTAGATCACTTTGGCTGCTCCTGGTTAATGTGTGTGTGAAGATTGCATCTGTGTCGTAAGAGTGGAAGAATGCTGTTTTTATTCCAGTACAGAAAGGGAAAGGTAGCAAAAAGGAATGTAGACGAGGTCAGGTTGTTAAGGGTGCCAGGAAAGCTGTTTGGCAAAATTATGATTAAAAGGGTACAAGAGGTGACAATAACCACAATCTAGAAAATATAGGGTGGGTTTATGCCGGGCAAGGCATAGGCAGACCAGATTTCTGCACTTCAACAGGTCATTGATAAATGCATGAATGTAAGGAAGAAAATTTATTGCATGTTTGTAAATTTAGAGTAAGCATATAATAAAGTGAACAGGCTTGAATTGTGGATTTAGTATGGAAGGTATGTAAAAGACGTAAAATGTGCATGAAAAATTGAATGCTTACTGAATGCTTCAACACTAAGCAAGGAGTAAGACATTGGTTGTTTTAATGTATATAGGGATAAATGTATAAGGAATGGTTGTGGTGATGTTAGAGGTATACGTGAATGTATCTGTACTTGTGCTTGAGAGAAAAGGGAAGATTGAGAAAGAGGGCAGGATGGAGTTGATGAGATCCTCAAAAAGAGAAAAGTCTAAAGAAGACAAACGGAGCATAGAAAAGAGCTCCACCCCATTCCTGCTGCAATGTCCCAACTGATTGGATGCCCCCCCCCCAAACGGATGGTTGAGTTGGGTTCTGTTGGCGGTATGAGCAGCTTCGATTTAGAACCTGAAATGTAAGTACCTCAGAAGTGCCGATTTTCCCAGCCTCTAAGGTTCCTGAGTGCCGTTTCCCGCTGGCCAATGAGGAATCCATAAATCTTCACCCGCTTCTCTAGGCACGAAGGAACTCTGGGAGGGGAAGGTCGAGAGACGCCCTCAGCGGAGGTTCGGTGTTTCCCAGTCCGCGGTGGACAGGGTAGAAGGGGGTGTGCGGGTGCACCGGTGTAGGGTGGATACGTTGCAATGCCAGCACCTGGCTTAAAGCTGCTGCGAGGCCTGATATGATAAAGGACGGATTTTAAAAACAAAAGGAAATGTATGTGTTCATTAAAGTTGCCTGGGTGGGGTCTAATTAGTGCGCCACCAAGGCTCACTTTTCGTATTTGGCGTGAAGAATCGGGTGAGAGTGCTCCTGAGCGACTGCAGAGGCTTTCCCCCTCGACTGATAAATGAGAAGGCTTTCAGATCAGAGGCATGGACTTTCTGTTGCGAATGAACAAGCACGGTTGATAGTTAGAAGTTCAGAACAGAATACAGATGCGTTACATGCAGGCTCTCAACTCTGGCATATATTTCATACTGCGCTTTAAACAAAAACTGGAAGCGAAAATCAAAATAAAAAGCAAGAGAACACTATAACTGGCATTTAAATTAATAAACAGCTGTCCATTCCTGGAGTAGGGATTTTATGTTCATTGCATTTCTTAATTTTCTATTATTACTATTATTATCACTTAATAAGTTAAATTAGATGGTGCATTTTAGCAATGAAGATTGGGAAATTTTAATCTAAAATTTATGCGTTTTAAAAGATGTGGCTTAAAACTCTGCAATAGTTATAATTTCAACTGGCTGTGGTCTTATATCATGATCCCAAATGTAAATTTTATGGGTAAAGTGGCTGCTATGGCTTTTAACCTGAGTGATGTCAGGCCAGGGCCCTTTGTAGATTGCTGCTGTGCAGAAAGACTACAGGATTCAGCATCTTGTTTTTTTGTTTTTTTTAAACTATACATAATGTGGAAGCTTTCGTCTTGTGATTGCAGAGAAGTGCTTGAAATTTGCAGATAATCCCTTACAAGTTTCCAAAGTATATTTTCCAGTAGCCAATAGATAAACTTGCTTCTGCATCTGGTGCTGAATGTCTTTGATATCTCATTTCCCTCTACATGATTAGCAGAGGCAGAACAAATTCCATAAAATTAAAAAAAAAAAGTTAACATTTGCAAATTGCATAAGTGAATGATGATAATATCCTTTGTGTGTATTACACAGTTTATTATGCAGTACATACATTGCAGAATATTTTATTGCTTTATGATGCTGCAATTTTGTAGTTTAGATTATTCTAACATTTGTATTGCAGAACAAATTGCAAAACAGTGATATAATTTAAATAGCAGAACATTATTCTGCAAATTTTTATTCCAGAACTCTGGAGATTTCTTGTGTCTGTGAGATGCAGGATTGATGCAGAATTGTTCTTAGCCTATTCAAGACTCTGTTGGAGGATCTGGCTATGTGACAGAGAAGAGAGTTTGTGATTTCACTGCATTTCACTGCACCAGTTTTACTGGGACTGAGGGCTGTTTGGCTTTGCTAGGTGCTTAGAGGCCAAGTGGCCTTCAGTCCTGATGACTCTCCCACTTGCTCCTACTTAACAGTGTGGAAGAGCTGGGACTTGAAAGTGCTTATTTTCTTCATCTGGCTCCATTACAATTTAAATTTATATCATATCTTACATTGTAATTGGTCATTTGAAGTAGATTACCTTGAGTACTATGGCAAAAAGGAAGTAGATAATAATGTTGCAAAGAGTAGCTAGGTACAGTACTCTATACGAGCGTGTGTTTTTTTTTAATCCTCATTAGCAGGCCTATTACCAATTAAGAATTACCAAAGTTTCATCTAAATGCAGATGCATTGCTTGAAAAGCAGACATCTGCTACCACAATGATCACTTTGCTTTGTTTTCCTTCCTTCCTTCCCATGAAGCATTCTGAAGAAACAGAAACCCTGCATGTGCCTCTTTAACTTACCCTAAATTAATACAGTATTCTTTTCATTGTCTTTACAGAGCCAGTGGTGCGGTTTTGTCACAGCAGGAGGCAGCCCCTAAGTAAACCTGGCTGATCTTAAGAAAAACTGAGTACGGCTGGACCTAGTTACTGTTTGGACGGTAAACCACAGGAAACCCTAGGGGTGTAGACTAGGTTGAAGTTGAAAAAAACATCATGAAAAAAGTCAGTGGCAAGCCACTTCTACATTGTTCTGAGAAAGAAAAAAACAGCATAGTTGTATCCATGTATAGACCAAGAGTCAAGGGGAACTAAAGGGAGACTTTTACAGGGTTGCAAAGTACCCAGTGAAAATTATTTTCTGATGTTTGGAAGTTAGAGTCTTAACTACATAGTCTTAAGGCTATTGCTACTGGGAATTTTCATTCAACATAATGGACATTCTTTCCTTGAGTTCCAATCAAGTCTTTCCAGTTTGGTAAAGAAGACTAGATCGTACCAAGTAACTTTGATTTTAATTCAGGATTCCCAAATACGTTTTCTCTCAAGTTGCTAGAGATTCTTGTCATTACAAGGCAAAGTTTCCTGTTTGTTATAAAATGTTTTTGGCTTCTCCTCCAGCCTGAAGTTAATTTGCTGGAAATGTTATGTGTGTTGTAGGAGCTGGGAAGATAAACATGAAGTATATCAGTAGCCGTGGAGGAGCAGGAAGCTTTGATTTTGAACATGCTCTCTTCTCTGGGTATGCAGCGGATGGGGGCCTTTTCATGCCTGAAAAAATCCCAGTCCTGGACCATACCAGACTTCGGACATGGAACACCTTTTCTTACTTGGAGCTGGTGAAGGAACTGTGTTCGTTTTTCATCTCTCCTGAACTCATTCCAAAGGCAGAGCTGAATGGTAAATTAAAACCAGAGAGATATAAAATGAGAGAGCTTAAGCATTATTGGAAGTAGTCCTCGACTTATGATGGCAATTGGGACCAGAATTTTCATCACTAAGCAATGCAGTTATAAAGCGCAGCTGAATTGCTTAGCGACGGCAATCCCTGCAGTCCGGGTTGCCATTGTTAACCAAATCCCATGGTCATTAGGTGAGGCAACTTCTTGCTGGCTTCCCACAACCAAAGTCAGTGGGGAAGCCAGCAGGAAGTTGCAAGTCCCAGGCCCATAGGCCAGTAAGTGGCTGCTGCCAGGTGGGGGAGGGAGCAAGGGGGTTTTCCAGCTGGTTTTAGGATGGGTCACAAGAAACGTAAGGCTGATGTGCAAAAGAACCCTTACATTATGCATAAAAAACCTTAAAATGTGGTTTCCAGAGGTTGAGTTATTATCCAGCTCAGGACATTGTACATTATCTTGTTCATGTTCCCTGGCTAATGAAGTTTTTCCTCTTTCTCTAGACCTGATTGATAGAGCATTTATCAGGTTCAGACACAAAGATGTTGTTCATTTGTCAAGACTAAAAAATGGCTTGAATATTTTGGAGCTTTGGCATGGTGCAACATATGCATTTAAGGATCTGTCATTGTCCTGCATGGGGCAATTCTTACAATACTTTCTAAAGAAAAAGAAGAAACATGTCACAATTCTAGTGGGTAAGTTTGCGCCCAGAACCACCTTGACAGATTTGGGCTCATTTTTACTAATGCAGTATTTTTGTTCAGGATGTGTTTGTTACTCTAATAAACACTAAATGTAGGTTCACTTTCATATTTTCTAGAATCCTTTAATTTGACCTGGCCCTAATCTGTGGTTTTGGGTCTTTGCCCTTCAGTTGTTGTTGTTGTTGTTCAGTCATTAAGTCATGTCCGGCTGTTCGTGACCCCATGAACCATATTGCGCCAGGCCTTCCTGTCCTTCACTGCCTCCCTGAGTTTCTTGACATCAATGTTTGCATCTAACCAGAATGAATAAGAATTTGCTGATTCAGAATGTAATGATGGCCACTGATACAGAAAGATAGTACCACATGGATCCTGTTGATATCTATGAGGAAATATGCTTGCCACAGAACACTGACAACTAGAAGACTATAGGAATGTCAGGCTGTTGCACTCATGCCTGTATCACATGTGAGCTTCCTAGGAGCATTTGGGAATGTCCCCTTCTTCAGAAGAGTCTTCAGCTGAAGATTGGGCTTACAGGTAGTCCTTGACTTACAACCACAATTGGGACTGGAACTTCCATCACTAAGCGATGTGGTTGTTAAGTGAGTCATGCCTGATTTTATGACCTTTTTGCCATGGTTGTTAATCGAATCACATGGTCATCAAGTGAATCTGACTTACCCCATTGACTTTGCTTGTTGGAAGCCCCCTGCGAGGGTTGCAAAAGGCGATCACGTGACCCCAGGATGCTACAACTGTTGTAAATACATGCCAGTTGCCAAGTGCCCAAATTTTGATCACATGACCGTGGGGACTGCTGTGATGGTTGTAAGTGCGAGGACCGGTCATAAGTCACTTTTTTCAGCACCGTCATAACTTCGGTCATTAAACAAGTGGTCGTAAGTCAAGGACTACCTGTGTACCTTTTCCTAGAAACACCAGCTTTCAAACCAGTTGTAAAGGCACACCAGGACCATCTCTAACTATCATGGATAATTCCAATTGGGGTTCATGAACCTATCCACTAAGCTCTTGTGAACACTGGCAACTCTGAGTCCTGAATCCAAAGGCAGAAAGAAGGCATATACAGTGGTACCTCAAGATACGAATTTAATCCGTTCTGTGACTCTGATCGCAAGTCGAATTGGTCACATCCTGAAGCACGTTTTCCCATAGGGTTCAATGTAAATACGGTTAATCCGTTCCACCCTCTGAATTTGGTCGCATCCTGAAGCAAATTTCCCCATAAGGTTCAATGTAAATACAGCTAATCCACCCTCCGAATTTGGTCGCATCCTAAAGCACATGTCCCCATAAGGTTCAATGTGTCAGCCGGCGTTGCACGGCTAAGAAATTCTCCAGGCGTGCTTTAGTCAGCCCTAGCGCAGAAAAAGGAAGTGCTAATGAAATCTGAGAAAGGCTCCTGCGCGCACAGCCGGGAGCAGGAGCTTCCCCCCCACTCCCCGTGCTGCTTCTTAATTCCACGCTCTTTCCTCTGTGCATAGCCCTTGGCGCGCGAGAGAAAAGCACAGTGAAAGGAATGGGGGGGAAGGCTTATGTCGTGCGCACAGCGGAGCGGGAGCTTCCCCACCCCCGTGCTGCTGCTGCTTAATTCCGCGCTCTTTCCTCTGTGCATAGCCCTTGGCATGCGCGAGAAAAGCACAGTGAAAGGAATGGGGGGGAAGGCTTATGTCGCGCGCACAGCGGAGTGGGAGCTTCCCCACCCCCGTGCTGCTGCTTCTTAATTCCGCGCTCTTTCCTTTGTGCATAGCCCTTGGTGTGCACGACAAAAGCACACTGAAAGCAATGGGGGGGAAGGCTTATGTCGCGCGCACGCACGCACAGCCGGGAGCGGGAGTTTACCCCCCCCATTCCTCTGCGCTCTTTCCTTTCTCCATAGTGACAGAAGCACAGTGAAAGCAATCAGCGCGCTGGGGGGAAAGGCTTATGTCGCACACACGCACAGCGGTGCGGGAGCTTCACCCCCCATTCCTCCGCGCTCTTTCCTTTCTCCATAGCGACAAAAGCACAGTGAAAGCAATCACCAGGCCAAGGGCTATGGCCAAAGGAAAGAGCAAATTTCCCCATAAGGTTCAATGTAAATACAAACAGTTCTGAAACATATGCATTTTATTTTTAAACCACAAAAACATGGAAAAAAGCACAGTATGAAGAGGGAGAATGGGGTGGGGAGGCAGTTATTGTTTGGAGGGAGAGTCCCCCTCCAAAGGGACTTCGGGGAGATCTCCTTCAGGGGTTTCCTCTCTTCTTTGCCTCTTAGCTGCAAAGCCTTATTCTTGCCACGCCCGCTCTGCATTTTCTTTGGAGCCATGCTGACAAGCACACCAAAAACCTTCCAAACGCCACAAAACACACCACAAGCCTCACCGAATGCCTCCTTGCTACCGCGATCTCGCCCACAGGAAGCCGCGACCACGTGGCAGCAGGGCAAATGGTTTTTCCTTTTCCTTTTTCCTTTCTCCATAGCGACAAAAGCACAGTGAAAGCAATATCAGCGTGCACGCACAGCCGGGAGCGGGAGCTCCCCCCCCCCACGCGCTCAGATTTCATTAGCAGTTCCTCTTTCTGCATTGCTTTCCTTGGGCTTTTGTCCTCCCGCTCAGATTTCATTAGCACTTCCTCTTGGAAGCCGCGACCACGTGGCAGCAGGGCAAATGGCCGCGGATCCGGTTCGTAGCTTGAGGCGGAGTTCGCATGTTGAGGTAAATTTTTGCGGCCGGAGCTGGTCGTATCTTGAATTTTTCGTAAGATGGGGCGTTCGTATCTTGAGGTACCGCTGTATAGCTTCAGATGGCAGCATCTTGGAAGCAAGAGATCTCTAGGAAATCAGCTATTGCTCCCAAGTGATCCTTTTACAGTATGAACTCTAGGGAGCTGCTGCTGTCAGAATGGAAGCTGAGGCATAAAATTCTTAAGCAGAGAACAGACAGGAACTGGTACATCTAGCAGGATTGCAGACCCACTGTTTGTTCCAGGTTTCCTTGGGTACTGGCCTAGATATGACCATACTCTTCTTGTTGTTGAACTTGTTCTTTAATACCGTCTACTGTAATAGTGACTATTGAACTATCCTCCCCTCTGCTTTCACATTCTTGATTGTTTTTGCTGTTTTTGGAACCTCAATCCCAGCTGTCTTTATTAGAATGTACTTTTTCCTCATTTGTGGATGTTGTATCTTTGAGACATGATGTGGAAAGAAAATGCTGGGCTAGATAGCTCCTGGCCTCCTATAGAAGTCCCTTTTTTATATCTGTGGCTAGATCCACAGGCAGTGGTGGAAGAAAGCTGCCTTCCACTCTGAGATTTCCTAATAATTAAGAGAGAGAGAAATAATCCTTGCCATGCTTTCTCAACATGAGGATTTTAACTCCTGTGAGTCATAGTGGGGAGGGAATTGCACCTGGAGGAATGCTAGCTGCTATAGGCTGTACTATTTTTAAAATCAAAAGTTTTTTTTAATGAGTAGGGAAAAATAGCCAACGTGGACTATATCTCATGTCACTTTAGTAGGGTAGGAAGGGATTAAACAGACAGGCAGCTCTATTTTATTTAACCTAAAGCTTTGTTCATTATTCTGCTATATTGCTTTTTTTTTATTATTTGAACTTCATATTCTTAAGAATCTCAAAACAGCTTTGTCCACAGATCTAAAAATGGACCCATGGATGTTTAAATAGTTGATGGAGTTTAAGTTTTGACAGCTACTGACCTAAAGATTACCATCTTACAGTAGCTCTGCTCTTTCAGGGTTTCAACATGTATAAATTGTCTTCAACTATTTTGCAACAGGGACTTCAGGAGATACCGGCAGCTCAGCTATTGAAAGTGTCCGGGGTGAAAAGAATGTAGATATATTTGTTCTGCTACCGCATGGCCTTTGCAGCCAAGTGCAAGAACGACAGATGACAACAGTGATTGAGAAAAATGTCCATGTATTTCTTAGTGAGTAATTTGATAGCTGTTCTATTTTAGAATACTTGGTTTGTGTCAGTGTAAATTGCAATGCCAGGCAAACTACAGAATAGATCCTTATCTTGCATTTTGAACTTTGTCGGCAGAGTTTTCTGGCCTTCAGCCAGATTGAGAATTTTTTTTAAAGATCTCAATTTCTAAATATCATTTTGGTATTTTCATTTTGCACAATATGAAGTCTAATTAGAGAGGGGAGTTGGAGAGGTTCAAGAGAGTTAGATCATCTGTATTTCTGATTTGAGGGAACATGAGCAAATACCTGCTTCCCAGATTAAATCATATTTTTGTAGAGGGAGGATATAAATTGAAAATCTTTCCATCTCATAAGAGTGAATGCTTTCCAAAGATGTCTGCGTGTTCATAGCCCTAGAAGATCAGTGAAAATATTACTTTAGTCAAAAGTAAAACCTTAGCACCTGGGAATAATTGCTGAAGAAGGGAAGCAGAGGCCAAACAACTTGGAAAGGGATAGAAACTGTGGAAGGGATAAAAGTGGGACTCTGAAAGAAACCTTAGAATATTTCAGAAGTGTCAGTGTGCTTTGGACAAGGGAAACAAGAACACAAGAAGGACAGATCAAAAGGTCCTTCCAAGAGAAAGGTTAAAAAAAAAACAACAGATAGGCAGTGGGCTGAAAAACTAGGACCTAAAGAAACAATAGGTGGCAGGGCAATATGTAGCTGGAGAGGGAAAAGGCTAAAGAATATGAGCATTTGACAAAGAGACAATATATTGTTGGAAGAAAGAAATGGAGAGACCATAGAGAAGTATAGGACTGGACACAGTGGGCCAGGGAAGCCAAGTAGACGTTGGGTTGCAAGCTGTTTGTTAAGTCTAGAAGCAACAGGAATGGCACAAGTCCTGGCTGTGGTCGTCACTGCAGCGTTGTTATCTAACAAACTCTGGAGACAGGCCCAAGGAACCATGAATATAAGAGCAGCATTTTACATAGTTATTTGGATGACAGGCTTCCACTTCAGTATATTTTTCCTGCATTCCCTTTTTCTGGAACTAGGCACAGCAGAGAGAAGGTTCCTTTGGTTTCTATTGATGTGGTGCTGGGCAGCAGAGGAGGGCTGGGCTTTGCTTGAGGCTTATGTGAAGCACATATCTAGATGGAGAGAATTAGTTCTTGCTTTTCTTGCTTTTCCTTGCTCTCCAGCTGAAGGAAATAGTGATGAAATCGATGAACCCATCAAAGAATTGTTTGCTGATGAAGATTTTTCAAGAAAACACAATCTCATAAGTTTGAATTCAATTAATTGGTGTAGGGTTCTGGTGCAGATCGCTCATTATTTCTATGCTTATTTCCAATGTACACCAACCGTGGAGGCTGTTCCACTGCCAACTGTGGAAATTGTTGTTCCAACTGGGGGAGCAGGAAATCTCACCGGTCAGTGAAATTTATCAGTATACTTTGTTGGCTTTCAATGAATTTGTCCAACTCAGATGCATTGGATTTAAACTCCCATTACCTCTTATCATTGGCTGTGCCAACTGGAGTTGACAGGTGGTTTTGTTAATGCAGATTAATCTTAAGGCCTTTGAAGCTTTAGTCGGTTTGCTGAAAGTTGTATCAGTGAAGATAGGAAGAGTTGTATTTAACTTTAAAAAAAAAATCAGATTTTTTTACTGAAAATACTTGCCAGTTCTTCACAGCTCTCCCAAGCTCAATAATTTAGTTGTGTTACCAGCTGCCATAGATGAGGGTCAAATGCTGGAATTGGGGAAGCTGAGTGATGCATAATTCTACTAACAATCTGCAAAAAACTTCCAGGGCACAAAGACCCATCGCCTGTCTGCTAAAAGCTTTATTCAACAGTGTTTTGGGATGGTGAAATTTAAGTGGGTGTTGTCTGCAGACTTTCAAGCTTATTAATTTTTTTTCCATGAGAGGATTTAAATCCCATACTAAAAAATAAAACAGATACTGGGACTCTCTGGGGCTTTCTGCAACTTTCCTTTGTTATTTCACAGCTTTCTGGGCAGCACCCAGCGACCCTAAGCATACTTCCAGCCCTTTACAGCCCTCACTAGAGCAAATCAGGCATGTTGCCTTCTGATCAGGCACTCCTGCTAAGCCTTCTTGAGGGCAAGGCAAACGGCTTCAGTGCTGAACACGCGCAGTGTCTGTTTTCCTGCTGTTTAGAATAAGCAATTCAGAGATGCACCTTAGTGAGAAAGAGGATCTTCACAACCTATGGATTCTGCCTTAGAATTCCTGGAAGCAGATGGCTTTTAAGTTTCTTGCTTAGAATACAGATCTGTAGTAAAGATGTATTGATTCAGCTCTGTTGTGCAGAAATACTGAAATTGCAGTTTTTGTCCAGCTGGGTGTATTGCACAGAAAATGGGATTGCCCATTGAACTGGCAGCTGTGGTAAATGACAACGATATTGTACACAGAACTATTCAGCAAGGTGATTTTTCTGTGTCCAGGAGTGTGAAAAAAACACTGGCGTCAGCAATGGATATTCAGGTACAGTAAGCATCTGCTTAATTGGAGAGTTGTGCTCTCTTCCATTTAAAATGAACAAACTATCGGGGCCAGTTCCCTCTAAGTCCCCTTAGAGTCACTCTGCTCTATTGATGGGAGTCCATCAGTTTTCTTAAAGGACCAGCTGTATTTGGCATCTCCTCCCCCTCGGTCATCTTTTTGCTAAAACAGAAGGAGAAATAAGAGGCAGCTGCTTGACATTTCTTCTGGGACTGTTACATTTAGTCCATTGTTATAATAACTACTGCATATCTTGAAGGATTAAGGCCTGCATTTGCATGTTTTCCTCTTCATTTTTTTCATCCCCTTTGTGTTCCCTTTTTTTCTTTATGATTTTCTCTGCCGCCTTTCAACAGATACATCTCCTGAAACAATTTTCCCAGTATCGAAAAACCATTTTTTACAAACAGTATCTAGAAGATTTAAACTGTGAACAGCAGCATAAAACAAATGTTAAGAAAGCTCAAACAGTTAAAACAGTCGGTTAAATCAACCAGCAAAAACCAAAAATTAAACAGCAGAACTAAGATTAATTCAGTGGCTACTTTGCAGCCTAGAGTTAAACAGTTAGGAAAGAGGCCTTCACCTATTACCAAAAAGACAATATGGTAGGTGCCATATGTGTCTGTCCATGAAGGATGTTCCAGAGCTGAGGGGCCACCACAGAGAAGGCCCTCTTCTGAGCATCTACCTACCACACCTTAGTATGGACAGAAACCCAGAGCAAGGCCTCAGATGACCTTGGGGCTCAGATGGGAAAATAAAGGAAACAATGTCCCAGGATTTGTTACAGGAGCCCTTCTAGGAGATTTTTCAAAGGGAGAGTGAGATAAAAATACTTTTGCCATTAGCCCACGGCAAGAAATACCCCCTTACTCACTGCTATTGGGTGGAATTAGTTATTTCCACTTGTTCCTGTAAAAACACTGTGAGAAGAAAATGACTATGTGCTACAAGAAAGAAATTGATTTAAGGTGCTGAAGAAAGGCTCAATTTCTTTCATTATAGCAGGCAGTCATTTCAGTGAATGCTTTTAAAAGTCTTTGGTGAAAACAGCTTTCTTAGTGCTTGATAAATAGTTGCAAATTGTTAGATAAAGTATAATAATTAGTCCCCTGCCTCCAATTCCTTCACCCTTCCTCTGCATTTTTTGGGTCAAATTTTAAATTTCATTTTGAATTATATATAAATAAAATGATTTCCACACAGATTCACATAAATCTAACAGTTGGAATAAGAACTGTGACTTTGGAAAACTCATTCCTTGGATGCATTTAAGAATATGAAACACAAGTTGAAAGAAGATAGATATAGCAAAAATGTCTGACGTACAATCATTTCTGTGCAAAGGTACCTTACAATATGGAGAGGATTTTTTGGCTGTTTTCTGGATCAGATAGTACTTTGGTCAAAAGTCTGATGGAAGAATTTTATACTACTAAGAAAGTAAAACTGCCTTCAGAGTTGCAAAATAAGGTTAGTTTTGTTTTGATTCCTTATTCAAAAGTACTGATTCCTGCCCTTGTTTACTTGTGGAACCTCACTTCCTCTGTCAGGATCCAGTCTGTGTACTCTTCTCAAAGTTGATTTAATTAAACTAATAAAACTTTATCCATGTTATCAAAGTGGATGAGTTACAGTTTTAAATTAGCTTCAGTGTAATTTTTCTTCAGAAATTAGGAAAACTAGTTTTATGTTAGGTCTCCTCTGTTGCTACAACCTTGTGGGGAAAGTTATTGAGAAGGTGATTGGGCAGCAGTTGCAGAATCTTGGTGGAAACGGATTATCTCGACCCATTCCAGCCAGGCTTCAGGCCAGGGTATCGTACAGAGACAGCATTGGTCACATTTGTTGACAATCTGTGATGGAGCCAGGATGGAAGTGGTGCTCCTTGATCTCTCAGCAGCTTTCAGCATTGCTGACCATAGTATCCTTCTGCATTTGCTGTGGGGGTTGGGGGTGGGGCATTGTGTTACAGTGGGATTGCCTCCTTCCTCAGTGGTTGGTTCCAGTCATTGTTGATAGGAGAGAGATTGCGTCTGAGGCCCCTCACTTGCGGGATCCCTTGGGGTTTGACACTCTCCTCTTGTTTAATATCTACATGAAATCAATGGGTGAGGTTATCTGTCAGTTCAGGCTTTGATTCATCACTACGTTGATGACACCCAGCTGTACATCTCAACTGCAGGCTGGGCAAATGAAGTTGTCAGTGTACTGACCCAGTGTTGGCGGCTGGATGGGTCTGGATGGGGAGGAACAGACTTTGGCTTGATCCTGGAAAGACTTAGTGGCTGTAGCTGTTTGAGCCACTGTGGTTGGGGACTTTTTTTACCTTTCATCTTGGATGGAGTTGCACTTTCCCACTTGAGATTAGCGTGCAACTTGGGGGTCCTCCTGGACTTGCAGCTACTACACAATGAGCAGGTGGTAGCTGTGGCCAGGAGGACCTTTGCACAGGTCTGTCTTGGGTACCAGTTGCACCCTTTCTTCGACCAGGAGACCCTTCAGATGGTCACTCACACCCTAGTCACCTCACGAATGGCCTATTGCAGTGTGTTCTACACAGGTCTGCCCTTCCAGACCATCTGGAAGCTATATCTGGTTTAAAATGCACTGGCACAAGCAGCATTGGGCACTTCTCATTATGCCCATGTGTCATTGCTGCTACGTGACCTGCTGCATGAGCTATCAGTTGGCTTTCAGGTGCAGTCCAAGGTTCTGGTCTTTACCTATAAAACCCTTCATGGCATAGGGCCTGGTTATTTGTGGGACAACCTGTCCGGTGCATTTAGGCAGAGTGGGTGTGCTCCAGGTCCCTTTAATTAAACATAGCCATCTAATGTCTTCTCTGTTTTGGCCCTTGCCCTCTGGAACAGCATTCCCCTGGAGTACACTGAGCTCCCATTCTCCTGGGGTTCCAGAAGACTTTTAGGACCTGGCTTTGTTCCCAGACCTGGGATTAGGGTGGCTGTGGAGCCCCTGTTAAGTCTTTCTTGCATGTTGGGGAGTGTTGTTTTAGTCCAGGTACTCATATGGCTTTTAGTTGTGTTTTAACATATGTATTGGACATACTGTAAGCCACCCAGAGTCTTCTTGGAGTTTGGCAGCCTTAACAAATCCAATCAATCAATCAGTCCCCTAGGCTTAAAGTTTTAAGGTTTAAAAGTACGTCACCAGCAATGTTGATCTTGGCATATGTTGTTACTTTTGTCCCACTCATCCATATTAACAGGTTTTGCTCTTTTGAAATTTCAGTGAGGGTGAACATGTGTGTCTGAGCAATTTCTTAGTGTCAACAGTGAAACACTTCAAAATAATTTAAAACTGAATAGAATGGGGACAGTAGATAACCAAAGAGTACAGGTGAAACTTGAAAAATTAGAATATCGTGCAAATGTTCATTTATGTCAGTATGGCAACTCAAAAGGTGAAACCAATATATGAGATAGACGCATTACATGCAAAGCGAGATATGTCAAGCCTTACTTTGGTATAATTGTGATGATTATGGCGTACAGCTTATGAAAACCCCAAATTCACAATCTCAGAAAATTAGAATATTACATGACATCAATAACACAAGGATTGGAAATAGAACAATATCGGACCTCTGCAAAGTATAAGCATGCATATGTACTCAGTACTTGGTTTGGGCCCCTTTTGCAGCAATGACTGCCACAATGCGGCGTGGCATGGATGCTATCAGCCTGTGGCACTGCTGAGGTGTTATGGAAGACCAGGATGCTTCAATAGCGGCCTTCAGCTCCGCTGCATCGTTCGGTCTCATGTCCCTCATCTTTCTCTTGGCAATGCCCCATAGATTCTCTATGGGGTTCAGGTCAGGCGAGTTTGCTTGCCAATCAAGCACAGTAATCCCATGGTCATTGAACCAGGTTTTGGTACTTTTGGCAGTGTGGGCAGGTGCCAAGTCCTGCTGGAAAACGAAGTCAGCATCCCCATAAAGCTCGTCTGCGGAAGGAAGCATGAAGTGCTCCAAAATCTCCTGGTAGATGGCTGCGTTGACCCTGGACTTAATGAAGCAGAGTGGACCAACACCAGCAGATGACATGGCTCCCCAAATCAACACAGACTGTGGAAACTTCACACTGGACTTCAAGCATCGTGCATTGTGTGCCTCTCCATTCTTCCTCCAGACTCTGGGTCCTTGGTTCCCAAATGAGATGCAAAAGTTGCTCTCATCAGAAAAAGAGGACTTTGGACCACTGGGCAACAGACCAGTTCTTTTTTTCTGTAGCCCAGGTAAGATGCTTCTGACCTTGTTTGTTGTTCAGGAGCGGCTTGACAAGAGGAATACGACATTTGAAGCCCATGTCCAGGACCCGTCTGTGTGTGGTGGCTCTTGATGCACTAACTCCAGCCTCAGTCCACTCCTTGTGAAAGTCCCCAACACTTTTGAATGGCCTTTTCCTGACAATCCTCTCCAGGCTGCGGTCATCCCTGCTGCTTGTGCACCTTTTTCTACCACACTTTTCCCTTCCACATAACCTTCTATTGATGTGCTTTGATACAGCACTTTGGGAGCATCCAACTTCTTTTGCAGTTACCTTTTGGGGCTTTCCCTCCTTATGGAGGGTGTCAGTGATGGTTTTCTGCACAACTGTCAGGTCAGCAGTCTTTCCCATGCTCGTGATTCCTACTGAACCAGCCTGAGAGACCATTTAAAGGCTCAGGAACCCTTTGCAGGTGTTATGGATTCATTAGCTGATTAGAGTGGGACACTTTGAGCCTAGAATATTGAACCTTTTCACACTATTCTAATTTTCTGAGATTGTGAATTTGGGGTTTTCATAAGCTGTACGCCATAATCTTCACAATTATACCAAAGTAAGGCTTGACATATCTTGCTTTGCATGTAATGCGTCTATCTCATATATTGGTTTCACCTTTTGAGTTGCCATACTGACATAAATGAACATTTGCACGATATTCTAATTTTTCGAGTTTCACCTGTATATGAATGATAAACATTTCAACTTGGCAACTTGGAGTTTTGAGTTGGACTGGAATTGTAGAGTTCACATCCCAGAATTTGGTAGAATTTGCCTAGTGACTCTACTTTAGAGGGATGGCCAGATGATTGCATGGGAAAAAAAATCCTATGAACTTTGCCTTGAACTCCTTGGAGGAACAATTAAGATTTAAAAAGCAATGGTACTGAAATGAGTTGTTAATTGTTATACTTTTTCACCGGCTGGTTGAAGTCTCAGTTTCTTTATGTGATTGCAGCTCTTTGAAGGTGTGAGATCTTGCAAAATCTCAGATGAAGAAATTATTCAAACCATGAAACGCTGCTGGGAGGACAACCATTACCTTTTGTGTCCCCATACGGCTGTCGCTGTTTCCTACCATTACAAGTATGCCAGTTGCCGTCCAAATATGTAAGGAGAAAATTACACTCTGAATAAAAAAATATGTAATATGTCTCTAATATTGGCCACTTTCTATCCTCAGATAGGGAGGTTAATGTAATTACCAAGTTATGAAATGGATTCAGAGAATTTAAGGCCAGTTAGCTTGATATCTGTTCCAAGTGAATTGATTGAAAGCAATGTATTTAAAAACTTATTGAAGATGATCAGCATTATTTTTGCAAAGGTAAGCCATATTTCATTAATCGTTTAGATTTCTCAGAGGGTGATCCAGGAGGAACTGTGTACAAAATCCCTCAATGGTTTCTTAATAAACCTAGTATTTATAAGAGGACAGAATCTATTTATAGATTAATAACTTCATAAAGGAATAAATGAATGTAGGCAACCTGATGATATCCAGATGTGCTTGGACTTCAACTTTTATCAGTCCTAGTAGTATGACCATTAGCAAGGAATTATGAGAGTTACAGTCCTACCACTAGAATAAATATACAGTTAATGGAGAAATATAAATAGTAAGGCTGTCACTGAGACCAGTCTTTTTAATTAGTTCATACATTGGAATTGGAATAAATATAAGCAATAAGGTGGTGAAGATTTTTGATGACACCAGATTATTTGGGAATTAAAAACAAAAAAAACCTGTGACAAGTTCCAAAAGATGTCTCCAAACATCATTTGGAACATGGGACAACAGAATTGCACTTCAGTGTAAATAAATATGAAGCAGTAGTGAAAAGGAAGTTGGAATCCTAATCCATACAGCAGGTAAGTGTCCAACTGCTGCAAAAGAGAGTGAATTACATATTAAGGAACATTAAGGAAAAATAGCTGCCAGTGGTGCTTTTATAGTAAATCCATCTATGTTGTGACCACAGTTGAAATTCTGTGTAGTCATTGCAACTCAAAAAAAGGGATTGCAAGGTTGGACAAAGCGAAAAAAGAACCGCCAAAAGAGCACTTTGAGAAACTACCATGCACAGCACCATCCTAGTGCTTTTTCCATTTATCCAAGTGGGGCACAGAAGTGTTCTGGAGCGAGCGGGTCCTTTTGAAGCAAGTGTGAGTCCTCCTATAGTCTCTGGTCCATTGCTTGGAAATGGTCTGATGTCTTTTTTAGTAGCAGAAAAACCTTTATAGCAAAGTCCCATTTTGATTAGTCTGTGGTAAGCAGGTGAAGGAATGCAGCCTTGCAGTCTTGTTACATAGATGTGTCTGATGTCTTTCTTACCTTCACGACAGCTGGAGATGCTGCTTAGCTCCTGCCTCTCCTGTCAAGTTTGAAGATGCAATTTGCAAAGCTGATCTCTCTCTGGAAGTCTCAGCTGAGATCAGCAAACTGAAAGATATGGAGACCAGGTCTTGCACTCTGAAGAGAGGGGAAGACTGGGTTAAAATACTGCGGCATCGTATAGAGGAAGGTACCAAGCAAAGATACAACAACCAGAGTTGAACTTGTGGGAAGAATAACTGTATGCAGAAGCTGCATGATAGTGGTGGTGTTGCTGCTGCTTTTGCTGATTAATGAAAAATAGTTTTGTTACAATAAACCTATGCAAAATTGCTAACAGTGATATTAGTCTTTAATCCTACAGAAGAAAAAAAGGAAAGTGAGCTGCGAGGTAGGCTTACACTAATAATGTTGACATCCTTTACCAGAAAGGTCTTACTTTTCTCAATTCTACTGACTTTGGAGACTTTCGCCTGCTCCATCCGGGCATCCAAGAGAGCATTCTGTGGGTGACCTGCAAATGTTTATATACGTATAATTTGCCCTTGCAATATACCCTTTGAAGCTGAATATGCCCAGTTTTCACAATAACATACTGCACTAATTTTGTATTTATGGGACATGCTGGTGAGGTCCCCAATCTTTTCCTTTATATTACTGTTGAAACTTTGATGACTGCCATATTAGTCAGGTATCAGCAATGCAGTGTTGACAGAGATCATGACAAATG
The DNA here is from genome assembly GCA_030867105.1 of Liasis olivaceus. Lineage (NCBI taxonomy): Eukaryota > Metazoa > Chordata > Lepidosauria > Squamata > Pythonidae > Liasis > Liasis olivaceus. Next base: position 67,063,039 of record CM061351.1, read on the forward strand.
TGTACCAATCCCTAGGTTAAATAAAACCATATTTCTAATTCAGAATTATCAGTTGGCTTTCAGGTGCAATCCAAATCAGCTATAAAGCCCTTCATGGCATGGGGCCTGATTATTTGAGGGACTGCCTGTTTCTAGTTGTCTAATAATATTGATCAGGCAGAGTGGGCATGCTCTGGGTCTCATTGGACTTTCTTTGGTTTTATGTTGTTTCTGTGGCCATTCATGATAGTTGTGTTTTGTATTTTTTTTTAATTTGCAATTGTAAGCTGCCCTGATTTGTTGGGAGTCAAGCAGTCTGTAAATTGGAGAGAGTATAGAGGATGACCTTGACGAACAGAGGGAAGATTGTTTGCCAAGGCACTGATCAGATGAATGTGGATTGAGCCCATAAAGTAGTTTATGAAAACGTCTCAGACAGCCTCCCTCCCTCCAATTCACATGAAGATAAAAGAGGGAGGAGGGGAAGCACATACTTGCAAGATTCTGTTACTACTATACAGCTGTTCTTTTTATATAATTTTATTGAAAAATTCAAACACAAGAATAAGACTAATACAAACTAAAATAGAGTGAAAAAGAAAAGAGAAAGGAAAAAAATGAAAGAAAAAACTAAGTGCAAAAAGAAAAAGAATAGCAAAAAATAGAGAAGAAATAAAAAAAGATATAAAGAATTGGCTTTCAACCTTTACAGCAGTTATACAGGTGAAACTCGAAAAATTAGAATATCGTGCAAATGTTCATTTATGTCAGTATGGCAATTCAAAAGGTGAAACCAATATATGAGATAGACGCATTACATGCAAAGCGAGATATGTCAAGCCTTACTTTGGTATAATTGTGATGATTATGGCGTACAGCTTATGAAAACCCCAAATTCACAATCTCAGAAAATTAGAATATTACATGACATCAATAACACAAGGATTGGAAATAGAACAATATCGGACCTCTGCAAAGTATAAGCATGCATATGTACTCAGTACTTGGTTTGGGCCCCTTTTGCAGCAATGACTGCCGCAATGCGGCGTGGCATGGATGCTATCAGCCTGTGGCACTGCTGAGGTGTTATGGAAGACCAGGATGCTTCAATAGCGGCCTTCAGCTCCGCTGCATCGTTCGGTCTCATGTCCCTCATCTTTCTCTTGGCAATGCCCCATAGATTCTCTATGGAGTTCAGGTCAGGCGAGTTTGCTTGCCAATCAAGCACAGTAATCCCATGGTCATTGAACCAGGTTTTGGTACTTTTGGCAGTGTGGGCAGGTGCCAAGTCCTGCTGGAAAACGAAGTCAGCATCCCCATAAAGCTCGTCTGCGGAAGGAAGCATGAAGTGCTCCAAAATCTCCTGGTAGACAGCTACGTTGACCCTGGACTTAATGAAGCAGAGTGGACCAACACCAGCAGATGACATGGCTCCCCAAATCAACACAGACTGTGGAAACTTCACACTGGACTTCAAGCATCGTGCATTGTGTGCCTCTCCATTCTTCCTCCAGACTCTGGGTCCTTGGTTCCCAAATGAGATGCAAAAGTTGCTCTCATCAGAAAAAGAGGACTCTGGACCACTGGGCAACAGACCAGTTCTTTTTTTCTGTAGCCCAGGTAAGACGCTTCTGACGTTTGTTGTTCAGGAGCAGCTTGACAAGAGGAATACGACATTTGAAGCCCATGTCCAGGATCTGTCTGTGTGTGGTGGCTCTTGATGCACTAACTCCAGCCTCAGTCCACTCCTTGTGAAAGTCCCCAACACTTTTGAATGGCCTTTTCCTGACAATCCTCTCCAGGCTGCGGTCATCCCTGCTGCTTGTGCACCTTTTTCTACCACACTTTTCCCTTCCACATAACCTTCTATTGATATGCTTTGATACAGCACTTTGGGAACATCCAGCTTCTTTTGCAATTACCTTTTGGGGCTTTCCCTCCTTATGGAGGGTGTCAGTGATGGTTTTCTGCACAACTGTCAGGTCAGCAGTCTTTCCCATGCTCGTGATTCCTACTGAACCAGCCTGAGAGACCATTTAAAGGCTCAGGAACCCTTTGCAGGTGTTATGGATTCAATAGCTGATTAGAGTGGGACACTTTGAGCCTAGAATATTGAACCTTTTCGCACTATTCTAATTTTCTGAGATTGTGAATTTGGGGTTTTCATAAGCTGTGCGCCATAATCATCACAATTATACCAAAGTAAGGCTTGACATATCTCGCTTTACATGTAATGCATCTATCTCATATATTGGTTTCACCTTTTGAGTTGCCATACTGACACAAATGAACATTTGCACGATATTCTAATTTATCGAGTTTCACCTGTAAGTACCATTATAAATTGACATCTCTAACTACTGTATAGTTCTACTGAAAAGCTTTAGGCACACATGGTGTCTGTTCCTTAGCATGGTCTACCTTATAGAGCTGACAAAAATATACCTTCAGAGCATGTTCAGCACTTTATGCTGCTTTTTTTGACGTCGTATCCAGACCCATATCATGGGAGAAACTGAAGAACTGTTCTATAGATATGTGGCTACCTTTACTAATCTACAAGCTCTGTGAAAACTCCTGGTTTGAAGGTATGATGAATGTGCATAGATATCACACAATGGAAATTCCAGTCAGAAGAAATGAGAGACTAGGATGTATTTTGGCCCCTTTACTATTTATCTGTTAATTAACTCTTGCAGCCAATTGAATAATCCAGCCATTCATCCTCCAAAATTGGGCAATAGATATTTCAGTCCTCTATGTTGATGATGCCTACCTTTCTCACAGATCCAGATTCACCTGAGGAGGCTGCCCTCTACACTTATTGAATACTGCTGTAAAGAAATTTTCAAAATCAATTGCTATAAAACTAAGATGATGGTGTTTGCCAAGTGTCATAAATCCATGTGTGGTACTCAAACAACCACCTGTAGAACAAGTTTGGGGCTTTAAATACTTAGGCATTGTTCTACATGCCACTGGCAAGTGCAAAGATCATGTTGAGATATATATATATATATATATATATATATATATATATATATATATACATACACACACACACACACACACACATACATACACACATATACATACATACAGTGGTACCTCAAGATACGAACGCCCCACCTTACGAAAATTTCGAGATACGACCAGCTCCGGCCGCAAAAATTTACCTCGACATGCGAACTCCGCCTCAAGCTACGAACCGGATCCACGGCCATTTGCCCTGCTGCCACGTGGTTGCGGCTTCCTGTACGCGAGATCATGGTAGCAAGGAGGCTTGCTCCATGAGGCAAATTTCCCCATAAGGTTTAATGTGTCAGCCGGCGTTGCACGGCTAGGAAATTCCCCAGGCGCGCTTTAGTCAGTTTCACCACTCGAGCGCTAGCACAGAAAGAGGAAGTGCTAATGAAAGGGCCACCTGGCGCCTCTTCACTAATCTGAGCGCGCGGGGGAAAGGCTTTTGTCGCGCGCACCACGCCAAGGGCTATGGACAAAGGAAAGAGTGTGGAGTTGAGGAAGAGGAATCAGTGCGGGGGGGGGAAGCTCCCGCTCCCGGCTGTGCGCGCCACAAAAGCCTTTCCCCCACGCGCTGATTGCTTTCACTGGGCTTTTGTCGGTGCACCACGCCAAGGGCTATGGACAAAGGAAAGAGCGCGGAGTTGAGGAAGAGGAATCAGTGCGGGGGGGGGGAAGCTCCCTGTGTGCACCACAAAAGCCTTTCCCCCGCGCGCTGATTGCTTTCACTGGGCTTTTGTCAGTGCACCAAGGGGAAAAGGCTTTTGTGGCACGCACAGGGAGCTTTCCCCCCCCCCCCGCACTGATTCCTATTCCTCAACTCCACGCTCTTTCCTTTGTCCATAGCCCTTGGCGTGGTGCACCGACAAAAGCCCAGTGAAAGCAATCAGCGCGCGGGGGAAAGGCTTTTGTCGCGCACACAGCCGGGAGCAGGAGCTTTCCCCCGTGCTGATTCCTCTTCCTCAACTCCGCACTCTTTCCTTTGTCCATAGCCCTTGACGTGGTGCGCGCGACAAAAGCCTTTCCCCCGCGCGCTCAGATTAGTGAAGAGGCGCCAGGTGGCCCTTTCATTAGCACTTTCTCTTTCTGCGCTAGGGCTCGAGTGGTGAAACTGACTAAAGCGCGCCTGGGGAATTTCCTAGCCGTGCAACACATTGAACCTTATGGGGAAATTTGCTTCAGGATGCGACCAAATTCGGAGGGTGGATTAGCCGTATTTACATTGAACCCTATGGGAAAATTTGCTTCAGGATGTGACCAATTCGACTTGCGATCAGAGTCACGGAACGGATTAAATTCGTATCTTGAGGTACCACTGTATTTTGGCTAAAATTTGAGCTCACCTTTTTGGATCCTATATACGTAATTCATTCCATTAGAAAGAGCTCAATCCCAATTTCTGAGGACTACTTTCCAGGCCCCCAATGTATCCCAAACATGGTTTTGCACCGAGAAGTTGGTCTATCTCAGATTGAAAATTTGCCTGATCTTATATTCTCCTATCAGCTCAAGCTGCTGTTTTTTCTGGTTGGGCTGGCTCCATTAACTTTGACTGATAACTTCACTTCCTCTTGGACTTGGATGCTTCACAAGAAACTAAAATCTTTAGGTTTCTCATTGACTCTTAATCTTCCAAAGGGCTATGAGCACATGTTTACTGCCCTCAAGCAATGCATTTTAGATTTGGAGCTTAGCTGGATCAATCCGAATCCTGCCCAAAAGTATTTTTGGGGAGCAGTCTCTCGCATCCATTCTAACCAGCACAATATCTCAATCAAATAATGATTCCTAAATTTAGGAGGGCTTTCTCTTTGGCCAGATTTAATGCCCTCCCAGCAGCCAGGATATTCCATTTGAGCAAAGGCAATCCCCCTGTGGTACAGGAGTAATGGAGAGGCTGAGTCACATTGTACTATACTGTCCCTATTACGCTGTTTCATGCCAGGATCTGTTACCTCCATTTCTGGCTGTTCAGATTTATTTTATCTTCAGCTATTACTATCTGGCCAATCTGACTCTGTCTCACCAAATGTAGCCAAATGCTGTTGGCTGCCTGTAATCTTCACTGTAACCTATCAATAAGTACCTTTAGATCTCCTTTTTGCTGATTACTTGTTTATTCTAATTTATTTCAGTTAGATAATTACTCACATTTTGGTTTCACAGTTCTGTGTGCCTTTGTTTTTTTCCCCCTCACTACTTACCATTTGGAGATTGGATGTTTAATTACTTAGTTTACTTTGAGCTGGTCTATGACTGCTGTAAACTGAACTGAACTGAATTAAACTAATTGTATAAGCAAACAAAAATCCATGCCCATCTTTTGAACTTTCCAGAAAATCTAAGTATGAGTCTGAATGGTGGGCTACATGTCCTGTTTGGCCAGGCAATTCCACTGTTTTTGGAAGAAGCTCAGAGCAATTCTCAACTCCATATGTTTTCTCCACACTTTTTCCAGTGTGATAGATGATTTGAAGAGGTCACAACTATCCTACAGATCAACAAACTGCTTTTTTAATAAGCTGTGATGATTTCTCTCTTAAACCCAGTGCTATAATTTGAAATAAAATAAAAGAAGCAAATATACTTATGGGATATGAAAGTTGTGTGACCAACTTCCACAAGGAGGCAGAATAACTTAAGCTTTGATTTGTTTTGCTGACAGAAGCCAGACTCAATTCTGTTGCTATTTCATGGCTTAAAGTAGCTGAGCCTAATTTTGGACTTTCTTGCTTCTATATCACCCTTTTTGCCTGATAAAGAGTGTGGAGAACCCAAAAGCTTGCACACTCTTTGTATTAGTTGGTTGATCCTTACCTGGCTACAGATTTTTTTTTTTTTTCATTTTCCCACCATGGATCAAATTTTCTATGATTGCCTTTTACAAACTGAGTGTATGCACACTGTTCTTTCTAATGATTGAATTTCACTAACATGTAAAAATACTGGATTAACTCTGTTATTTTCTCCCCTGCCCTATCCCCAAAAGTGTTTGATCAACACTGGAATGAAATTTCTCTTGTGTTGTTAACAGGGGCTATCACAGAAAAACATAGCTGAGAAAATTTCCCTCTGTACCTCCATCCTGCATACATTTCACTTGTTAAATATGGTTTATTTCAATCTGATTCTGAAGCAGGCCAAGAAAATTCTAACTGCTGCAAAGTGTTCTTGGGCAACACAACCGCATTCATATATGTTCCGTGAAGAGACAAAAAATATAATTGTCCCAGCTGTGAAATGTATCTGGTGCACTCTCCCATACCATTCCACAAACAATTCCAAGGAATCACTGGTAGTGACTCCATTTCTTTATTTCTTCCCTTTCTGCAAATATGTTGGACTACAGTTCCCATTATCCTCCTTTGAAATGCTGGCTGGAAATATTTCAAATTGAAATTCACTATATTTACAGGGCACCAGATTACCAAAGGCTATGCTGGATCACTGAGACAAGTTATGACTATTTGCTTTAGTTTAATTAATTAATGTTTTAGAATTAATTAATTCTGTTGCTGGAACACATCAGTACTCCAGCAGGATACTCTTCAGTTTAAAATGAAGAAATAATAAAGTAAAAAAGAAAATGGCTCAGCTTTTTCCAAAAACATACCTTTACTCCTTAGAACAATGCAAAAAGGAATGCAAAAAAAGCATTATAAAAGTGGACTTCCGGTGGCGTCATGGTGAGTTAAACACATCTCCACGGAAAGCAGAGACAACAACTGTGGCAACGACTGCAGAATCAGTGAGTAGATCCATTCTTTGGAACCTCCCCGGACAAGGAAACGAAAGGAGATCACCCACATGTGCTCCAGATGGCTGCTCCTCGCAAGGAGACCACAAGACAGTGATTCTCCATGGGTTTGAGTGCTGGGAAACAAAGAGATCAATCATCAAGCTTACCACCACGGCGGAGCCTTTTGAAGGAAACAAAGTTCACTAACCTTGCTCCTAATCACTTTCAGAAATTGCCTATTTAACTATCTTAAGGCTATTAGAGATCTTCAGAATGACAAGTTTGAAAAGCCACCTGGTGAGTCTATCTTCATTTCTGAACACAAGAAAAAATAACTATAAGTTTTTTATAGTGATTTTATTAAAGATTATAATTACAACAGTTAAAAACTAATAGAAAAAAATAAAAAGAGTAGAAGGTGCAGAAAAGAAAAAAAGGAAAAGAGAGAAAGAGAAAAAAGTAAGAATATAGTAAAAAAAAAAAGAAAAATATATAAAGAAGTGACTTCCCAACTTGATCACAAGTATAAACAATTTTAATAACTCATAGCCTCCTCTTAAAATACAACAGATGATCTCTTCTTCCCATATCCCATCTCTTATCTATAAACAAATCCACAAAGCATTGTCATTTCAGTCCTGGTGTTAGCAAAAGTCCATTAAGGATAACCAGAAATAACAACATATCTATTTTAACCTTGATCAAATAAACCAACTTTATATTCCTTCCTTTTACTTCTAACTGTAATGGAATGGAATTATGGAGACCAGAATCAGGGAGTCAAGAATCCTCTTTTGTCTCCCGAAGTGTGCAGAAGATATAAGAGGATGAGGCTGGCACCTCCCTGTGAAATGCAGGCTATGTTTACTGACTGAGCCTGGGAACTGGTCCAGTCTGGGAAGATTCTTGATAGAGGTTGTAGCTAATAAACCTTGCTGGATTGAATCTGCATGGTCTCCTGGAGTTCCCTGGGCTAAACCTGACACTAACAATCTTAATCTTTAGTCAATTTAAATGTCATAGAATTTGATTTCTTTTCATTTTTTCTTTGCCCCTTCTCATGAATTTCCTCAAAAGTTTAACAAGTCTCTTTTGTAAAACCAATATAGGAAAATTATCCAGATCATTCTCTTGGTTTATTGTTTGTATATCCCTTTTAATTAAAACATCAGCCAGTTTCTTTCGTATGTCCAGTGTAAAATATTTTTCCGTATCATTCTTGTAGCCTGTCATTTGTAAATCCACTTTCAGCTCATTCTTGATCTTGTCAGGCAAACCTTGTTCCCCTTCCATAGCTTCTTTTAGACACAGTCTCCCCATAGAGGCAGATGTCTCTGTTGACACTATTAATATTAACTTCGGAGTCCATTTTTCAAAAATATCCTTCAATATGTACTTGAAGGATAATAACTTGTAATTATAAGTTGAGTTTATGTGTTCTTCTCCTTAAATATTACAATATTTAATTCCCTCTAGTGTCCAATTTTTAAAATTTTATTATGTTTTTTTTAAAAAATTCAAAACAAAAGCATTTTCCCGCAGGAAGGATTCTTTATAATTAATTCCAAAATCTTATTTCAAATTTATCTGGAACCTCAGTCTGTTTGTTACTTTCTAAAATCAAAGTTTTAATTACCCTTTTGCTGTTTATTCCCCCCCAAAATGTTTTTAAGATCTTAAACTTGTAGTTCAAGCTTTCTTACACTAAGGATTAAAGGAAACTCATGCAGTGCTGTCAGACTTGTTGATCCAACGGTTTCTAATAGTTGAAAAGCTGTTATCAAGTAATTTCCAACAGTGATTAGAAAAGGAAGTATGTGAGCTTAGTGTCCTTTCAAAGGTGCCAACTGCGGTTTGAACAAGATGGTTATTCCCTTGTCTTTAGAAGGGAATTAAAGGGTTATTCCCTTGTCTTTAGAAGTAATTAAAAGTAATTAGTAAAAAGTAGAAGCAAAAGGGTGATTAAAACTTTGATTTTAGAAAGTTACAAACAGACTAAGGTTTCAGATAAATTTGAAATAAGATTTTGGAATTAATTATAAAGAATCCTTCCCGTGGGAAAACTTTAGTAATTTAGTAAGTAAATAACTTTAATAATCAGTGTTGGATGACCCTGAGCATTATTTTGCGAATGTGTGAAATTGAGGATATTTTGCAATAGTTTGCACAATCAGTTTCCTTTCTTTGGTATTGGTATGTAGACTGACCTCTTCCAACTTTTTGACCACTGTTTTGATCTCCAGATTTGCTGGCATAGTTTGCTTAGAATGTTTACCAATTCCTCTTTGAATGCTTATTGTATTTCTGTAGATATTCCATCAGTTCCTGTAGCCTTCTAAACCAGAATGTTGATCTAACTTCATCTTTTAGTATCATCATCTTATTAGTATTTAAAAGTTCTTTTAAGTAAGGAATATCTTCTAAAGTACCTTGGATGTTGACTTCCCTACAGTGCAGAAATTCAGTATATTCCTTCCATCTCTGTTTGATCTTCTTTGAATCAGTTATTGTCTATCCATTATGTGTCTTTTATTATTCCAATCTGAGGTTGGGACCGCCTTCTAAATTCAGAGATCTTTTGGAAAACTTCTTTTGTTTTTCCATGTCTGTTGCCATTTGGTTCTGTTTCAATGAAGTTTAGGATTTCAAAGTGGCTCCTGGTGCTGTCCTCGAAAATGGTGGGTATAAGCTCATGTTATAGAAACTGGTTGGTTTTCTTCTTCTGTTTTAGCTTAACGTGGAACTTGCACATTAGCAGTTTGTGATCTGTTGCACAATCAGACCCTGGCCACATCTTTGTTGTTATAAGTGAGTTCTTCCACCTTCTTGTACAAGTAGCCCTCACTTAACAACCATTCATTCAATGACATTCAAAGTTACCATGGCACCAAACAAATGGTAGTTATGGCCAGTCCTCAAAGTTACGGCCACTGCAGCGCTCCCATGGTCATGTGATCAAAATTCAGTTGCTTGGCAACCCACCTGCATTTACAACTGCAGCGTGCACTTCAACTTCCCCCACCCACCTATCTCCCCCCATCTCTGCCCTATTGGCCACCCTGCACTCCGCTGCCTACCTCTGCTGCCTCCCACCACCCCAGCTGACCTTTGCCATCTTCTTCCTCCTGCTGCTGACGAGGTGCATCCGGTTGAGGCAGCTGCTGGCCCTTTGCAAGACCCTCACGTGGCCTCCCTGAAGCCTCATGAGGCTGTGCAGAGGCCTTGCGAGGCTTTGGGAGGCCTCAGGGAAGCCTCATGTGGCCTTGGCAAGGGCTCACAAAAGGCCAGCAGCTGCCTTGTCCAGGCTCACCTCATCAGCAGCGGGATGAAGAAGATGGCGAAGGTCAGCTGGGGGCAGTGGGGGATGGCAGGGGTAGGCAGCAGTGGAGTGCAGGGCAGCCAAAAGGGCAGAGATGGGGGTAGAGAAAGATGGGTGGAGGGAGTTGAAGTAGAGGTAAGTATGGCAGGGCAGAATAAGCATGAGGTTCTTGCCTAACGACAGCACAGTCCTCACCTAATGACCGCAACCAGGACTACTGGAACTGCCATCACTAAGCAGTGTGGTCATGTGATGTTTTGCCTAATGACTGCTTTGCTTAGTGATGGAAATTCTGGTCCCAGTTAGGGTTGTTAAGCGAGAACTACCTGTATTAATATTGTCAATTTGATTTCTGTGTGCTCCATATATATAAGTGTTGTCCATGTATATAGGTGATGACCATGTATATAAATGTTGTTTTGGTTGTTTAAAGAATGTAGTAGCAATGAAGAAATCAGTGGATTGGCACACACTGATTAAGTTGTCCTCCTGCTTCATTTCTGTTTTCTCAGCTGTACAATCCAACTACATTTTCCTCACTACCTCCAACTTTGGCATTCCAATCTCCAACTACAAGCAGCACATTTTGCTTGCACATTCTGCGGATTACCATAATATCCTTCTTTCTCATTATTCCATTTCCCTTGATATTCTATGATTTGTATTCATTAAATAGTCAAGCCTTTCACATTTCAAGAGGGTGACAATAAGTGTGGAGTCCTTGGGGTTCTCTGAGCTTGGTTCTTTTCTTGCAAATGTTTCATTACCCGGCTAGGTAACATCTTCAATGCTAAAATGGGATGAGGTTTGCTCTCTATTTATCTGCTGTGGCCTGCCTTGCCAGTGCTGGTGGGGATGGGGGGTTTGTTTTGGTCCTCTGGTAGTTCCTTGATTATCATATGTTTACTGCTTGATTGTGTGCAACACACCTGACTTAACCAAATACACCCAGATCGAAATACCCAGAATCATGAACCTCATCAACTTCTGCCTCACCACCTATTTTCAGTTTGGTGGACAAATAAACCAACAAATCAGAGGCACACCCATGGGGTCACCACTGTCAGGACTCATAGCAGAGATTGTAATGCAATGCCTAGAAGCTATAGCACTTCCTCACATACAACCTAAAGTATGGATCCAGTATGTAGATGGCACATTTGTTATAATAAAAAAGGAACAACTAGATAAGACACATGAAACCATCAGCAACATCTTCAAAGGAATAACATTCATCAGAGAGGAAGAAAACAACACGCTACCCTTCCTTGATATGCTCATCAGCAGAGGAAACAACAGTAAATTAGAAACCCAAGTTTATCGGAAGATAACCCACACCAATCAAGTACTCCATTGCCAAAGTAACAACCCAACCTCCCACAAGAGGAGCTGTGTAAGAACATTATTCAAGTGAGTACAAATGCATTGCAGCAACCCAGAACAGCAGAAAAAGGAAAACAACCATCTATACAACATCTTCCAACAAAATGGATATCCACGCAACTTTATCAAAAAGTGCCTGACCACTCAACCTACTACAACACAATCCACACAAGCTATGGAAAGGATCACACTGCCATACATCAGAAACATCTCAGAAACCACCAACAGACTATTACAACCACATGGCATCTCTGTAGTACACAAACCAACAAAATCACTCCAAAATATCTCAAGTAAACCAAAAGACCAAATAGCACAAGAAGAAAAAACAGGAGTCATCTACAACATACAGTGTAAGGACTGCAACAAATGCTATGTAGGACAGACAGGCAGAAGACTAGCAGAGCGCATCCATGAGCACCAACTAGCAATCAGAAGACATGAGAACTCCTTAATCTCACAACACATGGACATACTCAACCATAGTTTCAACTGGGAAACTGTCAGCATTTTAGACCAAGCTAAATCCAAAAATGCCAGAGAATTCTTAGAAGCTTGGTATTCAGACAAGGCAGCAATTAACAGACACATAGAGATAAACAGCATCTACATACTATTCAAGTATGAGACAAAAGACCAGCCTCACCAGCAAAAAGATCGCCTCACCAGCAATCATCACCCAGGTAAGCAGAGGTTACCACCAGGCACACAATCAAGCAGCAAACATAAGCTAATCAAAGAACTACCAGAGGAGCAAAACAAAACCCCCACCCCCACCAGCACTGGCCAGGCATGCCACAGTATATAAATAGAAAGCAAACCCCATCCCATTTTAGCACTGAAGATGTTACCCAGCTGGGTAATGAAACGTTTGCAAGAAAAGAGCCAAGCTCAGAGAACCCCAAGGACTCCACAGTTCAACCCTGAGCTACACGTATTCGCCTCTATGGGTGACAATAATCTTTGAAAAGCTGCTGAATTTTCAAGGTGAATATGGATGTGACTGACTTAATGAGTCTTCTGTCTTCAACCTAATGTGATTAATTAAAAAGGAAAAAAATGGTACCGTTGCCTTATTTATTAGTAAAATTGTTCAAAGCTGCTGCTCAGTTGCCAGAGAATGGGTATCCTTCTAATCCTGTAGTACCAGGTTGTTCATACAAGCGAGCATACAGTATCCAGTAGGTGGCACCCACTGTTCATATTTTTATTAGACTGGTCCCATCAGCGAAGTTAAGATTTTTATACAATCTGCATCACTTTACATTTACATTTACTGTTCAGTTGCCTTTTGAAGCTTGTTGGAGCTTATTTAGTTACCTTTGTTACCTTTCGTTACCTTTCTAATTATGAATCAGCTAAAGAAAGCCCAAGTTCTAATGCAGATCACTGAAAGCCCATACTGCCCATTGCCCAGCTCTGTGACTTTCTACTTTTCCTTCTTTAACCAGTTACTTGACTGTAAGGACGTTCATCCATTTAATCCAAGTTAGAAAAGTAAGACTTAGCTTCGCAGATGCCATTTTAATTCTTCACCTGCAGCATTTATTTTTCCATATAAATAATGTTTTCAACACAATCTTTTCCAGCAATAATCCCAGGAGAATGGTTACACGAACTGATTTATCATTTCTTGCTGCCTTTAAAAAAATCAGATGTTATGTTTGGTTTTTTTGACTATTTTTTATTTAATTTTATAAATTACATGTATGTTAAGAGATTAGAAGTTTCACATTTGACTGTTTTTCTTCAGAGTGTTAGATGTATCCCATCTGAATAAAGTCATCAATTAAATCTCAAACTTCACTTCCATTCTGCTCGATGCAATTACCAAAATATTCTTCCTGAAAGAAGCCATTCAGGCATAGGCTTGTGGTCAACATTCTATCTTGTGAAAGTGAACACACACAATGGATTCCTCTGCAAACTCCCGATCCTTCAGGAATCATTCATTTCTTTTATAATCAAATATTACAATCAGCTCTCTGACTATTTTTCAGCTTCAGATATATTTAAATCAATCCCTCCCTCCCTCCCTCCCTCCCTTCCTTCCTTCCTTCCTTCCTCAGGTGGAACTATTTGGGGGGTTTATTTGATTTGTTCTTTTAACTGGGCAAAATATATGCTGTTTGTGACAGAATTCTTGACATTTTCTGTTTCTTGTGTTCTGTTTATTACTCAGCCATGTTAGAATATCTTTACTGATACGTGGTTTGCATTCTGCCTAAGTCTCTGTCATTGTAGTTTTAAAGAACCTTAGCCATTGGGAAAAGATCTTCCCCTCTTAATTCTTTCTTTCAACTTCTAACAAACCCTTTAGGATTTTCTGGAAAACTTATTTCTCTATTTGTTACATTTGATATCATTGTGAACACAGTTACCAAGCTGTTCCTCAAGACTTGTGTCAAACATTATCCTTAGTTTGGCAATATTGTGTGGTTTTTTAGACCAAATATAATGTCCCAGGGTTTCAAGTTCTCCAGAACTTTTCTGATGACTATATGGACAAATGTCCACTATCCCATCTGAACTCAATAATAACTATTTAGAAACAGTCTTAAAATAGAATGTGGGATAAGTCTTAGTTAATTACATTTGAATTCTAGTACTCTACTAGGAGCTATGTAGGTTTAGATTCTGCACTTAAGACTGGTTGAGCTCTGACTTTTGAAAATTAAAGTCCAGCTATTTCTCAGAGAAGTATCCATCTTTTCAGTTCTTTTCATTATCAAAACTGGAGATTGATTTTAGTTCAGGTACTATGTTTTACTGTTTACTTACTACAAAAAAAAAAAAGATACTATGTTAACAAAAAAACAGTGAAAGCTGAATTTTGTAGATTTACAAATAGGCAGAGGGAATTATCTTCAAACTATGAAGTCCCTATTTCAGGAGTTGTAAACTCCTCTTCTTCCAGTTTAGGAATTTGTTTTTCAACAGTTGAATTCTTCAGTATATACAAAAATGAAAAATAGTCATGTTGGCTGATGGGAAGAATGGTAGTAAGATGATATCCTTTATTATGCAAACCAAAATGTCACATAATAATGAGCAAGCTTTCAAATTACTTAGAACTTTTAAACAGGCTAGATGCTTATATCTTTGATGCACTCGAGCTAAAGTCAAAGGTCATCTCACCCTAGTGATAGCCGTGGTCACCTCTTCCATGTCACAATCATTTATTGTATTTAGAAATTCATGCTTTTGTCAGATCCTTAACATGCATTTATCTAGTCAGTGTAAGAGAGGTTGCTGTTGCACGCTATAAAAACATATATTTATTTCTCTACCTCATTCATTTCTTTTTTCATCTCAGGGCCAGCCTTTGAGTTTTGACTAGGGAGGCAGAAGGCTGTTTCCAGAACTAAATTACTCCATCTATAATGCTGTGGAGCTTTTTTTGGAAATGTTCTATTGGATTCTAATATTCATGGCAATACCATTCCAGTACAGCCTTCCCTTTTTTTCTTCCCTCAGTAGTTTATATGATCTTTCCTCAGCCTTGAGTCATCTAATACCAGCTTGGGAAAGTAATTTAATGCAGGAAGAACCTTATCACAAGGTTTCTAATATGCTCATGTGCCTACTTCCATGTGTTTTTATTGTATCAAGCACTCCGTATTCCCCATGTTCTTTGTGATTGTCTGCATTTGAGACCAGGATTAGACACTATGTACGCCACATGATCTACTATCTCAAGCTTGTTTTTTTTTTTCCAAATAGCAGCCTGTAAGTAGGTTGGAGGGATGATCTGAATCATGATCTCAAAATATGGAGTTACTCTTCCTCCTCATTTTCTTCTCTAAGTTAGAAAAGCTATTTCCTACACTAGATAAAGTGGAAGTAGAATTAAACATGACTCATCATGTCAACATCCTCTCCTCTCTACACCAACTCTTTTGTGTACGAATGTTTGTATAGCGACTCTTTCCCTACTACTATTTTTTAAAAGGAGAGAAAACCAGGACAAATGGGCAAAGTATTACTTAGTCCTGGATTAAGGTAAACATATACATACATTGGAGAGTACAGGATATTTTCATATGTACTTTTTCTACACTTGCCCAAATTTTTTTCTTCAAACTTAACATAAAACATTCAGAATATATTGTCATCAAAATACTGGAAAATATGAAAAAGTGCCATTTAACATTCTTTCAAAATGACTTGATGCCATGTGGCAATGCCAGATGAAGCAGGAGGAGCTCCAGGAACTATACCAAAGTGTCAGCAAGATCCCACATGTGACTTAATACCACTCTTAGCTGTCTCCCTTTTTAATTCTAGAGTCTTATTTGTTCTGTAACATATTTGATATTATGGAGCGTGGAATTGTATGCATGTTTTCAAACTTTCTAGGGAACTCTGGGGGCCCCGTTGAACTGAAATATGGAGAAGTCATACCTTCTGGACTTTTTTCAAACTGCATCATGTTCTTGTAGGATCACCGCTAAGTTGTACTCTATTTCCATTACTACAGGAGCGTACAGGACACGTGTTGAATGTATATGACAGCTGTGCTCAGCTTCACTGCTGTCTGTAGTCTGTGAACATCAAGTATTTCCTGTCTCCTGGAGACATACACCAGACCACGGCCACACAACCCGGAAGATCCACACCAGCTTTCTTATGCCGGCCGTGAAAGCCTTCGACAATACATACACCAGAATTGATTCTGGGTTACAGTATTATGCAAAACACAATTATGTGTATGAATTAGTTAACACAAAGCTCTTCCTCAGCTGAGGAAATTGAAGGAGGTTGAGTAAGAAGCAGAAGATGATTCCCAGGGAAGGGTGTTCTCCTTTACAAAAGAACCACCACTAAACAAAACGAACATGAAAGGGTGTTGTTGGTTTTTTTTTTTTGGTCAGCTCCTGCATTCATTCCTTTGAAGGGAAACTCCCAATAAAATACTGGAAATTTTCCCTGCCAAAGGATAGGACTTCCAGATTTTAGTAATCCTTGCCTGTATCTCATTGTATAGCAATACAAATTGTCAATAGATCTGGTGCCTCTACAAGTTGTACATCTGTAAAAGAACTCTCACACACTCATGTAAAAATGTAAGGAATAATTATATTTCTAAAAATCCCCTTCACATCAAAAGCATTCCATAATTGGGAGATTAATTGTAAGCTCTACTAGCATTTGGCAGGTTAGAAGAAAGTGCTATGAAGTAAATAACATGGGATTTTATAGGATAGAGAAGAAGAAGAAGAAGAAGAAAGACGTTCCCTTGAACTGAAGTGCTTTTTTCCCTGCATGTTCTGTAGCCTTTCTTCATATTTCCTCTAATAGGTGGGGGGAAGAGGGCAGGAATTTCCTGCTCCTCCTTTCCCTCTGATGAAGGCCCTGATTCTGAGCCATGTGGGAATCAGTTCGTCCCTTGGAACAGATCCAAAGCTGCCAAATTCTTGCAGTACTTTGGTGGATTCCACTCAGTGCCAGATTTAGACTTGGTGAGGCCCTAAACTATATAAAGCTTGGAGACCCCTTGTTAAAAAGTTATACCAGAAGGTCTCACTAAGCTATCTGCTGAAACAGGACCTTGGGTCGCCACAAAAAAATTGAAAACATATATATGCCTTTTAACGATTTAATAGCAAGGTATTTAAAGTGAAAAATTATTTTCAAATGAATGCATTTACTGATTACATTTTTATCATTTGGCTGGCTTGATCTCTCTCATAGATTATAATATACTATACCCTGGAAACAATACTTAAGGGTAATTTTAAAAATAATTTTAGCTTCAGCAGTACGTGAACTGAGAACTACCGGATGTACAAGCTGGGTTTCGAAGAGGCAGAGGAACTAGAGATCAAATTGCCAACATTCGCTGGATCATGGAGAAAGCACGAGAGTTCCAGAAAAGCATCTACTTCTGCTTCATTGACTATGCAAAAGCCTTCGATTGTGTGGATCACAACAAACTGTGGCAAATTCTTAAAGAGATGGGGATACCAGACCACCTTACCTGTCTCCTGAGAAATCTGTATGCGGGCCAAGAAGCAACAGTTAGAACCGGTCATGGAACAACCGATTGGTTCAAAATCGGGAAAGGAGTACGACAAGGCTGTATACTGTCACCCTGCTTACTTAACCTATATGCAGAGTACATCATGAGAAATGCCAGGCTGGAAGAATCACAAGCCGGAATTAAGATTGCAGGGAGAAACATCAATAACCTCAGATATGCAGACGATACCACCCTAATGGCAGAAAGTGAAGAAGAACTAAAGAGCCTCTTGATGAGGGTGAAAGAGGAGAGTGCGAAAGCTGGCTTGAAACTCAACATTAAAAAAACTAAGATCATGGCATCTGGACCCATCAATCCCTGGCAAATAGAAGGGGTAGAAATGGAAGCAGTAACAGACTTCATTTACTTGGGCTCCAAGATCACTGCAGACGGAGACTGCAGCCATGAAATTAAAAGACGCTTGCTCCTTGGGAGGAAAGCTATGGCAAACCTAGATAGCATATTAAAAAGCAGAGACGTCACCTTGCCAACAAAGATCCGCATAGTCAAAGCTATGGTTTTTCCAGTAGTAATGTATGGCTGTGAGAGCTGGACCATAAAGAAGGCTGAACACCGAAGAATCGATGCCTTTGAACCGTGGTGCTGGAGAAGACTCTTAAGAGTCCCCTGGACTGCTAGGAGGTCAAACCAGTCAATCTTAAAGGAAATCAACTCTGATTGCTCATTGGAAGGATTGATAATGAAGCTCAAGCTCAGATACTTTGGTCACCTAATGCGAAGAGAGGACTCTTTGGAAAAGACCCTGATGGTGGGAAAGATGGAAGGCCAAAGGAGAAGAGGACGGCAGAGGATGAGATGGCTAGATAGCATCACTGAAGCAATGAGCATGAAATTGAGCAAACTCAGGGAGGCAGTGGAAGATAGGAAGGCCTGGCGCAATATGGTTCATGGGGTCACGAAGAGTCGGACACGACTTAACGACTGAACAACAACAAATATTAATAAAGAGTATATACAAAATGCTGACAAAATAGTAATCAGGATCACTTTTATTAATATAAGTAATAATGAACTGATTTGTAAAATCAGAAAACTGATATTCTGAAATTTTCTGAGGCCCTGCGGATTGCTGCATAGTGGCATTGCACACGCATACATCTACCTCACAGAACAGATGGAGCTTGTGTTGCAACAGCATAACACTCATTTCACTGTTTTTCACGAAAGCATGGCATCCTGCAGACACCTCTTAATGCTACAATAGTTGGATGACTCTAAAGAGAGCTTTAAGTCACTACTTGGGGTCCTTCCTATGAAAGAATGAGGGCATCTGCCAGATTTTTATGGGACAGATACCCTATTCTGCCAGTCCTGGGACAGAAGGAAAATCCTAGAGCTCCTGGAATATTACAGAGAAGCTCAAACATGAAGCTCTCTCCGGAGATTGTGTTTTCTGTTATTCTCGCCCTGATCCGAGGAAACATAACTTGCTCTAAAAAGTAATTTGAAAAAAGAAAACTCCTGCTTTTTACTTAGGGAGAGGCAGAATGGCTGAATCAGCCTTTAAAATGATAACCTTCAAATTATTTGGCATCTGTAGGAATGGAGTTGGGCTTCGCCAATGGGAGAAAAATACCACCACCACCCCCATTAAATTTTCCCCCATCCCTCCTAGGCATGCACAGGCTGCAGCCCCACTCAGAGTATTCAGGGCAGGGCTTTCTGGCAAGTGGCTGCTCTTTTGAAGGGGAAGGATTTGGGCTGGCTGGCTGGCTATGGCCACACTGCACCCTGGGCTTAGCCAGACCCTGGTGCCCCTCCAGCTCTCCTCTTCGCGCCTTGGAGCCCTTTGGGGGTTCCTCCTCTCAGGCCCGCCGGTTCTTTTTTCTCTCTGCAGACAGGGAGGGCTGGGTGTCTGTACTTAATTACAGCCTGAAAGAGCACCAGTTAAAAGAGAAACTCAAGGCATTTCATTATCATTAACACATTTAGGAATGCCTCCCAGCAAATTGCAACTACAAAGCTCGGCCATTTGATTTATTCCCTTCCCCCCATTTTTTGTTTTAATGCAGGAGATGTTTGTCTTTTTTTTTTTTATCATCAAGGAAGTAAAAAGTTTGTGCTTGGTTTACCCAAGTCATTCTCCACTGCAAAAAACCTGGAGCCTGTTCTCCTGAGGCACGGATCTCTTCCATTAATTTACTTCTCCAATGAATGATTTCTCTGCACTGTGTCCCTGCCAATCCCACGTTGTCTGGGCAAGTCACATTTGTCTACACACTGACCTGGTTGAATTGCAAAACTGTGGGTTTTGGGCAAGTGATTCTCTTGTTCTGCCACCTTATGGCCACAAATTTATCTAAGTTCATAACTTACTTACTGTTGCCAAAATTGCCATCCTTTCTTTAATCCTGAAAAATAACCCTGTTTAACTATAGTCCTTGCCCCATGAGCACGTGTGTCACTGTGGGCCTCACAGAGTTCAGTGACATTTTCTCTAAGGGGCTGGCCTTCCACAATCTGATGGACTCCAGAATATAACACTATTATTGCCCTATATTCATGACTCATACAGGGTTCACATTTTTTATCTTTAGCAATGAGTAAGCCAAACATTGTTACACTGACCACATATCCAACAGATAGGGGCAACTTATCTTCATGCAACTCTTAGTAAATTCTTGGTGTTTAGGCAGGACCAGTCTAATTTGGATGGTGATTCTATTATAACTGGTGCCATTTTATCTAGGTAAAGCCGTTCCCACTCATACCACAAACTAAATTCTTGCTTTCAGCCATGAAACAACTTTTCTTGGCAGACAGGCTATGTTTCTTAGCCTTTGCTTCCAAAATCGGTACAATTCAATTAGTCTCCTGCACTATGTCCAGCTATTGCAAAAGAACAGATGCCAACTTCAGCAGCGTTATTGTATGATTAGTCATCTCTGTGCAACAGTGTGCAATGCATCATTGACCATGATATAATACTGTTCTATTAAGTATTCTAGCAGACCACAACATAGCTCTCATGGCTTCGATGGATATTTCCACAATTGACTATTCTAGAATTCTGATAAACCCGTTAGTTCTGTTATCTCCCTCTGACCTGCAAGATTCATTCTAGTTGAAATAATGCATGTAAGAGCCCATTCTATGTCCCAGGAAAGATACTCGGAATCTCAGAAATCCACTGGAGACATCAGTAATAACTTTATTATTACGGAATTTGTCAACTAACCAAACCAACCAACCAACCAACCAACCAACCCATCAGACCAGACTAGATCTTTATTAATTAATTACATATATAGGCCACCTGACTCCTAAATTACTCTGGGCAATTTACAGCTTAAAAAGCAACATATAAAAAGAATACAAATGACCAGAACCAAAAAAAATCAGAAAAAATAAAGTAAAACAAAACAAAACAAAACAAAAGGGGGGCTTCACAATCACCCCATCCCTCAGGCCTGGGAGAACAACCAGGTCTTCAATGGTTTTCTAAATGTCATATGGGTGGGAACCACACAAAACCTGGAGGGGGGGGGGAGCAGATCATTACAGAAGGTAGGAATTGCAACAGAATAGGCATACTTCCTGGATCCTGCAAGATGATTTTCTTTAATTGACAGGACCTGGAGTACACTCCCTCTGCTGGACCAAGCCAGATGGGCAGAGACAACTGGAGACAAATAGTCCTTCAGATAGTCAGGCCCAATGCCATGAAGAGCTCTAAAGCAGCTGAGAGTCCAAGAGGACCTCCAGGATTCTCCAAGTGACATGGAGAATCTGGAATGAATTATGTGTGAATGTAATTGTCATTAAAAATGAAATAAACAGTCCAGTGAGTTTACAAATATGAAAAATGCAAAGCATGGCAAGTGTAACTCCCCCTCCCTTTCATTAGGGCTAGGGAGAGACATCAGATGAGCACTGAAAAGCACTGAATTTTGCAGCCAACTTTCAAATGATGCCTACTTTCACCTTTCACTGATCAAATGTGGACACTTTCTGTCTACATGTCTTTAAGGGTGATCCAATCTCAACAAACTATGTTCCAGTGAAGACTATTCCTCCCCAACCCCCACTCATTTATTTTTAATAAAAGCATGGCTACCAAAAGCTGAATCTGTGAAGATTTTTTAAAGCAAGAGATATATACATGGGGAAACCTTTCTTAATTTCTTTGCAGTACTCTACATAGTGAGGAATAAAACCAGAAAAATACAGCAAACCTGAAGTCTTTGGTCTTTCATCTACCATCTTTGTTTCTTCATACTTTGAACTGTCACATCTCAATTGCAAACCATTCTCTACATATGTTAGACACAACCTGTGTCTTCCCCACAGTTTTGACTTGCAGATCAGAAATACATTTGGCAGGATGCTGTCTAAATGCTTACAGCTCTGCAGCTGACAGAAGCCACCTTCAGCCAATCATTGCTCAGCCTGAGTAAGCCAATAAGAGATCATAAAGAATGCCTGCTGGTCATCATTGAGTCTCTTGCTTCAAACTCTTCATTCACTGAGTTTACTGTTTACCTCCCTGAGAATGAACAGAGCACCACAAATTGATAATGAGCCCTAAAATGAAAGCAAAAGCAAGTCCGTTGTTAGCCCTGCCCCCATAAGGAATCCATGCATTTGTCCACATGTATTTGTGTACACTTTCCTGCTGGTTTATCCTAAGGATCTGACATGGGGTGGGAGTGGGGTTGTTCATATATGAGGAGACAGAGATACGAGAGATGAACTGATAGTGTTTATTCGGATCAGCTTTGAATCAACTCTAACCTGGAACAAAAAGGACTTAACATATTGCAAAGAGCAATATTGCCCATTGCATAAGGAGGTTTAACTTTTGGTAAATACCAACCATATAGTCTTCAGACAACCAAAACAATGTCTCTATACATGGACATCACTGGATGAAGTATATAGAAACCATGGAGAGAATCTTTCTATGTGGTCGCTAGGAGTCAGAAATGACTTGATGGTACATAATCAAATACCAGTGTTTTTGGGGTGGGTGGCGGGGTACAATTTCAAAGGAAGATTAGTTTTTGAGACTATTAGCAAGTGAACTGAGAAGCCTGAAAAACCTTCTCTCTATGGTGCCAGGGCAGTATTGCAGGTACAAAACCCAATAAGCAGGAACAAAAGTGAGAGCTTCATGTTGGCTGCATTTCATTTGAGGGTCTTCCCCTGAGCTGGGCTATGTGAAATGGAATAGGGAAGTCAGGAGGAGGGGGTAGGCATCCTGTCCAACCAGGAAGAAAATGTCCAATCCTGTCAGCCCTTCAAGGTAGACCAGACTAGGAAACCAAAGTGACGAATGCTAATACTATTTTTATTATAAGGTTACAATAACAGAATCTTGCAGGTCTGAATACGCTTCCCCACTCCCTCCCTTTGTCTTCTGGAGAACTAGGAGGGGTCCTGTCTGAGATGTTTTCTCAAATTACATTTCCTGCCTGGACTCAGATTTCTTTTCTCTGACTGTTGTCTTGGTTGTGGCTCTTCCTCCTGTTCCTCAAGGTTATTCCTTCTTCCCATTACAAATCCACACAAAGAGAGGACAATTTCACTGGGCTCTGGGTTTCATTCCTAGCAGAAGTCTGGGATAGGGGATTGGTTTTGTGAGGAACCAAAGCTTTTGGGAGTTTGTGTTGGACTGGTGGTAGTTTGCCCTTCATTCCTGTAATCATCAGGAATCTGTGTGGTAACAGAAATGTGGTAATTCATCATATAGTACTGCTCTTTATGACAGGCAGAAATTCTAAAAATTAAGTAGGTGAAGTTTTATCTCCTAGGTTTGGAATATTCTGCCAAGAAAAAAGGATAGCAGCCCTATTTTTTTTTAAGATAGCTGATAGCATTTATTCGACCCTATTAATTTTTAATTCTCAAAATAATGACATGGGCTTGATTTTCCTTAAGGAAAAAAAAATCCTACTTGTTCTGAATTTCTTATATGCCAGCTGCTAAATTTTTAATTAATTTTCAGCTGTTCTGAAGAGAAAAAATTAGGGAAGGCTAGAGTACTAGTAATTACATGGGAATGTTGGCCACACATAGAGGGAGAAATTGATAAATGGTTCCGTAACAAGCAAATGAAGAAATTTGTACACTAAAAAAACAAAGACAACCTGGGATCACAATCTCTCTGGTAGAAGAGAAGAGAACGGTTAGGTAACCTATTGTCATTCCTCTTCACCTATAAATTCTGCATGGCATCAAACAGCAGGGAAAGAGTAAATAAAGAAACTTACAGTGCACACAGTGTTCTACACTCTCACATTTACCCTGTGTAGTATAGTTCGTGTTGTTTTTCCCAGCCTTTTGCTTTACTAAATTTCTTTTTGTCCCTGCTGTTGAGTGAATTGATTGAGGGGGAAGCCTTCTAACTATTATAGGCAGAACCCCCAAATTCTCACATCCCATAGAGTTGAGTCCTGCATACTACATGGAGTGCCATTTCGAGGGGATGAAGGGATGTGTCAGGATCAGGCCCCGAAAATCCCTGTTGCATGCATCACCCTATGCACATCAAAAGCTAACTAAAACTATTGTTTCCCACTTCCTTTCTAGGATGTGTCTGGAACTGTGAAATCTCTTTTAATATCACCCATGGGGGGAAGGGAATGCTCCAGGTAATGACATTCTGTCTCCAAAGTTAAAAAAAAAAAAAATCCTTTTGGAACAAAGTTATCTCAAAGTCACATTTCAGCCTCCGGAGATGCGTCCCTGAGCCCCCTCTGACACTTATCAGCCATCATCTCTTTAGTGGGGCAGCAGAAGCAACCCTCCCCTCTCATTCCTTCTTAATTGGTGTGAAATTGGAGCAAGTTCTCAGGTGATAATGTGTTTGCGTTTGCTGCTTCACTGAGCCACCCTAGACACCCTATCCCAGCCAGCTTCATTAAACCTTGGGATTTCCACCCCCGACCCCCACTCCTGTCATCCCTTTTGCCCCTAACTGTGAGCTTCATACTTTATTTCCTGAGTTCCAGATGCGCAGCATAAAGTAGGAGTGGGGAAGGTAGCAGGTCCATAACTGCTGCTGACCAGTAAGCTTCTAGCCAACTGCTTTTAAAAGGGGGAAAATAGATTTTATTTAAGATAAAGATAAATCTGTGCCTGGATACATTTAGTAAAGCTTCAAATGGTTTGCAGGATTCTGTAGCTTGCAAGGGAACGTTTAATGCCCTTTAATTCTCTCTTCTCTCTTTCCCCCTCTCTTAATCTGTCTCTCCTCTTATTAGTGTCTAATCATGCCCACTCTTTAAAGAATTGAAATTCCGACAGTTTGGAATAATAACATTCTTTGACATACCAAAGAGTTAAAATATTGAGGGAAAGTACTTCGGAAAACATTATAGTGGAATATAGTAACAAATGAATACCTTTTTTGAAGTAAAAATATGATGGATCCATATTTACATGTACAATGAATTTCCCAAAGACACTTCTTGATTACTAAGCTGTCCAAATAATTATAAATATCATTGCAGTCAGAGCACTTTCACTTATAAACACAGACATATAAGGGAACTTGTATATTGAACTAATAATCTTTGCATGATTTCACCTGTAAGGACATTATGTCAGTCCCTGGAAGGGCAAACTTCAAAGGTGAGTATTTTCTTAACCTCCTGGTGGGGCTGGGAATTATGGGAGCAGAAATGTAACACATCTGGAAAGTATCAAGTTAGGGCAGATTGGAGGAGAGAGACTTTTTCATATCTTCCCATGGCACCCTACTGCTTCCTATTCTACATTAAATAACCTGCACAAATAACTAAAGGGAGGCTTGACGTTGCTTCCGGAGCCTGGTGTAGCTTTTGGATAAACTAACTCTAATGAGAAAAATGGAGGGTGTTGAAAAGTGTACTGCATATTACCAGACCACTGCATAAGAACTCTCACATAACCCAGTTTAGCAGTTTCATAAATACAAAGCTAAGATATTTGCTGTTGTACTAGAAAACTAATTTTGGGGAAAGATGAATCTACTATAAAAAACAAACATCCATGTAGAAAATTAGAATCTCATTTTATTCCCAAGAAAACAAGCTAGGTACCTTTAATGTTTCACAAATAAAACTAGAATAATCTTCTAATATAATCCATGAAAAGGATGACAGCCCCTATTGCTAAAAGTACTTGTTCTCTTACAGTATATTCTATAATATTTGCAAGCAGTCTGCATTACTTTAAAAGGGAATACTGTTTTTGGTCATTAAAAATACTTTGCACAATTATATGCTGCTTTCAAGAGGACATAGCACTATGCTAAATAAGTAACTGAAAATATAATTTGATTTATTTAACATATCTATAAATCAATCAATCAATCAATCAATCCCCTTATTTTGTTTTTTTAAAAAATAGCTGTAAGCTAGAGAAGTTTGTAATAATTATAAATGTATAAGATAAACACAAGATAAAATAGAATGGAGATCCATAAAAAGATCAATATTAGGGGGAATTAATGGGTGGGGAAGACTTTAAAGTCATTTAAAACACATCAGTTTGGCGGTCTGACATTCCACAATCTTAGTATGCTGCCTTAAGGCTTATTTGCACTGCCCAGTTGCCAGAATAGGCAGACAACTGTTTCTGAAGGGCAGAAATGGATGATGCCCTCTATTAATCCCTCACTCATTGTCAAAGCAACCTCAAGGCACATTTTTCTGCAAGGTTTCTGCAGTACATTTTTTCCCCTATTACATCATTGTGAATGCTCCTGACCATTTGGGACAGTGAGTTCAGTTTGCTGCAGGCTCTCTCCATCAGTTCCTTGGCTACTTTGCAGAGGATGGGCCACCCCTTCAACTGAGCTGGTACTTATCATGTACTGTAATAGTTTCTATACATTCCTTAATGACATTGCTGAAATAGCATAGTGGTTATGATCTTTGCTTAACATAGTTAAGGTTGTTGATTGAATCCCAGCAGGATGGATGGATGGATGGATGGATGGATGGATGGGTATGTATGTATGTATGTATGTATGTATGTATGTATGTATGTATGTGTATGTATTCCTAAGTAGCTAGTTTTCTTCCAGGCCTTTTAAAAAAATATACAGAATACAGAGAATACAGAATACAGAATACTTTAATGGCCAAGTATAAAATATATACAAGGAATTTGTCTTCGGTGACAAACAGCAAGATCAACAGTGCGTTTGGAGTTCAGAGTTGCACTATTTTACCATTTTACCAGTCTTCAATCTCATGTATGTTCTTTTTGATATAGTGTATGTATGGAAACCATAAAAACTGACTTCTGCTCAGACACTGCATTTTTAGAGACTCTGCAGAGGTAGATGAAACATATATTTTAAGTAATATATGATGGAAATTATATTTAAGAGTAGACATTTGCATGTCCACAAACTCTACTAATAGAATATTTGGGCATTTCATTCCACAAATTTTAGGATTACCACTAATACTAGCATGATATAAATTCCAGCTAGTGTTTATCTTTCTCTGATGAGAAAGAAAGAAAGAAAGAGAGAGAGAGAGAGAGAGAGAGAGAGAGAGAGAGAGAGAAAGAAAGAAAGAAAGAAAGAAAGAAAGAAAGAAAGAAAGAAAGAAAGAAAGTTCACTACTAAATACTGCATACAAACAACAGTAAATTACGTATTTTTTAAAAAATAAACTTACATGAGGGATGTTCTCTTTAAAACACTTGCTTCACAGAAATTACATGGTGTGAATCTAAATGGTACCTAATTTTTCTATGGACTAAAAAAAGCTTGGAAAAAATTTACAAGATCAGAATATTTCCCAGCTAATGCAAACTATAAACATGATTTTATCCCTAGTGGATAGAAAACATGAGGATTATTGTCTCGCCAATGCTGAATAAAATGCTAGAGATGTGACTATATTAAAACTGAAGGTGTAATCCCAGAGAAGTATATCTAACATTTTGGCCATGTGTACATGACCCATTAAGACAAAGAAAAGGATTATTAAGGATACACCCACCACCATCTTATGATTTCCTCCAACATGCAGGCTTATTAATCAAAGGCTTATGTAGCACTTAGCATGCCATCTAACTCCAGAGGACCTGCTGCTCTGTATTTGTAGAACCTGAAATGTCAAACTTATAATAAACCTACTACTTTGCTATAGCATGGCTACCTCTAACCTCATTTGATCGACCAAAGATTTCTCAGCAGTTAGGATCAGGGGCATCCACAGAGACAGTTAAACACACACACACACACACACACAGACACAGACAAGATGGTGGCCATGACTACATGATCAAGACCCCACCTCTTTTTACATCTGCCGTGTTATATCAGTTTTCTCTGGCTGGGGCAGATTAAAAATCTGTGTAACAGCAATTCCTATAAGGTTGGATTAGAATCCTGGAAGTTCCTTTGCTGGAACTTCCAGGCTTATGTCCGTTGCCATACTGACATAAATGAACATTTGCACGATATTCTAATTTTTCAAGTTTCCCTGTATGTCCTTTGCTAATGTTTCTTTTCAGAGAATATTACTTAAAAGCCTTTTAGATTATACTGATGAAAAATTCTAGATGAATTATTGTAGATCCAGCCCTGTGATAGGACAGCAACAGGAAGCAGTACAGTTGGGGTTTGGACTGGCAAAATCTTGAACATGCCCTGCTTATGGCTAGCAGAAAATTACAGTTCAGTAGAATGAGGTTAAAGGACTCTCCAAAAGTTATTCAAGTCCCAATCTAAGATAAGGTCTGCATGAGAGGCAGAACTAGAGTCATCAGAAGTTCAGACACAAAGAGCAGAAGATCATAGCTATTTTTAAAGCATTGCTTTGACACAAACTGCAGGTTTTTATGCTGCAGCCTACTGGTCCTAAGTATATCAATGTCCACAAGAGCTGTCCAGAAATAAGGCTTTCCTAGCCCAGTTCTTGCCAAGCAGACCCTCTGATCACAGATCCTCTTGAACATCTGAATTAGGTTTGTTGGGGCATCATCGTACACATCAGCAAGAGGAACTATGTTCTGTGGGGCCTGCTGGGGAGAGTCTGATGTTTCCTCTTCTGCCAAGCTGGGCTATCAGGTTCTTGAGGCTTTGCTTCATCTTCAGGGGATGACTCACCTACAGGGCCCATGACACTGCAGTTATCTGGGACTGTGTTTAAAAATCAGGGATGGGGAACAAGCATGTGCAAACTGTGGCCTGATCCTCTGTTTAAAAAAAAAAAAAAATCAGTAGAGTCTTAAGCTTTTTCCACCATCCCAGATGATAAATTGATTAATTTTGGAATTATAGAAAGGAAGCCTTTCCTTTTTCTCTTGGATGATGCTGCAGACTGGGCCTTTGCTGACATAATTTTATGTTTTTGAGTAAAGCTTCGGTTCTTTCAAAGGCTAGTTTTCCATGATATTAGAAACTGAAAGTGTGGTGCTTAAAATTAAAGCATTGATTTTAAATTCAATTTAAATATTGAATTTTAAAATAATAAATTTAAAATGATTTTAAATTTAAATAGAGAGCCATTTTGGTCTAGTGGTTCAGGCACCAGCCTAGAAACCAGGAGACTGTGAGTTCTAGTCCTGCCTTAGGCATGAAAGCCGGCTGGGTGACTTTGGGTCAGTCACTCTCTCTCAGCCCAACTCACCTCACAGGGTTGTTGGGGTGGGGAAAACAGGAGGAATATTAGGTACGTTCGCTACCTTGAGCTATTTATAAAAATAATAAAGGCAGGATAAAAAAATCTAAAAAAAAATCTGCTGTTCTTTTTGGTTAAGAATAATTGTTCAAATAGTATTAAAGAACCTGAAGATTGACGGGGAGATGAACAGAACAGCTTGCTGAGCATTTTGCATTACACTGGGGTTGGCTTTACATTTGTCGCCTGGAGGTTATGATGTGGCCCATCTGGGAACTATCAAAGTACTTACAAGATACAGATTTCAGACTAGGCTGGCAGCAGCTTCAAACTGTAAATCAAATGTCCTTTATAAGAACTTACCCACCTAGTTTAATCAGATTCCAAAGTACTTTTATCTATCAAATCTATCAGTTGAGTACAGCTTTGACTAGATGCCAGCTAAATCTCCTTCCTTTGGGTGACTTGTTAGGATGCTATGCCAATCTGTCAAGGGATTTCAATTTCCCAGTCTAGCCTACAGACGGATGTTTCCTGGTGCTCTCTCATCCAAGTACTAACCAGGTCTGGTTCTGTCTGGCTTTTCAAGATCAGCTAAGGTCATTACAGCCTAAAGCTGAGCCCATAATGACAGCAGCTGGCAGTTGCATATTCTTCCCTGCTTATAGACTTACAGAGTTGAATGAGTTGAACCCTTCTTCGTTGAAGAAATTCAAATTAAAGCTCCCCTGACAAATATCTAAGCAGCCTCTATTGGAAGCCTCTAGGGAAGGGAACACCGTCAGCTCTTCAGATCACTGGTTCTACTGTCAAAATGCTCTTACCATTAAGAAGTGTTCTCTAGGTGTATATTAGTCGTTTGCAAACAGAGAAGCAAGAAAAAAGGATGAAATGTGTTTCACAATGGAAATCCCAGCCTTTTCTATTTGCATCAGATATACATATAAATAAGTCACACGGTTTGCATCATGATGCGTGTTTTTATCAGTTCCCCCACCTGCTCCCCCACAGATGCTGATGGTTGCAAGAACTCTGGAATTCAGAGTTCAAATATCCTATTTAATTCATCCTTGGCTAGGGGACTTAAGTAATATTAAATATATTTCTTATGATTTTAAGATGAGACTAACTGAAGAATTTTTTTTTTTCATGTTTATTGGACTGCCCAGAGAATGTTTCAAAAAGATATGCTATCATTGCTATAACAGTCAGTTTGGCGCAGTGGTCAAAGCACCAGGCTAGAAATCAGGAAACTGTTTTCCTGTCATGAAACCAACTAGGTGACCTTGGGCCAGTCACTTTCTTTCAGTCCTAGGAAGCAGGCAATGGCAAACCACTTCCAAAAATCTTCAGGGATTTGTCCAGGCAGTTACAAGGAGTCAAGAATAACTTGGAGGCGATGATGATGATGATGATGATGGTGATGATGATAATAATAATAATAATAATAATAATAGAAATGTAAAATGTTTGTGGAAATACATACTCATATAATACAGGCTTATCCTGCTACTGCCCCATTTTGGTTTAATATCCGTACATTTGTTAATGTGCTATTACAAAAAAAAAAAAAATACAGAATGTGCTTCTGAATTATATACAGAAAAACTGGAATGCATCACTGATTGAAGATTACAGATTTGCTGAGCACGGGGCACAGGAATAAAGATGCATCTTCAGGGTTGAAAAGATAGTGTGACCCACTCAGACTTACAAGCTTGGATCAGCAATATGTGTTTGCTTTCTCTATGTTTAGCTCTATCAGTGTAATGGAAAGACTGGTCAATTTTAATAATATGCTTAAAAATTGGGCTGAATGATTTACATGCTTTTGTTTCTTTGTGATTTTGTGGGGGAGGTTCTTTTTTTTTCCCCCCTTTCTCTCTTTTTTTTGGTTTTTAAAGCAAATTAAAAAAAAATTTAAAGGGAGTTTTCCCTGACTTTCCAATGGAAATTCCTGCCTTGTAACAAGATTATTTTGTGTCCTACTCCTGGAGTCATAAAGAACTAGACAATAGAGAACAGTTCATTTCACTTTGGAACCAGCATTGTAGTATTCTTGAATTTTTTTATTCCAAGAAATCAACTATCTATATTTATATTAGTAGAGGCTAAAGCCCACTCCTCCTGATCATTCCTTTGGGAAAGAAAATGCCACCAGTGACATACCCAGATTGTGGATAATATTTATTCTTGTCAGTGGGCTCTGCATTCCAGAGATGGAACTTATTCTGTGTTCAGAATATTGGATGCCTCGTGCTGTATTAAATTACCAATGGAGAGCTCGCTCTTTTGATCCTAGTCTCCTGAATTTTTCTTTAACCCAAGATTCCTGCTGCATTAGGCAGTACTGAATGGCAACTCTCATAAATGGGGGTATAAGACATGCATTAGAAACTGATTAGGCTGAATCAAGAGCCGTGGTTGCTTTAGATCTGTCACACTCATGGACATCAAAGGATAGACAAGAATATGCTAGGAGGGGAAACTAGGTGTTGAGCAGCAGGAAGGATTTAGACCTGCAAAGCCCCACCCATTCTTTAATGATACAGGGTATTGAGTATCTAATCTTCCGCTATTGGTCTTGGTTGATGCAGTATTTTCCCACTGATGGGTTAAGAACACTGGGCACAGTTCTCTGGAAGGTCCTCTTAAGCAAGGGATCGGAAATGAGTAGGTGCTGCTCAAGAGCAAGAAGACATTTCTCATTAATTGGGCCAACTAGGTCATGAGCTGGCAGCAGCAGATTTCTTTTTTACTAATTTGGAAACTTGCTATTTATTTGTCTTAGATATTCACAATAAATATGATTCATTCACAGAGTTCTTACACTGCTTTCCTCTAAACCCATGAAGTTATTTTGCTCTGGCATCATGTTAGAAGTATTTGGGCAAATGCTTTCAGATGGCACTGCCTTGCATTCACTTGTCAACCTAACACATGGGTATTACTAAATCCTTCTTTGAAGAAATTCAGTTAATACATTCACACTGACCTTATGAAATTGGTTAAACTGAGAAAATGTTACAAACTCATATTTATATCTTCAGCTTCATGACTGAGAGGGAATTTCAAGTCACATTTCCCACAAAAATTGTCCAAAAGCCTATAAGGAATCATTGCTGTATCTGCACTGTTATGTAAATCAAATGTGAAAATGAACTATTGTTTTTTACATAGGAGTATTATTGATTTTTCCATATTAGATGTTTACTGTAGAGCCATCTTGGTTTTTTCTCACTTCCTATAGGACATCCATGCCATGTTATCATTCATCCTATATTTTCCCAACATCTGTTCTTCCAACTTGTCTCAGAAAAATGGATTCCATCCACCATCACCAAAATGGAAAAGGATAGCAGTATGATTTAATCAGGAATAGAGTGTACTTTTTCACCTTTTAAAAAAATCCTATTTTTGAAGTGGACTACTATGCATTTGGAAAGTACAGATAGTCCTTACTTACTGACTGCCTCATTTAGCAACTGTGCAAAGTTACGATGGTGTAAAAAAAAAAACCCAGCTATGTGACCAATCCTCACATTTATGACCATTGCAGCATCTCATGATCACATGATTGCCATTTGGACACTTTGCAACCAATGCGCATTTACAACATTGCAGTGTCCCACAGTCATGTGATAACCATTTGTGTGCTTCACAACCAGCTCCTGACAAACAGAGTTAATGGAGAATATGGAAGTAAAATCACAAGTCGCAGTCATATGATGTCTTGCTTAAGAACCACAGTGCTTAGCAGCGATCTGCTTAATGACCAAATGGGAAGTGATGTTGTAAGCCTGTCATGGTCACATGTTTTTCTGCTTAGCAATGGAATTGCTGGTCCCAATTGTGGTCACTAAGTGAGGACTACCTGTAAAGCTATCTCAAATCAGTACACATTCACTATGATATTTGCAGGGAATATTATCCTGTTTTTACTATTATTTTAACTGAGGCTAAGATCCTTCTACATATATTTCAAATGAAAAGATATGTATGCATATTATAAGGTTTATTACAGTCTTAGACCAACAAAAGATGTAGTGCTATGTGTCAGAATGCTATTGTGTTAATTGTTTTAGAATTATTAAAGAAAACTCTTTCTTATCATCACCATAAAACCTATTGCTGAGAGAGCAATGACTGAAAAGTGTTTTTCACTCTCAGTTTAAATGTAATGCAATAATGCGAATGCAAAAATTAGCACTGTGTCTCTCATTTAAAAAGAGTTGAAAAAGTATTTTATCATTAAAGGTCATGGAAAAATGTTACCCACCCACCAGAAAGGTACAAAGAGTATAGTGAAAATGTGCTGAGTATCCCATCCAGAGAAGCTACACCATGCCAAATTAATATGGGTGGGGCATAACTGGAAATACATGCAGGAAAACTGCATTACCTTTGCTTGGGTGAAAATTCAGTTATAATTCTGCTTGTAGTTTATAACCAAAGAACACTGACTGGATCTGGAAGCAGCTTGTGGCTGAGAGCTTGCTGCCAAGAGCCTTATTTTTGCAGTGCTGCTTTCTTGCCATTTATATTCGGTGTAGACAAAAGAAAAGAACAGTTATCCTTCATTAGCACACTACTTATGCACCCTGCCTGTCTGAGTTGAGCAATAAAATGGGCTGGTTTGATAGGTAAGAAGGCAATAGAACTAATTGCTTTGCTTTGAAAAACAGGTATGAGGAGGGTTTACCTGATGTGTGTCAATTCTGATATAATTATCATGAAGGATGGAAAATATCTAGGTCTTAGTACTCCATAGGAGTCTAAAAGCAAGTGATGATGCAGGCAGACTAGGATAGTAAGGGTAGGTTGGGTGGAATGAGAGTAAGGGTGTATATCTGAATGGTGCAAGCACATTCTCAGTTCAGTGTGCATTGAAGTGGCAGCAACTGGTTGATCCTCTTTGGGCTTGGAGGCTAAACAGTATTGGACTTGGTTAGTCTTTGGAGCGTAAACCACCAGGGAATACCAGGGAGATAGGCTAGCAAGACTGTGAAGTTGAAAAATATCCCCAAAGAAGGCAGTGGCACACTACTTCCATATTGTTGCCAAGAATGGCATGGATGTACCTATGAGTCAGTAGCTCCACTTGAGGGAGACTTGACTTTATAACCCAGCCTGTACACATGTTTCTTGAATGGAAAGCCAATAAAATTAGCAGAATTCCCAGGCCATTCTCATATTCAGGTGATCTGAACAAGTGAGACACACACCCCACCGAAGAACTAATATGCACAGCATAGTCTCCCTCCCAGTCTATGATCTAGTGTGCACACCCTCCTCCATACTGGATGTTCCTGAAAGACATATCACATAGTAGTTTGGTTCTCTTTCCAAGAAAACATAAGGAAGATTAGGCTCCATGTAACACTGACTCCATGGATCATTTAAATTCTAGGGTAAGCTGGAGAGATATTGCCTGGATTCACAGTGTTAAGTTTTATTAATATTGTATAAAGTCATATACTGTACTAAGTCAATCACTTTTCCCCAACCTGGTGCCTTGCAGATGCAATGGGATTGCAGACACCGTAGTTAATTCCAAGTGAGTGGCCATGCAGGCTAAGAATTCTAAGAGTTGCAATCACAGCATATCTGAAGGTCACCAGGTGGCAAAACTTGTGGTTGAGTGCTGATATTGCACTAAGCTAAACCAAACAAATCACATTTGGCTTAGTACATTTGGTTCCCTCTTTCTTTTCTTTCAGACTGTGATTTCAAAATTACCTATTTTTTTCTAAATGGAAGAAAAAAAGTTTCTTGTGCTGGAAACTCCATGAATACAAAAGTTTGGAATTGGCTCAAGTCTCTTCAGTGACATAATTAGAAGGCTTTTGATATGCCAGATTGGCTGATCTCTGTTACTTCCCTCTGGTGCTGGGGAGTGTCAGCAAAAGGATTAGCCTGAAGCTACTTCCTGACACTCTGCTAAATCTCTCCTGCTTTGTTCTGTATCCAAGTGATGGGAAGGAGAAGGGAAGAAGGCAGTTAAAACAAGATATTGCAGCAAGTTTGGATCAGAGACTCTCCAACCTGCGTTTGGTTTACATGGCAGGATCCTCTGTCTGTCAAGACTCTTATAAAGCAATTATCGCCACTGAAACATATACTGTATATGTGAGCTAGAATGAAGCCCTGGAGAGAGAATTGAATTTTGGCCATGAAGACACAAGTTGAATTCAGTGCTCATACTTGACACTTGCTGGGTTAACTTGGAGTCATTCTCCCTGAAACTACACAGAGCTTATCTGTTGTGAAGCTCAAATGGAGATAGGACACACAAAGAGTACCATGAAGGAATGGTATAATCATCCAAGTGAACTGACTTGTTTTTTGTAATTTTTATTTCTAAAAAGTTTCCAATATCTATGAACAGGACAATAAAATCCAACACATCATATAATGGTTAAAAAAACAATTCATAAAAAAAATCTTAATAATTCTTCCACACATTAACATATTCATCTGGCATAAGAATTATGGCTCCCCTTGTTAGAGTAAGATATGAAATCAGACCATATATTTGAGAAGGCTTTAACTTTAGCTTGACCAGAACACAGGTAAAGAGGTCAATTTCTCAGCTATGGTGATATACCATTTTGGCACCAGAACTCCAACATCACAGTTTTATCTTTCCAGTGTTTATTGATGCACGTTCTAGTAGCAGTCAACAAAAATACAGGTAGTCCTCATCTAGAGACTGCCTTGTTTAGAGACCATTCACAATTATAACAATGATGAAAAATAACTTTGCTACCAATCCTCACATTTACGACCTTTGCAGGTCTGTAAAGCAAAGGAAAGCTGAAGTAAGATCATAAGCACAGTTGCAGTTTCATTTAGCAACTGCTTCACTTAATGACCAAGTTGCTAGCCCCAATGGTGATCACTAAATGAGGACTACCTGTGCCACTAATTCTTTAGAGTAAATATTTGCATTAGACCCTAAAAATGTATTCAGCAAAATAACTTGTAGACAAATATTAATTCATTGATTTATAACTTTACCAATCTCCAAAAACATGTTGAATCAGAAGTTGAGTTGATTAACAGTTGACCAAAAAAAAAAAAAGGCTTCTTTGTGTATCACCTTTAGAATGTGTTGCTACAGGATGGGGACAAAGGTTATTGTGGCTAGGTATTCTGGGAATATTCTGGGAATTGCAGTCCAAACCATCTGGAAAGTGCCAGTGTGGGCACATACTGAAACAGTCTAATGCTTCTGAGTTAATACTAGGGAGAAACAATAGAAGGTGAACATCACTTTGATGCTCTGTTAGATGCCAAACAGAGGCTAGACAATCTTATTCTGAATCAACAAGACTATTTTAGAGTCTGTAGTATATTTGTGTTGTAGACTCTCAAGCCAAAAAGTATTAAAATAGCTCCCAGTTACTTTAAAAAGCCTATGGCAGTATTTCCCAACTTTAAGATGTGTGGACTTCAGCTGTCAGGATTCCCCAGCCAGCATCCACACATCTGAAGGTGGCTTATGGCATTATCAACTGCAAGGGCTTTCAAACAATGCTTCAAGGAAAATCTGGGATCCTTCTGACAGTATTCCAGAATTTCTCAATGGGAATATCTGTAATGGTGATTAATTTTCCCCAAAAGGATTGCTTTGATTCATAACTGCCACATGATTAGTGACCTTGAAGGTCAATTGAGCACTGCATGTCAGCTTCTAGTTCATGCACTTCTAGTTCAGTTGGTGCAGCTGATGGAGAAATCCAACAACTCATCAAGTATCCCACATGGACTGAATGTGCAGTCAAGAATGTCCTTTTCATTTTTGGCATTGGGTAGGAGAGTTTTGCAAATCGAAGGTACCCCAGATGTCTTTGACTACAAGTCCCATAATTCCAAGCCAACACGCATCAGGTTGCTAAAGATGTATAAATGCTAACCTTATATATTGTGCACCTTGCAATAACAAAAACAAAAGATTTAAAATATTATTCAGTTTAGAGAAAGTACCAATTATGGAATCCTTGGCAGTGCTGAAAATGTCTCCTGAAGATGGAAAACCTGTTAGCTTAGCATGAAAAGTTTGTGGATATAATGCAGCTTCATTCTCAAGAAAATAAAGAGCATTCAATCATTACTTGTTCTTTGACTGAATTCCCTCAACTTTTGCGCAGCCCCAGCTGTTATGTGAATACAACAGGCACCGTAAGCATGAAACTCTACCAGTCCATTCGCAACAAAAAAACCCATGAAAGCTTGGATTCCTTTTCTAACCCTCAGCAAAGGTGTGCAGGGCAACACAAGGGCTGAGAATCAGTTTATGTACTGTATATTCAGCAGATTCGAATAGTAAAGGGGGATCCATGCTCTGAGTTACTGATGGAAAACAAATAGCAAATATATACAAAATTAGCTAATCAGAAAGAATATTACAAAGCAGGTTTCTGCCATGATGATGTATAATATTTCTATATCTAGGCAAGTTTATTTGTT
The DNA here is from genome assembly GCA_030867105.1 of Liasis olivaceus. Taxonomy (NCBI): domain Eukaryota; kingdom Metazoa; phylum Chordata; class Lepidosauria; order Squamata; family Pythonidae; genus Liasis; species Liasis olivaceus. Next base: position 67,100,565 of record CM061351.1, read on the forward strand.
TCATTTTTTAAGTGAGTGGGGGAGCAGGAAGTATTTCAGTATGCAATATTCGAGATGGGAAATTAAATGTACATATATATTAAATATATAAAAATAAAAAAAAATTCCCCTCTCACCCCTATGGGTCGTACGTGTCTTCCTCAATCTCGGGTCCTCTACCAGAGGCCTGGGAGTTTGAGGGTTCTGCGCAGTATCTTAGCTGTTCCTAGCACTGCACTCTTCTGGACAGAGAGCTCTGATGCTGTTCCTGGGATCTGTTGGAGCCACTCTCCCAGCTTAGGAGTCACGGCCCCGAGTGCTCCTACCACCACTGGGACCACTTTGGCCTTTATCTTCCACATCCTCTCTATTTCCTCCTTCAGGCCCTGGTACTTCTCCAGCTTCTCATACTTCTCCAGCTTCTTCCTGATGTTGCTGTCACTTGGCACTGCTACATCTATCACTACCATTGTCTTCTGGTCTTTGTCTACTACCGCGATGTCTGGTTGATTGGCCAGTACCTGTCTGTCCGTCTGGATCTGGAAGTCCCACAAGGTCTTAGCCCTGTTATTCTCCATAACCTTCTGTGGAATCTCCCATCTGGACTTGGGGGGGGGGGGTCTAGCTCATACACTGTGCAGATGTTCCTGTACACAATGCCAGCTACTTGGTTGTGCCGTTCAGTGTATGCTGTTCCTGCCTGCATCTTACACCCTGCCACTATGTGTTGGACTGTCTCTGAGGCCTCTTTGCACAATCTGCACCTTGGATCCTGTCTAGTGTGGTAGACCCCTGCTTCTATGGATCTGGTGCTTAGTGCCTGTTCTTGTGCTGCTATGATCAGTGCCTCAGTGCTGTCTTTTAGTCTGGCCCTTTCCAGCCACGGATAGGATTTCCCAATGTCAGCCACCTCAGCTATCTGTCGATGGTACATCCCATGCAGGGGCTTGTCTTGCCATGGCACTTCCTCTGCTTGAACCTCCTGCCTTGTCTGCTGCTGCCTGAGGCATTCTCTCAGCAGCTCATCTTTGGGTGCCATCTTACTGATGTACTCCTGGATACTCCGGGTTTCATCCAGGACAGTGGCTTTGACACTCATCAGACCCCGCCCGCCCTCTTTGCGGCTGGTGTACAGTCTCTGGGTGTTGGACTTGGGGTGGAAACCTCCGTACATTGTGAGGAGCTTCCGGGTCTTCACATCGGCAGCCTCGATGTCTTCCTTTGGCCAGCTCACTATACCGGCAGGGTATCTGATGACTGGCAGGGCATACATGTTGATGGCATGGATCTTGTTCTTCCCATTGAGCTGGCTCTTCAGGACCTGTCTTATCCTTTGGTGGTACTTGGATGTTGCTGTCTTTCTTGCCTCCTCCTCATGGTTCCCGTGTGACTGTGGGACACCAAGGTATTATAGTTGGTCTCTATGTCTGCTATGTGGCCCACTGGTAGTTCCACTCCATCGGTCTTAACTACCTTCCCTCTCTTTACTATCATCCTGCCACACTTCTCCAGTCCGAATGACATCCCAATGTCCTCGCTGTAGATCCGTGTCAGGTGGATCAGTGAGTCGAAGTCTCGTTCACTCTTAGCATACAGCTTGATGTCATCCATGTAGAGGAGGTGGCTGATGGTGATTCCACTCTTGAACTTGTACCCATATCCAGATCTTGTGATTATCTGGCTGAGGGGGTTTAAGCCTATGCAGAACAGTAGTGGGGACAGTGCATCACCTTGGTATATGCCGCACTTGGTGGCCACTTGTGCGAGCTGTCTTGAGTTGACTTCCAGTGTTGCATTCCACAGTCCCATTGAGTTCTTGAGGAAAGTCCTTAGAGTCCTGTTGACTTTGTATAGCGCCAGGCATTCACAGATCCATGTGTGTGGCATTGAGTCATAGGCTTTCCTGTAGTCAATCCAGGCTGTGATCAGATTGGTCTGCCTAGACCTTGAGTCTCGGGCGACTGTTCTATCTATGAGTAACTGGTGTTTTGAGCCTCTGGTGTTGTTCCCAATGCCCTTCTGAGCTGTGCTCATGTACTGGCCCATATGGTCTTGTAGCTTGGCAGCTAGGATGCCTGATAGAACTTTACATGTTGTGGGTAGGCAGGTTATTGGCCAGTAGTTGGATGGTGCTGTTCCTTTGTGAGGGTCTTTCATGATCAGCACTGTCCTTCCTTGTGTTAGCCAGTCTGGGTGGGAGCCTGCTGCTAGCAGTTGGTTCATCTGTGCTGCTAGGCGTTCATGCACTGCTGTTAGTTTCTTTAGCCAGTAGGTGTGGATCATATCCGGGCCAGGTGCTGTCCAGCTTTTCATGTTCTTGACCCACTGTTGGATGTCTGCTACTGTGATGGTGACTGGTTCTTGTTCTGGGAGATTGCGATGGTCTGCTTTCAGGTCCTGCAGCCACTTTGCACTGGTGTTATGTGTCTTCTCTTTCTCCCATATGTTCTTCCAGTACTGTTCAGTTTCCACTGCTGGCGGCTCAGCTGTTACTGTGTGGTTGCACTGCAGTTGGGAGTACACTTTGGATGGTTCTTTGGAGAACAGGGCATTTATCTTCCTGGCCTCTGCTTCTCTAGTGTATCTCCTTAGCCTGGTAGCCAGTGCTGTGAGCCTTTGTTTAGCAGTCTCTAGGGCTTCAGATGGAGTCAGGCCCATATATTTTTTCAGTAGCTGAGTCTTATCCCTAATCTCCACACGCTTCTGTAGTTCCACCAGCTGACTGACTTCTCTCCGAGTTGCCTTGATCTTAGCCTCCAATCTCATTTTCCAGGGTGGGTATGTACTGCTGTTCTTCTTGATTGTGTAGCCAAGCATTTCCAGGATTACAGCGGCTGTAGCATATACCAATTCATTGGTTTCAGTTATGGTGGTAGTAGGGATTGTCTGGAGGGCTCTGTTGGCATCTTCTAGCATACTATCTGATGGTACTTCTCCACTGAGCCTTGGTAATCGGACTTGAGGGTTGACTGTAGCTAGTTTATCCATGATCTTATGCCTCATATCAGCTGCTGTGCTCTGTAATGGAAGGAGTGGCAGTGACATTCCAGCTTCAGGTGTTGGCTGCACCTCTGCTTGTTCTTCTAGGTCTGCTTGAGTCCGGGTTGTAATGTGGAGTTGATCTATCTCACGTTGTGAGAGCAGCTTCCTCTTCACTATGTTGAAGTGCTGGGTAACTAGTTGTTTCTTAGTTAGTGTGGATGTAGGCCTTCTGTCAATCCATAGCTCCCTCATACGTTTCATATATCCCCTCTCATTAGGTCTGCTGTTGTAGTAGCATTCCATCAATTCCAAGTCCTCTTGTCTCGCCCATGTATGGTTTGTTCCAGTAGCCCACTTAACATCAGATTGTCCTGGTTCCCCAACATCTGACGCGGACCTTGTTAATCCGGGTGACGTCCGAGCTGGCATGACTCACTTAGTTCGTATCACTCTCATTTTTGAGGTAGGCAGGTGAAGCGTTAGGGGGTCTTTGCCCAAAGACCCCTACTGGTAAGGTAGGTACCAGCCGGGATTTGAACCCCGGTCTCCTGCATCAAAGGCAGTGTTCTAACCACTAGGCTATCCAGCCGCTTATATATATATTTATCCGCACTCAATCGTCACTGATTCTAATGTACTACTCTTTGGTTCTGCTGATTGCATAAACTGACCTTGGTATTTTTAATGTACAGGAAACTGAGTGTGTTATTTTCTGTTGGCCGACTAGCAAGCAGGAAATAGTTTACTTTTGAAAAATATACAGAATGCAATAGCAGAGGATATGCTTTGCATCCAAACAGTTCCAAATTTAATTCCTGGTTTTTCCAGTTAGTGGTCAAAAAGGCTTATGCCTGAACCTCTGACTAGTTATTGCCTTTTAATATAAATGAGGGGCACACACTGGATCCATCTGATCCTGAATTGAATACTGGAGGTGAATCTGAACCCTCCTGAAGCTTTGCTCCATGTTCTACTTCCAATGTTCATCCCTGTCTTTGTAACACTGGAGTCAATGGCACAGAAAACAAAAAAAATTACTTAAAAAAATCATAAATTCCTTAGTTCCTGTACCTCTCCCTCTGAAATTTTGTAGAAATTCTATAGTTTCGCCTAGGGACATATCTATTTTCAGGCACAGCGAGAAACAGAGATGGGAAGGGAAAATGACTCACTTCACTCCTAAAAAGTCTATTCTTCCACCAAAATCATGGCAACTGTTGTTTTAATATTTTGCACATTAAAATGTACTATTTTGAATATCAAGTTAAGCAGACTGCCTGATACTGACACATTCTCAATACTTTCTGGTCATGATCCTGATCTCTTGGCCTCCACTTTTGAATCTAATCTCCAAAACAGAATGGAAATGTGTGAGGAATCCAATATTTATCTTTCTTTTTCTGTTTTTCAAAGAGAGCTGAGCCCACTCCATCTGCTGGATCATCCCTGCTGCATGCCTTCTCGGTTTCTGTGATGTTTGATGCTTTCCTGCTTGTGCTTAGCTCTTTTGTCAAGTGCATCAGCTGTAAATCACCTAGTTCCTGGCTAGAGTCCTGCCCATTGTTTACCGTTCCTTGATAATCCATATCTGAATGTCATGCTTTGCTCTGCACCTTTAATTTTCCAGGCCAAAACAAAGTAATAAAACTGTTCATAATCTCCTAGCTTTTCCAAAATCCAGAACTTGCATTAGCCATTCCATCCCTTTCTTTTTAAAGGATACTGCTTTGGAGGGATTCTTTGTAAAATGCAGCAAGCCTTTATTAGTGGACTCTCTTCCCACCTGTTTCAAAGGACTGTGTGTATTTTTTTTCCCCTTCAGCTTAGTACAGAAGATGAGTCAGGCTGAAATGGCAACAGAGAATTTCATGATTAACAAGAAGTTAATCAGGGAGGCTGGGCTTGGCAGATTTGTTTGAAACTAGCACTATGTCTGTCTCAATCAAGGCAGAATCTTTCTTTTTACATAGAAAGAAAGCAAAACACTTGGTCTCTTGGTCTGGACCAGAGGCACATTCAGAGTCAAAGGGTAAAGTCCGGCAGTGGGCAAAGGCTGACAGAATTGGGAGTTTAGTGACTCTGGCCCCCAGTACGTCTTAACGGCGAGATCATTCTTTCATTGCTTAGAGTTACATCACTTAAGCACTGGACCCATCCATATATCAGCTCATCCAAGTTGTCCTAAGGTGCCTCTCATACAGGGAAATATTTTCCTACAGTGGCCAATTGCAAAAGAGGACTACATCTTTAACAACTGTAGAGATTAGCATGGAGACCAAGAATGCAAAAGAAGAGATTGCAGGCTTTTTGCTGTTGCTGTTGCTCAGGGAGCAAAAGGGAGGAAGAAGAGGAAAAAAAGAAGTTTACGTTTTTGCTGTAAGTCAGTTCCTTGCAATCAGTGGGATACAAATTTAGGAAATGAAGAAACAAAGAGACCAAGGGGGAAGACCCCGCAAATCTTTGAACAAGGTCATGCCTGGGATCCCTGTTGCTGGCCTTAACATGAAATCATATAGAAGCATCTTCCCCAGGATTCTTTTGTGGGGTGTAATGGCTTCAGAAAAAGAGGAAGCCTTATAATGAAAATCTCAGAACTGTTAAGAGAACAGCTATTAACATGTGAAAATACAGCAACTACAGCTCGAATCTTTCGAAGCATTCATATCTGTGCAGCAGTCCTACCTCTTGGAGTAAATGCTGCAGTATTCTCATCTTTCAGCACTTTCAGTGCTAAGTGTGGATCCTCTCCCTCCCTCCCTCCCTCCCTCCCTCCCTCCCTCCCTCCCTCCCTCCCTCCTTTCTTTCTTTCTTTCTTTCTTTCTTTCTTTCTTTCTTTCTTTCTTTCTTTCTCACTCTCTCTCTCTCTCTCTCTCTCTCTCTCTTTTTTTTCCTTCCCCTTCCCTTCCCTCTACACTTGGTGGAGAGCATTGCCAGCACCCTGGTCAGCAGCAACAGTAGGAACCACCACCTCCGTGTGAGAGCATCAATGCTGTTAACCTTGTTCTAGAGGCAGATCTGCGAGGGCAGCAATTTGCAGATTGGCATATTTTCCTCCTATCTTGAAGATGGGGGGAAAGCATAGTCTCAGGGCTATGTGGATGAGCCCTGGGTTGAACCTAAATTTACTCAACTGCAAGGACTCAAAACAGGATATGCTAGAAGAGAATAGCTCAGAAAGGAACAGGCTGGTCCAAGACATTGTCATGGTTCAGATGGAAAATGCCAGTGGCGTCCTTCCCCTAATTAACTAGGCACCAGGATGTTCTCTTCTTTAAGATTCACTCTCGAGCATGGCAAGAGCATTTATCCTCATACTGTATGTACAGATATACCCATCACATTCTTCTCTTTTAGGTAAGCAACATTATTGTCAGGATTAGCCCAGGAAACTCCAGGAGACAGTACAGATTCAATCCAGCAAAGTTTAATGGCTTTACTCCCGTTACAGAAATCTTCTCAGAGTGAGAGCAAATTCCAGGGTCATCCTCCCAACCTCCCTTGCATTCTTTAGGGAGGGTTCAGTCTCATCCTCTTATCTGTTCCTTGTTGCTCTGGTGATGAGAGTAAGTTCTTAACCCCTCTTGTCCTGACTCTCACAATTATGCAGAGTATAGAAAAAGAGTCAGAAATAGTAAATAAAACAAAACTGAAGGCATGAGAGAACGAAAAGCAAAGCAAACATACTAAAATTAGTTTAGCCCTTTTATCCTTACTTACACCATGTCAGGGCATCCCTTCATGCATATTGCCTTTTGCTTTTTAGATTTCTCAGTTCTGCCTTTTTCAGAACCTCATCAACTCATTAGTCTTCCCCTTTCTCTCAAGACATTCAGTCTTTCATATATTTATTTTGCAATTTGATCCTCATTTATTCTCTGTACATGGCCACACTACTTCAGTGTACTTCCTTCATGCTGGCCACTCACTGTTTATAGAACACTTGCAACTGTTCACTCAGTTTTCCCTACCAAATGCAACATGTTTGATATATTAATTTTCAACATCATACACACTAAAACTGGACTGCCCATGCCCTGCCAGCATAAAGCCAGATCCCCTACCTTACTGCAACCTCTGCCGTCTATCATGACTTTGGTCAATCGAGGCTTTCACATAATGCTTTTTAGTAAGATAAATTATATACTAGGTTATTGCTTTAGTTGTAGTCATTCTACATGCAGCATTCCCTGCTAATGATGACAACAGCATTGGCCAATTTTGCCACATTTTGGCCAGTATGTCACAAGCACCCTAAGCTCAGTTTTATCCCAAGCATGCTCACACTGTTGTATGTAACATAAGATTTCTAAACTAGGGACTACCTTGCAAGCCAATATACTGTTGTCCTCATCCCACAACTAGGAAGTATATGTAGTATATTAACACACACTCATTTAACTGCCTCTTGATCTTGGTTCAGTCATACAACAACTCCTCAAAAATCAATCAGGAAAACTTTACTGAGTGGTTTCGTGCAATAATATTTTGAGATGCTGCAAGAATGCTCAGTTAGCCTACATTCACCAGTTTCTATAAAAGACACAGTCTTTATTGAATGGATGAAACTCCCATAATAAATTGAAACCACTGGTTTGGGGACAGAGGCTTTTTGTGAGGAATAGAAACTTAGCTGTTGTCTTCATAAAATCTCAGAAGTATTCCTCTGTACCTACCAGGATCTATTACACTAGAAAGATCTTTGTGAAAGCCTTGTTGCAATAGGTATGAAATGTATAAAAGCTATGCAGTGAATTGGGATCTATAAAGGAGAACTGATTGTGGGTTGTGTTTGATGGATGAAGTCTTTCCATACCATGGTTTTCTTAATAGCTTCCCAAATTCACTGCCTGAGGTTGGGACTGAAAATTGCATGTAGTGAAGCTTGAAGCTGATCTTAATTTATACTGCAAGGCCTTCTGGCCAGTTAATATTTCTTTAGTGCATGCCATCTTTGCAATACATAACCAGTGTATTGTGTCATGGAGAGTATCTATGTACATATGTTTGCAGAAAATGAAGCCAATCCCCCATTCCACCCAGTGTTACTTAGAGCTGCTAAATAGCTTAAAAGGCAAAGATCAAAAGATGAAAGTGGTACTTTCTTCTATTAAGCTTATAGATTTATATTAAGGGAGCCAAAGAGACCACACAGATCTCCACTTTCAAGCAGAGAAATGTCCCAAGCCCACCTCCAGCCCTGGATTTTTTAAAATGCATGTGTGGTCTTGAACAGTTTTGCATGGCAAGTCTTTATTTGAAACTCTAAGTAAAGCTTAATTATCGCTTTCTGCAACATAAAATAAAATAAAAAAGCCTAAAATTTTCTACTTAGGGGCAAACTATACATGATGCTGAGTCATGTGATTCTTTTTCCTGCTAAAGGAAAATGCCATGGTTAGTATGGAAAATGTAAGTATTTACCAACATGTAGAATTGTTACATAATCGTTTTAGGTGTTTATAAAAGTTGCACGGTTGCTTCAAAAATGGCAGTGTACAGCCATTTTGGGTAAATTGGTAGAGCTGAAAGTAAAAAACATTCATTAATCCAAGTTCTTGTCACTTCTCATCAAGATATGAGGGACTTTTCCCAAAGTCCCAAATATAGTTTTCAAGAGCAAATATCAACGGGAAGCAGATGTTATCATCCTTTTCCTCCTAGCCTGGCTTCTCACTTCATCCCAACAACCCTCCTAAGCATTAGTGTTCAGGAGATAAATATGTAGAATGTGTATGATGGTGTGTGCAATGCTTGTGCAAAGGTATAATTCCCAACCTATTGCTAGAAAACATGTCCAACCACTGACCAGTAAGGGTGTCAGGGAGTGGGATTAATGTTTAGCTGTTTTCATGCCCCAAGTTATCCTTCTTCATGCTTAGGTTGTAAAAATAAAGCACATTTCCCACTGATATCTATGGAAGGGTTTTCTTCTTTTTACTTTTCAGTTTAGACCCTTTGACTTGACAGAATGTCAGATATACTGAAATAGATATATTGAGTTAATGTATCAATAAAGCTTTGCTATATTGAACTTTTGGAGATTAATAAAGGAATGAAGGGAAAAAAACAAAGAAAGAACAAACAGCTAGAGAGAGGATAGTAATTTCCCATCTTCCAGGGTATCCGCAGGAAAGGGCTCAAAAGTCATGATGGTGGCCACAATCATGTGACTGAAGCACCGCCCTTTTATACACGTGTCATGATGCACGTAACAAAAGGGGCGGGGCTTTGATTGTACAGCGGTGGCTGCCATCTTGGCCTTTTTGATCCCTTTGCTGACACCTCTGCCAACTCCCACACAATACTCTCAAAAGCTTTCAACCGGTTGCTGCTACCTATCTAGGCTATTTTGTGACATAGGATAGGCTCTCATTTATTTGGGATTATGGTTCAGAATATTAGGGGGAAAAAACCTGAATTTAAACCCTAGGTTTTAAGGAAGCTATTGCCAGAATCAGCATGTGTATAGTTAAAATTTCCTCTTCCTCCTTACCCAGCCATCTCTAATGATATCAAGCAGATGTTGTAACAAAAAAGCAGGGTGCTAAACTGTGTAGCACAATCATCAGATAAACAAGGCTGCAAACCATTACTTTTACAAAGTGTAATTTAGGAATAACTAGTGTGAGATGGGTGGCTATATCAATCAATCTATCAGTCAATCAATCGACCAATCAATTCTATCTCACAAATGCTTCTCTCACCATCAGTGGGTTGCCAGGGTCCACCAAAGAATGATACTGGAATTCAGAACGAAGAGATTTTCCTTACCAGTAAGAAAGTATCTACTGGTTTGGTTTGAGCAGCATATTGAGCAGCACAACAGAACTCTGTTAGAAGGATTATAGCTGGCCGTGGTAAACTTTTATGGATTCAAAAGGACAGGTTAGATATATGTTTGCAGCTCAGACTGCAAGGACATTTTTGTTCATGTCAGTGGAAGGAACCCTTTGAACACCTCTCCTTTTGCGCTTTTCCGATGCCTTCCACAAAGTATTGCTAAAGCACAAAAACATTTCAGAATACTTCAACAGTGGATCCAAGAGCTAATGAGAACTCATTGGCATCAATGGACAATTAGATGGGATAGCTGTTATGGAATGGAACAGCTATCATTCCATTGGAATGAAATGGATAGCTATTATTATTATGGAATAGCTGTGTTGGGGAGCAGGGCAAGACTGTAGTAAGCATTTATTCCAAGTTTTACTTTTGTTTTTTTCTCTGTAAGTCTAAACATTTGTCTAGATATTGTCGTTCTTTTTCTATGGTCAAGTAAAGCTTCCTTCAAGTCAGCCTTGACTCCTGGAGACTTCATGAATACAAAAGAGTAGCTTTTTTGGCTTGGCAACGAAACAGAAGTGGCTTGCCGTTGTTTTCTTCCACAATGCATTTTCATCTTCCTAGTCTTCTTGAGCCCATAGCTTTGTACTTCCTGAAGGAATCTCCTCCAAGTAGGAGTCACACCTGACTCTGCTTAGCCTTGGAAACCAGACAAGATCATCCAAGTACTGCCACCTACTGAGATAGGAACAGTTATTTTTAGAAGTGACAAAAGCAAAACAAAGCTGAACATTTTGCACTTTCTGCTTGGCAGCTGACAGCTTGTGTTGCAGTTTGCTGAGATCCAGTTACATGAAATCTTATTCCTGAGAAAACTTTGTGGAGTCCACTGGAGCTAAAATGGTGAAAAATTAATCTCAGCAGCACAGTCATTTCTTAATACTCTAATCCAAAAATAAACATCCTTCCCCTTTAATCCAGCTTGCATTACACTTTCTTTGTTAAGGCTGTCAGATGTAAAGGTGTCACTGAACAAGTGAGGCCATGCAGGACAGTCAAATTCCTTTAGATGATTGCCACCTCGAATTTGTATGGTTACTTGATTGTTTTCCTACTCTTTCCCTAACAGATATTGTTGCATCTGTACTAGCCTTATTTCTTCAATTACTATCCTTTATTCATTCACCATTTATAGGAATCCAAGGAGTTACAGTTCAGTGATTTCAATTCTCCTAGGACTTGATGAAACTATGCCTATTTCCCTGCGAATCACTTACCACATCACTCAGCCCTTGTGGAAGAGATATAAAGCCTGTTCTCAGTGCTGTTACTCAGGGCAACTCTAGAAGATAGATATACATATATATTCAGGGGAGTTATGACAAAAAAAATCAAGATCAGGACTGCAAATGCACTCTTTTTAATGTGTTTTGCAAATAACACATGCAAAAAAGGTGTTGCTGCTGATTTCCTACCCAGCCAGTTTGGTTGATTATGATTTTTTTATTATTATTATTATTATTATTATTATTATTATTATTGTTATTATTTATGTACCATCAAGTTTGTATTGACTCTTAGCAGCCACTAGATAGATTTTCTCCATGACAATCTGGCTTTCAGGTCTTTCAGATCTTCTAATGGTGCACCCATCCCCACTGTAACTGAGTCTATCCCCTTTGCTGCTGGTCATCCTCTTCTTCTCTTTCCTTCCATCTTTCCCAGCATTAGAGCCTTCTCTAGAGAGTTAGGTCTTCACATAATGTGTCCGAAGTAGGATGATTTGAGCCTGGTCATTTGTGCCTGTTGGGGATGAATGGAAAATGCAAAACTGAGAGAAACCATAACTGATGGATTGTCCTTGTACCTTTCTCCCTGCATGGAGCCATTTTCAGTGAAAGGAACATCAGAACACAAATGTGTTTTCCTACCTCACCATTCAGCCTTTCACTATTTTCAGCCCTCACAGCTGCATTTGGTTTTTAAAAATCAGGAAAAGCTAACTATATATGTGAACATCATATGTGACTCTCTCTCTCTCTCTCTCTCTCTCTCTCTCTCTCTCTTTCACATGCACATTTGTGAACTTTTGCATGTGAAATATTAACAGAGAGTGAAAGTTCCTTTCTGAACATTTCATTTAAATAGTACTAGCCCTAATCAAAATTGCATATGGAATCATCTCAGCTCTACCATTTGTGACAGCTATGGAGAGAGAATTGACAAGTGGTGCTGTATTTTACAAGGGTGATCTGGCAAAATGAACATCTGTCTCACAGACACCTGGGGGTCGGGTTCAAGCTTTGATCCCGGATTGGCAGTTTCTAGCTTCCAGGTGTCAGTGGTGGAGGTTGAACTTACTCTGGTATCTCTTCCCTGGATGAGGAACACGAACTGAACAGCCAAGTGAAATTCTTGGGTGGCAAACAACTCACCATTAAAAATCCCCTGATAAATTGGGCAAATATGATTGTTTCTATGTAGCAGCATTAATTAGCCTTCCCTTTTTTAAATTAAAAATCCCCTTTTCTCTCTGCAGCAATGGGATTGGCTGTTCTGTGCTAATTCTGTGCTGTGTGGACCAGGCACCTGTTGCCCCGAGGGGGAAGTAAGTTGCCTCAAGATCCAAGGAGAGCATGTTCCAGAATGGAGCAAATTGAAAAGTCCCGAGAGAGAGAGAGAGAGAAAAAAATGGCTGTTAAGCAGTATGAATATTAAAATGATTATAGTGCTTAATGAAATGCTTTACAGGGAAAACAACAAAAAGTATTGTTGGCAGGCATGATGCTCTCCTTCTCCTGGTTCTTATGCCTTGATAACAATCACAGTATCTTTTTAATGATCATTAGCTGCACATCTCTCCCTGCTTTGGAGAGCCACACACATTCCAGACTGGCCTTTGATGTCTGTTTTAAAGCACAAACTTGCCAGTTTGAAGCAAGTTTCACAGAACTGCCCCCCCTCCCCAAAGTAATCTGCACTGAGGTGGGAAAGAAACAGCAGCCATTCCTTTGCTGCTAAACTTCCCCACACAGTGTTCAGAATGCATTGGATCTGCACATTTCTGGAAACCTGCTAGCATTTGTTTCTAAGAGGGTTAGAAGGCTGCAGCGCTGCAAAGGACTATAATGCCTTCACTGGCCATTTGGGCAAAGAGGAAGGGGGAGAGGTGGAAGTGACTGCAGCTCGCTCAGAGGGGCACATAAGCATTTTCACTTAGATCCAGAACACACTGCCTTGCCCAGCTTGCAGATGAGGAGGAATCTAGACCTTCCTCCAGTTAAGTCTAATGGTCTTGTCTACAACGGAGTATCAGTTCCTCACCTCCCCGCAAAAGAATTTTGTATGTGTAGAAACATAAACCTTAACATAATTTGGGGAAGGACTTACTCCCTTAAATTTCTAAAAAAAATGTTTTAACTTCTGTTATTCCCCAGAGTTGCTTTATTTTATTATGATATGTGTATAGTATCCCATTTCCAGGGTTTTGGTAATGGGATAATATATGCATATTATTATGCATATTATCCTCCAGAATAATAGAAATGTAAATGTAATGGGGGAAAAAATCAGCCTAAGATTAATAAATAAGTCAGTCAATAACGTAAGCCCCCCAGCCAAGTTTATGCGGAAGTCTTAAAATGCTTAAATTTTCCAACTTTTTAAAAAGTTCAAATATCTTTCAAAGCCTACAAATAGTCCATAAAACACTTCAGGGAAAGAATTCACCAGAAAGAGGATCACGAAGGTGCCAGGCAAGCCTGTTGTGGGAGTTGTTCCACAAAGGGGGTTCCCACAGGGGAGACCTAGCAGACAGCTTCCAAACGTTAAAAGAAGGGGCACCCCAGGTAATTAGTAATTACCTCTGTAATCAGAGAAGTTACCTACCTTAACTTGGTAAATGTCTGCAAAGTATCTATGAAACAAAGATCCCAAACTATTTGCAAAACTTATTTTCGCTTCAGAAATAAATTGGTTTTTAAAACATATTGGAGGAATTACAGGAATTGCAGATACCCTTTTATCCCAGCACTGTAATGTCTGGCTCATGGTGGTACATACAACATATTTGCAAACAAGTCTTTCTAGCACTACTTCTAGTGTTCCATTTTTTTTTTTTCTCCAGATGGATTTTATGACTCTGCATGATTGTGGTTTCTACGTGCCATGGAATATATCAGTATTGTATTGTGATGCTCTTATTGCCAGGAATGGTCCCAAAGGGCACATCCAGGTAGATGTACTAAAGTATTATCCTCCAGTCCATGAACTGTCTGCAGAGTATGCCAGCATAAGCTGTGCAGTCATCATTGCTGAGCCCTATTCTGCCCCAGTAACAAAGCTGGGGAGTAGCACTGGCCTTACCTTTGTGGTTTCAATCAGCCTTTCAAAAGAATGCTGAACGTATAGAAATAAAGAGCCTACATAAGATCTGCTAAACAATTCAGAAAGCACCCATCAAGCATTATGCAAGCAGATACCTCCAGTCTCCCTGCAATCCAAGCCAAAATGGACATGGTGGGCTGTGCCCAGCAACCTCAAGGAAAAGTAATGTCCACAGCAGCCTAAAGTGGCCAACAGGAGGTGTGCAGATTCCAGCCTCTGATCATGGCATCAGCCACATCAGTGAAGCATGGTGATCGTGTCTGTGGTAAAAAAAAACTGTTAGGAGAAGCGGGAAAGTACTACTTTGAAGACAACTTGATGCTGTCTCAATTGTGAGCTGGTGGTGAGATGAAAGTAACATTATGAGAACATGGCACAAAACATGGTTACTGGGGCACATTCATACTGGGAGTATGGGGATGAGAGGGACAGCCCAAACCCCAGTCACATGGATGGGCATAGGAACAGAATCTCCCTACTTGGCTATGGAATATCCAGCTTTGAGAGTGCTCATGAAACATCATGTAACAGACATGGAGCGCCAGTTGGATCTTGTCAGGTCCCCTTCATTCTGCCAGTGAATCCAACAGGTACTCTGCCTCCTCTAGGTATACTTAACTAAACTCGAAGGACCTAACCACCAGTGGGCCTTTACTCTGGCACGATGCCATGCCCTCCCCTCAGCTGTCCTTGAAGGCCAATACAAGAAGACCCCGTACCCAGAGAGACAAGGCCCCTGTGACTCTGGACACACGGAAACAACAGAGCATGTGCTTCTCCAGTGCCTGTACTACAGAGACATTCGTACTAGCTTCATCTCACCACTGTTGCACAAATACCCAGAGTGCACAGGACAATTCTACACCTCCCTGCTGCTCTCAGATACCAACCCTGCTACAACATATAATGTTGCCAGGTTCTGCATAGCAGTGATTAAAATTCGTCAGATGATGACCTGTGTCATAAACTAGACTTAATAAGCATATAGTTCGTCATACTTGAGTGCTCTGTAATTTGATAGATGTAGTCTGCCTCATACTAACCTTTATGTTCCCACTCACCCATCTAATGCCCCTACCCCCCTTTTAGATCCTTTTAGATCCTTGTTTTTTATATATACATTCTGTTTCACATCTTTTAGCTTTTCAAAACTTTTTTTATAAACTCCAATGTATCTTTTATGCTTTTTAATTGACTGTACCCCACCCTCCTTATGCTGGTCTATGACCGTAATAAATATTGGATTTGATTCCAGCTTTGAGAGCTATGGAGGAGATGACAACACAATGAGGATAAAGTTTAAAGGGAAAAAAAAATAAGTGAGGCCTGTAGTTGTTGAAGGAGGAGGAGGAGGAGGAAGAGGAGGAAGAGGAGTAGGGGGAGGTCCCCCCACCTCTGCTAGTTCCTTCCCTGTTAACATTCCAGAAAGCCATTAAGACTTGGCCCTTCCAAGGGACTTAGAGTGGAGAAATGTTGTGAAGAGAAATCCCTGCTACAGTATGTTGATACCTATTTATTCCTTTGGCACAAAGTTTATTGCCATTGCAGTTTTGGGTTTGGTTTTTTTGTTTTTTGGTCTTTTTTATTACAGTATTATGATGTACTGTTTTTAATCCTCTTACTGGGGAGAATTTTGTAAGCCTCTCTGATTTTCCATGGATTAGAGTGGCATCAGCAGGCATGCATCTGCAGGCACACTGGCACATGATATCTTTGGGACCCCAAATGTAATATTCTCAGATGTTCATATTCTTTTGAACTGTATTCCTATTGCATAGAAACTGACACCTGTACAAAGAAGGTGGATTCTCTATGCTCTACATAGTTAAAAGACTTATCCTTCAGTATTTGAAGGATAAACTCATGGCCCAAACTACACATGATATGAAACATGGTTACCATTTATTGAAATGCTGATGTAGAACTTTTGTATATGTGGAGTCTTTGGGGTTCTCTGAGCTTGGCTGTTTTCTTGCAAACGCTTCGTTACCCGGCTTGGTAACATCTTCAGTGCTAAAATGGGATGGGGTTTGCTCTCTGTATATATACAGTGGCATGCCCTGCCAGTGTTGGGGGGGGGGGGTGTTTTCTTTTGTTTTTTCCTCTGGTAGTTCCTTGATTAGGGTATTGTTTACTGCTGATTGTATGTCTGGTGATAGTCTTGGTGTTAATCTCTGCTTATCTGGGTGATGATTGTTGGTGAGGAGATGTTCTGATCTTTTGTTTTCCTTTCTATTGTCTCTTTTGAATAGTGTGTAGATGTTGTTTATCTCTATGTGCCTGTTGAAGGCTGTCTTGTCTGAATAGCAAGCTTCCAGGAATTCCCTTGCATTTTTGGATTTAGCTTGGTCTAAGATGCTAACAGTTTCCCAGTTGAAACTATGGTTAAGTCTGTCCACGTGTTGTGAGATTAAGGAGTTTTCATCGTGTCTTCTGACTGCTTGTTGGTGTTCATGGATGTGCTCTGCAAGCCTTCTGCCTGCCTGTCTTACATAGTTTGCTTCTATTGGTACTTTTGTGTATGTATTCATGAATATATGTCTTGTATGCTTTTGGTTTTTAGTGTTCTTTTTTAACTTTGTGTATTTTTTTTTTTTTTTTGCTTTTTGTATTCAGTTAATAAAAGCATAAATAAATAAACAAATAAATTAACGTGTTACCTAAATAGCCACAATAAACAAGGCAAAAATGCATGAGATTTTGAGAGATAATACAGTAGGATTTTGTCTCTCTGTGTGTGAGTGTACATGTGGAACTTGCACCACACTACCAGTTGTCCCCAGACCACAGATTGCAGATTATTGACCTAAACCTCTTGTGTGTAAGTTACTGCTGAAGTACACTGGTTGTGTTGAGTAGGTCAGTTAAAGACATAATGGTAGCATTTGTACAACTCAAACAGTTTGACTATTTAAACCTCAATTTTTTAAATGTATGTGTAGCTCAGTCTATAGTGCAAATCCACTCATTTGGTTAAGGTATGCTTCAAATTATTTCGTGAATCCAGAAAACTAGGATGATTCAGAACTGAGTGAAGCATGTGGTGTGCATGCAGTAGCTGACTATGGCTATACTTACTCACCCAGACTACCTTTGACCCACGTGTTCCCAGTCTCACTCCATCAAAAAGGCAAGGGACAAAAAGGGCAACAATATTCCCATTTCATGTCCTACTGTACATGAAATGTAGGATTGTATTGGAAGCCTGAACCAGCCTTCCCCGGATTAGGGCTCTTCAAAGGTGTTATTATATTCACTGGAAATTTTGGGAAGCTCTATTTCTGGGCAACTGCAGCATTCTGGGGAAGGCTACCTTAGACGTTTGCACTGCTCTGTATTGATGTGACACCTATACAAAAACATGGAGTGTCAAAGCTATGTGCTAACAATTAAGATGGTGGCTATAACTGCAGGGACACCTCCCCCCCCCCCAAGAAAAGTTCAAGCTCAGATCAGTAGTTAATATTTATTGCTATCATTAACTGAACGTCTATCACTACAAAAAGTCATGAACCTTTTCCTTGGACGTTGTAATAGGAAACAGCTCATAGAATTTGAAATAGACGAAACACACTGGAAGGAAACAAGCCAAGTGAGTGTTAGGTTGAACTGAAAAAGAAAGGTAGAGAAAATAATTTTCCCCTCCCAACCAAATTCCAGACCCTGACCTGATATCCCCCAAGCTGGAAAGACTTCATTATTCCGTTTACATTCCCTAAACATCATCCCAGCAGGGAATCTGTCTCGGTTAAGATCTTCTTGCCAGCTAAGCCTTGAGAAGTGCCAACATCAATCTGTGGATTGTCCCCAACACTACAGTGCTGTTCCACTGGGAACTATTCATTTTAAAAGAAAATACAGTCCCTTATTCACACACACACACAGACACACACACACACACACCCCTACCCAAATGCACACAGAATAGCTCCTCCTATAGAGTGGAATGTTTGTCCTGACATCAAATTAATTTTATTCAGCTGAAATTCAGGCTGGTAGATTGTTCACTGAGACTCATTCAAATGGTGAGAAAGGGAAGTTCTAGGGCATAACAACAGTTTGGCTTATATTAAAAGAATTTAATGTTCCTTTCCTTTCCTTTCCTTTCCTTTCCTTTCCTTTCCTTTCCTTTCCTTTCCTTTCCTTTCCTTTCCTTTCCTTTCCTTCCCTTCCCTTCCCTTCCCTTCCCTTCCCTTCCCTTCCCTTCCCTTCCCTTTTGAAGGCTACATTTAGTCCCAACACCCTCTTTTTTGCAGGGCATGGAATTCCCCAAGATGGCCCTGGAAATTCAATAGCAAACATTGACATTTTAAATTTCAAAATTTGAAATTTGAAATTTGAAATGAAAGAGCAAGCAAAATAGGTAGGTTAGGCTTCCCAATAGGTTTAATGTAGCTAACCAGTTTCAGGACAGGAAGAAATGTACATCTGGAAAATAGTCTTAGGAAAAGGTTAAATCTTGGACCCTGAGTGCACAGCTAATCTAAAGTCAACTCTGTATAGTTGTTTTAAAAAGAAACTGTACAATCCTATGGTCTCTGGGACAGCACTCAGAGGTCATAACAGGGCCGCCTATAGGGAGGCGGAGGTGTTAAAAAAATCAAGATGGCAGATAGGACAAGAAGATTAAAGCCCTTCATTTTACAACAATGCCAGAAAAGCTTCTATATATACTTCTATAATGTTTGCAAGTACAGCATATTTGCATGATTCTTCATAATACAGGTCACGCCTGTGAACATCAAGGAGCGGCTATGCGAAACAGTCATCTTTCTCCAGTCTCTAATCTCCAGGACCCTTATCTGTCCACTGCTCTCATCTGAATTTTCAGCACATTCCTGTACATTTTGGAGCACATCTTCTCAGCTACTTTGCAGCTGCATTTTACATTCAATACCACATTCTCTTGTTTTCTTGCATTGCCATGCACTCTGCTTTTTTCCCCCTGCTGTACCAGCCTACAGGTACAAATCAAATACCAAAGAAAAGGAGCTAAAGAGCAAAAATCTGGAAGCTAGGATCGTGCGTTTGTAATGATCTGTCCATCATTAAAGCTTATGTCATCTCAGGGAGGATAAAACGACTAATCTTGGTAAGTTTGGATTGCTGGGTGAATTGTTTAAAAAAGTAAGAAAACTAGAAGAAGAGCAGGGGTTGATCAGGCCAAAGCCTTACTTGTACGGCTTCTGTTTCCCCAGCGGTAGCTCAGACTCAGCGGGGACTCGTACAGGCAGAATGTGAGTGCCGTGGCTGGCACTTATTCTCAACTCCAGTAATCTGTGCCCTTCCCATTGGCCAAAATCTGCCCAAGAACAGCAGTAACATTCAGAGCAGGAGCAGCAGAGTGGCTTGGCTTGAAGTTGCCTTCCTCTCTGGAGCCTTGGATAAGGAGATCCAATATCTATAGAAAAAATTGAGGCAGCTTGGATAAACTACATTTCCCAAGGTTCTTCATGCCAGGGATGTTGCTATAGGATTGGGAAAGTAATAGGTGTGGTCTTTGCCACCCTATCAAATAGACAGGAAAACAGGCAAGCCATGGAAATTAGTACTATTTTTTTAAAAAACTGCCTTTATTATTTTTATAAATAACTCAAAGTGGCAACATACATAATATTCCCTCCTCCTCCTATTTTTCCACAACAACAACCCTGTGAGGTGAGTTTAGCTGAGAGAGAGTGACTGGCCCAGAGTCACCCAGCCGGCTTTCATGCCTAAGGTGGGACTAGAACTCACAGTCTCCTAGTTTCTAGCCTGGTGCCTGAACCACTAGACCAAACTGGCTCTCAGGAATTAACCAAACCAGATCCTGCTTAGCTTTTCAAAACTAGTCAAGGTTGGCTAGACACCAACATAGGACCTGCATTGTACTATTGGTGCCATCACTGGTCCCAAAGAGTCTGTTTCTGGAAATTAGGGACTATAAGACTTCTAGGAGAGCCACTTTGGTGTAGTGGTCAAGGCATCAGGCTAGAAAGTGGGAGACAGTGAGTCCTAGTCCTGCCTTCAGCACAAAGCCAGCTGGGTGACCTTGGGCCAGTCCCTTTCTCTCAGCTCTGGGAAGGAGGCAAGGGCAAGCCACTTCTGAAAAACCTTGCTAAGAAAACTGCAGGGACTTGTCCAGGCAGTCGCCAGGAGTCAAAATTGACTCGAAGGCACCAAAAACAAAAAAAACCTTTTAGGACAGGTGACTTTGATTCAGTTTGCTCTTAACTGAATCACAGATGATGCATGCGAGGAAAAAAGGCATACAACACACACACACACACATACACACACTCCTGCAAATAAAGAAATAAACTTTTATTATAAAACGGTGGGGTAACATAATTCCCTATGACATTTTCCAGTATGCAAATGGGGGTCAAACAAGGATTCCAGTGGAACTAGTGCGTCTTTCCAGTGGACTGTGCCTATTATCCTAGAAAAACAGGCAGCATTTGTCCAATTATTCAAAACTGAAATAAAAACAAATATGACCTGCCTACTACACATACTTATAATGTGACTGTAACGTGTGTCTTTGCTTGCAGTAAACATGACCCCTGCCTTCCTCAGCTGTCATGGAGCTGGCATGTTGGTGCTGATCTCAAAACACACTTGGGTTCTCCCTCTTTCTGCTGAAATCAATTGACATAAATCCAAGCAAGCAATGTGGCTGTGTTTATTGGTAAATATAGCTCACTGTACCTTTGTGAATGGAGGCAGGCATGGAGTTTTTCCCCCCTATCATACATTTAATACTTCCAGCTTTGTGGGTGTTATAACCTTATTTAACACCATTTATCATTGGCTAGTTGGCCTGGCTTTTTTTTATTAATGTATACCAAAGAGAAATCATAACAATTCACTTGATTTAGAATCAATGTTCAGAGGAATTCAAGTCCTTCTGAAAAAGGAACTGTCAGAGCCATTCTTGAATTACAAATTTCATGGCCTTCAATTTTCACTCTCTTACATATCCTGCAGCACAATCCAGTACATATCTCCTTAAAAGTGTATCCCCCTGAGTTCATGTTGGCTTACTTCCCTGTAGCTGAACTCTGGCTCATTACCTAGTTTCATCATTAGCCCAATTCCAAGACCACTGAGGTCTGGGGCAGCTCTGCAGCTCTTATGGCACAGGTGTTTCTCAAACCTTTTGAATTCATCTTCTTCTAACATTTTCAACCCTGAGCTACGCATATTTGCTTCCATTTTCAAGCCACGATCCAGTACCTATCATTTATCTTACAGATGACTGCACAGAGACCCTGGCATGCAGTCTTCTGCCTGGTGATAACCTGATATTGCAATGTGTCAGAGTTGTGGATAAAGGCATTCCAAGAAGAACGAATGACGTGCAGTGCTTTGGGATTCCAACCCCTCTGTCCCATTCCCCCTCTCCCAGATTGCTCAATATTTCAAGGTCATTAAGTACGGATAGGCAACTTCATGTCTTCCAGAAGTTTTTGACTACAACTCCCACAATCTTTTTTTCATTTACTGGTGCTGGCACTGGTGGGAATTGATCCAAAACTTCTGGAAGACACTGAGTTGCACATGCTTGCTATTGAACATGTTCATCCTTCCATAGGCTGGTTTTAGATTCTACCAGCTTCTGCAAATCTTTAAAAGCCAGACAAGTAATCATAAATTAGTTAACATATTAACTATGCATTTATATAACTGTGGAATTTTCCTTGAGGTTAGTATATCTGATAAGTGGAGTTCCACATAATAGTTTTAAGAATGTCTTTTAAGAAGTGTTTCTACTGAGTAGTGGGACAAGAACATTTAAAGTATGGAGCCACTGCTCTGGTAAATTTGAAAAGGTACTCACTCTTTCAACTCGATTATATTCTGAAAGCAGAAAAATGATAGTATAACTTCTGTTTCATCTGGGAGCATCAGGTACTGTAGTAAAATAAATAGCTATGCTTTAAATATTATTAATCTCACTCTATAATAATAAAAATGGATTAATATTGGAAAGACCATATTTCTACTTCTTGAGATGATGCACCAAGTTTCATTTATATGTGATATCCAAAAAGGAACTCACAAAAAGATAGGATATATTGTACAGTGGCAAATTTGACAGAAGGATAATTGAACTAAATCACATCTCTGAAGCTATTTGGTATCAGAACTCAGTTCTAACATGATTAAAGACATCATCCTCTACAGGCACCAACAGTCTGAGCAAACACAATCCAAACAGTCCAAGAACTGATATTTGTGCATTGAACTGCAAGCTTGCTGTACCAATCTTTGGCAACTCAAAAGAACCCATCTCTGATTACACTTACATGGTGCGTTCCCAGTTCTGTTCCTTATGCCTGTTTTTATTGTCCTAAGAATGATGTCAGAGTAGAAAAGAGGCTTTTATATGAAATACTGCCATTCATGAATTTCCAACTATTAACCACAGTCAAAATCATCTTGTGATGATATGAAGAAGTTGATATTTACCAGAAGTTGAACTTACCCATGTTTGAGGAGTAATAGTATGCTCCTTGTAATATATTAAGTTTCTTTTTGTTCTGGGTCAGAGCTGAGTCAAAGATGATCTTTATCAACACAGTCAGTTTACCTCTTATGGCATTGCTCCTCATAAATGAACAAATAATGCATTATTGAATATTAAAAATTAATGACATTATTTATTTTAATCTGTCTCCTTAGTTGCTTTTGGACACGAAGGTACATAAATTACATAAAATATAAGAACTGGAAGCTTTTTAGAAATGCTTTAACTACGTTTTGGGCAAAATTGTAGCCCAAACTTGTATTTGTCATGAGCTAGAATAGTCACAATTTTAAATTAAGGAACAATCATATTTGATCTTAGAGATGATGAACCTGTTGACCTGCAGATGTACACATAAGTGGAAGCTAAGCTTGGGGACAGTAGAACCAAATAATGACTTCAGAGGAGAGGAAGGGAGGGAGGCAGTGAAAGAGACCCTGGAGCTTGCTACAGTTGGGCACTTTCTTCTTGCACTATGCTCCGGGCAAAGGGGTCATCCACCACCTCAGGTCTATCACATGAGAAAGACAGGATGTAAAAAATGTTCTGCTCCTTGTCCTAACCATGAGGTTTGTTCTTTATGCATGGCTTGAGACTTCAGGATAGCAACAGTATCTGAGCTATTCAGAAAAATTAAGCAAACTGCAGTCACTGCATTTGTTGGTGGAAAGGCTCCATCACTACCTAACTCTTGCTTCTGCTCGTTCTAAGTTTTTCCTTGACAGGTGAGGTATCGGATCCTCCTTCTCTCATTCACTGAGTGGGATCACATTTCACAAGTGCTCAGCTTACTCAGGAGCAGGGCATCCATAAGAAGGGTTCAAAAAATCAAGATGGCAGCCATTGCCATATGATCAAAGCCCTGCCCCTTTTTTTATGGGCCTCGCTTATGCGATACAGGTAAAAAAAGGAGTGGGGCTACAATTGCACGACCACCATCTTGACTTTTTGGAGCCCCCTCTGCAGATGCCCTGCTCAGAACAGGTAAACAGGCAAGAATAACAAGCAGTAGCAGAACCAGGAAACTCCAGGGATTGTGGGTGGCTCCCAAATTAATTTGTTTTCCTTAATACAGCCATCCATAATCACTTATATCACTTGTTGGCTGGCTGCATATGAAAGACCGAACCATAAAGTAGCTGCCTACGTTTTAGCCTAAGATGTTATTGTACATCTAGACTATGTGATTAATTTATGGCTCAGTGCTCTTTTACATCCAGCATTTATGGTGCTCCTGGATCTGTTGGTGTCTGTGTGTTCCATACAGCTGAATCTAATTCTTCATCAGCAATGGCAATAGGAAGATTTGCTGCAAAGGCAGTTCTGCAGCTGAAACAATGGATTTTGGCAGGAAGTGGCTTTATATTGGCACAAATTTCCACCTCAACCGTCCTAGTCTTTGGCCCTCTATCTTCCTGACTGGGTTTACAGCACCATGGCACTCTTTCTCCTGTTGAAAGCACACAACGTCATCTCATACATTTTGTCACATCTCCCCTTACGCTGTCTCTGATGCCCATGTCAGCACATGAGCAGTTCACAATATTGCAAGAGCAGCAGCAATGAGGAGAATCATAGATGTTATGAATTGATTTGTGACAGCTTAGAGGTGAAACTGGTGGTTGAGTGCAGGTACTTTCTGTGTGTTGTGCAAAACCAGAAAATTGGATTGTTTAAATCATGGTTATCATGAGTACAGTAATTGTGTTGTGCAAACACCTAATGTCTAATTTGCAGGATTGGGAAAGTTAGCTGATTCCCAGCTAACAAAAGCCATGAGCCAAACACACACATTCTAAATTACATTAAATGGGTCTTAATATCTGGATTTTATAGACTGTAGTGCAAAATAATTGTGAGCTTGGGCACAAAGACCAGCTCCAAGGAGGAATGTTTTTGGCCAATCTGTTCCTCAGCAAG
Source organism: Liasis olivaceus (assembly GCA_030867105.1). Taxonomy (NCBI): domain Eukaryota; kingdom Metazoa; phylum Chordata; class Lepidosauria; order Squamata; family Pythonidae; genus Liasis; species Liasis olivaceus. The sequence continues at coordinate 67,125,127 of CM061351.1, forward strand.
GGCAGGATTTCAGAAGGGCAGATTCAATATTTATAGGGGGCTGACAAGGCAAGGGCCAGCTTGTCTATGCCTGTATGTAAAGAATATCAAACCTTGAATATTGAACTCTACTGTTCTAGTATGATATGAATCTGGTGTCTTATTTCCAAGAGTCCTAGTGGACTAACAACTCTCAAATATGCTTTTTAACAACAGGCTCTGGTTAATGGTTTTGGGGATCCTAATGAAAAAAAAATAAGGTATAACTAGCAAACCTAAAGCTTGTCCATTCTTCTTGTAGAATTTCTGGGATATACCTTACAACATTTGTAACTTTGCTGTCTTAAATTCTAAATTAAAACATGCAGACTTAAGAAGAAATGATGGCTGAAATTTGAGTCTGAGACTAACTCCTACCACCACATAAATTTAAGCTAGTCTGGGAATTAATTGGTTAGTTAATTAATTACAGTAATTACCATACCTGGACTGCATAATCTATATGCCCACTAGAAGGTAGCAAAGCAGGTTTTCTGTACCTCTTTGCTACCTTCTGGTGGTTGTGCAGATTATTGCAGCCTAAATTAATTTATCTTCATCTCTGTTGCTCTTATCTGCCTAGAGGCAAGGAAATGCTTGGAGGCAAGCAGAACGCAATTTACTGTAAAGACAGGCAATGTCAACTCTCCCTCCCCACAAATTAATTAACCTAATCTAGTTAAAATTTGGAGGAGAGTACAGGGAAATTCCGTACACTGAGCATTTCCCTTTTAAACTAGGATTATATGATCAAAAATGGGAAACCACAAGACATCTGATGTCTCCTACCATCAAATGATATAGGCAATTTCACTGATGTCATGGCCTTGGAATGCTATTTCATCCATCCTCTTCCCCTTAATAACTTCCATGGTTTCAGAAAATACTAGCAAGCACATTGGAGCTCCCTTGCAGTTTCTGTGTCCTGTGGAAATACTGCTGATGTGGGAAACAAGATGGGCAATAACATTACAATGGCATTCAGAGGCAGCCATACTTGTGGTTCTCCCAGTAAACCCCACAACTGCCCAGACCAGTTCTTCCTTCCAACAGTCTACCAAGCTGTTTTCTCATCAAATGAACTTCATTTGCAATTACAGTATTCAATAAGGCTAGCAGCTTTAGCTCAGATGTTCTTAGAACTATGTCCCAAATGATAGCAGAATTCAAGGGAAATCAAGGAGTATTTATTTATTTATTTATTTATTTATTTTGCAATTGCACCACACTATGTTCACCTTGTGATCTACCAAGGCATCAAGATTCTTTGTGCATTATGGTTTCCTCATATTCTGTACTGGTGTTTTTGATTTTTCCAATGAAAATGTAGGATGTTGCATTTGTGCCTGTTGAAATTCATCTTCCTGGTTTCAGCCTTTTGTTCCAGCTTGTTATACTCCACCTGAATTTTGATACTGTCCTCTAAGCTGGTTGCTATCCTCCCTGTGTAAGGGAAGCTTCCCTTTTAATTGCCTGTTCAGAATTCAGACAATTTTCAAATATAGTAAGAGATTTGTCAGTTTCTATATTTCCAACTGAAACTACAGTGAATATGTGGACCTACCTTTTATAGAAGCATAGAATCAAACAGTTGAAGAGACTCCAGGAGTCATTCAGTCCAACCCACTGCCTAGTCCAGGATTCCCCAGACAGACTAGCCTTCTTGAAGACTTCCAGCAAAGGAGAAGTCACTACTTCATGTGGCAGCCTATCCCACTGGATGAGAGCTCATGCATTCAGGAAATTAGTACTCACCTCTAGCATGAATAAGTAATACACTAGATTTCAATTGATGTAGAATTTTTTATTAGTTTTAGATGTAGAGCTTAACTCTTAGAGATAGTTTATTAAGTTTTATTCCTATTGTTACTAAGCACTTTGTATAATTGTATTATATGGATTGTATTTTATCATTTAGATAAAATAAGTTAGTTAATACTAATGCTACACTTTTACTTATACCTCTAGTTTTGTGTCATTTTATGTTGGTCTTGGAACAAAGTAAAGATTCTTGATGAAATGAGCTTGTCCAAAATAAGGCTTATCATTTTATCATTTGATTTTGCTGCTTCTAGGCCAGGCTTTCAGAAACACTTGATCAACAATATATCAAGTAATGGTGGTGACATAGCTTACAGACTACTGAGGGCTTGTAAAGAGAGAACATACATACACATACATACATACATACAGAGAGATTTCTCATAAATGTAATTCATCATTTTTAAGCACTTAAGGAGACTTACAGCGGCTGAGATGATGAATTCAACTCTCTCTTTACATGCTGTAACAAGTTTCCCTTTTGAACAGTGCCACTGACAATCTGAGCCTGGATTTTAAAAGCTCTTAACTGCAAAGATAAATTATACCCTGATCTTTGCCTAAAATTTGGCTCTTTGCCAAAAAGTGCCTCAGCCTCCCAGTGAGTCACATAAATCATAGCCCAAGAAGCCTCAGGTGGTTGGATTAATACAGGATCAATGCAAATGTGCTACAAAGTTATTTGATCACTACAATGCTGGTATTGACTGTTATACACCTGTTATATCATTACGGATTAGACCTATTGTAAACAAGCCGTTTGATGTTGCAGACTGTGCTAACCGCATGCTCCATAATCATGGCTTGTAGCTGCTGTGGAGGCCCCAACATGCCTGGATCATATTCATTTTCGTGTTGTGTGGGGTGGCCAAACAATAGAGATTTGTTCATCATTATTTCAGGCAGAACCTAGTCTAGGCCAGGCATGGCTGACTGGGGACTTGAAGCTGAACATGACAACCTCATCTGGCCTTTGGGGTCCCTGATCAATTTTAATCATAGGGTAGCGATTAAAAATGAGCCATCAGCTCTACATGTTAGCAGAATAGCAGCCAGGGTCTACCAATTTTCATAGAAATGGGACATAGTTGCAATCAGGGAAGCATCAGGTTCCTGGCTTCGAAGACAACTGTCTTTCAGAAAACACCACTTGTCCTCACCAACTAACAGCCCATGTGAAACCCTCATTGTTCTCGGATGGTGCCATTTTGAATAATAGAGTTAGTCTGACATTTTTTTAGGAGCTGTACACCTCTGGCCCATAAAGGGGTACCCTAGAATGTAACAGCAGGCCACTTGGGGTAAAAACCCAAATTATTTGACCCAACCAAAACCTTTTCCTGTGAAAAAATATTGAAATGCAGGGGAGCAGTGCAGTGGCACAGCAATGCATGTTGGAATGGCTGACTGTGGAAATAGCTTTGCTGCCCCTCTAGAGTTTGGGTATCTATTCCCCCCATTGCACAAAATCCCACAGCAGCATAGGCAGTCAGGGTGGAATGGTTCTCACATTGCACATGTGTCAAAGAAAATGTATCCCTATGATAGGTAAATTAATCCTACCATGTTTATTACTGCATGGATAACTCTGTACACCTAACATGTTTGTTGGGGACTTCAGTAACACATTATTTTCTTTCCCCAAGCCTTCACAAAGCAATTTAAAGTTGAGTGACCTGCAACTTCTCAAAACTCTGAAATGCTGGGAATATACAAAGAACACCAGGAGTCAGTTGATGTTCGCCTTCCAAATGACCACTGCAGCAACACTCAGAACATAAACCAATCAGGAACTCAACCTCTGAGTTACCACAGATTCTGGAACAAAACAGACTAAAATCTCATCACCCCATACTCTACTCCAGCATTTCTCAACCTTGGCAACTTTAAGATGGGTGGACTTCAACTCCCAGAATTCCCCAGCCAGCATGGGTTGAAGTCCATCCATCTTAAAGTTGCTAAGGTTGAGAAACACTGTTCTACTCAAATAAAGTAAAGGGCTTGTGGCTGCCTCTATATTTTCAGTGCATGTTGTCTATGTTTGTCTAATCGCTTGCAGGTTTTTTTTCTTACACTTGTCCTACTTAATTGCAGAATCCACTTGTTTCACAGTGTACTTGCTAGTTCTTACAGTGAAGTTTACCAATTCATGATGCAATGATGGTTTTGTTTTTCAACCAGCTTGTCACCGAGCCTGACACTGATTGGGGCTGAGAAGGACTGACTTGCCCAAGGTCACCCAGCTGGCTTTCATGCCGAAGGGAGGACTAGAACCTGGGTGTCCCCACTCTTAGTTCAGCACTTTAACCGCCATACCATGGTGGCTGTCTTGCAAAATAATGAAGAAGCAAACAAAAAATAAAAACTGAGTAGTTACTGTGAAGGAAACTTTCCTGGATGTACAAGCACTATTCTTTTATTGGATTTAAAAGTCTCTTGCAAGTTGTAAAGATGAAAAGCCAGCATTATTTCAACTTGACCCGTTCTCTAAAAACTGCAACCATGGTTGTATGCATGAAAATTCACAGGGGGCAGCAAGGTAGGGTAAATGATTGTATCATGTGTATCATGATGCCATGATGCCAACTTGCACAATGACATCATACCAAGTTCCTAAAGGATAGACTTTGTGTTGTGACATCAAGAATCACACTTCATCATTTTGGTTGCTGCAAATGCCGGAAATGAAGAAACATGCTAAGCAATACCTACAAACAGGCCCTACTAACTGGAGTAATGGTTGCCCTGAGTCCAGAAGCCAGGAGATGGAGAGAGGCAAGAATGCCTACCTAGAGGGAAAGGCCCACTCAGAATCTCTGCTGAGCTACAGTACTGCAAAAGGAAAACCGTTTTCCTTTTTGCTTCAATTTCTAACACATTGATGCAGAGCTGGGAATACATTGTCTCAGCTCTCCAAACCAGTCAATCTGTGTTTGGAAAGATCAGGAGATGCTGGAAGCCTTCATGTAAAGATGTTCTTAGTTCAGCAGTATCCCTAACAAGCTGCAAAAACATTGAAGGATGAAGCACGTGCGATGATGTCATCATGCAGATGCCACCATTATGTATTTGTGTCACTGATGCCTTAGTTAAATCTGATGGTGAGTTGTACAAGACATAGGCAGGAGATGATGATGATGATGATGATTGGCCGCACAATCAACCAGATGTTTAGACTGGATTTGGCATTTTTGTTCACCTATCAAGTCCTTCCCAAGGAGCTGGGATAGGCAGATGTTGTTGTTTGATAGTGTTAAAGGTATCATTGCTGAAAGCTGTCTTTTGCGATTGCCTGATGGTGATTTTGTCAATGCCAATGGTCTTCAAGTGGTACTCCAGATGTTTTGGGATTGCACCCAAGGCACCTATTACTATTGATACTATCTTTGCTTTCTTTTGCCACAGTTGTTCTATTTCTATTTGCAGGTCTTGATGTTGTTGTTGTTATTGTTGTTATTGACTCTGAGCAGACCTGAGGCTCAGAAGCAGAATATTAATTTAAGCCTTCCATTCATACATCCAGTGTAAAGATAATTTCTTTCTCTGATATTTTTTTCTCCATTACTATGTTTCAGTAAATAGGGGTGCATAGAAAAATACTACTACTAGTAATAAAATCAACTCGTGATTTTATTTCAACAGATTTATTTTATCTGCACAAATGAAAAATATACACTTATCTGATAGTTTCAAATACTAAATCATGCTTTGAATGATTGCTCCCATTGTGCCCCATTGGATCCTAAGGAGATCCAAACCTGTATGTACTCTTCTCACATTTCTCACTACTTGGAAAAATATACTACATTTTTGGATTATTAGTAATTTAGTTTACATTTTATCTTAGCGAAGCTACCGTGGATCACAAATGTTAATATTTATGAGTTCATGTGGTAGCACCAGGGCAGATGCAAGTGAGACTTAGAATAAAAAATAAATAAATAGTGAAGAGCATGAATTAACAAATGAAACAAAAGAAAGCAAAATAGGTATATCTGTGGAACTAAGAGAAAGGGGAAGGAAATAATAGAACTGAGCGAAGGTAGAGTTCTACCTGTGGAATAGAGTTGAAGAATATATGCAGGGAAACAGAGGTCAAGGTTTAATTATGAAGGAAAAACCTAAAATGTATATCAGAAATAGAAATTGGTGTCATCATAAAGTAGGGGTCCATAGGTTTGTGACCATTGCATGTTATTAGTGCAGTGAAAAGTGATAATAGAAGAAGACAGGATAACTATGGGAAAAACTGGATGAATGCAATCCAGATGAAAAATGGTTCCCTTGGGCGATATGAAAACATGAGTGGGAATGAGATGAAAGGCTATAAAAAAGTGGGCCATTTAGAAAGCTAAGACTGGTGAGAATCTACTTTGAAAAGATCTATTTGTTTCAACTATATGGTTTAAGCTGCCCCAGCTCAGGGTATATGGCACCCCTAGGCCACATTAACTGATGGCACTATCTCCTGCTGATGCAAAGACTTGCATTCTTAGAAGGAGTGGCATTGGGCCCCCCTAGGTTTGGGCGCCTTCGGCCAGGGCCTCCTCAGCCTTAGCCTAAAGCCGGCCCTGGGTTTCAGCATATATCTATGTATATGTACATGTAGCAAAGGAATGAACATAAATCTAAAAACATGATTAACTTGAACAACTAAAAGAAATAATGAAGGTATAAGTGTGATGAGTGGTTTTGAATGTGGGGCAGATCATTCCTCGGTAGTGTCAAGAATGGATTTTGCTAAATAAACAAGTAAAGGACATGAAATGAGTCCTATGTGGAAAAGGATTGGAAGACATATTAATTTTTCAACAGAATGAATGGAAAGTAGACAAATGGCACAAGGATGTGGAAGCTGCTTGACAGAGTGAGAAGAACTATAAGTACCACAGAAGTCTGTGTCAAGCTATGCTAGCAGGAAGCATAAAGAAGATGCTTGGTGTAACGATGGAATGAAGCAGGGTGTAGATTTAAAAAATTCAAAAAAATGAGGATGAGGGAAAGAGAATGTATAATGAATATACAGAGAAAAAGATAACTGCAAAGAATATAATCAAAGAGATCAAGTTTAAAAGAGTCAGAGAAAATGGAGCACAATTTGGAAGGAAATACAGAATTCTTTGGAATACATTAAACACAGAATCTCCCACAGAGTGAATGGAATTAAAAATAAAAGGGCTGCAATGATTTGGAATGAATCTGAAGTGAGGGAATGATGGATGGAGTATTTTAGAGACTTGTGTGGGAATGGTGGTGATATGTCAAACAGTGGAATTGAAATTCATTTAAAAAATGGATGAAAAGGAATTGCCAATGATGTACGAATGCTGAAAAATAGTAAGGCTACAAGTACTGTATGGTGCAACTGGAGAAATGTAAAAATATATGTGTGGTTTGTTCCTGGAGTGGCTGGGCAACTTGTTGACCAAGTTTGTGAAGACTGCCTCTATGCCTGGTGATTGTAGGAATGCAGTTACAGGTGAAACTCGAAAAATTAGAATATCGTGCAAATGTTCATTTATGTCAGTATGGCAACTCAAAAGGTGAAACCAATATACGAGATAGACGCATTACATGCAAAGCGAGATATGTCAAGCCTTACTTTGGTATAATTGTGATGATTATGGCGTACAGCTTATGAAAACCCCAAATTCACAATCTCAGAAAATTAGAATATTACATGACATCAATAACACAAGGATTGGAAATAGAACAATATCGGACCTCTACAAAGTATAAGCATGCATATGTACTCAGTACTTGGTTTGGGCCCCTTTTGCAGCAATGACTGCCGCAATGCGGCGTGGCATGGATGCTATCAGCCTGTGGCACTGCTGAGGTGTTATGGAAGACCAGGATGCTTCAATAGCGGCCTTCAGCTCCGCTGCATTGTTCGGTCTCATGTCCCTCATCTTTCTCTTGGCAATGCCCCATAGATTCTCTATGGGGTTCAGGTCAGGCGAGTTCGTTGGCCAATCAAGCACAGTAATCCCATGGTCACTGAACCAGGTTTTGGTACTTTTGGCAGTGTGGGCAGGTGCCAAGTCCTGCTGGAAAATGAAGTCAGCATCCCCATAAAGCTCGTCTGTGGAAGGAAGCATGAAGTGCTCCAAAATCTCCCGGTAGACGTCTGCGTTGACCCTGGACTTAATGAAGCAGAGTGGACCAACACCAGCAGATGACATGGCTCCCCAAATCAACACAGACTGTGGAAACTTCACACTGGACTTCAAGCATCGTGCATTGTGTGCCTCTCCATTCTTCCTCCAGACTCTGGGTCCTTGGTTCCCAAATGAGATGCAAAAGTTGCTCTCATCAGAAAAAGAGGACTTTGGACTACTGGGCAACAGACCAGTTCTTTTTTTCTGTAGCTCAGGTAAGACGCTTCTGACGTTGTTTGTTGTTCAGGAGTGGCTTGACAAGAGGAATATGACATTTGAAGCCCATGTCCAGGATCCGTCTGTGTGTGGTGGCTCTTGATGCACTAACTCCAGCCTCAGTCCACTCCTTGTGAAAGTCCCCAACACTTTTGAATGGCCTTTTCCTGACAATCCTCTCCAGGCTGCGGTCATCCCTGCTGCTTGTGCACCTTTTTCTACCACACCTTTCCCTTCCACATAACCTTCTAATGATGTGCTTTGATACAGCACTTTGGAAACATCCAACTTCTTTTGCAATTACCTTTTGGGGCTTCCCCTCCTTATGGAGGGTGTCAATGATGGTTTTCTGCACAACTGTCAGGTCAGCAGTCTTTCCCATGCTTGTGATTCCTACTGAACCAGCCTGAGAGACCATTGAAAGGCTCAGGAACCCTTTGCAGGTGTTATGGATTCATTAGCTGATTAGAGTGGGACACTTTGAGCCTAGAATATTGAACCTTTTCACACTATTCTAATTTTCTGAGATTGTGAATTTGGGGTTTTCATAAGCTGTGCGCCATAATCATCACAATTATACCAAAGTAAGGCTTGACATATCTCGCTTTGCATGTAATGCGTCTATCTCATATATTGGTTTCACCTTTTGAGTTGCCATACTGACATAAATGAACATTTGCACGATATTCTAATTTTTAGAGTTTCACCTGTACTGTTCTATAGAAAGGGAAAGTTACCAAGGAAAACACCATTTGCTGGGTTTCCCTTTGAAGGTATTTGGTAGAACTCTGACTGAAGATGTGTTAGTGGTGACAATGAATGAAATTTAAGAAGTGCAGGGAGTCTATGGCAGTCAGGAGGTATACAGACCAGAGTTTTGCTCTTCAGCTGTCATTGATAAAGGTTTGACTTGAGAAAGTTTATTGTATATTTGTTGATTTAGAGAAAGCATATGATAAAGTGAGTAAGTTTGAACTATGGTATGTTTATACAAATACAGAGATAAAAGTTGGTTGCTGAATGCAGAAAGAGAGTTATATGATGAAATAAAGCATGTACGCTTAGCAAATGATTCATTGAAGAAGGATTAAGACAAGGATGTGTGGTGTTCTTTTGTTGCTTTATGTGTTTATGGATAAATAAATAAGGAATGCTATGGTAATATTAGAGGTATGCTGTTGGGGATGTGGATGTATGTGTAGTTTTGTATGTAAATGATATCACTGTTGGCAGAGAACCTGAATGATTTGCAGTGAAGGTTAGATTGATTGTATGATGCAATGAGGATTATGGAACTGAAAATTAATATATCAAAAATAAGTCAGTTGTACTCGACAGGGAAAATGGGATGAACAATTGCAGGGTGTACATAAATAGTGAAGAATTAGAACAAGATATGAATTTATGGACTGTGGTACAAAGTTTACCACAGGGAAATAGATGGAGAAATTTTAAAATGTGCAAATATTGATAGAAGATACGTGGCGGTGTATGATTTGCCATGAAGCATGAATATTTGACAAAAGAAACAAAAATGACTGGGTATAAGAGTGTGCTTATGTTGATTGGTTATGTGGAAATGATTGTTGAGAATGTCAGGAGAAACATAAAAATCAGTTGAATGGTGTGGGAATGGGATACTTAAGTAGTGTGTGTCTGAATGACCAGTATGAAAGAAATACAGTCGATTCTCATTATTCCTGATTCCATATTTGTGAATTACCTACTCACTAAAATTTATTTGTAACTCCAAAATCAATACTTGTGGCGCTTTCATGGTCATTCACAGACATGCGCAGAGCAGTGAAAAATTTGAGTCACCCCATGTGCACATTCCCAGCTGAGGTCAGTATGTGCTAATTTAGTGTTTGCAGCAATTTTACAGAACATAACTACTGCGAATAACAAGAATTGACTATATATTAAGACAGATTGGTCATATGGAGAGAATGAATGGGAGAGTGAAAGGATCAAGAGGAAGAGGAAAGCAGAAACTTGTGCTCTGATGAAGTCAGTGAGATCCCCAAAGAGAGAAAAGTGAGAAGTTTAAAGAAGAAAAAGCAATGTATGAAGCAATGCATGAACGTAGTGAAATCAAGGATGGTTTCCAAGAATAGAAAGGTATTTCCTTTCCTTTTTTCTTATGTCTTTGACTTATTACTAGTTCATACTCCTTTTCTGTACTTTGCATAATGTTGAATGTGTAATGGGAACATATGTATATATGAATGAGAAATTAAATTTAGCATATAAATAGATGCAATTAGACTACTTGTTTCATTCTATTGAGTCATTTTGAAATATGTGAAATCATACCTCCTTTCTTACTCCTTTATCCTTTCTCTTTCCACTAACTTTTCTTTTAGATCTTTAACTAAAGGTATAATAACTTCACTAAAGTTTGCTTTTCCTAATGATATGAAATACTTCCCATACTATCATCTTTCCTAGACATTTGAACTTCAGACTCACTATAGCTGGCCTTTTGGGTTTTTTTTTTTAATGAGCCATTCTTTTATTCTGTCACTATAGTCCACAAAACACCCTCCCACCCATGGTCTCCCTCCATTCTGATTTATCAGAAGAAACTCATAATTGAGCCTTTGACAATAGCAAGACTGTGCACTTTTGGTCGATAACAATGAAATGCCCAAGTTCATTACAAGAGATTGTTTAAAAATTGATTCACAGGGCAATAATAGTTATCACTGGGCTTTGCATTTGCAAAATGCAAAGCTTATTATATAGCATAAGTGACAGTGAAATCTGGATAGAGGTCAAATACATTGTTCAACAGTCATGTTTAATTAGAACAAATGTCACCCACATTCCTGGTGGAGCCACATTAATGAATTAGTCCTACTACAAACTGACAGAGGCTCACTAGAGCCTAATACCTTTTGTTCCTAAGAATAATTCAGCATATTTATAGAAAGAAGAGTGCAATAAAAAAATAGCATTCAATCTATTATAAAAGATAGGGGCTTTTTTTTTTTTACTTAAAACAACTGCTAAGATCAAGTAATTGCACATGTTAATTTATGAACCAAGCACATGAATGTATTTGTGTTGGCACATATTTTGTTACCAAGAAGTAGCTACTCTCTGAATTGGTTTCCATGACATTTTGGATGCTAATTTAATTTGCTTTTGTAATCTTGCTCAGCTCCATCCTTTGCAAGGATTCCCAGTTTACAATGGGGTGACCCTAGCTGAACTTTTCCTTTCAGTGTTTAATTGGACTGTATGCTTGTGGTCTGGATTCTCTAAAATAATCCAAGATGGTGTAGGTCTGATAGATCATTGATCCTGCTTGGTAGACATACTGTAGGGTAAATAAATAATCCTTGGTTTGTCATTGAAAGTAGGTTCCCTACTTCTGTTGGGGAGCAGTCATGGTTTCCTCGGAGTATAACTTGCATCGTAATTCTCCCAGAAAATGATGGATGATTATTATATAATTATTCCAGTTTCCTCAAAAAGAGACAACAAACTGACCGGGCATTGCCATCAGAGATGGTAATACATAAAGTAGGCTAAACTGCTCCAACATAGTCTAAAAAGACTATTATAATACAATATTAAGGGACTGTAATAAAGTATTTTTAAGCCAATTGCTGATGCTTTGGTAAAATATATTTAAAGATAATTATATTATGTCCTAAAAAGATCTAAGCTGACTCATCAAGTTCAAATCCAAAGTCCAATATTTTTTTAAAACTTTTAAGAGTGCCCTTTGTATAATATAGTGATTTCTTTGATTTTAAATTATACAGATATGCACCATTCTTTAATTATAGTTAATGATCTTGATTGGTTAGATATCATGAACATAAGAAGAATTATTATATTTCTTTGATTTGAAACCAAGTTGCCACATGTGGCCAATTATTCTGCAGAATATATTTAGCAGACATAGATTTCCCATCAATAAACAAATCTGTGATTCTATAAACTCTTCTATAACTCTATTCCTTGAACTCATATTTATCCGAACCTGGATGATCAAGAAATTGGAGGAAAGGAAGAATCAGGGTCCAAGACCTTTAACCATTTCTATATTTCCCCAAGTTTCTAATCTAAATTTTAAATATTGATATATAGTAATAGATATTAATTTCCTAGTAGATGGAAGGAATGGTTATTGCCCCCAAAGACTGATTGTATGTCATCTAGTGCTGATTCTCAGTGAGCTGATAGATTTTTCTGCAGGATACTCCCAACTTGGGACATCAGATCTTCCAACAGCGCACACACTGCTGCTGTAACTGAGTCCATCTATCTTGCTGTTAGTTATCCTATTTTCTCTTTCCTTCCACCTTTTCCAGCATTACAGACTTCTCTAGAAAGTTAGGGCTTTGCATAATGTGTCCAAAATAGATAATTTGGGCCTGGTCATTTCTGCCTCAAGTGAGGACTCTAAATTGATTTGTCCTAGGATCCATTTTCGTGGCTACCTCCTGGTATTCTCAAGAGTCTTTCCCAATGCTGAAGTTCAAAAGCTTCAGCGTTCTTTCTATCCTGCATCTTCAACTTTTGCTTCCATAGAGTGTTACAGGAAATGTTACAGGGAAAATCACTGCCTGCATAATTCTGATCTTTGTAAATACATACACATCACAGCACCTGAATATCTTTTCCAAGGCCTTCATTGCTACTCTAACAAGTGCTAGTCTGTAGCTTATTTCTTGACCTCTAGTTCCTATATTATTGATAGTCAATCCTGAAAGGCAGAAGCTGTTCACCACTTCAATATCATTGCCTGTTCTTTGACTGGTTGTTGTACCTGTGGTCATTAGTTTGGTCTTCTTTATATTTAGTAAGTCTTAGTCCCATCATTTCACTGTGCTCCTTGATTTTTATTCCTTGAGTTTCCAGATCATTTGCATTTTCAGCTATCAAAATAATGTCAGCATATTGATGTTTATTAATGTTTCTTCCTCCAGTTTTTAAATCACACTCATTTTCTTCTAATCCATCTTCCCTCAATATATATTCAATATATAGGTTGAATAAATAAGGGGAGAGTGTGTAGCCTTGTTTCACTCCTTTGCTGATTTGCAGCAGGTCTGTTTCACCATGTTCCATCTATACTATGGCTTCCTGGACTGCATACAGATTTTTTGAGAGCAATGAGGTGTTCTGGGATTCCCATTTTCTACAGTTTGATATTCTACAACATTCTACAGCATTCTACAATACTAACATTCTACAATTTGATATGGTCAACACAATTGAAGGACTTTCTATAAATTAATGAAGGACAAACTTATTTTGGGGATTCTTTGGCTTTCTCAATTATCCAGTTGCATCAGCAATAATTTCTCATGTTCCTTGGCCTTTTCCAAAGCCAGCTTGAACATCTGATATCTCCTTTCCAGGTAGGTCTCTAATCTGCATTGGATGATCCTAAACACTATTTTGCTAGCATATGAAATTAAGGATATTGTATGATAATTTGCACACTCTGTTAAGTTTCCTTTCTTTGGTATAGCTATGTAGATTGACCTCTTCCAATCTGTTGCCCCTGTGTCATTCTCCAGATATTTGCTGGCACAGTTTGGCTAGAACCTTTACAGATTCTTATTCTGTTGCTTCTATTCTTCTTCTGTTCTGCTGCTATATTTCTGTAGATATTCCATCAATTCCTGTAGTCTTCTGACTTGATAATAACCAGAGTGCTTATCTAATTTAATTTTCTAGTAGTAGATGTTCCTGTTAGTAGGAAATATCTTCTAATGTTGACATGTCTACTGTCAACTGGATGTTGACATCTCTACTGTCTTTATATGGATATAATTTCATAAATATACAGTATTTCAGTATACTCCTTCCATTTTTCTTTGATCTTCTTTGAGTCACTTTACCATCCAACTACTGGCATCCTTAAGCATACCAGTTCCAGGTTGGAACCTCCTTTTGATTTCAGAGATAGTTTGGAAGACTTTCCTTCTCTGTTTCCTTCATCAATGTCTTTACAGACATTATAATACTGCTTCTTGTCTCTTCTAACAACTATCTGAAATTCTTTGTTAAGTTTCTTCTTGAGATCATTGTCTTTCTTGGCTCTGGCTTCTCTTCACTTCTTGGTAATTTCTACTATTTGTTCTGACACCAAGTTTGCTTTCTTGCTTTACCATTTTTGGCAGTCTTTTTTCTCATTCATCCTTCACAACTTGTTTAAGTTCACAATTAACCACAGTTCCTCTGTGATCACTTCAGAGTGATATCCTGATGTTCTCCTTGAAAATGGTGAGTGTATGCTCAAGGTCATATCATGAAAACTGTTTGGGTTTCTTCTTCCACTTTAGCTTGCTTTGGAACTTGTATATGAACAGTTCATAATCTGTTCCACAGACAGCCTCTGGTCACATCTTTGTTGTTATAACTGAGCTCTTCTACCTCCTTGTATGTATGAATAATAAAATTAATTTGATTTCTGGTATTCCATCTCATGATGTGCATGTATATAGGTGTCTCTGGTTGTTTGAAGACTGGTATAGCAATGAAGAAATAATTGGATTGGCAGAAATTGATCAATCGTTCTCCGGTTTCATTTTGGTAGTCTCCAACTACATTTTCTTTCTTGATATTTCCAACTTTGACATTCCAGTCTCCAACCACAAGCAGTACATCTTGCTTATATGTTCTGTCAAGTCCTGATTGAACTTAACATGAAACTTATCAATCTCCTCTTTTCTGCATAAGCAGTTGGAGCATAAGCATGGATAATAATCATATTAAAGGATTGTCGATGAAGTCTAATTGATATTCCTCAGCTGTTGGCACTCAACAGAAGTATTTTGAGTGCTATCTGACCTAAGGGCCCCATTATCTGGCACTATATTGTCAATTACTTTATTATTATTTTTTTTTAATCCAAGTTATTTCCATGGTAGAATACAGGAGTGGTTCCTCATTGCCTTCTCCCATGCAATATGAACTGATGCTTTTGCCATTGTCACTAAAGTGATCATCTGCCTCCAGCATCTTCCTATATTGCTGCTACCCAATACAGGTCCCTGCTTGCTTTAGCTGGGTAACTGGGATGACCTTCATACCTTGGGTGACCCTCCTGGGAATATATACTCTTAGCATACAGTTTCAGTGTTCTTTGGTCATCCCCTGCCCAGGAGCACCCCTCCCCCACCATGATGAGGCAGCACAGCAGGACTTGTGGGGAGGGGGTCCCCCAAAGGCTGAGAGTCTAATGCAAATTCACTCTGTAGCTATTCAATTGCTTTTTAACTTCTGAACAGTGCTGGTTTATTTGTTTTATCAAATAATGTTTCAGGTCTCATATAGCTAAACCACTATCATATTTTATATTACATGGTTTGCCTGATTTTATTTTTTTTATATACTTGTGTATAGGTAAATATTTCTTTGCCAGGTGTGTAACCAAATAACAGATAAGTGAACCATTAGAATATCAACGTATGCACTAGGCAGGAATCTGAGGATATAATAAGAGTGAAAAAGTACATGTGCTTCACTGCATTCATCACCATTGTATAGGCCTTTTTTTTTAAATATAATTTTTATTAAGAATTGTAATTACAATAGTAAAAACAAATACAAACTAACTTACAGAAAGAGAAGAGAATAGAAAAAAAGAATAAAAGGTACAGGAAAAAAGAAAAAGAAAGAAGAAAAGAATATAATAAAGAAAAAAATATTTCTTTATTTCTTTATTTATTTATTTATTTATTTATACATTCGATTTATTGTCCGCCCATCTCCCCCCAATGGGGAACTCTGGGCGGCTCACAAAGTACATATATATATAATTCTAACAGTGAGACAGTGAAATCTTACAATCTTACAAATCTTACAATTATACAATTAGTGCTTGTTACGCTGTGTGACCAGCAGGGGTCGCTAGGGGGTCATCCGGGCTTTTCCTCCTCTGTAGATCTTCCTCGCCGCTCACATCACTCGTCGCTCATGCCAGCTGTATTTGGAGTTCGGCCAGCACCGGTATTTTGCTCCCCCGTGCAGCACCGCCAGTTCCTCCCATCTAAACGGGAGTACCCATTTATCTACTCGCAGATGGAACAGCTTTCGAACTGCTGGGTGGGCAAGGAGCTAGGACAAGGGACAGGAGCTCACCCTGTCCCGCGGAGCTGGGCCCCAACCGCTGGAGCGCCGATCATTTCTGACCGGCAAACTCCAGCGTCATTAAGCCCTTGTGCCACTGTGTCCCCCTATAAAGAAGTGACTTCCAACCTTCATCATAACAAGTATAAACAAATTTAATAACTCTTCACCTCCTGTAAGGTTACAATCAAATATCTTTTCATCCCATATCCCATCCCTTATCTATAAGCAAATCCATAAAACATCAACTCTTCAATTTTGGTGTCAGCAAAAAGTCCATAAAGGGTTGTTGGAATTCTGCAAACAAATGGATTATTTTAACCTTCATCAAATAAACCAACGTTATATTCCTTCCTTTTACTTCTAATAGTCTTAATCTATAATTCAGTCAAATGTTATCGTAGGATTTAATTTCTCTTCAATTCTTTATTCCATTGCACAGATTTATTCAAGCCTTTAACAAGCCTCTTTTGTAGATCCAATAAGAAAACATTTTTCCAGGTCATTCTCTTGGTTTATCATTTGTATTTTCCTTTAATTTTTAAAACTTCAGCTGGTTTCTTTTGTATATCCAGTAAAGTGTCCTTTTCCAAATCATTTTCTTAGCCTGTCATTTGTAGTTCCACTTTTGGTACTTTCTCTGTCTTGTCAGATAAAATTTGTTCCACATCTGTCATTCCTTCATTAACATCTTTTAGACATCATCTATCCATAGAAGCAGACATCATTATGGACAGAGTTGATAAAGTAGTTACTAATTTCTGATTCCATTCTTCAGAGATCTCTTTTAATATTTCAGATGTTATAATGTTTTGTGTCATTTTGTAAGTTCCAGTATAAACTGACATCAAGAACAGGCTTGTATCTTTTTTTTCCTTCTGCTTAGAATCTTTAATTTCCTCTAGTGTCCAGTTTCTAAAATCATTGCTTATAATAGTCAGGATAGCCAAAACCCCATGTTTCCCATGAGAAGCTGTTTCCCATAAGAAGCTATTTATTTTTTATAGTTAATTCCAAAATCTTATAGTAAAAGTCAATATTCCAAATTTACCTTAACCCTTAACCCATTTACAACTGTCTTAGATCAAAATCTTATTTAGCTTTTTGCTGTTTATTTCACATTCTTTAAGTTCTTAAGCTTATAATTAATTATTATTTTGTTCAGAGTTGAAGATAAACTTACCTGATGAAGACTTTTCAGACTTGCCATCCAAAGATCTCTAATAGCTTTAAGATAGTTAATAGGAAATTTCCAAAAATTATAAGAGAGTGAGGTTTGCACACTTAGTGTCCTTTAAAAGGCTCCACCATGGCTGCAAGTAAGATGGCTGATCCTGTTGTCTCCTGGCACTCAAATCTGTGGAAAACCACTGTCCTGCGTTCTCCTTGCAAGGAGCAACCATCCAGAGCACATGTGGGTGATCTCCTGTCCTCTCCTTATCTGGAGAGTTTTCGAAGAATCAGTCTACTCACGGGTTCCTTGGTCTTCGTCACAGTGTCAGCTCCGCTTTTGTGGAAACGTCTTCAGTTTGCCATTCCTCCCCTGGAAGTCCCACCATTGTATAGGCCTGAACTTAACTTCATACCAGTGCTTGGTCATATTTAATTCTAGCCAAACACCACCATGAAGAAAAAGTGAGAAAAATCCCTTTTTGTATGCAATACTGTCAGGCCTAGCCCAAGGAACGCCAGGAGACCATGTAGATTCAGTTCAGCAATGTTTATTACTACAACCTCTAGCAAGAATCTTCCCAGACTGAAACCCCAGTTCCCAAAGTCAGCCAGTCACAACAGTGTGAATTCCTCAGGGAGGTGCCAGCCTCATCCTCTTATCTCTCCCTTGCTCCTCAGGAGACGAAAGAGCATGTTTTCCTCCCTGAGTTTGGTCTTCATAATTCCATTCCATCACAAATACAGAAGCACTGAATCTTCAGTAAAAGAGGATAAAGTCTCTTTCAAGTCTAGTTGGATTACTGATGACTTTGTGGACACTTTCTTGCAGTTTTCTTGGGAACAATATGGAAATAGTTTGCTAATCTCTTCTTCCAGGAATATTTTTCAAATTTCCAATCTAATTTACAGGGCTGGTTATTTCCCATACAAGTACTAATTAGGTCTGACCCTGCTTAGCTTTAATAGGCAATAGTTTTTTGGGGGGGTGGGGTTTATAGTTTCACAGCTCCTTAACTATGTTATATCCTAAAATAATTTTGGGTAGCTTTAAATCAATATTTCACTTTTGTTTTCATTTGTCATAGTTTTATATTTTTATATAAATCACTAAAATACAGTATCTAATTGAAAGTGGATAATATCATAGAAGATCCAAAAGGATTATCCAGATTACATTTAGCATGTTTATCTCCTATGAATTATAGTGGTAAAGTATATGCTTACTTCTGCCTCACTAAAATCAGCAAGTCTTCAAAGTGCTAAACGTTTGCTACTTTAGCAATAATTTAGAATTGTTTCCAGTTATGATTGCAACTGTTTTTGATAATGTTGATGTCACCTTTCTGCATTTTAAGTTGCTAGAATATTCATGACAGATGGGAAAGCATAATGAGTAATATTGTTGTAATGTTTATGCCATACGGGTGAGTGAGTTACGTGCCACTGAGTTGGCTTGAGAGCTGGTGAGTACATAGACCAGTGTTGTCCAAACTTGGCCACTTTAAGATGAGTGGACCAATTCCCAGAATTCCCCAGCCAGCATGGCTGGGGAATTCTGGGAGTTGAAGTCCACTCATCTTAAAGTGGCCAAGTTTGGACAACACTGGCATAGACAAATGCTGACCATCTCAATCTGATTCTAGTAATAACCTATAGTTGTTCTGAGAACAGTCCTATATTTTCTTCCTTGAGGTAGTGGGAGAGTTCATTGGGTTCAGTGACCCTGAGAGCAACACCAATGGGAATGTGAGGACCTGCTAGAGTTACATCAAAAGGGAACAAGAAGCAAACAATCATCCACGGCAGAGGTAGAATGTTGTAGGTGTGTGGGAAGTAACTCCTCAAGGAGAAGGAACTCCAAAATGGAACAAGAAGATGGCAATGGCAAACCATTCCTAACTGTTACCAGGAGAACTGTATGGATGTGGCTGTAACCTTACAGTGCATCCTTCCATTTTTGACATCTGTAAAGCAAGCTTCCATGTTGTGCATAACCTAGAAAAGAGAGGGACTTATTAAGGTTTTGTGCATTTTTTAAGATAAAAAAATAAGCAGAGCTCTGCTGGATCAGAACAAATAGACAATAGACACATCTTGCTATTATTCTTCAGTGACGGATATCCAGAGACATGCTACCCTGGAGATAGCATATAGCTTTCACATTTGGGAGCTATTGATTAGCTTATACTCCATCAATTGCCTAAGCTTTTTTTAAAGCTATCCTGATTGGTACGGTCATCACAGCGTCTTGCTTATTGCTTGAGATTTGCTGGACTCCCCACTCCCACTGGGCAATGCTAGGAGATGCTCTGAAGATGCTCCTTCATTGCCAGCTCCGGAAATACATGTGTGTGCCCACCCTGGTCTGTCTGAACTCTGGCATGTAATTAAAGCTCCCCCTGGCAGATGGAGCATCAGGACAGGAAAGAGACCTTGGCAGTTCTCTTGGATACCACCTCTTAGTGAAGAGATTTTCTACTCTGTTATTTGTAAATGCTGAAGAAGGCAACAGAATCTCTCCAGAAAGCTAATTGGAGGGGGAAACAAGCAGTTCCTGAACAGATAGTGATCGCCAGTAGTCATTAGGCTTCCACAATAATGGGCATTTATCCCGCTTAATTGTTACCTGCCTCCTAACGCTCTTCCATACTCAGTGTTTACAGTCATTGTCTCACACATGTATAGCCCTTACTGGATCATTAAGAAGAATCGGTGGGATAACAATGGGAAGAATTGCCCTTTGAAGCTCTGTGCCAATTTGTGTATGAAGTAATATCTGCAAAAATGACTTCAGCTGTAGACAAAGTTGTCTTTACTTCTACTGCACCACTGCTTTGCTTTTTAAGATATTATTAGCGTTTTCTCTCTTTCTCTTTCCTCCCCACTTTTGAAACTTCTTACAGAACTGAAATGCTATTTATAAGTATTCAATGTTTGCTGAATCACCCAATTAAAAAAAACAACTCAGTGAGGTTTTTATGCTGAAATATTAATTCAGACTTCAACATCTGAATGTTGAAAAACGTCCAGTTTTTTGTTGCATGAATTATGAGGTTTCATTCCGTCGATTGCTCAGCAATAATAGAAGCCATTTATTAAGGCTACAAACCAAATTTTTTCTCAACAGGGAGGCTCAATCCTTGAAGTATCTTCTGTGTACTTCTTAATTTTAAGACTTTTAGCTATGTCTACGAACGAATTAAATCTGAGAATTACTCATCTTAATGTTGTTTAGCTTGTGGTGTTGCAACAACTACGTGTGTCCTAGTTCAATTCAGGGCAGATAACCAAAATGCCCTCTCTGTGAGCTATCTTTAAAATGCTCTGGGTGTTTCAAATGGTGCAAGTTACCATAGCCCAGTTGCTCACAGAGGCCGTGTAAGAGGAATACCATAAAATGCCTATTTTATGTCAGATGTATTGGTTGCCAATTTGTTTCCAGGTACAATTTAATGTATTTGTTGTTACTTTAAAGCCCACTGTAATCCAAATTATTTGATTGGCTGTTTCTACCCACCTCTACCCCTGCCCCAAAAATGCTGTCTAGTCCTTTTCTTACTCTTAGAAATTAATATCAATTATTTGTTGCTTTCCTTTTCATTAACTTTGATTTTAGCGGACTAAAGCTAAAATGCTATTGAACAGTCCTTGAGTCAGCAAAAAAAGTGTGGAAACATAAATTATGCTGCCCTCAGCATTGACCCCTACAGTATTTTGTCACAGTAGTAAGGCCAGAAAACGGCACTTCATTTTTCCTCCCACCAAGTGTTGCCTATTGATGGAAAAACAACAGCAACCCTGAGTAAAGACAGATGCTTAGAATAGCAGGCTTAGCCAACAGATCCCAAGTGTGGGGGCTAAAGGTAGTGAAATGGGAGGAACTGCTCCTGATGCTCCTCACAACCCCTTGTCAGTTGGGCTACTTCCAACACAGGAATAGTGCTATTCTGAAAGAATGCTAGATCTGTGCTAATTTCCCTTGCTGGGAGATAACAAGTATGGAGAGAGTGCAAGGTGAAGCCAGAGGAAGCAATCGATTGTTAATGCGTACTGTTAGGGAATGGTGGTGCTAGCAACAAGTGACCAAGTGTAGATAGTAAGAAAGATGACCTTGACAGAAACATGCAAGAACCATTATCTAGACAAAGGGGGGGGGGGACATTTTTTAAGCCCTTAGCAGGGGAAAGATAACATTCAGAAGCAGCTCAGACAGACACCCCCCTGACTCACTGGAGTATAAGAAGGGGGAGGAGGTATAGCATAATCAAAGTTGCAAGATTCTGTTATTATAGCCAATCTCAGTAAAAGTAGTTTTAATCTTCCTGTGTAGTCCATTTCCTGGCCTGGTTTACCTAGTGGGGCTGACCTCAAGAAGTTCAGCAGCATCTGAAAGTAGCCAGGGGAGAGCCACAGAAAAGAGGCATGCTAGAGCAAACTTCCAGAATCCACTACTGTGAGTAGCCTGCCCATAATGAAAAGAATAATCTCTACAGTGCCTTGTGCCACCAAAAGCCAGAACAGAATGGCTAAAATGGCACCCATACACCCCTCTCCCCAAGCCCACCAAGGAACATAAGTAACTATGATGCATTGCACAAACACCCAGAGAAACCGCAGCTGATGCAGACTAATTCTCAGAGCATTGGCCAATCAGGGCAATTGTTGTAGCAGCTTACAGTCCAAGTCTCTTGTCAGCAGAAGTATCAGAAATCCAGGAATGCAAGCAATGATGATAACTAGCAACACACAACTGGCAGAACCTGACTCTCTTTTCTGTCTTAAATCAACCTTCTGCATAGCACAAGACTAGAGCTTTTTTGAATAAGTGTGAACTCCTTGTTTATGAGGAACATGTTAAAGACTTGACAAGTGCTATGGGAAGTACCAATCAGGCATTACCAAGAAAAATCCTTTTTTAGAAGCCAGATGTCCAGTTTCTCTCGCTGGTCATGGAGGATCATACCCAATGAAGGGAGATGCCTACAGCACCCTAAAGTATCCAATGGAAGCTAATTAGATTCCAACCCTTGACCACCTCAGCAACCAAATGGCCAGTACAGTGGGCGGGATCATATCCATGATAAAACTTGAGTCAGGAGAAGAGGAAAACACTGGAATAGTTAAGAGGGACTTTAAATTCTAGGGCTTAAGTTAGCATTAAGATCTATTGACCCTAATCTGTTAGTACTTGTTATATTTAATTTTAATTTTAATTTAATTTTTTCTTGGAGGAATGAAACCAGATTCTTCTCCTTTCCTCTCTGTATAGAGAAGAACAGGCCTGAGACTACAGATGCCTCCTCAAAGCATTGAGTGTGGAACTTAAATCTGGCAAAAAAAAATTGCTGTTCAATCTACTAATATGACTGGACAGAATTATTAAATATATGGGGAGTAAATGTGTTAACTGAATTTAATTAACAAAATTTAGTTTAAATCTACATGTCATTGAAATAAAATCAAATTTACTTTTGTCCTGTTCTATCCACATTTTTCTTCAGTTTAAAAAAGGTTGTGCACTTTCTGTTGTAGAAAGAGCAAGCAGTTACTTTTATGTGAGATGGGTGGCTATATAAATACGATTAAATAATAACAACAACAACAACTTTGCAGCTTTTTGAAACAAAGGCATTTGGAGAGATGGACAAAAGTTTAAACCAGCTTAAAGTCAGTTTTTAAATATATATATTTTGTGTTAACCAACATGATTTCAATGCATTTCTGCAACCTGCCTACACTTTCTGTTTTGCTCTTGTGCCTGCAGAGAAAGACTTCTTGATAACCCTTTCTTCATTCAGTGTGTTTTAGGGGTATGCAAGAAATGGGGAAAGTATTTAGTTTTGAACCCCAAACCAGCACATTTTGGAAGGTCTGCTGAACAATTCTACATGGCCTGTGGTTCAGCAGAACCCAAACCCAGAATTTTTGGTCTGTTTCAAGTTTTGGCAGAAACACAGTAAGTTGGGTCTTATGGGGTAAGTATGGTAAGACCTCCTCTCTTCTCTCTTTTTCTGCTTAGCCTATGTACTGACCTGTCCACTGATCTTCCTGAACCCTTCCTTTCCCTGCTTCCCCATAGCCACGGCTGCCTATGTCCATCCTTGGCTTTTCCTCCTCTCCCCTCAAATCTTCCTGCCCAGAAGATCTGTGTTTTGCTCTGTGCCCAGAAACAAACCCACATGTTTTGTCCAGATTGTGTCCCTCCTGAAGCTGGTGGTTTCATGCATGGAACAGTTTGTTCACAGAATGTTTTGTGCATATCTAGTATGAGTCCCCAGTGTATTTCTCCAAGTATCTCTGCTTGCTTCCCTATCAACATTTTCAGGTCCACCAATATTAACAGGCCATGCTGCATTTGTGCTAGTTTTTTCCTCCTGACTTCCTGATTTTGAGGAGGAATCAAACATGTTGTTCATGAGAGAATCAAGCAGACTTCAGGAGCAATGCTTGCAATATTTATGGTGGAGAAGGGGACAGGATTCTTTTCTCTGCACTTCCATCAACTTATGATCACAATGCATTTTAAATCAAATAAATAAAGAATTAGGCCTGTAGGAGGCAGCTTACCTTGATGAAAAGGTGCATGATTTTCCTTGACAAGGCAAAGAGGTGACACAATTGGGCTCAGTGAAACACTTCAAGTCATCTCAAAGCCTCCCTGTTGTCTCTTGCTGCCTCCTCTTCTTAACCTCCTCTGTGATAGGAGCTCATTCAGAGCAATGGCAGTAATACATTTGCTGTTAAAATTTAGGGAGTCACTGATATGTGGGGTCTTTAACCCCAACTGTCAAACTGTACAAAGTAAAGCTAGAGCCATGGTCTTATAAGTGGTTGAAGTAAGAACAAAAACAATCACATCATCTGTGGAGTATATTGGGTGTGGATAAAAGAACTCCAGCCGCTGCATTTAGAACTGTGTTTGGAATATATACACTATGTTACCACTCAAAACCTAGGGTACATAATTATTGGCAGAGACGTATTTCTCTGAAAACTGATAGACTTCCCAAATTTTGCTTGATAGAACAGCTAAGCTTCAGTTAGACTCTTCCTGGATAGTACAATTTACAAATTAGATTAGGAATTGCGGACTTCCTGCCACTTGTTTAGCAGCACCAGGACAGCAAGTTAAGAAAATTGTTGCACAAAGAATCCTTGTTATACAGTAGCTACTCTCTGTAAGCTGGTATGCTGAAATGGATTAGTTGCTTCACATTGAAACATATCTACTTATTAAAATGCCCAAGTACCTTTGGAAGGTGTTTACCCATGTGAGATTTAAGCAACTAGACAAAATGATAAAACAGGGAAAGTTTAACTGAGTCCCTCTTCATGAAGGTACATGTATCTGTGGTGCACCAGAGACTGAGAATAGAGCACATATGTTATTTGAATGCCAGTTGTGTAGCACAAACATAGATCATTATCTTGAACCATATATAAGACAAGCAGCTCATTGAGATCCATACCTCAGAACAACATATTTTACTTGTGATCAGAACTCAAATATCACCTATAAAATGGCCTCCTTTCTGAATAAAACAGTGTAACTGAGAGCTGCATGTGTTGATCTAATTGGGCTAAATGGTAAGGCTCATAAGGATATATAAGCTGAGATTTTGTTTTTGGTTATAGATGATCTTATTTAATCTTTTGTACTTTGATATGGCCATATGGCTAGTCAATAAAGTGGCACTGCTACCACTTTCCTCTGTCTTTTGGAAAAGCCAAAATGTGCTTCTCTGCAAGTTCTACACATGTGCAGAGGCTCCTTGTGGCTTTTGTGAGTGCTAGGGGACTGCAGAACATGGATTCCTCTTAGCATCCTTTGGTACTTGGAACATCTGGAAAAGGCTGAAAGGAGCTTCTTCTCGTTACTCTAAGACTCAGGGACCATGTTGCTTTACAGAGTAATGGGAGGGGAGGGGTTGCTTGAACATCAATCAAAGCAAAGCACCCCATAGAGCTTTGTACAACCCTATAAACAAACGTAAAATAAACATAAGAATAATGACTTTTCAGGGTTCTTAGAGATCCAGCCAAGACTTCAGAAAAAAAAAAAAAAAGATAAAGAATAGCAGATAATACCAAGGACAAACATTTTTAAAGAACATTTAATTCATCTATCTACTTGCTATTTCTTGTATTTATTTATTTATTAATCAAATTTATATGGCCGCCTATCTCACAAAAAGTGAATCTGGGTGGCGTACAACAAGCCAAGTATTGTTATAAGACATACATTTAGGCTTTAATTATATGGTCATTTATCTAAGAATAAGCCCAACTACACTTATGGAATTTACTTCTAAGTAGACATGTACAGGATTGTATTAAACATTTTGAGTTTTATATATAATTCACATTGCCTTGAGAGAGCTTTGATGTGAAAAAGCAACATACATCTATTTGCATATTTCAAATTTGATTATTAATTTCTTTTTAGAAAGAGACATATGCTTATGTAGATTTTTTTGTTTTTGTTTTTGCTACAAATAAATCATTTTGTTATTTTCATGATGGCATTTTAAAAATATTTTTTGAAATAGGGTTTGTAGTTTCTCTGCTTAAAGAGCTTACCTGCACTGTCCAATTGCCCTATGGCTGGAAGAGGCAGGCAATTGTTTCTGCAGAGAAACCATGAGTAATTCTCCAACTATCTTCAAAGCAACCTCAACATGTGTTTCTGTCCTCTGCTTCTGGGCATATCCACACTTATGGTTTGAGCTGCTCCTGCCCTGTGCTCCTGGCAGCTTGACTCTAAGTCAAAGAAAATCTTTTCTAGGCTGTTTCAGGTAGTCCTTGCTACCCGACCATAATACGGACTGGAATTTAGGTTGCTAAGCGATTTGGTCATTAAGCGAATCAGACCTGATTTTACAACCTTTTTTATGATGGTTGTTAAGCTATTCACATGGTCATTAAGTGAATCATGTGGTTGTTAAGAGAATCCAGCTTCCCCAATGGATGTTTTTTGCTGGAATTTTCTTAACAATCACATGATTCGCTTAACAACCATTGTAAAAAGATTACAAATCGTAATTATGTGACTGCGGGGGTCATAAAGCACTTTTCCCAAGGCCGTTGTAACTCCGGATCATCGTTAAACAAATGGTTGTTAAGTGAGGACTACCTGTAGTGTTTTACAAGTAATAATGTGTCACATCACATCATCACATCACATCACAGGAAACTTACCAAGAAATATTTGGAAACCATTGAGAAGACACTAGGATTGTAGACGATTATAGAACAGTTGCTGGAAAAGGAGGTGCTTGCAGGTACCAATGAATCTGCAATGGATTTGCAGATTCATTGAAGGATCCACCCAAATGTAATTATTTAATTTTTTTTTAAATGTCAAAAGTATCAGTATATAGCCAAAACTCATGAGATTCCTACATGTGATCTCATGAGATTTCTAGAGCGACCACCGCAACCTTGCAAGATTTTAGCATTCTTTTGTCAGGTGCACAAACTTGAGGAATCGTAGAGTTGGAAGGGAACTTGGAGGTCTTGTAGTCCAACCCGTGCACAGCGCAGGAATCCTCAGACCATCCCAGACAAAGGGCTCTCCAAGCTTTGCTTGAAAACCTGCCCACAACTCTAGCAAGCAGGCTATTCCACTGCTTAATACAATATTTCTCAACCTTGGCAACTTTAAGATGTGTGGACTTCAACTCCCAGAATTCCCCAGCCAGCATGCTGGGTTGAAGTCCACACATCTTAAAGTTGCCAAGGTTGAGAAACACTGGCTTAATTACTCTAATGGTCAGGAAATTACTTCTTGTTTTGAGTTTGGATGTCTCTGTGTAAAGCTTCCCTTCATTGATACTTATTCTGCCCTTAAGCACACCCTCTATCCTGTGACAGCCCTTAAAGTATTATAAGTGTGACTCTCCTTTGCCTTCTCTTCTTTGGGCTAAACATGCTCAATTCTTTTAACTTTTCTTCATAGGATTTAGCCTCCAAGCCCCTCACTATCTTTGTTGCTCTTCTCTTTCCAGTTCCTTTGCATCCTTCTTGTATCGTGATGACCCAAACAAGACATAGTATTCCAGTTGAGCAGTGCAGTATATCACTTCCTGCAAATTAGACATTATTCCACTGTTGATGTGGCCCAAGATTTCATTGGCTCTTTTGACAGCCGCAGCACAATGTTGACTTGTGCTTAATCTGTGGACTACCAGATATTGTGATTCTGCCCACCTTGGAGAACAGCTAGAGGTATCAGCACTGACCTTCCAGGCAACTCAAAACTATGACCATGCCATGGAAGGAGGGCTCCACCTGTCACACAAGTCTCCTTCATCTGACATGATGACAGCAATTTTCTGTGGGCATGTGGATCCTGAGAGGCAAACAGAGCTACCTTTCCAAAAGGTTTGTTAGCTAGCTTCAGGGCAAGGAGCCATTCATATACACATAGGGAACCTTCACTCATTCTTCACTGCAATGAAAGGACAGCCAGCTGAACCAGGAGCCTTGCATAAGCACATTATGGCTCATATGAATTTCTGGTATAGGGTTATGTTGTTATGCTTGGTGGCATTAATGCATATATTTCTGAGGAGTGCAGTATCTTCCGGTGGAGGTAATATTAGACAGTTAAACTGATGTTGCCTATATCCAGTATCTGTATTTTCTGGCATGAGTTCTGAAATAAAGATTGTATCTGCAGTACCAAAGGAACTGTATTCATGGCCAACTGCCAAGCCCATGACTATATTTTATCCAAGTTAATTTGGCAGTCAAATAACTCACATCTCAGAAAATGACAGAAAATTATGGTGATACTTTTTATTACAGACACGTCTGCTAATGAGTTGTATACATGCCTATATCTTTGAGCTGTGTGTGTGTGTATGCGTAGAAGAGTTACATGAAGAATAAAAATGATTTTTTTCCAGTGATGCATACTGTGGGGAATGGAAATGTTTGAATGGCAGTTGGAAATCTGACTCCAATTGTGAATCCTAGATATGCTTGATTTTGAAGAAAAGCAACATTTTAAAAACTCTTTGGGATATGACATAAGCCCTGCATGCTGTTGCAGGTGTTCAAGGAAAAGAGTAAAAAGTTAGGTGAGACTGAACATTTCTGCTGAATATATGGAGATAACCATGCGGTTTTCCTAGCAACAGAGCAAATTATCTTCTTCTTCCAAGATCTTTTTGTGGGCGGACGGGAGGAGGCAATATTTGCATTCTAGCTCTGGTATTCCTTGCTGGTTTCTTTTTCAGATTTAGCAGAAGCCTTCCTGTATGGATGAAGAGACAGAAGCAACATTTCCAATCATTTATATTCAGGAAACATTAATATAAACTTTATATCTGCCATTGCCAGTCCCAAATTACAGGGCAAAGCACTGTTGAGCTTTTATTCTGGCCAAGTGAAATTCCTTATTATCCATGTGCCTGAAAGGCAGATAATCAGAGCATCGTGTCTAAGCCATATTTTTTCCTGTGTGGGACATGACAGATAGAAACAATGCCAGTTTGACAGAGACAGCCATGCACCATTGATTCTGCCTTTTCAAAGGAATCTTTCAGGAAGGAAAAAATAATTTTACACATTTTATCTTCTATCCAACCAAAAATAGAATTTTCCCAGCAGCTGAGGCAAATTTTGTACACTTGCTTGTTTCAGCCATAGATGACTCTTTACAAAACAGTAAATATTAATAAATAATGTGCATAGTTTTGCTAAGATAGTAAGGTTATCAAGATTTTGTTATGTTGCATTAATTTTCTTTATTGGTCTCTGCTCAAAGCAAAATATTCTATTCTGTTTGGATCCTAGTAGACATTCTCGGTCTGTAAAGTTCAATTTCTTTATTTTGCTCAGTAGGTCCCAACCAATGGTTCCACATCTTAGGGCATCAGAGAACTACTCTTAAAAATCCATAGAAATGTTCATCAGAAGCAGAGGATAGCTGGACTTAATTTGCAACCATATGAAGTGGCCAAGGTGTTTTGAACTGTAGAAGAAACACATCATTGTGTACTCACAGCAGCCTGGGGATGTTTGTACAGGGGCTTCTGTTTCTGCCATTTTATCTGCAATGATAGGTGAATGAACAGCCTCATATAGTCACAAAGTCAGCCCTGGAAACCAAGGAGAAAGGCTCTCTACAGAATCCTACAGTTTTGTGAGACTATGGAGCACTTTTGCAGGTCAAAAACAGAAAAAGAAAACTGATCATCTTGTACATTTGAAAAATAAGCCCAATTCCCCTCATTTCCTTTTACAGCTGGATTTTGTTCCTGATGACATTTTCCTGCCATGGATCTGCCTGGATAGCAACATTCAAATCGATTTCCATAAAGCTCCATGGGTAGAATTCTTCTTAACTCCCAATAGGCTTTGAAGCATCTTGGAAATAAAAATGGTGCTGGAAGCTTGTGACGTACCTGACACCATGCTATTTTCACATTTAAGTTTGTTTTAAAAAATGGTCTAAAATATAAATGGCAAATGTTGCATGGAGCCTGTTGGTCTCCCAAATCCATGGGCACACTGCTGTCCACAAGGACTATACCTTATATACTGTAAGGCTGTGCAATGTTTCTAAGAGGTGTTTCACTTCAATGAAACTTTGAATAAAGCATATCCCCATAGTTGTGTCCTGAGGCCATGTGATATCCTTGTTTCTAAGAGTAAAATGGCCTTATTGTTTCATATTGTCCCAGTTTGGAACTCCTTTCAGCCTTTTCCCAAAGACCTT
Organism: Liasis olivaceus; assembly: GCA_030867105.1. Taxonomy (NCBI): domain Eukaryota; kingdom Metazoa; phylum Chordata; class Lepidosauria; order Squamata; family Pythonidae; genus Liasis; species Liasis olivaceus. Next base: position 67,155,343 of record CM061351.1, read on the forward strand.
TCACTAGCGTAAAAGGCTGGGAAATGCCATCTTCCACTGGCCAAGGTTTTCTAGGCTGGTGTGTACTGAGGTCAATGATGCTGTAAGGCAGGTGGTATGTGCCCTCTTGGTGCTCAGGGAAGGTCATCTAGGCCAGGCAATTTCAGCCTATACTATGAGCTATTCCTACAGACAGGGAGCCTGAAGCACACCTGGTCTCTTTGCTGAGGGGTCATGAGAAAGCCAGAAGGACATTGCTAGGGCTTACCAAAAGCTTATTTGGAAAATACTATGGGTAAGTGCTTTTGGCAAGTGCTACTTCTGGTGGGAACCATAGACTGAAAGAAGGCACAGCAGAACAGGATCCAAGGAGCTGCAGCTTCTGATAAGAAAGGTGTGTAGTGTTAAATTTTTTTAAAAAACCCTAATTACACCTTTACTAAAGAGCTTCAGTCACTGCTAGCTAATAAATGCAACCCTATCTATAGTAAAATCAAGATGTAACATCTTGAATTTTTTCTCCCACCCCAATAGTGCAATTGTCTTGAAGCCATTCTGTTTTGGATGGGAGGGATGGTTACTGTTTGGTAATGGACTAGTTTGGCTTTCAAGCTGTTTGGTTTTGCCCTTGTTTTCTAGGTTAGATAGCTGTAGCGCACACTGTGTGCAATCCACAGGACAGGCTGAAGACAGCCAATCTTGATCTTCCTGGCTGGGTGGCTCCAGTGTGTGCTGCAGGCAATCCCAAAACTATCCAGTCTGAAGCATTTTGCCCAGTGTTGGGGGAGAAAGTGAAGATAAGCTTTTTCCTACAACATTGACCCCAACTGGTAGGCCCCTTAAATAGCTTCGTTGGGTAAATCAGGCAGCCTCTTCGTTTTAATAAAGTGAGTCATGTTGCTTCACTTATATGCATGATATACAACCATTCTGTTTCAAGATTAATTGCTCTGTTAAATAATATTCATTTTTTAAAAGTTGACTGTGTTGTAGTGATTCATAAGTTAGTACAGGACAGGCTATAATAGAATCAATGGATGAAGTCAGCAGAGTTTCAGGTGTGCATGTGTGTGAATCTCGATCAAAGCAAAAGCATTAAGTCTATCTGAGGCGACTTGACAAAAAGCTTTGCACCACGGAAGATGAAGTGATTCTCTGGCTTGAGGCAGAGCCTCAATGTGATTTACTTTGATGGAGGAGGAATTGAGGATTCGCACAGCCCTACGTGAACTAGTTTCCTCATTTCCTGTCACAAAACATTGCAGTGTATGATGACCACATGCAGCCAACTGGCTTATCTCCTTTGAGAAGAAGAACTTACTGCTCCAAAAGGATTACTATAATCTCTTTCTTCCTCTAGTAACCATCTTCATAGCTGACTAGCTCACATGCTGGAAAATGAGTGCAGGTGTGGGACATGCTTTGTTGATCACAATCCCTTTTGCAGAGGAAGCTTTGAATATGTTTGACATAATCAGTGCACAGACTTTGCCCGTTCGCTTTCATAAACAGGCTGTTTTCACATCCTTTTCATAGGATCCGACAAGCGGAAAAATAATTAATGTTACCTCAGCCTAAGAGTGACCTAGCTGGGATCCAAAAAGGCAGCCTGTTGCATAAATGAACTATTTAACTGAGTGACAGAGGAAGATGACATGTATCATTTCTGCCACTGTGCATTTAAAGAAACTACAGGTTGGAAGATTAGATGCTCTTGGAGCCAAGAGGAAATTTTTATGGATGGAAAGCTATGCATGAGCTTCGTCTTTCATTATGGGGTGTGGGGGGGGGGGGGGGTGGAGCAGGTTTGTGTGATAAATACATAAAAGGCGAGGAATCTATTGCCCCCAAGATGTTATTGGACTTCATATTCCTGACAATTGGCCATTCTGGTTGCAGATCTGTTTCAAGTATAGCTTTATCACCATTCTAGATCACCCAGTGACCATGTGCAGAACAACAGTTACCATGTGCAGTACCAGAACAGAATAGGGAGAGGCCAGTCTGATCCTTGGGAGGTTCTCCTGTGCACCTTGTATTAAAAAGAATAGGAATGGGGAAGAGTGTCAAGCTGCTGTTCTTTGCAGGATGAAAGGGGAAAAACTGCAATGACAACCTTAAACAAGACATAAATGATTTACTCAAGAGTGGAGATGCATTGTGCTCAGCTGAGTTCTTCCAAATTATCTTCAAAGCATGCATTACTCCCATACAAATATTGGTTTCATGTGGTCACAACTGTAACGGAATGCAATGAAGTATCTCAGGTTATCTCTGAAGATGAGAGCAATCAGCATTTGCAGTTAGATATTCCTCGCAAGACAATGATTCCCAAGGATGGACGGTAGGGGGACAATGCATGGAAAAGATATTTCAACCAGTACTATATAGCTAAATAAATGGTGGGGAGGGGTATTTTCTGAAGCTTTAAAAATATTGTAAGACAATATGAGAATTTTTAAAGGAAAAGAGATATAGAAATCTCTAACTCTTTGCTGCCCTCTAGTGGGTGGTTCAACTTTTGCAATGCAGTTCTAGTAACCCTAGTTGTAATGAACTACAGGTAGTCCCCAGTTTAAGAATGAGTTCCGTTCCCAAGCTCTGTCCTTAAGTTGAATTTGTATATAAGCTGGAACAGTATTATTGTATAATACTGTATAAGTCGTATTGTGTAATGAACTCGAACCATTGTGATTTAACTCGAATCACTGTGTATTCAACTCAAATTTTACTACAGTAGGCTCCATTCTTAACTATGGGACGTCTGTAACCCGGGCATTTTTAACCCAGGGACTTATGGAGAAGAGCAGCTGAAGAAGGTACCATCCTGGCCACATCCTCACATTCATCCAATAACTGAACTTACAGTATATACCCAACATGGACTGCTGATGGGTTTATAGAGAAAAGAAAACATGAGGTTAACTATTTCCCATCAGAGCCAGCTCTTCCACCAAGCTAGGTAAGATGGCTACCACAGTGATTTAAACTTGTATTTTGCTACCAAGAATGGAAAGAGGTGCTTGTTTGATTCTTGACCTCATGAGTCAGTCTTATTTGTTTTTTATTTGAATATTTCACCGTAGTAAAAATATACAAAACAAAGACAAAAATAGAAAATAAAAAAGAAAGAAAGAAGAAAAAGAAAAAACATACAATTATGCCTTTTGCCCTTCTTCCTATTGATTAATTATCATCTTAAACTTTTCCCCAACCTCTTTGTCTTTTTTAATCCCCAAATCATTAATTTGATTTTTAATTCTTTCAACAAAAGGTCCATGTAAGGTTTCCAGTCTTTCAGAAACGTTGGTATTGCTTTCTCTCTGACCAAACTGGTCAGTTTTGCCATTTCTGCAAGTTCAGTTAAGTTTATGATCCAATCTTCCACTGTAGGTATCGACCTCATGAGTCAGAATTAATTGGCTTAAGAAGGAAAATATTTTGGTCCTCCATGTTCACACTGATATCAGTGGGACTTACAGAGCTTAACTGTGTGCTGTATTAGATTTGAAAAGCTTAATCAATACATTCACCAGAAAGCTGAAGTCTTACTATGAGCATCCTTGAAATGAGACATGGAGGACACCTGAAAAGGAAGAGAGAGAAGTCAAGTTTTGGTTTTGCTTGAAAGAAGCAGACTTGGGTACCAGTTCGCTTTCTTCTTGTTAAGAGTACATACTTATAAATAACATCTTGCAAAAAAAAAAAAGCACAAACTTTTTTTAAGCACCCTCTGACAATCAATTTAGTTAGACAATTAGTAGGGAAGGAAGAAAACCATATAGCTGTTGCAAATCAGCAGCAGCCGCCATTTTTCTCTTGGTCCTAACTGGATTTATGGACTCAGCTCATAAATATTTGATGTATTCATTATCAGAAGCAGAAAAGAAGTTCAGATGAACACATAGCTAAACACTGTAGTATAATATATTATAAGGGAAGCTTTCTGAAAATCTACGAAAACCTAAAGCAGTGTTTTTCAAACTTGGCAACTTTAAGACGTGTGGACTTCAACTCCCAGAATTCCCCAGCCAGCATTCTGGATGGGGAATTCTGGGAGTTGAAGTCCACACATCTTAAAGTTGCCAAGTTTGAAAAACACTGATCTAAAGGGAATTGAAGGCTGTTACAATTTGGGGGAGGCCATCAACCGTGCAATCTAGTTTTTAGGTTATCAGCCTATAGCCCAAATACAATAGGGATCAAGCAGTCACATCATCCTTTCTTCATTTCATTCCACTCTCCCAAGTATTTCGGGTGGTTCAGAGAATATCTGAGCTGGCAACTGGGAGCAGTGCCATCCTCATGGGGTGCTTTGCCCCTTAATTCTGCTTGAAAGATTTTGTCTGAAACATGTTCCTTTATAAATCCTGTCAGGGTTTTATGTGTTAGGAAATTTGCAGCTGAGGTTGCTCATTGGTGATGAAGGAAACAGCATTCTTCACATTCACTGAGGCACTTACTATGGGTTGGATATAGGCTTAGTCATGCTTAGAGCAAACACATTGAAATCAATGGGAGTTAGGCAGTCATGGCTAATTTGTCTGAGTGATTTCAGAGGTTCTGTTTTACAAACAACTACAGGCATTTTCTCCCTTGCATGTAGCCACAGCACAAATATGAATGGACAACGTTTTTTTCTTTCTGGTGTGTCCCTGTGTCTTTATTTTGTCTCCAGTTCATGGGGCAAGCAAATGACTCACAGGAGAAGTCACAATGCTTATGTTAAAATAATACTTCCTCCCTTATTCCAACCCAGTCCAAGGGCATCCTCGAGGTATATAAAAGATTTATTAAGTATGTCATATATTACAGTGATGGGAAGTCAAGGAAATGGGCTTAAAACAGAGGCAGGATAGAGATCAACAGTGGGAACAACAAAATTAATGGTGATCTTTTTCTGCTGATGGCAAAGGTGAGTGAGATGGCACTTCAACTTAGCAGTGAAGAAAGGCCCGAAGTCTGACTCCAGCCCTCTATTCCAGAACAGTTCCCTGATTAAACCAGATGCTACCAGTCATGTGATGTTTGCATTTTAACATGGACATTATTTTCTGTGCTGTTTTATTAAAACAAAATACTTCTTCAGCTTTGCTGATGCATATGCTGAACTTCTCATATTTGTTTATTTACTACATGTGTAAATTCTTTTGTCTAACCAAAACCCTATCTCACTGTTTAAAAAGCTAATCTATTATGACCTTGCCTCTTGGGAAACCTCAACCAGTAATAAGCGCAAGGAAGCAATGTAATAGGTAATATTTAATGCTTATTGCAGACTTCTTCAGATTGAGCTCTATGGACTCTAAGTGGCTTGAAAGCTCCAGTTGGGTGGTCCACAAAAGGACAGACCACATTCAAGAATATCTGTCTACCTGACTCCCCACCCCACCCCACCCCACCCCACCCCACTCTCTTTTTCCTAGTGCAAAGAATCATTGCCCTTTTTAAATAAGTTGTTCCTAAAATCCTTGACAGAGCCCATACATTTTTAATAGTAGATTTATGCTCCTGCCCTAGACCCAATTTCCCTTAGGGACATTTAGTTTCTAGTAGGAATGTAATCCCCCTTCATTCCCCTGAACAGAAGATCTGGAAGCATCAGGGATGAGAACCAGGGCCATCACTGGGTGGAGAAGAAGGTTGTCGCTCCTTTGTTCTTCCACCTCCCTCTGTCATTGCTTTGCCCTTATTGAAAGGTGAAAAGGGAGCAAGCACAATCTTGGAATCTGTGACAGACAGAGATTTTCAACACTTCTTTTGAGGAGAAAGAAGATTGACCACCGGATTTTTAAAATGTTGTTTGTGACAGTTGGAAAAATGCACAAATAAATTGAATGACTGCCTCAAGGGTTAAAAAATACATCAAAAAGGAAACCATCACTCAACTCCAATGACCTGCTGAACTAATGCCCAGCATCTAACCTCCACTCTTGAGGCAGGCCTGAACGCAGCCAGAAAATAGGCCCCACTGCCATTTTTCAGCTGCCATTGTTTGAGATCCAAGAGGTCAGCATCAGCATCTGCAACATCAGCAACATCCATCATTATGGCCCAGGGCCAGGAATATTAGAGATTAGTAAGAACATTGGATCACAAGGAGGTCAACAAATAAACCAATTTCTAACTATGGGAAACCTTGCATTACTTGGTGTGTCATTTTTACTGCTGCTGTATAGTATTTTGTCATCATCTGGGTAACAGAGGATTTGAAATTTGAGAAAAGTAAACTCACATAGAAGTTATCTGTTCTTCCAGGGTACAAATGAAGCAGGGCTAATACTGTGTTGTAAGTGTCCCCATAGATGCCACAGTAAAATAAAACATGTTCAGCTGTTTCAGTATCTCTGTTTCCACATAGGCAAACATATATCTCATTCATTCATTCATTCATTCATTCATTCATTCATTCATATGATTTGTACAGACAGCCATCTCACACAAGTGATACAAGGACTAAAAACACACCAAAAAACCCACAACATATGACCCCACTCATAGAAACACCCACACACATTGATAACAGCAGAGCTCATCAAACCACCTGACCCAAATGTCTGGGAAACAGCCAGGTCTTCTGAGCTTTTTGAAAGGCTAACAGGATTGGGGCCATCTGAATCTCTAAAGGGATGCTGTTCCACAGGGCAGGTACTGCCACTGAGAGGACACAACTCCAGGGTCCAACAAGACGGCAGTGTTAATAGAAGGGACCCAGAACATGCCCCTTTTACTAGATCTGGTGGAGAAAGCAGAAACATATGAGATCTTAGAATATGTTCATTTCAATAGTGCCGAAGGTAAAATATTATACCTAGCCCAGAAAAAAAGCTTTCCTTAACTTGGAAATGTAAATGAGAGATAATTGGCCACTTCCCAGAAGCCTTTTGCCACCCAGATCCTGCTTCCCTGTGCCAAGTTGTTGACTTCCATCTGAAATTCAATATTGTTTAATCTTTGAAGAAGTATATGTGTGGCATGATCATACCCCAGGGATCATATAAACCCTGCTGATAACCCCCTGGTCATTAATTTTTGTTCTATGACATTGTTCCAGCTTGATGGAATGTCATCAGCCAGTATTAATGGGGGTAAACCTGAGTGGAAGAATTGGAGCTTTAATCAACAATTGAAGATCAGCCTTCTCAATTTTAGGCATCCCTGTTTCTAACCTAGAAAGGGCATTAGCTACAGTTTGGGTACAGCAAACATAAACCTCAGAAATTTGGTTTGAATGACCTCAGAGCATTCTTCCCAACATAAAGACCCATAAAACTACTTGGGCCAAAGTTTTAGCTTAGAAGAGTTAAAAAGCAGCTGGTACTAGTTTGCTTCCTTTAGTAAAAAAAAAAACACTGAATGGCTGTTGCAGATCTTGATACTTTAGCCCTTTCAGCAAATACTGTGGGTTTGGATTTTTGGAAGTACCAACCTATTCCATCCACAGCAGTGTTTCTCAATCTTGGCAACTTGAAGATGTGTGGACTTCAACTCCCAGAATTCCCCAGCCAACATGCTGGCTGGGGAATTCTGGAAGTTGAAGTCCACACATCTTCAAGTTGCCAAAGCTGAGAAACACTGGTCTACATTATTTGACTGTAGAATTCATTGCCTTTCTAAGCCCTGTAGGCTTAGGAGAGTAGGAAATAAGTGGAAACAGAGATACTGCATCTTCAGCATATAGCAGTATCAAGGTCTTACGACCTGCTAATTTGGGAATGTGCCACAAAAGGAAAGGTAGGTGCTGTCTTAGGCATGGTGTTTTCTAGACCTGATCATGCCAACATGTTTTGAAGGTTTTTATACTGTGAGAAGATTATAAAATCTATCTGATACATGTCCCTGATTATTTTACTACAGGGACTATTGAAACATTTATGTATTAGCCATCCCTGCTCTGGTTAATGAACTATACAAGATGGAGAATAAGATGCTGGCATAGCCATTAGCCATCTGCAATTGGCTTGGCCTGTCTTATGAACTAGGTCTTAAGATCACAGCCCATGAAGAATCTGAGGAAGAATCGTTATACTCAAGTGATTTCATATCCTGGTTTTGGAGCATTCATGGAACATTCAAAGCACATCACATGCATTATCTGATAAGCCTTACAATATTCTTGTAAACTAGGACTACAGTTCCATTTCCACATTAAAAATGAGATCACAGGCTAAAGGAAGAGAAGCTAGTATAAGGTCACATAAGGCCAACTTAGATAACATCATGGAGGAGCAAAAAACAGCTGGGGAATTATTTTTATCAGAAGAATGGGATGGAAACAAAGATGTAATCACATTCCCCCATTCGTGCAGCTTTTTTCTGGAGGAAAAAAATGACATACAAAAATTTGAGTACAGTACAATATCAACTCTCAGGTCACTTCTGAAAAAGACATGAGATTTGAACTGGAGATTTTCCAAAACTGTGTGTGTGTGTGTGTGTGTGTGTGTGTGTGTATACATATATATATATATACACATACATACATATATACATACATACATACACACACACACACACACACACACAATGAACAACAATTATGGTGACTGAGGTTTTGTTTTGTTTTTAAGGAAATGATACAGTACACAATAATTTGATTTCAGTTAATATAATTGAGACACCTGACAAAGTTATGATTCAGGCTTATCATTTGTACCTACTAACCTCAATTAATTTTACCAGGAATAAGTGATCCAGGTCACAGTCCTTCACGTGGGCAAAATCATACCTCATTTAATGTTTAACAATTCATACACTGATTCATGATATACATGGTCAAATCAACCAATATTTTTAATATGTGGACTAATGACTATGCCTGCCCTTTTGTAATGAAAGTACAGGGTGAATTTTACTGAGAACCCAGCACATGGGGAAGTCTGATCCTTCCCTTCCCTTTACAATCTTGGCAAAACTGTCCCTCCTGTGTGGCAATTAACCTTAGGAAACTGGGAGGGGGTATGTGTCTTACGGTTAATTGCCACATGGGCAGAGGGGGATTTTCATCAAGATTGCAGGCAGGGAAGGAGAGGTCAGGCCTCCCTATGTGCTACTAGTCCTACTAAAATTCATTTTCCCCCATGCTTGGTTTTGTTCTCTTTTTTAAACTGATGGTTGTTAATTGAAGCATTAAAAGTGTTTGGCCCTAGACTTCACTGGCACAACCTGTCAGGAATAACTTCTGTACAAGCAGATCCCACCACTTTGCAGCATGAAATACGCAAGCATTTAAAGAAAAATTGGAGTAGAGGCAACTGTAATTGCAGTCGCTACACAGAGACCGCCATGACTACAGTAACAACTGTTGGATCCTACTTGTTCAGCCTCATTCACACTGAAAACATTTTTCCTGTGATTTTATATTAGGTAGGCATGGAAATTTGCTGTAAATAAATGGCTTTCTTTGCTGTACTGTGAAAGAATGGAGAAGCATTTATAAGGATACATTAGGGGGGTTTTTTTACATGATTTTCATATGGGTTATTTCTTCTTTGGCAACAAGTCTTACCAACATTGTCTCTGTATTTATCTAGATCAAAGGCTGGTCACCTCATATCCAGATGTCACAGACTAACATGTCCACAACTGCATGGTGTTGGCCTGCTGGAAAAAGTTGGTCCAAAATATTGGGAGGGAATTAAATGATTTATTTGTTGCTCAGACTCTTCCAATTTTGCCTTTAAACAATGACATTGGGTTTGTGCAGATATCTTTTCCAACTTTATTTAAGTTCTGTTAAGTAGGGTTATAGAATGGACCAGCCATTGTCGATCTGGTGTCCTTCAGATATGTTGCCCTGGCTGCAGATGATTTGGAGAAGACCAGATTTGGGGATGCTAAGTTAGATACTTTTCCAAATTGTAATACCAGGATATTGTCCTGATGACAGCTGCTTCCAGCTCAGATGTATATAGAACAACGGCCAGAAGAGACTTATTCCATCTTTAGGCAGTGGCTTTCCTGGGCCTGAGGCAGCTCCTGTTCCTTCTGCCGTCCTCTCTGTATCTTCAGTTCACCAGGTGCTAAAGGGAACCCTGGCTCCTTTTTAACTGTTTAGCCTAACAGGCTGCTCCATAAAGTGGGGGAACTCTAGAGTGGTTCTAGAGTTCATGGGGAGAACAAGTGCTGGGATGGCTGCTTGGGGTTCTGGACCTCTGCCCTAATGGAACCATTCTCTGTAGATTTATTACTGGAGCTTCTTTGACCTCTCCTATAAACGCCCAGTTAGAATTACATGCTGCTACATCCAAAGGGGCTGTTCTTATGCAACCATCAGCTACAGTAAGGCTGCAATCCTCTATATGCTTTTTCTTGGGTGTAAATTCTATGGCCATCATCTGGGTAGATATGTAAGAGTACATCAATGTTTGTGCTCAAAGAGCAACAAGGAACATACAGTGTAGCATTTCTGAATTTAAATAATATGTCCATCAACTGAATGTTTAAATGCCCATAATTTAAGAAGTAGCTTCCCTTGCATGGGCTACTTTTTGAGTTGCAGTCCAATGTCCTTCAAGAACAAATGTTTTTACATACATATTTGAGCAGACTGGTTTTTCACTAAAAGGGTGGGAGTGGCAAGAACAGTTTAAATGTAACTCCAATAATCAGTTAACAACATCCTCATCATATCAAGAACTAATTGCCCTAATTCCTTATCTGTACTTACCTATTTGGCTAGGGTAGTGACAGCTGTAGTTCAGCACACCTTTAGGAGTCCCCAATCTAGCTTGTACCCATCTCAAATACATCAGTTCCTTAGATTAGGCTGAGATGACAGAAAAAACTATCACTGGAGGTAACACTATTCACAATTTTTGTCCTTGGCCAAGAATTTAAGGCCAAACTATAGTTTAAAAAAAAAAAAACCCTGATCCTACTGTACTTTACTGAAAATAGCACCTTTGTGTGCAAATAGGATATTTGGTATGTCTTTTAGCAAGGAAGGAAGGAAGAATATCTTCAAAATAAAAATGTTTCTGTAACTTAATTAACCAAAGAAGTAATTTGATCCTTAATTCCCACACTGAAAAGGTAAATTGCTGCAGCCCAGAATTCATTTTTCCTAAAATTCTGATTGACACTAATTCAGACAGATGTAAGCTACTTTTGATACGATGCAGAGATTTGTGTGTTTGGAGATCTCAGGTTTCCATCAATTCAAGGAGAAAAAAATCCATGCACACAAAATGCCCAATCAGAATGAAAAAGGCTAACAGTGATATTTTGAGACATATATCTAGGGCAGATCGCTAAAATGCAGTGGTTGATAAAAAGATGGGGGCAGTGCAATTGTAGTTTTCATTCATTTCAATGAAATGTCCATAAGAAAAAGTCTGTATTCTATAACTATCTGCCTGCCTGCCTGCCTGCCTGCCTGCCTGCCTGCCTGCCTGCCTGCCTATCTCTCTATCTACACAAGCAGTTTCGCCAAATCCTATTTGCAAAAACAAAAACACACAACAGGGAAAGTTTAAAAATGTTTAAAAATGTAACAACTTGAAACATTTATTAATATACTACCAACGAAAAATACAAACTTTCCAAAACACATTATAAATAAGTATTATTTCATAATTTACAAATAAAGATATATAAGAATAAATTTACAGTGTGGTCTATTACAAAGTAGCACATATATAAAAAATACTCAAGGTATTTGTTCTGCTAAAAATGGAAGGTTAAAAGTATATGTCTTTGGCAGAAAGCCCTATCAAACTGATGTTTTCACAAAAATTAGTTCTTAATCCTAGCAACCAGGCAGTCACGTGTAACATGGAAATGAGTGCTCACAGGAAGATATTCCACACTCATATAATATAGCTGACCAGTTCAGAATGTAGTTCTTTTCAGAAGCCATGCTTGCTGAAAAAACATAGGCCTTCACATAGGAAATAAAACAACAACACAACACAAAAGACTTATTGGGGTAAAGAAGTTTTCTCTATGCTGAAAGTTTCTGAGATAGCAGAGGTTCAAATATTTGCTTTCCCCCACCCACATCTGAAATAATATAGTACCAAGCCAACTGTACTGAATGGCTTTACAGTCAATTCTGAGTGCACCAATTTCCGTAGAATTTATTTCCATGAAAATGTATTTAGTAATCATGACTTCAGCATGTGACAAGTGGTTTACACTGCTCTCTTGCACAAAAGTGCACAGTACTTCTGTCTGATAAACTATGACAGCAATATAGTTTTTAATCTAAGACCTGTGACTTACAGATTGAGCCCAGACCATGTTTATCAGCAACTGGGACTCAATAAATTTAAGTTTGATGCCTGGCTGAGGACTGGCCAACAGGATTTTAGTGGGTTGTCAACTGGCAGGTACGCTGTAGGATCTACTACAAGCTTCAAATAAGTTATTATCGTCAAAAAACATTCAGGGTTTTTTTTTACACTGATAAAGGGACTTCATAAAATCTCCTCCTTTTATACCACCGTGCCTGTAAACAAAGGCTCAAAAACTAACAAAAAATATGGCCAGCAAGCAATGTACTATTATTATACATTTAGTTTCAACCCTGATCTTTCTAAATCATCCCTTCCAGAGAACCCTCAATTGTCAAACGTGTGACATGCTCGCAATATGCAGAAACAGCTGAAAGTTGTACTATACAATGTTTTTCAAACAGCAAGTTTCCAAAACTTTTTCCGCTCCTGGGCCTTCCAGGTGTCCGACGCAGACTTCGTTTCAAAATGAGAAAAAGGCAGAAGACGCCCTCCAGGCTGTCTTGCTAGGCCAGGGCCACAGGCCTTATACTTCAGTGCCTTCCCGGGTGTAGATGAGGCTGTTGACCGTGAAGTTGTACAAATGGTTGTACTGTCCTGACTGGCCTCCGCTGCTAGGATGAAAAGGGCTATAGTAGGTTCCAGCTGGCCCCGAGGCTCGATGCAGCTGCTCTGCCGAAGGAGCTTCCTGGCTGAAACTGCTGCCCCTGAGTGGGCCCGTGGAGTGGCTTCGAGGCTGCCGTTCGGCAAGGCGAGCGCCGCTGCTCAGTGAGTTCATGCCACTGAAGAAGGCACTGAGGCAGCTTGGGGTCGATGAGGCAAGCCCAGGCGGAGAGCTACTCTTTGCGGTGTCCCTCAGGGAGGCCGTCGGCTCCAGGGCTGAGGAAGGACTGTCACTGCAGGGTTTCACGGGGTCTAAAGCAACGGGGGGCCCTTCCTGAGTCTTCAGAGTCCCCAAGGTGGAAACGCTGGATGCCACTCCGGAGACACTGGGATCGGAGCGCCTCTTGCGCTTGCGGCGGAAATTCCCGTTGTCAAACATTTTCTCACAGTTTGGGTCTAAGGTCCAGTAATTTCCCTTTCCTGAAGGACAAGAGAAAAGGGGTTGAAAAAAGGAATCCATGCCCGACACAAGCAGAAACCCACACTCCTAATGCCCCTTTTGTGTGATTGGATCAAAGTACTGCCCCCACAAAACAAGAAAAACCATAATCTAGAACTAGAAAAAGAGGCGGCCAATGAAGAATATGGCTACCAAGCAGATCTTTTGACTATTTACTGAGCAGAATTTTTAAAATAACGCATACTACTGAACCTTAAAAACAGATGCTTTGTATTGCAGGGGGATATTTGGGGGAAATATACAGAATGACCGTTACAACTCAATCCCTATTACAATAGCTGCAATATTTTAAAAGTGAAAAAGTAAATGTGTATGTTTTACAACTGGCTCCATACTGTGTATCTACAATATATAAAACTAAAGCCCCCTCTTATGTGAACATCGGTTAAAACCAGAAGGAACCATTTTTAGAACAAGTCCCAATGGTGACATTCTAAAGATTGGCAAAGGACAGACAGGGTGCTCCCAGGAAATGAACAATGGCTGGTTCATTTGCTGCTCTGCATGCTGGTTCCCAAGAGATTAAAGAATTTCCAACTATAGAAATTATTACACTGCCTGTATGGCCACACCCCAAATGACTTAATGATGTAACCTCCAAATATGGACCTGTGGCTTCCGTATATGGGAAGGTGTATGAGTCATAGCAATGCATAATTTGCAACTGTGCATTGCAAAGTTCAGAACTATGGATGTTCTTGGTGAATACAGGGGAGTCAAATCTAGAACGCTGGGGAAGTTCCCAAGCCATGTACACAGCCAGGCAGGAGTGGATGAGCTACAATTCAAGTTATTTCATTTATTTATATTAGAGTTTGTTGTTGTTGTTCAGTCGTTAGGTCGTAGCCCAGTATATGTTGAACATATCCAAACTAGCACAGGAAAGATATTGCATGGTTATATTCATGAAGTCACCAAGAGTTGAGACTGATGTGAAGGTAGCTGTGTGCTTTTTTTATTTCACACATTACACATTCTAGATCTGGGTAACAAAAAAGAGCTTGAACTTTTTCAAGGAGAACAGATGGAAGAGATGAGAGGCCACAATATTACTGAGGAGACGTGAAATCCTGTCATAGTTTGGGCCCACCATTCACTGAGGGTGCTCTGAATATTTTCTCCCCTCGCCGTCAAGGATGTGCTTCTCCTAGCGATCGTACCCAATTCAGTAAGAAGAAGCTTCTTCTTTAATGTTAAATAATTAACAAGATAAAAATCTTTATCATATAACAAATACTTTGATGACAGTTGCAGCAGTTCTTTTCTCAACGTTATATTCAACTTTGGATGAAAAAGCTAAATAATGTTATGCTTGTAATACTGATATCTTAAATTGTAGTTAATATTGATACAGTATTTCTTCTTCTCCATTTTCAGTACCCTGAGCTATCTAAATAATGTTAATAATCTTTAATTATGTTATATAAACATCACTGTATTGAAATAAGTGAGATGGGCAATGACAAATTTGAAATATAAATAAACAAACAAACAAACAAATAAATAAGACAATGTATCAAGATTTATAATAATATAACAAAAAGGGAGGGAAAAGAAGATGCTTCATAATGTAGGCATACCTCAACATTTAATGAGGAATTAATCCAAGTAACAGCCAGGATAATTAATCAAAGCCATGCTCGTGCCGTTCAACAGTCCTTCACATGGGTACATATGTATGCATGTACACACTCATGCTCATTGTTGATTGCAATCTCTTATACACCATGGATGCCACACTAGAGTTTTGGCCCATGCTTTTAGAAGTGCTTTGTTTTGTTTTCTGGCCAAAAAGTTTGGTACACATGCAGAAATCCATTTAAATCCACCTGAAATATACAACCTTTTATACATAACACACTTGACATTCTCCCGAATCAAATACTTTAATGCAGATTAAACCAACCAATTGCTTAATTAATGCATTTGCCTTAGGATTCTGGAACTCATCTACTGCAGCCTCTGGTTAGAGCATGTAATTTCCACACTCAGATGTTGGCCTGAAGTTGCACAAGATCAAGAGTAGGCAACCCATGGCTAGTAGGCCACAGGTGACACCAAAACCTGTCTTATTACTTTCAAAATTGCATGGAATTCCTACCCCAGATCAGTGGAAAAACAAAGAAATAAAGTTTATTTCTGGTTTAGGGAAACTTATATGACTCCCCCCCCCTTCCATAAAAATGGGGGGGAAACAACATAAAAAAGGCTCTGCCCACTTCCATGATGTGATTATATCTTCCATTTGCCCTCCAACCCATTCAAAATAAGAGGAAAAAGTATAGGCCCTGGTTATTAGAAAACTTGCCTGCTGCTGGGCAAATAGCAGCTTTGCCCTCCATATGCAAAGTACTGAAGAAGCAATCAGTTCCTTAACTCTTCCCTCACTTCCCACTTTTCTTCTGCTTAAACCTCAGGTTTACTGATCCTATGTGGGAAACTAATGGGGGGGGGGGGGGAGTTCAATGCCGCCATAAACATTCTCACGTGTGAAAGTTAAATAGTTTTTGTTGTCATTGGTTTGTGGCCTGACAGGAAAAACTACATTGCAAAGCTCCTTTGCATTACAAATGCTTCTCCTCAGCTTTCTCTCCTGTTTTAACAATGGCCTGACATTCAGAGAAGTATCCAAGTAACCTGAGCCTGACATATAAAGGTTTCATTCTCTCTACTTAAAGAGAACATAGTGGATTGGATTTTGTCAAACAGATTGTTTGTCAAACAGTTATGACGTTACTCAGCTTCATGTATGGCATTTTATGGGAAGATTAAACAACAGCATCTTCTATATACTTCCCGCTCCTTTCCTTTTCTTGCAGATACAACATTCAGAAAGCAAAGAGAGAAGAGTCATATCACTTGCAATAGGCAACAATCCTAAAATACCCCAAACATCTATATGCTACATGAAGCTAGGGGCAAGACCTGTACAGGTAAAACAAATCCTCTGCCTTAAGTTTGAAAACAACCCGCAGCGGTAAACGCAGCATTAATTCAGGTAATAGCTTTGATTATGCAAGAATGCAAATCTCCCCATAACGAAGGGTAATACTATGGAATTAGCAAATTCGCCTTTGTTTCCAACTTCTCTGATCAATCACTACCCAACAAAAAGGTCCACTACGTGTCGGGACATTAAATTCATAAGTAAATTTCAAAACAACTGCTGCTTAGGGAGATAAATATAGCCTATATTCAAGATACTTTCTCCCTCAATGAACCATTTGATAAATATGTTTAGTTTCTCAAAATTAAATGTGAGATTTTAACAACTACAACAGCCCTTTGGAAAGGCACCTAATAAGTCTCTTTTCCCACAAACTGCCTCATTCATATCCACACCCATCCCCACACCGAAAAATATGGATTGTGGAATTTCTCTGCATCAGATTCCCATTTGTAATGCTTGTTAAGCCATCTGGATGAATTCTAGCAACCACATGCTTTGTTCCAGAAGCAGGGGAAGCCCTATTTTTTATTTTTTTATCATACCAGATAATATTGAATTGGTGCTTCAAGTCTTCTTAAGGTTTGAAGCAGACATCACTTACAGATGAAGCAGAAAGTGTCGCTGGTTCTCTGAGTTCCTTAGCTTCTCTCCTTTCATGAGCTATGGAACACAGGGGTTGAGTTCACATAGCCTGCTAAACTGTGGTTGTGGTTTTGTATAGTTTTCGCTTAGTGTGTGGTATGGAACCTTTTCAAACTGTATACCCCATCCAAATATCCAGCACGTATTTCAAATACTTTTGGATACCATGAGTCTGTGCTGCCTCTACTGAACGGGATACAAGAACTTTAATGATCTAACAATTTCTGAAAGAGGCTTTTGGTTTTACTCCAAACAAATGTGAATATAAGCAAAATTTCAAGCAACATAATGTAATTAGTTTTCAGTCTTACAAGGAGGACGTTTAGCCAACAACTCAGTAAATTTCTTTTCCTTCCTATCTTTTCATCCAGACCAACTCCCAACTGAATTTCTGAGAGCCATGTCTCTCAGAACAGATCCCTAACCCCACCCCAAATATTATGGCTTTTTAAAAAGTTTTACAGGCATACCTGTCCTTTCTCTATAGGCATTCTGATTCTCCCTGCTCTGTCAGTAGCACTAGATTAGTTGTAGAATATAGGTTTTCAAATTTTCTATCCTGACTTCATCGCCTGGAACCCCTGAACAATGTGTGCTGGAAGATTCTGCCTAGGATCCAAAATTCACACACAGGGTACAGGACAGACCTGCCAGGCCTCAATGCTACTCAAGATTATGATGGTTTATTATTTCTATATAAAAGCAGTTTACTATTAAAAGATAATTAAAAGAATACAAACGGAGGGTCAAACCTAGGCATGAGGGAGAAGCCAACCACCTCTCTACCCCTTCACATCAAAAAAGATGTGTGTGTCTCATTTTTGATCAAAAGGAGCCCACAGGTAGTTAACTCTTTCCCCACTTTCTGAGGTTCTAATGATCTCTCAGCCTGGTACATTTCTCCTAGCTCGTTCCAATACTAACAGTGAGTCTAAAGAAGTAGAAGTTAATTATTGTGTCTAAAGAAATAGAAGGTAGAGAAGATGTCAAGCACAAAGCCTCTATGACTAAAAAAGAAAAAAGTAATTTCTTCATCTGATGCAGAAATAAGTCAGAAACATGGATAAGTGCAGCTGTTCCAATCACGTATAATTTAGCTGCGAGACTATGAAGTGGAATGTACACAGTGACTCTTTCCAGACACATATCACATGGGAATATTGGTCATGGAAAAGAACACCTTTCAAAGAAACTTGTATACTACTACTGAACTTCTGAAAAAGCTCCAATAAGCTTCAGAAGATCTTCAGAACCCAAAGATTCCGGCCAAATAAGGTGTGGTAGTATTGATCCACTCAGCAATTGCACAAGTATATTTTGCAAATAACAATAATGGAACATATGGGCAAGAGCAAAAGGTTAAAACCTTCTCCCCTACTCTCCATTGTCTGTAATTGACCTTACAAACTCCCATCTAAATACAAGAATAGTGTCATATCGTTTGGCCCAAATTGACTCTCACTAATAATATAGAAGCAACAGGTTAATGAGTAGAAGCCTGGGGTGGAGGAAATGCAGAGAGAGAGAGAGAGAGAGAAAGGGAGAGAGAGAGAGAGAGAGACTGTGCAAGATAAGATAGCTGTGAGAATAAAGTGGCTCTTTGAGACTCATCTTCTGTGGATGCAGCCTCACTGAAGGGAAACGGAGTAGCAACTTTTAAGAGTCTATAGACAAAGGTAGACAAAACTTTGTTCTGTGGAATCGTGGGGTTTTTTTAGGGAACATCCATGGAAAAACCTGGAGAAAAATCCACTTTTATGCTGTTCCATACCCTGGGTGGGTTGCACACAAATGATTGGAAGTGTTAAGAAAGTTGCTAATTTATACCTAATGGCAAGCTTCTTATTTTTCAGTTAAAGGACAATCAACATAATGAAGGTTGCATGTCTAGGGTGCTCCGCAAACTTTATCCCAGTAATCCTCCCTAGAAAAATTGTGACATAGGTCATACTGACGCATGGTATAGACTGTTTTTCTATCAGCCCTAAAGCTTTCACAATTAATTCCTGAGTGTCCATGCATCGATTATATTTTTCAATAGGTATTTTTTTCCATTGTGAATCTAAAATTTAAAAATGAAAACAGGCAAAAAGTAATGTTATATTCCCATAGGGATGCAGAGATGGTTCATAGGAGTCATTTCATTATTGAGAAAGAAAACGTTCAAGTTTGCATTAGATTATACATCCTTATAACTCAGTTCACACATTTAGCATCACTTAACAAACATTGCTTTCCTCCAAACACATCCAGTGCAGGTGTGTGTGAATGGGAAAATTCATGTCTGTTAGTGACATGGAGAAGAATGAGAGTGATTTTAAATATCTGGAATCAGCTTATTTGAGCTGAAAGGAAGTCCCCTTCCAAGAATGAAGTAATCTCAATTTCAGTAAACTAGAACATAACTCTAAGGCATGTATATGATCAGAGAGCTGGATACATACCACACACATATCTTGCTTCCCTACCCTTTTGATTAATACAGAATAATTCTGGATCACTTCAGCGGGCTCGAACCCTCACTTAATGGCTCCATATTGTCCCTTGGCAATCTCATACGAAGTATGCCAGGGCAACTAGGAATGTTTTAAGGAGGGTGATGCTGGCACTATTTAGCATGAGGTCATCTGAGAAGCTGTAAAAATCCAAGAAGCCTAGTCCTGTGCATACCTATTCAGAAACGTTGCCCACTAAGCTCAACTGGATTTACAGCAGAATCTACCTCGGAACAAGAATACTGAGCGATTTGATGGTCCTAAGCTAATTTAACTCAGATCCAGCAGATCTAAGGGGGCCGGTGTAAAACAGATAGGAGCGTAGCCTGAGCCGGAACCTGGAACACCTGAACGATGTTTATTTCCGACTACCTGCACCTGGGCCTGTCTTTCAGGCTCATCTTTCTAGCGTTGGGAGCTGCAGTGGCCCAGGTACTCTCGGGCGCAGACGCCCAGCCCAGCCCGGCCGACACCGCGGCCGCTCGGAAGAAAGTGGAACAGCTCCGCGTCCCCACGGGGCCGGCAATCTGCCTGACGTCGCCGTCCGCACGCACGCACGCACCCCGGCCCAAGAGAGAGGAGACACGCACCGGGATCGTCCTCGTCGCGCGGCACCTTGCGGAAGCAGTCGTTGAGGCTGAGGTTGTGGCGGATGGAGTTCTGCCAGCCGGCCTTGCTGCGCTTGTAGAAGGGGAAGTTCTCGGCCACGTACTGGTAGATGTGGCTGAGCGTCAGCTTGCGCTCGGGAGCGCTCTGGATGGCCATGGCGATGAGTGCCGAGTAAGAGTACGGCGGCCGCACCAGGCGTAGCAGCTCCTCTTGGCTAGCCAGGCTCAGCCAGCCCAGCTCCGACGTTGCGCCCGAGCCAGACGCAGGTCCGGGCGAAGCCAAGAGCTGCGTCCCCCCGACGGCCCTCGGAGGGCAGCCGTAGGGCAAGAAGGGCGCGCCCGAGCCCCCGCTGCCGCCGCCGCCGCCGCCGCCACTTTGCACGTAGGGTCCAGCGCTGCTCACGCCCCACAGGTAGCCGGCGGCTCCCGGCGGTGCCCCATAGTCGCCCAGCGCATAGGTCGTGGTGGAAGGCCTCTGCCCCGAGGGGCCCGCGGCGGCGGTGGCTGTCTGCGGGTAGACGCTGAAGGCTTCGCTGCAGTAGACGGCCATGGCGGGCTCCTCGCGGACGCCGCTGCTGCGCGACCACGGAGCCAAAGGGCTGCCGGCAGCCGTCGGGGGCGAGCGGGGAGCGGACTGCGCTGGTGGCGGCGGAGCGCTGGCGCTCATCGCCCAGTCGGCGAGGAACCTGGAGAATAGAAAGGTGCGCTCAGGTGTCCAGTCCCCGCCCAGAATTTTGCTTTCCCGAGGAGCCCCTCTCCCGCCCCTTCCCCCCCTCTCTCGCCGTGGAGCACCGAACAGAGCTGCCCAGCCTCCCTGCCCGGGCCCGGGGCTGGCTCAACCGAGGAGGAGGAAGAGGAGTGGCTCTTCGACTAGCCGGTCGGGGGTCGGCTGGAGGGGTTGGCAGCGCAGCGCCCGACCCAAGTAACCCCCCCCCCCCCCAGGCGTCCTTGTCCGCCCCTCCTTTTGTCTCATTGCCTGGAAGTCGAGGGGACCGGGCCCAAAGACGCGGTTCCTTTCTTTGGGTTGCCTTTCTGAAGTGGGAATTGGGGGAATCCCAGCTCAGGGACTTCTTTGAAATGTTAGGCTCTGTGTTTCCTCGAGGACTCCGACTGAGTTAGGACTTCCAAGGAGTAGCAGGATTGCGTCATTAACGACGGGCTTTACGGTTTAGACGCTTGCTGATCAATTGCAAAACCTCTGGAAGAGGAGGAAAGAAATGCGTACTCTTTATTTTACTCTTGTTTGTTTGTTTGTTTATTTAGGAGAAAAGATCCTGGTCTCACTACTTTATATCAATGAAGGAGTGAATAAAGAGGCTCTGGTGAGCCGTTCAGTTTGGCAAAAGTAATTTAACAAATGTATATATTAAGTTTCACATTGGAGTGATTCAAAAATGTACCTCTTTCTAGTCCCTTTTGGAAGAATGGGCTCGGAATATGATATGAAATGCGAATTGCTTTGGCAAAAGATAAAGCAAACTCATCATTCCTCCCTATCCCCCTCCTGTTATTCTTCATGTTCTGTTTTAAAAGTGCATTCCTATTCTCCCATTTTTTAAAAAATGTGAAATCTTCAAAATCAACTACAGCAGTTTTTGAGAGGGATTCTACAATTTGAAGTTCATGCACTGATTGTAAACAATTCCTTTAACAGCAGCTGATACTACTACTATTATATTATTGTGTCCTCCTCCTCCTCCTCCTCCTCCTCCTCCTCCTCCTCCTCCTTCTTCTTCTTCTTCTTCTTCTTCTTCTTCTTCTTATTATTATTATTATTATTATTATTAGCACATCTACTTTCTTGCCCTTGATTGCCAGGACTCACACTCCAGTAATGAACTTTCTTCAAGGTCTTGTCATTAACATATGAAATGAACTATGAGACGCAGTCCTGGGCATATTTACACAGAAGGACATGGTTCTGCTGACTGCAGTAAGATTTCTTCTAAAGTAACGAAGTATTCCACTTTTCACAAAATGGAAAACAATATAACAAAATCTTATAAAGGAATAAACACATGAACAATACAGTTTTATATCACTTTTAAATGATGATGATGATGATGATGATATTCCCTTGGCTGAATCACCAAGATATGCACACCTGTATGTATTAAATTGGTTCTCCCTGTCTTTAGTTACTGGAGGTGATAGATTGTAGTCAGAAGATGTGCAAAAGGAAGCATTTGAAAATAAAACCAAACTCTGTGTGATTAGATTGTACTGAATCAGAAACAAAAAAGGTTTATTTTAAATTTAATTTAAAATGTAAGCAATCGTTTTAATGTTCCTTGCTTGCTAAATGTTTAGGAGCCATTCAGAACATAGTTCACTCTGGAATCTCTGTTAAAATGTTTATTGTATAATACATATCTTAGTTTTCGGCATCTCAACATTACACTTGCTTTTGCTGCACAGATAAACATTGCTGCTGGATATTATTATAAGCCTTTTCTTACCTCATTACATGTCAGTAAATTGTAGTGGGACTTATTTGGAAGAAGTGATGATGAACAGCTTACGCGTTAATTTGGAAGCACACTTTATCATTTAGGTGAAATAAATTTCTACTTCTATGATTTTTGGCACAAATTCTCAACACATGATCCAGTCAAAATTATGCCATTACACTGGTTTTAAATTGTGATGACTCAAAAGCCTTTGGGCTAACACTATTGTAGCATTGCCACTGTCTCCCCTGACTGTTGGGGAACTGATCACTTTGGAGGAAGTTAGATTTTTTGCAACTGAAATGACTTTTCTTTCATGGACCCCCCCCCCCCCGTGTGTGTGTGTGTGTGTGTGTGTGTGTGTATTCCAGCACTGAAATGCAGGCAAAACTGGCAGAATAAGATTTTTCAAAGCTGCCTGGGAAATCTTGTGAATATCGATTTGGAAGCTACTTCTTTAGAGATCCGAAAAGAGAAATCGCACCTTGAGGGAACGGTACGCATACTTCATTCCTGCAGTTCTAAGATGGTTATTTTTAGGGAATATTACTCTGTCATAAAAGGACTTTCATTTGAACAGCTGACTTTAACGTCTACAATCAAGTTTGTGGACAGTCTCTTTATAAACGTGGCTTGCTTACGCGGAAAGCAATTTCTATTTAACCGGCTGGTTTCCAGTTAAAAACGGGAACTCCGTGCGTGTTATACTGGTGAATGGAATTGTGAGCATCTTCCGAGCAGCAGAAGGAAGGAAAGCGCGAACACGGGTCGGGACCAACGGAGCCCACGCGCGAGAGACCCACGTGTCACACGCTCTTTCGCTACTTTTATTCGTTTCCGTGACAAGCATTACCACTTCCAAGTCGCCGCCATCCTCGTTTGAATTTCAAGTATTATCTCCTGGAACATCTTCCTTCGATGTCCCTTTAGAGTCGGTAAATAAAAAAAAAAAAAAACTTCGCATATACTAAGTATTTGTCCTAAGAAGGATCAGGATCAGGAAATAAATTAAGGGCGCTTTAGAGCGCGGTCCCAAAGCAAGGAGCCGCTTTCTGCGCACCTGCAGCGTCCGAGAACGTCGCTGGTGGGAATCGCCCGAGGCAGCCGGAGCGCTCGGGCAGGACTTTTGCCAGCCGGGCGGAAAGCGGGGACAGAAAGCCCCTGGCCGCGCTGCCTTCTGTCGCTCTGTTTCGGCAAATGGGCTCCGCGCCGGTTCCCGTTTCGGCATTCATGCTGAGCCGCCTGGAGGCATTTTTCGGGCATTGCAGGGAGGGCAGAATGAGACCAAGAGCAGAAAAGACCGAAATGAGCGGTGCCTTTCGAAGTTCGAAATCTGTATTGTGTGTGCACGCGCGCATCTGCAGAGCAAACGGGGATAAGCACACTCTGTTCACATACGACATGCTTGCCAACCAAAACTGTTCCAGGGAACACCAGAGGCTGGGCTACCTGGTGCACCCTGGCCTTGTGCAGCCTTCCATAAACTTATGTGATCAGCTCAACCCTGAATTTATTGGTGGTGGTGATGGGCCTCTAATGGCCTATTCCTAAACATTTATAATGACAAAATTGGAGCTGAGATAAGAACATGCATATGTAAATGAGCCCTTATTGATACTGATTACATATTTGTAAGTCCAAGTTTTCCCTGCAGTTTCTTTTATGTTTTATATTTTGCGGTGTGTTTTTAAAACATCTTAGTTGTATGTATCATAAAACAGGGATGTTCATCAGCTGAACATGAAATGCATGCAGGCTGATTCAGATTTATGAAATTGGTTGCTTGTTTTCTTGACAAGAACTAATAAGGACTAGAGAAAGACTACTTTAATTGCACAATTTTGGAGTCCTTGGGGTTCTCTGAGCTTGGCTGTTTTCTTGCAAACATTTCATTACCCAGCTAGGTAACATCTTCAGTGCTAGAATAGAATGGAGTTTGCTCTCTATTTATATACAGTGGCTTGCCTTGCCTGTGCTGATGGTTCCCCCACCCCACCCCACCAGTAGTTCCTTGATTAGGGTATTGTTTACTGCTTGACTATACATAAATCTGGTGATAGTCTTGGTGTTAATCTCTGCTTGTCTGGGTGATGATTGCTGGCGAGGAGATGTTCTGATGTTTTTCCTTTTTATTGTCTCTTTTGAATAATGTGTAGATGTTGTTTATCTCTGTGTGCCTGTTGATGGCTGCCTTGTCAGAATAACAAGCTTCCAGGAATTCCCTCGCATTTTTGGACTTAGCTTGGTCTAAGATGCTGACAGTTTCCCAGTTGAAACTATGGTTAAGTCTGTCCACGTGTTGTGAGATTAAGGAGTTTTCATCGTGTCTTCTGACCACTAGCTGGTGTTCATGGATGCACTCTGCAAGCCTTCTGCCTGTCTGTCCTACATAGTGGTTGTTACAGTCCTTACACTGCATGTTGTAGATGACTCCTGTTTTTTCTTCTTGGGCTACTGGGTCTTTTGGTTTGCTAAGGTGTTTTGGAGGGCTTTAGTTGGTTTGTGTACTACAGAGATGCCATGTGGTTGTAATAGTCTGTTGGTAGTTTCTGAGATGTTTCTGATGTATGGCAGTATTATCCTTTTCATAGCTTGTGTTGGTTGTGTTATACTAGGCTGAGTGGTCAGGCACTTTTTGATAAAGTTGCGTGGATATCCATTTTGTTGGAAGATGTTGTATAGGTGGTCTGTTTCCTTTTTCTGCTGTTCAGGGTTGCTGCAGGGTGTTTGCGCTCGTTTGAATAATGTTCTTTCACAGCTTCTCTTGTGGGAGGTTGGGTTGTTACTTTGGTAATGGAGTACTTGGTTAGTGTGGGTTGTTTTCCAATAATTTGCTGTTGTTTCCTCTGCTGATGAGGATATCCAGGAAGGGTAGCATGTTGTTGTTTTCTTCCTCTCTGATGAATTTTATTCCTTTGAAGATGTTGTTGATAGTTTCATGTGTCTTCTCAACTTGTTCCTTTTTTATTATAACAAAGGTGTCATCTACATACCGGATCCATACTTTTGGTTGTATGCATGGAAGTCCTGTAGTTTCTTGGTGTTGCATTACAATCTCTGCTATGAGGCCTGAGCGTGGTGATCCCATGGGTGTGCCTCTGATTTGTTGGTATATTTGTCCATCAAACTGAAAATAGGTAGTGAGGCAGAGGTTGATGAGGTCCATGATTCTGGGTATTTCAATCTTGGTGTATTTGTTTAGGTTGGGTGTGTTGTGTAGAACTGCTGATATGGATTCTTTTGCTAGTTCTGGGTTTATGGATGTAAAGAATGCTGTGACATCAAATGAGACCATAATTTCATCTATGTGTACATCTTTGATTTTCTGCAGGCACTGTAGTGAGGAGTTGATAGAATATTCACTCCTCTCTGTGAGATGTCCAAGTTTTTCTGTCAGTTCTTTCGCTATGTTGTATGTTGGAGTCCCCGGT
Organism: Liasis olivaceus; assembly: GCA_030867105.1. Lineage (NCBI taxonomy): Eukaryota > Metazoa > Chordata > Lepidosauria > Squamata > Pythonidae > Liasis > Liasis olivaceus. The sequence continues at coordinate 67,181,257 of CM061351.1, forward strand.
AAAGATATAATTGGCCAGAGAGGTATGTCGGGCTTGTGTATTTTTGGTCATCCATAGAAACGTGGGAGGATGGGTCCACTGCTTTTCATCTGCCACTGTTCTTCTTTTGTGATCTGGCCTTTCTTGGTTAGGTTGTTAAGGGTTCTCTTGATTAGGTTGTCTAGTTTCTGTATTGGGTTGGTGTTAACTGGGTAGGTTTCTTTGTCCTCTAATAATTTTTTGGCTTTTTGCAAGTATTGTGATTTATCCATGATAACTATGGTTCAGTCTTTGTCTGCTGGGAGGATGATGATGGTTTGGTCCTTCCTTAGGCTTTTGAGGGCTGCTCTGTCCTCTGCTTTGAGTTGGTGCTGATACTGTGTTCTTCTGATCTGTGGTATGATTGTCTGCCTTATGTATTCTTGGGTCTCTGTGTTAAGTCCTTTGGTTTAAATGCTGCTTCTAAGGCTGCACAGAATTCTAGCTGATTAGCATTGTCCATGTTATAGTTGAGGCCTTTCTGGAGGATACTGTGTTCTGCAGTGGATAGTGGTCAGCTGGACATGTTGATTACCCATTCTGGTTCAGGTGCCTCTTTGTTTCTGGGGTTTAGTTTGAGCAGCTTAGTTTGAAGTTTTGTTTTTCTTTTCTCAGCTTGTCTTAGGGATGTGGTCTTGATGGTGGTTGCCAGTATATTTGTGTGCTCTGGGGTCATGGTTTGTTCCAGTTGCTCCTTGAGGTTGTCTATGGTATGCTGGTATTATCTTATCTTAGTAATCTTTAGAGCAACCTGAAAGGAGGGACTGAAAGACCACACATTCTCTAAGGAGGGTTTGTGCATTTGGAGCAGTGGTATGATTTGAAACTGAATTACTTATATCATATGGAGGCTAAATAGATAGCCAGTGACCACAAATTGTGATCTAATCACTATCCATTTTTCTTCCACCGTAACATACACAGACCCTGCAATGCAGGCTTGGAAATGAGCCTTTAACAGTACAGGTGGTCCTCCTTTAGTGACCACAATTAGGACCAGCAACTCAGTAGTTAAGCAAAGTGGTCACTAAGTGAAACCATGACTGTGCTTATTATCTTACTTCAGCTTTCCTTTGCTTTACAGACTTGAGAAGGTCATAAATGCAAGGATTGGTTGCAAAGTTATTTTTTCATCACTGTCATAACTGCAAACAGCCACTAAATGAGGCAGTTGCTAAATGAGGTCTACCTATAACTTTTTTCTAGGCTGCCATTCTTTCATAGCATTTGGGGGCTCTTGGTTCCTAAAATGTGGCCAATGTTTTTACTGTGTCTATAGCTTTATAGACTAGGGGTGATAGGGATTGTATTCCAATAAATTCAGAGGTTTAGTTCAGAGACTGATACAAAGCCATCTTAAACAACTGTTAATACAACTCTGCATTGACTAAGGGTTCCAGTCTTTGAGCGAGCAGAAAAGTATGTCACCATAATTTGCCCTGTTCCAATGGCTGAGACTGTGCTCTAGCCGCAGTGATAAGGCTGGTGCCTGTCCTTATAGTTTATTGCAGGACAAGAAGTTAAGAGTAGTAACTCCCCATCTTTCCAGCATTACTTGCCTTGGTAAGAAAAGCAGCCACCAGTAACTGTGCTTAGTATGTGGTAGGGTGAGCTAAAGTGACAGTGGGTAGGTGTCTGGGATGGAGGCATTAGCTATCTCTTGCCCAACTATCAGGGTGCCAGTGCCAGGGATTTGCTATTAGGGCTATTTTTGGACATGGGTTTCATGATCTTCTTGAAGACCACCATTTGTATCCAAAGATGCCCAGCTTATAGGTTGATAGAGCAGATGAAGGGTTATGAGAAGCATCAGGTGATCTCCCTCCCACTGCAATCAATGCCCCTCTACTACATCTGAGACCTGTTAATTAGGCTAAAAGGGTGAATAGACAGAACTTTTGCAAAATTTCACCCTATCTCCCAAATCCATAGGTACACAAGGAAATGTCAATGCTGGCAATGAGTGGCTATAGCTAGCAGCACCCAGAAGCAACCCATGGAGTAAGCACAATAGTGCTGAAGTAAGCAAACAGAGCCTTCTCCAAAGTAATAACAAGAGTAAAAAATATGGCCCCATGAAACCTTTTGTTGGCAGAAACAACAGAAACAAGTAATACACTTAATGATGACAGTATCAGCAACACACAGCTGGCGGAAGTGAGCTCTGTTTCCTGGTTTAAATCAACTAGAGCACAAATCCATTTTTGTAATTCTAGTGCTCTTTCAAAAGACTATTAAGCAAAAATACTCCCAGAAGACCACTAAACCTGGGCATATAAGAAGTCCATGTGGGGATCCAGGTGTCCATCTGAGCTTACAGCCCAAGCCAAAATGCCCATGGAGAGCAGTGCCCCACAACTGGACAGGATATAGCAGCCTAAAATGGCCAATGGGAGCTGAGCAGATGGCTGTGAGGTCTCATGGATCTTTGTACAACAAGCCCTATCTTTGAGGATGGGGAAATTCTACTTTAAAACTGGACCAACTAAAGACAAAATTGGGCTGCCTTCATGGTGGGCTGGGGATGAGACAAAGGTCATGTCATGAGGACATGTCCTTTAAAAATGGTTAGTGAGGCATCCTTGTGCCACAGTTAGCATGACACTTAGAAGAGCCCTAGGTGGCCATGGTTTCCAAGAAACAAGCCATTGGTGATAGGTGGAGATAGCACAGAACAGAGAAGTTATACTTACAGCTTCTGATGCTAAAGATTGGGAGTGATTCTTTAATATTAAAGGTTGAAAGCTAACATTAAATAAAAAGTAAATGGTCTCACTGATGGTATAAAAGAGGGCATGAGATAAAACAATTAAGTAATATATTAAAAAAAAAACCCTTTCCATATGAATTTCCCAGAAATGAAGTCAGTGCTTCATTTGTTTCTCTCTGTAAGGTTCCTTCTTTTTAATTAAATGCTGAAATATCCTACTACTATCCCTTAAGAGAAGACCACAACCCAGTATCTCCAGGTCGGGTGAAATAGAAGCAAATCCCTTAATCTGTTAAAATTGATATTTTCTGGAAGATCAAACAGTGGGCTTCCCAGCTAAACCAGAATTTAGGCCATTCTATAATTGAAAACTTTGCAACTGTCTCTTCACCTTAAGCACTCAAATAGTTCATATCAGCTGATCATGATCAGTGATATCCTAATTGGTTCTTTTCTGAGGAGCGAGCATCTCCAAAAGAGAAGATTAGTTGGAGAGATTGTCTTGACAAAGATGGTACGCCCAAAGAGCTGTTCCTCTCCAGTTTCACCCGGAGCTTGTTATCCTTAATGAAACTGAGCACTTACAGAATATGCTGCTTGTCCCCTTAGGATGACCACTTCTATTGCCAAAGGGTGGGCATGTGGAATGCATGTCTCTATGCATGAGTGTGTCTGAGAGAATTCTGTGCAAGAATTGTTTTTACTTAATTAGCTCTTTTTCCACTGCCCCCACCCCCAATCTGTGAGCATAAATTAAGTAGGTGACTCTGTCTCCCTTTCCAGTTACAGTTCTGAGTCAATGCATTCATATAATCTTGGATAGGAGTTAAGCACTGGAACCCACCTTGCAGGAAGGATGAATGCTCTCACTCCCAAGTAATTTGCAAATGAAGTTTGTGTGACGTCTTGCATCTACAGTAGTAGAACTTGGCAGTAAGGCATTTGCAGTAGGGAAAGGGAGGATAGGAGACATGGCCCACCATCTGGCCCACTCTTTTTCTAAAGTGATTTGAGAATAACATTGTTTGTTTGTCAAGGATTTGGTTCTCTCTCTCTCTCTCTCTCTCCATATATATATGAGTGATACAATTAGATTGATAGGTAGTGTTTCATAGTGGGATTCTAGTGATGCCTACTTGTTCCTATCCTTCTCTTCTTAGGGTTAGATATTCCAATGTGATTTTGCAGCTAAATTTCTAGACTTCAACAGGTCTCAGAATAAAGAATCAAATCAGAAATTGATGCCAAAAGCAGTTGGATGTTAGGCTTTCTTAGAGAAGAACTTTTGGAGGGTCCTTGCTGCTTTGAAGTTCTGGCAGCAAATGAAAGGCACAAAGTGAGGAGGGTGTGTGTTTTAGAAGGAATAAATGGAACTATGGAAATAATTTAATTCTTCAGTAGCTACATTAGAGCCTGGAAGGACAACTGAAAACATTTGTCTACCTTGCTTTAAGCTTTTCCAATCTAGTTGTAACATAAAGGAGAATTTTCAATATTTTATATGTTAGTATTGCCTACACTTTTTAAAATCCTGCCTTTATTATTTTTATAAAAGACTCAAGGTGGCGAACATGCCTAACACTCCTTCCTCCTCCTATTTGCCCCACAACAACAACACTGTGAATTGAGTTGGGCTGAGAGAGAGTGACCAGCCCAAAGTCACCCAGCCGGCTTTCATGCCTAAGGTGGGGCTAGAACTCGCATTCTCTTGCTTTCTAGCCTGGTGCCTTAACCACATTCATCAAGATTTGCTACAGATAGTAATATTGTTTCAGCCAATATCCATGCATCTCCAAGAGGAACGACCACCATGTAGGTCTGTCTCACCAAACAAGTTGTACCAAACAAATTACTTGCATGGAAATAGCCACTGTGATCTCTGGTAGCCATCACAGTATTTATTGTTCTGATATATAGCTGTTATTGTTACTCCAGAGCAGGAAATGAAGTCTCTAACTCTCAAGCTCAGAAATATCCCATAGTTTAGCCAGCATGCTGGCTGGGGAATTCTGGGAGTTGAAGTCCACACATCTTCAAGTTGCCAAGGCTGGGAAACACTGATTTAGATAGTCAATACAGTCCATCACCTAATCTGAAACTGGAGTAGAATTTTTATTCCCCTGGTGGTGGCAGTGGTTCAGGAAACAAGACTGGGGCTTGGCTTATGGAGTCTGCAGTCCAAGCCTGTTTTAAAAGTAACAGGAATGTCCTATGTGGCTAGAATAATTTAAAGTGGCTTTGTGTTGCCTACAGTAACAAACAACCATAACCAAGCCAAATAAAAACCACTTGGCCTCAGCCTTAATTTGGGCATAACTTGAAGGCAGTGAAGAAAATAGGGAAAGCTTAACCTAAAAGCGAGAGCTTGCTGGATGGGCATCCACATCCAAGTTTTGAATGCTCACAGTCTGCTAATCCTACTCATATACCTGATAAGTGAGGAATACTTCTTAATGTTGACTTGGTAAGGACCATCTTCTCTGTTAAGGTGCTGTCACTTGAGGGCTCCAAGGACCCTTTTTCATTCACAAAAAGGCACCCCCAGTTCCTTGTCTTTCTGCCCGTCAGCCAGTGTGTCCAATTCTTCTCCTTCTAAATGTTTCCGCAACTATCCCACCAAAACTCTAAAGCAACCAGTGAGGTTAGGTTTCTTCTTTTGCCCGAACCTTTCAGCTGTAATAACTTTGAATCTAATCCTGATGCATAACTCCTTACTTGGCCTGCTCCTTTCCTCACCTGTTGACAGGTAGTTTTTGGCAAGTTACCTTTGATTTAGCTGTAACAACATCCCAGTACTTAAAAAGGTTCTTGGCCTATAATCCTTTCAGAAGCCCCTATCAGTTTGTAGGGTAACTAGAGAAGGGTTTCTTCCTTCCCCCATGATGTCTTTTCTTGCTCACCCAACAAATAAAGCTCAGATTAGCAATCACAGCATCTCTTCCCTCTGAAAACATGGTAATTTCTTTGAACCAAATTTCCTGCAAGGATAGCCTGACATGCCGCTTTATCTGACAGCTTGCTAGGCCTTTTATTTGAAAAGATGATGGCAAAAATGTGCTACTCTGAAATAAATTTGCATTTGCTTTACACAATATTAACTGATTTAAAAAGTGACAGATTTCTAGAGATTAAGCTCTAGAATTGACAAACACTGAGAAAGGCAAATAGAATTTCAGGCTCTGGCATAGGAACCCCTAGCAAATTTGTTCAAACAATTCAAGGTAATTGTGTTATATTTACCTCAACATCAATGCCACTAGTCTTGCCATCCAGTCAAGGGACATATTCAGAAGACCACCTAGTCTTGTTTTAGAAGGTGAAGCTCATTGATGGAAGCCCAAAATATCAGAAAGAATATGGTCTATTATTGTTGATGTTATTGTTTTTTTTTTATTATTATTATTATTATTATTATTATTATTATTATTATTATTATTATTTTATTTAAATTTATTGGCCATCCAACTCCAATGGATTCTGGACTACTTTATGAACAGTATGTATATATGCATGTATGATTAGTTGCTTTATAAAACATAGTTCTCTATCAGTTCTGCTTGTTCAACTCTTTATTCTTTGTGATGTTTTAACATCTATCCAGACAATCATGAAAGCCTCATTACAATAAGGGCCATTCCATACAGTCTTGAAGAAGTGGTTATGAAGATTTCTAGGATCCACAGAATTTCAGCAACTTGGTCACAGAAATTGAGAAGGTGCTGCATAAAAACACAAAGCACCCTATGGTGAGACCAATTATACAGATCCTATTTTAGTCTGCATTTGGATCTAGTTTAGCAGAAAACAAATGTTGATATTTAACATCTAGATACTTTCAGGAATACAATAATATGATAGAATTGGACTAAGGTACAGGTTCACAAATCCCAACTCCATAATTAAATTAACTGAGTAACTTTGGGCCAGTTATTATTTCTGAGGCTCTTAACTTTATGTGATGACAAAATGGGAGGGGAATATGACATACATCAGCTTGAGCTCCTAGAGGAAACATGGGATACAAATGCAATAAATAAAATTGGTCTTGGGTTGTCTGGTTCAGAATGAAAGCTCTGTGATTTGGTGGTTTTGTTGCTAACTGGAAGGTGGCATTAAGGGAGTTCTGTTCAGGGACTGTCATTGCTATACAGTTCCACAAGATTTTATCCTGGCCCCATATTTTAAATTTTTACATGAAACCACTTAGTAAGGTCATCCAGGGACTTGATATCTGTTTGCTTGTTTATAGTTTAAAAAGATTCCCAAATTACACACCAGTCCCAGCTTGGATGAGCATGAAATTGAGCAAACTCAGGGAGGCAGTGAACGATAGGAAGGCCTGGCGCAATATGGTTCATGGGGTCACGAAGAGTCGGACACGACTTAACGACTGAATGACAACAACCCAGCTTGAAAGTGCAGAGTCTAGCACAATGGGGGCACTGGAAGTCCATTGTTGTAGTAACTGTGGGTGTTATTCTGTGAGTGGCAGCTATCAGTTTTTGGTGGTGCCTGTCTTCAAAGGTGGTGGAGGCTTCATAGCACAGGGCTCACCAGCAGGTTCTGTCAGCAACCACAGCTTCTAGTTCCCTTGGCTGGATGTCACAGTAGTGTAGGGTTTCTTTCATAGCACCTTTGTAGCACTTGCGTGGTCGACCTTGAGGTCTCTTCCCAGATTCCGGTACACTATAGAGCAACTGGCGAGGCATGCAGTGGTCATCCATTCTAATGACGTGTCCCACCCACTGCATCTTGGCTGTGATAATCAGGAACTCAAGGCTGGTGGACTCTGCGTGATCCAAGACCTCCAGGTTGGAGATACGGTCTTGCTAATGAATGCCGAGGATGGAGCAAAGAGCACACATGTGAAATTTCTCCAGTTGTTTGATGTGTCCTTGGTGCAGAGTCCAGGACTTACATCCATATAGGAGAGAAAGGATAACCACAGCTCTGTAGACTTTCAGCTTTGTGGAGATACGGATGTTGTGTTGATTGAGCACTCTAGTACATAGCTGCCCAAGTGCCTGGCTGGCCTTGCAGATCCTGGAGTCCATTTCTTTGTCCAAAGACCCATTGCTCAAGATGATGCTTCCTGAGTATTTGAAGCTGTTTACATTTGTTAACTGGGAGTCGTCAGCAGTGATTTTTGGTTCTATGGGGTTGGTGTTTGGCATGAGCTGGTAAAGTACTTCAGTCTTGTTCAGGCTGATAGTCAGGCCAAAGAGCATAGCAGCATCTGAGAATTTGTTTAGCATCAACTGTACAGTAGATCACTGTCTTCGTGTGCCAAGAACACACAGTCATCAGCAAAGAGGGTTTCTTGGATAACTGTATGGAGGCACTTCGCCCATGCACTCAAGCAGTGAAGGTCAAAGAGAGAACTGTCCAATTAGTACCAGATGTACACTTTCTCCTTCAGACCCTGGACAGCACATGACAACATGCAAGTGAAGAACAGATTGAACAGGACTGGGGCTAGCAAACAACCTTATTTTACCCCATTGGAAATGGCAAATGCAGCTGATGTATCACCGTTGTAAAGAACCTGTTCTGTCATTCCATCGTGGAGTAGCCGAATCAACTTCACAAATTTCCTTGGGCATCCATAATGTCTCAGGACGATCCAGAGAACCTCCTTGTTTACAGTGTCAAATGCCTTTGCCAGGCCAATGAAGACAGAGCAAAGAGGTTTGTTCTGCTTGATGCACTTCTCCTGGACTTGCTTCATGGCAAATATCATGTCTGCTGTACTCCATTCTGGCCAAAAGCCACACTGCACCTCTGGGAGGTTCCTTTCCAAGACAGTGAGAAGTCTCTTCAGGAGAATGCGGGCAAAGATCTTGCCTGCAATGGATAGCAGTGAGATACCCTTATAGTTTTCATAGTCTGATTTGCTTCCTTATTTTTGTAGAGAGCCACAATGAAGGCATCATGGAAGTCATGAGGCATCAGTTAAGTCAGTTAAGTATTGATAGCTGTTAAGAGCCTGTGAAATATTTTTAAAATTAAAAGAGACCTTTAAGAAATTATCCGCTTTCTGGACCTCTCAAACAAAAGACAAAAAGCCCACAATATTACACATTTGGTAAATTAAAACAAATCAAGAAATTTAGAAAATATAAATAGAGCACCATTGTAATGGTTCAGATGTTGGACTGAGAACAAGAAGACCTAGTTTTACTTCCCTATTCTACCATGGTGCTCTGTAGATGACTTTGAGGCAGTCTCTATTTCAGATGAGAGGACATATTTATGTGTGCCATCTTGAGTTGACAACAAAGGCCCTGGGATAATTGACAAATGCTTAGGTGTATTTGTCAACATTTGCTAAACATCCATTATTGTGCTTGGGGTGTTCTTTTATAATGACTTCACTGTAACTTCCTCTCCCACTGTATGCCTCTTGTCATGAATCTCATATTGTGGGACCAGAAACCTAATTTGGATAATTCTGGGATAAACCAGCACAAAGCATTTAGTGCACAGTCAGTTGGCAAGCAGATGGTCAGGGTCATTTCCACAGTTAAGGCAAAAGGTCCTGATATCCATAGTGAGGTTCAAAGAATGAGGCAGGACAATACTGTAAATTTCTGGCAAAGCTCAAGTGATTTCAGTAGCCACAACAAAGATTAGATCCAAAGCACAGAAAAGTCTAGATCAAGCTGTCACAGATACTTTTTTCAGCTTCTAGTGGAAGCTCCTTGCTTCCACTCAGTCACAACTGGTGCTGTCAAACCAAATAGCTGCTGAGGTAGCCTGGCATTTCTCTGCTCCCCCACCTTTTGGCTCTCAATGTAGCGATCCCCTCGTGGACTCAAAAGCTGTATTACTGTGTCATCTTCAGAACTGCAGAATCGGGGTCCAAGAAACCCTTTCTGTTAAGCTAAGCCTTGGCTCCTCAGGCTTTATCCAGCTCTTGCTCCTCCTCTCCTACCCCTTCAGATGAGGACCTGTCTTAGGGAGCCATGAGATCCCTGGACCCATTTGCCAAAGTCTTTTAGGCTTTGAGCCTGTAAGTCTAATATGGTGAGGTGATATTTTCTAATACATATATAATGAGCAGATTCCGGAAGTACCACAAAGAATAAATTCAGGAACTCAGGTTTGTAGGATTCACTGTTGAGTTTATTCTTAAATGTGTGGACTGAAATCCGTATGATTTGAGCCTTGGTTAAAATCTTGTTGGTAGTCTAGACCCGCTAGTGAATGGGGATACCTGGCATGATTAACAGTACGTACAAAATTGTCTTGCAATTATATTTGATCACAAACTACTTTTGAGTCATCAGTGTAACATGGCTATCAAAAAGGCAAATGCAATGTTAGGCTGCATCAATACAGCTACTGTTTCCAATCATGGCAAGTCATATTTTGATTCTTTTTTGTGTTAGTAATATTATGTCAAGTTCTGTACCATACTTTAAGAAGGATTCAGACAAGCTGAACTATGATCATTGAATGGCTATGAAGAAAAAGAGTGGACTATAAACTAAGCCCTCTGAGAGAGATTGAGGGAACTGAATATGTTTAGTCTTGGGGGGAAAAAGGGTAAACAAGGGGAGATATTACAATGCTCTTTAAATAACTGAAGAGGTATCACACAGAAAAAGATCATGATTTGTTTTCTACCATCCCAGAGGACAGGACAAGGAATAACGACCTTCAGTTACAGGAAGACAAAAGTTCAGCTGACTGTTAGGAATAGGTTCTAAGGGTAAGCACCATTTCTGAGGAGATATTGGATTCCCATCCTCTTCATCACTTGGCCACTGATGGTGTACAAGCAGAGGCTGGACATCTATCTGTTGGGAATGCTTCACAGGTCTTAAAAGTTGGAGTTGATCCAGTTAGGGGACCACTTCTTTAAAAGGACTAGCCAGTGTCCTTTTCATGGAGAACTTGGGAAGGCAAAATTATATGGCTGAATAAGCTGGGCAACAGAGGAACAAAAGCCACAGGGACTCAGAGTAATTGATTCAGAACATATACATTGTATGTGCTTTATTCACCTGTGCCTGAATCCGAGGGAAGTAAATATAATAGCAGAAAATAGAGATTCTACCAAAACACATATAAGCTTTTTTAAAACAAACCACTAAGAGTCTCTGCGGTCTCATTCTTTTGGTATTTCATTTGAGAAGCTGCAAGTTCTTCTGTTTTGTTTTCTTTGTGCTAGTTGACGAAAGCACTTAAGCCTCCAGCCACATAACACCGATATCCATTTCTTCTCTCCACCTATCCTTTGACCCCCCCCCCCCTTTGTGTTTTGTCTATTAAGCCATTCTAGAAATGACTGCCTAATATACAGGCGAAGTTTGTTCCTTAGAATTTTGGAATTCTCAGATTTTTTTTAAACTGATCTCTCTTAATGTTTGAGCTCACTTTTGTTAGCCAAAGCAGCTAACAAAATTAAAATTGACATCTCAAGGTGCGCCAGGGATAAAACAAAGGGAGAAAAACAAAGGGAAACTAAAGATATAATGTAAAGGGCAATCTTACTTTGTGTTTTATTTCAAAAGCTTTCTAGAGTTGACAGGAGATCACATCTCTGAACCTTCCTCACCCCAAAAGTTAACTGTGTCAGAATGGATGTATCAAGTCTTCTGAAAGTTAAAGCCATGGATACTTGATACAAAGATGCATTGCTTCACAGAGGTATGTTTACTTTAGGCTGAGTGACAGGAAACCTTTTAAAAGACAGTCTTCTTCCTCTGACCGAATGATGAGGAAAGAGATGCTATTAATAGCAGTCCTGCATGTATATCTGGTTTAAGTATATATTTATGTTAGCTTTGCAAGCAATCATAAATAGCACATTTAATGAAAGCCACAAACATTAAGCATACTGTAACAAAATACACACACACACACACACACACACACACATATATACACATACACGTATTTATAAGCAATAAAGAGCATATGCCTCCGATTAATATATTAGGCCACCCAGTGAAATGATTCGTCATTTATTGACATTTGATGAAAGATTCTGTTCTGCTTTGTATGCATATTTGTTATTCAGCCTGAACCCTCATGATGAAATGGAGATAAATAAACAAATAACTTCCACATAATAATATGAAATGGAAAGCTGCAAACATAATTCACTTTTATTCATAAAAAAGTAATACATTTGCCTACATTATCCTTTCCACGGCATCATTCTTTGCATGCCTTGTTCATCAAACAATTCCTTTCCATTCCCAATTTATACATGGGGAATGTGGCTTTGCTTGGACTGGTGGCCACTGACCAGCCAGTATCTCATTACAAAGTACAGCTTAGGAACTGATACCATCAATAAAATGCCAAGTCACTGAATGTCTTGGAGTCAAATGAGGTATCTTATGGCATGGAATACTATCTATCTATATGACCTGGGAGGGAGGGAGGGAGGGAGGGAGGGAGGGAGGGAGGAAGGAAGGAAGGAAGGAAGGAAGGAAGGAAATTCCTCCAGAGTTTCATTAGGATCAGCGCATATGAAAAGGCTAGGAATAATCCTAATTAAGGAACTTAATTTGCTTCTTGTTGGCCCCAAATCAGCATAAGGGGCAGTCTCTCTGAAATCCTATTTCCTGTGAGAAACAATCTGAGAGTAGAGACATTATCTTGGTTATTCTCCTCTGTGGTCAAATTGAACCATTCCTCAGGGCCTGGGGAAAGGGGCCACCAGATGAGGCTGCCTCTCAAGCCAAATTTGCCCTTGGTTCAAGCATTTCTTTCCCATTATGGCAATTAGCATTAGGAAAAGACAGAAGTTCCTATTGTCACATTGATTTTTGTCAAGAACATGACTGAGAAAAGGTAAACTTCTCTTCCCATAAATAGTGGTTAGAAAGATAACTCAGGAACTGCATGCTAAGACTTTAAAAACTGAGATATGACTGTTAACTGCGGGAAAAAAGTAAACATTTGTTTACAGTTTTGATTGTATATACTATAGATTATGATTTTGCATGTTACTTTTCACATACTTGATAGCAATGGCAATCCACTTTACTTCCTTTCTGTTATAAAAAAAGCCTACATAGATGTGTCCATGAAGTCACCAGGACTTGAAGGAAACTTTATTCATTTTTGAAACCTCATGGAAAAGACCAAAAGCTTGAAGCATTCAAAAATTATTACTTTCAATTGAGTTTGGCTGAGTATTTGAAGCCTTGAATGCATTGAAATGCATTTGAATGCATATGAAGCTTCAAAGGAGAAACACCACCATCATTGATCTATTGATCTTAGTTCCAGTATTTATAAGTGAACTATGGCTATTTTATTCCATTCTCTTCTTTCTCTGGTTTTTAATTTTGTTGTTGTTATTGTTGTTTTAATGTAACTGTTGTATTGTCTTTCCTGTATTTGGCTATTGTTTCTGAGGTTTCTTTTTTTACTTTGCTGGTCATTGACTGAAATTAAATACATTTGATCTGATACAGTAGGAACTATGGATATAAAGAGTTGGTGTTAAAAAGTCTCCTCATTTTCACAACATGATGAAGCTCTCAAAGGCAAGGCTCTTGAAAATGACCTTAAACAAAAATTTAAATCTCAAGCTATCTGCTGGATAATTCAAACAATATTTCCCAGAAGATTTGGCTGGAAAGCCATTTGGAAGCTTGTGAGAATTAATATTTGCCAGAGAATCTACAAGAACAAATTTTGGAACTCAAATTTCTTTCTGTTGCTAAAGATAACTTATAGCAAATTTGGAAAATGTTTGGTTAAAACAGATGTAGCCAGCTATTTATGGCTGATGGTTGGAGACACATTATGGCACCAAATCAGAGAAGGGCCTTCAGTCTTGCCCAGTGCAATGCCCTCCCTTCAGCACTGGTGGAAGGTAGATACAAGAAAATACCACAGCCATTATGAGTACGTCCCTGCTAGTTAGGACAATTAGAATCCATTGAACATGTCCCTCTCTATTATCAGTTTTAAAGGGAACCCTATAGAGCCCAAATCACTTCACATGAATAATAGTGTAAGGCAGTGTTATGCAACCTTGGCAATTTTAAGATGCATAGACTTCAACTCCCAGAATTTCTTAAAGTTGCCAAGGTTGAGAATCACTGGTATAAGGTTTTCCACCCAACAACAGGGATAGCTTCTGATATTTGACAACAATTCTGAGACGACACATAACTTAGGTAGGTGCTGCACAGCTGCCTGTAAAATAAGGCACAAAGTAACTAAAAGCATGTGAACCTGTTTGATTATGGATATGGTTTACTCTTAGCCAGGAGCTTAGAAGTAACTTATCTTTTTATTAGCCAAAACTTCTAGCAATTTAAATGAAGCTTTTTATCTTTCAAATGTCTTTTAGTTAAAATTACTGTTCTATACTTACCCTCTGATATTTTAATCCTTTTAGTTTCATCTTTAGGCCTACAGTACTGTTATATTGCTTTGTGCTGATTAAGGACTACAGTAAAGATTGATGTGATTTGATTTGATTTGATTAAAATATCTCCTTTTATCCCTAAATTAATACAATCTTCCTATTTGCATTGACAAGTCTTTGGGAAGTTGGTTTTTCTACAAAAACAAAACAGCACAGCAGGCTAGACACTGAAAGTGATTTACGCTGTCCTCCATCTTCCATACTGCATAGAATATAAAAGCTTGTGACACGCAAGTAGCCTTAATGCTCAAATTGATAACAACTGAAGTGAATAATTTCTGCTTGATGTAAAAGAAATGAAAGATCAAAATATTTTTTTTTCCAATTTACAAACACTTTGATCTGTCTTTAGTTGTGGTATATAATTCATTTGAAATTGTTGAAGAAGACATGTGAAGGGAAGTCATGAGATTTTTATTTCTGTCAAAAGGAAAATGGATTTCAAAAAGTTGAGAAACTCTGTAAACATAGGTTAGGGAAGGCTGCTTTGGACCCTGTCATTTATCCATACTATGATAAGGTGTTTGCTTCACTATCAGTCTACAAAGATGGGTGCAACCTTGCTTTATTAGCAGCCATGCTGAGGAAGAGGAGAAATAGCATTCATCTCCTTCAAGATGACCTGTCACTTGAAACCTTTCAACAGTTGGTAGGAAACTGTTGAAAAGCCTAAAACAGTATAACATCCGAAAGTACCAAACTATTTGTAACATCCCAAGATAGCATCTTGAGAAGGCCAACATTAACTTTAAAACGGAAGCTCTTTAATGGCCAAAATCTTGCACAAATCTTGTGAGAATTAGTAATGTTCTTCTATAAGATCTTGTGAAATTGTTGAGTTATTTTTATTATATTCCAGACATTTCTTAATTTTAATTTATTTACGTTTTCACCCACACCATTGCTCAAGATGGCTCAGTGGCTCACTGAAAAGAGCGATGAGCCTTGCTGTAGAACAGGGTTTCTCAGCCTTAGGAATTTTAAGGTCTCTGGACCCCCCAGCATGAAGTGAAGTCCACACATGTAGTCAGGAGACAAATAGAGATCCTTCTGTAGATTACACACATTATATGGTCTCATAGCTCAGAATAAGGATGTTGCTTCCTTTTTTTCTTCTTTCAACATGTAAAATTACCTTTTGGAAAATCTGTCATCTGGAAAAACACTTGTTAAAAATGTGATAGTAAGATTTTTAAAACACGTCTAATGAATTGAATTGTCTTCACTCAATGAGTGAAACATCAACAGAACTTTGTAAATAATGAACACAGAAAAAGCAAATATTGTCTTCATTTTCACCAATGCAATGACAGAAACAATAATGTTATAATAAAAAGAACAGAAGACTAGATCTTCATCTGTGCAAAGAAATACTCAGGGTACATTTAAATGTAAAGCCAGCACGCTTATTGAAATGAGTAACTTCACTGATTTATTTTCAAGGTTATATCCATTTTCTTGGCAAAGTTTCTCCTAACATGGATTCCTACTAGTTGAGGGAAGTGACAGAGACAGAGAATAGGAAAGCTGATGTTAAACAATAATTTGTGCCCAAATACAACACATTTCTGTTCGCTGTCACCACACATTTACCTCTGATTACCTCCAAACAGCTCCTCTTTTGAAGACTGCTGTTTCAGTACCCAAAACCAATCATGGTCTTAATTTTAGCACGAGCTCAATTCACTGCTGCTTTTGACTTCAGAATGATCTGGTGCTACGCAAAGGATTTTAGAAACAAAAAAGAAATCTGTTTTGTTAGCATAGGAATTTAGGTAGTACTCTTGAAGACAGGAAGAGAAGAAAAAGGAAATCAGCTTCCTTACTGGGTGTTTTTGGTTTAAGTCAGGGGTTTGTTCTTAATTAATTGAGTGGATGCTTAAATCCCAGGCCTGAGGGTTTCCCCCATGAGCATTAGCTGGATTAAGGAGGAAGTAGATTGTAATCGCTTTAGTGTCAGCAGAGTTTTATATTTAGGGAAGAAAAAAACTCAGCTGTTGATTTGGCCTTCCTCTACTATGCTAAAAAGGATTTTACATTTAATTTATATTAGTGTGTGTGAGAGAGATTGACTTTTGCATTTTTTGGTTGTATATGTGATTTCATATATCAAATTATATACATTTCTTGACTTTTTCTTTTTAGATATATTTGGGGGGTTTTATGTTGTACTTGTTATCCGCCAAGAGTCTTCAGGAATGGGTGGCATACAAATACAGTAAATAAACAAAGAAGTAAATAGAAATAAATAGAAAGATACTACATTACTGTTGAAATAGTCATAAAGTGCAAAATAAAATGTCAATTCTACAATGAAACTAACTTCCCAAGTAAACTATGTTTATAGTCTTTCCCCAGACTGAATAAGCAGTCTGAAATATGTGGATGATGGTGAAGCTTAAGGAAGTGTGCAAAAGGATTTATTATCCAAAGAATATTTATTGATACCAGAATTGACTGATTTGGGGAACATGTAATTTCACTAGACTACATGCCAGATATATTCTGGTAGAGTAACTCATGCCCTTCCCAGTTTGTGCTTAGATAATTGAAATTCATTCTACATTTGGCTGCCCTTAAAGATAATGTGGAGGCTACAACTGGTCTGGAATACAGCTGTCCACCTGCTCTCCAGTCCAGGACCTGAGAGTACAGTAAAATAATATGAAACTTTTATAAGCTGCATAGGTTCCTATAAGGCTCTCAAGTATAGTTCAAGGTATGGTTATGATCTCTCAGGCCCTGTATGGCTTGGTTCCTTGATATCTGACCCAGGTAGAGTCTGTCTATCCACTTCGTGCAGGCTATGAAGACAAGAGGAAGGGAGACAGGAAGCAGATCTGCTTGGTGGTGTCCTCTTCACTGTTGAATAGCCTGCTCTTGAGGTGACGATGGCCCCTTCCCTGCTGTCCTTTAAGAAAGTAGTCAAGACCACACTTTTCTAACAGGTCTTTAAGGTTAAAGGTGCAACTTCATTGAAAGCAGACGGTCCAGGGAGGAAATATGATGTAATTTAGGGGTTACATGATGGGTTTTATCTTATTGTGGTTGTTTATGGTTTTTACTTTATTGTGAACTGCCTAAAATCCTAGGAGGAGGCTGCATATATAAACTATTGTATAAATGAATAATTTTTGAAATAAAATCCAGAATGAAGAAAATCATATATTATTCCTTAGTGTAATGCTATTTTTCACTTCTGTGACTCAGAATCTTAGACTGCATTTAATAAGAAATGTTAAAAGTGATTATCTGAGTAGTATAATGATTTATCTCAAATTCTGCATTTAGCCAGGAGCAGCTCAATTTCAACATTTTAAAACATATACATAAATATATTCAAAGGGATTCTGTCTAGTCCTAGACAGTTTCTGACTCAGGCCAACTGATCCATTTGCCAACCAGTCACTTCATAAAGTTCTGCATTTTATCTGCACAGAGTCAGTGTCTTTTGATGATGGTTTCTAGTGTTGAGGAAGCCTCCTTTTCATCCAGCTGTTCAGAACTAACCAGCCCACCATTCCATTCTGTTTCCTCCATGGACAGAAGATTGGCTGGTTGGAAATGTTAGGCCAATAACAGAAGGAGAGAGAGGAGGGTTGTGGTTGATTTTTCCACCTTTTAATCGAAATGATTTGGCTCAGTTCTTTTATCTCCATTGTCAGTGTTTTGGGGGAGGGACACTACACTAGACACTCTCCAGATATGTACTGCAGCTTTTCTCCCAAGGAAGGAACAACAGCACACAGTGAGAGCTTAGCACACAGTGATATTGGAGCCAGTATGACAGCAATGGGCTGACACTGGAAGCTTAATGCACCTTTCTCCCTGTTGCTCCTTTTACAGGTAAAATAAGGTACTTCTGCTGCTCACTGTCCCAACAACAGCTATCCTCTGAACAGGGAGTTCATAAATAAATGTCCACATCATTGCTTGCACTGGGTGAAATTGATGCTTGCCCAAGAAGAAGCTCTTATTCCTGGCATGCTGATCAAAGGATTTGTCCTAAGTTTTGAAGAAAATAGTAGGCACTCTGCATGTTTTCCTTGAGGAGGAAAACACAGAGTTCGGAATGCATGGAAGTTCCAATGTGTCATAAAGGATGGAAAGTTCTACTACCTTGGAAACAGTCCTGCTTCACCCTTGGGGCCTAATAGAGCCCATTCAAGCAATACTGCAACAATGCCAGAACAGCCAGTGTCACAACCTCTGCTCAAAGGTATCCTAGTGGCTCTTTATCTAGGGTGGCATAAATAGGCAACCATGAGATGGTGCAATACAATTCTAATTCTGCTGATTTCAGTTCCACATGATGTTGTGAGAGTGATCCACTAGCATGAGGAATTCTTAAATTGCTTTCTCTAAGAATTTTACATTCCATCTTAGCTATTTTAAAGTGTTACAGTTCATCTGGTCACAGAAGATCTGCAGAACTTCATCCTATCACCCTTGTAGATTGTTCAGAAGGCTGGTAAGAAAACAGGAGTTGATCTCTAATGTATAATGCAAGAAGAAAAGGGATGGTCTGAAAATAATGGGAGAGAAATTACTTTATTTAGTGTTATGGGAAGGCACAGAAGCTGTGATGCAAAAATCAGTACATGTATAGGCCAGCCTTCCCCAGCTTAGTGCTCTCCAAATATTTCAGCTCCTTTCCCCCCATTCATTGACCTCAGTGATGTTCCAGCTTCAGATTCACAGCCTTGGAGAAATCCATCAGATTGAAGTGGGATGTTCAGTGTCTGACAGCCTGAAGACTGCACTGAACTTATGGTGAGGGTGGTATTTCAAACGTTGGTGGGACCAGTACTCTATTTTTGGGGTGGAAGTTTCAAAGTTCTTAACAGGTAAAACCTATTTAGAAACCTATTCAAGAGCACATATTTTGCTCCTTAAAATCTTCCAAACTTACCAAATTTAAAAAGTGCCAGCTTGGGGCTCCGCCGACTCCTGGGATAACACAAGAGGTGCTATGGGATGCACGCCTTGCATCCTTAGTTTAAAGGATCTCAAGCACTCCTGCCCTGGTAAATGAGACAAAAATTGCGCAGCACTTTATGTAGTTCTTCCACTACATGTGGGATTTGGATACCTTTGGACCTGATTGATATAATTTATCTGCCCCTGTCACTTGGTGTTGAAGGGGCTAGGAGGTAACGCATATATCCAATTTCCAGAAAAAGAAGTCTATGTATGCAGCTATAGATGTGCTAGAAAGAAACACCAGTAACATTTGCCCAACATACATGGAGCCTTTAGAGTCTATGTGAATGGCCTAAGATAAAAAAATAGTCTAACAGAGACAAGCATCTCTACCCTTACTTCTGCCACTCCCAAATACATCACAATGCCCTTGAAATTAATGTTATTTAGATCAGTTTGGATGCCACATGATGGAACTTGTCTAGGTCAGAAGGGATTTCTCTAGTTCATGGGGAAAATACTAAACTTAAAGAAGTAGATCTGGAGATGGTGATCTGACAAGATTAAATCTGTAAGAAGGCCAGGTAGTAGATAGTACCTTTATTGAAAGAGAATGACTTATTTTTCATTAGGAATATGGAATGTGAGTAACATGAACCAAGGAAAACTTGGTTATTAAAGAGGAAATTAAGCATATTGAATTGGATGTTTTAGGATAATTGAATATAGTGGTTGTGAATTGACTACATTAAAACACAATTATATGAGATGTGATTATTCAGGACATGAAACCATACAAAGGAATGGAGTGGCTACAGTACTCAAAAATTACCCAGCAAGGTATGTGCTCAAGTATAACCCAATAAATGAAAGGAATGCATCTATTAGAATGAGTAGATATCAATTTTATACAAGTATATACAAGTTATGCCCTGCTAAAGACATAATGGTGGAAAGCATTAAGAATTCTGTGGAAAGCTGCAAGAAGTAGTAGATGCAACATCTAGAAATGCATACGAATGGGTGGTTGCAATACAAAAAATCAGAGACGAGGAGGAACCTGGAAAAACAGTGAGGTTGGGAAAATGCAATAATGCAGGAGATGGGTTAGTAGAGATTTGCAAAAAGGGTTTTTGTTGCCGATACCTGCTTCAAGCAATTTAAACATATCTTCTACAGCAGTATATTACCCAGAGGACAACATCAGAATCAAACAGGGTGCATAATGGGAAACATAAGGAGGGCAGTTGCTATCTGGTCAGCCAAACAATTTTGGGTGGAGATTGTGAAGGAGACCATGAGATAATGATATCAAATATATAAGTTAAAGTTATAAAAGTAAAGAGTGCTCATATGCAAGATTTGACCAGGAGGATCAAGGTCAGAATATAAGATTGAATATAAGATGAAACACATTCAGTGTTGGTAACTTACGTGAAAGGTAATCCAAAGAAACATAAGATGTTGTGAAAACATAATTTTTTAAAAACTGCAAAAACATCCAAGTGGTATCATGATATCAAGCAAGGGAAAGACAGAAGATGAAAATCTTAGGCCAACTGAATGGCACATGACAACTGAACGCAAACTTTCAATTTTAAGCAAGAAAAGACATGGAAATATACCTCAGTCAGGAATATCAACAAATAGAAGAAAATAACATAAAATGAAGACGAAAGAATTTTTTAGAAGATCAGATTATCCCAAGAACATGTACAAGTAAGATAGGACTATTTAGAAGTAATAGAGAGCAGGTCTTCTTTGACATAAATTAGTACTTAGTGGGGGTGTAGGGAACCACGATGCAACAGTGACTCGTCTCTCATCACTACTAGATTTGACTATTCCATGGCACTGCCTTTGAAGATAATTTGTGGCATGCATGAACATGTTACACTGGTGCTTTGAGCCCTACATTGATTTCATATGAGCTTCCTGGTGTAATTAAAAGTGCTGGATTTGATGTATAAAGCTCTATATGGCTTGGCACCAAGATACTTTCAGGACCATCTTCTCCAACCAGATTCAACATACCCAATCCATGTCTCCTCAGAGAAACCACCATCAGTCCCCCATTTTTGGGAGATAGAGGCTCCTGTGCGCTGTGCCATGACATTGCATGCATGTGCAAAAGGGCTGGAACTTATGTCACAATAGTGTGATACTGCTTTCATCATTTTGAGAAAGCCTCCAATGTTGCAGACACCTTTGCTGGTTTTTTCACCCAATTTCTAAGGTCACCATCTTCTAAAAGTACTCCATAGCCTATCTGTCAATGGAGGTGGCAATGAAAGTGTCTCTTCAAGGGTAGCCCTTCCCTGCCTTGGAATGCCTTCCCTAAACAATTTTTCAACCAGCAGAGATTCTTTTATTTTTTTTCAGGTCATTTAAACCATATTGTACATTCTTTTCATTTCATGGATCTCATCTGCTTTGAATTAAGTTAATGCCCTGTTTTTATTTCTCCGCTTTGTTTTTAAGTGGTGCAAAGTGATGTTTTCATTGTTGCCTTGTTTCTTTTTATAGAAGTTTATCTATGTCCATGAGTCTACCTGCAATTGCAGATAGTGTTTGACTCGACGCTAGGAAAGCTTATGCCAAAATACATCTATCAATATTTAAGATGTTATTTTCATAACCATGCCTTTGATGTTTAAAAATGTATACCACATCAAAATAACCGTGATTTTTTTTTATATAAAAAGGAAGCAAGGAGGACTCTGCCTCTAGTACAGAGAGAAGTATTATACAGATGAAAACATGGCCAAAACTTCTTGTCATGATCAAAGAAAACATGTCTTCAAATATATCAGTTCTGCAAAGTTTGTAAGGTAGTCTGGAACCCTAGAGTTTTATCATGGAGACAGTCTGTTGATTTAGTTGATATTTTTTTTTGCCAGACAATCGGTGCAAGATGACAGATATCATGCAGCGAATTTCTCTTTCCAAGGTGAGGCATGAATTTGTGGGGAGTTTTCCCCACAGACCTTTTTCTTTTTCTTTTTTTCTTTTCTCTCCCCCTCCTCCTCCCCCTCCTCCCCCTCTTCCTCCTCCTCCTCCTCCTCCTTTGAATGACCAGATTTTCCATTCAGCAAATGCCTAGGAGGTTCATTTAATTTTTTTATCCCACCTCAAATTCAGTTCCCCTTTCGTCACGATAATACACTGTTCTTGCATCGCATCCCATTGCTAGCTTGACAATGTCTCAGTTTTATATGGAATCCAGATGTCATCCAATGGGACATGCTAGGGACCCTGGTGTTTGATGCCTGTAATTTAATATCTAAAACAAAGTTAGCACCTATTTTTGTTTATTATATACGTCTCTCTTCTCTGCTGGTGCTCCTCAGATATATTGGAACAACCATGATCATCCCCAATCAGCTTGTTTAAAACTATGTTGGCTGTGGATTATGGGAGTTTAAATCCAATATCTGTAGGGTGCTATGTCAGGAAAAAAAGATATAGATAGTTGACAAAAAGCTGAGCAAAACAAAAGTAATTAATGCAACATATTAAAAGAAGAATCACTTATTTCTAGAGTATTTGCCAGAAACAATTATAACTTCCTTTGTTTTAATATTTAAGGAAAGTAGGTTATTTGGAATATTACCCTGTATATACACTTCAAATGATTGCTTCAAATGATGATTAACTCCATTAATCTGGATTTTACACTGATCTTGCACATAAACACTGTAATCCAGGTGGCTTGTTTTCTTTGCATGTATACATAATTGTGAACGGCATATCACTTCATATCACTTGCAAAAGGAAAGGATAAGAGGGGAAGCATTTAGATGTACCTGAACTAATAGAAAACTTAGTTTTTCTCTGTCAGGTAAGAGAAGGCTATGGGATGGTGTCTCACATAATAAATTTTTCAATAACGTCCTAATTTCTAGTTTGCTTTCTCACTGTTATTTCAACTTGATACTAGTTTTTTTTCCAGATAATAAGGATATAACTGACAATTCTTACCACCAGAGGTATAAAGAAGTTATATTAAGCAATTTAAATTGCCCCATCAAGTCTGCATTTATCTTATGTAAATGGATTCAAATAATCCAAAGCTACAGAAAGCAGTTTCAGATGTATAAAGTAACATTCACATAGTGATTAAATAATTACTGAGTTGGAATCAAAATGCAGAAAGCTTTAGAACTTTTAGAGAAAAATGATGAAAATGAGTAAGTATAAATAGACTGCCACCATGACTAATATTAGTTTGTTGCTGTGTAACTTTCAACCCAACCCTCCCTATTTACATCTTGCCTTACTGCTGGAATGCTGAAACTACCTGTCCCCTTGAGGTGAATGTAGGACCCAACCTGAAAAGCAGAACTGAAGTATCCTTGAAAGCTGTTGGAGCTGTGGTGCAGAAATTATTGCAAAGGAGAAAATATTTAGCCACAAGATATTACTAAGGAAATACTATGTTTAAATATCAGAATCTGTAGTGCATCATACATCATAGACCACAAGAGATCTACCCAAACTAGGGAGGAAATCTACAGTTCTGAATTATTTGTGGTAGAGCATTGCCTATTCCATGAACATAAGGGGTCAGCCGGCGCATCCTGTACCATCAGGTTACAAATACGCTGAGAAAGGAGCGATCTACTGAACACATATTTTTCAGAATGATCCTTGACACGTATCCCTCTTTTGCAAAGTCTTTAGGAATACAATATTGTACGTTAACTGTATTTCTCCATTCTATTGCTTTATTAGGCAATCTGATTACAAAAGCCTTGGTAATTTGAATATTACCCTTTTCCATCTCTTCCCCACTATTCAGCCACCCGTGAAACAGAGCATGTACGAGACTTTGTATATGATGGACTATACACCATATGCTGACTGCCAGGACCAGCTATCCATGATAGATCTTTCAAAGGTATGCAATATTTTTATCAATTTTTCCTTAGTGTTCTTTGCCCTTAATTAACTTTTTTCAGAGCTAACATTAGGTGTATAATTACTGATTATCTACATGGTTTAGTGAGGCCTGGTTCTTATGTTCAGACTTCAAAATATGACATAAATATAAATTTCTTATTTCACAGTTGCCCAGTTTTCTTCATCAGTTCCCCTCCCCCTGCTCTCAAAGTTTATGTCAGTTTTGAGAAGACTTTCATCAATCTGGAAAAAGAGAAATATATTTCCCAAAGTACATGAGCTTCTGCTTGCTAATCATCAGCTGAAGACATGGGTGATGAGGGTGGGGGGCAAGAGGGGGACATATTATGAAACACGTATTGTGACATCATGGTACAAACTCCACCCCTTTTGTAATGGTGTTTTGATGTCACATGAACCACTTAACGGACGGAGCTTGCATTATAATATCATAACACATGTTCCATCATTTTGACAACACTTTGCGTGCTGCAGGGATGTCTGGCTCAGATTCTTTTGGTCCAATACTGATTAATTGGTTCTTTTTCAGGTCCATGGTACTATTAGTAACCAAATCCCTTATTTGAAGGCATCTTTTTTCTTTCATTCTTTCTCAACGCCCAGCTTTTACAGCCATACATTATCCCTGGAAAAACCATTGTGATGATGATGATAATAAAAGAAAGGACATTTTTCAGTGTCTTTGCCCACACCCCAGCTGACTATTGTTTTGCAAATCTTAATTGCCCCCACATACAATTTAGCTACATTATATGTGACGAATGGTTTCATATCAGGCAAGAGAATAACAGGCTTTTCTTTTAACCTATATGATGTGGTAGCAGGGAGGAAATGAGAGTCTGGTGACTGTGCTGACAACAGTGACTGTAGAGCGGCGTGTGTGTGGTAGTTTCAATGGCTCCAGGGCAGCAGGGGCAAGTTCTCTGGCGCATGGGGATTTTAGCAAATCTCCCATTAAGGGGAGCACATCAAGCCTCGCTCTGAAAAAGGTCCTTTGCTGGGCAGGAGAAATTAGGGTTGTTAGATAGAGTCCATGGTGTGATGGGCTGTGGGTGCACTGAAATATGGCTGAGCTTGTGTTTGACATCCACACCCCTTTCTCGAATGGTTCTTTTAGCTTGGGCATCATCCAAATGGAGTTGTTGGAGCAGGTAGAGTTTCCCTACTGTTGCTGGATGCCAAGAAGATTGAAAATGATCTGCTATAGCCAAGGCTGGTGATAAACCTCTTGGTGACATACCTCCAGGTTTAAAAGCAAGTCTTCTCCCTGGTTTAGCACTGCCAGATAGTTGTTCCTCACCTGTACTTTTCTTTTTTTCCCCCTCCTCCCTCCGTCCAAACTATCATTTCCTTGTTCATATGCTTGTTCCCTTTCTGCTTTGTCTTGTCTCTTTCTCTTCTCTGCCTTGTGTTTCTCTACTGGAACATCTCTAGTAGCAGCACTGCATGAAACTGACTTACATGCAAAGCCTGCCAAAGCCCTGCCTTTGCAGTTAACTCTCTACCATGCTGGTCACTTTGACCCCAGGCAGACCTAGCTGAGCCAGGAGAGCAATGTGTTGTACCCTCAGAGGTGCATTACTGGCAGGGGCTGAGGCCACCCAATGGGATGCAGCTAGGAAGTACCCAAAGCCACTGGGAGAGGAGGTGGGAGACGAGCAGAACAGTGGCAGACCAGAGACTGGAGGAAAGCTTGCAGACCACAGCAGCCTTAAATGGTCAGCAAGTGTCTAGCTCAGTGTTTCTCAGCCTTGGCAGCTTGAAGATGTGTGGACTTCAACTCCCGGAATTCCCCAGCCAGCAAGACTGGCTGGGGAATTCTGGGAGTTGAAGTCCACACATCTTCAGGCTGCCAAGGTTGAGAAACACTGGTCTAGCTGATCCTACTTGCTACATGTTATCTGACACTCTGGAACGGACACTGAAGCACATCAGATGTTACACACTTTGAAATGCTATTCGATAATGTCAGCTTAAGGAGAAAACATTACTCTGATACCATTACAGTCAAGGATAATTTAAGGCTGTCTCACCCATGAGTAGTAGAGGAGATGAAGGAAAGATCATGAAGGGGGGGAAAAGCCAATGTCAGGAAAATGTGTACTGTGGGTATGTGCAGGACTCTCACTCCCTTCCCAGTTTTGAACTACTCTGCTTTTCTGGACTCAGTTTCTTGTTCATGTCAAGATTAATCTGAGGCATAATGAGCTGCTCTGGCATGTTCATTAATCCTAATATAGTCCACATTCTGGCATTAGCCATGGTTAAAGGTTATAAAGCAAAAGTAAATCTCCTTCCCTGAGCATCAACAAGGGCGGGGAGGGGGGAGGGGAAATTATGAAGCATGCATTGCAGTGGAAACTCTGCTGCCTTGTGCTTGCATCTAATAGCTATGTTTCTATTGTTTATTTGATTACATGTCAGCACATAATGTTCTTTTTGTGTATCAGGGCCACTTTATTCCCTTCTATGCCCTGAACAATAATGCCATGTACTCATTTGTTTTAGTAGCCCACTCCAGCCCCCTCCCCCAGTTCACTTATTTCTGATACATTTCTGATGCATACAACTCAATATACTTTATGTCCTCTTTGATTTTATGTTTCCTTGTTTCATGCTTCTTACATTCCTACTTTGTGTGTCCTTGTAACACAAGGAATTCCTCTTTCAATACTAGCACCACCAGTGAGCAGGTTTCCTTGCAGTCATCTCTTCCATATTTATGCAGGAAAGTTTGGTGCTCTTTCCCAGTAACTAGAATATGTCATCTGACTGGAAAGTTCTCATTAATACAGAAGTGGCTTTGCTATAGCCTTCTTCTAAGGTTGATGTTGGAATTCCTCCTCCTAACTGGGGTTGTTTCCCTCATGCCTGTAGAATCCCACCTGCCCTTGCCTGCTATGGATATCCTCAGGTTCACCTGGCAAGAGTGACCACCCTATCAGGAGCTCACAGTCCTGTCGGCATTACTTCCAGGAGCTCCTGAGCCTTCCTGCCATTTCAAAGTTATAATTTGGCAGGGAAAGGAAATGTGGTAAAGAAAAATGGAAAGATATAATTATCTAATTAACGCCTTCAAGTTTCCAGAATTTACAAGCTTGCACTGTTTTGTGCCATTTGGTTAGATTTTTACCATACTGTGGACATCGGATTTTTTTTTCTCATGGGCCTACATAGTTACAATTCTTTCTCAATCATTAATTATGATATACTTTTAAAATAAACATTTTAAAGCGGTAAATATAGAATTATATGCCATATAGTCTGTAATCTTAGAGGAATTACATCACCAGATTGAAATATATCCAATGACTTTTTAATGGCTTAATGAAAGTATTACATTTTTAAAATAATCACATCTGTTTTCTCCTCTGCTGCAATCTTTTTAGTATGTGCTAGCTGCAGATATTTTTTAATAAATCTCTGATTAATTTGATTTTGTCTCCATCTCAACAGCTGTAGAATATTGATGCTCTGTAAAGTTTTCTCCAACTCAGTGCCCTTCAGAAATGTTCATTTATTTCTTTCATTAAATTTGTTATGACCACCCACTTTGGTAGACTCTGGGCATCTTACAAAATCTAATCCATGGGTAAAACAGTTAAAAACATAAAACAAGAGAGCCCAAAATAAAATCAACCACAATAATAAAACACAACAGCCCCCCACTCCCAACACATCAACCCAAGGCCTGGGGACAAAGCGAGATTTTCCAGAACCCCATGAGAGGTGGTGCCATCCATATCTCTGGAGGGATGCTGTTCCAGACATTGGGGGCTGCATAGAGAAGACACACTTCCTTGATCCCACAAGATGGCAGCATTTAATAGAAGGAGCTTGGAACTTTCTGAATATACCAGGGGGACAGAAACAATTGGAGAGAGGTGGTCCCTCATGTTAGCATATAACTCTTATCTACTGTAAGATGTTCAGTTAAGTTCAAAGTTTATTTCCATCAAAGACCAAAGAAAAATGGTGTGAAAAAATGCTGTAAAGTAAGAATGCTTTCAAAAATATATATTGTAATTGTTTATGTTTATCAGTTTACAAAATGCAGAGTGAGCAAACAGAAGAGAAATCAATATTTGATGTGACTACCCTTTGCCTTCAAACCAGCATCAATTCTTCGAGGTACACTTGCAAACAGTTTTGGAAGGAACTCGGCAGGTAGGTTATTCCAAACATCTTGGAGAACTAACCACAGATCTCCTGTGGATGTAGGCTGCCTCAAATCCTTCTGTGTCTTCATGTAATCCCAAACAGACTCGATGATGTTGAGATCAGGGCTCTGTGGGGGCCAAACCATCACTTCCAGGACTCCTTGTTCTTCTTTATGCTGCAGATAGTTCCTAATGACATTGGCTGTATGTTTGGGGTCATCATCCTGCTGCAGAATAAATTTGGGGCCAATCACACACCTCCCTGATGGTATGGCATGATGGATAAGTATCTGCCTGTATTTCTCAGCACTGAGGACACCATTGATCCTGACCAAATCTCCAACTCCATTTGCAGAAATGCAGCCCCAAACTTGCAAGAAACCTCCACCATGCTTCACTGTTGCCTGCAGACCCTCATTATTGTACCGCTCTCCAGCCCTTCGGCAAACAAACTGCCTCCTGCTACAGCCAAATATTTCCAATTTTGACTCATCAGTCTAGAGCACCTGCTGCCATCTTTCTGTACCCCAGTTCCTATGTTTTCGTGTATAGTTGAGTCACTTAGCCTTGTTTCCACATCGGAGGTATGGCTTTCTGGCCGCAATTCTTCCATGAAGACCACTTCTAGCCAGACTTCTCTGGACAGTAGATGGGTGTACTTGGGTCCCACTGGTTTCCACCAGTTCTGTACTGATGGCACTGCTGGACATCTTCTGATGTCGAAGGGAAGTAAGCATGATGTGTCTTTCATCTGCTGCAGTAAGTTTCCTTGGCCGACCACTGCATCTATGGTCCTCAGTGTTGTCCATTTCTTTGTGCTTCTTCAAAAGAGCTTGAACAGCGCATCTTGAAACCCCAGTCTGCTTTGAAATTTTTGCCTGGGAGAAACCTTGCTGATGCAGTATAACTACCTTGTGTCTTGTTGCTGTACTCAGTCTTGCCATGGTGTATGACCTATAACATGAAACTGTCTTCCACAACCTCACCTTAGTAGCAGGGTTTAGCTGTTCCTCACCCAGTTTTAAGCCTCCTACACAGCTGTTTCTGTTTCAGTTAATGACTGTGTTTCAACCTACATATGAAATTGATGATCATTAGCACCTGCTTGGTATAATTGGTTCATCATACACCTGACTCTAATCCTACAAGATCCCTGACTTTGTGCAAGTGTACAAAGTGTTGCAAGTGTAAGAATTGATGCTGGTTTGAAGCCAAAGGGTAGTCACACCAAATATTGATTTGATTTGGGTTTTTCTTCTGTTCACTCACTCTGCATTTTGTAAATTGATAAACATATACAATTACAATATATAGTTTTGAAAGAATTCTTACTTTACAGCATTTTTTCACACCTGCCTAAAACTTTTGCACAGTACTGTACATACTAATTCAGTGTTATTCAAGGGTTAGCCATTGTTGTGTTAAGGAAAATGGACGTTAGTCAACTTGGATCTTATCTTCCTGGCACCATAACAGAATTTCAACATCTAGGTAGGTAGAATCTATTTGATCTGGGAGAAGAATTTGTATTATAGAAGGTATCAGGATGACCTACATAAATTGAACAGATAAGGGGAAATAAAATGGATTCTAACATTCCTATAAAAACAGCGATACAACTGTATACATTTGAGATGGTCTCATCTGAAAGGTGGCAGATTAGGGAAGGCTGCCCTATCAGATTGTTACAAATACCACACTTCAGTTTTATACATATTCCTTATTCCACAGGACTTCATGGTTGCAACATACAGAGTTAAAAACAAAAAACCAAAATCTTCACCTGCATACACTGCTTGTGAAACTTGATTTTGCAGAAACTGCAACTGGAAGCTCAGCTGAAAAAGAAGGAATTTGAAAGGCTTGCTGAGAAGAAACCTATGAAATACACTGAGGAGCCCGTCTGTCAAGAGGTGGAACCACCTTACCCTATAAGAATAGATGAGAGTTTGTCAAACAGCCAAGAAGTTCCACTAGCATTCCAGCAAGTACAGGAAGGTCAAGAAAAGTATTTTCTTCCTTTGGAGCCAATTGCAGTCCAGAAAAAGGAAGCAGAGAGCATAGCTCCACAGACAGATGCATTTGCCATGCCAGGTAAAAAGGCCCATCCTGTAATTCTTCACCACAAGGATGAAACTTCTAAGCTTTTGTTAAAAAAAGGGCATTCATATGTGGTTAGACTCAACATTATGTGGCATTAGGAATGCAAAATTAGATGATGTGATTTTGATCCACTTAAACTCAAGTAAAATTGAGTAATTAAGTACTTCCTTGATTGCTCTACTTTAGGCTGCAGGCAGTATGCATGTGACTGTTTTAAAAATTCATTCAGTAAAAACTACATGCACAGAGAATACCAACATTTTAGGATGACAGCCTTCCACATAACTGTTCATCTGGTATATTGTTTTTCAGTGAAGTGGAAAGTATTTTGTGAGACCATCATTACCTCTGGAGGGTGAAGCAACCTCCGTCCCCCATAAAAATATGTGAATCGGGGTTTTGTTAAATGTTACTGATTTCTTTAAATATAATATAAATATATTTGGGCCTCTTGACTTGCAGTTCCTTCATCTCTTTGAAGGCAGGGTGCCTTTCCCTAATTCCACCTCCAAGAAAAAGGGTTTTGGAACATATTGGACATTCTCTGTTTTTCTTAGAATGGTTTCTCTGACTGCTGTAGCCATTAGACAAGTATCTTTGGGAATGCTGCCAGACTCTATAGGCTTGATTGATTAGCTTCAGGATATTCATGTTTCTCATTAGCTTCCAGCCAGGGAATTTCAAAAACGGTAGCCCTTCTGTGCTATCTCTTAAGTTCCATTAAATTTGAGCAATGGTTTTCTTAAGCTTATTGTGCAAATTAATGGTTTAACTCAGCTACTAGTGCTCCATCTTCAGAAAATCTCCAACAGTTATTCCTTTTATTAAATGCAAGTCTGTATTGTAGAAAAAGCAAAGCACTGTAGAGATAAAACCAAAACAATTATCACTAAGGATTCTCATTGGGAAGAAACCCAAAATGTGGGGGTCTTCACAAATACATAAGGCTTTAATAATGGATGGATGTATTTCTCCATGTTATTTTCATATCTGTTCTTATCTTTAACTGTTACAATGATTTTGTACTAGTAGCTTTTCCCATAGAAATATAACTACTGCTTTTGCTTTTACTAAAATGTATTTTACTAAATTTGTTATTTTTCTAAGTTAACTCTGATAGCTGGATTTTCATTCCACATGCTGATGTCATTCAATGCAATGAATAGGCTGGATCAAAGGAAGTTACCAAGACTTAAATGCTGCTCTGCCGAAGGCAGCTGGGAAATAAAGCAGCTCATCTAAGGCAGGAGCAGGGACTCCAGTGTATTGCCAATTGTCAAGGCAGTGATCAGGTGCCCAGGCAATTGGTTCTTTTAGTTCTTTTAGATCCAGAGACAATGAACACACCAGCAGGTGAGGAGATTTGAAGCTTTATTGTTAACTCTAGCAGACAGATTTGCAAAAGCATAGTATAAAAGCATGACATACCAAGCATAACACACCAAGCAAGACGATAAAACCTCTTCTCCCACTGTCAGGAACTACCATAAGGTGACAGCAGACAGACCCCAAGATGGCTTAGATAACACAGCTCCTGGTACCAAGGCCTGTGTCCACACTCCAAGCTCAAGAGGTCTTTTATCCCTTTTATCCCAAGCTCAAGAGGTCTTTTATCCCTATCTTGCAGTGAAACCTCATGATCCTGTTTCCATGGTACCAAAAAGACTTGACCTTGACTAGATGTTGCACCTGCTCATTGTGTGAATCAAGATCCTGGGAACTTGATTGCTTGAGGTCCTCCCCTACTCCCCCACTCCCAAGCAAGAGTGAAAAACAAGCTAGCTAAACATTATTATGACTCAGAGTGAACTTTCTTAACTTTTGCAGGATAAATCAAAATATGTCACCTAAACTCCTTGAAATAACAATGGTTTTCTGCATTGCCACTACATCCAGGTGTGGCTTAAGTTGGCCTGTTTTTTTTGCTACTTATTCTCAAATGGTAGCGTATAGGTTGTTCCATCATCCTACTCCAAAAAGCACATGAAAATGATGAATTAAATACAAGACATTTCACAAGCAAGCAACAAACAAAAGGAAGGAACTCTCTTAAGTTATGGGAACAGGGTGAAGTGGAAAAGGCCATCTGCACTGGCTTTGGGGACTGCACATTATGCCCTCTTAGGATGGGAACCAAGGGAAAAAGAAGTAATCCTTCACAACAAAATCTACACCCGCATTTGTTTGTGAATAAATCTGCACACCATCTAAACCATGGTGCTCTGTTCTAAAATCCAGGGGCCCAACCTCAAAAGAAATTCACTGTTTGGAGACCATCACATCAGGGAACAAGTAGCTCATAATTAGCTATTCTGAAATGCATCCTGACCATGCCTATGGCATTCTTATAATACTTCGCTACAGTGTTGGTAAATATACTTTGTTCCATCCATATCTTTATATGATATTGTACACATTGTTTGAAACACTGTTATTATTAAAAATAAGACTTATTAAGCCATTCTTGAATGTAATTGACCCCCAGTGATCTTTTGGATATGGTGGAAAAAAAGTAATATTACAATGTGGGATTTTCCTTTTCCTGGAAGCATAGGTACTCCTTGCATCAGGCAAGAATTGGGGCAGAACTGGAACAACTATCAACAATTTATGTTAGAAATGCGGCGAGCTAATCAAACACAACTTAAAGAAATTAAGAAATTGCATTTGGGATCTTCTGTTTTTCAGGCAGGTTAGTTGAATTAAGTAAAATACAGAGTTGCTAAGATCTCAATACTTATGGAAATATCATCCACCCCTTTCTCAAGAAACACAGAAACAACCCTAAAAACATGATAACCGAAAACCTTTGCTCCATATTTGCTCTTTTAATAGATTTCGTCACCACCACTGATGCAAGTACTTACCAAAGAGATTATAAAAATTGGCCCAGGGTCCGTAGCGGCCTGTATCGAGCAAATCGGAATTTCTCCAACTTTGTTTTCCATGACGGCTACTACGATGAGTGAGCATTATTGCATGGATTTTGATGGTAGGAAGAATCTAAAGGAAAAAGGGTGATGCCACGGATTGGTGAAGTTTAAATTCCTGGCCAAAGGATTTGTCTAATTCAAGGAATCTTCAGCCACATTTATGATGTGAATCTTCTAAACAATGAGCAAAATCATCACCATTGACCACATACAGAGGTCACACCAAGCCCCATGAACGTTCTGGATATATAATACCAAAAACCCTTTGTTTCTTTTCATGTACTAGATTCCTCTCTTTTTGTGATAGCATCCCTGAGAGACAGCAGAGCAACAATATCTTAAAATAGCAGAAATAAGATAACCGAGCCATTGTTAAAACTACTACTCATCACCAAAAGACAGCACAAAGGATGCAAATCAGTTCTGGCAATCTTTATGAATCGGGTCTTTGGCAGGTTTTTGGGGGAGGAAATTCACCACCACTGAAAAGAAGTACTAACAGTTCTTTGATGTGCCCATATAACTAGAAAAACAAGACAGTATCTGAAAAGTTCTTTAATAATTTCAGTTTGTCATTACCCATCCATCCTCTTCCTTGCAGGAACCCTTGGATGTCAGAATACATGGATAACTACAACATCTTCTTGAGGAAGCTAAACTGGAAAACTCAGAATCCTGTGTCAGCTTTCTGCTCCGCAGTCAGACCCATATCCCGTCTTTCCCCTGAAATATCCACACAGAATCCAATAGCAGTGAATTCTGCACTTTAGAAAGGTGCTCAGGGTTCTATCCGGCAGCTGCAATAATTATGGTATGAATTAAATTTGACCATACAGCATTTGAGCATGTAAAATAATCCATCAATTCTTTCTTCAATTTAGTTATGACTCATAATGAAAGAGACTGTTTTGGAGCTAACTGTTACATCCTGGGCTGTGGAGTCCATAAGTAAATTACATAATGAAAAACTTTTCTTTCCTATGTAGAACACGGCTTTTATTCTTTTCATGCAAACTATTATTTCAGAATCTGAATGTACTGAAATATCTCTTACATATTTCTTTTTGATTGCAGTTCCACAAGTAACATAGGACACCTGCTACAGAAATTTTGGCATGGGATCAGGGCAACTTGAAGAACATTTGTAAACCAAAAGCAACTGTTTATATTTCAGTTATTTATACATTTATATACTTGTTATAGCTTTTTGATAATATAGGTACTTACCAAAACAAAACCAGGGCACTGATTTGAACTGTATATGGAAATTGACGGTGCTACTGTGCAGTAGACTTCTTTTAGGATCAATAATCTACAGATAATTTTTCAGGTTACGCCTTTTAAATAAACAGTAGACAAAACACAAATAAGCTGTGTTGTGCTTATTTAGCATAAGAGTGCCGATCCCTTATGGCTAGTTTTGTTTTGTTTTAAGTTGTGTAATCATGATGTCTATTACAAACAAGAACACAATTGGCTAGATCTTCTGGGATCTCTACTCTCCTACCCTTACACCTGAGTTGCAGGATGTCTGAATACAGCTGTTCCCCCAGATGAAAGAGCTCCAGGAAGCTAAGCTGGCACCACCTATCCTTTAATAGGGAGATTCCTTTGGAATCTGAATGGGGAAGAACAGCTTTCCCCTTCTATTAAACATAGCAGCGTTTCTCAATCTTAGCAACTTTGAGATATGTGGACTTTAACTCCCAGAATTCCCCAGCCAACTCCAGTTTTCTCTTTTATTCATAGTTTCCAGACTCAAACAGCTTTTGGCTGTGTGGGGTTAGGAAAAATCCAGTGCTAGGGTAACAAAGCATACTCTTTATTTTAATATGTGCAGAAAAGAAAGGACTTGGGGAATAAGGCAGCTGCAGCAAGTCATGGGGGGCTTAGATCTATGTGCCAAAGTTAGCATTCATTAATCAGCAGAGACAGAGGCAGAAACTACATTACTAAGCAAAACAATCCTGAAAATAAATGACACACCCCTGATGTTTCTGCCTATGCTTTCCCTGTCAACCTTATCTTGCTGGTTCAGTTTTCCCATAGCTTTTGGGCAAAGGGTCATCTTTAACTGCTCAGTATTCTCAGTGATTAAAATAAATGTTTCTCAGCATGTTGCCATTATCAATAAAGACTGCTGGGTTGAGAGTGTTAATCCCCCTAGGACCTATGGGGTTATGTTGGGAGAAATTGAAAAGCTGTATGTTCAGTGTTTGTAATAATGAAAACAGCTTTCAAACATTCCTGAAGGCTACTTTTTAAGATCAAGAATACCACAGAGTAAATAGGACCACACAGTATTTCTTAGAAACCTTTTCCCTTTTAAGTCCAGAAGGCAGGGAGGGCAATAGCAATAGAAAAGATACAGGCACTTGGGGTGAACTAATTACAGGTTCTCCTGTAAGCTTTCTGTTCTCATCTTCAGGCCACAAAAACTGAAAACGATCCCCCAGAACTGAGTAACATTATGTATTGGTCACTTCATTTGGAGTTGTAAAAATGTAAGGATTAACAGCATTTTTGGTCTCCAACTGTCCTGCAAATAAGTTGCTGCAGGATGTTGAAGATGGTTAGACATGGATAGATGACAATAATCTTCCACTGTCTGAAAAGAAATCTCATTTTGAGATTGTAAGTGGGAAAGTAAGGCCTCCTTTTCTTCAAGCCATGTAGTAGATTTGATAATGCAATCTAAAACATGATTGGTCAATTTCACATTAATTTGATACCAGGAAAAAACAGCAACCAATATAACTGTACAAGAGATGTTTGTATGCTCAGATTTTTGGACCTCCAGCAGCATCTAGTGGTCATAGATGCTGTGGAACTCCAACTGGCATTCTCAAGCTAGTGCCATGAGCAGACTAAGAGAAAGCACATTGCAGTAATTAACAAGTAAATAGATAAATACAATATGTTCTAGTAAACATTTTTCCTTAACCTAGAAATAGCAAATATTTGGAGCCGAGATCCCCATGCCCATTTTCAGGTGAAAAACACCCACATATATACATCCCAAGTTATTAGTTCCAGAGATAAAAGTATACAGGTACTTGTAGTTATATATTTTCCTCTCTGTAGTTAGCATCAGCAATGTTACACAAGAGAGTTAAATTAAGGAAGTTATCCCAAGGAAGAGGCTCCAAAACAATTTCTGCAGTCTGGAAGAATGGTCATTAAAATGGGAAATGTGGTTCAGTGTAAACAAAGTTAAAATGAAGCACCTTGGGACAGGAAAAAAAACCACATATACATCACATATACATAAATGAGGTCTCAGCTAACAGACTAAATAGGAATATTCTTGGATTGGATAAAAGGATCAAGGAAACAACTTGTTGAAGAACTACTCTGAAAAGCACAAATTGCATATTGAGAATCATTATGAAATTGATGAATAACAAAATCATAATTTTTATTCAAACCTGTGTTTCAAATACATTTACAAGATTGTTGGTATACAATTCTGGTCTTTCTACCTTATAACAAAGGTATTATAAAGTGGGAAGATGCCAAAAATGTCAAAGATTTGGAACTTCTTGCTTAGAAAAAAATAAATAAAAGGAATGTACACAATTATGCAAAGTGTGGGGAAAGTGAGGTTTTTTTTTTTACCTTCTAATACTCAGACCTCAGGTCATCCAATGAAACAGGATGGAAATTGATTTAGGAGATGAAAATGTGACTCAGCATAAAGCAACACTATGCAAATATAGAGCAGTTACAAGATATAGTTTTGCCCAGTAATTTGAATGAATTTCAGGAGAGTAAGATTATCAATGGCTTACAGCAGGGATCCTCAAGCTTTTTAAACAGGGGGCCAGTTCACGGTCCCTCAGAATGTTGGGGGGCCGGACTATAGTTTGAAAAAAACATGAGGAGAGGAGAGCCGCCAGACCCAGCATACCTGTCATGTAGGATAGTCCGGCTCTGCGATCTCCCTCCTCGTACATCACCTGCAGCTCCTGACACAGCCCCGACACTTGCGCTTCTGGCAGATAGCAGCGGCGGCCAATCAGGCGGGCGGGCCAGATAAATGACCCTGGAGGGCTGTATCCGGCCCGCGGGCCATAGTTTGAGAACCCCAGGCTTAGAGGCATGATGGCTGTATTTTATTTAACGCCAGGGACAATATGCTTCTAAATATCAAATGTCTGGAAACAATATATGTGTACGCACTGATAGATGGTGATGA
Organism: Liasis olivaceus; assembly: GCA_030867105.1. Classification (NCBI taxonomy): domain Eukaryota; kingdom Metazoa; phylum Chordata; class Lepidosauria; order Squamata; family Pythonidae; genus Liasis; species Liasis olivaceus. The sequence continues at coordinate 67,218,629 of CM061351.1, forward strand.
GACGTACTAATGTACTATTAGCATCTGATAGGTCAGTGAACGTTTGTAGTGAATCTCTATGATCTTTTACACCAGACAAAATTGTTTTGTGCTAGAGAGCCCTTACATAAATGCTCCCACACCTCCCTGAATTACTTGGCAGTAGACTGTACACACTCCCAGTCACTGCCAGAGACCTCAATCTTGCCATTTTTATTTTTCAGAGCACAGGGAAACATCCCTCAAAACAGGGACCAAAAGTATGTTTTGGCAAAAGAGCCACCTTTGGTATAGAGGCCCCAGCAGCTGTCTCCAGATGCTGAAGTTAGATGTGTATTCTAGTTGGCTCGTTTTGTGGCAGGGGCCTAACTTTCACACAGCATCCATATATGGGTTAGCCCCTCTTTATTCTTATCTTCAGTAGGAGATGAGGGTTTTAACTGAAATTTATCATTAATGGAATAACCTGAGTTATTTCTTTCTAGACATATCTCCTCAAATTTTGTGACTTTCAGTACACCCACTTAACTTTTACTAAGCTTTTTTTTATACCTTACTTTTACACTATTATCAGTTCTGAGAATATAAGAACTTGTAAAAGTGAAGACAAAGCTGTTTATAGGCAGGTATAATAGAATCTATCTTTTCCATGTTTACGTAGATGGATGTTCAAAAGGGCCTTCTCCTGTTTGACCCCTTTAACTGAGGTTGTCCATCAGAAATATTTTCTGGTTTAAAATGCCATAACAACTGTAAAATGATTTGGACAGTTAAGATTCCTTCTATTCCAATCATTCTGTGTTTTATTTACTATGCTGCCTGCTTTTCCTCCATTTCTGATTGCATCTCTCAGGAAATTCCTTTCAAGTATGCAGTATGCTGCTCTACAGACAAGGCATACCATGCTTATACTGCAAAAACTGGTCTACCAAATGGCAGCAAAAAATTACAGAAATCTGTGTGCTGCCATCTTGTCATTGTCTGAATTTTGGCAGCCCAGATACAGTGTCTACTTCAGACATGCTAGCATTTTTGCTGTTTTATACCTTTATTCAGAATGTCGCTTCCTTAATTATGAAGGGGTGATTAAGGCCTTGGCATTTTTGGGGTAAAAGAGAAAAACAGGGAAGAATTTAGAGTTACATCCCAAACCCTTGAGTACCCCTATATCACATTGGCAGAAGATAATCTTGGAAAAAAGAGAAAATGCAAGTATTGTGGACACAGCTTTCTCTTTAACACACAAATATGCAAACAGTTTGGAAACATACAAAGACAAGCAATACATACCAATACATATATATATATATATATATAAAATGCTGCTTCCTTTTCCCTTGATCTACTTTCTTTTGCAAACTACCTTCATGATTTGGTGGGGGCCATCTGATTTTGAGAAGTCAGGAAGACACTCTGGCACTGAATGTGCACTACAGTACAACTTGCCTTTATATAAACTATTGATTAAAATAGGCATTTTAAGCAACTCATACTGTAATGAATACTTGATGGATTTTTTTTCCAGGGATATTTCCTTGAATTTTAAAGAGATGCAAAACATGGTTTGAACTTGGCATCTGCACTTGAAGGGGAAACAAGTATTAATCCATTTCTTACATGACCTGTTAAAGATTTAGTTAGCTCACTGGAGAGCTTCTGTACCAAATTTCAGAACATTGGAAAATATTTATAATTTATAATGACAAAAATACAATGATTTATTCTCTGAGGATGAAGCCTGGAAAAGACAGTTGCAAGCATATTTGTACATGGAACCTTTCTCTTTATTTGTGTGTTTATTTTAAAAATGCCCTTTTTCCTCTTGGAGTTTTCCATCTGCTACGAATGACACGGAGAGGAGACCAGTTTTGGTGGGGGTGAAGGTAATGTATGGAAAGGGAGGCTGAGAGATACTAGCATGTCTGGGAAGACGGCAGAAGCAGCTAGTGTGAAGCAGGGGAGGCAGTTAGGAAAGTTAGCAGGGTGTTGGAAAAGCTACCATATGGAGATGGGGATGAAATTGCCAAATTAAGATATTTTCATTCAGTCTTGAAAGACAACACAATCACATCTAAATAAAAAAAGATTTTATTAAATCAGACTTGAAAGAAGTCACAGTAGTTTAATGCACTTAATAATTACTTCAAGTGCACGCTGTACACCACCAACCCATATGGATTGATCCTGCAATTTTATAAATAAAAATTAACATATTTACACTGAGAAAAAGGTGTTATTAAATAATAACATCTTAGCTGAGAAATGTGTAAGACTTGATTACTACAAAATTGCAAGATTATATTAGGCATATGTTTCTGGAATTACAAAAAGAGAAATTAAATGCTTCATTTGGTTCTGTTGCGATTCAAAACTGTATCCAAGACAGCTTTTTTTTTTAATCAACACATCTTTCATCCAATCTAAACATTTTTTCAATTTCTCTGCAAAGAAGTCTATCACAATATTGTTCTAAACATGTCTATTGACAGTAAAACAATTCTTACTTTGTGTGTTACCCACCAGGGACAAAATGAGATTGACCTATTTTAGCTTCCTTTCAGATCATCTTCATTTTTTAATTTAAAGGAATCAAGACCTATATATTTGTATTAGAAGCCATTGTTTCTATAAAAATACAGAATTTAATTTTATTTACATAACAAGCATGATTTAAACTTTCCTATAAAATATGTACAATATTCAAATGCAAAATAGTGTATCGCAATTAAAATAGGCCAGGTTTTGAAGTGAAAATCATTTGCTTGAAAAAGACAGAAAGCATTCAATTCTTAGTTTCATTTGGTAATAATGCTGTGCATGAACCAGACATGAAAAAAAATGAAGCTTAGAATATGAATTATTGCAGGAATGTTTTAAACGGCCATTTAAACTCTGTTCAAGGTGCCTGTAATTGTGCCAAATTATTTACTCAGCTATCTTGAATGCTTGACTCCAGACGAACTCATTGTCCGTGATCGCTGCCTGAGCACTGGTTTTGCAAGGAATTCCAGATCTTCAAAGAGAGGATTTTCAATGATGTCTGCAGCCTCTGGTCTTTCTATGGGACTTGGGGAGAGCATGTGCTTTACCATCATATGCTAAAGCAACAAAAAGAAAACCACAGTATTATTTCAGGTGGTGAAATCTTTTCAATTGCTATCATTATCCAAGTGCTGTCCCCTTATTACAAAGCAACTGCAAAGACCCTTTCCAGACAATGACAAAATAATTTTCTGCACAAGAGTTGTGAATAGATTTTGTCTCACTTTGACCCCAGTTTTATCCCATCTCTTAGAATAAATAACAAGAGTGTGGCTACAGTTAATAATATTGCTTTCGGTAACTGGGTAATTGTCTGTTTATAAACTCTATATAAAAAGTAGTAAGAAACTTTAAAGAGGGATGTAGATATAATCAATTCAAAGTATCACAGAGAAATTATTAAATTTCAAGAACTTGTGCTTGTCATGTAACATGTTCATGGCAATTAGAAATAAAATAATAGAGTATGGAGAAAAATTCATATCAAATCAAAAGAGCAGATAACAGTAGGGCCTCACAGTTTAAATTACATTTGGAGCTAAAAGAAAAATATTCTCTGGCACTGAAAATATATTAGAATGCTAACATTAGACAGCACACCGGCAAAGGCACTACCTGTATCAGTTTAGATGGCAGGAAAGCCAGAGAAGGGCCTCCAAATGTGATATTTCAGGTATTTCTGTCCTAATGAACTATCAGTGCAGCTGTTTTAATGGCAATGACATACAAGAGTGGGGGGAGTGGCTTTATTCTAGAGTGGTCACAGCTGGGTAATCAGCCTCAGCTAGCAAAGTGTGCTCCATACCATGAAGACCATTTGGGCTATGTTAAAGCTAAGCTTAGGAGCAATTATAATTTTTTTTTAGCACTGACTGAATTCCCCTTTCCCCAGATTGATAAAGTCCTATCTACTGTGCCTAGAAAAGGAGTATTTTGAGGGGAAAAAGTTTCAAGAGAAGTCTTGCAAGGACTACTCCTGCAAGGATGCATTCATTATCTCTTGGATCCAATAACTCACGTTTTCTTTCCCCAGTTAATGATGTTAAGTCATGAGGGACAAGATCAAGCACAGGAGAGTAATATTACAATTCACCAAGTGTGTTTATGATTTTCAACAATAAAATAAATTCAGCTTGGCCTAATAAAATCCCAAAACTAAAGCACAGCTCTAAACTGGGAATATAAATTCCTACATACCTCCTGTGCATATTCCTGAATGAACAGTGGTGGAAAAGTCAAGTTCCTTACTTCACTTAATATCTGTAACAAGTTTTTAAAAGAAAAAAGTTATTTGCATTGAAATATACATTACATGTGTTTTAGCTATAAGTCCTAAATTATTCAAGTTTGGATACAAGGATAGAATTTTCCCTTTCTGAAAGCACAGAATATATTGCGACTTCATAATAAGTAATGAATTTTCTTTTAGTCATAACATGATAAAACTATGCAAGTTATCCTTCCTCTGAAATTTATTCCATCATATCTGCTTTTTTCAGATTGTGGAAACACTTGAATAAAACTGTTTTGTTCTTGTGCAAGTGTCTACCCTGCTACTGCACTGAGTCCAATTCATTATTTCCATTCACCAGTAGTTATAATATTTATACAAGTTTTCAGAAGTCTTGGTCTTGACATAAGAAAAACAAAAAACATACTTAAAAAACAGTAAGAAAATCACCCCCAATTTATGATAAAATTTTAACAGTTAAGAATATTAGTAATTTGGAATAGTATGTATTTGACATGGCAGTATTATTTTACAAATATGCTCATGGACTATTTCTAGAGGGGCATACGTACCCTGACTCTCTCCATTTGAGTGCTGAAAGGGTAAAGAAGCTCAAACAAGATCAATCCTAAGGAAAATATATCAACTTTGTGTGAATAAGCATGTCCATAGATCTGTAAAATATAAGATAAAAAATAGCCATCAAAAACGGAGCCATCAGAATTCAAGCTATATTTTTCTTTCCCACTACAATTTCTGCCCAAATCCTTAACATTTAACACAAGTAACAAAACAGAGTACTCTGCATCAAATAAGGTCAAACAAATCAATTCATTTTAATAAATGCTCCTGCACTGTAACATACATAGTTATATATTTGGAAGATGGATATCAAAACCAATGAAATCTAAAACATAAACAAGCTAACAGAAAGTCCCAAATAATCAAAAAACTAAACACTATGTGCATTCATAAAATGATGCATTTAACTCATAATAACAAATGTGTATGTTTCATTCAAATGCTCTGGAGGGATGTGGGATACTCATTTCACATATGCATATTCCTCTAAGACTGAGAACGGCGAGTGAATGTATTTCCTGTTAAAGGCTTATTCATAAAATTAATTGCTCCTTCTGGCGATGAGCACTAACAGGAATATAAACAATATGAGGCTGCTGAAAAAACAACAGGGAACTATTAATATGCTTGGAAGAACCTCAATTTTGCAAGTTTAGAAAAATCTTTAGAAAAAAACAAAACTAAGACAAAAATTAAGAGAGCCACATGCTTGCTGGGTACAAAATAGGGTAGAAATTTGGAATGAGAAGATGAAATTGGATATCTGGAAAGAAGATGTAGCTAGCTGGCAGAATGAACAGGAATGCCCATACTGCAACATTGATTTTTGTAGGTTGCATGTTATACTTGTTCTTTATGCATTCATGTACAGTGAAACCCTCTTCAGTCTAAATATCAAAATATTTATGTTATTTCTTTAATGTGCTGGATTAAAAAAAACCCTCCAAAACTATAATAAATGCCACTTAAATCCTAACTGGGGAAATAACAAACATACTGCAAACATAAAACAATTTAACACATTAAAAACACATTATATAGTTCCTATGAGTATTCATTATTACCACTTTCTAATAAGGCAGAAAGTATTATTCCCATTCTGTAGATGGGGCAAAATTCAGAACAGGGAACTTTCTGACTCATGCCTGACATTTGTGCTTTAACTTTTGGAATATCATTATGAGAATCCTGTAAGTAAGACTGAGATAAAGAGCACACCTGTTCTGGACTCATATAGAGTTTGGTCCCAACTTGCCCTGTGTGCCTGTCATAAGCTGGCATTGGTGTTAGAACAAATTGTTCCTCCTCATCGTGGTCCATTGCAGTCACTAGGCCAAAATCTCCAACTTTTACTATGTTATCCATTGTAAAAAAAATGTTGGAAGGCTATATACAAACAAGTGAACACAAAGAAAATTAAAATAAAGGGATTGACAACATACTTCATATCATATAAAACTGTATCATTACATTATATTATATTACATTATATCTGTCAGTTCTTACAATACTGGTGGAAGAAATCTTTGCCTCCTTCCAAAGTATAGAATATACACATGCACATTGGAAAACTATCTTGAGGAACCAATTATACTATGCTGTAAGATGTTTCTCCAAAATAAAAGATCATAGCACATTTACAAAAGTAATAAACAGGCTACCAACTAACAGTCAGTAGCACAGTGTTGTCCAAACTTGGCCACTTTAAGATGAGTGGAGTTCAACTCCCAGAATTCCCCAGCCAGCCATCTTATCTTAAAGTCCACTCATCTTAAAGTGGCCAAGTTTGGACAACACAGCAGTAGCAGCAAGCAGTGTCTACAAAAAATTACCCCCCCCCAATCCTCCTATATGGGCTTTGCCTGAAATTTTAAAATGTTTATTTCAATAGTGAAATACAGGTAGGTCTTGATTAGTGCAGTTAATGAATCCCACAAAATGGTTGCATTATTTGAATTCACATTATTCAAAGTGATATTTCTATGGAAAATATGCTTGATGGAAATAAGTAATGAAAAATTTCAAACATAAATTTTTATATGCATATTAGTGAAATATTACAGTAAAGGATAAAAAGTATATACTTATAATTTAAATTTATGGTTATCAAAGTCACAGAGTAGTTATAGAAAACAAAATAAAAACAAAAAAATCTACCGTAGATTCAGGCATTTCAATATCTCATTGGATGACTGGCAGCATCTAAACTCCAACTGTAAGTGCGCATGCACTAGCCTCAACTGCGCACATGTTAGCTGCACATTAACTGTATTTTGGGTCGCATTAAACATGACTTGGTATCAATTTACAATTCGCAATAAATCGAGTATCACATTACTCAAACGTGCACTAATCGCCACCTACCTATACAATGTACAAATATAGCACCACCAACAAAAAATATATGCAATTGTTATATAATTTTAAAAATTCACATATATTATAGAAATTAAAATAAGCTAAATCTAACAAAAAGGGAAAAACTAATTAAAAATATCAATTTACCATCAATATGGGATTAATTAAGTCCTTAAATTTGTCATTAAATCATAGCCATATAGAAACAAATTGCTTCATCTTCTCATTTTTAGAACATACAGACATTTCAAAAATAGATATCATATACCCTGAATCTGTTCCTTAGTATCAGGAGGAAAAGTTTCTTTCCACTTACATAAGATTATCCTCTTTGTTGAACCCCATGCTTGGTAGAATCAAAGCTCTTGATAAAATTATGAATTCCATATTTCAGGAAAACAATTTAACATCATATTTACATATTTATTATAATTCTTTCCAAAACCATATTAACATATGGTGTGACTTCAAACCACAATGAAGCTATGGATGGACATGACCAAAAAAGCTGATGGCCAACCTTTTTTAAACATTCTTTGAGGGGTCCAATAAAATAGTATTTTCAGATTAATTAACTTCATTCTTAAATCATAAGAAGGATCTTTTTCCCATTGCTTAAAATCTGGACCACTGGGTTTCCAAGAATGGATATTCCAATTCTTTTGTTCCACGGTTCAGGTATGTAACTAATGCTAATGTTCAGTTTTTGAATTTTATATAAAACTGAATTGTTGGTTTCACTTCAAGTGCTGCATCTCTTACATTGCACAATGTAAATTTCTTGTATGATTCTGGACCAAAATGAATCACTTACCTATTAATAACCAAATATGTGTAACAGCTTTAAGCTTGTGAGCTTGTTCAAAACTGGAAACAAAGATCCTTTAGACTCTAAAATTTACTTCTCTCTAAACGGGCCCAAAGAGGGCAATAAGGGCAATATTCAGAAAACTTCCCATCCCCCAAGATTATAGGGGTTAAAATAAAAGCCCAATACTAAAGTTGAAGTCTTTGTCCTTTTTTCTAGATTCTATCTGCTTGTATCTGCTCTGAAGCTCATAAAAGCAGAACCAAGCCTTTAATCTATTTCCACATTTTGAAAAAAGTATCACCTTCAATTTGGATTTCCAAGACAGTTCATAGTGATGAGAACCTGCTATTGCATATGGGACAATAGGGAAAAGAGAAAAACTGTGACAAAATTCCCAGGAGTCCAAGCCACTCCTGATTGCTTTGAAATTGCCTGAAATATCATCCTCTGGTAAAAGTTTTGTCATCTTATCTGAGGGTGATTAGCATGAAGGAGATGAAAAGTAGTTTCAAAACACCAAAGGAAACTTGACACTGAATAAACTAGACACATTTTGAATACTTCCCCAGTGGCCTCAAATCTTAACTCTTCACCAAAATCTAAAACAACATTGTTAATGTAACTGAAATCACAATTCAATAGAGACATTACTAAATGTACTGGGTATAGTAACTGGCAATGTGGTAAATACTGGAATTATTCATATTTCAATAGTTTCTATTGACCTGATTTCAGTTATATCTATATTCATGTCCATTAACTACTGTCTTAGCAACTGCCCAGTGTATAGTGGGTGTTATTCTAATTTTTTTCTATTCTAAAGAGGGCAGCTGACAGCTCATGCAGTTAAAATATTTCAAGGCAAGGTGATTGCCTAGATGTTGTATGGGACTGAGATCTGGGGGTGGGACAAGAAGGTTATTACCCAATTGGAAGTAGTCCAACAACTTCATTAGGAAGATGTTGGGCCTCCCGCAGGGCACTCCTGCTGTCTATTTAAGGATCGAGGTAGGGCTACCTTCCATTGCTTTTAGGATACATCTTGCATTGTTGGGGCACTTTAAGAAGCTAGAAAGCCTTCAAGAATCCCATTTGGCCAAACTCCGTTTTCTACGTTACACAGTTGGGAACCGATGGACCAAACTTTTGTCACTCATCCTACAAATGTATTCTCTACCACTTTTGGGAGAACTTAGTTCTTGGAACAGAGTAAATATTAGAGATAGGCTTTTTGAAAGGGATGCCAATAAAGATGCCACTACAGTACAATCATCCAAATTTTCATCTTGGTACCATCATTATAAAAACATAGAAGCCTCTCCCAGTACCTGGTTAACATAACCAGTGCTTCACCAAGGACTTTAACATCCTTCCGCCTGCAAACCATGCCCTCCACTGATCTCAAAGGGAGATTTTGTAATCTCCCTGTCGAACGTCTCTCTTATGGCATTGCTCAAGTGAAGGACATTATCCACTATGCCCTCCACTGCTCCATGTACAATGAGATTAGGGCCAAACTACTGATGGTAGATGAACTCAAGCTCCAATCTTGAAAAGGTGAACTATCTTCCTGCAGATGTTTCCAACTGTCAGCAACCGAGTTGCTACTTTTGCTCTGCTGTCATTTAAACTTAGAAATACTTAAGTTCTTAACTGTAACTTGGGCTTTATTTTGCTGTAAGCTTTTTACATCTAATACTCCTTTTATTACTTTTACAATTTTTCTATATCACTGTTATTTTATTGTATTTTATGGCACGCTATATGTTATAACCCGTGGTTACAACAATAAACTTACTTACTCACTTACTGTGTCCATGAATATATATGCTACAGGCAATTTAGCTTTCAAGATTGGGGAGATTATATTTCATCTGGACAATTTATATTTTGTAACAGTATTTATTTATGAGTAATTTTTTTACAGTATATTTAGTATATACAATTTTTTATTTTTTATGCTTTACTGAAATTTTTTTTTAAGAGCCACCCAGAGTTGTTGAGAGTCGGGCAACATACAAGTTTCATAAATTATTATTCTATAATCTGCTTTATGTTCACACTGCAGCTAATAAAGATTACCAATAAATAAATAAATAAATAAATAATAAAGATAATCAATCAATCAATCAATCAATCATCGATCTAGTTTTCCCGATATCGTTCTTAACATAGAGCAGTGAAGAAATAATCCTGCTGAACATAAAGGGCTTCTCAAATATGTACATATAATTAAATAATTTGCTTTAGGGGGTTGAAGCATTATACTGTGTTCTCAATACAAACCTTGAGGTCCCGATGCATTAACCCTTTGCTGTGCAGGAACTGGACAGCTTCAGCTATCTGCAGGAATATCACAAGGCACTCAGTCCTTTCTCTCTCCTCTATTGTACATCTTCGGTTCATCCAATCTTTAAGATTTTCTTTCCTACAAAGTTGCATCTGAATATAAAGATATACTTTTGGAGTGGTAGGTAAAAGCTTTTGTACAGAATTGTTAGAGCAGTCCAAACTTAAAGTTGTTGGTCTCAGTGGAGAAATGGATAAAGAACTTGCTGAAGATGAGTTTCTATTATTGGACTCTCTTGTGCTTGTTGCTTTATCTTCATAGTGGCTATCGTGAAGTGAATCATTAATATTATCTTCCTTATTAGAGGAATTGTCACAACCAGAGTCTTCAAAGACAATAGAAGAAGACGTTCGCTCCCTCACCCTTACTACTGATTTAGCAGGAAGATAAACTTCAAAGGAATGTACAGGATCATTATCATCAAGACTACCTTCCATATCACAGCCATTAATAAAACTATCTTGCATGTTTGACATGGGATTTGCCAATTGGATCAAGTCTCTGTTATCAGTGGCAGAAAACTCCAAATGAGAAAACTGGTTCTCTGATGAATCTGACTGGCCACAAGGTATTCCTACAGAAAGCAAAGTCTTCTTTTCTCCAGATGTAGCAATGACTTCAATGTGTTCCTTAGTAGAGAACGGCTCTGTTCTAATTTTAAATGATGGCACCTCCATTGGACTGGGAGAACTGAGTGGCCAATCAATACTTTAAATACATAAAAAAAAAGATAACATTACAAAGTTGAATTAATCTTAATATATGTTGCTCACAGAATAGTAATACAAAGCTTTTTCCATTTCTAAGTATTGGGGTATGCATAGTTCAAAAATTATTTGGAATGCTGTGAGCACAGAACCCCTCTGCTATTCATTATAGCAGTCATGTCTTTTTGCAGTCTGCCTTCCTGAGTTTGAAAAAATATGTCGTTTTAAGAGTTATTTTAACAAGATGACTCCTTAAAACACCAGCATCTTTTTTAGGCTTATGTGGAAGTCTAAACTAGGGCATGGCTGTTTAATTAGCAATAGAGATGAGCTGTGTTTGCACAAGGTCTGGCAGCTTTCTTCCAAATTATTTTCAAAGTGTGCATACCCCTACTAAATAGTTTAAATTCATTAGACTGATCATCAAGTTACTTTTTACAACATTCAGAGTATAAAGAACCTTACAAAAGAATGTTCTTCTGAACATTTTAACAAGAACATTTCAAGATTTTTTCTGACACAGCACATCTATTTTCAAATCTTCCAGAAATCCTACTTACTTAACTGAGCAGAAGGGTGCAGCGGATCTGGATTCCTTCCCCCTTTTATGGCTTCTAGCATCTTTTTATTAAGGGGCCTATAGTAGGAAGTGCTATTTAAAACTCTAACAATCTCATAAATAATTTCTAAAATTAATTTGACTTATTTCATGACTGCCAATGAAAGGAGGAGCATTCTGTGGATCAATCCTCTTTCTGATGCCTCCAAGCAACACTCCTTCTGCCTCTACCATCATGAGAGTGTTACTGTTGATAATAACTGGAGCGTTTTTTAAGTTTAAATATATTTCTACAATCATAGGTATTTCTCTCCACCTTTGGAGAGGGAGATCCAACAGATCCTATGGGTCCCCAGGAAGTCCTAGAAATCATACAACTACAGTCTTACTTACTTTTGAATTGTTTTTAAAATATGTAAATTCATTTTCTTTCCCAAGAAAGAGTAATTCAGAATTACAAGAAACAGGGGCATGTTAGTTGGGAAATGTCTTACATTCTTCTGCCATTGCATTAATAAGATTTGTGACAGCACCAAACTGTTTATCTGAAGCTTCTATGGAAGATTTTTAAAAAGATGGGTTCTAACATGCATCTCTTCCCCTTGAGGGAAAGTCCATCGCTCATGCCATGAGGAAGTGAATGTGTTTTTTATTTTCTGTTTCTAATTGCTAATGCCTAAGTCCAGAATTGAATGACTTTATAAGGCAGAAGAAATAGAAACAGCCTTACTAAAGTGTTGAGCAAGTAAAGAGTCTCTTTTGCAGAACTGTCAAGTACTGTAAAAAAGAGGAGTTGATGGGTGAGGACCACGATGAACAGGATGTACCAAAAAGGTGATCCTGTCAGGCAAAAAGCAAAAGTCCAAATAATGTGTGAAATGTCCAATAGACATCTCTGTTACAGTCAGGGAATAACACAAGAACCAAATCCTGATTTGAATTATGCTTAAAACAGCATCAAAGAGAAAAGTGATGCTTAATTTAGGGATGGATGAAAAATTTGTTCCATTTAAATTCTTATAAATTTACCATATTTGCACCTTTGAACAAAAGGCACCTGCCAAAATCTGCATTCTATGAATTTTGTGATACAGCTTGCAATTCAAAAACCTGCGCCAAAAATCTATGCAATAGAAGTGCCTCTGAAAATACATGTGAATTTTAAGCATTTTTTTAAAGTCTGCAACATTGAGAAACTAAGCAAAACTGAATATGAGAGGTTTATATATCCCAATCTCAACTGCAAAACCATATTAGACCTATAAAGGCACAAATATGGCAAGACTTAAACAAAAGACCTGAAGTTCACTGACATATTGTCACAAACCGACAGTGACCAGAAACCCAATTTTTTAAAGCAGCAGCAACAGATCATAATTGATCAAGAGATTGCAAAGTAGTTACTGAAAGCACCAGACTAAGAAATAAAAATAGATTAGTAATTGAACTCAATAAGCACCACGCTCATAATAATGTTCTCTACGCTATTCTGGAGGGATCAAATTGTACAGCACAAAGACTACTGAGGGAAGAGTTTACACTGTCTCTGATCTCTTTACAGCTTCTGAGTTATTCAGTACATGTATATCCTGACTTTAATCCCTTACTAAACCCAAGATGTAACAATAGAATAATGAAGTTGAGATTCCCAATCCAGACATTACACCAGAACCAGATTTCTCAGCTTTATCAAAGTGGCTACATTATATACTTTTATGCCTTGATTCCTCTGCAGATATTATTCTGCAGAATTTTGGTTTAACATGATTTGCTAACACAACTAGTATTTCCAGAGTCTTTTAATGAACTTGCACATTTTCTAAAAACTGCAATAAATACCTTTCATCTTTCAACCACAGCTCATCCATTCTTTCTTGCCAACTCTCAGGTGGTGCTTCTAACCAAGCATTGAAATATCGAACAATAGAAGGGTGTTCAAGTTTTGCTAATGCTTTAACTTCACGCATAACTTTTTCACGTGCCAGCTCTCTAGAATTTGAGAGAAAGTAACAAAATAAAAGACAAAAAGTCAGTTTTATGCAGGATAAATTGGACAAATATTACCTGCCATGGTCTTTTCAGGTGGCAAAAGAGATTTTAAGTTCTTTGTCTGGAAACTATAACTTCCTACTCTGTAAGTAATTGGAATAGCCTATTACAAGAGAGATTTTCCTGGAAGAAACTTATTCAATCCAAGATTTTATTACAAGAACTCCTCTTATGTATAAGACTATAGTGGCAGGACTGAGCCCTTTGAGTGAATGGTTGGAGATCTCAAAGTTCCTCTCCCAGTAGTCCTCAGGGTCTACACACTCTGCACCCTTCCTTCCTGCTTTGGTGCCCCCATCTGCTTTAATAATTTTAAGGAAGAGAGAAAGTTCAAATGATTTACGAATATCACCATACTGAAAAGAAATTATTGTGAATTGCATGGGGGTAGTGTGTCCCTTCTGGATCTCTCAGCAGCTTTCGAGACCATCGACTATGGTATCTTGTTGAACTGGCCCTGGGGATTGGGGGTGGGAGGCACTGTTTTGCAATGGCTCTCCTCCTTTCTCTGTGGCCAGTACCAGTCAATGCTAATAGGGGAGGGGAGGTCCAGCCTTACGCCCGTTATGAAGGGTCTCTCAGGGTTCAGGGCTCTCTCCCCTCCTATTTAACATCTATATGAAGCGCTGGAAGAGGTTATTTGGCAGCACGGGGTTTGGTATCATCAGTATGATTGGTCATCATCATCATCATCAGGGTATCATGATGCTGATGATACCCAGTTATACATCTCTACCCTATGTCGGGCAAGTGATGTTGTTCAGGTGCTTGCTCAGTGCCTGGAGGCTGTAACAACTTGGATGGGGAAAAACCAGCTGTGCCTCAATCTTAGCAAGATGGAGTGATTGTAGGTCTTTGGCCCCCAAGAGTCATGAGAGTTGACATCTCTGACTCTGGATGGAGTAACACTCCCTTGGACAGATTGGATGTGCATCTTTGGGTCCTTCTGGACTTGCAGCTCTTGCAGGAAGAGAAGGTGGCAGCCATGGCCAGAGGAGCCTTTGCACAAATTCATCTTGTGCACCAATTGCACACATTCGTGGACTGGGAGACCTTGCTTGTGGTCATTAATGTCTTAATCACCTCCTGAGTAGATTACTGCAATATACCTGGAGCTGCCCTTGAAGACCATCAGAAGCTGCAACTGGTCCAGAATGGAGCAGCATGCAGTTATGGGTGTCTTGCAGTTCACCTGAGTTACACCACTGCTATGTGAGTTGCACTAACTCTCAGCTGCTTTCTGGGTGCAATTCAAGGTGCTGGTTATCATTTTGAAGCTCTACAATTGCACAGGGCCAGGTTATTTGCTTCTCCCTGAGGGCATCTGCCCATCCCACTTGGTCAGATAGGGCTGCCCTTATCCAGGTCCCCTCCCTTAAATGCTATCATCCGACGAGACCTTGGAAGCACACCTTCTCAGTAGACATCCCAGCCCTTTGGAATAGCCTCCCACCTGAGATTCAAGGAGTCCCTGCCCTTTTAGCCTTCTGCAACACAAGAAGACTTAGCTCTTCCCACAAGCAGTGGGCTAGAATGGGGTTTGAGTCAGGAAGCTAATTAGTCTGGTGCCTGGTAGAAAGGGTGGGTTTTTAAAAGGATTCTTGTTTTTACTGGTTGTTGTGAGCTGCCTAGGATCATTATATGAGATAGGCAGCCACATAAATGCTTTAAAAATAAATACATTTTTTTTCCTGAGCACCTTTTTAAAAATAAGCAGAAGGGGGAGGGGGGATTTTTTTTTTTTAAAGGAGCAGATAATGAACTGAGATACTGAACTGGAACACAGGACAAACAAAACCTCTACCTCCCCTTACATAAAATGTTTCAGAATGTAACAAAAATATTTTGACCATGGTCCACTTTGGAATTTTTAAAAAAATGTAACTTAAGACCTTACATTTTACAGAAGGCTCCAGAAGAATGTTCAGAGATTTACTAAAAAATATTATTTATACTACAATGGTTACTGAAAGTAATAATATTAATTTCTTATAACGTCCAATGTTATTTTTTAATTTTTGAAAACCTTCTCATCCATTGAATAAAATAGTTCTAAAACAAACAATGCCAACCAATAAGTGAATCTCAGTGCCACCTAGAGGAGAATATGGAGGCAACCAGAAAGGTATGTATTTACCTATTTGGAAGACGAATTCTTTTAATGGCGTAGTTACAATCATCAACTTTGTTTCTGGCTTCAAATACTACTCCAAAACCTCCACAACCTAGACACTGAACTGGTTCAAAATCTGTTAGATACCTGCAAGAAAACACAGAAGTAAATTTGATTTTGGCACAACACTGCCAAGCACAGGCTTGTATCTGTTGATTTCCATATTTGAGTTGTTAGTTGTTTGGTTCACATAGATGTGAACCGACATTCAACATAATGACCTGCCAACAGTTGGGGGACTGCTTGATTTCTATGCTTGCTACAGAAGAAAGAAAGCCACTTCTTTTATGGCCAATATGGCAGGTCAAAGAAGCATGAACTGTATTGTTCCTTCCACTTTCACTTCAGTAGAGTATCTTTAAACTGGTCCATTAAGAGACCAGTGATCTGATCTCTTGATGTATGCTGGACATGAAGTTTGTATGGTGGACTGACAGATGATTCACCATGGAGGCTCTGGCTACTAGTAATGGTAAGCATGAAAGCACAAGACTTTTAAAAAGCAGGAAATGGTTTTTTTTATTGTTGTTATTTAGTAATCTTTATAAGTTTATTTTTAGAACTGGTTTCGCATTTTATTTGAAATTTTCTTTAAAAAATTAAGGAAACAGAAAATTAATCCCTTTGCATGTAAAGCACTGGGCTACAATTTTCCCAATATTATCTTAATATAATACTTCCTGCATTTAAATGGTTTTTTTGGAGGGTAAGAAAACGCATCACAGAAATCCACAGACTAACCATATTAATAATGCATTATTAGAAATAGCACCTTTTAACTAAGGCAATTACCCCTATAACTTTTACAATCCCACACTCAACAGCTTATCTGGCAGTAACAAGCATACCAAAGCTTTTCTTTTTATTTCTTCTCCTTGCACCAGCTCCTCCTATTATTATTCATTTCTATATTTCTCTTCTTAAAAAGTAGCATTTAAGGGACAGCTTGGTGAAAGGAGATGGGGTTACATTTCAGAAAGATGGAGTCAGAAATAATGCAAATCCTCCTCCAATATAAAATGCACCCACTATGTTTAATTCAAACTAAAGCAGATTAGCTATCTATGTTTAGTTTTCAAAGGCTATTGCAATGAATGCATTTTGTCAAAATCTAATGACTACTTTTACCTTGACACATATCCAGAGTTCTTAAGGTCATCCCAGCTGTTGTCTTTAGTTTGTTCATTTTTATTATCTGTCTGACACTGAGTTTCAGACTCCTTCCGCTGCTGCTAAACAAAACAAATAAAACTCAACCAAACTGAAATGTTAATAGTGAAAATTGTACAATTTCAGATCTGTATTCTAGATCTCCAAAGGTTGCAGCTAAATCATGTATCACAAAAATCACTATCTCAAGCAGATTCTACCCACCCAATCCTAGTAAACAGAGAATGGCTGCTGAAGATCTCCACCCACAGAAGGGGAGGGGTTCTAAAAATGGGCATTTTCTGTGGGGGTTTCCTTCATTAGAAAACTTGCCGCCAAACTGACAGCACCTCCGTCTTCTGATAGTTTGCAAAAATCTGGCTGTTTCAGAAGTCCTTTCGGATCTGTTTGTGGGGGGAGCTTCCAGTGCCAGATGAATAACTGTTAATATAATGTATGTTTTTAGGTATTATAATATTTTGTATGTATTTTTAATGTTTGCACTGACTTTGTTATTCTTGTACACTTATTAGAGTTCTTCAAGACTGAAATAGTTTATACATTTCATAAACAAATAAATAAATATCCTCAGCTACTCTGATATGAATTAACAAAGTGACAGTTACAGAACTTTTTAGGATAGAATTTTTCAGCGTCTGGCATCTGTTGTGGAGGAGTGGTATCAGATATTATCCTTGACGCCATGTGGTGTGTAAGTGTGAAAACATGGTATAAAGATATTATTTTCAAAGTTGAGGCCATACGATTTCAAGGTATTGATTCAAAATCTAGAAGCCTTGTTTACAATTCTAAATGTCACCTTTATTGCACTAAAAAACAGATACTCACAATCTAAAATGCCTTTTAATTAGTTATTCTAATATTGATGTAAAACTGATTGTAAAGTTCTCCAAAAAAGAAATATGTGTAATTTCACTTCCAGAATCAAATCGTATACCTACCCGGTTACGAGCATCAGGATGGAAAAGTCTGCGCACAATGAAAGTTGTGGCTATAATACAGAATAAGATGGTACTAGCAATTTCTTTCCACCAGTGCAGAAGTAGAACTGGATCTTTTTTTCGGATGATCTTAGAATTCATGTTGTCAGAAAATCTCACGGTTATCTGTGTGCTTCGTCTATTCCTGTCTCGTGTGTAGTATGGTAAAAAATAGCCATTATCTATAATGAAAATAATGAATATTACTAAATAGTTTTCTTAAACCAAGTTCTTAAGGTCTTTATTTGCCACATTCTGAGGTACCCCCAACACAATACTCAGGTTTGAGTTTGGGATGCCCAAAACTGAACAAAGGGCATGGAGACTACCAGTGATATACTAAAGATAAGATTTTTTTCCCTATAGGGTTGCTACTGCTAGTCTTAGATAATGACAATTACCTTCCATTATGGACAAAGTGGCAGAGCAGAAATTAAGAACATCTGGGATGCCTGTAGATTCCTTTTTAACTGTGGACTACATCCAGGCCAAAAGAAATTGGTGCTACAAAGACTGAACAATATGAAATAACAGTATGAACTCAATTCACTCTCTCAGACCTCTAGAAGTATGCTAGAAATAGGTTCCTGAGAACCTGCAAGATATCTGTACACCCTTTCTCTAAATTGAGGAAAGGGTTTTTCAAATCCAAGCACACCCTCCTCCCACATTATTATTTGGCAGGCATGCCAACATTCTTCCATCTCAGTACATTTGTGTCTTGTGACTTTGTGTCTTGTCTTGTCCTTCTCTACTGTAACTTTTATAAGGATCTTTGAAAGGATAGCATAACCCATTTTTTATTAAGTGCACCTGGAAGAATGGATTATTTTACATCCACCTTTTACTCTCAGCTTCACATGACCTACATGGAATATTTTTTTGTGGCAGCAGTTGAAATGAGGCAACAGTTTACATCAAATATAACCTGACAGCCTTTTCTCTCTTCTTGTCACTTAACTGTTTGATTTTGGTTGGTTGATTGTACTGCTGATCCTTGATTGCAAATAAAGAAAAAATAGTTTTCTTACATTTATATCTGTAAAATTCTTTTCATTCAGAGATCAATCAGGTTTTGGACTCTTTCCTACTTGCAGTATCTGGCTACCCTCTATGTGATACAAAAAGTAGAGTCTGAGAACTCAGATGGGGAAGGTCCTCTTTGATAAAATAAGCTGTTGTAAACAATGAGCACAGATGCAAATGTTTCAAACATCATTGCTACAAAGCTGGATCTTTTGAAGATTACCATAGAAAGGGCTGTTCCCCTGGTGAATTAAACTCTTTTTGTACAGTAATGCTTCACTCTTTTTTTCCTCTGTGCCCATGATTTCTTCCTCTTGGTCATCTCCAACTAGTTTTCTTCACTCCTTTTTCTTTCCTTCTCAGTAAAACTACTCATTTCCCTTGCTCCATCACAATCTTATTTTTTCCTTTTTACTACTTCTCGTGGAAGGTGGGTGGGGAGCATTTATGCATGTGCATAATAAAATAAAATAAAATAAAATAAAATACACCTGCCCATTTCTGTGATTTGTGTGAGAGGTGACTGATATATATAGATGGGGATCAATTAATTCTGTAAATGGGGTACCTTATTTTATATAATTAGTTATTAATTTCATTAATAAACTTTTTTTGCTTTGCCTTTTTTTAGTGCAGTTTCTGAAAAGTATGTACAACCAAGTATATATACACCCAGGTATTAAATTTAATCATGTGGATACTCAGGCAGGGGGATGGGAGCAAATCCCAGGAAATCTCCAGGAATGGTTTCAGCTGGAGTTGGCAACCCTATGTAGACAAGATAGTAAAGCTCCACATCGCACAAGATTTTTTCCTTATTTTTAGAAAACATCTTGGCCTACTCTTCCTTTTTTAAAGTATCACACTAAATTCATGCTGTCCTTCTTCTGGAACAAGTCTCCCTGTTCTAAGTTATTTAGTATCCTTAATTTACCTAGAAACTTAATTTACCTAGAAGTTAATAACAGTTTTACAGCAATAACCGTATTGTGATTTTTGTTTAATTAGTGAAAGCCATAGCTCCTAATGGACATGCAACAATCTTTTGAAGCAACAGTTGAAAAGAAAGCACAATTCACACACACCATAGGGATATTGCAGGACTGACAGAGCACCATTACTATATTCTTCATGAGAAAACTTGTCATTGCTGAGGCATTTATCAAATTCATCAGATCCTACCAGCACAGGTGTTCTTGAAGGAGAATCTAAAAAGAAAACAATCTTTTTATAAGAATATTAAACTACTCTTAGCACATTTTTAGTTTTATCAGTATTAATTCAATAATGACCAAGTTTAAAACCACCTAATTTATGATGTTCTTACCTTTTCTGCCCTTTTTAAGAGCATTATAGGTATGGAATTAAATTGCTGGCAAAAAGAGACCACCCAAGTTTAGTTAATGATTATTTTAATTTCCCGAAAATATTGAGTGTACACAGCTGCGCCATGGTATCTGTTCTTCATCTGTCATAAAATCCATAGCTTATAAAGGTCTCTGAAACTTAACTATTTGCCTCAGTTTATACTGCATTTGTATGAGAATGCTAACAAATATTCTAGATGTATGCACAACTTTTTAAAGAGAAATTCTAACTAATGTCTTCTTGGTTTCTTCCTGGCATCCAAAATGTATATTATCATGTAAAGAACTGGGTACTATCATTTTTTAAAAAGTACATGTTCTTTTATCTCTGTACATAATATAAAATCTATGTTCCCCTTAATATTAAATGAACTTTTTCCAGGATGCTCAATGGGCTGAGGTATACTCGTATGGAATTCTTCCATTTTTTGATGGCAATATCATATCTCATGTTAATGTACAGACTTTCGTATGCAAATTCCAGTATGTTTTTTCAGTTCAGAATGTTTCAGAAAATCCAACTATATGCTTATTCTAATTACTGCCAGACTATAAACATTTCTTATTGTAGTTTTCATCAACAGTAAACAGCATTACTTTTTTCCCTGATAGCACTATCATACCTAATAGCAAAGGAATGTCCAAATATTACTTTTACAAAGTTAATAAATTATGAAATACATACAAGTTTCAGTATACAACTTGATAGCTTAGAGAACTTATAGAACATTTTCCAATAGCTAAAAATCCGTCATAACTTTTCTATCATCTTCAGTTTTGAAAAACTGATAAGTCCAATAATTTACTTACGAATCAAAGGCTTCCACTTAATCATGGGCAAAGGAATAACCGCATTATCATTTCTGGACTCCAAAGCTTTAGGATTAGTAGGAAACTTATCAGAAATTCTGACTGATGACTGAAGATACAGCTGACCTCTATACATTCCTGCACATTAAATCAGAAGTCATATTTTTCATACAACTGGTAAGTTTCAACCTTTAAATTTCATAACAGTATCTCAAGACTTTTAGTATTGCCCAAAGAAACAGTCTTTAGATAATTTTTTTTTAAAAAATCCAATAGTGAACCAATTACAATAATTATTGTATATTCTCAAGAGCTGAGGAAAGAGATAGCATCCTTATACCACCTAATTAGGAACTAATGTAAGTACAGATGCTGCCGAACATATTGGTACCCCTCAACTTTTCCCCAAAGAATCCCAATTTGCTGTGAAATAAGTTAAAACTGACACAAGTAAATTGCATCCACCATGATTAATTCCATAGGCCATACAACCAACACTTTGCTTTCAATGTATGACTTAACATAAAATGAAAACAGCATGGACATAATTATTGGTACCCCTAACTTAATATTTCATAGCACGCCCTTTCTGAGGCAATAACTGCAATCAAGCACTTTATGTAGTTCTGAATAAGTTCTACATTTCTCAACTGGCAAAACTCTTCTTGAGTCAACTGTCCCGGTTTTCTTAGGTTTGATGGGTTCCTTCTCCCAACTGTGAGTTTCAGATCTTTCCACTGATATTCTATTCGATTCAGATCAGGACTCACAGCAGGCTGCTTCAGAACAGTCTAATGTTTGTTTTTCAACCATTCTTGGATACTCTTAGATGTACTGTATGTTGTGGGTCATTACCCATGACTTATGATTGAGACAATGCTTTCTAACACTGGCCATTATATTTCATTCCAGAATGCCTTCATAATCTTCCGATTTCATTGTGCCCTGCATAGATTTAAGGCACCTGGTACTGGAGGCAACAAAGCAACACCATAACATTATGAAGTCTCCTCCAGGTTTCATAGTACAGATGGTGTTTTTTTCTTTAAAAGCATCAATTTTCTCTGTGAACATAGAGCTGCTGTGACTTATCCAAAAGCTCTAATTTTGTTTCATCTGTCCAAGGTATATTCTCCCAGAAGTATTGTGGCTTATCAACATGAATTTTAGCAAACTCCAGTTTGGGTTTTTGTTGTGTCTATCTGAAAGAGTGGGGTTTTCCTGGGTCTTTCAGGCCACTTTCAGCCAGGCAGTGACAGATGGTGCGACTTGGTATTGTTGTACCTTGATCTTGCAGGTCAGCCAGAATCTGTTTTGAAGCTTTCCATGGTTCTTTCTCCATCATTCAAACTATCCTTCTGATCAGTCCAGGATCAATATTCCTCTTGCAGCTATGTCCAGGAAGGCTGGCTATGGTCCCATGGACCTTAAACTTCTTTATAATATTAACAACGGTGGTCACAAAAACATGAAGCTCTTTGGAGATGGTTTTGTAGGCTTTACCTTCACCATGCTTGGCTATTACCTTCTCTGTTTTCTCCTCAGACAACTCTCTGCTTTTCTTTTTCTTGTCCATGTTCACTGTGCTGCACACAATGACACAAAACGCCTGAGTACTTTTCTCCAAATAGGTTGAATGATTATGAGATTGGAGACACCTGTAATACTAATTAAAATGGTCTGCTTGAGAGATCACTAACATTCAGTAACGTCTTTTAACTCTAAGGGGTATCAACAATTATGTCCATGCCATTTTCATTTGCTTTATTATTTACAACAATGCGTTAATTCATACAATTCATAAAAAGCAAAGTGTCTGCTCTATGCACTATGGAATAAAGTATGGTGGATGCCATTTACTTGTGTCAGCTTCAACTTATAATACTTCATGGAAAATTGGGGGTCTTTGGGAAAATGTGAAGGGGTACCAATACTTTTGGCCATGTCTGTATGTCAAGGATCTGTCTATATGGTAAAATTGAGATCTTCCATCTAAGCTTCCCATAAAAGGATAATCTCCACTCAGCATTTAATTATGCAAATAGGTATATACAAACATATTTGCCACAGTAGCATATAGGTCACTCTATCCAATTTCACACCTGCCACAATAAATCCCAATTTTTCAGAAACTCAGTTTTCTATTTAGGAACTTGCTTACAGCAGATGCTTCACAGACTTCATAGAGCTACAGAAGCTCCATAGACTTCATATATCTAGAGAAGTTGCTTTATTGCAACTTCTAGCTTCTGAATAACTAGTATGTCACATACTAGTTAAATTATTTTGGGAATAAAGAACAGGAAATGACTAAAGCTAAACACTTTTCAGAGGTAAAATGGATTTTGCATATAGATGTTATCTATAGTTCTGAAGGGTGACTTCTCAGTGATTAAACTTGGACTGTGTTTACATGTTGTACCAAGCCATGATTTCCTTAACCATAGTTTGTTGACTAAATCACAACTGACTGGTTTCACACCATATGCCGAGCCATATTTTATGGACCATAACTGCTAGATTCATACACCAACTAAGCCAAACCCAAACAAATCACATTATGGATTGGTGCGATGTCTGAACCCAGTCCATCAGTGAAAAACCATTTTTACTGTATAGTCAAATAGTAAAACATTTATGGAAATCCTGGAGAGCAGAAAGCACAACAAAATAATAATTTACACATAAGGAAAAACTCTTTATGTATAAATAATAATTTATACATAAGGAGAAACTGTCTTTCCACCTCCAAGCAGTCAGATGAATCACTTAAGGAAGAAAAGGTAATTTTACACAAGCAGAGTACAAACACTGGGAGCACAATCAGATCAGAGAATCAGGGCGTGTTTCAACAATTACTATTGTGTTTATATCCCAAGTTTTTTAATTATTAAACATGATGTAGTTAATAGGACTGTGGTTCAGAAAATATGTCAATGCATTTAAAGCAATTTTAAACAGTTAAAGCAACTGCTTTCCTTGGAAGGCTTATATGACTGCTTCAAAGGGTATTCCTGAGGACATGACTGCTTTAAAAGTTTAAGGGGTGGGCCATAAAGTGGGGGCTGCTAGACTGCATGTGTTACATATTGCTCAATAACTACAAACTATGGTTATAATTTAAAGTTTTCAGCCTGCTTCCTCATCCCAATTAAAAGAAATGTAACCTCACTGTAGGCAAAGGAATTTACTTCTGGATAAACATGCACAGAATAAGCTTCAAAATTTATCAATCTTATCAACACACAAAGTACTGGTCATATAATATACATGAAACAGCAAGCGCCAAAGCAAAATACATTAAAAGCATAGCTCAGATTCGAATCACCTCTTTTTCCCTCTTAAAAAAAAACACCAATATCCTCTTTAAAAAGAATAAACAAAATACAGAATTTGCCTATAGAGATTGGGACAAAAAAAAAAAAAATGAAGTAGGCAGCATACCTAAATAGACACTGGATTCGGTAGCTCCTCGAGCAGCTTCCACAAGATCTTCTTCATCCTCTAAGATATCATTATCAGAGGTGTAGCTTGTATCATCAAAGAGGCTGATTGGAATTACTTTGCCATCTTTCACCAACCAAGCAGAAGCAACTGGAGTGCAAAACTGCAAATAAAATAAATCATTGTTTAAAAAATACATCCAATAAATGTGACACTCAAAAGTTTTTAGTGCACAGGTTTTTATAAATACAAAGGATAATTTATACAGAAGATAATTGTTTAAAAAAGCTTAAATTCCACAATACTATCTAAAAGAAAAAGAAAATTGTTTTGGTAACATTATGGCACTTCTAAAGAGCATTAACGTATTTCCCATCTTTTGTACCTGGTATTCCCATTCCAGATGTCCTTCCTTCTTATTAAATGCCATAACCTTCCAGTCAGCTACCGAAACCTTTATCACTGTGTCCTTCATTGTAGCCTCCTGTTCCTCTACTTCCGAAATGATTTTAGAACCTTCTTTGTTAATATGTGATTTCGTACTCCCTTCAAGAAATCCTACTCTCGTTTCAGTCTCTGGGAGATAACGTAGTTCAAAGTGCCCAACGCTAAAATTCCACCTTTAAAAAAAGATCAAGATTGTGACTACAAATCAGTTCTATCTTTATAATGTATAATAGAAGACATGCCATTTCTGAAATAATGCACCCTAGTATCCTGAAATGTAGTAAAACAGAGGGTTAAGTTATAATACTAATTTGGACCAACTAATTTCCACTGTAATATTATCAACTGGAAGCCTGATTAAGGGAGAAAACCTATAAGCCTGATGAAAGAGAAAAGTGCCTCAATGTCTGGTTTATCTTGACATAATTTTTTTTCCAGGAGGAGGAAATTACTTACTGAATTATGTCACCTGTTAATTATAAAACAATATAGAATTGATATAGAAGATAATATTCATTTCCAACATTTTATCTTTAATTTCCAACTTTTTGCCCTTCTATATTTACAGAATGCATCTGGATACATTCTAATATCTTTCTACTATTAAATGCTGTTGCTGTGGTGGAAAACTGAAGGGAAAGGTGGTTATGCTTCCTGCTAAATAGTTTTCTATAGCCCTAGAAGATTCCAATACTGTCCTTGTGCAGGTACATCATGTGCAGAAACTATGGAGAAGAATTATTAATACACTAAGACATAAGATAATAGTACTGTACATACTTTTCATTGCCGCTGCGGGGCCCAACAGCGCGAACTGTTTTCTGAGTTCTATGCAGGAGAAGAATATCTTCCTGCTCTATCTCATCATCATCCCAGCGACGACAGCCCACTGCTGAACATATGTATTTAACCTGGGGCCAGAAGGAAAGATTTAATTCAACAGGCTCTTCCTTAGTTGCCGATATCCTTCTATTCATTAATTAAGTGGAAACTGTGCCATTTCATGTTATATCCCATTTGTATATTTGTATTCAAAAAGTAAAAATGGATTGCTTGAGTCATACACAAAATGGTGTTTCATTTTGGGCAAGCTCTAAAGTTAAAGCATTCATATCTCCCCCCCCAAGGTACTTTCGACAATAAATATGTTATGTTTTTATTACAAATCATGCTGGTAGTTGCTGAATTAAAAGACTACAGAGAAATGAAATAAACTAAAAATGCAACTTGCAATATGACTGAAACCGACAACAGGCAAGCCAGCTTTTGCAAGTTTTATAAAATCTTACAAGACAGGTTGGTAGTGTTATTCTGTGTGAGAGGGGGAAAGGCTTGCCTAAGTTCATTTGGTAAGTTTGTGGGCTGATATGAAATTTGGAGACAATCATGACCTAAAAATATTATTTAATTTGATATATAAATGTAATAAACAAATACAAAAAGTGAAACAAAACTATCCCTCAATGTGTTCAATCAAACCTTTACTGGCATTAAAAGGATGAAAAAGGAAATATAAAAACATACAGTTACACATCGAAAATTAATCAGAGGGGTAGCCATACTCATTGTGGAAATTGTTTGCATTTACTTTTGAGTACTTCCTCCAAGAATTTAGCAACAATTCTGGTAATTGCAGGCACAGCATCTCTCAATACATTTTGGCAGGATGAGACAGTGTTTAGCAGATATACACCCTGCAAAGGTTTTAAAAGCAGTTCGTAGTGCAGAGTCTCAACTAAGTGGCAGTCAAAAATTATATGATGGATTGTATCAGGAATGCCACAAGAACAGAGCCTCTCGTGATTGGGGATGTGTTTATATCTTCTGAAAAGTACCTTGGAAGGAAAAGAGTTTACTCTGGCCAAAAAGAAGGCCCTACGCTGAGATGGAACCTCAAGATCATACAAATAATGTGCCATCTTACCCAAGTAAGTTTCAATACCAAGCATGGCAGGGGAACAAACATGGGGTTGAGCAGGTCTGAGTTTGTGGTACTCTAGATCTAAGAATCTCTGTTTAATAATTCTAAATACATAGGTTTCATCTGATAAATATAAGTCATCAATCACAATCTCAATTTGCTCGAGCTTAGACATAATATGCTGAGACCAGAGTGAAATATATTTATCCATATTAAGATGTAATAACAGACTTTGAGGAGCAGCTCTAAGTAAAATCCTAAGCCAATATTTGATTGTTATTAACCAGGCTTTGGTTTCTATCAGGTGTTGACCGGTTTCTGAGCAAATTGTGAGATAAGAGATACAACTGGGAGCCCCCAGAAGCTGCCTCAAGAAAGTTGCTTGAATGCTCTCTACTTTGCAATTAAAAGCTCCCAGCCAAATGGGTATACCATATAAAATTTGGGAAAGAGGTTTGGCATTAAATATTCTAATCGCTGCAGATACAGATTGATTTCCTCTTGTAAAGTAAAATTGTTTAATCTGAGCAGCTGAACAATTAGCCAAGTGGATTGTCCTACTGCGATGACTGACCCAAGAAAGATTATAACAGAACTATCCTAATTATTAGCTACCTTACTACAGGTAGTCCTCGACTTATGACCACAGTTGGGACCGGAACCTCCATTGCTAAGTGATATGGTCGTTAAGTGAGTCATGCCTGATTTTATAACCTTTTTTGCTGTGGTTGCTAAGTGAATCACACAGTCATTAAGCGAATGTGACTCCATTGACTTTGCTTGTCAGAAGCCCCCTGGGAAGGTCACAAATGACGATCACATGACCCTGGGACTCTGCAACTGTAGTAAATACATGCTGGTTGCTAAGTGCTCAATTTTTGATCCATGAATGTGGAGAAGCTGCGATGGTCATAAGTACGAGGACTGTCATAAGTCACCCTTTTCAGCTCCATCGTAACTTTGAACAGTCATTAAATGAATGGTCACAAATCGAGGACTGCCTATATTGTCTAGCAGTAAACCCCAGCTCTTCTCAACTGGGGTTTCATGGAAGCCCAGGGGTCTGTGAGAGATCATGATTGAAAAAAAAAAAAATTGGTTTTTTTAACTTCACGTGTTGCACAACGTTAGTGCTCTCAGTGGTAGGAACTTTTACACGCTATGACTCAGCTGCTAGCCTGCCACTTTACTGTTCTTGTAAAGGTTCTAAAACATGGATTGTATTGTGAAGTTTTCAAATTTCTTGCCATTTTTATGCAGCGATTCCCTAGAACCTGAAAATTATTTCAAGGGTTCCACCAGGATAAACGGATATTTTAATTTACTTCCTAAGTAGTCAATCAATATAAATGTTCATCTATCCTGGAACCTTGTATATATGCATCCTCTTTCTACTTTCTAGTGCCTCTTTATCCTTCTGATGTCTGTTCTTTCCAAATATACATGTGCTATTTCAAAGCAATTAAAAAAAACCAAAAACACTAAAAGTCAAAAGTCTGTTACCAATGATTTTACCTTTCCTGAATATGAACTTAGCCCATATGTTGTTCGGGACTTTCCTCCAACCAAAACTACATCATCTCCAAATCTATAGGATGATTCAAGAAGTGACTCAACAGTGAAAGGAACAGCTTCAATACTCTCTCTGTCACGATCCCACTGGAAAAGGTCTCCATCCAAGGAGGGAATTATCATCTTATTCCCAAATACCTACAAAGTATTCAAACAGAAATATATATTTTAATAAGGAAAAAAAGGATACAATACTGATCAGAATCCAGAAATATTTAAAATCAAATGTGACCCAGATTAATAGAAAAATGCCATAATAATGACTCATAAAGGTATTTAACCAACGCATACACACAATAGTGCCCTGATCCATGTTTGTTTTCAGATTGACTACTTCTGTGACACAAACCATCTTTTCCTTCAACCATAGAGTAAAACCACCTATAAATGAAAAAAAATTGAACTGACTTCTAAGCTAGCTTGTTTATCTATGCCTACACATCTAAGTTAGATAATGTTCACTATTTATACCTGCTCTTTTCCTAGTAAACCCATCCAAGGATTGAAAACTCATTTTTGATGTAAATCAATGTTTTAAGGCTAAGTTTATAATAATAGATTAATATAAATGTGCCTCATTACTTCTTTAGAAAGAGGTTTAAATAACCTCTGGTTTTGGTGCAAAATCATAATCAGTAATTTCCTGAGAATGTAAGGTAGTGTAAAGTCTAATGATATACAGGTAGTCCTCACTTAATGACAATAGGGACTGGAACATTGTTCGTTAAGCAGGGCTGTCATTAAGCAAGTCACCACATGACTGGACCTGATTTTATGACCATTTTTACAATGGCTGTTAAGTGAATCACCACGGTTAAGCAAATCATGAGGACATTAAGCAAATCCAGCTTCCTCAATGGACGTTTTTTGCTGGAATTCGCTTAATGACCACATGATTTGCTTAACGACTGTGGTGAGTCACTTAACTGTCATAAAATGGTAGCAAATCGTGATCACGTGGCCGCGAGGGGGAAGGTTTGTGATGGTTGTAAGTGCTAATACAGGTTGTAAAGCACTTTTTCTAAGGCCATCATAACTTCAAAGCATCGTTAAACGAATAGTTCTTAAGTGAGGACTACCTGCACATATGAATTAGGCCATGAGAGAAAGAATGGAACCGGAAGAGTTTTTTCTACAAAACTGAAATGTGTGTATACTCTGGAATTTTCTTGTTGCACTTTCAAATAGCAGAGCTTGGTGTCTTTCTACAAATTGCTTTCAAAGCTAAAATATGTAATTTGTTATGGGGCACAGTGGGTCTGTTATTCAAAAATAAAATTTATAAGCCCCTTTAGCACACAGAAGAGTTTGTCAGGATCGTTGGATCCTAGCCCTTATCTTTTCCAGAAAGAAGAAAAAGAACTGATTTGCTGCTTTTAGATAGGAGGTCCGCTGTATTTCAGATCAAAGACAAAGAAACATCTTGCCCTGAGATATAAAGTCCATGTGTAATTTCAGCAATACATGGAATAAGATCTGGCAGAAATATAAGCTGGAACCATAAGAGGCAGAGGAACTGGAGGACAAATTATTAACATGCAATGAATGATAGACACTAAATTTGATCCTAGCCAAGATTAAGAATAATGGAAAAATCAACAGAATTCCAAGGATAAATAGATAATTACTCATTATATGAAGGCTTTTGACTGACCATAACAAATTGTGGTTAAAATGTGTTTATCAGGCCACCACATCTGCCTATTGAAAAATATCTAAGATGGCCTGCCCTAAAATGCCGATGTGGACCTCAATACAAGAAGCATTTTATAGAACTGAAACAAGAGATAAAAATAAATGGATGAGATATAAAGTCTTATTAGAAAAAGAACAAGGAGAATATAAAATCAAATCAAAAGAGCAATCGGTTTTAGAAGGACATACAGTTGCAAGAAAAAGTATGTGAACCTTTTGGAATTTCATGGTGTTCTGCATTAATTTGTCATAAAATGTGATCTGACCATCATCGAAGTCATGAGTATTGACAAATATAATGTGCCTAAAATAATAACACAAAAACAATTCTGATCCTTCATGTCTTTATTGAGAACAACCATAAAAACCTCATAGTGCTAGTGGAAAAAGTATGTGAACCCTTGAGTTGACCTCAAAAAAGCTAATTGGAGTCAGGTGTTAGCATACCTGGAGTCTTGTTAAGCCTTGGAGGTGTGGACTAGAGCTACATTGACTGATAAAAACCACTCAAACTTTTTGAGTTTGCTCCGCACAAGAAGAATACGCTTATGTGAGCCATGCCTCGCCAAAAAGAGCTTTTAGAGCATCTATGATCAAGAATTGTTGATTTACATAAAGCTGGAAAGGGTTACAAAGTGATTTCAAAGACCTTAGAAATTCACCAGTCTACCGTTAGGCAAACGATCTACAAATGGAGACACTTTGGGACTGTGGCTACTCTACCAAGAACTGGGCTCCCAGTAAAGAAACAACCCCAAGTGAAAGCCAAAGATTTGAAGGCATCATTGGACTTGGCTAACATCTGTGTTCATGAATCTACAGTACGTAAAACATTGAACAAGCAGGGTGTCTATGGCAGGACACCACGAAGGAAGCCGCTGCTTACTACAAAGAACATTGCTGCATGCCTGAAGTTTACGAAAGAGCACATTGACACTCCACAGAGGTATTGGCAAAATGTTTTGTGGACTGATGAAACAAAGATTGAACTATTTGGAAAGAACACGCAGCACTACATCTGGCGTAAAAAGGGCACTGCATATCGTCATGAAAGCATCATCCCAACCATAAAGTATGGTGGAGGAAACATCATGATTTGGGCCTGCTTTGCTGCATTAGGGCCTAGCCAACTTGCAGTCATTGAGGGGAAGACAAATTCCCAAATGTATCAAAAAATTCTTCAGGATAATGTGAGAATGTTTGTACGTCAGCTGAAACTCTGTAGAAGTTGGGTGATGCAACAGGACAATGACCCAAAGCACCGGAGCAAGTCCACAACAGAATGGCTTCAGAAAACAAAATCCACCTTTTGGAGTGGCCAAGTCAGAGCCCAGACCTCAACCCAATAGAGATGCTATGGAAGGACTTGAAGAGAGCCATACACATGAGACGTCCAAAGAATATGACAGAGCTAAAGCAGTTCTGCCAGGAAGAATGGGCTAAAATCCCTCCTGAATGATGTGCAGGTCTGATCCACAGCTACAGGAAGCGCCTGGTTGAGGTTATTGCTGCCAAGGGGGTGTCAACCAGTTATTGGTTCCAAGGGTTCACTTACTTTTTCCACTAGCATTTTGAATGTTGAATGAGTGTGTTCAATAAAGACATGAAGGATCAGAATTGTTTTTGTGTTATTATTTTAGGCACATTATATTTGTCAATACTCTTGACCTAGATGACGGTCAGATCACATTTTATGACAAATTAATGCAGAACACCATGAAATTCCAAAAGGTTCACATACTTTTTCTTGCAACTGTACTTTTCAATGGCTTTCTTATATGCAATATAAAGAAAAATTCAAAATTGATAAAAAAGAATTTGGATTTGAACAGAATAAATTGGAATTTGAAATTCAACTATGTGAAACAGATGAGCACTTAATAGCAAAAATGTATAAATTATTGTTGAGAGAAGAAATGGTTGAAGAACAAGTTAAAGAATGCATGATTAAATGGGCAAAAAATATTGGACATAATATAGATATGCAGCAATGGGAAAATATGTGGTCTAAAGGACTAAAATTTACTTTATGTTATAATTTGAAAGAAAACTTTTATAAAATGTTGTATCGATGGTATATGACACCCCAAAGATTATCAAAGATGTACGGGACAATTTCCAACGTTTGTTGGAAATGTAACCAGCAAGAAGGGTCGTTTTACCATATGTGGTGGACATGTAAAATTGCAAAGAAATTTTGGACTCAAATACAATCTTTGATGGAGAGTATACTACAGATACAGGTTCCATTTAAATCAGAAATATTCCTGTTGGGGATAATGGACTTTCAAATTGGAAAGCATCTTATCAGAATAATTCAATACATGATTACCGCAGCAAGACTTTTGTATGCACAATTTTGGAAAACCCAGACACTACCAACAATACAAGAATGGTTGCTAAAACTGATGGGAATGGCAGAAAACGATAAACTGACTTGTTTATTAAAAGAAAAATCAAATACAGTGGAACCTTGAGCTACGAACGCCCCTCCTTACGAAAATTTCGTGATACGACCAGCTCCAGCCGCAAAAATTTGCCTCGCCATGCGACCTCTGCCTCACGATACGAACCGGATCCGCGGCCATTTGCCCTGCTGCCACGTGGTTGCGGCTTCCTGTGGGCGAGATCGCGGTAGCAAGGAAGCTTGCTCCACGAGGCAAATTTCCCCATAAGGTTCAATGTGTCAGCCGGCTTGCACAGCTAGGAAATTCCCCAGGCGTGCTTTAGTCAATTTCACCTCCCGAGCCCTAGCGCAGAAAGAGGAAGTGCTAATGAAATCTGAGTGCGCGGGGGGGGGGGGGGAGGCTTTTGTCACGTGCGCACAGCCGGGAACGGGAGCTTCCCCCCCCTTCCTCAAATCTTTCCTTTGTCCATAGCCCTTGGCGTGGTGCGTGCGGCAAAAGCGCAGTGAAATCAATCAGCGCGCGGGGGGAAAGGCTTTTGTAGTGTACCCAGCCAGGAGCGGGAGCTTCCCCCCCCCCCACTGATTCACCTTAATTCCGCTCTTTCCTTTGACAAAAGCGCAGTGAAAGCAATCAAATCAGCGCGGGGGGGGGGGCCTTTGTCACACGCGCACAGCCTGGAGCGGGAGCTTCCCCCCCCCACTGATTCCTCTTAATTCCGCTCTTTCCTTTGACAAAAGCGCAGTGAAAGCAATCAAATCAGCCCTAGCGCAGAAAGAGGAAGTGCTAATGAAATCTGAGTGCGAGGACAAAAGCCCAAGGAAAGCAATGACTATGCCAAGGGCTATGGACAAAGGAAAGAGTGGAATTAAGAGGAATCAGTGGGGGGGGGGGAAGCTCCCGCTCCGGCTGTGCGCGCGCGACAAAGGCCTTTCCCCCACCCCCACGCTGATTTGATTGCTTTCACTGCGCTTTTGTCAAAGGAAAGAGCGGAATTAAGAGGAATCAGTGGGGGGGGGCCGCGCGCTGATTGATTTCACTGGGCTTTTGCCGAGCGCACCACGCCAAGGGCTATGGACAAAGGAAAGATTTGAGGAGGGGGGGGAAGAGCGACCAAATTCGGAGGGCGGATTAGCCGTATTTACATTGAACCTTATGGGGAAATTTGCCTCGCGGCGCGACCAAATTCGGAGGGCGGAACGGATTAATCGTATTTACATTGAACCCTATGGGAAAACGTGCTTCACGTTGCGACCAATTTGAGTTGCGATCAGAGTCATGGAATGGATTAAATTCGTAACTCGAGGTTCCACTGTAATTATTACCTTAAGGAATGGAAACCATTGATGGACTATTTGCAAAATGCAGGCAGGCCGAAGCTTACATGGGGATTTGAAGATTAGATTATAAATGTAATGGGATATGTTTTGACAAAGAATTATTCCTACTAAATGCATTAAAAACTAGCACCTATGACATTCTTATTATTCCTAAGACCAGAGATAGATTGGAAGCTATATATTTTTCATGTCTTTCTTCTTTTCTTTACTTTATCTCACGTTTTCTTTTCCTTATAATTTGTATTTTTCATTTTCTTTTTCATTTCTAACTTTTAATGTTGTAATTTTAAAATTTCAATAAAATATTATATAAAAAAAAGAAGAATATCTAAGATGGCCTAGATTTGAATGGAATATGAAACAACTAATTTGAATTTGGGAAAGGAGTATGTCAAGTTCTATACTGTAACCTTAATTATTTAACTTAAATGTAGACTATGTTAAGGGAAATGCTGGCCTAGAAGAAATAACACCACCACAGATATGCTATGGATACCATTTTGGTGGCTGAAAGCAATGAAGACTTAAGAAATACCTTGTTGAAATTTAAAGAGTACAAAAGATAGCCTTCTGCTATATTAACCCCATCCCCCCAAAGAGTATGTCAAAACTTCATCTTCCTAGCCTCAAAAATTCACAGGGGTTGTGATTGTAACATGAAATGAAAAGACATCTGCTACTTGGGAGAAAGCAGAGTAGAATCCGATTAATATTGGATGGGAGACCGTAAGGAAATCCTATGGCTGTAGGCTAGATCAAAGTCAGGAACAAAACAAAAAAACAGAAGAAGGTAATGACAAACCACTTCCATAATGTTGCCATGAAAATTACATGGATATATTCTTGTTTATTTCCAGGAACTGAGCTTGACTTGAAAGGGGCACTGTCCATCTAATGGCTGTCCATCTGTACCAATCAATGACTACTATTTAGGAGGTAACAATTAGTATCATTCCAGCCATAACATATATATCAGAAAGTCCTATTGTAGCACAATAGATGCAAAAAAATGACAACAAAAATCCATCATGTAGAAATTGATATAAATAAGTTTGTAATACAAAGCAGTATATTACAGCAAAGAGCAACTGATGAGAAAAAATGCTCAGTTTGTTTATGCAACAAATTCTCCTTTCCTATGGTTAAGTGTACAGAATACACTTAGTCTTTACGGTTTAGTCATTTTGACCAGGATATATCCCATCCAATACAGCAGAGAAATTGTTAGATGTAGCATGTAAATAAGAAAGTGAGAAGTGTGCAAATAATATAGTCCAGAAAGTAACTATCCATCTTGATACATGCAGCAATATCCACAACAATTCAATCATATGTGCTTATGTCTCCTCACTGAAAATACTGAAATCTTAGGAAATGCATGTTAATTTATTTCTACATCACACTTATATAGCTGCCCATCTCACAAAGCAACTCTGGGTGGCGTACAACAATTAAAATAACAAGTGAATAAAAACATTATAAAAAGATAAAAAGTTATTATTAGAATAAAAACATTATCACAAATTTTTAAAAAGATTTTAAAAAAGATTTCAAAATATACAAACCCCATAGAGAGTTACAAAATATTTGTTTGTTTGTTTGTTTGTTTGTTTGCTTGTATTTTGGGCACTGTTCCTGGAGGTACTGCGATACCAGGTTGATGTATGGAGTGGATGGAGCAAGCTTCTGTTCCAACTCCCACTTCCAAATATCTGCTTAATATGTAGTTCTCAGAGAACATATCAGATATTAAACTGATAAGGACAGATAGTATACTTGATCTTAGCCAAAAGGCCAAGAAGGGATGTTACAAAATACTTATAAAAACACTACAGCTACTAAGTTATATCTATATAGTCTTCGAGTTATGACCACTCATTCAGTGACCGTTCAAAGGTAGGACTGTGCTGAATGAGAGGGACTTATGACTGGTCTGCAAGGTTGCAGCTACTGCAGCATCCACACAGTCACTTGATCATGATCCGGGCGTTCAGTACCTGGCTTGCAATTATGATGTCACAATGAGCTGCAGTCACATGGATGCAATTTCCAACATTCCCTGCTGGCTTCCCACAAGCAAAGTCAATGGGGAGGCTGGCACAAAATCAGAACTCACTCACACTTCTGCCACTTCTTCCTCTGCCCAGTCTGCCCCCGCACACTCTGGAGCACCTGCCCGGGGCACCTGCTGGCCTGCTTGCCTGGGACTCCCACCTCTTCCCGCTTAACGACCCGTGCAGTCCTGGGGTTACAACGGCAACTGGGACTGTGGGATCGCATTACTAAGTGATGTGGTCACGTGATGTTGCACTTTACGAATGTGCTGCTTAATGATGGAAATTCCAGTCCCAATTGCCATTGTAACTCAAGGACTACTTGTAACAGAACTCTATCTGAACACTAACGAGCCAGGTCATCCTACCAATATTAAAAAAAAAAAAGCAAAAGTAAGAGCCACTGAGGAAGCAAAATGGTAGAAGTCAAGAAAGAAATCTGGAGAGTTTCAGTTCAAAACAAGATAACCTTATATAAATTTTAGAGCTAATTTCTGAAACCAACTATAGATTATATACATCTCACATTAGGCTGTCTATGCACATCCTACTTATAAGGTTTTTTAATTCTCTCATATATTTCTTAACAGAAATGAGCAGATTAGGTATTTTGGCATACACCTTGGTAGCAGATAAAGACACATCCACCCGCAGAGTAACGTTACGTTTTCCAAAACCAGTCAAGGAAATTGTTTTGAAAGAACTTAAAATGGCAATATAAATGGCTTCTGAGAATGTTTGTTGGAAAATAATTGGATACAATTGGTCACACTCTGAAAGTGAACTGATATCAGCAAAAGTGGAGCTAATTAATAAAAATTGAAATTAAACTGAGGTCATAAATTGTTAGACCTACACTCCTCACTTTGACATGCAGACTTGCATTCCACAACAAAATGGGTCATTAATCTCTGTTTTAAGTCTGCTAATTGACCAGAAGGGGAAGATGTTGATTAGATAGGTAAATAGCCATAAATAGCTGTCAAGCCCAGGGGAAATTCGGAGGAAAGACAGAAGAGAGAAAGGAGATGTAAAAGATTCATGGACGTGAGCACCCATAGCTTGGAAAGATGTAATGGTATTTTGGGGATAAGTGTACATGCTCAACAGTGTGACCAATCATGTACTCTCTGGTGGTGATGCTGTCTTTGAAAAGTATAAAAGATACATGTTTCCTTTGTTCGGGGCTCTCTTCTTGAGAAGGAGTCCTCAATTACTAAGGTGCCTTAATAGATGAGTAAATGAGTTTTTCGAGTCCAGTCTTTCATTGGGTTAAAGGACTGGGCTGAAACCATGGTGTTGTGGACAATGAACTATGAATTCTTGAAAACCCAGATTAAGAATTGAAGGGATTATACTGTTGCTCCTGGTTAATATAAATTAGTGTCACAGAGCTAATTTATAGTTCTGAAAGAAAAAATTCCAGACTTGATTATTTAGTAAGATCACAAGAATTTATTTGAGTGAGCGTTTGTGATTTTTCCCCTTATTCATGGTAGAAAGAAGTATGTATCAGGTGGTGAAATCACCACAATTCCAAAAAGACTAGGAATATGGGCTCCCACTGAAATTATAAGGAGATTCAAATGTCTACTATACTAAGGAGTCAGCAAGGGCATGTGATTTAGTTACAGAAATGACATCATCCCCTTTCCGTTTGTGCTTAAGCATTACCTCACCTCCTAATGCAAGAATGAGTCATCTGCAATTATCCTGATCCATGGAATTTAGGTTATCTTGAAGTGCTTACACATATTTCATGTTAATTTGTTCAACTTCAGTGAAAAGAAAATTATAATTAATACTAATACCAAGCTTGGGAAAGTGAGTACCTGAGTTTGCCTGAAGTAAGACCCACACAAAAATAAGACATACTTAGATTTCATATGTAGATAAAAATGGATATTTGTGAATTTAAAAGTTTGTTTAAACATATACCTACCCAACAAGCATTTGTAAACTGTCAAGAAAGGTGGAGGCAGGTTAGAGAGATTTACAGCAGTTAGAGCTTGCTTAAGCAGTCCAATTCTCTGTTTTTCTAATTTTCACTTTTTTTCTTCTATACATGATTCTACTTAGCCTGAGGATGGGGACTCAACAAAGTTTGTATGGGGAAACTTTAGTCTACTTAGAGAAAATCAGAGGAGGGCAGAAAATGCGGAAGAGGTTTCAGCAATTCAGATACTTAATAATTTATAATGAGCATGCTAGAAAAAAGCATCAGACTTTTTTTTGGTGAGAGTGCATTACAGGTAGTCCTCGCTTACCAACCACTCTTTCAGCAACCGTTTGAAGTTACGATGGTGCTGAAAAAATAACTTTACAGCCAATTTATGACCATTTACAACCTTCACAGCATCCCTCAGTCATGTGACTGCCATTACAGTCAATATGCATTGTCCTGTGCCTGACCTGTGTTTTTTTCTTTTTTCTCCCCTTGCAGAGAGATTGGAGGAAGGAATTGTAAGACAGTAAGCTGTTTGCTATTTCACCATCAAAAGTAATGTGACTACCTTGGCAGCCCAAGTAAACACTATGCAAACAGTTTACAGTACTCTCTTGAAATCTCTTCCTCTCCAATCTCTCTGCTCTGTGGGGGAGGGGGGAGCAAGCAATATCTGTAGGCAATCTCTCCTTTGACTCTTCCCCCCAAACAGCAGAGAGACTGGAGAGGAAGGAATTTCAAAAGAGTAAGCTGTTTGCTCTTCTATACATAGAAAGCAATGCAATCATACCAGCAGTGGGAAAGGGTCAGGCAAAGGAGAGATTGCCTACAGAAACTGCTTGCTTTTTTTCTTCCCCTTCCCTGGCAGAGTGGACAGATTGGAGAGGATTATATTTCAAGAGAGTAATCTGTTTGCTCTTCTATGCATCAAAAGCAATGTGATCCTGTCAGCAGCCCAGGGCTGGGAGCCAGGAGCATGCTACACAAACAGGTTATAGTACTCTCTTGAAATCTCTTCCTTTCCAATTTCTCTGCTTTGTGGGCAGGGGGAGGGTCAGGCAAAGGAGAGATTGCCTACAGAAATTGCTTGCTCTCCCTCCCCTTGCACAACAGAGAGATTGGAGCGGAAGAGATTTCAAGAGAGTACTATAAACTGTTTGCATGGCACACCCGTGGTTCCCAGCCCTGGGCTGCCAGCACGATCGCACTGCTTTCGATGCGTAGAAAGCACAGTCGGGGTCACGTGATTTCCCACTTAGCGACCGCTTCACTTAGCAGCAGAATTGCCAGTTCCAATTATGGTTAAGTGAGGACTACTTGGTATGAATTTAACAGTCCACACTACAAGCGAAGGATTAAGAGAAAATTAAATAATGCATTTCTTTTTGCTTTCCAAAACCCTTTTATACTAATATATAATAATAAAAAGTCCAAATTTGGGCTGAAAGCATGGGAAGGGAAACGTTTCCACAGGATGGGAACACAACAACGCCTTCCTAAAGCTCTAAAATAGGAAAAGAACTATTAGAGACCAACAATAACTGCACTACTTTGTTGCAAAATCCAATTTTTATGGCAATTACTTATTAGCAAGCACACCTTTGAAAAGTAACTTTTGAGTATTAATTTAAAAAAGGGTTGGCAATCTGTTCAACCCAGAGGCTCCCCTCTGTTGTTGTCCTCACTGGGGAACAAAGGGAAATGGTCAGTAACATATGAACCGATTGGAGGGGCTTTTTTTCTCCCGGTGTGTGTGTGTTAAGGGGCAACAACTTTTAAAAAGTCTTAAAATATTCATTTTGTCCCTTAACTCGTTTTCCCCTTATCCAAAATAGAAAAAACTGGACTGAAGTTTGGGAGAGGGGATTTAAATTAGGACACTCATTTCATCCCAGAAACCACTCCTAAAAATACAAAAAAAAAAAAAAAAAGTTCAAAAATGTGAGCTTCCTTCCTCTGGTCCACGGGCTACCCACTCCAATTTAGAAGACTTTGCAACAATACTATCCAGTAAAACATAGACTGTAGTAGTTTAACAGACAGCAAAAATCTAAAAAGTATGTTCTCACAGAATCTGCGGTCTAGACTCTTGTTTGGAAAGATACTTACGGCAGTATTTCTACAGGGACACATATTAAAGTGACAACAGCAACTATCCATCCTACTCTACTGCCTGACACAGCGAATGAAGCAGCAAATTAAGACTCAGACATGGGCATTTGCACATTTGGGAAGAAAGGCACACACATTCACAGAAATTTAGTATTCGAACTGAGCTACTACCTCTAGGAGAGCCAGCTTGTTGTAGAGGTTACAGGCACTGTGCGATAAACCAAGAGACTGTGAATTCTTAAGCATGAAGTCAGCTGGGTGACTGGGCCAGTCATTCTCTCTCATCCGTAGAAAGAACAACCATTTCCAAAAACCTTTCCAAGAAAGCCACAGGGACTAGTCCAAGCAGTCTCCAGGAGTCAAAACCGACTCAAGGAACACACACAAAAACTGCCACTACACCAGGAGTTGGGGAATCCACATACATATTTTAATCAATGATTGTTATTTCTTGGTCACTTGCCATATTTTATTTTATATAATTTAATTATGTTGAAATTGCAGCAATCAAACGATCTACCAAAAAATTCTTACAATGAATTTAATGAACAGAAAATTGGAATAGGCAACTTCAGTTGCTATCCCATGATCACTAGTAAAGTGCTTCAGAATTTTCTGATTTTTCCACTGGAGTAAAGAAAAAAAGATCCAGTCTTTATATTCTATATCCAGCTTCAGCAGAATCTATGTTCCTTAGTCTCTTCTCTCTCCCATACCACATCAGAACTCCATCAATAGCAGAGGCAAAAAAAGATCAATCTTATCGGTGGGACAGGACCCTCTTGCTGCACCAAGGGAAGCTGTGAATCCATAGACTTCCTTATTCTCAGAAATTAGTGTTATTCCATACCAGTCCTGGAATTGGTTCAATTAATTCCTTCCTAATGATTTCAAAAGGATGAAATTTACTCTAAAACAATCTCCACCTGCTTATTCAAAGAAACTAAGCAGGTTTTTGGAAGCACTTCATATTTTTAAGCATTTTCTCAATATTTTGAGATTTTACCAGGAAACATCACAAATATTCAATATGGGAGTTTCAAGAATTAGAAAATAAAACCCGAATGTGAAGGTTTGCCAGTTAGACCTAGCTTAAAATATTAATTTTTAAGTATATTTTATTGAAAGTGATACTAGATTTCCAGTCAAGAATCTTTAGATTTAAGTTCCCAGCATTTCTGATACTTCAACTTGCATAGAGGCAAAGAAATATCACAATGTAATAAAAAAAAAACTACAAATTCTAGAAACCAATGATTAAACATAGTAATCTTACCTCTGGTTTACTGAGACTAGATGAAACAAGAGAACCTGATCCCACATCCAGAT
This sequence comes from Liasis olivaceus, assembly GCA_030867105.1. Classification (NCBI taxonomy): domain Eukaryota; kingdom Metazoa; phylum Chordata; class Lepidosauria; order Squamata; family Pythonidae; genus Liasis; species Liasis olivaceus. Next base: position 67,260,087 of record CM061351.1, read on the forward strand.
CCCACTGTTTTCTACCACTGTTTTCTGGGTCTAAAGCAGCAATCCGTCCATCCAAAGTACTTATAATTATTAATGATCTGCAAATAAAAATATGTTCATAAGAACTAAAAATCCAAGACTTACCTAACATCAATCTGTAACCAACTTTTCAATTTATTAAGCTATATAATTGTTTTTTTCCCCCAGCTTTATTGCCATCTTTTCCCTATTAACTTTTTCTTTCCCTTAAAAAATAATCAAAAGGAAGTAATGGTATCAGTGATATAGCCCAGCTAAAGCACAATGGTGCCTAAAAGTTGACAATTATCTAAATTAATTTGAGATCATTTTGTAACACTAAATGTCTACATGCAATTATATAAAGCCACAAATTGGATACATGCCAAATTTCTTTTTTCTTAGTGGACATTTTATTTTCTTCCTAGTACTTTATAGAACCTTTACTCAAGTAAAGATCTTTAATTTATACATGTTAAACATCATTATTCTGAAATTTTGCATTCTATTCTTATACCTCATTAGATTTGCACTACTCAAGGTTTGAAAGTTTATTTCCTGGAAAGCAACTCCCAATGGTTTAGTATTAATGCTAAACTTTATTTATTTAGCATTTCATAAACCAAATAATTTGAACAATCACAAAACAATTCTAGCCATATTGCTTCCAAGGATAAAGAATTCAGAGCAAGAATCAAAGTAGTTAAATAGTACAGATCTGTATCTATTCATAAAATACACTACAGTTTATGGTGCTGTGGAACATTAATAGTTTAACTACAAATAAATCTGCTATAATTTATGAATGAACTTCAACTGGTGGGGTATGCACAATATGCTAAATCAGACCAAGCAAATATTTTATGCCTTGGTGAATTTAAACCAGGGCTAAAAATTGGCACCAGATCTGTTCACTGCTTCAGATTCAATTGGGAAGAATGTTTTGGGATGGGAGTGACGCCTGTCTGGGATCATTATACTGGTAGTCCTTGTTTAACAACCATTTGTTCAGTCACCAAAGTTACAACAGCACTGAAAAAAATGGACTTACGACTGGTCCCTGCATTTACAACCACTGCAGCATCCCCGCAGTCACATGATCAAAATTCAGGCACTTGGTGACTAGCCTTATTTACGACAGTTTCAGTTTCCCACAGTCATGTTCTCCTGCCCTAAGCAAACTGCCCCCACTTCAACTCCCCCCACTTGCCTATCTCCCCTCCCCATCTCTGCACAGCATGGCCGAGATGAAGATGCCTCTGTATTCCACCACCACCTACCCACAGTGGACCTTCCTCCCTGTCCTCCTCCTCAGAGCTGTCATCTTCGTCCTCCTCTTCAGCATCTACCTTGCCTCCTCTCTGCTTGGCTTGCTGCCACCAGTTGGCCTCAAGCCTCATGGCACAGGGGCTCTGTCAGTGCTGGGCTCACCCCCATCCTATTGTCCACCTCCCCAGCTGCTGGGCTCCTGATTGGCCTGCCCTGCTTCAGCAGTCTCAGCCTGCCCCTGCCGCTGGCTGGGGATCATGTAGAACCCTCCCTGGAGGGGCGGATGCCAAGAAGGCACTGAGGGGCAGTGGCAAGCCCAGTAGAGAGGAGAAGAGGTGGATGATCACCATATGCAACCTTCCCAGATGGCTTCCGACAAGCAAAGTCAATGGGGAAGCTGGCAGGAGGTCGCAAGTCATGGTCACATGAGGTCCTTGCCTAATGACCACGTAGTCCTTGCTTAACAACTGCAACCGGGACTGCTGTTGCCAAGTGGTGTGGTGACATGATGTTTCACTTAACCACTGCTTCACTTAGCAATGGAAATTCCAGTCCCAATTAGGCTTGTTAAGCAAGGACTAACTGTAGCGGTTTCTTCCAGGATCACACAACTGCTGTAGAGAAGTTTCCACTGCAGCTATGCAATCCTGGAAACTGACATGGCTGCTTTAATGAGTAATATAACAGTGCTGCATTCATGTCTGCACCCATGTATTCCAAAGCATCTCTTCCCAATAAAATCTGAAGCACTGCACAGTCCTAGCTGGCAATTTAAGGCCTTAGACAAACAAAAAGACTAGGGATCAGCTTCTAGAACAGGGCAGGCCAGGACAAGGAGATACATTACATTTATAACCCACCTTTTCCATAAGTCAGCAAACATGTTATTTAAGATAAGTCAATGGTTAGATTCTACAGCCGGGACAAGAAGAGAAGACTCTATAGCATAATGGATCTGTTCACCTGCTTCTCTCAATGACAAGCAATTCCAACAGAGATGATTTCAATGTTAGGGGTTCATAGAACCTGACTTGTAGTAGCAGTTGACAACATCCAAATCCAAAATGTCCCTTTTGGCCATAACTTTATCTGTGGAGTCCCTGGGGTTCTCTGAGCCTCTCTGAGCTCTGAGAACCCCAAGGACTCCACAGTTCAACCCTGAGCTACACATATTCACCTCTATCGATAACTTTATCTGCCCAATATGAGTTCACCATAGATTTGGAAGAAAGGGAGATATGGCATTGATGACATGATCCTAATATGAAACACATATTCCTAATAGCCGCATCTAATTATTATTGAATTCATTTTCCGAATTTCACAATAGCCATCTTACAAAATTGCCTACTGTATATATAAAACTTTTAAACCTAAGAATGAAACATCACTAATCAATATGACACAATTTACTAAAAGAGCAAATAAAAGTTATAAAGGAACTGTTTTTTCTTTTGATTATGTATCAAGTTGTTGCTCTTAGTGACCACATAGATAGATTTTCTCTGTGTTGATCTGTCCCTAACTCTTTTAAGCTATAAAAAAGATAATGCTTTCCAGAAAGTCTGTTGTGAATTGGCAAATTATTTCCTAAAAGGCATGGTGCAATATGCCAGTCAGAATCCCATACAATGCATGAACAGATGATAAACCAACTGCTAAGGCAGGCATTTTGAACACTACATGGAGAAAATGAGTTTTGAGAATTTGAAAAAAGAGATGGCCTGGCCTCTGAGTCATTCTGATTGTTGTGAGCTGCCCAGTCATTGAGAGTTGGGCAGCATACATGTTTAATAAAATTATTATTATTGTTGTTGTTATGGACCACAGTATATATCAAAAGGTGAAGTTAATGGAAGAAGAAAACTAAGGGTAGTGGAGCTGGATCAAAAGAAAAACAAAACAAAACAAAACAGGAAAGAGTTTGAAAATACAGATGGGAACTTAGTGCAAGACCTGGAATGGAGAAGAAACAGTGTAAAGATTTATATAAATCATTTTATAAAAGTGATGAATGCACACATGTTGGCAAAATGTTCTGAATATACTGTGAACATCAAGGTGAGGCAGAAGATCAAGACCAGAGGAAAATATAGTAGTCGAGAAGAATAATTTACAAATAGTTTTCTGCAACTGTGGCAGAGTGAATTTTTCTAATAGTGTAAAAAGAAAGAGGGAACCCTACTATTGGAATCTATGAGGTATGTTGTTCTACATGCAAACTGTAAATACATGAAACAGCAAAATGTAACTGAGCTGACAAATTATGAATCTCTACTAAGATCTCCAATCAACATAATAGTAGTGTAAGAACTGAAGCTTAAAAGCATTTCACATAGCAAGAACATAAAGTATTTTTACGTTATTAGTTCACATAAAAGTTATTTTAAATATCTTAACTTCTTTTTCTCCAAAGAAGACAGCTTTTAAAAACACATAAATCACCTAAAAGGGGCAAGTTATCTCTAATCAGAAAATATCAGGAGGTGACATCTTTAATTCAATGATATCAAAATATTTCTCAGCTTGTGATTTTGGTTATGCATTTGTTTAGGAAAACCACTTAACAAAACTCTTTCTTCATGGAATTATATTTTTAAAAGTTTCCATAAATAAGCTTTTGGCAACTTGGCAACTTCTACATTTCAGTTCTATCAGTCCCAGCCAGCATAGCAAATGATAATGGATTTTGTAGCTTGCAGGCAGAGCCTTGAATTAACAAATACAAACATAATTTCTAACACGTCTGGGAGATTTGGAACAACTCTGCTGAATAAAAATAAAGAACCACTAGCAGTTGACTACTCTCAGCTAAGTAGAACAATACTCATAAGGCTATTTCCTAAAAACTGTTTCAATTCTTGCAGACATCAGCGTAAATAAGCATGAGACCCAATTTTCAATACAATATGCTGCTAAGAGACAAACTGCCCTCCATTTAATGGTTCTTGTTCCAAAATAAATTTTCACAGGATGGCAACTTTAAGGATCCCTGTTTGGATCTAGAGTCTTGCATAACATCTGCAGTTCATTACATCTAAATTGGCACTTGGGTGATCAAATGCATTACGTTTATCAAAATGCCCCCCCCAAAAAAAGATTCCTAAGAATCTACCAGAAAAAGAAAGCATAATTACTCTATAAAATCTCAGGAAACAGGAAATTTCATACACTGCAAAACACATCCTTGCAAGAAGTAACCATAGCACATTTCTACCTCCTAGCCTGCATATCCAAAAAGTTGAACTACAGTAAGAAAAATATTCTATCAGACTTAAGTTAGTCTGACTTACATATGACAGCAGTTCTTGAGTGAAAAAGTGAACGAAGAGTAAGAGTGAATAAAAATGCATTCCATCCCAATTTTCTCTATGTATAGGCAACATACTGCTCACATAATTTGTACCATGTCAAAGAAAATAGGAAGAAATAGACTACATGAGTGTTAAATGACATAAGCAGGAACTCAAGTGGCAATTTACTTAAAGAGTACACTGAGGGAGGGGGAGGCGTGGTAGAAAAGGAAGACTTAAGTATAGCCCAAACGACTCTGTCCTGTAGTGGGATGCTCGCTTTCGCCATCATGCAAAGCATTTGTGTCTCTGGAGAGAGACCCTCATTCTCCGAAAATACTGATCAACTCTTTACTGGAAGCCGAAAAGAGTGGCAAGGAACTTCACCCTGTGTTTGGCAACACCTCTCAGCCAACATGACCGAGAGCCTCCTGACTTGGGATTTGGGGAATTATAGTTCCCGCATTAGAAAGCAGCAGGTTGGGAAAGACGGACTAGGAGGAGGCGCAGAACGGGATACAGCGACCTATAAAAGACACCCCGATCCTTTCCCGCCTCACCTGCAACTGCCGCTTCGGGTGGGAGCTTCCACTGCTTCTTCTTCCTGCTCCCCGGAGGACGCGGCCTGTGCCACGCCGCTGGCCTCATCGTCCTCCACGATCACGTCGGCTACCACCGGAAGCGCCGCAGCTGCAGCACCACCGAGCCCTAGTCCGGGCCGGCCATCACCCTCCGAAAACGCCACCGCCTCCCTCAGGGGGACGCAGAGCGGCAAGAAGAACCAGAGGAGCACCAGGGCGGCGACGTTAGGGAGAGTGGCGGCGGAAGGAGCAGGCCGAACGCTAGGGCCTCGCGGCCCTGGCATGGAGGGGCCCTCCCTCCACTCGCCCCAAAGACGTCGTTATGGCATAAGCTCCCGTTTGGCTCCGTGCAGCCCCTGCTAACGGCCACCGAAGAGGATTCAATCGCTTCTCCTGAGCAGACCGAGATTTCCAGTACGCACGCGCACACTGCAACCTAACTTGCTTTTGGTTTACCAATCCCACCCCCTGTGGGCCACGTACCGGCGCCCTTGTTCACAAGCTAGCATGCTTGACTTCAGTCACATCTTTTTGTTATTTTTATCAATCTATCCAATCGCTGGATCAGACTTTTCGGGGGTTCCCGCCTCTATGGAAGAAAAGGGACGAACGCGTGATAGTTGTCAACATGTACCCACAGCCAATGATAATGACGCTTCTGGCTTTCTCCCGCCAATAAAAAGGTTCGTGTCTCCAAGGTTTCCATGATTGGATTAAGCAGCAATTCTACTTCTGCGATTGACTTTCGTTCTTTGATTGGAGAATTTGGAGATAGTTGGTGGAGTGCAGCGATTGGCTGCTGCTCTTTTCCTCCCCCTCTTGATTGGGCAAGGCCGATGCTTCCTACGTGGCCGATTCTGAGTGTTGACGGTATTCTCCAGAGCGGAGGGCTGGGGGAGGGAACGTCTTAAAGAAGGCGCAGCTGTTAAACCTCATGGGGTTACGGAAGGTAAAAATGTCCTCAACGTAACGTTTAACAATTCTTTCATATCTGGACGGAACCGAATAAGGAATGTTCATATATATGTGTGTATAGAAATTCTAGTTCTACATAGGAAAGAGGAGCCAAGCTCAACCAGACTTGATCTGGACGCACAACAGAACGAGTTGGGAAATTCCCAGCGTGATAAAATGAATGGTACACTTCGGACAAGGAAGGGTTGTATTTGAATGCAGCATCGTTTGTTTCCTGCAATTAAAAAATTGTTAACTGAGGAAGAAGTGGAGAGATCTAGAAGCTTTTTTAACAGATGTTCTAGTTTTATTTGCTTTTTTGTTTTATTTGCAAGTTCGTATGGGGAAGCATTCAAAACCCAGACCCTTCAGTTGCTGCCTGAAGTGGTTCAACCCAGTGTTACGACTCTGACGCTCTTCCAGATGCCGAGTCTAACGTTTTCTTTTTAGAGGTGACTGTGGTTTGAGTGTCTACCTGCGCAGGACCGGAAAACCTCACGGGGATTAAAAGCAACCTTGCTGCCTACGGTTTGAATTATAGCAACAGTGATATGGCCTCTATGCCTGGCGGTGCCATTCCGTTCCCATGGTTGAAAACTTTCTAGACGCCGTATCTTTGATGAATAGACATGAGAGAATCGTGCCGCCCTCAAAAAAGGATCAAGAAATGACAACAGCCCAGTAACTTGGCAGCGTGAAATATACAGTCGTTTGCAAAAAAAATTACGTGCTAGAGTGGATAGTTTAGTCCAGAAATAATTTGAGAATGGAATACAAGATCGATTATGTACCATCAAGTCGCTGTCGACTCCTAGAGAACCACATGAATTTATATTCTTGTGTATTTAAAGGACTTTTTATTTCATTCCAAAGATGATGGATTTTCTCACTGGGAATTTAACCTCCCCCTCCAATTTGAAAGAAAATTCTGTCCATGTAAATTACATATGTGCAGCAGTTTTTCTCCTGATACTAATTTATGATCACGGAAGTTGCAACCGAAGAGAGAAGGGCTTAAGAGGCCAGAGATGCAGAGCTCTGCTTGAATCCTAATTACTGAGGCTATTTAACTGTAGGTGTGTCAGACACGAGATGTTCAACATTTGATATTGAAGTCTGGCAAAAATATTTAAAAAGTACGTTAAGATGCATTATTGTGTGGTTAAACAATTAACCCTGTAGCGGCGGATACTCATGGTGGCTAGAATACACCCGCTCCTGCCAACGGGAAGGAAAAACCATCCTTGCGTTCAAAACAGCTGAATGGCCGGGATGCAGTCTCTCGGTGGCCTGGTGCAATTTGCACCGCGCGCGCTCCATCCGGTCAGCGGTACTCAAAATCCCATGTGCGTCTAGCGGAAGTCGGCGTTTGCGAGGGGAGCCGCGGCTTTATCCGTGAACGGAGTCCCCGAGCGGCGGTTCGGAGCAATCGCAGGCTCCAGGGGGAAGCCCAAGGGGGCGAGAGGCGGCGAGCGGGCGGGGTCACCGTCATGCGGCACAGGACGGAGCCTCTCACTTTTCTCTGCAGGACGCTGGTAGCGGAAGGGAGCGTCGAGTCGAGGGCTCTGCAGAAAGGGCGCGTGCGAAAGAACATGACCGAAGCAGCCAAAAAGCTGGCCGCCTGTGCTGCGGTAGACAATCACGTGCAGGTAGGGACGTGTTTTGACAAGGAAGTACGTTTCTTCGCTGCTGGCTTTGGAACTTGGGTCTTTACCAGACGTGTTTAGGCGTTATGAAATGTGTAGTCTGACGTTTGTGGACGGCTGCCCTTCGTTTTCGCCAGACGAGGTGCGATGTGTGTAGATTTTATGTGGGTCGAAACGGCCGCTGTTCTGAAGTTGGTTAAACGATTTCTGAACAGATGAAGCTTGTCCGGCTCAAAATGCAAAGCGCTACGATTCGCAGCAATACCTCCACCGTTGGAATTGGATTTGCTGGGAGTTGTAGTTTATACTCATTTGGAAGACTTTGCCCGATACCATGAGTTCGATCAGTGTCCCTCAACCTTGGCAGCTTGAAGATGTGTGGACTTCAACTCCCAGAATTCCCCAGCCAGCTATGCTGGCTGGAGAATTCTGGGAGTTGAAGTCCACACATCTTCAAGCTGCTAAGGTTGAGGGACACTGAGTTGGATAGTCCCATTTTTCTAAAAAAAATGACCCATTGATCTGTCTGGAGTTTTAATTTGGGTGACCTTGCTTGCAAATTAAATCTTTTACTGTATTCTTAGTTCAGTCTGTGCATACTTACTGAGAAGTAAATTCCCTGATCAGACTTTCACGTGTTGGTTTTTCAGATGCCATGCGGTATTTTTAATGCACAAAGCGTGATTATGAAAAGCAGTTGTTTGAAAATGCATATCATATACCCAGGCAAGCTACTACATATATTAGGTCAACTAGGAGCCAATTATATTATTTAACTGTACAGATTGAAATTATTTCTTTTACTTTACAGAAATTGGAGTTTAATGTTTACTTCTTTTTTTTTTTTTGCATCCTGAATGTTCACAGAAGAAGAATTAGGTTTTTATACTGAGCCACGCTTGTTTTACTTGTCTATATGAGACATCTTTCCACCTCCTTTAGAAGCCAGGATTATCACTGCTTGAAAAAAGGAAGTACCACAAAATATTTAGTAATCATGCATTACAATTTCTGTGTTGATCTACCAAAGGAAAATGTTTATGCTCCTTTGTAGACTAATCATGTTCTTGGAATTGGAAGTGGATCTACAATTGTTCATGCTGTACATAAATTGGGTATGTATTACTATTACTCATTTTTCCCCCAAAAGTATTTATTGTTCTAGTGAAACAGTTGGACAAGCTGCTTTTGAAGGAATTCTGGTTCTGACTTACCTGGTAGATGAGCCCAGTGCAGGTAAACTTTCCTGTGCAGAGCTTATTTATTATTTATTAAATTGATTTCTATCTTGCCTTTCATTTAGGAGCTCAAGGCAATGTACTTAGTGCTCCCTCCTCCTGTTTTCTGCACAGCAACAACCCTGTGTTGTGCTGAGAGTGAGTGACCCAAAGTTACTTAAGAGAACTTCCATGGTGGAGGGTGGATGAGTCCAACCCGTTAACCACTGCACTGCACTGGTTGTCTAAATCATATTTAAAGTATTTAGATTTGTCATACATGAGTACATATAAGTAGTGAACATATGCTGTCTTCAACTGCTGTTACACCTTGGATTTTTATTGGATTATTACTATATATCATAGATTTTGCTCTAGTAGTGAGCATAAGCCAAACTGGATTCTCGAAAAAATTCAGTTTAAAAATCCTTTTAAGTTATATCAACTAATTCTTACACATGATGCAAACTGAAATGAAAAATTCCGGGCTTCTCTTGCCGTTAATTCTTTATAATTGGTCTGTATACAAAAATAAGCCCCCAACTTGTTATAGATTTCAGAGTGATTGTTAACTACTGTATAATTGTATAGTATTGTACTTTAAACTTCTACATTTGGGTAAACCTTGAGAAAGTATAATATAATGGTTGTCACTGCACTGACATGCAGGACTGTTGGAGAGTTTTTCATTTCAAAAATTTTAACTAGTGTCAATTAAATGATTATTATGACACAGTCGTTTCTTGAGTAATTAAAAACAGTCTGTTGGAAAGCCTTTGGACCTATTAATGGCTAATACAGGATAAGGCCCTGTTTCAACAAAATCAGTCACAGGTGACATTTGCTCTTTTGTACCATGCTAGGCACTGGGGATGATCAAAAGTTGTGTGAACTTTTGAGAAGAACAGTGAAATGTAACCTAACTTCCCCTTGAATGTGGCTCTGCCCAATATGGGAGAAGCTGCTAAGAAGGTTCAGGCAAAGCTATCACACTATTCCCTTTCCGGGTGAGAACATTATACAGAGCACAAAAAAGTAGTAAGAAATATTAGGTCAAATAAATTAAAAGCCCAAAAGGAGATGAAGGGAAGAAAGTGTATGTGAAACTAGTTTATACCAACACAATTCACTATACCTTTACATATTTTCTATCCTTTCAAACCATCCTTGTTTCTACCACATCCATATATCACTTCATACATTGCTGTTTCTTCTTTAAACTTCTCACCTCTCTTTCAGGATCTCATCAGCTCCATCCACTTTCTTGGTCTTGATTCTCATCCATTCTTTCTATAATGGCCAAATTACTTTAATCTGCTTTTTTTATACAAGTCACTCTCTTTTGAATCTCCATTCATTCAATACCCATTCATTCCTGACCCTATTGCTTGTGGAGTCCTTGGGGTTCTCTGAGCTTGGCTGTTTTCTTGCAAATGTTTCGTGACCCGGCTAGGTAACATCTTCAGTGCTAGAATGGAATGGGGTTTGTTCTCTGTTTATATATAGTAGCTTGCCCTGTCAGTGTTGGTGGGGGTGTGGTTTTTTTTTTTCTTGGTAATTCCTTAATTAGGGTATTGTTTACTGCTTGATTTATGTCTGGTGGTAATCTTGGTGTTAATCTCTGCTTATCTGGGTGATGATTGCTGGTGACAAGATGTTCTGGTCTTTTGTTTTCCTTTCTATTGTCTCCAGCAATCATTGGATGTATATGGCTGCCCATATATATCCGATAAATCCAATAAACATCCAATAAATCCAATAAACATCACAAAAATGCAACTCTGGCCAGCATACATCAATGAAAACAGAATTACAGTAAAGCAAAAATCAACAGCCAGATCTTCAAAGCCTTCCTGAAAGCTAACAGCATTCATCCCATTACAGGCAGTCCTCAACTTACGTCCATTCCTTCAGCAACCATTCAAAGTTACAGAGGTGCTGAAAAAATAAACGTATAATCGGTCCTCTAATTTCCAGCCATTGCAGCATCCCCATAGTCACATGATTGCCACCTGGGTGCTCGGGTGCCCAGCTTGTGATTACAATGTTGCAAGGAGCCATGGCCACATGATTGCCATTTGCAACCATCCCTGCCTGTTTCCTACAAGCAAAGTCAATGGGGAAGCTGGTAGGGAAGGTCTCAAATCGCTCCGGTAAGTTGCTTCCACTTGCAGCAACCCCGCCCCCCCCCCCCCCCCCCGCCTGTGCACAGCCTGCAGTGGCCCTCCCAGGCCCTCCCCCAGCCTCCCGTGAGATTTGTCTAAAAGATCCCTTTGGGGGGAAAGATACAAAGGAAACAAGTCCTTAAGGAGTCAAAGGAGAAATGTCACCTGAAGCAGGAAAAGGAGGCTAGGCCTGAGTCCACAGAAAACCCCCAATTCTATCAACAGCTACCAGACATGGTGGCTTCTATCCCTCTAACTAGTGCCTGGCAGCTTAGTTGAGAAGGGCATGGTTAAGTGGGGATGAGTGTGTGTGAGAGAGAGAGAGAGAGCAAATGTACATTGAAACCAGTACGATAAAGTCTTGCTGCTACTTTAAATTCACTGGGTCTTCGTGTATTCCAAAGAATTTGATGTTGCTTCAGTGTTTGGTTGAAAGTGATTTGTGTGTGCTTCTCATTATTCCTGACTGTTGACAAGGGCTGTGAGTCTCATCTGCCCTGGCTGCAGCTATCTAGAAAACCCAGGTAGAAAGCAAGGGGAGCTTACAAGATCCACCTGCTGTAGCAGACTGTGAGTGCAGGAGTAAATGACCATAAGCCACGCGTAGCAACAACTCCTGGGCGGGGGGGGGGGGGGGAATCTTCCCTGATATCGAGGCCACTGCCAAGAAAACATGTCTCCTTCCACATGATGTCCTGAAACAGACTGTCCCTCAATCTCAGGGAATCTTTTCTGAATACTTCAATATAAGACTATTCTTTTTTAGAATTAATTCTAGGGAGGCACTTTAAAAAAGAATATATTTAATAATTTTTACAGAATGTGTGTTGGACAGCTAACTGTGTATTTTCTTTGCTTCTTGTTGCCTCATAATGATACAAGCATACAAGCATACCTAGCATTTTCACCAGAGATTGAGACATAGGAATTGTTTTTGCTAAATAGAAAGTAAACTACAAGGCATCAGTATTGTGATTTGTTTAGTTAATGTTGCCCTCTTTTGTAAGTCTGGTGACAAGCATTTTTTAAATGGAGACATTTGAGCAGAGGTCTGTCAATATGGATTGTTCCTATTGATTTACATCTATAGTAAATCCAGTAATTTTTCTCCTGCAGCTGAGAGAGTGAAAAAAGAGAATCTCAACATAGTTTGCATACCTACATCTTTCCAGGTAAATTCTTCTTTTTAAAAATTTATGACCATTATTGGGTGATTTGCAGTTCTCATCTTGGAATCTACAGTTCAGATTTCTAAATTTCATTTAATTCATGGGGACTGATTTTTGAGCAGACCTAAGTCTCTTCTAGCCATCCCATCCACCATCTTTCTTTGTCTAGCTCTCTCTGGGTCACTTACACACTCATATAGTACATTTCCTTTCTCCTTAACCTTAATGAGTCTGCAATGGTGCAGGAAGGAAAATCTAGAACTGAAGAAAGGGGGAAATCCCATAGTTGGAGGTCCCATAGTCAAACCTAACAGAGTATTACAAGAGGTTGTTGGGCTCTTGAATCAGCATTTGCCACTTCTGTCTCCCAGTCTCAAAGCTCAGGTAGATCACACACGGATGAGTCTGTGTGTGGATGAGTCTTTGAGGCTCAGGACTTAAAGCTTAGGAGAAGTCAGTGACAAGAACAAACCATAAGCTGCCTGTAACATATCTGCCCCAGCCATCTGTTTCTTCATGGAAAATGGTGCATATGTGTACACATACATATACAGTTTTTATTGGCTTTGATTTTATAATGTGAGTGAATCACTTTATTCGCCAGAGACTATGACAAGATACATACAAATAAAACAGTTTTAAAATAGGAATAACAATAAAATAATAGTTCCGATCAAATTATTGAAATATTTTTATAAATACAGATAGTCCCCGGATTAAGACAACCCAGGTTACAGACAACCCATAGTTAAGAATGGAGCCTATTGTAGCAACATTCAAGTTAAATACACAATGATTCGAGTTAAATACACAATGGTTAAGGTTCCTCACACAATACTACAAAACCTTCTGGCTTACATACGAATTCGACTTAAGGACAGACCTTGGGAACAGAACTCATTCTTAAACTGGGGACTACCTGTACTGAGAAATAATCTTACCTTTTAATTTCTCTATAGGCACGTCAGTTGATTCTGCAAAATGGGTTAACCTTAAGTGACTTAGACAGACATCCTGAGGTAAGATGGTTGTATTGTTCTTAAATTCTTTGTCCCACTGTACAGTTCTCAGTTAATGCTTTTTGGTGATTTTAGTATGGATCTAATCATCAATGGGAAAGAAAATAATAGAATATTTAAAATCTTGACTCTGTGTCAAAACAAAACTAATTCGAAGGCGACTTGTTTCCTCTCCCCCCCCCAAAAAAAATCACTGAACCAGCATTCACAACTTTGTACATAAATATCTTTCTAGGAATACATTATCACCATTGGCAGTAATCCAACCACAATTCATCCAAAGCCTTTCATAAACGGATAATGCCAAATATTCAGAATATAATTTAATAACACATTGAGATATTTGAACCTTAATTTTCTTCCAGAGAATCTGGTTCACCATAACATTCATATCCAGCCAATAAGGAACTGCCAATAAGTAGAACTGATAATTAGTATTGTGCATGCACATTCTCTCTATATATATCAGCCTTGATACATTGTTCATTTTCATCACATTTATTCTACCTCACAAATTTAGGGATATTTTTGTCTATCTCTTAATGTCTCCTTTGATCTAGTTAATACAGTTTTAAATATTTATCTTCACTAAATGGATACTTTCATAGAGATTGTAATTCCCAGGTATTTGGTAGATTCTGAACAATAGACAAATCCTAAATCTTTACTAACATCCTTAGAAACTTCACTTCCAATAGATGACTTGATATAAGAATGTAGTAGAAACAAGGATGGTTTGCAAGGATAGAAAGTTATAGTGAATGTCGTTGGTGTAAACTAAATTTAGGTGGTTTTTTAAAAAACTCTAATGTTTGCTTTATTTTGTGTATTACTACTTACTCTTTTTCTGTGCTTTGGCAATGTTACTTACTCCAAAAGGGAATAGCATGATGGTATATCTGTGTCTATGTTGATGGCTTAGAGCACTCAGAGGACAGTCTTTCCCCAGTATGTCAATATGTGTAGTGGGGTGGTCATCTTAAATTCCCAGAATTGCTCTTTGGTCATGTTGGCTGGATATTCTAGGAGTTGTAGTCACAGCATATCTGAAGGACAATAGAATGGATAAGGCTACATTAAGATCATCATTGGAAGCCTTTCCATGGATGTCAGCTCTTTCCGACTAGAGATGTGAATCCTCACAGGATATTAATGTAGTGATGGTGGTCTCTTTTGTAGAAAACTTCCCAGGGAGGCTCCCTGGAACCTACTTGTTTCATTTTAGAACCAGATAAAGAAGTCTTCCTACCTACCTGCCCTTTAAACATCAACTTTGTTAATCTAGCTAATTTCTCATATGGTTGCCTGTCATAATACTTCCACTGCTTTTACCATTCCTCTTAGATGTTACTGTTGCCTGGTTCTTGATAGATGTAGCTACCACCCCAGAAACACTTTCTACTAGACCTGGGCAGGTCATTCAGCAAGATTATGCTTGGCTGCTCTGTGGTTCTATTTTTATTTGTTTTAATAGTGTGCATTGTGTGTTTTGTATGTGTGTGTGTGTTTTTTATCATAAGCCACCTAGAGTCACATAAAAGTGAGATGGGCGGCTATATAAATCGAACGAACGAACAAATGAATGAATGAATAAGAAAGACACAAAAACCTCTTGTGCCCAGAAGACTGTTAAAGCAGCCACTTGACTTTTCACCTTTGACAAGCAGATCCAAAGGGCTGCCTTACTGAAAGATCTGCATAGGCCTACTTTCCTCACACTAGAAGTGTTTTGTGTATGTATTATAAATTGTTCTTTTTTATGTAGTTGAATGTTGCTATTGATGGGGCTGATGAAGTTGACTCAGACCTCAGTCTTATCAAAGGAGGAGGGTAAGAAATAATTTCTAATTCTGCGTTCATAGATAAAGTACAAAATGGATAAGTAGATATTATCAACTAGATAAAATATCTGAGTTGACCTCCAGTAGTATATACAGGTTTTGATCTGAAAGATATAATTTGTAGGTTTATAAGTTAAATGTCTCATTATTAAATTGCTGAAAGTAAATTGTAATTGTTGCCATGGTTAAAAGATAATCTATTTTCTGTTGAATTCTTGTAACAAGGAATTAAAAAGAGTACCTGGAATATGGATTTTCCTTCTAACAATATTTGCTTGAATATATACATAAATGCATTGAAGCTCTGGAGAATATACAGAAGAATATACAATTAGAATGATGAAGTGGGAAGATGTTGCTGTTGGGGCCTCATTGTAAGGGCTAAATGTTCTACTGCTGAGCTGTGGCTCTCCCTGCATTGTTGAAAGAATGAACAAGATGACCCAAGGAAACTATCTTACCTCAAGATACACCTCTGGTCTGTGTGGCCAAATCTTTTCTGAAGTGAGGCGTACATCAAAACCCAACAGATTCCAGTGTGTGTTGATATTGTGTGTATAGAATCCTTTCCTGCAGATTTAAAAACAAGAGAAATAGTTGGAAAATGCAACTTAGTTTTGCCCCCTCAAATAAAACTTTTGAAAATTCCTCTATTTTTGCTCTGATGTTTATGAAAATAAAGTTCTAAAATGACATCTGTAAAATAACAAGAATACAAATAATTTTTTTCAGCTGCTAGGAAATGGAAACTAGCATTGAATATTATTTTGCTTTAAAAATGAGAGAGAATTTACAGAAATATTTGTGTGGATTTTTTTTACAAAAATAACTGTACCCCAAGCAGTTTTCAGTGTCCATCCTTAAAAACAGGTTTAGGAATTAGTGTAAGCTTAAGAAAAGTGTCACATCTTGTAGCTTCAGAGATACTGTCTGCCAGCCTGTGCATAGTTCAGTAACTCTTACTGACTTCGTTGGAATTCAAGTGCTCTGTCAGGGCAGAAGTGCAGAAACATGTCCAGTAAATATTACCTTTTCTGTTGCTGGGGACAACTATTTGGATGGCATGTGTGTGTTCTGACCCTGTTATACGTGTAACCTATCATTATTTTGTTTTGGAGATGATGAATGATCTCATTTTTGTTTTTTTGTGAAGACTTGAGTACAGTGATGAATTAATATGATTTGTGGGTAAAAGAAAATAAAATATGCTTGGATTTAAATTTGGCATTCAACCTGCAGATTTCTTTGTGTAAGTAAGCTTGCAAGTTGTTCTCTTTTCCTTCAGGGGTTGCTTGACACAGGAGAAGATAGTGGCTGGTTGTGCAAAAAGCTTCATAGTTATTGCAGATTACAGGTAAAATGATCTACCACTCCTTGTTGCTGTTTCCCTTTTCAGGAGGTGCAGAAAGGGCTATATTTATTCATAGTGGGTTTTCACCTGAATTTGTATCAGAATGATATATCCAGTCCAGTTTTACTTAAGTTCTCAGAGATGTTACATTTTGTCATGCCCCCATGTGTGAGGTGCTACATGACCTCCATGTAACAGTCTCTGTTTTTACACAGTGTATATCTTGTGTGGTGTTTTTACTTTCTATAAACCACCAGGAGGGAATACATGGCCGGTTTTGTTCTCTGTTGGGCCAGGTCAGATTTGTCTGGCTATGTACATCTGATGCGTCTGGTGGTCTCTATAAAGTAAAAACACCTGAGCTTTTATGCAGCTTCACAAATATGTAGACTATATGCCTCATTCATTAGTATTATGTAATAATACCAATATTAAGCAGTACATATTTATTATGTATGTAAAATGTTCTCACACTGACGTATTGTTGCCTTGCTTACTCTGCTGCGTCTCCCCTAACACTCTGCTGTATAATGAATGGCTCATCCTCTCAAAACAGCTCAGATGTTTGTTAGATCATTAGCATTGTCCTGTGTAGTCACACACACAAATCTGAAATCCTGTATCATCTGGTGAGCATTTACCTTACAGTTGCATGGTGTTGTTTAAAGGCAAAGTCTTCTGGCTTTCAGGAGTAGAGTCAGGATGTCCTGGCAAGTTGAAGCTTGTTTACAGCTTCCTGATGTTATTGCTATCATCTTCAAAAGAATAACGTTTGCTGTGATATTAATGCACATCTTGTTTTAACCCATGTTCTTGTAGAAAAAAGTCTAAAAACCTTGGAGAACAATGGAAGAAGGGGATTCCTATTGAAGTCATCCCAATGGCCTATGTCCCAATCAGCAGGCTTCTGACCAACAGGTTTGGAGGCGTTACAGAGCTGAGGATGGCTGTCAATAAAGCTGTACGTATAAATTAAGAAGGTTGATAATTTGGATGATGTTGGTATATGGAAACAATTACTGTTTCTTCTTGCCTTTTTAGGATGGGTGGGCAGGTAAACTTTTGCTATTAATAAATTATTAGCACAATTCAAAGAGCTGAGACCAAGCTATATTTTCTCATCTCCTTTCCATTTGCAGGGAGGGATATATTGGCATCTTGACAATTTTGCAAATGGAGACAGAGAACCCGTAGTGTTCCTAATGACACGCACAATTCTCTTGAGGGATCAGAAGTCTATCACAGCCTCCCCAAGTTCAAGCCAAATGCTTATTTATAATGGAATTTTAGCTTGAGAATAATTTTAACCAGCCTTTGCCAGCTCTGGGCCCTCCAGATATTTTATTTTATTTTTGAAATTTTTAACCTGTCCAGTGGCCAAAGCTCTCTGGAAAGGTTACAGTAAAACACACTAAAATACAATCTGAATAAAAACATATATAATAAACATTTTTTAAAATACAAAATAAAAACACCATGTGAATAGGCAACAGCATAGCTGCATTCAAAAACTAAGAATTAAAAGCCAATTAAAAAGCCTGAACAAATAGAAAGATCTTCATCTAGCGCTGAAATTATGCTAACGTGGGTGCCATTTGAGCCTCTCTGAGGAGGGAATTCCATAAAAAGGGTGCCACCACAGAAAAATCTCTCCACCTTGGAAAGATCCACCTCGCCTCCTTTGGTGAGAGGACTTGTAGGAGAGCCTCATTAGATGATCCTAAAGTCTTGGTAGGTACATATGGGAGACTATGCTCCTTCAGGAGATGTCAGGTCCATAATTTCAAGTCAATTTGATTTAGAATTATGAGGATTGAGACCCAACAAATCTGGAGGCCACAGGTTTGAGAAAAGCTGGTTTTAAATTTTAATTGTTAACTTTCCAGAGTAGTAATTCCATTAGTTGGTAGAAGTTGGAGCTGAGAACTTTTGGGATTTTGAGGACTAGCTACCTTACCATGCATAAGCTTTTGAAATGCAGCCTGTGGCAATAGTTAGTTTAGAATGGCTGAGATAATTTAGCATCGTTGTTTGATAAGCAAAGAGGATAAGTATTCTTGATCTGTATGTTTGCTTTTTGTTCCGTTGGTTTTTGGCTAAGAGTTACACAAACCTAACAAACCTGGATATGACTTTTTTCCCCTGCAGGTTAGTTTTAGATAAAGTAATGTTCACATGCAAGTCTCTCTCTGTGTATCTAATATGATTTATGGCTTAAGATAAAGGTCTTGCACACAATATTTTTACTTTTGCTTGTTAGGGTCCCGTGGTGACAGACAACGGGAATTTTTTATTGGACTGGAAATTTGATAAAGTCCATAACTGGAATGAAGTGAATATGGCAATCAAGATGATACCAGGTGGTCTTCATATACTATTTGGTTTTAATAGTGCAAAGGATTAATTTGTAGGTCTTTGAATTATTACTGTCAGAAGCAAGTAAGGTATATTGTCCTTATAAGGACACATGTGTTCAGTGTCTTCGGATTGGAGCAAAATTGAGACTTTCAAAGATTAAATTTATCCTTTTGATTTAGTTCTATAAAGTCTGTAGCAAAATAAGAGATAAAAATGTGAATTCTTCAAATTATAACCAAAGGTTGGAGGAGAGTTAATGATGGATTTGAGAACATTGGTGCATTCAGCAGGTGGCAGTATTGTTTCACCAAAGAAAGCCATGTCAGAGCAATGCAAAATTCAGTGTTTTTCCTCATTTTCTCATTTTACTTATGTCTGGAGTCTTAATTGGTACTGGGCGTAGTTGCTGACTTTTTACAATATGAGCTAGATAATTATCTGTAAAATAATCCCTTATTTTATGCGTGGGTGCTCTGAGTATTATGGGTGGTGAGGGAACGTGCTTGTTGGTAGAAGTGCTCAGTCTAGTCTCTGGATCAGCGTTTCTCAACCTTGGCAGCTTGAAGAGGCATGGACTTCAACTCATGGCTGGGGAATTCTGGGAGTTGCAGTCCATGCCTCTTCAAGCTGCCAGGGTTGAGAAACCCTGCTCTGAATAGCACCATGGCATAAAAGCTCAGCCTGCTTCTCCTGTATAACCAGCATGGGGGGATTTTCAAATGGGCGTCAGAAGGCTTCCCTTATGCCTTGTCTGGCTTTTGTTGCTCATATTCTGAGGCAGCAGCTCTTCACGTTTCTTTTGCTTCTCTTTTCCTATGAGAAAACTAGTGAGATACATGTGGGGAAAGAAGGATGATAGCAAATGTCAACTTTGCCAGGAAAAAGGATGCTTTTGCTTCTAAATGATCCTAAGATGAACTATGTTGAAACAGAGAGAGAGAGAGAGAGAGAGAGAAAATGTATCAGTACGTCTCTTGACTCCTCTTCCCCTTCTCACCCAAGGCCGTAGAAAAGAGGGGGCCCTGGCGCGGTGCTTCTCAACCTCAGCAACTTGAAGACATGTGGACTTCACCTCCTAGAATTCCCCATCCAGCATGCTGGCTGGGGAATTCTGGGAGTTGAAGTCCACACAAAGTTGTTGAGGTTGAGAAATACTGCCCTGATATATGTAGTGTTTTAATACAGGGCTTTTGTTTTTGAAGCTTTCAGTATACTTCATCTCAGTTGAATTTGTATTGTTGTAAGGGGTGGTGAATATTTTTTAATGTACAATACTTTAGTAATAATTAAAAGTAATTGAGCTTTTCTGGTCTAGGAGTGGTGGAAACAGGTCTCTTCATCAATATGGCAGAGCGAGTTTACTTTGGCATGGAAGATGGCTCTGTCAGTGTTCATGAGAAGCCAGTCCACTGATTTCTCTCAGCTCCCAGATCCACTCTGCTGTCTTACAGTTCTGTCGAATTATCATTCTGATGCCAGCCTGACAACTTGCCTTAAAGCATTCAGTCTGGATCTCAGTGAATGGAATAAACGGTCCAGGGAATGTCATCTTAAAATCTATTTTTTTTTCATGTAATTTTTTTAAAGTCATAATTTTGAATGTTTCAAACTTTTTATTTTTTATATAAATAATTTACCAAAAAAGTTACTTTGTGCAGTACAATATTTGAATACTTTGACTGCAGTGCAGTACGAGGGGAAGAAAGTAAATGAAATGTGCGATGTGCTTAAATCCAAAAAGCAAGATGTATTTATGTAAAAGGGCTGTATCCTGCTAGAAACCTTTTTCGTTCTATATTTTATGCCTTTAAAATGATTTTTTAAAATCACAACTTTTAATTAGAGAATGTCTTGTTATATTCTTTACAATGCAACTAATGTTTCAGCAATTGACTTTTGTAACCTGAATTTAATTTTAAGTTCTGCTTAGAACTGATTCATATTTTGCATCTCCTTAGTTATTCACGTTGCCATGTTAATTAATGTGTGAAAAACAGACTATGTGCCTGGACTGGCAAATTGTTTTAAGTCCTAGCCAGTGTCATTGACACCAGTAAATAGTGGCTTGAATTTATCTATGATATCAACACTGTGTGGGCGAGCCACATTTTTAAATGTTTCTGGAATAGCATGGAAAAAGTCTTGCCACAAAGTTTGCCAGGCCATGAATAATGTATGGATTAGTCAAAATTTTGATGTGTAAGTTCAGTACTCCGTTATTTGTTCCTAGTAGCAAAAGATTCCAGTCTATATTAACAGTCATTTATGGACATAATTTGGAGTTCAATTCTAACTAAGAATTGTTAATCCTTGTATGGTGATGTTAAACAAGATGCTGTAACTAAATGCAGGCAAAAAATGGAATCTTCTTGGATGAACAAAATGTAGCAAGAATAAGGCACTTAATTGGGTCATATTTCATTTCTAAATGCTTTGCATGGTCAGAAATATGACTCTGTACTTCGTCTGTTGCAGCACTTAAATAAAGTGCTGCAGTGCCAGCCATGTGTTTGTATCTTTGAATGCCTTCCTGGTTGGTTTTATAAAAACTGCCTTGTAGGATAAGTCAAGTGGATTTCCTTTCTCCATCCTCCTGCTTTAACGACAGCCAGCTTGATATTCTTAGAAAAACACAGATAAGACATAGAAGTGGTAGGTCATCCTCAGTTGTTCTTTATTCCTTTAATGCATCCAATGCAAAAGTCATTCTCCTGTCTTTTTAGTGTATTTTAATCCTATAATTGTTTTTCATTTAATTATTTTAATAAAACAGATAAAAGATAAAATAGATGAAATAATAAAAAGAGTTTGTGCCTGTAATTCCCAAGTAAGTGGACAGAATCCTTAGGACTGCTAATCTGACCACTTCATTAGATCCATGCCCTTCCCAGGAGGTGATGTATAGCTAGGTCTAGCTGTAGCATCAGCTTCTTTAAGGGAGGGGATGATCCTCCATTAAAGAAGCTTATGACCGGTTGCAGCATCCCATGGTCATATGATCACCATTTGAAACCTCCCCTGCTGGCTTCCCACAAGCAAAGTCAATGAGGAAGCCGGCAGGGGAGGTCGCAAGTCGTTCGGGTAAGTCTCCCCCATCCACCCTGGCCTTTCTTCGTATGCACACACCACACCTTCCTTCCCCTCCTCGCTTGCTCCATACACCCATCAGGTTTTGGGTAATAAAGGAAAAAGTTTGGGAAGCACTGCTCTAAAGGAACAGAAAGTCATGCTTACGTTTCATCTCTACCCTGGTCCATAAAACATGTGGACTTCAACTCCTAGAATTCCCCCATGCTGGCTGGGGAATTCTGGGAGTTGAAGTCCATACATCTTAAAATCACCAAGGTTGAGAAACACTGCTCTAGGTATTGGAGTGTATCACTGTAGAGAGGTGTTCGGTCACTTTGCTGATAGTAATAATTTCCAGCATCCTCAGCTTTGATTCTGCTAATGGTTAAGGTGAAATCTGTCCCATACCTGCTACTACTAAAATAATTTGAAACTCCTGTGGCAAGATTATGCCCTTCATATGTGAGTAGTTTGGGAATTGGTTGGGTTTCTGCAGATACCAGTTAATATCATTGTCTCTGTCAGTGTTTGCCTTGCAGTTAATTGCCACTGTATCTCCAGTGGATACAGATAACAATTCTAGAGACTGAATCAGCTGGCCTTGTCCAGTGGTGCCTAGATGAAGGGTGGCAGGAGAAACAAGATGGGTCACCATGTTGTAGTTTTAAAGAAAAATCATCACTATGATTTTTTTAAAAAAAATATTAAAATTAATCATAGCTTGATGTTGTTATTCCCCTTACCTTGAAGCCACAGCAAGAAGCTGATGTAAAGGGGCTTGGAGAAGTATATGGTGCTGGTTCCCTAGCAAAGGTAGTCCGTGCCTGTCCCAGTAGGCACCGGCTGATTTATAGTCACTTATGTCCCCATTTACTGCGTGGACCTAAAGAGGAAAGTATTGCTCTTTTCTAGAAATATTGCATGGAGCAATATTTATCACAAATATGCAGTGGACATCCACATCAGATGCTTCAAATGACATATAAATGTCCAGCTTTTTTTTTTTAAATGTGTGTGAGAGCTGCAGTATCATTGTTCTACTCCTTAAGTTAGACTGCTCCCTATCATACTGTTTCTTATACAGTCCCTGGTTCCATTCTATTTTTCATTCTGTTCTCCGTTGACGTGCTATTTTTCAGAATAACATGCAAGTAAAAACACTCATAATGAATGCCACAGTTCTGTTAGGTAAGTTCTGCCCTGTTTTCCAACTTTTCTGATTCTTATATGACAAGCAATAAATTTTTAAATCAAACTTTTCTTCCAAGTTCATTCATGTGAAACTTAATTGGAATTCCACTTGTTCAGCACATCTAAAGGCATTCGGATATCTTATCATATGATAGGATACATTATATGGGATTACTATCCCTTGCTTTTACAGAACCTTCTCTTCTGAACACCCCTTAAAAGTAAAGCATAAATGTGTACTTTGCATTATAAAGTAAAATAAGTAAAAATTAATTGAAAACTGTCCATTGGCCCTAAAAGAGGGAGTGTGGCTGAGCCACTTTGCTTAGTAGTAAAGAAAGGCACTTTTAAGACATTAATTTGTTTAGGCTTTTCTTTATTCTGCATTAGCCTTGGGCCTTTTTCATAGGTTTACTGGAGCCAGTGAAGCGATGCTTATAAAGATCATATAAAAGAAAACAAAATCATGTGGCTGCTCTTGCATAAATTCATTTATTCAAGTCTCAAAAAATTGCTCAGCATGAACCCTGGGAAAGTAATAGAATGAGTGATAATTTCCTTGAACAGTTACAGCTAGTTGCAAGTTATGAGCCCCAAAGCCAAAAAGATGATGATAACTTCCTTTTTTTCTGTTTAATGCAAAATGAAGAGAATGGTTACTGTTTGATGAACATGTCTTTTCCTTAAAATTTAAGAAAGAAATCTGTCTCATATGATTAGAAACGTGCCGTCACCATTGACATCATGAAAGTTCCATTAGATTCTTTTAGATAAAAGAAATTAAGATTGGTATATCTGTAGTTAGAAGTGCTTACAAAACTGCAGAACCAGTACTTTTCATAAGTGGAGACACAGGGCAGTTGTCACAGGTCATTTATTGTTATTGCTAGAAAACAATGAAGTTGCTCAAGAAAGGAAAATTGTTTTCCTTAAACTTAGATCCCTCATCTAAAGACTTCCCCAACTTTCAGATGTTCTAATTGCATCTTTATAGCTCATTGGCTATAGTATTTCAATAAAAGTTTTTTTAAAATACTTAATATCATCACACAAATGATGTAAATAACCATAGGTGTCAAAAAACTAAAATAAAATTAATATATAATTAACCACCTCAACTAGATTAATGTGAGTGCAAAGGAGTTATCATTTTCTGGAGGATGTCTGGATAGAAATTTGGTCAATTGCATTTGAAATCCTCTAAATGGAAGCTCCTTAAATTGAGGTGTCCTTGTAGCTTTATCCTGTCTCCTTCCATCCCTACGGTTCTTTTCTGTTTGGCAATCAGATGTCTGTGTGTGTGTGTGTGTGTGTGAGAGCCAGCACCAGACGGGGGTTAGGAAAGGATACTGAGAAGAAAGAATGTGGTTTTTTCTGCCTCCTAGGTCACTCTTAAATGTCTGAAAACCAATTTATGATTTTATGAACTTGTTATATGGATACTGAAAAATAAGTTTGTATTTTAAGCTGCCAAAATTATTAAGAAAAAAGACATTAATGCATAACGTGAAGACAAGCACGGCACCTAGAAGGACAAGAAACTATTTTTCAGAAAAAGGTACAAGATTTCAGAAATTCCATATAAGCCAAAAACATGCACTGAATCGGAAGCTAGTATTTTTCAAGGTTCTTGTCTCCTATCACTGACAAAATAATTATCTGAAGGGAACGCAAAGTTTCCCCACTCTACCAAAGTTAGTGTAAGGCTTCCAAATACATCTTCATATTGTAAAAAAAAAATTAATCATGTGGGTCAATAACAGATATATTTCACTTAAAGAAATATTTCATGTACAAAGCAGCGACAATGTCTTTGTATGGAGTATCTGAATCAGACTTGGTCTGAGGTAGATGGCATAATTTACGGAAAGCAGGAGAGCGCAGCAGAAGGTTGTGCAAAAGGCCTATGAAACTGGAGGATACCCAGTAGAAAGCTAGTATCTGGAAGAAAAGAAAAAGAAAGAAAAAGGAAATTTAAAAAGACATACTAATTTTAACAAAGTGAAAGTAGAATAAAAGTAGTGCAATCCTCAAGTGAACAGTAACCTTAACATCCCTCATTAAGAATGTCCACAAGCGAAAACCAGCATTTAATAACATTTTATCCCATCTTCCTCCAAGGAATTCAGAGTGCTATACAAGACTTTATATTCCTCTAATTTTATATTTATAATGTGTTATATATTAGGATGAGGAATAGTGAATAACCCATGGTTCCATGACATCTTACTCAGAATATTTGACTGCAATACTGTGTCTGGCTCTCTCCACACAGGAAGCCATCTTAAAAACTGAGCTTCAGAAAACCATGGTTTACACAGAGCACTAGGAATTAATGATTTTAATACGCCAGAGTTTTTTTCTTCACGGTTAGCATAGTAATTCACCAGTTTTTCAAAAACCTTAGATCCTGTCCTGACTGACTCAAAAAGACATTCTTTCAAGTAGGTTATTTACATGGCAAGAGAATATGTATAATAATATGCAGCAAGATTTAATGACTTATTTTATGTCCTCCTAGATGATTTCCAAATTTCACCTGTGGCACATATATCACTAGTTGGGCACCATGGATTTAGTAGATAGAAAATTGGAAATTTGGTGAAAGGAAGGTTTGAATTCAAAACTCTACTAAGCTATCACACAATGTAGGAAATGCATTTTATAACACCATTATAAGTATTAATAAGTAACAATACCAATGCAGAATGCATATTTTTGCAAAGAAAAAACAAAACATTACTTGTGATTTCCTCTTATTAGAACTTCCAGATCAAGTTGTTCAATGTTGGAAGCAAAGAGCATTTGCAGCTAATATAACACATGGTACTAATGAACTTACTGAAGGGACACTTGAAGCAACGGGGACCATTAGCACAGCCACTGCTCGAAAAAAGTTGGTAGCATACTTCCAAAATGGGGATGGTTCAGTTTTTCTCAAAGCAAAAATCTAGAAAGACAAATTTTATTCTTAGGAACAGCAAGAAAAAATATCAGCTGGGATTATATTTACTCAGATATGAGATTCAGATGTTCTGGACAAACAAGCTGCTTATCCTCATATTCACATATATCATCTGATACACTTTAGAGTCATGGTATGCCGTACTATCATCAAGGGCTCTTCTTAATGGCAGGGAATTATAAGACAAGAATTAGAGATTTTGATAATTAAATACAATTATAGAAATACAGATATACCACTTATGTAAAACTTCTGTTAAGCCACGCAATTGAGAAGATTAGTGCAGGAGGTACTGATGCCAAATAAATAAAGTACAATTGCCAAAACCTATTGCTACTATAATTTTTGTCTGTATTTTTCATGCCCATTTCTTTTCATTAAACAAAAACTGTTAACAGCATAAAATTTGTTTAACCAGTATCTTTTGAAATTCACTTACAAAATTAACATTTTAGAATTCCCAATATGATCAGTAATCTCCTTTATATCAAACTACTCACCACATTTAAAACTAACGCTCTGTACACACTGCCAACTTAAAGAATTTCCTTTCTTTGGGTGAAATTA
Source organism: Liasis olivaceus (assembly GCA_030867105.1). Taxonomy (NCBI): domain Eukaryota; kingdom Metazoa; phylum Chordata; class Lepidosauria; order Squamata; family Pythonidae; genus Liasis; species Liasis olivaceus. Next base: position 67,286,739 of record CM061351.1, read on the forward strand.
CTCTACACTCTAGTACTGTGAATGGATTGTGTGGTCACTTGTCTTGAAGTCTCACAATAGGCTCTCATGTTTATGCCAATTATTATTATGACCCAGGATGTCTGAGCTATTTTCAGACTGAGGACTCTAGGTTAACCTCTACAGTATGGAGTAATATCTAACCTCTGACAATGATATCCACACATACTCAACCAGTCAGTTCCTTATGTGGCCACATAAACAATTACAGAGAAATGGACTGCATGTCTGCAAATCAAACCTATGTAGGTAGCCATCTGACTATTTAGTTGGATTATCTACATACAATCTGCTCTGATAGATTTTACAATGATAATGATGGAAATTAGGATAAATACCATCCAGGAGATCTGGAACTAGACAACTTGTTTACAATAAACCTTTCCCTACTGAGGTAACTGAGAAGGACAAGTGAACATGGATCCCCCTTAGACACAGGTAAGCTATTACCTCATACTGGAAGGAAAAAAAAATGAGTCTTGCATTAAAGATTGCTCCCACAGGTGTTTTTGACAAGAACTGTAGAAATGCTTTCATGAGGTATAGAAAAAAGAGTTGTGTGCCTTAGTTTTTAATAATAAAATGGATTAAATCTCAGTGAGCAGAGAATGTCTGCTGAAGGTCCCCATCTATGATGAGGTGCAATAGGAGAGGCATGAAAGTGGACATTGCACAGGGACAATCATTCTTCTCCTTTTGAACAGCTTGCTCCTTAAGCAAGGGGAGGCTCCCATTCTCATGGTCTTCCAAAAGCTTGTTACATGAGATTGAGTGGCTATGATTTTGGGAGCAGTTATGGATAATTGTTTTATTATTTTATTATTTGCTGCATCTGTTTGAATACTGTTGCTCTTGTATACCAGTTAGAGTCTTTTTAGATCAAGTTGGTGTACAGATTTTATTCATACCTCATTTTAAAAAAGGAACCTGAGATTTTGGAGAGAAATGAAATCAGAATTCTGAACACAAGGAAAAACTGGATTCCTCAGATAATGCAAGGATATTGCTTTGAACCAGCACTTCAGAGGAAAAGAAAGAAAGGGACACAGATGAGTTCTTAATAACAACTTCTTTGAATGGTTTGAGTCAGCTGCTTATTTAAAATATTTATATCCAGCTAGGTAAAACTTTTGAACCTTCCTCTTATATGCAGGACACTCTTGTGACCACACCTATATAAAGGCATGTCAAGGCTTGGCCAAATTACAGGTATCTGTGTTTAAACACAATAAACAATACTGTTTCTATACTTAATAATGAAATGATTTTACAGTATGCTTATTTGTAACAACACAGGCAACATCACAAATCTAAAGCCAGAATCTTTTCCAATCCTGATATTGTGTACTATACTTGCACTTTTGTAAAAGTTACATTAGATTTGCTGGGTGGGTCAAAGCTATTTATGCTTTCTTTCCAGTGCATGCTGTCAGAAGGAAAGAGATGATGTTAGGAACTTGGAAAATGTAAACAAATAATGGTAAAAAAGCACAGCATGAACTGTTCTTGTTCTGGCAAAACTTGACTGCCAGATGTTTCCTAGCAAGTTCTTCTGAACTGATGCTGATGGCTGCCAAGAGAGCAATGCCAAAGGGGAACCCAGAGCAACCACAGAAAGACTGGAATTAATTAGAGCCTGGGAAGGAGGGATCTCCAGAAAACAGCCTAGATTTCTGAGGAAATAAAAATGCTGAAAACCTGCCAGCAAAGACTCCTGACACGTGCATTGCCTTTCAGACTACAATTTTCTCCTTGACCACAGACTCGATAATTTCCAAAATCTTCTACCAACTCTTATCTTCATGGGTGGGGAATCTGACTCACCATCTGCTCTTCTTACATTTGCATCTAAGATAAATTATTTCATAGACTCCACTCCTTTCATCATTCTTGAGTAGGAATAACTAGGTAAAGAATTTAAGATTAAAAGGATGTTTCTTTATTTGGGAAGCCTGTAACTAGCCAACTGCTAACAGAGGGAGTTGTGTCTGGCTGGTGTAAGTGATGTGAGTGAGAGCTGGAAAAGGAGGCAAGATTCACAATCCTCCTTAAGGATGCATGACCCAGAGATACACATAGGTTCCAGATGTTAGGATTTCAGCACAGATTGGCCACCATAAACCAGACTGAGCAGCAGTAAGGACACACTTTGTGTCACAGGATCTGTTGTAGTTCTGCTCAGGTATCATGGGTGGCTTGCTTTCCCTGGTTCAACTGTAATGATCCAAAGAGAGTAGTCTGGCTATTAGTCCTCCAGTGATAAATTACTTTCACCCACCCAAGCACCACAGGAGTAGGATAGCTGGGTGGAGGAAGGGAACAAATGGGTGAATATTGGTGATAGATGTTAAATAATTTCCTCCTAGACATCATTCTCAATTGGCCTTTTCTGCACTAAGCTGATCAGCAACCTCCTTAGAACAAGAGGGCAAAAAGACACTTTCCCAGTAGTCCCTATTAGGACATAGATGCCTCTCTGTTTACCACTGAGGATGCAATGTGATCAACTGTGGATACCTCTGGGAGGTTAGTGCTGGAATTGAGGAGTCTGCAAAAGAGGCAGATGTAATTGTAACTTGAAACAATTATCTGTGGAATCGTTGCTGACCATTTCTTATTGACCTCTGAGGCCATTTGCTCACTGAAGACACGGATCCTAATATGGACCAAGATTTGACACGAACAAGAGATGCAAGCATCATGTTTAAGGAGAATGAGAAAGAACAGCAATTCTCTTGTCTGTTTCTAAGCTACCTGGAACAAGGGTGCATACTGAATATCCTTGAGTTGGCCCCCAGGGCCCCTCTAAAACTTGCCATTAAATTATAATTTTTCATGTGACCGAAGGAGAAAAGTATTAATTACATAGGAAATAATCATAATTAATTGTTGGTGATTACTTTTAATTAAATGTTAGTTTTGTTCTAAGACTGGTCATTTTTGGAGAGTGACCACCAGCCTGCCAAAAGACCAAATGAAGCTATAGGCTCAAAAAAGGGTGCATACCCCTGATGAAATTATTAATATAGAATTGAACTACAGTCTAAAGGGGATGAAAACCATTATTAGATTATCTATAGGGAAGCAGTTAAGTGACACAGAAGGAAGAACTACTGCAATGTCTATTTTAGAATACTTCTAAATTATCAACCTGGAAAGAGGAGAAGCTAGGATAGCAGTATTTACCATGCATAATCATATATTTATATTTATATATTTAATTGAGCATATTTATTCCTATGAAGCTGGCAGAATAAACAAAAATGCTTTAGTCTATTTTTTGTAAAAATAGCATCTGGGTTTATTTATTTATTTTCCGGTGATAAACTTTCTAGAAGTTCAAACCCTGGTAAAAAGAAAGGATTGATGTGGTTGAGGTCGTCTCAATAACTAACTATGGATGTCATCTAAAATACACTTTTTGAAGTAGCCTCATCTTCTATAAAGACAGAAATTGGCTTTCCATTCAAAGAACAGTGAAGAAGTTTCATAAACTGCATTGTTTTGCATAAACTGTCAGACTCTTGCCCTTGAAAAAAACCTTTGGTTTATGAGAATCAGCTTTCTAAAAAGAAGCTGCTGCTTCTACTCCTAATATGGTAGCATTATGTATCTGAAAGAACAGCAGAAAAGACAAACTAGCATAGCAGGATATGGGTTCTAGAATTCTTCAGTCTCTTCATTAAACAGTTCACTCTGTTTCAGTTTTAGGTGGGTCTGAATCCTTTGCTATTAAAAAATTAATCACTATCTTTTGCTGGTTTGTTTGTTTTCCTACCTGTATTTATTCTCCTACTTGTTTTTATTCTGTGAGAACCAGCCTGTCTGTTATGTGAAATATGTTAAATAAATTTAAAAAATGCTCTGCATTCTATCAGACCAAATTATCTTGTGTGTACATTTGAAAGAAATTCCCTGCCATTCCCTCATATATTTTTGGGAATTATAGAAAGCTCGACAGTTGTTTGAACCCCAATTATCCATCTCTTCTGCTAACTTTGCAGTATTTATGAGCTGTTCTTCCCCAAACTAAATTACCCACATCCTTAAATCTTATCAAGTATTATTCCTGCCTGAATTGTTACAATTCAGTTTCAAAATGAATGACTATCACATCTTTAATCCAGTCAACAAATGCAAAATGAGGGGACACCATCAACCATTACATGGAGAAATAAGAACACAAGAACATGCCCTGACCCTCCCATGATTATTATTATTATTAAGACTCCCTCCCCCTTCTTCAATGGGTAGAGCCGCTTGCTTTGAGCAAACTGTTACATTGGATTGGTTAGGACATACAGAACAAGTATGAAGTCATGTTGGATAACGCTGTAGCATTTATCTTATCAGGAAATACTGGAAGCAAGCAAATGCATACAATTTCCAAATGAAAATTAAATATAAGGGTGCTCTTGGAATGGCATCTTGACATTTCACCAAGGTCTGAAAGGCAGGAGTGCAAATGAAGGCAATTGCATATCTTGCCTCAACTTTATTTTATTTACTATTATCATCCTCTCTGTACTTTGTAACTTGATTAATAATTGGCTGTTTCCAATTGTATATATACTTATTGTGGACATTGTACCTATTCCTAAATATTTTCTGTTTATTGTTTTGTAAACTGCCATGAGTCTGTATTAACTTGGCAGTATATAAACAGAATAAATAAATTACAAGCTGTTGTGTTATTTGCAGCAGAACATGTTTCTAATCCACCTAATGATTTTATAATAGACCTCATACCTCTACTATCAGTAGATTGAGGAGTCCAAGAGTGACTGGCAAAATCCAAGTTGGGTCAGGTAGAGTGAGATCCTTAAACCAGAGTATGCCCCCTGTGGAAAACTGCTGCTGAATTAAAAGCCCTGTTGAAAACACACAAACAATTGGCATATTATTATTACTGTGAATCTGGCAAATACTTTACAGCATTGGTGTTGAACAGATACAGTAAATCTAAACTAGGTATGATTGCTAGCAGATTATGCAAAAAGGTCTAGCAATAGCAACTTCTGGATGTTGGCTCTCTCCTACTGAATCAGATCTGCAACCACTGGAGCTAGAGCTACCAGTGGGCTACACTGAAGTAATAGTTGAAAAGTCATTGCAATTTTTCTCTTAAATTCAGAGCTTAAGTTACATAACTTCAGTGAACATTATGATTACATGTTAAATATTACTCAGCAGCTTCAAAGGCAACTAGATCACCTGATATTCAGATACTCCTATTCCTATTCCTATTCCTATTCCTATTCCATCCATCCATCCATCCATCCATCCATCCATCCCTCCCTCCCTCTCTCTCTCTCTCTCACACACACCTTAATACTCCTGCCTCCTATTTCCCCAGAACAACAACCCTGTAAAGTGGGTTGGGCTGAGAGAATGTCACTCAGCTGGCTTTCATGCCTATATAGATAGTGCCTTTGAATCAATGTTGACTCTTTGCAACTGCCTGGACAAGTCCCTGCAGTTTTCTTGGCAAGATTTCAGAAGTGATTTCCCATTGCCTACTTCCTAGGGCTGAGAGTGAGTGACTGGCCTAAGGTCACCCAGCTGGCTTTGTGCCCATGGTGGGACTAGAACTCACAGTCTCCCTGTTTCTAACCTGATGCCTTCCTTAACCACTACACCAAACCAGCTCTCTGTGGAAAACTCATTGCTGCACCAGATAAAGAACTATCAATAATATTCAATGAATAGCGTTTGCTGATTAACTGATGAATTATCTCATTGTTCTACCACAACCATCAATGCACTTCAACTGGAATAATTATGTTAGATATTATTTATGCTCCTCTCCTCCTCATGCACTGGCTTCAATAAAAGATATTACTTTTCTTTCATATCTCAGCTATACTGTGTTTGATGAGAGGCTCTGCTTTACCCCTAACATTCAATTTAGTTGCGTATTTATATATCACATTTATATCCCACTGCAATTATAATCACACAGGACATTATACTCTTGGTGGCACACAACATGAAAACACAGTAAATAACAATAAAAATTAAGATTACAAAAACCTACAATCAAAAATACCAAAACATACAAGTTAGATAGCATCTGGTACCAGCTCCCAAACATCCTCGGGAAAAGCTCTGGTTTTAGAAACCTCTGGAAGGTGACTAAAATGCACAAGGACCATTCCAGAGGGCCAGCCTTGAAGATGGAAAAACAGCACCTCCAGGCCTTGGCCATTCTGTCCTCCCAAAAATGCAGGACATCAGCTGCTTCTCCCAGCATGATCAAAGGGGTTGGGCTGATTTTCAAACAGTTAAATCTGAATTTTTTAAAATGTATCTGTTACAGTCTGAATTTAGTATTTTTGTTACTATACACACTTATATTTAATTTGCTAATATTATTGTACTCAGCAATCTGTACAAATATGAAAAATAATGATTATGCAATTTAAATAAAAGGTGGCCGCTACAGTTAGGAAGGCTTTTGCACAACTTCATCTGGTGCTCCAGTTATGCCCTTTCCTAGATTTGGGACCCTTCAGTCAGTCACTCATGCTCAAGTCAATTCATGGCTTAACTACTGGAATGCACTTCACATGGGGCTGCCCTTGAAGACCACCCAGAAGCTTCAACTGGTCCAGAATGCAGCAGCGCAAGCAGTGATGGGCATGCTTCAGTATGCTCATGTAACACCTCTGCTTTGCGAGCTGCACTGGTTGCCAGTTTCCTTTTGAGTGCAATTCAAGGTACTGGTTATTATGTATAAAGCCCTACATGGCACTGGGCCTGGTTGCTTGAGGGATCGCCTGTCTCCCATAGTATCTGCTTGACCACTTCAATCTTGCAGGGTTGCCGTGCTCCAGGTTCCATCTAAAAGGACCTCGGAAGCCCGCTTTCTCTGTAGCAGCATCTGCCCTCTGGAATGTGGTTCCCCCCCCTCCAAGATTTGGATGGCCCCCATTCTGTTGTTGTTCAGAAGAGTAGTAAAGACCTGGCTCTTCACCAGGCCTTTGGTGAGTGAGAGTGAGGCCTCTTGCTTCATTCCATCTGGTCTGTCGCACTTACCATCTTTTATCGATTTGATTCTAATTTCTTTGTTTGACTGTTGTGAGCTACCCAGAGTCACTGGGAATTGGATAATATATAAGATTAATTAATTAATTAATTGATTGATTAATATTACTCCATCAACCAGGGTAAATTCTGCCTTTACTGAATACATATCTGTATATGTAATTATAGTTATCTTGCTGTAATCATTCCCAGAATAAAAATAATTTAATGGTAAAGCTAACAAAATATCTTAAATCTTAAAAGAAACAGTTTTATTAAGAAAGAGACTCACTGAGAAAAGGATTTTAAAAATCACAATATATTTAAAGCAGTACTATAAAACTATTACCTTCAGAATCTGCTCTGCCAGTGCTTAAGTTACGCAAAGCTACGGAAACAAAAACCCATACTGGAATCTGTACCCATATGAGCAGCGTTGCCTTGAAAGGGTGACAATTATCTCGAATATACAACTCTGAAACTATTCTTTTTATATTCCTCCTGTAGCATAACCTGGATGGAAAGACAAATAAAAGACAATTCTATAGATTAACAGCACAGTCCTTTGTATGCCTACTGTGGTTACTTCTACTGAGTTCAGCAGAACTTCAGTATATATCAAATTAAGTCTACCTTGACTTTAAATGTTGTGCTAGGAAGATTAGACATGTTTAGAATTAGAGTATATCTCAGTATTTGTAAGGTAAGAAAGAATAGCACATTACATTAAAGCTATTCCTTGTGGAACTACAACCATTAATTTTGGACTATTTTTTTTCTTTTTTTCTTTACTATAACTATCTGTGGAAAACATTTGACTGATCAGTGGCAACTACTAAGCTGTAGGAGGTCATTCAATAACATGACTGCTTTTTAAAATTTTATTTTAAGACTAACGAAGGCAGCAGAAAGCCTCCAAGATATAAATTATTCCTAGAGAAGTAATGGCTAATGACACACTATTTTTATTCTCAATAGTCACAATAAATACAGGAACTGTAAGAACTGGTGTCTGAACTTATTTTATTCTTCCTCACTTCCCATCCCCTTCTTCTTAAAAGAGGTGTCTTTTACACTGCACACCTGAAAGCAGAGATTGCCTTGTTTAATTTTAATTGACTTGACAGTGACTCTGAAAATCTTTTGGCAGAAAAACTGGGCAAATAAATGCTTCAGACAAATGTATAAGTACAAACAATCTATACAGTCATGTCTGGGAAAAGTTAATGTGAGTGTAAGAAAAATATTCTGAAGAGAAAAGATCAGAAAAAAATAGTTTACTTTGATCTCTATAAAATGATACAGTAATCAGAAAATGTACAAATGACTGAAAGAAAGTATAGAAAAGAAATATGAAATCTCAGAGCGGGACCCACTGGCAACACATAACAATAGGATTACAAATAATATAGGCATGTTGTAGATAATAAGTTCACATCTCAAAGTACCAATGACCAATTTGAAAATGAAGTATTGAAGAAATATGTTGGTATTTTACTGTGATTATTAGAGATACAATTCAAATGGTCTTACCTAGCCTCCTTTTCAGACCAATTGTACTGCTTTGCAGAAACAGAAACTTCATAGCGGAGCTGGTTGGCTAAGTGTTTGATTTCAGGTTGCAACTTTTCTAACTAGCTGAAAAGACACAGAAGTCTTAGATAAAGTACATTTTTTCTTCTAAAGATTCATACTTTAATGTATAGGCTGATTTATACCTGGATACTTTGAGCAACAAGAATGTGGTATTGTAGAAACAAAGGTTGTAAAGTTGCCATGTATGAATCTTAAAAGTATAGTGAAGCATCAATTTAACAGACATCCATTTCATGGACTTTGGATGCAATGGACCAAATTTATTTACTTAGTTACGAGGCTTACATGCTGCTTGAATCATAACTGACTCCCAGTGCTGTGTATTCCTAAACATACCACTACAATTAAAACAATACACAGAAATACACAACAAAGTACTTCAAGGACTGCTAAACAGCCAAATTTGTGTATGCACTTCACCACCAAAGTAATGCACAAGCCAGCTGTTTCCAGAGACTATCTGGATAACTGGTGCAATTTATTTACTAATGTAATTTATAGTTTTCACATGATTTGTGTTAACTGATATCTTCTGTTCAAATGGTTCACTAAATTGAGGTTTTAGCATATATAAAAAAGTACAGGCATTGTACAGGCAAAAAGAGGATGTGTTTGAAGGGATATGCACAATGGCCTTCTGGAAAATGACAAACAGAGTAAATATACTAAGAAAAAGTGTTGTGCACAATAAAAAAAGGAAGATGGAAAAAAGGGAGGGAAGGGGAGGGAAGGGAAGGGAGAAGCACAGACTTTTATCCAGACTAGGAGTCACTGCTAGTAGCTTACATGATTCAATGAAACTAAATATCTTCCATGAATCTCAATGCATCCATATATGCAGATCACTTCATATATTTGATACTGCTATTTCTAGGTGAGGCAAACTGAATGTTACTCACCAGATGTTCAGGAGCTCAAGCTGTACTCACATGACTTGCAAATCCAAAAAGTCTGATAAATGAACATGCAGGTACCATGTTTCTCACAAGTACTTAAGAGTCTTAGCAGAATTTGGACTGCTCATACAAATTTTACTGTTTGTATACTATCACAACCTAAATCACTCAATTTTTTAAAAAGTGCATCCCACTTTCCTCGGAAGCATCACCTGTTCCTTTAATTCCACATTTCGTAGGTACAGCACATTTTACCAGGACAAGAACCCTCTGCAAATGCTCAGTGGCACCCTCTCCTTTTAGAACTCACGCTGACGAGGACGCGCTTCTGGAGGACGCTGAGAGGAAGGGTAAGGCCAGTGCGCAGGATGGTGGTAGCTGCCAACACGGTGGACCACCAGGGCAGCCCGGACGCGGCCTGCAGAGCTACCAAACCCGATTCCATCGTCGCGACTGGGACCGACGAAGACAATGTGTCACACCAGGTCCAAACCAAGGAAGGGTCTTTGAGGTTTTGCTCGACACCACCGGCGGGTGTAGGCGTACTAAGGGATCGGGCTCCCCCACAACGCCAAAGGACGTCGAGACAAGAGCGGGAGCGCAGCCCTTGGGCGACCCTAGAAGCCATCCTAGCTCCAGCAAAGGAGAAGGATGCCATCTTCCTCGTCAGAACGCGCATGCGCCCAGATGAAAGGCCGCTCTGTCGCCAAGGCGTAGGCCAGTGTTTAACTGGGGAATTCTGGGAGTTGAAGTCTACGCATCTTAAAGTTGCTAAGGCTGAGAAACATTGGCGTCGGCTTTTGAAACTTCCGGTTCGGGTTCTCGAACGCGCCTTTGCTTGGGCGGAAGTGCGGGACCATACGATTGACTGTTAGGTTTGTGCGCATGTGCGCGTCTGTGTATTCCTTCCTTTTCGTATTTTATACTTGGAATCGCTTTGGATGAAGAATGAGGTGTTTTATTTTATTTGGCTGAAGAATGAGATTAAAAAAAATAAGAGAGACTGGATTGCTGTAACAAAGACAAGAATAAGGTATTATATATTTTTCAACGGGGAACGGGAAGTGGTGCCTTTGGTCTCAGGCATCAGTGGTGCTTACCCTGAGCCTTGCTTTGAGAAAGCGAGGCTTCTTACAGCAAGGCCAAATAAGGCTGATACTGCGAGGAGGGCCACCCAAGAGAGATACATTTTTATTCTCTCTCTGCGGTATATTGTTCAGTAATCCCCCTCCCTCCACCAGCCCCAAACTGGGGAAACTGTTCTCAAGCATGGAATAAGCGGGAAGGGAGAATTGAACACCTTCTGAGCAAGTCACGTTTGATAATTACTGTTCATCTCTACCATGGAACCTGCCTTATTTTCTATGCTGAAGTGCAGTTTTGGTTGCAAAAACAAGCAAAAGAAAAAAGATTATATGCATCTTCTCCCAATACCAGTTCAACCATAATAATTTCCAGAGGGATAGCCATGTTAGTCAGGGCTGTCTTAAAAGCTTTGTAAGCCCCAAGCAATTTTTTTTGGTAAGCCTTTGTTGCATTGATAATCTGGATGCTTGAAGTTATAAAGGTATTCCCTGGACCTGTTTTCTTCAAGTAAGTTGCAGGGAATTTTCTTTTGTCCAAGAGCAATAGTAATGTTTTCAATTTAAGCATTCACTTAAATTTATTTACAAAAGTGATTGCAAGGTGGAAGTTTACTTCACTGATTCCCTAACTTCCCATTAGGTGACGGTGCACTGATATTGAGCCTATTCCATGACACCTGTTTGGTTCTTGCATTTGAGACTTGAAAGCAGAATAAGTATCCGACATTTATTTCTAATGCAGAATACTGAATTCAAGTCCAAAATCAAATTCAGTTTTGCTATTTACACAAGTTAGTACTGAACTAAGGCAGTAATTTAAGTGTCATGTCAAACAGTCAGTGAAAAACATGCAGTCATCTGTAGAGCTGAGCGTATGTAAACATTTTACAGTTTTTTGCAGTATTGTGGATTTGCTTTGATAATGAACTCTGATCTGTTGTATAGTTAAGTGTCAGATTTCTATGATTATTTAAAATAAAATCAAGTAAGTTATTTTTAGTAATTGATTTCTTTACCTTCCAACAGTTTTTACTGTACTGTCATTATAGGATTTTCTAAACCATTTAAAATGAAAGTATAAAATAGTTAATTCAGTTATAATTTTAAAATATTATTTTTATCCTTAGTTTAAAAATACCTGACTGTTATAAGAAAACTCATGAATCTGGCTGTGGAAAAAAAATGGAGGAACTTTTTAAAAATACAGTTGCAAGAAAAAGTATGTGAACCTTTTGGAATTTCATGGTATTCTGCATTAATTTGTCATAAAATGTGATCTGACCGTCATCTAAGTCAAGAGTATTGACAAATATAATGTGCCTAAAATAATAACACAAAAACAATTCTGATGCTTCATGTCTTTATTGAACACACTCATTCAACATTCAAAATGCTAGTGGAAAAAGTAAGTGAACCCTTGGAACCAATAACTGGTTGACCCCCCCTTGGCAGCAATAACCTCAACCAGGCGCTTCCTGTAGCTGTGGATCAGAGCTGCACATCGTTCAGGAAGGATTTTAGCCCATTCTTCCTGGCAGAACTGCTTTAGCTCTGTCATATTCTTTGGACGTCTCATGTGTATGGCTCTCTTCAAGTCATTCCATAGCATCTCTATTGGGTTGAGGTCTGGGCTCTGACTTGGCCATTCCAAAAGGCGGATTTTGTTTTTCTGAAGTCAGTCTGTTGTGGACTTGCTCCAGTGTTTTGGGTCATTGTCCTGTTGCATCACCCAACTTCTACAGAGTTTCAGCTGACGTACATTCTCACATTATCCTGAAGAATTTTTTGATACACTTGGGAATTCGTCTTCCCCTCAATGACTGCAAGCTGGCCAGGCCTGATGCAGCAAAGCAGGCCCAAATCATGATGTTTCCTCCATCATACTTTACGGTTGGGATGATGTTTTCATGATGATATGCAGTGCCTTCTTTACACCAGATGTAGTGCTGCGTGTTTTTTCCAAATAGTTCAATCTTTGTTTCATCAGTCCACAAAACATTTTGCCAATACCGCTGTGGAGTGTCAATGTGCTCTTTCGCAAACTTCAGGCGTGCAGCAATGTTCTTTGTAGTAAGCAGCAGCTTCCTTCGTGGTGTGCTGCCATAGACACCCTGCTTGTTCAATGTTTTACGTACTGTAGACTCATGAACACAGATGTTAGCCAGTTCCAATGATGCCTTCAAATCTTTGGCTGTCACTCGGGGTTGTTTCTTTACTTCATTGATGAGTCTTAGTTGTGCTCTTGGGGTCATTTTGACTGGGTGCCCACTTCTTGGTAGAGTAGCCACAGTCCCAAAGTGTCTCCATTTGTAGATCGTTTGCCTAACAGGAGACTGGTGAATTTCTAAGGTCTTTGAAATCACTTTGTAACTTTCCAGCTTTATGTAAATCAACAATTCTTGATCGTAGATCCTCTGAAAGCTCTTTTTGGTGAGGCATGGCTCACATAAGTGTATTCTTCTTGTGCGGAGCAAACTCAAAAAGTTTGAGTGGTTTTTATCAGTCAGTGTAGCTCTAGTCCACACCTCCAGGGCTTAACAAGACTCCAGGTATGCTAACACCTGACTCCAATTAGCTTTTTTGAGATCAACTCAAGGGTTCACATACTTTTTCCACTAGCACTATGAAGTTTTTATGGTTGTTCTCAATAAAGACATGAAGGATCAGAATTGTTTTTGTATTATTATTATAGGCACATTATATTTGTTAATACTCTTGACTTAGATGGTGGTCAGATCACATTTTGTGACAAATTAATGCAGAACACCATGAAATTCCACAAGGTTCACATACTTTTTCTTGCAACTGTATGAAGGGTTTATTACTCAAATTTGTCACCATAAATAAAGAAAATAGTTCCATGTCTTTTGCAAATCTTGTCTGCACTAAATTAATATGAATTGGTGCAGATATTGAAGAAAATGATGTTGATGAACAACGAAAGGAAAAACAAGTTGTAGCATCATAGATTAGTTCAGAATACAAGAAGATGATGATCACTCCAGTACAGCAGGTAATGAAAAATTAATTTTATCTAAGGATCTTCTTACTGCTCTGTTAAACATTGGAAATATATAAGAAGTGATGCAGAATTACAAAAGGAAAATGAAAGATTATGGACGATTGTTGCAGGACAGTTTTTGGCTGAAGGAGAATTAGTTTTCTGTGGCCTCATTTACATATTGTTCTAATACTGGTAATCATCTTGGATGTATTGATCTTTTATCTGAATTTGATCCATTTCTTAAAGATTATATTTGAAGGCACGGAAATCCTGGAAGAGGAAGTGATTCATATTTTTATGCAACTACATGTGATGAATTTATAGATTAGGATCTAAAGTAACAACACAGTATCAAAATAGAGCTGATAAATATTATGGAATCAGCTTAGATTCAGAACAGCACATAGATTTTAGATATCAGTTACTTAGATAGTGATTTTATGTTATGTACTCAAAAATGGAAAGGTGGCTGAGAGATTTAAATTTATCCCTATTGAACAATGTGATGGGAAATATTTTATATTTTATGTTGCACTCTTGAGCAATATGATACAGACATAAAAAACAGCAGATCCTGATCATATGATAATGCGAGCAATATGAGTGGCATGTATTCTGGAATGCAAGCAAGATTTTGTTCAGCCAAATGGGTTACTTGTGCTCCACATAGTTTAAATTTGGTTGGAATAAATGCTGCAGAGTTCGAAAAACTATATCTTATCACAGACAAAATTATCTTCCCTGTCTCTGCTTTCTGTGGAAAGTGATGCATTAAAACAAATGCCCATTGACAATGTCCTTCTTGAATTTGCCAGTAGGAAATGCTGCAGAGTCAACATTTGGTAAATGTACAGTTTTAACTCTTGAACAACCATTCTTTTTGAATGTTCTTTAATAACTTGTTTGCTGATGTCTGCTATTTATTTATAATGTTAAACAAAATGTTACATAAAATGTTAAATGTTAATGAACATTATTTATAATATTGAATAATATAATTATTGGATTTTTAAATTATTAATTCAGAAAAAGTAGAAAATTATTTTTATAGCCCTCAAAAATGGGCACCATAATTAATTGATATTCCTCCATATTCTTGCCAATATTTTAGCCTCACTCTTTAAAAATAAAAATTTTAAATTATGTTGCAAAATCAAATCAAGTACTGTATAATAGAGAAGTACTTATCTTAAATATCTTTAATTTTAGGATATACAAAATTTGATTTTACTGTTACTTTTTAAATGTAACTTCAAAACATTTTTGTAGACCCCTTAAGTTTTCTAAGTACTATGAACTATGAACATAGTTAAGTCTTTTACAGTATAACAATGAAGAATCCTGAAGAACCTTAACATTGATTCAGTATATTATATCATTTAATGCATTATATTGTTATCTGAATTGCACTCCGCTTCATCAAATACATGTTTTGTCTTGAGGAACAGTATTTGTGTGCACACAAACCTGCTATTGGGAGGGAAAGGAATAGAGGGAGAGGTGAGAGACAAAACTGACAATTAAGAAAACAGTTATGTGTAAGAGACATTTCAGGGATGAAATTAGCACATGTAAAGTGATAAGGGATTTTGATTTTTGATATATGAAAAATTATAACTTCTGTTGAACCTTAGATCAGCTACTTGATGATGAAATTGCTTTTATTTAGTGATTGAGTTCAAAAAGCTAAGCAGTGTCTAACCTGATTAGTACAGATCATCCTCGACTTATGACCACACTTGGGACTGGAACGTCTGTTGCTAAGCAATGCGGTTGTTAAGGGAGTTGTGCCCGATTTTATGACCTTTTTTGCCGCTGTCGTTAAGTGAATAATTGCGGTCATTAAGTGAATTTCGCTTCCCCCATTGATTTTGCTTGTTGGAAGCTTCCTGGGAAAGTCACAAATAGCGATCATGTGACTCCAGGACACTGCAACTGTCATAAGTGCGAGAACCAGTTGTAAGTCACTTTTCAGTGCCATCATAAGTTCAAACAGTGGTTAAATTAATGGTTGTAAGTCGAGAACTACCTGTATTTGGATGTGAGACCACCAGGAAATATCATAGCTGCAAGCTACACTAAGTCAAAACAAAATCCAGGAAGATGCCCATGGATTTTTGTAATCTGCATTACTGCCAAGAAAATTACATGGTCATTATCAAATCTCTGTGAGCTGTGGTGACTTGGAGAGTTGATTTTTAAGGATGACATTTTGAGATCAGTGACAATGTATCCTGAGAACTGAACTGTTTCTCCAGTGTCAGAGGATAGACCACTAAAGAAAACAAGTGTTTTAGACTGAGTGCATGGAATTGGGGTAAATAGACTTTGCTTCTTCATTAGAGATTGTTAAGTGAATGTGTATATGTGGGAGCAGCCCCATTTTAGAGAAGTGTGGTTCTTGGAGTAGCTAAAGCAAGAAGGTGGAGGAAGGTATAATTTCCAGACTGAGAAATACTTCAGGGTGATTGTGGAGGATGCAAACTTCCTTGAAAAAAAAATAAGTGATTATTAACACATACAATGTACTTTTCACAGGTAATAGTGGTGATTCACAACCATATGAGAGTTGGATGCCAGGATAGCTGGAAAATAAAAACCCATAATTAAAAAAAATTTTTTTTTTAATGTTAACTACAGTTTTTGTTTTTTAGATTAGCAAATGATGCATAGACTACCAGCTGTTGTTGAACAGCTTCTGTATTTTCAGCCAACATGATGATTAAGGCTGGTCTGTGGTTCAACATTTGGAGAGGCAAACATCTTAAGAGGGGATGGTTGGTTTCCTTCAGTTGGGAGATGAAAGGGATAGGGGTCAGAAATGATGCTTGCTATCCTGACTTTTTGGAATATGATCTTGTCCCCCTGAAATCCAGCTAGTCCCTGCTTAGTCAACTTTGAAATGCAGTAGAAACACAGCTTTTCTGACAGAACTTTGGAGACTAAGATCTGTGCTTTGCTCCCTATACAATTGGCAGTGGGTTATTTTAAATTTTATTGAACTTCCTAGAGATGAGTAATGGTGCTAGTATATTCATGTGAGAAATAGTGTATAATCCTTAAAATCCTGAAGCTTTATCTATTCAGCCTAAACTTTTTTCATGCTGTCAGAAGTACAGGATAGGCAGGAGCCATTTAGATCATTAAATCCAGTCCCTCTTTAGTCCAGAAATCTTAAAATAAAGCATGTCTTGACCTCATCCATCCCTAGTTATGTTCCTTCTAATATATGTATGTATAGTCTGTGCTAGCATTTCATAAATTATAGTATTTTTTTAATATGTTGGACAATTTGATGCAAAATTAAGGGTCTGAGTATGGCTTGCCTTATATCTAAATCATGCTATCAGGATGAGCAGAATGCCCTCTTCCAGCAGCCCATGGTGATGTTGACATGGGGAGATATGGCTGGAATCAGAGATTGTAAGAACTTTGAAGTTCACCTAGTTCAATCTTGTGCAGTACAGGAATTCATCACTACAGCATCCCCAACAGGTGGCGTGTCTTTGCAAACATGAGTTGGACATGCATACCATGACATAGATATGTATGGAAAGCACATAGGAAAACCAGTAGCATTGTACATGAGGCGTCCAGCAGAGAGAAAGATAGGAGGCTAGGAGTTTAATTTGGGATTAGACAGCCCAAAGTATTTTGGCTAATGCAGGATACCACATGTAGTAAGGATTAGACAGCCCAAAGTATTTTGGCTAATGCAGGATACCACATGTAGTAAGGTGGCCCTTACTACATATTCAAGCATTATTTTTCTTTTCAGGTTTCAGTAGAGAATACCTTGCTTTTTTGCAAACTCAATTCAATCTTGGTAACACCACTCTGTGTGTGTGTGTGTGTGTGTGTGTGTATTCAGCCTAGTTGGCATTGTGGAGTAGATCAGCCCTCAAATATATGTTCTCCACAATGCCCTCCCCTCAGCTGTCCTTGAAGGCCAATACAGGAAGATCCCTTACCCAGAGAGACAAGGCCCCTTGTGACTCTGGACACACGGAAACAGCAGCACGTGCTTCTCCAGTTCCTGTATTACAGAGATATTCATACTAGCCTCATCTCACCATTGTGGCACAAATACCCAGCATGCACAGGACAATTCTATATCTCCCTGCTGCTTTCAAATACCAAGCCTGGTACAACTTATGTTGCCAGGTTCTGCGCAGCAGCGATTAAAATTCATCAGATGATGACCTGTGCCATAAACTAGACTTAATGACCATCTAGTTCATCATACTAGAGTGCTGTGTAATTTGATATAGTCTGCCATATGCTAACCTTTATGTTCCCCTACACCCGTCTAATGCTCCTACCTCTCCTTTTAGATTCCTTTTAGATATATACTTTCTATTTTATATCTTTTAGATTATTATTTAGACTCTGATGTATTTTCTATGCTTTTTAATTAACTGTACCCCATTCTCCTTATGCTGGTCTTTGACTGTAATAAAGATTTGATTTGATTTGTTCTGCATAAACTACACAAATTCAAGAGCTGAAGAACAGAAGTGGTTGACAAATCATTCTTGTTGAGAAAAATATTGGTTATTTAAAAGTTGAGCTGCTTCCGTATAGTATGGAAGCTTTTCAGTACTATACGAAAGGAAAGCTCTGGAAAAGGGGCATATTCAAAGGTTGCGGGGCGGGGGGGAACCCAGTAAGAGACATGTTCACGCAGTTTGTATTAAGAATGTTATAGGTGGTTTGTGATTATGATATGAGGTTCTGCAGTTCAGAAAGAAGAAAAATACCAGGTTTTGCTTCTGTATGCAACTATGGCTAATCTACTTTAGCTTACATCCATGCTTTGGGTTTTATCTGTTAGGTATAAAATAATTTTTGAGGACCAGGACTGTACATCAGGTAAGACTAGCATTCAGATTTATGTGAAGAATGGAGTAAGATAGCTTTTCCATATTTAAAATCCTGTGAATTAAATACCGAGCTATCCAAGGATCATTTGTTCCATGAATCATTTTATTACCTAAATCAAATAAATGTGTACCTACCTATATACATTGCAAATAGTTTGTGTGTGTGTTTTAAAATAAAGACCTAGAAGGTCTCAAAAAAAAGAACATGTTCCTTGTCTTTATTGGTCAAGTATGCATTACATTTGAAATATAAAAAGTGTTTCCAAAAATGTTCCTAATACAGACTTCTAGCATCCAACCTCCCCGTATTTTAATTTGACAAGCCTTATTTCATAAACAAGACATGGAGTGTTTCAATCTGTTCTATCAACATTTTTGCTTTCAAGTCAACAAAATACAGATTGCTTTAATAAGAAACCACATCCTAGGAAATTTAGCTGAACCTGACAATATATTTTATTGTAATAAATACTAAGCAGCAACTACTCTGCTGAAGGATTATTTTAAGGAAGCAAAAATAATCCTAATTAGCTGTAGGAAGCATAAACTAAAGATAGTTGCAAATGTTATATAAAATACTTAAATAGCATTATTCCCCCACCCATTAAAGTGCTGAAAATTAGGTTTGTTTTTCTCCTTTCCATCAACAGCTATTTGGTTAGACATTCCTTTTGCTACAACCAATTTCAAATATTTCAATAGGAATAGTAAATGATAATGGAAAGGTTATTTTAAGAGCACCAATAGAGGGCATGTACACAGGCAAACTTATTTATTCATGAGCCTTTCAACATTTCTAAATTTGCATTTACAAGGCTGCAGGGTTCTTTGGGAAAGTCATTTTTCTTGCTGGCTTTACACATGAAACAGCATTTTAGAACTCCTGTTTTGTCACTAAAAAACTGAGCTGGTCTAGGTAATCCTACTTTCACTTGTCTAAGCCTTGGGTTGAGCCACTAAGGCTATTATTTCTGCAAGAGTAAGCCCCACTAAATTCAATGGCACTTACTTCTGAAAAGATATGTAGAGGCTTGCAGTGTAATTCCATATGAGAAACAAGTGCTACTGTGACATTCAACAGATTCAGTTCATTTTCTTCCAACTAGCAAAGGAAAGAGACATTGGGCTGTTTGTATTCTAACATGCAATACTAGCCATGAGTAATAGATCAGCTTATAAAATTTAAAAATACATACCACACATTCACAGACATATCCGTTATTTAGTAAAGATAATTAGTTGTCACCACCTGCCTCAGGCACTTCTAAAATCTGCTCTAGATTGGAACAGATTCTTTCCTAATTAGTATTCTAATATTTTCTTTCCAGCCATCTTTTAGGCAGTGAAAGTAATCCAAGATGTCATTATACATTTTGATCTGAAATCCTGCAAATAAATCTAACAAAAATTAATTTCAGAATAGATTATTCCTTGGCATGACACTTCAGTGTCTTCTGAATCTTTCTGAGACATTTCTATCACTAAAGTTCTTAGCAGATGACAATGTTCAATTCATTCTGGCTGACTGGGGGGGGGGGGGGGGGGGGCTTGCCAGTAACTGTGATAGAGAACTGAAAGCTAAGGAGGACTATACTCAAGCTTGTTGCAGACAGTCATTTTATTAACCCATCTTTGTGGAAATCTGGTTAGACTCTGTAGAATTGCCACATATCTTAACATTGAAATGTATTAATAATATTGAAAAGGGGGGGGGAGCTTTGAAAGTGCCTAAATGTGAATATTAAAGATTTGTGTTTGTGTTTTTGTCTTGTTCAACAATTATAAAGTAGTTGGGGAAGAATTTTGCATAAACTTCATATTCCGTTTATAAAATTAAATTTATAATGAATAAATACCAAATTCCATGGTATAAACATACTATAAGGCTATGGAAGAAACCCACAAATAATGCCCATTTTATGCATACTTAAAATTACACAACTAGAAAAGTTATGCTTATTAATATTTTAATGTATGAAGAAAACATCCAGACTGCTGTATATGAAGATACATCTGTCACATTAAAGTTGAGCCTCTATACTGACATACTGAAAAGATTTACTTTCTGCTTAGCCATTTCTGTTATGTAAACAATTGTACATTTATCTGCCATTCTAAAACGTCAGGATCAAGTTTACATAATTTTGCTAAATTTCTGTGTATGCCCAGAAGCAGCTTACAGTACTAAAACCAACCAGCCAAAGAACAGCTTCAACAGAAAGTTATGTCCAAAATTAATAATAATCAAGGGTGAAAGAAAATGAAACTAAGAGAGGCTAAGATGAACCATATGGTGGAAGGGAATGGGCAGTCACAATGTTCACAGAAAAGTGTCAGTATGTTCTTCTGCAAAAGCCTACACACTTCAGTCCAATACAACCGAAGAATGATCTGAGAGCTGAGGAGAACTGCTTCTGCCATCTGTAGTCTCCTCTAAGCCAAAAAGAAATCTTCAGGCTATCAAAAGTGATCCCCACTCAACCAAGCTGGTTCATATGCACACTGCTCATATGTGGTGCCCATGTTCCAGTCCAAACCTGAGGAGGAGAGGAAAGGTTTTAAGCCATGCAGAGCTTTCATTGTCAGATATATACGAAGAACTGTTCAATTCCCACTTACGTATGAAAACTATTGTCTCAACTGGTTACTCTTTTAAGAAAGATAATAAACATATGGAATGCCCGTGTGATCCATTTTCAGAATGATATGCATGCTGCTTGTGCACCACTATATGAAATATGACTACCACTTTATTCTGTTCAAGAAAAATACAGTAAAACACATCACCAATAAGAAAACACTTGGGCTAAAATTGGTGCTTATTAAATGTCTCTAAAATCAAAGAGTATCAAGTATTAAGAATCAAATGACAGGGTTTTTATGCCCTCAGAACACCGTATTCCCTTCTCACCTGAATCCCCTTCTTCATTCTTCCCTAGCTATTTTATCTACTTGCACAAAACCATGCATTAGTAGCTCAAACAAAATTACCTCAATTTTTCAGATTTTGGTACAATTATATAAATATTGTTGTCTGGGCAATATACGTGCTACTTACAAATGTCATCTGCAATCTGTCCTTGGAATTATTATTAACTACAGTGGTTTAGGAACTAGGTAAACTAAAAATAAGGCTGAGACACTGTTAGAGACAAAGAGAATAATTAAACTTTCCTTTTTTCCAGTACTGAAGGGAACAGTCATCCGTACATACTTATCTCAAAGGTCTTTGATACTTACTGTCTGGGGGCCGCTATTCTCTGCAGAATTTGAAACCATCTTTATCAGTGAATTCCAAGATGGGTCAGCAGCATGAGGTCCATTGAATATGGGCCCTCCAGTACCATCTGCAATGGGTGCAACAGGAGGAATCATTGCATTCCCATACACTGAAAAAGGCATGCCCTGTCAAGAACAGAATAATGACTTATTCAATGTATTTTTATTTATATTTATTCATAGAGCAATAAAAGCTATTTTATTCCTGAAGTTTTAAATATATGCATATTTCAAGATAAATGTATATTATAAATTATCTGCAACCTGATGTTCTTAAGTTAACGTCTCCCAGTTTTGCAATTGGGGCAGTATACAAAAAGTGTAAAAATACATATATCCATATGTGGGAATGTTTTACAAAATTACTCCTTGATATATGTAAGATGACCAAAATACAGCTCCAGAAAGCTCTAAGAGAGATTTAAATATTACCAAAGTAATTGGTATATGTTCATTTTGTAGCTGCTTAGGATTTTTTTCTAGACACATTGGGAGCAACAAAAATAAGGACATACCAATCATAGCAAAACCAATTGAAACTTAAAATCTGTTTAAGTTTATAAAAAAAAAGTTTAAACAGGAAATACACTTAAAACAAAAACCTTGCTGATCATCTAAATGTTAGAAGATTACCCCAACTTTAGGGAAGTCCATGTATCCTGCAGGAACGTGCTGATGGAATGTACCAGAAGGAGTTACAATTCCTGTGCTGTCTCTCTCCATTGCTTGATGTTGTGAGAATACTCCTGGATCAGACATTGGCCTGTGAATCATATGGTTTCCCATTCCACTGTGACACCAATCTACTTTATCTAGGAAGAAAAAGATGCTATAACTATTAGCAGCACATTCTTATCTATGTTATCAATGAGTTTCCAATTCTTGGTACCATGATCTAAAAACTAAAAAAAATGACACTTGTCTTATTTAGCTGCAATTAACATGGCAAGGTAAGATTTAAAAATTAAGCTGTTAAAGCAGGACTTTATTTAATAACTAGTAAACTTGAAATACATTAATCAGCTATTTAACAGAGGGATACAGAAAGTCAACACTAGGATTTTTGGGAGAGATGTCTCTTGACGTTTATGTTGCTCCATTTCTACACTTTGTTCTGATAATACATTACTGGAAGATGAGTGGTTAAGTGTGTGCAAGGCAATACATACCACCTTGATTTCCTCCTATTCCTTCAAAAGACCATATACCACTATGACCGACCGGAGCGGCTAAGTTACTCCCTATAACAGCAGGTGTAGATGTTCCTGTTTGCCTGATACGTGCAGAACGCTCAGTTCCAATCGGAACAGGAACCTTTCTGTCTTGAGACACACTGCTGGGCTTTTCTGACCCGAGGGAAACAGCTGAAGGGGTTGGAGATGGTGCTCTCACTCCAGCAGTCACTGGCTGAGCAGATGGCTCTAAAAGCAAATAGATACGAAGATGTGAATTTGCTGTGAATATTTCAAGACAACAACCTTTCTTTCCAATACATGCTTTTACCCCAGACTCAAAATGAGTAACACAAACTGCTGAAATGTCATGAATTAAACATTAAATAACAGTTACAAACTGGGATAAATTCTGATATCAGAGACTTGATATAGCTTAAAGCAACAGCGTGTAACTTTTATTACAGGTTATACAATAGAAATAACCACTGGAGAGACTTTTCTGCCAGAGTGCATTTTTGCAAATTCTGCAATCATGATTCCAGAACTCAGTTTATCTGACTTCTCAGAAAAGAAAACTAGAATAAAGTAACTGCAGAAATATGCCATAGGTTGATACAGTTGCAAGAAAAAGTATGCGAACCTTTTGGAATTTCATGGTGTTCTGCATTAATTTGTCATAAAATGTGATCTCACCATCATCTAAGTGAAGAGTATTGACAAATATAATGTGCCTAAAATAATAACACAAAAACAACTCTGATCCTTCATGTCTTTATTGAACACACTCATTCAACATTCAAAATGCTAGTGGCAAAAGTAAGTGAACCCTTAGAATCAATAACTGGTTGACACCCCCCCCCCCCCCCCCCGCAGCAATAACCTCAATCAGGCGCTTCCTGTAGCTGTGGATCAGACCTGCACATCATTCAGGAGGGATTTTAGCCCATTCTTCCTGGCAGAACTGCTTTAGCTCTGTCATATTCTTTGGACGTCTCATGTGTATGGCTCTCTTCAAGTCATTCCATAACATCTCTACTGGATTGAGGTCTGGGCTCTGACTTGGCCACTCCAAAAGGCGGATTTTGTTTTTCTGAAGCCATTCTGTTGTGGACTTGCTCCAGTGTTTTGGGTCATTGTCCTGTTGCATCACCCAACTTCTACAGAGTTTCAGCTGACGTACAAACATTCTCACATTATCCTGAAGAATTTTTTGATACACTTGGGAATTCATCTTCCCCTCAATGACTGCAAGCTGGCCAGGCCCTGATGCAGCAAAGCAGGCCCAAATCATGATGTTTCCTCCATCATACTTTATGGTTGGGATGATGTTTTCATGATGATATGCAGTGCCCTCTTTACGCCAGATGTAGTGCTGTGTGTTCTTTCCAAATAGTTCAATCTTTGTTTCATCAGTCCACAAAACATTTTGCCAATACCGCTGTGGAGTGTCAGTGTGCTCTTTCGCAAACTTCAGGTGTGCAGCAATATTCTTTGTAGTAAGCAGTGGCTTCCTTCATGGTGTGCTGCCATAGACACCCTGCTTGTTCAATGTTTTACATACTGTAGACTCATGAACACAGATGTTAGCCAGTTGCAATGATGCCTTCAAATCTTTGGCTGTCACTCGGGGTTGTTTCTTTACCTCATTGATGAGTCTTTGTTGTGCTCTTGGGGTCACTTTGACTGGGCACCCACTTCTTGGTAGAGTAGCCACAGTCCCAAAGTGTCTCCATTTGTAGATTGTTTGCCTAACTGTAGACTGGTGAATTTCTAAGGTCTTTGAAATCACTTTGTAATCCTTTCCAGCTTTATGTAAATCAACAATTCTTGATCGCAGATCCTCTGAAAGCTCTTTTTGGCAAGGCATGGCTCACATAAGCATATTCTTCTTGCGCAGAGCAAACTCAAAAGTTTGAGTGGTTTTTATCAGTCAGCGTGGCTCTAGTTCACACCTCCAAACTCATTTTCTTAACAAGACTCCAGGTATGCTAACACCTGACTCCAATTAGCTTTTCTGAGGTCAACTCAAGGGTTCACATACTTTTTCCACTAGCACTATGAGGTTTTTATGGTAGTTCTCAATGAAGACATGAAGGATCAGAATTGTTTTTGTGTTATTATTTTAGGCACATTATATTTGTCAATACTCTTGACTTAGATGACGGCCAGATCACATTTTATGACAGATTAATGCAGAACACCATGAAATTCCAAAAGGTTCACATACTTTTTCTTGCAACTGTATTAAAACTTAACTGCAGTTATTATCAGAATAGAAGTCAACTGGCTTTATTCTACTCTTTTCTAGACAAGGAATCTGCCAAGTACTGTAACGTATTTGAATACAGGTAGTCCCGGGGTTAAGAATGCCTGGGTTACAGACAACCCATAGTTAAGAACGGAGCCTACTGTAACAAAATTTGAGTTAAATACACAATGATTCAAATTAAATACACAATGGTTTGAGTTCATTACACAATACTACTTATACAGTATTACACAATAATGCAAATACAAATTCGACTTAAGGACAGACCTTGGAACAGAACTTTTTCTTAAACTGAGGACTACCTGTACAGTATTATATTAATGCAACAAAACCCTCACCGTTTGATGCAGAGGAACACGGAGGCAATAAGTTGAGTGGGGAAAAATGCTGTCTATTAAAATTAGCAGCTGTTGGTGCTCCTCCAAGAGCAGTTCCTGATGCATATACTTGGCCACTTGAAAGGTTTGAGGCAAAGTTACCCAAATGTGTAGAAGGAGGTGTAACAGAACCATAAGGTGAATCCAAACCGACAATACCTATAAAATTATGTGCAAAACATCAGTTTCCAAGTACAACAATGGTCATGAATGCTGGTATTGGCATAAAACACAATTTGCTTATTCAGTAATGTTAATATTACTAATATAATACTCTATGAATTCTTTTACTTTGAACTTTATACATACCAACAAATCAGTGTATTCACTTGTATCAAGAGGATGATCACATATTCTTACTGCTTACATATCAAAATATATCAGTAATCATTAACAGATCAACCACATTTCCACTTCCTGAAATATCTAAGCAAATATATCCTTGCCTTGTATTTTTTTAAAGAATTTTGCAAACAGATACATCATAGAACAGAACTGTATTAATTTTAGCTTGTTAAATTGTGGCTAGGAATGGAAAAATGTTTGTTTCATTTTCTAGAATATTTACTGGTTTAGACAGGGTTACCATCAGCAGGAAACAGAAATTTCTCAAACTTCCTGAAACATTACTGGAGTGAGTTTTATTATAATGTTCATGTCCTAGATGTTGCCTGACCATGCTGTTGAATATTTAGGGTTGTTTTGTTTTTGCTGCTACCAAAAAAATTTAGTTGCATTTTTTCTAATGTCCATGCCATTTTCATTTGTTTTATTGTTTACAAGAATACATTAAGTCATACATCAAAAACTAAGTGTCTGCCTATGGATGTTAGCCCTTTGAGGTAGTCCAGACAAGAAGCACACCTATCTTTATTGTAAGGTTACATTAACCAGAATCTTGCAAGACTGAAAGTATTTCTCCCCTCCTCTCTTTTTAGTCCCTGGAAAACTAGGGAGGGTCTCTTCTGAAACACTTCCCATGCTTTTCCCCCACCTGCAGCCTGAGATGCCTCTTATCAGACTGTTGCCTAGGCTATGGGCCTTCCTCTTGCCTCCCAAGGTCATTCCCACATACCATCACAATGGAATAAAGAATAGTGGATGCAATTTAGTTGTGTCAGTTTCAACTTATTTCCTGGCAAATTGAGATTCTTTGGGAAAAAGTAGATGGGTACCAATAATTTTGGCCATGTCTGTACCAATATCCCCCCAAAACATGGAATTCAAGCCATCAAGAACATAATCACTGACATCAACACAGCACACTTTGCTACCAGACTACATGACTTTGTACTCGCTCATAACAACTTTATCCATGCCAGTAATATATATCTGCAAATCAGCAGTGCCAACATCTTCATGGCTGACCTTAATGTTTTCTCGATTCTTACCCCTTGAAACCCTTCCTTTACTTGAGATTCATTGACGACAATTTCATCATCTGGACCCATGGAAATGAATAATCAAATTCCATCATGATCTCAACAACTTCCACCATCAACCTCAGCACTGACCTAACTACAGAACAAGTCCCCTTCCTTGATAGAGTTCCTTTTGGCAGATGGGCGGCTATATACATTAGTCAGATAAATAAACATATAAATAAATAAGGTTATGGTAAAATTACACAATGGACAAATAAACACATTATACAGGAAACCTACAGATCATAATACCTACATGCTTCCAACTTCCATCCAGAACAGACCATTACATCTATCATATATGGCCAGGCTTTACAACATAATCATGTATCTTCTGACCCATTTGACAGAGATAAACTGATGGAATTAAACCAGACATTCAGGTGACAGAACTACCCACCCTACTAGATCAATGGACTAATTAATACAGCCAGATCAATTCTTAGGGAGGATCTACTAAAAGACAGACTACCAAGACAGAACAATAGAATACCACTGATTGACACCTATAGCTCACAGTTATATTCATTTAAATGCATTATTAATAAACTACAATCCACACTGGACAATGATACTGCATCTTCTCGGGTACTGTCAGCCTTGCGAGGTAGCTCAGACAAAAAGCACATTCAGAAGTACTAGCTCTAACTTTATTGTAAGGTTACATTCACAGAATCTTGCAAGTCTGAAAGTACATCTCTTCTCCCTTGCCTTTACAGTCCAAGAAACTAGAAAGGGTCCCTTCTGAGATTTTTGCCATGCCCCCATTCCTTCTACGGACTCAGCTGCCTCTTGTCTGACTGCTGTCTAGTCTGTGGCTCTTCTTCCAGTCTCCCAAGGTCATTCCCACATACCATTACAGGAACTGAGTGCAGGCCCATCTCACACAGACAACCATCCAAATTGAACTGAAACCAAAGCAGATTTTCACAAGTAGCAAGAAACAACAAGGACAATGGTGCTAACATAGGAACTAGACTCAGCCCCAAACCCAGATATCTACTTTGCTCCCAAATTTATACCAACGGCACCATCACAGGTCCAACGACTACACACACAAGATTAAAGGCGCCTAATTAAAAATGGAATTACTTTTAAGTCCCTAGCAGCAGTGGAACCATGAACTCTTAGCTGCTCAGTTTTGTCAACTGATATAAGATATAAAACTGAGCATCATTCACATAATGATGACATCTGTTCTTGTAATGGAAGATGACCTCACCCAGTGGCTTCATGTAGATGTTAAACAGAAGGGATGGCAACATGTAAATCAGGCACTTCAGGCTCGACCCCTTCTCTCCTGACATGAAGAAAAAAGAACTACCGCAACACTGTGCCTATCACTTCCAGTCCCCATAGTCGGTTGAGAAGGATATGACGATGATACCAAAAGCTGCTGAGAGATCAAGGAGAACCAGGATGGTTGTACCACCCCTATCCTCACTCTGACACAGGTAATGAAGAAGAGTGATCAGTGCCATCAGTGTACTATCCCCTGGCCTGAAACTGGCTAAAATGGGTCCAGATCATCTGCTTCTTCCAGGATCCTCTGAAGCTGCAACTTTACCACCTTCTCAATAACGTTTCCTGAAAACGGAAGGCTGGAGACTAGGTGTAAATTGTCCGGAACTGTTGGGACCAGCAGTGGCTTCTTGAGGAGACAGTGCACCACTGCCTCCTTCAAGGCAAATGGAACCACCTACTCCCTCAAGGAAGATTTCACTGCATGCACCAAACAACATGTCACCTCCTGGTTGGTCTTAACCAACCAGGAAGGATATGGATCTAACGAACAGGTAGCTAGGTTAACAGTCCCATGGATCCTGTCAACTTCCTCAGGAGTCACAGGATCAAACACTTTCCAGATAACAGGATAGGACAAGACTGTGCCTCAGTCAACTTAACTGCACTTGCCCAGTCAAAGTCTAACTCAGAACATATCCAAATGACTTTATCTGCCAGATGCCTAGTATATTCATCACAGCAGCCTTACAGATGTACACATGGGACTTGCCTCCCCAGTGATGGTCACTTTAAACAGAGCCACTGGCCAGCTATCTGGGGATGTGATAAGAGTGGAAAAGTAGTTACTTCTATCAATCTTACCACCACAATGTAATCTTTTATATTGGCTGTTAAATGGACTTAGTCAGAAACTCTCTTCATCTTTTTTCAGCAGCTCTCTAGGCATCCCTTCTGTCATTTTATCTCCCTGACTTCCTCGGAAAACCAGGGAGACCCTCCCTTGGGATCAACAAATAGGAGAAGCTGCAAAGAATCAATCCCATCCAAGGCCCTTGTCAAATAACTGTTCCAGGTGGAGCTAAGGCTTCAGTCAAACTGCCCACCAAATCCCCAGGAAAAATCTCAAGCTCCCTCTGAATCCATCAGGATCATTATTCCCTTGGGGTGAACTGATCTAATAGGTCCAAACAAGTGAGACTGATCTGTATTATCTATAATCCTTTGCCAATATCACTAGTTGTTTTTTTAAAATTCCCTGTATAGCTGTAAGAGATCTCACAATGTTTCAAACTATATTTTTCATAAATCTGATTACAATTACTGTATCTTATTTTCTGCTGATTTTTCCCTGTATCTATTTTCAAGTAACAGCACAATATTTACTTACAGATTGAAGTTTATTAAACAAATAGGCCTTCAGCTAAAGAGATTAACAGTATTGTTCACATAACTTTGGCTGTTAAAAACACAGCAAGATTGTTAGCTGAAAGCTTTCTGGGAAAGTAAGCATACCCTAGAAATATAACTCAGTGCTCGATAATAATTCATACTTTTAAGATTAGGAGATTAAGTAATTAATCTGAGATGAGTTAAAGGATAAAATCCTTTTGCAGTTATATTTATCTCATGCTCCATTTTATAACTAAGTCTTCTAGAAAATGAGCCTGCTTATTTGCATGCACAGCTAGAATGCCATGTTCAACAACGAACAGAAGCCGCAAAGAATCAATCCCATCTAAGTCTTTGTCAAATATCCATTCCAGGTGGAGCTAAGGCCTCAGTCAAACTGCCCACCAAATCCCCAGGAAAAATCTCAGCTAGAATGTCAATGTTCAGAATGGCAATAAGAAAGATTTTACACCAGACTGCAGTCCTTGGCATCTACTAATGAAAACACTAGAGACTAATACATGTTGTGTGGTTGATAATGCTGCATAGTGTGAAACAAGGAAAGAAGTGGAACTGATATTTACCTGAGGGACTTGGAGCTGGTCTCTGCAGTGGGGGTCTGAACCCTGGGGCTTTGGAAGTATCTAACTGATGTAATGGATCTGAGCTTGACAGAAATGAAGACTTTCCAGACAAAATAGATTCCGGCGTTGTCTGAGATGACAAGACAGATCCACCCCAGAATGCATGAGCTGAGGGAGGGTTATTCTCAAATAGTGTGCTAAATGGCCCAAATGGTAAAGCAGCACTGAAATTGGTGGCCATGGATTTATTTGTGGGATGGACTGAATTTTGAGAAGCACTCTGAGTACTTAAGGTAGAAGGAAGTTGCACTGAAGAAGGAACACTGTGGGGTCTTTTTATGTGGCTGATATTAAGGACAGCAACTGTAGAATTCTGAAGAGGAGCTGAATTCTTGTGCACAGGATTAGTTCCATGGGAAGGTAGCCTGACAGAGGCATTTTCCATTTTAGCTGGGGCAGGAGGTTGAGTAGATCCTACTGATGCCTGAGGCAAAAGGTAGTTTGCTGGAGAGTTCGCTGAAGCATTAGCAGGAGTAACTATTGGGGCAGAAGAACTCACAGGTGCTAAATTTGGAGGTACAACCATACGAGGATCTTGTGTCGGAACCTGAGGCTGTAAAGGTGGCCTTGCTTCTTGGGAAAGAGGCCCAAGAGACTGTGGCTGGCCAAGATGTTCTGAAGGAATGCCAACAGAACCACTATTTGACTGCCTGTTGTTGGCCAAATTTGCGGTTTCCACAACTGGTGGACTACCTACTTCCTGGTCAGAAGATGACACCCCTTTGCTTGGAGAATTTGTTGCACATTCTGAAGGACTATTTCTAGAAATCTTTGCTGGCTGGGCTGGTGGTGAAGGGGAGGAAGTGGATGAAACTGGATAGTGCTCTTTGGCTGTAGGAAAAGGATATGTGGCATTTGTTGGTGTTGTGCTGTTGTTGCTTGCTGTGGTTGAAATTGTTGTGGTGGTAGTGCTGGATGTTTTCACCACAGTGACAAATAGTTGCCTTCTTACTGAGGGAGAATTGGGACTGCCATTTGCAGAAGAAACAGGCACAGTAGACACGGCTGAGCTTGTGGTAGCTGTTGGACTGGAAGTCAAAGAGCCCACAGAATTCACCTGAGAACCACTGCTGTTTTGATTGTTATGGCGAGGCACGGTGTGAGACTTAGGTGAGTTAGTTGCTCTTGCAGGGCTCAGAGGTCTAACAGGGAAAGGACCCCAAGTGGATTGAGCTGGTGGGAAAGTTCCTCCAAAATGGGTCATGGGCAACCTTGGTGGACGAATTTGTTGGAAAGTCTGAGCAGCAAGCAATGCATGTGCAAATTGGGGAGGAGGATATGCTAATGGTAAAGAAACTGGAAATCCAGGCCTAACATTATTCACCGGGTTCTTCACTGTTTTGTGGGTACATGCTGATGAAATTGCAGGCACAGAGAGTGCTGTAGCAATCTGAGATGATGACGATATTGCTACAGTGGTGACTTTGTTCCCAGCTACAGAATTGTGAACAGTTGTAGCGGTGGCATGTGGTGATGTTCCTGTTTTGGGATAGGCTGCAGAATTTTTCAAACGATTCTTTGGAATGAGCTCATCAATTTCCTTATCTGGATCTTTAATCAGAGCATTTATAAGCTGTGTTGCTTGTCGTGTTGATTCTGTGCCTCCCCTATAACAGACGCATGAGGACAGTTTTTTAAAAAATCAGATACACTTAAAAGGAAATTTAATTACTTTATAAATGGCCACATTTAAGCTACAATTCCCTCTAATAGTGAACCGAGATGGTTGAATGCCAACAGGCTGAACCAAAATAAAGTCAGTTAGAAATAAGATTATGCTCAGATGAACCCTAGGTACATTGAAGTGCAATACAGAAAAAGATGCTCAGTGTTTCAGGAAAACACAAGGAAAAATGAAAAGCCAAAATTAAAGGAAAACTGAAAGGGGGAAATGAAATGTGCTCCCTGAATCACTCACAAATAACCCAAACAAATTATTAGAAGTGAAAAAAGTAGTGCCTGGGTATTTACCTTATTGTTATGATCCTGTCTCCTGTTTTATCTTTCTGTTTATCAATGTCTATGTGTGCTCCAGTAAATTCTCTGATAGCATTGATGTTACAACCACCTCTTCCAATTACTCTGGAAATAACAGTTGATGGAACAGAAACTTTCTTTGATCTAAAAACAAATGAACAGGGAAATTAAATAGAACAGTAAACTCAAGATAGTGTAAAGCAGGACCGTGTTTTGTTTTTTCCAAAAACTGCACCCTCTGACATGAAAGCCATGTCATAAAATTACTGATGTTTTAAGGTCAAAAATGATTATTTAGGAAGTTGGAAAGGCATTTTTATACACTAAGGAATTGTTTTTTCCAGCCAGCTCCTAAGTGCAAAGATATGCCATGCTATTCCCTTAATACTGGAGATAGCAAACATAGCAAAAAGTAATTTATACTAACACCATTCTCTTATCTCTCCATAACATTTTAACCTGGCAAATCATCCTCACTTGTAACACATCCATCTGCGATTCACCATAATTTTAGTTAATCAAAGCTTATACATAGTATTTTTAGTTAGAGAAGGTATAGACTAGGTTACCAGCCTTAATCATGCTCATGGCACATGTAGCATGCCCTGCTAATGGTAAGAACAATACCAGTATGCCACAAGTGTAAGTAAAGCCCAATTTTATTCCAGGCATGCTCAGGTTATTCTATGCAAGCTAGGATTTTTCATTAAGAGACTACCCTGCAAGCCAACATACTGTTGCCAGCATCTCACCAACCAGGAAATATATGCAGTGTATTATACACATTCAGGAAGCCTTTGTTTATTATGTATTGATAATATGTATAGTACTGTGCAAAGGTTTTAGGCAGATGTGAAAAAATGCTGTAAAGCCTTCAAACCAGCATCAATTCTTACACTTGCACACTTTGTACACTTGCACAAAGTCAGGGATCTTGTAGGATTAGAGTCAGGTATATGATGAACCAATTATACCAAGCAGGTGCTAATGATCATCAATTTCATATGTAGGTTGAAACACAGTCATTAACTGAAACAGAAACAGCTGTGTAGGAGGCTTAAAACTGGGTGAGGAACAGCTAAACCCTGCTACTAAGGTGAGGTTGTAGAAGACAGTTTCATGTTATAGGTCATACACCATGGCAAGACTGAGTACAACAACAAGACACAAGGTAGTTATACTGCATCAGCAAGGTTCCTCCCAGGCAAAAATTTCAAAGCAGACTGGGGTTTCAAGATGTGCTGTTCAAACTCTTTTGAAGAAGCACAAAGAAATGGGCAATGTTGAGGACCGTAGACGCAGTGGTCGGCCAAGGAAACTTACTGCAGCAGATGAAAGACACATCATGCTTACTTCCCTTCGACATCAAATGATGTCGAGCAGTGCCATCAGCACAGAACTGGGAGAAACCAGTGGGACCCAGGTACACCCATCTACTGTCCGGAGAAGTCTGGCCAGAAGTGGTCTTCATGGAAGAATTGCGGCTACAAAACCATACCTCCAATGTGGAAACAAGGCTAAGCGACTCAACTATGCATGAAAACATAGGAACTGGGGTGCAGAAAAATGGCAGCAGGTGCTCTGGACTGATGAGTCAAAATTGGAAATATTTGGCTGTAGCAGGAGGCAGTTTGTTCACCGAAGGGCTGGAGAGTGGTACAATAATGAGTGTCTGCAGGCCACAGTGAAGCGTGGTGGAGGTTCCTTGCAAGTTTGGGGCTGCATTTCTGCAAGTTGGAGATTTGGTCAGGATCAATGGTGTCCCTCAATGCTGAGAAATACAGGCAGATACTTATCCATCGTGCCATACCATCAGGGAGGCGTGTGATTGGCCCCAAATTTATTCTGCAGCAGGACAACGACCCCAAACATACAGCCAATGTCATTAAGAACTATCTTCAGTGTAAAGAAGAACAAGGAGTCCTGGAAGTGATGGTTTGGCCCCCACAGAGCCCTGATCTCAACATCATCGAGTCTGTCTGGGATTACATGAAGAGACAGAAGGATCTGAGGCAGCCTACATCCACAGGAGATCTGTGGTTAGTTCTCCAAGATGTTTGGAACAACCTACCTGCCAGGCTCCTTCAAAAACTGTGTGCGAGTGTACCTAGAAGAATTGATGCTGTTTTGAAGGCAAAGGGTGGTCACACCAAATTTTGATTTGGATTTCTCTTCTGTTTGCTCACTCTGCATTTTGTAAACTGATAAACATAAACAATTACAATATATATTTTTGAAAGCATTCTTACTTTACAGCATTTTTTCACACCTGCCTAAAACTTTTGCACAGTACTGTATATGCCATCTTTCACCATTAAAAACAATACAAAAGTGTTAACAAGCTTCAGATGAAACCAAGTAGTATTAGTTTTTAGCTATGAAAGTTATCTAGTGTGACGAAGGAGGCATCGTCATAGAAAGTTAATTTGTATGCCATTTCTCGGACTGTGAACATCTTTTACAGCAATCCTTATGAGAAAGTGTTAAAATTAGGTACATGGACATTAGATAAAGAATGCATTTACTATATAATCACTAATTTGGTCAGCAGGATTAAGCAAGGTTAAAACACATATTCTAAAGCAGACAGCCTTAAGAAAAATAGAGATTTACTATAATATAAAATTTAGCTTGCCTTCTTACAACTTCTTTCCATCCTTCTTCTCTCTTCTGACCACGTTTAGGACTAGCTAAACTGATTTTTCCATTAGGAGAAGACAGAGGTGACGGACAAGACTTTGTGCAAGTAGATAAGGAATTAGCAGATACTTCACCAATAACCTCTGACAACCTTTCAAGTAAAATGAGAGAAAGAGGTAGGAGAGAGAGGGAGAGGAAGAAAAAACAGCTGTGTGTTAACATAATCTCTATCAGATAAATATTAAAAACAAATAATAAAAGACAATGAAATTAAATTCATATCCTACTGATACCCAGATGTCTGATTAATTAAGTTGGAATCCAAACCCACTAATCTATGACATATTAAATTGTCTGGTTTTCAGTTACAAAGCACACATTTATTTAACGGCATTTAAAACATCTGTATGGAACAAATGAGTTTTGATACTTAAATGTAATGCATGTTTCCATACTTCAGGTACATAGAAAAATATAGCAAATGATTATTACAGCTATGCCAAAGCAAACTGCACAGCAAGATGTAAACAAACTTTAATTTTTCTGTTTTATGTTTCCTGCAAATTGTATATGCAAACTGAAATATGCCTTGCACCTGAGAGTCAAAACAAATCCAATAGTTCCCATTTAATGAGACGCAACTTTTAATCACAATCTACTTTTAAAATTAAGTTATCATTTATAAAGAAATATGCTCCTTCAAGATAGAAGGTTCCTATCAGAAACCCTGAAATGGATAGATTTTAAGCAGTGAAATAAAATCCAGAATCCAAACACAGATTAGAGCTATTTGAAACCTGGCCTCTGATTATCAGGATATTTTTTGTTTATTTGAGGGCAAAGGGAAGCCCATGAAACTGTTCTGGAAAAAAGAACACTGAAGTATCAACCAGCGGAGTACTTTTCAGTGTTTTTTTAATCCTTAATTATGTTTCTTCTGCATTTACTGGCCAGCTATTGTTTTCTTCATCTGAACATTTCAAGAACAGCAATAAAGAAAACTCTTATCTGTTTTTTTTAAAATAATAGGTTCTATTGTTTTAAAACAGTAGGTTTTATAAGTTTAGCTAGATGGTGTTTCCAACAATTTTTTGAAGTTACTATCAAACCCCTAACAGCAGCATACAATCAAGGAAGCTGGATTCACACAGAGTCTCACTAATCAGGTGCCAGAAAAAAGGGTTTAGGATACAGAATCATGGAAAACAGATAATTATATCTTTCCCTCCTTTGTTAATGAAACACACCAAGAGAGGGTCTTTGTGAGCTGTTTGATCCTCTTTCTCACAAATTCCCTAATGGCTGAACTGATACCACACTGAAGGCTGAAATGTCATCTGGTCCTGGTTTGCTAAGTTTTGAAACCCCCTTTTTCTTTCTCAGATTCTGAGAATGCACTTACAGCATCCTTAAATAGCTTATTTGGTAGAAAGGCAGTATAAACGTTTTTAATAAACACTGCATAGTCCTGATCAATAAAGTAACACAAGGGAAAGAAAACACAAGCCAACGAAACATTCAGAGAGGTTAGAACAGATTAGGATTCATCAGTCATTTTGGCAATAAAACCCACAGCAGCTTACTTGAGTGAAGATTTGCTAGACATTGGTTTTCGCTCTTCTTTTGGGAAAGTAACAAGCACTGCTGGCTGCTTCTTGTTGTTCTGAGCATTACTGACTGCTGTGGATGAATTGCTGTCACTTTTATGGCTGTTATTACTATTGCTGCTTTCATCACTACAGCTGGAAATCCTCATGTTGTCACTGTCACCACTTTCACTTGTACTGCTGCTTTTTGATTCACCATTTATTTTCTCTGGCTGAGAGTAGGAGATTGGAAGCTGATCATCAAAAATTATCTGAACCGTATCTTGGTTGATTTTATTTTTCCTGCTTTTTCTCTTAGAGCTGTTTGTAGTGACATTATTATTTCTTTTCCCATGGGAACCTGCCAAAGTTGTCCACGTTGCAGATATACCTATAGTGGTTGTTGTGGTAGCACTGGGGGGTTCTGTTAGGACGCCCGGCTCTTCTAAACAAAAGGAACAAAAGAAGAATGATTGAAGCTGAAGCATTCCTAAAGTATTTATCATAGTACTGGTCCACATATTTCTATGCAAATAATTTATGGAGAACTGAGATCCTATAATAGTATCTTGCTTCCTAATACCAATTTACTAATAAATAGGTTCATGCGTGAACATATAAATGTAACTTGTATTTGAACACAAACATAATCTGCAAATATCCAGAGAAAGAACAACTGAATTTGGAGAGCTGATGGACAAGCTTCCTTTATAGGACTCTACAAAAAAATCCTAATTAAACAAACAAGCAAGCAAGCAAGCAAACAAACAAAAACTCTTTAAAAAGTGCATGAGAATTTAAGAAATGCGCTTGAATTAACCAAGTGGTTTTTTTAGACCCCATTAATGTTAATTTCAAGAACAATTCTGAAAAGCTATTTTTTTCATTTTGAATATCAGTTCTTTGCAGAAATCTTTTTAATCTTTACAATGATTAAAAAGGGAAATGCATACAGCAGGTTTATGATTTATAAATCTACAATGTTAAAAGTCACAGGGTAAGAATATATAATTCCATCAAATCTCTATTAATTTATAGTATGGAATTTGCTTTAATTGAATAGCTTTATTAGATTGATTTAATTTAGTGAAGATCATAGGATTTAATTATTACTTAAAAATAAGTAATTTGTTACTTAAGTGATGCTTAAGAGTAGATGACAAATGTTTTGAAAGAAGCAATAAAGGGCTTTGAGTCAAATGACATGGTAACTCTAATACCATGCGCTCTACATGGGGCTACCCTTGAAGAGTATCCGGAAGCTACAGCTGGTGCAGAATGCGGCGCTGCCGACAGTTCTTAATGCCCCTAGGAGGGCACATATAACCCCGCTGTTGCGTGAGCTGTATTGGCTACCGGTTTGTTTCCAGGTCCAATTCAAGGTGTTGGTCATTACCTTTAAAGCCCTTTATGGCACGGGACCAGGTTATCTGAGGAACTGCCTCACCCTGGTCATTTCAGCCCGTCCCACTCGGTCCAGCAGAAGGGGCAGGTTGCAGACCCCACCAGTCAGGGAATTTCGATTGGTGGGGTCTAGGCAGAGAGCCTTTTCTGCTGTAGTGCCCGCCCTATGGAACATCCTGCCTTATGAGGTCCGGTGTGCCTCCTCCCTCATGGCCTTCAGGAAAGGTATTAAATCCTGGCTCTGCCAGAAGGCCTGGGGGCCAGAGGGGGGCCCGCACCTGTGGAGATGGCTGGTGGGATGATGGGTTGTCCCCCCCCCCCCCCCAGCATCTTACAGGTTTTTTTAGGGCCAAAAATTAGAGGAGGTTTTTTAGGGTATTTTTAATATGTTTTTAATTATTTATAGTTTTTAGCCATCTTGGAGAGAACTGTGTTTTTTATTGTGAACTGCCCAGAGTCACCCATTGGGGGAGATGGGCGGCATACAAGCCGAACAAATAAATAAATAAACAAATAAATAATACTGCAGTTACCAACTTTTTCCTTTACACAGACCACTAAATCCTCTTCTTCCTCCTCTAAAGCTTTTAATCCTCAACAGGTAGGGATTGGCAATAAAGTGCCTGTAAGCGCTGTGGGCTGTGAAGACTCCATCCACTGAACTATGGCAAAGATCATGTGAGATTGGCAAACCTCATGAGATTTTGGTGTTTCTGCCTAAAAGCTTATAAGATTTGGGTTAGGTTTCAAAAACTTGTGAAATGTGGTGATCTCCTGAGATTTTGGCTATTTAAAACTAATTTTATTTGGAATCCATGCCAGGAAACATCTACAGCACTCTTATAATTACCCCATGACCAGTGCTGTAATATATACCTTCAGCTTTTAGTTTTTCCTTTTCTTGAGCAGCTTGTAGTTCAAAATTTTCTTTGTTTTTTGCCTCAATTTCTTCTAGTTTTCTCCTTTGCTCTTCTTTTTTCTTTCTTCTTTTCTCCTTTCTTTTCTCTCTTTTAGCAGCTAGTGCCAGCCGTCTACTCTCTTCCCTTAACTGCAAATTAGATCAATAGAAAGGTGATCAGAGGAAGAACTGTTAAAAAAAGAACTGTTATCTGGAACAGATAAGACTGGTTCAGAGTTAGAAAGGGAGATAGTAAGGAACATATACATATATACCACTTTCAATAAATTTCAATTATTATAAATTTGGATTAATTGTGTAGTCCTTTACGTTCATACTAGGTATGTGTGTGTTGGGAAAGATAGGCAGATAAGCTGAAAAAACAGGAGCTTCCCTACAGCTATCTGATATATTTATGGTGCAGGTTGACTCACTTGTTTAACTGGGTTCCCTTTATCTAGTTTTAGGACTTTTGTGGAGCACAGATCACATTTTAGGTCATATTTATGCAGAAATATTGAAAATTCAAAAAGGTTTACAAACTTTTAACACCACAGTATAGGCACTGAGGAACAAACTTTTTGTTCGTACATGAACCAACTTGAGCAACTACAGAAAGGCAGGATGCAAGTGTTTTAAAAGAGGAATTTCAAATTGTAATCCCAGGATCAGTGACTCTACTGTGGACCAGGACTTCGTATTGGTCATCAACAAGTTCCTCTTTCAAATAATGCCAAGAGAAAGCACATTCAATAGCTTGGGTTTACATCTAGAATTTAAAAGTGCAGCATTCTGACACAAATACAGCTATCACATTATTCAAATAAAACTTGCAATTTTTAGATTGACTATATAGATGGAAGGCTTACATGGAGAAGGTGCTATTACACCTTGACAGTATTGTTCCCTAAGCATATTCATGCTTTATAAAAATCCATACTATTTATGCAACAAGTGTCTCCAGAAGAAAGAACTGAAATGGAAAGTAGTTAATTACAATTAGACTGGATGGCAGCACCCTGCTGTTTGCTGATCAGACAGAGCTGATGGGAATTCACTCTTTTTTGATAACATTTTTAAGAGGGCTTGTCAGTTGAACTTAAGTCTGCCACTGTTTGTTCTTCCAAATCTAAATATAACTTTTCAGAAAACGGCTGGCTTACCTTTTCCAGATCCAACTCTTCCAAAAGGATGCTTGCGTTTTTGTTTGCTTCTGCAGCCTGCCTGTCTTTGGCTTGAACAATTGATTCTATACATAGATGGCACTTTTTTAACATTTCCTAAAGTGGCATTAAAAAGAAGAAGAAAAGAAAGAATGAGCACCAATACAAATAGTTGGACCAATACAGCATAGAATGACATAGTGTGGATTGAGCTCATGGCGCAAACTATCCAAAGATTTGGGAAAGTTAAGATATTCAGCTAGCTAATGAAAAGAAGTTAACTGAGTAACTGATCATATGACTTTCAGGTAATCTTTATAAAACAAAGAATATCTGCAGATATTTCATTAGCCATGCTACTGCTAGTTTTTTCAGAGCAAATCTGAAACAGAACTTGGCAACAGATGTCACATCCTTACATATTGCTATGCATTCAAGATATATCAATGAACAATTATTTACTGTTATTTATTTTTACTTTATTTATTATTTACATTCTTCATACAACTATAACTGAATTAAGACTAAGACCACAGAAAGTCTAAGCAAATGACAGGACTGGGTTTAGCATGATTTTCAGAAACCATGGTGAAATATTGTTTTGTCTAATATTCTGAAGAATGTGACAATTCTTACCTTGTCAGTAACTGTTGCTATGTATCTCATACATTCTGAATCTGATGGGAATTGGTTCACTTCTTTTACTAAATAGCGTACAACTTTCACGTGACCCTAAGAAATAAATTTTCAACATCAGCCTCTTTCAAGTGAAAATAAATTGAATATCTAAAGACATGAAAAATAAATTCCAAAATTATATGACAGTTCACTAAAACATCCTCCTAATCTCTGCTACAAA
The DNA here is from genome assembly GCA_030867105.1 of Liasis olivaceus. Classification (NCBI taxonomy): domain Eukaryota; kingdom Metazoa; phylum Chordata; class Lepidosauria; order Squamata; family Pythonidae; genus Liasis; species Liasis olivaceus. The sequence continues at coordinate 67,327,576 of CM061351.1, forward strand.
CTGAGTTACCCAATGTAATGATGGATACATATGCATGCAAATCTATTTAACCAAGGGAGGATCTATTTTCCTGGATCATTCTCATTCAGTTAGAACTGGAGAAAGAATAAAGACTTTGGGATTTAGCTTCAGTGGAAACACAGATGGTACTTACCTTAATTTCCAGACATATGGAACAGGAAAAGATGAAACAGATTTGCATTAACACTTAAAATTACAGGTAGTTCCCAGGTTAAGAACACCTGGGTACAGATGACCCATAATTAAGAACAGAGCCTAGTGTAGCAAAATTTGAGTTAAATATACAATGGTTTGAGTTCATTAGACAATACTACTTATACAGTATTACACAATAATACTGTTCTGGTTTACATATACATTAGACTTAAGGACAGACCTTGGGAATGGAACTCGTTCTTGAACTAGGGACTATCTGTATTGGTATTTGTAAACAAAGCAAGCTTCCTGGAATGAAACTCTAGCATAACTCAGAGACTGCCTGTTTGGGAATACTGATGGAGAAAACTACAGAAATCTTTGTCAGTGGAATTTGTAACAAGGAGTTTGTCTGCTGAAATACATTGTCATGTGCTTACTTAAGGCTGTAAAGCTATACCAACTTTGAACTGTATCCATCCAACTAAAATATATTTTACATTTTGAATATTATTATTTCAAAATTATAAACCAGGCTTTAGATATGAATAAGGATAATGACAAATCAAACTAACATATCATTCTAAAATGGGATGAAAATTATAATTACATTTAATCTATATCGTTGATTTTATTCACCTAGCATTATTTGGATATTATTTTCTTTTGATTAAATAGATAAAAATACACACAAAGGATATTTTTTGCATATTTTGCCAACCTGGTTTTTTATATGCTTTTATTTGGAAACATAATAAGCAGTTTATAAAATCTGTGCAGCGTAACTCAAGCAGAAGTGGGATGGTAGGATTGTGTTGGCAAAGCTTCTGTTTTTCTAAATTCATACCTCAACAAACTTTCTCCTGTTCAGTATGTCTGGGGTTCAAGCAAACTTGCCAATAAACTGTAATAGATGATATCACTGTACTGAAATCATTGTATTTTCAGACAGTTAAATAAAGATAAAGAATGTTTACCTTTCGAAAGGCTGCCATTAGAGGAGTTATTTTCCTGTTATCAGCAGCATCTACATCTGCTCCTGCTTGGACTAACAACTGGACAACATCTAAATGACCACCATTTGCAGCAAGCCATAATGGAGTATTTCCTTTCTTGTTACGAACATCAATGTGAGCTCCCCTACAAAAAAGAAAAAAAGCTTGCCAATGAACAAGGAATGCATAATCTCTCTCCCTCCAACATCTCCTCCAATGGCCTGACTGCTGCTATTCATTATTTATTGATTGATTGATCATAATTATATGGCTGCCTATCTCACGTAGTGTGACTTTGGGTGGCATACAAACAACCGTAAAAAACAATTTTAAAAACATTCAAAAAGTAGAAAAAATTAATATTATTACAAAAGGCTAAGAGAGAGCATCAGATTATAAACAATGGACCCACCTAATCAAATTACCATTCCCTTGCAACCCCCAGGCCTGCTGACACAACCAGGTATTGCTACTGCTTTAAGAGGGATAAATAAGCTAGGAGTTATACTAATAGATCTTTCCTCTATAGAAAGCATTACTTTTTCTTTTATATTACAACATCCAAAATCTGGTTTGGGACTGTTCTGAATTATGAAAAAATGGGAAATGTACAAGTAAAATAATGTACGTAACAGTGAAACAGGCCTGTTTTGAAACAGGAACTCTTGGCAAAAAAGATACGTATCTGACAAATTTCCATAAATAATAGTCACTGTAAGTTGATGGTTGAACAGGTGAGATACTGTATTCAGTTCCACATTTAAAATACATACTTGTTATTCTGAATGAATATAATAGTAAAATAATTGACAAACATCTAATGGTTAGTGTTAATTTGCACAAATCTATCAAATATTCACTATTCTCTTACGACTGTTGACAATGTTCTGATTTTGACAAACATTCACTATATATGCACACCCTGTATGTATGTCTTGATCCCAAATCCTCAGCTTACATTCAGCCAAGGTTTTATCAAGACAAAGGTAAGTAGTTTTAGGACTAAAAGACCACAATGCAGTAGGTCCTGTCTGATTTGACTCCTCAAAGATAAGTTGTACCAATCCAACATGGTAAGGTGGATAAGGCAGGATCCCATAGGGTTTGCTTTAGCCAGAATTTGAGGCAGCATAGCTTCAGGCGATCCCCTAAAGAGATGTAGCCAGGGTCTATTACAGCACCATTATTCTTCCTTGTACAACCCCCAGATATGTTTATAATATTTTGTATGGCCCACACAGGATACTTTTCACACTGGCACAAATTAATATACTACTTAGCAGGATGGCACTGGGCAGTTATTTCAAACTCTTGTATGAATGCTGTTTATGTTTAGATTTGGAATGTTTATGTTTAGACTTAGAAACTGAATGTCTTGCATGTGCTAATTCACTATCCACTATATATTCAGTGCTTTATGGAATTAATAGCGCCCCACCTTTAGACCTTTTACCTGGTTGCAGGACCAAGAGGTCATAGCTGTACTACTTAGAGATCAATCTGCTAATATCTCTAAGACAATGGCAACATATCTGTCCTTAATCATGGCTCTTAGAAGCCACCTAGTTCCCACTTCATGTAGATTATTGTTCAGTTTATTTGTACAGTACAGTGTATATTCTTTGAACTTCTAAAGACAATACATTCAAGCAACTATACACACACATTTTGAGAATTGCCAAAGAAAACAGAAATGTATATGTAATGGTGGCTGATTAAAGAGGTACAGTGTGAAGCAGTGTTCCTGTTGTTAGGGAATTAAAAATTCACAAACAAGTGTGCAAGCTGCTAGACACAGTTAATACTCAAAATGGTGTGTTTTCAGATAAAATATTTTCCTCCATCATCTACAATAATATTTAAGTAGGAAATATTATATTAAAACAGAAAATTTATACATTTTTTCAAATGTAATTGTTTCTTGGAAAACTCACTTCCCAAAGAAAGTAGAAGATAAACTACAGTACCTGCTAATAAGCAGCTCACAGAACTTGTAGTGTCCTTTGTCAGCTGCAATGGTTAAAGCTGTATCTCTTGAAGAAGGGACTGGTGGTGCATTTACATCAGCCCCTTTGTCGAGAAGAACTCTGCCTACTTCAGCATAGCCACCAGAAGCAGCTTCCATTAATGGTGTCAGGCCAGTCTAGATGGACAATAACAACATTAAATATGTTTTCCGAGGTGAAATGTGCAAAAAATTAAAGCAACGGTAAAACAACCAACCATTTCTAGTTTTTAGAGTATGAATAAGCATTATTAACTTATATGGTGGGTCTCTGTAAAAGAAATAAAAAGGAAGAAGGCTCTCTGACTCCTGATTGGTTTGATTATTAACATTTGGAATAATTCATAGGGCTGATTGTGGGGGTGGGGTGGGGGGTGGGAAGGCTCTGCATCAGGAATATATGGTAGGACACCTACTACAGAATGACACCAAAGCTGAATAACATCAACAAGAAAAATATCAAGGAAAAAAAAATATTTTGCATGGATTGTTAAATAGTTTTAAAATCTTATTTTTTCTTATTTGGTGAAAAGTAGAACGAGGACAAAATGATTAATTCTTATTAGATCTTTCTTTACACAAAAGATCACAGATGGAACATTTTATACAATATGTACAAGAGAAAGAAATTTGGACCTGAAGTGGGCAAAGGTCTTTTGGATCCAGCATGGCCACCCTCACTTTTCTGATGGCAGGTCCCTAAAAGACCCATACCTGTTCCTGGGCTTGCATGGCAGATACATGGGCTCAAATGCAACTCCTTTATGGAGCTGCTGTTAGGACAATGTGTGTGCCCATGCCACATCTAAAGTATATTTGCTTCTTCAGATCCAAATACTGTACACCTTTAGAATGTACATATTATGTAACATTCAAATTTTATGCATATATGTTCAGATGTCCTACTGAGTTCAATGAGACTTCCATCCAAAAGAATACTTAAGACTGCCAATGTAGCCTTTTCAAAATAGAATGTAGACTAATTCCCCAGGAAAGAAAATGCACTGAAAAGCCCAAAATCTTAAACTATTTGGGGCTGTAAAGGAAGTAAATTAGAAAAGAAATCTGATTAGATTCTGTTTTCAGACAGTAAATATACTTTCGTGATGATTCTAGATAATTTCAAAGGGGAGAAGGGAAGAGAGACATACATGAAAAAGTAACCTAGACCATTTGGGGCTTTAAAAATTAAACCAGTGATTGAACTAGCTGCTATAATTTGAACCAGATGCACTTTCTCTCAAGTTTCAGCCTATAAGTGATCCTAGAACTTGTCCTTCATTAGAGCACAAGGAAAAGGAAACATATATCTAAGGGTTATCTGCATATTCAGGACAACTAAACCACAATCTTTAGATGGCTGAGATTACATTATTAATCAAAGGGGATCCTGGTGGAAGACAACTTTACTATACCGATCAATGCAACCTTGTTTTAGCTGAAAAGGTTCTGCTTTTCAATACTCTAACCTGTAAGTTGATGAATTAATAATACTGTCTGACGGATCAGAGTCTTTGAGGAATATAATCCTAAAGCACTTAAATCAATATAGTAAGTAAAACTGTCTTGAAGGTGAATGTCTTCAAGGAATATAATTCTAAGGATTCAAAAAGAAGACTACCTCTTCAGCAGAGAATGTAGTTAAGCATCCAAACAGAATGTAATCAATTACTGCTGGACTGAACACTAAGGGAATTTACGAACCTCTAGGTGTCTGAATAAAGAGCCCAGACAGATGAGAGCAAAATCACACAATAAACATTTTTGTTGAGATGTGCAGGTGGTGCGGCTCAAAATCAAGAGAGAGACCATCTTATAAAACTCCACCATAGTTGGCACAAATGGTATCTTTATACTGCTATACCACATTAAGGAGCTTTTTCAGGGGGTGTTACAGATGTTCACAGAGTACCTAGAAAGTAGGCATGTCTTTTATCCTTTTGAAGTTGACCATATGGTTCAAATATATCCAAATAGTGAGCTTCAGCATCTTAAAATGTGAACTTACTGTAAAGATCCAGGTATTGGTGAAGACATAAGCTCTTGAACTAAGTCCCAAATCAGGGATGATTATTGTTAATTTCTGCTGCTTTCTATTTTTCTGCAGCATTGGTGGGTGAAAGAAGAGACAACTATTATGGTATATGCTAACTTTGTTCTGTCTCTAGAATCTTATTCCAAGCTCTTTTGCAAGTTTCTATTCTTGGAGTAATGAAGATGCTCAGAATGGGAGTTTCAAACTTAGTCTTGAGTTTTCAGAACAGTTTTCAGTTTAGAGACCATTCCACTAAGCCTTCAATTATTTGGGCCCATCTGTTAATGCAGAGAATATCTTTCAGTTGTTCTGCCTTGACTGACAGCAGGTACAACATTACCCAGGAGAAGAAGAAATTTCTTGAAAGAAAAAGTGATCTGGAATTCCTTTTTCAGCTGATATACATCTTGTTGGCACACTATCTGTTCTAATCAAAACATGGATTCACTGAATCTGCTGTTCAAAAGTGGGTTGATGTTAGTCTGATCTCTCTGAGAGCTAGACGGCTTATATTCATTGCTTTGAACAAAAATAAACAAAAATTCTTGACCCGTAAGCCTTTATGGCAGGCATCTAGTTCAAGAGGATTTGCTCTTAATTCATTATTGGTGCTTTGTAACCTGAAACTAAACACAAATGATCTGAAAACTTGCCCACTGGAGAATGTCTATCCAGGAGAAAATGCCTGGGCAAGAACTGGAGGAAAGCTCTGGGCTGCATGCAAAGCTAATAAGATAGTAGTCTGATCACCACAAATATCCTGAAAGAGGATGCAAACCTGAAGGGGAAGGTCTAAAGTGGCATTTATTCATTGGATTGCTATACCATATTTCTTCAAAAGCTCAAGGCAGTATACATATTGTTGCTTCCCATTAGCAGAAACAGGAAAAAAACCTATGGTGGCACTTCCACTTCAGGAGATAGATTGTGGTGAACTTTACTGAAGTTACATTCTCTCCTGCTTTAAGATAGGTCAGGACTGACAATCTCTTATCTGGAATTTACAAATAGTTATAAACAAATTGTCCACTGTTGTCCTGATCTCTCCCTTCTTTGGGACTACAAAGTCCACTAAGTAATCATCCTGATCATCTGGCTGTTTGATGATAGTATCTTCTGATAGGGATGCATAGTTGGGAGTAAGAGCTGGAAAAAATGTTATCCACTTGATTTCTATTGTACAATTCTTGTTGATTGTTTCTAAAACCTACTAAACATTTCAGTACTGCAGTATATGAGGCATTCACTTTATATGACACCTGAAAATTTCTGAAGATAACCATGAGGATGCTGTTGCTTATCTATGACTGAATTTTTGAAGACTGCTTGAAAAAGTAAGAGGAAAGAAAAGCCCTGGACTGTTTAGAAGATTTCTTTTCTTCTCATTCTGGAGGGTTGGAGAGAACTTTTGTCTCCCTCATTGCTTCTACTGCATTGTCAAAAAGAAAAAAGAAAAAGAAAAAAAAAGTCTTTTTCAAAGAGATCTCTACTGAATTACATCTATAGCCTTCTTCCATAGCCTGAAGCTTCTTTTGATGATCATATGCAATCCATTAATTTGGTTGTTAAGGAATCCAGTGTCAACCAGCAATCCATTAATTTGTTGTAAAGAATCCAGTGTCAACCAGGATAGCCACGGAAAAGTTTTCTTCAGCAAATTTCTAATATCCTTGTCCAACTTATCACTGTCAATTAGTTTGCTGAACAATTAATGAAGAGGCTCTGAGCACCGAAAGTGAGGCATTAAAACCCCAATGAAGTGCAGCTTTTACCTTCCAGCCATGTTGGCTCTACTGGCAGGCTCAAGTTCAGAAGGTAGGAGTGCTCTAGATGCTCCAATTGCCACTCTATATGGGGTATGAGAAGATCTTGCACCATATCAGCTCAGGAACAGAGATAAAGTTTGGCTTTGAAGAGCTTCAATATCCTCCACAGATAATGGCTAAAGTAAGCTAGGAAAAGGACAGAAGGAGCAGGTGAGGGAACCAAGGTGAAGGATGATGTAATCCCAGATATTTATTGCAGGGAGTACGGGAGGACACTTCAAACTGAAGAGACTGCATAGCTCTGGACAACTGCTGACAGAAAAAAAGACTACCTTGGGAAGACATGCCCTAATATTCTCCTTCTCTGAGAGCATTCAATCCATTTGAGAGGATCTGGGTTTTTTTCCTCTTTGAAGAAATTTGGTCAAAACTGTAAGCTACAGAGCATGCTTACAGAACCTCAAATTATGAGCTGAATCCAGCTCATGTGGATTCCAAACTGACAAATCTAGGTGAAGAGAAAGGTGTTTTCCTTCTCCCAAATCCACTCCCCTACTTGCTAAATATAGTTCACCCAAGAGTGGCATATGGTCTGGCATTCAATCAATTATGTGGAACTAATGAGGAAGGTTGAGATCAGGTTGTAGCAGAATTGAAGGATTTCAGCAAAATGTTGCTTTTGTCATTTGCCTCCTCCTTGCCACTCATCCCCACAGAGGCTTCTGTGCTTTGCTTATTTGTGATAAATGGTATGCAGAAGGTAACACCAAATATGGAAGGAGCATATATGCCCTCAAGCAAATCTAAAGGTGCAAGCTCAAATGCTAATGAAATAGCCTCCATGATTCAGAATGCTTTGCTTTGTGAAACAGCAAGTAAAATATAATAAGCATGAAATAGCAAATATGCATTGTTTTGAACCCAGAGCAAACCATCATGTTCTGGAAGTTCTGCCAAATGGTTTTAGTTTGTCCTTGGTTTAGCAAAAACAAAGCCTGGGATATTGCTTACTATTCAGGGTTTTAGAAAAAACAAAATGCAGAGGGTCCCAGAATAATTTTATAGGGCATTTAGGACAAGGCTGATGCATGTCACCCCCTCCTCCTCCTCTCAGGAGCTCCATGGGGCAGCATATCTTACCATGTGGCCAGCTTAGCCACTGCAGTGTCCCAGAATAGCATATTCCACTGGGCCACCCACTCCCTTGACTTCTGCACCTTCTCTTCCTGCCTCCCTTCAGCTGCTACCATCACCAGTGCACTAGTCTGTGCAACTGTTCCTTACTGTGATAGTCTCACTAATAAGGAATAAACTCCTAGTATGGAATGTGAACTTTTTTTCTCCTCTTCTAACCTCCAACCATTTCTGCCCAGGAAAACTGTGTTTCAAACTAAATCTGGAACAAAACATCCACATTCAGTCCATGGATGGACCAAAATATCTGAAACATGTATTTCAGTTTGAGCATGGACCATATGAATCCAGCTGTTCCACGCGGAGACCACTTTGCACATTCCTATGAGTAAGCCTTTTTGTTATTGTTCTTGTTCAGTGAACCACACAGATAGCTATGTTCTGCCTTTCATAAGATTCTGCAGTACAGAACACTGGCACCAACAAAACAGCCACCAAAGAAACAGAACATTCCTTTCATAATGTTATAGAAACAAGAGCAAGTGTCTACTACATTAAAAAAATCTCAGTCTGTCTATCAGAAAGGGAAAATTTACTGCTGCACTACATGCATTCCAAAAGGGAGTCTTCAGAACCCTTGGTCACTAGAAGACGGTGGACATTCTATACCCTTCTTTAAAGAAAGGAATAAAACTTGTGCCAAAAAAGAAAACTCAGTACGAGGGAGACAGAGACAGAGAGAGAGAGAGAGAGAGAGAGAGAGAGAGAAGAGAATGTGACTCAGAAAAAAAATACTCCTATAAATGCTACTGCTAAAGCAGACAAAAGGAATCTGAAGTAAAGAGCAGGAGCCTGTCCTTTGGGGTAGTGCGGCGTCTTGCCAAATGTTTAGTTACTGAGTATTTTGAATGATCTTTTGTAGACCTGTAGAAACCTATAAATGTGGTACATAGATTAGGAACAAGAAATCTGTTCCTGCTATATATTTAAGGATAGCTGAAATCAATAGAAAAGCAAAATGCTTACTGTATACTTTAGATATTCCCAAAGTGTACTGACTGCTAACAAACGCTGGCAAAACAAAACAAAACCAAAAACCAAGAGTTACTCCTTACCTTAGCTCTATGCTCAACATTAGCTTTTCTATCAAGGAGAAGACTAACCACTTCCGTTCTTCCTTGGAAACAGGCTAGTGTCAAGGCAGTATTCCTATTGGTCTCTATCTGTGCATTAATATCAGAACCCATGTCTAAGAGCAACTTAACAGCTGCAGTATGACCATTCATGGCTGCCAACATTAGTGGAGAGATGCCCAGTTTGCTTCCAGTTCTAAAAATAAATCAAGATATGTCACATTTTAGTGTTGCAATATGGTGACTTTTTAATAATATTCATCTATTTCTGTAATGCAGAAAGTACATAAAACATGCATGGGGCCTCCTCCAATGCAGAGCTTTCAGTAGAGAGCTCAGAGGCTATGCACCTATTCATGTTATCATACAGAGATACTACTAGGTGATAGGACTTGGCCAGCCTTGGCTGATTTTGAAATGTTAAGCAGGGTTAGGTCTGGTTAAAACTCAGATGGGTAACCACTAAGAAATACCAGGGCTGTAATCTTAGACTGGAAGTTGAAAACACATCCTGGAAGAAGATAATGGCAAAGCATTTCCATATAGTTGCCAAAAAAACTACATAGACATGTCTGTGAAATCACCAGGAGTCCAGTTTAAGTTGAAGAATACATTACCTTTAATACTGGAAAAGGTACCTTACCTTACCTTACCTTACCTTCTTACTGTACCTTACCTTACCTTACTGTACCCATTTATCTATTTCAGTTATCAAGTTTTAAAATAGGACTTTAAATATCTTTATAACCAGAGGTTATACTTCATATTTTGGGGATAGTGACCAAGACAGAGTGAGTAGCCTAAGTCAGTTTGTGAGTTTCAGGATTAAGTGGAGACTCCAACTGAGTCTCCCTAGCTCAAGCCCAAAATTTTAAACAACACATTCTAGTGGGTCTCCTTGACTACACTGCCCCTTCCTACAATGAAAAAATGGTTTTCCTGGAGATTAATCACACAAGTATGAAATAAAAAGGTAAAAAGAGAACTTGCCTTGAATTGATCTCTGCACCAGCATTCAATAGTATTTTGATGATGTTCACATACCCACCAGAAGCAGCTAAACTTAGAGGTGTATAATCAGAAACATTTCTGTGCTCTTTGTTTGCACCTCGCGCTAACAGAAGCTCCACCACCTGAAGTATCATATAGAAAATTACTTTAAGAAGTGATTACTGCTCCAATCCTGAACACACAACTTATATAAAAGTTTTTTCCTGACTAGCAGCATTGAACAGTTTTTCATATATCACTCAAAATATTTTTATTCATGTGATTCTATTTTTGCACCAATTAACAATATCAATCTTATAACAGACGTGATGTACACAACCATTTGTTGTAGTTTAATAATGCGACAGACATTTCAAGCAAGGTATAAATTGGGACAGGCATGTCTATTTAAGTTTCACTGATAGTGAGACTCAGCAAAAAGAGAGAGAGAGAGACCAGAATCTAAAAGATAATTTAAAAAAGATTTAATAATGAAATAGGACTTGGATATTTTTTTCCCCTGAATGAAATCTCACTCCCACACACACACCAAAGGTGGGGGGGGGAGGAGGAGGAGGAAAGAGTATTAGGTTTGTTCGCCGACTTTTAATATAAATATATATTAAAAAATAAGAAATAGACTAGTTTATCATCTATCATACTTGAACAAATAACTTCCCTTAATACCCTTTAATTTTATGATTGGTTTATTGATATTTATTGACAGGTTTATTCATTTTAATGTAGTTTTGTTGTTCAATGTTATAAACCACTGCAAGCTGGCTTTGCCATTTGTATCTGAGGGTACAAATCTGAAAAACAAACAAACCACATAAATAAACCTGTCTGCAGATGTGTGGTCATTGCTGAGATATCTGGAGGGTGAAAGCTCATGCATCTGCAGAATCCCTTGTTTGGGGAAGGCAGCTCTGGATTGTAGCCTCCACTATATTTCAAACTATTACTGAAAATCAGAATAAATAAATCAAATCTAGTAAGCTGGACTCCAACTTATCCAAGATCGGATTTTGAAAAGCAGATACTAAAACAAGACTAGATTCAGAGAGGAAAAGGTTTCTGATTATGCTGGTTTTATAATACTATTATAAACATTATTCGAAAAGGTTTCTGGGGAATACAAGTAGATGAGTGCCATAACCCAGCTCAAAATTCTTCTGGTTGGCTATTCTAGGACAGAATACCAGAGTAGATAGGTACTGGCCTTGTTCAGCATGTCTCTTATTTATAGTCTTCAGTTAGTGTTTAACCAAAGTTAAGAAAAATAAAGTATGATTAAATGTTACAAGTTCAATGCTGTTATAATATTAATATAACATGGCATGCATGCAACACTACATTCAATATTAACATGCATAAGCTTAGATTTCCCCACTCTTCCTCTGGCTTAATCAGAAGAAGACTATTAGAAGTATCAACTTTGAAGCTAATCAAAGTACTTGCAAGCCTGGATTAGAGAACTGTGGTTATGATACATACAAGGATTATAGACAAGGATTTGAACCTTGTTTGAGCAGACTATGAGTTAGCACCATATACAAAATAAAAGCACATGCAAGTATTATATTTAATACTGCAATAAAAATATATTAGAAAACATCCTAATATTTGAAAGGAAATATTCTATTACTTCAATGAGACTTACTTCTCAAGCACACATAAACTTTACTAGCACCAACATCTACAGTACATCCGAGTTCCCTTGAATTTGGCTAAAAAAGCTTCTGAAGAATATGGTTAGGTTTAGGGATCTGAACAGTAACTTCATCTTTACAAGAAAGGTTTTCAGTTAACTTATAACAATTGATAGTATTTTACCTCCTGTCTTCCTCCAGAGCAAGCTAAAGATAATGGTGTGTCCTTGGTCCTTTCCGACTGAGCTTCGATATCTGCACCATTATCCAACAAAATCTCCACAACACCAACATGACCAGCAGTAGCAGCCAAAATAAGTGGAGTAAACCCTGGAAAAAATAAGTAGGTACCACTTAAGATGTTTCATTTTAAAATGCATATCAATGTTTAAACTGGTACATAGGTACTTACTGCAATGATTTATTTTCAAACAGTGGATGATGGGTAGTTTTTGCTGAGTTGCTCTTCCCCTTTGCTCTTGTTGGCAAAAAGAAGGTTGTCTAATATATCTATGGGAGGAAGCAACCCCCTCCCTTATTTATAGATTTCAAAAAATAGGAACTTTATATTCACAGTTAAGTACCACCGTATCATTTTTTCATAGTGGCAAAAGGGACCCTTCACTGGGATGTACCACTGTGATAGCCTGAGGGAGGAAATGCATACTCCAACCACTTAGGACAAAGATACCACCTACTGGCAAGACTGCTTACCAAGGACATTTTGGCTGATGAGTACATATCCACTGAGTAATAATACAGAGAAGTGAGAACTGAAGATCACACTGGTGCTGTATAAATATTCCCTAAAGGTTCATTAGTAGTGAATGCCACAGAAGTAGCAGTGCTCTTAATGGAATGAGCCATCACTCCCCTAGAACAATAGTCACCTGAGACTCATACACTAAGTGAGGCTCCCTTTCAGGCTGTTTGGATATGAAGAAGAGACCCTTGCCAAAAAAAGAAATGCAGAGATGTTCTGAACTCTGGGATTCCTCAGCTCTAATCAAGTTCTTGCATGCTTAATATTCAGCTTATGCCACTCTTTTTCCAAATATTTGGACAAAACAAACATAGATAGGATCAAATCTTGATTCTAGTGAGAGTGTAAAGATAACGATGGTAAATTCTTGACTAAAAGAACCGCCAACAGACCAGAGACCTATCTATGTAATATGTTTGCTCAAGAATATTTATTCAGATTTTATTGATAAAAGGCCAGAACCTTTTTGTAGGCTACATTTTTTTCGCTGATACCTTGAACAAAATGCTTTCCAAGTCACTTCATGAACCATCTGTAAGAATCTGAAATAGCTGAAATAACATCTTCATGAAGTTGTCACCACCCTGGATTCAAATGCAGGGACTGGGAGATGATGTTCCAAAACACTGGCAAGGATGGATTTATTGACATCTGAGAATCAGGGTCTTCTGGTCCAGTAAAAAGAAGCACTTGAATCGGCTTCACTTTTTTCAGAACAGCCTTGTGCAATGCCCAATCAACTGAGACCAGATGAACGTCATGAAGAAAGTCTCTGGGTGAGCAGAATATGTAGACTTTCAGCTCTTTAAGTGGGAAATTCAGAAACGAATCGCTGACTTCACTGGTGACTGGAAGGGCAAACACTTTCAATATTTGCATTTGAACTACCTGGCAGCTAGACTGAAAGCCCTCTAACGGAAGCACCACTCTCTCTGATTCAGGTCTACCCAACACAGCCAGTCAGCCATCAAGTGGTACAGATCTTTGATGACTTCTGCAAATAAGCAAGATGGGATTCTGTTCACAAAAGAAGTTTGAGGCATTATATGGGTTTAATGGGAAATACCAAAAACTATCTTCATTTTGGCAAAGCATATGACAAAATACCCCATGGTGTTCACAGTAACATGTAGTTTAGATGGCAATGATAATTAAATGAAAACACAGCTGACTCAAAAATCATACTCAGAGTGATTAGCAATGGTGTCTCATTACATTAGAGAAAGGTATTAAGTGGGATGCTGCATGGTTTGGTTCTGGGCCTTGTACTCTTCAGAATCATTATTAGTGGCTTGAACAAGGAAGTCAAGGGTGTGCTTATCAAAATTGGATGGGATAATTAATACCCTAGAAGACTGAATAAAATTCAGAATGATCTTGGCCAGCTAGATAAACAGACTGAAAGGTAACAAAATGAAATTTAAGAGACAAATGCAAAAGTCTTCATTTAGGAAACAGATGTCAAGTATAGAACAGATACATGTCTTGGCAACAATACTTGTGAAAAAGTTTTAGGAACTGAAGTTGATTATAAACTGAGTATGAGTTGGCTATGTGATGCGTCTGTAAAAAGCAAATGCAATTTTAGATGCATCAGCAGAAATATAATTTCCAAATCACAGGCAGTAGAAGTTCTATTGTACAGTATTCTGCTTAGGTCAGACCTATCCTGAATATTGTATTCAGATCAGGGAACCAGCCTTTAAAGGTTTCAGACAGATGGAATAGGTCCAGAGAAGGGCAATGAGAATGATCAGAAGACTAGAAACAAAGCTATGAAGAGAGATAGAAAAAAATGGGGAGATTTAGTATAATCAATCTTCTCAAGGCTATGTCACATGAAAGATCAAGACCTGTTCTCCATTGCTTCAGAGTACAAGACATGGAATAACAGATTTACTTGTTCATGTTCTGTCATGCAGCTGCTTATAAATCTTTGTGTCCTGATAGACTTTATTTTGCCGGAACAATCTGTAATTGCTTTGAGTTTCTGTAAAGTCATGCTTCTGTCATCAAGATCTAGCTACCTTGTCTTCTGTTGGCCTCTTTTTCAATTACTTGGTTTTTCTATGCATCAAAGTTTTGTCCAATAACTCTTGCCCTCACATTACATATCTGAAATATTTAGCTTCATTATTAGTGCTTTTCATCAGTTGGCTGTTTTGTTTTTTCATCTAATACTGAATGATTTTGCTTCTGATCCAAAAATCCTAAATAATTTTCTCCAGTATCACAATTCAAAGGCATCCATTATCCTTCATTTAGCCTTTCTGGATCCTCCAGCTTTCACAGCCAGGTATTATAACTGTGACCGACTCAACAAATGTTTTTGCAATCACTCTGCCATAATCCTTCTTACTCCAATTGTCTCTGCCCATCTGGTAAGATCTGACAGGACTGGCATGCTCCAAATCCCATTGGTGACGTAAAGCCATATTTCAAGACTCTGGAGATGTGCTTTCTGTGGCAAGAGAAATTCCATGAATTTGAGCCATTTTAGACAGGGTTACCTGTCTGATCTAGTGACAAAGTTCATGTTGACAGTCACAGGCACAGCCAGACACTGTCTGCCCAAGCATAACTCCAACCCCCTCAAATGTCCCTCAAAAATTGGAGGGATGACCACCAGAAGAAACCATTTGAATTGCTGTCACCATAGACTGGTATAAGGAAATGGGAAGGCACCCAAATGAGTGATAATTTCTCATGGGACCTGAGCTGCCTAAAGAGAAGAAACTTGGTTCTGTGATCCCATGCTTCATATAAATTGTCCCAGGTCTAAAGCTGGGCTATTTGTCTTTAAGTCTGCCACCACAGCCTAAATGAGAAAAGATGCAGTGACGTGCTCCTAGATCTGGGCAATGCTAGGCATTGACTGAGTAGAACTGCGGTGGAGACTGCTTCTTCCTATGGATATACTGGACAAATTTGTTCCTGCTTACCAGAGCAAACAGGAGAAGCAACCAAATGAAGGATACCCTTCTCTACTGTGGGAAAAAATGACTTTAACAAGAGAGACAAAAATTATAATGTAAACCATTTGATACAAAATTAACTTTACATCTGAATAAAAATATTGCAGAATACAGATTTGTATCTTACTTAGGGTTGTGATTTTTTTTTTTTTACCCCAATGCCAGAGGCTGTTCTGAATCTACTTCTGTTGGAATACACAACCACACATGCATGTGCATATGGACTCTGCAAGTTGACTGATACTTTATCAGCAGATACTCACCCTTTTTGTCCCTGTGTTCAATATTAGCCCCCCTCTCTAAAAGGGTTTGTACCAGTTCTTCATGTCCGCCAGCACAAGCAAGAGTCAGTGCTGTGTCATGGTTACTTTCAGTCTTAAAAAAAAACAAAGTCATTAATATGCTTGTATTTGTTCTAGCATTTAATTAACAAGCCAATATATGAAACCATAACTTAATCCTGGATTACCTGTTATAAAAAATAATTAAGTTCAAACTAGTACCCATGTTCAACATAGCAAAAAGAATCATAAGCATTTAATGCCACAGCTCATCCCTGTTCATCCCTAGAGTACCAAGTCATAATTAATTAGGTCTGAAAGTTCTTAACAGCACCAAAATAAAAATTTCTCTTGGGTTTAGTTTTGTGAAAACAAATGTGAAGGCACTTGGCTTCTTTTCAACACAAGGTCTGAAAAAAAACCTCTGAACTGAATAAAACAAACGATCCAAATTCAATTACCACTGTTCCGTAATCATTCTTTTCACGCATTTATTAAATATTATGCTTATCTGAAGTTCAAAGAATGGCTTACAGAAAGTATCTCAATCTTTCAAAGCATACTAATGCTTTGCAAAAGAAATTCTTCCTCAAGTGTACCTTGCCAACAAACAGAATTTTCTATTTTTCCTTCATTTTTAAATTTGTACTTTGTCTCATGGTAGAAGAAATATTATTTTAGACTTACCTGTGCATCAATATCAATGGCAGGATAAACTGGTAGCATGGTTGAAGGAGAAATGATAGGACTAGGAGCAGGTGTCTGAGGTTGGGAAACAGATGTTGCAATGCTGTGGGTAGGGGTATTTGACACTGCAGATGCTCTTCCACTCACTGCTATTAAAGAGAATAACTAGGCTTATTAACATTACAACTAACTGTCCTCTTGGATGTCCCAGAATTTCTTTAAATGAAAACATGCACTGAGAAATCACAACATATTAAACAGTTAGAAATGGGTCTTCTTTGAGGATAACCTATAGCCAAGAACAAATGGTTGCAACATTTTTCCGGTCCTTCTGGGGAGAAAATATAGCTGAGAAGGAACCACCATGATTTGACCTAATGAGAACTATCCTAAAAGCAATTTATACCAATTATTATTTGGAATTTTCCATTATCGCTAATAAGAGCTGCTGATAAATAGAACCTTTAACAGAAAACAGAAGCATGACAATAAAATGACTATTTGGTACTTTTGAAATGAGGGAATATGGTTCATCACTAGTAGAACCAAGTGAGCTTAACTGTCTGAAACCAACAGATATTCTATTTTTCCTGTATATTACCTTTACCCAACAGTATGATCAAAGAAAATCATCGCTGCAATTAAGTGTGAGTTAGAATATTAGTGAGTTCCTTAATATAGGCAAAATATTTGACCCAAGACAGGAGATATTAATTTAATTTAGTTTAGTTAAATGTTTAAAGGACCTAATATATTTTTCTCCCAAAAATACTAACTGGAGGGAATGAAATCATAACCCGAGAACATTACTTAGAAGAAACAAAAATTCAAAGATATAACTCTCATGTTATCTTTATTTTACCTTTTAGAATTACACCAGTTTGCAGTGGAACAAATCATATTGTCTAGAGAATATGGAAATCTTTGAGCTCTAAAATTACTCCCTTTAGTAATCTTAACAAAAAAGCTAAAGCATGTTGCAATTCCTTATGCCTTTAATACTACAATGAGGTCATGACTATGAAGACAGTACTGGACAATAACCAGTAATTACTCAAAACCTTATTTGGCACAGTAACAAGAAGGAAGTTTTCTACACATTAAAAAATTAGCAAAGGTGAATCAGATACACCACACATTTCTGAATAGCTGCTAAATTTCTTTGTTTAAATCTAATTCCAATTAATTTGTTTATTTCATCAAATATTCTTAGAGTTGTGTTTCAGAATTCTCTGATGAGTATTTGTCCACTGACTTAGACAACAACCATGTTAAATGCAAGCTGACTTGGAACTATGGTAATGGCATATTCAAGAAGCAAGGGAGAGTCTGACTTGCTTTAAATCTAGACCAAAACAACACAGGTTGCAGAATGTATCATCCAGTCATGGAGATGATAGAATTGGGAAAAAAACATTACATCTCTGCTTGTAAGAATATGGGGAAAGTATTCACTGGAAGTAGTTTCCTAGTTGGCCAAATAAATCTTGATTGGCACCACCTACGAGAGAGGAAATGATCCATAGTATGAACACTATGATCAGTCTGCATTTATTTTGTCAAACAAAAGAAAACTTCCTTGACTTTGGACAAGTTTAGAAATGCCATTTAAAACTCTATTGATTTGCACTGCAAGAGCCTTCCCTATTCAGTTTTCTAAGCAATGAGGACAGAAGGGAAGGGAAGCACTAGCAGCAACACAAAGCTCTGCAGATGTGCCCTGGAACTGACTGGATCAGGGTTATATTTCAGACTGTTTCAGTTGAGTTAAAAAAGGAAGCAATGTTTCCTGTCTGATTCCATTTTTCTTTCTGTATAATTCACAGGAAAACTGGATAAACATGCTTTTTCACATGTATTTTTAAAAAGCTGTAAGTGCTGGAATGAAAAAGGCTAACAGAAAAGTGAAATTCATTCATGAATGCTCTTAGAAAAGCAAGGAATCAAGAACATTATCAAGGCATAAACATCCAGGCTAGGGCCTGAACAAAAGGGACAATATACTTGACAGTGGAGATGCTTTTCTACTCACTTCACTTGACTACCAATCACTTCTGCTGGAGACACTGAACATGGCTAGAAACACTAGTGTCATTCCTGTACTATTTAAAAGCTGTTCATTTATGCTATAAATTGCTATTTCCCAAATAACACTAATCTATTTTAATAAGCTTAGGTAGACAACACTGGAAATGTAAATGGAAACATCAGCTTTAGATTGTAGCTATTAAGAACAAGCCAAAATAATCCAGTCTTTGTGGCACTGAAACAAAATAAAGATTCTGACATACTCAAAACTGCTTTTCGGCACTGACATTTTATCTGCATGTAACAATTCATACAAACCTGCCATGATGTCATCCAGTGTGTCATTGAGGGTCTGGGCAGGGCTGGCAACCATTAACCCTTGCTGTGCATCTGTCAGAATTCCTTGCCCCAGCCCTGTAAGCTGTGCTTGGCCCAGTACTGGTTGTCCAACTATGACACTTTGGAGTTCTGAAAGATTTGCCATAGAACCTGGTGGTAAGGAACCTGCAGACAGAGGCAAAGCTTGTGGCATTGCCAGAGGCTGTATTGGAGCAAAACCCATCTGGGTAGCAGTTTGCTGAGGATCATCTTTGAGTAAGTATGGGTCCACCTGTTGCAGGCGTGCATAATCTCCTTCAGTAAGTTGTTCTCCTACCCCAACGGGAGTTAATAGTCCCAAATGCTGACAAGACTGTTGCTGCTGCTGCTGCTGCTGCAATTGAATTCTCTGAGCTTTAACTTCCAGATACTGTTTTTTCAGTTGCTGTTGTGTTTTCAGTTGCAGTTCCCGCTCTACTTTCTGCAGCTCTTCTAAGATCTTTTGCTTCTTCTGAATTTGTTCTTCTCTAGTTTTGTTCAACTCCTCAATCTTCTCTTTAGTGAGCTGGTCAGCATGTGCCAATTCCAAAGACTGTAGCTGTGCATTCTTTTCTATGGCTTCCTTTATTCTTTGCTCTAATTCCGTCAACTTGCCCTGAGCCTCCTCAACAATGCTTTCTGGAGACTGATTAGCGATGTAACCTTGTACCTCTGGGTTGGATGGCTGCAAATGGCTGCTGGACTTTTGTTTGGAAGTGGCTGTATGAAAGAGACACCCCCTCAGAACCAAATGGAAGTCCACATGAACAGCATTCTTATTACAGACTTACTGATCAATCAAGCACAAAGATGACACCTACCAGAGATGAAAGGCTAAGGGAAAAAGTCGTGCCTATTATCTTTGCTTTATTGAGAAATTAATTACAATTCTAAATTGCTTGGTTGCTGGAGAATACAGTTATTTACTACTAACAAAAGCATACATTGGAACAAGGTCTTTTACAAGCTACTTATTTTCCTCAGTAATAATGCAACCTTATGCATATTTAGTCAAAAGGTTAACCATGCATAGGATTGCAGCCTAAACACCCTTAACTGAAAAAGCAGTTGCAAGATTCAAGGCATATAGATATCAATATATAAACAATGTTCACAAGATTTGTAGAGAGAAGAAAAAGATCAAACTCATTGTCCTAAAATGATAGTTTAGCGTTAATGAAATGAAATATAAAATCAGAATGAGTTCTACAAAGATATTTCAATGCAAGTTATTTCTCCAAGCTTTAAACCCTATCTGGAGTTTATGAGTTAGTATCAAATATTTTGTATTGGAAATGCAAAAGTAACATTCAATACTCAATGTTCAAAACTACACTAAAATATTTGTACAGTATTTATGGAGATACTGGATCAGGATGTGGGAGACTTAGGTTCAAGGTTTCTAAAGCCATGGAAGCTCACTGAGTGACTATGGGACGGTTACTATCTCTTAATTCAAGTTATTCTTGCCATGGTTCTTATGAGAAAAAGTGAATGAGGAAGCACTATGTATGTCACCTTGAGTTCTTTGAGAAAAGGTGGGATGTACAGTGGTACCTCGGGTTACGAATGCTTCTGTTCATGACCAATTCGGGTCACGAATAGCACTGTCCGCAAAATTTTGCTTCCGTTCACGAACGCCGGATCAGGTGACGAACAGGATCCGCGGCCATTTTCCCTGCCGTGACACGTGGTCGTGGCTTCCTGTAGGGAGGGGGACTCTCCCTCCAAGCAATAACCGCCTCCCCACCCGCCTTCCTGTCCTCCACACCAGAAGTGGCCTCGAGCACGGTTAGCGTTCTCTCTCTTCGTACTGTACTTTGTGTCATATTTTTGTGGTTTAAAAAACAAACAAACATATGGTTCAGAACGGATTAACTGTATTTACATTGAACCTTATGGGAAAATTTGATTCGGGTCGCGACCAATTCGGATCGCGACCAGAGTCGCGGAACGAATTAAGTTCGTGAACCGAGGTACCACTGTATATCTATCAAATGTTATACAAAAGATATTGCTTTATACTATTAATCTGAGTTACTTGGTCAGATAGGCAAATATTTCAGTCCTCTTGCATTAAAAATATGCTTGATTAAAATAATCAAAATTATAAACAAGACTATGGAATCCAGCTACAGATATTTTAGGGGCTTTATGTGCTGTTTGGGACAAAGATTTAGTGTAAATCTTATAAAAACAAACAATAAACAAACAAAAAGTAACATTATTAAAACTGATGATAATGTCCTATTTCTAATCATGGAAATATTTTATCCTCTAAACAGATTTTAAAATAATTTTTCCACAAACAGCAAGCAATTCTTAATAATATTTTACCTAAAAGAAGTACTAAAATTTACATGTTTCAAAAGTCAAATCTGTATGTAGAAATTAAATGTTAATTGTATTCTGGGCACAAAACTGATTCCAAAAAGATACAGCATACTACTGGAAAGAAATAATACAATTATTTCCCAGTGTTTCTACTGTAGGGTATCCACTGATTTATAAAAAACAAAATTGGAAACACAATTAGCTCATTTACAAAGGGAGGTTTCTTTCTTTCTTTTTTAAAGTGAAAATAGCCCTTAGTATTTAAAAAAAATGCTACCCTGCAAAACAATTTTTCCAATAATTTTTGCTCTTCAGTAATGTACAGAACAAGTGATATTGAATAAATCCAACATTCCACTAACAAATATGTTGTAGCAATAATATACGGAGGCACAACTAACCTTTGTTTCTGATAGGAAGGGTGGTGGTAACATTGGCAGGAGGCTTGTCAGGCTCTTGAGGTGGAACTACCATGGGTAGTGCCTGTACTGGTACACGAGGAGCCTAAAACACAGGACATTAAAATTACTTTCTTTCTTCTGCATGATCAAAACACAGTATCAGAAGAGAGAAGCATGCACAAATATTTTACAATTCAATAAGTATTAATTATTACAGGTTTAAATGTCCTATCAGTTCATAGAGTTTACATTCTTGGCACTAACAGAAGTATTTTAACAAAGTATCCAACTATAAGAAGGCTGTTCGCTGAAGAATTGATGCCTTTGAACTGTGGTCCTGGAGAAGACTCTTAAGAGTCCCCTGGACTGCTAGGAGGTCAAACCAGTCAATCTTAAAGGAAATCAACCCTGATTGCTCATTGGAAGGATTGATAATGAAGCTCAAGCTCAGATACTTTGGTCACCTGAAGAGAGGACTCTTTGGAAAAGACCCTGATGCTGGGAAAGATTGAAGGCAAAAGGAGAAGGGGACGGCAGAGGGTGAGATGGTTAGATAGCTTCACTGAAGCAATGAGCATGAAACTGAGCAAACTCAGGGAGGCAGTGAAGGACAGGAAGGCCTGGCGCAATATGGTTCATGGGGTCATGAAGAGTCAGACACGGCTTAACGACTGAACAACAACAAATGTATGATGACAAATACGATTAAGACACTCCCAAGACTAAAAAAACATATTTCCTCACCAAAATTTCCCTACAATAGTTTTTCTTCCTTTGAATAGTATTAGTTGCTCATCGGAGTTTACCAAGTCATCTACAATATTTACTGAATATGTCTATTTCCAAATCGGTGGACATTATTTCAGCATATTAATTAAGAAATGAAGCATAATCAAAGCCAGAAGAATAAACATAAACAATCATACCCTATTTAAATCATGAGATGGAGGAGTCAACTGCGTAGATTCAGGTGGAGGAGCAGAAAGTAGGTTGTTAGGATAATCCAACAGGTAACAAACTACACTTGTATGGCCACCCTTAGCAGCTTCTATTAGCATGGTTGAACCATCCTATAAATAAATAATGGAATAAATAAAATATCAAACTGAGAAGTGTCCTTTGCCTCTCTATTCTGACAAAAACTTAACCACTGTTATATAAAGCACATAAATGTTATTCAGATTACTTCTCAATAGTTGAAGAGTTGTTTAAACTGGCAATTCATTTTAATTTCTTCCTGTCTTTTCACCTGGAGATTGAGCTAAATGCACACAAGTTTAAAAAGACGTTTCATGTAAGAACTCCTTGTGAATGTAAAACCACATTTACAGCTGAAAAATGCTTAAATGATATGTCATTATGTTATGGTTCCTAATGATAAACTGATCCAAAATCTGTCCTCAACAATATTCAAACAGTATGTAATTAAATGAAGAAAAAGAAACCATCACTTACTTTTAGTCTGTGTGTAGGATCAGCTCCATGAGCTAACAACAATTCCACAACAGCCAGGTGGCCTCCAGCACAGGCAAGCGACAATACTGTATGATCATTATTAGCAGTGGTCCTGTTCACGTTTGCTCCTGTTATTAATGTATTGGGGAAAACAAAAACCATTCAAGGTTCTCTGCCTGTAACTCTTCTTTTTCTCATACATAAAATAGCAGAGAAATTCCTTCATAAGACAGGATAGTACAAAACAACAGATCCTTGTTTCAGAATTGATTCCAGGAGTCATTTGTTCCCAGATGACTTCTACCTTTCCAATTAAAGGGTTTTCTTTAACTCTTCAATGTATTTCAGTTATTCTTATACAATGAAAACAGTTACTATTTTTATCCTCTACTATTTGAGGCTACAATCCTGTACCCAGCCATAAATGTGATATTTAACTCTACTTAATATTTTTTTTCTCAAAAATCTGAGCAAAATATAAAAAGTTTACTTACTTAAAGGTGATTCTGGCAGTTTTCATATATACAATGAGATATTTTACTTTGAAAAAGGGAAACATTTCTATCCCTTTTACTCAATTGCCATATCATAAAATGAGCTCTTCAATTCCAAGAGCACTTTGCTATTGGGATTGGAGAGAACTCTTAGAACTCACTAGTTTTCTAGAAATTAGTTACTTATATTATAGTTTGCTGAACTAGGGTACCAGTGGATTGTTCAGCGCTCATTAATATCTTTGCCAGATGAAGTTATATCATACAGCCTATAATTGCTCACTTTTCAGATATTCAAGGTTAACAGACATCTGTCACGCAATGAAAAACCTCAAGCAGTTGAAATGTTCTTAAATCAAAACATGAAAGATTAACAGATCTAACAAATCAGAAAAGCCCATTAAAGCACTTCCGGGGAAGAAGTGGTAGACTGAAGACCGTGGTGGTATGAAGAGCTGACAAGTAGACTGGCTCTTCGATATTTCATCTCTGGACAAGGAGAGGACTTGAGATTGCCCACAAGTGCTCCAGATAGTTGCTCTTCACAAGGAGACTGCAAGACAGCAGACTCCGACGGGTTAGAGCTCTGGGAGACAAGGGAATACCCATCTTATTCAAACTGCGGTCGGCACCTTTGAACGGACACTAAGTTTGCATACTTCCTTTTCTAATTACTTTAGGAAATTGCTTGTTAACTGCTTTTCAGATATTAGGAACTTTTGGATTGACATGTTTTATAGCACCATATGAGTTTCCTTCAATCCTTAGCGAAAGAAGTTTTAACTACAAGTTTAAGAACTTTTAAAAAAGGGGGGGGGGTCGGAATAAAGAGCAAAAGGGTAATTAGAACTTTGATTTTAGAAAGTTACATACAAACTAAGGGTCTAGATAAATTTGAAATAAGGTTTTGGAATTAATTATAAAGAATCCTTCCTGTGGGAAAATGCTTTTGTTTTGATTTTTTTTTTTTTTTAAATAAGACTTTAAAAATTGGACACTAGAAGAAGCTAAAGATTATAATTAAAGGAAAAGAACACTTAATATTTTAACACTGGACATACTGAAGGTTATTTTTGACCAATGGACCTAGAACTTAATTTTAATAGTGCTGCCTCTATAGACAGACTATGTTTAAAAGATGTTATGGAAGAGGAACAAGTTCTACCTGACAAGATCGAGACTGATTTGAAAGTGGATTTAAAAATGACAGGCTACAAGAATAACATGGAAAAAGATGTTACACTGGACGTATAAAAAAAACTGGTTGATGTCTTAATAATTAAAAGGGATATACAAATAACAAACCAAGAGATTGACCTGGATAATTTTCCTATATTGGATTTACAAAAGAGCCTTGTTAAAGTTTTGAAGAATTTTGTGAGAAGGTACAAAAAATGAAAAGAAATCAAGTTCTAGGACATTATTTGAAGGGATTGTTAGATCAAGATTGTTAGAGTAAAAGGAAGGAATACAAAGTTGGTTTATTTGATCAAGGTTGAAATAGACATTATCATCTCTGGTAACCCTTAATGGACTTTTGCTGACATCAGGACTGAAATGATCGGGCTTTATGGATTTGTTTATAGATAAGAGATGTGATATGGGAAGAAGAGATCATTTGTTGTATTTTAAGAGAAGGTGATAAGTTACTAAAATTGTTTATACCTGTTGTGATGAAGTCACTTCTTTATATATATTTATATATTTCTTTTCTTTTTCTTTACTATATTCTTATTTTTGCTTTCTTTTCTATTTCTCTTTCTATTTCTCTCCTTTTTTTCTTTCTTTTCTGGACCTTCCATTTTTCTTTTTATTCTTTTTTTTTTTTTAGTTTGTATTAGTTTTTACTGTTGTAACTGTAATTTTTAATAAAATTACTATTAAAAAAAGAAAAGCCCATTAAATCATGAAAAGAAATGACTTACTGTTCGTAAACCCTACCTTTGCTAATTAGGAACTGAACAGTACAGACATGGCCGGCTCTTGCAGCTTTCATCAATGGAGTTCTTCCCCCTTCAGATTCATGTTCCTACGAAAACAGAAATATTCAGAAAACATCTTAGAAAATAGAAATTTCAGGTGGTTTCAAATTCTTTTTTAAATTCATCCTGAATTTTTAATTTTTTTGCTGTTTACCTAAAGATGCATAATACTGTGATCTGTTACTGATCTCATCCTTATGTAATTATGATGGATTATTTCCAACTTTGAAAAATAAATTCATATTATAAGAACAAAAAACTATCAAATGCAGCATACTGTGCAAACTAAAATGTATCATAGGGATAAACCACTATGGGATAAAATAATAGGCCTAAAAAGGAACTTAATAATGAAGCTATAGACTTCTGACCACAATTTTGAAGAGGATCTTGTTTGAGATTCAGAAAGGTGATGAAACTAGAAAGTGCTGCGGCAATGGGTGACCAAATAACTCACGGCAGCTGGGTTATGAGAGGGAAAATGCAATACCAGGGCACTTACAGCTGCTCTTTGGTCAAAGTGCCTGAAATGACTCTTTAGTTATACAACAGTCAACCAAGAGAGAAACCACAACCTATGTGTCTCCCCAAAGCAATGGGTAGCAACAAAGAAAGTTCAAGATCTATTTTTTCTTAATTAGTAAATATCAACAAAATTGTCCTATCACTGCATGCAAATAAAGAGCAACGTTATTATCCTCACATTACAGAAGGCAAGGCTGTGGCTGAGAAGTGGCTTTTTCCAGCTGAACAATTAAACCTAATTTTGCCAAGGGAAGGCTGTAGTGGTATAGAGCAACTATGCAGTAAAGATCATAGTATTATCTAGTTTCCTGATCTAGACATGTGAATTTAAGGAAATAGAGAAATGTTCGAGAGAAATCATCCACAACAGCAATGCAATTCATTACTGTAAACATATGTAAGCATGTATGCAGTTTTTAAGTGAGAACCTGAGTCCCATGGGAGTGCCAATGTGGAGTCCCACAGGGCTGGTTTCTCTCCTCCATGTTGTTTAACATCTACGTGAAACTACTGGGAGAAGTCATTCATTGGTTTGGGCTAAGCGTCATCACTATGCTCAGCTATACACCCTAAGCTGGGATGCTATGGATCTCTTGAACTGGTGTCTAGAGGCTGTGAGGATTTGGACACAGCAAAACAAGCTCAGATGAAATCTTACTGAGACAGAGTTGCTAGTTGTCAGTAAATATTGGGGCATTTTAATAGCTGTAGTCCCAGTAGTCACTCTAGATATGGTCCCCCAAAGGTGGTGATCAATGAGTTGGGTCTCCTCTTGGGCTCTCAATTGTTGCTCAAGCAGCAGTTGGAACCTGTGACCAGGTTACAGGGTTACCTGCCCTGTAACTCATGACCTGATGGACTACTGCAATTAGTTTGGGGCTGCCTTTAGAGATGACCCAGAAGCTACCATTTAAACAAAATGTGGCAGCCAGACTCTTGGTAGGAAAACT
Source organism: Liasis olivaceus (assembly GCA_030867105.1). Lineage (NCBI taxonomy): Eukaryota > Metazoa > Chordata > Lepidosauria > Squamata > Pythonidae > Liasis > Liasis olivaceus. The sequence continues at coordinate 67,354,674 of CM061351.1, forward strand.
TCACTTTGTGATTATGGTACCTATCTTGGATTTTATCCATTGCTTAAGTTTATCAGGTTGCTGTGTTTATTTTTTATTTTTGGTCATGGTTAGTATTTATTATTGTTTACTGCCCAGAGTTTTTCATGTTGTGGCAAGGAATAAATAAATAAGATTATAGCATAATACCTAGCCCCCTCCCCCCCACCCCAAGTTCTACAGCTTGGCCAGGCATAAGACATAATTGCTCCCCAGACTGCTGGGAAACTCTCCAAGTCCCATCTGGAAAAAAATTTTAGATTTTTTTTTTAGATTTTTTAAATCCTGCCTTTATTATTTTTATAAATAACTCAAAACAGCGAACATACCTAATACTCCTTCCTCCTCCTATTTTCCCCACAACAATAACCCTGTGAGGTGAGTTGAGCTGAGAGAGAGTAAGTGGCCCAAAGTCATCCAGCTGGCTTTCTTGTCTAAGGTAGGACCAGAACTCACAGTCTCCTGGTTTCTAGCCTGGTGCCTTAACCATTAGACCAAACTGGCTCTTAAAACAGATTAAAATTAATTAATTAAATTAATTATTAATGAAAGTAAATTAATTAATTAACATTAATTAAAATTAAGATTAAAACAGATCTTTCCAGATCTGTTAAGTGCCTGGGGCGGACCATTCTAATTGGTCCTCTGCCTTGCAGAGGTCCAGGTCCCATGGAGTACAGCTTGATAAAGAAGATGCCATCACTGTAAAAGACTAATGTTAATATTCTCCATATTGAGATCACATCTTATTTGAAATAAAGACCAGGTCAAACATGTGCCTACTAAAGTCTGTTCGTGTCAGTTACTTGTGACAAGACCACGATTGCCATGGAGGTCATTAAGTCACAAGCCACACTAGACCTAAGGCATAGAGGTTGAAATCAGCCAGGACTAAAAGCCTCAGAATTCCAACACTTTCCAGGAGCTTATGGTACTTTGTATACCAGTCTAAACTTGTCAGCTCAGATCAACTGCAAAAACAGGCTTTGAGAACCAGTCACCTCTGGGACAGAGCTTGCCTGATGAAAAAAACATTCACAGCCACCCACTTTACATTAGATGTGGACAATTACTTCATAATTTAAACTGCATTCTTTCTCTGCCTCTTTAACCATGTAACTGCCACTGAGTATGATTAACTTAAATGGGATGTGCTGTACAGTTTATACCTACCGTATACTCTCCAGACAATACATTCACATTCATGCTAGAATTCTTTATTTTTTCTTTATTTATTACTACAATTTATATACTCTCCATTTCTGGAACCTGACTGGCTAAAGTATATAAAAAAAATGTGAACTTATGGAGGTATGGTACTCAATTCCAAAACCTGCACTAAAAGAAAAAGGGGAGGGCCTGACACAAACCTTCAGAAGGAAGAAGGGATGCCACTTTAGAAAATGAAACTCTTTCCTAATGAAACTGTGAAAGTTTAAGGGCAGCGCTACTAGAAAGTATCTAACACATTTAAATCACTCCATGTTTGTATAATGAAAGCCAGTTTGGTGTACAGACAGCCCTCTACTTACAAACTTTCAAGTTACAAACTTTTGCCAATATGAACAAACCTGTTCAGAACTCCAGCTCCAACTCCAAAAAGAGGAGGAGGCAGGAGGAAGGGCAGCGGCGTGGGCAGAGGAGCCCTGTCTTCTGATGCCAACGCGAGAAGCGATAGCCCGCAGACTGTGGGGAGTGCAGTGCGACAACCCAGTGGGGTGTGGGGTGCTTTGTCACTGGGCGAGGCAGAAGAGGCGGTGGTGGCTCCCAGGGTGAAGATGGCAGCTGTGCGGGAGGCACTGTTCAGGGTGGCAGCAGAACTGGAGGAAGCAGAGGAATGAGGGCTTCCTGGAGGCAGTGTGTGCTCTGCAGCTCGCATTGGAAATTACCGGCCCTACACAAGGCCCTGTAGGGGGAAGGCTGAAGATCGCAGCCTCCCAATGTGCGACGGGTGCAGAGCACACACTGTGCCTCCAGGAAGCCCTCATCTCTCTGCTTTCTCCAGTTCTGCCACCTGAACAGTGCCTCCCGCACAGCTGCCCCTTCGCCCAGGGAGCCACCACCGCCTCTCCTGCCTCACCCAGCAACAGAGTGCACTGTGCTCCACTGGCTTGTCCTACTGCACTTTCCACAGTCTGTGGGCTATCGTTCCTTGCATTGGCAGAAGACAGGGCTCCTCTGCCCACACCGCTGCCCTACCTCCTCCTCTTTTACTTTTTACTTGGTTGGACTTATGAACAAAACGGACTTACAAACAGCCTCTTGGGACGTAATCTGTTCGTAAGTAGAGGACTGTCTGTAGTAGCTAAGACTCCTGACTAGAAACCAGAAGACTGAATTCTAGTCCTGCCCTAGGTACGAAACCAATAGGTGACTTTGGGGCAGTCATTCTTTCTTAGCCCTAGGAAGAAAGCAATTGCAAAACACTTCTGAAAATCTTGCCAATAAAACTGCAGGGACTAGTCCAGGCAGTCTCCAGGAGTCAATCCTGACACAAAAAGACCCCCCTGCCCCCCCAAAAAGGTTGTATAGTTGGTTTTCTCTCATTTTGGTTTCATTTTCTTCCCCTCAAAGTTTTACAGTTTAGAATGTTTTTTGTGTGAAACCTGAAGTGACATTCTTCTATATTTCTGCTTTCTTTTCTTTATAAAATCTTTAAAGAGAATATGACATTAAGACACAAGGAAAAGGTACAGGTAGGTTGTAGCAGCCTGTTATATGTGTAAATTACTTGCATCTCACGGTACAGCTTTATCTCCCAGAAAAAAAAATCCTCTGAATGCCAATGTTCAACATCTTAATGCTGGCTTGGTCAAGTAGAAATAAAACCAATATCAAATATAGTAAGAAACTATATAATATAAACTCAAAATTTCATTAGCCCGCTTACCAAATCAGCATCTGCTTGAAGCAACACATCTGCAACATCTGTGTGGCCATTTTCACAGGCATATGTCAGCGCTGTGTCTCCTGTTGCTGTTGTTGCATGCACATTAGCTCCTGAAATAATACAAATAACATTAATCTTAGAAAATACCAATGAATCTCAATGTTCTCTACTATGACAGCTTATATCGACCTTATTGCAAATATTCAAATAATGCAATGCCTATTATTTTTGAAAAAAATGTTATTTCATACATATTAGCAAAAAAAATAAACAAGCACACAAACTAAAACAATACTCAGGTTAAGTGGCATGAAAGGAAAAGGTATACCCAATAGTAAAAAATAATCATGAAATACCATCCTAGATAGTAAGGCTTCACTCGAATACTCTGAATTTTAATCCTAAACAACAAATGCCCAGAGATTAACGCCATACCTGCAGCTAATAAATATTTAACTAGCTCCAAGTGACCCTCTTGAGCAGCTTCCATTAAAGGTGTTGAACAGCCAAGTTCTATATCAGCTCCTGCTTTAATCAGGAAGTCAGCCACTTCCAGAAAGCCACCACAGCATGCTAAAGTTAAGGCAGTTTCTTGGGTCTCTTCTGTCTGAGCATTGATGTTGGCTCCTGGAAAGCAGAAATTTATGAGTATACATTAAGATTTCAAAACTGTTCTTAAAATTAGTGTGGATATACTAACAAAGAATGTTAAGCCATTTTTTTTTCAAATCATTTATAATAATTAGGCCTAACATTGCTTACAAGTAGCATTAGTAACAACTTTCATTAAAATCAATAGGCACAATTTCTTAACCCTATAGAGGATTAAAAGTCAGTCAAGTGTACCCATGAGAATATAAATTAACCTTTCTGGCTGACTGGTGACTTTCTATATTTGTTGTTATTGTTATATTATTTACAATAATCAGAATACCCATTGCAGTCAGTATGTTTCATGTAAAAAATATTTTTAATAATATTTGGTATCACATATTATAACAATGAGCAAATAAGCCACTTATTTCTGAATTTCTTGAAATGTATTTTGTAATAACTATATTTTCATAATCACAAGAAACATTTCAAGAAATTCAGAAATATTTAACTCTGCAACTAATGCAGTTATTATACTTTTACCTTGACCAAGAAGCAATGCTACCATCTCTTCATGACCCTCTCGGGCTGCTTCCATCAATGGTGTATATCCTTCATCATTTACTTCCTCTAAGTTTGCTCCTCTCTCAATTAATAAGGCAGCAAGCTCTACATGTCCACCACAGGCTGCCAAAGTCAACGGAGATTCAAAGGAATCAGCAGGCATGTTTACTTGAGCACCACTATCAAGGAGTAAACGAGCAACTTCTACATGCCCATCCTACAAAGCAAAAATAAAAGTACATAAGAAGTGCCTTACTGGATCAGATCTTGGCCTATCTAGTCCAGCAGTCTGTTCTCACAGTGGCCAACTAAGGAAGCCCACTAATCTTCCAGCAGATGGCCTTCAGAAGAGTCATGCTGCCATCAAGGCTACTAGCCATTGATCCCAAGTAAAACAAGCATATAAAAGCTGGATAAAAATGTTCCCCCAGCAAATAATTTTTGGGCCACTTCTAATATCATGTAATTATACTTTCACTTGCTCAAAGGGACTTCTCTTCATTCTTTTGCACCTCAGATTTGCTCCAGACAAATCAAATCAAAGTTTATTGATTAGCCTTAAGGCCTTATCAAAATAACAGTTAAACACTAAATATTAATAAAACTCTTTACAAAAGTAATATAACAAACAGATTGAATAAAACGTGAATAAAAATAGAGTAAATAAGTATAAGTAGGTATAGCTCCAGACAATAACTCAACTCTTCAGCATATTTAAGGGGCACACAGGAGGAAAGAAAGAATTTGTTTCTCTAGTATAGAGCTGGGGAATTTTCTTATGACCTGATAACTCAGGGTTGTTTGGAGAAAAATTGAAAAATTGGCCAAATTTGTGTTTTTTAAAAAACGAACTAAGTGTCTTAGATCTCTGCAAAGATACTCGGTTTATGCCTTAAATCCCCAACCCCAATGGAAAAAGTGAGTTTTTGTAGAGGAATAGTTTTTAAACTTTTAAGTGGGAAAAAATGTCTGCCTTAGGATTTAATGCACTCATTTTACTCCTTTAAGCACCACTCTGTTTAAAAGAAGGGTAAATTTTCTTCCCAAAGTAGCTCTGGCAGCTACATGCAATTTGTTTCTAGTAAATGCCTTTCCACCAAAGGAAATATATATAAATTGTTGTACTATTTTTTTAAATTGTAAAACTGCCAAGTAAATTAAACCAAATTTGACATATTTGCTTTACTTTTGATGACTCTTACCATGCACGCCTCCATTAACGCAGTGTGCATTTCATCTGTTTTATGTTCCTGATCTGCACCAGCTTCCAGCAAAAACCTCACCATTTCTAAATGGCCTAAAAGATAAAAAATAATGCTAAATATCAGAATTCCATCAAAATTTCAACTAATAATCACATACGTTTATTCACCAAAGATGCCTAAGATATAATCTAAATAACTAAACAAGCAAGAATTCCCAAAACCTGTATGGGGGATCTATTCTAGTTATTTTATTAGCACCAACAATTAAAACTGTTCTATTCTGAACACAATATAATAAAACAAAAAGTTTCAATCTGTGTCTCAGTGAGTGAGAAAAACAGGGTTCTGGAAAAGGCACAGCTACTTTATGGATACTCTGAAACACCTTTTGGAGATCAAGCTGTTACCAAGCTCTAGAAAACAGACAATCCACAAACATTTCCTCAAGACAAGAAGGCACAGAGATATTGACTTTCAATTTCATGTATGAAAACTGGGGGGAAAACCCCCCAAAAGTAAAAAATCCTCAAGACAATAATAAAAGTGGTTCAAGAATCCAAAAGGATTCTTTGTATTTCACAGTTATTTTTTTTCTTTAAAGAACAGAATGCTGGAGAGAAAATGTTTAAGGAAAAAAATCTTAACTTTTTCCAGTGTGCTGTTTTATAGCTTAGAATGGTAAACCTGATCAATTAATCATAATACAAGTAATTGGTTTTGTAAGTCTTTTATTGTTTCAATGTATTTCTAGTTCTGGGAAACACAACATTCCATTCGCTAATAGAAAGCAATGCATGCCATCTCTAGCAAGTAAAATACATACAATAAAAGTTTTCTTGTGTTTTATTTAGTAACATATTCCAGTATTGAAAGTTTGGAATTTAAGTGTTTTTTTCTGTAAGTACTGGAATAATACAATCCTGACAAAGGTAAAACGTATAGAGCTAGATACTAATCACATTTAATATGATTTAAATTAAAAATTAAAACCACAGTATTTCTCACTTTATTAATTGGAAGAAAAATAGAGTAAATAATCAAATTCAATCCTAATAAGCTATTAATAAATACCCTTCAGCAGGATTTGCATTATCTATTGAAGGGTATGATTAATTATATTTGATAGATTACAATACTTTACCTTTATAGCAAGCCAGCGTAAGCGCACTCTCCTTAAATTCATTGGAATGCGTATTGATTCCAGCTCCATTTTCTAACAGGACTCTGGCAACTTCTACATGTCCAGCACTCCCTGCCTCCATAAGAGGAGTGTGGCCATTTTCATTATGGTCCTCGATACTAGCACCTGATTCCAACAGGGCCTTCACAACATCTACATAGCCTCCAGCACAAGCATAAGTGAGTGCTGTATTGCCTATTAAAAAAAAATAAAGAGTTTTATTCAGATCATTTCCATTTATACTTCAAACATTAATATATATGAGAGGTAATGTGGTGATGTTGCTAATCAGTACAGAATAATAAATCTTAAATTCAATCTTTGCCTCTGCCAGAGCTTTCAGTAATTGGTCTAAGAATCTCATGACACTTAGCTTGCACCTATAACACAGAAATACTATTACTTTCCTTTAACTGTATTTATTTGTTAGGTGTATACCTGTGTATTTCCTCCAGAAGCTCAAATCTATGCGAACATAGCTAAATTTTGTTACACTGTTTGCAAAATCAGGCAGTTGTTGACTGCCCATTGATGATCCCACCAATCTGCAAAGATATTATGTTTAGTTTTATTTTATTTTAATGTATTTTAATTCACTTTAATGAATTTTTAATGTACTTTTGTTTGTGGTTCTGGTCTGTGACCGTAATAAAGATGATGAAGCTCAAATCTATGCATAGCACTTTCTCTCCCTTCTTAAAATAACATCTGTGAGATTGGCTGAGTTACGACCAACTCAAAGCCCCTTGAATCTATGTCTCCCAGTACTAGTCCAACAGCTTTGCCATTATACCACATTGGATCACTGAATGGATCACAAAAGAGATGAAGTATGAGAAGCATTTTGAACATTTCAGCTGCTTTTTTAAGTACTGAAAGTGTTCTGACTCAAAGGCTGCTCTAGAAACAAAACAGAAAAGGAGGCAATTTTGGACAGTCCATGTTTCTGCAGCTCCCTCCTGCCAGCAGTCCTCCAAACATCTGCTCCAAAAGTTTGGGAGCAGTTCTTTTGACAGGAAAGACAAGAAAAAGTCCCAACACTGCAGATGCCATGTGCATCAACCCAACTTCTAATAATGGTCTGATCTGCAAAGCTCAGATTGATCTTGATATTTTATTTAAAAGTGAAACTATTCTGAATGAATATCCTTATAACAGTTATAATAGAGAAAAATATGGGCCATTGCTTCAATTGCCCCTGAGCCACATGGTCATAGCTTCTCTGAATATGGAAGCTTTATGTACCCACCTCAGGAAACTGCCAAATGGAGTCTAATTAGCTAATGACATTATCCAGAGAGATTTTAGCAAGTGAGCTGATCTAAAAAATTACTGTAAATATGTGTACCCAAACAGGTTCTGATTCGTTTAGACAAAAGAGCCCTGATATAGATTGTCAATCTCTAATTTTGCATGATCATTAATCACTGTGTTTAATGAAAAGCCTTACTGGAGCATATTTTTCTCCAGAGTACATTTCTAGAATGAAAGAAAAAATACTTTTCAAACCCAAGGGTCCTAAAGCTTGTAGTTGGAAATTTAATTTTAGCCAGATTAATGTCTACCCACTGACTGGACTCAATATTGTTCAACCCTGCCCTAATGCAGAGAACTGCATTCGAGATGAAGCAAGAGGCCTGGCTGAAAGATCTTAAAAAAATTGATTGGACAGATTCCAGATGAGTAACTTATTTACATGGGTCCAACTGTGCTCCATTTAACAATTGGGCATGAATTTTGCTTTAAAAGGCTTGACTATTGCAGACCCTGACTCGGTACCTCCATATCCAAAAAAACACTGAATGGCAGCTGCAGACTTTTGAGCATTTTGTACAATATGCCAAACATGTACTGCAAGATCGTGACTAGACAATCACATTAAAGTACTAGAAGTGCTATTCCAGCATTTGACCATCTAAGTTCCATTTTAAATCCTTAGGTTTCTTGGCAAAAACTAATATTTTAGTCTTGAGAATTAGTTTATTAAAAACAGGCGCTGTTTATAATATAATGAAAAAAGCATAAGACTGTTCTTGGACCTATTGGAGTTTGTGAAAAGATCAGAAGTTGCTGAGCATAAAAAGAGGCCGCGCAATCCTGGGAAGAGAAAACCAAAGGAAAGCACAGCACCTGCAAACAATTAACAAGGGATTTTGCTGAGAGCAAGTGTGGAAGGTAGAGATAAAGGGAATTGAGAACATGGATATAAGAATATTAGAAAATAAGAACCAGCAGACATTAAAACTGTATGTAGAACTGTAAGAATTAAGAGAAGAATTAGTAAGGTGAGAAAATAAAAAACCTAAGGAACAGAATTAAAGTTGCACAGTTAAAGATACATAAATAAGATGTCATGAAGATGAAAGTAAAGAATTCTATTAAACCTCTTGAATAAAAATCAGCATGAGCTTATTCTGATTCAAGTTTCTAAGAAAATGTTCTTATCGTTTCTTACAAGTAAATCACACCCAGTTTGGGGGTTAAAAACCTATCCTGTGTACATGTGCTTTGTCATCCCCCAAAGAAGCTGTGACAATTTGATTTGAAATAAAGCTCAGTCATCAACCATTTTTTATCCACCATAGACTGGATCTGGACAAAACCACTTGCCTTTGTTTGCTGCTCTTATCATATATCATTACGGAGGAAAAAATACTCAGAACTATAGCCGAAAGCAAATAGCAATTACACATAGCTGATTACCCTAAGTAATCTTGTCATAATTTTAAAAAAATCAGGGATTGGTATTTAGAGGAAAACTTTTTTCCTTTTTAATCAAAACACACTGGAGCAAGGCAACTATGTAGAACTTACCTGAGAGGCCAAAATGTTGATACTGGCTCTTCAACAAACTTGAGGAACAAACTGAAGGAACTAAAAATTATGTATATGCTTTGCCTAAATAACCATTTTCCATTTCACTACGTCCTTTTTTAATTGTTATTTTAATAACATTATTACGTGTCTACACTATTTTTAAAATGTTAATTCTTTTAGAATTATCATCACCATCAACCCTGTAATTAAAACGGCAATAATAGACAAGGTTTACAAAAAGTTTTAAAGGTTAGAATCATGGTGCAATATTGCTAATGAAAACATTAGCACTGTTGTGCTATACTCTCAGAACACTGTATTTCTCATTTTTGAAAAATCCAGAAAAACATTTTATCATTAAAGTCCAAGTAAAAACGATGGTATCATAAAATGGCACCCATCACAAAGGGTATAGTGAGATTTACTGAGCTTTTTAAGGCCCCACCCAGAGAAGCTACGTCAAGCCCACTGGTGCAGATGGGACATAACTGGATGTACACATAGAAAAAATACAATACCCACGGCAGTGTGATCTGAAGCAGGTGGCAGCATCTAACTGAACTGGGGTGATCTTAAATCCTAATCAGAATTAAATTTGTTATCACCTGAATGGGAGGCCACCACAAAATCCTAAAACTATAGATTAGATTGGAAAGTCAAAAAACTTTGAGGAAGAAGACAACGGCAAATCATCTCTGTACTGTTGCCAAGAAAACTACATAGATGTGCTCATGATGTCATACATTTTTTTAATTGACTCGGCTGTAAGCCTTTGAGTATGGTCAAAAAAATCCTGCATTAAGTTCTACCTGGACACACATTTCCTTGAAAAATCACCTAACTGCTGTAGAAAAACTCTGCCAATAGAGATTAGCTTGAAATATTAAGAACGTTTTAACCTTGTTATCTTTAAGCAGGCCCGTTGCACTAATCTTGTGATGAGGATTTTTTTTTTTTTTTACTGCATATTTATATCTCTATTGGTGATTTCATTGTACTGGAAGATATTCTGAGCTCTCATAGAAATAAAGAGTTGTAAACGTTTCAATAATTACAATAATCTGGTTGTGGTTTTGTAATTGTTTCTTCTGAGATTAAAATAGTGAGTCAAGAGTGGCAAACCTTGCCAAATACTGAAGACTGAACTCCTTTCAACTTCTAATTCAACCATTATGTGCATAAACAAGTCAGTGGCTAAAGTTGAGCTTGTTATCCTAGGTTAAATGGACTTCTAGATCAGTCCATACCATAAATAGAGACAAGTGGTAGAAAAACTGCTGGAAATTTGCAATAGTAACAAAGGAGGATGGTGATCACAGCTGATATAAAAAGAAGCATAATGAAAAATACTAAGATAAATTCAGAAGACTGTAGTGCGCGCACCCGTAGCTTTTCTAAGGAAGGCTGGCACTAGTGTTGAGATCAAAGCCAATGCCTGAGTACTCCTAGTCCTCTTCCTCTTTGCTGTTGCTGCCTGTTGCCCTTGAGAATTGGCAAAGAAAAAAGCAAAGAGTACAAACAGTAACCTCTTAAAAATAAGTACAGGTAGTCCCAGGTTAAGAACGCCCAGGTTACAGATGACCCATAGTTAAGAACGGAGTCTACTGTAGCAAGATTTGAATTAAATACACTATGATTTGTGTTAAATACACAATGGGTTGAGTCAATTACATAGTACTACTTATATGATATTATACAATAATACCGTTCTGGCTTACATACAAATTCGACTTAAGGACAGACCTTGGGAACGGAATTAATTCTTAAACTGGGGACCACCTGTATTTCTCTTTCTTGAAGATGATGCAATTTAGATCAGGGGAATAAGATTGCAATGGCCTTCCCCCAAAATCTGGAATAATTGCTTAATTAAGTAACTAGTCATTATAAATTCATTGAAGAGGGGCATGTTAGCTTGGTGCCGTCCACATGTAAGAGTTGGAGACTGAGTCATCTAGAAAGCACCAGGTTTCCTGGTCTTGAATAACTATTCTCCAGGTAACTAAGAATAATCAGGTACCCTATTATAAGAAAAAAAACCTCTTCTATTTTCTATCTGGGAAAACATTAAATCTCAGCTTAACTATGTTCTTTTCTATTTATAGGCCTGTGTGAAGAGACTTAGATTCACTTTGATGAAAAGCTTTATGCTGTGGAGGTGACACAATTCTCTTCATCAAGGCAGAGAGACATGACTTGCCTTGATGAAGCACTTCAGAGTAACTTGAAGTCTCCTCACTGCTTCATGTCATACAGCTACTGTTTATAAGCAAGAGACTCTTCTAGCATTTGTGAGTGCTAGAAAACAGTAATAAGAGAATGCTGCCTCACAGCCTCCTCTTAGCTTTTCCCAGCACTTGCAAAAGCCAGAAGATATTTCTGTGCAGGCACTGTGCATTAGCAGAAGCCTCTTCCAGCTTCTGCATCTGTTAGAGAGTGGTGAAGAAGGTTTGCAAAGCACAGCAAAGTGAAGCAATATGGCTGCTTCACTCTGCTCTCAGAAGTGAGAGAGCAACGTTTCACAAAGTTACTTTGAGGAGATGCTTCACTCAAACTTTCATCAAATTGAAGCACCTCTTTAAGATCTGTACAGCACTGCTATTTAATACATAAAATATCACGCTTATAACTCATAGATCATCATCATGACCTAGTTCAAGAAGACATCCACACAAGAAAACTTGAGAAATGGAAAGCAGAAGGAACAGTAAGACAGGGGTGAAAGGGCTGAAATATTAAGAGGCAGTAAGTTAATAAAGTTAAATCAGAAAAAAAGGGATCCATTAACATTCTACAGGTAGTCCTCACTTAACAACCTTTCGTTTAACAACAATTTGAAATTATGATGGCCTCGGAAAGGGTGCTTTATGGCCTGTAAAGCACTTCCAGCCATTGTAAATCATTGCACCCCCACCCGCAGTCACATGGCTGCATTTTGACCACTTGGCAACTGGCTCACATTTACAACTGGTAGCCAAGTGCCCCAGGATCATGTGTTCGCCATCTGCAATCTTCTCTGCCAGCTTCCCCATTGGAAGCCGGCAGGGAAGGTTGTAAGTGGAGGGAACGTGGTGGTGTGGAGGAACAGACCTCAGATCTTCAGGATTTGAGCTTTGAGAGGGCTTCCCCTCTCCTTTCAGTGGTGGGCAGTTATGGAGCTCAAACCCTGAAGATCTGAAGCCCATAAATGCCCAGCACTGAAGTGGGAGGGGCAGTTACGGAGCTCAAATCCTAAAGGTTTGAGGTTTGTAACTGCCCAGGGCTGGGAGGTTTCCCCTCCCTTTTCAGCAGTGTGCAGTTACAGAGCTCAAATCTTCAGGTGTTCCATTCACTGCTGAGAGAGGGGAGGGGAAAAAGGACAGAGCGAAAGAGCTTGCTGCTGAAGAATTTCAGCCCCTCGCCAGGCTAAAATCCTTCAGCAGACAGTAATTTCCCTCCGTCAGCTTAACAACCCGGGAGATCACTTAACGACCAAACTGGGAGTGCTCAGATTGCAGTAGTTGAGTGACGTGGTCACACTGGTGTCTCTCTTAACAACCGCTTCACTCAACAACCAAGATTCCAGTCCCAACTGTGGTTGTTAGGCAAGGACTACCTGTACTTCAGTCATTATTTCACAGAATTATGACAGTTAAGAATCCATGATACTTGAATTAAACCATGTACTTTCAAATTCAAGAATCCAATACTTTGAATCCAATTCCAAAAAGGTGCTTTGAAGTGTACATGAGCATGCACACAGCACCTGTCTGCGACTCCTAAAGATAGCTGTCTTTTCCTAGGATGGTCCAGCAGCTGCAGCTGCACTCCCCCTCAAAAAAAACCCCCACAGCTGTTCTTAGGAGTTTCAGACAGCTGCTCCATCTGCATCCCAACATCTCCATAACAATGTTTGGACTGAATCCAAAGCACTGCACAGAATGCATATTCTTTGTCAGATCATACAAATGTTAGCAAATTTTGACAGCTTTCCTAAAGAAAATGTGAAATCCTTGGCAACTTTTCAGAGGAACAGCCAAGACCTTTATAGAATGTTCACACAAAAACTTCGCTTATTTAAGTGAATTATACAATGTCCTTGCTTAACGATACCAATATTTCAGTTGCTTTCACTGCCCTATACATTAACCTCTGCTAAAATTAATCATTTTTCCAAACTGGTGTAAGATAAATCTGCATACAAATTCTTGAATATATTTATATTAATAAATGTTAAGAGTTCCAAGCTCTCTATGTTCCCTTTATGTCTTTATAATGTATTTACCTGTTGAAGATTGTGCATTGACATCAGCACCATGAGCTAGCAGCAATTTAACAATTTTTACATGGCCTCCATTAGCAGCAGCCATTAAAGGTGTTATGTCTCCCTTGATACCTCTGTCTTCAACATTTGCATGCATTGCTAGGAGGACCTGTTGACACAGAAAACAAAAACTGATAATTAATATGAAAAGTGAGTAAATCTGTTGTGTAACTATGTAATCCTTGTTGCTTGCTGTGTCTTGTAAACCAGCCACTTAAAACACTTATACACATAATGTAGCAACATAACCATATGGATTATTATGATTGCACTTTAATTATGTATTATTTAGCCAACATTACATAATCCAGATCAGGTCCTAAGACAGAAGAAACTGCAGTTTCAGGTTTTACTTCTTAGGCATGACAATGCAAAACAAATAGGAACATGAAGTCTTATTGTTTATTGTTTAACTAACCTTTAACTGGCTTGTTTCTCTTTGATTTCTGCAGGCAAAAATTCAAATTCTATTCAGTAGAGGTCTTTGCTAACTCTGCCTCTTTTATGTATCCATATGGCGGGCCATTACAAGGGCAGAGAAAGAGAATTATGACTTTTACTTGAAATGAAAAAGTTTATTTTGCCCCCAAATACCTGTTAATGGGGAGAGGAGGGAGACTTACATTTGCTAAGAATAGAACAACAGAGGAAGATGCAACTGAAAGCAAGCACATAGGCAGGAAGTGCAAATCAAGAAAACAAACAGCTGAAAGAAGACAGGAATAAGAGATAAGCTTCTGATGTCCCTTCAGGGAGGTTGGGAAAAGCATGCTAACCCTGTCTTTCTTTTATCATCCTCCACTGTAGATTGTCAGTCTCTGAAATGCAGTCTCCTTTATCCATGGAGGCTTTCTCTTCTCTGGAAAATCAGGATCCTCCATGGATAAAAAGGCTGTCCACTGCACAAACTCACCCTCTATACCTGGAGGAGACCAAGAAGAAATTGAAATTACCATGCTGACTGACCAGGACTAGGATTCCTAAACCTACTTACCTAGTAATCTCAGTGGGTCATACTACATAGTTTAGTTAGGCTTGCAGCCCAGCCCCAATGTCACTCATCAACCCATTCCCTTTCTACAAAGAGAAGGAAGTAAACTAGCTTAAATAAATACATCTCCAGCACAGCAAGAGCACTTTTATCTGAGAGTAAGAGTTACTGAATTAAATGTGGTTTACTATAGAAAAAACATGCATATATTTATGCTTGCTGTACCCAGATTTCCAAAGTCTCTTTTCCTCTGTGTATATGTCTGCATGCATGCATGTTCAACTGGGACACTTTATTTTACAGATAACTTCCATCAATAATCATGAATTTAATTAATCTGTAGTAGATAAAGAGTAGGCCTTGAAGGACAGAAGCTTGGATCTGCACAGCCTCTGTTTCTTAGCCTACTCTATCAGACAGGGCTGACAATAGCAATTGAATTAATATTTTTGCCTTTTTACAAAATCTGCCCTCTGGTCAGCTCATATATAAACATACATATAAATACATATATACAAGCCTGCTACATGCTTGCATTTGTTGGTTAAAAACATCTCCAGGACTAGGTTTCTTTTAGAGATGTAAAGCCTGGTTGATGAGAAACAAAAGCTGGGAAGTGCATAGGATTTTTTAAAATTATTATTTAGAAGGGTTTTTTTTCTGTCTGATCATTTGGGTCTTCTTCTTTTTGAGCAAATATGATAGGAAACTTCCATTATATATATAGGCTACATCAGATGTTTGTTGTAGATATTACTTCTGAGGAAAGGAGATAGAAATATCCCCTCTCCCCACAAAGTGCATTTTTCCCCCCTGTTCACATTGCCATATTTTTCCCCGTTAACGTTGTTATCACAAACAGAATCTGAAACTACATGTTTCTTGGACTATATGGATTAAAAAGGCAGTTCTTGCTGATGAATTATCATGTAGCAAGCTAAGAACTTACTGAAAGTCAAAGAAATCCAAAATGCTTTTGTTATCCTTTGTAGCTATTCCCTCCTCAAATTGTACAATAAGGTTTTTCAACTGAAGAAAGTGTTATTTAAACTATAATTTCTATTCTTCTTAAGATAAAATGATGGCTAGCATTGGGATACATTCACTGTTAGAAAAAGCAGGACCCTTCAGTTTTCTGTATCTAGGGAAAATGGCTTCTCAACTCTACCACCATATGCAGCCATAAACAGTTAAAGTACAGGTAGTCCTTGTTTAGTGACCACTACTGGGACCAGCAACTTGGTCGTTAAACAAAGCAGTTGCTAAGTGAAACCGTGACTGTGCTTATGACCTTACTTCAGCTTTCCTTTGCTTTACAAACCTGCAAAGGTCGTAAATGTGAGGACTGATTGTAAAGTTACTTTTTCATCATAGAATGGTTGTTAAACACGGTAGTTGCTAAACAAGGACTACCCACATCTCAAAAACATGTTCTACATAGGAAGAACAGTAAGGAAGAACCTAAAGTAGCAGAACATGTTAAAGACTGAGTCAAGGTTATCTGAATTATGGATATTTTGGAAATAAGTAAACAGACTGTGGGGGAAGCACTGAAAACTGAGGGTGGAAGAATATCTCTCAACTTAAAAGCACTCCCCAAAAAAACCTCTGGTAATTATGCAGCATAGATACCTTCACTTTTTCAACATGAAACAACTCAAAATTAAATCCAGAGTTTTCATTTTTCTTTTATCTTCTGCAAGTGTGGACCCATTGGAAGCTGCAGTATCCATCCTATACTTTTTAAACATGAATTTTATACATCTAAAACAAGGCTCTGTTCTATACCTATACAGCCATTTACAGAAGAAGGAAATGTACCCCGTGGATAACTTATAGAATATGTAACGGTAACCTCTATCCTCTGGAATCATAAACTAGATCAGTATACTCCTTAGGCCAATAAATCAGTACAATAAATCAGGCAATCTTTCTAACTCTTATATGAAACAATGATCTGTTTGATCAATGGAGAAATTGATTCAGTCTTTAAAGAGCTGAATAACTGACAGTGGGTGCAGTGTATATCGTTCTCTTTCACAGGAAGAAGTCTGTTAAGAACAAAGTTATGAAGCTCCTGAAAACTGAGTAAACAACTAATATGGGGAATGAATTATGAATAAGATTAGAGCATCACCTTGCTGTGGTAAAAGATATCTCCTTTTTAAAAGAAAGACATTTTACATAAAATTATGAGCCAAAGTAACTTTCACCAGAAATTCTGTCTTCCACATTAGTATCATGAGGGAAGAAGCTCAAAGAACAATTCAATTAGAGGTCTTAATATCATATTAAACTTCTGTGCAAGAGGCCAGTCACAATTTGTGAACTCAGGAGTCAAATATGTTATTTATTTAATTAGTCAAGTTATACCCCACCTTTTTATTTATGTAAGCATTCAAGGCAGCTAATAAATTATTTTTAAAAAATTCAGAAAGACAAAAACATAAATTTTAATTGATGTAAAATTAATAATTAAAAACCCTAACTTTCTAAAGCCTACAGACTTTCTAAATGCAAAATGAGCTATGCTCATGAAAGATTATCCCCTAATAAAGTTGGTTAGTCTGGTAGGTGCTACCAGACTCCAATGCAAAGTGAGTGGGGGCCAAATGCTGCTCTTAAAGGAGTGCACTCCATAGTCTGAGAGCAACAGAAGAGAAGGTTCTCTGCCATCTGCCAGAATGAAAGGTTTGATACCAAAGCACCTTCAAAAGGATTCTCTTGCAAATTTTAATAGTAGGATAGAGTCATAATGTCCATCACATAGTCAGGCTTTAGAACTTTAAAGATTAATATACCAATGCCTTATATTCCACCTGGTAAGCAATTAGCAAATTACAAGTATCATGTAATTCCTGTACCTTGTAGATCTTTTTGTACACACATCAAGTAATCCCTGTATGTTGCATTGATCAGCAGTCTAGCTGCGACATCTGGTATCAATTGCAACTTCCATGGGAATAACAAAAGTAACATGCAATAATAAGGGAATTTTTTTTTTAATCTACCATATAGCATATTTGATGGCAATACATTTAATCTGGCTTTTGAAAAAGCTATTCTGCATTTACTTAAAAATAAGCTATCCAAATATTTAGGGAGTTGAAAAATATATCTGTGAAGTTACAGGTGAACACAATATTTTGGCTTTAGCCATTAATTCCTGTACTGAATTATCCCATAATCTTTGTTTGATACAATAAAATGCTGATGACATACCCGTGGAAAATAAATAATTCCCATCTCTCAAAAATTTTGCCCCTGTAATGGTACTGATCCTGAAACACTGGATCATACTTTATTGTATTATGAATTTTATAAGAATCTTCGGCAGGAAGTCATCTGGCCTATTTTAAAATCTAAACCAGGAAGGGATACTTCTGAATATGTAAAAACTTTACTTGCAGATGAAAATCCTGAGATTACAGTGGCAAGAGCCAGATTTTTAACTATGGCTATAAAAACAAGATTTTTAGTAACAAATCAATGAGTTTGGCTTTTAAGTGTAGCATGTAATATTTATTAAAAAATTTTCTGTTAAACTGTTTTATTTAATGTCAAGTCTAGATGATATTCGTAACTTGCTTTTGGGACTTTTGGCTGTAAATAAATAAATGCAATAAGAAGGCAAACTTCTTCAAAATCTAGTTTATTTTGAGTGAATACATGTTCTGGTATATGCTACCACACTGCGCTTATCAGTAGGTATCAACCAGGGACCCTTTATTTTTAGTTTTTATTTAGCATTACATTCAAACTGGAACCTCTGGCTTATTATTCTCTTAAGAATCCAAGACATTTTTATTTCAAGCTTTGATTTGCTGAAAAGTCATAGAGATGGGTATAACACTGAACATAGATGGAGGTTTTCTCACTTGTTTAGCTAATCCCACTGAAAGGAGCAATAAGCTTGATAATTCTTGAAACCCCTAAATTTATTTATTACACTCAACATCTGTATGTGCATGTGCGTCTTTGAGTCAGTGTTGACTCCTGGCAACTGCCTGGACTAGTCCCTGCAGTTTTCTTGGCAAGATTTCGGAAGTGGTTTGCCACTGCCTGCTTCTTGGGGCTGAGAGAGAATGACTGGCTCAAGGTCAACCCAGCTGCCTTCGTGCCTAAGGCAGGATGAACTCACAGTCTCCTTGTTTCTAGCCTGATGCCTTATCTACTACACCAACCTGGCTCATACTGAATTTCCTTTCCATGGATTTTCTAATAAACCTTAGGATATTAGGGATAAACAGCAATACAGTTATTTGATATTAAAGAACTAAATAGTTTACCCATCATGAACCCTACACTGAATCTGGGCTATTTTTGATAGCTCAGAGAAGGAAAAGGTAAAAGTTTGGTTCTCTGGTTCTCAACTAGCTGCAAACCAGAGAGTTAAGAATTACTCTGCCAAATTCACAATGAACCAATTTGCTTCAATACTGAAATGCCCTTCACATATTTCTCTCAGTAAGTTGATAAGAACATGAACATCACTTCTTTCAGTCTCTGAAGAATATCCATCAAATGCCCCAATATGGGTCTGGGCATTTTGTATAGCTGCCAGATGAACACAGTGTTTTTGGAACACAATGTTTCTGGAACAGAAACAACAGATACAGTATGGCTGCCATGGTGGTGAAGGTAGGTACAACATACCCATTTACCAGAGGGTAACTAGCGAGTTGGCTTGTTTCCATGCCCTTGAAGCTTTTAGGATGCTTTGTACTAGGCAAGCTTACTCCTCCCTAGGCCAAAGAACATACTTCCAAATTTAGCATTAACTGAATGCTTATGAGGCCTATGTTGGTCCCAAAGACATTTTTATAAGCAAAGGAAAGACTAGAGATTGGCTGTATGCTTTACAGCATCCTAGCCTCCATTTTTAAAAAATTAAGAACTTTAATATTTTTAAAGATTTTAAAGGTAGGTGTGGCGCAAAACTTGCTGAGTGCCAAAGGAATGTAATACAGTTGTGTGAAAAAGAAAGTACACCCTCTTTGCGTTCTATGGTTTCACATGTCAGGACATAATAAAAATCAATTGGTCCTTAGCAGTTCTCAAAAGTAGGTAAATACAACCTCAGATGAACAACAACACATGACATATTATACCATGTCATCATTTATTTTACAAAAAGAAAGCCAAACGGAGAAGCCATGTGTGAAAAACTAAGTACACCTTATAATTCAATAGCTTGTAGAACCACCTTTAGCAGCAATAACTTGAAGTAATTGTTTTCTGTATGACTTTATCTGTCTCTCACATTGTTGTGGAGGAATTTTGGCCCACTCTTCTTTGCAACATTGCTTCAGTTCACTGAGGCTTGTGGACATTTGTTTATGCACAGCTCTCTTGAGGTCCTGCCACAGCATTTCAATTGGGTTGAGGTCTGGACTTTGACTGGGCCATTGCAACACCTTCTTTTCTTTTTCAGCCATTCTGTTGTAGATTTGCTGGTGTCCTTGGGATCATTGTCCTGTTACACAACCCAATGTCAGCCAAGCTTTAGCTGTCAGACACACGGCCTCACATTTGACTCTAGAATACTTTGGTATACAGAGGAGTTCATGGTCGACTCAATGACTGCAAGGTGCCCAGGTCATGTGGCTGCAAAACAAGCCCAAATCATCACCCCTCCACCACCATGCTTGATGGTTAGTATGAGATGTTTGTGCTGATATGCTGTGTTTGGTTTTTGCCAAACGTGGTGCTGTGCATTATGGCCAAACATCTCCACTTTGGTCTTGTCTGACCAAAGGACAGTGTTCCAGAAGTCTTGTGATTTGTTCAGATGCAACTTTGCAAACCTAACCTGTGCTGCCATGTTCTTTTTAGAGAGAAGAGGCTTTCTCCTGGCAACCCTTCCAAACAAACCATACTTGTTCAGTCTTTTTCTAATTGCACTGTCATGAACTTTAATATTTAACATGCTAACTGAGGCTTGTAGAGTCTGAGATGTAACGCTTGGATTTTTTGCAATTGCTCTGAGCATTGCATGGTCTGGCCTTGGGGTGAATTTGCTGGGACATCCACTCCTGGGAAGATTGGCAACTGTCTTGAATGTTTTCCACTTGTGAATCATCTTCCTTACTGTAGAATGATGGACTTTAAATTGTTTGGAAATGGCCTTACAACCCTTCCCAGATTGATGGGCAGCAACAATTGCTTCTCTAAGATCACTGCTGATGTCTTTACTCTTTGACATTGTGCTAACACACACCTCAATGTTTGAGACCAGCAAACTCCTAAAACCTTGGCTTTTATAGATGTAGTCACACTTGCTGATGATCAATTGATCAAGGGCATTTGATTAGCAGCACCTGGCTGCTACTTAGCTTCTTCATACCTATGGAAACAGTAAGGGTGTCCTCCACAACAATGTGAGAGACAGATAAAGTCATACAGAAAACGATTACTTCAAGTTATTGCTGCTAAAGGTGGTTCTACAAGCTATTGAATTATAAGGTGTACTTAAGTTTTTCACACATGGCTTCTCCATTTGGCTTTCTTTTTGTAAAATAAATGATGACATGGTATAATATGTCATGTGTTGTTGTTCATCTGAGGTTGTATTTACCTACTCTTAGAACTGCTAAGGACCAGATGATTTTTATTATGTCCTGATACGTAAAACCAGAGAACTCAAAGAGGGTGTACTTGCTTTTTCACACGACTATATAATTGTATTCAATGGCTTGCACATTATAATACCTGTGCTGATAAGACCAACAGACCAACGGTCTTTGCTGATATAACTAACCTTCTGATTCAACAATCACCCAAATGCCTATGAAAAATCTACAAGTAAGTGCAACAGCATCCTCCCAGTCTCCCATAGCAAATGGTATTCAGAGGCATACAGTCCAATAACTATAATATGCAGCTATCATGACCAGTAGCCACTCTCCATGAATTTCTCTAACCTGTTCTAAAGCCTGCAAAGCTGACAAATATCACTACTCAGTAGTTCCTCAAATCCCTTGATTGTTTTGGTGGCCTTTTCCAAGTTCAAGGTGTAAACTAGAATTCTCTAGATTTCTAACAATCCAAGTATGGTTATCTTTGCAAAATCTGATACTGGTATTCCTGAGCCCCATGTCTGAGGCACCAAACGCCATCAGAAATTATCAGGTTGGTCATCTTCATCTATGCTCACAGTACCACTGAAGCAAGCTGAAAAAAACACCAATGTTATAGAAACTAGTGTCAGGGTTGAAGTTCAATTGATCAGTTGGAGCTAAACAATTGAAACATTGTGGGAGTTCAGAGAATAGATTATGGAAATAGAGAAAACAATGTACGATGTGCTGACAGATGCAAAAAACCTTCCCTGGTGAACAGTGATCAATATTGCCTCGATTGCTATTGGTTTGGAATAGAAGTCTAAATGACTAGACTAAGTCTTCACGTGCAGGTGTATCTCTCATTTACTGCCACAGAGAAAGGATGAAGGCATACTCCCTGTTTGTTTGGGCTTGTCTCTAGGATCTTTCTGGAGTATGAAATCCAGTCCTTTCTAAGCTGACTTACTGGAGAGTCAAGTATCTGAAGTAATTGCTCAGAGTGACAGTGATACCAGGAGTTATAAAATGCTTTATATCTATCGCTGTATAGAAACAGTAGATGGTAGCTTTGCTTAGCTTCAGAATCCACCTCCATCTCCAGTTGCAAAAAACAGGTCAACAGAAGTTTAATTACTGATAAGTGCTTTTATTTTGCATTTGTATTGCTTTATCATGTTTAATGTGCATTTGCTATATAACATTGAGACATTTCATGATGCATTTAATAAGGTAACTAATTCATCAATTCAATAGAGAGAGAAATATTTCCAAGTTTGAAAATAGTTGGAAAGCATGTATGTACTGCTCAAGCATTTATGAGGCAAAAGCTAGATAAATACTCTCCCTGTCCACTATGAAGAGGGTGGAATTTTGTGACTTCCCACTGATATACTTTCAAAGTGTGTATGGTCTTTTGAGGCAGCTGTTGCACCCTAGCATTTAATGAAAAACCACTAGAGTCTACCTTCTCCCCATTACCTTAAGAACTGGTTGTGACTTGCAGAGAAAGAATGCAAGCATTGCTAGAAATCATAAGGCATGGCATTCTGGCCAATATTCTGGAAATGCCCTTGTGAAAACAAGTCAAAGCACATACTCTCATTCACTGCAGGCTAATATTGAGAAGACCTGAGCTAAGGGTTTCTATTCTCACTAGCCTGAAGCAACACTAAGTCAGAAAGGTTCTACCAGAAAAATCTCAATCAACTTTCATTCTTTTTTTGCCCCATCTTCTGTTGCTGGTTCTGTCATTGTTGATTTTAGGCAAGGGGCACGAAACACTGTTGGGATCTCTCTATGTAGCAATCCTTCCTTCCAATACAGAAAACATGCTTAGAAAAGTTGTTTCTTCCAATGCATTTTGGCTCTCCTCTGGGTTTATGCCAAGATTCTACTGCATACAGTTTAGGAGAACAGAAATGGTATCCAAAGCAATCCTACTGATTCATTGCTTAAGTCAGCAAAATTTATGATGGAGAAGAAAGTATTCTTCCCTTTTCCTCTGGATACCCTCAAAATCTGCTCTGACTAGGAGACCCTTCAGAAATTTAGTAGATGGCAGAGGATCTACCAAAGTCCCAGCTTGAACAGATGTCCGCTCCACATGACAATGGATCTCACCCAAGGTAAATATTAAAAAACTGAACTGTATGTCATGTTCAAGATCTGTTGTAAACAAAAGTTCTAGGTTCTCTGTTAGAACATAAAGAGACAAACCTGAGCAAGTTCATAATATCCAGCTGAGCAGGCTAAACAAAGGAGACTTTCCCCTTCTTCAGTGTGCTCATTCACACTCCGTCCTTCAATAAGCAACTTTCGCACAGCATTTACATCTCCTTCTGAACAAGCTTCGGCCAAACTGCGGCTACAGAGATGTAGAGAAAATTATTAGTAGTATGGATATATTAATATTTTAGAGAACTACCAGATTCCCATAAATACAGACTTAAACATGCCATATGTATATAGTGAAATATATTATCATTACCAGAGATGAGTAATTATGAAGCTGCACTGTCAAGTAAGAAGCCCAAATTATAGTCCCATCATCTATTAAAGCGAATTGGCTTCTTTTAGTACTGCTGTACTTATTTTTAAACGTTCTGAGAATAAACTTTTACAAAATGGGCTGTTTTGAGCATTTTGGAAGTGGTTTGATCTGAACGAAAATGCTACTTCAAGATCAACATGCTTCTATAATGTGCAAAACAGTCCATTCCATACTTCAGAGGAGTTTCATATGCAGAGTTTTATACTTGAAATATCTCGAAATATCTTCCATACCCTATTCATCAATAATTTGCAGGCAGCAGGTGGCTATCTAGAAGTCATGTCCCCAAGCTTCCAAATATCCTCTCAACTGGAAAACAAATAGTGCTTACTTTGTTATCTTTCCAACTCCAGGCAAATCTGCTTTTATGCTCTAGGCCATTTAATTTTTTAAAAATTAAACATATATTTAATGTAGAGCTTGTCAAATTTTGTAGCATCATGATCTCATAACATGATAAATGAATTTGTGCAATGATTTCACTGGAGTTATAGCTGGCCAAGATACACATTTACTTTAAATTATTAAGTTTTAATCTATATATCTCAGGGATTTTCAAACTTTGCAGTATCTCTACTGCCTGTTTCAGGCTTGTGCAGGCAAAGCAAAGGGCAAAGCCTAGAATGAATTTTGAAAACACTTCCATTTTGTCTATACAAGCCTGACAGTATTTTCTTAAAAAAAATATGACATGCCTCCAGGTTCAGGATCACCTGAGATCTCAGGTGATCCTGATATGCAGGACTCTTGAGAATCATCTTAATATGTTAATATGTGTTATGCTACAATGTACATTTTTAATATATTTTTGATGTCTCTTCTCTGCATTTGATGTTTATTCAATTAATATATTTATCCAATGTTTTCACTTTAAATTTTTGAATTGTGATATTAAAATGTTTGTACATTAAATTTCTTAGGAAAATTTGTTTGAAGAGTGGTACACAGAATTGTAGAATAAATAAAGCAACAAATAAGCAATATCTTACATCCTGACCTTGATTCTCAGCCTTGACGCTCCAATTTTTTTTTTTATTATAAAGCATCCAAATAATATGAATATTTATTCAGAATGTATTTATGTAATGTAAGATCTTTTGAGGAAGCCAAGCTTGTGGATTTGCCAAAAGGCAGTATCTGTGTGGTAATTCCCTGAGCAAGTTCTTTGCAACTGTAGCATCCTCATTCTTGGATTTCCTAATTCTGGAGGTGCACCAAACATCCTCAGTAAGCTAGTTTTGTAGGCTTAACATGAAAATGAGAAAATATGAGAGCTTGTGATGGAACAGTATGTAACCAAAATAGCAAATTAGTACAAATCATGTAATGCCTGATTAAGCAAAACCTACCCTTACATAATATGAATTCAAAGAGTTTGAAATAATGTTGTGATAATTGGCACCATTTTACTGAACTGTTTTTACATTTAAATATTTTTACCCCAAGCAGAAATGACAATTATAAACATGAAAGATATGAAACAAATGTGAGTTTAATTTTTTTTAATGAAATGTTTACCTACTGGATAGTTCAACAAATTTCTGTGTATAATTTCAGTAAAATGAAATCTTGACTTACATTCTGATCAGAAAAAGGTATACACAGGAAGTCAAAAAGGAAAAACCTAGATGAGCTTCCTTGACAGGTCAGTTAAATTTATACTGAAGTTACCAAAAATGGATGAAGTAATGTTTGTCTTATCAAGATTCTGGGAATATGTTGATGAAGATTCTCAGTCATCCAGGCGGAATTATCTGGAGGTTGTGTCATGGCAACTGGACTTCTTTTCTTTTGGTTTGATACGTTTCGCTGTTGGACAAGCAGCGAAATGTATGAAACCAAAAGAAAAGAAGTCCAGTTGCCATGACTCAACCTCCAGAAGATTCTGGGAACAATACTGTTTAGTATGGTAATTACTCTGTACATTTGCATTTTATTTCCCTCCGATCTCACTGCTTATAATTCTACTTTCTTCCAACCAGGTTTATATTTGTTGATGTATGAAGAAATGCACTGCAGTCGGTCCACAAAAACGTAGGCCGTAATATATTTATGTATTTAGCATGCCATAAATTTTTTTTGTTCTTTAGAAAATCTTTGCTTTCCAATAGAACATAGGTGTGTATCCTGCAGCACTGAGGTGACATGCAGCCCACTAGTCATCGGAAGTGGCCCCTATATCATCAATGTTCTACTGCCTACTAGCAACAAAACGTTGCACTGCTGCCTCTCCCTCAAGTCACTGTGATACCTCTTTGGTATATGAGACTTATGTTTGTGAAAGTATCAGTATGTGTGTATGCGTATGTATGTACAGGTAGTCCTCACTGGACGACCACTCGTTCAACGACTGTTCAAAGTTATGATAGTGCTGAACGAGGGGGACTTATGACAGGTCCTCATAGTTGTGGCCGTCGCAGCATCCCCATGGTCATGTATCACAATTTGGGCACTTGGCGACTGGCTTGTAATTCCACTGCAGCAGCCTCCAGTCACATGACTGCCATTTGCAACCTTCACTGCTGGCTTCTGACAAACAAAGTCAATGGGGAAGCCAGCAGGAAGTCACAAATAGTTATCACATGACTGTGGGACGCTGCAACTGCACGGGATTCGCCTAGCAACGGCAACTGGGACTGCTGCAACTGCTGTTGTAAGTTGGTGCGGTCATGTACGTCATGCTTTACAACCATGTCACTTAGCAACGGAGTTGCCAGTTCCATCCAGTTCTGGACATCACAATCTAAAAAGGACAGCAACAAACTGGAGTGATTTCAGAAGACTGCTACCAAGATGATGAGGGAACTGGAAACCAAGTCCTGTGAAGAACGGTTAAATGAACTGGGTATGTTTAGTCTGCAGAAGAGAAGGCTGAGAGGAAATATGCAATACCCAGCAACTTGAGGAGAGATAAAATTGATCTCTCACATCAAAAAAAAAAATTTGCCAGAGGAAGAAATGACCTCAAACAATGCTTACCCACCATACTATTACAAGATATGTAGTCTTCTATTTCTTTTGGAAACTCCATATAACGGATCTCACAGGGAAAGCAAACAGGAATTTGGCAAGGGAACAGAAACATTTCTCCCTGTTAATTTCCATCCATTTCATCTTATTATTTAAGCCTTTTAATATTTTTTTAAATCTTTTTTTCTTCTAATGTATTTCTCACTCCTCACAGTTTGTGTTTTCTGCAAACTTTTTAAGTGTCCTTCCTCTCAATTCCCTCATATATATCATTGAGCAACATTTTAAACAGCACAGGGTCCAGGACACAGCATTCCTCTTGATACTTCTCTTCAAGCTGAAGTGGAGCCATTAATGAGCACTCATTGGGTACAATCATTCAGTGACAAATTGGAGCAGGTTCAGAGCATGGTACCAAGATGGTGAGTGGTCTGGAAATCAAGCCCTATAAGGAATAGTACCATATACTTAATCTGCAGAAAAGATGACTAACAGGATATATGATAGTAGTCTTCAAATATCTGAAAGGTTGTCCTATAAACGAGGAGTAGATTTATTCTTTTCCTGCATCAGAAGGCAGGACCAGAACCAATGGGTTAAAACTACAAAGAAGTAAGTTCAGGCTAAACATCAGGAGGAAAGTGAGCAGAACAAGCTATTAGAGGACATGGTAAGTTCTCCATTAGAGGTCTTCAAAATGAGGCTAGATTGCCATCTGTTAGAGCTTCTCTATGGATCCTACATCAAGCCAGGGGGTGGGGGTGGGGGTGGGGGGGCAGAACCAGATGTTCTCTATAGTTCCTTCCAAGCCTATAATCCCTGGTATATAACAATTTAAGTAAGAAATATCATATTCTGAAATCTGAATAATTTGTATAGTTTAATAATGATTTAATTTTCTACAGCAGGAATGTAAAATAGTTTTATGGAAGTTAATTCAGATAAATACTTACTTGTCCATCTGCCCTGAGTTCGCTGTGCTTTCAGCTCTCATTCGGGTAAGTGCAGCAGCAGCTTCATCCAATGCACAGCTGACTGAAGAAGTTAGTCTGCGAAGCACCTCAGGATCTGCAAAGGCTTTGCCATCAGCTGTGGATAACTTGCCTATTCCTTTTATTTCAGATCATCAGGCCAATGGATAAGCAGTTTTATATAGGGAAAGAGGAACATAAAGACAACCTGAGGCCATATGCTTTACTAACAAAACACTATTCACAATATTATTAAAGTTGTGGAACTCTTAACCAAGCACGTGTACTACAAACAATACTTAAAAACAATCTTGGGAAGATGCAGCAAAATTTTTTTTTTTTTTTACATTTCAGATTTTTTTATCCCACCTTTATTATTTGTATAAATAATTCAAGGCAGCGAACATACCTAATACTCCTTCCTCCTCCTATTTTCCTCACAAAAACAACCTTCTGAGGTGGGCTGGGCTGAGAGAGAGTGACTGGCCCAAAGTAACCCAGCCAGCTTTCATGCCTAAGGTAAGACTAGAACTCACAGTCTCCTGGTTTCTATTTATTTTTTCTATTTTTCTATTATTCTAGTTTTATTATTGGGATATTCTTCATAGCTTGATACCTTTCTACACAAAATCACATTCAACTAGCAGAGAAAAATCCTAACTGGGTGAATATTATTTATTTTTCTGGAAGTGGTATCATTTTTAAACTTAAAATACATTTCTAAAACAGCTAGCAAATCAATATTAGCCGTTTAATATTTAAATGTGCTAATAAAGTCAATTCAATACTTTGTAGATAAAATATGCTTATTATTTGCTAAAAGCTGAAAATTCCAAAAGGCTTGGAGTAACTAAACATTTTTCTGATGCTAAAACTTGGCAAAGAGAGACTTTTAGAATATTATCTCATAAATAAGATACAATCAAAACTACATGGCTTACTTCTGATAGCAGGGCACTAGACAAGATCTCAGATGAGGATGAGAATATCTGAGCAAGCTTATGTAGGCAAAGGCAATTCTTCAAATAACCATGTTACAGTCATAAAATGAAGCAAAGTTAAAACTACCTACAGGAAAGTGATGGAGGTATTTCCAAATTAACTAGTGGTTAGCACCAATTTCAACACAGAACTTTTGTTATGTGTCAATTAAAATTTAGTCTTTAAAAGCAGCTCCAAAAACTCATACAGACACTCCTTGGTTAGCAACTACCTTGGTTAGTGACCAGTCGCAAATATGACAGTAATAAAAAATTCATTTACCGACCAATGTACTCTTTTACAACCAAATTTTGTGTGTCTGACAACAAAAGCTTTCAGTGTGAAACTCATTAAGGTCTGGTCAGTTTTAGGCAGCAGTGCCAGTGGGCCAAAGGGCTCTAATCAACTAATTAAGGTCACAGAGCTAAGCTTATTAACTTGCAGTTATCACTTTTTAGGGAAGCGCTGCACTGCAGAGAAAAGCAGCTCAGGAAGAGCTAGCTTGTTTAAGCAATCTCTCTGCCCTGCGAGGGGGCAAAAAAAGGGGGAAAAACGGGTTAGGCACAGGACACTGTAGAGGGTACTTTATCTGAATGAGACAAGAGCAACCAGTGAGCTTCACAACATCTCTCTCTTTCTCAGTCACATGTTCACTTAGCGACCATTTTGCTTAATGACAAAGTTGCTGGAACAGACTGTAGTCACTAAACAAGGGGAAAGTGTATTGTATTAGTTCAGTCAAGATGTTGTCAAGACACACATAACCATAAACAAACTAAATAATACCTAAAATATTCAAGAATTCAATATTATTTTGTGAATATTCTGTAAATTAATAGCTCTTTAAAATTAGACGATGGTGTGTATTTACCTGCAGCTTCTAGTAAAGCTTCTAATCTAGCTTGGGTTTCTGGGTCTACTGTTCTGAGATCAGCACCATCAGCAGTACTTGACAACAGCAATTTTGAAGCTGTCTCGAGCATTGGATTCTCCAAATCATCCTGATCCAAAATAAATGACTCCACCTAGGAGGAAAAATGAATTTTAATTCATATGTTTATATTGAAATAAGGGTCCCTATATGTAAGATAATTTATCTATATTGATTTGTTTCCAAAAATCTACTTGCCAGTTTCATTTATGAAATCCAAGAACTATAATTATTATTTCTTCTCTTTTCTAAGTATTAGATTTTTTCAGCACTTTGTCTTCCTATGACACTTCATCTCTAGTGTGATAGAAGTCCTGAATAGTCAAGGACTTCAGACACTACACCTCTTTCTTAAGATCCTTGATCTTAAGATCCTTCTCAAGACTCTTGAGACATAATTGTTTTACATGCATAGTTAAACATACAAATTTAGGCTAAAACCTCTGAACAATTATCCCGGCAGCACTTGAAATATTAATTAAACTGTAGAAAAATGCTGTTTTGCACAGGAACACAGTTTAGTTTCACCAACACTGAACTATAGCAGCTTATATCCTGATTGCATTCCTACACTGTGGTAAGCAAAAATGAAATTTTTTTTTTAAAAGACAGCAAATAAATTAAGAATTAGAAAAGTCATCAAAAGAAATTGTGCAGATGTCCAGCCTAAACTGGCTTTGCTTCCAGCTCATTCAACAAACTATGATGAAGATATAGTTTAATACAATTAAACTATATCTTACCTATATAATAATATATATAAACCCTAGCTCCTGCCCACCTAGCAGTTCGAAAGCATACCATCTGCAAGTAGATAAATAGGTACTCCCATTTTGGTGGGAGGAAACGCTGACAGCGCTCTGCACGGGGAGCAGGAACCGGTGCTGGACCTGCCTAGACGCGATTGGCGGAGGATCAGCAGAGGAGGATCAGCGGAGGAGGATCAGCGAAGGAAGAAAGCCCAGATGAGCCGACTTCCCTGTGACCGCCGCTGGCCAGTAAAGAAACTAGCAATTGTTTAAATAAATAAATAATGTTGTACGCCACCCAGAACTGCTTGTGTGAGATGGGCAGCTATATAAATGTGATGTATAAATAAAATAAATAAACTGGTAAATGCAGCCAAAAACAAAAACAAAAACAAATCTCATTATGCCTTTCCTATAATTTGCTAGCTTATTTGTAAAATAAGGCAAACAGAACATGTCTTCATAACATAGGCTGAGTTTATACATCAAAAATCAAACTTTGAACAAATGGGCCATAGCAGGTTGAAAAAGCCAAAAAGAAACAATGCAGGGTTTGTTAAGCAAGAACCATACTTATTAGAACAATTTAAAATTTAAATTAAATTTAAACAATTTAAATTCAGCATGTCCCTCAACATGACATTTTCTGAACATGGGATAAATCAGCTTTTGCAAGTATGAGTCTTCTCGAAAGGATCTTCCTGCAGATTTCAGTGAGATCATAACAACAGGCAGTCCTTCAGATAACCTTTAATGTCTGACTTGGAACCTGGCTATAACCAATACCTTGATCTAAACCCAGAAAGAAACTAATAAAACTTCCATTAAAGACATGATGATCACCATACTGTGTGACAATCATCAAGCTACCTGCTGCACTTTGACCAAATGAAGTTTTCAGACAGTATTCATTGCAGTAGTCTAATTCCAACGATATCAATGTATGGTTAATTATTAGCAGGGCAGCCAGAAATACTTGCGCTTGGCACATTAAGTTTAAGTTTATAAACACATTTCTTGCTGTTATTGCCCCTTGGAATCAGGGGACAGCACAGGATCAAGGAGCACTCCCAATCTACAAACCTGGACTGTTAAGGCTGCAATCTATTCAAAAACAAGTTCAAATTCAATCCCTGAGGTTGACTTTCTATTGACCAAGATCACCTTCACCTTAATTGAATTTAATCTCAGTTTTTCACCTTCATCCAATCTGTTATTAAAGCCATACATTATCTAAGGGAATCAATTACTTATTAGAGGTAAGTGAGAAAACATTGCTTGCATCTCACTCCAGAGTTCCAGATAAATTCTGGCAATAATTTCATTATTTATATACATACACACACACACACACACACACACACACACACACACACAAAATAGGTCTGGGCCCAGATATGGAACGACTGTCTTAACCAATCTGGTTTGTACCTCAATGCCAAGAAGACTGAGTATCTAGAGACTAGCCTGAATACCTCCACCATCCAGGTCAATGGTGAAGATCTAGTGAACACAAACTCCTTCTGTTACTTAGGATCCCATCTGCAAGTGACGGCGACATTAATGAGCATGAGGGTGAATGCAACATGGGTGTGCGCATGAGGGTGAATGGAACATGGCTGCAGTGGAAGATCATCACTGGAATACTCTGTGGTAAGTGCACATCAATCTACCTAAAACCGGAAATGTACAGAATGATGGTTTGTCCAGTATGGTATTGAGTGCTGGCCAACCTCAACAAAGTGTTGAGCACCCTTTACATGTCATGGAGATGTCCATGCTCCATTGGTCATTAGGCATTTCTCTTCTTGACAACATCAGCAATGATACAGTCTGGCAGCAGATGGGCGTTGCACCAATAACAGAGAAAATGTGAGAAAAACACCTACAGTGGTATGGCCACGTTCTACGAGCAGCACCCCCACCATCATCTGCACACCTACCACTTTAACACTGATGGCAAATGCACACATGGAAGACCAAAGCAGAGGCGGCAGGACACAATTAATGTGGACATGAAAATTATACAGCTGGACCTGGTTGCTGCATTCAAACATGTGAAATGGCGTTTGTTGATCTGAAAAGCAGACCCTGTACCTGTGGGAAAACACTAGGATGATGATGATGATGATGATTAAACATCAGAAAAACAAAAAAAATATACAACCCAACAGACTTTATATTAAATAGTATCTCCTGGCCACAATCAAACAGAAAGGACCAGAAGGACTGCAATACACTAGTCATACGGCTAGCAATATAAAATTTCCAGAAATTTTGAAGCTACAGAAAAAAAATGTGACCAGTGGGAAGAGCTAAAATATATAATGTATATTTTTATACCACCTTTACTAATCTAAGTTCACTTTCCTACTTTAAGGATATTCAATGCAATATATATAATATGGTTTACTCATACAACTATTTTGTTTATTCATTCATTCAATTTATATGGCTGCCCATCTCAACAAGTGACTCTGGGTGGCAAACAAAATTAAAAAATAAAAACAATTACAGTGATACAAAAATTAAACTACATAGTAGCCTAGAGTAAACTATATACCATAATCGTTAAAATAACCAAGAAATGGATGTCTGCACGCACTCGGCACTCCAGGCATGGGCAGAGAAACAGGTCTTTAATGACTTACGAAAAGCGAGCAGGGTCAGGGCCATCCTGATCTACAGGGCGGGCACTACAGTAGAAAAGGCATGTCTTCTAGGCTCTGTCAACCGGCATTCCTTAGTCGACAGGACCAGAAGCATGCTCATCCTGCCTGACTGGATTGGATGGGTAGAAACAACTGGGGAGAGATGGTCCCTCAAGTAACCCCATCCTAAGCCATGAAAGGCTTTAAAGGTGACAACCAGCACCATGAATTGCACCCAGAAGCCCACTGGCAACCAATGTAACTCACAGAGTAGTGATGTTACATACACTGAAAACAATACATTCATTAAATATAAAAACATAATTTAAAAAAAATTATGTTTACTCATTGAGTTTATTTTAAACTGTTCTTGGAACATTTTATAGTAGAAAAGGTATTTTATTTCCACGAGTGCGGCAGTGAAAAATCTGTGGGGCATATTGGGGTGCAGATTGGTTTTTTTTAACATCATTCATGAATATTTAACTCCTTGGAAAAATTCTACTTTGAAAACAGGCGGTAAAACGTTCTATTGGAATGTTTGGGCGAAAAAAGGGATTATGACTTTAAACCAATTATGATGTAATGGCTATTTTAAGGACTTCTTCCAACTCCAAATTGAATTGGTCTTCCCAGTTTGTAACAATGATGGTATTTCAAGTTAAGCATGTTCTAACAGACCAATATGGGCCAGATGCTTTGGCTGCTTTAAAGGCACCTGAACTACTTATTTGATGGAATCCATGACAGAAGTAAAACCTATAACATATCTCTATCAAAACCTCAAGAATATTTTTAAAATAGACATTTTTGGAATATTTTAAAGACCAACTAAAGAACTGGAGTCTCCAATAATGCTCCACCAATGGCTTCATGTCTTTAAAAATGTTTAAATAGTATCTACAGATTTGAGATTAAAGTTGCTTCATCAAAAAATTGTATTTAGGGTGTACTGGACTTCCCAAAGAATGTATTTGAAAGGTTGGAGATCAGATTTTCTTTGTTGGCAGTGTAAAAAATGTGAGGGTTCATAGTTCCATAAGATATGGTCATCTGGTATCTTTTCCATTTTTTGTTAGAAATGGAATTATATGCTGCAGAACTCTATGAAACCTGGATTCTCATAATGTTAGCATTTTGAGAAACTGGAAAAAATAAGCTAGAAGAAACCATCAATATGATAATAAAACAGAATTATGTCCTTTGAAATCTATGCAAGGGCCAGTCTCTCAACTTCTAGATAAAAAGGCAACCATAAACAAGTCCACAAATCCGGGACTGCATCTTGAACAGCAAATGCATCTTGCTCTTACATTGGTCATCCTCTGTGTACAGGAACTGTTATTTATTTATTTTTTATTTATTAAATTTTTCAACTGCCCATCTCCCCCCAGTGGGGGAACTCTGGGCGATTCATTAGAACATAAAATAAACAAACACATAAAACCTTAAATTAAAACATTACTAAAAAGGAGGAGGAGAGACCAAGAGGATGAAAAACCTGAGGTTGAAGGTAGAGGCCTCTATGGGGCTACCCATCCCCATGCTTGTATTCTCACCCCACCCCAGGCCAGGTGGCAGAACTAGGTCTTCAAAGCCTTACAGAAGGCCAGGAGTGTGGGGGCTAATCGCACCTCCGGGGGCAGGATGTTCCAAAGAGCAGGGGCTACCACAGAGAAGGCCCGCCTTCTGGACCCCGCTAGTCAAAGTTCTTTCACTGAGGGGGTCCGAAGCATGCCCTCTCTGTGTGATCGGGTGGGATGGATTGAAGTCATAGGGGAGAGGCGGTCCCTTAGATAACCTGGTCCCATGCCATGTAGGGCTTTAAAGGTGATAACCAACACCTTGAATTGGACCCGGAAGCAGACTAGCACCCAATGCAGCTCGCAGAGCAGAGGCGTTACATGGGCCCTCCTTGGGGCACCAACAATAGCCCGCGCGGCTGCATTCTGGACCTGCTGTAGCTTCCAGATACTCTTCAAGGGTAGCCCCATGTAGAGCACATTGCAGTAGTCTATCTGGGAGATAACAAGGGCGTGAGCGACTGTTATGCTCTCACATGCTACATAATGGTCTTCCTATAATAAATAGAAAATATTTTGGGGAAATAGCTGATAGTAATGTATTATCTTATCTTACTTATTTGTTATGAAATAATCAAAAATGTTTCACTAAAGCTTTTTCTTACTTTTTCTAATGGTGAGAAGACCTGGGGATTTTTTTTCCCTGAATTTTTCAGGTTTTTTTTTCTCCATCAAGTCTTCACATTTCTACTTAAAGACCCAACCCTGCCTGATACTAGACAAGGATAAACTACAATTGTTCCACCAAGTTCCTTATACATCCCCACAGTTGATCGAGGCACTGACAATTTCATATAGTGACCAAAAATTAAAATGGATCCTGATAATCATAACATTAACCTCCAGATGTGACTAGAACTACAAAAGATGTACGACGTAGAGGTACAATATTCAGGGAGCATGTGAACCCCTAGGACTCCACCCATTTTGTGGACTCGGGGGGGTTAAATGGTAAAATAGGCAAATTAAGCCTTGCAGAACATTCAGAACCTGCACCCTCACCCCCAAATAGGCAGTGCTTAATGTATAGTATTAGGGATTGGAAATCACAGCAGATGAACGATATTTCAAAACCTCTTTTCAGCAATTTGCCATTTTAATCATTTTGAATTTACGTTCGGCCGCTTTTGAAATGGGAAAACCTAATAAAATCACATTAATCAAAAATCCTCAGCATGACTGATTCATCCATGTCTTTTTTCATATGAAACATGATTGGCACAATTTGTTATAAAACTGTTCAGCATGAGTATTCAATGTCTCTTAGTTTTATACAACCAGTTATTTTCATCACAGAGATTAAGTAGGCAGTTCTTTACATGAAATAAATTCAGTTTTTGCTATGCATATTTTGCAGTCACATAAAATGAACTTTCAGAAATTACATCAAAGGATACAGGATCCTGACAACTCAAGCAAGACAGTAATAACTATTAGAAAACTCTCTCAGAGCTCTAAGTTTTGGCAACAAATCAGCAAAATAGACTCCTCATCAGAAAGTACAGTGATACACATAGAAGCAATCTATTATGATAAAGGACCTAGAAGAAAAAACTCATGAACAACAGTTAAAGGTGCTTGGTATCTTTAGCCTGGAGAAGAGAAGACTTTGGGGGGGGGGGTGATAGCTGTCTTAGCACTGTCATGTAGAAGGTAGGGAAGTTGTTTTCAAAGGCAGGACAAGAAACAATGGAATTACAAGGAATGGGATTATGTTTGGACATCACAAAACGTTCCTAACAATAAGAACTTTTCAAGAATGGAACAGACTGCCTCAGCAGGTGGTAGACTTTCCTTCACTGGAAAGATTTAAGCAGAGGCTGCATGGCCATCTGTCAGAGATTCCGTAGTAGTAGATTCCAATACTTGGCAGGGGGGCTGGACGAGATGACATCCAAGGTCCCTTCTGACTCTTCACTCCATGACTCTATATTCAAATCTATGGTTTGGCCACATTTGGCCAAACAAAGTAATTCTGCTTGCTTCCTCCATATAAAGTCACATTGTATACCTGTGCAGAAAAAGTAATGCAAATGAATTGAAACATCTTTGCTATGAGATAAAGAGCATACCCTTTTACTTTAGAAAAAAATAAAGCCATAGAAGAAGTGACTAAGGATTGGAAGATAACTTATGGTACTTCTCCAGCAAAGACAAAAGAATGCTCATAATACAGTATTATTTTTTGGAATTTACTCCCACAAAAATAATGATAAATATTGCTAATATCTAGATGGCTTTTAAAAGGGATTGGATAAATTTATGAAAGGTAAATGTTTTATTATGGTTATATGGACCATAATACGGATTCAAATACAGCATGCAATTAAATACCGGCTGCTAGGGAAAAAAAACAACAGGGAGGGCCATTTGCCTTTCCAGAAGCATCTGGTTGGTCAATGAAAACGATTAGATAGACTTTTAGTTTGATGTAGTAGGATTCTTTTGTTCCTTTCACATTCATACTTGATGTAGTGAAAGTTTACTTCAAAAATAAGAGTCTAACTCCGTTTTAATTTCAGAGTATACATTTATAACTTGGTTAGCTCTAAAAAGTCATATAAATACAATGTCAATAACGGATCTTGTTCTCTTTAACAAGACAAGGCAACATACCTGGCAAAACCAACTTTTCATTATATAAATATATGCTTTGCAAGTCCTGAAAAAAGTCATTTCTAAGAGCGAGGACACTTGAGTTTAGAATTTAACAACAGATTTTAAATATGATTTGGGACCTAGATAGCATATTAAAAAGCAGAGACGTCACCTTGCCAACAAAGATCCGCATAGTCAAAGCTATGGTTTTTCCAGTAGTAATGTATGGCTGTGAGAGCTGGACCATAAAGAAGGCTGAACGCCGAAGAATTGATGCCTTTGAACTGTGGTGCTGGAGAAGACTCTTAAGAGTCCCCTGGACTGCTAGGAGGTCAAACCAGTCAATCTTAAAGGAAATCAACTCTGATTGCTCATTGGAAGGATTGATAATGAAGCTCAAGCTCAGATACTTTGGTCACCTAATGCGAAGAGAGGACTCTTTGGAAAAGACCCTGATGCTGGGAAAGATGGAAGGCAAAAGGAGAAGAGGACGGCAGAGGATGAGATGGCTAGATAGCATCACTGAAGCAATGAGCATGAAATTGAGCAAACTCAGGGAGGCAGTGAAAGACAGGAAGGCCTGGCGCAATATGGTTCATGGGGTCACGAAGAGTCGGACACGACTTAACGACTAAACAACAACAACAACAAAAAATAAAATATCCATGCAATATGAGAATAGGTTATAAGCCTACTAGTACTTATGTATCTCAAAATAAGAAGCAAATTTCTTAAATGAACAATTATTTCAGATGTGTCAAATTAATACAATTAAGCTTTTCTTTTCCAAAAACGTTCACTTTCAATATTACTTGTTTAGATTTCCTAATGAATGAAGTCAAAAATAATATTTTCCTAAATTAGGAAGACTAATGGCTTATTAAAGGGCAATACTGGTAATCCTCATTTAGCTTCTGCCTCATTTAGTGACCATTCACAGTTATGACAGTGATGAAAAAGTAACTTTATGACCAATCCTTGCATTTATGACCTTCAGAGTCTGTAAAGCAAAGGAAAGCTGAAGTAAGATCGTAAGCAGAGTCGTGGTTTCATTTAGTGACCGCTTCACTTAACAACCAAGTTGCTGGTCCCACTTGTGGTCACTAAATGAGGACTACCTATAACTAAAATGAACAGTCACCTTCATTCAAATGGTCATTGCACATCCCAGCACATTTATATAGGATTTATATAGATAATTGTAGCATGCACTAGAATTGTTTGGTATTTAGATCATAATATGATGCTAGGAAAAGAAAAGAACTTTCCCAGCACTTACAGAACTTGGAATGTTGTATCTTGAAATTACAAGCTAATTTTGTATGATTTTAAAACTGGTGTTTATTTCCTAATGAACCTGTCTAGAGCATCAGGTGTCTCCCTGGTACCTTGGAAAGAGACCATAATACTATTGCAAGGAAAAATTAAGCTGGTTTTCAAAGAAAAGTGATCTGTGTGACAATTGTCATTGTATCTGGAATCCAAAAGATCTCTAACATTGTACAGATATTTTAAGAATTTATTCTTACTTCTAACTTTGAAGTTATATTTTAAAACCAATATGAAAGAAAGAAAATCCCAATATGCATTCTCTGCTCCATCCCACAGATGATTTTTAAATGTATAAGAATAGCAACAATAGGATTGGAAGAATGGGATTGACTTGCCATGATTAAACTTACAGAACAATCTTCAGACAATGGTATTTAAGGGGACACTAGTAAAAATATCCAATTCAATACAAAATTAATACACTTTCATTCAAGTAGAGGTTTTAATGTTAACAGGTATTTTTTGTTTTGTTTTGCTTTTTGCTTCTCCCTGAACCTAAGCTAATATATCTATGCAAAATCAATAGAAAAAGTCATTTGAGCTGAGGCACTCACAATATGGCAATAGGACACAGCTCTCTATATTCAGATTCAGGTGATTCAGACAGAAGTGCTAAATCAGTTGCCTAGCATCATTAATGAACTCACTGACAGCTGATAAATTAAAACAGTTAAAACAAGATGGAAATAGATGGTTTT
Organism: Liasis olivaceus; assembly: GCA_030867105.1. Classification (NCBI taxonomy): domain Eukaryota; kingdom Metazoa; phylum Chordata; class Lepidosauria; order Squamata; family Pythonidae; genus Liasis; species Liasis olivaceus. The sequence goes on from CM061351.1 coordinate 67,393,814, forward strand.
CTGCTCAGAGAAATGATGTTCAATTAGTTCTGAAAGGTATTGCAGACTGCCTCTGCTCCCAGATATGGTTTCATCATTAATAGCCTGGATGGCCTCTGCAGCATGAAGTGACTTTAGAACTCTGGTCCCTAATGTAGTGCCCAGTGGGTAAAAATGTGCCCTCCAATACTTCAGTGAGCATGCCAAGCTCTATGCCTTACCTAATTTTACTTTCCAAAATTTGTCTCTCTATCCGAATGAATGGAAAGTAGCATACTACAAAGTATGAAAAATACCAGCCTTAAGCATAATCTGATTTATACCGATGTGCTAGCTTTGGCTTAACCCTGGCAAGTGGTAGTCTGGTGACAGTTGCATATCCAGGAAGCATAAGGATTTATTAGTGCAATGGGTTGCAATGGTACAGAAGTGGGGTTTTTTTTTTTCACAAGGTTGCCGACCTCAGTCAGTTAGTAGGCATATGTCCTGTTATGCTGAATTTCACTTGACTACTTTCTGAACTCTATCCAAGGATAATGCTGGCATTTACTTTTAACACAGCAGACATCTTTGGAAACAGGAATCTGATTTCTGAAGTTTAAGAACATGGTACCTGGTATCTGAAAACTTTCTTTAGAAATTAGAAACCCACTATACATTTGAACCACCATAATCACCTCTGAAGGCTATAGATATGGTTCTTTGGCTTAAAATTAGAACCTAATGCTTATTATTAAAAGGGGAGTAAAATAGAATGGAGCACAAATATTCTTAGCCCTTTAACTTTCCAAAGTACAAACACACTTGAGTCTCATGAAAATTTTACATTTGTCTTAGAAAACAAAGGATTCACTCTCTCTATTGTATCAATAAATGTAGCAGCTCTCATGCTTTCACAATAGTAAGCCTTGAAATGTAATGTTAGAGAGAAGCATTTGTCGAATTGGATACCATATTTCTTCTTTTTAAAAATGTATTTTTCATAAATTCTTTTTTAATTCTTATCTGATAACACTCATAAATACTTCATAATCGCAAGTATGAAGATTTAAAGCTGTACTGATTTTGTACTATCTCTTCAGTTAAATTATTTTTAGAACCCACAAACCACTGGGTTTGAGTAGTTCAATGCAGAGTCACCATTAGAAAAACAGGTATTTTTTCTTTAAATTACATGTAAGTGTTTCTCATGGCTCTTAAGTTTGTGAAACTTCTTGAATCTTCAATATTTCTGCATAAACTTGACCTGAAACCTCATCTGTTCTACGCACAAGTCCTAAAACTAGATAAAGAGAACTCAATTAAATAAAAACATTTATTTATAATTCAAATTTAGACACCGCCCATTTCACGAGGAAAAGGAAAACATTATATTTGTTCATTGTTTACTGAGGAAAATGATCCAAAGCTACCTATCTGTGTGTAGCAAAAGTATGTGAACCTTTGCTTTCAGTTATTAGGCAGCAATAACTGCAACTAACATTTCCAATACCTGTTGATCAGTCCTGCACATTGGCTTGGAGGAATTCCATTCCTCCTTACAGAACAGTTTTGACTCAGGGATGTTGGCAGGCTTCCTTGCATGAACTGCCTACTTCAGATCCTCCCAGAACATTTCTATAGGATTAAGATCAGAATTTTGACTTGGCCATTCCAAAACATTAACTTCTTTCTGCTTTAACTATTCTTTGGTCATATGACTTGTGTGTTTTGGGTTGTTGTCTTGCTGCATGACTCTCTCTCTTCAGTTCACAGACAGATACCCTGATATTTTCCTGCAGAATTTGCTGATACAATTAAGAATTCGTAGCTCCATCAATGATTGCATGTTGTCCTGGTCCAGAGGCAGCAAAGAAGGCTCAAACCGTGACACTGCCACCACCACATTTCACAGATTCAATAAGGTTCTTATGCTGGAATGCAGTGTTTGCCTTTTGACAAACATAACACTTTTCATTCAAGCCAAAAAATTCTATTTTGGTCTTATCCGTCCACAGAACATTCTTCTAATAGCCTTTTGACTTTTCCATGTGGTCTTTCGCAAACTGTAGGTGGGCAGTTTTTGGAAAGTAGTGGCTTTCTCCTTGCAACCCTGCCATGTGCACCATTGTTGTTCAGCGTTCTTCTGATGGTGGTCTCACCAGCATTCGCCAATGCAAGAGGCCTTTAGTTCCTTAGACATTGCCTTGGGACTTTTGAGACCTCCCGGGGTATTACACCCCTCGCTCTTGGTGTGATCTTGGTTGGTCAACCACTCCTGGGGAGGGTAACAATGGTGTTGAATTGCCTCCATTTGTATACAATCTGCCTGACAGTGGACTGATGGAGTCCAAACTATTTGGAAATAGCTTAGTAACCTTTTTCAGCCTGGTGAGCATTAACAACTATTTTCCGGAGGTCCTCAAAAATCTCCTTTGTTTAAGCCATGTCACACTTCCACAGATCTGTGTTGTGAAGATCAGACTTCACCCAAAATACCCAGAATTCTGTTCTTTAAATAAGGCAGACCTCCCACACTGACACCTGATTCTTAATTTCTCCTTCAAATGAACTGATAATCCTAGAAGTTCACATACTTTTTTCACACACACATATGTAGCTTTGGATCATTTTCTTCAATAAATAAATGAACAAGTATAATGTTTTTGACTCATTTAACTGCATTCTCTTTATCTAGTTTTAGAACTTGTGTGGAGAACAAATCACATTTTAGCTCATATTTATGCAGATATATTGAAAATTCAAAAGAGTGTGCAAACTTTTAAGCACCACTATAGGTATGGCTTTGTTTTAGGATAGCTTTTTAAATATCCAAATAAATATAACAGCAATTATAATAATGACAATGTTTAGAACACAATGTAACATTCCAATACAAGAGAATATATGTAGCTCAGGGTTGAACTGTGGAGTTCAACATGATGTTACCTAGTTGGGCAATGAAACGTCTGCAAGCAAACAACCAAGCTCAGAGAGCACCAAGGACTCCACAGTGTAACATACATAAGAGCTAGTCATTTTATGAGTAGGACAATTTAAGTCAAACTGATGATAGCAAAAATGAACTTGCTGGAGACTCAATAGCAACTATGACATTCTGTTTTGACATGTATCCTTATTTTCCATGTAAGATGATAACAATAAGGGTCAAGAATGCTTTTAATCAGTTGTTCCTAAGAACTGTCCCAGGCTGACTATGGTTGACTGTAAATTATGGGAATCAAATTCAAATGCAACATAATCAACAAATCAGGGGAGCACCAGCTTGAGGATGGCTACTTTTAAGATTACTATTGTTTGTAAGGATTAGCTCCAGAAAACCACCCTGCTAGTCACTCTCCATAACAGCTCTGTCATTTTAACTATGCTAACTAGAACAAATTTAATGGTGAGCCATTAAGTTTATGTTGTTATACATAAATCTATCCATGAAGAAACACTATTACTTTCAGTGCAGCTTATTTCTGAAGAAAGTATTGTAGGATTATACTCTTATAATACACTGAAGAGACAAAGTTTTCAGTTAGGAAATGTTTTATTTGCAATACAGCAGATTCCCCTCCCCAATTTCCAAAGAAAATACCTGTATTTTTTGTAAACCAGTACTTTCTGAAGTGATATTACTACATTTGGACATCCCATGTAAATTACTTTTGTAATTTAAAAATTTATAGAGCAATGTGGTATCTATTTGTGATACAAGTCTATCATATATATCATGCAATATGTAGCAGCTAGAAAGGCATCTGATCAATCTTTACCATACTAAGAGCCATAAACTCACATGCCAAAAATATGGTTTCATTATGAATTTCAATTAAGACAAAATGCAAATATATTTTGCAAACAGGAAGGGAGTTTTTAATGATCCAGATGAGAAGAAATTAGTCTAACAATTAGATTCTATCCAAAAAAATGTATGGATACAGCACAAACACTGTTAGTTGTTAAAGTGCTGCAGGAATTCTCTTTTGAGAAATTGGGAATTCTTCCAGAATTTTTATGGTAAGGTATCTTACTGTCAGGTTCACATTTTTCTCAAAGTTGGGATTTAAGGAAGTATTTAGTAAGTGGGCTTATACTAAATGTAACTTTGCATGTGCAAAACAAAGGGGGGGGGGCTTCCAGACTTATTTGAATCAGATCAAAGAAAAAGTTGTTAAAGTATAAATTTACATAGCTACGTTGAACTTATTTATGGTATGCTCATTTACCTGGAATAAATTCTTCCTAAACATAATGAAACTTCCATGGACATTTTTATCAGCGCCCATCAGGTTTCCAGTTCCATTTGATCTTAGAAATAATGTTTAACAAACCACAGTAATTTTAAAAAGATGGGAACCTGGCATGCTGTAAAGCAAAGCAAAGCAATAGCATATTTTTTTATTTCCAGTCATCTATCAGATACAGATATGCCCAAATACATTCTTAGATAATAAAAATGGTATGCAGCTGGAGCCCAGTATAGTATTTTGGTATGTCCCCCCCAAACAGGGTCAAATTTAAACTGGAGGTGACAGGGAACATCCAAAGAACACTGGATATAACATATGGCAGCCATTTTGTGAGAAGATTGATGGTATATTCTGCAATTCCCAAATGTACCCAGTGGCCCAAAAATATGGGGGACCCTTTCATTTTAATAAAACAGACCAAATTATCTATACTGATTTGCTCATCAATTCAAATAATGATTTTTCCCCGGGTACTCAACACACCTTTTTGTTTGTGTAGTAAACCAAGGCAAAAGCCTATTTTTGAATTGCTATAAACAATTTTTCTGATACTTAATATTTTATCTATATTTCATTCAGTTTTATCTAAGCTTCAGCAACACTAATGGATTTCAAGGCTGCTACTACCAAAAAAAAAAAAAAAAACACCCTACCAGACAAGAATCTCTTTTCAAGTACATGGCATCCTAAACATCTTTCACTACAAAACATGTTTAATTTTACAAATGGATTCTATGTACAGAACTGATGTGACAGCATAAGTTTTTGACCATGCAAGTAATCAAAAAGGAAATTCTAAAAATGTTAAACAAATTCTGCAAACCCTTTTTAATCTCTGAGTTACATTTTTTGATAGTAGAGAAATGTGTAATTAACATTTCATCTGTATAAACTGCCCCACTAAGTGCTGTGCTCCTTCATTTTTAAAAATTTTCTCTTATGGCATGTTGATTTTATATTATTGCAAGGTGCCTTGAGTAATGGATACACATCAGAAAGATGGAACAGAAATATCTAAATAAATAAAACAAAATCATTTATCAATAGTCCCTGCATTGGTAGAGGGAAAAAAAATACTCGCCTTGAATGAATAAGAATCTGCTTAAGCAGGTGAGTTTTGTAAACTGAAATAACTGATTGATATAATTCAGGCACAAGTGCATATAAAATAATGAAATTTGTCAAAAATAGTGTTGTGGACTTAAAATGTAAACATTTGCAATACCGGATAAGAGTATTGCATGAGAATTAGGTGACCATTAAATAGCATGAAAAATTAAGTACACAGCTGCTTATTTACTTAAAAGCATTTCAAAGGCTGTCTAATCAATCCCAATATCCAATTTCAACATCAAATTCAAAATGTGAGAGCCAGTATAGTATAGTAGTTAAGGTATTGGACTGACATAGGGTTACCAGATATCTGATAAAGGAGGACATGTCCTCCTTTTTGTTCTCCTGTCCTCCATCTGGCAGGCAGAGCCTTAAAATCAAATATTGTCTGGCTTTTTGAATATCTAACTGAGCAGCTTTTCTCCCAGTGCAGCAGGTCCCTAAGAAATGCTAAGCACAAGTTAACAAGCTCTGCGTGAAATTGACAAGACCATAATCAGTTACATTTTTTTGCCCCCTAACCAGCTTGGGGTGGTGCTAGCACATTCCTCTCAATGTGTATTCCCCACCGTGTGCCTATTTACTCACTTGTAATTCCTTCCTCTGCAATGAATGTAAATATAAATATTAAACAGTGTGTTCCCCTTTTCCCATTTGTCTCCTTTCCAACTGCCTGCGTCCTCCTTTGCCTCTTCAGATATTTGATAACCCTAGATTGACATGGGGAGACCCAAGTTCAAATCCACCTTCAGGCACTAAAGCTCACTGAGTGATTTTAGGCCAGTCACTCTCTCAGCCCAATTTGCCTCACAAAGTTGTTGTTCTCAAGGTAAATGAAAGGAGGAAGTGCTATGTATGCAGCCTTGAACTATTGAATTAAAGGTGGGGTATAAATTTAATTTTAACAATAACAATAGTCATAAATTGTAACATGTTTTTCTCATAGAACATCTTATATTCCATTGTATATTAATGTATTTTTCCACCTTTCCCCCTTTATATTTTTAATTACCTGTCCTGATGTACAGTCCCTGGAATCTCAATAGTTTGTATGTTATTTGTCAACCTTCAGATGGCCTATTAATGGCATTTTCTTAATACAGCAAGTGGGAACAAATACATGTCTTACTTCTCCTACAATGAAAAGTTATGGAAATAATTCAGCATTTTAAAATCTTCCTATAGCATATCTTTGCCAAATGGTCCAGACATTTCCTTGGCTTGTTTTCTGCTTCTGATATATACTCCCAAACATTAAGTGTCTGAATTACATCCATCCACATTACATTTAATAAGCAAACAATAAACACACATTTCTTGTTTCTTATATTCAATTAACCTACTGAATGTTGCAAAGACAACTACATAAGTCAGTTTAGAAAAATGAACTATTGTCTATAAATGTAAGCCTGTCAATGATTAGCAATGAAGTAAATTACATAGAATAGATTCTTACCATAATTGCTTTTTCACCTGTACTTTTCCCACAAGGCAGCTGATACAACTACCAATGTTTTGCACCTGTTTGCACCAAGTCCCTATGGAGGCAGCCTGATAGTTTCACTGACTATCTGACTGTTCTACATATTTTTGCTGATTGCTTTAATTTTACTACTTGATAATTCTTATATTGATAAATTATATTGCACTGCTATGTGTTCATTTCATAATTACTTAATTGTTTCTTCAATTTATAATAGATTGTAAGACAGAAAATGGTTTCATAAAGCAAGTTTCAATCTATCTTCATGAAAAGGACACAGATATCATGCCTACCATTTTTAGAGGAGTATGTACAAAATCAAAATGCTGCTTGGAAAGTATACATGGTTCAAAACAGAACACCTAGACATGCTGAGAACTTAGTAAAAAAAATTTAAATTATATAATTAAACAATCCTTAGTTTCCCTTTTCATTGTAGATTTTGTCAAAGAATATTAGTACTCAAAAGGTGCAACTATAAGTAAACTCCTAAGAAGTATTCTTAAATCTCAAATACAGCTATCCACTGATGCTTTATAACTAGGGGTGTACTGAGTAACTACTGCATAAAGAATAGGCTTTATGATAATCAGAATTTAAGTAATATATATTCTCCAAATCACAGAAACATAAACATGTCTCTGCAGTATCATCCCCATCACACATAAACTCTCCCATCATTCTTTCACAGAGACACCAGAAAAATGTCCATTGATCATGCAGCACTTTATATGCGGAGAAGGCCTTCATCTTCTCCACTGCCTCTCTTCCCCCAAGATCAGCATTACTGTTAATTGAGAATTCTAATAATCTGCATGCTAATATAATTCCCCCACCACACATCAAATAATAACCTACCTATGAAGCAGGCCACAAGCTATTAAGCCAAGAGTCTTAATACTTTTATCTTCTCTAAGTGGATATATACTCATTATTCAGTAATTTACTGTTGCAGCTACCTCTTAAGTGGATCTATGTAAATGCTGACATGAAATAATTCTTCTTTTACTTGGAAAATACATTTTATCTTTTTATTAGAAAATAGTATGCTAGAGTCTAATTCTAATGTACAAAACATGATTATCTACTCATGTTTTGCAGCTCCCCTTCTAATGAGTTATTCTAAAGGTCATAAGCAGGCAGGCATTATGTGAAATTCAAAGCTCTCCTTTCCCTCCCTCCTTCTGCTGCATATTCTATAATTACAGTTTATAACCAGAGAAATACAATAATGTTTGATTCTCAACTGATCTAACTGTGCTGCGAGTCAATATTGGCACATCACACACGTAACAAGGTCTCTGTGCACAGGCTTTCCTTATTAAGGGACTTTTTATTTTTTGGTTCTGACTTGCACCCTGCATTATGTAAAATCCAATCCCTACCTCAAGAATGTCTTCTAAAACATATGCTTCCATTTCAGCCGCTGTCTCCACCATGTTTTATCAAAATGCCATGATTCTTGCTGCACTATGATTAGATCACTGCCAGTACGAACACTCCTCTGTGTCAGCAAGGGAACAGGAAATGGAATGTTCTATTATATCCCTCAAGCAGCTTTACCGCTGGCAAACGAGGGATCTACCAACAGACAGGGGTGACTCACTGCATTTTTTTTAAAGGCACAGCTGCTCTTTTCTAGAAGGACACAAGATAGTCATAAATAGATACAATAAATTTTGCAACATTCTTTTTTAAAAATGTGTTTTAACCTGAACTGTAAATAAATAATTTTTCAAAAGATCCTGGGTGATCATTTCCAACTAAATTGCAATTTATCTGTGCTAAACCTTTGAACTGCTATACCCTGTCTTACAGAAGTTCAACTGGCTGTATACCAACAGAATACATCATGTTGAGTTAAATATGTGTTAGTGAAATTGTAAACTTTTAGAACTGTGGTCAACTAGTACAAAGACCAGAATTACTCCTAAAATGCAAATATTTTAAAGTATTTAAAACACTTAAACTTTTCTTGTTGTTGTTGGTAGTTTTGATTAGAGCCAGTTTGGTGCAATGATTAAGGCACCAGGCTAGAAACCAGAAGACCGTGAGTTTTGTCCTGCCTTAGGCATAAAGCCAGCTGGGTGACCTTGAGCCAGCCATTCTCTTTCAGCCCTGGAAAGCAGGCAATGGCAAACCACTTTGAAAACTGCAGAGATTTGTCCAGACAGCCACCAGGAGTCAACACGGACTCGAAGGCAAAAAAAAAAAAAAAAGAAGTTTTGATTAATATTCAGTTATTTCCACAGATTATTTTCTCAATTTGTGGTAAGTTTCCTTGTATAACATCACTGAATGTTCAACACAAGATGACTAACACCTAAAACTAACAGTCAGAATTCCAGAATACAATATTGCCTCTTCCCAATAAAAGACTAACTCCACAGCTATATATATTCCACAGTGCAAATGATGCAAATTTGGCAACATGAAAAGTTATGTTATCTGCATCTGCCCAAGGCACAACTGAAGCAACAGGTCTTAGCATTAGAAACATTTGCAAAAGAACTTCAAAATCTTGGGGGGAGCTAATAGCTAGATTTTCAAAACTCCTGTTTTTATTTATGATTATTACAACTAATTCCAATATTACTCCAGGTCTGTTATAAAGCATTATGGCAATTATTTCCCTTATCATTCAATCCCTTCATCATTTACGTATTTATTAAATAAACTTATATAGCTGCTCATCAACCAGAAGGAAGATGTTGCATCACCTAAACCAGTATTTCTCAAAGAATTCCCAAGTGCTTCCCTCCGAATGTGGAAGGCTCCATGTTATCAACTCTGAAAAGTAATTCCACTTACATAAAAATAATTCTACTTGATGAGATTTAAATTTCAATCATTCAATACAGATGAAATTCACAAATACAATCTATAGAAACAGCCCACTATCGTTGTTTGCATGAAATATTGGAGGTGAATCACTTCATTTAGACAACTATTAATAGACCAATCCTTCTGTATTTGTGTAATAGGAATTAAATATTCTGTGCATAAGAAAAAAATCTTCCAACTATTTGCTTTTGCCTATAGTGAAATCTTCTTTCCATTCTCTTTTAACAAAAAGGAGAAGTGCTCTGGTTTTAATGACACAAGATTACTAGTATAAATTTTAATTTAAAATATGTTTTATTAGAACTATGCAACATTTCCAAGGGGAAAATCATGCTCTCAGAACACGCATGGACATATAGCACTTGTCTGCAGCTTCTTAAATCAACTGGTCTTTTCCCTCGCAGCAGCTATAGAGGGCAACTGTCCATACTGGGAAAAGATGCAGTTGCTTTAAAGAGCTAAGAATGACTGCCTCTATGCACTTTCAAGCACCTTTTTCTCTTTGAAAAGCACTATACGGCCTAATATTTATCACTCTAATCAGGTTGGTTTGCATGTCAAGGTGACTGTAAAAATTAACAGAATGATACTGATAGAAGGATGCTAATATGGCATTTTCCCACTTGCATGTTATATAGAATATAATGTTTGTTCTAGAATGTTATAGAACACTTCTTACCAGGAGTGGAAGATAGCAGAAAAGCTGCTCACTCCTGCTATAGATGTTTTCACAAAAATGCATTTTCTAAAACACAGATAAAATGTTGTGGTGGGCAAAACACATTCCCATACCAAATGATTTAAAAACAACTAATGATAAACCTAGTTCAAGCTATACTTGAAAAGGCCCTGATAGGAACTCACCTCACCTCTGCATAGAATGGCACCCACACCAGGCTTCTGAAGTTAATCTCAGAACATTCAGAAGGAAGCAGATACTGTGGTCCCAAGTCATAAGGCGCATCATAAATTAACACGATCACCTTAAAGTGGGATCAAAAATTTGGAGCCAGTGAAGATTCTAACAACTGGTGGCATATGCTCTTACCCAGTTCCGGTCAATACTCTTGTTGCAGTATTTTGTACAAACTGAAATTTCCAGACAGTCTTCAAGGGTACTTCTGTTTACTGCAGATTGCAATAATCTAAAACAACCAGGCCATAGCAACTCTCTCTCTATTTATGTGAAGTTGTAACTGGTGTGTAGCCTAAATTGGTAAAAGGTGCTTTTTGCTACAGATGACATGCTTTAAATGTCAATGACTCATAGCTACAAATCTGAACCTTCCTCTTCTGAAATAAGTTGAAGAAACTCACCTGGACAGATAACCCATTTGCTAACAGCATCTGTATCTTACCCAGAATGACCTTAAATTTCTTGGCTCTCATCCAATCCATCACAGTGACCAAGGCATTGAACAGTATTTTTACTGATTCTCCCAGACCCGGTAAAAAGGTTACAGTTGCATGCTGTCAGCATACTGATAACATTTGACTCTAAATCTCTGAATGGGCTTCATATAGATGTCAAAGGAATAATGAATAATAAAATGGAACATCACAGAATTCCACACCACAAACACCATGACTTCAGCAAGAATCCCCCAGTACCACCTTCTGGAAATGATGATCCAGGTGTCAGCAGAACCACCAAAAACCTGCTTCACTTACACTTAGTTCAAATAATTTTTCCAGAGAGATCATGATGAATGATATCAAAAGCTGCTGAAAGGTCCACCTCAATCAGCAAGTTAGCACACCCCATCTCTCTTTTGCAAAGATCGTTCCACAGTACAACCAAGCCAGTTTCAGTGCCAAACCCAGACTAAAATCTAATTGAAAATTATACAGAACATCTGTTTTATCCTACAATGATTGGATGTGATCAGCTATCACTTACTTGAGTGCCTTGCCCAGAAAGCAATATTCTCCACAGGCCTATAAAAAGACAAGAAATAGCCTTCTGGATCAGATCAAGGCCCATTTTAGTTCAGCATTTTGTTTCTCAGTGGCCAACCAGATGATTCTCAGTGCTCACCAACAGGAGACAGAGATATATTCCTCTCCTATCACTGGTTCCATGCAACTAGTATCAAGAGACATACTACCTTCCCCCCTCAGAAATAATACTGATAAATGGTTTTTGATAAATCTGTCCTTCATGAATTTATCTTACCTGCTTTTAAAATCATCAAACTTAGAGCCATTACCACATCTTGCACTAATGAATTCCAAGGATAATTATGTGGTGCATGAAGGAGTGCTTTCTTTAGTCTGTTCTAAATCTCCTTCCAAATAGCTTCATTGGATGACAAGATTAGCATCACGTACAAACTTGGCTAGCTCACTACCTATCAACGTTAACTTTATGAAAATGTTTAAAATCACCACTCCTGACACAGATTTTCTAAGGACTCAACTTCTTAATCTCTCAATGAATAATATTTTTTGAAAATCCAAGTTTACAGTATCATCTGCAGATCTCAAATTGTTGATTTTGACCAACTATCATCTTTTCTAATTCTACCATTCTTATAATAGATTCACTGGAGAGGTTATACAAGTATGGAAAGATATGTATCCTTGACTCACTCCGTTTCCTATTCTAAACTACTCTGTTTCTCCAAACAGTAATTGTTCTTAGAGTAGCTTCTTGTTCCCTGTAGATTCCTCAAAAGAATAATATGGTGTTCTCTTTGCCCATTAATCTTAGTATAGTCCACACTGTGGCATCATCTACACAATCAAATGCCTTGCTATCCCAGGTATCTTCAGGCCTGTCCTCCATGTTGAACCAGCACAACATTTTGACATTTTCCCAAGTTAAGTTTTCCTCACATATGTGAGATGAGAGGAGTGGGGGTCTACACTAAAGTTAGCATCATTCTAGAAGGCCGTCAGAGCTTTCCTGTACGGGAGTGTAATTACTGTCCCTACGTATGCAGGAACCACTGGGCCTCATGATGTTAGATGACCAGCCTTCCAGGGAAGATAAAGGAATTAATAATCTCCATGGTGACCATGAACGTGTTCCAGGTAATCTCTGGCCTGACACATGCAGACATATACACGCTGCACATCATCTTCCTTCCTCCCTCCCTTCCCCCCCCCCACTTGTATGGCTGCCCATCTTAAACATAACTCTAGGCAGCTCACAACAATAAAACCAATACCTATAAAATCATAAACCATAAAAACAAAAAACAAAAACCTGGCACCTCGATCATCCCCTTTCCCCTTGGGATGCCCCACAACCAGCTCCAGATATCCTCAGTCTATCCCAGTGCCTGGGTAAAATCACAGGTCTTAAAGGCCTTCCAAAAGGCTAAAAGGGTGGGAGGCTTGCCAAATCACCCAGGGGAGGGTGTTCCATGAGATAGGGGCGGCTACAGAAAAGGTACACTTCCAAGGTCCCACTAGATGGCACGATTTCACGGAAGGGACCTAGAATGTGCCTACCCTACCCGATCTGTTAGGATGGGAAGATACTCTCAGGGAGAAGTGGTCCCGCAAATAACTTGGTCCCATGCCATGTAGGACTTTAAAGGTGATATCCAGCACCTTGAATTGCACCCAGAAGGAAACTGGCAGCCAGTGCAGCTTGCACAACAGAGGTGTAATGGGGGTGAACCTAGGGATACCCAATACTGCACGCCCCGCTGCATTTTGGACCAGTTGTAGCTTCTGAGTGGTCTTCAAGGGCAGCCCCATGTAAAGCACATTGCAGTAATCCAAACAGGAAGTGACTAAGGCTTGAGTGACCATGAGCAAAGCCTCCTGGTCCAGGAAATGGAACAACTGGCGCACAAGACAAATCTGTGCAAAGGCCCCCCTAGCCATAGCTGCCACCTGCTCCTTGAGCAGGAGCCATTAGTCCAGGAGGACCCCCAAATTGCGCACCAGCTCAGTCTGGGGAAGTGCATCCCCATCCAGAGTCAAAAATGACAAATCCCCAGACCCTGGGGGACCAAAAATCCAAAGCCATTCCATCTTGCCAGGATGAGTCAAAGTCAGTTTCTCCCTATCCAGACCCTCACAGCCTCCCGGCACCCTGCGCTGCAGGGGCCTAGGACTCAACCTCTCCCCCCCACAACACCGACTGGAGAAAGGAGAACCACCCCAAAACAGCGCCTTCCACTCCCAACCCCTGAAGCCAGTCCAAAAGGACACCATGGGCAATGGTATCAAAAGCTGCTGAAAGATCCAGGAGAGCCAGGACGGTTGCACACCCCCATCCTGAGCCCTCCAAAGGTTATCAGCAAGCACAGTCAATGCCATCTCAGTGCTGTACCCCAGCCTGAACCCAGACTGAAAAGGGTCCAGGTAATCCACTTCATCCAGGGTCCTCTGCATTGAGCACTTATTTAGGCTTAGACTCTGGGATAGGGTACATTCCAGCATGACCTGTGTGAGCTCAAGTCCCTCCTGGCTCCTGCATGCAGCCAAGGGTATATGATGGCCTGGATCCAGGACTGTCAATACTTCACTTCAGAGGGTATGTTGCCCATAGCCTTAAGGAGGTTATGATATACTTGTTCAATAATATGTCTTCCCTGTATCCAGCAGATTTTGATAACTATTTCCCAGTCTCCAATCTTTCCCTTGTAGGGGAGGCTTTAGGGAAGGTTGCTGAGCAAATTATGGGGATCTGCAAAGTGCCCGGGGGTAAGTAGATTATCTGGGCCCTTTTTAGTCAGGATTCAGGCCTGAATATGGGACTGAAATGGCATTGGCATATAACCTTTGTCTGGGCCTGAGTGGGATTAATGCACTTCTCCTAATCCTACTAGATCTTTCAGTAGCCTTTGTTACCATTAGCCACAGTCCCCTTTGGGACTGCCTGCAAGGGCTGGGAATCAGAGATGCTGTTTTGCAGCAGTTCTGCTCCTTTTTGAGCAGATGTTCTAGTTGGTGATTATGGGGAAAGAGAGAGTGGCCCTATACAAGGTGTTGCAAAGTCTGGTTCTCTCCTCCAGGCTATTTAGCATGTACATGAAGCTGCTGGGAAAGGTCACCTGGCAGTTCAGGGCAAGGCACCATCATCATCAATATACTGACATCATTCAATTATATTTGTTACCCTGGGCCTGGCTAGAGATACTATGAAGACCTCCCCCCAACCCAGATTCGAATGCCCCCACCACTGATGTTTCAAAGGGCCCTGAAGACTTGACTTTTCACCCAGGCCTTTGATGAGGGTGATCCCTTTTTTCTTTTTCTTTGTTCCTATCCAGTTTTGTCATTTCTACCATCTTTATTATTCTTTTTGTATGTTGATGTTTCCTTGTTTTTAAATATTTTTAATAATTTGTAAAGCACCCAGAGTCGCTGGGAGCCAGGCAGCAGATAAATTCAATAAATCATTGTTTTTGTTGTTTCTCTTTGACTCACGGTTACTGCTGGAGAGACAGGTAGGTCCATGGGTTGGTGATCCTTTGCCCAACTTTGGTAGTGTGCTAGTTGCAGCCCTTGTCTGGAGCAGAAGGTCCTAGCTACAGCAATTCATGCTCCCCTTACCACTTGTCTGAACTACTGATACACTTCACATGGGGTTGCCTTCCAATTGCAAGTACTTCAGAATGCAATGCTGCTAGGTAATTAACACTATGACCATATTATACCAACTTTGTGGGCCCTGCACTGGCTGTCAATAGATTTCCAGGTGTACTTCAAAGTGCTGGTTTTAATCTTTAAAGCTCTTTGTGGTTTGGCACATAGGTACCTTCAAGATCACCTCCTCCAACTAGATACAACCTGTCCAAGGCATCCCTCTTGGGAAAAACTACTGGAGTACCCAACCCCATTTCCAGAAAATGAGGATCAAGGTCCAGAGGCACTGTTTCTCCATAATGGTCCCAGCCTTCTAGAATGGTCTTCTCTGGAGGTGAGACTAGCTCTATCAATAACAGCCTTACAGAAGCTAATTAAAACCAAATTATTCTGAATAATTGGGGTATTAACAGGACTTCATGTTTTATGTGATTTATATTATTTGATTAATTTATTTGTAGTTTATCATGAGCATTGTAATTGTTGAACCTTATAACAACTGTTAGAAGTTGCAAGTTGTGGTGGTCTATACGTTTAATAAAGTACAAGGAGAATGTCTATTTATGCAGTCACTAAGAGTTAATAGGAACTTGATGACAGATAACCAATCAAAATATATAGTTAATAGGATCACTTCCATCCATATGCCTGATGACACTCTTAATAAAACTCCAGAAGATTAGTGAAGTAAGATTTAGCTTTGCAGAATCCATGATAATTTTCCTTCAGAAAGTCTTGTCTCCTTATGCACTCCTAGGGCTGTGCAGTGCTTCAGATTCAAAGACCAAAATCAAAGCAAACAAACACAAAATTCCAAGTGCATGGTGGCATTCATGCAGCATCTGTCTGCAACTCCTGTGTCTACAATGTATAGCCCTAATCATAATTTTTTCTTTGATTACTATTTCTATTAATTTGGCCTGTGCAAGACATTAAGCTAATTGGCTTAATTTACTGGATCTCCTCTGGGTCCCTTTTTAAAAACTGGTATCTAACTTACTATCTTCCGTTCTTCTGTCACAGCACCTAATTTCAGCAACATTGTATATTTTTGCTAGGAAATAAGCAATTTCACATTTGAACTCTTTTAAAAGTCTTGGCGGATGCCCTCAGGACCTGGTGATTTCTTGTCGTGTAATCTCTCAATATATCCTAGAATAATTGTTATCTCCATTTACTTCCATTGTTTCAATCCCCTACCAGAGAAATCAAAATAGGATCTGTTATACATACCCTGTAATGTAGACAAGTGCAAATAATTCATTCAATTTGTCTTCAATTTTCATATACCCCTTGAGAATTCCTACAGTTGTCCACATCTTCGGGCTCTAGTGATTTTTTTCAGGAGTAGTCTAAGTTTAAAGCCAGTTTGGTGTCATGGTTAAGGCCCCAGGCTAGAAACTGGGAGACCATGAGTTCTAGTCCCACCATAGGCATGAAGCAAGCTGGGTGACCTTGGGCCAGTCACTCTCTCTCACTCTAAGAAGAAGGCAATGGCAAGCCACTTCTGAAATATTGCCAAGAAAACAGCAGGGACTAGTCCAGGCAGTCACCAGGAGTCAACACTGACTTGAAAGCACCAAAAAAAAAAAAAAAGCCTTTAATGAGGCTAGAACTACTCCTTAACATAAGAAACAGATGTGCCTGAATGGTTCTATCCTGCAAGAAGTAATAAGGCATAAGAACAAGAGTTGAGTAATGATATAGCTGCCAAATTATCACATCCTCAGGCCATAGGAACTTAGTCATCAAAAGAGTCTGAAAATCAGAATCTTGAATACCTCTCTGCAGACTGAATTACTAAATATGATAGGCCTACTCCACAAACCATCTAGACAACATATCACAGAGAGTTACCAAGGGGTCTTATAACAGGCCATATCTTAGAAGGTCCCAAACCACTTGGAAAAGTTCCCCTGGGCAATACTGATAGTGGAGAAATAAAGCTGCTTCTTTGCTCTTTACTGCCACATTGAAGACTCAAGAATGAGTACTTACTAGCAGATGCTAAACTGCTTCTCAAGGATCTCTACAGTCTACCACCAAACTAGTAATTTCTCCCATTCCATGTTCAGAAATGTGAGCAGGTGAGTAAGAATCATCCCAAGAGTTACACTGGCTTTTAAGAATTATTGAGAGAAAATATTCAAATTTTCTGAAGTACAAGTGATACACATACAGTTCAAATAGGCAGTACATGTATTGACTCTTGCCCCAAACAATACCTCTACTAAACTTGATTTGACTCAAGCTAGGGATGGACAAACATCTGTTTTTGTTTTCTGTAACATTCATATACTGTACAGTGTTATGCAAAAATTTAGGTACCCCAGCCCATATGTATGCTTCAATGAATTCCAAAATGAGCTCAAGCTGACCCAACTGCTATAGGGTACAAAGTTAAGCATGACATCTTTCTGCAAATTTGAAAGTATATTTACTATTTTTGTGCAGTTGCTTACAGATTCATTTAAAAAAAAAAAAAGACTAGGACAGGCATAAAGTTTGGGCACCCTCTCTGTAAACCCTCCTTGGGCGTAAATAACAGCTATGAAACATTTGTCACTTCCTAAGTGTCTTTCTGTTCTTGGTTTTGACATTGTTTCACTCTTTACTGCAGAACTCTTCTAGTTCTGAAATATTGTTAATATCTCTTGAACATACTACATGTTTGAGACTACCCCTTATATTTTCAATAATATTCCAGCCTGAGGACTGTAAAGGCCATTCCAAAGTCCTTATCTTTTTATTTCTCTGTACTGTAAGCACCTCATCATTAGTAGTATGCTTTGCACCAGCCTCTTACTGAACTGTCCAACCTCGTTTCAGTTTCAATGCCTTCACTAACTGTGGGATGTTAGCTTCTAAGATATAGTAATACTTAGTTGAACCAGTTCTTTCCACCAACACAATATTTCCAATTTGACCAGGGATACTTAACCTTTCGCTCAAGCTGTTTTTTGGAACACAATTTCACTCAATTCCATTTTGCATTTTATGTCTAAAAACAGTTTCCTTTTGTACAAACTTCTTCCACATTGTATTTTTATTTTAATATGCTCATGAAAATAGATATCATCCAAATTTTGTCCACATCTTTACATATATGATACATAATAAACTGAAATATTTTTATGTTATTGTGCTTAACAGGAATTTACAACATAAAGGAAAAAAGAGCTGTAAAAACACTGGTTCTGCCCTTTTTTCTGTTTAAGTTTCTCCTGTTGACTGTCTGCTCTAAAACTCTGGCACATTTGAACAGGAATAGGATATGGAGTTCACAAGAAAGCATAAATGCAAATACAAATATATGTCTAGGTATCAAGTCTATCACTATACCTTTTATCACTTTATCAGCAGTGATAAAAGACATGTGAACTTGCGTGGCATCCTGTTTACTATATCTTTACAATGCCATAATCCAGACAATCTTAAACTTACTGAAGAGACTGGAATCTCCTAAAACACAACTGCTTTTAGCATGATTATCACTGCCATTGTTTGAGAAAAATAACACTTCAGATGCTTTAACAATAACAATCAATTGAACAAGGTATGGGGGCTTTTTCGATACAGCAAATATCAATAGAACATCATTAATTTATAATAAAAAACCAACACGTCTATGGGAGAACGCAGGTTTAGATACATGTCCAGCATTCTAGACACTTAAACTATTTGTTTATTTTATTATGGTCAGAGCTGTGTGTATGTATTTTCAAACAGTGACACAGTAATACTGTAAACAGTAAAACCATTGCTGACATTGGAAAACTATCATCTTAGTCCACTGAAACAGCAGTCAACCATTCCGGATAGGAACAAGGTTAAGCCTATTGGCTTTGATGGCAGCTGGAATAGGAAATGATTTAGTGACTTTCTCAGAGGTTTCAGTGGAAATGTCTTTCAGTAGAAACTGTGCAGACTCTGACAACAAAGACTGCACTGAAGATACAGTGGTACCTCGGGTTACGAACGCCCCTCCTTATGAATTTTTCGAGAAACGACCAGCTCCAGCCCCAAAAATTTACCTCGACATGCGAACTCCACCTCGAGCTACGAACTGGATCCGCGGCCATTTGCCCTGCTGCCACGCGGTCGCGGCTTCCTGTGGGCGAGATCGCGGTAGCAAGGAGACGTTCGGTGAGGCTTGTGGTATGTTTTGGGGGAAATTTGCCTTGTGGTGCGACCAAATTCGGAGGGCGGATTAGCCGTATTTACATTGAACCTTATGGGGAAATTTGCCTCGTGGTGCGACCAAATTCGGAGGGCGGAACGGATTAACCGTATTCACATTGAACCCTATGGGAAAATTTACCTCGCATTGCGACCAACTCGAGTTGTGATCAGAGTCACGGAACGGATTAAGTTCGTAACCCGAGGTACCACTGTATTACCTATTTGGGTAATTAAATGTTTGCAAGAAAACCACCAAGCTCAGAGAACCCCAAGGACCCCAACAAAGACTGGATATAGCAATGTGGATCACCTGCTGTGTTATACTGGGCAGTGCATAGGCCACAGGCCATAAGTTATTATTTCGGTGGCTACATCTAAGCATATGCAATAGCATCTGGCTAGGGAATATTAAGCTACCACTCCACCAGCTTTGAAGGTGGGCCACTGAATCTTACTAGCATAAATGCCTTTCTGTTTGAAGGAGAAACCATCTTAAATATCAATTTATTGTGTATTTCCTTCAAGAAGAATGATCCTGATGTTAACAGAATGAGAATGAATCTAACTTTGTAACACTAATGCAATCCCACAATATACATTAACTATTATTTATAAGGTAGACATATACTGTATAATTACATATAATAGTGAATTATCTGTTTAAAGACTTTCCACTATTAGCATAATTATGGACCTAAGATGCTATCGAAAGATGTTACTGCATGTCACACTCAGGTTCCTACTTAACAATTTCTTCCCTACGCTAGTGAATGCAGTGGTTGGCTTTGTTCACCTGCACTGAAGAAAAATCTGTAAAAAAATCCATAATGCAAAATGTACCTATTGTAGAACATTTGTAATATGCTAATTAGGCTTGATTAGCATAACTGAACCAACATCAATGATACAGTAATGAAATCTCATCACTCATTTCCTCACCCTATCAGCTTACATCTAGGTAATTACACAAGATGACTAGATGTGATCATACATTGTTTGGCAATGAAAATTTGCCTTTTCCATTGCTCCCATAGCGTTTCACCCTTTGCCTTCCTCTACACCTACTACTTCACTAGAATATTGCAGCTCTGTGGTGCTTTCTTCCAAATCATAGCACTACACACTCTACCTTCTGAGATTTTAGAAGCCAGAATACTCTTTCATCATACCCTTTCAGTATACCACTCTACAAAAAGCCTATACAGAATTTCTTAACTACAGGAGGAATTCAAAAACAAATACAATTTGCACACAGAAGTATTTAAAACAATATACTCATCATTAAAATAGAATGGATTAAATGAAAAAAGACAAGAGTTTTCAAACTTTGCTGTGCTAAAGTTTGTGATACCTGTCCTCCAAGAGGGGAAAAAAACCAATGATTTCTTTTGGCAAATAATAGATTGGTTTGGGCAAGAAAGATATTTACTTTTAATAGTTGGATTTTAATCTATATCAAATAAAACAATGATAGAACCTTGCAACATTTTAATCAGAAATCAATAAAGAATTTAATTCAAAGCCACTGTTTTTATATTTATTTTATATTTTATTTATTTTATATATCAAATTTGTCACCACCCATCTCATTGAAACAACTCTGGGCGGTTTACAGCAGAGATAAAATCAATTAAAATACAATATAAAACAATATTAATAATAAATAAATTCCAAGAATGATGGAAAATTGGTGAATAACTCGGAGCATCATCGGGGCACTACCCACCCCCAGGGATGATTAGAATGCCTATTGCCCCATGCAAGCTGGCAGAGCCAGGTCTTTAATCCTTTCTGGAAAGCCGGGAGGGTAGTGGCCTGCCACACCTCTGGGGGGAGAATGTTCCCAAGGGCGGGGGCAATGGCAGAGAAGACTCGACTCCTGCCAACATTCTCTCACTGATGGGGTCCGCAACATGCCCTCTCTGCCGACCACATGGGACAGGTTGATGTAATGGGGGTGATACGGTCCCTCAGGTGACCTGGACCCATGCCATGTAGGGCTTTAAATGTAATAACCAACACCTTGAATTGGACCCGGAAGCAAACTGGCACCCAATGCAGCTCCCGCAGCAAAGGTGTTATACGTGCCATCCTTGGGGCACCTAATATTATCCATGCAGCCATGTTTTGAACCAGCTATAACTTCTGGATATACTTCAAGCGTAGCCCCAAGTAGAGGACATTGCAACAGTCTAGCCAAGAGATGACCAGGGCATGAGTGACTGACCTTTTAATGAAAAGGCTGAGCTTGTTTAGTTTTGCATAATTCTTATGCAATTCTGTATTTTATTTTTCAGAATCATTCTTATTTCTCATTTCACATTTATTCTGGATTGGTATCTGCTCTTTAGAGCAGCAACTGTAGAAAATTCTGACTTTGTTGTGGTTTATCCAGGCAAAGCAGGAACAAATATTGACAGTGATCTACCCTAGGTGAGCATACAATCAAAGCTGGAGCTCTGGAAGAACTCACTCTAGGCTTTGCTTGGACAAGTCAGCTGCCGGTTTGCCAAATAGAGCAGGAGCAAGTTCTGACAGTGATCTTGCTTGTCAGAACTCACTCCTGCTCACTTTAAGTGGACAAAATGGCTGTTGATGTATTCAGGTAGAGCAGAAGCAAGCTCTGATAGCAATCCTGTTTTGTGTGTGCAAACCCAAAATAATGTGTGCCCTCCGCTCAAATTTGCTTTCAAATTCCAGTGGGAAATATCCATTTGAAAATCTTTGGATAAGAGAGCCTTCCTAAATGTTATGTATATACCTAAAATATGAGACAACTTTGCAACATCCATTCAGATTTACTAATTCATTTTGAAACTCAGTCTACGGAAAAATATTCAGAAAGAGAAATTATATTTTTATAAGTTTTCAGTTTTCCCATAAAACCACAAAAAGGCATAGGAATCATCTGTCACTTTTTAAAATTAGTTTGTTAAATTTTAAAATAGAAACAGTAAAAACTAACAAAAATTATAATATTATTGTTAAGAAAATTAAGAAAAAGAAAGGAAAATTAGAAAAAAAGAATGACCAAGGTCAAAAGTGCAAAAACAAAGAAACAAATAAAAAGAAAGATAAAGAAAAAGAATTGACTCCGACCCTCCCCACAACAGATATAAGTAACAGCATACATCAATCTCTTGCTCTAAGTTTACAACATAACTTTCATTATTACTATAAACCCATATTATTTCTAATAATCAAATCCATACAACCTAACTTCATTTTTTTCTGTTTCCTGCAGAAAGTCCCAAAAAACCTTTCAATTAACATTAAAATTGCACAATGCCTTTTCTCAAATCAAACATCAATTTCACCATCTCAGCCAACTCCATCAACTTCACCATCCATTCTTCCCTTGTGGGTAATATCATATCCTTCCACCTTTGTACATAAAAACCTTACTGCTGTTATCACATATAAGAACAAAATTCCATAAATTTAATAACAAATGTATTTTAACCTTAGTCAAAAATAAATTCATTTTATAATCCACCTTATCATTTTCTCTAAAAAAAAAAAAAAAAAGCAACTGAAATCTCTCCCCCTTCATCCACGGATCCTTAAAACCTTGTCATTCAATCCTGGTCACCAAAAAAAATCATCAGAAAAATCCCATTAGTAATTACCAAAAACCTCAACATATATATTAATCATAATCAAATAAGTTCACTTCGTAAACCTTCTGTTTACTTTTTAAAGTTTAAAAGCTTAAACTTTAATCCTTTCAAATAATGTCCCACAAGTTGATTCCCTCATTCTCTCCTTGTCTTTTCCCAGAAACAGGCCCAGTAATTTCTCTTTGTCTCTTCCCAGGAACAGCCTCACCAATTCCACACATTCCTTTTGCAAATCCAAGATAAAAAGTATTTCCAAGTCATTCTTCTTTTCCATTATTTATATGTCCCCTTTGATCGTTGTAGCATCAGGTGGTTTCATTTGTAAATCCATTCTGGCATCTTTTTCCATATCACTCTTATCCTCTGACATTTTTAAATCCATTTTCGAATCCACAGCATCTTTGTTCATGCTGTCTTCATAATCCAGCATTTTTTTAAACTCCAAATCCACATTCAAATCAATCTCCACCTCCATTTCAAAATTAGCCATCTTATCCAATCTTTCCTCTATCACTTTTTCAAGGGACTTGAATTTAGCACCTAATTCATCAAACACTGATTGGAGTAAACTTAAAGAAGCTGTTTTATCTTCTATTGGCTGCTCCAAAGGGCCTCTTCTAGCCATTTCCCCCCCACAGCAAGCAACCGTAGGTATTGTATAAGTGAAAGTAAGCAGACAGTTCACGCCCCCTGGTGCCTTTCACACTGTAATTACAGGCAGGCACCAGCAAAAAATATACAAAGGGCTCAAATTACTATCTGTTTTGAAGATCCAGCCAATCAACAAGCATATCACAAAAAAACAAAAAATTTCCCCATAGAATAATCAAATCCAATTCATACAGATGGAGTTTTGTAAAATTAAACTTTTAACAAATAAATCTCCCCCTTTCACCATAAGAAACTTTTATATTTTTTGTATTCTCATCTTCCAGCTTTTTGCAAATCGCTCAAATACAATAAAACTCTAATTCTTATAGTCCCAGAAATAATGAAAAAACACCAAGAGAATTACTTATCTGTTACAAAGAAAAGTCTCTTACGTTGCAAAATAATTATATTCCAAGGCAATTTAGAAATGGGGTTTGGACAGCTCTAGTGTCCATATTTAGGCTGCACCACAGCTGTGAACGAAGATGGATCCCCTGTCTCCCGGCCACTCGCTTGCAAGCCATTCACAGAAGCTTCCGTTTCTGCATTCCATTAGTTTACGAGGAACGGCTGTCCCAGAGACCGAATGGGTTGATTTCTCACTTCCTCCTTAATCTGGAGCAAGTTGGGCAGCTTAATCTGGAGCAAGTTGCTACCAGCCACCAATCCAGCTGCAGTGCTATCTCCCCTCTCACAGAGACAACTAAGCCACCACTGTCCCCACCAGAAGCCAATGGGATAATCAGCCACATTTGATCCATAAATCATTTATTTTTCTTTGACCTAAAGAATACATGCATACCTACCACCGTATTCACTTTCAAGGAAAGAATATTAGTGCAGAAAAATCATAAGTAGTAATAAGCAAAAGAAAGTAAAGGCAGGAGGTAAGAGAAAAGAAAATGAAATTGATTAAATCTAGTTTACACCAGGATTCACTAAACTTTCTTCATACCTTTCCATCCTGGAAGCCAACCTTGTCTCTATCACATCTGTACACCAAATCATGCATTTCCTTTTGTTCTTTAAAATGTTCATCCCTCTTTTTGAAGACCTGCTGCTCTCTAATAATGATAAAACTCCAAAACTAAATACAAAGAGAATATACAAAATAAATTTACAGTTTGGGGGCAGTTACATTAGATAAACTGGATGTTCCATAAAATGCAAAATTAAAGAATATGAAATGAGCATTAGGCTTTGAAAATCAGATCAGTCAGCATCGGATGAACATTGATCATAAATACTAAATCACAGACACAGTTGGTGAACATCAACTTCCAGCACAACGCCAGAGATGGTTTACTAGAATGATTAGAGAGGCAACAAAAATGTATAAACATCCAAATAAACAGGGAGAAAGGTTATTCACTATTATCTACATGGCAGTTAGAAACTGATTGTGGAGATTCCATTCCACTGAACACTGAGAATATTATAAGGATATGACATCTCCTATCAAGTTCAGTTTCAGATCTGTTCTGAAGAAGCGTAGCTAGTAAAACACAACATATATTCACTATCTCAGATTACCCAGGAGTCATTTCATCAATAAATAGCTGTAAAAACCTAACCCTACGGTTTTTGCATTATTCTTCTTACTTTTTTCCTTTGCTTAAGAGAATAATGCATTCTTCTGATTGTAAGATACAGATGCAGTTTTCATGCAGGTTAAACAAGCTACTCCATCATTCCATAAGTAAACCATTTCCATATTTTAACATTTCTCCAGTTACACCTCTACAACTGCAGCCTTACTATTTAATATTCTACCAACATTTATAACTTCCTTTTCATTGGACAACAACATTCATAGCATTCAATTCCACTCTTCAACATATCGTTATCCTTCCCCTACAAATCTCTAAAATATTATTTTTAGGATTACCTTGCCTCAGTCATCCCAAATAAATTCAACACTCTACTGGATGCTCTCTTTTAATCTCGCCATTCTGCTCTCTTTGACTACATTCTGTACAACCATTTTTTCTACATAACAAGTCATACAAAATCTTTTGTCCTTACTTTTGCAGACATGATTCTTACATGCATTGTTTTCTTCTCCCCAGCCTCTGTCACTTCACCATTCTGCTAAGCACTGGTTTCCATACTTTCCATTAGCATAACTCTGGTTTCTTTCATTTTTTTCCTTTTCTTCCATGTCCATTTCCAGGACCCATCTCCAAGATCCAATTCTGACACTACCAACAGCTCTATGCCACATTTATAACTTCTCATCATCTCCCTATTCTTTACTAATTCTTTCAAGCTTTCATTACAAACCTTCAGATCAATCATGCTTTTAGAATAATTCCTTTGTAATGTGTATACATGAACAGAGTTATGTTTAACCATATATTTGAAAAAGGACTTTTTTGTAAACAGGAAATACTTACTTGAGTTAAGGAGACAGCAACAGGTTAATGCCTCCTTAACACAATATTTTCCTCAGACTGTGGGACTGTGTGGCTACTGTGCAAATCCAGGAAAAGGAGTCATCAACAGGTACAACACTTTTCCAACTGCACATCTCTAGATTACCATGGCTTTCACAAAATATCTTGTTTTAGTAAAATCCAAAAGTAGGCTAGTTACTTGCCTAAGCTTACTTATGCTCTAACAGTAAAGACACAATATGGTTAATTTTGGAACATTTTGGCCAATATTCCACAAACAAAAAAATATAACCTGCCTCCCAACGTTTATAATGTTGTATAATATATAACATATATATTATGAATGCTGTATCTAGGATTTGACAGATTAAGTAGATGGAATTGAGAGATACACCATCTTTCAGCAAGGGAAAAAAGTTATCAGTTGACGAATATTCTGGAAAATCTAGGAATATGTAACTCATTTATCTGGTGAAAATTAAACAATGTAAGCAGAAAAGTAATCCAAGACAATTCTGTTCTCTTTGCTAGAGAATATTTAAAATGTCTTAAAATACATGACCGGTGATCTGATTAAATGCAGTTCTATTCCTTTTAAACTGTAAGAATAAAATTATTTTATTCTATATAGTGTTTTATAAACCTACTGAAAAGTTGTTTTATGTCTGTATGTCTATCCATTTATTCATCCATCCACTTGTTCTTTTTCTCTCTAAATTTCTACTATACCTTCTTCAGCCATACTGAACCAATTTGGGAAACTAAAGGCCCTCAGACTTTGTCCGAACCATAATTCTTACCAATTCTATTCTTAGTATTACTGGTTAAGATCCTATAGATACATAATTCAGCAACAGCTATAGGGGTACAGATTTCTATCTCTTCTGAATATGATGCACAACGTCACAGTCAGTTACTAACATCATCAGCGAGCTCTCAGGAAAGACTGGCATTTCCCTATGAAGATAATAGTGAACAGATGGCAGCAGCTAGACTCAATCACTTTATTATGATCTAGATCAGTGTTTTTCAACTTTGGCAACTTTAATATGTGTACAGGTAGTCCTTGACTTACGATGGTAATTGGGACCGGAATTTCCATCGCTAAGTGATATGGTCATAAAGCACAACATCACGTGACCACATTGCTTAGTGACGGCAATCCCAGTACTCCCCATTCCCATCGTTAACTGAATTCCACCAGTTGTTAGCCAAAGACCCAGCTAATCCAAGCCATTCCAGGCTTGGTCCCTCCCAGCCCTGACCCTCAGTAAGGTAAGGGATTGCTTCCTCTTCAATTCCCCCCACCCGCCTAACTAAGCCCCCCCGCCTAACTAACCACCCCCCCATCTCTGCCCTTTTGGCTGCTCTGCACCCTGTCTTCTGAGGCAGTAAGCAGCCCCAGAACCGCACAGCTCTAGGGCTGCTTGCTACACTGCGGCTTAGGGGCTTCTTGGCGCACTATAGCTCTAGGGCTACAAGAAGCTGCAGCTGCCCCTGGAAGCCTCAGCAGCCCCAGCCCAGCCCAGCAGCATAGCGCAAAGCTGCCGCACTTTGAGAAGCCCCAGCAGTGTGGCACAAAGCCAGGAAGCCCCAACAACACAGCACAAAGCCGCAGCACCCAGGGAAGTCCCAGCAGCACAGCGTAAAGCTGAGAAGCCCCAGCAGTGCAGCACAAAGCCGCAGTGCCCTGGGAAGCTGCAGCCCCCCCAGCCGCAGTCGCTTTCACTACCCTGCACTCCAAGGCCCCTGCTGCCCTGCACTCCACCGTCTCAGCTGACGTTTGCCATCTTCTTGCTCCCACTGCTGACGAGGCATGTCCGCCCTGGGCCTCCATGAGACAGCTGTTGGCCATGCGAGACCATCTTGTGAGAAAACTGCCATGCGTGACCTTAGGAAGCAAGCCTCATGTGGCTAGCAGCTGCCTCACAAAGGCCCAGGCTGGGCATGCTTGGTCAGCAGTGGGAGCAAGAAGATGGCAAAGGTCAGCTAGGGCAGCAGGGGCTGTGGAGTGCAGGGGGCCAAAAGGGCACAGATGGGGGGAGATAGGCAGGTGGGGAGAGTTGAAGCGCCCCTGCAGTCGTAAGTGTGGGTGGGCTGCCAAGTGCCTGAATTTTGATCACATGACTATGGGGGTGTTACAATGGCCATAACTTCAGGGACCAGTCGTAAGCCGCTTTGTTCAGCGCCACTATAACTTCAAATGGTCACTGAACAAATTGTCGTAAGTGGAGGACTATCTGTAGACTTCAACTGGCTGGAGAATTCTGGGAGTTGAAGCCCACACATGAAGTCCACACATGAGGTTGAAAAACACCAGATGCAGCCCCATTACAGTTTGAATAATGCAAATAACTTAAAATGGGGGGAGAACAAGATGGTGACATGCTAACAGCTCCTCTCAGAGGTTCTCTTTTCCTGAAATTACCACCAAAGAAAAGATCAAGAAATTGCCCTGGCAGAAACCAGCAACAGGCAGGAAAACAAAAAACAAATTAATGACATATGCAATTGCACTATGCTTGAAACCTCAGACTGGTAGGTCAAGTATTTTCTTGGGTCCTGGACTGAAAATGAGTGCCAGCAAAACTTAGAAATATGTTTGCAAAGGTTAAGCATTAACACAGAACAATTTATGTCTCTCTTAAACCCCTAATTACTTAATGTAGAGTTGGGAAACCATAGGAGATAGAAGAACCTAGCCAAGCTGAGTTGATCTTGAAAAGCTATGCAGGGCCAGACGAGGTTAGCAGTTGGACAAGAGACCATCAATTGTATTCCTAGTAGCTAGACTGCGATGTAAAAATGCTATTCACCCTGTACTGTCGTCAAGAATGCAACATGGTTGTGTTCACGTAGTCTCCAAGAATTGAACTTGATTCAGGGGAGACTTAACCTTTTACCTGATAACAGAATCTCATTCAGGAACTGAATCTGATTCCTCACCAATCCAAATGTTATGGGACAGAGCTTCAAAGGAAGCTTCTGCTTCCCATAAGCAGGAGTAATCAGTATCTCCTAGCCCTCTCCTGCATAGAAAAAGAGTAAATATTTAAAGTGAAAGGGGACTAAAGCTGTCTAATTCATTCTGAACAGAATATTTTTCTCAGTTACGTCATTCTTCACTACTCCTGCTTACAGAAATTAGAAGAAAAAAAGAGCAAGTAACAGCAGATCTGTACTTCTGCGCTTTTCTCAAGGTAAGCTTCAGCATCAACCACTCTTTGCCTTTTCTGCAAAACAAATCTATAAACAGATGAGGAATAGCCATGTCTGAGATGATACCGAAAAATACTTGCAAGCCTGGCTCACACTGCAGGGAAGTGGGCAGAGGATTCGTCTGAAGCCAAACCCCACCCTAATGTAAAGTGGCTGCTTCTTAAGTATTCAGAAATTTTGACTATCTAAAATTATTCAAACTGTCAACCAAAACCAGTCACTGGTTTTAATAAGCCACTACCTCATTAGAATTTCACTGGTTCCCAGTCTATTTCTGATATCAGCACAATGCCCTGATTACATACATAAAAGCCCTAAATTGTTTGGGACAGACCATTCAAAGTTCTACCTTGCAACTTGCCAGGCCTTAAAGATCCTCTGAAAAGATTCTTACTTGTATCCAATCAATTTCACAGGCATTTGACAGGGATGTGTGGAATAAAAGGAACACCCTTTCTTCAGTACTTTTATCTCTTTCCTTAATGCTTTTCCACTGCCATGTGAAGATTTTCTTGTTCAGACAGGATTTTGTCCTATTAAATTAATATATTTCCTCCTGCTGATTGAAGATATTATTTAATTTATTTAATTTCAAGGCTGCCTGTCAGAATCCTCACAATCAATCGCTTGGACTGCTAGTTTGCTTGCTTCGTTTCTGACATTACAGTGAAGGGGAGGAAGGGAGGGAAGGTTGGAAGGTTAACCGTTAGGCGCAGATGGACTATTATCTGGCTCTCAGGAATGTCCAAGGTTAAACCAGAGAGAATCTTCAACATGTGCAAGAGAGATTCAAAGACAGAAGGGGGGATGAAATGGGAGTGAGGTAAAACTAAGTTTTGGTGCGTGCGGGACTCAGCTCCAGCTAAGCTTCTAGAGCTGTTCACTACGTTCCAATAAATGAACTTTCCTTTGAACCTGCCTTGGTTTCAATGAGAGTTGCTTTCATTGGGAACTGAGTCGGTTCTTACACTGCCCGACTCCTTAACAACTCTGGGCTGCTTACAATTAAAAGCAATTAATTTTTTCTTTGGGTTTTAGCTGCTTTTTAACTGCTAATTTTATTTGCTCTCTATAATAATGGGTAAATAAAACATTAGAAAGAGGAAGTCTGACTAATTACAGCCTCATCTATTTGAATATGCTTATGCAGATGAATACCTTTCCAGGCATGCAGGAGAGGGCTGGGATTGATGGGGAAGGGAGCAATCTCTGCCACTCTACATCACCTTGGAGGACAGACTTGCAAGTTGCTCCACATGCCTGCAAATGCATTTCTTTCTGCAGCTGACAAGAGGAATTTAGGATCTGTGGGAGGGTTACATTTGGGAAAAGATGCCTCCTTTGAGGCTCTGTAAGACCAACGGATAGGACCATGCCAGCAGGCAGAGATTTTCCACGCCTACTACAGAGCATATCCAGGTTATTATGTTTGGTAGCAGCAAATCTGACAAGCAACAGCTCTGGATCCAAATAAATGATATACGAAACAACATAATTATAAAACACTAGACTTAGACATCCTATACCAGGACTTGGAAGCTTTATTTGGTACTAAGGGACCAAAAAGCCTACACATAGAAATGAACATGAGATTTGGATTCAGAGGCACTTGAGGGCTGGCTGAACAAGAAATATCTTTGCTACAGTTTGAACTGCATTTTGTATTGGCATTCCCCACCCACCCCTCTCCAGAAATTAAAATTAGTTAGCAACAAAAAATAATTCTGTATAAAAAAGCATAATACTTTTGCAGTAGGTATTACTTTTTCCTGCTGGCCAATTTGGCAATCAGCACATCTTCCTTTAAGACTATGAACCATCATTTTAAAAAAACGACCAAACAAAAATCACCAGTAGACCGCCAAATAGGTCTAAAATAGATATCTACACTGCAAAGTTGTTTTACAACTTTCTCATCCTCACATCTACTTCGAACATACAATACATATTAATAATGTATTGCAATGCAATGTTGTTAGAAGCAACATCCTTTCAGCCAGAATTTGTCCAAAGCAAACTTATCACTAGTATAAATAACATATTCATACAAAACCTTGAAAAAAATAAGTAGAAATTTTGGAGAAAAATAATTCTTGCATACTCTCCTCTCCCATCCTGAAAATCAATTTTTTGTCTTCTGAAGTTTTTTAAATGAAATATTACGAAGTATCTTTCAGAATTATAAATAATAAATATATGGTATTTTATACATTGAAACTTCTACCCAACCCCAAGGATCTCCCTAAAATATG
Organism: Liasis olivaceus; assembly: GCA_030867105.1. NCBI lineage: Eukaryota > Metazoa > Chordata > Lepidosauria > Squamata > Pythonidae > Liasis > Liasis olivaceus. Next base: position 67,425,341 of record CM061351.1, read on the forward strand.
CAACAGGAAGACTATTCCACACAAAATCATTATAATTCTTACATAGTAACTTGCAAGGGCAAGATACATTTCAGTCTAATGGGGTGCTGCCACTTGCCTCCCAAAGAAAGAAGGGTTCTTATTCATTTTCATAGAGATTGGGAGATCTTGTCCTATCCTGCTAGCCTGACTAGCCCTGAAAAGACTGGGAGAGCAGTGGAGTAGGCAGTCGTCCATTTATTCCTACATGCTGGAAACAAGAAATTAACTGTCCGGCTTGCCTTGAATAACAGAGCATATCTAAAGGTTTGACGCTGTAAAATATTACTTTTGCCTAGTCTTGTCAGCCTTTCCTAAAGATACACAAAAGAGTAACACTAAGGAACTGAAAGAAAATACTGTACAGTCTACTAAAATATAATTCCAAATAATATAAATTATATTTAATTTAATTGCTCTATTTTTATAACTTATATAAACTACTTTTGTAGATCCCAGATACTGGCCATTGAGAAGCAATCATTACCACATGTCAGGTGCAACCAAAAAACCTGACACTACAGGATGCTACAGAAAAGTAATCTTTACAAAGTATATGACTCCACCATAAAATCCAATAAAAAAGAAAATAGATATGGATCTCCTGGTAGTCTGCAATTGATCAGCAAATATTTTTAACTCTCAAATATTTAACATTAACTTCAAACTGATCTTCCACCCTAAAAAATATTGCTGAAATAATACATGTACATGACAACCTGAAATGAATTTTCCTGTTAAATGACTATGACCTCTGCCAACCTGTACTTCTTAAAACGAGTTCCTCATCCCAGAAATAAGACCTACCTTTTGCCTCAGGCTTCAAGTACTGAATTGTGGCATAAAAAATAAACAGATCCTAGAAGCCTTGACAACATATATTGAAATACTACATCATCAGGGGCCCAGTGGTATACCACATACTGTATCAACCACAATCTGAAACTAAAATTTGGTTCTAGAAATAGTTTATATAAGAAAAATAGCACTTCTATTACCAGTAACTACTCTAATTTGAAAACATCATTAGGAAGCTGGGTTTTTTTCCTTTCAAAAACATGCATATACAGATATGATTAATATCTGCTTCAATAATCAGTAATTATTCTATGATAGTCTTGTATATGAATGCAATAAAAGTAAAATAGTGAAGTTTTGTTCAAGATTAGCAAAACAATTTTGTTATATATAATTTAATCACACTATAAAGATGTAGTGTAGTGGTTAAGATATTTGACTACATCTAGGTTCAAGTCCACCCTCAAGCATACAAATTGATTACATTACTTTGGGACAGTTACTGGCCCAACCTATTCCACAGGGCTGCCGCTGTGGGAAAAAACTGATTACAATGCCTTGAGCTCTTTGAGGAAATTTAGACTATAAAAATAAGAAATAAATGTAAGGGAAGCTACTGTATAATTAAAATTCTTATAGATTAAAATCAGTAGTCTGACTATGTGGTAATGCAGTTTACCAAAAGAACCAGTTAGTATAGAATAAATACTACAGAAAAATTAGAAATTATAAGCAGAGTGTAGGGTAAAAAAAAAAAAAAGATACATATGATTATATCTATTAGCAACAGCTATAAAACTGTACACAATTAAAAGGAAAAACAATAATGCAGTCCTCTATTTGCCAGTATTGTACCCTTGCTTTAGAAACACAAAACAAGAGTAACTACTGGTAGAAGAAGCTTGGAAAACATTATTGATGAATAACTATTGGGTGAAAATGATAAAATAATGTGGGAGTTTACTAGACAATGATGTTATTTAATCTGCAAAGTAGTCTATATGTTCACTTAAAAATCTATTAATTGTTGTACAGACTGCATGGATTCAGAAATAGTAGGGTAAACATTCTTCATCAATAAGGTAAAGTTAATTTATAGAATTAAAACATTAGGGCAAAGCATTTGAAAGGGGTGTTTCACAAAGCATATCGGCATACCCAAAGCATATATCTCAAATAATTAAAGCAGTCCTTCCAGCAATCCTCTAGAAGGCCCATCACAATTCTTTCCCAATTATCCATACATTCATGTGCAATCAATACAGGCATATCTCAGAGATATTGCAGGTTTGGTTCCAGACCACTGCAATAAAGCAAGTATTGTAATAAAGCAAGTCACACAATTTTTTTTTGTTTCTCAGTGCATATAAAAGTTATGTTTACTCTATCCTGTACTCTATTAAGTGTGCAATAGCATTATGTCTAAAAAAAATGTACATACCTTAATTTAAAAAATTCTTAAAATAAAACAATAAAGTTTGCTACATTGGTTGACTCTTCCTTTCATGAAAGATTTCTCTATAGCATGTGATGCTGTTTGACAAATTTAATAAATAAAAATAAAAAATAAATGCAATATCAGCAAAGTGCAATAAAGCCAAGCACAATAAAATGAGATATGCCTGTACTTCTACTGAGACTGTCAGCAAAGTGAAGTGGCTGTGTATGCACTCATTCACAGAGAAAGAGAGGCTTCAGCTGTGTTAAGCCTTCCTGAGAATGTGGCTGCTTTAATGCTTCAAGGAGATGTGCTTTCTTCACACCAATATTCTTTGTCAAGTGCCCATTTTGAATGCTTTGCACAGCCTTATCAAGTTTATCAGCCAAATAATTTTTCTCACTATTCTGAAGCAGATCCTCTGTAATTAAGATAGGGGGCTTACAGAAAATGTCTAACTTTTCAAACTTCTACTCATGAATAACAACAAAAGAAGCTTAGGTATACAAATAGGCCCGTAAAGAATATTTTCCAAATAGTATTACTGCACAGATTTTATGTGTAAGTATTCAATACTTCATCATTTTAAAATATTAACCAAGCAATACAATATAAAATTATGGACTTCCCAATCATTGAATACAGGAAGAAAACAGATATTTATGAAGTCAAAGTTTCAATGAGACCAACAAGGAAAATAACACAGCACTAACAGTTATCACAATTTACCTACATCAGTAACCCAGATATAGATCTTTGAGTACATTCTGTTTCTTCTACTACAGCAGTGAGTGTTCATCCAGCTGATAGGAGACTCTGGGCAAATCACTGCTTCCCAGTCTACCCTATTTCATACACAAAGGTAAGATTGAAATGTTGTTCTAAGTTCCTTGAAGAAACAGAATACAAATGAGTAAGAAATATATACTATTTTTAAAAAGTCTACCATCCTGGGTGCATAAAAAGCAACTTACCACTTAACCATAGTAATGTAGACCTAATTTATTGGAGATACTTTTCTGGACACAAAATAAGCAGGTTCACACTTCACATTAAGTCATCATTCAGTCACCTTTACTGAATAAACCACAACATACTAGACAAAGAGAGTTTACAAAGCACAATATCATGCCCACATAACACAGCCCAATTCAAACAAGCCACATTAAAGTAATGCTTGGATACCTGACATTCACATGTGTACTGGTACTTCCCTTGTCATCCATCAGATTCCTTGCCCCAACTGATATTTTAAAAGATTATTTTAATTAAACAAAAATAAATAGGAAGCTAATATGGTGCAAAGCATCATCCTAAAGTACAATCTCTATTTCCAACAATGCTCTTGGGTCCCATTTAGATCACAAAGTAATTCCTAGAAAATAAAATATTGGTGGGTGGCAGCAGCCTATTGCTTTGTTTGGATATGTGTCAACAAAATAGATAAAGTAAGCTGAGATAGTAAACAGTATCCTAAGGGATTAGAACAGATTGTCCAGAGCAACTTTATTAGTTGCCTTCTAGTAAATGGGTGCTTTCTGATAAATGCCTACTATAGCTCCATCTTGTGAGTTACTCCTTACATGCTCTCAAAACTCCAAGTGGCCCAAGAGTTTAAAAACAAAAGGGCATATCTGACCTAGTGTGATAGTTGAAGCAGAATAGTCCTAGTACCAAGCTTGCAGGCATCCACCTGCCTTGACAACAGCAGAAAATAATTGTTTGCATATGATCAAACACAGAAATGCATCATAGACTAGTTTCTCTCTTTAAGGACACAATGACTACACAAATGTATGTAGATAAGTTTTTGTTGGCTTATTGAAAAAACTTATTAGCAGCTTGAACTTTGCCTACCACAGACATCACTCATTTCCCATTCTGATTGTCGTCAACAAAACTAGCAGTCACTTGTAGCATTCTTCACATACCAAATACAATTTTATTTCTTCATTGTATTTATGGCCTGCCTTTTCTCCGAAACTCAGATCTCTCTTCATGTTACCCTCTATGATGTATATTCAGCTAAGAGAGAGTAACTGGCACAAACTCACCCAATGTACACTACAGTTGAGGGGGAACTTTAAGCTGAGCCTTCCCAATCCAACACCTTAACAACTATACTGACCCATAAAACACAGGTGATATTTTTACTTCTCTCTTGTAACTCACCCACCATAACCTAAATTTGGGCTTTTGCCAAATCAGGGTAAAATATCTCTTTTCAATGAATGCAGGGTTTGGACAGTTTGGGGAAATCAAAATCCTGCTGAGATGTGAATATTAAAATCAATCTTAGTTACTCACCATATAGCATATGCTTATTCTATTTACTGCTCATTATACTCCCAATAGAATGTTTTTTAGCCACATCCTTTCATCTTACAAGTTACCTGGCAAAAACCTAACCTTTAAGTATATATGTGTGTTTATTTAGGAAAAAGATGAGCAGCAGCAAGGTGGATGGACTCAATTATAGTGGCGATGGTTACACCATTGGAAGACCTGAAGGATCACATTGGGAACAGACTGTCCTGGAAAAAATCCATCTATGTGGTCACTAAGAATTGACACTGGTTGGAGAGCACATTATCTACCTACCGAAATATGCAACTTATTTACTAGGGATGTGCAAAATGCTTTGAATTTGAAATGTCCTGTTTTGAGAATAATATGGACTGCATGGAGCACTTTGAAGTATTCCAAGCTCAAAACACAGGTAGAAGTTCTGTTTCTATCTTAGTGTCTCAGCACTTCCAAGAATGTTTTAAAGAAGGCCCTTCCCCACCTGAGGTAGTTGTTTTGCACTTGTGTGTTAAAAGTAAGTATTACTTTTATTAAGTATATGTTCTTAATTTTCTTATAAAAACAAATTATCAGAAAAGAGACAGATATTTACAAGCTAAAATAAACATTAACAGCTTGCTTAAAGCTTTAAAGGGAGGAACCTCTATCGTCCAAAAAAAACACAATTAGAAAATTTGTTCTTTGTCCCCTAGCAAACTATGCCATTGTGTTGCAACCATGGAATGCAACACAAGACCTGTGTTACTGAGTGCATGTACTATGGAAAAAATATTTTATATATCTCATATCTTTAAAAAAGTATTCCGAAGCCAATGCAGATAAAAACAATTAAAATAAATTGATCATTTCAGATACCAAATTTTTAAATGCTTTGCAGAGGCAGCTTCATTTTAAATCCAGATGTCACTAAAGTTGAGGTGACAATAACTGGCTTTACACAGGAAGGGGAGTTATTGATTAAAGTTGCACATAGCTACTACCTATGGTATAGCTAAATTCAGAAACATTCCAAATTTGCAGACTTAAATCTTTCAAGTAAAAGAAACCTCCGCCCAGAATTTGGCCTATCCCCATTCAGCTCTTCTATTTTCGAATAGTACCTCTGTTTTTTCTGGATTCATCTCATTTTATTTATTCACACCAAGGCCATTACTATGCATAGGCAACAGTTCAGAATCACTATTCAGTATTAAATGTGAGAGATTTTCACATTGTATTGACACTGAACCCCACCCTTAGCAACATGCTCTTCATTCATTTATGTAGAATAGGCTTTAAACCCTCCTGCTGAATGCTTGGGCATCTGAAAGAAAAATTGTTACATCAACAACAGATTTTTTAATATTATTATTTATATTATATTTGCTCTGTTAATATCTATACTTATATGAATGTGTATATAGATAGTTCACACCTGATTTTAAAATGTTGATAATGCGTAATATGCTGCTGGCATGTGCTGTTCAATGTGGCCAGCCTGCCTTGCGGGGCTGGTAGGCACATTTAACATTTTGAGATTATGTTAGGGGCACCCTCACAAAATGGTTTCCATGGGAGGGCTCATATAAATCATGGCTAACAAACCACAATGTTTCAGCCAAAGTCACACAAACTACATGTTGTCTTAGCCATTAAAAACTTTTTAATAGAGTTCAAAAGTTGATAATGCATGTTAAAAATGTCTGTGACTACAACAAATATCAAATTGGCTAGGGCTTCATTACTTCAAAATGTGAAAGGATATGAAAGTTATTATACCCAAAAACATGGAGCAGTCAGATCTAAGGCAACAAATGAAGACATACTTGAAAGCACACCTCACTAATCTCAAGTGTTAATTCTGAGTATGTACACCCAGTTCAGGGCTAAATTAATTTTCCAAGTAGGCAAGTCTCTTCCTACTTACTTTCAAGCACCTAGTTTCTTTCTCCTCCTCCAGCCTTAACTCTGACTATCCCAAAGTTCAAGTTTGTCAGGATGCCCTCTGATACTGCTTGCCAGGATAGGAGGAGGAAGAAACAGACACCTGATCGCAACACTTAAAGAGTAAAATCCAACTGAATTCTCTCGGATTTAATTCTTAAAACATAAGGCAAGCTAAGGAATAGAGAGTGAAGACCGCTGTAAACACCATGACGGGTGAGAGTTTACTTGACCTTCATCGAAACTTCTGCATAAACATATTTAACGTCATCCTGTTAAGTCTACTATCTCTTGGGAACAAGACTCGGAGGGAGGGTTCAAATTACCCCGTTTCCGTTCCACCCTGGTCAGGTCAATGCCCTCGTGATCCCTCCTCCATCTCCTGGTCCGGCGGCAGGCAGGCAGGCACTTGCTTACCCAGGCGCCGCCCGTCGGGACTGTGGTGCCGCGCTCTTCTTTCTCCCGGTGCAGCGCTGCGCGCCTGCCGCTACTGCGGCTTCTAGCGCCGTCACCGCAGGGACGATGTTATGAAACCAGATCCGACGCGTAACTCCGGAGAGCCTCCGCTTCCTCCCGTCCCGTCCCGCCCCAAAGACCCCGGGACGAAAAGAGAGGTGACCCCGGCGAGCCCGACACTTACCTCCGATACTTCCTCTTCTTCCTCCTCCTCCTCCTCCTCTTCTTCCTCTTCCTCCTCCTCGTCGTCCTCATCCTCGTCGTCGTCGTCTTCCTCCTCCTCCTCCTCTTCCTCCTCCTCGTCGTCCTCCTCTTCTTCCTCGCTGCCTCCGCCGCTGCTTTCACTACTACTGCTGCAGTTGCCGCCGCCGCCGCTTTCCACGCCCGGTTGCCGCCGCCGCCGCCGAGTCCAGCTTCGCTTTGGCGGCGGCTGAGGAGGCGGTGGCGGTGGTGACGACGACGACAACGGCGGGGGTTGTTGCTGAGACGGGTCGCTCTTGAGGAGGAGGTCGCAAACCCTTGCGAGCCCCTCGGCCGAGCACGGGGAAGAATCGGGCTGCCCCTCAGCTCCGCTGCCCTTCACCTCCGCCTGGGCAGGAGGAGGCGGCTCCATGGTTGCTCGCGCCACCGCTGGCCTCTCTGCTCTCGCAGCCGGTCACCTCCAGGGCCGTCGCGGGGCTGAGGAATTCTCGCGAGATCCGAAGGCCAGCGGGGCCCGACCCGGCTTGCTCCTCTGTTGCTGCCACCGTCCTGCGCTGCGATCTGCCCCGCCCCAGCTTTTCGTCAGCCTCGCCGTTCCTTTCGCGCAAGCGCAACCACACTCTACCGCAGCCGGAAAAACAGCAACTCCAGTCCTTGGCTGTCCTCTGCGCAGGCTCTGGGGTTTGGGCTTCCGCGTTTGGAGCGTGCGTCATCGCCGTGCGCCCTCTTGGAATGGGGCTGTCGTTCTTCATACCTTCGGAAGGCTCTCGTCTTCTCAGTCTGGGTCTTAAGCCTGTCTCTTCCTTGACGGGGAATATCACTGGACAAGAAGGAAAAGGAAATTTCTTTTTTTTAAAAAGGAGATGATATTAAAAACGATAACAAGACCGGGTCCGTTCGTTATGCTAAGCTGTTCCTTTAACTATGCTTTATTGAATAAACCGCAGTTTACTGGGTTCCCATAGTACACTTAAGCCATACATCGTGATTTGTAAACCGGAATGGTTGTGCTCATGTTACCCACAAAACCAAAGATATCACAAGCATGTTAGATGAACCTGGAGCTACCCGGTCGTGACTGCAAAAATTCGGACAGTTTTCTGAATCTCTTTGCTACTGCCTAGTGGGTATTTGCAGTTCTGATTAATTGCCTTAGTCTGATCAACTTAAATTCCCAAAGCTCCTTCATAGTAACCTCAGAATTATTTTACTGTTCATTTACTATGTACCTGTTTGTGGGCTTGCTGCAGGAAAGGAGGTATAACTAATAGATAAAATGTATAGATTATTGTCTGGAGGTCACTGTTATGTATTAAATTGCTTTTCTTTACTTTGACTGGCACAAGCTGCTGAAAATCAAGGGTTACTGAAAATTGATGTGTTGTGTTAAGCTTCATATGTGAACTAACTATTGGTGTTTGTAAACTATGACATATGGTTAAGCACTGTGAACTAGGCTGCTGTGGCTTATTCAAGAAACCCTGGTTTAGCACATTATATAATCCAACACCATTGAAAGATTTGAAGGACCAGCTTCGGGACAGATTGTCACGGAGAAAGTCTATCTGTGTGGTCGCTAAGAGTTGACACCAATTTGATGGCACATATCTGAATTTCAGTACTTAAAATCTGAGAATGCTTGACAAAGGCAATAAATGGATAGCTTAGGACAGGGCTTTCTTCTCTTCACTAGTCATTCAGCTGCTTGGCTAAGAATGTCAGAAAAGAAAGATAACTGAGGCAGTATGATAGTCCTGTCAGGATTTTATCATGGATTAAAGCTCTCCCTTCTCTTCCTTCCAGTGTATGTTTCAAATTATGCATTAATTAGTCGTGCCTTGTTGAAAGGCACTGCATACCACAGATAACTATTTGGCATCCTGTGATATGCATCCACGATAATATATTTATTTAAAGTATTTAGAACCAGCTTTACAACTAAAATGCTCAATGTAGATTATAACAATGATTAAAATAAGTATATGTTAGAGAATATTCCAGTGTGTTATATTGATAAAGATGTTGGATTAGGTCTGGGGAGACCCAAGGTTCAAGTCTAGCCACAGCAGTGGAAGCTTACTCTCATCAGTGACATTGGGCTAGTTGCTCTCTTAGTGCAGCCTACTTCAGACGGTTATTGGAGGAAACACTGGAGAAGAGAATACTTTGCATACCATTTTGAGATCCTGGAGGAAAGATGGGAAATAAATAAATATGGGGGCTTGCCAGGGAATATTCATACCATAGTTAGATGCAAGTGAGGAAAGGCCCTAAAAAAAAGGCAAATATTGTCAGTGTACTAAGGGCCAGTAGCAAACTGTCAATAATCATTCCCACAAATGTATCTTTAAGAGAAGGAAAGGCGCCCTAACAAGTTGGAATTCTTGATTTTAAGAGTACTGGTTTGCTATCTGTTTATTGTTGTTTATTGTTCACTGCCGGAAGTCACAGTTGTTTCTCACAGTGGTCCTTGAGATGTTCTTCCCTTTCTTCAGCTCCCATAAGGGTCCAGGATAGCTTAAAAAGGAATACTGGATAGCATTCTGCTAATGCAATAAGTGCAGAAATATGGTTCATTTTGCCACCCTTATTGTCACTATGTAGGCCCTAATATGGGCTTATAAATGTGTTTGGTTGGTCTCATTTTTTGTCTTTCTCCAGCAGTATTCTAGATATCTCTTCTGATGCTTCATTTCCCAGAACTGCTCAGAGAGAGAGAATACTTAGGCATAATCCTATCTAAGGCCATTACTGCTCAACCATTCCAGCAACTAAGGCCTCAGTCAAATTACCCACCGCAGTATCATCATATATATAATAATATTATAATATATAATAATATTATATAATAAGTATAATCAGAAAATTGCCTAAGTACCTCTGAAAATCAAATGGATCTGTCAGGTACCTGGGGTAGACTGATCTAATAGGACCTGCCTCTCTACCAGAGTGAGCAACAGTGGAAAGCTCCAAAGCAAACAAGGAGTGATCTGGGATAAGGGATAAATAATGACCTTCAGGCCATGTTGCATCTGCCCTGAGATAAATCCAGATCAAATCTATTATGCTGAACCTTTGATAATCTGGATGGGTCCATGGCTCAGAGAGCTGTCATGGTGGTCATGAACTCCTAAGCTGCTTCAGACCCCTCATCAAGAGAATGCAGATTGGAATTCCCCAGAACCATCAGTCTAGGGGATTCAGTCACCAACCTAGCAATGGCATCTAGTAGCTCAGGCATAGATTCTGCTCTGCAGCACAGAGGTCACTATAATGGTAACAGCAATTTCAGCTGTTCCCTAGCACCTAACTTCATAAAGAGAGGGTCTCACATCTGGCTACTTATGATGCATTGCTTCTAACTGCCATAAGAGCCTCCCAAATAACAATAGCTACTATATGCACACACACAAACAGGAATCATGACTGATGTCAAACCTGAAATCCCCATGTCTCCCAAGGACAGCAGAGGACGTAATTGTGACCTAGGGCCTTTCTCCACTCGCATGTAACCATAACATTTCCTGGCAACTTCTTTATTTGGCCTTGTCTCCATTAAGTTGCCTTCATCTAGTCCTTAGCCCATGACTGTGATAGGCTTAAAGTATTTCTAATTGTTTCAGTTTTAGGGTAGGGTTTCCCCCCTTAAAGTTACAACAGTCAGCAACAGTTTAAGGATGAGGACAATCTGCCATGCTTCCCAGTCAGATGTTGCTGGTGGCATATTCAAATCAGTAGGGACTGGGATGGTGCCATCACCCTTTGGTCACTTTGAGCTGGCGCTCTGCATGGCCCTGGGGTCAGGAATACTGTCTTCCAAGTCCATTTTTTTTTTAAATCCCTGGAGTGGGAAAGAGGAGGGTACCACTGCTGGCTGTTCCCTATTGACTCTAAGCAGCTGATCAGTGGGATAAGAGAGCTGTATGATAAAGGCATTCAAACCTGCTCTCAAAAAAAAAATTGATAGGTGGCATGGGAGAGCTGCCTAGTAAAGATTGCTTTTAGGATAGCTTGTTTGGAGTACACATTCATTACTCTTCCAAAAGAGCGCTAAAACCCATATGGAAACATGCTGCTGATTAACAGGGTAGAGGCTATTTCGTAAAAACTGCTTTACTGGGCAGCCCCACCATGCCTATCAGCTGTTGCACAGCTTGTTTTCAGCTAAATCTACCCCTTTTCTCTTTAGCATGCAGCCTCCTCCATGTTGCAAACTAGCTGTTCTAGGGGGGTTTTGAGGGTGAGTTTAGTGCTCTCTCAAAAGAGCATTAAACCTGTATCAAAGCAACTCCACTAAACAGCTATAAAGAACCATAGAGCTAATTCTGCAGAAGGCATGTAGTGGCAGTTAGCAAAATATGAATTAAGCCCAGGACTAAAAGAAAACAATAGAAACTTAAATTGGTTCCACCTTAACTCTCTTTGATATAAGGGGGAAGGAGGGAAAACACTGTCAGGCCATCAAGAGTCTGTTACTGTAACATCCAGTAAATGTTGGGGAGACTGTTCTACCTTGAAGCGCTGACATCAGCTGGGGGGATTGCTTGGTAAATCCAGGAGTCCTTTCTGCTTTATAAGGCATGCCGCCATGAATCCAATGATTTCTGGAGGTATCAGCTTTGGATAGATGGCTGTAATCTTTTGTCAAAACCATCTACCAGTCACAAGTGTTTTTTTGCTGGTTGATAATGTAAGGAAAGGAGGAGGACTGTAAAGCCAGGGGGTTTAACCATTGGCTTTGCTTGACAGGTAAAATCTGGACTTCTGTTAGTAAACCAGAAGAGAAGCCATAGAAGCAGGATAGGGATTGGGAGTGGAGGCAACAAATGTTATACTGATTTAGTTTTCTGTTGGCTCAGGGTTGGGTGGAAAGCCCTTAAATTAGTATGAAAGATGCTGGCTGCTTCCTTGGCAGAATACTCTTCCCCGGAAGTACAGTTTATGCAGCCCTTAAATCATTGCTGCTTCAGAAACAAATCAGTTTAGTTTCAACAAGCCTTTGGCCCCAGATGATTGATCGTGGGTGCCTATCCTGAGTTTTATCTGTTGTTTCTGATGGGAAAGGGTTATTATGAAATTGGTTCTTTCCTACCTTCCTTCCTTGTTGTTGTACACCTCCCAAAGCTTTCAGGAATGAGAGGCAGTTATAAGTACAATACTGTAAAATAATTAAATTAAATCTTGTAAATAGATGTGAAATTTACTAGGGTTGATGTTTCAAGGGATTACTGGCTAGATAACATGAGATTGTAACAATTCTTTTCCTAAACAGAAGGGTTGCAATGAAACTTGCAAGAAATAGGTGGTGAAAATACTTGGATCGCAAGAATTTAGCTCGACTTCTGTGAATGAAAGAGGAGACAGCAATAATAAGGCCTTGTCATTGATTTATTTGCAACTACAGTAGTCTCGCTTATCTGACATAAACGGGCCGGCAGAACGTTGGATAAGCGAAAATGTCGGATAACACACAGTAACAACTGAGTGCGGTAAAAAAAAAAAAAACCAATCTGCTGCGCCTGTTGCAATCAATTTTTGTGTTGTGGCGCCGCACCATCAGGAGCAACAAGAAAGAGTACACTCATGCTCGCAAACAAGCGGCACACTTTTCTTGTCACCAATTTATGCGTGTTGTTGTGTTTTTTTTAGGGGCATCAAATAAGACGGAATGTGGATAAGCGAAGGTCAGTTAAACGAGACTATACTGTATGTATATATCTCTACTTATGTTTATTACTCATCTAACTTGCATGATATTGCTACAGGGCAGGTGAGACATGGTAAAAAGCAGGCATGCCATGGCAAGCTATACCTTGCTGTACTGAGGCCTTTCTCCTAGTTACATGGGTAGGACTAGCAACATGGCATTTTGAAGATGGCAATGCATGTTTAGGCAAAGGAAATGTTCTAGCTCAGCAAGTTGCTTATGTTAATTTTTTCTTAATTAAGCTATTGCTCAATGTGATTACTAGTATTAAAAAAAACATGTAGGCTGCTAAGGGGATTGCATGGCCCTAGGAAATGCTGAGGTATGTTACTGATGTAGTTGTCTGAAACACTGAGTACTGTTAACTGTCTTTCCAGTTACTTGGATACTTTTAAGGATGATTACTTGCTGAGTCTTGTAAGAGGCATCCGGAAGAGTGATATAATGCAATTATCAACTCTTTTCCACCTGCTTTTTTACTAATTCCTAAATTATTACATTTGTGTTGCATCCTTATTCTAAAGGTTTTCCCAGTTTTATCCATTTTGTGAGCTTCGTGGTTGATTTGAACCCAACATCTCTTGCAACATTTTGTCTCTCATGCGTCATTGGATTTTGGTAAACAAAGACCAGGGGAAATTTTATACTCCAAATATAATAAGCAATTCTTCCTAATCCAAATGTACATCATGTTGTTTAGCAGTTAGCATAGCTAATGATTTACCATTTTCACATAAAAGGAGGCAATATGGATTTAAGACAATTCCACAAGAAAGAGTAGACAGAAAAAGATATATCTCATTCCTAGAGATTTCCTCCTCCTCAGTAAATATTTTCATGTGTCATATTTGTCTTTGCATGTAATAATGTATATGTGTGTAATATAGGTAGGTATCTGCCAAAATCCACAATCTGTAAAATAGCAAAGACTTATAAAAATATCCCACCAAATACTAATACTCATGGGAGAGCCAGTTTGGTCTAGTGGTTAAGGCACCAGGCTACAAACCAGGAGACTGTGAGTTCTAGTCCTGTGACTTGGGCCAGACATTCCCTCTCAGCCCAAGGAAGGAGGCAATGGCAAACCACTTTCAAAAATCTTGCTGAGAAAACTGCAGGGACTCATCCAGGCAGTCGCTAGGAGTCAACACTGACTTGAAGGCACATTTTTTGTTGTTTAGTCGTTAAGTCGTGTCCGACTCTTCGTGACCCCATGAACCATATTGCGCCAGGCCTTCCTATCTTTCACTGCCTCCCTGAGTTTGCTCAATCTCATGCTCATGAAGGCACATACACTATACAATATATATATATATATATATATATATATATATATATATATATATATGTAAATAAATAAATGGAATAACCCTGAATGTGTATCAGTACAGTGCATGTGCCTCTTGGATTGCAAGGTAATCTCTAGATTAGGAACCCAAGCTTGCCTAGAATAGTGTGAGCATGTTTGGGATAAAACTGGGCCTTGGTTGCAGTTGTGGACATACTGGCTAAAATGTGCTAAAGCTAATTGGTACTGTTCTTACCATTAGGGAGTATTGTATGTGGCATAGGTATGGCTAAAGCTGGTACCCTAGGCATTCCTCTATTGTACAAAAAGGTGTTGAATGAAAGCCTCAATTGACGAAAGTCATGATGGACATTGGTTAAAATCTATGGGCCATCAGGTGACACCCATGGCATATGGAAAATTATGACTTGGAATGTAAGGGAAGCAAATGATAACGGTCATGAAAGATTTAAACAATCTGAAGAGAAACCAGAGTATTATCCTGTTCTTTAAATGTTTTAAATAGATAAAGTATTAATTTTTTAAAAGAGCATGAATTAAAGAATGAAATGAAATGAAAGTAGGTATGTTATGTTTGTGAAATTAAGAGAAAAGAGGACATAATAGATCTGAATGAAGATATTGTTATATTGTGGAGTGGATATAATGAGTACATGCAGGGAAGTGAAGATGTAAGTTTAATTATGAATGAAAGGATTAAAATGTAAATCAGAAAGTATGAATTGGTGTCATCTAAGTTGTGGGTGTTTATGAAGGTAGGAATCTATAGATGGTTACATTCCATGGTATTAATGGAAAAGTTGCAGGAATAATCTCCAAATATTTGCCAATTCCTCTGTGGTCACAGTTCCCAAACTGTGTGATGTGGCACCCCAGGGCACTACAGCAAACTCATGGTGGTGCTGTGGGATCACAAATTACTAGCTCGAAGTAGTTCACAGTTTTGGCTGTGAAAAAATTACAGAGACAGTAAGAGCACCTTAACTGAGACTCTGCTCTGTGGGGTTACATCACATTGCACACCCTTGTGCACCCTCCCTCACCCAACAGCAGCCACCCCAAGCCCCGCCACATTTGTGCCATGCCTCCCCCACCACTCACACACTCTGTCTGGACACCTGCGCACCCCCTCGCTCCCTCTCCCACCTGGCAGCAGCCACTTACCTGCCTGCCATCCTGCTTGCAAGCCACCTGGGACTTGCAACTTCAGGCTGGCTTCCCCAGTGACTTTGGTTGTTGGAAGCCAGCAGGAAGTTTCAGGGAACTTAACGACCTATGATTTTCCCTTAACAATGGCAATGGGAACTGCAGGGATTGCTGTCACTAAATGATGTAGTCACATGATGTCACACTTTATGACCACATTGCTTAGTGGCCAAAATTCCAGTCCCAATTGCTGTCGTAATCTGAGGACTACCTGTACTTCAGTGCAGAATCACTTGCTTCCCATTGATATAGTCCTTCATGTCTATAGCTGAAAGACTAGTGTAGGCCCTCCAGGATGGAACATTCTTGCAACCCACTATCACTTGGGCTATTTACAGGCTCTTGCAGATCTTTCCAGCATAACAAAAAAGGTTTCTATACCATCTTCCTCACCTGTATAAGTACAGTAATACCTCGGTTCATGAATGCTTCTGTTCATGAACAATTCTGTTTGCGAACAGCAGTGTTCACAAAATTTTGCTTCCGTTCGCGAACTCCGCATCAGGTGACGAACACGACCCGTGGCCATCTTCCCTCCTCTGACACGTGGTCGTGGCTTCCTCTAGGTGAGATCGCGGTCGCAGACAGACACTTGCTGTGAAGCTTTTTGGTGTCGCCTCAAGCAAGGTTAGTGTTCTCTCTCTTCATAACTGTACTGTAATGTACTTTGTTTCATATTTTTGTGGTTCAAAAAAAAATACATATGGTTCAGAACCGATTAACCTTGTTTAAATTGAACCTTATGGGAAAATTTGATTCAGTTGGCGACCAATTTGGTTGGTGATCACGTTCGTAGGGGTCAGAACAGATTAACCTTATTTACATTGAACCTTATGGGGAAATTTGATTCGGTTCATGACCAGTTTGGTTCGCAACCAGAATCGTGGAATGGATTAAGTTCGTGAAGCGAGGTACCACTGTACTATAATCTGCTACAGACTCTCTTTAGGTACAGGGGGCTGGAGCTGGGGAAATACCTGTTCCACCTCATCCTATCACAACTTTGATTAATGCCTGGAAGCGTACCTCTCTCTTCCTTGCTGTGTCTCAAGCCAATCCTTGCATTTCAATTCTCTTTGGTGTCTTTCTTTTTTAAGACGATGCACCACAAAATTTGTATCTTTTTGCTGCTGTCTAAACATTTCTTGGGACAGCTTTATCTAATCCTTTTCCCTTTCTGGCTGCGATAGGGTGCAGGCTGAAGACCAATTGCAGGAAGCACCCTTGCAACCTTGGGTTTAGCACTAGGGTCTAGCACTCCCACATCTGCCATAATAAAAGATTCTTCCTCCAGAGATTCAGATTCCTTTTCCATTCTCACCAGTACAGGGAGAATCACTTGAACTTTTGGCTTGGCTATAGCTTATTTCATTTGCACATCTGCTAATTGCCACATAAGAGTCAGTTAGCAGGACATTTTAGTCCAAGTTCTCAAAGCTGCCACCAACATTTTTATGAGGGGCTGGGGGTTCTTGGTATTTGACCCAAAACACAACACGAAAGGCATTTTGTGTTCCCCCCCCCCCTTTTATGAAACCAGCAAAGCAAAGCAGCTTTGTTTTTAGGCAGCAGTTCATTACAACAGCTAGCTAAGCAAGCCAAATTCCTTTCTCCTCACTCTCCTGCCTTGTTTACCAATAAATAGCCAAGAAGCAGTGATAAATCCATAAAGCAAAGTAAAATCAAGAGAGATTTGACTGTTACATAGTTGCCAAACATTCTAGGCTAGACTACTTCTCTAAAGCTTCCCTCTACTGTTGAAATCTACCGTCATGTGTGTCGTCTAGTGCTAGCTCAATATGCACTTTGCTACTTCTACATCCTGCCCCTACTTTATAATTAAAGATAAGTAAGGGGGTTAATTACACCGCCTGGCATTTTCTCTGAGTCAGTGTTTTTCTCTGGCTGGCAGGATGTGGATTTCCTTCTGCCTTCTTCTGCTTTCCACAAAAGCCATCTGCAATGGGTAGATTTGTCCCATGGCAGGCTTTTTCTTTCTTCAGTGGATCATTGGACCCATTCCCCACTTATGACCACTTCAACAGTCTTGCCCAGAGCTCTTCTGAAAACAAAATGTCATCAGCCAACACTACCTAGAATCCATATTGGTCTACCAGCCATTACGCCTCTATTTTTTCTTGTTCTTCTTCCCAGAATATTTTTCTTTAAGTCTGTGGCTTTCTATTCCTCCTTGGGTCAGCTCAGCAACAGCCCCCCTTTTCTATGGGAAACTTAGGAAAACCTGTGCTATATCTGTACCCTCTGGGTCTGCCGTCAGCTAAAATGAACATTGCGGCTGGGTACATATGTGACAGGATAGCAGGGAGCTGTGAGCAACCTCATGTTGTGATAGTGTCCATGTTTTTACCAGAGATGCCTGTAGCCATTTGCATTTCTCACCCAATTCTTTGTTTCAACAGCATTTTCTAGTTTTCTCAGTGAATATAATCACTGGTTATATTTGAGAGGGCAACTTTATTATTCCCATTGGTTTTACACATTAGGTGACCACCAGGAGGCAGTCTGTGACTGGCTTCATCCTTATTTCAATTCATTAGGTACATGCAGTGGTTATAGATAGTAATAGCTTTTACAATTACCTCTCTGCCAGCAATTGAATTCCTGGGCCATTGTGCCTTATTCTGTACAGTGTATCCAACTTTAAGAGCTGTGAGGACTGGTTAACAAACGTTTGCAAGATATGGATTATTCCTATTGTGTAACTACTGCAGTAAATCATTTGATATATTTGAGCCATACTGCATCTGGCAAATGAGCAGTTGCTCCAGTTCCATACTGAGGAGCATCACATATCAAGATCAGTTATTTATCAAATCTGGTTATTCTGCACCAGTACATGAGATTAGAATTGCTTAGAATTCTCAAATGCATTTTCTTAAGACACTCCCCCTTACCTCGTGATAGATAGATAGATAGATAGATAGATAGATAGATAGATAGATAGATGATAGATAGATAGATAGATAGATAGATAGATAGATAGATAGATAGATAGAATTTACCTACAGTAGATGCTTTGGAAGTGTTGCCACAGTTTTCAGTTCAATTATATTCTTCAGTTCAAGAGTTCTGATTTTTTGTTTTCCCTCATGGTATATAGCCCAAGACCTTCTACTCTGTATCTAAAATATGTCCATTGTGGTGATACAAAATCACATTGAATCCAGTGAATCCCAGTTGGGGAACAAGGGCTGCTGAACTAATTACAGCACTTCTATCAAGACTTAAGAAAAGAGAAGCCTGAACCTCAACTGAATATAATTACATATTTATAGTTCAGCTCACCATTTTGCTCTGGTACTGTTAAACCTATCTCTTTCCTCTGCTAGCCTCTTCCACTTCTCTTCTCTTCCCTTGCCTACCTTATTTTTCAGTTTATATGTCTGAAGATGGGATCTCTTCTCTCTCTTAATTGATTCAGATCATTTAGGGAGACAATGTTTATCAACAAAATGGGATAAAATGTAAGTAAAATTAAGTTGTCCCTGGAATCCTCAGTGGTAACTATTGTTCATGTCCAGTCTTTTGAGTCAATTAATCAGTTGACTAATGCTTCAAAATAATCCTCATTTTAGGGACAGAATATTGCTAAAGCTGCTGAAGAATAAGAACAAATATGATAATTTTACAAGTTTTTTCATTTATTCAATATGCAAAATCTGCTTCAGAATCACTGAAAATTTCATACTGTTATATATTTAATGACCTATAAAAACCACTTTCAAATTAGACTCATGAAAGAAAAAGTATGTATTCTTTCCAGTTGCATTACACAAATTACACCAGATGGGTGTCCCCAAATAAGATATACCTTTTTATTTTAATTTCATTTTATTGAATCAATGAATTCTATTTTGAGGGATTAAAAAAAAAAAGCTAAAATTGCCCAATTTTTAAATACATATATATTCTGTATAATATATGTAAATGAAAAAACTTCCCTTTCTCAGTTTCAGACTACACAAAGGGCACATGGGGTGAGTCAAAGCACCTTGGAGTGGGTTTTCCAAAAACTATGAAATAGTGACTGCTTAACATGAAGTTTTTAAAGCTCTGGAACTTCCACATCCCTGTTGGAGATCTCTCTCTTCCATTAAAATGCAAGAGAGCAGATGAGTTTGCCCCCTCTCTTGGTTACACAGGCAGACATTTGGTCATAGATAAGCTGCCACAGAATGGTTGCATTGGTTGTATGCTCAAGGACAAGACTTGCAGTGCTAGCAGTGACGTCAAGTCCCTTGCAAGTATCCAAGATATGCCTGTATGACTGATGTCACAGCCTGTCACACCATTCTTTCGATTAATGCTGGTAATACCATGGACAACTGGAAGTAGCCTCTTTGTGGGTTCACCCAACAAATAAACGTTACTAGTATCATGAAGGATGATAAGCTTAATTAACTGTATGATGAAAACTGAGTCCAATGAGGTCCATACAATCCATCTAAATGCAGAGGTGCATGGACTAAAACAATGTTGTACTGAAGACCAGAGAAAATCAAAGTATGACTAAATGGATAAAAATACCAAGAATCAAGACACAGAACTTCTATGATTAAGAACTCCCCAAATTGTGTTTTAAAATTATAACAGTATTCCAGTGTAAAACTGATGAAAACCAGCTGGTCAGAATCCAACACTTTTAGGTTATGAAATGGGAGCCAAAGAGGAACCCTGTAAGCTGGAAGTAAGGGTATGAATGTAGAGTCCAAGAGCTTCTGTATTGTATAGCTAGCTATTTTATTTGCTGCTTTTTACCTGCTACTTCTCTCACTGTCTTCTACATTGGGAAATCTATCTGCATCAACAAGCTGCAAACTACTTTTGGTAACCATATGATTATCAATTTATATAATCTCTCTACTTACATTACTGGAAAAATCATTTTGATCAGTGATGTGTTCCTCTAATTAGTTGTGCTGGAATTAAGACATGTATTAAAGGGACAACTGTATTCAAGCTTTGATTCAATAAGCCTATGTAATTGATGTATTCTGTGGGGATTGTGAGTTCTTCATGGTTTTCCCCTTCTAAGATGTACCATGTGGGACTTCCAATGATCAGTCCTGGAACTGGTACTTTTTAAGTGGTTTATAAATTCTCTGGAATAGAGGTGAACAGTAAGCAAAATAAATTTGCTGATGTTACTAAATTGTCCGCAAAGCTAAAATTAAAAAAAATTAAAAAGTTTGCGAAAAATTCCAAAATAAGCATTTTGGTGGATCTCCATGCCCCCTCCCAAGTAACATGGATCTAATCTGGCAATGAATGATCAAGAAAAGGATTCCTCGAGTCATAATTATTATCTCAATGAAAATATTTAATATGTCACTGCTGTAGAAAAGGCTAATTCTGTGTCAGAGATCAATAGGAAGGGAACTGAAGACTACTAAAATAGTAATGCCCTTTTATGGTGTAACCATATCTGGAATTCTGAGTAGAGCTCTGGTCAAAAGATCTAAAAAATATATGTACTGGATTACTGAAAACTTTTTAAGGCAACCAAATTATTTGGGGACCAGAGCAGCTTCCCTACAAGGAAAAATCCCAGCGTGTAATTTATTTGTTTTTGTTTTGCTAAGAGCAAAAGGAGACAGACATGATAGAGAATTATAAAATTATGAAAGTATGAATGTTTTATGTCATCCACTAAAACTAAGGGGCTTTCTGAACTGCAGCCTTAAGCTGCTCAACTCCTGCATGTAAACCAGCTGGAAATGAAGCTGATTTAAGAAATCCCTATCTGGATTCCAGCACTTTCTCCACTTCAGCCATAATGATGTTTAGTCTGGACCACATTTACCACAGTCCCTAATGGGTTCCCCTGCTTCTTTCACCGTCTCATTTGTGTTGGCAAAGCAAGCACCTACCACTTTACTTTCACAGAAGGGTCTTTGAGGACATCAGGTTTCCATTAATAGACTGTTTGTATGAGCCAGCTCCATTGACTCTGCCTTGTCATGACACCTTCCTGTCTAGTGTGTCCATCAGTGGATTGGTCCAAAAGAAAGAAGAAAACAAACACAATATTTCCCTTACCACTGGAAAAGTCATAGAACTTTTGTCAATGTCACCATGGGGAAAAAAAAGTCCACCATTTCACTGTTCCATCACTGTACTGATTTTAAAAAAGCCCAACTTTTAATCATTCTACTGGTGAACTTTTTTTTAAATGAAGGCCAGCTTCTGGTTCAATAAGCAGAAGGGAGGAGGTGTTCCTGCCAACAGCGTACAATAGCCAATTGAAGTGGAAGGGTTTGTCTATAACAAAATGAAATTCAGCAGGTGAACTGGACCACACCGCTTTAGCCAGCACAAGTCTGAAGACACTACTTTCAACAAGTAGCAGGAAAGGATTGAGGGTGGGGGGAGATTGCCTTCTCAGTGAACAGGAGCTGGGTTGAAACATTCCTGTCATTGAGAAATGATCAACAACCCCTATTCATACTGGGACAAGCTAGTTATGTGGATCACCCCTACATGTGAAGAGATTCAGGTCTAATAAATGGAAATACTTCTTTACACATCACATAGATAAAACACAAAATCTGCTGCTGACCTAGTGATAACTGCCAATTTAAAAGAGAACAGGGATATGAATGGCTACAGTCCTAAAGGTTGCTGTCTCTTATCTCTTGAATCACAATCAGCTTACCTTAAATACGAGGTGCCAGGTCACAACAGTGGAAAAAGGCTATCACCTCCCTGTCTATGCTTGTGGACTTCCTAAATGTAGCTAGCTAGCCTTTGTGTAACACAAATTCTGGACTGAAAGGAACTTGACCTGATCTAACAAATACTTCTGTTTTTGTGTAATTACAATACTTATCAAGAACCAGCAGATGGCCATATTGTAGAGAGCAAGAAAGAGTTTTGATGGAAGAGAGGAACACACCTGCACTGGAAATTGAGCAAATTATTATGCAAACATTTGTTATCTAAACAAACAACAATTGAAGTGCTTTACTGTAGCCTTTGTTCTACAGCATGGAAGCAGAATTGCCCTTTTTCTTGACTTTCATGGCATTCATGTGCTTTTTCACACACCAGTCCCTGCAGATGAAATTAAGGTGAGTTAAAGCTCCTACAGAAGAGCATTTCACTATTTGCTCTAAACTGGAGGTAAGCAATATGTGGTTCTAAAATCCCTTCTGTGTAGCCCCAGCATTCCCTCAAAATTTTGGTGGCACAATTGCCAGAAATGACAACATGGGATCCTGCCATTTTGAGGAGGGAAACAATAGTATAAGAGCTGAATTAGATTTTGTATAATTCAAATTTACAAAACAGCCCACTCACTGCCCCTAATAAAGTAAAAACAGAAATCTCAAACCTCGCCCCTGTGGATTACACAGTGCTGCCAAGTCCCATTTGTATCACCCCCGTACACTGTGGCCCTTCAACCAAAACTGAGCAGTCATTAAAGGTGTTCATCACTGCACTAGACAAGTGAGCAAATTTGAGTCAGAATTGTCTATAGAAGCATTATCTAACCAAATGGAGAATGCACAATTTTTTTAAAAAAAATGTTCCATGGTTGGGATAAAACATTCCCTTCAGAATGTTCTGTTGGATCTTTTGGAGAGGGCTGAGAGAACAAAATTGGAAACAACCTGAGTAGTCCACCATCAAGAACAACTAGAACTCAAAATAAGCCCTTCCTCATGTTTCATCCCAGAGCCAGAAAATAATATCAGAGTGGTAGTTCATGCAAATGCTAGTATGGTGGAAGAAATGACTAAAGGGATAATATTTTGAAAATGTAAAACATTTTTATAGAAAACCAAGGAAACAACAGCTACACACACTTTTTACATGCTTGCTGGTATTTTTTTTCCCTCATCCTCTTGGGCAATTTTTCATAGGCTGGGTGGTAGGCAGCATTAGTATTAAAATATTCCATTGGAATATTTGTTCCATTAACATTTTTGTCCCTCGGCTGAAAAATGAGGGAGCATGGGGTTTTTAAAAAAGTTCTATTATTCTCTATGGCAGAATAAAGAACATGGAACGTAAAGCCCTGCTTAATCCCAAGCACAAGGCGAAAGGTGTGGCATTTTGAGAACACTTGGAAGATCTGAGCTCTGAATGATTCAAGCAAACACACCTAGTTCTAGAGATCATCCCAAGCCAATAAGGGGAGCATCTCCAGCTAGGTTGAGCTGGCCCTACCATGCTGCAGGCAACCCCTGGAGAGGAAACATGTTGAAGGCAAGCACTGATTTTTTGAAGTGTTGGATTCAACAGGGGGTGCAGGCTGTCATGTCAGTAGTAACAGCCTGTTGAAGGCGTCAGCAATTAACAGCCCTCTAACCTACTTCTATTCCAAGCTGCAATAGGATTTTACTCAACACCTCTGCCATCCGTCCTTGCCCTCAGTTTCACATATGCATTGCATCTTTCTTGTTTTCACAGTGTTAAAATAATAGGCCTGTGCATGGTTTGAAAAAAGATTCAAAATGGTTTGATTTGGACTGCGCACACAGGCAGCTAGCCTTTTTTTTTAGGTTTCCACAAGAGCCTGATTTTTTTTTCACTTCTTAGAGCAACTGTGCTTTTTTTCAGGCTAATATGGAAGTACAATATCCCATCCAACCTAGAAGTAGCCTTTTCCAAGTGATTTGAAAATAATGTATATAAAACTGATCTGTTGCTATATTTACTGTTTCCTTCAAAGGTGCATATAACTATTGGAAAAGAGCTGAGCGCCCATCATCTCATGCCTAGAGAATTTATCAATTTTTAAATAAATATGACTATCTAAAATAATAAATAAAATGTAAATCTGTTGTTTCAGAAACTGAGACCTTGCATTCTAGACCAAACAAACATAGAATGCTGTAATTTAGATAGAAAGGATAGCAGAAGAGTTAAACACCAGTTACTGCACTGCTTATTGATGATATTGTAGGAGAGAGCCATGTAGGTCTATGGTAGCCCCAAATCAGAAGGAGTCTGGTAGTGTCAGGTTCAGCCCAAGAAACTCCACGAGACGGTTCTGGATTTGCTTAGTTACTTTATTAGCTTACATCTGCTAGACAGAATCTTGTCAGACGAACTCTAACTCCCGAAGTCTGCAACTAAACACTATGAATTCCTTAGGGTAGTGCCAGTCTCATCCTCTTTGCTTTCACACACTCAGGCTGCAGGCTAAGGAGATGCTTCTCCCCATGACCTTGAACCTCCTCATCCAAGTCCTCCATCACAGGTAGCACCTTTTCAGATAACAAGTTTTATTAAAAGGTATAAGCTTTTGAGACCTTTAAATCCTACATCAGTATAGGTATTCCAGGCGTCTGATGAAGTGAACTGTAGTTCACAAAAGCTTATGCCTTATCATAACATTTTTTATGTTATGTCCTGATTTTTGTTTTTTTATGAGTGAAGCCAAGATACAGCTACATAGGCCCATTTGTGTTTTCTCAGAACTGATCATTTTGTTTTTAAAAATCTAATTTGAATGAATTTTATCAGATATAAAAATGAAGCCAAGATACAGCTACATAGGCCCATTTGTGTTTTCTCAGAACTGATAATTTTGTTTTTAAAAATCTAATTTGAATGAATTTTATCAGATATAAAAGTGATCACAATAGCTTTATTGTATAGTTTGGCAGAGATTTGCAACAAGATATAAAAAGGTATGTAAAGAACTTGTTAAGATTGTTTCCTACAATTCAAGGAGTTTCAGTAGCTGCCCTGTGCCATGTGGGGGTGCCAATTTACCTGAAAGCCAAAAGCAGGAATGAAGGCTGTCAATTTAGATAATTAATGTTGCTGAAATAAAAGGAAATGAACCTGCTCCATCTCATATGTCTCACCTGCCAAATGCCCCTCCTTTTCCACCCAAACCTAAACCTCCTCATAGAGGCACAGTTGTTTGAAAGCCTGCAGATATGCCAAAAGTTATGCAAACTATGACACATATCCGAACATCTGAAATAGCACTCAATATTTGTCAGAAGGATTTAAGGATAGTTTTTAGAACCAAATTTGATGTTGGTATTCTTTTGAGTTGCTCAAATGAGTTGCCATGATATTAAATCAATACTTTAACCTTAGTCTTCTTAAGATCGGGGGGGGGGGGGGGGGGATTTAAAAACTCAGTGATTTATGGACTGAACCAACTATTTCAATACAATCATTAATGCAGTGAAGATTTTAAAATTTAACAGGAAGGTATATCTAGAAGATTAAGACTAGGAGTTCTTTTAAAATGAATAATCTGCAGAGCTAACCGTTTATAGAAAGTATTAGTAACAGGTAACTGAGGATATTTCTTTCTCACTTTACCTGAAATATGATGTAACGTTGTGTGCGTAACTTCTAATTGTAAAAAGTCAAACTGTATTCTGAATTACTTTTCCCCACTCTGACAGATCTATTGGAATTACAATTCCTAGAGTTTCAAACCAACTAATATATGGGCCATGCTGCCAAGGAATTCTAGAATCCATGTCCAACGAATCCAGAGGTCCTGAGATTGGGAAAGTTTATTCCAAACCATTCACCAAAAATTGCAGATGCATTTCATGGCACAGTGATTTTCAAACTGTGTTCCATAAATCTGTGTGATTCTTTGGAAACTTCATCAGGATTTCTCTATAGGACTATGGCAATCTCATGTAATGTGGGAGGGAGGCAGCAGTGAATCATTTTATTCTTGAAGAATTTGTGGCTTGCATTTTGTTTAAAGTCTAGTGTTGGTCTGCCCATCACAAGCCTCCAAATTGAGAATCAGATGACACAAACGTAATAAAGATTGAAAGATTTTTCATACAAAATGCCTTGGTCTTTGTCATTCCCAAGCGCATAACAGTCTGGATACATGAAGCTAATGGTGGATGCCAGTTTAGATTCTTCTGGGGAGAAATTTGCTAAAAAATTCTAGTAAAAGAGAGAATTAAATAACAGTGATAACATTATTCTAGGGGAGATTAGAAATACACATGCAGAATGGAATAATCCTGTCTATACCACAATTTAAAGAAGTTGCTACAATCTAAAGTACTAGGTAGCATTTAAATTTACAGAGTGAAGAAAGGGAAAACCATTTATCCATTTCTCATTTCCTGTATTTGATCATGAGCTGTAGAAAAAGCCCTATTGTTATGTGACTTGTCGTTTCAAGAATATGTACTCCGTAAACTTCCATGTTAAAAAAAAATCCATTTGATGTTGTCACAGCTGCCCGCATATCAGGATCAGAATTAAATATATGATTTGCTCAATGTGCCTCTGGGCAGATCCACACTTTCTGCTTTGCCCATCGCCAGCATGGGTCACCCATCACTTCCTGAGTGCAGGAATGGATGACATCATCTTCCTCCCATTCCCACTCCACACCTATATTTCCAGCTTTGATTCAAAATTGCTGTTTTCCAATTTGAGCCATCTTAAG
Organism: Liasis olivaceus; assembly: GCA_030867105.1. Lineage (NCBI taxonomy): Eukaryota > Metazoa > Chordata > Lepidosauria > Squamata > Pythonidae > Liasis > Liasis olivaceus. Next base: position 67,452,126 of record CM061351.1, read on the forward strand.
CCCTACAAAGCCAACAGTCTCCAGTGCTTCATTTCGATTGACTGCAGTACTTGGCGTGACTGCTTCCCTCCAGCTAGTCACTGCCTGGTGTGGCCATTTTGTCTGGGGCTGCCAAGCTAGGTTCTCACATTTTTAAAACAATTTTACAATTGATTCGACAATGGTCCATGAATTATTCTCAACCCTAACTCTTGATTTCTGCTCAGAAGGGGCGAAGAATGCTCCTCTTAATCACACAAGCCCAGTCCTGTGGTCAATCCACTGAAGTCTGAAATTTCTGAACTTGGCTTAAGAAATAGCTGAGAACAGCATGGAAGGCAAACAGCTTAGGCTACATTAGCAAAATTGTATGTATTTATTGAGTATTTGTTCTTTCCATTTCCATCCCCCAACATAGATTCTGTCCCTGTCTAATGAATATGTGTATGGAAATCCTATATAAATTTATTCTTCTTTGTTTAAGGCAGCTTTTCCCTAAAGTGTTAGATGGGACAAGGTATTAGTAATTGGGACTGAAGGTGTGCTTGCCATTGTGGAAGTTGTCTTCCCCTAAGCCCAGACCTCCCCCCACAAAAAACCCAAAGGACCAAATAATGAGTGAGAGTTAAACTCCTACTGCTTGATTGAAATGTCATTCACTGCAAATGGCAAGTATGGCTAAAGTAAAAAAGAAGTATAACAAAACCATTGAAAGTAGGTATGTATTATCATGGACTTTGAGGAAGCAGGATAGAAAGAGTATTGACACTTTTGAACTTTGGTGTTGGAGAAAACCCCTGAGAATATTATTGTGGGGGAAATTTAGTTTTTTTAGGCTTTTGGAAACTTGGCTAAACCCTTCATAAACTAAAGTACATACTTAGATAGAACAAGGTACCTGCCCCAGCCTGTACAGAGATACACCAAACTCTACTTAACCTCAAGAGTGCTGTCCAAACCACAAGACCAGTTGTAATCAATTGAGAGGAGAGAGTATACAAATACCATGCTTTGATAAGAAACACCCAAGTTACTCAATTGTGTATATGCCTTAAATGTAAACTGCTAAATTATGCATCTTAAAGTATGTTAACTAGCTAATGAATATGCATATGGAAATCCTATATAAACATATTCTTCTTTGTTTAAGGTACCTTTTCCATTAAGGAAATGCCCCGATGATAATTGAGTAATAAAATTTTGTTGTATCTTCATCAGCCTGCTGGTTTTTAATACACACACACACACTATATGTGTGTGTGTGTGTGTGTGTGTGTGTGATTTTAATTACAATAGCAAAATCTAATACAAACAGAAAGAAAGAAAAGAAAGAAAGAAAGAAAGAAAAAGAAAAGAAGGTACAAAGAAGAAAAATGTAGAGAATAGAAAGAAAAAAAGAAAGAAAAGAATATGGTAAAGAAAGAGAAAAGAAATATATAAAGAAGTTACTTCCAACCTTCATCACACTAAGTATAAACAATTTCTGTAATTCTTCACCCCCTCTTAGTTTACAACAATGATCTCTTCATACTGTATCCCATCTCTTATCTATAGAAAAATCCATAAAGCATAATCTTTTCAGTCTTAGTGTCAGCAGAAAGTCCATTAAGAATTATAACAACAACATCTTATTTTAACCTTGATCAAATAAACCAACTTTATCTTCCCCCCTTTTAGTTCTAACAGTCTTAATCTTTAATCCATTCAAATAATGTTGAAGAATTTGATTTCTCTTCTTTGTCCCTTCTCACAAGTTTCTTTAACAAGCCTCTTTTGTAAGTCCAATATAAAAAAATTATCCAGGTCACTCTCTTGATTTATTATTTGTATTTCCCTTTTCATTTTTAAAACATCAACCAGTTTCTTTTGTATGTCCAGTAAGACATCCTTTTCCATGTCATTCTCATAGCCTGTTATTTGTAGATCCACTTTCAATGCCATCTCTGTCTTGTCAAATAAAACTTGTTCCTCATCTACCATTTCTTCAATAAAATCTTTTGGACACAGTCTGTCCATAGACGCAAATATTGCTATTGGCATTGTTGATACTCACTTCTGATTCCATTTTTCAAAAGTGCCCTTCAGTATTTTCAATGTTAAAATGTTTTGCATTATTTTATAAGTCTCCATTAATTAGCTGTTAGTCAGGCTTGTGTATTTTTCTCCTCTAACTAAAATCTTTAGTCCCCTTTATTGTCCAATTTTTAAAATTACTTATCTTTATTTTGTCTTACAAAAGTCCAAACAAATCTATTTCCCATGGAAAGGATTCTTTATAATTAATTCCAAAATCTTATTCCAAATTTATCTGGACTCTTAATCTGTTTATAACTTTCTAAGATCAAAGTCTTATTTAGCTTTTTGCTGTTTATTTCAATTTTTAAAAAATTCTTAAGCTTATGTTTAAAATTTTCTTTCATTAAGGACTGAAGGCAAACTCCACCTGGTGTTTTCAGACCGAAAGTCTCTAACAGTTTAAGAGTAGTTAAGCAATTTCTGAACATGATTAGGAAAGGAAATTTGTGGACTTAGTGTCCTTTAATAGGTGCCAACTGTAGTTGTGAGCAAGATGGTTATTCCCATCATCTCCCAGTGCTCAAAACTGACTGGACACCACTGTCTTGCAGTCTCCTCGTGAGGAGCAACTGTTCAGGGTGCATGTGGGCAATCTTCTATCCTCTCTTTGTCTGGAGAGGTTCTGAAGAGGCGGTTTACTCACCGGCTCTTCATTCTGCACCACAGTTGTCTGCTCCACTTTTTGTGGAGTGGTCTTTAGTACGCCATTTCTTCCTCCAGAAGTCAGCCTGTTGGTCTTTTTTTGAGTAGAAGCTGTTTTTCCCCAATGCCAAAGGTAGCCAAGAAAACAAACAAATGGATCATAGAACCAATAAATCCAGAGTTTTCATTTGAAGCACAAATTACCAGACTCAAATGATTGTATTTTGGACACATGAAGACCTGCCTCTTTTGAGAAGTCTATAATGCTGATAAATGTGGAAGGAGAGAGGGACAAAAAAGGTGGAAAGAGAAAAAAGAGGATGACCACTAGCAAGGTGGATGGACTCAATTACAGTGGTGATGAGTATACTAGTGGAAGATCTGAAGGGCCAGGTTGGGGACAGATCACCCTGGAGAAGGTCCATCTATGTGGTCACTAAAGACTCAACACCAACATGATGGCACATAACCATCAATCATAATCAATGTCTTCTATGCTTTGTACATTGTGTGGGTTAAATCAAAAGTTAATCCGCAGTTGGAAGGTTTTTAAACTTTTCTGTATCTATTCTAAGATTAACAATATCTGTATATCCCTTTACACCATAAATTCCAACAATAAGCCACAAGCACATGTTTGACAAAAGTCATATATACTTCCTTTTCTGGATGTCTTCATGACAAGATATTTATGAGTGAATGTGGTTTTTTGATGTTTTTGCCTAGATTTCCTGTTGCGCCTACTATACAATAAGCTTTTGGAAACACAGTATTGTTCTGGATAAGAAAAGAACTTTATTTCAACTCTGAAACAAGCTTTGGAGATAATTTATACTGAACAAGTAAGGCCTTTGACTTGAACACTTAAGCAATAGTTTTTGAAAATAAAATAATGTGCTGGGAATGGTATTAACTAGAAAATACTTAATTCTAATCACCCAAATCCAGGACTGTACCTCATCCAGGGCCAGAATTAAGACCATCTGATGCCCATCTGACCTAAGCACAGCCCAACTGTAGTGCCCCCGGGCCACATTGCTTAGCTGACAAAACATTAAGACTCAGTAAGTGCTGAAAACTAAAGTCGAGTGGGGCAGTGAAGATGCTAAGGGCATGATAGCTAGGGGGAAAACCTCCAGTGCCCCCTTCCCTTGGTGCCATTTGCTTAATGGTTAATCCAGGTCTGGCCTCATCTTCTGGCAAGAAATAGCCAGCAGTTTCATAGATAGATATGGTAGTCATTCCCATCACTTTTCTTCCCACAAATCTTGTCATGTGACAGACGAGGGCTTCTTCTCCTTTCTCTGGCACATGCCCAACGACAGAGGGAGGAGAGAGTCAGTTCATGAGACACAGCAAGAACTACTTCTTGTGATGGCTGAATGGGGTACATAGTAGCAGCAGTAGCAATGGCAAGACCTACGGCAGTGTGATGGCAATGGCAACACCATTGGAACTGACTTGTTTCCTGGGCAGATCCCAGCCACACTGGGATAGTTTCAGGCTTTGATGGTGAGGGAAAGAAGAATCTATCTTCATTATAATTATTTGAGTCACACAAAATTTCTAGGGAGTTGGCCCCAGAATGCTAGGGGTGTTACAAAGTGATGGAGAGTTCTTAATAAGGAAGTTGAATATGAAGCAATATGTCATTGTTGCTACATATTTCCTCTACTATTTCCTCTTGATGGCAGCAGAGAGAATATCAATTCTTTCCAGGGAATAAGATAAGAAAGAAAGGAAAACCCCAGTCACTGACCTCTAACAACTTATCAATGCCTCTGGAATTTCCCTTGTCAGATGAAATTGCATGCATCCAATCGGTTTTGCTACATAGCATGACTGGTGGATGAGCTTCTCTGAAGGACTGCTAATATTTTCTTGCAATGTGCAGTTACAATAAAGAGTTGGATAGGCAAGGGGAGAAAAGATTCTCTAGTTCTTTTAAAATAAAAACTGGCAGTAAAGCCATCTATCTACATTTCCAGAGTTTTTTCCTCACTCACCAGCTGCTTTTCATTGCCAGGGTATCTAATCATCTCTCTTGTAATCTCAAATGGATAGCTCATCCCTATAACCTGAATAATTTCTAAAACTAGGAAAGGGGATATGAACAATATAATGTTAAATAATATTCAGCAAATATATTTCAGATGCCATCTGCTTTGGAGTATAAACTGTTATTATATCTCTTTTGTAATATTTTATGTACTTGCATCATATTTAATTTCCAAACCAAAAATCTATTGAGCTTATCTTGACATTTACCATAGATTTGTCTATGCTTTGTGAGATTTCTGAAATTCTGATAACCAACATTTCTGTGTATCTAGAAACAACTAGATTCTAAGCCAATCTTTGTCAACTTAGTAATTTCCAGATGAAATACAACTCTTATGATTGACATCCAGCATGCTGGCTGTAAAATATTCTAGTGAAATCTCCTCTCCTCTTGGTTTGACTTTTTCCATGTACAGTGGTACCTCGGTTCACGAACGCTTCTGTTCATGAACAATTCGGTTCACGAACAGCTCCGGTCGCAAAATTTTGCCTCCATTCGCGAACTCCGCATCAGGTTACAAACAGGATCCGCGGCCATTTTTCCTGCCATGACACGTGGTCGTGGCTTCCTGTAGGGAGGGGGACTCTCCCTCCAAACAATAACCGCCTCCCCACCCGCCTTCCTGTCCTCCATGCCAGAAGTCGCCTCGAGCAAGGCTAGTGTTCTCTCTCTTTGTACTGTACTTTGTGTCATATTTTTGTGGTTTAAAAAAAAAATACATATGGTTCAGAACGGATTAACCGTATTTACATTGAACCTTATGGGGAAATTTGACTCGGGTCGCGACCAAAAATCGGTTGGTGACCAAATTCGTAGGGGTCAGAACGGATTAACCGTATTTACATTGAACCTTATGGGAAAATTTGATTTGGTTCACGACCAATTCGATTCGCGACCAGAGTCACAGAACGAATTAAGTTCGTGAACCGAGGTACCACTGTAGTTGTCATTGATCAGAACCATCCTCTCCAGCAATGTGAAGGCATCTTGTAATACATAACAGAACCCTTCTGGTGTATCCTTCTTTACAAAGTAGTGAAATTTTCCTGCATTCAGGACCCATGTAGGAGAATGTCACTAAGCATCCAGATTTTAGCATTTGCTTTCCAGCCACAAGTTTCTAGCACCAGAAATTCCCTTGACTGATCAGATTACGTCACCAGGAATATCATACTCAATTATGGAAAATTACAACTCATAGAACTTGGGGTGGGGGTGGGGAATTAGATTTTTCCAACCCACTCACTAGGCAATAGGCAGAATACTTCAGAAAGGCAGGTTACTAAAATTTGCTTTGGATCCAACTAGTTCACCATGAAAAATAGGAAAGGGATATTTGTGTGATTGAAAGGCAACTGAGCTGTGCTATTGGATCCTGTGCAGGCTGTGTGGTTTTCCTTAACTCCATTCCTGATATCATGTGATGGAATACGTAACAGACCTTGGGAACACAGAGGAGGCAGCAAGGCAGAAGAGAAGAAACAAGACATTCTTGAGTCCAGGGGAGGGGGAAAGTGGGAGAAAATCACTCCACCTTAATTACACCAGATATAAGTTGTACAGGAGAATTATTTTGGCAGGCTTTCAAGGTTCTGTACATCACCCTACTAGCAATAAAGATATTTCCAGAAATCCAAGTGTTCATGTTTCTGGAGTTTGCCAAGCTCACAGGTCTTCACACATCAACATATTAGGTACTACTGTACATGAACATTTAAGCCAGGAGAACATATGTGCAAAAGATCTCTACCTCAGTTGGCTTCCTGAAAACTAAAATATCCTTGCATTGGTATAAAAGGAGCTTATTCAGCTAATAGTGGCAAGAAGCAGCTTCAATAGTAGTTGAGCAGTATCATTTATGAAATCTAGGTCAGAGATGATGCAAATGATGTTCACACACAAAGTGCTTAGCACAGATACATGTGTCCTTTGTGTTGGAGGTGTGAATCCAATGGCACCAAATCTTTAGCACCTTATGATCCATTGAACATAAAGGAGCAGTGAAATAGATGGAGAATTAAGGGATTTACTCTGTGTCTCCTCTTTGTCTAACATCCTGCCTGCTCTTGGTTTTATGAAGTTGCTAATTGCAGGTCATTTCTTTCTGCCTTATTTCCTGGAAATACATGCTTTCTTCTTCTCCCCATGTAAATTAATCTCCTTTCTGTTACAGTTATAAAACTTGCTTCACTAATCACTGCTCAGGTCAGTTTTCCACTCTCAGAATGTTCTCTCTCACACAGAGTGCTTCAACCTCCAACATTTAGAATGTGTACAAATCAGAATTTCAATTCTCAGTAGAGATGAGTTTCCTTCTACTGGTATTCTAGTCACTGTTCCTGTTCTTTTTTCAGGCTGAGCTTCATAGTGTCCCATAGAGCTGGCTGGGATTCATTCGGCAGTAGAGAGCACCTGTAAAGCAGAATAGGCTACTCTGTGACTGTTTCAGAAAGTTTCCATCTGTAAAGAAGCCACAGCTTTTGCAGGTAGCAAACTAGGAGGTTATGAGGTTCATTTAGAATGGCATTTTATTTATTTATTTTAAAAGATTTAGATAGCTGCCTATATTGTAACCACAAGCCTGGGCAGCTCACAAGACAGTAAAAACAGCACACACATCCCTGCCAACGATCAAAGGGTGAACATCTTAAGTTGCCCCCATGTACAGATTTTGGCTGGAATGTCTTGATATTTACCTACTTATTATTAATAAATGCAGCTGAAGACAACTAGCAATTAGAATAAAATCAAACTAATGAAAAAATACAACTAAAAGACTAACTGAAGAATAATTATTCTTCAGTTCTCCCCCTATTATGGGGAAGATGGGCAGTGGAGAAATCCAATGAAATAAATAAATAAATAAATACAGTATTAAAAACACGTAACCACACCCCATTTCAGCAACCCAAATTGAGAACACGGAACTGAAAAGATGGATGAATTTAGCAGAAAGGTTTCTTGGTCTGCTTCTCAGCACTGGTCTGCTTTCTCTGAGAATGTATTACAATGAGAGTTATGTGTAAACATACCTCTGAAAACACTAGTTTCTTCAATGGACTAAAGCGTGGGTGTGAAGATAATAGTCACATGGAATTAGAACAATAAAACAATAAAAGAGTCCACATCCATCCAGGAAATTCCACCCCCAATGACATATTTCATTCCTGAATCCTTACCCTGTCATAACAACCTTTTGATCCTGAAAAAAATATCTGTGATACAATGAATTTAAAATTTGCATATGACATGTCCAGATTATATTTGCAGTGAGAGCTAGTTGAATTGTACCTAAAAGGGTGAATGCCAAACCAACATTATGTGACTAAAAATAAAACTGCCTACACTATCTGCCAAGATAAAATCATGCAAATCTATGATGCACCCATATTGTTAACCAGAGATTGAACCAAGCCAAATAAGATTACATGTTGTCACAATCACTTGCTTCACAGACGCAGTGCTTATCCAGGTTTTCACTTTCTTTGGAAGACATTCACGAGGTGCTTGAATTTATTTATTGTATATAAGCTGAGCATTATGGAGGCCCAGTTTACCACTCCAGGGTGTAGCCAAATCAATCCATAGCTCTACATCAGAGAGATGTAGTTCCCAAAAAGATTACTGCTAGAGCTAGTATAGCTCAAATTTTCAGCTCTCAGTCTTTCTCTGTTTCTCCCAAAAATAATAGGCAGTCCCCTTTGTTCATATTTTAAGCTAGGGCATACAGAGTCTTGATTTGCTGAGAATTTTCTTCTCTGCTTTTGTGCCAGTTTATCTGAAATTAGAGGAAAACTGATATTTTCTTTTGCAAATCTGCAGCGTTTACAATGTTGGGGGTGGTTCATTCTTTCATTGATGTATCTCTTGTCTCACCTTGCTTCTTTGTTCCTAGATTTCACTTCTACGCTATTATTTCATGAATCTTTTAAGAAAAGATTCGGGGCTTTGGATTCGTAGCTTCGGGGCTTTGCAACTCCACCTTGTAACAACCCCTCAGGGGTAGGGGTAGGGGTAGGGTTTGTTTGTTTGTATGCATGCAACCAGCAAATTGTACAGATTAAGAATGTGGATTGAAGTGGGAAATTGTGTTTGCAATTTATTCTCCTTTTGTGTACAGTTGGGAATACGGGGATTTTTGTTTTTCTATGACTAATGACAGCTCAGGGCAGAGTTCTGACTGAAGAATATTTTTTACTTATTTCCTTGTTGTTTCAAGGTCAGTGGAAGTAAGGATACTTGTGAGTTGGACTCAAGACACTTTGGAAGACTTGGACAGTAGAAATGTTGATAGTGTGGAAGTGCCTATGCTGTAGATACAGAGACTAAATTCTGTAGATTCTGTCATCCTAAACTGAGAAGAGAGACAGTATCCCTCCTATTGACTTCCCTGTCTGATCAGTTTTTCCTAATTGGAGCATTTTAATATTGCCCTTTATCAAACAGCCACAATAAATATCTTAGCTTATTCCCACTGTTTTATTAAGATCAGAACTGTAATCAGATACTATCTGAAGGCAACCAGCATAAATGATCCTATTCACAGAAAATTAGTAGCAAAACATATATTATCATTGTAAAACAAGAACTAAAGGTCATAAAAAGTATGGGTCAAACTAGGAAACAGAAGAAAAATTAAAATGTTAATATCATTTATTTTTCCATTCTACAAATCAAGTATAAATATTTGGTAAAAGAGAGAGAGAGAGAGTTTGATGTCGTGGTTCTAGTCCTGCCAGCTGGGTGACCTTGGATCAGTCACCTTTTCTCAGCCCTAGGAAGCAGGCAATGGCAAACCACTTCTGAAATCTTGCCAAGAAAATTGCAGGGACCTCTCCAAGCAGTTACTAGAGTCAACACTGACTCAAAGGGACAATAAAAAAAAAGTATATTTACTTTATAATTTAAATAAAATATTCAATGGTCACCTTGTCCCTTTACTTTTAACATCAAGAATAATTGCCAAACACCATACTTCTGGAGCTTAGCTTATTTTATGATGTTCAGATATGAATGTTTACAATGCAATAAAAAACTGTTGTTTGACCACTTACTGTGTGTGCTATCTAGAATCAACTTTAAGTAGCAAGTTTCATCTGGCATTTTACCAACTGTACTCCTAGTTTTATACTAATATAACAGAAAGCAGCAAACATAATTTCTATTATGTCCTTCTACCTTTCAGGCTCTGGTCCCATCTTTGCATACTTACTCAATGAAGAAAGCCATTGAGGAAGGTAAAAACAAGTATAATGAAGAAGGAAGCTCAGTGTATTGCACACCTATAAAGTGTACTCAATGCACTGAGATCCTGACCCTCAGGAAGATCACTTGCTCCTTGAGGCAGATTTGGAGAGACTGAGGCAGGAAAAAAGATTAAAGAATAAGACCTTCAGAGATAAGATAAAAATATTATAGCCTCATGGTAACAGCACCCTTGCTATCAAGGAGTGTTATAACTAATGCCTCTAAGAAGGTGATCATCATTCCCAAGAAAACAAATATCTCCCAGCACTATTCATCAGGCTACTCCATGGTGCAGAAGACTAGGACTGGTAGATGGAGAAATGTTCCGTCAGAGTTCTATCTCATAGACCAGATGTTCCATTCAATAATCTGCTTATTTTTATTGCTTGCTGCTACCTTTGAGTGGAGGGGACCGCGTATGGATACTGTGAATATACATATTCAACACCTCTACCTCTCTTCCAGAGTTAACAGGATGATCACATGTGTGAGGTTGGATTAATCTAGGATTCTTGCCAATCACTGAGGTTGACTATTCAGGAGAGGTTCAGGATTTCATGTTCTTCATGATGACCAGACCTAGCTAATATTTCTTCTCACTTATACAGCAGGCTAAATGCTGGCTTAGGCATTCTGTTTCTGCAGAGTGGTGATTTGAAGTTGGAGAAGCTCTATGTGAACACTGTTGTGGACAGATTACTCCCTTGTAAATTTTAGATTGGTGGCTGCTACAATCCTTTGCAGGGATGGACTGCATCCCATGGTTAAGGCAAGTGGATGGGGAGTATTCCTTCTTGCTTAAATGAGACAGTTTGAGATCTCTATTAATAAAACCCTCTTGTGACCTGGGAGGCCTATGCAATAATATTGCATTTCTGGTAGAGGTGATTGAGAAAGTAGTAGCTTTGCAGCTACAGATGCATCTCAATGATACCTGGGCCCATTTCAGTTGAGCCTTTGGACAGTATAAAGTAATATTTTGGTTGTCTTAGTGAATGGCCTATGCTGGAAAATACATGGAAGGAGTGGCCCTGTTTGTTCTTCTGGACATCTCAGCAGCTTTCTTTACCATGAATGATGATATTCTTCTGGACTGTTGGATAGATCTGGACATTGGGAACACTGTTTTACAGTAGTTTTAGTCCTGTCCATTGGGTCACATTTAGAAAGGAGTACAGGGAGACTAGAGTTTGATACCTGGACTATTGCCCTATGTTTCACCTTGTCCTCCACATTGCTCACCATCTATGTGAAATGACTGGGAAATATTATCTGGACTTCTGAAGTGGGGTGTCATCAGTATGATGATGACACCCATATCTACAGTGCTTCTTTTTACTGTTTAACTCCAGTGACTCAATATCTACCTTGAATGTCACTTGCTTGCTTATTTATTTATTTAAAGCCACCCAATGTAACATTCATTCTATGTGGCACACAATTAAAACTAACACAATATCTAAAAACACACAAAATAAACATCAGAATAGACCTAAACACAACAGGGGGAACAACATACCATAGCCAAGGCAAACACTGCAGATCAAATGGCCATACCAACAACCGAACCCACAGTTTGTGAAAAAAAGTGGTTTTTAGAGATTTTCTAAAGCTCGTGAGTTGAAGAATGCAATTGTATAAAGAATGCAATTGTCTTAAAGCTTGCAGTTGAAGGATGCAATTTCAGAGGGCAGGTTCTATGATAGAAAAGGTATGCTTCCTAGGTCCCATCAGTTGACATTTCTTAACAGAGGGGACATGAAGCACACATCTTCTGTCAGTTCTTACACGATGGGCAAAAATGATGGGACAGAGGTGTTTCCTCAATTAGCCAGACCCTATGCCACAAAGGGCTTTATAGGTGATAATCAGCACTTTGAATGGCCCCCCCAAATTTTACTGGTAACCAGTGCAGCTTGTGTATCAGAGGTGGTACATGGGTATATCGATGTGCTCCCATAACTGCTCATGCTGCTGCACCTGGACCATCTGTAGCTTCCAGATGGTCTGCAAGGACAATCCCCTGATTGTAGATCATGTTACAATTGTCTATACATGAGATGACCAGGTCATGAGTAACTATGAGAAGGGACTTGGGAAAAGGTGCAATTGACATACCAGATGAATCTGTGCAAAGACTTTCCTAGTCACAGCTGCCACCTGCTCATCAAGTGGGAGCTGTGAGCCCAAGAGGCTCCCCAAATTGCACACCAGCTCTGAATCGGTAAGTTCCACCCCATTCAGAACAAAAGAAATTTATCAGCACCAGAAGAACCATGCACCTGTAGCCATTTGATCTTGTCAGAGTTGAAGGTGAACCTCTTCCTCCCAATCCAGAACTGAACAGTGTCACTTGGGACATGATCTCAACAGTATCACTTCATTGACCAGGAGTCATGATATATAGCTGAATATCACTGACAAATTGATCATATCTGCCTATGTCAATAGATGACCTCATCCAGCAGTTTCATGTAGATGTTAAATGAGAGGTGAGAGCTTCAAGCCCTGAGACAACCCACAGACAAAGGGTTTGGATTGGACCCTCCCCACCAGTCAACACCAACTGGAAGTAGCCATGGGGAAAGGAGTAGAAGCACTGTAACATTCTGCCTTCCATTCCCAAACTCCATAGTCAGTCAAGAAGGATACTATGACTGATGGTATCAAAAATCAATCAGGATGGTTGGACCACATCCATCTCAGCTCTGCAAGAGGTTATCAATAAATATAGTATATGCTATCTCCAGACTATGCCCTGGTGCAAAACCCAATTGAAACGGGTTCAGATAATCTATTTCTTCCAGGTAGCCTGACCTCCTTCTCCACAACTTTCACAAAAAAGAAAGATTGGAGACTGATCAAAAATTGTCCAGAATCATTGAATCTAGCAATGGTTTCTTGAGGAGAGGATGTACTACCACCTCCTTCAAGACAGAGAGAACTACTTCTCCTCTCATGGATGAATTTACCACTGCATGAATCCAACCACATATCACATCCCAGGAGGCCTTAACCAACCAGGGACAGGGGCATGGATCTAATAATAAGTAGGTGGCTGGACTAACAGTTATGAGGAATCTGTCCACTTCCTCAGGAATAATAGAAGCAAACACTTCCCAGGTACCATGACCAACTCAACAGGACCTGCACAGTCATAGCCTACCCAAAGTGGATCCAAATAACTTTATCTGCTAAATACCTAGTGTATTCTTCACAATGGCCCTATAGATGTTCTTGTGCAATAAGAGCAGAACAATAATTACATTTTGCAACACTTATCACTACTATGTAATCCTTACATGGGCTCTTACATGTCCTTCACCAGGGTCACTGTTTTCTTGCCCCAGCAGTGCTTTAGGCATCATTTCGGTTGTTTCCTCTCCTGAAAAACCAAGAAGATCCACGGGATCAATGAACAAGGAGAGGCTACAAAGGAACAATCTGATCCAAGTTTTCATCACACACCCATTCCAGTTAGAGAGTGTGAGACTAGGCTGAAGCTGCCATAACCTAAAGATGAAGCAGGCACGTAAGCAGAGAGGACAAAAGCCAGGAAACTTATCTATGGGATCCCTTCGGGGAGGTAGATAAGAAGGAAGCAAGTCGTTAAGGGAAAAACAAAGGACCTGAACCAGAAAGAGGAAGTTGGGCCTGAGCACATGGAAGCCCTCACCCCAATCCCATCAACTTGTAGATCAACCCAGCAAGGACTTTTGGGGATAAAAGGGGTCCCAAAGCCCGCCCACTCTGAGTCGTCTGAGTCACCTGAGTCGTCTGAGTCACCTGAGTCACCTTTGGATCAAGACTTGGCGGCTTCCGTCCCTCTAGCTAGTGCCTGGCAGCCTAGTTGGGAAGGACGTGGGTAAGTGTGGATGAGCGCGTGCGTGTGTGTATGAGAAAGAGCAAATGTACCTTGCAACCAGTAAAGTTTTGCTGTTACTTTAAATTCACTGGGTCTCCGTGTATTACAAAGAACCTCTTGTGCCTCAGTGTTCGGTTGGAAGTGATTTGTGTGTATCCCTAATTCTTTCCCAGCTGTTGACCAGGGCTGTGTGTCTGTCTGCTCCAGCCGCACCTATCTGGAAAACCCAGGTAGAAAGCAAGGGGGGCTGACAAGATCCGTGTGCCTCAACAGGCTGTGAGTGTGTGATTTGTGTGTATCCCCAATTATTTCCCGGCTGTTGACCAGGGCTGTGTGTTTTGTCTGCTCCAGCCGCACCTATCTGGAAAACCCAGGTAGAAAGCAAGGGGGGCTGACAAGATCCGCGTGCCTCAACAGGCTGTGAGTGTGTGAGTGAGTGACCATAAGCCGAACCTGGGAGCAGCGTTTGTAACAAGAGTAGGGCCTCAGTTGAACTGCCCACCCCCCACCCCCCAGATCCACAGATCCCTAAGCTGCTTACATTTGAATATTGGCTGCATGTGGGAGAACAAGTTACATTAAATTTTTAAAAGACAAAAATGTTATTGGTAAACAGGAAATCAGATTCAGGGATGAAGTTCAGTCTGTTTTAGAGATGGCTGCTCTCTCCCAGACAAAGCAAGTCTGCAATGTGAAAACACTCCTGGATTTTATTTGTCACTGGATTGTGAATGGCAGCTGTGATATGGAGTCCTCTTGTGCAATTAATATGAGTACACTGTTTGCAACCCTTCTTGAGGTGTTAGGTTTAGGAACAGTGATTTATGCCTCAATTATACCCTGTCTTGACTACCAGAATTCACTGTAGATAGGGTTGTTCAAGAAAAGTCCCTTGAACAGTGTTTCTCAACCTCAGCAACTTTAAGATGTGTGAACTTCAACTCCCAGAATTCCCCAGCCAGCCATGCTGGGAAGTTGGAATCCATATATCTTAAAGTTGCTGAGGTTGAGAAACACTGCTCTAGGAGCTGCAATTGGTGAAAAATCTGACAGTTAAACATAAAGCTGTTGCAAGACCCAGGAATCATATGTTATCTGTATTGAAAAATATACATGGTTTGTCAGTTCCTTGCCAGGCATAATTTAAGGTGTTGGGATTTCTCTTTAAAGCCCTGAACAGCTTAAATGACTACCTGTGGGACAGCTTTCTTGTTATAAACATATATAGCCACTTATATCTGCAGGAGAGACCATCAGTCTGTCTGTCTGTCTGATATACTGCTCCTCTCCCAAGATTCCAAGCAGTTTACAGACATAACATGCTTTATTGTATTTCAATGGCAACCAGAAAAAAAAAAAAAAGGATGCCACTTTCAATGCCTTTAAAGTAAGTGTGGCTATTGGATAGTTTAAAACTTAAATGGGTCAATGAGAAAATTAATTTTGATCCAAGGCTTATCTTTAATATCAGCCTGCAACATTTTTTTAAACACATGTGTTCCTCTTTCTCTTCTACCCCTTAGGACAGAAATGAGGCACCACCTTTGTATCCTCCCTTAATTATAAAAGGACAAACAAGCAGTCAAGACTTATTGGAATTGGAAACAGTTTAAGAGTCTTCACCTTCCTCAGTCTGCTGTAGTCAACCAGTCTCATCAAGACTTAACACTGATGCATTCTTTTGTAGTGCGTTTTCAAGAACATTTTTCTCATGTGGAGATGATACCTGAGAAAGAAAGAGTTATGGGGAATCTTGATCAGAAAATGGGAGTCACAATTCTTTTATGCACATAATTCAATTCACAATGATTCACAAAAAAGGAAGAAATGTAATGATTATTAATTGATGGGATTTGTAGACTCTTTCTGTCATATAATAAAAGAAAAAAGAAAAAAAATACCATGCAGAACAAATAATTAGACAAAAATGACACATCATCAACACATAATGGAGGCTGGCACTCAGTTATAACACTCTCATCACAGAATGGGTTCTTTGGCCAATCTAGTCCAGTGCACAAGAGAAAAATCAGATCTCTTCAGCTCTACAGAAGTCTAATAGGGTTGGGACCATAACAATAGAAAATTACTTAAAAGTTGAAGTTAAAAATAATTTTACAATTTTAAAGAAACTCTGATTATTTCATGAGTGCTCTGTCATACCCCAAATATCTTTAGATGCCCCATGAGGTATGTCAGAGAAATCACATCCCAAAGCTTTCATATTTGGTATTGGTGAAGCTCTTAAGTGTTGCACAATAGGTATCATTTTAACTGTTGTGGTTATATTATGCAAGTAGGAAAGGAAGTTTTCTGACAAAGTTTGACAGCTATTCATCAACAAAATATCCGGAGAAAATTTTACTAAATAAAGTTTTGCAAGATAATCCTGCATTCAAAAGATTTCTGCAAGCACTGTGACTCATATTTCCTCCTTTCCCCCCAACTTTTTAAGAAATTTGATGGAATTGTCAACATTATTGTCTTTAACATGATTTATGTCAACTCTGTAAAATGCTGCAGAAAACTGATATCATGCTGAGCCTAGACTATTACTTGAACTCAAAGCCTACCAGGAAAAGGAAACAATGGGCTCTAAGCTTGGGGAATTTTTTTTGGGGGGGGGAGATAATACAAAGACTGTCAGGACCTTGGAGAGTTCAGCGCAAGAAGCTACGGGTTGGGTTAATTCCAGCATATAAGCTTGACTGAAGTTTAAGAAAGTAGAAAAGCATGTTTATTCCTAAACTCTTCCCTGCTTGCTGCCTTTTCCAAAGCTTCAGAAACCTGCGTGGCCAGGAAACTGTGGAAACTATGGAAGAGTCTGAATCTGAACTTTCAGGTGATGGGAGTCCTAGTCTCCAGGCCAGGAAAACATAAAAGGGGGTTTTTAAAGGCTTTGTTTGAATTAGAATAAATCCTAGTCCTCAGCAGAACCATATGGGGTTCCTGGCCCAGGGATAGGACACAGTCACCTTGTGTGAGATGGGTAGCTATATAAATATGATAGATAGATAGATAGATAGATAGATAGATAGATAGATCACTCTTTGTTCCATTGGAAATGATTTTTGTCTTAATTCTTCTTAATTTGACTCTGACAGTGAGCTCTAGACCATACAATCTCATCAAAGGCTAGTTTGTGATACTGTCTTTTGAGAAGTCACTCGACTCTGTTCCATAATACCAATGTATTATGTAAGGACTGTAAAAAAGATTTTAAAAATATATTTTGGGGTGCAAGCTTAATGCTTCACTTGCCTCTGGGAAATCTTGCCCACTACCTAATATGTTAGTATCAACCTCTTTTCCTCTGGCTTAAACTTTTCTGTCCTAGGTAATAGTCTCAGTTAGATAAGATTCTAGCCTAAGTGAAGGTTCTAGATAATAGCGCAGATTCTGGTAGCTTAGTTTCTTGTAGGGCAAAGTAAACCTTAAGTTGTGGTGAGGGAGTGGTGGACAGTAGGTAGCCTTTGAAACGTTGCTGGATTCTAGTTCTCATCATCTCTAATCATTCCCCATAATATCAAGGGCTAAAAGCAACACGAATCTAACAACATCTGGAGAAATACAACTTGCCCACCCTTTTAGTAAGATAAAGCAAGGAAGGCAAATAGTGTTAGAGAATCAAACGTCATATATCCCCTGCTCAGTGGAAAAATGCAATTTAAAGAATCTTCAACAGAAGGCTGTAAAGACTGCATTTAAAAACCTCCAGAGGAGACTATGCCTCTCTTGATAACTGGTTCCACAATGGAACTGCTCTTACTGTTAAGATATTCTTCCTAATATTCAACCAGGTTTACTTGTTTACTTCAGTTTTACTTTCCTGAAACTTAAGAACTTAAGAAGCTTATTCGTTCTTCACTCTGGAATGATAGAGAATAGATCTTAGCCTTCTTCTCTAAGATACTCCTTCAAGTATTTGAAGATCATATCTCAAGGTTCCAGGTAACACTTAGTGATCATCAGTCCTACAAGGTAGACCAGACGCTACATGTGCCTCAAACTACTTTTATTAAGATTGGCTATAGTAACATAATCTTGCAAGACTGAAAGTACTTCTCCTCCTCCCTCTTTAATCTTTTAACTGAATTTGGGGTCTGTGTATCTGAGACATTTTTGTACCCTTTCCCCTTTGTCTAGATTTTTGGAATGTTTACCTACTCGTTGCCTTGATAACGGGTCTTCCCTGTCTCTCTTTACTCTCTACAGCAATAATGTGAGAAGCTCAGGTTGGAGATTCATGCAAACAGGCTCAAATATTGATTTAGAACATACAGCTTGAGAATTAGAGGACTATATGGGTGGTTAGTTCTGTCTTCACTGGCGGCAACCACTTCCAATTAAAGAGGATCTGTATGCTTCTACAATATCTCCAGTGATGTGTGAGAGGCCATGGTTCTGCTGATAGCTTTGCACTAGAGTCCTTAGACTCATGGTAGTGATGCAACATCCCTAGATTACAGAGATTGTATCAAGACGAGTTCTTGATGAAGAGAGGCTTACAAACAAACAAAAACCAATCCACTGACAAAACAGGATTTTTGAGCACTGAGACTAGCTTCATCCACTATTCCATTCTATAATCCAAACACAGAGCTTTAGTCCTTGAATCTGGCAAATTTAGCTATTATTCAAATGAACAGAATAGATAAATGAACAGAGGTGGATAAAGGAATTAAGATTATTGTGCTATGGAGGAAGAACATTTATATGGAAAATGTCAGTGATAGTGCAGTATTCCTTTCAACAGTATAAACATCATACATATTCTTAACCTGCAAATTTGATCCAACAGGCCTTAACTCAGAATACTCTTGTTTCAGCAAAGCAGGGGTACTCAAGATCACATTACTAACATCAGCTGGATAATGGAAAAGGCAAGTGGGTTCCAAAAAGTTGTCAATTTTTTATTTATTGATCATACAAAGACTTTTCATTGTGAGGACCACAACAAACTGTGGATAGCCCTTAAAAACAAGAGAGTACAAGCCACCTCAACTGCCTATTGAAGAATTTATATGAACTCCAGGTACAACAGAAGCAACTGAAAAAGAATATGGAGTAACTAAATGATTAAGAATTGGAAAAGGAATGTGCTAAGGTGTAAATGGAGAGCCAGTTTGGTGTAGTGGTTCAAGGTATCAGGCTAGAAACCAGAAGATGGTGAGTTCTAGTCCTACCTTAGGCATAAAGCCAGCTGGATGACCTTGGGCCAGTCTCTCTTTCTCAGCCCTGGGAAGGAGGCCACTTCTGAAATCTTGTCAAGAAAACTGCAAGAACTTGTATAGGCAGTTGCCAGGAGTCATGACTGACCTGAAGGCGGGGGGGGGGGGGGGCGGGGAATGTATATAGCCACCTTATTTATTTAACATACAGTATATCACGAGAAATGCTGGACTATAAGACATAGAAACTGGAATTAAAATTACTGGGAGAAACCTAAAGAACCCCAGATATACTGATGATACTGCTTTGATGGCTGGAAGTGAGGAAGACTTAATATCACTTATTGAAGCTGAAAGAAGAGAGTGCAAAAGCTGTTTGCTGCACCCAATGCAAATTGGATGAGAAGTAGTGTTAGAGTTTATCCTCCTAAGTTCAAAAACTCAGAGGAATGGTGACTGTAACCATGAAATAAAGAGATGTCTGCTACTTGAAGAAAGATTATGATATATCTAGACAAAATATTAGAATGTACAGGTATCACATTGACAACAAAGTAATATATTGTCAAAACTATGATTTTCCAATTGTAATTATAACTAAAAGCTGGACTGTCAGAAAGGCTGGGTGAAAAAAATGCTGCCTTGGAATTGTGGTGCTGGAGAAACTACAAACATAAATAATTCAGTTCTAAATTAAGAAAAAAGAGAGAATGCTCACTGGAAGCACTAATAATGAAGATAAACCTTAAATATTGTGGGCATGTGATGCAAGAGGCATTTGAGAAGACCTGATGCTTGGAAAAATTGAAAGCAATCAGAAAAGACACTGACAGTGGCTAGAGCCTATCACTGATGATACAGACATGAGCTTACAAGAACTCAAAGAAGCAGTTACTGTGAGACAGTTTTGGAGAAAAGATATCCATTATCTCCCAAAGAGTCAGAATTGATTGAACAGCTGAAGAATAAGATCAAGATTGTTGTGAGAGAAAAGCAGAACAACTAAGTATACCTTATATTAAATGCTTGTATTTTTGTTCTTATTTTTTTAAAACAGCTTTAAGAGAGATCAAAATTAGGGCTGCTAAGCTCAGGGCCAATAGCAGCTTTCTCCCACCGCTGTTCTCACAGAGTTGCAAAGGCATTTTTTCTCAACCCATGAAGTAACTGCCTGGTACTGTGCCACTGCACTAGAACAATCTTCCCCAAACTGCAGAAGTGCTCAGCTACACTTGTGGGAAATCATAACCTCAGAGTTTAGCTTATTGTAGTCCACCAGATTGGCATGGTACCAGGTTAGAAAAGCTGTGTTGGAACTTCTAGAATCACCAATGTTGAGTCAGTACAACTTCCTGTGAAAAGGGGATCATGACCCCAAATCATTTATTCATCATCATTTGACTTTCACAAATGGAAGTGTAGCCAGTAGCCAACAATACATATTTAAAATTGCTTTGACATCTGTATTCGATCAAAATATTTTAGTTCTACAGAAAACTGGTAAATTTCCCTGTAATTGTTTTCTCTATGGAAATTATCAAGAATCACTTTTTGCTTCCTTATGTCTCAAGGGAGGAGATGTGGCTAGAAGCCAGAATCTTTGATATTTACAATTGCTTAACATACAAGATCCATCACAATAATTCAATTCTTCAGAAAATGAATTAATTTTCTGTTAAGACTTAACTGTTATATTTATATGCTTTGCCCAGAATATGGTGTACAGTCAAAAGTGTTAAAGAACAGACGACACACTTCAGGCATTATTTTTTCATTCATTTTATATATATAAATAAATAAGAAAAGCTGGGTAGATACTATCGCTGATGATGGAAGCCTGAACTTACAAGAATTTAAAGAACTAGTTACTAAGAGATCATTTTGGAGTTGGAAGTAACCAAAAACCGAACAATAAAGCTGTTACTCATATATCTAGGAAATATCTGAAATATTCTGGATCTGAAAAGCAGAAGAGTTTTTCCAATTTCAACTGGGCAAGGTTGCCTCTTTCTTCCCTGTCAGTGGGGTTGAAGCTATGACTACTGTAACTAGAACCCTAGATGCCTCTCCCTCTTTCATCCCTTGGGTCCCTTGATGGTTGAAATCAAGATGCTTTGCATATTGGTGCTTAAGTCTTAATAAATCAACCATCATTGCCTTATTATAACCATGGGAGTCTTGTTCCTCCTTATTTCTTAGTGACAGTGGTATGTAGTTATGATTGGTGCTTAATTTCTGGTTTGGTTTGTTCACTGGAGATCCCCCTCCTCCCAGTTCATTTATTTCTTTTGCTAAAACATAAATCAAACTAAAATCAAGCATGAAAAACAAAATGAAACCATGGGATTGCTCTAGATCAGTGTTGGGTCCCCCAAGACTCTCTCAGTGGTCCAAGAAATCAACATGATTTGCCAGCCAGTATTAAAATCCTGTCAAACAATCATGAGAAGCGGTATTGGTAGCGGCAGCGGCAGCAGCAGCAGCAAAGGAACAGCAGAGCCCTGCCTGGATCTATCTGAGCGGCGGCAGCGGATCAGCGAGCTGGATGCAGAGGGCAGCACCTCAGCATCAGGAGCATGGAATGGTGTGGAACGGTGCAGCAGGCTGGTGGTGGAGCCTGGTGGGCCCACGGATCATCTGCTTTTAGGGCAGCTGGCTGGTGGTGCTATTTTTACACGATTCAATAAATAAATATTCCATGAATGTGCCTATTTTATTTATTTATTGGTTTCAGAGGGATTTCAGGATGTAGAAACCAGGGGCCAGATACCTGCCCAGTTGTGAAAACTCAATTATATTCCATATACTGAAAGCACGGACAATATCAGTATGACTATTAAGTAAGGAAAGGATGTGTTCTTGCTCTTACTTGGTTCACTGTTAATGTAAACAATTTAAGGACCCCTATGTTGCTCCAGAAGGGCATTTACAAACTTTGGACAAAAGGTAAATATGCTGTTACATACAAATGATGGAGTCCTACTGTTATGGACTAGACCAGTGTTTCTCAACCTTGACAACCTTAAGATGTGTGGACTTAATTCTAGGCATTGGTCCACACATCTTAACATTGCCAAGGTTGACAAACACTGGACTAGACTATGGCTGAGGCCCTTTTAGCGTATTTGCAGATTATTGTAAGAATAATTATCTTCAACTAAAATTAGGAAAATTTAAGGGTCTAGTTTTTGAGAAAACAATAACAGTTGTACATGGACTGGTCATAACCATCCAATGGAACAAATTAGATGTGTCTTCTATCTGGGAGTACCATTACACGACTCATTATCATGATTTTCTCATTCTACTTTTACACTCCAGAAAGCTGAAGCCACTCTGTCTGCCTTTCTTTCCTTCCTCTAATCTGAGTTGGGTGGCAGGTTTGTTTTTGCCATGATTCAGTGTTTTAAGACCAAGCTTCTATACCAGTCTAAAATTTGGATCAAGGTAGTTTCTAAAGATCTAACTGGTTTTCAGTTGAAGTTCCCAAGAACTGGGTTAAATATCTCAAGGTGTGCCCCAAATGCTTCTATCCTTTGATTGAACAATGCCATTTGAAACAAAAGTCTGGTTGTCTGCAATAAAAATATGTCCTACAATCTATGTTTTAAAAAGTGCAAGTGAGGTACTCTTAAACTTTAGAATAATAGCTTCCTTAGTGTTTGGACTGAATTACTAATTCAGAAAATCCCCACCTTGTTCTCTCACTGGACTCTGTGTTTCAAATGAGCTATACATTTGCTTCATTTTTCTCTAACTAAAGATTATAGGATATCTGTGCAGGATCCTGCAATTCAAGGTGCTGGTTATCACCTGTAGAGCCCTACAATGCACAGGACCAAGTTATGGTATATACAGGACAGCCTGTCCTAAATGTTCTCTCCTTTTCCCATATGCTTTAGTAGGATGGGCACATGTCGGGTCCACTCCCAGAAGCAATGTCATCTGGTAGAACCCAGGAAGCATACCTTTCCCTTTGTAGTGCCTGCCTTCTAGAACAATCTTCCTAGGTGCATGGAGAGCACTGACCTGCTGACCTTTAGAAAAGCTCTAAAACCTTCCTGGGGCATTGGGCCAAGGTGAATGGAGTTCCTGCCCAGAGGGGTTTTATATAAATTTGGGTTCCTGGTTGCCTATTAATTTTTGTTATTGTTTAGTTGTTGATTGTATGCCATCCAGAGTCATAACTGTCTGAGTTGGGTGGACATATCATTTTCTAAAATAAATAAAATAAAATAAACTTAGAGACCCACTGTAAATATGCCATCCAGATGGCTTCTTATTTAAATAAATCTTAGCCATAGTAAATTTAATAATTCTTTTATTAAAGCTAGAATAATAAAATATATTGAAAGACAATTTGTGGGGATCCCTATCGCACAAACATTTTATCTTTGCAAGCAGTGAAGAGCCAGAGACAATGGATCATGTTCTCCTGGCTTACAACTTTAATGCAGAGGCTTCCCAGGGTTTGATTTGAGCTATATTAAAAATTATACCAGGAAGATCTAATTTTAAATATGCTACATTTTTTTGCTGTCTGACTCTCGTAACAGCTAAATTTTTGGCTACCAAACACTGATAACACAAATAGGAGATTACAGAAGTTGGACAAGCAGTTACTGGCAGACAATTCTAGGGAAACAATGTTGGTTTGGTCATGAAAAGTTGGAAGCCACTCAGCAACAACAATCAGTATAAATGATGTAGCTAGTAGATTAACTGGGAATGTCTGAATTATTTGTATATATTAACAACCAAACAGTGCTGAATATTTATGGCTATTTACTTTTGTTTTTCTGTATTGCTTAATATAATAATTTCTGCAATATTTATAGTCTGTTTCATGTGGAGTCTCTCAACTGTAAAACAAAATTTTTACAGAAATATAAAAGAAAAGGAGAAGGAGAAGGAGAAGGAGAAGGAGGAGAAGAAACAGCATATGGAAACTCCATTTTCTACTTCTTGGCCCTAAAATGTCAGTAGAGCTATTGTGGTAGAAACCTGTACTTGAGTCTGGATTTATATTATACTGTAGAGGTTGCAAGGCTGTTGAAGTCTTGCAGATGTTGTGCTGGTTTACTCTTCTGCTGGCTCAAAATAGTTGAGCTTTTAAATCTGATGAAAATTCTGCATCCATCCAAATTCTGGTCTCAATCATCTCTCTGTCTATTTCTGTCACATTAATATGAAGTAACTGACCTAGGGAGAGGATAACAGCTTTAGGGGAAAGCCATCTATGCTTTGACTGAGTGATTATGTACCATCAAGGCATTTTTGACTCCTAGCAACTGCAAATATAGATTTTGTCCATGATGATCTGTCCCTAACTTGATCTTTCATTTAGTTGTTTGAAAGACTGGAATGAAGATAGATCATTTTGGATAATTTTGAAAGGATGATTCTTAGCATTTTTGTTGACTTAAATTCCACATTCACAACATTCTGGGATATATGTTTCCTCCCAACTGGTGGATGAATTCTCATCATTTTGATGGGCTCAAGTACAGATTAGCATTTGCTATGGTTTCTCATTAATATCCAGCAAATCTGGAATATCAGAGCCACTGCTTCTGCAATGAAGACACTGTTTTACCATAAGCTCTATAGAAATCCTAGGAGTAACTTCCTCTTCTTCACCTAATTTCCTTGTCTCCTGAAATTTGCTAAAGTTGAGTTTGTATTAGGGTTAAAAACAGCTTCTGTTATTTGTCTGCCTGGATTCTAACACTTTTAACATCTCAGACTGTTATTTAAACAAGTATAATTCAACATCACTTACTATGATACATTTCTTGGTAAAAACAAATAGGCCTCAGTTTTCTATAGTGTTGATGCTTTCTTCAGGCTTATCAGACCAGACTTAGATCTTTGTCTTTAAAACCCCTTCCTCTTCTTCTTCTTTCCCATTTGGTCAGAGGTACTAAGATGAACCAACTGTTAGTGCCTGGTGGCTCATTGTATCCACAGTCACAGAGGCTTATTAAATGGTTGAAGATAGACCAATAGAGGAACCAGTAAATCAGAGACTCAGAACAGCTGAAGACACCCTGCTAAGAAGAGCACAGTAAAGCAACATCTCTTGCTCTACTGGGCAGCTCCCACCCCGTCACACACATATGCAGCTGATATGCAGGGTGGGTGGTCTGACAACTGAGGTGTGATCCAGTGGTTCCTAGGTCAGAGACAGCTGTTAGGTAAACATAAAATGATCAAGTTCTATCAAGTGCTGTGACAATTATCAATTCCAAAGGATGGGAGGAAAAGTTTAAACCTCAAAGTGTATAAAAATCATTCATATCTTTTCACAGGTAAGGGACAACTAGCTATTGGATATGGCTTCATTCTTGTTTGTGATAAACTGTTTAATCTAGTCTGGTTGTGTCTGATAATCTTCTGTCAAGTGTAGCTGAGAAGTCAAGCTAAGCCATGAAGAATCAGGGGATCTGTGATTTTTTGCCAAGACCTGGTGAGGAAGCGTGATAGGTGGGGCTGCGTGTAAAAGCAGAAATGCTACTTTATTGTGCAGCCCCCCATACTATAGATTCCCTGCCAGCAATCAAAACAAGCCTACTGATAGCTGGGGGGGAGGTGAATCAGTCTTTACCAGGCTCCTCCCCACCCCAATCAGCAGTTTGGAGGGTTATTTTGAAGGGTGTTAGTGTGTTACACACCAATCAGCTATTTTGTTGCTACAGGGAGTTATCCAGTATGAAGTAACCAATAGCTGTGCCCTGCTTTTTTTTCCCCTCTAGAAATGAAAAAAAGGGGGATGGAGAGTGAGGAGACTGCCTTGAACCCCGGGGAGAGGAATGCACATTGCACAACCCAAAGTGATCAATAAGTAATGGGTTTATCCAGCCCCTGTGGGTCACCTGAATGTGCCATCATCTACATGAAGGCCGAACTTATCCTCCCTTTTTATCTATTGATGGTTGCTGTCATCTTGAGGAGAAAAAGCTACAGTGAAACTGAAATTAAGAACAATTAAGACTGTCTCAGTCATGGGCTGCGGATGAAGGCAAATGTAATGGGAACCTGGGCAGAATAGAGTGAAAGGCTCTATCCCTCAAAATGAATGATCTTTGGTCCTGGCCAAGAAAATCTTATCAGCCTTCCTTTGAGAGAGAGAGAGAAAGACTATGAACTTCTAAACTGTTCCTAACTGATGATCTCAATGTAAATTGGGTGGACAATCAAATTGCTCATGTGTCTATCCCAAACCAAATTTATGGTGTATGGAACACTGTGAAGTTCCAGCTGAAACTAAATAGCAAAACTGTCAACTTTCAACTATGCACTTTTAGTGAAGCAACTATTTAAATAAACTGGAATTAGCAATGTTAATCCTCTGAAAAGAAAAATGTTTAAAAGTCTGCTATCTCTCCAAATCAACAGGACTAAATTATTTTGTTTCAAGGACACATTATATGACATATATAGGACACATTATATAGACATATACCCATATGGCTCTCTGGACCCTTAACTGCCCAGAGTTGCTTTTTAATGAGATGGGCGGGGACAAATTTGACATATAAAATATAAAAATATTTATTTGTTTCTCCTTTTGAAATGCAGTCCCTTGGACAAAAAAGATTTACCAATTTCTGCTGTAGATGTTGAAATTAACTACAATAATCAAGGTCACCAAGTTAAGAATTTCTTGCTTTTTGGTATGAGAGGCTATATATTTCAAAATAGCTATCAAATAAGTGAATTCCCCCTGTAACTGAACTGATTTTTTAATGGACTTCACAACCACCCAACTTTTTTTAAAGAACCCTAGAGAGTATATTTGGGGAATACTTTTTATTATTTTTATTTATTTTGATAAGATTACATATATATTCAGTATTTAAGTATAGCAGGTAGTCCTACTAGCCTTGATTATTTTTGCTATTTAAAAGACTTGAAATCATAGCTGACTGGAAATTCAGCATTTCTGGTAGAGATCTGCACCAGGACAAATTAGATGTGATGGCAATTTCATGAGCTGCCTTGGGCACTGTTTTCTTTTTCATGAAATCAGAGCTCCAGCAGGATCTCAGCTTTGGTAAAAATGTAATCCTTTTCCCCATCCAGGCTACATGGGGAGTGTGCTAATTGCCCAGGGGGTGAGGAGAGTTTTCCACTTCCCTCTTGAGGTTAATATTAGTCATAGAGACCAAGATCAGAACAGCATTAAATAACAAGTGAGAGCAATACCTGATGAATAAACCCCAGCACATTCCCTGCTCTGGGTCATCTTCTTTGAATGAAAGTTCACTTTTCCCCTTATGAGCATTGCCCTGGCTTGAATTACTGAGCACTTCTAATAAATCAAGGCCCTTGGACACTTCTTCAAAATTCCTGAAAAGTATCCCTTTTATTTGTAATATCTTAATTGCCTAGAATATTTTAAATTGCAATGTCCTCTCTTGACAATGGAGTTTGGGCTCAGATGGCAAAAGACAAAGCCCCACCTGAATCAGTGGGCTATCTATGAGAATAATTTACCCTCAAAAGCTCACAGAGGACAATAGTTAGTAGTGTAGATAATCTTATTACCTGCTACTTACGTAATTTAAATGGATTTTTTACTTTTATTTACATACATAAATATTACATTTATTTATTTCAATTTACATAGCCACTTGCATGTCTCACTTGCGTGTCTCTGGACGGCTTACAAGTTACATTCTCAATTACAAAATGCCGTTCTCTGTTTTATTGGAGCCGTTAATGATTTGCTTAATTAGGGAAGCTCTGCACAGGGAAAGGAAGGGACTCTTCTGAAGGCACTAACTTTTTTTCTCATTATGGAGGACATGAAAGCAGCTTAGAGGTGATTTTCAAATGGAAAATGGCATGACGAGGAATTGTTAAGAAGCCTCCCTGCTTCTCCTTTATGTTGCCTTTCTTCTCCTTCCAAGTAGAGCAATGACATTAGGTGTCTTGTACGGGAAGGAAATATTCAGAAAGCAGGGACTGAATGAAATAGGTACTGTAAAAAAGAAAAAAAAAGTCAGAGTGACCCATTTCAAAATATAGAGCAGAAATCGTGAAAGCATGTGTTTTGAAAGAAAGAAAGTCACATTGGCAAGCTGAAGATAATTTGCTGAATCACCTTTTATCTTCCTGTCTTGTCATCAGCTTATGTCTGACAAGCTCAGCGTCCTGAAGCCTCTCTAGACCACGTGCGTCATAGGCATTACTCTCCAGGACATTGCCTGTGATGTTCTGTGCAATCATTGCCTTGTGGGACATCATTTCCTGTGCTTTAGCAGCACACCAGATAAACCAGGGGGAACGTTACGCACGCATTTGTTTTTCACTACTTGCTTTTGGGCAGAAAGAGTGTCCTAGTTGCTCTACAGCTTAAAAACAACAGTGGCTACAATTTAATATAAAATATATACAAAATCATACAAAACAGTGGAATAATCAATATGCACATCAGCAAACAGCCCAGTTAAATAGAACCGTGAGCACTGCCTTTTCTAAAGACAACAAAAGGGCAAATCCAGGCAGACATCCTTTGGGATGATGTGGCAAAATTTCAGCAGAGTAGCAGAATATCCATTGTTCTTTATGCCTGCTTGCTGCAGATGATGATGGTGAGGAGAAAGACAGAACAGCTTCTCCCTGGTTGTTCAAGGCCAGTTTCCCCAGTCAGGTATCTACAGACACGTTGGGAATATATCTCCTGGCTATGCTGGGTGGGAATTTGAGGAACATGACTCCCAGCACAAGGAAGACACCAGGTTCAAGGCCAAGAGGCTTGGGTGCATGGCGTCTGAGCTCCAATACATCTAATGGGCACTGTCTCAGGAGAGGCTTATCTTCTCATTCTTGTAGGTTGATATGAAAAGAAATGTTTGTTCAGATTTATAACAGTTAAGAAATCCATGGAAAGTTTTTTTTCAATTAATTTTTATTTAAGAGGTTTTTTACAAAGTAAAAACAATACAAATTTAAAGAAAAAGAAAAGGAAAGTAAAAGAAAAGACATAAGTAGATAGGGAAGAAATAAAAGAAAAAAGACAAGGAAAGAAAGAAAGAGAAAAAGAAAAAAAGATATAAAGAAGTGGCTTCTGATTTTCTTTACAGCAGTTATAAATACATTATATTTTATCATCTCTAAAATTACATCAGGACTTCCTTTTTTCTATATTCTACCCTTTCTAATCCTCAAACCCATAAATCACAAGTTCATTTTTTCCCATTTTCAGTAAAAAGTCCATAAGGGGTTTAGAATTGTTGACAAATGTAGTCATTGTCTTTTCTCTCATCAAGCAAGACAGTTTTGCCATTTCTACAGATTCTGTCATCTTCAACAACCGCTCCTCCATTGTGGGTATTTCAGAGTCCTTCCATCTTTGTGCATATAATAGTCTTGCTAAAAATTCCATGGTATGTTTTAACTTCCATTTAAACAACCAATAGCTAGTCCAAGTTATAACAATACAACGATATAGTATAATTATAGTAATAATGAAAAATTTAAAAAATAAATTTTAACAAATCCAAATAAAATGATATCAATAGTTAAAACAACATGAGTAATTCAAAGTAAAATAAAGTTTTCAAGAACAAATGATTTGACTAAATGCTGTTTGGAAAAGTTCTATCTATTTATTTTTTATTTAAACTTCAAACATTATAATTAACATTTCTTTTTAAAAATTAAATATGCTATCATATGAAATCTAAGTAACAACTAAGAATATCACTAATTACTGTTTTATAATACAAGTATATACTTTAGAATATATACCTAATGTATTAATATTTACCTTATCTATATAAAGAAAAAACTAAAATTCTATATTAAACTATCCTACACTCTCAAAACACAAACAAGAAAAAAGACATAACTCATCAAAAACAATGAAAACAAAATCCTACACTGAACTAAAAAATCAAGATAACAAAGTGAAACCTAATAAATTGAACCTAGACTAGATGGGAAGAGTTCTGCTTCAGCAGCTTTCAGAAGGTGAGAAGCAATGGAGCAGCCCTGAATTCTAAGGGGAGGGTATTCCATAGGCATCAGGCCCAGCCCAAGAACAATGGTGAAACAGTCCAGTTGAGTAAAGTTCCTTTATTTGCTTATACCTTATAGACAGAATCTTGCCAAACTAAGGCTATATTACTGCAACAAGTGGTTATACCCTGGGAGATTCTAGGGAGTGGCTATCCTGAAACTCTTTCACTTCCCACACGCCCCCTGCGGACTGCATTGTCTCTTGTCTCCTTTCCCCTCCTGGAATGCACCCCCTCCCTCCTCATAGCCTTGATCTCCCAGATCACTTTCCTCCTCGTAGATACATTTCATTACAATAGGGCCCCAGTAGCAACTGAGTAACAGGGGCTCATGGCCTCCATTCCCCTTACTTCACAAAAGTGGGGTATGGCCAAAAGCTTCTCCACAGGGAAGAATGTCCTGAATAGACCAATTCAGATAGGAGGACACAGTCCTGAATTTCCATAGATGCCAAGTATAAAATAAAGCATTTTGTTTGGGTAATCTTGGGAAATTACTTGGGATTGACTGCAGAGGCATAGCAAGACTAAGAAAACAATTAGCAGAAGCTCCGTAAAAATGTTACACCCAGCAGCCTCTTCTCAATTATCTATTCCAGCTGCTTAGTAATCTTTAGTAAGCACAGCACTGCATGGCCTGCCTTCCGTAATGCACTTGCCTCAAGCCAAACCTCAGACACGATCTGAACGGTGTCCATCAGCATGAAAGGAGGTGATTGCTTCCCTGGGCTGAGCTTTCAGATAGCTCAAGGCTTCCGTAAGTGGAAGGCTGTGTGTCTCTGTAACCCAGCCTGTCTATCTTCCAGCAGAGAGGCTTGATAACATCCTAAACATGGTGATGTTGTTATTGTACTCATTTTTTAAAAAAGAAAAGCTAAAATGTGAGTAAGATATTAATCTGTATGGTACAGTGACATGAATTTTGAAACCAAGCCAGCCCCTCATTCATGTTTAGTGATTCATTAGTTAAAGCATTCCAGAAACTCCAATCCAATCTTCAATGCTCTTAGAACTTTGTAAAGCAAATTATGTTACTGTTTTTTTTTAATCAGCAGTCTGACAGTCATCACTTTTCCTGCAAATGCAACTAATTAGTTATACATGTAGCTTGATAATCCAAGAGAAAGAAAACACTGTCACACTGAAGTCCAGTCTTCTGGATGTTCTAAAAAAGGAATTCAGGCTGCTATGGTTGAATGAAGATGTTGCAATGTTGAACAAAATGGGAGAGTCATTAATATAGCAAAAGAAAGGAAATTGTAAATAATATATGTGGTCCATGACACTGAGGTTAGTAAGAACTCCAAAGCCACTGCCAAATTTAAATTATTATTTAGCTTTTTCATAAACCTTTACATAACTTTTATGCTCTTTATAGTATGGAAATAAATAGAAAGGAATGTTTTTAACATTATGAAGATAGCTAATTTAATATATTGGCATGATCCAAGGAATCATGTAGCTAATTCATTAAGCCCAAGGAAACAAATGTTCATTTTTCTTATATGTTTCTCTAGACTAGAGAAATGTGGACTAGAACAAGGCCATAACTGATGTAACAATGTGGATGAAAAGAGTCAGGATTTTCACATAGAAAGCATGTTTCTATGTATAAGCCTTTCTACATGAGAATCTTGACTCTTTTCTTCCACAAGACTTGTTATGTTTATTTATTTCCTCTTTGCAGCCTTCCAGGAAGCCTTAGTGTTCTTGATAATTAAACAGAAATGCAGCATTTTCTTGATAACTATAGAAACCACAATAAGATGTATCCTGATGCTGGCATCAGGCTGGAGATAGAACATAATTATATTGAAAAGTGAATTGCTTGAGATGATACATGAATTTGCAATTATGGCTCACATGTATTTTTACATAGTATGCATACCAAAAGTATGAGAATGGTGTTACAGAATAGATTTGAGGGTACAGCGGCTATGAATACACGCTGTATCATTGACTATGAGTTACTATCATCAATACCAGTTCCCTTCCTCATGCTGAACTTGACGGTCTTTTGCCCAGTGGCTAGGCCAGGAAATGTAACTTGCCCAGATATTGTTGCATAAATATGGGACTCTCTGGGTTTGCAGAATAAAATTACTTCATCAATTCATATAGGAAAATTTTCCAAATATTCAAAAAAAAGTTTCACACATACAGTAGTGGATTTTATGGTTAGTTGTGCATCTATTGGAAGGGGAATAAAATGGGGGAAGGAAAAGGGATTGACCCAGTTAACCCTCTTTCAATCTCCTACCAAAAGGAAGTAAGGTCAGGGTGTTACAAAAGCCTCATTCCTTAAACTATAATGCAGATGGTTTCAGGAAGGATGAGGGGAAAGGAAATTACTGTATAGCTATATATTGCTTTATCTATTAAATTAAAACCTGCCTGAAAGACAGGACTCAGCATCAAGGCTGACAGTTGTGAATCTCAGTTCTTCATTATATTTAGCACAATGGAGAGGCTTTGGGAGGGTGTCCTCTTGTCCTTCCCCTCTCTTGAAGCCTTCTGCCTGCAGGTCCCAAGCCATGCTCCTGTTCCAGGTTGCAACATTTTTATATGAACCCTCAAACCAATTCAGTGGTTCCATCATGATTTGATAGAACCATTGGGGGCTCTCCAAGGATGCATATCTGTAAATGTTTGCATGTTAAAGAAAAGCATAGGTTTTCAGAACATTTTGCCTACCCATAGTCAAGACAGGGAGGCTCTCATTCAGAAAAAGCCCTCTCACATGAGAATATAAGAATTAAACGATCGGATTTAAAAATACAAAAGTTCTTGGCACCATCTTTTCCCATGAAATGACAAATAGCTTTGTAGCACCTTAAAAGAGAGAGAGAGAGAGAGAGAGAGAGGGAGAGAAGGAGAGACGGAGAGAGAGAGAATGTCATGCAGCAAGCTGGAGTTTCAGAAGTTAGCATAAGCAGAAAGAAAACATATTCTGAACATACATTGCTAGCATACTGTTTCATCATATAAATCAGTATTGTCTATTGCTAGTATTCCCAGCTTGGTTCCTGCAGATATCTCTCTTGTATTTAACAGGCTCTTTGCCACCTATTTATACATACATACAAGGATTAAAATGAAGCTGGCACTGCAAGCAAAGCACCAGCCTTCGTCTTTATTCCCATGTATGTCCCTGGATTTCACATAGACTCCACAGATATTTTTAGGAGCAACCTCCTTGCCTTCTGGTAAATGGATGTTTTGCAACTGGCCACACTCACTCTGTTAGCCATTGTGTGAATGGGGAAACCTTCCCCTATAGCAGCTGTTTCCTTAAAGTTCCCAACTCAAAGTGCTTTCCAAATATGTCAACTGTGCCCACTGGCCCCAAAAGAATGATCAATTGTCTATTTTTTTATTGTTATTATTTTAAGGTTTGGGGTAGGAGTCTACAATTGTTTAAATACACTAAAAATAAACTTGCAGAAAATATAAATAATGATAGAACACCTACTTATGCATGGCATCTTAATTAGCAGGAATTTCATTAATACTTCCATGTTGATCAAGAATTTAAGGGACGCAATCTGATTCTGCTAGTGATCAAACAGGGATGTAAGATTTAGGAGCTCCTTTGCCTCATTTTGCTAATGTTGGCCAATGCACCTGAAATTTGAGGAAAGGCTGGCACACCCAGAATTAAAATTAAGGAGTGCCTAGTCTGAGGCTCCGAAAATTGGCACACCCTTCTATACAGGTTGTTCTTTTCCTTCTTCTGCTGGAGCTCAGAGCTAAGTCTCAGGGTCACTGATGAAACTGTGGGAAGGTTCCAGATTAGGAAAGATCTGCCTTAGGGTAGGAAGTGTTTCTTCTGATTCAGGGAGAGAAATACAGTCATTGATTATCAGCCATGGGTACCTGACAGCTTACCAAGGAACATGGCCTTCCCCGCAAAGAGTGGGGGGGGGGGGTGCAGGCAAAATCTGAAAAATCCGCAAGAAGCTGAGAACTTCAATGTGACAATAGTAGACCTATGTGTCAAGTTGAGATCTGCTGCTATGTTTGTGTAAAGCAGGACTGAGGTAGAAAAGGCATCCATGAATGGGTAGAGGTGAAACTTTTGTATGGAAGCAAAAGCTAAAAATAAGATCACCAGGAAGAAAAGCACCTGGGGCACAAGCTTTTTTTTTTTTTAAAGACAAAGGTAGGTGCAGAGGGAGGGACAAAGCTCTGCTTCTGCTGTGATATCACTCACCCCTTCCTCCTTCTCTTACTATATGTAGATTTAGTGGAAATCAAGTTAACTCATCCATAGCTAGTGTAATTCTTAACAAGCTGTGGAGAGGGGAAAAAAGGGTCACAACTAACAAGGGAGGAATGAGAACAAATATACCTAACTTAGACTTTGTTTCACTGGAAGAAATTGGAACTAAGCCGATCCCTTAATTACAAGGATTATCTTTTTAATGTACTTGTGACATTTTATGGAAAGGGAGATTAAATGGGGATTGTGTCCTCAGAGAACATTTACGTTTTCAACTACCAAGCATGTGGTCTAAGCATGGAATTCAGCTTGCTATAGATTTCAGCCAGTTACTGTTCTGGAGTTCAAGCTGGGACTTAAAAGCACTTCTGGCAAATCGAAAGTAATTTAAACTAAATTAAAAAGAGGAGAATGATAAACAAAAGCATATAACATGCCTCTTACATTATTACACATTTGCAGAACAAACAAAATGCAAGTTATTTATGATTATATCATGAAACTGTGATATTACTTTACTTTCAGTTGTCCAAATTAAGCTCCTTTTCATTTCTTTACCACTGGATAACTGCCCAGCTAACTTCATTATAGTTTCCTCTCTTATCATTACCTGCAGTTGTATTTCCCAACTATATTGAATATTTCAATGGAAGGACAGACATTTAGATAGTGTTTTTTCTGGACCTTCTCTCCTTCCTACCTTTCCCCCTTGTCCCATACTTTCTACAAGCCTCACCAAATCCCTTTTCTGCATTGTCTCAGTCCTGAATACTCATCCTTTACTTCCTGCACCGTTAAGCCCACTTTTTTCTTACCATGAAGTGCACATTAGGACAGTGTTTCTCAACCTTGGCAACCTGAAGTCCACGCATCTTCAAGCCACCAAGGTTGTGAAACACAGCATTAGGATAATGTCTCTTAATGTCAGAAACATTCTTAATTCCAAGATATAGTCATGGAAAAGCTGGGCTTTCTGGTATGCCTGGGAACTTACGACAGTGACTAGCAAGAACATCTGGGAGGGCAGAAATCAAAAAAGTCAAGATGGTAGCCGTGGCTGTGAAATCATGCTGCCATCTTGCCTGGGATAACAGCTAGGAAGTATCTGTGGGACAAGAAAATCTGATTAGACATGGACTAGAAATTATTTTAAGATATTTGTGATGAGGCTGTGGTTGCATCCCTATACCTTTCAGTGTATAGCAAACCTCATGAGAAATGAGATTTTTTTTTCTTTGGGTCAACTTGGTTGGAGTTTAACTTTGCATTGTTCTCTGTTATATGCCATCATGGATCAAGAACTCTCAATGGATGAAATGTTACACACATATCAGATAAAACAAACTGCTCTCATCTGTTCAGACTTCAATGCTATTTTTTTCTTAGGCACTACAGATGTTGTTCCAATAATCCCCATTATTTGGATAGTTTGGATATTTTCTGTCTGAGGGTCCCAACAGGTTATTTGAAGAAATTAGGTTCTTATCACTTGATAAGATTGATCCTTTTACTTACTAGCTCACAAGCATCTGTGAGGGAAGGTCAAAAAAGGCAAGAGGATGGACACAATCAGAACCCTACCCCTTTTTTTATGTGTAACATGTACAACACTTGTAAAAAAAGGGGCACGAGGCTTCAGTTGCACAATTATGACCACCATCTTGACTTTTGACCCCAACTCTCCTGTCCTAGCTAGTTATTAAAGCACATGAGAAATGTTATCTTCTTCACTGGTAGAAATGATAATTATTCTTCTGAGAAGGCATAGCTCCTCATCATCTTGAAGGAGGCAATTGTATAATTGAACCTGAAATAATTTTTCAGGATTCTACAATTTGGCTAACTACTGATTGTTCCTCATGCTCCTTGTGGCTACAACCAGTAAGACCAGGAACTAATCTCACACTGATTATCTTGATTCACATTCTGTGTCTGATTTTAGGACTTCAACTGGTAGATCAGGAGTGTGAAGCATGGGGGGGGGGGCAGGGGTGGAGGAGAGCTGTATGTGTTCTTTTGTTGTGTACTCGGTGGGAAACAAGACAAGGAAAAAAAGAACACAGGTTAAAAAAAATTAAATTAATTTAGTACAGATTCCCCACCTCTTTAATTGTATTTCTATTATGTCACATTTTAAAACCTCAGTGGCAACCTTTGGGAGTCATAATTTGTGCATTCTTGTCTAGAAGGTAAGAGGAATCCAAATTTATTGATTCTTTGCAACACCTCAGGGACATTCACAGTACTATGCTTGCAAGTTTACATAGAAGAAAATTTCACTGTTTGACTAGATTTATTCTTTAGCAAGAGTGTTTGGAGTCACAGCTTCAGTATTCCTACCATTCTGGATTATGCTGCTGGGAGTGGACATCATTTTCACATCATTCCAGTGTTTTCTTGTGGATATATCTCTGAAGATGGAGCTGGGATAATGTCAGTCTTCTCCACAACTGCTGGTTTAATAGGTACTACTACAAAGTTCCATTGTGCTACCCCCTCTACAGTTTAAGGCCCAATAAAGTTGTTGAATGAAATTCTCTAAGAACTGCGGTCCTATGACATTAGTATTCAGCTTTAGGTTTTTTTTCTCTTTTCCATTAGGACCAAATGTAGCAGCTGAAGTTCTGAGTAAGAACAAACAAATTATGTCTAGATTAATTAATCAAGCTCCGATAACTTCATTGTTGGATTACTACCATGTAATGTATTGTGATTGTCAGTGTGGCCAGTTTCTGGCATTATAGGAGTAAGACGTTTTTTGTCCTGCACTACAGGCAGCAACATGCTGTTGAGTCAACATTACATAGAAAAGCTGAGGTTCAGTATGGCAGCAGAGAATAAGTGAGAAATTTTTCTAATAAATTAGAGTTTCTTTTTCTTCTTCCTCAATTTGAAAACCATGTGAAAAAACACAAACAAGAAACAAGACAATGCAAAAACAATACTCGACTCATAAGAAGGAAATTACTAGGAAAACAAAATGACAGTAACAGAATCATAGGTAGAAGACAATCGTAAGATTTTCTGGTAACTCGTTTTGTGGTGGAGAACAGGAAATAGAATATTATGCAATATTAGTAAGGAAAAACAACACTCAAAGAATGAATTTTCATTTTTGATTTATTTCCTGCTTCAAGTGCTAATTTTTAACTAAGTGTAAACACTTAAAAAGAGATGCAATGACTTTACCATGTTTTAATAACCTAATACACAAAAAGACACCTCTTATAAAATATTCATATCTCTACCAAAAATCTGTAAGTCTACAAGTAAGGAATGTAAAAGTAAATATATATTTGTTTCTCTCATAGAAAAATATGCCCAAACAAAAAGTTAACGGAATGTTTACAAAAGATTTACAAATAAAATTGCATATCCACATGCCTTAACAGAGACCTGGATATTTGCTTCATAATTTTGCTCTAAATGAAGAGGCAGTTCAGAAAACACATTTTATATTTTTATGTTTACTAAGAAGCTGTATGTTTTAATGGAACAAACCAAAGTAGAGGGAGAATTTGTGCAGAGGCATAGGGTTTCACAAGAAGACATATTGGATTTAGAATTATTTTAGATAAACGTTTTCTTCTTTCATATTTTTTAATTTGCTTTATTGCCAAATACAAAATACTGAATTTTCTCTTTGGCTGTAAATATATATTTTCTCATATTAGCATTTCCTCCTGAAATCTTGCCAGATTTTGTGGGAGAAAGCCAAAATCTTATTTTGGCAACCAAATGATCTGCATGAATTAACTACTCAGATGACCAGTAGCCTAGGATCACTGGTCTGGAGCCATCTGTGCATCAGATTACTCATAATCTGACCCCTAGCAGTGTACCGTTTTTGAATTAGTAGAATTAGTTGTTAATTAATTGCATAAAGCATGAATCTGTTGAACTCTTCCAATCCGTTTCTCAAGCATGTATTAACAGATCCCATCTGGATTCATGGAATGCTAGCTTATAGAAACATGATGTCTAAGCATGCTAATATCCCACTGTAATTTTAATAGAAATCTTGGGTAAAGAGACTGGTTTATATTTTGAAATAAAGTTTAAGGAACTAGTGTCCAAACTCAGTGATACGAACTAGATAAAACTATTTCATCTGATTCTTAGAGAGTGCAGTGATAAAGGGGATGTGTGGGTTAATAGTTTGCATGTCTAGAGGAGAAATATGTTCCTCCGTTAGGCAGTTTTAATTCTTATTACATTTTGTGTTTGAAATATGGGTACAGAAGACTCAACTGATTCTGATAGGTAGCCAACCTTGTGATATAGGCTTTCCATGTGTTCAGAAAAATGCACTGCTCTTCAGGCAATGCATTCTTTTTAGAAAATGCAAACATCATATTGATTTTAAAACGCAAAAGAATCCAAAGTTAAAAGTTGCTGAAGTACACTTTTGTAGAACTAAGTAAACCAGTAGAAGTTGTCATCGCTGTACTCGGAAGCCGCTTTGCTTCCAGATTTCCTAATGACTCATTTTAAGATAGTGCCTTACAAGCCCTGGGAATTTCCTCTGACAAGGTCCTTCAGTATATAAGCCAGAGAAACGGTGGAGTTCAGTCAAACGCAGACCTTCTTCGGCAATCACCGTTCTGTTTTCCAGGATCCCAGGCAAGAAAGTAATTCCCTGTCTTGTCATGGACTCCAAGGCTGTAGCTGCATTTTTGGCTCTTCTCTTGGTCTCTGCAACACTGACAGAAGGTAGGTAGCATTTGTATGAGAGGATAAAAGAGTTTTCTGGGGAACGTAAGCACTGCATTGTGCTTACTGTTGTCAGGAGGGAAAATAATGTCTTACAATGCAAAAACTGTTTTGAAGCTGTCATTTAATAATTAAAACCCTAAATAGATTCTCAGAGGTCTGCTGACCTCAGGTGGAAACTGTATAGAAGTGAGTTTTGTATTTTTTTCTTTTTTGGTTTATCAGCTTTTTAAGTGAAACGTATTAAATGCAGCTTATGCATAAATTTATTTAGGAAGACAGGTCTCTCAGAAGGTGTCATCAATAAATGGCACTTCTAGATCCAAAGCAATCTACCTTTGAGCACTAGATCTTAGGAAATATTAATGGGGAATAGTTGCATTTATCATGTCTTTTTAATGATCTGGATGATTGTTACAATGAAAGTAAAAGGTTTGATTAGAGGTAGACATACTGTATAGCCTCATCCAGTAACACAATAGTTATGTAAATATTTTTTCTGCATTCTTTAAGTCAAAATGCTATTAATTTTTTACAAACAGTAACAGACAAGAAAACACTGATAGGAATAATGAACTTAATGACTCTGGTGACAGCTGAGGTGATTTTTTTAATGGGACTGAATCAGGCCTAATGAAAACCATGTTAAAACAAACCTTTGAAAAAGAGTTTTAAAATATATAATAAGGAAAATTTAACCATTTTGTATACCTCTGTTTTTTTATAGGAGCTTCCGTGGCCCGGGCAGGGAGTGAACTTCGGTGCCATTGTGTAAACACCCATTCTACATTCATCCCCTTCAAATTCTTTGAGAGTGTCAGGTTGATCCAAAGTGGGCCACACTGTAAGAACATTGAGGTCATGTAAGTACACTTCTGCTACTTCATATTTGGTGCTGTGTGTTGATTTAGGGCATAATCTACTGGGAGGCTCTGCTGCCCAATCGCCACTGAACCAGAGGCAGTGCTTGTGCACAGATCTTCTGGATTTTCCCACTTAAGTCAAAATACTAAGAAAACACTGTGAACTGTTAGCATCAGTAGTACTAGAACTCTTTGCTCTTGCTTAAAGTTCTATTGTTACTGCGGTCATTACAAGCCATTTTAACCAAATGCTTGATGTGATTTGAATGACTGGAGAAGCATGCAAGCCTCGTAAACTAAATCAACAAACAGACAAACTGACAGATAATAACTTTCTGCAAACTCAGTGCTTGATCCTCCTGATTTTCATTCATTGCAGTGCAATTCTTAAGAACGGCAGGCAAGTATGCTTGGAACCCACGGCCAGATGGGTGAAAGCAATCATCAAGCATTTTCTGGATAAGTAAGTGCTTATTTTCTTCTAATTTTAAGAATCTTAAGAGTACAATTTTTCTGTCTTCTTATTCAAAAGAAGTACCATCAAAGACAGAGCTTATTTAAAGGGAAGCAAGCATAGGATTGCAATTTCAGCTTTGTCATGACCTTGTATAAGAGAATCTCCTGGAGGATTGTGTTCTAACTGATGTCAAAACACATCAAGTTTTCACCTGAAATATTTCACTGAATTGGCCAGAGATAAGCCTCACTGTTAGACTAATAAAGGAATGATTCTAAAACTGGGCATACCTGGGCAGTGTCTGGCATGACTCCATGTCAGTATTTTCTTCTGGAAATGTCATGAAGCTAACATGATTGTTTTTAAAGCCATATATCTCAGTATAAACAATTCTGCATTCTTTCTTATCTTTTCTTGCATTTCTTTTACTCCAGGGCTGAGACCAACTCCGAGACACAGTCGTAAGAAAAGCGTCAGATTATCTCACTATTGGGATCCTTGAAAGAAGCTGAGCCATTTCCACCAAACCTACTTTTAAGAAGAGACTTTTATATCAAGGAATTTTGAAAATGTATTTATTGTACAACTTCAGTCAGAGAAAGTCTTTAGAAATATATGTATCATATGCATAGAAGAAATGCCCCGATGCAAAGGTGAGATAGGCAAGATTTGGAAAGCAATATGTATTGCTAAATGCAGTTCAAATGGAAGCACCGTGGTGGTTAAATAGGTTACTATGATAGTAACACAAAATTGGCAATAGATCCTGTTGCCCTTGGGCACAGGGAAACCAATAGATTTGCATAAGTATGGCTGAATCAGAGCCAGCCTTAGGCTGCTTATTGTGAGAATCGGGTTAGAGTGCCAGTCTCAGGAGATCCAGGCTGAAATCCCAGTTTGGCCATGAAACTCCTGAGCTGTTTTTATCTAGTCACTCTCAGCCTTTCTGCTTCATGGGATTGTTGGGAGGCTGAGGGGCAGAGAATCATGTCACCTGTGCCAAGCATTGGTGGAAAGACCTATTATATTCACAAATGTGCATTATTTTCAGTGGTTTCTAACTTAATATTTATTAATATAAGCATATATGAAGTATTATTTATTATACTAGAAAATGTTTGTGCCTGATAAAAATTTTAAATTTTAATGTTTATGTTGAGGAAACTAGGTATTTGAAAGAATGGTTATAGAATAGTTTAGAGATGTTTTAACTTAAAAACTCTTCACCGAGAAGAGGCATCTGGAAGTTTCACATTCCATAAGCACACAGATGGGAGTTTCACATTCATAAGAGAGATGGTCTTTTAAGACTTATTTATATATTTATTGAACAATTATGGAACACTGTCAAAATATTTTTGTACAACTGATGTGCAACTAATTAAATTCTTTTAATGGTGAAATACTTATTTTAGTTTGGTCTTTTAAAAATATAATAATTGAAATGGTTGATGACACTTTCTTTAATTTTTGCTTCCTGTGCTCAGAGAATTCACTAATAAGCAGGATAGAAATACAGTCTCTTTTCTTTCTCTTTCTGTACGAACATGCACATGAACACATTTTGTGATAGCATTCTGGTTTCTGTAGCAAATGAAATACCTTTGAATGTTGAGCCCCATTTATAATTGATGATGGGATCTCTCTTCTTCCTCTATCCCCCATCTGCCTTGCAAGGTTGACTTAGAGAAGTGTGATTCAAGCTTTTGAAACTAGTGGCTTCACCTCTTCCTCCCCCCTTTGGGAGATAAATTAAACTCACAAAAAATAAACAAAATCAAACCTTAAAAAAACACCTCAGATAGGTTATATGATTTGCAAGAATACATACTTGGCAGATAATTAGCAACCTCAGGAGAGAAATAGCTTTCGCATTTTATATCAGCTTCCAAGAAAACTAATAAAGAAAAAAGTAAATCTTGAGTTCATGCTGACATTATACATGCTGCCTTACTTACGCAGAGAAATCAGAATAAGAGAGAATAAGGCTTCTGATACACACACAGCAAAATAAATAAAATGTCTAACTGATTCCTGGCTAAAATCATTTACCTATTTTACCTATTTTTGCAGAAATAAACAAGGCTCTTGGAGCGGTTATTCTCCTTTTTCTTTATCAAAATGAAACAAGACTTTATTGCAGTCATTAACCAGCACAAGGGAATTGTCATTCAAATATCCAAAACTAAATTGACAGTATCAAGGTAATTAGGAAAGGTACATACAAACAAAAATTTTGGCTAAAAGACAATATTAAATTTAAAAAATGCTAAGATACTTGCTCAGGCTACACATGTGTGACAAAAGAGAAAAGAGATTAAAATTAGCAATTCTGATACAGTAGTATAAACTTTGAAATAGCAATATAAAACACAAAATACAAAAGAATATTGGTAGATAAAACAATACAATTATCCAAAAGGGATATGAGGATTATAAACTTCTCTTTCAGATCCCTGTCAAACCTCAGAAGATATAGTACAATACAGTGTTTTTCAACCTTTGCAATTTTAAGATGTGTGGACTTCAACTCCCAGAATTCCCCAGCCAGCCATGCTAGCTGAAGAATTCTGGGAATTGAAGTCCACGCTTCCTAAAGTCGCAAAGGTTGAGAAACACTGGTACAATAGCTGACATGGCCTGTACACACCAAAGCCTAAAGGAATACATTAAAAAGTAACCCATGGTTAATGCTGAGACTGAGCCATTTCTGGCTATCCACACTCAGGCAAGTTCAATCTGCCTAATTTTGCATGCCACCACGCAAAGCCTGACAACTTTGTGAGTTATTTCAGAGTTGATGTCAGAAAGTAGAATTTGCTTATATATTGGCTGGTGAATCCTGTTTTGCTGGTCAGGGATGGGGTAATTAGAGCATTTTGAGGTTCTGTATAAATCTGGCAATGCAGAAGAGCATGTTTGATAGTTTCAACCTGCCTTGAGTCACAGGGACATACTCATAATGGATACGGCATCTTTTTGTATCTTCCAGCCAGAAGTGCTGAAGGGAGAGCATCAAATCGAACTAAAGTGAAGGCCCTTCTCTGAGTCAGGATGTTAAGCTGTGTGAGATACATAGCTGGGGCCAGAGTGTATCTCAGGGTATCTGCCATGGGAAGCTGAGTGGTATTACCAGCATCCATTTGACAGCCTATGTCAAACAAATGTTGCTTAGGTCTGGCCCTTGCTCGCTCATAGCCCAGAAATATAAGTAAGTGAGGGAAAGTCCTAGGAAAGAGAGATTGTTGTAAACTGCTTGTTTCCACCCACTTTGAAATCTGTCCTCTAATGTCAGTGGAACTAAGCCTACAGGGAAAAGTGTCAACTTCAGCCTGTAGCATAACACAGCTTGTCATATTCTAATCTCCACTTTCACCATTCCAGCCTCCATGTGTAGTAAAACATTAGGGACACAGTGAGGAACTTGGAAAATTGCTCTTAAAAATGTAGATTGAGCAACTCCCAGTGGTACAAGGTTGTGGAGTGGTCCATGTTGTGTGCCATGGAGTAATTGAACTAGGGGCTTGACTTCAAAGAATTTAGTGGCTGCAGGTATATTTTGACCTCCTCTGGAATGGTGAAATCTTAAAATAGCTGCTGCTCTCCTATGGGCATTTTGTGAAGCATGGGCCCTTTCATTTCCATTAGCCTGGAAGTTTACCCCCAGGTATCAAAAACATTGCATTTGCTCAATTACGTGGTGGTTAATCATCCAGGAGCACTTTTTGGACCAATTTGTCAATGCCATTATTTTAGTTTTAGAGTAGTTGATTTCTAGCTGGTTCTCTTTACAATGATGTGCAAAGGTGTTAAAAGCTCTCTTGGGTCCAGTGGGTGCCCTTGAGAGGATTACTGCATCATCCGCATATAACAGTATAGTAATATGTCTCTTTGCTAGTTTGGGTGGGTGGAAGTTCGGGTTTTTCAGCTAATCTACTACATCATTTATATAAAAATTAAATAAGAGAGGTGCCAGTATGCAGCCTTCTTCTACATCCTTGGTAGTTGGAATGGGTGCTGCCAGGTGTCCTTGAAAGGTGTATCTTACTCTAAGTGGTCTTTCTTTGTGCAATGAATGAAGAAGAAACAACAGTTGGCGATCAATGGTGGTATTATACAGCTTGCTCCATAGCTTAACCCAAGATATAGAAATGCCAGCCAGTTAATGCTGAGGCTGTAGAGAGATGTTAATCCCACTTCTTTCTATCCTTGGTCCTACAGCTTCTGCCTCTAGTTTTAAAAGATCATAGCTTTTCCCCTTCCAGGCTGGGGGTTATCTTTTGTGGCAAAACCTAGTCTTCCCCACTGGAATCGGTATTCATACTCAAACTCAGATTTAGAGACATTCATATAGTAATGGG
Organism: Liasis olivaceus; assembly: GCA_030867105.1. Lineage (NCBI taxonomy): Eukaryota > Metazoa > Chordata > Lepidosauria > Squamata > Pythonidae > Liasis > Liasis olivaceus. The sequence goes on from CM061351.1 coordinate 67,496,811, forward strand.
TTTGCTTCATTTATACAGTAAAAGATAACATTATTTTAAAGCTTTCATTACTGCCAGATTAAAATAGAGCCTATCCTATTTCTAACGTACTGTATTCAGTTAAATGTCTGTTTTGTTCTGTTTGCTTTAAAGCATGACCAGCATCCTGGAGGAGTTAACTCCTAGTTTGGAGTATTTCCTATGCATGTAAATGAAGAAGATGTGGGTTTTATTCATTTTAAGAGATTAAAATTCAGCCATTTTGCAAGCCAGTGACTTGTTTGCAAGTCTGAGTGTTAATCTGTTAGCCTGTTAATTGTGTTTATACCTCCTTTTGGTTTTTAGGTCTAGCTGTTTCAGAGATGAAGCAAAAGCAACAACAACAACCCTCCACCTCAATGCTTCTTTGAGGATATCCCACAAAAGACCAAAAGGTCAGTAGGAATCTGCTTTTTCTGTACAGAAATTTATCATATATTCCTTGCTTTCTTGTTCAGTTGAATCTTTATACAAAAAACTCCTGTTTAAATTATACAAGAATAGGTACATAATTAGGAAAAAAAAAATCTTGTTTCATATTGTACTAAGAATCTGTGAGGCATCCTGGATGAAGGATTAAATCAATGTGGAAGTGTGAATGACACCTCAGGTAGAGACATGTACATTTAAGCTCTCTGGAATTCATGGTTCTCCAAGAATAAATTAGTTCAAGTTGATGTGAAAGAGACTACAAGGCGAGACAAGTTTGTTTGTGTACATTGTGTACATATGTGATTGACCAAAGGACCTATCAGATCTAAACCTGAACACCTCATTAATCCCCCCCAACAATTGCAACACCAGTTTTGAAAGACTCAAGCCTGTCTAAGAAACCTATTTGAAAACCAGAGTTGTTCCTTACTGATTGAGTAAAAGGCCCCTAGAATAATTCTCTGGGTACCTTCATATTAAGTCATTAAACATTATGAACTTGCTAATAGGGTCTTTTTCTGAATCCCCATATGGAAAAGGGGACCTGAGAGTAATTGAAATCATGTATGATCAGCTTTATATATTCCAGCTGCTGTACATAGTTCCAGAAGGAAGTTGTTGATAAGCTATTTTTAAAACAGAATTCTCATAACTTATTTTTGGAGGAAAATATCTGCAATCTCTTTTTCTGAAACAAAGCAGTCTCTCCATAAGTTGATCTAAGGAATAGAAAGGCAAACATTCCCTAGCAGTTTCGTGTCAGTCCCATGTTCCATGAAGAATATCATTCATTGCAGTTTCATTTCAGCATTACTTATCAGCCTCCATCCTGCTTCTCTAGTTCAGCTTTCATAATTCTGTCATCCTTTCTTGGTAAAGCTTTACTGAAATTCTAATCTTATGCCTGTCAGAGCTTCCAACTTTAGACAGTTGGAAGTTATTTGCACTGTATTGTCATACATTTTGGTAAGGTTGTTAATTTTTAAGTCATATGCCAAACAGACTAAATAGGGTTCTCTGGAAAAAGAGAGCTAAGTTTACATTAGGAAAGAGTTTTTCTCACATCTGGAGGATTCCACCAGACATTTTCAAATTCTTCTCAGTTCTAGTAGCCAGTATAATCAATACTGAAGAATTATGGCATTGGCAGCGCTATAATATATGAGGGGCTTACACTTCATCCACTCTTAAAATGCTGGCTTGTTCCAGTCTTCCTCAGCATGGAGTCCTTCAGATATGTTGGGACTAATTCCCAAAATTCCAAGACAGCATGGCCATTGGTTCTGGCCTCTGAAAATTCTGGGAAGTATAGTTGCAATGCATCTGGAGAGCAATGGTTTGAGTTAGGCTTGCTTATTCTACAAACACAGAGAAGTCAACTGTAGATGTGTGGGGAGACACGTCTGGAGAAAGAATGATAATACATGGGCAGGTTGCTCCAACCTGCAATTAACTCATCTAGCTGTCACAGGGATGAGCACAGGCTGTGCAGTTTTCAGTTATCTGATTGTGATTAATGTTATGTCTCAAAGGAGATGTTTGGTCAGTCACCTGGAGGCACAGAATATAAGTATTTCAACACTATAGTTATTGTTTTTATACAATAAATTGGTTGTGAACCTTACTGTGGAAGAGATGAAATATTCTGTCATTAATTTGTCCTTATACAATTTATAGGGCCTCCAACTCCCAACAATTCTGGATGGCTTATAGTTTAAAATATAAAATATAAAGTATAAAATACAAAACACAAAACAGTTTCATGAACAGTCCTGGGACAAACGTATAACCAAAGAAAACTCATCCAGCAGGAGTGCAATCTTCATTTTGACACAGAGCCTAGGAAAATAGCAAGGTCTTTAATAACTTCCTGAATGTCATCAGGAAGGGAGCTATCTGGATCTCTGGGGGAATATCATTCCAGAGTGCAGACACTGTGACAGAGAAGGCAGACTTCCTGGGTTCCACAAGATGACACATCTCTGCCCCTGGCGAACTAACCAATGCTGTTGATGTCTTGTTCCGGTGCCTGGAGGCTGTGGGGGTTTGGATGAGGAACAACAGGCTTCAGCTGAACCCTGGCAAGACTGAGTGGCTCTGGGTTTTTGGGCCTTCTGGATCTGGGACTTTACCATCTTTCATACTGGATGGGGTAATACTACCCCAGATAGACCCGGTGAACAATCTGGGGTCCTTCTCTAGACTCATGACTCCTGCTCAAGGAGCAGGTGACAGTCATGGCTAGGAGGGCCATGGCTAGGAGGGCTTTGTGTTGTGTGCCAGTTGTGCCCTTACCTGGACCATGAGCCTCTACTCACAGTTGCACGTGCCCTGGTCACCCTCAGAGTGGATTACTATAATGTGTTCCATATGGGACTGCCCTTGAAAAGCATCTGGAAACTTCAACTAATGCAGAGTGTAGCTACACAAACAGTTATGTGTGCCCCTAGGATGGCACACATTATGTCTTTGTTGTGTCTATCGTGAATTATATGTTAACATTGAAAAGCAACCTATCCTTGTGACAAGAGTTCACGAATGGAATGACCACCTCCCAGTGCTGGGCCTTGTTACCCTGGCTGGTATCAGAAAGAATAGCCAACAAGATCCCAAGCTATTTAGATCCAAGGTCTTTAGCTTTAGGTGAAATGGACTCTTTGCTTCTAAACATTCTGCCTGAGTTTGCCTCTCTCCAGACTATGACCAGCATCCAGCTTGCTATCTTGCTGGCTGGCAGCCAGCACGGCCAGTCCAGAAAATTAAACTTATTTGCTGATGACAAGATTCAAATCCCAGGTGGTCTTCAAAATATATTAGAATGGAGCTGGAGGAATTGATGAATGTATCAAGTTTAGTAATGAATTTTCAGAAGTCTCAGCTAATATTCTTTCACATACCTACTAAAATGCAGAAAGAGGCACATTTAATTTATTATATACCTCTTTCTGCATTTTAGCAGGTATGTGAAAGAATATTAGCTGAGATTTCTGAAAATGGCATATCATCTTTCAAAGACTTAGGAATTAATATTACTGAAATATTAATAAATTATTTGAAAATAACCTTATTCCTACTTGGAAGAAAAGAATAAAAAGGTGGCATAAGAAATACCAAGAGGTTCTGCTGGCTCAAGTTGCAGCTGTTAAAATGAAGGCACTTTCAAAACTGAACTTTTTATTTCAAGTCTTACCAGTTAAAATTCCAGAAAAAATATGTAGTGAGATGACAGATAAAAAAATGAAAAAAAAAATTAATGCTAAAAGGTTGAGGGTTAACAGAAAAATCGTTTGGCATTTGCAGAAATAGTAAGGATGGAGGAACCCGCCTTTAAAATTGCATTATCAAGCAATGCATTTGGGACATGTGATTCCACTTAAGTTAGAAGATACAGCAAAGCAATAGATTCAGATAGAAGAAGTGTGAAAATTGGATAGATATATAAGTCAAATGATCTTTGGAAAAGAACTTATAAAACTAAGCAATATAAAGAATATAACTACTCAAGCTATGTTTCAGGTACAGAGGAAGAGATTTATTTACTTATGTATTAGTCACATTTATATAGCTGCCCATCTCATACAAAGCGACTCTTGTGAACAACTGATAAAGGGCATCTCCCTATTATTCCCAGAAATGGTGCATGCTGACTTTTATGATTCATCTACTACAATTCCTTAAGGACAAGAAAGACCTTAAAGCAGCTATGCGTTCGGTTCAAAGAAACCCCACGTTAAATAATCATGTCAAGATGTTAAAGCTTAGATGCAGTTATTAGCAAGAAACTAATAGCCACCAAGAAGGCTCAACACACAGCTACAGTTTGGTCTGAGCTAGAAAAGTCAGCAAAAGGGTCCAACTCAGTCATATTTGGAACATCGTATCTGGCATGCTGAAAGAGTTGTAAGTTTTGATTCGATATCCCTATCCCAGCTACAGTTTGGGAGGATTTTTATAACAACATATTTGCCAACTCCAAGCAGGATCATCAAGAAGTGATGACTACTGAGTCTCTGACCCTTGATAATCTTCCTTGGCCACCAGTCTCAGTGACAGAAATCAAATACATTATCCTGTCACTGAAAACCAAAAGGCACCTGGCGAAGACTTCCTACCCTCAGAACTTTTCAGGACCCACATTGACTGGTGGGCTCCACTGCTGGCAGGGCTGTTTACGTATATAGACAATTTTGGCCACATTCCAGTAGGCTGGGAAATCTCCATCATAGTTCCCATATACAAAAAAGGAGACAAGGAAAGCCCCCAAAATTACAGAGCCATAAGCCTTATTGATATAACAGCTAAGATATACACAAAATATCTCTTTTTGAAGAGAAGAAAATATTAGTGGAACAACAGGCTGGGTTTAGACCTAGGTATTCTACAATAATAATTGCTTTGTTCTATACCGTCTTATAACTAAATATACAACAGATGGTAAAAATTTATTTACATCCTTCAAAGATCTCAGTGTGGCATTTGACTCCATAAACAGAGATATTTTATAGAAGAAGCCTGCCAAGCTAAATATGGAATCTAGACTTCTATACCTGGTAAAGGCCCTCTATATAAATACATGCCTGAAAGTCCATACTGGAGGCAATGGCTCTCTTACACAGAGTATACCCACTTATAAAGGTGTCAAACAAGGATGTACCTTGGCCACAATGTTGTTCAATCTTTATGTAAATGACATCCCAGGATTTCTCCATTCTATGGATGTTCATATGCCAAAGATCATATCAACATCCTTTTGTATGCAAATGACAAGTAGGCCCGAGAAGATTGATGGGGAAATTTGGTGCTTATTGCACTTCCAACTCTTTGAATATTAATAAGACCAAATCCAAAGTGGTGGTTTTTGGGAAAAGATGGACCAAACACAATTGGCACTTGGGTGGGGAGCCAATAAAACAAATAGATTCCTTCTGATATTTAGGGGTGGTTTTTACAGATAAGGATCTTGGGCCAACCACTTCAAACAAAGTTCTGCAAGGGCAACAGCAAGTTCTAAAATGTTAACTAAATTACTTAGTTATAACCACCCACACATTCTGCTCCCCATTTTAAAGATCCACAAGGCAAAAAGTATACCCATATGGCGCAGATCTGTGGAGCCTATCAAAGGCCTTCTTACTTGAACAAAATCAGGCATGATATTTAAGAACTATTCTGGGGACCAATAGGAATACACCAGCAGCAGCAGAATGAGCTGAAACAGGCACCCATTCCATTTATAGTCTAACAGTAATCCAAGTCTTTAATTACTGGTGGAGGAGGATCCTTTCAATGGAACCTGATAGACTACCAAAAAATGTGCCTTGAAGAACAGAAGGGCGCACTTCAACTCACCACATGGAGCAATCAACTTCTCCAAATAATTTCATATCTTGGCTTTTCAACACAGTATCTATTTTCAGCCGGACATCAGGCCAAGGCAATATTTAAACAAAAAGTTCTGGTTGTTAATGCCCAAACCAATATTGAGTCACTTAGAAACATCAGGTCGTTGAAATGGCTGGCCAAAAACAAAACGTCCTTTCAAACAGAAAAATAGTTGACAATGGGTCTGACTCAATGCCATAGGATAGCTCTTACTAGAGCAAGATTTAAGCAGCTAGACTCTGTGGTCAAATACGGACAATTCCATCAAGTGTCATATTCTGAGAGAACACGTGTTTGTGATGCATCAGAAATAGAAGATGTTGCACATGTCCTGTTCAACTGTCAACTATATGCCTCAGCAAGAGCTCAGTACCTACAGACATTACTTGACAGAACCATATATTGAGACCCTAACAAAAGATTATCTTATTTCCTTCAGGGCACAAACATATATGTAGCCACTAGAACTGTTAAGTTTATAGTCAGGGCTGTCCAACAGAGAATTCGTTTTATAGAACACAGTGGGGTTGCATGCAAAGGTGATGAATTCACCTAAACACACACTGCTTTTGAATTTTAATATTCAGCTTATTGTATAGTTCTGCATTCTATTTTATCTTATATTATTCCATTCTACTTTTTGTCTTTACTTTATCTTACATCACTATATTTTATTCTACTTTATCTTACTTTAGTCTATTTTATCTCATTTACTGTACTTTACCTTACCTCATTTTATTGTACCTTGTTGTGGCTGATGCCCATGTTTTGATATGGTCGGTTGAGTAATCAGTAAAGTATCTATCTATACTACAATTCAAATCATGGAGATAATGCAATTTATATAGAATAAGGTATGTTTACAACAACAACTTGTTCCATAGTAAGAAAGAGATTGAATTTAAAATAAGCTACCCTTAGTTAACATGGATTCATCTTAATTATTTTTATGGTAAGTTGATAATGGAAATAGCAAATCATCCCTTGAGCAATTTTGAGAAATTAATAATTATCACTCACAATGGAAATATTTTAATATATAAAAGTTACTGCTGGAAACAGAGGTGGGTGATCCCCTTACTGGATTGTGGGAGATTTGGGATGCAGATTTGGGTAAGCAAATGGGATATAGGAAGTGGCAGAATCTATGGAAGTCAGATGGATATTTATCAGCCTCCATATAAAAATTGCCATTGAAGGTAGTACATGGATGACATTTAACACACACACACATGCACACAACATATATGTATTTATATATGGGTGTATGTGTATACATCATATATATATGGACAACAACTGTTCCCGTCCATGACATTCCTTAAGTCACACATGTCCCCTGGGTGGTGCTAAAGAAGTAAGGTAAGCATCTGAGGCCTCGAGGTAAACATCTGAAGCCTCGAAGTTATGGCAGCCAGTTAATCTTAGTGATCGCCTGGCTATATCATATTGCATTAAAATATGCCTAAGGGCATGAATATAAATGGTCCTTTTCAGGACTCTATGACAAAGAAGCTTGGTCCTGTTATCAAGATTTGTCAAATAAATATAGAAGGAATAAGCAGTGTCAGGTTCTGCAAAGGATTTTAGCAGACAGTGATATTGATGTCATTGTAATCCAGGAGACCCACGTTGATAATGAGGATCAGGTTAAACAGACAGGTACGATCTGGCTACAATCTGCTGGGAGCAACATACCATCATCCTTATGGAGTGGCAACATATATACGATCAACAATTGAAAATATCCAACTGTGCTCAGCCTCTGATCTCAATAATATACACGAAGTAATCATTAAAATAGGAGAATTAACAATAATTAATATATATAAAACCCCAGCCACTATTTGGCCTCCACAAGTTATACCCCTGTCTCCACACCCAGTTGTATATCTTGGAGATTTTAACACCATCACATTCTGTGGAAGTACAGGGAAAATGACGAAAATGGTAAGATGCTTGTTAACTGGGCAGATGATAACAACTTGTATCTGCAAAGGATAGAAGAACACTTAGATCGGCAGCTTGGAGGAAGGTGTATAATCCTGACTTGTGCTTCATGACCATCAATGAGAAAAAACTCCCAGTGACAACTTCACGATTGGTACTAGCAGATTTTCCCCATAGTCAACATCATCCAATTCTGATTGAAATTGGCACAAGTATACCCCTGGTGTCATCCTTTCCCCGTCCAAGATGGAATTTTAAGAAGGCAAAATGGGATGTATTTACTGAAAATTTAGATAAATGTCTGGGTTGGATCCCGCTTAAAGCTACTAATTATGAGAGACTCGTAGGTGCATTTATATGCACAGCAAGAAAGACTATTCCTAGAAGATATTGCAAACAATGTACCCCGGGTTGGAATGAAACCTGCGAGAACTTGTATCAAGAATTCTTAAAAAATGGAGATCACGAAATTGCAGATGAATTACTACATAGTCTTGTTGTAGGTTGACGAGAGAAATGGATGGAGACCATTGAATTGCTTAATTTTAAGACATCCAGTAAAGAAGCATGGTCGTTATTACAGAAATTAGGGGGAAGTAAGAAGAAAATAAATAATAAGACACACATTCCAGCCAATAAGATCGCGATATATATACTGTCTACATCTAGAACACCAAGGGACAAAGTCCATACAAGACAAGTTAGACATAAACCTAAGGCTCTTAAAATGGTTAGTACTGAACAATTCGAATATTCATGCCCTTTTTCCACTTTTGAAATTACAAATGCATTTAAGGACGTAAAAGCTGGTAAGGCACCTGGACATGATGGTATACATCCTGAATTCCTTTTGCACTGTGGAAAATATGTGAAAAGATGGTTGGGAGAATTCTTTTCAGACATTATGGAAACAGGCATAATACCACATAAGGTGAAGCAATAAAAAATTATTGTAATACTTAAACCGGGAAAAACAAATGATCAACCAAAAAGCTATCGACTAGTAGCACTACTAAGCACAATCTATAAGCTCCTTGAAAGACTCTTATATAATAGAATTAACCAGAAGATCCTCCAGACAATACCAGTAGAACAAGCTGGATTTTGACCTGCCCGAAGCTGTGTCGACCAAGTGCTTTCACTAACAACATATATAGAGGCAGGATATCAGTTGAAGCAAAACACATCAGCTGTCTTTATAGATTTGAGTGCAGCATATGACACAGTGTGGAGACATGGATTGTTATATAAATTAATACAAGCAATCCCGTGTCAAAAAATGATTCGACTTATTGATAATATGCTTGCTGGAAGAACTTTTTTTGTGGTAATGGGAGAGGATCTTAGTGTCCCTAAAGTACTAAATAATGGCTTACCACAAGGCTCTTTTTTTTTAATCTATACATAGCCAACATACCCTATACAAAGTCCAGGAAGTTTGGCTATGCAGATGACTGGGCTATAGCCATCCAACATAAATCTTTTGAGACAACTGAAGATGTTCTTACTACTGATTTAGAAATACTGGATAAATATTTTCATAAGTGGAGGTTACAACCTAACCCAGCTAAGACGAAGTAACATCTTTCCATCTCGGCAACAGATCAGCAGGCAGAGAGCTTAATGTAAGATTTAAGGGAAATCGACTTAATCATAACATGCATCCTAAGTACCTCAGGGTTACTTTAGACAGGACACTTTCTTATAAAGAACATCTGATGCAGACTGCCACCAAACTGAGAACTAAAAATAACATCTTACACAAATTATGCGGCACTAGTTGGGGTTCAGCAACGGATATGTTGCGAGTATCTGCACTGAGTTTGGTGTACTCAGCAGCAGAGTATTGTGCCTCAGTGTGGCTTAACAGTCCACACACAAGCAGGATTGATGCACAACTGCATGAGTCAGTGTGTATTGTCAGTGGGACAATACGATCCATTCCCACATACTGGCTGCCTGTTCTGAGTCATATTCCACCCCCGGATGTAAGATGGAAAAATGCCCTCCTTCAAGAATACCAGAATATTATTGATAATCCCCAGCTACCAATATTGAGTGATGCAATCTGCCTGGAGCAAAATAGGTTGAGATCTAGATGCCCAGCCATTTCAACTGCTAAATCACTTGTAGAAGATGACTTTAACATCCACAACATATGGAAACAGTACTGGCTACAAAATTGCCCCCTGCAATGTCGAAGCTTGCTCTGCATTTCAGAGAAACCATCTGGATTTGACCAGCCCCATGCGATATGGACAACATTGAATAGAATTCGCACAGGCCATGGTAGATGTGCAAATGCCCTTTATAAGGGGGGCAAAATAAGATCACCAAATTGTGATTGTGGGGCTGAAAAACAAACTATCCAACATATAATGAAAGAGTGCCAAAACAGAGCCTATAATGGAGATTTCGTTGATTTCCTGGCTGTGACAGATGAAGTAAAAAATTATATTTGTAATCTAGCCATATTTATATAATTTTATATTTTATATTTCATATTTTGCATTTTATCTCTTGTGTTTTTATTCTACTGAATTGCGATGTGAATGTGCCATATGATAAATTAATAAATAAAAATTGTTATTTATATATATATATATATATATATATATATAATTATTTATATATTAATAATTATAACATAATTATATATATAATCATTATTATATATATAATATATGTGTGTGTGTATATATATATATTATTTATTTATTTATTTATCATATGGCACATTCACATCGCAGTTCAGTAGAATAAAAACACAAGAGGTAAAATATACAGTGGTACCTCGGTTCACGAACTTAATTCGTTCCGCGACTCTGGTCGCGAACCGAATTGGTCGTGAACCGAATCAAATTTCCCATAAGGTTCAATGTAAATACAGTTAATCCCTTCTGACCCCTACGAATTTGGTCGCCAACCGATTTTTGATCGCGTCCCAAATCAAATTTCCCTATAAGGTTCAATGTAATTACGGTTAATCCGTTCTGAACCATATGTTTTGTTTTGTTTTTAAACCGCAAAAATATGACACAAAGTACAGTACGAAGAGAGAGAAAGCTAACCTTGCTCGACGCGACTTCTGGCGTGGAGGGCAGGAAGGCGGGTGGGGAGGCGGTTATTGCTTGGAGGGAGAGCCCCCCTCCCTACAGGAAGCCGCGACCACGTGTCACGGGAGGGAAAATGGCCGCGGATCCTGTTCGTAACCCGATCCGGCGTTCGTGAACGGAGGCAAAATTTTGAGACCGGAGCTGTTTGTGAACCGAATTGTTCATGAACAGAAGCGTTCGTGAACCGAGGTACCACTGTATATATAAAATCGATTTTATTTAATATAAAATAAATATTATAATTTTTTTTTAAATTCCCCTCTCACCCCTATGGGTGGTATGTGTCTTCCTCAATCTCGGGTCCTCTACCAGAGGCCTGGGAGTTTGAGGGTTCTGCGCAGTATCTTAGCTGTTCCTAGCACTGCACTCTTCTGCACAGAGAGCTCGGATGCTGTTCCTGGGATCTGTTGGAGCCACTCTCCCAGCTTAGGAGTCACAGCCCCAAGTGCTCCTACCACCACTGAGACCACTTTGGCCTTTACTTTCCACATACTCTCTATTTCCTCCTTCAGGCCCTGGTACTTCTCCAGCTTCTCATACTTCTCCAGCTTCTTCCTGATGTTGCTGTCACTTGGCATTGCTACATCTATCACTACTGCTGTCTTCTGGTCTTTCTCTACTATCACGATGTCTGGTTGATTGGCCAGTACCTGCCTGTCCGTCTGGATCTGGAAGTCCCACAGGATCTTAGCCCTGCTATTCTCCATGACCTTCTGTGGAATCTCCCATCTGGACTTGGGGGGGGGGTCTAGCCCATACACTGTGCAGATGTTCCTGCACACAATGCCAGCTATTTGGTTGTGCCGTTCAGTGTATGCTGTTCCTGCCTGCATCTTACATCCTGCCACTATGTGTTGGACTGTCTCTGAGGCCTCTTTGCACAATCTGCACCTTGGGTCCTATCTAGTGTGGTAGACCCCTGCTTCTATGGATCTGCTGCTTAGTGCCTGTTCTTGTGCCGCTATGATCAGTGCCTCAGTGCTGTATTTTAGTCCAGCCCTTTCCAGCCACGGATAGGATTTCTCAATGTCAGCCACCTCAGCTATCTGTCGATGGTACATCCCATGCAGGGGCTTGTCTTGCCATGGTATTTCCTCCACTTGAACTTCCTCCCATGTCTGTTGCTGCCTGAGGCATTCTCTCAGCAGCTCATCTTTGGGTGCCATCTTAGTGATGTACTCCTGGATGCTCCGGGTTTCATCCAGGACAGTGGCTTTGACACTCATCAGACCCCGCCCGCCCTCTTTGCGCCTGATGTACAATCTCTGGGTGTTGGACTTGGGGTGGAAACCTCTGTACATTGTGAGGAGCTTCCAGGTCTTCACATCGGCAGCCTCCATGTCTTCCTTTGGCTAGCTCACTATACCGGCAGGGTATCTGATGACTGGCATGGTGTACATGTTGATGGCATGGATCTTGTTCTTCCCATTGAGCTGGCTCTTCAGGACCTGTCTTATCCTTTGGTGGTACTTGGATGTTGCTGTCTTCCTTGCCTCCTCCTCATGGTTCCCATGTGACTGTGGGACACCAAGGTATTTGTAGCTGGTTTCTATGTCCGCTGTGTGGCCCACTGGTAGTTCCACTCCATCGGTCTTAACTACCTTCCCTCTCTTTACTATCATCCTGCCACACTTCTCCAGTCCAAATGACATCCCAATGTCCTCGCTGTAGATCCGTGTCAGGTGGATCAGTGAGTAAATGTCTTGTTCACTCTTAGCATATAGCTTGATGTCATCCATGTAGAGGAGGTGGCTGATGGTGATTCCACTCTTGAACTTGTACCCATATCCAGACCTCGTGATTATCTGGCTGAGGGGGTTTAAGCCTATGCAGAACAGCAGTGGGGACAGTGCATCACCTTGGTATATGCCGCACTTGATGGCCACTTGTGCGAGCTGTCTTGAGTTCACTTCCAGTGTTGTCTTCCACAGTCCCATTGAGTGCTTGAGGAAGGTCCTTAGTGTCCTGTTGACTTTGTATAGCGCCAGGCATTCACAGATCCATGTGTGCAGCATTGAGTCATTGGCTTTCCTGTAGTCAATCCAGGCTGTGCTCAGATTGGTCTGCCTAGACCTTGAATCTCGGGCGACTGCTCTATCTATGAGTAACTGGTATTTTGAGCCTCTGGTGTTGTTCCCAATGCCCTTCTGAGCTGTGCTCATGTACTGGCCCATATGGTCTTGTAGCCTGGCAGCTATGATGCCTGATAGAACTTTCCATGTTGTGGGGAGGCAGGTTATTGGCTGGTAGTTGGATGGTGCTGTTCCTTTGTGAGGGTCTTTCATGATCAGCACTGTCCTTCCTTGTGTTAGCCAGTCTGGGTGGGAGCCTGCTGCTAGCAGTTGGTTCATCTGTGCTGCTAGGCGTTCATGCACTGCTGTTAGTTTCTTTAGCCAGTAGGTGTGGATCATGTCCGGGCCAGGTGCTGTCCAGCTTTTCATGTTCTTGACCTGCTGTTGGATGTCTACTACTGTGATGGTGACTGGTTCCTGTTCTGGGAGATTGCTGTGGTCTGCTTTCAGGTCCTGCAGCCACTTTGCACTGGTGTTATGTGTCTTCCCTTTCTCCCATATGTTCTTCCAATACTGTTCAGTTTCCACTGCTGGTGGCTCAGCTGATACTCTGTGGTTGCACTGCAGTTGGGAGTACACTTTGGATGGTTCTTTGGAGAACAGGGCATTTATCTTCTTGGCCTCTGCTTCTCTAGTGTATCTCCTTAGCCTGGTAGCCAGTGCTGTGAGCCTTTGTTTAGCAGTCTCTAGGGCTTCAGATGGAGTCAGGCCCATGTATTTTTTCAGTAGCCGAGTCTTATCCCTAATCTCCACACGCTTCTGTAGTTCCACCAGCTGACTGACTTCTCTCCGAGTTGCCTTGATCTTAGCCTCCAATCTCATTTTCCAGGGTGGGTATGTACTGCTGTTCTTCTTGATCGTGTAGCCAAGCAGTTGCAGGATTACAGTGGCTGTAGCATATACCAATTCATTGGTTTTAGTTATGGTGGTAGTAGGGATTGTCTGGAGGGCTCTGTTGGCATCTTCTAGCATACTATCTGATGGTACTTCTCCACTGAGCCTTGGTAATCGGACTCGAGGGTTGACTATAGCTAGTTTATCCATGATCTTATGCCTCATATCAGCTGCTGTGCTCTGTAATGGAAGGGGTGGCAGTGACATTCCAGCTTCAGGTGTTGGCTGCACAACTGCTTGTTCTTCCAGATCTGCTTGAGTCCGGGTTGTAATGTAGAGTTGGTCTATCTCGAGTTGTGAGAGCAGCTTCCTCTTTACTATGTTGAAGCGCTGGGTAACTAGTTGTTTCTCAGTTAGTGTGGATGTAGGCCTTCTGTCTATCCATAGTTCCCTCAGACGTTTTATATATTCCCTCTCATTAGGTCTGCTGTTGTAGTAGCATTCCATCAATTCCAAGTTTTCTTGTCTCGTCTATGTATGGTTTGTTCCAGTAGCCCACTAAACATCAGATTGTCCTGGTTCCCCAACATCTGATGTGGACCTTGTTAATCTGGGCAACATCCGAGCCGGCATGACTCTCTTAGTCATGTCACTCTCATATTTGAGGTAGGCAGGTGAAGCGTTAGGGGGTCTTTGCCCAAGGACCCCTACTGGTAAGGTAGGTACCAGCCAGGATTTGAACCCTGGTCTCCTGCATCAAAGGTGGTGTTCTAACCACTACGCTATCCAGCTGCTTTTATATATATATATATATATATATATATATATATATATATATATATATACACACACACACAATATTTAGCATATATATATAAAATCAATAAAATGTTGGAGGCAAGCAGCTGGATAGTGTAGTGGTTAGAGAACTGTCTTTGATGCAGGAGACCAGGGTTCAAATCCCGGCTGGTACCTACCTTACTAGCAGGGGTCTTTGGGCAAATGAAATTATGGTCTCATTTGATGTCACAGCACTCTTTACGTCCATAAACCCAGAACTAGCAAAAGAATCCATATCAGCAGTACTACACAACACACCTGACTTAATCAAATACACCCAGATCGAAATACCCAGAATCATGGACCTCATCGACCTCTGCCTCACCACCTATTTTCAGTTTGATGGGGAAATATACCAACAAATCAGAGGCACACCCATGGGATCATCACTGTCAGGACTCATAGCAGAGATTGTAATGCAACGCCTAGAAGCTATACCACTTCCCCACATACAACCTAAAGTATGGATCCGGTATGTAGATGACATGTTTGTTATTATAAAAAAGAAACAACTTGTAGGAGTGTGGAGCAGGGGTGTGAAACATGGACTCTCATCCCCAGAGGAGCGAAGAAGAGATAAGAGGATGAGACTGGCCCCTCCCTGAGGAATGCTAGTGATGTTTGTAGTTTGACCCTGGGAACGGCTCTCAGTCTGAGAAGATTCTGTAATGGTGTGAAGCCAATTAAACCTTGCTGGATTGAATCTGTATTGTCTCCTGGAGTTTCCTGGGCTAAACCTGACACAACTAGAGAAGACACATGAAACCATTAGCAGCATCTTCAAAGGAATAAAATTCACCAGAGAGGAAGAAAACAACAACATGCTCCCCGTCCTGGATATCCTCATCAGCAGAGGAAAGAACAGGAAATTAGAAACCCAAGTTCATCGGAAGACAACCCACACCAATCAGGTACTCCATTACCAAAGTAACAACCTGACCTCCCACAAGAGGAGCTGTATAAGAACATTATTCAAGTGAGCACAAACGCACTGCAGTGACCCAGAACAGCAGAAAAAAGAAAACGACCACCTATACAACATCTTCCAACAAAATGGATATCCACGTAATTTTATCAAAGAGTGCCTGATCACTCAACCTACTACAACACAATCCACACAAGCTATGGAAAGGATCACACTGTCATACATCAGAAACGTCTCAGAAACCACCAACAGACTATTACAACCATATGGCATTTCTGTAGCACATAAACCAACAAAATCACTCCAAAATACCCTAAGTAAACCAAAAGACCCAGTAGCCCAAGAAGAAAAAGCAGGAATCATCTACAACATACATTGTAAGGATTGTAACAAACACTACGTAGGACAGACAGGCAGAAGAGTAGCAGAACGCATCCACGAGCACCAACTAGCAGTCAGAAGACATGATGAAAATTCCTTAATCTCACAACGTGTGGACAGACTCAACCATAGTTTTAACTGGGAAATGGTCAGCATTTTAGACTAAGCTAAATCCAAATATGCAAGAGAATTCTTGGAAGCCTGGTATTCAGACAAGGCAGCAGTTAACAGACACATAGAGGTTAACAGCAGCTACATACTATTCAAAAGAGACAAAAGACCAGAAGATTGCCTCACCAGCAATCAATCACCAGCAATCATCATCCAGATAAGCAAAGGTTACCACCAGGCACACAATCAGGCAGCAAACACGTGCCAATCAAAGAACTACCAGAGGAGCAAAACAAAAAAAACACCACCCCCACCAGCACTGGCAAGGCAGGCCACAGCACATAAATAGAGGGCAAACCCCATCCCATTTTAGCACTGAAGATGTTACCCAGCCGGGTAATGAAACGTTTGCAAGAAAACAACCAAGCTCAGAGAACCCCAAGGACTCCACAACAAATATTTTGTTATCTGAATACTTTGATTGGTGCAAACTTGTAATGTTTTGGAGTAGCAGTAATAAGTAACACTGAAAATAACATTGAAAAACCTATGATTAACTAAACCATATTTGCTCAATTAACACTGAACCATGAACTAACAACATGAGCTTGCTTCAGACAACATGCAGAGGTATAATGTAGGTGGCTAATTTGCATTTCAATACAAGCAGAGCCCATGTATCTTGTGGACTTAATTACAGGGTCCAGTCAGCCTCTCTAGCTTGCCTTCTGCAAGAGAGAAGTTGTGTTGCAAAAATAACATGGCATCAAAATAGTGAGAACAAGAAAGAATTTGTGCATAGCTGCCTGAGTTGCCTGCATGTAAGAGAGAAGAGAGGGAGGAGGAAGGCTTCAGGCACTTCCATAATACCAACATTTCTAACCTCACAAAGCAGCTTTGAAATTAACCCACAATTTTTTTCACTTCTGCTAATCTCAAAATAGAGAGAAGATGCAGAGAATACTCAAAGCCAATCATTGCCTATGTATTTCCCTTCCAGATGATCAATGTAACAGTCGAAAGAACATCATCCTGTGTCCTTCCCCCCAACCCCATCTATCAAATCTTTATTACTGTCAAAGACCAGCTTAAGGAGGCTGGAATCAATTAAAAAGCATAGAAAATATATCAGAGTCTAGATGATGATGATGATGATGATGATGATGATGATGATGATGATGACGACGACGACAAAAAAGTCTGGATAGTGGACATTGCAATACCTGGAGACAGCAGAATAGAAGAGAAAGAACTGGAGAAAAGCACAAAATACAGAACCTGCAAATAGAAGTAGAATGACTATGGCAAAAAAAAGCAAAGCTAGTACCAATAGTTATAGGCATCTTAGGTGCAATCCCAAAACATCTGGAGCACCACTTGAACACCATCAGCGTTGATAAAATCACCATCAGTCAATTGCAAAAGGAAGCTTTACTTTCTGTTTTATATTATATAAATATAAAAGGAGGTGTAGGAGCATTAGATGGGTGTAGGGGAACATAAAGGTTAGTATATGGCAGACTATATCTATCAAATTACAGAGCACTCTAGTATGATGAACTATATGCTTATTAAGTCTAGTTTATGGCATAGGTCTGACGAATTTTAATTGCTGACGCATAGAACCTGGCAACATTGTATTTTGTAGAATTGTCCTGTGCACTCTGGGTATTTGTGCAGCAATGGTGAGATGAGGCTAGTACAAATGTCTCTGTAATACAGGCACTGGAGAAGCGCATGCTCTGTTGTTTCCATGTGTCCAGAGTCACAGGGGCCTTGTCTCTCTGGGTAAGGGGTCTTCTTGTATTGGCCTTCAAGGACAGCTGAGGGGAGGGCATGCCATCGTGCCAGAGTAAAGGCCCACCGGTGTTTAGGTACTTCAAGTTTAGTTAAGTATGCCATAGAGGAGGCAGAGTACCTGTTGGATTCACTGGCAATAATGGTTGGGGATCTGGCTAGATCCAATTGGCTCTCTGTATCTGCTACACACTGTTTAATTCATGCTTTGGTTTGATTATATCTCATGCTGAGTAGAAGACCTGGAGAGAAGCCCAAGGATAAGATTTTAGTTGCTATGCCTGTTTCCATGTGGACTGAAAATCATCCCTCATAGTTAATGCGGCAAGGCCAAGGGGAAGAAAGGATAGTCTGAGCCAACAATTGAGTATGGTCACCCACACTCTACTCTCCATTTTCATGAGGCCTGCCTCTAGTCTCAGGGTGGCATTAGAAACACATTTTGGGACTTGAAGGGCCGATCTTAGAAATTTGCTAGTGGCTTGGCTTCAAATAATTTGAATGCTGCAGGTATATAACGGCCACCTCGAGGAATTTAAAGATGGCAACCCCAACCCCATAATACCAGCAGTTAAGGAGAAATAAAGTCCCTTTATCCCCAGTTTACATTAAAAGGAAATAAAATGAATTGCTAGTATCACCTGGTCCAGTTGTTATCAAATAACATATGATTTTGCCGACATGGCTGTTTTGTGAACTTGTTTATTGGTCTGTAATCTGGCTCTATATAAGTCAAAGCACTCCTTGACTTTTCAGTGCAATTTGGAGAAACAACCAGAGTGATCACTTGCTGAATACTGCATGAAGAAGGAAAAAACACAAAATATTTCCCAATATTTCACATTACAAAACAAAATACTGACACTAGTATTCATATTAGAAAGTACTACCTTTAATTTACAACTGGCATTTTGCCATTCATTTTTTCTGCACTATCTTTAAAATGAAAGAACCTCTTTGTTTCCAATCAAATCAATCTCTATCATGGCCATAAATCAGCATAGATATTGCATCAATATCTTCACTCTGTCCAACAAAGTTTCCCTGAAAGGTGGTGAGCATTTACAGCTTACCCACCCCAACACACATACATATACTTTCTCTCAGATTCTCTGGCAATGCCCAACTTAATGAGGTAATAAAATCATAAAGCAGTTGTTTCAAAACTCTTTTGCAATCTGAAGAAGTGTTAAATCCTTTTCCTTACCACTGAGTTCAAGTGTATCCACCAGTCCTTGAGCCAGCAGAAAATTATTATGGCATAAAATTTGCTGCCCCGGCAATTCCTATCCTGCTACCAGTACAGCTTGCATACACAAAATCTATTTCATGCATTTGCTGGCAAGGCACACTTGGAAGCCATGCCTAGTCATAGCACATTTTCAGAATATTATGTGTAAAGAAATGACCAATATGTGGAGTCCTTGGGGTTCTCTGAGCTTGGTTCTTTTCTTGCAAACGTTTCATTACCCAGCTGGGTAACATCTTCAGTGCTAAAATGGGATGGGATTTGCTCTCTATTTATGTGCTGTGGCCTGCCTTGCCAGTGCTGGTGAGGGTGGGGGTTTTGTTTTGCTCCTCTAGTAGTTCTTTGATTGGCACGTGTTTGCTGCTTGATTGTGTGCCTGGTGGTAACCTTTGCTTATCTGGGTGATGATTGCTGGTGATGATTGATGACCAATATTCTGTGTGTTGAAGTATCATCTAATCCTGCTTTATATTTATTGAACATCTTTACATAAACTGATATGAGGCAAAAACATTAAAGACTTTTTAGTTTAATGTTTATTGCAACACAACTTATATTGCCACCAATTGAAAGAAACTTTATTTATTTATTTATTTATTTATTTTCAGATTTGTCACAGCCCATCTCACTGTGAGGTGACTGTGGGCGGTTTATAGTAAAAATAGAATAAATATTGATTAAAATAGATAAATATTAATTAAATAATTACAATATGTTCAAGTGTGTGAAGCTATTAAAAAGACTAAAACAGGAAAGGCACCTGGTTCAGATGGCCTACCAGCCTCTTACTATAAATGTTTTGAGGAGGATCTTTTACGACGTTTAGAACAAACAATGAATATTATTTTTCAGAATGAAAAGGTTCTTGACAGCTGGAAAGAGGCCAATATAGCACTAATATGAAATTACCAACCAATATCTTTATTGAATAATGACTATAAATTGTTTACTATGATTTTGGCTGAAAGATTGAAAATAATTTTACAGGACTTTATTCATGAAGATCAATGTGGGTTTTTACCTAAAAGACAATTATGAGATAATATTAGAAATATCTTGGATATTCTGGAGTATTTGGAGCAACACAATAAAAAACGAGCTGCATTGATCTTCTTAGATGCAGAGAAGGCCTTTGACAATCTGGATTTTCTTGTTTAGAGTTCTGGAACATATGAACCTTGGAGATAATTTTATTAAATGGGTAAGATCGATTTATGCTTCACAGAAAGTACAAATAATTGTAAATGGAGAACTAACAAAACCTTGTGAGATTCAAAAAGGGACAAGACAAAGATGCCCACAGTCTCCACTCTTCTTCATTTTAGTTCTTGAGGTACTAAATAGAGACATAAGACAAAATGAGAGGATTGTGGGAGTTAAGATTTAAAAAGAAACTTATAAGTTAAGGGCTTTTGCAGATGACCTGGTGTTAGTTCTGGAAGATACACTAGAGGGAATAGAAACATTAATGGGAAAATTAGACTTTGATATGCTAGCAGGTTTTAAGATTAATGATCAGAAGATGAAGTTGCTAACAGAAAAAATATGAAAATAGAAGATCAAATAGAACTGATGGAGAAAACTGGTTTTGAGAAAAAAGTAAAATACTTGGGTATTATTATGATGAATATGAATTGTATATTATTTCAAATAATTATGTTAAGACATGGAATGAAATTAAAAGGACATGTTAAGGTGGGAGAAATTAAAATTGTCACTATTAGGGAGAATTTCTGAGATAAAAATGAATATTTTGCCTAGAATGATGCTTTTGTTCCAGACAATACCTGTTTTGACAACTGATGTGCCATTCAAGCAATGGCAAAAAGATATATCTAAATTTGTATGGCAAGGAAAAAAAAACAGGTTAAATATAAAGTGTTACAAGATGCAAAGGAAAGAGGAGGATTGGGTTTACCAGATCTGAAATGGTATTTTGCAGCTTGTTGTTTGGTCTGGATGAAAGAATGGGTGTTGCTGAGAATCAAGAGACTTTAAGAGTTAGAAGGCCATGACCTGAGGGTTAGATGGTGTGGATATTTATGGTACGGTAAAGTTAAAGGTAATGTGGATTTTAAAAACCATTTCATTAGATGTGCCATCTTGAGAATATGGAATATTCTCTATGTGGGTCCCTTCATGTTGTTCATATTTCCCACATAAACCCACATAGATGACCTTTGTGGATCTCAGCACAGGAAGCATTTTATAGAAGAAAAACTGCAGACAAAGATAAATGATTAACATGCTAGGAATTACTGGAAAATCACCAAGGGGAATATAAAATCAAATCAAGAGAGCAATTAATGGCAGAAGGATATAGTTGTCAATGGTTTTTCCCATTTACAGTTATCAGAAAGATTTAAAATGGATAAAAAGACTTATGGTATGGAGCAAAATAAAACAGAATCTGAAGTACAATTGTGTACCAATGATGAACACGTAATTGCTAAAATGTATAAACTTTTGCTGAAATTTGAAACAGAGGAAGAACAAGTTGAAGAATGTATGATAAAGAGGGCTAAGAATTTTGGTTATCACATACAGATGGATCAATGGGAAAATATGTGGTTAAGGGTTGAAATTTCTATTATTTTATGATTTTAAAGATAATTTTATAAAATGATGTATCATTGGTACATGACACCAGAGATATTATCTAGAATGCATAAAGGCATTTCAAATGTATGTTGGAAATGTGAACAACATGAAGGGACATTTTATCACGCTTTGTAGACATGTAAAACAGCTAAAAAAATTGGATTCAAATACATACATTGATGCAGAGGATTTTAAAAACAATATTCAATTGAAGCTGGAGCTTTTCCTTTTAGGATTGATGGATAGACAGTTAGAAAAGAACCATGGAAGATTATTTCAATATATGATTACTGTGGTGAGATTATTATATGGATACAGATGGAAAGATTCAGCATTACCCACCATGGAGGAATAGTTGGTGAAATTGACTGAACTTGCTGAGATGGACAAATTGACTACTTTGATTAGAGAAAGGTCATTACTGACATCAATGACTGGAAACCCTTATGGACTTTTTGCATGAGAAAGAAAATGACTTTATGATTTATGATTTTGATGATTAGAAAGAATAGGTTATAGAAAGAAGGGAATTATGATGAAATTGGAGACAGTGGT
The DNA here is from genome assembly GCA_030867105.1 of Liasis olivaceus. NCBI lineage: Eukaryota > Metazoa > Chordata > Lepidosauria > Squamata > Pythonidae > Liasis > Liasis olivaceus. Next base: position 67,519,074 of record CM061351.1, read on the forward strand.
TAGATTAGAATTCTTTGTATAGCTGCCAAGTGGAATATCGGCAGCCATTTCTTTATATATGCTTTCTGTTGTTTTTTTTCCTTTCTTTATCTTCTTTTCTTATTCTATTTTTTCTTTTCTTTTCTTTTCCTTCCCTTTCTTTTTTTTTCACATTTACTTTGCTATAATTTTTCCTTGAATGTATTTCTTATTATCCATGTAAGATTTCTTAATAAAAATTATTAAAAAAGAAAAATGCTTTTGCAAATGATTGCTGAACCGAAACATTGAGGGCAGGAAAATCACAGTGATTACATTAGAACAAGATTCCAATAGCCTGTCTCTAGCCTCAGCTGGCCTCTGAGTACCAGAAATGGTTGCATGGCTTTTTTATATAAACCAAGACAGAAATTATGTAAACAATGTGTTTGTTCCCTAATAGTGTTTTGGTAGATAGAAGTGGGTTTTTTTTCAGCAAGACACTTCTTTCATTTAGGATCATCTTTTTTTTCCTCCAGTATTAAGTGGGACCTGCAGTGAATGCTATAGTGTAAGTTTCCAGCCATGACCTTTTTCAAGATCCTGTGTTCTGTTGCCCTCCTCCTCCAGTTTCCATTAAAAGAAAACTTTGAAGGGAGGAAAAGGTATTCCTCCATGCTTAGGGTTTTATTTTTCTGCTTTATGGTTAGACACAGGTTTGGTTTCCGTGGGTGCCAGAGCCTGGTTCTATTGCCTTAATTTCTGGTTAACATTGACTTTTTCTCCTGTGGGTCTGACTCCACTGGTTCTCAGGGGTGTTTTAAATCAACCTGGCTAACACGAGCTCATTGTCAGGTTCAGCCGGCACGGCACTCCTGTAGAAGCCCGCCGCTGGGTTGAGCCAATTCCGCTGCCTGCTGCAAGCCGGGGAAAAAGGGGAAGTGAGAACCGCGCGGCTGATTAATGGCCACCTGTGCCTAGCCAGCGGGGAAACCGCAGAGTGGAAACAATTAATCTACACTGATAAGCGGCGCGAGCGAACAATGAGCAGAGCCGCGAGTCGTGAAGCTAAGATCACCGCACATCCAGGAACCCCGGTAATGCATGCAAGGAAAAGGACCCCAAGGGAACCAGCCCACGCCAGAGGGGTAGTCGATCAAGGGACAATGGGATCCGGGCTGAACCTGCCATCTGGACAATCAAGGGGGATTATTGGGGCGCCGATAATCCGCAGCCTGTAACGCGATTGCGGGGCGAAACCACGGGAAGGGGGGAGGTATAAAGGAACCAATGTATTGTACCAAGCCAGTCCTGGCTTTGCTTGTAACTGTTGCGTTATGCTTGAGTAAACCTCTTTTGTGAACCACACGTGTCACGGGAGTTTCTCTTGATGAACGGGACAAGATCTTACACTCATGGCAAGCTCTAATCCTTAGGTCTCTCTTTGGAAAGCCTCTGTCCATTAGGGTTTGGAAATGTCAGGACTCATCTTAGGCAACATATTTGGGATACTGATTTCCAAACCAGTCTCAGCCTGGTATCCAACCCCACAGTTCACAGATTTTTCTCAAGTGGGCATGTGCCATCATCTTCTCTCTCCTGAATTCTAATTCTGAAATTTTACTGGGCCTTCACCTTGGCCAGCTACCCTCCACAATCCTGTAGATGTTTATAAAAACATCCCCCTTCAGCAGCGTTTATGCCCATGTGGCGATGGCTCTGTGGAATCCCTAAGCCACCTGCTCCATTCTTGCTCTCTTCACAGGCAATCTCAGAAGGCATATATCGATCCTGTTTTAAAGAACTACCCTGGCAGAGAGCACAATGCTTATCTGTCGCTTCTTCTATCTGACCAGGACTCTGACACGTCTTTCCAGGTTGCCTGATTTTGTGCCACCATTTGTTCTATCCATCCTACCTACGACTGAAGATTAGTACAAATGTTGGTGATTACCACTGTTATCTGCACTATTGTTACTATATTAATTTATTTTTATGTCATTTTATTGTCTACTTTTTAGTTCTATTATAGGTTTATGTATTTTTATTGCGGTGTTCTCTGGCCTAAAGGCTGAAATACAGCACATGCTTAAGGATCAGCTTTTAGAAAAGAAACTGAAAGTGAAGTCAATGTGCTTGTTGTGGCCCACATATCTCATATTACTGTAAATTCTCTAATAAATTCAGCTCTTTGAACTGAAAATGATAGAAAAGATGGTTAGTGAACAATAAGGATGGCTAATGGACTTTTTTTTCCCTCAAAATCTGAGGCCTATTGACTTTTAACAGAGCTTATGATTTTTTTCACAGAATGTGTAATGGTATGTGGGAATGACAGGGGGGATCTCACAAGGCTGACAGAATGGCAGTTTTCGTTGCTCATTAACTGGGAGACATGGTGGCTACTTGGATTTAAACTATTTTAAAGAGGAAAATAGATCTACATCAGTCTTTTCCAAGATGGCACCTTCAACTGGTTACATTAAAATTCTTATCATACCCAAAAACATTATGGCAGATATATCTGAGTGTGGAAGACTGGCAATGGCTGTTGTATAATAAAAAGCCAACATGGCTCTGCTCATCCATCATCAGGCAGGAATAGAGAACACCAGGTCATGGTTTTGATTTGCCTTTTGGAGGTTTTCCCCTGCTGCCTGCAAGCTCCTAATGGAGGTCAACCCCTTTCTCTTCAAGTCCTATCATTTACCCCAAGGTTCAGTCCCATCCCCCTTTCCCCACTGACTCCACCTTAACTCCTTTTTCAGGGAAAAGCTTTTATCTCTGACTGATAAGAGATAAGAGCTCAGAGTTTAAAACAGCTTTCATTATTGCATTGCCAAAGGGTGTTTTCAAGGGGGAGGCACTGCTGTGGAGGGAAGTGATAACCCAACCCTATCATGTGAGTGTCTTGATGTAGAAGTTGAGATATGAACATGCAGCACATTTGCCTTCCCCATTGCTTTTAAAATCACTAAGAAAACATAATTATGTGTGCGCAGGCAGCTTGGTGTGTGAAACTGCAGAAAATGAAAATGAGAAATTGCCTTTGGCTTGCTTTTTAAGAGCAATTGGAAACCAAGAATGAGGAAGGGAAGAGAAATATTAACTTTGTTTTTCACAACTGAAAAAAAAGCAGGAAAACCCTGAACATTATTATTTTCTTAGCATAACTTTATGTAGCTGCAGCAATACATTCCTTGTAGCTGTTGTGATGGTGGTGGTGGTGGTTCCATCATTCTGTCACTTCTAGCTCTTTATGTCCTGATCCACATCACTTCCCCAGGACAGTCAGTAAGCAAAAGCAATGAGATGCATGTTACAGACAACTTGACTTAATGAGAGTTTAATTAATTGTGACTGATTTCAATAATCTACTGTACTTGAAATACAACTAAGTCTGTATCCAACTCAACAAATATATACATACACACGTGCACACACACACACACACACTTGTATATATATCCATCACATACATGTTGAGTTTATCCTCATGTCCCATTAACTTTGGCACTGTTTTTAGAGTGCTTATACTCATTAGGCAGCTTTTTTCTCATCCCCAGACCACGGCACAGGCAGTCTAAATTCATCCTCAGCTGCTCTGGTTTTAAAGCTGTGTTTTCCGCTGTCTCTTGACAAGTCTTGGTGCATGAACTATTTATGGTGCTGATACACAAACTTGATGATCTGGGACTGGCATCTATCTGCCAGGCTCCTATTGGCCAATTGAGATTGCTGCAGGCGTGGCCCTCCTCTCCAGTCACTAAGCAATGCTTTCCATGGCCATTTTGGCTTGGGCTGTAGGAGAAACACCTAGAAACACTTAGTTTCTGCAAAGGAATCTACCTATATAATGTCTGACCTGCATACTGCAAATCACCACTCAGGTATTCTGCAGGCCCCTTATATACATTGGTATACCAATACTCTGGAAGACTGCTAGACCAATGATTAAACACACATTGAGTGGTCTTTCAAAAGAAGATTGATTTTTGTAAAGTGGAAAAGAATGTTTTGCTATTTCTGTTCCAAATGGATGCATTACAGGGTTTCTGCTGCTTCTGTCAACAAAAGGCACTCAGACCTCCAAAGTCATTCATCTTTGGGGAAAAACATAATTCAGCTAAATTATGTGTACAGTCTAGCTCTGATTTCAACCTCCTTTACTCATCTGTGCAAATTGACCTTATTTGGAACAGCAGTGACATACAGTGTGCTAAGGACACAAGATTTAATTCTCTACCTCCGTATTGCTACATTTGTCATAAAACCTTATTACTTAACAACCAGCATATTGACCTTTGGTGGTGAGAGAATAAAATCTCTCTCTCTCTCTCTCTCTCTCTCTCTCGCTCTCTCTCTTTTTTTTGAATCAGCAGAGCACTTTGGTTGTATCCCAAGTACAACAGATTGTCTTCTGAGGAATAGCTCCATAAATACAGAATTTAAGTGGAAAAATAAATTATAACTGACACATACTTGGGCAGTATCCCATTGGCACTGAGGGATATCATGCCCTGGCTGGGAACATCTTTTTCTGTCATGTCAGCATTACTTTACCTTTGTCTGATCCCCAACCTATGGGTGAGACAGGCTTAAACTGTTCTTACTGAACTGATGTTAAAGTAACGGTTTCCTCATTAGCTGACAGCAACCCTTGACAGCTACAAGGTGTGTAAAATCTGTTCTGCTTTGCTGCCTATTACATCAGAGGCAAAGTCAGCTGACCAGTAGTGGGTGGGATCAGTTGGGACTGATACAAGTAAATCCCCTCTCCTCCAGTTGTCTCCCTAAAGAGGTTGTCAAAGCAATGCTGTGCCAGCAGTACTTTCAAATAGCACAAGAGTAGCAGGGCTGTATTTTTTACCACAGGGGTTCCCTCTAAGTTCCTCTGGAAACCCTGCTCTAGCTGTGTCTGAACAGTCTCCCGCTACAAGCACAAATTTACCCATACAACACAATGTGGCATGCGGATATTGCCATTTCCCATCTTAGTGGCCCAAGGCTGCCATCTGCATCATTTCTGATGGGCTCGTATTCTTAAGTTATTGGTTCTGCATATTTCTAAGTCAAATAATGGGCTTATGGCAAATTGTACCATCTGTTTATGCATATCCTCTGTGGGAACTTGCCTTCCTGATTTGAAATTCCATCCCTGGATTCACATAATTGGATATTCTTGTGTACAACATATTCTCTCATCACAGAAAAATGGGGAGTCAAATTTAGGGCACTTCCTCACAGACCCTTTAATGTGCTCTCCTCCAGCTTGAGAGGTAGCCCCCAAATACTGTATACCTAGCACTGCTCTTATTGCTGAGTCCTGTTCTGCCTCAGCACTGAGGGCAGCAATTGGTACTATTGTGACACTTTTAATACAGGAGAATGATTGGTGGTTTCCTCTGCAATCATCACCAGCCATTCTCTTCACATGTTTAGCCATCTGTCAGAACTTGATCCACAGGATGGAGATGGAGATGGGCTGCCTGGTAAGGGCCCTACCTGTCCTGCACTGCTGATCCATGAGGTGGGTGTGTTATCTTTTGTTCTTTGGGCTGAAGACTATCAATCTCGATGGATGGATGAATGGGTGGATGGATGGATGGATGGATGGATGGATGGATAGATGCTGATATCCACAGCCACACATATCCAAGATTTATTTCCTTTTGAAACTAGAGTTATTTGCTGATCATTCAAATAAGGGGAGGGAGAGAAGGACTGGGTTGCTTTTTCAGTCCCAACTGGAGCAGATAGGCAGAGAAAACAACTTGGCATCACAAAATCCCCAGCCTCATAAGCAGGGCTTCCCATCAGGCCCAGAAGAAAAGGGAGCTGAGCATATAGTTTCCCATAAGACTTAAGCAAGATAGCAAGTCTATAGCTATAAGAAGATGGAAGAGAAAAACCTCTGCAACTGTAGGGGGTACTCATTGCAATATTTCCTCATCAATAAAACACATAGAAATGTCATGTCATCTCTTCCCACTCCTTACTAGTGGGAGCATCTGCTCTTATACATAAATGAAAATGCATGGAAACTCTTGTAGCTGAAAGCCATCACAAGCGTCAGAAAGCCCTAATACATGAAGTCAGTCAGTCCTTTGGAACTCCCTTGGAAGTTCCATTCAAAATGTGCTATGGATTGGGACAACAGTTGGGTTAGATCAGATAAAAACTAAAGGAGGAGAGAAGAAAATGAGAAGCCCGCCTTCTCCTTTTCTCTTGAAATTTTGCCACACTTTCTAGTTTCCAAATCTTCAGAATGGCAGAAACTGTGATTAGTGTTTCTAATTAGGGCATGCAGCTTCTCATGCAAAGAAGAAGCCATTCAAGTCTGAAGAATCAAGCAGCCAAAGCCACTGAGCTAAACACAAGATACAGCCACACTGTCAGAATCCTTGCAAGATTTAATAGTAGATTGTTATGTTGGCTAGTTTAGAAATTGCTTTTTACATGCTGCGGTTCTGCCATTGAAAAAGGGGGGGGGGGGGAGGAGAAGGAATGGGAAACCGTTAGAAGCAGATGGCTCCTTATCACAGGTGCTGGCATGCTTAAGGTCGTACCAGCAAGGGAATCAGGAGACCAGGAGGTAAGGGGGGTGAAGGAGGGAAAAGTAAGAAAAACAACTTTTGGCGCGCTCAGGCTCAGTCTTAGCAATGCTTTGGAACTGTACACTTGTTCTCAATAAATGAACTTTCTTTTGAATCAATACTGGTTGCAAGGAAAGTTACTGGATTTGGGATCAGCGGGTGGCAGATCGCTACATTTTGCTAAGACTGAGCCTGAGCGCACCAAAAGTTGTTTTGTGAAGACCAGCGCACCGGAAAGTAGCCAGAGCCATCGCGTCTGTTTCAACTGCGGGGAGCTGGGGCATTTTGCTGCGGCGTGCCCTAAAGCGAAGCCGGAACCGGGAGGTAAGAAGACGGAGCGGAAGGGGCCGAAGTCTTCAAAGCCCGGCAAGAAAGAGTCGGCAGCTGTCGGCAGTGAGGCAGGCACTGGAGCAGCAACACACGGTGGTGGCAAAACCCGCAAGTTGTTAGCTCCGCTCTCTCTCCGACAGGCAGCTGCTCTTCCGGAGAAAGAAAGTAGTTCACGGGAGGACTCAGAGAGCGAAGAAATGGGGATGAGTCCCATTAAAGTTTGGGAGGAGTGGAAGTTGAAGGAATTACTGAGACGTTGTCAGAGGGAGAGATGGGCGCTGTGAGTGGGAAAAAGGCAGTGGAGGCTGCAACTCAGATTCCAAAGCAATACCACGACCTGCAGGAGGTGTTTAGCGAACGGGAGTCAGATCAGCTACCCCCCCCCATTGTGCCAGTGACTGTGCCATAGAGATTAAGCCGGGGGCTAAATTTCCAAGGAAGAAAATGTATCCAATGACACCCAAAGAGTTGGAAGCATTGCGGGAATTCATTGATAAGAATCTAAAGAGGGGCTTTATTGTACCTACGCATTCTCAAATTGCTGCACCAGTGCTTTTCAGAGAAAAGAAGGATGGCTGCCTACATTTGTGCACAGATTATAGAGGGCTAAATGCCATTTCTGCTGTCAACCGGTACCCACTCCCCTTGATGAAAGACCTGTTGGCCCATTTATCCAAAGGGAAAATTTTCACGAAGCTGGATTTAAGGGAGGCGTACTTCAGGGTGCGAATCCGGGAAGGAGATCAATGGAAATCCGCCTTTAACACGCCCCTGGGGTGTTTCCGTTATGAAATAATGCCGTTCGGATTAAAAGGGGCAGCGGGGGTGTTTATGCAACTTATAAATGAGGTGTTACAAGAGCATTTATACCAGGGGGTGTTGGTTTATCTGGACGATATCCTTATTTACACTGAGACCATGGAGCAACATGTACAATTGGTCAGGAAGGTACTAAAAAAGCTACTGGAGGCTCAATTGAATGCCAAGCTCTCCAAATGTGAATTTCATAAACAGCAAATTGACTATTTGGGGTATAGAATTTCGCATCAGGGAATTGAAATGGACCCGGTCAAGGTGAGGGACGTCACAGGTTGGGAGGCTCCCAAAACCAGGCGACAGCTTCAAAGTTTCCTGGGCTTTGCTAACTTCTATCGGCAATTCATACCCAACTTTGCCCAAGTAGCACTCCCACTCACAGATTTGTTGAAAACCAAGGGCAAGGACAAGGCAAAGGCCTCAAAACCTGGAGCCCCCTTGGCCTAGACTAAGGAGTGCCAGGAAGTATTTCAAGGTTTAAAGCAACTGTTTATGGCTGAACCGATCTTAAACCACCCTGATCCAGAACAGCCATTTGTCATCCAGGCAGATGCTTCAGATGTGGCAGTGGGAGCTGTGCTGTTGCAGAAAGGAGGGGCGGGGGAGCTATTTCCATGTGCATACGTATCCCAGAACTTTTCGGAAACAGAAAGATGCTGGTTGGTGTGGGAAAAGGAGGCGTTCACGGTGCGCTGGGCTTTAGTTTGCTGGAGACACTTGTTGGAAGAATCACCCCATCCCTTTGAAATTTGGACTGATCACAAAAATCTAGATGCCTTGACTGCACCGAGGAAATTGTCTCCTAAGCAAATGAGATGGGCACAATATTTTCATCGGTTTAACTTCTCCCTGAAGTACATTCCTGGGGGGAAAAATTTCTTGACAGACGCCCTGTCTCGATTGCCTCAACACAACAGCAAGTGGGAGGAAGTGGTCGCCCCTGTAATTCCATGTGCCCAAGCAGCCTTAAGAGTGGTCACTAGAGCTCAGAGAAAAAGGGGTGAAGAACAACCAGAAGGAGAATTATTGAAAAAATTAAATGCCCAGATTGCCCAGGATGACTGGTTTAAAAACAATAACCAATCGCTGGTAAACAAACAGGGGGCATGGTGGTGGCAAGATAAGCTGTATGTCCTTGCAGACGCTAGGAAGTGGGTGTTGCAAAGAGGCCACGATAGCAAAACAACTGGGCACTTTGGCTTTGTGAAAACTTTACATCTACTCAGACATCAATTTTGGTGGCCAACTATGAGAAAAGATGTAGGGGAATATGTGGCTACATGCCCCATGTGTGCAATGGCCAAGAGAAGGGGGGGCAAACCAATGGGGCTTCTACAAACAGTGGCAAACCCAGAGACTCCTTAGAAGCAAATTTCCATGGACTTTATTGTAGACTTGACAGAAAGCAACAAAAAGACAATCATCTGGGTAGTAACAGACCTTTTTTTTCCAAATAAGCCCATTTTGTGGCATGCCACTCCCTTCCATCAGCCCCCAAACTGGCTAAGCTATTTATACAACACGTCTACCGAGCTCATGGTGTCCCAGAACGAGTAATTTTGGATCGCGGGGCCCAGTTCACTGCCACGTTCTGGAGGGTGTTCCTAAAACTACTGGAGGCATCGCAGGGCTTGAGTTCGGGGTACCACCCCCAGATGTCAGGATCATGTGAATGTCTGAACTCAGTACTAGAACAATATTTGAGATGTTTGATTAACTACTAGCAAGACAATTGGGATGAGCTGTTACCTTTTGCTGAAGTAGCCTATAATAATGCAGTGCACCAAAGCACTGGCCTCACCCCTTTTAAAATAGCTACAGGACAGGACTTTGTACCCATCCCAGAAATACCTAAAGAGTCCACTCAAGTCACTTCAGTTGATGAATGGGTCCAACAAATGATGCATGTGTGGCCTCAGATTGCTGTATCATTGAAGGAGGCCAGGGCAACGTACAAAAAATTTGCAGATGCTAAAAGAACCCCAGAGAAAGACTGGAAAGTAGGCGACAAGGTTCTTTTGTCTACCAAGCATCTTAAATCATTACAACCTTCAAAAAAAACTTGCTCCAAAATTCGTAGGTCCTTTTGTTATTGATAAAGCAATTAATCCAGTCTCAGTACAATTGCAGATGCCTGCTACATTTAAAAGAATCCATCCAGTCTTCCACTGTGATCTACTTAAACCCTATAAAGAGTCGTCTCAATGGCATCCCTCCCCATCGCCACCTAAGCTCATTATGGTTGAAGGAGAACAACATTTTGAAGTTAAAGAAATACTGGACAGTAGAAAACATAGAGGGGGGATTCAGTTTTTAATTCAGTGGAAACATTTTCCTAAATCATTGGCTGAATGGGTTGATAAGAAACATGTAAAGGCTCCAGATTTAGTTTAAAAATTCTATAATGCTTATCCTACAAAGCTTGGAATTGTTGTTATACCATGTTTTCTCTCTCTTTTTGTTTTTTTTTTACAGAGTGAAGAATATGAGTCATCTGACTGACATCCTCACTTGTGGAGGGGCGGCATGTCAGAATCCTCGCAAGATTTAATAGTAGATTGTTATGTTGGCTAGTTTAGAAATTGCTTTTTACATGCTGCAGTTCTGCCATTGAAAAAGGGGGGGGGGGAGGAGAAGGAATGGGAAACCGTTAGAAGCAGATGGCTCCTTATCATAGGCGCTGGCATGCTCAAGGTCGTACCACCAAGGGAATCAGGAGACCGGGAGGTAAGGGGGGTGAAGGAGGGAAAAGTAAGAACAACTTTTGGTGCACTCAGGCTCAGTCTTAGCAATGCTTTGGAACTGTACACTTGTTCTCAATAAATGAACTTTCTTTTGAATCAATACTGGTTGCAAGGAAAGTTACTGGATTTGGGATCAGCGTGTGGCAGATCGTTAAACAGCCAACTATTTCTCTCCTGCCCCCTTCCTCCACCTCCATGTGTTCTAATACATCCTTCTTTGTGAGAACAACATGGCTCCAAAGATGCTGATCAATTCTTGTATAAATTGGAATCAAAATAGTTCTGTAGCGCTGGAGGGTTTCATATGCATTCATACATGTAACTCCCTTCGGGCTCTTGGGAACCAAGTTCCTACTGAAATTGGGAAAAGAGGAGTCCTCTGTAACCTCTTTGTGGTCCCTATTGATTGGATTCAAGTCACTTTTTTCTGGGGACTTTCCAGTGATTGCATTCCACTGATGCTACCTTCTTCCCCAAAATATCTCCTCAGACATACAACAAACAAACACTGGTCAATTTCACACCTGCTGGACAGGTGGAAAAACTTCAAAGAAAGCACTGAGATGCCTCCACTTACTGTTTTTATTTTCTAAGGATACCAAGGGGGCATATGGGGACCAAAGGGCATTTTGTGCAAATAAAGATGATATGAAGCTGGTGCTTTGCTTTGCAGTATATCAACTTCTCATTCCATTTTGACTGAATTAAAATAATCCTTCAAAAAATTAAGTCCTGTGGGGCAGCTTGCCTGCAAAGTTCCAAGAAAGATGTCCGTGGACTTCTATGGCCCATGGGTACCACGTTGTCTATCTCTGTTTTATGCTATCATGTGGACACTCCATATGGCTCCTATCCTTGGTAGAACCATGTAGGCACTTCATTTCTAAAAATAACTTGTATAACTTTAGATATATATAAGACAATATTTAGGTATTGTCAAGGAAGGATTTTGAAAACTGTTTTTAAGTCCTGGGGTTTTCCCGAACATCATTAATTATGCACACTAACCATAATAATTCCTTTCTGGGGATGGGTCCAAACTATATGGCTTCAATAGAAATAAAAAGTAAGAACAGCGATAAGTGTACGGAAATGACATCATTACACAAACTGGTTTGTCCTGTTTGTCATTAAAAGGGTCATTATATGTTGGATATGTAAATATCTTACTTCCTCTCTCTTGATTGTGACCTCTAATTGTTTTTAGGTGACCTCTGAAAAAAAGACTAATCAATATGCACATACAGAAATAAAAGAAACTCTACATACATAATCAATACAAACCACCTAACAAAAAAGTAATGGCAACTGTAAATATTCCAGTGCAGCAGAAAACATTTTGAAAATAAGTCTGTCTTCCCCCACCATCCTTCTCTCTTCTGTACCCACATATATATGATTAAAAATAAAACATAAAAAGAAATTAGGAACAGCACCGGGTGAGTTTCCTTCAATCCTTAGTGAAAGAAGTTTTAAATGCAAGTTTAAGGACTTAATTTTTTTTTCTTTTGGAATAAATAGCAAAAGAGTGATTAGAATTTTGATTTTGGAAAGTTACAAATGGATTAAGGGTCCAGATGGATTTGAAATAAAATTTTGGAATTAATTATAAGAATACTTCCCATAGGATAATGCTTTTGTTTTGAATTATCTTTAAAAAACATGATAGGATGGGACTTTGAAGGTTGGATACTAGAGGGAACCAGAAGGAACCAAAGATTACAATTAAAGGAGAACACTTGCCTTTGACTTACTAATACAGAATGAAGCAAAATATTTTAACATTGGACATATTGAAGGATATTTTTGAACAATGGACCCAGAAGTTAATTTTAAGAGTGTCTGCCTCTATAGATAGAGTGTGTTTAAAGATGCTACAGAATAGGAACAAGTATTACCTGATATGATTGAGACTGATTTGAAAGTGGATTTAAAAATGACAGGCTACAAGAATGACATGGGAAAAGATGTTACACTGGATATACAAAAGAAACTGGCTGATGTCTTGATAATTAAAAGGGATATACATATAACAAACCAAGAAAGTGACCTAGATAATTTTACTAAATTGGATTTATAAAAGAGGCTTGTTAAAGCTTTGAAGAATTTTGTGAGAAAAGACAAAGAAAAAATGAAAAGAAATCAAGTTCTAGGATATTATTTGAAGGGACTAAAGATCAAGATTGCTTAAAATAAAAGGAAGAAATATAAAGATTATTTGTCAAGGTTAAAATAGATATGCTGGTAACTCTTAATGGACCTTTGCTGATCAGAACTGAACAATGAGGTTTTAAAGATTTGTTTATAGATAAGAGATGAGATATGGGAAGAAGAGAGCATTTGTTGTATTTTAAGAGAAGGTGATAAGTCACTAAAATAGTTTATACTTGTGATGTGAAGGGGGAGGTCATTTCTTTATATATTTCTTTTCTTTTTCTTTACTATATTCTTATTTTTTTTCTTTTCTATTTTTCTATTTTTTATTTTCTGCACTATTTTTCTTTTTCTTTTCTTTTTTTTAGTTTGTATTAGTTTTTATCTTTTTAATTGTAATTGTTAATAAATTACTATTAAAAAAGAGAAAAAATACAAAGACAATGATATTGTCACAATATTCAGACATTTCTAAGCACATTTTCAATGCGAACTAGATGGTGAAATTGTGTTCTACTATACTGGTGGAAACTTTAACAGGTGGAATGCTATGTATAACCATTTCAGAGGCTGGGGGTGGGTGGGCAGAGTTGTGTATTGGGGGGGGAAGCAAGAGAAGCATTGTGGAATAGAAATCTTGGAAGTGGAGAGATATGCTTATACCTTTTCATGTTGACAGATTTTACAAGCGCAACTCCTGCCACAACAGCTTCCTTCCCCATAGAGCTTTAGATGTGGGTTTACATCTATAAATGCCTAGAGCATTGCAAGGAGACAAGCTACAGGTGGATGAATCTCGGAAGAAAAGTGGCCAAAGAAAAGGTTTACTCCTCCATTAAAAATGGCTTTTCCTCCAAGTTGATTCTCCCTGTAAGTGTTCAATGGGCTTACTTGCATCAGAGAAGTTCACCATGACAGGGGCATCCATAGGAGGGGGGGGGGGGGTGTCAAAAAAACCAGGTTGGTGGCTGTGATCATGCAACTGAACTCCCACCCTTTTTTTTACATTTATTACCTACCATGCCTTCAATCATGTGGTCACAGCCACCAATATTTGTGACTCCGCCTGCAGATACCCCCGTCTTAGTAGAAATCTCTCCTAAGCAGCCTTATCAAATTACTAGACCAGCTGAATGATTCATAGTAGTAGCTTTTTGTTTCATCCCTCCTGTGCTGCATATTAATATATTTTAATATTTTATTGCTCTTAATGTTGTAATTACCTTTGCAATCCATCTTGACAATTCAGGTTATTGAGTGGACTAAAATTCAACACCATCATTTAAACTCTGAAAGCCTGCTTGAGGCTGTGATAGGAAAGGAACTGCCTCTCTCCTTTCATACTTTATTCACTGTTACAATGTGGGAATGCCGTAATATGAGATTTTGGGCTGTCTTGTTTTAATCCCAAGGTCTTCTGATTGAATATAATCCCCTTTTCTCATGAATAGCACACGGCTTAGTGCACCTATATAAGCACGGACAGTTGTTTTTAAAGAGTTTTGCTTCTCTGGAGGAGCAATGAGCAGAATCACCCTGGGAATCGCATAAACCACTGATTTGCTAATGGCCAGCTATTGGTGTTCCTCCTTAAGATGTACTTGCTCCTAGTCTCATGTTTGGTTTTCAAAAAACATCAGGAATTAGAGCAATGTAGGATTTATAAAAGGTGCATATATGTGAATAAATTTATTGAATGTAGAGAAATGGCTTCTTCCACAAAGGAAGGTTATTTGTACTGTGACAAGTTGAAGCCAGTTTTAAATAATTCCCCTTGTTATGCTTTTGCCAAAGAAATCTCAGGGTGTTGGGACTGTGAGATACTTTACAAGACCATGTACTATTGTACTATCAAAAGGGAACTGCATGGAGATCAGCTATGATGAGATATGAGATACTCCTGTTTTATGCAAATCAGCTGGGGGAAGGGGAGTCACAGGGTGTGATATTTATTTTCTGTTTCTCCCCTTCCCCCAGCTGATTTGCATAAAACAGGAGTTGCTGGAAATTAAATTCATGAATCACCTACACTTCCCTATTACCTGTTCTTAGAAAACTATATTTGCCAGGAAGTACATTGGAGAGTTAAGTTTCTTGTTTTTTATGGCATGGCACTTCTTAAATCATATCGTGTTTTCCCTCTAATACCAAACTGGGAGGGAGAGAAAGCTCTATTTTAAAGATTTATTTTTATTTTTTTCCCAATTCCATCTTGATTTCTTGAATATCAGGCTATGTTACTGAAAACCATTTTGCTTTCCACATAAGAAGCATTGTACTAACACTTGCCCAGAGAACTGTGTGAATCAGATGGCACTTTGGGTCAATATATGAAACAGGCGTTATAGATTAAGCCAGCAATCCTACATGCAATACATTGTGTGCAGCAACTATCAGGAATGAGAAAACAAACAAACAAACGTGCAATGGATGTAGTATTGCAATACTGGGAGATTCTTAAAGGGCACTGTGTAGCTCACACTGGTCTGCATGTGAGGATCATCCCAACAATTCCCTGTGAGAGCAAGCCATGCATCCAGTAGTTAAGTCGCTAAATTTTAACTATTCAGTCCCATTGGAAAGGCAATGACTGAATTAAAGTGCTGTCCACCCACCCTTGAGTTGGTGCAAAACAATGCTGGCATAACACTCATTGTCCCTGCTGTCCCTTTCCTGCCTTTATTATGTCTGCTCTTTTGAATGATGTCGTCCTGATCTGGGAGTGTGCTGGTCATTATAGTCCAGGTGACTGTTTCTCCCCTCCTGGCTTTGCTGCTGCTCCCCCTCCATACATCATCAGTCATGGAAGAAAACATCCACCAGTGGGGAAGGAGGTGGTCTGAACTCAGGACTCCTTTGGGCTTCTCTAGGCTGGTTTGTCTGCCCCTCCTCCCCTACCTCATTTGGGCAACTCCCAAGTTAAAATAATATAAATTAAAGAAACATGGGAAAACACTAAGGCCAAAATAGCCCCAGAGAGGGGATAGACAGACCTGTTCCAGGACTGGGCAACTAACTTGGTGATCTAGAGTAGGATACTGAAACTAAACAGAGCCTTGGCCATTGTATCTCTTACTTTAGATCAGTGTTTCTCAACCTTGGCAACTTGAAGATGAGTGGACTTCAACTCCTAGAATTCCCCAACCAGCATGAAGTCCACACATCTTCAAGATGCTAAAGTTGAGAAACACTGCTTTAGATCAATGGGAATGGAGTGACTGAAACTGACAAATACAAAGAAATTGGCAGTTGGCAGCAAAAGCCCAGCTCAACATTCCATGTTGTTTTCTGAGGCTGCCCCACCTAAAAGTAAAGATAGTGACTGATGGTATTCCAGTATATTGTTAAAGTATAACAGCACTAATATGCCCCACATCTTCCCCAAATAAAATTGTGGAAAGTTCATCTCCTCTTCCTGTCCTTACTGTATTGGGAACCTAGAAGGAACTTGATTTCAAAAACAGGAACTGAGAAGATGAGATATGAAATAAGGCAGAATACTGACCAGCTGGGCTATTCTGGGGCTAGAATTGCTAGGACTATTGTCAATTTCACCCCCACCTCCCAAATATCTCAAATCTTGCAAGGGAATGCTGGCAGCAAATGGCTCCAGCACTGGAAGAATCCCACTGAATATGCAAAATGGAGTTAGATTAGGCAAAATGACCCTGCCCTGCTGCATTTATGTGGAATATTTCTCTGCAGGATGACAGAAAGGGACAAGCAGGTGAAAGAAACTGCTGCACCATCCGCTCAAACCAGCTGAAACTCTTGTACTACTCCATGATACACCCATGCCTGGTCACCTGTACAGGAACTAGTGTGCCAGTGTTCCAAAAACAACAGTGTTTTCAGGTTTCTAAGGAACCGATGTAAGGCCTGGGATGTGCCTCACACAGTGAAATGTGGTCAGGCTTTAAGGGGGAAGGTTCCATCTGAAGAGGGCAGACAGCCCAGCTGGCCAAGACAAAATGGCCATGGAGGGCAGCGACCAGTGGCCAGAGCGGAGGGGACAGGCCAACAAGAGTGTATATTAGTCAATAGGAGTAAAGGCATTGCCTACAATGAAATGAATTGACACGGTCAGACTGCACAACCCTGCCCACGTGGCAGAAGTCAGATACTTCTGACACAGAACAAGAAAACACAAGGAGACACTGCCCTCACAGTGGACCAGGGGCAGGCTGAAGGTTGGATGAAGGTTGTGCATTCATTAGTGTCCTTGGCAAATAGTTAGTGGAGGACCTTTGTGCTAGGGAAAGCAGGACATGGAAATAAGGCCTAGGTCTTTCCACACTTGAATTCACACACTTTAGGAGAGTTTTGAATCATAATTCATGGATCCATGTGGTAGTTCCAGATCCCCAATGTGGCGTCCATGACCACATCACTGTCAGCCCTTCTAACTTTGCTTTAAAACAATATTATTTTAATTTTAAAAAGTTAAGTGGGAAACTGGCATGCTGGACATCAAAGTACTACCTTCTCATATGGGCTTTATTTCCAAGAATGTCTCTAAGCCCCAGATGGGTCCTCACAGACAATTTTAGAAAATAAAAATGGCAGTAGATGCAGTTAGTACTTTGCTTAGAAGTGTACCCTCCTTCTCAGGGGGGAAAAAAAACAGATAATGACAAATTAAGAGGTTTTGAAAATCCTTAGAAAGCTATGGGGGCGGGGGGGGGGAGGAGAATTCTCAACAGTATGTCTCCTGGTAATTGAGTATTTTATAAATACTTAAATACTCACCCTGCCAGCCACTACACAAATGAATAAAATTTCTCATGGCAGCCATTTTGTTAGAATGTCCAAGACATGCTTAAAATTCCAAATATACCTGCTAGTCTACAAGTATTTGTAGTCCTGTTTTACAAATTCCCTTGTAAAGGAGGCAAAGGAGAATTCTGCGTAGTGAGAGGCATCCACAGAATTGGCAGGCAAAATGAGAAACACATACAAAAAGGGCAGAGCTTGACATCACAGCAGCGTGGTGCTGCTTTTATCATTTGCTCTCCCCACCCTCTTTCCCCCTTCCCCCTTCCCCCTTCCACTTCCATGGACCCTCTGCACATGGCATTTGGTACTTTGGAGTGCGGCTTTTGGACTTGTACATACTAGGCCATTTGCCTTACTAGCGAATTAACGCTGAGGATAACTACTTCAACAATCATTTCTTTCCCTGAAGGCATGTTAACAGAAGCATGTTAAATCACTCTGTAGCAGTGCTGGGGAATCCTGTGGAATTCTGGGAGTTGAATTCCATACAGCTTAAAGTTGCTAAGGTTGGGAAACACTGTTCTATTGGGATACCTATTTTACATATTTTATTTTGTCTTCCCAGAGATTCTTGGAAACCACAGCAATAGAAGAAAGCTTAGATCAACCTCCCAAGTTCTTGCCTTCCAGATAGTTGGACTACAATTTCCATCACTCCCAACCAACATGGGTAATGACAAATAACCAAATAAAAATAGCATCTGTCCAAAAGAACTCAAATGTGAAATTGCTGATCTTGCATGGCATCCTCATTGACAAGCTGTTAAAGATTGGTTTGGATGGCCCTACAGTAAGGTGGGTCCACAATTGGCTATCTAACCGCACACAGAGAGTCAGCATTGACGGTTCAACATCGAGTTGGAGAACAGTAACCAGTGGCGTCCCACAGGGATCGGTCTTGGGGCTGGTATTATTCAACATTTTTATTAATGATCTGGATAATGGGGCTGATGGGCTACTCATCAAATTTGCAGATGACACAAAATTGGAAGGTCTGGCAAACACCCAGGATGAAAGTATGACATTCCAATCTAACCTGGACAGGTTGGAAGACTGGGCTGAAAGGAACAAGATGTCCTTCAACAGGGAGAAATGTAAGGTAGTACATTTGGGGAGGAAAAATGTAGGGCACACATACAGGATGGGGGACTCATGGCTTGGAAGCTCTACATTGGAGAAAGACCTGGGTGTGGTCATAGACAACAAGCTGAACATGAGCCAGCAGTGTGAGACAGCTGCTAGGAGGGCTAATGCAGTTTTGGGCTGCATTAGGAAAAGCATTATATCAAAGACGCGGGAAGTCATTATTCCCCTCTACTCTGCACTAGTGAGACCACACCTGGAGTACTGTGTACAATTCTGGGCACCATATTTCCAGAAGGATATTGACAGGTTAGAACAGGTTCAGAGGAGGGCAACAAAGATGATACAGGGACTTCAGGACATGTCCTATGAGGACAGGCTGAAGGAACTGGGGCTGTTCAGTCTGGAGAAAAGAAGACTGAGGGGAGACATGATAGCAGTGTTCAGGTACATAAAGGGGTGCCATAGGGAAGATGGTCAGGAACTCTTTTCCATGGCCACAGAAACTAGGACCAGAAATAATGGGTACAAACTGCAGCTACCTAGATTTCACTTAAATATAAGGAAAAACTTCCTGACGGTTAGATCTGTACAACAGTGAAACAGTCTACCTACGGAGGTTGTGAGTTCTCCATCTCTGGAGGTTTTTAAGAAGAGGCCGGACAGTCACCTCTCAGGGATGGTTTAATTGGTTTCCTGCATATTGCAGGGGGTTGGACTAGATGATCCATGTGGTCCCTTCTAACTCCAAAATTCTATGATTCTATGATTCTAACAAAAATATGTTACATAACCCTAAATTAGCCCTGGTACCCAAGGACTGGAAACGGGCCTGAGTAATGCCTTCTTTAAAAAAGATACAGTGAGGCCAGGTAACTGCAGGGCAGTCAGCTTTATAGAGGGATCCTCCAGAGCCTTTATGATCTGATGGGGATATTTAGAATTCCAAGAGGTTTAGGGGAACCTTCACAAAATAATTCCTATCGGGGAATGGTCTATTCACAGAACAACTAACTAGCGGGATTGCTCATTTGCAGAAGCCCTGTTTGGCAGAAGATACACTGGTGAGGATGATCTCCTTTACACTGTCTACTCCCCAGAATGTCCCTATGACTCAGACCAACTTTTGTTTTTCAGGACAGGTAGGATTACTTCTAAATAGGGCACTGAGCTATAGGCACTTCCCATTTTTTAATCTTCCACATGCCTACTGGACTCACATTGCAGCATTGTTACTTCCGGAATCGGATGGCACGGCACGGCACGGCACGGCACGGCACGGCATGGCATAGCATAGCATAGCATAGCATAGGTCAGATGGCATAAGGAATCTCTCTAGAACTAAAGAAGATGTTCATGATCACATTTGTTCCCATGATTATCATGATGAAGACACCAGTTTTAATGTTATTTCTAATGTAATAAATTGATGGGAAGCACTATTAAATACAACTTTATCAAGCATGTAAAAACACAAATATAGCTTGGGGAAAAATAAGTCCTAAAGCAGGGTCCCCAAACTCTTCAGTTCATCAATCCCTTCATAAAGTTTCAGATTATTCATCGACACCCCCCCAAACATTTATTATAAGAAAATAATTTAATAAATACTGCTTTAACTAATAGTACTGTGAATAGTAATAACAACAGCAACAACAACATCAACCCCTTGGATAGTCCCATAGACCCTTGGGGGTCAATATTGACCACTTTGGAGAACCTTGGCCTAACGAAATCTTTTAAATGTGGGTATCAGTGATCTGGTAGACATTTTTTTACTTGGATTTTCAAATGGGATTTAAAAAGTCTCTCATCAAAGGCTCCTGAATAAACATAACAGCCATAGAATAAAAAAGAGAGTTCTCTTATGGACCACTAACTGAAGACACGAAAATAATAAGGATCAATAGACAGTTCTCACAATGCCTTATTTTGTATGTTCTATTTTGTAGTTCTGCTCTGTAGCTTCTGTTTAGTAAGTTTTATTTAGTCTAGGTCACTGACCTTAATCAAGATTTTTTTTAAAAAAGAAGATAAATAATAACCTCTCCCCAAGATTCTGAGTAGGAATCAGTGCTTTTTTATTTATATGTAAATAAGTTTAAGTTAGAGGTATGTCATGACTGAGGTATCTTATCCACTTAAAAAAAAAATAGAGAATCACTAATTTGGTAGACCATGAGAACTCCTAAGACAGGATATTGTAACTTGAGCATATTATTTGACAAGATGCCAATGATCCTCATATACATATCCTCATATACAGGATATTAAAAAGTAGGTTAAATGATGCTAGTGCTACGTGGGTTGATCCAAAGCTATTGGAACACCCTTTTCAGCAGAGGCTCATGATTGGCTCATCCTCATATTGTAGATAAGTTTCATTTGAATTTCTCAGGAATTTCACAGGAATTTTAACTGCATCCTCTTGTAAGATTTTAAATTGTTCTGTTGGTATTTGATCAACTCCTGCAGCTTTGCTGTTAGCAAAATTTTCAAGGACCCATTTAACTTTTCAGAATGTCTGGCTCTGGTTCAGAGATCAAATCTTTGTATGAATCATCCATTTTGGCATCTTTTCTGTATATAGTAGTCTTCTGTATATTTGTGTCATTTTTCTCATATGCCTTTTTTGCGTTAAAAAATTCCCTTGATTTCTGCAATTTTCTTAAATAAATCTTTAATCTTTTCCATTTGATTAATATCCTCAATTTCTTTGCATTATTTATTTAAATATAACTTTCTCTTCTTCTCTAGAAATCAAGGTTTGTGGGGCAAATTTTCTCTATCTTTGTTGCTTTTTCCTTATTCTGCCTTGGTTCAATTATTTCCAATATGGCAGCATACACCTGTTTCACTTTCTTTTGCTTTTTTGCATTTTGGGATTTTTGTTTTCTTTAATGGTGCTACAAATTTCACTCTAGAGTTCTTTAGGCATTCTCGTTATCAAATCTAATCCACTATATATATTATTTACCTTTATTACATATTCATATGAAATACTTCTCTATAGTGACCAAGCATAATTCCATCATAGGGAATTATTTCTCTGTGTTAACACATGAAGATGATTCAGACACGCCTTCAAGCCACCACTGTTTGGACTGACTTGGCCCCATATGATCAGGGCTGGGCTGGCAAATGTTTAAGAACTGGCTCTGCTGGCTTTACTGTTGCCACCATGCCACGCCACTGGCCGTGGAATAACTGATTCACACGCTAGACATAGTGGTTCAGCTCTGCTTTCAACCGGCTTGCAAAATTTCAGAAAATGGAACAAACAGCTGCAGCATACCACTGCATATGATCCCCCTTATAGCCCTTTCTGGTTTGAGAGAGTTTGTGTATAGCTGACATCCCCAGCATGAAAACGACCCAAGGTTCTAGAGATGTACTCTAGTCTAATTGAACTGTGCTAGTCTAGATAGTTAAGTAATCCAATCTGATATGAGGCAGCTTCCTATGATGATCTGTAGAGGGCAGTTACATTCAATACACAGCTTTTATCAAAAGACTACTGTATAGCTATTGGAAGACTAGAAGAAAAATACAGTTGAGACATAAAAGGCTATCTACTTGGAAAGCTGTGTTATTGAATGTCTCACATTGCCCTTTCCATAGAATATTTCACCATTATTAACTGTTATTCAGTCTTTTTTATAAAATATATTTCATTCTGTGACTGTGAACAGTTTTGAATACCTTAACAGTAGGCTAATAGAGAAATATATAATAATTATTTTAAAATTGATTGTATCAATCAAGTTATCAATTGCTAAAGGCCAGTTTTAACAAGTGGCATGTGAGTTAAGGGGCACATTTTTATGTTTATTGGGTTACTCTGTGTTGGAATAAATAATAAAATTACAAAATCAAACATACTTATACTGGAAAACTATAATCTTGACATTTTTTAGATCCCCTGTTTACTCATTTGTGCTCTAAAAATTAAATAAAAGAAGAAAAAAGAAGAATCAAATACAAAACATGGTTTTAATTTAGATAATCAAAAATCTTTCTTCAATAATATTTTTTATATTTTAAAATGTCACATATAAACATTTGGTTTACAATCAATTTATTTATTTATGTCCTGCAGCAATCACAAAAGACTCTTCGCAGCTTGCATAAATAAGCCAGCACAATAATAATAGATAAGAATATCTTATAAATAAAACCACGAAACAATACATGGCATCAGAACTCCAACAACCTCCAAAAAAAGCTGTGTTTTCTGCTTTTTCTGGAAAGCAGATAACATTTAAGACAAATTAACCTCCAATAGGAGATCATTCCAGAGGGCCAGCCCAATCATTGAAAAACAACACTTCTGGGCTTCAACCCCCAGAGGTACGGGACCCATGTCAGTCAAATGTAGCCTTCATCGTTCTCCACTTGCACTTCCAGTATAACTTCTGCTACTTCATGTTCCAGAGATCCTTGGACAACCATGAAGACAACCAGAATTGACTGGCAGAAAGGGGCCACTCAGGGGCAATTTCATCAAGGTCCAGTGATGTTTCCTCATACCAGTGGCAGACCAGGCCCTCAACTAATTCACCCATAAGTTCATCAGAAAAATTCCCAAGCGCCTGCCAGAAGCCAAATGGATCCATAAGGCACCTGGAGCAGACCATCCAAATTATAATTATTTATATATAATGTACAGCACTTTGTGCCAAAGGGAACTGAAATCATACATTCTTTTCTCCCAGTGGCTTGGTGTTCCTCTTTAGTTTAAATGCTAATTAACCATTTTTAAAATCAAGAGGCGTGATGAGTTTACACTTGGAACAATTCAAGGGCTTTGAATGGTTTGGATGTTTTTATGGTACCCTGACAATATAATAATATTCATGCATGTACATATATTATTCTTGAATGTTCCAAACACTTCATGCATATTATTTTTATAATTGTTTTAATCCCCTTGTCCAATGTTGCAGACTGTTAGTTGAAAAGAGAAACAATGGCTTGCCTAAAAATACCCAGTGAATTTATGGCAAGGCAAAACGGCAGTTTCCTTCCTCATTCTCAACCTTCCTCATTCCTCTTGACTTTGACATTGCTTTCCTCAGCCTTACCTTCCCAGATGTGAATATCTGATGCCGTGACAACAGGTACAGCTGCTTCATATCAACCATGAGTTCAGCAGATAGCCTTAGGCAAGCAACCCCACAGTTCATTTTAAATGTTGACACAACTACAAAATTGCAAAATAATGCACGAAAAAAGTCACGAGGGGGGAAATCTCCAACCTAAAGCAACGAGTTAGTAGTCCTCAAATATATATAATTTAGGAAAATAATTTCTATCATATAGTCTTCAATCAAAACGTATCAGTTAGTAAGAAAAATTGAGACTGTATGTACGTGGTAGACATGACAAGCTTTAATCTATTCATCATTCACAAAGTAAGTATATACCTAATGAACTTCTGCTGACTAGGACTGAATGACGAGGCTTTAAAGATTTCTTTATAGATAAAAGATGAGATATGGGAAGAAGAGAGCATTTGTTGTATTTTAAGAGTAGGTGATAAGTCACTAAAATTGTTTATAGTTATTATGAAGGGGGAAGTCATTTCTTTATATATTTATATTTTTCTTTACTATATTCTTATTTTTTCTTTCTTTTCTATTTTTTTCCTTTTTTCTACCTTTTTTTCTGTACTATTTGTTCTTTGTATTTCTTTTTTAAGTTTGTATTTTTTAAATTGTAATGCTTAATAATTACTTAACAAGTACTATTAAAAAACAAAACAAAATATGTATGTACCTGACCAAAGTTTTAGACTTTGTGTGAAACCAAGTTTATTTTATCAGAAGTAGCATACTTTCTCCTAAGCTTGTTTTGGAGATAAATAAATATACTTTAAAATCAGATTGTGATCATCCCAAACTGATAATCTTACTGGTTTTTCTCCTGATAGTATATTAACTTAGGGGTGGGAGGTGAATATTATATTCTGGTTTTTTTCCTCAGAGGACCAGTTGATTATGAACATTTATAACTTTATTTAACAACAATATTATATAAACAACTGCTTCTGTTCAGATTTCTTGGGCCTGTTGTTCAGTCACTCCAACTCTTTGTGATTCAGTGAACATCATTTTACCAAGATTAGCAACTGTCTGTAATAGTTTTGCTGAATTCTTGTAATCGCTTGTGTCATCAGTGTGAGTATCTAACACCTTCTCTTCCATTGGTTTCTTTTTCAATTGTCTTCCATTTTTTCCAAGCATCAGGGTTTTATCCAGTAATTTTTGTATTCCCAAGATGTTTTCAAAATATTTAAGCTTTGGTTTTGTTATTAGTTGTTCCAGTGAATAGCCTGGTTTTACTTCCCTTATTACAGTATTCAATTATTTGTTCTTCTTCTTGTCTAAGGTATTTTCAACAATTTTCTCCAGCACTGCAGTTGAAAAGCAATGGATGTCCAACTTTCACAGCCATGTTACAATTGGGAAAACCATAGCTCTGACAATGAATACCTTTGCTGTCAGTATGATGTCTTGGTATCTAGATTTGTCGTAGTCTTTCTCCCAAGTAGCTTTCTTTTCTTTATTTCATGGCTACAGTGACTACTGAATTTTTAAGCCTATGAAGCTAAAGCCTCTTATTACTTCAATTCCTTCTCCTATTTCCATTGGGCTGACATGCCATAGCTATTTTTTTTTTTTAACATGGACCATCATACCAGCTTTTGCACTCTCTTCTTTCATTTTCCATAAGACATTTCTTAAATCTTCTTCATGTATAACTGTCAAAATGCTATCATCAGCATATCTAAGGGTGTTGATATTTCTCCTAGCAATTTTAATTTCAGCTCTATTTCTTCTAGTCCAGTATTTCTCATTATATATTCTGCATGCAAATTGAATAATGTGTATGTTGCTATCCAATCATCACAAATTTTTCAATAGGTGGATGAGGTGGCCCAGGGCACCCATATTTTTAAGAGCTATTCACAATTTCTTGTAATCTATACAGTCAAAAGCCATTGCACAATTTGCAATTGTTTATCAAGCCATTATTTATCAGATGTTGAATATGATATGACTGTGGGTAACCCTGCTGAATCCTAGTTGTACATCTGACAGTTCTTGTTCACTGTTATTTTAAAGTCTGGATTACATTCATTAGCACTGCCCTTTTTCAAAATTGAAATATAAATCAGTCTTTTCCAGTTCCTTGACCACTGATATATCTGCTAACAAACGACTACAAGCACTTTAAGAGAATCGTCTTGTAAGATTGGGTTGCTATTTGGATCATACATAGGGTCACTCCTCACTTATGACCTGACCATCAAGGGTAACAATGTTGGGAGTATGCACCCTCAATAGTATTGTTCATAGCATCATTGGGATGTGCAAGCCCTTTCACCACTACGAGGCAATGATCCACAAAATGGCCTTGCTTATTCATACTATAACTCAGTTTCTTCATAAGAGCCACTAATGTCTTGCCTTGTCTTTTTATACTATTGTTACTTTTTCTCACCCCTTTTCTCAACTGCTTCTATCTTCTCTTCTTCTTTCCTATTCTTAGCTTTTACACCACCTTTCTTAAAGAAAATGCCCAATTACTCTTTCACTTGCTATTTTACTATTCCTTCTCTGTTGCTCTTCCTGCCCTTTGGAATGAGCTCCCTACTGAGATGGAGGAGGCTCTGACCCTACAAGGCCAGGATGGTAATTGAGCCCCTTCTGTTAAGAAAGGGAGTGGCTGTTATTTCCAGCCTCAGCTATGTATATATGGTTGGGGTTTTTAAAAAAATATATTGGTTTTACACATGCCTGCTGCCCAGAGTCATAATGTATGAGTTGGGAGGCCTTATAAATAAAATACAAATTCTACTAAAGGCACATTAAAGATGAGCCACTGTGGGGAAAGGGTTATGCTGATAGCACTCTCTCTCAACTTATTTTCTTGTTAATGTTAATTGTTTCTGAGAAGTGATTTTCTTTTTGGTTTTAATCAGACTTTTGTCATGCACACAAGTATTATTTATTTCCTCATTGAGTAGCTGGCACACTGCTGCAAAGAAGAGCACTTGATCTCATCTTTTATTTCTCAAATGGTCTTTCTTGGGGAAAAACTATATGAGCAGCTGGCTTTATTTGGAAGCATTTTCATCTGTCTTGGAAAGGCATAAAATAAGTAATATCTGGCAGATGTGGTTAGAAGCAATCCACGTATATTATTGCTCTTACACAAAAGTGTTGCTTCAGCTGATTACATCTCGCTTTTGTGAATGAAGACGCTTTCCCCCTGCAGCCATTTTCCAACAGTAAAGTACACAGTACCTTCTCAGATTCTAAGTGTGTGCACCAACCCAAAACGGTTGGGCTTCCTTGATCTGACCTTTACATTTATGAACTTGGGAATAAAAATCAAATACACTGATTTCAAAGTAAACTCATGTTGAAGATTACACAATAGCTGTATTTCCAGATGTGTACAGATATCTAAAGTGCAAATATTTTATTTTATGCAGTTTGACATGGAATACAAATGGAATAGAAATCCTTTAAGAAGGATTCAGAAAAATTAGAATAAACACAGAGAAAGGCAAAAAGAACATTAACAGGATTAGGAACAAAGTCCTATGAAGAGAGACTGAAGGTTGGTACATTTAGCTTAGAGAAAAGGCTATGGGAATATGTTAGCTCTTGTCAAAATCTCAAACATGTCAAGATCTGTTCTCTCTAATTGCAGAGTGC
Organism: Liasis olivaceus; assembly: GCA_030867105.1. Taxonomy (NCBI): domain Eukaryota; kingdom Metazoa; phylum Chordata; class Lepidosauria; order Squamata; family Pythonidae; genus Liasis; species Liasis olivaceus. The sequence goes on from CM061351.1 coordinate 67,546,260, forward strand.
AAGTCAAGAAATTCCCCAGAAGGTGATGGGCTCCCCTTCACTGGCTATGTTCAAGTGGAGACTACTGTAGACAGTCTTCTGCTTAAAATGGACAGCTGCGCTAAGCAGGTGCTGAAGTCAATGGTCTAAAGCAGCGTTTCTCAACACTGACAACTCTAAGACATGTGGACTGCAACTCTCAGAATTGCCGGCTGGGGAATTCTGGGAGTTGCAATCCACACACCATAGAGTTCCTAAGGTTGAGAAACACTGGTTTAAAGGGCTGCTTCCAACTCTGATTTTCTCTCTCCCATCAGGCCTGGGAAAGCAAGCCCGCCCAACCAGATTCTGAATCGCAACACAAAGCTAGGACAAAGGAGGTCCTGAAACCCAACAGCTGCAGGGAAGAATTGCATTCAGTTCATCCCAGCACCACAGACTCCATCATGTTCTGAGCAAGCACCTCTTTAAATTTGTTCTGAGCAATTATCTCTTTATTGGGCGACCATACAGATGACCATTCCTAAGGTAAAAACACCGTCTCCTTAGAGCCAGCTCAACCCTAGCGACTACGAGGTCAGCTCCATATAGTTTGTCTACCTGTGAGCAATATGGAAATCTTCGCCACTTCCTTCATCCGGGTTTCCCCCCCGTCTTTTCAGTCTAGCCTTCAGTGCTGGGGGTGCCTGACGATCCGCTTTCCAAAAAGTAACCTGTCGGCCCCTGCTGAACGTCGTGAAATCAGCCAAGGGCATGTCTTTGGTGCCAGCCGGGCAGTGTCTTTGGCACCTGTTTCCAAATTGAGCTCCTCCCTGCTTTCTCTGATGGTTGTAGATCAAGGCGAGTTCAGACCCCCATCGCTGTCCAGACTAAAACACCTTCCTGAACTTCCCGCTCGCGATCTCCCTTCCTTCCTTCCTTCCTCCTTCCTTCCTTCCTGAAGGCTGCCTCGCTTGCCCTCTCCCGGCTCTCCTCCCTTTCCGCCCCCGCTCCCGCAAGGCCAGCCTGAAGGGGTGGGGCTTGAGAGCGCCACCTCTCGTCGGCCTCGAGGAGAGACGCTTCCTCGCCAGCGTCGTTATCCCGTCAGGTCGTCCCGGGAAAGATAAAAGCCCGGCGGCGGCATGAACCCGCTCAGAATGCGCTGCAGCCCGCGGTCCCAGCATGAGCCGCCTAGCCTTCCTCACGACCGCCCGAATTGTCCTCTTCCTGCTGCTCGCCGGGAGCGCTTTGCATCCCCACGGTAAGCTGACTTCTGACCCAGGCAGGGAGCCGCAAGAAAGAAGGCGGACTGGGAGCTGCCTTCCAGCTCGGGCTGCCTCTCAGCTCCGCACATCCTCCTGTGCGCAAGTGGCAACCGCTTCCCCTGGGCCAAGCGGGGTTTCTGAGGCGGAGAGCTGGAAAGTCGTGGAAGTCCGCTGACTGAAATCCTTCCCCGCCGTTGCCGGAGGTTGGTGGGGAGCGCGAGGGTGAGGCGGTCGCAGCCTCTGCGCACATTTATCGAGCTGCGTTTGCAGCCGATCTTCCTGCATCTCTACCCGCTTGCTTAGGCTGTCATCAGTCTCCGTTCGCAGAGAGCTTGGGAGAGGGCAGGATCCTGTTTCCCGCCGCACACGCGCAAAAACAAACGCTTGTAGGGGCCCCCCATCAACTCACACCCACTCCTCGACTGTATGAGGGGGGCTTCCTTGCTAGGGGATGTTTTGTGCTCCAAAGCTGATTGTGCAGTGCCCCGCAGTCCTCAGACTTCAGGTGTTTTCTGTTTTCATTTGATGCAACTGGGAAGAGAAGTTGATCGTACCTGGCTGGCGCAATTCGAATATGGGAACCTGGAAAACTCTTAGCACCAGGCATCTGAAGGATCCCAATACCGAACATGAGGTCTAGGCAGTGGTGTGTGTGTGTGTGTGTGTGTGTGTGTGTGTGTGTATAATTGCCTAATTTTGGATGGCATCTGTACAGTTTGGTGCCTGAACCTCACTTGGAGCTTTGCGTTATCAAATCGCAGACCTGGCAACAGGACGTGGGGCAAATTCTGTGAACAGACGATGCTTCCAAGGCAGAACTGTCACCCCCGTTCTGAAACAACGATGGCACCAAAAAACATAGCACGTTGTGCTTGGCAAACCTCTTCAAAATCCATCATTTCTGTGACATACATATGCTTCTTTTGGGTGCTTTTGCAGAACCAGGGATCTTCCTGAGCACTCAATAGACATTTAAGCATATTCACAGTCCCATTGACATGCTGGGGAAGTGCACGGCAGTTTAAAACCAAACATTCAAAATACAAGTTTGAATGAAGCTAGCATGACTACTTTCAGATTTCAAATGTATTTATTGACTAAAAATATTTGAATATGATCTTCCATTGTAAAAATCCCAGGCAGGTATACAACAATTATAAAAATAGTACTACAAGATAAAAGCAGCCTATTATTTGTATGTGGGCTGGCTGAGTTTGTTCAATAGTGAAATAAGGTAAATTTCTAACTTCTGTCAAGGCAAAATAACTCATCTAAGAAATCAACAACCGGAGAGGATCCAAACAATTGTTTGATTAGTCAAAAACTATCATGTTACAATAATTTGAAGATCTGTTTATACACAGTCAATATGAAAAGGGGTTTCTATTGATAATTTAACTCATTAATAAAAATTATTTCTAATTAATTTAAATACAATACATGTTCAAAATTAAATATCCATAATTATTTCCATTTCCTAATCAGTGCTTACAACTAAAGGTTCTATTTATTTCTATCTATATAAAATAATTTAAGGAACATAAAGTGAATAATTAAAGCATTTTAGCATTCTTATCCAAATATTTTTCATCAATGTATATACTACACTTTTAATTACTCTTATGCTAACCAAATTAAAATCATTCAGATTTATATTATTCAAATCCAAATATTTGTATTGTTTGACAACTATTGATCAACCTTTCATGACTATAGTATAGTAAATGACTCTAACTGTACCTTTTATCATTTGTTCTCATAGTTCAGTTTTTTATATTAAGTATATTTTATATATTGGTATTTTTGCAAATTGAACTTTCTTCACAAAGTAGTTGTGATTTTTTTTTTTTTGGTGGCAATTTAAAAAAAAGCCCATGCTATATTGGCTAGGTTCATGCTGGCTAGGTTAACACAGTCTATAATATAACCTAAGATAGCCTGGGTTATATTAAAGGTACTGAAAGGCACTGTTCAGCCCCAAACCCATGAAAGTAGATAATCCTTCTTCCAAATATCACTACTTTCAGAAAAGTAGAGCCCATCAAATATGATTTTAAAAAGCTGCTCTGGCTCTTGTTTATAAAACCAGTGCAGCACTATCATACCTCCTGTTGAGGTTAAGTTGGCCAGGTTGGCTGGAAATATTGGAACAGAAAAGATGCAGAAGATGAGAAAAATGGGGAGACAATTTCCCAGAGTCTGTAGTCAGTTCAGGCATGGTGCTTAGGTTACGGCAGATACGGATCTCGGGTATGTGTAAGGGTGTCTGTATCAAAGGTAAAAAATAATGACACAGGTGCAATAAACCAGAGCTTGAATATTCTGAAAATTTTTATTTATAAAATGTGAAAAAAGAAAGAAAACAGAATGTACTACATGACAACTAAATATGATAGTTGGAGTTTGAATGCTAACAGATTATGTTAACATAGGGAAACAACCACAGAAACCCTTCAGAATAAAGAAATGTTGTAAAAAGGTTTGTTCTTATTCTCTGTTACTAAATGTTTATTTGTCAAGACCAGGTTTCTGCAATGATAATGTTAAAATTAAGAGCATCTGTGATGATGAGATTATATAATAAATGCATAAATACAAACTGTTCAAATTGTATTTATTCAGTTTGGAAAAAAAATGAAACCATATCTCCCAAGAAACTTCCAAAAACTTTGATAATTGTTGCAGTTCTGATATAATAATAAGTGTTTACTGTAATGTAAAATCTTTTGCCTGCTTGTGTGGTATTCATTTATGAGTCAAGGTTTGGAGTTCTTTATTTTTAAAACCAGTTAAAAGATTTATCCTTGGGAGAATAGTTGGAGTTAAGTATTTGGTATGGGTCCACTGAGTATACTTATTACTTTCCAGTAAGGCCCATGGAGCCCATTGTGGTTAACATCTGCATAAATATAAGTAGGATTGCATGGTGAGTCTCTGGTTGTTTTTCCTCCACAGCGAGAGAATTGCGCTGCAAGTGTGTGAAAGTCTTTTCCCAGAGAATTTCACTCCAGTCCATTGCTTCTGTGGATTTCACACCTGAGGGACCACACTGTGTCAGGCCAGAAGTCATGTAAGTGTCCAGATCTGGCCTGCTCCATTCTTGATACCATCTGTCAGACAAGAGCTGTTCAGAACTCAGTCACTCAGAAACTAATGTTATTCTTCCCACTGTAACAGAATCACCAGGAAAGATGGGAAACAAGTCTGCATGAACCCCAGAATGCCATGGGTCAAGAGGATTGTCCAAGAGATTGTTAACCAGGTATTTACAAACACTGTTGAGTAGACCTGCATGCAAAACCCACTTTCTAGTACACCTTAGCTGTAATCCAGCACACAGTTACTGAAGGCAGTCAAGTTTTTTTAAGCAACCTGAATATAGGATTGCCTCTTTTCTGTTGGAAATCTGAATTCTTATTTTGTTCAAATTGTGTTGCAATATACGTTATACACACACACACTAAAAAACTAGATGATCTTAATAACACCATTAACAGTTGTATAAATGCAGAAAATGTATTTTATACCTAACGAAAGTGTTCCTCTAAACACAAGATATATGGGTGCTCCTAAAAACTTTAGCAGGTCTTGTAATTAGGGCCAGATGGTCTGCTGCAAATAGAAGTAGTAAACCTGTGGTTGGAACCCCAAGGAACATGGACAAGAAAGATCAAGTCGTGTGTGGCTGAGATAGCCTTGCCTTTTTCTGCTTCTCAGTTTTCATTTATTTCCTGTCTTTTGCAGCAAAACGACAGGCTGTGACAGAAACTATATTTGGATATGTAACTGCAAGAGAAAATGCTGCAACTGTGAAGAGAGAGAAGGAGAGAGAGAGAGAGAGAGAGAGAGAAATTCCTGTGGTAAAAAAGCCAGAAAAGAAGAAAATCCGAAGCCTTAATTATTTTTCTACTAATTCCCACTTTGTTGTATTTATTATTCAAACATATGTGTATGTGTTTATTAGTACCTCTCTATATGGAGGCCATCTGATCAGTTCAGATCAGATTATATAAATATATGGGACAAAATATTGGGGAGAATCATTAAAATAAATGAAAGGTGTGTAAAAGCATTACCACATTTTGACTGCTATCTTGTTTCTATGATAACTGGGTGTCTGTTTTGAAAATTCTGTGATCTTTTACTTTCACTGGGTTTTTAGAAAGTGTTTTAATATGACTATTTCTGTGGAAATGTTAAAAGTAATATTCTTACTTTTCTTAACATTTAGATTTTTAATATCTTCACTGTTCATGTATTACCAAATTCCTTTGAGGCTTAACAGGTTTGTTGCTTCTGGAATACACAAAAATACAGCCACCATGAATGCACATATTAGAAACAAAAGATTTAAAAGTATATAATTTTAGGGCTGAATTACATTTATCATTTTGGTGCATGGAGTTGATTTCTGGTAACTAATTTAGCAATAGTTTAGAAATATTAATCCAATTATCTACATGATATTCTTTGATTTTTCAAGTTTTATGTTGCCTTTTGGCTAAAGTGGATCATTAAGATAATATATGTGACACATTATTATTTTATATATTACAAATTTAATGGAATTGTAACAAGCTGCAGTTAATATAAAATAATTGAGTACTATTGTAGAATGTCATTTTTTTAAGTAAACACACATCTGATATTTTTCCCATGTACTTCTGTAAGAAGAGTTATTGTATCTTGACTTCAGCCAAGCCTTCTCCCATAAGATTCTACTAGAAAAGATGACTGAGGAAACCACATCGCATCCTCATCTTCAAAAAGAGAAAAGAGAGCCCAAAAAGCTATATAGACCTGTCAGCTTCAGATCTATACTGGGCAAGCAGATTATCAAACAACATGTTTGCAAGTACTTGTGCAGGCATGCTTCAATTAACAGGAGTCAGCATGAGTGTTCATCAAGAAATCATGCCAGACTAATCTTATCTCCTTTATAAACTGAGTAGCTTAGTAGATCAAGGACATGTTATAGACTCAGTGAATCTGGACTTCAGTGAAGCCTTTGACAGAGTGTCTCATGATGTTCTCCTTCATACAATGGTAAAATATGGGCTAGATGTTATTCCTATTAGATTCAGTTGGCTGAATGACTGCATCTAAAGAATCCTCATCAATCGCTCCACTTCAGCTTGTTTCCAGATAACAAAACTGAGAGGGGTGGCTAATACTTAGAAGAAAGAGAAGATTCAAAAACATCTAAACTATCTTAAACATTGGGCTGAAATAAATAGGATAGAATTTAACAGGGAGAAATATAAAGTTATTTATTAGGGTAGGAAAAATGTAAGGCACAGGTATTTATTGTGGGAGATTTGGTTTGGCAGTAATAGATCTGAAAGGGGTATGAGTGTCATTGCTGACCACAAGTTAAACATGAATTGGCAGTGCAATGCAGATGCTAAAAAAGCAAGTACTATCTTGTGGTGTGTTAACAGAAAGAATCAATGGGAAGTAAGGATTTCATTCTAATGGTTTTACTATATTCTGCCCTGGTCAAGTCCCATTTGGAGCATGAGTGGCATGATAGTTCCATAGGACAGTAACAAATTGGGGCAAATTCAAAGAAGGGTTACCATGATGGTGAAGTCTGGAAACCAAGCCTCATGCGGAACTTATGGGCATGTTTAGCCAACAGAAAAGGTAGTTAACAGGAGTGTAATAGCAGTCTTCATATATTTGAAGGGTTCTCATGGGGGGGGGGGGGGGAGCTTATTTTCTATTGTCCTAGAGGGCATGACCAGAATCAGTGGGTTAAAATTACTCATGGGAGGAGGGTCAGGCTAGACAACAGGAGGAACTTTCTGACTGTATAAGCTATCACCTAGCAAAACAGGCTGCTGTAGGAAGTTGTGAGTTTTCCTTCATGAGAGATCTTCAGAGGACAAACTGGCTGATCATCTATAGGAGATGCTCTAGTGGATTCTGCACTGCACAAAAGATCAGATCTAATGTCCTGTCCAGTTCTATGATTTAGAATTGCAACCTAAGACATATGTGGGACTTTTGACAATGAATTAAAATAATTCCCAGATTCATGTCTGGGCTGCACTATTATCACTGGATTATACTGCACAAATATTTTGGCTAACTCGCAGTAAGCAAACAATAATGCCTGATTATAGTATGCTACTCTTTTAGTCCACCTTGCCATTCTGAGCTTTAAAGCAATTGGTGAATGTTATGAACTACTTTCCCAGCACCAGTCCAACCTATATTAAGTTTCTAATACTTCTTGATGACACTACAGATTTCTTGGAGTCCACAGTGTTTAGCCTGTTGTATGCAATCTGTAGTACTTGGCAGATTATATTTTATTCCAGGTTCTCTTTTACTGTATAAGGTTTTGCTAGATCATTGAGCCTTTCTATTACTCAGCTCTTCACAATGCACTTTAAAACCAACATGGGTTTTTTTAGATTATCCTCGCATCTTGCAGATCTATTCTGACATTCAAATACTATGAACATGATCATACTTACATGTTTGCAAATCTAAAGCTGAGAGAAAACATTATCAACCAATCAGCCCTCATCTTTTTCTCCTCCAAGCTGCCCAATAGTTTGTTTCATTCTCTATCATCTCTCTCTCTCTCTCTCTCTCTCTCATCTACCTATCTACCTATCATTTCCAAAAGTTTATATATACACGCTCATAAATGTATAACACAGAGAGAGGGAGAGAGAGAGAGAGAGAGAGAGAGAGAGAGAGACTGATTCACACACGCATTGCTATCCAGTTCCAGTTACATTGAAATCTTGAATTTTTCTGTTGGTTTCTATGACAAGTTCTCATTTTTATCCTTGGGGACATTTAAAAAAGATACCTTTTCCAAATGAGGCAAGACATGAGATGTTCAAATAATGAAATAGTTTTTACATTATTTTATAGCTGTGTGTCATTTCCTCTGCTCTCTGAACAGTTTAAAAAAGTACAGTCTTTCTTGACTCCACGCTTGTTTTTTTGGCAACAATACAGAAATATTTGACTCTGCCTTCCTCCAGGATGTTTGTCTGTCTGTCTGTCTTTCCATTTAGTTTTTCTTCTTGAGTTTCTAGTCTAACTTTCAGTGTGCAAAATGCCCTTTATTTTTTTCTGCGGGTGTTCTTAGATATTCCTGGAATTTCTTGTGGCTTCTTATTCCTTGTTTTTCCCAGCTGAATCACTTGACTGGCTGAGACCAATGTACAAAATGTTGTTGAACCAAGAATCCCAATCAAGTCTATTTGGCTTGACTACTAACTCTGTGTGTGTGTGTGTGTGTGTGTGTGTGTGTGTGTGTGTGTGTGTATTAAAAAAAAAAATTCCCTCTCACCCCTATGTGTGGTATGTGTCTTCCTCAATCTCGGGTCCTCTACCAGAGGCCTGGGAGTTTGAGGATTCTGTGCAGTATCTTAGCTGTTCCTAGCACTGCACTCTTCTGCACAGAGAGCTCTGATGTTGATCCTGGGATCTGTAGAAGCCACTCTCCCAGATTAGGAATCACGGCCCGGAGTGCTCCTACCACCACTGGGACCACTTTGGCCTTGACTTTCCACATCCTCTCGATTTCCTCCTTCAGGCCCTGGTACTTCTCCAGCTTCTCATGCTCCTTCTTCCTGATGTTGCTGTCACTTGGCACTGCTACATCTATCACTACTGCTGTCTTCTGTCTACTACCACGATGTCTGGTTGATTAGCCAGTACCTGCCTGTCTGTCTGGATCTGGAAGTCCCACAGGATCTTAGCCCTGTTATTCTCCACAACCTTCTGTGGAATCTCCCATCTGGACTTGGGGGGGTCTAGCCCATACGCTGTGCAGATGTTCCTGTACACAATGCCAGCTACTTGGTTGTGCCGTTCAGTGTATGCTGTTCCTGCCTGCATCTTACACCCTGCCACTATGTGTTGGACTGTCTCTGAGGCCTCTTTGCACAATCTGCACCTTGGGTCCTGTCTAGTGTGGTAGACCCCTGCTTCTATGGATCTGGTGCTTAGTGCCTGTTCTTGTGCTGCTATGATCAGTGCCTCAGTGCTGTCTTTTAGTCCGGCTCTTTCCAGCCACTGATAGGATTTCCCAATGTCAGCCACCTCAGCTATCTGTCGATGGTACATCCCATGCAGGGGCTTGTCTTGCCATGGTATTTCCTCCGCTTGAACTTCCTCCGATGTCTGCTGCTGCCTGAGGCATTCTCTCAGCAGCTCATCTTTGGGTGCCATCTTACTGATGTATTCCTGGATACTCTGGGTTTCATCCAGGACAGTGGCTTTGACACTCATCAGACCCTGCCCGCCCTCTTTGCGGCTGGTGTATAGTCTCTGGGTGTTGGACTTGGGGTGGAAACCTCCGTACATTGTGAGGAGCTTCCGGGTCTTCACATTGGCAGCCTCCATGTCTTCCTTTGGCAGCTCACTATACTGGCAGGGTATCTGATGACTGGCAGGGCATACATGTTGACGGCATGGATCTTGTTCTTCCCGTTGAACTGGCTCTTCAGTACCTGTCTTATCCTTTGGTGGTACTTGGATGTTGCTGTCTTCCTTGCCTCCTCCTCATGGTTCCCATGTGACTGTGGGACACCAAGGTATTTATAGCTGGTCTCTATGTCTGCTGTGTGGCCTACTGGTAATTCCACTCCATCGGTCTTAACTACCTTCCCTCTCTTTACTATCATCCTGCCACACTTCTCCAGTCCGAATGACATCCCAATGTCCTCGCTGTAGATCCGTGTCAGGTGGATCAGTGAGTCGATGTCTCGTTTGCTCTTAGCATACAGCTTGATGTCATCCATGTAGAGGAGGTGGCTGATGGTGATTCCACTCTTGAACTTGTACCCATATCCAGACCTCGTGATTATCTGGCTGAGGGGGTTTAAGCCTATGCAGAACAGCAGTGGGGACAGTGCATCACCTTGGTATATGCCGCACTTGATGGCCACTTGTGCGAGCTGTCTTGAGTTCACTTCCAGTGTTGTCTTCCACAGTCCCATTGAGTGCTTGAGGAAGGTCCTTAGTGTCCTGTTGACTTTGTATAGCGCCAGGCATTCACAAATCCATGTGTGCGGCATTGAGTCATTGGCTTTCCTGTAGTCAATCCAGGCTGTGCTCAGATTGGTCTGCCTAGACCTTGAGTCTCGGGCGACTGCTCTATCTATGAGTAACTGGTGTTTTGAGCCTCTGGTGTTGTTCCCAATGCCCTTCTGAGCTGTGCTCATGTACTGGCCCATATGGTCTTGTAGCTTGGCAGCTAGGATGCCTGATAGAACTTTCCATGTTGTGGGGAGGCAGGTTATTGGTTGGTAGTTGGATGGTGCTGTTCCTTTGTGAGGGTCTTTCATGATCAGCACTGTCCTTCCTTGTGTTAGCCAGTCTGGGTGGGAGCCTGCTGCTAGCAGTTGGTTCATCTGTGCTGCTAGGCATTCATGCACTGCTGTTAGTTTCTTTAGCCAGTAGGTGTGGATCATGTCCAGGCCAGGTGCTGTCCAGCTTTTCATGTTCTTGACCCGCTGTTGGATGTCTACTATTGTGATGGTGACTGGTTCCTGTTCTGGGAGATTGCTGTGGTCTGCTTTCAGGTCCTGCAGCCACTTTGCACTGGTGTTATGTGTCTTCTCTTTCTCCCATATGTTCTTCCAGTACTGTTCAGTTTCCACTGCTGGTGGCTCAGCTGATACTCTGTGGTTGCACTGCAGTTGGGAGTACACTTTGGATGGTTCTTTGGAGAACAGGGCATTTATCTTCTTGGCCTCTGCTTCTCTAGTGTATCTCCTTAGCCTGGTAGCCAGTGCTGTGAGCCTTTGTTTAGCAGTCTCTAGGGCTTCAGATGGAGTCAGGCCCATGTATTTTTTCAGTAGCCGAGTCTTATCCTTAATCTCCACACGCTTCTGTAGTTCCACCAGCTGACTGACTTCTCTCCGAGTTGCCTTGATCTTAGCCTCCAATCTCATTTTCCAGGGTGGGTATGTACTGCTGTTCTTCTTGATCATGTAGCCAAGCAGTTGCAGGATTACAGTGGCTGTAGCATATACCAATTCATTGGTTTTAGTTATGGTGGTAGTAGGGATTGTCTGGAGGGCTCTGTTGGCATCTTCTAGCATACTATCTGATGGTACTTCTCCACTGAGCCTTGGTAATCGGACTCGAGGGTTGACTATAGCTAGTTTATCCATGATCTTATGCCTCATATCAGCTGCTGTGCTCTATAATGGAAGGGGTGGCAGTGACATTCCAGCTTCAGGTGTTGGCTGCACAACTGCTTGCTCTTCCAGATCTGCTTGAGTCCGGGTTGTAATGTAGAGTTGGTCTATCTCGAGTTGTGAGAGCAGCTTCCTCTTTACTATGTTGAAGCGCTGGGTAACTAGTTGTTTCTCAGTTAGTGTGGATGTAGGCCTTCTGTCTATCCATAGTTCCCTCATACGTTTTATATATTCCCTCTCATTAGGTCTGCTGTTGTAGTAGCATTCCATCAATTCCAAGTTTTCTTGTCTCGTCCATGTATGGTTTGTTCCAGTAGCCCACTTAACATCAGATTGTCCTGGTTCCCCAACATCTGATGCGGACCTTGTTAATCCGGGCGACGTCCGAGCCGGCGTGACTCTCTTAGTTCGTGTCACTCTCATATTTGAGGTAGGCAGGTGAAGCGTTAGGGGGTCTTTGCCCAAGGACCCCTACTGGTAAGGTAGGTGCCAGCCGGGATTTGAACCCCGGTCTCCTGCATCAAAGGCGGTGTTCTAACCATTACGCTATCCAGCTGCTGGATATGTACACACACACACACACACACACACACACACACATTTATATATATGTGTGTGTGTGTGTGTGTGTGTGTATGTATATGTATATGTATATATGTGTGTGTGTGTGTTTAAACCAACCTCTTGGTTCAAATTCTGAATAGAATTTGATTTACTTTTATAATTGCATCCTTCATTATTTTCTACATCGCTCTGTTTTCCCTAATTTGAAATGTTGGAAAGATTATCATGCCTTCGCACTTTTAAAAATCTTTGCCCTACATATTTAGATTACTAAAGTTTTCATAGTACTGTTTGAGCAATAGCACAAGAGACAATGTGGCAGAGTTATTGTTTACCATTGAGGCTGGTGGTTGGGTGGCTGTACCCTTATTTCAAAGTACACAACCACAGAAGTTATGCAAAAACTCACCCCCTTTGCAACTTGCCCTTAGACTAAAGGATGGGGTGTATAAGGTGACAGTGGAAGTACTGCCAGTGAATAGCTATTAAGACTGGTATTGGGATTATAGGCATTAGGTAGAAGCTGTCATGACAGCAAAAATGTCACTGCATATGTCACAATACCATTGCACAAATGGTGCAAACATACTTGTGTCATGACTCAAGTATGTAATTCACACGATTTGCATGATGTCGCTTGCCTCCCCATATAACTGCATGACTGGGATAGCCACCTGGGCCCTGAACAACTGGTATATTTGATGACAGGAAGAACTATCAAGGTGTCTGGGACCAGAAGAGAATAAATCTAGTAGAAAATGATGGGTGATGTTTGGGATACCTTTGGAAACAGAGAATATGATTCATGAAATGACATCTCTGAGCTCAGCAGAGTCATTGTGGCAAAGATTGCACAGGTATAAGATGCAGCACTGCAGCCTGGAATCACCATTGGCTGTTTGACCTACTTACAGACCTTTTTGCAATCTGGGGAATTCCAAACTCTGTGGAGAAGGCCATGAATATTCTCTGTCAGCATTGCAACCCAAGTGAAAAATTGCTGAGGCATAGGAAGTCGTTTAGAACTAGCCTCGCTAAACTAGAAGACCTTTCAGGAATTCTACCAGTATGCAGATATGAATTCCATTAACTGTTTATTTTTAATGGTATTTTTCCTTTAGATTTCAGAACTAAAGCTAATTTTTGAAAAGTGGACAATTTTTAGATCTTGGCATGAGAATTTGATCTTAAAATTCAAAATTAAACAATGTAGTGTGATTATTGTGTTGGGTCATTGTAGCCAAAATGTTCAGTTCAGGGCACATAACTGACTTTCAGCATAATTAACAGCCACAGAATTTATTTTTATTGATTGATTGATTGATCAAATTTATATGGCTGCCCATCTCATGAAAAATTGACTCTGGGCGGTATACAAAACTATAAAACAGTTAACATATAACAAAAATTATTAAAACAATTTAAAAATCACAAAGGCTAAGAGAGGACAGCAGATGTTAAGAACAATGGAGCCACCTTAGTACCTCGCCAGTCCCCTGGGGCTCCCAGGCCTGATGGCATAACTAGGTTTTGAGGGACTTCTGGAAAATCAACAGGGATGGAGCCAGCCTCACTTTGGGGTGGGGGAGGATGTTCCATAAGGTGGGCAGAGAAGGCCCACCTCCTGAGACCCACCAAGTGTATCTCCCTAGAAACAGGACCCGTAGCATGCCTCTTCTGCTGGATCTGCTGGGACGGGCAAATGCAATCAGGGAGACATGGTCCCTCAAGTTTGGAAAACGCAACAGTGGCCACGGGATTGGAAAAGGTCAGTTTATGTTCCAATTCCAAAGAAGGGCAATGCCAAAGAATGCTCAAACTATCGCACCATTGCACTCATTTCACATGCTAGCAAGGTTATGCTCAAAATCCCACAAGCTAGGCTTCAGCAGTATGTGAACCGAGAACTACCGGATGTACAAGCTGGGTTTCGAAGAGGCAGAGGAACTAGAGATTAAATTGCCAACATTCGCTGGGTCATGGAGAAAGCATGAGAGTTCCAGAAAAGCATCTACTTCTGCTTCATTGACTATGCAAAAGCCTTTGATTGTGTGGATCACAACAAACTGCGGCAAATTCTTAAAGAGATGGGGATACCAGACCACCTTACCTGTCTCCTGAGAAATCTGTATGCGGGCCAAGAAGCAACAGTTAGAACCGGTCATGGAACAACCGATTGGTTCAAAATAGGGAAAGGAGTACGACAAGGCTGTATACTGTCACCCTGCTTATTTAACCTATATGCAGAGTACATCATGAGAAATGCCAGGCTGGAAGAATCACAAGCCGGAATTAAGATTGCAGGGAGAAACATCAATAACCTCAGATATGCAGACGATACCACCCTAATGGCAGAAAGTGAAGAAGAACTAAAGAGCCTCTTGATGAGGGTGAAAGAGGAGAGTGCGAAAGCTGGCTTGAAACTCAACATTAAAAAAACTAAGATCATGGCATCTGGACCCATCAATCCCTGGCAAATAGAAGGGGTAGAAATGGAAGCAGTAACAGACTTCATTTATTTGGGCTCCAAGATCACTGCAGATGGAGACTGCAGCCATGAAATTAAAAGACGCTTGTTCCTTGGGAGGAAAGCTATGGCAAACCTAGATAGCATCACTGAAGCAATGAGCATGAAATTGAGCAAACTCAGGGAGGCAGTGAAAGATAGGAAGGCCTGGCGCGATATGGTTCATGGGGTCACGAAGAGTTGGACACGACTTAACGACTGAACAACAACAATTATTCTTTGGGCCTGGTGGGTATAGTTAAGGGATTCTATAGATGCAAGATCAGTTAGGTGGGATCTAATATGAAGAAGATCACGGAGATGAGATTTAGCCTGGAATTTATATTTCCAGCTTGGTATTTTCCCTCTATAAACTGTTAAACATACCTTGTTTGGTTGTAAGACCAAGCTTTGAGTGTTGTCTTTACATATTAGAAAATGCTCTGGCTCACTGCTGTTTCTCCAGGAGGCTTCACTCTCCTGTCCATAGGCTGGATCTCGAAGTGACTCCTGTGTTCTTTGTTTAAGTGTCAGAGAGGGCATCTGATGCTCCTGAAATATTTTATCTATTTTTGCATGAAATTTCTTCATTTCAGGAATGAGACAAGAGAGTTGAGATTCGATTTCTTTCATGTTCTCAAATATACGGTTCACAGTTTGTGCAATCAGGTCAAGATGAGACTGCTCCATAGATAGCACATCTAACACTTCTTTTTTCTCTGTCTCTTGCTCTTTCTCCTTCTCTTTTCCCTCTGACTCTGATGCTCCATAAGGTAGAGATATGTATTGCCCCTTTAATTGCCCCACCCCAGATCTGGCTTCAACCTTTGTTTGCTTGCCAGGTACAGACCTGGATTCAATTCCGTCCCCCAGCTCCACAAACTCACAACTGTCTCCCAGGGGAGAAAAGTGATTTGCTGTGCTGAGGGCAAACTCCCACCAACGAGCTTTGCTTTTAACATTTGAGGTGAAAAAATCTCCTATTTTTAGATTGCTTACAAGCTGGCAGTGATCGGCTCCTCCAAATTCCTTGATCGCTTGCCAGGAGCCATTCATTAATTCTCTCAGCTTGTTTTAAAGGAGGATAAATATAAAAGGAGGATAAATATAAATATAATAATAAATAAATAAATATAAATAATAATAAATAAATATAAAATAAGATAGACTGGTATTTAAAACAATAGATTAAAAGAAAGGAATAAAAAAATAGTCTTTTATAAGAGCTCCTTACAGCGGTTGCTGCCTTGTCGCCATCTTCTAAACCTGTCTCCCCAGAACAGAGGTGTAACATGTGCTGTTCTAGAGGCATGCATAACTGCCCGTGCCATGGCATTTTGCACCAGCTGAAGCTTCTGGATACTCTGAAAGCTGTAAGAGATTCCCACATGATGATCGTCACGCCTCCACCCCTGCCCCAGGGTCCTGGCTTATGCCAGACCCAAAACCCAGCTGGGCATATCTCCGAAAGGGCCATCCCCATTCTGGACCCAGCCAGGTCTCAGTAATACATGCCAGGTCTGCCCTCTAATTGATGATTAAACCGCAAATGAGGGAGGCCTTTTTAAGACCAATCCAGGATTTAGAAGCAGCAGCTGAAAGCCAGGGCCTCTGAAGGTTTGCTAACTGGGTACAGGGGCTGAGACCAAGGAGCTGGAATGTGAAACCAGTATAAGATATTGGCCCCATGTCCCCTGAGAATGACCCGCTCCCTGACTCCTGCCATATCTCCCTACGCCCATCACCACCATAATATTTGGCCTGCCCCCAACCCCAAAGGCAACACTATCCCCCAATCCCAGCTCCCAAATTTCCAAGGCTGGGGACCACTCCCTGTCCTCAGCACCAACTACCTCAGGGAGGGGAGGCCAAGCCCCCGAGGCAATTTAGCCTCAATAGCTCTCAGTGCCATCAGGGTGCTCAGTGACCTCCACCCCCACTCACACTCAACACACTCAAAAACACTCCCATTCACAGGAATCCCACCCCTGCCACTCTCACTGACTGATCCGGGGCTCCCTCTCCATTCACCCCAACCCCACCAGTTCCCTCCTCTGGCTCTCACCCAGAGGGGAGAACTGGTCTTCAGCAGGAAACCCACAGTCCACAAACATAGGCAACCTAGCCTAGATAGAGTCCACACCGAAGTGGTAAACACCACGTCGTCCTCTTCCTCTTCCAGACTAACAGAAGGGAAGGCAAAATGGCCTTCGCAGGAAGGGAGGGGCCACAGTAGCCTGCCACTCTAATGTCATCCCCTCCCCTGCCCAGCCACCACCAACACCTCCAGAGTCCCAATGTCCTGGATGGCCTTTCAGATGGAGAGCTGCTAAGGTGCCACGCCCAGGAGCAACCACCAGGGTTGTACAATGTCACAGCAGGCAGAGGGCCTCCATCATCAGCATTCAGCAGGAATCTCCCAATGTCCCAACGAGCTGCAAAAACATACAGTCCTCTGTCACTGCCAGCCAAAAAAGCGCCAGCCCAGCCAGCCCGGCAGCCAACACAGTCCCTTCAACACAGCTGCCCACAAACCCCTTCCAGAGAAAAGAACCTATGAGGGAGAAACATCCGCAGCAAAAAAGCTGACCGAGACATTCCCCTAACAATCCACAAAAAACAGCACACTAATGAGAGGACAGACCATCCATGGCTCCTGCTCTCTCCGCCATCTTTCTTATGCAGAAATATTCTTGTTAGGATAAAATAGTACAAAGAATACATTATCTGGCATAAGGCAAATTGCTACCTCCAGAGGTAGGGAAAGCTGCAAAGGTACAGAGCATATGTCCAACCCTGGTTGTTCCTGCAATCTTGCACAGAAAGAAGCTATTATGAGACCTTCCCTTGGCAAAGGGTCTGCTTGGTCTTTGCTATGAAACTCCTGTGCTGTGCCTTCTATCAGATTAGTCACATCATAACAAAAGCCCAACCAACCTAAAAAAATATCTAATTCTACTCAGAAAAATATTTGTTAGCTATTATCTTTCTACACTGAAATTTCAGATTTAAGGATTCCTTCCTGACATCCTTCATTCTTCAGTTACGCAATTGCCCTTAGCAGGCCCATTCACAGGCATCACATAGCAATTCTGTGTCATAAGGTTCCAGATTGGGCTAAAAGTGACCCTGCACAGAAAAGCTGAATAACAACATATGATACTTTACTCTCTAGACGGACACTGCCCAAACTGATGGCTGAATTATTTTCTGAGTAGAATTTAGTGAGCTGGGGCTAAGCCACAGGCACCACAATGAAGCCAAGAACCAGGAGCTATGGGGCAAAGGAAGTTGTCAGGCCTGAAGACAACCAGGAGACAAGCCTAAGATGTCAAAAGTCAGAACTCAAAGGCAATCGACTAGTACCTGGTTGCCCCATCACCTGAATAAGTAGGCAACTATTTCTAAAGAGTAGAAATAGATACTTCACTCTGCATTAATTCCCCTCTCACCTTCCAAGTGACCTCACGTCTTTTTTATCTTTTCTACTTAGGAAATACACTGTTCTCTGTTATGTCACCTCAAGTGCTCCTCACTGTTTGGGTTAGAGTACTTCACTTTCTTGCAGACTAGCCTCAGCAGTTTTTTGGCTAATTTGCAGATGAAGGATTGCCCCTTCATCTGAGCCAATGTTTATGGGACACTCTAATGTTTCTGTAGCACCCTTTACCAGCACTCTGAAACAGCACACTGGTTAAGATCTTCACTTAGCATACAAGATACACAGTTTAAAACTTAAGCTATCTGGGAGCTGGGAGGTGAAATACTTCTACCTCAGGTAACTGGAAAAATAAAATCCTGGAGGTTTTTTTTATGCCTAAGGATAAAAAGAAAAGAAAAACCCTAATTAAACAAAACCAAAAACATTTCTGTTTTTGAACAAGAAACTCTATCCTAAGCAAAGTTTTGTAACCACTATGCTATTTCAGCTGTGCAAATAAAGAGTTATAGAAATATTACAGCACAAGATGGAAAGAAGAAAAATAATAAATTGCTTGTCATGCCTGCATATACCTGTATTTAAATGCTTTGGCTTTGTGTGCATGCATTTAACTCTCTCTCTCTCTCTCTCTCTCTGTGTGTGTGTGTGTGTGTGTGTGTGTTTGTCCAGGAAGACCTGCCCACAGGAAGGAAAGTGATTGGCCACTGCTTTCCAGCAAAAGAAAGGTGGGAGGGCATGGCAGCAAGGAAACTGTCCAGTAGAAGGACATGGTATATTGCAGTCCAGACGATACAACTTGCAAACTGATGTGCTTCCCAAAAGGTCTCACACAGGATTTTCTTCAGTGAAGTGGGCATGAGCAGAGAACAGGAACAGCTTCAATGGTAAGTACAGATTTGCCCTGAGTTAGCAAGAATATTCAGTTGTCAATTCATAGTAATGCTGGCTGGGACAATGATAGCTAATGTCCATAGTCTGGAGATGAAGAGTTGAGAGACTCATTTGAACATTATCCTCTTCTCTCTCCCACCATATATACTTTCCTCCTGCCATATGCTACATCAATACATATACAGTGGTACCTCGGGTTACGAACGCCCCTCCTTACGAATTTTTCGAGATACGAGCAGCTCCGGCCCAAAAAATATACCTCGACATGCAAGCTCCACCTCGAGCTACGAACCGGATCCGCGGCCATTTGCCCTGCTGCCACGGGGTCGCGGCTTCCTGTGGGCGAGATCGCGGTAGCAAGGAGACGTTCAGTGAGGCTTGTGGTGTGTTTTGTGGCGTTTGGAAGGTTTTTGGTGTGCTTGTCAGCATGGCTCCAAAGAAAATGTTTCAGAACTGTTTAACCGTATGTATTTACATTGAACCTTATGGGGAAATTTGCCTCGTGGTGCGACCAAATTCAGACGGCGGATTAACCGTATTTACATTGAACCTTATGGGCAAATTTGCCTCGCGGTGTGACCAAATCGAGTTGCGATCAGAGTCACGGAATGGATTAAGTTCGTAACCCGAGGTACCACTGTATATAATATATATATACAATATATATACAATATATATATATGGAAAGAAGTCTCTTAGTAATATTGAAATAATTCATGCTATTATATTTTAACAGGTTAGTTTTGCTGTCTTGAATGAAAAATACTAATTCATCTGATCATTGCAAATACTAAATTATTCTTAGCTCTCCCTCCACGCATAGACCTTGGGCCAATGCCCCCATTTCATATACCCCTTTTAAAAAGACCTTGGTCAGGCCACCTGCCTTAAAGATGCTCAACTGCAGCATACAGTTCTGGGCCCCGGCAGCAGGCTGTCTAGAAACAGACTCCAAGGAGTGAGACAATTCCTGCAGTCAGTTGAAAAGATCTATCAATAGTTACTCAATCTAATATCAGATTTCGGAGCTTGAAAATATACAGAAGCATATGAAATATAAAGCAATTCAATTAGGTACTGGAAAACCTATCATGATACCTGAACAAATTGCAAAAAATAATGTTCATTGCATGTGTTGTATATTTTGCCATGTTTTAGCAGATGAAGTACTGGGTGATAATTAAGGTACAAATTTCTGTTCACTACAAATATTTTTATTTGATTTGGATTCCATATTCAGCCACTTTGCCTGGGATAAAAGCAGTTGATGTTTCCTGTCTTTCAGCTGCTGTGCACATTTATTCACCAATTCAGGGCCTGAATCTAAATATGTGTTCATTGGCCCAGAACTGAAGCAAACCAATAAAAGCTATTGCTTTAAGTGTGCAGAAAAATTAAATAAACATTTGGAATGCTTCCACAAGAAGTTAATTTCCAATCTTCTGATGTCTTCCAAGTTTATTGCAACACAACTCCCATTATCCCAGCCAACATGTCAATTAACTATGCAGGCCGGGATGATGCAAATCAAAGTCTAGCAGATATGAAGAATGCAAGGTTGGGGAAGGCAGTAAATCTTTTGCTTTAAAAGCTTGTTTAGCTGAAAGGGATGAGAGGTAAGCATTTTATACATATTCCTACCTTTGTTGGCACTCACCTCTCCATCAAACATTCATTGCATGTTCAGAACTACCAGAACTAAGTTCAGGCTAAAATTCTGGCTATACAGGTAGTCCTTGTTTAGTGACCACAATTGGGACCAGAAGCTTGGTTGTTAAGTGAAGCAGTTGCTAAGTGAAACCATGACTGTGCTTATAACCTTATTTCAGCTTTCCTTTGCTTTACAACCTTTGCAAGGATTAGTCTCAAAGTTACTCTTTCATCACCGACGAAACTGCAGTCACTAAACAAGGACTACCTGTAACTGAATTGAGACAATGGCTCGGCTGGCATAGTGATCAACCAGACTCCTTTGCTTAGAGAACTGTAATATTCTTGAAAACTTCTCACTGCAACTCTTGAATTGAGTTTTCTAAACAGCTGAATAACTGTTTTATTTATTTAAGTATTTAAAATGTATAAAATATCCTCAAGGTAGCATCCTTGATGTATGCAATAGGTTGAGAATCAGGGTTTCAAAAACAACCCTGGACTCTGATCTGCCTTAACTGGGATCATGAGCCACTGAAGACAGATGAGAAAGCAAGTACTTCTTTACACAGAGATAGTGATTAAATCTGGTCTTCTCCAATGAAATGGACTCTCTTCTTCTCTATGATGGATTTTGGGCTGTTAAACTGCAAATAGACCTTGTGTTATTTCTGAACACCTAGGAATTCTGACATAAGCATAGAGGGAGAAAGGGACCTCTAGTGGGGGCTGGAATGCAATAGTGAATGCTAGAGTCCTCCTGCTTAGGATCCAATCAGCTAGCCATGTCTTCTTAGGGCCTTCTCACAAGGGAGTCTCCAAGCCATCCTCCCATAATTGCTCATACTCTCTATAGCTCCTGGGAGAACAGACTAAGTATGTTGCTTGCTAGTCACTTTACTCCAGATAAATCCTCCCTGCTGCTGATTTTTCCAGGGAGGACAACCTTCTTCCTTCTGTAGCCTTACCTGGTGGGGAAGTGTAAGCCAATGGCTAGATTTCTTTCCCAGAACCTTGGCTCATTAGGTATCTTAACATCTTTATTATATACAGCAAGGCCTAGAAGAAAGTTGAAAAGAAAAGGGAGAAAGAATGAACAACTGCATTCTGAAGGGGTTGATCTCAGTCTGCTGCTCCCAGGATCTTATACCAGCAGAGACACCAGGACCTCAGCCAAGATCTCAGTCCATAAATAAAACAGAAAATAAAATCTATATTACAATTAACTTCACTAATCTTAGCTCAAGACCTGTTGCTGCTGGCTAAGGCGTTGCTCTTACCTGGCTTCCAGCCAGCCTTGGAGGAGCAAAACAAACAAAAAGCAAATGCTCAAGACAAAAGCAAAATGGAGACTGTCTGCCTCCTTGTAAGAAACAAACAAACAAACATCTGAGAGGACAAAGTCTACTGGGCTGATTGGCTCTTCAAAGTTTGATTTTCTGGAGCTTTGCTTTTTTCCCACCCATTACCATTTCATTTATCTCTTTCTCTGACTGAATTTCCTGAAATGGAATTTCTCCAATATCAGACTTCTGCCAGCAAGGTAGACTGGAATCGACTAACAGGCACACAAGACTTGAGGAACTTCTGCTGAGAAATTTTATTGTAGAAAAACTAAGAAGCCATTATGAAAGAATTCCAAAACTTCTGAATATCAAATGTGGTCACTTTATAGTGAAATTAAAGTTGAAATTCTTGTGCCTCTTCCTCTGTCTGGAGCTATACAATGGGGGTGGGGGGAAATTCTCTCCTTTGGGTACGAGGCTCACTTTCCACCTGTCTTTTTTTTTTTTTTGGTGACAAATTGTTTTCCTCTCACAATGTGAGACCTAACTCTCACAGTCGCATTCACTACAGAAGAAATTTTCATTCTGAAATATTTTCTTAATGTCTAACATTGCAGAGTACCCCACCCTGTGGCTTCTCTACCGCAGCCTCAAAATATTTCCTTTCCTTTTCATTTTTTACATTTAACGTAACATCCATCTTGAGGAAGATTTATATGAAGCCTATGGACTATGGAGATCATCTTGTTGATGTTTTGCTTTGTATTATTTTTTACTATTAATACTAATATTGCACACATTTTGTGAACACACTAATGCAAATATTTTATAGTTACTGTAAACATTTTATAAATAAACTAATTTCCATTTAAAATTTTGCTTTTTGGCTTTTTTTTTTTTTTTTTTGGTTGCAAAACCATGAATTAGCTCCTCAAAATCCATTTCTATTGCCGATTCACACGGATAACAGAAAATATTATCAATTCTGGTTCATCAGGAAAATCTGCATTTTTTTCATGAATGCTGGATTATAACTTCTTTCAACTTCTATCTATGCTTGAAAAATAATTTTTATATCATTTCATACTTCTGAGTAAATTTCCATACTATTTTTCCAAAAGTTGACAAAACTATTTGCCCAATGGAACACTTCACAAGGAATATTCTCAGAAAGATTTGTAGAATCCTTGTGAAGCAGAAATTTAGTAGCTTCTTCAAGTTCCTCAAAATCTATCATACCTTCTGAGGTTAAACATTCAGTATAAATAATATTATGAATAATATTAACCAAATTTTGGACTTTTTAGACTGGCAGCTGTTCTTCACCATCAACTGTCATATACAGTACTAGATTCACATATTGTACTAAGGTACAACTTTAATAAACAGTTTGCTAAATAAGCCATAATTGTCTGAGTTAAATCCATCCTTGGTTCTCCCTGCATTGTTTTTGGAAACCCAGCCTCTCAGGTTTTGTTGCTATTGTTGTTTCCTTGTTTTGTTTTTTCTTAAGTGATTTTGGATATGTGTGGGGGTTACTTCTGGAAATCAGTTTCCCTAAGCTTGTGGATGCATGTGTGCAGATACTATTTCAGCTACAGAATGATCCACCGCAGAAGAATAATTTACCATTAGGACACAGCAGCAGCCAATCACAGCCCCCTCCAGACTTAATTCCCGGCCATCATGGCTATTGCTGAGATTTCTGGGAGAGGCCATCTACGATGCCCAAGGAGGGAAAGGCTGAAGTTGGGGGATAAAGGGTCACTTTTTGTGAGATGGGCAGTATCTAAATTTGAAAAATAAATAAATAAATAAAATAAAATAAAGTACTGTAGTCTCGCTCTTCATTCCACTCTATCTGTAGCCCAGCAGGTGAGATGATACAGTCAGTTGCCAGTCTGGGGTCTGTTTTACTTCAGATCAAAGCCCTGCATTCTGAATAATGTTACCACACACAGAGAAAGATTTAGTGCAACTTGGTTTATGATGTACTAGATTACTTCACTGGAAGAGATTTCGACATGGAGGAATGTTTCAAATAAAAATAAAAAGGACATCTTTTTTATTTTTACAATCTGTAGTGACACAATTCAGCATTCTAACTTCCCACCATCCCTTGTTTTGTTTAATGCTGAGAAGACGCCATAAAAGCGACATATGGGGTGACGCTGTTTATCTCATTAACAGAGTCAAGCCACTAAGATTTTTTCTAGATGCATATGAGTGCTTTGGGGTGCAGTGACGGAAGTTCCATTATAAAAACCATCTTCTTGGAGAGAAAAACCTTACCTCTTGGCATAAACCTCAAAGGTTTTATATGTGGGAGCATTTAAACAAGCAACCATTTATCTTTGGATTCTGCTGGCTCTGCAGACCTATATATTTATTGGTGAATTTATCATGATTATAAACGTTTTGTCAAAAAAATTCCCAAGAAAATGAAAATATAATTGGAAATAACAGCAATCCAACACTGAACAATCATAATACATTTTTTATTTCAAAATATAATGCATAAGGAAACTTCATTTAAAGGAGTACCTCTGTGAAAATTGCATAACGCAGAGGAATATCACACAGAAAGGAATAGAGAGTGGTTTCATATTTCTGGTTGGGATCTGTGTGCACAATTTCCATTCACAACAGCGCTCGTATCTGAAAGCTAAAATGTATTCAGATTTTGCCTTCACATTTGACAGTGATGCAGGTTTAGTTTCTTATGACCCAACACATTGATAGCATATGTTGGATACTGTGGTCTGAATCCAGGAGAGATTCTGTGGTGAAATCCCATGGAAACTGATAAAAGAGCATCATTCTGTATTGCTTTCATGCAGCAGTTCAGTATATCAGGAACATGCCCTGACAGAGAGTACCTTGAGCTCCAAGACTTTAAAATCAGTTAGGTCTCCTTTTATAAAAGCGTTACATCTCTCCTCTTTGCTAGACATATGCTTTGTTTCAGCTTAATTTCATGTGGATTGCAGCACGTGTGGGGTGAAACATTCTATTGTGCAACCATGGGATTTTACCCTCTAGTCAGATGTTAAGCTCATTACTGGAAGCCACTCTGTATTTTCCTGAAAAAGCATGGACAAATAGCAGCAAAAAGTGTTGAAACCAGAGATGTCAATGAAGTATTTTATCTGGTAGCTTTCTGTGTTTGATCACTCCTGGAAGATAATGTGAGGATTTGGGTGCTGCTATAAATTAGTTAAAATGAGTTTGTTGGTTTCTTTTCTTTTCTTTTTTCTTTTCTTTTTATGGAAACAGAATGTCATATATGTTCTGGATAAATATCACTTGGATTAAATTTATTTGCTCTGGTCAGCAAGAGAAGTATACTTAGGAAGCATACATAGGAAGCATGTCTTATGCTCATCTAAGATAAAATTCCACAAATTCATTCAGAGTTATCGGCTATTAAGTTTAATCAGTTATACATGACTTTGACTAAATTAAGATAGAAGCATATGAAATGAAACACTAATCTTTGTTTTTTAAAGATGTTTATTAACAAGATCTAAAGACAAGAAGTATGATCCTACCCCTTTCAATGAAGCTTGCAGAATAAAAACTCCCTCTGGGTTTGACTTTGATTTCCAAAATAATTCATCAACATGAGAGGACACATGAAATAAAGCTAATTTCACTGGAAACTAAAAAGATAATTTTTTAAAAAAATATTTCTTTCTTTTGGCTCAAGATTCCTGAAATATACATGCAAATACAGTAGGGACAATTCCCACCAATTTGTCAATTTACCAAGTGGGCAACCTTTGGCTATCAGACTGCCCCCCTTTCCATTCTTGGCCAATCATTACTGGCCATCATCTGAGCAGTGTGTTTGTGTGTGTGTGTGTGTGTCCATCCATTTCTCTAATGCTAATGGAAGCACAGAGACAAAATTCTGGAAGAAAATAGTGGGGCAAAATGTCTCATCTCCTTCCCATGGAAAAAACTTAGGACATGTAAGTGGTGGGAAGGAGGGAGAGGAATGGTTGTGTGTTCAATGAGGGAGAAGACGAGAATAAAGCTTTTATCCTCCCTAACAAATCCTAATGTGTACTGCGTATGTAGTATGTATGAACTTCATCCACCAGCCTCCCAACTTATGTAGCCCCGCCAGGTTTCTGGATGAGTATGATAGCCATCATCACAAAATAAAGTTGCCTGATGACCTTTGAACTTAGTAATTATTCTGCATTCAAAATCAATGACACTTCTTTAGGAAACAACTTAAGAAATAAGGAAGCATGCAATATTGTTTAGTCATAGATAGGTCACTGGTTCAGTTTTTCAGTCATCTCCAGAAAAAATGATTACAGTAGAGGACAAGAATTCATCTATTTTTAATCCAAATAAGAAGTGTTTCTTGATAAATTTATCCTTATTTGTCCCTCTCCATGTTGAAATATCTCACTGCAATCCTTTTATAACTTAAATTTAAAAACTCTTAATTCTCTCTCAAAACAGCTTATATTTCACTGCTGCATATAAAAGCTGATGAGGTAAAGAAAATCATAGTTTAGAGCCCTGTCCCCTTTGGCTCTATAATAAGAAATAATATTCTTATCAGAAGCAGCAGCACTGCCATTAAAAAGGCAGATTCCAGCAATACTTAAGCTTGGAACCAAAGCAGAGTTGCCTGAGTTCATTTTTTGCAGTCAAGGATATCTTTCAGTTTGAGTGCAAGAAGAAAATAAAGAAAAGCTTAGAAAATTTTTAAATTTGGGGAGAATCAGATTACATCTGCACAGAGAGCAGGCCCTTTTGAAGGTATGAAACGGCTACGTTGAAGATAAACAGGCACAAGTATGCTTTCTTTCTTTCTATTTATTCTATTTTATTTTATTGCTAATTTACTTTAACCCTTGAGAACTAAAAAAAAAAAGACTGATTGACTTTCCCAACTAAAGGATTGAGAGCAATTTATATAAAAATGCACAGACAACATAAAGACACCCCCACAAAGCTTCCTGCAAAGTTTCAGATGAACAAGGACAGAGAGGAAGAGAGTTTTATTTATGGAGGCCTTGTTTAGATATTACTAAAATGTATTAAGTTGTGAAGGCTTAGGGCCAACCTGCTGTGCAATTCAGATCCAAGTTACCACAAATTCCAAGGAAGTCTGAGTATCTCTTAAATGCATTCTTGCTTAGGATGAGCCAGGGCAGTACACTGTAGGCACAGACTTATTGGATTAAGCAACGATGATGCTTGCTACAGAGATCATAAGCTAATTAGGCATAATCACAAGCATATGTCACTGTAACAAGTTTGGGAAGAGCAGAATTCTGTGTCTCTAGAGGGCATAGATAAAACAAGCTGAATGTCTTACAGTGTAATGAGAATATGTTTTAAAGTTACAGCATCTGCTGTTGTTTTGAAATAGTCTATCATTATTCCATCTGAAAATTATTTTGTCACTATCACCCTTTCTACTGCTTTCAACAGAGAAGGAAGATTAGATAATGATCTAAAGTTGTCTAGATTCTCCTTGAACAATTAATTAAAACATCAGAAGGCAAATAATTACCTCTTTAAAATTATACTTCCTCATCTTGCAAGCAGGCATTCATCTGACCATCACCCCATTTTCATTTTATGGACAGCATACAACTTTCTGTGATAACCTTCAGAATGCTAAGGAACCCATCAACTTCCTTAAAACAGGCTGCACCAAAGTGACATAAATAATTAAAACCACCGACAAATGAGAGAGACTATGACTTCTGACATTTTGTGGACAAACTGCACTATGGCATCCATCAGAAAAACGTTGTATGATGTTACAAGCAAAGAATCATGTGAAAGTTATCTCTGTAGGATTTAGATCTTTGATCTGTTGGTGGATCATAATTAGAAGCCGGGGGACGCGGTGGCGCAGCGGCTTAATGACGCTGAAAGTTGCCGGCCAGAAATGGCTGATGCTTCGGCGGTTCGAGTCCAGCCTTTCGCGTTAACAGGGTGAGCTCCTGTTCCCCCCCCCAGCTCCTGTCAACCCAACAGGTCGAAAACTCACGTGAGTAGATAAATGGGGACTCTCACTCCGGTGGGAAGAAAAATGCTGGCAGCACCTTGCACAGAGAGACGGGACCAGTTGCCGGTAAGCGCGAAACCGCGATCGCCCGCAAAGGGCGCGAAGCAATGGAAACCTCGCCTCCTGCGCTCGCCAGCTGGGCTATGCTCTAGGAAGGAGGCTCTGGCAAACCACTTCCGAAAAACAATTGCCTTGAAAACTGCAAGGATTCGTCCAGGCAGTCACTGCAGGGTCAGTAATGACTGAGCGCAGACAAAAAAAAAAAAAAATTAGAAGCCAAAGGCATTTTGCCAATGAGAAAGTCTGCAGGATAGAATCTTGCTGAAACAAAAATAGTAGGAAGACTTTTTTATTTCTTGCACTGCTGCCAACTCAGAAGCCTGTAAGTTGGCTTTCTGACATGTCCAGGCAAGTTCAGTTTTCCGCCACTGATGCTTGAGTCATCTCCATCTCTTTTATTCCACCCAGTTCCTTGATAAACTAGGGAGCCAACTGGGTTCTAACTAAATGAGATAAGCAGATGCAAGGTGACATTGTTATCTGGCTCATTTTTCATATTCCAACAGAGCGCAGATAAAACAAACAACATAATCAGGACTAGCACTGCTTCTCAGAATATTCTGGAATTGAAAGCTGCCTATTAAGCCAGTGCACACTTAAAAAATGATTCAGAAGTGCTTTAGAACCATTTTTTTTCAAGCTCATATAGAAGCCAGAAAAAAGTCAAGCAGTGTTAATGAATACAGAGAGGTACTGTAGTCTAACTCATGCTTGAAACTTTGACTTCACTGAAATATATCCCTGTGATGATAATGCTAACGTTATTTCTGAACATGTTCGCTCTTAAGATACCTGAAAGAGAACCCTACTTTGTAATTCCCACATTATTTATCACCTGTTGACATCTAGTGGTTAAATAAAGAAATTAAATGGCTCTTTAAGATTGGCTTTGCATATTTGCCAACCTGTGGCTTGTTTTAACTATAAGTTGTTGAATAATCCAGAGATTCACACATTGCCCTAAGCTACTGTTTCTCAAAGTGTGGGTCACAACCCCAGGGGATTTGTGAGAAAAAGGATGAAATCCCTGCCTTAGAGGTCCTTTTGGAGCAGGAATCCAAGATGGGGAGAGAACAGTAACAGAAACTTACAATCTGCGAGTGATTTGAAAACTGCAGCATTTTTAAGAACAGTAAAAGAGAAACTGATTTAAAAGAAAAACTGGTTGTCTTCAAAATGAAATGCAGATTTCAGGAATTATGCAAAAGTAAGCAATTCCCATTAAAAATATAGTTTTTAAAATTGGAGCTTCTTTTTGGTTTTTCCAGTGAAAGTGTTTTAATTCATAAAGTTGTACAATTCTATTACTGTTTTATGTAATATATAGACTACAATTTAATTATTAAAAATGGCAAATTTCTTGCCCAATCTTAATTCAAATAAAATAATTATTTTAGTCATATGGGGAGGGGTGCGCACAAATTCATGTTATCATTTTAGGGGGCATCACATTGTTTGAAAGCCATTGCATTAAGCCATAAACCAAACTATATTTTGTCTTAGTACATAATGTATAAACCCAGCCTATGAATGAAACTACACATTAAGAAGCAAAAAGAATTTCCAATACAACAACTAGGTTCCCACACTGTAGTTTGTTTCACTTCAACATATTGTCCATACAGCCAACTATTCTCTCTTTATTCAACAAAAACACTGTTCAAACAATCCATGGTACAGTCAAAGTCTGACACATAACATTACTGTAAGGATAGAGAGGCACTGCAGGAAAAAAAAACACTCAGAAGGGAGTACTTAAACCTACCCCTTCCTGAGAGAAGACAGGATCTTAAAAGTGTCTTGTAGTGTCATCCCTCTGCTGATATAATAGTAAAGAAGACAAGTTTTATATCACCAAGAATGCCTGGGCGATATGAAAAGTCACTAGCAGGAAAATGGTGAAAGTGTAGAAAGGCTCAGCATGCAAATAAGGGACTGAACATCTTCATCTAGCAATACTTTTTAGAAATCACACAGGAGTCTTCCTTATAGCCAATATGCATTCCTTCAGTCAGCAGAAAAGTATATCAGCATAAACTGGGCTCCCCCAATGACTACAGTATACCTATTCTGCCTCAAAAACACCACTGATTCTGTCCTCACAGTTTTAATGCAGAACAATTTAAGAACAGCCATTGATGGATTCTAGCTGGGTGTTCTCTCCCATTCAGTGTTGCCTACCAACAGGAAAAGAATAATAATAATCCTTAATCTGTGGTGGGATGAGGTTGGGTAGCTGTGGGCAGGCACCTGGGATGAAGTCTTTAGCCACCCTTCAAGTTACCCAAATTACAGGTCAGTAGTGCTGGTGCCCTCTCACTTAGACTGTTTCTGAATATTGGTCTAGCACTCTTCTGTAAGAGCATCCAACTCACACCCAGAAATAATTTGACAGGTTGGAGGTGGTGCCTATCCCGCCATTTTTCAGTATCAGTTTATCACTCATAAAATCCATGTTCAGAAATAGGCCAGGTAATAATTCACAGGCATGGTGGAAGAATTGCAAGAATAATCAGGGGTACACCATCCCATTTGAACTCACATTTTTAGACTGCACCTGTCACTCTGAAGTTCAGTCTCAGGGGAAACTGAGTTCTTATCAATTTCACACAGCTTCCATAGATCACAAACAAGTGCTGCAAGGGCAGTGAGTAGCCATGGGCCACAGCACCTGGGAATAGCTCACAGGATAACTGGCTGAAGTAGACAAAAAGTAGCCCCCTCCCCCCAACTTCCAGGGAGGAAATAGTGAACTGAAGACAACTCCGTAAAAGCAGTGCTGACAACCACTGCAGAATGAAGAGCTGGTGAGTAGACCAGCTCTTCGTAATTCCTCTTCGGACAAGGAGAGGACTTGAGATCGCCCACAAGTACTCCAGACAGTTGCTCCTCACAAACCTCCGGCAGGTTTAGACCTCTGGGAGACAAGGGAATAGCCATCTTTTTGCTCAAACCATGGTCAGCGCCTTCAAAAGGACACTGGGTTCGCATACTTCCTTTTCTAATCACTTTTGGAAATTGCTTGTGAAGTGCTTTTCAGCTATTAGGAACGTTTGGATTGATAGGTTTTACAGCACCAGATGAGTTTCCTTCAATCCTTAGCAAAAGAAGTTTTAAATACAAGTTTAAGGACTACTTTTTTTTCTTTTGGAATAAACAGCAAAAGGGTGATTAGAACTTTGATTTTGGAAAGTTACAAATGCACTAAGGGTCCAGATGAATTTGAAATAAGATTTTGGAATTAATTATAAGAATCCTTCCCTTGGGAAAATGCTTTTGTTTTGAATTCTCTTTAAAAAAACATGATAGGATGAGACATTGAAGGTTAGACACTAGAGGGAACCAAAAGGAACTAAAGATTACAATTAAAGGAGAAGAGCACTTAAATTTGACTTACTAATACATAATGAAGCAAAATATTTTCACACTGGACATATTGCAGGATATTTTTGAACAATGGACCCAGAAGTTAATTTTAAGAGTGTCTGCCTTTATAGACAGACTGTGCTTATAAGATGTCATGAAAGAGGAACCAGTTTTACTGGAGAAGATTGAGACTGACCTTAAAGTGGATTTAAAAATGACAGGCTACAAGAATGATATGGAAAGAGATGCTACGCTGGACATACAAAAAAAAGCAGCTAATATCTTAATAATTAAATGTATTTAATTAAATAATTACATTATTTATTATATTTATTAAATTATTTAAAAATCAAAAGTATTTAATTAAATTAAATTAAATACAAATAACAAATCAAGAGAGTGACCTGGATAATCTTCCTGTATTGGATTTATGAAAGAGACTTGTTAAAACTTTGAAGAATTTTTGTGAGAAGAGACAAAGAAAAAATGAAAAATCAAGTTCTAGGACATTGATCCCTTCAAGATCAAGATTGTTAAAAGGAATGAATATAAAGTTGGTTTATTTGATCAAGGTTAAAATAGATATGTTGTTATTTCTGGTAATCCTTAATGGGCCTTTGCTGATCAGGACTGAACGATGAGGCTTTAAGGATTTGTTATAGATAAGAGATGGGATATGGGAAGAAAATATCATTTGCTGTATTTTAAGAGAAGATGATAAGTCACTAAAATAGTTTATACTTGTTGTGATATGAAGGGGGAGGTCATTTCTTTATATATTTCTTTTCTTTTTCTTTACTATATTCTTATTTTTTTCTTTCTTTTCTATTTTTCTATTTTTTCTTTTCTGCACTATTTTTCTTTTTCTTTTATTTTTTTTTAGTTTGGATTAGTTTTTATCTTTTTAATTGTAATTTTTAATAAATTACTATTAAAAAATACCTTCTAAGTAATAAAAACAATAGACAGTACAGCCATATAAAACTCCTTGTCAAAAAAAAAAAAAAAAGCTGTAACATATAAATTTGGGACAGAACCTATAACAGGCAGCTACAAGAGCCTAACTCTGCTTCTCAGTTTAAATTTAGATTTGGGGTAAGAGTTCAGCATTTTTTTTTCTTTCAGCCATATTATCAGCATTAGAAAGTTGGCAGCCCCAAACCTGCATTTTTGTGGGGTGGAGGGCTCAGGTAGCTTCACTAGCTATGAATCCCAGATGTGGCATTTCATTCAAAAGCTCTGCAAAAAAATTTTTCTTGAGTGTCAGAACACTCAAGTGGGATGCATACAACAAGTTGCAAGGCACTTTCTAGATTACAGAACCAGATTGCAGGGAACAGAATCAACACTGAAACATACTACCACAATTTAGGTAGCCATTCTTCCAAAAGAGTCAAAGGTTTTGCCCAATAAAAAGCAAATAGAATTCTTGCGGCTGTTAACATATACAATGCTAATTCAATGTATTTTGAAGGAATATATGGTTTAGTGAAATTTAATAAGAATATCTCAGGTTGTTATGGAATTTGTTCCATTCCATTAGGAATCATATTCCAGTACTGTTGAGGTTTACAACATTGCCACTACATATGTCCTTGGGTCTGGGGCCCTGGGTATGTGATGGAGTCTGTTTCCTGGTTGTGCTGACTGTATGATGTTTTTGTAATTTTCTTTTGACTGCTCTGTGTTTTGTTTTCTGTATGTGGTTTCATCATTTTTAATATCACTAGTTGCTCAGAATCATGTATTTGAGATGGGTGGCCATATAAGTCTAATAAATAATAAATGTCTGGGGGGAGGCAGGGAATCCAGCCTGTTCTTTACATTTACATTTACATTTTCTTTTTTTGAAAAAAGAATTATTTTAGCAATTAAGACCAGAGCAATGATAATTCCCACTGTTGCGTCTCTATATTTAAATTCTGCATCTATTGAATCATAGTCTTCAACTCATTTGGATTCTGAATCATACTTCACTGGTAATTTATAAATTGTACCTAACAAATGTTATAAGATTATATTATAAGATCTTCAGATTCAATCATTGTTCTCTCAGTGTTCTTGTTTCTATAGACCAAGATATGCCAAAACCAAGGTAGTTGTTTTTCACAAGGAAAAACAAAAGCTTATACATAATCCCCAAATCTATTAGTCTTTTGGAAACCTTTAAAAATGTGGCTTTTCCCAGGTGTTGGGCCAAAGTAACAGATGAGCCCATCTTTTTGGAAATGGAGTATATGATTGGTAAGCCCTGTTGATAAGTTGGTTTATGGATTTGTTTTTTGTTGACACTACATTTTTATTTGTACTATTGTTGGGGAACGGTATTTGATGCATCCCATCCCAAGTCACAATTAAGCAAAAATTGGGCTGACAGACAAACTGTGTCTGTAGGAAGTGCGTTTACTTTTCTACTGCTGTTTACTGGATATACTCAACTTCTAAATACATGCGATCCTATCATATACTGTATTAGCATGTATTTGGCAACATCCTTTGTGAGCAGAATTGCCACCCTTCAGATGACCTCTTGACCTGTATAGACTATCATGTAATCATTTGATTTAAAGTGGCCCTTGCTGTTTCATTTAAGTTCACTCATTCCTAAACTATCCAATATAATATATTCCACTCTGGTAATTTGAATTTTTTCTTGATTTATGCTTCCTACATTCCACACTCTGGTTATATATATCTTCTTAAAACAAGGAACTCTTCTTTCAGGGTCCAGACTTCCTTATGCCTTTGGTCTGGCCATGTAATCACCTCCTGGTGGAGGAACTGACATAAAATCTCAGTGCTCTGGGTAGTCTGACTTGGAGATCAGTGAGTCATCTCAGAAGAAAGTGACAGCAGATCATTTCTGTATTATTGCCAAGGAAACTTCCAGGATGAGTCCATGAAGTCACAAGGAATTAAGCTCGACTTGGAGCACATTTCAGTTTCCCCCATGTTCCTTTCAAAATCATTACCTCTCCCTACCTATTCTATAAATATATTTCTCTCCAGGCTTCCAACCAGGTACAGGAAAGAAGAGCAGAGCTCCACTCTTTTATTGAATAGGAAAGAGGAGGCATATTTGGGCAATTCCAATTGTCTACAACCCCAAATTTAGATGCAGCCATCCTCCTCTTCATCACTGAAAATAATTATTTCTTGATTATTTGTCAGTTCTTCTGTACTGGAAATCAGCCAAATCTGGACAACACAGTTTGCCAGAACAATGCAACGATGTCAGAGATGCAAGACAAGGGGAGTAATATGGAAAGCCATTTTTGTGATCAGTTTGTTTTTTGCAGAGACGGTGCTTTAAACCAAAGGTGGGATGGGAGAGATGGCCCAAGAGAGAGTTACTAGGCCAAAGTTAGCCA
The DNA here is from genome assembly GCA_030867105.1 of Liasis olivaceus. Classification (NCBI taxonomy): domain Eukaryota; kingdom Metazoa; phylum Chordata; class Lepidosauria; order Squamata; family Pythonidae; genus Liasis; species Liasis olivaceus. Next base: position 67,580,843 of record CM061351.1, read on the forward strand.
GCAAATTTCACCACTGAGTAAGAATTCAGTCTCACAGACTGAATCTGCCACTTTAACCATTACATCAAAATTCACAAGAAAGAAATGAAATTTGGCGTGATAGATCTAATTCAATTCAAGGCAGTTTATCCACATGCATACATAGAAACTTGGGTAAGGGAATGAAGTTGCATCCTGGAATCCAACCTCTGACAGAACATGAGAGCAGAAGGAGAGAAGCTGGCACACTAGAGGTGGCTGATTGGAAAAACATGTCACCAAGTCTACTGCCAGCTGTTCCTCAGTGGTTGCCTCTGAAGACTGACCAGAAAGAACTACCACTGGACAGGGCTGCTATGGGGCCAGCACCAAGCCATTTCTGCTCTCCTCAGAAGACCCGAGGCATCTCCTTCCCACTTAGTAGCGGCCCCATGAAGCCAAGCCTAGTTCGATTACAATGGAACTTGCCTGGCAGGCGTTCCAATACCGTTCCAGCGTGATCTTCTCTCTCACCCACACACCCACCCGCGGTTATGACTCAAGAATCCCATGTCCAGTAGACACGTGCACCGAGCTTCCCTCGGGCCTCCTGCTCTTCGCTCGCTCCTTCCCCAACCTGCCCAGCGTCTCGCCCGCGCTACATGTTGGTGTCACCAGCGACCTGCCCGGTGTCCCGGTCGCGAGCTCCAGTCTCTGCGCTTCCGCCGCCCGCAATTTCGGTGGAGGAGCGTCCCGAGTCCTCCGTAACCTCTGCTGTGGCAAACGCGACTCCGCCTCCGCTTCAGCGACATGGACGCGCCGGCTCCTCCTGCTTCTGCCGTTCGTGCTGCTGGACCAAAAGGTGACCTTTCTAGGACGCCTTTCCTCCAGAAAGCGCACCCGCCGTCTGTCCCTCTTCTGGGGCAGCGGCCACGGAGCACATCCCCGTAGAGACAACCACCTGACGGCCAGAGGCTGGAACGCCACCTGCTCCCCTAGGTGGCGCCGAGGGTGCGTCCCCCTTCGGGGCTTCTGCAGGAGCAGGGCCCAGGACCTCGAGGACAGCCTGTCTCGGGCCGTGGAGCTCTCCGCAAGGTCGGAAGGCGTGTGTCCTGAGGCCGGCTTCGCGGAGGACGCCTTCCCGGACTGGTGGCACGACGCGGGGAGCCCCTGTGAGCCTTCCACCTGGTCTGCCGCTGCCTCTTGCACGGCGACAAGGGCTTTTTGGCCTTTCCTGGACAGCGCCGGTGGCGCGGGCCCAATGGGCTGCTTTGGTAGGGCGCGAGCAGCTCGTTCGCGGGCGTAGCTGGAGTTCGGCTCCTGTGGTGTCAGGAGATGGGAAGGGGGCCATGCCAGTGTGGAGGCACCTGCGGGCGGAGTGGCGGATTGCAGGGCCTTTGGCCCGCTTCAGCTCTGGGGACCCTTCTGCGCTGCCTTCTGCTTTCTTCTGAAACAAACTTTTACTATTCGGTTGTGGCTTAGGCTTCCGGTGGATTTTTTTAATGATAGAATTGGTTATGATAAGTAATTCCTTTTTATTAGTAGTAGTACTTTTGTGTAATATTTTAATGCTTGATTTTAACTTAATATTAAATTTTTAATTCCTTTAATTCCTCTTGTTACCTTCATTCATTAATAAAGTTACTTAACCTGGATCAGACCATGTTTTTTTTTCCTGGCTTACAGTTTCCCTTGCCAATCTGACCTACTAAGACGGTGGTTGGCTGCAAAACCAGGAGCATCTTAGATACGCATCCCTTAGGCCTTTCCACCCTGCTGAGTTAAAGTGCTGTCAACCTGTACTTGAACTGGCAGAAACACATTCCAGCCGGAAATTTGCTGGTCCCAGTCCTGATCCCCACTGTACATCAATACTGTCTGATCTCACAGCACTTACTCATGGGGATGCCCTCTAGCTTTTCTGTCCTTCCTTTTCTGTACATCATCAGTCTGGGGAAAATATTTCCATCAATCACTGCTTTGCAGCAGGAATGGAGTGGGGGGTGTCTGGCTACAGAACTCTGCCCATCATCTGTGCCTCTCCTTCTACATCCCACTTTGCTATAACCCAAGCTGAAGAGTTGATTACACTCCCCTTCTCTTCCTTTCTTGATAGAGGCAGCACATTAAAGATTCCTCCATGCTTTGTTGGGGCGGCAATTGGATAAGGGAGGCCATCTAAGATGTCACTATCTCCCTATTGCCGAATCAATTAAGAGCTGTAAAGGAAAAGCATTTAGAGTTCTGCGTGCTGACTAGTTTAGTGCTATTTCACAGTTCTAACAGCCCACCAGCACAGCACTCAACTACAGCCAAGCATGCAAACATCTCCCTTTTGATTCTTGGTGGCCCTGTTTCGGCTATGCTGTTGCTCTGCATGCTGGGACTCCATTCAGTATGAAACAGAAAAGGAATAATGAAGATAGACAAGTTCCCAGTTCTTTCACTTCTTTGAGAACCTTACCATGCTTCAGAGGTAGCAAAAAGATAGTTAAGTTTCAAGTTTGCCTGGAAACCCCAATACAACTGAGGTCCCTCTTACCCTATCCCCCCTCCAATTCAGATATCCCTATAGAAGCAGCTATACCCACACCATTGAGGGCTATCCATCAGTTGCAAGAGGTAGCATGCCCTTCTCAGGTCACTCTTGGTCGAAAGTAAACCTCTACTTCAACTTTCCTATTTCAGCTGAAGATTCCACAGACAAAACCAATCAATTATTAGTGGTTACATTTGACCCTACTATTTATAGCTGCCAATTCAGCAGATCCTCTCTCTGTTCAATTAGTTCTACCTTTCCCTGATGGTTTTTAGTCAGGTCATTGACTGATGTTTCTACTGCTAAATGATTCTTCCATGATCATAATTTAATCTCTATATTTTCCTGGAACATTGCTGGCAGGAAAGCCAAGAACCTGGATGCCTTCTTCCTGGATTATATTACTATTTTTATTCTTTTTTTCCAAGAAATCTGGTTTATGGCCAATTTATTTTTACCTGGATATGTCCCCTATGAGCGTGGCCCATGCATGGGAGACCTTCAGGAGGGATGAATATAATGGCTTCCTCTTAGTTCAACATTCCCATGACTACAGTATGGTACATATTAGCATAGGTTTAGCCTTTCATTTCCAGTGTAAGCTTTGCAATAGGGTTTACTTTCCCCCTCAATGAATGCCCCTGAGCAGTTGCACATATGAATACTCAGTGCTCAGAGTGCTGTTCCAAGCCTTATTACCTGAGAGAAATAAGGCCTTATTACTTGAGAGAAAACCTTTTATATATCTAACAAGTGTTGCTCAGTGTTGCTCATTAGCTATTGTGAGATTTCTCCAGTTAAAAGGAGCCCACTTATCCCTGCAGCTTGCAGGGTTTTTGTAGCCGGGGTTATTTTCCAGTTCTTTTACGATCTCCAAGTCCTTGATATCCCTGAATCCATTCAGTCTAAGTTCAGTCCCAAGATGCATTAAAAATGTACACTTTGATTGGATATGAGCTTGAAAATGCTAGAATGTCAGATCTGCGATGTTCAAATCCCAATGAAGAAAAATCTCTTGAAACCCGAGTCAAGTTCAAAAAGAAATTCATTTATTGCATCTTCAAAGCATTGCCAAAACTAAAAGAGCTTGATATTATTTTTTTAACCTTGGCTGAAATTAACTTTTTTCCCAGGGAGTCTGGCCCCACTTAGAGACCAGTCTAAGTCAATCTGCTTAAAAAAAGGCAATTGGAAAACTTTACTCCTTAGGATTCCTGATAGAGAACCTTTGCCCATTAGACTTTGAACATGCCAGAAGTATCCTTAATTAGAAAATCTGGGACATTGATTTTCAAATCAAAGTTCGGTTCCCAGCCTCACAGCATATGGGGACTTTTCAAAGGAGTATATGCCAGCCTCTTACCTTCACCTATCACAGTCCTGAAATTTCACCAGGCCTTCACAATGGCCAGGCTGGAGGCATTGCCTTCTGCTATCCTCTTGGGGTGCTATAAAAATAGTTCCCTGCATCAGATATATGTCCTTGTGGCAATGGCTCAGTAGAGTCCTTGAGCCATAGAATCCTTTGTTGCTCCCACTTCAAGGAATCCATGATGACTTTCATCTATCCATCCTTTTCTGGAAGAGAGCATAACTTCTAATTGTTCCTTCTCCTGCCTGACCACTGTCTGGAGAGATCTTTCCAGGTTGCCCAATTCTGTTTCTTTTATGAGTCTCCTGCAGTTTGAAAATTTGTACTAATTGTCATGATTCAGAGTCTGACTCTGACTCTGATCATGTTGCTTCGGCTTAACCTGTAGAATGTCAGCCTCAGGAATCACCTGAGGCTGATCAGCCACAAGCATCTCCTGATCAGCTGGAGCAGTCAGATGATGAGGCACGACCTCTAAGCCCCAGATCCAGACACTCACAGAGATGAGCAGAGCAACATCAGTCAATGAGACTCCTCACAAGGCAAAGGGTGAGGCCTAAATAATTGCAGCCAATTGCCAGCAGAGAGATTTATGTAGCTTGCTTTGTCTTCACTCTCTGTTGGAAGCAACCATTTGGACATCTAGCTCTTGTCTTCCTGTGTATCCTCTTCTTGAATTCCTGACTTCTGGATTGCCTGACTACCCGATTTTACTTTGTGACTTTTGGCAACATAACTAAGACTACTCTTTTGCTACTTGGACTGCAAATGGTACTTTTTAGACAAACATGCTTTGCTACGTTTTTGATTTACAACCTGTCTGCTGTTATTCACTTCTGCTCCTTGCCAACTGTTATCTTTCTGCTGCCTTGAACAGAACACTACTGTTTTTTCTTTTTAGCCCTATTTTTCAGTTTTACCAGTTTTATTTGTATCTGAAGAGAGTGGATAGAGTGTAGTGGTTGAGGTGCTGGACTAGGAGCAAGGAAGTCCAGGTTTGCAGCAAATGCAGTGCAAAACAAGCGTACACTGGGATTGAGTGGGACAAACCACAACCAGTTTTACTTGGATCCCTCTGCTGCCCATAATAAAGGGTTGGTTTGATTTGAGGTCTAGGGAAAAAATGTTCAACTCAATCCACACACTGGGCCAATTTTTGTCCACTGAAATAAACAGCCCAGGAAACAGGAGTCCATGCGTGGGGATACCATGTCTGAGCGGCAAGATCATAATGTGCACTAGAAGGCAGGAAAGCAATCAAGTTTTATTTATTTATTTGAATTCTATATTCTATTTGATGTTTTTTCAGCATGTCTTTGCTGTCATGCAGCAGTCACTGGGGTTTTCAAGGCCAAATATGGTAGCTTTAATCTGCCAGGAAAACCAACCTAGCGGGGGTGGGGGGTGGGGGGTGGGGGGTGGGAGGCAAACCTTCTGGTCATTATGCTATAATTGCTGAGGTATGCCTGCCTTGAAGGACAATTCTCTATCAACTGATTATTCGGACCAGTACTGAACCTTATTTTGGAGACAGGGGCCTCTGTGATTGGTCCTCATTGCCCCTCCTGAAAAGCTTTTTGTTCATGGGCTGCAGGACCGCACCTGTTCAGCCTTCCTTTCTCTGTGGAAGGAAGCCGACAAATCCTCTACCCTTCCTCGAAGGAGATCGCTGGTCAGTTCCCCAGAGCAGTTGCCTCCGGCGGTGCAGACGGAGCATCTCCGCAACCATCTCGGAGCGGCGCAGGAAGAAGGCGGGGCCGATTCAAAGGCAGCCGTCGTGAGCACGCACCCAGGGACCTCGGTATGGCGGCGACGGGGGTCGCCGGCCGCCTCCTCCTGCTGCTGCGGGGGAGACGGCGGGGAGGCTTCTTTCTCTTGCCGGCAGTGAGAAACGCCTCTAACAGCTACAGCCGGAGCAGCTCCCCCAGCACCGGCGGCAGGTAGGAAAGGCGAGCGGGTCGGGTGGGGTTCAGGGAGCCTTACGCCGCCCCCCGATCTAGGCTGCAAATGAGCAATGCTTAGAGGCGCCTCTTGAGCGGGAGGGAAAGCAAAGAGGAATGAAGGGACCGCAGGAGGGACTGGTGAGCTAACTCAGCCGCAGGCTTCTCTCCAGTCGTGAAGGTGTGATGGGAGGCTCAGCCCGGTGGGGGAACCTTCCGCCTGAGCGCCCCCAGAACGGAAACGCCGGGGTAGAAGCGAGGGGCGGATTTCGGCTCCTTTGACGCCCCGGGGCCCGCGCGCGGGTCTTCTGTGCGGAGCGCGCGCATCGTTGGAAAAGGCCCGAGAGAGAGAGAGGCTTTTTGCATCAACCTCAAGGAGAGTCGTGGAGCGGAGCGTAAGCAGTGGGACATTTCCGCCAGAGGTGTGGCTTTGTATTTTAAGGGCCATTTTTTTGCTCGCTATGCAGCTCGTTCAGACACGCTAATCCCTAATCCAGTTTTGGGGCTAAACTGGAGCAGAAGAGGTGACGAAACGTAGCAGCGGGGACTTTTTAGTGGCGGCCCCTTGACACCGCGTTTTCCTTCTTCTGCCACCCGCGTAGGTACCCCAGCTTGTCATCAGGAAGCTGTTTCACTAGTGGATAGTTAGATGTCCAGTTTCTTGTATGTTTGTGCTTTGTAACCAAACTCCTTAATTTATAAGTTGTATCTCTGTTTCATTGTTTGAAATTCATTGTGATATTGTTATTATTTGGGGGATTTTCCTTTTCTGAGGAAGGGTGGATTATACATTAGCTAAACGAAAATGGATCCAAAATATTTGATTTGTCTATGACTGCAGTTTTATAACTGAGCATCCCCAATAGATAGCACTCCTTATGGATGTCACGTGGTGTGTTAGAAATTTTTTAAAAGTGCTATATTTGTCATGCTTCCCAGGTAGACCAGACAGGAAACATGACCAGTTGAGCTAATTCTACTTTATTGTAAAGCTACATTAACAGAATCTTGCAAGTCTGAAAGTATAAATCTCCTGCTGTCTCTTTTACAGCCTGGGAAGTTAGGGAGGGTCCCTTCTGAGCCTCTGCCCATTATTGCAGCTGTGGGCTGTTCCCTAGGCAGCATCTCTTTGTTGGGTCTTTCAAGGTTTTTCTCACTTACCATTACAGTATTCTTCACTTGTGCTGTTCTGTGCTTAATGTTGCAACTTTCTATGTGAAAACAATACATGTAATTCATATTTTTTCATTCATCAGATATTGCAAGAACACATAGAAAAACATTTGTAAGGCCACCAAAGGTCTCTAGAAGAGAGCAAAGTTAATGGGTTGATCCCTTACTCATTCTCCTGGACCAGTAGTTAGCAAAAGGCAGGTAGAGTAAGGCAATATTTTGCTCTTTGTAAGAGAGTGAGTCTTATTTAAAGACAGATACAAAATGTGAATTTGAAAAATTGAGGCAGATGGTCAGGTATTATCTTCTGTCAGAACTGGAATAATCATTATAAGCATCATAACAGTATACTGTTCTTCCTCCAGGAGAGGAGGTAATCAGCTATTCTGCTATAATGGGAATAAAGATTTTCAAAGCCATCCTATAGTTCATCTCTCTCTCTCTCTCTCTCTCTCTCTCAGACAAAAGTCTGCTTTCCTGCTCAAATCAGGTGGAAAACAAATCATACATGGATACTTTGGTTTGCATGATATCTGACCCTGGGACTGTGCCGTATGGCACTTAAGGAAATATTTGCAATCCATCCACAAGCTGGTTTGTGATCTTGGCTTGTTTGGACATAGTATGTAATCCCAGGTTCAGATGTGACACCAGAGCTATCCTTGTCTAATTGATAACTGACCAAATGGGAAGAACAAAGACTGCATGGATCACAGCTTAATAAGCTAAGCTGCATGGATCAATATGTCCATCATGGCAATTCAGAATTCTGGCTTACCATTAATAAGTGGTTTGCTGGCACCTCCTGTTTAACTGTTCCTGCTTGGCTCCTCTTGCCAGAAGGAGCAATTAAACAGGAGGTCTGGCTCCTTTACCTCCTAATACAATAATATCTGAAACCATGTCTCCCCTGCCCCCCCATTTCACTTCCATGAGTAAACTGTTTGGAAGAAACAAGCCAGGGTTGTATGATTTGTCTAGCTTTTGCTGGCAGTAGGATCCAGGAGGGAGAAGGAGAATGTATAGTGTGCCCCAGGAGAATTATCTCCTTATGATGTCTAAAGATGGTCATTATGAGTAAATGCAATTATTTTTTTCAGATGTTCAGCAGTGTTAGAATAACGTTAAGTTGTGGTATTTATTTTTAAATAGCTTTGGGACAGCTATTTAATGAAACTGAGACATCTAGAATGCTGCATTTTATTTGACATGTAACAATTTTACCAGAGAGCCATTGGAGGTTATTCTAAATGTCTTTTGCTGTCTGTGCTTTTATTGTTATATGTAGTATATTTTAATCATGTTTGTATTACAGTGTTATAACTTTTTTTGAAGGTTGGTATGCCATACAATAAGGAAGAAATACAGCAAGAAACTACTGTATATTCAGATATAATAAAACCCTGATAGGTCTTTCACCTAGACCTATGTTTATGCTAAAAATATAAATTTACACCTTGTAGGGATTAAAGCTGCTGAAATGAACAATTTAACTTTTCATGCCCTTCTCTGATATATACAAGGTATGTATTTTATGAGAGGAAGGGAGTATGGGAACTCTGACACAGAAGATTGCTGTATATAATGTGGCTTGTATGTTTAATTTATGCGCACATGCCCACACATACCTGTGTTAAAAAAGGGCCGTTGAGATCTCTCCAGCATAATAGGTGTGCTAGACTGCAGTTGTTATCATTCCTAGCCACCAAGGCCACTGATCTTGCTGACTGAGAATTGTTATCCAGATTGGACAGCACCATGTTGAAAAGGATGGGTAAAAATAAGACAGATAAGAGATCCAGGTTCAAGTTCACGCTCAGCCATGGAAACTCACTGGGTGACCTTAGGGCTGTCACTTTCTGAGCCCAGTCTATCTTACAAGGTTGTTGTAGGGAAGAGTGAGAGGAGGGAGCAGTGTATTATCAGTTCTTTTGAGGTTGGCCTGGTTAGGAAAGAAACTCCAGAAGAACTACTGGAATCCTATTTTATTGGTATAAGCTATTCTGCTGATGTAGCCTGTATTAATAAAGTAAGGTTCCAGTAGTTTTTCTGGAATCTTTATTTTTATGATCTTGCATGGATGTATAGATAGATAGATACACAGACAGACAGACTTGAACCCTGAATGGAGAGCAGGATATAAATCAAATTAACAAATAAAATTACGACTAATCTCTAATCATTAGAAATTGTTAATATACCCAGAAAATGTCTGAATTTTATTTTGGCTGGAGATAGGCAATAATTTGCCAGAAATTAAAGGGATAGAAACATGTTTTCTTTTTGTCCTGATGTTGTCTCTAATCCAGTGTTTCTCGGCCTTGGCAGCTTGAAGATGTGTGGAGTTCAACTCCCATAATTCCCCAGCCAGCTTGCTGTCCACACATCTTCAAGCTGCCAAGAGTCCACTGCTCTAATCAGATGAGCCCTGCTGGATGAGGAAAACATTAGACTGAGGGATGTAACAGGGCTTAGGGCTAGAAATTTGTGACTTGTTCATCACATATCCTTTGTACTGTATTTATGTTGTGATTTAAGTGAAGAATAGAAAAGGTGCTATCCCAATTAATTTTCTAAAAACATTTTCAGTAGAAATGAAAGGTGAGCCGGGTAGTTTTACATCTATGTATGGTTTTCTGTTTGTGAGTTGGGATTATACTTGTAAATTCTTCTGTATATTTAAACTCTTGGGATGGTGGCTTGCAAAAATGTTTGCTGAGCAATATGTTGACGTGAAAAAGAAATGCTTATGTATGCAGGCAGAAACTGCATTGGAGCTTCTTCTGTTTGTGAGCATTATGGTAGTAATAGAATTCCAAAAAGCAATTTCTGTTCAGTAGATACGTAATAATGGTACCTGGATCCCTATGATGTCTATAGGTGTCAGTGTGCCCACCAATACTTCCTTGGCTTTTCCCAGGTTCCCTAATTTTTGAAAAAATGGAAAGCTAGTACTGTATACTACAATGTAAACCAGTAGCTTCAAGCATATTTTCCAGCAGTACATCGGGCTCATATGGATCCATTTGTAGAATGATGAATTGGATGTAGGGCAAAGCTTTGTTTAGGGGTGTATTTAACTGAAAAAAAAAGTAAAAAATGAGCTGAGTTGGTGTAGTAAATATTGTCTTAGAAATTAGAGACAATTATCCCAAAGTCCACTCTCAGGATCTATTTGCTTGCCAGCCTGGTTGGTTGGAGGAAGATTAGTCTAACTGGGCAAAGTAATAATTCTGTGTAGAATTTTAGGCATGTGACATTTAGCAGTACAGTTTTTATAATGTAAAGTTTTAGTGTTTGAGGTTTATGATGAGTGATAGATCTCAGGCTGTCTGATGAAAAAAAATTCCTAAGGATATATAATACTGCATCTACATGGAAACACTGCAGGAGCTTTGACTAGACATCTTCTGCATACTTTCCAAAATACACAAAACAAGACAATCAGTTCCTTCCGTTGTCTCAAGCATTGGTACTATCACAACTGGAATAAGGGACCAGTTGAAGTCCACATAGTCACCAGCACTCCCAGCTATGTAAGAGACACCACAGACTTTCTAAGAAGACTGAATTCCATGGGCAATTTTCCTAACAACCCCATTTTAGTCACCATGGATGTTGAGGCATTGTACACCAACATGCCCCACAAACACGGACTTCAGGCCATGAAGAACATAGTTGCTGATGCCAAAACAGCATGCCTCATCACCAGACTGTGGCTTTGTACTCATCCATAATTACTTCATCTTTGTCAATAACATGTACCTGAAAATCAATGGTTTTTCAATATGCTAACATCTTTATGGCTAACCGAGAACAACACTTTCTCAACTTTTATCCTTTTAACCCCTTTACTTGAGATTCATTTATGACATTTTCATCATCTTGATCCATGGAAATAAATCATCAAATTCCATCATGACCAACTTCCACCCTACTATCAACCTCAGCCTTGACCTATCGATAGAAAAAGTCCACTTCCTTGATGACACAGTAAAACTACACAATGGACACATAAGTACCATGTTATACAGGAAATCTACAGATTGCCATACATTCTTACATGCTTCCACCCAGAATATATCATGAAATTTATAATCTGTAAGACAGGCTCTACATTACAATCACATTTGTTCTCACCCACTTGACAATTAATGGAATTAAACCAGGCATTTAGGAGACTGAACTACCCATACAACAAAATTAATAGACAAATCGTAGAGTAGTCTATTCCCAGAGAGGACCTATTAAAAGACAGACCACAGAAGCAAAACAGTAGAACACTACTAATTGTCACCTACATCTCTCAGCTCAAGCCACTCAAACACATTATTAATAAGCTACAGCCCATATTGGACATTGACACTGGACTTTCTCAAGCACTGAGTGTCAGGCCCATACTTTCATACAACCACCCAACCTGAAGCAGATTTTCACAACATGACAGTGATGCTAACACAGAAACCAGGCCCTGGAACAAATGCAAATATCTACTTTGCCTGCACTTCTACACCAATAGCACCATCACAGGCCTCTACAAGTACAAACATAGGATTAGAGGTGCCTTTACATGCTCTTCCTTTAATGTGACACATGCCATCATCCACCAGCAATGCCCCTCTGGATTCTATGCAGCACGAAGAGAGAACTCTGTGCAAAATAATATACACAGGTTTAATATCAGGACTCAGAACAAGAACAAAGTTATATCAAAGCATTTCAACATCCCAGCACACTGTATTGCAGTTCTCAGAGTGATCATTTTGGGGGGAAACAGTCTTTAACAGCACTGCTAGCGAGAGATTGCTGAACTCACATACAGCAAAAGATTTCAGATTGTTTCAAAAGATCTCAACACACATAACTAATACATTACAATGGTTAATTGATAAGATACTTGTAACCTGTCTCAAAAGTAAGCTGTATCCGCATAACTAACCTGCCTCCTGCTCCCTTCCCTTCCCACCCTCCCCCTGCTCATGCCATTTTAAATGGCACCTCAGTTTAGCCACTGATGAACTGAGCGGCAGTTCACAAAATCTTACGCCTTTTAATAAAAAGTATTAGAATAGGTGCTACCAACCCCTCCTAATTTTTGCTACCATAATGAAGCTAGCGAATATAGCTTACCTCCTGCAGGCCTATTTTGAAATTGCTGTCATGACGTCATGCTAAGCTAGAATTGCTAATTCTAGTTTAGAACAAAAAACAAACGAATTGCTGATGCACCACTGTTTGACAGCTTGTTCTTGGCTCCTTTTGCCGGTCGGAGCAGCGAAGCAAACATGAAAGCTCCTTCTGTAGTTTGCTTGGTGTGATAGCTTAACTCTGGCGTATTCGTTAGCCTGGTATCTAGGCAGAGCCATTACAGATTTCCAAGGCAGAATTTCTATTCAGTCAGGTCACCGGTTATGAAGATGAGTTATGGGACATGGCTGGGGAAAACCTGAGGCACTGCGCCTTTGCTTATCGGTTTCTCTTTTCTCTTCTAGGAGCATCAGAGAGAAGAGATTCCATCTTCGGAATTCAGGCTTCTCTGCTTCCCCCATGCCCCTTAAACTCATTTACTTTATGAATCAAAGGGATGCTGTTAAGTAATATGTTTAGATAATAAAAGGTATTCTTACCATTTATGTTTTTATTCATACTTAGTTTTTAGTTCAATAGACATAATACGGCAGCTTCTTATTTAAGTATTTAATTTGTTTAGACAAAATCTCTCCCTTGAAATCATTATCAATAGCATTTGTATTTCAGGTTTTAAAAGTTGCATTATAGAAATAGTCAGAAACTCTCTTGACATGTAATTTGTTTTGATTATATTAAGAGTGGCAAACCTAGTAGTGAATATTTACATGTCAATGTTCATGTTGTGATTTTCATGGAAGAGTGTGTTTCTTCTATATTGCTTGTTTTTTTGTTTCAAATATATAGAGGATTACATCCAGAAATGTTCTTCCATCTGTGCATGAGGAGGGGAAGAGAAAACTTAGGTTGTATGAATAGATCTTCTGTAAGCAATTAATCTCTTCAGAATGTACCAACAGCTATAAAAAACTTATAAAACTAAAATTGATAATGCTGGCACAACTGAAACATATTGGGTTTTAATATGAGTAAATTAGCTGAATGTGTAACCTCATAAATCTATAAATATGTGCACTGTGTGAGCATTCTGAATAAGACTGCTATCCATCGTCCCCCTGTACAACATCACTTAAAAGAATTGGCTCCTGCAAGCATTTATGTTCCCTTCTCTCTGATAATCCAGGGCTAGGCTCCTGGTCACTGGATTCAGTTAACTCTTGCAGATATCATTTGAATTATATTCTGAGGATAAAATGGGGGGGGATCACTTACTCCGATTTTTTTTTTTTTTTAGAAAAGCTGCAAAACAAATGTAATTAATTATATTAATAAATAGTAGCTAAGATAAACCACATAAAAAAGATGCTTAAAATGATAACAATAGCAAAACTAAAAAGAACTAGGAAATAACAGAACATTATGAAACAAAACCTGTACCCATAGGATATTTTAGCTTCAATGGTAATCTGTTGTCTGTGATTAGGACTGGTATGCGTGGATATTGTAAGTAGCGTTCTCATGTCTAATTGGGAAGAAATATAATTTAGAGTTTTGGTCTAAATCCTGATTAGGCTTTTTTTTTAACGCGATGGAAATTTTAAAAAAGTAATTCAGTAGTCGGAGGGATGTCTGAAGTATTCCTTGCCTCTGAAGCCCATAATAAAATAAAGAGGTCTTTGCAGGACTGGTGGGTTTTGTCAGAATGACAACAGCAACATCATGACTGTGTGATGCAAGCTGCCCATTTCATATGTGTTTGATGTCACAAAGGATATAAAAAGAGCAGAGCTTGTGGCATCATGATGGCACAGTACTGCTTTTGTCATTTGACCCGTCTCTGATAACATCACAGAACTTTATTTAAAGTTATTTTTCATTATTTTCTTCTGGAGAAAATCGTTGATATTTGCCCATTTCTCAGTTCTAGCCATAACAAAAATATAGTGGAGTTTAAAAAACTTTTGTAAAACATTTGCATTTAAAAGTATGTTATACTGTATATTATACTTTTTCAACTATTTAATTCTTTTTTCTCTAACTCTTCCAGTAGAAAGGAGACACTATCACTGATCTAGTTTTAAGTTAAAAATATCTAATGACTTCACAGTGTTTTATGGTGCCAATATGCAAATGACAGAGATAGAAAATGAACCCTTTGAGGACGACCAAATCAGGAAACAGACTCTCCAAGAATGCTGGAACCCTATTGATATTGGCTATCATAACAGAATCTTGAAAGCCGACTGCATTTCCCTTCTCTCCCTCATACCCCAGGGAGTCAGTTTGAGTTCCTTTCTAATGTTTTCTTTGTTTCCTGGGCTTCAAACATGTTTTTGTAACTATCACCACATAATTTCTCCAAGTTCATCTCTGTGACATTTCAGCGGTGGGGTCTGTCATACAAAGGATGTATTATCTGAAATTTGGGTAATGATTCAAATGTTAAGAGACCTGAATCGCTACTATAGATAATCATGGCCACCAAGTGACTACTATGTCAGGATTTGAAACTGTAGTGTGAAACTGGTTTATAAAGTCACTTGAATTTATAGTACACTTAACTGCTGTACTGTTGAACAGGGGATTTCAATATTCCCACTGGAAGGTACCTGAAGAAGGGTACCATCTTTACAACTGAAATATAAACCAAGATTTAAAGATCAAAGTACAGATAGTATGAACTGTAATTTGGAAGTCATGTCTGAAGCATCACTGGAGAGCCTTAGATACCATGTTAAACCATGATTTTAGGCACAGAGGTGAAAATTCAGGCAAGTGCTTGTATCTTTCCTGCAGCTGAGTTATTTATATCCTTTGGATATAAGATGTATTAAATATGTTTGAACTACATATACATAGCATTGCTGTAAAAATTATGCTGTACAGTGTTAAAAGGAGAGTTGATGCTGTTGTTTTTAATAGTACTGTTGCCTAGAACTATATCATCCTCCTATCAAGTAGGTTAATATTATACTTAGGAAAATCATTGGCCACTATTGTAACAATGATGGTCAAAAACTTCATAAGCATGAAAATTGTTGGCAACTTATTTTTGCAGGTAAGATGAGTCAAACTCAACCTCTGGTAATTGCAATCATGATTTTTTTTTTTTATAGTTATGGAAGTAGTTTGCCATTAATGGCTCTGGAATTCCCAGATGGTTCTCCATTCAAGTCCTAACCAAGGCCAACTCTGTTTACTTCTGAAGTAACCAAGATTGGCTAAGTGCTGACATCTGCTGAGGCTCCCTGGACATTGCATACAACACTAGTTAAGAAGTGGGCTGATAGGAAGGTTTCCTTATAGAAGCTGTAGCTGTGTTCATACATATACTGATAAGTCATAATGTGGCTCATTTCTTTTAGGTTTAGTATCTATCCATTATGGCTTAATATCTGTGAACCTGGGTATTATGGCTTGTTCAATAAATAATGGTTATCCTGACTTATAATCCCTACTTATTCATAATGAATTTTGTTCAGTTTTGATAGTATTTCTCTAATCACTATGGTTTATTGACTAAACCATAGTTAATAAGCCATGATTTCAGCCTATGAGACTAACCAAGGATAAGCATCGGGGAACAGACTTGTCCTTGCATTTGTAAGAAGGTTGCTTGGAATAACCCAAGAAAGAATTAGAGAAAATAAAGAGGACTGGTCAAGAGGAGTGCTGGGGATGTCTGCAACAGGCTGAGATTTTAATAATAATTAATAATTTATTAAATTTATATGCCACCCAACTCCCAGCAACTCTGGGTGGTTTAGAAATTGTTAAAAACATTAAAAATGTTTAAAAACAAATAAGAATACAAAAAACAAAAAAACAAGAGGGCGAAGAAACAAACCTGGATGGAACAAGGCAGAGAAAGAAATCTTCAGTTTTACCTGTACTAAGTTATTCTATTCTTTTACTTCTCTGCTTTGTATTTTTTCTAGGCACCAAAGAATTTTCTTCCCTCAGTTCCTCCTATACCAGATGGCTTTAATGAAAAGAGAAAACAGTCAAGACTTCAGATAAATTTCAGTCTGTTTACTTCAAACAAGCAAACAAGCAAGCAGTTACAAACAGAAAAGTAAAATCATACTCAACTTCATAGATAAACTTTCTCTTCCTAATAATTCTAATAGTTTTTGTCATAAGTTGTAGGTATTAGGGGAATGGCCAGTTCGACTGAGACCCAGATGAAACAGATATAAAAGCACATGAGAAAGTAGGATTTGGGTTAATGGAATACCCTCTAAAACTGATGCCAGGGTTCAGTTTTCAGTCCTGCACCTCCATCCCAGTTCTTCTCTGGTCTTGATTGGTTACTTTTCACAAGTCTCCGACATCCCCAGAATTTGATTGGTCCTTTTTCCAGGGCTTCTGGATTCTTCTTTGCAATCTGGATTTTTCTAGTCACTTAGCCAGAGGTTTGTCTACAATCTTTTGCTCCCTTTGCAGGATGCTGCAATGACACTCAGCCTGTTAGTCTCAGAACATGTTCTTCACCCTTCTTGCTGCTGTTTTTTTTTTAAACTGCATCATAAGGTCTAATCAGCAAGCAAGGTTTGAACCAATGTTATAGCCTCTTCTTTAAGCACAAATACATACTGTACTTCACTTTTCTGAGATCTGTTTTCCCACATTATTAAAATGACTGTCTTAATTAAAACACTACATTCTGCTTAATACTATCCCAGGAAACCTAGCCTCAAC
The DNA here is from genome assembly GCA_030867105.1 of Liasis olivaceus. Taxonomy (NCBI): domain Eukaryota; kingdom Metazoa; phylum Chordata; class Lepidosauria; order Squamata; family Pythonidae; genus Liasis; species Liasis olivaceus. The sequence goes on from CM061351.1 coordinate 67,597,614, forward strand.
ATATCAGCTCCACTACAATGGTAACAGAGTGCGGTCTCTATCTCCCACACTCCATTTCCTTTCATTCCTCATGCCTTCATTTTGTGGATAATTTTAGAATATAATTGTTAGAAATGTAGGTTATCAAATGTTCTTATAAAAATTACTTTCAAAGCATTTTTAGTGCTACTCCAACATTTTTAGCTATAAAGAAAAGGACAAGGAATTTTCATCTCACGCTGAGGGACGTTGCATTAATCTATAGTTTGCTAAACTAAGAGACAGGCCAGAATGAAGCCCTAGCTGAATCTGAAAGCTTAAGGGGCAATCTTCAGAAGATAATAGGATCAGGTTAAAGGAATGGCAGAACCATTTGCCATTCCAGAAATCTTGTTCCAACATATCATTTAATATTGAATCTGTCTCTTCTCAAATATTATAGTCACATATTCACAGGAATTGCACAACAGCTAAATGTGCTTTAATAAAACAAGCTTTATATCTTTTAAAGTGTAACTAGTTGCTGTATGGTAATTTCCTTGGCTTAGGTGTAATGTATGGATTCTCTTTAAAATTTTCATTTTATCTCTTCTCTCTTACAGGAATGAAGCAACTGTTATCTCAGGGAGAAAGCTGGCTGCACAAGCCTGTGAGGAAATACAAAGAGATGTCGAATTGTGGCTTGCCCTTGGCAACAAGAGACCTCATCTCACTGTTGTTTTAGTAGGAGAAAACCCAGCCAGTCACACTTACGTAAGAAATAAAGTAAAAGCAGCAGCAGCTGTAGGTATGCTTTTTTTTTTTAATAGAGTTTGTACATTGCCAACCCAGGATGTTCATAATATGTACAGTATTTTACTTGTGTATGATTTTTTTTTTTTTTGGAAGAGTGAGGCCTCAGTGGATGTGGCAGTGATGCAAAGCAGGAGAGCTGATACACCTATCCAGGGACAATATTTTCATAGCATTTGCGTGGGGCAGGGTCCCTATGAAGCTTATTTTAGAGCTGAGATATCAGTCTGCATCTGTTTTTGACCTCAAAAAGGCATCCATTCAGGACCACAATGATGCCAGCATTTTGAAATGTGTGTCATGACATCACAATTCAAGCTCCAGCCTTTTGTATTCATATTGCAGTGTCACATGCAAGTTTGTAAGAAGCAGGGTACATTTTGTCACTTGCCCACCCTTGCTTCCTCTTCCTGCAGACACCTAGGGAAACCATCTCATTAATTTTCAGTATTTTGGGATTCAGAAGAGAAATTCAAGGATTCCAGATTGCCTACACATGTCCTAGATGATTAAATAGAATGTGAATTTGTTTTACCTGTTCTAGAGGGTTGAACAAAGATAAACAATAGTGCTATTAAACGTGGAACTACATAATTTGACTTCTGTAGCAAATCTTGCAAGAGACAAATGTAAACCATTGTTGCTAAGGGTATTTCTTTTGTGGATTGTTTTAGGCATTTGTAGTGAAATAATACTGAGGCCCAAGGAAATTTCTCAAGAAGAACTTTTAGATCTCACTGGCAAATTAAACAAGGATTCAAGAGTCAGTGGCATATTAGTCCAGTTACCTCTGCCAGGTAATGCCATTCTATTGAATGTTGAGCCAGAAAGTGGAATGAATTATTTTTCTAATTCCATTCTCTAAATATTTGTGATTTCTGTTACATTGCTTAGTCCTTTACAAGTCTAGCTGAAACCTGATTGCCAAATTGCCATATATTTTGCCAATAAGACATCACTGCAGGTTGCAAGAGATCAGTCCTGTCCTTTCCAAAACGTTTCGAAAAACTAGTGGCCGCTCCAGAGAAAGCTCAATTTTAAAGGGCCATGAATGAAGCTGTGGGAATCATAAAGAAGAAAGTGTCCTCAAGTACCTTTTACTTAAGGCCATGTAGGGCTTTCCTGGCAATAACCAGCACTTCGCAGTTCTTTTGGAAAGAAACTGGTAGCCAATTTAATGCTTTCAGGAGAGAGATATTCTTAACTCTTCTAAAGTCCAACCTTCTTGCTGGGTTATGGCCTGATTAACCTTTCTGGGTTAGACACGAAGATAGCACCACAAAGAGTGCATTGCAGGAGTTAAGCCCAGAGGTTATCAGTGCTGGCAGATCATCTTCTAGGAAGGGATGCTATTGAGACATTCATGAAGCATTCAGTAAATGGCCATTGCTGCAGTCTAGGAAAAAGAGTGTATGTGTATGTGCTGCTTTGGGGTTTGTACAACCACATTCAGAACTGGAAGTTCTACTTTCTCCTGAAATTATGACCCCCCTCACAAAAAAACTCTCCATTTTGCCTTTTCAGTTTCACTGTACTGAATCCTTCATTCCCAACTGCACATGGGCGTTTGGAGAGCTACACCATTGCCTGAGGGTGTTATACAAAATTAATTTGGGTGTCATCAGTATATGGGTTACACCCAGCTTCAAAACTCCTGATACTCAGCAGTATCATGTAGATATTGAAAAGCACAGAATGGAGGCCTGCTTAATACTGTGTAATTATCTCTGTTTCAAGCAACAGCATCTGAATTGCAACTGTTTCCAAGCAACAACACCTGAAACTTATCTAAGGCATAGAAATGGAATCATTGCAAAGCAGGGGCATATATTACCAAATTTCCCAGGTGATCCAGAAGGATGTGATGATCAGTGGTATCAAAGTTTCCTGAAGAACCAATACCAATTCCCTTTGTTGATACTCAGATAAAAGTCATCCATCAAGCCAGCCAAGAAAGTCTCAATTGCATTGCCCTCACTGAAGCTAATTTGAAATGTTTCAAGATACAGTAATCTACTCTGTTTAGGAATGTCTGTGGCTGAGAAATTTCTATTCCTGTCTTAGGAAGATCAGAGATTGATCTCTAGCCATCTCCAGGGATTAAATGCAGACTTCTTAAGAGATCTAATAACTGTCTCTTTTAAACATTTAAAAACTATATCCAGATAAAAATGAATGTTTACAGTCACAGAGTATTCCCCAGTTCTATTCTCTTATAGTTCATTTGTTTAGTCCACCCCCCAAAATTTATAGCTGGTCTAGATGCTACTGTTCAGATATTTATTGATATACAGTTATATACCACCCATTTCTATGAAACTCAAGGTAATTTGCAAAAACAAAGAGATGTTCCATATATCAGGAGGCATGTTCCAGAGCATGGGGGCAGCTGCAGAGAAGGCATATCATCCCAGACACACAATTTCCTTGATTTCACATAGGGTGGGGATGCACAGTAATCCTTTCCTGCAAGAATACATGGGATGTGCCAGGTCTTCATAGGACAGTATGTATCTAGGAGTCAAACCATATTGCTTTCTTTTATACTTTGTGTTTTGTATTGATTACTTTTCCTGAGATTCAACTCACAGATTTTCTAGAATCCTCCTGAAGTAAAGGTTTATGTGATAGAAAAGTATAGTTTATGTAACAAAAAAGCATTGACCATGTGAAGGCAGTGTAACATAACCTCAGGGAGACCTAAGAACACACATCAGGTAGTCAACAAACATCAGTCCTTGCCTGACAATAGTCAAACATTCTTTGGAAGGATATGGGAAGCCTTGTAATAAGTACATGGAAGTGTTTCTAAGGAGTTTTGAAGCTTCAGCACTGTTCTTCAAAGAACCATCATACTGATACTGCAAGGCTGGCAGATTTGTTCCAGAGTTATGATTTTTAGTATCATAGTTAAAAGGAATGTGAATCATTAGATGCAGGCCTAGTTATGTTATGGCTATTGCTCAGCCTGCCTTCTCCTAACTGATGGTTTTTAAATGTTTTGGACTATAAGTTCCTAATTCCAAGCATACCTGGAGAGAGCCATTTTAAATTGTTTGACAAGATACCATGTGATGCTCTTTGAAACCTGTTATAAGAAGGTACCTTTTTTGTCAGGAAAGAAGAAGACATCGGTCATCCATATAAGTTTACAGATTTTGTAGCTACCAAATACAAATCTGAGTAGCATACAGTTTTTCTCCAGAACTTTTTCACAAAATTTCATCTTCACCCATGCATTTTGTTTATCATTTTTTGCAGATAATGTTGGAGTACAGCATCCTTCAGCTCCACTGTTATGACCATTGGTCAGGATGCTAGGAATTACCCAACAAAATTTTAAGGGGCATTAGGTTCCTCAGCCCTGCTTCAAAGGCAGGAAAGACCAAAACAACAGCTGATTCCAAAGTGTCCTTCAGTCTTATAGGAACCACTCCTGGTCTTTGTAGAATGGTCTCATAAATGTGTACATTTGAATGATAATAATACAAAGATGAGCTCTTGCAATCTAAGCAACATGTTCTAGGCATTAGCAAATTCCAAAAATGGAGAGAGAGATTTCACCATGCTTGACATTAATTGAGGATGTCAGTTTTAGTGTTCCAGAATAACAAGGATGGGAAATCAGTGTGAAATCATATATGCAATGATTAAACACATGTCTAAAAAATAATTTTTTTTAGGTCACTTTTATTGGTCCTTGAAGCATAGAATTTCTTGGTAACAATTGACCTGTTAGAAATTTGAGTAACTCAAACTGAGTATTATGTTTTTAAGCTGAAGCACCCTAGAAATGGTTTCAAATCCACATGGCACATATCAAAAGAAATATCAAACCATGATCAAATCATTTTACTAGGATGGAAGATTTGTTTCAATAGCCAACTTAGCCATATCACTATAGATATATTGCACCCCTGTCTACTACCCTTTCTTGGAGAGGCTGGCAAAAAAAAAAAAAACAGTTGTGGGAGGTGGATCAGAATACCACTTTCCCTAACCCATATTTCCCAATAGGTGAGGCCAGAGGGAGAATTGCTGGTTGTGTTTCTGTGTGGAGACATCTCAAGGGCTGTTAGTCAACTGTCAGGCTGCCATTCCTGTATATTTCCTGAAAATCAAATTTTTTCAGAGAATAACACTACGTTTCCTATGGTGAATGGATGTATTGAAGCAGTATAAAACTGCTCTCGAGAGAGAGAGAGAGAGAGAGAGCACAGAAGCAGAACAATTGCTACATCTTTGGATTCAGAAATTCTTGTGAAAAGTACTTTTCCTTTCCAATGGAGAGAGGAGGAATTTCTTACATGTTCTGTGGAGGCAGGACCCATTACAGGGGGAATTCGCTTCTCTTATTGGAACTGGATTTTCTTTCAGTTCTGCAGTTGTGGGGGAATGATCTACTGGGTGTTTTCTGTATCACCACTTCTTGTGTTGAGTGAAGTAACATGCATATAATCCACCTGTCCCCACTGAGCTAAATTAAGATGTGACTAGTCAGTGGAATCTATGGATACTTTTTTATCTAAATCAGGAGTCCCATTATAGGCACTTAACATACTGCATATGAAGTTACCTCCTTAAATATTTACATTTACCTTTAAAAACTGGCACAATACGCTAAACAAAATAAATAACAATTATTAAGCTAATTGTATTTTAAAATAAGAACTAAATATAGAAAAAAAATCAGATTACTTTTTTTCCAGATCACATTGATGAAAGGACTGTGTGCAACAGTGTTGCTCCTGAAAAGGATGTGGACGGATTCCATATTTTCAATATTGGGCGATTGTGCCTCGACCAGCCTTCCATTATACCTGCCACTGCTGCCGCAGTTTGGGAAATAATAAAGAGAACTGGTAACTGAATCAAGTATTTTAAGGAGATGGAGGTTAAATACATTCTGGAAAGTTCTCTGAAAAAATGAAATATGAGCTTAAACTATAAAATACTAGAGCATCGTATTTACAAATAGTTTCTGAACCAAAATAGGTTTCTTTTGCAATTTGATTAGCACTGCTGACACTAGCCCATCTAGACTGATGACAGCGGTGGTCTGCAACCCATCAGCCACAGGCAGCCCTCAGAAACTATCTTTACTGCCTGCCGCTACTTGTGTACTTCCCCAGCAACCCAATGCCCAGTGAGCAACAAGCTTCCTGTTTTCACTGGGAAGAAAAGGATTCTCCATCTCCCAGTGAAGGAGAAACTCATTCGGGCAGAATCGGGTTCCCATCTTTTTCCCAGCAAGTAGGCTTAAATTATGTATTTTCCCACAGCTGAAAAACAGTGATTTATTTACTTATTTACCATTTTTGTAAATGTTGTATATTGCCTCAGTCCAAAGGATAAAAACAACATCATTAATTTATCCCACAGCAGTCCCGACAGATGCACACCCAAGACATTCAGATCAATGTAAAGGCATGGCAGAAGACAGATGTTTGGGCAATTTTATAAGATGCCAAGTGGGAAGGGACAAGTAGACTTACAAGTAGACCTACAAGATTGCTGAGAGTAGAAGCATGTGGCATTATGGAAGGGAAAAAGGGGCCAACAGTCAGTATAAAATAGTGAACTGAAATGCCTCTTCCTTTATTGAACTCTGATAACCATTTAACGTAACTTGCGTTAAGGGTGTATGTTTGTGACAATGAGATGTTTATGCACCTCCATTTAGATATGTACCTGTGTAATTGGTACTGCTAATTGCTTTTACTGTTAAGAAAATTCTTATAGCTTTGAATCAGAATCTTCTTTCTTATTTAAATCCATTATTTCATGTCTTGCAATCTGGAAAGAGACTGTAAAGTCCTCACCTCCTTCTGTGTGACATCTTTTCAAGAATGCTATAATATCCCTCCCATTTTCTCTTCTCAAAGCTAAGCATTCCCAATTCTTTCAGTCTGTTTTCATAAGATGCACAGTAGTTTCCAGTCCCCTCATTCTTACTATTTTTCTCTGTACTGGATCCATCTCTGGGTTATTTTTAAAGCAGAGCACCCAGTACAGTACTTGAGGTAGAGTCTGACCAAGACAGAATAGAGAGGAACTGTTAGTTCCTATATTTCTGTTGGTGCAGCCTAAAATTGCACTTTCCTTCTGGCAGCCACATTATATGCCTGAGTTATAGTTAGTATGTAATTAACTACTATTCTAGCACTTTTTTCATGTACTACACCAAGCCAAATGTTCCCCATCTGGGGTGTGTGCTTTACTTTTGTCTCCTAAATGAGAAACTTAATTTGTACACTGATCAGAGTTGCCTGACTGAAGAGGTTTATAAATTCATAAATTAATATTCAGCCATTTTTCTAATCTATCAAGATCATTCTAAATGTTATTTCTGACATTTGAGTTACAAATTCTCCCACCTCATTTTGTGTCATCTGCAAATTTGATAAGCATTCCCTCTACCTTTTCATCCATCCAAGCAGTTAAGAAAAATGCTGAAGAACACAGGACACAAGATTGGTTATCTCTTGATAGGTGCAGTTATGGGTGTCTCTAGGGCTGTACATGTAACACCTCCGCTGCGTGAGCTGCATTGGGTGCCGGTTTGCTTTGGGTCCAATTCAAAGTGTTGGTTATGACCTTCAGAGCCCTTCATGGCATGGGCCCAGGTTACCTGAGGAACCATCTTGTCCTGATTACATTGACCCATCCCACCTGGTCCGGCAGGAAGGGCGTGTTACGAACCCCATTGGCTAAAGAATTTTGACTGGCAGAGTCTAGGAGGAGAGTCTTTTCTGTCATCACCCCTACCCTGTGGAACATCTTGCCCCCTGAACTGAGATTGGCCCCCACTCTTCTGACCTTCTGGAAGAGCATCAAGACCTGGCTCTGCCAACTAGCATGGGGATCCAATGGGGGTTCACAGCTCTGGGAGTGGTTGGTGGCTTAAGGATGCTCTCTCCATCTTTTAACTTTGTATATTTTTGTAAAGATTTTTATAGCTTTTTTACTTGTAAGCTGCCTAGAGTCATTTATACAGTGATATGGGCAATGTATAAATTTGATAAATAAATAAATACATTCTTTCATACTCTGATACTTGGTACCTCTCTCTAGTTTGATGAGAATCACTGATGAGCACTCTTCAGTACAATTTTTGAACCAGCTATGTATCCATTTAATTACCATGCCATCCAATTCATAGTTAACTATATTGCTATTCAGAATTTCATGGGATATTTTCTCAAGTGTTTTACTGAAATCAAGGAATATTATATCTACAGCATTCCCGTGGTCCACTAAGGAAACTAGGGGAAAATCTGTCTTGATTCTGGTGACCATATAAGCATGCTGTTTATTGATTTATTTAAAGCCTGAGACCAATTTTTAAAAGCCTAACAATACAATAGTATATCAAATATAAAACAACAGTATTGTACAGGAAACACAATGCAGCCTGTTACAATTAGTGTGAAGGAAACACCATGCAACAGAATTTATAACCAATTGTTAGAAATCTTAATTGTACTTCTGAGCAGGAGGTCATTGCTTTCCTCCTATGAGACCAGACTTCACGTGTTTCCAAACACGAGCATCATGTTTTCTTGGCAATAATAGGAAAGTAGCTTGCCGTTGCCTTCTTCCAGAATGTTTGGTATTTTCCAGTCTAGTTATAGCTCTGAGGTTTCCTGATAGTCTCCCAACTGACCATGCTTAGCTTTTTCAAGATCAGCCATGGTTGGCTAAGTGCTGCCACCTGCTGTGGTTTCTTCAACAAAAGTGAGCAAGGTTAGTCCAGCGAAACATGTTTCTGACAGTCCTCACTGACAATTACTGCATTGTTTTCAAGGTGCTTACAGATTGATCTTTTTATGATCTGCTGTAGAATTTTCTCAGGTCTCAGTGTCAGACTAAATGGATTGTAGTGGGTTTTTTGTTTGTTTTTAATTACAGGGTCAATATTTGCTGTTCTTCAATCATCTGGCATTCACCATTCTCTACTACTTCTCCGTGATAATATATAAAGGTTAAACCAATAAATCATCAGTAAGTACCTAAAGTAGTCTAGGATACACTTCGTTTGATCTTGGAGATTTAAATTCATTCAGAATTGTTAGATATTCCCTGACCATGCTTCTAAATCTTGCTCTTTTATTCTGCTCTTCCGAATTGCCTGCTGGAACACATAACTCTCTTAATAGAAGAGTTTGAGGCAATACAAGTTAAATAGCTCTTATCTTTCTTACATGTTGCTGTTTTCATTGGGCAGCTGATACATTGGTTCTTTTTTCTTTTCTTTTTAATTGATCTAAAGATGTCCTTCTTGCTCTTCTTAGTCTCAGTTTGCAAATTCATTCAGAGTTCTGAAACTACCATTCCAAGGTACCTGTTTATACTTGGGTGATCGAACTTTCTAACTCTTACGCATGTCCTTTTTTGTTTTAAGATGTCACAAAGCTTATTGTATCATCACACTGGCTTCTGCTCTCCTTTCTTTTTTCTCATTGTGTGCTGAATCGCACGAGCAAACTGTACTGTTTGTTCTCCTTGTTCAAATGCCCAGTGAATTTGGTCCTTGGAACCTGGTTATTTATTTATTGATGTATTCAATTTATATTGCCACCCATCTCACCTAAGTGACTCTGGGCAGCTTACGTAATTAAAAACAACAATTAGAAATAAAACAAAATAAAACCCATTAAAACCAATTAAAAATGTTAATTAAAACAAGAAAACTAATTTTCAAAAGAGTACAATAAACTACTAACGATGCAACTAACCAGCAGGCTTGATACCACCACTGGATCTCCGGGCATGATGACAGAACTGTATCTTAAGAGTCTTCTGGAAGGCCAGCAAGGTCGATGCTAATCTAACCTTGGGGGGAATGATGTTCCAAAGGGTGGGTGCAACAGCAGAAAAGTGTCTCTTCCTGAATCTTGTCAGATGACATTCCTTAATGGACAGGACCCTTAACATGCCTCTCCTGCCAGATCTGATGGGACAGGTAGATGTAACCAGGAAGAGGTGGTCCCTCAAATAACCTGGCCCTATTGGTTGCCTTATATTTCTCCAACAGTCTGCTTATTCGGCAGGAAATTGTTCCCATGGCTGAAGAAGTTGCCCACACTTCATCTAGGCTGCCTTATAATGTAACTTTGAGAACATTGCACTTGAAAAAAAGAAGCAATAAGTAATTTAAAAAGTATTACCATATATACATGTGGATAAGCCCATCCACAGATAAGCTGAACCCAATTTCTGGGGTGTATTTTGGCACCTAAAATTCTCAGCTAATCCGCAAGTATATACAGTAGTTCTATTTCTACCCTAATACTCTTTAACATTCTGAGGTATAAGCAAAGTGTTGATTATATACAGTACTTCCAGTATAAGACTTTAGAGAAGTAGGTCTAGACATCACCTTTGAACACTTGTGATTTTCCTACCACTTTCCCCATCACTCTGTGATCTAGAAAAAAACATTGCAGAAGAAGATGGAGGAAGCCACACAGACTTTAAAAAAAATGGGGCCAGGAGTTGTAAGTCTGTGTGCGTGCATGCGTGCGTGCGTGCGTGTACACATACACACTCCCACAGTATTTTACTGGATCATAGTTCATCAGGAACGAGGATAGCAAGGGAAGATCTCACCCATGCTGCTGTGTTTGTGGGTTGAGAATTGGCTCCAGATAGAGATTTATAACATAACGTTGGGCCACTTGCTTTTGGTACAGTGCTCAAATTTCTCTTGCATAGACATGCTTTCTGTCTTTGTGATTTCTGAGTTCCAGAAATAACAGCAGAATGGCAGTCAAGTTATATAAATGCTCTCTTAAAAGTGACTGAAGGCTGAGCAGCAAGTCAGCTTTCTTGAATTATCCTGGGCATAGTAGCACAACTTGTTCTCCTTACTCCTAAGGCTCTTGTATGGCTTCCATCTTCTCCGAAGTGATCACATTTTGTTTTTTTATATAAAGTAAACTTACAAATACTAGTTTTAAGAATCAATAAAATAGAATTACAGTTGGATAAATTAGCTGTGATTTAAAGTCTAGCTTTAATACAAAATGTGATTTTTTTTCAGAATGTAATTTTATTTGTAAACTGTTGTCTTCAAAAACTCATACCATGCTTTCTGTAGTAATAATAGTCACACATTATTTAAAGTAAGTGAATAATTATTCACTTATTCATCTAAAAACAGGAAACAGTAAAAACTTAAATTTACCACTCTATCATAATTCCATGGAAAAAAAAAAAATCATAATATGAAATCACATCTTTTCACAATGGCAGAATGAAAGATTTAATTTCATGTGCTTCAGTATGATTTTAGTTATGTTTATTTTTCTGCAAGGAATACAAACATTTGGAAGAAATGTTGTTGTAGCTGGAAGATCGAAAAATGTTGGAATGCCTATTTCAATGCTTTTACATACCGATGGAGAACATGAAAGGCCTGGAGGTACAGTGAAGAACATTTTGCTTATTTTGTTGGAAACTTCAACAGGGAGAAAAGGGAAAGAGCTGAAGAAGACTTCATTCTTTATTGCCTGTGTGGTGAAACCAAGTTTTTTTAGTCAAAAATAAGAGTTTATTTGGGGATAAGTTTATTTTGTGGATAAATAAATATCCTGCTGCCACTATTGCTAAATGATAAGCTTGCACTGATGTTATCCTCTTACTTTTTACCTCTTTTCCTGAATTTTTAAGATTGGAGGGGGGGAATTATATTCTGTTTTGCACCATCATATTTATTTCAGTCATTGACCAATAAAAATACGTACAATAAAACGGACAACAATATTACCCCTTTCATCAATAACTATTAGCAACCATTTGCAGGCGAAGCTTACACATTATATAGCAAAATTTTGCAACTTTTAAAGAAATAAATTTATCTTGATTATTTAACAAATAATGCAAGTAAAAATTATCAGAATGCCCGGGGAGTTTAATTAAAAGAGGGGTAATCAGCTGAAAGCGAATGTCCCTATAATACTGACAATACAAGAGAACATGGACTGTGGTTTCAATGGCACCCGTACCACAGGAGCAGTATTGAATATCATAAGGGATTTTCCTGTATCTTTCTTCTAGAACAGCTGTAGGGAGAGCGTTAAATCGAGCTAAGGATAAAGCTCTCCTGAATTTTGGAACTGTAATGTGGTACAAGTATGAGACTGGTTTGTTCACTAGAATTTGGTTATTTGCAATTATATTATAGGTAAAAACAGCAGTTTCTACTTGGCCATCTGTTTTGCACTTATTCAAAAGATCAGTTGTACATAAAAAAAGTAATAAAAACTTTCTATTAATATTATTGCATGAACAAATAACATGGGATAACAGATATGTTTGTTTAGAAATACAGAACTCCCTCCTTATGCACAGATGATAATTCAGTTTTTCACAAAGATCACCAATGTCTTGTCTTTTCTCTGTACTGATTGTCCCCTTTTACTTTACTCTTCTTCTTGCTGTCATCTACTCCTCTGCTCTCTTTTTATACCACTCTCCAACTTTTTCCAGCTTTCTGCCCTGCCTTCCTAATAAGGAAGACTCCCATTAACCTGCTATTTAGTACAGTATAAATAATCTATAATTTCTTCAGATACTCCTTCTCCAAGTTTACCACTGTTATTCTTGCAGAATACAGTCTGAGCAGAAGTCTTTCTTTGCCTTAAAATGTAGACAAAATCTATATTTTCTGTGTTAAGAAAGCTAGGTCTTTCTACTATAGGCTGTAAAGATCTGGACAACCAAAAGGTGGCAGCAAAGAGGTACAAAGTACTCTAGCTCTGCTGCCACTTAGTGACATCCACGTTTTTACAGCCCAGATCTGGTTGTCCTTTGTAGAGCATTTCACATTTTTCTTTCTGGGTATACAGACTATTACAGATTTGACTCTCATACCTTACATGTATTACATCCAAGGGTGTGAAGGAAAAATCTTAGGGTGAGAGGCTAACTCATGTAGGCCAAGCTGAACTCCATTTCCTGATTTCTGTTTCTTGTTGACCAATAGCACCTCTGGGATTTGTTTAAAAAATAATCTTGTTCCCTTTTATTCAGCATATTGTCAACCTTAGACAATGTTTAGCGATACTGATTGCTACCTTAGAATGAGATGGCAAGCATCAATAAACTTGGATTATTTTTTTATTATTTTAAAATGGGATCCCCTGCCTTTGAATGGGGTGTTGTGGGCTATATTCCCAAAGCAGTCAAAACAAAAAAAAAGGGGGCAGAGCCAGAACAAAGGTTATATTTAATGTAATTGTCATTTAAATGAATTAATGCCTTTTACTGCAATGATAACACGGAATGAAATATCTGTTGACGTTGATGTTCTACAAATGTTTAGTAATTTTCTTCTTCTATTTTACAGCAATTTGGGGAGGAGTTTTGGAAGGGCACATATATCCCTGGGATCACTGGTGTTATGCACTTTTACTTAATTGGGTCCTGAAAATAAATGTTTATAGCACAGAGCCTGGTGGCATCTAACGAGTTACAAATGAAAGAAAGTGCTATAGTGCAAACCATTTATCTACATCAGGGTGGTAATTTTAATTATACTTGTAATTTAGCAACAATTTTTACTATTGTATGTGTGACAGGTGATGCTACCGTGACAATAACTCATAGATACACGCCAAAAGATCAGCTGATGATCCATACACAGCTTGCAGACATTGTAATAGTCGCTGCAGGTGAGGAGCACTGCCAGTCTTTAAATTCAGACAATAGATTTGAACATCAGTATTATGTTGTTTCTGTAATTCACAAATTTAACATGTTTTTGCTAAAGCAAAATGTGCTAAGATAATATGAAAATCAGTATAGATATTAAGGAAATAGTAGTACGCAATTACAATTCATGCAAATTACATTACCTAAAATGGTCGTGGAGCATTCACCAAAACTACAACCTCCATTTACTATTCTTTATTTTTTCTTGGTTTGGTTTTGTTTGATTTTTTTATTGGCAATTTGGCAGAACTCTTTTAAAAATAAAAGTGCCCTATTAACTACATCAGAAATAGACATGGTTTTGTGCCCCCCAAAGCCCCACGTGTGTGCACACATATACATATGGTCACACATATATACACAGGTATATCTACCTTTACATCTCCTAAACCCAAACACACAACTTTGCATACAGCCACACAACTTATCCATGCACCCCAATCTATTACTTAATGAGACATATTATAATGTTGGTTGCATGAGGATGAGTAATGGGTACCCCTCACATGAACTCTTAGGTTAAATTCCAGCCTGATTTTTTGGCTTTCATATAAAGTGATAGTCTTAAAACAATTGAGAAAACTATCATCTCTCAAGGTGGGGGTGTCTTGCATGAACAAAGATTCCCAGACTAGATGATAAAAACCCAGTCACAGTTGTTAACTGACCAGAATTTTTGTTTGTTCATTTTTGTAAATCACTGCATTTTATTATACAATGATTTAGGTTATTCTATTCAGAGATTTTGTTTGAATTTCTTGTGAGGAAAAAGAAGCATATTTCAAAATGAGTATGTTAGTAGTTCATAGTAGGCCAGACACACCAACCTATCTGTGGAAAAAGGTCATCCTTAGATTTGCAGTTGACTTAATTACCTAATTACATCTGAGAATTTACAGAATTTTTGGCATGCAAATATAATGATAGGTCTGTTGAATGCTGCAAATGCCAAAGTCTACTGAGTATTATTCCCCCCTTCCCCTTTCTCCTTGTTCCTGATTTCTCCTTCACAAACCTCTGATTCTCCTATCTAAATTGCCATAAAAGTAGTGACCAGGGGGTCTGGCTTTCTTCTCAGTTCTTTTGTTCTTCTGTTGCTTTCTTCTTTTCTTCTTTTCATTTGAGGAGTGGAAGTTAGGTTTGCCTCCTTCTTCCCTGAAAACACTCCCACTCAGCATTCCAGCATTCCGGTTGTTCTCCCTCTCTGTTCTCCCTTACACGTCATTCAACTTCAGCTTTGGAAGGCTTCTTCATACATTCTTAACCTTAACCACGAATTGTATTATGTTTTATCAGTCTCTTCTGGAGTTTCCTTTTTTTCTGTCCATGAAGGATATGAGTCTTTCCCAGTTCCTCGTCCTCCAATAATGTTGGATTAGAACTTCCAGAGTTCTCTCCCACATATTTATTTGTTTGTTTGTTTGTAGCATTCAGGTCTCATTTTGCTTTCTGGAGCTCCAGATAACTTGTATAGTACATCCCTCCCCCTGCCAAATTTATCTTCAGAACAATCCTGTGAAGAAAATTTAAATGAGAGCTGGTCATTTTCTTATTAATAAATACCCAGTAGCTTCATTGCTGAGTGGGGATTTTAATCTTAGGGCAGATCTGCACTTTCTCCTTACCCTATCACCAGTATGGGCCAGCCTCCAGTTCTTGAGTACAGAAACTGATACGGTCATCCTCCACCCACTCCCAGCCCATCACAAATGCACCCCCACCTGCTGTTTTCCAAGCAGTTCTGTAGTGATTCCTTCCAGTCTAGTGACCGCTCTGATTGGCTACAGCACCTAGCATACCAACTCCCCTCCAGCAGCTGGCTGCTGCCCAGTACAGCTGTTTTTGTCCTGGACTGCCAGACTTCTATGTGCTCTGGTGGTTGACAGCTGCCATTTTTTAACAAAATTATGGTCCATTAAGCCAATGAACTTTCCTCATCCTGTGTTTTCCTATTTCTTCTAGAAGCTCATAACTTCATTCAACCCTTACATCTTCCAGTGGGCACCCTTTTGATTTCTCTCCAAACTGGGTAAAGCATGCTCCCCCTGCTTTCCCACTCCTTGCACACAGTACTGCAAAACTTCCCTTTCTTTTATTTTTCCTAAAAATTTTAGTTGCAATGTAGGCACATTGAAATGAAATTTCAATAAATGCCACTTTGTTTCTATGAAGCTGAACCATCAGTTTTCCTTGCTGCAAAGTTTCCTTGGATCTATGATAGAACATACAAATGAATGAACAACCTGTTCCCTTTGCTTTAATTGTTCCAGCATCAAAGCAACAATGGAATAATAAAAGTGGAAGAAAAGGGAAAAAAAGAAAGGGGTTTCATTAGTGTCAAAGCACTGAATATGGGAAAGAGTTGTGAAGGCATGGGTGCATGAAAACATCTGGGAAAGCAAAGTAAAAGAATGAGGAACAGTGAGGAAAGAAAAAAATGCCTTAAAAAGCCAGGCACCAGGATATCCATCCACACTGAGGCCAGCCATAGAGATTTGCCTTCCCTGCATGGATGGGAAGGGCTCAAAGGAGGGGAACTACCAGTCAGAACCTTAGTCCAGACTGAGCATCAATTTCGCCCTATTATCAAACCATTGCAATCCAGAGTGGAATTTTTAAAGTCAGCTTCAGGATCAGCCAGGTGCAACACGGGAGAAATGGTTATGTGAAATTGCCCTTAATCTAATCAGTCCTAGGTGAGCACTGTTCATTACTCCCAAATTGTTTAGTGTGCAATGACCCAAGGATGGTTCATTATATCCCATATAATGATATACAACACATATGCATATGTACAATCTCCCAACCTAGGTCTATCTAATCAGATGCAGTATTTTCAAAGTACTTTTCAATAAAGCATTTGAACAGTGTTCTTAATTTATGATAAATGGACAGGGTGCCTCTATCTTTTTCTCTGTTCAGATGAATACAGCTGTATCGCAGCTACAAATTATTCAGTGAATCATTCCCTACACTTAACCAGCATAGCCTTTTCCTCATTCAGATTCAGTTTCAGCTAGTTTCATTTAATCAATTGATCTTTCATGTTCAATACCCAGTGGCCTTATTTAGTGTGAGGGACTGATAGTGTGAGGGAGTATGCAGCATTTTTCTGGTTTTTTATAACTGTTGAAAATTTTTTAAAAATTGCGATTGTAAAACAGAAAAGATTTATAGAAGTAGCTTCTGCAGGTGTTGGACTGTTTTTTGTTCAGGAAGTTATTTTGATGAAGAACTAATGTAAAGCCCAGATGAATTCATAGAAGTAGTTTAATAGCTCTTTCTTTCAATTCTTATATCTGTCCTTCTAAATTTGGTACTGTCCAGACATTTTAAAACTATGATTCCTAAAATTCCTAGGTTATAAGGTGTGAGGTTGGGAAAAACTGTCTTATAGCATCAACACTAATGAATAATTTTAAAAAATGGGTTTCTACCATGAGAAGCTTCCAGAGTCTAATTGCTTAAGGGGCCATCTGCCCATCCTATTCAATTGACAGTATTAGCATGCTCCAGTGATAAAACAATGTCTTTTAATGGGACCCTGGAAGCATGCCTTCTCTGTCACTGCTCCTCCATTCTGGAAGAGTATACCCCCTAAGATTTGTCTAGCCACCATCCTGATTTAATTCAAAAAAGCTCCTAAAACATATTTTTTCTCACAGGTTTTGGGTTAACTTAGATGGTGGGATCCTCAAGAGTACTCTTGTTGTTGTGTTGGTATGCCAAACCTTCTGTGTCACTTCAAACATTCTGTGTCACTTCATCTTTTGATAGTTATTGTCCACCATTCAGAGTCACTAAATTGGATGGCCTTACAAATGTAATAAATAAAATTCCCCATAAGTATTCAGGATTGAAATACTTTCTGTATTTCAAAATATTGAAAATATTTTGTGTATTGGCTAATGTATTTCTCAGCTTGCTAGAGCTGAACTTGCAGAATGCATTTGCAGAGGATTTGTTTTATTATTATTATTATTATTATTGGTGAAAAATAATTACTTCATATGGTTTCTACGACTTGTCTTGCTTCATTCATGCATACTGCAATAAAAAGTGTCAGTCATAAATATATCGTCATATATATATATATATATATATATATATATATATATATATATATAATTCTTAGAAAATTAAGTACTTCCTGGAGAAGCACTTTTCTCTGGGTCCATAAACCTAATTGCATTGGTGGTTTCAGGTATTCCAAAGTTAATTACTTCTGATATGATTAAAAGAGGAGCAGCAGTGATTGATGTTGGCATCAACCACATTCATGATCCTCTCACAGGAAAGACAAAGTTAGTGGGAGATGTAGACTTTGAAGGTAAGCCAAATTCCTGTGTTCTTAGAACTGCAAACTATTTTTTAATTAAAGAAATAAATCTTCAGTCTTGAGCTTTATTTCAAGAGGAATAAATTAAGTAAATGCTTAACACCAACTATAATTAAAATTTAATTGAAAGGTTTTTTCCCCCGGATGCATTTCACCACAAATTCTTCTACTATCCTATGCTTGCATGTCTACAGATCTTCTACAGATCTCTTGCAAGTCTAAGACTCCAACATATGCATAGATGTTCCCCTGCCTGTTTATGGATGTACATTTCAGAGTTTATTTTGGAATCAAGACATTAATCCTATAGAGTATTTGTGTATCTCCATTAATTACATTTAATTACACAGATTGTTTGTGTACCTCTATTTGTATACAGTAAAACCTCAGATTAATAGGTCTTGGTTTAGCAAGCCTCTCTTATATAATCTGATATTGAATGATATATGAATTTTATGGCATCCTAGGGAATATTGTTTCTGGTTCATATAAATAAAATAGATAAAAAGGTATGTATATTTAGGGGTTACACATTTTGGCCAGTGTTACTCAAAATTTGTTGCTGTTAAAATAAAATATATATTTGGAAGTCATTTCTAATAGATTTATTATTCAGGTAAAATAATCCTGGACTGCACTGTCACAAAACTTTAGTACAGTATATAAATGTGCCTTATGTTTGCAAAATCTTCAATTGAAAGAACAAAAGTATGCTAACAAAAATATTAGGCTATTTTTGAGTAATTTTCTGGAATGATAAATCCTATTTGGGACTTTAAAGATTTCTAAGAAGGAAGACCTTCCAATGCAGAGGATCCTGTTTGTCAAGGATGAATTTCATTTTAGAAATTGAAGCAGCACTAAAATTTCTGAAGGAATTGCAAAATGATGATACTTTGTTCCTGCAGGGTAAAATTCTTAAATAGAACATGGTTGTTTCTTAGAACCTTTGAGACAAATGCTCTGAAATTAAATATGAACTACCATTCTAAGCTGTTTTCAGAGAATAAAAGTAATACAATCTAAAATAGATGGTTGAGGTACCGAAACATGGTGGGTGGCCAAGCTTCCCTAGTCTCAGGGAAATGTCTAACTTATATAACAGTCTAATCTGAGTCTAAAATGTTACCTGTTAGATCAATTTCTAATGATGTAATTACAAACACAGATTGGAAGTCTTCAAGCATCTTGTGAGCCTTTCTTCTTTCTCACTGCTCTGAGTTTTTTTCCCTTTATGAACATATTTAAGGAAGCCTCGAGAGCTGTTGTTTAAGGATCCAGGAATTTGGTGGAAACTGTTTACTAAAGGAAGAAGAACTCAAGTGATAAAAACTATATTTTTAAAAATCTGTCATGCCATTAATTCTATTGGTGCCTAATGAAAATTACAATGGCTGTCTTTTTATCCTGTGCCTCATTACCACCCCTACATTTGTTTTGTTTTTGTTTTTTGTTTTCATTTGGATCGGAACAGTGTTTCTGAAATTTAATAAACGTGCCTCAGTTTCTGCATTTTTTATTAAAAAGTTTTAGAGGCCAAAGTTTCTGCTTCGGTTTCAGGAGACTGAGCAACTTAGAACAAATAATGTATTGTTCCCAGTGTAAATGAAGGAACAGAAGCTATAATTTACTCAAGATATTATCATAAATCTGTGGTAAAGAAAGAATTCAACCAGTCCTTAGAGCAAATTCCGCAGCTGGCATCCAGAGGAGATTTAAAATAGGCAAGGTAGTGGTTGCGATGTTGCAGTTGAACCCCTGCCCCTTCTACAGGTGAAACTTGAAAAATTAGAATATCATGCAAATGTTCATTTATGTCAGTATGGCAACTCAAAAGGTGAAACCAATATATGAGATAGACGCATTACATGCAAAGCGAGATATGTCAAGCCTTACTTTGGTATAATTGTGATGATTATGGCGTACAGCTTATGAAAACCCCAAATTCACAATCTCAGAAAATTAGAATATTACATGACATCAATAACACAAGGATTGGAAATAGAACAATATCGGACCTCTGCAAAGTATAAGCATGCATATGTACTCAGTACTTGGTTTGGGCCCCTTTTGCAGCAATGACTGCCGCAATGCGGCGTGGCATGGATGCTATCAGCCTGTGGCACTGCTGAGGTGTTATGGAAGACCAGGATGCTTCAATAGCGGCCTTCAGCTCCGCTGCATCGTTCGGTCTCATGTCCCTCATCTTTCTCTTGGCAATGCCCCATAGATTCTCTATGGAGTTCAGGTCAGGCGAGTTTGCTTGCCAATCAAGCACAGTAATCCCATGGTCATTGAACCAGGTTTTGGTACTTTTGGCAGTGTGGGCAGGTGCCAAGTCCTGCTGGAAAACGAAGTCAGCATCCCCATAAAGCTCGTCTGCGGAAGGAAGCATGAAGTGCTCCAAAATCTCCTGGTAGACGGCTGCGTTGACCCTGGACTTAATGAAGCACAGTGGACCAACACCAGCAGATGATATGGCTCCCCAGATCAACACAGACTCTGGAAACTTCACACTGGACCTAAGCATCGTGCATTGTGTGCCTCTCCATTCTTCCTCCAGACTCTGGGTCCTTGGTTCCCAAATGAGATGCAAAAGTTGCTCTCATCAGAAAAGAGGACTTTGGACCACTGGGCAACAGACCAGTTCTTTTTTTCTGTAGCCCAGGTAAGACGCTTCTGACGTTGTTTGTTGTTCAGGAGCGGCTTGACAAGAGGAATACGACATTTGAAGCCCATGTCCAGGATCCGTCTGTGTGTGGTGGCTCTTGATACACTAACTCCAGCCTCAGTCCACTCCTTCTGAAAGTCCCCAACACTTTTGAATGGCCTTTTCCTGACAATCCTCTCCAGGCTGCGGTCATCCCTGCTGCTTGTGCACCTTTTTCTACCACACCTTTCCCTTCCACATAACCTTCTATTGATGTGCTTTGATACAGCACTTTGGGAACATCCAGCTTCTTTTACAATTACCTTTTGGGGCTTTCCCTCCTTATGGAGGGTGTCAGTGATGGTTTTCTGCACAACTGTCAGGTCAGCAGTCTTTCCCATGCTTGTGATTCCTACTGAACCAGCCTGAGAGACCATTGAAAGGCTCAGGAACCCTTTGCAGGTGTTATGGATTCATTCGCTGATTAGAGTGGGACACTTTGAGCCTAGAATATTGAACCTTTTCACACTATTCTAATTTTCTGAGATTGTGAATTTGGGATTTTCATAAGCTGTACGCCATAATCATCACAATTATACCAAAGTAAGGCTTGACATATCTCGCTTTGCATGTAATGCGTCTATCTCATATATTGGTTTCACCTTTTGAGTTGCCATACTGACATAAGTGAACATTTGCACGATATTCTAATTTTTCGAGTTTCACCTGTACATACAAAAGGGGTACGACTTCTGTTATGATGCTGAGATCACCATCTTGCCTGTTTTGACTCCCCCTATGGATGCTGCTAAAAACAGACTATACTTGGGGACATGAAAATAAATCTGCATGCATTAACCCGGAGATTCATAATCAACTATTCAGCCAGTGGGAGAAACCATCACATCCCGCTAAAGGAATATTGCATGTGTCTGAATCAAGTCTGAGTTGACTTTTAATTTAGTATCATTTCAGTTGGATTATATTAATTCCTGATTTATTTGAGAGTATTTGTAGGAAGAGTCATATGCTGCAAAAATCCTGGAACTGGAAAACCATTTTGTGTTTTGGATTTATGTGTCTTTAAAAAAAGCCTGCTATTCAACTTCCAGATCTAGAAGCTACCAAAAAGAACCTATGAAAATATTGTCCATTGTTGGGGGAGGTTTGCATTTGATTACACATATTTTAATCCATGTTTTTTAAACAATTTTTCCTTTTTTTAAATATTAGAAGTAAAGAAGAAAGCTAGCTTTATCACCCCTGTCCCAGGAGGTGTGGGACCAATGACAGTTGCCATGCTCCTGAAGAATACCTTAATTGCTGCAAAGAAATTGATTTACTAAAATGTACAAATTGAAGTAATTCTATAGTTATATAAACATTTATTTTTGTTACAAATGTATTTATTAAAATGTGTTTATTCATGTCAGATTATTGAGAAGAGATTTATTTCCAAAACTGTTACAAAAATGTATACTTACAATGGAATATGCATTTACTAATTTAAAGTATGAATTGGTGTAACTTCTATGCATAATCCCAGTCTAAATGTTTGGTTCATGTTAGAGTTGTGCTGTTTTTGCAAAAGTGTATTGTCAACTGGATTTGCAAGTGAAACCAAAACCTGGGTCGGAGTTTCAGATGTATAATGCAACTCTAGCAGAGAATAATAAAGGGCTCATAATCCAGTCATATTATGCACATGGGTGTGGGGACACTCAAATGAATACACAGAACTGTGGCAGATGCTTAACAGAAATGAATCAAGAGTTTGTCTCTGGAAATATGGGTTTTGATGACTGAATATATTATTATATTCACAATTGCAAAAAGAAAAAAGAAATTGTGTACACATTTTAAGAATATGTTCATTAGATGCTTTTGATCTAATCCTGACCGTGTATTCATGTAAAAAGGAAAATGTCATCCAAAGGAAATGGCTCTGTTTCCAAACGATATTCATCTACCTCTAGTGGGTTTTTTACATCCAAGAACTAGACATTGACCCAGTAAGTTAACCCTACTTTAACTCACAGAAACATCATTCCCTTAGCAGAACAAATTAGTTTCTATCTGGGAGGTACAGTAAGTTTTGATTAGTGTTACAAGTCAGAATGAATGTTCAAATAGAATACCTGTGATTGTTTCAAATAAAGCATATTATAAAAATTTTGGTTGATCATATGTTGTTAGCCCAACTAGACACTTAGCTACATTTCTTCATTCAATTGCTAGAATAAAGCCAAATTGGATTCTTTCAAATAAAAAATATAAATAATAAAACATATTTTAAATCCTCCTTTCTTAAATTATTCTGCTTCTAGCTAACATACATATGAGCCATCAGAGTTTTTAAGAGTGAAATGGAGACTCTTAGTAAAGCTTATCTATCATTATCCTGCACTTAGACAGATTTGGAATGTGGTATCATAAAATTCTGAACTGATGAATCGGCCATTCATCCCACTGTTCATGCATCCATGCAGCTCAATGCAAAGAAAAACACCTGACAAAACAAATTTTCAGATATAAGTTATCATAGATGTATAAGAAAATGTGCAAGAGAATATAACTCATTTGTGGTGCGACTGTCATTCAGGTTTTCAAGGGAGTTTTCTCTTTCTGAAGAGCCGTCTGGACCTAATCCAGTCTAAAAACAGGAGAGCAGGGGGCTTCCAGTTGCCCATCAATAGCTAGACATTACCAGCAGATAACAGGTACACAACCACTTGGTCACAGAGCTCTCCGCTATGGCTAGGTACAATTCTATCTGCATTATATAGAAATTATCAGAACACGTGTCTAAATCAGTGTCCTCTTTTATACTTCTTTAGCAATGTGTTTCTTTTTCAACAATGCAAAAATGGTCACTCTACTTTTGTAGATGTTTTTCCCCTTGCTCTAACTAGCCACTGGATAAACACCCCCAAGTGAACTTTTAGTCCTTCACTCTATAAAAGAATAGTACAAAACATAGCTCCATAGAGAATTTCTGCAAAAATCTTTTCTGTATTTACAGTTGTGACCAGTTTGATGGGAGTGAAACTCTAACTTGGCAGCAATAGCGGGTGTGGCTTCTCTTTGGGCAGAGTGGAAGAAGACAGTGATCTTGGGCCTTACTTGGACTTGCTGTGATGCTTAACTGTGTCAGACTCTACAACCCTCTGCACACTAAGTCCAGGGGTCAGGTTGCTCCAGTTCTAAGCACACAGGTTGTTTCAGCTCTACTCCATAGTTAGTCCAAATCCCAAACTGAGTAAAAGTTATATTTTAACTATACCAAGATTGAATGTGAATTATGCCATATTGTCATCTTCGGAGAAATTGTTACATGAGTTCAAAAGAGAAGATTTGGGATACGCGGAAGCACTCTTTGCAGCCTCTCCATGGAAGACAAAACAGAGGGGAAAAGGCTGTGCATAAGTTTTTTATGTTAAAAACAAGTTAGAGAAAGCATGAAAAGCACGACTTCTGGAATTCGTTTGAAGGCCTTCACCAGTAGTGTTCATAGGAAGTGTCTGTATTTTGTTCTGTGTAACTTGGTATGATGTGTTCTCTGTATGTTTCTACTTTCCCCTTGTGTTACATCTGTGTGCATTTGTGGGTATGCTGCAATGGGAAACACAAGGCAAGCTCCTTCCAGGCCATTCTGGGTCATGTGATTAGGAGAGAGGGCTTAGAAAGGGTCAGTCAGCAGCCTTCGGCGTGGCTACCCAAGTGTCATGCCTGTAGGGATGTATCAGGAGATTCATTTTTTCCTAGCATGCGTTTTTCTATAGCCCCTAGCCTCGTCTGGCCCATTTTCTAATAATGTGATCTTTTCCTGGGTTTTCCCCCAACACCAAACGTCCAGTTCTCTCCAGTTTTTGAAGAGTTATCCTGGCCTGTAGGTAAGAGTCTCAAGCTCCTTGGCGTAATTTCTTTCCAACATTCCCTTGCATTGGCAGGAGTAAAAAGAGAAAAGAGGGATGAGTTTGCTAGATACATTGTATCCCTCAAGACCTGGCTATGTTATCAGGCCTGGGGGGGCCGGGGAGATTTTGCGATGGCTCCCTTACTAATATCCCCTCTTGTTTTGTGTGCTTTTACAGTTATTTTTTAATTGTGACTGTTTTTATGTATTTATTGTTTTTAATTGTTGTATGCTGCCCAGAGTCACTTTTATGTGAGATGGGCGGCTATATTAATACAATAAATAAGTAAATAAACAAACATCCTGAGATACAGTTTCTCAAAAAAAATTATTTGAAAAAACCTGAAGGCTTCTGTTGGTAGCATTTGGAATTGGTAAATTCTAGGACGCAGTGCAACCATTGGCATGTTCACGGCATTTTATTATTTCGCTTATACAGTCTGAAAAGGGGCTTTATGGGGTGACTTTCATTTTCAGAAAGGAGAGGAAAAATGTGAAACTTTTAAAACTTATTTTTAACTTCTTATAATTTCAAAAAAAGGAAAAACAATACTGATACAAATACACATTAATTTCGTATTTTCATGAGATTGCAATGCCTTTGTTTTCAGAGAAATCAACTTTCCTTCTTATAACTGTGTCCTTGAATGCATAACTATACCCAGAGGTAAGAGGAAACTTTTTAAGCATTGATCTATTGTAAGATAATATATTCCTTTTAAAAAGGGGGTCTAGTTATTTTGAAACGTCAAGACTAGTGTAAGATGAACAGTTCTTTTTGACTGGTAAGCAGTGACAGCTTATTGGTATAAAACAGCCAAAGCAGAAATATTCAGAAGAGAGAGAGAGGAGAAAATAATATATGACCTTGTGCTTGGTATGGCTTTGGGAATTTTAATATATGTTTTGCTAAAAGGTAGGTTTGCTCTACTTCTATTATTTTAAAGAATGATTAAGGATCCAAAAATCTGTCATTTAATTTGGAGATTAATTTAGGCTTTAGGTAACTGAATATGTTTGGGAAATTAATAAATGGGAATGAATTTTTCTTAGTTATTTGGTGTTACTGTAATATGAAGAAAATATATTAAATACACCTTTTTCTTTCTGTCAATACAGTTGATTCAAATAAAATCTTTATCACAGTCATAGATCAGCATAATATAGTTGATGAGATTTATGAAATTTCAAAATCTCTTCACTTTAATTCACTTTCACAAAATGTATGTAGGTTCTTACAGTAGTACCAGATCTATTAATTTATATTTACAATGCAATCTTATATCCACCCATAAGTACATCTCATGTAATTCGAAGAATATTGCCCTCTAATAAGTATACATAGGATTAGAGTCACATAATCTGATACGGGCTCTAAAATCCTGAAGACCATTAGAGATAAAGAAAACACTCCTTGGTGCTATCTAGTGGCTGTCTGGATCCGGTCAGGCCAGATCTGGTAACACCAACTTTATAGCATAATCCAATTCAGTACGTTTAGAAGTCTGTCTAAATGAGTTCAGTGATGTTCTCAGGTAATGTTATTTCATACTGCAGGTTAAAGCAATTAAGAAACAGATGACTCAAAAACGCTTAACCAGTTCTTTCTTCACTTATTTAAATATCTGCTTTATTGAAAGAACTAATACACATGCCACAAATTTTCCACTATATTTTTTTGGGGGGGGGGGAAATGGATTGATTCCAGAAGCGAGAGTAGATCCAATGAAATGAGTGACACTTATAAGTGAATTGTGATTAATTATCAATTAAATTTGATTTTAAGTATAATTAGTTATGTATTGTAAATATGACTACCTGAGAATTATTGACAAAAGAAGATGCAGTGCATATTAATGACAAGCAGCATGTTAAACTTCTTATGAAGAGCCTGTCTGGAAAGGTACTAGGAAATATTGTAACTAACTAGGGATACCAGATCTGGGCTGAAAAGATCCAGACAACCAGTAGATAGCAGCAAAGAGATACACAAAGCCCCACTTAATGGTCATCCTGATTTTTGCCACCTGGATATGCTGGCTCTAATGTTGGTATGTTTGTGGACCAAGGTTCCAGAAGGTGTTCTCTGTGCTCTTGTTCTCTATGCTATTTGATCTATATAAAAATGAGATCATCAAGAGATGTGGAGTGTGGTACTGTTAATGATGCTGAGACACATACACAAATTTTAAAGCTGGATTTGCTGGGGACATGCTGTGGAGAAATGAGTTGGCACAAGCGTTCCCTATTTGATGACCACTAGATGGTAGCAAAGGGTTTGTGTGTGTGTGCACGCGTGCCTTTGAGTCAGGTGTTTTGCTTTTTTTACCCCTGGCTACTGCTTGGACAAGTTCTTGCAGTTTTCTTGGCAAGATTTCAGAAGTGGTTTGCCATTGCCTGCTTCCTAGGGCTGAGAGAGTGACTGGCTCAAGGTCACCCAGCTGGCTTTGTGCTTGGTCTCCCAGTTTCTAGCCTGGGGCCTTAACCACTGCACCAAACTGGCTCTACAGCAAAAAATTGGTGTATCTCTTTGCTGCCTTCCAGTGGCCATACAGATTTTAGCAATCCATATATTATGCATATATATATTAGTATACATAATCTTAGGCCTTTAGGTTTATGGGCAGGTGATTCATAAGGCCGTTAAAAGGATACTCACCTAGACGGTGGCCAATATTTGATCCAGGTGTGCACTCCTGAAATCTGTGTAATCTGTGAGCTATCTTCCTCAGTCCTAGCTGAGTCATTCATTACCACAATTTCATCAGCAAAAAGGGCCACATACTTATGGCTGTGCTGGGCTTTCCCTGTCTTGGTCAGTTCTCTGATGTAATGAACTGTAATGAACAGAATGTAACACTAGAGGGAAGTGTGAGATGCACACACAGCTGTTGCTATTTGGCAAATAGAACCAAGAACAGCAGTGTAGAATGATGATACCTAGTAGCCTCGTTCTTACAGGATGCTTAACTAGGCATGTTACATGAATACAGTGTCTCAGAGAAGGGTAGTTTTAACACAAAACTATTTTTCTCTGTCAACCCTATTGTGGAAGCCACTTACTAGAGTAGGGTTTCTCAACTTTGGCAACTTTAAGTTGTGTGGACTTCAACTCCCAGAATTCCCCAACCAGCATGACTTTTCCCATGATTCCCCAGACTTGAAGTCCACACATCTTAAGTTGCCAAAGTTGAGAAACACTTTACTAGTCCCTTCCTGATTCTGAGGCAGGGATAAAATCCTCAAAAGACGCTGCTTCTCTAGGAATTCCATATCTACCCTCTTTGCCCCCATCCTGCAGCTGCACTGGGAGTGTGCAAAGGGGAAAAAAGGGAGGAGTGGCAGATAAGGCTCCTTATGCCATCCGTGGTAATGCTGCTCCTGTCCACACCACATGTACAGCCATCTATCCAATCCATGTCTGCCCAGAACTTAGGGGGACTTGCTTCTAGTGAGTGTGCAAGGAACTGTAGCCACATTTGCTTACCTATTTTCTTCCTTTCCACAGGATATGTAGCAGGCCCTAGTGTGCAGTCCTGTCTTGAAGAATATCAGAATTATTGTCTTAATGGTATATTTCATAAGGAATTAAAGATGCCCACCTGCAGATAAACAAATACTTCCATGATACATTTTTTAACAGCCCCTGAAAACTCTGAGACATCTTGTGATTTGATTATTAATTACTCCTCCTCTGTTTATGATTAATATTAACCAGGATTTTATCTTCCAATCTTTTCTTTAAAAGTTTTGCTTTTTGGACAGGTGTCTTTCAGGTTACAGTGGTGAAAGATGTGAACATTTGATGTTAAATTCTTGTACACCATATTCTTATGAGTATCATGTTGCTGTTGGCACTGGTGCTGTAATTAGGCTAGTTGGAATGTTTGCTGTAATCTCTTGCTACATGAGGAGGTATGAAAGATTAGAAATTTGTGTACTGTATTCTTTCCTCATATGGCTAAGAATGAGCTAAAAGATTTGATGCTCAGTGAACCCTATTTCTCACAAATTTAGAAAAAGCCTTCCATTTACAGTGCAGGTAAATGGAAAACTATTATGTGAGTTTTAGTTACTGTGCAGGTAGCTTGCAGCCTCGAACAAAGCAAACCTGATTCTGAAACTCTTATGATGCTTAGAGCTATCCCTTGATCCATGGTGGCTAAGCAGTTCAAAGGGATTTCCATGATTATGCGATAACAAGTAACAGGTTAATTTTCTGCTGTCCCACTTAGGCAGTCTGTTATGGTGGGTGCATGCTAAGGGAATCCTTGAGGCAGACTTGGACATCTTTCTGACTGCAAATGTCAGTAACAGGAATGTTTTCAATAAATTTGTTATATGTAGCAAAACTGTTTTGTTCTGGGATGCTAAGAAACTACACAATCCTTGGAGTTTGAAAAGAACTTGGTCCATATGTGCAAGAGAGAAAAATCCATTTCCTGTCATAATTTCTCAAGCAAACCCCTTGGATTCTATGAAGACTGGCAGAAGCACATGTGTTTAAAAGCCCCAGAAAAATTGAGAGAAACTTTATTGAAAAGCTAATCAGCTGCAATTTTTTCAGGACTGACAAAAATACCCCCCTTCCCTATCTTTGTAATCCTGTTCCATCCCTAAAAATGATTGAAATTGATTGAAATCCCTCTCCTCTCCCACTGTGGTTTATACACACTTACTTTCCAGGATGTGTTTGAAAAAGAATGAGGATTCTGCAAATAGTTATTTCCCTGCCCTTATTGTGTCTGCAGATAGCCACCCAGCCTCCCTGTTTCGGGTGACCCAGTCCCTCCTTGGAAGGAGTAATACTGGGATTCACCTCCAGGGTCCCTGTGAGGAATGTGCTGCACATCTAATGCATCTAGCAGATAAAGTCACTTGGATTTGCTCTATGTTGGACTCCAGGCTTAGACAGAACCAGTGGAGGTTAAGGGGGCTGAGTCTTGCATGGTTATCTGGGGGCAGTTTGATCCCATTGAACCTGAGGAAGGAGACAGGGTTCTTGTAGCTATTAGTTCAGGCACTTCTGTGTTAGGTCTGTGCCCTTCCTGGCCGGTCAAGGCTGCCTGGGAGAGGACATGTGATTGGGTCTGGGCAGTGATTAATTCTTCCTTGAGGGAGGGGGTGGTCCCACTGGCTCCTAAGGAGGTGGTTGTATCCCCTCTCCTCAAGAGGCCATCACTTGACCCAACTAGTCTGGACAGTTTTGGTCCAGTCTCCAACCTCCCCTTTTTCAGGAAGCTTGTGGAGAAAGTGGTTCACGGCAGCTTCAAAGAACCCTGGATGAAGTGGATTATCTGGACCCCTTTCAGTCAGGGTTCAGGCTGGGTTATGGGACTGAGTGTAATGGAAGGCTTGAGTGAGGAAGATACTGGGATGGAGGATCAAGGTTATCAGGAGGGAGGGGGAACATTCCAGAGCAAGCGCTTTGTCAGTCCGTAGCAAGAGCATGGGAAGAGAAAGAGGATGAGGCTAGCTCCTCCCAAAAGTCTCACGGGGTATATCCACTAGTTGCTTTAGCATAGGTTTAATCTGGTGAGATTCTGTCTATTAGGTGCAAGCTAATAAAGGAACTGGACTGGACTGGACTGGACTGCCTTGTTGTTGTTCTTGGGGTGAACCTGACACTGAGACAGCATTGGTTGCACTTTTGAATGACCTCTGGCAGGAGCAGGAAGGGGGTAGTGCACCCAACCCTGCTCTTCTTGACCTCTCAGCAGCCTTCGATACCATCAATCATGGCATCCTTCTGGACCAGCTTCAAGAGTTCGGGGTGGGTGGCACTGTGTTGCGCTGGTTCTCCTCCTTCCTCTGAGGTCAGTTCCAGTCAGTGTTGATGGAGGGGGGAAGAGGTCCAGCCTGCAGCCCCTACTTTATGGGGTGCCTCAGGGCTTGGTCCTCTCTCCCCTTTTATTTAACATCTACATGAGGCCACTGTGTGAGGTGATCTGACAGTTTGGGGTGAGGTATCATCAGTATGCTGATGATACCCAGCTTTATATCTCTACCCTGGGCTACCTGAGTGATGTTGTACATGTCCTGTCCCACTGCCTGGAGGCTAGGGGCCTGGATGGGGCTCAGTGGGCTTCGGCTCAACCCAAGCAAGACTGAGGGGCTTTAGGTATTTGGGCCTTCTGGTGACAAGGTTTTTCCACCTTTGGTCCTGGATGGGTAGCACTGCCCCAGACAGACCTGGTGCACAATCTGGGGGTTTTCTTGGACTCACAGCTCCTGTTAGAAGAGCAGGTGGTAGCTGTGGCTAGGAGGGCCTTCGGGCTGTGCGCCAGTTGTACCCATTCCTGGACCAGGAGGCTTTGCTCATAGTCACTCATACCCTCATGACCTCCCTTCTGGATTACTGCAATGTGCTCTACATGGGGCTACCCTTGAAGAGCATTCGGAAGCCTTTCATGGCTTGGGACTGGATTACCTGAGAGACCATCTTCTCCCAATTGTTTCTACCTGTCCAATTCGGTCCAGCAGGTTGGGCATGCTACGGGTCCCATCAGCCAAGGAACGTCAGCTGGCAGGGACTAGGAGGCATGCCTTCTCTGCTGTAGCCCTTGCCCGCTGGAATGTTCTCCCTCCAGAGATTAGGATGGCCCTGACCCTGTTGGCCTTTCATAAGGCCTTGAAGTTGAGTTATGTGCCCAAATGTGTTAAGGGCCCTGTTTCCTGGCTATATTAACATCTATGGTTATACTCTTTCTCAGCTGCTATATTTATTTATTTATTGTATTATGTTTGTACTTGGTTTTAATTGATTTTATGATTGTTCGCCATCCAGAGTCATTTGTTTGAGATGGGTGGCCATAGAAATTGAATAAACAAATAAATAGATATCAGAATTTATCCTGACATTCTGCCTTGACTAATGTGTGGCCATCTGAGCATGTGAGTTAACATGCACAAATACATTTGAGATTAGAGGACTAATTAGTTTCAACATAAAGTAATAAACCATTTATAACTCACTTTATATCAGTAGGTTCAGGGTGGGATTATAATAAAGCAATAATCAAGCTGCTGCTATTGAAACCCGTGTGGATCTTTATTGTTGACATAGAAATGAAAGCAAGCTTACTTTCAGGGAAGGGCATTCCATAACCAGTAGACCACAGCTGAGTATGATTCTTTTACTCAGAAGAGGCTGCTCCCAGTGTGGAAAATAGCGGAGAGCTCCTTCAGCAGGCTTCAAGGTTTAGGCAGAGGTATATGGCAAATGCACTTCCTTGACTATCTAAGTATCAAATTGTTTTGGACTTAGAGTCTGGGGCCATTGGCCCATTGGTGATTTAAAGTATCTTTATAGTGTCACCCAGACATTAGGCTGTATGTCATTTCAATATTTTCATTGCTGTTATTTTGGTGCAACAAAGGTTGCATGATTCTAGAAGACTCAATATGTGCTAGTAGGGAAATCTCCTGGGTTCAAAATCATATTTCTTCCATTAGAGTTTTCTTGTATTTTCAGAAAATATTTCTTCCATTTTCTTGTGATTACAGAGGCTGAAATCAATGTTATATTCTTACCAGTATCTTATATATTCAGAATGATTTCTATTGGCTAGAATGTCATTCCATTCACACTGTATTGACTTCTGCAGGTGTAGAAAGACCAAATCTTCCCACAAAGACTGCTATGAAGAAACAACACCATGAAGCTCTTCAGATTAATTAGCTGATGACTATGACAAAGAAACCGATGAATACTTGTTGACAGCAATGTTTTACAGATCAGTGGCTCATTGAATTCTTCTTATCCACCTTAAATTACTTCTGTGGAGTAGGCTGCAGAAAGATCTTATTATGCCTTATGCTGAGTGAGACCTTTGGTCTTATAGTTGAGTATTTTCTACTCGGACTGGCAGATGCTCCAATACAGCGCAAGTGTGGCATGCAGAAGGTCCAGTGTTCAAGCACCCCTATGTGCACACACTAAGTACTTTCTCAACTCAAGACTTCAAAATAATTCAAACTAGTATAAATGATAGCAGGGAAGGAAAAATGGATCAACCGAACAGCTCCACATCTCATCTACAATACAAGGAGGCATGTATTTGTTATATATATAGGTTCTTCAAAGCAAAGCTCTGGCAGAAATCAAGACATTTCAGAGCAGCTTTTTGCCTGGTAGAAGACAGGAGGAATGAAGACAAGTCATAAGGTGAAGCCATAATTTTGCTCCAGGAAAAAAAAAAGGTGAATTATTAAGAAAAGCAATTGAGTGGAAAATAGATTTGTCTCTCATCAGCGAAGATGCATGGCCACTCATCAGCATCCTCTAAGCTGAAGGAACAAAAGTGGGAATAGACATGATTGAACATCCACACAGCAGAGCAGCTTCCTAATCACACAGCTAACAGACCAAACCCAAAGGTCACACTCCATGGATTTTTTATCCTCCACCATTACCTAGCCTTAAGCCTCAGGACATAAGTTCTGGACATCTAAAGTCCCAAGTGTGCAGCCCCATGACATGAAGAGAACAAAAACTTATGGGTTGTAGATTTTTTTTTTCTGATTTCTTTTTCTCTGCAGCCCCCAGCTGGACCTGGCCCATTTTTTAAAACTTGGTCTTTATTTTGTCAGCTTCTCTTCCAACACCAAAATTGGTTCAATTCTGTTTTGGTAATTTATCCTGAGGATGGGCAGACAAAGTCCCAACCCCTTTCAGACCATTTATTTTCAACATTCCATTGGGCTGGAAGAGTGAAAACAATCAAATGGCTTGCTCAGTCAGAAGGAGCAATGTTTCTTGCTTTAGCAATTGTTGCAATACCTTTTATGGGTATAATACATCCTGCCCCACCTTTTTTGTACCCTGCCAGCAGAATTGGAGCCCTTCTTGCATCATTGAAATCCCTTACCAATCACTCTTGCTGGACCTACCTAGGAGTAGCAGGAACTGAGGGCCAAACTAGACTTGATGCAACTTGCCTGACATATCTAGGTTTGAGGAGTCTATTCTTTTCATTTAAAGGAGCATCCTGAAGAACAGAGCATCCTCTTCCCACTGAGAAGAGCAGAGAGGTAGACGGAATCCATAATGCTGTGTAGAGAGTAAGGCAATTGAAGAGCTCTCACCAGTAGTATGGCATAAAAAATTCTCTCTCAGAATTCAGAATTACAAAAATAGGGGGGTTTTTTATTATAAATTTTATTATGTTAAAAAAAAAGTTAAAATACAGAAAAATCAAGAAAAAGGAAGGGGGGAAAAATCAGGGGAAGGAGGGGGGCATAAGAAAGAAAGAGTAGCTCCGACTTTCCTTGGTACAGGTATAGATACAGAGTATATTCGCCTCTTACTCTAATATCTAAAAGTTTACATGATAAAAAATAGTTTTTAATCTAATATTCAAGAAGATTCCTAAAATCAATTTATTTGGAAAGTACATATAATTTGTACAAAATATTTCTATAAGCATAACATCAATCAGCAAATCCCAAAATCAAAGTTGGATTTTTAGAATTCAGAATTATAAAAATAGTTGACCAGCATCAGCATCTCACAATATCCCAGGATCAGGCTGCAAATTAAATTTGATAATACAGTAAAGGATAGGTGCCATTCCTGCTTCACCTTTTGCTGTTCATTTTGGGAAGATCCCCTCTTTTACTCTTCTCTAACCCTTCCTTGGCTCAATCTGTCCTTTGTGAGCCCCTGATCACTTGCATCAGAATGTTCCTGGGTGTAGTTTACTAAGAGCCCTTGAAAGATATGGAAGTCTTGCTTCCTCGAATTAGATGACTAATAGAAGAAACTGAACAAGTTGGGAAGAGCATGTATTTAGACCAAAAGATAAGAAACAGAGAGCACTAAACTTGTAACTGTGGTGATAGCAGTGGTCATAAATTTCAGTTTATTGCACTGTAAACTGACAGACTAAGCCAAGTACTTGAACAGTCATTAGTGTAATTTTGGAAACCCCGCTAAATCACGTGAATTGCTGCTTCAGTTGGTTAGACAACCAAAATATATTAAGGAGAACATGGAGTGATAGCAATTACAGTACTGGATTGGATATAAGACCCAGGAAACAAACATGTAAAAGATAGGCTTTCTAAATTATGTTAAGCAATGAAATTATGTTGGCAATTAATAATTAATTAATAATTATGAAATTATGTTGGCAATGAAAGCATCTCTACATGAATCCAACTGAATAACACAATCAGCAAAATTTCAGCTCAGAAAGCATAGAACTCCACTTACCGTTTTCAGTCAAGCAATTTCTGTATAGCTCCCAACAAATAACTAGTCAAATCTAGTTAATCTACCCCCATTCTGCTCACTCTCCTAAACAATAAATTTAGATGTGTGACAAATTCCTAATTGGTTTTTTGGTTTGGCTTGGAAGGCTGAAGTTGAGTGGTTAGTGAACTTTTCGTAGGCAGGTATTATTTCTTTTCCGTGAATGCAGCTTTACCTGATCCTACGGACAGATGAGCCAACTGTGACTTAGTTCGACTTCAGCTCAGGAAAAAACTGAACTACTTTCCTCCAAACTGGGAAGTGGTTCAGCTTCTTTTAAAGCCAAAATCGAATAGCTCCCATTTCCTGAAAAGTCCCAAATCCCTTCCCTCCCACTGATTAAGCTTTCTTGTCCTTCAACCTATGACTTCCTCCTTAAATAGTTCATCACTGGCTAAGTTAGTGGGTAGTCAGTGATGGTCAATGAGGGAGGGGAACCTACAACTCCAAATCACTTAACTAATAGCAGTTTGGATTGGAGCCTGCTAGAGAAAACTAGCAGAAGAACATGAACATTTCTTCATTTCATATGCCATTTAGAAAAACACATTTTTTTCCTAAAGTCAATTATTATCATCTTGCTAACATGGCATAACCTAACAAAATAGCCTTTTATTAAATGGAGCAAATAGTTCTAGGAAGTATCTGTTATTGAAATGAGTAGCACTTATCTCAGATAACAAATGTTTGGCAAATAATTTATTTCTAAACTTCCAAGAATTGACTTTATGTTAATATTGGCCCAACTCATCCCAGTGTGTTCCTGATTCTCAAACTCTGTTTGGGAAACCTGGTCTCCACCCCCCGCCCCCATTATCTAGCATGGGGCATGGGAGGGGGAATAAATAAGAGGCTATAACTTTCATGGCTTTATCAGAATGGGATGAAATTTGGAAAGATGTTAGAGCATTATATGTGGAGGAAGCATGCCAACCTTAATAGAAGTTAGTATAGTGGCTTTTGAGGAACAAATTTTCTTGTCTTTCTATATTAGTAGAATACAAATAAAGGTTTAACTGATCAAAACAAGTTATTTTTGGTCATATTTAGATTTTTAAAATGGAACCTCTAAAAATAAGAACTTTCAATATCCATGAAATATATGATTCATCCCTAGTAAAGCTTACTTGAAAACTTCATCCCATTCTGCTGAAAATAATCTTAAGATATCCAGCTATCTAGCTTTTTTTCCTTCCATATTAGACTATATAAAAATCATATCCATCCATATGTATGAAAAAAAGTACTACCTTGTTTATTCAGTGGCCATGTTTGGATATTATTCCTGATAAATATATGCTACCATATATTAGGCCAAAATAACTGAGAAAAAGCTTCATGGATTGTGTTGCTTGAGCCATGATAATCTGCACTTAAACTGTTGGTTTTTCTTCTGAGCCAAAAACTACAGCGCAAAATTCAGAATATATATAAACCAAGCAATATTTGGGCTCAAAGCTATTAATCTGATTCAGTTAAACACCACAGACCAAATGAAGTTCTTCAACATCTCTATTTCCAACAATGAAACTTGTCTTTTGTTTTTCAATCAGTGAAGATCTAAAAAATAGCCATTTTTATATAATTCCATGTGATATAAAAATACAACCTATCTGCTTTATGTGCTACTTTGCTATGTGCATAATTTAAAATTTTGAAATAACATTAAACTAATAGCTAATGATAGCTTGTGGTTATTTGAAATACCATATTCTCCTTTATCGCCAGTATCCTACTGTAGAGACCCTTTTCTTTTTCATGGGACCATGTTCAATGGCACTGCAAGAGGACACTTTGTTGGTGGCTGATTCCAAGATTCCAGCTGAACTCTACCTTCGGTCAATAGGAGAAATATTTTATTCAGGTAGGCTTTTGGCAAGTGTGTTGAGTTTGCTGCCGAGTTTTGGTTGGGTGGGTGCTGCTTTAGTCATTGGTTTCTAATGGTGCTTTAAAACTATTTTTAATCATTTATTTTCTATTTCATTTTTTATCATTAGCAACCTGGAATGCCATTCTTTAGTAGAGAGGTAGAATATAGGGGTGATAATTCATGATAATAATAGCAATAGTAATCAGGCTTCGAAAGTACTCTTCTCTTCAGTTACACTTTGACCCTCTGGCATGGCCTTTGTAAGATTGTAGTCTTACTTGCTTCATGCTTTCCAGGCACTATTTCAACAGAATGGTCTATGTTTGTATCTTTCTTTGATTTGTGACAGAAAGGTAGGCAACCTTTGTACCCTCAATACTTTACATTCCTTCCTGAGGGCATTTGAGCTTCTCATTCCTTTACAGTTGACATACTGTATAATGATCATAGTTTCCTCTTGATAGTTGCCCATGAAACTCATAAAATTGCCTTGAGATTATTTTGCACACTGCTGGAGAGGTTTAAGAAACAACTTGCCAGTGGAAATTTTTTTTTTTTAAAAGGCAATCAAATATACAGGGAACTGATCATGCTACCTGTACAATTATACTATTTTTAGTTTAATAATTCAATGCATTCTATTTAAATAATGTTGATTAACTTGTAGATCCATTTTTTGTTTTATGATCCAAAGCTTGAGCAAAATTCACTCAGCAACATTCCAACAGAGTTTCAGTACATCTAGAAACCATATCCTGTCCTGATTAGAATGTGAAAGTGCTGATCTTCTATATTTAGACAATTCAGTACACAAATGAAAGGTACACTTCTCTTTGCCTCTTTTCACACAAATATATAGAATCCTTTTTCTATGTCCCTTGTATCAAATCCATA
This sequence comes from Liasis olivaceus, assembly GCA_030867105.1. Lineage (NCBI taxonomy): Eukaryota > Metazoa > Chordata > Lepidosauria > Squamata > Pythonidae > Liasis > Liasis olivaceus. The sequence goes on from CM061351.1 coordinate 67,635,026, forward strand.
GAAACAAAATGAACAAAGCCTAAGCAAATGCCCAAATAGTGTTAACATTAAATACAGCATCCTACTATAGCATCTCACAAAAACTTGAATACATGGACAATAACTTAAGAGACTGTTCAAGTCCCAGAAGTTATCATGAACAGATATATAATTTGGTAACATTATGATACAGTCCAAAATATTTTACTCTCTACTTTCTCTAAGTCCTCCTTAAGCCTTTCACGCCATTGGTTGGATCTAGACCACTGATGACCAGTCTTTTTTTTTTTTTTGGTAAGAGTCCTAAAAGTCAGGTAAAATGTACATATACAATTTCACTCACTCCTATACTGTACACATACAGTTCCATGCCAATCCATCTTCTAGTGCTTTAGTGTGCTTATATCTCAAGTTGTTCTGTTGAATAGCAACATTTGCCAAGATAAGTAGGCAGGTTTGTAGGTCTGACTTTGGCCCAGCCCAACCCTGCAGGTTCCCAGTAAAACAAACAAATTCAAAGTAAATATGTTTCTCCCATTGATGACCAAGAGGTGTTCCTGGCCCAGAATGATACACAGCCAAATGGAATGTGCTGAGATTTCTATTATTATAATGAAAAATGCCCTGGCAGTGAATTTGTAGTTACAGGTTAATAATTCATTCCATATAGCAAGTGAGAGCCTTGATAATACAACTTTTTAAAAAATGTAACTAAAAAGTTATTTACCCCCAGTCAGAAGTGACTAGTTACCAGTAAACTTTCAGAGGTATTTATGTGGGTGAGTGTATTCGTTAAAGTCCCCCTAGTACGTCTCTTTTCCCTGTCTAAAGTAAGTAAATCTTACTTTAGCCCCAGTTAACTTGCCAGCTCGAGTATCTGTTTTGAACATCCAACAGATTTGTTTCTTCCTGTAGTCTAATTGGTGACTGGTATTTTCAGCTCACGTACTGGCTTCTCCTGCACTGTGAGGTACAGATTCAAAATTTCCTGGCATGCAGAGCATATTACTGGAGTAAAAAAATGCCTTATTTGCTAAATAGGCATTTTATGTAAATTTAGCGTATCCCCAGAGCCTGTCAGATCACTAGATTTCCTTCATTTAAATGTGTGGTGAACACTGAAAGTCAGTTGTTGTGTTTACTATGTATCTACTGCCTTTGACATTTGTTTGTTTGGGGTACCTGTTCAGCAGGTCTGAAATTCAAAATGTGACCTTCAGCAAAAGGGTTTGAAGAAGTCCATAGGCTTAAACTTTTTTTTATGGCTTTTAAAATAATGACAAAAAAAGAAAAAGAACAAAACACAACAATAATTATAATAGAAATACATGCTTTGTCAAAGAAAAGAAAAAACACATAGAAAGTGCTTTTTAAAAAAAAAAAGGAAAAATACAACAAAGGAAAAAGAATATCATTTTGACAGTAAATAGTTGCAATTCTATTTATACCTATCTAATGCTAATAATATTCAAATGCATATATATTTCTAATACACTTATATAACTGTCGTGTTTTCCTAACCTACTGTATTTTGTATAAATGAGTCCCATAGATCATTATACTTGTCCAGACAAAGTCTCCGTCTATAGGCAATCCGCTCATTGGTGGCAAGTGCAATCAGGTCTTCAATCCATTGAGTGAAAGGGCCCCTGCTTTTATCTTTCCAGTGATGCAACATCAGTCTTTTGGCCATAGCAAGGGCATGGAGAATCCATTTATGTTGTCTGGTTGTCAAATTCCATGTACTAGGTATGTAGACAAGAGAATATTATCCTCTGAAAATTTTAGCTTGTGTCACACAATTGTATGTATATAATCCACTACTTTGTCCCAAAACTTAGTAATTGTAGGACATCATAAAAACATGTGTTTTAAAAAAGCATTATCCTTATTACATCTCCAACAAAATGCTGTTTTTGACAGTCCTTTTCTATGCAAACGTAATGGAATCCAATAAATTCTAAATATTATTTTCTGTTGTATAAGTCATAAATTGAGGTCCATTGACACTTCTGTTATAGAAGTTAAGACACTCTTCCATTGTCTAGGCAATATAGGAACCTCTAACTCTTTATTCCACCCATTTCTTAGCATCTGCATATCAAATTGATTTATTGATAACAAATATTTATAAAAACTAATAGTAGGTTTTTTAGTTTTAAAGGATTTAACAAGTTGTTCTAGTATCTCAGGTATCTCAGACGCTGAAAATGCTGCTGGTCCAAACAATGTTGTTAACAGATGTTGTAGCTGTAAATACTGCCATTGGGTTACATGTGGTAGATGATATTTATCTCTTAACACAGCATATGTTAAAAATTCATCTTCATCATCTATCAGTTGGTCCAAAGTGAATATGCCCACTTCCATCCAGTTTTTCCATATCACCATCTTTTTCCTAATTTCTAAAGTTGGGTTTCCCCATAAAGTCAGTTTAGCATGGGAAAAAGGGTCAAATCTTTTTTTTTATTAGAGATTACATTCCATAACTTTCTAACTGATGTAATTGTTTCCAGAGATACTAGAGTTTTAATATATTTAGATCCTAATACTGATCATCCAACCAAAGGTACTATATATGTATATTCCAACATTGCCCAAATTGGAAAATTAACACCAATTATTGGCTTCCAATATTTAATACTTGACAATAAGTAAGCATGATGAAATAACTCCAGATTCAAAAAACTGGATCCTCCTTCATTAACTGGTAATTGCATTTTCTGTAAAGATATTCTTGGAATCGAAGAACCCCATAAAAATTTTCTAAACAAAGAATTTATCTTCTGAAAACATTTTCCAGATATATGAGTTGGAATTCCTCTCAGAATATAAATTAATCTGGGAATAATGTTCATTCTGAGAGTGTTCACCTTTCCCTAGAGGATGAGGTTTAATGACTCCAATCTTTTGCTATCTGAAGAAACCTCTCTCTATATTTTATTTATATTACGTACTGCTAACATCTATCGGCTTAAACCTGACAAGAGGCAATATGAATTCAGCTAAAAAAACTGTCAGTTGAAGGAAGAAAATTTTGAAAATGGGAAGCATAATCAACCAATAGAATAATAATGTTCTCAGGCCTACAACATGGGCATCCAGCTGTTCTTAAGACCAGGGTTCCTCAACCTTGGCGACTTGAAGATGTGTGGACTTCAACTCCACACATCTTCAAGACACCAAGGTTGAGGAACCCTGCTTAAGACCACTTGAGAGAATAGACATGGGGGAGGAAACTGTTCCCATTCATAAAATGGTTATGAGGATAGATGTGATCTTTTACCAAAGTTTGTAGCTTTATCTCTTGTCACCTTTATTGGCTTCAGTTCTTCAGATTTTCTGCATAAAAAAGTCTGTCCAGGAATATGTATGTGCTCTGTGACTGCAGCAGTAAAGGCAAATGCCTTTCCCATTCTGCAACCTTCATCTTCTTGTCCCCCACATGTAAACCAGCTACAAGTGAAGCCTGTTTAAGAAATCCCTGTCTGGACTTCAACCCCTTCCTTCACTTGGGCCACAGCGATTGATTGATCTTCTGGCTGAACCATGCTTCCTAAAGTCCCCCATTGGTATTTTCTGCTGAACCATGCTTCCTAAAGTCCCCCATTGGTATTTTCTGCTCCTTCTTTACCCTTCCTGGACTAGTGGATGGAAGGGAGGGAGGGAGGGAGGAAGGAAGGAATTACATTTTTCTTGTCACTTGGGCTAGAAGGGGAAACTGGCAGAAGTCTTGTCAATTTCACCTAGTTAAAAACAAATACACAAAGTCAGGTCCATGGTTGCAATGACCATAAATGAATTTGTAAGAAAACACAAAAAGTCTAATTTTTCGCTGTTCCAGTGATTAGCTACTTAAAAAAAATAGGCAATTGATTCCAATGAATTTCCCACTACAGGGCACAATAACCAACCAGAGTGGAGGAATTTACTTACAGGCAATTAAAGCACAACATGCCAACTGGAAATCATGGCTTTGAATCAGCACAAAATGAAAAAACCAAATTTTGACATGAAGCCAGGAAAGATGGGTGGAGATTGCTGGCTGCTGTTGGATTGAAGATGCTGTCATGTATATGTCATGCACACCTGCCCTCCACAAAATTTGGGTGGCTCGTAGAGTAAGAGGGAAAGCAGATCTGCCCAAAAGCAAAGAATTCACCAATCTTCTCTGCTGTTGAGATCACTTTAATGGTTCTGTTGTCTAACAGCTCAACTGTCTTCCTGGCTGATTCTCCACTCTGAGTATATTTAAAATTGGTTTATGCTTGGTCTCAAAACAAAATGTTGAGGTCCTTTAGCTCCAGAGAAACCTTTCTTTGCATTCTTTATTTAATAAAATAAACTGTGTTTCCATTACCTTTTGCCAAATTTGTGTTCCTTGATTTGGACAAGAATTCTATTTTTGTTAAAGATCATATTCATTTTTATTTGATTCTGTTGATTTACCACTTGGACTTGGTGGCACCTTTCCTGACCTGAGGTATAATTTTAATTAAACTTCATTATCTTTGTTTTGAATAATCTTCAAGTATTTTGAAGATATATTCTTTAAAACTTTGCAAGGTTCTATGAATCCTTATATATGGAAAATTTGTTTAAAGTTACCAAATGATTCCTGAATAAAGCTATTGCTTTAGTTTGCCATTTTTAATGACTCTTCACCACCACTACCCTTTAGTTCTTTGCTTATTTCCTGCTGAAAAATTGTTTATTAGGAAGCTGCGAAGTCAGGGATGATGCCATTCTCTATACATGTAGAGAAAAACCAAAGTCAAGCAAACAAATGAATTTCTATTTTAAAGAATCCAAGATACTGTGGCCACTAAAATCCAATGATGTTATTCATATCTTTCTTAGTAACAAAATAGTGACTGGAAACAGAGTGGGTTAATGCAATAAGAAACTTTTGTCTCCATGAAAGTTAATAAACAGGAGAGAGTAAACCATCTGCTTTGCATATTCAGTCAGGACCAGAAATATTGGAACAAGGATAACTGTTTTGGCATTTGGCCTCTATACAGCACCACACTGAAGTTGAAAGGAAACACACCCAGATGGGAGTGAAGTCAGGACTTTCAGCTGTAATTCAAGGAGTTTGACAAAAGTGGGACACTAACCATTCAGGAAGTACAGCCAGTGGCATACACACACACCCATCGTTGGTGGCTCATAAGTAATGGAACGAATGGCTGACAAGCAGCTGCATGGCCAGGTGTGGCCTGTTTCCTGGGTACCCCATGACCAATCAAGCAGATCAAAGGCCTGGAGGTGGTTCTGAGTGTTACATTTGCATTTTGTAGCTGTTCACTGGAACTGTCAACATGAGGTCCAAAGAGGTGTCCATGCGAGTGAAGGAGGCCATCATTAGGCTGAGAAAACAAAATAAACCCATCAGAGAGATAGCAAGAACATTGGGAGTAGCCAGTACAACAGTTTGGAACATCCTGAAAAAGAAGGAATTAACTGGCAAGCTCAGCAACAGCAAAAGGCCTGGAAGACCACGGAAGACATCTAAAGTGGATGACCACAAAATTCTGCTCATGGTGAAGAGGAACCCTTTCACAACATCTAGCCAGGTCAAGAATGCTCTTGAGGAGGTAGGCATGTCATTGTCAACATCTACACTCAAGAGACGGCTTTATGAATGTAAATACAGAGGCTTCATAACAAGGTGCAAACCACTGGTAATGCTCAGGAACAGAAAGGTCAGATTAGACTTTGCCAGCAAACACCTAAAAAAGTCTGTCCAGTTCTGGAATAAGATTCTTTGGACTGATGAAACCAAGACTGACCTGCACCAGAATGATGGGAAGAGAAAAGTATGGAGAAGGGAAGGAACAGCTCATGTTCCAAAGCATACCACATCATCTGTCAAACATGGTGGAGGCAGTGTTATGGCATGGGCGTGTATGGCTGCCAATGGAACTGGGTCACTGGTGTTGATTGATGACCTGACTGCTGATAAAAGCAGCAGGATGAATTCTGAAGTGTATGGGGGTATACTTTCTGCTCAGATTCAGCCAAATGCTGCCTAACTGATAGGACGCCGCTTTATATTGCAGATGGAGAATGACCCAAAACATACAGCAAAAGCTACCCAATAGTTTATCTAGGCAAAGAAGTGGGATGTTCTTCAATGGCCAAGTCAGTCACCTGATCTCAACCCAATAGAGCATGCTTTTCATTTACTGAAGACAAGACTGAAAGCAGAAAGGCCCACAAATAAGCAGCAGCTGAAGGCAGCTGCAGTAAAAGCCTGGCAAAGCATCTCTAGGGAGGAAACTCAGCATTTGGTCACGTCCATGGGTACCAGACTTCAGGCAGTCATTGACTGCAAAGGATTTTCATCCAGGTATTAAAGGTGATCCTTATGCTTGTCATGATGTTGGTTTGTTCCATTACTTATGAGCCACCAATGATGGATGTGTGTGTATGCCACTGGCTGTACTTCCGGAATGGTTAGTGCCCCACTTTTGTCAAACTCCTTGAATTACAGCTGAAAGTCCTGACTTCACTCCCATCTGGGTGTGTTTCCTTTCAACTTCAATGTGGTGGTGTACAGAGGCCAAATCCCAAAATGGTTATCCTTGTTCCAATATTTCTGGTCCTGACTGTAGAAGGCCAGACTCAATCCCTGGGATCTTCAGGTGGGATTACAAAAATTCTGTTAGAAACTCTGTAAAGCCACCACTGAACTAGATGGAAAACTAACCTGATTCCTATACTGAGTATATGCTGCTGATATGAAAAGAAATGAAATAGGTTATACAAGGGTGGGTAATCCAAGGGCAAAATATAACCCCAAGTTCCTTTTCTGTAGCTTCTATGGTCCTCCAAAAATACAATGCCAAAATTTGACAGTAAATTGTCAGATTGCAGCACTGCAATTTCCTGCCAACATTTGATAAGAAACTAAAATCCATAAGACTACAAAAGCCCCTCCCAGGTGAAAAAATTCTGAACATTCCAGCCCTGCTCCCTCCAGTGATGTCATCCCATCATTGTCATATTCTGTGCAGCCAAACAAATAATAATAATAATAGCAACAACAATCATAATTTCAGAGGGTGCCCCCTGCCAGGCCAGTGCTTTCATTATGCAGAGTAAAAAGCAAGTTCATCTTCAAACTGATCATTACTTTTGGTGACTCACAGGGAGACAGGCATGTCACTTTCTTGGCAACCTTATGGGAGTGGCTTGCCATTGTCTGTGGGGGGGATTTTTTCCCCCAATTTCCCAGCCTAGCCTGCCATCCTTGGCTTCTAAGGTGGTCGCTTATCCAAGTGCTGCCCAGGCCAACCCTGCTTACCACCTCAGCCTAGACAAGGCCCATCGGGTGCTACCACCGAGTGCAATACCAGTCCCATATATTTTGCTCCCCGCAGCAGAATAGCAAATGGCACTTCTAAAGCCAACCATTTTGCCATGAGAAATTAAAAAATAGAAATCCACAGGTCCCTCTCCCTGGCAGTCAGATTACAGTAAAAACATTGAAAATAACTTATAACTGCTGCACTTTCATCACACCCCAAACAACTGCCTGAGGTAGCCATTCTACTTAATGCTAGAACTGGCCCTGAGTAAATAAATAAAAATGTTACAAACTAATAAATACATTTGGTTCTTTAAAAATTAGAAGTCTTTTATCTTACTTCAGGAAAACTATAACTGATATCATACCAGTGATACCATAAGTGGAATGCAAAAAAAAAAAAAAAAGGGAAAAAGAATAAAGGCATAAAAAAAATTTTTTAAATAAAAAATCTTGCTTTTTCACAGGGATAAGTAAAGACTATTTTGTTTGATCAGATCTGAAATCTGTTGTTAAGGATCTGGTGTTAAACTTTTATTTATGCCATTGACTTTTAAAGCTTTATCTGTTGTTTATTTGGTTTATATTTTTCCAAAACAGTTATTTTTTAAAAGAATTAAACTATTTTATTTGTGTAAATAAAAGCTGGGATATACACATATAAATACATAAAACCATTATCTAAGCCAGTGTTTCTCAACCTTGGCAACTTGAAGTTCACACATCTTCAAGTTGCCAAGGTTAAGAAACACTGATCTAAGCTATTTCAAACACTGGTACCAAGTTCTACAATCACTAAAGAAGATAATGGTTATTTCAAGATGAATTTATCAGCAGACTTTGTCCCTGGATTGACTTGATGCTTATATTTGAATTGTGGCTAGAGCTGGTCCCATGGGAGCGTGTCCTTGCCCCTCGCCTAACACTCTTTCCCCAGTTCTGAATTAGAGTGCTCCGCACCCATTCCCAAATTGGCAGAGCATATGTGAGCACAACCATGGCCAATCCCTTTTGTGCCTCCAATTGCCTCTGTCACCTGACTTCCCTCCAGAGGAATGTGTGGCAAAGGCTAACAGATTTTACACACCTTGAGCTGGCCTTGGATGGGGTCAGAATAAGAGGAAAAATACTCCTCTAACATTTGTGCAGCTAAGGAGGAATTGTGCCTGTCTCACTGGGGCTGGGAATGAGAGGAAGGCAATGTCACAGGGGGGCGGCAGAAAACAGTGTTGCTATGGCATGGCCGGTGGGTGGTTAAGTATAAGCGGGAACATGGCCCAAGAAACATCAGGAAGTCGGATATTAATCCAGCCATAAGCTTTGCCTGTCCCCTCAGCCTCAACATGGGTCATCTGCTTTTACCTGTATTGTTGTTATTGCTGTAAGCATCATGGATGAGTCTAGAAATACATCTGCTGGTCCAGCTGATTACCAAAGTGCAAACACTACTTGAATAATGGACGGTATGTTTAATTCCAATTTATATCCCAACATTTATTTTCTATGTTTCCCTCTGCTAGTGTGATGTACTGATGTATGCCATTGGTCTAGGGGGAATCTCAGCCATGGAAATTCTCTGGATGCCTTGGGGTAGTTGCTCTCTCTCAGCCCAACCTACCTCACAAGGTTGCTGTCTGGGGGATAAAATGAAGCCATCTTGAGCTCTTGGAGAAAAGGTGATATATAGACCTAAATAATAACAACTGTAGTATGACCAGTGATATTCTGATACTGGCCAATAGATACCTTCCACAGCTGGCTTTCTCCCACTTCCAGTAGAGTTGTACTGAAAACCTGCCAGAATTGTTTTTCAGAGCTTGAGCTCTGGGACAGGAAAAAAGCCTTTTTGCAGTGCACGTTTTAATTCACTTTTGAACAACCCTCGTTGCTTCTAAATAGCAATCCTATACTGACCACTCAGTAGGGAGACCCCCTGCCTATAATGGGGCCTATACTGTATATCCTGTAAGTGGATATAGGATTGCCCATGGCCTTATAATCCACAGTGTGTCAATGTAGAATGCTAGAAAAGACAGGGTTCTGTCTGAGAAGATTTTCTGGCTTCCTGCCCCACCCTAAACCCTCTATTTCCATCCCAGTCCTCTAGCCTCAAGACCTAGGTGGGTGTGCTTCTCCCTTTCTGAGCCTTCCTTACTGTAGGCAGCAGAGAGGTTTAGCACAGCTGCTCTTGGGTGGGCGGGGCATGTAAGAAGGAATGCCAGTCAAGGAATCAGTTCTTCAGCTCCATTGAGATGAAAAGTAGACTTGATCTTTATCACTGAAACAAAAATCTGACCTACCATGCTTAAGGAATGCTCAGGTGATTCAGCAACAATGGAATAGATTATTAAGTGAGAAAAAGGGAGATTTAAACTCCTACTGTATTGCTGACATGCAAATTAACCTTTGAAATGTTGGAAATGATTTAAAGATGGACTTTTTTCTGAGCAATTTTAAGCTACTTTACAAAAATATTTACAAAAAGCTTGTTTTGATTCTGCAAATTCTCTCTGGAAAAAGGTTCTAACAGGATATTTATACTTCCCTAACATCCTGTTTATCCATTAGTTCCAACTCACACATGTCCTTTCTATTTAAGGTTTCATGAAGTGCATATAAATTTCCGATATTTGTAATAGTGATCTAAGTAGTAATAAAGGAAAGAAATAATTTGCACTCAGTTGCCTAATGACAGTGCGTAAGGCAAATGTAATTCAATTCACGTTGAAGGAAATAACTCTATGGTTAATAAAATAAAACTTAGGGGGGAAGAAAAAACATTAACAAACTTCAGAAGCTGTCATCAGTACATGATTTTCCCTAGAGAATTAGTAAACATTGGTGACGGAAGGAAGTTTTGCCAATTGGACTGAAATTAAATTAATAATAAATAATACTGAGTCAGTAATTATGCTAGATAATTTTTTATCTTTGTTATTTTATCATTTTATTTAATTTTTAAAAACATTTTACTATGGTTTTTTAAATATCTGGGCATTATTTTTACTTTGATCTATATACTGTTTTCAATTTAAAAACAGTTCAAGGTGTTTCATATTTATTATTTTATTTAATAGCACTTACAGACCACCCTTATATGAACATCTCTGGACAGCATACATGAGCAATCCAAACAATGAATATTTCCGTCTATTAAAAATGACTCACCGGAAAAAAAAAACCCTATCACAAAGAACAGAAAACAGAAGTAAAATCATTCTGAAGGCCTTTCTGGAATGCAAGGAGGATCAAAGCTGATCACCTTTAGGGGGGAGTGTGTTGCATAAAGCAGAGACGGCTACTGAGAAGGCCTTTCTTCTGGGCCAAGTCCTCTTAACCTTCCCTGGTGAGGGGAGGGTAGACCAAGAGTAGCCTTCTATGTTTGAGCCAGATCGTTCTCTTTTCAGTTCCCTTCCTGATGGTCCTAAGCATGTAGTTTGCCTTTTTTTACAGCAGCTGCACCCTGGATTGATAATGTCATTGCTCTGTGACCCATCAAACCAAGATCCATTTCCTGGTCAGTCACCACCAATAAAGATCCCATTAAAGCTAGGCAAACTTTGGATCCCCCCCCCCCCCTTTCTCATTCCAACATTCATCACTTTAACTTGCTTACACGGAACAGTATTTCCCATTTTGAAACCTATTTACCCAATGTAGAAAGATCCTCCCCCTCACAACCTTTTTTATTTTCCCACCCTTATTAATGGAGACCCCCCTCTTGTGTATCTTGTTTGTGTGATAGCTGCATACTTATTCCGACTCAGTTTCCTGTTTTTTAAAAATCAGCTGACAATCCACAAGAGCAACTGTCCTCATATCCCGTGACAGCTATGTCTGCTGAGAAGCTTTTGGCGAGAGACTTTGCCAAAAGCTTTTGAAAGTCCAGCGTATACTATCTTTGAGTCATTCTTGTTTATATGCTTGTTGACACCATCAAAAAACCAGAAGGTTAGTGGGACAAGAGTTACCTTTGGCTCCTTTTCAACAAGGCTTATTCTTATATATTTTCTCTTTAATAACATTTTCAATCACTTCCCCCAGAACAGATATTAAGGTAACTGGTCTATAATTTCCTTTATTGCCCCTGATCCCCTTTAATGGGGTTACACTGGCTGTTTTCTGGTCCTTGGGAAAGGACACCAATGTTAAAAAGCATTTGCCTACTTTTCGCAAAAACAATTAACCATTTCATATTCTAGTTTTTAAAAGCTCTGGGTAACATCACCTGGATATGGGGATTTATTTATTTATAGTTTGTTAACCTGGCTTTTAACTACATCTGTCATAACCTCGACTTGTCTCACTTCACCTGAGCCTCCTTCTGACAAAGCCAGCTCAAGCACACACATCTGTCCTATTTCTTCAACACTGAAGGCAGAAGCAAAGAATTCACTCAGTTTTTCTGCTGTTTTCTTATTCCCCTTTAAACACACTTTTAATTACTCCACCATCCAATGGCCCCTTGCTAGCTTCTTATTCAAAATATATTAAAAGATTTTGTAATTTGCCTGACTTTTTGCCATGTGCTCCTCCAGATCATTTTTGCATCTTTTATCAACTACTTATATGTTTTTTGCCAGTGTTTGTTACTTTTTGTTCCCTGTCTTTGAGCAAACCTTTCATTTTTTGAAGGAAGGTTTCTTGCCCATGACCCTGCCTCTTCCCGTCTGGACCACAAACTGAACTGAACCAAATTGATGGTTCCTTTCTTGATCTGAGGTCTACATCCTAGCTAAAATTCTATTATTATAGTTTTGAATACTCTCCTAGATAGCGGAGAGAACCACTTTACTTTATTTCAACTTTCTCTGAACCTGTCCCTTCACTTTTTGGAGATTTGCTCTTCTGAAATTGAATGTGACCATTTTGGACATACTTGCAAGCTGAAGGTTATAACATTATGATCATTATTGCCCATTGGTTCCTTGGACAAGATTCTGGGTACCACTAAATCTACTAAGATTTAGTCCAGTATTGCCTTGATGTTTCCATGACTTGCTGTTCCAGATTGTTATCATTTAGAGTGCCTAGAAATTTGGTCTCTTTCTCATGTCCAAATATGTATTTTCCCACTCTGTGAGTATGATTGTATTCACTCATTTCTATTGTATTTTCTCATATATCTCTCTAATCTTGTTTTGCATCTGTAGGTCATCTTTAACTATTTGGGCAGGAGAGCAACAACCAATCCCTAGGACTAATATGCTGTTATCAATTGTTATGGACATCCCATAGCGATTCAGTGGAATTGTTGGTCCATTTGTAAGATCTCTCTGATATACAGGGCAACGCCAGTTTATCTACTGCACACTTCGACAATGCTGCCTGCGAATATTCAGGATTGACATTTAAAGTAGCTAGAAAACACTCTAAGTGGGAAATGCATTTCCATACTCATGACTCACATAATCCAAATTGTAATCAGACTGGGAGTGCAGGGGCCAGAGGAGAACAAAGGGCAAAACCACACGGCCTCCTTGTGTGGATACAGCCCAATTTGAGCACCAAGTCAAGAAACGCCATTTCCCAGCTGGAGCTTGCTTTCTTTTTTTCATTCTCAGTGGACCTTATAATTGTTGGACAAGATATGAATCAAACTTTGCATGCTTTTTTGGGTTGTATCACCTCACTACCTAAATTATACTCTCAGACACAAAATAGTTTGCTAGGTGATCGATCTTGGGGAAACAATGAACTCTGTTCCCCAGATTAATGGACATTTCTCCTTCCCTCCTGAGAAGCCCCACTTTCTTCTTAATAGGAGAGTGTGCCTGATAAAACTGACAAGAAATCCAGTGGGTGCAGGTATGTGGTGAAGAAGGAGTTAGGCTAGGAAGACTGTAGAAAATAACATGGAGAAAAGCATCCAAACCAAGGTCATAGGCAAACAAACTCAGCAGTAGTCCCAGGACAACACAAAGGAATTTTAAGTCAATCAGAGTAATCCAGATCTAAAACAAAAAACAAAAAACAAGCAAAAACAGTTTTACGGAAGATCTGTATGGATGTGAGATTTTTACATTAGATCAACTAGTGATGATAGCAATGAGTTTTCATCATTTTTTATGTGACAAGATAAATACCATTTGTCAGTTGCCACCCACTGGCAGTATTTACAATTACAACATGCATTTGGATCAATGGCATTTCCTGCCTCAGAAACATCTAAGTTATTAGATGGGATCATTAAATCCTATAAGACCAAAAAACCCACAATTAGTCTTTATGAACATATGTTATCAATAAATTGATATGCAAACTTTAGAGATTGAATGGAATAAGGAACTGGAGACCCACATTTTGCCTAAACAGTAGGAAAATGTCTAAACCTCAATTATAAAAACCTAATTAGATCTTAGATTATGACTTATATAACAAAAAATATTTTAGACTTATTGGACCTCATTGCATTTGTATAGAAAACAAATGAATATATCACTGTATTTTTGGATATACAACCAGAATAACACTTCATTAAAACATGTTTTTGCAATATCCTAAAATTATTACATTCTGGGAAGATGAAATTACATACATTAATTTGATTTTGAAACAATGTTTAATATTTTCAGATGTACCCATTCTTTTGAACTATATACCTACTACATGGAAATTGACAGATGGACAAAAGATATGGATTATCTGTGCCTTTATTATTGCCAAGAGATTTGTTCTTCAACATTGGAAAGACAGCTCAATGGCCCCAATTACCCAGTGGCTTGAAGAACTGATGTTACTTGCATTCTACAACTGAGTTGCCTATAGGCATAGATTATGCCGGGATGATTTCAATGTATAATTACATTGATTACAATGTATAATTACAAGATAAGTATGTTGATCTTTTATTGAAATTTAGGTTAAAAAATCATATATAGGGTGTACCAAAAATCAGGTCCCATAGACAGTTTATTATATAAATTACATTAAATGTTCAAATTGGTTGCCATTTTTTTCTAAACCCTTCCTTACTCATTTGATGCATGACTTTTCAACATTCTAAGTGCAGTAACATTTTCTCTGAAAAAAAATTAATAAAAATATTATGATTGGCCTATGGGGCCTGACTTTTGATCCACCATTTATATTTATATTTCTATGAGAAACCCTTATATTTTGCTGTACTTGCATTTTCTCCTTCTTCCTCCCTCCCTCCCTCCCTCCCTCCCACTTAGGTTTCATGATATGATCTTGATCATATATCCATTTTCAAGGAGAGTTGCTTTAAACTCTTGAACTTCATTGACAGGGAACCGTAGGAATTGTAGAATGAAATTAAAGAAGTTGTTAAGTAAAATGTGAAAATAGACTGCCAAAGACCAAGAAACAGAAAAAAATCAAACTGGATGTCAGAAACAAATGATGAAACTTGCCAAAAAGAGAAAAGAAACCAGGCAGAGAAAGACAAAGACCTCAAGAAGGAACTGAACAAAGAGTTTTAGAGAGCTACTACAACGGACAAGAAGCAATATTACAATGATGTCTGTAGAGACATTGAAGATGGAAACAGAGAAAACAAAGGACAATCTTTCAAAAGATCTCCCAACTCAAAAGGAGGTTACAACTTCTAATTGATGTGCTAAAGGATGCCAATGGGTATATAGTAACAGATTCAAGGAAGATCAAAAACAGATGGAAAGAATATACTGAAATTCTGTACAGTAGAGATGTTGACATCCAAGATACTTTCAAAGATTACAAGAATGCATTGAAGTAGGAGATAACATTAGATCAGCACTCTAGTCATTACCAAGTCATGGGAATTGATGGAGTAGCTACAGAAATATGGTAAACAACAAAGGAAAAATCAGCCAAAGCTCCAGCCAAGCTATGCCAGCAAATCTGGAGAACAGCACAGTGGCCAACAGATCAGAAGAGGTCAGTCTACATAAACATGCCAAAGAAAGGAGATTTACTACAGCAGAGTGTGCTAACTATTGTATGAGAGCTTGAATTTCATATAGTAACAAAATAATGCTTAGGATCATCCAATGCAGATTAGAGCTCTACATGGAAAGGGAGAGGCCAGATGCTCAAGCTTATTTTTAAAAAGGCTGAGGAACAAGAGACATTATTGCCGGGTAACTGAGAAAGCC
Organism: Liasis olivaceus; assembly: GCA_030867105.1. Lineage (NCBI taxonomy): Eukaryota > Metazoa > Chordata > Lepidosauria > Squamata > Pythonidae > Liasis > Liasis olivaceus. The sequence goes on from CM061351.1 coordinate 67,650,419, forward strand.
CAAAAATACTAAAAAGAAGTCACTATGTTCTACACTGACTGTAGAAAGGCCTTTGATTATGTTGACTATGTCAAGTTGTGGAATGTCCTTGGGAAAATGAAATCCCAGAACATCTTGTTGTCCTCATGGGAAACCCATACTCAGGGCAGGAAATAGTAAAGAGACTGCCAGACAAAATATGGTGAAACAGACTGACTCCATGTCAGCAAGTGAGTGGAACAAGGCTGTATGCTCTCTCCATATTTATGCAACCTACGTACCGTATTTTTCCAACTATAAGACGATACTTTTTTCTAAAATCCTTACGCTAAAAATTGAAGGGCGTCTTATTCAAGGAAGTCAGCCGAGGAGAGAACCGCGCCTGCAAACAGGCTTCCTCCAATCACGAGCCTCCAATCACGAGTGAAACTGCCCATACTGTCTCTGCAAACAGACTTCCTCCAATCACGAGCCTGATGTAACTGACGTCAGCTGATGCTGACCAAACCAATTAGAGGAAGTCTGTCTGCAGAGACAAGCTATCAGCAGTTTCACTCGTGATTGAATGTAATCAGTTTTGCAAAACAGCATGGAAATAGAGCTGCAGAGAGACGGTTTGGACCTCCTCCCACCGAGTGTATCAGGTAAATGTTACCTAATTACTAAATAAAAATGTGTTCTGCACTATCTTTAAAATATTGATTTCTTAATTTTGGGTTGGAAAAGTGGGGGTCGTCTTGTACATGGGGGCATCTTATTGATGGAAAAATACGGTATATGCTGAATACATATCGAGGGAAGCTATCTATCAATTAATCTTTTTTACAGTCATACACCAGCCTAGGAGGGTTGGATGAGGTCATTAAAAAAAACGTGAAAGTAAAAAGTTACATAAAGTAAAAAGCTGAATATAGTCCATATATAGCTATTCATTATATGAAACTACTCACTCTCTATACGCACACCCACACACATATATATACATACATATACATACATACACACACACATACACACAAGACATAAGAAGTACAAAATATATAAAAAGTCAAAAAGGTGGGGTGGGTGCATTAGAAGAGTGTTGGGGAGTATATAGTATTTATCAATAAATATTGTATCTATTAGGTTATACAGTACCCTAATATAGCAAAGTAGGTGCACACTGAATCTGATCTACAATGTTGAGCTCCAAATACAAGCCAGAAATATCATCCAACAAAATTTGAGTGCTGCCACACAGAATGTGGCAAAGTTGTATATTGTAGCAGAGTTAGAATCTGAAAGCAACAGGGTGGTGTAAATTTGTCCTGTGCACCCTGGGTATTTATGTAGTAGTGGTAAGATTAAACTAGTGCAAATGTTGCTATAGTACGAGCACTGGAGAAGCACATGCTCTGCAAGATTGGGAAGTGACTGCTGTCAAATTTGGGAGTAACTGCTACAATCTTAACCCATGGGAGTACGTTCCTGGGCATAATTATATAGTCAAAAACATTCTGGGGCCAGATAAGTACCATAGGTGAATTCAGCTGGCTGGCCAGTTTCAAGGGTACCATTTAGAATGTGAAAGTTCAGTCTGAAGGTTGCTTAGGCCAAGCAGAAGCCCACAAAGTTTGATTTCTCATCTTCTGAAATATGGGTGAGGAGGAATCCATCAGCCTCAGGTTTGGGAGGAGGCATCTGTGCTGTGTATATAAAGTGTGGTTATTGGGGCTCAAGCTAGCACTGAAGTCCTCTCCCAGGACTTCAAGTGCATTTGGATTCAACAGTTTCCAATTCAATCCACAAGTCTGTGATCTGGGGTTTCTGCCTCATTGGAGGTAGGTAAGCATTAATTACCAACAGGGCACAGTGGCTGAATTGGATTAACACTGCCATGGCACATGGTTTGAGTGCAAGGATAGACCTTGATGTGACACATAAGGTGTTGGAAACCAGGACACTCAGACCACCTTTGGCTCTTCCATGCTTTGTCCCTAGTTCAGCCCCAATTGAAAATGATTGGAAAACTGAGTAGCAGTTCACTGGCAGTCCGTGTGTCCTTTATCACTATGACATCATGGTTAGAGAGGAATTCAGTGAGGCAAGGATTCCTGGTGATGCAAACTATCCAGCCACATTCCAGGTTAGAAGGGTGACCTTATGCTGGTCACTTGGATGTCAAGCAGTTGTGCTGTGAACCCAGGGTTGGGCAGGTAATCTTTGCAGAGGCAGTAGCTTCACCTTAACCAATGAGTGAGGTGGCTGTATGTAACTCTTGCTGTGGGGGGAAGGGAAAATACCGTCAAATTCCTGCTTTCCCCATCAGGTTTTTCTTTTCCTCAGAAGACATCAGAGGAGCTTGTAGTTCAGGCCAGGAAGTTGTCAGGCCCAGCCTATGAACAACAAAGAAACAGTCCAGTTGAGTTAAGTTCCTTTATTTGCTTAAACCAGATAGACAGAATCTTGCCAGACTAAATCTATACTACTGCAACTAATGGATATACCCTGGGAGGTTCTAGGGAGTGGCTATCCTGAACCTCTTTCGCCTCCCACACTCCTCCTGCAGACTTTGTTGTCTTTTGTCTCCTTTCCCTTCCCAGAATGCACCCCCTCCTTCCTGATAGCCTTGCTCTCTGTTGCTATCCACCACATCACCCTCCTCTTCGCAGATACATGCCATCACAGAAGTTGGAAGAAACAGTGCAGAATGAGCAGTAAAATGGGGATCACTGGCAAGCAGAGATCCTATCTCTTTCGAAGAGGGATCCTCCTTTGGTTTGTCCAATGGAAGAAGAAATAAGGGGGACCATTCCTCCTGTGAGGCAAGCTCCATCAGGACCAGGAGAGGCCTCTGGGATGGGGAACCAGATGCAGATGTATCTCCAAGTTGGGTTGCTGTGAGGATAGAGCTTGTCTGGGATTTATTTTGCTTGCAGGTCAGTTTCTTTTGGGCATCTGCTATTTGGGATTGTATAGATTCCTTACATATTGCTGGTCTGGAACTCAGAGCTATCAGTATCAGTTTCACTGTCTATCTCTGTATTGGTGAGGAAGTCAGAGTAGTGTGTTAACAGCTTTCTGTGCATCCAAGTTAAGGGAAAGGCAATGATGTGAAGTTGTTTGGGAGGTGAGCAGCTCAATGAGGTAGGTACATTAAATGAGCGCTGGATTTCCACATCACTGTCACCACTGGGAGGGTCTGGGTCTAAGTAAGATGTTGAAATTGTCACTGGGCCCAGAATCATTACTGGGACTGGGCTGGATTCTTTTCTTGCTTCTGGATGGCATCTTTAGGCTGTAAGGACTGAGCCAGAGGAGCAGCTACTTTGTCATCATCTTGGCTTTTTCTTGAGGGAGGCTAGTTTGGAAGAAGATGAGCACAGTTTTAAAACTGGAGAAAGAGACTTCAGTAATCTGCATTACTCTGACAGCTGAAAATGCAAATGATCTGCAAGCTCTACTAATGAAAGTCAAGGAGCATAGTGAAAAAATGGAATTAAGATTAAATATAAAGACGACCAAACTAATGACAATAGGTCCAGCAATCAACCTTAGAATTGACAATGAAGATACTGAAGTGGTGGACTGCTTCTGCCTTCTAGGATTCCCTTGCAACAATAAAGGAACCAGCAGTCAAGAAATATGCCACAAGCTAGCACTTGGTAGAGTAGCTATGAAGGCTTTGGAAAAGATATTTAGATGTTGGGGTGTGTCTATACCTATAAAGATCAGAATCATGGAAGCAATGGTTTTCCCTGTAACATTCTATGAAAGGAAAAGTTTGACTTTGACAAAGCAGGTTAGAAAGAGTATTGCCTTTGAACTCTGGTGTTAGAGAAGACTCCTGAAAATACCATGGATAGCCAAGAAAACAAACAAATGGATCATCAAACAAATCAACCAAGGCATGAATGACTAGGTTTACATTATCATATTTTGGATACATTATTTGAAGTTCAAGCTCCCTTGAGAAGTCCATAATGCTGGCGAAGGTGGAAGGAAAGAAAAGAGGATGACCATCACTAGTGTGGTTTGACTCAATTACTGTTCTGTTTCAAGGTAGCAGTCACAGTTGCCAAGGAGTAGAAGCAGATAACAGTAGACAAGTTGCAAAAAAAGACTTATCAAAGTACCGTTTGTAGTCTGAGAAGCAAAAGAGTAGTCTAGTTACAATTCCAAAAGTCACAAAGACAAATCGAGTAGTCAGCCAGTCCAGAAGTCAGGAATTCAAGAACAGGATACACACAAGGCATGAGCTAGGTTTTCAAACAGTTGTTTTCCAATGGAGAGTGAAGGCAAAGCAAACTACATAAATCTTTCTGTTGGCAGCTGGCTGCAATTATTCAGACCTCACCCTTTGCCTTACCAGGAGTCTCCTTGATTGACGCTGCTCTGCTTGCCTCTGCGTGCATCTGGATCTGGGGCTTGGGGGTCATGCCTTGTCATCTGACTGCTCCAGCTGATCAGGAGATGCCTGTGGCTGATCAGCCTCAGATGCATCATGGCTTAATGATTCCTGAGGCTGACATTCCACAGACTCAGCTGGAGCAACATTGTCAGAATCAGATTCAAAGTCAGACTCTGAATTGTGGCTCATGAATTACAGTGGTAATGGATGTACCAATCAAGGATCTGAAGGCCCAGGTTGGGAACTCAACATCCAGGATAAAATCTATCTATATGATCATTAGGCATTGACATCAATTTGATGGCACATAATCAATCAATCAATCAATCAATCAATCAATCATCATCTATGAAATCCCACTTTCAGTTCTCATCTACAACCTACAGTAGATGACACCAATTCATGCTGACATCCATTTTAGTCCTTTCATTCATAATTAAACCTGCATATATTAATCAATTCAAGAAGATAGTGCCACCTTCATTCAGATTTTACATCCTTCCCCTTCTTAATTTCTCAGACACGCAACATAACTGATTTTCTTTCATTCAGTTCAGTCATTAACATTCATTAACTATTTAACATTTACCCCTCTTATATTCCAAGTCATAATATTCCATATGCCATTATCATTACCACATGGATTATAGATACTGATCTGAACTTCCCATCATGGGAAAGAAGAAGAAGATTGGGAAGAATGGGTAGCTATTGTTCATTCCCTTTGTGCTTGCCATGATTGTTAAATCATAGAATTGATTTAATGGAAGATCATCGAGTCCAGCTTTCTGCTCAGTTCACAAACAGCTGCAGAATGCTTAGAGGTTCCACATAGTCTTAGAAAGAAAGGAGATAGTTAGGTCCCAAGAGCTGTCACATTTCAATTGTCTTAAATGAAATCAAACATATAGCTACAAGTTTCTTCCATGCCATTCTATAAATCTAGTGGCCCACAATGTAAATCAGGGACCAAATATATTTCCTTCCCTAATTTTTTATTTGGTTTGGTTTAGCATTCCATGCAGAAAGCTGTCAATGTACAACTTCATTGTAATGCTTGACTTCACTCTAGGAATGTGAAGGTGCAAATGGCAATCATGTGACCACAGGACACTGCAACTCTCATAAATGCGCACTGGTTGCCAAGCACCTGAATCATGATCACATGACCGTGGGGACCTGCAACAGCCGCAACTTTGAGGACCAGTCATAAGTCTCATTTTTCAATGTTGTCATAACTTGCAATGGTTGCTGAATGAGTGGTTGGTAAGTGAGGACTACCTGTATTTTAGATGCTCAGAGTTCAGTTTCAGAAATCCCTGCTCTACATTGTGAAAAAGTCAAACAGAAGAAATCAGAAAATATGGTGAGAAATGACAGCTAGAGAGTTCTCACAGGCATGGTGAAAGCCAAACTGGTGAAACCAGTTCCCAAGGAAAATTACCTCTTAAGTCATTCATAATTCCTGGTATTTCATTTCACCAGTGCTGTCATCACTCTTCCACTAGCCTCTCTTATATAATACATATGGTTGTTGCTATTTTAAAATTTTAGTTGTGAGGTTGATCACATTAACAATCTACATATCAAAGTTCTGACTAAATACTTCAATTAATCTGCAGGAGGGCATTCTTCACAGTTGCACTCATCACATCTTGATGGTAAAGTCCCTAACCCTCATTCCATTGCAGGGATCTTCTTCAGAATCTCAGGAGCTGCAAACAATACAAATATGCACTGTAACACATGTAGTGTGTGAAAACTGAATGATTATGGGCTGGCCTTGGCTATGTTCTCCTTATCTGTGTTGTTTTTTAATTTGTTTTTGCTGTTCTGGTTTCTCATCCTATATTAGCCGCCCAGGGTTGCAATCTGCCAGTTGGTAAACATCCATTAAATAAACAAAGGAACAAACATACAAATTTTCGCATGCTGGTGTCTTTTTAGGGGGATCAGGGAGGAGAGTTGTGAGTGTAACTGTCTCCAAGAGAATTTGAGTCTTTTTTCAAGTGGCATTTAAGAATAGGTTCCTTGTCTATGTTTTTTTAAAAAAATCTTGATGCCCTCAAAATAATTACTTTAATCTCAGTTTAAATTATTGCAGCTACATATCTGAATAATCTACTAGATATTAATGTTCCATTTCCTATGACTAGAGAAGGCCAACATAATGCCAGTGCACTGTTGCGTATCTACACCCCATTTTCTAAACAGTGAGAAATTTCAGGATTACAATGTTTGTCCAGGCTTCAGTTTTCTTTACAGTAGTCACTGTTGATCAGTTCACATTTATAAATGTTTCCATTTATCTCCTAACGTACAACAAGATGCAGGCTCACATCATTAGCTCCAATTCCAATGTTTCTCCGTTAAGTCTAAGCAGGTATTATTTAGATCCGATACTTGTTTGCTTTAGTCAGATCCCAGCTGAAGTACTGTGTCTAGATCTAGGCAACACATTTCAAAAACAATAGTGACAAATTGAAGCAAATTCAGGCTATCAAGAAGGTTAAGATTTTGGAAACTAATCCCTTGGTTTGGTTTCCATAACCAAACTGTAACGAACTGCCACTTGTTGATCTTAAAACCAGTAACTTTCCTTGCAACCAATATTGATTCAAAAGATGTGATGGCAGTCTTCAAATATCTGAAAGTCTGTCATACAGAAGTGGGAGTGGACTTCCCTCTATTGCCTCAGAGGGCAGGACTAGAACAAGTGGATTAAAATTACAAGGAAGGAACTTCAGACAAGACATCAGGGGAACTTCTTGACTGTATAATCTGCCAGCCAGTGGAACTGGTTGCCTCATGAATGGTGAGTTCTTTAAACTAGAGATGCTGTAGTGGATCCTGCATTGAGCAGGGGATTAGATTAAACCAGTGTTTCTCTGGTTTAAGGTCTTTAAGACCTGTGGACTTTCCAGTGCTGGCTGGAGAATTCTGGGAGATGAAGTCCATAGGTCTTAAAGTTGCCGAGGTTGAGAAACACTGGACTAGACAACCTCTAGTTGTCTCCCAATTCTACAGTTTTATTATTCCTGAATGTATTATATCAAGATGATGGGAAGATCAATCCTATTTGAAATATTAGTAATTCATGGCCAAGGGCATCCTCAGCCATGGTCACTGCATTCAAAATGCGGGCACAACCAGGCAATCAAAGCCTGCCTCTTTTTAACATGCATCACACCCACTGCATGCCTGTAAAAAGGGGTTGGGTTTCACTTGCCCAGTTGTGTCTGCCATTTTGAACAGTGACTATGTTGCAGATGACTCTCGTCATGGCTCTCCAATGATTGTGTGTGTGATTTTTTGTTGTTGTTGTTGTTGAAATAATTAAGCTTTTAAACAGATATGCTGGTATGTTCTGATTATTAACTGCTTTGATATTTTTAATTCGAAAGGCTCACACAGTGAATAATGGTCAGATCTGGTTGTTGCCTACTTTAGATAACACCCTGGAGACTAAGTAACACCAGCATTCCCCTCCCTGCAAGATGCAAATTCTACAGGTTCACCCACATGGCCACAGCAACCTGTTTTCTTCCCACCCTGAGATGGAAGGAAGATATCTCAGTATAAACAGCACTGCCCCCTTGGCCTACTTTTCACTGTGTCTCAGCAAGGAGGCTGGTAGCATTGTTGTCTACCCAGAAAATGGTGCAGGTTACTCTCAAGGCAGGGATGGGTTCTCTCCAGGACTGGCAGCCATGCTTACCCCCTTGGAATGGAAGGAAAGTAGGTTGGTTCAAAAAGCGCTGTTCCCACAGTCTCTCCTTGCCATACAGCCAGGTGGTGCTGCTTCCTGGACACGGTGATGCCCTTCCCATTTCAGGTTGCTCAGTTTCATCCCCTCCTCCCTGCTTGATTTGTTCCATGTAATAAAAGAAGTGCTTTCTGTTGCACCCTGTTCTCCCCTCACTCCCACATGCTTTCTGCTAGATAGTCATGTTTTTGTTGCTCAGTTGCTTGTGGCTTTGTGAGCTGATGGACATCATTTTGCCAGGACCGCTTCATTGTGTTCATTCATAAATCTCATGTTTGCCATCAGTGATAGTCACCTTGCCTTTTGTTGCTCCACTTCTCAGTTGCCTTCAATCTTGCAAGCATTGGGATCTTCTTCAGTGACTCATTTTGCATTACATGCCCAAAGTATTTAAGCTTTAGCTTCATTCTTAGTGCTTCTAGTAAGTATGATTTTACTTAATCTAGCACTGAATGATTTCTTCTTCTTGCCATCCAAGATATTCTCAACAATTTTCTCCAGCAGAATTCAGACTGTTTTTTTTTCTTTGTTCAGCCTTTCTGATGATCTGACTTTCTCAACCATATGCTACAACTGGAAAACCCATCGCCTTGAGAATATAGACTTTGGTTGTCAGTTTTATGTTTCTGCACTTTAATATTTTTTCTAGATTTGTTACAGTCTTTCTCCCAAATATCAAACGTCTCTTTATTTCATGGCTATAGTCATCATCCTCATGAACTTTTGCTTCAACCTCTTTTCTGTCTATTTGCGCTGAGTTGCCATTGCCTGTTAATATAGGCTTTTTCTGAGGCCTTTTTTAAAATACTGAGCAGCGATAGTAGCAATAAATGGTCAATCACTCATGTTCTTTCTTCATTCTCATTGCCAGTGCTGACATGACTAAACTATTTGTATTTGCTCTGCACCTGTTATTTGAATAAGGAGGTGTGAATTTTGTCCTAAATATCAGTATTGTTAGTCTGTTTGCTCCTGCATTCCTCCTGCACGTTCCAATATTAGTTCTATGCAGAAGGCCTTTTCTTCTAACCAGCAAACATTTGTATTTTCAGGGGCTTAACTTTTAAAGCTCTATATAATGGTATTCTCTCTTAATTTCAAATTAGATCATACGACCATGGAGGAATCAAGGAGCTAACTGAAAAGGGAAAAATATATCCCTCTGCAGTATATTCTACATAGTTTCATGCTTTTATTTTTGTTACTTTTCTTTACTCCTAAATGAGTAAATGTAACCATATTACAAGGAGGAAAGCTGTCATGTCCTTCAAGAGAGAAATCTCTCGCAATTTGTGTAGACAAAAAGATAAACAGTTGGAAGACTATTTGCAATTTTAAAAAAGCTGTATTAGAAACAGCAGTCAAGACTGAAGAAAATGGCAAGATGACGGAACTCAATGTTTATGTAGAACGATGCTTACCATTCATTATATTAAAAATAAGAAAGAGGAAATTCCAGTGAATTGCTTCAGTTGGGTTAGTGTTAAGTAAATGCCAGTTCAGGGCAATAATCAAGTGTTTCCCTAGCAATAATAAACACGAGTCTGGGAAAGAACTTAATTATAGAGTAAGAGGTCAGTGAATGTGTTTGGTTGATCCTGCCCTACAAGTAGGATGGGAAAATTCCCTTATGAATAACTGGTTTTGTAATAATTTCACATCTCTTTGTTTTGCACAATGGAATATTTACAAAACACAAAAACCTCTTGCAATTAGCATATAGCAAAGGAGATCCACCCTTCAGAGTAAGCTCAAAGACTGGAGTCAGAAAGCTGGAAACGGATACCCTTTAATGGCAGTAAAGCAAAAATCTACTCCAGAAATTACCTCAACATTGCTTGAAGGCTAACATCCCTCTGAGAACGTATGGGCCATATAATATCCTGCAAACATGAACTGACAAGTGGTGTATTACTCGCCCAAACCCATCAACTAGAACTCTTGACGCTACAGTAATGTGTTGCATTTCCTAAAATTCAGACAACATCCTCCCTTGAATAATATGCAGTGATATCACAAAAGCATGTAGGAACACACTACATTCTGCCCAGTGTCTTTTCTCTTGTCCTTCTTTAGACTGCAAAGAAGCTGCATGAATCATCAATGAGAAAACTCCACTTTATTGTTCTGTGTCATTTTGTGGTTTTGCAGCTAGGAAACAATGGTTGCAAGCGACTCATAAACATTTTGCACAGAAGAAAGTCCTGCTGAATTTAACAGGGCTCAAATTCCTGAAAGTCCAATACAACTGAAAAGTACCATGCTGTTCAATGGGGCTTTCTTCCACGAGATTAGATCTACAATGTTGCAGTCACACTCAAGTAAAGCTGAAATGTTGTATTTCATTAGGGAATGTCCCTGAAATCATTCTGTGATTGCTTGGAGGGCTTTCCCAAGAGGTTGAGATCAATTCCTACTCACCCCCTCCAGACACTATGCAGAGACCTCCAGAGCAAAATTTTAGGCCAACGCTGGAGTGCTACCACTAGATATGGTGCCTGGATGAGTTAGGGGAGGCCTCTGGTTTGCTGGATACCCAGCCTTCCCAGGCTCAGGCCCCCAATACAAGGCTTCCAAACAGGGCATTTATCATGCAATCACCATGCTTCAACCTTGGGATTTCTCAGGGAGCCAGACAGGGTCATCTTCCATTACCATGGTCTATTTTCTTAAAACTAGTCCTACATTTTTGTTTGCACAAAAATACATTTATACACACGCACGCACACACACACACACACATCCATCCATTACAAAAGAAAAGACATCTGAGTACAGAGATTGGAAGCTATCCGACTGTAAACTTCACTTCAAATTAAAAAAAAAATGAAAATGAAATTGAAGGCTGAGGAAGGGAAGCCCAGGGCAAAGAATACTCCTGCCTCCCTTTCTCTCTGCCAGTGTAACTTGGCAGGTATTTGGATTCTTTAGGACCTCTGATCTTGGAGCTCTCAGCCACAGCCAACAGGAGTGTTTTCTTAATTTAATAGGGACATTACCCAACTCCAGCTTCTGATATTGCAAGAGGGGGATATTGCAAGAAACCCTGCCCCCGAATTAAGTAAATATAAAGTTTTCTTTTGGCTGAGTTATTTCATGCATATGTCCATGTAGGTTTTTTTTTTCTTGGCAGCAATACAGAGGTGGATTATTTGTCTCTGTAATAAAACACTTCCATCCTGTCTTTCCTTTAAGAATCTTTCAAGATGGCTTACAAATTGAGCTAAGAGGTTAAGACATCTGCAGACCAGCAGATTTCACAGCAGGTAAAAGATGCAGTCCAGAGGATCCATTGGCAGTATCTAAACTTGGCATTTAGAAAGTCTGGCTAAATAAAGACTAGGTTCCCACAATACACTAGACCAGGCTAAAATAGAGTTGAATAGTTTGTGATTCAGTGTGTTGTGAGAACCCAGCTATTGTTCTGGCACATTGTGTGAACCAGGCCATTAGGCCAAGCCATAATATGGCTTATTTGTTCAGACATAGCATAGCATGTTAAGTGAATATAGCAATTGTGTGTTCTTAACCCAGGTTGGGGTTTAGCCTGTCATCTAAACCCAGTCAGAAAAAGCTGAGAGAGAACTATAAGGTACTATAAGTTAAACATGTTCTTTCTTCCACTGTTTGCAAGGATGGAAACACCCAGCAAAGAGCCTCAGATTATGATGTGAATAATCTACTTTGTTGCTTAGGTTCAAGTGGAAGAGATGATCAATCTCCCTAGGATAAAGCCCACAATTTGAACTCAATTCAAATTGAGTTCTCAATTCAGAAAAGAGCCTGAATCCAGTGAAGCTTTTCTGTTTTTGTGGTAAATTTGATCATCCTAGCCAATAATGGTTTTTTGTTTTGTTTTTGGTGCCTTTGAGTCAGTGTTGACTCCTGGCAACTGCCTGGACTAATCCCTGCAGTTTTCTTGGCAAGATTTCAGAAATGGCTTGCCATTGCCAGCTTCCTGGGGCTGAGAGAGAGTGACTGGCCAAAGGTCACCCAGCTGGCTTTGTGCTAAAAGCGGGACTAGAACTCACAGTCTCCCACCTGGTGCCTTAACCACACTACACCAAACTGGCTTTCTGTAAACCAATAAGTAGCAGTTGTATTTCAAACTAAGTCTTCTGAAGCCACTCCAGATATAATGCATTGAAATAGTCTTACCTGGATATCACTCAGGCATATTTACCAGTGACCAGCTAAATGGGCCCAGAATGAGGGATGGCAATTCCTACATAGCATCACAAGATTAAAGGTGCTTAATAGTACAAATGCCACCAACTGGACATCAAGAAAGAGCTGGCTCTGACATCATTATGTCACACCCACTAACACCTATCTACATGAATGTAATGTTTTAAAGCACCCAGATGGCTACAGAATAGTTTGAACACTCCTCTCCCATGTTAAATGAACTGCCTTCACATCAGGACCAACTCTGGGGTGTGGTCAAAAAAGTCAAGATGCTATCCATAACTGCATGATTAAAGCCCCATCTCCTTTTAATGTGCATCATATGTACAAATTTTCATCACACAGCTGTTTATTCTTTTGACCTTCCCAGTAGATACCCGATTCCTGTCTTCGCTAGACTAAACTTCAACTTAATGGCCCTTACCTAGCTACTAACAAATTTAAACACTTATTCAGAATAGCCATCAAAGCTTCATAAGAATTAATTGTTTATTGTAAAATAAACAATAGGGCTGGATACCGGCATATACAGAGGGCACCTTGCATTAAATCTTCATCTGCTTTGACTCAGATATAAAAATCAAGCATCCAAATAAGAGCAGAAATTCTTGATTTTGGTATCCCTGATCTTTTCTGTAGATGCCTAGGAAGTTTTAAGTTAATGTAAAGGGCTGCATTCTTGTTATCTTCTTCCCAATACAGAGTAACCATCAAGTGATCAATTTATGTGCCATCAAGTCGTTTTTGACTCCTAGCAACCACATAGATTTTCTCCATGATGATCTATCCCTAACCTGTTCTTTCAAGTCTCCCAACAGTGCACTCATTGCTACTGTAACTGAATCCATCCACCTTGCTGCTGGTTGTCCTCTTCCTCTCTTTCCTTCCACCTTTCCCAGCGTTAGAGCCTTTTCCAGAGAGCTGGATCTCTGCATAATGTGTCCGAAGTAGGATAATTTGAGCCTGGTCATTTGTGCCGCAAGTGAGAACTCCGGATTGATTTATTCAATAATCCATTTTGTTTGTTTTCTTGGCTGTCCACAGGATTCTCAGGAGTCTTCTCCAACACCAAAATTCATAGGCGTCAATGCCCTTCTTATCCTGTGACTGGAAACTCCTTATGGACTTCTTGCTAAAAAAAAGAAAAAAATGAACTTGTGATTTATGGGTTTGATGATTAGAAAGGGGCAGACTATGGAAGGAAGGAAACTATGTTGTAAACTTAGAAAGAGAGGGTAAAATATAGAAGTCAGTACTTGTAACTGCTATTAAGAAAATCAGAAGCTGCTTCTTTATAATTTTTCCTTTCCTTTCTTTTCTCTATTTCTTTCTTTGTACTTTTTTCCCACTTACTCATTACTTTTCTTTACTTTCCCCTTTTCTTTGGTATGGTTTTTAATTCTTTCAAAAATTTCTTTCATAAAAACTATATATTAAAAAAAATACTTTTCCTATCCTGCTTCTTTAAACCATCAAGTAACCACATTTTCAATACCAAATTTAGGCTAGAGCCAGAAAAACAAATATTTACAAGTAGCTCCTACCTGAAACAGTATGTTGGGCCCAGGACAGGATTTTAATGGTGGCCTTCAGATAGATAGCCAGAACCATCCTCCTCTCTGAATGTTTCCAGGTGGAGAGCTACTGCTGCTACCAATTAAAAACCATAAAGCAGATATTCCATCTTTCCCCACTTAACAAATTTTTTATGGAAAGAAAAAAAAATGATGGAAAGAGTAGGTTACCAGTAAAAAGCATTAACATTTAATCCTCCCCCAGAAGCTGTGAGTGATGCAGGATGGTTGTACAATAGAAGTTTTAACTGGCAGAACCTATAAACCAGAGACACTTCTGCAGGGATATGAACCCAGAATTTCTTTCCCAGCAGACACAAGAGTTATGGCTACAAGCCAATGCCTATCTCTGAATTTCCCGACAATGCCCTTTATTTGGCTTTTTACGCATAGCTTATGCTGGGGTTTGTGTGTGTGTGTGTTTTACTATTTATAGTAAAATAGTTTCTTATTCCATACATTATTTATATTCCTTTCAGGTTCTTTGCAAGCAACAAGGAGGGAAGTATGCTCAATAAATAACAAAACAAAGACGCTATCAACTGGTTTTATAGTCTTTCATTCCTAAGGTGGGGAGGTGAGAGAGAGGTTTTCCTGTCTGTCTTCTATAATTCTGTCTATTGCTTCCTAGACAATGCCAATGTTGGTTGTTAATTCTCTCCAAGGTTTGCTCTCTCAAAGGCCAATGCATGGGGTGGGTGCAATTTAAGCATACCTGTCACTTTGGAATGCATTTCCTTCTGTTTTGAGTAGGGATGCTTCATTGATACAAATAGAAGAAATGTTCTTCTGATCATACTACAATGTCTTAGACGGTGCCACTCTGGCAGCAATCAGTACATTCTTTTCCAGGTATGCTAGATGCGACAAAAGGTTATTGGCAAGGTTACCAGCGAATTAGACCTCCCTTCACATGACAAACATAGAACATTCCACAAATGGCTCTTTTCAGGCCATTGATTTCTCAAGTCGATTTAGCGCGCACATTAAAGAAATCCTTTCCACCATCTTAATGTAAGAGCTGGAGTCAAACCTGGTGATATCATTCCTTGAAATGGTTGACTGGTTTTTATGACTGATAACAATGCTTAAATTAAAATTATTCTTTCTACTGAAACATCAGGCTTTGGGTCATAGGCCAACTAAAGGCAGCTATAAAGTCTATTGAGATATCTGAGCTTTACAGTTCATTGCGAAGATTAAGACCCTCATGGAAAAGATAGCTGGATCAGGCAGTTTCTTCAACAGATCCTACATATTTCTAACTTGTCATCTTCAGAGTAGAATTCTAAACCTCTTCCTTGAGTAATCCAAAGCCTAGACTAGTGCTTCTCAACCTTGGCAACTTGAAGACATGTGGACCAACTCCCAGAATTCCCCAGCCAGCATGGGAGTTGAAGTCCACACATATTCAAGTTGCCAAGGTTGAGAAACACTGGCCTAGACACTAAGCCTGAGTTTAGCTATAAGAATTGCTAGTATTAATTCCCTGGAAGGACCAATGAACAGGTCACTTTGGAAAGTTTATTAAGACTGTAAGAAATTTTCCACATACACGCAGAGTCACACACTCTTCAGATCACAGAAGTCCCTGGAGAGAGGGACTGATTGCTGAACCATTTACAGTTATGGGACAGATCAGATTTCCTCAGCTTACAACATCCAAATATGATGTTGACTTTAGGGATGAGGCCAGTCATCCACTGCAATCCTACCTCATGAGCCTGTATGTACAAGTTTAAATCTCTTAGGTCTCTGTTCTGCATTAAATACCACTAAAATCTAAAACTGGATAGTGCAGCTACACAGGACCTGACAAAAAAGCATTCCATGGAGGCTTATATTTTAAGGGTGAGGAATTACAGCTTGAAATGATTAGTAGAGCTCAGCTATGAAAAACATTCAAAGATAGGTTGTAAATCACCCCCAAATTCAACCAAATCCTATATAAGTCCTATATAAGTCGTTTTTGTTATACAGTATATAGTTTTTGTCTTCTTCCCCATTTTCCCACTATTGGTTTTTCCCCTCTTTATTAAATAAATAAAGCAAAAAAAAAAGTCATTTTCATGTAGGTAATAACATGAAGATACTTTATTTAGGTGAATGGCCTCATTTTAGTTAAACTAGCACTCAAGAATTGGGCTCAGCAGGCCTGAAAGAACAGCACTGAACTAATATAAAGTTTAAGTAGCAAGTTATTCATTGAACAAGGCAGTTCTTCTCTGAAGAAGTGAGGGAGAATTACCTCATACTACAGTATTGAGAGACTTCTGTTTTCCCAATCCTAAGCAATTGCCATAAACAACATCTCTAGGTATAGTGGTCTGTAATGTTAAACTGTAACATGGGTTGCTTCTTTCTGGCTTAGTGTGAAGTTTGAGTCCATTCACTAAAGCTTAATGTCCAAATCTAGACCACCATGAAACCTGGCCAAGCATTATATGCAGCACCAGCCTCAGACTGAAATCAGTGGGACACATCTACTTTAAACATGTCTAAACCTGGATCCAACGCAGGGGCACTGAGTTGATCGGGTATCTTGGATTCGACCACCCAATGGCCTTTTCTGTTATTTCTATTGCATTGCCAACATTCAGATGTTTCAGCTGAGAGCTGAAAGGTCATTTTCATGGCCACTTGGGAGCTCACGTCACTCGTGATTTTTCGCCGCTCACATTATCTAATCTGGGTGCCATTTCTTTATTTGCCAACCTCATCACAACAGGCATAGATAGCAAACCAGCCCTTAAATGGAAGCCAGCCCTTCCGCTTCCTCCCTCTTCCGCCTGTGGGTCCGCAGCTATGATCGCTGCGGGGGGGGGGGGGGGGGCGTGTGATAAAAATCACACCTCGCAGGCTCAAAGGCAGCCTCACACCTGCCCTTCGCTAGTCCAGCGCTACATGTCACGACTGGGCTCCCAAGTGGCCATGAAAATGACCTTTCAGCTCTCAGCTGAAACATCTGAATGTTGGCAGTGCAATAGAAATAGCAGAAAAGGCCATTGGGTGGTCGAATCCAAGATACCCGATCAACTCAGTGCCCCTGCGTTGGATCCAGGTTTAGACATGTTTAAAGTAGATGTGTCCCACGGACATCCTGGAACCAAGTCATGCCTCCTCTGGAGCTCTTGGGCCGTGGAAAGAGAGCTTCCTTGAGAGGAATCCAGCTGAACAGGAAAGCAGGATCAGGCCCAGATCCACCTATTTCCCAGCAGAGGCCGCGAAGGGTCCCTCCCTCCCTCGGCGGAGTCTCGCTCTTCTCCCTCTCAAGACGCTTCAGCGGTCCTCCGCGGCCGCCTCTTCGCTCAGGCAGGAATTTGGGCAGGGCCGCGCGAAGCCCTCCCTCCTTTCTGCCACTGCGGCGGGCAGGTGAAGGGAGCAGCCCCCGCCTTCGCCCCGCCGGTGGAAAGACACCTCTAGCCGCGATTTCGTCAGCGGGGAAATTCAAGTGCTTTGCATATCCACGCTCACCGCCGCACTGCCCCTGCCGTTTGCCCGGGCCTGGCCTCCGCCCGCCCCCGGATCGGGAGGCTATAAAATGGGAAGACGCGCCGGTCGGAGCGGAAAGGCAGCCTTCGACGGCCAGCAGGAACCGGGCGTCCGTCCTCTGCTCCGCGTGAAAGACCGCCCGGCTTCGAAGACCGCCTGCTCCGCGACGGTGGACAAATGGCCGGTTGCAGCTCTCAGAGCCTCGGAGGCGCCCTGCTCTTCGTGGGTAAGCCGCCCTTCCTCCTTTTCGCCCCAGCCGCTGCCCAGCGACGCGAACGCCCCCGCCCGGCGCAGGCGAAAGGCACGACAGCCTGCCTCTGCTTCCGATCCTGTCCTGCCTCTGTTGCCTCCGTTCCCAGTCCCTTAACTCCCCTTCCAAGGGACGGAGCTAACTTCTCCAAAGGCAGACACTGATACGTCTCAGTCACACACTGGGGACAACACGAAGTTAATGCCATGGGGATATGGCAGGCAGAGATGTTGCTGAGGCACAGTTGTGCTGAGGTTAGGTGCCAGGGGTGCCAGGTGCTAAGTGTGCTTATGGATCCTGCCACTGCCAGAATTTCTTGCTAGGTATGCCCAGAAGTTCTGTCACAGAAGTAGAAAAGATGCTGGCTGTCTGGCCAGCACCGGTGTTTTCAGGGTGATGAGATTGATACTTCTGGCTGGGCCCAAGGGAGAGAAACATGTGCCTGAGGATCCAGGGGCTGCACTTTGCAGACCTGGCCCAGAAGAGGATTGTTGCAGTTCATGGCCAGCTTCAACCAAATTCACTTTTTAAAAAATGCTAACTTTTGGGAGAGTGCAGTAATAAATAAAACTATAAGATCATACCATCTCATGGCAAGCCATTTTGGCATGGTCTTAAAATATTAACAAGGTTTGGATATATATATAGAAGATTCATGCAACTGGCCTAGCAGAAATAGGTTTTCTACCTCTTCTTTCTGCAACCTCCCCAAAAGATGAATTGATGGTTTATATTGCTGGGGAGGGAGAGAGGAAGGGATCACCAAAATTGGACAGCAGACATCTTCTATGCGGGGGAACTGAATTCATGAACTTAATTAACAGCTTAATTAACCCAGCCATCTCCTCTCCTGAGGATGTCTTGGAAGGTTGAAAATATCTTGAGAAACCCTGCTTTCCCAGTTCTCTTTTAGGACTTCATCTTGGTCATGGAATTAAAAGTGTAGGTTAGTCTTCTGACAAGTAGCTGACTGGGGAGGCAGATTAGCTACAAACAAGATTAGGTTTGGCTGGGATTAAAGCTAACCCTCTTTTGGTTAATTGGGTTAAATATAGCTTTTCTTTCAAAAGGGCTACCAGGGCTAGAATGCAGAATTCCATATAACCTCTAGATGGCAGCAGATGGTGAGTCCTTGTTGCCATCTAGTGGTCATCCAGATCTTGGCAGCCCAAATCTGATTGCCCTTTCTTTCAAGCCCCACGTTGCTCTGCAAAGCATTTTTGCTGGCCTGATGAGGAGGTTGAGATGAGAAAGTCAGAATAATTAAGCCTCTAATCACTCTTTTGGAGTAACACCTGCCTAAGAAAAAATGTGGAGATATGAGAATCATAGGTCCTGAAGGTAAGAATTAGACCCCCACCAAAGACCCCGTATCTCATACTTGTTGATCTCTATCCTTCCTGGCAGTCACTCATGCAGGATCTCCATGGTTGCTTGGGAAATTAAAACAAGTTCATATGCTTTTGGTCATAGTTTAAGTAATTTGGCCCTAACCATTAAGGATTCGAAAAGTCTATGACATCATTTTGAATTGGACCCTGAAAGCAACTGGTAGCCATTGCAGTTAATGTATAATTAGTCTAATAAGATCAGAACAGTCACCTCTCCTCATCATGCTGACTATACATCCTAATCTCTGTATCAGTGAAAGTTTCCGAGCAATCTCCAGTTATGTGTATTAATAGTATGTTCTGGATATCAGCAAATCATAAGTGAGAGAGTCAAGGTCTGTGATGTTTCCTTAGGATCACAGCTGGTGACACTCCTAGCCAGCTGTATGTCTGTGCTTCAACTCATATTTAAGATTTGCTGAATATGGTTTTTGTGTTAAAAAATGAATTTATTCAGGCCATAAAAATTCATAGCTAGGGTTCACATATCATACTAAGCCAGGAGTGTACAACCTAGAGAACCCAGCATCTCATGCAGCCTCCGGTAGTTCAGAGTACAGCTTCCAGAGACCCTCCAAGAGTTTTTCATTTCTAACCTTAAAATTGATAATGAATGAAATTATTAAATACAGAAGGACCAAGGCAATTAACTTTGTTTCATTAATTAATTTTTAATTAAAATTGAATGAAAAATTTCAGGGCAATAGCTTTAGTAGTCATAGAAATTGAATTTCAGCAATTCTGTGATCCTTTGCTATAGACATTCAACTCCAATTTTAAAATGTGTTCCTTAGTATAATATAAATTAAGGAAGTGATGGACTTACCAAGAACTGCAATCATGTGTTGGAAGTACAGATTGCCTCAGTCAACTCCTCCACAATTTTGGTAAGAGATTTGTTAATTGAGTTGTTTGGTGGCCCAAGAATTGTTTTGAGTTGCTTTAATTGTCACATTCTGCCTAGTGATACTGGGCTTTTCTCAAAGAAATGCAGTCAGTAATTTCATCTCCTAATTATAGGGCAGGTCTTTCTTCATCTGCCAAACCCATCTCAACAGGAGGTGCTCAGTTTCTATTTTTTTTACTTCAGTACAGGTAGTTTCTCCACCATTTTAATTCTAGCCATTATACAATATTCTGAGCCAACATATGAAATGTAGGCAGGAGGAAAAGGGATTCTTGATGATATAAGAGTGCTGCTAAGCATGTTATACAACTACTGGGAATAGTTTTGGGGCATCTTATAGCAACATATAACTTAAAGGAATGTGGGTCATCATCCTGGCATAAATTGCAGAACTTTGTTCTGCACAGTCTGCTCATGAAAGACACTGTTTGGGCAAGAGAATTCCTGTTAGAGCCTGCCTTCTGGCTACAGTTCCCAAACTAGTTTGGAATTGCTGACGCCAAGGACATGAATGCATTCAAAATTTAAGTGCGTGGTTGGTTGGATCAGTGCCTTTTTCTCGCAGTGTTCAAGAATGTGGTGTTCTCCGTTCTTGCACCACCACCTCTATTGTCCTCTACAGATCTTCACAAATTTGATTGTAATGAGTCTAGAAATGGGTGATTTAACTTTTCTTTAGTCTGGGGTTCTCCTGTTAATTGGGACTACAATGCCAGTGGTGGCTGGGAATTTTGGAAGTTGCAAAGTTGAAAAGTTAGGTTGGGGAAGTTGTTGCATGGAAAGATCTATTCCCAGAATATAGTGCAAAGACTTCCAGCAGCACAGTACTGTCTCTCCCAAGTCTTTTTTTTTTTTTTTAAATATAGTAACCACCCTTCTCCCATGGCCAATCAAAAAGAAATGTCCAAAGCAGGCTGCAACAGACAATGGAATTGGGATCATAAGCTGTTCAAAGAGGAAAAAATGTTAGACCCCTTTATGAAAGATTGCACAGGTCTTTGGGACCCAACCACAATCTACTGAGTTAATAAGTATGGCCAGGTTGGTGCCTTCCAAATGTGTTGGAATCAGTCCATAAGCACAAAAATGTACAGTATATGGTAGTGGGCATATGACATTAAAACTGAGTAGTGATGAGTCAAGTTGGTATATTGACTACAAACATCCCAACTTTCAAGGAATAAACATTTAGGCTGCATAATAAATATTTGGTTGCAAGTAGAAGGAAAAGTTGGCTGAAATTAAACCCTCATCTAGGCCTTACTGAAGAAAGCAGGTGAAGGGTTGGAAATCTGATTAGTGAATTGGAACCCCAGAACTTTAGCTACCCAAAGCATAGAAGATCCAGAGATAGGAAGATGGAAGGGAAGAGGTAAAATTATGCAGTGGAATAAGATGCAGAAATGAGGAAAGAACAGGTAAAGGAGGCAGAGGCCTGAGGAAGAGTTTTGGTGGCTGTGAGCAAAATCCCTGAGCTTGAGAGAGCAAACATTCCTTTAAGAGGTGGCTATAAGATGAAGATAAAGCATTGTGCTCAGGCAGTGGCAAGGCTTTCAGAGGCTCCATCTGGAATCCAGGTGAATCTTGAATTGGAATCTTGGCTGAATCTGAGAAAGTATTTCTTGAACACTATCCCTAAACTCATGGTGCTTTTTAGCAAAGTTTTTTATTTTTTTACCTTAATAATTGCAGAAATAAGTAGTGCCTTCATTCTGGTACAATCTGTTTTCAAGACAGAGCAATGTTAGCCTTCCAAAAAAGCAAGAAAGTGTGTTGCATTAATATTCTACCAGCATGATAGTAAAAATAGTTTAATAAGTTAGTATTAAGTTGCTGCCATCTCTCTTATAAAGAAGATAACAATATTTGCATAATGACCCAGGCAGTCGTATTAATGCGAATAAACCCTGCCTTCTCCTCGACTAATACCCTGAATGCACTTGAGAGCTATGAGAGCAATATTGCCTGGGGCTTTTTTCCTGGGTAATGATTAAAGGAGTGACAGTTCCTTCTGCTCCGCAGTGCAAATACCTTACCCGCATATGGAATCTCCTTTGCCCTCTTATTGACGTCACTAGAAAAATAGGGAGCAGAATAGCTTAGGAAAATAGCTCTGAGATACAGATGCAAAACAGATAAGAGATTATGGGAAAATGTTGAACCACAGCATTTACTGCTTCCTCGGCAGCAACCGCTACACCTATTTTTGCAGGAGTGTGAGTTTCAAAACCAGTGGTTTTTTTCCTTTCACTGCCCCCACCCACCCACATTGCCCTCTAATCCTAAATATTTTCCCCATCTACCTATCATATTAACTGGCGGCATCCCCTAAATTCTAACATGTCCCATTTTTGAGAAGATAAAAGCCCAATCCTTAGATAAACGTGTCCATTTTTCACCAGATTTCTGCAGTATGTTGGACTGCCCTTTTAGCCCATCAATAGAATTTCCATAAATAAGTTTATTCACAAAATGTGCTTAACATCCCCCGTGGACCCAGGCATATTTCCATACCAGTGGTTCTGGTAACACCTAATCATGCTTACTGGGTCGAGAGCCAATATTGTGGAGAGTACAGAAATCCTGCCCACTTCCTTCAAATTTGTCTGATATTCCTCAAGCCTTTGTGTCTGGAGAATAAGAAAAGGCATCATGACATCAGGGGCCCCTTCCCCATTGGTTGGGCAGGGAACAGGAGGTGTATTTGGACAATGTAGTTAAACAGAGTTTAGGAGGTGCCTTCTGGGTGGCTAGCACATAGTAGCAAGTTTTGTAATGGAAAGGCTCACTTGTCTTTTTTCTGCTGTTGCTGCTGCTCTATTTCTCCAACTCTTTTTCTTGAATGACTGATTAAGTGGGCTTCAATCTGGCTGTGGATGATGGGTGTTTTACACCAACAAATTGGGGAAAAGTAGTTTGAGGGAAATTGCCCTGTAACTTTAAAGGAACTGATGACATAAATTTCTTCTTGGATGTAGCTTGAAATCAAAACTTTTAGAACAGATCCGAGGTAACTTTGAAAATGTGCTAGAGTTCTCAAAAAGTATGTTTTTTCCCATTGAATGTCTTACCTATATGTATCTCTAAGAATCAAGACCCAGACTTTTAAAAGTGTATTCCAACTGATATACTGAGTTTTAGATTTATATCTGCTCACATCCCTGAGGTACTGAAGGATGGTGCTCAATGCATTCTACTACCATAATTTTTGAGAAATCTCATCAGTTGTAATTATGTCCATATTGACATAAATTATGTGGGTTCCCCAAAGATGAGTAATGATTCATTTTTGACAGAGCTTCTTTTTTATTATTTCAAGTGGTTCTGTATATACAATAAGAAAATATGAAGTGAAAACACATATTTGTAAATCTGTTGAAAAGTGCAATGGAGATCTATCATGACAGATCATGATTCCCAAAGGCATGCCCACTTTCACTACAGAGAGACAGCATCAGAGAGAGTGCAAATGACATAAAAGTGAATCAACTCTAGTTCAGGATTAAGTGCATAGTTGGTGTTAATAATTACTGGCAGGGCTAGCTTGGCGTAGATGGCACATCCTGTTGTGCCAGCCTTTGAGCTGAAGTAAGGTGGTATGAACACTGATGATATGGAAACTGTTCTGGAAGTGTCTACTTCTCTTAAGACTTTTTTTTTTTTTTTTTAGGATGGCACCTAGTTCAAACTGCTCTTAGTACAACAGTGATCCCGTTATGTGGAGTAAATAAGACTGAAAACTGTACAACTACTGTAGGTAAGTCAGATTATTCTCTAGTATTCAGTAAAATATCAGAACATTAGCCACAGATAATGAATAAAATAAATGAGTACTATCAGCATCCTTAACTGCATTTGCATTTTTTCTGCTTCTTGACACTCTTGCACCCATCATAACACCATCTCCCTTCTGTCAAAAGTAAACTGCATTTCCTTGGGGTTGAGATTTGTTTCTGAGTCTTGTTTCTGTAACATCTTCCAATGTAAAGTGCCAGGTAAATGGATGCACTAAATACATAATTTTTGACTGTAGAGTATTTGACTACTTAAAGGTATCCATGGAAACTGTGGGTTTTGTATTTGGGATTTTTATTCCTGTAAGCCATCCGAAGTCACCATGGGTAAATTGGGCAGCCATATGAGTTGCTTAAACAAACAAACTTTTGTGAATTCTTAGACAGCTTCCACTCCACTTTCCAGCAGACTTTTTGCAGGAAATACTTCAGGTGCATTGTGCTCTAAATGGCCAATAGTATGAAATGGCCATATTAAATCTGGAATCCTTGCAGTATCCAGACATTGAAATAAAAGGTTTTGTGTTTTTTATGTATCCAAAACAAATTCTTAATAAGCTAATATCTGTCTGTCTCTACCTATTCTATTTATCTCTCACTGACAAGTACTTATGTATGGTTTTTCCAATGAAAAATATCATTTGGATTTTGAGTGTTTTTCTTTAAAAACTGGACATCTTGAAATAGAAGGATATCATTATATAAAATATTTTATATTGCTTTTTTTTATGCCTACCATTCTATCCCCATCATAATCCTATGAAGTAGGTTAGACTGAGAAGAAGCATCAATCTGGGCTGTATATATTCCTAACCGAGCCTGGATTTTCCCAGACCTAATTCAAAAGATCTTTCCCACTATGCCATCTGGCCTTGGCCTTCTGCCATTCCACAATAAGGAACAAAAAGTTTTATCCTTAACATTAAAACTAAATTGACTCTAGAGATGAGGAAGGTCAAAATAAACACAGAGGAAGATGCATTACACCAAATTAAAGTAAGGATCCATTTTGCCCAGGGTGGTTGACACCATAGCTTTCCAGAGTCTCGTAGGGTCACCCTACCTGGCATGTGCTTGACCACTGAAGGAAGCCATGTCCTCACAGATGATAATGCAGGTTAGCTTTTATTCATGTATCTATTTATTGTCATTCAAACAGAAACTGTTCTACCTGTAACTCAGACGGGAAAACAGACAGAATGCAAGCCTGAATGGCAAAGCTTCTGTTTCAATGGAGAATGCAAATACTCGGAGACTTTGGAACGATATTACTGCAGGTAAAAGAGATGCTGTGAAGTAAAGGTTGGAGGTGATGGTGACGGTGGTGGTGACAACAATATAATTGATGATGATGATGCTTTCTGAGTAAGCACACTTTTTTTTTAAGTTGCTGCTCCTGTTCCTCTGCCTTGAAGACATAGAAATTCAGAAGCTATTTTTCTCACCTCCCTACCAAGAAAGGCTTTCTCTAATTTCTGCCTAGAAACTTGCTGTTAGAGGCCCTGGAACAGAACAGAACTTATGGAATATTTTGTTCACATTCTATCTTACTATTGGTCTTTCTCCTCACTGCTTGTACAAATTACTGCATAGAAAGTGTAGAAACACTTGAAAGATTAACTGTTGATCATCTTGATTGATGATTATATGCCTTTGAATTGGCATTGACTCTTAGTGACCACATGGATCGATTTTTCTCTAGGAAGGCTTCTCCCCAATCTGGTCTTTCAACATTTCTTAAATGTTAAAGTGCAACAAAACAGAGAACTATAGCTAGTTCTGAACTCTTCTAGGGTCCCTGTTGATGGTAATTCGATGGCACATAATAATCAATCAAGGCTATTAACGGCTCCTCATTCATTTATTTGTTCATAACAGATACATATTTGAAAACAGCCTTCCACAACCTGGTGACTTTTAGATTAATTAGATTAAAATTCCTATCATCTAGGAGTGCTATGAACTGAGAAAGTTTGGGAACCTATGTCTTAAAAGATTTTTGGGAATCGTAGTTTGTTGAGGACACCAATAAATCTGTTCCCTTTCTCAGAAGTTCAGTCATCACGATTCTCTACCAAAATGGAGTGACTATAATCCAGCGCTTTGGTAGGTACTCTGGGGTAGTGCTTCATCTTTGACTGTAGTCTCAGCTTGCAATTTATTTGATACCAGAAATTAGGCAGTATGTCTAATGTTGACTTTTTTCCTGTCTCCCTTAGGTGTAACGAGGGATTTATTGGCGAAAGATGTAGCCATTCAAATCTGGATCTCGTCAAACAGCCCTTGAGCAACGAATACTTGGCATTTACTATTCTTATGTGTCTATTTTTCTTCATTGCAATTTTATTATCAATATACTTCTACAGAAGGTAAGCAACACTTTTACTGATGGGATTCTAAGGATTCCACAGTTTTTATTCAAATAACAGGACAAGGCTGTTGCATTTCTTCTTGTATTTTCAGGTGTACACACCCCAAACCCTTCAAAGTGAATTTAGCAAACACGTATCATATAGGCACATATATAAGGAACTGAGATTGGCAATAAAGAACATTTTACCTGAAAAACTTCTGCATATCAAGATGCTGTGAAAGGGACAGAAGCAAATCAGTTTGTTTTTAATGGATTTTAAGAGTCTAAAAGATCTGATCTTGTTTGCAGAAAGTCATTGTGATGTTAATAGTGGACTTCCATAATCTTGGTTCCATTTCTGGAGTTTATTCAGATCACTACTTATGTATAATTTCCTACAGTTTTTAAGTCTATCCTTTTTAAAAATTCATGCAAAGGCATCTGTGTATGACGTGAAAACAGATTTTGATATAATTGTCTGTTACTGATCACAATGATAATTTTTTAAAAATCCAAAGTGTTACAGCATACAGTTAATGCCTTGAAGTGCTAAAATGTAACTGAAATCCTCCAATTAGAAAATAATAAAATCAGAGAAATAGAATTCTGGATAAAGTAAATACCATAGAACAGTGGCAGATGAGGAAATCTCACTGACACATCAACACCATTGCCTTTCTCCATGCTTTTTTAATTTAGTACCTTTTTAACTTAGTACCTAAGTTAGTACCTTGAAGAAATAAAAGAAGATAATGCAGTGACCTGCAATAGATCCAACTGTCTGTAACTTATTTTATGTTCTTCTAAAGATGTCCTTTCCCCTCACAGGTATCTAAACAAGAAACAAAGGCTTGCTACAAGCAAAAACTATAAAGAGGTTGCTACAGATACTGAAAAAGACCACAAACTTCTTCATGTGTGAAATGAGGATTCATATAGAAGCCATTTATTTAATAATTTTAACACATATTTTATTAATATTTATGTTTTAAGTGAAAGAATTTCAAAATCTTGATCAAAGAATATATGTACAGGTCAAAAACACTATTTTTATAAATGTCATTTATATTTGTATTTTATTTTTTATTCAATGTTTTATCTGTGGAATGTTTTCATAATGTAATGCAATGATATATTGCATTCACACCTGTGAACTGTTACATGTCAATACATGTAAAATTTATCTTCTACATATTTAATGCACTACAAAATACAAAACGTTGCTGTTTTCTTCACTGGAAGAAAGGTTTTACTTGCAAAAGATTAGAAGGGATCTTTATTTGTTATAAAGATGAAATCTTCCTAATCGTTCTAATTAACTGTTTTCCTTAGAAATAAGAACAGAAAGTGTCGTATCATAAACTTGTGCACTTATTTATTTCTTTATTAAAGCATTGTTTGCTCACCAGGCCTTTGAAAGAATTGTATATCTTTAAAAGGATAGTCACAGCACAACTAAAGTAAATGCAAAAAACAAAGCATTCTTTAAAAAGTGCAATAGAATATTCCATCCAAGTTTCCCAAAATAGAAAATCAGCATCTTAAATTATGCTTAAAAATAGGCAATGTTCTAAATATGG
This sequence comes from Liasis olivaceus, assembly GCA_030867105.1. NCBI lineage: Eukaryota > Metazoa > Chordata > Lepidosauria > Squamata > Pythonidae > Liasis > Liasis olivaceus. The sequence continues at coordinate 67,678,083 of CM061351.1, forward strand.
AGAATACAAGAAAGACATGGAAATACATCATTTTCAGTGGGCTAGACAGTGATGCTGCAATTAAACATTGAGAAAAAGGTAGTTTGGAAGGAAATATAGGAGGTTCAGTCTTGGATAGGCAGAGTATGAAGCAATAACAGAGATTCAAAAAGCAGTTGGAATGGAATGGAATGTGGAAATGTTGCTAAGTGTTACCAGCACAGAGGTGGCCGTGAAATCTATGTGATTTAATCATGTCACTCTATAACAGTGTATAGTGAAGAAGTAAAAGCCAGCTCTGGAACTCTGAAGGATACAAAGATAGAGAGGGAAGCTCAAAAGAGCATGGGATGGGGAATTCTGGGAGCTGAAGTCCACACAACTTAGAGTTGCTAAGATTGAGAAATACCGCTCTATGGAAATACTGGAAGCACAATCAGTTATATAGAAAGAGAACTATTCAAAGAACTGTGGAGTTCCCAACATAAAGAGGGTAAACCAAGGAAGGGGCTTTTATATAGTTTTGGGCTAACTGAAATCAATGGGACATATTTCCGTATGTGTGTATGCATGTGTGTTTGGCTAAGATCAAATGGAAGAGACATCCACACGTACTCAAATAAAAGTGAGCAACGGGCAGGGTACTTTTAGACTTGCAAGATTGGTGTTAGCTTTGCAAGGTGGTCCAGACAAGAAGCACTACCAGGAGTACTAGCTCTATCTTTATTGTAAGTTTACATTAACAAAATCTTGCAAGTCTGAAAGTACCCCTCCCTCACTTTTATTCTCTTGAAAACTAGGGAGGGTCCCTTCTGAGATGCTTTCACCATCCCTCCTCTTCCTGATTTTGTTTATCACACCATTGTCTAGGCTGCAGCTCTTCCTCCTGCCTCCCAAAGTCATTCCCACATACCATTACAATAATTTGTAGGAGTAAAAGATATAAAAACTTACAAGTAAATGCTAAACAAATATAACTTTCCCATGATACAATAAACGTCAATCATATAATCACATCAATCAGTAACAGGATAGCAAAAGTACAGATTGTAATCAATTAAGTAATGTTCCATATTGCTTTTTTGCCTAATCTTACAGGCTGCAGCATGGAATCTAGCCACCTGGTAATACAGAAACCTGTTTTCACAAGGAGCCACATAAGACCTGAGAGGTGGTATGGAAAGCACCAGGGCAAGCATTATGTAGGCTGGTTTTTCAGTGGATACCAGTTGTCCAGCCTCTCCTATAGTCCAAACCAAAGAGGCCATGGACAGCTTTGCCCAATGACTGGAGGGGAAGGAGTGTGCCCACAACTTCATAAAATGGCCAGTCAGAACTATGCAGATCCCAACTCTTGACTGTGCCAATAACTGTATGGCCAATGAAGTGTGGCAAATTATATCCATCGCAAAATACGAGTTATCCGATAAAGGAAAATAAAACTGGAACTGCTATGGACAACTTTAAGCTGTCTCAACTATGGGCAGGAGATGGGAGGAAGGCCACATCATGAGGACATGGCATAAAAAGTGGTTCTGGTGAGGGCCACATGGTAGAATATTGTTAGAGTGCATATTTACTACGGTACACTATAAGATACTTGTGGCTGAGTTTCAAGAGGATGTGGTTTGTGCAGTAGACATTTGACAGCAAGTAGAACAGTCTTGGGGAAGGGGAATGGTTTTGAGGTATTCAGAAGCTACCAAGTGATCTTGTTAAGAGACCACCTACGACCCTAGTGTAATCAAAACCTAATTAACATAGTAAAACGCACACCCCTAAGGTAGAGATTTTAGAAAACATAGAACATGCTAAGCTTATTATGGAATGTTAGTATGTAACATGGAATCAGGTGCATCTGCGCAACAATGTAACCAATCATGTTTTTTTACATGCCTACTTCCCTATTTTTGAAAAGTATAAAGATTGATGTAAAACTTTAGTCAAGGTTCCGCTGAAGCGCTTCAATAAAAAGAATAAAGGATTCCCCAACTCGGTATGTTGATTGGACCTTGTATGCCAGGTAGACAAGCCTGCCACTCTTTTGTGGCCAACACTGGTGCATAGTCATGCCATGGTTAGGGGAAAGTGAGGAAGACCCCCATCACAACCATTTAACAGTACATCCTCAGCTTCAGTGTATTCACATGTGTGCAGAGGAAAGCAGAGATAAAGTTGGAAGGAGTTGTTAGCAGTTAAAAGAGGCCATAAACAACATTTCAGTCCTGAGAAAGGAAGGAGTGTCAGAAATAGATTCAAGATAACCCACCTTGATGCTGTATGGTATACAAGGGGCAGAAGGAAACTCTGGCGGCCTTTCAAGTGGAGTTTCAGAAGTCCTCACGGTGCCTCTTTCCTCATCTGGCCTACCTCAATGGGCTGAACAATGTATGTGTACATGCAAGCTTCTACATGCAACAGCCAATATATACATACAGTTCAACATTAACCACTCTTCCTGAGGAGCATGTACAGTATGGCTGAATGTGCGCACTGCATCACAAATTCCAGGGTCCAATTAAACAATGTAATGTAGGGAAAGTCTCTGACTCATTCATAAACCGTACAGGGAACCATGGTCCAGAAAAATCTGTGTTTTTCTAAACTTTCTTTTCCCTGATGAGTGTAGGACTGATTGGCAGTAAGGGACTCAGAAAATGAGATAGGGAATCTGTTTTACAGGCTTTTCAATTTAGTTTATTGTTAATTTTAATCTGTAATTTTAATTTATGGTGGCATATTTTTTGTTTTTAAATTTTGTTAGCTGCCCTGATTGCTTGCTAGAGTAGAAAAGCAGGGTAGAAATCAAATCAATCAATCATAGAATTCAGCTATTTCGGGGTAGGGGGGCAAGGATAAGAAGGCTTCATATAATTCAAGGGATACTTGTTCCTCAGAGTGTCACTATCTGAGATGTCTTACACTTGGACCATCTTTTCTTTCTTTAGAAGGGGTATAAGCTGCATTGCCAAAGGAACTCATCTATTGCCAGAAACGCTACTGCACTATGTGAATAACATATAGATGTTCAGATTGTACTTAAGTGCACAAACTGCAGCCCACAGGACACATGCAGCCTCCCATTCTCCCCCCGCCCCCAAATGGTAGGTTCCTGTCTTCTTTATTCTGTCTCCTCCTCTATATAAGAGATTTGGGGTGGGGTGGGGATATCTTCGAAAGTTTTTTTTCTTGTCTCACATAATTTATATGTGAACATCAACTGACACAGAGGTATGGGGATCAGCATAAGAAAGCAGGCATTAGCATTTACCTGTTCGATAGTTCATTACAAGCAATCATATTAATATTCATTTCATTTCATTTTAGTTTCCCATCTACTTTTTAATTTTATGTGGCTCCCATCTCCTTTTGCTAGTTTGGCCCTCAATCCAGTGAAAACTCACACTGTAATGCATGCTTTGCAAAATGCTTATTCCTGCCTGCTCCTATATTTCACACATTATATGATAGGCTCTATTGCCCTTTCAACTCAGAAGACCATCTTTTTACAGTTCTGTATCATAGTGACCGATAGATCAAACTAGATCTCATTTTGCATCCCATCATTCTTTTAAGGACTTCAGTTTACAGTAAATGGAGACTTCCCTCTTTTTTCCTCACAGCACTGTAAAGCAGAATAGGTTTCATTTGTTAATGTTTTTGTTCTTTTTCACATTTGTTCTTAATGGAAGGCCACTATCGGTTCGCATCAGAAAAACAGAGATGGGAAAGAAAAGCTGTCATTCCACCTACCACTAGAGGCTGCTACAGCATCAGAGCAAGAGCAATGAAAATGAACAATTATTCGAACCAGAATCATTTAATATCCCTTGAATGAAATAATTCAAATATTCCCTACAACTAGTTAAAACAGGTCATTTGGCTTGAAGCCTAATCAGTCCACACAAGTTTTATATTGTTTTCTATGGCTTTCATTCACATTTGGGGAACCAGCATGTTTAGTAGACCTCTCTAACAGCTTTGCTTTGTTTGTATCTATTCAGCACAAAAAAATATCTGAAATCGGCTGGCCATCACTGTACATTCAAGGACTGCCAGCTGTCTAAAAATGATCAGTCCAATGTTTGTCTGAGCTGTCCAGGATCAGGTTCAACAATAACACGGTTCCTGATTTGGCTGCCTTTCAGTTAGTGATGCTTTTGTACTGCTTGTAAGCCCTAAGTCACACAGGATGCATTTTATTAAACAGGGGGTTAAATATTTCAGATTAAATCAGTTATCTGGCTTTATTCAGAGCAGAAACTCTCCTGGATTCGGGACCTCCCCTTGTGGAAAATGTCACAGTGCTGTGGCAAAAGTATTTCAAAGCTGCTGACATCACGAAAGTAACAGCAATATCAGGTGTTCCTGGCAAACAATATAATTTCCAAGGAGGCTTAAACAAACATACCAGCAACAAAACAAAAAATCCCTGAAGTGACTTTCTTTACTTATTCAATTCTTGCAGGGGGGCGGAGGGGGGGAACCTCCTCTAAGATATGTGGAATCATTATGTTTTGTGCTAGGCTTTGTCCTAGTGAGTCTACATATTTGAAGAACCAGTATCCAAAATTAGTTCTGGCAAACAGCATGGAGGAAAAGAATTTTTATCTGCTCTAAACCTCTTTGAGTAAATAAGTTCGGTATGTTAAAATTAGGTCTGATCAATGAATACTGTGAAGGATGTTTCAGCCAATTAAAAAACCCAACAGTTAGCAACTGCCAACTGCAGGAATGTTCGAAGCGGTGTTGAATCATAATTTTCTAGAGAATATTGGTTTGCAACTATTTGCATTCTAAGTCAAGACATTCCTCCAACATTCAAATGCATCATCCAGATGGTGACGAGGTGGCTCTTAGCTACACCATCTAAACCAGAAATCATTTCACTGAAGTCAAAGGACAAACTGTCCTTTCAGGACTAGCCTGTGCAGAGACAGTCAGTTTCTCGCTGCACAAAGGTGCTTTGATCTCTTCCTCGGTGGGTCCATTACATTATTTTTTCACTGGTTAGTTAAATTAGCTATGCAAAAGAAGTTGGAAAAATTAACAGCAAATTATTGTTTTGGTAATTTCTGTGTCCAAATATTCCTCTATAATAATTTTTTTTACAATTTCTGTCAAGATGTCCTTCCTATATTTGGGGACCAGTTCCTATTGACTAAAGTGACCAAGAAGGAATGACCTGCATTCAGTTACATTTACTGAGGGCACTATCTCCCTTTTCCAGTACACCAGCTCTGACTCACAGGATAGGGGAGGAGGAATGGCGAGATAGTACAGGCCTCCTGAAGGAAGAATGTGGCCAGAAAGGATGGCTACGTGCCATGTTAATTTGCTCTCTTTCCATTCTGGTGTGCAGGGGTGTCTGCAAGGTATAGTAAAAAAAGTCACGATAGCAGCCACGACAGTGCAATGGAAGTTCTGCCGGTTTTTTATGTGCAGTGCACATAAAAATGGGTGGAGCTTCAATTGCAGTGATGCGGCTGCCAACGTGACCTTTTGGACCACACCTGTGGACACTCCCATGCACCTGAATGGCTGCATACAAATCTATTCTTTTTGCTATAGCTCATTTCTCTATACATAAATCAGCACAAATGCTTGCATATTTATTTATTATTAAACTTGCAGCCCACTGCAATCTGGTGACTCTCAGCAGCTTTTACAGCATATATAACATAACAACTATTAAAACATCCACAATAGGATTTAAACAAATTCAGGTAGACCTCGCTTAAGGACTGCTCTGTTTAGCAACCGTTCAAAGTTACGACAGCACTGAAAAAGTAACTTTACAACCGGTCTTTGCATTTATGACCATTGCAACATCCTAGGGCCATGCAATAGCCATTTGTGCACTTCACAACTGGCTTCCCCAAGCAGAGTCAATGGGGAAGCCAGCAGTAAAATCATAAGCCATGATTACGTGATGTCTTGCTTAATGGCCACAGTGCAAGTGAGGTCGTAAGCCCATTGCCAGTCCCAATTGTGGTCGCTAAATGAGGACTACCTGTAATGACATCATAAAACCCCAGTGAAGACTGAAAAACAACAAACAAGAGCCGAAAATAAAAGGTGGCTCAATGTACAAGTTAAGAGAACACCCTCTGGAATAATTCCATTTTCAGTAATTTTTTGAAAGCCAGCAAGGAAGAGGCAAGCCTGCCTTCCATAGGGAGGCAATTCCTGAGCATTAGCACTGCCACAGAAAAGCAGCACCTTCCAGCCTCGGTCTTCCTCACCTCCTAGAAGTGTGGGACTACAGTTAGACGTATGATTTGTCTTAGCCTGGACAGATCACTACTTTTCAGCACTGGAGCCTTGGGCAACCTCTCTGTGGTGTACAAGCAACACTTAGCACCATTACATCATTGCACTTCATCAGTGGTCATCTGGACACCCTAGCATGGCAATGCATCCACCTTTGGCAATGCTCTCCTCTCCATCAGTTAGCTGCTATGCAGAAAGAGCTTTATACTTACCACTCAGTTAAGGAAGTACAAGGAGTACAACCTACTCCATGACTCTTCGCTCCTTCTCCCTTGCATTACTGTGGTTGTGTTATGCTATGCAGACCAGGTGAGGATGGAGAATTGCATACAATGAGGAAGTTACATTCCATATGGCAACTGGCAAAGGCAACCCTGTGCCTGAAGCAGAGAGCAAATTGTCCCCACTGTACTGGGACCACCACATCGATTTCCCACCATCTGTCAGAACCTGCAGCAATCAAAATATATATCAACTAGAGGACTGTTTTATTAGTATAGTAAATGCCATTTGTATACTTTGATTTTAGTGAATGTTTTCTTAGCTTGCTTTGATTCTGCCATTCTCATTGGTGAGGGAGGGAAGTGAAAGAAGACAGAGCCGGAGGAAGATTGAAGGCCAGGAAGAAGACGTGTTATCAGGATTAGGAATGCACAAGGTGACACCTCTGTGAGAAGCAAAAGTGGCGCCTAGAATGAGTGGGGGGGGGGACTACGGGGGTAAAAGTAGAGGGGAAAGTACGCGGGCTTTAGTGTTAGCAATGCTTGGCTTAGAGCTGCATGTATCCTCCAGTAAATGAAATCATTTTTGAATCTACTTTGGATCTCAAGAGGTTTGTCTGTATTGGAGTTTGAACATCGTAGACCTGACACCATCACCACCATGGTATTACTATCACCAGCTGGAATTCTTGATGTATGACTGAACTGCCTCTAGATATTATGAGGAAGGAGAAAAAGAGATATGGATGGAATGGTAACCCAAGAGAAGAGAAAAACAACTAGCATAAGCTTGGCTTTTGAAGAATGCATGACATTTCATTTCATGCAGACTACACCAAACATAATGCAATAAAAAATGTTGTTTTGAGATTTTGCATAAATCGAAGAGAGAATTAGGTTAGGAATATCTTTCAAGTAATCCTATAGTACGTTAAGTGATACACGGCTGAGGAAACATAATTAACTTGCAACCCTACCAGCATCAGTACCATCAGAGGTAGCTTTCATAATATGCAAATCAATGCAGGCAATCCAAAAGATTACAAAGCTAATGAAGCAGCACAAATCCAAAGGATGCATCATTGCTGATAACTCTCACAAATCCTCTGTAAATAAACTGGGATCAAATGGATTGGGGTGGGGGTGGGATGTGTATGCACTGCTAAATAACAGCAAATGCATCACCAAAAATGAGGTCAAACGTGGATATGGATTTACATAGGCCAACATATATGTATAGATGCACATAAATACATGATTGCTATAATTTATCAGAAATACAAAACAGTGACAAGGTACCCACTCTGCCAACCTTTGCGGTTCTTTATCTTTCAGCTGCACAACGCTTCAAGCCCAGGCTGCCAACCAACGCATGGCAAGGTGTCTGGCCATCGTAATCACCCAGGGTGACTGCTTGGGCAGGCAGGAAAGTGTCTTGAGATCAGTGCTTCTTGTTAGTCTGGTTACACTCCACAAACATTCACTTTGTCACATAAAAAGAATCCTTTCTGCCGCAGTAGGAAGTTTGTATGTGTGCATGGAGTGACTATGCAAACAACAAGGTATCTGTAGAAATTTGCTGAGTTTGATTCTGAAATGGATTTCTTCAAGCATGGCAGGCATTTCTTCAAGCATTAGACCATGAAGGAGAATGGATTTCATCTTTGTTCTTTGTTCTAACCCTTACAATCCAAATATATGAGCCGAATGAAGGTAAGACTAGGCAAACCACATGGATGAGTACATAGATTAGAGAAGTGGAAAAGTAACATTCTCCATCTTCTAGGTCATCTGGACATTCCTGGGTGTGTACTACAATATCAACCCACAAACACAGAACACCCCAGCCCCTTCTTTTCAGAATTAAAAGTACATTCAGTTGATATTAATAATTAATGTGACCTTTGGAATAATAAGTTTAAATGTTTAAAATGCCTTTGAAATCATTTTTTTTTTTTAATCTGCTTAACAGTCATTACTGACCCTGCAGTGACCGCCCCCTAGCGGTTTTCAAGGCAATTGCATCTTTCTAGTTTCGGAATTAGACTTTGCCAGAGCCTAATTCCTAGAGCGTCAGCCCAGCTGGCAGCACAGGAGGCGGGATTTCCGTTGCTTCGCGCCTCTTTTTCGGACGAGCGTGGTTTTCGCGCTTTTACCGGCAACTTGTCCCGTCTCTCTGTTGAGCCGCTGTCAGCATTTTTCCTCCCACCGGGGTGAGAGTCCTCATTTATCTACTCACGTATGTTTTCGATCTGCTGAGTTGGCAGAAGCTGCGGGTATAGAAACAAGAGCTCACCTTGTTAACGCGAGGCTGGACTCGAACCGCTGAAGCTTTCAGCCATTTCTGGCCGGCACTTTCAGCGTCATTAAGCCGCTGCGCCACCGCGTCCCCTCATTGAAATCATTGCAGTGGTATAATTTTTTGGAAGGCTATCTTGATCTCAAAATGCATTTAAATCAATAACAATGTTTTATTTTTTTATAGACTGTATCAAAAAAGAGTAGCAAAAAGTGGTTGCAATTATCTTGCTGTTGGAAATGTAATTTGGTAGTTGAAAAATAACTCATGTGATTCGGGCCTGTCCTACTACTCCTATGAATTGATCTGAAACTCATAGGACTGTTAACATTACAGTATTTACTCTACAGTGTTCCTACATATTTTTGGTTACATCCTGAATATATGAAATCTACTGAAGTCAATTATTATTCTGAAATTATAAATCTACAGTCGGCCTGCAGCAGTTAGTTGTTGATAAGCGCTCTTTGTTAATGTTTCAAATGGCATTTTTTTTGACAGAGTGGATAGGAAGAGGACTTTCAAGGAATTGGGTCAAATTTCCATAAGTTATTTGGGGGAGATGCTTTGTCTATGATTCCTGTGCAAATGCTGTTTTCATGGTATGATAATATTTGAAATATTCAGAAAATGATACTTTATTTTATTTATTTACAGTCCAAGACCAAGTAACAAAAATTTAAAAATACAGCACGCCATTAATACATGTATAAGTAACTATATACAGAGCATACCTACATAAAAGAAAGAAACCCTATAAAGTTAACATTCCATAAAAAGGACCAAAAGGTTTCTATAAGCTAAGGCTATGAATAAAAATTTTGCTCCTCCTTTTGAGACACCTGGGTATTAGTCATTTAATAAGAATAACCTCAACCTCATCATGAGCAGAGTTTGTCAGACTAAAGAGCAAGTATATTAGCTCTGAACACCAATGCACATAGAATGGGCACTTTAGAAGAATGTGTGAAACAGACTCAAGATGATACTTGATTCCTCCTCCTCCTCCTCTTCTGCTTTCCTATACAAGCCTCACTGAGAGGAATAAGTGGAGCTGTGCAGTCCTCAGCCATGCACAGAATTTAAAATGATAATCAGAATAAACTGATTTTTCAAAGTTTAAAAAAATCCCTTCACTAAAGGGCCTCCTGCTTTGATTTTACATGTCTAAGGTCACTGTCCATTAATTCTAGAATAGTCATGTTAAGCAATTATACAGTGTGTGCCATTACCCCACCCTCATTTCCAAACTCAAATCATCTCAGGATGTATCATTACTCTGACAGCTATAAAGCAATTTATACATGTTATATGTATCTTAGATGCCACTGAAGAACTCAATGGACTAAAGTTCACACAACTGTGTACTCCTCAATTGATAATCACAGTTTAGATATCCAGAAAAAATCATTAGCACTTCTCCAATATATAAAAAAGATAATAATCCATTGTTTAAAGGGGATTTCTGTTCTGAAAAATTACAGGAAAGTAAATCAATGCCTTCTTTTTAATATTACTGTGCACAAGATAAGTATGACCTGAGCAGCTTCATCAAAAGAGAGAGAGAGGGACAGTATCAAATTCAACTCCCGGTGACTACATGGGTACATCTGTGTTGTTTTCTGGGTAACAAGAAATACAACTAAGGTGTAATTCTCACAAATGAGCTAATATATCTGTACCATAGTTTCCTAAATATTGGAAATGAATATGCTAAGAAGGCAGATTAGTATCTTACAACAAAGTATCTAATTTTCTATGCTGAATGGCTGTTTGTTTTTGTATATGAAAGAACGCTCAGTTATTGTCCAACCAACAATTCAAAGCGCACTGTAAATCAACACATCTGCCATGTCATCTGCAATAATACAGAAGTATTACACAGAAGTATCTTAACTCTCTCATGTAATAGCTAATAAATGGCATGCATCAAATTCAGACCCATTCAAAGACAAGTAGGCTAATCTTTGGGGAAACCAGAGTAATTTAGCTTTGATGTTGACTTGGACCTTCATTAAGCTCTTGTCCTAATGTGAATGTCTAAAGTAGCAGTGGGCAATGTTTGAGGGTGTGGGGACCACACATCAACCTCCTGATCTTCTGCATGCATTCATGCTGCATGAAGCCATCTTGTGATGTGATCTTACTAGAAGCGCACCATTGAAAGGTTTTGACCTATTGTTCAATTTGGGGCAGGCTCTTTTTCCTGTTGCAATAGGAGTGGGAGACCTCAGATACATCAACTGTTCCCTTTCCCATCCTTAAAATCACCCAAGAATTTGCAGGTGATTCCTTTCATTTGCTCCATGCAGCTCAACTCATCCATATAAACTAATTTTCAGAAGTGCTTTCTTCTACCTATGGCATTCAGCAAACTGAATGTCAGAACAAATGGTAGAAATTGCCAAGAAGAGCAGAGAAGTCAAAGCCAAGAAAGACAATGATGTCAGGAAGAAAATTAATAGAGAATTTCAGAGAGCTGTTAGAAAAGTGGTATTAAAAGCAGTCTTAAAACAATATCTATAAAGGCATGGAAAAGCAAGGAAAATCTTCCAAAAGGTCTCTGAAATCAGAAGGAAGTTCCATTCTCAAACTGTTATGTTAAAGGATGCCAATGGACAGATAGTAACTGATTCAAAGAAGATCAAGCAAAGATGGAAGGAATAGACAGTATTGAATACTGTCAGTAGAGAAGTCAACATCCAAGGCACATTTGAAGATATTCCATACTTACAAGAACCTCTAGTACTAGAAGATGAAGTTAGTTCAGCACTCTGGTCATCACCAGGTCAGAAGGCTACAATAATTGATAGAATCTGAATGTCATATCTATAGAAATATGGCAAGTAACAGAAGAAGAATCAGTAAAGGTTTTAACCAAGCTATGCCAGCAAATCTGGAAAATGACATAGTGGCCAACAGATTGGAAGAGGTTAATCTACAGTCTAATACTAAAGAAAAAAAGTTTTAACAGTGTGCAACTATCATACAATATCTTTAATTTCACATGCTATCAACATAATGCTTGGGATCATCCAACACAGATTAGAGCCCTACATTGAAAGAGAGAGGCTAGACATTGACACTGGCTTTAGAAAAGGCCAAGGAACACAAGACATTATTGTTGAGGCATGCTGAATAATTGAGAAAGTTGAAGAATACCAAAAAGAAATTGGTATGTGCTTCTTTGATTATATCAATCATGTCAAGCTATAGAATGTGTTTAGAAATCCCAGAACATTGTCCTCATGCAAAACCTATACACAGGTCAGGAAGCCACTACAGACAAAACATGGCAAAACAGACTGGCTCCAGATTGGCAAAGTAGTGACACAAGGTGGTATACTCCATTTATTTAGTCGATAGCAAAATATACGTTGAGGGAAGCTGGATTGGAAGATTTTAAAATTGGGGGGGGGGGGGGAATCAATAACCTGTGTTACCCCACTAACACTACTCTGATAGCTGAAAATGCAAATGATCTGCAAGCTCTAGTAATGCTCTGTCAGTTGTCTCTAGCCACATAGGGGCTTGATCCTTGTCCTCATGGCTCCTTAGGGAATGTGGAGGAGCTGTGACAGACTGGATCCAGGAAGTTGTCAATACTTCATTGTGGAAGGGGATTGTGCCAGCAGCCTTTCCTCTGTGGAGTGCATAGGGCTCAGTCTTCTCTTCCCTGTTTTTTGACATCTACATGAAACCACAGGGGAGGTCATCCATTGATTTGGTATCATCAACATGATGGTGATACTCAGTTGTACCCTGCTACCCCAGGGCACACAGAAGATGCTATCAATGTCTTGACCCAGTGTCTGGAATCTGGGGGTCTGGATGGGACATAACAGCTGAAGTCAAACCAAGCAAGAAGGAATTACTGTGGATTTATGACATCTCAATGGTGTGGCAGTGCCCTGAAGGGGCAGTTCACAAGTTTGGGATTCTTCTGCATTCATAGCTACTGCTTGATTGGCTGGTGGAGTCCATGGCCAATGGGCCTTTGCATAGCTCCATCTGGTGTACCAGTTTCAGCCTTACCTCGAAAGTAGAGACTTGCAACAGTGACTCATGCCCTCATCATCACTCACCTGGATTACTGCAATGTGGTCCACATGATGTACCTTTGAAACCACCCAAGAAACTTCAACTAGTCCAGAATGCAGCAGCCCAAAATGAGTGCATTACACCTATGCTCCAGGCCCTGCACAGGCTTCCTATTTGTCCTTGAGTGCAATTCAAAGTGCTGATGTTGACCTTTAAGCTCTACATGGTTTGGCTACAACATATCCCTAAGATTATCTTTTCAACCAGTCTCCACCAGCTGACATAAATGTCCTGGGAGAAACTGCTAGTGATCCCCCAATTTATTCATTTATACAGACCATTTGAGTTGTGATTGTGGTCACCGTTTTTAATTGGGTTTTGTATTTTAACTTTTGTATTTTTAATGTGTTTTGTTATATGTATATTTTTCAAGTTTTACTTTTACTTATTAATATTATACCATGGTTGTTTTAATATAGTGGATGATATTATAAGCCACTGAAAGTAAATTGATTGAGGCAAATCTAATGAATAAATAAATAATTGCTTGTGTCTGGAAATACTTTATCTTATACACACAATGGAAACTTACAAACATTTAAAACTATCTATTTCAACTATATCAAATTCTTCCAATCAGCAAAATAAATGTTTAGATCAATTAATCTTTTGAATCCAACTGGTACAGCTGTGTACCAGCTCCACTATGGGGGATACATTGATCTCACAGAATTTTCTCAACATACTTTTAGATTATGGGAATATAAATTTTGATCCAGACCCATGAATAGAAATGTTTAAAAAGTAATTATCAATTTAGCTAATTTATATTAGATATTAAATTGCTGACTATCCCTGAAATGCAGAATATGAATTTTGATTTTTCTTTATTTGAAAATTATTTTGGAGAAAGAACTTGACACAGAGATGACAAAGTAGAAGAATTTTAATACTTCATTTCAGATGTTGGTTGATCCATGAAACAGGCCCACCATTATATGTAGTAATCATTAAAAATCACACACATGTTGAGATTTTTGTAACAGTAGTTCACACTCAAGAAAGTTTTCAACGTATTTCTCAGTATCATGGACTCAGGTTGGACAGCAGGTTAGTATACAACCAACATGTAGGCTGGCTGAAAGCCAGAAGTTTGGTATTCAGAAGGAGAATTTCAAGACAGCAATCCAGATTAAGAAAGGCACCTTTATATGAGCTCAGGACTGGGTCACTAATATAACCTGACTTCCTAGACTAGGAGACTTATAGCTTAGGTTGGCTGAAAAATCAGAATCAATATTTTTATGTGTTGTGCCTCTATCTATATCCATCCATCCATCCATCCATCCATCCATCCATCCATCGCCTGCCTCTCTCTCTCTCTCCCTCTATCATCTATCTAGTTACATTTTCAGAACATTCTGCTGATTTGTAACAGCACCATCCTAAATTACTGTTCCAAAAGATCATGAGTATATATTGAGGTTCATCATGGATTTGTAGCACATGGGTACAAATTTAAGTAAGAAATGCCTTCTTGCTCCCCCCCCCCCCCCCCCGCCTTTCTTAAGAGCTCCTGTAACTCTATGGCACCAAATCTTCTTTATATTGTACATGAGAGAAGACAAATTATAATTCAGGGTGGGCAACCTCTTTGTGGCTGGACGATTGATCACAGCAATGATATTTAGCAGGGGTGCTATGTTACATATATAAGCAGAGCTGGGATTTCTGGTTGGTTAGTCTGTTCTTCAAGTTTTTAGAGGGACAGGATGGGAGTGGTTCTGAGTTTTAAAACTGTACTAAACCAGTTTAAGAGTTTACACTACCATTTCCACATTTCTGCTACCTCAGTATGGCAAATACACTTCTGGAACATGAGCGGGCAGTCAAAGGGGCTCCAGGGGATGCAACAAAAGAGGTTTGAAAGTCACGTGGCCCTGACTATCACAGGGTTTCCCAATCTTTCCTTTTTCTTTTTTTAAAAAGCAGGTCATAGGTCCAAACTGGATAAAGCACATAGCCGTCCATGGAGGGGTGCTCAAAAACATCGCAGTGGCAGCTACTTGCAGCCTATGAACATGTTGCTTATAGATGTGAATTACGTTTGGGCAATTACAATCTTCCTTTACTGAAGTGGTTATGTTAAAAATATTTATATGCGTGTGGGTAGTGCTGTTGCACTATTGTTTTCTTATATTTTTTCTCTTTGTTCTGTTTTATTAAATAAATAACCACTAAACTAAAATTTATTTCTATTTAATAAATAAGCACTAAAATTAAAAAATGAAAGATGGTAGTTGTGATTGGACAACCAAGGTTTCATCCCTTTTTTATGTGTGTTATATGTGCTACGCATCTAACAAAGGGGCAGGACTTCAGTCCCAGGGCTAGGCCCACCGTCTTGACTTTATTTCTCCATGGACTCTCCAGGTACTAGGGAGTTTGTTTATTTAAAAAACAACCCCCTCCCCACTCTTTTTCTAAACTAAATACACAAACATTACTACATGGTTTGTTCAGGGAGACAATAGTAATTACTATTGTAACAATAGTAATCTATTGTCAACATTGTTAATAGTAATCACTTCTTCATAGAGCACTGTGAAAATTTCATAAATACAGTAAGATAAAATAATGTTTCACATGCTTTGTGATTACCATGAAAACTGGGCAGAACTTACAAGACTTCTAGTGCAGTTTCTGAACTAGCCAGCATTTCCTAGAAAACTGGGGAAAGGCACAACATGCCTTGTCCTAAATGTGAACAGCATATGCAGACAATGTATATATGCTAGATCCTGATTTCAATTATTTGGTGGAATCATTGCAGGAAATTGCCAATAAAAAAATACTTATCCTGTGGTTCCTTTTAAGAAACTGTAACCAGCAAACTGCCTTTCAACTTCATTCATAAAAGTAAGTGTTCTGTTAGAATACATTAAAAAAATATA
Organism: Liasis olivaceus; assembly: GCA_030867105.1. Classification (NCBI taxonomy): domain Eukaryota; kingdom Metazoa; phylum Chordata; class Lepidosauria; order Squamata; family Pythonidae; genus Liasis; species Liasis olivaceus. The sequence continues at coordinate 67,693,850 of CM061351.1, forward strand.
GAGAAAGAAAGTTTTTCTTTTACTCTGAACACAAAAACCAGGATTATTTTCTGAGTCAGCTTGTTTGGGCTGGGCCAAAAATATGAGTTAAAACTGGATCGTTTGAAAAACAGATTTATTTTAAAATAAAGTAAAGACTTTCCTGTTCTACCAAAAAAAGACTATATTTAGTTGAGAATAATTAATACAGTAAAAGGAACATGCTAGTGTGTCGCTTTCTGTTGTTTATAGTGCTTCCTAACTGCCATTATTTTCCAGTAAAGTTTTCAAATAACAAATACATTATCTAATATTTTCTAGAGATAAACACCAATATTTTAGGGGAAAGAAACAGTCTGGCATAGTAGTGGCTGTTTGTCCAATCCAGATATTAATGTTTATATTGATAAATAGAAAGTCCTATTCCTCAGTATCAGCACCATTCAATATTGGGCCTTGCAACAATATTCTTCATTTGAGGGCAGGATTAAGCTCCAAGGATGAGCAAGCCTTCTACCATGTGAGCTACATGAGGCAAGGAATCAGGAGTTGTGTGTACATCAAGATTAATTTCCATTGCATTAAAGACATTATTGTCATGTTGCAAGAACTGAGCATACTAGTAGGCTGAATAGAGAGAATGGCCATGGTTCAGTAATCCAAATTTTGACAGTATAGGTTGCTGATTTTGTGCATGATGTCTCCACCCTAAAATGACCCAAATCTGAAGGGCCAAAAGAGAAACCTTTCTCTGCCTGTGACCTTGGACAGGAGCTTTCCATCAGAATAGATCAAAATGGCCACACTGCAGAGCCAAGCTACCAACCTCAACCTTCATAACTCAATGAATACTATAAACGGTATTATCATTATCAGGCTTCAGTCACTCGGTCAACTTTTCAAATGAATGCTGACAGTTTTGTCTGAAGACTGCTTAGACATGCTTTCACAATAAGGCCTTAAAGATAAAGCTTAGCTCAAGTCACGTTCAATTCCTGGTAGCCGCAAGAACATGTCCATGCAATTTTCTAGACAAAAGGATGGAAGTGGGTTTCCTTTGCTTTCTTCTGGGATATTTATTCAACTTCCTCATATAGCTCTCAGTCTTGGGATTTCCTTGTTATCTCCCAGCCAAATGAGCATTCCCTTCAAAGGTTACTGCAAATTGTTTCCTGCTTGCAGTTCTGGTACTTTACTTTATAGTGAGAGATGCAGTTTGGATAAGGCACAGAGCTTGTTTTAACAGCGAAGGCAAAATCTCCTGCACTGCTTTATAATTTCAATTTCTGCTTTATTGATGCTGTCATGCTTTTGCAGAAGCTTCCTGAACAGTAGACAGTGAGGATTCTGCAAGGTCATGAGAAGTCAAATTCATTGCCTGCACAAAATAATTTTACAAAATCTTGATTGATGATCTTGTAGTCAGGTAATTTCTTAATCTGGAGAAGGCAAATAAAAACCCATTGTAGAGACTGCAGAGAATTGGTGGAAGGGAAAACTTGGGAAAATTGCAGGTTAATATTCCTCCCTATTATCTTCTATGAAAAGGGAAAACAGCTTGAAGGGAGCAGATTGGTCCTCTTCTCCCATCCCACATGAGCATAGGAATGAATTCTGGGAGTTGAAGTCCACCCATCTTAAAGTTGTCAAGGTTGAGAAACGCTGGCGTAGGTGGTAGGGAAAAGTCTGCAGAAGGCCACACAGCTTTGGCCTACAGTACAATGCCATTTGTATAAAAGTGACTTCTTGTGCTTCTCCAAGCTTTAGTAATTTCCTCTTTCCTCTCTGCCCTGGGATTGTGCTTGGTCATTTTAGGTAAAACTCTCTCTCTCTCCTCTCTCTCTCCCTCTCCCTCTCCCTCTTTCTCTCTCTCTCTCTTTTGCTAACATCTCTTTGAGTTTTGATTACTTAGCACCTATGCCTCTTTCAGAGCTTAATTCCTTCGTCTCCCTCCTGTATGATAAATGGCTGTTCAGTTCCACTGTGTCAGATGCTTCTCCTTCACCCTCAGCATGCCTTATTTAGTTGGGCATTAGGATAGTGATGATGTGTGTGTCAACTACTTATCTGTAACATTGCATTTATTTTTAATACAGTGGTACCTTGGGTTACGAACGCCCCTCCTTACGAATTTTTCGAGATACGACCAGCTCCGGCCCCAAAAATTTACCTCAACATGCGAACTCCGCCTCGAGCTACGAACCGGATCTGCGGCCATTTGCCCTGCTGCCAGGTGGTCGCGGCTTCCTGTGGGCAAGATCGCGGTAGCAAGGAGACGTTCGGTGAGGCTTGTGGTGTGTTTTGTGGCGTTTGGAAGGTTTTTGGTGTGCTTGTCAGCATGGCTCCAAAGAAAATGCAGAGCAGGCTTGGCAAGAATAAGGCTTTATGAGGAAATTTGCCTCATGGTGCGACCAAACTCGGAGGGCGGATTAGCCGTATTTACATTGAACCTTATGGGGAAATTTGCCTCATGGTGCGACCAAATTCGGAGGGCGGAACGGATTAACCGTATTTACATTGAACCTTATGGGAAAATTTACCTCGAGTTGCAACCAACTCGAGTTGCGATCAGAGTCACGGAACGGATTAAAGTTCATAACCCGAGGTACCACTGTACCTACCTAATTTTAAAAATAGCCAGATGTGACAAGGTCTTATCAGATCATGTTCCAAATATGAGGCAAGGAAATTCTATGCCTTGTGAGATTTCCCTGATTCCATACTTCCCTGGAAGTTTCCAGCCATCATATGATCTTTTTCAGGTCTACAATATTCAGAAAGTTTTGGGGTATCATACACTCCAACAACTCTTAAAGAGAATGGTGAATGGCAAAGACTATGTCATCTTCCTTGTAACTTACCTCCTCATCACTGGTGCTGCTCAGATTGGGTTGGTAGGGGCCTATGCCATTAAAAATTAGGAGCATGGGCTGTTCTAAGACAGTCACGTCCAAAGTCTGGCCCGCGGGCCAATTGCGGCCCATGTTCTGGTTTAATATGGCCCCACAGGTAATTTGGCAAAATCCATCTGTGGGGCCCCCAGTGAATCCCCGAGTGCCACTCAGGACCCCTGGGATCTCTGGATCTCTCAACGCCACGGAACTGCACGTCCTCAATTGGCGTTCTCGCAACCTCTCGGGCATCATGGGATTTGGTGCACTCCTTCTCCCTGCACTGTGTCTTCACCACACACAGCCACAAGGGCAGGCAATTAATCTTTGCTAAAACTGAAGAGAACCTGCACTTGCCATCTTTATTCAGGACAGGGGGCAATAGACAATAGTTCAGAAGGGCGCAAAGGGCTAAAAGTAAAAAAGATCAAAGTTTATTACATGAGGCTACAAGACACCGCCTCCAGACACTACCCCTCACTTGTGGCCCCCCAGCATTGAGCACTGTACACTACAGCGTAACTTCGTTTGGAAGAGATCTCTGGCGTATTCTTGTTGGGCAGTGTAATAGTGCTTGGGCGAACACACTTAGACCAAAACCTCTGGCACTGCGCTCACGTGATTCCTTCCCCTTCTGGCCAATTTCTAAAATGGCGACTGTAAATAAGAGAAGGAAAGTTGACAGTGAGGGCCGCCGCTTCCAGGACAGGTGGAAAGTGGAATATTTCTTCACTGAAATATGGAATCACTGTGTTTGTCTGATATGCCAAGAGACTGTGGCTGTTTATAAGGAATTTAATGTCAAGAACACTACCAGTTGAGACATAGCACATACGACAAGCTAACAGGGCACGACCGCAATGAAAAATGGAAGCAACTTGAAGCTGTTTTAATGTTACAACAGCAATTTTTCACAAGAGCTCGTGAGTCAAATGAAAATGCCACAAGGGCGAGCTATGAGGTGGCAACATTAATTGCTAAAAATTGCAAATCTTTTGCTGAGGGTGAATTTATCAAAGAATGCGTTATGAAAATGGTTGAGAATATCTGTCCCAAGAAGCAAGAGTTTGCCAACATTTGCCTGGCTCGTAACACCGTAGCACGGAGAATTGAAGATATTTCATCAGATATTAAGAGACAGTTGACGTCCAAAGGAGTGGATTTTGACTTCTTTTCAATATCCTGTGATGAAAGCACGGACCTATCTGACACAGCTCAGTTGCTGATTTTTATGAGAGGTGTGGACAATGAAATGAATGAGACTGAAGAGCGACTTGACCTCCAGAGCCTTACGGACCAAACAAGAGGAAAAGATTTATTTGTTTCTGTTAGTTCCGCCATAGATGACATGAAACTGCCCTGGAACAAAGTTACTGGGATTATTACTGATGGGGCACCTGCCATGGCTGGTGAACGAAGTGGATTATCAACCCTAATCTGTAACAAGGTGATCGAAGAAGGAGGCAAAGCCATTAAACTTCATTGTATCATTCATCAACAAGTTCTCTGTGCTAAACATCTCAAATATGAATGTTATGAAACCCGTGCTAAAGACTATTAATTTTATTCGCTCTAAAGCCCTGTGCCACCACCAGTTTAAAAAGTTTCTACTGGACATCCAGGCTGAATACGAAGATGTTTTATATCACAACGATGTAAGATGGCTCGGTCGGGGGTCTGCACTGCAGCGTTTCTACTCTCTCAGAAAGGAAATCGGAGAATTCTTGGAAACAAAGGGACAGCCGATGCAAGAACTATCTGATCCTATTTGGCTGGCTGATTTGGGGTTTCTAGTTAACATAACAAAGCATCTGAATGTACTGAACACGAGTCTTCAGAGAAAAGATACAGCGGTGAACCAGCTTTATTCACACCTCAAAGCTTTTGGAACAAAGCTGCAACTTTTCCTAAGGCAGTTGTCACAAACACAGCGCAATACGATACATTTTTCAGCGTTGCAGGAAATAATGAACAGTTTTCCACAGGACAATATCAGTGCGCAAATGAGCAGGTATGCAGCAGACATCGCATCTCTGGCTGGGGAGTTTAAATGGCGCTTTCAGGATTTTGCAGCTATTGAAAAGGAGATCAGCCTTTTCTCCTCTCCATTCTCTGTTGACCCCAATGATGCTCCAGATCAGCAGCAGCTCGAGCTCATTGAGCTGCATTGTGACAGCGAGTTACGCAGTCATCACCAACAGCTCTCTCTTGTGAACTTTTACCACCAACTGGATAAGGGCCGGTTTCAAGAGATTCGAACATTGGCTAAGAAAATGCTGAGCTTGTTTGGCTCAACACATTTGTGTGAGAAGACATTCTCTGCTATGAACTTTAACAAGAACCACGTGAGGACAAGACTAAGTGACTCTCACCTGCATGACATTTTGCACATTAAAACCACTGCCTTTGAACCAGACCTAGTCTATGTGCTGCAGTCCACATCTCAGTTTCACCCTTCGCATTAGTGCAGGCAAGTTTTTTTTTCAATTGAGATGAATACATTGTAAAATCTCAGTTAATGTCAGTTGGTTTAAATCAGTTATAAATATATTTGGACGCAACATGTATACTTGGTGTTATGTTCCTGTTCATATTTTTTGAACTTAAAAGTTGACAGACAATCTTTATTACCAATAATATGTAATGTACTTTACAATGTTCCTGACATATATTTCAGCTTCCTGGATTTTTTTTTCATCTGGCCTTCAGATATGAAAGGCAGAGTGATTTAACACCTGTTTGGATTTGTTATCCATGTGACGAAATGAAAAGTATGCCGTTTGCAATAAACTTTGCATAAAATAGTTAATTTGCATTTAATTTTAATGGTTCAAAGAATGTCAGGCAAAATGGTTGGCCCTCACGCATGTTCACTTCATCAGATCTGGCTCTCTTTGAAAAAAGTTTGGACACCCCTGTTCTAAGACATGATGGAAGACATGGAAAATTAAGTGAAAGCCTAAAGGTAATATTTAGACAAGCTCTAATTCTGAGTCATAGTTTATCAGGTTTCCTCTGTCTCATTTGGCTTTAACTGGAACACTGAGGAAAAATAACTCATGTTTGAATACTCAGGTCAATCATGTGCCACACCCTGAGGAACTTCAATTCTCATCTACATGATTAGACTAACTTATCTGTAAGCACTTGTTTCACTTCCTTTCACTTTATACATTCCTTTATAAACTGAATGATTAATAACCTCTTCATTTTTTATACAAAATATTAAATAGTTTGGCATCAAGAATATATTCACTTTAGAACACCTGCATCATAGCAGAATACTGCCAAATGGATAAGATAATAAACTTTGAGATATCATGCAAAGTTTATATTTTCAGAAACAATACACTATTATAAGCAGCTCAGGAGAACTTTGATTTTGCAGTAAAAGAATTAGATAATAATTTTCTGGAATTTATCCTTGAGGACACTGGCTCCATTCATACATAATACTGAGCCAGGAGTTTTTAACCACGGTTTGTTATACAAGCCCTAGTGATCAAGTTGATACATTGTGCCAAAACATAACAGGAGGATTCACATGTCATGCTGAACCAAAACCCAATAAGCCATATTATGATTTAGTACTGGCAAAGCAAACCACTGAGTCTATGAGTCAGGTAACATCCTTGATAGTGCACTTTTCTACACTGAGTTAAACAGGATTTACTCTTATGTAAACATCAATGGGATTTCATTTGAGTTGACTATCTCCATGAAACAGCCTTAAAGTAGCATGGAACTTCCACTGAATGTATCAGATACAAAATATGGTGACAGATTTGAAAATAAATACCTCATTACTTAAAGAGATAGACACCTCTTTCTAATGGAAAGAGCTGGGTTTTTTCCATGTCTCAGATATAAATGGCCTGAAAGACTGGCTTTAAAAAGCAAAAAGGGTGTGCAACAGAAACACAGCATCTCTACAAGCTTCTTGATGTTCCAAATGGTAACTTTCCTCCCACTGTAAACTGCAACTGTGGACAGTGGCCCCAGTTTTACTTATAACTCTGTCAAGGTTAAATTCTTTCTCCTCCCAGGTTCCAGACCTGGTCATATATATAAAAAAATAATTTTTTTTATTTTTTTTATTATTTATACATCACATTTCTATAGCTGCCCATCTCATACAAAGCGACTTGCTTTGCTCTGCTACATTGCTTCCAGCACACCCAGGTCTCATTATGACCACCAAAATATAACAAGCTTCGCCTGGACTGAATGTATTCTAGACTGCGTCTTCAAGGTGAGCAATAGCAAAGTGTTTTACGGTAAGACAGGGAAACAATAGGAAATCAATACAATTTTGTCTGATGTATTACTATCAGGCTGGAGATACAAGGAATCAAACAGAGATTAGATAGAAAATACTTAATAATAATTTTGAATGTCAAGTTCAATGTATGATCAGTTAATCAGTTATCCCTTTCCTATTTGTTCAAACATTGATTCATACCAAATTGAAATCTATGTGGAATAGATAACAAAGTAACTTCCTAACAGAACAATCTTATTCAAGTTGCTAAACAATTCTGTAAGATAGAGTTAGGTTGAGGCAGGTTTTGCCCTCTGGTCCCTGGTTTACAGCTCTGACTGCAGGAATTTTCTCACGCAGAGTTTTCCACTCTTCAAGGTGTCTCTCATATGGAGCCTTGCCAAGGCTCCTCAGTTCTGCCCAAGTGAGGCAGCCAGACCCTCTTCCACCACTGTTCTCAAAGGTATTTGTGAGTTCTGGATCTCTCTCTCCCTGCCTAGAATAAACTGAATACCTGCTCTATCATCCTTTATTACTGGCCCAGTTGATCACTGATCAGTACTGCCTCAAGCTGTTGCCTAGCCATTTGGCAGAAGGGGAGACAACATTTGCAGAAGGAAAAAAGTAGGAGTCTGTTTCAAAAAATTAGGGAACAGACGCAGTCACAGATACAGAAGCCAAAGTATTCCATAGCAAACTCAAGTCATACAACATGTCCAAGTATTTTGGTTACCAGGGATAAATTGTATCTCAGTGTTTATCACAGAGTCAGAGTTGGAGAGAAAAGGAGATAACAGAAGAAGAAAATTGTATTGATTCAGTTTAAATTTAAATATGCCCTGAGACCAGCACGCTTAGAAACAAAGAAAAAACAATTAGAAATCAAAATATTTAAAAACCTATATACCTAAACATTATGATATGTAATTATTAAAATGAGAATAGTAGTAATGATGAAAGGTAATGGAGAAAATCTATCTATGTGGTTGCTAAGAGTTGACACTGATGTATGTATAGGTATACAGAGATTTACATAAAACTTTCAATAAAGGATCATCTTCTTCAGTCGCACCCACCTTAATTGGGTCCTACAAGTGAATGGCTACTCCAAGAATGAAATAAAAAGAGCCATCAAACCAAGAAAACAACATGCGACTGAAGAAGAAAAACAGCCACCCACCAACAAAGTATTTCTGCCCTACATCAAAGGGGTCACAGACCGCATGGGAAAACTGATGGAAAAACACAATTTCCAAACAATCTTCAGACCCACCAGAAAAATACAAGAAGTGCTAAAATCAGCAAAAGACAAAAGGGATCCCCTCACCACCGCAGGAGTATACCGCATACCATGCAGCTGCGGGCAAGTATACATCGGGACCACAAAACGCAGCATCCATACCAGGATAAAAGAACATGAAAGACACTGCAGACTACAGTAACCAGAAAAATCTGCAGTAGCTGAACATGCTCTCAGGCACACTGGACACAAAATCCTATTTGAAAACACAGAGATACTGGACAACACCAACAGCCACTATACCAGGCTATACCGGGAAGCCATTGAGATTCACAAACACCAGCACAGTTTCAATAAAAAAGAGGAGAGTCTAAAAATCAACAAAACCTGGCTACCAATCCTGAAAAATACAGCCTGCAAAAGGTCAACGAACTCAGCTCAACCACCAGGACATGCGAACAGCTCACACAATGAACATGCTAATCACCCTCAGCAGCCACTCGTTAACAACTCAATAGAAGGAAAAACCCTGCCTAACCCACAGGAAGATACACAGATAGTCTGATACCAAAACAAGCAGCCACTCATTAACCCCCCCAGCCCCCCCAATCCCCCCCCCTTCAGATCTCTATAAATACCCACAAAAGGGTCACACCATCCTGGGCACAGAGAGAACTGCTCCTGTCTGTGCTCCTGCACTCTGAAGATGCCAGTCACAGATGCTGGCGAAACGTTAGGAAACAGAACTTCCAGAACACGGCCACACAGCCTGGAAGACCCACACCAGCCATACCTGGCAAAGACTGCACATTCCAAAGGCCAATCTTTACAATCACTGAAGATTTAAAGTTTCTTGCTGTGAATACTATCACTAATGATATCAGTCTGAAAAAATTTAGATACATACCAGGCCATCACTTAACCACCAATTTAAGACCAGCCACCTAGTCAAGAGCTTGAAGCTGACCATAATATGATTTCAGAAAGATTTTGACAATGGAATTGTAGAGTTATTAAAGAGGAGCTATGTGCCAATTGTTGTCCCTGGAACAAGCTACTATAATGCCGTATGGTGATAGTTAATAATCAGCAGTTTCTATTGTTCAGTTCTGAAGGGGAATGAGGCAGGGATGCCCCGTCATCCCTGCTGCTTGCCTCAGTTACCAAGTGTTTGACACAGAAAGAAGTCTTACATCAAAGAACTATACTGTAAGAATGCCAACCCTAAAGCAAACATTTGTACAGAGATTTTTACAGCAACAGCTCGACCATGGCCCCTTGAGAGCTTTTAAGCTTACAAAAGAATATGAAGCCCCCTTGAAATATAACTGAAACTTGAACAAAAACAGAATAATATGATTATCATATGAATACTCAAAATCACTACCATTTGTTTCTTTGATTTAACAAAAATGAAGCCATTTAACAATGCACAATTCTTCTGTTTTGCAACAGCATAAACGTATACCTTTTTTTCTGATCTAATCCCCCTTAATTAATGTACATAGACTGCAGCTAAGCCACCCTTTATTGAAGTAGCCTTGGCAATACGTACATGAAAAATATATCCTGCTTATCTTGTATTTCAGAGATACAGATTATTATTATTATGCTAGAATTCTCTTTTTGTTTCAGATCTTAGCCACCTATCTAATTGACCAGGATCTGACCAAACAAAGGCTGTTACATGATTTTATTTGAGTATGCCAAGGCCCTAGGCTGAAAAGTAATAGGCTAAGATTAATAAATAAATGCAGTATTTTTGTTGTTGTTCAGTCGTTAAGTCGTGTCCGACTCTTCGTGACCCCATGAATGCAGTATACTCAATAACAAATATGGTATCACTTCATTCATTTGACCCCCTTCCCTTCTCAAATTCTTTAGCTCCATTTACAGGCCAAGAAAGTGGGCAAACCCAACTGAGGATCTGGAGAAAAAGCTGTCCTGTATAAGTGAGGCTGCTGATTACTCTAAGTCAGTAGTGTCTACATTGGCTGGGCTTTCTAGAGTTACTGATATGAATCTTTCCCAGCTAGGAAAGGAATTTAGACCATTCTGCATGCAAAATGCCTGCTCTAAGCCATGGCCCTTCCTATTTGGGAAGAAAAATGCCAGGCAATGCTCTACTGGTAGCAGTGAAATATCTCTTTAACAATTGTAGGAATTAATGTCTAGTTATCTGGGAAAGAAGCAGAAATAAAAAGTCTGCATTTGTTTTCCAATCTGAGTTCCACCAGTCATCTATCCCTGCAATATAAGAAATATAGACACAGCTTTTAAATGAAGACTATTCATTTAAAACAATTCAACTACCAATGACAAAGTGCCAGGCAGCAGGCTAAAGACAGTGTTGATATACGATTCATTCTTGTTCCATGCATTCATTCAGTGCAGAAAACCGATAAGAGTCTCTAGCATGCTAAATCTCAGCAATGCCGTAGATACCCGGTTATCAGCAAAGCATCTGACAAAGTACTGGCACTGCAGATATCCCATGGTAAATGGGGGCTGGATGATTCTACTTTCAGTTAATTCAGTTTGAATCCTGAAAAATCTTGTTAAGAACTGCATGTTAACCTGAAGGAAAGGCGAAGGAAAGCAATAATTTCAAGAGCAATACAATAGGGCTTTCTTTTTGGAGTGGACTTTATGTCCATGTAGTCACCAGGAGTCCAGCCAAACTAAAGAGTTATTTGGAGACAAAAGCCAGGGCCCAGATGAAGGGATCCTAAATGACTATCAAAGAAACCGCAGATAATGGGAGCAATGTCAGATAAACCTGACCTTGGCACCTGGGCATGTTGCTGGATTCACTTGAGACTGATCATCTCAACATAGCATTGTTTCATCTCGGTTGTATAAAGAGTTGTAACTAGGGAATGACCAGCCAGCATGTTCTTAGATGTAGTTGCTCATTTCTTATTTTCACTTTACTATTTTTACACACACACACATGTATATGTATTTCATATGTCTATGAAATAACAGTAAGTGGTGCTTATTTCCAAATAAAAATGTGTAAGAGCTGAGGAGTCAGGACAGCAAAAGCAAACTGCTAAGAATCATGAGAGGTGGAGGTATATACTGTAAACTAAATAAATAAATCTTCCGGTAGTCAATGTACAGACTAGTAGCACTGGAAGCAGCTATTTAGGCAATTGTGTCTAACCTCAGGGGCGTCCTTTGGGGAGGGGGGTGTCAACAGCATCAAAACTGTGAGTGCAATTAGGTGATCAAAGCACTGCACTCATGTAAAAAGGGGCAGGATTTCAATTGCCTGGTCGTGCCAGCCATTTTGACATCGTTGACCCCCTGTCCCCTTGATTCTGTAAGCCAACACATTTATTCAAGCTTAACCAAATAGTAATCTAATCAAACAGGCTGAGTTTGTCCAACACATCAGATTAAAATATGGTGGGTAGTTTGTGGTTCAGCATGTCAAGCTATCAGAGTCATTTGTGAACTCTAAATGTTAAACTGCACGTGTTCCAAATACTAACACTATCGGCCTTTTTCCTTTATCAAGTTATAGCGCTACCTACAGAACTGGCAAAAAATATACCAGAATGAAATGTGCTGGCCCCATTGTGGATTCCTATCTTGCTCAGTTGTCCCTTTCCAGTGTCTGTAGTTTCCTGACATTTCTCAAGGTCATCTATGACAAAATGTGACAGGTTTTACACAGCTTCATTGCCCCTGGATAGTGTCAGAATATGGGGAGAACATTACTTTAATGCTGATACAGCCAGGGATATCCCAGGGGGGTGGGGTGCGGAGACACAAAAACTCAAAAGGGCAGCTGCAACCAAGCCATTTTTGACCCTCTCTTTTGGACACCCTTGAGATAGGTAAAGGCAACTGAAGCCTGTCTCATTTGTGGGCTGGAGAGACGAGGGTAACGTCCTAAGGACAAGGCAGGCAATGGTGTTGCCAGGTCATATTTGTACCATGGTTAGGTGCAACTCAGGACACAGCCTATGCTAGTATACTGTGGATGATGCAAAGTGCTGTGTGAGCCTCAACCTACTGCAGGATACTACTGTGCAGCTGCCTCACACAGGGGAACAATGTGAAGATGGGCAACAGACAGCCCTTGGCCAGTGCAGCCCCCTTCTTACTGCCATTTCAGGCGGCTTCTTCTGTTACAGTAGTGCATGCTGGCTGGGGAATTCTGAGAGTTGAAGTCCACACATCTTAAAGTTGCCAAGTTTGAAAAAAACTGAGTTACTCTTTCCATAATGCTAGAGGGAAAATGCCTGGAAAGAAAAATATGACTGGAAGCTCCCCAAGTCTTGCATGGAGGGCCATGCAGTCCACTTCTGAACATGAAACAGCTGGTGGACAGCCTTGCTCTCCATCTGCCTTTGGGGCAGCTCAAAGCACAATCTGGCCGGCCCAGGTGACCCCACCTGGCCCTCTCGAGTCGGTCTTCGGCTTCTTTAGACGTGAGGAGACGTCTGCAGCCGCTGGGGACTACGAGAAGAGAGCGTGACCGCGGCTGAATCATCAGACGGCTTTCTACTTGCCGCGGCCGGTCCGCCTCCGCGACCTGCTAGCTCTTTGCGCCACACGCAGCTGGGTGGTGTCTCCCGACCCGAGGCGCACCTGTTCCCTTCCCCACCCGGCTGACGTCGAGCTTCATTCGACCGCCCTGCCTGACTGCCGGCCTCCCAGTGGTGGCGACGGCACCGCATATATATCCCTCGCTCGATGGGTATGGAGTGTCCTCGCCGCGCCTTGCTTAACATTCGCCAGGCACCGAGGGAGTCCTCCTGAGCCGCTTCAGCGCGCTTTCCGCTCCGTCTTCTCAGGCAAACCGGTCCCCGACGACGCTCCCTTCCCCTCAATGCGCGCCCTGCTGTTTCTCCTCCTCCTCCTCCCGCTGCTCCGGAGTCCAGGTGAGTGAGTGGGCGGGCGGGCCGGCGGGCCGGCGGGCGGGCGAGCGAGCGACGGACCCCGTCGAGGGGCGGGGCAGAGGGGAGCGCAGCTTCGACGGCCACGCCAAGCGCGCCCGAACTTGGGCTTTGGAGAGCGGCGGCGTTCCTGGGATTAAGATCGGAGCTCGCTGCAGTTTCCCGAGTGGGGCCTCGCGCTCCCTGATTTTTCTCACTCGTCCGGAAACGGGCTGGAACTGCACCGCTGTTTTGAAATAGGAGGCGCCTGAAAGGCTGGGGCAGCAGCTTGGCGGGGGGGGGGGGGTGCCTTCTGTGTCTTCCGCCCTCCCCTTCCCTTCCCTCTTTCCCACTTCTCAATTTGTCCGTTTTGGGTATTTGAAAGGCACGCGGGCGTTCGATGCGGGCTCGCGGTCTGAAACCTTCCTCAAAATCTCGATAGGGTATCTGTTATTCAGCCTAGGATTTCACCTCTGCTTTCTTCTCCGTTTGTGTACCTCCTCTTTCTCTCTGTCTCTCTCTCGTTACAAGGACCCTGTTAAGAACAGCTTCTCTAAGTCACACACTTAGTGATCTTTTTTGCTGGGTGGGGAATTAGAACCCAGCTCTCCTTGCCTACCGTTCCCTGCACCCTGGTAGCTCTTGAAATAACAGTGTTTTTTGCTGTGGATGCTTCTTGTTTAATTTCCACAACTGTGCAAGGCATTCGTTATTTTCCTGTATTTTAGAGGGGTCAGGGTGAAGCAGGGTTTGAATTAAGAAATGTTTACACCTCACAGTGCTGAGTGGAGCTCAATTCAAAGTGATTCCTAGTAAGTCTTCAGGTTTTAAATGGTCATTTCTTTGCTGGAGGAGTTTTAAATACTGAGTAACTATGATTTTAGGAAGAGAGAAAGCATGTTGCAAACTTTAAATCAGAGTGGCTGGGTATTTGTTCCTGTCAGTTGCTTGGTCAAAACCCATTGTACCCAGTACAGCAGCATAACTTGCTCCTGGGTACGGAGATGCCTGTTTGACTGATTAATTTCCTTGGAAAAAATATTTATCTAAGGACATTAACGCAGAACTCGGCTAGCACTTCACACTTGCAAGATGGGAAAAATCGATAGATAACTGCTCTGGCAATCAGGATTACCACTCAGTCTTAATTCTATGTTCTCAGAAGCGGTTTTGATAGAAGTATTTTTCTTCTCCAAGTAAGTGACCTCCAGGTTAGCTCATGGACTTGTACCCACCCCATTTCATCAATATTTGTTAAAGAATACTTGCTAGGATTCTGGTGATGGAATGCAAGAACTTGGAACTTGGCCAGACAGTTTTAATACTCTGGGGCAATCTAAACAAATAGACATTAGAAAAACTGAGCTGTTTTTTGAATGACTCACTGTGGGAATAAGAGTCACTACATGTGCAATAGCTGCCTAGTGTAATTTTCAGGTAAACACCTCTCTGCTAGTTTTGCTTGACTAGTAAGAATGGCATCCATTTCTTTCATTTCTTTTCTACAGTCTACCAGCATGCTGCTGGATCAGAGCTAAATGTGACAAAAGATGAGCAAAACGTGCCCATCTTGAAGACGTTCAACACATCTTCCACTGATCTGTTATCATCAGGAGTTGAGTATGAAGAGGCAGAAGAAGATAATGTGAAGGAAGTGAAAACATCTCAGTTCCTTGTGAGTGATGCAGAAAGAGGTAGGTTGAAATGTAGTGCTTGCCCATGATGTTTCTCTCATTTGGGACTTTGAGGCACACAAGAGGAGCCTGGTATAACGATGCACTTTTCTGCAAAGAGTTGTTGCTTTGTCTCTCCCAAAAAGGCAGGTGTTACATTTAAATCCCAGTGCTTTCTTAGAATATATTCCAAGCATTGCAGAATCCTATTTATTTTTATCCATGCTATCCGAAGACTTCAGCTGGATAAAAAGGGATATGTCTAAGAAAGTATTGAATAAACTTATATTTACACTACTGGTGTCTTTGTGAAAAATTCTGTATTTTTTGTTTTTCTTTCCTTTCTAAATAAATCAATAGTCACATGCTTGTTGTTAAACAATTATGCTAATATTAATAGTCTGAATGATTGTGTAGCACTTTCCAAGTATCCCAAGATTATTCTGTAGCATGTATGTCATTGCCAAGGACTTCATGCTAGTAAGAAAGAAGTACATCTTGGACGTAAGGATGAAGGTGGCTTCTGAACACCAACCATACCTCTACAATATAGATTTAAGCTAATGTTACAGTCAATCCATCTCTCCCAAGGAATTCTAGGAAATTTAGTGCTTGGTACTAACTATGTCTTTCAAGAAGCTCTGACAAAGTCTATCTTTCAAGAAACTTTGGTGAAGCTAGAAATCCCAGAGAGTTTTTTTTTTAAATAGTAGTTAATTGTATACATACTATATACATATAGTATGAATTGTGTTTATACTATAGGTCTTCAGCTTATCACTGCAGTGAAAATCCCTTTCTTAACCAAAATGAAAATTATTTACTAAGGAAGAAATGAATGGATTTTACTATCTCTCTTAAAATTAAGTCTTCAAAAAACAGTGAAATACTGAAACATAATATAGGGAATTCTTCTGTTTTTAACTAGTCTTTATATTTTTGTAAATAATTCAACCTGTAATCTAACAATGATGTACTATAAACATATTTTGTCCAAATCCCCACAAAGTGTGTGTTGCGGTGAGTGGAAATTTGAAGGCACAAAACCTGACTCTGGACTGTATTAAATCAACAGGCCTTTTTCCTTTAATGTTACTATATTGTTTATTTTGATTGTTCAAAATCAGAAAGAGGTGAGCATCTTCTAGTATATCCAAGAGGTGTGCAGAGGATATGTCAATCAAAAAGAACAGCAGCGGCACCTTTAATTTTGTGACAAGTTCAAAGCTTGAACTATTTCCTCTGATTTAATATTAAGGGGAATTAACCTTCTTCTGATTTATGTTACTTTTGAAGTAGTCTGCTATTAGCCATTCCAGTCTACATAATTTGGGCATTCATTTGCAATATTAAAAAAGAATTGATATTCATAATGAAATGCACATTTCTAGGCACATTTTCTGTTAAAATGTGTGTTTAACATTGATGGATACTTACGTGAATGACAAAATGTTGATTAGAATATTAAAGTTTAGAGATGAAAATCAGATTGGATAAGTTTATCAGAATTCAGTAAATGAGAAATTCAATCAAATATAATTTCTTAAGCATCTGAGTATTGCCATTAATCTTCATTTTTCCTGAGCCAATGCATTTAAGCTTTAAAGTATTTGGTTCATTAATATTTTCCTTTTCTGATTGATTCAAGTTGAGCATCTTTCTTTTAAATATAATCATTTGGGTTAATAGTTGCAAATTTTTGTTGGTTGTGCTACAGTAGTCTTGCCTGTTTCCAAAAAATTGCGGAAGTTATAGAGTCCATTACGGACAAAGAGGTATTCCAGTCAACTTTATTTGGTGAAGCTGCTGATGACCTCTACACAAAGTCAAAGTGAGCACAATTGCATAGTATAGTTTGGTTTACTGTGTAAGCCAAACTTTGGAATATAGTTGCTTCGTAATTAGATAATAAACCATCAACTACAAAGGCAACCTTGGTTTGTCTTTGGTTTAATAAGCAGCAGCCCTGGCTTAGTGTGTTATTTGTACCTAAATGAAAAAGCAGCCAGTAGTCCTCCAAGAAAACTTTAGAGAAAGAAAGGTCACTGAGCTGGTCCTGCAGCAGCATTTCCAACTGCTCCATTTTTGTTTTTTACCTCTGTTTTAGAGACAAAGGGAAGGATTAGCTTTACCCCACTCCATCCACAGATGCTCTATCATCACTGTTGATGGCAAAAATGGAAAGAGAAACAGGAAGTATCAGTTAGTTCAAAGATTGTTGAGATATCAACCAAAAAGGAGAGGAAGTGGCAAACCACAGATGGCCATGGTTTACTGTTATTTGTTGTTCATTCGCTGGGTGAGTGCCATAAGCATCATTATTACTGCTCAGTCATGCTTAGTGTGTCTTTGAACATGTACAGAGAAAAAGGTAGTGTGAACACTCAGAGTTCTTTGGGATTTATCTACATCTCTAGCTTCTAAGCAGGTATTATACTGTAAATATTAATGTTGCCCGATAAATGTTTGTCAGACAAAACGTAAGAAAAAAACCCTATATAAATCTTAATGCTTACGTTGCATTTTTGTAACCATGGACATTAACTCAAGTAAAGAACTTATTCATGTAGAATAAAGTTCTAACAAGGAATTCATATCATATCTGTAATGTGTTCATTTATTTTAGAATGGCAAATTATATTATTTATATATTATTACAAGTATATACCACTTTTCTTCTAAGAGATCAAGATGTCACATAAGAGAGTTTCCTGTCACGTGATCCTTACAATGTTTGGGCCAAGAGATAGAACTGTCCCCGAGTGAGCTCTGGATCAAATGAGGACTTAAACCTGATCTCTCCAGTTTTGGTTTTGTTATCCTAATTACATGGCATAAAACCAATTCTTAAGACTGTAATTAGGGCCTGCTATTTTAAAACAATATTCAACATAAGCTGTTCTATGATCCATTCTGATGACTTGCTGCATAATATATAAAGCTTTCTGTAGGGTGACTAATCTGGATTATATTTGAAACTGAATGTAAGATTCAGTTTCAAATATAAACAGCAAATGTTTTGGAAGTTCTTTCATGCAAAATCAATTTTAAGTGATAACCTAATATTTGGGCTTGCTTGGAAATAATTCCTATAGTTTCTCACTTCAGTCCCATTGAGAAGCTATAGTTACTTAGAGATAGATGTTTCTGTCTTGTTTGGTTGTTTATGTAAAAGGATCTAAGTGTCTCATTAATCTGGGATACGTTTGTTTAAATATAGTTACTGAATTAAACAGTTAAATTGCAGAGTAAGGAGATTTAGTCCACTCTGGATGCTTCAGAAGTTATAAATGTGTTGGGAAAGGTGCCATTATATACAAAATATGCCTACAAATTCCCTTGTAGTTAATTTAAATTAATCAGGCTTAAGTAAAAATACATAGCTGGAATTGTATACAGTAATTAATAGAAAGTTGCATTCCCCTTGCTCTGTGATGCTTGAATTTTGTAGTTTGTCTCACGGCCTTTTCTCACTAGTTATTTAATGCATAACCTAGCCCTCACTGCATTGGTGAAACTCATATGAAGTAGTTTTGCTAACCAGATATACTGTTTACTGGCCTGTGGTATATTAATGTTTATCCCACTGGCTAGTGATGTAAGCAAACTGGGGTGTCCATGCCTTCCCAAGATGTATATCTGATCACAGATTAGCTGACTTTACCTTCCCAGAAAGAGGTTATGAAGAGCTATGGTTCTTTCAGACCTAGTCAATGTGGCAATTTAAACAGGAAAAACAAATTCTTTTCTAGAACAAGAAGGATTGGCACAATCCCTTACATTTCTGGGCTAGTAAAATAAGCAGAGGACATATGACCAAGAGGAAACCCTTGGATTGCCAGTCCTGATCCTGACAAACTGCAACTAAGAAAATGCCTCATTCACAGAAAACATTTTTGAGACTCATTGGGCCAATCATGCTCTCTCAGTCTGATCTAATGTAAAGGGCTGCTGTGAGGATAAAAGAGAAAGAGAGTAAGTCCATATTATCCTGGGTCCCTTGGAAGAAGAATGGATTCAAACTTACAACTTTGTGATTATGCTCACATGCATTAATGAGGGAGACTTCTGGTATATAATTCATGAGTTCCCTGCTCATTCACTCTTGTTTAGGTCCTCCTATCACAAAAAGGGCTAAACCAGCCTTCTCTGCCATATGCCCTCCAGATGAGTAAGAGCAAGGTCCCATCATTCCTCAGTGGTTACACTGGAATTGTAGTTTAACACATCTTGAGGGTATTAGATTTGGGAAGGATGGGCTATAATAATTGAACAAAAAGTTACTAGGGTTTCTGACTCAATGTGCCCCTTCTAAGACAGAGTTGCATATCCTTGAATTATGTCTCATTGCTTGGTTGTGAATGATAAATCACAAGAAACAGTTCAGGCAACATGGTAAGCCAGAGGAGACAATCTGGTGTCCCCAGATATTTTGAACTACAACTCTCACAATCCTTGCCTTTGGCCATGCAGGCTCGGCTTCTTGGGATTTCAAGTCCAAAATCCCCCAGGTTGCTTGCCCTTGTGGTAAGTCTTTCCTTGTTCGTTTAGCTACTCCTGCTGATGGGAAAAGCCAAATGGGTACATATGGTACTAATGAATAATAGCCAAGAATCACCTGAATGCTAGCTTTCTGTTGCATGCGAATGTATCAAGTGTTGTGAATTGGCCCTAAAGCTTTGAATTTAAAGGCTGTTAAACAAAAATCAGAAGTTGTTTCATTATGTTTTCAAATCACCTTCGAGATAGAGAATTCAAGATTCAGTTCTAAGATTGACTATAACCCACCCGTAAGTGGAGTCATGTTGGGGAGAGGTGAAGAATTCACTGAGACTCTTTTATGCTGATTAGCAATGAGAAGTTCATTTGCAAACCATAATCTCAATTCCATAATATGCATTTTTGAATTGGCAGATTGTTGTGAAACCCTGACTAAAACCTCCTAATTATCTACTCTGTTCTTTTAAACCCCTCTGAAATGCAAATATCTTTGGGATTTACTGTATTACCACACTTCATTAGAATTGCTAAACTTCTAAGAGAACACTATTTAATTTATCTTTAATGCTGAGCAGTAAAGCTTATGATATTCTGACTTTATTGCAGATAGAAATGAGAAAAGACTGATTATATTAAAATGCTTTGCACATTGGCTTTCTTTAATTACTTTTAGAAAAGCAGAAGTAATTGCAAATCCCTTGTCTCTTTCCTGCTGTTTTTGAAATTCTTAAAAAAGAAAAGTAAAATAATTTTACCAAACCAAAACTTTACATACATATTTTTATCAGCATCACCAGTGAATTACTTCTTATTCTCGTTCATTCCAGAGATGTAGTGAGCCCTTGTTTCTAAAGGTAGAAGGTGGGAACATGATCTTTCTGCACCAGAAGATTTAACTGTCTAGAACAGTACACTGGCTTTAGCATGTAGAAAACTGCATTTTTTCTTGATTTTTTTTTACTTGTTGGAGTAGTAGGACTCGTTGGTCCTAGCTGCATAATGTGCTTAACCCAGTTAACCCTTAGCAATGGTTCTGGCAACATGTGATCACATTAACTGGGTCAGAAGTCATCATTTTGGGAATACAGAGTCCCCGTCCATTTTCTTCAGGAAATGCCTGCTGATCTTTATCCAGCATCATGAGGGAGAAAACCAATAGCAAAGGAGACAGCCATCCCCAACCACAATGGCTCAGTAGGCTTAAGACAAACTCTGCAGCTCCAAGTTGTGAGCTAAAGCTGGACAACTATTTTGACCAGGTTACAGTGTTTGCATAAAATAGCTAATGAGATTAATGGTTCATTAATGGATGATCAATACAAACCTGGGGCTGTTTAAGGTTAATCCCAGAGTTGACTAAGGTTTAGAGATTCCCATGACAAGTGACCACTTCATATAAATGTAGCCATTGTGCATTTGTTGTGTATATAGACTTGGTTGCCATTATGACAGCCCTTTGCTTTATCCTTGTTCTTGCAGTCAAAGTAATGTACTGATCAGAGCAACAGGAATCTGAGGTTAAAATCCTTCTTCCGTCACTGATCCAATCCAAGCCCCTTTCTTTGTGTAACCTGTCTAATAAGGCTAGTGGATGCGAGTCAAATGCTTCCAGTGAGCTCGCTGCATCTGCCAATGTAGGTTGTTGTTTTTCTTAGCATTTATCCCACTTGTTTTTGCATGGTGCTCACCTAGTTTTTACAATGAAGCTACCAGTGTGTGTTTCCGATGAGGGTTTTGATTATCAGCCAGCTTTGTGCAGAGCCTGATGCTCATTTGGGCGAAGAGACCCAAGGTCACTCAGGTGGCTTCTGTGCCTAAGGAGAGCTAGAACCTAGGTCTCCCTTCTCCTAGTCCAGCATCTTGACTACAATAGTGCACTGGCTCACTGCAGAGACTAATATAATTAACTTAAAATAAATATTTTTTTTCCCAGAGAAATCACCCATTAAGAATCCAGCAAAACTAGATGGTGGGAAAAAGAACCCTAACAAACCCAAAAGAAAAGGAAATGAGAAGAAAACTAAAAGGAAAAATAAAACTCCATGTGAAGGAAAATTTAAAGGTTTCTGTGTTCATGGTGAATGCAGACATATCAAACAGTTCCCAGTACCTACATGCATGTAAGTTAAATTACAAATGTTGATAAAACTGTTGGTATCTCTATTTTGACAGCTAATATGTTGGTGTAGATGGCACTTTAAGGTATTATTCTCTCACAGAGTTATTAATGGGGTGATAAAGCAGAATATATGGATCTGCTAAAAAGAATAAATTAATTCCCCACCCATCAATAAATGGGTCCTGCCATTATCTTGCCTCCATACACATTCTCCATTAATCCAGATAGTGTTCACAAGGTATAATTTGCTTGGTTGGTTGTGTACCAGGCATTTATGGCTGTAAACTATGGTTTATGACAGTGCAACAAATGAAACTCATCACTGAATGAGTTGCAATGAAGGAATTTGAGAATGAGTGCTGCTAGATCTTTGCCCAGATAAATGGCATACCCCATGAAGTGAATTTCTGTGATTTTCACAGAACTTCTTGTCCCTCAAGGGCAAGTCAAAGACTTCTAGAAGCCCAAAGAACTGTATGCCAGTGACAGAACTGGGTTTCCAGAGGGAAAAAAAACCCTAATGTATGTCAGCTCCATGCACTATTCTGTAGGCTGAAATAGTCCTTTTTGTTATGTTATTATTCCTAATTCAACTAAAATGTCCTACGATGTATGGAGTGTGGAGTTGCTGCATTATGCTGCATTATGGCCACTGAATTCATAAAAAATGAGGGTGCCTTTCCTGGTGCTTTCCATCAAAATTATCAATAATTCAACCTATTGCTGGCAAAGTAACACAGAGGGAATTAAGCAGCAGAATACAGTGGATGTATCTGGAGCAGTGTTTCTCAACCTCAGCAACTTTAAGACATGTGGAGTTCAACTCCCAGAATTTCCCAGCCAGGTTGAGAAACACCGATCTGGAGGTACTCCAACGTACGTCATTTTAGTGGTGAATATGTGTTTAGAATGGCAGTGAATGCACAAATAATTGTGTATTTTCATGGTTTGCTTTCAGATGCCACCCAGATTACTTCGGTGAACGTTGCGTGGAACAGTTTTTGAAGACACGAAAGACCAATGATGAACCAAGTCTCTCAAAAACAGCACTCGGGGTGGTATCAGTTTTCTTCTCGCTCATCAGTTTTGCCATCATTGTCATTATCATCACTGAACGGTAGGTCACAATCAGTATACTGTATTGCACTGAGCTTGTGTCACTTCCTTTCCCCAGCTACCTCCTTTCCTCAATCCTTTGTGGTAATGTTTCACTCAAACTGTGGGCTATTTCACAGGAATTTGTGGTTCACGCAGCAGTCTGGCCTCCACCCTATCCCTGCCCTGAATTACTTAAAGAGATTTGTATATCCATAATAATAATAATAATAATCAGCATCATCATCTAAATGCTTGCCTTGGGACTATATCATGTATGCAACACATTGCCTGACATGAAATTTAATAAATAATTCTGACTTGGATTCAGATGTAAACAGGTTATTAAATCTGGAAGCTTTGTTTCTATGCTGCTGAATGGCCCACCCATTGCCTAGTCAGCCAATGGACCCCCCAAAGCTCCCAAGAGCATAACAACAAATGTTGCCACTAAAATGGCTGAATTTCAGCAGCATGGGTTTTAAATAAAAATGTTAAAGATGGGGATGGGAATGTGAGGCCCTGGGGAACTAAAATGCTTCCATTCCCACCATTAAATCCCTTGAAGTCACCAAATCATGAAACATTGGAACAAAAATGTTCTCCCCAGGGGATAGCAGTGTATCATTGCAAGGCTTTTCGGGGCCTATTGACCATCTGAAACCTAAATTACAGGGGCTTGGCCTGAAACCCGCTCCCCACTGTTCAGCTGGACATACCATTCTATTCATGCAGAAGTTCTGAAACTTTGATCTGCAATATTTTAATTCTTGCAAATTGAATTTTTTGTTTGTTTGGGGTTTTTTAGAGGAAGAATGATCTATCTTTTGCCAGTTAAAGTCTGCTTTCAGCAGGGTGGGCATCTCATAGGCCATTTATCCGCCCACCCCACCCCACCCCACCCCCAGCACTCTGAGATTTAATCCATTTTAAGGAGCTTGAAGGCTTCCATACTTGGTGATCTATCTACTAAATATAGCCTAGTCAGAGGCTCATTAGCACCCCTACTCATTTTCTGTGCAGGCCTAGTAACGGTTCACAATAACAGTCTTTGGCTGATCTGCTAGTTTCAAACTTGTGCAGACCATGTATAAAAGTAGAAAAACCCCACCAGTTTTAGACAATTCTGTCAAAGTTAATCCAGGCGAAGTGATTGATGGAACATTGTAAGCACTGCTTCTTAGGTGCACTTGAGAAATGGTGATAACACAATATCACAAATGACTCCCAATCATGATCTGCAATGGGGAGAGCATGACTCTTACAACTGATCAGTGAAAGCTCCAAAAAGTTCGTAGAATGAATCTGTTTGTACCTAACTGGACTATGAATCACAGGATTTATATCCCCAAACTACCCAAGAATATTTGTTGATAAGTGTATTTGGCCCTGAAAAAACAGCCCATTTGGCAAGACTCCAACTGAACCTTTTTTAAAAAATGTCAACTATACAAAATTATTTCTTCTTTGTTTAGTTTCTGCTGTTACTAAATTAACTAAATGTTTACTAAATGTAGAAATGAATTGCTAATTTTAAGTTTTCTATGAAAAGCAGATGCATTTAAAAGAAAAAAAAAGTTTTATAAAATAGGTTTTTCAGGTAGATGCCAGTATTAGGACCACAGTGATTTGTCCTTAAGAGCAATACTGAGATGGGAAGAGCTCCTTTTCATGTGAGTAGGGAAGAGCTCCAGCAAATTTCTCACTGGTTTACCTCCTTGGCCCAGAAACATCAGCCACAGTTCTTTTTATATAAGCCTTTGGACTAACATGCCAAACTTTTTTCTTTTTTTAATTTAAAGTAGAAGCACCCAAACTTTTAGGCTTTGGGGCACTTTTGAAATGTTGACAGCCCTGTGGTGATAACAGTGGTTGCATGGCTGGGTGGGTTTGCCCACTCACAAGCTTTGTGCCACCGTGGCTTGGCTACTCACAAAAGCAGCAAGGAACCGGATACGTCACCATTTTTCTATATCACGTCTATCATTTAAAATAATTTTGTACTTATGTTTGAACTATGTAAAAACAAAGTAATTCCACCAAGTGATGGAGATGGATGCTTTTATTATTCAGGGTAAGAAAAAAATGCACTAACTATAATGAAATAGAGGAAAGGGAAAATCTCCAACAAGAAAATGGAATTCCGAGCAGTAATGTCTAAAAAGAAATGAAGGTAAGAATTCTTTTGACTATGTCTGACAGTATGCTTCCAACTCCAGAAGTTTATAGCTGTTTGTTTTTTCTCTTTCTGTATTGGGTCTCTGTCACATTATGATGGCTGCTCTGACTTACCAGCATTACAGCTGGTTGAGTGACTGAAGTACAAATCAAGATGTCCGAAACTGAAATCGTGCTACTTTTTTAAACTCACCCAGTGGATTTAAGAAAGTCATTATCTTTTAGCCTCAGCCTGCTATTCCCTAATAGTATGGACATATTTTACAAAGTAGCTGTAAAAAATTACAAGGTAAACTTATGCAAAGAATGCTGTATGAAATATTAAGTTATCACTGTTTAACTGCAGAGGTTTGTTGCTGGATAAAAGTTAAATTATAGCATCTGTTCCATTAGCTGGCTCAGTGAAGATAAGAATCATGTTTTTATTTTGTCAGCCTTTTGAGTCATGCTGCTTCCTTCTTTGGCTGGTGCTCTAAGCCTGCTTACGTGGAAGTGAACTCCAATTCCTTTGATCGTAAAAAAATGTGCACAGACTTGAAAGAAATAGAAATATAGAAATATAGTATTTTTATTACTTGCCTAGTATCCCTATCAGTTATTCCACTTTCTTAGAAATAAGCTTCATAGAAGTGTTGGACCTTACTTTGGATACAAATAGGTCTGTGCTGTATATGTAATGTAGAGCATTTTCTGCAAAATTGTAGATACTACCAGAAGCAGGCACTACAGTTGCAGAGATTCTTTGGTAAGCCATCAAATGTACAACTCTCACTGCAGACTAAAAGAAATAACTCTCCACCTAACTGACTGATAACTACATCCAGGAATTGCCTGTTTTGACTGCAGGAATTCTGAGAATTTGTGCAAAATGTTCTTGGTTGAGATGGATGGCCAGAAATTAGATCAGTTCAGACATAAATGACTTCTATAATTCAAGTTATAGCTCTATGCACATTTTCAGATAAACACTGTGGAATGTTCAGAATAAACATAGATAGGATCATGTAAGATAAATACCATAATTTTTAGGGGGTTTATGTTTGTTCACACAACTCACTGACTTGTTTATTTTATAATGATTTTACACAAAGAAAAAAACTGAGTTGTAGCAAGTTTATACTGTTGGTTGGTCCAAGATCTCTTTCAGTTTGTACATTCTCCTAAATCTTTGAGTTGTTCCCAAAGACCTGTTAAGAAAAACTAAGTTAGTACTGTATGCAGCAGTCTCCTTTGTTCAGCTTTCCAGAAATCTGTGTCTCATCTACTAATGCCATGTTTGCCTCTTCCAGAAAGTGAAGAAGCTATTCCTGAAGCACATACTAATTCATGGAGGCATGTCTGAAAAAGTCAAATCGAGAAATCAGGGCAGTTAAGCTGAAACCTTATTTGCCACCAGCCCAGAGGGTGCTGCAAGAAGGGAGTGGTCCTCTGTCCTCCTCCTTGGCAATTGCCAGCATGCTACGGCACCTGCAGGAATGAACATCTCTGGTTCCACAGCAGCCAGCACACCAGCCGGCGCTGCTCGGTCGTAGGAGAATAACGAATGGCTGCTGCCTTGCGTGCTTCTTTTTTGCACATGTTACCTTTTGGCAGAGATGAACTGATTGAGAGAGTTTGTGAGAAAGCATGAATTTGAAAGCCACGTGTGACTGTATTCTTTGCTGTGTTCCACACACACCCATGAAGGTGAAAGGGGAACATGGAGCTGGCTTTGAGTAAGTCTCTCACGCTGCTTAAAGAGCTCAGTGACTCCCAACTGGGACAAACGGCATAGGGTGTGCCTCTTTTCTCCCACACCTCCAACCCTGTCATCTAGAGGATTCCCGCTTGCTCGATGAAAATGTGCCAGGCCAGAAGTGCCAGTGTTGAATGCAGTTTTGTCTCACTGGAAAGTACATAAGCAGTTGGAGCAGCTTCCAAGTTGCTGCTCTGGTTTTGGAAACATGTGTTTGGGGAGATGCAATCAGCTTGTAAAACTGCCAACCAACAGAGTTGCTTGTTGGTGGCTTTGTTTCCTGAGATTAGTCTAGTCCCTAACATCTACAGTAACTATTCTTGAGAGTTCAATTTCCCCTTTAATATTCTAAGGTGGGGAGTGGGCTACTATTTCAGCAGTAAGAATCCCGAGATTTGGATAATATAAAGGCTTTATTTTAAGAAACGGCACTGTTTTGCCAACCCTGGTGTTTTCTCATGCTTGTTCCCTCTGGTTCTTATCCACTGCCATATCAATATACTAGTAATTTGCCTCACGTGTAACCAGCATCTGCATAGCCAACCTGTCTTCTCCTCCCTGCCCCCCTCCACCCTAATTTAAATCCTACATCAGTCTAGCCACCCTATGCATCTGGTGAAGTGAACTGCAGCTCATGAACGCTTATGCCTGTTAATACAGTTTGTTAGTTGGAAAAGGTGTTACCAGACGCCTGATTTCATATCAAACAAAGAAGAACTATTTAACCTAACTAGTGGGAACTGCTTTTCCACCATCCCCTCTGGAATGAACAAAGATTGCTCTGAGCCAAGCTTTTGCTGAAACTGGGTATCTTCTACCATACAGGAACAAGCAGTGAAGCAATATATAACAGAGGTACAATATTTATTAAAACAAAACAAGAAAGATCAACCTGACACACTATTATCAACTTCCACAGGATTTTTACTTTAAAACATATTGAAGGGCAACATAAGGCACCTTGAATTAAGTTTGCAATCTTATTAACTTCAATGTTTCCTGTACAGATGTAAATCACTTCCACAAAGAGGCATCTTTAATTCAAGTTATAGTTCGATGCACATTTTCAGATAAACTATGAAATGTAATAGGATTTACATCAGAATAATCATACATAGGCTTGTGTTAGTTTACAGTAGCTTGTATGTAATGAAAAACAGTTTTTAGATTTTTTTATGTAAATATGTAAGTATAGAGATTTTCTATTCCCGTAAATGTGTTCTTTATTTAATATGTTCACACAACTCAATGACTTATTTATTTTATAATTTTTTTACACAAATAAAAACTGAGTTGTAATAAGTTTATATTGTTACTTGGTCCCAGTGCTCTTTGCATTTGCAGAGTCTCCCAAAGCAGTGCCTCACCCAGCAACACAATCAGCACAACTATTGATTTTCATATCAATTCATCTGCCATGAGTGTAATGCTTGGGACTATTAATTTGCAGAAAGTGCTAGAGTTGCCTGACTTACCACCATTTTTCTCCTGTCTCTGTTCCAGGTTCCAGGCATAGGAAAGAATAACTAAACTAGTTGAATGTATAATATAAGCATCCATGGGGACAAGGGGGAGGGGCAAATCACACCATGTGCACACCAGTAAATGACATCGCTGACATACTTGCATCAGGTGTGGTAGTACAAATGTAACCTATGTGATGATATGATGCACGTGTCATCATTTTCAGTCTTTGTGACTTGTAATGTAGATATGCCCATAAATTAGTATTAAAGAATGAAAGTCTTTGCTTGAAAGCCATAGAGAGGAGAAATAGAGAACCCTAAACTATATTAAAATTTAGCAAACTCTAAAACAATTAGATAGCCAAAGCATTTCTGTTTCCTTAAATTTCTTATTAATTTTGCCAAGATTTCTAAAAAACAAACTGCTTTGAAGGAGGAACCCCAAGTTCTCACATTATCTGAAAGAGACTTCACAGCCCAATAACTTCTGGCATTGTTTCCTTCCCAAGCTCTTACACAGTTCTTGTTCATTGTAATGGAGCTTGTGGAAGAGAGCTTGCAGCCAGAAACCAGAGAGCAACTGGGAACAGGCCCCTGTTTTGAAGCATTTAAAACTTCAGAGATGGACAGTGACTGTGGTGAAACTTCCCCAGAGCTATTATTCTGATACCTGTAGTCTCGCTTGGTAGGCTCGCCCTGCGTCTCATCAGAATGACACCGTACTATGGGGCACCAGCCCTCTCTTAAAAGAGCAAGTAGAACAGGAAAAACAGAATGTGGGCTGCCAATTACAGTGTGTCAACAACTTTGTCTCAAGAAAGCCACAAATAGCATTGTGAATTAATGGTTGTCATCCTCCTTCAGCTTGTTTTGGACATATCATGCCACTGGCTGGAGATTGTCTCCTGCATAGAAAGCATGGCCTTGTTGAGATAATAGACCATTTAAGGCTGAAAATCAGGGCTTATTTGCTTTCCGTTGATCCTAAAATAATGGCTTTTCTGGTGCTAATCTTTTGGGGATTGTCTAATGAAATGAATGTTTCCACTCTTAATAAGAACAGGGTTGTTCTCTCTTCTGTACATTCCCAACAAGTGAGTCAGCTGATTTAAGATGAGTAGTGCAGCAGAATGCCATTTTCTTAACTCTTCAAAGGTGAATCCCAGAAATTAAGATTATTGAACTGGTGCCCAGTGAAGCAGGCGGGATGGAGGGTAGGCATCATAGTAAGCAGAGGGATCAACGTTGCAAACTAGTTGTAAAACATATTCTAACACCAAGTCTGGGCTGTTGTTTTTAAAGACTTTATTTTTCAGTTAAAATAAAGTCACTTATTAAGCCATCAGCTAAAAGGCACTGATTAAAGAATGGATTTGTTTGTTTGTTTGTTTGTTTGGATGTTACAGAATAGTTTAAAATGTATCCATTGGTATTTATGCATATAGAAGAATCTCTTCATGGTACCCGATTGCCTGTTTCCAAGCATACATATAGATGTGTAAAAACACACAGTCCAATTCTGTTACCCATTCCTTGCATTTAGCTACCTCACATACAAATGCAAACTTTGAAAAAGAATTCTGTATTTGAACTGATCTCCATTAACTTCAGTCTCTCTCTTCACACCTTTGCTGCCTTTCTTCTCTGCTCTAAGAAACAAAATAAGTTTATTTTCAGTGTGCACACACCTGGAAACATCTGAAGGCTATGGAGATTTACCCAGGATGCTCTTGATTTCTTCCCAGTCTCAGTTCATTAATCAGGTTATAGTGATGGAGAACACACCACAAGCCTCTAAAATGACATTCAGACACTAAACCATCAGCCAAAGGTTTCCATATATCTACGTGAAGACAGTTTTAAAAAACCCTGAATTTTACTAAAGTTCATTTTCTTAGAAAGGCAGTATTCTACAACTCCTCTAGGAGGTATTGGTGATTTTATTTTTTGCACTAGTCTGTTGTCATACTCCAACCGTTGCCTTTTCCCTGGTTTGCACTGCAATCAGCTACAGACTTGTAGAACCAGTTTCTTAGCATTCAGTCAGGGACAGAGAAGAATAGAAATTTGTATTGACTGTGCAAAATGGGCTTTCGAACCAGGGTCATATTTTTTAAAAAAAATATACCACGTTTATTTTATATTGCATGCCACATGGAGAAACTAATATCTTGAATAGAAATTCACTGCATAAATAAATTTTTGTGGACAAAAAAATGTTAGCATTCAGTAATTAAGTAATTTCATAAATAAGTGCCTGGGGAAATGCAAGACAGGATCAAAGGAGCAGCTTAGGCTGTTTGGCTCCCATAAGGAATGAATATTGGCCCAGTGGACTTTTACTTCTGAGCAACTGCTTCCTACTGTTCATGAAAAATATAGTTTTAATTCACAAGAATGTGGGGAGAAGGGTTCTCTTTAAGAAAAAAAAAAAACAAGAACAGAAGTCACTAATCCTATCACTCAGAGTTTCATGTTAAAACAAGGAGCTGATTGAGGTTTTACTCAGTAATTTTAAACACCAGCAAATTTTTCATCTCTTCTCATCAAAGCAGCCACAACAAATTCTCCCAGTCCCTAGGTCACCTTTCTTTCTTAATTTTAAACATTTCCAGCAGTATCATTTAGGCCTCCAGTAAGGGACACTTCTGATCCCAAGCCCCAAGGAAATAGCCATTTTTAACTATTTAACAATATCTAGGATGGTGAAGGGACAGTGATGGTCTGACTTATTTCTATCAAAGTCCTTTGAAAAATCCTTCAGAATGGAGGAATGCTGGATAACCAGAGGAGACCAAATGTCCTTATTTTCAAAAAGAAAAAACTCAGGAAGTACTGATCAATCAGTTTTGAATTACTATCTGGAAAGATTCTAGAGCAAAAAAACACTATTGATCTGTTAAACATTTTGAAAACAACGTGGTAATTATTAAAAAAAACATTGATTTGTTGGGAATACATCTTATCAGACTCATCTAGTTTCATTTTTCTTTACTAATTTCCTTAGTAGAATGTGGGAGTGCTTTGGAAGTACATAATATAACTTGACGTTAGTAAGCACTTGAGAAAGTACCATGTGGCATTCTGATAAGCAGGCTATTTAAGTATGAACTAGATAGCATTTCCATATTTAAATCCAGACTTATGAACATCAGTGGTTCCCCATAAGATTGGAGTAAGGTATCAAGTGTGGTAAAATAGAGTTCAGTCTTGGGCTCAATACTCTTCAACAATTTCATTAATTATTTGAAGATAAAGGTAGAATGAATGCTAATCAAATCTGCAGGTGACTCAGAACTGGGTGGGATAGCTAATTCAAAATGAGCTTGGTTAAGTTAGCAGCATAGGCTAGAAATAACAGAATGAAATTTAATAAAATGTAAAGTTCTTCACTTAGAAGAATGAAATCAAATGCACAGTTCTAAGATGGGAAATACTATCTTTGAGCTATAGTAGATCACATGCTGAATCTAAACCAGCAGTATGACATGGATGTTAATGAAAGTTTTGAATACATCAATAGGAGGATAGTTTCTAAAACACAATAAGTAATAACCCAAGCCTAGGGTCAAGTATAGGGTCCAGTTCTTGACCCTATACTTTAAGAAAGATTCAGAGAAATCTGGAATAGGTGCAAAGAGAGGTCATTGGGTTGGAAATTAGGTATTATGAGGAAAGACTGAGGAAACTGGGAAAAGATTATTGAGGGGAGATAAGATAGTGTTTCCAAGTATTTGAAGGTATGTCATGTAGCAAAAGATCAAAACTATTCTCTATTGTCCCCAGATGCAGAACATAGAATATAATCTTAAATTAGAGGAAGACAGATTCCAGATGACTGTTAACAAAGAGCTCCTACGGATAAGAGCAATTCCTGAGGTAGTTGGTTAGTCCTCCTCACTGGATGCATTTAAGCCAAAGCTGGACAGCCATATGTCTGGGGTGCTTTAATTTGGTGGGAGGTCACCCTAAATAGCCTAAATAGTATTCCAATGGTATAATTCCATGGTATAATTCTTTGCTTTGTTTGCACAAAGCAAAGCTTTGAAAGGTTGCTTCACTTCATGAAGAATTTGTGTGAAGCACTCCTTTGAGGCTTTCTTTGTGAAGTAATGCATCCCCCTCACTTCTAAAAGTGAAGAGTGAACTTTACTTCGGTTCCCTTTTTTCAAATATCTTAACTGCAGCTTTGACTAGCTATTCCAGTTGTCAAAAGAGGCTTCTGGTCATTTACTGGCTGCCAGTTAAGGCTGCAAGGTGACACATAGTGCCTCAATGAAGTGAAATGTGATAGTCTCACACACTGCAATAGCTGCATCATTTCTTAAAATGCTCTGAACTTGTTTAATAGCCCTCCTGTTTAATTTAGTAGATTTTTCCCTTCTCTGCTGTTCATCCTGCTAAAGTCCTTGTGAAAGAAAATGTTTCTTTCACTGTTCTTCTGCTAAGAAAAAGGTCTAACCATCCATCTTTTCCCTTGATTATCTCTAATTGCTTTTTTTTTAATTTAAAACATTTTTACCCCACACTTCAGTTGAAAAACTTACATAAGAATTATATAAGAATAATTAAAGCAACAATGAATAAGACAGTTTCTTCTCTCATTCCTTCAGAGAGTTCTCTCTCCAGAACTTGCTTGTCTAAAATGGAGCGCAGGAGTCCGTGGGATCAAAATAATACTGCTGGGAATGCTTTGCCCAACATAATTTACAGTTATATCTGTCTTTTTTCTCAGCTAATCGCATTGCATGACATGACATGACATGACATGGCATGATTGCCTTGAGCAATGAGCTATCATTTCCCATCTTCCTCCCCTCCCCCATCTTTCATACAATAATGTTGGAATTTTGATACACAACTATATTAACTCCCATTTTGTCATGCTAGTTTCGTTCAATTTCTTTTCCGGTACATAAAGGCTAGAAGGTTATCCAGTTCCTCCTGTATAGCAATATAAGGATCTTCTGTTTTGATGGTATGTGCCAACTTTGTGGCAGCAAGAAATTTCATTAACATGCTCCAGTCTTTGATGCCAAGGCCATTAATTAAAATATTGTATAAGTTGGGTCTCATAATGAATTCCTGAGGAACCTGCCTAGTAACTTCTGTCTGGAGGGAGAATTCATCCTTCTGTTATTTAAAAAAGCTGTCATAGTCTCATCAGCCAATTCTTGCCTGCTCTTAAAATATTTTATCAATTTTTATGTTCATAGTTAAGTACATGTTGATGTTCTTTTATTTGTTGAATTCTAGACAGGAACAGCTGTCATTGTTGGTCTCCTGGAAAGGATAGCATGATAAATATGTTCAGCTACTTAGTGAGCAGTGTACTTACCTGGGGTGTTTTAGGATTACCTGATACAAACAGAGTAGTGCAGTATTCCAGCAATGCAATCTTATCTCACAATGACACCTGTAAAAATGAAGAAGTGCAAGGCAAGCACCATGCTAGTATTTCAGAGCATATATGTCACACAAGGACACTATTATAGGCAGAATAGGCAACAACATTACCCATGGCACTTTAAGTTACATTAGAGCAATTTAGCTAATCTGGTGGCATAATCATGCACTTAACATTAAGTTTCTGAAGTACTTGTAACTGGGCAAGATTTGGAAATAATCCATCTCAGGTTTTGCAAGCAGTAGTAATGTGTTAGATAAAGTAGTAGGAGAGCAGACTAGGCCTCAGCTGTGAAAGGCTGATGTTGTTGCTGTTCATTCATCTTTTGCTCAAGAACTCTTACAGGCACCTTCTTTTTCTATGGTAAAAGCAGGCCCAAAATTTACTATAGAAGATCCCAAGATTAACTGCAGATACACACTCAAGGATGTGTGTCATGGAAGACGTGTTCCAGAATGGAGCCATGCTACTCTGGCGATATAGGCAGGCATATGTATCAGTGTGCTATGCTCCAGTGCAGAAAAATATGCCAGAATAAATTGCATTGCCCTGACTGCTGAGCCCTATTGTGTTGCTCCAGTTTTAATGTGGGACCAGTTAAGGGAAGCAGTTGGTGGATTCCCCTAGACTGGTCTCCCCCATGAATGTCACCTGCTGGTGAGAAAACCAGCCACCATTCACTCTTCTTAACACATTTTGGGCAGGATGGGATAAATGGAGATGGGTGCCCGGGAGTGGAATGGGAGGAGAGTCTTCTTCTTCTTAGAAACTACAAATAAATATCAAATTACTTAAACTGGGGTTCTCCAGTGAGATACACCTGGAACAAGTTCAGGCAATGGTAGCTCTTAAACCAGTGTTGTCCAAACTTGGCCACTTTAAGATGAGTGGACTTCAACTCCCAGAATTCCCCAGCCAGAATTCTCCATGGCTGGGGAATTCTGGGAGTTGAAGTCCACTCATCTTAAAGTGGCCAAGTTTGGACAACACTGCTCTTAAACAAAGAATTCTTGACAAATGGAATATATCAAGGTGTCATGTAGAGCTCAATTGGGGCACAGCAAATTTCATTTTAAACCAGCTTTATATCTGGTCCAACTTACAATTAACAAACTTTGGAGGCCCCTTACACTTCCACAGTTTGATATCTTACTATCAGCAGGTAATGAAGGGTAAATACTGCAAAATCTGCTATGCTGAAACGTCTCTTTCCCTGCATAGATGGGAACACTAAATCATGGGATCATATCTTGCTGTACTGTAATTTTTACCAAGACACCTGTGGTGAGTTACTAACACATCGTTGCCCATTTCCAGATCGGACAGAAGAATTCTATGTGCAGCTTCTTTTGGCAAATAAAGAACTCAACTCTTGCTGTTGCAAAGTGTATAGTCTGTAGAATTTGTTGACAGCAAAGTAGGCTATGCACAGCTACAAGCCTTTTTATCATGCACACTATATTGTAATTTGTATAACATACTATATTTTTTTTAATGAAGTCTGGGCCAGAGATCTGCAATATAGTTTGAATGAATTGATTAAGTGGGCTAAATCATGTCAATAGCAAAAATTGTGTTGGGAAATGAGGGAAAACTTACTTTAGAACTGGAACAGCTAACAATTTTAACCTATTTTAGCTATGAGTTGAAGATAAGACTCAGGCAACATCACAGAGATGTGTCATATAAAAATGCTTGGAACGTATTCATGCCATGGTTAGAGGAATGTTGGGATGAGCTTCAAGATAGCAAAACATTGTCAGTTTGTTAAAACAGGCACATGGTTGCTGTCTGTGCAAAAATCTCCAGGTTACCATCAGGTGGCTAACAAGAAGAAATGCACCCATGTTTTCTTTCCACAGATTCAGTGTAGAGGCAGGTGTATCAGGGACATGGAAGTGCATTACCTGATTTATCTGGAGGAGTCAAACTTGCTTCCTGATCTTTCAGGCTTTGCCTCTTGAACTTTGATCTTCTTTGCCCTGGTTCTCAGCCGACAAGCATTTGACCATCCAATTTTTCTTGTAGGAGTGGTTTGGCAAGAGCTATATTTTAAGGAGGGGATGAGTCACAATTAAGATGAAAAATGCATGGCAGCAAAACTTTTGTGGTCTTCAGCCAGCTTCATTAGATGCTTATTGCTCAGACTGGATTAAAAACATGTTGAAGAATCAGGTTACATTAGAATTGACACCAAATTTCATGTAAAGCAAAATTGTCAGGCAGTCTGGCTGAAAAGTGCTGATGGCAATGAAAATGAGTTTAGTAAGATTGGATGATTCTGTAGATCACTTACATGAAGATCTAAATATAGCTCTAAAAATGGACATATTTGTATCAGACCAAATATTTCAATAATAAGTATTAAAATACCTGCATTTTTAATAAAGTCTCAAATGTTCAGATGTTGAAAGTTTTAGGTTCTGTGGAAAAATAATGTATACCTTTACATCTCAATCCAATTAATATTTTCAGACAAGTAAGCCTTATTGAGCTCAATAGGGCTTCTTTCTTAGTACAGTAAGCATGCTGAGGATTGCTGTTGGGCAAAGCAACCCTAAATTAAAATCAGAGCACTCAGGTACTGGGACATCATAACATGTCCCAAACTCTACTGAAAACAGAGTCGTAGGAAAAGCAGTTTTAACAACAGGTTTCTCCCTCAGTTCAGCTTAGAACCTTAACCAATAAAAGACTAACATTTCCAGCAGAATACCATATCTTATCAAATCTTGTAGGGAAGATGATAGATAGATAGATAGATAGATAGATAGATAGATAGATAGATAGATAGATAGATATCCATAAATCCAATAAACTAATAGCAAACATCACCAAATGATGATCTCTATCTAGATCCTCTTGATGTGTCTATCTATTCTTCACACATGTACCACCTCCTATTCCTTCCTCTCCACACACACAACACACATTTACAAGACAGAGGTGCCAGAAGGTTTAGGAGATCTCAGGTTTTCCAAAATTCTCTCCACCCCCATCACCCTCAAAAAAATCTGTTGAAGAAAAATTCTAAAGGGAGAGAGATTCAAAATAGGCTAAAATGAGAGTATGCTTAGTAATTGTGAGGACTGGACCCACTCCAAACAACAGCTGGTCTTTGACAGAAATACATTTTGGATTGAATTGAACAAGATCATTCACTTGTAAATGTGAACTTAGAAGCACCTAAATTTATGGGGGTAGGGGATATTGAGATGTTTGCTAAATAGATAGACACATCATTGATTAGTTTTGCTGACTTCAGATTGGCCAATCATTGACAGTCTTTCATTGGTCATTTCCCCACTACATCTGGGTGTACACAGATCTTGAATGAATCTTTTGCCCACCCCAACCACTAAAAAAGAATTGCTAGCAGTCCCCAGTTCCTTCCACAATCCATCTATTGATTTATTACACATTTGGAACTTTGAGAGAGTGTTGTAGGTTTTCTCAGACAGGGTTGTGATGAGTTTTTTTGCCGTTCACAAAATGACTATCATGGAGGTCACTACTTGATATGAAACACCTCTTTGCACAATGCTATCTGCCTTCCTCCTACAGGACTTTCCCTATTCCTGTTTATTTCTATTCTTTTTTTTCTAGACAAATAACCATACTTTCATAAGAAACACTGGCTGCAGCCATCCAGCATATTTATGTGCCAAGGAAGTTTTCTTAGAAATGGAGAACAGGTTAGAGCTGATATAACTTTGGAATTATTCTCCCATGAAAACAACATTATAAGATAAATGGGGTGCACCCTTTTCTTTAGAATTTGAAAGAATGTTTTAATATAGAAGATGTCCCAATAGGAAAGAAATCCTGGTGTGCACCACTGGAAGTATTTGTGGTGCCACTTTAGATATCCAACATAGGTTACAAAAACTTTGGAATTATTCTCCCATGATAACAACATAAGATAAATGGAGTGCACCCTTTACTAAAGCTGGGATAAAGCAATAATCAGGAAAAGCTCTTACTGTCAGTGGGATGAATGAACCAACAGTAAAGAACAGGCTAGTTATATTCAGGTTTAAAGGGATTTTTTTTTTAATTAAGTTTGAAAACCTGGCAAAAAGGAAGATCTTTATCAGACACCAGAACCAAAGAAGACATGCTGGGTAAATTTCTCTGTAGCCGATGCTGTCATCTGTTTCCCAGGATCCTTTTCATTTCACCAGCCTGGGACCAAATGCATTTTCTTCTATAATTAAATCACCAATATTCTCATCCAAATTAAATGGTTTAAGTGGTCCTTCCTCTGTCCCAAAGTCTACTTGAGCTTTGGCATTCCTCTCTTTTCTTATGTTTTCTACTGTCCTAGCTTCTGATTTGTCATCTGATCTAGACTGCTTTTTGGCACCAACTCGGGTTGTTACTAGTCCTAATTCCAGATTTGTTCTTTGGTACAGATACCTGGAGTTTGTCTTACTGCTGATAGCTGCCCATAAACAACATTAATAAAAGCTGATGAGTGGTCTATACAGGTAGCATAGAAATGACGGGGAGGAGTAACTGAGATGGAATAGCGCCATATGGAAGGCAGTATATTAACTACAAAATGTAAGTGGAGCATCCTCCCCCACAGAATTCCTGTGTAATTATTTCCCAAATCCCAAGAAATAATTTAATTAAGATATCTTGTAAATACCATGAGTAATTTACAGGTGAAGAAAGGAACTTGGAAGGCATACCACAAAGCTTGATGATAATGTGTAATTTCAATTACCATAAAGACTGAGTAAAGAAATAATTGGATTATCACAAAGATATAGTTATAGAACTCCTAAATGAGTATTTTGTGACCTGATTGATCTTATGACATCATCTGTTTGGGGAGCTGAGTCAGTGTGTTCCTGACTGTGCTCTGGCTCATTAGACAGTGCTGCAGGAAGGTCCTTTTCTTCTGATTCCTGCAACTCTGCACCCACGATGGCAATCCATTCTATCACTGATGGAAACTCTTGCTTCATCACACCTGCCAGCTTCTAGGTGCAAGTTAATTATGAATCCCTCTCCCTCCCCATGCCCCCCCCAAAGAACTTCAATGAACATTCTGAAGCTGATCATTTCCTTGTCACAGCATGACTGAAGGCTCTTTTACAGCTGGGGGTTCTGTCTTTAAGCAGGACAATTGTGTCATGGAGATAGAGATGATGGAGGCTTTTTTGTTTCTTTTACTATGTATATTTACAGGAATTAGGGAACAAACTTCTCAGTCTCTCACTTTCTCTACTTCTCTTCCAGAGCGCACATTATTTACAGCCTAGCCCTCCCCAGCCACAATAGCAACTATGCAATTTTTTTGTCACAGCTGTTGGAAAAATGCTGGTTGCAGATATGAGGGAGCAGTACAAATGCATGCACTGGGGTGGTTAGGTCATGTAGAAAGGAAGAAATGAGAATCAAACTGCAAAACAAATATAGGAAGGAATACAAACAGGTTAAGAGAAAGGGAAGATCAAAAAGGTTGTGGTTGAATGAAGTTGATTTGATCCTTAAGAAAAAAGGTGAAAAGTTTAAGGAACAAAAAGATGTGGTGTATGAAGAGATGTAAATATGGATTGCTTGGAAGGATAGAAATGTAGACACGATATACTATATTCAGGTATAGTGAATGCTGTTAGTGTAAACTAGAATTAAGTAGGTTTCCTCTTCTTGTCTCTTTTCTCCTGATATTAATTACTTTTATTTACTCCTTACTCTTTTTCTGCACTTTGCATAATGTTGCATGCCTCAAAAGGTAATAGCTGCAAAATAACTTAGATGCTTTTGTTCTACCTTCACAACTCACTGGGGCTTTTTGGCATTGTATCAAAACAAGGACAGCTGTATTGTCTAAGGGTCTAACCTGTGTCTCATTCATATGATCTGGCTTGATATTTGTTTTGGATTTCAGAAATCTACATTATAGTTGTATCCCTCCATTTGTTTTCTTTTTCCTGAGAACACCAAACAATTTTGAGAGGCTCTTTCCAACCCTCTGTTTCTCCTTAAAAACAAATTGTGCATGAGCATTACCACACGCTGAAGGAAGGAATGATTAAAGAGAACAAAAGAATGTGCCTGCTTTTAGGCATTGTTACCACCTAGGATATGAATACACACCCAGCCATTAACCCTTTAGCAAAGAGAATAGACTACCATCAGCACTATGGAGGCTTAACTTCATTACATATATAAACACAAGAAGACTCTGTTATGTGCTACCTATAAGCAAAACAAGGGTAAACCATCAACTTAGCAATGTTTAGACCAGTTAGTCTTCCTTCTTTCTTATACCTCTATTTTATTTAAAGTTAACTATAATTTTCTTCTTACAAATAAAACTACTAATCAAATAATTCTTTCATGTTTGGCCCTGAAATAGCACTGGAAACATTTTGTAATTTTAAAACGTTATTTGAGGGAGTATATTTAATATGGTGGCTGTTATCAAACCAACCTAAGAAACATTCCTGTATTTTGGCTACCTGTTTAACTTTGCTTGACAATTCTCCTGTAATCTATACTAAATTAGGCTATTTAAAGCTCTTGTAAACTAACCAAATAACAGGTAGGGTTCTTCTTCTTTTCTTTCCCTGAAGAGGCCATTAAATATTTGACCTAGTTAATTTTTATTTGAATAGGAAGGAAGGTAAAAGGACCCCTCTTTTCCCAACACCATCCCAC
This sequence comes from Liasis olivaceus, assembly GCA_030867105.1. Classification (NCBI taxonomy): domain Eukaryota; kingdom Metazoa; phylum Chordata; class Lepidosauria; order Squamata; family Pythonidae; genus Liasis; species Liasis olivaceus. The sequence goes on from CM061351.1 coordinate 67,733,961, forward strand.
ATGAATTCCTTAGGAAGCTCAGCTCCTGCAGCTTGCTTTTTCCTAAAGGATCCCTAGAAAAGACCGAGCTGCTTTCAGGAGCTGCCAGTGGGGACGAGGGGAGCACCCCATTTTTCCCCATTGGGTTTGAAGTTCTGCACTACTTTCATGCTTAGCTCCATTTTCTGCTTCATGTGATGGTAGAATACAATTTGGCCTGCTGGAATCAGACCAATGGCCTTCCTACTCCAAACTCCTTTCAATTTATGGATCAGCTAGTGCAGTGTTGTCCAAACTTGGCCACTTTAAGATGAGTGGACTTCAACTCCCAGAATTCCCCAGCCAGCATGGCTGGCTGGGGAATTCTGGGAGTTGAAGTCCACTCATCTTAAAGTGGCCAAGTTTGGACAACACTGAGCTAGTGCCTCTGAAAAGTTTCCAAACAGGATAGGTGCAATTGCATCCTCCATGGTTTCCAAAAATTTAGATACAGGGGTCAACTGCCCCTGATCTTGAAATTAATATGTTACTATCATGCCCAGAAGCCCTTAATAAGCCCTTCATGAAACTGGCTTTCATTTAAAGCTCCCTAGAGGCCCCTGAACACACTTCATTTGCATCAGTGCAGAATCACCTCTGCACTGCTATGTTAAGAACATAGAACATAAGAAAAGCCCTGCTGAAAGTTTCAGACCACAGATCCATCTAATCCAGCCTTCTTGTGTCCCACAGTGGCCCACTGGATGCTTTCAGTGGTTCATAAGCCTGAACTAGCCCTTCTTTGGTCATAAGCAGTCATCCATATTAATAAACATTGGACAGCTAATGCTCCACAAATACATTTCTCCTCTTAAAACCATCCAGATTGGCTGCCATTAGCACATCTGCTGGCAGCAAATTCCACAGTTTAACTATGCACTGTGAAAAAAGGATTTCCTTTTGCCAGTACTGGATCTCTCTACATTTATTTTCAATAGATGACCTTGAGTTATCACACTGTGAGACAGGGAGAAAAACTTTTCTCTCTCCATTTTATATATGCTGTGGATGATTTTATATATCAATATCTTATCTCCCTTAACCTACAGCCCCAATTATTCTAATCTTTCCTTTAGGGGAGCTGCAGGTAACCCAAGGCATGAAGGTCATTGTGCAGGAGGAGAAAAACGATTATTTTAAAAATAAGGTAAGTTAATTTCCCTGTCAACTTCTGTTATGCTGCCCATCATGGTGGTGATGGGGAACATTCCTGAGATGGATGAGCAAAGAATGTCAGGAGCAAACATCAAGAGTATATACTCCCAGCAAGTCACCCAAAGCATGAAGGTTATCCCAGCATCCCAGCTAAAGCAAGCAGGCACTTATATTGGGCAGCAGCAATATAGGAAGATGCTGGAGGTAGAAGATCACTTTAGGGGCAATGGCAAAGGCATCATTTTATACCGTGCAGGAGAAGGCAATAGTAAACCACACTTGTATTTTACCAACACGCACACACACACACATGGATAGACAAGATAAAGTGGTTAACAATATATTGCCAAATGATGAGACCCTCAGGTCAGATAGTACTCAAGATGCTACTGAGCTGAGGATCTTTCAGAGTATTAATAGTGTTAATGACGTGGCTAGATTAAAGCCTTCAGGACACCTAGTTGCTGATGTTGCCATGCAGGGAAAAAAATCCAAAGCTTCAACAGAATTGCACTGGAAACATGGAATATTATGAGCATGAACATGGGAAAGCTCAACACAGTGAAAGATGAAATGAATCAACTCTACATGGACATCTTAGATATCAGCAAATTGAAATGGACAGGAATTAGACACTTTCAGTCAGAAGATCATACTGTTTATTACTCAGGACATGAAAATCAACCAAGGAATGGTATGGTTTTCATAGTTAGGAAAAATATAGCAAAGATATATATTTAGGTAGTATTTGGGTACAGTGCAGTCAATGACCAAATAATATGTTAGCCTTTGCAGACAACCCTTTAATATAATGATAATCCAAGTTTGTGCTCCAACCATTGATGTAGAAGAAGAGGACGTTGACAAGTTTTATGGTCAAGTTTAATCAGAAATCGACAAATATGAAAGCAGGTTGTGCTGCTGGTGGTTGGAGACTGGAATGCTGAAGTTGGAAATATTAAGGAGGAAAATGTAGTTGGACTATATGGCCTAGAATATCAAATTGAAACAGGAGAATGACTGGTTAATTTCTGCCAATACAGTGATTTCTTAATTGCCATGATAGACTTTAAGCAAACAAAATGATGCCTATATACATAGACATCACCAGACAGAGCACCCAGAAATCAAACAGATTATATTATTGGCACAAGGAGGTAGAATAGCTCAGTTACCACAGCAAAGATGTGGCCAGAGGCTAACTATGGAACAAATCATGATCCGCTCATGTGCAAGTTCCCAAGTCTAACTAAAGGGAAAGAACAAACCCAATCAGTTTCCCAATATGTTCTTGAACATATACCTACATTTCCAAGGAACACATGAGGAATTGCTTTGAAATACTGAGCCTCATTGTTAGGAAACCAGAGGAACTGTGAAATAAAATCAAATATGTTGTTAAGGATGAATGTGAAAAGAGACTGCCAAAGACCAAGAAACAGAAGAAAGCAAACTGGATGTTGGGACAAACAGTGGAAATCGTCAAGAAGAGATGAGAGGTCAAAGCCAAGAAAGACAAAGATCTCAGGAAAGAACTGAACAAAGAATTTCAGAGAGCTGTTAGAAGAGACAAGAATCAGTATTGCAGTGATATCTGTAAAGACATCAAAGATGGAAACAGACATGGAAAAACAAGGAAAATCTTCCAAAAGATCTCCAGATTCAGGAGGCTCCAACCTTAAACTGGTATGCTATAGCACACCAGTGGACAGTTAAAACTGCTTCAAAACGAAGATGGAAGGAGTATGCCAAAATATTGTACAGAAGCGATGTCAACATCCAAGATACCTTACAATATACTTCCTATTTGCAAGAACCTCTAGTAATAAAACATGAAGTTAGATCAGCACTTCCCCAGTCAGAAGGCTACAAGAATTGATGGCATATCTAAAGAAATATGGCAAGCAACGGAAGAAGAATCAGTAAAGATTCTAACCAAAATCTGCCAGCAAATCTGAAGAATGACACAGTGGCCAACCGATTGGAAGAGGTCAGTCTATATTCCAATACCAAAGAAAGGAGATTTAATAGAGTATGCAAATGATTGTACAATATCCATAATATCACATGCTAGCAAAATAATGCCTAGGATTATCCAACACAGATTAGAACCCTACATGGAAAGGGAGAGGCCAGATGTTCAAGCTGGCTTTAGAAAAGGCCAAGGAAGAAGAGACATTATTGCAAATGCATACTAAATAATTTAAAAAGTCAAAGATAGTATTAAAGAAGTCAATATGTGCTTAATTGACTATGGAAAGACTTTTGATTGTGTTAGCCATGTGAAGCTATGGAATGTTATTAGGAAAATTGGAATCCCAGAACATCTCATTGTTCTCATGCAAAATCTATATACAGGATAGAATAGGAAGCCACAATCTGGACAGAAAATGGCAAAACAGATTAGCTCCAAATTGACAAAAGAATAAGACAAAGCTGTGTACCTTCCCCTAATTTATTCAGCTTACATGCTGAATATATATTGAGGGAGACTAAATTGGAAAAGGATCAGTGTGGCTTTAGAATTGGAGGAAGAAACATCAATAACCTGCACTATGCTGATGACACTACACTGATAGCTGAAAATGCAGATGATACGTAAGCTCTAATAATGAAATCAAGGACCACAGTGAAAAATGGGACTTGGATTAAATATAAAGAAGACCAAACTAGTGACAACAGGTGCAGCAACCAGCCTTAGAACTGACAGTGGACGTACTGAGGTGGTGGATAATTTCTTATGAATGATTATCAAGGATAAAACAACTAAACTATCAAGAAATACACCACAGATTAGTATTTGGTAGGATAGCCATGAAGGCCTTGGAAAAGATATTCAGATGCCATGATGTGTCTATACTTTCAAAGATCAGAATCATGTATGCAATTGTTTTCCCCATTATACTCTGTGGAAGTAAAAATTGCACTTTGAAGAAGCAGAACTGAAACATTATTGATTTTTTTGAAATTTGGTGTTGAAGAGAACTCAAGAATACCATGGTTAACCAAGAAAACAAGCAAATGGATCATAGACCAAATCAATCAAAAGGTTTAACTTGATTCTAATCATCATATTTTGGACACATTATGTGAAGACCTAACTCTCTTGAGAAGTCTATAATACTGGGAAAGAGAAGAGGACAAGTGGTAGCAAGGTGGATGGACCTGATTATCATGGTTATGGGTACCCTTTTGGAAGACCTTAAGTGTCAGGTTGGGGATGAGATCATCCTGGAGAAGATCCATTTATATCTTTTCCAGGAATTCACATTGACTTGATGGCATGTAATCAATCAATCAGTCATTCAATTGTCAGCTCTATTTTCAATTTCCTTCCTAATAATTCCAAGCATGAAACCTGCCTATTTAACATCATGTTGAGTTGGCATTTTCATGAAAATCCCTTTCATGGCCAGTCACAGCTGTTCAGATCCTATTAATGCATATCTGAAGTTTGGAATTGTATTGGTGCCAAATTGTATCAAGTTATACTTTTTTTCATTTACATTGCACTTGCCATTTTGAAGTCATTCACCTCATTTGGAGATATCCTTTTGGAGCTTTTCAAAATCCCTTTTTGATTTCACCATCCTGAACAGTTGGGTATTACCCCAAACAATGCAACCTACTCCTAATTGCAAATTCTATCTATCTATCTATCTATCTATCTATCTATCTATCTATCTATCTATCTATCTATCTATCTATCTTAAACCCCCTCAGCCAGATAATCACAAGGACTGGATACGGTCAAGTTCAAGAGTGGAATCACCATCAGCCACCTTCTCTACATGGATGACATCAAGCTGTATGCTAACAGTGAATGAGACATTGACTCACTGATCTACCTGACACGGATCTACATTGAGATGTCATTCAGCCTGGAGAAGTGTGGCCGGATAGTAGTAAAGAGAGGGAAGGTAGTTAATACTGATGGGGTGGAACTACCAGTGGGCCACATAGCAGACATAGAGACCAGCTACAAATACCTTGGTATCCCACAGTCACATGGGAACCATGAGCGGGAGGCAAGGAAGACGGCAACATCCAAGTACCACCAAAGGATAAGACAGGTCCTGAAGAGACAGCTCAATGGGAAGAACAAGATCCACACCCATCAACACATATGCCCTGCCAGTCATCAGATACCCTGCTGGTATAGTGAGCTGGCCAAAGGAGGACAGGGAGGTTGCTGATGTGAAGACCTAGAAGCTCCTCACAATATACGGAGGTTTTCACCCTAAGTCCAACACCCAGAGATTGTACACTAGCCGCAGAGAGGGCGGGGGGGGCGGGGTCTAATGAGTGTCAAAGCCACTGTCCTGGATGAAACCTGGAGCATCCAAAAGTATATCACTAAGATGGCACCCAAAGATGAGCTGCTGAGGGAATGCCTGAGGCAGCAACAGACATGGGAGGAAGTTCAAGCGGAGGAAGTATCATGGCATGACAAGCCCCTGCATGGTATGTACCATCGACAGATAGCTGAAGTGGCTGACATTGGGAAATCCTATCAGTGGCTGGAAAGGGCCGGACTAAAAGACAGCACTGAGGCACTGATCATAGCAGCACAAGAACAGGCACGAAGCACCAGATCCATAGAAGCAGGGGTCTACCACACTAGACAGGACCCAAGGTGCAGATTGTGCAAAGAGGCCTCAGAGACAGTCCAATACATAGTAGCAGGGTGTAAGATGCAGTCAGGAACAGCATATACTGAATGGCACAATCAAGTAGCTGACACTGTGTACAGGAACATCTGAATGGTGTATGAGCTAAATCCTCCCAAGTCCAGATGGGAGATTCCACAGAAGGTTGTGGAGAATAACAGGGCCAAGATCTTGTGGGACTTCTAGATCCAGACAGACAGGCAGGTACTGGCCACTCAACTAGACATCGTGGTAGTAGATAAAGACCAGAAGACAGCGGTAGTGATAGATGTAGCAGTGCCAAGTGACAGCAACATCAGGAAGAAGGAGTATGAGAAACTGGAGAAGTACCAGGGCCTGAAGGAGAAACTAGAGAGGATGTGGAAAGTAAAGGCCAAAGTGGTCAAGTGGTGGTAGGAGCACTCGGGGCTGTGACTCCTAAGCTGGGAGAGTGGCTCCAACAGATCCCAGGAACAACATCAGAGCTCTCTGTCCAGAAGAGTGCAGTGCTAGGAACAGCTAAGATACTGCACAGAACCCTCAAACTCCCAGGCCTCTGGTAGAGGACCTGAGCTTGAGGAAGACATATACCACCCATAAGGGTGAGAAGGGAATTTTTATACATACATTAAAAAGCAACAGTTTTGCTATTTACCTCTGTAAGGAATGCTCCTTTATCCCTTCTTTCTTTCCTACTTTTTAACCAGTTGCCAATCCATGTTCCTTTATTCCATGACAACCGAGTTTCCTTAGCAGACTTTGGAGGCAGACTTTGTCAAAGGCTTTTGAAAACAGTACCTGTTGGGTCACCATTCTCTACCTGCTTGCTGTTGTTCCCATGATGTAATGCTTTTTGGACGGCTGAGCCTATTTTCTTCTGGCTCCACTGGGATTTGCAATGCTGCTGGAGCTCCACAAGGCTTGGGGTGGACTCTTTTCCCATTTGCATGAACTCTTTCTTTGTCCTACCTCCTGAACTCAGAGCTCTCTAATAGATTTCACAAGCAAATTATCACTGATCCAAATCTCATTCCTTTTAATTTACGAATCAATGTTGTAATGCCTTTTAAAAACACGACCTGGCTTGATTTTTCCCTTGATTTATCTTGCCTCTCATCTTTTGGGCTCAAGAAAGCCATCCCTCCACACACCCCCTCTAGTCCATGCATGCACATGGAGAGAAGCTCTACAGTGCAATTTACAAGTAGGTGTGAAGCTCTTGGGAAAAGGACCTGAATGCAAAACGATGGTGCCATGCTGTCATCGCAGCTTTCAACAGAAATCTACTGTATGTACAGGAAGAATGGCATTTTAATGACCAGGTAGCTTTCCCTTCATTCCAACCGTTCAGATTATTTGCAAATCAGCTGAATAAATGCCCAATAAATTGAAAGGAGCCCTTTATTTTTTCCTTTTCCTGTGTGCAATGGGGATGAGATGTTTGAAACTCCAGACGCTGCAATAACTCCTGCAATAACCCCTGAAGCTGCAGTAAATGCCCTGTCCCCCAACTCACAATGTGTGCTTTTCCTATTGAACAGCTGAAGGGTGTCCAGATTGGCTCGTGGTATTCCATGCCTCTTTACAAGTTTCCAAGTCTGGCTGAGGTGAAAACCATTGCATTGCTCACTACAAACGTCTTGGAGGGTTTGCAGAATGGAAATCGTAAAGAAGTGCCCAAAATTTCAGGCTACCTCTATATCTTCTGGTAGCCAAACCCATAATTTAAGTAAGTTGTATGAAGTCATGTTTCCTTTTATCTGTCATGACTCTCCTGCCTTTCACTTCACTAGATGATACCAAACAGCACAACCCAAATTTGCATGCATAATTTTATACACCTCTATCATGTTGTCCCCTTTTCACCTTGGTTTTAAGAAAGAAAAAACCCAAGTGATGTAATATTTCCTCATAGTAAAGTTGTTCCATCCCCTTAACTATCTAGACTGCCTTTTCCCAGCATTTTGTTTAACCTCTTGATGTGACACCAGAACTATACCCAACTTTCTAAGTATGGTTCCAGTCCTTTCTGAATGATTTTAATATGAAGTTTGCCATTTTCACAGCAGCCACACACAGTTTTCAGTGAGATATCCCCTAAAATCTTAAGATCCTTTTCCTAGTTAATGTTCATATTAGAGTATATGTGAAATTAGGATATTATTATTGTTGGTCACACAGTCAGCTAGATGTTTAGACTGGATTTGGCATTTTTGTCCACCTATCGAGTCCTTCCCAAGGACCTGGGATAGGTAGATGTTGTTGTTTGATGGTGTTAAAGGTATTGTCGCAGGATATAAGCTGTTCCAAGTAAAGCTGCCTTTTGCAATTGACTGGTGGTGATTTTGTCAATGCTGATGGTGTTCAAGTGGTGCTCCAGATGTTTTGGAATTGCACCCAAGGCACCTATTACTATTGGTACTATCTTTGCTTTCCTTTGCCACAGTCATTCTATTTCTATTTGCAGGTCTTTGTATTTTGTGATTTTCTCCAGTTCTTTCTCTTCTATTCTGCTGTCTCCAGGTATTGCAATGTCCACTATCCAGACTTTTTTGTCTTTCTTATCAACAATTGTTAAGTCTGGGGTGTTGTGTGTCAAATGCTTGTCTGTCTGAATTCTGAAGTCCCAGAGCACTTTAGCTTCTTCATTTTCTATTACTTCATCTCTTTGGTAGTCCCACCAGTATTGTTGACAGAGGAATCAATGCAATGACAAACAGTAGTAGTGATAGTGAGTCTCCTTGTAAGGTTCCTCTTTTGATGTTAATCTCTCCCAGTCTATCACCATTGACCAGCAACTGTGTCTTCCATTTTGCCACTGATCTTTGCACAAAGCTTCTGATGTTTCCACTGACTCTGTTATTTCTAGGCACTTGCTTATCCAATCATGTGGCAGGGAGTTGAATGCCTTCTCATAATCATCCCAAGCTACATTCAAGTTGGTCTTCCTTCTCTTACAGTTTTCCAAAATCATCTTGTCAATTAGGAGTTGATCTTTTGTCCCTTTGCTGTTTCGCTGGTTTCCTTTCTCCTCAGATGGAAAGAGCTTGTTTTCAACTAGATGCTATTGGACTGCATCAGCTACCATACCAGTTAGCAATTTGAAAATTGTTGGCAAGCAGGTGATTGGGCTGGAGTTGCCTGGTGCTGCCCCTTTTGCTGGATCTTTCATTATCAGGTAGGTTTTACCAGATGTTAAGCAATCTTCAATTTCATATCTTTGCAGTATGTTGTTAAACTGCTTGGCAATGAGTGGGTGCAGACCAGTCAGATGTTTCAAGCAAAAACCATGCAGTTCATCTTCACCTAGTGCCAACCAATTCTTGATCTTCCTTGCCCTTTTCTCCACCATTTCTCTGTTATTACAAGTTCTTTCATTTCAGCTTTAGAAAGAGCTTTCTGCCTCCTTTATCCAAGCTGCATTCTTGTTGTATTTCTTTGGGTTATCCCACAGCTGCACCCAGAACTGCACTGTTTCTTCTTTGTCAAGTGTTGACTGGTTCATTGCAGTCTCTCCATTGATGGATTGGTAGAAAGATTTCTGATTCGACTGAAATTGGAGATTCTGCCTATATTGTGCAATTTGGGCTTCATATCTGCCGATCTTCTTGGCTATGGCTGTTATTTGCTGCTTTATTCTTTCTAGTTCTTCCTTGATCTTCCTTGTTTCTATGTGATATTTCTTGATTAGGTATTCTTTGGTCTTCTTGTTTTTCAGCTTCTTTTCTTTAATCTGTTCTAGCTTGCTTGCATCTGATCTTAGCACGTTGATCTTATTTTCCAACCTGATCTTCCATTTTGGTGGTGCACTGTTTGGCTTTTTTTCTTGTTTGTTGATTCTGCATCCAGGGTATTCAGTTATAACTGCAGCCATGCTGTACATCAGTTAGTTTGTTTCTTGCAGTGAGCTGGTGCTTATATGTGATATTACACTATTGGCATCGTTTAATACTTGTGCTAGCTGTTTTTTTTGTAACAAGCTTCAATGCAGGCAACCTTATTCTGTTGTTTTTGTGCTGTTCTAGATGCTCAGTTATTCTTTGTTTCAATTCCTCTTGTTTTTTAGTTTAGAGGACTTTAGTTTTTAGTTTTTAGAGGACTTTGTTCATTCTGAAGAGAAGGCTCTAATGTCTGCGCTACTTCTGGCAAGGCTTTGATTTCTTTGCCCCAGGTATATCTTTGCAATTCTTCCAATTCTATCTCTGTGAATTCTTTATTTCATGTTATAAATCGACGTTGATCTGCTAGCCTCTGTTCCGTTATATCTGATTGTGGATGTTGTTCTTTCCAGAAGTGGTGCATTCTTTTCAGATATCCTTTTCTTGTTGGACTTGATTTGTAATAGCAGATTATTTTTTTGTTTTTAGTCTTTGTATATTTGCGACAGGTAAACAACTTTTCTTCCAGTAGTTCTGCAGAAGCTGGCTCTGGTTGCTCAGCCAACAGTCCTGAGTCCTATAGCCCACTTGTCACCAGATGTCCAGGAACTAGAACACCTAGCATGGTCCTTGTTGACCCGGGCATGACTGATCCAGTATGGGTTTCTGTAAATTACACCTCACCATATTGTTTATGGGAGAGACACTCTTCATCTGGCTCCTCTGATGAGACCTGTCCAGTATGGTTGAATCTCTGGCATAGTTCTCATCCTCCTTGGAGCACACAAGCCCCACAACCATGTCAAAGTAATGCCTCACTTGTTGTTGTTTTTATTTTGCATTCAGCATTGCTTACACTTATTGAAACTGATCCTGCCCAACTTGCTAGTTCAAAGAGATCCTTTTGAAGCATTTTGTCTCTCTTTTTTAAATACTTTAATAATTTGGTGTTGCCAATATAGTTAATCTTCTCAGTGCCAATCCAATTTCAAACAATTTATGAATATCAAAAACTACCAGTCCCAGCAACATAGATCCCTGTGAGGCACTATAGATTACATTTCTCCAAAGCAAAAACTTTTCATTTCTTTCTCCTGGCTGCATCTCCCATTGTTACTTGCATTTCACTAGGAAATGTTGCTTTTAATGATCTTTCTTTCCAGTAATACTTCTTCTGGTTCTAAATTTTCTGAATAAGATGAGGGATTTAGAACCAAATCAGTTTTGACATGAAATCTGGATTATCGCCATAGGGCGAATGGGCCAAAGATGGGAGCCAGTAGATCATCCTGAAGATCTCAGAAGCAATACAGTGCCAAATCCAAGTATTTTTCTGAAACACTTGACAAAATAAAAGAGTGGAATTTGCTTTAAAGTTTGGTGCACAGCTAACTGGAAACTGGACAAAAACTGGACTTAAAAGGAGAGAAGAAATGGTCATTTGAAAATATTTGTGCTTTAAATAATTGATTACAAGGCCAAAAGTGTATTCTGAGACACCTTCCAGTATCTCAGTCAAAATTCTGGAAGTTTTTCTTGTATTCCATACTTAGGTGAGCTGATGTAATTCTGTGCTGTGTTGTTTTATTTTTAATTGGTTGTAAGACTGCAAGAGGATGAAAACAATTATTTTAAAAATAAGGTAAGTTAATATCCCCATCAAATTCTGTTATGCTGACCATCATGGCGCTGGTGGGGAACATTCCTGGGATGGATGAGCAAAGAATGTCAGAAGCAAACATCAAGAGTATATACTCTCAGCAAGTCACCCAAAGCATGAAGGTCATCCCAGCAGCCCAGCTAAAGCAAGCAGGCATTTATATTGGGGAGTAGCAATATAGGAAGATGCTGGAAGCAGATGATCACTTTAGTAACAATGGCAAAAGCATCGTTTCATACTGCAGGAGAAGACAATGGTAAACCACACCTGTATTTTACCAAGAAAACCACATGGATAGATAAGATAAAGTGATTGACAATACAATGCCAAATGATGGGCCCCTCAGGTCAGATAGCACTCAATATGCTACTAAGGAATAGCTGAGGATCTTTTGAGTAGTAATGGTGTTTATGACATGGCTAAATTAAAGCCTACAGGACATCTAGTTGCTGATGTTGCCATGCAGGAAAAAAAATCCAAAACTTCAAGACAGAATTACACTGGGAACATGGAATGTAAGAAACATGAAAGCTCAAAACAATGAAAGACTAAATGAATTGACTATACACTGACATCAGTGAATTGAAACAGAGTGGAAATGTTTATTATTCAGGACACAAATACCAAAAAATAATCAGTGTTCTTTCACAGACAAGGATATAGCAAACAGCTACAATGCAATCAATGACTGAACAATATCAATTAAATGTTGCAGACAACTCTTTAATATGATGATTTATCCAGTTTGTGCTCCAGCTACTAATACCGAAGAAGATGTTGCTGATTTTTATGGTCAAATCCAGTCTGAAATCAACAGAACATACAAGTAAGATGTGCTGCTTGTGGTTAGAAACTGAAATGCCAAAGTTGGAAATATTAAGGAGGAAAATGTAATTGGATTGTATGGCCTAGAAAATTAAAATGAAGCAGAAGGAAGACAACAATTTCTGCCAAACCAATGTTTTCTTCAGTGCTAACCCAGTTCTCCAAAAATCAAAATGATGCCTATATGCATGGAGAAGACCAGGTGAAGTACACAGAAATCACATTGATGATATTATTGGTACAGGAAGGTGGAAAATCTCAATTATTACAGAAAAGATATGGCCAGGCCTGACTGTGGGACAGATCACAAACTGTTCATGTACGAGTTCCATGTCAAGCTGTGGCAGAAGAACAAAGACAACAGTTTCCACAATATGATCTTGAGCATACACCCACAATTTTCAAGTATGATCAAACAAGATGGAAGGAATACACTGGAATTCTGTAGAGGAGTCAATATCCAAGATATCTTACACAAAATTCCCTATTTACAAGAAACTCTAGTACTAGAAGATGAAGTTAGATCAGAACTCAAGTCATTACCAAATCAGGTTACAGGAACTGATGGAATCAATATCAATCAATTGTAGTTTAGTGGAAAAGGCCTTGGAAAGGATATTCAGACACCATGAAATGTCTATAACTACAGAAATCAGAATCTTGCAGAAAATGGTTTCCATTACACACTATAGAAGTGAAAGTTGGACTTTGGAGAAAGAGGATAGAAAGAGTATTGACATTTTTATACTTTGATGTTGGAGAAGACTCTTGGAAATACTGTAGAAAGCCAAACCCTCCCCCCCCCCCCAAAGTATCAGAAAACAAATCAATCCAAAGTTCTCACTTGAGGCACAAATAATAGGCTCTAATATTATATTTTGGACATATTATATGAAAATCTAACTCTCTTGAGAACTCTATAATACTGAGAAAGCTAGAAGGGAAGAGAAGAAGAGGACAGACAGAAGCAAGGTGGACAAACTTAATTATACCAGTGACAACAGCACTGTTGGAACACCTGAAGGGCCAGGTTGTGAACAGATCATCCCAGAGAAGATCCATCAATGTAGTTGCTAAGAACTGGCGCTGACTTAATAGCACATAATCAGTTTTTAGGAAGAAACAGACTTGTAACCAGGGTCTCTCCTATCACTGCTATTATATGTTCAGAAGATAAGCAGGGTGACTTTTATTTTTCAGCTTAAGCAATTAGAGTAATTTAGTGAGATGAAACAGGTGGCCAGATTCATGCCTTTAGTAATATTTGACCTGGACTACTATAATATACAGTGGTACCTCAAGATACGAACGCCCCATCTTACGAAAATTTCAAGATACGACCAACTCCGGCCGCAAAAATTTACCTCAACATGCGAACTCCGCCTCAAGCTACAAACCGGATCCACGGCCATTTGCCCTGCTGCCACGTGGTCGCGGCTTCCAAGAGGAAGTGCTAATGAAATCTGAGCACGAGGACAAAAGCCCAAGGAAAGCAATGCAGAAAGAGGAAGTGCTAATGAAATCTGAGCGCGCGGGGGGGGGGGAAGCTCCCGCTCCCGGCTGTGCGTGCGCGCTGATATTGCTTTCACTGTGCTTTTGTCGCTATGGAGAAAGGAAAAAGGAAAAGGAAAAGCCATTTGCCCTGCTGCCACTTGGTCGCGGCTTCCTGTGGGTGAGATCGCGGTAGCAAGGAGGCGTTCGGTGAGGCTTGTGGTGTGTTTTGTGGCGTTTGGAAGGTTTTTGGTGTGTTTGTCAGCATGGCTCCAAAGAAAATGCAGAGCGGGCGTGCCAAGAATAAGGCTTTGCAGCTAAGAGGCAAAGAAGAGAGGAAACCCCTGAAGGAGATCTCCCCGAAGTCCCTTTGGAGGGGGACTCTCCCTCCAAACAATAACTGCCTCCCCACCCCATTCTCCCTCTTCATACTGTGCTTTTTTTCATGTTTTTGTGGTTTAAAAATAAAATGCATATGTTTCAGAACTGTTTGTATTTACATTGAATCTTATGGGGAAATTTGCTCTTTCCTTTGGCCATAGCCCTTGGCCTGGTGATTGCTTTCACTGTGCTTTTGTCGCTATGGAGAAAGGAAAGAGCGCGGAGGAATCGGGGGGGGGGGGAAGCTCCCGCTCCGCTGTGCGTGCGCGCAACATAAGCCTTTCCCCCCAGCGCGCTGATTGCTTTCACTGTGCTTTTGTCGCTATGGAGAAAGGAAAGAGCGCGGAGGAATCGGGGGGGGGGGGAAGCTCCCGCTCCGCTGTGCGTGCGCGCGACATAAGCCTTTCCCCCCATTGCTTTCACTGTGCTTTTGTTACGCGCGCCAAGGGCTATGCACAGAGGAAAGAGCGCGGAATTAAGAAGAATCAGCACGGGGAGTGGGGGGGAAGCTCCCGCTCCCGCTCCCGGCTGTGCACGCGGGAGCCTTTCTCAGATTTCATTAGCACTTCCTTTTTCTGCACTAGGGCTGACTAAAGCGCGCCTGGGGAATTTCCTAGCCATGCAACGCCGGCTGACACATTGAACCTTATGGGGACATGTGCTTCAGGATGCGACCAAATTCGGAGGGCGGATTAGCCGTATTTACATTGAACCTTATGGGGAAATTTGCTTCAGGATGCGACCAAATTCAGAGGGTGGAACGGATTAACCGTATTTACATTGAACCCTATGGGAAAACGTGCTTCAGGATGCGACCAATTCGACTTGCAATCAGAGTCACGGAACGGATTAAATTCGTATCTTGAGGTACCACTGTACTTTATGTATACTGCTTTAAAAATGCTCATAAATTTCCATTGTTCTAGAAACTAGCAGCCATAGTTTTGATGACTAGCTATCAGATTTTTCTCCAGTCCAATTTGAAATGCTAAATTTTATTCAAATGATTTGGGATAAATGATCCCAGGCCCCAATATCAGAGATAGATATTGTTGGAATTTGATGGAAGGGCATTGTGTATCTCTCTTCTGTGCGTAAGCCATTCTTTCTTCTCTCCCCCAATATCCTCCCCCCCCCCCCATTCTCTCACATACATGAAACTAGGCTGGGGCCATTGAATCAAGATCAGGTTTGCAGATTCTTCATCCCAGATTTACAGCAACATCAAAGAGATGGAACCTTTCTGGCTACAGTGCCACCGTGGTGGTCCCCTGTCCCCAAAGACAGTCAATGCTGGCCTGGCCACTGCTGCCTATATACCATGTTGCAAACACATGGCTCTTCTGCAGAGCATTTATATGAGAAGTGGGAGGGTATAAGCGATTGAATAACAGACTTTTATATTTTGTCTCTTATCTAGAAGACTACTCTGACTGAAATTTGATTTGCTGTACTGTAATGTTTTTACCAATACAGGTTAATTTGCTTTTTTAAAGAATTTTTTAACAGAGAAAAGCAATATATGTTTTTTGTATAACTATTCAATACTATCCAAGATGATTTAAGAGGAAAATGTATATCTAAAACATATTAATGGACGTAGAAGTTCATCAAATCCAGCCTGATAATTTGTATTATATTTAATAAAAAGTGAAAATATTTCAGAAAACATTAGCTATAAAAGGGGGGAGAGAGAGATAGTATACCTTTTCTTAGATTTTGTTTATATTACATAAAGATATGTACACCATTAATTGTTTTCTTAACATGATGATTCCTTGTATACTTCTAAAATGTTCAAATAAAATTAAACCCAAAAGCAAATGAAAGCAAACTACATAAACAGAAGGGTGATGCTCACAACAGTAAACATTATTAGAATTGTATTTCCCCTTCTAACAATTTCCTGAGCTTCTTGGGCTAACCTACATTGTAAAAATCATGAGTAATAATTGTTATAGTCATGGATATGAAATCTATCATGTATATATTTACCTATTAGAAAAACAAGCATGCAATAGATGAAATACTGCCTTGAGGACACATCTGTTGTTAGAACAAAATACATCAGCATCAGAAACCTGACGTTCCACTTGTAAAGTAATTGATTGTCAGAGTGTGTCAACCAAACTTTACAAACACACATTTTCCTTTAAGAAAAATCAGTTGTAGTAATAGAGCTCTATATGCATGATTGTATTATCATTAATGTTAACATAATGCAAACACACAAGGCAGGAACATACAGTATGTATTAGAACAGTATATGTTGATCCATGAAATTGAATATATTGAAAGCCAAAACAATAATGTAATATGTACATTAAGTATTTAAAATTAACCTTGATACTGAATTAATCTATGAATTAAAAAGTAATTACATATGATTCAGATCAATATTTGTTCCCAAATATTGGGAATATGACAACTGATATACAAGCAAATACTCTCAAATTGATAGTTTCAAATGGAATCTTCATAGCAGAATTTTAGAAAATGTAATTAAGATCCAAGAATTAGCCACTAATAAAGTTTACGCTCCTACTTCAGACCTAAATGTGTATTGCTTAGGCTCTTTATTCTTCATGTTTTAGATTTTTGAATGAAAACTACATGAACTTTTCAGAAGTCTTGGAGACTTGCATATAGTAATATTAATGATTAGGATGTTACAATATTGACAATTCTAAATACAATGTCAGGAATCCTTGCAACACTCCTTATAAAGTAGGCCAAGGATATATTGCTAGTGTCAGGCTGACGTTAATAGCTGGCTTGCCTAAGGCCAACATTCAGTTTCGCAGATCATCCATCAACACCTCAAAGTAGATATCAATGCTCCAGTTACTCTACAATTAAATTAGGATTAATTTATCTGAAACCTTTCAAAGTATTTATGATGCTCCTGTACATTACAGTAAGGTTGTTTTTCTTCCAAAGACTGAAATTAAAACTCAGGAAAATTAATATTTCTTACTTACTTTTGTACATAACTATTTCATATGTCAGTGCGAGAATCATTCACTTTCTTCCTTCCAGCTTGATTCATGGTTTATTTTTGTTCTTTTTCTAAGTAATCATAATAATTCTTTTCCTTCTTTTGATATAGTAATAGATACTATTTCCATTATGACACTGAATGAGCTGTTCTTGTGATCTCTCCCTTTATTGTCACACTCCTTTAATAAGCAACCTTAAAAGGTTGCCAAGCTGTTATACTGAAACATTTGCATAGACGATTTTAAGCCAGAAAAATTCAAGGAAAGCAAATTGCTTAAGTTCTATTAATGTAAACGTTCCTTAACATGAATACTGATGCTCCTGCATTCTCCTCTCTCACTCATTTACTTTACTAACTGCTGCAAAAGGAAAGCCGCCCCTCAGGTCTACGCACACACTCTGGCTTCCTTGGGCATTGCCACCAGCCATCCTGAGCAGGCAACTGATCTTGATCCCACCGTGTTGGAGGTTGCATCACCTCTTTGCTAGGAGGCTAGTTTCACCACTAGACCTAGACAAGGGGAAGGGTCTTCCCTCGTTGTTCCCCGTCTGTTTGGTTTCCTCCCCATTGTATTGTTAGTTAAATGAGTTTCTGTGTTTAAAAGGCAAGGGAAGTCCCCCTCCCCCTCTTTTTTTCCTTTGATTACATTGTTATCAAACGTGATACATTATATTGTTTGAAAACACTGATATTTGAATATGTAAATATGATAAATAAATAAATAAATTTGTATACAGCAGTATTAATTACAGTTATTGACATTCTATTATTTAGATAACTTGGAGGTTTGGAAAGATACGTTCTGTCAATATTAATTACAATTTAGGATATCAATGTTACAAACATAAAGTTATTGGACTTTTTCATACAAAATTGAGTATAACATTAGAAAGAATACACACACACATAATCCCCTCTCACTCCCTATGGGTGGTATGCTTTTTATTATTATTATTTTTGATTTAAAAAAAGAAGAAAAAATACATAAAAGTGGTTTAACAGAAAGTGAAAAAAATACAACAAAGATTTAGAAATTGTTAATATCAATAGAAGAGAATATATGTAGCTCAGGGTTGAACTGTGGAGTCCTTGGGGTTCTCTGAGCTTGGCTGTTTTCTTGCAAATGTTTCATTACCCAGCTAGATAATACCTTCAGTGCTAGAATGGAGTGGGGTTTGCTCTCTGTTTACATACAGTGGCTTGCCCTGCCAGTGTTGGTGGGGGTGGGGGTTTTGTTTTTCCCTCTGGTAGTTCCTTGATTAGGGTATTGTTTACTGCTTGATTGTATGTCTGGTGATAATCTTGGTGTTAATCTCAGCTTATCTGGGTGATGATTGCTGGTGAGATGTTCTGGTCTTTTGTTTTCCTTTTTATTGTCTCTTTTGAATAGCGTGTAGATGTTGTTTATCTCTATGTGCCTGTTGATGGCTGACTTGTCTGAATACCAAGCTTCCAAGAATTCCCTCGCATTTTTGGATTTAGCTTGGCCTAAAATGCTGACAGTTTCCCAGTTGAAACTATGGTTAAGTCTGTCCGTGTGTTTGAGATTAAGAAGTTTTCGTCATGTCCTCTGACTGCTAGTTGGTGTTCATGGATGTGCTCTGCTAGCCTCCTGCCTGTCTGTCCTACATATGCTTTAAAGAGGCATTATCCTAATTACATCTCCAACAAAATGCTGTTTTTGACAATCCTTTTCTAGACAGACATACTGGAGTCCGATAAATTCTAAATATTATTTTTTGTTGTATAAGTCATAGTTTAAGGTCCATTGACACTCTTGCTATAGACGTTTTACACCATCAAAACATACACCCTGCCTGTCATCAAATACCCTGCCAGTGTAGTAAGCTGGCCAAAGGAGGACATGGAGGCTACCGATGTGAAGACCCAGAAGCTCCTCACAATGTACAGAGGTTTCCACCCCAAGTCCAACACCCAGAGACTGTACACCAGCCAGAAAGAGGGCGAGCGGGGTCTGATGAGTGTCAAAGCCACTGTCTGGATGAAACCCAGAGCATCCAGAAGTACATCAGTAAGATGGCACCAAAAGATGAGCTGCTGAGAGGATGCCTGAGGCAGCAGCAGGCAAATGGGTGATTAGAATGTTGAGTTTGGAAAGTTACACACAGACTAAGGGTCCAAATGGATTTGAAAAAAGATTTTGAAACTAATTATAGGAATCCTTCCCATGGGAAAATGCCGTTGTTTTGAATACATAAAAATTATATGGTAAGATGGGATTTTGAAGGTTGGACACTAGAGGAAACCAGAAGGAACTAAAGATTACAATTAAAGGAGAAGAGCGCTTAAATTTCACTTACTAATACAGAATGGAGCAAAATACTTTAAAATTGGATGTATTGAAGGATATTTGTGAACAATCAACCCAGAAGTTAATTTTAAAAATGTCTGCCATTATAGATAGATTGTGTTTGGAAGATGATATCTAAGAGGAGGAGCAAGCTTTACTGGAGAGAACTGAGACTGATTTGAAAGTGGATTTAAAAATGAAGGGCTATAGGAATGATGTGGAAGGAGATGCTACACTGGATATACAAATGAATCTGGTTAATGTCTTATCAAATCAAAAGAGTAACCTGGATAACTTTCTTATATTGGATTTACAAAAAAGTTTTTAAGAATTTTGTGAGAAGGGACAAAGAAAAAATGAGAAGAAATCAAGTTCTAGGACATTATTTGAAGGAATTAAAGATCAAGATTGTTAAAAGTAAAGGGAAGGAATATATAATTGGTTGATCAATAATTTGATCAAGATTAAAATAGATATGTTGTTATCTCCAGTAACTCTTAATGGATTTATGCTGACCAGGACTGAATGATGAGGCAAATGATCTCTTCTTCCCATACGGTATCTCTTTATCTATAAACAAATCCTTAGATACTATATGGGAAGAAGAGATCATTTGTTGTATTTTAAGAGAAGGTGATAAGTTACTAAAATTGTTTATACTTTTGTGAAAAGGAAAGTCATTTATATTTTTTTTCTTTTTTTTCTTTCTTTTCTGCACTTTCTATTTTTTTCTTTTTTTCTTTTTTTCTTTTTAGTTTGTATTCGTTCTTATCTTTTTAATTGTAATGTTCAATAACATTATTTTTAAAAAGGCTGCATTTTGCTTTGTTTTTCTTAGTAAAGAATGAATTGTTCAGCAGGAGGCTATGAAGACCATCAGTGTAGCTTGTTTAAATATAATCACTTATGATTTAAAAAAAGGTTTCTGTGAGTTTCACTTAAAGCTTTCTATGACAATATTTTTGGAAGTTTTTTTTTTTTGGCAGAACTATTGTGACAATTGTCCACTTATTCCTATGCTCTGCTTCTTCCTTAATCAGTTATCAGTCCAGCAGAGATGAATACATTTTCTTGGGATCTTTTGACAAAGGTTTTTCTTTTTTTGGTTAAAGCCAATTGAATAATGCACATAAGCTTAATTTTCTGGCTTTTTTACAAGTCCACCAGGCATAAGTGACCCTTTGTGTTGTCCACATTTCCAACATAAATTTGAAGTACCTTTATACAATCTAGACAATTTTTCTGGAATTATTTGCCAACAGTACATCATTTTATAAAAATTAACTTTTAAGTTATAACATAATGTGAATTTCAATCCTTTTAACCACATATTTTCCAACTGTTCCATCAATATTTATTTATTTATTTATTTATTTATTTGATTTGTCCCCGCCCATCTCCCCTACAATGGGGGACTCTGGGCGGCTTACAATCACTAAAATCACAATACATAATTAAATTATAAAAAGTTTAAAAATTATAAAAGCTATAAAACTAGAAATTTACAAAACTAGAATAGAATAAAAAGCTAAAAACTCCAAGAGGCCAATAGGCCCCCACCAGGCCGCTAAGGGGCCAGCCAACCCCATTTCTGATATCCTCCCTTCCCGCCCCAGGCCAGATGGCAGAGCCAGGTCTTCAACTCCCTCCGAAAGGCCTGGAGTGAGGGGGCCTGTCTCACCCCCGGGGGCAAGATGTTCCAAAGGGCGGGGGCTACAGCAGAGAAGGCCCGCCTTCTGGACCCCGCTAGTCGGAGTTCTTTTACCGCGGGGATCCGGAGCATGCCCTCTCTATGAGTTTGGGTGGGACGGGTTGAAGTCGTGGGGGCGAGGCGGTCCTTCAGGTTATGTTATGTCCAAAGTTCTTAGCCCATTTTATCATACACTCTTTCACTTGTTCTTTTTCCATTTCAAATTTCAATAAAAGTTTATACATTTTAGCAATTACATGTTCATAATTTGTACATAGTTCAAATTCTGTCTTCTGCTGCTCAATTCCAAATGTCCTATTCTCTGCCTTAAATCTGTTAACCATGCATATGAAAACCATCGAATTGCACAGCTCATTTTGAGCCACCAGAGTGGGAACTGTTAATTTCTAACAGGTACATTTTTTTTCTGGATCACCTGTATGTTTTTTTTAAGCCTGTTTGCTTCAAAATTAATTTGGCTAATGTTTCACCGATACATCAGTCTCAATGGAGTCATCCAGTTTCTCTGGCTGTCTTCTCTGCTTGGTTAAATATAATGAATGGCTCCACGAAGGCTGACATATCATTTGTTTCATCCATGAAGCCTGTTGACTGCCTCAGGGCCTCACCACTAACAAGTAGATTCTTTTTCTGGATCATAGTTTGGATCCTGATTGGTCAGCTGACTCCAGAAGAATGCCTGGGAAAGTAGGAACAGCCTTTAGGAACACATACCCATGCTGCACTGTAGGGAATATATCTCCCCTTTCCCTGTGAGTACTCGAGATGATGACTTCCTTGGATTGTTGTGCTTAAGCAGGTTTTTCTTTCAGGTCAGGAAAGAAGAGCTTCCCTGAAATGTGGATGGATGGATGGATGGATGGATGGATGGATGGATGGATGGATGCATGGATGGAGAGAGAGAGATACAACATATACTTAGACAGATTCCTCTAAGAGGAATCAAAGTGTTTTCTGCAAGCATGTGCATGCTCCAGCACAGAGAGATGGCCACACAAAGGGTGCCAACATGGGGCTTTGATGCCATTCCCACAGCAATTCTGTGCCCTGGGTTCCCGCCAGCCAAGCCAATTCTCTTTCAGCTCAACTGCTGAAAGCAGAAGTTACAAAACTACCACTTGAGCTCCATGGATTGAGAGATGGGCTCCTTTCATATTGGCAGGAACCTCCACCAATCCCCACCCCCCAGCTCCATGGCTCTTTCCTCTTTCCCAACCAGACCACTTATTATTTGGTTCTTGGGGGGGTGTTGTTTTTCCCTTGTAATAAGCAAATGCAACTACTGGGGGCAGGACAAATCCCTGGCTAAAAGGCTGATTTTTGTTCTTCATTCGTCAGATGGAAGAAGCACTAGTAGGTTCAGTTGGAGAGTGTTTAAGGGTGACACAGGAAGCATAGGCAAAGCATGAAATTATGATAAGTGTAATGCATAACCGTAGTGTAGTGCCTGCTCCTTCATCCCTCCCCTTACTTAGTCTCTCACAAAGCAGTTTGAAACAAATCCATGAGCATCTACATTACATGCAGATTTACTGCAATCTGTCTGCATTAAAAAAAAAAAAAAAAACAGAGAACGGTTCATGGCAGGGCATGCCATGAACCAATCAGAATCACCCCCCTTTCCTTCAATTGGCCAATAGGAGAGTCCAAAAAGAAATCAGTGTCCCATCCTTTGAACTCTTACCAATCATGGAGCAACAAATTCCACAAAAACATCATTCCCACTCTAAACAAAAAATAAATGAAATAAATTGCTTTGGCCCTCTTCCATATTTTTAGAACTTGTATTTGTGTTCATTTGTGTTCATCTGTGTTCATTTGTCTTGTAGTTTCTTTTTAGTCTTTTTCTGACTTTGGATTTTAGTCCAGTAATCTAACTAGGCTATAGTTACTCTGTCCTATTTTTTAGGACAATTGTGGCATATACAATTCTCCATTGTGTCAATGAACAATAGTAGAAAAATACGTATATGCCTCTATCAATTAATATGACAAAAACAGTATGCTTTTGATAAAAGAGAATATCTGTAGCTCAGGGCTGAACTGTGGAGTTCTTGGTGCTCTCTGAGATCATCTCGTACTGATGATGTTACCAAGTTGGGTAATGAAACATCTGCAATCAAGCAACAAGCTCAGACAGCACCAAGCACTCCACAATATGCTTTTGCTCATGGACAGTATGGAGTCTTCAGTGGCGTCTTCTGCCATTGCCTTTAAGTGCTTATTCCTCTTGCCAGTTGCTGCCTCTTGCCATCCTTTTGCTCCCGGCAGGCCATCAACAGAATCACAGAATCATACAGAATCATAGGGTTGGAGTCCAACCTCACTCAGTGCAGGAATTCAAATTAAAGCATCCTAGCCAAATGGCTATCCAGTCTTCACTTCAACATATCCAGCAAAGATGAGCCCAGCATCTTTCTGAATAACTGGTTCTCCTCTCAAACTGCTCTTTATGGTGAGGAAGTTTGAGTGGGCTATTGATGAGAATGCTAATAGTCAGGAATAGCTTTCTTCCACCACCAGCTGAACAACTGATAGGTGAATGTAATGGCTGCTGCTATTTCCCAATGCAGAATCAGAGGGATAAGACTTTGAAAGGGGATAGGCTCCCTACTCTGAAATATCCACAATGGAGGAATGGTTGGTGAAGATGACACCAAGAGCTAGCAGAGATGGCAAAATTGTTCTGTCTGATTACAGAAAGACCAACAACTTCATTTATTAGTGACTGGAACCCCCTTACAGACGTTTTGCTGAAAAAAGAGAAAAATGGACTTGTGATTTATGCGGTTGAAAATTAGAAAGGGTAGCTTATGGAAAGAAGGAAATTATGATGTAACCTTAGAGAGAGAAGGCAGAATATAAATGTATCTATAAACCGCTTCTTTATAATCCTTCTTTTCCTTTTCCTTTTCCTTTTCTATTTCTATTTCTTTTTCTATTTTCTTTTCTCACTATTTACTATTTTTCTTTATCATTATTTTCTCTTATAGTTTTTCCTTTGTTAAACATTTCTTCAATAAAAATTATTTTAAAAGGGGGGGGGAGATAGGCTCCCCCGTCTTCTACTTCATGGACTGCCACAGAATGCTGCTTCTTCCCCACTGCCAACAGCAGTGGGGTAATCGCTGTTCTGACAGGTCCTGGGGGGCAGGGGAGAATACCATCTCTGCCACCTGCCAGCTTTGAAAAACTGGCTAAACATTGCTAATCTCACCTTCCAAGACAATAAAAAACTAGCAACCTTTAGCAGAGGCACACGTAAAATGGAGTAAGGCTTCTACCTTTCCCAGTGACTCTGCTCAGAATTACTGCAAGATTTCTAAGAAGGAGGGAGATGAATGGGTTGTCTGAATGCACATAGAGATTGCTCTTGACCCAGCACGTCTCAGGTCTGCATATCAAAAATGCCCCAGAGGCATTACTTGAAGTAAAAAAGCTCACTTCAAGTGCATGCATTGATATTGTGTCATAAGATATTGGCCCCTTGGGCTTCAGAATTGAGGCTCCTGACCTTCCAGGCATGTGCCACCTGAAAAGGACACTTCCAAGCAACTTAACAATATAAGAACACAAACCCAGAAGGGTAACAGCATCTAGCTGACCTTAAAGGTAAAAGCAGTTGATTCAAAAAAGCTAATCCTGGTCAGTATTTGGATAAGAGACAACCATGGAATAACAGAGCTGTAGATTAGACTGGGAAGCTAATAAAAAAACTGGAAGAAACAAGCCAGTGTTGCCAAGAAAACTACATCAACATATCCATGAAGTCATCATAAATCAAACTTAATTTAAAGAAGATGCTGTCTTCAAGTTGAACAAACAGGAATATTTATAGTTCACATTCTCTCACGTATCTGGGCGATCATGCTCCCCACACACAAACTAGGGTGGAGAGACTGTACCCATCCTTGCCCAGCTTTATGGGAGAACCTTTTCTGCTTTGTCCATGTCATGGTTTTTGATTGGGGTTAATTTTGTTTACTGCAGTTTAATGATAGCTCAGCTTTTAATTGAGTGTGACATCTTAATCTGCTTTAATATACTGTTTCCTTGTGCATGTTGCCTTGGGGGCCCTATTTGGTCCAAAAGCGGGATGATAAATACATTAATAAATTATGCCTATGTCATTTCCTTTCTCCAAGGACTCCTGTGAATTGCAGTATTGGAGGAGGTTAGTGGGAATCTCTGACACTGAGAATTCTTGACACTTTCAGGAAGCTACAATTCCAGTATTTGGACAGAGTGGGAAGCAAGTATGAAAACTCCTGAAGCACTGTATAATCATACCATGGTATAATATACGAAATTCATTGTTGTTCAAATAATGGGTGTGTTGGCTCACACTTATGGTATATTCAAGCTTCCAGCAGACCAAATTTACAAAAGCAAATTTTATTATTTCATCAGAAACACATAAAGGAGAATAAAACTTATCCATTCTTCTTGAGCAAAATCTTTAGACACCTATCTACTTACTTATTCTTATCTTTATATCCCACTTCTTCTCTAGAAGTTCAAGGAAGCAGTTATACATACAGAATCTCTCATTACATCAAAGCCCCATGAGGTAGGCTTAGTTTCACAGCACTATTTCTGTGAGGCTGAATGGACAGAGAAATAGTGACTGGTCCAAAGTTCCCCAGTGAACTCCATGGTTGCTTATGAATACAGATGTCTCTGGAACCAGTCCAACACTTTAACCTCAACCTTACCTGTCTTTAGATCAGAAGACAAAAGAGAACTATTCCAGGATTCTGAATTCTGATTGTAGCATTTTTATTCTGAATTGGGCAGTACTGGGCATTACTTTTAGCCTGGAAGCTGAGATGCAGCTTTTAAGCAACTAGTATCCAATGGCCTCATGTTCTTCTTGCTGAACAGGCTCATCTTTAGTTCACAAGCATGAGGTCACAATAATGAAGGTTTAATCTCATGGATGGATATTTTTTCCTGTCAGCCTATAATAAAGGCTGGAATAATGTTTCCAAATAGCGTATCTCTAAATACTTGGGATCTACACCAAAAAAAGGTCACCTGGCATGATGGAAGGTAAGATATTCCTCCACCTGACATGGGAGGCAGGAAACATTATACCTCTCAAAGAAAGAAAGATGCAATGTTTTAAGCACCTTTTTAGGCTGCAACATACAACAGACTGTGAAAGAAATCAACTCTGCCACCCTTTCCATTCCCTAATTTCTGTTCAGATAATCTTGCAACACTAAGAACAAGGAACTGACCTGTCCTAAGCTGCTACAGTTCTAATAGTAACAAAAATCCCTCATCCCACTTTGCACAAAAAAGGGAAGTAAAATAAGCTGCTTCCTTACACATACACATATTCCACTCCTGTCCTTACTTCATTTTCTAGGCATTTGTCCAGTTGTATGCAATCTCCACCCACCCTGCCCCAAAGTGCTTTCTCTGAGAGGAAGCTGCAAAGCCATTAAGCCACCTTTCCCTTGAAAGAAGATGAGGGCAGCTGGAGTCTCAGAGCCAGGAGTTGTGGCGAAGAAGAGTTCCCACAAATAGGACAATGGACTGCTCACAAGCTTCCCAGAGCTGGGGCATTACATTGAGCCAGCAAATATCCCGCTACTGAATCAGAAATAATTTGGCTCAGTTCTCAAACATGGCTGACATTATGAGGTCACAGAGCTCTGAGCTATTTTTGATCTGACCCAGAGTCTTTGTATGGAAGTGCCAAGTTAAGATACTTCCACTTCCTATAGAAGCAACCAAGATTCATTGATGTTTTCAGAACAAGAAATAAATGTAGGAAAATAAATCTAGGTGGGCTCACTTTCCAACTGACTAGCTCATCAATTATCCCAGGCTTTAGCACACAGGGCTAAATGCACATGGATTAGCTTTGATGACTGCACTTTGCATTTGTATGTTGATATTCATTGCACTGCATTCAGAACATACTAACATCCCAACCACTCAATGTTAGTCTTCATTGCCTCCAAGCTGCTTCCAAGCTGGATAATCAATTACTCCTCTTAGTGCTAGTCCACAGTCCCAATATCATCTCACCTCACCTCACCTCACCTCACCATCTCATCTCATCTCATCTCATCTCATGATGCATGGGTCTTATATTGACAAAAATCCCTCCCTCTTTCCCTTCACCCCTCCAAAAAGTCATGTATTTATCTACTATGAAAACAGTATGAGTCTTTTGAGAATCAACCAAATTAGCAGATAGTCATCTGAATAGCTGTATTTTATGCAGGGCAGAAATGAAATTTTGAGAACTTAAGAAGGGATGGAAAATCCAGAATAATTTCTTGTCTTACCTCCTCTCTGGACTGGTCAGTCAACAAAAATCTAGATCTAGACATCTAGTGCTGTTTCACAAGAGTGGTAAACACATGTTAATATAGAACCATCATAGAACCTGGCTTTCACTTTGGAAACCACTAGCCAAATCTTGTATGAGTAACTGTTAGCCAGGGGTCATATCAGTCCAGCAGCACCAGCCATGGAGAGCAGTGCCCAGTGACCGGAAGGGAGGGAACATGTACACTGCAGCTGAAAGCAGCCAGTGGGGGATGTTCAGGTCCAAACCCCTGACTTCGCTGTGTTGAAGCACCAGAAACTGTACAAACAACAAGGCTTGTATCAAGAGAAGATGGGAAACACCACTTTAACCTTGGATCAGCTGAACAGTCTCGGAGTTGCAGCAAGTATAAATATAACAAATAAATAAATAAACAGGTAGCAACAGGCTGGAGGTGTGATGAAGGCAGCATCATAAGACAGGTCCTGAAACATGGTTAGCCAAGCATCTTTTAGGCAGTGTTGGGGATTGAGTAGATGAGCCAACAAGCCCTCTGAAAAACAGGCTGCTTACAAGGCAGAAATATGTCAAAGTTTGCTACTGTATGTAGCGAAGCAGAGAAGGGGAAGAATAATGAGGAAGACTGTCATGGGAATGCCAGCCTGCCCCAACAGAGCAGAATAATTGGAGCAAATTATAGAGAGGGAAATTGACTTTTTAAAGCAGCTGAAAAGGGGGGGGGGGGGGGGGATGAAAATTTTGGAATGATCTCCTGATTATGGGGCCATGAAAGTGATGGGACTATGGGAAGCCTGTCAAAGGAAGTAAGCAGGATAATTTGTTTAAAGGGAAAATTGAAGCTACAAAATCTGAGAATTACTTTTTAAAAGTCCACTGCTGAATATGTAAAGGGGAGGCATGAATTTTACAGGACTTCTGCATCAGGAACGGTGGGTGGGGTGTTTGGCTTGGCCTTTTGCTTTCCCAGTGGCAACACTTTACTTCCCTTAACTGGAGTGAAATCAGTTGAGTGACAGCAAACTGAAACGTTGTGATTTTTGCAATACAGGAGAGATTTCAGTGGATTCATAGTGTAGTTGGGAGGCCTCTTTATAGCTATATGGATTACAGGTAAACAGAAAAAAAGGATTAAGACTGAAACATCTAGTTAAAAAAAACAGGAGGATAAATTGTGAGTGAACATTACCTGTTAGAATATAAATTGTCTTTATCACTTATGCTGTATAGAAGTTACGATGTCTTTAACTTACAATATACTCATTTTTGATGCATTAGTGAATTTGCCTTACCCCAAGATCTCTTCTTATTAAATGAAAGTTTTGCTATTGTAGTCCTCATTTCTTTGTTTTTGAAAAGGAAATTTATCAAATTGCATTAGTCTTCTCAAATTGTGAAGCAAATTAGGAATTACGTAAAAGATATTATTTCAAGAAACTTTTCATTGTTGTGTAAAGTGGGTCATTCCATTTCTATCTGTATATTATTCCTCTTATTGTCACCTTCATAGTTTGTTCAAAGGACCAAAAGTACATTAGGCATACAATGTAGCCTGTTGTTATTTTGCTTCTATCACCTGGAGGCAGGGAGTTAATACGGAGTCAGACTGCTTTAAAACTGCCCAGAAATAGAGTTTATGGTTGTTTGTGCAGACTGCAAGTCAAGTGACTGCAG
Organism: Liasis olivaceus; assembly: GCA_030867105.1. Taxonomy (NCBI): domain Eukaryota; kingdom Metazoa; phylum Chordata; class Lepidosauria; order Squamata; family Pythonidae; genus Liasis; species Liasis olivaceus. The sequence goes on from CM061351.1 coordinate 67,763,022, forward strand.
CAGTGATTTTAAAAGAGATGCAAAAGAGATCACTAATGCAAATGGAACAAGCCAGAAAGTTGCAAGTCTAGTAAAATCTAGTTTATGACATACATATTCACAGAAGTATTAGCAGTAGCATGTTACACATAAACAGGTGTTACAATATTTTATATGCCAACTTACTTTTGCCCGTCTGGTGGGACCAGTGAAGGCAGCTCCCAGTCTGAACAAGAATTAGGGTAATTGTCTATATGTGGGCTGTAATGCTCCAGGAGTCGGGTTGCCATTTTGTAGCCCCCCACCCCCAGTCAAGCGGCCAATTACAAATCCAACTCTGGAGCAGTCTGTGGACAATTCTCCCAGTCTCGAGGAGAAATATATTTTGCATTGAGCGATCAAGGTTGTAAGCCTCTCAGGTCTTCCATCATACTTGTACGGCAAAGAACCAGGGGACCTTAACAGCATAGCTGTAGAAACTGCTGCTATTACTGGTCCAAGAATTTGGGCCTGGGGACTACTGCCACAGCTGGCATTGGTGCATCTGGAGCACTTTTTGCACTAATTGGTTCACTGCCTGGTTCACATGATTTGTCTGGCTCCAATACTGGACCTAGGCATTAACATCCTGATTACTGGTCAGCATGGCAGCATGACAGTCACTCATCATGGTTGGGGTCTAGAAACTTTTGGTGATTATTTGTTCCTGTAAAAGTGGGAGTAAAGCATCACTGGAATTATTATCAACTTCTTTTGGCAGATTCTAGACCTGGAAATGGCACAGGCAGGGAGTCAAGGATGCATAGCTACTTTGCTGCAAGAATTCATGAAGCCAGTACAAAAGAAGGCCACTGACTACTGTGTATGAAATGCAAGCCCTATTTATAGTGAAATCAGTGTCCTAACTCTTGCACTTCATTTTCCCAGCCATGGAGTGCGGTAGACTCAAGGCTTTTCTTCTTTGGCCTCATGGTGGTAACCAACTAGTCTGCTTACAGGGTGTTTGTTTCTTGTCTTGCCAGAACCAGTTCTCACATATAACCTGGGAAAAATGGACATGGAAGAAAAAGGAAAGAAGTGTGAGTATGTGGAAAAACTACAGTTTAAAAGTGCTTTTGGCAGTGTTGGCAGAATTGTAACCAAAAGAGTACAAGAGGTGACAATGAGCAAAACTTGACTTTATGCTGGGCAGGAGACGTGTAGATCACATTTTTGCTCCTCAGCAAGTCATTGAGAAATGCATGCATGCGAGAACATTCATCATAGGTTTGCTGATTTAGAGAAAGTGTATGATAGCAACTGGGCTTGACTCATGGAATGTTTTGTGAGAATATGAAGTTAGAATTTGCTTGCTGAATATGATAAAAGTGGTATATAATGAAAATAAAGCATTTGTAACAATGAATGTAATGTTTAGCCAATGGTTCAGCACTGTACAGGGATACAAGAATGTTTGATGTCCTCTTGGCTGTTTCATGTGTTTATGGATAAATATATAAGGAAAGCTTATGAAGACATTAGATGTGTGTTGGTTGAGGACAACATGACATCACTTGTATACATTTACTTTTCTATGGAGATGGTGCCATGTCTTTGACTGTGAACTCCAATGTTATCCAGCAAATGTTAGCTAGTTTGTATGATGCAACAAGGAGTATAGATCTGAAAGAAAATTAATGTATCAAAGACCAAGGTAGTTGTGTTCGATAGAAAAAATGTAAAGAATGATTAAAAATTTTAATAAATGGGGAAAAGCTAGACCAAGTAGATGGATGGTTACTAAAGATGGGGAAATGGAGAAAATTTAAAATGTGCAAATGCTGGTAGAAAGGTAGTGGGGTAATATGTGGTGAAGAATGAATATTTGTTAAAAGAAGTTAAAGTGCTCTGTATAACAGCATGTTTCTACCCAGTTTGTCAATCAGTTTATTACAGCCCTAAGGCCAGATACAATAAAATATCTAACAGCAGAACTGTTATATACACACATACATATCTATATCTATATCAAAAAAACAATAAGTATAATAGGATCTAAAAATAATTAAAAACAGATGTAATAAAATAAAACAGAATAAAAATAGTATTATAAGAAGTTCCAAACTTAATTAATGGTGCCCACTTTGTTGTATGAAAGGGAGAGTTATATATGTCCAGAGAAGCTAAATGCAGTAGAATGAGGTCCTTAAGAAGTATATGTGGTGAAACAAGAAGAGACAGGGTCAAAAATGTATGAGTGCAGAATTAATGTGGACTGAACAGTGACCAGTATAAACAGGTATGTTGAGAAGATTTGGTCATATCAAAATAAAGAATGGAGATCTGATTGCAAACCCATTTTTTTTTCAGGAAGAGTGAATGGGTTGAAAGGAAGAAGATGTTTGAGAAAGCTGTGGTTGGCTGGGGCTAATGAAATCCTGAAAAACAGAGTTTAAAGAACAAAAGGCAGTACATGAATTGGTCCATGGCTGTGGTGGAAGCAACAATGATTTGCAAGGATAGAAAGATACAGAGATGGATAGCGAACAGTGTTGATATAAATTAGGTTTAGCTGTGTCTCCTTTTCTGTTTCTTATCTCATGCCTTTGCTTTTTCTGGCTTACTATTTCTTAGTCCTTTTCTACCCTCTGCATAACATTGCTTACCCTAAATGGAATAGCATCATAGGCAGGTATGTATATATTCATGAAATGTTTGCGAATATGTTTGGGGTAAGCTGGACCTATCATACTGTTATTACTTTAGACCAACTCAGTTCATAAGAATCAGTTTTATCATAGATCTTAACATCAGAGTGCTTCTTGGCAGTTTTTCTAACTTAAGCATTTGTTTGTTGCACTGAAGAACAGCTGGATCAGACCCTTGGCCTGTCTCATCAAGCTGCCTGTTCTCACAGTGGCCAACCAGTGGCACAGGGAAGCCCACTAGTCCTCATGCTATCACTGTTTTTGAAGTTCCAGAGATTTTGACGGAATCAGCTGAGGCTCCTAAACCAGTAACACATCTTTATGAGAAACTAAAGGAATTTGATGACAGTGGTATTACTACTTTATATGGCTTTTGGAATAATAAATGTAAATGTCCTGTTCTTGTAAATCAGTGGAAAATTGTTCTAAAGAATGTAACATTAATTTCTTTTGATTTTAGAATGAGGTTACTGCAACAGAAAATTCACTTTTTGTGAATATTGAATACCACACAGAATCATTAATAAAGGCTAGTTACAATTGCTATGCTGTTAGAAATGCAATTCAGGACATGGAACATTAATTCAGCCAATCTGAGCTCATCCTATTATTGATACATTGAAATCAACAGGCTTGTTAATGTAACTTTTGACTGGTCACTGCATGTAAGGAATGGATGTTCCTCTTAGTTCTGTCCTTAGTATTTGAAATATCTCTAGATGTTTCTGGAGTTTTTAAAGATAGCCATATCATGATTACACCATACATTCAGGTGAACTCTATACATAATTTGCAACAACGAATGACTCATATGCATTGTTTCTTGATGTTAGTCTTTTTCAAAGGGACAAAGAATTATACTTCTGAGCAATTTTGTCAATGATTTTTAATTGTTTCACTAATTATATAATAGCCCAGCCCTCCCTCCTCCTCCTCCCTTAGTCACATTGTTAATGTGGTTATATAGGTAAATAGTTTTTTCTATTACTGAGTTTGATATAAAAATTGTTGTTGTTCAGTCGTTAAGTCGTGTCCGACTCTTCGTGACCCCATGAACCATATTGCGCCAGGCCTTCCTATCTTTCACTGCCTCCCTGAGTTTGCTCAATTTCATGCTCATTGCTTCAGTGATACTATCTAGCCATCTCATCCTCTGCCGTCCTCTTCTCCTTTTGCCTTCCATCTTTCCCAGCATCAGGGTCTTTTCCAAAGAGTCCTCTCTTCGCATTAGGTGACCAAAGTATCTGAGCTTGAGCTTCATTATCAATCCTTCCAACGAGCAATCAGAGTTGATTTCCTTTAAGATTGACTGGTTTGACCTCCTAGCAGTCCAGGGGACTCTTAAGAGTCTTCTCCAGCACCACAGTTCAAAGGCATCAATTCTTCGGCATTCAGCCTTCTTTATGGTCCAGCTCTCACAGCCATACATTACTACTGGAGATATAAAAATATATATATTTAAAAAATAACATTTTCCAACCCAAGGGAAAAAAAGAATCTATACAGCATCAGAATTGATTTGATGAGCTGTAGATACTTCCCTAACATAAATGTCTAATAGTGTAAAAAAAACATTTGGTCTTAGTAAAACAACTCCTGCCTGCCTGCCTGCCTGCCTGCGAAATGCATTTGTGGAAAAAGCATCATATCGCCTTCTTTCCCTTTCATTCCATTTCTTTAGGACAGGTTTTCCATACTGCTCACTACTAACCCAACTGCATTTTGCCAAGTATAACATGCTGATAGATTGAACTAGTCATTAGTCTTGATAAAATTAGTTTCAATAATGATTTAATGCTGCTGAATTAAAATAAAATAACAAAGTGAGCAAAATGAAAGATCATTTTCTATTTTATATTTCAGTACTTTTTTGAAATGCTGCCATCTTACGTTCATCTGTAGACATAACAGATTAGCCTGGTAGAGTTAGGCTGCTACTTTAGCTAACTCTTAACAACCAAGAATCTTTTCCAAGTGAATTCTTCTGTTTACAGTACTCTTTGATTATAAACTACATTCAAACATTCTGTCACTTTTGGATTATTAGTTCCATAATTTCATAATTTCCAATAATATGTCATGTCATGTCATGTCATGTTGTTATGTTGTGCATTGCGTAATATAGACAAAGGTGGATCTTTGTAATCAAAGACTATGCAACCAAAAACTTCTCACCATTAGAATTGAGGAAGGTAGTAAACATGGGCAAAGACCTTTCTAACATTTAGAAGAAATGTTTCCATCCACAATCTGTCATGCAATTTGATAGCAATGAATTCAGAAGCCCATTTTGATTTTCCCCCTAGAGGTTAGTTTTCACAAGTAGAAGGACACATATTTAATAACAGAGGCAGATAGTTTTCTTTTATTAATAATTTTCTGCCACCATCACAAACAACCTTCAAGCTCTTATCACTTGCAATGTATTGATAACCACTTTCTTTTCCCCAAAATGCCTGTTTGGAACAATGCTTTGTGATAATATAATGTTGGTATAAGTGACTTTAGAATTAAATTTATGAACCTTACTTGCAGTTGAGGAAAAAGTTACTATCTTTGCCACTGCTCCCAATAATTTATAGAAATTCACAAAATCTCCTTAAATTTGCAAGGGGATATGATGCTTCTTTTTGGGGGATGCGGTGGCGCAGCGGCTTAATGATGCTGAAAGTTGCCGGCCAGAAATGGTCGACACTTCAGTGGTTCGAGTCCAGCTTTCGCGCAGCAGAGTGAGCTCCTGTTTCCTCCCCAGCTCCTGCCAACCCAGCAGCTTGAAAACTCATGTGAGTAGATAAATGGGTACTCTCGCCCTGGAGGGAGGAAAAATTCTGGCGGCGCCTTGCAAAGGAGACGGGATCAGTTGCCGGTAACGCGGAAGCCGCGCACGCCCGAAAAAGGCGCGAAGCAACGGAAAACCCACCTCCTGCACTCACCAGCTGGGCTCCGCTCTAGGAAGGAGGCAATGGCAAACCACTTCCAAAACACCTTGCCTTGAAAACTGCAGGGACTCGTCCAGGCAGTCGCTGCAGAATCGATAACGATTGAGTGCGGATAAAAAAAAAAATGATGCTTCTTTCATATTTGCATGTGTGCCAGATCTAGTCAACTGAACGATCTCAAAAAAGGCTAAGTAGGACTAGACCTGGTTAGTATTTGGATGGTTCTAGTGATAGCTATAATACATTTCCTGAAGTATGATGGTGTCAGGTTGCCTTATGCTATTACAAAATCTAATATGTAACATTTTAGAGTCTTCAAAGTACTTCCTATGCGTTACCTTAGTAATCTGTACAGCAGCCCTAAGTTAGGATTGTCTAGTTGTCTCTCAATAATAAATGGAGATTCAGGTTGAGAAATGATCTGCTTGGCTGCAGAATTAAGTCATAACCAAAGCAACTAAATCTAAAAAGGAGATAACCAAAGCATCTAAAAAGGAGACTTACCAGTTCATGGATGAATGTATATTATATTAGATGAAACAAATGCTCATCTGGATTGGATGTTATGATTTATAGGCCATCCAGAGTCTTGAACTGGAGTAGCATATAAATACTGTAATTAAATGCATTACATAAATAAATAAACAAATTCAGAAAGTCTAAAAAATGTGCCTAATATTGTTTTCCACAGAGTCCTGATAGGTTGCCCTATCATTAGACAGTCTTTCTGGCAGCTCCTAAAAAGTCTTTAAAGATGACAGAGCCTTATTATCCAGCCCAGACAGTGCAAATATGAGTCCCCACCCACTCTTAGTAGAATTCATTCTTGCAACAGATTCAGATTTATTTATAATCATAAAAAGATTTCCAGAGGAATTCAAGCCCAGGAAGGAATGCTTTTAAATTTACCAGTTAAGCATCAACATCATCACATCATTGCCATCATCATCTCAGGCAGCAAAATGCAAGGAATTTGTCTCACAACAACCTGTATCAATTTCTGTGACAAATACAGTAAATGTATTCTTTTCCCTCATTAATTAGGCTTGCTTACAGTATATGTTTGGCACTGGTGTATGCTTGAATTCTCCTGCCAAAATGGGTGGATAAACAAACCAGTTTTGTTAGGGTTACATCTGCACCAATACCATGGGCTGTTCTACATATAAGTCATAATCATAAGCCTGCATGAAATTGTAAGTGCTTAAATTCTTTTTTTTTCAACCAACTTGTTTTTATAAATCTAGCAAATGTATTTCTGAAAGGGAAACCCAGCAAAGAATTGCCTTTTTTTACAATTGCAATATTTCACATTACACTAAGCTGCGTAATATCTCCATAGTCTCAGAGTGCTCTACAATTTATCTGAAACGTAATCCATAGTTGTTATGACGGATTGCAAACATGGACATCCCAAAAGGAGGCAGCAAGGGAGGCAAGTGACATATGCATCATGACTTCAACATGCAAGTTACATAATTTGTGTCATTTGTGCAATGACATCACAAGATGCATACAGTACCTTCATTGTAGCTTCTGGCAGATGCCTATGGTTGCAAATAACATAGAGAAATCACAAAACATGTAGAAAAACCCATTAGGGAAAGGAGGCAACACAGCCAATTGACAGCAGTTAACTAGCACCTACATATACATTCACACATGTTACTTACAAACATTGATTGATTGTGTGCCATCAAGTTGATATTGACTCTTAGCAACTACACAGAAGGATTTTCTCCAGGACAAACTTGCAAACAGTTCTACTAGACCTCTCAGCACCTTTTAATACCATCAACCAAGATATTCCTACTGATCACCTGACAGAATTGGCCATGAGGCATCATTTTAACAGCTCTGATCTTTCCTATCAGTCTATGTTCAGAAAGGTTTATGAGAGACTATTGTTCAACACCTGAACTGCTAATTTTTAGGATCCCACATGGATCCATCCATCTTATCCCCATGCTGTTGAGTGTCTCTATGAAATGACTAGGGAAGATTACCTGGAATTTGGAATGGCATTTCCTCTGTATCCTGATGACATCCAGATCTATTCTTTTCCTCCTTAGCATTTAATTCCAAGGGAGCAATTCATACCCTTAAATGTTGCTTAACTTCACTAACAGGCTGGATGATGAAGAACAAACTGAAATTCAACCCAGAAGACATTGAGGGATAATTGATAAAAAGGAAGTTAGACTCTTGAGGTTGAGGTTCAGCTTATTTTGGATGAGGTCGCCATCCCCCTAAAAAAGAAAGTTGGTTCACAATCTGAGAGAACTCCTTGATCCTCAATTGCCTCTGGATTAACAAGTGATGACTGTGACAATTTTCAAACAATTAAGATTAGTGCATCATCTGCAGTTCCTCCAAAGCAATATAGAGTTATCTGTGCCTTGTTTACATCCCATCCAAACTACTGTAAGTCTGTAGGTCTACCCTTAAACAGTGTTGAGAAGTTATTGTTAGTACAAGATACAAGATTCATGTGGCATCTGTTCTAAAGATGGGCCCTGGTCACCAATTGCTTACCATGCATTATTAAAGTCCTGATTGACTCAAGACCTGATTATCTAAGGGACTGTTTCTCCCTCTGTAAAATTATTGGGTTGTTCAAATCTGCAGGAGAGCCCTTTTGCAATATTCCTTCTGTTGGAAGCCTGTTCTTGTGGGACACAGGAGGGGGCTTGTCCTGCACTGTTCCCAGATTATGGAATACACTCCTTTGGAAATTGTCCCACACCCCCACATAAAACCTATAGAGATATTTATCTGCCATCAAAGTTTTAATTTTAGTATTTACTTCATCAATAATTTTAATTTGTGTTCCTAACTTCTTATATTCTGGTTTTGTTTGCAAACTGCATTGCAATTTTTTTTACTGCTCAGTGCAGCAGGAAAGAAGGAAATCAACCAATCAATCAAGATAAACACACCCAAATATGCAGTGTGGCAAAGAATGTTATCTGCAAATATCTATTATGAAGAAAAAGGAAATATGTAAAGCAATACATCATGTACAACAAGCAAAAAAACGCAGAAAGGAAAAACGTATGCAAACACAGACTGATTGCTGAAATGTGCTATTTGAAGCTGATATTAATAGGTATTTTATTTGTTTTGCAATATTGGCTGCTATATATATTTATCCTTTTATTGTAAATTCATTTGGATACAATACAGTTCATTGCCTATTGTATACACAATTGTTTCTGGAGGTTTTTTTCTCAGCATTTACACTGCTAATTATTCAATTACTTACCTCTTTCTGGATTGTGATTTTTTTTTTTTACCCTGAGTTTTTGTTCATGGTGCATTCCTTAGTCAGGAGTATTTCTCTGTTCTGCTTGCTCAGTTGTTTGTCCAAGTCAATTTGTTCCTGGGAATTGGGTGGAGAAAAAATTGAGTCCTTTTAATTAGACTACTACATCATGTAAGGTAGTCAAACAGGAAGATACCTACTGTAGAAACTCATAACTACTTCACTTCAATCACAGTTGGCATGTTGCTCCATAGACCACCTGTTTCAGATCTTGTTTAGAAACTAATATTCAGGTGTACTCTGAATTAGTAATGATGGTGAAGCAATAATATATCTGCACTATTACGTCTGTTCAGTGGGGTTTCTTCTGATAATAAAGAACATTACTATACTATGATCTAACAAGAGGATGAGATATATTCCTAAGAGCTCACTATAATCAGTTTGTTATCCTATCAGCAGATAAAAATTCATGAGTCCTCTACAGCTTAGATGCTATAATTAAATCAGAATCAGTTCTGGAAGTTAGCAGGTGTTCACTTTTTGGTTTGTAGGGGGTAATTTTTAGTTTGTGCAACCTGAGTAGAACAGTTTTGGAGAGAGGTAACTCATCAGATCTATTGCTGTACTGCCAAGTATATGAATAATTGCAGAGCTCCGTGTTCTCCATTAAGAATGGGGAGATCTTGGGGGCAAATTGAGGGGAAGCTGAAAACATGCCATCATATACTTTTAAAGCTATAGAATACTTGAATAAAGTTTCTTCACTGAATGTGAGCTGTGCCAGTGGAAGGTGAAGCAGAGATGACCAAGAAGTCAAGAGAAGTGGCTGAGTGGGTAGTCAAGGGAAGACATCACAAACAAGAATCCACTTGTAATGAAGCAAATGCAGCCATCCCCACTCAGGGAGAATGAATTCCTTAACCAACCAAAAACTACAAAACAAAGGAACAGTGAAAGCAACTGTTGCTGATCTAACAACAACATTGTCCTGTAGGATAATGTGAGGCGGCTTTTTGCTGTATGTGGGTTACATTGGTATGTCTGCTGCTTAGTAAATGGAGTAGGCCAGGGTTCCCAATTTTTTCAGGCCTGAAGGTACATTTGGAATATGGAAAGCATGTTATGGGCCCACTCAAAAAACAGTTGCCATGGTGGGTGTAGCCAATCCCCAACCACTATATAAAGACACCAGAAGCCAACCCCCAGCAATGGCCACCCACACTTTATTTGCTGGGATGTATTTGGAGCCCAGAGACATGGTTGGAAATACAGCTCATGCCTGAAACTGATTCCTTGCTTTGAAACAATGCTTGCTCCCTCTTCACTGGGCTGCCAAGGAGCATGACATGGGTCACACTGTCACTGCCTCTCCAGCACCTAGTTGAGGGCCCAGGGAAAAAGCCTTGTAAAACCTAAATGTTAATTAAATACTAAATAGGCTATATGAATTCAGTTAATAACTCATCTGCCTCTGGGCCATTTAATATACATTAAAGTGTACTAGAAAGGTAACTAATATTTCTTTTTTTTTTTTAAAGACAATTTATGCCCTATTTGTAAGAGATCAGAGCTATGATATGATCATTATTAAAAAAAAGTAACTCCTGAATTATTAGGAAGTAGAAAGAACCTCCAACCCCAGGAGAGTACCTTCTATGGCTTTAAATAATGGGAATACTACTGAAATTGGGCCCCAGTGGAGGTGCAGAAACAGTTAAGTTGGTTGTAGAACCACAACCAGCACACACTTTTAAATCTGTATTGGTCATAAAGGCCAGATCTGAGATGTGAACTACAAGCTCTTTATTAAGCATAGAAAGAAAGCTATTATATTCTAACACTGCATGAAAATTTGTGAAGTAAACTCTTAGAAAAAAATGTCCCTTAACAATACAAGCTCCTTTATGAAAGGCAACCAGATAGCATAAGCACAAAATGATCCAATCGCATAATTATGTCTAATAGCTAAATACTGTGGTTTCTGTCACAAGGATAATTTCATAGAAGATATTAAGGAGAGCCAACGATGTATTCAGGAGAAATGACCACATAAGAAAGACCTAAATCCACAAGAATAAAAATGGCTATTTCTCATTTTTCCAGATGGGCAAGTCCTAGAAGTTGAAGCTGGAAGCCAGCTTTTTGCTCAGTGGCCTTTGATTACTATCAAGATCTCTTGCTAATAATAGAAGGGACCAGAACTAAAGGAGGGCAGAGCCACCCACCATATCTTGTTTGTTCTCTCTGCCATTACCTCTCTGGGCCATTTCCACACTAATTACTTAAGATGCCTTATAACATCACTCACTGAGCATTGAAATTTGCCCTCATTACTGTTATATTGGTACAACAATTGTTGGATGACTATACAGAAGACATCGTGTATAGATTTGCACTCTATGGTTGGCTCATAGCCAGCATGGGCCATTCACTGCTTCCTGAGTGCAGGAATAGATGATGTTGTCCTCTCCCTCTCCCAGCCCATTGTGAATGCAACCCCTGCCATGTTTTCCAGCTTCAACTCAACCCCTGCTGTTTTCCAACCTGAGGAGATGGTCTCCAGAGCTTTTGTTCCATTCCAGTAGTGGCACCAGCTCAATTGGCTATAGTGCCTGGCTCATCAACTCCTGTACAGTGGCTGGTTGCTGCCCTGAGCTGTCATTTCATTCTAGGCTGACTCTTCTCTACTAGTTGGCAGTTGCTATTTATTTATAATCTTGTGGTTGATGGCCCATTAAGTCTATGAACTGTCCTCAACCCTAGAAGCTCATGTTCTATTCAATCCTTACCTCTCCCAGTTCCAGTAACCCTTCTGGTTTCTGTCCAAGATGGGTGAATCATGATCCCCTTGCTTTCCATTCCCTGCCCACAGTACAGGCAGTCCTCAACAACAGTAATTGGAACCAGAATTGCTACTGCTAAGCAATGCAGTTGTAAAGCGTGATGTCACATGACTATGCTGCTTAATGAAAGAAATTCTGGCACTCCCGGTTGCCATCGTTAAGCAAATAATTGCAGGTCATTAAGTGAGGACTTCACATGGTTGCCATTTGTGACCTCCTGCCAGCTTCCCCATTGACTTTGCTTATAGGAAGCCAGCAAAGAAGGTTGCAAATGGCAATCATGTGACTGCAGGACGCTGCAATGTCGTAATTGCAAGCCAGGCACCAAGCACCCAGATCACAATCAAGTGACCATAGGGATGCCGTGACTGGCATAAGTATGAGGACCGGACATAACTACCACTCATTCAGCACTGTTGTAAATATGAACAGTCACTGAACAAGTGGTTGTTAAGCGAGGACCACCCGTACCGCAAAAATTCCCTTCCCTTTATTTTTTAGGCACATTTAAGGTTTAAGGTTTGCTACTTTATTTCTATGAAGCTGAACTATCAATTCTTCCTTGCTACAATTTTCCATTTTTGTACAGAGGATCTTACAAATTAAAGAAGAACCTGTTCCATGTTGCTTTGATTGTTGTAGCATCAAAGCAATGATGGTATCATAAGGAGAAAAAGAAAAAGGTCTGTGTTAGGGTCAAAGGAGATAATGTGAGAAGGGGATGGGAAGGCATCCATATGGGCAAACTTCTGGGAGAGCAAAGGAAAGGCAAAGAGGCTAGTGAGGAGTGAACAATCCCTCAAAAGAAAAGCTGAGAGGACCTGGTAGACCAGTACACCAAGGAGTCAGCCAGTGAAGTTTATCTTCCCTGCATGGGTAGGAAGGGTAAGAAGTAAGAGAACAACCAATCAGGCCTTGTGGGTGGCCATGTCCAGCCTGAGCACCAGCCCAGCCCAGCCGCCAACCACTGCAACCCAGAGTTGGCTTAAGATAAAGAAATAGAACTATTTCCTTATTCCTTTCTCTTTCTTGCCACATGCCACACAAAAGATTACTGAAGAATGGACTGCTGATTTCTGAAATCAGAGTAAAGATTGCACATGGCACTCCTGGCATCCAATAAAGTTTCCTTTTATCCCCCATATTTTGTAACCTCTATATGGGACTCTTGGACAAGGGCCTCTGATTTGGTCTTGAATATCATCATTACACATTGCCAAACACAGAAGAGGCAGCAGAACTTCTGAACCAAACTCCCACAATGGAGGAATGGATCATCAAACTGTCAGAATTAGTGGAAATGGCAAAACTGACCTGTTTGATCAGGGAGCAAACAGCAAGTGCTTTTTTAAAAGACTGGAAACCTTTTATGGACTTTTTGCTAAAAGAAGAAAAAAGTGAAAGGATGATTTATGGATTTAATGATTGAAAAAGGTGAGAATTTAATATGGGGTTGAAGGGATTTTTAGAAGAGATAAGAGGGAAGGAATACGATAGGTTTGTCAGCATCTGTTGAAGAGGAGCTTGGAAGTCACTGTATTTCATAACTTTAGTCTTCTCTCTCTTTTTTTCTTTTCTTGCACCTTTCTCTTTCTTCTTTTTTCTTTCTTTTCTATCTTTTTCTTTAGATTTGTCTTTTACTTTATGTAACATTCTTAATAAATATAAGTAAATAAATGAACTTCTGAACCAGTATTTGCCCTCAGTTTGAACTGAAGAAAGTGATACTATAAGCTAGAGAAATTGGAGGTATATTGCTGAGTAACTTGGGCGAAACAGGACCATAACATTATATTGTGAGGCGCCCCTGCTTGAACATCAGCAAAAGATAGCCCATCATTGCTCACACTAATCTGAATGGGATAATCCTTGCCCTTAAATATTTATCAAGCATAATATGGACTTTACAAATACTTCTGGATCCATTCCTAATTCAAGTTTCAAGTAGCAACAGTGAACATGAGAGGCGTTTATCATCATTGTCTTATAAGGAGTTCTCAGTGCAGAACCTTTTTAACTCTGGAATTAAGCATCATCATTCAAGGAGCATTCAAGGATTCAGCATCATCATTCAAGGAGAGTTCAACTGACCCCCTTCTTTACATTTAGAGAGATAGCAAAATTTAGTGATCTTGATATATTTTCATTTTTAAATTTTTCTCCCATTTGCTGATTTGGGGGTTCTTATTTTTAAGCCATTACTTGTCATTCTATTATAATTCACATGTTTGTATCATAACTGGAAGCCAGTGTAGTAGAACATTTGGCCTAACATCAAATTGTTCCTCTAAAAAAAACTGGACAAAATGTTTACTATATAACTCAGACCAAATATAAAACAGATTGATAGCTCTATAATGTAAAGAATGCTTGTATCACACTTCAAATGGATTGGATTGCTAATGTTTAAATTCCACTAACTTGGAATATTATCAATGGAACTGAAGTGCCAATATGAGTTAATTAGCTTCTTCTAAACTAATTCAACTCCAGATATTTCTTTATTCACAGTATGGGAATCTAGTAAAGCATTTATGAGAGGATTATTTATTTCTTTGGCATCCAGTAGAAAACCCCACAAAAAAATATGTTCAATTACTTGAAGCAGTTAGAATCAAGGCACAAGCAGAATCTAATACTGAGTATAGAAGAAAAAATTAAGGAGTCATACCTGTTTCTTTACTGAATGTAGGCTATAAGCCTTTTACAGCTATCCTTGCAAAGAAATTAAACAATACTTCAGGTGATATAATTCACCCTGATCAGTCTGGATTTGTCTCCAAGAGATACAGAGAGATAACATCAAATATGTTTTGAATGCCATTGATAATGTTAATCAGTAAAATAAGGAAGTGGCTGTGATTTTTCTTAATGGAATGGCTTTTATATTCACAACTCTGAAGAAGATGAATTGTGCTTCAAATTTTCTTTCATGGATTCAGAATATTTACAATGAACAATAAGCTAAGATAGTAAATGGATTTCCACCAAAAATGCACTATTAAGAAAGGGACAAGACAAGATTACACTAACTCATCCAAAGGATTTCTTAGGATCCATCATGCAACATATGCGACAGTACAGCTTGGTATCAGGATACCAGATCAATAAAAATAAGACTCAAAGGTTTATATGAAATCTATCTGAAGAAAAGCAGCAGCTTATTATGTGCACAAAGATGGAAGACTACAGAAATATCCATAATGGAGGAATGGATTGTGAAGATGGTGGAGTCTGCAGAAATGGCTAAATTGACTTGTTTGATTAAGGAGGGAACAATAGTTACATTTATAAAGACTGGAAACCTTTATGGACTTTTTGCTGAAAATGGATAAAAATGAACTTGTGATTTCCAGATTTACTGATTAAAAACAGGTTGTTTATGGGAAGAAAGGAACCAAAATATGTAATTTGGGAGGGTGGAGATGGTAACTATTATGTCTCTCTACATCTGCAAAGAAGATCGGAAGTCAGTTCTTTACATATCTTTCTTTTTTCTTTGTCTTTTGCTGTCTCTCACTATTTCTTTTCTTCTTTTATATCTTTTTCTTTTTTCTATTTTTCTGTTTAAGTTTCTGTACTTTTTTAATCTTGTGTAAAATTCTCTCTCTCTCCCTCTCTCTCTCTCTCTCTCTCTCTCTATATATATATATGAAGGAAAGCAGCATTTGCAACAAACAATAGGATTTAACATCAGTGTAAAACCAATCATGTACCTGGGAATGTACCTAATTAAAACATTTTTTAAAAAATTAAAAAAACCTATTCACTGATCTAGAAAAATATAATGGCAGTTATGTTAAAATGTAAAAAGTTAAATCTATCTTGGCTAAAAATATCAGAAGTAAAAATGAATATCTTAGAAAGGATCAACTTTTTTATTACAAATGATCCCAGTAAGAATTGAAGAAAAGACATTGAATGAATGGCAAAGACAAATAACTACTGTAATTTCATTTGATCAAATAAAAGACTGAGGATCAAACTCAGGATTCTAGAAGATGCAAAAGAATCAGTTGGATTAGCTGCACCAAATTTTAAGTTTTAGTAGTGTAGTTGTGCATCTTGGATTACAGACTGATAATCATCATACAATTGGATTACTTCTATAGAAGGAGCAGGACTCCTAGAAGAGTAATTATATAAATATCTTTGCATAAATATCTTTGGTGTGATAAAAATAGAGGTGTTCAGTGCATAAGAGAGCATTCAATTATAAATAGTTTATTAGGAATATAAGATAATTGTAAAAGAAGAATAAGCCCAGTCATATTACCTTTTGTTTCAATATTAAATGTTTATTTTCATGAAGATGAATATGCTAAAATTTTTGAGCAGTGGAGAAACAATTCATACAGATTGCAAGATATTTAATAAAATAAAAACTAATCCTTCAAGAGTCTCTCCTTGGAATGATTACCAACACCTCATTAGTTTCAATACCTTTGAATAAGCAGTGTAGTTCAAAAGGAACTACAAAAACAAGGTGGAACACTTAGAGACCTGACTAAATTTGAAATTCTTACAACACAAAACTGAGAATATCTGTTAGGGCTTATATATAGGCCATTAGTGAAATATGATTCAGAAAGTGAACAAGTCAAAGACTGCGTGATTAAATGGATATAGAATTTAAACAGGCAGTTTATATGCATCAATGGAAGATAACTATTAAAGTAACTGTGAATATTATACTTTGAGAAAACTAGTACAAGATTTTTAAAAAATAATATACAGTATTACTATTAAATGTTATTTTTTTCTTAACATTTTGTAAATTCTTATCTAATTTTTACTGTTTGTAAATAACTCTTTCTTTTTTTTTCTTTTTCCTCTGGTTCTAGTCTTAAACCTCCAATAAAATAAAATAAAATAAAATAATTCTTTCAGAGCTGGCTTTCCTAAGTATCTTTAAATAACTCTGAAAACATTGTTTTCATCAATCAACAAATACCATCAGGTAGAGGGCCGTGCTTTCTGGAGCCTGCTAGAGGAAAAGGGTATATCTGAGCCATCAGTCCCTTAGAAGCATCACTGAGTCTAACAGTAAGTTCACCTTTCACATCACTGACTTGCCTCCTCCAAATCATACAACATGCAAAAGAGATGCCAACATCCAGGGAGGCACTTTGGTCTTGGCTTATTCTGCTCCATTTTGCATGCAGGAGTACCTGACCCCGCACCACCCTCAATTTGCCTGGGAAATACTGCATATGGAAAAGGGTCAACCTCGTATTTCAGTAAGTTTAATTCTCACACCCTTTTCTATTATAGCTGGAAGGGTGTTGCCAGAAGTGCCTCTCGCATCATATCTGCACAACCAGAAATTAAGGAATGTAATGCTCGTCCAAAAACTGAGTCTGAGAGATGGTTATAGGAGGTTTTGCTGAAGGAATTGCTTCTGGGAATCCCTAAGGGAAGCCAAATAGACTGACTTCCAATGTTGGTTATTATGCACACACATCACATTTTACTCTACTGCACGATATACTTCTAACATTCTAATAATTCTCAACATTTTTTGGCAATCAATAGAATTGATGGGTGATATGGGCTCTACCTGTCCCTGGGGGTGGTTAGCCCCTTGATGATGCTCCCTGGAATTACTTGCCAACTCTCCATCTTCTTTATTTTTAGGATTGTTTTTATGTTGTATTTTAATGAATTTTTATCTTCTTGTAAACCGCCCAGAGTTGTTTCACAAGATGGGCAGTGACAAATTTGATAAATAAAATAAAATAAATAAAAATAATATTTTGAGCACCACGATTGTGGCTATTATCTTTTGTGACAGAGCTTTCTTTGGGCCACTGATCTCAGTGGGAATGGTCTTCATTATATCATCACCTGGGTTCTTTTACAAGTGCAAAATTATGCCTTACTCAAGAATGGGAATGGGGAACTTAGGGCATTGAATGAGATGCAAAGCTCCCTTCCCTCTACATATTTTTAATGTCTACAGCTCTGGGGTTGTGCTGGAATAGTTGGCTTCAACACACTGTCATGCTTTGTGGGAATTTAGTAATGCATTGGCCTTGATAATAGCATATCTTCAAGATCAGCCAGTACAAAACAATTGGTTGGGTTTCTAAGACACTTTGGTTGATGTAAAGGGACCATAATTTATTGCCCAATAAATGGTTGATAGTGCGGTCAATTTTAAAAATGATTATCCTGCCTTTCATCATCACATGGCCTCAAGGTAGCTTACAACAGTAAAACACAATGAAGTACAATAAATACAATTCTAACCAAATAAGATAAAACAGCTAAACCAACAGATTAAAAATCGCAGATAAAAACAGCACATAAAAAAACTACACACAGAATTTCAACTGATACACTGAAGAAGTATTAGAAACAGGTGCATTGTAGTAGGATGGAAAAATGGGTGTCAATACCAGTGTGCCTCTTAATCCACAAAGAGACCACCCATCCTAAAATTGCTGAGGTCGAGAAACACTAAATTAAACCACAGAACTTGCTAACACAAGAGACAGTGATGGCTATCAGTTTGGACAACATTAGAAAGGAATTAGCCACCTTCATGGCTCAGAAAGGCTTCTACTTAAGCTATTTATATAGTCCCTTCCTTCTATCAGTGTTAGTTGCTTCGATGCACAAGTGATATTTGCACACAACCATCTTATAGTTGGCCACTGTAGCAACAGAAAGTTGCACTTTGGTCTCTGGAGTCCTGGGGTTCTCTGAGCTTAGTTGTTATCTTAAGTCTTATGCTATGCTTTGGTCACTCACTTTTAATGGTGCATGTACATAATATCGCCATTCAGTCATGATCCTTTATCTTTTTCTTATGCTTCTTGCCTCTTATTTTAGATCACAGAAAATCCAACTTTCCTAAAAAAATAAAACAAGAGCATAGCTTCAGCGAAGCCAGACAGCTTTCTCACTTGTCTCCTGCCTTTTCAATAATACCTGACTTAGATGTAAGCAAAGGGTAGGTGACCCTGGGCCCTCTTGGGGCAGTGCAATTGTTCAGTTTTTAAGAAAATAAGGGCTGAAATATGTTATGTTTCTGCTGGGTTAATTGTACCTATTTTTCTTTAATCTCAAATTGCTGAAAACACACACACATAAACTCACAAAGCCAACCCTTCACTCACATGACATAATCATCCTTCTTGCATTCCTCAGAGGTTTAAAAAGGTGTTTTGTTTCATTGTTTTAAAGAAAGGGGGCACATAGCAGTAAAGCAACTTTTGATTCTTAACTTGCAGTGAGTTTATCACAGTGCAAGGACGTCTTAGCATAACTTCACTGTTCCAATCAATGACATTGTATTAGTAGGAGTGTGTATATAGGTGTCGATTTAATTTATCTTTTAATATATTGTAAAGTGCTTTTTTCTTTTATAAATTTTAACAGTATTGCAATAGCACATAAGTAACAAGCGTACAAGTAACAGTTTTTAATTTGATTTTAAATGTCATGCTGACTTCTGTGTCAGTTCCATTTTAGCTCATGTGATTTTTTTTTTCCTTTATCTTTTTAGTGAATGCTAAAACATTGCAGAATATTGTCTACATTTTAGGAAAAAATGCATATGGCTGATTTGCCAAGTTCTCCTCGCAAGGAAGCAACTGTAGATAATGGAAAATGTAAAAGTATTTTGCCAGATTGCCACTGGAAATAAGGAAAGATTATGCTGCTCACCTCAAAATATGCAAAAACTGTGACAGAAATATTATCAGATCTCATGTTCATAATGCTTTTGACATAAATGTTACAAGGCTACATTTAAAAAATAATTTTTGCAAACATGTTCTTACTAGTTCAGCTTGTCATGCACATTCCAGAGCAAAAGATGTTTCATTTCTCACTAGGTGTTGGCAAATATTGTGTGCATTCTTGTTTGAATAAATAAATAAAAGACTTTTCCTGGTGGATGTTAAATGTTTGCTTGTGATTCTCTGAGCTTTGTGGTTACCAGCACACACCTTGAAAATAAATAGAGCAATTGGCTGTAATAGGTGTAGTAATCAGGTCACAAGTTAAAAACCAACTAAAGAAAGAACAGGAGGGATTCAGGCTTTTTAAATGACAGGATTAACTAGCAGGTGAAGCCATGAGATAGTTTGGACAGTGTCTGGAAGCTAGAGCCTTGCCTGGCATTAAAAATAATCTACCTCCTTATTACAACTCACGAACCAAGTGAAGAAGAGTCTCTTCATAAGGCAAAGGGGGCCAACATGTTCAGCAAAGAATATATGTCCACCTGCAAGGCTGCATGCATGGAACTATTAAGTAAGGGCAGAAATCAATCAATCCCCATAGGTCAAACCATACGTCATTATTTCGTGCTGTCATACAAATCAGCAAAAACATATTCCTCCTTCCTTCCTCTCCCCCCCCCCCCCCGCTTTTCCTTCAGCAATTTAATCTTAAGCATTGAGCATCCAAGGGCATGAGTCTGAAGCCAGTCTTAACCATCTACTAGACACTTTTTGAAGTGCTTTTTTCCCATGCTTCCAAACCCTGAATGATGCTCCTGGGAGCATCGGAACTGGCTGCCTTGCATCTTTTTTCTTTCTTGGTATCCACCTCTCCCCACCTTTGAAGTTGTCACCATTGGAAGAAGTGAAACTGGGTGGAGCTGAGCTGTGGAGGGAAATGACAGGGGAGCTGCATCTTCCCAGTGCCTCCTTGGAAAGCAAGTTCACTCGGACTACTTTTCCCAGGCCAGCAAAGTAGATATGCCCTTTGATGTGGAGTGGACAGCAGAAGAAAAGGGAGTGGGCATAAAGGAGGGGTTGCAAGGCTAATAAGCAGCTATGTTTTTATGCTACATTTGTCTCTAGACTGCTTCTCATTCATACATGCAAAGAGGTCCCATTTTTGTCACCATTTCCCCTGTGTGACATACCCACACACAGGCTATCAGTAGTACAGTATAATTAACAGTAATGACTCTGGGCTCCAAGTTACTGAGAACTGCAGTTATGGGCTGAAGTTGCCAGTGAGTACCTGATAGCAGCAGCATGAACTCCAGTTCCCCTCCGGTGACTTCCATCGTCTGATTCCACTCAAAGGAAGGAACAGAGCAAATGGATGGCTCACCACTTCAATATGCACTGGTACCTCCCATGCTAACGGCTGCCCTTACCTAATAAGCAGATGACAAATTGCTTCAACCAGCAGATCTAATAAGTATTCATGGCACTTAAAATAAATGAAAATAAACCATCAAATTCCATGTTTAAAATATCACCTTAATCTACTTCTCTCCATGTGCAATCTGGCTTGGACTTCACAAGTGATGTTCATTTGTCACATGGGTTCTTTCCATACACTGGTATTCAATCTTCTGCCATACTATTAGGACTGTTATTAAACATGTGTTCAATGGTCTGTCTGAAAAAAAAAGGGGGGGGGGAGTTCCTGCTAGTTAAGTATGCTGGCAGGTATGTGTTAGCCTTTTGAGGCAAACCAGATAGGAATCACAACCAGATAAGCTAATTCTACTTTATTGTAATGCAACATTGACAGAATCTTGCAAGTCTGAAAGTACAATTCTCCCCCCTCCATCTCCTTTACCACCTGGGAAACTAGGGAGGGTCTCTTCTGAGCCTCTTGCCCTGCCTACTATCCATCTGTGGCCTATGCTGTCTCTTATCTGACCATTCCCTTGTCAGCATCTCTTTGCCCAGTCTCCCAAGGTCTTTCCCACAGTCCATTACAGTATGTGACTAATCAGGTCTACAAGGTAATGTGACATCACATGAGAAGAGTCATGAAGTTAAGTGTCTCTGATAGTGGCATAACATAGTTGTGTTGACCACTACATCAGGAGAACGGGAGCACATTAGAATGTTGTACTGGCCCAAAGAAATCGTGTTTGGGCCCTAAACATGGGAAAAGATATTCAATACAATATTTTCCCCAGCTTTGGTTTGTATGTCAACTGCATCCCAAATAACAGATTGTACAACTGTTACTGCTGATGCAAATTAGCCTTGTGATTTTACCTTATATACTTTTAAAAGTTACTTAGCATTTTTCAATTATTGCCTTTGGGGGCTTTGGGAACATGTTGTGGATACTGTCAGGAAGGTGCTGCTGAAGGGGGTGGGGGCTGTCCCAATTTACAAAATGGCAGCTATGGGTGCAATAAACAATGACAAAGCACCGGTTTGCCAAATGCTTCCTATCACCTCCCCACCCCCCTCTTTTCCTCCTACTCTTGCCTACTTTTGTTCTTTTTCTGGGCAAGTGAGCTAATTTCCAAAGGCCTGAGCTGCAGCAGGACACTGTCGCTATTTTCTAAGCAAGCTGATGGGGCCCATTTGGTGCCTGGAGGCAATCATGGAGCTCGAGATGATGCCTGGGATTGGAGCTTTGCTCTGCAGCATGGCAGCTTCTCAGTTTTTGAAAAATTAAAAGAACATTTTAAAGATAGAGAAAGGCAGATGGGCAGGGAACCTAGCAGATACCAAAGGAGATGTGTGACTTCCTTCCTTCCTTCCTTCCTTCCTTCCTTCCTTCCTTCCTTCCTTCCTTCCTTCCTTCCTTCCTTCCTTCCTTCCTTCCTCCAAAGCTGTTCAGTTCTTCCGTCAACATCCTTGCTAAATGAAATGGTTACTGAAAGTTATTTAACTGCTGGGGTTCATATGTACAGTTGATAGTGTTGTTATCCAACAGTGTGTAATGTTATTTTTTTTCCTTCTTTTTATTTTAAAATAATTTTTAGTTTTAAAAATTAACTGTGTTTAATTCACTTTGAATGCTCTTTATGATCGCTCTAAATCTTAGAAGCTAGATGTCAGTAAGATTTCTGTCCCAATAGCCCACGGATGGAAGAACTATTTGGTTCACATTTTAATACAGACTAACCGATTTTGGATTTCCTATATTTATACTGAACAAGAACTCTATTATCCTTCAATTTTTGCATTTATCTGAAGTGCATAATGGACTTCACCAAAAAAGTATCCCAAAATGCATATATTAACCAAAATAGCATGCAAAGAGGCATATATAATTGACTGATTGATTAAATTGATTAGATTTGTATCCCACCTTTGTTGCATAAAGATATTACTCAGATAAAATGCATGTGAGTATTCATAAGTGAGCATTCTGCAAAATTTCTGCACCAATTTGCCAAATAATCCTTGCAAACTGATGTGGAAATACAATGGAATAAATGCTTGCAAATAACATTATTCAAAACAAAACAAATTTTGCTTTTTATAATGGCTGTTTCACTTAACTACCAGAAACCAAATCTGAACTCAGGACTTACAATTAGAGCTACAATGCAAATTTGTTCAATTTCTACAGGTCACCAGATTCAAATTTTCTTGAATTTGAGTTGCACAAAGTATATGTAACTATAAAAGTTCTTAGCATAGCTCTCACCTCTACTGAAATTTCACTTAGATTTATTTTTTTAATTGGGATTTTCTTCAGTTCTATGATCATTCTATTAAGAAGAGAATTTGCAAGTCAGTATACTGATATCAAGTCAGTATCTCAGCATAACAAAATGTGTATCGACGTCTGTTGGTGGGATTGTTGTGTGTGTGTGTGTGTGCCTTCGAGTCCGTGTTGACTCCTAGCACCTGCCTGTTCAAAGAACAGCATAGTATTCCTTCCACCTCTATCATTCTTGACTCTAAGAGCCTTCCCAGAACCCCACTCCATCTAGTTCACGGGGCTTTACAGGTACAGTCTCCTCCAAGTCGAGCTTAACGCCTGGCAACCATGGACATATTTGGGTGGCTTTCTTGGCCCCACTGTGGAAGACAATTGCTGCTGCCTTCTTCAGGATGTACTTTGACTTCCCACTCTCCCTACAGCTGTGGAATTCCCTGGAGGTCTCAATCAAAGTACTAACCAAGGCTGACCCTCTTTTGAGTCCAGACAACTAAAACTGCTGCTGCTGCTGCTGCTGCTGCTGCTGCTAATACAAGGTCAGCTACGTGCTGCCATCTGCTGGGAGCAAGCCTTTATAACATGTATTTAAATGAAATCAGCACGCCTTTGAGTTGTTTTTACCTTTTCAGATCAAGGCCAAAATTAATATACCTATAATCATGGGCTAGGTCATTACATTTTGGCCAGTACAGTGCTTGCAAAGAATATCAACTAATCAATGAATGTCCTTTTGTGTCTATCCATTGGTCTTGCCTTCCTTGCATAGTTTCATAAATAACTCTTTACTCTGCTCCACAAAAGAAAAAGAAAGGGGGGGGGGAACTTGCTAGTGTTCATACAACCACCCCCTAGCCCCATCTGTCATGCATTTGTCTATGTACTGTATATTTCTCTACATTTGTTGTGTGGCTTGCCAAAAAAAAAAAAAACCAACCTTCTGAGAAGCTAAGGAAGAAGGAGGAAGAAACACAAGAACATAGCAGCTCCACGAATAAGGCACAAAGCCTGCTTGAAAGCAAGGTAGGGGGAAATTGAATGCATGTGGCTCTGCCCTGGTTTCAGCTGGAAATGAATTACTGAAATGAAGCCCAGGAGCTGAGAAGCATGCTGCATGGCAAAAAAAATCCCATAGAAACCTGACTGTCTCCCTTGGGCTGAGCAAGCAAAGCTGAGGTTCCCAGTATTATAATGTTGTGAATTTCAAGGAAAAAAACTGTTGTTGTTAAACAAAATGAGAAAGGAGGGAGACTCGCACATCAAATTAAATATGTAGTTTCTACATTGTGAATGTCAAGGCTTTCTGCTGGCAAAGTAAAAAGATCATCTGGAAAGTTATTTGTGATTGATGGCCAGCAATGCTCTAGTGTCGTATCTTGAATAGGATCAAGGAAATATTAGTCAAGAGGAAAGAGACAGTGTTGTGTGTAGCAAGAAGGAGGTAGCTTGCACTTATCTTCAGGTAACAGGACTTTTCCACTCTATAGCCATAAAATGCTTGACTCCCACGGATACACCAGTTGGAAATAAGAGTTAAAACACCCCAAAGGGGCTGCATATATTGCCTCAGCCCACTCTGGGGAGGTCATTCTGTTATCTCCCCCGTCCCCCCAATCCTGTTCAGTCTAAAACAACTTTTTTAAAAAGCACAGTCCTTGACTGGAGATAGGCTGCCAATTCCTGGCTTATAGGAAAGGGCTGTGTGTCCTATCACTAGCAGCACATAGAAGATGAAGCATCATTTCTTGCCAGGCTGGTTTTCATGTCTAAGTGGAAACCTCGTGATTCCCATCAGGAAGAGAGACTCTCTCTAAGGAGGTGGCTGGCAAAGTCTTGGCCACTTCTTCCCACCCTCTTCCCCAAGGCAAGTCTTTTATATTCTTTTTTACTTGAGGAAAATGGAAAAGATGGCAGGAGAAGAAGAGAGGATATCAGTTCAGCTTTTCTAATGTTCCAAACATACTTTTTGAAAAGTCTCTGCTTACAGATAAAAAGCAGAACAATACTAAATTACTAAGAAAAAGGGGGGGGGGGGGAGGGATGCAAACAGGAAAAAAATGAAAAATAAAACACCCTTTTTTTCAGGAAGGAAGAAAAGAAGGAAATGCAAGCTTCTCCTATACAGACATGCTCAGTAGGATGGAGGATTTTCTCACTTAGAAGTCTGGAGTTCTCTTTCATATTTAGTCACCACATTCCACCTTCCCTTTGCTAGTCATATTTCCCATCATTGTCACAGAGAGAATTAATTAATTACATGTATTTGTTTATTATAATCATATATTATTTAGATTTATAATAAGTATTATTACATTTATTTGTTTATTATAATTATATAGCATTATAGATTTTCGTCTTGATTTCCATATTCAGATAGTGTTACCTAGATACATAAAACCTGACAAGCCATTGCCAAGGAGAGTACAATTTTCAGACATTCTTCTGGATCTCTCTTCATATTTTTCCTCTTATGTTTTATTAACTTCCTGTTTACTAAATAATTGCACTTAGGTGCACCTTAGAAATGCAATGAATGATACAATACCATTAAAGACAACATCAAGCAACAATCAGAAGTGAAAATTACAGGAGAAAACATGCAGAGGGCCCCAACCTTTGGAGGTTGGTAGACATATTTGACTCTCCTGGAGTCAACTAATAACAAAATGGTTGCCATGCGGAACAGAATCCTTCACAAAGTTTTATCAGAATGATCTCTGGCATTCCTCCCCCAGCCCCACTTCCTCAGTTAACTTTGTTGTTCTTCTGCAAAAATGGGCAAACTTCCAAATAAAACATTGGGTTCACTTTTAATATTCCCATTGTTAAAAATTTAAGAAGCAGCCAAACAATAGAGAGAGGTACCCATACCAGATCCAAAGCATCTTTGTCTGCTTCTCATCCATATCCTGGACACCACTACTCATAAGACATTGCAGTTAACACCCACTTTATCTCGATTTTATGTCCTTTCACATGAAGGGATTTATAACAGGCCTCCTCAATTACTTATAGCATATTGAAGAAAACTCTCTCAGGAGTAGGTGATCATTAAGAAGATATTTTAGTCCCAGGCAATCCTAGCTTAGTGCATTTACATCCTAAAGCTCCATAAATAAGAGTCCAGCATTTTGTCACAAGCAAGTCATAAGTGTATTAAGTAATTCCTGTTTTTTTCCTTCTCAATACCAATTACTGACAGGTAATCAGAGAGACTTGTCTTTTGAACAAAAAAGTTCTTCAACCTGTCAAATCTAATAGCTACTAGAACTGGTACCCCAGTATTCAATTATGTTTCCACCTTTCTGCATTTATGAGGAAGTACACACTTCTGGGTGTGCCTTATGTAGTGAAGAATCCAAACATAGGTGGGTTGGAGTGATGTGTTAATGTATACTATATCACTGTTAAAAATACTTGGTGGCAGAGTCATATTACTTATCTGTGTTTATCTTGGGTACAAAAGACTAATGCAAAATAGTTGATCATTGATTATATTGCTATTATTAAGTGTTGCATCCTATGAGTTGCACCAACCTGATCCCCAAGTCCAAAATGTCAAGTGGAACTGGAAAATTACTACCATAACAGCATGGCATTGTGTTGCCTGACCACTGATTTCTGATGATCATGCCCAGCTTTCACCAAAGGCTGAAACTGGTGGAGCTATTATAATATAATATCATGAAGTGGCCCATCATTTCAGCAAGCCAAGAAAAGATTCTCATTA
This sequence comes from Liasis olivaceus, assembly GCA_030867105.1. Lineage (NCBI taxonomy): Eukaryota > Metazoa > Chordata > Lepidosauria > Squamata > Pythonidae > Liasis > Liasis olivaceus. The sequence continues at coordinate 67,789,862 of CM061351.1, forward strand.
ACTATGGACAGCATAAAGAATTGTAAGATATGTTATATCCATTATTTCATCATCATTAATGCTTCATATGTTTTTTTTTTTTTTATCTGCTTAACAGTCATTACTGACCCTGCAGTGACCGCCCCCTAGCGGTTTTCAAGGCAATTGCATCTTTCTAGTTTTCGGAATTAGACTTTGCCAGAGCCTAATTCCTAGAGCGTCAGCCCAGCTGGCAGCACAGGAGGCGGGATTTCCGTTGCTTCGCGCCCCTTTTTTGGACGAGCGCGGTTTCACGCTTTTTTACCGGCAACTTGTCCCGTCTCTCTGTTGAGCCGCTGCCAGCATTTTTCCTCCCACCGGAGTGAGAGTGCTCATTTATCTACTCACGTATGTTTTCGATCTGCTGAGTTGGCAGAAGCTGCGGGTATAGAAACAAGAGCTCACCTTGTTAACGCGAGGCTGGACTCGAACCGTTGAAGCTTTCAGCCATTTCTGGCCAGCACTTTCAGCGTCATTAAGCCGCTGCGCCACCGCGTCCCCTCTCTTCATATGTTAGCACAAGGTAAATTTATTTAGGCCACAAAGCCATTAATTAAGCACAAAGAAAAAAGCCCAAATATTTGCAACATGAAAAAAACCAAAAACCATGGCTTCCAGGCGAGGACCTATGGCAGGTTAGACATCACTGTGAGCACCTTAATAAGCGGGGACAGCACTGCGGCAAAGATAAGCAGCCAGGCAGCAGGTTCTGGCTGATGAAATTCTCTCTGGAGAAGGAGAGATCAGGAGATCACCCACTTGTGCTCTGGATAGCTGCTCCTCACGAGGAGACCACAGGAACTGAGTTTCTTGAGGTTGATCATGGGTTGAGCAGCTTGGGAGCCAAGGGATTACCATCACGCTCAAAACTGCTGTACTGCCTTTATGGACACTTGACCCACAAAGGCCTCACTTTCTTAAATGCTTTTGAATACAATTAATTTACAACTTAAGAGAGATCTTCTGACTGGCAGGAAGAATAAGGACACTTGGTAAGTTGCCTTCTTTTTGGAATTAAGAAGAGGGGGAAAAAATACTATCTTAAAGGATTTTAACTTAAAAACAAAAATTTAAGATTGTGATTTAAGAAAGTTTTAAATGGATAAAGGGGTCAGTAATTTTTAGAAAACAGAAGAATATTTGGATGCTTTTAACATGGAAATGGAAGAAGGATTTGCAGAGATAAAAAAGGATATGAAAGAAGAAACTAAGAAGATTGAAGAATCTGTAGGATAATTGGCTGGAGATATAAAACAAATTAATGACAAGGTGGAAGTTTTGGAAAGTAAGACAGAAGTTGGAGAGATGGAGAAAGATTTGGATAACTTGGCATTACTGGAACTGAAAGAAAAAGAATTTTGTTTAAGATTCCAGAAGAATATGGGGAAGATATTAGAGAAAAGATTATTAAATCTCTAACTTTTTGGATTGGGATGAAGAAGACACAGAGGCAGAGATTGATAAGGTTATAGGATCAATACAATTACAAAATTAAGAAATGTTCCAAGGGATGTCCTTGTGCACTTTGTCAGGAAGAAGACTAGAGATCAAGTTTTGCAGCAGCATTTTAATACCAGATTGAGGATGGATGATACAGATGTAATTGTAGTTAAGAAAATTCCAATTAGAATACTGTGCAAGAGAAAAGAGTATTTTTTTCTGACAGGCAAACAAACAGAAAAAGATGTCATTAAGATGGGATGTTGGAAGGGTTTATTTTTACTTTTAAAGAGCAGAGATTCAGACCAAACTCTGTGCAGAAAGCAAGAGATTTTGGGGGAAAATTCAAAGAAGAATTGGAGGAAATGCAAATGGAAGTGACAGTGACAGATGTCACTAAACAAATGCCACAACAGATACAACAGGACACTGAAGATGCTACCTCATTGGGCACTACAGATATTGATTTTTCTAAAATCTTGGGGTAACTATGGATTATAAATGCTTTAACGTGGAATATAAATGGAGCAAATGCTCCTCAAAAGAGAAGAAAAATCATTATCTGAAAAAGTCAAAATAAGATGTGATTTGCTTACAAGAAACATATATTAGCAAAAAAGGATATAAAATATTTTGAATCACAAAAATTTGGGTCAAGAATTTATTTCAGCAAGAATGAAAAAAAGAAATGGAGTTGTTTTGTATATAAATTCTCAACTATATCCAAAACATATATTGACTGATGATTATGGCAGATATGTTGGCGTGGAAGTTAATCTACAGGGGGCTAAGACTTTGATATCACAAATTCATGCCCCAAATGAATATAAAACAGCATTTTATAAAGGACTTATGGATAAACTATTGGACTTTCAATATGAAAATTGGTGTCTCCTGGGGGATAGGAATGGGGTGGTTTCCCCACAAAAAGATAAACCTCTGAAAAAAATACTAAAAATATACAAGGCAAACTACCAAATGTTTTCTTTGATTTAATGGACAGTTTGGAGCTTCTTGAAGTATGGAAATATAAAAATGGTGACTCAGTAGAATATACTTATTTTTCTGAAAGACATAGATCTTTTTCAAGAATAGATATGATTTGGATCTCTAAGACTTTGACTACTAATGTTCATAAAGTGGAGATATTACCAAAAACTTTCTCAGACCATAACCCAGTGACTTTAACTTTTAAAAGGAAAAATGGCTCTTCCAGAGGGAGATAGACTGAGATGTTGTTACAAAAGAAAATGGTAGTGGAGGATTGCAAAAAGAAGTTAAAAGAATAATCTTAATAAAGCCACAGAAGTAAGAATGGTTTGGGATGCAAGCAAAGCTTTTATAAGAGGATATTTCATACAATGTAACAGTCAATTTAAAAAGAAAAGACAAGAGAAAATACAAGTGATTTTGGATGACATAAAAAAAAGGAAGAAGAGTTTTAAAAGTCCACAGAGAGGACAACTATTATCCACCAAATTAAGCTTCTACAGAGGCAATTATCTCTGCTAACAGTGAGAGAGATGCAAATAAAGATAAATTATGTAAATCAAAGAAATTTTGAATTTGCAAATAAACTAGGAAAATGGTTGGCATATAAGTTGCAAAAAGAAAAAGAAAAGAAAGTGATTCTAAAGGTTACAAGAAGGAAAAACTGTAATAACAGATAATGCAAATACAGGTAGTCCTCACTTAGCAACCACAATAGGGCCTGGAAAATTCATTGTTAAGCAGGATGGTCACTAAGCGAGGTATCACATGACTGCACCCAATTTTATGACATTTTTTGTGGTATATCACCATGGTTGTTAAGCAAACCACATAGTTGTTAAGCGAATCACATAGTTCCCCATTGATTTTGTTTGCTGGAGGCTGGCTGGGAAGGTCACAAATGGTGATCACATGACCCTGGGACACTGCAACTGTCATAAGTGCAAGCTGATTCCCAAGCATCCAGATCACAATCATGTGACCGCAGGGGCACTGTGATAGTTGTAAGTGCGAGGACCAGTCGTAAGTTACTTTTTTCAATGCCATTGTAACTTCAAACAGTTGCTAAATGAATGGTCATTAAACAAGGACTACCTGTAAGTGAAAAGTGTTTCACCAGTATTATTCTACTTTATATAAAGGTCAACAAATTTCCTTGGAAAAAGTGGATGAATATTTACAAAAACAGAATTTACTAAAGATTACAGAGAATCAGAGACAAATTTTGAATGGACCTATAATAATAAGGGAACTTTGTGAAGCTATTAAAAAGACTAAAACAGGAAAGGCACCTAATCCAAGTGGTCTGCTGGCTTCTTACTATAAATGTTTTGAGGATGAACTTTTACAGCCTTTACAACAAGCAACAAAAGATTCTTTTCATTTTAGAGAATGGAAAGATTCTTGACAGCTGGAAAGAAGCCAATATAGCATTAATACCTAAAGAGGCCCAGGACCTGAATTGAATAATGACTATACTGTAAGTGGTTTAGAATGATTTTGGCTGAAAGATTGAAGATAATTTTACAGGACTTTATTCATGAAGATCAATGTGGGTTTTTACCTAAAAGACAATTACAAGAAATGTGTTGGATATTCTGGAGTATTTGGAGCAACACAATGAAAAACAAGCTGCACTGATCTTCTTAGATGCAGAGAAGGTCTTTGATAATTTGAACTAGATTTTCTTGTTTGGAGTTCTGGAAGATATGAGCTTTGGAGATAATTTTATTACATGGGTAAGATTGGTTTATACATCACAGAAAGCACATATAATTGTTAATGGAGAATTAACAAAACCTTGTGAGATTCAAAAAGGGAAAAGACATAGATACCCACCATCTCCACTTTTGTTCATTTTAGTTCTTGAGGTACTGAATAGAGACATAAGACAAAATAAAAGAGAGTTAAGATTTAAAAAGAAACTTATAAGTTAAAGGCATTTGCTGATGACTTGGTAGTAGTTTTAGAAGATCCATTAGAGGGAGTAGAAACATTAATGGGAAAATTAAAGGACTTTGGTCTGTTAGCAGGTTTTAAGATTAATAATCAGAAGACAAAGATGTTAACAATAAATATGAAAACAGAAGAACAAATAAAACTGATGGGGAAAACTGGTTTTATGACTGAGAAAAAGGTAAAATATTTGGGCATTATTATGTTCTTTTTTTTTCTTTTTTTCTTTTTCACATTTACTATTTTTTTTCTTTGAGTGTATTTCTTATTATATATGTAAAATCTTTTAATAAAAACTATTTTAAAAATGTCATGGCAAGAATTGTTCAGCCTTCTTAAAATCAAATGTCTTTCCCAACACTGAGTTTGTTGTTGGGGATGTATTGGACTAATGCTCATATCTTAAGGCCATGTTATCTGGGAATTATGAGAGTTGTATGGATGGAAAGAATCGGCTTTGGGAAGGTCACATTAATTTATTACTAAGCAACCTTCTTCTTTGTCTTAAGAAATAGAGGAAACAAATATGAGAATTGACAAGCTTTGGTAAACATGTGTCATGGCATAAGGGAATGACCTTGGGAGATAGGAGGGAGAGCCGCAGACAGAACAGCCATCATGTAAAAGATGTCTCAGACCACAGAAGGGGGGATGGCGTGGGAAACATTTCCAAAGGGACCCTCCCTCATTTTCCAGTGAGTAAAAGGAAAGGAGGAGAAAAAATACTTTCAGTCTTGCAAGATTCTGTTAATGTAACCTTACAATAAAGATAGAGCTAGTATCCCTGGTTGTGCTTCTTGTCTGGACTACGTTGCAGGGCTAACAATCATACTGAATGAGGAAAATCCCTATTGTCCTTCCTAAACTCTTATATTCACTTTTGGAGTGTTCTCCTCAGGCTCTTTTTGTCTCTAGACTATAACTTGGGGGGGAGGGAATAATATATCCTTAGCACATAACTAATTCTGCACATACATATGCCAATATCAATGGCTCTGCAGGAACAGATAGACTGATATTCTTTATCCTAGAGCAGTGTTTCTTAAAGTTTTTCTCTCAAGACCCCTTCCCATTTTTAAAAATTACGGAGGACCCCAAAAGAGCTATTGTTTGTATGGGTTATATTTATCAATATTTACCATATTAAAAGTATAAATAGATCCATTCATTGCTGCTACCACTTCTCACAATTGCCTGATGGGATTTTAATATTGTATTATTTTTCAACACAGGCTGGCAAATAATTTTGATTTTGCGGACCCCTGAGAGGGTCTTGGGAAACTCCCAGAGGTCCTTGGACCACATTTTAGGAAACACTGTCCATTTGCACCTGTGTTTCCTGCCTGTAGCTACCAAAATCCCTCTTCCTGTCTCTCACTTTAGGGCCTTATCTTACCTTCTCTTGCCAGTGGCTAAGGGAAGCATATATATGTGTTTAGCTTCCCTGTGGCAGCTGTGGGGGTTAAGGTAGAGCAACCTTTCTATATCTCTTCGTTTTTTTCAGCTGAAGAGCTTGGTGATGCATATCTCTACTTTTTTTTCTGCAGAGTCCCTAGGTGGTGGTGTGTTTGCCTAGACATACTCTGGGAAAATAAGAATACTGGGAATGACTAGGGGATTATGGGAGGAATTGGTTTCTACCACATACTGAGCCAGAATTAACCAATCACATTTTAGCCTAATGATGCTAGGGAATTCCTGGAAGCTTGGCATTCAGGCAAATCAGCCATCAATAGGCACATAGAAATAAAACCTATTTACACACCATTCAAAAGAGACAACAAAAAGCTAAGAAGGAAACAAAAAAGACCAGAACACATCCTCTCCAGCAGCCAACACGCAGATAAGCCAGGATTAACACTAGACAAACAAGCAGAAAACAATACCCTAATCAAGAAACTACCAAGGAGAAAAACACACCCCCACCAACAATGGCAAAGCAAGCTACTATATATAAACAGGGAACAAACCCCACACTCACTAGCACTGATGATGTTACCTAGTTGGGTAATGAAACATCTGCAAGCAAACGACCAAGCTCAGAAAGCACCACGGACTCCACAGTTCAAAGGAATTCATATATTCTCTTCTATTCTCTTCTATTAGCCTATCTATATTCTCTTCTATACATATCTTCTCTTCTCTTCTCTTCATTCTCTACTATTAGCCTAATGAATTATGTAAACCCACCCAGCCCATGTGGTTTGGTTAAGTTCAGTGCAAGTTTGAGCTGTATGAACACAAACTATATTGGGCTTCTAGCAGTATCTTACTCAGGGTCATCTCAACCCTAGTACTGTAATTAAACCTTTAGTACACAATTCAAAGGTGAGACTTTAGCAAGCACAGCTTATGTATAACACAGGCCTTTTGATGGCAATAAAAAAAATGATATGAAAAATATAGTTTGCATAAGGATATGACCCGTAATTTGTCAATGCTGCTGCCTTATGTGCACATTCCCAACTGCTTAGTCCTCACAGAGTTGTAATAAACTTCAACTTTATTACCTGGGTGGAACTTGTTAAGACGAGTCCTTTCCACATTCTGGAAAAATGCTTCAGGGAAGAGTGTGGCAGATTCGCTTCTAAGCATGACTGTAATACTAAATTGAGTTGGCAATGATGATGCAAGAAATGAAGGCTTGGTTCACAGAAGTCTTCTAGCACACCTGCTTCCTGTCTGCTCTAGTTGCCACCGTTACACAGGAGGCAATTTTCTTGGCTACTGCCCTCTCTGTGTTCACTAGCCATCCTTAGTGAGCCAACCTCATGACATTCTGAGCAAATTGTCATATGCCCTACTAGAGCAGGGGTGAACAGACTTCAGGTTTCAATTCTGTGCTTTCCAAGATGCTACAATCAGCCAGCTACGAAAGACAAACATTTCAAACTAAATAAGTCTATGCCAGACCAGAACTGTATTCCCAGTCCCTTCATAAAGAAGTATTTTCCATTTCAGCAATATCATTTAGGTAGAAAATATCATTATGTGGTTACTACTGATAAACAATTAGGAGCTAGGAGACCACTGCCAATCTTCCTCAAATCATCCAAATATCTACCAGTAGATTCCAAACTATTTTATATTCACCTACAAAAAACCATAAACAAATACCAGATCTGGGCTGTACAAATCTGTACAAGCTTTAGATGGCATTGAAGAGCTAGAGTTTTCTGTATCTCTTTTCTGATGTCCAGCCATAGTAATGAGAGACTTTCTAAACCAAAACAGTGGCATGCTCCAAGTACTTCCTTCTGTATTCTCCCCTAAAAAACAAGGTCTGCTGTTATATTTTTACACATATATTTTATGGTGCGGTCATTACACTAGTTCTATGCAGAGGCCAGTAGGAACTATAAAGAGATGGTTTTCTTTGTAAATAAACTGGCTCAACATTGTGTGATAAAGATGACAGTTCCCCAATTGTTACAAGAAGCTTCACTGTTAGTAAAGCCACATAACTTCTTCAAGCATTCTTCTTATCCACATTACACTTAGGTAGTGCACATTTATTTATTAGACTTCCATCTTGCCTTTCATTCAGGAGCAAAAGACAGCATACACAGCAGTCCCTTTTTTCATTTTTCCTTACAACAACCCTATGAGGTAGGTTGGGCTGAGAGAAAATGACTAGCCAAACTCACCCAGTTAGTTTCTGTGGCTGAGGGGGGACTAGAACCCGGGTCTCCCTCGTGCCAGTCCAACACCTCAACCTTTTCATTAATTCTAAAGTTCTCATTAGAACTTAGGCAGCTAAGAGATCACAGAACCCAAGGAAGTTCTATTAGTGCTGACTGGGACAGGCCCTGGCTTGTTCACTGGGTCTTCAAGAAACCAGAGAAACTTTTCCACTGAGCCCCTGACATAGCGTCACATGAGGCTGCTATTTAAATTTCCCAGAATGCCCAGGGGCAGTGCTACATCCAGCCCCCTATTTATTTATAAGTAAGTGCAAATCTGTGATTCCACTGAAATGCATTTGTCCAGACTTCTCCATGTCCAGCTGTCTCTCAATAGACATTAGCAATTCAGTCCTAGAGAAAGATTGTTGGGCTCACATTGGCTACTGCTACAACTGGCTGTTTTGCATTGGGCTAGTTACAGGGGTCATCCTTATCTTTGTACCTGTTGGAAGATACTCTGTAGGGAGCCAGATTTGGCATACTGTACAGTACTGCTACTGAGAAAAGGTTAGCAAATGTTCAGTCAGTGCTGGAGAGTTACTGCCATATGACCCTCAGCTTCTTGCTTGGCCTCCTATTAGTATAACACTCATTTGGAAATATATGATGGGACAGATATTATTTAACTTTCCCTGGTAGGAAGATATAATGGAACTCTGCGTACAGTTTGAACTGTTTCATTTGGGCTCTAATTCTTCACAGTAAAGAGGTTCTTGACATCACTATCAGAAATATCAGTGGTTGGCATTTAAAGCCTGATCTTCAACAATAGAACATTCTATGTTGCCCTTGCCTTCACAAGTCCATGGTGGAAACTTACTTGCCTTTCAGGTGCCATAAGCAACAACTCCTACCTTCTGCACAACACATAATTAACCTGTTTCCCTGTGTGGAATCCAGTGCTTTTCTCTATTGAGAGGAGAATAATTACATTCAGGAACAGCCAAGACATGAATATTTGCATCCTTTGTGTCTGAGACATAGAATTCCACCCCTTTGCACCTGGATGAGTTGCTTTGTCCTTTCATCACCAACTGATGGTTAGGGTGTTTTTTATCGGGTACTTATCTGGAGTCCTGAAATAGGGATACCTTGAGGGAGCTGGGAAAGAATTGTTAACAACAGGTTCTTTCTATGAGAAAGACTATTTGTAAGAAGTGTTCCCTTGTACCAAGGCTGCCTTTGAAGATGACTCAGAAGTTTCAGCTGGTAGAGAATGCCAGTCTTTCAATCTTTGCTGCTGGGGTTAGGTATGGCAATCACACTGCATCAGTTTTGTACCCACCACACTGGTTGCTAGTGCTTTCTGATCCCAATTCAAAGTGTTGGTTTTGATCTTTAAAAGCCTAAACAATATGGGTCCAGTTTACCCACTGTAATGATATAAACAGGTGCCCTTCATTAAAATAAGTTTCAGTGGTCCTACATGCTGATCTCTACCAAGATTAGTAAGGCTGATGATAGAACTCCCTCCCAAGACAACCATGGCTACCCTATTCCAAACATACCATTAAGAGGGTATCTCAAAAAAAAAAAATCATCACTGTGGGTTTTCTGGTGAAAAGATTTATAATATTGCCCATATTTGATATTTAAAATTATACTTGATAATTATTGGCTTAGTTTAGAATGGGTTTAAATGTACATCTGTTATAATTTGTTATTTTGGGGGTGTTTAATTGAACAAATAAAATATCAAACCAAAAATTACAAAACAATTACAAAATTAAAAACAAAATTTAAACTAGGGACAATAGCAAATCAGAAAGTAAAAAGAATAGAAACTAATGCATGTATGAACTTACAAAGAAATATAAATATTGTAATTGTCCATATTCAATATTTATATCCAGAACTACATTTGAACTTTGAAGGTAATCTATTAGAAATGGAGGGAGAGATCTTACTATAGCTAATAAATGAATCAAATTTGAATAAATTTGTATTTGGAAATAGAGATAAGATTTGAATATCCTTTAGAGTTGTTAACGTTTTTTATTATGTTAATCTTTCAGCCAGAACAATTTCTCATATTTTTAAAATATTCCTGAAATAAATTTTAGCCTTTTTTCTTTTCTTTTTGTATTAACAAACCTAGCAGCTAATGACAAACTAACAACTCAAACCCATTATTAATAAGCTACGGCCCATACTGAGCAATGGCATTGCATTTTCTCAGGAACTGGGTGACAGACCCTTACTTGCATAAATACAGGTGCATCTGAATTCCACAGGCAACAAGAAGCAGTGAGCCAGGGATGGAAACCAGACCATGCCAAAAATGCAAATGTCTCCTTTCCCCCATGTACTCCAATAGCATATCACAGACACAACAATTACACTTCCAAGGATAGGGGCACCTGCATATGCTCTTCCTCTAATGTTATAGTGACCATATTTTTTTGGAAAAAATAAAGGACAGGCCTGAAAAGGGGCAAAGCTGAAAGAGGTTCATAGGGATAAAAAAAACTAAATGTTTATGTTTATAGCTTTGCTTTACTGAGGAAAATACAAGAGCAAAACCAAGAAAAACTTTACAAAAATGCATATCCTAATAAAAATATCTAAAAAGCATAAAAAGCTATGAAGTTATAAGAAGCAAGTATCAGAAAGGATTTCTGCAATCAGACTGTGCATTTGTATGGTAGCATGAACAAAATAAAGGACAGAAGTGAGTTTTTGAAAAATAAATAAATCTAAAGGACGGTTTTCTGAAATAAAGGACTGTCCTTTACAATAAAGGACATATGGTCACTGTATCTAATGTGATATGTGCCATTGTCTGTCAGCAATGCCCCTCTGGATTCTATGTAGAACAAGGAGGCCAAACTTTGCACAAAAGAATTAATGGGCATAGGTTTGCCATCAGGATTCAAACAAGGAGAAAGTAATATCAGAGCATTTTAACCTCCTAGGATACTTTATGGCAGATCTCAAAGTTACCATTTTGGAAAAATGAGACTTTAAACACAGTTAAGCAAGAGATTACTGAACTCACACAAAAAGATTTCAGGCTATCTCAAATGGTCTCAATAAACACAATGGGTTTTTAAAACATTACAATTGATAAAATCTCTCATATATATCTGTACCTGCATAGCCACCCTGTCTTCCCCCGCTCCCCCCTTGTCCCAATTTAAATCCTACATTCTTTTGACCACTCCATGCATCTGATAAAGTGAGCAGTAGCTGTTCAAATGATTTGAATAAGATTTTTTAGTCAAAAAGTTGCCAGCAGACTATTTCTACCACAGATTAACGTGGCTCTCTTCCTACTGCTAGAGCCAGAAGCTGGAACGGCACCTTACAAACTACAGGCAATCTTTAATCAGGGAATTACAGAGCTCACCAAATGATTTAATTTTCACTGAATTCTAGTGAAAAATTGAAACTTTTTTTATGTAGAGTACTAGAAACCAGATAGTTCGTGTTAAGAATGAATTCATTAGGCAATTGCTTATGATAAAAATGAATCAGCTTTCTCTGGCCTCCAACTTAAAATACAGAGAGCGACTTCCTTCCTATTAACTGCTAAGTTTTTACTTGTTTTAGGACTGGTGGCTTGCAAGCAGGCCCATACTCTCACTGATGCAGGATATTTAACAAGGATATTTAATAATAATTGCAATATAGTTTATAGCACTTATTTTACATCATCAGGAAGAAAAGGAAAATATCATTTGGGTACTTAATTTTTTATTCCTAGCTCTTACAGCTTTGGGAATTGTCCTTGTAGAACATGAAACAAGATGCCAATACCAACAACATTCCTGCCCTTATCCTCTGAACCTGCTATCCTCTTCCTGAAATACTGAAAGCCTCTGTAATCCATAGGTTCCCTGGCCTTTTTGCTGGGTATCACATGTGGAGGATTCTTGCAAATTAGCCATGCCCCGCCCTGTAAGGGGAAACCAACTCTGCTCCAGGTACAGTTGGTTCCAGAGTTGGAGAAGTATATATGGAATGAATCAGTATTTATATGCCACAAGAAGATTGTCACCAAAAGGAAACACCAAAGAAACATTCTTTCAGAGAATGACAATGGCTTTCCCTCTTTCATCTGGGATCTGGTGGGGGAGATTGTTTGGGAGACTCCTCAACTACACCAGAATGGAAGAGTGGGATAGGTGGTAGGGTTACATCAATCTATTCCCATGTGGGTCTGGTGGGAGGCGAGGGTTGGAAGAGTAACTAGACCAGCTATGAACAGTAAACTTGCTCTGTTCTCCATCAGGAAAGAGACAAGGGAAATGTGATCCTGTTGTTATTTCTGGATCTCTCTGAAGCTTTTGATACCATTGATCACAGTATCTTGTTGGAGTGCTTCAGGAACCTGGGGGCTAGAAGCACTGTTCTGTGATGGTTCTACTGCTTTCTCTCTGACCACAACCAGAAGATGATACAGAACAGTGTTTCTTAAAGTGTGGTCCTAGGACCCCTGGGGTCCCTCAAGTGCCTCTCAGGGGTCCGCGAAATCAAAATTATTTGCCAGCCTATGTTGAATACAATATTCAAATCCCATCAAACAATTGTGAGAAGTGGTAGTAGTAGCAAATGCATCAATTTTAATTTTTAATACAGTAAATATTGATAAATATAACCCATACACACAAAGCTCTTTTGGAATCGTCCATCATTTTTAAAAGTGGGAAGGGGTCCTGAGAGAAAAAAGTTTAAGAAACACTAATATAGATGTCTGCTCAGCACTTAGAAACTGTCCTGGAGCGTCTTATAAGGTACATTTTGTCTCCCATGTTACTTAAAAACTTTATGAAACTACTGTCAAGGATCATTTGCAGGTTTGGAGCTAGCTATCATCAATGTGCTGATGACATGCTATTATTGTATACACAGCAACTTGAAATCACAGCTGCCAGTTCTTTACCTGGTGTTGGCCTTCATTCGCATCGGGTTCTTCCCGAGAACCTGGGATGTCGTAATGCATCGCAGTTGTGTATGTGCGGATCCAAGTAGTGTGGTCTTTCGTAATTGACAGGTGGAAATTTTGCCAATGCACAGACGTCATAATCTTTCAACTATCCACCTTTCTTCTTTTTAACCACAGTTAAATCTGTTGTGTTATGCACCAAAACTTTATCAGTTTGTATTTGGAAATCTCACAGTATTTTAACCTGCTCATTTTTTATACTTTTTCAACTATATGGTCCCACCAATTTTTCATTACTGGCAGATAATAATTTTTACAGATATGAATCATTTTGATGACTGTATTATGTTGCTGTTTATAGTCAGTTTGGGAGATCTTCTTGCATGAGCTGAGTATATGATTTCTTCTGCTTCTTTGCACAATCTGCACTTTGAATCATTTGTTGATATTTCAATTTTGGCCTTGATTGCATTCATTCGAATAGCTTGCTCTTGAGCAGCCAAAATCAAGCCTTCAGTTTCTTTTTTTAATACTCCAGTTATGAGCCATTGCCAGGCTTTATCTTTATCCACTTTCCCCTCAATCTTCTGTAGAAATTGACTGTGTAATGCTTTTCCTTGCCAACATTCTATTTGTGTTTTTATTACATTGTTTTGATATTCACGTTTTGTTTCCTGTGCATTCAGTAAGTTCCAATTTTTAACTTGCATCAGTGCTTGTTCTTGACTCTCTTTTACATAATTAGCCAATGCATTCTTTTCTTCTTCGGCAGTTTGTTTGACTTGAAGTAAACCTCTGCCTCCATATTATTGTTGGTCACACAGTCAGCCAGATGTTTAGACTGGATTTGGCATTTTTATGCACCTATTAAGTCCTTCCCAAGGACCTGGGATAGGCAGATGTTATCATCGCAGAATATGAGCTGTTCCAAGTAAAGCTGCCTTTTGCAATTGACTGATGGTGATTTTGTCAATGCCGATGGACTTCAAGTGGTGCTCCAGAGGTTTTGGGATTGCACCCAAGGCACCTATTACTATTGATACTATCTTCACTTTCTTTTGCTGCAGTCATTCTATTTCTATTTGCAGGTCTTTGTATTTTGTTATTTTCTCCAGTTGTTTTTCTTCTATTCTGCTGTCTCCAGGTAGTATAATGTCCACTATCCAGACTTTTTTGTCTTTCTTACCAACAATTATTAAGCCTCAGGTGTTGTGTGGCAGGTGCTTCTCTGTTTGAATTCTAAAGTCCCAGAACACTTTAACGTCTTCATTTTCTATTACTTTGCCCATTTTGTGGTCCCACCAGTTCTTGCTTGCAGGCAAATGGTATTTCTTGCAGATATTCCAATGCACCATTGTTGCTACTTTGTCATGCCATTGTTTGTAGCCAGTCTGTGAGATCTTCTTGCAGTAGCCGACTAGGTGGTCCACTGTTTCTTCAGCTTTGCAGAGGTGGCATTTGCTGTCTGTTGCTGTCTTCTTAATTATTATTGTTGGTCGCAGTCAGCCAGATTTTATCCACCTATCAAGTCCTTCCCAAGGACCTGGGATAGGCAGATGTTGTTGTTTGATGATGCTAAAGGTATCATCACAGGATGTAAGCTGTTCCATTATTATTGTTGTTGTTGTTGTTATTCCTGCTTTTTATACATAACACAATGCGGGGCACTGCTTATATTCTTATGTACCTGTGGGCATCCTGGTCAATCCCAGCATTGCTGCTATAGGAGCTGCAGTGGCTACTGGTCTGTTTCCAAGTGCAATTCAAGGTGCTGGGTATCACTATGTGCCCTGTGTGCCCTAGGCCTATATATCTGTGGGACTGCCAATTCCCGGTAAATACTATTAGAACAGAAGAGTGCTACTGTAAATGCTATTCTTACTTTCTGATAGGTGGTGGTATGGAGATAAGCCTTCTTTCTGGGGGCTCTCCTCTCTGGAACAGCTCCCAACCCCCCGAGGCAAGAATGGCTCCTACTGTAATAATCCTTTAGTTTTGTCAAGGCTTGTTTTTTCTAGAAGGTCTTTGATCAGTTTCAGTACGGCTGTTGCTGGAATGCAGGATGTAGTTGTTTGATTATCATTGTTTACAGCTTATTGTATTATTCTTGTTGTTACTTATTATATTACCTGTATCTATGAGCTGTACATCACTTAGAGTCCACTGGATTGAAATGGGATAAACAAAGTCACACATCTCTGGGGGGAAGTAAAAAATAAAGATGGCAGTTATGATGGAAGCCCTGCCCCTTTTAAAAAAGGTATTGCATGTATGACATATGTAAAAAAGGGACAGGGCTTCAGTTGCATGGCTACAGCTACCATCTTGACTTTTTTGACCCCTTGGATGCCCTGTAAGGAATCCCTTGGAAGCCACTTTGAGAGGCATCCCCCACCTCTAAAGGCACAGTTGTGCTAGGTCATTGTGCCTCACTTCTGAGGCATCCTCTAGCAGCCCCATAGCTAGAGGAGACGTCTCTGCTTGCACAGAAACTTTTCTCAGCACTTCCAGTCGGTCACCAGAAGTACTGGAAAATCCTGGAACATGTGCCAGGCAGGCAGAGAAGCCTCTTTCAACTAATGGCACTGCCAGATGAGGCTTCAAGGGGGTGCCAGATGCATCACTGAGACAAATTGCAGCTCTCTTGCCTACCTTAAAAACCCATCCGTTGCTTTCTTGTAGGTTATGAGTATTACCATCTGGAACTGCTTTATTTAAAGCTGGATTCTTTAGAAGGATGATTTACTTTTTCTCATGTGCATCATTAAAATGCTGATGTTTTCACCAGCCCTGTGATTTGCTGTCTTTCAACTGGAGATCTCAGAGTTTGAACTTGGGCCCTGTTTCATGCAAAGCAAGTGTTCCTGAACTTCCTGCAAAGCTTCTACTTATAGCATGTCCTGGCTTGTAATGCAAACCACCACTCACTACTGAAAGTGGTTTTAGCTAATTCTTGATGCTGGATGTCTGTGGCTCAGATTTTAGTTTGCCTATGGTAAATTATTTTTTCACAGTATTGTAGCAGATGCCACATGACTCAGGGAAAATATATGGGTGTACTAAGGACAGGAGTAAGTACCATTGTGGATGCACAGTCATATCCTGTTTAAATACATCAGTGTTGCTCAAGCTTGGCAACTTTAAGATGCGTAGACTTCAACTCCCAGAATTCCCTAGCCAGCATGCTGGCTGGGGAATTCTGGGAGTTGAAGTCCACGCATCTTAAAGTTGCCAAGCTTGAGAAACACTAAAATAGATCAGCAAACATTGAAAGTGAACTGAGCTAGAAAACAAGTTCCACCTGTTTCAAGGAGAAGCATGCTATGCAGCCTGCTAATTGGCTGGATCCTGTTTCTCCCTCATTCAGAATTTCAGTCTTTAAAAATTCCTTTTAAATATTCCAGATTTCTTTGTAGATGAGGGAGTGCTGAACAGACATTGGAATAGATAAATATGCCGAATGCCTGGGAAAAAAGATCCCGAACGTTCAGAAAGCATTGTGTAATGGTAGTGGTGAAGCAATTTCAGTTTATTAGATGTTCTTGCATCACTTGCATAATTTCGCAGCGTACAGGAAGCTGACTTTTCCCCCCCACAGACAGTGAAAAGCAACCTGAGAGCAGATTAAAAGCCTCTTCATCAAATTGCTCAAACATCAAAAGAATCATCAGTGGGTTATGATAGCTCTTTGAGCAGTGCATTATTGCTATACTTTGAAATCTCAGAACGTTAGAGGAAACATGAGATGTGACAGGCTCTAATCGTAAGTACCCAGATAGTTCAAGGCACATGTAATTGTTGAACTCAGTTAAACTTCCAAGTACACATACATAGGATAAAACTGCACAGAATAAACTATGGTTACTTGTTCTGATGTAATTTTACAGAATGTTTAAAAAAGCTTTCCCCAGTTTGGTGCTCCCTGGGTATCTGGGAAAACAGCTGTCATTAACTGATTTTCAAATTATTCAATAGCAACAGTAACAAAATTACTTTTTACACTTACATTAGTCTTTACAATGAAAAACATTTGGGATGACCAAGAATTGGGATTTATATGAAAGGACTGTGAGCTCACTTTATTTCTGATAAATTTTAGAGTCTGGATTTGCTCAAAGACACTCGGTTTAATTCTATGTATAAGCCACTTGGACTTGGGTACAAATTACAGAAAAATTTGCAAGTTAATTCAGCTGAATGTATTTCCAGCCTGTTATGTGCTTTCTAGACAGCCAATCTGCTGTAGTGGTGAAGGCACCATGCTACAAATCGGGAGACCATGAGTTCTAGTCCCACCTTAGGCACAAAAGCAGCTGGGTGACTCTGGGCCAGTCACTCTCTCTCAGCCCTGGGAAGCAGGCAATGGCAAACCACTTCTGAAATCTTGCCAAGAAAACTGCAGGGACTTGTCCAAGCAGCCACCAGGAGTCAACACTAACCTGAAGTCACAAATACAGTACCATACATGTTTTCTAGGAATATGGCCTATAGTTCTGGTTGACAGATTTAGTTAAAAATCAAAGCATAAATGACAAGCTTAAAGTCTGCTTGTACTTGATGGGAATATGTAGTCTTTAACAGGACTTGGAAAACATCACAAGATGGCATTTTGGGGGTTTGGAGCTGTGTAATTTATTGCTAATAAGATTAAAGCACTATCCAAGAGGTGCCCATTAAATCAGGGGCAAACTATGTTCCAAATAGCATTTACAATTGCTTATAACACTGAGGCTGAATTTGCACATTGTAATTAGCCAAACTATGGGCATGAAGAAGTGATTTCTTTGGAAAGCAAGGGTTTCATTTAACATAATGTATGCAAACCTAGATATTTTAATTTGAAAAACAGGTTGTAAAGTTGGCACATTGGTTAAATCCAGCTACCTGTGATTTATTGACCAAACCATAGTTAAATAAATGCCTTAATACATTGTTGCAAACCCAATCAGTGTCAGGAAGTGGAGGGAGTAGAAAAACATATTTCTTTAGCAACAAATATTTCAATTTGAATACTGGGAAAAATAGGATAACTGTTATAGAGTACATAGCATCAGTAGGAGTCTGGTAGCACCTTTTCTGACTGAAAACTTATTAAAGTCATAAGCGTTCATGAACTATATCACACTTCATCAGCATCATGGAGTGGTTAAACTGATGTAAGGATTTGAAAAGGATTGGGAGGAAAAAGGGTGGTTATACAGATGTAAGTTATATGTGAGACAGATTATAAGTACCTCATCAATTAGCAATTGCAATGTGTTAAAAACTGATGTTTGTTAAGCCCTTCTGAGATAGCCTGAAACTTTTTGATGCATGTGAGTTTGGCAGTCTGTTATTCTTTAATGCTGGGGTAGTTACACAGTTCTAAAACGGCAACTTTGAAATCTATTATGAAAAATTAAAATGCTCTGATATTACTTGTTTTGAGTCCTGATGTCAAACTGATGTCCATTAATTCTTTTGAACAAAGTTTGGCCTGTCTGTGCTACATAGAACCCAGAGGGGTATTGTTGGCTGATGATGGCATATATCACATTGGAGGAAAAGCGTGTGAAAGTGCCTCTAATCTTGTGTGTGTGATTCTTTGGGCCTGTGATGGTGCTGTTGATGTAAACGTGGGGGTAAAGTAGACATCTAGATTTCTTGCAGGATCTAGTTACCATCTTCCAAATTTCATCAACAAGCCTCATGTAAGGAAGGAGGTTCAGAAGTAAGACTTGAGAAAGCATTTCAGGTCAGCCATGAAGACACTGGCATACTGGGGAACCATGTGTGTGCCTGTGGCTATGCCACTGATTTGCAGGTGCATGTCACTGCCAAAGGTAGAATAGTTATGGGTGAGTACATGACACACAGTCAAGTGGCAAGGTGTGTTGTATTGCCATCAGTGATGATGTTCGTAATGGCTTGAAGTCCATGTTTGTAGGTATATTGGTATATAGTGCCTCAACATCCATTGTTGCTAAAATGGTGTTAAGGAGGTTGCCAATGATTTCGGTATTCTTAAAAGTTTTGGTGCTCTTATGTAACTGAGAGTGCTGGTGGCATAAGGTCTGAGTAAAAAGTACATGAAACCTGATATTCCAGTTGTAATGTTTCTAATGCTTGAGACAATGGGACAAGCTGGATTGCCTGGTTTGTGTTTTTTGGGAAATAGATGAAAGATGCCTGGTTGGGGCTCCTGGGGTTTTGATATGGTCTTGTATGTCTTTAGGGAATTATTTTGTTAGATTGTGTGGTTATTTCTGATACATTGCTGTGGGATCTGAAGATAGAAGCTGGTAGATGTAGTATTGGAGAGGTGCTTCTCAGCTTGACATAATCCACCTTATTCATAATGACAATTGCCCCTCCCTTGTCAGCTTGATTATGATGTTGTTTTTGAGGCCTTAGATGACATCTTGTTCTGCACTGCTGAGACTGTTGCCTAAGAGGAGATTTTTTTTTGTTTTTTGTTTTTAATGATTGTGGCATGAGCTTGTTAGCAGAAGCATTCAATGTAGAAATCTAATTCAGTGTTACATCCATCTGGAAGCATTCATGCAGTATTCTTTTAATGCAAATGGGATTTGGTGTGATCTGTAGTTGTATGATATCCCAGGAAGCACTGGGTTGATGATTCTATACCCATGTCTTGTTTCTTGTCTTGAAACTAATCAAGTCTTAAGCAGCAAAAAAAAAAAAAAAAGATTCAAGGTCTCAAAGAGTTATACATTTTATATACATAGAGTTTCCTCTGAATTTATCTTTGCTGAGTATATGACTGAAATTCATTTTTTGAGCTCACCAATATTAAGGCTAAATCATGATTAAAGCCTTTGTAAATTATCAAAAGCGAATTAACATATTTATTGGCTTATATTTGTTTTTCATTGTATTATAAAAGGAAATTACATTTATTATCAGATTTTTATTCCACCTTTATTTTTGGTCAGCCCGAGGCAGCATACATATCTAATGCTCCCACCTCCTATCTTGCCCACAACAAGAACCTGTAAGATGGGTTGGGCTGAGAGAGAATGACTGGCCAAAAGTCACCCAAGCTGCCTTTTATGTCTAAGGGAGGACTAGAAAGCATGGTCTTCTGATTTCTAGTTCAGCATGATTAATTAAGTACTTTTCATTCAATTTGCTGGGGATGACCCTAAATTGCCTTGCAAAGGGAGATGTTCAGGTGAAGCACCCCACAATGGAGCCCTTGGGTGAGTACCAGTACCCAATATATAATACATAAGAATTTATAGGTTAATCATACTAAGTCTATGTGACTTTAAACCATGCTTCTTACTTACAATCACTGTTGTAAGACATGATTACCCATATAACACATGCAGATTTTGTGATGGCCATTCACTGTTTGTGCTTGAGATGTAAATTTGTAAGTTGCTCAGAGTCAGTCATGACTGAAGTGGCAAATACTGTAAGCCTAATAAATAAATAAATGAATACAATCTTTGGCTGGGAATGCTTAGAATGAGACTGTCTTTAAAATGACACTTTGAAGCATTTATCTTTTCCATCTTGTGATGTAGATAGAAGCCATAATATTTCTAGTCTCTCTTTAGTCTAGTACTTTATATGCCTTGGCTGAGTTCACAAATCACATTAAGCCATAACGTAAACCATGGTCCATAAAGCCTAATAGGGGTTCACACAATACATTAAACCAAAACTATAGTACTCACATTATGGAGCAATGATAAGATATAAAACCAATCTTCATTAACAATTTTATAGGTGCATAGTTTGCACTCTAATTCTCTGTTACCTAACATGCGACTGCTCTGGAGAAACAGAGCTGCTATATGGGATCAATGAGCTTACTCATGGAAAAGAGACAAAGGCCTTTTCCCACTACCAAGGTATAGTTATATCAACCCTTCCTTGAGTTGGCCAAAAACTATACTGGCATGAGATTTGTTGTCCCCACTGCCAATCCCTAGCCTATCTACATTTCCTTGGTTCCTAGTCACTACACTCAACTGATTTCTCTCCAAGGTAATGGATATCAAAGCCTAACAAATTCTTATACACCTTCAGGGCTGCTCTTGGACATGTCAGAAAAAGGAAGAAAACACTTTTCCAGTGAATATTATGACAAATTAGACATCGCTGAAGGAGCAGGGATGGCATTGCGGCAGATATCAATGACCAGACAGCAAATTCTGGCAGGTGAAGTCTCTCTGGAAAAAGGAGAGATCATGAGATTGCCCACCTGCACTCCAGACAGCTGCTCCTTGTAAGTAGACTGCAAGAACTGAGGTTTTTGTGGTTGACTTGTGAGTCAAGCATCTGGGAGTCAAGGGACTTCAATCAAGCTCACACCGTAATACAACCTATATGTACATAAGGTTCGCCAAACCTCATTTCTTAATCACTTCCAAAAATTGCTTTTTAACTACTTTTCAGCTATTAGGAACCTTTGGAGCAACAGGTTTTATACCACCAGGTGAGTTTCCTTCAATCCTTAGTGAAAGAAGCTTTAAATACAAATTTAAGAACTTAAAAAATTCTCATTTTTTAAAATAAACAGCAAAAGGGTGATTAGAACATTGATTTTGGAAAGTTACAGACTAAAGGTCCAGATGTATTTTGAAATAAGATTTGGAAATTAATTATAAGAATCCTACCCATGGGAACATGCTGTTGTTTTGAATTCTTAAAAAAAAAAAAAAAATGATGGGACTTTGAAGGTTGGACACTATAGGGAACCAGAAGGAACTAAAGATTACAATTAAAGGAGAACACTTAACTATAACTTACTAATACAAAATGGAGCAAAATACTTTAACATTGGATGTATTGAAGGATATTTGTGAACAATGGACCCAGAAGTTAATTTTAAGAGTGTCTGTGGACTTCCGGTGGCGGGCAAGGTGGTTTGATCATCTTCAAGATCACTGAGATGGCATCTCAGCTGTTTAGCACTCAGTGGGTACCACAGGACACTTTAACTTCCTCCAGACAAAGGAGGAAGCTCGAAATCAATCTATTTGATTTCCAGATGACTGTTCCTCATGAGTAAAATGTGAGAGGCTCACAAGTGGAGTGGCTGGGAGGCAAGGATTACATCTCTGTTTGTGGCTGAGGTGCAGCCTGTATAAGGATACTGGAACCAGCCAACCCCCATTTCTATGGCACTTTTGGATTATATCTATTCTTCAGTTTAAGAGAGACTTCTTTTTACAACAGATAAGTATTTCTCTTGGTATTTTCCTCATTTTGGGGGGGGGGACTATACATTTTGGGAAGATCTGGAGATTTAAAGTAATTAAATTTATGAAACCTTTGCAAAAAGCAGGATAATTAAAGTGGTATAAGAAAGTTAACAATGGAGTAAGGGGAATATATTTTTTTTAATTTTTCATGCATCTGTATTGTTAAAACTATAACTGCTTTAACAGGACTCTGTTCTTTATGGGAATGCTTTTTGTTTTCTTGTAATTGACTTGACAATTGGCTGCGATCATATATAAAAAATACACACTAATCAGTCTAGCCTATTTTTAGCGGAGCCTATTTTTAACATATATAACTGCCGCACGACTTTTATATGCTCAAAGGTGGAAAGATTCAATATTACCTATGATAGAAGAATGTATTATAAAGTTAATGGAGCTAGCTGAGATGGTGAAATTGGCAGCTTTGATTAGAGAAAAGACATTGGCTAATCTTAATGCTAATTGAAAGCCACTTTTGGACTTTTGCAGGAAACAGAAAAAAATGAAATTATGATATATGGATGTGATGATTAATAACATTAATAGATTATAGAAAAATGGATGTTAAGAGTTTAATGTATGTTTTACTTATATCTGCTGTAAAAGAAGTTGGAAGTCATTCTTATTTTGTATTTCTGCTTCTTTTTCTGCATTTTTCTTCTTTCTTTTCTTCTATACTCTTTCTTGATTATTAGTTCTTGTTTATCTTTTATCTTTTAAAATTTAATAAAGTTATTATAAAAAAAATTAAGAGTGTCTGCCATTAGAGAGAGACTGTGTCTAAAAGATGTTACAGAAGAGGAACAAGTTTTACCGGACAAGACTGAGACTGATTTGAAAGTGGATTTAAAAATGACAGGCTACTAGAATGATATGGAAAAAGATGCTACACTGGATATACAAATGAAACCAGCTGATGTCTTAATAATTAAAAGGGATATGCAGATAACAAACCAAAAGAGTGACCTGGATAATTTTCCTATATTGGATTTACAAAAGAGCTTTGAAGGATTTTGTGAGAAGGGACAAAGAAGAAATGAAATCAAGTTCTAGGACATTATTTGTCCTAGAGATCAAGATCAAGATTGTTAAAAATAAAAGGAATATAAAGTTGGTTTAGTTGATCAAGGTTAAAATAGATGTTATCTCTGGTAACCCTTAATGAACTTTTGCTGACCAGGACTGAATGATAAGGCTTTAAGGATTTGTTTATAGATAACAGGTACTATATGGGAAGAAGAGATCATTTGTTGTATTTTAAGAGAAGGTGGTAAGTTGCTAAAATTGTTTATACTTGTGATGAAGGGGGAAATCATTTCTTTATGTCTTTTTCTTTACTATATTCTTATTTTTTCTTTCTTTTCTATTTTTCTATTTTTTCTTTTCTGCACTTTCTATTTTTTTCCTTCTATTCTTTTCTTTTAGTTTGTATTAGTTTTTATCTTTTTAATTGTAATGTTTAATAAAATTACTATTTAAAAAAGGAAGAAAAGACTACTTAACTCCAAAACATCCAAGGACCACTTAAGGCAGTTCATTCTTGGGTTGGGAAGAAGATGAAGGCAATGTCACAGGCAAATGGCAGAAGAAAAATGTTGCCAGGGCATATCTGTGCCATGGTAAGTGCAAGCAGGAAAAGCTTTGTGCTTTCACAAATAGGAGAAGCAACAATCATCTTGTTTCTAAATGCACAGAATAAACAGACACCAATGATACCTACCATTAGTAAACACATTCAGCCTACCATCACCGTTCTGTGATTGATTTTGAACTACAGGCTTCATAGCTATAGCCTAACGTTTGGATTTCTTGGTTCTTTCCCATTCCAGCCTTGGGAAGTTTTGGGGATGAAGATGTGCCATTTTGATTTGTCCTAACAAAGGGTACAGGGATAAAGTAGCATTTCAATTTGCCACAGGAAGTCCATGCCCCTTTTTATCTTCCAGACAGATTGTATCAAAACCCTCCTTACCTGCTATGCACTCTGTTGATTAAAAAGGCCAAGGGTTGAACTTCCTCTGCTTGAGGGTGTTGCCACATCATTCCTTTGTCATTTTAATGTGCAGACTTGCTTTAAGATATCAGGCATTCAAGCAAGTGCAGGCAAATGCTAAAAACTCTGGTCAATGCCAATTTCTTTACATAATCATATGCCTAGTCATGTGCCCTGAATATATTACATTCTTTGTGGAGCAAAATATATTGGCAGAAACTATTAAGGAAGATTTTCAAATGGTTTTAAAGTATCCAAAAGTTTATTTAAATGTTATGCTCTAGAATTATGTTTATCTTTCCATCTCTCAATTCAACCTCTACTTCTCTAGAGTGTTTGTGTCTTGAAAATTTATTTGGCAAACCAGATTCTCTGTCATGTTTCCTTTTCTCTTGCTCCATTTACTCTATTTGACTACTTAGTTTTGAGTCTTTCTCCACAGCTCAATTAACATGCTGTCCATCATCCTTTAGCTAGCAGAAAACTCTACCAGCATAAAATTTGGTGACCCCACTGGAAATCCCCGTTCTGCCTTTATAGCCTTTATGCAGGCTGGGGTCCTAATTTCAGGTGTGCAGGGCATCTTAAGCAAACCCATTGGTTCAGCCCTCTGGCTTTGTGTGCCCTCCTCTTTCTGGACATCACCAGCTGACAAGAAACCAGTGATATGGTTGGCAAATGGTTTTGATAGATGGCTAGACCTGCAGTTATGCAATTTGTCAGAACTGAATCCCGGGTTTACCTACACAAATTTATGGTGGGCTTGTTCACACTGTGGGTATGAATTTTGACAGATGGCTAAATGGTGCTCCCCTTTTATCTGTGCAAGCCTGGAGAGCTTGACTGATGATCAAGCTCACCAGGCTTGCATAGATAAAAGGGGAGCACCATTTAGCCATCTGTCAAAATTCACATCTTGCACAGGTATGGAGTTTCCAAAGAGTGCTAATCCCATGCAGGTGCCACTGAGTTTGAGAGCTAAGCTCTCCTGTTTTAGCTAACAGCCATGGTGGTGGTGAATAAAGCAAAAGAGCCCTGGTCCCAGTGCAGGTTCAGCATTCCTTGAAAACTTCATTTCTCTGTAAGGCTGCTGATCAGCTGTTCAGTCACTTTACATCGCATGTACTCAGCCCATGGATCAGCTGATCTTTCCAATTGCTCTTTCAAGTCAAGTACTACCCAAAGCCCTCCAGATAGCTGATCTGCTGACTCCAGGAGGTGGAGGGTACAGCTGAAAAGCCCAGATTGAAAGAGCCAGAGTCCAGAACAACCTTAGAGCCCCAGAAGAGAATATCCAGGGTCTGGAGGGGAGGGGGGTAACCTGCCACACTGAAGAAGTAAACAGGCACCAGGCTAAACCATTCCATCTGGTCAGCTGATTGTGCCACCACCAGTATGGGTA
The DNA here is from genome assembly GCA_030867105.1 of Liasis olivaceus. Classification (NCBI taxonomy): domain Eukaryota; kingdom Metazoa; phylum Chordata; class Lepidosauria; order Squamata; family Pythonidae; genus Liasis; species Liasis olivaceus. The sequence goes on from CM061351.1 coordinate 67,815,456, forward strand.
GCAAACTGCAGCAAATTGTACACATCAAGAAAATGCTGTCCGTTGTTATAAATTTAAAAAGAAAACATTAACAATGGTACAACTAACCATGAAATGAGGACATCTTACACATGGACTGAGGACAAGATGAAGGCAGTATCATGGGCTGTGGCACAATAAAGATGTTGCCAGGGGGTGTTCAAATCTTATGATGCAAGTGGGGAGAAGTCCTCAATAAATTAACAAATGATTTTTTACAGAACACTTAGCAGAAGAGAAAGCAAACTTGTGTGCATGTGGCAAATACTCAGAGTATCTTAGCGTAATATATTCAAGCCAGTTTGAAGCTGACTTTAGATCTGCCCAAAATGTCTGACAATCAAATAGGCTTTTTTCTGTCCAGTGCTAGTTTATTTGAATCTGGAACAAAGCTGGGCATTTTCTGCAACACTACAGCCGAATGGAGCTTGTAAACTCACTGCTTAAAATTCCTTTTTCAAGCATCCTCCCAGCTCTAGTATTCATTGGAGTTTTAATTCTTTCTTTCCCCAAATAGAGACTTATCCCGTTTTTGGAGCCTGAAGTATACTTTTATTACTACCTCCCTGCCCCCATTACAAACACAAAATACTGGGGAAATGCTTAACTGCAAAATGGTTGTTTCACCTCAAGGATTTTAAATATAACAAAGAAATTGTGTCAAAGTCCAAGCAGCTTGCATTTTTATTTTTGTTTTGCAAAAATCATTCCTTGTATCCCTCCCCATAACTTAGCACATGTATTAGCTATGATTTGTTTAGGCTGATATTTTGGCTCAATAAGAGCTCTCCATCACAGTCACATTCGTGCACATTACTTCCATCTGTAAGTCAACAGAAAGATATACCAGCATAACGCTATATCTGCCTTAGCAATAAGACTGGCAACTGGTGCTGTCCATTCAGTTTAAGTGTGGGAAAATTAAGGGCAGCAATTAGTGGATTCCCTGGCAGTGTTTCCCTTCCCACCCAGCATCATCTGCTGGCAGAAGAAACAACCACTGTTTTGTCCTTAATGTGTTATGGGTAACTGCGGATGGGTGCTTAGGACAAAGGCTTTAACCACTCAAGTTGAGTGACAGGTACCCAGCATTGTAGTTATTCATGCCTGGAATCTGTCACTTGGACTATTTCTGAAAACTATCTAGAAAGACTGCTAAACCCATGCCAAACAGTAAACAGGTCTTTGGAACTGGCGGAAGGGGGCATTGGATCAAACATGATTGAGCTGTCTCAATGCAATGGACAATTACCTTCCTCCTTCATTCTGTGCCCCTCCTCTGTGCCTATGATCGGTCACTCATGCTAAAAGGGAAAAGAAACAGAATCCTGGAGCCAGTTTGGTCTAGTGGTTCAGGCACCAGGCTAGAAACCAGGAGATGGTGAGTTCTAGTCACGCCTTAGGCATGAAAGCCAGCTGGGCGACTTTGGGCCAGTCACTCTCTCAGTCCAACTCACCTCACAGGGTTGCTGTTGTGGAGAAAATAGGAGGAGGAAGGACTATTAGGTATGTTCATCACCTTGAGTTAAAGATGGGATAAAACAATCTAAAAAAAAATTCACCCAAGTTCCAATATATATCAAACGGATGATACTCAAGGGAATGTCAGTGCTGGCAGCAAATGACCATGGCCAGCAGCACAATGAAAGGTACCCTGGCATTCAGAAATAACCTTGGGTATCACAATAATGATACCAACCCCCCCAAGGAATAAAAAGAGTAACAATTATGGTAACATGAAACCCCTATTTTATGGTTTAAATTGTTTTTCAAAAGACAGGTAAAGTGCTCTTTCATAAGACTGCTAACTCTGTGTTTAACACTCTTCCAAAAGAGTGCTAAATCCATGTATATAAGAAGCCCATGCCTTGTCCAAGTAGGCATTACACAAGCAGACATATCTACTTGTATCAGGTCTGACAGTCCAAACATCCATGGAGGGTAAATACCCAGTAACTGGCAGGACCAGATGTGCCCTGCGACAGGTAGATGACGTGTGGCAGGTGCATGCTGACTTACTGAACTTTGCAGCATAGCCTGTCAAAGACATTTACTAATGGGATGATACTTAGAATTATACCATTCTCTGAATTCTCCCAATAAGATTGTATGTTAGTCTAGGCTTTTATTACGCAAATATGCTTTATTTAGATAATTTTATGGTGGATCCAGATATTGTTTTCTACAGTATCTGCACAGCCTTATTGGAATGACTACTTTCAGGCCTTCCCTGCTGCTAATAAAAAGTGCTATCCATCCATTTCTGAGTCAGCAAAAGCCTATACCAGCCCCAATTGCTGCCTTTGCCAGTCCCCATCCTGCTTCTGCTGCGTCTGTTTTGCTTTATTGCTGAATGGTACTGTCCTGTTTTTTGCAACTGCAGCATGTGATAAGCAAACACACTGGTTGATTCCTCCAGCTTTGCTATCCTCCCTCTTTTGCACACCACCTGGCAAGAAAAACATCAACAATCATGATGCTACAGGAGGAATGGGGCTAATATGGCTGTGAAAGATTTATACAAACTGAAGAGAAACCCGAGTATCTGGCTACAGGATTCTGGGCTCTTCCCAACAGCTACATTAAAGATCTATTCACTAGTCCTTGAGCTGACAGAAAAGTATGCTAGCATAAATTATGCTGCCCAATTGCTTATCCCTACTGCAACTGTAAGGAGGCTGACGAAGGCTGCAGTTTTTCTGCACTTATTGTGGACCAAACTAAGGACAGAGATTGGGGGGTTCCCCCAGCTTTATTTCCATTCTCATCTGCTGGCAGGAAACAGGCATCAATCACTCTCTTTAAAATGTAGAGTGAGACAGCATTGGATGAATATAAGTGGAATTCTACTTATAAGTGGAATTCTACTTAAGTAAATTGGCATGTTTTGCCTCCTGTCAAGTTGTCTGACCAACTGGTGGCTGAAATGGAGAGGAGCTTGGGGTGAAGAAACAGCCCTGATGTTCCTGCTTGACACAACTCTTCCTCCATGCCCAAGACCTCACTTAGACTATTTCTCAACACAGATCTAGCATTCTCCTGAAAGAGTGCCAAATCCATGTCTGAGAATAGGTCAGCTGACAGGTCACAGGCAAGGAGAAGGGGCAAAGAGTAAAGTGGGAGGGAGCTGTGCCAATGCTCCTGCTTAGCACAATCCCTTTTCAATGCGTACAATCTGTCAACTGAGCTATTTCTCAACACAAGTCTCGGACTCCTCAAAACTAGCCTGGCTGACAAGTCAGAAGGCACAGGAGGGTCATAGGTTGAAGTAGGAGGTAACAATAACAAGCAAGCTCTATTCTCTCCTAGTGCTAAAAGGGAATAGCAGTGCTGGCAGCAAATGACATGACCAAGGATTCCAGTTCTGACCTCATGGTTGGCAGCACTTGGAAATAACTGGTTCATGGCCATGGAGAATATGTAATTGTCATTGGGCTGCAATGGCTCTATCCTTCCAGTAATAAAAACAGTAAAAAGTACAGTCACATGAAATCCCTTGTTGATAGAAGCAAAAGAAAGCCTGTTATGCATCCAATAGCAACAGAATTAGCAACACAGCTGGCAGAATCCATCTCTCTTTCCCAGTTTAAACAAATTTTCTAAACAGCACAGAACTAGCACTTTCAAAAAAGCACTGAATGCATGATTAAAATACTTGTCTAGTGTTCTTTCAAAAGCACACTAAACCTGCGTTTACAAGAATCCTGTATAAATCCTGAGAGATGCTTTGGAAAACACCAGTCAGAAGACAGCTAAGTGATTTTTTTGCAACTCAAGACAAAATGCCATGAAAAGCAGTTGCCAGTGATGAGGTGGAATGTGGCCAGTAAGAGCTAGGCAGCTACCAAATCATTGGTGAAGCGTGCCAGATTATACACACAGCAAAATTTCTATTTGGAGGAGAGGGAAAATAGTACTTTAACAATGGAACACCAAAAGATACATTTAAGATGCCTCAGCTAAACTGGGGATGAAGCAAAGGCAATATCATGAAGGCATGGCAGAAAAAACAGCTGTTTTATTTTAATAGAAAATTTTTTTTATGGCTGTCCATATTATATAAAATAACCCTTGTAACTAACAATCGGTTATGGGGCATGCTCATACCATGGTTGGGGAAGTGAAGAAGAGCTCCATCTACCATCTCCAACTTCTTCCTCCATTCTAGCATCACCTGAGTTAAATAATTAAAAAAAAAGAAACAGATCAGAGTCATGGAGGGAATCACAAGCAGCACTTTTAGTTAGGGCTTTTCTCCTCTTACTTTACCCTAAACTGTAAATTATATGTAACGAATGCCTGTTTTTGTGCTATAATCAGAAGGCAGGGGGTTGAAGGATTGATCCCATCATTCTACTGTTTTATTATTTTAACTTTGTTCAATAAAGACCATAGAATTATAATGCTTAGAGCCCTGCTATCTGAGCAGTCTACTGCTATTGTGCAAATATAACAGATCACTGGCACAGTGGTTCAGAGTCCAGCTTTTTAGGGATACAACAGTAGAACGGCAGCAGGCAAAGCTAACCTGGTACCTGAGAAGATTATGTCCATATCAGTCTGAAATGGCAAAGAAGCATAACTTTGACAAAACTACTACTGGTTACTGGTGTTCAACAAAGGTGGGCGGGGGGGGGGGGAATAGTAACAGGTTTTTTGCAGTTTTCAGCTGCCATTGAATGATGGCTACTTAAAGGGAGAAAATACCGAAAATATTTTAACATCAGTGCAACTAAGAATGACTTAAGGCTATCTTATCTCACCGCTGGGGAAGAGATGAAGGCAACATCATAGGGACTGGCAGAAAAAGGATGTTGCCAGCGTATGTTTGTGCCATGATTAGGTGCCAGTGAGGAAAGGGCAGAAGTCTGTGAAATCACAGTGCCATCTTGTGGTAAAATATTAGATCAAACAAAATTCAAAGGAAATTTTTAACACACTGGTAGAGATTTGAGGGTCGGCCTTCAAAGCTCCCTTTTAACCTGAAAATTAGATGCATAGTATACAAATCATAACTGTAGTAAATCCCTAAACTAATTTTTAAAAACTTTATCCAAAAAACTAGGGAAATCTTCTGCCCTGTGATTTGGCCCATCCCTTATGTCCCTCACTGCAGCAACATATTATAGATGCTTAGTTTCCAAAAGTTGTCTACAGCTGCTTTAGCAGAATGATCCAGTTCATTCTGCCGTCACAAGCTGAATCATTGTTAAAAATATTTATATTTTAAAAGTTTCAGAACAAGCATGAGATGAACTATTTTATTTCAACCACAGAAAATATGTAATACTGAATTTCACAAGAATTCTTAAAATTAGCTTCTGGGAATCCACTCCTACACCACTTACCACCTGAATATTCACCAATGGCCATGTACAGGCAATCTTATTTTGGCTAGAAGCTACACTTTAAAAAAAAACTTTTTTAGCATACACAGTACTAACATGATTACATTGCTGGAGGTGGATGATTTTTCAGCTTTTTTGCCTTTGTTTTTATAGGAAATTGAGCTGTTATTTTTTAAGTTAATAGTTATATTAGGTGTATTAGCAACTGCTTTCCCATTTCTACAATAGTACTATATAATAGCAGGTATACAAAAACAAGACCTGTATCATGATTACAAGTTAATTTAATTAACCATGGTTGTCATACTTATCAAATTTATATTCCACCAAAATTGTAAATAGACTCCACTAACAAGAAAGCAGTAATATAAATATCCATGATAAAAACATACTGCATACAACTTACCACAGTATCTCGCACCAATTGTGCAAATAAGGTTTGAATATTGTACAATAAGGGGATTTATGTCCCTCCAGGTGCTGTGGAACTACCCTTTGAACTTTTGCAATCAGCATAGTCAGGTATGGTGGAGGTAGCCAGTGATATCCATATCGCTATTTTATCATTCTGCATCATGGTCCATTGTAATCCTGTATTCAAAGACATCACCTCTTACAAAGATCACAGTTTTAAAATATATTTTTCATTGAAACATTTTACTGATAGTTACAACAAACGGTGAATATGCAATAGGTCATGGATTAACAGATTAATATTTTGGAACTGTCTTGTACCCACACAAAACAAATATTGCTCAGATTAAGGTAAACACACATCCTGGGGTTTCCTTCGCATGGTGCATGATAAATAAAAAATCCTAAACCAAATCAAAAGGCAAGCTCTTGGCATAACTTCAGACTTTTTTCCTCTTGGTAGGAACACACAAACAACAAGAAGGTAAAACACATAAAATCCCTAAGCTGAGCCTCATATTCTTCCGGGCCTTTAAAAAAAACAAAAAACTTCCCAATCTAACCTACGGGACTATGATTTGTTGGTGGTCTCCCATTCAAATACTAATGAGACTTGACCCTGCTTAGTTTTTCCAAAGCAGCCAATGAACGCTAGACAAATGGGCTTATGGGGAGCGTGCGATGGATGTAATCCATGTAATCACTGACACTACAGGTGAAACTCGAAAAATTAGAATATCGTGCAAATGTTCATTTATGTCAGTATGACAACTCAAAAGGTAAAACCAATATATGAGATAGACACATTACATGCAAACCGAGATATGTCAAGCCTTACTTTGGTATAATTGTGATGATTATGGCGTACACCTTATGAAAACCCCAAATTCACAATCTCAGAAAATTAGAATATTACATGACATCAATAACACAAGGATTGGAAATAGAACAATATCGGACCTCTACAAAGTATAAGCATGCATATGTACTCAGTACTTGGTTTGGGCCCCTTTTGCAGCAATGACTGCCGCAATGCGGCATGGCATGGATGCTATCAGCCTGTGGCACTGCTGAGGTGTTATGGAAGACCAGGATGCTTCAATAGCGGCCTTCAGCTCCGCTGCATTGTTCGGTCTCATGTCCCTCATCTTTCTCTTGGCAATGCCCCATAGATTCTCTATGGGGTTCAGGTCAGGCGAGTTTGCTGGCCAATCAAGCACAGTAATCCCATGGTCATTGAACCAGGTTTTGGTACTTTTGGCAGTGTGGGCAGGTGCCAAGTCCTGCTGGAAAATGAAGTCAGCATCCCCATAAAGCTAGTCTGCGGAAGGAAGCATGAAGTGCTCCAAAATCTCCTGGTAGACGGCTGCGTTGACCCTGGACTTAATGAAGCACAGTGGACCAACACCAGCAGATGACATGGCTCCCCAAATCAACACAGACTGGAAACTTCACACTGGACTTCAAGCATCGTGCATTGTGTGCCTCTCCATTCTTCTTCCAGACTCTGGGTCTTGGTTCCCAAATGAGATGCAAAAGTTGCTCTCATCAGAAAAGAGGACTTTGGACCACTGGGCAACAGACCAGTTCTTTTTTTCTGTAGCCCAGGTAAGACGCTTCTGACGTTGTTTGTTGTTCAGGAGCGGCTTGACAAGAGGAATACGACATTTGAAGCCCATGTCCAGGATCCGTCTGTGTGTGGTGGCTCTTGATGCACTAACTCCAGCCTCAGTCCACTCCTTGTGAAAGTCCCCAGCACTTTTGAATGGCCTTTTCCTGACAATCCTCTCCAGGCTGCGGTCCTCCCTGCTGCTTGTGCACCTTTTTCTACCACACTTTTCCCTTCCACGTAACCTTCTATTGATGTGCTTTGATACAGCACTTTGGGAACATCCAACTTCTTTTGCAATTACCTTTTGGGGCTTTCCCTCCTTATGGAGGGTGTCAGTGATGGTTTTCTGCACAACTGTCAGGTCAGCAGTCTTTCCCATGCTTGTGATTCCTACTGAACCAGCCTGAGAGACCATTGAAAGGCTCAGGAACCCTTTGCAGGTGTTATGGATTCATTAGCTGATTAGAGTGGGACACTTTGAGCCTAGAATATTGAACCTTTTCACACTATTCTAATTTTCTGAGATTGTGAATTTGGGGTTTTCATAAGCTGTACGCCATAATCATCACACTTATACCAAAGTCAGGCTTGACATATCTCGCTTTGCATGTAATGCGTCTATCTCATATATTGGTTTCACCTTTTGAGTTGCCATACTGACATAAGTGAACATTTGCACGATATTCTAATTTTTTGAGTTTCACCTGTACAAGGACGACTTCTCAGGGGCGCGCTTTCAAAGGGCGACCTCAGGGGGAGCGCGACTTTCGCAACTTTCCCCTTTGCTTCCGGGACACCGTTGCCCCGCCCCCGTATCCCCGCGAGGATTTCCCCGCGGGGAGTGGGCGGGGCTTGCTCTGCTCCGCTTCCCCAGTCATGGCGGCGGCACCTGCTGCTGCTGCTGTTGCTGCGGGGAGGGAGAGGGCAGAGGGGGGAGGGGACGTCCCCTCCCCCCCGCTGCCGCCACCCCCCCGCGGCCAGAAAGCAGGTGAGTGAGAGAGCCGAGTGGCAGGCAAGGCGGCTGTTCGGCCGGCCGAGAGGGAGAGGGGAGACACCCGAGCTGCCGGGAGGGCGGGGGAGCGCAAGAGGAAGTGACGCCCAGGAAGCAGGCGACGGCCTCAGCTGGGGGGGTACGGCGGGTGTAGGTTGAAGGGTCGAGGACGAGGGTGGTGGAGCTGCTGGGCCCTCGGAGAAGCGAACGGGGGTGCAAGAGCTTTGAGCCACGAGCCTTACGGGGGTGCGAGCAACGGGGCTGAGGAGGGAGCCTACTTAGGAGAGCGCGGTGACTTCCTCTGGAGAAGGAGAGGACCGGGTCCCGCTCGGCGGTAGCTGCTGCTCCGACTTTCCGTTCCTCGCCCATATTTCCCACTCAGATACAGGGGCTTCTGGAGGCGAACCTGGACCCATAAAGGCCTGCAGCGCCCTGGGGTCGGGGCAGACGACACATACGTTAATCATAGAGGCGAAAGGCCGCCATTCCTATTTCAAATGAAAAGCAGCCCATTGTGAGGAAAGGTAAAGAATAACGATCCAGCCTCCTTTTCTTCATCCTACAACAGAGGTTGGAAGTAGCACGAGATAAGGATCCTGCTTTGTCTTCTTTCCACCTTTTTGTATCCTATCTCTTTGCTACCCTCCCCATACTGATGGAGAAGGAAAGGAGGAGGAACACAAATGAGTGAGACTTAGTGGGTACTCTGGCCACTTCTCAGCGGCAGGATTAGGGAATTTGGCCCTTCAGATATTGCTGAACTTCAACTCTGTAGCATTGCCCTGTTGGAAGTTGTAGCCCCATAACATCTGGAAGAGACAGGCACTCCATCCTTCCTTTATGCTTCATTGCCCAGGAGGGCAGCAAGTAGTTCAGAAAGTACTTCTGCCTCATCTCTGCTCTGATAGCCTTGGAAAGTTAGGAAAAAAAGCAGTAGAAGCTACTGCCCCCTTCTTATGCTTCCTGTCCTTTATTTTTCTTTCTTGACAGGAGGAAGGAGGGGTTGCTACTTCCCATTTGCTGTTTTATTGCCTTTCATCTCAATGGGCTGCTTGTTACTCTTCCTTGGAGGAAAAATGTTTAATTATTTTGCCCAAGTACATCCACAGCATCCTGGCATAATTTAACCCTTGGTCTTATATATTGTAGGATGGTCATTGGCAACCTAGAATGTACTGGAATTGCATAAAGTAAATATACATTCCACATTGTGAGGAACACTCAAAATGACTTGCATCCAAAACCACAATAAAATACAATAAAGCTGTCATAAGTCTGAAAATAAGCATTCATCACTATGGAGTAGAATGGAATTGAATTAGGTTGTGTGAAGAAGTCTTGACAGCACAATTAACAAAGTAGCTTTTTTTTTGAGTGAAAACTAACCTTGGAGGCCATTATACACTGGGTTCCTTTGTAGATCTAGAAATTGCTCATTTTTTACCTCATGGTGAAAATCGGAGTATATTGCAAAAAAAAAAACAACTGATTGTCCTAGCATCCGTTCACAGAAACCAGGCTTGGAACCTCCTAGAAATGTGTGGTGAGAGATTATAAATCCTCCTAAACTGTTAGAATTTCAAAGGAGATACCTAATAACAGTGAGTGGAATTTTAAATCTCAGTAAATGTACACAAACCCTGCAGACAGCTGAAGAACATAATAAAATCTGAGCTTTTTGCCATCTAAAGCTGCTCTTTGTTGTTTCATCTAATCCAGTGATTCATACAGTAGCTATCAGCAGCAGCTCCCCAAAGTACTTCCTAGCCTTGTGTGTCAAACTCATTTTAACTGGAGGTACCATAGACTGGTATAGATGGGAATATGTATGCGAAGTATTGCTTATTCCAGTGAACTGTGCCCTATCTTGACAGGTGATCTGTAGCATTACATTGGTCTTAGAGGATGAAGAATTATAAGCCCAAAATTGAAAATCTTTACACCACTTCAATAGATTTTAAGCCAGAATTTGAACCTCTCATTATGAGAGGGTGACATTTAAAATCTGACTTAGATTGTTTAAAGCTTGTAAATTGGCATGCATTTTTATTCACACCATAACAATATTCACAATGACACTTAACATGGTTTTCCTGAAATAGTATTAAAAACAATTTAATGAAATTAGAAGCAAGGTTATGCATTATTGTTACTATAATAAAGTTTATATTTATCCATCTCTTCTTTCTTAAGCTGAACTCCTTATTCCTAAAGTGGAGCATGAAGATAATCTAGGCTGTACTCTTAGATATTTATCTGGGAATAGGTTTCTTTGCATTCTGTGGGTGTTTTGATTATGATTATTTGTTTTTAAACAGTTCTCTTATGAATTACTAGTAAGATTGAGCACACCTCTGAAATGATTCACAAGTGCTTTGTACAGGGAATTTATATTCATTAAAGTGGCCCATCTTTTTTCAGACTTCCATGTGAAATTGAAAACAGTCATATCTGTTTTAAGAGTCACCTTAACTTGAAGGAATCAACTCCTTAAAGTAGCTGCAACTTTTATTTTGGCTCATGCAGAAAGTTGAAAAAAGATTATTTAATGAAAAGGAGTGAAGTGCAATGCTCATGTGAGGTTCAAAGCACTTCTGAATTATCTTTAAAGTGTGCACTGTTTTAGAAACTAACTGCACAAAATAAGTGAGCAGTTTTAAATAAGTCCAAGCATTTGTGTTCATCTAGGTAGGTTTGTCTTTTTTTCCTTTAGACCATATATGTATATACACATGCCAGATCATAAACTGGTTTTAGAATTTGTTTCAGTTTTGATAGTGGCTTTCTGCAGGAATTGCTGGCTACTATTCAGGAAACAAAAGTCTTAATATTTTCCTGGTAATTGGAAACTAGTTTTGAGCTTATGACCTTCTTATACAGAGAGGAGAAAGTCCTATACATTTGACTTTGGATTTGCTATCCTTACAGCAAATAATATGGACATATTTGAAAATATGAATCTAGAAATATTTATAAACTTCTGTGTAGAACTATATAAAATCTTGTTAGTAGCTACTTTACCCTTAGGCATAATTATCCCAGCTTCCTCATTTTGAAGAACTAGAGTGGTGATAATTTCTAACATCTTATGTTATAAAGAACTGTATTAATTTATGATATAAAAATACTGAAAAATATTATTTTAGTTCAGAAGAAAGTTATATTTGAGATAATAGTATGAGTGATAGTTCAGTTCACTTTATATTCTCTTATACTTATATACGCTATCAGTATCTATAATTAAGTTAGATGTTAAGGAGAGAGCATAGTGGGGCTAAGAAGACAAATTTGCCTTATATGCATAGTGAATTCATGGTAGAGGTAAAACATGAATTAGGATTTCCCAGCTTTGGAATAAGCAGCCTTTTGAATTTCAATTCTCATCAGCCCCAGCCAGCATTGGCAATGGCAAGAGATTATAGTAGTAATCCAAATTGCATGCATGGTGTTAAGCTTTCTACATCTTTCCTAGCTAATTGTTTGTAGTTACCAGAGTACAGAAATTGTTTATTTTTATTATGATGCTAATAGTCTGTACTATCTGGCCCAAGTAGTAAGCATAAGAAAAATAAGCACCATATATCTCTGATCAGCTCCCATGTGGAACTTTATGTACTCTTAGATTGGGAGGCCCAGCTATTTTAGTCTGCTAGCATTTGTGCTATGCTTGTGACTGTGTCACTGAATCAGAGAAAAAGAACCTTTTTTTCTGTTCAAAATCATTATAAATTGGAAGTGATAAAAGTTTGAAGACTTGCTTTAGGAAGCTTAAAAAATAGACAATACCTAATTTAGTGCACAATCACTTTGGAGAGGGTGTTGCATTAATCTGCTACAACCATAAAAATAGCAAAGTTTTCTGGCATTATAAAAACACTTTTTCTGGTACTATAAGCCATGTGGTACAGTATTTACGATGCACCAAGACAATTGCTTTCCCCAAACCTTAACATTTATGAAAACCAAAACCAATATAATACAAAAGCAGTCTAAAAACCAAGACATAAATGTAAATTGAAAACCTGTATATCACATAGCTGATTTACTGAATGTGCAGTAGATTGCTTCACTGATTCTTTGTTTTGATTATAGTGAATAAAATAAAATGAATGAATGAATAAAATATCTTGAGCAGATTGATAATCTATCAATGCCCCCATATGATCTTTATTTAAACTCTCAAATTTTGTTCTCTAAACTTCTGGTGATTATGTGCCATCAAGTTGGTGGCAGCTCTCAGCAACCACACAGATAGATTTTCTCTGAGATGGTCTGTCCCCAATCTAGTCCTTCAGGTCTTCCAACAGTGCACCCATCATTGCTGTAATTGAGATCATCCACCTTGCTGCTGGTTGTCCTCTTTCTCCTTCCACCTTTCCCAGCATTATAGACTTCTCCAGAAAGTTAGGTCTTCACATATCTTGTCCAAAATATAATTTGAGTCTAGTCATTTGTGCCTTAAGTGAGAACTCTGGATTGTTCTACAATCCATTTGTCTTCTTGTCTTCTAAGGTTTTACAAATTATATTTATTGAACACCTGGGTATAAGATTGAGTCTGAATTTGCATAGATTGCTTCTTGTGCTATTGTTGCTTACCTATACACTAATTGTTTGTAGCAATTACTCATTCACTACTACCTGTATTATTTAGTGTTTTGCAATATAATAAAATATTTCTTTTTAAGGTAGTTTCCCTTCCCCAGTTGCAGTTTCATTGAAACTTGTGCCAATCAACTTTTTTCCCCTTGCACTAACTGCTACAGAAATAGAATAGTTTTTATTGGGAGCATGATTGGAGAGGGAACATTTCCTACTCAAAGCCTTGTGGTGAACTTCTATTTTGAGAACTTATCTACATATATCAGATATTCCATATCTTGCTAAGTAATGAAGTAAGATATTTTTTACTATCTAAATCTAAATTTAATTTCAGTTCTGCATTACAGTTATATCTTACGAAAAGCACCAGAGACTTTCAGTCCTTTTTTTCAGTAAAATATGTCTTTTTTTCTTGCATATACAGTGTGATCTTCATTCCCATAAATTACTTTGCTTCTGTTGCCAACATGGAATTAACATTAAATTGAAATATACACCTCATGAGTTTGAAGCATGCAATACTGCATTCCACAAATCTGTCCTGAAAATAAGTACACTGTGGATGCTTCCAGTATATTTTCCTATGTGACAGTGAACACAATGTATATATACTGTTTTATGTCACATAGGAAATATTTGGACATGCAGTACATCCAATGAATAACACTCTTTAAATGCTTTATGTCCAGAAATAATAACTTTTCTTCATCTGACTATGGTTAGAAAAATATGCAATGTGAATCTTTAAAAAATATGAAATAGTATGAGTGTTTGGATTGTGATTGCAATGTATGGTGAGGCTAGTTATCATTTTCAAAAGGCAACGATAATCCCAAGAAACCATTTTGTTGTGGGAACAGCATTAATCCCTTTCCTATACCCTGTATTCTAGTGCTGATCTTTCTCCCTCTCCCTCCCTCCCTCCCTCCCTCCCTCCCTCTCTCTCTCTCTCTCTCTCTCTCTCTCACAGACAGACAGACAGAGTTTTAAAAAGTTAATTTTATGAAACTGTTATAGAATCCAAATTAAAGAAGTATGCAATAACTTCCTGCAGTATTGGAAATATTAATAAATTATTTATAAAGGTGTTCCTGGTCTTGCAGACAACTGTAAAATGAATGGAAACACAAGTGAAGGAAAAGTATCTGACAGGACATGAAAGATTGCCCCTGAATGTTTTGGTACATACAGTTAGATTCTAGAAGAAATCAAAAGTCATGAATCTCTTGATTTGACCTCATTCTCTCCCCACCCCCCATGCAAATGTTTATCATAAAGTTGTTGTAGTTTTGCATTAGGTTCTGAGAAAGTTGAAAATAGTGATGCCAATCTGCTGCTGACCTTATCCAAAATCTAGCAGAATGTGAGTCTGGGTTTCATAAGTTAAGGACTTCAACTTGCAGCTATTCCATCCATAGCTAGTGGGACTGTGGGAGTTATTAAAAAAAATTAAAGAGCAACAGCTTGATAACTGGCTACAAGATGAACTGAATTTTATGAACTCTGTCACAAATATAAGAAAGTTTGGAAGAAAATATATGTAAGATCTTTTAACATGGCAAAATCCCTCTAAGATTATATATCAGTTTTATACAGTGAATGTTATAAATGTGTCTATTGCATATTTGGCAGGAGTGGGCAGCATTTGCCATCTGGGGGTACGCATATGCCTTTTTCATCATTTTCAACCTCTGAAGCAGACAGGGCAGGGATATGCGACTATTGAATTAGGAAAGTTATAGTAAATAGAAATGTTAAGCCTTCCAGAAGCTTAACATCCTCTTTTATTGCTTATCTTAAAGAAAGATAGATGAAAAACCAGATCCCTTCCTCATCACCGTTTTACTGCTGGCCTTAAAGTATGATCCTGGAGCTTACATGCAGTACACAAATTGCCACCAATGATGTATGGAGAAATTCTAATGCAGAGATCTCCAACATTGTGCCCCTGGGAATCAGGGTTCCTACAGACATCTTCCTTGGCACCCACCCAGCCCCCTGCTATTTTCCATATTTAAAACATTCCTTTTAAGCGAAAGTTTAAAAGGGAATTCTGCAAAAGAAATCCACCACCTTATTTCCAAGAATGTTATTTTCTAAGAACATTTTGAGGCTTATTGTTAATCCAAATGCATTTTTTTTGGATTAACAATAAACCTCAATATGTTCTTAAAAAATAAAATGCTGGGTGGGTATAATTCAGTGCTTTGCTTTACATGTATCCACCTGCTCCCCAAAAGAGTAAAATCAGTGGAGAGTTGATACCTTGCATAACTATGTCATGGCAGGAAGCAACCTCAGAGCTGTGTTTTATGCACTGTGGGAGAAATTTGGGGATTGGACTGGCCTTCCCATAGTAGTCATTTTATTTGCACTGTGGGTAGCCTTCCCATCCCAATCCCAAAAAACTGGCCAGTATATAAGCATAAAAACAGAATCATAAAACAAAAATACAGGTGAAACTCAAAAAATTAGAATATCGTGCAAATGTTCATTTATGTCAGTATGGCAACTCAAAAGGTGAAACCAATATATGAGATAGACGCATTACATGCAAAGCGAGATATGTCAAGCCTGACTTTGGTATAAGTGTGATGATTATGGCGTACAGCTTATGAAAACCCCAAATTCACAATCTCAGAAAATTAGAATAGTGTGAAAAGGTTCAATATTCTAGGCTCAAAGTGTCCCACTCTAATCAGCTAATGAATCCATAACACCTGCAAAGGGTTCCTGAGCCTTTCAATGATCTCTCAGGCTGGTTCAGTAGGAATCACAAGCATGGGAAAGACTGCTGACCTGACAGTTGTGCAGAAAACCATCACTGACACCCTCCATAAGGAGGGAAAGCCCCAAAAGGTAATTGCAAAAGAAGTTGGATGTTCCCAAAGTGCTGTATCAAAGCACATCAATAGAAGGTTATGTGGAAGGGAAAAGTGTGGTAGAAAAAGGTGCACAAGCAGCAGGGAGGACCGCAGCCTGGAGAGGATTGTCAGGAAAAGGCCATTCAAAAGTGTTGGGGACTTTCACGAGGAGTGGACTGAGGCTGGAGTTAGTGCATCAAGAGCCACCACACACAGACGGATCCTGGACATGGGCTTCAAATGTCATATTCCTCTTGTCAAGCCGCTCCTGAACAACAAACAACGTCAGAAGCGTCTTACCTGGGCTACAGAAAAAAAGAACTGGTCTGTTGCCCAGTGGTCCAAAGTCCTCTTTTCTGATGAGAGCAACTTTTGCATCTCATTTGGGAACCAAGGACCCAGAGTCTGGAGGAAGAATGGAGAGGCACACAATGCACGATGCTTGAAGTCCAGTGTGAAGTTTCCACAGTCTGTGTTGATCTGGGGAGCCATGTCATCTGCTGGTGTTGGTCCACTGTGCTTCATTAAGTCCAGGGTCAACGCAGCCGTCTACCAGGAGATTTTGGAGCACTTCATGCTTCCTTCCGCAGACGAGCTTTATGGGGATGCTGACTTCATTTTCCAGCAGGACTTGGCACCTGCCCACACTGCCAAAAGTACCAAAACCTGGTTCAATGACTATGGGATTACTGTGCTTGATTGGCCAGCAAACTCGCCTGACCTGAACCCCATAGAGAATCTATGGGGCGTTGCCAAGAGAAAGATGAGGGACATGAGACCGAACAATGCAGCGGAGCTGAAGGCCGCTATTGAAGCATCCTGGTCTTCCATAACACCTCAGCAGTGCCACAGGCTGATAGCATCCATGCCATGCCGCATTGCGGCAGTCATTGCTGCAAAAGGGGCCCAAACCAAGTACTGAGTACATATGCATGCTTATACTTTGCAGAGGTCCGATATTGTTCTATTTCCAATCCTTGTGTTATTGATGTCATGTAATATTCTAATTTTCTGAGATTGTGAATTTGGGGTTTTCATAAGCTGTACGCCATAATCATCACAATTATACCAAAGTAAGGCTTGACATATCTCGGTTTGCATGTAATGTGTCTATCTCATATATTGGTTTCACCTTTTGAGTTGCCATACTGACATAAATGAACATTTGCACGATATTCTAATTTTTCGAGTTTCATCTGTACAACTTTCCAAGTAAAATTCTATAATAAGTGCCACTGTGCAATCACTGAAGCTGCAATTATGCTGAAATAGAACAGCTTTAAGTTATTTCCATAAAGTTGAGACTAGGGGCTGCAAGGACAGGACCGCCAGGGAAAAGAGTATTCTAAAGAGAAAGTGCTACTACAGAGAAAGCGTATTTCTTTTCATTCCCTTAACACATGCTTAAAATACCAAATGTGCCCACCGGCCTTAAAAGGTTATGGTTGTGGCTATAAGGTTCCTAGGCAGGGTACATACCTGTTAGTACTGTCTAAGAAATAAGAAATAGTCTTTACCTTAAAGTGAATGTGGCTAAGCAAAACTAAATGAAATAAATGTTGACTACAAACAGAATCAAAGGAAAGCATCATAGCAGAAAATAGTCTGCTTTTAACTGCTGAGAAAAGAGCAACAGGCATTCTTGATTGTAGTGTGTTTCCAGCCCATGCTAAAGATGAAATCATCCAGCAAACAGAAAATACATCATGCGGGTGTGATGGGAGGGAGGGAGGATTAAATTAGGCCTTCTAGTGAGGGCTTCCTTCACAAGATTGAATGACAGGTTTTTGATGTTGATGACTTGTAATTGTTACTGATAAATTTTAATTTACTGCATTGTGATATTGCATTGGTATTACTGTTGCTCTTACATACACCAACAGTCTTTTTAGACTGAAGCACAATACATTTTATAAATAAATAATAAATAAATCTATTACTTAGCCCAGAAGCACCACTTGAGCATTTCCACCACCACACCTGAATCACACGGAAAAGAGAGATTGAACTTGATGTAATCAGCAGTAATATATGCGTGAGCATAGCAAACATTCCTCCACTGATTTTCATACCCATTGTTCTGTTCTTATTATGGGGTTAAAATATAACTCAAATCTCTGTTTGCTATAGCAAATGAAAGCAAGGTAATATACGGCAAAGATGGTTGTTGGTCTGAAATATCCTGTTTGTACCATTAACTACCGAAAAAACAATTTGAGATCCAGGAACTTAAATTCAACTCAATTTTGTTGAACTGTAGAACTGGGTGATAGTAAAGCCAATGCAGTCTTATTGTTAGAATTTTGGACTAGGCCCAGGGAGAACCATATTCAAACTACCATGTTTATGAAGCCCAAAGTGACATTGGGTCAGTCACTTTCCTGCAGCCTAGCCTAACTTACAGGGTTGCTCGACTGAGAGAAAAATAAAAGGTGTTTCCATAAATGCTACTTTGAGCTCTTTGGAAGAAAGTTGGGATTTAAAAAATTACAAATAAATAAAACTTTCCAACAGAAAATTCAGAAAGGAATTCTAGTTTGTTCCTTTCTCATAGTGTCATACTGGATCAGTGAAAAGATCCTTCCTGTTTAGAAGAAGTGCTGAATACTGTGTGTTTGAAAACTTTTAAACCTATTGCTTTACCCAGGCTTTTAGCTGAATCTGTGTCTCTGTGTCATTTGTTGCTACTGCAGTTCTAGTTATCATAATATTAAGAGGCTGTGTTATATTATTTTAATCCTATTATTATTCCTGATTTGGATAAATTGGTTGGAGTCAAGTGGCATCCAAATTGAAATACTATAATGATGATGAAAAGTTGGTAATAACATTTATAAAGATTAAAACAGAAAGCTAGTAAGTCACAATGCCTTTCTAGAATGTTTTGCTTTTAAAAAGAGGTTCAGATTGCAATAATACTGCTTATAAAAATGTATTGACTGAGGTGTTGAGTGAGCATAGTGATAGGATTGTATTTCTTAGAAGCTAGCATTTATGAGGACTTGCCAGCAGGGTAGATTGATTTAAATCAAGGAGATTTAGGTTACAGTCCTATCATCCCTACAAAGTTCAGGGGAGAATTCAATCTTATCCAACAATAGTTTGATCTTTCTGTCTGTTTCAACAGTTTTCTCTATACTTAATGCTTGTGTCTAATCTAGATTCAGTTTTCAGCCTTGTCTTTCTCAATTTTGCTCCAGGTACTTATTCAGAAGTTCTGGAGTGTTTGTGGGATTAATATATGGAAAACAGAAGTAGAACCATAGTATACGCTATCCACATATTGGTATGCAATACAAACAGCCCTTTCATGTAAATGTTAATATGGAATGTAAACATTTCATGTAAATGTTAATATGAAATACAACAGAACAAAACCGTTATGTTTTTGCAGAACAAAAACAAGTCAACCAGTAGCATTTTCTGAACCAAACCTGCTAGATAGAGAAACACTGTGTGACTTTGTCCCTAAATACAACCCAGCTATCCAAATTGGGATTTAGTGCTAAAAATTATTCACGTTTTTTGTTTGTTTGTTTGTTTGGAGCTCAAGTGAAATCAGCCATTCAAACAAACTACGATTTGACCAAACAAATAACTTGAGGTAAGAGACTTTTCTTCATGACCTTTTTAAACATACAAAACTAACGCATCTTGTAGACCAAATAATACACTTTAAGAAAATATAAATAGAGACTTCAACGTACACATTTCTATGAAATGCAGGTTCTTTTTAAACCAGATTATCCTTAAAAGCTGCCAAATAAAAATTCCGTCTATTTATAAATATTAGCATTTATCCACTCTGCAATCCACTGTGGCTGTTCCCAAATCACACATTGTATTTGTGAGTTGGCCTTGACTTGTGTGTAACATTGTAGTGTAAAACTTTTGATGACATGGTATCTTTGAAATGGATTTTACAAAGTGTAATATCTTGCACAGTATTATGAGGTACATGAAAAAACAACTGTTATGTGAGGTAAACAAGAAACTTGCCAGAAAAAATACACAAGGAGCAATATGCAAGGAAGTTGTTTTATAAAATACATGTATCACTAATCTTTTCTTAATTAAAAAAAATGAATTGACAGAGTAGTCATGTCTGTCCCCAAAAGTGATCACTTCATGGTCCCATTACAGAGGAATATAGAATATATTGTCCTACTGGAGACCAGTTAACATGTTAATCTTATTTTCTGTCCCTTATACTTATTATCAATAGCAATACAGTCCTCGAACTCTTCTTCCTGTAGTGTATTTTAACATGTTCTAAGCACTCAGTATTTTATACTTGTGTGTGCAGAGGATCCTTCACATTGGATAAATCAGCAAGATATCTGCACAATAACATATATTTACATTATTAGCAGAGCATCTAACTGAAATATATATTTTATATTAAAATGTTGGGTTCCACATAACATCCACTCACACTTATTATTTGAATTACTTTAAATGAAATGAATATTAAAAAAAACTTTAATGAATGTGCTTAAGCAGAAAGCTGTAAAATAATCATGATGACACATATTAGACACATATCTAATATCTTGGCTTATCACCAGTATGGTTGTGGTTGTTTGAAGTGACGTGAAATACTTTGCATCTCAAAGTATTGGAGCATCCAAAGCATTGAATTAGAAAACACGCCAGTCAAACATTTAAGATTTGTTGAAAAGTTTTTCAGTACTTATTAAATACTACATACATTTTTCTGAATGTAACAAAGGAAACTATATTAATAATATTTCAGTTTATCATTATCTAATCCCAGTTGAAAGCTTATATATTCTCTGGCAAATGTTGGCCAAAGATGTATATATTCTGAAATACAGATGTGAAAATATACTTCCACTTGCTTTAAAATAGCACAGTCCGTCATAGTATTTACCTATTGGTCTTAACATTACAATAATCTTCCAATACTTTATCTTGCAAGTCTTAAAACATCCACTGCATGTTGTCCATAATGACATCTCTGTCTGGCTGTGTTTGTTTTGTGCCATGCTCATGCAGTATTTAAAATACAATTTAGCAACATCAGGGCTTGCAGCATTGGGAACCACAAGCATAAAAAGGAGGGAGGACAGAGCAAGCAAGCTCTGTTAAACAGTCCTTTGGAATCAGCAACTTAAGCAATCTATCACCTGCCCAGATGCTCACAGTCTGCTAAGTAGTAGCCAGTTATATATGGGGCTCAGTTCCAATGTTAGAGACAAACACCAAGATTCTATGTGCGCTCAGCATAACTGGGGACAGAAAAACCTTTTCCACCCCTTTCTGGTTAGCTTGTCTAAATATTGCCCACACTTGGAGTATAATCAAAATATAATATCTGCAGTCCAAGTCTTTAATACCCCATCCATCTACTCATCCTGCAAGATATTCCTTTTAAGGACTTCTTGCATTATGCTAAAAAAAATAATAATAATTGGGGGAGGAGGTGTAAAACAGAATGTAACATTGGATTTCCCCCATTGCGGTTCTCTGGGTAGTCCCAAGAGGGATCCTAAAGCCATGAGTTAGTATCCTGACATCACAGGATGTTGCCCTATGGAATAATGGGTTCATGGAAATTTCTCTATGGAATAATGGATTCAGAATATCTCTATTTGAATGAATATATTCATTCCTTCATTCATTCAAATAGAGAAATACCAGTGGTATTTTGAATTAAATAAATTTTATGCAGTGATGGGTTTAAAAGTTAACCTCAAGAAATTGAAACAGCCTTTTCTCTAAGATCCTGATGGCCCTGACCCTATTGGCTCTTTCCTCGGGCATTAGGGCCAGAGCATTACTGGAGCCCAACACAAATTGGTTTAATAAATAAATAATAAATAAGCATGTGAGTTGTTTTGAGGCTCCTTGGGTGTAATGTTATGATTATTCCTACTTGTATCCTGTATTGTTTTATATTGGTTTTTTTTTTTATTAGCATGTTTTTTATGTATTATTTGTTAGCCACCCACCCAGTTACTTGTTTAAGATGAGCAGTCATATAAGTCTTCTAAATAAATATCATATGCTGCTTTAATGAATAGCAGAGAGATGCTGTGCTCACACAAGTTCCCAAACACTAATTCTGAATCATTTTTGAAGCATATACCAACTGTTAGTGCATACTGTGAGGCTTCTATGTAGCAGGCTAGACTGAAACTAATTAAACAGGCACACAAGAATATAAAAATGTCTGATCAGAAGTTTCATTGTAGAAAAGAAAAGAAGCCATTGCAGAACTGTTCCAGCATCTGCTGTGTATCAGAAGGAAGTCTTATTTATTTCTTGCATCTCTTTCTCCCACCCACTCTGCTTAAAAGACTAGGAGCAAATCTCTCTGGGGCAGAAGATAAGTTTCCATCTCTTCATTGTTTTAGTACCAAAAACTAGAATTAGATAAGCTGGGTAGAACTTTAAAAATGTAATGGGAGTTTGGCATGCCAAGTTTGAAACATGATGCCTTTCAACTAAGACAATTAATATGATTAGGAACTCAGATAATGGTCTCTGGGTACAAATTGAGTTAGTGTTAGACAATACCATTCCTTCCTGATGGACTAACAAATACAAATCCATATTTAATCCATATTTAAATCTCTCTTCAGAGATTTAGTAGAAACA
The DNA here is from genome assembly GCA_030867105.1 of Liasis olivaceus. Classification (NCBI taxonomy): domain Eukaryota; kingdom Metazoa; phylum Chordata; class Lepidosauria; order Squamata; family Pythonidae; genus Liasis; species Liasis olivaceus. The sequence goes on from CM061351.1 coordinate 67,837,928, forward strand.
TGACCATTCACTTCATGGATGAGGATAAATTTGTTCAATACAAAGAATGAGAAGATCAGAGAATTTTAGCGTATTAGAGATCTAACCAAAAATGTTAGTCTGACTTTTTGGAAGTGGAATGGACACAAGTACTAATCTGTTTTCAGATGTTAAGTAAAATTATAAAATAGATAGGTTGTATCAGTCAAGACCATTCACAAAATCTGATGGAGCACACACACTTAAGAGCCAGGGAATCTCATCAATGTTAATGGTGACTTCATTTTTATTAATTGCTGGGTTTGTTATTACAAAGCCCTGTAAAACCAGTGTACTGTGCATCTTAAGCAGCTTAGTGATATTTGAAAGTGTAGGAAATTGTTTACTGAAAAATTATGCAATTACAAGGAACTTTGAAAATTTCTATACTGAAGAACAACTTCAATAATATTTGGTTACTATTTATTAGCTACATTAATAATATTTTTCTAAGAGATCACCCTTGTCTTTGTATGTGTTGTTTTGGAATAGAAATATTGAATATGAATTCTTAAAATGTTTGTATCTCTCTTCAAGATTCTCCTCCCTCTTCATGATGCATTCACTCCCAATTAATATACATACTAATTGCAGATACTTGTTTGTACAGTACATGCTATATATGTAACACACTGTTTGTTTGGGGATAAGTAATGGTACGCAGAGCACAGAAAAGAAATCAGAATTAGTAAGCCAAAGAAATTAAAGGCAGGAAATAAGAGAAAAGCTAAAATATAGCTAAATTTCGTTTTTGCTCAGCTGTAAACCATAGCTAAGATTATCTTCATTGAATTGATTGCATATGTTGTTACATACTGTTTTTGTACCACTGGAATAAAATCTGCCTATCTATCATCTAGTTTACATCAATAGCATTCATTATATTTCTCTTACCTATTCTTGTTGCAAGCCACCCTTGATTCCACCACATCCATCCACTGTTTCATATACATTCTGTTCTGTTCTTTAAACTTCCCACTTCTCTGTTCTTAGGATCTCATCAACTCCAACTAACCACAGCTTTTTAGTCTTCCTCTTTCTCTCAACCCATTCACTCTTCCATCATATGTTTGTTTTGCAATTGGTCCTAATTTATTCTCTCTAAAAACCATCTCAACTTCTTTTGTACTGGCCACACACTTTTGTATTACACTCATTCTTGACCTTGTTTGTTTGTTTGCTTATTTATTATTAAATTTGTATGCCGCCCATCTCCCCCCAACGGGTGACTCTGGGCCGCTCACAGTTAAAATCAAAAACCCCATCAACAATTAAAAATACCCCATAAATAATTAAAATAAATTAATCCATTAAAAATCAAGTATAAAAAACAAACCTTGTACATAAATACTAAAAACATTCAAGATGATGGCGGGGGGGGCACAGTCAATCATCCCACAAGCCACCTCCACTGGTGCAAGCCCCCATCTGGCCCCCAGGCCTTCTGGCACAGCCAGGATTTCACCCCTTTCCTGAAGGCCATGAGGCTTATGTCTTCCTCTTTTACCACATGTACTTCTGAAGTACCCCACTCACACAACATTAAACTTTTATATTTCTTTCAATGTACCCTACTCTCACTTTGGCAAAGTGGGCAGAAACTCTCTTACACAAACCTGTATTTAATTCTTTTGGCAAACGTTCATTCCTCAAAGTTGGCCACATACTGCCTAACTACTTTTCTGCAAGCATTTGCACAATTTAAAATTTCTCCATCCATTTTCCCATTTATAGTAAACATCTCGCCAAATACATAAATGTACTTACTTGTTCTAATTCTTCATCATTTATTTACAACTTGCAGTTTATTCCTTTTTGTCTGTCAAACAGTACTATCTTGGTCTTTGATAAATTGATTTTCAAATTCATACTTCTCTTTGCATCTTACAATCTATTTAATACGTAATGCAAATCATTTGGATTCTTCACCAGCAACACAGCATCATCTATATATAGAAGTACAAGTACAGTACATTTACACACTCCAAACAACACAACCCTAATGTCATGCAAGCATTCATTTACAGATGCACTATTAATATAGTAAACAACCAAGAGAACCTCACAGTCCTTGTCTTATGCCCTGCTCTGTGTTGAATCATTTGCTAAACATTCCAATCTCACACATGCTTTACTTCCATCATACCCCATTCTTAATACATTTGGCAACCAAACTTCAATTCCATATTCATACAGAACACTCCTTGTGTCAATCCTATTCATTATATCACACACTTTTTCTAAATCAACATTCAACTAAAGTAATCTTAGTCATATATTTTGTATACCTCCTGCCCAGCATTAAATTCCATTGCATTTTACAAAATGTACTAATTGTCACTTCTTTTAAGGTATGAATTTTTCCAAATACCTGCCCAAGCACACTGATTCCCCTGTAGTTTTAGCATTTGTTCTTGCTGTCTTTCCATTTGTACAGTATAAGGGAACTATAACATCATTAACATCATTCTTCAGTCAGTGGGCATAGATGCAATCTGCACATGTGTTGAACAAGTCGCACTGCCATTTTATAAGCAAGCCATATCTTAACCTTTTTTCCAGCTATATCATCACACTTGCAGTTTCACCACTTTTCCACATTCTTAGAGCATTACTGACTTCCTTTGTTCAGCTTCAGCTGGTACACCAGTTGTGCTCTTTTTCAGAGTAGGTGACCTTAATGACAATCGCTCAAGCCTTCATTACCTTGAAACTAGATTACTGCAGTGTGCTTCAGGGGACTGGCCTTGAAGATTACCTAAAAACTGCAGATGGTACAGAATGAAGCTGCCTGCATGCTGGCAAATGCAGCTCGAATACTGGAGGCACTTAACTGGTTACTAGTAGGTTTCTAAGTGCACTAAAAATGCTGAAATGACCTATAAAATCATAAATGGCTTGGTTCCGTGCTACTTTTGGGTTCATCTTTTCCAAACAAAATCTGCCCATCTGGTCTGAACTATTGAGGGGATGTTCCAAGTTCCTCTCTCTTGGAAGTTAAGGAGGTGGAAGCCGAGAGGTAGAGGGGTTTGGTAGTGGCCGCACACCATTGGAATAATCTAAACCCAGAGGTAGGGCATTTGCATGTGGGGGTCAAAGCAGTTGGATGGTGGTTGCGACTATGCAATCAAAGCCCTGCCCTTGTTTAACATGTGTCAGTGCATATTAAAAGGAGGCGGGCCTTCAGTCACAACCACGATCTTGACTACTTAACCGCCCCCCTCAATCCCACAGATGCCCCTGCCCAAAAAGTTCCAGATGTCTTCTACACTGTTAACATTCAGGAAAGCCACAAAGACTGGTCTTTCGGTGAGCAATTAAAGATTGACTAATTCCCAGTATGCAGTTTTAATGTTTTCTTGATGTTTTAAATTATAAGGTGGTATTTATTGTTGGGTGTTCTATTTTATACGAATTTCCCAGAGTTAGTTATATGGGTGGGATATAAAATAAGCACATAACATTTCATTTTACACATAATAAACACATAACATTTCATTTTACACACACATGCACACACACACACCCCTTGCATATTCTCTAGGATCTCAAGAAACTTTGAGCTAGGTTAGCCTGAGAGGAGGTAATTGGCCCAAATATACCACGTGAGCTTCAGGGCTAAGTGAACACTTGAATTTTGGTCTTCCTGGTCTTAAACCCACACATTATTTTGAACAATTTTAAAACACCAGCATGGCATAGTCTTAACCTACCTCACAAGGCTGTTGTGGGGATAAAATGAAGGATGCAAGCTCCCTTGATCTCTTGAAGAAAAGGTAGGAATAATAGCAGCAACAACAACAATTTCCAGGTTGTATTGTCATTAAAGTTCACTTGCAGATCGCTCTGTGCAAGAGGTTTATTAATGTGAAATGTGTTTCATAATCTGAAAACATTTCTATCTACCCAGACTTTCTGTTGCAGATTTAGAAAGCTGGGTATTTTAAAGAAAAACCAAAAAGAGGAAAAGGGAGGAACTAAACATTTCATTCACAACTGCCACACCATTAAGATATACCTTCCAAAAAAATTCAGTTTTATAAAATGGGTTGTTAATCTCTTATTAATGAGCAATATATTATTATGGAGGCAATAGCTTGCTGACCAGTCTTCAAATCTACTGTCATACTTTTGATCCAGGTGTTTTAATTTAATTTTGTACTTTGATAGCAGTTACTGTATTTGTATTTTGATGGGGTTGTACAAGTCCTTTAAAGGAGGTTCTTTGCAGCGTGTGAGAGCATGCATGAAGCATCTCTCTTCAACAGGTGAAAACAGAGGAATGATAGGAGATGGTAAGAAAAGTTAAGGTAAAAAGGGCCGTGCTTTTCAGTTGCTTTCACAAGCTGTCAGTGCTTAGCAGTTACATTTTCCAGTGGAGCATGCCCAGGACAGATTGTCTCTGCAGAGTATTCTGGGCTCACCACTGTCACATGTGTAGAGCAATTAATACTAAATGTACTTTGGGAGAAATTAAAAATGCTGAAGTGACCTATGCAAAATAACGCAAGGTGCTTGGGGCAGAACATAATTATTTTTTACAAGGAGAGGCACCAAGCAAATGTATATGTGGAATCACAGATTTGGGTTTGATCCCCAGAACTGGGGCATGATCAGAAATTCCTCTATGGGAGAAAGAGATGTTAAGAATTAATTTATGAGAGGCTAGAAAAAATGACAAATTGTAGAGTATGCTTTAAATCTCCCAGATAAAATGTGTTTTTCTAGCAGCCTATGGTAAATTCTTCAACACAGCCCACTTAGCATTTATTCAGTGGGGCCTCATGCTGCTGAGGTAGGCTGATGCCAGATCAAGTGCTTGCCATGGGACGCAAGAAACATGAAATCTCACCAGGTGAACCCACTGCATGACCATCCCTTCCTATGGTCCTGTCTTAGCCTCCACTTGTACATAGCTCCTCTTTTTTGCCCTTTTTTGTCCTTTTCAGGTTCGGTTAGATGAACTGCTTTAGTATGGACCATATGCCACTTCAAGTTCCAAAGCTTCATCTGCTGATGGTTCAGTGCTTGATAATTTTGCCATCATCATTAACAGTTTCATGTCAGATGATTGAAGTGCAGTGCTTCAGAATTAATTAGCGAGCGTCTTGGGGGGCAGTCAAGGGAAGACAAATGATGAAAGCAACATGGTGCCATTGCACCACAAGCTCCACCCCTTTTGTACTGCACTGTGACACACGCCAGTACAGAAAGGCAGAACTTGTAGCAAAACTGTACAGTAATGTTGTCTTCATCATTTTGACAGAAGCATTGGCCAGCAGACTCCTTAATTTTGCCTTCTGGGAGATCTCCCTTGCTTTTTGTTCAGTTCCTTCAGGCTGCATGAAACTGAACTCAATGGGTGGCCTTTAGAGGCAAAATAAGCTGAAAAATGTCTCTCTTTTTTTTTTTTTCATTTCTCCCTCAGAGAAATGTCATGAAATACTTGTGTTTATTATTACTATTATTATATAGGCTTTGAGATGCTTTATATTTCAGTAGACAGAAGAGCAAAAGAGGTAGGCAGCCTTCTGCTTCTCCTTAGTCCAGTGTTTCTCAACCTCAGGAACTTTAAGATGTGTGGACTTCAACTCCCAGAATTCCCTCAGCCAGCATGCTGGCTGAGGGAATTCTGGGAGTTGAAATCCACACATCTTAAAGCTGCTGAGGCTGAGAAACACTGCCTTAGTCCCATACTCTCACCACCACAAGCCAACCTTACTACTGCAGCTGGACTATCCCAGATGCCCTGTTCTTTTCTATAAGAGATGATGCTGTGGCCGCACAGATGATAAGCCCTCCTATTTTAAAACAGCCAAAAAAGCAGCACAGCTGTTGCTGGTCTGTATCTTTCTCCTAAAAAGAGCATGTCCAGGACATACCACTCAATCAGTTTGCTTTAAAGAACATAGGAAAACAACAGCAAAAACGTTCAACAGAAAGCAGATATACTTCTCCCCTACTGACTCTTGGGGACAAATTGCATCATCTTGCGTTTAAATTTTCTAGTATATTTCATAAATAAGAGGCCCTCTTTGTTCCAGTTACCAATTATTAATCCTTAACCATTCACTTTAGATGATATCTTTGATGAGATGACAAGAAAAGAACTTTGCACAGACACTTTCTGTAAAGTTTGTGGGGCTGTGCTGCAGTTTGAATCACAACGAATAGCACACTATGAGGTAAGCTTTAATGCGGAACATGTCAGCCAGATTTTGTGACCCCATATTTCCCCAAATATGGAGGATTATCTTTTTACTTACTAGGATACTTGCTTAAGCAGGCCAGGCGTTCATAAAAAGAAACATAACTGTATCCATTGAAGAACTGTGACTACCTGTTAAACAATCATCTCATCACTTGACAGACCTGAGCTAATACAAGATACCTCATCAAGGTGGCCTTTGCTTTAAAAGTCTTCAACTAATCTGGAATACTTTTTAATGCAACACATAACAAAAGGTTTGGTTTGGTTTGGTTTGGTTTGGTTTAACTTATGTAATATTTATCCCCTTACTTTGGCCAGTGGCCCCAGCAGAATAAAAGCCATAAAGTTCTGACCAGTTGTTAGATACCATATGGAACTAGCCTCTGAAACATTCCCTCTCTCCCTAAGATTTACCAGTTGAAGCCTAAGTATCGTCTGAAAAACCAGAGCAGTAAGCAGATCTGCTTATTGTATTTTTTTAATTCAAAAATTGATATCCCTCTCTTCTGCTACAGTCAAAGTGCTGAGGCTGGTTTATACAATTGAAAACCAGTAAAAGTTCATCATCCAACAGGACAGTGGAGCAGATAAAACCCAGCTGAGAATATAGGTGCTGAGCACAAAATAATCCTCAACTTGGCATGTCAGATGAAGTGCCGTGTGGCCCTCCGTTATAAACTGAGAAGTAGTTTTGTAATTAGAAACTCAGTATAATATGCTGCCATAGCTATTCATCTTTTAATAGCCTCCACTACAGCGCATGGCAGTCACCCAGTCTGGATGTAAATAACTGGGTACTGAAAGTTCAGTTTAAAGTCTCTGCTCCTAGGTGATGTGTGTCTTTATACAGTAGTATTTACATGTTTTCAGAGGTTAAATTCCAGTCTGATATAATATTGACACTTTTGCTTTTCAGGGCAAAAGGCACGCACAGAAAGTCCGACTTTATTTACAAATGCATAATGAACGAAAGGACAGGCTGCATATGAATTTCCAGGTAAAGTTATCCCATCTGCATCGACAGGACTATTGTATATGGGATGGGGAATTTGTGGCCTGCAGCTTAATTTTATTTGACCCATTGCATTATCTGAGGCTGAGAGAAAGATAAGAGTCCCTCACATAGAACTGCAAATCCTGTTAAGTTTGCCCTAACCTCTGGCTCCATTTACTGCAGCCCCAACTGAGCTTTCTCATGGGTCAACAGATGTTCCTAAGATGAAGTTAGTTAATGGTTTAAAAGAAAAGGAAGTACTATCATTTTCTCATCTAGAACATGTTTTTTAATTCCATACTACAGCCAGCCATTCTTTGTCTCCCAAACATCATGAGTGTGAGAGAGAAAGTATTGATGACCAAGGTAAACCTGTCTGTTGCCAGTGGAATTACTACCTAATGAAGTGATGGACCTTCTTTTTTGGGTGTTTTCAAGTGAGGCTGGAAAGCCAAATTATCCACAAATGCTTTATTTTAGATTCTTGCCCTGAGCAGGGTATGATATCCTAAAAGTTCAGTCCGAAATCTGTGATTGTAATAAATTAAATAACTTTTCACTTTGATTTCAGGAGAATCCAAATATGGACAAAAATACATATTGCAGACTTTGCAACATGATCTTCACATCTCCAGTTGTTGCTGAATCACACTATTTGGGAAAGATCCATGCCAAGAAACTGAAGCAGTTGTCAGATCAGACTCAGCCCATACAGGATGTTCAGTCAGAACCTGGTAAAGATCTGGTAGTTAATGCATTCTCTTTTTTTGTGTCAGATTTTTTAGTAAGATGGTGAAACATGGATTGTTTTAATCAGAGAACCAGTGCGGCTGAAGAACGAATCACATTTAAGTTTCCTTATTTTGTTACTCTCTTCGATATTTCTCTTTTTTCTTTTCCCCTTGTAATTTCATACAGTGCAGAGCGGAAGAAAAAAAATCAGTAACTTGCCTTGCTAACCAGCCAATAGGAGATGCTATTCAGAGTATGTTTGCCAGCCAAGAAATTAGACGCACATAAAAAGATGGCTGTATTTTCTTAGGGGCAGTCCAATGGCTTTGTAAGGAGTCCACTTCCAATTTTGACAAGGTGGATACTTTTTGTTCCTAGTTGTTCCCCATGAGGAGACTAATCTTTCTGCATGGCCCCTTCTCGCAGATTCCTCTGCAATTCCAGTTCTGCCAGAGGCATCTCTTGAAAAGAACTCACAGCAGGATGTCGATTCTGAGGACTCATCTTCATCCTGTAGAACTTCTTTGGATTTAGATGATCCAGATAAGTATTGCAAACTCTGCTCCGCAACCTTCAACAACCCACTTATGGCCCATCAACACTATGTGGGCAAAAAGCACAAAAGAAATGAATTACGTAAGAAGTTGATGGCTGAGATAGGAACTCAGGCTATCCCTGTGGAGTCCAAGGCCAACGGTAAGCAAGCAGCATCAAAATAAATATTCCACTTTATATCAAGTGAGCATGGCTCAGAACCAAGGTATACCATCAACATTTTCCTTTCATGTGCTGGCTGTGGTTGGACAGTGTCCCTTCAGACTGTAGCGGGGTGGGGGGAATTCCTTGCTTGCTTTGAATGTTTCGCTGTACTTTTTCTTAAAATCCAGTATGTCATTCCCCACCTGCAGTCAGAAGTAGTATTTTCTATTGCAGTAAAAGTTTGATCATGACAGGGTGTTTGCTGTACTTATTTGTTATTTTATGTTGAAGCTATCAGATAATGTGTAGATTTTTTTTCAACCACAATTTAACCATTACAACAATTTTTATTTGCTTTGAGCATGCATTGTATTATAGATTGCATAAAGCTATATACAGTGGTACCTCAAGTTACGAACTTAATCCGTTCCGTGACTCTGATCGCAACTCGAGTTGGTCGCAACTCGAGGTAAATTTTCCCATAAGGTTCAATGTAAATACGGTTAATCCGTTCCGCCCTCCGAATTTGATCGCACCACGAGGCAAATTTCCCCATAAGGTTCAATGTAAATACGGCTAATCCGCCCTCCGAATTTGGTCGCACCACGAGGCAAATTTCCCCATAAGGTTCAGTGTAAATACATACAAAGCCTTATTCTTGCCAAGCTTGCTCTGCATTTTCTTTGGAGCCATGCTGACAAGCACACCAAAAACCTTCCAAACGCCACAAAACACACCACAAGCCTCACCGAACGTCTCCTTGCTACCGCGATCTCGCCCACAGGAAGCCGCGGCAGCAGGGCAAATGGCCGCGGATCCGGTTCGTAGCTCGAGGCGGAGTTCGCATGTCGAGGTAAATTTTTGGGGCCGGAGCTGTTTGTATCTCGAAAAATTCGTAAGGAGGGGCGTTCGTAACTCGAGGTACCACTGTAAATCTTTGCTGGAACTGTCTGCAGTAGCTGGCAAAGAAGAACTGCACAAAGATTTCACACAAGATGTTTGTCGTTTGGGAGAAGGGGCATCATTTTTACTTCAGGTTCTTTAACCTGTAGCTCTTTTTCTTGCAGCACTCGGTGTGGGCAACTACATATGCCCGACGTGCAGTATCAGCCTCACATCCATAGAGATGTACCAGTCACACGTGCAAGGAAATAAGCATCAGGTTAAGTAAGTGTTTTCCTAGCCATCCATCGGTGGCTGAGGAGCTGTGCTGAGAGTTCAGGAATGGGGTGTGTGTGGATACTGTGCAAAAAAATTGATGGTTAGAATTGCAGAGAAAGAATATGAACAAAGTTCACTGCAGACCTTCCTAGAAGGCAAGTAATGTTCCTCTCTCTTCACTTGAGATGAGGTTTCCTCTTTGCCTTGAAGGCTGGAGCAACTGCTTTTCTGCCTAGTTCTCTTCAGACTTTTCCCGTAGCACTAACATTAGGAAAAATGTTCTCTAAGGAATTTTTTTCTTTCCATGCTTTTTAACAGTTAACTCAGGTGAGAAATCTCTGGCCCTCTAAATATTTTGGAATAAAACTCTATCATTAACCATGATGGAGTGCAATAATATCTGGAGGTTTACAGGGCACATGCACCCCCCTCCCTCCTGATTTAAGTACTATTATAGCTGATACTCAGACCTTCAGTCAGGCTACCCTCCTGACTATGATGCAGTAAGTATCTTTCATGATGTACTGGTTTGTGGGACAAAACAACCAGCTTGGCTTACAGTTGCCCAAAATAATAAGCAGTACAGGAAATTATAAGAGTCAAAGGCAACAGGAGAAGTAATTGTCCAAGAGTCCATTGGAGTTGAGCAGCTAATAAATTCAAATAAATAAATGCTGGAGGAGTGTGTGTGTGTGTATATATATATATATATACATACTCTTTGCCTGGTACCCAAAAGACACAAATGCAGGCAAGCAAGTCTGCCATAGTCAGGTATCTTAGTTAATTCTAGATGTTCTGCAAAGATAAATGTTCATTTTTACATGTTTAAATTAAGCTATACATGATCAGACCTGGTTAGTATTTAGGGAAGGAGACCACCGGGAAATCTCAGAGTTGTAAGCTGGACTGTGAAGTTGAAAAAATGTCCTGGAAGAAGGCAATGACAAACTTATTATTGCCAGGAAAACCACATCCTATATACATGTCCATGAAGTCACCAGAAGTTGATCTCTATTCAAAGAAGTCTTTGTTTTACACATAGGAATACATGCTAGGGTGGCCTTTCCCAATTTTCTGTCCTCTAGGTATGCTGGTAAATAACTCCCAAAATTTCCATCTAGCATGTAATGCAGCATATCTGGAGGGCACCAAATTGGGGAGGAGTGAAGGAGTAGGTCCTATTGATTTTATAGGATTGTACTACTTGAGTCTCAGGAGTAGGACTAATGATACTAGGGTAGCATTGAAGCCATTGAGACATTCTCGTCATACTTTCTTTATGTGTTATTTGCTTTAGAGAAACTATGATTGCCACCTCTCTGATGAAGAACTCCAAGAAAACATATAGTTCCTTCCAAGATGAACTGGCAGATTACATTAAAGTACAAAAGGCAAGAGGACTGGAACCAAAAATTAATTTTAGAAAGCCAGAGAAAGAAAGGTGTGAAGCCATAAATGGTCATGAGGAAATCTTTGCATCTGACCGAGATTTTCATTCAAGGAATGTTTATGAACCATATCAGCATTCCATTTTTTTTCCAGAAGTGTGCACATTTTCATATTCTGTGGAAAACAGATTGTCACACCCACCAGTGCGTAAGGGCCCAGTAAAGCTAGAAAATGTATGTATGGCTCTGTACAGCACAGACTGTAGTTCTGAAAAGCAAGTGTCTCAGTTGACTCCCTACAAAGATGATAGCCGCAAACCATCATTGGTGGAATCTAGTGATGGCCATAAGGCTTGGTCTTTAGAGAACAGCTCTAGTGCTGAGAAGAGAAGCCAAAAGCTGCCAAAGACATCCAGAGCCAAAAAAGAATGGCCACAAGAGGGAGGAGGAGACCCTTGCCAACATCTTTTAACTCTTAAAAGAAAACGGTGCAATCGTGATGCTGAGTTGGAAAAAGACAGTAAGAAGAAAAAGGAAAAAAGTGGTATAGATGCAAGAGCTGGGTCAAAATCAAAGCGTAATAAAGTAAAAGGAAGTAAAGATGGCTCTTCTGAAAAGGAGAGCAAAAGACACAAGAAGGAGAAAACGAAGTATGAAGCCAGTGGAGCAACAGAAGAGGAGATGCTGTGGAATGAATCTGTCTTAGGATTTTAATTAACTTTGTGTTTCTTGTAGCCTGAACCATGGCATACTTTTTATGTTTTACTTACTGGCTATTTTTTAAATTGCTCCTTCAGAAATAATGGGTGATGGGGTTTATGATCATTTGGGAAGAAATTCAGAAACTCTCCAATATGTTTTGAAATATGATTTATATTCAAAAGTGCTTCTACCCAGAACAAGACTGAACACACTATAAAATATTATGAAATATGCTTCCAACATTTCAAAGCTGGTGCAGACAAACACATAATGTCTCTAGTCCCATTATATATGTATTGTTGCAAGCTTTAACAGAGAATATGGAAATATGAGAGGGGGCTGGATTGTATCCTAAGGAATGTTTTTTTCTTCCTGCAGATAATAAAGAAAGAACAAAGTTAAACACACAAGAGAGATTTTGTTTAACGTTTTTCCTCCATATCAGTCAAACTCAACCCTTTTTGAGAGAACATTGATGGAGTACTGCTATTCTAACTTATCTTACTTAATCCTAGGCAAATTGGGTTAACCATTGTTTTCAAAAATTATTACAGCAGGCTTTGTTTAAGACCAGAAGGAATATATAATTCCCAATAGCTTTTCTGAAACATTTTATGCATTCAAAGATTTTTAAATATAGTTTAAAATTGTTTTTTTTAAAAAAATGCCCCATACATTTTGTGTTTTTTTTCCAGGGTTCAAATTCTTTTTCCACATTCACTGGCATTTTATGAATTGAGGGATTATAAGAATGAGGCCTTGGAAGGTACTGTAAGGTTTACCCCGTTTGACTAAAAGAAACTCTCGTGACACGTGTGTTCAACAAAGAAGTTTACTCAAGTGTAACGTACGTAATTACAAACAAAGCCAGGACTAGCTTGGCACATCTTACAATACAATTTATAGTCCCCCCATTCCCGCGCTTAGCTCCGTTGCTTGGTTACAAATTACCCGCAGTAATCCCCCCCCTCACCGAAATGGCAGATTCAGTCCAGTTCTTTGTTGCTTGATTGCTTTACCACGCTGGCGTGGTCGTTGTCTTCGTTGGGTCTTTCTGTTGTGCGCAAAGCCGGGGGCTCTCAATCATGCGCTGATTGCTTTGCCCCAAGCTGCCGCTCACTCCTTTGTCTGCAGCACTCAAGGCTAATTGGTGTTGACACAAAGTATCCGCTTGTGGTTTAGTCAAGCGGTCCCAGCTGGCCCATTAATCAGCTCGTGGTTTCTCACTTCCCCTTTTTCCTTTGCTGGCGCTTGGGCGGTGGAACTGACTAAGTGCGGCTGGGCAAGTCCCTAGCTGTGCCGCACCGCGCCGGCTGAATCTGACATACCGCCCCCCTGAAGACAAACTCCCCCTTTTTACCTTGGCTTCCCGGGGTGCTCTCTGTAAAAGTCCTGGACCAGTTCGGGTGCCCTCACATGGGCTCTGTTCACCCATTCGCTGTGTGATTTTGGGAAATGCTTCCATTGCACCAGCAATTGGATTTGTCCCTTGTGTTTTCTGGCGTCCAGTATTTGCTTCACTTCAAAATGCCGCTCCCCGTTGACCATAATTGGGGCCAGGATCAGCTCTTCCCCGTGCCAATTTTTGTCCAGTTGGTGCGGCTTCAACAAGCTGCAATGGAAGACCAGATGGATCTTCCTGAGTGCCATGGGGAGCGTCAACCTGACGGTCACCGGATTAATTATTTCCGCGATGGGAAACGGCCCCATGAACTGTGGGCTGAGCTCCGAATTGAGGCCGTTTTTGAAGTAGTCCACCCTCAGGGACTCCGGCCAATCAGTCAGTTTTTCAGCGAGGCGCCTGAACTCTAAGGCATACTCAGCCACCGACTTCTCCCTCTGCCTCAGGCATTGGATGTCGTCTTTGGCCTGCCTAGTGCTCAGCATGTCTTCAAATCTATCCCGGAGTGCCTGCATGAACTCCAGGAACCTCTTTAGCTCTGCCGCATCGGCATCATACAGGCTGACCACCCAACCAGCGGCTTGGCCCTCCAACCTTTCCACCATGTAGGCGACTCTCTCCTCATTGTCGGCAAATAGGTGCCCATTCCACTTCGTGAAATTCTGCACTTGCATCAGGAAGCAGGGTAGTTGTTCGGGGTCCCCCAAGAGCTTCCCGGTAAGACCCCTGAGTCTCAGTGCATCTGTCGCCCATCGATCTCCTGCTCTGGGGTGCGTCCCCGGAGTCGGCTGGGTCGCCGGGCCACCGCTGGCATCAACCGATTCCTCTTCCGCCCACGTCTCTGCTGTGGGGGCCCCGCCCCCCCGACGTATGGCCTGTAGCATCGCCTGGATGGCGTCCATCCGCTGTTCGAACTTGCTTCCAGTCGGGTGAGCCATTCCTCCAGCTCCCAGGTCTTGAATCCTGAGCCACGGCTTGTCATGGCCCCCCATCCTGTCGACCCATCAGGCCCCAGGCCCACACTAAACAACCACCTGTCCTCTGGTGCCCTCTCGGCTGCATCCGTGCGCCCCTCGCTCTGGGCCGATCCTGCCATCACGCCTTCGGGTCTGGGCTCCTCGTTGCCCGCTGGCTAGTGGCTTCCCCGTCACTGGCCATCTCCTGGTGCCGTCAATCGGTTCCTCTCCGGTTCTGGCGACAGGAAAAAGGTGAGCGCTCCTCGGTGTGCACCGGGCAGCATTCAAAGGTGAGTCCTGGCTTTATGTAAGGTTTACCCCATTCGACTCAGAGAAATTCCACATTCACTGGCATTTTGTGAATTGAGGGATTATAAGAATGAGACCTTGGAAGGTACTGTAAGGTTTACCCCGTTTGACTCAGAGAAACTCTCGTGACACGTGTATTCAACAAAGAAGTTTACTCAAGTGTAATGTAAGTAATTACAAACAAAGCCAGGACTAGCTTGGCACATCTTACAATACAATTTATAGTCCCCCCATTCCCACGCTTAGCTCCGTTGCTTGGTTACAAATTACCCGCAGTAATCCCCCCCTTCATCGAAATGGCAGATTCAGTCCAGTTCTTTTGTTTCTTGATTGCTTTACCCCACTGGCGTGGTCGTTGTCTTCGTTGGGTCTTTCTGTTGTGTGCAAAGCTGGGGGCTCTCAATCATGCGCTGATTGCTTTGCCCCGAGCCGCTGCTCACTCCTTTGTCTGCAGCGCTCAAGGCTAATTGGTGTTGACACAAAGTATCCGCTTGTGGTTTAGTCAAGTGGTCCCAGCTGGCCCATTAATCAGCTCGTGGTTTCTCACTTCCCCTTTTTCCTTTGCTGGCGCTTGGGCGGTGAAACTGACTAAGCGCGGCTGGGCAAGTCCCTAGCCATGCCGCACCGCTGAATCTGACAGGTACTACCTTTGGAAGTGGGAAAACAGATTGAGCCCTTGTTTGAAACATGTTGGGCAGCCAAAATGAAATGTTTTCAAGGCAGTTTAGGTATAATCGTTTATTCTTTTGCAGCAGCCATCTGCCTTCATTTCTGATTTTCCCTTAGTGTAATATGAGGTATAAAGTCATGTGCTCGTAAAGTTATGGAAAATTTTAGTTCAGACACAAATCATTTTACACATCATCAATCGCTGATCAATCGCTTCCATTGCTTTTGGAGAGGAACTGGAGAACAGTCAGCAAATTTCTACAATTTTAGAACTCTCTCATCAATAACAGCAATAATACTATTATATGGGAACACACATTACTTAGTGGGCTTTTCCATACAGCCATGTTCAAGTGCCTTCCTCCAGTCTTAACCCTTGAAGTGGCAGGAAAATATGCACTGAATTGTACCTGCACTGAACTGATATAAAACCTTTAGAACTTTGCCAATTCTGGCTCAACCACTAACTCCCCCTATATGTAGCATGAATGGGAATTTGTAAAGTATTTATGTCTTTGAATGAAGGGAGATGGGGAGATAAGCGGAGGCAAGAGGAGAGCACAACATTGTTTAAAGGATGAACAGAATTTTGCCAGCTTAAAAAGCAGCAGGTAAGCAAAACGCAATGGCAAGTAAAGGGCCTGGGAGAGTATTCCCAAGTTTTGAAAAAACACCTTTAGAAGGCTCTGCTCTTGACTTAACAAGATGTCACAGAAGTGGGGAGGTGGTGAAGAGAACACCAAATTTAGGTCCAGGTGGAATTGTTTGGATTTTGCTTAATTTTAAGGAGATGGCTTCAATGTATTCGTCATAATTAATTTTGTGAGTCATTTGGAGGGCTTTAAATAATTAAGAGAGACACAACTTGAGTTATTGAATTGTTAGGAAATGCTTCCCTCACCTCTGATATTTGGTCTATGAATAAATTCAGGTGGTCACCACTACCTCTTATCAACAGTAAGCTAATTTATTACTAATCTTGTGCATGATTTTATTTAGAATTAAGTTGCTAACTTCAGTAGGTCTTCAAGTCAGATGGAAGATAAACTGGTGATTCTAAAAAGGAAAAAGAAAAATATCTAAGAATGACACCTTTCCCAAACTGATTCAACATTAACAGCTGTATAATTCTGGGTGTTGTAGTCTAAACACATCTGGAAAGTTGAGGTAAATAGTTTTAAAGCAGCCAGGGGGAGAACCTCCCTGTCATGCATTCAGCAGAAGTTAAAGTGATTTGGGAGAAGAACATTAATCCAAGATGGTCAAATTTGGTGAGGATGATATACACCTTGGCTACATCCTGTTTGGACAATTACAATACACTGTCTGCCAGGAACACTTGGAAAATGTGCAGAAGCTGCATGTAAATGTGACAGCTGGACCATTATCCAGTGCAAAGTATGTGGATTCTATGATGCATGTACAAAAAATCTACATTGATTGCCAGTACAGCTTGGATATGCTCACGAACCAGATTGAGATTCAGGCTTTGTTATGTCCCAGCTCATGATTCAGGCTTTGTTATGTCCCAGCTCATCATGGAGGTAGCCTACATTGGTCATTATTTATTCCAGTTTTAAAATCCATTGCCCATGTTCTCTCAACTTGTCTTAGCACACACATTACCTATCATACATCATGGAGATAATATGGCCAGGGACTCATATCTGCTGAGCTCCTACTGGCTGCTGCTGGAATGCATTCCCCCCATCAGGTCACTAGGTACTACCCTCTGTGGCCATTTTGGGCTGCAGGGGAAACCAGAAACCTGGTTTTGGCAGGGGTATCTGTCACTTGTTGATTAGGTGAGTTAAATATTGCCACAAATAAAATCGTTCCATCCTTAAAATGAAGAGAAGGCTTGCAGAATCAATTTCTGTAAGAGTTTTGTTTTGACGATCCCAAGGGTTTCCAAGGATGTACTCTGTCCCATAATAAAATGGTTTTACTAAAGAAACACGCACCTCCCACTTGTGTGTTGTGTGCTCTGAGTAGGAGAATCATCTGCACCAAGAGGAATGACAGATTAGAAGTAGTAATGATCAGACATGGCATAAACCAACAGCTGGTGAAGACTGCAAAGTGCTCCACTGAGATGCAGTATTAAAACAGAAAATGAGCAGAGCAAATATGATTTCTCCTCCTGCTGCTACTGTCTCCCAGTGTGGTAGAAAGTACCAAGTCACTGTATTGACTGGCCAACTGGCTTATTGCTTCATGCCTGGATTTGAAGGTAGTGACCCTAATATTTCTTAATATACAAACTGGATAGATAAGAGGGTAGGTCCTCTTGTTCAAGAACAAAGAACAAGAGCTGACTTTTTCCACTGACAGTTTACGAAGTTTGCGGTGGTGAGGCATGAAATCCAGCATAGCACCACCTGGGTATTGTTAGATGGGGCTCTGCTGCCTTTCTCAACCTTAGTGGGGTTTTGCAGTCCCACTAACCAAGCTTGAGGTTTCCTGTTATTTTGCAAACGTCCTGCCTTTCTTTCACAGCCTCTTCTCATCAATATTATAAAGAATGCCTTGGGGACATTGAAAAAGAATTCCATTCCCAGTCATAACCTCAATAGATTTGGGGAGGGTTTGATAAGAATACTATTACTAATAACAACAACAACAACAACTGCTAATTAAAGTCTTGCAGACCTTTCTGCATGAAGGTAATTCTGAAAGGCATCCTTGGCTGGCCATTTTCCTCATTTTTCAGACTCTGTATTGGTTCCATTTATTCAGAAAAATAAAATCATAAGTACACCTATTCCAAAGCAAGCATAAATAGAGTCTTCTGATAAACCAATTGGTTTAGATACTAAAGGACTGTGGACCAAAATGTAATACCAGATCCAAGAATTATATAGCAATTCTTATAGGTCAGAGTTCTTCAGTTTCAGGTTTCAGGATCTTTATCATGTTAGCATTATAGTATATCACCTCAAAACAAAAATTAAAACCTTTTGACTTTTCAAACTCAACATTTTACACATTTTCTATAAAAAATTCATGAGAAGTTTCTTTGGCCTCAGGGATTCCAACACGTGCAGAGCAGGTCTATCATCTATTTTGCAAAAACGATAACAAGCAAACTTATTCAGACGTCAGAACTTTGTCTCTTTACAAGGATTGTGGGCTGAAGATTTTCCAGATAAGATTTGCCAAACAAGATTGCCAGATTCTGTCTGTTTCTACTGGTACATGTATTCTTCCCCATCAAAGATTGTTCCATTAGTAGGAACAAAAGGCTTTTTATGAAGTCCTACATGTATATGCACACCCCGTTATGAGTTCAGAGTTAACTTGTAAATGATTAAACATTCATGGGCTCTTAGACAGTACATATTGCTTTAAACACCTATAATAACTTTTAAAACCCCAGAATTATCATTTTAATAATGTTTTCAAAAGGGATACATAAACAGGCCAACATCAAAGATGTATGAACATTTCATTGTTTACAGTTGTCATATTGCTGTCCCAAGATCTGGTATACCTTATCCTGTCAGATAATTATTCTTTTTGGAAATTCCAAATTACCGAAATTGGCATTCTCCAGTGAGATGCTGACGCACCTGGGACAAGATCAGGCAACGGTAGCTCTTAAACAAAGATTTCTTGAGATAGAATTACAAACAGCATATACCAAGATGTCACTTGGAGCTCAATTGGGGCACAGTGAATTTCATTTTAAACTAGCATTACATCTGGCCCAGTTTACAAACAGCAAACTTTGAGGGGCCTTTACACTATTGCAGTTTGATATCAGCATTGTTAGAGGGTAGATATCACAAAATCCTCTGTGCTGAAAGGCTCTGTCCCTGCAGAAATGGGAGCACTGAATTACAGAATGATATCCTGCTGTAACTGTAATTTTTACTGAGACACCCACTTCCCATTCCCATTCCCAGGTCAGACCAAATACAGTAATTCTAATTTATGGCCTATCAAAGCGACTGCTTATAGAAACTAAATGGAATCATGTGAAAGTGGTATCTGTATTTCTAGTGCTGGAAATCAACAGTGCCAAGGTTATGATTGATCTTAGTGGAAAATAGAACGCTGAACTGGATGCTTTCTTATCTGATTCATCAAAGTTAGTTCTTCCATGCTGTATTCCTATGAATAGCATTTGTAAGTATTCTTCGAGCTTTCAGGATGATTCATATTTCATTGAATGCTGTAGGGCTCTGCCTTTCAACGCACTTTACCCCAAATGGATTGATTATGTACCGACAGCAGGCGTCCCCAACATGAAGCTCTCCATTTATGTTGGATTTTAATGGCCATAATCCCACCAGCTGTTCTACTGGCTGGAAGCTATGCTGGTTATAGACCAACAGCAGAGGCTGACTTAGTGTTCAAATCCAGTGTATGTTAGTTGGTTCAGTTCTTAAGATTTTCTAGTCATTTCTCACCTCTTCCACTTTGCTTTTCTCAGAAGCACAAAGTAACCACAATATAACCACAGCTGAGCTATATCGTATTTCTATGCTTTTCTGACAGTTGACTGCACATACAAAGCAGATGTTTTATTGTTTATCCACCGGACATAAACATTAAGAAAAATACATGTTTTCAATTATTTTTTTTAATACTGGGACTTTTATTTACTTAGGCAGTTCTGACCAAGGCACTTGCTTTGAATTAGAAGCAGAGGGAGGAAATTACAGCACTGTTTATTTCCTAATACAACAGCAGCATCCAAAATATGTGTATACGTTTATGACTCTGTGTGTGTATGTGTGTGTATTCACACACAGTTGTATTCATGCTGATAATACATTTTAATTGTAAAATTACAATAAAAGTTGCTTATTGCAACTTGACATATATTACAACAAATAGGAATCCCAGCATTTCTCACTGACCACAAGAGAAACTTATATGCAGGTCAGGAAGCCATAGTAAGGACAGAACATAGTAAAACAAACTGGCTCCAGGTTGGCTAAGGAGAGAGATGAGGCTGTATACTCTTTCCTTATTTATTCAGCCTACATGCTGAATATATATTGAGGAAAGTGGGACTAGAAGAAGAAGTACAATTTTAAAATTGGAGAAAGAAACATCAATAACTTGTACTATGTTGATTACTCCAATAGCTGAAAATGTAAATGATCTGCAAGCTGTAGTAATAAAAATCAAGGCACATAGGGACTAAGATTATTTCTTTATTTATTAAATTTATATAGCCACCTATCTCATGCTTTTGAATCTGGGTGGCACACACAATTAAAACAGAAAGCCAGACAATCTACATAATTAAAACAGAGCCATTAAAATACAGTTAAAAACAGTTAAAAACTATAATAACAAAAAGTCAGGAAAGAGTACATTCTAAACTTACACAAAATACAACCATTTAACGGGCTTCACACTTCCATGGGATCTCCAGGCCCGATCACAGAATCACGTTTTAAGGGCCTTCCAGAAGGCCAGTAGGGTTGAGGCCAGTCTCACCTCGGGGGGGAATGATGTTCCAAAAGGTGGGTGCCACAAGAGAAAAGACTCTCCTCCTAGCTCTCACCAAATGAAGCTCCTTCACCAACAGGACCTGCAACATACCCCTCCTGCCAGACCACGGACTAGGCCCATATTATCATATCTTGGACATACTATGCAAAGGCCCTGCTCCACTGAAAAGCCCATAATGCTGAGAAAGGTGGAAGGAAAAAGAGAAGAAGAGGTTAAACAAGGTGGAGAGTCTCAATTACATTAGCAATAGGTGCACAGTTGGAAGACCTGAAGGGCCCGGTTGGGGACAGACCATCATGGAGATGGTATAAGTGGTCACTAAAAATTGACTCTAACTTAATGGTGCATAATCAAGCAGCTGGAAAATAAGACAATGAAAAACATATGTTATGCATGGCAAAAGGCCACCCTTTATTTTGCACATGTTTAAACTACACAAAAATGCATCATCAAAACCAGATACCTAGAACCATTTAACATGGATATCAAGGCTTGGTATGTTCAGTATATTCCAAGTGCAGTTATTTGAAACCACAGATAACAAGACTGTGGGTCACCTGTATACAATGTAAAATAATACCAAAACAATTGATTAAAAGGTCTTGAATCTGTGCTGAATCCCTAGTGCAGCAATACTTTGCTTAATCTGGTTGATGCTAACAGACAATAACTTACTAATTTTTTCTATCTTTTCCCAATATCATTGCCTGATGCAATGCAATAAACACTTTGTATTGGAAAGCATAAAGCTTATTCAGTTCATATTTAGAGACCAAATATCTTTATTTATCAAGAGATTAATGGATGCATAGTTAATAATTCTTTAACTTTCTCCTCTAAAAATTAACTTCAGCCAATGTTTGTTTCTTTTTATGAGAAATGTATGTAATAATTAATGCTTTATATTATCCTGTACAAGTCCCTATTAATGTGAAAAGCTCTACCATCTCCTGTTTCATCTGCTTAATAAAATCTTTATCTTTTATCTGATATGCACTGAAGGACCATTTTAAAAACGTATTTAAATTTAAATTGATTGAAATATTATTGAAAAAAGCAAGACATTTCACAGGGACATGATGTGAAATTGTGATTTCCCTTGACATGTTTCAACTTTAGAGATGAAAGATTGAGATATTGGTAAATATTCTAGCCAAAAGCTGTTCCTGTCTACAGAAGAAAGAAAATATAATTCCAATTAAGAAGGGTTAAGAAATACCAAAAATCTACTAAATTAAATTCAGATATGTAATATTACAAAATATTACAAATCTGAGAATGCAGTTTGGGTGGTGGAATCTAAAAAGAATCAAGAGTTGATTCAGATCATCTCCCTATACTATGGCATGCCAACGTAGTATGCAAGTGTTGAAAACAATTGTAGTTTTGCTGGAGAATCTGTAGTTTGACTATACAAATTCAGGAGTACTAAATGCTATCAATGACTGTGATGGTATTAAAAAGTGACCTTCTCCATCTGATATTTCTTCTTCAACAGTTTACCAAATCTAGCACATTTTGAATTACCACCTTACATTTTCCTGTAAAAGCTGTATATCTTTATGCAGGTTAGGAATCTCCTGCAAAAAAAAAAAAAAAAAAATCAATCATTTTCAGTTCCCAGCTTTTTAATTCAGCTACATTTGTCTGGAGACCCTAACTCTTTTAACATTCCATGATAAAAGGGAAATTGCTATTAGGTATTTTTAAAAAGTGACAAGAAAAAAAGGCATATGCCAGATTCATCCATGCTATATCTGAATCAAAACAATGAGAAAAAATAAAATGATTTTAAAAAAAAATAGTGATAATTTTTTTTTAAGTGTAAATCCAGATTGGCACTAGTCAGACATTATACAACACTTCCCTACATCAATTAATCAATTAATCAAATTATTGTTGATATTACCTGAACCAATGGGAGGGAAAACCGAGAAAGTTCTTCAGATTAAGCTATTAAAATATATTAAACTTAAATGAAAGCAGATTTACAGGAAGACCAAAAAGGAAAAGCCAGGGAGGAGGTGTAGAAAGAGGAGTAGAGAAGAAAAAAAGGAGGACAGAGCCAGCTGTAAAACAAACTGAAATTTGTAACTGTTCCCAGTAGCCAAAGTCATATAGATATAAAAAGCAAATGTGTAATTAAGAGCCACAGTTAAAGAAATGCCCACAAGTAAACATAATAGCAAAACATGAGAAAAATAAAAGATACTCTTTCCCCTTCCAAAGTAAATTACAGAGGAAGTATGTTCTTCAGCTTTCACGTGATAATTTCAAACCAAAACAACAGTAAACCTGATTAAATATTAAAGATTCTTCTCTCAAGTAATATATCTTGTGATATTAAACTTAAGCTGGTCCAAACATTTAGAATGAATTTTTAGTATTCTCAGCCTTTGCTCCATCTCTGCCCCTCCATCTTTGCTTTAGGAGGCAGTGGGGAGGTTCTGCACTAGTGCTCAAGGTCATTAACTCAAGAGAGCAAACTGAAAGATCGTTCAGATACAACAGAAGTTGTGCTGATGAAGGTGTCCATTGATTTGGAGTTAGGCCTCATTATCATTATTAGTGTTGATATAGAGGGGAAATTTTGGTGAAAATTCTGGTTTCTCATTATTAGTGTTGATATAGAGGGAAAAGTTGGTGAAAATTCTGGTTTCTCATTTTTCCAGAAGTGTTTATTTCACCCCATTTCTGCATCAGCTTGCAATTTTAGAACACCACTGCTAGAGTTTTCCTTATGTAAACATCTTTGCATCCATGCTTCCCAAGTGATTTTCACAAATGTTTTCTCTAATATTACATTATTTTCAATTATGGGCACACCTTTCAATATGCTTTTACCTAATGTTTTTTTTGTGTGGGTGTGCTTTCTGATTGGAGAACAACATTACCAAAAAAAAATAAAAAAAAAACAATTTCAGTTATTTCCACTTGCTAAACGTCTTAACAGGTAAAGCTATGGTGAAGCATATTTTCTGTGGCTAGCAGCACATTTTCTTCATTGTGGCTTGAAAGAGAATGGTAGAAAATGCCAAGAACTAAAACTGAGATTGTGAGATGTATCTTTGATGAAGTATGCAATATGGGGTTCCCTCTGTGTACTGCATACTACACAGTCGTGCCCGAATGCTTTTCTGCTGGCCTAGATACAGTCTAGGCTAGCTCAATATAGTCCAGGAGAGCTTCACCCCAGTACCTTATCAAGTACCAAGATAATAGATGATGCCTATATAAAACAGCCTCCACTAGAGTTGATGCCACTGGCACTGCTGAAGTGGAAATATCCCTGATTGATTATTTTGGATGATAGTGGAATCATGAGAAATGTCTGAAAATATCTGACTTAATTCCATCTCAAATTGAAGCTCAGGGTAGTGCCTGGATGGGAAACCATATTGTTGCAAAGCTTTGCAAAGGGAACTAAGAGTGGTTTTAGTTCTGTACTATTTTCTAGGAAATTATCAGTCTCAAAACAATAACATCTCCCTAATTACTATATTTATATCACTTCTTTAGCATGGAAAATGATTCAGTTAATACCCTGTACTCATAACTATTTTCTCTTTGAGTCCACCACTGTTCCCTCATTTTTAGGAGTTTATTTTTCCCTGGGCGTAAATATCCTTTCTAATTACACTTCAGCTCTTTCTTTGGTTCTATCAGCAATGGTGTCTCTGTTCATGACAGTAGGAGCCCCCCGTCTGCTACTTTTCTTGCTGCTTTCAGTGCCAAATAAAAGTATTTCTCAATTCTCCCATCACATCCTAAGCAGTCTTCTAGGATCAATGAAACATAAGCATATGAGATTTAACAATCTATTACAATGAAACGTTTGCTCACTGAAAAGCTAAAGAATACTTTCATCATCATCATTCCAGTTATCCCAACTTAATCTCAATTAGAATTAGAATTAGAATTATAGAAACCAATAAGCCCATCCGGACTCCTTTAAAATAACAGCATATAGAGAAAATAAATAAAAGTAATACTGGAATATTATTTCATGTGTAAAAAAGGTAAGCAAGCAAAGCCCGAGGTCGATGGCACAAAGAGATAAAATGATCATCTTAACTCCTCCAAAATATTCCACCAGATATTTTGAAATTACAGAAATGTGTTCCTTTTCTGTAATGTATTTGTTTGTGCTATGAGTGCTACCACGCATTGATTGGCACTGGCGGACTTCCATCTTTGCAGTATGATCTGCAATTTGGCGCTATATAATCAGAGCCTCTGTTCTTCAACTATGCCCCAATTCTAAGGAATATGCCATATATACTGATTCTGATTATCATATCATTCCAAAAAGATGTTATAGTATTACCATCTCAGAAAAGGTATTGGAGATTAGCCTGTAATGTCTCCCATTTCCAGCAGTCAACATGTTCAGATACCCAAACAGCGTAGCATTTGGAGACCCTGTGCATTTTGAGGAGTATTTTTGTTAGATAATAGAGATCAAAGATGGACAACTTTAGAGCTGTCAGAGTAGTGTTACTTCATGATGATTTTAATGTTGATTTAACCTCATTATTCCCGCTGAATGTACATACATTATGCAGAGCTGCTATCAAATAGTACATGGGAGTTTCAGGGACAGTCACAGGAGGCTAACCTAAATTTATGGACCGTTGATTTTGCATACCTTTTTAACTGTTTCCCATTTTGTTTATGATCTGAATAAGCAAACTAACTGATTACCTTCAATTTTGCATTAAAATCCACCAGATGCCCCTTCACATTATTCTTGTTCAATTCTGCTCACTGGAAAACTCAAAACTCTTCTGAGAGGGAGGGGAAGTAGCTGACATCACATCCTTTTCCACTAATGGGGACCCATTTCATCCATCAAAGTAATTATAATTCTCCTGTGCCTTTTCTAAAGACGGATTGCAAAAACTGAAAATGGCCAAAATTCTCTCTCTCTTATGGCTCCTTGGTCAGTTTTTAGGTGAGTATGATGTTACTACTTGGGGTGGATGGTGGAGTGGGGTGGGGGGGATCTTTAAATCAGCAGGAATTGAAAAACTTTAAAAAGTACTTTGAACATAATACCAGACTCCAGTCGGTCTCTAAAGACATGTACATTTCTTTTCTTTGTCATAAAAGTCAGAATCCAAGGCTGTATAACAAAAATAAGTCCAGCCTATCTCAAACTGTTGTAGTTGTGAGGAAAAAATGAAGGGGGAATCCATAGGTAAGCCAAAGGCGGGATACAAATCTAACTTGTTATTACTGTTATGTTGTTGTTATCTCTACAAGTCTGATTTTTTAAAAAAGAATTACCATGTGGGATGGTTGGATAAAGGTGAGGAGGCTACCACTGAGAAAAAAAGACAGACAGGTAGATAATAGAAGTAGAAAACAGATTTAATATATGAGAAAAAAATAAATAATGTACATGCATGCATTCCAACATACCTATCACACTATTCCTTTTCAGGATAAGCAATATTGAGAGATACAGTAGAAATAATATGTTTTAAAATTAAAAGCATGAGATAACTAAAAGGAAAGGAAACATAGAAAAATATAGTTTGCACAAAACTGCTTACTATTCCTCTCCATACCGATCTGTTCCTGGAAGACCATTTTTGCTTTTGCGATGTCCGCACACTGTTTCATACACTGCCTGTTATTCTTTAGAGTTCTCATCTCTTTCTTTTCCAGGAGTTCATGAGTTCCATCCAACCCCACCTTTCTTGGTCTTCCCCTTCCTCTAACACATGTATTCATTGTTTCTTCCTCCCTTCCTTCAAATATTTATTTTGCAATTCAGTCCTCATTCATTCTTACTTGAACAAATATTCATTCCTTCCAACAGACCATATACTACCCATTACTTTTCTACCAGCATTTGCATGTATGCAAACATTCTACAAATTAATATTTGTAAGAGCAACAAATTAATTTACTTGCTCATTTTTTGCCATTTACATATATAAAACTCATGATCAAATACAGCTACTTGATCTTTGACTTATTGTCTGATCCATATACCTCATTGCATCACACAAGCTAACTTTTACTACAATCCTCTGCATACAAAGTACATGTACTTTCACATTCCCAATCAGCACATCTGTAATTTCACCAGTTTTTCCATAAATACATTTAACTACCAAAAGAGTTGGTTTCTGCTTTTGCAGCTATAACTATAGTTTACTACTCTGAAAATTCAAAATCTGATATCAAATATCTGCATCTTTGCCACATGAATAGTTTAGTAAGGAAACAGTAGTTTTTAAGCAATTATTTAAAATTTATCTATTTCAACACTGGTATTAAATGTCTTGGAAGCATGTAACAAAACATAGTCAACACAAGGAGTTTCAGCACTAATATTTGGAAAGCTGGAGTTTTGCTTAAAGGGATTCGTCTCTCTGGATAAAAAATATATTCAGTCGTGGTTCTGGCATAATTTTAATTTTTTTAAAAACCTTCAAGCTCCATTCCTGTACTAGCTTGAGATTTTTAAAAAAATGCATTAAAGTTTGCATGTACTTTGTTGCACATTTTTCCACCCATATGCATTTTTGTTTGCAATTTTGCCTAATGAGCACACGTTCTCCTAAGTTTCCTGAATATATACTTTTAGTTGTTTAAATGTGAGGGAATTGTTTCCAAGAACTGTACATCAGTATGAGTGTGCTCTCTCATGCCCACTGTCTCTCTCTCCACATTCTCCACACACACACACACACACACACACACACACACACATTCAGTTGGCAAAGGACACTGAACTTTTCAGAGAAATACTTCTACCAAAGGAACTTGCTTCCAGTTCTTTCCATTTCCATTCAGATGTGAACTAAAGCAGTATCTCCCCGTGTCCAGTGACCATGAGCGCCTAAGCTCTCACGTACTCCTCTGCAGTGTGAAAAAGGGCATCGGCCCCACTCCTGCTCTCAAACTGCAGTGGAATGGTGTGGTGACGGATAGCCACCTGCAGTGCAGCTGCTGCTGCATCTGTTTCCCCCAGACCTCCTTCCGAAGGGTGTACAGAGAGGGTAAACCATAGCCACATAAGGCACTCGCAAGCTCTGTTTTGTTGAGGCTAAGATTTTGGGAGGCATATTTGTAGATATGTAGAGCCAGTTTGGTGCAGTGGTTAAGGCACCAGGCTAGAAACTGGGAGACTGTGAGTTCTAGTCCCGTCTTAAGCACAAAGCCAGCTGGGTGACCTTGGGCCAGTCACTGTCTCGCAACCCCCAGGAAGAAGGCAATGGTAAACCACTTCCAAAATCTTGCCAAGAAAGCTGCAAGGACTTGTCCAGACAGTCGCCAGGAGTCAATAATAACTCAAAGGTACACACGCACAGAGCACCTTAGCCTTTTGTAAACACGCATTCTCTGAGCAACCCAAACAACAAGGAAGACATTTTTGATGTCTTGGATTCTGTTTTAACTGATAAAGTACTATTCATGTCCTTGCTGCAGTACATTGACAAGATCTGGCTGTCCGGACGGGATCCTACATTTGCTTATTTACATAAACTACATCCCACACTTTCATTCTCCCAAGGATGCCATGTGAGCAGCACACTACAGTAATCTGCAATAAAAACAATATGAAAGAAGGCACTGAACCAACAGTAAAGTATATCAATGTTGTTAAATGTTTGAAAAATTAAATATGATTACTACATTATTTTTCCAATTTGAACCCCATCCACACCACAGGGTGCAAAGCTTCCCATTGTGTTTTTTTACCAGATGGTTTTGATTAATCCATTTTCAAACAGACATAAAAATGTAAAATAAACTAAAAATGAACAATTTACCACACACAAATACAAAAGGAAAGAAAAACATAATACAACAAGAAAATATGTAAAAAGAACAAACAAAAAACTGTGATTACAACGATATCCTGAGTTCACCTGATCTTGTAAGTCTTTCAAAAAAAAAAACCAACTAAGCTTTCAATGCCGACCAAGCCTGTCCAAGAATTTTTTCCAAAGGGAAAGATAATACGACATTTTCTGATTAACCAAATATATAATTTCTCAAAAATTGCTAAGTCACATATCTCTGAAATCCAATCCTTTATATCTGGAATTAGACTATTTTTCCATTTCTAAAAGTTTTTTTTTTTTTTTTGCTATTATTAGAGCACAAAACCTCATCTTTGTTCTGAAAACATTAAATTCCAAGTAGTCAGTATATAATTCAGTACAATATCCATGTCTTAAAAACCAGAGTTTTCTCAATAATTCTGTCAATGTATTTCATAACATTATTCCAAAAGGAGTGTAAGGAGGAGTATGACCATAATATATAAGTTAAAGTACCCTCAAATTTCTTGCAACATGAACATAAATAATGATTAGTCAATCCTTTACAAAACATTCTAGATGGTGTCCAACAGATACAAAAAAACAATCTTTTGATGTCTCTACCAATTTTATTAAATATTTAGGGCTTTGTATTCCTAAAGAAATTTCAAAATTTCTCCAAGTTAATATGTCTACTGTGCTGGAATAAATGACCTTTACCTTTGACTTGGTGGGTAAAATAAATGTAATTAAAATGAATGTAACTCCCAGGCTTTAAGTCACAGGACATAAACTTAGTTGGAATCAACCTTTATCCCACTTATATTAAGAGCTGATCTAATTTGCATCGCTAACGATTCTAAGACTAAATTAAAAAGCTTCCCAATGTGTTTTAATACCTCTGCACCTTGTTGCTTAAGCCCATGCTATTTATTTCTTTTTTTTAAATTAGATTTATATCCTGCCTTTCCTCCAAAAGCAAAAGGTAGCACATTGCATTCCTTCCTTTTATTTCCCCCCCCCCCCCCAATCAGGTTGTTGTACACCGAGCTGGATAGAGGATGTCATTCCATGACTGACCAGAACCACCCACTCAGTTCCCATGGCTGAGGGTGGACTAGTACCTGAGTTTCTCCAGTCCTAGATCAGCACTCATCTCAGACCTGTTTAGTACTTTTTCCTTAAGTTCATAGCCTTTCAGCCAAAAACAGTTCAGCCCAATCCAGCCAATCAGAATATGGTTCAGATTATTGGGCTGCAATCGGCCAGTGAGCAACCGAACTTGTCTCCTCTCTCTAGGCTGCTGCAGGTCCCAGACAGACACAATAGACATCAAGATGATCAGCAATCCTCCCCGTGCTTTTGGAACCAAAGTGGAATTCAAGTGTGAGTCTAGCTACATGGATGCCGGAGTGTTCTGGATTCTTCAGAAATCAGACGGTACACACCACTTCATCTCACATGTTACATCAAGATCTAAAGAGGCAACGGGAATTCTTACAGGCTACAAGTCTTCAAAAACTGGCAACTATTACCAGCTAACTATTGCCAGCTTTCAGGAGGAGCACGAGGCTACCTATTACTGCGTGTGCCATCGCAATCAGAAACTGCTTTTTAGTTCGGGCACCCCAGTCTACCGGCCAGGTAGGTTTCATCATATGCCTTTAAATTCCTCATCTATATGTTCCCTGCCAGATCAGCTTCTGCTCTTCTCTTCTTTGTTGTGGTTTTGTCACACATAGGGGGAAGGTAGGATTTTCTAATTTTCTCAGGATTGGGGAGGGGGAAGTTTTGGAAGTATCTTTCCTTTTAACTGTATTAAGTCTGTCTTAGGACCTATTTCAGAAACTACTTCTATCACCAATAAAAGATAGGCTTAGTTAAAGAGGGAGCCAGTACGTCTCATTTTTTTCATGCATTCATTTCATTCATCAGTGTTCAAGTAGTGATACTTTCTCTGGGGAATGAAGTTGAAAAATGAAGCCAGTACGACTGATTTTCTGGACTTTAGACACTTCTGAAAATTAAGATTGGGGATGGGGTGGGAGAAGGTCCAGGATGGACTGTTACCTTTCTCATCTCAGATATTAAACCAGGAGAGAATTGCTTGGCTCATATGCATTATTTTCCTTTCTCTTACCTGATTATGACTATGGAGTCATTGAAGACTATGGGGGAGGAACCTTGCTATAAACCATCCAGCCCTCCAGCCATTAGCCATTAGTCAAGAAAACAGAAGAGAAACACTTTCATGTCTATCTTGTTTACAGTGAAAACTACTACCATGCGTCCTACCACCTCACAGCAAATTGTAGTCACCAGCAAAGGACTGGTAAGAGAAGAAGCTATGAAATGTCCCAATTCTACAGTCATAGGTATGTTTCCTTAACCTACTTAGAAATTAGAGGCCACAACTGAAAGATATACAAAAATATTGCCATATCATTTTAGGCCCTGGGTATAATACAAAAACATGTCCTGCTGCCAACAACCCAAACCTTTGATTTCCATCAGAAGAAGTCATGAGAAATCAGCTCAACAAGTAAAAATATGCATATCTAATATACCCCTGAGATAGATTACAGAGGAGTTTTACTGTGGTGCTTCAAAGTGTCCTCCTATTATTCCACACCAGAGGCAATGTTTTCTACATCAGTGTTTCATACATACATCCAAATGGAAGTTCAAAACTCATTCCAAGTTATTAGAGAACCATCTCTGGTTATGGCTGAACATCCCCCAAGCATCCTGATGCTGCTGCTCTGCTTTTCTCTCTCCTGTGGATCTCTTCTTCTCCAGTGGAGTGAACAATGACAGGAGAAGAGCTCTTTGAGACAGAGCGGAATAAGGCAAGTCAGTTAACAGTGCAAACAACAGCCAGGAGGATGAGGCAGTGCTCATGAGGTGGGTGTGGAGGTTTTAACCTGGAGAAAAAATAATGTATTAATAAGCTGTGCAAAGCTCCCAGTAGTCCTTGGCACTGTGGCTACTTGAAGATCCCAGCCACTACTGCTGTTCAGCTAAAGCACTACACAACTCATAATACCATTTCAACAGATCAGGAGTTGAAGGTACAACTTCACAACAGGGCCAGATGATTAACCTTTCTTTTTAAGTATAGGAACTCAAGGTGATGAAGTGTAGTAGGAAAAGGGTAGCACTCAGGGATCTCTGCCATACTGATAATGCCCTTGTGAAGGTGGGAGGGGAAGTCCAACAGAGCAGGTCTCTGCCATGGTTGTACCCTGGCCTCCTCTCTCTCCCTTCAGGGATCCTTCCCACATGACAGCTGGTGATCAGTAACCTGAGGAGGAAAGAGAAGCATCTCCCCCTAAAGAAACAAAAGAAATACTGAAAATTACAAAAAGTGCCATATTTTTCCACTATGTTTCTAGGCTGGCAGTCAACAAGGTTGCTCTTCTGTGCAAGTTATACAACACAAACATGACACTCATCATAGCAGAACAAATAAATATCTTCAAATAATGAGATATTATCAAGAACTGGAGGGTTTACATTTGTGAAAGCATTGCTCTTCTTTTGCTTTGTGTTTCAGCAAAGACAAATCCAGAAATTATCTCCTGTGAGTTTTATATCTGGGTTCCCTTAGCTGGTGTTTCTCTCCTTCTGCTGATCTTGGTAATCATCATATCAGTGTGCTGTGGTAAGAAAACTTCCTTTAAACTCTGTTTGATGGTTCAGCTGTTGACAGTTACTAGGAGATTAGCTTAAAATTAGGCATATATCTACTCATGTAAAGATAGTGCCCATTATAGCCTCTTACTTCACATTTCACATAATTAACTGGTTCACATGATGCATATAGCCATTCTGGAACTGTGAAACATTTCTGGTGGAAATTTGAAATCACTCTGCAGTCCACATGTTTGTATGCAAGAAGAAAATCATAGCTGGCTAGCTAAGGAGAGAGAGAGTGAGAGATGCCTACTTCATAATGTTACTGATATGTGTGTGTGTGTGTATTCTCTCTCTCTCTCTCTCTCTAATATATATATATATATATATATATATATATATATATCCATTATGAAGTTGGGTGGATGAAAGAATATCAGGATGAAAGAATAGCAAAATAGTGCAATACCTTATTTATTAAAATGTATATTTTTCTTCCTCCCAAAGGTCCAAGGAGAAGCAGAAGAAAATGCAAATGTAAACGGTGAGTTTTCCATTACGTGCCCCATTCCATATGCTTAAGCTCCACTTACTAGAATGGGATTGAAACATGCTCTCGTTCTCCATGTTGTTTTTTAAAGCTCAATGTTTAATTACAGAATTAGGTTAACATTTGACAGACATGTGCAGCCCAGAGATTGACCTTGTATGAGAAAAAAATTATGAGTTTGGCAGGATGCAAACTGGAGAGTTGGCTTTCTGGCATAGATATACTTACCAGATCTGGGCTGCAAAAATCCATATGATCACAAAGAATTACAACTGTCTGTATCCCATTTGCTTCTATCTAGTGGCTCTCCAGATTTTTGTAGCCCAGATGCAGTACCCCAATTAAATACATGTTTTGTGCTTGACCATACCCACAGTGAAAAGGCAGTCCACCAAGTAATAATCCCTTTTGTGAGAACTTTCAAAATTAAAATGTGCCAATTGTTTCAAAAAGATTGGCCACTTCGGCATGGCATGTCTTTCAAGCTCTGTCTCTTCTTTTTAGACCAACAAACGGAACCAATGGAACGCATACTAAACCATTCCAGAACAATAAGTAGGACTTGCAGCTGGATTTCTCCATGCATTCTCAGGGCGTTGTATAAATCCAGCATCACAAACAGAAAGACTCTGATGTGTTTGTAATAGTTCTCTGTTCATATATCAAGGATGAACGTCTTAGATCATTTCTTTGAAATTATATGCTGTAGAAATCTCTTCCCCAACTGTTACATGTTGCACTTGTGAGGAATTGCCAGGTATGTGCTGTTTTAACCTAACTGACAATTCCTTATGAGTAAAAGCTGCTGTGCAAGATTTAAGGGATCTGTCAAAGCGATGATTTCACATACTCATTTACTCAGCAAACAGTTTCTCTGTAAATTGACAGATGAGTTTTCTCCTGCAGCTGACCACACTGATGGGTTATGAAAATAAAGCTAATAGTTTAGTTTTAAAACAACAGTTTAGAAATGTGTCATAGAAATAACAGAAATGTGTAATCTTATGGTGTTTGTGGTTACAATTATGATAGAAAAACTACAAAGTCAAGGAACATTTAATGGCATTTGTTCTCTGGGTAGCCCGGTAGAAGGGAAGGGAAGCACTATACTGGCATCTTGTCTTTCCATATTCACTTAGGTATATATGTGTATTAGTCTTGTTGCAGTTCTCTCCTTTCCTTCCACCCTGGGAGGTTTAATGTTTAGTAACCTGGGAAGATGGGTGAAGGGATGCCAGCATGTATATATCAAGAAAAATTTACATTCCAAAATCTCTGAAATAGCTTAGAGAAGGATTGAAAAGAGATAATGTTTTACCACTAGTCAGTGTCAGAAAACAAATGATCCTAGTTTAAGAAGGATTAGAGTATCCTGAAGACCTTCTCTAAATTTAGTTCATAGCATCTCACGATAGGACAAGGGAAGACCTTGGCTGAAACTTCAAAGCCAGACAGAATAGTGATTTGACTCAGCATACAGCAGCCTTTTTTGAATCTGCTATAGAGAAAATCACAATCATTCTATCTAGAGTGAGAGGAAAGAGAAACAGATGTCTTCTACACCATCACTATTTGCCTTGCCTGCACTTGAAAACCAACCCACCATTTTCCCACAATGTCCTCTCTGCCCACAGATCTCTAATACTTTCAGGATGATGTTGTCTGTGCTGTAGAGAATACCTTCACTAACCATTGCTTGCCTTGTGTCAATCCAAGGTATCCAATAAGCTAAGCAGAGATAATGCTAACTGCTCAGTGCTTCCTCTTTCTGTTTCAAACTAGCCAATTACTTGAGTGTACTATCCCCAGAGCTTCCAATGCTCTATGAATACACACCTCTTCATCTTCCATGCCCAACAGCAAAGACTGAAGCAGATGTTATTAAACTAAACTAAATGAAATCCATCTAGGTTCTAGGACATAGCAAGCAGTACCTTCAATGGAAAAACAGATTTCTGCAAGCATAGAGTGAACTCATGAGGTTACCGGTTTCTTCCATT
Source organism: Liasis olivaceus (assembly GCA_030867105.1). Taxonomy (NCBI): domain Eukaryota; kingdom Metazoa; phylum Chordata; class Lepidosauria; order Squamata; family Pythonidae; genus Liasis; species Liasis olivaceus. The sequence continues at coordinate 67,872,614 of CM061351.1, forward strand.
CCTGAAGAGAGGCCAAGTTAATACAAATGGATTTTCCAGGAATAGCAAGGAAAGAGAGCTTTTGGAAATGTATCTCTCTTTGTTCAAAGACAACATCAAGTGTTCAAAGAGATGCATATCAGTTAAAATTAGTATATGGTAGAGCTCACAGAAAGAAAGGGAAAGAAGATAAAATATATCTCAGTTGCTTGTTTCTTTATGAAGTGACTTACCGCAATGCTAGCAAATGCTAGCAAAAAGGTTACCAACATGATGGTTTGCTTGCTAAAAACGAAAGCTTACTTGTATTTCACTCTACAGATATATCACAGCTGGTAATGGAAAAAAATCTATTAGTGACTTCTCATATGTAACAGACTAAATGCATGTGCATTATATTTAGATTTAGGCTTGGCATGTTCTTTCTGTCTGCTCATAGGTGCTTTTCCTGAGATCTCCAGAACCTGACCTTGAACACTGTAAAATCTTAAATTGTCCTAATAAAGAAATTAACCTATGGTGTCTTTTTGGATATTTTTACATTATAAAAGTTAATCATAATGGCAGTAAAAGAAGAAATAGTATTAGCCTTGTCAGAGCTCCTCCATTGTGCAAATAATAATTTTATGTGTGGTGTGAGAATGGTGAAATATTGTTTGAAGTATTTTAAAGAAAAGTATTTACCATGGCATGCTTTCTAGCACTGCATTTTCTAGAATTATCTTGCTTTCTTCAAGGGTGTCATGAGGAGTAGACCAGACCACTGAGGTTACTCAGTAGACCCCCAAGAGATGGGGGAAAGTAGAAAACATTGCCACCTAGGCTGGCATAAGAAGCTGAAGTCCACCAAATCTGATGCAGCTCAACTCAGCATCTTTGCTTTCTTACTTTTATTTTATGTTTTTAGAGGATAACCAGCCTGGTTCACATTTAATTACTTTTACTTTTAAAATGTATTAGTATATTCAATTTTTTTAAAAAAGCAGTTCCAGGGTATTATTGACTTGCCATAGTGTCAGTGACCCAGAATGTGGTACTGTCCAGAACAGGAGCTCCTATTATTATCATCCTGGCCTCTAAAGTTGATAGGGAATGGGTTAAAAGTAAGGGTAATTCACAACAGGGATGTGGGCAGGTAGGGTTCAACAGTCATGAGTAAAGTTGATCCAGTTAGAAAAAAAGAACTCCAAAAATGAATCTAGAAAAGGAATAGCAATTTAATGCCAAGAAAACTATAACAACATGGCTGCAACATTTAGACACATTTCAATGCCATATGTTGAGACCATAAGTCCCTCTTGTAGTTACTGGGGAAGAGCACTAAGGTTTCACAAGAGGATCTGGAGAAGATAACAGCCAGACCAGAACCACATGAAAATCTGGTCACTGATTATTCCAATATTCAAAGAGGACTTCTTCATTTTACAAGGACATATACAACGGGAACATGGAATGTAAGAAGAATAAAGAGAAATCTGAAATTGTTATAGCAGAAATGAAGCATTCTCAATTAGATGTTTTAGTGAACTTAGGTAGACAGGATGAAAATCAGATGATTACTTGAATCTGATTATGAGACCATTCAAAACAAGGGAATGGCAATGATCCTCAAAAATACATTACCAAGAATGTACATATACACAAGCACATATCTACTAAAAAGAAGAATACAGAGAGGTAGCCTGGAACTATAGAGCTTATGTTAGAAAAGCAAAGACTCAGAATGAATTGAGGTTAGTGAAGAATACCAAGAATACACTTGAAAGGGCTTTTTTAGACATGCAAACACACTCATCCCACTACTCTCTTTCATGTTAATCAGCATTAGGCAAAGTGTAGAAAAAGTGGAAGGAGGAGGTATAAATGTAAGAAGTATACAAAGGAAAATGGAGAGAAGAGATAAAAGGAAAGGAAATCTAATCTACTTTATACCAATATTACTCACTCCGTCCCCTCCAAACCTTTGTATCCTTGCTTCTATCACATCTATACACCAATTCACACATTGCCTTTTGTTCTTTAAAGTTCTCACCTCTTTCTTTTTGAGGATCTCATCAACTCCACCCAATCATAATTTTCTTTGTCTTCCCTTCTTCTTGACCCATTCATTCTTCCTTTATATATTGATTTTGCAATTCAATTCTGATTAACTTGTACATTTACTCTATGGTTAAAAGCCTAAACTGTATGGACTTGCATCCCCTAAATTAGCAGACAGATCACCATGACTCAGATCAGGATGAGGAGAGCTTTACAGGCGCTTACCACATATTGCTCTGAATAACTATTGTCTATATGGAGAAATGTTAAAATATGGATGGGATTTCCTAATGAAGCAGTTGTATGGCTTGTTTAATGGGTGTGTGAAGACTGCCTTTGTACCTTGATGACTGGAAGAATGCCGTTACTGTTCTGTTCTGCAAGCAAAAAGGTAACAAGAGAGAATACAGGAGAGGTTAGTTTGTTAACTATGCTGGCTGGGAAAGATGTTTGGCATAATTCTGAATGAGGACATAACCACACTTCCCATTTAAGCTGCTCCTGTCCTCTGCTCATGCCAATTTAAGTACACCTTTGGACAAAAAAAGAGAAAAATCCAGGGGGAAAACTAGCTGGCAAGGAAAAGAAAAAATGTACAGTAATTAAAAAAACCTAGCATCCTACTATATACTAGGTGAAGATCTTAATCACTATGCTATTTCAGCAATACCAGTAAAGGAAGGCATAGAAACGTTGAGAGTGCATAGTAAGCTGTAGCTCAGTTGAAAGGGTGCTTCATCCTCTCCAAAGTAGCCAATGAACTGCTAAAGTTAGCCTGCAACAAACTAAAGTGCTCTAGCTGAAAGGGACCGGGGCACTCAAACCAATCTATCAGGGAAAAGAGTCCCTTGGAAGTGGAACAGGAACTCAGGCTCTGAGGTTGTTCTGAAGGATTAATAGAGAGTGATATCATCCACTTCTGCCCCCCAAAAATGGTTGCCTGCCTGTTCTAGTAATGGGTCAACTGGGGAAAGCAGATAAGCCCTGAAAGTGTATGAGACTGAAAAAAATTAGGGAACTGCAGTGTTGTGGTGGTTGTTTTTCTTTTTTTGCCCAGCAAAGGATGTGCAAAGCATATTTTTGTTCCTCAGTAGGTCACTGAACAATACAGAGTGAGAAAGTTACACATTTGTTGATCCAGAGCAGGGTGCTCAATCTTGCAGCCTATAGTTGTATGTGACCCTCCAAGTTTGTTATTCAGCTGTGAACAATATTTATTAGCCAGCAATAGCACTGAAAAATGATACCAACATAGAGAAAAGTATGGTTGTACAATTCTATGCATTATTCTTTTTTATGCATATCACAAGAATTTATGAAATAATTCTTGAAGCTCCTTCAGGCAATTCATGGTTATGCAACGGATCAATGATATCTTACCATTGATTGTACAACATTTGAAGGCACCAGCAGTTTCAATGGTTTTGGTATTAAAAAAGAAGAGTTGTGGAAGGAAAAAAATGTTTTTCCAAGACAAATGGGAAAATGTATGTATCATTTTTCATAGAAATAAAAGGGAAAGTTCAATGCCTTATTTTTCAGCAGTTCCAGTTCCCAAGGAATATAACATCTTGCATCAATGTATCATGAGCCCTAACTAGAAAATGATATGAAGAAAATGTTCTACAACTTAAAACAGCATTTGCTACAAAGATCACACCCACACACACACACCGTGTATAAACATGCTTCAGTGTGGAGCCCTCAAGTGGCATTTATATTAATTTGAGACCGCTGATTTAGATACAGTGTATGATAAATTGAATAGGCCTGAATTACTGAACTTTTTTCTGTGGATATGGAGCTGAAGATAGGTTGGTGAATGAATGTATGAGAATAAATGGAATGCTTAACAAATGGAATGCTTAGCACTGACCAGGGAGTAAGACAAGACAGTGTGAGGTTCCCTTAGTTGTATAATGTATTTACAGATTACCCCAAAGAACAAGTTCCATGATGAGTGAAATCATAGGTAAATTACCATCACTCTTTACAAAATAATATCTTATAAAGGCCAACAGAGGTTTATCTCCTGGTCTGAGAATGAGATGATTGAACAGATTAAAAAAAAAAAGGCAGAAGCTTGTCAGCTAATATAGTTGCCTCTAGAATTTAGCAGATAATATAAAGAAACAATTGATTCCAATAAGAAAAGACAGTTGTCTTATATAAATGTTTGAGGTACTTCACGGTGTGCAGCATTCAGTTGAGGTATGGATTGTAATTTGAAAATAATTAAAGAATTAAACTAAAAGATACCACAATATTTCAAAGACCAGAACAAATAAGCTGCTTTGCCATGGAAGAAACATATCTGTGGCTGCAGATAATATATTTTCATTGTGTTCTGAAAATACTGCTTGCTTGGTATGCTGAAGAAAAGCTTCACAGCATCACCGTAAGAGGAATCAGCATCACTAACATGCTTTACATTTTTAATGAAGAAGCCCTGTGTAATAACTACTTACAAATTAAGGAAATTGTGGATGTAGCTGTTAAAACCATTGCTTTTATATGAGCATGAGGGCTGAATCAGAGGCAATTATTTTCTAGCATGTATAAACAACCAGTATGGCAAACCTCTATGCCACTCCAAAGTTAAATAGCTGAGTTCTAGAAATGACCTAAAGAATTTGATTGTGTGTGTGTACACAAAGGAGATTGTTTCTTTCATGAACATAGAAAACAATGAGGTTCCTCTGCTTGTGATTCAACTTTGATCTGTCATCTTCCTTTTCGAACAGATGTAAGCGATCACTTGAATGCACTAACTAGAAACTTCAGCAAAGAAAATGGGATCACACAGATGTGTAACAGTGTTAAATCATTCAAAGTGAAGCTTACTTTGTGGGGGGAAACAGCTGGCTGCTGGCTGTTTGGGTTATTGCCCAACTGACAGTTAAGTAAAGTTGAACCCAAATGTTTCAGAGAGTTTACCAATATCATTTCAAATTCACAGGAACACTTTGATATATGATTTAATTTTTTTAAGGTGTTTGAGCCACAATTTCAACTTTTTTCCTTTTTTTCGCTGTGGAAATTGACACTACTACAGAGGATATACAGATGGAGTTCACAAAGTTTTGGTGTGACACAATTCTAAGCAGAAGTAGATGGTGTTGGAAGTCCAGATTTCTACAAGTTTCTTTCTTATTTTGGAAAGATTCTGCAAGTTATTCACTGCTTCCGCAAGGATATTAGCAATGTTTGTGGGCACATATATATGTGAACATTTTTTTCTCATCTGTGAAAATTTACAAGTCTTTATTGAAGCCAAGGCTGGCTGATGAACAAGCAGCACAGAGGCTGGTTTTCTCTCATGATGTAAACCCAAATATTGAAGTTCTGGTTGATGAAAACCTGTGCCAGCTAATCGCCAAAGTGAAATGATGAAAAAGTAGTTCTGTTTCCTAGTAAAATTCTTTTAAATGTTAATAAATTTATATTTAATTGCATACAGTATTGTTATATGCATCATTTCCTTCATTTTTTACTTGCTAAAGGTTTTTGTGGCCGTGTATAAACATGCTTCAGTGTGGAGCCCTCAAGTGGCATTTATATTAATTTGAGACTGCTGATTTAGATACAGTGTATGATAAATTGAATAGGCCTGAATTACTGAACTTTTTTCTGTGGATATGGAGCTGAAGATAGGTTGGTGAATGAATGTATGAGAATAAATGGAATGCTTAACAAATGGAATGCTTAGCACTGAGTGGGGAGTAAGACAAGACAGTGTGAGGTTCCCTTAGTTGTATAATGTATTTACAGATACATGTATTATGCAGTTAGGAGTATGGATCTGAAAATGATTGTATCAAAAGTCAAAGTAGTTGTGTTTTACAGAGACAATGTATGAACAGGTGCCAGTTAGGTATAAATGGGGGAAAAAAGAGTAAATAAATGAATGTGTATACTTTGGCAGAATGATTGCTAAAGTTGGGGAGATGAATGAATTGTGGAGTCCTTGGGGTTCTCTGAGCTTGGTTGTTTTCTTGCAAACGTTTCATTACCCAGCTAGGCAGCATCTTCAGTGCTAGAATGGAGTGGGGTTTGCTCTCTGTTTATATACAGTGGCTTGCCCTGCCAGTGTTGGTGGGCGTGTGGGTTTTTTTTCTTTCCTGGTAGATCCTTGTTTAGGGTATTGTTTACTGCTTAAACAATAAGTTTTAAGCAGTAGTTTATAGTTTTAAGACTATAAGAATATTTGAAAATTAGTAGAGAAAATGGTTATGGAGTGGCTGTGGCAGGAATAATTTCCCATTGGCTATTCAGGAGTTCCAAAGTATTTTTCCTGCTGTTTAATAGCCCAGGTCTAAGAAATGAGCTTTATCTAGAACTGCTCATTTCTATCATCTCTATCACTCACATACACACACACACCAGAAACCAGTTTGGCTAGTTTTGGCCCTGCTGTCTTTCCCATGTTAAATGATTGGAGGACACCCAGCTACAATTGCACCTTTATGATCCATTATGATTTGCTCACCAGTAGCTAAGAATCTTGCTCCAACAGTGCAACTAGTTGATAAAGAAAATAATCTCCACCTCTCTCCTTTCACCGTTTTTGGGGACCCTGAATATCTAAAAAGATGGAAGAGATGGCAATAGCTTTTGCTTTAAGGTAGAACTACTGTCAAGAAAAAGTTGCAAATCCTTTTGAAAGAGAAGGAAAATGAGCAAAGGTTCAGAACTAATTTTCAGCCCAGAGCCAAATTTCAGTTTTTTCTAAACTCATAGTTGAAGTAGTGTCAACACAAGCCTGGTTATTTTCATGAATGCATGTTGCTTGGCTGCAACGGAGCTCATCATGGGACAGGGGTGAGATCTCCTCAGCTCCTGTTGACTGTTTTGGGCTGATGCAAGCAAGTCTCCTCTCCTACAGCCAGCTGTGGTGGGAAGTGGTTAATAGGTAACCCATAAAACAAAGGTGTACGGTTAGACCTCTCCCTGACAGCCAACACTAACAGGAACTGGCATCAGAGGCAGAAGGAGAACCACTGAAGAACTGTGGCTCCTACTTCCAACCCACTCAGCCAACCCACAATCAATGGTATCAAAAACCACTATGAAATCAAATAGGGCCAAGATGGATACACCACACCCAACCTGGGCCAGCCAGAAGTCATCCATAAGTGGGATCAATGCCATCTCAGTACTGTATCAGCCTGAAACCCAAGTATAACAGGTCCATATAATCCACTTCCTCCAGGGCACTTTGTAGCTGTAAGCCTAGCATCTACCTAAAAATTGTCCAGTATTGCCAAGTCCAGTGTTGACCACCTGAGGAAGGGGAGGACCACTACCTCCTTCAAGGCACACAGAACCATTCCCTCCCCCAATAGGGCAATGAGGATAACATTCATGTGGATGAGATCCCCAAGCAGCATGACAGCAGATCCTCCTGCTTCAACCAGTGCCACATGCCATTATATTATTATTATTATTATTATTATTATTATTATTATTATTTTATCCTGCCTTTTTATATCTATAACTCAAGATGGCAAACATACCTAATCCTTCTGCCTCCTATTTTCCCCACAACAACAACCCTGTGAAGTGCGTTGGGCTGAGAGAGAGTGAGTGGCCCAAAGTCACCCAACTGGCTTTCATGCCTAAGGGAGGCCTTGGTGATATGTCAGCAGGGCATGGGGTGATCTGAGAGATGATGCAGCTTGTCAGTAGGTCACATGGTTTAGGGGATTCCTCATAAAGCAAAAGGGATAAACCTTTCCTGTTTTACTGGGAACACCCCAGTGTCTGATCCCAGTTGTAGCCTCTGTCAATCACACCTCTGGATCTGGTTTGCAGGTGATCAGAGGATGAGTGGGAGCTTCCTGGTAAGGCAGGTGGGGAGAACCTCTCTTGCTTTATTGTGAATCTCCTCCAGATCAGGTTCTGACACACCCACCACTCCATCCATTTGTCAGAACTCACCTCCTCTCTCCATCCTAGCAATTGGTGGGTGTTTTTCCCATTGTCAGGGAAATCCATAAATTCTTGCACCTTAATTTGCACTACAGTAACCTGCTAGGGCAGTATTATTCACTAGTCTTGTTAACAAGGCAGAGTTGAGATTGACTAGAGAGCAAATATATGTTGATATATTGGAGGACAGCACTGAACTGGGTCTCTAGATGTGCACTCAGTCAAGAAGTTTCCTTCCTAGACAGTGACCCTGATCCTTCTTGAGGAATAAAATCCTATCCAGGACAAACACCAACAATTTGGACAGAAGCAGCCACAAAATACTATTTTCTCAGATTCATTTCTCAGGAAGAGAACATCATTCTCTATCAAACTTGTTTGAATAATAAATATTTAGTCAAGCAGGCCTTCCTCATTACGATATCCTTAAGATGTATCAGGATCACTGTTTTCAGAATTCCCAAGTAGTACATCCAGTGCTTGTTGGGAATACTGGCATTATGGCCCCATCCATCTGGAGGCACAAAGTTGAGGAAAGATGAGAGTTGTAGTGTTAGCCTCAGGCTCCATCTACTGTCCAATGTGGCATATCTAGCTCTAAAAATTGGTTAGGGCTGTTTTTTGGCCCTGTGTCAGGCCCATAGTTAGGTACTTTTCTAGTTGAAAGGTCTTTTTGTTTTGGACCAGACATTTTAAGGATTTGATGTTAGCAAGTGTCTTTATGTCAACTTGAGCACTAATATCTAGAATCCTCTGTTTGAACACATCCTTAGCTTGGTTGCCAACTGAGATTAAATATGGAAGTGAAAATCCATGAGTGAGATGGTCTTGATAAACTGATTTAGCCATATGATAGGATGTGACATGCCAGACTGTTCAACAAGTCACTTTTGTTGTAGTGTTAACCTCAGGCTCCAAAGAATGTCTCTATTAATAGAATCAAATGCTGCACTAAGGTCAACAAAGGTGTGTATATAGCTGTTTTCCTGCTGCTCTGTACTTTGTTATAAGATGGTATAAAGTAAAGCAATATTCTATAGTAGAGCAGCATACATCTTAGCTACTATGTCAATTAGGCTTATAAGTCTATAATTTCTGGGGTCTCCTTTGACTTTTTTGTATATAGGTTTTACAGTAGACAATTCCCATCCTGTAACTGGTGTTATTTATATGAGAGAACAGGCCTACTAGTAATGAAGCCCACCAGTCAATATATGATTTAAAATCTCAGCAGGCAGAAAGTCCTCACCCAGTGCCTTGTTAGATTTAGAGAGTATATGATATGTTTAGTTTCTGCCGCTGAGACTGGTGGTCAAGACAGCAGTTACTTTAGAGGGGGAAGCTCAAGTTTCTGAGTTGAGGAAGAGGCCTGGTTAGAGCTGTCAAATAAATGACCATAGTATTCCTCCGTGTTGAGGCTGGGATGGGAATGTCGAAGAAGAATTTCTGTTCCTTCAGGATGCCAGATAGTGCTCCAGAATATGATTGAATTGGACTCTTTTGCTGAAATGTGTAATTCTACCATATAGAGTCTGTAAAATAGGCCGCCTTGGTGGCGAGGAGCCTTTTATAGTCACGTCTAAGCTTTAACATCTTAGTGTAGTTTGTTATAGTGGGGTGTCTTTGAATCAGATGCATAGCTCCCTGTAATGTCTTTCTTGCATGATAGCATTCTGGATCAAACCAATTAGATCTGGAAAGCTAGTTATTTCTGAAGGGCAATTTATCTGTTGGAAAGTTTTTTATTATGGAACACAGATTAGCGTAGCTGACCAGCACATTGTTGAAACCTTCAGTAGGTGAGGAAATCATCTTTGCCCAAGTCTGAGAGTGCTCTGAATTCAAGAAAGTAGACAATGCACTGGGATTCACCTTAGTCCATTTGAGGTGCCTCACTTCAAGGTTAGCTAACAGCTTTTTATCATGGGATGTGCCTAAACATATGTTGGAACTGCTGAAGAAGTTAACGGTAATTGGTTGGTGGTCACTATCTTCCCTCACATAGACCTGGACATCAGAGAAAGGCTCAGCTTTGTTGTTTGAGACACATATGTAATCCAGGGCACTACTAGATTTCCCAGAGTGAAAGGTGTAAGGGTAGATGCAGTGAGCTTGTTTGCCTCCCAAAATATGGAGATTGCAGTTATATATTAGGGAGAGCAGTTGGAGACCTGCAGCATTCCTGTTAGTGTCTCTGGAGTGCCAGAGGGTGGTAAAGTAGCCTTCCAGAATAACTTCTAGGTGAACATATTTGTACAACAAGGGCCCCACTCTGGCACTGAAATTGCCTAGGGCAATTATGACAGCTTTAAGGTGTTTTAAGTTTGTCTCTAGGATTGTCTTTTCTAAATTTGCCCATATGGTTGGGGTGAAGCTTGGTGAAGAGGGTGGGGAAACATATACATTCAGCACCAGGACTTCTGTTGTTTTATGCTTGAATTTGATAACCAGAAAATGGGAGGGATCAACCCCATGAGTCAATTCCTGGCCTGCCAGCCTAACTCCTCTTAAACAGGGCTAACCCTCCAGAGGCCTGCCCTTTTGTTTTGATTTTCTGTGCTGGGGCAGACCAAATTCTAAAACCTGGGTATCATCAACAGTTAGCCAAGTTTCCTGTAAAGCTATAATATTGAACTGAGAGAAAAATTCAATCAGGTGCCTGTCAGATGATTCTTCCAACAAGCTATATTCCATGTCAGGAGGTGAATATAGGTCTCTGGTTTATTATCTATGGTGATTACTGAAGGGGTACAGAAGTCTTGAGTTGAGGCCAGGTCTTATTCAGTCTGCAGATGTGATGTGATGTGATCCTTCAGCATCTAGGCATACACAGCGATTAGAGATTACTCAATCTTTGTCAGACCCTAGTTGGTGGCTAGACTGCAGGAGCTTTTATGGCAGGCTAATGCTTTTGTGAGGTTTGTTGACAGAAACATTGTCAAGTTATTGTCTGGGACATTCTCCGAGAGACTGCCATGGCTATTGGCAAAGAGTGCTGTCTTATTTCAGGTGTTAACATGGGATCTTCAGTTTCTTGAAGAGTCGATTTAGCTGAAGAACAAGGGCTCAGGTCCACTAGTGGAAATGTGTCCACTGTAAAGTTCTGGTTTTATATGCTGTCACTACAATTTTTTTCAGATCTTCCAATCTGTTAATAATGTCAGCCTGTTCCTGGTTTGGCAGAGTATGGCAGGAGTTAATCAAGGATTCTTCCAAGGGATGGCGGGGGGTGGGGGGTGGCAAGCTGCAAGTAGCAGAGTTTGTTTGCTTGGGCTTCTCTCTCTCCAGAACTTTGATGAGGTGTCCTTCTGTTTGTCTGGAGGAGAGCTACTATGAGAGAGCATGTTAAAGTGACAACACTCTCTTATCCAGATCACTTTACATTCAAAAGGGGTCTAGCTTCCTCTGTGCAGAAAACACAAGTGGAAAGATCAAAAAGGTGCTCAGGAAAGGCTTCATTATGAACAGCATGAAGGGGATTGTAGGGCACTCAAAAGTCAGTAGTACACAGTGAAAGACACCCTGGGGAGGGTGCCATTCCGTTCTGTAAGTCTATCAGTTGCCTTCTCAACGTAGTGGCTGACTCAAGGACAGAATAACCATTTTCTTAGATCCCCACCATCCTTTGTTCACTGTTAATTTAAAAATTTGTAAGGTAATCTTTTTTTTTTTTAAGTTATGATTGGTTTGCCTCTCATACTTAACTGTTTGTCACTAGATGAATATCCTTCCCTGTATAGACTTTCAGTTCTTCTTTTGATTCGTTTGTTCCTCTCGTCTCTTTTCCTTGTTATGGTTAGGAGTACATATTATCCTGTCTTCCCTGCACAGTGGTTATAGCATGCTATTAAAGCAGGGAGCTTGGGCTTTGAAAATCCCCAAGGACTTGTTTGGTAAGTTCTCTGTAAAGTTCTCTGCAAAAGAGTCTTTTAGAGTCTACTTTATTTTTAACTCTGGTCAGCAGATTGAAAATTGAGAGAAGTGTTTCAGCAGTCAACAGCCTATGTCTGCCTATGAAGTCAGTTACATTGCCATCCTTTAAATATTTTAGATCCAGATTTTAAGGCTCACTTGAAGTAATCCGTGCTGCTGCTGAACAGACAGCAGCAGTCTCTGGGGAGGGGATGTCCTCTTGTAGAGATGGGAACAGATCTATAAGTTGTTGGCTTTCGTTCTCTTGCTGGAGATCCCATTCTAAAGTATCAAGGAGAAGGCTTGCATTACTTACAGACCAAACCTGCTTGGTTGGAATATATCTATCAACTTTCAGCTGTTTCAGGGGTTTGGATGAAGCCTGTGTTGCAGAATGTGAGCACTGCTTTTTCTTCCTCCCATTCCTCTTCTCCAATCTCATTGCTCTATGCATCAGAAGGTTCAGACAGGTGGTTTTTAAGATTAAAAGATGTATGTAGGGGCAGAATAAAAACAGGATAGGATAGGATAGGATAGGATAGGATAGGATAGGATAGGATAGGATAGGATAGGATAGGATAGGATAGGATAGGAATAGGGGGATAAATGGCAATAGAAGCAACCTCCCTGAGAGAGCTCCTTATAGGAGGTATTTCCTCATTGCCATCTTTCCTCCTCAAACACCAACTAAATCCCCAGTTATTACAGATTTCCCTAGATAAATTAAAGGCTACAAGAAGTATGTCAGACTTATTCCAATTAATTCTGATAATTTATCAAACTATTGTACTGTATCAATACATTTTGGTAGAGGACATTCATAATTATCAATAAAACATATATCATCAGGATATAACAATTTCAGTTTTATACCAGCCACTTCTGTGGCCAGAATGCCTGATTGCCTATTGTACGAAATATAAGACATGAAAGGCATCCTTGATGTTCCACAAAACATCTTGATTGGTGAAGTAACTCCATTTACAATAATCAACACATAACACATTGTAATCCAAGTAATAGGGGAAAAAAAATGGTATCTGGCCAAAACTTGTTCTAAAATTTGAACTACATCAACTACCAGCCTTTTCCACACCCAGCCAAACCACCACTGTCAATTCCAGTTTTCTGAATGGATAACTACAGTATCTATTTGTAATATAATTTTATGGGTGGCTTTGTTCTGTGTTATAAAAACAAGTGGCACGGGATGGACAACTGAAGGTAGCATCAGCTGCAATGCATGAACCAGGGACTTTATCAAAATGTTAGTATCAACATTTAACAAAGAAATCAGATAACAGCTTACACAATCAGCTGAACTTTTACCAGGGTTCAAACTCAGAGTTATATCATGGTAATTAAAGGATGTTGCAAAAAAAAAAATTATCCAAAAAAGCATCCCTAGAAACCTCCAGACATAAACAGGTAAAAAAAAAATCATTATGCCACTCAGGATAGTCATCAAGATTGGGAGCTGTTCCTCTTTTCATTGATTTAATAGTACCTACTATTTCCTGAATAAATAAAGATGCAACTAAATAAATGGGTTAGCCATAAGTAATGTTTGGAAGAGTTATATATATATTTTTTAAATGATTAATTTCTTCCTCAGTAACTTTGACTATTATAAAGTTAAAAAAAAAAAGTTATTTATTGAATCAGAGCCGTTACATACTTTGCTGTAAGCATTCTTAACAACAGAAATATTAATTTGTTATTGCTGTTTCAGATAAGAGGCCAATACTTTACCAGGCTTTTCCTCTTGTTCCAATATCTTTCTTTAGTACAATTTATGCACTTGATACAGAATATTCATTAAGGAAACTAAGTTCCAATTTAGCAGACAAAAAAGTAATTCTGGTGTAGGTTGTCTTGCATATTAACTTTATTTTCCAAATGTTGTTTAAACTCTTAATTTTTTTTCCATGAAGCACATGCGGTTAGACTACCTTTAAGTTCATGTTGTTTATTTTTTAAAAAAATTGTTTGTTTTATACAAAGTCAATCTTTTAATAGTGATGTAGTCAAACATTTTTTTAAAAAAGAGTACTTTTTCTTATAATAATAGATAGTGTTACTGGAGCATGGTTGCCTAGTACAATAGGACATATTTCATTTATTTATCTAAATAAGGATCAGGATACTAAAAATAAATCAGGAACAAATCTGTTGTGCATTTTTTAAAGTGTATTCTTACTGTGAAGCAATTAAAAGTCCCCCTATAACTACCAAAGTAAACTCCAACACATACAAGAGATAAATTTAGCTGGAAAAATGTAACAGTCTAACACAGGATTTAATACTTGATTAAAATTTCTAGGCATAATTATCTGATTCTCAATTAAACTAAAAAGATACTCAAATCACCTATGTAAAACATCCAGATGGTGCTTAGTAGGGCCAAGTCATTACTATAATGAATGCAATACAATTATTAAAGTATTTACTTTCCAATATTTAAAAAAGCCCTTTCACCCTTACAGGAAAAGGTGATCCTATCAGGAGCTCCTATTCCTACCAAAATCACTCCCAGGGTCACTGAAGCTGAGCCCTACCAGGTCAAGCCGGTAAATTATAATGGCAAACTTTTTTTTTTTTTAGTCATCTGGAAAGATTCATAGCCATCTTACAGAGGTAGAAAACACATTCTAATTAATTTGACAGTAAAAGTTTAAGCCACTTAAAGTGGAAGGCAAGGGAGAAACAAATTTAGCAGAATTATGTGGTCCTTTATAAATCCAAGAAATCAATATAAACCTGAGATCAATGATCCCATTTGTTGCTAAGCGACAAATATGAGTGAGGGGAGCATTTCTTAGAAATGGCAATAATCGAAGACACTACTCATCTTTTTATCTCCTTTTGCTCTCCTTTGTTGTTATGGTTGCTGTTGCCAACCCTGGCAACAGCAACAGCAAGATGAGAAATGTTATTATAGGTAGGCTTTGAAACTACCATTTCTTTAGCATAACATGTATTTCCAAACCATAGAGGGGGAAGATTGCTGTGGTTTATGGTCCCCACCATAAATTGTTGTCTCTTCTATCTTTTGGGTATGGCACCCATTTTCCTCCACAGCCCCACAGAACATTATTTTCTTGTATGGAAATGTAACTGAAGGAGAAACATAACATTCCTGATATTTGTGCAAATAGTTCCATATATAAAAGGTTTGAAAACTTTCGTTGAATATTCATGCCTACATGTAATGTGGAAAATTAATCTGGAAACCAACAGAAGAACCTGTTCATCAGTGAAAAGTTTTTAAAACATGTTGCTAAATGCTACTTTTTAATTAACATTATGAAATTGTGGTGTTATAGAAATATATTTTAATAATCTTAAGATCATTATAACGCTATGTCATTCCATAAACAATAGAGTGGAAAAGTAACAGTGGTACTAATTAAAAAAAATGAATGGGATAAAAAAAATCCTGCAAGGATTCACAGAATGTGCACTGAGCTCTTACAGATTTACTTGCCTGACTGACAACAGCTCATGCTGCCACCACCATTCCAATTATGCCAAAAGATAAATTTTTTATAATCTATCAAAAAAGCAAAAATAAACAAAGAAAAACCCAGAACTACAGGGAAAATAAATTATTGGATAAGAATATAGTTTAGATCAGTGTTTCTCAACCTTGGCAACTTGAAGATGTGTAGACTTCAACTCCCAGAATTCCCCAGCCAGCATGCAGAATTTTGGGAGTTGAAGTCCATACATCTTAAAGTTACCAAGGTTGAGAAACACTGGTTTAGGTGATACCCTCTAAAAAGTGAAAAAAGCAAGGTAGTTCCAGACTAAATAGTGTGGAAGGAATCTATGAAAATAATTACATGTAGAGTAAAAAACAAAAGAATCTGATATTTGTATAAGCAATTACCTGAAAGAATTAGCGAGAATTGAAAAGCAAACACATACAGAAGCAAGGCATCAGGACAATTTTCATGTAGGAGGCTCTCTTTGCTAATCAATTACAGCAATTCACATGGAATTATTTGATACCTAAAATATAAGGACTGTAATGATTTTCCAAATCAGATGCTGTCAGTTCCCAGCATCTGCTGTTGTTTTCACAGAAATTATGTTGAGGCAATAAAATGAAGCAAAATAGATTTAGCAAACATTTTACTCATTACAGTAACAGTGTAACATAATACATCATTTGTGAGTATAATAAGCCTTAATAAAGCTCTACCTATTGACCATCCCCATGCATGGATTCAAGTGTGCATTGTATCTTTTTTGTATAAGCAGGTATTATACCTACCAAAACAGAGCCTCAGCTCTGTGTACTGCAAAGAAAATAAATGTATTTGCAATATGATAATCTAGCACAGTGTTTCTCAACCCCAACAACTTTAAGATGTATAGACTTCAACTCCCAGAATTCCCTAAACAGCATGCTGGATGGAGAATCCTGGAAGCTGAAGTCCATACACCTTAAAAGTTGCTGAGGTTGAGAAACACTGATCTAGCACACAACTCACTTGAACATGTTATAAACTTCAAACATGTCCATATGCATTATTTTCATTGTCACTCTCAAGAGAGCCTATCTCTACACTAGTTTCCTCACATATCAGTCAGCAATAGTGAGGGTCTCAAGGGCAAGATGGGCTTTGCTCTGGATCAAAGTAATGGGGAAATGTTTGCTAAAATGAACTATGGGTCATGGCTCCTATTCTTGAGACTATAGAAAGAAGTTACCGACAAATAAATGTACACCTGGAAGTAGGACAATTTTAAATTTGGACAAAGTGCCTTACAAGATTTAAAATCTATTAAAACATAATTTAAACAAATTCTCTCTCTCAATAGTAGTTGGGCTTTTTGTTGTGCACATAAATTCTGCTTTTTTCACCATTACTAGATCTGTTTATACTGAACCATTTTCAAGAAAAACAAAAGCAAAGCATTTCCAAACCATAAGAGTAATGAAAAGGCTAAAAAATAATGCATACATATGCATGAATTCTAAACAAGTGTAGAACATCATAGCTCATATTTACTATGCCACTCCATCATACAACTGATGGTGTACTACTCCAATCTCTGGATTTAAAAACAGTGCAGCCATCCATGAACTCCCCTCCCAGAATGAAATGACTAGGAACTAATATATTCCCCAGTGATCTGAGGAAGAATAAACCCCACTCTCACTTGGGAGTCCACTAAAATGACATCAGTCCTTATATTTTGGTATGAAGATGTCAATCCTTAGGTATAAGATAGGCAAACTAGCACAGTCTCTTGCATTAAAAAAGAAAACAGAATTTTCTGTTTGTGAGCCCAAGCATTTACACACAACCCAATTCCCATTGAGATTGATGGCCCATATACATGCAATTATTTATATGTCTGCAAATATTTTTACATTATAAATGTTCCCCTTGGATACAGCTGTGTATTACACTGCTACATTTTCAACATTTTCTTACATCACTCTGAGTACAAGGACATATTTGACTCACATATGTGCAGTTCCCTTATTACAATAAAAGCAACTTCACTGAGATCTGAACCTGCACAAAAAATATTTTTACTTGTTTCTCATTACCTTTATTAAATTCCTTTAGAAGCACAGTATGGAAGTAACTCATTCTGTAAGTAGAGAATACAGATGTACTGTTTTACCTTTTTTCCCCTATTTAAAAAGTAGTATCAGATTGCATTGGTGTATTCTTAGGGACACTGACCAATTGTCAGAGCATATAAAACCTTTATGAACGTTTTTCTGTGTAATGTGCTAGGCAAGTGTATTTAATTATTTCAGTATCCAGCCATACAAAGGTGGAATCTTGGTAGCAATAAATATCAAGTAGATACTCTGCTTTATTGCAGGACAGTGCAATGAACGCACACATTTGCTATAATGCGCATCAAATTTATAAGTGTATATTCACTTTGGATATTATTTATAGTACAATCCTTTAACTATCCTAGCTTTTCCCAGAGAATCCAGGCCACTGCAAATTGGCAACACTTTGGATATTAGAGTCCGCTAATGTTTCTTCTTCCTGACTATGATACTCAAGATTCTCCAGGAAGGGAGAATGGTGGTCAAATCTGGTTTCAAGTCTCTAATCTAGATATTTGCTTCGTCACCAATATAATAAATTTAAGAACAAACTGATATTGTCATGATATTAATGGGGACATGGTCACTGGCACAATGCTCTTGACAGCAGAAGACATATTTGTTTCTATTGAGATGGAGGTCCAATCCTGGGATGAAAAGACTAGTGAAACATATTCTATTCCCCTTCATAACAATGAACATTAGCAACAGTGTATTTGGTTCTGATAACTTTATAAACAATGTAACTATCATGTCTAGTAAACTGTACAGCAACATGACACTGATCTTGAATACAAACCTTAAATTATAACTAAAAAACCTGAAGAACAAGTATTTGCTGGCAAAATCTTTCCACTCTAGAGCTCCAACTGTATTGATACTCTCAGCTACCCAAAGAGCTCTCGGTCATGAAATCAACTGAAACGAATTCACAAGTGTTAGGAAACCTTATTCAATTGCTATTTTTCTAAATCAGAAATGATTGGAAATTTGTTATAAGTTTATGTAAATTTTATGTAATTCATATATAAGCACATTAAGGTGGAATTCAGATGGAATTAAAAAGCTGGAAAAAATGTTCCAACAAGGAAAAAAAACTCTAAAAATGTCAGAGTTCTGAGTTGGGAAAATAATAACAAAAATACAAGTGTATCCACTATTCAATTTTTAAACTTTTTTTTCCTGAAGTTCTCTCTTCATTATTTACATGCTAAGGAAATAAAAAATTTTCCTTCACATTCTTTATGGTGACAATAATCAATCAGAATGATAAAAGCAGGACAAATATTAGAATTATATAGTGATTGGTGTCTACTTTATAAAGCAAGATCACCATATAATTAAGTACAAAAATCTGCATTGAATGACATCTGCTGGTGTAGTATCTTGATCAGATATGGTGACCAAGATTAAGTAAAAGCCCTATAACAGATATTACTTCTGGAGCTTTTCCAAATTGTATGTCTGCAACAAATGTTGGCAAAACTTTCTGGAGCATCAGACTTATACAAAACACAGGACTTCTCCTTCATATGTACAGCATAAAATGGAACATTTGCCTGCTTTAGTGTTCCAGATCACACACATATATAATAATATGTGTCCTCAGAAGAATATCTGTTTGGCATCTCCAGGACTCTGCTCCATAGGACAGTAAGGACATTTTAATCTAAAAATAAAGAAAATATTAAAATTAGCTGCAAAATGGCATTTAAATAGCCACACATTTGAACACATTTAAATAGCTAATACTTGGCATTTCCCATCTCATTTCAACATTTGGTTTCTGATTCAACAATATTGTAACAAAAAAGCAAAGAATAGCTAGAGACCAAGATTTACAGTATAAAATCAAGGTTAAAATTAAGAAATAAGAGAGGCATCAAATATAGTCCCATCACATCTATGTAAGAGATTTTAAGTAGATCTCTCCCACAGGATGGAAAACCTTGTACCTGAACTACCGTATTTTTCCATCAATAAGACGCCCCCATGTACAGGTGAAACTCAAAAAATTAGAATATCGTGCAAATGTTCATTTACGTCAGTATGGCAACTCAAAAGGTGAAACCAATATATGAGATAGACGCATTACATGCAAAGCGAGATATGTCAAGCCTTACTTTGGTATAATTGTGAAGATTATGGCGTACAGCTTATGAAAACCCCAAATTCACAATCTCAGAAAATTAGAATAGTGTGAAAAGGTTCAATATTCTAGGCTCAAAGTGTCCCACTCTAATCAGCTAATGAATCCATAACACCTGCAAAGGGTTCCTGAGCCTTTCAATGGTCTCTCAGGCTGGTTCAGTAGGAATCACAAGCATGGGAAAGACTGCTGACCTGACAGTGGTGCAGAAAACCATCACTGACACCCTCCATAAGGAGGGAAAGCCCCAAAAGGTAATTGCAAAAGAAGTTGGATGTTCCCAAAGTGCTGTATCAAAGCACATCAATAGAAGGTTATGTAGAAGGGAAAAGTGTGGTAGAAAAAGGTGCACAAGCAGCAGGGAGGACCGCAGCCTGGAGAGGATTGTCAGGAAAAGGCCATTCAAAAGTGTTGGGGACTTTCACAAGGAGTGGACTGAGGCTGGAGTTAGTGCATCAAGAGCCACCACACACAGACGGATCCTGGACATGGGCTTCAAATGTCGTATTCCTCTTGTCAAGCCACTCCTGAACAACAAACAACGTCAGAAGCGTCTTACCTGGGCTACAGAAAAAAGAACTGGTCTGTTGCCCAGTGGTCCAAAGTCCTCTTTTCTGATGAGAGCAACTTTTGCATCTCATTTGGGAACCAAGACCCAGAGTCTGGAAGAAGAATGGAGAGGCACACAATGCACGATGCTTGAAGTCCAGTGTGAAGTTTCCACAGTCTGTGTTGATTTGGGGAGCCATGTCATCTGCTGGTGTTGGTCCACTGTGCTTCATTACGTCCAGGGTCAATGCAGCCGTCTACCAGGAGATTTTGGAGCACTTCATGCTTCCTTCCGCAGACGAGCTTTATGGGGATGCTGACTTCATTTTCCAGCAGGATTTGGCACCTGCCCACACTGCCAAAAGTACCAAAACCTGTACTGAGGGACATGAGACCAAACAATGCAGCGGAGCTGAAGGCCGCTATTGAAGCATCCTGGTCTTCCATAACACCTCAGCATTGCCGCAGGCTGATAGCATCCATGCCACGCCGCATTGCAGCAGTCATTGCTGCAAAAGGGGCCCAAACCAAGTACTGAGTACATATGCATGCTTATACTTTGCAGAGGTCCGATATTGTTCTATTTCCAATCCTTGTGTTATTGATGTCATGTAATATTCTAATTTTCTGAGATTGTGAATTTGGGGTTTTCATAAGCTGTATGCCATAATCATCACAATTATACCAAAGTAAGGCTTGACATATCTCGCTTTGCATGTAATGTGTCTATCTCATATATTGGTTTCACCTTTTGAGTTGCCATACTGACATAAATGAACATTTGCACGATATTCTAATTTTTCGAGTTTCACCTGTACAAGACGACCCCCACTTTTCCAACCCAAAATTAAGAAATCAGTATTTTAAAGGTAGTGCAGAACACATTTTTATTTAGTAATTAGTTAACATTTACCTGATACACTCGGTGGGAGGAGGTCCAAACCGTCTCCCTACAGCTCTATTTCCATGCTCTTTTGCATAACTGATTACATTCAATCACGAGTGAAACTGCCAATAGTTTGTCTCTGCAAACAGACTTCTTCTAATTGGTTTGTTCAGCATCAGCTGACATCAGTTATATAAGGCTCGTGATTGGAGGAAGTCTGTTTGGGAGACAAGCTATTTCACTCGTGATTGGAGGCTAGCAATAGGAGGAAGCCTGCCTGCAGAGACAAAGTATGGGCAGTTTTGCAACCGCGCGGTTCTCTCCTCGGCTGACTTCCTTGAATAAGACGCCCTTCAATTTTTAGCGCAAGGTTTTTAGAAAAAAGTATTGTCTTATAGTCGGAAAAATACGGTAATAATTAGGTAGGAAGATGTTGATGAAGATTCTCAGTCATCCAGGTGGAATTATCTGGAGGTTGAGTCATGGCAACTGGACTTATTTTCTTTTGGTTTGATACGTTTTGCTGCTTGTCCAAGCAGCTTCTTCAGTCTAGAAAGTTGGTTGGGGGGACCCCATAAGTGTCTTCCAGGATGGCTGCGTTTCTCACTAACCTGATGGACTCGTTAAAGGGACAATAGGAGATGTGATTAGTAGAGTCTTTGGGATGTGAATGTCTTACTCCTAATCCCTCACTCATCCCCAAGTGGGTTGTTAAGTGCTGCCTCCCTGGTGAACTTGTGAAGTGGTCTTAACCTTCCTGGGGACTGATGAAAGAGCAGCATGAAAAATGGGAGACAAGTTGTGTCTGAGGCCTCCACCTCTATTGAGGGAAGGATTTTCCACTTTGGCATAAATGGATTCCTTCACTCCTCTCTCAAACCACCTATCTTCTCTGTCCAAAATGTGAATATTATTATCCTCAAATGAGTGTCCTTTTTCCTTTAGATGAAGGTAAACTGCTGATTCTGGTCCTGTGTTGTTGCTCCTCCTGTGCTGGGCCATCCTCTTGTGTAAATGCTGTTGGTTTCTCCAGTGTAGAGCTCTGAACACTCCTCACTGCACTGGATCGCATGTACTACATTGCTCTTATGTTCTGGTGTTCGATCTTCAGGGTGTACAAGCCTCTGTCTCAGTGTGTTAGTGGGTTTGAAAAACACTAACCCTCAGATACAACTTGTCTCCCATTTTTCATGCTCCTCTTTCATCAGTCCCCAGGAAGATTAAGACCACTTCACAAGTTCACCAGGGAGGCAGCACTTAACGACCCACTTGGGGATGAGTGAGGGATTAGGAGTAAGACATTCACATCCCAAAGACTCTACTAATCACATCTCCTATTGTCCCTTTAACGAGCCCATTAGGTTAGTGAGAAATGCAGCCACCCTAGAAGACATTTATGGGGTCCCCCCAACCAACTTTCTAGACTGAAGCAGCTGCTTGGACAAGCAGCAAAACGTATCAAACCAAAAGAAAATAAGTCCAGTTGCCATGACTCAACCTCCAGTTAGGTGGGAAGATGAATTTAGGATTGCTGTAAAAATGACAAAGTGAGACTTAAGACACAAATCCTTTGAGAAGTGTGCAGAAGCAGTTGCTGGTCCAAAAGCAGCCCTAAAATCTTGATTTGAATCAACTGTCAGGTCACATGAGCCCCATTGGTACAACAGCTTCACTGTCTTCAAATGCATTTCCTGGACCATTTCAAATGTTGGTTATCACCTCTAAAGCCATGAACAACTTAGTACATGAAAGACCAGCTCCTCACATATGAACAGACCTGTGCATTAAGATCTGTAGGAGAAGCTACACTATGTCCTGCAACAACAGAAACATTTGGTTGGGAGAATCTTCTCACTATGGTTAGGACTTTTTTGCCACCACATGAAGATTTCTTTATTCTAGCAAACTTTAAACTTTGGGGCTCCTGATTTTTTTGGTTTTATACCTGATCTCCCTTTAGATCAGTTTCATGATACTACTGGTCTCGACTTTTTTGAAAATGAGGAAAGGCTAAATCATTCTCAAGTCTTCTGAGAAAACAATTATGTTTTCTCAAAAAAAAGGTCAAAGTACATTTAAAAAAATAGATTTTGCTCTCATTTCCTGCTGCAGTGATGGGAAACCCACGTAACCCATTACGTGGAAGAAGGGGGTGGAGCTGGGATTTTTATACTGGGTGGCCTGAAGAACTTAACGCATCACATTCACTGTTATATTTAAGTCTATCCTAAACCACTCCAGAGTTGTTGTCAGTCCATATAGATAGGGCTGGGCTCAACTGACAAACGGTCTGATTCCCTAAAGGAGATACACATTTTAAAAAATCTGAACTTTAAAAAAATGAACATCTCAGCTACCTTTTGTGTATCTGCAACACGAACAGGAAAATGGGCTAAAAAAGAAACAGGAGTCCAAAGGAGAAGCGCTCGCACTTCTTTCTTTGCTTACCTTTGTTCCTATTCTGCCCTTGTCATCTCTCCTGCCAAACCAACTATTTAATAAAGAGTATCTAGATGAATGAATCCCTCCAAGAAGTAAAAGAAAAATGGCTTAATTTACTGCTTCTTTGCACTCTGAGAACCTGCTGCAAGCAATTCCACTTCTGGTTGGGAGCTGAGGCTTATCCTATGTCAACAACCCTCCCTACATCTAAGGACAGAAATCACTCATCATTCACTCTGATATTTTGCATTCTATTTCCTGTCACTTGGAACATATTTCCCAATTAGGAATCTTTCAGATGTGGAAATGATAGGAGCTGTAATCAATACAAAGGAGAATACTAGGTTGGGGAAGATTGGTTTAAAATATCAGAAGTTTATGGAGCACTATGCAAGTTTCTATAAAATCAGGTAGCAACTCAATCTTCTGGCATGCTGCTATAATAGATCATTTCCGGAGATTTATCTTACTTTCTGTCTTCTTGCCAATATTTGTTAAAATTCACACCCAATTTCCAAATATATGTTAAATTAAAAATTAATTCAATTTTCTCTGTGAATTGAATTTTGACTTACTTGCTGCCATTAAACATTTTATTTAGAGCATCTCTTGATATAATATGACCACAAACCAGCTTCATAGGTGGGTTATTATCTGTTGTTTGTTGACGAAGGATGGGGCAAGCAAATATTGAATGATACCAGCACTTTTTGCCAAGGTCCACTTCAATCTGTATGAAACAAAGATGCAGTCACTAACCATTTTAGATCAATGATTTATATCACCTCCCTCCAGGCATATTGATTGGAAAGGATCATACGTCTCACTGCCTCAACCGCTTTCCACAGGCTTTTGCAGGCAATTCATAGGAAAGTTAAAAGACCTCACGACAATGGACATGGGTAGTATCGCTGGTTCTCTCCAAGGAATGTAGAACAAGGATACATGGATGAATGCTTGAAAGAGGCAATGACTGTACTGGTTGTCTCTTCCAGAGATTAACATAAGGAAAGACTCTTCTACTTTCCATCACTTCACATCTATAGCCCAACACCTCAGTAGATGACAATGGTTGTAAACAGGGATTACCATGCTGTACTATATCTCAGCAGCTGAAACAACTCCACATGCCTACTCTGTTTACCTGGATTCCTCTTCTCTTCCTTCCTCTATTATTTAAAATCATCAAAAATTGAACTACTGCTTAAAATTTAGGATGGAACCAATACTCTGCAAGGTGCCAGATGTACTTTTGGGTGTATGTGTACATTTCTGAGTCAGTCTTGACTCCTGGTGACTACATGGATAACTGCATGCATTTTTATTGGCAACATTTTTGGGACATGGTTTGCTATTGCCTTCTTCCTAGGGCTGAGAAAAAGTGACTGGTCCAAAGTCAACCAGCTGGCTTCATGCCTAAGGCAGTACTACAACTCACAGTCTCCTTTTTCTAGCCTGATGCCTTTAACCACAACACTAAACTGGCTTTCACAAGACATACTAATGGTGCTAAATAATAAAACAAAATCTAGACAAAACACTAAACCGTAGTTTATTTTAATATACATAAAACAAACATCAAATAGTTTATTTTGTGGGCTATAAAACATATTTAATTCTTAATCACAGAATTTCTTTTTAAGTAATTTGCATAAATAAATTACTTAAATAAATAAATAAATCTAATAATGACTAATTAAGATGGCTTTTGAACAAAGTGTTACAGCATTATGGGGTTTCCTGTTAAATTACTAAAATCTGCAGATTCAACCTATGATCTTCTCCCATGTGTGTTGTCTTATAAGGACAATTCTACCAATGTGTTAGAACCACTTATCACCATAAACAAACAACTCCAGATATTGCTTACCTGTAAATTAAATTGATCACATTACATAATAAAAAATAAAACATTAATTATTCTAAAATATATTTTGCTAGCACATTCACATTTTAGGCATTCATAAGAAAAATAAAATTCAAGTTACAATATGATTTGTGCAAGGCTATAATTCAAGTATTTACATTATGGAAATAATTCCTATTCCAGGCAAGCAATTATCACAATCATTGTCTATTGGGATACAAAAAATTACTCACTGGTAATTCATCTTTCTGATTCCAAACACCAGTGCACTGTCTTTGTTCTATCACAGCTTTTATATTAATTAGAGCTGGCAATGCTACACAACCTGCTGAAAAGCTGAAGAAAGCAAAATATCACCTTCAAGTTTAATACTGTAAAACTTCTCTTGTAGGTAGTTAATAAGTATTGTATTTACCCAAAAGGAAGATTCCCCCCTCCCAGATAATTAGCTATGAATTGAGTTATAGGGTAGGAGGAGATTATCTTACATTTGCTGAGAACAGAAGATGCTGACCCCAATGAATGGAAGAATGAATTATGCAGACTCTAGTTTGAATGTGTTTGAGGATAAGCTGAGGATCAGCAATTGCTTGAGAGGGACTGTTTGCATGATGAATGTAATTATTTTGTAACATGTATTTTCTCTCTCTTTTCTTACTTATCTGTTCAGGTACCTCTTCCCTTTACCTCACTTCCATTCAGTTTGCCTCCCTTCCTTTTCCTTCCTCTCTTATTAGGGCAACTACTCCTTCCTCTTTATCTCTTTTCCAAACTTTTCTATTTGTATAAAAGGAGGGAAAGGAATGTGTGCTTATGTACTTGTGAGTACAGTGTGTAAAACTGGTCTGTGTGAGAGATTGTATAAAAAAAGTGGGGTTCAATGCATTCTATAAATGGAGTATCTTACTTTATAGGCAGATAATTTTAATTCTATTATTGTTGTTTTTGTTATTATCACTATCTGGGCCCTTCCCTGTTTTGGAAGTGTTGACAAATGTATGATATGGACATATTTATTGCTTGGGGAAAGAGAAATCTCCAGGATTACTTTCATGTGGAGTTGGCAACCCTGAGTTGACAACATGGAAAATGTTGGCACTGTAGTTGTCTGTACTTATTTTTTTCTATCTACTTTTCCTTTTATGGTGGGAGGATTGTCTTACATTAGTAGTAATCTTCTTTTTGAGTAAATATGATTACATATTCTGAATTATATTAATAATGATATCAGTGTGGTCAAATAATGTAAGAAGCTTACTAGAACAATGGCTATTCTTCAGATACTCATTTAAAATAGAACCAAAATAACATCATGTATTCATCATGCTACCTTTTGTATATAAAGTTCCCATTGCAGAATAACAATACTCAAATGTAATGCAAAATCAAATTTACTTTAAAAGCAGACTGTATCTTATGGAAATAGCTTTGAAAAATATACACATAGCTGGCCTAAATACTGTACAACCTCATTTTCATGATTGGCCAAAATTAAGACAAAGCTAAAAATAAAATAGCAAAGTACAAAAACTCATTTGAAGCAGCCTAATACATAATTCACAACAATCTCTTCACACTAATAAACTTGCATAAAGCACACCATACCACACTTGTCTAGGAAGGCTGAACACCATAGTTAATGGCAACAGTACCCAACTCTTCAACTCTTTCAGCTTCACAAAACGCAGCCTGTTTATGAAACCTCACAAATCCAGGCAAGAGGGAGCCTTTTCCAGGCAGTTCAATAAACAGCTTGCAATCATCTCAAACCATAAACAGTTCTCTGAAGCAGCTCAGGCAGAAAAGCAACCACCTGATTAGGATTGATCGAAAAGTACATATATCAACTTCTTTCACAACTTGTTTTTGATTAACCCAGCAATTAACTCTCAGGAGGCCACATATTCCAAATAATTTGAAATGATGGGGTTAATCAACCCTATCCTTGCAGGGCTGCCATAGCATCCATATAGTACATGATATTTTTTGCAGGCTCTGTCAAGGATACAATTGCTTTCAATCTTTAATTCTGATATATATTATGGAATGACCTGCACTTGAAGATGAGGCTAATCTCATCTTTTGTTCAGTTTAGAAAGGGGTTCAAAACAGATATTTTTTAGCCAGTTCTTTAAGACTTTTATGTTGTTTATGCTAATTCGTGGTTTTAACTTGGAGGGCTGGATTTTATTTTTGTTAATTTGGAATTGTTAATAAAATTGGAATGTATGAAAAATCATAGCATTTTGTTTAAAAAAAGTAGATAATCCAACCAGAAAAAGCATGTAATATGAAACAAGCCATACCTAACACTAAGAGGTGATTCAACTGAGAGTCCCAATAATGCACAAGCATCCCTCGTAAAGATATCACAGATGTCTGCCCACTGATTTGCATCCAGTAAATGGACATATGGAGAATTTTCAATTCCTTGCCTCAGGTATACCAGGCTTCCCATCAAAATTTGAATATCTGTAAAAGATAACAATTTACAATTTAATTATTTTATAACACACACACACACAATTATATTGAAGTGTGAGTCTATTCTAAAAACAAGCATAATTTTAATATATATGGAACAGATAAAAATTGAAAATTCTCTAGGAACATCTTATTATTCAACTCATTCAATTCAATTATTGATAATGAAATTATTCAATTCATTATCAACCACAATTAATATATATGACATTTTAGAAACTGTTCAATATGTGGCCTAAAGGACCACCTAAAGAGTTCAAAGATAGCTGTAGATGCTTTCTTTTTTTGTTTTTTTGCACTCACAGTTCTTAAAAGTTAAAGTTTTTTTATCTCCTCCACATGGTGCTTCAGAAGGAAAAGTAGAAATGTGCTTCTATGAAGTTTAATTATGGTATAATTACACTCAAGATTTGTACCTTTAGAACTCTCTAGGTAGCCCGAATAAAATTTTATTTGACTCTGTTTTCTTTTATACCTATACCAGACATCCATGCAGACAATGAGTAAATTTCAAGAAGAAGCCCTATTATTTTCTTTAACGCCTTTATTTTTCAGTCTCATGTTCTGATTCACAATCTGCAAGTGAACAAATACATCAGAACAAAGATAAAATTCCTAAAAAACAGGATCTGGATAGTTCAAAAACACTGGCCACAGACGCTTACAGAGTTACATAAAAAATCAATAGTTACTTTAAGAATAGGCAGTTCTGTTTAGTGAGATATGTAAACAAATGTTTAATTCTTAAATAGAACTAAGTGAAGAATAAGTGTGTTTTTGCATTAATTTCATGAAAAGCAGCCCTCTGCTTTGCTGGAAAACAAAATACTTCTAAGGATGGACAGGAATCCAAAAATAGATTTATAATTTGGTAGTGAGAAAATGTTTTCTCTAAAAGGAAAATGAACAGGGCAGTAAAACCTCCATTGATTGAGACCTTGGCTGGGTTAAAGAAGCTCTCAGATTCAGATACCAAATACATATCCTTGGGGAAAAGCATTCTAAAGAAAAGGCTTCACAATTTGATACGTTCTATCTCTAATGTTTCTTTTTATAAGACTATACAAAAGCACTAACATTTGTAAATAAATTAATGAAATAAACATCTGAACAGAGCAACAAAACTATTTGGGCCAATAAAATATCAGTAGAGTATTCAATACATATAGCTTTTAACCTCAAATACAATTTGGTGTCTAGTATATAGTGTTTGATGTTGCTTACCTTTCTGATGATTGAGAGCAAATGGTTGAAAGTTTTTTGCATACTGCAATGCTTCTCTCTGGTTTGCAGTTCCACCCATTAATAAACTAATAAAATATAATCTATGCAGCTTAAATTCTAGGGAACTATTCTGTGTCATAAGCATTTCTCTGTTCGAAACAGCCCACCTAAGAAATAATGGGATAATTAATTTTAAGAAAATAAAAACAAGTTTACCTTAATTAGGATAATTATTTACCTATTTGACCTTTGCCTAAATATATTTGCACTAAAATAATGTTATTTACTATATTTCTTATATATTAGCACCAGCAAGCTACACTGGAGGTAGAATAACACTACCTTCTCCAATACAGGCATCTTGGATTTAGCCTGCAAAGTGAAATTTCAAAATCAATGTCTATTATTTTGCAGTGCAGCTTGCTATTTAAAAATCATTTCATAGAAACTGTGGCGTAACAGTTCCTGATAGCTGCCATCCAGTTAGAGCCAGATCAGAGTTCCAGAGAAATGCCTTTGGTTTGTAAATAACTATTCACTTACAGTCCTGTGCCAAATAAGAATGGTCTCTAGGGAAGCAGATAAGAGATATTTTTATTAACAGCAAGAAGTTGACATTTTCCCCACTGGGTCTTAATGGGCCTAGATTATCTCCACATAAGCAAAGGAGTTGATAAAATATTTTCTGAATAAACAGCTATTCTATTTGCAGGGCTGTTAACTTTTTTTCCATATTAATACTACCCAATAACCAACTATTAGTAACTTGGCTCAGATATGTATGATAAGTAAACATGAAACTTCCAAGAAACTTCCAAGAAACACTCTGTTATTTGAAGCAATGCTTAAATACAAGAGTGCTGCAGGACTGGTTCCAGTACAGAACTGGAATGGAAATCATTATCAATTTCAGTGACCCTAGTTTCTGTTAATCTCTGATGTCCCAATCTCACAACAACCTTACTCATCAGTTCCAAAACTGTAATTAAAACAAAGATGGGTTGCGGTTTGATACATCTCAGGTTAAATGGAGGTTGCTGAAGTTCCACTGGCTATCTTCCAAGAAGGAGTTCTGAGGATATCAAAACTTTAGGATCCTTTTCCACACAGTCACATCCAAACCCTCTCTCAGAGAAAGTCTGGAGAATATATTAAAAACATGTTTGGAGAGCAGGGAATTATTTCATCTTGACCCTATGGAAGAATTGTACTGGCTATTACAACTCTTTCTCCAAGGCTGAGAGGGACATGAGTTTCTCTGCCCATGCCAACTCTATTTATTTCAAAGCAACTGTTGCAAGATTCCTGCCATCCCAGAGCAGAAGAACTGACGTACTGTAGTAGAACTTAAGAAATCTTTGGAATCCTTAAAGTTACTAAGGGGCCTTCTTGTTAAGCAATATTGGAAAAAGCTGAGAGTAGCACAGAATACTGTAAGTACGAATCCTAAAAGGGCTCCAAATGTACAGTATTTCTAACAATATCAAAGGAAGGAGAGAAGGAAGCTGGATACGTCTCAAGTTTTCCCACACATTTACTCATTTGTGATTTTCTGGACTCTCCCAGGTAAGTTTATTCCTGGGAAAGGTGAGAGAAAATGCCTTTATACAAAGTTGCTACTTATACTTGGAAGTTCCCAACTGAGAAGACTTGTGTGAAAATAGGATAAATCTTTGTGGGCACATGAAATGGCAGCTATAAGGAGATTCTAAATAATTGCCGTATCATAACAAATGTCAGAATGTTTTCTTAGAAAGTACAGTTATCTGTGAGGTAAAGGCATTTACTGCCAAAGCAGAGAAAAATCTGGAAGACAGAAGGAGGCAAAAACGCTTGAAAGAAAAGTTGTCTTTTCTTTCTGTATATGTCTATTTATTGTACCCAACTACACAAAAAGTAATTTGGAATGGCACAAGTGATAACTTAGAAAAGCAGTGTGAAAATTTATAGTTTGGAATAAGGAATAGCCTAGCATAAGGGAGGCTTGCATGGGTAGTAGTAAGGGACCAACATTTTTAGAAATTTAAGAACAGATGTAACAGCCTTGATAACTTTTTAGGGGGCCTTCCTTTATACAGCTAGTCCTCAGTTAATGACAGTAATTGGGACCAGAATTTCCGTTGGTAAGTGATGCAGTTGTAAAGCACGACGTCACGTGACTGCAACACTTAGCGACAGCAATCCTGGCAGTCCTCATTGCCATCAGTAAGCAACAATCGTGGGTCATTAAGCAAGGACATCCTCATGACTTCCTGCCAGCTTCCAACAAGCAAAGTCAGTGGGGAAGCTGGCAGGAAGTCGCGAGTCCCAGGCAGCTCGCAAGCAGGCCAGCAAGCAGGTAAGTGGCTGCTGCAGTGTGAGCACAGCCAGGTGTGGGGTAGGTGCTCCAGAGGGTGAGAGGGCATGCGAGCGGCTGCTGCGGCACCACACAAACACAGCCAGACCAGGGGTGGCTGCTGCCAGGGATGGGAGGGTGTGCAGGCGGCTGCCAAAGTGCCACACAAGCATGTCCAGGTGGGCACCACAGAGTACGAGTTCCCCAGGATCTCATACTCTGTAGAAAAAGCGGCAGGAGTGGGAGCGACTTGCAACCTTCCCTGACAGCTTCCCCATTGACTTTGCTTGTGGGAAGCCAGCAGGGAACATTGACAGGGTTATCTGCTCTGTTTGGCCACCTGTTTATTGGGCCCAGGTCTCCCCTGGGTTGTTAAAGTGGCCAGGGAGATGATCTGTAGTTGGGTTCAGCCTTGTTGAGAGAGGGGCCAGTGTCTTCGGCCTTGAAGGAGTGCCCCTTGCAACAAGCCAGCTTTGGACCCAGTGATTTTAGACAAGTATCATCCTGTCTCCAACCTTCTCTTTCAGGGGAAGGTTTCTGAAAAGGTGGGCAGTCTGCAGTTACAGAGAACCCTGGAGAAAACTGATTGTCTAGACCCATTTGTACTGGTTTTTCTATTATTGCTTGTAAACTGCCCAGAGCCAGTTGGAATCAGGTAGTATCTAAACTGAATTAAATAAACAAGGTAAAACCTCAGCCTATACAAGATGCTGACATTACTGTAGAGAGTAAGTAGTCCATGACTCAGTGGAAACAGAAGATTTGACACCTATGAATCAGGTCAGGAGCTCAGACTTTTCAAGAAACTGATTCCACATTCTGCATATTCATTTTCTTAGAAGTTCAGAGTCCCAGGTAATACAGAAACCATAATTTAATCAAAAGAATGGGCCATTCTTCTAGAACTCTTGGCTGTTCTACATGGACAAAGCTGTGTAATTAGTAATCAACTGTCATACAATGTATCTCAGAATCCTCCATCAGAATCTTCCATTGTTGACAATTGTTTTGTGAGATGGGCGGCTATATAAATTTGACAAATAAATATATGGTGCTTGGAATACCAAAAGAACACAAGCTTGAAGAGCATTCTGTTACTTTACCTTTGGGTTAGTTCTCAGCTGCAGGACTCAGCTTAACACTTTATGAGTGTACCTTACTATTTGACTGGTATTGACTACTTACTCAGAAGGTGCCATTTCCTATGGAAGAAGGACAGCTCTTGCTACATATTAGAGCTACCTGAGCCCTGGATTTCAGTTCAGGCAGAATAGGTGAGATTTAGTACACATTTATTTACCTTTAAATCCAAGAATACACACATTTATTAAAGGAGAAGCTTTCAGTATTTTTTAGATTTTATCTAAAGATTCCCCAAACAGCTGAATAACTTACTCTAATGCAGGTCTCAGAACTCTAACTTTAAGTGCTTCCAATATTCGGTTGAGCTCCACAAATGGTTGCTTTTGACTTTGGTCTATAGAAAGTCCAGACTCCTGGAAAAAAAAAGTCATAGCCCATATCTATTAATTAACAGACTATTTTTCACATTAGTATCTCTCTACAATTATTAGATAAAAGATTTATTTTGCCTCAATATTCTAGTTGCAATTACCTGACAAAGCTCCTCAGCTACGTCTAACATTCCTTGCCGGAAAAAGTGTTCAACCATAACTTCGTTCAGAATCCGCTGGCTATCAGCCTGCCAACATCCATCTATTCCGACACTGCTAATGTCAGAGTCAAAATTCTGTGAAGTGAAAAAGGATAATTAAGTCTAGAAGAAACAAATTCTTCTGATTTTATTTTATTTAGATAAATGTCAGTATCTGCACTTTCAAACCCTTGCATCCATTACTAAATTATCTTCTACATTCAGCCATATTTTAAAACTGCAGATAGGCAGAAGAGGCTCCAAATTCTTTTCCACTATCCCCATAAATAAAATGATGAAGAACTCGACATATTCACATTTAATTTATGTAAGGCATTGTGGAAGAGGATGAACACTCCAGGCAGAGGATACTAGTTTTCATCAAGGGATATGACTGGACTCACTTGCTAAGATTTCCAAATATCTTCCATTTGCTCTCCTATACAAAAATGCCTTTTGGATCCTTGATTATTGTACATTCTTGTTTCTTTTTTTTTACTTAATCTTGTAAGAAAATATAAATCAATCCTATTTACCTCACAGCATCTGTCTTGTGATCTGGTTACAGAGGGAATTTCTACCACCCCTTTGACTTGGTCAGATCACTTCCTGGTCCAAATGAGATTAGACAAGCCACCCACAACCTTTGCAAGACACAACCTATTCAACTGGTCTGCCCCCAGCATCTTATGGATCCAATAGTTTCTGAAATGTCTTGAGGAGTTTCCCAAAAATTTGGTAGGCAAATCCATCAAAATCCTTGTTAGCCACAGCAAGGCAAGGCAAGCTCTTGATGAAATCACTCCCAAATGGCCCCGTTGACCAATCCCAACTGACTCCTTGATTTACTCAGAAAATTCAGAAGGTGAAGTAGCAGAAGTAACACTTAGAATGGCAGTGGCAGTAAAAAAGGCAAAACGCTTTTACTTCTCCCTAACTGTATCAGTGAGTGGTTGTACAGTGGCCTTGTTTAGGGTTGCTAATTCCGTTTTGAGGGGGAGCCAATATGAAGAGCTCCAGCCTAGCCACTGCGACCATGTTCAAATATCATGCTAAACCAAATAATCATTTACCATGATAAGGGTGAATCATAGTAGATCTGTGCATAATCTCCCCTCCTCCCCAATTTTGTAGTTGAAATTAGTTAAAATTTGTTACACTCTGACAATATTAAATAAAACAAAAACTAAACTATTATTTGAACATTTGGAATGGGGGAGGAGGGTATGTGAGCTGTGGCTAGCATGATATTTTTAATATTCTTATTAGTTTCAATCAAACCCTAAAATATAAAAAATAAATTATCAGAATAAAGACAAGTAATTTCAGAAAGTACTTACGAATCCAGACAATTTTCATATATGGTATGGGTTTCAACTACATATCTTATGAGGTGAGCAGATCATATTATACAAAAAGGATTCTGATTTATAACTATTGTAATAATCAGCAGCATTTAAATTATGTTTCAGGTTATATTTCTACTCTAATAGGATTGGTTTCAACCAGGTTATAATATAAACTGAAGGCCTTTGGTTTAAAGACACACTAAAGACATCTGATTTCAGTAAGTGCCACTCTTCTCTGTGCAATGAATACAAAGCTCAAAATATCATTTTAAACTTTTTTTTACACTCTATCGTCCCATAAAGATGCTTAAACCAACTCACATAATAATACAAAAGATTTTGTTTTGTGAGCAGAACATATTTATAATCATGTATATACTTGTTTCTCTATGTCTGAACCAGAGGTGCTTTGGGAATATCTCACAAGCCTAAAAGTTCCCAGATTGCTTAATGACTTTTGTAAACACATTTCCAAACACTCTGTTCAGAATTGATGTCACAAGACAAACATATAATAAATGCCTGCAAAACTGGAATGATATCACTCTGGAGTCTTAAATGGAAAACTTACTAAAATTGGAAATCATATGAAAGAAAGCAATTAAATAACAAGGGGTAAAAAAGGTGCTTTTGTTAATAATTACTTAAATCACCAAAAGTGGCCTAGTTCAAATACTATTAAAACCAATATCTGTATTACTTTGTAAGCGTTCATGTTAATTGTATATTAATAACCATTACATGTTGATTTCAAACTGAACCATGTTTTAAATAACCTCAGAGGCTATACTGTACTAAAATTGTTTAAAGTATTTAATATCTTTACTATAGTTTTTTGTGTTAGAAGACTTATGTTACAAGCAATGGTTTTTTATGTTACAAGACTTATGTTACACCACCATCATATTTACAATAAAATAACTGCACGTAAGTATATACAGGTTGTCCTCCATTATGACCATTTGTTCAGGGATCATTCAAACCCGCAACAGCGCTAAACGAATGGTACTTAATGACTAGTTCTTGGAGTTCCAGTCGTCTCAGTGTCCCATGGCCACGTAGTTGCCATTTGCGACCTTCTTTGCCAGCTTCCTACAAGCAAAGTCAATGGGGAAACCAGCAAGAGGTTGCAAATGGAAACCACGTGACATCCTCGCTTAATTACCTGCATTGATTTGCTTAACAATGGCAACTGGGAGGTGCCAGAACTGTGGTCACTAAGTGATACAGTCGTGTAATGTTGTGCTTTATGACGTCGCTTAGTGACACAAATTCCAGTCCTAATTGCCATTGTTAACCAACGACTACCTGTAAGTATATGCAGGCAGCAAGCATTGGTAATAGTTATTGGACATATCAGTTATCTCCAAAAAATGTGCTAATGTGTTTTTAATAAAGAAATCACTTTTAGAAAAAATAATAATCCCCTTTAAAACACAGTGTTTACTCTTTAGGACTTTATTATTAAACTGCTTTCATAAACATCTTTATAAGAATAGTCAGATCTCACATAAGCTATGTATTACCAATAAAGCTCGAGGGAAATTATCCAAGGTAACAAAGATCAATTTCTCCTCTAAAACATATGAAATATCCTTATGCTTTTTTCTCTCCCATCCCAAATGTTGCACTATGGATCTACCAATCACACTGCCTAGTATTAGCTAAACATAAGTTAGCAGTAATGTGTTCTACATATGATGCTTGCTTTATCTCATTTATGTAAAAATTGCTCCCTGAGGTGGATCCTTTCGGACCCCGGGGAAATTTTTTCCCATTTGCTCCATTAATAATGATAATTATTGTGGGTTGCACAGTCAGCCAGACGTTTAGACTGGATTTGGGATTTTTATCCTCCTATCAAGTCCTTCCCAAGAACCTGGGATAGGCAGATGTTGTTGGACAGCGTTAAAGGTATCAACTCAGGATGTAAGCTGTTCCAAGTAAAGCTGCCTTTTGCAATTGACGGATGGTGATTTTGTCAATGCCGATAGTCTTCAAGTGGTACTCCAGATGTTTTGGGATTGCAGCCAAGGCACCTATTACTACTGGTACTATCTTTGCTTTCTTTTGCCACAGTTGTTCTATTTCTATTTGCAGGTCTTTGTATTTTGTGGTTTTCTCCAGTTCTTTCTCTTCTATTCTGCGGTCTCCAGGTATTGCAATGTCCACTATCCAGGCTTTTTTGTCTTTCTTATCAACAATTGTTAAGTCTGGGATGTTATGTGGCAGGCGCTTGTCTGTTTGAATTCTAAAGTCCCAGAACACTTTAGCGTCTTCATTTTCTATTACTTTGCCCATTTTGTGGTCCCACCAGTTCTTGCTTGCAAGCAAAAGGTATTTCTTGCAGATATTCCAATGCACTATTACTGCTACTTTGTCATGCTGTTGTTTGTAGTCAGTCTTGCAATCTTGCAGCAGCTGACTAGGTAGTCCACTGTTTCTTCAGCTTCTTTGCAGAGGTGGCATTTGCTGTCTGTTGCTGTCTTCTCAATTCTGGCTTTGTATGCAATTGTTCTTAAGGCTTTGTCTTGTGCAGCCAGAATTAGCCCCTCTGTCTCCTTCTTCAACTTTTCTGCTCTTAGCCACTGCCAGGTCTTGTTGTTATCTGCTTTGCCTGCAAGTTTTCTTGTGCACTGGCCATGACTCTTTTCTATTCTTCATTTGGTCTTTCTTGTAGGCCAGTTTGGTCTCTTCAGTATTCAGTAAGCCTTCATGGTGTACTAGTTTCAGTTGCAACTTCTTCACTGTCCTTCAGATAGTCTTCCAATGCCCTTTCTTCTTCTTCAGCTGTCTAGTGTATTTGTAACATTCCACGCCCAGCTGTACTCCTTGGTAAGCAGAGTCTGTCAATATCACTGCGTGGATGAAGAGCATGATTCATTATAATTATTTTTCTGGTCTTCCTATCCAGGGCTTTTAGTTCAGCTTGAGTCCAGTCCACTATTCCAGCTGTATATCAAATGACTGGAATTGCCAGGTGTTAATTGCCTTGATGGTATTTCTGCCACTGAGTTTGGACTTTAAAATCTTTTTCACTCTCATGAACTACTTTTCACTCTCATGAACTACTAACAATCACTACTAACCTTCTTCTTGACTTCAGTGTGCTTGATGTTGTCAGCCTGAAGGATGCCCAGGTATTTGTAGTGATCTTCTTCATCCAGACTCTTGATGTTATTTCCATAGGGCATCTTGATTCCTTCAGTTTTCACTATTTTTCCCCTGCTGATGGTAAGAGTGGCACATTTGTCCAGTCCAAACTCCATTGCAATATCTTGGCTGTATATTCAGACAGTGTTGAGCAGCAATTCCATTTCAGATGGTGTTTTTCCATACAACTCCATGTAAAGGAGGTGGGATAGCCTGGCAGTTGTTTTTGATGTTTGGTAGCCATGGCCTGACTTGTTCAGTATTGTTGATAGAGGAATCAATGTGATGACAATCAGTAGTGGTGATAGTGAGTCTCCTTGTAAGATTCCTCTCGTGATGTTAACCTCTCCCAGTCTATCACCGTTGACCAGCAACTGTGTCTTCCATTGTGCCACTGATCTTTGCACAAAGCTTCTGATGTTTCTACTGACTCCTGTTACTTCTAGGCATTTGATTATCCAATCATGTGGCAGGGAATTGAGTGCCTTCTTGTAATCATCCCAAGCTACATTCAAATTGGTCTTCCTTCTCTTACAGTTTTCCAAAATCATCTTGTTAATTAGGAGCTGAACTTTTGTCCCTCTGTTGTTTCAGCGGTTTCCTTTCTGCTCAGATAGAAAGAACTTGTTTTCAACTAGATGCTGTTGGACTGCATCAGCTACCACACCAGTTAGCAATTTGAAAGTTACTGGCAAGCAGGTGGTTGGCCTGTAGTTGCCTGGTGCTGCCCCTTTTGCTGGATCTTTCATTATCAGGTAGGTTTTACCAGATATTAAGCAATCTTCAACTTCACATCTTTGCAATATGTTGTTAAACTGCTTGGCAATGAGTAGGTGCAGACCAGTCAGATGTTTCAAGCAAAAACCATGCAGTTCATCTTCAGCTGGTGCTGACCAATTCTTGATCTTCCTTGCTCTTTACTCCACCATTTCTGCTGTTATTACAAGTTTTTTTCATTTCAGCTTCTTTTTTATTCTTTGTTGTTGTTGTTGTTCAGTTGTTAAGTCGTGTCCAACTCTTCATGACCCCATGAACCATATCACGCCAGGCCTTCCTGTCCTTCACTGCCTCCCTGAGTTTGTTCTTCTGCTGTTATTACAAGTTTTTTCATTTCAGCTTCTTTTTTATTCTTATCTACCTCCTTTATCCAAGCTGCATTCTTGCTGTATTTCTTTGGGTTGTCCCATAGCTGCATCCAGAACTGTACTGTTTCTTCTTTGTCAGGTATTGACTGCTTCATTGCAGTCTCTCCATTGATGGATTGGTAGAAAGGTTTCTGATCTGACTGAAAGTGGAGACTCTGCCTATAGTGTGCAAAGTGGAGACTCTGCCTATAGTGTGCAAAGTGGAGACTCTGCCTATAGTGTGCAATTCGAGCTTCGTATCTGCTGATCTTCTTGGCTATAGCTGT
The DNA here is from genome assembly GCA_030867105.1 of Liasis olivaceus. NCBI lineage: Eukaryota > Metazoa > Chordata > Lepidosauria > Squamata > Pythonidae > Liasis > Liasis olivaceus. The sequence goes on from CM061351.1 coordinate 67,911,569, forward strand.
TATTTGCTGCTTTATTATTTCCAGTGCTTCTTTGATTTTCCTAGGTTCTAGGTGATATTTCTTGATCAGGTATTCTTTGGTCTTCTTGTTTTTCAGCTTTTTTTTCATCTGTTCTAGCTTGCATGCATCTGATCTTAGCATGCTGATTTTATTTTCCAACCTGATCTCCTTTTTACTTAGAAGGCTTCGTTCTTTCTGAGGAGAAGGCAGAAGAGATGGTGCCTGATTTGGGAATGAGAACAATTTAATAGTGATGCTGGCTTCCACTGCTACTGATGTTACACACACTGCTCCCAGGTTCGGCTTATGGTCACTCACTCACACACTCACAGCCTGTTGAGGCACGCGGATCTTGTCAGCCCCCCTTGCTTTCTACCTGGGTTTTCCAGATAGGTGCGGCTGGAACAGACAGACACACAGCCCTGGTCAACAGTGGGGAAATAATTGGGGATATACACAAATCACTTCCAACCAAACACTGAGGCACAAGAGGTTCTTTGTAATACACGGAGACCCAGTGAATTTAAAGTAACAGCAAAACTTTACTGGTTGCAAGGTACATGTGCTCTTTCTCATACACACACACACACGCTCATCCACACTTACCCACGTCCTTCCCAACTAGGCTGCCAGGCACTAGCTAGAGGGATGGAAGCCGCCAAGTCTGGCTCCAAAGGTGACTCAGACGACTCAGCTCAGACAACTCAGATGACTCCGAGTGGGTGGGCCCTGGGACCCCTTTTATCCCCAAAAGTCCTTGTTGGGTTGATTTACAAGTTGATGGGATTGGGGTGAGGGCTTCCATGTGCTCAGGCGCCCAACTTCCTCTTTCTGGTTCAGGTCCTTTGTTTTTTCCTTAACAACTTGCTTCCTTCTTATCTACCTCCCCGAAGGGATCCCATAGATAAGTTTCCTGGCTTTTGTCCTCTCTGCTTACGTGCCTGCTTCATCTTTAGGTTATGGCAGCTTCAGCCTAGTCTCACACTGACTCCCCCTGGATTGTCTCTACTGTCTGAGCTACTTCTGGCAAGGCTTCAATTTCTTTGCCCTGGGTAGTCCTTTGAAGTTCTTCCAATTCTACTTCTTTGAATACTTTATTTTGTGTTATCAATTCATGTTGATCTGCTAGCCTATTCTGTTATTTCTGATTCTGGATTTGTTCTTTCCAGAACTGGCGCATTTTTTTTAGATATCCTCTTCTCACTGGACTTGATTTGTAATAGCAGATTATTTTTTTGTTTTTAGTCTTTGTATATTTGTGACAGATAAACAACTTTTCTTCCAGTAGTTCTGCAGCAGCTGGCCCTGGTTGCTCAGCCAACAGTCCTGAGTCCTGTAGCCAACTTGTCACCAGATGTCCAGGAACTAGAATACCTAGCACAGTCCTTGTTGACCTGGGCAACAACTGATCCGGTATGGGTTTCTGTATATTACGTCTCACTATATTGTTTATGGGAGAGACACTCTTCGTCTGGCTCCTCTGATGAGACCTGTCCAGTATGGTTGAACCTCTGGCATAGCTCTCATCCTCCTCAGAGGACTCAAGCCCCACAACATCAAGGTAATGCCTCACCAGGGGATTATGGTTGGTTGCACTGTCAGCCAGATGTTTAGACTGGATTTGGCATTTTTATCCACCTACTGAGTCCTTCCCAAGGACCTGGGATAGGCAGATGTTATTGTTTGATGGTGTTAAAGGTAACATTGCAGGATGTTCCAAGTAAAGCTGCCTTTTGCAATTGACTGATGGTAATGTTGTCAATGCCAGTGGTGTTCAAGTGGTGCCCCAGATGTTTTGGGATTGCACCTAAGGCGATTATTATTATTATTTTATCCCACCTTTTAAAATATATATTTTGGTCAACTCAAGGCGTTGAACATACCTAATACTCCTGCCTATTTTCCCCACAACACCAACCCTCTGAGGTGGGCTGGGCTGAGAGAGAGTGACTGGCCTAGAGTCACCAGCCAGCTTTCACTCCTAAGGGAGGCCTAGAACTCACAGTCTCCTAGTTTCTAGGCCAGCACCTTAACCACTACTGGCTTTTCCGACTGTCTCTACTCCTATCATCACATCTGGCAAGTGGAGCATGCTCCAAGTCCCATCTGTTAAAGAATGTCACTGAGTGGGACCCAGGAAAATGCCTTTTCTGTCACTTGCCTGCCCTCTGGAACACCATTTCCCCTGAGATTAGATTGGGCCCGACCCCACTTGCCTTCTGAAAGGCTCCTAAGATGGAGTTGTTCTCCCAGGCATGGGGGTCAGGTAGTTAAGTGAACCTGTGAGATATTGTTAGTTATTGCTGATGGTTATTCTTGGCTACCACTGTTTCATTTCTTCTGGTGTATTCTTATTTTTATGTTGCATTATTATATTGATTTTTAATTGGGTTCACTTGCAGAATAGCTTATGCAATTTGGATGTCCATATAAACAAAATGACTAAACAAAATACAGGTCTCCCCACAACTAGAGAAACACCTTAACCATTACACCATACTGACTCAAATGGCATCTACAGTTAGGTACTTATTGGCAGTTATCCTCTGACCTTAGGTGCACATTTTAATAGCTCTCCTATTGACCAAAATACAGTAAACAGTCATGTCATCTTATTTAAACTAGATAACAAAAGGCCAAATAAAGGTTATCAAAGCCTTCTCTATTAAAAAAGATCTTGTGTCTTTAAGAACAGCCTTCCTCAACTTGGCACTTTGCAGATGTATTAGAATATCAGCCCTATGAGGTAGACCAGATCAGGATTCCACAGGAAGACTAAATCTATACTTTATTGACATAGGCTATAGCAACAGAATCTTGTAAGCCTGGTTGTGCTTTTCCTCTCCCCCCTCTTATACCCCAGTGAATCAGGGAGAAGCCAGCCTGAGTTCCTTCTTAATACTATTTTCCTTCCAAGGGCTTAAGGAATGTTTCTACCTTTTTATTTATGTAACAGTTTCTCAATAGTTGTTTCAAGGCCATTTCCATGGCTGTCTACATAGGACCACAACTCCCCCCCACCAAAAAAAAGAAACCTGAGAGGATCGCAACACTCTAAATGGCAATGCTGGTTGAGAATTTCACATGTAATCTCAGTACATGTGGGTGAACCAGGTCAGGAAAGCTTGCATACATTCCCAACAACATTATGCCATCTTCCATACCCTCTTAGGTAGACACTTTTGTTACTTTAATGTAAATGAAAAGCTGGGAGGGAAGGAGTGTTCACCAAAATAGTCCTCATACTTCTGTACACATTGAATATAAAAGTTTTAGAACCTTTTAAAAATTATTAAGTTATCTTACTTATCCAAATCCTGTAATGCATAAAATCATTATTACCTATTTTTCCTGAGCTTATCAACAGGCTTCTCCCCTTAATTCAGGAATTAACAGTCTGGACATATATAGATACACACACAACACGCACTTATCCAAAATCATAAAATACTGCAAAATGTCAGCTATTTTTATGTTGAAACTAAAATAATTCTTCAAAAATTAAAGAGAGATCATGAATATTCTGGAGTCCATAGGCACTCTATTGCCAAATCTGCCTTTACTGTAGCTAAAAAATGTGGAGAACGCAGGATTGTGTTTTCCATCCTTTCATCTACTCCTCTCTAGCACAAATTCTTCCAGAAAGAAGGAAGAAACAAAAGTACTTACCCATTCTCTTAACCATGATTAAAATATCATCTTCCACTAACACTTACTCCAATTACCTGCATATTTATTTTAATTATTTATTTTTATCCTAGAGAAACCTAAACACTAATTCCTATCTACTAATGCTTTATTTGGCCTGACAGACCGCAAGGGAATGAATCAGTACATTTTTCACAAAACACATTCTCGTTCATGGTTTAGGCATTATTTAACTTCATGAAATATTTATATCTATGCTATTAAACTTCAGCTTATTGAGTAACATCTGAAAGTGTTTTCACTGACGAAGGTTAAAATGCTGCATATAAATAAAATTGTCACAAAATTATTACATATTAATTAATAATTAGCAATGAAGCTCTGAAAATTAGTAATCCTAAAGTAAGATATTACAAACATACTTGTCACTAAGAGATGGTAGCTAATGATGCTGATATCATTATATAGACAATAAAGTAATTTGCACATGGGTGAACTTTACAGCATCATAATACATAGCTTGAAAAGCTTAAGCTTCAAGTATAATCTAGAGCAGAGATGGTTGGTAACCCATGGTTCACACAAGAACCTTCCATCATCTATTTGGGATTCCTAAAGGTCTACAAGATCATGATGCCAGAACCCAGTGGCAAAATGGCAAATTTCAGCATTGTGGGATTGTTGTAAAAGTAAGGTTAAGAATGGGAACTCAAGGCTTCTGGGAGATAAACTACTCCCATTCACACTACTTAATACCAACCCCCAAACTCCAGAAAATAGGCCGCATGCTGAAATTTGGCAATAAAAGGCTGAATTTTAACAGCATAGTTTTAGAGTCAAATATTTTCAAATAAGAACAGGAATTAGAGTGCAAGGCCTCTGGGAGGATAATCACATTCATTTTTACACTTAAACTCCCTCCCTACCCCATAAAAAATTGGCCATAAAATTTCAGCCCAACCCCTTCTGGGGATATCATTGGACCTTCAGTTGGCTGTTGTAGTGAATTGTAGCCCCCGGGCAAAAATGTTGCCTATCCCTGATTTACAGGGAAATGTTCTATGTAGGCTCCACTGAAATTAAAAGGGAATTGTTGAACACAACTGTATTCTTATTGTGCCTCCAGTTTCTACAAAGAGCACTTTGGCTCACTTTGATACATTTTAAACATTAGGGCTTTGATGCAGGCTGTGTCATTTTCAGAGCTATTTTTTTTTTAATCTATGGAACTGAGCTAGTCATGGTGATCTAAAGTCTAACTTATGTCTATCAAGTACACATGATCCAATTTAGCTCCAACCCATAGACTGAAAAAACCCAAATACCGATGCATAAAATGAATACTTTTAATACCTTGTCAATTGCTTTCCCAACACGAGAAACACTACTGTGGATGTCCTTATGATCCGAAGCCAATTTCTGAACTGTGTCCTTTATTCGTTTACAACATTGGGTCATAACAAGTGATATTGTACCTGATAGATCTTCATCTGGATCTAAACAGGAGAGAGGAAAATTAAAATTAAGTGCATCGTGAACACAATCTTAAGCTTCTAAAATCAAAACCCAGGCTTCATACTTTAATTTCAGTTTCAAAGAGCTGTGCAATAGAATAAATTACAGAATATAAATACAAAACTTTATTGCTATAGGAGTAGCTAGGTTTTGAAAGATACAGAAAAAACTACTTATTACAGATAAGAAATCAGGTCAAACCTATAACCTGAGATTAAATATGCTGCATCTAATATATACTGAGTACATTAGCCAGTAATACTACAAATTACTTACTTGAAAATGCAGTTCTTCAAAAATAGCCATGTCACATGTATATAAACAGCTTTTAATGCAAAAACACAACAATGTTAAGCAGACCGTGCTTACTTTTCCTAAATTCATTTCAAATCCCTGAAGAATAGGAAAGTTATTAACTAGAATGGGATGCTCTGGATCAATCTTGCAAACAGCTATTCATCTTTGTTCTAATAGAACAGCAGTTACAGTGGCAAAAAGCATGTTGTATTAGTTTTCTCTATATATTCTTAGAATCAATGCAGCTATATTTTTTGTAAGAGTTGACCATCTACAGTTTTGGTCTGACTTGTCAGTTCAAGTCAGTAAGCCCAAATACAAAATAAGGCATCTGTTTGTTTGTTTTTCCAAGAAACTATTCAACATTGTACCCCAATGCTTCATATCCTAAACTGATATATTAAGTATACTTAACATATTTGGTAAGAAGACCCATAAAAATGAGAATGTTTCATCAAATAATTGTATTTGGGTTTGTACAACTAGGATAATTTTTTGTAACCTGTCATGAACATGATTGAAACAGGTCAAGGATAGTTGCCTTTGTGATTATTCTAGCTCAGATGCCAAAATAATGACTTCTTCTGAACCTTAAAATTAATTTCCTTTCAAAATTAAGAGCCAACTTTTATGTTCCATTCCAAAATAATATCCATCGTGAAAAATAAGTTAGTTTAAAATGCAAATTGTTATATTCAATCAATAAAGCCACTATATATATAGATAGATATTCTTGTTTTATGAGAAAGATACTATCAATTGCTTTATTATTATAGTTAAGAAAGCATCCCCTAAAATATACAAATTAGGGTTTTGTTTTCTCCATATCCTCTCTTTAAATGGAACCAGTTGTGGCCTAAGGAAAGAAGCGTTCTCATGGTCTGTTTCAATTTTATACTAATCAATAGATTTATGGAATAGGTCTGGTAATTAGGTGCTCCTGGGCCCAATCCTGCCACTGAGAAATATCAACTGACCCTCTCCAGCTGATAGTCTAAAGGCAACACACAAACATTTAAAGGAATGCATAGTAACAACGTCTACTATCTATTAACCAGCAACTTTCGGAATGTGGAAATGCTGCCCCACTACCATCTTACTCATTCTCAAAGTGGCCTTTCAGGAAAATTTGTCCAGGGATATGGAATTTGTCAGAAGATACATGAATCATATCCTGCCCAATTAATTTTACATCATCTGTCATATGTATTTTTGAGGGTTTTTTCTTTCTCTTTCTTGGGGGTGGGGAGGGTGAAACAGAGAAAAAACACATAACCTTATTCTTTTACTACTAAATGTTTCAAACAATATATTTCAGTCAATTCTATAACACCAATGGAGAAGTAAAGGACAAATGTTGGGAAGGGCAGACTATCTTCTGCAGTGGACTTGAAAGAGGGATCCCATAGAAAATTAAAGCCAAATGAACTATATAGAAGCCTAACAAAAGCAAAAGAGGGTGTATTTCTGGGAATGAACCTGATCAAACCAAATGAGGAAAAAAATGAACAGAATTGTTACACTGAATGCACAACAGGTCACATGACTAAAAGCAAATTTAAAGGAAGAGATGACACATTCACAAAGCTTCGGAATATGAGGAAGTATAATACATACAAGACGACTGGGACAAGATAATTAAAACAGCCACAGAGTAGGTTCTGTACAAGGTTTTGCCATCTTGCCTAATTAGCCCTGACCCTATTTCTTTAACAGCAGCCTGACAACGAAAAATTAAGAAATGAAACCTTGCCCAGCATAGCGATAAAGGTTTTTTTTTCCTCGACAAGCTTTTTCCAAGAGTCTCTCTAACGAAGTGTAGCCAACAACCTCCCCCCCCACCCCCACAAAACCTTACATATGATATAGGCACATTCATAAAAAAGCTGGGATTCGTTGCAGCTCCCTGCTGAGCACAGACTCAGTGGCAATTCTAGATACGCTGGTGTGCGGTTTCTGAAACAGCCGACCCTCTGAGGCAAGCTTCACCTGCTGAATTTCTACCCGCACAGGGAGGGACTCCCAGAGGAAGAGCAGCTCGGAACGCCTGTTATGAGGAGGAAGGGGGCACATACTCTCGCTCTGGAGGATCTCGCGGCGCAGTCCCGCCACGTACTGGATCAGCTCCTCCAGACTCCGCTCGCACAGCTGCCCGTAGCCCGAGAACTTCTGAAGCACCTTCTCCAGCTCGCGCTCCACCGTCACGCACTGGTCCATTGTCCTTCCCTGTGGCGCCCGCCTGTCCGCCCGCCGACCAAGCAAGACCGTGCGGCTCGGCCAGAGGACATCCAACGGAGGACTTCCACGAAAAGGAACGAAGGAGCCAAGCCAGGCAGGTTGGCGAGTTGTTGTTTTTGCAGGCAGCGCGGCGGACAACTGGGGTCCTCCGGCGAAGTACTGGAGATGCGTCACAGGCAGTGCTGTAAACAGCCTGGAGGTCCTCAAGGGAAACCCGGGAGCTTAACGCTAAAAATAGAAAATGATCCGAACAACTCACACCTTTGCAAGAAGTGGAAGATGACCGTTGCGGATCCTTAGATGGTCGTTGTCTCCCGCTCACCCCTTTCAAGCTGACATCTGCTCATGACATAATTGGAGAATCCTACAGAAATGCTGCTGCGTAAACAGCAGCTACCAACTCAGACAAACCAGTTCCATGGTAGCAGTAAAATGACGGGGTTTTTTTTTCCAAGTAGGGCCTTTTTTCACTGAAAGCGTGATGTTTGGAATTAAGTTTTAAATATTAAAAAAGCGTTTTCTCCGCTTTCTTTTGTGGACAACGTTTCATCCTTGGGAGACAAAAACAAGTTCCAACGTAGTGAAGGTGTGTGTGTCTGTCGAAGCTGAGTATTTTTCACAAAGCCCGGTCCGCATTCAAGCCAGGCAACAGTTTAGACACCTAAGACCGATCTCGCTCAAGCAGGAATTGAGAGCGTCTGAAGGACTCCGAGACTCTTGAAGAAGCGGCTGCTTTTACAGGACCGCAGTTTTGACGGGCTGTTTGTGAGGGGTTTCTCCAAGAAGAGAGGTTTCCCTCTGTGAGGCTCTAACGGGAGGTGGATCTGTTTACGGGACGCCGCTAATAAGCCGTGGCGAAAACGGAAGTGATTTTTTTAGGTCTTTTTCCTCTCCTTGAACTTCCGTCGCGGGTTGATTACCTCCAGGCCACACGGCGGGATTGTGTTTGTTTTCCTTCCTCCTGAGCTGAGTCTGGAGCCTTCAATAGGGGATTCGTCGAACTTTGTTTTTGCAGCTGACTTCCTACTTCGCTATTCCTGGGAGTCTTTTTTTTTTCTTCAGCGATCCATACCATAAATTTACGAAGTAATGTTCTTTTCATTCTCATTGTTATACTTTTCCTAACTGTATTTAGTTGTTACCTTTATTTTTCCGCCAAGAAATGGTGTTTATAATGGCTGTTAATTCCTTTTTGTCAAATTTTATTTTTCCTCGCCCCTCCTTTAGTGCAGGGCATACGTTACAGTATTCTGGTGTTTTACAAATGAGCAAAAGCTAAGAGTCCGTCATCATAGGGACCCACAAGCCAGATGAGTGCACATTGAGATAAACTTTGTTTTAACCATGTCTTTAAATAACCCCCAACTGGCCAGGTTCACATGCTGAGTTGTAAACCATGATTTACAAACCATAATGGCTGAGTTCATGCATCCTACTAAGCCAAATTGCAGTGTACCTTACTGCATTATGAGATCCTAGGCTGTTTAATTTATTAAACTTGTATGCTACCCAACTCTCAACGATTCTGGGCAGCTCACAACAATCAAAGATATTACTATAAAATCAATAAAAGATGGCAAGCACAACAGACCAAATGAAGCAAGGGGTCTCACATTCTCTTGTCAAAGGCCTGGGTGAAGAACCAGGTCTTCACTGCTCTTCTAAACAATAGCAGAGCAGGAGTCTTGGAACCTCATTCTGGATGGCAGGTGCTGCTACAGAAATGAGGCCTCCCAGGGTCCCAATAGATGACACTGTTTAATCAAAGGAACCTGGAGAGTACCAATGCTGCAAGGTTGAAGTGACTGGGCAGATATTAGGCCTGACTTATATTACTGTATCTTGCTAGGTTGCTACTAGTTTAGGACTACAATTCTAAAAATGTTTTTCTAAGGTCCTATTTACATCAGCATAAAGTAGTCCATAGAATTGCAACTTTATAGTACGATCTTATCCAAATATCTACTCAGTTGTAAATTCCACTGAATTCTTAAGAATTTACTTACTAGAAATAGGGTAAAGGATAGCCAAATGCACTGGTAAATGAGCTATTATTGTATCTACATTCACAGTTAAACACATAGTCTATCTACACAGAATATGATTTTGCTTTGAAAAAGGCAGATTTTTTTACTAGAATTCTATTAACTTGGATCAAAGTTTGTAGTTTAAGTTCCCGGAATAATGAATGAAAATATGTACAAGTAGTCCTCACTTAACAATGGTAACTGAAACCAGAATTTCTATCACTAAGCAATGCAGTCATAAAGTATGTCATGTGACCACACCACTTAGCAATGGCAGTTCTGGCAGTCCCGTTACTGTCATTAAGCAAGGACCACATGGGTTGTTAAGCAAGGACCTCATGTAACCAGGACTGCCAACTTCCTGCCAGCTTCCCCATTGACTTTGCTTAAGGGAAGCTGGCAGGGAAGGTCATGAATCACAATTATGGGACCATGGGTTGGAAATCTGGGCCAGTTGCTGAGCACCCAACAGCCAGAACTCCGAGGACCAGTCATAAGTACCACTTGTTCAGTGCTGTTGCAAGTTCAGTTGCTGAACGAGTAGTTAACCAAGGACCATCTGTAATTAATTACTGCCATGGTTTAACCATGGTTTATACCAGAATTAACTGGTTTCCCAATACACCGTAGTAGCAGAGTTCATACAACATGTTAAATAAACCAAGCAATGACACTGTATGTTATGTGGGCCAGGTCATAATGAAAGAAAATTAATAGAGAATAAACTTGGAGTATTTTGTGAAGTGATGACTGAACAAAATACTATTTAATTTAAAAAAATAGTGAAATCCCACAGGTTTTCTGTGTCCTTGCATAAAATATCAGTTTTAACATTCTGACTTGCAAGTTCATTTATTTGCATTTTTATGATTATGTACCTATGATATTGTGGAAAATTGCATGACAATGACCACTGCTCAAAAAAGCTGCTGATTCCTGCCTTGCATGATATTGCTCCATCTGCTCTTCCTGGATCTGCAGTAGTCACAGGGAGAATTGTCATTCACTTTTAAAGTGAGTCTGCTTCAAAATGTCCAAGAAACACCAGTTGTTTGAAGACAGACACTTTGTAATTCACTAATTTGTAATTCTTGCTTTTTTTTTCCAGTTGCATTGGTGGCCAAAGCAGTAGCAGTGAGAATTATGTTAACTTCCTGTTATCCCATCTTATTTGCAAGACGTATATGCTTCTTATGAACCACTAATGGCTATGTTCATACTAGATGGCCATGGTTAACTTTTTAGTTTTCTGAATTAATGCTGCTGGCTTAGTTCACATAACACATTGAACCATAAACCAACCTCATAAATTGGATTTGCATAGTACATTAGGCTATATTGGCTAGTTTACAGCTCAGTGTGTTTTGTGAATGCAATCCTAGAGAAATCCCTTCATCTTTCAAAACATTGCTTATCACCAGACTTCCCTCCAGGGTAATAGGTGACAAAACCTAACAGATTTTATGTATCCTGAGGCTGCTGTGGGGCAATGCCCAGTTAGACATTAAGGCCTTTCCCTATTTGCAGCTGGTCAGAGCATAATCATGCCCTGGCAATATCTTTTCTGCTCTCTGTAATGTTGCCTTCATCTTGTCTCCACTTCATAAGCTAACACATACATTGTCCTTAATTTGTGTTAAAATAACATTTTCTCTTAGCGGATGTCATGGAGACATGGCAGAAAACTCTTGTCAGAGTATGGTTATGTCAACCACTGTGGCTTCATTGATTGTGGCTTACTACAAACTCAGCCACTGTAGTATGTAGATCCTGGCTGATGGCTTAGAAAGGTGTAAACTCAATTGTGATTTATTTAATAAATCATTGGTTAGTGCTATGTTTGAACCAGTTCAATGAGCTTGTGATAGAATTTGAATTCTGGATACCTTGCTCACTTCTGTTTCTAGACATTGTATTACACCATAATCTTGTGTTATATAGCATGATTGACTTACAAGAATATCCCTTTAGATTTCCAAGGGGAGGAAGGAAGAGATCGGTATATACACACTCCTATTGTTTCTTCTTGGGAAACATGACTTTAATGTTAATGAACACTAGTCCCGAGACTGCCTTGCAGATTTTCGTTTGAGAATGAACTAGAGCTCCAAACCTAAACGCATTCAGTAGGGTACAACTGTCGACTAAACCGAGTTTCGAGTCAGGACTGCAGAACCGAAGCAACTGCGACACGCAGGGCCGGCTTCTCCGTCGCCCCTCTTTGCTCCCGCTGTTTTCCCCGCTAGCAGAAAACGTGTGCGGAAAGAAGATAGCTACTTGTCTCTTCCAATCGCCGCGGGCAGACTAAAAGGCAAGCGGCCAGTTTCGGGGCCTGAGCTAAACGCACGAAGATGAGTGCTTCTAACCCGGCCGACCGCCAGGCTTTCTAGGTAAACAAACCCCTGTGGGAAGCAACGCCCAGGTTGGTCACGGCGGGGGGAGGGGAGTCGTAGTTGGTCGCCCGGGAAGGAAGAAGCGCTCGGCTGGCCAAAGTCTCTCCAGCCTTTCCGGCTCTCTGGATCCACATCCCTCCCCTTCCCCCTCCCTTTGCGGCCGTCCGCGGCTGTAGACGTCACTTGTTATGTCTCCTCCGGCTCGGGCTCTGCTCCGCCGCGGGGAGGCGACGACGACGACGGGGCGCACGGAAGCCCAGCCACATCACCGCCAGCGGTCCCCGCAGAAGTAGGGCCGCCGCCTGCCCGAGAAGGGGTAATAAGCGAGGCGCCTCGCCCTGCCCAGTCCGGCCGCCCTTTCCTTCGGCGCCGCTCCCCAGCCCCCCCACCGAGGAGCGCGTCTCATCTCACTTACAGGTCCTCCCTCACCTTTCCTTTTGAGCGCGCCCCCCAATAACCTGCTTGGCACCTCTAACGCAAAACAACCCCCTTGCCGCCGCTGGACCAGAATTCTCCCCCTTAGGGCTCACCCGAAGAGCTCCAGCCCCTGTCTTTCGGGTGCCGCTCCTCAAGCACCCTTCCACGGTAAAGTCCCATTGCCAAACCCCCCCCCCCCGGCCCCCGTTGTATTTCTGCCTCATCATCAGCTGGTCTGAAAGGAGAGGTGGCTCCCTGGCTCCCTCGACCCAGTGCCAGTGTTTCCTCTTAGGTGCTTCCAGACAAGGTCTTCTATTCTCCATCCAGCCGGGTCGGATTTTGTTCCAGAGATAAAAAGGGAGAGCCCCTGATATTAGGGAGAAGACCCCGAGTGTTTGGAATGCCTGGCTCCCTTTGCCTCCTCCATCGGGACATTCCTCTCTTTCTCTCTCTCTTATAGGACTGAGGGACTCTCTTCCAAGAGTCGAAAATCCACACAAAGGAAAGATGTGGCTGAAACTGTTTTTCTTGCTTCTTTATTTTTTGGTCTTGTTTATCCTGGCCAGGTTTTTTGAGGCCATTGTGTGGTACGAAACTGGCTTCTTTGCCACCCAGTTGGTGGACCCAGTGGCATTGAGCTTTAAAAAGCTGAAGACCATTTTGGAGTGCAGGGGACTTGGGTACTCAGGACTTCTGGAAAAGAAAGATGTCAGGGAGCTGGTTGAGAAATCAGGTAAGAACAGTATCTTCATAAAGGTTTATTTTTCAATATTGGTCTCTCTTCTCCCCCTCCCAAATAATTTTTCTTTTATTAAATATATTTGTAGTAACTTTCTGATGTGACAAGTGCCTTAAAAAACCAAAAGACATTCAATAAAATTAGGAGTGACCTCAAGCTTGAAATGCATTGGCACTCTACGGGAATTGTTGAAGTGTGACTATCTCTGGAGTGCAAGGCAGCAGCAGGATGGGAAAACACATATACTGCACAGCAGCACAGAGGACAGAGAAATGCTGTCTGAATGTAGGTGAAAATGGTCAAGAAACACTGCTACTGTCCAAGATTACTCAGAAATAAGTCCTCAGGATCTCAATACAAGCAAACGGATTTGTTCAAATTTAAGTCCATTAAGTTCAGTTATACTCCTTACAAAATGTGTTTACAAAAACAGTTCTACTATTAAATTATAAAATTGTAAAAAAACAAAGTATTCTTATATAATTAATGAAGTACAAATCTTCAAAAATGCATACATTAGTTTGCCTGAAATTTTTGAGCAGTGATTGAGATGTAGTTGCTTCAAAGTAAATACCTTTTAAACTGTCACCTAAGAATACTTTCATTCATACTTCAAACTTGTCACGCAGCTATAGATATAATAGCATAAATTAATTAATGTTTTGTAGGTAATACAGCCTTTGTGCACCATTTCAGTACAGCAGGAAAGCCTATGAGATGTTTCCATAGAAGTTACATATATCTCTCTTTCTGCCCCAATTTGAGTTGCGTAGCTTACAGTTTTGGCTGTCTAGTATTTAATCCTTCATTCAACAATATTAGAAGCTTGCTATCTTATAATAAAGGCTCTTCATGTCCCACCAACAGCAGCACAAAGTTGTGTTACCAACTGTTGCTAAAGATAATTTCCTCATGAAATTTTAGATTTAGATTTTTTTTATCTCACCTTTATTATTTTTGTAAAAACTCAAGGCAGCGAACATACCTAATACAAACATACTAATACGAAAAACCTAATACTGAATTGTTTTGGTTTTATACCTAGTCTGCTGTGGAGGCAGCCAAATTCATCCTTAGCTGTTCTAGATCTAAAGCAGTGTTTTTGCTCTTCTCACAAGTCTTCCTGTACAAATAGTCTACAACACCTCATTCATGATGTTGGAGATGACACAATTGGGGCTAGGATCTGCCCAGCTCACACTGGCTATTTAGGCTGCAGCAAGCACATCTTCTCCCATTGGTCATGGAGCACTGTCCTTCATGGCCATTTTGACTTGGGCTGAGGGAGAGACTGCACACCTGGCTTCTGTGGTAGCATTTGTTCTTGTAATACTTGTCTGATGCATTCTGAAAAGACATTATTTGGGCTTCTTGTAAATACATGTTTACTGTTCTTTTGAAAGAGTGGTAGACGTGTGTTCAAAAAAAAAAGTGTGTGTGTCTACATCTCTTTCTTGCCCATATTGCAATCTTGCAGTTTGGGGTGTGTTTCCATTGCGGAACCTTGCCTTCCATAGGTTTCAAAGGAGTTTACTCCTGAGCAAGCACTTATTTGGATGTTAGCCCTTAATGGAGAATCTGGAAAAAGAGGAGGGAGCCAACTCTTTACCTGCCACACAGACAGAAACACAAAAAGTCAAAGTTCCCTGTGAATGCACCTGTGTTTCTACAAAAGCAGACTAACCAGTTGGCCACTTAGCCATCTACCACTAAGCCATCTGCCTCCCCAGTCTCACTCTTTGTTAAGGAGCATGACTGGTGAATACTTTTCTTGTGGGCTTCTGATATTTGATAGGAGAGCACATAGTCAGGGGAATCCTTCAGTTGCTTGCTTTAACTTGTCCACATTAAAACTGTGAGGATCGCATCATTCCCTAGCTTTATTACTGAAGCAGAACAGGATTAGGATTCACTTCCTCAGTATCTAGAAAAAAATAGTTTACAGGAACACAATTATGAAGAACAGCCACTGGTCCCATCTAGCTCAGGTTTGAGCAGGTATTCATATCTGGGGAGACCATACTTTTATTACATTTTGGGGTATAACCAAGAGCCACAGTGAGTAGACAGTAATGAAATAATATCACACCGTGCCGGGGGGGGGGGGGATTTCTCTTTTTAGTACATTAAACACACAACGCACACAATTTTGTTGCTTGATTTTATGCCTAAAATAAGCATAAAATTACACTTCTATTTTTTCTTGGTTTGCCACCAAATTCAAGTGATCTTATTTTAGAGTCTTGTATAGAGTTCAAAAAAGAGGTTGGTAATCTGCTAGCTGCTCAACTCTGATTTATTTTATTTATTATCTCTGGAAGAGATGGAAAATAATTTGATGCCAGGGCTGCTCTTAATGTCTTGTAGGGGGCAAAACCGAGAGTAGGTGGGGCCCTGATATAAAATTAGTGGGGGTCAGCTGGATTTTTTGGTGAGAGTTGTTTATTTAACTTTAGTAAGGCTGTTTTAGAACTTATTCTACCGTTTTCATATATTTCCCATCTCAAAATGGCAGGAAATTACACCATCTGAGTTTGACAGTTGTGCTGTTGTAATTTGGCAGTATGGTCAGAGAGCGCCTTGGCAAAGTAGGCGTTTACAGGCCATATGCTACCCTTGGGCTGCAGTTTCCCAGGCCCTAGTGTATAGTATGCTAACTGGCAATGGCTGCCTGATTTTTTAAAGCAATCTTTCAGATTCTTACTTGAAAATATGCATGGTTGAACTTTGGAGCTCTTGTTGCATGTATTCTACC
Organism: Liasis olivaceus; assembly: GCA_030867105.1. Lineage (NCBI taxonomy): Eukaryota > Metazoa > Chordata > Lepidosauria > Squamata > Pythonidae > Liasis > Liasis olivaceus. The sequence goes on from CM061351.1 coordinate 67,927,598, forward strand.
ACTTTATTGAGCTAAGTTTTCAATCCATGTTTTATATTTTAATTCTGATTACACCTATTCTATCCTTTACTTCTGAATAGTCCATATTCACCAATATGAACACACATTCATATTAACACCAGTCCTTTATGTAAACAGATATCTTATAGTCCTGTATTTGGCTTAGTGGTAAAATATGATTATATGATTGTATGCATGGAATATTTTCATTTATTATATTTATACCCTGCTTTTCAGCTGTGACTGGAGTTTAGTTTAGATACATATAATTAAGGAAGGAAAAGCCTTATAATCAGCCTACTTATTCTGGAAATCTCTCTTACATGGCTATGATTTTGTGGGCTAAAACAGTGGCAAAACTGCCCAGATAAAAGGACATTTAGAGTAATGGTACATGGATGGTATAGTGGAAATCTAAAGAGGTACATTTGAAAATGTGAGCTAACATACCACTGTTCTATTTTACAAACTCTCAAGGCAGTTACCAAAGTATTAATTTTTGGAGACGGTAACCTGAATTTGCTGAAAGAAAAAATAATGTGGACTACAGCTCACAAAATGCTAAGTCATAATACAATTGTTGGTTTTTAAGATAGCCTAAGTTGCTTTCATGTTCACATCCTAGTAATCAAATTTCCATGGGGGAATCCAGTACTAAAAATTGTAAGAAAGCAGAGAAAAATTTGAAGTAAATCCACCATAGAGAAAATAAATAGTAGCATCTACTCAATTTGTTCTGCTTCCATCCTAACCTTCTGGAACAAAAATATCTTTAACAGTGGAAGGAAGGTAAAGAGCAAAGATGCTAAATGGGATCCTTAAGCAGCAAAATCCCAGAGCCCAGATATAGATACAAGTAGATAAAAAAGCAGCCCTAGATCACAAGTCAGAATCCATTTTCCTGTCAGATGACCAACAGTATCTCCAGCCTATCTACAGTGAAGTTCATTTTATTGGCTCCCATCCAGTCCATTACACATTACAAATACCAGTTCATTCTGTCTAGCGTTTCACCTAAATCTGCTGAAAGGAGAAGCTCAATCTGGGATTTCTCTAACTGTAATCCACCTGATAATTTTCTATCCATGAAAATAAAATCAGCCTAAATCCCACATCCATCCATTCTTACCATATTTGTGCACAGCACAAAATCCAGAAATTATAGTATAAACTATCCAATGTGAAAGGCCAGATATCATTTGAGAGATTGGTGGTTGTCATGAAAAGAGAAAACCAATTTGGCACAGATTCTTTCTAGGATAACAGTATTCTGAGACCCATGTCCAAATCAGCAAGAAAATTTGCGTAGACTATTGTGTTATTACAGTACATACCCTGCTATCTCAGGAGCCAGATCTGATACATACCTTCAAAACTGAAGAATTATTGGAAAGTGGAATAAAGTCACAATAGACCATAGCATACCATCATCTTTGCTACACAAAGCCCACTTTATTTGTTCACCCAGATTTCTGCAATACACAGTAAGGTCACTTTCGATTAAATTTTAGGTGACAGTTGACTTCCTATTTAGCAGCTTGTAATTTAGAAGCAATAAAAGATTCCTGTTAAGACTCCTTGGTTGAAAGAGGGATCAAGAGGAGAAAGGCCCTAATAATGTCTCATCTTTATTCCTTTGGCTTGTGCTACTCTTACACCTAACCTGTACTTTTCTGTAAAATAGTGCCTTGCTGCCATTCTCTCCATTCTCATCTCTAATCATGCAGTGACAAAACACTTTTAAGAGAGTTAACCTACAGCGTATTCATACATAGGCACCCTAAGATTAGCAAAGAATTGGGCTGCAACTCGTAACACATTTACTGTAAAGTAAGATTTGTTGAATTCAATGCGATTTTTGAATGCAGCACTGACAGTAACATACTTATCTGCTTGTAAATGAGAAAAGATACTAAAGTTAATGGATGAAACTGATAAAAGTCTGTAGAGGAATTCTGAAATTAAATCAAGTTTATAATTTGAAAATTAAAACACCCTTGTTGGAATTGTTAATGTAAGATGTGGGTTACTACAGTCACAAAAAAATAGATACTTGAAATGAAATAACTTTCAGTTGTAAAAAATGTATTCTAGAGAGAGAATTAGCATTAATATTTGAAGGCAGATACAAAAAGACCCTAGAACCAGATCTTATATGGTTACAATGTGCTAAGCACCTGAAATACATTTCCTTATATGCAAATAAAGCTAGTAGATGGCTCACTTCCAGGTAAGAATAAGATTGGCCTTTAAACAAATAAATGGCTACTATTGGTGATGTGGAACTCTGATTGTATACATATCTGCTTTGGATCCTAATTTAATATTTTTATGTACAGTCTGAACTTTGCCATGTTACAAAAATAAAAGTGAACCCACATGTTGCAACAGGACAACTGATCAAATTTCATACATTTTTCTGCTATTGCAGTTCGTATTCCAGTATTATCTACTCTTAAAAATCTCATAGAATAGCTGGAATAAACAGGACTGCATGGAATAATTTTATACAATATATTTAGTTCTGTTTTTGCACCTATGTTTTGCAATAAAATGTATAGCCATATATAATAATAGTGAATTAAAGCCTCTGTAAGCACTATCCATAAGGGAATGTTTTTGCCAGTCTTTGGGAAATCTCAAGGTATGCATAAGTAGAAATACATATTTTTAAAAGCACTGAAATAGATATCACATACATATTGAGCTGACTGGTAAGGAGGGGTGAAAAAACCATCAGGATATTTCAAGTGAAATATCCCAAATTGGAGAATTCCATATTGCAACATTTTATTGTAAATCTTAATTATAGTATCTCTATTTCTGATGTTAAGGTTGTGGGTATAGTTGCTTGTGTACTCAGCAACCTATACTCAGGTGAGGAAGTTATCAGAACAGAAAGTCCACCGAAGAACACAGCATTGAAAAAAACACTATAGAAAATCCCAAAACAACCCAATGGACACTAAGCATTATCAGAGGCCATGGAATGCTAACTGGCTATGAGAAGAAGAGTAATGGAATGGAGTTGTTTAATAAAGTACATTTATTAAAAATGTAATACTGTAAAAACATTGGTAGCAGCCATATGGAATGGTGCCAAAGTAGGTAAAGTCAGACCTTTGGGGTTGAACCAGTGGGGTTCACCACAGAAATATCTGCCTCTAGGCCATGACCTGTTTCACCTCCAGTATGTGGGGAACCTAAGGCATCCCCCAGTAAGGACAAGTGCACAAGATAGGATGGCTCTACTTGAAGTAAGAGCTAAACCATGTATTGTAGAAGGTGAGATTCCCAAGAATGGACCTCTTATTCTGTGAAGGGCTAAATATTAATTAATATTTTCTAGAACACTAATTTTAGCCATATTTCCCATAAACCTTTGGATTATTTTACTAAAATTCTAATTTATAAAATAATTTAAATTATTACTGACTGTTTGAAGTAATTATCTTCTGGGTGACTTTTATTTCTACTATAAAAAGAGATAACATATTATATAATGAAAAGTACTAATCTTATTCACTAGAATTTCCTTATTGTAGCAGGGTGTGAAGGGGAAAATCCCCTGACCCAACTGATTAGTGGAGACCACACGATCTGCTTGAACCAAGTTTTTTGAGCTGCACAAGGGACAGAATACAAAGTTCTGCCCACTGAAAGAAGGGTGAGGCAAAGCTTATGTAGTGATTTTGTTTATAAGAAAAAGATAGTAACACCCTTTGGCAACAGAGCCCACTCTAACCCCATACTCATAGCAAACTTATATTTTTAGCCTTTGGTAGCAAACCTTGAGGCATAGCCAGAAGTCAACTCTCTCTTTTCCAGTAACTAGCCTCTGAGTTTGCAGCTTCAGCCCCTTCGTAAGCTATTTGTATTTTTATATTTTCAAGCATTTGGCTAAGCAATGAAGCATCTCTGAAGTCATTTTGTTAGGCCAAGCTGTTTCATTAGTTATTTTCTCCTTCAAGTGTTTCTCACAAACCCATAGCCTGCCAGATCCATTCCTGGAATATCCATTCTTTCCACCTGACTTCCAGGATGTCTAGGTATAACTGCTTCCAAGCGAAAAGGTTCTACCTGGAACAGACAGTTAAGTTGACACCACCTGTTTTTGAATGGAGGTATGCTCCCTTCATCTGCAGTCTGAAAGAGCAAAACAAAACAATCCCTTTCCCCAGGATGAAACTTTTAAATAAAGTGGCTCCAATTTTACATCTTCACCAGATTGACTAGCCAAAGTGGTTTTGAAGTGCAGTATGCTAGTACAAACCCATATGGGCAGCTATATCCCATCCTCAGCCCCTCCATTGTGGGGTGCCACAGGGTTCGGTTCTCTCTTCGCTCCTTTTCAACATCTATATGAAACCGCTGGGTGAGATCATCCGTTATCATGGGATGAGGTATCATCAGTATGCTGATGATACTCAACTATATATCTCCATCCCTGGTGAGGTAAGCGATGCCGTGACCGCCCTCTCGCGGTGCCTGGAGGCTGTGAGGGTCTGGATGGGGAACAACAGGCTCCAGCTGAACCCTGGCAAGACGGAGTGGCTGTGGGTTAATGGCTCCTCTGTATCCGGGACGTTGTCATCGTTGGTCTTGGATGGGGTAGCACTGCCCCAGACAGACCCAGTGTGAAATTTGGGGGTCCTCCTGGATTCACGGCTCCTGCTCGAAGAGCAGGTGGCAGCCGTGGCCAGGAGGGCTTTTGCACAGCTTCGGGTTGTGCACTAGTCACGCCCTTTCCTGGATCAGGATGCCCTGCGTACAGTCACTCATGCCCTTGTTATCTCCCAGATAGACTACTGCAATGCGCTCTACATGGGGCTACCCTTGAAGAGTATCTGGAAGCTTCAGCTCGTCCAGAATGTGGCCGCGCGAGCAATTTTTGGGGCCCAAAGAAGGACCCATATAACACCTTTGCTCCGTGAGCTGCATTGGGTACCGGTTTGCTTCCGGGTCCAATTCAAGGTGTTGGTTATCACCTTTAAAGCCCTATATGGCATGGGGCCAGGTTACCTGAAGGACCGCCTCGCCCCCACGATTTCAACGCGTCCCACCCGATCTCACAGAGAGGGCATGCTCTGGATCCCCGCGGTAAAAGAACTTCGATTAGCGGGGTCCAGAAGGCGGGCCTTCTCTGCTGTAGCCCCCACCTTTTGGAACATCTTGCCCCCGGGGGTGAGACAGGCCCCCTCACTCCAGGCCTTTCGGAGGGATTTGAAGACCTGGCTCTGCCATCTGGCCTGGGGCGGGGAGGAAGGATATCAGAAATGGGGTTGGCTGGCCCTTTAGCGGCCTGGTGTGGCCTCTATCGGCCTCTTGGATTTTTTAGCCTTTTTATCTTTATCTTTGTAACTCTGGTTTTTATAATCTTTTAATTATGTATTTCCGATTTTAGTTTGTTGTAAGCCGCCCAGAGTCCCCCGTTGTGGGGAGATGGGTGGGGACAAGTCAAATAAATATGAATTAGCGAAATAAATAAATGCAACCTACCCAGATTGGTAATAAAATAATTAAGAGTCACCAGCTATCTGTAGGTCCCTAGATGCATTATGCTTGCAAATAAGATATGTACAAAATATATGTTTACATTATAGCTTTTCCTCAGCTCTTTTAAAATATAAATTAGTCTTGGTTTACTTTTGTGTCCTTTTGTCTAATGTGACGTTTAGAGTTTTATGTTACTGGTGTTTCTTTTTGTCTCATTTCTCAGGAGACCTTATGGAAGGTGAACTTTATTCTGCCCTCAAAGAAGAGGAAGCCTCTGAATCTGTTTCCAGTACAAACTTCAGTGGTGAAATGCACTTCTATGAGTTAGTAGAAGACACAAAAGATGGTATCTGGCTAGTACAGGTATTACATGTGTTCATTTTGAAAATAAATCAGTCTCTGAATAAGGTCATAGTGCTCTAAAAGTGGTGGATTATGTCTCATGTTTGTAAAATGGTATTGACCCAAAGTGTTTAGATGCTGTTTCCCATTATTCCCTTTTTGTGGGGTGCATACTTAACTCAATCATTTTTGTGAAAATATGTGTTTACACAAACATTGAAAGTTTTAAAAAAATTCAAGGCATGAAAAATATGAATGCAACTGAAGATTCCATGGTGGTACTGAATAATAATTCTTACACATTTATAATTAACTGAAGAACAGAGTCAGGCAGCACCTAGCTGATCTTGGCTGATGTTGAAAAAAACAAAACAGTGGCAAACCAGGAAAACCCAGGGCTAGACTAGGAAGTTGGAAAAAAAAGAAATCCTAGAAGAAGACAATGGGAAATCAGTTCTGAATTATTGCCAAGGAAGTAACAATGACATGTTCATTTAGTCACCAGGAATTAAGCTCAATTTTAAAGCAAAGTAGGGATTAATAGAAAATTGTAAGTGCAGAGGGATGTAATGGCATTGCAACAGCCCAGGTTCTGTTCAGAAAAATTGCTGACCCTGAAATCTGGTTTTAAGAGTGCTAACAGTCATTAACTGATGTTAAACATTCTTAGAAAATAACATACTCCACCTGCAAGCAGTAAAGGAAACAAAGCAGCGATGTTCATAAAAAGTTCACTTTCCTTAGATTCCACTGAGAATTACACAATTTTTTTCCTCTGCTCTTCCACTCATCCTTCCCTATGTTGACACCCAGATTATTCTGCTTAAATAAGCAAGAGCTTTCACAGAATATTTGAATTGGGACCTATAGTTTTTAACTTAGTAACTTGAGCAATAGGGTATTTAAATACTATTAAGTGTCACTGACAAGGAAGGGGATCTTGGGGTAATGATATATAATCCAACGTAAATGTTAGCTGAATGTGTAGCATTCTAAAAAAGACAGACTTGACATAGATCCTATTATATTTTCTGTTTTGGAGTAAGCAACAGTAAGCAGAATTCAGAAAAGAAGTAAGAAATAATAAACCAAATAAATTAAAGTCATGAGATAATAAAAGATAAAGGAAACAGGCTTCATAAATTACCTATTATCCTTTTACTTTCTTTTGAGGTTACCTCAACTTCAGCCAACCATGACATCCTTGTTACCTCAACTTCAGCCAACCTTTCCTCTCAGCTTCTTCACTCTTCCTCCATGTTTGTTTTGCAATTCAATCCTCATTCATTCTTTCTGTATAACCTAATCACCACAATATATTTTTTCATACTGGTCACTTACTTTTGTATTCAATCTACATTACTTTGGCATCCTTTCATTCTTGTTCTAATTGCTTCTCATTTTACCTCACACATTTTTTAAGTACCCGATTCCCATTGCATTAAACTTATTCTGAAATACTTGGTTCTCACATCCATATAACAAAGGGTGCAGAAGCATGTCTTATACAGTACATGGCTGTTTTAACTTCTTTTGATATATATTCATTCATTGCAAGAAATCATGTAACATCTACTATCTTTCTAACAGCAATTGCACCTCTAAAAATTTGTCCGATTTTCCTATGTTAAATAAGGTATATTAATTAATCTCCTTGTTCTAGTGTTTCATCATTCATGTATAGCTTGCTTATTTCATTCCATTTTCCCTGTCAAACATAAGTAGCTTGAGTGTATTAATTTCCAGTTCTATACTTTTGTTGCATAATATAATCTATCTAACATTTGCACAGATGCTTTCATTCTCAGCCAACAATGCAGCATACTGTATCTGCATACAAAAGCACATATACATTCATGTTCTTAATCAACATACCTAGTGTCACCATAAGTATTCTTTATACATTTATTCTTTGATGCATTAAACAACTCAGAGGACATCACACATTGTCTTATTATCTACACAATGTTGAATTAGCTAAACATTTCATTTATTCTCATACATGCTTCACTTCTATCATGCACCATTTTTATTGCATTCAGCAACCAATCTTCAACTCTATATACATGCATTCTATTATTCAGGCCTATTAACTTTATCAACTACTTTCTCTAAATTAACAAATGTACAATGTACTTTCTCACATTCATACATTTCTCAAAGCCAAAATCTAGTCTGCACAGCCATTTTTTTGCATGAAACATGTTTTGCTTAAGAGCATTTGCTCTTCAGCATTTGGCCAAATACTTTCCCAGGCATACTTAATAAAAACATCTTCCTGTGGTTTTTGTATTCACTCTTGCTTCCATTCTCTTTGTATGCAGGAACAATAACAGCATTCTTCCAGTTGTCAGACGCATATTGAATAAATCATTCAGCCACTCCCTAAGCAAATCACACCCGTATTTTAACATTTCTCAGTTACATAATCTATACCTGCAGTCTTATCATTTTCATTATTTTTTTCTTGGACATTATTTATGATTATCTATAGTATTAGTTCCAATTATTTTCTTTGGATTCCACTTTCATTCCCATATAAATCTCTACTTCCAATATTCTCACTTAACTTTCATCCCTAATCATTTCATCACCTTTATTTTTAATTCCATTCACCAGCTGAAGCTCCTTGTTTAGCTCTCTCTACTCAGAATATTCCAGAATATTTTTTATTTCCATCAAAATTGTTTTGCATTTTCTCTGCCTCTTTTAATGTTGACTGAACTTTTTAATCATATTTTTTGCAACTATCTTTTTCTGTTTATATACATTATATAGTGTTTTTCTCTCATTTTTTGCAATAAACATTTTTCCTCATCCACATTATCTTTTACTATATTCCCCCAATATATTTTATATTTCCCATTAGCATAACTTTACACATATCTATGACACTCTACACATTATACAATGTCTTTCTTTTTAGACGATTAAACTGATGTAGCTTTCTTCAGTTTTTTCCAATGTTGTATTTCAGTTTTTAAAACTAGACCACATAAAATCATAGTCCAGTTTTGCCTCTCTTTCGGTACAAAGATTTTTCAAGGGCTGAGGATTGACAAATTTTGTTAGGATAATATTTAGACTCTGAGATACAAGTATTTGCCCATGATTATTTGATCACCTTTTTCACAAGCATCCAAAATTCTTCATAGATTGAAAAATTCCAAATAATTTAACAAAGAATTAACAATTTTAACTCTTAACTGCCTTTGAAGAACCTGGTTCATTACAGTAATAATGTGTAACCAATAAGGAATTACAAATGGAGATACCTATAATATAGGTACCAAAGTTCCTTCAGCACAGCAAAGATGAAAATTAATCTTTTGTCCTTTATTTTACAGGCTATTTTCCCTTATCCTGGCTGTGCCCCATTATGGCAGGAAAGATCCTCTCAGATGCACATTCCTAGAAAATTATTATCAAATATGAAAAGGAAATGAGTTCCTTTTTTTGCTGTGAAAGTAGTTTACTATTAAAGTCCTCTTATGACTGCTTTTTCAAACTATTTCACTTATTCTTTAGTGAAAAGAAGAATATTTATTTTATGCTTGTACATATGTGTTTGCCCTGCTAGGTAGGCCAGACCTGGGAATTAACGCCACAGGAAGGCTAAAACTACTTTTATTGTGATTGGCTATAATAACAGAACCTTACAAATCTAATTGTGCTATACCCCCCTCCCCATTCTTATACTCCTGTGAATTAGGGTGTCTGTCTGAGCCTCTTCCAAATATTATCTATCTGTTGTGGACTTAAGTCAGGTTTTACCCTTGTTGCTTTGGTAACAGAGCCTGCATATCTCCGTCAAAGCCATCTTCCTTGCTCTTTACAATATGGCAATACAGTTCTTTTAGTGCATAAAAGTATATACATAAACATTTTATTTATTTATTTATTTGGTAAATTTATATAGCCACCCATCTCACATATGTGACTCCGAGTGGCATACAAAATCAAAAAAACAAAACAGTATAACAAAATAACCAAAAAATAATCACAAGAATCATTAAAAACCATTAAAACAATAAAAACTAATAATCTGCAGGAGAGCACAATCAATCTCACCAACAGTACAACCATTTTGCAGGCTCCACACCACCACTACCAGATCCCCAGGCTAGATGGCAAAGCTATGTTTTCAGGCCTTTCTGGAAGGCCAGCAAGGATGGGGCCAATCTGACCTCAGGGGGAATGATGTTCCAAAGGGTGGGTGCCAAAACAGAAAAGGCTCTCTCCTGGGCCTCATCAGATGACATCCCTTCGTGGGGATGCACCTCATGCAGGAGGTGGCCAGGGCATGAGTGACTGAACGTAGGGCCTTCTGGTCCAGGAATGGGCTCAAACTGGCACACAATCCGAAGTTGTGCAAAGGCCCTCCTAGCCACAACTACCACCTCCTCATTGAGGAGGAATTGTGAATCTAGAAGGATTCCCAGATTGCACACTGTGTCTGTCTGAGGCAGTGCCACCCTATCTAGAACTAAAGATAATAAATTCCCAGATCCAGTTGGCCCCAAAACCCAAAGCCACTGTCTTGCCAGGGTTGAGCTGAAGTCTGTTGTTTCCCTTCCAAATCCCAAAATAGATTACAAGCCCTGATAACTTTAATGATAATAGTAATTCTTCATGGTTGGCAATCAATTTCCATATAGAAGAAAGCATGTTTTGCTTTTAACTTAAACGTATTGTAATTGTTCATCCTCTAACTATGTTATATGTATTAAAACTGTACAAAGCATTTGAAAGATGGACTTAATAAGATGAATTAACACTTCTTTTCAAAGTATTAAAGCTAATCATCCTTTGCAAGATTTATGCAGCTGCTTCAAAAGGAGATCCTAGCTGTCCTCAGATGTGTGTGAATGCATACATATAACTAGTCTTGTCTGGTCATTCATATAATCCTGCTTTTGAACAAACTATACCAGAGTGATATTGATAGTTAAATTTTAAAATAATAATATTGATATTAAAGGTAATTTAATATTTCAAATAGAATAAAAAGCAAGTCCTATAGGAGTCATAGCATGTTTTGGCTAGGAAAACCAAGAAAAGAGGATCTTGGGGTTGTGATGGTGGCTCAGGAAAAACATAAGTCACAACCAAAATATTTGTGTGGTTCCAGTAACTATATCTTAAAAAATTTATTGTAGAACTTTAAAAAGTACAGACTAGAGTGACCAGAATGGTTAGAGGCTGATTAAACCTCCTATGGAAAAGGTTGGAACATCAGAGGTGTTTTAATTGTGGAAAATAATGAAAAAAGAGGGAATATCGAGCTTTATAAAAATATAGTAGAAAAATGTTTAGGCTATCTCATAAGGCCAGAACCTGAGTCGTCCAATTAAGAAGACTTGTGGAAGATTCACCACAGACAAAAGGAAGTATTTTATATGGCATATAGTTAGCTATACAGTTGTGGGCACCAATTTAGACAGTTTTAAAAAGTGATCAGATCAGTATAAGAGTATGTAAATATAGCTGGTGGTAATTCAGTAATTAAAAGGAAAAATTACAAGACTTACTAAGTGTTGATGCCAGTTGAGCTTAGAGAGGATAGAAGAGGATTTAGCTGGGAGTAGTTCTGAAATCATGGCAACTTCCTCTACCAAAAAGAAAAAAAGGAGAAAGGAAATTGGTCTGCTCAAGTGGCTAAGAGCTTATAATTCATGTACGTTTTTTTCAATATGTAACTGTTTGTCATCAGAATAATTTAGAAATTAAACTATTACTGACATCCAAGTTATCAACATCTTAAAGGCAATAATCTTTTTTAAATCTTTAAGCTTCAAGTAATTTGGGTGAAAACCCAGAAAAGCTTCACATTTTAACATTGTGTAACAAGAATGTTGTAGCCAGTTATAGCAACACCAAAAAAAATTGTTTACAAATAGCTCATGGTTTAAAATAGCAAAGGGATTTTGCCACTTAGAAATAATGGGTTTGTCTTGAAAAACTTCACTCAGTGCAAATGGTCAAAGTGAAATGCTGTGCTTCATTCAGATAATGACAGTCAGTTATACTGTCAATTGGCACCCTAGGTATCCCTTAGAACAGAGGCAGAAAAAGACAATAATATTTGTTTCTTTTTATAAAACAAATTATGTAATATGCTCCTAGAAGTCATGCATCTCTCTTCCAAAGACATGTTTGTTCTATAGCCCTTGAATGTTGCAGTTTTTGACCATCTCTTTGGTTGTATCCTATTGTGATATACAGTATATTCTTCATTTTTGTTTAGCCAACTTCTCCCTCATGTTTTCATCTGTCCTTGCTTGCAAGTTGTTCACACACATTGTTTTCTTTTCTCTCACGTGCGTGCCATTTTTCTCCCTCCCTCCCCCTCTTTTCTAACCCACAAATAGCATTCTCTCTCACATACAACCCCAACCAATAATTTGGTCCTCCACTAGCAGCAGCTCTCTTCATTTTGTAGTGGACAGGAAGAAGATAAGCCACATCTTCCCAGGATGCCTGGGGAATAGAAGTGCTGGGAGAAGAGAGATTGTGGCTGGTGGGGAGATTTTTTAAGTTTAAAGATTGTTTTGTTAATTGGGTATGTACAAATTTTTTAGAAAAATTAAAATGTGTAAAGTCTTTGATATCTTGGCAAATTTTAGGGTCCAGATATGCTAAATCGAGATATTTTTCATTAAGTATTACTAAATCTTATATACTTCCCAAATATATTGAGTTGGCCTTATATATGATCTGCTACCAGCACACTTTATACATTGTACTGGAAATCAGATAAAATTCCTTCATTACAGGAATGACAGGTTAAATATGATAGTACATACCAATATCTAAAATAACTTCATGCATGAAAAACAGTCTGTTAGTTTCAACTTGGAAACTGTTTATGGAATACAAGTTTGTGCATGGCTTGCTTCCACATTTGAGGTTTGGGTTCTCTTAAAATAAGGATTCTAAACTCTTTAATTGTGATTATTTTTATTATATAGTTATCTCAACTGATCTAAAATTTGATTATAATAATAATCAAATATACCAGTTTTGACCTATTTATATTTGCTTTAATCCAATTTGATATATGAGCATAAAGGTGAGATGAAATAGTGTCTACATTCTTTTAATTGTATCTTAAATTATTCTTTGATTATTTATATTTCATAATTTCTATGTATTTTTTTCCTTTCCTTTCCTTTCCTTTCCTTTCCTTTCCTTTCCTTTCCTTTCCTTTCCTTTCCTTTCCAAAATAAATAAATAAATAATGGAATCTTCATTTCCTGTTTTGAAAGCTGCTAGGCATACTTGATTATTAATAGGTAAGCAATTTGTTTTTGATCCTGAATCAAATGCAAAGTTGCTCTCATGAGAGAATTCAAATTTGAAATTTGCAGAGAAGATACTCTGTCAGAATGCTTGGCCAAACAAGGGATTCATCCTTTAAATCAGCTGATTTCTAAGGGTTGTTTTAAAGATTTTGATTCCATTTTGAGTTTCACTTACCACTTGACAGCATATACAACTGAAACATATTTAACTAAGCAGTGAGGCCTGGATGCTTTAGCAATCTCTGAGATACGTGCTATCTTAGCTTCTTAAAGAGATGCAGCAATTCAACAAAAATCAACAATTAAATTCTATAAACTATTAAAATGTGAAATGGAAGTATTAGTTATATATTCAAACTGTGGAATGAAGAATTGTAATATTCAATTTTGAAGAAATAATGGGTCCAGGTTAAAAAAAGTGAAATATACTTTTTATGATTTAAACTTGAAATAAATTCATCAGAAAAATATTTTATTGGATCTTTCAAAGTATGTTTAAAAATTGATGGACTTTAGATTTTTTTAATGTGGGTGATGTAAGAAATTTAAAAATTCTTTAACTCCCAATATGTGATCCTTTTCTGGTTTGGCTTCAGATCACTCTATATGTTGTTATAATTTTAGGAAGGAATATCATAGTGTGTTGTTGAATTATATTCCTAAAAAGATGGAATTTTTCATCTCATGAAGAGCTCTGACTCTGTCAAGGCTGGAGTATGACAAAGAGGATAATTTTACATAATTGGAAAGAAAGTTACTCTCTTAATTTTTAGGAATGTATCCAGGATATGAGTTTGTTATCAATTTTTTAAAAGTCTCTTGTGTTCTAAATATGAGAAGACAACACAGTATGTTGTTATATGGTCTAGATTTAATGACAAATGTAATGATTGAAGTTATTTTATACAATTATTTATAGTTACATGGATTTTTTTACTGTTAATTGGGGGGTTACTGTGTTTTGTTTATCTTAATCACTATAATTACTTTTTTTTTCTTCAGAGTATAATTCTTCATCCTTCCTTAGTGATGTAGACTTTTTTTTTGTATTTCACTATTTTATAATTTTAAAAAAACTTCCATTCACCCCGAAAATTCAATCATATATTTTAACTATATATGTATATGTGAGGAAGAAAACTGATAAAATTCAGGTTTCTGACCAATATGAACTTTATTTTGGTAAACAGTTTAGTTGAAAAGTGGAATTGAATTGAACAAAAATGCATAACAAAAATCTTATTTAAGCCGGATTATTACAAAGTATGCAGAATCATTGACCAGTTATATATATAAATTTTCTTTTCTTTTTTTAAACAGGTCATAGCAAATGACAGGAGCCCTTTAATGGGAAAAGTCCACTGGGAGAAAATGGTGAAGAAAGTGTCAAGGTTTGGTATACGTACAGGCACTTTTAATTGCTCCAGTGACCCCAGGTATGTTCTCTGAAATATCGTAGCCCAGCTAGAAGAAAAATTAGTGGGGAAAAGATTGTTTAGCAATAAGTAATAGGCATCCATACTTCACATTTACAGTTGTAAAATTTTGGAAAATAAATTTCACCAGGTTGCAATACTCATTTGCATTTTGAATCAAGCAAAGTACTATTTATCTTTGAAACTATTCTGTGGTTCAAAATATTGACTGAACAACTTGGCTATCAACAAGGATTCTGGTCATGAATTTTTCCACAGCAAAATACTCAGTAAGGATTGTCCCTGGCATATTGTAATCTGTGGATTCCAGAAATCATGAAGATGTGCCAGGATTCAGGCTAGGACCTTCCAAGAGACTGTGGAAGAAATCCAAAATAGCAGAAATGGATGACAGGGATCCTTGCTATTTCTTTATGCTATTGGTGAAACATGCAGAGTTTCTAGATTTTGGAATAGTTTCAGAGAGGGAAAGAGTTATTTTTCAGTTGGGGGGAATATTTTATATTATCAATGCCAGTTCTGAATTGCAAAAAGCAGAGTTCATCTGTTAGTTTTGCACTATTTCAGTTCAGCTTTAATCAGCTCTTACCAGAAAATAAACATTACTTCATCACTACTCATAGACCATCATTCCCACATTCAGCCGCCTTCTTTGCTTAGTTGGTCCACTTTCTCTAATGCATTTTCCCCTGAAAACCTTTGCGCATACAACAGTTTCACCTCCAATTCATGCTTCTTCCAACACATATTTTCTGTGCTCTTCCAAAAAGCTGTTTTCATCCCAGTCATGGCTCATACCATTCCTTCAGTGTCTCTATTCATACTGTTCTACAACTGAGTATCTCTGGAGTTGATTGATTATATTCACCTTCAGTTTCTTTTCAGGAATCTACATACCAAAGTATCCTTTTTTAATTCAAAAATCTGTCTCTTGGTTTTGATGCCTTCTGCTGCCTTCCCTTCCTCCATTAGTCACTTCATTACATTCTTAAATGGTACTATACTGAAAGCATCTCTTCTAGGCTCCTTATCTCTTGCCGTGCACCTTCCCTTTCCTCTTCTCTCATCTTCCCTTCCTGTTGTCTTTGTGAACTCCCTGTAATATTTTCTTAATGCTATCCTCTTCTGAATCCTTGTTGCCATCTCTTCTACTATTATTTCTCATAGTACTTTTTTTTCCTCTGAGCTACTTTCAGATCTGCTTTACTGTATTCAACCATGCTATTCTCAATAATATTTTAAACCATAGTTTAACCAATCATCCGTCCCTGGTAATCCTCCAGTTTCTTTCAGTGTCATCCTCCAAAGCTACCTATACTTTGCTCCAACTCCATCACTCTGCCACAGGTCATGCCCCAAAGTACAGCCCATGTTGTTCTTTCATGCCTTAAAAATTAATATGAAATAGCTGGCAGGAACCTGTTTTCAGAACCAGAATTTGGTTTCTGAACTTGTGATATATTTGATTTTTTAAAGCACTTCTAATAACTTAGTTTTTGAAAATAGGCATTTGCCAAGCTGCCATGGACAACAGTTCTGCTCCTTCCCATTTCATAGCAGAACTACTCACTACTCAAATTAAGTGAATTCAGAAATTCTGAGATCAGAATTTTTGTGGGGTTTTCTCTAATTCTGCTGAAATGGCTAATAATGGGGGGCTGCTTATATTAGAAATGTTAAATCTACAGATTAATATAGAAAATATACTACCATTAGTCTATAAGGAGTGTGGCAGTATTTTTTAAAGTACTATTTAGTTTAACTGAATGTTTTCTTTGTAGATACTGCAGAAGAAGAGGTTGGGTAAGGTCCACGTTAATTATGTCAGTTCCACAAACAAGTACGTCCAAAGGGAAAGTGATGCTTAAAGAATATAGTGGACGTAAAATTGAAACAGAGCATATTTTCAAATGGATAACAGCCCATGCTGCTTCTCGAATCAAAACAATCTTCAAATCAGAACACTTGAAAGAAGAATGGAATAAAGGTTACCAGTATAGGGTGAAAATATACTTGTTTGCTAAATTAGACCAGCCTCCAGCTTTCTTCTCTGCACTAAGTGTAAAATTTACTGGCAGAGTTGAGTTTATTTTTGTGAATGTAGAAAACTGGGACAACAAGAGTCACATCGCAGAAATGGGCATCTATAAGACACCATCTTACATTCTTAGAACTCCTGAAGGTATTTATAGGTATGGAAATAACACTGGTGAATTTATATCCCTTCATGCTATGGACTCCTTCTTGCGTTCTTTACAACCTGAGGTTAATGATCTATTTGTTTTAAGTTTAGTTTTAGTTAATTTGATGGCTTGGATGGACTTATTTATCACCCAAGGTGCAACCATAAAGCGCTTTGTTGTTCTTATAAGCACTTTAGGGACATATAATTCTCTTTTAATAATTTCTTGGCTACCAGTTCTGGGGTTTTTGCAATTACCTTATTTAGATAGTTTCTACGAATATAGTTTAAAACTGTTTCGTTATTCTAATACGACGACTCTCGCTTCATGGGTAAGAGCTGACTGGATGTTCTACTCATCACACCCTGCCTTGTTCCTCAGCACTTATCTGGGACATGGTTTATTAATTGATTATTTTGAGAAAAAAAGACGACATAATAACAGTGATGAAGTAAATGCCAATAACCTAGAGTGGCTGTCAAGCCTTTGGGACTGGTACACTAGTTATCTATTCCATCCAATCACATCTTTTCAGCATTTCCCCTTTGAATCTGATTGGGATGAAGACCCAGATCTCTTTCTTGATCGCTTAGCTTTCCCTGATTTGTGGCTTCACCCTCTGATACCAACTGATTATATCAAAAACTTACCTATGTGGCGATTTAAATGTTTTGATGGACATTCAGAAGAGGAAATGATGGAACTCTCCCAAAGTGAAAATGACTCAGATAGTGAATGCAAAGATATTCCAAATAATGGTAAAGAGTTATTTGAGGATGAGCAAAGAACCCTTCTAAATCATTGTGAAGGAGAAGTTTTTTGCAGTGCTGAGACCTGCTTGTGTGCCAAAGCCAAGTCATATGGATCATACAGTACTAAAGAAGATTTGGAGCCTGACTGGTCAGCTTGGCCTGCTGGCATGTTGCACTGTACCGAATGTGTTGTATGTCTAGAGAATTTCATAAATGGGTGTCTGTTAATGGGCTTACCGTGTGGCCATGTCTTTCACCAGAATTGCATTGTGATGTGGCTGGTAGGGGGGCGACATTGCTGCCCTGTGTGTAGATGGGCATCTTACAAGAAAAAGAAGCCATATGTACATCATCAGCTTTTATCAAATCACAGCCTGTCTTAACTGTATACTAATAATGTCCTTTGTAATCTTCTTACATATTTACTGCTTGCCATTTAAATGTTAGTCACAAACAGACTGTGTGGTTTGAAGTTTTAGTTTAAATGTTAGTGCAGTGAAGTAAAATAAACATGATGCTAATGTTGATGACAGAATCATTTGGTTGCCTTGTATGTTGAAATAATGAATATGTGTTTGTACAATTACAGCTTTCCTTTACAACATTTGGAAATTTAAATTAATATTTGTTTTTTGTTTGCATTCTGTGCAAGCACAAAAATCAGGTGTTTGTCAACAAAAGTATATTTCTGCAAATGTTTAACATAATAGGATTTGGGTGAACATGGAAATTTTAACAAAAATAATTGTTTTATTTATATGTTTCTTTTAGAGTTTGTTCAGCACACCTCTGTTGAATAATATATTATTTGTGAGTATACATTTAAAAACAAATTCATGAAAATAAATTATTTTAAAAGAGTAATAATTTGTAATATTAATCATTTTAACATTTTTGTGCCTGTATCTTTTTCTATCTCCATTTGAAAAATTGCTATGTTTATATGCTATCCTTTCCGCAAAGCAAAAATAAAAAATGAAACTCCACTTCTCAGACAAAACCTTCAGTCTACTAGCCATTTCCAAATCTGTCTCTTTTCCTTAAATTATTCTTTAAAGTGTCATGTTCATCTCTTGGTACTTTATGTATACCAAATAAAGCTTATTCAACCATTTTTTTACCTTAAGTTAAGTAAGATAAGCAAATCTGTTGCCATAATTGATAGAAATTAAATGGTTGTTCAGAATTCACCTGTTTCTGATGTCTCATTTCTGGCATTTTTTCCCTAGCAGGCTCACCCAGCATCAAACTTGACACGTGTTGCCTGCCTGATGAAGGTTTTATCCCTATGCTGACATTTGTATTTTATGTTTGTGTTTTACTGTTCATAGCTGGCTTGTTTTATTCTTTTTCTACTCTATTATAGTTGAAAATCAACAAAACATGACTTTAAAATTGGTTTAAATTTAAATATAGAGACTGATCACAAGAAGCTTCTTTATCATGAAAAGAAATACTATGTTCGCAGACTGAAGCCATAGTTTGCTTAAGCATGCTTTGTTGAATAAATCAATATTCTTTTAATACAGTCTTTACAGAATAAATCACAGTTGATTGGGTTCACATGCTAAGCTACAGGTATATGAATTAAAACTGCACAGCTATTTGTGGCCTACAAAACTATTAGAACCAGCTGCCCCGAATCTCTAAAAATTGTTACCAAATTTGTACTACCCTATACTTTTCTAGCGTGGCTGTCAAAGACTGTGTATTGCCCCAACCCCCCAAAATTATACATCACTGTGTTAAACTAAACAAACTATGTTATGACTTATGAATAGCCATTTTCTATTTCTGAATTTTGTGAATAGCATTCTGGATCTTTCTTCTACTTCCCCAAAGCCTTGTTATAGGGTTTGTTTTGTTTTTTTCATTCCTCTGGGCAGAGCAGAACTGTAGCTGCAGCTATGCAAAATAAATATTGAGCCACTATATCCTTATATAGTCTGCCCTGGAAGGCCAATTGTTTCAAGTATGAGAATACATTTGTTCCATGCTGCATGACTAAAAACAGTCTTCCCCATTCTGTTCTCGTTTAGATGTACTGGGACTATAAAAGAAGTGTCATAATTTCTATCCAGCATGGCCAAAAGGTTAGTTTGAATGTTACAAAATCTTAGTGCAGTCAGTTGAATTGACACTGCATTTTTCTTTTTTTTTTTGTCATGGTTGGTAGGATGAGGCATTATTTGCAAGTAAGGTATTTAACTAAAATGTCAGGCAATATTTGTTAGGAATGCCTATCATAGTTAACTCTTAACTATGTCTGTCATAGTTAACATTTGCTCTACAGCCCTATTTGCATTAAATCCAAAGATGCGACTCACATTCTGGAAGACTTATATTGATACAGGGTCCTGGTTCACAGACTGCACTATGGCATTATGTGATATGTTTAGTTTTATCTTGTTTGAGGATTGTGTAAATCTAGCCATTCTAATTAGTAAACTATGGTTTATAATAGTACTGTGCAACAAAGAGGTGTTTTGGGGCTTATGTAACCCCTGCTGGCAACTCCTTAAAGCAGCTGTGTCAATGCTGGGATCATGTGGCTGTCTGCCCACAGATACTCTGAATCACGCTCTTCCCTTTGAATCCAAAGCTGTACTGTAGTTCATAACATTGCAAATGGTGCAAATCCAGCCAATGTGGTCATTTCAGTAACCCATGATTAAGCAAAAATGACTTTACACAAAGTTAAACTAGTTAGAAAATTATTTTTGATAACTACCTCACAAATATTGAAATGTACCTCATTGAAATGTTTTTGGCAGTAAAAGAACCCATATTTTCAAAAGATCTTTTAGAAGTTTTGCTGCTCTGTAGAGGTGAGATGCTAGAAACATCCAGTTCTATTTTTCACTATATTCTAATAAAGCAGTGAAAATTCTTGGATGCATTAATGGGCTGGATGAGGGCCAATAAAAAACTGAATTCTCCTTGACAAAGAAAAGCAATTATCCATGCATTTGTGTCATTCTTTCTGGTTTAATGTTCAGGCATGAATATTGACATTTTGATAGCTAAAATGTCACAATACAGTAGCAAAAAAGGGGGGGGGGATATATTAGCAAGGTCAGAGAAGCTATATAGTTGCAGAAGTAAACATTTCTATAGAACAAATAGCTAGAAGTTGTATACAGTACTGACTTTTTTTTTTAAATGAAAGGAATTTTACTACAGTCTCCATCTGTTTGTTTGCTCCCCCCTTCCTTTTCTAGAGAGAAATATTACTGAGTCTCATGTTTTCCCAGTTTCTAGGGATCTTAAGTGCTATTTCCCCACTGAATGATACTTCCCAATGATTGCTACTTTCCCTTCCTTCCATTTCCCACTATTACATCTACTACTGCGTGCTTTGTGAACTTACAACACACTTCAGATGTCAGCAAAGCTCAGTTTAGTAAAATGGCTATTTCTCAGTTCAAAACCTCTGCTCAGTTGCATGCAGTCTGCAAGTTTTTTCTCACTTCCCCTTAACTTCCTCATGAACAGGCACTAGGAACCACTTTCTTTTGCTAGATGTTGCCTTACTTTCACCTGCACCCCCAGATAAGGCAGCTTAAAGATGTCCTTAGCTGTTCCAGTTTTATAGCAGTGTTTTCCTTCTCCTAGACTAATTTTTGTCATACAATTTGTTCAAAACGATGCAGTTGATGCTGAGTCAGGGGCTGGGATCTACCTAGCTCTTATTGACCACTTCAGGCTGCTATATGCCCTTATCCCTCTGGTAGCTCAGGACCATGTTCCATGGACATTTAGAATGGACACCTGGCTTCTGCAGAAAAAGCTACCTAGGGATGCCTGACCCATTCTTTTCATAGTGCTTGTCAAGTCTGAGGCTGATTCCTTTTAAATACAGGTAAATTAGCCCTCTCAAAAAAACAGTCTGGTGCTTCCAGTTGATTTCAACCAGGAAAGAGAGTCTTGCTAAATGTAACTTGCTACTGTAGTTTGTCACCAGTTGATGACCTGCTGCTTCTGCTGACAACGGGTTTTCCATGGCTAGATTTTTCACTATTTTCACAACTTTTATTATTTCTGAGGACTCTCAGTACTGTAC
This sequence comes from Liasis olivaceus, assembly GCA_030867105.1. Taxonomy (NCBI): domain Eukaryota; kingdom Metazoa; phylum Chordata; class Lepidosauria; order Squamata; family Pythonidae; genus Liasis; species Liasis olivaceus. The sequence continues at coordinate 67,949,174 of CM061351.1, forward strand.
AACATTGACACCCTAATTGATCATTTTATTTCCAGCACCAGTTTCATGCAGCTGTAGTTTCTATGACTGTTTCTATCATTGGTACATATGTTTGGGGGAATGACACCATTTTGCCTACTGTATTCTGGCTTAGACAGCATTAGGTACTGTGAAAGCTAGTTCTCCCTGTGAGGATGAAAACAGGCCATCCTGTGCAAAAGAACAGCCATGGAGCCCATTAAAGTACTTGGGATGGAAGAGAAAGAGATGTGAGAGAATTTAAATATCATTCCTCTATATAGGGCTTGTTCTTGAAAGACAGTGGTTGCTCATTTTCTTTTGTTATAGCTTTCAAGTCTTCATCAACAAAGATTACATATAAGAAGTTCTTGGATTTCTTGTGAGCTTGTCCAATAGGTTCCAATCCTGTCTGATGAGTGAAGTCAGATAGCTAAAATGGTGATAACTGTTGCTATTACACATGAGTCAATCAAAAGTGTGTGTTCTCTACAACCACCCACTGGTTACTTCAGGATGCTGTTGCATTGAGATCAGCCTGGGACTCCTAGGTCACTTGCTGCCAGCCCCAACATTTTCTTTCGCCTCCATCAAGGATGGAGTATGCTCATTCTAAATTGTTCCCTCCCTCCCACTTCACTCCACTCTTCTTTCATAAGAGCACTAGATTCATATTTAGAAACTGCTCACCTTACAAGTCACTGATGCAGAGGAGTTCTTCCAAGCATTAGGAGAAATCCCTCCCATTTCACCCCATGCCCCTCCTCTGTGCCAGTGATCTATCAGGCTGTTTTTGAACACAGATTTAGTGTTCTTTTGGAAGAGTGTTAAATGTGTGTTCAGATATTGCCTGACTAACAGGTCACGGGCTGCACCAAGCACAAACATCAGGAGTAGTCTCCTGCTTCACCTCACAACTGCCACTTAGTACCTACCATCTGTTAGTTCAGCAACTTACAGATTGCTAAGTCCACCATTCCTAGCACCTGCCTACTGTTGTCCAACCCCATCCTATCCCACACTGAGAGCGGTAGTTTTTCCCATTGGCAGGTGACATTTGATAGGAGGGGAAACAAAACCATCAAATCTATAAGGACAGTACCTTTTTACTGTGGCAGAATAGGGATTGGCAATGGGGACTGCACCATTTATGCCAGCATACTTTTCTATTTACTCAAGGATTGGTGGATAGTCCTTTAATGCAGCCACCTGAAAGAGCCCTGGTTGCTCTATTCACTTGCCTACTGATGCATTGTTATTTTGTCTTTGATGAAAAGGACTTCCATCCTGCCACTCTTTCCACTCTTCAACCCCTGAAAAGTGGCTTGAAACTAGCCTACGGTAACCTTTACTTTCATTGATCCTGAACTGCTGAAGGAGAGTGCAAAGAAATGTCATTCAGTCATGATCATGTTCTGAGCTATCCTGGACATGGAAGAACAAAAATATCTCATTTCTGCCCCATAACAAAAAGGAAAGAGAACAAATTGTTAGTGCCTTGCATCCAAATCCATGTTCTTAATTAATGTATCTGATTGTTAGTTGTTGCTATGAGAAGGAGCTGCAAAGCCAACAACCCACCTTTCCTTGATTGGATGGGAATTTGGTGGTCCAGACAGTTCTGCCCTGTTCCATATGGCATCTGGGTGGTAAAGAATTAATAAAAATACAGACCCCTAAAGGAAGAAATGGTGGGCTGAAGACAACCGCAGCAAAGAACAAAAAGTTGGTGAGTAGACTGGCTCCCCAAACCGCTCCAGATAAAAGAGAGGACCAGAGATCACCCACAAGTGCTCCAGACAGTTGCTCCTCGCAAGGAGATTGCAAGACAGCGGTCTCTGGCAGGTTTTGAGCACTGGGAGACAAGGGAATAGCCATCTTGCTCAAACTGCGGTCAGAGTCTTTAAAAGTATACTAAATTCACATTCTAATCACATTTGGAAATTGCTTATTAACTACTTTTCAGCTATTAGAAACCTTTGGAGCAACAAGTCTGAAAACACCGGGTAAGTCTGCCTTCAATCCTCAATGAAAGAAAATTTTAACTACAACCTTAAGAACTTTTATAAAAAAAACTTTTTTTTTGAAAGAAACAGCAAAGGGCTGATTAAAACTTTGATTTTAGAAAGCTGCAAATGGGCTAAGGGTCCAGGTAAATTTGAAATAAGATTTTAGAATTAATTATAAAGACTCCTTCCCATGAGAAAATGTTTTTGTTTTGAATTAAAAAAAAAAAGATTTTAAAAATTAGACACTAGAGAGAACTAAAGATTTCAGTTAAAGGAGAAGAACACATAAACGTGACTAACAGTTACAGAATGGCACAAAATATTCTAACATTGAAAATACTGAAGGATACTTTTGAAAAATGGAATCAAAAATTTGTATTAATAATGTCAACAGTGATATCTGCCTCTATGGATAGAATGTGTCTAAAAGATATTATGGAAAAGGAACAGGTTGTACCTGACAAGACAGAGACTGAGTTGAAAGTAGATATACAAATGACAGGATACAAGAATGACATGGAAAAATGTTACACGAGATGCAAAAGAAACTGGCTGATGTTTTAATAATTAAAAGGGACATTCAAACAATAAACCAAGAGAGTGACTAATTTTTATACATTGGATTTACAAAAGAGACTTGTTAAAGCTTTGAAGAATCTTGTGAGAAGCAACAAGAAATGAAATCAAGTTATATGAATGGACTAAAGATTGTTAAAAGTAAGAGGAAGGAATATAAAGTTGGTTTATTTGATCAAGATTAAAATAGATATGTTGTTATTTCTGATAACCCTTAATGGACTTTTGCTGGCACCAGGACTGAAATGACAATGCTTTATGGATTTGTTTATAGATAAGATATGGGAAGAAGAGATCATTTGTTGTAATTTAAGAATAAGTAAAAAGTTACTAAAATTGTTTATACTTGTGATGAAGGTTGGGAATCACTTCTTTATATACTTATTTTCTTTTTCTTTACTGTATTCTTATTTTTCTTTTCATTTTTTCTTTCTATTCTTTGTTTCCTTTTTTTCTTTTCCCTTTGCACCTTTTTCTCCTCTGTATTTTTCTATCTATTTTAGTTTGTATTAGTTTTTACTATTATAATTATAATCTTTAATAAAATTGCTTTGGAAAAAAAACTAATAAAAAGACCATTCTTCAATATAGTTGTAGGGTATCTAACATATCCTATTGTTTTTGGCATCAATTTTATTTTAAAATGATTGTTTTTACATTGCCCATTCAGACCTTATTTCTTGTAAGTATATTTAGGTTTTTAATATTTTTTTTAAAGCTTCCATATAGGAGAGGGAGCACGAGGCTACAAGACTGAATGCTGGATTTGTACTGAGCGAGCTTGGATACCGTTATATACAGTATGTTCGCATAACATACTTTTTTTGTGGTTTACTGAAAAAAATCATAATCCACTGGCTCACATTGGATGCTAAGCCACAGCGCTGCCTTCAACTAGTCCCCAGCCCATATGAGATAACCTTATGTTAAGTGTTTTTTCTTTCTTATCCTGACACATTTTTGGCCATGGATACAAACTGACTCATTTGGCAGGGGAGGGGTGTATTCATTTGTTTGTCAAAGAACAGTTTCATATAAGCATACATGACACCATTTGGCACCATTGTGTGGCAACCAATTTTACCCAATTTTAGTTTTCTGCAAGCTCAAGGGTTCGTTAATACCATGAGGAGCAGCCTTACTATGTTCAGTGAACTCATTCATGACTATCTGCACTCTGAGAGGTGCTGTATCAGCGTTATCAGACCTGGGTTGCAAAAATCCAAGTGATCAATCGATGGCAACAACGAGCTACGGAAGAGCTTTTTTGCTGCCGTCTACCGGCCGCTGTGATTAGGATTTCTTAGGAATTGAAACCTCAGCTAGCCTCGCCCTTACTCCTAATTTGCTCATCTCATTGGCCGTGTTCTTACAACATCTTGAACCACCGCCTGGGCAACCAATATAGCTTGGCATATTGTCCGTGTAGTTTATGATTCAGTGTGCCATCTGTACCCCAAACGGGGTCAACTGAATTGAGTAGCCGTGGTTATTGCGGGTAAGTAGATCATGAGCACAATGCCACTGAAAAGCTATCCAAAATGAGTTCGATACTTTTTCACGCGCTCACCCCATGCAGCAATGTGGATACAGTATAAATTTCAATATTCACGGCAATTTTCGCAGTTTCGAAGACTAACACAAGCATATAAGCGTTTTCCCTGAGTAAACATATCTCTTACCTCCGCTTTTTTTGCCAGAAGGGGGCTATGCTGCTATTGCTAAAATTAAAACCCGCCTTTCTCCCTAGTTTTCTATCTATATTTGAGGAGCGAAACGTCGCTAACGAGTACCATCGCTCTAAAATTTCTTCTCTCTATGGTTTACTCCACTTCCTGGTTCCCCCGGAGAAAGCGCTGCCGGGACCGGAAGCCGGAAGCGTCGAGTTAGGGACAGTTGGACGGAGATGGGGTTGTTTGGGAAGACCCCAGAAAAGCCGCCCAAAGAACTGGTAATGGTCGTTGGGAGAGAACTCAAGGGACCAAGGGCGGGACTGGATGGGCCGGAAGAGGAGGGTGAGCATCGGGAGGGCTGGAGAGCAGGCAACCAGATCAGGCGAGGGGATCTGCCTGGTTGTGATCGCCGCTGCCGGGCGATTCAAGACAAACCCGTCGCCTGTTTAAGTTGCGCGGAGCAGAGAGCGGCGCTCTTCTGAATGAGGACGGTCGAATCATTTCCCCGTGTCAGCCTTAGTGAAGTTGGACATGAAGGGCGGCTGTCCGTGTCCATCTTCCCACAGCGTAGCTCTTGTGCGCTTATTAAAGGACAACTTGGAAGCGGGATTGTTTACATAGTTTACTGAAAAGAAACTTCTCACTTCCGTGTGCTTCCGCAGGTCGGGAGCATAAGTTATGATTCATATCCCCTATTTGGTAAGGTGGTTCAGACTAGTGATTATGTGCAGAGCAAGCAATTAGCTTGGCTCATGCAACACTGTATGCTTTAATATAGCTGATTTTGATTTATTGTGGTTTATGGAATCCAGCAAATTTTGACTTAGTGTTATGTGAGGGCCCAAATGATTATTACCTCACATATATTCTTGGAGTATATGTGTAAAGCATAATCCTTCTGATTTGATAAGCAGATGAAAATGATTAAGCTACACTGAGAGAGAGCTCCATTTCAAAGTGGTATGGTTATTTATGTGAATATGCATCCCTTCCTTATTCTGTCTGAAAGAACTTGTCATAGAAAAACAGGATGTAGATGTCTCAAAAAAAAAGCCTTTCAGTATTTGTGACCTCAGAGCCAAAAGTAGATCCCACAGAGACTCTTGCTGGATTTTATCATAGTAATCTTGCCTGAGGAGAAAAGCTTTATTGCTGCCTTCTCTAAAGTCATCTCCCTCCAGACTTCTGGCCTATAATTCCCATCATCCCTGGAATGATTGAAATAAAACATTGGGAAGGATCAAAGTTGGAGAAGGTTGCCTGACTGGAAAAGGTCCCCTAAATGACAAGTTTCATTAATTTTGAGTTCAATCTCTTGAATTTATTTCTAATATTTATATCATCTTCAGGTCAATGAGTGGTCATTGAAAATACGGAAAGAAATGAGGGTGATCGATAGGCAAATTAGAGGTCTGTATTCTAACACTTTTTCTCTGAAAGAATGAAAGTTGTAACGTGTTAAATAACTATTTCTAATTTGATTAGTGTTATAAAATTTTTGCTTACAATTCTGTCATAAGTAGCTAACTTTAGGTTATCTGTTGTGAGTTCAACTTCCACATGTTTGGGTCCTAGAGCAGTTAAATTATTTCTCACAGCTGCATTTTTTCATATGCTTCCCTGATTCCAGTGCAGCCTGGAACCAAGCTATGCACAACCTGCACACATTTGATCCAGGTAAATTCCTAAGTAGCCCTGACTATACCCCTTATTAGATTCTTCAAGACATATATTAGATACTAGTGGCCATTAAGTTCTTCCAAAATAAGTTGAAATATGTGTCAACGTATTCTTGGAAAATATTTCTTGAAAAATTCAGGATTAGACTTCACACTGGACATTAAGACCTAAGAGCCAGGGATGATGGTTAAGATTGGACTAGGACTTGGGAGTTCCAGTTTCAAGCCTACCTTTAGCCATATAAAGTCTTTCTAGTTCAGCCCAAGTACTTCAGAGGTTCATTATTATGAGGATAAAATAAAGAGAAATCCCCATGTAAGCTATTTTGAGCTCCTGGAGAAAAGACGGAGTATATCTCTAACAAGCCAACAAGCATTGCTGCTAAAATCCCACTTCATATGCTTGGAAAGATTGAACGGGACAGTTGGGGAAGGGGAAGAGCACATGTAAAAAAGGATGCTCAATGTTAATGGCAGATCTTGCTGCTGGAGTAGATCTTGGTAACAAGAAAATCTCACTTGTTTTTCCCAGGTTAATGTGATGTCAGGAAATACTCCTCTTAAAAATCCTGAGATAAACTCATTGCTTTTAAATCCTGTTTATATTTTTTTCTCAAATTCAGATATTCAGAGAGAAGAGGAAAAGGTAAAAAGATCAATTAAAGATGCTGCAAAAAAGGGGCAAAAAGATGTGTGTGTTGTCCTGGCCAAGGAAATGATCCGTTCACGGAAGGCTGTGAGTAAACTGTATGCTTCCAAAGCCCACATGAATTCAGTCCTCATGGGCATGAAGAACCAACTAGGTAAGGTTATCATTGAGGTCAATAACCAGACCCTCTCATAATAGACACTAACAGAATTATTAATAAAATACATTAATTAAAATGTAATAGGGAGCTTAATACACACACTCACAAAACCCAATAATACAGTGTTTTGAATGAGAAGTCTTCCTACTAATCTCTGTACACATGTGCTGTCCTGCATCTTAAGATCCCACTTGGTGTATACTGCTTCTGCATTATTAACTGGATTTCTGAAAGGGGACAGGCACACTTAAAGTGTACTATTCAGTCTCAAGTTACCTATGCTGAAATACAGTGTTGTGATGCTGCAGTATTATCTCTCTTCTCTCTAATATGATCAAATGAAATAATGCTTCTGGAAGAAGCCTTTGACCTCATTTAAGCAGCAAAGAATAAAGATCATGGATTATGATATGAAAAGAATGAAAATAATTTGGCAGACTGTAAAACTAATAAATTCAGAGCGCTAATTTTTCTTTTTGTTGGGCAGGAAGGAAGTTGAATAGCATTTGTTTAAAAAATAAAAAGTTATAGAGTGAAGAATTTCTCCATTTGCAAGTTATCCATGTTTTCCTTTTAAAAAATGTTTTTCCAAAAGTGTTTTAATGGAGGGGTGCACTGTCTGGAACAGCCATTTTAGACTTTGAATTCCCCATGACAAACAGTGACAATTACAAAATGCCCAGATCAAAAGTCAAGACAACACAAGATAATTAGGACAAACAGACAGACTGGAAATGAATTCTCCTAGTCAGGTACAAATGCTTGTGGTTCTCCCAACAATCACTTCGTCTGTCTCTGGCCGTTTTCCTCGCGGAAGAACGGAACCACAGATTGGGACTCCGCACTCGCTTCGTACCTTAGATGCGTCTCAAACATACACAACCGTCAAAAAGGGAACTTTTACTCTTTTATTCCTACTCTCTCTTTAATCCCATTGTAATTTGGTTCCAGATCTTCAGTTATCACAATATCACACTCTTCCTTGCAACCTGAATGGAAACAACAACAATCCACACAATGAACACAACAACAGCACTCACACCAACACTGGCAATCACAAAACCAACACATCCGGAAGAGGGACAGGCTCCAAATTCATGAAATTTTCAAACACACTCTCTTTCACCCAATCTGTGGAGGCACAAGAGTTCCATCAACTGCCCTAGCCTTCCAGACACCCCCGGTCATCGACCACTGGCCTTGCAGGGGGCTGGGTGCGGCTGCAATTGATTTCTCGCTCAGCCCTGGTCCACAGAGGGAGTTTATTGAAGGACCAACACACACCTCAATCAGCCAGGTTATTTATTTATTTATTTATTTATTTATTTTGTTCCTGGGCACAGCTCCGGGGAATCAGGGAAATTGACCCTTGTCAACAAGACAATCCTTATCTATGGAAAAGGGCCGTTCCCCAGTGTGCAAGCCAGCAGTGGCAAGGGACCCTACACCTCGGCAGTCCTGCCGACCTTTATGTACGAGAAGGGTGGGAGTCCCTTAGGAGTAAACAAACTGACCCAGCAAAGGCAGTGTTGTAAACCATTTAGTGTTTTAGTCAAGACAGGGTAGACACTTAACAATTAGACACAAACTAAGAAAACAGAGACCAAACAATGCAAACAAGACGGAAGAACAGGACAAACTAATTAGGAGCAAAGCAAACCAATCCATTTCAGTAAATCAAAAACAGGGTGTCATATATCCAAGAAATAACCCTAAAACCCTAGACACCAACCACTATACTTACCCTGGGGTTGATCAGACCCCTATAATGCCAGTTCCCCTGTGGGTCCCAGTCACGGAAACACCCGACTGTTTTGCCTCCGGGTATGGCAAGTTCCACAACCTATAAACCTAATTGTCTCCCAGTTTTCCAGACAAACACAAGATTTGCCAGGAATTCCCCAAGAAGTGAGTTCTCTCTTACCTTTACATTCGAAGTGGCGGTGTGGGTACAAACAAGAAAGGAGCAGCTGATAGCCTGAGATCCAAAATTGGAGGCAGTCAAAGACTCTGCCAGACCATCAGGCCTCTTTCAGCATGTCCTTTCCCGGCCAATGCACCAAAACTGTCGGGGAAACCTCACCAAACAAAAGAGACAGACACACCAGAACACGGACCACTTCAAAGTTCTAAAGGTTTTATTAAATTTATGTTCAATATACAAATTCTAGTTCAATAAGCAAAAACATAACATACTTGCTTAAATTCCCATTGCAATGAGGACCAGCACGGACAAGCGGTCAAATGGACAGCTTGAGGCCGAGTGACCCCGAGCCCCTCCGAGCAATCCTTTTTATCCTTTAAAACCACAAACCACAATCATGACTCCCAAGATTTGCAACCATTTTTGGTGCTAATTTTACAGCACTTCCCTGTCCCTCTCTCTTGCCACATTCCTTCCATCAGCATTTTACTTGCTTCATCAGTTTTCCGATTTCCTGTTCAATATACAGTTGCAAGAAAAAGTATGTGAACCTTTTGGAATTTCATGGTGTTCTGCATTAATTTGTCATAAAATGTGATCTGACCGTCATCTAGGTCAAGAGTATTGACAAATATAATGTGCCTAAAATAATAACACAAAAACAATTCTGATCCTTAATGTCTTTATTGAATGCACTCATTCAACATTCAAAATGCTAGTGGAAAAAGTAAGTGAACCCTTGGAATCATTAACTGGTTGACCCCCCGCTTGGCAGCAATAACCTCAACCAGGCGCTTCCTGTAGCTGTGGATCAGACCTGTACATCGTTCAGGTGGGATTTTAGCCCATTCTTCCTGGCAGAACTGCTTTAACTCTGTCATATTCTTTGGACGTCTCACGTGTATGGCTCTCTTTAAGTCATTCCATAGCATCTGTATTGGGTTGAGGTCTCGGCTCTGACTTGGCCACTCCAAAAGGCAGACCACTCCAAAAGGCAGATTTTGTTTTTCTGAAGCCATTCTGTTGTGGACTTGCTCCGGTGTTTTGGGTCATTGTCCTGTTGCATCACCCAACTTCTACAGAGTTTCAGCTGACGTACAGACATTCTCACATTATCCTGAAGCATTTTTTGATACACTTGGGAATTCGTCTTCCCCTCAATGACTGCAAGCTGGCCAGGCCTTGATGCAGCAAAGCAGGCCCAAATCATGATGTTTCCTCCACCATACTTTATGGTTGGGATTATGTTTTCATGATGATATGCAGTGCCCTTTTTACGCCAGATGTAGTGCTGTGTGTTTTTTCCAAATAGTTCAATCTTTGTTTCATCAGTCCACAAAACATTTTGCCAATACCGCTGTGGAGTGTCAATGTGCTCTTTCGCAAACTTCAGGGATGCAGCAATGTTCTTTGTAGTAGGCAGCGGCTTCCTTCATGGTGTCCTGCCATAGATACCCTGCTTGTTCAATGTTTTACGTACTGTAGACTCATGAACACAGATGTTAGCCAGTTCCAATGATGCCTTCAAATCTTTGGCTGTCACTCAGGGTTGTTTCTTTACCTCATTGATGAGTCTTCGTTGTGCTCCTGGGGTCATTTTGACTGGGAGCCCACTTCTTGGTAGAGTAGCCACAGTCCCAAAGTGTCTCCATTTGTAGATCGTTTGCCTAATGGTAGACTGGTGAATTTCTAAGGTCTTTGAAATCACTTTGTAACCCTTTCCAGCTTTATGTAAATCAACAATTCTTGATCATAGATGCTCTGAAAGCTCTTTTTGGCAAGGCATGGCTCACATAAGCGTATTCTTCTTGTGCAAAGCAAACTCAAAAAGTTTGGTTTTTATCAGTCAACATAGCTCTAGTCCATACCTCCAAACTCATTTTCTTAACAAGACTCCAGGTATGCTAACACCTGACTCCAGTTAGCTTTTTTGAAGTCAACTCAAGGGTTCACATACTTTTTCCACTAGCACTATGAGGTTTTTATGGTTGATCTCAATAAAGACATGAAGGATCAGAATTGTTTTTGTGTTATTATTTTAGGCACATTATATTTGTCAATACTCTTGACCTAGATGACGGTCAGATCACATTTTATGACAAATTAATGCAGAACACCATGAAATTCCAAAAGGTTCACATACTTTTTCTTGCAACTGTAGCTGATATAGGACTGAAAACTGCAATTCACACAGCATTTTTTATTTCTTGCTCTGTAAGCTAGTTTTATTTGGCATTAGCATTTATTGCTCTATAGCTAGTTTTATTAATATGTTTCAATTAGTCAAAAGCCTTAAGTATTAATAAATCATTTTTCTCCTCACAGTTTGTTATACTGGAATTCAGATGGGGTTTGTTTGCTGTTAATTTGGGATGTACATTTTGTCCTCATGGATTATACAAATTGGAAAGTTGGAGAAATTAGACTGAGGAGCAATCAGAAAGACAGCACTTCTAGTCCATGATGTGGCATATCTTTATTTTATCTAATACATTTCTATACCACTTCTCATTAAAAAAATTGAAGAAGTTTACAATTAAGAATCACCTTTACAATTCAAAACAATAGGTTAAAACAATTAACAAACACATTTTATACAATAATTGGAAAATGCAAAATAAAGTCAAGATAAATGTAAAAACAGCAATTAAATTAAAAGTCATGACAGGGTTAACACATTATTGAAACACATGGGAGAATAAAAGTGTCTTTAGCATTGAAAAGACAGGAAGGATGGTGCCAAGCGAATCATTAGTGAGAGCATTCTGATGTTTGGGGGAGAGTTATCACTGAAAAGGCCCACTCCCAGGTAACCACTTGCTGCACCTCAGCATGGGTGAGCATTTGGAACAGGCCTATGAGTTTAGGGTGCTCATAGGAACATAATGGGAAGACGTATTCCTTCAGATACGGTAGCCCCAAGCCATGAAGGGCTTTATAATTAAGTGCAGCACCTTGAATTGGGCCTGGAAATGTACTAGAAGCCAGTAAAGATTATAAAAATCTGGTATGATGAATTCATATTGCCCTGTTCAGGCAGTACTCTTATCATGCATTTTGTGCTAACTAGAATTTCCCAAACCATCTTCAAAGGGTGCCATACATATAACACATTCCAGTAATCTAGTAGAGAAGTTACCAGGTTATAGATTACTGTAGTTAGGCTATTGCTGTCCAATTAAGAAAGTCTTAGTAATGAATTTGATCAATCATGTGAGCTACCAAGAGTTCTGTACCATTTCTAACTGGGCCAGATCCCAAAAGACCCCAAAGCACGGAGAAACTTCTCTGGATGACACAGAGGATGCAGTGGTGGAGGAAAAACAAAATGTTTTCTCATCTCCATTGCTACCACAAAGTAGGCTCAGTAATGTGTTTTTACTAGTATTTGATCAGATTTGAGATGATTTTCCTCCACCTGCATTCTTGTTGTCTCCCAATGTGCTTCATTGCCCTTAGCTGAGATGTGTACCAGAGACTTGAACGCACTCCACATGTGGAAGAGGAGGTTCAGGAGCAGCCTAATTAACATTCTCAAGCAGTCTAGGGTCAAAAGTAGAGTCAATTTGGATTTTGAAAAGTTTGATGTTTATGAAGAAAAGTACTATTTTCTGGCAAAAAAGCTAAATTGCAAGGTAGCATCTAGTGTTTCTGGAAATTACAAATTCTACTTCTTGCTTAAAAAGCCACCTGCTGATACAGTAAATACTGTAACATTAACATTGTTCATTTATTGATGGTTGATTATATTAGTTGTGAATGGCATTGGTTTGAACATTACTGAAAGGGCAAAATAATAAACCAACTTTAGCACTTTACAGTTGTTGTGCATTATTGTCTTTATGGGTTGTAATTATTTTACCTTGATTTTATAATTTAAAATGTGATAGAACAATTGGAAAAAGGCTGGAACTCTAGAGACATGATGTTTATATTCATTCTTATGGGCTTTTATCAAGTTAAACTGTGAGGAAAAAGATGAGCATCTTGTAATCTTGAGTATCCTCACTTCCCTCTGAATTAAATAGGAAGCTTTAACTGGTGGCCAGGAACAACCTCAGTGCCAAAGATGGTCTTCCACTGATCTCAGCTTGATTTAAAAGCCTTCCATGCCTTCTCTTGGCAGCTATCCTGAGAGTAGCTGGCTCCCTGCAAAAGAGCACAGAAGTCATGAAAGCCATGCAAAACTTAGTAAAAATCCCTGAAATTCAGGCTACAATGAGAGAGCTGTCCAAAGAAATGATGAAGGTAAGATTAAAAGTTCATTAAGATATAATCGATGTATTATTTAGACATTTAAAACGTAACACACTATGTGAGAGATGCAAATGGATTTAGATTATGGGTTCTCTGTTTCTGTGTCTCCTGATTTCCTGGTCTCACCTGCCCTTTTCCTTTGTAGATTTAAGATCAGTTCAGAGCAAATCCTTGCCATATATTCCAGTCCATTGAGTTGGTGAAGCTAACTTCGTGTAATTGAGTAGATCTTTTTAAGGTGTAATTGGGAGGACTGGTTTGTAATTATATTACAGTGTACATATAAATAACATAATCTAATTTCTGCACATCTTTTAGGCAGGTATCATAGAAGACATGCTAGAGGACACTTTTGAAAGTATGGAAGACCAAGAGGAAATGGAAGAGGAAGCAGAGATGGAGATTGACAAAATTTTGTTTGAAATTACAGCTGGTAAGTGGGGATGTATATGTCCATATAGCCTTACTATGAATCATATTTTATTAATGGCTATATAAATCTTTTTTCTTTGCCATGCTGATTCTTTGATTCATTTAAAAACTCATTTTTTGTCTTTTTAGCTAAACTAAATAAATACTAGTGCCATCCTCTGCTTATGTTGATTTTAATAATTCTCTTAGCATTTTTGCTCTACAGGCATTTTTTTATTTGCACTCATTTATTGAATTTCTCGCATACATGGTGATTGTGTGGATGCCAGAAATGTTTTGTGAGGGAAGGGGCTGGGCATTACTGTTCACTGACTGCCAATTATCTATAGTGGGGGCAGTAATCTTTTCAGGCCATAGGTGCCTGGCTACCCCCCCTTTAAAATCTCTTGAAATCTCACCAGGCTTCTCTAATCTCATGTGGGAAAACCAACATGTGGTGAAATTTCACATGAACTTTGGCAGTCTGGTGGTGAGATTGCCAAAATTTCATAAAATTGAGATTTTAGCCTTTTAAAATTAGAAACAGATTGCATTCCTTTAAAGTAAATATCCAGCTCCAAATTTGTTTTGGCCTAAGATTATGTTCTAGTATGAATTTATCCCCAGCAGAAATTGCATACTCTTTATTGATAGGCTGTAGTAAATTCAGTAATAAAAAATAAGGAGCAGGAAAATACATTACAAAGAACACATTTTTATTAAAGCAATACAACAAATAAAAACAGGCAAAAACAGCAGCTTAAATTAATTGAGCCATTACAATGAGAATCACACATTACCTAGATCAATATTTCTCAACCTTGGCAACTTTTAAGTTGTGTGGACTTCAGCTCCTATGCTGTCTGGAGAGTTCTGGGAGTTGATGTCCACGTATCTTAAAGTTGCCAAGGTTGAGAAGCGCTAATCTAGAGGCTTCTCTAAATGAGGTGTTCTGAAGAGAAGTATTTTTACAATTTCAAACATGGAACTTGTATACAATATCCTATACAAGCAAAATACATAGAAAATAACTCTCATTTCATCTTGATAGCCTGAGCTGCATGACTTTTAATGTTGCTAAATATTTTTAAGCAAGCAAAGTTATTTTTCTAGATTTTCTTGGCAATGAAGCATTCTCCTTGTGAAACTTCTTTGTTTCCTACTTGCTTACATTCTCCGTCTAGCTCTGCCGTGGTTTTCACGTGTTATTTTCTGTCTTCATAATTTTCTTTATCTTAATAATGGTTGGTTCTCACATAAGACTATTTGTTGGGATATAAGGGGCCTCTTTAGGGAACCAGTGGCCTACTGGTTTTTTTCCTACTATTTAATTTTTCTGAGCTTGTTTGCTTAAATGCATGTGTCGTCTTTGCACCATTTGGTTATTTGGATAGCTGGGCTCATCCCAAGATATATTTAAAATTTAATTTTGGAGAGTGATAGGCAGTGTTTTTAGGGTTAATTAATTTGAAAACATGCCTCTCAAGTGCCAGTACCATTCTCAATTTCCAAGACTATGTCATGTGGAAAGAGTTGCTGCTTAATGGCAGGCTGTAGTTCTAAAGATTAAAAACTGGTGAATTGAGTTGTACTCAGAAACAAATTGTGTTAATATAATAAGGGGGGAAATGGCCACTTTCAGTAAAAGAGTTCTAACAGCCTGTTGGTTGTGAGGTTTGCATTAAGTTCAGGCAGATTTTTAAAAACCTTGCATGCATGATTTTAGCTATTGTGGCTAAAACCTAGTTCCCTAGGTTGTTTTGCCTAGACATATAAGGGCCCTACTTTCTTCAGGTTGTCGGTACCTCCCCAAATGTACCTTCTGCAGTGGAGAGCAATACTTTCATTGAAACCGGCCCATTAACAGGATGAGTCTGATTCTGCCCCATGAAGAATTTTGGTAATATACAATACTAGATTGAAAACCTCCACTGTAAAGAAGTAGTGGTTCACCCTCTCCTCAAGAAGTCGTTGCTCAGCCCCACCATTCTGGACAATTTTTGTCTAGTCTCTCACCTCCCCCTTTTGAGGAAGGTGGTAGAGAAGGTGGTGATGCTGCAGCTCTAGAGGATCCTGGATGAAATGGATTATCTGGACCCCTTCCAGTTGGGTTTCAGGCCTGGATGTGGGACAGAAACTGTATTGGTCACACTTTTAGATGGCCTCTGGTAGGACCAGGATGGAGGCAGTGCATCCATCCTGGCTCTTCTTGACCTCAGCGGCTTTCGATACCACTGACCATGGTATCCTTTTGGGTCGGCTGTGGGAGTTGGGGGTGGGGGGCACAGTTCTGTGCTGGTTCAATTCCTTCCTCCAAGGCTGGTCCCAATCGATGTTGATAGGGAGCAAATGTGATGGAATATATCTATGAGGAGGAGAGTGATGTGGGAGATCAAGGCTATCAGGAAGGAGGGGCTGCATTCCAGCAGGGGAAAGAAGACAAAAGACAATACAGCCCACAAGAGGAGCATGGGAAGAGTAAGAGGTTCAGGGTAGCCACTCCTTAGAATCTCCCAGAGTATATCCACTAGTTGCTGTAGTATAGATTTAGTTTGGCAAGATTCTGTCTTTGAGATGTAAGCAAATAAAGGAACTATACTTGACTGGACCATTTCATCATTGTTTTTGGGCTGGGCCTGACAGTGAGAGGTCCAACCTGTGGCCCTTGTTTTGTGGGGTGGCATAGGGCTTGGTGCTCTCAGTCATGGTGCCTCTAGGACTGTGCTTCTAACACCTCTGCTGCGTGAGCTGCATTGGGTGCCAGTCTGCTTCTGGGTCCAATTCAAGGTGTTGGTTATGACCTTTAAAGCCCTTCATGGCATGGGCCTGAGGAACCATCTTATCCCCATTACATTGACCTGTCCCACCCAGTCTGGCAGGAAGGGTATGTTACAGATCTGTTCACCTAGAGAGTTTCAATTGGCGGGGTCCAGGAGGAGAGCCTTTTCTCCCATGGCTCCTGTCCTCTGGAATATCTTGCCTCCAGAGGTGAGATTGGCCCCCACTCTGTTGGCCTTCTGAAAGAGCGTTAAGACTTGGCTCTGCCAACTTGCATGAGGACCCAACAGGGGTTCACAGCACCGGGGATAGCTGGTAGCCTGGGGATGCTCTCTCCACCTTTTTAGTTTGCATTGTAGTTCTAACTTTTTAGCTTAATTCTAACCTTTTGTAGTTTTTAACATATATTTTTTCTAGGATTTTATAGTTTTTTATCTGTAACGCCGCCTAGAGTCCCTTGTATAGTAAGATGGGTGGCGTATATAAATTTGAAAAATAAATGAATAAAATACTGGAAGAGTTGTAAGTTGACTCTTGTATATTTCAGTGTTTGTTTTTGTTGCTCAGCTGCTTGCTTTGATTTATCTCTGCAGGAGCCTTGGGCAAAGCACCTAGTAAAGTTACAGATGCCCTTCCAGAGCAGGAGCCTGAAGGGGCCACAGCAGCTGTTGTAGATGATGAAGAGGAAGATATTGAAGCCATGCAGTCAAGGTTAGCTACTCTTCGTAGCTAAAAGGAGAGCGGCTGCACAGCTGGGTTCATTTTGCCATAGGCAGTTCTGTCATGCCTTTATAATGTAAATCTTCATACAGAAGTCTTTCCTGTATATATTCTTCTATTTTTTTTGTGGGCTTGCCTTCAGAAATATTTTTAACCCTTTGTTGCCATATCAATGTATGTCAGGTCAAAACATCTCTGGCACAATAGAGAGGACATAGTATATTGTCAAACAAAATAAAATATTTGAAAATGTACAATTTACATATGGTTTCCTCAAAAGCAATTTTCTGGGCTGCATGTACCACAGTAGCATTATATAGATTTTTGAAACACTAACTGGATTTTAATAAACAGCTTTTAACGCTTTACTATGGTCTCCGGTGAGAATACTAAAAGTATGGTAATAGTTCATTACAAACAAACAATACAAAAGTTGCATTTCTAGGGAAAAAATACTTTTCTAAAAAGAACTAAAAAGAAGGAACTGCCTAGGCTTGCAGTCCCCAACATGGTACCCAGGAGCAACAATATGCCCACAGATACTTTTCTTTGCAGCTGCCAGAGTCCTTAGCCCAAATAACATTTTACATTTTTATATCAAGCCATCAGAATGGAATCATTTAATGTTTTTATCTTACTTTTAAAATGTAGGCTGTCACAGTGCAGAATCCAGACTTTAAGCATTATCTGTATTTCCAAGCATATCTGTGGATCCTTGAACTTTCTTAGAAATAAAAATGATATGTAGCTGCCCTTGCTGGACATTGACCATATTTACTACTAAAAAAAATGGTGGTTGTCGGGAGGGTCTTGCACAAGGAGGGTCTAGAACTAGGGTTCCCAAACTAGTTCATCCACCCCTTCATGAAGTTTCAGATTATTCATCAATTCCCAAACATTCATTATATGAAAATAATTCAGTACATGCTACTTTAACTAATAGTACTATGAAGAAGAAGAAGAACAACAACAACAACAACAACCCCTTAGATAGTCCCATTGACCCTTGACCACTTTGGAGAACCCTGGTCTAGAAGAACTAACAGTTGCAGGTAACTGGTTGTGCACTCCAAGCAGCCATTTTGCAAGAGTAGTGACACCATGTTCTCAGTTCCCACCAGTAACCAGAACTTGGTCCTGGGCTTGAGGACTGGGATAACATATTGCCTTATGCCATGTTGTATTTGTTTAGGTTTAATTGTGCATATTATATGAATTTAGTCAGTAGGGAAGGGCCTGTTTTGTAGCCAGAAGCTGCCGTTCAGTTTTAAAAGTGGCCTTTGAGATACAGGGGAGTAGTCAGTGGGGCAGCAATGTTATTAGTTGGCAGGGGCAACTTTTTTGGCCCTATAGTATTGAATGGTTCCAGGAAGAGTGTGCAGTGGAAAATAAGTGTATTAAGCATAACATGAATTAAACACACTTAGTTTTATTCCCATAAAAAACAAAAATTGTACTTTCAAAAAGGTGGTAATGTGATCTTAGCTTCAGAGGCTATAAAAATGGGGCTATAATAAACCATGGTTAAACAAGCATCGTGTTGTATGAATCCAGTCTGTCTCAGATTGCAGGTGTACCAGGGCCAAAGGAGATATATTGGGAAATACAGGAGTGTGAAAAGCACAAAGTCCAGGCTGCAGCTCTCTGACAGGAAAGAGTGGTGGATTTTCCACATACATAACATCTGAAAGCAATATGCTGAAGGAATTCAGAGGTCATCCTTACTCAAAGTTCCTTTTAACTTTCAAAATAATTTTATTATGCAAACTAATAAAAAAATACAAATGCATGCAACAGCATTAAAGAGTCTACACAGCCACAAAGTTAATAGGTATAAGCAGTTGAAAAAAGGGGGGAGGGGGGCCTTTAACTTAAATCGTACAGCTTTAAAATATGTTGACCGTATTGCTCAAAAATCTTCCTCTCCCCTTTTTCAAAAAGAAGACTAATTCAAATGGTGACATACAACACTTCAGTGTGACAAATCAGGTATAGGTTCCTCCTTCCAGGGTTGCATAACAATTCTTTTAGCCAACACCAATGTTCAAAAAGATCCACAACTTTTGATATTTGGATAGATTCCCAATGCCAAGAAGAACATAGGCACAACTGATCCAGACAGTCATATTAACAATCCTATTGATACCAGCCCCAAGTGAAACAATAATAGAACACCAAAGGTTAACGTTTCAACTCCTCAACAGCAAGGTAACCAACCCCTGTGAATTATTCTCTAACATCCAGGGTCCAAAATAAGTTTTTCATGTTATTAACTTCATTTTAATATAGAAATCCAATTTCAGTTGACCAATGTCATCCTGCATTGATTTATCAGAATGTGACATTCAGCTTGTTATTCCAAAAGTCACATAAATAATATCAACTTCATCACTGATTTTGCCCTGCTTCCTATAAATTCTGGTTTAGAAGCCACAGATAAATCCTCCACAACTTCTGAACAATGTGGAGCTTCAGAAGCTACAATAGCATCTGGACAAAATAAATTACAAGTTGAATATATTGCCAAAAAGCATGCCTCAGTAACTCTGACTTGTTTTTTGATTCTTCAAAAGCTTTTTAACAAATTTTATCAGACTTCAGTTGATCTAAGTGCTATGAGAGGCCTACATTGCCTAGGAAACAGATTGGCACTATTTTTAAACTGATGTTGTCCCATAATGTAGGCTTTTCATGGATAAACAAGCAAAAGTTTTATCTGGAATTCAATAATTTCCAGAGAAGTCTTACAGCATTGTGCATTTTGAAACTGACTTACTCAAACAAGAACCCCAAAATTTATCAGGATTCGGGGGGGGGGGGGGGGGTCAGATAATAGCTTTCAAATTGAACCCAAAGAGGAGCTACATTTTGAAAATCCTTATTCCAGACAGTAACCAAAACTAGAATAAATTCCCCGTGTTCAGTCTGAAAGCGTGAGATGTTACCTTTACACTTGACAGATAATTGTAATTCACACAATGAAAATCTTGCGAAGTGTCCTTGCCCAAAGAATGTATTCAATATCTTACAAATTTGTTTTTTTTAATGTGATGGGATAAATATGAGAAGACCTCTCAGAATATAAATCAACCTTGGAATTACATTAATTGTATTTATTTTATCCCAGATATTCAAGGGAATTGTAGACCACCTGCCTATATTTTCTTTCATCTGTGTCAAACAGGGAACATTCAAGTTCACCAGTTAGAAAAAGACGTCTAGAAATGTTTATGCCAAGATAATGCCTCACCATCATTAGTTTACTAAATACACACTATGTTGCTGTACACAATCAAATACAGTATTTGCTGCTACATCCAATCTTGTGTACATTTTAATTTGCATAAGACAATAGAGGGGGGTTGCCTTGCCCATTTTTAGGTTTGCTTTTGCTGTCTCCTGAACCATAATAAACCATTTGTGCTTTGAATGAAGAGTGTGGTTGCTCTTCATTCCTAAGGAACTCAGTAGAGACATTTTCCTTTAGTACATTTTCAAAAGTCTTCCTTGTCTTTAGCATTCTACAAAAATCAGTTTTCTCTATCTTTGTTGAATCCCAAAGAATGTCAGTGGGATGTCAGTGATTCATAACACCAAATCATATGAGTCAATGACCCCTCACATTTTTTTACATCTCCCACAGAAAAACTCTGATGTTTGTGGCTAGGAGGGCCTTTGCACAGTTTCATGTTGTATACCAATTGCACCCATTCCTAGATCAGGAGGCTCTGCTCATGGTCATTCATGCCCTGGTCACCTCCCAATTGGACTACTATAATGTGCTGTACATGGGGCTGCCCTTGAAGAGTATCCGGAAGTTTCAGCTGGTGAAAAATGCAGCGGCGCGGGCAGTTATGTGTGCCTCTGCTCTGCAAGCTGCATTGGTTGCCAGTTTGCAATCAGATCCAATTCAAGGTGCTGGTTTTGACCTTTAAAGCCATTCATGGCACGGGGCCGGGTTATTTGAAGGACTGCCTCTCCCCAATTACATCTGCTAGTCCTGCGGGTTGTGCCTGCCAGGGAGCCACACTTGGCAGGACTCAGGAGGCAGGCCTCTTCTGCAGTTTTGCTCATCTTATGGAACATCATTCCCCTCCCCCGCCCCCCAAAGTGAGGTTGGCTCCATCCCTGTTAATTTTCCAGAAGTCCCTCAAAACTTGGTTATACCATCAGGCCTGGGGGCCCCAAGGGACTGGTGAGTTGCTGAGGTGATTCCATTGTGGTTAATATCTGCTGGCCTCTCTTTGCCTTTTAATCACAATTTTTTAAATTTTCTGGATTTGTTTTTTTTATATTACTGTTTTATAGTTTTTATTGTACATCACCCAGAGTCACTTTTTTGTGAGATAGGTGGCCATATAAATATGATGAACAAATAAATAAATAAATAAATAAATAAATAAAAATGTTGGAGCCAGTACATCTATAAATTATTTACACCATTCAATTGGAAAGCCCTCTGCAGCTGGGGCCTTCCCATTTGTCATCAATTGAATGGCCTCAAATATCTGTGACAAATGCCTCAAAATATCAATATTATCCTGGGATAATAGTTGAATATTACTTTGACTTAAAAATAGATGAACCTTAACCTCCAATGATTTATAAGAGTGAAAAAAAATGTTAATGAGTTCAGTCTCGTCAAAGAAAATTCCATTTGTTCAGCATATATATCAGCCAGCTTTACCTTAGCTAACATAAAACATTATAAGTTTGTTCTGTAGGGGTTTTTGCACAGACCAAAAAAATTTAGTTAACTATGATATCTATCTGCTGATAACAAAGATTTGTAAGTTTCCTTCTCCTAGCTGCATAAGCAACAATCCAGCCCTTTACATTGGCCTTGTAAGCATCCCAAACTATCTGAACACAAGCTGAATTATAAAAACCTGTAAATTTGTTGTTTAACATAGGTAAGAAAATTATCAACGTGTAACAAAGAAATATTAAAATGCCTTCTATCATTGACTAACATGACATTTTTAAACTAATCGATCATGTGACCAGGGCATGATCTATCTATAGAATTAATCTGGAATCTAAAACATGTTCAACTAGAGAAGAGGAAATTAAAAAATAATCTAATCCAGAATACGTTTTATGGCCGTAGGAAGTAAACATATAGTCCATGATGGTGGGGTGAAGCTTCCACCAAATATCCACCAAATTAAATTCCACCAAAAATTATGAAATCCTATTGAACTTTGAAAATAAAACTGAAATATCTATGGTATAACTGAAATATTCTTTATAGGACCATAAAAATTAACCATTACCAAATAAAAATCATATACTGTGACTTTAACAATAATAAAATATCCTTCAATATCCAGATATTCTTGAATTACTTTGATCTTAACAGTTTTATTCATTAGAATCATAACACTTGCTGACTTAGTAGTATTACCAGTAATATAAGATGAATCTTCCAACCAATTTCTGACAAAAAAGGTTGTTCATATGAATTTCTTGAAAACATGCAATATTGAAGAAAAATTAAAGAAATTTCTGGAGAAGATAAGTATTTTTCAACAAATTAAGATTTTACAATGACAATTATCCATGTTAATATTAAGAGAAATGGAAATAAAAATGAATTGTGTAAAGCAAAAAATGTTTGCATTTGCAAATAAACCAGGGAAGTGGGTAGCATATAAATTACGAAAAGGAAAAAATAAAACGATACTGACATTGAAACTGAAACTGAAATTACAAGAGGGAGATACTGTATTAATGGACAACACAGTCATACAAAAAGCATTTCATCAATATTAGTCCAACTTGTATAAAGGAAGAGACATCTCTCAAGAGAAAATAGATGAATATCAAAAGAAACAAAATTTACAGAGGATTACAGAGGAACAGAGACAGATTATGAATGGATCTATACCAATAAGGGAAGTTTCTGAAGCTATAAAAAAGATTAAACTAGGAAAGGTGCCTGGACCAGATGGATTATCAGGTTCTTATTATAAATGTTTTACAACCTTTACAAAACACGACGAACTCTATCCTACAGGGAGGCAAGATGCCAGAGCGTTGGAAAGAGGCCAATATAGCATTAATACCTAAAGAGGGACAAGATTTGACTAACAAGAAACTATAGGCCAATGGAATTATTGAATAATGACGATAAGTTGTTCACAATGATTCTAGCTGATAGACTAAAAACAATTTTGCAAAAATTTATTCATGAGGATCAATGTGAGTTTTTACCTAAAAGACAGTTAAAAGACATTAGAAATGTGTTGAACGTTTTGGAATATTTGGAGCAAAATAATGAAAAACAAACTGCGTTGATTTTCTTAGATGCAGAGAAGGCCTTTGACAATTTGAATTGGGCTTCCTTGTTCAAGGTTTTAGAAGATACAAATTATGGAGAGAACTCTATAAAAAGGTTAAGATCAATTTATACTTCACAGAAAGCACAAATAATTGTTAATGGAGATCTAACAAAAAAGATAAAAAAAGAACAAGACAGGGATGCCCACTGTCTCCTCTCTTGTTTATTTTGGTTCTTGAAATACTGAATAGAGATATAAGACAAGATGAGAGGATTGTGGGAGTAAAGATTTAAAAGCAAACTTGTAAGTTAAGGTCTTTTGCAGATGACTTGGTGTTGGTTTTGGAAGATCCTTTAAAAGGACTTGAATATCAATGGGCAAATTAAAAGAATGTGGTGCATTAGCAGGTTTCAAGATTAATAAACAGAAGATAAAGATGTTAACAAAAAATATGAAAATAGAAGACCAAACAGAATTGATGAATAAAATGGGTTTTAAGATTGAGAAGAAGGTAAAATATCTGGGTATCACTATGACAAATATGAGCTGTATCTTATTTTATAATAATTATGTTAAGACATGGAATGAAGTTTAAAAAGACATGTGAAGATAGGAGAATCTACAACTGTAATTGCTGGGGAGAATTTCTGTGATAAAAATGTATGTCTTGCCTAGAACGACGTTTTTGTTTCAGACAATAACTGTTTTGACAACTGATGTATCATTTAAACAGTGACAGAAGGGTATATCTTCTACCCGCTCAGAGTCCCCTATTGTAGGGGAGATGGGCAGGAAAGAAATCCAATAAATAAATAAATAAATAAATAAAATATCTAAATTTGTGTGGTGGGGAAAAAACCACGAGTTAAATATAAGGTGTTACAAGATGCAAGGGAAAGAGGAGAATTGGGTTTACCTGATTTGAAATTGTATTTTGCAGCTTGTTGTTTGCTTTTGATAAAAGAATGGGTGCTGCTGAGAAATAGAAGGCTTTTGGAGTTAGAAGGATGCGACCTGAGATTTGGGTGGTATAAATATTTATCGTACAATAAAGTTAAAGTTAATGTGGATTTTAAAATCATTACGTTAGATGTGCCATATTAAGAATATGGAATAGAAATAAACCCAGGTTCTGCCCAAAACACCTTTGTGGCTCTCAGCACAAGAAGTATTTTATAGACGAGAAATAATAGGCAAACACAACTGAATAACTTATCGTGAGATCCTAGAATTTTGTCAAGGGAAATGTAAAATAAAATCAAGAGAAAAACTTGTGGCAGAGGAATACAGTTGTCAATGGTTCTCTTCTTTACAATTATTAGAAAGATTTAAAGTAGACAAAAGAATTTATGGTTTTCAACATTGTAAGACTAAGTTTGAAACAGAATTGTGTACAAATGATGAACATGTAATTGCTAAATGTATACACTTTTATTGAAATTTGAAACAGAAGAAGGGCAAGTGAAAGAATGTATGATAAAGTGGGCTAAAATTTTTGGTTATAATATACAGATGGAACAATGGGAAAATATGTGGTTGAGAAGATTGAAATTTACAATATAATCTTAAAGAGAATTTTTATAAAATGATGTACTGTTGGTATATGTCACCAGAGAAATTGTCTAGAATGTATAAAGGCACTTCAAATTTATGTTGGATATGTGAACAAGAAAAAGGGACATTTTATTATGTTTGATGGATGTGTAAAAAAGTTAGAAAATTCTGGATTCAAATACACACACTGATTCAGAAGATTTTAAAGATTAATATACAATTGAGACCAGGGGTTTTTCTTTTGGGACTGATGGACAAGCAGCTGGAAAAATCATAGAACTTTGTTTTTGTACATAACTGCAGCAAGATTATGGTATGCACAAAGATGGAAAGATTCAGCAGTACCCACAATGGAGGAATGGATGGTGAAGATGATGGAACTTGCTGAGAGGGCTAAACTGACTTCTTTGATCAAAGAAAAGACAATATCTACGTTTATTGCTGACTGGAAACCCCTTATGGACTTTTTGCGTAAAACAGTCCTTATATATATATATATATAAAGAAAATATGTAACATCAATGTTGTATCTACTTATCACTTCAAATAATTTTCTATGCTTAACAATACAGGTAGTTCTCAGTTAACAACCACTCATTCAGCGACTATTCAAAGTTACGATGGTGCTGAACAAGTAGTACTTATGACCAGTCCTTGAAGTTCTGCTGTCCTAGCACCCCATGGTCACGTGATCGTGATCCAGGCACTTGACAGCCAGTTTGCACTTACGACGATTGCAGCATCCCACGGTCACGTGATCGCCATTTGTGACCTTACTGCCAGCTTCCCACAAGCAAAGTCAATGGGGAAGACAGCAGGGAAGGTTGCAAGACACTTCTGCAAGTTGCTTGCACTCCCATGGCTTTTTGTCCCAAGAAGCCTGGCTACAGAATATGAGATCCCAGGGATCTTGTACTCCGTAGCACACACACCTGCAGCACCCCCCACCCACAGTGGCCCCCTGCACACCCTCCCCCACCTGGCAGCAGCCACCCATGGCTCAGCTGCACTTGCACCGCACTGCAGCACCCGCTTACCCACCTGCTGGCCCGCTAGCAAGCCACCTGGGATTTGCAACTTCCTGCTGGCTTCCCCATTGACTTTGCTTGTGGGAAGCTGGCAAGAAGTTTTGAGGAGGTCCTCACTTAATGACCTGTGATCCTCGCTTAACAACAGAACGGGAGACTGCTGGGATTGCTGTCGCTAAGCGATGCGGTCACCTGACATCGCACTTTACGACCACATTTCTTAGTGATGGAAATTCTAGTCCCAATTACTATTGTTAAGTGAGGACTACCTGTATTCTGCATAACTTTGACATTCCAACTCAGTATTCTAAGTTTTACCAACTAGCAAAACTGGATTTAAAATAGATGTGTATTTATACCATTCTAAACTTTTAGATAATAAAACTACAGATAAAGGAATATATAATGTGTAAATACAAGTAGATATATTTAAATATAACATGCCTAAATGAATGTTTAAGAATAGAACCCCACAAATTAAAACAAAGAAAGAGAGAGAGAAGCATTAGGTCCCATGAAGTGTGCTGATTTCTGTGTAAATGGTATGTGGTATACTGTACAGTAATTGGTAGAGCAACCAGATCCAGATCAGATGACCATTGGATGACAGCAGAAATACAGAAAATTCTCTATCTAGTGAGCCTCCAGCTATAAGGGCCTAGTAATCAGTTTAGTCTGCCAAAAGATGGATTTACCTCTGATCTTCATAAGAGTTTATATTGAAGCAAGCGTCCATAGAGCTGTTGATTCACTCATTACTGAATTATAACCATTTCCTCCTGCCTCCTTCTATACTGATAATATGTGGTTTTAAAAGCTGCACACAATCCTACCAAAAAATGTCACCATAGTTTTGAGGAAGCACTGAATGGAAGAAAACAGGGTAGGCAGCCAGGCAAAATCTGTACTTCAGAACTTCTTTTTATATGCAGTGGTGTACCCTTAGTACCTCCATGCAAGTTCTCGTATGGCCACCAACCTCTGTATTTTTTAGATTTATTTAAGAAAAATTCCTAAAGACACAGGTTTCAAGTTTGGAACCTTCCTTTGTACAAACTTTTTGTTTTATTCCATTATTGCAAACCTTTTAAAGCAGCATGTGGTCCCCCTGTTATGGAATTTAAGGATGGGGTTAGTTAGGCTAACTCTAAATGGGAGATTAAGCAAGTTCTGCAAAAGGTGAAAGGAAGATCATGACAGGGGGACCCTTGAAACCTAAAAGTCAGTAGCAGAAACTGTTACTTCTTGCCATAGCCTGATTTCACCATGGAAACCCTTAGCTATTCTATTTGCATATTCTTTGGGGTTTAGGTTGCTTTCTACTATAGAGATCCTTCACTCAACCTGTTTGCTGGTGAGGCACCACACTCGATTAAATGTTTATGATTTGCAATTGCAAAATAAATACAGTTGTTTTCCTACCATTGTCTGGTAAATTGGGACAGCCGCTGGGTGAAGAACAAATATTTGGAAATCATTATTTCCATGCACCCCCTCACCAAGTCAGCATAGGTAGTCTTGATTTGGCAGTTTGAGGGCTTTAGCCAGCTGGCAAAAATAGCATAATTGGAGGCAGTTCTGGATTTGGGGGTAACAGTTGTTTATAAGTTCTGGGAGGGGTGGTCCAAGCAGATGGGAGGGGCTCAATAGTGGCAAGTCAGAACCCACCTTTCAGGTTGCCCATGAAATCTGCAAACCAGAAAAAACCACTCTGCCCAGACTATTAAAGGTTTATTAAAGAAGAAAGACAACTAATAAGCAATTAATTAAATCACTGAACACAAACAATGCTAATGCAAAAATGCTATAGTTATATAACTGATGTCTCCATTAATAAAAGTGCATGTGCTAAAAAAGAAATTAGTAAAAGTAAAGGAATAAATTGGAACTTGATTTGGCAAAACACGGTCTGCCACAGCCCTCCCAGCCTGCCTCTTGCCCAGCCAAATGCCTCCATATGCCCATGACAGGATAGTTTGTGACCCCTAATCCAGTGTTTCTCAACCTCAGCGACTTTAAGATGTACCGACTTCAACTCCCAGAATTCCCCAGCCAGCAAGCTGGCTGGAGAATTCTACGAGTTGAAGTCCACACATCTTAAAATTTGCTGAGGTTGAGAAACGCTACTAATCGACGGACTGCCATGTAAGAGGCGACCGGGGCTGTCTTGTCCCCGTCCCGCCGACAGCGCTGGCGTGGCATCGGCGGAAGGACGAGGGCTATCGCTGCCGGTCTCTGCCGTTCCTCCCCGAGCGCGAAGGCTGCGTCTCACTTCTCAAGCCGTTGCCGTGCAAGAGCAGACTGGAGACCTGGGGGAAGACCGGCAAGGCGACGCGGCGGAGACAGCCCGGGAAAGCGTCCTCTCAAAGCCTGCACTGGGACGCACGTCTTCGGAACACGCGGAATGCTCGACGGCCTTTGCTTTCGTGTCCCGGACCCACCGCCAGGTACTTCCACGGGGATACGGAGGCGCGGCAGGAATTGGAAAAGAAACAGGACGACCCGGCGACCGCCCCTGCGGACCAGGGCGGGGGATGGCTCATCCCTGCCGCGGTGCTTTTCGTAGCCGCCCGACTGAAGAGGGAGACTTGCCGGGTGCGAGGAAGAGCGCCAACGGCAGTCTCAGGCAGCGGTGGAAAAGCGGGCTGCTGTTGCAGGGGCTCTTCCTTGAGAGACCGGGACAGCAGCCAGGGTTAAAGAAAAGGGCCCTTAAGGTCCGCACAAGCGCCATTAGCAGCAGCAGCAGCAGCAGCAGGAGCCATCCCCTGGAGGAGGCGTTCGCCATGGCAGAGGCCATGGAAGACTCCAATGGCTGCTCCACCGAAATTGCCTGGAAGACGGGCCCAGATTGGAAGGGACATCTCTTGGGATCCAGATTTCTCCAACTATATAACCTCCTTAGGTTGTGGCAAAAGCGGGTGTGAGTGTGGTGAGAGGGTGTGTTGGAAGGCCTGGCCAGGCCCATTAGAACAGCCCCCTCCCTGAAATGGAACAAGGAAGGCTTCAGAGGCTCAGAAGGAAACCCCAGATATTTTTTAATAGCATGACCCCTACCAAGGCATGGTCCAACCACAATCAAAATTAACCCTTAGGCTAAAACAAAAGTAAAAATTAACAAACACTATACAATCAATATACATTATGATACAGTTACAATCACAACAAAAATAACACTTTTAAATACAGTATATCGTCCTATACAATATTTGCAACCTAGGGCTCTGCCATCTCTTCTCTAATCAGATTTACAACTGGAAAGACCCATCCCTAAGGCCTTTTGCACAGCGGATGATGGCACCTGTCTCCTGAGGGTTGCAAAAGCAAGACTTGTGGGTTGGAAGTCTGTACTAAAAGGGGACATCACATCTGGGAGCAGATTGCCCAGGGCCTGAAGAAATAATGTGGGAGAGAGACCCAAGAGGCCTAGGGAAGTTTAGCTGGCATCCTGAAGACCAAGATAATTAAAGGAGCATTTCTTTCCTTTTTTCCTCAAATTTCCTCTTTGGAGTTTTGAGATCGTGTTATAAGTGCTCTCAGAAAATGGCTATTGCGTAGCCCTGGGCATGTGTACATATGTGTGTGTGTGTTTGTGTGTGAGTGTTTTCCAATTTTCAAGCAGTTGCCAGAGAGAGTATGTGCAGTCACAATACACTCAGTTACTAGAGGGCAAAATGATGAGCTTGCTCCCTGTCACTGCATATAATCTTCATTTTTTTAATAAAATGCTTGATGCCACTCCCATGTTTGTATTCCTATCTACTTCACCATGTGGTTTTTTTCCTTTCTGAAATGCTAGTAGGGCTGTACCATGAACCTGCTTTATCTTTCTTTAACAGACAGATATGCACAGAATATGCAGAGCTTCAGAAGTAATGAGGTTGCATGCACATACATAGTTTTTGGGATAGTGCTGAACAAAGGCAGAGGGAGAACAGGCACATTTATTTACTATGAAAATAATTTCAACAAGAACAGTACAGTGACTATGAAGTATTATTCTCATCATCAAAAGATGGATGCAACAGGAAAGGGAAAATCTTAGGGGGGAAAAGCCACTATCTGATGCTGTGGGTGGGTGGACTAGCTTAAAAGATTTGGGCACACCTGGGAATAGACTTGCAGAGACAAATGGGTGCTAGAAATGATTTGATGAGGATACGCAGGAGTATTCAGAGCAGTGCCAAAGGACATGTTCTTACCATCACCCATCTTGAACTCAGAGGATCATCAGAGGCTGATGGAAGCGACAGGCCACCTTCAGGAAACTGAGGCAACAGAACAAGTCCTGGCACAGATCCTCTGTTCTATTCTCCATTCTGTTTATGGTCCCAAAAAGAATGGGACTTGAGAGCCTTATGTAATAGAAAATTACTTATAACTGCCTTAGAATTAAGGATGTTACAAATTAATATTCTTCACCAGCTTTGAAAGTGATCTATAAGTGCAACTTTACACTTTACAATTTCTTGGTAAACCCTGTACCTTTACAATGGCTTGGTAAACCATGGCCTAGCATGAAAAACCCAGTTGGTGTGTGCCCTTAGAGGTTGCAATACTGGGGTTACCTCTGAGAAGTGTGCAATAGCAACTTCCATCTGTAGCTGAAATCTAGGCCGCACACAGTAGTTCGTTCAACGAAACATGGTTAAGACATGCGTGACGACTGTCTCGGCCAGGCGTATCAGTTGCTTCGGAATGGCCACCCGCTGCAGTCTTGAAAGCAAAGGGTCTGCTTGTCTTCGTCGCCCATCTCCAATTCGGGCACAGGACGGTAACCGGAGGACCGGCCACTTGAGCGACTCGCCCTTCCTCCGAGGAAGAGGCATAGCAGGAGGACAGACAGAGATCCCGAGAACAGGTGCCAAAGCAATCTCAGCCTCGCGGGCGAGGTCAGGATCCCACGTCTGAGCGAGCGCCGGCTGCTGTTTCCGGCCGCTCCCTAGTGAGGCTGCGCGCTGGATGCCGAATGGCTGAGACGCCTGCTCTGCTCATTCTAGCGACTGCGGGCGGACCGACTCGAGCACGGGGAAAATCCGATCCCCGCCTTGCTGTCACCGGAGTCCTGCAGCGCCATGGTTTCCTGGATCATCTCCAGGCTAGTGGTGTGAGTACTTACTTTGGGTGGGCGTCGCCCTGCGGTTCCCCCCGAAGAGCCGTCGTTGCAGAGTGAAAGCAGCTTTGGTGGTGCTTATGGGGTCTGCCCGTATGTGGTGCGCATGTAGCTTCCCCCGAATGCGACGGCTAATAATATCTGATCAGGCTCCCCAGCCATCTAAATTTAGCAGTTCACGCGCCGTCGCCCGTGCCAGGTTTTCTCGCATTGAGCAGCAGCCGAGACCAGCGTGCGACTTAAAGCGGTTTTTTATTCGGCTAACGAAATGTGTACTGTACTGGGTTGGAATAGCGCCTGGCTGTTTTTGCCTTAGCGGCACCATATACGCAAAAAGAGGTGGGAATCCGTTTGAAGGCTGCTACAGAAGAAGGTGGCTTTTCAGTAGTCCGTTTGGCAAATGCAACCGGGTCTGGGGACGGGAAAAAGGCAAAAAGCGAGCCTCGGCAAAGGGCAGGCGAAATCGCCGCTTTGTTATTAGCAATAACTATTTCTATCTGACCTGCCAGAGGGCGCTATCTGGAACCATCCCACGAGCCATGGGAATGGGCAGAAACTCTCTTAATTTGTTAATTACTGTTAATTGGTGCTCACCTTACATAAGGCAGGGGCTTCCCACCTCTTAACCAAAAAGATCCGATCTCGAGCACGCCTAAGCTTAGGAGGGGAAATTGGAGGGGCGTCGACCCTGGCTCTGGCAGTATTAATTGCCATCTCATGGAAGGAGGGAGACCTGGGTGCAGGAATTCCTTGGACGTTCTCTCTGGGAAACAAACAATAGAATCCACCGTCTAAATCTAAGGCGACCTTAGGAGAGAAAGACAGCAGAAAGAAAAGGACCAGCCACAAAGGAAAAGGACCTGTGTTCCTAAAACGTGAAGGAAAACCGGGAGCCAATTTGTCCTGTAGATGTTTCTTTTTGAATGGAAGGCTTCCTAGGGCTTAACTGAAATTTGGAGGACCCTTTGATGTTGGAGGTCCCATGGCTGCCTTTGTTTGGGTTGGATTGATTGATTGAGCACCTCCCTCGACCTGGTGTCCTTCCAATGTGTCTGGGCCATAAATGCTAGCTGGGGTGATGGGAGTTGCAGTCCAACTCACCTGGAGGGCCTGGGGAAGATTGGTGGAATAAGCTGTCTTCCCTGGACTTAGTCTCTGCCCAGCAGTTTCAAAGACAAGACGATGGTGAGATTGATTTTTGACTTACTCTCTAACAGTCAAGAGCCTTTCAATGACAGATCATACATTCAAGTGACAAAGCATTCCAAGGGTTGCAGGAAAGAAGCTGGCAAATTCTATTGATAAATCTGCAGTTGCTATTTTCTGTGGCTGAATGTGCATTTTATTAGAAAGAACCATATTCTCTCTCTATTTCTGTGTGTGTGTGTGTGTATGTTTCAAACAATGGGAGTGTTTTGCTGATCTTTGATTTAAACAATGAGATGACATTTCAGTTTTTGTTCCTGCAAAGCTCTTTTCTCCCTGCTTCCCCCCCCCCTCCAAATTTTACATGGTTAACATTGCTATTTAAAGATACAATTCTACTTCTGTATCTTTTTCACAGTTTAATATACTTTCTGGTTTGATTTTTTAAACTCAGGCCCATTTTAAAACATCTATAAGATGTACATTAGTGGGCATTTTTCTGCTCTCAAGAAGGCTCTTTGAAATCATGTGAGTTGATAATGGTGTTCTGAGAAACAAAGGCGAACCAAAGAATGATTGTAATCATGAGGTCATCCCTGCAAACCGTATGGATAGGGAAGAAGGAGCAATATATGTACATTATAATTCCTTGTTATGTACAGTCTAATGAAGGGAAGTGTATGCTTGTGTCGAGATGTGGAATCAGGACATAGAAGAGTAAAAATGTGAGGCATTCTCTTGATTATGCAAAATAGCTTGCATATCTAAGAACAACGTAGTCCAATCTAGATCTGTTCTTTTTGACTTCAAAGGTCTTCTTTCAGGTTCCTGCAAATATGGATGAGCATGTAGCATTTGCCCAGATGTGGGTCTGCATAAACTTGCTTTCCTCATCCTGGGTATCTTCCAGATGTGTGGATGTTAACTCTTGGAATTTAATGTTCGTGCTGGTTGGGGCATTCTGGGAACCGAAGTCCACACATCTGGAGAGTGCCCAAGTTGGGGAAAGCTACTTGAGAGGATCTTTAAAAAGCTCAGCAGACAACAACAAAAAATTATGTATAACTCCCGGGATTCTTATCCAGCATGGTGCATCACAATTAGAACTATAATCCAATCCATTTTTAACAGGTTTGGGAAGCATTATTCATATTTACTGGGAAGCATTTAGGACTTCTGATGGAACCCTGAAAGTCTACCTTAACAAAAATAAAGGCTATATAATATATACAGCAGACCTTTCTTCCCCTGCAACCCTGTCTAATTTTTACTAGTTTCAATATCATTATGCTGATATTTAATGACATTTATGTTGCATATTTATTTATTTATTTATTTAATCAAATTTATATAGCCGCCCATCTCACCAGAAGTGACTCTGGGTGGCATACAACAATCAAATAAAGCCATAATATAAAAATAATCATTATAAAAACAATCATAAAAATATAGACAATCATTATTAAAAATTCTAAAAATCATTAAAAATTAGAATATGCAAACCACAGAGAGAGAAGTAAGCAATCACATATCACCCACAATAGGGGAGCCACCTTAAAATGATGCCAGTTCCCTGGGACCCCAAGCCTGGTGACATAACCAGGTCTTGAGGAACTTACTGAACTTTAACAGGGATGGAGCTAATCTAACTTAGGGTAGAAGAATGTTCCATAAGGCGGGCACCATGGCAGAGAAGGCCCATCTCCTGGGACCCATCAAATGTAGTCCCTCACAAATGGAATGAGTAGTATGCCCTCTATGCTGGATCTAATGGGACAGGCTGATGTAATTGGGGAGAGGTGATCCCTCAGATAACCCAGTCCCATGCCATGAAGGGCTTTAAAGGTAAAAACCAACACCTTGAATTGGACCCAGAAACAAACTGGCAGCCATTGCAGCTCAGGGAGCACAGATGTGACATGTGCTGTTCTGGGGGCACAAATAACTGCCTGCACCACTGCATTCTGCATCAGTTGAAGCTTCTGGATTCTCTTCAAGGGCAGCCTCATGTACAGTGCATTACAGTGGTCCAATTGGGAGGTGACCAGGGCATGAGTGACTATGAGCAGAGCCTCCTGATCTAGGAATGGGTGCAACTGGCATACAACATGAAACTCTGCAGAAGCCCCCCAGCCACAACTGCCACCTGTTCTTTGAGCAGGAATTGTGAGTCTAGGAAGACCCCCAGATTGCACACCAGGTCTGTCTGGAGCAGTGCCACCCCATCCAGCACCAAAGATGGTATAGTCCTAGAACCAGTAGGCCCCAAAACCCAAAGCCACTCAGTCTTGCCACAGTTCATCTAAAGCCTGTTGTTCCCCATTCAGACCCTCATAGCCTCCAGGCACTGAGATAAAGTATCCACAGTATCCCATAATGTACAAAATTTAGTGAGAACTAGGAGGCAATCTCACTTGCATTGTTTTAAGTGTGCATTGATCTATTACTGCCACAATACACTTTATAAAAATACTTACTTCCTCAATCAAAAGTTTATTGAGGCAATGATTTTGGAAATGGATATACAGGTGAAACTCGAAAAATTAGAATATCATGCAAATGTTCATTTATGTCAGTATGGCAACTCAAAAGGTGAAACCAATATACGAGATAGACGCATTACATGCAAAGCGAGATATGTCAAGCCTTACTTGGGTATAATTGTGATGATTATGGCGTACAGCTTATGAAAACCCCAAATTCACAATCTCAGAAAATTAGAATAGTGTGAAAAGTTTCAATATTCTAGGCTCAAAGTGTCCCCCTCTAATCAGCTAATGAATCCATAACACCTGCCAAGGGTTCCTGAGCCTTTCAATGGTCTCTCAGGCTGGTTCAGTAGGAATCACAAGCACGGGAAAGACTGCTGACCTGACAGTTGTGCAGAAAACCATCATTGACACCCTCCATAAGGAGGGAAAGCCCCAAATGGTAATTGCAAAAGAAGTTGGATGTTCCCAAAGTGCTGTATCAAAGCACATCAATAGAAGGTTATGTGGAAGGGAAAAGTGTGGTAGAAAAAGGTGCACAAGCAGCAGGGATGACCCTGGAGAGGATTGTCAGGAAAAGGCCATTCAAAAGGGTTGGGGACTTTCACAAGGAGTGGACTGAGGCTGGAGTTAGTGCATCAAGAGCCACCACACACAGACGGATCCCGGACATGGCCTTCAAATGTCGTATTCCTCTTGTCAAGCCACTCCTGAACAACAAACAACGTCAGAAGCGTCTTACCTGGGCTACAGAAAAAAAGAACTGGTCTGTTGCCCAGTGGTCCAAAGTCCTCTTTTCTGATGAGAGCAACTTTTGCATCTCATTTGGGAACCAAGGACCCAGAGTCTGGAGGAAGAATGGAGAGGCACACAGTGCATGATGCTTGAAGTCCAGTGTGAAGTTTCCACAGTCTGTGTTGATTTGGGGAGCCATGTCATCTGCTGGTGTTGGTCCACTGTGCTTCATTAAGTCCAGGGTCAACGCAGCCGTCTACCAGGAGATTTTGGAGCACTTCATGCTTCCTTCCGCAGACGAGCTTTATGGGGATGCTGACTTCATTTTCCAGCAGGACTTGGCACCTGCCCACACTGCCAAAAGTACCAAAACCTGCTTCAATGACCATGGGATTACTGTGCTTGATTGGCCAGCAAACTCGCCTGACCTGAACCCCATAGAGAATCTATGGGGCATTGCCAAGAGAAAGATGAGGGACATGAGACCGAACAATGCAGCGGAGCTGAAGGCCGCTATTGAAGCATCCTGGTCTTCCATAACACCTCAGCAGTGCCACAGGCTGATAGCATCCATGCCACGCCGCATTGCGGCAGTCATTGCTGCAAAAGGGGCCCAAACCAAGTACTGAGTACATATGCATGCTTATACTTTGCAGAGGTCCAATATTGTTCTATTTCCAATCCTTGTGTTATTGATGTCATGTAA
Source organism: Liasis olivaceus (assembly GCA_030867105.1). Taxonomy (NCBI): domain Eukaryota; kingdom Metazoa; phylum Chordata; class Lepidosauria; order Squamata; family Pythonidae; genus Liasis; species Liasis olivaceus. The sequence continues at coordinate 67,985,059 of CM061351.1, forward strand.
TATTCTAATTTTCTGAGATTGTGAATTTGGGGTTTTCATAAGCTGTACGCCATAATCATCACAATTATACCAAAGTAAGGCTTGACATATCTCGCTTTGCATGTAATGCGTCTATCTCATATATTGGTTTCACCTTTTGAGTTGCCATACTGACATAAATGAACATTTGCATGATATTCTAATTTTTCGAGTTTCACCTGTACTATCTGATTGAAGAACTAAAGAGCCTCTTAATGAGGGTGAAAGAGGAGAGTGCAAAAGCTGGCTTGAAACTCAACATTAAAAAAACTAAGATTGTGGCATATGGACCCATTAATTCCTGGCAAATAGAAGGGGTAGCAATGGAAGCAGTAACAGACTTCATTTATTTGGGCTCCAAGATCACCGCAGACAGAGACTGCAGTCATGAAATTAAAAGACGCTTGCTCCTTGGAAGGAAAGCTATGGCAAACCTAGACAGAGACATCACCTTGCCGACAAAGATCCACATAATCAAAGCTATGGTTTTTCCAGTAGTAATGTATGGCTGTGAGAGCTGGACCATAAAGAAGGCTGAGCGCCGAAGAATTGATGCCTTTGAACTGTGGTGCTGGAGAAGACTCTTAAGAGTCCCCTGGACTGCTAGGAGGTCAAACCAGTCAATCTTAAAGGAAATCAACCCTGACTGCTCATTGGAAGGATTGGTAATGAAACTCAAGCTCAGATCACCTAATGTGAAGAGAGGACTCTTTGGAAAAGACCCTGATGCTGGGAAAGATTGAAGGCAAAAGGAGAAGGGGAGGGCAGAGGATGAGATGGTTAGATAGCATCACTGAAGCAATGAGCATGAAACTGAGCGAACTCAAGGAGGCAGTAAAGGGCAGGAAGGCCTGGTGCGATATGGGTCATGGGTCACGAAGAGTCGGACATGACTTAACGACTGAACAACAACAACATCTGATTGAAGCATTGAATGTGCAGTGTACCTCCTATTTCTCAGAGCTAGACTACAGAAGGGAGTGGGAAAAATAAAAATAATACATTTCTGACAATTACCTTCCTTCAAATAAACTTTATATTATATTTGGGAAAGGGACAATAGCTTCCTTAATAGTGCCCCAGCTTTGCATGCAAAAACTCCCAGGCTCTGTTCTTGATGATTCCAAGCAGACATGGATGAGAAATGTGTTCTACAGTAAGTTTTGCTGAATTTACTATATATTCACCACTTAGGAAATCTACATTTTATTTCACATTTTTCATTTCCTTTTCCCAATTTTGAGATGCAATAAGCAATATAAAAAGGAAGGGGAAAATCAGAGGAAATATGTTATTAGGGGAATTGCTAGAAAAAAAAAATTAAGGGAAGTTCACATAAATCTATGTGTTTTAAGACTAATAAGAAAAATACAGGTAATTTTTTATGCAATTTGAGGTAGTTAGAAGTTGATAAAATTCATAAGCCCTTGTTTTTATGCAAACAGCAGCAATGTTGCCAAATGCTCTTTTTTTAATATAATTTTTATTAAGAATTTTAATTACAATAGTCAAAATGAATACGAACTAAACTTAAAGAAAGAGAAGAGAATGGAAAGAAAGAATAAAAAGTGCAGGAAAAAAGAAAAAGAAAGAAGAAAAAGAAAAGAGAGAATATAATAAAGAAAAAGAAAAGAAATATAAGGAAGTTACTTCCAACTTTCATCACAAGTATAAACAAATTTAACAACCCTTCACCCCGTGTAAGGTTAAACAGATATCTCTTCATCCCATATCCCATCCCTTATCTATAAGCAAATCCATAAAACATCAACTTTTCAATACTGGTGTCAGCAAAAAGTGCATGAAGGATTGCTAGAATACTGTAAAAATAATGTCTTATTTTAACCTTGTTAAAATAAACCAATTTTATATACCTTCCTTTTACTTCTAACAGTCTTAATCTTTAATTCAATAAAATATTGTCATAGGATTTGATTTATCTTCAGTTCTTCTTTATCCCATCACACCGATTTCTTCAAGACTTTAACAAGCCTCTTTTGTAGCTCCAATAAGAAAACATATTCCAGATCATACTCTCGATTGATCATTTATGTTTCCCTTTTAATTTCCAAAACTTCAGCCAGTTTCTTTTGTATATCCAGTAAAGCATCCTTTTCCACATCATTCTCTTGGCCTGTCACTTGTAGTTCCACATTCTGTACTTTCTCTGTCTTATCAGATAAAATTTGTTCCACATTTGTCATTCTTTCATTAACATCTTTTAGACATAGTCTATCCATAGAAGCAGACATCATTACTGACACTGTTGATATAGTAGTTACCAACTGCTGGCTCCATTCTTCAAATATCTCCTTTAATATTTCCCATGTTATAATGTTTATATCATTTTGTAAGTCCCAGTATTAACTGACATCAGGCTTGTATTTTTTTTTCCTTTGGCTTAAAATCTTTAGTGTCCAGTTTCTAAAATCATCACTTATCTTTTGTTATGACTGGCAATTGCCAGGATAACAAAAATAAGTCTGATTCCCACGAGAAGTTGTTTATTTTTTATAGTTAATTCCAAAATCTTATAGTAAAAGTCAATATTCCAAATTTAACTGGGCCCTTAATCCATTTATGACTTTCTTAGATCAAAATCTTATTCAGCTTCTTGCAGTTTATTTCAAATTCTTTAAGTTCTTAAGCTTGTAATTAATTTTTCTTTTGTTCAGAGTTGAGGATAAACTTACCCAATGAAGACGTTTCAAACTTGTCATTTTAATATGCAATTTCTGAAAGTGATTAGAAAGTGAAGTTTGTGAACTTAGCGTCCTTTAAAAGCCTGCTGAGATTACGAGCAAGATGGGTGATCCTGTTGTCTCCCAATGCTCAAACCTGTGGAAAACCACTGTCCTGCGGTCTCCTCATGAGGAGCAGCCATCTGGAGCACCTGTGGCAATCTCCCATTCTCTCCTTATCAGGAGAGGTTCCAAGGGACCGGTCTACTCAGTTGTTCCTTGGTCTTTGCTGCAGTTGTTTGCTTTGCTTTTGCAGAGCCATCTTCAGTTCGCCGTACATCAGCCAGACGTTTCCAAAGTCTGCTTCTTCCAAACAAAACCAAAATGTGACTTCTCTCTCTTCCTGTTCAGGTGTCTAATTTCAAGGAGGCTCATAGTAAGACTTCAGTCAAATGCTGTTACCAATTTTATCAATGCTGTCTGTTGAAAAACAGCTAGGTTCAATATGGATTCCACTCCTTGTAAATAGATGAATAGAATAATTTCATTATGGCATTTTATCCTCTTTGTATTTAGCACAATACTGATTCTTATGTGAAGCATTACCTTAATCCTGGCTTGTAAACCCTCCAGAGGCATTTGATAGGCCACTGTCCCAGAGTCTTCCTCAGGCTGCTTTATAAGAACATTTTCCTTTCTCTTAAGACTCTTAAGAAGCTCTACACAGGGAGAATAAGGGCATCTGTCCCTCTGCTTCCTTTTAAATAGAATTTCCCCTATGTAAGTTGAAGTTCACTTGCTCTGGGTTAGGCTGAACACTGACAACCTCACCAGTTTCATTTAAAGTGTGGCTTCCAAAACAAGGCATCATTTTGTATGGGGTGACTGTCATGCTCAGTGATGATGTCAGTGTTCTGAGAAGGCCACAGATTAGATCATAGGAGAAAAAGCCCAGTAGCATTTGTGTAAGAGAAGAAGGGTCAATTAACAGAACTGACTCAGCCAGTTCAGAAAAGTGAATAGGTGAGAAATTGCTTCAATTCATATTGTTGCAAATGAAATACTCAGAACAGAAGTTACCTCAAGACAAGACAAAAGACAAGACGGTACCAATTGGCTGGACTGGCAGTTCAGTCATCCTTTAACCCAGAGTGTGATAAGGCAGCATCTTCTCATATATCTGAGGGCTTTATGCAAACTGAGAAGCTAAGGTGTGTCCTCCAGTGCTTTATTCCAGTTTGCTCGTTTGTGGTTGCCATGCCATGCCCTCCCTCTCTGTCCGCCTAATGGCCTTGCTCACTGTATAAACTTGAGAAGCATATGCTTAGTAGCTAACAAATTCCACAGTGTGGGCATTAGTTGGGATACTTCAATATCTGTAATCTTTCCATCTTTCTTTGAACCACCTTTGCAAGTGACCATCTGTGCCAACCAAGAACCAGAATCTAGAGGAATATTAGGGTTCTTCCAAGGCATTGCATTCATCTTCTCCCCACCCCCCACCCCCATGGAATCTTATGTACATTAGCTTTTATTTTCCCAAACACCAGTTTGCCACTGAAATAGGAGAAAAATAAGATCATATAATTTTACTTTTTAAATTTAATTTTTTTCTCTTTCACAGTGATTAAATATATCTGATTTTTACTGCAGCAAGTTTAAGGAATAGAATATGTATGTAAAAATGCCCGAACTGAATTATGATTTCATCTTAGCATTCCTGCTTCTGTAAGAGCATTGCAAATTACACTGAGAAAAATAAGTTGTCTATAACTGTCCAAAAGTTTGGCTCAGCTCCTAGGAAAGCATTGGAAAAGTATGCATTCTAATTCTGTAGGGTTATTTTTTTTTCAGTTCATGTACATACAATCTTTATTGTGATCAATGATCCATGCACATTAAGATATAAAAGCATATAAAAATAAATATACAGTAATCAGAGATAAAGTGTTTGGTATAGTGTCTTGATTGCTGCTATGGAGTATTTGGCCCCAGTATTGGTGAAGTTGTCACTGGAATCAAAAAGTGCAAACTTTGCATACCAAAGATCTGTCTATCCAGGATGTTGTTCCAAGATAGGTGAAATAAATGAATCCCTTAGATCCCTATAAAAATTACAGTACACAGTATGTGAGTGATGGTTTTGATTTCTCCTGAACTGAATGGACAAATCCATTTAAGTAAAGGGATTTTTGACAAGCAAAAACGCAGATGGCAGGATGTTATGCTGTTCCATTAAATTCATGTAAAAAGAGAATGATTTTCTGCTATTCATCAGGATTTTCCTCCTTTACACTTTAGATATTTGACAACTGCCACTTAATGATACAGTGAGAATAGTCAGCCTCCTGAAAATGAAACATGATAAATATCATCTTTATAAAAAGTTCTCAGAATGGGATGCACACATCACCATTGGCCATATGTAATAAGTATGTTACAGTTTGTCAGGAACTGAAACTGAAAGGAGAGACTTCATTTACAATCTTTTGCTCTGAGCAGATGTGGGCTCTGGCTATAAGGTGCTATAGTGAAAGAGAAAACTATGTTAATTAGATTTAAGGTGGTTTTTAATTATCATCCTGCAAATTAAAGTTAGCTATAGGTCACTCCATTTGAGAATCTGGCTCCAAAGGGCCCCACTCCATTCCTGAAATTAAAGCATTGAAAGCCTTGAGTACTTAACAAAGAAGTTTCAGGTTTCTTGATTTCCATGCTAACTGCTGCTAGCCACAGCTACTAGCAGGATCAATGTAAGTCCAGCATGAACTGTGTCATGTTAGTGATAATTCTTCCAAATCTCTCATTAGGACACATGGATTAATATAATTCTAGTCTATACCATATTAATTTATTTATTCAGTTCTCACAAACATTCTGCATTTTAAAAAGCAAAAAGGAAAGTCCACATATATCATCATACACATTTTGTTTTGACAGTACGTTTCTCAAAGATTTATCTTATCTTTGTACAGTCTTCAAACTTATCAGTTGTTTTTGTATGCAATGCTCAGAACTCAGTTTACAAAATGTCAAAAACAATCTTCATCAGCTCAATTTTAATTAGTATGAATTTTGGTAAGTGTAATTCAACTCTTTGGTTAGCATAGAAATGAGGAACGGTGTACATGTTTAGATGAGACCCTGGTTCTCAAATGTCCCAAGAAGACAAGGTAACCTAAGGTCACTTCACTATCTATCACCTCCCAATGGCCAATCCTTTCACCTGTTCTCCATTTTCCCACAAGTGGGGTCTAACAACTGGCATCTTCTTGACCTTGACTTAATTGGGTCAGGTCTGCTTAAATTAGAAACGGGTTTCTCTGAACTCTTTCAGTCTGTACTGCTGAGAGGGTTGGTTTTAACACATTCAGATCACCACACTTTGTGTTGCCAGTGGAAATGAATGGCAGTTTCTTGAATGATTTGTAACATTACAGAGACACTGATATCTTACACAGAATAACTGCTTTGAGATATCAGTTTATTTGCAATGAATTGACATTTTGCTTCTCATTTGTTTTTTCCCATTCTCTTACCTATTTTCAGATTTTTTTTAGTTGTGACTGCCTTGAAAACTATGATTTTTAAGATGCTATAAACTATAATTTATAGATGCAGCTGGTAACAAATTTATACTACCGTATATAACTTTAGAAGTGTTTATATTAGATTGTTTTATCTTTTTACTAGTCTACAATCCAATTAATGTTTTAAGAATAGTTATTTGACATATTTAATTAACATGGAAAATATGCAAATTTAAGCAGTTCATTACATTTTAAAAGCTTATTTTGGAGTCTTAGTGTTTTTGGCTCTTGCACTATGCCTTCCAAATCAAAATTGAAAATGAAAATGATGCTGTTGTGAAGTCAGCCTGCCTTCATGCTACTACAGACTGGTAGCTGCATGCCACACGGACTGCAGATTTTCACAATTTGTCTCAAGCAGAATCCTCTTGAATATGGATGCTTACCTTAGCATGAGCAAAAAGAGATTTCCCTCAGCTTCTCCCTTCTGTAGAGGAAAATGTTTTTGCCTTTTAAAAGTCTGGGAGAGAAGCTACATATCAGACTATAAAATGGATCTAAGGAACATTGTTCCTGAGCAATGAGATTCCAGTTGGAATCTGCTAAAATCTGAAAAGATGCAGAGAAGGAAGAGGAAATGTTTGCTGCAGTGATCTATTTATCTCTAAAGGATTAGTAATAATTTGAGCTAGGAATACTGTGTAAGATTGTTCTGCAATGTATCTTGCTATTTAAGCTCTATAGTCTCTGATATTTATTGTCTTTGACAGTCCTGAGTAACAGACTAATCCAACAGAAGAGAATATCTGTAGCTCAGGGTTGACCTGTGGAGTCCTTGGGGCTCTCTGAGCTTGGTTGTTTGCTTGCAGACATTTCATTATCCAACTAGGTAACATGATCAGTGCTGGCGATTGTGGGGTTTACTCCCTGGAAGACAAATGGTCTTCAGACCCCACACTCAACAGCACTGGTGTTACCTAGTCAGGTAATGAAACATCTGCAAGCAAACAACCAAGCTCAGAGAGCACCAAGGGACTCCCCAGTTAACAGACTAATATCATCTATTCATAGTCTTAACTCTTGTTGTGTATATTTCTCATTAGAGATTTTCTTGAGGTGCTGTGTGTGATTCTCACAACTCTATTTTTATGTCTTTCACCACTGAGTGGTCTGCATATGAATTTTTAATTTTTCTCTTTACCTTTATTTTTTTTAAATGAAGTTAATTTTATTAGCTCCCAAAGAAGAGGGAGCTGATTTTCCTAATTACATATCTCACTGGCGGGACCAGGAGTGGTACTATAGAATATAATTCATTTGTATTAAGTTTAAGGTGCTTAGGCCATGTCTCTTTTACAAATCAGAGTTAGAGGGGAGACTTCTAGTGAAGACATCTCCTGGAAGACAGATGGGGGCAGCAGTAACTACCAAGCAGCTACACCAAGGCAAAAAGGCAGGGCCGAAGTGTGTAGACTCTAAGGGCTTCTGGGAGAAGAGAGTTGAGACTTCTAACCTTCTACCTTACAGGGGCAGCCATGCTGCTACAGACACATTACTTTATAAACTTTGCTTTCTGGGTATTACAGTTCTCCCTCTCTCTTCTTCCCATGTATCCCCTTTATATTAGTAACTTCCACTTGTAACCTTAATGTCAACACAGCTCTTTTTGATGGCCATTATCCTCTAGTTTCATTTTTGAAGCCACCAGAGCCCTCAAGATCACATCATTCAGTTCAAACACCAAAACATTTTTCTGTTTTGTTTATTTTTGTGCTTATTTTTTTGTATTTTTGTGTTTACATTTTTGTGTTTGTGTATTTTTTTAAAAGTCCCAAAAGGTAAACATTAAACTTGCTGAATTTAACACCCCTTCCAGAAAAATGAATAAAAACTTTACCACATCTGGAAGAAACAAGAGTTTCTCCCAACCCAAAAAACAGACTCTGTTTGAGTTATGTGCTAATTTTGTGGAAAAAATTATACAGTAGAGATGGTGAGAGTGTAGATCAAAATCTGCTGATATATTCTGAAGTGACATTCAGCAAGTTAGCCAAGTTTTGAAATGCCAAATAATTTAAAAAGAAAGATAAGCAGGAGTGTTTTCTTCCATCCTAATTATGTATGAAAGGACTTGTGGGGAGTTTTGATACAAAAAATCTACACTTTCTTGAGTTCCATGTTTGCATTTTGCTTTCAAGTAGATATTGCAAATCACACTTGCTGCACAGTTATCCAAATGGTTGGAATACCTCCCTGATAACAAGAAAATTAACATTTGATTAGTACAGAATAGTTACAGATGCCAAACTAATTAGTAAAGAGAGGTGAGAGTATGGGTTTAATTTGGCAGCAGCAAGAAGCATGTATGTGCAATGAAAAAAGGTGTTTTTATTCCCTGTTTACAACCATTAAAAAATGGTTGAGTTGGATAAGCTATTTTTTCTTGGCGGGCTATGCTTCTAGAATGCAAGCTGTATTTATAATACAAAGAGAAAATGCACAATAATATGGTAATAGTAATGGGAAATATGGTAAGATAACTTGGCTGCAGAATATGTTTGCCAGAACATAAACTAACAGGTTAAAAATCTAGGAGTATTTCTACTTGTTTAATGAAAAAATTCTGATCATGGTTTTCCATATTGATTCTGCTGCAGTGTTCTTATTTTTTTCCAGTAAGAGGTTCTTAGTAATACTAATAGTTCTATGATTTTGTACTTCTCAGATGTGGAAGTATTCAGATGCTGAAGTACAAAATAATTAACTTTAACCCTAACCTGTAATAATCACAGGACTGGAGCTCAGATGATTTGGGGTTTATGTAACTTTATATAATTCTTTAAAATTCCTTTATTCAAATTAACAAATCAGTTTATACTTTTAATACAGTACTGTAGCTATGTAGGCCTAAATTAAAAGCATGGACATCCTATTATGGCACCGTTTTTGGAGTTTCCAACTAGGGTAAGCCATCTTTCCCTCCTTTGTCACCATTATTGACAAGAGCAATAGCCTTGTTTCCTTTGTGTTAGGCTTCAGTGAAAAATCATGTTGGATACTGCTGAAATTCTATGTATATGTTCCAGTAGGAGTGAAAGAAGTAACTTTTGTGTACATATAATTTTCATAATAGGAAACATACATTTGTTCATTATTTCCCTTTATGTGTGAAGGAGAATATACGGATTGAGATCATCATAGATCATGGGGAGGGATCATAGTAAAGCTTCTGAAATCCAGTGGACTGATTTATGTACTGTATTATGTATTATGAAATTGATTCAGCACAACTGACTTCGAAACTTCAGCTACATTTTCTTCGTGTATAGCTTAGCTTAACTCTAGGAAGTCTACTTAAATATCATGTGTTTATTAAGCAACATTAACAGAAAGAAAAGAGACTTAAATTCCACACCATTAGATTACTGTATATCCTTCAGGTATTCCATTCCTCAGAAAGAAAGAAAGAAGGACCAGGGACAGATCTGTTTTTCACAGGGACTGTATTGCGTGGTTAGATCAGTTAGAGATAGGTATTATTCCATTTGTCTTATTGTGATCTGTCCATGGTCCTGAATGACTTTTCTGTGATTACCTTTGTTCTCTGGTCCATTTTTCCTATTTTGGATGGGTCATATACTCTGTTTCTGTGTATGAACTGCTCTTTCCATCAAATATCTCAGACCTTCTCATTCAGGTTATCTTGGTATATCTTTGGCTGCAGTGCCCATCATCTCCAGGCATTGAGTATGCTGGCTGATAGTGATGGATGGTATAGTCAGTTACATATGAAAGACATTAGATTTTATGTCTATGTTTACCTGAATATAATGTAAACTTTGAATTATTAATAATCTTTTTTTCTATAAATGAGATGCATAAAAATGCTCATCCTCTCCAATCAAACCTGATCCTCTTATGCAGTAAAGTATGGCTGAGGCCATCATTTGCTGTAATGACCTCAGATGATAGAAGTAAAAAACTTTTAGGCACCTTAACTAAATTTGGGCCATATTCACCATATTCATGTTATATGCACATCTTCAAGAGAGCATTTTCTTCTGTGAGATGCTGTAGCAGTTTGTCTGGCTTTATAGTTTATGACAGTGCAAAATAGAGTTGGGGTACTTCCCCCATGCAATAATAGTCTATATGTATGCATGAGACACTAAAGGTCTGGCACACACAACTTGAAAATGTTCCTCCTGCTTCTCTGGTGTGAAACAATCCAAGGCGTTGCCATACATAACCATATCTTCCATAACCTGTAAATTCAGCTGTCTCCTAAAACTAAACTAGTTTCTGCTGTTGGGATAAATGAAAAAAAAAAAACAACAGACCTTAATGTCCAATAGTGGAGTCTATTTTCCAGGAAACAAGGACAAGATAGCAAGTTCATGAAGGAGAAAAATGAGCTAGAGAAAGTCAAATTATAAATAAATTGGGGAGGGGGGGAGAAAAAATGTCTGATTGGTAGAAAAGGAGTCAGATTCTTAGAGACCATGTTGGCTATTTTGGAAGTATGTTATTGTAAATAAATGTTTTAAATTGATTTTCCAGTTTAATTGGGACTCAGTGGTTTGAATAGTTTCTCTGCCATACCATAAATCCTCTGTATCGCTTTGGACACCTCAATACTCTCAAAAAACATTCTCTTTTGTTTTATATTTATTACAATCTGTGGTTTGTCCTCTCAATAATTAGCATAACTATATTGCCATCTTTTTTCTATACTTGTACCACATTGATTGTAGAATAGGGATACCTTAGAAGTATCATAACAGATAATTAATTTGCCTTAAATAATTTTGAACATGTACCCTTAAGGGAAAAAGAATACCTTTAGGGGGAAAAAACCTGAGAAGGCAGACTGTCTGGGAAATGCAAGGTAAGAGCTGAATTTTTTCTCCCACTATAGCTATGAAGAAGAGAGGTCCTATTGACCTGATAAGAAATGTTTCTCTGACATGAAGTGTTATTTCTTAAAAGCCACTGTAGATACAAAGTCTGAGTCCTCATAGTTAAAAGACTGTTTAGCCTTTCTGAAAGTGTTCTTGGCTGGCCAATGAATTGAAGATCTTGACCGGGCCTGGTTTGGTTTATAAAACCAAACAGGCATGTCAGAAATATAGGCTGACTTGAAGAAGCAAGGTGGAAGTTTAATTTTGTCAACTATTGCTCTGCCCATCTGACCAATAAATGTCTCCCTAGAGTGACACTAATGCGGGTTACTTTCAAGATGGAACTGAGATCTAAGACACTTTGCTGAGCATTCAGTGTGAGAATATATAGAAGTTGTTAGAAGAGTTGGATCTACCATTGTCAAGGATGAGAAAATATATTTGCTTAGATATCCGATCTAAGCATGAAGCTTTGGTGTTCCTTAGTCTACTAAGGGAATTATATATTTTTAGATTTAAATTTTAGATTCTCTAGTGTGTCCCCTTGCCCCCTGTATTTTAAAAAATGGATGGTCTGAGTCCAGTAAGAGTGCCTTCTTTGGCCAGTTCCTCTGCTGATTAAAGTAATATCCCATCTGGAATTGTAGGTTTACCAGACCTGTAGATGGAAATAGTGGTTATAGCAGTTGATAGTTTCCTGCTAGTTTTTCAAGTCTAGATAGATGGATGGATGGATGGATGGATGGATGGATGGATGGATGGATTGACGGAGGGACAGACACACACACACACACACACACACACACACACACTGTACATACCATAACATCTGAAGTACCTTGCTTTGCATCTTGCTCAGCTGTCCTGTAGTAAGGTGCTTAGAGTGCATTTGTAGAAGTGTAATCTGTCTGTTCTTATACGTATTCGGTTAGGTTATGCGTGCAATGTGTTGTTTCATTGTACATGGTTACTTTTTCCCTCATTAGAACGTTGCATAATTTGAAAGCAGAGAGAGAATTATTCATTCCATGTATCCTGTCACTGGAATAATGAGCCGCCCAGCCAGGATTTTTATATTGCTTGGGTTGTTTTTTGATTGGCTTCAGAATTAACTTCAATCTTTTACTCCATTATTTCTTCTAAAATTGGCTTTATCTGTTTGTTTAAACAAAACAAAAAAGAATAAAACCATAGAAAAGAAATAAAAGAAAAAGGAGAGCAAAACAACAACAATATATATTCTTCTCACATGTGTATATATGCCTATAAAGATTTGCATATAAAGGATTACCATAGTTCACTGTAATCACCCATATGTGATCTATATCTATAAGCAACTCTTTTATAAGTTGCATATAATATCAGGCCTTCAGTTCACTGAGTAACTGAGGCCTCTAATTTATCTTTCCAGTTGTGAAGGACTAATCCCTTAGCAATAGGGATGACGCAGAGAACTCATTTCAGTTGTCCGATCACTTCTGTTGTTGTTCTGTTTTGTTTTGTTAAGATGGGTAGCTGCATTTTTATCGTTTTTCATATATTTCTTTTTCTAGAGGTGTTTTCTTTTTTTTGCATTTTGTATTTTTTGTATTTTTTTGGTAAAACTTGGTAAGATAAAAAATAGATAAAAATAAAATTTGTAAAAATAAAACAACAAAATGAGAAAAAAAGACGTAAGGTGCACTGGTGGTTCAGACAGATGGGGGGCATGATCTTGTTTTAAGTCTGTATTTTAACTGGGAAGGCAGATTTTAAATGTGCTATTATTTCTATTGTATTTTTGTCTGTGGGAGCAACTGAAAAATGTAGTACGTAAAGAAACATTAAACAAATAAGTGAAGAAAACATTCAAAGATAGTTGAAATTAGATCCCATTAAAATCAAGAGAACAAGTTTGTTATCATAACCTGGGCTACTGATTTCAGTAGGAATCAATTCTGGTTCCAGCCCTAGGTACTTCCCGTGACATTTTTTTCCATTTCTTCTCTTTCAGGTTAATATTTGGCACTCTTTATCCGGCCTATTACTCTTACAAAGCTGTAAAATCAAAGGATATTAAAGAATATGTAAGTAGCATTTCTGGGAGTATCCTGTGGCAGCAGCCATAGGATCATTAAGGTAAACCCAGGTTTCTGTTTGTAAAATGCCTTTTAACAATTGTTACTCCACTCTTTAGAAAGAAGGACGAACTTACATGCTTCAGGTGTGATTTTTCTGCATGCTTACAGTGTGCCAAATCATCACTATATCCCCCCCCCCCCATTTTTAATTAGTAATGTCAATTTTTAGCTAATGTGCAGATGATTTAACCCACCTCCCACTTCAGCTAAAAAATCAGGAGAAGTAAGATTGATATTTGGATGATATTTCCTGCTTCTTAAATACACCTCTTGGATAATTAAATTATGCATTCCTCTGGTGATTAATTAAGTGCTTGGCCATTGAAGCACAGATAGCAGATATACAACTATGCCTCGGGCACAGAGTGGGTCACCATTTTATATACAATTGTGCAAATCTCCATCCATATCTGTAGCTGTATCTGTATCTATTTTGTAATAGTATTCCAGTTTTTCTTTACTACAGTGCCTTTCAATCCTCTTGATCAGGTCAGGGTTAATAAAAAGTAGTTGCCTTTTAATATTAATAATATTATTTATGAGCACGTACTTCCCAATTATACTTAACTGCATAGCAAAATGTGTGTTTGTGTGTGCAAATATTGTTGTGTGGTTTTTGCAAATGCAGTGCAAAATGTTTCTGCAACACTCAGAACTGCTAAGTTGTTTGCATATCCTTATTCAGTCTGAGTCATTTCAAAATGACCCTACTTGTCACCATGAAGCCAGAGAAACAGGCGGAAGTAATTTGGGATTTTGTCAAACCTGATAACACCTCTAGTTTTTTATGAAATAAGATTGCTCATAATGAAAAATCTAATTCTGAACAGTATGAACTGCTTATGTTCAATATATTAGAATTTTTTATATATGTGAAAAAGAATTGAAATTGAGAAACCTACAGAATGAAATAAATTTAGTTGCTAATGTAATAAAATATATTATTGTATGAACTTAAAAACTATATTCAGTGCAGTTTGAAAATAGATTCAGAATTACTATTATAACTGCTTTCATGCCATATCAGAATTACTTATGCTACATGATCCTTAAACAAGTCATTAGTTTTTTGAATAGAAAATGTTCCAAATTGTTTTTGTCTCCCACACAAATGTTGGCTGGCAAATTAATAAATAAATAAATTTGGTTCTGCTTTTACTATTGAATATAAATCTGTTACTTGAAGTAGTACTATCTCACCTTGTCTAAAATAGGCCTGGCCTTTTTACTAGGAAGGAAAGAAATAGCACCTATAAGTTAGGAAGTATGAGATAAACATTTAATTATACTTTCTTTCCAGGTGAAATGGATGATGTATTGGATCATATTTGCACTCTTCACAACAGCAGAGACATTCACAGACATTTTTCTTTGCTGGTTGGTATCCTTTGAAATGTTTTCTTCTTCACAAGAAAGCTAAAACAGAGCATACATACACATACATGCACACACTGTAGACATTATTATTAGGCACTCAGTGATACTAGGTAGGTGGCAGGGGCCCAAGAGGGCGTGCGGGAGAGATAAGTGAGTGGGGGGAGTTGAAGTGCCCCTGTGGTTGTAAGTGTGGGCAGGCTGCCAAGCACCCAAATCTTGATCACGTGATCACAGGGGCGCTGCAATGGCTGTAACTTCTGGCACTGGTCGTAAGTCACTTTTTTCAGCAAGTTTGTAACTTCGAACAATTGCTGAACGAATGGTCATAAATTGAGGACTACCTGTATTGCTATCATCTTGAAACAGGCTATGTGCATTTGTGCAAGTTGTCAAGGGACAACCAGGATGGAAACAACCTGTGATAGGAACTTATTCTACTGTATTTAGGAATGAATGTCCAACTCCACATGGCGTTCTGAAATGGAAGGGAGAAGGATAGATTACCTACTATGGTCTTCTTCATCTTACTGGTGGAGGGATTGGACATGAGTTTGTGAGCAAGACTCCTGGCTCTGTTATGCATGAAGATGCACTTAAAGACACTAGCAAAGGCCAAAATGCAAGGGGAAAAACCTTTGGATGCTGACATCATAAAGCAACTACCCACATGAAAAAAGGAGCATTATAGGAATCTCTAAAAGTCTTGTTGAAGAAGAAAAATCATAGCCCCAGAATGCAATATAATCTCTCAAGATTGACAAAAAGCATTGGTAAATCTTCCAGGTTTTCCTATTCATATTTCCAAACAGTTACATTATACCTGTGATTTATATATGTGTGTGGCTTTCCACAAATGCACACATACATACAATTTATAAATTTGCATCCTTGATTAAATTTTAAAAATTTCCAAATTTATTTTAAAAGGACACTGAGGTAAATATATTCTTTTCTTTTTCTGTAGGTTCCCATTTTATTATGAACTCAAAATAGCCTTTGTAGCTTGGTTATTGTCTCCATACACAAAAGGCTCCAGTCTTCTATATAGGAAATTTGTACATCCAACTTTATCTTCAAAAGAAAAGGTCAGTGACATTATTTCTCATAAATTTAGATAAGGTTATGAGGAAGAATGTTTTAAGGCTGTAACACCGTTAACCGGCAGTGAACTTCATCAAACTGAGTGACAGCAACTACTGAATAAGTTATAGGATTGCGCTATTGATTGCACAATATTACTTACACTTTTTGCATTCATTCATTTCAGGAAGAAGAGTTTCATTTCAGTATGTTATCCTTTTTTTTCTTGGTTGACTTTACAAGTCAGTGCTAAAAAAAAACAACCTCCCACTGAGATGATTGTCAACTTAATAAATGGTCTAAACTGTTGGCTCTATAGAAAAGAATTTCAAGGGTTTCAAAGGCAGTTGGAGCAGTCAGTAGAAATCTTGAAGAACAGCTCATATGAGAAATAGATTCGTAATGCAACCTTCTCCAACCTGGTGTCCTTCAGATATATTGGACTACAGCTTCTTTAATTCCTATCCACATGGGAATTATGAAAGTTAAAGTCCAACACATGAAAGACAAGACAATTAAAGGCTCGTGTACCCCTTTGTTCTCTTTCATTCGTTTCAACCCAGCAACCAGCTGGCTGATGGAAGCACATTAACAGAACAATGATAGTCTCCCCCTATTTGTCACCAGCAAATAAAGGTTGCAAAAGTTAGCAACTGCTGATAGACCTAGACCACTGGAATCAAGGTAGGCTCGCCTATTGTGCCAAAGAGTAATCTAGTTGCTTTTGTTTTGGCTTAGTGTATTGTGTGAATCCAGCTAATTAAATTTAGTTATCAGACAATGGTTAAACAAGCAGTGTCTTGGCATGATCTGTATACCCAGTTTCTAATCCTTTTGGAAAGTAATTTAGCTAGCAGCAATCCTACATCATGTTTGGCCTTTGGAATACAATCTGTGGATTGTTCTTCCTCAGCCTGGGCCTTAAGCAAACTCCTGAGGATCTGTATTGGACCCAGGTGCTCCCTAAGAATCTTAACTAGATATGATATTTTTTACTCATTTATGTCAGCCTTACCAGGTGGACCAGACAGGAAACAAAACCAGATAAGCTAATTCTACTTTATTGTAAGGCTATATTAACAGAATCTTGCAAGTCTGAAAGTACAATTCTCCCCCTGTCTCCTTTACACCCTGAGAAATTAGGGAGGGTCTCTTCTGAGCCTCTTGCCCTGCCCACTATCCAGCTGCAGGCTATGCTGTCTCTTATCTGACAGTTCCCTAGGGAGCATTTCTGGGCCCAGTCTCCCAAGGTCTTTCCCACATATCATTACATGTTATCACCCTAATTAGGACCTACACTGTAAGTTTATATCCCTATTTTTCCACCAAAAGGAACACATGAATAGGCAGAGCTGAATACTTCCTCATTTTACTTCTCCAAGTAGATTCTTACATTGTGTTAAGCTGTAAAACACAGTCTCTGAACTACAGTGGTTAGGTTCACGTAACATGTTAAGCCCAAACCAAAAAATTATATTATGACTTAGGTCATGCTGATAGTGGAATGGAAGAAACTTCAACTCCCCAACTTTGCATGTTTCTTTTGCTATAAAGCTCTGACAGCCCCTCTCTGATTAATGTTATATCAGTGAGGAAGATTAGATGATTACATAAACCATACCCTGTTTAAACTGTTTTGACCCAGTCATTGTGGCCTGTTTGAAGACTGGGAACAAAAAAGTATTTAGGGAGGGTATGGAAATATTTTCTCTTTCATAAATGGTAAGCCGAAAGAGAGAGGCTTATTTGAACTCTCTTGAGTTTGATTGTGGATTTTTTTTTCTCTTTTTTGACAGGAAATAGATGATTGCCTAGTCCAAGCAAAAGATCGCAGCTATGATGCCCTGGTGCATTTTGGGAAACGGGGGCTAAATGTTGCAGCCACAGCTGCTGTAATGGCAGCTTCCAAGGTAACCAGTAGGACAATTCAGGGTATGAGAGTTACTTTAATACCACAGTTATCACTGGCTGTGAGAACATTCAAACAATGGCTCATGAGCAATGCTTAGTATCGGAAGCTCTGAAGCCATTTGCCATTAATAGTGGAAGACCATAAATGTCTCAGTAAGCACAAACATATTGTGCAGACACAAGGCCCCAAGAATCACATTCTTTCCAAGGGGACTGACAGCAGAATTTAGCGTTATACTTAGGAGAACTTGTAGCTACTTCCACAGAGAATGCCTAATAACAATATGTACCCACAAATGTAGTGGCCTGAGATACTACCTCAGAGTTCTCAGAACCATTTCATTTTCTTTTTCAGGGCTTTCCATTTCAAGAAAATGTAATTTTCACTTAACCTGTTTATTTTTTGTTGAATTACATTAAAGAAACTCTAAACCGATTTTTTACAAAATGTACCTGAAATGATATACAAAACTGAACAAAATACTTTAGTGCTGAGAATGAGGTTTGTTTAGAGGCTGGAATAATTATTTTATTTATATATATATATATATATATATATATATATATATATATATATATATATAAAAATTTCACAATTTCTGCATCATAATGGAGAATGAACTGATACGACAGTATTCATTTTTTATTTCAGTTGATTTCTTGCATTGATTTAGTAGCTTATAACAATTATATGTCATGTGATCCTGACAATTAAATATTGGACAAAAGGGACATGTTTGCTATACTGTGCTTTCAAAGGGAGAGGAGGTTTAATTGCCTAATAAGTTAGTTGTAGAAACAGCTGTGAGAAAAGTATTAATTGGAATTAGAGGATAAAAAAGATTGGTGTGAAATATAAAACTAAGTTACCACTTAGGATTTTGTTTAAGCTCTTTTTGTTTTCTTATTATTATGAAGATAAGAATATTTCACACGTAGCGAATATGCTATTTAGTGCTTGAAGGCCCTTATATTATAAGGAGAAGTGGTGGAATCTGCAATACATTGTGTTACATAATTACTCCTCATATAGAGAAATTGGCCCTTAATTATCCTACAAAAATCCTATAGCTGAGGTCAGTATACAATATGTAAACATAGCACTCTACAGTGACAATAGCAAGACCTTGTACAGGTGATACAGTATATGGTATACTCAGCTTTTCAGCAACAAGGTTCACCTGTATCTTCACACTTGTAGAACATTCTTAAAGTTTGTTTTATATATTACCACAATGGGATTTCTTTTTTACCTGCTAGATCTCCCAGTTCCTTCATTTTCTCTTGTATTTGGATCTAAAAGACGGGCAGGTAACCTTGTGAAGGTTTCTATTAACTTCTAAACTAATCTACATATTATCTAGCAAGACTAGCATGCTTGCCAATGTGGTCTTTTGTACTAAAACAAGCACTATAGGAGTAAATTGTGGAATATTGATACTATTCTGTTACCTTTGGTCCATTGAACTTTAAGGTCTACTCTGACTTTATCAGTAATAACAAATATAAAAATGCAGGGGTGCCATTCAATATAGCAGTAGTCTACACAGATGTCACTATTACATCTGGTAATATGTCAGTTCACCCTTAGCTATGACAGGATTATTTTAGTCATACAGTGGCTTTCACTTTTGTAGATATTAACTCACAGGGCTTGTGCAGAGCTTCAAAGAAGTTACTTTGGAGTACATGTGGATGCAAATGAGGCACCTCTTTGCAACTCCTTAAAACAGCTATATTTTTTCCCAGGATCATGTCATCCTCCGCAGCTGCCATGCCCTCCCAGGAAAAGATACATCTGGTTTATGGAGTAGTGGGCAGGTGCTATATTTGTGCCTCCCTGCACTCTGAAACATCTTTTTGTCTTGTGCTGCACAGCCCTCTTAACTAGTGACTCAACTAGTGATCAACTGAAAAAATCAGCTGAAACAGTATTTTAGCTACATCACCAAAGACTATTCTATGTAAAGACTATGATCAAAAGCATAGAAACCTAAGCCAGATCTTTTATTCCTGATCTGGTTTTCATACTGCAGTAAGCTAAAATTTATTTAACTAGGGTTTTCTAAAGAAATCACAGCTGTTTAGGCTTGGACAATGCATTAAACCAGTGAGGCCAACCTTTTTGTGGCCAGAGGCATAGTTTTCAGAAGAACTTCAGGCAGTGGGGACTGACAGGATTGCATTGTTCAACCCATTTTGGGGAGCTTTTTAGTGTTCTGGGGAAGTGCTCAATGCAAAATATGTGCATTAGGTGTAGAAGAAGCTAAAAACACTTGTTTCTATATTATTTTTAAGAAGGGGGAAATTACATCACCAAAAATTGCTATTCAGCCATTAAGCATTGGTAGTGTAATCTTGAAAAACTTCAGGGACTACAAAAATGTAGTTTGGAAGTCCATATCTATGCTGTGAGTTGTGCATTTTTTTCACTAACCTATAAACCATGTCTTATAAAACACAATTGGTGAGCTCAAATGACACTAATTATTAAAGCTTAGTCTGTGAATTCAGATGTTATGCTTTTAGATTTTATGTTTTACATACTGTTTGATATTTTTATGTATATGTATCCTTCATATTATTTTTTTAAATAGAATCTAATTTTAAAGATAATCTTCCACTGTAAAAATCAATAATGTTGGTTTCTAAAATATGTGCACTGTATATTTTAAAGAGGGTTTAAAAACTTTTTGATATAGTCATCTTTGTAATGTCTAAAAAGAGGGCATTAGTGCAAAATTTATAAAAGATGATGAAAGACAAGGAATCCAAAATTATATCAAGAAATTATACAGGCTCATATAAATACATTTTGAGATACTTCAGGTTTTCATTTAATTAAATATCTGTAGAATAAGACAAAGTAGATTTCATATAAAATATACTTTTGGTACATTTTTCTGAAAGTTATTTCTAATACAGTATTAACTAACAATTTGGTGTATGGTAAATGTTCAGTAAACTTGCATAGGATTGTCATGTAAGTTGTTAAATATTACTCGGGGAAAAGATAGGTTTTTTCCCCCAAGTAATATTTAACAACTTACATGACAATCCTATGCAAGTTTACTGAAAAGCAAGTCCCACTGCATTCAACCAGGATTATTCCCAGATAAGCATAGGATCAAAACATAAGGATTTCATAGATTATCTAGCATCATTACTTTGAGTATGAATATAGTTGCAAATATTGGGAGCTTCTTATTAAAAACCACATTTTACTAATTCCATCCATAATGTTTTTGTGCATTTGCATATTCTTTGCTCCATAGTTAATTGAGACAGTTTGTGTAGTGAGTTATTTTGAATAAGAAACACAGAATGTAAAAGATACATACATTTTTGTTTCAAGATGTAAAAATGAACAAGAGCAAAGGATAATTTTGAGATTCAAATGTTTAGCCAGACCATGGTTATCCCTCTGTTGGTAACCTGTGGACTGAGCTGCAGTGCATTATGTCCATGGCTGCCATGATGGGAGACGGTTCAAAAGCTTCAGCTAGTACAAAATGAAGTCATTTGCATGACTTTTCACCATAGCCAACTGGTTACAACTTACCTCACTGATTCTTAGTCAACATAACTGCTCCATTTCTTTTCATTGTTTGCTAATTCCAGGTATTATCTTTGGCCACATCCATGCAGCTGCCATGCTCCCTTCCTATCCTGGAGCTGGCAGAAAATAATGCTGTCCTAAAACTTGCTGCCCCCTCCATATGCCCTTACTGTGTACCTGTGTACCTGAAATAGGTCTATGTTGGTATTTGTACAGCTTTAATAGGCATCATTTTATGGGCTGTGATTATGGTTCACTTGATTGAAATTCTATTCCCATCTAACATCATTCACCATATTAGAAGTCTGTGTTATGCTATGCATGCTGTCTTGATCTCCTGACCTGTCAAATAAGTAAGAAAATAAAAGCCTCCTCCAACTGGCAAGCACAATGCTTTGGTTAATCCATGTATTACATTTTTTTCTTTTTTCTATTCCTTACCATCAGTCCATTGAACTTCTAAAAAAAAAAACTCTTGAAACAGTGGGTCAACTGGTTGACTGTTCAACCTAACAATCACTTGATTAGAGCTTTTCTATCTCTTGCCTGACACCTAGTGGTCCTTTGGATTCATGCACCCACTAGACAAGTGTTGAAAAGCTTGATTTTGAAAAAGGAAGTTAACTGTAGGTATTGGTGTAGAACCTACATGCTGTCTTAAGAACATTACAAGTGAGGAGCCAGGGATCTTGAGAGCAGCAGTCACTGGGAAGGGAATTCCCTGCCAAGCAAGCTACAAAGGAAATATAACCTCCTGGGAGTAGCATCTGTAATATCTGAGGTGGTGTTTCAATGCATCAGCAAGTCTGGAGTCCCTGCCCAATTGGCCTGAATCATTTAGCCTTCCTCAGATACTAGATGGGCCATGGGAATACGTCACCTCTGGAAGCCAAGGTTTATCCTTTCAACTGATAAAAAATATGTGCAGTTGTCCTTGGAACTAGCCAATTACTACCTGAAGTTGTGCCCAAGTACAGTCAACATACAGCCTTTTTGTCAGATTTAATGAAGAAAGAAAGAAATGTGTGGACTGAAAACTGCCAGGTTGAGTTTTAACAGCTGAAAACAGCTCTTAGTCGTAATCTTGTCTTATAAGCTCTAGACTTTGAAAAGCTGTTCGTATTAACCACAGATCCTCAGAGCGGGGCACTGGAGCAGTGTTTACACAGAAGTGGATGCAGACCAAGCTCTTCATCCAGTGGCGTTCCTGAGAAACTGTTGGAGAGAGAATCCCATTCTTCAAAGATAAAGTGTTATGCTATTGTATGCACCCTTGAGAAATTACATTGCTATCTGTAGGGATGTCAGTTCAAACTCAAAACTGACTATGAAGCACTGAATGGCTCTGAGAAGCCCAGGACAAGAAGTTTGTGTCCTGCAGTCGCACCCTACAGGAATATGGCTTTAAGAAAGAATACCTTTAAGGGAAGACAAACACAATGGCAGATGTGTTGTTCCGAGATCTCTTTCAGGAGATCAATGATCATAGAGCACTGCAAGAAGTGGATCTAATAATGGAGGGATATTGTCAGTGGAGCCATTTTGGACTAGAATAGTATAGAAATTACCAGTGATAAATATTTCACACAGTCACACACATATACTATGTTACACTAATTGCATGTTCTGTATAGGTTGTGTTAAGAATCAGTTCTTTGCATGTCTGTCTATTTCATGGGTATCCTAGAAGACAGAGCAGTCTTTAGCTAATTTGGATTCCATAATCTTCTTTTAAAAGGGATACATGTGGTGAATGAGTCAGCCAGTTCTCACACCACATCCACTGACAGCGGACACATTTATTTCAATCCACGTTCATTCATCTCAGACAATTAATTTACATCTGTAAAAGTTGCATGCCTTGGGTCATCTACAAAATCAGATTACTCAAACTCTTCCCTTTCTGCTAGAGAAAAATGGTTTGTTTGTTTGTTTGTTTTGAAAACTAAAGCAGAAGTTGGGAATGGAGGCTAAGAAGAGAACCAAGGTATCTGTCATCTCCCAAGCAACCTTCGAATTTAACTGACTGGAATCCTCAGGGGTTGAAGCTCAGAGAGAACTGAGACAGGAAGAAACCTGTTTCAGGAAAAAAAAAAATCCTTGGGAGAATAAGTAAAAACCAGTTAGCTAGAAGAATGTGACCATAAGTTTACATCAGATGTGTTGTCTTCAATTATTACTATCTTTATTGAAACTCAGTCTTTGTATGTGTTTTGTAAATTGGCACCTCTTTACATCAGAGTTACTTCTGTATTAGTAGCTGATCAATAGCATTTTGTGATCTGCTCAGAGTCTTTCAGTATCTTATTTATTTTTCTTTTTTCTTTTTACCTTCAGTATTAAATACTTTTTTGCAAAGTAAAACAATACAGCTCTAAAGAAAAATGAAAGTAAAATAAAAGTGATAAGTAAATAAGATGGAAATGAAAGAAAAAAGAAAGAGAAAAAGAAAAAAAGTTATAAAGGAATGGCTTCTGATCTTCTTTACAGCAATTATAAATGCATTTATATTTTTTCCTCTCTAAGGTTATATCATGGCTCCCTTATTTCCATATTCTACCCTTTCTAATCATCAAACCCATAAATCACAAGTTCATTTTTTTTTCCCCTGTTTTCAGCAAAAAGTCCATAAGGGGCATTTTCTTGTATATTTTTCCATTATAGGTTGTTTTCAAATTCTGTCAGTGTTTAACTCCTTTGCTAAAAAGGAACTTATGCATTTTTCCTTTTTTCCTTTTTAAATAAAATTTAATTCAAGATAATTCTTGTGAGATTGTTTACCTCCACACAAAGAAGGAAGGGAAAGAGAACCAGATTTCGCAAGTTATATGCCTCAACACTGTGGGACCAGGAGTTGGCACTATGGAATTTATTTTAATTTTCATCTCTTTCTTGTTCCTTTTAAATTGCTAGAAAGTAACACGATCTGGGAGCCCTGTCTGTCTCTCATACACTGCAATGGCATGTGGGAATGACCTTGTGAGACAGGGAAGAGCCACAGCCAGGGCAGTTTGGCCTGCAGCAGAAATGTGGGCGTGGCCAATGCCTCAGCAGGGACCCTCCCTAGTTTCTGGGGCTGTAAAGGCAATGGGGAAGAAATGTACTTTCAAACTTGCAAGATTCTGTTAATTTAGCCTTACAATAAAGTAGAATTAGTTCATCTTGGGGTGCTTCCTGTCTGGACTACCTCGCAAGGCTGACATCAGTCTTGCACATCTGAAAGTACATTTGTAGTATATTGGCTTTTCTAAAGTATGGGTTGAAGAAGGAATTAGCTAAATGGAGTCAGTATGATTTCTAGTTTAGAAAAAGCTAGAATTATGCTTTAGATTTAATTATACTTAGAGTAGGCTCACTGAAATGAATAGAAATCAAAATTAATAATGATCAATTTAAATCCAGTTGATTTCCTTATGTTTCTTTTTAAAAAATACTATTAACTCACTGAGTTTTAATGAAAGCTGGTCTTCGAAACACTATACTGGTGATGAAATAAGTTATCTAGAATCGTTTGTATACAGTATGAAAGAACCATTGTGTCT
Organism: Liasis olivaceus; assembly: GCA_030867105.1. Lineage (NCBI taxonomy): Eukaryota > Metazoa > Chordata > Lepidosauria > Squamata > Pythonidae > Liasis > Liasis olivaceus. The sequence continues at coordinate 68,009,778 of CM061351.1, forward strand.
ATATGTCCATTCTACAGCAAGAGATGTATTACTGCTGAAAGACACACTTGTAATATGTATTTTCAGATCACAACCACTATTCAATAGAACAGTGGAAAAAGAAATACTGACAATAGCATATGAAGGCAGAAGATTCCAACAATTAATAAGAAAAATATTTTTTTAATGGAAAAGGGACTGCAAAAAATTGGAGAAAAGTTTCAGATACCTTTTGGATAAAACATTTCCAAGACTATTAAATAGATAATACCAAATTTGGTTATCATCTATGAGCCCAATGTTACACTTTGAAAAATAAAGATTTTTTTTTTTAGTTTTTCTATTATGATATAATACTCCAAAAATATCTTGGGAAACCTGGAGAGTGTTCTTTATATGGAAAGAGAACTATGTATATTGTAATTATGATATGACTAGACTTAAGAAATGTCAACTGTGGACAATACGTTTCTGTAGTTAAAATCTACAACTAAGCCCAAGAATTTATGGGGGCAGAATGATAGTAAGAACCAAGTGTTCTGTGAGTGGATGCTTGAAGGACAGCAATTACTGGGAACATCCAGAGTAAAAATTGAACCTAAGATAATCATTGTTAAATTGGTTCAAGTAGGAGTTACAATGTTAAATATTCAGTACTTCAATCTAATGTAGAAAAAATATTTTTACAAAGTTCACAAAGGCATAATTAAGGCTGCTGGTTCAGAAATGAAGTACTGGACACACTATTGTGCCTTAAGAGAGACCAAAGCAAAGATTAACCCACTATATTAAATGCAGCCACCATTCTATATCCATTTAAATGCGAAAAAGCCATAGTTCAGTAGTGAAGTACACTATTTGTACATCAGTCCCTAGCATCTCCAGAAGGGGTTGAGGAAGATCCCTGTCTGAAATTCTGAAGATCAGTCACCAGTCAATGCGATGTAGACAGTTTGAACTAAATGAACCCATGATCTAATGAGCTTTTTTGATTCCTTCCTCAACTAATTTATGGGTCATAATATATCAGAAGGGAGTAAAGATGCTGTGGCATTTTTATGTATGCACTCCTTATGAATGCCAGCAAGGAACGATGAAATGTCATTTTTGCCCTGAAAGTAGAGTCCAGTCTTTGAATTCTTGGTGGCTGCAGAATGGGGGAGTTGAAATTCTGGAACAGAATGCTTGTTACTCTATCAAGAAAATCATACCGTTCTGACCAGTCTTCTGGGAGTATTCATTCACGTTTATAAATTTCTCAAAATTTCACAATGCAATTTACCCCCCAAAAGGGATTTTAGAAACAGTTGTATATAAGTATATAGATGAATAAAATGTGTGTACATGCTAATATGCAGAAAAACATGACAATTAAAAAATGAACTGTTTTATATTAAGGTTTTATAGAAAATAGAGAGATGGGATATGTCCAATTTGTCACCCATACTAATGGCTTGCTCGGTATACATTCCTTTTTTAAAAAAAATTAGGTGAATATCCTATTATTTTGAAGATGTCCAAATGACTATATATCAAAAAGCCATTCTGTGTCTCTTTATTGATTTTCACAGGGTCAAGGAGCGCTATCAGAGAGGCTCCGGAGTTTTAGCATGCAAGACCTTACCACAATTAGAGGAGAGAGCAGCAGCACTGCAGTTCCACCTTCTCCTGCCCCATCAGTTTCTGCACGGGCAAGTAGCAAGCAGAGTCAGCCCAAAGCTCCCAAAACTGCATCAGACAGTATTGGACGTTCAGGTTAGTGGGAGTTGCCTGCAGACTTAAGTAATAACTTTTCCTTTTATCATCAGTTATTAAAAATGAACGCGAGAACTTAGAAGACAGGATGACATGGAATTCTATACTCTCCAGAAGTCCACATACTTCCAATTTCAAGCACCCTTTAAAAGGACATTTTTAGAAAAAGATTTCTAAAAACCTGGGAGAGGCTCCAGGGCCATTTAAAATGCTACATTACTGAAGTGCCCTCCCAAGGTATAATCAACATCAACCCCAATATATTTTTTCAAATTATTTTCCACCTTCCTTATCAGGAAAGAAAAATCCAGTTAAGGACTTGGTTTTAACTCAGTTACATATATTTTGTCCAAGGGGTTGTTGTTGTTGTTCAATCGTTAAGTCGTGTCTGACTCTTCGTGACCACATGAACCATATCGTGCCAGGCCTTCCCGTCCTTCACTGCCTCCCTGAGTTCGCTCAGTTTCATGCTCATTGCTTCAGTGATGCTATCTAACCATCTCATCCTCTGCCCTCCCCTTCTCCTTTTGCCTTCAATCTTTCCCAGCATCAGGGTCTTTTCCAAAGAGTCCTCTCTTCGCATTAGGTGACCAAAGTATCTGAGCTTGAGCTTCATTATCAATCCTTCCAATGAGCAGTCAGGGTTATTTCCTTTAAGATTGACTGGTTTAACCTCCTACCAGTCCAGGGGACTCTTAAGAGTGTTCTCCAGCACCACAGTTCAAAGGCATCAATTCTTCGGCGCTCAGCCTTCTTTCACAGCCATACATTACTACTGGAAAAACCATAGCTTTGATTATGCAGATCTTTGTCGGCAAGGTGATGTCTCTGCTTTTTAATATGCTGTCTAGGCTTGCCATAGCTTTCCTCCCAAGGAGCAAGCGTCTTTTAATTTCATGGCTGCAGTCTCCGTCTGCGGTGATCTTGGAGCCCAAATAAATGAAGTCTGTTACTGCTTCCATTTCTACCCCTTCTAATAATTTTAATTAAAATTAAATTAATTTTAATTCTAATTTTAATCCCTTCCAAGGGATTAAACTGTTGTAAAAATAATTCCTATACCTATACATTGATTTTTAAAATCCTGACTGGCTTTCTGAATGAAATAGATTGTATGAGTTCCACTCACACCTTAGTCTTACCCTCTCTTTTTTCAGATGTGGAAAGTAAGAACAGGTAGAGTGATGGCATACTTTACTTTTCAAACATACAATCATCAGCCTAAGTTTGAACCTGATTTATAATTTTGAACCCTATCCTTTCAACTTATATTTGAAAAGTATCAAAGAGCCCATAGCTATAAGCAAACACTTAAACCTGAAAAATTATATATACATACATACATACCTGTATATATACATATACATACATGTGCATGCATGTGCATGCGTGTGTGTGTGTATGTGTGTGTGTGTGTATATACATACCCTCAAACTCCCAGGCCTCTGGTAGAGGACCCAAGATTGAGGAAGACACATACCACCCATAGGGGTGAGAGAGGATTGTTTTCATAGAGTGGCTGGATAGCATAGTGGTTAGAACGCCATCCTTTGACACGGAAGACCAGGGTTCGAATGCCTGCTGGTACCTACCCTACCAATAGGGATCCTTGGGCAAAGACTCCCTAATGCTTCATCTGCCTACCTCAAATATGAGAGTGACATGAACTAAGAGGGTCATGCCAGCTCGGATGTTGCCCAGATTTTGGGGAACCAGGTCAATCTGATGATAAGTGGGCTACTGGAACAATCCAACATGGATAAGACAAGAGAACCTGGAATTGATGGAATGCTACTACAACAGTAGACCTAGTAAGAGGGGATACATGAAATGTATGACGGAACTGTGGATGGACAGAAGACCTACATCCACACTAACTGAGAAACGGCTAGTTACCCAGTGCTTCAACATAGTGAAGAGGAAGCTGCTCTCACAACTTGAGTTAGACCAACTACACATTACATCCTGGACTCAAGAAAACCTGGAAGAACAACTGGATGTGCAGGCAAAACCTGAAACTGGAATGTTACTGCCACCCCCTCCATTACAGAGCACAGCAGCTGATATGAGGCATAAGATCATGGTTAAACTAGCTACAGTCAACCCTCAAGACCGATTACCAAGGCTCAGTGGAGAGGTTGGAGAAGTACCATCAGATAGTATGCTAGAAGATGCCAATAGAGCCCGCATGACAATCCCTACTACCACCATAATTCAAACCAATGAACTAGTATACGCTACAGCCACTGTAATCCTGGAGATACTTGGCTACACGATCAAGAAGAACAGCAGTACATAACCACCCCTGGAAAATGAGGTTGGAGGCTAAGATCAAGGCAACTTGGAGAGATGTTAGTTAGCTGGTGGAACTACAGAAAGGTGTGGAGATTAAGGATAAGACTCGGCTGCTGAAAAAATACAAGGGCCTGACTCCATCTGAAGCCCTAGAGACTGCTAAACAAAGGCTCACGGCACTGGCTGCCAGGCTAAGGAGATAAATTAGAGAAGCAGAGGCCAAGAAGATAAATACCCTGTTCTCCAAAGAACCGTCCAAGGTGTACTCCCAACTTTAGTGAAACAACACAGTAACAGCAGAATGACCAACAGCAGAAACTGAACAGTACTGGAAGAACATATGGGAGAAAGAGAAAACACATAACACCAGTGCAAAGTGGCTGCAGGACCTGAAAGCAGACCACAGCAATCTCTCAGAACAAGAACCAGTCACCATCACAGTAGCAGACATCCAACAGCAGGTCAAGAACATGAAGAGCTGGACAGCACCTGGCCTGGACATGATCCACACCTACTAGCTAAAGAAACTAACAGCAGTGCATGAACACCTAGCAGCACAGATGAACCAGCTGCTAGCAGCAGGCTCCCACCCAGATTGGCTAACACAAGGAAGGACAGTTCTGATCATGAAAGACCCCCACAAGGGAACAGCACTGTCCAACTACCGGCCAATAACCTGCCTCCCCACAACATGGAAAATCCTATCAGGCATCATAGCCACCAAGCTATAGGACCACATGGGCCAGTACATGAGCACAGCTCAGAAAGGCATTGGGAACAACACCAGAGGCTCAAAACACCAGTTGGTCATAGATAGAGCAGTTGTCTGAGACTCAAGGTCTAGACAGACCGATCTGAGCACAGCCTGGATTGACTACAGAAAAGCCTATGACTCAGTGCCACACACATGGATCTGTGAATGCCTGGTGCTACACAAAGTCAACAGGACACTAAGGACCTTCCTCAAGAACTCAGCAGGACTGTGGGAGACAACACTGGAAGTCAACTGAAGACAGTTCGCACAAGTGGTCATCAAGTGCAGCATATACCAAGGTGATGCACTGTCCCCACTGCTGTTCTGCATAGGCTTGAACCCCCTCAGCCAGATAATCACAAGGACTGGATACAGATACAGTTCAAGAGTGGAACTATCATCAGCCACCTCCTCTGCATGGATGACATCAAGCTGTATGCTAAGAGTGAACAAGACATCAACTCACTGATCCATCTGACACAGATCTACAGTGAGGACATTGGGATGTCATCTGGACTGGAGAAATGTGGCCAGATGGTAGTAAAGAGAGGGAAAGTAGTTAAGATTGATGGGGTGGAACTACCAGCAGGCCACATAGCAGACATACAGACCAGCTGCAAGTACCTTGGTATCCCACAGTCACACGGGAACCAGAATGAGGAGGCAAGGAAGACGGCAACATCCAAGTACCACCAAAGGATAAGACAGGTCCCGAAGAGCTAGCTCAATGGGAAGAACAAGATCCACACCCTCAACACGTACGCCCTGCCAGTCATCAGATACCCTGCCGGTATAATGAGCTGGCCAACGGAGGACATGGAGGCTGGCGATGTGAAGACCTGGAAACTCCTCACAATGTATGGAGGTTTCCACCCCAGGTCCAACACCCAGAGACTGTACAGCAGCTGGAAAGAGGGCAGGCAGGGTTGGTGAGTGTCAAAGCCACTGCCCTGGACAAAACCCGGAGCATGCAGGAGTACATCAGTAAGATGGCACCCAAAGATAAGCTGCTGAGAGAATGCCTGAGGGAGCAGCAGACATGGGAGGAAGTTCAAGCAGAAGAAGTGCCATGGCAAGACAAGCCCCTGCATGGGATGTACCATCGACAGATAGCTGAGGTGGCTGACATTGCAAAATCCTAGCAGTGGCTAGAAAGGGCTGGACTAAAAGACAGCATTGAGGCACTGATGATAGCAGCACAAGAACAGGCACTAAGTAGAAGCAGGGGTCTGCCACACTAGACAGGACCCAAGGTGCAGATTGTGCAAAGAGGCCTCAGAAACAGTCCAACACATAGTGGCAGGGTGTAAGATGCAAGCAGGAACAGCATATACAACCAAATAGCTGACACTGTGTACAGGAACATCTGCACAGTGTATGGGCTAGACCCTCCCAAGTCCAGATAGGCAATTCCACAGAAGGTTGCAGAGAATAACAGGGCTAAGATCCTGTGGGACTTCCAGATCCAAACAGACAGGCAGGTACTGGCCAATCAACCAGACATCGTGGTAGTAGACAAGGACCAGAAGACAGCAGTGGTGATAGATTTATCAGTGCCAAGTGACAGCAACATCAGGAAGAAGCTGGAGAAGTATGAGAAGCTGGAGAAGTACCAGGGCCTGAAGGAGGAACTAGAGAGTACAGTGGTACCTCAAGTTACGAATTTAATCCGTTCCATGACTCTGATCGCAACTCGAATTGGTCGCAACCTGAAGCAAATTTTCCCATAGGGTTCAATGTAAATACGGTTAATCCGTTCCGCCCTCCGAATTTGGTCACACCGCGAGGCAAATTTCCCCATAAGGTTCAATGTAAATATGGCTAATCCGCCCTCCGAATTTGGTCGCTCCACGAGGCAAATTTCCCCATAAGGTTCAATGTGTCAGCCGGCTAGGAAATTCCCCAGGCGCGCTTTAGTCAGTTTCACCGCTCGAGCCACTAGCGCAGAAAGAGGAAGTGCTAATGAAAGGGCCACCTGGCGCCTCTTCACTCATCTGGAGCAGATGCTTTGTGTTAACTCCAGAGGGCTATGGACAAAGGAAAGAGCCTCGGAATTGAGGAAGAGCAATCAGCGCGTGAGGAAAAGCTCCCTCCCGGCTGTGTGCGCGACAAAAGCCCAACGAAAGCAATGACCACGCCAAGGGCTAACAACAATTAAAGAACAATGGGACTCAGGCTGAACCTGCCATCTGGACAATTAAGGGGGATCATTGGGGCGCTGATAATCCGCAGCCTGTAGATCGCGGGGCGAAACCGTGGGAAGGGGGGAGGTATAAAGGAACCAATGTATTGTACCAAGCCAGTCCTGGCTTTGCTTGTAACTGTTGCGTTATGCTTGAGTAAACCTCTTTTGTGAACTACACGTGTCACGGGAGTTTCTCTTGACGAACGGGGCAAGATCTTACACAATGTAAATACATACGGCTCTGCATTTTCTTTGGAGCCATGCTGACAAGCACACCAAAAACCTTTCAAACACCACAAAACACACCACAAGCCTCACCGAATGTCTCCTTGCTACCGCGATCTCGCCCACAGGAAGCCGCGACCACGTGGCAGCAGGGCAAATGGCCGCGGATCCGGTTCGTAGCTTGAGGCGGAGTTCGCATGTCGAGGTAAATTTTTGCAGCTGGAGCTGGTCGTATCTCGAAATTTTCGTAAGGTGGGGCGTTCGTAACTTGAGGTACCACTGTATATGGAAAGTAAAAGCCAAGCGGTCCCAGTGGTGGTAGGAGCACTCGGGGCTGTGACTCCTAAGCTGGGAGAATGGCTCCAACAGATCCCAGGAACAACATCCGAGCCCTCTGTCCAGAAGAGTGCAGTGCTAGGAACAGCTAAAATAGTGCACAGAACCCTCAAACTCCCAGACCTCTGGTAGAGGACCTGAGATTGAGGAAGACACATGCCACCCATGGGGGTGAGAGGGTTTTTTTCCATACACACACAAATACGTACATACATACATACATACACACACAAATACATACATACATACATACATATATATATATATATATATATATATATGTGGGGGGGTGTATGTATATACACACACACATACATATATATATATATATATATATACATACATACATACATTCACTTCAGACATTACTTTATAGTTTGTGTTTAGGGAAATTTAATTTGAGAAATTCCAGTTGCAAGGTATTGGACAACATGGTAATCCAATTTGATACCCCTTTCTTTAGAAATAAATGGAGCAGAGATGTTACATATATTGAACAAAACTGCATGAAAATATCACATTATATGTTAATCTATTGGAATTCAACTTTGCATGGGATAGGTTTCTGTACCTATAAATCTATTGTTAAGGGCAGTAGCTGCAGAGATACTTAGCAGAGGAAGGTTCTGCAGTTTTTTCTCTTTACCTTGTGTACAAGACCTACTTTTCATGTTTCTGTAACATGTGATCTGTTGGGTAGACTGATACTTTCAGGGCTATCATTTTCTCTCTCAATTCAGTTCTCTTTCTCTTGTGACCTGTGCAGTTCAGGCCGGAGGAGAACACTCCACAGGCTCTTAGCTGTAGATAGACTTAGTGTTTCCTATTATTTTCTTAAATAAAGCTAATTTTTACTTTCATAAAAGTGCTAGACTCAAAAAAGTACTTTTTCCATGCACTATATAAAGCTAACTGTGATCCGACAAAAGCCATCAGCGTTCAAATTTAAAGATAGAATGTAAGAGGAGTACATGGTAAAAAGCATAAATTAATGAACAAAAGGGAAAAAAGAAAGATATTTGTATTTTTATTGATTTATTAAGCAAATTTATAGAGCTGCCCATCTACTAAAGGAGATGGCAAACAGAGGTGGCAAACAGAGGTAAAAACAGACTCAGCTCCCCACCCCTGAGTTCACAGGGGGAAACTGATTGTGGGCTCTGAGAATGAAGTGCAGCTGCTTCTCTCTTTTGCCGGTAACTCCCCAAGATTACGTGAGGCATCCTGCAACCCAGCTGCACTTGTAGAGGTGACTGCCACACACACACACACACACACCCCGATTGGGAAGCTATTGCCCCCTGCTCATGTCCTGTATGCCTGATGTGGAAGGAGCTGTGTCATTTTCCCTGCCCCCTACTTGGTCCACCCCAAGAAGAACACCTCTTGTCCATCGTGGTCAGCGCCAAACTCCTGCAAGATTGGTAGTTGCCAAGGACAGGGTTTGTCAGGGTATTGGTTGTTAAAGTGGTGCACCAATTGCAGTATTCTCCAACTATGGGAGAGTGGATTTCCAGTGGATCAGGTATTCCACCCACTTCCCTCTGCATCTAGAGTCTAGCGTTGCCTCCACCTCGTATTCTTCCTCCCCATTTATCATTATGGGGGGGTGCTGCCTGTGAACACAGAGTGCAGGGGGTGCCTCTTTCACTAGCAAAGTCCAATGGAATACAGGGTGAACCTTCATTGATACTAGCAATTGCAACTTGAATGTCACTGGGTTTATTTGCTTAATCACTCGGAAGGGGGAAATAAATTTTGAGTCCAGTTTCTTGGAAGGCCTCGCAGAAATCAAAAATTTTGTCGAAAGCCATACCGAATTCCCATCTGCAATTCTAGCTCTCTCTTGTTTGTGCATCTGTTGCTTTTTTGTATGTGTCCTTTGCTAGTTCTAGCTGTTCCTTTAAGAGACTTTGAGCACTTGCCTCTCATGCAGGAAATGTGCAGCATGAGGAACGGTGCTTTCTTGCCTGGTTGTTGGCAAGACCCAGGGTGGAATCCGTAAGTTGCCTGGGACAGGGACATACCAATAAAGGAGTGTGCTGCATTGTTGTAAGCAAATTCAGCAAGAGGTATGAGGTCAGTCCAGTTGTCTGGCTGATTTGAAATATTGCATCTTAAATATTGCGGCAACAGTTGGTTAACCTTCTCAGACTCTCCATTGGAGGCCAGATAATGTGAGGAAGACAAACAAATTTTAATATTTAACTAGTCAATCCGGGATGCGGTAGGTCATCGTTTCAGAGATATTTCCTTGCCTAAATAGAGAAACAGAATGACCAAGGGCAGAAAAGCAGTGGAAATGTGAGCGGCTTACGACTTGCTGCCAGCTTCCCCATTGACTTTGTTTGTGGGAAGCTGGCAGGGAGCATCAGAAATCTATCTTCCTTCCTTCCTTCCTTCCTTCCTTCCTTCCTTCCTTCCTTCCTTCCTTCCTTCCTTCCTTCCTTCCTTCCTTCCTTCCTTCCCCCCCTCCCACCCACCCACCCACCCACCTACCTACTTACCTACCTATAATACAGGGTTGTGCTATTTTTCCTCCCCTTATGACCCTCAGGAGAGCCCCAGTGAAGCTGCCACCACCGCCACCGCCGCCGCCTCCTCCTCCTCAGCTGACTTGCAGAACTACCTGCCACTTTGCTGAGGGGAGGTGAAACAAAGGGAGCTGTGGATCATGAGGAAAACTGCACTCCTGCTCTCTATTCCGGTGTGTCCCCAAGGGCCCCCTCCCTCAAGGGAGGAACAGGGCTCACCCTTTGACCAACAGCACCTCCCCCCGCCAGCCCTACCTTGCCAGCAGGCATCCAGATCACTCCCTCATCCTTCCCTCAACGCCCACAGCCATTAAGAGATTTCAAATTTCTGCCTCGTTTCCAAAGCAGCCAATTGCCAGTCACCCGTCTGGCCTTGCCATCAGCCGATTGGGTGCAGGGGACAGAGGGAGATGGGAAAGAGGTCAGGGATACACCCATGATGATCATGTGACCAAGGCTGATTGTGGCAGTGCGGCAGCACAACAGTGATGAAGCAGCCACAAAATTCCCAAATTTCAATTCCACGGGAGTAATGGGTCCTGGATTTTAGACACATCTGTAAGTTAGCCTATTTGAGGTATCTTGGTTCAAAAATTGTTGCCCTATGATGCACCATTTCACCCAGTTGAAGATTATAGATATGAGAGTTTTAGTTGTGTATAGATAAGCGCTAGAGGTCCTTCCAAAATTTGGAAGTGAACTGACTTGTCTGAAATCACATGATTGACCAATCTTCTTTATCTAAAGATGTGGTCCAAAAAGAGCTGAGCTGTTTCCTGGGCCATTGGGAGGCCCTTGCAAGGAATAAAATGAGCCAGTTTGGTAAATAAATCCACTACTACCAGTATGCTTGTATATCCCCACACTGGGGGAAGATTGGTGATAAAAACTAGAGAAACAGTGTCCCAGGGCTGTGACAGGGTCTCTCGTGGCTGCAGTAATCCAGCTGGTTTACCAGGAGTTGGTTTTGCTCTACGACAGACATGACGAAAGGAGACATAAACCTTAATGGCTGCGTGGAGGCAAGACCGCCAGAACTCTCTGAGAGTTCTGTGTTGGGTTTTAAATGCCCCTCCCCGTGTCCTGCTGTTTTGTTGTTGTGGCACAGCTGTAGTTCCTCTTCCCTTAGGGGAAGAGGAACATATAAACGTCCATTGTGCAACAGCTGCCCTCCTTCCACTGTGAAAGATACAAAATTACCTTGTTGTGTCCATGGAGGTCATCCATCCGGGCCCCGGCGTATGCATCCTGCTGTTGCTGTGCCCTAATCTGATCTTCTAGATCAACAGTCTATTTCCCTGCTCCCAGCTTTTCAGGTTGGTCTGATTTACAGTGCGACTCAAAGTTGCATCACTGGAGCATCATTGAGGGGGAGGATGACTGTGGCATATCATACTTTGGCTTATGTGAGAGGCCATCTGGAAATTTGTTTTGGGAGCCTGGAATGTAGGAGATGTAAGAATCAAAGTGGGAGAAAAATTGTGCCCACCTGATTTGCCAAGAGGTGAGAGATTGTGTATTCTACAGAACCTCTAAACTCTTATCGTCTGCATGGATTTGTATAAAGTGGGCAGCTCCTTCCAGCAGGTGTCTCCATTGCTGAAAGGTGGTTTTTACCACCAGCAACTCCTTATTGAAAATATCATAGTTCTTCTAGAGTAAAAAGCACACAGATCTGCCCCTTCCTTTTCCACTTGCAGCAGGAGTGCTCCTACTGCCACATCTGAAGCATCTGTCTGCACCACAAAGGGGTGGTGACAGAGGGGCTGAGAAGCAAACAGTTCCTTTAACTCTTGAAATGCCACTTGCTCCTGAGTCGACCAGGAGAATTGCCAACTCTTTCTTAAGAGCTGAGACAACAGTTCAACACAGTCGGCAAAATTAGGGATGAATTTCTGGTAAAAGTTAGCAAAGCCCAGAAAACATTGCACGTCTTTCATATTACGTGTGTGTGTGTGTGTGTGTGTGTGATGATAGAATAGACTGTACCTTTGCTGGATCCATCTGTATGCCTCCTGTTGAGATTCTGTACCCCAAATAGTTTAACTGAGGCAGGCAAATGTACAATTTTCTAGCTTGGCAAAGAGTTATTGTCCTGTAGTTTTTGCAATACATTACATGCAACCATTCTGACATGGTTGACATGCAAGGAGGGATCATTGGAATAAACCAAGATGTCATTTAAGTACACTACCACGTATTTGTCTAAAACATCTGAAAATATTTTGTTCATTAATTTAGAAAAAACAGCTCCACAGTTAACCAGGCTGAAAGCATCCCTGTGTATTTGAACTTGCTGTATCTTATTTTGAAGGCTGTCAAATATTTGTGTCCTTCTTTCAATTCTGATTAGTTGTAAGCACTTCTAAAGTCTAGTTTTGTAAAGATGCATGCCTTCTGTAGTCAGTCTAGTAGATCTGAGATAAGTGGGAGTGGATAATGGTCTCTAATGTCACTCTGTTCAAGTCTTTGTAGTCATGAGCAGTACACATGGGGGCTCTCTCCTTTCCCTCCAGAGTGGCTGCTACCTCTCCTCCTTGTTTTTTGGGCACAAAAAACGGTGCCAATGCTGGTGAGTTGGAAGGGCAAATGAACCCTTTTTTGACATTGACATCCAAATATTCCGGAGGATGGGATATTGTCTCAGCAGATAGTGAAGTCCCCTGGGGATTGGAGGCCATTCCTAAAATTCCTCTCTTTGGAAGAGAGTATGAGACTTGCAAGACTGATATCAGCCTTACTAGATAGACCAGACAGGAAACATGACCAGATGAGTTAATTCTAATTTATTGTAAAGTTACCTTAACAGAATCTTGCAAGCCTGAAAGTACTTCTCTCTCCCGGTCCCCTTTATAGCCCAAAAAACTAGAGAGGATCTCTTCTGAGCCTCTTGCCCCACCCACATTCCTGCTGCGGGCTAAGCTGCCTTTTATCTGACCATTCCCTTGGCTGTATCTCCTTGCCCTGTCTCCCAGGGTCATTCCCACATACCATTACATATATTTACACATCTTTCAAAAGAGACAATAAAAAGCTAAGAAGGGAACAAAAAAATCCTCTCCAGCAGCCAATACCCAGATAAGCAGCGATCAGCACCAGTCAAACATCAAGCAGAAAACAATACCCTAATCAAAAAACTACCAAGGAGAAAACCACACCCCCACCAAAACTAGCAGGGCAAGCACTGTAAATAAATAGGGAGCAAGCCCCACACTCAAATGCACTGATGATGTTACCTAGTTGGGTAATGAAGCGTCTGCAAGTAAACAACCAAGCTAAGAGAGCACCAAGGATTCCACAAATGGAAAAAGCATTTTCTTTTAATATGTGGCTCTTTTTTCAGAATATACATGTTGTTCAGTTTGCCGAATTGTGCAAGGTGAGTGGTGAATTATTCCTCTGAAATCCGTATGTCTTTTATAAGCATTAGTTCCTGTGGCTTAAGTTTGTACCTGTTTCCTAATATTAACAATTGAGCCTTAAATGGATGCTGCATTATGGTGTGTGGTTTAGACAGCTGTCTGTGAGCTACATTACCAGTCTGCAGTGCTAGCTGAGAAATGTTCTTTTTGCATGAGTTTTGAATAACACAAATGGTTAGCTTCTTCAGACATTTAAAATTGAAATGTAGGATTTGCTTTGATGTGATTCTCACTGAGGAGTCCTTGGGGTTCTCTGAGCTTGGTTGTTTTCTTGCAAATGTTTCATTACCCGGCTAGGTAACATCTTCACTAAAGATGTTACCTAGCTGGGTAATGAAACGTTTGCAAGAAAACAACCAAGCTCAGAGAACCCCAAGGACTCCACAGTTCAACCCTGAGCTACACATATTCACCTCTATTGATTCTCACTGAATAAGAAAGGATAACGTTGGTTAACAAGTATAACCTCTGCTAGCACATTTTTCAGAGAGATCTAAAATCAGGACTTGCTAGGCTGTCCCTTGATACTGAGTGAGCCAAAGGCCATTTTCAGTATAGACTAGAGATACACAAATTAATCAAAATCGTGCCCTTTTTGCTATCTGTTTTAGTAAGGCAATATTTTAGTCTAGTGGATTAAAAATATTTGCAGAAGAGATCATAACTGTTTACATCCACAACATAGGGAGCCATTGTTTCTGTCTTCTCCTATATTACTTAACTGTCAATGTAAATTGCCCCCAAATTCAAATAACCTCACTTGTGTTCTCTGATATGCAAATATCAGTGAAGCAGGCTTTTTTTAAAAAACACAAATTCCCTCATGTAATATTAATATTGAATACTTCAAAGCTCTTTGACACAACTTTCAGTAACACATCTTGTCAGACATTTTATTGTTTTGCAGATTTTTGAGGCAGGAAAGATAAATGCTAACGGGACTTAATTTGATATTAGTGCTCACACTCAAAAGCCTTGATGGGAACAGAACATCCATGACCACATTTGCTTCCAATGGACTCTGTACGAACAATGAATCTTTATAGTGGTAAATGATCAATCCATAAAACACTTGGATACATAAAATTGATATTGATTAGCTAGTTAAGTAAACAGATTTGCCAAATTGCTGTGCATTTTATATATTACATAATTTGGCCACACTTAAGGAAATAGAGTCATTTGAATCTGAGAGTAAACGGTTTAAATAGAACTGATCAGAGTGACCAGGATATTTAATTAGGTATAGAATCAGCAGCTCACAGCAAATGTCGGCATAAAATGGACAGTACAACAAGGCATGTTGAGTTTGTATGAATTTTACAACTGTACTTTGAACTATAGAAAACTAGTTAGTTTCTTCTTCGGATTTGTCTAAAGAGCCTCCTGCCTGATCATTGCTATTTCTTTACCAAGAACTATTTATCTAACTATAAAGAATTAGTGCTTGGATTCATTTTTCCTCTTCCCCCCATTTCATTTCTTGCTATTTGAAGACCATAAGGTTGTAAATTTACCAAGAACTGTATCATTTTCTAGAACAGCTTTGTGCTTTATAAATATAAAATAGTTATTACCAATTATTAATTATTAATAATATAATTAATTGCATACACTTTGAGAAAAACATCCTCATAAACCCCCTCCTGATACTGGGGATGTGAACTGGCTTTGACTGATGGGCTCCTGATAGTGTAACAAATAGTTCAAAGAAAAGTTTGACCCATTGTACAACTGTATTGAAAAAGACAAATTCCATACTGGAGATTAAGGAAAAAAAATAAAAAAAGAATTGCTAATAGCACATAATTTATTGATGGAATATTGTATAAATTATGCTAACTGCAGATGAACATTGGTGTTTCAAAGCTGGAAAATGAAGTAAAGGACCATAAGCATGATCTCCTAGAACAGTGTTTTTCAAACTTGGCAACTTTCAATGTGTGGACTTCAACTCCCATGTTGGCTGGGGAATTCTCGGAGTTGAAGTCCACTCATTTTGCCAAGCTTAAAAAACACTGTCCTACAACAACTCTTCTCTGAAGGAAAGTTATACACCTTTTTTTTAATTAAGGAAATGTGTCAAGGAAGGGCAGCACAATAGACGGATATAAATTTATGCACACTGGGGAGAAAGTTTGCTCTCTGTCTCATTACATTAGATTTTGTATTCAGTGAAAATGAATAGTGGGAGATTTAGGATATATTGCTTTTTCCACACAGTGCATGAACTCTGGAATTTCCTATTAGCAATAGTCACCAAGTTGGATTACTTTAAAGGGAAATTAGATAAATTTGGGGAGAATACACTGTCAGTGACCAATGAAAAGTCTCCCTTAAGTTGAGGTTGGTTCCTGAAGTTGGTTCATGAGGTATCTCCATATGGTTTTCTTGGCAACTATACAGCAGGAATTAGTGTTGCTTTTTTCCAGAAAATCTTTTCAGTTTCCCAACAGTTCCGGTATTCCCTGATGATCTCCTGTTCTGACTTGACCCCACTTAGTTTATCAGGTCAGACAACGTTAGCCAGCTGCTGCCATTGCTGAAATAGCACATTGAGGATCTGATATTAAGGAAAGATGATTTTGGACAGCAGTGGGGAACTCTTGACTGGCCTACAGGCTAAATTGGGCCAGCCAATGGAACCCAGAATAACATCCTACGAATCCCCCTCCCAAGACCTCTTTTTGTATTTCCAGTGAGCTAGCACTTTAATCGGTTAGCTCTTTCTTTGCCTTTCCCAGATGAGAATAATGAGGGGGCAATGATGTCAGCCCCAAACTGAACATGATCAAAGTGAGATGAACCCATCTGGATGTCACTGGTTCCTGGGATCTCCAATGAAGGAAGAGTATCCCCTTTTAATCGCTGTGTGAAACTAAACATCCAAAGTTATTCTAGGCAACAGCTATCTTTTAGCTGACATTCAAGACTGGAAGAATTACTCAGTGAGGAAAAAGATGAAACCTCTCTGGTTGTAAAATATACTAATGCTGGTGCTTCACCATATACTAATACAGCTGTCTCCTATTTGGTCCCTTCTCCACGTGCATGGGAGAACAACCCCAGCCAGCTGGGTCAATGCCTGGGGAGCAGAGTACCAAACTGGAAGAAATGTTATAATGGATAACCCCACCTGGCTGTTAGATGAATAGGGGCACATATTTTGAGTCGTATGTGAGACAGATATGCGTGAGTGTATTTGTGTATTCACCTGTCTGAAAGTTTAGTTCCTTGAATTTGTTTCTTCTATAATAATACATTTTGTCATATATACGCATACATGCATATATTGCAAAATAATACATTTATTCTATTTTTATAATAAATATAATTTGCTGTATAATTTGCTTGAAGTTATGCATTTTATAAAATGGTTATGTTAGTTCATTTCATGGGGTATTCTGCTTTGCATGGTGTTCAAATTCCATTGCTTACATCTCTTGCTGTTTTGTTTGGCTTGGTTTTTTTTTTAATGACTTTCTTTGTAAAAGTTTCAAGTTTCGTGCCATGAAGTCATTGATTGTCCTTTGGAATAAAAGCTTCTAGGCTCCATGTTTGTCAGCAGTAAAAAGAGCAAGACATATCATTTTAGTCCAGTATGGAAAGGGACAGGAAATTAGGGAAGGGTACTTTAATTATCAGAGTAGATGCCTGAAGCCTTGAGATTTAAGGCTTCCATTTTGCTCTTCAACCTCCCCCAGGAGAAGATCAGCCCAGTTTGGTGTGGTTGGGTTTTGTAAGGAGTGCAGTGAGTCGTAAGTCTCTGTGAGACTTTTATCCTTAGCCCCCTATGTAGACACCAGGTCCTATAATATGGGGGCCCTGAGGGCCACAAATGAGTTGTGGGCTGTCCACTCCTGGTTTAAAGGTAGAGATAGAGGACTTGCAGCCCTCCAAATGTTTTTGAATTATAGCTCTTAGCATCCCTCACCATCAGTCACTCTACTTTAGGTGCTTGGAGATTTGCAGTAACATCTGGAGGGGCACAGATTCCTCATCCCCGGTTTACAAGTTATCTTGTGCTGTGGAATCAACTGAAAAGGGAAAAGAATATTCCCTTTTTTAGAATTTACAACAAATCTATTATCTTTTATGTTTGTAATGCATTGAATTTACAACAAATCTATTATCTTTTATGTTTGTAATGCATTGAATAACATGTATTGTTATTCATACCTTTATATTTGGGGACTTTGGGAAGATTGTAGGTAGCAAAGCAAATGAGAACCCGTTTGGTCTAGTGGTTGAGGCTCCAGGCTAGAAACCAGAACTAGACTGAGTTCTAGTTCTGCCTTAGGCATGAAAGCCAGCTGGGCAACTTTGGGCCAGTCACTCTCTCTCAGTCCCCGACATCAGGCTCGGATGACAAGCTGGTTGGTCAATTCCTGTTGCAACCAATGGATCAACATTCGGTTGATCTGGGGGGGCGGAAAAGTGGACATGCGGGAAAAACACTAGGAAGAAAAAAAAACAGGTAGGAAAGCAAACATGAATATATTGTTATCTTACGTTTTCTTTTGCTTTAACATTTCAGCATTTGCTTGTTTTGTCTGATAAAGACAAATTAAACTATGTGTCTCTGTATTTGTATTTGTTATCAACAGAATATTTAGGGTGGTTTTAATTTTGTTTTTGGCTTACAATTTAGAATTATTTTTAAGTAATGCTTTTGTACATCCTTATGATTCTTGCACTGAATATTTAGGTGTTTCCTAAACCTTCCGCATTTTATATTATTTAAAATTATATGACTTATTTAAGATAATTATCACACTACGTATTTTTGGTAGCTGTATTAATAAACTGAATTTAATGTTTAAATAGTTTAGTCACTATTGAAACACTAATGAATTTCTGAAAAACATTTTTGAGCCAAGGCTATATATCTTGCCAAATGCTTTCTTGTTTATTGTTGTTTTTTTCTTTCCTTCCCTATGTACGTATTTTGGGACTCTGATGTAAGTGCTACTGATTGCACGAGTAACTTCCACATAGGAATGAATAGCATTGTATAACTAAGAAATGCTTACTCTTAACTGTTTAATAATATATAGGATGCATGTTTCTGTGCTGGTATATACAGGAATGCTAGCCAAATTGTTGGTTTTTCAGATTTTTTAAAAAATAACAATTGAACCTCCTTACTCCCTTCACTTAGATACTGTATGCAACTGTTGTGTGTGGTGTAAACAACTTTTGTTGTCTTGTTTGATTAGCAACAGAACGACTATAGATACATAACTTGTTTAGTTTTTCTTCTGATCAGGATGTCTATAATGCTGTTTCTATAAGGCACGCACTAAAAGATTCACAACATCTAATGCATATTATTGACTTACTGAAATGTCCCAAATCTGCCTAGATGTATTGTAATTCTAACTAAATAACAAAACATATGAGACTTTTTACTTGGCTTTGCTTTGCATAGCTACAAAGACAGCAGTGTTCTTTATAATATTTTGTAAGTTGTTCATAGTTCTTTATAACTTTGCTTTATCATGAGTTTATGTTGCAAGGTGACATAAAACAAGATACTTGCTTTAATCAGTACAGATGACATTATGTTCCTGGAATTGTGTTCCAGTGTGTTCCTGGGGAAGTGTACAAATAGTGAGGGAAGAGTGGTGGTCCTTTGGGCCTGCAGGCTTTCTCCAGCCTTGTGCCTTCAACCAACGTAGTTGACTTGGGTAGGAACCCAATAAGATCTGTGGCAGAGGAAGGGAGGGAGGGAGGAGCCAATGCTGCTACAAATCGTCTGGAAATGGTTCATGGTTGCAACCCACTTTTTGTTTTTAAATGTGCACACTGCTCCAGAAAAAAAAGACAGGGTAACCTGGAGGGCTAGAGAGGGTAGCAGGGAACATTCTTACCTATTTGCTTTCTGTTAAATGGATATTTTGTGATTGGCAACATTTATTGTGGCAGTCAATCTCTTTGAGTGCCCATGATATTTCATTAAATTTTCAAGTGTGCCAACTGGCCAAAAAAATTGGGGGCTCCTGGTATTCAGTATGAGTTGGAGTTCTTTTTGCTGGAGATTATGGGAGTTGGAGTTTAACATGAAACTGGGGAAAGCTAAATCCTTTTAACAACTAAAACAACTAACAGCTGAAAAAACAGACAGCTTAAACAATTGACAAATCACATTACAGTGATTTGACCCCATTCATATTATTATTAACTTCTGGAGAAAGCATGGCCTGGACAGCAGCTGCTAAAAGCCAGTTTGCTGACCACCTTCTGTGACCTTCCATGTCCTGTTTCTCTTCATTATTTAGATGTTAAATGGCTGCTCTAAGTGGTTGAACTAGAGGGTGAGCTAAAGAATGAAAAGTCACTTGAAGCAAACTCTGAACCAACTGAAGTTGTGTTGTCAGAGGATGAAGGGAATGGCTCATTGGATTGCACATCCAAGACTAAAAGTCCCCCCCAAAAGGACCCAATAATTGAGGTACTTCCATATTGGAAAGAGGCTTTAAAACCACACTTACTTTTAAATACACGTTCCTTTTGTAGGACCTTTGCGGTTTGTTTCTTATCTTTGGGTAATTGCAGTTACATCTCTCCACAGCTAGAATGTTTCTCTTTGGTTATGGAAGTAGCGTGTCCTCATATTTAAATAGGGAAGAGAAAGGTTTAGAAAGTAGGGGTGTGTGTGTGTGTGTATAACGAAACCTGTATAATTGGAAAACTATCATTTTAAGGGGAAAACTGTTATTTCAAATTTAAACTTGCCCATTAAATCATGGAATTATTATTAAGGCTGCTTAAAATTAAAATGAGCAAAGCAATTCAGACATTATGAAAGTACTGCACTTGTCAGCTTCTTTTTGTAAATTCCAGATTTTTAACTCTGACAACCCAGCCTTTTCAATACTTATCTTAAGCTGCAGAGTACAGTGCTACAATAAAATATAATGTTAAACAATAGAAAGCAGTGATGGATAATGTTTTCCCTTTGGTGAGACTGTAATCAGCCTGACATAATGAGTGAAACATAACAAGCTTCTGAGTTCCAGAAGGATGTAGTTGTGGAGGTAGAATAAGTTCCATATGAAGATCCATATAAAAAGACATGTTCCACGGTTTTGACTGTCCCAGATCCATAGCAACAGGCATGTTCATTACATGGCTTACAATTGAATGTGTCCTTTAGCAGAGCAGATGGAAGGAAATTGGTTCAGGCCTTAAAGAATGCTCTCCAATATTTGGGCAGAGGCAAGGTCCAGTTTGGTACCATGGTGTATCATAACTATTAACCATGCTGAATTGTTTCCACTGAAATGTTTCATTGTGTAGTTATAAACTGCCAGCCTATTAAGTCTGAACTATGTGCTTCATCCCAAACTGTTTCAAGCCCAAGTGTCATCACTGAAAGTCCAAATTGGCATTGCAGTGGGAAGAGTGTGGAATAGTGGATAAGGCGCTAGCCTAATCCTGGGGAGACCCAGGTTCAAGTCAGCCATGGGAACTCATGGGGTAAGTTTGGGCCAGTCACCCACTCTCAACCCAACCTATCTCACAGGGTTGCTGCTCTGGGAATAAAAATGAATGTAAGTCACCTTGAACTCCTGGAGAAAAAGTAGGATAGAAATGCATACCAACAAATACACAGCTAAAACATAGAGTAAATTGAAACATTGCAACATTAATGTTGAAGGTTAATATCTTATATGAGCTTTCCCCAACCATATAGAACTGCAACTTCCAATGTCCATGTTGGCTGGAATGGTGGCAGTATAGTCTTGCATTGTATCAGAGCAGAGGATTATGTTTATACCAAGAATAACTTTTGCCCAGCCTATTGTCCTGAAAATCAAGGTTGTTTTAGGATCCATTTTAGAGTTGATTATTCATACTTGTTAAATACTTGCATACGTTGCTTTGTTCTAATTACATGCATGGGAAAATCAATATTTGTGTTATGCTTTTGACAGGCACCGCCTAGGAGCCTTAGACCTCGTTTCAGGAAAAAAAGTACCTCATCATCTACCACTGAAACCATGCGAGTGTGATGAGCCATTTAGCACCAAGATCTACAGATTGCCTCTCTTCTGCCTTAAAAGATCTACATTAATAATTGTTTGTGGGGGGAGGGGAACAGTGGTGAGATGGATGTGTTTGTGATATTGTAGCATTTTAGATATGAACTTTCTTGCTCCCCTTTTCTTATGCTGCCTATACTCTGACCATTTGTGTTGCATTGTAATTTCCACTGGCAGAAGCAATGTTTTTGCTACCCCTTGGATTTCTTTGCAGTATAGCAGTTTTTTCAGCTACAGTAATGGGGCTCTATATTTGTAACCATTAGTTACATCACCTCAGTTTCAGCTCTGTTAATGAACCTGGAAAATGAATTCTTCATCAGTTTTAAAATCATATTTATTTGGGGTTTCATAATAAGTATAATGTGGACTGGCAGGGGCCACAGATTTTTCAGACTGTGAATAACGTAGTAAGTCATTAATTATTTTGACTGTACAAGTAGTGAAAATGTAAGAACAAATCTAAAGTACATGACTATTTCTTCTGTGCACTTCATTTATGGGGTCAGTTACTTATATTCTGTCACTAAATCTGCATAAAAATGGAGTCACTGGAGTTTTAGAAATTTAGAGATGAGAAATATATTTACAGGACTACAGCACTAATGAATCTTTGGTTTGATGACAGAACATTATTAAGACTGATGTCATTATGTTCAGCTAACTATGAAATCAGGTAGACACTGCATTCACATTAATAGAGCTAGAACTGTGCTGTTGAGAAATTCACTGTGTATAAAAAGAAGTTCATACAGTATTATCTTAAATGTTGACCATTTTAATGGGCAATTGTGCAACATGTCTAGGGCATATTTATGGTCATAATAATGAATGCTAGGGTGCAAGTCACAATCAGTTTTGGGTACAAATCAATCCTCTGCCCATATGATTTTAATCCTGTAATTTTCCCAGCTCACACATTAGCATTTAATTTAGAGAAGTTCACAGATTTCAGCAGTAATATAGCTTCTGGTATAGATTACAACAGTATGTATTTAGATGGTACATTTGTAATTATAGAAAAGTTCAAAAAAAGGAAAACATACTAGGATTGGTGTATTTTTGCTTTGGATTGATGTCTCCTGTATGTGTGAAGCATGTGAAATCTTGAAGTTTATACTATAAGCATTTGTGTTTGCCTTTGTAACTATCTTGTTAACTAGAAAAAAGTACTGTAGAACATAAACATGTTGACATTGTGGATAGGTAGATTGTGTATGACAGCACTAATCTAATCTCCTTCAGGTGAGGTACTTAAATGGCTGTATTTCAGGCTCCAGTGTCAACATTATGAAGTGGATATATGAAGTATATCATTTATGGGATTTTTTTCCTAATGTGCTTCAGTATTCGTTTGGAACCTCCTAAAGCTTTTGAAATACAATGATGGGATTTTTTTTTTTTTGCATCAGCAATG
Source organism: Liasis olivaceus (assembly GCA_030867105.1). Taxonomy (NCBI): domain Eukaryota; kingdom Metazoa; phylum Chordata; class Lepidosauria; order Squamata; family Pythonidae; genus Liasis; species Liasis olivaceus. The sequence goes on from CM061351.1 coordinate 68,032,728, forward strand.
CATCAGTAGGATTAGCACTATGTGAAAAAATAATAAACAAACTGTCTCCCATTTATGCCAGATTTGGACCTGTTGCCATTTCAGTCAGTAAATGAAGAATTTAAATGGCAGCTAGAAAATATTAAGTCATAGCACAGGTATCTCAAAATCTTTAATGAGTCAGCTTGCATATTTATTAAGATATATATTCTATAGGCATATTCTGTCTTTCTCATACACATATACCTACTTCATTACTGTATGAAACAATAGCAGACATACAAATATTTATAGTTTTGCCATTGTGTTACATGTAATGGAATATTTTTTTAAAAAGTTTGGTAAATTTATATTCCTTTATGCCAAAAAAAAAATAAGTTCTCATATTCTATGACAATTTATTCTAGTTAAAGCTAATCAATGTCTTTTTGATCAGCTGTTTACTAAAAATATGACTGTTCTGGACTTGTTTTGTAAATGCTGAAGTGAAATTGTTGAAATTGCCTTATTTCTCAAACAAATTCATTGTAAAATTATTTGTATCTAGCAAATGTACTAATTGCAGCTGATCTGTATGTCTTTGTATAGCTCAGTGAGAATCATGAATGGGTACATAAGAATATATTCTGGTGGATTCTTAATCTGCTATATTGTGGAAACAAATTGGTCCTAGCTGCTATCATTAATTATTAGATATATGTAGCAAAACCCATTAGAAAACCCAAGGCACATACTTTCTACCAAATTACTGGGACTATCTATTTTATTTTCAGTAACACACTTCCATATAATAATGATGTGCTTCTTTACTGTAGACATTTAATGAATAGTTGTTTCAGTTCTCTAGGGTTTTTTTTGGACCAATATCGGAAGTCAAATGTGCATCCAAGCCAACCGCAATTTCCACATTAGCCAGCCTGAAATGACTGAATCGTACTGCAGATGTGGAGGCAGCAATGGATCACACCAGGGACATCCTGCTGCAGCAGTTTTAGTACTATAAACTGAACTGAGACTATAGAGAAGATTCCCATACATAAAGGAGCAAGGTTCCTTTGCACTGAGCTTGATTCCAGGGGCCTATGTGGTCATGGCCCTGTAGTTTTCTCAGTGACATAATAGAAGTGGTATGTCTTTGCCTTCATGCCAAACTGTTTTTCCAGCTTCTCAGTCTAGCCACTATCCTGAAATTGCACAGCAATCCCCACCCAAGTAGGGGTCTGACCCTGTTTAGTTTTTTAGCTGCTTAGCAGCTAAGCCTGGTAACTGCTGCCACCAGCTGTAAATGCAACCCTAGCACAGTACTACAATATCTCACACTTACTAAAGTATCCAATCCAGATCCTTTTTCATGAGGAAATAGGCCTATAGTTCACAATAGGGAACTAAAGGGTGGAACACAATGATATCCACCAAGAAGACTGGAAATTATCTTGAAGACTCAGAATAGCCAAAATACTTGGGTTGAAAATTAAGCCAATAACTAACACCTGCTACCTGACCTCATTCCAGCCTCAAATTACTACATTTGGAGTGCATCATGGAACTCAAAATATGTCTCTTAGAAAGGCTGATTGAATGGCTCTACGTGCTAGGCATGTATTTAAAAGCTATGAAATAGCTGTGTTATTGCTTTGGTCTCAAACGCTTTTAGTCTGCCTAATATATGATTACCTCCTTTCATACAGAAAAGCCTTAAGATGGCTGCCGACTCCTTTTTAACCTTCTCTTTTAAAAACTGAATTTGGGCCTTGAAGTGCCTGTAGCATGGACAACAGTCCTGATATATTTAAAAGATTGAACCTATTCAATAACATTCCCATTAATATGCCATGTATGTTTATATGTAGGAGGTCTCTTTGAAAAGATCATAATTTTTTTTGATAATTAATAACTGGGTCATTATCTGTGGCTTAGGTCCTAAAGGTACAATTTCAAGAGTGATATATTTGCCATAGTCTCTCAACCCTGACTGTTGAGACAGAGGGACCAGTGTTCAGTGAGAGAGCACGTGCTTTGCCTGCAGAAGACCCCTTGTTCAAACACTCGTATCTCCAGTTAAAAGATTCAAATCATGCAAAAGACTACCAGAGATCTTGAACTGCTGCTGCAAATCAGAAAACTTAAAAGAGGGCAAGATGGAGAAATAGTTTTACCTGCTCAAAGGCAACTTCCTATGCATTTAAGTAGAATTACTCCACGTTAAGCACAAAAACTGTGCTCCACATTTAAGCCAAAAACTGCAAATGAAGACTAAACAAAAAGAGAATATCTACAGAAGTATGTGGAAAGAGGAAATAAAGTTCTTATTAAAGAAGACATTATTTAACAAAAGAAAACAAATCCTGAATATAGTATTGGATGGTCCTTAGCCATTTGTACATGGTCTACTACTTTCAAGCTGTGCTCTGCAAGACAAATGTATTAAAATGTACAAAAGTGTACTTGTGCCTAAATGCTTCATAAGTAATTTCTCTTTCTTTTTTGTAGTAATATATTTTATACTTAGCACACTAAATGTATTTGGGAAGTTAAACAAATGCCTAATATCTGAGATTAATCTGTGCAACTAAGACCTTTTTTCCCCAGTGATTCACAGCAAATGCATAGAGCACTAAAGAATGCACTGTGTGATCAGACACTACGACAGTATTCCAAAGGTCAATGTTTTGTTATGCTTGATAAACACTGAAAATAAAGTCTTAAACTTTTCTTTTATGAAAGAAATGGCTGTTCTGATCAATGATATTATGCTTAATTGTATGCTTTTTGTGGTGGTCTATTTCTTGTGAATGTCTTATCTCCACAATACCTTTTGTACTGTCACTGAGAATGGCATCTTAAGAGATAGATATTAAAGCATTACTTGGAGAGTCAGTGTGGCATTCTGATTAGTTTCAAACCAGGACCATGGAAAGTTAAGTTCAAGTTTCATATCAGCTTTGAACTTGAGTTAGTGACCTTGTATCAGTTATTCTCTCACTCAAAACTATCCCCATCAGTTTGTTTTTGGAGACGATTACCAAGTATATCCTTCTGAGCTCTAATAAATAATTGAGGAAATAGTGACATTGGTGTGCCTTATTTTTTTTAAATAAGAAAGAGAGCAAGTTAAATTTACCAACAGATTTTTACCTTGACAAATATATCTGTTGTATGTAATATTTATAATAAGAAATGAATATCAAAGGCATAACTCTTTAAATGGTTACATTGTTTTCCACAGAGCAGAATACCCATTTGAATTGTGCATGCTTAGTCAGAAGCAGGAAAACAGCCCAAAGTCATTCATTTGAGATGGGCAGCCACGTGAATCAATTAAATAAATAAGTAAGTCTGAGCAAAGCTGCAGTCCTTATTTATAGAGGCAGGATTTAAAGACAGTCATTAATATTAACCATTCAGACTCACAGCATTTAGATTATGATGCTGACTGTGGTAATTCATATAAACCATATCCATCAGCTTATGCAGATAAAACACACCAATAGATGTTTAATCTGTTTATTGCGCATGTGTAGTTTAATGGTAGCTTCATACATGGTTGCTACAAAAATAAGACAAAATGATTAATTTTTATATTAGCATATAGATACCATAAATGATATGCATTTGACAAGTCACAAGTGAAAGTTTGTACGATCGTGGTATTTCTGATAGGGATCATTGACATACCATGTTCTTCTTTTCCAGAAAGAAGTAGTCATTTTATCAAGCATCTTACTCTGGGTTTTGTTGCAGAATACATGTTCCCGTAAGCGCCTCAGCCGGTTAGGCTTCTTTTTCCACACCTTTTTCTTGTAACCAGCCTATCGCCAAAGAACAAAAGATTTAAGTCTCAAAACACAGGTGTGTGTGTGTGTGTGAGAGAGAGAGAGAGAGAGAGAGAGAGAGATTACCAAATAGGAAGACCTCCATAGAGGCAGGCATATTCTTCATCTTGAACATTTTCTATTTCTTTATAAATAAGAAAAAGGTAACTTATGCACACAAGACATTCCCACATTTAGTGAAGAAAACATTATTACCCTTCTTCTTAGCCACAGGCCACAGTGCAGCCGGAGAAATCGCTTAACCACAGCTTTCACAGTTTTTCTTTTTCCTTTTCGCAAGCTGCAACTGATGAGTGTCCTTACTTGCTGATGAAGGATATTTTGAAGCAGAGGTGCCACTCTGATATTTATGTCAAATCAAGAAAATATAAAACCAATTCACTATAACATAAAATTATTAATTCCTGCTTGTATAGCACAGAAAATGTACATCAACAATTCCATCAGTTTTTCAGAACATCAATCTTGTATTCTCAAATGTCTTTATAAAATTAGCTTTGCCATACAGTATTGAAAAACAATCTAGTCTATGGTGGACAAAACATATACTTGCCTTCCAGAAAAACTGAATTCCCCCCCACCCCCGTTTGCATCTCATTCGTACCACACAGTTGTCTTTGCTTTTTACTGATTCTTACTCTAATTCTCCACAACGGGAATCATCTCTGTGATCGAACTTGACTGCATGCCTCAAATTCTTTTTACAGTGCTTCCTGATGAATGGAATTAATGGCTCTCAGAAATAGAAAGTTCATGCAGGCCTTCCATCGCTATAAAGGGCTAATATGCCTAGAGATTATTATGTTTTATAAGGATATTTATTTTAACCATCTAAATGGAATTCTTGGTATTTTGCCAAGGACAACTATTTTCAATCCTTAAATACAGTATGGAGCAGATAAATAATGAAATATTTAATAGAATATTAGATTTTTTTTTAATTTTGGAGAACAAGAACTACCCCTATAGTTTATTTGTGAGAAATACTGCAGATGGCTTTATCAGACAATGAGTAAATTGATTCACACATTGTACTAGCCATGTTTTGTCTAATTGTGGTTTATGGAATAAGCCACAATTGACTGGATTTGCTTAACATACAAGCTAAAACCAAACGAGACGTTATGACTAAGTATTATTATAAGTCTACTCATGTGGAGTTAAAATAGATATTTTGTAGCTAAACCATAGATAAACCATTATCTCCTGATAAAAATATCTTACAAATCAGACTGGGAAAATAGTGAGAAGGAAAAAAAAGGATTGAACATGTAGGATTGCATATACTTTGACATTATGGAATACCCTCCCCCTTGAGATCTGGCAGGTCCCCATCCTCTTAGCTTTCCCAGAATGTAAAGAGCTTTCCCCCAGGCACTGGGATAGCAAGGTTGAAGCCCAGGGGTTAGGGTGGGGGACTGTTTTATTGTTATACTTTTATTATTGCTGTTAGCTGTCCAGAGTTGTGTTTCAGAAGATGGGCAGCCTTATAAATCTTTTAAATCAATCAATCAATCAATCAATCAATCAATCACAAAGGAAGAAATTAAATCCATATTTATGGAATTTCAAATTTGTTAAATAACACTTACCTATTTGTTATAGAGAAGGAAACCCCAGGTGATGTATTGCCAAAAGGTAGAAGAGGTTTTTTGATACAGCCTGTGGATGTCTGCCTCTGAGTGATGTGAAGTGAAGACAGTCGATAAACAGGGCTTACAGTGCATGAGCCAATGTAGGCTGAAGGGACCAAAGAGCAAAAAGATCGTAAAACCCCTACAAAAATAAAAACCAAAATAGAACATGAGCAACTTGATAACACAACTCAGCACAAGCTGCAGAAACTTCTTCCTGGATTATCACTCACAATGATTGCCCATTTAGGAATTATGAAGTGACATGAAAAAATTATTCTATCTCCATTAAGAATCAGAATGGGATTCAGAGGGGGCAATTATTAATGACAGAGGTGCAGATCTGAATGAAGAGTGGATTTGCAAGAGGGACCAACTAGATATATGGTAGTGATAAAACACACCCAGCCTTCAGGATAGGAATATTTCATTTTGTATTCATCAAGAAGATTGATGGGGAAAATGGTTATTTCCTGTTTAAATAGTCAAATTATGCAGATAGCAATTTCAATATTCATGGGTAGCAAAATCATCCATGGAACAAAAACAAACAAAAAAAAAAACCCCTACAGTACTACCATAGCTGGTTCACATCATGATTTAAAATACACATACAGTTTCAATTTCATAGGATTTTATCAGAATACATGCCATTTGGAACCACCCAGTGACACTAAACAAAAAATTTTGGCTAGTTTAAAAAGCAGTGTTTTAAAGAATTCAGGTTTTCACATTACATTGAGAAATAATTTACTTAATTTTGGCTGGGTTCATATGCCATAAAGCAAACAAACCAAATTATGTCCCAGTACAATGTGTGAAGCCACCTGTAAGTTTATACTTCAACAAAATTGTTTCTTCATACATACATTGCTTCTCATCTGCTTCAGTCATATTAATGGCTTGGGAGTAGACCACACATACAAATCCTTGGATTTCCTCTCTCTCCCTCCATGTTCAATAATTTCATTTTCTCATCTCCCCCTTGCATGCTTTTTTGACCCATAAGCAAAAGATCTATGTGAAGAAGTAAGCAATGCAGTCTGTTTTAAGAGTAGGTCAAATCATTAAGATGTGTAGAATAGCAGTGCTAATAAGATGAATCAATAGTGTTATCTTAATAATATGAAGTAGTCCCGATATGAAGCTGAACTAATAAAACTGTAGCTTGCCAGGAAGTGTGCAAACCAGCAAATCTCCATTCCTCACCGGACCTCAACTTATGAGGTTCATTTTCGCCTCTCTTTCTTTTGCACAAAATACAGTAACTAGGATGCGAAACAACTCGCCGACCACGATTTTGACAACAAGGCTAGTCAGAAATCGTATATGTATACTGCATCTGCGTCACCGTCCAACTACAATCTCTCACTGATACTATTCTCTGTCGCCTGCAGTATGCGCACCAATCACTTCATCTCAGCTATTCTGGCCCGCACGTCCAGTCGTAAAAGGAAAGAGGATACTGCTTCTTGCTTAAAACTACAATTCAAATCCTCGTCTTGCTAGGAAGAGCCCAATTAAGCTACAGCTTTAAATATGGCAAGTTGTACAGAATCCCAAGTTGCACCGTCCGTGTATGGTTACGCAGTTTATAGACGCATCCCAAAGACCTCGCAGCAATAAGCAGTCCTTTTTAGCTCCTCTGCTCGACCCGAACCACTGGACCCAAGAAACCTCCGTCTGGATTCTCGTCTCGCTCACTGACCTGAAAATCGCCGCGCCGCAGCAAATGCAGCCATCTTTCTTCCTGCCCTCCGTTTTGCCCCGTTACGGCAACTGCAGGGAGTCAATTCTAAGCAAAAGCGAAAGCGAATCTAAACAACGTTCTGCATCTCTTCATGCCATTGCTTGTAAAAATCAAGGGGGTGATTCTTGTCACATTATATTGTAAAATAGTCATCCAATGCAATAATATGTATAATATCTAAGACTGAAAATTCATATGATTGTAGGTTTACTGCCTGTTGAGGTAACACATTTTCTCCAGTGCATTTATGACCATGGCTTAGCCTGTCTGCTAATTCTCATAGCAACTCTTACATTCTGCTGTAACTTTATTAAATATAAATATTACAGAACTTTACTCCATCCATTTGTCATGATCCACAAAAGGCTATTTGAAAATAAATTTGTTAATCCATAAGGTGTCATAAGATGGTTGTTTTTTCCTAAAACAGAATGCCAAGGAACTTCTTTTGGGAACTAAACTCACTTGTCAGTTTATCTGACTAGGGCATCATGCTAGTCTCTAATACAATTTTTTTTATTCTGAGTGTGTTGTATGAATGCTGTTAACTGTGGCTTATTCAGTAAATCATAGTTAAGCAAAGCATGGCTTAATAAATGGTGTGAGCAATTATTACCATTTTTTACTGTTTCTATATGACCTTCTCCCTTTCCATTCAAAATTGTTGTGGCTTATCTAGATCTGATGCAACCTTAGTATGCTTTATCTCACTGTCTTCCCAATATGAAATGGAATGAAATCCCGGGCATTTGATTTTTTAAAAAAGTGTTGCTAGACCATTCAGTTATTGGTTCACATGAAATGTTAAACCAAAAGTCTCATTTAATGAGTTCTTATGCCCTGCCATCTTCTCTATGACACAAAGTTCTTAATCCAGGTCAGGCTTATCATATTATATGAACCTAAAATATCAGCCACCTGTACATACATTCATATCCCTCACACAATTCCCTTTTGGGATAAGCAACTTTATGCAGAGTGCAGAAAAGGAGTAAGAAATAGGAATGTAAAGAAATTAAAGGTATGAAATTAAGAAAAAGAGGGAACCACCACTAAATATAGTTTACACCAAGCCATTCACTGTACCTCCCCCATGCCTTTCTATCCTAGCAAACTGTCCTTGCTTCCGCAACAACTATAGAATTGCCTTTCATTCTTTAGATTTCTCAGCTCTCTTTTTTAGGCTGTCCTCAGCTCCACCCAACCACACATGACTTCTCAGTTTTCCCTTTCCTGTTGACCCACTGAACTTTCCTTCACATAGGTGTCTGCACAAGGGACAAGGAGGGGAAATCATGAAAGTACCTCAATGATGCTTGTGCATGATATCTGTGGTCAAGTACAAAAAGCTGGGTTTTGCGTCATAAAATCACAATGCATGTTTTAATCTTTTCACATCATCATTGTTTGTGCTGGACACCCATGTATTTCCTCAAGTATTTTTTTTGTAACTTGATCCTCATTCATTCTTTGTATATAACCAGACCACCTCAATGTACTTTTCAGATCTAGGACACCCTTAGCACTTATTCAATTTATTCTGTCTTTTCTTGTTTTAAATGCACACTTCTTAAATATTCCATTCCCACTGAATTCAGCTTACTTTTGTTTTTTCTGAGATATCCAACTTTCATTTTCATACAACAATGTGGGCAGAAGCATACTCTTATACGCAGGCATTTTCATTTCTTTCAAAAAACATTCATCCCTCACAACTGACCACATTCAACTCACCACCCTTCTACTAACATTCTCACAATTTAAAATTTCTCCATCAGTTTTTCCATCTTTAGTATTCATGCTACAAGGTATATATAATTGTTTGTTAAATTTATCATCTATCTTTAGGAACTCAAGGCAGCATACATAGTGTTCTTTCCTTCTATTTTTTGGCATAACAACCACGTAAGGTAGTTGGGCTAAGAGGATGACCAAACCAGGGTTGCTTAGCGAAATTCTGTGGCTGAGGGTAGGCTAAAATCTGGGTCTCCCTGACCCTAGTCCAGCATCCTAGCCACTACACCATACTCATACTCGTCTATGTATCTATTTGCTCTAATTTTTCATTGTTTATGTATAACTTGCAATCATTCACTCCATTTTCTCTGTCAAAAACAACTACCTTGGTCTTTCAGACATTAATTTTCATATTAATGAAATATTTTCATGTATCTCATTGCATCATTCAATCTAACATTTACTGTAGATCATTCAGGTTCTCATTCAACAAAACAGTATCATTTGCATAAATAATACACATAAATTCCCATCACCAACTGTAATATCATATGTATTCCTTATCTATTTATCCATACAGAGGAGAGTGAGAAGAGACCACCTAGCAGCAATTGCCAAGGAAGCCTCAAGGACTTTCAAATTCTCTGCCTTCAGTTCCTGCTCTGCCACAATGGCTGACTCACAAGTAGCAGCAAAAGAAGAACCAGCACCTGCTCTTCCAACACTCACCTTTGCTTTCTTTCTATGTCACTCTTTACTATGGCTTCTATTGGGATCCCATTTGGACTATCATGAACTCAGCTGCAAAAATTTAGACATGACAGCAAAGAGATACTGAACATTGTACATTTTTTCTGACATCTAGTTGAAGCCCAGATATAGTAGGCCTACCCTGGCAATCAGGTATGTTGAAGGTGTGGGGCAAGCAGTGGCCAGTGAGTGCCCAGTGGGACACCAGGTCTGCCTATATTGTCAAGCATAGAATAAAAGGAGAAAGTCAAAATTATTTAAAATCCTCTCAAGCGATTATGAGCTATCTATATAATTTAATAATTAGAGGAGTGAACACATAACTTTTTGTTGTTTTTTTGTGCTACAGAAAAATTATAGACAGAATATTTCCAGATAGTGAAATAGCTAAAACATAAGCATGCAGATAAATGAAAAAAAACACAAAACCTTATGCAGTGCATTGGAAAAGAGAGAATTAAGTGCTTCCCAAAAAATATTATAACAATGTGATAATTGAAAAAAAAAATTTTTTTTTACTGAGTACAGATGGAAATTCAGACAAAAATGAGTTCTTTACAGTACCTCTCAGTTTTGAAATGCCTCAACTTACAAGTTTCAACTTACCTTCTGGATATGTACATTATAGTAAACCTTACAGCCTGCCCAGACTACCACCTTGATGTGGTAGGAGGATTCCATAGTGACCCTGACAATCATACCAATGGGAGTGGGAACTCTTGGTAAGCAAGTGGGCTTCTGCTCCAAGCAACACAGACTCTGTATCTGAATACAGTAAATACTGGAGTCAGGTTGGCTGCATAGTAGCAAGTACAATCCAGTCAGTACACCGTTAAGTGCAAAGTGTTAAACAGATAATGAATTCCATTTAAATTAGAAATTTAAAATTACTTAAATTTAGAATATTAAGAGATTTGACCTGGATGACATATATGCAGAATATAAGATCACTGTAAGGAATACATTCATTACAACTTAACAAAAGAGAATCTGAGGAGCTATGGGAACATATGTTATAAAAACAAAAACAGAAAATAAAATCCCAGCATTTCAAAGAAGAAAAGATCTAAGTAGCTTTCATTACAGCCAGGAAAAAAGAGATAAGTCTTGGGCAACAAGGAACACAGAATTTCAACATTCAGCTAGAAGGGATAAAAAAAGATATCACAATTATAAATTTTACCCACCAGAAAATAAACAGAAAAATGAAATGTATTTTTTTAAAAGATCAAAGATATCATAGGAAAATCTACAGCTAAGGTAGTAATCATGGGAGATCTAAAAGAGTAATCATGGAAGAGATCTAATAGAAACAAATGAACAAAAAGATCAAGGTGTTATACTGAAAACCTTTACAATGGGGTTATAGAATGACAGAAACATTTATATCCAGGAATCAACTCTGCTGGAAAGAGAAGTCCAAGAGACAAAATAGATCAAATAGAAAAGTACCGGGTTCAGATGCTATACCTATTGAACAATTAAAAATTGCAGAAGAGGCAGTTGATGTGCTAGCAGCTGTGTCAACAAATATGGAACAATAATAATAATAAAAACAGTATTTAGACATATTTGACTTGGGGTTAGAGGAAGATTGTTATCCCAGTGCCAGATACTTATTTAAGGCATAGAATATAGAAAAGGAGCAGGGGAAGAGCAATAACATTTTATGGGGTTCAGACAACATAAATTGAACAAACCATGTCCCTGTCTGAACCATGCAGGCTGGTATACTTTTTATATCTTTAACAGTATTAACTGGTTGACACTGTACTGCTCTTATGTTTTGTGATGTTGAGCTTATCTACTGTATTCATTTTAACTATTTGATTTTTGTTATAACTTCCATGAAAATGTTATGGTGGAATAATAATTATTCCAATATAGCATTGTTTCACGTTTTATTTCTTGCTCCCCTCCCATACAACAGCAGACTTTGCAAGGCTATTGAAATCGACAGGTCATATTTTCATTAGAGCAACAATTTAAATAGTGAAAAATTAAAATTGCATTATTCATATTATTCTTTCTTTAATTTGAAAGAACATGCACACGACATCTTCGTGCAGTTTCTAGGGTTCCCACCCACATAGCAGATCCCAGACATGGCGCCAAATCCGTTCCTTCTCTTCAGGACCAAGAGCGACTCATTCTGAGTTTTTTAGTGCGCGTGGCTGATGACGCTTATAGTCCAATTGGCCGCCATGATAGTCTCTGTAAGAAAGGGGAGGATATTTGCATATTCGCCGTTTGGTCTATTTTGATTGGTAAATACAAGCTCCTCCTTCCTCTCTGACGGGCCCCTGCGCGTTTGCCGCTGCGGGGGAGACAGGCGGCGGCTCGCGACCCTTTCTTAGTTCCTGTGGTCCGTCCTTGGCATCATGTTGCGGGTCTGTCAGCGCGTGGGGAGCACAGCGGCTCAGGTGAGCAACACGAGAGCTGAAGCCTCCGGCGCTGCTCCGTTCCCAGTTGCAGCCTTTCGTCACGGCGCCGACTTCTCGTAACAAATTGGCAGGAGAAACGGGAGAGGCCCCATGGCTCCAGCGTGGCTTAGCCGCGGCCGTGAGGGAAAAACAGTATGTGGGAATTACTCGGTTGCCTGCACGTTGCAGGAAGAGGGCAAGCGGAGAAACGCCGGTGGGATACGGCCAGTTTGCGTGGTGCGCGTTTAAATTAAGCCCACGCTTCCCATCAGGCAGTGCGGGCTGGTGCACTTTTTCCTAGGGAGGCGGCTCTGAACTTCTCTGCTGCTTCGGCTTGCAGTTACTATTTCTGTGACAGGCGTAGTAAGAATGATCAGAGCCTGGAAATGCTTGTGAGAACGCACGGTCAGGCGCCGGCCGGATATTATCACTCTCCGTTGTCTGCTAGGTGGTGGGCAGGGTCACTGGAAGAAGGCTGCTGGGGCTGGTAGGCTCCTTGGGTCACCTCTAATTCGGAGCATGGCCTGTAACTCCGGGAAGCTCTCGGTATTCCCGGACTTCCTCTACTGTATTGTGAGAGGCAGTTGAATAGCATCCAGCCACCATGCCAGTCAGAGGTTTATAGGCACAGTCCTTCCGATAACATAGAAGGACATGACCTTGTTTGAAAAGCAATTTCTTAAAATTACATATTGCTCTCAGTGTTTGCTTTTTAGGAAGAGAGAGAGTGCAGTAAGCTGTATAATCTGGAAGACCTGCTCCTTTATGTAAAGGGTGTGAAACAGGTAGAGGTGATTTGAATGCATCCAGCACATACTTTTGAAGCCACAGTTCGATTTAGCATATTCCACAACCTGCTCCTAGTACTGAAAAAACATCCAATGTGTGAATTTAGTTGCAAAGTAAGCCTTTACGGCATTACTTTATTCCATTCTTTGCTCATTTAGAATATCTTAGAATTCTAATTAGTTGTATCTTTGGAACATGTAATGTTACACCATCTTGCTTTCCCTTTGGAGTTTAATTGTTAGCAATGATACCCTGTTTTTTAGTTCATGAGGGGCAGGTGGGAAATGTCATGATGCACAAGTTGTCATCATGCAAATGATGTAACACATGTCATCACATAATCATGCATGTATGGTCATTTTGGCTGTTATAGATGCTGCTGTTCAGGTTGGCTCACAGTAATCTGTTAAAAATATCAAATATCTAGTACATTTTAGAAAAAGTTATCAGATTGTATTTATCATTTAAGAAGCAACATGAAGAAAGTCTGAAATGAAACCTGAGCTACCTCCTCAAAGTAGATAGCAGTGAGGCCAAATAAAAGACTTTGGACATTATAACAGAAAAAAATCTGGTTTGCATCTAAATCTGTTTATACTATATTTAGTTATTATTTTTAAAGAATGGTATTTGTTAATCATAACCACAATATCATTTATTTCAGCATGTCTACTGTATGTCAACTTTTAAGTCTCTATTATCCACCCACTATATCTATAGTGTTGTGAAATCTCTAACATAAAATTTAGTGCTCGCAGACTGGAATAGGGTGGCCCTTGAGAGAGACTTTTTAGAGCTTGAAGATTTTAAAAATCACCTAAAATTAAGATGGATTCTACACAGTATAGGTGTTATAGGATCTTTATAATATGATACACATCATGCTTCTATATTAACATGGTTTGTGGCTTTCAAATTTTAAAAATCTTGAACATCAGAAATGTACAAAAAACAAAATATCCTGAATCCAATATAAAAAGAATTATTCAGTTAGAAATCTTGCATCACAGGCAGTAAACTCTGATGCATCTGGTCTCTGATTTTTATTTCTTTAACCTCTGAAGCCTTCTCTAACTGTGCTGTTGATATTTGGCAGCATGGTTTCTACCCACTTTGAGGCAGAGAATACTTTAACAACTATAGTTATTATAGCTTAACAGTTTTAAAACTATAGTCAGTGTAGCCATATCCATTTTGCATCATTTTTCTGCCCACTATTGCCCTCAGCCCTCTACTCCCTGAATTTTAATATTGGTTTATTATTCATTATAAGCTCATACCCTTCCATTCTTCAAGCTTAAGAGATATTACTCCCTGTTTCAATTTTTCTACCACAGCTCTGTGAAATAAGTTGGGCTAAGATGTAGTAACTTGTGCATCTGAGCTTCTGTACCTGCTTTATATTAAGTGTGTCAATATTATTTAAGAAGAAAACTGCTTAGAAGAATATTTTCTCTTCTATTTGTTCATGGCTTTTTGTTATTATATACATGTGCTCTTTAAGTGCTTCCCAATTAGTTTTGTGATAAACCATGAGACTTTCAGTTCTAATTTTAGTAACTACAGTTAACTACAGTACTTCTTAACTTATGTTTCATGAAATACCATGTTCTGCAAACAACTTGTAGGTATGCCACATATGTTTGTAAAAATAGTTAAACCTTACATGGCTGGTCATTCTCTACCATTGTTGTGTATGTAGGGCTATGCAGGTCTTTTTTGACATGAATCAACAGGTACCATTGCTGCAATAATCTGAGTAGGGTAATTGATCCTGTAGAAGAGTGGCAAAACAGCTTGAAGCATTTTATTGCTTTGCTGCAATGACAGTTTTTCTGTTACTACATAAAATTCCCCATTTAAAGTCCAAGGCAACACTGGAAACATGGGATAACTATTAAATTGCTTTAGTACTATTTGTTGAGCACTGCACTGCTTCACTGAAGAATTGCTATAGTTGTGTTGTACACCACCCACATTGGATTGAGCAACAGCACACCTTATGGAGGTCACTGAATAGTGTCATCAGGCCCTGCAGGATGAGCATTTCCAGTGCCTGCAGTAGATCGTGGGGGAGGGGGCAGTATGATCTGTCCCACCTCCAGGCTCAAAGCACAAAGCCATGGGGGCTGCAGATGACTATGATTCTTGTGTGACTTGAAGGAGAAGTACTGCTAGCAGCTGAAGTCTCCAGTCTCTTGTTGACTCTCCATTTCCAATCATTTACTCAAGAAAGTGGTAGCAGCAGCAACATTAACAAAGCCAAAGTGATTGATGAATAGCATTCTGTTCTTAACACAAATATTTTAAAACTCTGTTTTACAAAGCTTTATTGCCTTAAAAAAATAAGTCCTTTGTCAGAGAAAAATGGTTATGAAAAATAATTGTGCCTCTTCTTTGATTTTCACATCTTTTGCTAAGCAAATTATTTGTCTGAGCCGATTCCTTTTTTTAATAGTAATTTTATTAAAATTACAATTACAGCAATAAAAACTAATACAAACTAAAAAAAAGAATTAAAAAAATGTGCAGAAAAGAAAATAGAGAAAGAAAAATAGAAAAGAAATAAGAATATAGCCAAGAAAAAGAAAAGAAATATGTGAAGAAATGACTTCCCCCTTCATCACAACAAGTATAAACAATTTTAGTAACTTATCACCTTCTCTTAAAATACAACAAATGATCTCTTCCCCTATCCTATCTCTTATCTATAAATAAATCCATAAAGCCTTGGCATTTCAGTCCTGATGTCAGCAAAAGTCCATTAAGGCCTACCAGAGATAACAATATATCTATTTTAACCTTGATCAAATAAATAATCTTAATATTCCTTCCTTTTACTTCTAACAATCTTGATCTTTAGTCCCTTTAAATAATGTCCTAGAACTTTATTTCTTTTCATTTTTTCTTTGTCCCTTCTCACAAAATTGTTCAAAGCTTTAACAAGCCTCTTATAAATCCAGTACAGGAAAATTACCCAGGTCATTCTCTTGGCTTGTTATTTGTATATCCCTTTTAATTATTAAGACATCAGCAAGTTTCTTTTGAATGCCCAGTAAACATCTTTTTCCATGTCATTTTTGTAGCCTGTCATTTTTAAATCCACTTTCAAATAAGTCTCAGTCTTGTCCTTCCTCTTCCATAACATCTTTTAAACACAGTCTGTCTATACAGGCAGACACTCTTAAAATTAACTTCTGGGTCCATTGTTCAAAAATATCCTTCACTATGTCCATTGTTAAAATATTTTGCTTCATTCTGTATTTGTAAGTTGAGTTTGAGTGTTCTTCTTTAATTGTAATCTATAGTTCCTTCTAGTTCAAATTTCCCTCTAGTTCCTAGAGGGAAACACTAGTTCCCTCTACTGTCAAATTTTTAAAGTCTTATTAATCTTTTTTAAAGAATTCAAAACAAAAGCATTTTCCCACAGGAAGTATTCTTTATAATTAATTCCAAAATCTTATTTCAAATTTATCTGGACCCTTAGACCATTTATAATTTTCTAAAATCAAAGTTTTAATCACCCTTTTGCTATTCACACACACAAAAAATTATATCTATAAACTTTTTTCACTAAGTATTGAAGGAAACTCACCAAGTGCTGTTAAACCTGTCGATCCAAAGGTTCCTAATAGTTGAAAATCAGTTAACAAGCGATTTCTGAAAGTGATTAGAAAAAGAAGTATGCAAACTTAGTGTCCTTTCAAAGGTGCCAGCCACAGTTTGAGCAAGATGGCTATTCCCTTGTCTCCCAGAGCTCTAAACCCAATGGAGACTGCTATCTTGTGGTCTCCTCGCAAGGAGCAGTTGTATGGAGCGCATGTGGGCAATCTCAGGTCCTCTCCTTGTCCAGAGAGGAATTATCGAAGAGCTTCACTCATCAGCTCTTCATTCCACCATGGTCATTGGCTCCACTTTTCACAGAGCCATCTTCAATCCACCATTTCTTCCCCAGAAGTCCTCTGTCTGGGCTGATTCCTTGTTATTTTTATTGTACCTTTTCCTATTTTAATTCAGTTCCTATTTGTTCCCTTCTGATAGTCTTTTCTTTCCTCCAGTAGTATCTTCTGTTTCATTCCTCTATCCTTTTTTCTTGCATTCATAGCCTCCAGAACCCCATACTTCTCTGTCCACACTTTTGCTTAAATGAAATTTGAAAATATATCTTATATTGTATGTCCGATCTCCAAGAACAGCTGATGCAGCTACAGCAGCATCATGGAGGGTTTTTTTCCCCATGCATTTTAGATAGTAAGCTTTTCAGCAGGGTCTATTCTCTTTCATTATAATTACTTATAGTACTTTATATTGAGGCTTTGTAATAGATTTTTTTTCCTAAATGTGTTTAAGTTTGTGGATAGATTTATTTAGCCAATCATCTCACCCAGGTGATTCTAGGTAGCATTCAAAGGTTAAAATCAAAAGGACAATAACAGTTTATAACAAAACACAAATATAACACATGCCAGGGGTTAAAAAAATCCACTTCATGACTAAAACAGAAAGTAAACAACCAATTAACAGTGTTCTCTCAACCTCCCAGTCTGAATGTGTGTGGGAACATCTTTGTCAGCCTTTCTCAACCTTTTGACCCTTGAAATATTTTTCAGGCTTTGGGGAACTCCTGCACATTCAGGCTCAAACATAGGCCAGAAGTTACAAATTTATTATATTTGTTTCATGTGTAGGCCTGTATATGTGCATTAACAGTGTTCCTAAACTAAAAATAAAGAATAAAACTTATCTTTTTAATGTGAAATCTGTGCTTGTTTTTTGCTGCACAAATACTCAATTCTGGGCTAAAGTTGAGATAAGCACACACTGATTTCATCTTCAACTGAAATAAGACGATTTCTGTCTTTGCTTATGGTGCTTGTTAAATTAAAAAAAAACTTGCTCACACATGTAAGAAATTGAAAACTGTAGCAAAATGTTCAATGCCTTCCTATGAATGGCAGGATACTCTTCACAGAAATCCAGAACTTGTCCATGGGCAGATCAGTGAATTTCATCTTGAGTGTACAATAAGACTACAACACACAAAGTTCTTCCTCTTCCTTCAAAGTGAAGTTCTGAAGCTGAGCAGAAGATGCAGGGAAAGGATCCTTTACCCAGTCATACACTTGTGTTGAAAGGGAGGGAAAGTACTGATCAATTTTGTTCTGCAGTATTTCCAGGTGGCTTTCAATCAGATTTGGGACTTTTTGGTATTCTTCCTCACTCTCAAGCCCAAGCAGCAATGGAAATATTTCAATATTTCCTTTTGCAACATGATTTTTCCAAACATTCAATTTTCTTTTAAATCCAAGAGTCTTGTCACTTGAAGCCAAAACGTTTTCTCCAGTACCTTGCAGAGACTTGTTCAGCTGGTTCATGTGATGAAAGATGTCCAGTTTTTCACAGTTTTTAAAATTCTGAGTGAACTGGTCTTTGTTCAATAAAGTTAACCATTTTTGTAGCATCATCCAAAACTTTATTTCACTCCAAGATTTTTTGACACCAACACCTCTCTGTGAAAAAAGCAGTGTGTTGTGACAACATCAGGATTTTCTTTTCTTACAAGAGAAATGAAACCTCATGGAGCCAACCATTAATGGAGCAGCATCAGTACCGATGCCAACACAGTTCCTCCAAGACAGACTTTTTGTTTCCAGATATAAAGACAAATCATTAAATACATCTTGGCCTTTGCACATTTCATGTGCAGAAAAAGTTTTAATTTCACCATCATTTACAAATCTTACAAATGCCATAACATGACATTTATTCTTGGATAGAAGGTATCATCAACTTGGATGGAATAGCTGCTGTTCTTCAGTTTATCACACAAAACATCTTCAGCATCATGTGATGTCATCAATACACTGACTTATTGTACCGTTTGACAGCGGAACCTTTTCAATTTCTTGTACTGCATCTGGTCCTAGCATTTTTTCCCATTATTATTTTACATGCTGACATAATTACTTTCTCACCCAAAGTGTGACTTTCCTTTGCTGTGTAATAAGTTCTGCTACTAAATAACTTGTTTCTTGGACTTTTTTACTGACTGTCATTTTATTAACAAAAGCTTTACTCTGTTTGTTCTGTGATTCCAATAGCCGTTTAAAATAATCAGAACTTTTACTTGTCATATGGCTGTGATTTGTAGTTAAGTGTCTTTTTAATTTTGCTGGAGCCATTGCTGCATTTATAAGTTGTTTGCCACAGATGAGGCACAACGGAATAGGACAAGTTGGATCACCAGTCCATGTAAAATCCATTGATAAATAGCTTTCATTGTAAAGACAGACTTTTTTTTTGAGTCTGTTGATATACCAGTGCAGGGAAATGCCTGAGAAGATTTAAATTCTTCATTATCATCATTAAACTTATCGGTTTTGTCCATTCTAGAATCCTCCTCTCTCTCACACCTCCTCTTCAAAAATTCCCACATTGGACCCTCAGACATGACTAAACATGTACAAAATGTATTTAAAATAACAGGATAAATCACTACTGGAAGACTGCAGGAAAAAGATGCAGGAGGGAGAGACTGACGTCGTAGACTAAGTTGGACAAGTCCCTTAATTTCTTGAAAAATGCACTTCTCCCTCCACTTCAATATATTCTTCCCTTCCTGCATTATAGCATTCACCTGTTATCAATGTTCTCCCCTATCTTGCATCAAAAAGTAAGAATGGATTCAACTAAATAAACATAGTCCTACAGTGCACCACCAGAGAGCTCAGAAAGAGTTTTAACTAAATTTTTGTTCAGTGTCTGCTCATCACTGTGAGAGTGTGTTGCCCAAATTTGAATTAATTTTTTAAATAAATCATAATCTCCCAGGGAACCCCTAGTGACCTCTCACGGAACCTTAGGATTCCACAGAACCCTGGTTGAGAAACCCTGATATATGTCTTTAATGCCTTGTGGAAGGTCAACAGGGTTGCAGTCATCTGGAAATTTGGAGAAATGCTGGAGGAATTATATTCCAAAAGGCAAGTGCAGCAAGAGAGAATAAAACACCCTTCTTCTGCTATGATGCCAGGCTAAACACACAGAGTGAACTGGGTGCTCAGTAATTTGAAATGAGTGAGAACAATCTTGTCATTTTTGCCAGGGCTTACTAGTGCAAACAGGTGAGTTTGATTGAACAAAGAACAGAGTTGACAGTTTCAGTGCCATTGTTTGGATTTATTATATCCATGATGTATCTCACATTGTAGATTTAGGATTATGTGGCATGCTCATATAATTGGCAAATTATTTATTGGATGCATATTTCCCCTTCTGTCCAAAGTAATACTTAGGCAGCTAACAGAAAATGAAATACAAATTCAAAATACAGTTAAAAGCATAACTAAAATAATACAGAAAACAGTAATAATACCCATATTAATTTTAATGAAATATACCTCAATGCCCTTTCTCAAAAGTGGGAGAACGGGGATTTAGTCACATTTCTAGAGGAATGTATTTTATTGTATGAGAACAGCATATGAGAAGCATTTTCCATTTACCCAGTGTGGAATCTTTTCCAAGTGAGGCCCTTTTCAGAAGGCTGCTTTTTGCAGAATTTGATGTCCAGATAAGGCAGATGATTCCTCAGGTAAACAGACTATAAGATGTTTGGTGCTTTATAGATAAAACCAGTACTTTAAATCAGAATTTCCCTAAGTGTGATCAACAGCCTACCTTGTAAAAAAGAAAAAAGGAAAAAAACCCTCTGACCAGAGAGAGAAGGAGTTTTTTTCCGAAGCCTCTGATAAAAACATTGGAAACTAAGGCTTTAAAAAGTTACTTTGCATGTGCATGAGAGCTTGTCTACCATTTTGTATATATATAAAGTAACCCCCGCTCCACCCAAAAGAAAGAAGAGACCCAAACTGCTGGTCACAGGAGCTACTTGTATGTCCTTTTGGTTAAACAAATGATTTTTTTGTTTTTACACTCTCATTTTCATCTTGAATATGGAATAACAGTTGAAAAATGTTACTGGAAACACAGCTAAATTCAGTTAGCTCAAATGATGTGCTGGCTAGTACAGGTGAGAATAGACGATTAAAAACTTACTGGATTGCAGGTATTGCAATGAGTATTTGCAGTTTGGTTTCAGGTAACATAATCATTTGCCACAGGGTAATCCTGTGTAAGTTGTCATGCAGGTCCATCCAATGAGTGCATGAAACTAGCACAACTGAAATACCATTTGAAATGCAAACATCCAGAATATGCATATCAGCCCATAGATTTTTTTTTCCTAACTAAGAAAAAAAAAGCATATTCTTAAAAAAATTAAAAGCATACTTTCTCTGTGTTCTTCAATGACAAGTGTGTTGGCATCATACAATTTGAAGGTTCCAAACTGATAGCTATTCTTTATCTGTATACTTGCTATTTCCTGCATTGAACATTATTACATTCTACGTTTATGGAAGAAAATAAACAAATAGGTATGGCATACTGTTTTTATCCAACAGTTCAATGAGATGTAGAAATAAAGATATGGCTGTTTTCTTTTCCTCCTGGCATAAAGTTTCTCTGTGATACAAAACAACAGAAAAACAAGTTTTTTGTTTTCATTTTTAAAAATAGGTGTTTAAATCTGAAGGTTAAAAAAATGGTCCAAGTTATTTAAATTATATAACCTTGCTTTTAACTGATACTGAAAAATTGAGAACTAGTTTGATCTTTTAATATGGTAGTGTTATAATCATGATAATGTTTGACAGTCTAGATGCTGTATTTTGCACCGTTTGAAGCTTGGGAAAATTAGGATAGCCTAATATAGATTGGGTTATAGTAGTTCAATTGAATGTAAAGACGTTAAAAAAAGGGGTGTAAATTAACAATAATAACTGCCAAAGAGACGTTTCTGAATCTGAGATGGAAATTATTTAGAATACTTGGTATGAAATCTGGAAAGCTTCATATATGTCTTAATCAGATTAAGTTCTTGTTTTCATAGCTACCTCTACCAAGTAAAAAATGTTTCCAGGTCGCAGAAAATAATTCTAAATTATTTCTGGTTTTATGCTACCAAAATGTCATACATAAACTTCATAGAAGTTGAAGTAAAGGTGGGCAGAAGGCAATAAACAACTACTTATTTGCAAGGCTGCTGTAATAGCAAACAGAATTTTAAAGATCGATAAGCACGAGTTACATGAAATGAATTTGAATTGAGTCATTATTCGTAACATGCTGCATTTTTTTTAGAATTGTCTGTGTAGTAAAAGTTCACTCCGTTCTTCACGTCTGTCTCGTGGATATGCTACATCTGGAGAATCTGGGTACGTAGATTCATAATGGGCTTTTTAAATTAGTTCTCACTAGAGGTGATACAGGGAACCTTCCTCTGAGCATCCTGTACAATTGTTGGGAAATTTAGGGTATTCTTTTTCTTGATGAAACAGCACATTGGAGCTTAAAAACACATTTTTGTGTGTCCTCTTTTGTTGAATACAAGAAAAAGAAACAAAATTACAAAACAAATGATATGCATGACTAACTAAAACTAATTGTAATCACCCTTCCAACATTATTATATATCTCTTGGGAAAGCTAGCCTTCACATTTCATATACAATTTGATTTCTAGCTAGATAATGGGATTCCCTACTCTGGGATTTTTTTTTTTGTCTCCTTCACTTTAGATTTCAACACCAGCTGAAGTCTTGATTTTTAATTTTATTGGGTTTTTTTAACATTTTGATAGTACCTCTCGGGAATATCAATTTGAAAATAATGGATGAGATTATGGAGGAGGTGTTAAATTGTCCTTCATTGAAAGTACAGTGGTACCTCGGTTCACGAACTTAATTCGTTCCGTGACTCTGGTCGCAAACCGGATTGGTCATGAACCAAATCAAATTTTCCCATAAGGTTCAATGTAAATACGGTTAATCCGTTCTGACCTCTACGAATTTGGTCGCCAACCGATTTTTGATCGCATCCTGAATCAAATTTCCCTATAAGGTTCAATGTAATTACGGTTAATCCGTTCTGAACCATATGTTTGTTTTTTTTTAAACTGCAAAAATATAACACAAAGTACAGTACGAAGAGAGAGAAAGCTAACCTTGCTCGACGCGACTTCTGGCGTGGAGGACAGGAAGGTGGGTGGGGAGGTGGTTACTGCTTGGAGGGAGAGTCCCCCTCCCTACAGGAAGCCGCGACCACGTGTCACGGGAGGGAAAATGGCCGCGGATCCTGTTCGTAACCCGATGCGGAGTTCGCGAACGGAGGCAAAATTTTGCGACCGGAGCTGTTCGTGAACCGAATTGTTCGTGAACAGAAGCGTTCGTGAACCGAGGTACCACTGTATAACCAGATATTGTATACTAATACATACATACATACATTGTGTGTGTGTAGTGTATGTATATATGTATGTGTGTGTATAATATACAGATATATATACAGATAATATATATACAGAACTTTTATGATAAGGTTATAGCTAGTGATAGAACAAACGTGTGATCCCATAATATTTATTTATATCTTAATAGCATAATTCTGTTCTTGATATTCTGAATTTTCATAAAAGTCTATTTAAAGTTATCTTCAGGTTACTTTGTGGAATATTGTAATTTAATTTAGAAGAAATAAGATTAGAAACTAATAAATTTTTTTGTAATGACATTCTACCAATTTCTTATTTTTCCATTTATTGAATATTTTCACTTAAAGGAAAAATATGCTTTTTAAACATATTAGGGACAGTAATAATATCTTCTTGGAAATATATTTTTCCAAATCTTATCTAATCTCTTGATTTACAGTAATGAAATATGAAAATTGCATTGTTTTTATAGAAGGCAATTTATATTTACTTTCATGCTGATGCCCTTTGAGGAACTTCTGCAAAGGAATGCAAAAGAACTTCTGATAGAAATTTTAGAAGAACCTATTTTAGAAGAACCAGGGAAATGCAAAAGCTCTGTTAGGGGCAACAATTACATTTCTTACTGCTTTTGTAGAACAGCCAATCCTTTCCTGTGACTACTCATAAATTGTATTTGGGGAAACTCCATTCACAGATTGCTTGTTATGTGTATATTAAGTTGAGAAAGAAGGGAAAAAAGCAGTTTTTCCTTGCATTGTACTGGTGTTACAGAGAGCAGCTGCTTTGAGGAATTACTGACAGTTGCTACATTGGTGTCCCTGCTTGCTCCCAAGCTCTTTTTTGCCTTCAAGTCCAGCCTTAGTTATAATTTTTTTTTTTTATCTGCTTAACAGTCATTACTGACCCTGCAGTGACCGCCCCCTAGCGGTTTTCAAGGCAATTGCATCTTTCGAGTTTTGGAATTAGACTTTGCCAGAGCCTAATTCCTAGAGCGTCAGCCCAGCTGGCAGCACAGGAGGCGGGATTTCCGTTGCTTCGCGCCCCTTTTTCGGACGCTGGCAACTGTCCCGTCTCTCTGTGGAGTCGCTGCCAGCATTTTCCTCCCACTGGAGTGAGAGTGCTCATTTATCTACTCACGTACGTTTTCGATCTGCTGAGTTGGCAGAAGCTGCGGGTATAGAAACAAGAGCTCACCTTGTTAACGCGAGGCTGGACTCGAACCGCTGAAGCTGTCAGCCATTTCTGGCCGGCGCTTTCAGCGTCATTAAGCCGCTGCGCCACCGCGTCCCCCTTAGTTATAATACACTGGGTTATATTTTATACATTATTGGGAATTGTGTTTATGTCATGGTTTATAGGAGTTTGACATTTCTCTCATATACATGCAAAGATATATGATGTTGATAATCCCATGTAGACAGTTAAGAATTTTTGCTTGTTAACAAGTTAACCTAGGAAGACATTTGGAGGAGAGTAAAACTTTCTAACACAGATCTGATATTATTCTTTCTGTGTGTGTTTTTTTTAATTACATACATAAAAACATTTGTGTTTATTTTCTTGTTTAAACAGTGTCTCTGCAGGGAAAATAATTGGTGCCAGTGTTTTATTTGTTGGTGGAGGAATAGGTGGAACTATTTTATATGCAAATTATGACCCACGCTTCCGAGAAAATGTAGAGAAGACAATCCCTTATTCCAGCAACTTGTTTGAAATGGTATTGGGTCCTCTTCCTTATAATTCAACACCAAAGAAACCAGTAAGTTTCTCCTTTTGCTGAAGTAGCATATGCTTTGTTTCCCCAATTTTAAATTATGCTTAGGATTTTGAATGCATTATTAATATGTAATTCAAACCCCTAACTATTCAGAATACCATTTTTTTCTAGAATTACCTCAAAAAGATTTTGTGATTTTAAGAATCCCCTTAATGAAGCATTGGTTGAAGGTTTTTCTGGCTTCTGATAATTTTCTTAGCTTGTTAGCTTTTAGCTTGTTTTAACTTTAGGGTTTAGTTTTTGCCCTTGAAAATGAAATTCTTTCCTAGTGAACTTTCTTTGTTTCACAGCTGAGATGAAATTCATGGTAAAGTTATGTCATGAGGTACTGGGAAGGCAAGAGGAAAACTTTTTTTCTGTGAGGTGGGAACGTCTTACCAGTCTCCATGATGGCAAAGCACAAATGGAAAGATTAAAATTACAACCAGAAAACCTACTAACTAATGGAACTAAATGTTTATTTCCACAGATACAGTCAGCTCCATTAAAGATCTCTTCTGTAGCAGAGGTAATGAAAGAATCTAAACAACCAGCTGCCAGATCTCCAAAGAGCAAAACAGATACTCCTTCAGCCACTAGTGAAGAAAAAGAAGGTAACAACAGACTATTGCCATAAAAAACCAGCTGGGCAGGACCATCCTATTTATAAAAGATGTAACATTTTTAGATATTGAAACTAATTGTTATTTTGAAAATCTATTTTTCTTTTGAGAGTATTAACACCTGCCTATTCTTTTATATTCAGTGCTTGCTGATAACTTCTGCTGTCAAAATATTACTTCAAAAAATATTTTATGTATGAAATGGTTAAAAGGTTAAAATTATTATATAGTAAATACAAGAACCAGGAATCTTCAGAAAATTATTTTATTTATTTATATATTTGTGGTCAAAGAAGAAATTAAAAGGAAAAAAGAAGAGAGATATTTGTGGGATTAATTGAATAAATTAAGACAAGGAAAAATAATATATAATAGATTAAATAGATTAAATTAAATAAACTATTTTATATGTATATATAAACAGCAGCAGTAAGAGAATAAATAGCATTGGGTATCTTTTTAGATCCCCAAACATCCAGTCACTCCAGGCCTAAACAAAGTAAACCCATTGTCTTCTCATAGCAGCTACAATAAAAGAAAATTTAGAAATATCAGTGGAGAAACCTGCTAATAAAAAGTGTACAGTCTTGAAACTCAGACTAACCCTTATACTCACCAAGAAAGGGGGTATATCAGAATCAATAGCCAATCTTGATGTAAGGGACAGTACAAGGGAAGGTGAGTTATTGATTCAGCTATTTCTGAGCATATGCAGTTATGATCTCATTGGGAAATATTTTTAAACTGCCCTTCCACAAGTTTGGTGGCAGGGAATTAAATCTCGCTAATTTGAATACTTTTCAGCATGAGGGGGAAGGTTTCTTAAAATAGTTAGGGATAGCAAAAGGATTGAGATATAAATTCTGTCAGTTATAATTTGGAACATTGGATCTGCCAGTTTGTAAATCAAGATCTAAAAGATGTTGCTTTATTTCAGAAATAGCTTGCTCCAAACCAGTTGCTATCGGTAATTGGACTGATAGGCCACAACAGGAAAGATAATTTTCTATGGCTTTTTACAGGAGGAGTTGAATTTTTCTCCAGGAACAAGTTGGTCTAAAGAGTTGCTCCCAAAATGTAATTTCAATCAGTATCTCAGGTGGCAACTTCACATGCAAACAGCTTTTAGAAGGAGCTCCTAGTTTAAAGTTGCAATAAAGCATTAGAGATGAATCAAGAAGCATGGGACATTATATATTACTAAAGACAGAATTGCACACCATGGAGTAAAAATTAGATTACCTTAGCTCTAAAAAGTTTAATTGCCATTGGAAAAAATGTGTTGCCTTTACAACTAACCTATCTGGTTATTACATTTGAATCCTCTACGCACAAGATAAGGCTTTGCCTATTTGTTGCTTCCATATGGAAAAGGAATGAAAGATGATATCTTGATATTTAAAGCACTTGGTTTGTTCTATTAGGATGCCATTTATGATGGCAGTTGGAATATTTAAAAAAAAAGACTGCCTTTGGATTTGAATAATTTGTTGCAAGCTTTTCACAGTGTCAGAAGCTAGCTCCTTCTCTGTCTCAAGTAGAACTTTGGAGGAGGCTCCAGAGTCCTGCTTGAAGCAAAGGAGTGGTAGTAGCAGTGGCATGTAATAATGGATGGATGGGGGTCTTTGTATATGTTTACAGGTCAGTCAATCAGTTCGTTGTGACCATAGGTCGTAGGTACATGACATAGCATAAAGAAGGAATGCAATTAGTAAAAACAGTAAGAAAAAGAAAAAACAACCAAAAAAGCATATAAGAGAATTAAGTTAAGATGGAATCAATACTATCTACGTTTAAAAGAAATCTTGGCAAAGATAATGACCTGACTGTTAACTTTTGGAATCACATCCACAAGAAATAGTTCAGTCATTTAGCATCCAACCCCTTAAGTCTATTTATCATCAATATTTACAGCAGGCTCAGAAGTCGCTCACATAATCTCAGCAACAGGTGAAGCATTATCAGTTCCAGCTCCAGGAATGCAGGAGGAGGAGGAATGCAACAAAAGTCACGTTCATTTTGAAGGAAAGCAAAAACCTCCTGATTTAGGTATTGTCTGTTTATCTGCAAAATTCTGAAACAAAAACAATTATGGAAATTCAGAGCTAGACCCATTATGTGTGGATGCTGTCAAGATACCTGCCATCTCTTTGAGGCAAGAATTCCTCCATTGTTTGACAGATGTCTTGTTTAGTATTTTATTCTGCAACTTGTGTATAACCACTTTTAATATTTTGTTACTTATTGTGCTTACTTCCTTGAGACATTTAGTGATATCGAGAGTTGATAATTATGTCCCATATCTAAGATGCATCAATTGATTTAAGATGATTAATTTTTATGACTCTGTCATTTGACATTGTCATTTGATGAATTCTTCAGAATTTCTTTACAGCAGCTTCTAGCATCTGCTTTTAGTAATCACCCAAAAACAGTTGATTTACATATGCAGGTACAATGTGGGGGGGGGGGAGTCATAAAATTATTGTTAGTTTTGTGTAGGAAGTGACAAAACTGTATTTTGATTATGAAGTTAACATCCCTCTTCAGTTCAAGTCAAGTCAAAGTTTATTTCAGTCAAAGACCAATGTAGAACAAAACAATTAAGTTTTGTTTGTTAACAAAAAGTTAACATCTCTCTTCAGTTCTGTAGTTCCTAGTTCCATTATCACTGTATTCCTTTGCTAGCATCTTTTACATATTTCTACAGAATTAATCTTTGATTTTAAGAACTATTAATGAAAAATACAGGCATGTACTATTTTAGATTCTTAATATATTATTGGGGTGAGGCAACTTGTTTATTGTTGTTCAGTTTAAAACTTGAGTGTGAAAAAATACCTTTCTCAATAAAATAATCCTAGAAGATTTTTTGGAAAGCTTTAGTGGTATAATGCAAAGTTGACAAAGTATAAAATATAAATACTGTTCTTAGAAAGCTTTGTTATTATTCTTTTTTTTAATTTCCAAGAGACTGTCTTTCTTGATAATGCTTGCCTCAACCTCTTTATTTTCTCCTTTAGAACCACTTAACATGAATATATTATAATTTCACTGTACTTAACTGTTTGTGTAACTATTTTTAAATCTCTCTTTAATGAAATCTTATTGAGAAAAAACTTCTTTGTCATAGTACTTAGATGCCATAAGGAAATAGAGATTTAAGAGTTAAATCTTTATGTACTTCTCTCCCTCCTTCCCAGATGGGTACTTTCTTAACTGAATGAATGTGCTTCAATTTCTCTTTGAAATTAGATGATAATAAGAGCATCAGTTTCAATACAGATAACAAAGAATGCTGTTTACTCTTTTATCTAGATAAAGAATTGGTCAATTGAGGATGGTATGTAGGTAGGATCTTACCTTGAAGCAATTTCATTGATTTCTTCTGGCCTTACCAGATTTTAAATCAGAGTCCAGGAGTACGAAAAGGAATACATTTGCAGGTTATGGTAGTGTCCATAAAGGTTATTGTAGTCCACTGCTATTGATTGGTAATAAACCAAAATTTGTGGTTATCAGGATTTTGCTTTTTCTGTTACCAGTTTTTAATATGTTTTCTTGGATGAATATTATGTTTTGTAAGGCTTTCCCCCCAGGTAGCCACAATCCCCAATTTTAAATGATGCCTCTGTGTTTTCAATTTCGGAGTTGAAGGTGCAAGCAGAATTTCATTTTGGCACTAGCTGATCAAATTGCTCCAAGATACTTCAGTTCCCACTACCAAAACACAGGCCCAAATTTTATTTTATGAACCAGAGGAAAATCCATCATCAAGAAGAGCAACTCCTGTCTCTTTCTCTACTCTGGAGTTAAAAGTAGTTGGAAGTTTTCCCATGCTTGTACTGAGTTCTACAGAGCTCAGTGTCAGTACATAGGTTTTGCCGCTGTCTCTGCAGATCCAGGGGAGGGTTAAGGCTTCAGCTTCTCTTCATGCTATTTTCAGGGTGAGCAGAAATGTGAGTCCCTGTTGTTTACACTATAATTTCAAGATTTCTGTCTAACGCATGAGTTAATGCCATCAGAATGACTGAAGGCATAATTCCATAGTTATTAAACTCTTGTTGCTAATTGGTTTATGACCAGGTATTAGGAGGACATCTAATACCTGCAAAATGCACTTCCAGCACACAGGCCATTATTGAAATCTAACAAGGAAATCACTTTCTTACGAATAAGCTTTGCTTAGTCTTGGTTTTCCTTTCAGTGTTGTATTTAAAAACATTTATATTTAGGCAAAGAACACCATCGTGGTGATGCTGTTGTAAAAGAAAGACCACCCGAAGAGGTTGCAGCTCGTCTAGCACAACAAGAGAAAGAAGAACAAGATAGAATTAAGGGTACGTGAGCAGATAGCATAGTTACTTCTACCCAATTCCAAAAACATGGTTTTAATTCCAGTAGTTCTACAAAACCTTAATGGAATTTTTGATTTCACCCATTGAAAAGGTAATTAATTTATGTGGTTCATATTCATTTTATAGCATTTAAAGATATTCTGATTAAAAGTAGATTCATGGGCTATTTTAGTATCCCTTCTGTTTAGTTTAATCCTTATTGCTTCCCATGAGGTTGCAAAGTTGTGCACCAAAATACAATTTAGGGCCATGGGGTCTAAAAAAAGTACCCCATAAATGCAAAGCCGTGATGAGTGAATCTGGAACTTTTAAGTGCTTGCAGATAAGTCAGAATGGACAGACAGTCAACTTTAAACATTTAAATCTGGCTTCTGGTCTTGACTTGTCTAAACATACCTCCAGGTCTGCATTTCATGAAAAATTATAGTCAAATGCCAGATCCTTGTTTGTTTTAATTTGAAGGGAACCATGAAAAAAGATATTAAAACTAAACTGGAAGACTAAGTTAAACTATGTAAGGTGAATGATCTGTAAAATTAATCATAGTTTTTTATCTTTCCCTTCCCAGCACTTGCAGCATCCTTGGAACGTGCTTTGAATAGCACCTCTCGTATCACTTTGCAAGCAATTACTCTCCAGGAAGCTGCTGTCCAGGCAGTCAATCTGCATGCTCAGAAACTGAAAGAAGCTATGGATAATTCTGAGGTGTGCATGTTTTTATTTTTATTATATTTACATTTTTGTAAGTTTTGTTTCTTTATTTTTAATAGCTAAGGAAAGGCTACTAAATATGGCATGCATCTCTATAGACAAAAATGGATGCAGATGGTGAGATGTAACATTATTCAACAGTATACCTAAAGTAATTGGGACCGGGAACTCCATCACTAAGTGACGCAGTTGTAAGGCACAACATCACATGAGTGCGCTGACTTGCAACAGCATTCTGGCAGTTCCAATTGCCATCATTAGGTGAATCCTGCATGGGTCTCAGTGTTCTGCGGTCACGTGATCACCATTTGTGACCTCCTGCCAGCTTCCCCATTGACATTGCTTGTCAGAAGCCAGCAGTGAAGATTGCAATGTTGATCATGTGACTGGGACCCTGCAACTATCATAATTGTGAGCCAGTTGCCAAGCACCCAAATCACGATCACGTGACCTCAGGGATGCTGCAACAGCTGCAACTATGAGGACCCATCATAAGAACCCCTCATTCATGGGTGGCTGAATGAGTGGACATTAAACGAGGACTACCTGTAATACTATTCACTTATTAAACCTGAGATGCTGTTACAGTTTTCTGTTGGAACGCTTGACATTACTGTGGGAAGATTGCAAAAGAGTAAGAGGATGATAGATAAAATGTATTCAGTGGCACTGCAGTAACTGCTCACTGCAATGCAAATTGTGTATCTAAATAAGATTATGTAATTTTCTTGCTTTGGGGGCAGGGGGTGTTTAGAGTAAAATATCACAAACTGCTTCTGGTTGAGAAAATTAACTTGGACCACCCCAGGAAGAATCAGATCAGCGTGGTCTTGGAGTCTCTAGAATGTTCCATTCCTGCAACAGTTGATTTTGTATATACTTAACTGACAGTGTAATGTTCCTATTCAGAAAGGGTGTTTCTCTATTGGAGAGATAAGAAAAGTTAATAACGGCTATGACGCATCACAAACACAACTGATATTCTTCGTACATTTTTGAAAAAGGCATCTAAAAGGAGGGGTAGGAGCATTAGATGGGTATGGGGGGGCATAAAGGTTAGTATGTGGCAGACTATATATCTATCAAATTACAGAGTACTCTAGTATGATGAACTGGAACCTCATTAAGACTAGTTTATGGCACAGGTCATCATTTGATGAATTTTAATTGCTGCTGCACAGAACCTGGCAACATATGTTGTAGCTGGGTTGGTATCTGAAAGCAGCAAGGAGGTGTAGAATTGTCCTTTGTGCCCTGGGTATTTATGCAGTAATGGTGAGATGAAGCTAGTACGAATGTCTCTGTAATACAGGCACTGGAGAAGCACATGCTCTGTTGTTTCTGTGTGTCCAGAGTCACAGGGGCATTGTCTCTCCGGGTAAGGAATCGTTCTGTGTTGGCCTTCAAGGACAGCTGAGGGGAAGGCATGACTCTGAGTTGTCAATTATATTCTTTTTCAGGGAAAAAAAGGGATTCTGCTCTTTGTGAAAAGAAGTATTGGGCAGGACTTAAATGATAATTTCATAAATGGAAAGAATAGTCAAGTAAATAGATTTGACTCTAGATTCTGCTGCTCTTGAGCCATTGAAAGCTGTAATAATACTGGTCACAGAGATCTGCTTTGTAGTCTAGATCCAAGTTCTTTGAGCCATTGGGAAAGCACCAAAATACTGGTCCCAGAGAACAGTTTTATATTAGCAGCTTTATATTAGTACTGGCCACTGCTCCAGATCTCATAGTGAATCTGTCAGCATAGGAGGACATTCTGTCACAGGATACATTATTCTCCATAGTCTGTTGGAGGTTTTAGTCTGTTCTTAGGCACTTGAAAATAGAGCTGGCAGGAAAGAGTTAACTAAACCTCTTCCAACTAAGAAGCAGGTTTTTGTCATCTGGTGAAGGGAACCTTCCTCACCTCACCTTCTATGCATCACATCGGTAGGTTTGTGCCTCTTTTACATCAGTGTTCCAGAATATTCTTTACCTGAGATGAATTGGCAGGAGCCCGAAACTCCAACTGCCCATATAATATGTCTGCCTTCAGTTTGTATTTTTCCATCACCGTTTTCATTTTTAATTCTTTCCATCTGTCTGTCTATACATATAATTAATAGTTTAGCATTTCTCTTTTCAGTAGCATTTCTTTGTTGTGAAACCTATGGCCTTTCTTCTCCAATTTTAGGACTAATATTCCCCCTGCAATCATTTTTTAATAATCTTCCTGAAGGTGAGAAACCTGTCTTCCATGCTAAGGAAGATCACTTGTCTAACCACTAAATTAATAGTTCTTACCATGTTGCTGACCATGCCTGTAAGAATATTGCTAGAATGGTTACACAAAGCAGATATTTTAGCCATACACTATTCTAAATTTCACATGGTAGGAAAATAATGCTTGGGATCATCCAACACAGATTAGAGCCCTACACAGAAAGAGAGATGTCAGATGTTCAAGGTGGTTTTAAAAAAGGCTGAGGAACAAGTTATTTCTGCTAATGCATGCTGGATAATTGAGAAGTCCGAAGAATGCCAAAAAGAATTATACCAAATTATCAACCCCACTAGGTAGATCAGACCAGGAAATCAACACCACAGGAAAACTAGAACTACTTTATTGAGATTAGCTATAGTAACAGAGTCTTGCAAATCTGATTATGCTGTACTTCCTCCCCCCCACCATCTTATATCCCAGTGAATCAGGGAGGTGTCTGCCTGAGCTGCTTCCAAAGATTATCCTGTTTCTCAGGGCTTAAAAAATGTTTCAGCCCCCTTTGCTTAGGTAACATTTCTTACATATTTCCATCAAGGTCATCTTCCATATTCTCTACACAAATATAATCAATTATGTTGATTATAGAAGGGCCTTTGATTATGTTGATCTTGTCAATTTGTGAAATGTACTTAGGAAAAAGGGAATTCATTCTCATCATCCTGAACAGGAAGACCAGACAGAACATGGCAAAGGGGTGAGATGAGGCTGTATGCTGCCTCCATATTTATTTAATTTACACTCTGAGTATATCCTGAGGGAGGTTAGATTGGAAGAAGAAACATCAATAACCTGCATTATCTTGATGACACTACTCTGTTAGTTAAAAATGCAAATGATCTGGAAGCTCTAGTAATAAAACTCAAGGAGCCGAATGAAAAAAAATGGAGTTAAGACTAAATCTAAGAAGGCCAAATTAATAACAACAGATATAGCAACCAGCCTTAGAATTGACAGTGAAGATATTGAAGTGGTGGATAGTTTGTGCCTTTTAGGATTAACTATCAACAATAAAGGAACCAGCAGCCAAGAAATACATTGCAAACTAGCACTTGGTAGAGTAGCAGTGAAGGTCTTGGAAAAGATACTCAGATGCCAGGATGTGTATATACCTTCAAAGATCAGAATTGTACAGGCAGTGGTTCTTCCTATGACGTTATATGAAAGCAAAAATTGGACTTTGAAGAATCAGGATAGAATGAAGCTTTTGAACTTTAGTGCTGGAGAGGACTCCTGAGAATGCCATGGAAACAAACAAATGGATCAAAGAATAAATCACTCTGAGAGTTCTCACTTGAAGCACAAGTACCAGGCTCAAATTATCATATTTTGACACATTATGTAAAGACCTAGCAGTCTTGAGAAATCTGTAATGCTGAGAATCGTGGAAGGAAAGAGAAAAAGAGGCCAACCAACAGCAAGATGGCTAGACTTGTGGCAGTGAATGCACCATTGGGGAACCTGAAGGGCTGGGTTAGGGACTGATCTTCCTGGAAAAGGTGCCTGAGAAGAGCAACATATTGATGGACTTTTTCCATTCAGCATGACTGGATGCTCAATATCAGTTTTCTAATATATCTTTTGTCAGTAGTATGCTGTAATAACAGATATATTTCTGAACCAGGACAGTGCAAATCTGTTGACTGGGGACTGCCTGCTCTGAAAGAAGGCAAGATATTTTTTGATTTTGTAAACATACACCTTGCATTGCTGAATGAAAGCTATTTTTTCAGTGAGCTAGCAAATTTGTATATCCTCTGAATATACAAATCCTCTGAAAAACAGGGAGGAACACCTAAAAGGGTTTGAATAATCTGTGCCACAAATGTGATAATCTGAAATAATTAAAATGATTGGATATCTTGCATATCTTGCTAGGCTCCAAGTGAGAAAAAGACAGCTCAGTGGCGAACTTTGGAGGAAGCATTGAAGGATCGTAGAAAAGCTGTGGATGAAGCTGCAGATATCCTATTAAAGGCCAAGTGAGTATTCTAGTCTAAATTTAGTCTACTCTGACTAAATTTGAACTATTAAAATAATAACAATTGTAGAGTTTTGTGTTAGATTTTAGTTGAACTAAACTGTAATTTATATGGATTGGGGTTAGTGTGTTGTTCTCCCAGCTGTTATGGTTTCTGAACTATTTGCAGTTTAAAGTAAAGTATAACCCCAGTCAGTTTTGGCTTCCTCAACAAATAAGGTTAAGCAAACTGGCTTGATGTTATGTGTGAACTCTGTTAGTGACTGGGATCAATAGTTTAAACGTTTTCTATTTAAATTATACAGTTCAAATATAATTATAGAAGGGTTACCAGCATTGTACTGCTTAACGACGGTAATTGGGACCGGAATTTCTGTTGCTAAGTAATGTGGTTGTAAAGCGCGATGGCACATGACCACATTGCTTAGCAATGGCAGTCCCAGCAGTCCTCGTTGCTATCATTGTGAGGCTCACAGGTCATTAAGTGAGGACCTCCTTGCAACTTCTTGCCGGCTCCCAACAAGCAAAGTCAGTGGGGAAGCCAGGTGTAAGTTGCAAGTCCCAGGCGGCTCACAAATAGGCCGGTGGGGAGGTAAGTGGCTGCTGCCAGGTCAGGTGTGTGGGTGGCCAGTGAAGCGCCATGTGAGTGCAGCCAGGCCAGGGTGGCTGTTGCCAGGTTGGGGAGGGTGCATGGGTGGCTGGTGAGGCATGGTGTGAGTATGGCTGGGCTGGGGGTAGCTGCTGCCGAGTTAGAGAGATTTACTGGGGCAACCTGTGACCTTCCTTGCCAGCTTCCCCATTGACTTTGTTTGTGGGAAGCCAGAAGAGATGGTCACAAATGGCGATCATGTGACTGGGATGCTGCAACTGTTGTAAGTGCAAGCTGGTTGCCAACTGCCCAGATCACAATCATGTGACCACAGGAGTGCTGGGCGGGCCGGAACTTTGAGGACCAGTCATAAGTACCACTCATTCAGTGTTGTCATAACTTTGGTTGCTGAACAAGTGGTTCTTAACCGAGGACTACCTGTAGATAATGCTCAATGACCTCATTAAAAACAAATTAATTATTTTATTTTTAAAAAGTTCATACTACCCAATTTGGTAGGATCTCTGTTCCCATGTGAGAATAGAGATTTTGTCCAGTTTAAAAATATTTATTTATTTAAACAAATTTATATAGCCGCCCATCTCACATATGTGTCTCTGGGCAGCGTACAACAAAAACAGTTAAAAACAAATACAAACAAGTATAAAAAGCAATTAGACATAAATAAAAAACAAGATTAAAGGAGAATGGACAGCATTCTAAACACAATGCAACCATCTCGCAGGCTCCCTGTTCCTGTGGGATCCCCAAGATTCCTGGAAAAAACAGGTTTTAAGGAGTTTCTGGTGGGGCTAACCTCACCTCAGAGAGAATAATGTATGTAAATATGTTTTTATATCTTGGCACCCATGACACTGTATGAAATTGTGCAGTGATGCCTGCTGCCTAAAAAAATTAATGACCCCTGCTTTTTAGCAGTGACAGATTTAATTTTCATCATTTTTTTGCTTGAACGAACAGTGAATGCTGGTATAATTGATGGCTTCTGGTTTCATTTAGAGAAGAATTAGAGAAAATGAAAGGAGTGATTGATGGTGTCAAGAAGTCTCATATATCTGGGGTCAAGCCTCACATACAGGCTGCAGAAGAGAACCTTCATCATATGATCACTGACCTGGACAGTGTCGTCAAAAAGGTAAACTCAGCCAAAATTGGGTTTTATAGATTTTCGCTGATGTTATGAATACTTTAATACTGAACTTTAATATTAAAAATTCATTTTTGATATCTAAGAAATAAGTTGATATATTTTCCCATAATGAACTACAGAGTGATTAAATAAATAAAATAATATTTTGCTGAGAAATAGATGAGGTAGGAGCTAATTTCAGTTTTCTTGTTTCAAAAGACTTTATTTCATTTTTGTGAATTATTGGGTAATTACTGTTGCTTTTGCATTTTTCTGTCCTGAACAGTGTCTCATCTCTATTTCTAACTAAGGATTTTTAAAAATTGTACTTTTAACAAAATCAGAGGTTAGGCAGTGAGAACCTAGGACAAGAGCTGGGAACATGTGAAAGATTGCTGCTTCTTCAAAAGCAAAAAAATCAAATTCCTTAATTATAACTGGTGCTATTTGAATGATTACCTGTGTGGACACATAGTGGGCTTGTATGCCTGTACACAGAGCTTCTCAGAAGTCCATAGAACTACAGTTAAAGAATGGACATTTACGTCTTTTCCCTAGACAGGGATTTGATCTTTTTCACATTTGTCCTTTAGAGCAGATGCTCTTCCATTCAATTCCATCAGTTGGAAGCTAAGATATACCAGCTGTGGGGAAAAAAGGCAGGTTATGTGGGTAACATTCATTATTCTTCTGAGAACCACATAGCCAGCCTGTCTTTTTTCCTCACAGTCTCTCTATAGTCCTGGAATGAGCAACTAGGCTACCATGCCCCAGGTAGGTGCAGAGGTCCTATTTGGACAAGGTATATATTGGACAAATGAGAATAGTAGAGCTCAATGAATCCTTGGGGACGCGGTGGTGCAGCGGCTTAATGACGCTGGAGTTTGCTAGCCAAAAATGGTCGACTCTCCAACGGGTTGAGCCCAGCTCCGCGTGACAGAAGTGAGCTCCCATCATTTCGTCTCTAGCTCCTGCCCACCTAGCAGTTCGAAAGTATATCATCTACGAGTAGATAAATAGGTACCCCCATTTCGGTGGGGGGAAACACTGGCAGCATGGGGAATAGGGATCGGCGCAGGACCTGCCTGGATGCGATCGGTGAAAGGATCGGTGGAGAAAGAAAAAATTCCTGGATGAGCTGACCTCCCTAGGAAGCCTGCTGGCCAGCTGGTGTAAAGCTAGCTTGCCCTCTTGTGGTGCACCAGTGCAATAAATGAACTAGCAGTTGCTGGCACCAGAACATCTACTGTGTGTAAAAAACATTGTAGACTCCCTGGCATTGTATGCCATACGCTAAATAAATAAATCAATGAATCCTCTACCTCACCTTCAGAAATGGACCATTTGCCCATATGATGTTTTTTTGATAATTGGCTGAGGTATGTGGATTGGGCAAATCGCAATAGTGAACAGGCTTGACTGTGACTGCTGCAGTTAGTAGAATCCGTGCTTGAGATTTTAAGCCTTTTTTTTTTTGTTCTGTAGGTACAAGCAGCGCAGTCAGAAGCTAAAATAGTAACACAGTACCATGAGCTTGTAACCAAAGCAAGAGAAGAATTTCAGAGAGAGTTGGATAGTGTTACTCCTGACATTCAGCATGGTTGGAAGGGGCTAAGTAAGTAAGATGATAAAATATATAAATAGCTGACGTCATAGCAAACATCTCTATTTGCATGCTTGATTTTTAGGACTGATTTAGCTTGATTGACGCTTTTCCCTTTTTAACTCCTTCTTAAATTGAGACCTATTTAATTCTGTGGGCTCTTAATCTTGGGTACTTTCTTTGCCTACTTTTTGGGTTGCTTGTCTTTTTGGCTTGATACAGGTAGTCCTCGCTATCCAACCACAATATGGACCAGAATATTCTTACTGAGATGCCTCTCTTTCTCAGTTCCATATAATGAGCAGAAGCATTTTCAGTTCTCTCAACAAATACTCATTTTTTGTAACAAACCACGTCCTATTCTTATTCTATCAGTATTTGCACATTTAAAATTTCTCCAGTCTTTTCCTGTCTTTACCAAGCCTTCTACTTAGCTGCACACATTTGCCTACTTGCTTCCTGTTTTGCCAATTACAAATAACCTAAAATCATTCACTCCAGTTCCTTGATGGACACAGCTACCTTGGTTTTCAGTGCATTAATTTTTCAGGTCATTCTCCTCATTGCATCATGCAATATATTTGACATTTGTTGCACACCATTTAGGTTCTCAGCCCAGCTGGCCAGCCATACTGCCTCCATACAAAAGTACTGTATGCACTCATTCAGGACCCCAAGTAACATACCTTTAATGTCCCACAAGAATTCCTTGTACATTTGTCCATGAATACATTGATGCATATCTTTCTCTTACTCCTTGTTCAGTATCAGACTATTTGGTAAACATTTTGTTCTTCTGATGCATGCTTTATTTTCTTCATATGCTATTATTATTGCATTCGGCATCCAGCCTTCAACTCCATATTCACACAAAATATTCCATAATTCAAGCATATTCACTTTATAATATCCTTCTCTAAATCAACTTTTTCCATAAATTTCTCAGAAACTTGCAGAAGAGCAAAATCCTTGTCTACACCTTCCCTGCCAGCATAAAGCCACACTGCAGGTCTCAAATCTTGTTCATTGTACCTCTCATATACTTTCAACTAGTTTTCTGCCAAATACCTTCCTGGTCACATTTAACAGGCTCATCCACTAACAGTTTATGCAGTTAATGTTACTTTTCCCTTTGTATAAAGGAACTGTATTCCAGTTATCAGCCATTGTCAGCACTACAAGGCAGACCAGATCAAGAAACTGACTCCACGGGAGAATTAGAACTATATACTTTACTGAAGTAGGCTATAGTAACAGAATCTTACAAGCCTGATTGGCCTTTACCTCCCCTCCCTCTTATACCTCAGTGAATCATGAATGAGTCTGCCTGTGTCTCTTCTGAATACTATCTTGCTTCCCAGGACTTAACGAATGTTTCAGCCCCCTTTGCTTATGTAACAGTTCTTGCCTATTTTCTTCAAGGTCATTTCCCTGCCACAGCCACAGGTACCATTTTTCCACATTCTCACAGCATTTATTACTTCCATATTTTCATTATAGCATTTGTTTCAATTCTACTCTTCAACATATCACCATAATTCTGATACAAATCTTGAAAGTACCCGTTCCTGCATTCTCTCAGTTTCAACCCAAATCATTTTTCTTAATTCCACTCACTTTCTTGGAGACTCCTTGTTTAGGCCTTCTCACTCACTTCCAAATCAGTTTTTTTTTTAAATTTCCATTAAAGCCATGTGACATTATCTCTTTTAATATTCATTGTTCCTTGTTCTCATTAACTGCATTTTTGGTGGCCATCTTTTTTGCTCCATGCATATTGTATAATATCTTTTGCCATCCTTACTTTTTACAGCAGTCATTCTCTTAAATGTATTTTTTCTTTTCTACTTTTTTTTCTTTCACTTCATTAAGGATCCTTTTTCATATGTCATATTAGTGTATTTCCACACACTTCTGTGGTACTTTGTAACGTAATTATTTTACTATGTTCTCAACTGTTAACACATCTCCTTTCTTTACATTTACTTGCATTCATTTTTTGGAGGGACTAATCTGTGTTCTATGCTTTCACATACAGGAGTCATACATTCTCTTCTTGTAGTCATTCTACTTTCACTTTCACTAGTTTCTTTCACTTCTTTCCATTTTTTCAATATCTATTTGTCCCCAAGACTCAGTCTTCTCACCAAAAAAGTATCTGTCCTACATTTAGAACCATTACTAATTCAATCTTTCACCATAGAAAATCTGTTACTATTTTAGATTCATTTGTTTGCAATGTATGTATACAACTTATGCTTAAATCATGATTTGAAACAGATGTTTTTCTAAGCAGATGTTCTTCAGATGGTAACCATTTTAATTTATTCTTGGGTCTCTGCATGGCACAGTCACTTTTTCTTCGTTCTCTTGTCCCATCCATCTGTAACTTTTCCCCTGAATTGCATTAATGCAATCTTGCAGTTTCCCCCCAATCTCATCTCTGATCTTCCACAAGAGCAGACCATCTTCATTCAGATCCATTACTTCTTCCTGTTCCTTTTAGATTCAAACAAGCAACTTACTATTTTTTTCATTCTTTTTATTAGTTCATGCTCTATCATTTGTGTGTGTGTGTGTGTGTGTGTGTGTGTACATGCGCGCCTTTGAAATCATGGTCTCTCAGTTTCTAGCCTGATGCCTTAAATCACTACACCAAACTAGCTCTCCTTTATCGTTTACTCCTCTTATATTACAAATTGCAATTTTTCATATATAATATTCATCCCCAGAAGGGCCCATAAATGTTGACCGTTGAGTATGGCTTTTTGAGGTTTTCACATAAGACAGGAGTGCACTCAGTTACCAGCCTTAGTAGTACCTATGTCATATGCACCGTTCTCTGTTTATGATAAGCACATAACTTTGGTCATTTTCAGAACATTTTAGCCTGTATGACTCAAGCACAACTAAGACAATTGTAGCTCACACTATTCTGTGCAAGCTGCGATCTCTAATAAATGGGAGGCTGCCTTCTAAGTGATCCCACCAACTAGGAAGTACATGCTAGATACTGGCAGATACTGAGAAAACATAACCAAATAATTACTTTAAAAGTCATGTCTTTAAACTAGGGTTCTAAGAGAACAGTTGTACAGTAATACATTCTCTACTGTAGTGTGTACTATTTTCCTCCTTTCTTGAGTAGGTGAATGTATTAGGCAAATAAAGATAAACATATAGTCCATAGAAGGAACAAAACATAATTTGGCAACCAAAGTGACAAGGAGACTCTGCATGCTTTATCTTCGTCTTGCTGCAGTATCCAAAAATTAGGTCTGGTGGAAGAAGCAGAAAGGTTTTTTTTTTAAAAAAGGGCAGGAGTTAGCTGAGTTAGTTGGAAGAATTAATTGGTAAACATTGCTGGCATTGGATTGCACCCAGCATTCTGGTATGGCAGAGAATTTCCTCATACATACACACATTTGAAAGGGTGAAGCCCAGCTATACATACATGCTATATCAGTCTTGCATTTTTAACAATCTTCTTTATTAATTTTCAAGCTATATACTTGTATCTATATTCTTGGCTTCTGAATACTTGTAACAACTCATTGATCTGCTACTGTGAATCTGGTTTAACTTCTTCAAACCTTCATTTTCTCTTGCAGAAATAACTGATATAGGTAAGTTCTTAACACAGTTGTGCTTTGAATAAACATCATGTGTCTCTTGTTTATTTTAACATGAGAATAAAGTGGCAAGCATACATATGCACTTGCTTTGCATTTTAAAAAAAATCTTTCTTACATCTTACATAATCATTTTTAAAAATTTGTGCTAATGTTCTGTTTTGCAAATCACAGTTGTGAGCATAAACCAGCTGCATGTGACTTTGTGGTCCAACATAGTTGTTTTCTTGAGCTATTTACAAATTATTATTTTATAAGGTATGGGTGTGTATTTTTATTTACATATAAGTAATTTGTATGGATTTGTAAGAAACGAATACTTTTGTTTTGGTTTCTATTAATTTTTTTCTTTAAGTGAAAAGATTGTTTCGTGAATTGTGTATGTTAAGAATGTTAAATAAAATTTTTGATTTGTATTTTAACTGTACTTTTTATATATCTTAATAAAAGTTTTAATTAGAGTAAAAGAATGTTAAATCATTTTTTTTTTAAAGCAACTCATCAAATGATTTCTGGCTAAATAACTTTTAAAAATATAGTTCCTTGATAGTAAGCCGCATTGAAATTTAAAAATAGGTTTGTTCTAGTGGTTCCTTTATTTAGCTGGACACAGACAGAACTTCCTTGAACAACTAATATAAATATAGTATGCTACAAGAAGCTATTAGTATTTTTTATCAGTATTCAAATGTTGAATATTCAAAGATAATTATTTTTAACAACTCTCCAAAGCGTTGTCTTGATGGTTATTTACTCAGTAAGATTATTCAAAGACCCTGACTTATGTCATTAAAATATATTTTCAAGTATTAATGTATTTATTTTGCCATGTTGTTTTCTTTATGATACTGTATTTACTGGGTTATTCCTGATGTAGAGATCTCTGTGTAAAAGAATTTGAATCCATTGAGTCAGTGGGTGTTTTCCTTTTTATTTCATATCATGTCTAGGCTCTCAGGTTTCTGAATGTTTAAGAAATGGCATAAATGAATTCCTCTTCCTACCTCTAATCGGACCACTCAAATGAGAGAAGCTTCATTTAATAAACACTTTACTGCTGCAAAAGCACCACACCCCTCTTGCTCTTTAGACCTTGAAGTCTTTTTTTGAATGAATAATTTGTTATTGATGCTTTTGTTTCCAGAATACATGGGAACATACAGCCATTATTTTGTGTTGTTTTGTATATCTATACTGCTTCTTGCTACCAAAAAAATAAATAAATCCCAAAGTAGTTTACAACATTCAGTTCTAATAAATGAAAGAAGTATATAAGGTATTTTGAATCAACCTTTCCTTGCTTCTTCCTAGTGATGTTGGACTTCAAGTCTCAGTTACATGTTGGCCATGTTGGCTTGGAAGGATTGGGAACTGAAGCTTAGACTATCTGGAGGTATTAGGCTGAGAAAACTTAAAACAATCTCACTCTGCTTATGCAGATAAGTGATATGTGAAGATTTATCAATTTTTATCTGTCTGTACATCTGTCTTCTCCAGCTGACCGGCTGACAACAGATGACTTGAACTCTCTCATTGCTCATGCTCACCGACGTATAGACCAACTGAATAAGGAGCTGGTAGATATGAGAGTCCGAGAACAACAACACATTAAAACAGCTCTGGAAAAGCAGAAACTGGAAGACAAAAAAGCTTTTGAGTCAGCAGTAGCAAAGGCACTGGAACGTCATAAGAATGAAATCCAAATTGAACAGGAGAAGAAGGTAACTAATGCATTTTTAATTTTCTAACACACTTTTGAGTTGTCTTTGTGCACGGTGTCTTCTGGTCACTGGGGCAGTAATTCCTATTTAGTGCTCATTTGCTTAATAAGATTGCACTAAAGTAGAGCTTTAGATAATGGGGATTTTGTTATGGCAGCTTAGAGTATAAACTTTCAATTAGACTACAGTGTTTGTGCTGTCTGGAATCTATCTTTGACACAATGTCCAGCTTCTAGCATGTATTGCCAAATCAGTGCATCAGTGGAGTTAGCTGGAGCAATGTCTGACAAACCTGACATTTTACAACCCTTACAAAATACAGTGAACTCTATTTTACAGGGTGGAAAAATGCCACAGACTTGGGAAGAGGTTAATATAACATTAATACCTAAAGAAGGACAAGATTTAACTTTAGCAAGGAATTACAGACCAGTATCCTTGTCCAATAATGACAATAAGTTGTTTACAATGATTTTAGCTGAAAGGCTGAAAATAATTTTACAAGAATATATTCATGAAGATCAGTGTGGGTTTTTGCCTAAAAGATAGTTGAAAGACAATGTTAGAACTGTGTTGGATATTTTGGAATATTTGGAACAACATAATGAAAAACAATCCACATTGAACTTTTTAGATGCAGAGAGAGCTTTTGACAATTTGAACTGGACTTTCTTGTTTAGGGTTTTGGAAGATATGAATTTTGGAGAGAATCTTACAAAATGGGTGAAATCAATTTACACTTCACAGATGGCATGAATAATTATTAATGGAGATTTACTAAACCATGTGAGATACAAAAAGGAACAAGACAAGGTTGCCCATTGTCTCCTCTCCTGTTTATTTTATTTCTTGAAATATTGAATTGAGATATAAGACAAGATAAGATAATTTTGGGCATAAAGTTAAAAAAGAGTCTCATAAGTTAAGAGCTTTTGCAGATGACCTGGTTTTAGTTTTGACAGACCCCTTAAAGGGAATTGAATGTTTAATAAATGAATTAAAATAATTTGGGGCCTTAGCAGGTTTTAAGATTAATATACAGATAGGAAGATGCAACAGTTTGAAAGAAGAGAGTTAGATCATTTCTCAAGAGTAAAAAAAGTTAGTTGCAGATCTTGTCAAACAGCATTCAAAAGCAGGTGGACAGCAACCATGGAAGTTTCCTGTACATAATATTTGGCCTTCTAGAATTGGGAGATGTTGGAGAAATTCCTCCCTGAAGCCAAGACTGACAGAAACCAGAAAGTTAATTTCCTCCTAGAAT
Source organism: Liasis olivaceus (assembly GCA_030867105.1). NCBI lineage: Eukaryota > Metazoa > Chordata > Lepidosauria > Squamata > Pythonidae > Liasis > Liasis olivaceus. The sequence continues at coordinate 68,077,615 of CM061351.1, forward strand.
TTTTTCTGCTCTTAACACAATGCCTTGTCTTCCTAAATGCATGTGAAGAGTTTGATTGGATCTGTGGTTAAAGACCTTGTTTTATATTTCAAGTATTCATTTTGTTTTCAAAAACCCTCTTAGCTTCTTACATAGATCATTTTTCAAGCAGGAGGCATCATTAAATGACCTCACACATTTTCATGAAGAGATAATAATACTAGAAAAATAATGAGAATGAATCGTGCCCTTCATCCACACAGCAACATGGACAGACTCTACTTACCAAGGAGCATAGGTGGGTGTGGAATGTTACAAATACACCTGAAGAAGAAAAAAAGGCATTGGAAGAATATTTGAAGGACAGTGCAGACATTGCACTGAAGCTAGTACACCATGAAGCTTACTGGATACTGAAGAGATCAGACTGGCCAAATCAGAAAGACCAAATGATGAATAGAAAAGAGGCATGGCAAGGCAAAGATTAAATGGCCAGTACACAAAAAAACTAGCAGGCAAAGCAAATAACAACAAGACAAATTAGCAACAATGGTGCATTGAAATATCTGCAAGAAATACCATCTGCCTGCAAGCAAGAACTGGTGGGACCACAAAACAGACAAAGTAATAGAAAGTTAAGAAGCTAAAGTGCACTGGAACTTTAGAATTCAAATGGACATGCACCTGCCACACAACACCTGAGGCTTAACAATTGTTGGTAAGAAAGACAAAGAAGTCTGGATAGTGGATACTGCAATACCTAGAGACACCAGAATAGAAAAGAAAGAACTGGAGAAAATCACAAAATATAAAGACCTGCAAATAGAAGTAGAATGACAATGGCAAAAGAAAGCAAAGATAGTACCAATAGTGATAAGCGCTGTAGGTGCAATCCCAAAACATCTGGAGCACCACTTGAAGACCATAGGCATTGACAAAATCACCATCAGTCAGTTGCAAAAGGCAGCTTTACTTGGAACAGCTTATATCTTGCACGATACCTTTAACACCATCAAACAACATCTACCTATCCCAGATCCTTAGGAAGGACTCAGTAGGTGGATAAAAATGCCAAATCCGGTTTAAACTTCTGTCTGACTGTGATCAACAATAATAATAGTCTCTTTAAAGATAAGAATGAAAGTCTGTGTCCAGAGTTAGTCTGAAAACTAACTCAGAACCACAGAAGTAAGAAAAGTATTTTGTATCCTTTGTGTTTCATCCATGGTAGATAGGAGACTAATGTGCTTTCGGAGCTGGGTGTGAATGGAGGAAGCAGATTTGTCTCAATTGTAGGTTTAACCATTACCTTTTGCAGTGCACCCCCAACCTGTTGTTCAAAGGTTGTTGTAGCACTTGTCACAGTGAAAAATATACAGTTGCAAGAAAAAGTATGTGGACATGTTGGAATTTCATGGTGTTCTGCATTAATTTGTCATAAAATGTGATCTGGCCGTCATCTAAGTCAAGAGTATTGACAAATATAATGTGCCTAAAATAATAACACAAAAACAATTCTGATCCTTCATGTCTTTGTTGAACACACTCATTCAACATTCAAAATGCTAGTGGAAAAAGTAAGTGAACCCTTGGAATCAATAACTGGTTGACCCTCCCTTGGCAGCAGTAACCTCAACCAGGCACTTCCTGTAGCTGTGGATCAGACCTGCACATCGTTCAGGAGGGATTTTAGCCCATTCTTCCTGGCAGAACTGCTTTAGCTCTGTCATATTCTTTGGACGTCTCATGTGTATGGCTCTCTTCAAGTCATTCCATAACATCTCTATTGGGTTGAGGTCTGGGCTCTGACTTGGCCACTCCAAAAGGCGGATTTTGTTTTTCTGAAGCCATTCTGTTGTGGACTTGCTCCAGTGTTTTGGGTCATTGTCCTGTTGCATCACCCAACTTCTACAGAGTTTCAGCTGACGTACAGACATTCTCATATTATCCTGAAGAATTTTTTGATACACTTGGGAATTCATCTTCCCCTCAACAACTGCAAGCTGGCCAGGCCCTGATGCAGCAAAGCAGGCCCAAATCATGATGTTTCCTCCACCATACTTTACGGTTGGGATGATGCTTTCATGATGATATGCAGTGCCCTTTTTACGCCAGATGTAGTGCTGTGTGTTCTTTCCAAATAGTTCAATCTTTGTTTCATCAGTCCACAAAACATTTTGCCAATACCGCTGTGGAGTGTCAATGTGCTCTTTCACAAACTTCAGGCGTGCAGCAATGTTCTTTGTAGTAGGCAGCGGCTTCCTTCATGGTGTCCTGCCATAGATACCCTGCTTGTTCAATGTTTTACATACTGTAGACTCATGAACACAGATGTTAGCCAGTTCCAATGATGCCTTCAAATCTTTGGCTGTCACTCGGGGTTGTTTCTTTCCCTCATTGATGAGTCTTCGTTGTGCTCTTGGGGTCATTTTGACTCGGTGCCCACCTCTTGGTAGAATAGCCACAGTCCCAAAGTGTCTCCATTTGTAGATCATTTGCCTAACTGTAGACTGGTGAATTTCTGAGGTCTTTGAAATCACTTTGTAACCCTTTCCAGCTTTATGTAAATCAACAATTCTTGATCGTAGATACTCTGAAAGCTCTTTTTGGCGAGGCATGGCTCACATAAGCGCATTCTTCTTGTGCAGAGCAAACTCAAAAAGTTTGAGTGGTTTTTATCAGTCAACGTAGCTCTAGTCCACACCTCCAAACTCATTTTCTTAACAAGACTCCAGGCAGGTATGCTAACACCTGACTCCAGTTAGCTTTTTTGAGGTCAACTCAAGGGTTCACATACTTTTTCCACTAGCACTATGAGGCTTTTATGGTGGTTCTCAATAAAGACATGAAGGATCAGAATTGTTTTTGTGTTGTTATTTTAGGCACATTATATTTGTCAATACTTTTGACTTAGATGACGGTCAGATCACATTTTATGACAAATTAATATAGGGCACTAGAGGGACGCGGTGGCGCAGCGGCTTAATGACGCTGAAAGTTGCCGGCCAGAAATGGCTGACGCTTCGGCGGTTCAAGTCCAGCCTTCGCGTTAACAGGGTGAGCTCCTGTTTCCTCCCCAGCTCCTGTCAACCCAACAGGTCGAAAACTCACGTGAGTAGATAAATGGGTACTCTCACTCTGGTGGGAGGAAAAATGCTGGCAGCGCCTTGCACAGAGAGACGGGACCAGTTGCCGGTAAGCGCGAAACCGCGCTCGCCCGCAAAGGGCGCTAAGCAACGGAAATCCCGCCTCCTGCACTCGCCAGCTGGGCTATGCTCTAGGAAGGAGGCTCTGGCAAACCACTTTCGAAAAACAATTGCTTTGAAAACTGCAAGGATTCGTCCAGGCAGTCACTGCAGGGTCAGTAATGACTGAGCGCAGACAAAAAAAAAAAAAATGTAGAGCACCATGAAATTCCAACAGGTTCACATACTTTTTCTTGCAACTGTACATGTTTGAACCATGTTATTCAGTCCTCAACATTGAGACTGACTTTTACATCATGATTTCAGACCTCATGGCTGAAACTCCATGTCTAGTTTTTAGAGGGTTTTTGCTTCTTCTCCATCCCGTTTTTTGCAATGTCTTCCTTGATGAATTCTGGAAAACAGAAAAGCTTGCACATTTTTTGTACCCTTTTGGTTTATCCTAATAAAAATGTTATTAAACTATGTGTCTTGAGTGTATAAGCTCATTACAGATCAGTTTAAAGGTGTAAACACCAGTAACTTTTCTGACAGGTTGAAGAAGCTCAAGCAGTTATGGAAGGTGAAATGCGAACTCAGCTACGCCGACAAGCTGCTGCACATGCTGATCACCTAAGAGATGTTCTCAGAATCCAGGAACAAGAACTGAAGCAACAATTTGACCAGGTGGGAGTTTGCATTATTATAGTGAAAGATCTTTTAAGTGCAGTGCTTTACTTCATCCTCAGAGATTTTCCTCAGTATGGAATAAGAAAATACTAAGGCTGCACAAAGCATTTTAATACTTTGCATACTTGTTTCGCATACAAAACATCCTGAAGTCAGGGTGGCTTCCTTCAGAGCTTTCTCTGCTTTGCTTTAAGCTCCGGGAGAAATCCTGAAATACCAATTTGCAGAACATCTTGGAAAGCCCCTGAAGTAACTGTGCTGAGACTTCGAAAGATACAGCTATTTTTTCTCCCATCATTCTCCCCATTTATTTTTACAGAAAAAAATGTAAAAGCAGCTTTTCCCAGAATCCTCAGATGCATTCTAACCTGTTGTGAATCACCACTTTTTAATGCTTTGTATAATCCAAGTAAACTCCAACAATGTCCCTTGAACTCTTAGAATTAAGGAACTGCAAAACGTTCTGTGCACAGTGTATTGTCAAAGGCTTTCACGGCCGGAATACGATGGCTGGTGTGGGTCTTCCAGGCTGTGTGGCTGTGTTCTGGAAGTTTTGTTTCCTAACGTTTCGCCGGTCACAGATGCTGGCGAAACGTTAGGAAACAAAACTTCCAGAACACGGCCACACAGCCCGGAAGACCCACACCAGCCATCGTTCTGTGCACAGTTCATTCTGTGTGTGGAAGAACAAGTTTTGAATGATGCATGTCCATAATGAAAGAAACATGCTTTCCCTTGTCAAGGATCTGAAGCATGCTTGGTCTGGGCATGGACCTTAAATGCATATATCTGGGTAGGGATGTTACGAGGGGTAGGGAAAATGGGCGTAAGCAGCAGCAGCAAAATAGGCATAAGGGGGAGGAGGATGTTGGGAAGTTGTGAGAAAGTTTGGTTCTACTAGGCTTGAATTCTACAGTGGCAGTGGCTAAAGGGAGATAAGGGGGAAAAAAACTGCTGGGAAGATTGGCGGGGAGAAGCAGGCTGGGTCTGTCATGCTTAGCATGTTAGCTAAGAGGACATTAAAAGGAAAGGAAAGCATTGGGAGAATCAGTGGGTTATGTGGCGTACAGGCCATGCAGAGGTGATGGGGAGAAAGGGGCAAGACAGACCTTACTCTATTTATTCTGTAATATTTTTCCAAAGTTTGTCTTGGGTGAAACTGCAAACAACCAAAGTGTTCCAGGTTTTGGTTTGGCTGGCCTGTGCCCTCCCTAGAATAGTTCAGCTGAATTTCTGAGCTCCAGTGTGCTTGTTTGGGGATTGAAACAAAATACATTTCCTGATTCATGCACTACTCTACTCAGGTGTGCATTCATCGGTGGATTTCTTGGAATTTCCTTTATCAAGTTCATGATGAAATTCCAAATACCCAGGATACAGGCTTATTTCTGCACGGTCGATGTCATAAACTAGGAAGACATGAAAAATGACAGATAATCTTTTTAAAGTAGACTTTTCCACTTTGGGTAGGACAGGATTTTTCATAATTGCTTTTAAATGTTCCCAGAGATATTTAATAGTAAATTTAACTGATTTTCTTTTCCTTTGGAGAATGGTTCTTTGAGATGAATATTGCTATACTTAGTTATTCCTTGTTGCAGTAAGGAAATTGGAGCATTCATCTCTGTGTGATCTTGGTGCAGTAGCCTTGCCCTCTGCATTCAGGTTTTTGCACCCTCAGAACTTTGAGCATTGGGAAGAGGGTCTAACAGGACAATTTTCAAACGAAAATCTCAGCCTGTTGTCATCCTGATCTGTTCTTATCTCCACATGACAACTGCCTACTGGCTGGTAATTATAGGAATTGAAGTTGAACCTATGGAGGGTATCCTCCATGCCATTAAGTTTCTTAATGCTCTTGGTCATGTGGAGAATACAAAATGTATTCAGCTGAATGTGAGAAGGCTCTCCCTTAAGACTGTCCACCCAGTGCATGAAGATTAAAGATGCAGGGAAGTTTTGCAAACATGGACATAATGTACTGAGAACATGAAACTTTTTCACCAAGTTTTTTGTTTCAGAACTTGTCTGAAAAACTCAGTGAACAAGAACTTCAGCATAAACGTCTTCATCAGGAACAGATTGACAACTTCACTCTGGATATCAACACAGCTTATGCCAGACTGAGGGGAATTGAACAGGCAGTTGAAAGTGAGTACCGTATGGAAAGTTGTAACAGGAATGTGCTATCTTTAGTAAAATCTGGGTGGCTACTTTTTAAATTTATTTGCTTGTTTTGCTGAGTTGGTAATTCCGTTCTAGCAATCTAGTTCTGTTCCAGGACGTTTACCCAAACTGGAATAGGTAAAACTATTATAAACAGACTGGATTGCTCTATTGCTCTTTCATTGCTGATGGAAAAGTTTCAGACTCCTCTGTGCAAGAGATGACTTAAATTGTATGCTAAGTCAGTAGTGCCTAATGCAGTTGTTTCCCTTCATGTGCAACAGACGTGATACTCTCCTCTGTTCGCCCTTTAGTTAACTAATGAAGGAATGTGTGTGTGCCTGTAGATTAGTTTCCCAGTTTTGTTAGAAAAAGGAATATCTTGCCACATGTAAGGTCAGGCTCCAATTTTTGTTAAAGAAAAAAGAGAACGGATAGATGTTTTGTTTTGTTTAGTACAGTCAGCTATCAGATTGTATCTGTTTTGCTTAGGGGTGCTAAATAGGGATGTGTTTCTTTTTCCAGCATTTTAAACTTAGTTGCAAAAGTGGTGGGAAAAATGATTTGTCCACAGTATGATCTAATAGTTTGTAAGTTGTTTTAGGGGAAGAGCTATATTGCAATGGAAGAGCAGCAAGTATTTTGACTGGATTTGCTCATTATTCTAAAATGTAACTTTTGAATTTTTTTGCAATAAGTTACAGTTGGTTTCATTTGCAGAACACATTCAGCCAAGGGTATACAACTTCCATTGGCTCAACAACTTCTGTACAGCTTTCTTCAAGTGTGGGCATGTTGCTTTTATTATTTTAGTCTATTTGTATTATTTTTATGTAGTTTATTTCACCCATAAAATGACAAAAAAAAAATCCTATAAAAGCTGCAGTACCTTTTTTGTATTATATACACACTGTATCATTATTCTTTTTTCTTTTTTTTTAGCTTCAGGTCTTAGTCTCTGCAGGTAGGGCTGAAGAAAGCTACCTACACACCCATTGGTGGGACTGAGCTTGACTGGGTTGTTCTGACCTGATAAAGAGCAGCTTCCTTTATCTGTCAGTATCTTGTTTCTCTTACCACAGTCAGGTCTATTGAACAAATCAAATACATAATTACTGTAGCTTATTACAAAAAATACACAGTTAAATATATTTTAGAATAGTGAAAGAAAATAAGTTAATTGTGTCATTCTTCATGTCAGTGACGTAGCTTCAGTGTAAGGTTTGAAGCCAGTTTGGTCTAGTGGTTAAGGCACCAGGCTAGAAAGCAGGAGACTGCAAGTTCTGGTCCCGCCTTAGGCACGAAAGCTGGCTGGGTGACTTTGGGCCAGTCACTCTCTCTCAGTCCAACTCACCTCACAGGGATGTTGTGGGGAAAATAACAGGAGGAAGGAGTATTAGGTATGTTCGCCACCTTGAGTTATTTATAAAAAATTATAAAGGTGGGGTAAAAAAAAAGTGCTGTGAGCTGATGAGCTACATGAATTATAAATTTGGGCTGTATCTTTCTATTGATTTAGAACTTGTGTTCAAGCTATAAGTGAAATTTTTTATGCATTCTAGAGGTTACTTTCCTTCCATTAAATGTGTGGGATTTTATATTACAGGCCATGCGGCTGCTGCAGAAGAAGCCAGGAAAGCCCATCAGTTGTGGCTTTCAGTTGAAGCTTTAAAGCAAAGCATGGGAACTGCTGCTGGGGATAGACCCACAGAGCCTTTGGAGGATGCGGTACAGTCTATCCAAGTCAGCTGTCCTGACGACGCATTCACCCAGGCCTTAACTGCTACCCTTCCCCAAGAATCACTCAGTCGTGGGGTATACACCGAAGAGGCACTAAGGGCACGCTTTCACACAGTCCAAAAGCTGGCTAAGAGGGTGGCATTGATAGATGAAACGAGAAACAGCTTGTATCAGTACTTCCTGTCTTATCTGCAGTCCCTTCTCTTGTTTTACCCTCAGCAGCTGAAGCCACCACCTGAGCTTGGCCCTGAAGACCTGGACACATTTAAGTTGCTCTCTTACGCATCCTACTGCATTGAACATGGAGACTTGGAATTGGCAGCTAAATTTGTCAATCAGCTGAAAGGAGAACCCAGGAGGGTGGCACAGGACTGGCTGAATGAAGCTCGGATGACCCTGGAAACAAAACAAGTTGTGGATATCCTGACTACCTATGCTAGTGCTGTGGGCTTGGGAACAACTCAGGTGGACTAATAAGCCAGCTATGCAGGACTACTATATCTTTAACATTAGTCAAATAAAGTACAAGATTTGCAATAGTACTGGGAAAATTGGTGGGAGACCTCAATTGGTTCCAACCATACAAGAAACTTAGTGTCATTGGGAAAGAAGTGAATGAAGTTCCATCTCCTGGTACTCTTCTAAATCTTAGCACCTGTTGCATTTGCATTTTTTCCCCTCAGCCATTTATCATGTCTGGAATGTGTTTTTGTTTTTGTTTTAATTTACATAACACAAGTTTCCAGGTATTACTGATTGGGCTTGTGAACCCACCAAAATAATGTTTATAACCTCTTACTGATTTGCCATTTGGCTCAATTAAATAAATGATATTTAAAAGGCTTGTTTTTCAATCCTGCTCAAATCAAATAGAAGATTTCCAAAGAAAACCCAGTCAAATTGCAAAAGAAGCAGAAGAAATGAAAAAAATGCATAAACAACATTATGTGGAAACAATCCATCAGTGTCACTTTATCTGTTTCCAGAGCAGAAATATAAATATTTCTTGTTTGGTATTGAACAGATAGGGCATTATTGACAGATTTTATGTTTTCAGATACTGTGCTGTTTTTAGCAATGGTACATTTCGCACATTTTTCTTTATGGGAACTTTGACCCAAAAATGATTTCTCCCAAGAAAACTGCATGATAGACATAAAAAGGCCTGAAGGCGTGTTTACAATAGCCATTTCTTGCCTAAGCAAGCAAAGGAATACTGCTAGGATTTTTCCCAATATTTGTATTCAGAATAGATTGAGAAAGTTTTTCAATTTATTTCTATATTGGCCTCCCCCCCTCAAAAAAATCACCCTATTGAGAGCAAATGGTGTCACCAGCTATGTGGGTCTACTCTACTCCTCAGGTGGGATGAATTGTCTGGAAATAAGTTGAAGCCATGTCTATGAGAATCTAATGGCTCTGAAGAAACGCTACTGTATTTGCATGTGTAGTGTGGCTTCCAGTGTCTAATGGTAAGAAAAAGGATTGTGCAAATTTCAGAATACAGTGGTACCTCGGGTTACGAACTTAATCCGTTCTGTGACTCTGATCGCAACTCAAGTTGGTCGCACCACGAGGTAAATTTTCCCATAAGGTTCAATGTAAATACAGTTAATCTGCCCTCCGAATTTGGTCGCACCACGAGGCAAATTTCCCCATAAAGTTCAATGTAAATACATACGGCTCTGCATTTTCTTTGGAGCCATGCTGACAAGCACACCAAAAACCTTCCAAACGCCACAAAACACACCACAAGCCTCACCGAACGTCTACTTGCTACCGCGATCTCGCCCACAGGAAGCCACGACCACGTGGCAGCAGGGCAAATGGCCGTGGATCCAGTTGGTAGCTCGAGGCAGAGCTCGCATGTTGAGGTAAATTTTTGGGGCCGGAGCTGATCGTATCTCGAAAAATTCGTAAGGAGGGGCGTTCGTAACCCGAGGTACCACTGTATGTAAAGAAGTGCTTGAAAGAGAAGTAGGGAGTCTGTATGATTATCTGATTTCCATTCTATGCTGCCAGATCTCTTATCTTCCATCTATCTTTAGCTTCTGAGAAGATAAGTGAAGGGTAGGAAAGTTTCTGTAGTGCTGCCTCTTTGCAGTCTTCAGCCATATTTTAATCAGCAACACTGGCAATCTTCTTTGGACTTGCTCCCAAACACTTCAAGAGTAACTCCCCTATAACTAACAATTCTACATCAGTGTAGCACCACCCAGCCCTTCTCAGGATCACCAGCCAATATTGCTCTCAACTGAAGTAGTCAAGGTGTCAAGCTAGAAACTGGGAGACCGTGGGTTCTAGTTTTTCGTTAGGCACAAAGCCAGTTGGGTGACACTGGGCCAGTCACTCTCAGCCTTAGGAAGCAGGCAAAACCTTGCCAAGAAAACTGCAGGGACTCGTCCAGGCAGTCGTCAGGAATCAAGACTGACTCAAAGGCACAGAAAAGCAACAACCCTATAAATCTTCAATAGCCAATTCTGTTATATAAGATTTATAATGCTACCTGACTACATGATGCATCTGGGTGGCTAATAAAAACAATGCAAAACTATAAAGCAGAAAACAGACAATTATCTGAAAGAGAAAAACCAACTCAATTTTAGGAGATGCTCGCAAACCTAACCAAGGCCTGGAAGAGCCATGTTTTTTAACAGTGTTTTAATTTAGGTAAAATAAGAGCCATATGAATCTGGGGGGATGTTCCAGAGGGAAGGTGAACCAACAGAAATGGCCTACTTCCTGGGTTCCATCAGATTACAATGTTTGATCAATGGGATAGAGTAAGCCAACTCTGAACAGTTCACCTGGAGATAAATGATTAGTTTACTGGAGATAAATGATCCCTCAGAGAGCCAGGCCCTATGCTATGCAGGGATTTATAGGGGGTAACCAGCACCTTGAATTACACCCAGATGCTAAATGGCAACTAGCGCAGCTCATAAAGCAGAGTATTAACATGGCATGCCATGATACACCCATTAATCCCCATGTTGCTGCATATTGGACCAGTTGAAGCTTCCAAGTGGTTCAAGGGCAGCCCCATGTAGAGTACATTGCAATAATCTGTCAGCCCTTCAAGGCAGTCCAGACAGGAATCAAAAACCATGAGTATTAATACTACCTTTATTGTTAAGTTACAGTAACAGAATCTTGCAAGTCTGAAAGTTACTTCCCTGCCTTTACTTTCCAGAGAACTTTCTCCATCCTCATCCTCATCCTCATCCCTCCTTTGGATGCAGATTTCATTTATCAGACCATTGTCTAGGCTGTGGTTCTTCCTCCAGTCTCCCAAGGTTATTCTCACAACCCATTACAAATCCTTACATGAGGTGACCAGCACATAAGTGACCAAAGGGCCTCCTAGTCCAGGAACAAGTGCAACGGGTACATGAGATAACCTGTGCAAAGGCCTTCCTAGCCATAGCTGCCACATGTTCTTCAAGCAGGAGCTGCAAGTCAGGAAAATCCCTAGTCTCTGCATTTGTCCTGAATGGGAAAGTGCTACTCCTTCCAGGTCTAAATATAGAAATCTAGGATTGGGTAGCCAAAATACTCAAAGCAATTTGGTCTTGGTAGGGTTGAGCCTGAACCTTTTACTATCTATCCAACCCTCACCGCCTCTAGGCACTAGGACAAGATATTGGCAACATTGATTGGTTGATCTAAGATAGATAATACCTGACCCCAAAACAGATGTCCTCTCCTACTTGCCTCATGTAGATGTAAATCAGAATGGGTAAGAGCATCAAACCCTGTAGAATCCCACATCAGAGTCTTCAGACAAGATCTATACCCCACCCCGCCCACTGCCAACACCAACTGGAACTGCCCACAGAGGTGGTAGTCTAGAAGGATATCCCATGATTTATATGAAAAACCAGTGAGAGTTCAAGGAGAGTCAGGATGGCTGCACCACTCCCATCTGGCTAAGCAAACAAAGCTGTCTCCATATCTGCCCTTGTCTGAAACCTGACTAAAAAGGGTCTAGGTAATATATTTCCTCCAGGGTCCTCTGGAGCTGGAACTTGACCATCTAGAAAGAGTCCAAGTGATTTTATCAGCCAGATAGCTAGAGTATTCCTCTGCAAATGATCCTGTTGTTCGTCCCTCCCCAGCATGGACTGAATTTGTCAGAGTCTGCACACTCATTTCCCAAGTTCAGTAAATCCTCTGGACTCTAGTTGATTCCATCAAAGATTTCTTTATTAAAAAGCAGCAAACAGCTTCTATAGATTGTTGAGTCTAATTTTCCCCAGCCTAAAGCTTTCCTTTTAACCCCTTTTCCCCCCTCCTCCTACTCTAGTTTCCTGCTTGAAATTCTTCGTGCCTTTCTCCTGGTCTCACGACTGCTTGACCTTGTTGGTGCCTCTAACCAAGATAACGGTCGCACCTGGCTCTGGATGTTTTCACTCCTCTCCTGACTTTTATGGCAGGAACAAGCAAGCAGGCATAGAATTAACAACTCTAACATTTAACCCTGTCAACTATGCATCACTATTCTACAATTTATCTCTGCCTTGATTGCTAGCTTGTGCAGATCCTGACAGAATTACCTTAAATAGAGCTGCTGAATGGCTAGTTGCAATTGGAATAAACATGGAAACTTAACTATGTTTTGTCCCTCTTGTCACTGCAATGTAACCCCTAACATGGGTTTCTACTTGTGCTTTCTGCTCTTCATCCTTTTCCAACGGTACTCTAGGCATTTCCACTGATACTTCATCTCCCAGAGCTCTTCAGAGAACCAAAGACATTGCACAGGAGCAATCCAGTTAAGGCCCTCATCACAAGCCCGTTCCAGGCTGCAACTGGGCCCTAAATTCAACTGCCACCAAATCCTCAGGAAAAATCCCAAGCACCCTCTGGGTCCATTAGTTGCCTGGGGTGGACTAATCTAATAGGTCTACATCAGCAAACCAAAAAGCAATCAGAGAGTGATCTGACTGTGGCAAAAGTTTCACAGTAATGTCTTCCAATACCAGATCACACTACAACTGCTCTGAGACAAAAAATAAAGTGTGACCTTTGGCTTGAGTCAGGTCCAGCCCAGGCATGGATGTTACTGTGCATTAGATAGACTGGCACAGCAGCAACAAAGGCCAGTTGTTCCCTGGAGTCCAACTTCAACCAAAGGGTTTCACATCCTGTTACCTGTGGGCAGTGTCTCTGAAAGCCATCAAGGTCTTTCAGATGACAACCCATTGTTTCGGCAGGTGATGCCAAACTTGAAACCGAGGTGGACATATCTCCAGGGGAGAAATTCCTCCCTCCAGGCCCCCAGGTCTCAGTGATATCTGTTACGCTGGCCACCTCATCCACAGTAAAATCATGGATGAGAATAAATTTATTGCATACTGGCCTTGTACTCAGTAGCAGCAGCTAGAGTCCAGATGGAGAACCAGTTTGGTGCAGTGGTTAAGGCAACAGGTTAGAAAGTGGGAGACCGTGTTCTAGTCCCACCTTAGGCACAAAGCTAGCTGGGTGACCTTGGGCCAGTCACTCTCTCTCAGCCCTAGGAAGCAGGCATTGGCAAACCACTTCTTGCCAAGAAAACTGCAGGGATGTCTCCAGGCAGTCGCCAGGAGTCAACACTGACTTGAAGGCATGCCCATGTGCACATACACACACAGTCCAGTTACCTGACATCAGGGATTGATACTGGGGGCTAGAATGTGGGACTTCACTCAACCAACTGAATTTCTGAGCTGGATAAAGCAACTTTAATCTGGGGGAAGTGTCATCTACTGCTTGTGTCAGTTCTAGGGGAAAAAAGCATGTTTTGCAGAAAGGACTGAAGCCATTTAACTGGGTTAGATTAGTTCTAATGTCTTTTTCAAGAGCAGATACAACTCTAGCAAGGCTCCATGATGGCTTGCACAGACTTAACTCCATGGGCAAAAGCTCACTCTTAGCTCCTATAGTGGCTTCTTCCTGCTTCTTCAGCCCCAAATTGCCAGAAAATCTAAAGTCTTTTCTTATTTTGTTTGTTGTGACACAGTCCCTATTCTAGTGGCTGTCCCCCTCCCTAAAGATGCCAGTCTTTGGGAGCAGGAAATGAACTGCCAAGGCAGGGTAGCCTAGAGCAGATGGTCAACCAAAAGACACAGCATTGGTTTCTTGGAACTGAGGGTGGCCCACTTAGCACTGTTACATTTTCATCCCATTTGTCACCACCACAGCTTTCTTTACTGATTCCATGACTACAAAAATACATGGTGGAGATCCAGTCCAGCTGTCTCTCAGAAGACATTCAAAATATTTTCAAGGAAAAAATGTCTGGTCATCTCACAGAATAACAGATTTGTGGTGCATTTAACTCTGTGGCAGAGTGATTCAGTAGAGAGGAGTGGAGACTGACTCTTAAAATCTTAAACATTTCAGTTTGGTACACTGATTGTAGGCCTGTTTCTTTCACCAATAATATGCAAGTTGGGCCAGTTTCTGCCAAGGTTTCCTTCATTAAGATGCAGAAGTAGATGATGCACTAACTACAGGTGGATTTTCCACTGATTCCCAGTATTAGTAACTAGTACATCTGCAGACAACAAAAGAAACTGATAGTTCCCTGCTGCTCACTTCCAGGTGAGGATTTATGGTAGAGTAGATGTCCCTGAAGGAGCGGGGACAGCATTGTGGCAGCGATCGGCGGCCAGATGGTGAATTCTGGCCAGCGCTGCTTTTCCAGATAAAGGAGAGATCATGAGATAACCCACTTGCACTCTGGACAGCTGCTCTTTGTGAGTAGGCTGCAGGAACTGAAGTTTTGGCGGTTGACTCATGAGTTGAGCAGCCAGGAGTTGAGGGATTTCAATCAAGCTCACAGCCTTGATACAGCCTATATGGACACAAGGTTCGCACATGCCTCACATTCTTAAATACTTTTGGAAGTAATTAATTATAGCTAAAGAGATTTTTGGAGTGTCAGGATAAGATAATTCCACTTGGTAAGTCAACATTCTTTTTGGAATATAAAGGAAAAAAAGGTTGTAAAGATTTAAAAACTTTTGCCAAAAAGCTTAACAAAGAGTGGATGTAAGAAAATGTAAAACAGATAAAGTGAGCAGTAATTTTGAGATTACTCTTTGGTGAAAGTGCTTTTGAACAAATTGGAATTAAAATAGACAAACAGACTGGACCTTCGTGGGAATGTTTTGTGCTTACTATTAGAGTACAGACAATTGGTGGATTTTACAAAGCAAAAGATAAAGATAATATGAGCCAGACTGTGATGCTGACTGTAACTATGGAGATATTGACTGTGATGCTGACTGTATCTATGGAGTGCCACTTGAGACAAAAGTATTAAGGGCACAGGAAGACAAAACAGAAAAAAGGGGAAAGTTTGCCTTTTACTCTTTCCCTTGTAATTGCAACACTTTAACTTTTGGATTTCAATATTACAATAGCAACCATGAGAAAAGCAGCAAAAATAACAGAGGGGAAAAGAGGATTGCTAGAGCAACCTGCAGAGAGAGGAATTACACCAGATTTAGTTCAGAAAATGTTTGAGGAATTGGGCAATGTTAGCTGAATCACTTGATACTAAATTGACAGCTTTTGAAAAAAGAATGGATCAAAGACTTGTAAAGATGAAAGAGGAGATGAAAGAAGTCAAGAAGATGGAAAGCTCTGTAAACAAGTGTCTGGAGATGTAAAACAAATTAATGACAAAGTAGAAATTCTGAGAGTAAGGCAGAAGTTATGGGCAGAGAGCTGGAAAGAGAGCTACATAATTTGGCACTACTGGAAATAAGAGAGAAGGAATTTTGTTTGAGATTTAGAGCAATTACACAGGATTCTGGTGAAGATATTAGAGAAAAGTTTATTAAAGTTTTAGCAAATTTTTTTGAATTGGGATGAGGAGGATACAGAGGCAGAAATTAATAAAGTATATAGAAGAAATACAATATTTGTGAGAATAAGAAATGTTCCAAGGGATGTCTTGGTGCACTTTGTCAGGAAATGTAAACAAATAGGGAGCAAGCCCCACACTCACTCACACTGATGAGGTTATCTAGTTGGGTAACGAAACATTGGCAAAAAACAACAACCAAGCTTAGAGAGCACCAAGGAATCCACAGTTACAACTTAACACCTGGATATCGTGCAACTATGTGACCTAGATTAGAACACCACTATTTTTTCATCTTTCAATGGGTCCACAAGGTATGTTTACGAACTATCTTGCCCTTATGCTGTTGGTGTGAGCGCGTTTTCTTTGTAACATTTTTTTGTCCTCAGGCACAGATGCTTTTCCAGTTTGGTCTTGACAGGGGCCTATGACCCAATATTTTTAACAGGCAAGGTTTCACTCTTTCCACTATTCTATCCCACAGCTTCTCTGAGGTGTTCCTCCATAGCACACAAGTTGCCACTGTGGGATCTGAATTTGGTTTTCAAGGTTTTAATACATCTCCCTTCTTGGTGGCCATTACCTTCAAGTAGAAGGCATTTTTTCCAGAAGAGACTGTCATGATGAAGAGTTTCATAATTCTGCATATTGATCCTACTTTCATTCCAAAATTAACTTTTAATTCCACAGGAATCAGGAGCTATCCCTGCTTTCATACTGTCCAAAACCCAAGACAGCATTAGTAAAGGAATGACATAAGTTAGACAAGTATATAGTAGAGTGATTAAATCTACCTGTGACATCAGGAATTCCAAGTAAGAGATGTTTTTGTTTGTACATTTTCAGCAAGCTACCTTGGGCCATAAATCTGCAGTGGCTATTGTTTCCAGAAGGATCAGACTGGACTAGTCTCACCCCTTTGTGGTTCTATCTAGCATCACATCAGGAATACTTCTAGTTCTTCATCATCTTTCTTAGGCTTTGTAATATTATTGTATTTATTTATTTGACTTCTATAGCTGCCCATCTCAATAAGTGATTCTATTATTAATGTCTATGCCTCAGCTGAGGCTTCGTTTGGTGGATGGGTTCTCCAACAGGTGTTTCTTCCTCTTAATGGTAGATTTCACCCCCTCTTCCCCAGCTACCTGCCTTTAGGAGCTACTCTGGTATGTCCCACTGTAAGAAGTCCTCCTCCACTGTTGGAAAAAAGTCTCCTGAATGTACAGTGAAAGCTCACTTTCTATAGTGGAAGGCACCTGACTCTCCCTTATCAATACTGAATAATTGGGATAATGTGATTTATTTTTTCATTCTTTTGGCTGGAATTCTCTTCACTTGTCATTAGTGAACTCAGCAGTGGGTACTCCTTCCTCACTGAGAGTTAAAATCTTGATTCTGCCTACTGGGGCAAGGGAGAAGAGTAGCCCATCACAGGATGCCCTCTCCTGAGTCTTCACAGTAAGGCCAGTCTTCTATTCTCAAAATCGGCCTGTTTTTCAAAACATTTTTTTAACAAACAAGCCAAAATAAACATGCAAAGCCATCAGTGAAGCAAATGTGTACTTATTAAGGGGGAAAAAAGACTTTCCACACTACACTGTTATAAAAAATGCTTATAAAATCTGCAAAATTACATGCTGACCTTGATACAAATACAGGTTATTCGAACAACGGTGATCATATTTCTATTCTGGGCTTTCTGTTTGAAGTTTAAAGTTTCACTGTACAAAAAAGAAAAAAAATGCAAAACCTTTAGAAGTCTGAAGCATCCCTCTTTTGTATTCTACAGCTCTTTAAAAAGATTGAGTTGAAATTAAAAAAAAAAAACTTGTAGAAATGAGGCAAGTAGACTACTGTTTATTTCTGTAAGCATGTCTGAGGAAAATTTAGATGCAATACAGTAAGAAAATAATTCTATGATCCAGGCAGGCAATTTTGTTTTTCAAAATTGAGGTTCTGGAGAAAGAGAACAAGCACTCCAAAACAGGTGAAACCAGAACTTCTGACCAACTGTCATCAGATGAGAATCCAGATGATAATAATACTGATATAATACAGATATGTACAAAACTCATTGAGCTTTTCAGGGCTGCTCCTTAACAGCCACATAGAAATCAGGTAAGCTGCTCTTTCCTTCAGAAAAGAGGAAGTGGTTTCCCTTCTGGCACCTATTTATAACCACAGCCTCCTTCTATGATATCAACCAGAGTCCTCCTGAAAGAAAAGAAAAAAACACATGGGCACAATTGCACAGTGAACTGGCCTGATGTCAAACTGCTGGCACAACTACAACTTGTTACTGGCAAAAAAAATGTCTGCTTCAAAAGGGACAAGGCAGGGCTTGGATAAGAGAGAGTATGGTATAGTGATCAAAATATCTCAGCTAGGACTGGGAAGCTGAACCCAGGCATGAGGCTCACTTGGCAACCTGGGCTAGTCTCTGTATCTCTGCTTAATCTAGCTTGCAGGGTTGCTGCCAGATTAAAGTGGGAAAGGCAGAAGGAGAAAGATGATGTATTCTACCTCAAATTCCTGAAGAAAAGCAGGTATGAATTCAAATAAATAAAAGAAAGTAGGCAAAGAAGACTACTCCAGCTAAAACAGTCAATTCCAGTGATGTATTCCAGGTGCTCTGAGCAGTGGCCATCACAGTTACCTACTTGCTGACACTTACCTTTGCCCTTCAGAGAGTTCAAATTCTTCTAGAGTTCTCTTGGCGAGCACTGAAGTTGATTGTATACCGTAGTCAGCAGTCAGCTTTACTAGCTCAAGTGCTTTATCTGCTTGGTTGCTTTGCTTAATGCAGTTGAACACCTCTTTCACTGTCAGATCACTGCAGAAGAGAAAGAGGGATGTGGATACCCCAACGGCATCTAGAATATAGTTTGACTGAAAAACATTCCATCTGCCAAGTTATGACAGTAACTACTGAGAGGCGAGAAATTTCACAGCTCTTTCTGACACCCAATAGCCCAATACCTATTGCAAATAATACTAAAGGCACCTCTTCTTTGTACCCCAAAGTAATTAGGTGAGTTCTATGAGCAGGGATGAACCTGTCCAGCCTTTTTAAAACAAAACACTGCTTTCCTAAAAAAGCTAAAGTATGGAATCTTATGTACAGATTTGATGAAAAGGACACATCTGCTGACAGGAAAGTTTAACTTGAATCATTCTATTTTTCTGTTCTGGAAAACTGCTACAATAGCCTTGTGCTACCACCTTCTGATTCTTGAACCTCTGGATATATAAAGGTTGCTGTTTAATTCATCCTATATAAGAACAAATTCAAGGTTTCAAACTGTTGATTCAAGAAAGTGATAGAGCAGCTCAGAAATTAACAATGCTGTAAGGAAAGAATTTTGAAAGAAAAGGACTGTTGTAGATTCCACTTAAATTTTCAGTGCAATGAACCTCAGCCTTCCCTTTACAGAAGACACCATCACTCTGTTCTTTTCTACACTGAACAGTAGACCAAGAAATGGATCTTTTCTCAAGTACTGACAGTAAAAGCTAAATAAATATACTCTCCCTATCTATACATTACTTCTCTGCAATAACCAAAATACAGAAGTCTTCAAAGGCATTAATTAAAGTCTCAGCATTCAAGTAGTGGACTTGAATTTCCACAGAGTGTTTAGAGTGCTTACATACGTGTTACATGCATTACATGTAACATGTTTAGTGTTTACATGCGTATTACATGCATTTACACAAGTGTTTAGAGTGTTTACATGCAGTGTAAACACCTTGCATTTTAAGATGCATTCACTGTTGCTTGTCATCTTCATATCTGACACCAAGAACAAATTGGTCTACAGAGACTGATTCTTACAGAGACTTCATGGCACTAGATCTTATTGCCCCCCAAACTGCAGCAGTTCCTTTGATATCTCTGCTTACTCTTACTAACAAAACCAACTGCCTTTGAGGAAATGAGAAGCTGACATTTGGTGACGGAACTGTGCCTGGCACAACACACAACACACAACATTCTAACCAAGGGTCAAATGAGATTGAATGCTACTGGGCAAATCAAATCAAAGAGAAAAGTAAAGACTGACATATTTATTACTGGGACTTCTGAACAAAAGGCAAACTTACCTGGGAACTTGAGAGTATTTTTTAAAAAACGTTAGCATGTTCCTATTTGGAGATTAAAGAAATAAAAATTACCATTTGAGCACAGAGATGAAAAAAGTATGAGCAAAAGTCCTTCAAGAGGCTTGACTTATATGTAATCCCAAATCTTGTCTTTTAACAAGTGCACTCCTGCTGTATATATGTTATGTAATCAATGAAAAAAGAACTACAACCAATTCTCCAAGGAAATCCAAAATCCCGCCAGGAAATGAATTTTATTTTTTTCTAACTGTGCATATGGGACATCTGTTTAGTTTTTTAAAAACCCAAAATGAAAGAACTTATTGAATCAAACAGAATTCTATATAGGAAAAGAAAAAAAATGTTCACAGGCGCTGCCTTTGGAAGCATCCGCAACCACTTCTTCTGCAGCAGTAAAGATGAAACTGGCTGGTAGGTGTGGCAGCAGCATCACTCACATCTCCCCCTTGAAGACGATGACATCTTCCAGCAGCAGAAAAAAGGGCTTTTAACTCATACAGCCCACTATTTTACTTCCCACAATGCCTCTATGATCCTGGTAAAAGATTGCCAGTTACAAAGGGTTTTCTTTTCCCCGGATGCTACATACACCTGCCTCTAGTCTAAAAGTGAGGCGAAATAAGTGAGACAGCCAGTCAGTAGCTGTTAAGGTATTACTCGACTCTTTGGTACAACCTTATGTTGTAAGAACAGGTTCCATGCCTTTAGTTGTATCCCTCCTCCAGGAGCAGTTTGAGGGAAAGAGAAAACCGAAAGATAGCTAAGGATCTAGATTTCATTATATTCTCTCTCTCTGCCTCTCCCCCCCTCAATGTACTTTGGGGTTTGAGTTTTCAGTTAAGGGCCCTTTAGGGAAAATGTGTCCTCTACTCCTACTCTGAGGAAGGGAGTTGAAGTCAAAGGTTGTAACTATAATTGAGCTAGTAGAGACTTGACTTATCTGGTTCAGGAACCTGGGATAAGTTGGTTTGTTTCAAGATTTACCTCCAGAATGAAATACAAGTTGTTAGACGTAACCCTTTTTTTTCTTACCAAGCGTCCTGTGTTCTGCCAGCCCTGGCAAAAAGAATTGTGGTATTATTAAGAGAAGTGTCTTTCCACAAGAGTTGTGTGTTCCTGCTCTTTAACTCATGGAGAGATTTTATATTTTCAGCACAGTCAGCAAATGCAGCTTGAGTCTGAAAAACATTGATGTACCAAAGCATCTGCAGTCAACAGAAGTAATCTAGGAATGAGCATCACTTAGGATCTGAAGCTAAAGTGGTGCTATGGCAGGGGTAAGTACACCTGCTGTACCAGTCAGTACCTTCCTTAAAGAAGGAGGTACTACCAACCGTGGCCACCACGCACACCCATACCCACTCCAAAGCATCTACTAAAAATAATTATGACACAACGCCCCCCACCAAAAAAAACAGGTCTAAGGCAAAAACAAAAACAGCACATGATTTGTAAGTATACTCATTCATACACCCCCTGGTAAAACTTTTAAAATTAAATACCCTTATTTATTTTTGCTATCTCAAAAGGCATTTGTGTAGTTAATTGTTGTTAATATAAATAAACATGGAAACTAAATGTGAATAAAACAACCAGGACCAAGACATTTTACTGTTTTGTTAATTTTCAACCAATGCTGTTTTCTATACAGGTAATTCTTGCTTACTGACTGCCTTTTGAACGGTTTAGTGACCGTTCAAAAATACAAAGGAGTAAAAAAAAGAAAAAAAAAGCTTTGCAACCAGTCTTTGCATTTACGACTTTTGCAGCATCCCGTGGTCATGTGATCACCATTCAGGTGTTTCACAACTGGCTTCTGACAAGCAAAGTTAATAGAGATTACGGAAGTAAAATTGCAAGACACAGTCACATGATATCTTAACAACTGGGGTGATTCACTTAATGACTGAATGGGAAGTGACGTCGTAAGCCAGTCGTGGTCACATGATTTTCTGCTTAACGTCTGTGGGGCTTAGTAACAGAGTTGCCGGTCTCAATTGTGATCGCTAAATACCTTTAGAGGTAGTCCTCACTTAATGATGGTAATAGGGACAGGAATTTCCATTGCTAAGTGATGCAGTCACAAAGCATGATGTCTCGTGACCACATCGCTTAGCAATGGCAATCCTGGAAGTCCCCACAGCTGTCATTAAGTGAGGACTGCAGGTCATTAAGTGAGCACCTCCTCACATCTTCCTGCTGATTTCCAACAAGTAAAATGGGAAAGCTGGCAGGAAGTCACAAGTCCCGGATGGTTCACAAGCAGGCTGGCAGTAGGTAAGTGGCTGCTGTGGTGTGAGTGTGGCCAGGCCGGGGGTGGCTGCCGCTGAGTGTGGGAGGGTGCACAGGTGGCTGCTGCACAAGCATGCACTATGGAGTGCGGGTGGATGTGTGCTATGGAGTACAAGAGCCCTGGGATCTTGTACTCTGTAGCTGGGCCCCTTGGGAGAAAAAGCGTCAGGAGTGGGACCAACTCACTGGAGCGACTTGCAACCTTCTCTGCCAGCTTCCCATTGACTTTGCTTGTGGGAAGCCACCAGGGGAGGTCACAAATGGCAATCACGTGAGTGCAGGACTCTGCAATCATTGTTGGTGCGAGCCGGTTGCCAAGTGTGGGAGACAGCCAGGACTTCAAAAACTGGTCATAAGTACCACTTGTTCAATGCCATCATAACTTAGAATGGTCGCTGATAGAGTGGTTGTTAACCAAGGACTACAGGTGAAACTTGAAAAATTAGAATATCATGCAAATGTTCATTTATGTCAGTATGGCAACTCAAAAGGTGAAACCAATATATGAGATAGACACATTACATGCAAAGCGAGATATGTCAAGCCTTACTTTGGTATAATTGTGATGATTATGGCGTACAGCTTATGAAAACCCCAAATTCACAATCTCAGAAAATTAGAATAGTGTGAAAAGGTTCAATATTCTAGGCTCAAAGTGTCCCACTCTAATCAGCTAATGAATCCATAACACCTGCAAAGGGTTCCTGAGCCTTTCAATGGTCTCTCAGGCTGGTTCAGTAGGAATCACAAGCATGGGAAAGACTGCTGACCTGACAGTTGTGCAGAAAACCATCATTGACACCCTCCATAAGCAGGGAAAGCCCCAAAAGGTAATTGCAAAAGAAGTTGGATGTTCCCAAAGTGCTGTATCAAAGCACATCAATAGAAGGTTATGTGGAAGGGAAAAGTGTGGTAGAAAAAGGTGCACAAGCAGCAGGGATGACCGCAGCCTGGAGAGGATTGTCAGGAAAAGGCCATTCAAAAGTGTTGGGGACTTTCACAAGGAGTGGACTGAGGCTGGAGTTAGTGCATCAAGAGCCACCACACACAGACGGATCCCGGACATGGCCTTCAAATGTCGTATTCCTCTTGTCAAGCCACTCCTGAACAACAAACAACGTCAGAAGCGTCTTACCTGGGCTACAGAAAAAAGAACTGGTCTGTTGCCCAGTGGTCCAAAGTCCTCTTTTCTGATGAGAGCAACTTTTGCATCTCATTTGGGAACCAAGGACCCAGAGTCTGGAGGAAGAATGGAGAGGCACACAGTGCACGATGCTTGAAGTCCAGTGTGAAGTTTCCACAGTCTGTGTTGATTTGGGGAGCCATGTCATCTGCTGGTGTTGGTCCACTGTGCTTCATTAAGTCCAGGGTCAACGCAGCCGTCTACCAGGAGATTTTGGAGCACTTCATGCTTCCTTCCGCAGACGAGCTTTATGGGGATGCTGACTTCATTTTCCAGCAGGACTTGGCACCTGCCCACACTGCCAAAAGTACCAAAACCTGCTTCAATGACCATGGGATTACTGTGCTTGATTGGCCAGCAAACTCGCCTGACCTGAACCCCATAGAGAATCTATGGGGTATTGCCAAGAGAAAGATGAGGGACATGAGACCGAACAATGCAGCGGAGCTGAAGGCCGCTATTGAAGCATCCTGGTCTTCCATAACACCTCAGCAGTGCCACAGGCTGATAGCATCCATGCCACGCCGCATTGCGGCAGTCATTGCTGCAAAAGGGGCCCAAACCAAGTACTGAGTACATATGCATGCTTATACTTTGTAGAGGTCCGATATTGTTCTATTTCCAATCCTTGTGTTATTGATGTCATGTAATATTCTAATTTTCTGAGATTGTGAATTTGGGGTTTTCATAAGCTGTACGCCATAATCATCACAATTATACCAAAGTAAGGCTTGACATATCTCGCTTTGCATGTAATCCGTCTATCTCATATATTGGTTTCACCTTTTGAGTTGCCATACTGACATAAATGAACATTTGCACGATATTCTAATTTTTCGAGTTTCACCTGTATTTGTACTTTTAATCAAAAGAACACTTTAGTTTTACGATGGTTATCATATGATGGCTAATAAAAAAAGCCACAAAGTCACTTGAGCGAGTGGCCTAGAAACTGAATGAATTAATGAAGGCTGCTATGAAATTTTCCAATTCTCTCAAAAAATTTAAACCAAAATGACTAACTGAATGGTCACTGCCTTCAAAGTGGGTCATACTAAGAGGGGGTGGATGTCTTCAGAATTGTAGTATGTTGTCATTAGTATCTTATTGATACTTAACACTATTTCTCTTTCCCATTTACTTCTGGAGGCAAAGTTAATTATGAACCAGTCATAATTAATTCCTCCATAGATAAACATCTTCTGCTCCTTATCCATAGGCTATATGAAAAGACAGGCCTAAGAGTAAGATGCAGTCAAGAAGGGGAGCTTTCTAATTACATTAAAATATCCAGAGGTCTGAAGTAGGGCTGTATGTTAGCCTCACTGCTATTAAATATTTACATGAATTCCTTAATTAAAGTACTTCATTCAACAGATATTCATGCTCCTAAACTAGCTGATAGAAGAATCCCAACTGTGAAGTATGCAGATGATGCAATAGTACTCTCGCAAACACAAGGTGGCATGAGGCATGCACTGAAAACTCTAGCAAGCTATTGTAAAGATGAGTATTTTACTGTTAATTTTGATAAAACCAAAATTTTAGTTTTCGCAAATAGCAGACAGAAATACAAATGCTCAGTTAATAATAACACAATCAAACAAGTTAACCAATATAAATATCTATGTTTTCTCTTTCAAAATAACAGGAAATTACAGCCCAAGCTAGCTATGTTCTCAAAAGCACAGAAGAGCGCCAAGGCCAACTTAAGATTTTACAGGATGCCAGGAGGTAAATTTGTCCCTGCCACAGTTAAACTCTTTCAGACCAATGCAATTGCACAATTGATGTACAGGTAGTCCTCGCTTAACAACCATGCGTTCAGCGATTGTTTGAAGTTACAATGGCACTGAATGAATGGTATTTACAACTGGTCCTCAAAGTTATGTCTGTTGCAGTGCCCTACAGTCATGTGATCAAAATTTGAGCACCTGGCAGGTCGCCTGCATTTACAACCACAGAGTACACGTCAACTCCCCCACCAACCTATCTTGCCCCCATTTCTGTCCTTTTGGCCGCCTTGCCCTCCTACACTCCACCACCCCTAGCTGATCTTCGCCGTCTTCTTGCGCCACTGCTGACGAGGTGCACCAGGCCTAGCCCTTTGTGAGGCAGCTGCTCAGGAGGGCCTCATACAGCCAGCAGCTACCTCATGAAGGGCCAGGCCAGGCATGCCTTGTCAGCACCAGGTGGAAGAAGACAGAGAAAGTTGGGGGCAGTGAGGGGTGATAGGGTTGGTGGAATGCGCGGCGGCAGAATCCAGGGTGGCCAAAAGGGCAGAGATGGGGTGGGAGATATGTAAGGGGGGGAGCTGAAGCGGAGGCGAGCACAGCAGGACAGGAGAAGCGTGAGGTCCTGGCTAACGACCACAACTGGGACTACCAAAACTGCTGTCACTAAGTGGTGTGGTCATGTGGTCGCTCAACAATGGAAATTCCAGTCCCAATTAGGTTCGTTAAGTGAGGACTACCTCACACATTTTCTGCTGAAGGATAGCTTTCCTGATGTTTCAGCTCAGGTGGCAAGATTCTACTCAGAGGCTATCCAAAAGCGTAAGAACTTTAAAGACAATACATAAGTTTATATAGCTAAAATGCTTATGTATTTACTATTCTTAAGTGGCATCGTTCATTTTAACTTTCTTAACTCTTTTAGATTAGCTTTAGTTTCTATAGATTTTAGACTAACTTTATAACTGTATATGTTATATGGTACCTATGTTGGTTCTACCTTTTTATAATATTATATGATATTTATGTATTGTACATAAATATATTTTCAGTATGCTTTTGGCATGCACTGGGCTTTTCTACTACTCTAGCTTTGAAATGATAAACTTATTATGTGATGCAATAATGAACCATCTAGGGAGATTACTTTTTCTATTAATAGGTAGCTATGTTGTTGGGAGTCTGAGATGCATGAAGGTGGGACATGCCAGTGAAGAAGTTTTAGGAAGGCAAAGAGAAAGAATCAATAAGATTTTTTCCATTGGCTTGCCCTGCTGAGAAAATAGAGGAACTTCCCTAATGTGTACTGTTTTACTGCAAACATGATTACTGCAGTTCCATCAATTGAAACTTAATCCTGCATCATTTTTCTATGTTTTGTTCAAATAAGAAATAGTAAGGGCAGGTCTCCTGGATTCATTTCAAGCACTAGCTAATTTGTGCCATTGGCCTCTGCAATTTTATAAGTGTTAATATTTTCCACATCCAAGTCCCATGAAGACTCACCTCTGGAGACTGCATGTCCCTTGCCATAAGAGCCAGAACTTCCTGTACAACAGGATCTTTGAGGCTAAATCCAAATTGCTTAATATCTAAGCAGGAAAGAAAGTTATCAGAAATAAAGCCATTGCAAGTAGTTTCTGCTCAATGAAATCAGTGACTTTACTCAAGCTGATATGTGGATGCTTGATCCTTAAATTCAGCTAAGCCTAATTAACCATTATTGTGTGGTCACAGATCTATTGTAAAATACAAATGCAGGAAAATGTATATACTGTAGGGAAGTTAATATAAAGGGAGAGTAACAAATATGTTGTTTTGATGGACAGTGGCATTATTAAACATTCACTCTAACTAGATCTTTTTTCCTACAATGGGATCTGTCACTGGGGATAGATAAGCAACATAGTTTAGAAATTTCACCAACTGCATTAGCAAGCTTGTAATTTGAGCAATAAATCTTCACTCTCACAGGATGAGGCATCATGGTGATAGCTTTCCTGAATCAAACTAGTGACACCAAATTGTGGCTTTGATCTAAATGCATATCCAAATTTTACTGACGCTCAAAGAGATAAATCTGCCAAATACCAGCTCTTCTCATAAATTGGGAAGGTGCCTCAATTATCACACTGGAAACAAGAAAAAGCAAAGTGTAATTAACCTTTCCAGATTTGGGGAATCAATTCCAAACAATCACCAGAGTCCAATGCCTGAAGAAGATATAGCATCGTTCTAATATTGGGGTAAAACACCTGAAGAAAAAGATACAAATGTTTGGATAACCACAGTTACTAATGTTTAAACTTTCAACATTCACATTGTTGAATAACAAATAATACTTACTGATGGAACCAATTTTTTATACCAGTTCAGTAAAACATCAAGGTTTTCCATCATAGCCAACAATTCAAAAAACGATACACTGTAGCAAAGGGAGAAATAACAGGTTATCAAAACCCATCAACTTGAAGATGGAAAAGCTTACAGTGTAGTCTTATTAAATTTCTGTTTCAACTTCTCAAAAAGCTGTAAATAATTTAGAATAAAATCTTAATGCTTTGAACCTCAAAGAAAATGCAACAGATACTGTAATGCGAATTACTGAGCTTTCATCTATCAAAATTAAAATCACCTACTGGTAAAACTTGACTTACAAATTTGGAATCAGATCACTGTTTGCTTCTTTCTAGAAACAGCCTCTCAAGAAAAAATATTGAAGAGAAAGGGCCTTACATAATTTCTTCTTCCTTCCCTTTACAGTCCCTTCCTTTCTTATCCATAGGTGAAATTCAGAATAAGGTCCCTCCCCCATTTCTTAAAGACAAGCAAATACTTTGTTGAAAGTGGCCATTTCAAATGGTCGATGCTTGCTTGAGGAAATGGATAGGGTGCTTTCTAGGATGTCCTCTGCTA
Source organism: Liasis olivaceus (assembly GCA_030867105.1). Classification (NCBI taxonomy): domain Eukaryota; kingdom Metazoa; phylum Chordata; class Lepidosauria; order Squamata; family Pythonidae; genus Liasis; species Liasis olivaceus. The sequence goes on from CM061351.1 coordinate 68,105,482, forward strand.
CTTGTGGGCCTATCCTTGTCCTTCCAGGCTTCTGCAAGCAGCTGGGGGGAAGCGGTCACCTAGATTTGAGAGGTAATCAATGCTTCACTGGGGGAAAGGGCACTGCCAGGAGCCTCAAAAGGGGCCAAAGTGTTAAGAGGCCTTTCTTGGACTCAGAGGTGTTAAGACAACTACTGCCCAGTGTCCAATCTTCCCTTTTTAAGGAAGACTGCTGAAATGGTGATGGAGGACGAACTAGAAAGCACCCTAGAGGAAAAGATTATCTGCACTGGTCACTCTAGTGGATCTTTGTTAGGACCTGGATGTCAGGACCTGGATGGAGAGGGAATGCACTTATCCTGGCTCTCTTAAATCTTTTAGTGGCTTTTGATACTGTTAACCAAGGTATGCTCCTGGACTGTCTACATGGGTTGGGGATTTGGAGCAAGACAGAGCTACAGTTTGCGCATCCCAGAGTATAGAGGATGGCCTCAATGGACAGAGGGAAGATCCATTATCAAGGCAATTAACAGATAAATGTGGCTTAAGCCCATAAGCAGTAAGGTATTGTCAGCCTTACCAGGTAGACCAGACAGGAAACATGACCAATTCTGCTTTATTGTAAAGCTACATTAACAGAATCTTGCAAGTCTGAAAGTACAGTTCTCCTGCCTTCACCTTTACAGCTCAAGAACTTAGGGAGGGTGCCTTCTGAGCCTCTTGCTCCACCCACTATGCAGCTGCGGGCTATGCTATCTCTTATCTGATTGTTCCTTAGGCAGCATCTCTTCCCATCTCCCAAGGTCTTTCCTACACACCATTACAGATATTTACAAAAATGCCCAAGACAGGAGCCCCCCTATTCACATGAAGATAAAAGAGGAAGAAGGGGAAGCACAATCAGACTCCCAAGTTTTTGTTGCTATAGCCATTCCAATAAAAGTAGTTTTAGGCCTAAGCAGTGTCTGTTTCTTGATCTGGTCTACCTTGTAGGGCTTTCTGTCTGTTCCAGTGTTATCTCCTGATGGGGAGACAAGGTCTGTAACTTTGGGGTCCTCCTGGACTCATGGCTCCACTTGAACAGATAAAGGCCATGGCCAGGGCATCAGTTGTGGGCCTTACGTGGGGTGGGAGGACCTTCTACAGTTAGTCATGATCTCATCACTTCTGTGGACTACTACAACATGCTGTCCTTGGGCCTTGGAAGCTGCAGATGGTCTAGAATGCAGCGATTTGTGTGCTTGCTAACATTGGGAGCATGTTATATCTGTGTTATGGCCCTTTACTGGTTACCAATAAACTTCTGGATGCAATTTAAAGGTCTAGTTTTAACTTATAAGGCCCTGTATGGCTTGATACCAGGTTACCTTCAGAACCATATTTTCCAGCTAAATCTGCCTGCCCTACACAATTGTTCCAGGAAAAGCAGCCTGTGGTTCCCCACTTTGGGGAAGTGAGGGGGCTAAGACCAGAGGTGCTGCTTCTTGGTGGCAGCACTGGCATTTTGGAATGGCTCCCTGGCTGAAATTAGATATGCTCCCTCTCAAAGTGTCTTCTGCAAACAGTGCTCTTTCACAGAACAGTTGGGGATTGATACTATTCATTGTTATTCTACTGTGTTTTATTCTGGATATTTTGTGTATGTCTATCTGTGAACTGCCAAGGGTCCTTAATAGTGAGATATAAATGCAATCAATCAATCAGTCAATCAATCAATAATTTCAATAACATCCAGAAGTTAAGAATAAATCTATTTCCTTTCTAATCCTCCAGCCCAACTGAAGCTGTTGATAATCCAATTCTATAATTATGAAAACTAAATAACAATTACTAGTAAAAGTTCTTGTGTGTCATATCTCCCAACATTAGCCTGTTCTCTGCTGTTTCCACCACTCTATTTAGCCGATAAGCAAGTTGAACATCCTTCAGTTCCAGGCACTGCAATAAAAACACAAAGCATTAATCCTTGAATCCAAGAAGTAACAGTTACCGTATTTTTCCGACAATAAGATGCCCCCATGTACAAGACGACCCCCATTTTTCCAACCCCAAATTAAGAAATCAATATTTTAAAGATAGTGCAGAACACATTTTTATTCAGTAATTTGTTAACATTTACCTGATACACTCGGTGGGAGGAGGTCCAAACCGTCTCTCTGCAGCTCTATTTCCAGGCTCTTTTGCATAACTGATTACATTCAAGCACGAGTGAAACTGCTGATAGCTTCTCTCTGCAAACAGCCTTCTCTAATTGGTTTGTTCAGCATCAGCTGACATCAGTTACATCAGGCTCGTGATTGGAGGAAGTCTGTTTGGGAGACAAGCTATTTCACTCGTGATTGGAGGCTAGCAATAGGAGGAAGCCTGCCTGCAGAGACAAAGTATGGGCAGTTTTGCCACCGTGCGGTTCTCTCCTCACTGACTCCCTTGAATAAGATGCCCTTCAATTTTTAGGGTAAGGATTTTAGAAAAAAGTATCGTCTTATAGTCGGAAAAATACGGTATTCTGCTACACAAGGCATCATAAACGCTTTTCAATTTTAACAACAAGCATGAATTCCTAATGCATGGTTTTATAAAAGGTTAGAAGTTAACAAGATATCTTTATGATCAAGGATAGGTGGCAGGTGAGATTAAAAGATTTAGATGAGATTGACATCTCATTTTCTGGATCAGCAGAGCAGCAGAAGTTTGGAGTCTCACATCAGATTCCAAGTTTTGCAAATAATTCCACAAATCTTCTCTATTGCTGTAAGATTCTACTACACAGAGAACATACTATTTAAAAAAATATTTGCTTTAAAACAATACACACACACACACACACACACACTTATTCATCTCAGGCTGAAAGTTTCAACACATGTTTGTCCATTTAGATATTTGGTTCCAGCAAGCACAAAAAATAATGGATTATAGCAAGGAAGGAACCAGTTCCTAATGGAACAACAGTACAAACTACACAAGGTGCTTTCTAGTCTAGCTAATATATAGGTAGTCAGAAAGCTACTGAAATATACATTTACATTTCAACAATCAAATCCACTTACTGTTTTCATCGCACTTAGAAAGAAGTAGACTGGAAAGGAAGAAGTAGCCATTGTTAATTTTGGACATTCTCTAGCAATTCAAAAGAGAGGTTTCGTAGGGTTACTGAAAAAAATCCAAAGGGCTCAATAACAATTCGCCTTGTGTATCAAGCCAAAGAACTCTAGCAGGCTGCTTCTCAAACCAAGATACCACCTAAAGCCATAATAACATAACATTTAAGTATTTAACGCTTTGAGCACAGAATACAAGTAACTGCAACCTGGTCAGGTGCTGAGGAGAGAACACTGGACACTAAAACTATGCTCATATATTGCATTACTCTATGTTTGACTAAACCATAGCTTATTGTATTAACTACAACTGACTGGGTTTGTATCACATGTTAAGACTGGTTAAGATAAGCTGTAAACTATAATAATCTTAAAATACAATGTCTGAATTCCCCAAACAGACTAACCTTAAATCAAACAAGCCACCTTATGGCTAAGCATGTTGTGTAAACTCAGCATCCAGCAACAGGTGTTATCCTCCTATTGCCCAGGAAGCCAGGGATGATGTGCTGCTAGATCCCATCCAAATTCCAGTCTAGGGCTGAACCACTGAAGCCCACAGGGTAGAACAAAAGCGAGCTAGCACAAGTTGGAACATGGAAAAGAAAATGCCAGCACACTTATGGTTCTGATAAGAACTAGCCACAGTCTGATTAGGGAAAGGATGGGTAACCTTTCAGCAGCTGGGAGTTGAATTTGGATGGCTGAAGGCTACAGTGATGACACTGAGGAGATGAGGAGAGGCCTGGGATTTCTGGGAAAATTTATGGAGTTATTTCAGTATGGTTTTGATCCATATGAATAAGCACACCATGGATGTTTTCACCGTAGGAGCAATCTGAACTGGCATTCTTTTCCAATTCAAAACAGAGACCTGAAATTTTGTCTTCCACCTTTGAAAATAATTCATTTTCCTTTCAAGGTCATGATCAGAGGAAGAGGTTTTTTTTTTCTATTTTGAAAAAGATATAGGTGAGGAGAAAGCATTTAAGAATGAAATTTGAGGAAAAGAGTTGAATCATAGTGCTTCACCACGAGTGCAAGCAGGAAAAAAGAACTGGTGTTATACCACCAGCCTAGGAACAAAAAGGTTAGACTATATGGTCCACATCAAGAATTAATTCATTATTCAATACCTCTTCATAACAAGTGGATGATTCATTGTTTAACATCTTAATCTCTTTTCCAAAAATTTCCAGGAGGCATAAACAACAAATATTCTTGCACATTACCCACACAAATGATTTATATATTAACTGATTACTTTAATGGACACAAACAAATGCCAAGGAACACTGCTATCCATCAGCTGACCTCTCATATAGTTTCAAAAATTACTTTTGTTATACATTAGTCATGCACAATGCGAAACTGCCATGGAATAAAACAAGAAATACATACTATCATCCGGATCCTGAGGATAAAAAGCTTTTCCTTCAATTTCATTTATGATAGCATATAGCACATGGGACTGGGAATCAGCAACTCTGGCTGTACAACAAAAAAACATACAGAATCAAGTTTTCATTGAACTTTCATTGAACAAGTTTTATTTAAAAGGCAGGTAAAATATATTTCTGTGAAAATGAGATTGGACTATGAAGTCAGGTGGAACAGATAAATTAAGTAGCAAATTATAAACAGATTGTTAGAAATAGTTTTTATAATGATTTTGCTTATGATTGTTGCTCATAATTGAGGAGACTGGTTGAGCTGCCTATCACTGCAAATTCTGACTGTACTTATTATGACTCAAGGTACTGAGACTTTAAAACTACAAACCAGTACATTAAACCAGGCATGGAAGTGCAAATGGACAGGTAGCAGGAATATGGTAGAAGAGAGAGAGTGAGAGAATGGGAATACTCCTCTCTATGGTAAAGGCTAGTTAGGACACTTTAGCAAACATGGTCCATGTCCTATTTAATTTATATTTCATGAAGGGCAACATAAAGTTGTTGCTGGCACTGCATGATGTTGAATTTTGGTTCCAATTCAGTCCAACTTAAAAAATCACTAATATGTGTGCCCAGATAAATAACTTTCACTAGGCAGGGAAAATGTGATCCTGATTGATTGTCTCTGAATCTCTCAAGGACTTTTAGAATCATGCATCATAAAATTCTGCTCAATATAATATAATTAAAGAGTCTCAATATTGCAACATTTTATTTTAGAGTTTGGTCTATAAAAAAAGATCCAAATTCAGGTGAAACAGAGAGAGATCCACACATTCAGAGCAAAACTTGAAGCAACTTCTATGCAGCAAAAGCCAAAAGAGAGATTATTACAACAGAACCACATTTTACTCAAATTCACAAGACCATAAAAACAGATACTACGTACCAATTTTATGTGACATGCATAGCAAATGGTAATATGTTGCAAGGCTAGGTTCTGAAATAAATATAGATCAAATCAACATTTAACATAACTGACATACAAAAATGTATTAAACTGTAGCAGATGCATGGAACTTATTTCATGCCAGTGGCAACACTTGATGTAATTAAAAAGTGAATATGACTATTCTCCACATATTTAGTAGTTTTCCCCTTCCCCCTTAAAGATATAATGGAAGCAACTTTTGAGAGGTCCTGGGGGACTACATTGAAGACTTTGGCAGAGGGGGGACATGTGGTCTCAGGTTATATGCTCATGATCTATATTAGCTTAAATTTGTGCTGCTGTATTTTCTGTTCTTACTGTCATGTAATACTGTTTTTAAGCTACTGTATTATTTTAAATATATATTTTTAAGGATTTTATTGAAGTTTATTATTATTAGCTAATTTTTAAAAATGACTTTACAGGTTAAAATGGGTGAATAACTATCTAAATATACTCTACTCACAGGAGTATCTCTTTAAAAAATATCTCAATTAGGACTGTGTTAATATTACTACTAAGGTATAACTACAGAAAATGAGCATTGGATTAATCTTACATATTGCAGAAAATTCTTACCTATATTTAGTGTTCTCATCTCATTCAAGGTCAGTCTAGCCTTAGCCCGGGGTACCTTACCACATTGCTTCAGTGCCTTCAGTACAGAATTAAAAGTTAGCAGATTTGGTTGTATATCCTGTTCAACCATCTGCCTCAGCAAGTCCTATTAACCAAAATATCAAGAATTTGATTTAACTTTTATGTAAAAATAATATTCCCATTCCTTCAGATTGTATATTTGTGTCCTTTTCCCCCTACACAATTCCTTAACATTTGCACATATATTTATTTAATTAATGCCATTCCAGAATACCATCAACTGTACCCTTCTGTAATTGCATCATTTAAAATATATTATTAGAAAGATAAAAAATAAAACTGGCACAGAAAGTAGAACGGATAAAATAAGCAGAACCGCTCCTCACAAAACAGTAAATAAAACATGAAAATCACAGTCCTAAGATTAGCAGTTAAATAGTGAGTTTCCAAAAATACTACTCCCCAAAAAAGGTGTTTGCCTATAGCTGAAAGAAAAATAATGTAGGTACCAGGTAAGCCTGAGGAACTGCTCCACAGAGGTAGGAAGGCCCTTTTTCTTGTAACTAGTCCCCTTGTATCATTTGGAAAAAACTACATGGAAATCAAATTTCACTGAACCAATGGGTATTGGTTTAAATAAGCTTTTTTCAAGGTGTAGTTTTGAATAATATTTCCAGACTTTGTGGCAATTCTAGGTTTACTGTACTTAGTAATTGTAGAACACATTTCTTCTGTCTTAGGACCAACTTAAATAATCAAGATCTGCTATTATCACTATTTTTTTCCAGAAAAAAAGCACCTATTAAGGGCTGCTAATTAGTAACAATATAGTAAAATATTTGAACACTTGAAAGTGCTTTATCAAGGTTAAGTACAGTAACATTGAGACTTTTGCAACAGCTTATCTGTTTAAACATCCTTGACATCTGTCACCCAACCCATAGCCCTCTTCTGCAGTCTCAAACGGAATTGAAAAGTAATTCCTCTCAATCTATTCTAATACATAGTGAGGTAATTTAACTTGTACACTGCCAAGAGTCATTTATGAGTTGGGTGATCTATAAATTTGATTTATACAAAAATAAATGCAATGACAATTATCTCATCAGAGATTCTGATGCAGGGTTTGACATGATGTATTTATTCTGTAGTCTCAGGCCACAGAATTTATTTGCTCCTTTGTTTATATAACCAATCATAATATAAGATGGGGGCATGTCATGGGGAAGTAAAAAAAGTCATGGATACACAAATGAAGCCCCTCCCCTTCTCACATGCATTGCATGCATATGACACATATTGGAATCTCAAAGTGTAATATATCTTTGTATTGTAATTATGTGTACTGATAATTTTATAGAAGTTACTGTCTCACTGATGAAGACTAATTAAAACATTAGAACTGATTACAAAGAATTTATGTAAATAGAAATCACCATAGAATATTAGAAAATGAGCAAATATAGATGATACCTAACTATAAATGTGCATTAATAAATAAATTACAATAAAAGGACAGGATTTAACTGTACCTAAATATTTACTATGGAAAAATTTGAATCAAAAATTTCTCCTTACTTCAATGCACGCCCATTTCTCAATGTATCTTTCCTTAACCTCTATAGCTGCTACAATAAGTGTATTGAAGGTGTTCACATCAGCTGTAACAAACAGAAAGCCAATGATACCCTAAGCAATAGCATATACATTATTTGTAATATGGCTGAAGCAATCAGTATATCTACAGCAGCTCAGGGTAAGGCGAAATTCTCATGTGAGCCAGGCCCCAGAAAGCCAGCCACTTGCCAGCAATGGTGGGACACAGATAACTCACACTCAGCCCCCATGATCCAGCTGAGGTCCGTACCCCTGCGCCATTCATCATTGCTGCACACAAATACTCCAATGGTCAGAAATTCAAATGACAGACCCAGTACTGTCTATAGAGAGGGAAGACACGTATTAAGACCACAAGCAACATTGCCATGTTATCAGCTATGTCTCTCTACTCACTAACAGCACGGTCATTTATTTATTTATTTGTCAGATTTATAGAGCCGCCCATCTCAAACGAAATGACTCTGGGTGGCATACAATAAAACTTCCTATTAAAACATACTACCAAACCAATGAAAAACAATTAAAACAATGAATACAGATAAAAACAAGACCACAAGTGGGAGAATACTGCACATAACGCAGGCAATGTGCGGGCTCCCTATTACCAGGCTTGCTGGAAAAAACACATTTTAGGGCTTTCCGGAAGGCCGTGAGTGTTGGGGCTAACCTTACGTCAGGAGGGAGGATGTTCCAGAGGGCAGCTGCCACGGCAGAAAAAGCTCGCCTCCTAGGTCCCGTCAGATGGAACTTTTTTGCAGACGGGACCTGCAGCATACCTCTTCTACCAGACCTGATGGGATGGGTAGATGTAATTGGGAAGAGGCAGTCCCTCAGATAACCTGGCCCCATGCCATGTAGGGCTTTAAAGGTCAAAACCAGCACCTTGAATTGGATCCAGAAGTAAACTGGTTATCAATGCAGTTCATGAAGTAGAGGTGTAACATGTGTCCTCTTAGGGGCATACAAAACTGCCCATACCACTGCATTTTGCACCAGCTGAAGCTGCTGGATTCAAGGGCAAGCCCCATGCAGAGCACATTATAACTCACCTGAAACAAGGCCGCTGAATGGCAATCTGCAGATGTAATAAGGGCAGAAAAGTATTGTTGTTTTGCTGTCCTTACCACCACAAGGTAGGCCTAAACAGGCTCTTACCTGTGTTTACCTGTGGCAGATAGAACTGCCAAGAATTGGACACAATTGAATGGATAGCAGCATCATACCATCATCATTTGTGTTTGGTCAAGTTCATCCTTTGTTGACCTCCAGTGGTGCTCTAGATGTCTCTTCTCCTGTTTCGTTTCCCTCAACTCCTCTATAAACCACAGAGAGCAATGGGATTCATGGGAAGGGAGAGGTTGCATGGGCACAATCCAATCAAAGGCCAGAGCTGATTAAGGCTTCTATTGGGCCATGCAGCAGATCCTCAGGAACAACCCCCAGCTCCCTCTGGAAGCCTTGTGGGTCCATCAGTCACCAGGGATGGACTGATCTAATTGGTCCTGCCTCCCTGCAGCAGGGGCAGTAGTAAAGAATCTCATGGTTACCAGGGCATGATCTGACCATGACAAGGGAGTCACAGCAAGTTCCTCCAATTTCAGATCACTTTGCCACTGCTCCAACAAGAAAACCAGATCAGGTATGTGATCACTATGACCTGGGATAGGCTGACGGCTGTCATAGAGGCCATGAACTCCTGAGCCACATCAGACCCCTCTCCCAAGAAAGGCAGTTTGAAATACCCCAGGACCATAAGCTTGGAGAATTCCACTGCCAACCCCAAGATGGAGTCAAGGAGCTCAGGCTGGGAGGTTGCTACAGAGCAGGGAGGCTGGTACAACAGCAACAGTTCCAACTGATCCGTAGATCCCAACTTAAGGAACCAGTTTCACATCTGGCAACCTGTGGAGCAGTGCCCCTGAAAGCCATAAGAAACTCCCAGGTGACACCCCCATCCCTGCCCTGGAATCTCGGCTGATGTTATACCCAAAACCCAGCTGGGCACATTTCTGAGAGGGGAACATCCCCCCTCCAGACCCAGCCAGGTCTCAATAATACAGACTGTATTGACCAGTACTGACCATGACATGCCAGGTCAGCCCTCTCATCTGTGATTAAGTCACAAATGATGGCGGCCTTATTACAGACTGACCTGGCATTTGGTAGCAACAGCCAAAGCCCAGGGCCTCTGAAGGCCTGCTGACCAGAACTGGGATTGAGATCTGAGGGCCGGAATAAGGAACTGGTATGAGATACCAGGCTCTTGTTTCCTGAGAGCAGCCTGCCCCTGGTCCCCCGCCATACCTTCCCTTACCCTAATCCCGAGACTCCCAAACACTTCACCCTGTGCCCTCCAGCTCTCAAAACAGGGGATCCCATATCATTCCCTTATACTTATTTATTCTAAAAGAGCAGGAAGCAGAGTCCTCCAGGCACTTCAGTTCGAGCTTTCAGTGCCATGGGGAGACTCAAACAAACCCTCTCCTCACACAAACTACCAACACTAGTCTCCCCCACCAATAGCTGTCACTAGGCTGGCCAGGGGTTGTCCCATTCCATATACCCCATACACCCCAACCCCCCTCCTAGCTCTCACCCAAGGGAGGGCAAATTACCTCAACTATGAAACACCCCCCACCCTTCAGGCCTCAGCCTGGAACCCAGAAACAAAATGACTTTTGCAAGGGAGATCCATGACAGCCCTAAGGCATCTGCCCTCCGCTGTTGCTGTCCCTCCCAGCTGAACCGATCATAACCCTCCAGTTCCTCCACAAGGGGGAACTGGGCAGTCATCTGAGTCCTTTGCAGAGTCTTGGGTAGTCTCTTGATCCAAAGGCCATGTGAAGCATTGTGTCATGCTGCCATCTGTCCCTGGAGTAGCTGATCCATCCCACTGAGTCCCCCAAGAAGCAAAGCATTGCCACTTGACGTTGCAAAGATGCAACTAGGTGATGTCGCAAACCATGATTTGACGACTTTAGTTTAGGCTTATCATTGGTTTGCTTCATTTCTCCCAAGGTTTGTTTAACATCTTCATTCACTTGTTTTACAAATTTATCTATCTTGTCAAATTTCTTTTCCATCTGTTTTTCAAACATCTGAAATTTAATATCTAATTGTAAATGTTTGGGTTAGTTTAGTTCCTAATTCCTCAAACATGGCTTTAATCAATGTGGGAGGAGGTTTCTTCCTTGAGGTTTCTTCTTTCTCCCTCTTTAGTGATTGTTCCATGGAAGGCCGTCTCATCTCTATTCGGGTTTTTCGTGTGGCCATTATAAAAAATACTGTGTAATATATCTCGTTATTTACCAACTACCACCACTAGGTGTCAGCAAACGTCTTCAACAAAGTCACTATCCACTATTCAAGATGTATTTTCATTCTCATTCTCAGAATCACTATAACAGCAAACGAAATGACTCATGGGAGTTTAAGTAAAACTATTTGGAAATTGAAAACTGAAATTTCCTCAAAAAGTAAATTCGAATATATTTATAATTCCCTGGAAAGTTATTGAATCTTTTCTCTTTTTTTTCTTCTACACTATATTTTTATTTAGTTTAGGATCAATTGCAATCCTCCGGGAAAGCAGATTAACACAAGGGGCAGCTTCCATCCTTTGCATAAGAAAAGCTTAACACTTTTATAGTTCCAAAGTGATTAAGAAACTAGTGACCATAAGGCTGCATCCCAGTCTGGAACAGACATCAATCCTCCTCCCCTGGCCGCTCAACCCACAGGCTTGTCACAGCATTTGTCCATGCTTTACTTGCAAGGAGTGGTCATGTAGGGCTCCAGAGGGAAGTTCTACATCCCCCCTTTGATCTGGAGGGGTTTAGCTGACTTCACCAATATAATGGTAAACGTTGGGGGCTGGAATGTCTTCTCCACCTGAGGAGCAGTCCTTATGGAGATGTACGAGCAGCCATAAACGGAACCGGAAGCCCAATGGCCGTACCTTTGAGGACTGGAAGTACCATTTGTTCAGCGCCATCGTAACTTCGGTTGCTGAACGAATGGTCATTAAGTGAGGACTACCTGTACTACCAAACAGGAATCTCTGCGTTACCATTTTCATGTAGCAGCTACAAACCAGAACCACAAACTTACAAAGTTTAAGGGTGTGGTCATTATACAGAAGGACTAATTCTGCATGCACAGCCTATTCCCTACTTCTAGCTTTTCTCACTGGCACATTTCCTCTTGTGCAATAATGTCCAAAACTTACCCTTAAGCTTTTTATTCAACAAATCAGTGTACACGTTGAACGCTTTTTGGCATGCTCCATGCTGAAATCACAAGAAAAGTATAAAACATTAGTATACTGACCTGGAGAAAAAAGAGAAGCAAAGTTGTTAGAAAGATTACAACTGTACCTTCACCATTCCCCTGATCATCGTACAATAGGAATATGCATTTTTTTCTGGCATTAGGTTGAATATTCTCTCAGCATTGTTGTTCTCCCTGGAATTTAGAAAATATGACATACCAATTGAGGAAATAAACTACGGTCTGTTCATGCCTATCTGGCTACTACATAGTTGGTATATATTTAAGCATGGCACATTTCTGTGCAGACTGGTTTGAAATATACAGTATTATTTCTTAAGATATAAAATCCTTGTGGATGAACATGCACTGCACCACATATCATAGTATCTTTGATGTACTGCACAAGTAACATATACAATATGTAAGTTGGTATGTGTGTACATAGATATAGATACAGATATCTGTATCTGTATATATAAAACCTGTCTTTTCATACACATTAGCATGTAAAAAAAATTTTTGTTACTACATTTATATCTCACTTTTCTTCTGAGGTTTAACATAAACATAGATTAAACCTTTTAGATAACTTGTCTAAAATTTGCATTTGCTCACACACTGAGACATGGCACAAATGTAGTACCTATGAAATATGAACAGAAATTGTTCAGAAATAGAAAGTGAGCCTGCTACACATTCAGTAGACACATTTTTGTGACTATCTGTAAGCCACTCTTCCACACTTAAAAAACTTGTCTTATTGTGTCAAACGTATACTGTTAAAGCACTTCAGACTGTTTTAGATATTAATTTGTCTAAGATTTCACAAGTTTTATCTATTGCAATCAATCTGACTATTTGGAAATCAATCCAGAATGTTAATATCTAGGATTTACAATAAATATTAAACAGCATGCTATGGTTACATTAAGCTACTTTCATTATATAGCCTGAAGACGTCTTTCCTTGTTCAATATTTTTTTAAATAGGCTACTTAGTACATAAGAAATATCTTGGATTTCCAACTAAATTCATGCAAATATATCCCAAGGCATTGCTGCTAGCATATTTCATACCTCCATGTAATTTGTTGGTATTTAGAAGTATTCCTTGCAAACTGCCTTCTTGGTGGAATTTCCTCCTGCACAAGAATTTCAAGTGTCAGTCTTCTAGCACGTGCATACTTATGCCCAACAGAATTCTGTCTTAAACTAGGCTGTCTGGAATATCTTTATACAGACAGAGGTCAAGGTCCCACCATACAACTAGCTATTTCTCTCTCTCTTATCTTGACTTATGAAAAACTAGGACAAGGTGGCTGGCTCTTAGCTCCCTTTCACAGGAATCGGAAATTTGAAACAGTTCTAACTTACCAAAGTACTGTTTGTGTTTATATATACAGTATATAGCAGATACAGCCTTATTCAAAATCCACCCATCCTTATTTACTTGTTTTTCCAGCTCACTATCTTTCTCCTGATCCGGTTCTCTATCTCCATAAAAACATAGGAGATCCAGAAGACTGTTTGATGTCTCCAGAGATATGCAAGTTCCTGCAAATGTGAAAACCACAAATTGTAAATCATAGCAAAGTTAGCTTATGTATATATTCATATCATCAAAATGAAACATATTAATAGATTATTGAATGTGAAATGTCACAACAAACAATCAGGTAACAGGAAAAGCTTTGTGACAGTGGAATAAGAAAGCTATGCAAGTTACCTTTTCATCCAAAGAATATGCAAGTGAAACATCCTTCACAGCATGCAGGTATAGATTTTTTCAAAAGATCAGGTAAAAATAAAAGAAAGCCTAGCAAGCAAAGTAACGACGTGTTTAAAAGGCTTTATTTATTTAACCACTTTTGTAGGCTGCCTGACTCACAAGATGATGAACAAGGAAATACAGACCAAAATAAAAAAAGAAGCAAATCTGTAATATTTTAAACAGCCGTGATCATAAAACAAAATCAATGGTCAGCCAGTTATGCTACATTTAGACATACATACATACACACACATATGTTATAGAGTGTATATATGTGTGCGTGTGTCTCTGTGTGTATATATATATAAAAATGTATTCTTGTCTAATCAGTTAACCAACTTATACTTCATGGATAAAAAGATGATTTTGTGGTTGCACTGCCATGTAGTATGCCCATAATCAAACTAGTAAGATTGCCAAAGCAGCTACTTTGAACAGCTTATAAATGCTCCATAGCATATTAGCAAAATTTTATCTTCAGATACTTCCAGTGTACTAAGTGTATCTTGGATTAGTGTAAAAGACTGTTATGTTATGCTATTTTGGAAAAAAAAATCCCCGCTATCTACTGCAATGAACAAAAAAGCAAAACTACCTGAAGGTGCAAGGAAGAAAATATAAATCAAAGGATAGCTGAAATACTTTCAAAATAAAATGAAGTTAAGTCACTATATCTCAAGCGTTTGTCGTAAGTTTTGTGAATCACAATACAATGAGCCCATGAATAAGGAAGAGGCCTATGTTCTGTCTTCCAATCTAGCCATCTATTAGCACCATAACACAGTTATCTTAGAAAGACTAATCATTCTGCTGTGGAAATGGATAACACTGTAGGTGCAAGTAAAGGCCAAATCAGATGGGCCTGAAACTGGTGCACAGAAGGGAATGCAATTAACATTGTTTTATGATGCACCTGATGACCCAAAAATGAAGATACCAAGAACTGGAAGTCCAGAAATCCCAGAGCTTAGGCAACAGAAAATTGTGAACATTTTCGTAACAGTAGTAGGATGTCAGAAGAAAATAAATGTATCTTATTATCAAGCATTAGCTGTATGAAGCACATACATTTTCCTAAACAGGAAAAAGTAAGTTGATTTCCCCCTTGTATTTACTTATTAAGATGAATGTTGACGGCATGTAATGTCTGTCAGACCAGCACTTATTCAGCCATGAATTTATGGTTTACAGTTGATATAACTTATAGTTTCTCCTGTTTTATTGTAGATTTTATATTTATATTTAAGTTGAGGTAAAGATTCTGGGGTTTTACTGTTTTGATTTTTGTTGTAAGCCACCCTGAATTTTCAAAACATGGGTTATATGATGATATAGATGTAAATGTACACTAAATATTTCAAGTTATTTTATTTAATCAATTCATATGTTGTTTACTATACCAAATGATATAAGATTACCAGCTGAGTTTGCCTTGCCTTGTCCATTCTTTCAGCATAAATATTTTGTATCTTCCACAAATGTGATGAATCAGGCTACTAACTGCATACCGTACAATAAACTTGCTGGTCTTTAAAGTACTTCAGTATAAATCTTCCAAAAGCTATGACAGAGTTTAGTTCTATTATTTATTCTAAAAACTGAATAAAGATTTCAAATTAGTTTTGACTAGATAGTACCTACCATTATAGTGCAATCTTATAGGCATTTCTTCAGAAGTAAGTCCTGTTAAATTTAAAACAGCTTATACCCACCCAAATCTGTTTAGTACAACTGTTGCTTCAGGCTTACCCGCTTGCAGAAGCTGATCATACATATTCACAGATGCTTTTATTTTTCTTAGCTGAATTAGATTTTTTAGTGCAACCTCGCTCACTTCTTCAAGTTGCAACATCAACTTTTCTGGCATGAGACACTAAAGTCAAGGGAACAAAATAACAAAACACAATTATGTTCAAATGTTCTACAAAGACAGTGTTGTGAATTTAGCAGTGTGGAAGGAGGCTGGTAACTCTAAGTATTTTATAGTTCTAAAATCTACTGTCTTTTTCCAGTGAAAAGGAGGCGGATAGGATTCAGACTGGGAGCAGCAGCAAGAAGTTTCTTCTTTCTCAGTTTTGATGGATGCACGTCCTGAAAATAGCAAGGATTGTAGGGACAGACTTCTTGACTGGCCGTGGGACGTAGGCTTTCTGCCCAAAACTACCAGGATAACTGGAAACAGTAAGGTGTAGCTGGCAAGAGAAGTACAGTATAAGCAGAAGTGTCAGAGTTTTTTCACTATTACTGTTTGCTCAGTTGTGTAATTTCACTTTTGTTCACATTTCTTGTTCCTCTATTTGTTTGCTGATTGATTGCTCTTGTATGTAGATCTAGGACTCTTGTAACTTGGTTTGACTATCTTAGCTTTCAAGTATTTGCTTGGTTGGATCTATTAAATAAAACCCCTTTGTTCATTGTAATTCCATGACTTTTGTCAGTAAATGAGATTTAAACATTCTACAAAGCCACTATGATCTCACTTTTAAGCCAAGAATAAAAAACACAGTAGATCAGAATTACATGAAGCAATGGAATTGCTAAACCATTATACTAGTTATGAGCATATTTAACAGAACTGGAACATCTCATCAAATACAAATAACAGAGGACATGGATTTTTGTATTTTTCATAGAGCTCCAAAACTACATTTATTTAATACTACAACATTCGTTGGATGAACTAACATATTTTTGTTGATTTGGCATGGAATAACTATTCCTATAAGAGCAGATTTTCAAAAGTCTTAGCCACAAAAATGTCTATCTACACAGTGGTTTTGAGTTTATATGTGCTTTTCCCCTGTGAATGGAATGCTGGGCCCCTAACTTAAAAAAATATGCTGAGTCAGGATGAAAATTAAATTGTATGTTACTTTTTTAACATAGCTAATAAGAATACATCAAGGAAAAAAAATAAATTAAAATTTGATATTAAACTACTTTACTCTTGAGTGGTCTCTTCCCAATTATCAATCCTAATGTTCTCCACCACTAAGGAATTCCAGGAAATGAAATGACACCTAGAGTGGCAATGACAGAAGACTGAGTATGACCAAACTCAGGTACAGATCCACATTTGGACCTACACTCTGGCAATAAGAGCAGTGAAGCAGGCCTATCTCTCTTGCTATCCTATACATATTAGAAGCATTGGTTTATTCTTGTGACTTTTTCTCCTGCTTGAATGGCACAACAGGCTGAGTATGTTTTGGGGCAGGAGAAGCACATACCACCTGGACACAGTTACTGTAACAGAACTGTTTGCTTCTGATCTTGCTGCATCCAATCCTCACTCTAACCCTAACCCTGAGACCAGACAGAACTAGTATTGTTGCAGGCCCTCCACATTGAAGGATAAGAAATGTGCAGCAAGTCCCTAACTGTGGCAGCTAGATCCAGCAAGTTCATAACCATTTAAACACAGGAGAAAGAGATTGAAAATTTAAACCCTGGGGTTGCTATGTATAGTGGGCTGAATTGCTAGATTCTACAGCAGATGGTCTTCTTCATTATTAGGGTTTCTTGTATCTACAGTAAAAGTGACCTGTCTATTCAAATCTTGTTCTTGACTCTTCCACTAGTGACCCTTGATTATTTGTTGAGCTTCTAGGAAGACATTGCCGTGCCCTGAATGAAGCTCTGGCAATAATGCCAGTTTTATCCATATTCTTGAACCTAATTGTATGTAAGCAGCACAGTACAGATAACTCAATGTTATGCCAAGTTACGCAATACTGTGTATTGAGCAAAGAGAGCAGGCAGAAGACAAGGATGATCTACCCTTACCCTAGTACAAAACAGGGAATTGTGCCTGAGCACAGCAAGTATGAATGTAACTGATTCAAGTTCTTTTGACTGTATTCAAGTAGTGGATTAATTGAACAAGTAATGTTATTCAATGCGTATGAAATCTTTCCTTGTATGCTAATAAATGTACATTATGTATGAGATAAACAGTGTAACATTTACCTGAATGTGAGGTTCAGCGTAGTCCTTCTCAAAAAACTCGGGATGTGTGTTAATGATATGCTTGGCTGCATTTTGTCCTGATGCTTTTGACATGGAAAAGAAATGCTGTGAAAAGAATATACCTTTATTTTACAGAAAGTAATCATATGTAACACTTTCTTACATCATACTATCACTTGTATACTGCCAGAAGTCCTTTCAATTAAGGCAGTAAATAAGTAAACCCTATAAATTGTTCTTACTAACTTTAAATAAGATCTTCTATTAAGCATCTAATTTTTTAATGATTATTTTTCTTGGTTTATAATATGTGAAGTTTAGTAAGCAACTCTGCATATGACACACAATGGGGAAGTTGGATGTAGCTTTTCCCTTTCCAGCTCAGCCTCAATTATTAGATTATCAGTGTGCAAAAATAAAGGAAATTACAATTCCAAAAGAACACTAGAAATAATGGAATTAGTCTGCGCTCTTCCATGCATACAAACAGTAATGATGGCAAATCAGACTACTGTTTTGTTTGCTTCTGGCAAATACAGTTTCGGAAGAGTTACTTACATGCTCTAAAGAATTTCTGGGGATAAGATAAGGATCATCTTGAAACCTGTAGTGAACAGCTGTAATATCCTGCAAGGAAGAGGAAATCTGTATATTAAATGCTTTATGTACAGATTCTGCTCAAATGCACAAAAGATTCATCTTTCTGTAGTACTGAGATTAAGACTATCAAAATAATTTAGTTAATACTCGAAAGCGCTTTTATTTAAGAAGTCAGTCTGTACTCCTTACTATGACTACATATTTGTAAAAAAGCTCAGATAAGATAAGGGCTTTTTTGCTCTAGGATAATCAGCAAGATGACTTAGTCTTCTGTAAAACATTAAGGCAGATTTTTCTCAGATGGAAACTGGCAGTTGTCAAAGATTAATAACTTTGTAAATAACATCTTTGTGTTACTGTTTATCAAGGAAGAAAAAACATGAGCTCTTCTCAGCACTGAACACAGTATTATGTACGTGTACTCACATCTCACCTAGATTGTTTTTGCACTTCAAATTTGAAACTTATTTAGCAGATATATCATACTTTTTTCTCTTCATAGAATTACATGAAGTACTTTGGGGAATTGCTAAACCATTATACCAGTCATGAGCATATTTAACAGAATTGGATTTTCGCATCCAAAGGAAAATCTAATAAAGTTATTTCAAAACAAAAAACAAAAGTTAACATTAAAGGCAACATACAACACAGATAAAAATATATTTTGCACTTTATAGGGCATTTTACATCAAAAGAGTACTAGTAATGTAATGAAGCTTTGTACTTACCCTGTTAACAGTTGATGCAAGTGTCTGAAGAACTGCTGATTTATCCCTAGTTTTAAGCAAAATGTGTTAAGTTTAAATTTGCAATATTATTTTTAATTTGCAACAAAAACGATGGTGCAGTTTACTGAACAAAAATTTAAAAATAGATACAAAGATCTAAAAGAATGCTTCAGAACCCTACACATTCAATTCAACTGGCAAAAAACAAGCTTATAACATGAGAGTGTTTATTCTGTAACAATACATTATAGTATCTTTCAAAATTGATTATTTGGGATGGAAAAGAGTTTTGGAATCAGTTTTGCAGCTGTTCTAGTACTTCCTAATTTGTCAGCTGTGGACTTAATGTGCCTTGAGATCTTAATTGTCCACTATATTTTTCTACAACTACCTAAACTGCTGGGAAAACATGTCCAAGCAGTGGAGTGTCTGCAGGTGGTATCTCATTTGTTCCTTTTCCTTTCTCCTAATTCTAGAAACTGATGAAGTTCTGAATCAATGTTTTGATGCAATAAGGAGGGGTTGACTGTTAACAAAATGAATCTTTATTCAGATAAGAGGACGTTTCTTAATTAATTAAAAGTACCTTAATTAATCAAAAATAGTACAGATTTTTACTTAAAAAGCTACACTTATGTTCAGAGAGTACTCAGGTCACAGTTGTATTAGACATGCTATGCCAGAGAAATGACACCTGCATCCACAGCAGAAATGCCGGACAATGCCTGGCTATGGTAACACACAAGACCGCATTTGGATAGGGAAACATGGCTTATGGGTTAGGCATGGGCTCACATTCTTTTTTGAGCGGTAGTACTTTAAAAAGAGGGGAAAAATTGCAAGAAGCTATCATGCTACTTTGGAACATGGTAATCTCACAACCAAATATTTACACATTGTTTGCAAATGCACACTTTAAGCATTTGGGGTGGCATCTAGGAATATTCTTCCTGTAGTAAACACATATATCCTGAATCAATGGACTATGCAACAAGCCTGTTTCCCAAAAAATGTTTATAACTTCAGCTGATCCAGAATGTACTAACAGATGCCCTGATAGCTTATGTGAAAATTTCAGAGTAATTTCACAAAGGTTCAGTCTCTATTTTTAAAGTTTTATACCATTATTTATGTTTATGGGATAACAGCTATTTTCAATTTATTATAAGTTGCCATGGAAGGGTAGTAATACATCTCCTGAAAAAAAATTAACTGAAAAAACTCACCAGGTTTTTTTTCTTGGAAGGAAAATACTTTCTTCTGAAATTATGAAAAACAAAAACAACTATAACCAAATTATTAAACTATATACATCCGGAAAACATTCAACTATTAAAAATTTAATTATGCATGGAATTAAAATAGTCACTAAGCTTGACTGTATCAGAAGCAAATTTTTCCAGATAAAGAAGCTGTTCTATCCAAGCTCAATTTATTCAGAAACAAGCCCAGTTTCTTCAAGTGGAATTTATTTTTACATAATTATACAATGGATAACATATATTAAGAATGATAAATTTATTATTTGCAAATATGCATTTTAAGAGTACAAGCATAAACACAACAAAATATACCTTCCAGGATGGGGGATTTTTTCTGAAGGGTTGCATTTTCTGAATAGTGCCTAAGAAAATCAAAATTATATGGATAAATGTATACATATATATTGCGTACATAATTTAACAGCATTCTCTTGAATACATAGCATTATGAGATATTATATATTCATTATACAACAATGTATCATTATGTATTATTCATTATATAGCAAATGTAACAGAACATGCAAAAACACAAAACAAAACATATTTATTAGATTTATATTCCACCTTTATTTTTTAGAATTTAAGGTGGCATGCAAAATGCTCCCTATTTTTCCTACACCAATAACACCATGAGGTACATTGAGCTGGGAGAGAATGATTTAAATTTGCAATATTATTTTTAATTTGCAACAAAATTAAAGAGACTGAAAGTCACGTTAAGTTAAAATCAAATCATCTTATGGCTGCAATGTATGAATCCAACCTATTTCTGAAAAAAAAACTATATCTCAAATAGAAAGCAAGCAAAATGTTGGCTTTTTTTGAGGTAGGTGTTTATAATTTATTGAAAGTGCTTCTAGCAAAAATGGTTTCACCTAGTATCCTTCAATAGACAATAATTATTAGAAAATCAGGAGACACAGAAAGAACTTTCTCAGGTGAGATGTGTACCAGCTACTCTCAGTCACCCTCCAGTGTTGGAAAGTGCAATTTAAGACAAATTATATAATCCCCTGCTAAGTGCAGGAATCAAGATTAAAGCATCTCAAATAGGAAGTTGTTTATCCTGTGCTTGGATACATTGAGCAGTGGGGACCCACCACTTCTCTGGATAATTGGTTTTTGTTGTGGGACAGCATTTCCTAACATACGGCCAAAATTATTTACAATAGGCGGCATAATATGTTACAAGGTTTATGCATGCCCAAGAACCATTGGGTGTAGTTTTTAAGAGCTCTTCCAGTTTTAATTTTTAATATGACAGAAGAGGGGAGACTTATTCAGATCAGGGGTAGTAATAATTGTACTTAGTTTAATTATAAATTTATCTACCCCCACACAATTTTTTCTCCTACGTACCCTGATTTTTAAAAAGCACTGCAGTATGCCCCCAAAAAAGAAACACATTTGCTTTCGAGTAAGGTTAGATAAATCTTACAGTACAACTTTCTGACTCTCTTCTGTTAGGTCACGCCGGCCAAGGTAAGCCGCTGAAATTCAAAACGCCCAGAAAACTTCAGATTACCTACCTTTAAACTAATATAGTACGGAGCGTACAATATGATTATATTTACAAGGAAAAAGCAGTATTAAGAATGATTTGCCATCCCAACCTAGTTCGGGCATTTCAAGATGATCAAACGGTTGCAATCCGATTCATCAGATTACTGCTGCAACCTTGTACAGTACCTTCAAACTGCCCATTTTCCCGCCTCACATTTCCAAGTCATTCGTGGGAGTCCTGCTCTCACGTCCCCACCCAACGTACCTCTCACCCCCTTCCCTAAAGGAGCCAGACGCCCCCGAACCGCCGAGTCTTCTCTGTAACAGATCTCGGGTGGGAAAAGAGTTCAGACGCAGCCACCGGGCCGCCATAACGGAACGGCCGTCCGCCGCAGAAGACGGGAAGAGACCGGAAGCGGAAGCCGTAATCAGCAACATCGCCGCGCGCACGCCGTGCACACGCGCTGGCTCCTTGGTTGCTGGTCTCCGTCGGGTCGGTGGTAACCTGGCCAGCATTGCTGAGGTCTTTTGGTCGGGGTCATGGCGGCGAAGGAGGTGCCGTGGCGGCGCCTGACGGGGCTGTCGTTTGGGATGTATACGGATGCAGAGATACGGTAAACTGGGAAGGGCACGAAGGATACATTGCTTGAGGCAGCGATCAGGCGTTCGCTTCCCCGGGAGTCCGCCCACATTGAGCTCTGGGGGACTTAGTTAATGAGGCCGCGCTTTACATCTTTCGGCCTCTGAGTATTAAGATGTTCGTTGCTTTTCTAACGGCGAACTCTGCTGCCATCCGATTCGCAAAGTTTTTGCCTTGAAGTGTTCCTAATTTCAATTTCAGTGTTCCATAGAGCCTTCTTCAGCATAGTGCCCCACATTATGCTCTTCCTCAGTAGCATGTTGAGTGCCAGCTGATCTAAGAAGCCCAAAATGTGGCACTGTATCATCGGTTGCTCTACATTGTCTATCCGTGTGGTTTTCTTGGTAAAAATAGGATTACACTGATGAATCTGGCCACCTCTGTATTAGATCTATCCCTGTCCTGGGTGGTAAAGGCCATCTGGGAGGTGACATGCATTTTGTTCCATGTGGTAGTATATGCTTCTTTGAGGGAGAGCGTAGTGCCTCCTGCCTTAAAAGAGGTGATATACCCCCTCCTCAAGAAGCCTTCACTGGACCCAGCTGTTCTGGACAATTTTCATTCCCTCTTCTAAGGGAAGGTTGTTGAGAAGGTGATCGGGTTACAGCTTCAGAGGGTCCTGGAAGATATGGATTATCTAAATGCTTTTCAATCTGGTTTCAGACTGGCTCATAATATTCAGATGGCATCATAGTTAGGAACAGATGCCTGTGCCTGCAAAATTGTGAACAGAGACAGGGTCAATTTATACATAGTATTAGCCAATTCTGGTGAAAATGTGTAAGGTGAATGTTAAAATGTATATTTTCTAGTGATCTAATTAAGCTCAGTTCTTGAGACTATTGAATTTGACTCTTGTTTTCTGTATTTCAGTACAGAAGCTTTTTTTTTCTTGATACAAGCTTTGAGTCGATAGTTATATACCCAGCTGTAGGATAGTTCTAAGCAACAAATCTGCTGTAAACATTCAGATGTAAAAGTTTGCAACATATAATATTTGCTTTTCTTTAAGTAGTCAAAAAAGAGCATGGATGCGAGTTCTCTGACAGTTGCTATTCTGGATAAAGAGTTTCTGAGTTTATAGTGAAAGCTGTAAAACTTCTGGGAAATTAATGAATGTTGAACTCTTTATATTGTAAAATGTAATTATTAATTTCAAGGATTTCTGTGACACTTTCTTTGCTTTTTTTCCCCTTTGCTTTCACATTTAGGAAATTGAGTGTAAAACCTATAACCAATCCTCTTTTTCTTGATAATGCGGGTACTCCATCCCCAAATGGACTATATGATTTGGCTTTGGGTCCACTTGACAATAAGGAAGTGTGTGTTACTTGTGTGCAAGACTTCAACAACTGTCCTGGTCATCTGGGCCACATAGAACTACCCCTCACTGTTTATAATCCTCTCTTCTTTGATGTAAGTATGTTAAGCCATAGTTTCTATAGCATGGGTAGCAGTGAATTAATCACTGTGTTCAGAATTTATAAATAGAAGTATTAATAGTTAGTAATAATCTAGACTGACCTTTCCAGTCTGTTGTAATGATTATAACAAAATAATGTTGGCACAGTATTAAACACATGTGAATTAGCAGGATAATAAAGTGACTGTTCTTATTTTCAGAAATTATTCCTTCTGATGCGAGGTTCCTGTTTGAACTGTTGCCATCTAACATGTCCACGTGCTGCAGTTCATTTATTACTAAATCAGCTAAAACTGCTGGAAGTAGGATTGATTCAAGAGGTCCATGATCTTGAAGCAGTCTTGAGTAGGGTAAGTTTTACTTTGCTTAATTTGTTTTGACAGTATTCCATAGGTTTGTAATATAATTATTCTTTCAGTTTTTAGAGGAAAGCTCAGACGTAACTGGTGTTGACGTTGAAGAAGTATTAAGTTTGCCCACACAGGATATGCTCCAAAATAATCAGCTCAGAGACTACAGTGCACATGTAAGTAAGAAGAATCAATATTTTATGTGGTTGTTTACATTGGTTTTAATGAACAGCTTCGTCTCACTTCTCATGAATTTATGAAATCTGTGGTTCTTTATGAAAATGTCATTTGTTCTGGGCTTACTGTATGGCATTTTTCTTTAATATTCTGAGCTAAAACTGTTATTATCTAACTTCCTCTGTCACAAAAGTAATGCAATATAATTACAGGCTGCTCATTAAAAAGAAAATGGGTTTTTTTATCTGCAGCTAGCAAATCCTGGCTTCATTCTTCTTGTTAGCTCTTTAACGGTGTATCATTTGTGAGGGTCACTGTGTGTACTTCCTAGTTAGTGGGGTGTAGGCAGCATATGTTGGTTTGCTAGATAGTGTTTAGACTAGAAATCCTAGCTTGCATAGAAGTGTAAGTATGCTTGGGGTAAAACTGAACTTTGGTTATACTGGTATATATTTGAGCATTTTGGCTCAAATGTCAAAACTGGCCTTACTGTTAGCAAGGGTATAACTGAGCCTGGCAACCTAGTTTATATCCTCTCTAACATATTAAAAAGTGTAACTTGAAAGTCTGGATTGGTGGTGGAGATTCATATCTATGGATATCTGGCGATGACCGTAGCATATGGACGATTGCAACCTGGAATGTAAAAGAAATAAATAGTAAAAAAAAATGAAATAACAAATGAGATAACTGAAGGAAAATTAGATACATTGTACATCTGTAACAC
The DNA here is from genome assembly GCA_030867105.1 of Liasis olivaceus. Taxonomy (NCBI): domain Eukaryota; kingdom Metazoa; phylum Chordata; class Lepidosauria; order Squamata; family Pythonidae; genus Liasis; species Liasis olivaceus. The sequence continues at coordinate 68,130,597 of CM061351.1, forward strand.
TAAGAGGAAGTGGAAAGATGTGATAAATTTGAATGAAGATGGTCCGATCTTGTCAAGTGGAGCTGAAGGACAGATACATGGAAGTAAAGGTAATATATCATGGAGATAAATCATATGTGAGACTAAATGGAAAGCTTTGTGAATAGTTCAACGCTGAATAGGGAGTAAACAATGAATGTTTGCTGCTCCCTTTAATGTATAAATGGATAAATATGTAACAAATCCTCATGGTGACATTGGAGATGTCTAAAATTAAATCACTGCAGAGTGAAATTTTAAATTAAGTTTGCTCTTGGTAGTGTCCACAACTGACCATACTTAAATTTGTGTTTCATTTACAGTATAATTTCTAGAACTTTGCTTTTCATTCTTTTGATACAGGTAAAAAATGTATGTGAGTGTCGAAGTAAACTTATCTCTCAATTTTGGAAATTACACATGACTTCAAAGAGATGTCCAAACTGCAAGTAAGTTTTTTTTCCTGGGCATTTTTATTCCTCCTCCCTTCATCCCAAGACTAAAAACTACTAGGATCTCTCTTCTCATTGGTTAATGTTTCTCTTTTTTCCCCCTCCATCTTCAAGAGCAGGAAGATCACTTGTTCGAAAAGAACATAATAGCAAGCTCACTGTGACTTATCCCACTGCCGTAATTCAGAAGTCAGGCAAACAGACAGTAGTGGAGGAAGTAGCAAGTATGTGTATTCTGTTGAATATTACACACGCACAGGTGCAAAACTTGATATTGAGAAATATTTTGTTACACTAGAACAAATTGTTATAGAATATGCCACGTGGATCTAGATACAGCCTTCAAACATTTCAAATCTGCTTTGTGTGTCTGGGTTAAAAATTAATTGATTGAAATTTACAGACACTTTCATAAAAAATGGTTTTGTAAACTATTTCCAGGCACAATTGTGTCTGGGCTTTCTCAAATTTAAGAGTGAACACACAGACCTCAGTGGAATTAAAGCTAGTCCTAAATCCCATAGATTTGCCGTCAGTTTACTCTTAATTAAAGCTAACTAAGTGGTTTGACTCACACATAAGCCATGTTTTACAAACCACAGTGGCTGAGGTCACATGTCACAGTAAGCCAAAGCAAGCACACTAAGCAGCAAATTGTCTGAAGACAGCCAAATCTTAATTCATCCAACAGTTATTCATGAATTTAGAAGCTTCTCCATGTAAGGAAAGTACATTTAACTGCCTATGTTTGCACATCATGCTAACCCATAACATGAATTATCTGGTTTTGTTTGACATAGCATATGAACCATATTCTTTGTATTATCATGATGCTCAAATCCAGACAACTGTCACCTATTCACAATAAATAAATTAGCCACAATAAATTGAAAATGTGGCTTAATATACAGTCATGTGAAAAAGTACACCCTGTTTGAGTTCTGTGGTTTTATGTATCAGGACATAATAAAAATCATCTGGTCCTTAGCAGTTCTCAAAAATAGGTAAATACAACCTCAGATGAACAACAACACATGACATATTTATTTATTTATTTATTTATTTAATTTGTCCCCGCCCATCTCCCCTACAATTACACCATGTCATCATTTATTTTACAAAAAGAAAGCCAAAATGGGGAAGCCATGTGTGAAAAACTAAGTACACCCTTACTGCTTCCATAGGTATGAAGAGGCTAAGTAGCAGCCAAGTGCTGCTAAATCAAATGCCCTTGAACAATTGATCATCAGCAAGTGTGACTACCTCTATAAAAGCCGAAGTTTTAGGAGTTTGCTGGTCTCTAGCACTGAGGTGTGTGTTAACACAATGCCAAAGAGTAAAGACATCAGCAATGATCTTAGAGAAGCAACTGTTGTTGCCCATCAATCTGGGAAGGGTTATAAGGCCATTTCCAAACAATTTAAAGTCCATCATTCTACAATGAGGAAGGTTATTCACAAGTGGAAAACATTCAAGACAGTTGCCAATCTTCCCAGGAGTGGACATCCCAGCAAATTCACCCCAAGGTCAGACCATGCAATGCTCAGAGAAATTGCAAAAAATCCAAGAGTTACATCTCAGACTCTACAGGCCTCAGTTAGCATGTGAAATGTTAAAGTTCATGACAGTACAATTAGAAAAAGACTGAACAAGTATGGCTTGTTTGGAAGGGTTGCCAGGAGAAAGCCTCTTCTCTCTAAAAAGAACATGGCAGCATGGCTTAGGTTTGCAAAGTTGCATCTGAACAAATCACAAGACTTCTGGAACACTCCTTTGGACAGATGAGACCAAAGTGGAGATGTTTGGCCATAATGCACAGTGCCATGTTTGGCGAAAACCAAACAGCATATCAGTACAAGCATCTCTACCAACCATCAAGCACGGTGGTGGAGGGGTGATGATTTGGGCTTGTTTTGCAGCCACAGGGCCTGGGCACCTTGCAGTCCTTGAGTCGCCCATGAACTCCTCTGTATATCAAAGTATTCTAGAGTCAAATGTGAGGCCGTGTGTCCGACAACTAAAGCTTGGCCGACATTGGGTCATGCAACAGGACAATGATCCCAAGCACACCAGAAAATCTACAACAGAATGGCTGAAAAAGAAAAGAAGGTGTTGCAATGGCCCATTCAAAGTCCAGACCTCAACCCGATTGAAATGCTGTGGCAGGACCTCAAGAGAGCTGTGCATAAACAAATGCCCGCAAACCTCAATGAACTGAAGCAATGTTGTGAAGAGTGGGCCAAAATTCCTCCACAATGATGTGAGAGACTGATAAAGTCATACAGAAAACGATTACTTCAAGTTATTGCTGCTAAAGGTGGTTCTACAAGCTATTGAATTATAAGGTGTACTTAGTTTTTCACACATGGCTTCTCCATTTTGGCTTTCTTTTTGTAAAATAAATGATGACATGGTGTAATAGTCATCTGAGGTTGTATTTACCTACTTTTGAGAATGGCTAAGGACCAGATGATTTTTATTATGTCCTGATATGTAAAACCTTAGAACTCAAAGAGGGTGTACTTTCTTTTTCACATGACTGTAAGATGGTGGATTGTCTACTGACTGCCAAGTTTAGATATTATAAGATGGGGACAATTAAAATACTTGGACAAAAGCAAACGCAGAAAATGTTTCAAGTAGCTTGTGATAGATGTCAAAACATACAATACTTCTAACTTCTTAGCTATAGATGAAACTCAGCTGGGAAAACGAGGCTACATGACACCTTTTACTGCCAAACAACACATTGAAGTTTTGTGGAAGAATGAGGGTAAGTGAATAAAACTGCTTGCTATCTTTTAAGAATTAATGCCTCCTCTCAATGTAAAAAGAAATTGCTGATTCAGCACCTATGTTGAAGTCTATGTTGTGGCTGACCTATTTTATTTTAGTAGCAACTGTGCATGATTCTGAATGGCTTACAGATCTCTCCAAATAGTAATTAAATTAAAACTAAAATGTAAAAGTATAAGCATAAAATAACAATATAGTAAAATAGGTTTGTAACCAGCAATATCCCATACACTGAGGAACAATCATAACAGCATCAACAGCAGGATAGGGTAAAATGACTCCCTCAGCCCTAAAGGCCCCCTGAAATAGCCAGGTCTTAATGGCTTGGTGAAAAGCTAACAGGGCCAAGACTTGTATGATATTGGTGTAATGCTGTTTTAGAGAAGAGGAGTAGTTACTGAGAAGTAGTGACCTGGAATCCCTGCAAGTGGCATTTCTTAAGGGACGGGACCCAGAGAGGTCCTGCCCTTCCTGATCTCAGTATATGGATGGATACTGCTGAGAGAAGGCAGTCCCACAGATATCTAGATCCTGAGCCATGAAGTGTTTATAGGTGACAACCAGCACTGAGTTGCCCTAGAAGCAGAATACATCTATGTAATTCATAGATGGATCTGTGCAAATCTGTGGATATTAGTGGTGCATATTAATGCTCAAAATACAAAACTGAACTGTAATTAATTACCATGACTACAATCTAGAGAAAGTTTTCCTCGGCAAGGATCATTGAAATGAATGGGAGCTCGGCAAACATGCTGAGTACAGTTCTTGCAAACTCGCAATATATTTTCCCCCAAGAACACACTAAATTGTGCCAAGTTGTTACAACTGTTTATTTCCCATTTTAAAACTTTCAACAGAGCTTGATTTCTACTGCTTGAGATAGCCCTTTTCTCTGGCTCATAGCAGAATCATATTTAGGAGTCTTACTGAAAGATCAAGGAGGGAGGGAGATAATTTGTATTGGTTTGTGCATAAGATCTTAGCTTTGCATGCAGTGAATTACACATGAGTATTTAGGAAGCTGCATCCTGAAATATTTTGCTTATGTTTTCAGTACAACTTGACTTCCATTTCAGTTTTTTAAATTTATTACAGCCTTTAGCCAGCAAATAAAACAGACATAAAAAAAGAGAAGAGAGTCAAAATAGACAGACACAAACAAGCATGTACAGCAACATTTGGTTTCAGACATGCAAACCAAATGAAATAGTCTCTAGAGTGATACAGTAATGATATCTGCATCTTGGTTATTGCAGCAGATATTCCAGTTCTTCTCTGTTCTGTTTAGGGTTTTTCCTCTGCAAGCTTTTCTCTGGTATGCCAGTCACTGGTGATTCAAGTTTCAATCCTGAGATGTTTTTCCTGAATAAACTTGTTGTACCACCTTCTAGGTAATGTTATTATTTTGCATTTTATAGTAGTTTTATTGTATTTATGATGTCCAATTAACAGTAAGAAAGTTTTCTAAGCATAACCAATGTAATCTGATGTATAGATATCGCCCTGTGAATTGCGTTGGAGATCAGATGTTTGCTAATGGTCAAACAGTGAATTTACAAGCTGTCATGAAGGATGCCCACCTCATTCGAAAGCTTCTGGCTTTCATTGCTCAAGAACAAAGCCAGTCGTTACAGACAGAAGAGGGGGACCTCAAGACGGTAAGATTGCTTCAGGGCTTCAAAATGAGAAAGAAAACCATTTAGTTATAATAATCCAGTGAAGTTTTTAGATAATACTAACCAACCTTCTGAGTATTCCTGATGCTCTGTTATATAATTTAAATAATTACTTGGAGGTTTGTGCCTGTTTTTTAAAATATCTGCATCTTTTGCAGTAATGGGGAGAGAGAACAGTCAGATTTTGAAGTCCCCTATTCTACTTCTCAGCTTGCTAGTATGATACAGCAGAGTTTTTCAAACTGGGTTTTGTGGAACCCTAAGGTTCCCTGAGAGTCTAAGGGCAAAAAACCTAGTTCACTCAAACACAGCCAGTGTTCTATCAGTCAAGCTTTGCCTCTTGATCAGGGGTTTGATTAACAGGTTCTATGGCTTGTTTACCACGCCCCCCGTGTTAGCCCCCCCCCCATGTTAGACCATTTGGAGGGGGCTGCTAGCATAATGAATGCTAGCGTGTACTCTTATTTTACAGAAAAATATATTCTGGCTCTGAAACAACTTTTCAGCAGTTACCTACTTCTTTATTTATATCTGTCCTACCTTCCTACTCAGGCAAGCAGTCAAAAGAGCTATTTGTTAAATGAAAAAACAAAACCAAATTAATACTAAGAAGGTAGGGCTTAAGCATACTTTGCTTTCTCCTTTCAACGAACAACAAGCATTTTGAGATTAGCATAATTTCATTTGATGTGTTATTTGTGAATGAACATAGAGGGCAATGTCCCCGCTTCCATTATTTTTGAATATAGTAAAACTCAGCACCTCCATTCACTAAACTTTGAATGAAATGGACAATTTTTTTGTTTACATTGTCTCTAAAGTAATTGATTACACTGACCATCAGGAGGCACCACATTACCAATTTCATCCTTATTGTGAATCTTCAGACACAGGTGGCCAGATGTTATTCTGTAGGGTTCTAACCCTCCACTGGGAACTGAACTCATGGACCTTTGCACTTCAGATGACTGTACTCAATACTTTAGAAATTATACAGTGTATTCAAACTTAATTCTGTGTTTATTTCGGTAACTTGTTAGGTAACTTCTGACCTCGGAATGCTTATTTTCTGATATTGTGTTGACATTGTCCTGGTTGTGAATATCTATTTTATTTGTTTTGAAGAACGCTGGAGGAACTTGCCATGTACTTCTCCAGTGGGTTGTATTTAGTCTGCTACCTTGTGTATGAGCTGCCCATCATGAGTGTCCCTTCTGAGAACGGAATGTCCATCCCTAACAGAATCCATCATGGTGCCATTGGGATGCACAGGTCCTTTCACCTCCACAAGATAACAATCCATGAAGGAATATATATACAGTGTCATTATTTACATATTTTTAGAACAATACATTTCAGGAAAGAATCCAGTCTTTTTTTGTGTATAATTTTGAATGAAATGTATAAGATTGTATTCTTGTTTGTTTGGAAAAGTAAAGTTGTTACTCCAAACACTGATGACAAGGTTTCATTTTCCATTTTTCAGCAAAAAGAGCTTGGGAGCATCAAATCCTTCAGCAACTCTCTGCCCCACCTTTCTCTTTTGCTCTTTGTTAAAACCAAGGCTATCAAGCACTTGAACCCCCCCTTTTTTTTACTAGATTTTTTTTTAATTGAATCAAAGCATTATTTCTGAACTGGATTTCTTCTTGCTGAAATTTTAATTTTTTGTTCTACAGATGATAGACCAGCCCTTGGAACCTCTGGACCATTCTGTCTTGGCAACAATTCCTGGGCAGACTACTGCAGATAAGCTTTATAACAGCTGGATTCGTCTTCAGAGCCATGTGAATATTTTGTTTGACAGTGACATGGATAAGTTAATATCTGAAAAATACCCTGGTGTACGTCAGGTGAGAGTTCTGAAGACATTTAAAATTCTTGAGAACTGCAGGAAGAAACTAATGTATTTTGAAATACTCATGTACAGTATACTATTTGTATTTGCATACTATCCTTAAGAGAAATACTTCCAAGGTTGGTCGTATAGATATAGAAATAAATTAAATATACAATGCAACAAAACAAATAAGTTATGTTAGGAAACCAAAAATCAAGTAGCAGTTAAATTAAGAGATAGAACTTTTAAAAAGTGAGAAAGATGTGGAATTGAAAACTTATCAGAGGAGACAACCTACAGAGGTTTTTTTTTATGAACTTTATTAAATTTTGAAAAGCAAAGAGTTAAAAGCTAACAAGAACTAATAATCAAGAAGAAGAGTAGAAAACAAGAAAGTTAGAAATAAAGAAAAGTGAAAAGTAGAGAAGAAAAGGAGAAAAGAAATACAAAAAGAATAACTTCAACTTCTTATACAGCAGATATAAATGAATCATATAATAGCCTGCTACTCTAAAACTACATCTTAACATACATATTTTCTATAATTATTAATTTAATTAATCATTAAATCCATATATCATAATTTCGGGTTTTTTTCTGTTTCCTGCAAAAAGTCCAAAAGGGGCTTCCAGTTGGCATTAATCAGTGTTTTTTCTCTAAGTAAAGCTATCAATTTTGCCATCTCGGCTAACTCCATCAACTTCACCATCCATTCTTCCATTGTAGGTAATGTTGAATCCTTCTACCTTTGAGCATATAAAAGTCTAGCTGCAGTTATATATAAAAACAAAAGTCCCTGAGCTTTTTCCAATTGTTTATCTATCAGTCCCAAAAGGAAAGTCTCTGGTTTTGACTGTATATTAACATTTAAAATCTTCTGGATTAATATATGTATTTGAGTCCAGAATTTTTCAGCTTTATTACACGTCCACCAAAGATCATAAAAAGCCCCTTCTTGTTGTTCACATTTCCAACATATATTTGAAACCCCTTTATACATTTTTGATAATCTTTCTGGTGACAAATGCTATCTATAACCTACAGAGTTCTCATAGGTAGGGTAACACTGAAAAGATTCTCTTAGTAATCATAATCAACCACATTCTTGTGGTCTCTCTAGTCATATTCATATAAAGGCATCTGAAGAATTGCCCCTTGTACTGACCTCAGATGAGTAGATTGATCTGGGATCTAGCTTTCTTTCAGATATCCAGATCCCAAGCCATGAAGGTATTTAATGATCAAGTGCTTTGAATTTAGAAATTGAATCTAAAGCTAAGAAATGGCATGATGTAGTTCCAGTATCTAACCCCAGTTAATGGACTAGCAGCTATATTCTGAACTCACTATAAGTTACAGGCATTCTTCAAAAGTAATTCCATATGCAGTGCATTATAGTAGTTGATTTGGGATGCTTCCAGAATATTTGTTCCTATTGCCAAGCTATTTCTAATTGGGAAGAACCACTGTTACCACACCACCCTCATATGACATAAGGCAACCCATGGCAGATGGCCCACATCAGGGTTTCTGGTGCTAAAATTGGAGTTTAGAGAAGGAATGGATGAACCTTTTGGTCCAAGGGTCACATTTGTTGGTTAGGCACAATGTGTGCATCTACACATGCCACTCTTACCAGTAGACACATGCTGCATTCTCTCACAAATGTACAGAGCATATATACAGATTTTCTCAGCTGTCTCCCTATCCCTGAGATATTCTGAGCAGGATCTATGCAGGGAGGGGAAAGTAAGGAAACATCCCTATCCTCTAGTGATCTGATTCCTGATTAGCTGGCTAATGGGAAAGACAGGGGTATACTTTTCCTGTAAGTAAACTGATCAAAGTGAGATTACTGGTTTCTTGCAAGGGAAACCCAACAAATTATTTCTGACTTTCAATTGATTAAGGGGAAAAGTGGGATATTTGTCCTTGAGCTCCAGAAGTCACATTTTTGGTGTCCAAAGAACATGTGCATTTTCTCATGAAATGACATTCCAAGTAGAGCAGGCTGAACAGCCACAGAATTTCTGACTTATCAGAATTGTGTTAGCTTTCACCAGTCCTGTCTCTCAGAATTTCCACAAAGCAGAGGTGAATGACATTGGTAACTGATTTTTATTTTATCCTCAAATCCCTGATAATCTCCTCCTGCAGTTCCATGTACTTGAAAGTAAAGTTGAAAAGCATTTCTGTGGATCTTGAACATTTTTCAGAATCTTCAAACTGACATGAATCTATTTATGTTTGTATCTTTCTTGCTGACCTTGCTGTTAAATTTATGATGAAAGATTCTTGAAAAAAAGAATGGTCTGTTTCGTAAGCATATGATGGGAAAGAGAGTGGATTATGCTGCACGGTCAGTCATTTGCCCTGACATGTACATTCAGACCAATGAAATTGGCATTCCTATGGTAAGAAAAAAGATTCTTAGCTACAGATGGTCATTTTATCAGATTGAAAGTTTGGGGGTTAACTGATTTGTTAGTTGTACATACTTTGGTAGATCTGAAGTATGACAAGCAGATATATTGACCTGCTACAGAAAATCTTTGGGAAGATAAGTGCATATATAATGCAGTAGATTGGAATGTACTTTTTCACAAAATGTTTGACACTTCTGCTTTATGAACAACTCAAGTGGAAAAGATAACAGGAGGCATAGAAGCCTTGGCTTGGCTCTCCTTAAATGTGATGGTTTCTTTTGCTTGGAGGAAAATGTTTTCTCTTACTATTATCTTATCTTAAGGCTGTCTATTTGTTGTCCCTAAAAGTTTCTCTCCCCCATTTTACAGCATATTGCCAGGAATATAAAAAAATTGGCAATCGAAATGTTGAGAGAAAGGCAGACAAAGGAGAGACTATGGGAAGAAGATGGGTAGCCACAACTGGAAATGAATAGAGCTGAGTGCAGTTATCATATTTAGATGTTGTTTCAGTTATGCATGAGAATCAGACATTTATGAGAGTGAATAATATTTTTCCTACTAGTAGTATGGTATCTACACAATGGAAGTCATTCCTTAGTGATAAAAGAGGAAAAAAATGAATTTATTTTTTTCTTACATCAATGGAAGTATACACAATACTTTGGGTTTTTTCCTCTGTTTTTTCCCTTGCAGGTGTTTGCTACCAGACTGACCTATCCTCAACCTGTAACTCCCTGGAATGTCCAGGAATTGAGGCAAGCAGTCATAAATGGTCCAAATGAGCACCCTGGGGCTTCCATGATTATCAATGAAGATGGGTCTCGCACAATATTGAGTACAACTAGCCAGACTCAGAGGGAAGCCATAGCCAAGCAACTCTTAACCCCTTCCACTGGAGCACCAAAACCAGGGATAAAAATTGTGAGTGGTGTCCAACTCTACTATATTTTTTATATCAAGGTATATATGATATGTGTATGGTAGAGATGCTGATATCCCAATCCTCTATTGAGATTATATTCTCTTAGCTGTTTGCTTCAGACATTTTGATTACTGTACTTAGTATCACAATTTCTAACTGCTTAATTTGGAGGTGTCACTGATTCAGGCTGTGTTATAGCACCTAGTGATATAAAAGCAGGAGAGGCAGGCACCTTGAGGTTCCTTGGGTTCTCCCTTGCTCCTTGCTCATTGTGCTATACCTTCAGCAAACCTGATTGTATAGGGTAGGATAGGGTTAGCATATCTGTGGACTTGGTACTCTCTAACCATGAGGGTGGGGCATCTGGGGAGCCACAGAGCTTTATTTACACCCCCCAAAAGGACAACATTTCTTTGAAGCCATACAAAATGTTTATGTTCAAGAGAGGTTTTGAATTCCCAAATCCCAGCTAATGGTGCATTGCAGCCTGGATAATGCTTCATGGACTGGTAGATTCATGAACCTACCTTATAGCAAGAAGATAGGGTAAGTATCTTTTCAGTATTTTAAGGCTTGCTTTGTCCATTATCTTATTGAGAGGGCCAACCTAATACATATAACCAGTTTGTTTGTGAAGGGGGAGTTCCCTCAGAGAAATGTGCCCACCTGGTTTTCGTGTAGAGTACCATCCGTGATGCTGGGGCAGGGTAATTGAGTTGCTATTTTCATCCAGGGAACTCTGGTGGCTACCAGGGCCACTACCCCATTTCTGGATGTGAGAGCCTGTTTCTAAAGTTAGGCCTTAGGGGTTGGTTGGTGTTGCTGCTGTTGTACCAGCCTCCCTGCTACACAGCTGAGTTGTTTGATGCTGTAGCTGAGTTGGCAGCGGAGTTCCCAAGACATAAGAGTCTTGAGAATGCTGACTGCCTTCTTTCAGCCCAGAATTTGAGTCAGCTTAAGACCTAATGTATATCAGGTGATTGTAGCTAGTTTAACAAACCATGGTTAAACTCTTGGCATAGCATTATCTTCAGACCCAATCCAACATATATAAAGGACAGTCATAATTAAATACAGACAAAAAAAAAGAGAGTTATTGAAGTGCCTGCAAAAAATTAACTGATGGCCTTGCACATTTCAGATAAAAATCCTTGATGAAGAAGCATTGAAAACTGTTTATTTTTAAATTATTGTTATTAAACTTTTTTTAAAAAAGAGACAGAATTAGAAAAGTAACAAAACAAAAAAGTAAAAAAAGCACAAAATTATTTACATACAAGATTTACATGCAACATAAAATTGAGTAAAATAGAATAAATTGAGTACAAATGTTCAGAGTAATATTGATTTACATCTACTTATGTCATCTTAATATATATACAGTGGTACCTCGAGTTACGAACTTAATCCGTTCCGTGACTCTGATCGCAACTTGAGTTGGTCGCAACTCGAGGTAAATTTTCCCATAATGTTCAATGTAAATACGGTTAATCCGTTCCACCCTCCGAATTTGGTCGCACCACGAGGCAAATTTCCCCATAAGGTTCAATGTAAATACATACGGTTAAACAGTTCTGAAACATTTTCTTTGGAGCCATGCTGACAAGCACACCAAAAACCTTCCAAACGCCACAAAACACACCACAAGCCTCACCGAACGTCTCCTTGCTACCGCGATCTCGCCCACAGGAAGCCGCGACCGCGTGGCAGCAGGGCAAATGGCCGCGGATCCGGTTCGTAGCTCGAGGCGGAGTTCGCATGTCGAGGTAAATTTTTGGGGCCGGAGCTGGTCGTATCTTGAAAAATTCGTAAGGAGGGGCGTTCGTAACCCGAGGTACCACTGTATATCATTGCTAACATCTAATTGATCTGTAAGTTTCAACCACAGTAATCCCACAATATGAATCATAAATCAAAGTAAAAAAATTACAATAAATTCTATCTGGTCAATAAGTCCGATCATCCAAGGCTTAAATGTTAAAACTTTATATTAAGAGAAACACGCTTTTTCAATGTGGTGCAAGCCCATGACTGGAATTTTAGTAAAAAGAAAAAATGGTTTCCATGTTAAATTGAATTCTGTATCAGATGTATTTTTCAAATTTGAGCTTATTTTAGACATTGTGCAATGCACCTAAGAAGCAACCGTATACCATTTTCCATGAGAACTATAGAATATTCTAGCAATTGTTAGCATGTACAAAGCTAGTTTAATGTACTTTATAGGAATATAAGAGTTAATAATATTGAATAGAAATTGGCAATTTAGAAAGAGAATTCAACTTTTAGAATCTGTTTCATTCTATTATAAATAATTTGCCATAATTGTTAAGCTTTCCAACATTGCCACCAAATATGGAATAATAATACAATCTGATTGTTACATTTTCAGTAGTTTTAAGAAAACAGATTATAAGTTTTAGTAATAAATATTGGAGTAATATATCATCGATAGAATATTGTATACCAATAAGTGTGATTTTCACTGTAAATTTAATATTTTTCTTCCATTGAAATTCCCATGATTGCATGTGAGAGAAACATTGAAAATCTTGTGTGTTCTCTGTTGTAGCTCACTTGTTCTGAGCTTTCAACCAGTTCAAGAATAAATTCAGAACACACTGGATCAGTAATAGGTTTTCTCAGACACTTTGAGGACTTATAGCATTATCTTGCTGATTTGTAACTGGGTTGTATTTAGTCACTTATACATTTTCTGTCCTCCGCAAATCCATTTTTAATAATACCTGTTTCTTTTTTCTTGCATGCCACCATCAGTCTTTTGATTTTGGGATGGTTTATAAGGAGGAGGTTCTTTTTAGAGGAAAGGCAAAATCAGCCTAGGAAATCCTTCCCATGTATTCCCTAAAAGCAGTATCTCCTTCAATATTTTCTTACAGGCTTTGATTAGCTCTCCACAGCCTGTTCAGTCTGTAACAGGCAAGGCTTTTCATTGTTCTCAGGACAGGCTGAAGAAAAACCAGTGCTAAACCGGTTTGTATTCAGCTTATCACTAGCCCTTGGTTTCTAAACATTGAAGCAGGATTAGGGGAATCAGGTGATCAGCCATCCACAAGGCAATCAGGCTATTCTTTCAAAGAGCAGAATGAGGAGGAAGAAGCCCTGTTGATAAGAGTCCTGTACTTCCCCAGCATGAAAAATGTCATAATCAACTGGCTGAGCAGGCACTCTATATTCTAGAAAAGAGATTTTATATAACTAGGATTTCACCTAAATGATCTTATACTACAGCGTTTTGACCTGGCTTTTATGCTGGAATAATGAGAAGGCCCCAAAGATTTTTGTCAGACCTTGGAGTAAGGATGCATAGCTAGTAATAGTACCTTGGCTTACTATTAACAGTTCAGTTTGTCTGTTTCAGTCTTCCCCAGTCTGATGTGCTCCCATGTGTTAGGTCTATGACTCCCAGATTTCCCCATGCTGCCTGGGAATTCTGGGATTTGTAGTATCAGCGTATCTGGGAGGCTGCTTGTCTAGTAGTCTGTTTATCTTTGTTCCTTTTTCCATATTGTGGTTTTCCCTTTAGTCCACTGCAATTTTTAATTCTCTAGGAAAGGAAATATTTATATAATTGAACTTGTGTTTCTGCCAGGTGTGCCGCCATATTAAGAATGGTGACATCCTTTTGCTGAACCGACAACCCACTCTTCATAGACCCTCCATCCAAGCCCATCGAGCCAGGATCCTGCCTGGAGAGAAAGTTCTGAGACTTCACTATGCCAACTGCAAAGCCTACAATGCTGATTTTGATGGTGATGAGATGAATGCGCATTTTCCTCAGAATGAGCTGGGCCGAGCCGAAGCCTACGTATTGGCCTGTACAGATGAACAGTATCTGGTTCCTAAGGTAAATAGCTAAACACAGTATAAACTGTCATTGCTGTTGCATGCCATTTCCCATCTTTGCTTTTCAGTCACTTAGTGATTTTGAATTTAGTCAATGGTGGTAAAGAATTTTGACAGTTTGTCAGTGTGTCAGGATGCATTAGATCTTGGCAAAGAAGTGATTCATCACCTCTAGCAGTTACATCATGACAACTTTTCTTTCTTCTAACCTTGGAGCTAGTAAGTTGCAGTTGAACACAGGAAAAAAAAAAGACTGGTCCCTAATACTTCCTTCCTAATACTGACATGTTTAGCATGTCTATATTGGTGGTTTTATGTCTGACTACCTCCAGTAATCCCGTATGAAAAAAGAGAGGAGGTGGTAACATAACATGGGCTTGGGAATGATGCGTGAGAAGAGGGAAAGAGTAATGAAGTGGATTTGGCAAATTAGAAGTAAACAGCACTCCCATCCTTATGTAAACACATGCATTACTTGCATTTAGAAATGTACTCATCCGCCCAGAAAAAGAGAAAGTAAATATGGATTGTATGGAGCATTCTGCAAGAGAGGACAGGGCTAGAGGATTGGCAGGCAGAATTATCAAAATTCCTGGTGTGTAGTTCTACCTTTACTACATGGTGGTAGATATGTGGCACTTAAATGCTTTTAAGGTTGATAAATATGAATAGTTTTTAGTATTTAGTTAGCAGTGAAAAGAAAAAACTTATATAAAAATATAGAAGCTGACTTTTTATTAATTTTCTTACATAGCTGCTTGTATTACCTTAGTCTGTGTCAACTATCTGTTGAACCATTGAAGAACTTGCAGGTTTCCTACTGAACCTACTAATGTACTACTTGATTCCTCAGGATGGGAAACCATTGGCAGGATTGATTCAAGATCATATGGTGTCTGGTACTAGCATGACCACACGAGGCTGTTTCTTCACTCGAGAGCAGTATGTTGAGCTGGTGTATCAAGGGTTGATGGACAAAAAAGGAAAAGTAAAACTGCTATCTCCAGCCATTATAAAGCCACGATGCTTATGGACAGGAAAGCAGGTAGGTTAAAAGTACCTTGGTGTTTTATTTAAAATACAAAGTTTAGAGTAGAATGCTGCTTACCCAGTCCGTGAAACCCAGTATTTAGTGAACTCTTCTTATTTGGAAGTACAAGAGAGTCCCCACTTGGTTGGGTATAATGATGCTTGCTTTTTCGTTATGTATATGTTTTGTACTGGTGTTATTACACTCAGTCTTGACTTATTAAAAATGTAACAGTAATGTTGATTAGCTGAAAAACAAAATTAGGCCACTTGAAAGATTACCAAGTAGTTGCAAATTTTCTTGGGTAAAGAGTTCAGAAAAAGACTTTGGGAGAGTTTCCTGGTGTAATCTAACATCATCTATGAATTTAATAAGAGGTGGATAGCAGTCTGGAGATCATTCCTCCTAACAGTGAAATCTGCTCCAGATGTGGTTCAAATCAGCCACAATATGACTCTCTCCTCCCCCACCCCATTTCTTTTTGATTTCTTAAAAACTTGCTTGATTGTGCTTGGAAAATCAAAAGCCTGCAATTATTTTGTAAACTAATTTTGTTTCTTTATTTTTTTAAATTTGATTTGGACTTTCATTTTACTGGGTCCTCCCCTTCCCCTTCCCCTTCCCCTTCCCCTTCCCCTTCCCCTTCCCCTTCCCCTTCCCCTTTTCATGTTTGCTCCACTTGCTTCTCTTTTTAAAGTTAAATCTACAATTTGTCATCTTGAACCAGGTTCCTCTAACTTCTGAATAACTCTCATGCTATCTGTTCTTTCATTTTTTACTGATAGTGTCATCCTTTTATTCACATATTTTCCTGCTTTTCTCTTCTCCTGTTCCCCATCATGTTTGTTTAATCTTTTTCTTATTTTTCTTTCAGTTGTGGCCTTTTGAGTAGATTTCCACATTTTCTGGTTTTGTACGGTATTCATTCTATGTTAGATATTTTGTAATGATTTTTCATGTTGAAATAGCACTATTGCCTTTGTATGATTTATTATTTATTACTCTGATAAGTGCTTTGCTGTGCTGTTTTTTCAGAGAAGAATAAATATGCAAATAAGAATAGATGTATGTCTTGCATGTTTATATTCCTGTCCTATGTTCTGTCCTAGGTTGTTTCTACATTGTTAATAAATGTAATTCCAGAAGGTCACATTCCACTGAATTTATCTGGGAAAGCTAAGATCAGCAGAAGAGCCTGGACAACAGCATCTGCCTGTAGAATGTATAGATCGGATCTTGACTCTATGTGCGAATCTCAGGTATGGGTCAAATATGGAAAAGGTTCTTAAGCTATGGCTCCTGGTGCTAGCCAGATGGACTTTGTGGCTATTGTGATCTGTCCTGAGGGTGTTTTGGATCTTGTCTGCCATAACACAGAACTTCAGCAGAATTTGGAGGAAAGCATCATCATAAGGCTAGGAAGTTATGTTATATTTAGGGGGCATTCTGAACAGTATAGTAATAAGAAATTAGATAGGCTGTCCTACTTTGTTTAACATTATATTCTAGAATTTGAAGGACTCAGCTTACCAGCCAGCTGGGTGGAAAAACTGTTGCATGAGAAAAATGTAATTGTTTCATTAATCATTATTTTGCAGCTATGTGTTTAGTTCTTCGACCTCTTTTTTTAAGTTGAAACTTCTGTTGTTTTGGCAAAATAGAAATAGGTATACAAATGTGCATGAATGACTCTGAGGAGCTTCAGTCTGGATATAGGCAAGATTTAATGGTAACTTCTTTTCATCTGCCAGGTTCTTATTAGAAATGGAGAGTTGCTCTGTGGGGTCTTGGATAAAGCTCAGTATGGGAGCTCTGCCTATGGGTTAGTCCACTGCTGCCATGAGGTTTATGGGGGTGAGACCAGTGGAAAGTTGCTAACAGCTCTGGCTCGGATCTTCACTGCCTACTTGCAGTTCTACAGGGGTTTTACAATGGGTGAGTAAAACCAACACTTCTCATCCCTAAAACTGGGGTAAGCAACATTATACAAAAGAGAAAAGAGTAAGAAATATTAGGCAAAAGAAACAGGAGGCAGAAATAGGATGAAAAAAGGATATATCCTATATCTTGTGTTTGTTTTGCAATTTGACTTCATTCTCTCTATATGACCAAACTACAAAATACCGTATTTTTCCGACAATAAGACGCCCCCATGTACAAGACAACCCCCATTTTTCCAACCCCAAATAGAAATCAATATTTTAAAGATAGCGCAGAACACATTTTTATTTAGTAATTAGGTAACATTGACCTGATACACTCGGTGGGAGGAGGTCCAAACCGTCTCTCTGCAGCTCTATTTCCATGCTCTTTTGCATAACTGATTACATTCAAGCACGAGTGAAACTGCCGATAGCTTCTCTCTGCAGACAGCCTTCCTCTAATTGGTTTGTTCAGCATCAGCTGACGTCAGTTACATAAGGCTCGTGATTGGAGGAAGTCTGTTTGGGAGACAAGCTATTTCACTCGTGATTGGAGGCTAGCAATAGGAGGAAGCCTCTCTGCAGAAACAAAGTATGGGCAGTTTTGCCACCGCGCGGTTCTCTCCTCGCTGACTCCTTTGAATAAGATGCCCTTCAATTTTTAGGGTAAGGATTTTAGAAAAAAGTATCGTCTTATAGTCGGAAAAATACGGTACTTTTTTGAATTCAGCCCACAGTTTCAGCATCTGTTTCTCCTTGGCCCTGTTTCTTCTTGTTTTATCATATACTGTCAGCCCTATAAGGTAGATCAGACTAGGAAACCAGGACCATATACAGTAGTCCTCGGTTAATGACCACTCATTTAGCAACCATTCAAAGTTATGACAGCGCTGAATGAGTGGTACGTAGAATCAGTTCTTGAAGTTCCGGTTGTCCCAGCACCCCTGCGTTCACATGATCATAATCTGGGCACCTGGCAACCAGCTCACATTTACGACGGTTGCAGCATCCCATGGTCACATGATCGCCATTTGCGAACTTCTCTGCTGGCTTCCCACAAGCAAAGTCAATGGGGAAGCCAACAGGGAAGGTGGCAAGTTGCTCAGGTAAGTCTCCCCTACCCAGCAGCAGCCACCCCCAGCTCCCTTGCACCACACTACATCGGCCACCTTTCCTTGGTCTTTAGTATGTTAATTTTCAGGTCTATATTAGTTGAATCATGCAGTCTATCTGACCTTTAGTGCAAGACATTCAGGTTCTCATCCAGCAATACAGCATTAACTACATGTAAAAGTACATGCACATTCACATCCCAGGCCAACAGAGCTCTGATGTCACCACAGGCATTCTATATGTATTTATCCATTCATTTGTCTGTGTGTCTAATGCATGTATGTGATTCTGAACATTTGTGACAAGTATAGAGCCAATAGGTGACTGCATCCTGATGCCAAACACTGCAAGATGATGCACTGATCTTCTCTCCCAGAATTCTTCAGCCTTGATAAATTTCAGGAGATACTAAGCTTATTCAATCCACATGTTGTACAAGTGGGGAGGCAACTCTGATAGATGGGAATCATTGCAGTCTTCCACACTGAGGAACTACAAGCCAGTGGTGCAGTATTGGCTTGAAGCTCTTGCAGCTACTTTCATCAATTATGTTAATACTTTGTGAGATTGAAGGAAATCTGTCTACGTAATATATCAGAAGCATTATCACAGAGAACATATTTTTAAATTGTAAAATAATACAGTAAGAGACAAACAACAAAACACAAAAAATGTGTGGTTTCTGTTTAAATTATTTGTCAAAGCTTATGCAATAAAATATTTTAAAAATATATAAATGTATAAAAAAATCTGAGAGTATGTCCTGATATTCATTTATTTTTAGTTATTACTAAGATTTTGTGCTGCCCTATTTCAGATTGGCTCTGAGAGGCATTATTACATGCATGTGCCTATCAACATAGCATCAATTATTGCAAATAATTGTATCCCTCCTTGTGTGATGCAGATTGTATCAAGGTGGCTTAGATACAACATTAACATTAATAAAAACAATAAATTACATTTCTAAAACCTCAAATGGGAACATTCTTTATCTTTCTATTCTAGGAGTTGAGGATATTTTGGTCAAATGTCAGGCAGACAAGAAGAGGTGCAGGATCATTAAGGAAAGTACCAACTGTGGTACAAAGGTAAGCTCATCCTTTGGAGTAAGGTGGGTGAATGATCTGTCTTCATCAAGAAAGCTGTGCTGTTATATACTCTTGACATCTAAAAATATTTTGAACTTCTCAGGCCATTAGAGCTGCATTTAACTTATCTCAAACTTCATCCTGTGAGGAACTTCAAAGCAAATGGCAGGATGCCCATCTTCATAAAGATCAGAGAGATTTTAACATGATTGATTTAAAGTTCAAAGAAGAAGTCAACTGTTGCAGCAATGAGATCAACAAGGTTTGTTTTTAGAAGTTTGGGAAACCTCACACTTTATTTTTAACATGAATTCAGGCCTTGGAATTTTTTTTAATAGAAACTATGTGTGCTTATGTCTCTGTGGAAAATATGTATACTTCTGTGAATGTCATAAATGACATAAAGTGTCATTGTGCTATGACAAAATTTGAAATATTTCTGTGGTATAGGACATTAGAAAAATTATCTAGAATGTAGAAAGGTATTTCAAATCTATATTGGAAATGTGAACAACAAGAAGGGTCATTTTACCATGCTTTTGCACATGCTTACTGTGCAAAAAGGTTAGAAGATTTTGGGTTCAAATGCATATACTGCTTCAAAGGATTTTAAAGATTAATATACAGCTGAAACTAGAACTTTTCCTCTTGGGACTGATGGATAAACAGTTGGAAAAAAGTCATGGAACTTTGTTTTTATATATGGTAACTGCAGCGAGATTATC
Source organism: Liasis olivaceus (assembly GCA_030867105.1). Lineage (NCBI taxonomy): Eukaryota > Metazoa > Chordata > Lepidosauria > Squamata > Pythonidae > Liasis > Liasis olivaceus. Next base: position 68,150,481 of record CM061351.1, read on the forward strand.
GTATGCACAAAGATAGAAAGATTTAGCAATACCTACAATGGAGGAATGGTTGGTGATGATGATAGAACTTGCTTAGATGGCCAAATTGACCTGTCTGATTAGAGAAAAGACACATTTACGTTTATTGCTGACTGGAAACCCCTTATGGACTTTTTGCATAAAACAGAAAAAAAATGAACTTATGATCTATGGTTTTGATGATTAGATAGGATAGATTATAGAAAAAAGAGAGTCATGATGTAATTGCAGAGAAAGAGGTAAGTCTACAAATGTACTTATAAGTGACCAGAAACCATTTCTTTATGTCTTTTTTCTTTCATTTCTATTTTTCTTCTACTTTTTTTTCTTTTTGCACTTTAGCTTTCTCTTTTATTTCTTTTTCTTTTTTCCTTCTGACTTTATTTTAGTTTGTATTCATTTTTACTCTTGTTTTTAAAACTTCCAATAAATTATATTTAAAAAACCAAAATTTGAAATATTTCTGGATCCAGTTCAGATATACAGATAATTACTGCTCTGTGACTGTTTCTATTTCCATGACACCTAATTAGAGCTTCTGTCTCTGCTCTCCCATGATCTCGGGGTAGATTTGCCATGGCTTAGACTTTTTTACTTTTCCTAAAAATTGTAGGTATGCATGCCTCTTGGGCTTCATCGGAGTTTCCCAGATAATAATTTGCAGTTGATGGTGCAATCAGGAGCCAAAGGCTCTACTGTGAATACTATGCAGGTATGTATTTATTTATCAGTGGGTATAAGCCAGTAAAACTGTGTTTATGGGCCAGTTTCTAATTATCTGCTGTTGTTGTATTAGAGAATAAATCTCATTGATTGTGTCCAGAAGAGGTTAGACTAATTGTAGCTGTGGTGTTTTTATGTCTTCTTATTTATGTCTTCTTATTTCTCTTGCCTTCTTAAAGATTTCTTGCTTGCTGGGACAGATTGAATTAGAAGGCCGAAGGCCTCCATTGATGCCATCTGGAAAATCACTGCCATGTTTCCAGCCTTACGACTTTTCCCCCAAATCAGGGGGCTTTGTAGCCAGTCGATTTCTTACTGGTATCAAGCCTTCAGTAAGTTAACATGTATTGATTCCTCTTCTCTTTGTTTCTGTTACACAGTGTATGTATGAAAGAAGATACAATATTCAAAGTCAAAATTTTAGTACATGTTTCCTTGGTTTTTTAAAGGGCCAGTTAAAATTGAACCAAAATGTCTGTTGTCTGCTCATATGGGGAAAGTATCTTTTACTCATGGAGGTTCTGTATGTTTTCTAGGAATTCTTCTTCCATTGTATGGCTGGTAGGGAAGGTCTAGTGGATACAGCAGTCAAAACCAGCCGATCAGGATACCTTCAAAGGTAAGAATGTCTTTTTAAATCCTTCAGATTTTTATGTAGTTGCTGCCTACTTTAAGCAGCTTTAGGACAAAGAATGAACAAGTTAGAAGTACGGTTGTATAAAGTTGTATAATCCTAAATGGGACTTCCTTCTTATGTGGCTATTTTCATATAGGTGTATCATAAAACATTTGGAAGGGCTGATTGTTCATTATGACATGACTGTGCGAGACAGCGATGGCAGTGTGGTTCAGTTTCTCTATGGAGAAGATGGGCTGGATATCCCTAAGACACAGTTCCTGAAACCCAAGCAATTTCCTTTCATTGCAGATAATCACAAGGTAGGTTTGGATCTACTAAGAAAGTGTACTATGTTGGTTTGTTATGAAAATGAGAAATATAAGACTGTTTTGGACCTTCTTATAAAAGAATCAGAATTTTTCTTTATGGGATAATGGAAGAAATGGAAGGAAGGTAGGATATACTGTTTTTTCTAGCTGCTTCATTTCTGCCATTAATCCTGTCACAATAGTACTTACAAGCCAGTTTTCCCTTCTGGCCCATCAGCCTCACCCTGGGATCCTAGATGCTAGATTGTTCAGCTGCAAGCTGAAATTTCTTAACCTGGCTTGTATTACTGAGACCTGGTTGGGCAAGGACAGAGCTGTTACTTTGTCCAAGATGTGCCTAACTGGGTTTTAAGTGCTTCACCAGCCTTGACTCTGAGGAGGTGAGGCGGCAATGATTCTCTGGGAGAACTTGATTGTGACCAGGCACCCTCCTCTAGAGGTGGCTATATCTGATGCCCTGTCTATGTAGTTTAGTACCAGGAATAAGTAGGGGATGCTGTTGGTGTACTGCCCCCACTGCTGCCTGAGCTGTTGGACTTCACTGCTGGGCTAGTGGTTAATTTTGCTCAGCTTCTGGTGCTTTGGGATTTCAATTTCTATTTCTTAGGGATGCAGTTGGCGTTGACTTGGGATTTCATGGCCTCTATGACAACCATGGGCTTATCCCAAGTCCATGAGATCTGTTCTTTACTTCAAAGCAGTTGGAATGTGATCTCAAGGTGGAGATCATGACCATGATTTCCATGTTACGGTCAGATCACTTTCTGGTCAACATGAGGCTAATTAGCACCACTGAGCTTTGTTGGGGAGAGGGACTGGTTATGACAGTCCACTTAAGGTGCCATATGATTTTCAGTGAGTATTTTTGGGTCATCAGCATGGATTGAGGGCATTGTTTTACAGTGATGCCATGGCTTTTTTGCTGAACAGTTTCAATTGATACTGGTGGGGAACGTAACTTACACTTTGAAGGATGGAAAAAACTCAACCTTCAAAAAATTGATTTTGTCTATTTGTTATAGGTGATACAGAAATCTAAGCATTTAGATGAAGTTCTGCCAAAAATGAATCCTCAGCAAGCATGTAGACAGTTTCGATCAGTCAAGAGATGGCAAGTGAAGCATCAACAGTCTTTGAGAAGGAAAGGAGGCTTTTTGCTGTTTTCCCAGAAAAAGTTAGCTGGTGTAAGAGCACAGATCCCTACAGGAGAACTTGTAAATGGCCGAGATCCTGCAACTCTTCAGGTTATTCCATAATTCATGCATATATATTTTATTACTCATTGAATTATTTTGGTTTGTTTATTAATTTATTTCCTTTATTTTATAATAAAAACTAAAAAAGAGAAAAACGAAAAGAAACAAAACACAAAGATATGTACATTATCAAAATAAAAAAACAATTACCTAACAAGTGCTTAAAAATAAATGGAAAAAATACAACAGAAAAAATAATTTTAAAATATATAAAATATAATATGTCATTACAATAATAAACAATAATAATTCTCTATATATTTATCTAATACAAATAGTATGCATATATATATATAAATATATTTCTAATACAATTATATAACTATCATGCTTTTTCCTAACTTACTGTATTTTGTATAAATGAATCCCATATTTCATTATTTTTGTCCTTACAAAGTCTACATCTATAGGCAATCCGCTCATAGGTGACAAGTACAATCAGGTGTTCAATCCATTGAGTAAAAGGGGCCATACATTTATCTTTCCAATGATACAATATCAGGCTTTTGGCCGTAGCAAGGGCACAAAGAATCTATTTACATTGTCCATTGTCAAATTCCATGTACTAGGTATGCAATTCAAGAGAATATTATCCTCTGAAAATGTTAGCTTTTGTTGCCCAATCACATTTATATGGTCCGCTACTTTCTCCCAAAACTTAGTAAGTATAGGACATTGTAAAAACATATGTTTTAAAGAAGCATTATCCTTGTTACATCTCCAACAAAATGCTGTCTTAGACAGTCCTTTTCTATACAAACGTAATAGAGTCCAATTAATTCTAAATATTATTTTTGTTGTATGTGTCATAATTTAAGGTCCATTGACATTCTTGCTAAAGAAGTTAAGACACTCTCCTGTCGTCTAGGCAATATAGAAACCTCTAATTCTTTAATCCACTCATCTCTTAACTTCTGCATGTCAGATTTATTTATTGATAATAAATATCTATAAAAGCTAATCGTTTTTTTTTTTTTTAGTTTTAAAGTATTTAACAAGTTGTTCTAGTATCTCAGGTGTCTCAGAAGCTGAAAATGCTGCTGGTGTAAACAATGTGGTTAACAAATGTTGCAGCTGTAAATATTGCAATTGGTTTACATCTGGTAGATGATATTTATCTCTTAACACAGATTATGTTAAAAATTCATTTTCATCATCTATCAATTGATCCAAAGTTAATATCCCCACTTCCATCCAATTTTTCCCATATCACCATCTTTTTGCCAGTTTTTAATGTTGGGTTTCCCCATAAAGTCAATTTAGCATGGGAAAAGGGGTCGAATCTTTTTTTGTTAGACATTCCATTCCACAGCTTTCTAACTGACATAATTGTTTCCAGAGATACTAGAGTTCTGTTGTATTTAGATCCTAATACTGTTCATTCACCCAAAGGCGCTATATATGTATATTCCAATGTTGCCCAAATTGGAAAATGAACCACCACTTGTTGGTTTCCAGTATTTAATAATTGACAGTAGGTAAGCTTGATGATACAGCTCCAGATTCAGAAAACCGAATCCTCCCTCATTAATTGGTAATTGCATTTTCTGTAAAGATATTCTCGGAATAAAGAACCTCATAACATTTTTCTAAACAAAGAATTTATTTTCTGAAAATATTTTCCAGATATTTGAACAGGAATTCCTCTCAGAATATAAATTAACCTGGGAATAATATCCATTTTGAGAGCATTCACCTTTTCCCAAAGGGTGAGGATTAATGACTCCCATCTATCCATACCTGAAGAAATCTCTTTATATATTTTATTTATATTACATCTTACTGAGTTATATCTTTTGGTATACATGGATTCAGTACAAATACAGAATTGATATTCCTTAAATGGATGGGTAACCAAATTTTCATCTACTAATTGAACTATTTTGTAATATTCAGAGAAATAATTCACCTGTCTCAAATGTTCCCTTCACTTTTGAATTCTGGCATCCATTATAGTTGTTAAATATGTGGTATGAGCTGAGTGAGAAAAGCCGGAGGAAGTATCAGAAGAAGGCAGCAAGATGTCCTGATCCTAGCCTTTCAGTCTGGCGGCCAGATATTTATTTTGCATCAGTGTCTGAAACATTTGAAAATGAAGTTGAGAATTTCCTTGGAGAGTGGGATGCTCAGAACAAGCTTAACTACAACATATCTGAACTTTCTTCCCAGAGGTAGTAATTTCATTCACATTGGTCTGTTAACAATAATGCTTCTTGCTTGTAGTCTAGCATGCCACACCTATAGTTTATTTTTCTTCTCAGTAACACTGGGTTTCTATCACAGAATAGTACCACAAAACTTCATTGACAATCCAATGTCAATGGATCCCAGTTTATCACTTAATTTTTGACTGGCAAAATTTCAGCAAAAAAAGTACTAACTTAGTTCCTAGAAATGCCTACACCCTTAATCTTGTAGATCTGATCCAAATGTTTAGAGGCCAAAAGAATTTCCTACCTAATGAGGAAGCTGCTATAGCTTATAAATGGATTGTCACAAATTGAAAACAATAGTACCACAAAACTTCATTGACAATCCAATGTCAATGGATGCCATTTAGACTCTATATTAGAAAGCAAAATTGCAGCCCCAAGTCATGAACGTGTCCCAAAGAAACAGATGAACACAGTATTTATTCTAGTGAGTCTTGTAGAATTATTGTTTCTTGAAATATTTAGTCTTTTTTTTTCATTGTGACGTTGTTTTGATTATGCAGTGTTGTTGAGTTCATCCCATTTACAATAAATTGCTTTCCGTATATTTTTTACAGAAAAGCAGAATCTAAATTAATAAATTAAACTATCAAATCCTGTCTTGGTGTCTTTAGATTACAGGAATTGCTGTATTTAAAATGGCAACAATCACTCTGTGATCCTGGAGAAGCCGTGGGACTTCTTGCTGCTCAGAGTATTGGGGAACCCTCCACACAGATGACCCTGAATACCTTTCACTTTGCTGGAAGAGGTGAAATGAATGTTACCCTTGGTATCCCAAGGTAAGATCTTGCCTTACTTTTTTAAAGCTGTTACTGATTCAGAGTGCATATATCCTGTTCTCTCCCCATGCTATATTAGCAACTTAGTATGGGGGGAGAGTCACAAAGAGTCGGACACGACTAAACGACTGAACATGGGGGGAGAGGCAGAAGACGTAAGACCCAGGAGTCCATTTATCCTGAACTGTCCTTTTTAACAGCTGTCCCACATATAAGTGAGTTTCTCCATTATTTACCATGATATCATGCTATATTCCTTGTTTAGTGATAGATAAGTGCTAGAATGTGCAACACATGGCCCTCTAGATATTGGTAAATTGCAGCTTCTATGACTCCTAGCTGGTATGGCTAATGGTGAGGAGTTGCAGTCCAGCAATATCCAGAGGTACATATATTGTTCAATCCTGAATTAACTGAGGAAAGTATCTCTTACCTCAAGCTGTCAACAACAGCAACAATAATAATTTATGAAACCTGTATGCTGCCCGACTCCCAATGACTCTGGGCGGCTTACAACAATCAAACAAAGAACTAACAATAAATTCAATAAAAGATAATGATGGCAAGTATGACAGACCAGATGGAATGAAGTGAGGGGTCTTGCAGTAATGGTGTTAAGCTCCCTTTTTTAGCTGGCTGGAACTTACAGAAGCTACCCAAAAACACTCAGCACAATGGAATAAAAAATTTAATTGCATATTGCAGTCAATTAAGTCACTTAATTAGGTTGATTACAATTGGCATAGGAGGGTATACAGGAACTTCATTAAAAAGGCTATTTGTTTCATGTTGATTACCACTGTATGTTGCTTCGAATTTATTTAGTGGAAAAGTAGGATATCCCCAGTATCTGCTGCTGCTATTATTTTGCTACTTCAGGTTTTGATAGTTCTCTTGCTTAGATATAATGGGTTCCTATTTTCTGGGGAGATTGTTTTTAGCCCTGTTTTCCTGATCCTGAAGTCAGCACAGAGTCAGACTTTGAATGTTTCTCCTAGTTATAAAGAGAATGAAGCTGACCAGGTAAGAACCTAGTCAAATATCTTCTTGAGCATTAAGTATCCTTGCTACTAAATATGCAATACTTCTTTGTTAAAGGTTGCGAGAGATTCTGATGGTAGCTACTGCTAATATCAAAACTCCCATGATGAGCATACCTGTCCTTAATACCAAGAAAGCTCACAGAAGGGTGAAGAGGCTCAAGAAGAAGCTTGGCAGAGTGTGCTTAGGTGAGGTAAGTCCTGCTCCATAGAACTTGCTTGTATGGATGGAAGAATCATCACACCAGCTCTACCTGAGATCTTTAAAAAAATGTTTAGGGAAAGAATAGGATAGGCTTCATATTACTTTTTGTAGAATGACTGCAGTTTCTCAAAATGTGTCAGGCAGCTTTTCTCTTATTGTTTGGGATTTGGAGTAACAGGTCTTAACTGGTCTGGGAATGGACTGGTTCTCACTTCCCTATTACATGTGCACATCTCTGAGGTACTGTTCTAGCTTTGTTTTAGCATCTCATCTGTCAGGCAAAATATGGAGTTGGCTGATTATTTAGAACAGTGTTGCCCAGCCAGCAAGGGGAATTGTGGGAGCTGATGTCCACACTCCTTCAAGTTGCCAAGGTTGAGAAACACTGATTTAGAAGCTTCTAGCATTGAAACTGAGCATAGTTACTCAGTGCAAAGGAGGCATAGTTAGTGGGTATTAAAGTAAAATGCTAACTAGGACCATTCCTGTTTGTTTTTTAAAAGTTTGCTTTTTAAACTACTTAAGAGTGCATTTCAGTAAATAAGGAATTAATTGATTGAAGCAAATGGGGGAAGAGAAATTTATAAACTCCATTCTTGCTATGCTGTAAAGCACCGGGATATGAGGTTTGCTATCCAATTGAATCTGAATATTTGGTTCATGGGCAGGAAGATTGCTGGAGAGTGTGAAACCCATAGTGTCTTTTTTTGTTTCATCATTGTTAAATTATTGTAAATATTCTGTGGGAGGATAGCTTTATTTTATTTTTTTTAATGGTCCATATTCCTCCCCTAGTATTGCTTTGTGATGTGGGCAGATGATTTCAGAGAGTGAGAAAATATGCCCTAATGAATTCTTAGCATTCATAGACATTCAGATGTTTTTATTGTTTCAGGTGTTACACAAAGTTGATATTGAGGAATCTTTGTGTTTGGAAGGGGCATTAAGCAAGCACCGCATCTATGCCATCAGATTTAGTTTTTTGCCTTATGAATGCTACCAAGAAGAAAAATGTGTGAAGCCAAGGGACATCTTACATTTTATGGAGACAAGGTCAGTTATCCTCTCGTGACAAGTTTCCAGTCGTTAAAGAAGATTGGAAATATACCAGTTAATGAGGAGGAAACTGCGGGGTCATGAGGGGCCTCACACATTCCTGGGAGGCCAGAAGCATTGAGGGGCCTGCAGGCAGGCAGAAGTGCAGAGTTTGCTGGCCTCTCACTCCTAGGTCAGGAGGGAAGGAGCCATATATGGTGCATGGCTTATGAAGGGGAGAGGTGCAGATCTGGGTAAGAGCACCTTCTTGGAGCCAGGAAGAGAATATGACACTGAGCTCATCATCTTGGGTAACCACTGGTATCCTAGGCATGCTCTCTCGGTGGCTTCCAGTCCTCCATCATCAATATCATTATTCATTTTGGGGAGGGGAGTTCCACACAAATGAATGTGTTAGTTTGCAGAGTCATGGCACGACAAACTTTGAGAACCCCTGTCCTAAGTAATTTTAATAATAATAGCAAAACTTTGTCATTCTTTTCAGTACTTGATGCATTCAGGGGTAGTGAAATGTATATAGAAGCACAGGACTTTCAGAGTGTGCTCAGACGCAAAGAGAACAGAAGTCCAGACCACAGAAAGAACGTTCCTACCCTTACTTTTTATTCTTATCATTATCAACTTCCCCCTTTTCACTCCATGCACATGGCCTTATTTGGGTACTACAGAAAACTAAATGTGGCCCTCATACTGCCCCACCAAAAGGGTTACCCACCATTGTGTTGCTGAAAGAGCTCTTGATTTACGCTTTAAGTGCATTTTTGCTGTCATAACACTAACTTTTTAAAATGATATCAATATTACTGAAATAATTTTTCTTCATTATTACTAAAATGATTTTCTCTTGGGGTACAGGAAAAAAATGGAGAATTCAGAGTCAGGAGAAAAATACATAATTTTGTTTCAAAAATGAATAATGTTGTTACAAAAAGATTGGAAATTTCCCTTTATATTTGTCATCTAAACTGATGAATCCAGGAAGGTAAATTGTAACATTGCATAAACTGGAATCCAGAGACTGTACTCTGTTTCTCTTATCCATCCTGCCCAGATTCTTTAAAATCTTGCTGGAAACAATTAAAAGGAAGAGTTCAAAGTTGGCATCTTATAACACTGTCAGCACTCGAAAAGCAATTCAGAAAGACTTAGAAGGTGAGGGAGACATTGGTGCTTCACAAGAAGACCAGGTAAAGATGTAGACCCCTTAACTGAACTAGCATTACAAAGCTTTAATAAGCTGAATGAAAAATTACATGTTGATATATTTGCATGTTTTAAATATATCTTTGTTGGCTTCATTCTATGTGTTCTATAGGGCTATATTAAATATATAAGAATACTTACATGTTTGCATTCTTCAAGAGTACTTTCTCTTTCTCTTTCTCTGGTTTCTCTTCAGATCATATAACTCTTTCGCCTTTTGCTCTTTTTTAAAGATCAAGTTCATTTTTCAGTTGCCTTTTTTTGAAAATGTTTCACGTCATGCTACAAAATTACATTACTTTCTATATTTTATATGAATGTTAATCAAGCATATAAACTGATATATGTAGTCCAGATTTCTAGTCCTCCAGGTGGGATTTTCAACAATTACATTCTTGTTGAAATATAGAAAGAGAAGGGAATTCTTCAGACCATTGTATAATTAATATAGAAAATGTGTCTTTTCAGTTTTCTTGTTTTGTTGTTCTTTTGTAATCATAAAAATATGCCATATTATTTCTGATGTGATCCTCTTAGCTTCCAAATTATTAGTATAGCTTGAAAAGAATTAGATAGATAACCATATTATGGTCACTGACTAACAAATTAAACAGCTGACTTCATAAAAACAATAAAAAACAAAGAACAGGAAACCATGTCATAGGGAATAAAGCATAAACATTATCTAGAAAGAACAATAAAAATACCTTAAAATCTAAAACATTGCTAAAATATCAACAGGAGTGTATATGACATTTACTACAGTACAGTAAATATATGGATAGCAGGATATTAAAAGTAGAACCTAATGCAGTGGTACCTCAGTTCACGAACTTAATTCGTTCCGCGACTCTGGTCGTGAACCGAATTGGTCGTGAACCGAATCAAATTTTCCCGTTAGGTTCAATGTAAATACGGTTAATCCGTTCTGACCCCTACGAATTTGGTCGCCAACCGATTTTTGATCGCGTTCCGAATCAAATTTCCCTATAAGGTTCAATGTAATTACGGTTAATCTGTTCTGAACCATATGTTGTTGTTTTTTTAAACCGCAAAAATATGACACAAAGTACAGTACGAAGAGAGAGAAAGCTAACCTTGCTCGACGCGACTTCTGGCGTGGAGGACAGGAAGGTGGGTGGGGAGGCAGTTACTGCTTGGAGGGAGAGTCCCCCTCCCTACAGGAAGCCGCGACCACGTGTCACGGGAGGGAAAATGGCCGCGGTTACTGCTTGGAGGGAGAGTCCCCCTCCCTACAGGAAGCCGCGACCATGTGTCACGGGAGGGAAAATGGCTGCGGTTACTGCTTGGAGGGAGAGTCCCCCTCCCTACAGGAAGCCGCAACCACGTGTCACGGGAGGGAAAATGGCCGTGGATCCTGTTCGTAACCTGATCCGGCGTTCGCGAACGGAGGCAAAATTTTGCTACTGGAGCTGTTCGTGAACCGAATTGTTCGTGAACAGAAGCGTTCGTGAACCGAGGTACCACTGTATTTTAAGAGTAAAATACTGAAATTCTACCCATTGAAAAAATGAATGTGTAAGTTTTTCTGAGCAAAATTAATTTGTGAAATACTGTATTTTTCCATCAATAAGACGCCCCCATGTATAAGATGGCCCCCACTTTTCCAACCCAAAATTAAGAAATCAATATTTTAAAGATAAAGCAGAACACATTTTTATTTAGTAATTAGGTAACATTGACCTGATACGCTCAGTGGGAGGAGGTCCAAACTGTCTCTCTGTAGCTCTATTTCCATGCTCTTTTGCATAAATGATTACATTCAATCACGAGTGAAACTGCCGATAGCTTGTCTCTGCAAACAGACTTCCTCCAATTGGTTTGTTCAGCATCAGCTGACGTCAGTTACATAAGGCTCGTGATTGGAGGAAGCTTGTTTGCAGAGACAAAGTATGGACAGTTTTGCAACCACGCGGTTCTCTCCTCAGCTTACTTTCTTGCATAAGACGCCCTTCAATTTTTAGTGTAACGATTTTAGAAAAAAGTATTGTCTTATACACGGAAAAATACGGTAACTTTTGTCCAAAAGAGACCCATTAGAGAGCATGACCAGATGTTGTGTGGAACTAATATGACACTATAGTACTGAAAGCTGCATTAGCTGAACCCCTCCATTTCTATTTTAAAAGATGTATACTTATACCATAGAAATGAAATAATACTTTTTGTTGAATTAACCATAGTTTTAAATCTACAGAAACTTGACATACTAATGCCAAAATGATCTTCCATAGATGTTCATGTGTCAGATATTTTATTTATGCCATGCCTCCCTCTATCCTTGAACATGTCATTTTGTGTGTTTAACAACTATTTATGAATAGTTATTATAGACTTTTTCTTTTGCTTTTTTTAAAAAAATCAGTTAAATCCTGTTGTGTAGAAGTTCTGAAGCACATAGAGTTGCTACCCCATATATATGTGTCAGAAGATGTGACACTGTACCACTTAAGCACTTTTTTTTTTTAATCTGTTCAATTGTGTCTGATTCTCGGAGACTGCCTGGACAAGTCCCTGCAGTTTTCTTGGCAAGGTTTTTCAGAAATGGTTTGCCATTGCCTCCTTCCTAGGGCTGAGAGAGAGTGACTGGCCCAAGGTCACCCAGCTGGCTTCATACCTAGGGGGGACTAGAACTCACAATCTCCCGGTTTCTAGCCTTAACCACTACACCAAACTGGCACTTATTAGCAAATAATATATATTGCAATTTGTCAAATAACACAATATTTTTTAAAGCTATTAAATGATCTCTGGTATTGTTACAGATAGGAGGAGCTACTAGTCTGGCTGAACCTTGTGAGATATTGTAATCTCTCTACCTGGGGATTTCTTAATTCTTCCATTAAATATTTCTGTTTTCAGCTTAGCTCTAGGGAAAAAAATTAAAAGTGCTTTGAATTTTCAAGCCCAAAGTCTGGCAATATTGAATCCGGCAAAACTTTTGTCAGTCTGGAAACATGAGGTACAGTTGTGCGACCATGCAGATTTACACATAGGCAAGACTTAAATGAGAAACAAATTCATTGAGAAAAGGGAATACATGAAAACAAATAAGGCAATAATTTCACACAACACAATTCCAAATACAGATTAATATACTTAGTTTGACTAAACGAATCACACTTTACCTGCTTGCACAAGATCTTAGCTTTCAGCAAATATAATGTATAGAATATGGAAAGTATTCATCAGGGCCTCCTGTTTGGATGTTATTAGGTAGGCTCTTCTTCTGTCTCCTAATTCCTCAATTTTATAAAAAGTGGAGAAGTGAAAGCCTCTTTTTAGATATGGTTAATTGTGTTGCTCTTTCAGGCAAAAGACTCCATCTCTGATATTGGATGAAACCAGCAAATCAGAAAATTACGTAGTGGCTGAACTCTCCATCCTAGCTTCCTAACCTGAATGATAAAGGCACTAATTTTCACCAATTAAGCTACTGTATAAAAAGGAAAATCTTGGATAGTTTTTTTCAGGAAATAAAAGATGAATTTTATCTATTCAGGCCTCTCAAATGAGGTCAATCAGATGCTTTATAGGGGCAGAGTTGTACTGTTCTAGAAAATAGGGTTTGTGTCAGGTATTACATGCTCACCTTAACTATGTTAATTTGGTAAATTATCAAACAGTTCAAACCAGGGTTAGGGTCCTATTGCCCGCTATGCTTCTGTAGTAGCTAGTATAGGATGAGGGGGAATTCCATGCGTGCTGAGGAAGTTGGATTCTTAAGAGATGAAGATTAAAGATGATCTGTGGCATTTCAATTAACTAGGATTACTTTTAAATCTGTTAGAAAAGGAACCAAAATATATTATGTAGTCAAAGGATTGCTATTTCTATTGACATAGGATGACAATGAAGCTGAAGCTGAAGAAGACAGAGTTCCTGTTAGTGAAATGGTTGACGGTGATGCTGATGCTACAGATACAAAAAGAAAAGAAAATCAAGAAGAAGAGGTAATGGTGGATTCCCCTTGTTTTAGTAAGATGCCATTAGAAAATCTGTCCATCACAGGAACTTGGAATTAATGTATGTTAAATTTAGAGTGAAACAATATCAAATAATCAACACTTGATTTTAATAAATAACTGGTATGATATAATGATGGAAGTATTGGACTAGGATTGGTGAGATCCAGGTTCAAATCTACCCTCAACTGTGAAAACTCACTCCGAGCCCAACCTATTTCATAGTGTTCTTATTGTGGAAAAAAACGGAGAGGGTGTGCTATTTAAATTGAACATATGCTCCTGGGGAAAACATGGGATATAAATCTAATTAAGTAGTTGAGTAAGTGAAAAATAGTAGGCAGGCTGTTCATACAAAAGAAAGGTCAGAAATTATCTCCATATTGAATAGAAATGTTAATCTTGTATATTTTTCCATGACTTGAAGAACAAACCTTATTCAGAAACAACTTGTGGATATCAGAAGTTATAGAAAGTTAAGTGTATTTGATAGACTTCTCTATGCATGTTCTATGAAGCCTGATTAGAGACTTCATATTTATCATTAATTATTTTTTTAGACTGATATGTATAAGGTAATACAGACTTGGAAAGGGGATTTGAATAAGCCAGGTGAGGATTTATGGTGGATTTAAGCTACAGAAAGTTAAGCCCGATATCTCTGTTAAATACAGTTGAATGCAAAAGTTTAGGCACCCTTGATCAAATTGAACAGAAGTTGACACAGCTTCTACATTGGTACAGAGTTAAAGACTACACATTTCTGCAAATTTGGATGAATACTTAACTATTTATGTGCAACTGCTTACAGATTCAGAATGAAAAAAAAGTGAATATGCCGGGGCAGAAGTTTGAACAACTTTTTAGTTCATTCATTGCTATTTTTTTTTAAATGTACAGTTGTTGATAAGGCCCCAAAAGGTTATTAACTTGTTAGGTCTAATGTACTTTAGCTAGGTAAAAACTAATATTCTGACTTTCCTCATAGATTGCGATTGTTATTTTGCCGACTTTCAGTGATGAGCTCCTCTAAGGCAGCTGTCTGAGTATTTGAAAATGAAGATAAGTCACTCTTAGAAATCAAGAGAACATTATAAAGAAATCTTGAAACATTTCCAGCTAGCAATTTACATAGTAACATTGAAGTCAAGGCAAGATCTAGAAATCTTAAAATCCACAGATCACTGCAAATTACCGGCTGAAAAGTTTAGCTGACACTGGCATAGTGGTCCACAATATATAGCATTACTTACACAATAGTAATCTGTATGGGAGAGTTGTCAGAAAGAAACCTGATAAGGGTGAAGCATTTGAAGAAAAGAATACCTTGTAACTGTGGCTTTATTGTGCTTTGTGTTTGTGTGGCAACCAGTGGCACAAGAAGCATTGTGTAGGTGACAGAAAAAATAGATTCAACTAAACACCAGCATAGTCTAGAAGCTAATATTCCACAGATAGTAAATTAATGGAAATACTTACAGGAAAGAAAGAAAAAGATTTTGAAATGCCCTTCATAGTTCCCAGAGTTGAGAATGAGTGAAAATCTGTGGGAAGATATCAAACATGCAATGTATGAGGAGACCTACAACTATTTCTGAACTAGAAAAGTTTTGCAAAGGAAAGTGGGAAAAAATCCAAAAGCAAACCGTAGAAAGACTCTGTAGGTGGCTATAGGAGATGTTTGGAACTGTTATTTCTGCCAAAGAAAGTGGTATAAAGTATTGACTAAAAGAGTATCCAAGTATCTACAAATTTTGTTGGAGGGCACCAGCTTGGTTAAAATTAATAGAAACGTAGGAGGCCAGATTCCTCAGGATCTATAATTTTATTGATAATATTGTTGTGACAAAGCATAATAGTCTGTCCATAAATATTTAATATTATATCTTTAAATGGCAACCAAATTAGCAATAAGCAGTGACTAATAGCCATGGAAAATATGGCTTCTCCTTTAGAGGTGTTGCAGAGTTTGACAATCTCGCCTATTTCGGCAGTGCAAAACTTGCTCACTGTAGTAGTAGTCAGTCTAATTAGGTGATTTCTAATTCAGTCATATTTCCTGGAATATAATGATATTCCCAGGTAATGTCACTCTAGCATAATCTCTTTTTCCTCTCTGTTTAAATATATTTAAAACACACTAAATATATTTTAAAATATATTTCTAGTGGTTTTAAACAAAAGAGAGGTGAAAGCAAAACATCTGGATTTTTTTCTTTGTATATTCTTAAGAAAATCCCCTTTTTTGTAAAATTTGTGATATTACCCTTTTTTTTTTTTGGTATTAGGCGTTATTGCAATTCAGAGGTGAAGGGGAGGATTTAAGCAAAAAGAGTCACCTAGCAAAAGGTTCTGAATGGATTTATAAGCACTAATGATACTGTGTGCTTTTGCATTAGTGAAACTGAATCTGATTCAAGTATGTTTCTCTGCAGGTTGATTATGAGAGTGAGGATGATAATGAAATGGGTGATGATGACGACATTCCAGATCAGGAAGAGGCCGCACCAGATGAAAAAAATCCTGAGGCACTGGAAACTCAGGATGAGCTTTATGCTTCTTCCTCTAGTCAAAGCGCTCGAAGCAAGAGAAAGGAGTGGAATGAAATGGCACAGCATAGAATTAATGCTGTACTGGAAGGCCATGATGCTATTGAAAAATATGCATATGACATTGATAATGAACTGTGGTGTGAGGTAAAGTTACTGAAATAGAGAGGAGGAAGAGTGTTGGGTTCCAGAACTAGTGTGTCTAAATTATCAGAGCATAGCTTAGAATTTGCTATAGGCAGCTCGTTTAATATTTTAACTCTTGTTATCACCAAGACCAAATATTACCTGTAATCATAAAACTATATATGAGAGCCATGCAATATAGCGGTTAGGGTGTTGGATTAGGACCAGAAAGATCTGACTTAAATCCCCATTCACCTGCCTTTGAGCCAGTGACCCTTCTCTCAATGTAATCTCTACAGGGTTGTTGTAAAAATAACATTGTGTTGATGGTTGAGAAGAATACACTGTCTTGAACTCCTTGGAAGAAAATTAGAATAGGAATATCTTTTTAAAAATGTACTGTTTTTAAAAAAGAACAGAATGACAACATGGAAAAGCATGAAGAGAGAAACTTAGCCAATAAAATATACGTACATAACATGTCAGCAAACAAGTCATTGTGAAACAATAGCAAACAATTTTTTTTTTTTGGTCCCTTCAAGTCAGTTTTGACTCCTAGTGACTGCCTGGACAAGTCCCTGCAGTTTTCCTGGCAAGATTTCAGAAGTGGTTTGCCGTTGCCTACTGAGAGAGAGTGACTGGCCCAAGGTCACCCAGCTGGCTTGTGCTATGGTGGGACTAGAACTCACAGTCTCTCATTTTCTAGCCTGGTGCCTTAACCACTACACCAAATTGGCTCTCTAATATATAATATAATATCAAGTAATAATAATAATCTTATAATAAATGTAATATAATATAATATCAAGCAATACATTTAAATTAACACTTAAGTCCTATACTTACTCACCTAGGAACATGTCAATTTGATTGTAACTTTTTTTCCCCCCTGAGTAGATATTTATTAGATTGCATTGTACCTATACTAGGTAATACTGTAAAATCAGTGCAGCATTAAATTTGGTCTGCTGACTTTCCAGACCAGGCTGTCTGTAGGACATGCTGAACATCCTAATATGACTCTTGGTGTTTAGCACTTTGGTATTCAGCATGTCAGAAATGCAAGCTGGGATGTTCATCTGATGAAAATAGTTTTGGACAATACAGTAAAAATGATACAGTGCAAGACTTCTCATGAGTTGTGAGCCTGAAGTTTTATGGTGCCTAAATGTGTTAGTATTATTTTGGGGTAACTTAATTTTGTGTGCATTCAACTTTTTACCATGTGTACAGGTCTGATGAGTAGTATGTGCAAGGACACCTTAGAGGGAACATAGATTGTATCTCAAGTATAGGGATTTCACTATTTCAATCTTTGATCTAAGGAGCTCAGCCCTGGTTTTCACGTGTACATATCATGCCTTTTTCCTGATGCTACAAACATTACCAGTTTGCAATTCTACTTGCTTTGTGCAGTACCACACCTGCATATCAAGTACTATCACTTGACTATGGGGCAAAATATTGGTGAAATGTCCTTATATGTCAACAAATGTTTATTTTAGTAAATTTGATCCAAAGGAGAAAAAGCAGAAGACTTGTGAGGCAAAGAAATTGCTCATTATATGCTAGGGTTTTTCAAATCACTTTAAGAAGGGGGTGTTGTTATGGTTTTAGGTGATTGAACTGCTTTTTAACAATGGATGGAAGGCTTTTCATTAATCAGTATGGTATTAAATTGTCTTGTAGGTCTCACTAAAGCTTTCTCTGACAAAGGAGTACTTTGATCTTGCATCACTTGTGACATCTCTGGCAAATAGCACTGTCATCCAGGAGACAAAGGGAATAACAAGGTGTCTCTTAAATGAAACCAGCAATAAGAATGGAGAGGTGGTGCTTACTTTACAAACAGAAGGGATAAATCTTCCTGAGCTCTTCCGCTATTCTGATGTATGTAATGAGGAAGCGTTCTGTGTTTTCCATAGTGTCACAGAGAGGAAAAAATAGTGGGGTAACCCACCATGCATGAGAGTTATTGCTGTTCTGAATTTCAGCCATGCAGTGTTTTGTTCACATATTTAAAATACTTTGGCAAAGTTGAAGATACTTGGCATTTATCCATAATTTCTGTTATATTGATAGCAATTTTGACTGATTTCACTGAAAAAGAACTTATTCAATATAATAGAAATATAATAAATATAATATGTAATATCAATATAATAGAAATTATGGATAAGTGCCACGTACAGGTAGTCCCTGGGTTAAGAACACCTGGTTTATGGACAACCCATAGTTAAGAACAGAGCCTATTGTAGCAAAATTCGAGTTAAATACACAATGATTCGAGTTAAATACACAGTGGTTCCAGTTAATTATACAATATTACTTATACAGTATTATACAATAATATTGTTCCAGCTTACATACAAATTCAACTTAAGGACAGACCTTAGGAATGGAACTCATTCTTAAACTGGGGACTACTTGTATCTTAAACTTTGCTAAAGTTTTTGCTTTTGTCTTTGAATGGAGCTGTAACTGGTATAAAATTGCCTGTATATTTTGATATTTGATTTCAGAACCGTAAACTGGTCACAAATGGGAGATATTGGTCTCTGTAATTTTCTGTTTTCTTCTATCTAATTCTTACAATTACTTTCCATTATTCTTGCTATGCACAATTAAAGTTTAGTAAAGAAAAGGGTGAATTGAAGCAAATAGTTTGCACAGGTTTCTGGGAATGGACTGTGTAATTGAGGGATATTATGAAATCTTCACTTCATTTTCACTTTTTTCATTGAGTAATTGAATTAAAGTTGCTGATAGATATGTGTGTGCAGTTAGGAGCAAGTGAACAAGAATAATATGTATGTGGTTTTTAGGAGTCTGTTCTAGAACCTTGCAGGCTTAGTTACAGAAAAGTTCTCTTTGTCTAGTTCCATATTATGCTCCTTCAGCTATATTTTTATTTGCTAATGTTCAATTCTGTCTTTCCTTAGCTGTTCATAAACATAGTTCCTTAGGGTGGATGATCTACAGTTTGCTTCACTATGACCTCCCACACTTGTCATCTTTGTTTCTTTTAGATTTTTGATATGAATAAGCTTTATTGCAATGACATTCATGCAATGGCCAACACCTATGGGATTGAAGCTGCTTTGAAAATTCTTGAAAGAGAAATCAAAGACGTGTTTGCTGCATATGGTACATCAATTTATATAATATTAGTTGAATCTAATGGCATATATAAAACATTGCCTACAATTGTAGGCTTGAAAGCAACTCATTCTGCCTATACTAGCAGTTCTTTATTTTTTTTTTTAATTTGGGCATATCACTATCAAAAGGTTTGAGGATTGCCACATTTTGATGCTCAATCCAAAAATCTTTTGTAGTAACTTCACAGACCACAGATTGGGAACCACTGGTCTATACCAATCTTCTCATATATTTTGCTATACAGAGAACGTTTTTATAGCACAGGTGATGAAGCTACAATCTTCTGCCATATAGTTATATTTTTCAGTAATATTCAGTATAGTGACATTATAATTATAAAATATACTGATAAAAAAGTGCATTACAGAGAATCTAAAAACCTCTCAATTGTCTGTCCCTGCCCCCCCCCCACACCTGATATTTAGAATGTTGTACAGAACAGATGACCCAAATAGAGCTTAGCAGTGTAGCCTTCATTTGCTTATCTTACAAGGACTGAACATTCATAACATTGCCCCTTAGGACAGATGAACCCATTAAACCCTTTCAGGTTTATGTCATCGAGTCAGCAGTGGGAACCTTACAATGTTGGTATTTATTAGAGTGGCTTCAAAGAAGATATGGAAGATGGGTTTATTGAGGTATCTTGTATATATCTTTATAAAGCCCTTTTAGGAGACATTGATATTACTTTTCTATTGACAGGAATTGTGGTTGATCCTCGGCATCTCTCCTTGGTGTCAGACTACATGTGCTTTGAAGGTGTTTACAAACCTTTGAATCGGTATGGAATGCAGTCCAATTCATCCCCCTTACAACAAATGACTTTTGAGACAAGCTACAAGTTTTTGAAGGAAGCAACTATGTTGGGTAAATACCTTCCAATTATGAAAATTGTAGTTTATATAGTAGACTTTAATTATTAGTACCCCAGATATACTGATGGAAGTTTATTTTTCCATACCCATATTTTTGCTTTGTTTGTCTGAAACTAAAAGCATCCAGTTCCAGGCAGCCACAGTTGCATAAATTAACAATGTATGCACATTGGGTAGTTCTTCAAATGAAATAGTGATGAAAGTTTCATGTACAGGTAGTCTTTGGTTAATGACCGTCCAGCGACCGTTTGAAGTTATAACAGCGATGAACAAGGAGACTTACGGCTGGTCCTCGTAAATTGCGGCTGTTGCAGTGTCCTTGTGGTCGCATGATTGTGATTCGGGCGCTTGGCAACCGGTTCACAATTATGATGTTGCAGCATCCTGTGGTGACATGATCACCATTTGCAACCTTCATTGCTGGATTTCAACAAGCAGAGTCAATGGAGAAGCTGACAGGAGGTTGCAAACAGCAATCTTGTGACATCATGCCTAACAACCACAGCCAGAACTGCCATTGTAAGCTGGCATGGTCACATGATGTCACGTTTTATGACTGTGTTGCTTAGTGACAGAGTTCCCAGTCCCAATTACCATCATTAAGTGAGGACTGCCTGTAGTCTTTTTTCTTGAAGAGGGGCATACCTACCAAAATTTATGTATTTATATATATTTATGTTTTTAATGTTCTGTGTGAGTCACCCAGAGTTCCCCCATTGGGGGGAGATGGGCGGGGGAGAAATTTAATTAATAAATACATACATATATACATACATACATACATACGTTGGTATGCAAACAGAGTCTTTGGAAGGGAGTCTGCATGTTAAGTCATATGTTCTTCAGGCATGCCTCGTCAGCAGCAGGAGCAAGAAGATGGAGAAGGTCAGCTTGGGTGGCAGAGTGCAGGGTGGCAGTGGCCTTTGAGTGCAGGGTGGCGAGAGCGACTGAAGCTGGGACTGGACTGGGGTGGCTGGGACTGGGCTTTGCATTGTGAAGGGCTTCATGCGCTGTGGCTCAGGGGCTTCTTGCAGAGCTGCAGCGTGCCAAGAAGCCCCTGAGCTGCAACATGGCAAGCACCCCCAGAGCCACGTGATTCTGGGACTGCTTGCCGCCCCACAAGGCAGGGTGCAGGGCGGCCAAAAGGGCAGAGATGGGGTGGGAATAGGCAGTTGGGGGAGTTGAAGGGGAGGCAGTCCCTTACCTTGCAAGAAACAAAGCTCGGGGCTGGGAGGCACCAAACCCAGAATGGCTTGGATTGGGGTGGGTCTTTGGCTAACAACTGGTGGAATTCGCTTAACAGCGGCAATGGGGAGTGCTGGGATTGCCGTCACTAAGCAATGCAGTCATATGACATTGGACATTACGACCGCATTGCTTAGTGATGGAAATTCTGGTCCCAGTTGTGGTTGTAAGTCAAGGACTATCTGTATGACACTTTGTTGGGTGCAGGGGTATTATGTGTTAATGAGGACTGGTACCAAGGCCCACTTAACATACACCATGGCAGCATGAATTCCCATGGCTAGTGGATTGTGATGAAGTATTATTCAAGTCTCAGCAATAAATTTGTTTATTGAGAGCCAGACTGGTGTAGTGGCTAAGGTTAATAGAAACCAGGAGACCATGAGTTCTATAATAGAAACCAGGAGACCAGGCCTCCCTTAGGCATGAAAATCAGTTGGGTGACTTTGGGCCAGTCAGTCTTAGCCCAACTTGACTTCACAGAGTTGTGGCTGTGGGAAAAACAGGAGGGGGAAGCATTAAGTGTGTCTTGAATTCACTAAAAAGAAAGATGGATAAAAAAGAAAGAAGTTCCAAGCATCAAATCCTTGTTCAAGATGGGATAATAGTTGGTTTTACAAGAAAATAAAAAGTTCTGTATAGTCAAAAGCTGTTGTCATAATGGAATTAGGGTTCATAGGGACAGCTAAACATCTGAAAATATTCTTCATCAAGTCACCTTTTAAGAATTGTTTGGTGGTGGGGATATCAAGATAAAACTTTTCATCCTTCTGTAAGACTGATGTGAAATTGTGCTCACCTGTACATTCAAAACTACCCTTGAAGTAGGTATGACTATAACCCTCTTTCAAAATATGCTGTTTGCAAAAATCTTATATCCCAAAATATAATTCTGATTTCTTTTGTTCTAGGCTCCCATGATGAACTTCAGTCTCCTTCTGCTTGCCTAGTGGTAGGAAAAGTCGTCAAGGGAGGAACTGGCTTGTTTGATCTTAAGCAACCTCTAAAATAGATGTGTTTTTACAAAAGACCTTTAACTTTATTTTATTGCAAAGAATAAATCTGCTGCTATGAGTTTTATATTTTATTTTTTTAGTATTTGCTGACTGGAAATACCATCAATTAACCATTTTAATTTAATAATTACCTGCACCTTTGAATCTTCAGGGATTATATTTAATAATAAATGTCATGCTATGTTCATCCTTTAATTTTGGCAAGTGAGTTCATTGAACAGTCTATATAGTTCAGTTTTGAAATACTTTCCTGGGTCACCTGGCATAAAAGCATCTTCATGGTGGCAGCATCTCTTAATATGCTCATCAAATCTTAAATGAAATGACAACATAAACAGAATATGTACCTAAATGTCCCAGAACTATTGCTGATTCCCAAAAGTTTAAAGGAAAATTAGATAAGAGTTCTTGACAAGTTCTTGCATTATTATTTTTTTTTTTGGTCTGCTCCCTGTAAATTAGAGGTATATGAAAAAGATTTGCTCTCCCATTACTCAAATTGTATTCGGGCATGCCTCTTTGTTGCTGGCTATGGCCTCAGGCAGGATCCTGAAGAATGAGTAACAGTTGGCAGAATGAATGCAGTATACAGAGTTTTGATACATCTGGTATACTCATGTAGGGGAGATCCTCTCTTGATCTGCTGTGACAGACATTGGTGGGAGAGGTTATGTGCCATGGCTTAAGTCTGGTGCTTGAGGATCTTTTAAGAAGCATGTAGTTTGTAGCCCCATCCAATACGGGGAAGGGGCACTGGATACAGTAATTACTGTTACTTATGTCAGTCAAAACAGATGTGCTGGGATAGGGATAGTCATGTGGGAACAAGGGGTGATTTCCATTTCTCAAGCAGGACATGGGAATCTGGTTTTGTGGTTACCAAGAGTGGAAAGGCTTGTTACCTTGTTAAAGGAAAAGCTTGCATGCTCTTTACAGTATCTCCTGAGCCTCTCAACGCAGAGGCAGGGAACGGCTTTTGCAGGAAAAACAGGAAGTGGTGAGAAGATGGTAGCTTGACCAGGCAAGAGCTCATATGGTAGTCAATTATGTGAATGAAGTTTATATCACTCATATTGACTTCAGGAGAACTGCAAATCTGTGTTTGAGTATTCTAAAACAGAACAAAATGTACATGAAGAATCGGTTCATATATTGTATTAAAATAGCTGAAATGTTACAGCCAAATGTAGTGATTTGTACAAATGATATACTTTAAGCAGACTTTCAAAGTTTCTATTATTTTACATTATGTTTCTATTTTTTATTTTGAGGAGCCAATTCCTTCCAACTGCTAAGGAATTCTACCCAATTTGCCTTATTCACATATCTAATGCACCAGCCAAAATTGTCAGTTTTTGTAAAACTAGTATTTCTTTGTTTCTATTTCCTGCTGTGCAGGTTAAAATGGGAGACCTTGGTCTTTATATTCTCAGACATAGCTGGAAGCAGCAAACAGTTGTTGTGCTCCTGAAGATTAAGGGGTCATCCACACGGCGCCCTTACCCTGGATCCAAGTTGGTCTTTTTATTGGTCACTAAGGACACTGGAGCCTCCTCCTTGGGGCCAGCCTACTGCTGAGGCCAGATAAAAGACCAGAGGGGAAAGTAGTGTTTTTCAGTAGAAAACAAAACAAGCTTCTGTATAAGCCAACATGGAGGATGAGAAGGAAAGCGGCTGAGAACCTGCAGAGGTGCAGCAGGCTTGCAGGAACTCCCCCTCCAGTGCCATTTGTCCTTTGGCTAATGGAGAGAAGCCAAGTTTTTTTCTTAATTTGACTCCACTAGGAATACTGACCCCCTGGAAAGTATTCCAAAGTCGATGTTGCTCTCATTTACCTCCACCTCTTTCCATCACAGCAAGCATGGTAAGGGCAGGGATTAGCATTTGGGGAGGGTGGAAAAGGGAAGGAAAGAGGAACCCCCTTCCCCGCACATTCCCCAGCAGCGGCAGGCCCTCTCCCCCCCCCCCCCCCCCGCCTTCATGTAAGAGCAACAACTGTGCAGGACTCGTTTTCAAGGTGCAGCAAATAGATCTCTGTGGAAGCAGCAGTTTTCCACTTTGCTTTGGACAGAAGGAAAGCATATTACCAGGTAGAGAAGAGCCCTGATATCAGCAACATCTAACAGTGACTTTTCACATAGTCCAAAACTCCATTTTAGACAGGCGCTGCGCAGACGATGTCGCTTAATCTTCGCCTTGTTTTACAAAGTTCGCTTCTTCCTACTCTTGTTTATTAACAACTTGCCTGGTGAAGAGCTGAATATATCCGTGTTTTTCACGCTGAATATATCAGCACAGGGCAAATCAATTGCTCAAAATATGCAAGAATGGGTTGAAAATGTTTCCCGTAAGAAACAAAGACGAAATCTTATCTTTCTTGCTACCTTTTGTCGCCTGATAGAAACCTAGGTTAGAAGCTAAGATGTATCTTGCTGTTTTCTGAAGATTTTCCAGAACCGGAACGTCCCACCTTCAAGCTATTGGACGTTGGCTCGGACTCTCCCTCTCTCTCTGGCCGCCCCGCCTCAGAGCTTGTCGAGGTTCCGATTCTCTTCCCGCCTTCAAGCCTGGGCTGCGAGGATTGGCCTAAGGGGAGGAAGGGCTCCTGGGGGCGGAGTTGACCTCGAAGAACAGCGACTTGCTCCTTTCCACAAGCAGGTGCGCGCGCAGGCGACCCGCGTCTCTCCAGGTTGCCGGGACAATCTCTCGGAGCCGAGGGGGGTCGGGCCTCGGTGTGCATTGCGGAGGTTGGGCTAAGAGAGGGGAGGCCTCGCGATCTTCCCAGTCTCGCGCGATTTTCTTTTCAAACGTATATCTGTCCCTGTTCCGCGTTGCTCCTCTCCGGACGCGGAATTCCGGAGCTCTTTAGAGGAGGCCGCCTGTCTGAGTGAGATATCTCATATTACACTAATAGAGCTTACATGTTTGTGTGCTTGTCCGGAGGCATGAAACAGCGTTGGCATTAAAAGCATCTCCGTGGCCGCTGCTGAACGGAGAATACATCCATTGCCTGGCTGGGGCAACTGGGCTCCCTGAGTCTCGGATCACAACAATGACCACCTTGAGACGCGGTGTTGGTGGCCGGGGTGGCAGAGGCCGTTTTTTCCTTCCGACTGTGGGACTTCTTTTATTTGTCGTTATAGCTGTTAGCTGTCAGCGGATCGCCCTCCACGAATTGGTCTATTCTTAAAAACGTCGCAAATGTTACTTTGTTATTCCCCTTCAAAACAAAACAACCCTTTCCAGATTATAGGAACAATCCTGCAATCTGGGATTAGCTTTTTTTCTTTACGCTTTACATTTCTATCGTATTTGTTTCTTGATGATTTATTGGAAAAAAAACCTAAATGTAATGGCTGAGTTCACACAACACATTTAACCTAATTACTAAGTTTTTTAAAGTTTGCACAATTCATTGAACCATAAATTAGTCAAATGGACTGTGTTCACATGCTGACATACACAAAATAACCCTGATCTGGTTACATGTCAGTCTTAGTCTTTAGCACTGTTTTCAGCTTGGTCACTGAAGAAACATGCAAAATAATTGATAAGTCTTTTGAAATTATTTTTGTTTACCTCTGTTGTCCTTTTTAAAAAAATCTCCAGTGAAAGAATGGCATGACAGTTGCTATTCACAGGATTCTAAAAGAATCAACTATTGTTAAAATGTTCCTGTATATATGTTCAGAGACTGGGTTGTTTATTCTTCTGCACAATACGAAGCAGCAGAAACCAGTAGCACTGCAGTTCCTGTTGCCTAAACTGTTGAGTTCTCTTTTAGGCTGTTGTGGATATGCTGCAGTTAGGTACTGATTTACTACAAATTCTGTTGGAAAGAAGTTTGATTTTAAACTGCTTCTCAAGTTAGTTTAATGTTACACTGAGGGTGAGAGCAGTATTTGAGAAAAGAAAAGAATTTCACTCCAGTCTGTGTTAAATCCAGTTCTGATGGAGTTGAATCAATAATGATGATAGGCCAACAGATGGCTGATAGTGCACCAGTATATCTTGAGTATATAATAAAGGCTTCCATCATAATCTTAAGATCTCTTCAGCCATTATTTATAGGCCATGGGTTTGCAATTTGAATAGACTTTAAGTCTACAACCATTATCTCAATAGGTTGGCTTAGGGAGAATACACCTGTGGCCCTCTTCTCCCATTACAGGCAATAATGTAAATAATACAAATGTAATGAAAGTCACCATGTTTGTGTTGTTGTTGTTTTTTAAACTCCTCTAAGGTGTTCAGTGAACTTTACAATTGAGAATGTATCTTTCCATAATTGCGCTCTACTTGGTCTTTTGTTTTTTGTTTTGTTTTTTGGCTTTTTTTGGTGTACAAACTATCCTGTTCACCTGATACAGCTAGTTTACTTAGCTAAATGAAGCAAGCTGGTGAGAACTTTGGTAGAAATGTTTATTTGTTTTCAGCTTTTTGAGATAACCTTTCTTGCTTTTTCTATTAGGTCACTTTAAAAATTTCATGCCTGTGGAGTAGCATTATCAAGTGTGGATTCCATGTCTTTCCTTGTAAGTAAACCAGAACGAATTAGGGTGAGTGTCAAACACTTTCAAAAAAATTTAACAAGTGTTTTCCTGCATGTTTTTCCTTTTCAGGGATGACAGACAGAATATAACTCTGGTTATTTATATTTCTTTCTGTGGATATATTCCAGTCTGTTATGGTAATAATTAGTTAGGACTAGGCTACTATCTCAACATACAGTTAATACCGTGTAAATGTATTACTTTGAGCAAACATATCTAGAATCATTCTGGAGTTAATAAATTGACCAACTTCACATTTATTATTTGGATGTAGAACATACATGCATACATATATATATTTAAGTGAACAAATTAGACAAAACTGTGACTACTTTGTAGAAGGTCTATTTCTGTAAGTGTGCTGTCATATAGCTTAAACAATTAGAGTTTTTTAAGTTATTTGTCTACATTCATTTCATGCCTAGATACATTTTTCCATGGAGATTTTCAGGAGAGTTTTGTTTGGTACTTACAACACTGAGTGGTAAATTTGCCAGTTTAGGAAGGTTGGTTTACAAATTCTATCTAAGGATCTTCTGCTTTGGAAGATAGTTAAGCTTTGATTAATATTTTCTGTGTTTGAAGCAAAATGTACTTTACTATTATGACTGAACTAGCAAACCTCAGTTTCTGCTTCTGCTGTAAATCAACAAATAATGGCTTGTCTTAAACCATAATTGGAAAAAGGGATTTGCTGTAGAATTTGGTGGGAATTTTATTAAATGGGTAAAATCAATCGCAAAAGGCACAGATAATTGTGAATGGGGAATTAACAAAACGCTGTGAGATACAGAAAGGGACTAGACAGGGATGCCCCTTGTCACCATAGCCGTTTATTTTATCTTTGGAAGTATTGAATAGAGATATAAGACAAGATGAGAGAATTGCTGGAGTGAAGATTAAAAGAGAAATATATAAATTACAGATGTTTGCTGATGACTGGTGATAGTTTTGGAAGAATTTCTATTCTGGAAGGAATAGAAATATTAATGGAAAAACTAAAAATTTTTCGGGTGCTAGCTGTTTTTAAAATTAGCAAAGATGAAGATGTTAACAAAGAATATGAAAATGAAACAACAAACGGAATTGATGGAAACAACTGGTTTTAAGATTGAGAAAAAAGTGAAATACTTGGCTATGACTAACATGAATTGTAGTTATACAGAATAATTGTGTTAAGACATGGAATGAAATCAAGAAGGACATATTAAGATGGAAGAAATTACAATTGTCATTGTTGGGCAGAATTTCTGTGATAAAAATGTTTTGTCAAGAATGATGTTTTTGTTTCAAACAATACCTATTATGACAACTGATAATACCATTTAAACAATGGCAAAAAGATATTTCTAAGTTTGTATGGCAAGGGAAAAAACCAAAAGTTAAATATAAAATACTTCAAGATGCAAAGGAACAAGGAGGATTGGGACTGCTTGATTTGAAATTGTATTTTGCAGCCTGCTGCTTAGTCTGGGTGAAAGAATGGGTTCTGCTGAGAAACAAGAGAATTTTAAAATTAGAATGGCACGATCTGAGGTTCGGATAGCATGATTTTCTATGATATGATAAAGTTAAGCTTAATGTAGATTTTAAGAATCATTATATTAGAAGTGCCATATTGAGAATATGGAACAGATGTAAACCCAGACTATGCCTGAAAATGCCTTTATGGGTCTCAGCACAACAAGCATTTTATAGGAAAGAAACAGTGGGTAAAGAAAAAATGGTTAACTTACTGAGAGTTGTTAGAACAGGAACATAGAGAATATAAGATGAAATCAAGAGAGCAACTGGCTGCAGAGGTATTTAGTTTTCAGTGGTTTCCATATGCACAGTTAAGATAAAGATTTAAGGAAGATAATAGGACATTTGGAATTGAGCAGTAGATGACAGAATTTGAACTTGACCTATGTATAAATGATGAACATGTAATTGCTAAAATGTATAAAATTTTATTGAAATTTGAAACAGAAGAACAAGTGGAAGACTGACAAAATGGGCTAAGAACTCTGGACACAATATATTGATGGAACAGTGGGAAAATATGTGGTTAAAAGGATTGAAATTTATAATATGTTATAACTTAAAAGAGAATGTTTATAAAATGATTGGTACATGACTCCCGAAGAATTGTCTAGAATGTATAAAAGTACTTCAGATTTATGTTGGAAATGTGGACAACATGAAGGGTCATTTTATCATACCTGGTGGACCTGTAAAAAAGCCAGAAACTTCTGGGTTCAAATACATATAATGATACAAAGAATGTTAAAGATTAACATTCAACTGAAACCAGAATTCTTCTTGCTGGGATTAATGGACAGTCAATTAGAAAAGAGCCATGGAAGTTTATTTTTATATATGGTTACTGCTACAAGACTATTATATGCACAAAAATGGAAATACTCTGAAATACCCACAGTGGAGGAATGGTTGGTGAAGGTGACAGAACTAGCAGAAATGGCAAAATTGACCTGTTTGATTAGAGAAAGATCAACAACTACATTTATTAGTGACTGGAAACCCTTTATGGACTTTTTGCTTAAAAAAGAGAAAAATGAACTTGTGATTTATGGGGTTGAAGATTAGAAAGGGTAGCTTATGGAAAGAAGGAAATTATGATGTAACCTTAGAGAAAAAGGGCAAAGTAAAAATTTATCTATAATTGCTGTCAAGAAGATTGGAAACCACTTCTTTTTAATCTTTCTTTTCCTTTTTTTCTCTCTTTTCTCTTTTCACTATTTACTATTCTTCTTTATTATCTATTTTCTGTTATGTTTTTTACTTTGTTAAAAATTTCTTTAATAAAAATTATTAAAAAGGAAAAAGGGAATCACTGTAACAGAAAAGAATGGTAACGAACGAAAGAATGAAATTCTTTACTGCATATTCATATAATAACAAATTATGGCTTGCATTATCTCTAAACATTTCTCTGCTGTTATATTTTAAGTCAAAGGATTGTGCTGTTTTTTTCCTTTGATTAAGTAGAATTATGATAATTATGTCATATTACTTTCTGGGTTTTTTTCTTTCACAGCGGTGGATGTCGGAAAAATTTATTTTTGAGGGCTTAAGGGAATTGGAACTATTTGGAGGTAAGTGCTTAAACTATATTCAATTTTTTTCTTGCTTCATGTTTTCCAGTTTAATGAAAATAAATTAGGTAAATGGCAACAGAAAAGGCGCCACCCTGAATTCTTTTTCTGTAGGTTACACAAAATTGGATTGGCCTCATTTGAGTATCTGTTTTAAAGAATCTGTAGGTGTAATTCAAAGTTTCTCCCATCAGTATATCACTTATGAATTGCAGTGTGCACTAGAAATCCCTCAATTAGTTGTCATACGCTTGCCAATTGATTTCTAATGAATTTCTGTAAAGGAATTTCCAGTGATTTTGTTCCTTGAATGTTAGATTTTTGCAAGATGGTAGAGTGTTGGATTGGTCATCAAAAGGATGTGTAAGGAAAATACTGAAGCTGTAATCTATACTTGTAGTCTAATATTTAAGAAAAAATTGTCATTTAAAACAAGGTCAACATGAGTACAGGGAAGAGTGGTACTCATTAAAGCAGTCGTCCCCAACCTTTTTGGCACCAGGATCCGGTTTCGTGGAAGTCAATTTTTCCACAGACTGGGGGAGGATGGTTTCAGGATGATTCAAGCGCATTACATGATAGGGTTTTGATATGAGTCTGCAAGCAATTGATTTATTATGGTCTCTGTGCAGTCAAACCTCTCTGCTAATGATAATCTGTATTTGCAGTTGCTCCCCAGTGCTAGCATCATTGCCTCAGCTCTACCTCAGATCTTCAGGCATTAGATTCTCATAAGGAGTGCACAACCTAGATCCCTCACACGTAGTTCACAGTAGGGTTCGTGCTCCTATGAGAATCTAATGCCGCCGCTGATCTGACAGGAGGCGGAGCTCAGGCAGTAATGCGAGCGATGGGGAGCGGCTATAAATGCAGATGAATCTTCGCTCGCCCGCCACTCACCTCCTGCTGTGCAGTCCGGTTCCTAACAGGCGATGGACCAGTACTGGTCTGTGGCCTGGGGGTTGGGGACCCCTGCATTAAAGTAAGAAATTCCCCATGCAGTCTTTTCTGAGCTGGGTTTATTGTGAAAAGGCAAATAGTTAATCATGAGCACTTGAAACTGTTGAAGATCAGAAAACTTACTTAAGTCCTTTTTAGGCTTTATTTATGTAATTTAGATAAAAGATTTATATGGCTGTCCATCTTGTAAAAGGCAACTCTGGGCAGCTCACAACATTAATGAAATCAAAATCAAGAAAACCAGCTCCCTGTCCCACCACCTCCAGTCCATCAACCCATACAATCCTCAGGCTCCAAATGTATCCTATTCCAGCACCTCGAGGATTATGTATTATTCCCTCTAACTATTGGATCAAAGGTTGTATCTTAAACTATCTTGTTATCTGTGTTGGTTTATAATTCATATTAAGTTTATATGTCAAATGTTGTAAAAATGATCATATCTGTAAATAAGTCTTTATACAAACTTAAGAAGCTGTTCTTAAAACATAATTAAAAATGAAATTACCAAGCAGGTCACAGAATAGCTGCCTGAAAATCAGTATCACTCCTATAAAAAGATGTCCTGCCTCATTAATCTTTTAGAGCTCTAAAAATGATAATGGTGATCTGTTTTGAATATAGTTTGAAAGCTATTAATAAGCTCTGACAACAAAAGTTTATGAGTAGTTTTAACAAATATGAGAAAAGAGAATAAGTCCTGGGATGGATTAATTAATTAATTTTGTATTAGTATATATATTTGTTTGAATGTTGTGAGCCACCCAGAGTCATGTACTGAGATGGGCGGCTATATAAATCAATAAAAAAAATTAATAAATAATAGTTGGTTAAAATATAGAAGAGAATAGGAATAAATTGATATTTCTCACAATCAAAGAAAGATAAGAATATTGGCCCCAAGAATCTCTATTGGGATAATCTCTTTTTAAAATAATCATTATTTAATAATTTCCTTAAATTCCATCCTCTTAGCTAATATTCTAGGATGTAAATCTGCCCATGCCTGTATTGTATTCCTTCTCTAAATATCTCTAAATACCAGCATCAACTGAAAACTAGAACATTACACTAGTATATCTTTAGATCTGATAATTTGCCATTTGTTGCTAGCTTTGGTGCAAGAGTCAGGTTGTTCTGCACAATCCCTCCCACCATGAGTTTAGTGATTTCATTGAGCATGGGTTTGGAAAGGAAAAGCCCATCCCAACTAAACTCCACCACAAGGGCATCACTTTCTCTATATAGAAAAGGGGCATGCTTCCTGAGATTTTCTGTCTGAAGGGAATGAAAATAACTCTGCTTGAGTGGCAGGGATGAAAACAATCCGATGAACAAACAGGAATAAAACACTTCCATAAAGCAGTTTCCAAGTTCATTGTATACATTAATTATGGATTTCACTGCCACAAATGTGTAGAAAGTCACTAATTTATTTTCTTAATGAGATCAGTATTTCTGAAGGATAAATCCATCAGTGGCTACTGTAACAGCAGTGTTGAATCTCCAGGTTCGGAGATAATAACACTGAACATAAGTGCTGAGGAACAACTGGTGCTTTTTCTTTTTTAACCTTGGTTTTGTTTTTTCACAGGTTAACACCAAGCTAGAATTAGTTGTGGGGAGCTGGTTCTTTCATGTGATAATTTTGGAGTTCTCAACCTATATAATTTTGTTGTTGTTTGAGGAACTGGCCAAACTTCCTAACTGTCTTTTCCTCATTAGTTTTATGATGCTGTGTAGCTTCCTCCCAACTACCTAGCTAAAGTCATGTATGTACAAAAAATAGATAATGGACATGCTTGTAAAAATCTAATGTGTCAGTGACAGAAACTTGGGATTCTTATTACGTTTTACTGTCTGCAGCTTTCTTTCTTCCTCAGTTAAGGATGAGGATTACTTTTTGATGTTTGAAGTCTGCAAGCAGAAACCTCAAACTATTTTCTCCCTCAAAGAAATAATGTAACTTTGAAAATTTGCAAGCCTTGATGGAAGGGCGATAAAATGTGAGGAGTGTGTATCTGTATATAGGTAGTCCTCACTTACTGACCATTCGTTCAGTGACTGTTCAAATTATGATGGTGCTGAAAAAAATAACTGTATGGCCCATTTATGACCATCTATGATCTTCGCAGTGTTCTGCAGTCATGTGATCACCATTACAGTCAGTACGCATTGTCCTGTACCTGACCTGTGTTTTTTTCTTTTTTTCCTCCCTTGAAGAGCAGAGAGATTGGGGAAAAAGGGGATTGCAAGAAAGTCAGCTGTTTGCTCTTCTACACATCAAAAGCAATGCGATCACCCTGCAGCCCCGGGCTGGGAGCTGTGGGCATGCTACACAAACAACTTACAATACTCTCTTGAAATCTCTTTCTCCAGTCTCTCTGCTCTGGGAGGGGAGGGTGAAGAAAAGCAAGTGATTTCTGTAGGCAATCTCTCCTTTGCCTGATCCTCCCCCCCCGCCCCCCCGCTTCCCACACACACAGAGCAGAGAGATTGGAGAGAAAGAGATTTCAGAAGGGTACCATAAGATGTTTGCTCTTCTGCACATCGAAGAAATGCGATTGTGCTGGCAGCCTGCGGCTGGGTGTACTATGCAAACAGCTTACAGCTTACTCTCTTGAAATCTCTTTCTCTCCAATCTCTCTACTCTGTGAGAGGGTGGGGGGAGAAAAAAAAGCAAGTAATTTCTGTAGGCAGTATTTCCTTTGCCTGACCCTTTCTCGCTGCTAGTGAGATCGCATTGCTCTCAATGTGTAGAAGAGCAAACAACTTACTCTCTTGAAAGCTCTTTCTCTCCAATATCTCCGCTCTGCGATAGGGGGAGAGAAAAAAAGCAAGTGATTTCTGTAGGCGATCTCTCCTTTGCCTGACCCTTCTCTCCCCCCCCCCCCCCCCACTCCACAGAGTAGAGAGATTGGAAACAAAGAAATTTCAGGAGAGTAAGCTGTCTGCGTAGTGTTCCTGTGGCTACCAGCCCAGGCTGCGGTGCGATCGCATTGCTTTTGATATGTACAAGACAGTAAGCAAGCACTCAAGTATTCCAAAGGGCGGGGGAGTGGTTAGGAGGCAAACAAAAGCCAATAGTGTGAAATTGAGTGGTCTTTTTCCAGCCGGAAAGCACAGTTGCAGTCACATGATTTCCCACTTAGCGACTGCTTTTCTTAGTGGCAGAGTTGCCAGTACCAGTTGGGGTTGTTAAGCAAGGACTACCTGTATATCTGTATTTATATATTTTTAGTCCAAAGTGAGTGTGTGTATGTATGTGTGTGTATCTATATCTATATCTTAAGCAGAACAAAATAACAGTTATAGATTTTTCAAGAAATTACTGTTTTTGTCCAATCACAGATCTTAATATGGAACCAGATTTTTTGAGGTTATTTTTTCTTGTTAATGAACTGATTCAGGTTTATTCTTAATGGGTATCTGTTTTAAAAACAAAGTTGAATTATGAATTTCTTTACTCCAGAGCAGCCTCCGGGCGATTCTCGGAGAAAAGTAAGTGTCCTTTATAGGCTGTGATGTTGTGGCCTATTGCATGGAAATTTATTCTATTCCTTGTGGACATTTTAACTTTGTTTTCATTTTGTCTTATTTATACATCAAATGTTTTAGCTTTATTTGTGTGGGCACAAGATTTCACCCTGGAAAGAAGGTTGTGGTGTTTGGCATAGGTATTTTATTTTGGTCAGGTACCTTGGACCCTCAAGCAGCTAATCTGACCAGGTCTCCTTTATTTTTGTAATTGGTATAATGCCTGTTTAAAAAATAAAATGTAAAAGTGAAGTGGTTGATCTGCTATTGAAAAATAATAAAAACTCAAATTGAAATCCAAGGCAGTCATGACTAAACAAATTTAACATCCCTGTAACTTTTTATAATTCTGGCCAGATTGGGAAAAACTCCATTTTGCTGATAGTTAGGAATAGTGCTTGTCCATCTATATATGGAATATTTAAGAGATTATGGTGCAACTTCAGACTTGTCTTCTCAGAAGTTCCATTGAATTCAGATAGATTTGTTCCCAAATAAGTAATACAGAATTGCATGGGAGAAATCAACACTGAATTTAGTGTGACTTAATTGTGAATAGATGTGTTTATTATAAACCCATTAGCTGCCTTATTTTCAGTCATCATTATCTACTCATCATTGATGAGCTGTAGAAATGTCATCAATAAAAGTTCAAAGTGTTCAGTTTCAATCTTGATAAACTCTTCAGGTTCTGAGAGACATTATATTTTTCAAGAGTAACCTTCCATAGTACAGTAAGAACAGTTGGAATTGTTTGAACAAAGACAGCTGTGAAGAAGACCCAGAAAACAACAGAATTATGATCATGAAGCCAATAGCTGAAGAAAGAGCAAAGTAAGCAATAGATTGTGATGTAGGGCAATGAGTAGAAGAAGCCTAAATGTGAGGAAAATAAAGCCCATTAACAGGAACCTCAAGCAAGAAAGTCAGTAAGAAAGAAGGGATGCATTTCATAGAGCCTAGCAATACTGTAGAAGATACGATATGCTGATCAAGGACAGAAGAAAATAACAGAATAGTTCAGGGCTGGTGGCAACAACAGAGAAGTTTAATGAGACAAAAATCATGCTGACTACAGTAAGATGGGATAGGTATCTGAAGAGCATTTTATTGTGTCAGGACTAAGGATCTTAGTGTAAGAAATAATGGAACTGGTAGAAAGTCTAGCTGAGGGAATTATAAGATAATGATAGGAAGAGAATGAGAGGGTACAGTTAGGAAAAAAAGAGAACTGAGAGATGATGCTGAAGTAGCATTTAGTATATCATTTCCACCCAGCTTTTGCTCTGGTATTTCCAGCTGCATTAGTAATACAGTACTGCATCTTTTTTTCCAAACAAGTTTTGTCAAAACATAAATCCAACCAAATTTATGCTATAAAAAGCTGGCTTTTTAAAAACAATTTGAAATGAGAAATTAATTTGCTTATTAATTTGCCATTTTACACCAAAAATGATCCAGTGTTGAAATCCTTGGGGAGCGGCTGTAATTTGATTTACTTGAAGGAGCTATATCACAAGTAAAATTTTAATTTCAAACTTTTTAACATGTTTGTAAAACATCAAGCTTCAGTAGAATTCTTCTGCATGAATAGAATTTTTCAAGCAGTTATTGTTTCTGCGTGGCAATTTAGAAAATAGTTTATGATGTTTTCTAAGAGGGAAATAACGGATTTGCTGGAAACTATATTCCTCTGTAAATAACAACATGCTATTTTTATTCTGTGCAGCACAAAGTTTAATCATACTTGTTTAGTGTGAATACCTGCATCTTAAAGAGTTTTAGCATGTAATTGCTAAATGCCAGAGTAAGCCCTATTGGACTCAGTAAATTCTGAGTATACTTACTAACATTGAGCTTTTAGACAATGGCTGTTCTGCTTCAAAACGTGACTTCTTCTGCTGACAACTTTTCCTTTCTGACTTCCTTTTTTAAATACATTCTTTTTACTATAGTTTCTCAAGTGTACTTATGCCTTTCAAACAAGGGAGAGATATTAAAGGAAGAGAAGACAATTAGGTTTTTTTTCAATTGTATTGCAAAGAAAATATAATGGATATAACATTTTGGAAATAACAGTAGGAACTCATAATCTTTTATCCATCTGGCTAAGAGTTGTCAACTTTGAGTTTAGTGGCCTCCCTACATTATACCAGGAATCTTTTATAGCCTGGCTTCCTAATAATTTTATCTTGAGATGCTAAAGTTTGAACTTGAAATATTCTGCAGAACTGAGCAGAAAAAAACCCTCTTACCAGATTTGAAAGCTATATACTCTGTCAACCCATAGGTTGCAAATATATACCTAGAAATGTTGAATTTCATATTTTGAGCAATAATAAAGCTGTGTATGTCTATTTAGAAGTAACAGATAATTTTATAGAGGAGCAAATGCTTCTCGTGACAGATTCAGTGAGAAATACAGCCAAACATTGTATAAAGACTGGGATGGCATTTTACAGCTGTTGGATAGTCCTTTCCAAAAATTATATTTTAGAGGTGATGCCACCTCCAGCAAAGGGTATGTTTTCCATCTCACTTTACTGAAATAAATGGTGCCAAGTATATGCAATATTATTTTACAGATTTTTGTAATATCTTTCTATATCTTACGTTTTATCTTCCAGACCAATGAGGCAAGTTCAGAGTCAATAACATCTTCCCCAAAGAGGGACACCATGAGCAGTTACCTGCCTGACATCAGCTGCTATGAGTTACTGACCGTAATAGGTAATGTTCGCCATTGTATTCCCAAACATGCTTTAAATCTGAAGACAAGGTTAGGTAACCTGGTTTTTCCTCAAATACTTTGAATTAATCCCACTAACCTAGTTTGCATGGTCAGTAACATGAAATTGTGTAGGAATTGTAATCCAGAATATCAGGATAGTACCATGTTGCCCATCCCTGCATTAAATTGACAAGGAAAAAGAAAAAAAAATGGAAACTGTGGTGGGGTGATGAGTTACCAAATGCCCCATCATCATTATGGCATCTCTTAGCTTGAATACTAGCATACCTGATCGCCTTCGAGTATTCTCATTTGTCCCATGCTGTTTCAGATCAAGCCATGGTGGAAATGAGCCTATTCTGATCTGGCGGGGGGGAAAGGCAGAGAAGAAATATAGTCCCCTCATACCTGCATAGTTAATTCTAATTAACTGCTGTCTGTCATTCTTGGATTCCTAAAGTTTTACTGCAAAATTAGCTGCTGTTTTCATCTCTGCACTTCTGTATATTCTCTCAATTCCCTCCAAAATGGCTATCTTACATTTTTGTGTTGGTTATTTATAGAGTACAAATTTCAATTATATTTGTGGATATATTTGTTTATGGAATTTTAATGCCTGCCTTTATTAGCTCCTAAAATCTGGCCTTCTGTCAAATACTAACTTGTGACTCTTCTTTCTCCTCATTATGCTTTCAATTGCTGTGTTCAAAACCTACTGCACGCTTATTAAAAATTCTGCAGCTGATTTTACAAAATATAATTCATTTGTGTAAACATGTACATATTATCACTAAGAAGGAAAATGCCTTCCTGGGTTACAGAATTTACAATCTTATAATTTTACAATTTCATTTTGTAATTTTGTATAATATTATTTATGTTATTTTTTAATCTGAGGTCAATTTATAGTGCAGTTTGAGACTTTAATAATAATAGTTACTGTGCATGAGGCAGGATAGATTCTTTTTCAAAACACTATTTACTGTTTTTAAAAAAAATGCTTAACAGGTTTTTGTCAGATCGTGTTAAGGTATAATTCCACTGGCATTTGTCTTTTGGTGGCTTGAAAATTCATTGCAGATTTAAGCATAATAAATAGGGGGGAAAAATGTGGACAACTTGGAGAGTATTGATACTTTCTTTTATTCTCCAAGTACTATTTCTCTTATTAACTAAAATACAAAAAATAAAACTGGTAAATAATATATAAATGAATGCCTTAATTTATTAGCAAAAACAGTGGATGAAGAAATGCATCTTGAGAATCTAGATTAAGGAGATGCCTTCCCTGAATTCTGCCATAATTAAAATTCCCAAAATGGATAAAGGCAAGAAAATGTTTGAGATGTTGTATGTCTCATTTTGGTTGAAATAGTATTGTAACAGTGCTACATATTTTTTCAGGAAAAGGTTTTGAGGAATTAATGACTGTGAATCTGGCACAATATAAACCAAGTGGGGAATTTGTCACTGTCCGGAGAGTCAACTTAGAGGCCTGCACCAATGAGATGGTAGTATTTTTGCAGGTAAAGTTAGCAGTCATGTGCCAAATTAGTTTGGTTTGTCCCTCCTAGAGGTGTTCTTAGTTTACTCGACTTACTGTATGAAGTTGTACAGTAGAACATAAGAATCACTGTGAATCAAGCTCATTTAGTCTACCATTCTGTTCCCACAGAGGCCAGTTAGATATTACCGGGAAAAAATATAATAGTATTTTATTCATTTCACTAGCAGCCTCCTACCTCTATTGATAGTCACTAAAAATGTCCATGAATTGTGAATTGCTAGTTAAAAATCTGAATGGCTAAATTACATTACTAACAAAATACAGTACTATATTTTATAGCTAATTCTTTTTTTTTTTAATCCACTCTGGATTTCCATATCTTATGAAGTCTACTGTACTGATTTGCCAAGAATATCTTGTTGCATTTTGGATTTCAGGGTGAGCTTCATGTCTCAAAATTCTTCAGCCACCCTAACCTAGTGCCATATAAAGCAGCCTTCATAGCTGACAATGAATTGTGGGTTGTTACATCATTCATGGCATATGGTAAGTAAGAGTTGGAAGGGTCTTCCTGCTCTTTCAGATAGGATTGTTTCTGTGATGTAATAAAAGCATATACAGGCACTGATAGTAAGTAGTGGCAGCATTAAAAATGAGGTGGAAATAAGAATATTAAAGGCCCAAGTTACATTTCTGTTCCATATATTAGATTTTGCTTTAACCGTCTAAACATAATCATATTGAGTTTTATGTGAACTCATGTGGTACAATTTATTACTGAAATAGCAGTTATTAACCAAGTAAATTCAAATTTAATATACATATTTAGCAGATAAAACTTTGGAAAAACCAAATATTTTAAAATACAGATATTTCTAAAGCAGTGCAAGCAAAAGCAGAATGCCCTATAATACAAGAGATGCCAAGTCACATTTTGGGAATCCAGATAATAAACTCCTGGTTGTGAATCATGCTGACAATAAGAGAGTGGTGAAGAGATTAGACTGAGGGAAACCAGAAGAGTTATTCTTCTGTTGTCACTATGGAGAAAGAAGATCCATTAAGGACAGTGGGATTTATTTCTAAATAAATGTTGATACATTTGTACTTGAATAATTGTAACCAAGAACTGAGTGCCAATGGTTTGGAGTTATTAGCAATTTTCTGACATTTTGTGAAGATTCTATACTCCAATTAAATGGAGCCACAGGAGTAGCCATAGGAGTCCAGAAAGTGGAGTGGAACTATTGTTGGGAAGGTATACCCTCTCCAACTTGGAGCTGGTCCTGAGCTGTGGTCCAATACTCTACAAGGGGCCTCTGTTCACTTGTGATGCCCTTAACAAACTACAGCTTCTCCATTTTCTTCTGTACTTGGGAGCATTCTGCACGTGACCTTTCCAGGAAAAATATATTCGTACTACCACGTCAAATGATTAAATGTATTTGGTATATTTATATTTATTCTTCTAAGGACCTCATATGAATGTACATGGTTCTTCCCTTCTCCTATTTGATTTGAACAATTATTCTGAACGGTAATATTAGGCTAATAGTGACTTTTCCAGATCCACAGAGCTTAGCTTCATAGTTAAATAGTAATTTGAACCTAATTCTTCCTGATCTTAGTTCAGCAGTCCAGCTGTAGTTTTTATGTCACACTGGCTCTCATTCCTTATGAAAGCCTCTAGTTTCTGTCCTCACAACCATTGCTGATGTAGAAAATAGCCCTCATAAAGAAGGAGAAACCTCAGAGTCTTTTGTGAGGTAGAGTCACAACTTCACATTTAATGACTTTTCATCTTTGTGCCTTTTACAGATAATGGAAGGTACAGCTATTAAGATTTTCTGGACTGTATAAAATCATAATATTTGTATTCATTCTCTTTCTTTTTGAAGGTTCTGCTAAAGATTTAATACGTACACATTTTATGGATGGTATGTGTGAACTGGCTATGGCTTACATCCTCCAAGGGGTATTGAAGGCTCTTGATTATATACACCATATGGGTTATGTCCATAGGTAAGAAAGATCACTGCAAATTGTAACTAGTAAAAAAAGTCATTTTCAGCTTTGTCTTCCCACAAGACATTGGGAAACTGTAGTCATCATAATATCTTATTAGAAATTGTATTTACACACACACACACACACACACACACACACACACACACACATATTACAACAGTAGTTCTTTGCAGCCCCTGTGCATTAGCTTATATCGCAGGTTACTGTCAGGATTAGCCCATGAAACTCCAGGAGACATACAGATTCAATCCAGCAAGGTTTATTGGCTTCACTCCCGTTACAGAAATCTTCTCAGAGTGAGAGCAACTCCCAGGGTCACCCCACAAACATCCTGCATTCCTTAGGGAGGTGCCAGTCTCATTCTCTTATCTCTTCCTCTCTGCTCTAGGGATAAGAGTACGTGCTTAACCCCTTTCGCTCTAGCTCTCACAGATACACTAGTATATATATGCAAACCATGCTGCCATATCTCCATGATATTACACAATATTGACAAGCAGCTGGACACAAGCAACTATTATCCTAAGCTTCTTAGCAGATTTGTCTAGAGTTAGAGAGAATGAATAAGCGATAAGGTTTCAGTCTTTTACCCAGGTATAAGCAAAATGCCTGAACTTGCCTATATGCTCTTTGCTCACATGAGTATTGCCAGAGCTCAGATATTTGCTGAGTTTGTCAATGATGCCTTCTGTCTCAAATCCCAGAGTTTTTGTTTCTAGGTATAAAATGATTTGGATGGGTGGGGGTTTGTGGCTGTTTTCTCTCTGTCCTTTTTGCATGCAGGAGTGTGAAGGCCAGTCATATCCTGATTTCTGCAGATGGAAAAGTATATCTCTCTGGCTTGCGCAGTAACCTCAGCATGATCATTCATGGCCAGCGTCTCAAAGTAGTTCATGATTTCCCCAAATACAGCATCAAAGTCCTACCATGGCTTAGTCCAGAAGTCTTGCAGCAGGTATGTTTGTTTTCTTGGTATCATGTTCTTCAACTTTTAAGTGTGCATGTCCATTTGTTAAACAATCTGTCCCTTTAATATAATGAATTGTATGGCACTCCCATCTTGTCTATTTTATATTGATTTCTGAACAGCTTCAGATAGTGTCTTTTTAAAGTCACTTTGTGTTCTGACTCTAGATGTTTCAATATCTTTCTTTTCCTTGTTCGTGAGAAACTTTTTTTTTCTCTGACATGGGTGCAGCAGTAAAAGCATTTATAAATATTGTTTGATTGATGGATTGATTTGGTGGTAATTGTGATAAGCTTATCTTCTCTATTTTTCAATTTAAATTTAATTTGATAAGATTTTAAATATAATACTGTTTTGATTTTCTGATTTTAGAATCTTCAAGGCTATGATGCAAAATCTGATATCTACAGTGTAGGAATAACAGCCTGTGAGCTAGCAAATGGCCATGTTCCCTTCAAAGATATGCCTGCAACTCAGGTAGAGGATTTTCTGTTTCCCTTTCACTTCAGTCCCTGACTGCACATATGACAGCAAAGACACTAGAATTATTATAACACTAACTGCTCTACAGTAATGTGATTTTTTTCACCAAACATTATTTTGTTCCCATGCTTCAGATGCTTTTGGAGAAACTCAATGGAACTGTCCCTTGTCTACTAGACACAACTACTATTCCTCCAGAGGAGCTGACTATGAAGCCATCACGCTCTGGGGCTAGCAGTAGTCTTGGGGAAGGCATGGCAGCCAGCAGTGCCAGAGCCTCTAATGGTGAAGCAGCACCGCATCCTTACCATCGTACCTTCTCATCCTATTTTCACAACTTTGTAGAGCAGTGCCTGCAAAGGAACCCAGACTTGAGGTATAGTGAAAAAAGAATGAGGTTTAGGGGATGTGGTATGTTATTGTTAACTGTGAAGTGTTGGTGGGGAAGTCAGAGCTAAAACATTCAAGAGCATTCAGTGGATACTTGGAAGCATAGCTGTGGCTGTGGTGCGAAGTGTTACAAAAGACTTAAAAATTATCTCCCTGCTTAAATCAGTTTCTCCATGCCAAATGAGCAGGCTTTGAATGGTTTGGGGTGGAGTAAAACATGAAGATTGTTATATGATTGTGGAGTTGGTTGCTGTCAGAATCATTGATGAAAATAAAACCTAAAACTAGTTTGTCAGCTAAAGAATGACTTGAATGATGAAAAGGAGAGTAGGTTCAGATTAGTGATATGCAGAGGAAAACACTTTGTTTCTGATTGTTTCAGCATTAGGAGATAATGGAAATGCAAACAAAGCACATTGGTTCCTTGTTTTTCACCCTATGGCAACCCTGCATGGGGTTGCAGTCCATGCTGCTACCAGCCAACCAACTTGCAAAAATCAACCAAAGTTTTTAAAACTTATAACTTTAACATATTCCCTTTAGAAAATATGGTGCAGTTTATTGTTATGTCCATGGACGTTCAAGCATCGTTTCCCTGGGGGTATGCTTATTGAAAAAACTAAGAGGAGGAATTAGGTTTTATGTTCTTTTTAAAAGCATATGTTAATTTCCCACATTTCTTTCAGTTTCCTCTAAGGCTGGCTGTCTCATAGCCAGGCAGAAAATGAACTCAGCAGTTCATACAGATAGAAATTACTTCAAAAGTATTTTAAAAATAACTTTTTCCCTTTTTAAAGTAGGTTTCTTAGGCAATCAATGGCTAGGCCCACCTCCCTCCCCACCAAAAATCTTGCTGGAATGAGAGCATTAGCAAAAAACAAAAAAAACATAAAAGTCCGGACTGCCTGCTTTTACAGCTTTAAAAACTCAGTAGCACTCAACAACAACAACAACAACAAAACCCCCCCATCACCATGAATAATAATAAAAAAAGGATCACTTTTACATTTTAAGCAGCAAGGGAACAGAAGAATTGCAGTAAATTGTCAAACCAACAGGTTTGTAGATTTTGCAGCAGAGTATTATGAATTGCATAAGTGGTGTACAACAGTATTAACAATGTGCATGCATACACCAAAGCAGTCAAATCAGCATGAACAGAGGTTTCATTATAATAATAATAATAATTATTATTATTTATTTATTTAAATGTGTTATAGCTGCCCACCCCAGTAGTCTGGGTGGCTTACAAAATCCAAGAACAATAAAAACAGTTAAAAACATACAACTCAGGCAGCCTGGGCTAAATTAACCATAACAAATACAGAAAACAACAAGAGCCCCAGAAACACATTACCATAGACCCGAGACAGGTCTTTAGGGCTTTTCAGAACGCCACGAGGGAGGGCACTGGCCGCATTTCTGGGGGGATACCATTCCAGATGGTGGGGATTGCAACAGAGAAGGCAGGCTTCCTCGGTCCCGCAAGATGACAGTGTTTAGTAGAGAGGACCTGGAGCACACCCACTCTGATGGAATGTACCAGGCAGGCAGAAGCAGTTGAAGATAGGTGGTCCCTCAGATATCCACACCCTTTGCCAGTGCAGTCTGATGTCTTCACAAATAACATTCACAAAAGACTCCAAAGAGTGCAATAAATACCAGTATATCAAAAAAGAACCAAACAACATAGTAATGTTTTGTTTCCTGAAATTAACTCAAAGCTCCAAGAGTCAGTGTCAACTAAACCCAACCAGCACAGAGAATTTTTTTTCAGGGAAAA
Source organism: Liasis olivaceus (assembly GCA_030867105.1). Lineage (NCBI taxonomy): Eukaryota > Metazoa > Chordata > Lepidosauria > Squamata > Pythonidae > Liasis > Liasis olivaceus. The sequence goes on from CM061351.1 coordinate 68,194,924, forward strand.
CAAAATTCAGTTATTGGCTTGCTGAAGTTAGGTGTGCATGTGCACTCTATGCATAACATTTTGTCCCACTGATTGTAGAATTTTCAGATGAATCCCTCTACAAATCAGGTAGTTTGGTAACTAGATAAGCTCAGAGTTGAGCTATTTGTTTATTTGCACTCAACATGCATCTCTTAGCTTATGTGATCTAGGGACTTTCATCAGTATGACCTGCTAATGTGAGGCAGTGACTGGCTAGGCGAATTAGGGATAGTACTCATTCCTTACTGTCAGTCTTACGTGCATGGTAAACATTGGTCAGGTTGCTACCAGCAGGCTAAACCTTACTCTTCCTCCAGTGTCAGGACAAGAATGTCTAGCAAGCGCTGACTTTATGTTTAGGAAGACAAGTTGCTTATCAAATCAGCATCTGGGCCTGAATGAAGGGCTCTCACAATATCATCTGCCTTAGAGAATACCCTTTTATTCATTATGCTGATTGAGGGCAGATAATATACTGCCAGGCAACAGTTGCTAGAGCTTAATGTTGGCTTTCCAAAACTGATAGAAGTCTCTTACTTTGCTTTCCTCTGGCTTGCTCAGAGAGTTCAGAGCAGAATAGTTCACTGCTGCTCCCTGAGCCAACAAGGCAGACTTCTTTTCTTCCTGGAAAAGTTCCAGGCACATTCATGCAAAAAAAATTGGCATGCCTACCAAGGAAAATCCCATTGCAGAACCAGTGTACGGGCTTCTGATGCTGATGGTGGAACATCAGTCTCAACCCTTCTCCTGGATTTGGTCTTCTTTCCTTTGCCTGAGCTGCTTCCACGAGAGATTTTCTCTATCAGGGAGACAATCCTCTTCATTCTTAGGTACACAGGACAGCAAACACAAACGTTTGTTGGATAACAAGCACTTCAGATGGTGTTTATCCAAAATCTTTCCTAAGAGAGAAACCAATGACAGAAAGGAGAAAGCTAACTCTAGACTTAAGAGGTTTGTCCTAGTGAAGAATGGCTGGAGGGTAGAAAAAGCTCAGCTGCAAGCGTGCTCGTTCATGGCCACTTACTCCTCAAGCAGCTGCTCAAACAGGAGGTAGGCGAAATTTCAGAGCTTGGGGACATCAGGTGTCAGGGCAGATAGAGCTCAATCCAGCACAGAGAGTTGCAGTTTCAAGACAGTGCATCTGATTTAAGTTGTCTTTTAAATGTTGGCTTCACTGTCCATGCTTGAAGCCATGATTGAAACTACTATTTCAGTTGCAAGAGGCACTCCAATCATATCAGAACAGTAGGGAATGATCAAAATAGTGGCACTGAAAGCAGAAGTTTTTGTTCCATGCTTGAATCAAAACATTTGAAACATTTATAAAGTTCCAAACATTGAGCACCCAAAACAGCTATACTCAAAACCATGTTGTATTGAATATATACTCAAACACATCCAGCATATGCATATGGAACAGAAGTTGCCCATGGTTGGAACTTCCTGCTACCTACATTTTTTTAAAAATAACCTGAATATGGATTTTCTAAAGTAGATGTCCTCAGTCTTTCACTGTATGAAAACAGATGGAAAACAATTTTTGGTATGAAGGGTTGAGAGGAGAGCACAGAGAATGACTCTGTATTTCTGCTCAAATTCTTCATTACATCCTTCTCTTTCTCAATCATACTTTGCTAAATTTGAATCTTAAATATTCTGAAGGGCGATGCTTCCTGCTCTTCTCCAATTTCTGCATCTTTTACATGCTGGTGTACAACCTCTTGTTTTTTTCATACACAGGCCAAGTGCAAGTGCATTGCTGAACCATTCTTTTTTCAAACAGGTAAGCTGGTTTGCTTCAGCTACTTGCCTTGAAATATTTTATCCTTTTCTTGCCCGTGCTTTAGTGGAGAGTGGGTAGGAGAGAGCAAACACGCACTGCTGCTGTTGGAACCATTTTTGTAAGTATGTGGACAAAAGGGGCCTTTTCTAAAGCTCTGTTTTGAAATTTTGAACTTAATTTGCATAATTTTTTTGCAAGTCAATTTTTGCTGATTTGGAGCAGAGAGCAGCAAGGCCTATATAGAGAATTTTAAAATCAGGAATTTTGCTCTTGTAGCACAGTGCCTTTTGGGCATTTGTGAATGAGAACTTTGGAGATTCCATCCTCAGTTCCTTATTGTCTGCTGAGTTACTGTAGAGGATGGAGATAGGAGCTAAGTGTAATCTTTGGTCCTCACAAAATTTTGCATTCGGATGCAGAACAGCTAGTTCCTGGTGATTTGTATCTGCATTGAAACATTTATATTCCAGTTGACACAAGGACCAGTCATGCCTGTTCCTCTCAGTAGTAGTTTGGGGGACAGAAAGAGAGAACAGCTAACAGGAAGAAGGTGCTAGGAGGGCAGGCTGGTTGGATAGCCACTATTACTCCTGTCCCTGGTTTCAGGTATAGCATATCCAACTGGCCCATTTCTCCCTGCTCTTTCCAGGGCATTCCTCACCCTATTTCCCTTTAGCCACCACCAGTGAAGTCCTTGGCTTCATAAGGGGAGGTAAGGAAAGGAAAGCACTAGGAAGAGTGGCAGGCTCTGCAGAAGAGCAGAGAGCACCACACCATCCTTGTCACCCATCCCCAAAGGCCCTTCCAGATTGTTTTAGCCCGAACTCCCAACAAACAAAAAGATTTGGTTTTGTCAAACTGCAGCCAATCCAGAAGAGTTTGGCAGAATTTCCAAGAACCAAAGTGTTTGTTTGGGGTTCAACAACCTATTTTTTGTTTAGCACACACTTCTAATATAATCCAGCATTCTCAGCAAGAGGATGCTACCCAAAGAAGTCATCAAAATGAGATGAAGGCAAGAACCCTGCTCTATTTTTTTCAGTAGGTATGAAAAGAATGAAGGATAAAATTCTGCTTTATTTATTCAATGATTATCAGCATAATTAGGATGCTGTCATTATCTCTTATTCATATATGCACAAAGCATATCCAGATATTTAAAAAATGACACTATGCAGCGGAGCTGTACCTGGGCTTGGACTGAGTCAAATTGTAGCTAACCACATTTCTTCTAGGCTTTTAATTCTAGTGTTTTAATATGTTTTTTACCTCCCCATGTTCCAGATCAAACGTCGTGCATCTGAAGCACTTCCTGAACTGCTGTATCCTGTCATGCCAATTACCAGTTTTGAAGGGATGCAGACACAAGATCCTAGTCATATATTTGGATTGGCTTCCAATCTGGAGCAGCTTGAGATGGATGATTGGGAATTCTAGGTTACCAATAGGAGGACATTGTGAAATATTTTCTACAGACGTGGTTAATTTATTTAAAGCCCCTTCCTGTTTCACAAAGCAATCTGTTCATTACACTGCAGTTTGTCTTCCTTAGGAAGTTGATCTAGCTGACATTTGCATTAGAATGAAGCCTGGAAATAGGCTATTGGAGGGGGAAATTAATGATACTGTGTTGAATTCCAGTTCCAAGACATGATAAGGTAATATTCAGAGTGTATGCTGCTAAAAGATGCCAACAGCTCTCAGTCAGAGCATGGCTCAGTTTTTTAACCAAACCAAAATCTCTTTAGTCTTATTTTTGGTCTGCCAGTGGATCCAAGGAACTGAGTGCCATGCACTCTTTAAAAAATCCCAGTAAAGAATCTATTTAAAATTGCTTAATAGCAGCAAGTAATCCTATTGACATAGGGTTAGAATATGAAGACACCTTGAATCTGTATCATTAACAAAAGTATTTTCTTTGGCACTCCTTTCTGTAATGAATTGGCCCAAATTGTGTAGTAAGACATCTTTCCATTCTTCTTTAATTTACTTTCTTAATCATTGTTGTTCAATCAAACATTGAGCCAAATCTTTTCTGGCTAGCTGTAGCAGTTGCAGATTGTGTGTGCTCATGTCTTAAGCTGTATTTGATAATCTAGTTTTCTTGCCAATAAAAGATTTCTGCATTTTCACAATGTTCTGCAATAAATGCTACCCTTTATGAATTCCCTGTAACTAAAAAAATACAGCCTCTAAATTACATCTGAAAAGGGCTATTAAGCTCAATTGGTATCTTCACTACTGCAACGTGAAGGATAACATTTTGTTATTAAAACGAATACAGGTAACATAGTAAAAATTATTCATTACGGGGTCTTGGTTTGGAATGGGTACAGTGCCCAGTAAATAAAAATCAGATTTAAACAAAAACTAAAAATCACAAGATAACTACTTTGGACTGTCTAAATGTCTTGAACTCCTCATACATTGCTGGCATGGTATAGGAGACCAAAGGCTCTATTGCAGAAGTTGTGAGAAGCAACACAGATGTTCAGCTGACTTAAGTTTTGCTAGTTATTACCCTAGGAATACAGAAGTTATTGGGGCAAAGGAAGAACTATTTTCTTTAACTTTCAAAAATACGAAGAATTTTTGAGTTGCTGTTTTTATACACATAATTTTTTGGTTTTCCTTGTTAATCTTTTGCGTCCTTTTTCCCCCTTTCTAGTATATTAAAGCAATAAAAATAATGAATTGTTTTGTTTTAATAATATTCCTTACTATCTACATATAACATAAATATATCCTGGTCTATAAAGTTGTTCACAATTTATGTTGAAGCACAAAGCATGATTGATCAACTAATTTTTCTATAAATTATTTATTCTGCAATCAAATTGTTTTTCTGAAGGATGTAAGACATGAGAATGGTAAAAAAAAATGCTACTCTGGTTCTCCAGCATCTTCAGGGGGACCTTCTTCAGCCTTACATTTTTCCAGTTTTGTTACCAGTTCTGTAAAACAAAAACCAAGACAAAAAAGTGATACTTCATAGCACAATACATACAAATTATCCAACCCCTTTCCTCTATATTCACAGGAAGCACAGTTCCTAGCACAGGATGAGAGACAAAATTAAATTCTGTGTATGTGGTGCAACTCCCTACCCCGAAAAAAATGATTGAAAAGTCAGGCAAACTTTCCATAGGTTTGGAAATGTGACTTTAATCTTTTTCTTTCATATAAGGAAAACTAGTTTTTCTATTTCCTCATCCCCCTTTTCAAAGAGGTTGATTTACTATCAGTCTGTGGGGACTGCTCTTCCCCCTGAAGAGGGATCTTTTCAAGCAAACATTTTTTCTAGAACAAAACTATATTATCAAATATGAATTTGCCTACATTAGCCAGCCTGAACTTAACAATTATTTAGAACAGTATCTAGCTATGCTACTCAAGATTCACTTAGACTCAAAATTAATTTCACTATTTTCTGTCTTGCACTTCAGTGTGGAAAACAGCATATCTTTGTTATCTGTAAATTGAAACCTGTCAAAGGTCTTTAATATATGTCTTGACTGAGGTAAATTAAATCACATCAAATCCTTTATTACAGTCAATGACCAGATGTACTTCAGTGAGGTATGCAATATGGCCATTGGGGGAAGGCTTCTGCAGTTGTGTCACACCAATTACGGAGTGCTATTCTCTATGAATCTGGCTGTCCAGTTGTTGCTACTGCAATGCCCAGTATCACCAATGATCTGCTGAGAGCTGTGGTTCTTTAACATCTGGAGGGCCACCGGTTCTCAGTTCTGTTCTAGACTAACTGCCTGGTATCTATCATGGGAGTCTTTGGGACAGCATCAACACGGATGGTCTCCTTACTGCAAATGCATCGCACCCATCCCCACTCCCCATGAACACCCCTGTTTTTGTCTGATGCAGTAATTGCAGCATAAGAAATAGCCTCTATAAAGTGAGGAAACAGAAGACGCCTGGTCACTACAGCAAACAGGACAAAACAAAAAACACCCCCTTCCCTCAGGTATCTGCCTCTTGAAAAGGGAGCCTACAGCCATTCTCAGGTAATAGGTAATGGCTACAGCAATACTAGCAAAGATAATAGATGCAGAAAGCCTGTTGATCACCAGCTCAAGAGGATTTTTGCCACTGGTTATGAAGAAAGAAGCAAGAAAAGATGATCTGTACTGTTCCCAATGGTTAAAAAGATCTGTAAGTTACTGTAGCATTTAGGGAATCTGCAGATGCTCTCTCCTGCTGTTTTATCCTTTGTGCTCCTGGAGTTACATGCAGACCTTCTGTCCCTAAACTCATTTCTAGGTCATGATTAAGGACAAACATTTTGAGAAATACATACATCTGAAGCATTTTTCCAGAGATAATTTTTTTACGTACATTTAACACACACACATACCTACATGTTTTTAAAAGCTGCATTTTTGTAACATACAAAAATATAAGCTGGCTATCATCATTAGAGAACAATATTTTCATATTTTGCTTGTATCTATTAATCTAGCTCTCTCCAGCACAACTTCTGTATTTCTGATATTTTTATTCACACAGTAAGTTTGCCAAAAATTCTGTATCTATTTGCTGAGAACTCCACCTAACAAGTGGGATTACAATTTAGTCAAATATAACATTCGCCTATGACACTTATAAACTATATACATAGCCACCAGCAGATGGTACCAACATGCATTTCCAATATTGGTGAAAACTCTAATCCATTATTCTTAGGCATAATTTTAGTGTTAAAATTCATGTATTATTTTAGTAAAAACATACATGTCACTGCATAAAAAAATCACATTTCAGATCAAACCATCACTGTAGAGGTTTTTTGGCATGTTATCCTTAAGAAGGTATAACCACATCAGAGACAAGGAACCTATAATTTATATAATTTGCATTTCTACACATTCATTGCTCCCCTCCCCACCCCCTCCAATTAAAAATGAAATACGGGCCAAATACCTTTGGCTGGATTGAAGACACCATTAGTCTGTTTGTCACATACATAACATCGCTGAGACTTGCGATAATGTTGCAGGGCACAGCTTTCACAAAAGTAATGTTTACACCTAAGATAACATAAGACAATTAATTCCAGTACATTTCTAGCAGAGTAGTATTTTTATTTGGGGGGGGGAGTTACTCCATTTTCAAGAAATCCTACACTTTGGACACTTCAAACAGTCATTTCTTAAGAACAGCATCACTATCTCTTGATCAGTTAGGACCATCAATATTTTTAGGATAGTACCAGGGTGTTTTTTCCATGCAATTGTACAGAAGTGTGGCAACCTGTCCAGATCTCAAAAATGCATTATTTTGTATCCTAAAAAATGAAATCCTCATAACTCAGTTTAGAAACCTCAACATTAACAAAAAGAGAATCTGATTCCTCCAGTCATCTTACTTGGTTACCACAGGGTTCTTGAAGGAGCTTCGGCAAATAAAACACTTGAAAGGCAGTTCATCCTCATCACTACTTACTTCATAATTTTCATCATCTGTATAAAAAAAAAAGTATTTGCTAAATTGTGCTGCTAACTACAATGAGGTAGGCTTTATCTTCTGCCCACTCCATGTAGGAAGCTGTTCTTGCCAAAAGAGGTAACATTATCAAGTTGGATGAAAATAAGTTTACTAAAATAACCACTCAAGACAGTTGCTTCTACTCCCTCCCACCATTCTCAGATGAAGAAAGGAGGCACGTATTTGTCCTTTACTTTGCTGAGAAGATACCTAGTTCTTATTGCCATCACAGGCTATCAAAATAGTTGAGAGAAATTACACACATAAGCCAACTCTTCAAAGACAAGGCAGCCCACATACTCAAAGAAAAACAATTCACTACTGGCCCTAGCTCTTGATGAAGTTTCTGAAAATTAATGCTCTGAAAACATCATAGAATCCAACAAGATGGACAGAGAATACTAACATGGCTGTGTAGTTGTGCTACAATATGCATGTTTAATCATCAGTTTAAAAACCTGAAATCTTCATTAAAGTCCCTATTAAATAAAGAGAAAATTATCTATCCCTGCCCTACATGGACAGTTCCAAATGTTTTCATTTTTGATCTCTGTAAATATGAATGTATGCATATAATCTCCAGTCCCTGCTGCACATACATACACAAACACAAACTCTACAACTGCATACCCACACAGACACTAACCTTCAGCAGGAGGAAACATTTTTTTTCCTCAGGGAAGGTGATCATTCCTATTTCCAATCAACCAAATATCAAAACCTTGCCATCTACTATTTGTCGTGTCATATGTGAATTTGAAAAACATTTTCATCATAACCAGTTACATTTGCTGAACATTGGTAGAACTACATGCACAATAAAGGGGATTGCCCATACCATTAAGTCCATAGCGTCCCTCATCCAGTTCCCGCTCAATTTGCCACCCATGCTTATAATCTGATCGGTCATGCAGAAATTTACAGCTATCTGTAAGGGGGAAAAAAAGGACAGTTAACAATTGGATCAACAATTTCCCTTCTGCCGTCAACTACTCCAAATCAATAAACAATCAAAGTATATGAACAACTCATTTACCTCCAAAGCCACAAAACCCAGTTTCCTTGTAGTCTTTACATATATCAGGCTGGTAATCCCACCTCACAGTGGCCCTGAGATGTTCTGGGGCTCGGATTGGTCCCTTCCTGAAATAAGAAACAAACTTGGGAAATGATGAGATGGCAGTAGGGGATAAACAGTGGTTTGATGGGGAAAAAAATGGCCTTACAATAGGCATTCACTTTTTTCAGGCCAAGGGATACACTGGTTTTTGATAAAGCAAGATCATCACAAAAAAAGGTGAGAACAGGACAAAAAGCAAATTTAACTAAATGAAATACATTAATTATTTTACATACACACATATTATAATTTACATATTATGTAATATTAGAAATCAATGCAAGTTTTAGAGAGGGCTCTTGGGGGCCAGAGATTGTGTACTCTCATCTTACAACATGGTTTAACACATTAGATCATCTCGAAAACCATGTAAGTTGCCCTTTCTGTTCTGTAACATTTTCAGGAAATCTCTTTGGTTTCATCTTTACCAATGAGATTTACATTCACATGTTTAAAATTGTGGAGATATCTAGTTTCTTCTTAGAATGTAGAAAATATGCTGAGATACAAAGAGATGTGCACATTGGCTCATTCTCATAAAATATTACAAGACTGTCAAGAATAAACTACCAAGTTAACAAAAGACATCTTGAGACACCATGGTCCATTTCAAAATGAGAACAGATATGATAAGCAGAAAGAAAAATGGATTAAACTGGCAAACTTTCCCATAGCATAAAACGCATCCTTAGGTACCTAATTGCACATGTTTTTTCTCGGAATGAACACTGCATTTTCTCCCTTACCTTACCATACCTGAAGAAGCATTTCCCATGGAAGTATCTTTTGGCTTTACATACTTTTGATAATTATTAATCCCTCGATAAATCTTATCATCTTCCTTTCCTTGAAGTTCCTGAACCAAGAAAAAGAAGAAAATTCAGTTGCAAGGTAATTCTTGCTCTCATGTGATCATTTACTAACTGTTGTCAGCCACCCAGAGTCACTTAGGTGAGATGGGCAGCCATACAAATCAAATCAAATCAATCATATCAACTATAAATAAATGAACTAAGTCTGTGTATGCTTCAAAATGATTAAAGAAGCAGCACTGTATCTCTTGTAAGTCCAGCATCTCTTTGCTATGCTGCTCATAAAGGAGACCAACTTTTTCAGGCTTCTACACAAGACTGAAAACAGGTACCATTTAAGTTTGGTACAGCAGCAGAAACATACTGAGAAATGGAAACAAAAATAAAAGTATGTAGAAGATTAAGGAGATGCTGGACATGATACAGTTCATTTGAAAATCCTGGTAGTAGACTTCTGAGCAGACATAAGGAAGAAATACTAAACACCAACACAAACAACCAGTATGACATCTCTACCCATTGCTTGCTTGGAGACACAGAAAGACTTCAAGCAAAGAAAAAATGGGAGATAACTGACTGGGTATCTACCTTCTGGATTTGTTGGCTACGTTCAAAAATGGCTTGGGCATCTTTGTCCTTCTCTGTGTCGAGTTCATATACAGCTGTTGCTCCCATGTCCTCTGGACCCACAGGTTTCTGAAATGTGAAAACTCTATTGGTAGGGCAGAAAGGAAAATAAACCTCAGCTACTGTAAGGCCTTTATTCACATTATTAGATTTATTACCAAAAAGCTGCACACTAGCAGATGAATGGCTAAACTTCAGGATTACATAATCTACCTCTTTTTTAAAGAGAATCTAAACAGCAGGTAGGAAGAGTAAAATGAGATGTCTTTGGTTCAGGGGATGGAACAAATGGCAATCTCACTTTGCATAAGTATGCATCATCTGAGTTACGTTACAAAATTTTAAAAATGGCTACCAGAGCTCGGCAAAGATCTTGTCAAAACCCATTAACACTAACCCCAGTTTTTCTTGCAACTGTTTAATTGTTGGGAAACAAAGCTCTTGTCAATCTATCAGAAGTCATGTCATATACTACCGTGGACTCTGTTTTAAGGATATTCATACCGCAGATCGCGTTGATTTATATGCAATTCCAATTCCTTCAGGTTTGTTATCATCATCACTACTGCTTGACCCATAGGAGGTGTTTGTCTTCATGCTTCTTTTCGTCTGGAATATGGGAGAGTCATGGAGATTAACTGTTAGACTGATAAATATTCAAGAGGCAATCCATACGTACTTGGGAGAATTGATACGCAGTATACATCACCTTTTGAATCATGGGGTTGGAAACTTCCTTTCGTCGCTCCTTCCTGACCACAGTGCTGCCTTCATCACTGCTGCTACCTTTAAGCAGACGGGGAATCACACAGCATTGCAAAATAACACATTAAAACAGGGGGACACTGGCAGATTGCAGCTGCCTCTCTAGAGCCCAAACTCTTTATTAGGCAAAAGATCCTTATACTCAGTTACAGTAAGTCCAAATTCACATGAACAAAGCCAAGCAGCTTTTTTCAATACCTAAGGCTGTTCTTTTGCCCACAAGACGACCAAGGCTACCTCCCCTTCAAGTAATAGTTGTTTACTTTCTTTAGAGCAATTTAAGACAACTGAGAACAATAAAATGTATTTTTCCATATGGAGCATAGTGTAGTTAAAACTGTGGCATCTGCTACTAATTTACCCAGTTTTAAAAGGGAGCGAGGTAACCTATAAGGCTTGGGGTTTCCAATCTTGCCAATATTCCCTACGACACTCGGAATCTACTGTAACACGTCCTAAGTACCAAACGATAAGAGCGCAACGGCACGGGTGAAAGAAAACTACATGCTTACACGTTGCGGGACTAGCTACACCTTTGCCCTGATCCACCGGAAAAGCTTCTTTTTCCCACTTTCTTTTCTGTGAAAGAGACCCGCACTCCGAGTTGTCAGGGAAAAGCGAGGCAACGCGGGGCTTACGGCGACCCTTATCCCCCAAGCGACATAAACTCTTACCCCGTGTGTTCACGATTAGGGGCTTTCGAAAGATATTTCAGGGCACAGGCTGTCCGCGGCCCACCCGCCGTCTCCCCATCCCGCCGCAAATACATTTCGAGGCCGAAAGGCAGCGATGGGCTGCGCTTCTCACCGGGCTCCTGGTCGCTGCTCGGCCTCTTCCGTTGACCCCTCCCGGGCGCTGAGCGACGCTTCTTGAAGAGGAAGCTGCAAACAGGCTGAGCGTCCGCCATGGTAATCAAAGCCTCCGCGGAAGGAGGACCCCGAAGCGCGCCCAATCCGACCCTTCCTCTTGCAAGCGACTACGGGTCGCTCTTCCGCCCGGACATGCGACGCTCTATCCTTCGATGTCTCTATCGTGTAATGCCTTATAGACATTTACTAATAGAGTAGCACACCTTGAGTGCTTCCGGGTTCCCTTGGGGGCCTGATTCCGCCGCTTTCCTTCATTGCCTTGGACAACGGCGTGTTCTTCTCTTTAAAATAAGTAGAAGCGGAAAACGTAACGTTTCTGCTGTCCCAAGTAGGAAATATGTGATCTCTAGATGACAGCAAAGAGAAGTAAGGCCTCTTTTTTTCTGCAATTGACTGGATGTCCGATTGTTTTCCGTCCGGATCTGAAGTTTTTGGTTTGAGTTACATTCAAGGGAAGACGCAGGAGAAGCCCCAAGATAAAGAACTCAGTCAGAAGAGTCTCCATCGGAAATAACTTGATTTTGTTATTTGTATATCTGAGAATTTTACAAGTGCAAACAGCCATGGGTGCCCTGGAACAATGTTTCTCAACCTCAGCAATTTTAAGATGTGTGGACAACTCCCAGGCTTCCCTGGTTCCCTAATTCCTTGGTTCCTATTCCCTAATATGTAATATTCTACAACAAAGCAATGTTTATTCCCAAGTAAATGTGTTTAAGCAAAAGGGCATGAGAAGTAAACTCCTATATTACTGCAATAATCATAATGCTATTATTAAATGAATTTAAAATATTGCATGCATACATACTGATTATGCTACTGCCTTTTGGGGTAAGGACCTTTATGCAGACTATAGAAAAGGAGTAAGAAATAGTACACCAAAGAAATTCAAGGTACAAGACAGGAAAAGGAAGCATAACAAAAACTAGTTTACACTACATATTTCACCTAAACCTTGACAAATGTTTTATCCTTGCAAACCATCCTTGTTTCCACCATCTTCATACACCACTTTATAATTGCCTTTCATTCTTAATCTTTTCACCTTTTTCTTACATTTTACCAATATTTGTATGCCTTAAAAGTCTCCATTTTCCATCATTTGTAAACAATTAAAAAGGCACACAAATTCATCTACTTTTTTGCCATTGCTGTATAACTTGCAATTATTTGTTTCATTTTTCCCTGTCAAATGCAATTACCCTGGCCCTTGATATCTTAGTGTTCAGATTCATACTCCTCATTTAACCATATAATTTACCAAGCATTCATTTCAAACCATTCAGTTTCTCAGCTAATAACATGATATTAAAAATACATGTACATTCATATCCCCAGGCAACAGTCCTTTAGTGTTTACCAAAAACACATATAGTTATCTATAAGCATGTTAAACAACCAGTAGGCCTTATCTTACTCTGCTAAATGCTGAACCATCTGTTAAGCATTCCATTTATTTTCACACCTTCTTTACTGTCATCATATGTTATCACATTCAGCAACCAACTTTTACCTCTGCATTGGTGCATACATTCTATAACTCAAGCCTATTCACTTTCTCATGTATTTTTGCTAAATCTACAAAGGTTCAATAAACCTCCTTTATTTTTTCTTATTTTTTAAAATGGTTTATAAATGAAGGTATGCAATATGTAATGTAAATAATTGCAGATGCTAATATTATTTTTACTTTAAAATATATAATTTTCTATAACAAAGCAATGTTTATTCCCCTCATTTATACATATTTATAAATCATCATTCATACTCATTTATAATCTCATTTATACATTTTCAGTGGTCTGCTGATGAGCAAACATCTTGTCTGCATACTCCCTACATGGTAAAAAGCTAAACTGCACTTTCCATATACTTACTTTTTATAGCCTTTCAATCACAATTTTACCACACTCAGTCAACTAATTTCCCTGTAGCTTTGCATACACTCTTCTACTTTTTCCTTTGCATATGGGAACAATAACAGCATTGTTCCAACTGTCAGACACAGATGTAGTCTTCACACATAACAAGCTGCACAGCAACTCCAGAAGCAAACCACATCCTTATTTATTGATCTGATTTATCTGATTTAGGCACTGGCCAATGCAAAGTGATTCTGGGCAGCTCACAATATAGGGGGAAAAAAGATAAAAATACAGTACAAAGCAGATAAACAAGATGGGATCTCTCCACTCAGTAGAAAACCTACAGAGCCACATCCAGCAAAGTCACCCAAAGTCTGAAGAACATTATTTATACTAGCAGCCTTACCATTTTTCAACTTTCTCAATCACATATGACTTGGTTTTCATCAGGTTTTTTTGGACATTAGCCTGTATAGCATTCATTTCAGTCCCATTCCTTAACATAAGCCCGTTTCATTAACTTCCAAAATGATCTTTCATTTCCAGTAAAAGCACATTGCATTTTTCAGTCTCTTTTAATCTTGGCAGCTCCTTGCACTTTTTAACCACATTCTTTGCAACTTTAATTTTCTCTCTATGTACATTATACAATAGCCTTCTTATTTTTGCAGCATTCTTTTACATTTTTTGCAGCATTCTTTTCTCATCCACAGCCTGTTTCACTTCATTATTCCATTAAGCATCTTTTTTTCATACGTTCATTAGTGTAGCTCCACACCCTTTTGTGACATTTTCTTGTATACTTCTTCTCACACTGTTCAAAGCAGCTTCAAGAACTCCACTCCACAAATCAGACAATCTTCATTCAGAGCCATTATATCCTTCCCTTTCTCTTAGCTTCACAAATAGACCTCTACCATCCATCATGGTTTTAGTCAACGGAGGCTTTCACAAGTGCACACTTCCTTTTTTTTTGGTCTGATTGGAATTGCTTATCGTATCTCCATTTTTATGAACAACTCCCACCTAGTTTGAGCTACTTTCCCATTAGCAACTCTCCTTATGGAATCCTACTTGTCATTGCTTTGTGTTCATGAACATGAATGCTTGCTTATTTGAAGTCCAAAGTGTGTGTTTGACTATACTCAAATTTAGTTTTCCTTAAAATCAAGAACCCTAGCATTATGGGTCATTTTCTTCCAATGTTCAGGTACTTCCATTTTCTCAATTAAGTATTTCCTGTTGGTTAGGGTTAGAGGTTTTCCTCTATTGTGAAGGAGACAATTCTTATCTTCAAAAGTTAAGAAATTCCCGGAAAGATCATATTTGGCAGGGTCAGGATAATTAAACCTTGGAAGGAGAAAGCCATACTGTCTTAGCAGCCCATCGCCTAGATCAGGGGTTTCAGCTTCTTCAGGCCCCGGAATCTGTTAGTTTAAAAAAAAATTCCCAGAACCTCTGTTCAAGCGGCAAAGCAATAGTGATAGAAACTTGTCTATAAAGCAAAACTTGTACTAATTGCTGCTAATTATAGCCTATCTGTAACAAAAGTGCTGATTAGGAATTGCTGCCCACATGCCTGCCCAGTCTACTCTCCACTTGCTCGAGGGAGGGAGGGAGGCAGGCTAGGGCAGGATGACTCTGCAGAAGGCAGGGCAGACATGTGCAAAATGGTGGCTGTGGCTACTTTGGTGGGAGAAAGGCACATTTTCCTAGGTAAAGATCATGGCCATTGTTTTCACTCTTTCCATGTACCTTAGGAAAATTGCTATGAATGCCCCTGGACAGAAGAAGGAGCCAGTGTAGCTAAACGAAAAGCTTAATGAAGATCAGAAAATAAAAAAGGACACATTTATTTCATTGGTTAGTATTTATTTCTTAACAGCATTTGTACACTGCTCTACTTAAGTGAATCTGGGTGGTGAACAGAGACTCTCAGATGGCAATCTTCCCCAAAAAAACAATATATAATGCTACAACCCACATAAAATCAAATTGCCTTCTATCTTCATGATGATGGTTTGGATAATTTGTGCAGATATTGTTTTAATTACATTTGTTTTTCACTTTTGTTTTTGACTTTATTGTACCCCACCCAGAGTCCACCAGGATTATAACTATTGTACAATAAACATACAAGAAAACAATAAATAAACATTAAAATCACTGAAAGTCTGCTGTAGCAGCACAGCTGAGCCCAAAGGGTGAAAACCTGGAGGTCTCAAAGTTCTTCTAGAAGCCCCCTGTGTTTACACTCTCTGGCCAGAATTCCTCCCTTGATATAGACTGCTTGATAGTTATTGCTACCACCACCTATCTTCCCTGGTGTCCTCCCCTTAACCCCAGTGTGTGGGCTAGATTTTATACAGTATGTACAGTACTGTGCAAAAGTTTTAGGCAGGTGTGAAAAAATGCTGTAAAGTAAGAATGCTTTCAAAAATATAGATTGTAATTGTTTATGTTTATCAATTTACAAAATGCAAAGTGAGCGAACAGAAGAAAAATCTAAATCAAATCAATATTTGGTGTGACTACCCTTTGGCTTCAAACCAGCATCAATTTGTACACTTGCAAATTTTGTACACTTGCACAAAGTCAGGGATCTTGTAGGATTAGAGTCAGGTGTATGATTAACCAATTATACCAAGCAGGTGCTAATGATAATCAATTTCATATGTAGGTTGAAACACAGTCATTACCTGAAACAGAAACAGCTGTGTAGGAAGCTTAAAACTGGCTGAGGAACAGCCAAACTCTGCTACTAAGGTGAGATTGTGGAAGACAGTTTCATGTCACAGGTCATACACCATGGCAAGACTGAGCACAGCAACAAGACACAAAGTAGTTATACTGCATCAGCAAGGTCTCTCCCAGGCAAAAATGTCAAAGCAGACTGGGGTTTCAAGATGTGCTGTTCAAGCTCTTTTGAAGAAGCACAAAGAAACGGGCAACATTGAGGACCGTAGACGCAGTGGTTGGCCAAGGAAACTTAATGCAGCAGATGGAAGACACATCATGCTTACTTCCCTTCGACATTGGAAGATGTCCAGCAGTGCCATCATCACAGAACTGGCAAAAACCAGTGGACCCAGATACACCCATCTACTGCCTGGAGAAGTCTGGCCAGAAGTGGTCTTCATGGAAGAATTGTGGCCAAAAAGTCATACCTCCGATGTGAAAACAAGGCTAAGCAACTCAACTATGCATGAAAACATAGGAACTGGGATGCAGAAAAATGGCAGCAGGTGCTCTGGACTGATGAGTCCAAATTTGAAATATTTGGCTGTAGCAGGAGGCAGTGTGTTTGCCGAAGGTCTGGAGAACGGTACAATAATGAGTGTCTGCAGGCAACAGTGAAGCATGGTGGAGGTTCCTTGCAAGTTTGGGGCTGCATTTCTGCAAATGGAGTTGGGGATTTGGTCAGGATCAATGGTGTCCTCAATGCTGAGAAATACAGGCAGATACTTCTCCATCTTGCCATGCCATCAGGGAGGCATGTGATTGGCCCCAAATTTATTCTGCAGCAGGACAATGACCCCAAACATACAGCCAAGGTCATTAAGAACTATCTTCAGTGTACAGAGGAACAAAGAGTCCTGGAAGTGATGGTTTGGCCCCCACAGAGCCCTGATCTCAACATCATCAAGTCTGTCTGGGATTACATGAAGAGACAGAAGGATTTGAGGCAGCCTATATCCACAGGAGATCTGTGGGTAGTTCTCCAAGATATTTGGAACAACCTACCTGCTGGGTTCCTTCAAAAACTGTGTGCAAGTGTATCTAGAAGAATTGATGCTGTTTTGAAGGCAAAGGGTGGTCACAGCAAATACTGATTTGATTTGGATTTCTCTTCTGTTCGCTCACTTTGCGTTTTGTAAATTGATAAACATAAACCATTACAATATATATTTTTGAAAGCATTCTTACTTTACAGCATTTTTTCACAACTGCCTAAAACTTTTACACAGTACTCTGTGTGTGTGTGTGTGTGTGTGTGTGTGTGTTCATTCATTCATTTGAATGTATTGGCCATCCAACTCCAGTGGATAGGCATCCCTTGGCTTAGATGCATGTCAGTCAAATACAAGTTTTTTTTTCTTTTTTTAAAAAAAAGATATGAAATAATTTCTATAGCATCACTTCCTAGGCCAGTAGTGTGAGATGTATGACTGGGGAAATCAGCCCCCTCCCCTTTAGGGATAGCTCAATCTTTTCATAAATACTAAATAAAATTGACTTATTAAAAAAAGGAAAAAAGATAACTAAACATATTTTTGTTGCTTTAAGTAGTCAAACAATCAATATTGGAGGAATTAAACTTACAGTTGTGAGAGTCAGAACGAGAGGAATTAAGAACGTGCTCTCATCACCAGAGCAACGAGGAAGATTTCTGTAACAGGACTGAAGCCAATAAACCTTGCTGGATTGAATCTGTACTGTCTCCTGGAGTTTCCTGGGCTAATCCTGACATCAATCTTCTCAGAGTGAGAGTAATTTCCAGGGTCACCCTCCCAACCTCCCTTGCATTCTTTAGGGAGGGGCCAGTCTCATCCTCTTATCTCTTCCTCGTTGCTCTAAAGAGAAGATTGATGTCAGGATTAGCCCAGGAAACTCCAGGAGACAGTACAGATTCAATCCAGCAAGGTTTATTGGCTTCAGTCCTGTTACAGAAATCTTCCTCGTTGCTCTGGTGATGAGAGCACGTTCTTAATTCCTCTCGTTCTGACTCTCACAACAGTGCTGCTAACATCACAAGCAATGTCTTCAATAAATTTCCCATGGAAAGCTACCCAGGAAAATATAAGCTTGGAGTAGAACACAGGATGGGAAGGATCTTATTTTAATTTTAGAGGAAACTCTGTTTGGAACTTGGAAGAGGTTCCAGGTTGCATAACAACATTCAATTATAGACTTTGCACAGATAAACTAAACATCAGAGACATTAAAAGGTTTTGATTAGCACACTGAAAATAGCCTCGTGCAATACATTGACTATACAGTATACAGATTTGTCTATCTAGTATTAAACACCCCAGACATCATGTATGTAGACTAGTAAACAGATAAACAAATCATCACTGACTATCTTGTCTGAAAAGAAACAAACTAGAGTTCCCATTTTATTTATAGCCATAAACAAATTACAAGTGGAACTATCTGGATAGGTTAGCTGCACCCATTTGCAGCTAGCATCTCCTGCAATCAAACAATATGCATTAACATTCTGGTCATGTCTGCATATGGTGGAATTCTTTACTATTACATTTAATATCTGAGTGGCTAACAAATTAATGGTACTGTATAAAATGAACACAATTGTAGTGCAGGTGTCAGACTGTAGGCTGAAAAGTTGGAGGTCTTAAACTTCCTCTTCCAGGAATTCTTTGTGTTTACACACCATGATTTGCATTCCTGCCTTAGTGTAGGTGTGTGCTTGTTATTGCTACTACCATCTGTCTTCCAGAGGAATGCCTTTATGTTGACATCCTGCTCCCTAATCCTGGTGTGTGAGACAGGACCTCCAAAACCTATGTTCCTTGCTGGCAAATAGAAGGAAAAAAGTGAATAAAACTGAAATAATTTCTACAGGTGAAACTCGAAAAATTAGAATATCATGCAAATGTTCATTTATGTCAGTATGGCAACTCAAAAGGTGAAACCAATATATGAGATAGACGCATTACATGCAAAGCGAGATATGTCAAGCCTTACTTTGGTATAATTGTGATGATTATGGCGTACAGCTTATGAAAACCCCAAATTCACAATCTCAGAAAATTAGAATATTACATGACATCAATAACACAAGGATTGGAAATAGAACAATATCGGACCTCTGCAAAGTATAAGCATGGATATGTACTCAGTACTTGGTTTGGGCCCCTTTTGCAGCAATGACTGCCGCAATGCGGCGTGGCATGGATGCTATCAGCCTGTGGCACTGCTGAGGTGTTATGGAAGACCAGGATGCTTCAATAGCGGCCTTCAGCTCCGCTGCATTGTTCGGTCTCATGTCCCTCATCTTTCTCTTGGCAATGCCCCATAGATTCTCTATGGGGTTCAGGTCAGGCGAGTTTGCTGGCCAATCAAGCACAGTAATCCCATGGTCATTGAACCAGGTTTTGGTACTTTTGGCAGTGTGAGCAGGTGCCATGTCCTGCTGGAAAATGAAGTCAGCATCCCCATAAAGCTCGTCTGCGGAAGGAAGCATGAAGTGCTCCAAAATCTCCTGGTAGACAGCTGTGTTGACCCTGGACTTAATGAAGCACAGTGGACCAACACCAGCAGTTGACATGGCTCCCCAAATCAACACAGACTGTGGAAACTTCACACTGGACTTCAAGCATCGTGCATTGTGTGCCTCTCCATTCTTCCCCCAGACTCTGGGTCCTTGGTTCCCAAATGAGATGCAAAAGTTGCTCTCATCAGAAAAGAGGACTTTGGACCACTGGGCAACAGACCAGTTCTTTTTTTCTGCAGCCCAGGTAAGACGCTTCTGACGTTGTTTGTTGTTCAGGAGCGGCTTGACAAGAGGAATATGACATTTGAAGCCCATGTCCAGGATCCGTCTGTGTGTGGTGGCTCTTGATGCACTAACACCAGCCTCAGTCCACTCCTTGTGAAAGTCCCCAACACTTTTGAATGGCCTTTTCCTGACAATCCTCTCCAGGCTGCGGTCATCCCTGCTGCTTGTGCACCTTTTTCTACCACACTTTTCCCTTCCACATAACCTTCTATTGATGTGCTTTGATACAGCACTTTGGGAACATCCAACTTCTTTTGCAATTACCTTTTGGGGCTTCCCCTCCTTATGGAGGGTGTCAATGATGGTTTTCTGCACAACTGTCAGGTCAGCAGTCTTTCCCATGCTCGTGATTCCTACTGAACCAGCCTGAGAGACCATTGAAAGGCTCAGGAACCCTTTGCAGGTGTTATGGATTCATTAGCTGATTAGAGGGGGACACTTTGAGCCTAGAATATTGAACCTTTTCACACTATTCTAATTTTCTGAGATTGTGAATTTGGGGTTTTCATAAGCTGTACGCCATAATCATCACAATTATACCAAAGTAAGGCTTGACATACCTCGCTTTGCATGTAATGCGTCTATCTCATATATTGGTTTCACCTTTTGAGTTGCCATACTGACATAAGTGAACATTTGCACGATATTCTAATTTTTCGAGTTTCACCTGTATAGCATCATCTCCTGGTCCTTGTAGCTTTCAAACATGTGTCAACCCTTCCCATCCTTTGGAAGCCAGGAAAATATCACAGAGTATAATTTCAAATCAATTTTATTAGGAAACGGAAAAAAGAGTTCATGTAAAAAAAAATCATGTTTGACTTTAGGTGTAAAAATATAAAAACAATCAATGGTGGATGGAATAAAAATGCTCTATATACTACTAAAACTCTCGTGTCTGTAACCTTAACTGGGCAAAACAGTGCGTCATAGGGCAACAATTGTTGAACCAAGGTACCTCAAATGGGCTAACTTACAGAATGCATTCAAAATCCTGTTACTCCCATGGGATTGAAATTTGGGGAACCTGTGGCTGCTTCAGCACTGCTGTGAAGCTGCGCCACCATGGTCAGCCCAGGTCCCACCTTCCTCTGTTCCCTGCACCCAATCAGCTTGCAGCAAGGCCTGACGGATGAGTGGTGATTGGCTGCTTTGGAAATGAGGCAGAAATTTGAAATCTCTCAACAGCTGTGGGTGTTGAGGAAAGAACAAGAGAGTGACTTGGATGTCTGCTGGTGAGGTCGGGCTGGCTATGGGGTGCCGGCGGTTGACAGGTGAGCCCTCTTCCTCCCTCAAGGGAGGAGGCCCTTGGGGACACACTGGAATGGGGAGTGGGGATGCAGTTTTCTTCACAGTCCATGGCTCCCTTTGTTCCACCTCCCCTCCGGCAAAGTGGCAGGCAGTTCTGCTGGTCAGCTGAGGAGGAGGAGGAAGAGAAGGAGGAGTCTTCACCAGGGTTTCCCTGAGGGTCATGAGGGAAGGGCAAATGGTTCAAGCCTATATTATTATTATATGTGGGAAGGAAGGAAGGAAGGGAGGGAGGGAGGAAGGAAGGGAGGAAGGAAGGAAGGAAGGATTTCTGACACTGCCAGCTTCCCACAAGCAAAGTCAATGGGGAAGCTAGCAGCAAGTCACAAGTCACTCCTACTCTCACTGCTTTTTTGCCCTTGGTCATTCTGTTTCTCTGTTTAGATAAGGAAATATCTCTGAAATGATGACCTTACAGGTCAAGGGTTGTCTAGTTGCCACTAAAATTACAGATAGCACCTTAAAAGAATCTCCCATACAAAGCTATGGAGGAGAAATATTAGCTTGGGACAGATCACAAGGGTTGAATCTGCTGCTCAGAGATCTCAAGAACCATCACATATTGTCAAGCCCCTCGTAGTGATTTACAGCTTTTGAGCCTAGATTCTTACAGTTTTATTAATCAGATCTATTGAAAGGAGAAAAGAGGTTAGGTTAGAGAATCTGGAAAACTGCATGTGTGTACCTTAGCGCCCCATTTATCAGTAAATTTGTTAGGGTGAAGATTCTTTGATTTTCTTATTAACAACTCTTGAAGCAGTGGGAAGGTTACTATTTGCTTTCTTCATCTGGGAAGAATGTACAGATATTATGGATGTATAATATTTTGCAAACTGTCATTCTCTTTCCTAGGCTCTGAGAAGTCCATTTCACATACAGTAACTGAGATTCATTCATTCATTCATTCATTCATTCATTCATTCAAAGTGGACCCTGAGTGGGATATATAACAAAGTAAAGTGCAATAGACAAAAAGAAAAGTAAAAATTCAGTGTAAACAATCAAAGTAATATCATCAAAGGCCAATAATAGATGCCCTTAAAACTAAATTAATCTAATCTATAGGCTAGAACAAAACAGACTGAGCTTGTTTACAAAATGCCAGCAGGATCGGGGCCATCTGTTCCTCCAGAAAGAGGGCATTTCATAAAATTACAGTAGATTGAACATCAACAGAAAAAGAAATGAAAATTAATCTTACAGTATATAATATAGCTAGCTACACAATTTTACTTATTCTTCCTGAGGTAATTGTTGCTGAAACAGATTTCCCTCTGCCTCAGCTATTCCTGGGTCCTTCTTCCAGGTGGTCCATTAGCATTTGTGTCAGATAATTCTGAGGCTGCTTTTCCCAGTCTCGATTCTACTCAGTTTTAAAAGATGAAGGATTTTTTCTAGCATAGGGGCCCCAACTGAAAAGGCCTGCCTTCTTATCCATGTCCCCCAGACTTCACATGGAGGCAGAATCCTAAGCAGGCTGTTCTCTCTGGATGATCTAACATATTAGGAGATTAGGTCACCAAGGAAGAGAATGTAGATGTAACCCATCATTGTAGAAATGGTGTCAGGAAAGCTAGTCCAGAGCTAGCTTAGTCTAGGAATAAAATTCTAATTACCAAAATAGTTAAGTGTGGGCTGATTGACATGAGAATGGAGTTGAAGTCCACACAGCTGGCTGAAAAATCACCCCCAGGATGTTAATCCATGGTTCCTAATCAAACAGGAATGTATCACTGAGTGCGGAGCCACAAAGTTCAGTCCTGGGCCCTGTAGTTTACAACATTGTATTAATATGTTAGAGTAGGAGCTTATAAAGGAATTCTTATCAGATTTTCAGGTGACACAAAATTGGGGGAAGCAAATATTCTGGAAGACAGAAATAAAATTCATAAGGATCTTGCTACATTAGAGAAATGAGCTGAAAATAACAGAGTGAAATTTAGCAGAAACAAATGCGAAGTTCTTCACTTAGAAAATAGAAATCAAATACATGGGTGTAGACCGGGGAGGATACTTGATGTGGTAATTCTATTTGTGAAAAAGAACAGTTGTTGATTGCAAAGGGAATATGAGTCAGTAGTTCAATGCGGCTGCAAAAAAGGGAAATGCAATTTCAGGCTGCATTGACAAAAATAGATTTTTCAAACTTTGGAAAGCAATAGTTCTACTTTATTCTGCACTGGTTGGATGTCACCTCAAGTACTGTGTCTAGTTCAGGCTGCTACATTTTCAGAAGGGTTCAGGCAAAATGACAGGTTTGGAGAAAGGCAACATGATGATCAGGAGATTGAACATTAAGTTCTATGAAGGAATCTTTTTTCATAGGATAGAAAGGATTAAGGGGGATTGTTATAGCATTCTTCAAATACCTGTAAGGACTGTAACTCAGAAGAAGATCAAGACCTGTTCTTTCTTGTCCTAGAGTAGAGGCATGGGATAATAAATTTAAGTTTCAGGCAGGCAGAGCAGATTTTTGCCCTTCAGCAGATCATTAAGAAATGTTTGAATGTGAGAAACAATTTATCATGTTTGGGGATTTAAAGAAAGCATGGATAAAGTGAGTATGGAGTTGAAAATTGGTTGCTTAATGCAGAAGGGGAGATGTATGTGGGAAATAAAACATGCATGAGAACAAATGGTATCTTTCAGCACTGAGCAGGGAGTAAAGCAAGGATGTGTGATGTTCACTTAGCTGTTTAATGTATTTATGGATAAATGTACAAGGAATCCTGCTAGTGATGTCAGAGGTGTGTTGGTTGAACGTGTGAACATATGTGTGTATACATGCAGATGATGCCGAGTTGTTAGCTGAAACCTGAATGATTTACAAATGTTAGGTAATCTATCTATGTGGTCACTAAGAATCAACAATGACTTGATGGCACCTAATCAGTCATAGACAGCTAAGCCTGTAGGTTGGAAGGCTAGAGGTTCTTCCACTCCCAGAAGCCCTTTGGTTCTCCATACCTTACTCCCACATCCTACTTCAGAGTAGCAACTTGGTAGTTCCTGCTGCTGCTACCACCTGTCTTCCAAAGGAAGAAGGGTCACTCTCACCTATCATCCATTCCCTAACTCTTGTGTCAAGAAATCAGAAGGAATCTGGTAGCACCTTTTCTAACTAAATTTTTTTTTTAAAAAAGGCATATGCTTTTGTGAGCTACAGCTCACTTCATTAGATGCGCAGAGTGGCTCGACTGATATAGGATTTAAATTGGGGTGAGGTGGAGGGAAAGATGGGGGGAAGGGTGGGGAAATAGATTGGTTATGCAGATGCAGGTTAAATGTAAAACAGATTAAAACAGATTAAAAGTACTTTATCAAGTAACTATTGTGCTGTGTTTAAAAAAAAAAGTATTTGTTGAGACCCTCTGAGATCATCTAAAACCTTTTGATGTATGAGAATTCAACAATTTCTCCCTTGATGGTTGCTGTTAAAGTCCTACCTTTCCAAAATAGTCACTTTGAGTTCTGCCATGGAGTGTCCTGGGAGGCTGAAATGCTCTGATATTACTTTGTCCTTGTTTTGAGTACTGATGTCAAACTTTTACAAAGTTTGTCCCATTTATCTTATATAGAATCCAGAGGAGCATTGCTGGCAGATGATGGCACATATCACAATGGAGCAATGTGGTGGGACAATCACAATGGAGGAACACGGTGGGGTAAACACCTTTATGAATCTCAGCTCAAGAAACACATCATAGAAGAGAAGTAGCAGACAAAGACAAATGGTTGATGTACCGGGAACTACTGGAAAACCATCAAGGGGAATTTAATATTAAATCAAGAGAGCAATTAGTAGCAGAAGGATATAATTGTCAATGGTTTTCCCATTTACAATTATCAGAAAAATTAAAAAAGGACAAAAAGACTTATGGTATGTAGCAAAATAAGACAGAATTTGAAGTATAATTGTGCACTGATGATGATACATGTAATTGCTAAAATGTATTAATTTTTGTTGAAATTTGAAACAGAGGAAAAGCAGGTTAAAGAATGTATGATAAAGTGAGCTAAGGATTTTGGTTATAATATACAGATGGATCAGTGGGAAAATATGTGGTTAAAAGGGGTGAAATTTACATTATGTTATGATCTTAAAGTGTGATGGAATGGAATTATGAAGGCCAGAATCAGGGAGGGAAGCATCCTCTTTCGTCTCCTGAAGGGCGGGGAAGAGATAAGAGATTGCTTCCCTCCCTGAGTCTGGCCTTCATAATTCCATTCCATCACATCAAGAGAATTTTTATAAAATGATGTATCATTGGTATATGACACCAGAGAAATTATCTAGAATGTATAAAGGCACTTCAAATGTATGTTGGAAATGTGAACAACATAAAGGTATATTTTATCATGTTTGGTGGACATGTAAAAAAGCTAAAAAAATTTGGATTCAAATACATACTTTCATACAGAGGATTTTCAAGATTAATATTCAATTGAAGCTAGAACTTTTCCTTTTAGGACTAATGGATAAACAATTAGAAAAAAGCCATGGAAGATTATTTCAATATATGATTACTGTGAGAGTAAGTTGTTTGAAGTGGGAATGGGGTACTTAAGAAACATGTATGTTAAAATATGAAGAGATGGTGTCAAGAACCAACAGGTGCTAAGTAAATATGGACTGAATCCAAAAGTAAGTGACTAGTATGAAAGAATTATGATGAGGTGGTTTGGTCATATAGAAAGAATGAATAAGAGGTTCTACAGGTGTTTCATCCTTGAATTATATTAAAATCGAGATATCTTTATCCAGAATCTCTTGATAAAAATTATTAAGATCAGAACACTGGAGATCAAAAGGAATGTTTCACCCCAGATAATGCTGAAGATTTGCTGGGCTCAATTTTTTTTCCCTGATCTAGCTGGCTAATCATGAAACCCAATCTTAAAACAGCACCTTGACAAAAGATGGAACACTTTGTGGGCATCAGCTGTTTCCAGAACACTTCAAGGAATGTGAATCTATAAATGATATTTCTCTGTTCCTGGAAGTCCAAGGTATCTCACCCTGAGACTCCAGACATAACAGCACAAATAGAAACAATACTGAAATAAAGGAATATTGGATACAAAGGAATTTGTAAGAGCTGCAATTAATTATAGACTAATCTGCTGAAAAGGTTGGATGCTTTGAAAGTTACCCTGAAGATTAGCTCTTGGGTGGGTGGGGCACTTTGCCTAGCAAATTTTAATGTATTTTGTAACACCTAAGCAGGACTTCTCCCCTGATCAGGAGCCTCATCTTATCTGCATCCAGTTGGGTCCCCTTTTCCTTCCCAGTGCAGTTGTTCCTTCTCCATACACCATCTCAATTCTGTTTTGTTTTCCTTACTTTTTTCCTTTTTCTGCTAGAAGAAGAAAGAGAATTTGTACATATTTCTGTATGTAAGAGTAGTTTGCATGTTTGAGAGAGAATGGTCGGCAGAAGGAGATCAATTAATTTTATAAAGGGATACTTTTTTTCTACAGGCACTTCATTTTAATCAGTTATTCATTTTAACCTCTCTGGTCCTGTCCTTTTCTGGAATATAGTTTCTGCAGATATATATAATATAAACATACATATATGATGTACAACTGTTAAGTGTTAACACATTTACTGGATGAAGAAAATCTCAGTGATTGGCTTCAGCTGGAATTAGTAACCTAAACTGTAGAGTTGGGCATTGGGCAGGATTTTTTTTCTGTTTATAAAATTTTTGGTCTCTACTTTTCCTTTACAGGTGGCAAGATGGTTGTAAATTCAGGGTTATATTTCTTTCAGGTACTGTGGTAGCCCCAGAACTTGAGATGTCAGACTGAGCCCCCCACCCAGGTAAAATAAGAGATAAGAGAACAGAGCTCTTGCTGAATGTAGCAGTTGTAACTGTCTCCCTCCCACTCCTTTGCTATTTGTGAACACTTGTACTTGTCTTGCCTAAACTCGTTTTCTCTCTTTCACTCCCTAACTCCTACTGGGAATCCAGATTCAGTGTCTACATACTCCAGCTGCTGAGTTTATATCCCATCTGGATCTCCTCTTATTGTCCGCAAGATGCTGTTCCACTGGACCTTCCCCCACTCCTCCTTTCGTGCATACCAGGGTGGAGGTTCCCTCTACTGAGCAGATGTGCCCATATTCTACCAGCAGCTATTCCTTTTCAGGGAGTGTTGATTTATTTGCTGGTGGTAAGGACCTATAAGTTCCATTGGAGGAAGGCATCTTATCTTTTTTGTACCTTTTCCTGGTTGTGTTCTTTTCCTAGTAGCTATGATTGCTAAGATACTAGCATAGCAGCTGTATAGCTACTTCCTTCCTCAGCATAATTAGGATGCACTGCCCTTATGTCCATATTAGGATTTCACTCACTGATAATTGGTGTGTTAACCAAATTTAAATACAGTACAAATCTGGACAGTTTATAAGTACATTGCTGTTGTGAATACCAGCCAACATACAAGATAACACACAGTACTGTTTAATAAACCTAGACTTTTATTCACTTTGGATGGAAAACAAATTTTCCCTCTTTTAAGGGAAAGAAAATTATTTTAAAATGTCTGTGTCACTTACAGTTCCATCTTGGCTTCCAGGGATGAATCAATTAAGTATAACCTAAAATAAAAAAAGGGGAGATTGGAGGCTGGGGCATTCTATGTGAGCATTCCTGAAAGTGGGAATTTGATCTGAGCAATGCAAGTTTTATAGTAGACAGATGATTTATTTACAGGAAATACAGTATAGGGATGGGCAAAACCTAGCACCTAGCTAAAGATATCCTCTCAGAAAGAGAATCAGACACCTGTGTCTGTGTGTGTAGTGGGCACTGCTACTATAGAACAAACATTCTCAGAGATTGTGAGGTTTGGGAAGAGACATTTGCAATTCTGTTTCCATGTCTTTGAAGGGGAAGAAGATCTTGCATGTGCCAGATATGGCAAAATTATAGCCCAAATCAATTAAGATAAATTAAGGTTACAATTAAGATAAATTAAGACATATAAATCACTAGCACACTAGGGGACAATCTAAATCAAATACAGTACCTGATCAGAAAGGACCAGAGAGATGCAAGGGCTGCTGTGTTTAATCAAAGTGTTGGTGCAGTTGCCTATTCATGGAATATCACATTCAATCAGCATAGCAAAACAACTGAGTAGTTTTGCCTTGTCCCTTTTATGTTTTTCATACTCCCAGATCTGTTGAACTGCCAATATCTCACTCAATAACCATGCTCATTTGAGGTGGTTGTAATTACAGTAAAATCCAACAGATCTGGAGTGTGCTGGCTTAGGTGATGTGGTGGTGGTGATTTTAATTTTAATCTATTTTAGTTCAACCTGTAAATAACTCCAATTTATGCAACTGAAACAACTGTATCACATTTACTTATTTATTCCTGCTTCCCTTTCTCTCCTGTTCCTCTACACTTATTTTTTCCTATGTAGGATTTTAGATTGTAAGCTTCTTGAGCCAGGAATACATTTTACATTCTTACACAGTTGATGCAATGCTAATGGTGTAATACTGGAGAAATTACATAGGACTTCATTCTTGTTTTTCTCTTGCATTGCAGAGATGTTGGAAAGACTTGTACTTTCCTCCTGTGCCTTCTCACTTTTGCTGGTAAGTGACTTCATTTAGAAGTAAGAGGACATTTGTGGACAGTAACACTGGGTTTTAAAAACACTGAGAGCCAATGTGGTGTAGTGGTAAAGGGGTTGGACTAGGACCAGGGAGATGCAGATTTGAGCCCACCCTCAGTCATGGAAGTTGACTGGGTTGGGCCAGCCACTTTCCCCAAGCCCTACCTTCCTCCCAGGGTTGTTGCTGTGGTGAAAAATTGCATGAAGGTGTGCTAACTACATATGCTCCCTTGAGCACCTGAAAAAATTGGTGGGAATATAAGTCTAACAAAATAAATCAATGCAAAAAGTCACAGAGCAGTGATTAAAAGCCCTATCATGTCCAGAAGCTTGAGGTGTGCTGCTTCAGTGCTTTGATCCCCCACGTTTTTCCCATCTCTTTCCAGTAGTGAGAATTCAACCAGCCTCCTTCAGGATTAGGAGCAGCTTCGGGACTCCCAACGGACGCACGTTTTAATGGGATCCTTGACATGAGTGGCCACTGGATGTCGTAGTCAACAGATATATTCTCTGAAACGTCATGTTCAGAGGGACCGAGGCAGGCGATTTCTGATCCCCAGACCGCCCCCCCCCCCCAATTCCGAAACCCTTGTTGGGGACCTTCTCCAGGGGAGGGCATCTGATTGGCCAGATTCAGGGCTGGGCTTCAGGAACTTTTGACCGCCACCGCCGTTTCTCAGAACGACATTTGGTCTTCACGACCCCAACAGACACCCAGGCGGCTGATTGCTTATCCCGGCGGTCTCTCACTCTCACGCACACTCACTCATTCACACATAACCGCCGGTCCCGTTCCCTTTGCAGCTCCGCGCCCTTGCCTCGATGGAGGAAGAGGGAGGCAATAAGCAGTGGGGATTCAGGGGAGCCGGAGGGGGAGCGACAGAGGTGGGAGAGAAAGAGCGAAGTAGGATGGGAAGCTCGAGGGGCTGAGAGGTTGCTGCGCGCGCACTCGCACACAAAGGAGACGGAGGAGGAAACGGGCAGTGCCGCGCTTTGTGTGCTGAGGGGGCGAAGCGCCGGCGTCTCCCACCTTCCTCGGAAAGCAGCAGCGAGGAGAGGTGTGCCGAGAGGTCGGCCTCGTTGGGACAGCTGGGGTCTCGGCGCGGAGCGGCGCCCTTTGGTAAGCCTCGAGTGTCCGATTGCAGCGGCGAGATGCTCTGGGCGGGCGCGCGGGCGCGGCGGATGCAGAGAGGGCAAGATGCAAAAGAGGCCTTGCTTGGGGTTGGTGGGGCAAAAGGCTTGCCAGGTGGGCTCCAGGCTTCGGGAAAGGAGAACGGACCGGCAACTCTGGCTTCGCGTGCCTGCTTGGGTGCTCTGGCGCAGAGGGGTGTGCCTGTTGGTGCGCTGTGGAGAAGGAGCAGGAGCAGGAGCAGGATGGGAGAGGTGCTAGGCTAAGAATAACTGTTGCATTTGTGCTTTCAAAGCAAAGAGATGGCGGCACCCCGGCTGCTGCGCCCTGCGCTTCTGGAATGCCTGCAAAGTGCTGGGTGCTGTACAGAAACCCGCGCCCACCCCGAGACCTCTGGTCCTTGTCCCAGGAAGCGAACCGTCTAAGTCAGAGAAATGGCAGGGTTGATAATGAGGAGCTACGGCGTGGGTAGGAGACTGCAGCGACATGAAGAGTAGCTTCTTGAGCTCCTTTGGGATGGAGTTGGCCTTTCTGCAGCTTGATCTCGTGATGTTTCTGTTTTCGCCTTATTGAAGAAAAAACTCCGTGGGTATTTTGCTATAGCGGTGGGTGATTCGGAAAGAGAGGTGCTGGCTGTTCAGACTTGCCTTGAGAGCCGGTCATTGGCTCTGAACGGGAATGCCTGCTTCCTAATTCGAGCCCAGAGATGGAGATTTGGCTGTAAGGAGCAAGGTGTACTGTGGCTGTAGTTTGAAGTGCAAACTGGCCAGCCACATTTTAGCCTGGTGTGCCAAACCATTTCTCCCACTTGGTTGACTTATGATTCAGTGAGTATTTGTAGGTTTGTCCTATCTGTGCATTTTTAAAGGCACAGGTACACAAGGCAAATCAAATAATGGAATCTAAGAACTCAGCCAAGACACAGGCTTTTTTTTAAAAATTCCACTTAAAATTCTTCCTCCCTGCTCCCTATTACTCTCCATTACTCCTAGAAGGCTGTGTAGGAATGGAATCCCTAATTCTAGTCTTGGTTTAAGACTAGGTCTTGATTTATCTTAGTTTACAAGAGGATAAATTAAAGTTCAGTCTTTGACGATTCATATGTGGAATATTTCCATGCAGAATAGTTTCCTGGCATATGTAAAGTTTCAAGTAAATAGAAAGGTTCCAATCTATACTTCTCCCATAGCTTTCTAAGTCTATATCATTTTTTTTTTTTACTGACAGTAATTGATACGTGTATTGAGAATGCAAGTGGAAGGGGAGGAGAACTGGTAAAGCAATATGTGAATGGTTATAAAGCAATACTTAAACTTG
Organism: Liasis olivaceus; assembly: GCA_030867105.1. Taxonomy (NCBI): domain Eukaryota; kingdom Metazoa; phylum Chordata; class Lepidosauria; order Squamata; family Pythonidae; genus Liasis; species Liasis olivaceus. Next base: position 68,226,212 of record CM061351.1, read on the forward strand.
GATCATAGTGGGTACTCTGTAAGATCACATGTACATTAAATTTCTCATGTTTTTTTTCCCCCTAATCTGGAAATTAATCTCTATATCATTTTGCGTGAATCAGCTAGTGGTGCATGGATCTCATACCAATTTGAAAGAAGAAGAAGAAGAAGAAGAAAAAAAAGAAATAGATGATAGTCCACAAAATTGTGTACAGGGTGTACAGATTTTTGCATATTGATGTATCTATTAAACTTATACTCTGCTGCAATTTGTATGTAGTCAACTTCTCCCTCTTTTGAAGAGCTGGGTGGATTTTAAAAGCCCCTTACCTGACTGAATATGGAAAGAGATGGATAAATGTATGTTTGCAAATGTGGAGGATGGATGAATGGATAGATGGATATGAATGCTTGTGACTGCTTTGTAGCCCCATCTTGCTGCAGTGAGTTCTCGGGACAACAGGAAAAAGAACAACTTCCATCTTACATTTGTGTATGAGGGCAGCCATAGAAATCAAAATTATAAATAAAATGCATCAATATATGTTTATTTAAGCTTGTATCACTTCAATGTTTTGGACTGCACCTTCCATCATTCTGTCACATGTAGGCTGAGATGAGTGTGGGGTTTTCTCCCTAGCAAGTTCCCTAGTGAGCTCCCTAGTGAGTGTGGGAGCAAACCCCACACTCACTAGCACTGATGATGTTACCTAGTCAGGTAATGAAATGTCTGCAAGCAGACAACCAAACTCAACCAACCAAACCAAGGACTCCATAATAGGATTAATCTGACAAGAAGGACAAGAAATAACTGAATGTAGAGGAAAGCAGATGAGAGAATCTGTTGACAGTTTTCAATACTTAGCATTAAAAAATTATCCTGCCTGTAATAACTTTAATTTTTGATAAATAAGCAGAGAAATATTGTAACTATAAAAGTGGTTCTATAGGAAAATAACTTACAGAGAGAGGATGTTACAGGATCCTAGAAAGATTCAGCTGCAAAAAAATCTTGGAAGTCACTTCTGTTCTGAGAGCTGTTCTAATTAATCATCAAGGAGGGATTCTAGATACATGCTGTGGTGTATGTTGATCTATCTTACAGTAAATGGTTCTCCAAAAATATTGAAGGAAATTGGGAGAAATCATGTGATAGCACAGTTGTAGTTAAATGACAGTGTTGATGCTTAGCAGTACTATATTTTTTCTCTATGACATAATAGCATATAAAATTGCAGAATGAAAGGCTCTCCTTTCTGAGGCTGTGAATGGGGTTCTGGAATTCAGCATTGGTGTGCTTTAATTCCAATGAAATGCTGAAATGCTGCACTGTTTGCTGGCTCCATTTGGGTGCCTTGCAGCATCATGGACATCCATGGAAGGGGAAGTGTGAACAGAAGATATAATATGTCATGATGCAAGCGCCATCACATCAAATATCAGGATGCAAGTACATAATCACAACATTTATGACAATTGTCATTTGAACATCATCATAATTTGGTGCTTTGATTATACCCATAATATGGGTAATATCACTGGTGAAGCCAATGAAGGAGCTTTGGTTTATTAGTAGCTATTGCTCTCTTAGCAGGGAAGAGATAATAATTTTGATTTAATTATTATAACCAAATGGCCTGAATGCTTAATGCAAACAAGCATCAGGTTTGTTAGTTTGTGAACTTTGCCTAGGTGAGGTATGTCTATTTCAGATGCATTTGGCTGGCTTTTGTTAAGAACAGGCTGCTTGTCTAGAGATTCAGCATATGCAAAACAGTTCTTATGAAGGAAAGAATTCAAATTATCTGTTGACAAAGAAGGGTAAAAATAGAGGAAACAGCAGAGCCTCCACTTTCTGAGTCTCTCTGCATGATAGTTCTTTCCAGTAACTCTTTCTTCTGTTAGAAGAATGTGTAGCAGCACCTTTATCCCCTTTGATAGTGAGATATTTCTTCTCTTCTCTTGGTATAGCAAATAGTCCAGCCTTTCATTACTTCTGAATTATTTATCTTGTACCATTTATTTGGAGCTGTAATCCTTTACTTGTAAATATTTTTATCTTTTTTAGGCAAGCCACTGTATTCAATGGCTAGAGAGTCAAGGTAATAGCTTTTGGGCTAGTTATATAACAGCTAAACTGTCACTTGCTCTTTAGCCTTTCATTGAGGGAAGGATGCTCCTCTCCCAAAAATTGACTAGAAAAGCAATTAAAACAAACCCCCTGCCAAGGTTCCAGGGATAATAGGGTCCTTAGTGGAAGGCTGGCTTCCACTCCAGCCAGTTTTTGACCTGGAAAGTCTCAAGTGACTGGAGACACCACTTCATGAATGCACACGGGGGGGGGGAATTGTTTGCTGGGCATTGTAATCTATTCTGCGTGAGTCTGCAGTAGTATCCATGGGCACTGTGTGGCCAGCCCAGTCTACTAAGTTTCCTGAAGAATGTTCAAGTAATTGATATAAAGTAGTTACCATATATAATCGCGGATAAACTCATCTGCGGATAAGCTGGCCCTCAAAACTTCAACCAAAATACCATGAAAAATGTGTTACCGTGGATAAGCTGAACCTCAAATTTTTAACCAGAGCGACAGGCGGAAAACTACAAACTATTACATCATTTATAAAACCACAAAATTTTAAGGCTGTGATGGGCTTTAAAAAATCTGAACTCTGGTCCACAGATAAGCTGAACCCAATTTTGGAGGTGTATTTTGGAACTTAAAAATTTTGGCTTATCCGTGAATATGTACAGTATTGTTGTATTAATCAATCAAGACTGGATTTGAATTCAAATTTGTTCCGAGACTATACTGGAGCTTTCCACAAGAGCTTTTCCAAGCTTTTGGCTGGGAACTGAGGGAGTTGTAAACCTACACATGTAGAGGGTACTAGATCAGGGAATTCAGCTAGTATAACTCTTGTCCTTAGAAACACAATTTGGATTTAAACTTTTTCAGTTACTGCTTCATAGAAGTACGTGATAGAGGTGAAATCATTGCAGTACTACAGGTAGCATAAAGAAATTCTCTGGTAGTGAGGAACAGGAATTCCTTGGGTTATCTGGTAACTGTCTCCAGTAGTTATAGCAGGAAATTGTGCCTCGAGTTCCAGAAGGACTGTGGTAGAGGTCATGCTGTCTTCCCTTGCTGAACTTATGAAGGAAAAGAGAAAATAGAAGAGGCTGATAGTAATACACTCACATACAGGTAGTCCTCATTTAGTGACAACAGTTGGGACCGGCAATTTGGTCGTTAAGCAAAGCAGTTGCTAAGTGAAACAGTGACTGTGCTTATGAACTTATTTCAGCTTTCCTTTGCTTTACAGGCCTGCAAAGGTGGTAAATACAAGGATTGGTTGCAAAGTTATTTTTTCATCACCACTGTAACTGCAAATGGTCACTGTAGGAGGCAGTCACTAAACAAGGACTGCCTGTATATTGCTTTTAAGAATAAAATCTAGATTTTGATTTTGTTACTTTAATTTTAGAACAAAAGCTAGGACTTCAAAGAGTTGAAAAGAAAATGAATGATTTTCTTATAAAGAGGAAAACCTTCAACCACTTATCAAAATCCAATGCCTCCGTAACTGGAGTCCAAACTACATATGACAGTGAACAGACACTTCTTTCAATCCAAACCTCATTTAGACCTGCCCTAATTGTATAAATTGGAGGGTCTAGTTTGGAATTCAAGAGTATCAAATGAAAGTGAAGTATCACCCTGCACATGCACACACACACAATTTGCTACCAATTTCCTCTACCCACTTTTCTTTGCCCAAAATTCTCGGTGGAACCTGACTTGGGAAAAATTGCACTCAGGAACAGATCATGGAAAGAAGACCATTTGTCCACATACTATTATATGTGAAATTGTTGCCAGTTACTGTAAATTTTAGTGGTCTTGAATTATTAGTAGAAAAAATCTATAACCTGGAAAAGAGCAATTAAACTAAAAGCTTTTACTAATTACAATAAAGATTTAAAAAATGCAAGCTATGTGAATGCAAGCTATGTACATAACTGAACAACATAAATGTCTTCTAGTTCCTAATAGTTAGGTATGTAATGACTCACATTCATGGTAAGTCCACAGCACCAGTCAATGGCAGATGCAGTCAGGTGATCCAACCCTGGCCCTTTTTAAGTCAATATGAACTATGCAATGCATGCTAAAGAGGAATGGGACGTTGCCTGGTTGTGCCCATCATTTTGACATCAGTGACTGTCACTATGGACACTCCTGCCATGTTATCATTCAGAAAGTAGAGCTGGACAAGTTTCAAATAGTAAGGAATTCCATAAAACGAGAGTAGCCACTTAAAATACTTGTTTCCATGTAGATACTAGGATGCTTCAGTGAATGGGGTAATAGAGACCCGATGGAGCTGTTCTTACAGGTCAGAAAAAATCTACATGGGAGCAGGTGGTCTGTTAGATACCTTGGTCCCAAGCCATTTAGGACTCTAAAATTCACAACCAATGCCTTGAATTGTATCTAGGAGCTAACCAATATGATTTTATCTGAAGGGAGAATGCAAAGAACACCCGCTGCGCCCTTACCAGAGCCTAGATATTTTACCCTGGATAATTCAAGCCTGCTTACAAATACACAGAGGCCAGCAGTACCCAAATGAAACCAAAGAACAAAAAGAGGGCTTCAGCTTAACTGTTAGTCTTCAGAGGTAGGCCAGGTCAGGGAACAGACTCCATAACAACTACTAGAACTCTATGTTATTGTTACGGACTATAACAGCACCATCTTGAAACCCTGACAAAGATTCCCCAAAAAGAATCAAGGTAGGGCAATCCTGAGTTTCTTTCTCACTCCTTCCTCCCTTTCAGGGTTAAATTGTCATTTACATAAGGACTGTTCAATACATTCTTTAAGGCCATCTCTGTACTCCTCTACATTAACCTCAAGTTCTGTGTTTTCATCATTGGTTGAGAAACTCTTACTACCTAAAATGGGTATATACAATTCAGCCCCTCCAGAGATATTCAGCTGCTATCATCACCTGCTATAACTCCAGGTGAACAAAAATGCTCGCTCACCTCTGTGGCAACTCAATCCAATTCATTTCACCTTGGTGGGTGGTGTCCTGGAAAGGAAGTTGGGAACAGTGGTGCTTTCTGTGTTATCACTAGCATCACCCTGCCCACCACTGTTATTCTTAGGCTTCCCAATCACCCATTTTACAGGGCAATGAGAAACTGGCCCAGAATCCTATGGGGTGGCCCTCATTGCTCCACTGAGAGGAAGGTAATGGTAGTATGATAGGAGTGTTGACAGAAATGTTTGAGTGATGAGGCAAAAACAGTAACCTATGGAGGTGTGGGGAGGGGGTATGCAAGGGAGAACTGCATTTAAGCACAGGTATAACAAGATTGGTGTATTTTTAAATGGAAAAGTGATAAATGTTACCAGCATTCTTGTAAAATCACTACACCTGTATTTACAGAAAGCTGGTTTTATAACAGCTTAGGACAAACAGAAATACCGTAACTCATAATATATTTGATTTTTATTGAATCCCCTTTTCCCATATGTGTAAAGCCAAATTATATTCATCCATTAAGATCTGTTGTGTTATCAGTTTAGCCAGGCCTAGATTTTGACCAATATTTCTTTATCTTTCCATCTTCATTAGTTTTAATGAAAGTAGTATTTAGTTGGATTTAGTGAAAAAAGCCCTTGGATTATAAAATACATAATACTGGTTGTTTGTCAGTATAAATGTATGTTTTAATGTAATAAAGCAATAGAGAAATGGGCTCAGAATGAGTGCTTGCTTGTTGTATTCATTAATAGTTCTGTGCATCCTTCCCCACTATTATCTGTTTTCCTTGCCTCTCTACTATGTCTGAAGGGGGGTTTGTTTGTTCGTTTTTTGATAATGTGTTGCCATGCAGCTTCCGGATGTCAGAAAGAATCTGGCAGCACCTTTTTAAATTAACATATTTTATTAAAAGGCATAAGCTTTTGTGAGCTGCAGCCCACTTCATCAGATGAATAAAGTGGCTAAACTGATGTAGGATTTAAACTGGGGTGAGATGGGGGGGAGGGAAAGGAGAGAAAGACAAGTTGGTTATGCAAGAGACAGATTACAAAGCCCTTATCAATCAACAATTATAATGTGTTAAAAACTGATCGTGTTTGCTGAGACCTGAGATTGCCTGAAACCTTTTGGTATATTTGAGTTCAGCAACCTTTTGTTCAAAGGTGGAGATAAAGTCTAGTTTTTCCAAAACAATCATGTTGAGGTCTGCTATAGAGTGTCCTGGGAGATTGAAATGCTCTGATACTACCGTGTCTTTGTTTTGCCCCCACATCTACACCAACAGCACCATCACATACCTCAACAAATACACACAGAAGATTAGAGGTGCCTTTACATGCTTTTCGTCCAATGTTATATAAGTCATTTGTCAGCAGTGCCTTTCTGGATTCTGTGTAGGACAAACTTAGTTCTACATTGTACTGGGACAAGCTTTGCAGAAAATAACTAATGGAGACAAAGTTGACATCAGGACTCAAAACAAGGACAAAGTAGTATCAGAGCATTTCAAACCTCCCAGTTCACTCTATAGCAGACCTCAACGTGACTGTTTATCGCAAAATTATCACTTGGCTCTATTTTAGAAAGCATAATTCCTGACCCACTGCCAGTATTCAAAATAGCTTTGATGGCTGTGTCAGTGATCAAATAACTTGCAGTGACTGTCTTGGTATGAATTCTGGCTTGTCAAATTGGAGAGGACTTTTTGCCCTTTGCTTGTCCTATTCTAGTATCTAACCTGAATAGTTTAACCCTCTTATGGATACCTATGTGATACTTGAGGCATATCCTTAAGTGGAGAGAGCAGGAAATAACAAGCCAACCACAGAGGGGAACGGAAATGAATCAGGGCCGTTTCTTAAGTAGCATGCATGCTTTGCAGAACAGAGAAGCCAGAGTGTTCTAGCAAGTGTAAGACTACGTGAACAGGAGAGATTCAAATGGCCGGGAAGATGCAAGCAAACTGAAACTGGGTAGGAGGATCCAACGGTTTTGTTTTTCTGGACAGAAAGAAGGAAACTGGCTAGACAAATGGCAGGAAGCAAGTTTTTATTCTATCTGCATGGCAGGTGGTGTAGAAATTACAATTTGGGGTATGTCACTGAAGAGCAAATATATTCTTGATATGAAGACCTCTTCACTGAAGGTTAGGGACCATAATCTTCCATGCTGGCCCAGTGCAGGTTTGTAGACAGATGTTTATTGTCTTCCCAGTTTAGGATAGCCAAAGTCACCCTGTGCCTAAGGGAGGAATAGAACGTGAGTCTCCCTACTCCTCATCCGTGTGTGTGTGTGTGTGTGTGTGTGTGTGTGTGTATGGATTAGGAGTAAAATTATTAAAGACTTAAGGAATTCAGGGACATTGATTTATATGTTAAACTATATTGATAGCTACTCTTTTAAGAATTGCTTTTTGTAAAATATGTTTATTAGCGACTTTATTAAAATTAGATTAGTTACATACTGATGTAAATATGTTCATGTTCATACGTTTGCAATTATACTAAAAATAATGCAGTCTTAACACATTTCTACTAAGAAGTAAGTTCATTAATGTATGAGATTGCATTCAAAATCTTTTTTATCTCTTGAACTGCAATTAGTCTGAAAAGGAAATAAAGTTCAATAAAGTAATGGGATGTGTATGCTAACTGTATTTGTTCAGAGTTTTTAAAAGACTATCAGAGTGATAGTCATCTGGAATTTACATTTCAGGATGAGAAGAAATACAGGTGAAACTCTAAAAATTAGAATATCGTGCAAATGTTCATTTATGTCAGTATGGCAACTCAAAAGGTGAAACCAATATATGAGATAGACGCATTACATGCAAAGCGAGATATGTCAAGCCTTACTTTGGTATAATTGTGATGATTATGGCGTACAGCTTATGAAAACCCCAAATTCACAATCTCAGAAAATTAGAATAGTGTGAAAAGGTTCAATATTCTAGGCTCAAAGTGTCCCCCTCTAATCAGCTAATGAATCCATAACACCTGCAAAGGGTTCCTGAGCCTTTCAATGGTCTCTCAGGCTGGTTCAGTAGGAATCACAAGCATGGGAAAGACTGCTGACCTGACAGTTGTGCAGAAAACCATCATTGACACCCTCCATAAGGAGGGAAAGCCCCAAAAGGTAATTGCAAAAGAAGTTGGATGTTCCCAAAGTGCTGTATCAAAGCACATCAATAGAAGGTTATGTGGAAGGGAAAAGTGTGGTAGAAAAAGGTGCACAAGCAGCAGGGATGACCGCAGCCTGGAGAGGATTGTCAGGAAAAGGCCATTCAAAAGTGTTGGGGACTTTCACAAGGAGTGGACTGAGGCTGGAGTTAGTGCATCAAGAGCCACCACACACAGACGGATCCCGGACTTGGGCTTCAAATGTCGTATTCCTCTTGTCAAGCCGCTCCTGAACAACAAACAACGTCAGAAGCGTCTTACCTGGGCTACAGAAAAAAAGAACTGGTCTGTTGCCCAGTGGTCCAAAGTCCTCTTTTCTGATGAGAGCAACTTTTGCATCTCATTTGGGAACCAAGGACCCAGAGTCTGGAGGAAGAATGGAGAGGCACACAATGCACGATGCTTGAAGTCCAGTGTGAAGTTTCCACAGTCTGTGTTGATTTGGGGAGCCATGTCAACTGCTGGTGTTGGTCCACTGTGCTTCATTAAGTCCAGGGTCAACGCAGCCGTCTACCAGGAGATTTTGGAGCACTTCATGCTTCCTTCCACAGACGAGCTTTATGGGGATGCTGACTTCATTTTCCAGCAGGACGTGGCACCTGCCCACACTGCCAAAAGTACCAAAACCTGGTTCAATGGTTTGCTTGATTGGCCAGCAAACTCGCCTGACCTGACCCCTATAGAGAATCTATGGGGCATTGCCAAGAGAAAGATGAGGGACATGAGACCGAACAATGCAGCGGAGCTGAAGGCCGCTATTGAAGCATCCTGGTCTTCCATAACACCTCAGCAGTGCCACAGGCTGATAGCATCCATGCCACGCCACATTGCGGCAGTCATTGCTGCAAAAGGGGCCCAAACCAAGTACTGAGTACATATGCATGCTTATACTTTGCAGAGGTCCGATATTGTTCTATTTCCAATCCTTGTGTTATTGATGTCATGTAATATTCTAATTTTCTGAGATTGTGAATTTGGGGTTTTCATAAGCCTCGCGTTAACAAGGTGAGCTCTTGTTTCTATACCCGCAGCTTCTGCCAACTCAGCAGATCGAAAACATACGTGAGTAGATAAATGAGGACTCTCACCCCGGTGGGAGGAAAAATGCTGGCAACGGCTCAACAGAGAGACGGGACAAGTTGCCGGTAAAAGCGCGAAACCGCGCTCGTCCGAAAAAGGGGCGCGAAGCAACGGAAGTCCCGCCTCCTGTGCTGCCAGTTGGGCTGACGCTCTAGGAATTAGGCTCTGGCAAAGTCTAATTCTGAAACTAGAAAGATGCAATTGCCTTGAAAACCGCTAGGGGGCGGTCACTGCAGGGTCAGTAATGACTGTTAAGCAGATAAAAAAAAAAACAAAAAAAAAACGCCATAATCATCACAATTATACCAAAGTAAGGCTTGACATACCTCGCTTTGCATGTAATGCGTCTATCTCATATATTGGTTTCACCTTTTGAGTTGCCATACTGACATAAATGAACATTTGCACGATATTCGAATTTTTCGAGTTTCACCTGTATTCTAGTATAGAAGAGTCAATTTTTCCCTTTTCTCTTCAGGTATCAGGAGGGTCCACCATAAGCCATATCCACACTGAAAAATTTGCCAGTCCAAACAAGTGAAGATACAAACCTGTGTGGTTGAGAATATAGCACTATGTTCCAAGCTAAGGGACCATCCAGTACAGCCTCTTCTAATGTATGTACAGAAATCAGTGTCTTTAAATTAAAGAGTTACTGCTACTTCATAGAGAGTAAATTGGGAAGTAATATTGTTCATACGTTGCACTAAGTCATGGTTTGCTTTAACCATTTTTTTCACACATGGTTATTAAAGTAATGGCTGGGATCACATATAGTGATAAGTTATAATGCAATTGATGTGCTTTTGACTTAGCATTATGTGTGAACCAAGCAAAATTATGTTACTTCCAGATGGGTGACCATATCAATTGTGCAAATAACAAGCTTCTTGTGGTACCTTAAATAACAACAAGATTATTATGGCATGATTTTTAATGGAATGGAGTCTATTTAAAAAGAATAATTTTCTCATTGGCAGGGATATGGGTATAAAGGAAAAATTGGAGCCAAATGGTCATGAATGGCAAGTGCTATTCAATTAAAGCATAAATGTATAGAAAATAATAATTACTTATTAAAACAACAGTAATTTGTGTTATCAGTATTATCCCAGCATTATTGGTGTAATAAAAACCTGTAGTAGGACAGGAATCTGTGGTTCAAATTTGAAGTTCAAATGTCAAATTCAATAGTTTCTGTCCATTTGGGACTACATAGAGACATTACTTTCTTTCTCACTCCTGTAATTTAATATGCTAGGTAGATTGCGCTCTAATTATTACTCCATCTAATATGAAATATGAAATATTTTGTATACTTTTAAGCTTTAATTTTTCTTGACATTTTGCATTTCAGAACCACTGGGCCCTTTGTGTTTTCAATTCTTCTTGCCCTTACCTTTTGATATGTGTATGTGTATGTATCCCTCCTTGGCTCTCATTCAATGAATCTGTAAATTCATTCATAGAAATATCTGTGAATGAGCTGGAAATAAATAATAATTTAAACCCTCAAAAAATCCTATGAATTCGAATGTTAGTTGAACAGGATTCACACACTGTACACATCTCAACTCTTGGCATTATCCATTCATTATTGGCTGAGAGGTGACGTGCAGTCAAAGTAGGGAGCTAAGAATAAAGTTCTAAAACAGAACAGGCTTAGCAAAACTCAAGACTTGTTTCGTGTATTTTGATCTCTATCAGCTTCTCATTGTTTCTTAGGACAAATGTGACATCATCCTCTATTCTAATAAATCTAATAAATAAATAGTAGTTTTATGTAAGTAAATATATTTACCAGAAAACAGTTACAGATTATATCAGAAGGGATTGTATCTATTTCATTCCATATATGTTGCCCAGATATTTCAAACAATTCATGTGAAGATGTGATCATACAGATTTACCTGAATATGTTCTTCCACAGTGTAACTTGTGGATTTAGTAGTCTTTTTTCCCCATTTCTTTTCTTTTTTCTTTTTACACATTCTATAAAGCAATATCATGTCTCTCTGACGTTTCTGAGGCTTTATTTTTTTTCCATTAATATTGCTCTTGGCTAATTGTTAACAATAATCAAACAACTAAAGAAAGAGTCCAAGAAGAGTACTAGCTTGCTAATTTTTCATAAGTAGTTATAATACAAGTCAGTTGATCAATTGTAGTTTGTTTTCAAATCTATAAATATGATTTGCCATGCACGAATGAGCATTAATTTTCATTTCCCTCTCCCTCTTTTTTTTAGGAAGCAAAGAGCAACACAGGGACATCCATTGTGCAGAGATCCAAGGTAGTTATCACTCCTTTTTCTTCTTTCTGGCATGAATATTACTTCAGAAGGTTGTGATTGTTGAATTAATAACCTGTTTAAGGCTGCGTGTTGAATCATTCCTGTCTTTGATCACTCAATTGGTCAGAACTAGATGGCTTATTTATCGCTCAACTACAAAATTAGTCAGTCACTTGCTTAGCAAACCTAACCCGAAAGGGGAAGTTGGAGACTTGCCAGGTTGAGCTTGTCTGGATGATAAGGCAGACAGTACCAACCATTCGCTCACTGGTGCATTCACCACCACCCTGACTCAGCCTCCTGTTACCTCCCTGGCAGATGGTGGAGCTGAAGGCCAGTTGAACTAAGTACATGAGTTTCCATGTGTGGTTTTAAAATTTTAAATAGCCACAATGTGTGAAGATTAGGATTGAGGATTGTGCTACAGATTGAGATTCAGTCTCAGTCCCAGTGAAAATCACTTCCCACTTCCTACAAGCTGTTAATCTGATTAGGAGTGAAGCTTTCATTGGCATAGAATGCACTGGGGTTAAAAAAAAAATAGCAGAAAAACAATCAATCAGAGTCTAATAAAATAGAATTTGAGTTCACATCCATCTGAAAAATTAGTTAAGTAAGGTAGAAATTGTTAAGTAAGGTAGAAAGAGCCAGCTAAAATGCTATAACCATGTTACCTCTTCTTTTCTTTTTTTCTGTCTTTTGTTTCTTAGCGTATATGCAGTTATAGGTTATTGCAACATTCCTCCACCCAGTGGCTTCTTCAAACCATTATCTCTAACTTGTAGTAATCATGTTGGCTAAAGCAAGAGAAATTATAGCTCAGGATAGCTAGAAGAACCATGGTAGAGGAGGTGGGTTAGTGATAAGTCCTTTACAATGATTTTCAACAGCTTTTTTTTTTTTTTGGTATTCTCTAAATCAGTGTTTCTCAACTTTGACAACTTTCAGATGTGCAGACTTCAACTCCCAGAATTCCCCAGCCAGCATGAATTCTGGGAGTTGAAGTCCCAATTCTGGGAGTTGAAGTCCACACATCTTAAAGTTGCCATGGTTTAGAAACACTGCTCTAAATATTGCACTCTGAATTCCAGTGTCCTGCACTTCTTAGATTTGGGACATTCTTCATAAGCTACTGCTACAATAGGTTACTTCAGCTATTAAAGCACTTAAAAAAACAGGATGCCTCTCAAGATTGCATTTATTTACTACCAGTCAAACATATCTGAAGTTAGGAAGCCTGGCATATGAGTCAATGCATGCTACATTCAAACAGCTTTGAAACTGTATCTTCACAATTAAATCACTGGTAATTGTACATTGTCCTTTTCCCTTGCCACCTCTTTTCTGGAACTTAATTTCACCCACATCATCTTTTACTCTGTCATCCAGTCATTCAGCCTGAAGGCCCAGGTGAAGGAGACGTGCAGTGCCTGCCAGAAAACTGTCTATCCTATGGAACGCCTGGTGGCTGATAAATTTGTCTTCCATAACTCCTGCTTTTGCTGTAAGCACTGCCACACCAAACTAAGGTAAGGGAGGAAGCAAGGTAAAGGGAACACGCAGGTAGGGGCTGAATCTCCTGGTTGTTGACTCTGTATCATTCCCAATACCTGGCATTAATTGTAATTCAGCAGCTTAATAAGGAACTGAGAATAGGTTCAGCTCTAACAAAACTGTTTTTATATGACTTCTTGTATTTTTCAGCTTCTGTACCATGCACTGAATGTTACCAGAGTGTGCCAAATACGTTGGCTTGAGTCAGAGGAGTATTTCCCTTCTTCTTTGAGGGCAACCATTATCAAAGTTCTTTAAGATTCCACTTTAGACAATTGTTAACATTTAAAACAAAGGGCAAGAGGATATTAATCCTTTCTCAGCCTGCTGAGGTTGTTAAAACAAATTAAAGAAATAGGAGATTTCACTGTAAGAAAGAAAAAGCTTAATATCCATTTGTAGATAGCAGTACCACCTAGCTGATCTCGGCTGATCTAGAAAAAGTTAAGCAGAATTGAACATGCTTTGCACCTGAATAGATGAAGCTGAAAATTATCTCAGAAAAAAGTAATGGCAAACTACTTCTGTAGTGTTGCCAAGAAAATCACCTGGATGTTGAGCTCGCATCAGATAAGACTTGACTCTACTAAGCTTAGTCATGGCACAGGAATTGTCAAAAACAGGACTAAATTAGGCTTCTTTCTACATTCTGACATGGAAAGAAAACATGGATGTTTATAGCATTTGAACATTCAAATGATTTCACAACAGTCTTGCCTGGTACATACAATAATTACACTTCCACTGTGGGGTAGGTATTGTGCTCATATTACAAATATATGTGATGATGGCTGAATCTGAAAAGTGCTATGTTGCAAATTCACAGGAAGGGCCTGTACAACAGCAAACTTGTAACTTCCTTTTTCATAGTATAACTGCCAGTATACTAGCTTTTTTTCCATTGTAAAGATTGTACATTTTTCAGCCCTTTCCTAGTAAGCCCTAACATGTTCCTTTTATTTCTATTCAGCTTGGGTAGTTATGCAGCTCTCCATGGGGAATTCTACTGCAAGCCACATTACCAGCAGCTGTTCAAGAGCAAAGGCAACTATGATGAAGGTTTTGGGCGCAAGCAGCACAAGCAACTCTGGTTGCAGAAAGAGGTGGAGAATGGTACTGATACAGCATGACCCACAGCCTATAGTTCCCCACTTTGAGACCCTTGATATGGGGATGAACTGAGCTGATGGAGAGCAGTGGTAATTGCAAGATGGCTAGGAGCAGGAAAGGCTAAGCAAGAACAAACTATAGTTTTAATGGACTGTGGAAAGAACTAAGTACCCAAAAAACTACACAGACCATACTGAAAGTGGGAAATTTTGCTCTACTCGTGCAAAAGCAGGAACACTAATGCTACAAAGAGGATAGGGTCATACTAGTAATGCAATTACAATCAGGATTGTAGCTAAACAGTTTGATTAGACAAGCTGTAAATGTGATATTTCACATCTGTACATCTCCTTGGCCAGGAGGAGCCTATGGTGACTACACATTATTCCATATAGCATGTTAAATAAAACCAGTCTCCCCTTTAGCAAGTCAACCAGCATCCTAACAGATTAACTTGGATGTTGCTTTCCTTACTCTTGTATCTCAAGTCAAAGAAACTTTTCCAGCAGGCTTTAGGCAATTCTTATGTTTTCTTTCTTTACATCCAATTTTGAAGGAGATGGAGCACTATCTATTCCAAATATCTGGCCAACTGGATAAACAAATTGTGCTAATAGGCAGCAACACATTGAATTCTGACAATGAATTTACTTAGAATCCTAAATATAGCCTGAATCTCCTTTCTTATGAGGAGGCCACGCACTTCTGCTGCAGAGACTATACACATGATGTCTAGGAGTGAATATGCATGTATTCAGCTTTAGAAATTCTAAACAACGTTGAAACAGAAAATACAATTTTGGATTTTTCAAGCAAGCATATAAAAACACCCCTGAACACTAAGAGGGGTGGGGGTAGGATTGGTGTTACAGAAGCATGTATTAGTCCAAAGTCATGGGGAACTTGGCTCTGAAAGGGGATTGCAGCCCTTGCACCCTAGTTCTCATCAGCTCTGTTCTATCCATTCAGCCTTAAACTCTGGGGAAGAATTCAGTATCTATCTTTTATATCTGCCTTTTTCAGTGGTATGTGATAAGCTGAAGCACACTCGTGGTGTTTGTGTCCAGAGTTGCGCTGTCTTATTTTTGTAATATAAGTTTTCTGAGCCTTTCTTCTTTGATGTTGTTTTATGAAAGTTCTGAGTAGAGAGATGAAATGTACAACTTCTGCTTCAGTATCCAAGATTTCTTGCTCACAAGAAACAATGGTAAGAATTCTGCATGGGAGAACAATCCAGCCATAATTTTATGCATTAAAAAACCAGCAGTTTAATATTACCTGCTATAAGAAAAACTATGGTTTATAACACAACACAATATAGATCTGACTCACCAGATGAGTTCAGCAGCTTTAAAACATGCCTTCCTTAATAAAAGATACAGTGTTTAGTGCCTACATTCCAGAATATGCAGAAAAAAGTGCTCAGTATATCAGGCTGTCAGAGAAGATGAGCATCTGTTAAACTGCTGAATATGCCTTTCCCACATTTAAACAAATCCCACAATTCAAAGCCACGTAGGTATGGTTCATTTGTCTGGTTGTGGGTTTTAAAGAGAACATCTGATGAAATAATTTGTTACTCTGAAGAATTACTTAAGGTAAAAAAAAAAATGTACACTTGAGACAATTTTCACTATAGCAAAAAGGAAAAGGATGGTTATGTTGAGAATTCATAGTAGGTTCTTGCAAAATAGAGCTATTGTAGCTTCCTCAAGCAGCCTCTGACAATATAAGAGATAATGGCATACACACCTAGCTGAAAATTATATTTTATTGTAAATAAAAGTTACACATTGGCCTGGCTTTGCACCGCAAGCCTCGGTCAGTATAGAAATTCATAAAAATTAGAAAGAAACAAGTACTTCAAGGTCTTCTGTACACTCCAGGTCCAGATGATAAATTACACAATGCATCCAATAACAAATGTGGCACAAACTATTGATTTGTTAAATTCTACAAAGCTCCCTTTTTGAGTTTCAATGAATTAAACATCTGCTCTAGCACAGGCAGTGTAAATATACAGGTAGTCCTCACTTAACGACCACAATAGGGACCAGAAAATTGGTCATTAAACAGGGTGGTCATTAAGCGAGTCACCACATGACTGGATCCAATTTTACCACCATTTTTACAACAGTTGTTAATGGAATCATGTCATTAAATGAATCCAGCTTCCCCAATGGACTTTTTTGCCGAAATTCACTTAACAACCATGTGATTCACTTAATGACCATTGTAAAAAAGGTCGCAAATTGCAATCGTGATCACGGGGGAGGTGGTGCGACGGTTTGCGATGGTCATAAGTGCAAGTACAGGTTGTAAAGTACTTTTTCCAAGGCTATCGTAACCGTCTTTAAGAGAGGACTATCTGTACAGCAGGCTGCAGGCTTAATTACCCAATCTCCGTAATTTCTTTGGCAAACTTGGTTGAAGTCAGACATACTACCAGATTCAAAAATACTAATTCAACAATTTGATGTGAAGAGGATCTCAGATTAGTTCTGAAATCTTGCAGAAATATGTCACCAAACAAGACAATCTATATTTTTTGTAATCTCTCAAACTTCCAAATCATATGTTAAATTAGCCTACATATATGAGGCGATTTGGGAAGATAATGAGATACATGTTGTCTGGTGATGACAGCTACTATACAAAAAGTTCCTTTAAATATACCCTGTTTAGCAGAAGGCTGGCAGGTGAAGCTGGAGTATACAGAATCGTCGTACCAAGCCTAAACACAACTTTGTTTCCTTGCTTATAGTTACAGTTCTGTGAGAGAATTTGCAAAATATCCCTTGTTCTTTCACTCTCTCATTTGCACTGATAAGGAGCAGAAGCTTTTACCAAAAGCAAATCTGCAAGTCGAATTCCAAAAGTGAATTTTGTGAGAGAAATTGCCTAGAATAAGGGGTTTTATAAGGCAAAAATAATGAGAGTCTGGAAGTACTTGGTATGGGAGATAAACTACAACAGAAAGGCGGCATTTTTAAGGCTATAATCCTTTATGCATTTACCTGGAAGTAAGCACCCCTGAACTCAAGGGGGCTTTTGATTTGATATTGTAGGACTCCAGTGAAAATTATCTAGATGTAATTTCAGGGACAAATTTATTACACCAAGTAGCAATATAACAATGTCTGCAATCCAGATATTACAAAGACTGTTTCCCACATCATGGCCTTCTTTTTCAGATTATCTGTATGCTATTCACACAATTTATATATACTATGGCGTCGTAAATAAGGCATGTAACAAACCATTTCTTGTTTGTTTAAAAATACAGGTTGAAGTGCCACAGAAATGCAGACATACAAAAGCTGTGAGACCAATATGTGAAATTTATCTTAAAATGAGGTTACACCGGGACTGTGCAGATTGCTGTTGTTTTGTAAAGAACTGGCAATAAGCTCAATCAGGATTGCATGTTGATACTGAATATCAACAGTAACAGGATGGGACTGATGGTCTCTAATGCACCTATTCATTCCTGGCATTCTATCATTCTAAACTGCCATTTCTAAATTGCTATTCTATTTCGCTTCTTCCTTTCTCCCAAAAAGACCAGCAAGGAAACAAAGAGGCATTTTGACCTGACACATCTTGTTATAAACATAATCAAAATCTTTGCAAAACCAGCTGCTTCTTTCCCCTTTTTAAAATTCACAAAGGTGTCAATTTCTCCCCTCCCCATTCCATAACAGTTGCTATACATATATATATAAACACGAACAAATATGATATAAATAAAAAGTATGAGACATCACAATTTCTTTACATGAAGTAAAATGCTTAGTAAGAGAGTGATATAAATACATTTGTAAAAGTGCACTGCTGACCATGTGAGTAATGCTTTGGCTTGTTTCTTATGCCGAATCAGATCCACCCAGTGAGGAGCCAAGGCAACACATCACATTCTCAAAGGCAGGTGAGGAAGCAACTCTGCTACTGGATATTTGCTAAAATCAAAGGAAACGCCATAGCTCAACATTGTTGTCTTGAGAAAGAATGTGCATGTTTTAGGACAGCAAACCAGGACCTACAGACATGTTGGTGATTGAGGTAAAAAAGGAAATCACTGTAGCAGTTTTAGATCTGCCCTGACACTTTGGCTTTTATTTGTCCTAAAGCTATATACATTCTTAAAGAAATATGATGGAAAACTTAAGCAGCTCTAGATACTTGCTCTATACTTTGCCACAGCTACAAGGCTGGAGACAGGAGGAAAGAACTGCTCTCTTTTGACCACATATCAATTGCATTCTACTTTAAAAGTAGTACTTGTGATTAACTGAAAGCATTGCTCCCCCACCCCGCTTTCACCAACATGTCAGGCTGGTGGGTTGCCATCTTGCAATACAAGCAACCATTTGCAACTTTGTATAAAACGACAGATGGGAGTGAATCTCAGTTTTGGAGAGAAGCAAACACTTGACAATTTCCTAAGTTGTTGGCTAGAGCAAGGGTAGATTAATATATCTCTGAAAGGTTAACAGCAAACTGAAGTGTCACAATTGGCAGAATGCTGTTTGCAGTGCAGCACGTTGGTCACATCCTTCACCTGTCCTAATACTCCTGGAGTGTACATGAATTTGCTACATAATGAGTAACAGAGATATATCTCATAGAGGTCCTGTCTGAGCGAATCTGGTTCTAATCCAACATTTCATAAAATAAAAGTATGTCCTTGGCAACCAAACATTTGAGAGATCAAGAGGTTACCTCTCAGATTGTCCCCAATTAAATTTGACAGAAGTGCTTCTTAAAAAATCCAAAGTTTCTTAGAAAACATTTCAGAATTTGAGATTAATAAACGGCAAGACTGCAGAACTGTAGGAAAAAATGGTCTCAATTAGAGCTTTAGAAACTTTAGAAACTTCAAGGTTAGAAGAGCATATGGAAAACCTAGAATGAATAACTGCAAATGAGTGATACCACCTCTCCTTGCCCCAAGTTCTCCATTACAAGCGCCTGAAAAAGATACCTCTGTTCAGTATGAACTATCCTATCTAGGATCAGCAGCAATACTTTGCCTCCCCTTGAAGACTGATCTTGGCAGCACTGAAATAATCTTTGGTTGGAAGTCTGGGCAAAATGTTTAAATGGTTGTTCTGCAAAAGGGAGATTTGGATGGAAGAAGCTATCTAATGGAGGTATACAAGACTGAATGGCTCACAGTGATACAAATTGGGATAGTTTCACATATCGATTACAAGTGTGGCATAATAACTTAGCTGTGTGTAACTCTACTGAAGGGAACTTTTTATCAGCCGCAACTAATGACCATCTAAAGGCAGCACACTTATACCATGCATTTCTCACAATACTTGTCACCACTATCTATTGCATGATATCCTGTGCAACACAATCCATAAAATGGCACATTCTACAATCTGAATAAATTATGCAAATAATGTAAAATTCCATATACATTCCTCATTTTGATTATTTATTGGCTTTTGCTATTCTTAGGAGCACTGTGCCCTGTTCAACCCCCTCTGATTTCTAAAAATGCTTGAGCATCTCCCCTATGAATTCTTAGTTTCTCTGAAGCCATAAAGACTAGAAGTTGCTTTAAAAAAATAGAAAGGTATCGAGCCCCACAATACTGATTTTTTTGCTAGATAAAAATTCTGTGTTAGCCCGTGATTACTGCATAGACACAGAACATATAGTCCTGCATTGCACCTTTAGACAACCCTGCCAAAATGGAGCTTGATTTCCTCATTTCATTCAGGGAGCCTTTATTGTCTAGATTCCATTGTGCTTTTGTTCCATGGGAACCCCCCACTCACTCATCATCCAGGAACATGGATATAGGAGAGGGCTAAAGAGAAGGAGAAAGAACACCCTGCCTCCAGCTCCTTGGCTTATCATTGTAAAATAGTATTCACATATTTTTTAAAATCAATATTTTCTGAACACTTTCAGATGCTGAATACTTAAGAAAAATATATAATAATAATTATTATATATATATTTATATATATATATATATATATATAATAGAGTGCATGTTCTCTGGTAGCAATTGGCTTGATACAGTCCTGGAAAGCTGTAAAACAGAGTGATAGCATGATCTCAACACACATTTTTATAGCTTTTAACAGTTCTCAGAGTCCATTTCCTCCCTTTTCATTTTCACCAGTTTCAGAGATAGATTTATATTCAAATGAAGGAGATTTTTAGATTGTTCCCATCTACATGCCAACAGCATGCTGTAATACCATGTCAGCACATAGGTAATTACAGAGAAAGCATCAATCACAGAATGAAGATACCAAAATGAAAGTGGCTGATTTCTGCAATGCCCTCACACACTACTTTTCTAGGCAAACAGAATATCTGTGTGCCAACATTTTGGAGTGTATTTTCTTATACAGGCCACAACACTTCAGAGAACAGTATCACCTAAAAATGGAATGCTGTTTCAGAGATGGTAATTCAGTAGGAGAGCTGGGCAAAATGATGCTGGAGCAACTCTTCAGCTGAAGGTCTCTTCCTGGCTTCCACAAAGATCTGCCTTAAGAAGTCCCGACAAGGTTCTGATATATGAGAAGGAAGCTGGGGGTTAGTGGGCTGTGTGGCAATCTTGAAAATGGCTGCCATAGCTTCATATTCTGCCCAGGGTGGTTTCTCTGTTAACATTTCCACAACAGTACAGGCAAGGCTCCTGGGAGAAGAAAACACACAGAAGAGAGCTCAAAGTCACACAGTGACAAGTCCCTTTGTAACTCACTATAATCATTACTGTGATATGAAAAGATATTGAAAACAGAGGGGACTAACTAGCTGTCTTATTTATTTTCTCATAATGGCATCTGACCCATTACTGTAGCATGTAGAAGAGAGATTAAAGGAAATTTAGTCTTAAAAAGACTGAGATGGGGATATAACAGCATTCATGAAATGGCACACAGAAGGTGGTCAAAATCTGCTCTCCACAGTTCCGGAGTAATTTTGGTATCTCCATAAATTAGCAGGTTACTTATCTGTAGCTATAAATACTGTTGAGTATTTTGTGCGTTCAGATGCATGGGTGTACAAGTATGCCAAGCAAAATTCTGGAATATGTTTCAGCTGAGATTTATGATGGAAAGCCCTCCATCTAGACAGCCTAATCATATCACCCTGCTCAGCTCCCATACTACCATTTTGCTCCTAATAAAACAAGGGCACCTGTAGCAGGGAATATGGAAGAGTATAAATGCACCATGATCATTGAAAAGCCACAGATAAATAACCATTATTTTTCACCACATCACATGTGTGGAAATTATGAGGAGATGGGACATTTGCTATTTTGAGAAAACAGATGATTCAGTACAGCAGCTGCTTTAACTGAATATCTAGATGGCACTGATTTACAAATGTAGAAGGAATTGACCATCTTGAAGTGAGGTGGTAGCTAAATGTTCAAAGACTTGGAGGCCAGTTGAGTATTAGAGGAAAATCCTGGATCTGCAGACCAAGAGATGGGGAAAAATTAATCCAGTGGTGGGAGGCTGAAATTAACAACAACAACAAAACTAATGACAAAGAACCTCTAAAACCATATCAAGCAGGGAAGAATCAGCCATTCAACTCTGGTTGAATCTGCAAATTGCCAGAAAGCTGCCTACTCGGCCCTGTAAGAACATACATTTTAAAGCTTTCTTGAGGACTTAATAATGAATCGGGCCATTAAACGTAGGAGTTGAGATTCTGAATAGCAAGGCCATTAAGCAAAAGCCCTGACATCAAGAGAGGAGGTTCCTCATACTGCAAGAGACTCTGAAACTGGTGACAAGTCAACAATAGTAGGTTCAGGAGGATGGCTGCCTTGGACATTACAATGCTGAGTAATACAAAGTCATGTCATAATAAAGCTTGACAAGAAGGCTGGTAGCAAAGGAAGATGGAGAAATGCATAATACAGAGTCTCTATTATTTTATACTAGAATGCACCCTTCAGTGAATTGTGATACCTTATCAACCAACTTCAATGTTCAACATTGACCGTTGTGAGCATCTGCATATACAACTACCTGAGATGTGTCATAGTTGAATACACTAGAGAGTAGTTGAGAAAGCATCACCCAACTGTGGTTCACAGCTTCTACACAAATGAGTCCATCTTCCAGTAGAAAAATGTGGTGGTGAATGCAGTGTTAAGACAGAGCAGAATCCCAGAATGTTTCTTCCTTATTTATGTTTTTCAAATGCTCAAGTGTTTTCAGATATTACTTGTGTGACATGCCTCAAAAAACCACTGAAATTCATGAAAGACTTTCATCACTGCAGGTAGTTCCAATATGTTTAAATGCAGTTAGCCTTTTTGCCAAGTCCAATGACCAGAAATTGTTAGACTCTTCAGTGTGCTCCTTATCCCATCTTGGAAATGGTGGTTAGAGTCCAGGAAGGCTGTGACATGATGAATGGCAGGCTGCCATTTAAATTATTTGGGTACATCCATCATAGAAGGCAGACAACAAGTGACATCTGATCAGATTCAAGTGATGACGAAGACCCTGACAAATCAACACTGGAGGAATCGCATATAAAGATATATGAAAGCAACCAGGGTAGTGGTCAAGGCCATGAGATTCAGAAGACATTTCATTTAATTTGCTCAGAATTAGCAGCAGCATGCAAGGGATATGGCTACAATGGTCTTTATTCAATCCTTGGATGGGAATGTCTGGCAAGATAATAAACCCAAGAACACTCTTATAAAATGATCCATTACACAGAAGAGAAGTTGGACTTGCTCAATTTGCAGAGAAATCAAGGGTTTCTCTGAAAGCAAAAGAAGTGTAGACATGTGAAAATATTGTTTGTAAGAGCTGATTCAACCTGAAGCCAATCATCTGTATGAAAGAGTATCTTAATGCCGAGTGTTCTGAGACGAGCAATTACCACTGCTACGCCACTGATTAATTCTCCTGGGACTACAGATCTATTTGGAACTGAAGAAAGGAGCAGATGTTCTTTCTAACAGCTAAAATTGGCATCCTTTAGTTTGAGTGCTGCAAAATAGTCTCCAACTTGAATAGAAATGAAGTCATTCAACCTTTTGGAATGGTGATGCAAACTGTTAAGTTCAGATCTTGAAGATTAAAAATGGATATAAAGCACCACCTTTGTTCTAAATTGTGGAGTGATTTAACATGTTATTTACCTTACTACTAAATAAAAAGTGAATTGTAAAGTGAAAGTCTTCAATAAGCGCCTGAGCTTCTGCTATGATCTTGGAGGATCATAAGCAAGAATAAGACCTCAGTACTTTACTTCCAGCCAGGGACTTGGCAGCACAATCTGCATTATGTTGGGAAGTGCTGAACTGTTTTTTGGGTAATTTGTTTGCATCAGCACTGTTCCAATGTACAGGTGGGAAGAGCACTTTTGAACTTTGTATATACTCTCCAACCCTGAGGCATCTACTAAGGAACTGGACAATGATTCCTTCTCCTCCTTTGGCCAGCAATAACCATATCAGGAGTTACCAAATTGATTGATTCTCTGAAAACAGGAAAAGCACCAGTGCTCACTGAGCTAATTAAAAGGAATCTAGATTGGATCTTATGTGCCTATGTCTATACATCTAAACTGTACTGCCAGTATCCCCAAAGACTGGGTCATAGCAGTAATTGTTCCAATTTATTATAAAAAAAAGATAACAACAATAATCCAGCTAACTACCACCCTATCAACTTGCTGAGTATAGTCAGTAAGTTATACACTAAAATACCTAAATCAAAAGGTACAATACTGGCTGAATTTTGAAAGCATACCTGGGGATGAATAAGCAGGCTTCAGATCTGAACGTTCAATATCTGACCATATTTTAGTTTAAGAGAAAAATATACTCATAAACCAAATCTTTAAATTTAAATTTAGCTTTTAAATTTAATTAAAATTTATTTATTTCTTAATATTAATATAACATTAAAGTAAATAAAGACTTTAAATTTACTTTTGACTCTATTTCAAGAGCAATTTTATGGGACAAACTTAAGAATTCATCAATTGATAGGTACTTTTGCTCATTCAGAAACTCCATGCTAACACTTCCCTAAGAGTGAGATGTAACCCATAAAGAATACCCAGAATATTTGAAAATGAATACCTACCCAGAAAGCAGGGATGCACAATGGCAACTAACTATTAAACTTCTACATTAACTCTATGGCTGAAGCCTTAGATAAGCCAGATTTTCATCATCCACAACTTGCAGGCCTCAACACTCCGATCTTGCTATATGCTGATGGTGAAGTAATATTATTTCATATATTCCAACTAGCCTTAAGAGAGCCATAAAAGCTATAGTCTTTATATTGAAGGGAGATTGTACTGGATATTAACTTTAGAAAACCAAAAATTATGGTATGATAAAACCAAAGAGATGGGTAATTGAGAAGAATAAAATCAAGTAGGTCCAGAACTTCAAATACTGGGAATAATTTTTCACCATACGAAGATGTGGAAGGCCCTGATCAAGTATGTTAAGCAAAGAACACTTGGATCCTCAATGGCTTTTAAAAGAACTTCTCTAAAGGAAGAAAACTGATCCCAGCATTTTTAAAACTCTTTCAGGCAAAATAGCTAGCCCTATTCCTTTATGGGGGTTTACATGAATAGAAAGGAAATCAACACAGTGCAACTAAGAGGTGTTCTTTCTGCTCCTAGATGTATATCCTGTGCAGCTAGACTAGAGAATGGTATCCCCAGAAGAGCAGTGAAATCTTGGCTCAAGTTCCTTTTTTTTTTCCCTTCAGGTTTAGTCCTGTTAGTTTTGGCAGATAAACATTTCTCAAAGTGGAAAGCCAAAAATGGTAAGAAGCTGCTATCATATGGGCTTTTGACAGAGTTGCTTACCTCTCTAGGTTATGACTTGGCTAATCAGTTTCTCCTGCAAAGAGTCAAAGATATGGAACACTAAAATGAAGTGAACAGGATATTACAGAACAACAAGCTTTGTTTAAAAATTCCACCTGGAACCAACAAACTAAGTACCTTATCTAAGTAACACTCACCTTTCCAGAGCTATAAGGAGAATTCTTTATGGCTAGATATAACATTCTTCCACTTGCATTTTTAAAAGATAAAGAGTTTAAAATTCCCCTTGACAAGAATTGCCCATGAGAATTGGGGGAAATTGAAATAATAAACCTCATTTTATTATATTGCCTTTCCTATAAGGACTTGCATTTAAAATACAGTAGCCCTGTACTGCTGAATTACCCAGGAAGATTGGAGGAATATTATTCTGCTCCTTTCAGATGTGAAGTATCACATAATTCTCAGGATAGCTAACTTCTGTGTGGCTGCTTTGAAAACATAACACACTGTTTAATATGATGCCTTAGATGGGACAGACTCTCATGGAGTTTAACCATGTTTTACAAATTTGTGTTTGATCTTTAATCATAAATAAAGATATATGTATGCATCTTTGGGGAACCTGAAGATCCATGATTGTAACTAAATGAAATGTTGGAGGTAAGGAATAGTGGAGGAAGAAAAAGATCTTGATGTAAAGTTAAGACCACAGTCGGTAAAACCAAAGGAGGCACCAGAATGATGTTTGTTACAGAAACAGATGTAAACAGTATCAGAAGGATCAGAGGTACTGGTCACAATGACACTGAATTGTAACTCTCCGTACCAAAGACTTTGCAATTACATATCAGGGAATTTTTTTGGGCAAGCCTATACATGCGATGCATAGAGATTGTGAAGAAAAAAGAGTGAGGTGCATGGATTATCCCTGGATGATTGACTAACAGGACTTTCCTTAAGCTATTACTTTAAATATAGACACATACACAGCCTATGGTAGCCTATTTCCTAGAAACTCTGCATTCCTATGGCATCTTGTTTCTAGAAAAGTATGAACACAAGTCAATTATGCAAGCCTTCTTCAAGGTGAAATTTTATGAAAGTAAAAGCATTCTAACACAGAGCAAGAAAAGTGGCCTATCTTTTGAATTACTTTATCCCAAAAAATAAGTTTATAAAGGAGGCACCAGAATGTTTGTTACAGAAACAGATGTAAACAGTATCAGCAAACAAATGCTACTCAATAGTACAAATACATACATGAATGCACATTATGCTATAATGCTGTTTTTTAAATTTATTCTTTGTCAAAAGAACTTCTCCAAACCATGAAAAAAACTACTATCCAAGAAAAATACGTCTTAATACATACTTTTACTAAAGTCAAAGCAACTTGCAAGAATTAATTTCTTCATCTCGTCTTTAAAAATATATGGACCATTGTGTCCTAATCCCTAACTGAAAAGGAACTGTCTTGAAACACTGGTTTAAATAACATGATCATAAAAAAACAGTTCATAAAAAAAGTTAATTAGAGCTTCTTTGTTATTCCACAGTTGCAAATGCTTATGATTATGAGAAATTTAAATGGATATTTTTTAAAGCTTGTGTCCTGTGTGGTCAGTGATGATAGAAACTGTAGTTCAACACATCTGCAGTTTAGCAGACTGTATAAAAGTATTTTAAAGGAGCTTTCCCCAATCTATTGAAAACCAATAGAGAAAACGTGAACAGTCTGTGCTGGAAAGCTTGCAGGCTTTCTGAATGATAGACTGTTTAGATCAGGGTGGGCAACCTGTGAGTTACATGTGGCCCTGTTTCTTTTTGGCAGCCCTTACTGATGACATTGCCACATTTCTGAGTGTTTTAAAACTAAACTAAGATACTTACTTTGCTTTGCTTCTTAAATATGTTACATTTAATAAACCAATTTTACTTAGTACCACCAATCAGATTTCCTGAAATAGGCAAAATATTATGGCTTACCCATCCCGTGCCATTATCACATCACCACCTAAAGGCTGATTTATTAAAAGATGGCTGTTCCACTTGGGAACAATGTGGGATCTTTTGTTTTGTTTTGGAAACTGAGCAAAGAAGCAGCAAATATTTGATATGTCCACCCCTGCAACTGCACAACACATTTATTCGGAGATTTTGTAAAATACTGGGAGAGAAGCCTAAGCAAGAGTTGTTGCTACCGCTGTTTTGTTTTGAGACTTTTCCTGTATACCTGATAGGGATTGAGAACATTTTAGTTTCAAAAATAATCATCCAAAAGCAGCTTTGATAAGCAGAAACTAATGACAAAGAGAAATCTATTTTTAGATTAGACAATATGCTTTAGTGACAAAAAAAGTCAAGTTTAAGTTTGGCAATTACACAGAATATTATGGCAACTCTCATCAGCATCTCCTCCTCTTCGAATAATAAGTGGGTTGAGTGCTGACAGAATGGAGCCACTGCAAAACTAAGGGGAGATATCAGCATGCTTGGATGACTTCTGAGCTGTTACAAAAGCAAGCAAAAATGTGCAGAAAACCAAAGAAACAGACCGGGAACATAGAGCACTGAGCATCAGTGGGAAAAGAAGGGGGGGGAGGGGAGAGGGGAAAATAAATTAGCCTGTTGAGCCCATTTACAGAAAATGATTAATAGTGTCAGAATATTGGCTCAGAATATTGCAGCAGAAAATTTCCTTTTCTAGAAAGCAACCCTTTATATTAAGCAAGCTATACAGAGCTATTTCTCACCAGATATCAGCTTTTCTTCCATAGCCCTCTCCACTGATCACCTCTGGACTCATCCAATAAGGGGTGCCAGTGACAGAGCGGATGCCAGTCCCAGACATGCAGATTGTCTGCAGTCGCTTGCTAGCCCCAAAGTCTCCAAGCTTCACATTGCCAGCAGAATCTCGGAGAATGTTGGCTCCTGAGATGAAGTGAGAGTAGAGATGGAGAAAAAGAAAAGAAATAGAAGCTGCTCAAGTATACAACTCAAAGTGTAGATTTATAACCTTCACAGCTAGCACCTAGTTTACAATGACTTGAGTTCCATACAGATTCTCTTGTCACCAGATCCACCTTGCAATATTCAATTCCAAAGATGAAGAGGGTTCTTTTTAGAGATGCATCCAAGCCACCATTTTCTCAGTTTACTACTGTACATTATGACCCACAGCATACCACATTGCATAAGATAGTCAAAACTACAGAGTCACCAACCTTTTTAGGTTAGTGGAGACATCTGATCCTTGAAAGTTGTGTTTGCTTTAACAAAATGACTCTCAAAGGGTTGAATCTGCTTATTCATAAAATAGCTGCAGTGACTAACGTAGCCAGTCACAAAACACCAATTTAAAAGGTGATGAGATGTTCTCTGCCATATTCTTTAGATCCCTCTCCCCTCCATGCTCCTTGCCAATCTCCAGCTTGATTCTGTCCTTTTTTCCAGGTTGCAACTGTCCACCATTTTTATTTTCCAACAGTAACTATGGACCCCACTCTTTAAAAAAAATTAAAATGTCAGATGAGGCATTTACCAAGGGAATTACTTGTTACACTTTAAAGCTGACCATTTTTTCTTATGTTCCCAATCTAATTAGAGACTATAGCATGGAAAACAATGCAAACATATCCTGCAGTTTTCCCAGTGAAAACCATCTGTTATGCTGTTATTTGCTTTATAGATACTATTCATTGCAAACTATACCTTTGGAAACAAATGACAGTAACTGGGTGGAGGGTGGGGGATTTTGACTAATAAAGGAACAAGAGGAAAGGATAAACTCCCTCCCTTATTGTATCCATAATATAACTTCCAGATCTTCTCACCACTCTCGTGCTATTTCTTGATCTAATCAAGAGGTCTTCCATTTGTCATTTCTCAATGTGATTATTATACTGCAGAATATATAGTTGCTATTTTTTCCCATAAGTAAAACCAAGTTATTTTGTGATACCAGTTCATGACTTCTCTAGCATACCAGCAAATACATTTTTAGGGGGATTGTCTGCACATGAATTCAGTAACAAGATAATTAATATTTTCAAGAAAAGAAGTGAACAGTATTAGGTTAATGATACTAATGGTATCCTGTAAAAACATAGCCAACATTTATTTCCTGTCAGTTGGGGCATAAATGAGCATAATAGTGTATGTAGAAAAGAGGAACACATATGGGTTTGTGTGGATCTCTTACCTTTTATATCTCTGTGTACAATCATGTTGCTGTGAAGGTAACAGACTCCTTCAAGAATCTGCCGAGTGTATTTTCGAGTCACATTTTCTGTCAGTGCACCATAGGCTTTTAGCTGATCTTTGACAGAACCCTTCACAGAAAAAGCAGGAAAGATATATATTTATATTTTTTATATTTGTGCCTTCAAATCAGTCTTGACTCCTGGGGACTGCCTGGATAAGTCCACACAGTGCTCTTGGCAAGATTTTCGGAAGTGGTTTGCCACTGACTTTTTTTCGAGGCTAAGAGAGAGTGTCTGGCCCAAAGACATCCAGTTGGCTTTGTGCTTAAGGCAGGACTTAGAACTTACTGTTTCCAGGTTTCTAGTCAGATACCTTTAAAACCACTACACGAAACTGGCTTTTTAAAGAAATTTAAGGGAATTAAAAAGTAAACACGGGACATGGTAGCGCAGCGGCTTAATGACGCTGAAAGTTGCCGGCCAGAAATGGTCGACACTTCAGCGGTTCGAGCCCAGCCTTCGCGTAGCAGAGCGAGCTCCTACTTCCTCCCCAGTTCCTGTCAACCCAACAGTTCGAAAACTCACGTGAGTAGATAAATGGGTACTCTCACTCCGGTGGGAGGAAAAATGCTGGCAGCGCCTTGCAAAAGGAGTCGGGAGCAGTTGCCGGTAGCGCGGAACCTGTGCACGCCCAAAAAAGGCGTGAAGCAACAGAAACCCCGCCTCCTGTGCTCACCAGCTGGGGTCTGCTCTAGGAAGGAGGCACTGGTAAACCACTTCCGAAACACCTTGCCTTGAAAACTGCAAAGGACTCGTCCAAAAGCAGTCACTGCAGAGTCGGTAACGACTGAGTGCAGATAAAAAAAAAAAAAAAGTAAATAACTCTGCATCCTACTGAAGTCTGAGGTGGATTACAACCACTTTCTAAAGAATCCATACAACTCTTACCCCTGGCATGTACTCCATGAAAATGCTCAGGGTCTTTTCTGCTCGGTCCCTCAAGCACCCATAATACTGAACAATCCGCTCGTGCTGAAGGTTCTTCAGTAGCTGAATCTCACATTCCAATGCGCTCACTTCCTGCAGGCATAAAAACTGCAGATTACCTTGGGAAAGCCATAGGACATTGACTTCTGCATAAATCCCATTTTCTAGTGGAAGTAAAATTTAGGCAATCTAAGGCTAATAAATTATGGGTTATTAGACTTCTTTTTCTCTCTCACCTCCTATGCATCTGAAATTAAATATTACTATTTCTTAAAGGACAATATGCTGACATGTCTGACATGGAAACGTAAGCACTATTTATAAACTGATCCATAATGAGGATAGTCTATAACATAACTGCAAAAGTGGTCACTTTTAGGTAGTTGCCAAAACATTCAACTTTGCATTCTAATTTGTGTATGGCATAACGTTAGTCATCTATTTCCATGCTGATTCATTTCTGTTAGTGATACAACCCCATTAACACTATTAAATTGCTAAACTATATGAATTGTTCAGTCAATCAATTAAGCTTACAATTACAAAAAATCCTATTTTTTCACTGTTAGCTTATGCAAATGTGTTGTAGCTGGTATTTTAGAAGAAGAGGGCACTGATGAGTAGACATGTATATGCGTGATAGAGACAGAGGTTGGAATATTTTTATTGCAATGGTGTTTGCTGTCTTCAGATTCTATCAAAACTTCTACTGAAAAAAAAAATGTACGACCTGATTATTTCTCTGGAGATCTGTAACTTTTCATTTAAAAAATGAGGGAACCTTATGTTCTAATGACAGCTTATACTATGTGTAATGGTAGTATCACCACAAGGCATTTAAAGGAATTATGAATTGCTTAGGATACATTCTCAAAAAACCTAAACTTCAGAAAACTCTATTTTGGACAAAATGGTTGTGTTGGTACATTACTTGAAGACACTGATTATGTCTTAATAAATCAGAATATTATTAGATGCATGCAAGCTGTTCTCTCCTGTTTTGCTGCTACCCCTATATATGAATCTAGAATGCACTGTGCCCAGATAAACCAGGATTTACAACCACACACTTTATCTTAAAGATGGCATATAATGCTGGATACAATAAATCATATTCCTAGATTTCAACATCATATTCATACTGGTTAGATGTTTGAAAGAACAGAAAGAGTGACAAAGAAGTGAATAGGGAGTATTTACCATCAAACAACTCATTCACAAATATCTTCAGCTGAGCAGTATGAGTTGAGACCTCATACTAAGGCACAGTTTGCTTTGTTTAATCAGGTTTGCTTGTGTCCAACCCCAAATTAGCTCACTATCTGTGGTTTCCTTGTACAACAAACCAGTGAGCAAATTAAATTTGTACAACCTGTGGTTTGTTTATGTCTGAATATGGCAACCTGATATAATCCTAACTTGTTATGTTGTCCTAGTTCAACTTCCTAACTACAAATATGTGAGTGAAGAACATTTTGAAAACAAAACAGCTCTGGTGCCCCACTCTGGTTTTTTCTCCAAATCTGTCTTGTAGGCAATATGCTCTTTTCTATGCTTATCTCATAGCTGTCACCCTCTCTACAGCTATACTATTCAGCCCCATAGCAAGGTTGCTTTGAATAAAACCAAGCAAAGAAAACAGACCTGCAAGAGATAAAGACATTATGTAATTATTTTTGTGGAAACTGCAAAGTCACTATCAAAGGATGGATTAAAAGCCTACAACAAATGTGTTTACACTGTAACTGCAAATTGCAATTTGGGATCTTGTCCCTATCAATGTCATCTCTGTCTCCAACCACAGGAGAGCCTCACATGCTGCCCTCCTCATCCACTCAAAACCATCTCTAATAACTAGATGCACATCAACATACAGTGGTGCTTAAAAGTTAGTGAACCCTTTTGAATTTTGAACCCCACACACAAATATGTAGCTTTGGATCATTTTCCTAAATAAATAAATGAAGAAGTATAATGTTTTTGACTCATTTGTTTAATTGGTTTCTCTTTATCTAATTTTAGGACTTGTGAGGAGAACAGATCACGTTTTACCTCATATTTATGCAGAAATACTGAAAATTCAAAAAAGGCTCACAAACTTTTCACTGCAGCACTGTTTTTATCCTACTCTCAATGCATCAGTTAGTATAAGGAAAGGAAGAGGAAGAAACAGAACCAAATGCCATTGCTAGGTGAGAAAAACAGAATAATCCTAACAAGAAATACAACCCAAGAAATGCTAAATAAATGGCTCAATTGGGCCATGAGTGAATATTAAAGATCTGGTTGCAGAGTTTGCTATTATAGATCAGGAAAGTTGAAAGTGTGAACTGTGAACTGTTGAAAGTGTGATACAGAGGCATTCTAGTATCAATGTTTAGCCACTGAAGTACCTTGCTTGTTTCAGGACTGTCTGGGTCAAACTGGACCTGTTTAGCTGCAAGTTCTCTGCCTGTATCTACATCGTAGCACAAGTATACCCGACCAAAGGCACCTTGTCCGAGGAGCTTCCCTCGTAGCCAGTTGACTGGAGCACTTGGAGCTGTCAAACACAAGTCATTTTCCATTTATAATTCCATCCTGAGACTGACACCAATAGTACTGATTTATATCAGCTTATTTAACTGCTAAAACAGTGACAAAGACAGAGATGCTTCCCATATTTAAGTTACAACAGTCTAGTATCTCAGAGCTGAAAAGTGTGACATGTAAATATGTAACTTAAAATAATGCTGCAGTTAACTGATTCTTGCTAATTCCCAGGACAGTCACATCAGCATTTCACAAATTTTCTATCCCAATATCCCTCAAAGAACAGCTATGCCATATCAAGAGCATCTATCTCAGCATTCTTGTTAATGACTACCAGAAGCCCTAAAGAAGCTTCTAAGTAGGCTAAGCTGGCATTCTCAATTGCTTTGCCCTAGAAAAAAGAGGCAGATTCTGTTCTTAATTATCAGCAAAAAAGTCAGAGACAAACTAACCCATAGATGTAAAATTTCCAGAGTTTCCCCCTGGAAATAACTGAAAGTTTGAGAAATACTGAAATATGTACAGCATTTCTTTATGAAATTTAAATCTATTTAATAATGCTCACATAATTAACTGTACAATTTATTTAACCTTATTGAAACCTGGTACACTGAACTACAAACACAACCGAATTCCAGATACACTGAACAACAACCCTCACTGTCCCCAGCCAGCTGACTGCAAAAATGAGAATTATAATCTACCACATCTAGAAGGTGTAAGGTTGAGGAGGTTAAATTATTTTATAAATTATAAATAATTGTTTACAATGACAAAATTGTCCTATCTAATGTAATTCATGAAACTTACTCCCAGATAAGCTTGTATAGGATTGCAATTCTCAAATGTTTTGTGGAGTACATCTGCTCATTAACGTAATGTTCAATGACCCTTATGTGTTTGTAGGCCTGCAGCCTCATCCTGTATAGGCAAAGGAGGGATAGATATAGGATGCTGAATGAGTATCACTAAGTATGATCCAAGGTCACCACATTATGGCAAACTACACTTCAGAATTACCAGTGAATTATCACATTCAGCAATATTTTTTTGTTTTTGTATTCCTGTTGCACAGAATTTAAAGAATACTGTACTGAACTTTAATTTAATTTTATCTAACAGTTTCTGCATTGGTGCACTGGCTGGCCTAGGGATTTGCATTTACTATTTTTTCTGGTTTGCTTGCCTGAATTATTTTTATGCAATCCTTTACATATTTACCTGAGAGTAAATTACTCAGAGGGTCTTATTTGAGCAGAGATGAGTAAGATTTTATTGTAAGCACAACATAAGTGGATTTTGGCAAACGTTCTATTCTATTTAGCTAATGTCCTTGCGTTTTTTATCCTAACCTCTATAATGCTTCCCACTGAAAACCCCTTCCCCCACTGGAATACGGTCTTCAGTCTGAAATAGACTCCCTATTCTTAGCCTATGGAACATACAGCAGTGAAAACAAAAACAAAATTTTAATGAACAGAGCCTTTCCATAACAAGCTTTCCATCTATTATTCCAAAAGAGAAAACACCTCATATAAATGTTGCTTTTCCATAACCATGCAAAATTTCCACGTAAAAGTTCAAAAAAAGCAAAATTGCATATTTTTCTCAATCCTTGTATCTCTAGAGCTACTGCTATGAATTTTATTCCATCTGTTAAAAAGTCAATCTATTAATGCAAGCAACAGAGCATCCTGCAGTAATCATTAGTAACTATTCCTGTATCTGGGAGTATCAACTTACATTTGGTTGGGATGTTTCTCTCCTGCACAGTGAGGGTATTCTCACTATCAGCACTCCACATACGTCCACAGGTGTCAAGATACTGTACCGTCAGGCCAAGGTTCTCCCCATTGGTGCTTAAGGAGCGGCTTGATGGTACTAGCGTGAAGAGGTTGCCCTGTTGGCGTCGAATGCGGGGAAATGTCCTCCGGCCTGAATAGGTAACAAGTACCATGAAAATGAAACTTAAATATCCCAGTCAACAGACTTGATACAACAAAACAGGGATGGGACTAAAATTTTGGAAGTTCAATGAAATATTCAGGATAGATGAAATCAAATGTAATTGTTTGCTATGCAAAGGAAGAGTACACACACTGAACAATTCTACCTTACAGTGTACAGACCAATCTTGCATTAACTGTGCGTCATATGTATTGGCAGGTGTAGGGGAGGGAAGGGAAGAAACAAAATCTTTTTGCTGGTAAAAAAATGTGTTTCTTCACAGAATCATCCATGAATCAATTTAATTGCCCAATAAATTCTGAATATAAGCACTGTTTTAGAGGTAGCAATATTTGCTCTTAAGGTATTACTTTCATCCTCTTATAACCCCAGAACAGTCAGGAGCAAACAACTGGAATTAACATAGTCCCACTTTCCTAACTCTCTTTCCTTTTTATTTTTTTTTAGCAAATTCACTGCAGTAAAACAAGGAGATAAAGTTGTTTTATTAGTACAATTTTTCCCTGCTGCCTCCTCCTAGTTCAAGCTATTTAAAGAAGGATGAAGGGGAGAAAGGGGGTTGGCAACTAGTGAAGCAGACAGCTTCTATAGAGAGTATTGTGAAGTGGTAATCCTATTATTAAGATTAAAAAGGGGGTACACACCCACCATCATTGTAATCTTTGTACTGCATAGAGACATGGTAACGCCGAGGGTATGTCCCACCCTTCTCAGCTTTGTCAAAGATTTGATTCTCACGATCTAGGATAAAGAGGCAAAAAAGTTACATTATCAAACATGCATACAAAAAGCCCCTTTCAGGCAAATACATTTTGCCATAGGAGGTCTGAAGAGAAAAAAAGAAATCACTAACCTCACCATGGGAGGTGGGTGGGAGGTGGGAGGCTTGGCATGGGGGAATTCAAGGTTAACTCATCTGTCTATACAAACTGTGACAGTGACGAATTAATCAGAAGTACAGATGTGATTTAGTTCCTCACCAATCTCTATTACCCTACTGCTCAAAAGACAGGTGACTGCTAACAACTGATGGAAACATACTGACTGCACATTTACTGCACATTTTTCTTTAGCAAAAAAATAAATGCAGTAAATATACAAATGAAATATGAAGGTTCTCTAGTTCCCTCCAGTTGCCAACAACTATCAGAGCAGATACCCAACTCACCTGAGAAATCTTGCCTATTATCTGGAAAGCTCTGGGCTCTGGACATGCAAGATTTTCGGAAAGAAAGGCTGTTTGGAAAAAGTGGGATAGGAGAATATAATGTTACAACTTACAAGGCCACGCCTTCCAAAGCACTTTTATCATGTGTGTGTGTGTGTATGTGTGTGTGTGTGTGTAATGTTTTTGTTACATTTTACATTTTTTACAAGATTAAAAAAGTGTAAAACTATTGTACTATTATGTAGGGAAAAAAAAACACAAGAACTCAAAAATCTGCCTATGACATATCTGTTCCTTGTATTTCCCCCCCTCTGTGTTTTTAGTCTAGCTATATAGGCAAAAAGCTTAAATATTAATAGCTTAGTATTTTAAAGTTAATGGAGGAAAGTTGAAACATACTGCAGAGTTTCTATCAAAGAGGAAAATCTTTGTACAACTCTGACTTCAAACAGAAATACTCTCGAAACTGCCTGCTGCCAATACCTTTCTCCTGACTGGCTCAAGGACTGACAACTACCAGATATGGAGTTTTCAGCACTGCTTAAGGGATCCAACATCTAGAACAGAAGATTACAGAAAGTTATGTTAAAGTTAGTCTACTGCTGAAAAGACACAATTTAAAAAATTGAGTTGAGAAAACAGATTTTAAGCTGATTTAATTAGAACTGACAAAGAGTAACTAGGTGGGACTTTTCAAAATCAGTGCTCAATTGATAGCATTTCCATCCATTGTATTAGTGGAAATATCACAAGTAAGAAAAACATAGCCTGTAGGTAGCAACCATTTTATACCAGAGCCAAGTGTTTTTTCACCAGTTGCTTGAGGGCTGTGGGGCTCACTTATGCATGTCCTCTTTCCCATCCATTTCTCCTACATACACACGTTCTTCCAGTCAATGTTGCTAAGAGAGAGAGAGGAGGAGGAGGACTTCTTCTTCCCTCCCAGCATCCTGCACAGAAGTACTGAGTGGGCAGGAAGAAGAAGACTGGTGGTTTACCTTGTCTCTCAACAACCTTGAAGTAATGACTCTCCTAGCAACAGGAGGGAAACATTTTCTCCTAGCAATGCTACTTCAGACTGTTAGGTTCTGAATGGCAGCGGACTTCAGAAACCTAGAGGCTTCTTCCTGATAGCAATACAGTCCAAGATTGCTGGAGGGAGCCCACCCCTTCCAATCATACTGACCAGGATCACTAGGAGACATATAAAAGCAAAACAGCACATCATTGAATTCCTAATATGGGAATTCAGCAATTTTTGGCATGACATCCAGAGGGATGAAGGGAGTCTTCAATATTGCTGTCTATTATAGAGTTAAATTTTCCCTTTATAGGTAATTGTGAAAACTGTTTTGATTCTTACCTCTAACTGATAATATTGATCAGCTGGCTTATGGGGAAAATGGAAGAAACCTAGAGCTTGGCAGGACCTCCCTTTTCTGAAGCTAATGACATACGGATTTCCTAGCTGTGATGTAGCCAACACCCCCCAGTTGCAATATACAAATGGTCCCCAGCATGTCAACACTTCTATGAGGAGGCAGAGAATCAATTCCTGAAGCTAAGGTTAAAGCATAATGTTCAATAAAATTAATACTCTAAAACACAGCTTTTACACACACACACACACACACACACACACACAGACCCAAGGGTATTTGCAAATATACAACCATGCACGAAAACATTAAACATGTTAGGTATGGCCTATAGCTCACTGGTAAGACAATTATGTGACATGCAGAAGGTCCCATGCTTGATGTCTGACATCACCATACAAGGCAGTATTCACTCTGAAGCCAAGGGCTTCCTAAAGACTTGATTGTGGCCTCCAAACACTTCCCAAAGTTGACACTGAATTATAAATTTTAATGTAACAGAATGCGGAAATAGTAACTATGCAGGAAGCACTCACCTTAATTGTATTTAAGTAATTTAAATGAAACTAAATCCAATTTAGTTTTAGTACAAACTCCACCCACTTACTGGAGTGAATGTGACTCCCAACACACTACCCAAATGCCAAATGCAGCCACTGGTGTAAAGAAAGAGGTACAACTGACATAGAGAGAGCTGCTGCCAGTTGGTATAAGTGGTTATACAATATGAAGCTAGATAGATTACTAGTTTGTCTTGATCTGTTTGGATGTAAGGCAACTTGCTATGTAGCATACAAAAAGCTCAGCTGAGGAAATTAATGGACACTGCTGGCTGTATTTTTTTAAATAATATTTTTATCTGACTTTTTTATATTGATAAGTGTATATTGTATAAATATTTTTATACTGATAAGTTCCTTGTATTTTAAACTTACACTTTGTTCATTGGTCTCTGGTATAAATTCTCCTTCACTATTTATGCTGGTATAGGACCCCTGGCGAGCTATTCGCTGCTGTCTCTCTGGGACATATCCTGGTGGAGGTGAACTTCGGCCTGTATTCTGAGAGCCTGAAGATTTAATAAAGCTTATTAAATGGCTCACAAGATAAAGGACATCTGAAAAGAAATACATTAGTTCTTTGCTGAAGCACTTCAAACAACACACAAGCACCATTGCTAGTATCAAAAGATGCAAGGCCGATGGCATTTGGACCATCATTAGGAATGTGGCCCGAATAAGGTCCATAATGGATTTTACAATAAGAGAAAGGCATTTGAAAGATACTGTATGTGTGATCCATCTGATGGTAATGTAAGCAAACATTTTGACAATGCAGAGTGAGACGATTTTGTAAATGGAAAAAGAGGAAATACGCGAATAAAAAATACAAGAATCAAAGTCTGAAAGCACCCTCTGCCTACCATTATGAAAAACAACCTGAAGTATTTATTTAACTTCTTAATGAACTCTCTATCTTCTTTCTATAATCTTTTCACATTATGTTACCAAGCACAGTAAATTAACTAGATTTCTTTATCAAACAAAAAGCATGATGCATCAAATAGAGAATGAATGTTTGCTAAATACTCAAGGGCTCAATGACCAAAATGTGAGGAATAACAAAACACGGCAATGTCTTGTTGTAAATACCATATGATTTTTTGGGGTAGGGAGGAGAAAACATTCTCCCAGTCAGCTATAAATTCAAAGGAAAGAGAAAAACATTTGTAGCAACAGCATTTCAAATCTCTCCTGGCTAAAAGAAAGCTACATGTGGCCTCCCTTGTATCACTAAGGATCCTGATCTGTCTGATATGTGACCTCATTTAAGGGGAAATTCTGCTGCTCCAAATGGAGGTGAATGGAAAGGGGAGAAAACCTGCAACAGGCTTTCTGGAGAGAAGGACACACTTGTCAAGCATAGCACTGTATAGAACAGATTGTTGAACTAAGCTCCTGAACAATTATAACAAGGAGGGAAGCAAAAAGAGGCATAACTAGCTCAATATGTAATATAGTTTCCTCATGATATAATAACATCTATTATATATTTAAATAGTAATGACTTCTTTAATATTTTCTTTATCAAATAAAGGACTTATAGATAATTTAATCACATCTTTACTGTTAGCACTGTTATTTTAACATTTTATGTGTGGCATCTAACAAAGTCCACTTATGGGGCAATATAAAAATAAAATAAATATGCCACATCTTTTGGCTGTTTAATGTTCTTCCACAGCAGTCAGTACCCTACTGATTAATGTATTTCATTTCTGCTACTTCTCTGTTTTTGATTATGTGAAAACAGAATGAAAAAAGAAATGCAGAATTTATCACACAAGGGAGGAAGCAGGATATCTGGATAAAAGTGTAAGAAAAGGATTATATACATAGAATTGTTCAGAAGCTAGATTCATTTGGGCAGCCAATAGCAGGATATGAAGACAACAGGTTTCCCCATTCTTTAATCTCAAGTAATTGATATATAGTTTTTGAAAAGGAATTTCAGAGCAAGGGACAATTTAGAGATTGTAAGCCACAAATCAAAAATGTTGGCAGAGCTCAGTATTATTTATGGTCACTAATTCAGTGGTGGACTAATACTACTCACTGATGGACAGGTGTCTGCTTCGGGTTTCAAGTGGCTGGTAGGCAGTATTTACATCTCCTGTGGATTGGGAAGTTTTGATTCTGACTTGCTTTGGCATCCCTGAATGGGATGAGAAACTGATCTGTTGAAAACAAAGTGAGACCAGTAAGATTTAAGCAACTTGGGGTTTGAAGGTTCTAATGTTTTAGTTTAAAAACAATGGCAATGGAAAAGAGGAGAGCATTATCAATCTGTAACTAAGTCAAAATGGTTATTCCTACCTGTGCCAGGGGGTTAAATTATATAATGTGGTGGTAAATTCAAAATATTAATCTTGGGCTAGACAAATACTGAATAGGAACTATAGTTTGAATACTATGGAAGTCTTGAACTGAGTTACAGCCTACAACAGCTTGTCAAGTACCTGCTGAGACAATGGCTCAACATTTTTCCAAAGGGCCATGTGCATTCTGAGTGCAGAACCTGGCATTTACTAAAGATTCATCACTGTAATATTAATTAAAATTAAAGAGGGATATATTCTTAGCAAAGATCCCATGATCTTTGTATCTTTTATTCTACTAAATATAATGGTACCTAGATCAACTCAAAGTTTTGATTTCAAAAGGACTTTGAAACAGAATTCTCAGTACTTTAGAGTCTATACAAAGCTCAGGCTCCAAACATTATCTGAATTTGGAAAGCACTAGTAGGGGCAATTGGCAAACTGACTGTAGCCCTTACAATTTAAAAAATTGCATTTTTTCAATAGCAAGGAAAAATTACCTTTTTAAATAGTGAAAGATATGTAATCAAATGTTAAATCTGAAAATATTTTAGCATTTATAAGTTCTTTCCACTATGACAGGAGTAATTAATCTGGTACCCTTCAGATATTTTGGATTACAACTCCCATAAGCCCCAAACTTAATGTTATTAGCACACTTTAAAAAAATGAATGAAATCAAATCAATGCATTCCATCATATAGAATTAACAGTTAAATTATTAAATTATTAAAAGACACCAGGCTAAAAACCAGGAGATTGTAAGTTCTAGTCCCTCCTTAGGCATAAAAGCCAGCTGGGTGACTTTGGGCCAGTCACTCTCTCTCAGCCCAACTCACCTCACAGGGTTGTTGTTGTGGGTAAACTAGGAGGAAGAAGAAGTATTAGGTAAGTTCGCCGCCTTGATTTATTTATAAAAATAATAAAGGCGGGATAAAAAAATCTTAAAGAAAATTCAAAACTTAATAAGGCTTTAAATATATATGCCTGTATGAACTAAACATCGCAATGCACCCTGAAGATGATGGGAGAACAGGGAAGGAGGACTGAAAATCAGTCAATCACGCAATCACATAAACAATCAAAGCAATACTTGAAGTAGAAAATATTTTCCTTGCTTTCTAGGTGGGATTTCATACAGTGCCAATATCTTGGGGTTTCTTTTATTGCAACCTGAAATATATTTACAAATAGCTTCAAGATGAGCAGTCAGTGAGTAGAAATAGGATGGAAGCACAGGAACTTATTCTTGTGATCATATTTGTTTCTGCTTTGAGCAGAGCAGGCAAGAATCTTACAGTGGATATTAGTTAATGACTAATACTAGGTTATAACAAATGTGAGACTGAAGTAGATTACATTGCTTTTACTCACATGGTTTTTGTCCTGAGACAACAGTAATATTCTAAGGCTTTTCACATTTGAGCTTCGGTCTAAAAGATCTACTGCCTTATCAAGGTCATCTTGACTTTTCAAGGGAATAGATAACTGCAAAGAATGAACAGCGACACTCAGTTAGTAAAGGTTAATTCCATTTTAAATCCTATATAGCACAAAGGAATCAATATTGAGAGAGCAAGACAAAACTGACTCTTAAACTGCTTTAAGCTGTATATGCATTTGGATTAACCAGAACTTATGTAAGGAAAGCATATATAAGCTACAAATGAGGCTATATTA
Organism: Liasis olivaceus; assembly: GCA_030867105.1. Classification (NCBI taxonomy): domain Eukaryota; kingdom Metazoa; phylum Chordata; class Lepidosauria; order Squamata; family Pythonidae; genus Liasis; species Liasis olivaceus. Next base: position 68,268,087 of record CM061351.1, read on the forward strand.
CTCCTTCAAATATATTTCAGACTGTATTTATTTTGCATGTAGGAAATAATCCTATTTTGAACATAAGCTACTTCTACATGCATTTCCCCAACTGATCTCCAGAAAACCTTCTATTCCTCTGAATTTATTTTAAAAAGAATGTGGAAGAGAGATGGAGTTAATTTTAATACTTAACATCAGTTTAGCAATTTCAAATTTTCAAGCTGGTTTCCATGTATTATCCAATTATAATTCTTTCAACAAGTGAAGCAGACTTCTCCAACTTGACACCCTCTATACTGGCTGAGCTACACATGCTAGAAGGGAATCTGGCAGATGAATTCCCGACACATTCGGAGGACATCCAGTTCAGAAAGGCAGCTGCAAACTGACTCATAATGTAGATCGTATGGTTCCAATCTCCTCTACTTCTTGAAAAGGAATCATTAATGTATTGATCCTTTCAATTGTTCTATTTATTATTGTAAATTAATTATTCTTTTTGGTAAAGTTCCCTTAAATGACAGTACCTTGTTTTTGACAGATACCTTAAATATAGTAAGTTATCTGTTTGCAAACTAGGAACTGCAATTATTTCAGACTATGTCAAGGTCAGTACATATTTTTCCAGAAAGCTGGAGCTGTACAAACCATTTTCTAGAGCTGTGCATAGTATATGGAGGGGTGGTTTTTGGGGCTACATTCTCACATTGTCTGAGCAAGTATTTATATGTACAGAAGATACTTACCGTATTTTTCCGTCAATAAGACGCCCCCATGTACAAGACGACCCCCACTTTTCCAACCCAAAATTAAGAAATCAATATTTTAAAGATAGTGCAGAACACATTTTTATTTAGTAATTAGTTAACATTTACCTGATACACTCGGTGGGAGGAGGTCCAAACTGTCTCTCTGCAGCTCTATTTCCATGCTCTTTTGCATAACTGATTACATTCAAGCACGAGTGCCGATAGCTTGTCTCTGCAAACAGCCTTCCTCTAATTGGTTTGTTCAGCATCAGCTGACGTCAGTTACATAAGGCTCGTGATTGGAGGAAGTCTGTTTGGGAGACAAGCTAGTTCACTCGTGATTGGAGGCTAGCAATAGGAGGAAGCCTCTCTGCAGAAACAAAGTATGGGCAGTTTTGCAACCGCACGGTTCTCTCCTCGGCTGACTTCCTTGAATAAGACGCCCTTCAATTTTTAGGGTAAGGATTTTAGAAAAAAGTATCGTCTTATAGTCAGAAAAATACGGTATATTGTGATTGCTTCTGAAATGAAACCATTTACTTCTGAGTGGTTTCCACAGCCTATTGTTTTCACTTTATTTTTTTGTTGGAACTAAGCCTAACCCTTTTAGAAAGGAATAAGAAAGACAATATTTGGTGCAAGTTATTACCTCATTATTCATGTAGTAGAGATCCAGCGGCTGACCAAAAGCTGTTTTCACTTTCTGCTGGACATCTTCATAGCGGACAGGCCGAGTAAAGGGGATAATTCTGGAAGGGACACCAAAATACAGATTATGGCAGCAAAATGGGCTCTACACAGTTCATGCAGCAAAACAGTTTGGATAGTTATCAAACATTTTTCCTCCTTTCTCCTAAATTGTTAATGTAACCAATCTTTGCTGATATTCATAAATTCTGTCTATGTTATTTGTACAGGTAGTCCCCGGTTACTGATGGTAACTGGGACCAGAATTTCCATCGCTAAGTGACATGGTCGTAAAGTGTGATGTGACCATGCCACTTAGTGATGGCAGTTCTGGCAGTTCTGGTTGCTATTGTTAAGCGAATTCTGCAATGTTGTTAAGCGCGACATCATGTGGTTGCCATTTGTGACCTCCAGTCGGCTTCGCCACTGACTTTGCTTGTCGGAAGCAAGCAGTGAAGGCCACAAATGGTGGTCATGTGACCCCAGGACACTGCAATGTCATAATTGTGAGCTGGTTGCCGAGTGCCTGGATTGAGATCACATGACTGTGGGGACACCGCAACGGCCAAAACTTCAAGGACCAGTCGTAACTACTACTCATTCAACACCATCGTAACTTCGAACAGTTGCTGAACAAGTGGTTGTTAAGTGAGGACTACCTGTATAGTGACAGTTTATTCCTTAACAAATATTTTACACATTGCCTCTATAAAGCAAATCCAGACTGGACGGAGGCAGTCCCCTGGAAAAGTCAGTTTTGAGAGATCATCCTTTATATCAGGTATACAATTAACTATGCCTATTCAGCAGAGATAACTAGCAACCAGTTATTTAAATGATAGCAATTCCTTTCAGAAGCAGTAAACGATTCATACTCATCAAGTCATTTAAAAGGAAACTAGGGAGTCTTGGAATTACATGTCCTATCACTAATATTTTCTCTCCATGTGAAATTTCAGAAAAAAGGTGGAAGGCAGCTTGAAAGAACATAAACAAATTATTTCTTACTACCATGAGCTACCACTGAGTTATCACAATAGAATCTCAAGATCCATGAGATAATGTAAAAATGCTTATTCCCCAGAGTCTACATGTAACAAAATCTGTCAGTGCTCAGCCTTTGAATCAGCTTTGTACCAAATGAGAGGTGAGATCAAATAATACTATTCCATATGAACTAAGCTTTTCATTGTTTTAACAAAGAATGATGTTAGAAAAATGGAAGAAAGTTACACAATTTTAATAGTGTGACATATTTAGCTATTTCTTTAAATGTATTTTTATACATATATAGATATAATTTTAGTGAGAGAGTTTTCTTAGTTGCTTTTAGGTTTTTCCCCTTTTTCCCGTTTCCTAGATCTTCTTTCATAGTTTACTATATTTTGTCTACTTTTTTCCCTCTTCACCATATAACTTTTTTTGTATAACAGGTTATGTTTCTTTTTTAAAATTATATAGTTGTTAATATAATAGCAATATACCCATATTTCCATTTAGGGTATATATAATACTACCAAGGTTTTTTTTTTTTTAGAAATATTAATTGTAGTGTTTTTGAAGTTTAACCAAAAAGCAAGCAAGCAAGCAAACAAGCACCCAAGCTCACATTCTACTTGGTTTATTTACAGAGTCACTTCAGAAATTTAGGGGTCTCCACCTTGGATTCTGTTATTTATGTAATTTTTAATTCTTTAATCGTAAAAGTAAAAACAAGAATTTCATTAAAGATCAGATTCAGCTTAAACAATGTAACAGAAGTATATCTGAAAGGCAGTAAGAAGGTATGTAAAAAGAAAAAGCCAAAGACTTACCGCCTTTCCCCATTATGTTCAAACTTTATCCTGATGTCACTCTGCCAAAGAAAAATTATTCATATTATCTGTAGAATGTTTTGATAACGTTTGCTCACTTTATAATAAAATTATCAAAGAGGATTTCCAAGAATACATGTTTATTTAAAGGCAACTGACTGTAGACCTCATCTCTCCTTTCTCTGTCGAAAGATATTATTCTTTATTTATTTTATTATTTAAATTTGTTATAGTCGCCCAACTCTGGGCATGTAGAACCAAAAACTAATAAAAGCAATTAAAACATAAAATCATAGAGACAGCCCACGCTAAAACAATTTTAACAGCAACAAGAAACCACAACAGGGCCCCAAAAATACATTAACCCCAGGTCTGGGACCAAAGCCAGGTTTTAAGAGCTTTCCAGAACCCCAGAAGAGAGGATGCTGTCTGTAACTCAGGGATGCGTGTGTGCGTTTGTGTGTCTGTTTCAGAGGGCAGGGGCCAAGATAGAGAAGGCATACTTCCTTGGGCTCCCAAGATGACAATGTTTAATAGAGGGGACGTCAAGCAGACCCGCTCTTCCAAAATGTACCAGGTGGGCAGAGACAATTGGAGACAAACAGACCCTCAGATATTCAGGGCCTAAGTCACGCAGGGCTTTATAGCTAATAACCAGCACTTTGAATTGCACTCGGAAGTCAACTGGCAACCAACGCAGGTTGCGTAGCAGCAGTGACATATGGGCATACCAAAAAGCATCCGTTATTGCTTGCACTGCTGCATTTGAACCAGCAGCAGCTTCTAGATGGATGAGCAGCCCCATGTAGAGCACACTGTAATAATCCAGTCATGAGATGACTAGGGCATGAGTAACTGTCTGAAGGGCCTCTAATCAAGGAAAGGGCATAACTGGCACACGAGATGAACCTCTGCAAAGGCCCTCCTGGCCGCAGCTGCCACCTGCTCTTTGATTTATGATTTGATTAACTATCATTAACCTAATCCACAGCTCTGAGAAGTGTTTGATACTTTCTTGGCCAGATGAGCAAAAGACACCACTACTATCAACAATTGTCTCCAAAAATGCTCCCCTAGCTTTACATTCCTTGTAAAACCCAAGTAGTTTACTGCAATGTGCATGGGGCAGTTCTTGAAGAGCATCCAGAAGCTGTAACTGATTCAGAATGTGGCAGTGATGGCAATTATAAGTACATTTTGGTGCACTCATGTTACACTTTTGCTCCATGAGCTGCATTGGCTTCCAGTGTGCTTCTAGATGCAATCCAAGGAGCTGGCTGTCACTTATAAAGCCCTTCATGGCCTGAGGCCAGGTTATTTGTGGGATCACCTCTTCCCAATGGTTTCTACCCATCCTGTAGATCCAGAAGGAGAGGCATGCTATGGGTCTTGTCAATTAAAGAATATCACCCTGCGGGACTCAGGAAGCAGGCCTGCCGTTTGGAACACTGTTCCCCCTGAGATTAGGTTGGTTCTGACCCTGCTGACTTTTCAGAAAACCCCAAAGACATTAGATGTGTTCCCAGGCATCAGAGTCAGATTGTTAGTTGGAGCCTGTTGTTGCTTAATATGTAGTAAATTGGTTTTGTGCCTTGGCTGTCATTAATGTTTGATGTTATAATATTACATTTTTAATTATATTAGCTGCCCAGTCACTACAGTGAGATGGGCAGCCACATAAATTGAATGAATGAATAAAACCCTGCATTTTTCCTTTAATAATTAGTTATATCAAGACAGAGGACTGAATTTTCTTTTGAAATATCTCATATATTTGCTCCTGGATATAACACAAGGTCCGAACCTGAGGTATACTTTTCTATTTGGAGAAATCCAGAAAAATGCTGTTCATTTTAGTTCTTTCAAATTAAAGCTACTTGCATTACTGTAACTGCTACACCAGTGACTGAGCAGTAAACTATTGCATTGACTTTTTAGCTGACTTTGAATAAATAATTATCAGCACTAGAAGAGAAAACAAATTTGTTTACCTGTGCCTTTTTTTCCTCTACTGCATGGGTACTTTGTTTTGTTATCATAAGGTTGCTTAGGAGAGCTGGGTTGCTGGCACTGTGTTTTTTCTTAAAGACAGAGAGAGAGAGAGAGAGAGAGAGGGGAAAAAAATCTCAATTATCTATTTAAAAGAGAAAAAAACAAAGTTGTATGATATGTGGATCAGAAGTGTGAGGGTGTAGAATGGATGGGGTATGTTTATGAAACAACATAAAGGTATATTGGTAGGAAGTATCTGAGTAAGGAGAGAGAGAGTGGGATGAAGGGTATGGACATTTCTGTGGAGGTATTTGTGGACAGAATGGAGCGATCAATATCTGGAATACTGTTCCATCACGACAGAAAAACTTGAGCAGAAGCTCAGTTTCAGAACAGACAAGCTGAGTTGTCTCCAAACAAAAAACAATCCATGTACAAGAAGTGGTTGGCATTTTCTCTTAACTGCTTGTCTCTTTGACTAGATCTTGAGGCAAAGGGCTCAGCAGTCCAAGAAGAGCTAATCCGTGAATAGTTACAGTAAGGTATATAGCTTTTCTCAAGGCAGGAGCCACATTTCATCTTTGAGTAGGGCACTGGGGATTAAGGGCACAATAAAAACAGAACTTGATTTAGTTTAAACCTAATGAAATTAAATTAGGTAAATGCAATCAACATAGTGGAAACAGTCTGGTATAGTCTGGTTACGGTATTGGGCTAGAAACTGGGAGACTGCAAGTTGTAGGCCCCCCTTAGGCATGAAAGCAGTTGGGTGACTATGGGCCTGTTAGGGACTATGGGTCTCTCTCAGCCCAACCCACCTCACAGGGTTGTTGCTGTGGGGAAAATAGGAGGCAGTATAGTCTATAGTATTACAAATATAATAATCAATTTAAAACATTTTAATCGCAGCACTACCAAAATCTCAATCAATATCAAAATACTGTCACTGCAAATAACATTTTTTCACCTAAATAAAGGTCTTCAAAAAGAAGTTTTTAAAGGGCCTTTTTAAACCTCAGGAGATCTGACTCCAATTGTAGTTTAAGAGACAGTCAATTCCAAAGAGTAAAAACTAGATGGGAGAAAGATCTGAAACAGAGATGACCATTCTGATGCAAGGGTAAGCTAAGCAACCTAGTTGCATGAATGAGCCGAGTGCACAGGAATATCAACTGTATACATGTTATGACCTATGGTTACAACAATAAACGTATTTACTTACTTACTATATCAATTGTAATCAAGTTATTCAAATAAGTGGTATTTCTATATGCATGGCCCAGAAAGTCAGCACGAGCAATTTAAACTGGTATTGCTGACCAGAAATCAAGCCAAGATTGATGAAAAGAAGACATAGGAATGAATCAGGAAAGGTCGATGACAATGCAGACTATGCTATTCTAGATCTGAATCAGAGGACAGAAACCAACACATTACTGCAATACTACAGTCCAGGTGAGATGCCATCAGTGCTTAGCTATTTGAATAGTAAGAAATGAACAGATTCTCTGTATAGTCAAAAGATGAAATTAACATGTTATTGTAATTTTGTCAGTGACAGGCTTTAAATAAAGTTTCTTATCAATAAGAACTTCCAAATCTTGTACTACATCTGCAGCTTATAGACCTGAAAGTAAATGAAGCAAGAGGTGAAGAGAAGGAGGATAATCAGGATTAAAACCAGTAAGCTTGGTTTTGGAAGCAGATTGCCATTGCCTCCTTCTTAGAGCTGACAAAAAGAGTGACTGGGCCAAAGTCACACAGATGGCTAAGGTAGAAGTAGAATGTGGGCTTCCTCACTCCTACTCCAGCTTCTTAACCATTAGACCAAACCGGCTCCCAATATCCTGAGAAACAGCCACCGATAAATATAAAGTCTGAGAGCAAAAACCCTTCTACCTAACTGGAAATGTGCGATGGGAAATATAAGACTGAAACCAACAAAAAACTGTATTGTCAATGTCTAAGGAATTCAATGTTGTGATGAAGGGTGCAAATGCCACAAACAATCCAGCAGTGTCATGTGATAAGACCTCACCCCTTGACACCAGTCACTTGTCCACTGAAGCCTTCAATCATACTTCTTAAGTATTAAGTGTGGCTTCTGGCTATCATATGTTGCTCATCCTTGCTCAAGAATTACAGAAATTTTTGAATAAGTCCACTATGAACTCATCTACTCTTCCCAATTTCTTGAGATTTATAGAATGTAGGAGGTTAGGACAACATAATTGCTGTTATAACCTTGAACAGAAATGGCATAGCTATTACTTGATCATAATACATGAGAGTAGTATTATCTATCTCTCTTGAATTACCTTTGATAATACCCTCCATTTGGAAGGAAGTACTGATAGAATCTTTGGGTTCTCCAAAGCATCCAAGGGAGAGTAAAATATGTTGCTGAGATTGCTAAGAACTCTTGAGTCTAACTGCAGAAAGGTAATATGAATGGAGATAACTCCTGAGCAATGTTTCTACCAGCCAAACATATGTAGGATAAACAAGGTTACAGTTATCAGGAGGGTATTACCTGTCTATTGGAATGTGGAGAATCTTTGTTCTTCATGCTATCAAAACCAGACAATCTGGGACGCCGGCTCATTTGGAGGGCAACCAAGTCCTTCATGATAGAATTCAAAGCCTCCTGTTCATCTGAAACAAAAAAAGCAAGTGTTTCCAATGAGTGGCCAATTTTTGGAGGGAAAAGATTGCTCCCCCTTCCCCTCTTTGTTTTGTGTATTATTTATTACAATTATATATACTCTGACTTTAGAGTATAACATTCCTCCCAAAACAGCTGACAAGCAACATAAACAATATTATATTAACAAAAACCCTCTCAAAGGACATTTCTAATATTTACATGTCCAATGAGCTACAGTGACCCAATCTCTCCCCAGATTGGCTAAGACCATTTTTAACTTCTCTCCCTTCTACTGCTTGTATTGTATCTAGCTATTACTAAATTATACTGCTTCTTCCTTTTCAGTGCTATTAAGATCTGTCCTTTGTGGAGAAGATTTTATCTAGGTCTGGTATGGAAGCAAAGGCCCAGCACATATGCTTTCTAATATTAATACAACATCCAAAAATTTGGAATCTTACAATCTGTGAAGAACTTCACAACTTAGAGTGATAAGGAAAACATTACTAGGTACTCATAGAAGAATACTAAAAGTAGGCTTAAATTAGTAATCTCTCAGCCTTTGAATTAGCTTTGTACTGAAAGAGAATTAAGAAGGAAAAGAGAATCAATATGATTTTATATGGCCGAGGTTTAATTCACTGGTTACGCAATGTTAATAGCCTGAAATATTTTCTTCTTTAATTTTTTAAAAATATATATTTAGAATTAGATATACTTTAGGTACACATTTTTGTGTCTGAGTTGTGTGTAGTTTAGTTTTTGTTTTTTATGTTTTTTTCCATTTTCTAGAGTTTTTTTGTTTTCCTTTTTTTCTTCCCTGGGTACTTTTTGTATAGGGTTTTTTCTTCCCTCACTAAATAGCTATTTTATATAATAGGTTAGCTTTCTTTTTTTAAAGTATATAATATTTTATACAATGGTGACATAATTATATTGCCATTTAGAAGAACTACAACTTTACAAAATAACAACAACAACAACAATATATTAAACTTGTATCACTTGCCAAAGGCCTGAGTGAAGAGCTAGGTCTTCACAGGTCTTCTAAACAACAGCAGAGTAGCTCTTCAAGCAGGAGCCGTGAGTCCAGGAAAACCGCCAAATTGTGTACTAACCTTGAAGGGGAAAGTCTTATGCCATCCAATGTCAAAGATGGAATATCCCCAGATGTGGATGGCTCAAATACCCACATCGACTAATGTGTCTAGATAATGTTTCCTCCAGGGTTCTCCTCAGCTGCAGACCAACCACTGTCTCAACAACCTTCCCCAAAAAGGGAAGGATGGAGACTGGTGGGAAGTTGGGTCCAAGAACAGCTTCTTCAGGAGGCGGTGCAACACCACCTCTTTCAAAGCAGGAGATGCCATCCTCCCGTCGAGAGAGGTCGACACCACTGCCTGGACCCAATCGTAGGTCACCTCCCTGGCCGCTTTTATAATAAGGACAGATCCAGTAAACAGGTAGCTGAGCTGACAGTACAGAGAACCCTGTCCATTTCCTTGAGAATCTCAAGCTCAAACTCATGCCAGATCACTCCTCCAGACCATGCCCCAGGCACCTCAACCTGCCCTGCCCAGTCCACCTCAGACCAAATCTGAGCAATTTTATCTATCAGATAGTCTGAATAATCCTCACAGGGTCCCAAGAGAAGTTCCAAGGGGCCCTCCCTACCAATAGGGACTGGGCTACCCTAAACAGAACCACTGGATGGCTATCAGCAGATGCAATAAGGGCAGAGAAATATTGACGTTTTGCCACTCTTACTGCCACAAGGTAATCCCTAATACAGGTGTCTTTGCTTAATGACCACTTGTTCATTTGAACTTACAAGGGTGCTGAACGAGTGGTAATTATGACCAGTCCTCATACTTATGTTGGTCACAGTGTCCCTGCGATCATGTGATTGTGATCTGGGCATCTGGCTTGCAATTATGATGTTGCAGCATCCCGTGGTCTCCATTTCCAACCTTCTTTGCCAGCTTCCTACAAGGAAAGTCAATGGGGAAGCTGGCACGAGGTCACAAATGAAAACTATGTGATGTCCTCACTTAACGACCTGTGGTGATTCACTTAACAACCAGAAATGCCGGAATTTCCATTGCTAAGCAGTGTGGTCACATGACAACATGCTTTATGACCGCGTAGCTTGACAATGGAAATTCTGGTCCCAATTACTGTTGTTAAGTGAGGATTTCCTGTATGGGCTTTTACTTACGTTTAGTCAGACTCACTTTGAGTCTTCCTCCAGCAGTGTTCCAGGCATCTCTTCTAGTGCTTTATTTCCCAGAGCCCCTCAGTAAACAAGATGCACTCCGGAATTGGCGCACAGGAACAGGCCTCACAGGAGCGATACAATTCAAGGCCCCAGCCATCCACCCATTCCAGGCAGCACCTAGGGACTCAGCCAAACGACCAACCAGATCCTAAGGAAAAACCCCAAGCTCTCTCTTGGAACCTCACTGGGCCCATCAATTGACAGGGGTGGGACGGTTGAATGGGCCCTGTCTCTCTGCAGGGAGGGGTGACCCAAGTGAGTCGAAAGGCAGCCAGGCAGTGATCTGTCCATGGCAAGAGACTGATGTTAATGTCCTCCATTGCCAGATCACATCTCAACTGCCCCGAAGCAAAAAGCAATCTAATGTGTGGCCTCTGGTAAGTGTTTGGCTGTTGATGACTTGAGACAGCTCATGGTTGCCATGGAGGCCATGAGCTCCTAAGCCACCCCAGCTTCAACCTCACCACATGGCAAGTTGAAATCCCCAGGCACCAACAGCCTTGGGGACTCTACTGCCAACCCAGCAATGGAATCCAGCAGCTCAGGCATGGAGGAAGCAGCAGGGAGGGCAGTACACCAGCAGCATTCCCAACTGTTCCCTTAAGCCTAACTTCAACTAGAGCACTTCACAGCCAGTTATTTGCAGAGTGGAACCCCTGAAAGCCTGTAATGACTCACGGATGACAATAGCCACTCCTCCTCCCCTCCCCTGGGCTCTCAGCTGGTGGAGAACCTGAAAGCTGGATGGGGACATTTCCGAAGGCAGAACCCCCTTCTCTGGGCCCAACCCCCTTAGGCCAATGGTTTTAAAAGAAATATTAATTGCAATGTTTTCAATGTTTAATAAAATTATATTTAAAAAGTATTTGGAGTGCTATTTTATGTTTTGTAATGAATGAGTAATAAAAATTATTGCAAGGATACTTAGCTATGTATGTTTATTTGTACTGCTACTTTCTTTGACATTTGTTTCCACACATACGTTACATAACAAAATAATACATAAGCTGATTTTTTAAAAATACATTTAAGTTGTACATAAAGTGAATAATTTTACCATGGTATAGTATTGCTACCTCAATCACTTATGCTTCAGAGCTTGTTGTCTGCTTTTATTTATCAACACAGCCAGTTAGTGTATATTCAAACAATCTACAAGGGCCTTAGAAAGAGGCACTTGTGTATCCAGAAAGTTAAGAGAGATTCTATGGGAAGAATCCAATATTGTAAGATAAAAAAAATCATGCTAAAAAAACCTACTATCTTAGTGTGGAAAATGTCCACTCACAACTAGCAACAAGGAAACACCCACTGCTATTTCATTTAGGTTTTAATGCTCTTATGTAAACTGATGATACATACTACTTCTATCACCTAATCACAGCACACAGATCTAAATAAACAGACCACAACCTCTGGCTATGTTGGGTAGCCACAGAACCAGAGGTGGAAGCTGCACACACCCTTCAATTCAATGACAAATTAACCCATAAGTTAGTTAACAATGCCTGCTTCCACCCACACAAATTTAGGAACAGAGAAAGCAAGTCATTTCTTGCTTACAGGAATGTCAAATTTATTTATTTTAATTTATAATACTTACAATCTGCCCCAATCCCAAAAGAGTCTGGATGATATACCACATCAAACAGAAAGGAAAATTTTAAAATAGCTATAGTTGCAAGAAAAAGTATGTGAACCTTTTGGAATTTCATGGTGTTCTGCATTAATTTGTCATAAAATGTGATCTGACCGTCATCTAAGTCAAGAGTATTGACAAATATAATGTGCCTAAAATAATAACACAAAAAACAGTTCTGATCCTTCATGTCTTTATTGAGAACAACCATAAAAACCTCATAGTGCTAGTGGAAAAAGTATGTGAACCCTTGAGTTGACTTCAAAAAAGCTAACTGGAGTCAGGTGTTAGCATACCTGGAGTCTTGTTAAGAAAATGAGTTTGGAGGTATGGACTAGAGCTATGTTGACTGATAAAAACCAAACTTTTTGAGTTTGCTTTGCACAAGAAGAATACGCTTATGTGAGCCATGCCTCGCCAAAAAGAGCTTTCAGAGGATCTATGATCAAGAATTGTTGATTTACATAAAGCTGGAAAGGGTTACAAAGTGATTTCAAAGACCTTAGAAATTCACCAGTCTACAGTTAGGCAAACGATCTACAAATGGAGACACCTTGGGACTGGCTACTCTACCAAGAAGTGGGCGCTCAGTCAAAATGACCCCAAGAGCACAACAAAGACTCATCAATGAGGGAAAGAAACAACCCCGAGTGACAGCCAAAGATTTGAAAGCATAATTGGAACTGGCTAACATCTGTGTTCTGAGTCTACAGTATGTAAAACATTGAACAAGCAGGGTGTCTATGGCAGGTCACCACAAAGGAAGCCACTGCTTACTACAAAGAACATTGCTGCACGCCTGAAGTTTGTGAAAGAGCACATTGACACTCCACAGTGGTATTGGCAAAATGTTTTGTGGACTGATGAAACAAAGATTGAACTATTTGGAAAGAACACGCAGCACTACATCTGGCATAAAAAGGGCACTGCATATCATCATGAAAACATCATCCCAACTGTAAAGTATGGTGGAGGAAACATCATGATGTGGGCCTGCTTTGCTGCATCAGGGCCTGGCCAGCTTGCAGTCGTTGAGGGGAAGAGGAATTCCCAAGTGTATCAAAAAATTCTTCAGGATAATGTGAGAATGTCTGTACGTCAGCTGAAACTCTGTAGAAGTTGGGTGATGCAACAGGACAATGACTCAAAACACCGGAGCAAGTCCACAACAGAATGGCTTCAGAAAAACAAAATCCGCCTTTTGGAGTGGCCAAGTCAGAGTCCAGACCTCAGCCCAATAGAGATGTTATGGAATGACTTGAAGAGAGCCGTACACATGAGACGTCCAAAGAATATGACAAAGCTAAAGCAGTTCTGCCAGGAAGAATGGGCTAAAATCCCTCCTGAACGATGTGCAGGTCTGATCCACAGCTACAGGAAGTGCCTGGTTGAGGTTATTGCTGCCAAGGGAGGGTCAACCAGTTATTGATTCCAAGGGTTCACTTACTTTTTCCACTAGCATTTTGAATGTTGAATGAGTGTGTTCAATAAAGACATGAAGGATCAGAATTGTTTTTGTGTTATTATTTTAGGCACATTATATTTGTCAATACTCTTGACTTAGATGACGGTCAGATCACATTTTATGACAAATTAATGCAGAACACCATGAAATTCCAAAAGGTTCACATACTTTTTCTTGCAACTGTATATTCAAATCAGCATTAAAAAAAGAGAAAAAAACAAGGATAAAATCCATAATAGGTGCCTATAATCAGTCAGCTGAGGCCAAAGGCACACTGAAATAACTTGTTTAGAGAATGTTTCATAAGGTGGGGCTATTAAAGAGAAGTTCTGCCATCTTACCCACATTTCATGAACCTCATGAGGAGAAACTTTCATCAGATCTCTTTTAATGACATGCAGGCTCAATTATTGCAAGACATTGCCTGAAGTATCTTGGTGCTACATCAATCAGGCCCAATAGCCACCAGCAACCAATGAGCATTTTGCAAAAGCAGCTTCCAGATCCATTTCCAACTGAGTGGTGATCAAACCATGAGTTCAAGAACTGAGGGCATCCTGGCCAGGCAAGCTTCAACTGGTGCATCAACCAAAGCTGTACAAAGGCTCAATTAACCACAACTTCCACCTACTGTTTAAACAGAAGTCACAAGTCCCAAATTACCAGGTTTGTGAGGTGGAGGGAGCACGACCCCATCCAAAGTAACTACTGGGGCTGGTGCTATTAGAATGCCCAGATATTTACTGACCACTAGCAATTCTGTCTTGGCAGAACTAAATCTGAGCTTGTATTACCGAATCCAGATCCTTACAACCTCCAGACACCAGTTCAAGGTTTCCATTTCCAATATTTTGAACTTGTTGATCCCCATTACATTTTTATAGAAAAAGAATGAGTAAATCATTGTGCTGTTAGAAATATAATTAAAATCATTATATATAATGTATTTTTGATGTCTTAAAGTTATGTTCTGAAAGAAGTAAATATATTTAATTTTGAGACAATTTAATATTTTTGGATCTCCATATTCTTTTTAACTATATACCTATTACATGGAAGTTGACAACTGGACATCACTGTGCCCTTATTACTAAGAGACTAGTTCAACATTGGAAAGATAAGTAAAGATTAGGTAAAAGACATTATATTGCCTGCAATTTATGAACAAGTTATAGATATAGATATGTTGACAATTGCAAAGAAATGTGGTCCTCCTTTATTGAAATGTTGTGTAAAATTTTATATACATAATTATGACAAACATTTACACATATAATTGTTGTTCTTTATTGCTTTTTTTCTTTCACCACTGTTTTCTTTTTCTTTTTCTTTTTTGTTTTGTTTATTTAAATAAAGGCAAAAAAGAGAGACTTCCATGGCACCACTCGTTTGGTCCAGAGTGGTGATGTGTATTTGAACATCATCAGCCTATTGGCAATACCTCATCCCAGACAGATCACTGTTCCCAGTGGTTTCATGTAGATGTTGAACAACATGGGGGAAAGCCTTGCAGGACCCTACACCGGAACTCCCATGGACACAAGCACGTCTCTCCCAGGATCACTGACTGGAACTGCCTGCCCAGGTAGGAGTGGAACCATAATTAAACAGTGTCCTTGACATCTAATCCTTGTCTGGGAAAGATACCATGATAGATGGTATCAAACATCACCAAGAAGTCCAAAAAACCCAAGAGCTTTGTTGTTAACCACTTAGAATCATGATTTTGAGGTGGGCAGCCACATAAATTGAATGAATGAATGAATGAATGAATGGGTGGATGGGATATTAGATATATGCAAAAGTTCATTTATCAAGTGCAAAAAGTGAAAGTTAAGATCAAATATTTTCTCTAAATCCAGAGAAACTGGCATATATAGCCTACTGAAAAATGTAAAAGAGTTGTAACTAACTAATATTTGGTTAATTTAAATGGAAAATTTACTTTTCATGTATCTTTTGACTGTGGACTTTGAATTTTGTGAAGTGGAACCTTTTAAAAATGTATTGTGAGAAACAGAGAACACAAGGCAATATGAAATATTTTTTAAGGGGATATGACGATAATTGTAGGAAAATATTTTCTAGCTGGCATTGTATTAAACAGCTATGAATATAAATGCAATTTCATGCTTTTAGAAAGTGCTGATGTTGATGATAGTTGAAAAGCTGCTCTGGCTGACTTCTGATTCACATAAAACTGAAATTAACATCTGCATAATAAAATATATCAAGCATGGGGATGGCTAGCCCCATAGAGGCCTCGTCCTTCAGCCTCAGGTTTTCAACCCCTTGGTCTCTCCTCCTTCTTTTTAGTTATGTTAATTTAATTTAAGGTTTTATGTGTTCATATATTTTATGTTCTAATGTTTATTGTGAATCGCCCAGAGTTCCCCCATTGGGGGGAGATGGGCGGTTGAAAAATTCAATAAACAAATAAAGAAAGAAAGAAAGAAAGAAAGAAAGAAAGAAAAATATACCTTTGAAAAAATATTTCCTTATGCAGGTCAATTGGAAGATATATTGAATATGACTCATGAAATATCATGATCTAATTCAGCTTCTAGAGTAAATCTTTATGACTTTGGAAAGTTAATGAAGAAATGACTACAAATTAAGGCTTGGCAACCACTGAACAATGCAGAGAGGCAGCTTTTTTGTAAAGTGTTCAGTAGATCTAGGGAAATATTTCTGCTTTCTGCTGGAATGTTGTTGTCCAGGAAATGCTTTTCATGTTTTAAAAGCCACACTCATTTTATATCATTGAGGAAAAAGGAATTAGTACTTACAAGAAGATACTATGTGATTATTACTATACTATTGTATAGTATCTAGTTATTATTCTGGTTAACATTTACAAACCAGCTATTTATTTATTTGATTGATTGATTGATTTCTATAGCTGCCCATTTCAACAAGTGACTCTTGGCAGCAAGAGATATTATTTGTTTTATAAAAGTGCTAACCAGATTTAACAAATGCTACTTGTAGAAATGGATGAAGAGAAAGTATGAAGCCAATATGTTAGTACAAGAAAAAAAATGAACAAATTCATTTATTCTTCTTAGAAATAAAATCTAGATTTATTTAAATGCACCTGAGAAATTATTGTAATTTAACACATTTTTATCATTAGAATTGTAAAAGACTGAATTGTTCATGAACAATTCAATACATATTTACTTAGATTGCTCCCATTTTATTCATAAGGCTCAATCCCAGATTATAGTTATATAGCCTTCTCCTCTTTACATAGTGGAACAATAACTGCTTTCATCAAAAATTTGAAACTGGAAACATTATAGAGAACTGGATTAGTAAGTAAGTTTATTGTCGTAACCACAGGTCATAATATATACTGTAACATACCATAAAGCACAATAAAATAACTTGTAGGATAGTAAGACTATAAAATGAAATAATGAAAAGAATATTAGATATAAGTAGGTTAAAACAAGATAAAGCCAAAGCTTTATGAACTTAAGTACTGTATTTCTTTCTAAGTTTAAATGATAGCAGAGCAAAAGTAGCAACCTGGTTGCTAACAGTTGGAAACACATCTGCAAGATGATTAAATTTTTTGAGGTCTGAGCCCCTGAGTTCACATACCATCAATAATTTGGCCCTGATCTCATTGAAAATGGGGCAGCGGAGGACATAATGAATAATGTCTTTCACTTGACCAACATCACAAGGACAGAGACATTGTCTGACAGGGACCTTGCAAAATCTCCCTTCAAGACATGCTGAGGGCATGATTTGCAGGTGAAGGGATGTAAAAGCCCTTCTCAGTGAGGTGCTGGTAATATTAACCAGGCACTGGAGAGGCTTCTGTGTTTTTATAGTGATGGTACCAAGATGAACATTAGGAAGACGGCACTGCAGTGGCATCTTTATTAGTGTCCCTTTCAAAAATCTGATCTTTAATATTTCTTCTGTTCCAAGAGCTAAATTCTCCCAAAAGTGGTAGGGAATACATTTGTAGGATGGGTGACAAAAATTTGATCCATTGATTCCCAACTGTGTAATGGAGAAAACAGAGTTTGGCAAGGTGGGATTCTTGAAGGCTTTCTAGTTCCTTATAGTGCCCCAACAATGCAAGATGTATCCTAACAGTGACCCTACCTCCATCCTTAAATAAGCAGTGGAAGTGCCCTGGGGGAAGCCAAAGATCTTCCCTATGAAGTAGTTTGGGGTTCCGTCCTTTAGGAAAATGCAAAGAATCAACCCACATTATTTGCTACCTGGGCTACCTGGATGTAATCACTGTCTATCCAGTCCCATTGCTGTATAGTTCCTTTCATATCAGCTGAGATCAAAATTGATAACCTACCACTTGCTCTTCCATATAAACCCAATTTAGTGGCAGGAATGGTATATGAGCAGAATCCTGGCAGGGAAGAAGAGATACCATGTCTCCTGTAATAAAATGATGTCAAATTCTGACAAGTACTGTTCAAAACAGATATCTACCAATTTATTGTGCCACCCAGCAATACAGGTAGTCCCCGGGTTAAGAATGCCCAGGTTATAGACAGCATTAAGAATGGAGCCTATTGTAGCAAAATTTGAGTTAAATACACAATGATTCAAGTTAAATATGCAATGGTTCGAGTTAATTACACAATACTACTTATACAGTATTATACAATAATACTGTTCTGGCTTACATACAAATTCGACTTTAGGACAGATTTTGGGAATGGAACTCGTTCTTAAACTGGGGACCACCTGTATTCCAAGGAATGGCTTTTGTGTAAGCCATAGCCTTAGGAATGAGTCAATTAGCGGCATTCAAAACATTATGTTCTTGCTTAAGTGCAAGAAGACATATTGATGATGTTATATTCTCATCAGAATGAGAATCATTGGCATACCGCAACTTTGTACTAGTATCAATTAATTTGCTATCTCTGAACCTGGCTGGACTTGTAAGCTGGAGACCTTGGTTAGTGTATATGCTTGATGCAGCAACTTCCTTTTGTCCTCTTTTCTGATCTAAGCCCTCAAATAGAATAGAATGGAGCAGGCTGTCATTATCTGAAGCTAATCAAGATGGAATCAGTTTGTGCTGTTTCAGAGTAGAAGGACATGTGGACTTGCTGGAGTGCAAGTTGTTTTCCTTCTTTGGTGGAGTTGTTTGATTGCAAACAACTTGCAACAAATTCAGAGTTTGCAATGATTTTCTGCAGAGTTGCTGTCAGATGAGAGGTCCAAAGATATCAGTCAATTAAAGGTTTTGTTGCTACTTGGGTAAACAGCAGCGTTTGTTTCAATTCATCCAGTCTCAATATTTCTTCTTGTATGCAATTTGGTAAGGCTTCAAAAGATTAATTTAAATTAATTCAAAATTAATCCTATTTCTAGAACTTCATCATCAGTGCCTATTTTTTCTTGCATCATCTCAATATGATTATTTGAGCAGTGTCTTGTCAGGGATGCCAAAGGTGTTGGGTTGCTCTGGTTTTTATCATTTGGCATGCTGCCCATAGCACAAGGCAGGAGAGTCTCTGAGGTGTTAAACCAAGGGCAGTCCTTTTTCCATCTTGGGCAGTCCTTTTTCCATCTTGGAAAATGTGCAGTGGGTATATTTGAAAAGCAGCAAGAAAAGGTTTCATTTTAAGTAGCATGTAGGGGATGGTGGAATGATTAAAAAACAGTAAAATCTGTTTGTGTCCTGTCATGCTAGGAAGCCATTCGACAGCACTTAGACTGATCATATGACACTGGCATTGAAGAGAAGAGCTAAGTGATAGAATGAAGGTTCTTCTGGGAGACCAGTGTTCAATGTTAGTTCTACTGAGTGCAACCCTAAGCAATTTGATTTGTTTGAAGTGTATGGTTGTACTTGTTTGGGTTTATCTGTTTGGTGTAAAGTGAGGCTGTAAGCTCTGCCTATATTTGGTTGTCATTTCAAATTTTAATTTGTTCTCCTGAGAACTTTGTTTCCTTAGCCTATCCATAAAAAGATTGGAGTTAGTGCCAAAGTTTTGAATTACTGTAAAAGCTGCTAGCTTATCTGCATAACTTTGTATGAAAGTTTCAAAAGCTGTTTTTAAAGAATCGCCTTTGTATTTATAGAGGTTAAATATTCAAAAATTTAAATTACAGTTTGTGCAGTTAATAGACATTGTCTAGCAGCAAAAGCTGTTGTGAATTCTTTTGGTGATTGCTTAACTTGTTTTCCCCCATCAGAGATGCATTAACAGTGGGGGAGGCTAATAAAGGCAGGGATTCAATCAGATGGTTTGATTCCTCATGCAAAGTAGAGGAGAGCTCTAATAGCAGTTGTTTTACAATTTCTGTTTCCAAATCCTAGTTCAATATATCATAACTGTTAGAGGTAGGGAATGGAGTGGAAAGGATTTATTTTGTTATTATTTTTACTCTCTGTTTTCTTGTCTATCATGTAGCCATCAATTTTTGGCTGCTTTGTTGGTTTAGGTAGAATCTGTAAGCCTGGATCTGTCCTGTCGCATTTCTTGTTCTTCCCCACTGCTTTGGTGTTGATGTATCATATCTGAAAGCTTAATGATATTTTAGGGACTTGGTGTTTAGATTTAGAATCTCTCTCATAGAGAATGTGTTTATTAAATGAAACAAGATAAAAAACTAAGATGTGTAAATAGGCTATTTGTAAAAACAGATAAAACAAATAAAAAAGCTGCTGCTCCACCACCATCCAGAACTGGACTCTGCTGCAGAATATGATAGGAAGGATTATTTGAGAGTTGGAGACAAATAAGTCAACAAGCAGTTTGCATGCTGAATCAAAAAGCAGAGATAGTTTTGATTAATGAAGATTAGCTATGGATGACTATAACAAATTATGGATTCCATTTATTGAAATATTTATTGTACAATTTTATATATGTATTTATGTGAATATATGACCTGTATGTTCTTGTTTGTCTTTTTAGCTTTCTTTTTTTCTTCTTTTATCATTTTGTGTATTCTTTTTCTTTGCTTTTTGTATTTCTTTGCTTTATTAACTTTATTTAGTAAAGAAAAAAGAAAAAAAACCCTAGATAGCAAATAGGGAACAAATCCTATAAACCTCTCTTATATTGACTTGTTGCTGTGAAAACAAAACCTGATGAAAAAAAAATATGGGCAGTTTAAAAAAAAAAGCAGAGTGAGTCATATAGGAATCATAGGTGGTGAGGTGCTCCTGATCAGCACAGCCAGATCACTTTACGCTCTCTTTTCCTCAAGATATTTAAGAGAAAAAAAGAGTGAGTATTGATGCTCCTAAATTGAGAGCCACTGTGTTGTAGTGGTTCACATGTTAGAATAAGAGCAGGAGGACACAGGTTGAAGTCCACCCTCAGCCATGGAAGCTCACTGGGTGATTTTGGGCCAGACACTCTCTCAGCCCAAATTATCACACAAAGTTATCGTTAAAAAGAGGGAAATCAGACATATCCAAAAGCAGATAGTACTTTTGGAGTAGAAGGGAAGATCCTGCTACTTTTTATTTGTAATAGTGAGAGCAACATCGGTTAGATAGTTTCAAAGTGTCAACTAGGTTTACTTGTAGGAAGGGATACCAACTGCAACTGCAATGAGCCTCAATAAAAACACAAAACCACTAGACACATACATGTATGCCAGAGCTCCTCTGCTAATGTCCTGATCCCAATGCCTGGCATATAAACACCTTCCTATATTTATATTTTCTGCTATTACAAACATAAACTGCACTTTTATCAGCAGAATTCTCATGGCTATAGTAAAAGGCCAGATTGAAAGACACACATCTGACAGTGTAAATATAAATCAATTAAGTAATCCTACCCAAATTTCAAGAAACTACTTCTATAAAACTATGTTTAGAATTGCAGGGTAAATCTTAAATTACAGTTGGTTCTCGTTTAACAACCAATCATTCAGTGACTGTTCAAACTTATGATGACACTGAACATGTGGTGCTTAGGACTGATCGTCATATTTACAATGCTCACAACATCCCTGCAGTCATGTGACTGCTTCTTTGCCGGCTTCCTACAAGCAAAGTCAATGGGAAAACTGTAGGTGCCAGAATTTCTGTCACTAAGTGGCGCGGTCACATGACATCATGCTTTACAACCGTGTTGCTTAGCAATGGAAATTCTAGTCCCAATGTTAAGTGAGGATTACCTGTATAAGGGAAAATTGTTGGAGTAACTGTGAGAAGTCACAGCATAATTATAAGGATATTATATAGATTATAAAGGCAATAAACAGTGAAGTATCAATAGTTAATCCTATTTGTTAATCTTTGTTTAAAACAGTTTGTTTTATTATTTTTGTAACGTTTGTTTCTTGTACTGTTACGTATGACTCAGAGTCCTGAGAACTGAGGAAAGATACAAACTCTATTAAATAAATGAATACAATAGTCAACACTCTTTTAATATTATTAGGTTAAACAAACTAACTGAGAATGTGACAGACAACTAAGTGCTTTATTAAAAAAAGTATAACCAAGTGATAGTCATCAAAATATGCGCCATTGTCTTGGTTGTTACAATACCAAGCACTGGAGAGGACAGAAGCAAAGCATTGTCATGTACTGTAAGTGGGCTGCAACTAAAATAATAATCATTCAAGGAGCAAGGCAATAAGAATGGAAAAGGCAAAAGATTTACACAATCTGAAGAGAACCCAGAGTGTCATATAACCAATACTCTGATGTGAGTTGCAGCAGTTCTTTTTTTAATGTTATATTTAACTTTGGATGAAAAAGCCAAATAATTTTATGCTTGTAATATTAATTTCCTAAATTGTAATTAATATTGATAGAATTCTTTCTTTTCTCTATTTTCAATACTTTAAACTATCTAAATAATAGAATGTTAATAATTTCTAATCATATCATTCAGTATAAACATCACTGTATTGAAACAATACAATGTATCAAGATTTATAACAATATAAGAATGGAAGATTTCCTGATTTGGGAAACTAAGAATGCCTCTCAGAAACATATTTATCAGCCTTAAAATAGAAGTTATGAAAACAAGGAAAAGTTAGAGATTTTCCCCAACACCCAACCCAAACTTGCAATTTTAATGCAAAATCTGAATATGATTTTTCACTAACACTTAGTAAATCAAACTAACATCATTTTGGGTATGGATTTTCTTCAGAAACTTGGTAGTATTTGAAATAATAAATGAATTATCATTTAATTAAAACAAATGATAAGTAAAGCAGCAATATAATAAACAATTAAAATATCACTTAAAGGAAATATAATAAAATAATACTTAATTGTGGAATTGTGCAATCCATAGTAACTAAGTCATACACCCTTGTTGTGCCTTGGTCCTCCAAACCTAAATGGCTGCAACTGAAATTGATTAGCCAGTGGCACATATTTCAGGGTAACCTAAAAGGAGCTTAACTGACAAAGTATCAAATCATATCACTGAGAGCAATCAAGTTAATTAAGAATTTATGAAAACTGAGCAACAGGATGAGGTGACAAAGGCAGTATATTCTCTTCCCCCGAGCAAGTTGCAAACAAGGTTCTCAATTCTTAAAAACAACAACAACAACAAAGCAGCTTTGAAGACAAAATCAGCTGTGAAGCCAGAAAGCCATAAGGCCACATTCCTGTGCATGCAAGTGTACAGCTATCTGTTCATGGGGCATAAGTCCTGCATGTTTCTTCTGTGCAGATTAACACCTGACTTTCAGTTTGCTCTCTCTGAGGTCAGCTCAGGTGGCTACCTTGATGAACTCTGATGACTTATGCAGATGACATTGCATCTTTTGCTATC
Organism: Liasis olivaceus; assembly: GCA_030867105.1. Lineage (NCBI taxonomy): Eukaryota > Metazoa > Chordata > Lepidosauria > Squamata > Pythonidae > Liasis > Liasis olivaceus. The sequence continues at coordinate 68,291,107 of CM061351.1, forward strand.
ACAGCAAACAACGATCTTCAGACAACAGCAAATCATTGTGAAAAATCAGAAAACAAATCCTCAAATGATTACTTCCTTCAAAAATGACCTACCATCCTCTTAACATGGGGTAGAACTCCAGGGATATGAAGCTATTATAAATGGATAACTAGGAACATAACAAAGATAGGATGTGATGAGCACCTTGACTATATACAGATTTGTGTATCCAGTATTAAACACTTCAGAAATCATATATATATATATATATATATACACATACACACGCAGACTAGTAAACAGACAGAACAAACCATGGCTGATTATCTTGTTTGGAGAGAAATAAACTAGAGTTCCCATTTTACATACAGCAATGAAGAAACTACAGGTGGAATATCTCAGTGTATTAGCCGCACTCATCAGCAGCTAACATTTGCAATTAAGGTACATGTGTAGCATTTTTTGAAAGGACTGCATATTTAAAAATGATATTACAGGCCGACTAACTTTACCGTCTGTGGCAAGTATATTATTCACATTTATTTACAGCATTTTTATACCATTTTTATTTTTTATTTATTTAATAAATTTATTAAAATTTATATGCCATCCCAGTCAAGTGACTCTGATCAGTTATCAAAGAATCTGAAACATCTGAAAGTCAGAAGCAAGGGAGCCCTCCAGCAGCAATATATTCTACAGTGTAGAAGCCTCAACTGACAGGGCCTGCCTTTTATCCCATGCACCCTGCGCTTCACATGGGGCGGAATCTTAAGCATTCTTCCCTCTCCAGATGGTCTAACAAGATGAGCAGAATCAGTTTAGACAAAATAGTCCCTAACATGGAAAACATGATTAAAGACAGAAAGATCACACCACAGAAGAAAAGTCTTGCTGAAGAAAAGTAAGCACACTTTCCACAAAAAAGTCCCAACTTATTAAACTTCTCTTTGAGTATGTCAACTACTATGAGGAAAAAAGCGATCTGGCAGACACTATTGCAATGTGACTTATAAAAACCTTTGACAAAATCCTTCATCAAAGGTTCCTAAGTAAATTCAGTATGAGTTAATAACTGATTAAATGAAAGAATACATGGAACATTTTATTTTGAGCCTAGAACAAATAGTCCCATTACAATATTTCTCAGAATAGTCAGAGTTGGCTATGCTTCCACAGGACAAAACTGAAAATGTTTAAAGTGCTCTGGCCATAAAAAACAATGGGAATTATGCTAAATCTCTTGGTCTCTTGTTTTTATTCCAAGGCCACAAATGTAGATAGAATAATGCTACATGTTTACCACTACTTGCCATCTAATTTATAGAAAAAATGACTGGGAAGATTTTTAAAAAATCCCTACCTGCTGCAAAAGAAGATGCACATATGTAACTCAATCATATGGGCTCTATATTTTCCATAGCAAATAATTTTAAAACCAAGAGTAACTTACATACTAGGTAGGCAAGCAGGCAGGTAGTTGGAAGCAGTGCTCTGTTTGCCCAGAAAAAGCAGCAGAGTCCACAATGGGTCTTCAGCCCTGAGCCATATGCTTATTAAACACTACTTTGCTCCAATGCTTTGTGCCCTCACCCACATCACCTCATCCAATCTAAGCAAAAACAGCAGGGACACTATGAGTTTGTGCTACTGAAATGGCTAGGCTGAAAAAAAAAATAAAGCAATCACAAGCCGTGATACTAACAAACCATGAAGAATTCCACAATTATTTCTCTAAAGTGGATTAATAAGATTAAGTGATGCAAACTGGAACAAAATTCACTACATCTTCACAAATGGAATGTGTATTGGCACTGATTATGAAGTAAATGGATTCACAGCAGCTAGCTTTAAGAAAATATTAATTCAATACTAAAAAGACAAACTGATTGTAAGAAGTGAACATTATATCATTTGTATACACATAAACGCTGTGGTTAGCTCTGAAATATGTATTCAGTTCTGGCTATTAGAGATCACTATGTAGGAAGATGAGGATTTAGAGAAGATGTAGAAAGGACAGCCAAAATCATTCTGGGTCTGAAATCGCTTCTGTATAAGCTAAATCACCCCCCTTTTTTTTTTAATTTAGAAAAGATAGCTGGTGTGGGGAGTAATATAAAATTAGCCAGGATGTGAAGAAAGTAGGACAAATCTATATCCCAGGTCTGCCACTGAAGATTCAAGAGTTTTGTGGTTTGCAACACCTTACAATACGTGTGGCTGATATACCAATTGTAATCCTTTATAGACAGAAACTGGGCATAACTAGCCATGCTGTACAACCTCCAGAGCATACACTGCAAAATCTGCATTGGTGCTGCCTTTGAAGATTCTCCAGACACTTCAGTTAAAGTCACAATGCAGCTGCAAATTGTTAACGAGCACTGAAAGGTGGGAGCATGTCTCAGCGTTCCTATTAACTTCTGAGGTATATCTGTGCACAATTCAAGATGCTGGTATTGATCTTTTAACTTCTTTGCTAGTTGGGACTACAGTATTGCAAGACATTGCTGCTGTATTAATTTGGAATTTCATATAGCAATTAAAGTATCACTCTCCATTGTAAGAATGATGCTAAATTACATGGATTTTAAGATTTATATATTTCTTTCCTGTAAGATGAAGAGAAAGGTTTAGCATCTGAAGGTCAAACACTTGTTGAACTAAACTGACAATCACTTCTTTAACCAGCAGTTTCTACACATAACCACATAGTTATCCTCTTAAATGTTTGTTTATTTATTTATATCGATGTATATTGCTGCCCATCTCATCAATGGGCCTCTGCACAGCTAACAGGAAATAAAATACAAGGTAAGTACAATGTACATTAAAAAAAAAACACTGTTCACAGCTGACTAACACCAAGTAGCTCCCAAACACACCATTCACCAATAGCGTGGACTCAATTACTCTCTGGGCCTCTATGCCTGTGAAAACAGCCAGGTTTTCAAGGTGAGCAGAGTCAGGACCATCAGGCAGTATGATGTTCCAGAGGGAAGGGGTGGCTATAAAAAGGCATGCTTCCTGGGTCCTGCTAGGTGACAATCTCTAATACTGTACATGAGATGCGGAGCATGCCCCTTCTGCCCTACCTAATGGGACAGATAGAAACAATGGGAGTAAGGTAGTCCCTCAAATACCCTCATAAGTGCTTTATAGGTAATAACCAGAACCTTGAATTACACCCAGAAGCAAACAGGAGCTGTGAGTCCAGGGTCCCCAAATTGCAAACCGGTTCTGTCTGGGATAGTGCAAATCCATCCAGAACTATGGATGGGAAATAACCAGATCCAGGAGGCCCAAACCCTTGCTAGGGTTGAGCTGAGCCTGTGTCTTGCTAGAGTTGTACTGAAGCCTGTTCATCCCCATCCAGACCCCTGCAGCCTCCAGACATTGAGACAAAACTTCCATAGCATCACTTGGCTGGCCAGGGGTGAAGATATACAGTTGACTGTCAACAGCATATTGACACTTCACCCTAGTCATCATGTGACTTCACCCAGCAGCTTCATGTAGATGTTAAACAGGAGTGGGGAGAGAGTTAAGCTCTGAGGCACCCCACATAATGACTGTGGGGCAGACCTCTCCTCTGCAATCAACTCTGACTGGAACTGACCATGGAGGAAGGAGGAGAATAAGTATAATACTGTGCCCCCAACTTCTGGAGCCAATCCAAAAGGATACCATGGTCAATACTATCGAAAGCCACTGATAGATCAAGGACAGCAAGGATGGACACAGTACCCCCCTCCTGTTCCCTCATCCACAAGTGTAACCAATGCCATTTCAGTCCTATACTGCAGCCTGAAAGCTGAATGAAAGGGGTCCAGATAATCCACCATCTAGGGCCCTCTGAACCTGCAAGGCAACCATCTTCTCAACAACCTTCCCTAAAGAGGGGAGGTTGGAGACAGGGTGAAAGTTGTCTAAAATGGTCAGATCTAAGGATGGCTCCTTGAGGAGGGGATGGACCACCACCCTCTCTCCCAAGGAGGTATTCATCACCACTCAAACCCAAACATGTCATCCCTCGGGCAAAGAGGGAGATAAATCCAACACTGAAGTAGCAGTGTTCATATTCAAACATCACCATACTATATAAAAAGATAAAAACTTTAGTTCCACTTGACTTCTTATGACTACATGCCTTTGTCCATCTAATTTTCTTGGCAATAATATGGAAGTTGTTCACCAATGTCTTCTTCCAGGACATTTTTTTCAACTTCCCAATCTAGCCTACAGCATGGGTCTCCTTGGTGATCTCCCTTCCAAGCATTAAACATCTGACCTTACTTTGGCAATGTCAGTTAGGTGCAGCTATAAATATCATAAGCCAGATGAGAATGCTGTTATTCCTGCTGTGTCACCAACCCCCTAAAGATGGACAGAATTTTGCATATAAGACAGACGTTCCTATAAGAAATTTTCAGTTTTCATTTAAGCTAACACTGCAGATACAATTCTGCCTTCAATATCCTTTAAAATACATTTTCTGAGCGCTGATATAAACAGTTTTCCAGTGATTATATCACTTCACATAAATGTTTAAACAAGATCCACAGATGTCAGTGTATTTATTAGCCAGTAATGGAAGGTAAGAGCTGTCCCCCTTACAGAGTCCATTAGCAATTTAGGAAGGCTTACCCTACCCCCACTCCAAAAAACAAAAGCATCTAAGCAATGCATACCAACCCCAAAGCTCAGATCAGTTCAGATTTCTCATGTATTTATACTACAGGTATTTAAATACAGACAAGCCATGTTAAACTACATTATACTAACTGGTAAGGAAATTTGTATGCTAAGTATCCCATTGTATCTATTAGGGAACAAAATATACCTCTAGTTACAATGTTCAAAAAGGAACACTGAAATAAAATGAATTATAGTTTTTAGTGCAAGTTTCCAATCTATGTCTGGGTACCACTGGGGGTCAGTGAAAGTACTACAGATGGAATGGGCTTAAAAATAAGAGACAGCCAAAATATCAGGAGACTACCAAATCTTGTAAGATTTTCATTGTACTCCCCAAAATCTGGCAAGATTTTAGATCAACATATCAATATCTCATGAAATGTGATTACCTTATGAGATTTCATCCAATTTATTTCTATTTAATTTGGGGAATTTGTAAATGCTATCATGAGTGGGCCATGAGTGCCTTAGCAACTACTGATAATGTCTGACTTTATGTGATTACTGCACATGTCAGTAATAAAACAGGTCCACATAAAGGAAAAGTTACAAACTGATTTTTTTACCACAGAATATGTGAAAACAAACACAACTGCTCTTTTGCACACTGATGCATCCATATCCACAGTGCACATCTACAGAGTGGAACAGAGCAGAAGACAGCCTACAATATACCAGTAGATCTCTGGGTTATTTCAATATTCTCAACTTTTTAATAACAACAGTAGAAAGGGGGAAAATACTTCACCAAAATTAGACTTCAGAAGAGAGAGACCTGGCATGTATTTTGGGGTGAAAGGATTATGAACTTGATTCTATTCTGATTCTGAGAACAACTCCCTAGGTTAAAGGCACCATACAGTATTTAATGCTGATTACATAATTTTGCACCTGTTTCTTGTTAATGGGTTTTGGGATGCTAGCACAAACTCCCATCTGCCCACTGCAGCTTTCCAAAGATTTTCTAAGACAAATATTTAAGCCTATAAGACAGCCTTGACTGAATATACTGAAACTTAAGCAAAATATTCAGCAAAACCCCACAAACCTTCCATCCACGCACAACTCAAATTGTAAGCAAAAACTGGAGACTGACTGAGAAATCATTAGTATGCAGCAGCGATCTGTGATCCTCCCGAGGTTTACCACTGCTTCAGGCGGAGCTAACCCAAGGCATATCTATACATTCAGATCTCTCCCCAGCAGCATACCGCTTCCGTCACCGCTCCTATGCACGAAGCTGTTCCTATTATATTAACTTTCTCCCGCAGAGAAAAACGCGCGCCCGCACATCCAGCAACCGGGCCAAGCCGCCGCCGCAGCGTTTCCTTCTCTTTCGACGTCGACACTCAGCTCTTCGCGGGGCTGACCAGGCGCTCCGACTCTCCGCCAAGGCCGGAGCTGAGCTTCCCCATCCCGCTTACCCATTTTGGCGATGGGGGGGCGGCGGGTTGGGAGATGCGCACCCGTCACTCAGCCGTCCCCCCTTCTCCTCTCGCTCCGCTCCTCTTCCTTCCGCCCTCACAGCAGCCACCTCCGCCGCCGTCGCCGCCTCATACCAAAGCTTTGGCCCAGGTACCCGCTTCAGCCACCTCCTTCCTAAGGCCTGAAACAAGTGGCTCCTCCTCCACTCGCCTTCCGTCGATGTATCCTACTTCTTCCTTCAGCGACACAAATGCGCGGAAATTCTACACAAGCCTCTTGCGCTCACGCAGGCGCAGTTCCTCTGGTGGAAACTAAAGATTCCCTCAGCGGAAAAGCACGCGTGCGCACTCTCAAAAACAGGCGGTGCTTACTAAAATTCTCAGCTGCCAATTACTGTACGAGGAGCGGGTAGTGGGAGGGATCTTTCAGTTGATCGTGGTCTTCTGTGGATCGTAGTCTAGGCCTGTGGGCAACTGCGCCTAGAGGAGGATCTTGTCATTATAAACACTTAGAACAGTGCTTAAATGCAAACTCTCCATGGAGTAGAATTCTGATCCTGGTGGCTGCCATGTAGTTATGCTGGCAAAGGTTCGTTAGTACCTTGCGGGATTTTGTTCGACTCCCCAGTCTAGCTTACAGCTTTCGGGCTCCCTTATGGTCTTCTATTCAAGTCTGACCTGGATATCTTTTATGGACTATAACTTCGCAGATGGTTTTCAAAACTCTGGGTTTCTCTTAACCTAAGAGTTAAAATGTAAGATCTTGCCTGATTCGTGATAAAGACAGACTATTAATTATTTATTCTGATTGATGATTATCATAGTGGCTGCCTTGCTAGTTGCTGAATATTGATTTTAATAATGGTTTTCAAGTGCTAAATTGATACAAGATCACTTTTATAGCAGTATTAATCTAATGTTACCAAAGTTTTACTCAATTTTATATAGCTTGTAATTATTTTTCTATTTCTGTTTCTTCCTTCTCTCTTTTCTTGGCTGTGCTTTCAAATATCTGTTAAAATAAAATGAAATAAAAAATCCAAGCTGCAAAACTGAAAAAAAAAAAAAAAATAGCAAGCCCTCAACCTGAATAAACATTCCAGATTAGACAAGATTGGTAGATTCAGGACTGCATAATTGCACTGAAACTACATAAGGGACACACACTGCTTGGCAGAAGAGCACTTTAAGCAAAGCTACCCAGTCAACTTTCTCTCTAGTATCTACAGTTTACCATCCCTGGCAGGAAAAGCAATGTAGAATCTTCTATGACTTTACTAAGGCAGCACCTTAACCCACCTTAGCACTATTTATGTTTTTTTAGATTTCTACCCCACTTTTGCTCCCTTGGATATACAGATATTAGGAAAGTCCTCCCTTCCCAATCTGCACTTGTATTTATTCTTCAGAAGTAAGTCAGAAGTGTGCAGCGATCACTAAGACATCAGTTACATTGGAAACCTTTTTCTGCCTGCTTGTTGGGAATGGAGCTGTCCAGATGGTTGTAAGATGAATAAAGAAATCCAAAACCTACAGAAAAATCAATAAAATAGAAAATCATCAAAGGCAGGAGGAAGAGCATCATCCACAATAGCATACAAAAGGCTTGTTCTAATTATAGGTTGTGATGCAATACAATGGTGATAGGAATTTTGCAACTGCCTTAATAAACTAAGGGTCCATTAGAAGGTAGATATAACCCTCTTTATTAATTATATGGATGTGCAAAATTTGGCCCAGGCACATAACATTCTGGAAAGTTCTGGTCCCCTTTCAACTACACCAAACTTCTCAATCCATGCTGTTCTGAGGCTGCTTTCCTGAAATAAACCTTCTAAACTGGAAGTGTTAAAGGCTACCTTCTGGACCAAACAGACCTCTTTGAGGGTCAGACCAACCCTGGAACATTCCCAACTGCTTCTAGTTGAGTTACTTTCAGAAACTGTCAAACAAATGGACCAGGAGATTTGCTTGAGAGCATGGAATCCTAAAGAAAGGGCAAGCACAGGCTAGAGACTCTGTTTACTGACTTTCATATAGGTATTAATACATAGGTATTATATAGGTAATAGCTCAGTTATTATACTTCCTCCATAGTACCACTGAGGCTAAAGCAACCAAATGACCTACAACAGGGTTTTTCAAACTGTAGTTCCGCAGAACTTGATGGGATTCCATGAGAGATTAAGGGGAGGAAATCCCTTCACTCAATGCAGTCAGGGGCATCTACAGATGCAGTAAAAAAAAAAAAAAAAATGCCGCAGCCTCTACTTTGTAGAGCAGGGGTTCCAGGAGTTGTTTTTGTACCTGACAGGTTCCACAACTTGCAGATGTTTGAAAATCCCAGAGCCAGAGAAAGCTCTGCAACAACCTAAGCAATTAAGGTCACAGAACTTTTCCAGATTAAACAACTGTATGTTAATCCCCAACCCACAAAGGCTCCCTGATCTTTTGGGTACTTTAAGTCTTCAGCACCTTTTTAAAAATTTCATTTAGCCCTGCCGCATCACACTAATAAAAATTGTCTCGAAAAGCCATAGTGACATAAATTATTTTACAGCTGGATTTTCTGGTTGAGATGAAATAACCCATCATCCAATCTAAATTTTATTTCAAGTGGATTGCTACATCTCTTACTGCAGTCATACAAATTGAAACTGGGTTAGTCTCCATTGCAGGCAAGGACCCACATTTGTTAGGTTAATTATCAAATTCACTCTGAATCCTAACACGGGACTAGGTTGTCAGGAATATTTCTATTTTTAACGTAAAAGAAAAGCTTTACTCCAACTTTTATTTATACAGCTATATTCAATGTAAATTTGAGCATTTTGGCCTATTTCTAAACAGCTGTCTTTTAATGTATACTGTGGTCTATACTGCCTTTTTTTTTCCAGAACTGAATTTTCAGCAAATGAAATGACTCTGTATATTTTAATGTCTTTTTTTTCCATTTTATACCATCATGAATAATTTAGAAATGTTCCATTTTATTAAAACGTAAGAAAGGCAGAATTCACACAAGGAAGTAGGAATGGAACAAACCAAAATATGCAGAGGAAGCAAGATTAACAATTTAAAAATTCCAGCATTCTACTTCAAACCCTTTAAAAAACTTGTTAAAATTTTTACAGCATGTCAATACAATTCAGAAATTGGGTGTCCCAAATCAAGATAAAATCCATTTCATATATTTTTCCATAAAAATCAAAATATTGCAATGTTAACCATTGTCCGCCACATAAAGATAAGATTAATAACAACTTTGCCCAACGATATTGGCTTAGAAAATATATGCAACACCTGGGAGTAGGGGGAAAGGAACATAAATCAGTGCTATTGCTTATTGAAAGAACAAGGAGTTTGGAACTTTATACAGTCATGCTACAAATTTCACACCTTTAAGAAATCATCACACTGGGAGTACACAACATAAGATAACATCTTACAGTTCAGAATTGGTTAGTAAAAAAAAGTTCATATTAATCAATATCCTGTACACTAAGAACATTGTTCCTTTTAAAACAGGTACCACAAATCCATATTCATCACTTGACAATCCAACACTGTTTGCATGTTAGATCTGCATGTTTTGGCTCCTTTACTAGATATATTTTATGCCCATGGTCTATGCACCTTAGACCAGTACAGGTATGTATATATCAATTATATTTTCCCATAACTGTACTATACTCACATACTATGAGACAAATAATCAATAGGCTTGTCACAGTTGATCTCACTATATACATGACTGGTGGTTACATCTGAAAAGATCTTCTGATCACACCCCCCTCACGTTATTGTGGAAAAATGTTCTCTGACATGAAACTATGGCGTCTTCTCTGAAATCTAAATAAGCCATTCTTCTGAGAAGGAGGAGGAATCAATCACAAATACACTCATTTTAATGTATTAGAGAAGAGCTACCATACACATACAGGTGACACTATTGAAGCAGCTTGATATGGGAATAAGAGACAGCATATTAATATACCTATAGTAGAGATGCTTGCACATTTTGAAGTACTATAAATTTTATGTATCTGATCATTTTCATGTTTTCAGAAAAAGCACCATCCCATATAAACAACATAGATAATTCTCAGCATTTATAGTATGTGTATATCCTATGCTGCCTTATGGAAAGATTTTTGTTTGGTTTGTTTATTTATTTATTTATTTTTGCGTAATTGCATCACTGCTGAGATAAATGATATAAAAACTGCTATTGAAAGTTTAAAGCAAAACTTCTCAGGAAAATGCTCATCTATTAGAACAGTAAAAACCACCAGTTGTTGAAGTATTTCCTACATTTTACTAAAGAATGTAATGTTGCGAGGGAGGGCAATACATACACACAATTTAAAACTAGATGTACTTTTGTAATCAGATACTAGGTATGTACCCAAATACCCACAGTTTTATACACTGCTATTACTTTTGAAGACTCTTTAGTTGTAGAGAAGGGACAGCAACATGTAGATGATTATCTAATGTAGCATATCAAATTAAAGCTTCAATCCAAGGTATTTTTGCAAGAGCAAAATATATTCTGCAACAGCTCCTGCAAAGGACAAGTCCTTGCTTATAGGCAAAGAACAATTTTAACAACAATAGAACTTAGTTACACAGAAAGCCCTTGCAAACTCATAACTGATATCAAAGAAATTGCCTGGGAGCAGGGAGAGGAAAAGAATAAAATATTTAATAGAAGTTAGTTTTTATAGCTCTATAACTTTGAATAGCTTTTAGGCAACTATAACAAATTATTTCAGGTAGAGTGTTAATTGGCAGTCAGTGCCATTGTAATAAAAATGCTCAACACAAATGGCCATAATATATACATAACTTTAATTGAACATGTTAATAAAATCTGAGATCTGAAACACCAAGGATATCCCTGCATTTTTAAGTCATTGGCATGGAGTGGGAAGGAGAGGAGAGAGAAAAGGTGGGTAGAAGTTCATCATATATACTCATTAACTCCAGTTGTAAGTCTTCCTAGAAGAAGTTAATAAGAGCTAGTGACACTGTTTCAATGCAGCTTTGTTCTTAACTTTAGAAGACTGAAAGACTACCATCCTGCTTCATTATTTCCCATAACCTAGTTATTTTTACACTCTCAGGATTTCCAGACAGTTGTTGTAACAGATAGCTATCCAGTCCGGCTGAGTTGATGCCCACTGTACATTGTTAATTTCCCCTTCTGCTGTGTAAGCCAAGATTGGGTCCTCAATGGCACGAGGCATTTGTTGTATATCCCAAATGAGAGCTTGATGGTCATCCGCTGTCAAAGGTGAAATACAGATTTAGTTACGTTTTCTCTGCAGATAATTTATTCATCCAAAAAGAGGGGAAAAGTCTTGAGTAGTCATTGGTGACATTACTATCATATATGTGTATACTGACAATATCTGGCTAGTCCTGAAAGTATTTTTTGTTGGTGGGTAGAAATTTAAGTATTTCTCCCAGGTAAAATCATGTTAATTAAATTACATTGTAACATTTTATTTTTATTTTAGAACAGTAAAACATAAGCATCCTAAGTATGTATTGGTACATTGCATGTATCTTATTGTTGGTTTACACAGTATGCTGGTTTACAAGGCAGTCCCCGATTAGAGACACTAGCTTGCACAGAATAGCATGAACATGCTTGAGGTAAAATTGGGCTTTGGCTGCACCCCTGGCATTCTGGCCAAAATATGTCAAAACTGATCAGAATTTTCCTCACTGTTAGCAGGGAATGTTCCATGTTGCATAAGGCTGGTAAGCTAATCTACATCTACACTATAATGCATTATATGGAAGTTCTGATTGCCAAAGCCATCATGGGCAGTGAAGGTCAATATATATGGGCACATTTGATGATGATTATGGTATATGGAAGACTGCAAACTAGAATATAAATGAATAAATGGCAAAGAGCATGAGTTAATTAATGAAGTGAAAGAAAGAAAAATATGTTGTATGTCTATGAAACTTAGCAAAAGGGGAATGATGTAAGAGATCTGAAAGAAGGAGAGTTGATGAATACAAGCAGGGAAGTGAAACTATAGACTTAATTATGAATGAAAGGACTATGATGTATGTCAAAAAGTACTAACTAATGTCATCTATGTTGTTGTGGGAGTGTATAAAGTAGGAATCCATTGGTTGGTGATAGTTCCATGCTATGCTCTACTGAACACTGATAATGGAACACCAAGGAGGAGATTTGGGAAAAACTGCAACACTCTGAATAAATGTTATCCAAGGGGGAAATTATTCTGTTAGGTGATATAAAATGAACAAGCAGGAATGAGACAAAAGAGTACTGAAAAAGTAAATGGACAATTCAGAGACCTATGATTAATGAGAACAGGGTCTGGTGAGTATCTGCTTAGGAAAAGCTCTGTTGGTTCAAATATATAGTTTAAAGTATAAATCTTCTCACATGTACATATGAAAAAGTAATGAATCAGAAAGCATGATTAATTTGATTATGATGGACTGAGAGTATTATTGAAAGAAATAAGGATGACAAGTTCTGAATATGGAACAGATCATTAATGTCAAGGGTGGATCTTGGAAAGAAATAGATATCACAGAAATAATAAATAAAAACTAGAATGAAAACAGAATGACTGCAGGAAAAGAAAAATTATGAATTCTGCATGAGCAATTATTAGAAAACAGATTAATCTGCTACCAGAAAGAATAAAAAGTGAATGTAAGGAAAGAGGATATGGAAGTTGCTTCTGGCAAAATGAGAATTATTATTTTATAGTGTGCCACAACAGTGTGTGGAGTTATGCTAATGGAAAGTATGATGCTTGGTGAAATGATACAATGAAAAAAATCTGTCGATTAAAAACATTCACTTACTAGAATGACCGCTGCAAAAAATAAGGATGGAAGAAAGATACTGTATAACATATATATAGAGAGAGGGAGGGAGGGAAGGAGGGAGGGAGATTGTTGTAAAGATTGTAGTCAAAGGGAGCAAGAAACAGCAAGAAAAATGCAGAGTGATTTTGATAAAAATAAAAAAATGTTTTGGATATCGATGAAAAAGACTAAACAAGAAGCCTAAAGCAGAGTGACAATTTTAAAAAAGATTATGAAATGATTAGGACAAAACTAAAGTAAAAGAATGCTGGAAGGCGTATTTAGAGATGTTTATGGGAATGATAATGATATGTCAAAGAAGGGAATTGAAATGAATGTTATAAATATTAGTGTTCAAGAAAAGGTGATGAAAATGAAGTTAAGTCAAAGCTGTGAGAATGTTGAAAAATATTAAGACTGCAATTGTAGATGATGTCAGTGGGATATATTACAATACAGATACGGCTTATGGTATAGCTGTATGTTTTGTTTAACGTGTACGTGAAGACTGCGTCTGGGCCTGACTATTGGAAGAATGTCATTATTGTTTCTCTCTGTAAAGGAAATGGTGGCAAGCGTGAATGCCAAAATCACAAAGGAATTAATTTGTTGAGTGTGGCCAGGAAGGTGTTGACTAAATTCTGATTGTAAAGGTACAAGAGATCATAATAACCAAAAATTGGGAAGTACAGATGCAGGCATTATGCTGGACACAGGATATGCAGACTAGATTTTTGCTCTTCAGCAGGTCACTGAGTAGTGCATGAATGTGAGGAAGAAAGTGTATTGTACGTTTGTTGATTTAGAGAAACTGTATGATAAAATGAATAGCCTTAAATTATGCAATATGTTTGCACAAATATGAAAGCTGATTACTGAATGAAGAATTGTATATTATAGCAGAAATGCATATATGAGAATAAATGGAATGCTTAGTAAATGGTTCCTACTCTACAGGGAGTAAGACAAGATATGTGATTTATCCTTAGTGTTTACTGTATATATTGATAAATCTATAAGGAGTCCTTGTGTTGATGTTGGAGGTATATTAGGGATGTGAATGAACAAATCTGTCTGCATGTACAATGGTGCTTAAAAATTTGTGAACTCTTGAATTTTCAATATTTCTGCATAAATATGATATAAAATGTGTTCTGTTCTCCATACAAGTCCTAAAACTAGATAAAGAGAACAAATGAGTCAAAAACATTATACTTGTTCATTTATTTATTGAGAAAAATGAATCAGTTACATATTTATGTGGCAAAAGTATGTGAACCTCTAGGATTATCAGTTCATTTGAGGGGGAAATTAGAGTCAGGTGTTTCAATCAATGGGATGATAATCAGGTGTGAGTGTGGGAGGTCCTACCTTATTTAAATAACAGAATTCTGGGTATTCATATCAAAGTCTGATCTTTACAACACAGATATATGGAAGTGCATCATGGCTTGAACAAAGGAGATTTCTGAGGACCTCTAAAAAACAGTTGTTCATGCTCACCAGGCTGGAAAAGGTTACAAAACTATTTCCAAAGAGTTTGGAATCTACCAGTCCATAGTCAGGCAGATTGTGTGCAAATGGAGGCAATTCAACACTAATATTACCCTCCCCAGGAGTGGTCGACCAACCAAGATCACGGCATGTAATACTCTGGGGGGTCTCAAAGAACCCCAGGGTAATGTCAAAGAAACCAAAGGCCTCTCTTATGTTGGTGAATGTCAGTGTTCATGAGACCACCATCAAGAGAACACTGAACAACAATGGTGTGCATGGCAGGATTGCAAGGAGAAAGCCACTGCTCTCCAAAAAGAACACTGCTGCCTGTCTGTAGTTTGCGAAAGACCACGTGGATAAGCTGGAAGGCTATTAGAAGAATGTTCTGGGAACAGATGAGACCAAAATAGAAATTTGGGGCTTGAATGAAAAGCATTATGTTTGGCAAAAGGCAAACACTGCATTCCAGCATAAGAACCTTATCCCATCTGTGAAATATGGTGGTGGCAGTATCATGGTTTGGGCCCACTTTGCTGTCTCTGGACCAGGATGGTTGATGAAAATATGAATTCTGAATTGTACCAGCAAATTCTACAGAAAAATGTCAGGGTATCTGTCCATGAACTGAAGCTCAAGGGAAAGTGGGTCCTGCAGCAAGACAATGACCCAAAACACACAAGTTATACAACCAAAGAATGGTTAAAGCAGAAGAAGGTTAATGTTTTGGAATGGCCAACTCAAAGTCCTGACCTTAATCCTATAGAAATGTTGTGGAAGGACCTGAAGAGGGCAGTTCATGTGTACAAGCCCACCAACATCTCTGAGTTGAAGCTGTTCTGTAAGGAGGAAAAGGCTAAGATTCCTCCAAGCTGATGTGCAGGACTGATCAACAACTGCTGATTGGCTGAGAACCCAAATTATTTGCAGCAAATGTAGGTTAGATAGTAAGATGCAATGAGAATTATGGTACTGAAAATCAAGGAATCAAAGACTACACTGTGTTTGACAAGGTAAAATAAAATGGAGAATTGCAAGTTATGTATAAATGATGCAAACAAGAGTTAATAGATAATGTATATATCTTGGTACAATGTTTACTAAAGAAAGGAATATAGAGAAATGTTAATGGTAGTAGAAAAGTAATAAATAGTATGCGGTCTCTTGTAAGGGATGAATGTTTGTTGAAAGAATAAAAATGCTTGTATATAAAAGCATGCTTTGACTCCCACTGTTCTATAGAAGTAAACCCTGGGTATATCAGAAGAAACATAAGGGTAAGTTGAATGTAATGGGAATGGAGTACTTAAGAAGTATGTATGGTAAAACAAGAAGAGAGAGGATAAAGAATGAATGAATGCAGGTTGATTACAAAAGTGGGTACAAAAGAAGTATGTTAAAGTGATTTGGTCATACAGAGAGAACGAACAAGGACCAAATTACAAAAACTGTATCTAAAGGAAGAGTGAATAGGTCAAAATGAAGGTGAAGAAAGCTGTGGCTGAATGGAGTTAATGATTCTCAAAAACAGAGAGTTGAGAGATTTAAGAAAAGACAATATATTACAGGAGTATGTATGTGGAAGAAGCAAGGGTTTTTGCAACAATAGAGAAGTATAGTGAATGGTGTTGGTGAAATTACATTTAGCTATATTTCCTTTCCTTTTTTTCTTATCTCATGCCTTTGATTTTTTTGGCTTATTTTTATTAGCCTTCAAATTATATATAGAGAACTTAGACTACAATCCTATGTTCACCTATTTGGAAATGATAGTAAATCCCAATCACCTCTTAAATGCGCAAATAAAAGAGGGGAGGAATACAAATAATCCATCTTTACCTGCTGTGCAGATATGGCAAGAAGAATGTGGTGCCCAAGCAATACCATTCACACATGCTCGGTGGTTATTCAGCCTGGCAACTGGTGTACAAGGAACTCTGACATCTAGAATCACCACCTTAGAGGGAAAAATAATTCTAAACGTTAATGCTGAAGAAGTTATCTTAGACTTTATTTTTAGTTTCATTACACAGTCTCTTAAGTGCTCAGAGCTATCAAGTCAGCATATTTATTCCAAGTAACTGAAAAATATATTTGTTCTAATAATGAATATAAAAATACGACAGTATCTCCTGACTGTAGACACTTTTTGCAAAGAAGCCTAGATGACAAATCACAATATAAAATGCTATCACTGCTCATTAGTACAATTCACATATCTATCAGTACAATTTATTTCTTAAAACTGAAAAATTAACACAAGAGTAGTTTATTATTTCTAAAAATGGGTTCTGGTTGTAGAGATACTACAGCAACCAAAGGCAGGCTAGCTTATCTCACCAAGCCACTATAACGATTACTAACTGTCCATTTCTTCATAATATACTAGTATCCTCTAATTAGCATGTACATCTACCTGATTATTTTACTTCATGGAACTGTGTGCAACTAAGATAATTTTAAGTAATCCATGTAGCAAAAACTGTAGTCCCCTTGCTTTCAGCACACAGTTGGAAAGCATAGTTTATCAAGCTCACTATATTATCAGAAGCAAAATGTACTAGGCATTCTCACAGAACAGTGTCTCACCTCCATACCATCCATTGCCATTGTTGCAAGGTAATTAGGATCCTGTTTATTCCAGCAAAGGCGGAGCAAAGGATGGTGTTGAGGATCCTCATAGATAATAGTGCTATGCTCCAAGTGCCTTAAGTCAAACATCCTCACTGAGCCATCAGCACCAACAGAAGCAAACATGTCTCTCCCACCTCCTGCACGGCTGAATGCAATATCATATACCTGTTCAGATACCAATGGCAAAAAAGTGATAAAATATGATGCTTCCCATACTAAGGATTTCTGTCCCCACTGTAATTCTTCATGCAAAGGCAGGAGTACAGAAGGTATGTCCAACAAATTATTTGCTTTAGCCTAAAAAAGGACAATGCTTACCAAAAAATAGGACTTTAGGCATAACACTCTCTCCTTCTGAGCAGAATGTTTCTTTTGCAAAATATTTTACTTTGTTGTACTGATTCCCCATTATCAATGAATTACTAAAAGGAAAATAAATGCATTACTAATAGCAGCAACAGAACCCACCTTGGCTCCTAGATCACTATTTCCAATTTACAGATTGGATTAAAAAAAAAAAACTTTTAGTAATTGCACATAATGACAGAAAAAGAGAAAAAAGTACACCATCACCTCTTTATCATGGGCAATCAACTGAGTCTTGACGTGGCCAGACACTAAATTCACTCTTCCCAAGACCTGGCCAGTTTCCAAACCCCAAATAGTACAAGTTGTGTCAATGCTAGAAGTACCTGCCACAGTTTGAGAGGGAAGAAAATACATATATTGTTTTTCCTTAAAAGCAATACATACAGTATGTAGGTCATTACATAAAATTTCTCATTCTAGACCTCAAGAAAGTAAACCTCCACCCCCTTCTTGATTTATGGAAAGCAACCTCAATGTGTCTGTTCATTCTTCTTTTTTTAAAACAGAGCTGCAATCCTCAGATCCCCTATGGCAGTCAAAACATTTAAGTCAAACTATCAGCTTTAAAACAAAAATTAAGACATATTTTTCTGCACTGTTGTTAATCAACATTCTATTTAACGCCATGGTACTATGACTGCCCATATGTTCAAAATATATTTGACTTGACTAATGTAATAAAGAACAGTATTATCACTTCCAATAAAGAATATCTGTTATGGAACTAATGTACATCAATAAAAGTAAGTTTTAATCAACTATAATTTATAACAGAATGAAAATAAGTATATACATTTTAAGCATAGACACAATTTGCTAGTATAAATTTTAATTTTAAAGCCGTAGTGAGAATTCAAATAAACATTAAAATGGGAGAAAAAGATAAAAGACCAAGAAGCTCCTACTTCTTTAGCTATTAAATGAAATCATGATGCAATTAGAAAAACACCAAAATCACAAATCATTCTTCTGCTGAATATCTGCATAATATCCAGGCAGCTCCATGTTGATTCAACCAATCTGTGATAACTAAGTCAAGTACATAGAAGAACCTCTCCTGTATATGTCATTACTAAGTCAAGAACAATCTTTCAACTTCATGAAGTTTTTACTGTTGAGCAAAAAAGTCATATTCAATGACTAGAGGAAGCTCTTCCAAGTCTGGTTTAATTCTCTTGATAAACAGAATCATATTCTGTGCCTTTTAGAGTCTCCTCTGGCCATGATTCCAGAAAATTAACAGTATAGTTTCTTGGAATTTTGAGAACAGACGAAAACTGTAGTATAAGCCCAGTCAGAATTAAAACAAAGAAACTCCTCTAAATCCCCCTCTCACTTAAATGCATGATGTAGCTCCATCCGTTTGCGGCTCTCCACTACCCCCCATTGTGTTAAGGCCACTGGCCACCAAAAGATTGTCTACTTCTCATTTAGAAGATAATATGAAGCCTATCATTGGCTAGTTTCTCAAACAGATATTCACCAACAATTTTCTTAGCTAAATTTATAATAGAACTCTTAGTTGTTTTAATTCTGTTACCGTCATCATTCTGCTAGATTAGTATTTGGCCCTTACCTAATAGATAAGGATCCACTTCATTCCAATCAAAGGAGGTCAGTGGAGCACAAAAATCAGAATTCTTATTGTTGTTCAGCAGACATTCTAGCCTGGTCTCTGTTTCACCCACCTGAATGAAAAATATCAATATATGCTTGTCATCACATTGAGTCAGTGTACTTATTTAAAAGAGTATGAACAATCAATATATAGAAAATTTAGGGAAAAGGCCATTTTTTGTGCTGTCCTCCACAGTCTCATGCTTCTCCATAACATTTCATTCCATCCAAAGAACAAAAATCAGAGATGATATATAGTTTTCCCATTACAATTATTGGATTCTTCATTATATTAAAATATAGAATTCAAGGGAGGTGTTTAGTTAAGTTAGAGGGAATTCCTTCCAGCAGCAGAATTGTACTTCTACCTTGAACCCTTAAAATCTGCTCTAATAGAGTTTGAGGGGGCACAGAAGAAAACCCAATTGCATGAATAAATTACTTCAACTCACGTAATTTTGGATTTAGCTAGAGGTGTCTGCAGGAGGTGATGAATGGGGGCAAATGACAAGGACAGTGTTGCACTCTGCACATACAAAAGGGGCGGTATTTGCATTATGATGCAATGCTGTTTTCATCATTTTGCCAAAATGTCAGATCTTCTTGGCTATAATTTAATCCAAAACTGATTTCTTTTTTTAATTTTGTTCCGAACTATACTCAACTTATTATTCATTGTGATTATAATAAATTCAATGTTTCTTTTTTTAGGAGGAATTACCATTGATTTATAAAGTATTCTCTGTAAGCAATCCTCTCATAAATCTTGCAAGAGACTTAAATTTCAGTATCTTACAGTACATTTTTTGTGGTTTTATATCCCATAGATACAAAGAATATAATCTCAAATGCACAGATATGGGTTATATTGTTATTTTTGCTGTCCATTCATGAAATATGGACAAAGATCAGACTTCAAGGGCTATCCTATTTTTTTAAAGGTATCATCTTTTTTATATATATAAATGTTTATTAAAAGTTTTAAAGCTAAAATAGAAGCTAACAAAAACTAATACAGAGTAAAGAAAACAAAGAAAGAAAACGAAAGAGAAAAAGAAAAGGACAAAGGTGCAGAAAGAAAAGATAAAAAAGAAATAGAAGC
The DNA here is from genome assembly GCA_030867105.1 of Liasis olivaceus. Taxonomy (NCBI): domain Eukaryota; kingdom Metazoa; phylum Chordata; class Lepidosauria; order Squamata; family Pythonidae; genus Liasis; species Liasis olivaceus. Next base: position 68,311,300 of record CM061351.1, read on the forward strand.
TTCCAATTTTCTTTGCAGCAAATACAAGTAAGATTACAAAGTTATCTCTTACTCTATGGTTACAAAAAAAAAAAAAACCTCACTTTTTTCTACTACAGTGTCTAATTTTTTTCTAATCATCAAAACCAAAAGTCATAAGTGCATTTTTTCTGTTTCATGCAAAAAGTCTTTAAGGGGTTTCCAGTCAGCCATAAATGTAGATGTTGTCTTTTCTCTAATCAAGGAGGTCAATTTAGCCATCTCTGCAAATTCCATCATCTTCATCAACTATTCCTCCATTGTGGGTAGTGTCGAGCCTTTCCACTTTTGAGCATACAGTAATCTCGCTGCAGTTGTCATATGTAGTTTTTTTAAACAGATCATCAAGGTCTACCAACCAAAAGTATATAAAAAATATTTCCAGTAGCACAACTAATGCACAATGCTTTCACACAAAAAATTACATTATCATTTTCAAATTTAAAATATTCATTTTCAAACATCTAAATTAGTTTGAAACCTAATTTACATGAAATGGTCTAAGGATTTTTTATTGTTAAAATACTAAGCCTAAAATACTCTTGTCAAAGTCATCTAAAATCTTAATCTGCTTTCTCCACATTTGTATAATTTTACTAGAATACAGATCTAGATACAAAAGGTACTCAAAATATACTAAATTAGAGTTGGTAATAAGCTACAGCAAATAATATGAAGAAACTGATATTAAAAAATCGAAATCAATACCTGACAAAAACTTTAAGACCCCTAAGTAGTTGCCAGTATGACAATTCCAATTGTGAATCAGCCTTGCCTTCCTCAAAGGAAATCTTTATTCATTATTTAGGAAGAAATATAAAATTTGCATCATACTAATATTATGAAATCCTGCCCCATAATGAATTAATCAATGCTATCTGGAGCCTACCCTGTCACCTTCTTTAGGAACTTCAATTTTTCTATTATAGGCTTCAAATATGCACCTAATATAATCATTTGGGAGTGTAGTTGCTGTAGTAGTTAAGGCATCAGGCTAGAAACCGGGAGACCATGAGTTCTAGTCCCACTTTAGACAAAAAGCCAGCTGGGTGACCTTGAGCCAGTCACTCTCTCAGCCCTAGAAAGCAGGCAATGGCAACCCACTTCTGAAAAAACCTTGCCAAGAAAAAACCTTGCTGAGAAAACTGTGGGGACTAGTCCAGGCAGTTGCCAGGAATCCACACTGACTCAAAGGTACAAAATAATTAATAATAACAACAACGATAGGGGAAAAATAGTGAAAACTGAAGGAATCAAGATGCCCTATCGAAATAACATCAAGACTCTGGATGAAGATCACTACAAATACCTGGGCATCCTTCAAGCTGACAACATCAAGCACACTGAAGTCAAGAAGAAGGTTAGTAGTGAATACATCAGAAGAGTGAAGAATATCTTAAAGTCCAAACTCTGTGGAGGAAATACCATCAAGGCTATTAACACCTGGGCAATTCCAGTCATTAGATATACAAATGGAATAGTGGACTGGACTCAAGCTGAACTAAAAGCCCTGGATAGGAAGACCAGAAAAATAATGACAATGAATCATGCCCTTCATCCATGCAGCAACGTTGACTGACTCTACCTACCAAGGAGCATAGGTGGCTGTAGAATGTTACAAGTCCACCAGACAGCTGAAGAAGAAAAAAGGGCATTGGAAGAATATCTGAAGGACAGTGAAGAAGATGCACTGAAGCTAGTACACCATAAAGGCTTACTGAATACCAAAAAAACCAAACTGGCCTATAAGAAAGGACAAATGAAGAACAGAAAAGAGACATGGCAAGACAAAGTATTTACATGGCCAGTACACACACACACACACACACACACAAACTAGCAGCCAAAGCAGATAACAACAAGACCTGACAATGGCTAAGAGCAGGAAAATGGAAGAAAGAGACAGAAGGGCTAATTCTGGCTGCACAAGTCCAAGCCTTAAGAACAAATGCATACAAAGCCAGAATTGAGAAGACAGCAACAGACAGCAAATGTCACCTCTGCAAAGAAGCTGAAGAAACAGTGGACCACCTAGTTAGCTGCTGCAAGAAGACTGCACAGACTGATTACAAACAACAACATGACAAAGTAGCAACAATGGTGCACTGGAATATCTGCAAGAAATACCATCTGCCTGCAAGCAAGAACTGGTGGGACCACAAAACAGACAAAGGAATAGAAAATGAAGAAGCTAATGTGCTCTGGGACTTTAGAATTCAAACAGACAAGCACCTGCCACACAACACCCTAGATTTAACAATTGTTGATAAGAAAGGCAAAAAATTCTGGATAGTGGACATTACAATACCTGGAGACAGCAGAAGAGAAGAGAAAGAACTGGAGAAAATCACAAAATATAAAGACCTGCAAATAGAAGTAGAACGACTATGGCAAAAGAAAGCAAAGATAGTACTTTAGTAATATAGTAATTTAGTACTTTAGTAGTATAGTAATAGGTACCTTGGTGCAATCTCAAAACATCTGAAGCACCACTTAAAGACCATCAGCATTGACAAAATGACCATCAGTCAATTGCAAAAGGCAGCTTTACTTGGAACAGCTTATATCCTGCGACAGTACCTTTAATGCCATCAAACAACATCTGCCTATCCCAGGTCCATGGGAAGGACTCGATAGGTGGATAAAAATGCCAAATCCAGTCTAAACATCTGGCTGACTGTGTGACCAACAATAATAATGTGATCTGGCAGCAATGGGAGCAAGAGAGGGCTCTTGTGGCTGGGCTGGGCTGGGCCCTGGGACTACATTCAACCCCTGCTCTGGTTTGGTAGCCATCTTGCACCATCACCTGGTTTCTCAGCCATTGTGGTGTGGAACTGTCAGGTTCCCTCCATGGATTTTTATCTTCCCCTGGTGGGTAGGGGTTGTGGTTTGTGCAGCTGGAACTTTTCAACGAGGAGTTGGGACTGGACAATGAAGAGTGATTTTCTTTTCCAGTGGGGGTACTGCTTGGTCCTCTCCCTGGGTGAGAGCTGGGGGGATGGGGAGTAGCAGGCTGACACCTTTTTATTGGATGAGGAGAGAGACTGGGCACCCCTCATAAGAGCATGTAGAAATTGGGGTGCTCTTGTATGGCTGGATGTGGGTATGGGTGGCGGTGCTGACTGCTGGTGTACAAGCATACCGGTGACCCAGATGGCTCCCCTGGTGAATTTGATAGACCAGCTGAGATGTGGAAGGGACTCTGTGACCTGGAGATGGTCCAATATTGGGCTGAGGAGGGAGAAATTTTTGGGTAGGCCACACTCAGGAAACTCAGTCCAGGTGCCATGTTCCAGCCTCCTGCACTCAACCTTATTTCCCAGTCATTGGACCTTCAAAAGTCCCAGCTTTTGGCTGCCACTGCTGAATACCTGGTTAGCCTGTAAAAAACTTACGATAGAAGAAGGCCCTCATCCATGACCTTATCATGGATAAGATGGCTGACCAGGTGTGTATTCTGAAGACCTGGGGCATGGTGGGGAGTGTTCCCCACTTGGAAATATACCTGCCTGGACTTTGAATGTGGTGTCAGCGAAGAGCCTAGAGCAGAGGTGGCAGAGTAGCAAATGTCGTGTGAGATACTCTGGTGGTGTTCAGAGATACAGCCTCATGCATAATGGATATGAGATCCTGTTTGTTGGGCTCTAGGGATCAGTTGGAATTACTGCTACTGTAACAGATCCCTGCTGTGTAGCAACCTGTCTGCCTGAGTTCCTTGACTCTATGGCCTAACTGGTCATGAAGTTCCCCAAGCTTATGGTCTTGGGGAACTTCAAACTGCCTTCTCTGGGGGCAGAGTCTGAGATGGCTTGGGAGTTCATGGTCACTAGGACAGTCTTGGATCTGACCCAGGTTGTCAAGGGCTTCACACATAATGGTGGTCATACGCAAGATCTGATTTTCTTGTCAGGACAGTAGCTGACAAATTGCCCTCCCTGGAGTTGGAGATTACCATCACTCCTGTCAATGGTCAGATCACTTTCTGATTGCCAGAGTGCTCTGTTGCTGTTCCCTGCTGCAGGGAGGCTGGGCCTATTTGAATGGTCCACTATTCAGTTCCAGAGGGAGCTCGTAGGTTATTCCTGAAGGGCCAGTGCATGGTCTGACTGAAGCCTCAGTCACTGCCTGGAATGAGAGGCAGCTGTAGACTGGGATCAGATCATGCCATGCCTATGTGGCTTCTCTCCTCTTGTGTATTCCAGGCCTCCCCTTGGTTTACAGAGGAGGTAAGGGAGGTGAAAATGTGAGAAGAGACACCTAGAGCAGCGCTGGAGGACAATGAGGGGGAGAACCCGATCAAGCATGAACTACAGCCACTATTAAGGCCTGTGTCGTGGAGGTTAAGGCGGTGAAATAGTCTGTGGATAGCTGTCCTCTTTAGAATGATATGGTCCCTCCTGGGGAACTGGAGGTTCCCTTCCAGAGCTGCCGTAAAGAATATGCTAGGCATCTTCAGATAAAGGCATCTGAATTCGCTCCAAGCTGGACTCCAGCCTGGAGGCAGATCCCACAGAGGTAACTGAGACTCAGTCTGGCTCTGCTATCTGGGATGGGTTTGATCATGTTAGTCCTGATGAAGTGGACAGGGTTCTTGGAATGGTAAGCTTGGCCACCTGTGTATTAGACCCATGTCCCTCCTGCTTAGCTAAGGCTTTCTGGGAAATCATGTACAGTTGGGTCCTGGTGGTGGTGATGAATTCATCACTGAAGAAGAGGGAAGTCGTGCCAATGTTGAAAGAGGTGATGGTTTACCCCCCGCACCTCAAGAAGCCTTCATTGGAACCGACCAAACTGGACAACTTCTTCCTGTGTCCAAACTTCACTTTTGGGGAAGAGTGTTGAGAAGGTGGTCACACTGTAGCTTCAGAAGATCCTGAAGGAACCAGATTATTTGGACCCCTTTTAGTGAGGTTTCAGACCTGGATATAGAATTGAAACAGCACTGATTGTGCTTGTGGATGACTTTTGGCAAGAGTAGGAAAGGTTAGTGTGTCCATTCTGGCTCTCCTTGATCTCTCGGCAACTTTCAATACCATTGGTCATAGTATTCTTCTAGACTGGCTCCAGGGGTTGGGAGCGGGGGTACAACCTTGTGCTGGTTCTCCTCCTTCCTTCAAGGCTGATTCCAGTCAGTGTTGGTACAGGAGAGAGTTCTGACCCTACCCCTTTTGTGGTGGGGTGCCTTAGGTTTTGACTCTCTCCATTCCTGCTTAACATCTACATGAAGCCTCTGGGAGAGGTCATCTGACAGCAGGGAGTGAAGTATCACCAGTAAACTGATGATTCCCAACTCTACACCTCTGCTCCAGGCCAAGCAAGAAATACTTTGGCGGTCTTGTCTCCATGTCTGGAGGCTGTGGAGGCCTGGATGGGGGAGAACAGGCTTCAGCTTAACCCTAGCAAGACTGAAATGGCTTTGGGTTTTATGACCTCCTGGCTCCACTGATTTTCCATCTTTAATTCTGGATGGGATTATACTATCCCAAACTGAACTGGTGCACAATCTGAAGGTTCTCCTGGACTCACAGCTATTTGAGGAACACATGGCAGCCATGGCTAAGAGGGCCTTTGCACAACTTTGTCTTGTGCTCCAATTACATCCTTTATTGAACCAGGAGGCACTGCTCACCGTCACTCACGCTTTAGTCATCTCCCAAGTGGATTATTGCAACGCACTCTATATGGGGCTGCCCTTGAATATCATCTGGAAACTTCAGCTGGTCTAGAATGTGACAGTGTGGACAGTTATGTTACATCTCTATTCTGCAAGATGCATTCGCTCTCAGTATGCTTCTGGGTGCATTTCCAGAAGTTTGTCATTTATAAAGCCCTTCATAGCATAGGACTGGGTTATTTGTAGGACCATCTCTCCCTGATTTTTATACAGCAGGAGAGGCATGCAGTAGATTCCATCAATTAAAGAATGTCATCTTGCAGGATCCAGAAAGTAGGACTCTTCTGTTGCATCATGTCCTCTTCGGAACACCATACCCCTTGGGATTACATTGGTCTTGACCTTGCTGGCTTTCCAAAACGTCTTAAAGACCTGGATGTGTTCCCAGGCATGGGGGCAGGAGGTTAGCTGGAGCCCATGTGGTGTTCTTAATTTATTAGATCTGTTTTCACCTTGGTGGTTATTATAGATTTTATATATTAGTTGGTTTTGGCTGTTATTTTTTTTTTTTTAATAGTTTTTTAAACCTGTTATTAGCCACTCAGAGTTGCTATGTCAATTTGGGTGACCATATCAATTTAATCCCCTTCATGGATCACTGCCTTGTCGTGGCGAAGGGGCTTGTGTAACTCAGTGAAGCCATGAGCTATACCGTGCAGGGCCACCCAAGACGGACAGGTCATGACAGAGAGTTCTGACAAAATGTGGTCCACTGGAGAAGGAAATGGCAACCCACTCCAGTATCCTTGCCAAGAAAACCCCATGGACAATGTTAAAAGGCTAAAAGATATGACGCCGGAAGATGAGCCCCTCAGGTCGGAAGGTGTCCAATATGCTACTGGGGAAGAGCGGAGGGCAATTCCAAGTAGCTCCAGAAAGAGTGAAGCGGCTGGGCCAAAGCCGAAAGGACGTTCAGCTGTGGATGTATCTGGAAGCGAAAAGAAGGTCCGATGCTGTAAAGAACAATATTGTATAGGTACGTGGAATGTAAGATCCATGAACCAAGGCAAGCTGGATGTGGTCAAACATGAGATGACAAGATTGAACGTCGACATCTTGGGAATCAGCGAATTGAAATGGACGGGAATGGGTGAATTTAATTCAGGTGACCACTATATCTACTACTGTGGGCAAGAAACCCTTAGAAGAAATGGAGTTGCACTCATAGTCAATAAGAGAGTGGGAAAGGCAGTAATGGGGTACAACCTCAAAAACGACAGAATGATCTCAGTGCGTATCCAAGGAAAACCATTCAACATCACGGTAATCCAAGTCTATGCCCCAACCACTGATGCCGAAGAAGCTGAAGTTGACCGGTTCTATGAAGACCTACAAGACCTTCTAGAACTAGCACCAAAAAAAGATGTCCTTTTCATCATAGGGGATTGGAATGCTAAAGTAGGAAGTCAAGGAGTAATCGGAATAACAGGCAAGTTTGGCCTTGGAGTACAAAATGAAGCAGGGCAAAGGCTAATAGAGTTCTGTCAAGAGAACAAGCTAGTCATAGCAAACACTCTTTTCCAACAACACAAGAGACGACTCTATACATGGACATCACCAGATGGTCAATACCGAAACCAGATTGATTACATACTTTGCAGCCAAAGGTGGAGAAGCTCTATACAGACGGCAAAAACAAGACCAGGAGCTGACTGTGGCTCAGATCATGAGCTTCTTACTGCAAAATTTAGGCTTAAATTGAAGAATGTAGGGAAAACCACTAGACCACTCAGGTATGACTTAGATCATATTCCATGTGAGTACACAGTGAAGGTGATGAATAGATTTAGAGGATTAGATTTGGTAGACAGAGTGCCTGAAGAACTATGGACGGAGGTCTGTAACATTGTACAAGAGGCAGCATCTAAAACCATCCCAAAGAAAAAGAAATGCAAGAAAGCAAAATGGCTGTCTGATGAGGCTTTACAAATAGCTGTGGAAAGAAGGAATGCAAAAAGCAAGGGTGAAAGGGAAAGATATAAGCAACTGAATGCAGATTTCCAGAGAATAGCAAGGAGAGATAAGAAGGCCTTCTTAAATGAACAATGCAAAGAAATTGAAGAAAACAATAGAATGGGGAAGACTAGAGATCTCTTCAAGAAAATTGGAGATATCAAAGGAACGTTTAGTGCAAAGATGGGCATGATAAAGGACAAAAAAGGCAGGGACCTAACAGAAGCAGAAGAGATTAAGAAGAGGTGGCAAGAATACACAGAAGAACTATACAAGAAAGATCTTAATGTCCCTGATGTCCATGCTGGTGTGGTCACTGACCCTGAGCCAGACATCCTAGAGAGTGAAGTCAAGTGGGCCTTAGGAAGCATTGCTAACAACAAAGCTAGTGGAGATGACAGTATTCCAGCTGAGTTATTTAAAATACTAAAAGACGATGCTGTTAAAGTGCTGCACTCAATATGCCAGCAAGTTTGGAAAACGCAACAGTGGCCACGGGATTGGAAAAGGTCAGTTTACGTTCCAATTCCAAAGAAGGGCAATGCCAAAGAATGCTCAAACTATCGCACAATTGCACTCATTTCACATGCTAGCAAGGTTATGCTCAAAATCCTACAAGCTAGGCTTCAGCAGTACGTGAACCGAGAACTACCGGATGTACAAGCTGGGTTTCGAAGAGGCAGAGGAACTAGAGATCAAATTGCCAACATTCGCTGGATCATGGAGAAAGCACGAGAGTTCCAGAAAAGCATCTACTTCTGCTTCATTGACTATGCAAAAGCCTTTGATTGTGTGGATCACAACAAACTGTGGCAAATTCTTAAAGAGATGGGGATACCAGACCACCTTACCTGTCTCCTGAGAAATCTGTATGCGGGCCAAGAAGCAACAGTTAGAACTGGTCATGGAACAACCGATTGGTTCAAAATAGGGAAAGGAGTACGACAAGGCTGTATACTGTCACCCTGCTTATTTAACCTATATGCGGAGTACATCATGAGAAATGCCAGGCTGGAAGAATCACAAGCCGGAATTAAGATTGCAGGGAGAAACATCAATAACCTCAGATATGCAGACGATACCACCCTAATGGCAGAAAGTGAAGAAGAACTAAAGAGCCTCTTGATGAGGGTGAAAGAGGAGAATGCGAAAGCTGGCTTGAAACTCAACATTAAAAAAACTAAGATCATGGCATCTGGACCCATCAATCCCTGGCAAATAGAAGGGGTAGAAATGGAAGCAGTAACAGACTTCATTTATTTGGGCTCCAAGATCACCGCAGACGGAGACTGCAGCCATGAAATTAAAAGACGCTTGCTCCTTGGGAGGAAAGCTATAGCAAACCTAGATAGCATATTAAAAAGCAGAGACGTCACCTTGCCGACAAAGATCCGCATAGTCAAAGCTATGGTTTTTCCAGTAGTAATGTATGGCTGTGAGAGCTGGACCATAAAGAAGGCTGAACGCCGAAGAATTGATGCCTTTGAACTGTGGTGCTGGAGAAGACTCTTAAGAGTCCCCTGGACTGCTAGGAGGTCAAACCAGTCAATCTTAAAGGAAATCAACTCTGATTGCTCATTGGAAGGATTGATAATGAAGCTCAAGCTCAGATACTTTGGTCACCTAATGCGAAGAGAGGACTCTTTGGAAAAGACCCTGATGCTGGGAAAGATGGAAGGCAAAAGGAGAAGAGGACGGCAGAGGATGAGATGGCTAGATAGCATCACTGAAGCAATGAGCATGAAATTGAGCAAACTGAGGGAGGCAGTGAAAGATAGGAAGGCCTGGCGCAATATGGTTCATGGGGTCACGAAGAGTCGGACACGACTTAACGACTAAACAACAACAACAACAAATCAATTTAATTAAATAAATAAAATAAATACCTCACATTAAGAACATTTAAGGATAACCAACAATACATCACATAATACAACACAATAAAGCAAATAAATATTAAGCAAATCAAGATAAATAGAATTATTAATTGCATATATTTGATGCCTAGAAAAGGGAACCCAAGGGAAAATGGAGAAATTATATGTATGTAAGGGTGTGTGTGTGTGTGCGTGTGTGTACACATACATACATACATACATACATATAAAATCATATGTTATCAAATGATAACAGTAACTCAAGGAATCCATTTCTCTAGTGTAAATCAAATTAACGGTGGATTCAAATGTTTATTTGTAAACCATTTGAAAACCCTGCTTTATGCTATCGCATGTTGGATGAAACCAATCAATTTAATGAAACTATGGTTAAGCAAATCATAATTTACTGCAAGGTGTGAACACTCCAAACCTGTGAAAAAATATACCAGAAATGGGAGAGGCAGCTTATGGAATAGCAACAAAAATATGTTCCGTACTGGACTGGGCTACTGCTAATCTACAGGACTATAGGTAGTTCTTGTTTAGTGACTGCCTCATTTAACAACCATTCGCAGTTATGATGGTGATAAAAAAGTAACTTTATAATCAATCCTTGCATTTATGACCTTCGCAGGAAGGTAAAGCAAAGGAAAGCCAAAGTAAGATCATAAGCACACTCACAGTTTCACTTAGCAATCACTTTGCTTAACGACTGAGTTGCCAGGCTCAATTATGGTTGCTAAATGAGGACTATCTGTATTGGGAAGTTCAGTGCTGTACTTGCCCAGGAAAGGCATTTAGCAGCTACTACAGTTGCCTCTGATTATCTTGCTTACAAGAATGGGGACTTTATTTTCATTTTTTAAATCCATTTTTGGACTAGGGCAAAATTGTGTGAATAAAAAAATAAAATTTAAATGTTAGAAAAAATCAGACAGTGGTGAAGTTCAGGTATTGCACTGAGCTATGGTTTATTTAATTTATTGAATAAACCACAACTGAGTTCAATCACTCCACTAAACTATAAATCATGGTTTAAAACCATAATGGGTGGATTCATGTAACATGCAAAGGCAAAACCAAACAAGACTCCATCATGGTTTAATGTGATATGTGAACCCAAACAGAGTATTTCCACCTTTTCCAGTTCAATGGTTGCTTTGGAAAATAAATGTTTCAATAAGTTTGTAATGTCAAAAATTATTTTATCATGGTACCAAGAGCCATCTAAGAAGTTTCTAAGCATATAGAGATATTTATTGTAGGAAGGTACAGAAGAAATATCAATATGCAAAAAGATGCCAGTATAGCTACAGTGGTACCTCGGGTTACGAACGCCCCCCCTTACAAATTTTTCGCGATACGATCAGCTCCGGCCCCAAAAATTTACCTTGCCGTGCGACCTCCGCCCCGCGCTATGAACCGGATCCGCGGCCATTTGCCCTGCTGCCACGTGATCGCAGCTTCCTGTGGGCGAGATCGCGGTAGCAAGGAGACGTTCGGTGAGGCTTGTGGTGTGTTTTGTGGCGTTTAGAAGGTTTTTGGTGTGCTTGTCAGCATGGCTCCAAAGAAAATGCACAGCCGTATGTATTTACATTGAACCTTATGGGGAAATTTGCCTTGCGGCACGACCAAATTCGGAGGGCGGATTAGCCGTATTTACATTGAACCTTATGGGGAAATTTGCCTTGTTGGGCGACCAAATTCGGAGGGCAGATTAGTCGTATTTACATTGAACCTTATGGGGAAATTTGCCTCGCGGCGCGACCAAATTCGGAGGGCGGAACGGATTAACCATATTTACACTGAACCTTATGGGAAAATTTGCCTTGCGGTGCGACCAAATCGAGTTGCGATCAGAGTCACGGAACGGATTAAATTCGTAACGCGAGGTACCACTGTACTAAAAATGTAGCAAGCAATCCTATGGACATAAGCATACTTATTGTAGGACTACAATAAAGAACACACTACTAGACTATTGCTTTGAACAACACTGTTTTCATTTTATTTTCATGTAAATGCAAAATAGCAGTGAAACCGAACCCTAGCTAGGAAAGTTAAAATTCTGATAATTAAATACAATTTATTTCAATTATAATAATGTATTAATTGGTTTTAATTGCATAAAAAACAACAACTAAACTTCAACATATTTCTCTTATTCCTGTCAAATTCTTGGCAGCTGACAAAACTGATAGTAATTCTTCCAAGTAAGATTCTTACAGAATCTTCCTGAACACAATTTATTGAAATGAAAGGGATAAGGTTACAAGTATTTATTTATTTATTTATTTATTCACTTTATACCACCCATTCTCAAACACTTTGGGTGGTTAACAATCAAAATCAGCATAAAATAAAAAGCACCCCCCTTAAAAAAATAAACAAACCCACCTATATTATAAACAAATTTGGCAATGCCAAAATAATAAACCAAAAATACATAAAGTCATGGGCCTGCCAGATTCCAACTTTCACCCACAACGTACCCTCCTCCTGTGTTAGATGGAACAACCAGGTAGGTCTTAAATGCTCTTCTGAAATACAGGAGGGAAGGTGTGAGGAGGGAATTTTAAAATATGGGATAGAAATAAAAATGCCTGTTTTCTTTTTTTTATATATAACTTTTATTAAAACAAGAAGATAAAAATTAACACAAACTAATATAAAGTAAGGAAGAAAAAGGTAAAAGAAAGAAATCAAAGAAAAAAGTGCAAGAAAAGAAAAGATAAGGAAAAACAGAAAAAAAAAGAAAGAAAAAAGATATAAAGTAGTGGCTTCCAATATTCTTCACAGCAGTTGTAAGTACAAATATATTTTAACCTTTCTCTCTAACTTTATATCTTATTACTCTTGTTTCTATAATCTATCCTGTCTTTTTTAAATATAATTTTTATTAAAGCTCTTAAACATTTTAATATATTATTTTTATTAAAACTTTTAAACAGAAAAATGCCTGTTTTCAAGGTCTTGACAGATGATAGTTTTGCACAGACAGGACTTGGAGGAGGTTGACCCTATTAGATCTGATTACATGGACAAATGAATATGGAAAAAGGCGGTCCCTCAGATAACCCTATCTGAAGCCATGTAGGACCTTAAACACCCTTGAATCTCTTCTGGAAGCCAACTGGCAACCAATGCAGCTCCTGAAGAAGTGGAGTCACTGAAGTATATCAGGATATATCCAACATTGCCCAGGCTGCCATATTTTGTACCAGATGTAGCTTCCAGATGCTTTCCAAGGGCAGTCTTGTATACAGCATTATGGTAATCCAAGCACTAGGTGACTAAGGTATGAGTGACTATGAGGAGGGCCTCTTGATCCAGGAATGGATGCAAATAGTGCCCAAAATATAACTGTACAAAGCCCTCCTGTCCATAGCTGCTACCTGATTGAGTAGAAGCTGTGAGTCCAGGAGGACCCCCAAATGCAAACCATCTCTTAACAAGGGAATACAACTCCATTCAGACTCAAAGATAGTTATTTCTCTGGAATCATCTGGTACACAAAATCAAAGCCACTGTGTCTTGGAGGGGTTTAATCTGAATCTGTTCCTCCTCATCCAGAGCCTGGCAGCCTCCATGGACTGGGTCAACACTTCTACTATATCACTTGTTTAGCCCAATGCCAAGATGTGTAGCTGCATCAGTATGCTGCGTCGGCATCAGCATACCGACGATACCAGACCCCATTCTGACAGATGACCCCCACGATTGGTTTCATCAATGTCAAAAAGAAGTGGAGAGAGTAGAAAGCCCTGAGGTACTCCACAAAATCTAAATAATCCACAATAATTGGGTTGAGCAAAGGCTTCTTGAGCAGGGGGTGCACTATTATCCTCTTACAGAGGTAATGGAACACACCCTCACTCAAAGAAACATTGATTAATGTTTGAAGCTCAGTCTTCAGCCACTCTCATGAAGTGGCTGAAGACTGAGCTTCAAACATTAATCAATGCTTCTCAAACAAGCATGAGGGACAGGGATCCAACTGAGAAGTGACAGAGCTGACATTACAGAGAGAGCCCTATTCGTTTCCTCAGGACTCACAGATTCAAACTGATCCCAGAGCAATTTACAGGACAAAGTTGCAATCACCTCCATTAGCACCATCCAACTAGAATCCAACTCTATTAAAATCTGAGTGGTTTTATCTGCCATTTCAGCCCTTCAGATGTTCTTAGTGACTATCTTTCCTTAAAAGGGAACAAGTCAATTTAAAAAGAGCTGCTAGGTGGCATTCAGCAGATGCAATAGAGTAGTAATGTATTTACTGCTTGAACTGCTACTATATAGGCTTGGACATGTGCTCTTATCAATCTCTAGCCAGATTCAAAATGGGTCTTCCTCCAGTGTCATTCTAGGCACTTCCACTGCTACTCCATCTCTGAGCTACTCATAAACCAAGGAACTGCAGTGGATTGGGGAGAGATGGCCCCAGTGCAATCTGGTCAAGCACCCTAGTTATCCCTTTGTTCCACTGGGCAACCAGGGTCTCGACTGAACTGCTCACCAGATCCTTGGGAACCTTGCCCAATGGCCCTCTAAAACCCATTGGGTCCATTTGGTGCCTGGAGTGGACCAATCTAATAGGTCCTTCCCCACTGGGGGTGGGGGTGGTTGCCCTGTGAAACTCCACAGCCATCAGTGATCTATCCACAACAAGGTGCTAAGCCCCCAACATTTTCAGATCATGTGTCTGCCCCAAAACAAAAACCAGATCCAGCATGTAACCTTTTATGCGTGTTGGGTCCTTAGTAAGTTGGGCCAGGTGCATGATTGTCAAGGCAGCCATGACCTCCTGAGCTGCTCCAAACCCTTCACCCAGGAAAGGCAGGTTGAAGCTCCCCAATACCACCAATTTGGCAGCCATGCTAGGGATCCTGCTGCACAGCAGGGGGAATGGTATACCAGCAGCAAGCCCAACTGCCCCTTCAAGTCTAATCACACTTAACAAATTCTCACACCTGTTTATCCAGAATAGCATCTCTTGATGCTAGCAGTTTCAGGGATGACAATAGCTAACACTCCCCTCCATATTGGGACAAACTGGAAACCGGGGGGGGGGGGGCAGATCTCTGAGAGATGAACTCCCCCTTTCTCCACCCCACCCAGGATTTGGTAATCAAGCCAAGTCTGCCCTCTCATCCACAACTGGAGCTGAAGCCCCAGGGTTCCAAGCATTTCTGCACTGCACTGAACTATTTCCAACTAAGAACCTATTCATCTCCCATTACATTAGGGCAGGCAGTTTCTCAGGTTCTTTGTAACATATTTCTTGTGAACTGGTGAAGAGTTAATTCTTTTCACTGATAACTGAGGAGCTTACAGGTGAAATGACTGTTTACAAAACTATCTCTGGCTCTCCAGTCTGATGAATACAGTGCTATATTTGAGGTACTGCTGTGGTCTCCCCAATATTCCAATGCATTGTGGGAATATTCTGAGAAACCTATGAAAGAGGGCAAGTTACATGCCTCAAAAGCCATTCCTTTTATACTTTGGTAAGCTGAGTGTAATGCTTCTCTGTAATTCATAATAGCTGGTTTGCTGCTGTCGGTTTTTCAAATCAAAGCATAGAAGAATTACCTTCTAAATGGTCTACTTACTCTCCACACACGCAGGTAGTCACCACTGGTTGCCAAAAGGTCTGGATAAACCCCTTTGGTATCTGGGATCCACATGAGCTTGGTAGTGGGATATGGGTGATCAAAAGTATTTCTGCAAATGAATTCAGAGCTTTCTTCATCTAACCCAACAAGCTGAACCTATGAGGAAAAAAAATGTTTGTGTGCATGTGTATGTATATATATAGATCCATCCATCTATCCATCCACCCACCCATCCCAAGGTCCAGATGGTGCCCACCAAGAACTCTTGAAGCACTTAAATATGAAATTGCCATCTTTTCACAAAAAAATAATACAATTCTTTTAAATGCTGCCATTTGTTATTAAGGACTGGAAAATAACTAATGTGACCCCAATTTTTCTAAGGAGATTCAGGGGTAACAAAGGTAGTTATAGGCCTGTTAGCTTAATTTATTCCAGGGCAAAAAATTGAAAAAATTGTTAAACAGAAAACAACACAGAGAAGGACAGAAGAACTAGTCTTGCTGAAAAGGAACCAAACAGAACTATTGTCTCGGTAACTTTCCAGCTTTTTTGAGGGTGTCAAAAAGGACGTGGAGAAGGGTGACCCAACAGATATTCTACACTTGGACTTTCAGAAAGCCTTTGACCAGGTCCTTCACCAAAGGCTCCTGAGCAAACTAGGCTGCCTTGGAATAACAGATGCTCTTATGGATAGGCAACTTTAAAAAAAATCAACAAAGAATAGGAATAAATGAACAATTCTCATACTTGCACGATTTGCAAAATGAGGTGGTGCTTTTAACTTGTATAAAACCTATTTGGACTGATCAGTGAAATGACTGATGTGATCAGTTTGAACACATCAAACTGTTATATACCAAACTGTTCAGGGTAGTAAAATCAAAAAGTAATTGTGATGAGCTACGTTCTGAATTGACTTCAGAATGGTAAACGCAGTTCACTGTAAATAAATGTAGGGTGCATGTTGGCACAAAAATTCCAACCTTCATATGTATACACATGGACCCAGTAGTCACTGATTAGAAAGGGTATCTTGGAGTCAGAGCAGGTGGCTCAGTGAAGATATCAATCCAGTTTGCACTTCTATAAAAATTTTAAATTCCATCTTGGAGTCATTAGGAAGAGAACTAAAAACAGAATTGTCAGTATAATATTCCCTTTATATAAATCTGTGGTAAGACCACACCTTGGCTACTGTTTTGGACACAACACTTTAAAAAGGATATTACTATATAAAATTAGAAAAGGTGCAAAAAAAGGCTACTAAAAAGAATAGGGAGGCTGGAGTAGCTTCTGTATGAGGAAGGATTACAGTTATCGGGGGTCTACCTTGGAACAAAGGAGGGCAAGGGGAGACACAACAGAAGTATAATACCCAGCATAAATATTAAGGAAATGGAGAAGTTTTTCTCCTTTCAGTGTGTGATTATCTACTGAAAATTAAATGCAGAGAGATTGAGGGCCAACAGAAGGAAATACTTTTTTGTTACACATACCCAAGAATTCACTGCCACAATTGTAGTAATGGCAGCAAATTTGGATGGTGTGGAAAAGGCGACTGGAGGATCCATGGAGGATCACACTAACACCAGCTACTACTGTAATATTGATGACTTTATTACTATTTCCTGAAACAGGGGCCATGAGTTGAGTAGCCTTGTAAATTTAAATTATAAATACATGCTCCTTGCAAGAAAACTGTAAGGGAAGGGGTTATAGTCCTCTAGTTCAAGCATGTGAGCTTCCGAAATGAATCCATTTGGCCCCTGTGCTGGGCTAAATTCAGCAGGGCTCTTCCTACGTTATCAACGTAACTGTAATACTGAAGGAACATACGGTAGGCATGTCTCAAGCAAACTTTACAACGTGTAGCTACCGTGGGTTTCCCAAGAGTAAATTTAATAACACAACTTCTAAAGCTATGAAGATAGAAAGTGACTACATTTCCTCCCACTTCCTAGAGCAGCAGAAAGTGCGCAGGTGCAGTTTTTCTCTTTTCATCGCCAACAAAAAAAAAAAACCCGAATATCCCAATGGCTCCTGCCTGTCACGCAGCAGTCTGACCACTCTCTGGAAGAAGCAGAGCCGCTCCGAGGGTCAAACCTGACCAAACGTCCCGAAGCAGCTCGGCCTCTCGCGCTCCAGTCCCCATCCTCCCTTTCGGACGCTCGCTGCGCTTAACTGGGCCGCCGCCGCCGGAGGGGACCGACTGGGAGGCGCTGAACGAAGCCCAAAGCTGCAGTGCGGAACTCGGTCGGCGGTTCAGCGGACCGCAGCACTCGACACCACGCCGGCCTCTCCAGTGACCCCTTCCCGCCCACTGACCTGCCAGGTGGCCCACCTTATTATTGTACTCTTCTACGAAGCTGCCCAGGGCAAGCCGAAAACGCTTGTCGGGCCTGACACTCCAGTTCATGGCGTAGACGGTCCATGGCGCCTCGTACTTGTAGATCTCCTTGCGCTTCCCGTGCAAAGACATGGCGGGCGGGAAGGCTTACTCCGTCAGCCTCTCACGACCTCCTCCCGTGATATCGCTCCCGACAGTCTTTCTTCACCTCACACAACGACGATGGCAAACCCCACTCCTCCATTCACTCTGTTCAAACTCTGATTTCTCATTGGCCCTCGACCACGCCATTCCGCAACTCCTAGCTTTCTCATTGGTTATCCGATACGTCCACCTCGCTCAACCTCCGAAGGAGATTTACATATTGGCCATCATGAAAATGTCCATTAGCGGTGAAAGTTGTCGTTCTTGGATAAAGCCCGCCTCTCCCATCACATTTGAGCGTATGAAGTATGATTTAGTTAGTCGCCCATAAAAAAAAAAGAAGACGCTTGGGACATAGAGATAGAAATATAGAACCGTATTCGAATAGCTAGGAATGTGAATTCCTGGATCCTCTGAGCGTCATTTGGTTTCTTCCGGGTCGTTCAAGGCGACCTAGGAAGTTTCATAGAGAGTCAGAAAGGTGTGCAAAGTTGGCAGTCGTAGTAACTGGTAGCAGCGTATTCTTTAGAAAGAAAAAGAGCAGTAACGATAGCAGTTAAATGGTGTTTTTAATTCAAGTGTAATTTCTTGTGCTTAATGCTGTTATCCTTTTGCTTTAATCTGTATGTGTATCGTCCTTTTTTTGTTGTAAGGGATAAATGACTATGATTATCAGGTATCTATAAACATATCCAAACAATTGTATTGACTATATATTTGAAGAAGGCACAATGTAGTGATCACTATTATTGCGGGTGGGCCCTATTATGTTCATGTTGGTCCAGGTTCTGATCCGAGGCCTGGTATCCATCACTGGCTAATTTCTGTGTCCCGTGGTCTTCACTGGCTCCTAACTAACAGTTTCAACGGTGTTATGTGTCCATCACGTGGTCTTGTGTTGGGTTTCTAAAGCGCACACATCCAGAGAAAAGGAGGCAGCAGTTCATACGTACAGAGCCATCATGGTTGTTCCCTTTTTGGGATAAGCACTGTTAGACAAAGCAAAGAAAATGCATAAGAAGGTACCTGTATCAAAATACCTCTAACACCTCATAAGTGTTTGTAACTTTATCCATGAATACATTACAGAGCACATCACACCATCCTTGTCTTACTCCCTACTCAGTGTTGAGTCATCTACTAAACATCCCGTTTTCCACTTCTGTTGCATATTACTTTTACGACATTCAGAAACCAACCTCCAGCTCCAGCCTATTCATTTTATCATTTTCTTCATTTCTCATTCATACCCTACTCAGTTATCTGGTGAAGAGCAAAAAATTTGCAATTCCCAATTTTTTCTCATTGTCACTTTTTGTATGCTTCAGAACAGAATTCTGCCAAACAAATTAATCCGTCTGCATTTTTTTCATTCACTCTTGTTATCTTTCCCTTTGTACGAGGAATATTAGTGGCATTCTTCCAATTGTCAAGCCTGATATAATATTTCTCTAATTACCCCAGATATGCCTTCAGGCTTTCTACTTTTCAACATTTGAATAATATGTATTATTTTCTTTTCATCATTTTTTGTTCTTGGACGCTAACATTTGTAGTATTTGTTTCAGTTTCCCTTTTTGACACATCATTATTATTCCCATAGAATCTCTACAATACTCCTTCATGCATTCTCTTTTTATTTTTAAATCATCATGCTTTTTGATCCATTCCTTTTCCATGGAATGTATAAATAGATTTGTACTTAAACCACATATTTGAAACAGACTTTTTTGTAAACAGATGCTCATGAAAGAGCCAGTATTTGCATTCATTCTTGGGTCTCTGAGTGATACAATCACTTCTTCTATACTATCTCATCCTGTGCCTACCCATCCATTCATTTCATATAACAGAATACTTTTTCTCTTGCCCAAATTCATCCCTGTTTCTTCCATTATCACCATTCATTGGAATGTAACAGACAGCTATCATCAAACTATGGATTCCCACTTTTGTTTGCACCCACAACAATCTAAATGACTCAAGTTCAAACTTTATGATATACATTTTAGACCATTCATGATTAAACCTACACCTTCGCTTCCTTGCATGTATTTGTCAAGTCAACTCCATAAGATCAGACGACCTTTCTTCAAATCTACTAATCCTCCCCCTTTCTTAGTTTCAAAGACATACAACATGTATTTTTTTTTCTGTCCTTAATTTATTTAATTTCATGCTATTTACCATATATACGTTTTACATTCCTAGTCACAATTTTCCATATGCCGTGGTCATCATCACATCAGCCTGTAGAAATTAATCCCAACCATCCATTGTGGCATTGGTCAATCAAGGCTTTCACATAATGCTTTCTAGTAAGATATAGGAGATGTATATTAGATTATAAATCTTAGCTGCACCCATGTCACGCATATAGGACCTGGGTTGGGAGAAGCTCTAGTGGAATAATATAGCTAGCTGATCTTTGGAATAACCTCTGATGTATTTTATTTGGTTATATCTTTAGGGAAGGATGGAAATATGAATTATGACTTAAATTTATGAGTGCAAGGAGAAGGAATTCCTTGAGCCACACCATTTTAATAAGCAGGTCACACATTTGGTTATAGCAGTAGAAATAGTGTGGTAAATTCCTTGCTTTCAAAATCTTCCCCTCCCCTACTTCCTCTCTGTCCATATGGGAATAGGAAAGAGGGATGAGGTGGGAGTTGAGAGTCTGAGTTTCTTCTGATAGAAACATCAGTAACCTTGCTCCAAACTAGAGGGCACAGAACAAGAATTCCATAAAATAATAGAAAGGGGTCTGGAACCTTTGCCCACCATTGGCTGGAGCTGCAATGGTATATTTAGAACTGGAGACAGAGTCATATTCAAACCAGCTGGACATTCCTTTGTTATCAGTTTAGAGAATAGCCTCCTCATGCATTCACATAGGAGCCATGAGTAAATGACTAGTAAAATCTCTGCAATAGGAACTTGAGAGATGAATTGAATTCTAAAGGGAAAAAACAATCCAGTTGCTGAGATTTCTGTAACCCTCCCCTCCCCTCCCCTCCCCTCCAAATTTTTTTAGAAATTTTGTTTTCTGTGGTGGACAGTCTCAACAGCTCAATAGATGCCTTGTTATGGCCCTTTTTGGAATGGGAAGCCCATACAATGGGGATTCATGTCCTGAGTTGTGTGCCAAGTAGGGTGGCCATATACATTAATTAATTAAATAAATATTGCCTCATAATTAGACAACTATAATTTATTCTATGTGGGACTGCCTTTGAAGATGATTTGGAAACTGCAGTTGGTCCAGAATGTGGCAGCCTGGTTCCTGACAGGGTATAATGGAATTTAGAGTTGACCTTATGGTATGAAAGAGCCATTAAGAAAGGCTTAGATGAGAGATTACACAGTCAGAGGTAGAACAAAGCATAAGAAAGAAAGTTAAAATAACCCCAGTTTGATTTTGTTTAGTATGAGATGGGATGGAGAGAAACTCGGCCAGGCTTTCAAGATTTTGTTATTATGCCCTACAGCCATAAAATAGCATCCCTGGAATCCCTGTGGTATCTGTTTCTTGCCTTGGCTTACCTTGAAGGGCTGACATGGGACCTACGGTGATTCAGCAGTGTAACATCCATGTTGTAGTTGCCGCACTAGCTGCTAGTAGATTTCTAGGTCCAATTCAAAATGCTGGTGGTCTTAATCTATAAATCCTTACATGGCTTAGCTCCCAGGCTCCCAGGTACTTTCAAGACCATCTGTCCTGCATGGAATCCACCTCTACTGAGTACTCAACCCAAGAGGAGATGCTTCAAGTCCCTTCTTCCATAAAGTTTTGGGGGAGTACCCTGAGGCAGGCTTTCCCAGGAGCTGCCCTAGTATAAATAGTAAGTAAGATGACCTTGAAGGAGATATGCAGGAGCCATTGCCTAGACAAAGGGGCTGAACATTTTTAAAGTCCAGAACCGTGAGATAACATCTGGAAGTGGTTCAGGCAGACGTCTCCCTAATTCACTGAACCATAATAAGGAAGAAGTACAGCACAATCAGACTTGCAAGATTCTATTATTATAGTTAATATAGTTATTATCTCAGCTCAATATAGTTATTATCTTAACTACTAATAAAAGTAGTTTCAGACTTTCAGTGGAGTTGATTTCCTGGTCTGGTCCATCTAATGGAGCTGACACCCTGTCCTCTCTCCTCAGAGGTCTTGTTGGCTCCTACTCTGCTGTCATTTAGGAAGCCCATTAAAATAATTCTAATTTGGAAGTACTTTAGCATTTAATAGTCTGCTGACATGTCACTGCTGGGAGGTATGGCATTGATTTCATTTATTATTTAATGCTACATTCTATTCAGTTTTGTCTTATAGTTATTTTGTTTTAATAGATGTAAACAATTGAGATACTGGCAGTATACAAATTATATAATAAAATAATGCTAAATAAATTCAAGAAATTGAATGACTGAAATTCTTTACTGTGAGTTTCAATTTTTTTCAGAAGTTTTATATTCCTGTAGAACATAAAAAGTAGATTATAGGATTGTTTAACTGTTCATCTCTCACCCTGCTGTTTGACACTCTACTGTTAAAAAAGGTTACTTAGTGTATCTTTTGTCTGCTAATGTCAACATCAACTTTCCTTCTACTCCTTACAGTAAGGATATAATTCTTAGTCTCCATCTGTAATATGGGACAATATATTGGAGAGTTTATGTCTCCATTCTTTGTAGAATGCATTTGCATGGCAATATTTAGCATTTATTTAATTACCAACAACAACAACCCCCCACGTTACAGTGTCAGAAAGAAAACCTTTCTTTCTTCTATAGCTTTCTTCTTTCCTTCACCTTTAGTAGAGGTGAGCAAGTCACATAATCATGTGAAATCATTATAAGTATTACTTTCTGGATTTCTCTATTGTCTTCAGTTAGCATTTGTCACTTTTAACACTCTAAGAACAATTACAGCATCAAATGTAACCAGGAATTTGGTCTAGTTTTCTAATGCTTCTTATATGCATGGAGAAAATAGTTGGGAACAATTGTCATCTTAGATGTTTATGGTAGCAAACTGTTCAATGATTAACCAACTGCTATCCAATTGCCCAGAAGTACAGGATATAAGGAGAAAAATTTAGAGGCTTCAAATTGCTAGCAAGGCATACACCTTGTATGTTCTGCTTTCATAATCTTGCTTCAATCAACTTTTTTCAATAAGTACACATCATGTTCCAATCTTAAAGAGAGGTAGTCATCAGGCCACAGTAGGTGTCAAAATAATCTTTATTAGCAAAGTAACTAATACCTTGGAAGTGGGGTGGAATGCTTACATTTATTTTTTTCCCCTGCTACTCAAGATGGGGATTTAATATGTTATTCTGGGTATGTGGCCTACAGCCATTGCAGCATTTAGTGGAGGGAGGAGGAGGATAGTTTGAGGATTTGGTTACAATAATTCTTTATGTTGTGCTGTCACATAAAGTCACAAACTGTCATAAGGAAAGGAGATACACCTATACAAAAAAGTTTTGTCTGATTTACTTTTCTTCTTACAAGATTTTCTAAAATTGTGCTTATATCAGGCAAATTTGTACAAAATGTGTTGCTCATACCTATTTTGTACATAGTGGTTTAAGCAATGTCTGGGATGGTTCTAATCCAAAAGGAATTGTTCTGTTGCAAATGGATAACTCTAGTCTTGGCATTTCCTAGAACATAATGCAGAGCTGGGTAAATCTGGACTGTTGCAAAAACCTGGAAAAGATACTTTTAGAATTCACCTATTGCTCCTGGCTCTTTTCTGAACCTTGGGAGAAAAATGTCACTTCCACTTTATAGATTACTAGATAGAATGTGAGAAAATATTTCTCTATGAGACTAGGCTCAGCAGTGTTTATTACAAGATACTTAAGATGTGACACTATTATACTACAAATTTACTTCATGTGACACTGTGGTCCTATGCTTTATCTGAGAGTAAATGTAACTACTGTTGATTTGGTAAGACTCTCTTTTTTAACAAATACATACCGAACTGGGACTATAGACCAGGGTGCACAGCTTAATTTATTGAGAGGGAGAGAATTGTAGAATTAAGAACAGAGACTAAGAAGGGCTGTGACCAAAAACAGGCTCAATCAGAAATCCAGTTCACAATCCTACATAGGACTGCACTGTATATTTTATCCTTTCATTGAATAGCCTTCCTCCTTAGATTTACATCCCTACAAGAAAAACGTAACTTATAACACAGTGCTCACTTTATTTGGGGACAAGTCATTATATTGCAAAAACTGATACCATCCTCCCTAGGGTCACACATAATTAATAAAATCCTAAGATACTAATTGTAACTATTAACAAAATAAATATCCATTCTTGGTATCCTATAACCCAATGATATTTTGTGAAGTTCTTAGCACTCTCTCCTTCAGGCCACATTTCCCATTACTTCTTTATTATTTTACAGAAATGTTCCTCTTTTCACCATTATTAGGTATTGCAAATACTGTTAGATTAAACTTCCAGCATCCATAGGGTTTGCAGTTAATGTATGCAGAATGGGAGTAAGAAGGAGGAAGTCCATCAGCATCTGTATGTCATTGTTCTTGGAACCTGGGGGGTGGGGGGGATGTCCAACTTCTCTGTGTTGTTCCATTTCTGAAATCAGTGAAGTCAACCCTCTTGCAAATTGCCCTTTCCTCAGAGCAGAAGATATATTACATTGGAAATGTCCTCCAAGTGTAAGCAGTAAAATCCACTAAATAATTTCTCAGTTCAGCTCCTCTTTGCTTGGCTTTGTGTGCAACTGGATTCCTAAACTGCAGGAAGGAATGGGTCAGAGAAATGTCTCTGAATGTCCAAATGCTCAGAAGGTGCCTCAAGATGTTCAGGGAGAGAATGGAAACGAGATCCTTGGAAAAGTTTCTGGTTATTAGGTGTCCTCCAGTGAGGCTCTTGTTTTGACAGGATCTGTGGATAAAACTCTTGCTGAGAACTGATTGCCACAGTATCATTTAAAGCCAAAGACAGGGGTAAACCACTTGACAACAAATTCCTAGATTTTAATTGTTTTTTTCCAATTTCACAATAACTTGGAGTCTGGTGAGGAAAGAAAAATAAAATCATACTTCCAGTAATGAATTTCAGTAGTAACATGAAAACCCAAAATTTAAGAATCTATCATAAGTATAGAAATACATTTAGAGAAACTTTATGGTAATAAACATTAAAGAGAGATGAGCAGCACCTGGCCCATGGGCTACATGTGGATCTTGCCACCAGAGCAACTCCAGATTGTGAGCTGAAATTTGGTGGCAAAATTGTCCAGTTTTAATGACATTTTTTTCAAAGCCCCCTCCCCCCATTGCATACTATGAATCTGAAGTGAATATTTGAAAAGCCAACTTCATATTATTTATTTGTAGATAACCAAAAACACATGTATATAGCCTTCTAGAAGTGTGATTTAAAGACAAATCAAACTGAAAAACGATAGAGCTTGTGGTGGAGGGATTGTAACGAGACCATTTTAAAAATCAAACAATTCTGAAATCTTGAACTTATGGCTACTATTATAGACAAACTGTAAAAACCCTGGTTTGGTTCTTAGCTAGTTTAGAATTCAACATATTTTCAAAACGACAGGACAAACTTCCACGTCTATTTTGCTAAAAAGAAGGCTGCAATATTAGGCACATCTTGAAAATCAGCTGTGGTATGCACATGCTGAGTATGGTTTCTTGCATTGAACAAACAAATGATAAAAGGAAAAGGAAGTACAATATACTCTGATGCAGAATAGTTTTTCTGTCTGCAGAATGTAGTTTCCCCCGTCTTTTTTCCCCCTTCTGTTAACTGACCATGATTCAAAACAGACTATTATTTTAGCTCATTCCTTCCTCCCCCAGTCTGACATGACTCTGAGGCAATAAAGCACTTATTTGCTTCACTGAAAAGGAATGATTCAGTGTGTTAGTGCCTGCATCTTACCTCTTTCAGGGGAGTCAGTTCCTCTTCCCCCAGGGATGGATCAGGTTCTGTGTTCCTGAGGTTCATGCTGTACAGGGACAAGTTACGGGAGGAAGGCGAGATGGAACTGTATGCAGGTGGCACTTGAGACAGCTGGCGCTGTAGCAGCTGCAGAATGAGATTAATGTCGGAAGACATCCTGGATTCTAGTCTATATGAGAGAACACAGTATTTTCCCCTGAGGCATTTTGATCTCTGAGGCAGCACAGAAGATTGATTTAAGAACAGCTACAGTTTGTATAGAACTCTTTCAAACAGCAAGCAACACTAAAAATCAGGAGTCTGGTAGCACCTTTTCCAACTAACACATTTTATTAAAAGTTGTAAGCTTTTGTTTCTATTCTCTCTTTTGAAAACTTTAAATCAAATGTGTTAGTTGGAAAAGGTACTACCAGACTCCTCATTTTTGCTGTCATAGGCTAATGTGCAACTTTAAAAAATGAGCTTTATTTTAAGCTTCCAAAAGCTATTCATGCAATAAATTTGGTCATTTATTTTTCATGCAGGAAAAATTCACTTGAAATCCATTAATGCCAATGTTACGAGTATTCATGAAGGCAGACCATTTCCATTAAATGAAAACAAAAACATTCCAAAACCTGACTTAGTCTCTTAATCAATATTATAGTCATTCTCAGAAATAGCTGTGACTGGGGTGCGGGTTGTACCAAGAAGGAGGTAATAGGAGGTAACATTCTACAGGCATAATCCTGTTCATAACACACAGGAGAGTAACTGCATTAGGAAAACAAGCATGCAGATGTGTGTACACAGGCAGCTACTTTTGTAGGCTTTCCCCATTTCTACATTGGTGGAACATTTGCAACTACGAAGATGAAGCCAAGAGTGCAGCGTCTTTCCTTGGCTATCCTATGAGGCACCTTTAATGTATACAATCTATGAAGGGGTTATTGTTGTTTTGCTTTAAATTTTAAATAATGTTAGAAATTATTTAAAATAATAATAATAATAATAATAATAATAATAATAATAATAATAGGTTGTAAATAATGCTAGTTTTATATGTTTAAACTATTTATAAATCTATATACCTGCCAAACAATATACTTTATATTTTTGCCATACCCTTGAAATGATTTTTTTTAACTAAACTGACAAATAGTTTTATAATATTTCCTTGCAAATTAATGATACTGCATTTCTTTACAATAAGCAAAACATTCCTTAACATCACTTTTGGCAGTCTCCCTAAACCATAGCAACAATGCAGCAGGGGTCCACATTTTAGATATACTTTAGATATACACAATCTATTTAACAGGAGGGCTATCATATCTACTTTATAGCTTCATTTTACTTTCTGGAATTTGGGGTGCTTCCTGGAATTCCAAAGCTATTAGAACCGGCACCTTATTTCCAGACCTCTGAGCAACTGAATTTACCTGCTAAGCTGTGCCTGCAGGCATTCCAACTTTGATTCAATCTGCCGTGGTCCGTCCTCAGAGTTTAGAGGCATCTCCAATGGGCTGCGTACCAAGGAGATGTGCTGGAAAGGCTCTGACGAGAGACTGGGCTTTTTTTTCTCCCAGAATGTGAACAGGTTGGAAACATCCAGTGATGTTGCTGGGAGGTGAAAGAAAATCAAGTTCATGATCGATATTCAAAAGGATGTTATTTTGTTTCGATATGTATTTATGGTATTTCTATATCATTTTTTCATTAAAAAAACATTTTAATAAAACAAAACATCTATTTTCTAAAAAAATAGAAACATGATAAAACCAGCTAAAAGCACACAAGTGATAAATACAGAATTAAACACTAAAACTAACAATGATTAATGAATTACAATAATTAGAGTGGCTGATAAAAAAGGAGATCAAGAGAAGGCCTGTTCAAACTTGTTTTCATTTTGGCAAAACCTGTGAGGGTTTGCCTGTTTTCTGTTAGAAGTTACAGTAGTTTCACAGAGCGGGTATCACTATTTAGTATGTCTACTTTTGCATTGCAGCCAGATGAATGTCAGCAGTCCATGGCATGGTCACTAGGACATCCTCACCAAAATGTAAATATCAGGGAGTGCTGTAAAGAAGACAGTACCGAACCTATGTATCAAAAGCATGGTAAAAACTTGGATTTTCCCTATTCTACCATTATACTCCATCTCAAAATTTCTTCCTCCTATTAATGAAAGACTCTACCTGTTAAAGGTACAACCTGGCCATATTTCAGAAGTAATGAATTAGAACATCTATAGCCTACAGGGAAGGACAGGTAAGCTAAAAATGTATTTGTGTGCATGTACATGCGTGTAAATCTACACATGCTGGCTCAGTCTTAACTTTGTTGTGTCCTGATGCTCTGCCAATGTTGCTCTAATGTTGGCAGATTTCCTGACAAAGAACATCTGTACAGATATAACCAAATAAATTACATACAATCAAGAATCCTGCAGAGTTTGTAGACTGTGTAGATTGCCTATATATATATATGGTGTGTGTGTGTGTTTCTGTGTATACACATATTCATGTAAAGACTGTTTCAAGTCAAGCTCAGTGCCGGGTGATTTCATGTATTCATCCATCAACTTTTCTGGATGATAATATAGAAATGGTATGCCACTGTGCTCTGGGATGTTTTTTGATTTCCCAGGTTTTTTTTTAATATGTATGTATGTATTTATACAATTTATAGGCTGCCTGACTCCCATCAATTCTGGGTGGCTTACAATAAAAGTAAAAAATACTGTTTAGTCTACAGTTCACTAGTGTAGTCCTAGTGGACTCTATCCATGTACTGAGATCTGCCCCTGCTTCGCTTCTGAGCCCAGATAAGGTGTGTGTGTGTGTGTGTGTGTGTGTGTGTGTGTGTGTAGGTTTGTTTAAATCTGGAGCCAAAAAGATAACAATATGGACAACAAGTAAGCCGTTCTAGGAACCCATTCTGCAAACGTAAGGTCAGAACTGTTATGGAAATGTTATATTCCTACATCTTTTCTCTGTTATATTTTATTCTTTTATGCTACTGTAGCTGTAAGAAAAAAGCATTTTTAAATTTCCTCTTGTTTTACTCATGACCATCTTGGGTTTTAGAAAAGGACACATCTACCTTCATATTTTCTTCCTTCTTGTTCCTCCATCCTAGAATTTTCCTACCACTTTTCTAATGTATTGTCAGCATTACTGGATCTTTCCCCTACCACTGATAAGATTAGCATCTCAGATGGAACACAGCTAAGACTGATCTTTACTTGATCACAAGTATATATTGTTTAAAATGATTCCTATTTACAATCCTCAAAAATTTTGTTAAGTGTCTCTTTCTCATTAAGTAATGTGAATTGTAGTATTTAGCCCTATCCCTAATTGCTGTTAATAACTCAACCTCTTGACCCCTAAATCTCATCAGGATATTCTCTCTTGTCATTGTTTCTAGGATTTCCTCTCCTTGGTTTATCCTATTTAATCAATTGTCCTATTGATTTAAAAATTATATACTGCACATACTAAAGATGTATAAAGACCTGTATCAGTGTGCTGTAGGGAGGAGGGTCTAACAAAGCAAAGGGAGAGAGATCTCTATGCTAGCCTTCTCCCACTTCTGGAATACAAAATAAAGTATCATAGCCTTTTGCCCTGTCTGCAAGGGCTGCAGATTTCCTTAACACTGCTAAAAAGTGTATGTCCCCAGTTGCCAACCATGTCTGAAGAGGAAAGTATCCTGGGCCCCTCTTGAGAAGGTATTTAAAAGATCAATACTAATCCATTGATCTGTACTCTTTTTGGACATCCTGCTAAGCACACAAATGTTGTTGAAGGCAAAGGAGCAGTGATTTTGAGAGTGGGACCAATGGGCATGTCTTTTGTCCTCGACCTCCTTGATTTTAATCTATATAAAGATTGGCCAACCCTGTTTTGGTGGTGCATCTAGGGTTACCAGACATCTGGACAGGCAAAGAAGGACATGAATAGTTGCAAAGGAGGACAAATGGGGGGAAAGGAGGACACACTGACTGTTTAACTGCAAAAATTTTTTAAAAAGAACTTAGGCCTACATGTATATGAAATTACTTTTTCCACCATCACAAAGACTGGTTTTTCAATGGCAGGAATGTGCTAGAGACCGTTAGGAGGCAAAAGCCTTCAGCACATAACTGATTAAGGTCTTGTCAATTTCTGGCAGCAGCGCAGAAGGGTACTAATCAACTAATTAAGGTCAACAAGCTGAGCTTGTTAACATTTATTAGGTTAGGTTAGTACTTACTAGGGAAAGTTAGCAGTTATTAGGGAAACACTGTGCCTCAGAGGAAAGCTGCTCAGGAAGAGAAAGCTTGTTAGATACTCAAAAAGTCAGACTTATGTTTGATTTTAAGGCTATACCTGCAGGACAGAGGACATGAGGACAAGAAGGAGGACATGCCCTCCTTTTGCTGGACAACTGGTAATCCTAGGTGCATCTATTGTGGGGGTTTTCAAACTGGATTTCATAGAAATGTAGGAGTTGAATAGATTCTGTGGGATTAAGGGTGGGAAAAAGCCCTCTCCATGAGAAATTTGGGTGGGTGGGTGAGTGGGTGGCTGGGTGCGGCCTAAGCCATAGTCCCTTGAGTAGAGGGTGTTTTTTTTAAAAAACAGTCCCATGTGGGAGAGGGGTTTCTTTTCTTTTCTTTTCTTTTCTTTTCTACAAGGGAGGAAGGGGGGAAAAAGCTTTCCACAGGTGTAGAGGAAGGAGGTTGATACCTTGATAAAGGTCTGCAGCAGCTGTTAAGAGAAAATAAAAAGCCAGTCAGTCCTGGGAAAGGGGACAGTGTGAGAGATGTTCAAAATCACTTCTCCTTGATTCTGTTTAGTGTAAGAGGGGTAGAGGAAAACTTTGGTAGGCTTTCAAGATTGTTATTGTATCCTAAAACTTTTAAGTACCTGACCTGTAAACCTGATGAAGTCTGCTTCCTGACCTGGCCTACCTTAAAAGAGCTGACAGCAAGGAACTAAAGAAAAAAAGGGTTTAGTCCCTTGCAGGTTTTTTTTTTCCTTTAGTCACTAAGATACAGCACTTGTCAGCTGACATTCATAAGCCCCATCCCTCTCAGTCAGGGGTGCTGGGATTGATTTGTTTATTTTTTAAAAGCAAACTGGTTCTGCAGCCTGAAAAGCTTTGAAACCTCTTGATTTAGTGGGTGTCTGTTATGATAAGCTTTTGATAATCATGATTTTTTTAACCCTATGTGGTGGTCTGGGCTGCTCGGAGCCTTCAGGAATGAACAGCATAGAAGCCCCAGAAAACAAAAATAACACCCCCCCCCCCAATCAGACAAATAAGTAGGATAAATGAAAAGGGCCACAGAGATGGAGGTTATCCACCTATTGATAGTACTCAACTCTGTGAGCTGATGGAATACTAAACTTCAGGCTACTAAAGGGAATGATTCCCTAGATGCACATTGTCCCACTCCCATTGTGACCTTGCATTTTCTATGATGTTTGGTGCATAAATGAATTTTTAGTCACACTAACTCTTCTCCTGGAATCAAAGTAATTGCTTCCTAAAATTATATGGTACTTATACTCATGATACAAACAATTGTGTCAAGTCCTATAGGGATTCTTCTCTATTCCCACAATTAATGTACAACTGAAAAGAGATTCTTGAGCCAGCCTTACCAATTAATCATAAAACTCAAGTCAAGCAGATCATCTCATCTCTATACCCAGCATGAAAACTAGCTACCATACCTGCATAGGCTTGATTTTCTTCAGTCACCAGTTTGTCAATGTTGGTGCCATCAGTGACCAGGTTTACTACAGTCGGGACAAAGTTGCTGTTTTCAATATCTGTGAAAGGATCAACCTTGGTGGGATTGGGCATCTTGGCTTCCTCTTCACTCATTTGGGAGCAAGATGTTGTGGTACTATGCATGTCAGGATGCTGCAGTGGTATACACTCAGAGTATCTATGACATTGCTCCAAGTCTGAGATGCCTGCATCCATGCTATCTGGGTCTGTAGTAGGTAGAAAGAATGCAGGTAAGCTTCATATATAAAAGTCTGACTGTGAGACATGATTAACTACTAACAGAATCTCTTAAACTTCTATAAATACAATGGTCACAATTAGGCCATAAGAACATCTGAACATTTTCATATCCTGCATGGCGAGGAGAAATATAAAATATGTTGACCTATTGTTTCACGCTGAAAGTGCCGGCCAGAAATGGCTGAAAGCTTCAGCGGTTCGAGTCCAGCCTCGCGTTAACAAGGTGAGCTCTTGTTTCTATACCCGCAGCTTCTGCCAACTCAGCAGATCGAAAACGTACGTGAGTAGATAAATGAGCACTCTCACTCCGGTGGGAGGAAAAATGCTGGCAGCGGCTCAACAGAGAGACGGGACAAGTTGCCGGTAAAAAGTGCGAAACCGCGCTCGTCCGAAAAAGGGGCGCGAAGCAACGGAAATCCCGCCTCCTGTGCTGCCAGCTGGGCTGACGCTCTAGGAATTAGGCTCTGGCAAAGTCTAATTCCGAAACTAGAAAGATGCAATTGCATTGAAAACCGCAAGGGGGCGGTCACTGCAGGGTCAGTAATGACTGTTAAGCAGATTAAAAAAATATATATATATATATAGGGCAGGTAAAATACAATTTACTTTTTGCAGGTTAGTTTTATAACAATAAAGTAAGTTTAACTAGAATCTTTAAGCAAAGTATAAGCAGAGGTCATATATTTCTGCATAGGGATTAATAATGGGAAAAAAAATATATTGGTCAAGCCTGAGGCATCTATCAACAACTGAAAGGAAGAATGCCTTATTTCTTATGATCTTAGATTCCTTATTTGAAATATCCTCAGAAGAATGCAGTGAGATAGATCATGTTTTACAGATGGAGACCTGAAGGGTGTAATTTGCACAAGACTGAATTCAAAGCCAAAGCCTACCATAATTCTTTTCTTCTTTAATCATAGATCCAGAGCACAACTAAGATGCACACTAACAAGCTATTTTTGCATTACACATTACCCCTGATAAATCTGGGAGAGAGACTGAGGCCACATATTTGTTTTCATATACATTAGAATCAGCACTTATAAAGCCTGATTCTCCAGATGTTACTACTACAGTTCCTTTGTCCCATGCAGCAAGGTTGCACTGGCTGGGAGATAATAGGAATTGTAATTCAGCACATTTGGAGGGCCCAGATTGGAGAAGACTGCTTTGGGAATAATCACAAGATGGCAGTAGTGGACTTTCTACCTTCCTTCCTCTATTCTTAATGCCAGAACCTAGTAAAACTCCCAAGAGGCTAACTCACCAGTTTTGTTAGCTTGGCAGGAAGAATGTTTATGATGACGTGTTTGAGGATAGTTGCATGTGTAGTCTTCACTGAGTAAAGAACGAGGAATACTATCTGCCTGAAGGAAAAACATGACAAAAAAATAGATGTAAAACATAGTGGAAAAAGCAGTTTTGAGCAGCCAGAGCAATCCAAACTCCTTATAATTAACCTAATCCTTTGGGTAGCATACAAATAGGTTAAAAATATTTAAATATTCATGTTTTAAAAAGAATATAAGAATAAATAAATCCTAACATTACATGTTGCTACACCAGTTTTCATTAAATCAATCTTACCAGGACTTCATCCTAGAATCTCTTGTCTTTGGTGCACTATCATTTCTCATTAAAAAGCAGTTTCTGAGGATATGCAAAATGCCTTCTTCTATCACACATCTAAATTTGACAGGAATGATTTCCTTGTAACAGAATGCAATTTGTGGACAGATTTGACACTGAATAGTTCAGAAAGTAGATGGTGCCAAATAAAAACATTCAACAGCTCTATATCCATTTATAAATGCATAAAATTGCTAGGTTTCAAATAGGTGAATAACATAAAAGAAATAGGTGACTATCATAAAAGAAGTGACTTATGTATCCAAAAGTCTGCTAGTTAGACTCAACCACTTCGACTAACGTGACCTACTTTCATGCCAAAAAAGATGAACTGTAGTTAATTCTTTTAATACAAATCTGCTTCTCCAGATCAATTTAGGTACAAGGAGTTTATGTATGTATAGCCTTGGTTAACCTTTAAAAAAATGCTTCTCTCTCATTCTTCCCATCTTAGATACTCACATCTCTCAAGTTGAATGTTATCTCCAGATTGCTCCAAAAGTTATCTGAAAAGGCTGGGTACATATCCAAGACTTTCAGGAGATCTTCCCGGTGGATCTTATGCAAGTCACAATAAGTCAAGGCTCGCACATCTGCATTGGATTTTCCAGGCCTGGCATACAGACTGATAGGCTCTCCAAAGATGTCATTCTTCCCTAAACAACACAGGCACTCCTGTTAAAGTACAGCAACCTTCCTGCTGCTGTCTTGAACTAGAACAATTGTTCAGTCACTCCTTTGGCTGGTCCTTGATACCCACTGACATATTACAGTGGAAATATCACAGGAAATTGTACAGATACAAATGATGACTGCCTTTCACTTGCACCTCCTACAGTTCAGATTAGGGTCATAATCCTATTCAGTTGTATTTAAAAAAAATAAGTATAAGGAATATAAAGTACCTGCTACATTCATTTCTCCAGGTATCCCACAGCTTACTTATTAAAGAGATGGAAGGGGCTATTTAGATCACTGTTTCCAACTCCTCTGCTCAGTGCAGGAATCCAAACTTAACTCTCTCTGACAGATGGCTGTTTAGCCCACCACCTTGGTGGGTGATTGGTTCCCTCCCTCTAATATTAATGTAGAATCTGCCTTTCTGTAGTTTAAATCCATAGTTCTGCATTCTGCAATTTGAAAAATACGATCAAATTCTCCTCCAGTCTTCTTTTCTCAAAGCCCAGTTCCTTCAACCTCTCTTCACAGGATTTGATTTCTCATTCTTTGATGAGCCTTGTTCTTATCCTTCTCTGAAATTGTTCCAGTTTCTTTGAATCTTCTTAAAGGGCCATGCCTAGAACTGGATGCAGTATTTGATAATAGAATAAAGAAGATCTATTCCTTCCCATGATTTAGAAGCTTTACTTCTACTGATGCTGCCTAAGATTGCATTTGCCCTCTTTTTTTGGCCATATTATGCTGTTGACCAATATCTGGTTTGCAATTAACTACTATTCCAATATCTTTTTACACGTACTTTTAGTGAGTGAAGTATCCTATATCCATGCATCTGATTTTTGTTTCTTAACTAAAGAACTTTATATATGAATCTGTTAAACTTGTTTCTGCCAGGTTTAGACCATTCCTTTAATCTAAAAAATCACTTTGAATTTTGTTTCTGTGTTCTAGGCAAGGATTTGCAGATTTTGTGATACAGTGATTCCCCCTAAAATGATGAAATGAATTAGTGTGATCTGCCCTGAATACAACAAATAATTTCATTAGGGTTTGGCAAGAAATAAATATACCACTTTGAATAATTAAATTTTAAACTATAGATCAAATAAACAATGATAGAACCTTACAACTTTATAAAATGAAACAATTTCATTTTGTATAATAAATAAGTAAAAAACTGATCCCAAAGAACATTTAAAATCTTATTATTTATATATTAAACACATATATATGGCCACCTATCTACCAAAAAAAATCTATAAATGGGAAGGATGAGCTTGCTTTTTTTTGCATAAAAGAGTTTCTCCTTGCCTTAAATAACCTTTAAAAAAATGTTCCTTGCAAAACACTGGCTGTAAGTTGCTGTTTGTACTCTCTATCCCTGTCCAGCCATCTTGAGATAACAATCACAGCCCATCTTATTTTCTTTCTGTTTCTTCCCTGCATTGTAATTTCTCTGCAAAGTGACTATCAGACCAGACAGACTTTTCCATAGAAACCTTGTGCCCTCCATGCATGATTATTCCTTTAAAGGCAAATGTAAGGTTTAAAAACTAAAAGGAACATTCAGGCCTGATGTAGGGCTCTGGAACAGTTGAATTGCTTTTGATTTAGCACACTTTTGCATCAAACTAATAAACCTGTTTGGAAAAGAGTGCAAAAAAGGCATTGTTTTGTAACCTTCCATATATTCTCACAACTATTTTAAGGTATAAGTTATCCCATTCCATTTCATCTCATTTGCAAATGTAATAAACATTCCTTTCACCAATTCCCCAATTCATCCAAGTCATTAATAAAACTATTGAAGAGTAGAAGGTAGAACATTTGTGGCATTCTACTCATTACTTTTTTCCAGTCTGATGAGAAACTGTTGAGTATTCTTTGAGTACAATTTGTGAGTCAGCCATACATTTACTTGCCATCCAGCACACACTTAATTAGCTTGCTAATCTGAATGTCATGGGGTATCTTGTCAAATTTTTGTTGAAATCAAGGTATTATAACTTTGACATATTCAGAATTTATTAAGCAAGTTACTAAACAGAAAATGAAATACAGTAACATGAGTTTGAGAAGACATTATTGACAAATTCATGTTGATTGATTACTATTTTTTTTTTTTTTTTGTGCCTTCAAGTCAAGCTTGATTCCTGGTGACTGCCTGGACAAGTCCCTGCAGTTTTGTTGGCAGAGTTTTAAAAAGTGCCTTTTGGAAGGGTCAGAGTAACTGGCCCAAGATCACTGTGCTAGCTTCATGCCTAAGGCAGGACTAGAATTCACAGTCTCCCAGTTTTTAGCCTGGTGCCTTTAATCACTACACCAAACTAGCTCTTGACTGAAAAATGCTGCTAGGTAATGACTACAGGTAGTCCTCATTTAACGACCACAGTTGGGACTGGCAACTCAGTTGTTAAGCAAAGCGGTTACTAAGTGAAACCATGACTGTGCTTATGAACTTACTTCAGTTTTCCTTTGCTTTACAGACCTGTGAAGGTCATAAATGTAAGGATTGGTCATTAGGTTACTTTTTCATCGCTGTCATAACTGTGAACAGTCACTAAACGAGGCAGTTTCTAAACAAGGACTACCTGTACATTGTTTTCAAGGTTCTTACAGATCAATCTATATATTAACTGCTCTAGAATCTTCCAGATATCCATGTCAGACTGACTAGTCTGTGGTTCCCACATCCTCTTTTTCTCCCCTTTTGAAGGTAAGGACAACATTTCCTCTCCATCATCTGACACTTCATTGATTCTTCAGGACTTCTCAGTAATAATACATAGATTCAGCCAGACCATGAGCTAGTTTCTTCAGTACCCTAGAATGCAATTCACTTGGCTTTGAAGATTTAAACTAATTCAAAGTAAATATGTTTCTATCAATTTGAGGCTTCAGTCCTGCCCCTTTCTTGTGTTCTTTACAATTGCCTGGTGAAACACTCTGTCCTTGGAGAAGACTAAGCCGAAAAAGTAACAAGTATTACTGCTGTTTCTTGTTAGTGGTTAGCCTTTTGCCAGATGTAATGAATAGATGCAATGATTCTTTTCCTTTCATTTTGAATGTATCTAAATAAGTCCTTTATGTTGTTTTTAGCATCCTTCACTAACCTCAACTCATGCTGAGCCTTAGCTTTCCTGACACCATCTCTGTAGTTCCATGGTATCTGTATGAAAGCTTCCATGGTGAATTGACCCTCTTTCCATCTTTGAAAAAGAGCAGCACAACAGCACTAAGATACCTGCTAGTGTTCTCATGCAAAGCCATAAATATACCTTGCTAAATTGATTTTACAGGTTAAGAAGGAGAATCCATACACACCAAAATTGTACTGTTCTTTTGCCAGATGTAAATAGGATAAAGAATTTGCTTTTCTCTCTTGAATATGTTGAAATAAACAGCAGCATTGCCCTTTCCCTTAGGGAAAAATGGAGGGCAGAGGTTGCAATTTGACATTTCCCCAACGGCCTGGTGGTCAACCTCTACTTGCTGCAAAGGAACCAATGACTTGAAATGAATCCACCTCCCCCCCACTTTCTAAAACATTCCCCACCCTGGAAATTTTTTTCACCTAGAATAGCCACTACAATGTCCTCCTTGAGGATCTCAATGGAGCCACGTGAGATAAAATAAAGAGTGGTAAGGACATCTCCATAATGCACCAGGGTATCACCAGGGGGTGCATGTGTCGTCTTGAACTTCATGGCCAAGGCACGTAGGCAGCCTTTGCTAGCTCCTCGGAAGGCCTTGCAATTTTGGAGAAGGGTGCGGTTGAGGTGGAGGCAGATATCAGCTTGCAGGCAATCAGGGAATCCTTTCAGCACCTGTGTGAAATGAAAGCAGGTACAGATAAGCAGGTAAATTCAGTGAATCTTCCCATATCCCAAAACCATGTCCTGTAGAGGAATATATTTAAGATGCATTGTTTATATAGATGGACAGAATTAAACTAGAAAATACCCATCTCAAATAATGCAGAACTTGAGGCATCAGGACATTCCATGAGTGGATAAAAATATTTCCAGTTTGTTCTACAGATGTTTGCTTTCAAGCTGTGTTCCTCAATCTGGTGTCCTCTAGATGTGTTAGATTACAACTGGCAATTGTAAACCAACCAGTCTAAGGGCAGTGGTTTGGAAAAAGCTAGTTTTAGAAGCATAGGCCAACTGTGTGTTCTCATCTGATATCTATATTTTTATATCTCTCTACTCAGTATTGCCAAGCTTCTTTTGAAAAGAAGGGAATAAAAAGCAATGGCCAAATGATTCCCATTGGTTGTCCCCTGAGAGCTAAGAAATATCAGCACGGTTCTACTGATGCTACCATTGGAAGACCTGAAAGATCAGGTTAGGGATAGATTGTCATGGAGAAAATCTATCTATATGGTCGCTAAGAGCCAACAACAACTTGATAGCACGTAATCAAATCAATAAAAAATCTGCTAACACTACTGCATAATGACTTTGTTCATACATTTTCTAAATCATGTTGTATGGAATAGGCCACAGTGGGCTAGGTTCACAAAACCAAAATCAAGGAAACCACATCATGGCTTAGGATGTTGTACAAAACAGAAGTTTCAGTAAAGGAAGGATGATATTTTAATAAAGCATGATGTCTGTGAATTACTACAGCAAGTGGATAAATGCTGAATAAAATATGTGTGTTTTGACTCTTTGAATTTGTCAGCTAATAAAGATTATTTTTTATTCTTTTTTAAAAATATGCATTGCATTACAGACATACATCTTTCAAATTTCAGTCATCACTTCCAGCAACTAAACATCTAATATATGGAATGCTCAGCTGTTACAGTTCTGCATCTTGCTTCATTCCATCTAATAGCTTTTATCCATCCTGGAATCTATTTTGAGAATGAGAATAGCTCCCATCCCCAGTGAGAAAAAGTAATTATTCCTTCTTTTGCAGGGATAACAAGTCTTTTCCCTTCAAATGCTTCTCGAACTTTGCTATCAATCTCTCTTTTCCAACAGTCTAATTAAAACAGTCTAAAGTTTATTTAAGGACTGCCCTGTTCAGTTTTTGCCTACCAGTCAGCTATGAGAAGAAAAAGCTAAATCAATACAGTTTTGTTGCTCACACTCAGGAAAAACTGACCTACCTTAGAATGATGACTGTCATGATTGTTACCTCATTGTTGGAATGGGGAAGCAACCAGATAACACTGCAGTAGCACTAAAAGGGGTTAATTTCCAGTTCACGTGTACTCATGGGGGGTGGGAGGAAAATAGAGGATTAGTTTGCTGCTACTCTCAGATCAACATGTTCACTCCAATATAATAGAAACTTCTCCCTCATGGCTGTCATATCTTTCTACAATCCAGCTTCACTGGGGTTGTAAGTTAAAGTAATCTCCTTCAACATCATCTATGTAATGGTGCCAAGCCAGACAAAAAGATTTTATTTATTTATTTGTTTATGTGTAATATTTATATGGCCACCCACCTCACAAAACGTGACTCTGGATGGCATACAATCAAACCATGAAAACAATTTAAAAAAACATTCAACAAATACAAAAATTAAAATTATTATTAAAAGGCTAGGAGAGAGCATCAAATATTATGTACAATGATGCCACCTCATCAGATCACCATCCCCTTGTGACCCCCAAGCCTGTTGACACAACCAGGTTTTAAGGGACTTCTGGAAGGTCGGCAGAGATGAGGCCAGTCTCACCTTGGGGGGCGGAGGGGTGATGTTCCACAGTGTGGGTACCACAACAGAAAAGGTCTATCTCCTGAGACCCACCAAATATATGTCCCTAGCTGATGGTACCCTTAATGTTCCTTCTTTGCTAGATCTGATGGGTTGGACTGATGTAGTTGGGGAGATGCGATCCTTCAGATAACCTTGTCCCATTCCATGAAGGGTTTTAAAGGTCAAAATCAACACCTTAAATTGGACCCAGAAGCAAACTGGCAGCCAGTGCAGCTCATGGAGCAGAGGTGTAACATGGGCTGCTCTAGGAGCACACATAACTGCCCACACCACTATATTCTGTACTAGCTGAAGCTTCTGGATACTCTTCAAGGGCAGCCTCATGTAGAGCACGTTATAGTAGCCCACTTAAAATTTTCCTTTTAAATCTGAATTTTCTCTGAATGCAACCAGACTTCATTGATAAGATAGACATACTCCAAATCATAATAATATTAATAATGGTTGTGAAATGGTTTACAAAGCATTCATGTTTAGCTTGGAGACTTTCAGGTCCCAACAGTATACTGATACTTATATACTTTCTCAAATGCTAGGATTCTTCAGCTGGTATGGATGACAGTAGGAACATGCAAGTATTCACTTAAGCCCCAACTCAAGGTTGCTTCCAAAATTATATTTTGCCAACATGCATGTACTCCAAGGATCTGAAGCTCACATCTTTTCTGACTCACCGCATTCATGTCGATACCATTGGTGTAGGACCAGGCATGCTGAAAATATTCTTCAAGGCGTTGGCGTAGTGGATTGGGGATTTGGTGGAAACGGATGAACTCCTTGACCCTCAGCATCTGGGTGTGGTAGCGAGCTGTGCCAGAGTACAAACGCTGGATGATGGCAGAAACATTGCCAAAAATGCTAGCATACATGAGAGCTGAAATAAGAGGACAATTATCAGTACTGTGTGTGTGTGTGTGTGGAAGGACTAGTATCTATTTGCATGGTGCCTTTGAAAGGTGACAGCACTTCAATCATTTCATGTAGCACCCCACTGAATGGCTCACACAGTCCAGGTACCAGGCAAAGTTTTATTGTTGAGATGTCATAAAATGTGTTTGTATATGTGTGTATTTTTTGTACTCCTAAAAAGGGTAGAGACCTTTTTCATATGGGAAAAATCCTTCTTCTACCCCATTATTTTAGAATAAAATAATGCAGAAGCCCTGTCTACAGTTGATTTGACTAGAGCTGGACACAAATGTCTTTTTTGAAACTGAGTGGGCAGTTTATCTTACTTGCTCTAGAAGATGGAGAAATTCACTAGAGGTAGTGCTCAGTTAACAATGGCAATTGGGAGCGGAATTGCCATCGCTAAGTGACAGAGTCATAAAGCATGATGTCTTGGCATCAGCAATTCCAGCACTCCCTGTTGCCATCGTTAAGTGAATCACCATGGGTCATTAAGTGAGGATGTCATGAGGTCACC
Source organism: Liasis olivaceus (assembly GCA_030867105.1). NCBI lineage: Eukaryota > Metazoa > Chordata > Lepidosauria > Squamata > Pythonidae > Liasis > Liasis olivaceus. The sequence goes on from CM061351.1 coordinate 68,352,413, forward strand.
ATTTGTGACCTCCTGCTGGTTTCCCCATTGACTTTGCTTGTCAGAGGCCAGCAAAGAAGATTGCAAATGGTGACCATGTGACTGTGTGGATGCTGCAACAGCCAGAACTCTAAGGACCAATCGTAAGTAGCACTTGTTCAATGCCATTGCAAGTTTGAACAGTCACTGAACAAGTGGTCCTTAAGTGAGGAACACCTGTAACCATTTTTAAACAGCCTGACTCTTTTATGGTAATAACAGCATGAAAACAAAGGCCAAATGGGAGCAAAGGAGTTCCCTTTTCCAGTGTAGTATCTTGCTTTTCTTGATTTCTGAGCCAGGGTAAATTGCTAGTTAGTTGGAGGGAGCAGAACTCCCCTTTTGTCAGACTCCCTCATCACAGCTGCAGTGCTACTTAAAGCCTCAGGCAAGGCATTACCATTATACCACATTGCCTTCAGGCTCTTCTGTCTTCCTGAATGTCTTGTGCAAGCTCTGTGGTTCATCCTATCTTCTTTAAAACATGCAACAGATTGGGGCAGTGCAGACACATAGGCAATTTAAGGGCCTCTCAAGAGGGCCAAACTATCTAAGGATATGATTGACTCCCTAGAGAAGCAAGGGACTGGCATTTCCTCAGACAAAACAGGAACTAAAAAGAATGCTTAATTTTTCCTACTAAATATTGTATGTGCACACAGCAGCACACGTGGTGGCCAGCTTTACAGACAGTTTTAACATATTGATAACAGTCTAACAAGAGAACCTATTTGTATAGCAGTCCAACAATATCTGCTATATTGCAGTAGGGACAAATGAAGTCTGTGTGTGTGTGTGTGTGTGTGTTTTACATTTGTAGGTAGTTATAATGTGTGTTAGTATGCATGCTTTTGTCTGTGGATGTGTGCATGAGAGACAGATTGAATAGATTCAAATGGATTTGATATGATCTCCATTAATGTGTGTGGGAGTTAATTGCATCCCTAACACCATTTCCCCCCTTGTGACTTACAGCCTCTTCTAATGTCACCCAGCTATTATTGAGGTGATATAAAGCCTCTCTTCATTACTCTTGTATCAGCACAATAACAGTTGGATGAGACTAGAAGATGCTATAAATCACTAGGGAGGAAATAGCCTCAGTCAGGGCAGGAAGAATTCCAATAAGACCTTCCCTTATCAAGCTGAGTTAAAATACATTGTTGAAATACATTTACTATTTTATTTGTATGATTTCTGCTGATGACAAATCTAATGTTCATACATCAGAAAGTCTCTTCTTTCCACCCACAAGATAGTACAGGGATCACTGGGATCAAATGTTCCCAACAACTTCTGGAACAGCTCCTACTGACAGCAATAGAAAGAGACAGTATCTATCTTTCTTTACTCAGAAATATTCTTGCTCATAAAAGGATATTGTGCACTATTTATAAAAGGCCTTTGCTTTGTGGCTTCTGAATGAAGGTACTGTAGCCATTGTTCCAACAGCAATGCTGAAGTCTAAAAGAAAGCCAGAAGGATGATATTTTGAGTTAAATGAAAAAACAGAGATTGACCAGTTTTAAAACCAACTGCAACAAGGAAGGCCACCTTCCATGATAACAAAGAAAACTGGCAAATAGCCAAGGGTTCAAAGGAATGTGCCATTAGTATGGGTAATGAGAAGCTTTGAGAGTGGTGAAGAAACCAGCAGATACTGATTTTGTACACTGCTCATGAATCATTAAGCTGATGAGTGATAAAATACTTTCAATCCTGGTATGAAATGCTGAAATTCCCAAAAGGAAGATTGGAGGAGGAGGAGGAAAAACTGTCCTCCTTGAGGAGAGGAGAAAAATCAGTCCATAGTATTAAGTTAGATAAGCTCCAGATCTGGCTGAGAAAAGTGGTGCCATTCATGCTTTTATTCTACAATAGCACAATAAGAATACAACTAGCAGCATCTCATGTAATCTCTGAAATGACTTTCATTGGTAGAGGAATTGGTGGAAAGAGACAAAGGAGGTGCCAGTCCAAAAAACAGAAATGTATCTTGCACTGACTAACATATTTGAGGACATTGGACACTTCATCTGGAGGTAAAATGATCAACCCTGGAAGTGTCCCACCTGTGAAAATGTATTCTAGGATAGATTTCCTGAGCCAAATATTCATAGGAAAAACACTGGGGATAATTGAAAAGATCTGCAAGGCAGCTGTACTTCTCAGGTAAGTAGATTGCTGCTGGGAAAATAGCACCATTCTCAGACAAGCTAAATAAGATTGAGAAATTGAGGTATTTTATGGAGATATTGCATGAGAGTTAAACTCTCCACGATAACCTGTACTACCCAGATGATGAAGAAAGTCCTCAAATATTTTGGCCACCTTGAATGTTATGAACAGTTCAGATTATTTATATGGTGCCGTCATGACTTAGTCTCAAGAACCCTGCTCTGATGAGGAAGAGGAGGAGTCATCACAAGAAGTGGAACCAGCCTCATGGTTTTCACCCTGGACCCAGCAGACACTGACCTAGTCCACAAGCCTCCTCATCCAACCTTCAAGATCACCCTCATTTGAGGAGAGGGCAATAAAAGGTAAAGAGGAGTAGAAGGACTGGGTTATACTGGGAGCCAGCTGGACCTGGCAGGGCTACTCAGGAGTAGACTGCTGGAGGAAGCCAGCCCTGATCAGGGCCAGCTGAGTTTGTGTGTTTGTGTGTGTGTGAGAGAGAGAGAGACAGAAAGAGACAGACTTCTAATATTTAAGGAGCAACCTGAGCTCAAGATAACTGAAACAACACCATCCTATGAAGGCCTCATAGAATTCCTGCCTTGAAAACTTGGAACTTCTAGATTATTTCCTAAACATCTGACTTGGTTTGCCTTTGGATTTGCTCTCTTGTAACCTTTTGTTCTTTATGTATTCTTTATGGAGTGTTTAGAATTCAATTCTTGAAGTTCAGGGTCATTATTATAATGGGAAGAAGGAATAACCTTGAGGAACAGGAGGAGCCACAACCAAGACAATGGTCAGGTAAAAGAAGTCTGAGTCTCGGGCAGAAGTGTAATTTAAGACAGCATCTCAGACATGACCTTTCCTAGTTCTCATGAAGATAAGGTGGGGGGGGGGGAGGAGAGAAGCGCATTCAGACTGGTGAGATTCTGTTTCTATAATCTTATAATAAAAGTAGTATTAGCTTGTGTGTCTTTGGTTTCCAAGTTTGGTCTACAGGCTAACAATAGTAGTTCCCACAGGCAGTTGTGATGTACTTATGTGGAACAAGTTTGACAATCTGTGCAGGAGCCTGCACAATTGTTCTGTCCTAGACCCAAAAGAACACACACACACACGTCCATATGCACAGAATGTCTGTCTATGGCAAGGAGTTTACTCCCACAGTAATTCCAATAGAAAAGTCTCCAGGCCAAAAGTCAAGAGGGAATTCTCAGGTAAACATTGACAAAATCATCTTGCTAAAAAGGATGTTATAACAACAAACAATATCATCATCATCATCATCATCATCATCATCATCATTATTATTATTATTATTATTATTTAAAAACAAAACAAAAATTCAGGAGCTCAGCACTGCCTGAGAAGAAATAGATGGAGAATGCTCCTCATGAAGTTGTTGCTGTGATGGGGAAAGATGTACTGAGATACTTTATGCTACTTCTGGTAACTGTAGCAGCATATGCAATAGGCAATGCAGCCCTGTCATAAACTCAGCTTTAGAATGTGCTGAAAAGATCATCTGCATATGGGAAAATCCATATGCATGATACAGAGATCATGATAAGCATATATGGATCCTAAGATGCGTTTCTGTACTATCTGTATGGGCCAAACCTTTGTTTTGCACTCAAAATCTCTATATGTTACTATGTGGATTCTTTCCCACCCTCCCCAATCTGTCACACACACTCTTATTACCCAGTTGCAATCTGCATTACTAAGTGTACTCTGAGTCTTTGCAAGACTTGAGAATTGATAACAGCCTAGATAAGGTTGGTTCCTCCTATGGTGATTCCTTTAAGCTACTTATGGTGATTCAGCTGTCTGCCCCACTAACTCCAGTGGATATCACTAACACAGTATCTCAATGGAAGAGCAGATTTTGGATTCATGCCAGGAAATCTCTGACATGTTTGGAAGGAATGTTTAAGGAAAAAGGGAACGTTGCTATTGCTGGGAAGGAGATACAATTAAATTTAGAAAGAAGGTTCAGCAGCACTTACAGCCAATCAGCATGACGCAGATGGAAAAGATCTTCTCAGAGTTGGTATTGGGTGAGACGTTGCCAAAGCCCACACTAGTAAGGCTACTGAATGTGAAGTAGAGTGCAGTCACATATTTATCCTTGATGGAGGGGCCAGATGAGAGGTCACTGTCATTGTAGCGTTTGCCAATCTGGTCACCGAGATTGTCCAGCCATCCAATCTTATGCTTCATGTAGGGCCGCTCCACATTGCCAATGGCATACCAAATGCAGGCTAGCCAATGGGCAATGAGGGCAAATGTGCACATGAGCAGAAAAAGTACAGCAGCCCCGTATTCTGAATAGCGGTCCAACTTGCGGGCTACTCTCACTAAGCGTAAGAGCCGTGCAGTCTTTAGCAGCCCTATCAAAGTTGTTGTCTAGAGAGAGGAAGAAGAAAGAAAGTGTGCAGAAAGCAAAGAACAATGAACTAAGTGGCAAGACTTCTGGATCTTATTTCCTTTTTTTATAGGCAGACATTGAATCAATCTAAAAAATGCATGAAAATGTCATACTGGAAGCCTTGCAAATGCATTCTTCTTTCTTTAGAGAGAGGAAAAAAGCATAGACAGGAAATAATTTCCAGACACTGAACTTAATGTCTTCTAAAATGCAGCACATTACCTGTCCGTGCATATTTCACTTTTCTGCATCTCAAGGCGTCTGTGTGATTTTATGAGATGTTACTATTATTCTCCAATAGCCATCCCTTGATGTTAGAATCTTCTAACTTTTCAAACTCCAGACAAATTCTATCTCTGCTCTAAAATAGGCTCTAGATTGCTTTCTAGATGAGAGCATTTAAAACACCCAGAAATCCCAACAGTGCCTACAAGCATTGCTGATCTTATCCAGAGTCCTCTAGGTATTGGTGCATATCAGTTACATCATTGGCATTATAGCAATAACTAGAGGTGTTTGGAAAGCTCAGAACACACCACACAGGCCACAGCCTGCTTAGAGCCCTTTAGAAAAAAATGCATGCTTAAAACACCTGATAGTAAGGCGTATAAGCAAAATGATTCCTGGCACATCCTCCTCTGGAAATTTTCTTCAACCCTCTAAAAATCCACAACACCAATTCAAAAAAATCCCTCTTCCAATTTCAGTATGTTCACCTGACAACTGACCCAAGTCACATGCTGTCCTCAGTGTAAAAGCTAAATGTGTATATCTCACCTCATCAGATCCAGAGCGGAATATGAGTAAATCAAAAGGAATGGCAGCTACCATGTCAATGAGAAACCAGCCTTTGAAATAGTGGATAGCAATCTTTGCTGGATGGCTGACTACCTCATCATTCATGTTCACGTAAGTGGTGCGGAAGTTAATGATAATGTCAATGATAAACATGATGTCCACAATGAGGTCAATTATGTAGAGGGGGTCACATGTATAACTGCAGTCTGACTGCTTCTCCTCTTGTTCTTCATTGAGCAAGAAGGCAGCTGAGTAGGGGGTGAAGACAGCTGTATAGATGACCAGCAGCAGGATAAGCCAGTCCCATACTGCCTTGAAGGGACTGTAGTGCAGGATGGTCCATCGGTGGATGCGTGGTGCCTGCAACTTGTACTCAGGGAGGACATCTGCTCCCAGTGACAGAACCTGTCAGAGAGAGAAACAACATGCAGTTGCAGGACAGCTATATCCAGGACTGTATAAATATGATATTGAAATACAACAGCTATAATAGTCTGTCTAAAAAGAACACATTTGCATAAAGTTACAGTTTATATGCTTTGCTTGGTGCTAAAGAAGAATAGAAAATAATAGAAAAATATATTTGCATGTAATTTTAATAGTAAAAAAGATTCATAAAAAGGGTATTTATTGGTTTTTGGAAAGTATTATATTACTGTATTTTTAAAATTGTATATTACCTCAATGGCTCTGTGGGGCAGAAAATTGGTTTAAAATATCTGTAATGAAATAATTAATAATTTTAGATGAGAAAAGAGAGGCAACAGGTATTGAACCCAGATTCCCCAGAACATCTTAATCAGACTCCCACATGAACAGGCAGAAGAAAAGACAATTGGATGGGGCCTGTAGGAAATCAGTACTGTCAGTAATATGGAACAGATCTTTAGGGGCTCTCTAGATAGCTAGGAGGAAGAGCAAATGGATTTAGCAACCATCAGGTTTGACCATATCTATGACCTTTCAGGAAAAGCCGAACAGACCAATTTGAGGCTGTGTAGCGCTACAGCTAGTAAGAGTGACCAGCACACCTCCAGTAGTCAGCAACTGTTTAAGTTATGTCCACAGTTGTTTTCTGTTTGCCAGCCCAACCATGTCTCCCTCATATGCAATTGATTGATTGCCAGTATCTCCCAGTTATTTCTGCAAGCAGACTTAGTAACCATCTTCCCTTTCCTCTACTTCATTGATCACATGAACACTTGATAAGAAGATTTTTATTGATTAGTCAGAAGACCATATCAAAGTCAAACCACAATGTCACATGCAAAAGAGCAGCTGATAAGAGAATATCGAACTTTCGGATCTTTCCTCTGCTATTAATGTAAGAGCAAGCCAATGGGCAAGATCCAACAACTTTGCTCTTAGAGTGCAGTGTGTGATGGAGAGCACAGTGCCTTCTCCTACTGCATGCTCATGGTAAAGATTGATGTGTCAGATATTAAGGGAGGATATCTCCTTAGTCCTAGCTATCATGTATTAATGCCGTAGAAGCTGCTCTTAACCGAGAAGGATAGATCCTCACAAAGTCTTATTAACTAGATTTATTGAAAGGATAAAAAGTGAGTTAGATTACAGAAATCTTGGCAACTGGTTATGTTTATCACTCCCTTTATCTCTAGGTTTGTTAGGGTGAAGATTCTTTGATCCTCTTGCTTTCTCCCTGTTGATGAAGTAGGGAGAAAGCTACCCATTTTCCTGATAAAGAAGGAATGTATAGATATTCCAGATTAATGTTATTTTGCAAATTGCCATCCTCTTTCCCAGGCTCTGAAAAGTCCATTGCATCACAATCGCCAAATTTGATGCCCTCCAAATATATTATATCATCTCCCATCATCCCCAACCAGCCCAGTCATTGTTGTAATTTAGCATATCTTAAAGGTATGCTAGGAAAGATGTGGAAAGTTGAAGAAAGGTGTGTTAAGGGCTCAAGAAGATAAGAATAGGCCAACTCTGTGTTCCATTTTGTTTTATTCTGCATAAAACTCTGTATTCAGGAAGTCCATCCACATCCTCATGGATATAAGGAAGCAAAGCACATCCATGAGAATGGGCAGATAGAAGATATCAGGCCAGCAAGGTTTTTCCTTAAAGAATCCCCACTCTCCAGGAAGGGTCAGTTAGGCTGAGGGACTACTTTAACGGCATCTTCCCTAACTGTCTGTTCCTCAAATGCCTAGGACCTCAACTCCCATAATTCCCAACCATCATGGAGAAGGCCAAAACAAGAACTTCAGCAACCATATTGGAACAAATAATCTATTATCTTAGAAATGTCCACTGTTATGCAAGACCTGTCTCTGAATAGTCTGAATGCTGAATACTGTGAACTTTATATGTATTTTGGTCTGCTAGGATGTCACACTGTCTGCCTGTTGGTTCCTACTCTAGTTGTCTTGCACTGTTGTCCAGTTTACTTTCTGTAAGTGCTATTCCTTGGCAGGATTTTCTGTGTGTGTGTGTGTGTGTGTGTGTGTGTGTTTTGTGGAGAGGGGTAGGGTTGAAGATTGGCCTGGACTTTGTTCTTGCCTCATGTTTTGGGCTTTGGTTTTTATATGGTTCCACAGCTCTGATTGTTGCTACTCTCTACTGTGATCCTGCTTTGTCTTAAACTTCAGTTGTCTGACACAGACATAGACTCTGATTTAGAGCAGGAGGGAGGGAGGCAGTGAAAAGCTTCTCTTCGACTAGAGATGAGAGGACAACTTCAAAATTCCAGAATCCCTAGTGAGGAAACTGGTGTTATGTGTCTCATTTCCATTAGAAGGAAGATCCTCTGAGGAAATAACATGCACAGCATCACTTTCCAACTTGTAATTTTGAAATCAGCTATCCCAGTTCTATGTGCAGCAAAAATGATGCCCAAAGGATAAATTTGGATTATCCCATTCCCAGGGAAAGTCACTGTGTTGTCAGTAGAAGAACATCTGACATTTCCTTCTCCTTCGCTGTTGCATAGATGGTGACAGTGGTTGTTTTCAAATGGTCCAGGTAAACACAGGAGAAGGGCACTGTTCACCTCAAGGGCACAGCCCAGTTCCTCTTCTTCTTAGACTGGTCCTCTCTCATCTTGAGGAAACTCAAATATTTTTTTTCCTCTAGTCTTTATATAATTTTCTGGATTTGTTTTCCTGAAAATAGGCTGAGGAACTTTTGTCCATGTCCGTTCAGTGCATGCAGGGATCCTAAATTTCCATCTTGAGGTCTCAACAAACATCCCTCTAATTCCACACTATATTGCCACTGCAAGTTCAATTGTGATAGTGGACTGGGAACCAAGGAAGCTTATTTAAAACTAAATAGGTTAGATTTTAAAATGCCCCAAGAGTCTTTACTTTTTGTTTAAAATAAAGCTGTTTTAAGCATCTTCAATATGAAAACAGTTCTAACCCAGGATACCACAGGTTCCTAAAATTCTTCTTTATTTCAGTATACTGCATTTGGAACAATAATCAAAGGGACTCCTTGTCTGTTCTCTTGTGGAGGAACAAGAATCCAAATGCCCTATATTTCAACAGTGATTTTCACAAACTTTCAAAACCTGCCTCATTCATCTCTCTCTCTCTCTCTCTCTCTCTCTCTCTCTCATTTCTCTCTCTTTCTCTCTGTCATTCTCTCTCAGCTTTAATTTTAAGTATAGGATTAGTGAATTCGTGAAATATCTTTATTTTTACATTTATTTTTATTGCTTCATTTATAACCTGTCTTGCCTCAAAGGACATTGAAAATGCCTAACCCTTGAAATAAAGAGTGAAGGGAATCCAGATCTTTATGATCACATGCTTTTGCTTACTGGGATAAGTACCAATCTCTTCCCTTCAGTGGATTTATCTAATAAACAGTAACAATCTAAAGAATATGATGATTCAAAAAGGATTTAGAGGTAGGAATTTGTATTCAGTAGGCTTGTCAGTGACAATACTATCATTTGTCTCTTATTTTGGAGGAGGGTGAGGGTATTAATATGTGAATACAAGAGGGTGGTCTGCTTGCAGTATATTAATCTAGAAGAAAAGAAAGTGATCTACCCCTGATAGATTCTATCTGCCCAATCCTCTGTGCAGTTCAAGACAAAAAGTGGATCTAGCAATGTTATTGCCATAGTTATGATGGTGTAGCACAACTAGCACAACAAACACTACAAGAAGTGACAACTACTGGTCTCTGGTCTAATAGGAAAGTACTAGTAAAACAACAGCTACAAAACAAGAGGCTATGTGGCTGTTATGGGAGGAATCCAGTTTTGTCAAGGGTGTGTAAATGCTATCATACATGCTAGATATTGAAAGATGAATTTGTGTAGAAAGGTATGGGAGGTAGATATCAGACAGGAATGGTCTTGTCAGCTTTCCCCCGACCCCAGATTTTTTTTAATTACTTTTTTATTAATTACAAAAAAAGGGAAAAAACAAAAGTGCTTTAACATAAAAGTGAATATAAGAAAAAAGTATATCATTAAAATAGTATATAATTACAATTCTATATATGTATTTTTTTTGTCTGCGCTCAGTCATTACTGACCCTGCAGTGACTGCCTGGACGAATCCTTGCAGTTTTCAAGGCAATTGTTTTTCGGAAGTGGTTTGCCAGAGCCTCCTTCCTAGAGCAGAGCCCAGCTGGCGAGCGCAGGAGGTGGGATTTCCGTTGCTTCGCGCCCTTTTCGGACGAGCGTAGTTTTGCGCTTACCGGCAACTGGTCCCGTCTCTCTGTGCAAGGCGCTGCCAGCATTTTTCCTCCCACCGGAGTGAGAGTCCCCATTTATCTACTCACGTGAGTTTTCGACCTGTTGGGTTGACAGGAGCTGGGGGGGGGGGAAACAGGAGCTCACCCTGTTAACGTGAAAGGCTGGACTTGAACCGCCGAAGTGTCAGCCATTTCTGGCCGGCAACTTTCAGCATCATTAAGCCGCTGCGCCACCACGTCCCCACAATTATATATATGCGTATCTAATACAAATATTATTCAAGTACATATATATTTCTAATAGAATTATGACTATTTTTAACCCAGCGTATTTTGTATAAATGAGTCCCATATTTCATTATACTTGTCCATACAAAGTCTATGTCTATAGGCAATCCACTCATAAGTCGCAAGTGTAATCAGGTCTTCAATCCATTGACTAAATGGGGTCATACATTTATCTTTCCAATGTTGCAATATCAGTCTTTTGGCCAAAGTAAGGGCACGGAGAATCCATTTATGTTGTCTGGTTGTCAAATTCTATGTACTAAGTATATAGTTCAAAATAATATTATCCTCTGAAAATTTTAGCTTTTGTTGCACCATCATAGTCCACTACTTTCTCCCAAAACTTAGTAAGTATAGGACGTTGTAAGAACCTATGTTTTAAAGAGGCATTGTCCTTATTACATCTCCAACAAAATGCTGTTTTTGGCAATCATTTTCTACATAGATGTAATAGAGTCCAATAAATTCTAAATATTTTTTGTTGTATAAGTTGTAGTTTAAGGTTCATTGATACTCTTTTCCCTAGATGTTTTGAACTGCCTGAAAAATTGCATCATGGTATATTGCAACATAATGAAATTGACACCTGTGCAGAGAATGATTGATGATGATGATGATGATGATGATGATGATGATATGCCATCAAATCTATGTCAATTTTCAGCAACCATATAGATATATTTTCTCCATGACAGTCTTTCCCCAACCTAGTCCTCTGGGACTTCTAACAGTGCACCCATCACTGCTGTAATTAAGTCCATTCACCTTGCTACTGGCCATCCTCTTCTCTTTGCTTCCATCTTTCTTATCTTATAGACTTCTCCAGAAAGTTAGGTCTTCACATAATGTATCATAAGTATGATAATTTGAGCCTGGCTGTTTACATCTAGAGTGAGAACTGTGGGTTGATTTGTTCAATGATCTGTTTGTTTAATTTTTTGGCTATCCATGGTATTCTCAGGAGTCTTCTCCAACACCAAAGTTCAAAAGTGTCAATACTGTTTCTATCCTGCTTCTTCAAACTCCAACTTTCATTTCCATAGAGTGTCACAGGGAAAACTATTGCCTGCATCTGAATATCTTTTCTAAGGCCTTAGTTGCTACTCTACCAAGTGCTAGTCTACAATGTATTTCTTGGCTGTTGGTTTCTTTGTTGTTGATAGTCAATCCTAAAAGGCAGAACCTATCCACCACTTCAATATCTTCATTGTCAAGTATAAAGCTGGTTGCTGTACCTGTTGTCATTAGTTTGGTCTTATTTATGATTTATCTTAGTCCCATTTTCCACTGTGCTCCTTGACTTTCTTATTAGAGCTTGCAAATAATTTCCATTTTCAGCTATCAGAGTAATGTCATCAGCGTAGCACACGTTATCAGTATTACTTCTTCCAGTTTTAAAACTATGTTCATGTTCTTCCAATCTAGCTTCCCTCAATATATACTGAGCATGTAAGTTGAATAAATAAGAGGAGACTATACAGCCTTGACTCCTTTGCTGACCCTGAGTAATTCTGTTTCATCATGTTCTGTCTGTACTGTGGCTTCCTGACTTGTGTATAGTTTTCACATGAGGACAGTGAGATGTTCTGGAACTCCTGTTTTTCTAATATTCCACAGTTTGACATGTTTGACACAAACAAAGCCTTTCTATAACCAACAAAGCACATATTGACTTCTTTCTGACATTCTTTGGCTTTCTCAATTATCCAGCATGCATCAGCAATAATGTCTCATGTTCCATGGCCTTTTCTAAAGACACATGGACCTCCTGGCATCTCCCTTTTCATGGAGGGCTGTAATCTGGGTTGGATGATCCTACGCATTATTTTGCTAGCATGTGAAATTAAGGATATTATATGAAAGTTTGCACATTCTGTTAAGTTTCCTTTTTTTGGTATTGGTAGGTAAACTGATCACTTCCAATCAGTTGGCCACCATGTCATTCTCCAGAATTACTGACATAATTTGGTTAGAATCTTTACAGATTCTTCTCTTGCTTGCAATATTTCTGTAGCCTTCCAACTTGATAATGACCAGATCTAACTTCATCTTCTAGTACTGGAGGTTTTTTTTACATAGGGAATATCTTCTAATATATCTTGGATGTTGACATGTCTACTGTACAACATTTCAGTATACTCCTTCCTCTTTCTTTGATCTCCTTTGAATTGGTTACTATCTGTCCATTGGTGTCCTTTGGCACACCAATTCAAGGTTAGAACCTTCTCAGTTCAGATATCTTTTCAAATACTTTCTTTGTTTTTCCATGTCTGTTTCCATCTTTGATGACTTTACAAGTGTTGCTGTAATACTGCTTCTTGTTTTTTCTAACAAGTGTTTGAAATGCTTAGTTAAGTTCCTTCCTAAGATCATTGTCTTTCTTGATTTGGGCTCCTCTTCTCTTTCTGGCAATTTCTATGGTTAGTTCTGACATCCAGTTTGCTTTCTTTTGATTCTTGGTCTTTGGCATTTTTTTCCCCCACACTCATCCTTAACAACTTCTTTGATTTCATTCTACAATAGCTCTAGCTCCCTATCAATGAGGTTTAGAATTTCAAAGTGATTTCTGATATTCTCCTTCAAAATGGTGTGTATATGGTCAAGACTGGAAATCAGTGCTGTATATGCAAGGGAGCGAGAGTGAAGGAGCAGAAGATAGAAACATTATTGTTTAACTTGGACACTGAACTGCTTATCTCACTCCCCTGAGTGATGGGGAAGAACCATGATCACACTCAGAAATATATTACATGCACATGAAGTCACAAGTCAAAAGACACTTTATTTTTACTGCTACTGAGTTGTATGGCATATAAATGGAGGGGAGATGGGAATATTAGTAGTAATGTTGGAGAATCCTTCAGTACTATGGCCTTGTCTCCTCAGTTTTAATCACAGACATATATTCACCCTAGAACCAAAGCCAGCACAGGCCTGGATCAGAATCAGTCTTTCTTCTGTGAAGGAGTACATCTGATAAATGTTATTACAATGAAATAAATAATTCATATTTTTTTTACAGTTGGTTTACCAAAAACTAAAGGCAGAGAGATTCAACCCCAGCTGAAGGAAATACTTTTTTACACAGTGCATCATTAAACTGAAATTTCCTGCCAACAATTGTGATAATGACAGCCAATTTGGGGCACAGCCAGATGACTCTGTTAAAATGCTTTCTTCTAGTCTGTGAGCCAGAAGAAAAGTATGCCAATCTAAATTATGCTGCCCTCATTGCCAATCTTTATTCTGCCTCAGTTAGTTGGGCTATTTCTGAACATGGATCTAGTGCTCTTCTGAACAAACACTAAATCCGTGTCCAAAAATAATCTGCCTGACAGGGCAGAGGTACAGAGGAAGTATGTGCAAGGTGAAGCAGGAGATGGTGACTGTGACTGATAACCAGTGACTGATAATCTGTTCTCAACTAATGCTGCAAAGGAATATCAGCCCCAGCAAATGAATAGGTAAAATGGTACTCCCCAAATAATAACTAAGTAAAAAAGTATGGCCATGTGAACTCCTGAAGGGCACTCATTTGAGACAGAACCAGCAACAAATAGCTGGCAGAATCCAGCAGTCTTTCCTGGTTTAATCAACCTTCTATGCAGCACAGGAGTATTGCTCTCTCAAATGCATGCTAGCCCTGTTTTTTAAATACATTCTTTCAAATAATGCTAAATCATCTTTAAAAATCAGGTCTAATGCTTTTTCAAATGAGGGCTAAGCCTGCGTATACAAAAGGCTTTAATGAGACCCCACATGGCTTCAGAAAGCACTATTGAGGAAATACCCAAGCAGATGCCTCTGCAAACGCCAGATGTTCAGTGCCTCCTGCAGTCCACGTGAAAATGGCAATGGAGGGCAGAATCCAGTGACTGAAAGGTGTGGGAACAGGTCCACAGCAGTCTAAAGTGGCCAACAGGAACTGGGCAGATTCCAAGGGTCAAATATAAAATTCTGCAGGACTCAAAGAATAGAGGAGGACTAGGTTTACCTGATTTTCAATTGTGTTTTGCAGCCTGATGTTTGGTTTGGATGAAAGAGTGGGTGTTGCTGAGAAATAGAAGAATGTTAGAATTGAAAGAAGGTAACTTGAGGTTTGGTTGGCATGGGTTTTTATGGTACAATAAAGTTAAAAATGTATGTAGATTAATGTAGATTTTAAAAATCATTATGTGAGAAGTGCCATATTAAGAATATGGAATAGATGCAAGCCCAGGCTGTGCCTGAAAATACCTTTATTGGTCTCAGCACAGGAAGCATTTTATAGAAGAGAAACAGCAGATAGAAAGAAATGACTAACATATCAATTTAGTAATACAGGAAGATGGAGAACCTAAGACAAAGTCAAGAAAACAGCTGACTGCAGAGGAACACAGTTTTCAATGTTTTTCATATGCACAATTAAAAGAAAGATTTAGTATAGATAAAAGGGTAACAGGAATTGAAAAACATAAAATGGAATTTGAAAATGAACTATGTACAAATGATGAACACGTAATTGCAAAAATGTATAAATTTTGTTAAGATTTGAAACTGAAGAGGAACAAGTTAAGGGTTGTATGATAAAATGGACTACCAATTTTGATTACAATATACAGAAAGACACATGGGAGAGAATGTGGGTAAATATGATAAAATTGACACTGTGTTATAGCTTAAGAGGAAAATTTTTATAAAATGATGTATCAGTACATAACAGCAGAGAAACTATAAAAAATGCATAAAGTACCTCAAGTCAATGTTGGAAATGAGAAAAACACGAATGGACATTTTAGCATGCATGGTGGACTTGTGAAAAGCCAAGAAACTTTGGATACAAATACATAAAATGATACAAAGACTGTTAAAGATTCATATGATAAAGAAACCAGATCTGTTTCTACTGGGATTTAGGGATAACAAATTAGAAAAGACTCATGGAAGATTGATTTTCTATATGGTAACCACAGCAAGATTACTGTATGCACAATGATGGAAGAGTACAGAAATTCCCACAATGGAAGAATGGATTGTGAAAATGTCAAAATTGACAAAAATGGCAAAACTGACCTCTTTGGTCAGGGAGAAAACAATAAGTACTTTTCTGAAAGACTGGAAACCTTTTATGGACTTTTTGCTAAAAGAAGAAAACATGAAATGATGATTTATGGATTTAATGATTGAAAAAGATGAGGATTAAATAAGGGGCTGAAGGGATCTCTGGGATAGTTAAGAGTGAGGGGAGATGGTGCATTTGTTAATATCTGTTCAAAAGAAGGTTGGAAATAATTTTGTTTTTTTTTTCTTTTTTTCTTTACACTTTATTCTCTTTTTTCTTTTTTCTTTGTCTTTTACTTATGAAAAAAATCTTTAATAAAAATTATATTATAAAAGGAACTGGGCAGATTCCAAACCCTGACTATATCATCATCCTTAAGATGAAGTATGCTAAATCATGTCCATAACAAAATTTGTGCCAGAAGAAGGGGCAAAATGCTCAAGGCAACTTTAAACCACCTCTGCTTTGGGATGGGAGTGAGATAACGTCATGAATACATAGCAAAAAAAGAAAAAAATTACTGGGGCACATTTGTACTGTAACCCAAGCAATTTCAAATGTACTTGCTCTATTTTTTATGTGTATATTTTCTTTCAGCTGAATTTGCTTTCCTCCATCCTATTAGTGATTCATCTTCATGCTGACTCTCAGAAGCCACGTACCTGAGTGACTTTTTCAGTTACATTCTGGGTGCGTTCGGTTACTTTGTGCGGGGCGATTATCTCAATCTCTGTGGTAGAGCCTGAACGATGCTTCTCAAGGTTGAATTCCACAAAGTTGAGGGTGAACTGTGGAATCTGGCTGATTGTCCTATATTTCACGAGGTTTGCATCTGATGTGGAATTTTGGTTGAGTTTGACTTGGGAGCCTTCTGGGGGAAAATAGATAAACATTTTGCTAGTTAGGATTTTAGCATGCAAAGATACCTAAACTTTAATTATGCAGAACAACCCATTTTTCTACAGCAAGATGGATAGGAGAGAAGATTAAGAGACTGTAAGATCAAAGTTTTAAACACATAGGTTGGTGGGATTTCTCTTTGGTTTGTTTGTTAAAAGTACAGCATTTAGAAATAAAGGAATATCTCTTTATTCTTTGGGATTTTAATGCTTGGAAATATGATAAAAAGTTCCTCCAATTAACAGTACTGTAGAAAAACAACCAATAGTTTAGACTGATTTATATCTCCATTTGTGACCATTTTAATGTATTTTTTAAAGGATTTGCATTTAATATCAAAGGGTGAACAAACTTCTCAAAGCTTCTAAAATTTTTGCAAACACAATCATTTTAAACATTAATAAAAGCAAACAACAACAGCAACTTCTAAAAGTGCTCAGCCTATAAAGATACTAAAACCCAATACATATATACAGCTTGAACCTATCTTATAAAATAGCCAAAAAGGAAATGAATTATTTACATTTTTCTTAATAGTAGTATAATCAAAGAATTTATGTAGACAGTATTGCAATCAATCAATCAAATCAATCAATCAAAATTCCACTGAATTCTGAATGAAAAACAATCATGAAAGTGATGGGAAAATGTTCTACCAGTGACACTTCCCTGTTTTATTTGAAAATGCACACCCTAGTTAACTGTCTCTGAACAAACAGTGCAATATTAATATCTCAGCATTACAGTTAGTATTTCATATATTAATAAGATTCTCAGTAATGGTGCATTTCAGAACAAAGGCCCCTATTATATAAATGGTTTAGGAGAAGATTTTAAACATATATTTTCATATGCCCTTTGTTCCAAAAACTGCCTCTTTTCAAGAAAACTGGAAAAACAGTGTGACAAACACAGCAAGCTCTGAAGGTTTCATTACTCACAAATATATATCCCTATTTGTTTGTTCACTTATTCTGACACACATTTTCCATTCAGAATCTGTGGAGAAATATCCCTTTGCAATTTTGTCTCGATGGGCCTTAAAAATCACTTAGCCAAATTGTCAAAACAGGAAAGTGAAATCTGGAGCTCTGTAGCTTTGAAATATTTATGGTCTATATCTGAAAACCTTTGCCAAACCACTCCTACTAAAACTTTCTTTCCCCTTAAACCTGTTGAAGCCCCTCTTTAATTTTATCAGCCTGCTAGGCTATTACAGGATAAAGGGCATTTTCTCCTGGATCAAGATATGGTTCAGTAATTGGCCAGGCTTTGCACAAACAAAGTGGTTTTTTTTAGCACTGTTCAGCTCTTCTTGTTGTGAGCTGCTATTCATTTCACCCTCTTTGGTCAACTCAGAAAGCAAATAATAAATAGTCAGCTGATTCTGTAGTCTATTTACTCTTTCCATATCAGTACTCAGCTCCTAGAGATTTTAGCACTGCCTTCCAAATTTTTTGCCTCATTACCCTAGCTGGATCACCAATTGGATCTCCACTGTCATTTGTTTTGTCCCTTTCATCCTCTATTAAATAGCCATTATTTATTACCTTCCTGTTTCTTCTATTTACAGAAAAACCTCCCCATCTCTTTCCTTCCCACTCCAGATGCACTTCTTCAGCTACCCCAGAGCTCCCTTTGTCATTACTGTACGTTACAAAGCCTTTCATATCTGTTTAAACAAAGACAAGATGATGAAAAGTTTGTTCTAAGTAACTAATATGCTTTAGAGGACTTGAAGATACTTAAAATAACTTTCAGAACTACTAAAATAAACTTGTTCTTTTCTGTCCTTTTCTGTTCCTTCTGGTTTAAAGCTGCTAGCTATATTCTTAATGCCCAGTTGGTGACTTTTCATTCTTAATTGAACAGCCAGGTTTTCAGCACAACAGCTGGAGAAAATGACAGTGCCAACTACAGTGACAAGGATTAGGTAGTCAGTCCATTTTGGCAGTGGTGAGAACTGTCCAAAAGCTTTCTAATTACTATTTTTTAAAAAAAGATCTGTCTGCTGAACAATAAGGGTTTAGCTAAAACTGTGTGTGTGGATCTGTTAACTTTCTCGTTCAAAATCACTAGCTTTGCTATGACTCCCAGTTAGCACCTTATGGAGTTGCCTGACCACCTTCTGCCAGCCTGTATGCAGAGAAGAAGTAAGAACAGTCAGCAACAGACCCATGGCACATTGTTGCTAGCAGCATTACTGTACATGCTTTCCCTCAGTCTGAACTGGATTTCCCTCCTTTCCCTGAATTTCCTCTGAACCCAGACTCTGTAGTCTCCATTTCCTTCAGGAAGGTGACCTGGTGGACTCTACCTCCAGGCTGGAACTGGTCCAAGCCCCTGGCAGGGAGTGACCCTTGCAATCCCAGGGAAGTCAACTGTTATGCTCAGGCTGAGTGGTCTGCTGCAGAGATAGATGCATTCTCCAGCTGGAGCCCTCCTCTCCTTCTGTTTCAAACTGGGCACAATTCTCCATAAGCTTCAGCTCCCTCAATTTAAAGAAATCCCCTCCAGGCTTTAAGGCAGCCAGGAGAAAGTGTTTCATTAAGAGGGAAGGAAAAAGGAAAGAGAAAGGACTGAGAATGGTTGATAGCCACATGATTGTATCTGCTCAGTATAATTCCTTTCCAACACTACTTTGCTCTCCTATCAATGGTTGAGATTATATTTGCTTCATAATACTCCACATTTTTATGGTATATTCAAAACATCTGTCCTACTTACTGATCTTTGCAACTGTTCTCTAGTTAGATCAGATAAAGAGTGAGGGAGAACAGGCTTATCATAGGCTACTTTATAATATAATAGCAGCGATAATTTTGAACCAGAAATTTCTTAGTTTATAGCTGTTAACAGATATGCTATTTTAGATTTAATCCAGTCTAAATTAGTCATACTAGTCCCAATCAAACAAACTGGATTTAAGTTAGTTATGATTAACATTTCACAATAATTACAACAGAATTTCAGTACAACTAATCTAAGATTCATCCCACTTCAGCAATACATTCTAATTCTTGTTCCATTCTCTTTGATGGGGAATTTTCCCAACTCTGTCCATAAAATGCCACAATAATGTCAAAATGACACATAGCTAATGTATCATGATGCCATGATGCACTTATGTAATTATATCATGACATCTGATGCAAGAATATATGTAGTGACATTTGCATGATATCATCATTTGTCCCTGCACTGCAGATATCCATACATTTGCATAACTACTTTCTTCCTTAGAAAAATGAACTGTTCTTTGATTATTTATTCTTGAGAGCACAAGACAGATAAAAACATTGTATAGCCACATTCAACTGGACTGCAATTCCCCAGAAAATGCTGGGCCCAGATCTGTTAAATAGTGATAATGATGATGCATTATTTGTATGAAGTTAAATCATTACTTGCATCAACCTTCTTAAATAAGTAGAATAACTAACCAAACTATATAACCATTTATCAATATAGTGTACCAGCTACAGTGCTAGATTAGGACCAGCTTAAAGGTTCAGATCATCATTTGGTCATGATCTTGATCCACTCACCATAACACCCTAATATACAGTACCTCAAGGAATGGATTGGCTTATAAGAATAAAATCAGAAAGGTAGAGACCTTGAATAGCAGCAAATTCTCTTGGAAAACAGGGGAAACATTTAATAAAGTTTATGCATGTTCCTTTGAATTTGTTTGTGGCAGCCAAATATTGTCATCATTATTTTTAATACTGCGGTCTTGTTTTGGAACCACCTGAACCAATCTTATTCACTTCATCTTTCCTGTAGAGTGTACCCTAAATCTGTAATGAACTTACAGTAATTAGATTTTATGAATAAAGAATCTTAAAAATAAAATAAAACATTTGTAAATGTCAGAGAGAAAAAAAATCTAGAATTCTAGTTCTTCCTATTCATTTTAAAGATAGCACATTGTTCAGCAAATGCATGTAGTAGATAAATATGTTAATATAGATTTCCCCATCCTGCTGCCTGAGAGTTGTAGTCACAGCACATCTGAAATACGCCCCACTGGAGAAGGCTACACAATGTACTTTTTCAGGTAATAAAAATGATTTTAAAACATTTCAAATCAAATCTTTCCCAGTAATAGGAGTTGAGGCAATATTTAATTTGGCATTAGCACTAGCCATTACGCATATCCATTATAGCACTGCTGTAATAATTCTGAAGGCTTCTTTTGACTTTGGCATTGTATAACTTGAACTGATATAAAAAAAGGTTATTTTAGTAATAGTAGGCATGACACAATAGACCTACTGTTCATAGCTATCTTTTGTTAAGCATCTCTATTGTTTGTACTTACTATATGAATAATAAGGCACTGACCATATTATAAAGTACCTTTCTACTCTCTGTCCTCACTTTATTTTCTGAATTATTAACTGCATTCTTAGAAAATATCTTAGCCTGGAAATACAAAAAATATATGCTGTGGCACTGAAATTTTCATTCTTTGCATGTTAAACAACAGCTTCGTCCTGGAACTGGTATCATCTCTATTCATTTGTTTAAAAGCTTTCTAAATGTAAGTCATCCCTGTGATTATGGGTGATTAAGCATCAGAAGTCTGTTTACCATTAATGAGATATTTGAAAAATCTTTCTCAAAATGCTATTTTTAATTCCCAGATAGGAACCACCCACAGTTCTCTTACTGGGACCATCTACTTTTTATTCCACACTATGGATGAGGAAGTTGTAATTAATAAATGAAATTAATGTTTTTCTTCAAACTTAGGAAACATTCTAGAAACATTTTTTTTCTCCCCAAATGTTCCTAAAAAGCTGCCCATATCCTCTGTTTTATTAAGACTGCAAAATATTTTATCCTTGTAACCCACTATCATGGAGTCTGTAGTTCAAGATATACATTTTGTGTCATTGATGTACATATACCCTTGAGCACTACAAACCACAAAATATTTTCCCCATGACTATGTAGTCCTTAATAAACACCAATCCTGACTTCTGCAGGCTTAGACCAAATCTAGGTCATAAAATCTAAGGCCTAGGTCCTGACATAAGAAGAATATTTTACCTGATCAAATCTATTATCTATAGCAACGTTGTAACTGCTTGTCATTTGCTATAGCTTTGTAAAATATGGTGATTCACCTTGTAAAATCTAAAAACTTTAGTATGCAAGATGATGTCCAGGACATTTTCAACGAAGACTGTCTTCAGAACAGCAGCCTCAGCTGTTGATGAATTAAAATGAGACTTCGCATTTCCCTTGCTTCTAGTTTCAATTGCTTTCACTTCTAATGCGCCATTATTTTAAAAATCAATTAACTTTTACTTGCAGCATGGATAAGGTGGGCAAGATGCCACATGAGCTTTATGGATAACACCCGCAGTTTGTCATAGATTGCAAGGATTATGATTTTAGCTATCATTCTGTCCTGGAATGGTATGATAAACAATCACAGAAAAATTCTATAATCCTCATAAATCCATCACCACTCCTATTTCTAACCAGCAGTACAATTTCCATTTGCACATTTATTGCATACATTCCTCTTTGTCAAGTGAGACTTTGAAGAATCTCACTCTACCTCATAATCTATGTTCCTGCTTTTCACAAACCCCTCAGACAGTCTCTTTTGGGAGGGAAGCTGGAGAACTGTGTCCAGGATTCCTGTGTTTTTTTCCTTTTTCCTTTTTGTTTGTTTAATTAATATCAGCCCCTGGTGTCCCCAGATTAAATCAAGATCATTGCGCTGAGGGAGGGCTTTTAAAATCCTCTCTTCCCCATGCATCATTTTCTTAATTAAATAACATGTCCGTACCCAAGCTGCTAGTTTATTCTGTGGAGAAAGCAGCTGCTGTTTGCCAGTGGTTCTATGTAGATTTTAACCCTGTACTGTGGAGGGAAAATCATAGAAAGGTTGGAGATGAGCATTGAGGTGATATGGTCCATTCCCTGCTCAACTCTTTCCATGACACCATTTTCTATTAACTGATGCATATAAATATGAAAGAACCTGGTTACTGATTTCCAGTATACCTCCTGTTTTGTCCATCTTCCTCTAATTAAAAGCAGTACACTACTAGTGACACTACTGGCAATAATTGTGTATGATAGCTACTGCTCTCTCATGGCTATATTAGACTATATCAGCCCTAATGCTGCTACTTGTGATAACAATCAATGTAAACACGAGCTGTATAACTGTGCTGAGATAACTCAGAGTGTGGGGATTAGTCTACAGTAATCACCTTTTGCACTCAAGGATTAGAACATAACTGGTGATGGCATGTGCCCTAAGAGGGCAGGCACTGTATCTTCAGTAGTCCTGCAGAAGAGGACATTTCAGCAGATTACCTTGAATGACAAGAGACACTTAACTGCCATTCCCTCCTCTACTAAGTACTGTATGGAAAATGCAGATGTCCTGTCCCGTTTTCCTCCTGGGAAAGATGACAGTGACCTCAGTTGATTTTTCCTGTTCCTGATATATTGTCCTGATGTAATCAATAGGATCTGTTGACTCATGGGAAATTTGCTGAGAGAAAGGGAAGCAGTGAAGCAGAGGATTATCATTCATATTAGTAGATCAATTGGATAGGGAAAATATTTCCTCAGATCTTGGAGTTTTATTGCTGAATGGTCTTTTAGGAAGTAGCTTGCTCTGTGGTTTTCAGGTTTTAAATTAAAGATATAATCAGACAAGGACCACAATGCAATGGAAAGCAGTGTGTGTGTGTGTGTATGTGTGTGAGAGAGAGAGAGAGAGAGAGAGAATTAATATCTTTATCTCATACTGTCTCAATAGTAAAATTTTCATCACATGCTATAGACTGAAAATGGTACTTTGGGAAGCAAATGGAAGCTTTTGTGAGAGTTTTTTTTTTTTTTTTTAATGAGAAATGGGACAGAGGAAAAGATTATCTACTTGTCCCTGCTCTGTGGTTCTACTCTAGACACAGCTCTCAGCAGCTGCTGCTTTTCTGATAGGGAAAGGCATGCCCAGTTCTAACCACATGATTTGTAAAAGAGTGAGATACCATAACTTTGCAATTACTACCTCTCTCTCTCTCTCTCTCTCTCTGCATGTGTGTATGTCTGTGTGTGGAGAAAGAGGCAGGTGGGGGGGAGAATATGAACACACTGCCTTAGGATACTTGATTACCTATTATCATAGGGAGGATACTGAACGGATGCAATAGAACAATTGGTAAAATACTAACATAGGTAAGATGACTTTTTAAAAGATGTGGAAGTACAAGTAAATTACAATATACAAATATATAAATAAATGAACAAACAAATCACAAATTGTGCAAACAAGCAATAACAATAAAATAAAAATATTTTTAGCACAAGAAAAGAACAAAATATGAATGACACCGGGGCAACTAACACTAAGATACAAACATTATTCAACGAGATAATCACTTTTTTCCAAACTGTTCTATATAAAGAATGCAGTTGTAAGAAAGAGTTTCTGCTACATACAGACTGAATAAAAGTAAGCTATATAAGACTTTAGGGAGTTGAGCAGACACTGAGTTAATTTTCCCATAAAGTCTAAATATTAAACTTGTTATAAAAATAGAATAATTTTTGCAGCTTTCTACTGCTAGACTATTTCAAGCACAGTCCAAGATCAATTCAAGGCTATTTGGCTCAGGCCCATTCTTCGTCATCTTTCCTAGACTTTTCACTCCTCCACTTTGATGTCTTGCCTATATTTTCAGGTTCAGAATTCTTCCTCTGCCTGAATCTTTGAGGCTTTTGAGCTACTATTATAGGTAGCATCTTCTTACGCCAAATTACAGGTTTAATAATTGCCCATAGTTTCTCCATTCCTTCTTTGGCCTTTGGTTGTTGAAAATTATATTCACATAGACACTTTATTGAGGTCAGTGTCCAAGTATGTGCAACAGAAAGACATAAAAGATAATAAAAAGTGTAAGAAAACTTTGTATATTTATAAATCTTAAAATTAAAAAAAGTGTTTTTCTGCACAAAGAAATGGCAGCTGAGAGAAATGTTGATCTTCTGCGGATATTAAGGTTCTGGTCTGAATGAAGAGCAAATGAAAGATGGAAATTCAATTAGCAAGTGGAGTTATGAAGGTAGGGTGCAAACTTCTGTTGAAAGGACATTAAAGCTAAAGCTAAAGTATTGCCTCTTTTAGTGTGAAGGAAACTCACGATGGCCTTAGCACTGTTAGCCTTGTCAGAAATAAAATTATTTCCTCATGCCATGGAATATTATGCTAAGATATTTGAAGGATGAAAATTGGTTGGTATTATTATTACTATTGTTATTATTATTCTGTAATCATGGCTTGCAGCTTTTAGGTCCCTTTAAAAAAAAACTTGATTTTGGTTTTAAAGTAGATTATTGTGAGCTTTTTCTTCCTATAATGGCCAACTGAAGCCCGTAGACGAAGCCCAACCTTGGTTAAGGAAAGAATAGCCGCATCATCAACATAAAGGAGCACAGCCAGCTGTCTATTGTTATGTTCAGGGGTTGGAATTCTGCCTTAATTAAGGTGGAGACAAATTGAGTTAATGTACATAAATAGGCCAGAATATAGCCTATAGTTTCACTCCTTTTTCCACTGAGATATCAGCAGAGAAGTGTAACTGTGTTTTTGTGCAGCATCCTAATTAAGCAAAGTAACCTCCAGTCTATGGATGAATGCAACAACTTCTAACAGAATCTTTCTGTAGGGGTGGAACCAAAAGTTTAAATCAATAAAGGCAACCTACCGGGAGTGGGGATATGTGTGTGCATATTTCTCTACCAGGGTCTGTAAGATAGAACGTTGATCCATGCCCTATCTAAACACTCTTGTTCATTTCTCTTGCTGAGAAAATCCAGAAATTTATGGAACAGAAAACATGCATATGGGTGTGTATGTGTGTGTATGGGTGTGTATGTGTGTATACATATACACACACATAAGATTTAAGCATCAAAATGCAGATACATGCAGGTACAATAAGAAGCTTATTTTCCCCCCTTCTTTCCAGCATGTACTGTAATGTTTCTATAACTCCCCTACCAGTACTGCTAAAATAGCATAGCGGTCAAGATTCCTGCTTAGCAAACAAACCTATGGGCTACCTGGGAGCTGAGGGTGAAGCCGTTCTATCTCAGGTGGCTGGAAATAAAGAAAAATTGTAAATCCTTGGATTTATTAAAAAGAAAATAATAATAATAATAATAATAATAATAATAATAATAATAATAATTCTGCTAGATTTTGAACTTGCAGTCTTTTTGATGCCAAACAATAGGATCTTAGCCACAGTGGTATTTAAGCAATACAGGTAAATGGAGATATAGAAACATTAAACTGCCTGACAATCTCTGGCTCAGTAGAAGGGATGTTCTTCCTCAACCAAGCAGCCAGTGAACTGCTGAAGTCAGCCTGTGGCAAACTGAGGTGTTCTAGCCAACTAGACAGGAGAACCCAAATAGCTGGGAAAAGTGTATTACAGAAGTGGGGAGGAGAAGTGTTCCCTGAGGCTGCTTTGAAGGTGAGTGGGGGATTAATAGAGGGAGACAACATCTATTTCTACCTTCTAGAAATGCTTGCCTGCCTGTTCTGGTAGTGGGGAAACCAGTAGTGCAGATAAGCCCTCTAATTAATCTCAGGTCAGTTGCCTTTCTTTCTTGGCACACATGGACAGAGCACATGTTCTCTGATTCTCCTCCTAGTAGGATATAGTTAGCTAGTTGTGAGGCTCTGCTGATCTCCATAATGTACTTTCTGTTCTGCTTCACTAATCAATGTTCAGGTCAGATTCCCTGTTTCAGGAAGTTCACCTGCACATGCAGAATGCTTCCACCTCCAATAAAACCCAGGTTAACAAAGCACAATTGATGCTCATATAACATACAAAATTGTATATGCCATTGATGCTGTTTTCCTTTCTTTATCTAATTCCTTTTTAAACTATTCCTTTAAAATTTTTAAACATTCCTTGAGTCCTTTTGAACAACCTAAGAGCTGAAGTGTCTCAACAGATTGCAACATCTGGATTACTTTGCCTAGTCAAAAAACCATCTTGGAAGAAGGTAATGGCAAACCACTTCCATATTAGTTCCAAGAAAACTACATAGATCTGTTCATGAAGTCATCAGGGCCTGAGCTCAGTTTCACGGCAGAGACCCTTGTAGTCAGAGAGGCCAGGAGCCAACTAGTGAGTTACAGAAAGCAAACACTGGACTCTCCAAAGACATAGAAAATTTATTTTCCCCAGTGTCTTGAATATTCAGGAACAGGGTTTGACAACAAAAACAGACTCTTTGGAGCCTCGCTAATCCAAACCAAAAACACCAAAGTAACTTCCAAAATAAAATATCTAACCAAGGAAGTAAATAGATCTGGCAGAAGCAGCTTGAGGCTGGTTCTCCTGTTCTCACACAAATAGTCTAAATAAGCTTTCCAGCCTTGGCTGTGTATGTAACTCCTTACTTGAGTGGTCTCTGCCCCCCTTCCTTTCCTCTTAATAAGGCTTTCCAGCATGAGGAACCAGCCCTCTTCTCTGCCTGGGCAATGAGCTAAATCCTGGCCAGGCATCATAGAAGGGTGGGAGAGTTGATTTATATAGGCCTCATAAGGATAATCCAGCAGCTGCTTTCTCTGTAGGCTTCTCTTTATTGTCCTCTTAAAGTAGTTACCAGATAGCTGAACAGGCAAAGGAGAACATGAACAATTAGAAAGGAGGACAAATGGGGGAAAAGGAGGACACACTGTTTAACTTCCTTGACATCCACAACAAAAGTTACAATGAAAAACTGCAAAAAAAAAGTACTTAGGCCTACATGTATATGAAATTACTTTTTCCAGCATCAAAAAGACTGGTTTTTCAATTGCAATATTTTTCCAACAAATCTTTATTTATTTTCAAGAATATACGCTAGTGATATAGAATCGTCAATGACATCCTTTTCAAATTTCATTATGGAAATTTTTGACGAGTCATGTGATCTACAGACTACAGTGATCATAGATTTGAAGGGGCTGGATTGAAGCCAATTGCTGGAATCAGGAATTTTTTTTTCTTCCTAGTGTTTTTCCTGCATGTGCAGGGTCCACTTTTTTCAGATCATCCAAATGTTGATTTGTTGCAACAAGAATTGACCAGCCGGCTTGTTGCCCAAGCCTGACATCAGGGGCTGAGAGAGAGTAACTGGCCCAAAGTCACCCAGCCAGCTTTCATGCCTCAGGTGGAACTAGAACTTACAGTCTCCTGGTTTCTAGCCTGGAACCTTAACCACTAGACCAAACTGGCCCTTTAAATCAGGAAATGAATTAAATAATATAAATCTAGGCTATCAAATCTGTCAATGGACAAGGAAAAGAAAGAAGCAAACAATTTACAAGGTCACAATACAGGAAAATTTCAGTGACTACTGCTATGAAAACAGTCCAAAATAATAAAAAAAAAACCCAAGACACTCAAAAAGTCAGACAATATTTGACTTTAAGACTATGCCTGCTGGACAGAGGACATGAGGACAAAAAGGAGGACATGTCCGCAGTAGTAAGAGTGTATACTAAATTCAATGGGAGATAGTTTGTTTAATCAGTGATAACATCAGGTTGCTCTGGAAGTGATGCCATCAGGTTGTGCCAGATGTGACATGCGTAACCCTAACCCTCCCCCAGACATGACATGCATAACCTTCCTCCCCACATGATGCAGCACTCACAAGGTCATAACCCTAACTGGACATGACATGCTGAACCTAACCCTATCATCAAGAAAGGTGTGATGGTCAACCCTAGGGTTTCTGATTGGCTTAACCTCAGACCTAATTCTATGGGCATTCAAATCAAAATCTAAGTAGAGTGAATAATTAACAGAATCCTAGGCTGTGCTGTATTAGGGAAGCAAACCCTATTTGGGCCTTGTGAAATAAATACCATATTTATCAGCGTATAACATGCACAGGCGTATAACACGCACCTTAATTTTAAGAAGGAAGTTTGAGTAAAAAAACTTAAATTTAAAATAAATGACTTGGAAGCAAAATAAAGGGAGCTCTGAATTTTTTGTTTATTAATATTTATACTACTTATAAGGTAAATACGTAATATGAAAGAAAACGCACCTCTTTTGTATGTTGTAGGCTGGCTGTGTGTAGTGTATGGTAATGGTAATCTGTTTATTACCATACTGGTACTTATTCCCTCCCTTCCTACTTACCTGTCTGCAGCAGGCAGGCAGGTAAGATCTCTGGTGAACCAGTAGGGGTTAAAAATCGCTGGTGGTCCGAGTGGATTGGGGGGTACAGTAATTTATTATTAGGGTATGCCTCCTCTGTTTGCAGTCTTTATTGACATCACCCGTGTGGTCCGGCACTCTGTGTCAGAGCAAAGCATTTCTTTTTTGGCAGTGCCGCAACCCAGTGCTACTGCCCCAGATGGCCACAGAGGGAGGTGCGGAGCCCACGCCCCCCAGCTGCCTGCCAAGAGCTGCGCTCAACCCCTCTTGGATCACACGGGGACTGGTGAGCGTGGAAGACACAGCCTCTCCTCTGGCTCCCTGTGGCCTCACCCGCTCCTCCGTCCTTCCTGTTGGGAGAAACTTTGGCACAGAGGGACGGCCCCCTCCCCTGAGGGCTGCACCACGCTGTTGGGAGCACGGGAGAGTCTGAAGACGCGAGTTGTCCAGCACTCAGTGTCAGAGCAAAGCGCAAAGAGCAGATCTGCAGTGGCTCCTCAGTTTGCTAAAATAGGGAGGGGGGGCAGGGAGCTGCACGCCACCCATTCCCTGGGCCTCTGACTTTGCAAACCAGCCACTGACCCCAGCGCGCTGCGCCTGGAGGAGGAAGAGTTAAGCGCCGGTGTGTGTGTGTGTTTGTGCGCACGCACGTGTTTGTGTGGTTTTTATTCCTCCCCCCCACCCCCTCCGAAGGCTGCGTCGCACAGTTGGGAGCATGGGAGAGTCCGGGGACCCGAGTTCTCCAGCAGCCTCACCACGGCGGCGCAGCATGGTGTGTGATGCTCACCTCGCCGGCTGCGCAGTCCCTCAGCCGGGGCAAAGTGAGAGGCTTGGTGCGGAGGGAGGCGCCCCCATTTGCCCGGGAGCTCCTGGTTTTCCTGTTCCAAGCCCATTTCTCCTCCACTCTCAGGAGTCTCTCAAAATCAGCAGTAGGAGCGGCAGGGGAGGAATACCACACAAACACACGTGCGCACGCACACACACACACATACATACACACTGGCGCTTAACTCTTCCTCCTCCAGGCGCAGCACGCTCAGGACAGCTCATCTCCAGACTCTCCTCTGCTCCCAACAGTTCCGTGCCTCCCTCTGCGGCCATCTGGAGCGGCAGCGCTGGGTTGCGGTGGCTGCCAAAAAGGAAAGGCTCTCCCAGCTGCTGGCGCTTTGCTCTCCCAACCCTGCCCCTTGAGGTGAGAAACTGCAGGGCATATCGGCGTATAACACGCAGATAGGATTTTGGCCCCAAATTTTAGGAAAAGAGGTACGTGTTATACACCGATAAATACGGTAATAGCCTAATGGTGCTTTTAATTTTGTGGAGTTTTAAAATCAGTGCCTGAATGCAGGGAAAACAACTTTTTAAACCACAGCAGCCCCAGAGGGATTAACCTAACCCTAACCCCAACCCATATCCTAAGAAAAGTCAAAATCACAGACAGCTTTGTTTTTTGTGAAAGCTAAAGAAATATTGCTTGCAAATGTTAATCTAAAAATACATGTGCACAGGACATGCTGTGTTGAACCTAACCCTATCATCAAGAAAGGTGTGATGGTCAACCCTATGGTGTCTGATTGGCTTAACCTCAGACCTAATTTTATGGGCATTCAAATCAAAAACTAAGTACAGTGAATAATTAACAGAACCATAGGCTGCACTGTATTTGGGAGGCAAACCCTACTTGGGCCTTGTGAAATGAATAAAAGCCTAATGAAGCTTTTAATTTTGTGGAATTTTAAAAGCAGCGCCTTGAATGCAGGAAAAGGAGATCCATTTCAAGCTTTATTTCTATGCAGTCTTAAAATCACCCCCTCAAATGCAGGAAAAAGAACTTTTTAAACCACAGCAGCCCCAGAATGATTAACCTAACCCTAACCCCGACCCATATCCTAAGGGGATGTGATGGAATGGAATTATGAAGGCCAGGCTCAGAGCGAAAAACGTTTTCTTACATCTCCTGAAGAGCATGGGAGATACAAGAGGATGAGACTGGTACCTCCCTGAGGAATTCACAATGTTGTGGCTGGCGTTACTTGGGAGCTGGGGTTTCAGTCTGGGAAGATTCTTGTTAGAGGTTGTAGCTAATAAACATAGCTGGACTGAATTTACATGGTCTCTTGGAGTTCCTTGGGCTGGGCCTGACAGGGAAGTCAAAATCACAGATAGCTTTACCTTTTGTAAAAGCTAAAGATACATAGCTTGCAAATTTTAACCTGAAATAAACAGGCATGGGCCTGAATGCGCTCACACATACACACATGCATGTTTGCAAATTTAGCCAATAACATAAATACACACATACATGTAAACATTTTGAAGCATGACCTTAACAAAATTTTATTTCCACCCCTCTCCCTCCAACGAAGCCAGGAAAATTTAACGGAGGAGCCAAATACTCAGACAAGCAGCAGCCAACCAAGCAGCAAGTATTCTGCAGAGATACTCATTATTGATACGTCTAGACATGTCAGAGCCATGATTCTGGGCACGCGCAGGTGTGCTTGAGATGGATGGGAGGGGATGTACGCATGTCCAGACATGTTCTAAGCACATGACCCAATGACGTGACGTTATCCATCTGCGCAGGCGTGTTTGGAACAGGTGGGAGGGACGTATGCATGTCTGGGCTTGTTAGTCCCCGTGATTTTGTGTGCATGCCGAGCTGTTGATGTGTCAGCTACAGGCCACTGTGAAGTTCAACGGTTTAAGCTCTCACTTGCATTTGAAAATAACATGGTAGGCCCTGATGGTGATTTGTTTGATGTAAAACTGACCCCCAAACCTCCAAAACATGGACGTAGAATCAGAAGAAAACCTGATCCATGTGCTTTGTTGATGAGAATGCTCAGGGTGAACTTATACCTCCTTGTTATTGCAGGTTCTGTAAATCAACCAATGGTAAGTAAAAATTAAACATTAAGAAAAATAGTATTTTATTAGATGAACTGGTAGCTTAATTCTATCTTATTTCCTGTTTAGAAATGAAAGTGCCTCAAGATGCCGGATTGGCCCAGATTCTGAAAGGTTCTGTTATCAGGATCTTATGTCATTGTTTAATGGGATGTCTACAAGAAGATGAAGACCAATCGATGGTGCCAATGAAACAGAGTTTATTCAGAGTTTATGCAGCAGACTTTCTGAGCCCAAAGTCCTGTGGGTCATCACAACCATTTCCAACAAACTGGATAAGTTATATTTTACAAGAAACACACTGTGTGAACTTGGGGCATTCATAAAATGTATCGAGAAGAACCCTAATCCACTTTCAGTAATGTCAGACATTGAGGCTGAGTTACCTGTGTCTCTGAAGTGGATCATATGTTGGAATGTAACAGAAATTAATTACAAGAAACTATTAACAACTACTCAGTGAATTTGATAATAAATATATATTTACAGTCCATGTGAAATCTGCTTTATTTCTTTTGCTAACCCTTGTTTAACCATGTCAGATGGTAAACACAGAGATGCAATTTAATCACAACACGTGTGATATTATTCAAACAGGCCTTCCTGGGGGGTTAGGGGCAGGGTTTTGATTGGTTTTGCAAAAGGTGTTAAGCATTCAGTGCCTCTGGTGCAATTAGTGTGTGACGTCAACAACATGTCTAAAGCACTATAGGAGGCCCATACTGAAAGAGGCAGGAACGTAGGAGTCTGAGTTATCCAGCCGTCCATCTTGCGCCATTTGCCAGCAAAGCAGAACCATTTCAGAATGGATGCGACTAACATAAGTAATTTATGGCTAATTTTAAGATATGGGACCTGGTAGATGCAATACTGTATTTATAACTTTTGTTGTTGTTGTCGGTTTCTTTCATTAGAATGAAGTCTCAGACTCACAGTGCCTGAAAGCCTACGAAGGTATTATTTTTCCCTTTACACAAATAAATCTCAGTAGTCTCCTGTAAAATTTCTGCAGCAAAACTGATCTCTGCTTGTCTCTATTCTTTTCCTTCAAAATGGGAGGAAGATCAGATCTTTGCCAATTTTCCAATGCCCACAGATTCACAATGGGCTCTACAGATTATGGACCCCCAGCCTTCTACATCCTATGGAGCACAGGGTCGTTTAGAAGGCAAAAATATCCACATTGTTTTATCCATAATGTAAGCAGGTTTCAGAAAACCATGAAGGGCCATTGTATGTTTATGAACATTGCTGGTATTATTTATTTATTGGGTTACTGTTGTTTCTGTTGTTTTATCCAGAGCCATCCTGCAAAAAAGCAGAAATGCATGGTGGCGGATTTCTTACAGACTCCCCAGATAGTATCAGCACAGAGCGGTCTATACCAGAACCCCGGCCAGCAGAGGAGATGCAACAGTCAGTGGGACCAGGCATCATACATACCCGGGATTCAGACACTGTATACCTGGAGAGTAGTCAAATGTGGGAACGTTTTCTTAACAATTTCAATGCCGTGGAACATTATACTCATTATAGATTCATAAACCTTGATCGTATTCACTCATTCACATAGGCTATAGATATTGTTCATAATGAGACACAGATTCTTTTGAACAATGTTTCTAAGGAGATAAGACCCAATGATTTTGTTCAGCTCTGGCTGGATGCAGAGGGTCTAAATTAACCTCTCTTTTCTCTCAGGAGGCGCATGGGTGTTTAAATACTGATGACTTCCTAAGCGGTGTTGAAAGCATGCTGCAGAGCAATGTTGAAGTGTTGTGGGGTGGCAATTTACAACTAGTGGTTACCCTCATGAAGAACAGAGAGGGGGGAGGACTTAGGAAGTTAAGCACAGTACTATTCACCAGGGTCCTGGAGAAAAAAAGATGCCATCTGATTGATTTCAATGTGGAGGGGGAATTTCTGTGTTTTGCAGGCTGTTTGTTGTATTTGCTAGACACCAGGTCATTTACAAAGCAAGAAATCATGACTAGAGCCATGGATCTTCACATCAGACTGGACATTTCCACAGAAAACATGGTCAATTTTTCACAAGTACACATCTTGAAAGAACATCTAGGTATAACCATAAAGATTTTGTTTTATAATCAAGGAGGGTGGCGATTTTTTGTCAGGGGCAGAACCCAACAAGAAAAAATGATGTTTATATTGTTACACAACAAGCATTACTACAGGATCAAAAACATCAAGGGCTCCCTGGGTGAATGTTATTTCTGTGAATTCTGCCATACAACCTTCCACCACAAATTTAGTCACGGCTGCCAATACCTCTGTTGAGCATGCCTGAAGAAAGGGTGTCAGGAGGTGGACGCGGAAAAGACAAGATGCTGTAAGTGCAAACTGTTTTGTCACTTTCAGGCCTGTCTTCAAAGACACACAGAGCTGGCAATGGAAGGAAACGTTTTGTGTAAGAATAAGGTATATTGTGACGGGTGTGATATGTCTGTACCCCACACAAACGATGCAAGAAAACAAAGTGCAGACAATGCTCTGAGCGGGTTGAAAGCTTGGAAGGGCATTTATGTTTTCTGAAACCACTGTTGGAACCACAAAGAGGTGCAGGATACATCATGTATGATTTTGAATGCTGTCAAGAGACCAAATTATGTGTACGCCATGGATATGCTGGGGGGTGATGACGAAGATGTACTGAGGTGGAGTAGTGTAAAGTGTCTGGAGAAGTTTGTGAAGGAATTTATAAACCCCAAGTTTCAAGGCTGCACATTTATCGCACACAATTCCAAAGGTTATGACAGCTACCTAGTCCTGAGGTAACTGATTCGTGAAAAGATACATGTAGAACTTTTAAGCCAGGGTGGTAAACTGCTGTGTATTTACCTTCTGGGATATAAGATTCAATTTATTGACAGCCTCTCCTTTTTGCCCCTTAAATTAAGCAAGCTACCGAAAGCTATGGGATTTCAGGGTAGCAAGGGATACTTCCCCCATCTGTTCAATACAATGGCCAATCAAGACTACATGGGACCGCTCCTGGAAGCTATGTATGTCCTGAAATCATGCTGCCTGGCAAGAGAGAAGAATTTCTGAAAGGGCATGTTGCTAATGCAGGCACTGTGATTAAACTAAAGAAGACCCTGGCTTACTACTGCCAACAAGATGTAGAGATACTGAGGGAAGCCTGTAACCAGTATAGGGAGCAAGTCATGAAAATGACAGAGCGTGAGTGCCTCAGAGGGGGAGGGGGAGATACTGCTGAGGAGGTTGTGATTCAGTGCATTGACCCCTTCCAACATGTTACACTGTCTGCATGGCGCAGTACTGGTTCATGTATTTGGTGAGTAATACCATCGCGTTAGCCCCTTTGGACTCTTGCCAAAGGGCACAGAAAAGATATTCAGCACCAGCCATTCAATGGCTGATGTACATAGCACACACTGAGAACCTCAATATTCGGCACACTCTGAATGGTGGTGAGAAGCAAGTAGGCAGATATTTTTTGGACGGCTTTGCTGTCATAAACGGGACACCCACGGCTTTTGAATTTCACAGCTGTTTTTTTCACGGATGCCCTGTCTGCTATTGTGAAAATGACTTCAACAAATTACTTACTTCAACATATGGAGCTCTGCACAGCTGTAGTAGGTTTAAAGAAGAGTAGCTCAGGGGCCACAGTTATGCCATGCACAGCATCTGGGAACATGAATGGAGGGCTATGCTGGAGACTTTGAAGCAGTTTCTAGTTGAGAATAAGCTCCCAGCTCCTTTGAATCTACAAGATGCATTTTTTGGTGGTAGAACAAATGCTACATGTCTCTACTACAAACCAAAACCTGGGGAACAAATCTAATATTACAATTTCACCAGTTTGTACCCTTTCATGAACAAGAACAAGGAGTACCCGATTGGCCATCCACAAATCATCTATCAAAACTTTGGGGACATAAAGCAGTATTTTGGATTTGCTAAAGTTAAAGTGTACCCGCCAAAGAACCTCTATTTCCCAGTCCTACCCCACAAGTCTGGGGGTAAAGTAATGTTTAGTCTGTGTGCAACCTGCACAGAAAAGCAGCAGGTCACTCAATGAAGAAAGAGCCCTGACTGGGACCTGGTGTACTGTTGAACTAAATGTGGCTTTAGAAAAAGGTTACAGAATTGCCGAAATCTATGAGATCTGGCATTTTGAAAGAAAATCAGACACCCTATTTTCAGATTATATGAACACACATCGCAGACAGAAGCAGGAGGCCAGCGGCTACCCTGCTTGGTGCAAAACAGAGCAGGACAAAGAACAATATATTCAGGATTATGAAAAGATGGAAGTTGTCCGCTTATGATGTGAGCATGTTGAAGTAAACCCTGCTAAAAGGCAGACTGCCAAGCTCTTTTTAAACTCACTGTAGGGTAGGTTTGGGCAGACCACCAACCACCTGACTACATCTGTGGTGACAAACCCTGAGGAATTATTCAAATATCTTTTTCTACCCTATTATGAAGTTTCCTCATGTGAATTTGTGGATACAAAGATGGCTATTGTTACATGTAAAACAGCTAAGAACCACCCAACCAAATCCACATGTACTAATGTATTCATCGCTAGTTTTACAACAGCTTCTGTGTGGCTGGAATTATACAGGCTCCTGGATGGTCTAGGCAACAGGTGTCTATACCATGACACCGATTTCGTCATTTTTGTAAGTAGAGATGGGGCGTGAACACCTCCTTTGGGTGATTATTTAGGACAGCTGATGAGCGAGATCCCGCCAAACACCGCGATCACCAAGTTTGTGGCAGCAGGACCCAAAATGTATGGCTACTCCTTGTCCAATGGGGAAACGCTGCTAAAGGTGAAGGGTATCACACTAAACACCAGCAATTGTGACAAGGTTAATTTTGACAGTTTAAAAGAACTGGTGGACAATTACTGTCTGTCTGGGGAGGAGGGAAAGAAAGAGATCAAGGTAGAGCAACCAGGGATTGTTAGGGTTAAGAAACAGTGGGCACTAGAAACATGGCTACTTAGAAAAACTCTAAAAGTAGTATATAATAAAAGAGCACTTAGGACTGGGGATTCCTGTACACTACCTTACAGATATTAAGGATAATGGAATATATTGTTCAGTTTGTACACCCTTTCTCCTGTATTATAAGCGGACCGTCCAATTCTGGCAAATCTTATTTTATCAAACAAATGTTAGAACACGGTACCGCTGTGATGCCTCAAATGCCGCAAAATATTGTATGGTTTTATAGTTGTTGGCAACCTCTGTACAAAGAACTACTTAATAAATTCCCATATATTAAGTTTATGGAGGGTCTACCAACATCTTTTGATGATGATGATTTGTTCCCATCTAACCAAATCAATTTATCAATGGTAGATGATCTAATGGCCTCTGCCAGTGACAGCAATCAAACAGAAAAGGCATTTACACAGTACATTCATCACAGAAACCTGAGCATTATTCTTACACTTCAAAACCTGTTTTTCCAAGGTAAGAAAATGAGAACAATAGCTCTGAATTCCAAATATTTGGTTTTATTCCACTGCACTGGTGATCAGATGCAAATTGTCACACTGGTTCGTCAGATGTACTCCAGTAACACACTGTATTTTTTAGAGGTGTTCCAAGATGCTACTTGCAACCCACATGGCTACCTTTTGGTAGATTTGGCAGCCACTACTCCAGAAACCTACAGGTTGAGAACAGGCCTCTTTCCGCCTGATTGGCTGGTTGTTTACACTGAGAAAAAGAAGAGTAAAAAAGCAACAGCTTGAGCATCATAGCGTTAGTTCATCCAGGATGTCAGAGAGGGTGCGCAGAAATTGGGTTTTTAAAAAAATCTTAGTAAAGGTTGGTCCAAAAGAGAGAAAGGCCATCTTATGTAGTGCTAATAATTATCTGGTAGGTGCGATAGCAGAAATAGCCCTGAACACTTTAAAAGGAAACCTTCCTCTGAAACCTTCACAATTCCGCACATTAAAGAGGAAGAAAGGTGTCATTAAAAAGTTGAGTGATAGAAAGGTCTCACTTAAAAAGAAGAAACAGATCATTCACCAGTCAGGAGGATTTATTGGGCCCTTACTAGGGGCTGCTATTCCATTGCTGACCAGCCTATTAACTGGATAAACCGTGGATCTTGCTGAGAAAATGCATTTGGTGTCACGCCATCAGATGGAACAACTACAGGGCAGGGTGCCTACTATGGGGTCTATGGCCACTAACCAGCTGGATGATGAGATGCGTGCCATTCTTCAGAGATCTGATTTGAGTGAGGATAAGATTAAGCTCTACAATTCTGTGCTGCAGAGGTTTCTAAGACTGACCAGGCAAAATGAGTCTGAAAAGGACAGGCTAAATCTCATTTACCCCCCAGAAGAGCCTCGGCCACCTCTGACATCGCCGGAATGACCATCTCCACAGGATGCGACAACACAAGAGGTCCTAGGCAGTGTGAGCACGTGTTACAGAAAAAATGCAAAACTTTTGCTGAACAAAATGAAACAGTATCAGAACATCTCATCCTGGGATGATCGTGGCACCTTTTTATACAAGGGTGTGCCTGTTCCTGGTACTAATATTTTAGACTCGGTGAAAGGGGCCTTGCAACATTGATTGCTTACCGAGAAGCGGAAACCCAAAGGTTGGGATGAATCTATGAAAGCTGTGGCAGAGTTGAATGTACCTACATCTGTGCTGAGGTCTACAGCTGCTAAAGAGCAGTTAGAAAAACTGAAAGAGTCTACAGCTCCTAAGGATGAAACTGCGACTACCCCTGACTCTGTTATGACCGCCCCTTTTGGGCCATGGATGCCTCTTTTTACTGGCACCCCCTCTAGACCTTGGATGCTAAATCCTAGAAGCATGCTTAGATTTGGTGACTGGCTCAGTTTGTAAAATGAATAAAAACACAGTGAAACAAGCAAAAAAGTTAAAGTTTTGTCTTTATTTTATAGCAAGGCAGACATGTCTGCATACAATGGTAACGGGTACAGGCATCAGGCCCCGTCCTCAGCTTTATACTTTTTGCAAACAGCTTTACCATTTGATCATTTTTAATATTGTCCTCAGAGTACCGCTTTAAAATATTTTCATAATCCACACCTTTAGACTGATTCATTAGAAAAAACACAGTGCTGCCCACAAGTCACCATGCAGGGGTGTTGCAATTGAAGTTGGTGAAATGTATACTTCTCAGCTTGCAGCTCTAAAAACTTCACTATGGATCCAGGAAAGTCAGGGCTATCTAGTGGTCTTTCATAAGTATCAAAAAATTCACCATATCCGGGAGATGGGAAGTAGAGGGCTAGCCAGTGTTCACCAGGTAGAGTTTGAGGATGGGTGTTTACAATTAATCCAAAAGGCCTTTTGGAGATTTGTCTCTTGGGTAGCAGGTCACAAGGGTAGACCCCTAGAAAGCATGTATTTCCAGAGAACAAATGGAGGAGCTGCAGGGTGTCCATACTCACATATAATCAAAAAGCATGTTCCTTGTGAGATTTATTTTAATAAGGTTTTCAAAGATTGCATAGAGAATCATGTTGATGGTATTGGGGAGGGGTTGTGCAAATCTAATTTCTGCTCTGAGGTTACCATTCCTGATCAAAGAATAGTGCTCAGAGCACCCCTGATCAGGGCTCAGGTCAAAACAGTACAAAGTATAACCACGGCTAAACTCTTCCCGGCTAATTAACAGAGGCCTATCTTTCATTTGCCCGACGCTTGCACCATCTGCATGTACTCTCTCATATAAATATCATGCTCATAATCAGGCTGAAGAGGCTTTGCCAGGATCTCTTTGCCATCACAATATAGGGCACAAACATTGACATTGCAGTGTTGAAAATTGAACGGGTTTCTTTCATAATCCCCGCTAAAGGATGCATTGTCCACAAAACCAATCACGAATTGTTTAGGTAACTGCCCCAGAAATAGGTTTTCCTGATTACACACAAGGCTGACTGCTGGAATGCTGTAAACCTTCATTCCCACTCGATCAATAGGATATTTGGCATTGGAGGATAGCAAAGCTTCTGCATGACCCAGGCGCACTCCTGGTGCTACTTTTACATGTTTTACAAAGAGAGAGGCTGACAGGAGTTGCACTTTGTAATTCTCATTGCTGTCCTTCATCAGACAAAATTCATTTCTGCTTCTTGTGAGTTTGACTTTCACATCAACCCCGTTAATCAGCAGCTTGTCTTGAAAAAAGAGATTGCTATGCAAAGGTCCAAGCAGGTCCCATTTACGACTTCCAACCGTGTGTCTCGCTCTCGCTCTAAAGCCTGAGTTGCCTGCAGATGTCAGCAGGGTGCCCTCCATGAGGGTTGAGTCATCTTTGTAAAAACCCCCAGCTGTAAATTGGGTTCCCAGGGCATCACCACCAAAGTTCAGAATCAGTTCAATGATGGCACAGTAAGAATAACAATGATGGCTCTGCATAATGAGACGACCTCCCAAGGTTACATCCAGCTGGTTAAACACTGATACTATAGGGTAGTTGACGAGCACCACCCTGGCACCATCACCGATATCTATACCATCAGCCTGTACAATCTTGCAACTCACATAGAGCAGGGTGCTGTTTAAATCTGTGTAATGCTCACCATGTCCCATGATAAAAAATTCCAAGGGTGTGTTAGGTGATAGCACAGATAAAGGTGGGATCTCAACATACATGCTGTTTTCAATACTGGTTTGTGTAGGTGCCAGTTGAAAAAGATCCAGTTCTGATTTCTTGCATTCCTCTGAAGCCTCATGGATAAATGCTATTTTATATTAGAATATGTCTCGTTTGTCACAGCGCTTCCTCTTCCATGCACGTCTCCTCTTTGTATGCTGGGTTTTTTTCCACAATCTTTCTCTTTTTAACTGGAATAGGTAGCCCCATTGCATAATTCTTCCTGGCCAGGACCGTACCCGAACCCCCCTGCCCCCCTTCAACAACACGGGATACAAGCTGTCCTGCCACATCTCTGACAATATTCTTAGCTGCAGATTTCACATGTGGTTTCATGATTTCTATTCCTTTCCTCAGAAATGGCATTGCTTTTCAAAAAAGTCCACGGAACATACCCCCTAAACCTGTCCCATACATGACAGAGGTTCCTCGGAAGCCTGCAAGGCCATGACCGGCTTGTGCTGTGTAGTAGGCCACATAGTCTTGGGGGCTCCCGTGCTCCTTGATCACAACCATCCTTTGCTTTTCTGAGGCCTAAAATGAAGCTTCACAACCACCTTCCCATGATAAAAGTGGACATTTTTGTTTTGATCGGTTTTGATTTCCATGGTGATGGTGTCGATGTAATGCTTGCTGACTGGAACATAATGTGGTTGATCATAGGTCACCATAATGAAATCGTTGTCTTGCCCCCACACAGGCATGGGTAGTGGTACATAGAAGTGGCCCACTATCTGGGGTTCTACGATGTTTGTATAAACATATAAGGTATTGAATCCTCTGGTCACATCTGCAGCAAAGGGGAATTTTTTGGCCCGGAAACCTGGGAACAAGCCTAATATATGTCCAAGTTCTTCAGCAACTAGAATGGCATATGTTCCATCTCCTGTAAGATTAATTTTTCGAACCACTGGATCATACTGCAGGGTCATCTCAGGCCAGTTCTTGGTGTCTGATATAAGCTTGTTCATATTTTCTACCAGCTGTTCAATGCTGGCATACTACCAACTTTTCAAAGAAAAATACCACCTCTTTTTCTCAGTAAGAATTTCCAAATGTCCAGTCGAAGTTAATGTGTTCCAACTATGTGGGTACTGTATTTCTACTAGTCCTATTTCCCATGAACCTGGAAGATCCAATGCCTCGCTAATTGAATAGTAAAATTAGAACTTTTGTTTCAGAGAAAAGCAGCAGCCGATGAGTCGCTGGGAGGGGTAATATAAAACCCCGCCATATCAAAGATGGCGTACTTCACTCTCCTTAACCCAACTGTTGAATTTCTCTGGCCAGCCTGTCCATTTGACCAGAATCTCTCTATTTTTTCCCCGCCCTCTTTTTCTGACCACTTTTTCAATCCTGTATACGCGTTGTTGGTCATCAGGTACCTTTTGGAGCTCCTCTGGGTAAAAAGACCCCTTTACTGGTTCGTCAGTGTAATCTTTTAATCTGTACACCACTCTTTCCCCCCTTGTCCCCAGTTCTTTGATGATGAATATTTCATCCGTATAAGTTTGCTGATAGCCCTTCTCAAATTTCCCCTTCAGTTGGGATAACCTGACATGATCACCCGCTTTAAGATGTTTTTCCATTCTTTTACTTTTTAAAACATCCCCATACAGTCTTATCCATGCCTCCCTTTCATTAGACAAGTTTACAGTATTAGGAGCAGTCCAGATGCTACGATGGTAAGTGTCACTGTAACCCTGAAGAATTGCAGGTAAAATGTCTGTATACCACTGGGTGTTTCTAGCTGTAAAATATCTCCAGAGTTTATTTTTCAGGGTATGGTTAAACCTCTCTATAACGGCTGCTTTAGTCTCACTATGGGTGACAAAGTAAAGAATGCCATAACATGCTAAAAGCTTCTTCAGAGGAATAATTAAGAACTCTTTACCAGCACCTGTCTGTATTTTTCGGGGTGCACATCCTGTTTCAAAGATGTTCTGGAAGGCAGCTGTGACCTCTCTCCCCGACTTATCACATAAAGGATAGGCCCAAGCATATTTAGATAGCATGTCGATAACTGTTAAGATGAACTTTTTTCCATGGTTTTCCTTAGAAAATTTGGAGACATCTATGAGAGCAGCCTGCCATTGTTGATCTATGCCAGCCACCATTGTTTTATTTCTAGGAAAATTAATTCTTGCAGGTTTATGAAGGGTATAAGCATCTTGTTCTGAAAGCCATGTCTTGACTTGCTTCATGGACAGGTTTTATCATGCTTTCTTCCCTCCTGAAAAGGGGAATTCACACCTCCATGGCTCCCCACAGAACCAGGTGTGTAATAAATGGCCCTCAGAACCTCTTCATATTTCATTATACCAAAGAACTCTGACAAATGATCGCACATTGCCTTTAACGCACAGTTTTATTGGTAATATACTGTTCAGAGGGGCATGCCTATGCCCTCGGAAAAATACCCCTCATCGTCATCGTCATCATCATCATCACCATCATCAGAATAAGGTAAAGTTTCATAACATGCTGTTTTACAGTAAGTTGGCCTTTCTGGGTGACATTCTGTACCCCACAAACCATGCCCATGGTCACAAGTAAGCCAATCTTCACTTGAATTACAGCTCTTTAACTTGTTGTGCAAATAGCCTGCCCATTCTGATAGAGAAGAATCATTGCTGCATTCTGGATCAAACAAATCTTCAGAAGGTATTTGCCAGCAGCAATTACCGCTGGAATATGAAAGCAGGTTACTTTGAATTGCTCTTTGTCTAGGCAGTGTTAATTCAGATACTCCAAAATATAAAACATAGTGTGCTATCTGCTCCACCAACATTTACATAGCAATAATTAATACCTGTTACTTACCCTCTCCGTGTCCTTTGATGGGGGCTAAAGATAGCCCATGAACCATTTTAAAGGGTGTCTGGTTGCTATTACAGACTACGTCCTCTGTCTTCTGCTGTTCCTCATCACTAAACTTACAACATGGCTCATAACAGCCATACAAAATACTGTAAGTCTGAAGTAATTATTTTCTCTATCAAAACCCTGGCAACAGCTTTTGGTGCATTCTGTCAGTAGAGGTCTTGAGTCAGCCCATGTGCTGGTGGGTTTCTCTAACAGTCTAAAAAGGTCTGCAGAATCTTTATTCTTGGGAAATAAAGGTTCCGGGTTTTCTTTCTTCACCTCTCTGGAATCTGCAGCTGCCATGTTATTTTCAAATGCAAGCGAGAGCTTAAACCGTTGAACTTCACAGTGGCCTGTAGCTGACACGTCAACAGCTCGGCATGCACACAAAATCACGGGGACTAACAAGCCCAGACATGCATACGCCCCTCCCACCCGTTCCAAACACGCCTGCGCAGATGGATAATGTCACGTCATTGGGTCATGTGCTTAGAACATGTCTGGACATGCGTACATCCCCTCCCATCCATCGCAAGCATACCTGCGCGTGCCCAGAATCATGGCTCTGACATGTCTAGACGTATCAATAATGAGTATCTCTGCGGAATACTTGCTGCTTGGCTGGCCACTGCTTGTCTGAGTATTTGGCTCCTCCGTTAAATTTTCCTGGCTTCGTTGGAGGGAGAGGGGTGGAAATAAAATTTTGTTAAGGTCATGCTTCAAAATGTTTACATGTATGTGTGTATTTGTGTTATTGGCTAAATTTGCAAACATGTGTGTGTATGTGTGCATGCATTCACGCCCATGCCT
The DNA here is from genome assembly GCA_030867105.1 of Liasis olivaceus. NCBI lineage: Eukaryota > Metazoa > Chordata > Lepidosauria > Squamata > Pythonidae > Liasis > Liasis olivaceus. The sequence goes on from CM061351.1 coordinate 68,396,220, forward strand.
GTTTATTTCAGGTTAAAATTTGCAAGCTATGTATCTTTAGCTTTTACAAAAGGTAAAGCTATCTGTGATTTTGACTTCCCTTAGGATATGGGTCGGGGTTAGGGTTAGGTTAATTATTCTGGGGCTGCTGTGGTTTAAAAAGTTCTTTTTCCTGCATTTGAGGGGGTGATTTTAAGACTGCATAGAAATAAAGCTTGAAATGGATCTCTTTTTCCTGCATTCAAGGCACTGCTTTTAAAATTCCACAAAATTAAAAGCTTCATTAGGCTATTATTCATTTCACAAGGCCCAAGTAGGGTTTGCCTCTCAAATACAGTGCAGCCTGTTGTTCTGTTAATTATTCACTTTACTTAGTTTTTGATTTGAATGCCCATAGAATTAGGTCTGAAGTTATGCCAATCAGACACCCTAGGGTTGACCATCACACCTTTCTTGATGATAGGATTAGGTTCAGCATGTTATGTCCAGTTAGGGTTATGACCTTGTGAGCGCAGCTTCACGTGGGGAGGAGGGTTATGCACGTCATATCCAGCACAACCCGATGGCATCACTTCCGGGGCGACCTGATGTCATCACTGATTAAACAAACAGATAAACTCCTGTTGAATTTAGTATATATTCTTACTACTGTCCTTTTGCCAGACGTCTGGTAACCATATCTTAAACCAACTTTACGTTCACAGGTTGAAGTAAATAAACATCTTGTGAATTTATGTTGAGCTAAGACCATTTGTAACTTTATAACAGAAGTGAGAGACATATCTATGCCTGAAAAGCTGGCATCTGAGATGCTGTAAATAATTCTGTTATATAATTCCAGTTCTCTCACAGAGCTACAATCCCTTTCCATCTTCAAATACTTGAATTTCCAACTCCAGCTCCGTAGAGTCTGTGGAATCAAAAAGACATGCCACGCTTACAGCTTTAATTGTTCTCAGAGTCTTCTATCCGCTGCAAAGACCCATTTTGCCAGGTATTCCTAGCACATGAGAAAAGCATACTCCATGCTTACTTGAGGTAAATATTGTATGTTTCTTTAAGATATATTTTCAAGCTTAGTAGTATGAGTTTAGCAATATCTCCAGTTCTGAATACAGGAAATTAGTAATGGATGTCTGAGTAGAAATACCTTGGTACGGTTGGTAAAAAAACAGGGAAGGGCAACATTTCAGATCTGCAGCAGGGAAGGTGCTTAAGAGGAGTCATGAGCAGTTTGTCCGTACCTCAAATATATGATTTCCTGGGACTGTGCAGCTACCATGTGAACCCAAGAAAAGATGCAGTTTCTTTAAGACGATGTTGGCAGGGATGGTATGTGTGCCCATACCCTCTCTGGAGCACCTTCTCTACTTCAGATCCAAAGTGCTGCGCATCTGTAGAAAACAGGCATGGCCAATTTAAAAGGTTTTTATGTTCATATTAAGATCCTTGTCCATGACATGATGGTCTCATTTTCTTTTTCTTTCTCTGTATGAAGGATTGTTTTTTTCCTTTATGAAGGATTGTCTTCTTTTTCTTTAAGGATTGCCATACCAGATACCTCCATATGGATGTGTCCTTCTCTCTTATTGCCTGTAGTTATGGAATTTTGAACAACATTTCCTGACAAAACGTCCTTCCACAATTATTGATTTAGTTACAGTTTTCTTAATAAGCAGTGGACTCATGTAAAAAGAGAACTCTTTCCCATACTATAAACCGCATGCCTTCCAAGTTCCAGAGAAAATCTAAAATTTCCATTGACATAAGTTTCAGCTTCCCACTGGTCCCCAAGTCCCACATGTGTCTGCCTTAAGGGTAAAGGATTCTGGCCACTTATGGGCCTCTCACCTGTACGCCATCCCTGGGAGAGACGCTGGTGTAGGCTTTGTCGGGCACTTTTGGCAATGAGAGCTGCCAAGTCCTCAAAGTTCAAAATAAACATGATGACAATTCCTTCCTCATTCTTCACTGGGACCACATCCACCAAACACTGAATGCATGATGCTGCCATGAAAAAAAAATAACAAGTTGATTAAGTTATAAATTAACATAATCTACATTTCAGTCTGCGCCACTATCAGAAGCAAACTCAATATTTCTATCATCTTGACTGAAATCAGTTTATTCTGGTTAAGACTGGCTATAGTCTCAAAGATAATGATAGTATTCTCTACTCCTCCCCACTATTTAAGTGACTTCTTGGCTGCCAGTGCAAATAAAACAATAAATATTCTCTAGATATTTACAGCTGCATGATGAAAGAACTGACAAGTACAGCCATATTATTTCCAAGGATATAGCTCTTAGGAAGCTAGAATGCTACTTGTATACAGGACAGCCTTATAAGATGAGATGAGGTTTCTTCGGGATCCACGCAGTGACCCAGCTTTGCTTCCTCCAAACACTTCTCCTTTGCCCTCAAAACACCTTACATGCAGATGGACAGCTCTGTCTTTTTCTGGTCCATGTCACTTTTGTAATGTGCAAAAGCAGTGGAATTCATAACTCCATTCCATCTCCTTTGCATCCATAGTAATCCACAATGTAAAAAAGGCATAAAATTGTATATAAATACTTAAACATATATTTTAAATTTACTTTCTCACAAAATATGAATTGATAAACACAATTTTTTTCATGAGATGCTGTTCATATAGGAATTCACAAAGATTCAATCCCTTAAACATGTATAGACTTTATTGATGTGTAGAACAGGAATATAGCAATGACATCCCATTTCAGATTAGAAATGATGAACTAAATTGTTCAAAGTCAGTGGGTGAATCTATGACTGAGGTAGCATAGAGGCAGATTCTCTGTCTTCCAGATAGAAATCCAAAATATCTGCCTTCCACAGTAAATTTCCTTTTTCCCAAATAATTGTAATAGACTTTTTTTCCCCCTTATCAGATGGGTTTGCCTGTAGTTTAAAGTTTATGCAGTGGCCATTGCTACTACTACTACTACTATTATTTCTTCTTCTTCTTCTTCTTCTTCTTCTTCTTCTTCTTCTTCTTCTTCTTCTTCTTCTTCTTCTTCTTCTTCTTCTTCTTCTTCTTCTTCTTCTTCTTCCTTTTATTTATTTAATTAAACAGAAAAAACAAGAAAAAAGAAAAGGAAAATAATATATATAGGCAATTCATGCATGCATGTATGTATATACGTAAAAATTTCAGTAAAGGTTCACCATATTTCATTTTTGTCGTCCATAAGTTGCAAATAACATCAGATCTTAAGTCTTCTGGGTAATTGGGGACATATATTTATGCTTCCAATGATGAAGATCAATTCTCTTAGCAATAAGAGGGGTGCAGAGAATCCATTTCCATTATCCAACTGTCAATTTCCATGTAGAAGATATATAATTCAAAACAATATAGACAGCCAAAAAATATTAAACCTGTCTCAAAGTCATGTTAATGTATGAAATGACTTCTTCCTGAAATATAGTGATTGTAGGATGCTGAAAAAAATATGTATTTGAAAGAAGTATTATTCACATTGCATTCTCCAACACCACAATGATTAAATTCAATGCATATACAAAAATGATAATTACTTAATGTACTAATGAACAAATATTTGCCTATTGGCATCGATTCTAACTTAGGCCAATTAACAGTATCTATTAACTTGCCCAAATGTGTTATTCAAGTGCATCAAATCAGAATCAAAGTATGAAGTTCAGAAATAAACAAAATATCATCAGCATATATTACTAATTTATATTCTAATTAGTTGTGAGAAAAACCATAGACATTATGATTTTGTCTAATATCTCAGGCTAAGGGCTCTAAACACACGGTATATCAAAAATCAAAGGAGAAAATGAACATCCTTGTCTAGTCCCTTTATAGAGTGAAAAAGTGAATGAAAAACATCCACTGACTTTCATTTTAGATATTGAAGCTGTATACAAACAGGTAGAGAGCCAGTTTGGTGTAGAGGTTAAGGCACTGAGCTAGAAAACTAGGAGACTGAGTTCTAGTTTTGCCTTAGGCATGAAGCCAACTCTCTCTCAGCCCTAGGAAGCAGGTAATGGCAAACCACTTCTGAAAAACTTGCCAAGAAAACTGCAGGGACTAGTCCAGGCAGTCACCAGGAGTCATCTGAAGCCCCCTCCCCCCCACAAAATATAGACAGGTAACAAATACATCCTGCCTGTAGATTTTATCAGAAGTTTTTTTCCACATAAAGCAATAGACCACAATAGGGACCATAACATTCATTGTTAAGCAGAGTGGTTATTAAACATGTCGCACCCAATTTTATGACCTTTTTTGCAGCAATCATTAAGCAAATCACCATGGCTGTTAAGTGAATCATGCAGTCATTAAGCAAATCATGCAGTTCCCCATTGATTTTGCTTGATGAAAGCCAGCTGGGAAGGTCACAAATAGTGATCACGTGACCCTGGGGCGCTGTAACTGTTATAAGTGCGAGCTGGTTGTCAAGCACCCAGATTGCAATCACGTGTGCAGGGGTGCTGTGATGGTTGTAAGTGCAAGGACCGATTGTAAGTCTCTGTTCAGCACCATTGTCACTTCGAATGGTCACTAATTGAATGGTTGTTAAGTGAGGATAGCCTGTATCCAAATCAATCAAATCCACTACCAGCCAAATATCAGATCACTATCAAGTTTTCATAAACTCAATTTGATCATTGTTGTTCATGGTAGAAATCACTTGCTATTGGCTAAAATAACAAGACGTTAATATCTGCATTAATCATTGCGATGGGGTAATAATTAGCATATAAATATGATCTTTTTTTTAAAAAAAATTTAATTAAAGATTATAATTAGAAAATATAAAAACTAATACAAACTACAAAAATATATAAGATTGAAAAAGAAAAATAGAAAGTGCAGAAAAAGAAAAAGATATAAAAAGAAAAATAGAAAAGAAAAAGAAAAAAGAAGAAAGGAAAAAAAAATAACTAACTAACTTCCCCCCTCATCATAGCAAGTACAAACAGTTTTGATAACATATTACCATCTCTTAAAATACAACAAATGCTCTCTTCTTCCCATATCTCATCTCTTAACAATAAACAAAATCTTAAAGCCTTGTCATTCATTCCTAGTCAGCAAAAGTCCATTGGAGATAACTACATATTTTAGTTTACATATAACTATTTTAACCTTAAGCAAATAAGCCAACTGTATATTCCTTTCCTGTACTTTTAACAATCTTGGCTTTTAATCCCTTCAAATAATGTCCTCGAACTTGATTTCTTTTTATCTACTCTTTGTCTCCTTTCAGCAAATCCTTCAAACATTAACAGGTCACTTTTGTAAATCCAGTAAAAACAAGTTATCCAAATCACTCTTCTGGTTTGGTACTTGTATGTCCTTGTCCTTTTTCAAGACATCAACCAGTTTCATTTGTATACCCAGTATATCCTATTTTTCCATATCATTCTTGTAACTTGTCATGTTTAAATCCACATTCAAATAAATTTCAGGCTAATCTGGTATAGCTTGTTCCTCTTCTGTAACATTTGCACACCATCCATCTATGATGCTAGATATTCTTAAAATTAATTTCTGAGTCCATAGTTCACAAATATCCATAAAAACATTCACTATTAAAGTGTTTTGCCCCATTCTGTGCTAGAGTGTCAAATCTGAGTATTCTTCTCCTTTAATTGTAATCTTTAGTTTCTTCTGGTTCCTTCTAGTGTCCAACATTCAAAGTCCCATCTTATCATTTTTTTTTCAAAAAACCAAAAAACCTCAGTTTCCCACAAGAAGGATTCTTATAATTAATTTCAAATTCTTATTTCAAATCCATCTGGACCTTTAGTCCATTTTTAGCTTTCCAGAATCAACACTCTAAACATCCTTTTGCTGTTTATTCCAAAAAATAATATTTTTCTAAATTCTTAAACTTGTATTTAAAACTTCTTTTGTGAAGAAGAAGGAAACTCACCCAGTAAATGCAATAAAAACTTGCTGTTTCAAAAACAGTAAAAAGTAATTCCAAAGGTGATTAAGAAATGAGGCTCAGTTGAGCTTTTTGTCCATAAAGGCTGAATTATGACTGTAAGCATAGATGGAATTTTCCCTTGACTCCCAGCCTCTTGACTTATAAGCAATCACAAAAACCTTAATTCCTACAGTCTACTCATAAGGAACAGCTGTTTGGAGTGCACATGATCAATCTCATGATCTCTCCTTTGTATGGAGAGATTTGACTGGCCAGCATCCAGCATGCAGCCGCTCATCTTGGCCATAAATGCCATCCCACTTTGGTAGGGATGTCTAGCTCGCCATGGCCTCACCAGAAGTCCCCATATAAATATGATTTTTATGAGTTTGGGTATAAATGAGATATATACTTCATTTAACCTAGAATATAAGATGCCAATTTCAAAAATCTTATTGTTTAACACATAATATTTAGGAACAAGTATATTGGTTAAATACTTTATACTGTTTCATAGGAAGTCCATCAAGTCCTAGTGCTTTATTATAGTAAAAATCACTTTTAAATCTCATCCATAGTCAAAGGGATAACTAATATAATTGTTTTAAGGAATTGAATTGTGGATGGCCAATTTTAGCTTTAAAAAGCCTCTATATTTTCTTTAGATACATTCTCAAGTTTACTATATAAATCAGTGTAAAATATGAACATTTTTTTCTTCAGGGGAATTACATATTTTACTAGACAACCTTGTAACCCATTGTGTCATCCTTTGAGAGAAAGGTAGCACAGTCTGATGTGAGCAGAATGTCCATTAAATTTTAGGCTGACCATATTTTTTTTACCCCAATGCTGGATGGTCCCATGATCATCTAAGAAGAGTGTATATCATAAATAGAAAAATAATTGTAGTGGTAAATGAACGTCAATAATAAGTCAATATTTATTTATCTAAACAGATAAACAGAATGACCGGGCAGGCAAAAAAGCAGTGAGAGTGACTTCCAACTCCCTGCCGGATTCCCTATTGACTTTGCTTGTGGGAAGCTGGCAGGGAGTGTTAGAAATCACAGTCATGGGACCATGGGGACGCTGCAACGGCCACAACTTTGTGAATAAAACTGGTGTGAACATCGTGGAAATTTCAATTCCACAGGAATAATGGGTCTTCCCCTTCATGGATCACTGCCTTGTCGTGGCGAAGGGGCTTGTGTAACTCAGTGAAGCCATGAGCTATACCGTGCAGGGCCACCCAAGATGGACAGGTCATGACCGAGAGTTCTGACAAAATGTGGTCCACTGGAGAAGGAAATGGCAACCCACTCCAGTATCCTTGCCAAGAAAACCCCATGGACAATGTTAAAAGGCTAAAAGATATGACGCCGGAAGATGAGCCCCTCAGGTCGGAAGGTGTCCAATATGCTACTGGGGAAGAACGGAGGGCAATTCCAAGTAGCTCCAGAAAGAGTGAAGCGGCTGGGCCAAAGCCGAAAGGACATTCAGCTGTGGATGTACCTGGAAGCGAAAAGAAGGTCCGATGCTGTAAAGAACAATATTGTATAGGTATGTGGAATGTAAGATCCATGAACCAAGGCAAGCTGGATGTGGTCAAACATGAGATGACAAGATTGAACGTCGACATCTTGGGAATCAGCGAATTGAAATGGATGGGAATGGGTGAATTTAATTCAGGTGACCATTATATCTACTACTGTGGGCAAGAAACCCTTAGAAGAAATGGAGTTGCACTCATAGTCAATAAGAGAGTGGGAAAGGCAGTAATGGGTTACAACCTCAAAAACGACAGAATGATCTCAGTGCGTATCCAAGGAAAACCATTCAACATCACGGTAATCCAAGTCTATGCCCCAACCACTGATGCCGAAGAAGCTGAAGTTGACCGGTTCTATGAAGACCTACAACACCTTCTAGAACTAGCACCAAAAAAAGATGTCCTTTTCATCATAGGGGATTGGAATGCTAAAGTAGGAAGTCAAGGAGTAATCGGAATAACAGGCAAGTTTGGCCTTGGAGTACAAAATGAAGCAAGGCAAAGGCTAATAGAGTTCTGTCAAGAGAACAAGCTAGTCATAGCAAACACTCTTTTCCAACAACACAAGAGACGACTCTACACATGGACGTCACCAGATGGTCAATACCGAAACCAGATTGATTACATACTTTGCAGCCAAAGATGGAGAAGCTCTATACAGACGGCAAAAACAAGACCAGGAGCTGACTGTGGCTCAGATCATGAGCTTCTTACTGCAAAATTTAGGCTTAAATTGAAGAATGTAGGGAAAACCACTAGACCACTCAGGTATGACTTAGATCATATTCCATGTGAGTACACAGTGAAGGTGATGAATAGATTTAGAGGATTAGATTTGGTAGACAGAGTGCCTGAAGAACTATGGACGGAGGTCTGTAACATTGTACAAGAGGCAGCAACTAAAACCATCCCAAAGAAAAAGAAATGCAAGAAAGCAAAATGGCTGTCTGATGAGGCTTTACAAATAGCTGTGGAAAGAAGGAATGCGAAAAGCAAGGGTGAAAGGGAAAGATATAAGCAACTGAATGCAGATTTCCAGAGAATAGCAAGGAGAGATAAGAAGGCCTTCTTAAATGAACAATGCAAAGAAATTGAAGAAAACAATAGAATGGGGAAGACTAGAGATCTCTTCAAGAAAATTGGAGATATCAAAGGAACGTTTAGTGCAAAGTTGGGCATGATAAAGGACAAAAAAGGCAGGGACCTAACAGAAGCAGAAGAGATTAAGAAGAGGTGGCAAGAATACACAGAAGAACTATACAAGAAAGATCTTAATGTCCCTGATGTCCATGCTGGTGTGGTCACTGACCCTGAGCCAGACATCCTAGAGAGTGAAGTCAAGTGGGCCTTAGGAAGCATTGCTAACAACAAAGCTAGTGGAGATGACAGTATTCCAGCTGAGTTATTTAAAATACTAAAAGACGATGCTGTTAAAGTGCTGCACTCAATATGCCAGCAAGTTTGGAAAACGCAACAGTGGCCACGGGATTGGAAAAGATCAGTTTACGTTCCAATTCCAAAGAAGGGGAATGCCAAAGAATGCTCAAACTATCGCACAATTGCATTCATTTCACATGCTAGCAAGGTTATGCTCAAAATCCTACAAGCTAGGCTTCAGCAGTACGTGAACCGAGAACTACCGGATGTACAAGCTGGGTTTCAAAGAGGCAGAGGAACTAGAGATCAAATTGCCAACATTCACTGGATCATGGAGAAAGCACGAGAGTTCCAGAAAAGCATCTACTTCTGCTTCATTGACTATGCAAAAGCCTTTGATTGTGTGGATCACAACAAACCGTGGCAAATTCTTAAAGAGATGGGGATACCAGACCACCTTACCTGTCTCCTGAGAAAGCTGTATGCGGGCCAAGAAGCAACAGTTAGAACCGGTCATGGAACAACCGATTGGTTCAAAAAAGGGAAAGGAGTACGGCAAGGCTGTATATGGTCACCCTGCTTATTTAACCTATATGCAGAGTACATCATGAGAAATGCCAGGCTGGAAGAATCACAAGCCGGAATTAAGATTGCAGGGAGAAACATCAATAACCTCAGATATGCAGACGATACCACCCTAATGGCAGAAAGTGAAGAAGAACTAAAGAGCCTCTTGATGAGGGTGAAAGAGGAGAGTGCGAAAGCTGGCTTGAAACTCAACATTAAAAAAACTAAGATCATGGCATCTGGACCCATCAATCCCTGGCAAATAGAAGGGGTAGAAATGGAAGCAGTAACAGACTTCATTTATTTGGGCTCCAAGATCACTGCAGACGGAGACTGCAGCCATGAAATTAAAAGACGCTTGCTCCTTGGGAGGAAAGCTATGGCAAACCTAGATAGCATATTAAAAAGCAGAGATGTCACCTTGCCGACAAAGATCCACATAGTCAAATCTATGGTTTTTCCAGTAGTAATGTATGGCTGTGAGAGCTGGACCATAAAGAAGGCTGAACGCCAAAGAATTGATGCCTTTGAACTGTGGTGCTGGAGAAGACTCTTAAGAGTCCCCTGGACTGCTAGGAGGTCAAACCAGTCATTCTTAAAGGAAATCAACTCTGATTGCTCATTGGAAGGATTGATAATGAAGCTCAAGCTCAGATACTTTGGTCACCTAATGCGAAGAGAGGACTCTTTGGAAAAGACCCTGATGCTGGGAAAGATGGAAGGCAAAAGGAGAAGAGGACGGCAGAGGATGAGATGGCTAGATAGCATCACTGAAGCAATGATCATGAAATTGAGCAAACTCAGGGAGGCAGTGAAAGATAGGAAGGCCTGGCGCAATATGGTTCATGAGATCACGAAGAGTCGGACACTACTGAACTACTGAACAACAATGGGTCTTGGATTTTTATGCATTCTTTAAGTTAGCAGATTTTAGGTACCTTGATTCAAAAATTGTTGTGGTATAATGCACTGTTTGGGCTAACCTGAGGGTACAAACAGACAAACAGATAAATACAATGAGAGTTTTAGTAGTACATAGATTGTTCCCAATCTGTAACAATTTTTTCTCTTTTTTCTGCTTCAAGCATTTTGCCAAGATCTGACCAGAACTTTCATCTTTTTCTTAGTATCTTTGACACAAGCATGTTAAAGCAAAGTTAGTTCATTCTGATGAAACATTATTCAACTTGTGTTTAGTCTGTTGTATCTGCTATATATACTTGTAGTATGACATCTAGCCATTTGTGACCAAACAATTCTTAAATTATTTTTCAAATTACTTTTGTGCAGATTTTTAATTTCCTTCTTATATGTCAGTTCTATGGCAGCAGGGACTTCTCCAGGCAGTTGCTAGGAGTGAACATTGACTTGAAAGCACCAAAATAAAAATAAAAATAGGGCAAGGGAGAGGAGCCAAATGGTTTGATGGGATCAAAGCAAGCATAATGCAGAGGGAACCAAAGTACTATTTGCTTTGGGCTACAGCATCTTTGGTACTTTGGCTCTCATTCTCAAGGAGCATCTAAAACAAGAGTTTGTACTAGTAGGGCACCTTTTGATTTATTTGCTTCTTGGGTCTTCTGCCTGCCACTTGGGGTTGGAAAGAGAGCGAAAGAAGGTCAGAAGAGAATGTTCCTTTTAATATTACTGTACTCTCCTAGATCAGCCTGGCTTCTGTCAATGATAATTAGTCTTTGGTTGTGTAAGCCACATATTTCTTATTTTAGTTGATCTGAAGCAATTGCACAAAAACAAGGATTAGCATATCATCTGCTACTAGGTAGTGCTGATTCCATACTTTCCCTGGCAGAGTTTCTCATCTCATCCATCACTTGTGCAACAGTAGATGAGATTGCTTTGCTCCACACAGTTTGCAAGGGCTCAGATTCTCATAATCAGGAGCAGATGGTCAGTGTCTCAGAATTTCAAAACCTACAGTGACGTCAGTTACATGTTTTTGCTGTGTGTGTATGTGTGTGTGTGAGAGAGAGAGAGAGAGAGGGAGAGAGAGAGAGAGAGAGAGAAATGAGAGGGAACAGAGAATGGGACAAGGAAACTCAGTGGAATAAAAGTCTGGGAATTCAATTAAAATGGGATATTAAGGGATTGTAAAGATTCAGATTTACATTTAGCTATATTTTAGTTAAAACAAGAAATCATTCATTTCTTGTTTCAGCTAAAGTTTACAATAGAAATATAGTCATCCTCCAAGGCATAAAAATAGTAGGTGTTACAGGCATTTAACTATCTGCCAGCAGAGGCACTATTTTCAGAAAATAACTGATAAATTCTTCACCAGAGATGTTGAAAACCTTAGTTGTACTCACTTGTCTACCATCATTCCTGCTTTAACCAGAGAAAGAAGGTTTATACATACCCCAATATAAACATATATACTATGAGGTTGGGGCAGGGGGACGGACGGGACACACAAGGAACAAAAGGTAGAGATAGAATAACTCAGTCATAGTGATATTAACCTATCAGTAATTAGGAGTGATACAGATATAGTATTCTTGCATAATTGAACTGGTTAACATAATGACTTGGTTGAAATAAGAAATGTTGATATCTGTGTAATCCACGGGAAATGATATGAAATCAACTGATGAATTTTGTCTCAGTTGTTTCATGATGAAATAACTCCTTATGATTTATTTATTTTCTCAAGAATGATAGTCTTAAGATCAGAGTATTGGGGAGCTAAAATATACCTTCATTTTTTTTTTACATTCCTGAATTTATATCCTTTTATCCTTTTCACAGATATTGGCCAGTTTGTATAATGTATAGTGTAGTTAGGCACTGCTGAACTCAAGGTCTATGGGAAATGGATAATTATCAAGGAGACACTCATTTGAGGTGCTGCAAACCTTTTGGTTCTGAATCACTTTCTCCTTGGTCTCCTGTTTGAGTGTATTGTTTGATAGGCCCCTTTTCTGCAATCTATTACAATTGAGGCTCATATTTCCTTGAAGATTGCATATCATTTCCATCCTCTTCTTGCCATGTTCTCTATGAATTGCACTTAGCTGAGAGAAGCATTCATGTGACTCATCTGATCTCTAAATGAGAACTAACTGGACTAGTGTGGCTGAACACAGTCAGAGAAGACACTTTGAAATTAGCAAGAAATGAGACATGAGTCACAAATGGCATTTTAAGACTCAGCATCCTTTGGACATCCATGAAATTATGCTGAAGAAATATCTTGCCCTACTTGTTCTTTTGAAGAATCCTGGGTTTTTGAAGTGAGTTCTAAGGAAACAGAACTACACTAGAGATTTGACTACTATTATCAGTTTGTCCTTGCAATATGCTGTGGCCAACAGGTCTGGACAATGTTGTACTTGAGCTATGTTTGCACAGATTCCATTCCAAAACATTGGAGTTGAGTTTCACAAGTGTACATCTTCCTTGGCAGTTAAGTCACAGTTCAAAGAAATCCCTGGAGATAGGAATTTGAATGTCACAGACCTAAAATAGAAGTGGACAACTGTTATATGGTCAAGGCTACACTATTTTCACCTTTTGGCACGTGGGGTATACAGGAGACAGGGCAATGATATTCAGATGTCACATGAGCTGGTGAGGCTGGTTTCCTTTTTTTTCTGCTTTAAATCTTCTAAGTCTTACTTGTTTTGTTTCCTACTATAAATTGGAAGGAATTTATATGCCAACATTTGGAAATTTTCCTGGCAAATTTCAATATTGTTTTCCTAGGTGTTCTGGAGGCTTAAAGACAGAGTTTGGGTCTACATGAGGCCCTGTACCATAAATCATCAAACCTGCCATAAAGGGACACATGCATATAATAGAGAATCTATTTATTTATTTAGTATTACAAACATTTTAGAGAGATTTATTTGTGGTTTTTTGAAGAGAACATTTCTAGCCCTGAGTGCAAAAAAAGAGAAAATAACTATGTGTGGGCAGTTCCTGCCAAAGCCTCAGGTTCTTCCTCACATCCACATTAATATGCATTTGTCCAGTCCTTGAGTCTGTAGAAAAGTTGTCCAGCACAAATGACTCTTCCCTGACTAGACTGAGGAGCCCTATTCTGTCTCAGTGACAAGGCTGGAGACGGGTGCTGTCCTTACAGAGTTAATGTGGGACAAGTTAGAGGAAGTGATTGGTGGATTTCCTGTTGGTAGGAAAAACATCCACCAATCACTCTTCCTAACATGGAGTCAATTTGGGCCTGGGTCAAAGTCTTGGTCTGGGGAGATGGTGTTTTGACAGATGGCTAGAATCATGGGTTTAGCCATTTGTCAGAACCTGATCTGTGGGGCAGTTGGGACTTCCCAGTAAGGCAGGAGAAGACAGCTTCTATTCAGCCCTGGCAAGAGAAGTGGGGCAGGATGGAGAGAACCAATTCCTTAGCTACGAGGATTGGAGTCAGGGGTGGAGTGCCTTGCCAGGCCTCCAATCACAATCCGCTTTGTGGGATCAGAAAAAGGATAGCTAATGAATTGGTGTCTTGTTATTCCAACTATCCCTGGTGGCAGCCTCAGGATCAGCTGCCAGTACTGGGTAAGGTGGCAAGAGGAGTAAACAATTAGCAGGGCATCTTTATGCCATGGTTAAGGGGATGTGAAGAAGAGTCCTTAGAACAGTGTTTCTCAACCTCAGCAACTTATGTGTGGACTTCAACTCTCAGAATTCCTCAGCCAGTATACTGGCTGGGGAATTCTGGGAGTTGAAGTCCACACATCTTACAGTTGCTGAGGTTGAGAAACACTGCCTGAGAAGCCTGAAATGATCTAGCTGGAGTTCCATCATAATGTCTAATATAGGTAGTCCTTGGTTTACGACAGCAATTAGGACTGGAATTGCCATCACTAAGCAATGTGGCCGTAAAGTGCAATCTCACATGATTAGCATTCCCAATTGCCATTGTTAAGCAAGGACTGTATGGGTCGTTAAGTGAGGACCTCATGTGACTGCAACTTCTGACTTCCTGCTGGCTTCCCCATTGACTTCGCTTGTGGAAAGCTGGCTTGAAATGTCAGAAATCATGATTATGTGACCATGGCTCACTGCACAGTTGTAATTGTGAGCCATATGACTGCAAGGATGCTGTAACAGCTGGAACTCTGAGGACTGGTCATAACTACCACTTGTTCAGCACCATCATAAGTTTGAATGATCACTGAACGAGTGGTCATTAAACAAGGACCACCTATATATTGATTGAAACTTTCAGGATTTTTCCCCTTCACTGAATATTCGTGGCAGTTTACATGTATTTGTACATGCATTTAGAGACACAATATGTTTTAAATATTTATTCAAACATTAAATACATGTTGAAATCTTTATTAACATTCAAATCAGCATAGAAATTAAGAGTTAAAATGTATGAAAGTTTCACAGACTGGAAATGAACTGTTTCACCCATCTTATATTTCAGTTCTCTAGCTTCCCCATATATAATGGGTCTCTGTGACCTCACAGTATTTTAGAATGAAAATGTTTATACCTACTCAGTTGGACCACAGCACACTGTTAGACAATGGAAACCTCTGCATATAATTCCAGGGATAAGATTATGAAAACAGGAGCCAGGAAAGCAAAATATAGGTAGGAAGGCTGGTTGAAAGTAGAGGACCAGCAGTCTGATGGTAAAAGGGGGAACCCAGAGCCTCAGTCACTTTGAAGCTGCCGGACTGAGGGAAAGCATCAACTTTGGCAGCTTTATTAGACCAGTGGGACCCTGTTCCTCATCTCCCAATGGCATTTTACTTTCCAAACTGGAACGCTGATCACTTTGGCACGAATGCTTCCAGCTGGTACTGCTTCTAGTTTGCTTTTCTGACCACCAGCTCTGATGGTGAAGGTCCTACTAATTCACAGATTTCCTTCTTTCATTCCCCATGATATAGGAAAATTAACTCTTAAAAAAAACAGACATCCCAAAATAAATTAAAAAAAAAAGAGATGCTGAGATAGGAAGGTATGGCAATGAACCCCCCCCCCCCGCCTTTCCCACAATCTAATGAATGTAATTTAAGCTCAATGGCACTTTCTGTTCATACATAAAAGGTTTAACCTATCACAACAAACACATTCCAGAACTGAGCCCCCATTCAGAAATAATTCAAATTAAATTCTGAACAACAAATTCAGCACAGACAAAGGGCATTCTTCTCCTGATGACTCTCTAGGAAAAAAGGACCCCAAAACAACTGAGAGATATCTCACTTTAGAATGAGAAAAGATTTAAGCTATTTTACAGAATCCAAGCAAGCCAAGTCAAAACCAGTGTTGCAAAATGTGTCCAGAACATGATAGAAAATCCAGTAATACTGGGGCATTGTTCTTTCATAAATCTCTATTTTAAGAGGTAGTAGCACAGTAGTACACCATAGCCTCTAAACAAACAAACAAACAAAAATAGTATAACACAAAATGCTTTGGACAAATCTTTTTAAATATAGACAGACATTTAAATTCCTACTGGAAGGTTGTATGTTCCATTTTTTAATTGTGTGTACATGATGTTTTATGTTTGCAGAGTCACAATTCCCTGCCCACCCAATCCATCATCTGTAGCGTCTAGCATATAAAACACACAGTACCAAGGTGCTACCTCACACCATCACTTCAATTTTTTGAAAAAAGGTTATTCCTGCTTTATAGCTTTGGTAATTTGTTATGATAGTCAGCCAGCCAAGTGACAAACAGACTTTTTCATACTGGAATTTCACAAGACAGATAATCTTTGGCAGGTAAATAGGGTAGGTGTGCAACGGGCCTTCTCCAAATTTCAGAGATTGTACAGTGTTTTTAAAATTCTCTCTCATGAAATATGGCACAAGGAAGAGGAAATAGGACGTCCAATCCCATTTGTTATAAGTCAATTTTACCATGACTGCCAGACTGCTATCAGTCAGTAGATGTATGTCTTTTCTACAGTACAACAAAGCTTATTACACAAATGAGTCATTGCTATTCTACAAGCAAGTAGAACAGGGATTAAAATGATGGTTTCACAAACAATTGCAGCACAATGATTCCAATTACAAAGTGGCAACACTCATCCCCATGTGCACCAGACTTCTGCAATCCTTCCATTTTTATTTTTTTGATAATAATCCTGTAAAGGTGACTGCTCAAAGAAACCCACAAAGTGTAAGGGACATGAAACTCCAAAAATCCCCCCTTCCTCCAAGGGCCACAACTTTGCTTAGACCCTTCTTCGTTTATTTATAAATAAATATGTACTTCCCTTTCTTGACAGTCCAAGCTATATAGTTCAATACCCAATAAATTGAATAGTTAAAATATGCACAAATCCATGAACAATAATCCATTAACATGCTTTTCCAAAATATTGAAGCATATACTCACAATTTCAGCCTAACCATTTGATTCCTCAAAACTAAAATACTTCTATCATAATATTTTGATTACATTGATTATCACATTTTAATTCTCCACAGTATTTGAAATATTTCTTTCTTCCCTTCCTTCCTAGAATCTAACTTAACAGTGCAATCCTTTCCATGTCCACTCAGAAATTCAGTGGCATCCCAAAGAACTTGACACTTTGCCATCAGAATAACAAAAGAGGCATTGCAATATCACAGCACCAATTCCACCGTTTTGGGTGTTAGTATGATTTTGCAACATACGCTGTAGATAGAAAAGTAGTGGGTCTTATGTTGCAATGCTGCAATGCTGCTGACATCAGTCTGATCCCTCTTGCCTGCCTCCTCCCCAGTACGGACACCATTAGCACCAATGAATTCAATTTGGGTTTATACTAAATATCAATATCAATAATAAAATGAATAAAATCTATCCATGAAATCAATGCAACAGTAAAAAAAACAAGACTACAATAATAAATAAGCAATAAGGCAGCTGTTAAAACAAGCAAACAGACAAAAAGAAAAGGTGAAGAGAACATTTTCCATCTAAAGCCAAAATAATAAACACCAAGTCAGTATCACTTCTTACACAGAGAGTTCCAAAAGAGGAGGGAACCACTATCAAACAGGCAGTTTCCCTGGATGACTGCAGCTTCACCTCAGTTGACATAAAGTCTCTGTTCCCACTGGCACTTAACCACTGAACAATCATTCCTTGACAACAACAATATTTCTCACTTTCCCCATGCCATTGCACTCATCTTATCCCCAGTTCATGAGGGAGGCTATATTAAGTTGTCTCACTTTTCCAGTATTAAAGTAGTATTTTCCCTTTCATTCTGACACTGTCCAATAAAAACCTTAACTGCATAAAATCTCTTAGCTTACCCATACACACTTGTATTCAAATAAAATTTTATAGCATGATGGTTTAATTGTCCCATTACCAGATTCATTGTTCTTAGCTGTTTATTAAATCAGGGAACTATCTGGATTCACTGTGGGAAACAACACTTAGGAGTGATATTCTCAACTTTCTAAGCCATTTATTTTTTGTACCAAGTGACCAGGATTTCAACAGAATTGCTAAGTAGAAACATTTAAAATGTAATCGGAAATCATAGATTCTTCAAATAATTCTTCAGGTAGTGACTATTTTAATTGACCATTATCCTTTTGTAGAAACACTTAGAGACTTAAACATCAAGAAATGGTTTCTCCTTGATGAAGGAGTCAAAGAAAATTCTTGTACCTCCAGACCTCCAGTAGTAGCCCAGCTGAGAATACTAGTCAAGAGTTCAATGTGCTATGCATTCAATCACATACATTTTGGGATAGTCTCATGGAAGCCATGTAGCCATGAAGACCTTATCTGCCCTGAAAAGATAAACCTTAGCACAGTTAGAATGGAGGCTCTTGGCTCTCTGTTTAGGCAGACAGAATGCTAGACTGGATACATGCAGCAACCTTAATCACATCAAATAATTTAAACTACAATATATATTTCCACAACATGCTAAGCCTAGTTAGTCTTAATCTTGGCCACTTTTTGTGTCTTTTTGTAGCTGTTTGAGTAGTTTATAGTCTAATGTACTGTGCAAACTTAGAAATTAGGTTAATTCAGTAATCAGGTGAAATGTGTTGTGGGAATGCAGCTACAGTGTACCATTGTCCCATTGTCTAATAATGTCCTCAACTACTACCTGCTACTGAGAATCAAAACAAAGTCCACACAGAATAGGGATTCTGGAGTCATAAAGGAAGACTATAGGTATTGCCACCATTTGAAAATATGTGTTGGTGTTGAGGAGAGAGAAGTCAGCTATGCTATTTATCCAAGCTTTGGGAATGAAAATCAGGTCAGCATCTTCATCTTCAGTGATTAAATCATGGATGACAATCATTTTCTGACAGTCAACGCTAACTGTATCAGTTTAATGTAAACTCTGTTCCACAAGTCAATCTTTTCTATCTGTTATTTCTAGATTATTTTTTCTTTTTGCAATCTCTATCCATACAGTTATTATTTATCACCTTCTGGTTTTAAAGAGAATCATTTTTAAGTGGCACATTCCAAGGACTCAGACTCATGTCTTCTAAACAATATTATTCAGGGCTGAACAAGTGAGTAGGATACACTCTCTTTCTCTCTCGTATCTACACACACACATTCTCGGGTTGGGAAAATGATTAAAGCCAATGAATCTGATGAAGATCATTGTTCCTCCATTGTTAACAGCAGCCGGGAAAAAGATGTTGGCTCCCTGCCATTCAGCTGAGTGCTGATGAGCCGGACGACAGAAAAAACAGATGGTGATTCCCAGGTCTCTGTGGATCAGCTATAGACTGTTCTGAATCAGGCCACTGGGTACATTTGATATTGTAAAAGTACTTTGTGTGCACTCAAATAAATAGCTGTCATTGGAGGTAATGAAGAGGAACTTGCCTATTCATAAAATGGCAGCCACTGTGAATGTAGCCAGTCTTAAAATGTCAGTTTATCAGAAAGCAAACTGGTGAGGGTCGCTTTCTGCCACAATTTGTAGCCCTCTCTTGCCAGGACACTCACCAGCAAATCTCAGTTAAGCATTGTCTCTTTTTTTTAAAAAAAAGATGAGTGGTCTTACTTATAACAACATTTCACGATCTGTGTCCTTTAACAAAGCCCCCCCCCCCTTTAATTCTATAATATCCCATTATTTCCCAAATCTTGTCTTTAAATTATCACTAAAAATGTAGGTTGAGCACGAAATTGAGCAAACCCAGGGAGGCAGTGAAAGATAGGAAGGCCTGGCGCAATATGGTTCATGGGGTCACGAAGAGTCGGACACGACTTAACGACTGAACAACAACAACAACAACAAAAATGTAGGTATAGCTAGCCAACTGTTACTATGTTCCTTCAAATAACCATGTGTGCAGTAATGGATAATTCAAAATACACTGTCGCTCTTTCTTTCTTGTCTCACAATGGACATCCCCCCCACCCCCCCCCCCCATACACACAGTGGCTTATTTAATGGAATTTTGAAGTCTCTGCTCTTATCGGTTACCGTGGCAATGATCCAGCCTCCATATAGTAAGTTGATATGGTCATGCCTCCATTTCCTTTTCCTTGATAAAGCAACTGAAAACTTACCTCATTCTCAGTTTACTGTTAACATTTTATCTCACTAAAGGTTGATATTTTAATATGAAATGCTGGAGTTCTGTGGAGTTTGCGGGCGAGCCATTTTCTCATCAGCCAGAACTCTTGCTTCCCTCTACCCCCAGCTCCTCTTTCCAAGAGTGGGAACAGGCAATGTTTGAAGAATCGGGGTCACAATTTAGTCTTCCAACCTTCTGGAGCACCATGGTTGGCCATCCAGAGATGTTAGGATTTCACCAGGATGGCAGGACTGTTTTGGAGGGCTTATTCTTTTCACTTTGGGGAAGAAGGGGTCTAAGAATGATAGCAGGATATGGGGTCAATTTTTAAAACTGCCCCAAAACTCTGAAGAAGAGACCAAAATGGCATTGCTGAAATTCAGTCATTTTGGTAATATGACCAGATTATGCTGGGTGGCTGCAAATAGGGTGCTGAGGTGCAACTTGCTTGCCAACTCCTGCCATAGAGATTCATCTGCTAGAAACATTATTATTTCTTGGGCTATTTAAATAACGCAGAGGCCTAATACCCTGCTGGTTGAGAACTCCTATCACAGCAACCACTTCTTTTCATTGAAAGGGACAAGTTGTGAAGGGAGGGAGATCACAGAATGTATTTTCTTTATTTTTGTGTAGGACAGAAGTCAGGGATTTTTGTAGCTCCAGATTTAGTGGTAACTCAGGACTGGGCAATTAATATTAAATGCTATTTTGTATACCTCCTGTTGTTCTGCTAGAGAGAGCTGTGAAGGTGATCACATGCTTTACAGTGATAAATTTGTAATCGACAGTAGTGCTGTGAATATGCCGCAAAAGAGAAAGCAAACAAACATAATGATAAATTTACTGTGGTAAATTATATGCCATTTTCTATTAATGTTGCCTTGTGTATTCATGTAGTTATCTGTTAATGCAAAAAAACAAAAAACAAAAAACCATCAAACCAAACCAAACCAAACCAAACCAAACCACCCTAGCTGCATTGGGAATCTCTACTGCTTTCAGGCAAGTAAACCCAAAGCAGCTCTAGTACTGATCCTCACTCAACAGATCAGCAGAGTAAAATTCACCTTTGGTGCCAGCTAGGTTTTTCCATTGCTTCTTCTTAAGCATCTTCTGACCTAGCTCTTTCCTACCTCAACTCTTCCCAGTGCATCAGATGTACCGGTATCATATCCCAGGAGATGGGAACTCAGGAAGGCAGAGCATCCAACTTTCCCTGAGCAGGTTTGAGATGACTAAAGGGATGGATGATAGAGGGGCATGAATATGCTCTGAATATCAAAGGAGCATGATTTTGTAGGAGCATAGCAGCTTTTTATAAATTGTCGTTATCTGTTATCATCAAAACAAATCTGTAAAGTAGGTTTAATTGAGAATGATTGTCCCACAAACATGACAGGGTATTCCTTCCAGAGAAAATTGATAGCGTGGAAACGTTAATAATAGTAGTGATACAGACATAGCAGTGTCATGAGTGGGTGCAATTCCTCAATATGCATTTTCTTAATGATGGACTTTAATGCCTTTTAATTATTTTTTTTTCATAGATCTGCCTTTGGGTTCTGTAGTCCATAGTTATGTATGGAATACTGGAAGAAGGAATACTAGTAGTCCTTGACTTACAACAGCAATTGGGTCTGGAATTTCCATTGCTAAGTGATGTGTTCATAAAGTGCAACTGCATTGCTTGGCGACAGCAATCCCTGCAGTCCCAGTTGCCATCGTTAACTGAATCCCATAGTCATTAGGCAAGGCAACTTCCTGCTGGCTTTCCACAACCAAAGTTAGTGGGGAAGCTGGCAGGAAGTTGCAAGTCCCAGGCCCGCAGATACGTGGTTGCTGCCAGGTGGGGGAGAGAGTGAGGGGGTGGGCGGCAGTGTGAGGGAGGATCGGGGAGGGTGTGCAAGAGGTGCAGTGTGTGGAGCGTGCACGAAGGTGTGTGGGGTACACAAGAGGTGCTGGGCAGGTTGGGGAGGGTGCGCAAGGGTGTGCGAGAGCTGCTATGAGGGTTGGGGAGGGTCACAGGGGTGTGATGCAGGTTGGGAAGGGTGCAGCACAGGTTGGGAAGGGTGCGTGGGGGTATGCAAGTGGCCAGTGTGTGTGAGTGGCCAGTGGCAAGGGGCTGGGGGAGGGTGCGCGGGGCGGGGGGGAGACTTACCCCAGTGACTTATGATTTTCTCTGCTGGCTTCCCCTTTGTCTTTCTGGGGAAGCCATGACGGAAGGTTGCAAATGGTGATCATGTGATCGTGGGATGCTTGGTCATAAGTGTGAATGGGTTGCCAAGCACCCAGATTGCGATCATTTGGCCGCGGGGGTGCTGGGACGTCCACAACATTGAGGACTGGTCGTAGGTCTCCTTTTTCAGCATCGTTGTAACTTTGAATGGTCACCGAACAAATGGTCGTAAGTCAAGGACTACCTGTAATGCCTTCATTAATGCTTTCAAATCTATTTAAGTCAGATAACCATGATAACATTTCTTTTTTCTATGTGTACTATTTTATGAGCTATAGAACTTCAAAAATTGTGCCAATTATACCTGCTACAACTGCAATGGTTTGTGGGCATTTTTTGGAAATCCTGCTCAATGTGAACAACCTATGATCATCTGTCAACATGAATTCAAAAACAAAATTGTTGTATTCATCATATGGACAGTAAATGAATGGCCAGTTATAATCAAAAGATCTATAACTGAGCCATTCTAGGATTATGGTTATTTTTTTATTCTTTAACATTCATATCCTAAATCACTTTTGTTCAGTTTACCACTTCAAAACTGTTCCTTTATTAATTTCAGTGTTCTCATGCCATCTTAGCTCGTAGAAAGTGTGGCATAATTAGCATGGTATAATTAAATTGCTACAGCTGATGGCAGTTGAAATAGAATAGGTTGACCATATACTGGCATTACTACAAGAATAGGTCCTCACTTATTTTATTTGGTTTCCCAGACTGACCATGGCTTGACCATATGATAATATGTGTCTGTCAGAAATAGACGCTGGGGACATGATTCATTCAATCGCTTAACTTAGTTTTCTTGATGAAGCCCATTTAAACTGTGGCCTCAGAACAAGATTGGCACATCCAGTCAGCTGGCTTTCCTCCTGTTTCATCACAATACATAGGAGGATTGCACTCCCATCCAACCCCCCCTTTCCCATTTGACCTTGAAAAAAGGACAAGCACTTAGCTTTTAATAACATAAAATAACATCACAGTAAAGCTTTCATCCTCCCCCCACTCTTCAGTGGGATAAGGATTGTTTCAATGTATTTATCTGTATCAACAGTATTAAACTAATCAGGGAGTTATGGCAGTTTCTAAAAGCTGGACATGAGAATATGCAAATTAAAAAGGGAACTATTAATCATTCTCTTAAATCTAGTATGAAATCTTTTCTTCCCTTCATTCCTTTTCATTCCTACTTTTTCGGGGGGCTTATTTATTATAAGATTTAATTTCCAAGTTCTCGCAGGCCTAGTTAAATCTACAGCAGGTTTATTTAGATTGCCTCCAGAGGGTCCCAATGATAGAAGTGTACCCCTGGCTGTCAGACATACCAGGGTGCACTCTGAAATTGAAATTCACCTCTCAAAATGGGCTAAAATCTTCCTACCAACTTTTAATTCTCTGGCCCTGAAAAAATAACTTTCTTCAGTGGCTTTCTCCAACCCTAGCCTGGTACCTTCCAGATGTGTTGGACTACATCTCTCATTGCTATCAGCAAGCTTAGCTACTGGTCATGCTGGCTGGGAATGACTAGAAGTTGCAGTCCAACACATCTGGAAGATTCAGGTTGGGAAAAGCTGATCTACAGTAATGAGTAATCTACAATCATGTGAATTAGGTCTTTGGCACATATGAATACATTTGCTGGCTGATGACTGTGGAAGGGGTTACTTTTTTGTCATCAGGGGCATTGGGGGGTATTAAATGTTGCAACAGATGTAAAAAAGTGGTGGAGCTTCAATCACGTCGGTGTGGCCATCATCATTTTTTTGTTCTTGTTTTTTCTATTATTACTGCTTTGTGTCATATCTAAAAATTGATTTCCAGGCATAATCACAGAATTGCATATTAACAGTATCACATTGAAAAAGAAAGAGCAATACAATTTAGAGGAAACCACAAAGCTATTAAAAGCGAAAGACCAATAACAATTATCCCATAAGATGTCCTTTTGTGTCTGGTATTGTGGCTGATATAGAGGAGGAGGAGGAGGAGGAGGAGGAGGAGGGGGATGTAACTGCTCAGCCATAAGTAGAATATGGTTTTGTAGATCTGCCTGCTCTTCCTATTTTGTCTATGACATGACTACCACTGGCTAAGGACAGACTTCGGACTTTATTCCTCCATTCCTTATGTAGGTCTTAAGGCACCAGGCTAGAAACCAGGAGACTGTGAGTTCTAATCCTGAAATAGGTACAAAGTCATCTGGGTGACTTTGGGCCAGTCACTCTCTCTCAGCCCTAGGAAGCAGGCAATGGCAAGCTACTTTTGAAATCTTGCCAAGAAAACTGGAGGGACTCGTCCAGGGAGTCACCAGGAGTCACCAGTGACTTGAAGGCGCGCACACACACACAAGTTAGAGATACAGGTAGTCCCCAGTTTAAGAACAAGTTCTGTTCGCAAGGTCTGTCCTTAAGTCAAATTTGTATGTAAGCCAGAACAGTATTATTGTATAATACTGTATAAGTTGTATTGTGTAATGAACCTGAACCAGTGTGTATGTAACTCGAATCATTGTGTATGTAACTCAAAGTTTGCTACAATAGGCTCCGTCCTTAACTACAGGTCATCCTTAACCTGCGCATTCTTAACCTGGGGACTACCTGTACACTGTTAGGTCCCCAAATGGTGACCTTCTCTGCTTCCTTCTCCTAGTTCTTCTCTTTGCTTATCTGGCAAAAGTCTCCCTCTCTTCCATAGAGAGCCTTTGCCTCATTCCACCAGTGGAAACTTATCCTTTCCTTGCTATGCCTACTTATTTTTAATCTAGGCTCTTCCCAAGAGAGCTAAGTAGCTTATTAGTTATACTGCCTGTCCTGCCTTCTGTTTGCATATTGCGGTCAAAGTAATTGTTGATTAATAATCTTTGTGTGAGAAGGAATGATATAAGTAGTGTCAGACTTCAAAATCCAGGATTTCTAGGTGCATCAATATGCTGTTAGACCCCCTACTTGGTGCCTGCAAGAATCCCTGCCCCATCTGATGTTTAAAAAATATTTTTGTGATAGAAGGCATGAGCGGGGAAGGTTCTGGAATGGAGCTTCAAGGTTGCCAGGGCCTCATGGTTATAGTAACTGTTGTTGTGGTGTAGATTTAGTCTGGTGAGATTCTGTCTATTAGGTGTAAGCTAATAAAGGAGCTAAACTGTTCTGGACTGTCTCGCTGTTGTTCTTAGGCTGAACCTGACAATTTTTAAATAAAAAGCATGCAAAGCAAAGCATCACTCTATAGCCTCAGATATATTTGCAGCAATGCCTTTTGTAACAATATCTGCCTAGTTCCCCCTAGAGTATTAGAGAGTCCTAATATGCATGTGGGTATAGGAGGACACGAGTTCATTGTGGTAAATGGGTATTTTGTGTCTCCCCATGCTAGCTATTTTCAGAATGGGCAAGTCTTCTATGGTACTCATTTTGTGAGCATATCCACCACATGTCCTCACCATTTTAAATGTGCTCCCAGCCTAGAAAGGCTCCCTAACCCTGCTTAGGGCCACAGTTCCTGGGCTCTACTACCTGTGTTAGAAGGGTTTTTGCTATGGAAGGCTTTGTGATAGTATCGTGTTGTCTGCATTTCCTGACCCCCATGTGTGAGTTGGCTCAATCCGTGCATGGTTACCACAAGGATATCAATAGCACTTGATTTATGATTAGTGTGTGATCTTGCTAGAAGAATGGCTGGCAGTTTGCCTTGTTGAGGTTTTCATTTCATCGCATCTTCACTGACATTACATGAGTACAAACTGGGCAATTACTTGCCAGGACAATGGCACTGCCATGTAGCATTGTCTGGTCTATCCAGTTGTATTAATGAGATCATACATTTTAATAAAAGCAACAATATGATTTTGTATAGTACACTCTTAGTGGATTACCAGAATGGATCAGTCTCTCAACTATTTTGATTTCCCAGGATATCAAAACAATACAGTAATGGTAGATGGAGTCTCTCTTTTTCTGATTTTAGGAGTGCAGATGGAGACAGCAAGTAAGCCCAGTTATGAAAAATTAAAGATGATGGCAAAATGCAATTTTGAGTCAGGGGTCAAGATGGCTAGAATTTAAATCTCTGTGCTCTGTTTCTGCCACAATAAATGTAGTTGGTTCTCACAAAACTATGGCAAACTTACACATTCTCGGCCACATATTTCAAAACTTGAAGTAGACCTGAACATGCAAATCATCTGTTTTGGAACTTACCCAAGAGAACAGCTGAATTCTGTATTTACAAGCAGAGCTGGTCATGAACCACTTGTTTAATTAGTGCCACAGAGCTTTATCTAAATGGAGGTGAAATAGCAGGTTCACAGCTTTATAAAAATATCGCAGGAACACAAACCAGCATGAGAGTTTACTGCACAGCCCCAATTCCTTCCTGTGCAGCACAGAAAGCAAATACTTTCAAAACATGGGTTATGAATCATGGGACTTCCTGTAAAATGTGGATCTGACAGAATCAGGTGTTAGCGCTCTTCTTCTGCCTATTTTCTTTTCCTGATAACTGGATAAATACAATAAGTGATCTGTTGTAGTTTACTAACTTCATTTGGGATAAACACCTCTTGGCAAACAGACCAAGTTAATGTGACTTGCAGGGTATAGCCAAATATAAAACAAGCAGGTCCCAGAAACAGCAAAGTAACTAATTACCTATATATGGAATATTGCCAACTCTGCAAATCATATGTCCTCAGTACCAATTTCCCAGGGTGCAAAAAGTGCTTTTTACTTTGTTTTTCAGATGCATACCTAAGATGTGCCAAAACTTTTAAATACAAATTGTAAATGTAACATCCAGCTACTTGCAGACAGATACATCACCAAGATAACTCACCAAAGGATCATGACCAGCTGCAGCCAGATCTACTCTCTCTACAATTTCAGATGAAAAACAGAAAACCATTATGAGAAGTGATAGTGATGCTCCTTATTTTCTTGGCAAATAGCCTCAACGTGGCATTTATGCCTTCAAATCCTTTGGAATACTTTTAACTACCGTGTTCATATCAACAAAAGATGAAGCTTGCAATGAACAGCAAACATAACAAAAACGTATTCTTTGAATATTTGTGGAACAAGAGGCAAATCAAAGAAATGGTCAGTCTGCTGGTTTGAGAGGATGCAAGATGATGATGATGGACAACAAGGAAAATGCTGAACAGCTTAATTCCTATCTTTACATTTGTCCAAAACAGTTGTCCAGCCTATCAGAAGCTCCACCATGGGATGTGGAAGAGAAACACAGATCAATATAGACAAAGAAATAAGGAGGGAAAACCTTGTTGCTTTGAATAAATGGAAGTCTATGGGGCCAGGTGAATTATATCCAGGATGCTAAAGGAATTGAGGAATGTGATCCCAGAACCACTGACTGTAATCTTTGAGAATTCCTGGAGTACAGGGAACATTGCCAGAAGATTGGAGAAGAGCTAAAGGGAATGGACCCAGGAAACTACAGCCTAATAAGCTTGACAAGAATACTGAGGAAAATTTACAAAAAAAAAAGTCAAGCTGTGGGTTTGCAAATACTTAGAAAGGAACAAAGTGATTACTGGAAACCAGGATGGGTTTGTTAAAAAAAGATTGTGCCAGACAAATATTACTGCTTTTTTTTTTTTTTTTTTTTTGGACAAAGTTTCTAGATTAGTAGACCAAGCAAATGCTATGGATTTAGTGTACTGTATCTAGGCTTCAGTAAGGCATTTGATAAAGTTGACCATAGCCTCCTTCTTGATAAAATGGAACAATATAGAATGGATGGTCTTATTACTAAAAGGATTTGCAGTTGGTTGAGCAACTGCATCCTTAATATATGTCTGCATGGAGGGAGGTGTGCAGTGGAGTACTTCAGGGCTCTGTTCTGGGCCCAGTGCTTTTCAACATTGTTATAAATGACTTAGATGAGATGATAGAAGGGATGCTCATGAAATTTGCAGATGACACAAAGCTAGGAGGGATTGGTAAGTTCTCAGAAGACAGGCTCAAGGTTCAAAAGGATCTTGATAGACTTCAACATTGGGCCCTATCCAACAGAA
Source organism: Liasis olivaceus (assembly GCA_030867105.1). Classification (NCBI taxonomy): domain Eukaryota; kingdom Metazoa; phylum Chordata; class Lepidosauria; order Squamata; family Pythonidae; genus Liasis; species Liasis olivaceus. The sequence continues at coordinate 68,424,425 of CM061351.1, forward strand.
TGCTGTTCAATGGTAAGAAATGTAAGGTTCTGCATTAAGTAAGGACAAATAGATGCTTAAAGAAGAGAAGGCTAAGGGGAGACATGATAGTAGTCTTCCAATACTTGAAGAGCTGTCACAGGGAAGAGGGTATGGATTTCTTCTCTGTGGTGCTTGAGAGTAGAACAAGAACTGGTGGGTGGAAGCTTTACAGAGAAAGATCCAAACTTGAAATAAGGAAGAATTTCCTAACCATGAAAGCTATTAAGTGGTGTTACAGCTTACACTGGGTACTCCATCACTGGAGGTTTTCAAATAGCCATTTGTCTGGGATGGTCTGAGGATTTTCTTAGGAAGCCAGTTTTGAGGCATATCCACACTATCAGGTTGACTTCTTGTGAGTATGGCCACAGACTCTTCTGGAGAGCAGGAACAGATGTCACCTTCTACTCACCTCCAGTCCACTGCAAATGCAACCTGTGCTTCATCTAAATCAGTGGCTGCCACACTGTAGCTCTGTAAACTCTACTGCAGCTATTGTTGAGAAACAGGATTCTGAGTAGCATAGTGGTTATAACCCTTGCCTGACAGTAGAATGTGACTGGTATGAAACTTGGTAGAAATTATTTTTTCCCCTAAATCGCTATTTTTATTTCCATGAGCTATCTATTTTGCTGATTTTTTTTGTATGAATAAATTAGTAAGTAAGTAAGTAAGTAAGTAAATAAATAAATAAATAAATAAATAAAATTAGTCTACCAATGCAGCATTTGGTTGTTTTTCCAGTTATTTGAGATAGAAGATAGAAGCCATCCCAGCTGGCTGTTCCTACCTGAGGTGACTAGAAAAACAAAGAAATGGTGGACTGGTGGATTTACTGTTATAGCACATGGCAGGCAAGTGCCAAAACCACTACTACTGCTCAGCAGTGGCTTTAACAGACCTTTTAGAGCCAAATTGGGCAAGTGTAGGAAAGGATTTTTTTAGTTTAAGGCTGGTTGTTGCATATGCATATGTGTGTGTGCTGATGCTCCCTTATACAGTGCTGCCAGATGGATGCAGTCTGGACAGGTTTTCACAAGAAGGCTTAGAGTTAAGCTGGCATTGGTCCAGGATAGATCAGTTTATGGATGCAATGCAGATACAGTGTGCTCTTAGTTTTTGCTTTTTTTAAATGATTGTTTCTAATTGATGATTTTACCTGTTACTGTTTTAAATTTGACTGATATTATATATGTATGTTGCTGCATTGTACGTTACTCTGAGAGCTTTTGGCTTTAGGAAACCTAATAGATTTTAGAAATATATATGAGTAATAAATAACTTAGGATAGTCTCATTTGTTGTAATAATGATAAAAGGAAAACTCACAAGTCTGGATCCAGTTTTTTCCCCCCTTTTTAACAAATTACTACATAATTTCACTGAACTGTGAATTTTGGATTTCAGCAATATTCTTCTGATTTTCAGAATTAGATTCTTAAAGAAGAAATTCCCTTGGTTGAAAAGATAATTTAATGGGAATGCCCTCTCTATTAAAAAAAGACTGAAAGTGATTAGAAAAGGAAGTATGCGAACCCAGTGTCCTTTTTAAAGGCGCTGACCATGGTTTCAGCAAGATGGTTTTCCCTCATCTCTCAGAGCTCTAAACTCACTGGAGACTGCTGTCTTGTGGTCTCCTTGTGAGGAGCAACTGTATTGGAAATTGCTTGTTAACTGCTTTTCAATAATTAGGAACCTTGGATCGACAAGTTTTACAGCACCAGATGAGTTTCCTTCAATCCTTAGTGAAAGAAGTTTTAAATACAAATTTAAGGACTTAAAAAATATGTATATTGGAATAAATAGTAAAAGTGTGATTAGAACTTTGATTTTGGAAAGTTACAAATGGACCATGGGTCCAGGTGGATTTGAAATAAGATTTTGAAATTAATCATAAGAATCCTTCCTATGGGGAAATGCTTTTGTTTTGAAATCTCTTTAAAAAAAATGATGGGATTAGACTTTGAAGGTTGAGCACTAGAGGGAACCAGAAGGAATTAAAGATTACAATTAAAGGAGAAGAACACTTAAATTTGACTTACTAATACAGAATGGAGCAAAATATTTTACTGAAGGATATTTTGAAACAATGGACCCAGAAATTAATTTTAATTTTAATTAATTTTTAATTTTATGGAAGAGGAACATGTTTTGCCAGACAAGACTGAGACTGATCTGAAAGTGGATTTAAAAATAACAGGTTACAAATATGATATGGTAAAAGATGCTACACTGGACATACAAATGAAACCAGCTGATGTCTTAATAATTAAAAGGGATATACAAATAACAAACCAAAAGAGTGAGCTGATAATTTTCCTATATTGGATATACAAAAGAATCCTGTTAAAGCTTTGAAGAATTTTGTGAGAAGGGACAAATAAAAAATGAAAAGAAATCAAGTTCTAGGACATTAGAAAGATCAAGATTGTTAAAATTAAAAGAAAGAAACGTACAGTTGGTTTATCTGATCAAGGTTAAAATAGATATGTTGTTATCTCTGATAACCCTTAATGGACTTTTGCTGACCAGGACTGAATGATGAGGCTTTAAGGATTTGTTTATAGTTAAGAGATGGGGTATGGGAAGAAGAGATCATTTGTTGTATTTTAAGACAAGGTGATAAGTTATTAAAATTGTTTATAGTTGTGGTGAAGGGGGATGTCATTTCTTTATATATGTCTTTTTTTTTTTCTTTACTATATTCTTATTTCTTACTTTTCTATTTTTCTTTTTTCCTTTTCTTCACTTTCTATTTTTTCTTTTATTTCTTTTAGTTTGTATTAGTTTGTATCTTTTTAATTGTAATTTTTAATAAAATTACTGTATATATAAAAAAGAACACTTAAGACTGAAGAAAGGCAGATCGTTCTGCCCAGATGTCCCAGGTTGCTTATTCTGAAACTTCTATTCCTCACTTTCTTGTCCATTCTGACAGACGCTCATGTTTTCACGTTTTCAGTTTTGTCCGCACCTACTAACTGCTGAATTGCATCCCATACGGTCCACCTCCCCTTCTGTTCCAGTATTTTAGCAATTATTTTAGGGCAAGTGATTTATCATAGGTGGCAGTTGCAAACTATTAACTGTTGGCACCAAATGAAATACAGGTAGTCCTCAACTTATGACCACAATTGGGACCAGAACTTCCATTGCTAAGTGATGCAGTAGTTAAGTGAATTGCACCCAATTTTATGACCCTTTTTGCCACAGTCATTAAGCGAATTACTGTGGTCATTAAGTGAATCCAGTTTCCCTCACTGAATTGTTGGAAGGTCCCTGGGAAGGTCGCAAATGGTGATCACATGGCCCTGGGATGTTGCAACCATTGTAAATACATGCCAGTTGCCAAGTGCCTGAATTTTGATCACATGACCGTGGGGATGCTGCAACAGTTGTAAGTGTGAGTACAGGTCGTAAGTCACTTTTTTCAGTGCCATTGTAACTTTGAATGGTTGTTAAATGAATTGTCATAAGTCAAGGACTACCTGTATATGTATAATCCTGCAACCTTTACATAATCTGCATGATCTGATTTGCTCAGAGGGCATTTGCAGATTTTTTTTTCCCTGGTCTTAAAATATTATTATAGCCAGGAACTCTGCCTCTCTTCAGACCTCCAAGGGCTGAAGGGCCTGAAATAATCTAAACTTTGTTTCTCTGTCTCTGCAAAAAAAGAACAACCTGCTTTGCAGGGAGCACAGCTGGGGCTGGGTGGGTTGAAGTGTGTTTTGTAGGATGAAATGTGAAAAGAGCCAAAAGGCAAACATTGGTTCATGCTACTAGATGGCCAGATCCTCTTGGGGCTTGTCCCCTGGAGCTATCTTTTAAAAGACCAGAGCTGCCTCTTTTAACTAATTAAGCTACTGGACAAAGGATAAAATAGAAATAGCAAAGGATCCTTTTGATTCAACATCTACCTGCTGTCATGGTAAGCATACTCAATTATTAAAGTTACTACTGTTTCCAAAGGACCTCATGGCCTTTGGACAATCACACATCAATGCAATGTTTAAAATATGTCTGCTCCTGGATTTTTGAAAGAATTCCTAGCATCCTTTCCTATTAATGAACCTCAGATGAGTTTCAGTTCTCTCTGATCTATTCCTTCCTGCTACTCCCACTTACTTAGCACCTCTGTTCTTGAATCATCCTGCTGTTTGGTCCCACTATCCTCAACATTAATTTTTCCTCTTCAGTTGGGTAGGCTTTTCTCTTCAGCTCCCATTGATGACTCCTCTCCTTCTGATGAGTTCTTTCTTTTTTACTTCTCCTGCTCAGACCTCTTTCCATCTCTATTTGATGGTGACTCATAGAAGTACTGTATAAGATGATGGAGGATGGAGGGTTTTTTTTTATGTAACCTTTTCCCCTCCCAATTATTTTTTTAACTGAAAAAAATGCAGGTAGTCTCTGGGTTAAGAATGCCTGGTTTATGGACAACCCATAAGAACAGAGCCTATTCTAGCAAAATTTGAGTTAAATACACAATGGTTTGAGTTCAATACACAAAGGTTTGAGTTCATTACACAATACGACTTATACAGTATTATACAATAATACTGTTCTGGCTTACATACAAATTTGGCTTAAGGACAGACCTTGGGATCAGAATTCATTCTGAAACTGAGGACTATCTGTAACATGAACATTCAGCGTGCAGTGTAGTTAGCAAATGATAGAGATGTCTGAACCATAATGCAAGAAAGAGGTACAGTCCAAATCATACTTTTTGTTTCAAGGAAAACAATGTCACTTTATGGACTAGCATAATTTCTACAGTATGCTCAGCACAAGATAACAGACTAATAGATACTGCAAGCATGTATTATGCCTGCACTCTTCCAGAGAATAGTCCTGATTGCTGGCCACTATTGCCTCAAAACCTGCTTGGAGAAATAGGAAGCAACACCTATGAAACAGTATAACTGAAATGTGCTTGTCTCTACTTTTGCATTTTTCAAACCCTTGAAAAGGGATAGAAAAATTAGGATAAGTTGGTCCTAGCACCAATGAGGAAAAATTGTAGCTTTTCAGCTTGTCTCATGGAAGCGGGGCATGCTGTTATTGGGCTTGGGTAATACATTAGATTATTAACTAAAACTCACAAGTTTACAGTTTTAGTGTTATCTTCAGGAGCAGAATCAGTCATTACTTCCAGCAGTTTCTCCTGTCCATGTTTTCTGGCTGAAGTGACTTACTTTGTAATTAACCTCAGAGCTGCTGTGCTCTGTCATTGTCAAGCTCAGCTGTCAAATAGCTTGTAAGGAAATTAACTTTTGACTGATCCTCAGTAAGGTTGTATTGCTACGTCTGATTCAGCTCTGCACTGGAGTCACTACTCTGGGAAGATACACTGGCTTTTTCCCTTACTGTGGCTGGGTAGGAAAGTCAGTGGATTGTGCAGTGAAGCAGAGGCTAAAGCACTGACGCCCACTGCCAGGGACAGTGCCCAGAAGTCATGATTAAAATCCAGGTCAGAACATAATGCTCCCTGTTTGGAATGCCAACTCTCTACATCCTCTCACTGGCATTATTTCCTATTCCTAGCACACAGTTGCACTGTGTTTTATACCCTCTTTTCTCATACAAAGATTAGTTTCCTAGCTATAATTCTTCTACCAGAACTGATATTCCCCATACATGACTGATTTTCTTGGCATTTCAGTCTTTTCATTGTGTTTAATACTCCTTGGAACCTCCAAAGCTGCCTAAAAACCTGTTGCTTGGACATTCTCAATCAAACAGAATAGGAGACCTCTATAACTCTCAGTACATACTATCACTCTATTCACAAATATCCGTGACCATTATGGAGGCCAAGAGGACTGGTTGCAGACAATGCAGTTAGATCATCTGCCTTAGTAGTTACTGTGATCTACTCTATGCAGTCCTTTCTCCCTCCTCACAGAGCTCATTGGGACCAGCCGTTCTATGGGGAAGAACAGCAGACTATTTTCTTCAGAGGCAATGGTAACATCTTCCCCCAGTAGCCAAATTTTAACCACAGAAAGTCATTATAAGAATGATGAAATATTAACAGCTAACGTATAAGATCCAATAGAGGAGAATATATGTAGTTCAGGGTTGAACTGTGGAGTTCTTGGTACCTTGGTCGTTTGCTTGCAGACATTTCATTACCCAACTACATAACATCATCAGTGCAAGTAATGGGTAATGAAATGTCTGCAAGCAAACGACCAAGCTCAGAGAGCACCAAGAACTCTACAATATCTTAAGATATTTTTATTTTATTTTTTTTCTCCCATCCAAAATGAAAGGTGGAACATAAATGTTTTCAATAAATACATTTGAAAGATCTGGGTAAATAGTCCAAATTTCTAAGTAACTTGTTCCTCTTTTGTCAGTCTTTCACATGGAGAGGAAAAGGAGGTGGCTCTTACTACCTACTGTCTGCATAATGGTTCCCCAGAGCCAAAGTCCTAGAGTCACTTGTACAGTGAGATGGGCAGCATATATAAATTTGAATAATAAATAAATAAAAACAGAAGGGAAGATGACAGAATCTGGAATAAGTGCTTGTTGTATAACTTAAATTCTCCATCAGATTTTGAATCTAACATGCCCTGTTCTAATCTGGTTATTCCTGATTCGAATAAATGTTTGGGTGGGCAATGGTCTTACCAATGTTCTTCTTCTTAACATCCTAGCTTCAGGAGGTATTAAATGTTGAAGAAAACTAAGTATGGCAATTAAAATAAACTGTGCAAGAGGGAACATTTGCCTCATTTATTCCAAGTTCAAAATATGAATATTATTGAGATAAATCTTCTTAAATAGGTACACATAGATCCATTAATATTACTAATAATATTAATGGGTTTCAGCCTGCTCAGTCCTGGTAAAAACATATGGGCAATGACTAGTGAATGTTCAGATGCTAGAAAGTGGATTGAATTAGATATCCAAGAGGCAAGATGGAGACTATATTGCCCTGTATTTTCCTTCTCCTTCCCTTAATAGAAGCAGTATGGTCAGCTATCCGTAATATATTAGAATATGCTCCATCTACTCAATTGATTCAAAATACAGGATTCTTCTGGCAAAGATTCGCTGCCTTAGATATAGAATGCTGCTGTAGGCTCACATATGTAGGGAGGTCACCTTTGCATCTGGGCAGCCTATTTAGGAACTTCTGAACACCTCCTCCTCAGTGCTTTTATCTCTTCTGAAATATGTTGGCAATCAGTGCATGGCTTGTTCTTTCTCATTAGACCAGATTGAACTAGCCACTGTTTCCGAACAGATGCCCCTAACTGTGTGTCCCTGGTGAGCTGCAAAAGCAAGCCACAAAACAATAAACTGTAGACAGGGTCTGGCAAGAGCTACCGACACTATGAGAAGCAGACTGAATAGACTGAGGATCTGCTGTCTCATCTAATTAAACCTTGGCTGCCAATAACACAGGACCTTTCCCTTGCCAATAATACTGGTTTATATTACTGGGATAGATGATCACAGGCTGAGGATCAAGTAGAGACAATTGTGTTCACCCTGCTAATAGGGAAAAGTTTTAAAAATAGACATGAATGCCTTCTCTGAGATAGCAGAGAAAAAGAGAAAGGGAAGGACAGGAAAGGAGATGAAACAGAAGGATTCTTGAATTACTGATCTTAATTATCTTCCATAGCCAGTAGCCGAATGTATATCAAAGGAAAACAAGTTGGAAAGACTTTCTTAAAAGCCTAGAAAGAGCACATTTATATTCAGTGCAAATCCAAGGGGGAAGGGGGTGGGGGGGGGAGGAGGAGGAGGAGGAAGGAAGGGAGGGAGGGAGGGAGGGAGGGAGGGAGGGAAAGGAGAGAGAGAGATGCTTCAGAATGTCCTTGATTGTCACTGTCTCCCTGAAACAAATTATTTATTTTTTTATGGTGTAGCTGCCTCCTCTGAATATCTGATTTTTATTTCCATGATTGGATTATCCCAGGCTCTTCTCCTCAGTATTAACTATTTATTTATTTGTTCATTTCATTTATTTATGTAGAGGCCACCCAACTCCAAACAACTCTGGGCAACTTACACTTAAACAATTGTAATAAACAGATCACAGACATCCAGAAAAGAACATGAGAGCCAAAAACAACTTGCAGAGGCTTAGCAGTCACCCTACCCCAAGGCTTGGAGACCAGTCACATTTTGAAAGACTTTCAGAACCTCATTAGGGTGGGATACTACCTTTCCCTCTGCAAAAATCTCGTCTCAGAAGAAAACATCATCATCATCATCATCATCATCATCATCATCATCATCATCATCATCATCCACACTACCCATCTTACTGTATAAGTGACTCTAGGTGGCTTACAAATAAAAAAGAGATAGAAACAGTAAAAAATCTTTACAAAAATATATACAGGGTTAAAGGATGGGGGGAGCACCCTCAGACCACCAACCACCCCCAGTACTGTGAGCCCTCATTAGATCCCCACATGAGGTGGCAGAGCCAGGTCTTAATGCTCTTCCAGAAAGCCAGGAGAGTGGGGCCCAGTCTCACCTCAGTGGGCAAGATGTTCCATAGGGCAACATAATTAAGTTGCTTCATGATAAACTGAAGCAGTTGGTGCACAGGATGGGAAATGTGGATCCTGGGATTTTGAAAAGTGAATTCGTTGTGTCTGAATATCATGCAACTTTTTGGGGCATAGTTCAACCTGGTTGCAAGCTCAGAAGTTTTGTGCAGATCCATACCATAAAGTTAATTCTAAGTTGCCTGGACACATTTCAAAGTGGTCTCCAGCACTTCATTTCAATCTAGCAGCAGCCTCAGCTCTGATTGCCTGGAACAGCCCTCTCCCCAGTGACATAAAGCTAATTCTAAGTCACCTGGACACATTTAGTCCTCTGGCACATGAAAGCCGCCACTTGCAATTGCTTTTGAATATGCCAGCATTTTCCATAAGTATTGCTTGCTGTCAGAGCTATAATAGAACCAATTTGGTATAGCAGTGAAGGTGCTGGAATAGGAGATGGGGAGTTTGAGTTCTCCCTTGGGTATGAAAGCTATCTGGGTGACTTTGGCCTGTCATTGTCTCTCATCCCAACCTACAGTACCTCCCAGGGTTGTTTTTCTGGGGAAAGTAGGAGGTGGGAGCATTATGTATGCTGCCTTGACTTATGCAAAATAAATGTGGGACATAATCTAATAATAAATCAGTGTAATAAATCATGTTTACAGTGAGTTTTCACTATTAGAACTTAATTCTTTGAAGGGTTGTAGGGATTTTTCATGATAAGCCTTTTATATTCATTTCTTTTTATTTTATCTAATTCTGCTTTATATTTTTATGATTTATGATTGACTGTAGACTTTCCTTTGCTTTAATGATGTTGTCTGGGCAAGAGAGATCTTGATTGCAGAAGTATGTTCTGATAAGATGTAGGTTTGTGCTTCTCTTTTGCTGCTTTGAATAGAATATGTTTGGTTACATTAAAGTATCTTTCAGGATGATAAACTCCCAATTTCCCTTACTGTTAACTATGCAGGCTGGACTGCTGGGAACTATAATTTTGGAGGGTCGCAGTTTCTTCTCCCCTGAGCTATGCCATTGGCAAACAGCCTGGGCTATTACTTGAGTAAGTAAACCTCCAGGCCTCGGAAATCTTTTGGAATTCTGCTGTCAAACCGTGGCTAAAGCTGTAAAGTCAAGTCAGCACATTGCCTCTGGAAATTATAACCCTGCTTTGACTTCTATTTTGCAGTTGATTACCACTGCAAAAGGAATAATAAACAGACACTACATTGAAAAGAGATCTGTTGCTAACACTTGCCAGATTCCACAGGACTGGTGCCAAGGAGGGTGATAACTGGGTTCCTGTAGAGAGAACAGTGGGCACCATACTAATACTACTCTCCGTTACGTTGCAAGGAAGGGACAAGTCCAAGCTGTGGGAACTCACATTGCTCTCAAAGGCAAAATATTCTGGAGCAACGAGTGGAGTTGAAGCTACCATTCAGCAATAATGGGGGAGGAACTGGCCAGTTGCAGCTTAGTCCTCTCTTGCTATTGCAAGACAACAGATTCATTGCTAGGGTCAGGAGGCAGGTACTTAAAAAAAAAAAAAACATCTGCAACTAAGCTACAAGTCAGTTGATTGGTCAAGACTGATATACTACTGTAACTAAAACTATGGACACAGCTGATTCATTTGCAAGGATATTGTGCAGCTCCTGGTATGAGCCTGCACATGATTTCTCTTAGCTTAAAAAATAGGAGTGGGAGGTAGGTGGTCTGGAGGCTATTTAAGTCCTTAAAACCAGACTTAAGTGCACAGTAAAATCACTATTCCTGAACACAGGGCATTGCCCTTTGACATAATTTAGGAACCTCTGTAAGGTAGCCACCTACATGCTGAATCTTACATTCTGGTATCCAAGCCATTTTCACTTAATGCAGTGATATCTGCACTCTGCACTCTGGATATTTATGTAGTGGTATTACTTGCTTATTGTCACAGTCCAGTCCAGATAAGAACATACAATACTTGGATCCTAAGAAAGAAAAAGGCTAGTCCCTGGGACTAGGCAAGAAAGAAATGTTAGGAATGCTTACTGTCTTTCCTGTAGTAGAGGATCTCCAGCTTACATTCCTCAGATCCAAGCAACGCTTGTCCCAGCTGGGCAATGGAGTTGGGTGTGGTGTCAGGCCCAGTGAGGAAATTGCAGGTGCAGGGACGTTGCATAACTTCTACCCGTGAGTAGCCAAACATCTCACAGAAGCCATCGTTGCAGTAAATGATAGCACAGTTCTCCATCTGGGCATTGGCAATAAGAAACTTGCGATCTTAGAAGGAAAATAGGAGAAAATGCCGAGGATTACCATTAAGCCACTAATCAAACCAAAATAATATGGTTGGAGGGAACAAATAGCAATTTACATCAACCCATTTCCTGGAATCACTCCTTTTTACAAATACCTGGTATATAAAAATCAGTACCTTTCTATATACCAGGTATGTAGAATGAACCAATGTTGTTGCTTATAATCATAAGCTGTCAATGAAAGCTGCACATACTAATGTGTTCCTGCACTCTTCTCCTCATTGTATCACCCAAAATTACCTTCTGAGAATTATGTTGCCATATTTTTCTTCTTCTTTTTTTTTAGGTAGCTCTTGAGTCTAACTGCTTTTTAAAAATGTAATATATATTCTGCCTTTTGAAAAAAATACTCAAGTCTGAATTATGACAATCACTTTGGAGGCTAAATCCATGGTTTAATTTTCTCTGACATGCTGATCCAACACTCAAGGTCTTAACCTAGGAACAAGGGTAAAGTAGAAATTGTCAGGTTTAGCCCAGGGAACTCCAGGAGACCATGCAGATTCAATCCAGCAAGGTTTATTAGCTGCAACCTCTATACAGAAATCTTCCCAGACTGGAAATAGTTCCCAGGGTCAATCAGTAAATACCGCTTGCATTCCTCAGGGAGGTGCCAGCCTCATCCTCTTATCTCTCCCTCGCGGCTCAGGAGACGAAAGAGTATTTTTCACTCCCCGACTCTGGCCTCTATCTTCCCATATCCCCACAGAAATGAATTTTTAAAAAAGTAAATTCACATGAATATTTATGGACATGTTCACGTATATTTCACCTAATGTACATGGTTTATACATGTTTCTTTATTATATACATTGCTGAATATATTCTTCAGTTGGATATTGCATCACAAATTCAGGAAAACTGCAGTTTCAACGTAGAACCACTTTCCGATTCACTTCACCATAGTTTCAAGCAACTAAACAAATTTGTCCCATTCTCTACTTAATCTTAAATGGTATACAAAACTTACTGCAAAGTACTACAAAATTGATTAAAAATCAAATACAGTATTATTGTCACTTTTTCTGTCTGACCAGGATTCTGATATATTCTCCTAGGTTGCTTGGTTTTGTGCTTCCATTTTTTCTGTCCATCTCACTCATGACTGAACAATAGTATTAATCTTCATGATTGCCATTATTATTTCTTTTATTTTTTATGTTATTGTATTATTTCATGCTTATTTTTATTTATAACTATAGATTTTAGGTGTGTGCATTTATGTATATATTTTATATATATATCTGATGTATATTGTGTTCTCTGGCTATAAGCCTGCAATGATGGTGATGGTGATGATGATTTAATGGGATATACATAATGGGAAAATCCTCCAGGAAGTTCAGCATGGTCACACTGAATTTCAAAAGAAAGCACCTGAGGTTTAACTGGAACAGCCATGACTAACATTTTTGTCCTGAAGTCTTACATGCAGTATTGGCTGGTGAATTCAGAGCAGCACATCTACAAACACAGACATTCATTCATCTAGCAATGAGCCCAAGGCTCCACCTCTATTGAATTTCATCCTTGATGCCATACCAAATTAGTTATCAGTCTCCCCACCTGAGATTGCCAAATTAATCACACAACTTAAGAATGGTAGCTTCGGCAGAATTGCTTCTATTGAATGTGGATTGATGGGGGCCAGTTTTGGTATTGTTCACTCATATAGATTCTTCCCTTCAGACACCAGAAGACTAGAACAGATTTCTTATAATCCCAGTACAGTATACAAAAGGGAAGATAGGAAGAACCTGGCAATTCCTCAATCAGCTTGTTAAGTGTAATCAGCAAACTCGATGCCAGCCCAGACATCCTGATTGATTGGCTGGTATAGGGTAGCATGCTGTGGAAGAATAATCCTTTTTTAGAAAGGGATAATCAACCCTTGATCGGTGTCTTATTTTACATCATTTAATGGAAAATACTCTAGCCATCCATATGGTACCCTTATGTCACCTTGATCTAAAGGTGACATTTGACTCAATCATCAGAGATAGGATCTGGAAGAAATTGGCTGCTACATCCATTTATCCATGTTTCCTGCTGTTGTCCATGAAACTCCATGAAAATAACACTATGCAGTTCCTATAATTGTATATCTTTCACCCATAATTTGCATCCTGAAAGATTGTGAGATTGAGGCATGAAAGCTGGCTGGGTGACTCACTCAGTGACTTGGGCCAGTCACTCTCTGTCAGCCAAATCCACCTCATAGGTGGGAAAAATAGGAGGCAGGAGGATTATGTATGTTTGCCACCTTGAGTTGACCAAATAATTAAAAAAAAGCAGATGATGATGATGATGATGATGATGAGTTGCATATTTGTTCAATTCATTTTTAATTTTTATATCAAATCACTTGTACAAAAGTTGTCAAGCCCTGAATTTCTCTGGAAATTTCAACAGGTCTGTACTAGTGCTTTTATATGCTGATTAAGGAGGCTTGAGACAAAGTATTTTGTGCTCTTGCAGATAGGCAGAACTTGTCATCAACTGTAACAAAACAGAAGTATAGTCAGTTTCTCCAGATGAAGCATCCTTTGCTGGCACTCCTGTTTAATGTGTTCAGTATCAAGCTGACTTGGGGATATAGATACCTAGGGTGGCCTCCCAGCTTTGGCCTCCTGGAATGAACAGTGTAGGGCCATTACTGCTCAGGCCCACAGGTTTTTAAATGGAAATAACCATATACCAGCAGCCATTAAAATCTTTAGAGCCAAGATCATTAGCTATCTGTTACACGGGGCACAGATTTGCTGTGTCATGACCCAAATCCCACTGAGGCACTTCACTCCAAAATTGTAAGAGTCTTGCTCCAAGTACCCCAGAGCGTCTCCAGCCATCTGATAAGATTGGAATCTGGGCTAATGTCTTTGGAGACTTGTATGTGATTCTATCATCTGAAATTCTGGATTAAATTACACTTTGGTCATACCCTGGCCCTCCTGATCTTATAGGGCAACTTCATATCCTCATGGAAGAAAGGGATCCTACCTGATCTAAAATGTTACAGTTTCTCTGTTAACTGTTTGATCTCCCTCAGCCCAGGTTAAATTTGAAACAAAGGGCCCTTGACATAGGTATTCAGCAGGGCTTGTCCCAAACCCCTACTTGGTACGCAATGGGTCTCTTTAGGAGATCATCTTCTCATGCAAAGTGCTTAGCAAACATCCTTTGTCCATCTCACAGAACAGCCTTTATCCTGGCCTGATATAAGGCCAGAAGATTTCACAATGTTCCAGTTCAAGAAAGTCTTTGCCCATGCCCCTGGAGGACATATAAATTGTCCTTTTGCAATGCCATTTTTACAGGACAAGGCCATTGAATTAATAACTCCCTTCTGACTCATGGTCATGCAAGATTGGCTGAGGAGAACACTTGCTTCCTTTTAGCTGACAGCTCAATAATATATCCTGAAAGATAGCCAAATTCCTTGCAGTCTCTATTACTGTGAGACCATTAATTGTATGGCAATCTTGTTAATTTGTTTTCCCTAAGCAGATTTGTATTTATATATTTTTAATGCTTTTTACTTTATCCTCCTGATTGATTTAATACACGTGGTATCTTACTTCTTTGCTTTGTCCTCTGACCATAAATTTAATTTAAAAACCATTCTGATGTTAATAATTTTTAATTCTGTTCCCCCTCCCCCACATTCTTACTTGAGTGCATTGGACTTTATTGCACTATAATATGCTTGATATTTTAGTCTTTATAGAAGAGAATATATGTAGCTCAGGGTTGAACTGTGGTGTCCTTGGTGTTCTCTGAGCTTGGTGCTCTCGGTGCTCTGATGAAGTTACCTAGTTGGATAATGAAACATCTGCAAGCAAATGACCAGGCTCAGAGAGCACCAAGGATACCACATTTTAGTCTTTGATTGTCACACACAGATCGATACATGCACAAACATATCACTCACTCCTCCATTCATATCAGATTGCTAAGGAAGTTCCTCCCAACCTCTTTTCGACTTACTAGTGTTCCAGTCACAGGCAATTATATAGAAGTTTTGGTTTTTACAAGTCTCAGTGACCAGAGAATGAGAATTTAGCATTGGTGTCTATGCTGGGATGTTTCTGTGATGGCTTTATGTTGCCAAAAGAGGCAGATTTATTGAAAGTCTCTCTTCCTTGCCAGGCCCAAACAATTAGGCTTCTGTTTTGAGAGGACTCTATGTTCATTAGGCCTTTCAGAAGTAGGAACTTTCAAAAATTAGCAGGAGCAACATCAGCAAATGAAAAGAGGGCAAGCAGATCAGCGGTGCTGGTCGGAGGTCTCAAAATAGGCAAGATGGTGGTATTGCAATCCAGCCACTTGTTTACACATGTATGATGTCAATGGATCATCAAGCCGTCTTGCTTGTTTTGATTCCTCCCCATTGATACTCCTGAGCCAGGTTGCATATAGAGATGAGTGGACTGATCCATGTGTTTTGAGGAGGGGGGGAACAGATTTCTGGCCCCACCACATTTCTTCTTTGTTGTTGTTTTTAGAGGAAGATAAATGATAGCTGCAGGAAGCAGATTTGCTCCCAGCAGCACCACGTTTCTTTTAAATCCCTAATCATGGGTACTGTAAAGAGTTGCACCAAAAGCCCTGAAACATCTAGCCATCCCTAAACTAAATGGAATGTGAACATCATGTTCAGATGAGACAAAGGAAAAGAAGCACACACAGGGTAGATCCACATTTTCTGCTTGGCCCATCACTTCCTGAGTGCAGGAATGGATGATGTTGTCCTCCTCCTACTCCCAACCCATTGCCAATGTACTCCACATCTGTGTTTTCCAGCTTTGATTTAAAACGGCTGTTTTCCAACCTGAGCCACCTTAAGCCTTTCAGAGTGGATGGTCTCCAGCCCTTTGTTTTGAACTAGCAGCAGCCTTGGTTCCGATTGGCTACATAGCCTGTAATGGCCCTTCCCCCAGTGACTGGCTACTGCCCTGTGCAGCCATTTTGGCCTGGGCTGCTGGGCTACTATGTTCTACACATTTTTAATAATGATGTGATTGATCCCACGCTGGCCTACTAAATCAATGAGCTATCCTCACCCCTAGAAACTCATGCTTCCTTCAATCCTTACATCTCTCAGTGGGCACCCATTCAGTTTCTGACCAGGGTGGGTGAAGCATACTCCCCTTGCTTTCCCATCCCCTGCATTTAGTACTACAAAGCTCCTCTTCTCTTAATTTTACAATATGCATATTTAAGTTGCAAGTAGGAACATTGCTTTCTGGTTCTATGAAACTGAACGATCAGTTCCTCCTTGCTACAAAGTTTCCATTTATGTATAGAGGATCTTAAGAAGAAAAGGACAACTTGTTCCCTGTTGCTTTAATTATTGTAGCATCAAAGCAATAATGGGAGAAAGAAAAAATCAGCTTATTGTCAAAGGAGATAATGTGAGAAGGGGATGGAAAGGCATCCATGCATACAAACATCTGGGAAGGCAAAGGAAAGGTGCAAGGACTAGTGTGGAGAGAACAATCCCCAAAAGGAAAAGCAGGGAGGCCCCGGTAGACCAGGGTACAGTGAGGCATGCCTTCCTACATGGCTGGGAAGGGCAAGCAGCAGGGGAACAACCAACTGGGCCTTGTGGTGGCCCTGGTCCATACTGAGCCAGCCCCATTGCCGAACCCCTGCAATCCAGATTAGAATTCCTGAAGTCGACTTAAGAAACAGGTGTGAGCATCATGGGAGACAAGCAGCTTATGCTGCAGTGCGGAATTGCCCACAGTTTGGCAAGATGATGGACAACTAAAAAAATAAGTCCTGCCTCTGATGTATGTTCAGTGCCTTTTTATTTGTTCTTTTTTTAACAATAACAATAATTTTATTAAAGTTTACAAATACAAAGATAAAAAACTAATACTAAGAATAATAGAAAGAGTAAAAAAGTACAACATGCAGAAAAAAGGAAAAAATAATAAAGAAGAAAGAAAATAGATATATTGTATAAAGAAATTATTTCCCCCTCCATTGAGACAAGTACAAACTTCAGTAACTTATCAACTTCTCTGATATTTCAACAAAAGATCTCTTCCTCCCATGTCTCAACTTATCAATAAACACATTATAAAGCCTCGTCATTCAGTCCTAATCAGCAAAAGTCCATTAAGTTACCAGAAATAGTAGCATATATATTTTAACCTTAATCAAATAAATTAGTTTTATATTCCTTTCCTTTACTTTTAACACAGTAACTTATCACTTTCTCTAAAAATAGAAAAAAAATCTCTTATCTATAAATCATTAAACCCTCGTCATTCAGTCCTAGTAAAAAAAGTCCATTAAGAGCTACCAGAAACAACATATATATTTTAACCTTGATCAAATAAACACACTTTGTATTCCTTCCATTTATTTTTAAGAATCTTAATCTTTATTCCCTTCAAATTGTGTCCCACAAGTTGATTTCTTATCATTTCCTTCACAAGTTTAACACATCTCTTTTGTAAATCCAAGATAAGAAAGCTATCCAAGTTACTCTTCTGATTTATTATTTGCATGTCCCCTTTAATCATTAAGACATCAGCTGGTCTCATTTGAAAATCCAATGTAATATCATTTTCCATATCATTCTTGTAGCCTGACATTTTAAAATCTATTTTCAAATCCACATTCAAGTCAGTCTCAGTCTCTGTTTCACCGAGTAAAATCTACTCCTCTTCCATAACTTCTTTTGAATCCATTTTTATAATAGCAGACATTCTTAAGAGTAATTTCTGAGTGCATTTTCCCCAAATATCCTTGAATTCTTCCATAGTCAAATAATGTTGCTCCATTCTGTATTAATGGGTCTCTTCTCCTTTAATTATAATCTTTTCTCTGGTTCCCTCTAGTGAACCTTCAAAGTTCCCTCTTATGATGTTTTTTTTTCCTAATCAACAACACTTTCTCACTGGAAGATTTCTTATAGTTAGTTTCAAAATCTTCACATGTATTATTTGTAAAATTTTAAACAACCCACAGGAAGTATTGTAATTAATTTCAAAAACTTATTTCAAGTCCATCTGGCTCCTTAATCTGTTTATAACTTTCCAAAACCAACGTTCTAGTCACTCTTTCACTGTTTATTCAAAACAAAACAAAACCTTTTTTAAAAGTCCTTAAACTTGCATGAAACTTCTTTCATCAGGGATAGAAGGAAACTCACCCAAAGTAATGAAACTTGCCCTTTTGAAGGTTCTTAACATCCAAAAAGCCATTAACAAACAATTTCCTAAAGTTGTTAAGAAAGGAAATATGCGAACCTAGTGTCTTTTTGAAGGTGCCAAACTGTGGTTTAGGTGAGATGACTTACCCCCAGCTCCCACAACTCTAAAACCCACCAGAGACTTACAGTCTTACGGTCTTCTCATGGGGAGCCAGTGTATGGAGTGCTTGTGGGCGATCCTGGTTCTCTCCTTGCTCCAGAGAGAAATTCCAAGGAGCCAGTCCATTCACCGGCTCCTCTTTCCACCGTAGTCACTGGGTCTGCTCTCATGGAACCATCTTCAGTCTGCTATTGCTTCCCCGGAAGTCACATTTTAATTGTTCTTAAGGTAAACATCCCTCTAACCAAAGTCCATCAGGTACTGAACTATGACATGTATAATTCATAGTTAGCATCAGCATAATGGAAGGATGTTTATTCGGTCACAGATGCTGGCGAAATGTTAGGAAACAAACTTCCAGAACACAGCCACACAGCCCGGAAGACCCACCCCAGCCATTGTATTCCGGCCATGAAAGCCTTCGACAATACGTTTATTTAATCGCTTATTAGAATGTTTTTCATGTTAAAACATGTAAGAATTATTGAGATAATATCTAATATCTTTACTGTTAAAACACAAAGGTAATTATTAAGATAATAGTTAAAATGTATTACATATATAAAAAACAGGAAAACCACAGAAGGGTCTCTGAGCAACTCAAAAGATTACTAAAGACATAAAGGTTGTAGAAAAGCTGAACAAATGTCTTATCTTCACAGTAGAAGATTTTGGATTGATTCCTATTTGTGGGAAGTTGGTAGAATAACTGACTCAGACAGAGATGTTGAGAGAGAAAGTTGTAGGACTAAATGCCAAATTATAAAATAACAAGTCACCAGGCCCCAATGGCATTCAAAACAATTATTAAAAAAAAACATAAATGTAAAGTTGCTAATCTTTAACAAATATACATCGTTACACTTCTCTTTTTCAAAGGACTGGAAAGTAAACAATTTAATGCAAATCTTTAAAAAGACCAGTTAGCTCCATATTCCAGGTAAATTGATGGAAAAATGAGAAAGGGATCTCTTTGTTGGCTGACCTAGAACTGGTAACTATTGAACAAGTTATGGTGGTGGATTTTAGGAATCTTACAAAGCCTCTTTTGTAATGGGACAAAATTACAAAATTTGTAATGGGACACGGTGGCACAGCAGCTTAATGATGCTGAAAGTTGCCGGCCAGAAATGGTCGACACTTCAGCGGTTCGAGCCCAGCCTTCATGTAGCAGAGAGAGCTTCTGCTTCCTCCCCAGCTCCTGTCAACCCAACAGATCGAAAAAACCTACATGAGTAGATAAATGGGTATTCTCAGTCCGGTGGGAGGAAAAATGCTGGCGGCACCTTGCAAAAGGAGTCGGGAGCAGTTGCTGGTAGCGTGGAACCTGCGCACGCCCAAAAAAGGCGTGAAGCAACGGAAACCCCGCCTCCTGCACTCGCCAGCTGGGCTCTGCTCTAGGAAGGAGGCACTGGCAAAACCACTTCTGAAAACACATTGCCTTGAAAACTGCAAGGACTCATCCAAGCAGTCACCGTAGAGTTGGTAACGACTGAGTGCGGCGGAAAAAAGCGCCTCTTTTCTTAGGATTCATACAAAAATGGTCTTTGGGTATCCATAATCCCCAGACTAATGTTCAAACACTCCAGAGGAATGAACGGTAAACAATTCACATTTGCAGGACTTTGTGGGTTATATTGGAGAATATAAGAATGTGTTTATTTTTGTTTCTCTACTAGAGTACTAGAACTGGATCAGTCAACAAACCCAGTAGAACTGATTGGTAGTAGATTCAGGGGAATTAAAAGAAAATATTTACAGTTTGCACAACATATAACTTACCAAATTCACATTTGCAAGATCCAGTGATGGCTACTATCTTAGTTGGCATTAAACAGAGATGATGCATTCATGAGGGACAGCCATATCTCTCTTTGGTAGTAATGGTAGCTAAATGGAATCTCCATGTTCAAGGTGGAAATAGTTACAAGTTGTTGGGAGTGGGGATAAGGAATAATTGCTTTTATGCTCTTGCATGGACTTTTTGAAATAATCTGGCAGATCTATAAAGCTGGATGCTCGACTAGATAGTTTGGATTCAGCAAAGGCTGCTGTTATATGCTACTTTTACTTAAATCATTTAATATTTTGTAGTGACAAGGGTTAGGATTTCCAGAATAGTAGGCTTGCTTTTTAATACATGCCTTCAAAAGAGCAGTTTCCTCATTTTATGATTTAATTATCTTCATATGCTCAAGTTAATTGTCCGTATGTTATCCATTGGTTATCTCCACAAACTTGGATTTTGGCGCAAGAAAGGAAATTGCACAAACATTGACTGAAATTCCTGTTTTCCTGAAAGTGCTATTTTAAGCTGTATTTTATACATGCTTACTTGGAAGTAAGCACCATTGAACACAGTGGGATTTACGGCTGAGTAGGCACAGAATGATAGAATATATGCTTTGGGAAGGACCTAAGTGATCCAATCCCCTGTTCAAAATAGGAATCCACCAACCCTTTCTCAACAGGTAGCCATCCAGCCCCCATCTGAAAACTTCCAGCAAGGGACAGTCCACTACTTCTAGGAAACCTGTTCCAGAGCTTAACAGAATTTACAGTCAGGTCTTTGTAATCTGACTTTTCTTACTTTTAATGGCACTGCAGGTTCCTACTTGATGCTTCTCTCCAGGGCAGGGCAGTACTATTTACAAGCCCCTTGTGTGTGGTGGTTCAACCAGTTGCAAATCTACCAGACTGCAGTACTATGGAGCCTATGGGGTCTGTGGAGGAACAGACTGATTTCAGCAATGTCAAGCATTGCAATGCAAACCCTGCCCCTTTTCTGTGTGTGTCATGATGTTGCATGCATAAAAAAAGCAACAGTTTCCTGTAGACATTAGTGTACCTAACCTACTTTTAGCCGTCTTATCCACCAGGTAATTTGTTTATTTATTTAGAAGTGTTTTTATGCCACCACACTCAAAGTGGATCTAAGCAACGTGATATCATGAGAGGCTCTGTCAAACACCTTACTGAGATCAAGGTACATTACAATCACAGTGTTGCCTTATGGTTTTCCAAACTAGTCATTCTGTTATAAAATAAGTTTATTCTGAAATGACTTGCTCTGATAATGGTAATATTCTTTACTAAATGCTGCATACTTTCTTTGAAGACATTAGGAAGGACTGGCTCCCTCTTCTGAAAGAAGACAAATGCAAAGAAGATGTTAAACAGTTCTACTTTCCCATAGCTTCTCATTATTACTTCCCCACCTTCCTGTCTCAATAGATCAACAAACTCCTTAATCAAGTAGGTTATTTTGGACTTTATTTTGGACAACCTCTTATTATATTATGGTTTCCTACCAGACTCATAATATTCTGGGCTTTAGCCTTCCTAATTCTACCCCTGCAGGCTTGAGTTACTAGCTTGTAATTGTCCTTAGCTATCAACCTCTGCTTCCATTTCCTATATATCACCTTTTTACTTCTCAATTTGTCAATGAGCTTGCTGTTTATCAATAGGCCTCTTATCGTTTTCCCTATTTTTCTTTTCAGTCTTTCATCCCTCTTTGACCTGTTTATTTTTTAAAATTTCAAGCCAGAGTATGCTACCTACCTTTTGTCCCATTTTGCTAAAATCTGACTTCTGGAAGTCCAGTCTATGTGACTGACTTCTCTCAGCTTTTTCTATCCTGGTTATTTTGAACTCCAGCATAACATGATCTGTTTTCCCTAAGATGCTTCACACCTTGAATCCATCCATCAGTTCTGCTTTATTTGTCAGTGTTAAGCCCAGGATAGCTGACCCCTTGAATCTACTTCCATCATTTGAAAAATGAAATTGTCAGCAAAAGAGATTAGAAATCAGTGGGATTCTTAGGTATGTTATCCTCTGCCAGAGTAGGTAATCTGTAGTGAAATTCCATAATGGTATCACTTTTGCTTCTTACTCCTTTAAATCTCACCCAAATGCTTCCAACAGGGCTTCCATATTCAAAACATGAAGGCCTTCAAAGGCACTTTACTACCCTTTTTGTTGGATCTGTTTTTTTTTCGGAATAAGTAATATCCTTCAACTTTGACATTGCAGTCATGGCTCTCATCTGCTGCCAGATTTCCATGATACACATTAGGACACTTATGCTTTTCTGGTTAGGATTTCTAGTTCTAGAAGATCAAGTTGTTTCCTTCACTGAACTGATCAGGATGGCATTAAGGTGTGCATGGCATCTCCTTAAACCAATAATTGAGGGATGACCACTGCCCAACTGTGGCTGCTCAAATGTAGAGATTGAATGGTTTCATCAAGAACACTCATGATTAATGCTAAACATGAAGTCAGAAAAAAGAAAGGGAAATCTACTGAGTGTTCTGTGAACAAGCTATTAAGCAGAACTTTGATGGGAGCACGATAGAGACGTGTACAATTATGAACAATGTGAAGAGGATGAATAGAAACAAATTATTCTGCGGCTCTTAAAATAGCAGAACAGAGCTTCAAGCTGCTCAGATTTGGTACTAATTGGGGGACTACATTTCATTTTACTGTATCTGACTGCATGTCTCTCTCTGTTTATACTGTGAACAGGTCCAAAAGGACAGGGTTTCTGGTTGCACTGAAAACTGTTTTTTAAGGTGCAGCTTCCCAGCAAGGGGGGGAAAAAAGGCTACATTTACCAAGATAGTTTCTTCCACATTGAAAATGAATGCACTCATTCTTCTTTCAAACTGAACCTGGTCATATTTTGTTGGCTGTGTGTCTGTCTTTCTCTCTGTCTTAAAAAAAATGATGGAGGAGGAGGGAGAGGAGGAAGAGTACAAGATAATTAAGGATACAAAATCTGAGCGTTCTGCTCTCCAAAGACTTTCAAGCTACTAGCCTTTGCCCTTTGCCAATTAAAAATCTGTAAAACCAAAATGGGTCAGAAAAAGGCACACTAATGAGGGTTGCATGCAAACTGTGGTCATAAAATTTTAAAGGAGAGCTAGCATGGAGGAATTTGCCTTTTAAAACCTTGCAGTGGGGAAATGTACATAGCAAAGAATGAAAGCAATGTGATGCATAGGAAGTACGCAGAAGATCAATAGAACTTTTGTATGTGATGAGATATTCTGAATGTAACAAGTTACTTTATTGTTTTAAAAAGCAGTGTAAATATTAATCTTACTATTGTAGACATGACTTTTTAGCCATCTGAGTTTATGCCCCACACTGAAGACAAACAGTTTAACAAAATGGATTTGTAGCAGGTTTCTTATAAACGAAAAGGTTACATGAAATTCATAGATAAGATGTTATGGATTTGACAATTTTGTGAACGACAAATCAATTATGAATGGTGGGCCTGCTTATGAACTCCCCAAAGACATTTAGCTGGCTCCTGTTTGAGACAAAGCAATTGCTTAAATGGACCATCTTGTTTAGACCAAGCAAGTTAATTATCAAATTATCATGAAAGATAACTATTACCTTATCATAACAGTTGCAAGACAGTCTTCACTGTATTAGGATTGACTGACTTCTTCAAAGACCACTTTTCTGCAATTTCGCACCCTTCTCCCTCCTGATCAGGCTGTTTTCTGTTTAACTTGTGAGAAGTAAAGGCTTAGGCTGAGACTGGTTATAATAATAGAACGCTGCAAGTCTGATTGAGTTGTACTTCCTCCTCCTTCTTATAGTTCAGTGAATTAGGGAGGTATCTGTCTAAGCTGCTTCCAAATGTTATGTGGAAGTTCCAGACTTAAACAAGGTTTTACTCCTTGTCACCATGGCAACAGAGCTTGCATATCTCTGTCAATGTCATCTTACTCTCTACAACCTCTGACACTTAATTTTCTTGTACTTTTTCTGGATTGGGTAAGAATTATTGTGAACAGAGAGACTAAGTAGTATTCTTATTACTAATTAAACCTTATTACTAATTAAACCTTATTTTCCCACCAGAGATGCAAATCAACTTGTGAAAAATTCTGTCCCATTCCATGGTACCTAGGTAAGTGTCAGCCTTACCAGGTAGAACAGACAGGAAACGCAACCAAATAAACTAATTCTATTTTATTGTAAAGCTACATTAACAAAATCTTGCAAGTCTGAAAGTACATTCCTCCCCCTGCCTCCTTTACAGCCCGAGAACTTAGGGAGGGTCCCTTCTGAGCCTCTTGCTCTGCTCACTATGCAGCTGTGGGCTATGCTGTCTCTTCTCTGACCATTCCCTAAACAGCATCCCTTCCCCATCTTTCAAGGTCTTTCCCACATACCATTACATCAAGCCTGACAAGGATCAGTTTCCTGATATCTCTGCTATTAATTACGTGTGATGGGGTTTTGGTTAATATTTTGGATTTCAGTGACTTGATTTCTTTCATCCATACTCATTTCATTGAATGCAAATTGAGAAATGAGATTACCTGTTAAGACTAATGGTTGAAACTATTGGTTCTTTGTAAGGGCTGTTGAATATTTGTTTATTAAAACTTGCCTAAATATGTTAGCAAATTTGCCATGTTGTTGTTTTTGCACAGTCACAGTGATATGTAGAGTAATGTGATATGTAGAGTGTAGAGTATGTAGAGTACAGTGATATGTAGAAGTAATGATTAATAGCAGATAACTGCTTGATACTTATGGTATGATGTAACTGATTCTGTATATAAGCTGTTAAAATGCTCTACATAGCATTTCCGGATTATCAGAAATGTAATTAAGTGTAGTCTTAAAATTAAAGACCGCATTTTTTAATGAGCCAAGTTGTATGTTGGATTAGGTTTAGAGAGCTCTAGCTCTGTTGTTAAAATTTCTTTCTTTTTTATAGTTGTTTTATTGAACAAGAAGATAATGAAGACAAAAACTAAAAATGTGCAGAATTTTAAAATGAATACTGTATAAAGAATGAAAACAAAAGCATCAAGAAGAAAATCAAGAAACTTAGGGATACACACACATAACAAGCATAGAAAGAGATGTGTATATGTGATGTTATTGAGAAATATAAATATTTTAAACATTAATAATTCTGCTCAGCATAACATTTGTACAGAGGAAGGTAATCAATCTATCAGGAAAAACTTTGTTCTGATACATAGTTGATTCAGTTTGCATCAGCAGGACTTGATGATACAGATTTAAGTGGAATTCCATGCCATAGAAACTTCCAATTAGATTTGTTGAATTCATATCCCAAATCTTTCTCCCAGAGTTGTTTAAGACTTTCAGGAGAACCTGTCATGCTTGATATAATAGATTTATAAAATATTGATGCAATTCCCTTGATTTTAAATGAAATAGAAGTTCATCATTTTTCAAGTGTTGTCAATGGTTGTAATGGATAATACCTAATAATCTTACAAAGAGATGATTGAATTTGTCTCATCTGAAACCAACTGGAACTTGCAAAATGTATTCAGCAGAAATAGTGTTTTCATCAATAAATAATATCTAATCCAGTAAATTCTTCTATTTCTCTGTTCCTTGTATTGGACAAATTTATCTTCATGCAAAAAAAAGAATGCTCAAGGAACAAGAGAAAAAGAGAGGTCAATAGCCAAGGATTGTTTCTATCTTTCCCAAACTTCTATACAGTAGGTATAAATTTATGAAATTAATTATTTCATATTAGGAGAAAATGGCCTTGCCCTAGCTGATGAGTAGTTCAATTTTAACCCAATTAAGGTCCAGTCATAATTATTTGACAGGTTCCTTTTCTCTCCTTGGGCATGGACCTTAACCCAATTAAGGTCCAGTCATAATTATTTGACAGGTTCCTTTTCTTTCCTTGGGCATGGAACAGACTTGGTGACCTTGGGCCAGTCATCATTATTTCCCAATCATACTTGACAAGATTGTTCTGGTAAGAAGGTTGTTATCATTCAGGATGAAACTATGGGAAGAAGAAAACATATAAGCACCTTGAACTCCTTGGAGGAAGGACATGCCATAAGCCTTGGCAGAATATATGAATGATGTGCTTGAAAGTATTCTATTGAGTCAGCTGAGTGAAAAGTATGCTCTCCAGCTTTGGTACCTCTTTTATATTAGCATCTCTTTTATTTATATCCATAGAAAGATATTTGGCCCAGGTAGCTATTAGCACAATCCTTAATTTCTGATTACTGCATCCATCTGCAGTGCAATTTTTCTGGTTTCAATATATTTTGCTTCCATTCCTATTAAAGGTTGAGTAAGAGTAATTACCTTTCTTAAAGCAGTAATACCAAGTTGGTGAATGGTGTAATTTTTTTTTGAATTGTGCAAAACTTTTTTTTTTTTAAGAGAAGCACTCGGGATCAGGTTTCTAGTATTTTATGGCTTCTGCTTTGAAACCTTTCCCCCACATGTGTGAATTCTGGTTGTGATAACACAGTGCTGAGGGAAGGGCACTATAATCTGTGCCTGCTGTGAGTCATTCTCTTCTTTATGATCACTTCACACATTCCAGAGTTGAGCGCTGGCACTGAAAAGAGTTCCATAACTTAGCTCTGATGTTCCCTAAATTAAGAAGTAGAAAGTTCCCAGAATATAGAACGCTTTCAAATCTCTGTATTCTGGAAAGCCTGTGATTGTGATTCCTGCAATTTTCCCAAGGGAAAAATATTTTTTTCAGATACGATCAGAACAGATGGTGGGCTGAGGGGAACTACTTTAGGCTGGACACTGTTATCAAGATTTTGCTAGCTTACAGCCTGATTTCCCCAAAATATTTAGTCAGAGAAGCAAGGCCCACTACATCCAAAAGTATGTAATTCCTGTTAAGCATGTTTAGAATTACAACAGTTACAGCAGGGTGACACATTTTTCAGACTGAAAGCTGCCCTTTCACCTTTGGAAAAAGCTGGGAGACTATTCTCAAGGACTGAAGTGGCAGCAGTTCGTGCATTTCTGGTTTCAGATATATTCCCTGTAGGAGCAGCCTTCCTTTTCCCATGACCATCATCAAGTTGGTGGAGAAAGAGCATTCAATGCATAAAGAGAAATCTTTGGCACAAGAAGGAATGTCTTCTTCTCTATTTGAGTCCTTGCTCCAGAAATTATTGCAAAATGCAAATTGAAGCTCAGGAGAGCTTTTTCAGTAGTGGAACAAACATTTGGCAATACCTGACTGGCCTTGTTTGGCTTAGAAGCTAAGTAGGATTGGTCCTAAGTAAGAGTTAAGATTTGGATGGGAGACTGCTAGAGAATACCAGGGCTACAGGCTAGGCTGGGAAATAAAAAAAACATCCCTTAGGAAGACAGCAACTAATCATTTCTGTATTGTTGCCAAGAAAATTACAGGAACATGTCCATGAGGTCATTGGTGGTTGAGCACAACTCAACTCTACTTTTTACAATGGAGAAATAGTCTCCTAGTGCCAATATTTTGATATTTTGGACATCAGTCAATGATATGGCACCTCCAGCATGCTTTTGACTAAATTCCTGTCAACTCTTGACTGACTTTGTGAAGTTTACATTGATGAGAAATATTGGTGTTGTATTTTTATATCTTATTTGTTAATTTATTTAATACACTTATATGGCCACTCATCTTACATACCATAAATATGGGCGGCTCACGGCAACAAGAATAAAAGCATGTAAGAAACCATTTAAAAAACCAACTTCCAAAAAATAGCCCCTCATTACTGTGTGATGGGCTTTATTAAAGGTGTTTGAATGCACTGACTTAAATAACAGAATGGATTCTTAACCTCCACCAGAGAGGATTTGTGCATGATAGGTAGAACTTAATGGAAATGTGTTTTTCTGCATTCACGTTGCTTATTCAATAAACCTATTTTAAAGATAATTGGGTGCAAGTGTTGAAGAAGAGGTAGCTAGAAGGGTTGGCTGTACTGATCTAACATAGCATCCAGAAATGATCAAGGTCTGCAGGAAGGTGTTCCTGCTGTCCTCAGAGAGGCACTGTGCTTTCCTGAACACACTATTTTGAGAGCCATTGCCTTTCTCCAGAGCAATTGCAATATGTTATCCCTCTGCCCATTATGTGGCTGTAGAGAAACCAGCTGGCCAAAGACTCCAGGAGAGGATTAGATTGCTTTCCAATATTTCAGTGAATTAGAGCTTAAAGCAGAATGGATGAGTAGGAAAGTGGATAGCTTGGTGTATATGTGTGGAGAGGTTGGCACAGGAAAGACATGTTATATTTAAGTTGGCAGCAGGAATGGCAAGTTATATAAAGATTCTGCAACTACAAAGTCCTTGATGTCTATGCATTTATTCAAGGAAAACAAACATCCATAGCATGCTTTAAGTTTAAAACGGTGGGCAGAGCAATAACATTGGGGATGGGGAAAATCTATGCTAAATTTTCTTTCTTTCTGCTTTTCCCTCCACTTTTCCAATGCCAGTTTTTCCACTCCCTTACCTGCCTCCTCCCCCAATTAATGCTTTAAGGAGGCTTTAAATTTACCAGATCAAAAGCATTCCTAATTTCCAAGGAATGTTTTTGATTTGGTGGATCTAAAGCCATCTTAGATCCACTCACACCTTACCATTTTTCAGTCCCTCATCTAGCCACAGAGATGGTCTTCCCATCTAAAGTTCTGGGCTTCTGAAGGGACAAGAAACAGAACTTTTCAAGACCCAAAAACCAAACCAGCTGTAGTAACCCAGTCCCAATATAACTAAAGTATCAGGGTAGGCTTCAGAACCTGATGCATTTAGCGCATCAACTGAAGCTGAACAAAAGCATCCCAAACCTCAGCCATTATTTGAACAAAGTCAGATTTAGGAATGTTCACATGCAAAGTTTCACCCCTACTGGATACAAGAGGAGTACTATCCCATCATGCTACAGATCCCTGGACAACTTTTCCAATTTTTCTATATTTTAAAGAGAATGGCTCAATCAACTTGTATGATGTAAATGGGGATCACTATAAATGTTTACAGCAATGTGGCCCTGTCTCCTGTTGCAACATGCAGTTCAAAGGTGGGGATAGTCCCTTGGCCAAAATTACACAATCCAGGTTTATAGTCAACACTCCATTACATCCAGGAACTCCCAAAGTTTAATTATCATCAGATTGTCAAGCACATCAAGCCTTTACCCAGAAACGTAATGTCTGAAATTAAGCAGAAATTATCCAACATCCTTCAGGCTGAATGAAAATAATCCCTCCTCAAAGGAGCCATTCACCACTTGTCTTCCAGAATTGCTGAATTCCAAAGTAGCATAAATGACACAAAGTATATTTCTTCATTTGAGGCTCCAGGTTCCCTCCAGGACAAAGAGAGCAACCTCCAGATTTTGATTATTGAGAATATTGTCTGCAGGTCTGTCCCTGAAAGCTGGAAACTTCAATTAATACAAAACACACATGCTAGATTACTAACTGAGATTGATTATTAGGACCACCTCAGGGATGTTCTAACTCTTTTCTTTAAAGCATTATACAGCTTAAGACCTGCCTACATTTGCTTTTAAATCACCCCAGCCATGAGCTGGAATCTTTGGAGATACTCAGGGTTAAGTGCGTGTGGACTGGGAAGAAATTCTTATTTTACCTTGCAAGGCTTTGCCTGTTAAATTTTCTTTCCAAGGAGGCTTGCTTAAGCTCTACCTGGAAGCATTTTTTTTCCTTCTCTATTCTCTTACAGACTATTTGATTACAAGGGATTCTTGCTTCTACTAAATAAGGTAAAATAAGTTGCTAACTTGTAGAGGATCCTCAAGGAAAATACAGCCCAGAGGCCTCCCAAGGGGCAGGCTGCATGGATTGATGGACCACACAAGTTGATATTAAAACTCCTAAAATTTTATTTTTACTGTGGCCTGACATAGGATATCCTAAACTGGTCTTCTATGCTAAGACATTTCCATGGTGCAGTCTAAGAATCTTCAGATGTGACATAAAATAAATGAGTCTATTCAATTAAAAAGGCATGCTGGTAAAACAATTTAATGGATACAAATTTCCAAATGTCCAAAATCTTCTTAATGTATGGTATTGTTCTAAATTCAACACCAAAAGCAAATGGGTGAGATTGCAGATATATTGTTGAAACACACACCAATATTAGTCAACAACAGCCAGTTGTCTTTACATAATAAAGTCATAATGATAAAGAACAATACCGCCTTGAGCTCCTTTATGAAAAATGGGATGTAAATTCAAAGAAGGAATCAGGCTTTTTTTTGTTTAATTCTGCAGGCATTTATGTTAAGGTTTACATAGGCTCATATCAAAGGGAAATTCCTGTATAGTAAATGGGGCAACTTGTTTAAAAACTGTATGAAAACAAACATAAGGGAAATTCCGTAGTGTACCTGAGCAAGCCATGTTGGCTTGAAATATGTCTAGCTTTTTGATTCATGCTTTGTGAATAGAAAAACAGAACAAATCACAGGTAATCCCCAGTTTAAGAACACGTTCTGTTTCCAAGATCTGTCCTTAAGTTGAATTTGTATGTAAGCCGGAACAGTATTATTGCATAATACCGTATAAGTAGTATGCGTAATTAACTTGAACCATTGTGTATTTAACTGAAATTTTGCTACAATAGGCTCCATTCTTAACTATGGGTCATCCGTAAACTGGGCATTCTTAACTCAGGGACTACCTGTATTTAAATTAAAATACATTATAAATACACATACACAAGGTAAAGTTTCTCTTGAGTTGAACTTGATCCCTGGTAATTACATGTTTTCTTTGGCTGCCTGGGGTTTCCTGGTGGTTTCCCATCCAGGCATTAATCAGGTCCATCCCTCTTACTTTTTGAGCTCAACTAAAATTGACTCAGTGCTCCATGGGTAAGGCTCTGGACACCATGAAAACAAATGCATGAGTGATGTAATTTGCACTGAAGCCACTTATTCTATCAGCATGATAGTCATTAGTGTCTGTGTGGTTTAAGTATGTCATCTAAAACAACAGCAGCAACAACCATAGTGTTTTGCCAGACAGCCAGCTATTTTGTCTAAGAATGGGTGCAAAAAACTTACTTCTATGCCAACTGGAGATGCTATGAATAGAAATACTATTTACACATGTACATAAAATTGACAGAATAATTGTGCAGTTTGTTAGCTTTGCAACATCCCTGTGAATTAACTTTATGTCTTTCTCATTTTAAAGCGATGAAGGTGAGAATGAGATAGTCATTTGACTGACAGTGCTTCCTGAGAAGTTGGCTGAATGTTTGGTCCCTCTCTTGGGTCCAGTTATATCGGTATAGGCTTTTTGTGGAATTTGGATTATTTTATTCTCAAGGTACACTTGTATACTGCAAGAGTGAAGTGTGGTGTGCTAACATGTATACAGTCTTGTGCTACTTTTGCTGTTTGCTAGACTATATCCAATCACTTTTAACAAAGGAATATTTATATGGTTATTACATGTGACTGGATATAATCTAGAACACAGCAAAAATATAAAATTAAATATAATATTACTATTATTATGCTAATAAATGTAGTACTTACTAAGTACAAAAATTAGTATTTAGTAAAAATGCGTGGTACTGGGCAAACTGATTTCCTGTAGCCACAGGGGCACCTAATGAAACAAAAAGCTTAGATCACTGATGTTTTTAGGGTTTTATAGAGCTTTAACATATTTAGGCTGCAATCCTATACATAATTACTGGGAATAACTTCACTTTACTTCAGTTATGTATGGGATTACAGTTAACCATAGTAGCTCCTAGGCAGAAAGACAGAAGAGCAGCATTTTTTTATAGGGAAAAATAGTGTTGTGAATGTTATCAAGTAAATTTCTGCTCAGTAAATAACATTCCCTTCACAAATTCCCAGTGAACAAGCCATATGACAAAGTGCTATTTTAGTAAAAGTTATGCTCTGTTGATAAATTCAAAGGTTGATACGTAAATCCAGCAACTGCTCTCTTAATATCAGTAGGGTTAATTCCATATTTATACACATGAACACACACACAGAACCCAAATTGTCCATTTTTAATAATTTGCTAGAACATGGGTACGACTTTAGTAATACTGGAGGGAATAGGCTACTCTGACATTCATGAAGTTTCAAGAAGTAATTGAACTACAGTGAGCAACACTCTTAATACATCCAGTCACCAAGCTTTCCATTTCCAGCCCCACATTTCACAACAGTGCTGACAGGCAAAAAATGGAGCTTTTACCCTGCTAGTTCTGACCTTCAAGTAGAGCAAACATAGAGAATGAAAGTCAAGAGAGATGTTCTACTCACTTTGTCCTTCAAATTTCCTGATGATTGTATCCAAATAGGTGTTCTGAGGGGCCACATGCCCCCTCCTGACAGGCATTTTTAAATTTTTGTTCACATCCAACGGGCAAGAGAAGTTCCGCTCTGCTCAGTAAGATGTTCTGGTTTCTGGTTTGAGTGGAAGGGAGGAAGAAGCTTGAGCTGTGCTCTGAGAAACCAAGGGGCAGTTAGTTAACAGGCCCTTGCTTCTTGTACTCTCCTGCTTGGTAGCTGTGAAGAGAGCAGAGACTCCCCCCTCATACCCATATCCCTCCCCTAGTTTTCTTTAGTCCCTATCCAATACAATTTCACCAGGGCAGGAGGGGGAGAGTTGAAAGAAACACCAGAGGAAAAGGAGTGGGAGTTTCCTTTTTTTTTTTTTTTAATGATGATGCTTAGTCATCAGTGTCCCATTCCATATGTGGCTCTCTCAAAGACTTGTCAGCAGCAACAGCTGTTAATCTGACAATAGCCAGCAGCCACCTCCCTTCTCTCTTCTTGGGATCCTAAATAGACGTGGAACCGAAAAAACTCACAGGGAAGAGCTGTCTCTCTGATCTATAATTCAGCGCGGAAGAAGCTGAAGAAAAGATTGGGGCTTGGAAGGAGGGGTGCACGCCTTTGGGAGGGGTCTCCTTGTCGCTCCCCCTTTCTCTTTCTTTAACGCTCAGACGGCAAGAATACGTTTGGAGAGTGATGAAAGCAGGAGCTGTTCTCGGGCTGTGGTGCTGAAGAGTCTGTCCTGGAGAGAATACCACCTGGGTTGCTGGCTGCTAATCCGGGGGCGGAAGGAGAAAAAGCATGAGTGGGAGGAGGGGGCAGTGAAAAGAGAGGGAAAGCAAGAGAGCAAATTTGCAAGGTTTTGCAGAGATTGGTTTGCTCCAGACTACACTTACCACCCTGCTTCTTGGCATTGTGCAATATAGCCACTTGTTTGGGACCAGGAAAAAAGATGGAATAAACAAAGGATTCCAGCCACCAACCACTCCAGAGATAGAAAGCTAATCTGCACTCTTTCACAGTTACCTCACCACCTCATAGACTAGATGAACAAATTAAGTGGAAGACAACTATTGTAATAATGCTGCCATAGGATTTAGGGCTTATACTAATATTTTGCTTGACATATTTTTTGGAAAAACACAGTAACAGGAACCAGATTTTCATGCAGTTGATCATAAGGATCATAAAACAGCTTTTTAAAAAGGATATCATTAAAATATTTCCTATGAATCCTGATTATAATAATTGCAGATCATGACTGACACCCTTTCCTTTAAAACTGAATGTTGGTAATAGGCTTAACAGTGGCAGAGATTTTTCAGCTATAAAAAGTATATTACACTGCAAATTAAAAGAAAAATAATTTATATCTTCAGGGGTATGCAGCATGATGTCCTCCAGAAGTTTTGGACTACAACCTCACAATCCCTTGTTGTTCACATGCTGGCTGAGGCTGATGGGTCCAAAACCTTTGAAGGGCACCAACTTGTCTATTCTACCTCAAGCCCAAATTGCTACAGTTATTTATGGGCCATAATCTTCAGGCAAATCTAAATTACTTCAGCACATTGTAGATCTACTCTTAAAAAAGATTTGGAAGCATCAGCTAAGGCAAAATGTCAGGTTATTGGCTGGAGCTATGCAATGTAACAGTAGTCCAATAAAGATACATGTCATCTTGCTGCCTGTTTGACTCTAGCCTTGAGTTTTAGAGGTAACACCTTTTGTGCCTCTAAAAAGTTGAGACAACCTCATGGACCATCTTCTTGCCGCATATGAGAAAAAAAAAACACATAGCATTGAGTGGGCTATCAAATTATTTTCCTGGGTTGTGGGTTGCCTGGGGCAGTCTTGTTAAATGCTTGGAAGCATACTTCAGAATCTGTTGTAGATCCCCATTTGTCAAATATTGAAATATTGAACTTTCCATTGCATCAGATCTGGGATTGACAGAGCTTACTAATATCTTTCCATGTAACTCATCCATCTGATTACAGGCATCTCTCTGACCTCCTGCAACGGCCTTATACCAGGTCACTGCAGAAACGTATTTCTTGGGCTTTTCTTTCAAAGTGACCTTTAAGAAGGAGAAAGTTTAGCTGCAGTTCCTTTCCTCCCAGCCTCACCAAAGTCTAGAAGAATGGCTATTTTATGTCTATGCTTATTTTGTTCTCTGTGGTTTTTCAGACATTAAGTTGGCCTTCTCTTCTCTTCTCTTCTCTTCTCTTCTCTTCTCTTCTCTTCTCTTCTCTTCTCTTCTCTTCTCTTCTCTTCTCTTCTCGTCAATTTTTGACTCCTGGTGACTGCTTGGACTAGTCCCTGCAATTTTCTTGGCAAGGTTTTTTGGAAGTGGTTTGCCATTGCCTTCTTCCTAGAG
Organism: Liasis olivaceus; assembly: GCA_030867105.1. NCBI lineage: Eukaryota > Metazoa > Chordata > Lepidosauria > Squamata > Pythonidae > Liasis > Liasis olivaceus. The sequence continues at coordinate 68,459,130 of CM061351.1, forward strand.
CTAAGAGAGAGTGACTGGCCCAAGGTCACCCAGCTGGCTTTGTGCCTAAGGCAGGACTAGAACTCACAGTCTCCTGGTTTCTAGCCTGATGCCTTAACCATTACACCAAACTAGCTGTCAATTGATCTACTGCTATCTTTGTAATACAGTTAATTAAAGATTCTTCCAACTAATATTTCAGGGCATTTCACAAATACACAAAAAAGGGAAGGGGAGGAAATTCTTCAGATAAACTGCTTTATAGTTAGCTTCATAATGATGTTACCGTAAGACATTTGGATAATATCAAACTTAGCTGTTCAACAGTTATTTCCTATCCTACACCAAAGAAAGAGGATTTATGCCATTTGAAGCTGGGATTATATTTTGGATCAAGCAGATTATCTGAAAACTATTTTCTATTACAAAAGATGGCTGAACAACAATTCATTGCTGCTTCTTTATCACAGCAGCCTCAATAGCTGTTCTAGATGCAGACTCTGATTGTCTTCACACACACACACAAAATCCTAAAATGTTTAACACAGAATATTATTTCCTTTCTTGATAGTAGAAGGGACATCTTATACTGTAACTATCTGTGATTAGGTGATACCTTATTGGAATCAGCTAAAATGGTTTGCAATTTTTCAGGTTTTCCTATATTCTTAATCAAGCATGATGTTGCAAAAAACAGTGGGGGGGGGGTGGTAGCCAATCCCCTCCTCAATTAAATCACATGTTTCAGCCAAGACATCTTTGGTTCAAAGTCAGTCTGGATAGAATTTATAGTCTGGATGTATTTATTAGTGAAGAGTATCATAAATGTCAATTTATATTTAGCACTCAGGGGGAAGACCATAGCTGCTAGTTCAGGATGTAAAAATATTAAACCTACCAGTTTGCACTCTTGACTTTTCCTAGAGTTGAAGCTCATATTTATGTTCGCTTACTAGTACAAATTAGGAGAACTAAATCAGAAAAAAGATGCCAGTCACAAAAGAGTCATAGATAGCTGAGCTCTCAGTATGACAGCTTTGTCCCAAATTAATAAATTTAATAATCCTGTCTCTTTAAATAATGAAAGAACTGAAGAAAGGGTGAATCATCAGTACTGCGTGAGATGATAAATGACTTAGTAAATTAGAAATCTTGGGACAAGCTAGATTAACTAGCTAGTATTGTAGAATTATAATAATGTCCTACCCTTCATATTAGCTCACTCTATCAATTTTTTGTTTTAAGTTCAAAAGTCACCCTGTGTTTTAATGGACTGTCTTTTCTACACAGGAGAATATTTAATTTGATCCCAGAAAGTAATCTTCACCCAGAAACAGCCTGGCCATTTCAGAAAATAATAGGATTCTTGTGTTTCATCAAGTCCTAAACATTAAACTGCTTTTCTATGTAGAAGAACTATTTTTCTTCTGTTACTTGGTGATAAGATAGAAATATCTTATTAACTAAGAACTGGAAGTTCATACTATACAGAAAAATGTTCCAAATCTTTTTCTGAATGAGAAGTTTTGGAAGGACAACATCTATTAGGAGACAAACTCTGCTAAGTATGGTCCTGCCAGGAAATTCATGTCTTGCTGACAACTTTCTCCTTCAGAAATTAAAGGAAGGCACAAGGGAGCCCCTGTCTATAATTTGGTATTAATCAACAGGGGAAGACATAGTTTATGAAGTGGAACTGAACACATACTGTGATCATGTAATGCTGGAGTTCTTGATGTTAAGGGAAACTAAAACTGTTTTTATCCAAATATGTATATTTTGTTTCAGAAAAGCAGACCATAATAAATTCAGGACAATTATAAGGATTATATGGTAGGAAAAGCAAATGAGAAAAAATTCTCAAGGATGGATAGAAATTCCTAAAAGAGGAGATGCTAAAGGGCCAACCTGCAAACAATTTTAGGAAGAAAATATTTTGTTCATGCAGCTGCAGAAGAAGCTTAATGAAGATCAGAAAACAAAAGGGAGGTAAAAAAATGAGAGAACATCTCCCCATTTGCACCTAACATGCCTTGGCAGGATCTTTTTTTCTGTTCTCCATCCCCATGATATTGCCTTCATCTCATCCCCAGCCCATGGCTGAGACTAGCTTAAGTGGTCCTTAGCTGTACTGGTGTACAAGCAGCATTTCCCCCCTTTATTCCAAGGTTAACAAGGGCAGCCAACAAGTATGTACACAGGTGAGACTTTGTCTGCCTGGAGGGAAGTCAGAAAATTAGCAGTGTCTGGGAACAGAGGTCATAGAGGCAGGGGAAGGATTGGCAATGGGGACAAGAAATGTCATTCTAATGTAGTTTGCTGCCCACTCAAAAATGGATGGGTAACATTTCAGCAGTGGGGAAAGGCCAAGAGATAGCTTGGAATTATGGAGAAGTGTCAGAAAACTTAACGTAAAAAACTAAAGAGAGGGCAAACTGCTAGCGGTTTTACTGCTCATTGAAGACAGCACAGCACTTGTGAAAAAGGTTCAGTATTCTCCAACATGAGGATTTCCCCCCCCCCCCCCCCCATGATGCAGTTACGAAGAGCAAAAGGTAAAGAAAGAATTTAAGTAATGTAAGGCTGAGATTGAGAGAAATTGAGTTAGGAAATACTTATTTACTTTGATTGTAAATCTCTAGGACCAGATAAATTGTATCCTGAGCTATTGAAGGAACTTGCTTATAGTCTAAGTGAACCTTTATAAAACTGTTTTTGAAAAATCCTGGAGCTGAATGAAGTGCCAGATGTCTGGAGGACAGCAAAGTTTCTGTCTTCAAAAAGAGGAGAAAGCTTGATAAAATAAGCAGTTTAAGAGTGATAACTGAAAAGATTCTAGAGCAGATCATAAAGAGATTGATCTGTAAGAATCTTGAAGACAATCAAGTTAGCATGGTGGCTGGTGTGGGTCTTCTGGGCTGTGTGGCCGTGTTCTGGAAGTTTTGTTTCCTAACGTTTCGCCAGCATCTGTGACCGGCATCTTCAGAGGGCAGCAGTGGGGCACAGAGGGAATTGCTCCTGTCTGTGCTCCTGCCCTCTGAAGATGCCGGTCACAGATGCTGGCGAAACGTTAGGAAACAGAACTTCCAGAACATGGCCACACAGCCCGGAAGATCCACACCAGCCTTCTATTTTATGTTTATTTAATATTTCAGAGACTGTATGTACAAATAGTCCCCAGTTTCAGAATGAATTCCACTCCCAAGGTCTGTCCTTAAGTCAAATTTGTAGGTAAGCTGGAACAGTATTATTGTATAATATTGTATAAGATATGCTGGTCTATGACCGAAATAAAATTGATTGATTGATAATATTGTATAAGTAGTATTGTGTAATTAACTCTAACCATTGTGTATTTAACTCAAACCATTGTGTATTTAACTTGAATTTTGCTACAATAGGCTCCATTCTTAACTATGGGTCATCTGTAACCCTGGCGTTCTTAATCCAGGGACTACCTGTACAGTATTTATTTATTGCATTTACTGGTTGAGAAACAAACCAAAAACAAAGAGAAAAATAAATAATATACAAAATTAGAAAGAAAGTAGAAAGAAAAGAAAACTAAAAGAAAAAAAGAAATTAAAACATACAAGCATTTAAAGATACATATACATATACAAAAGATCTATATAAGCATTTCAATGAAAAGTAGTTATATTTCATTATAATAATCCATAGACAATTTACAGCAATAACTGATTCATTCATAAGTTGCTCATAATGTCAATTCTGCAGATCATTGAATAGTTGGGACCGTATATTTGTCTTTCCAGTGCTAAAGTCTTTTAGCTATAATTAGGGCATTGAGAATCCACTTTCTTCGCAAATTTCCGTATTATAGGAACATAGTTCAAAACAATATATGTATCTGAAAATATTAAATCTTGTCTCAAAGTTGAGTAAATACATGTAAAACTTCCTTCCAAAGTGGAACAATTATAGGACACTGTGCAAACATATGTTTAAATGAAACATTAATTTCATTTTAACAACATAACTACAATATTTACAGTACTCAGACCTTTTCTATATAAATGCAATGGAGTCCAGTAAGTCTAGAATATTATTTTTTCTTGAATAAGATGTAATCTATAATCAGCTGAAAACTTTGATATTGTTAACAATACTTCCCACTATCTAGGCAATATTTGAATTTCTATTTATTCCATTCAAATTTGCGTATCAAATGATTCAGCACCAACAAAATATTACAAAAATGGTTCACTTTCAACCTCATTATGCTGAAAGTGAAAATGGGTGATGAGACACTTACCTATATTATCGTGTATTATTTATTAGATTTCTACCCCACCACAATTTAATCAGATCTCAGCAGCTTACAAATGAGATAAAACAATACACTGAAAACAAGAGCAACAAAGTATAACCAAAAACGAACAAATATATAAACCCAAACAACATTGTGTTGCATCCCAAATGACCTCTGGAATTGCTCTGTCTTCCACTTCTTCCAGAAGGTAGTCACCAAAAAATGCCTCCAAGCATTGGCCCCTTGACTTCCCAGAAATGGGGAACAATCAGTTCAGGCCAATTCCGGTGAGAAGATATGGCCCTGTAGATAACCTAGAGCAAAGCCATAAAGGGTTTTATAGCTTAACCCCAGCACTCTAAATTGCACCCAGAAGCTAATAGGCAGCCAATGCAGGGCCACAATACAGCTATCACTGCCAGCAAGCATTTGGGCTGCTATGTTTTGTAACAGCTGAGGATTCCAGATGCTTTTTAAAACCAGCCTCATAGAGAATATATTGTATTAATCTAAATAGATGGTGATGGGGGCATGACTGATTGTAGTAAGCTCCTTTCATCCCAGATAAGATCACAACTGATGTACTAGATGAAGCTGGGCAAAAGCAGGTTCCACAGCTGCAAGTCCAGGAGGACCCCCAAGTTGCTAGAGCACTCGGTAGTTGGTCCCAAACACTGTCTCAACAACCTGCAACAAAAAGGGAAGGTTGGAGACTGGGTGGTAGTTATCTGACATTTCTGGATCCAGAGAGGACCCATTGAAGAGGGAACACACCATGGCCTCTTTCAAGGCTAATGGCATTGTCCCTTCCTGTACAGAAGCATTAGTAGCCACTCAGATCCAGGGAATTACCCCCTTCTGACTGCTCAAAGGAGCCAGGAGGGCAAGGATCCAGCACAAAGGTAGTCAATCTAGAGGGTGCTTCATCCACTTCTCCAAAGGACAAAGAGAATCCCAGATAATACACCCAGACAATGCCCCAGTCACTCCACAAGACTGCTCAAGCAGAGTCCAGGCTGGATCTTTATTTAGGGTTACCAGCTGCCAGGCAAAAGGAGGACATGTCCTCCTTTTTGTCTTCATGTCCGCCATCCAGCAGGTACAGCATTAAAATCAAATATTGTCTGGCTTTTGGAATGTCTTCTTGTTGGTTTTTTTGGATGGTTTTTGCAACAGTAGTCATTGAAACTTTCATGTACAGTGATCTTGTAAATAGTCTGCTTTTTTCTTTCCCTCATCCATCAACAGACTTGACAGCCTAGATTTAAGTTATTTAATTTATTTCCTGATTCCAGTAATTGGCTTCAATCCAGGCCCTTCAAATCAATGATCACTGTAGTCTGTAGGTCACATGAGTCATCAAAAGTTTCCAGTGTGAAATTTGAAAAGTGTGTCATTATCAATTCTATATTATCACTTGCATATGCTCTTGAAAATAGAAATTTGTTGGAAAAATACTGCGATTGAAAAACCAATCTTTCTGATGCTGGAAAAAGTAATTTCATATACACGTAGGCCTCAGGGTTTTGTCTGTTTCTTTGTTTGTTTGTTTTTGCAGTTTTTCGCTGTAGTTTTTGTCCTGGATGTCAAGAAAGTTAAACAGTTTGTGTGGCCTCCTTCTCCCCCCATTTATCCTCCTTTCTGACTGTCCCTGTCTTCCTGTGATGGTATGTGGGAAAGACCTTGGGAGAATGGGCCAAGAAACGCTGCTAAGGGAATAAAAGACAGCATAGCCCGCAGCTGGATAGTGGGCTGGGCAAGAGGCTCAGAAGAGACCCTCCCGAGTTTCTTTCAGACTTTCAGACTTGCAAGATTGATGTTGGCCTTGCGGGGTAAACCAGATAGGAATCACAACCTATGAGCTAATTTTATTTTATTGTAAAACTACATTGACAGAATCTTGCAAGTCTGAAAGTACAATCTTCCCGCACATCTCCTTTACAGCCTGAGGAAGTAGGGAGGGCCTCTTCTGAGCCTCTTGCCCAGCCCACTATCCAGCTGCGGGCTATGCTGTCTTTTATTCCCTTAGCAGTGTTTCTTGGCCCATTCTCCCAAGGTCTTTCCCATATACCATCACATCTCCTTCAGATGTGGGAAAGACCTTGGGAACCCTATCTTTACTGGTAAAGGGCTATGTTAATTCGTCACAGTGGACAGCTAGTAACTTCCTGGTCTGGCTGTTACTCAAAAGGAAACTGGTCACAGAAGTAAGTCTGCTGGACAACACCTGACAAAACACAGTGAGAGAGGGGAAGTAAGAATGCTTCCTCTCTCTTATTGTTAAGGAGTAGGCCTGATTCTGGGCATGTATGGCCAGATTCCCCTTTAGTCATTCTCCTCCTGGTCTCTAGGCTTTGCTTCTGCCGCTTTGGATCCTGCTGGACAACACCTGACAAAACACAGTGAGAGAGGGGAAGTAAGAATGCTTCCTCTTTCTTATTGTTAAGGAATAGGCCTGAATCTGGACAATGCTTGGCCAGATTCCCCTTTAGTCATTCTCCTCCTGGTCTCTAGGCTTTGCTTCTGCCGCTTTGGATCCTGGAGCTCCTCAGAAAACCAAGGAACCATCCAGAATCAGTTGACAGAGAGATGCTTGGGATGATTTTTATCTAGCAGTTAAGAAATGGGAGTGGAGTGACATGGATAAACTGTGTGTATAAACAAACAAAGGCTTGCTCTAGTTTGAGTTAATATCTATACCTCAGTTAATTATTAGAAAATCAGTATGATTTAAGGATGTGAATACATTTTTAATGATACACCAAGGATTTGTACTATATTGTTATACTGTATGAAGAACTATGGATTTATTAAGCATGAGGTACAGCAAAACAAAAACAAAAACCTCTTCAGTTTCTACTCATAAACTGGCTTGTTATCAGTATAATGGAAAGACCAATCAATGTTATTCCATGTGGTTAAGATTTTTAAATGTATGTAAACATTTGGCTGGGTGATTTTTTCCTGCATGTAGCAAATATGTCTGCTATTTTCTTGTGCGGTTGTTTATTGAATGATTACTTACATTTATATACAACTCTACTTCCAGAGACTCTGGAAAAAATGTATATAAGCTGGTTTTTATTTCTTTCCCCTCTAAATAAGGAGAAACAGAAGGGGAAGAGAAGGCAAAACAGCCTCCTATCCCAGATACTTTAATTTGGATTCCTGCATGCTGCACAGGTTAAATTCATGAGTCTCTTCCACTTCTGTGCTGATTGTATGAGAATTCTACCCTCCTCCAAAGTATATTCAAATACCTGTGGTGCATGAGTGGCTAGTTAGAAGGAAATAGGCCCAATAAATTGCCCAGTTTTACTCAAGATTTAAATGTTGCTGAATACATTCTGTAGCCCAAAATCTTATTTCATTTTTCTCCCATCAGACATCTTCTAGAGATGTATTGGACTCCATTTTAGCTGGGAGTAGATGATATGCAGTCAACAAATAAAGCAGGATTTTTATATGAGGATTGAATGAAAGGTAATGTCTCTGCCCCGATTATTTTTTAGTTTATATAGGGATATTTTAAGAAATTAAACAGGAAAATAATCCTTGAAATGAGCTCTTGTGTAACCTGTATTTACTTCTCCACAGAATCACTACCATTTACTACACACTTCTGCCATCTGAAAGAACTCCACATTTTGTCTCTTCAGCCAGGTCCCGGCAGTCCTTTTCACTCTTCATTGTCAAACAGATGCCAGCCACAAAGATATTCCCTCAATTCTGGGAAAAGGTGGAAGTTGCATGGTGCCAAGGCTGGAGTATGTCACAGATGGAGTAAGATGGTGAGATCCAATTTTGCAATTGCCTCTTAGGTGGCTTACGAGGTGTGAGGCCTCACATTGTCACATTGCGGCAGAATTTTCTTGTACTTCTGAACTCTGCTTAATTGTAGTTTCAAAGTTTTGAGTTTTGTAGTGTGGAGCTCTGAGTTAATAATAGTGCCAGTTTCAAGAAAATCCATGTGAACAACACCATCTGCACCCCAAAAGAGTGTAACCATGAGTTAAAGCCTAGGTTTTGATTTGGTGAAACTTTGTGATGAAATTCCATGGACTGAAGCTTTGTTTCTGGATCATAATGATGACTCCTTTGGCAGTCAAAAATTGAATCAAAGTGCATAGCTTAGAGCACACTGACAAGTACTTATTGCATGCTTCCATTTCACAATAATAGCAACACCAACTTCCCATTGGCTAAAATGAAAGAACAGATGCTAAAGAACACTTCAGAGCTTCTAGTGCATCAGTACTGCCATCTGTTGCTGCTTTACGACATTGGAGGCATTACTTTTCCTTTGACCCTTGTATATAGCAGTAGCTATGGTTTCAATTCATAAGCACGTGAATCTGCAAAATCAAAGTTCATGAATGAAAGAGAATGAAAGCTGACTGAGAAATATTGCTGATCCCATTGTTCTTCTTGTGTTCCTGACTGAAGACCAGAATCTATCCTGTTTGTCAGTATGTATATATGCATATACACCCCTTTCTATGCTCTCAATTCAATTACAATAGCTCATATGCAAATACAGCACTGCATGGGAGTGTCATGGGAGTTCTTTAAGATCCATTTAGGAACTTTCACAAGCACTCTGCTTCATTTGCATGCCTTTATATTTGAATCTGAGTTAATACAAAAGTAAAGATAAACCCATGCTGTTTATTAGCAACCATATGGAAGTGGCTTGCCTTTACCTTCTTCTGGGTATGTTTTTGCATTCTAGTTTATAGCCCAGGTATTTCCTGCTGGCCTCCTATGCAACCTGTAACTAGATTCAACCTAGATTTTCAAGCTTAGTCAGTTGAGCTGGGTGAGCAAGAATTAAAGGCTCAGACAAACCCACAGAGAGGAAAAGTAAGGGGAAAAATGGATTTCATATTCTCTCCACAGTGTCTGGGCTTCTACCTTTCTATATCCACAATATTCATTTTTAATTATCCTATCAATATGCTATAATTTCCTGAAAAAGAAACCTGACCCTCAATTTCTAAGGATGATGAGGAAGTAATCATTAAATCTTCCGTACAGAATATGATGCTGTTTTCTCTGGATTTTAGAAAAAAGGCCCTGCTCATGGATGTATCTTGCATAATTTATGGCTCCAATAACAAGGAATGTCTTGTTTAACTATAGTTCTATCATCAAAATTTCTTAGTGTATCTTATCTAACCTCCCATACCAGCTTAAATGTTCTGCCATAGTACCCAATGTTTCAGTTGGAAGAATGGTGTTCATTTTTTTTCACCAACTATATTAACATTATCTAGGATTTTGTGCTGTAGCTGCAAATGGGAACATGCTCGACTTGGCAACTACAAGATTAAACCACAGGATTGCCTTGCTGTCTTGAAAAATCACTGTGGCAAAGTGAGGTGTGTTGGAGGTTTTGTTTCATTGATCAGTATTTGAACACTGAAGCATAATTATGATATATCACCCAACTAGCAGCATCCAACTAGCTCATCCAACCAGCAGTATCCAACTAGCAGTATCTTCAAGACACAACAGTCCTGAGACTTCCAGGGGTGGCATGTCAAACTGAAGACATTTCTGCGAAAGCTGACAACCGTGGCAAAGACCAAAGAACTGGTAAGTAGACTGGTCCTTTGGAACCTCTCTGGACAAGGAGAGGACAGGAGATTGCCCAATGTGCTCCAGACAGCTTCTCCTCACAAGGAGACCACAGGACAGCAGTCTTCTATTGGTTTGAGTGCCAGGAGACAAAGGGATTAGCCATCTTATTCGCAGTTGCGGTGGAGCCTTTTAAGGACGCTAAGTTTGCAAGCCTCACTTTCTAATCATTTTTGAAAACTGTCCATTGATGATCTTAAAGCTATTAGAGACTTTTGGAAGGACAAGTCTGAAAAGTCTCCGGGTGAGTTTAGCTTCAGCTCCGAACAAAAGAAAACCTAATTATAAGTTTAAGAACTTAAAGAATTTGAAATAAACAGAGAAAAACTAAGTTAAGATTTTGATCTAAGAAAGTTGTAAATGGATTAAGGGTCCAGTTAAATTTGGAATATTGATTTTGGAATTAACTATAAAAAAATAGCTTCTCATGGGAACCAGATTTATTCTGACTATATTAGGATATTGTAAGTCATAACAAACATAAGCAACTTTATGATTTTAGGACACTAGAGGGGACTAAAGATTCTGAGTAGAAGGAAAAAAAATGTAAGCCTGCTTTTGGTGTCAGTTAGAGCTGTGATGTACAAAATGACACAAAACATTATAAAATTGGAAATATTAAAGGAGATCTTTGAAGAATGGAGCCAGAAATTAGTAGCTACAATATCAGCAGTGTCAGTAATGATGTCTGATTCTATGGATAGACTATGTCTAAAAGATGTTAATGAAGGAATGACAGATGTGGAGCACATTTTATCTGATAAGACAGAGAAAGTACAGAATGTGGGACTACAAATGACAGGCCAAGAGAATGATGTGGAAAAGGATGCTTTACTGGATATACAAAAGAAACTGGCTGAAGTTTTGAAAATTAAAAGGGAAACACAAACAATCAATCAAGAGTATGACCTGGAAAATATTTTCTTATTGGATCTACAAAAGAGTTTTGTTAAAGTCTTGAAGAAATCTGTGTGATGGGATAAAGAAGAATTGAAGAGAAATCAAATCCTATGACAATATTTGAATGAAGTAAAGATTAAAACTGTTAGAAGTAAAATGAAGGAATATAAAGTTGGCTTATTTGATCAAGGTTAAAATAAGACTTTTTTCTCCCAAAGTTCTGGCAATCTTTTACAAACTTTTTGCTGACACCAGGGTTGAAAAGTTGATGTTTTATGGATTTGCTTATAGATAAGGGGTGGGATGTGGAATGAAAAGATATTTGTAACCTTATGGGGGTGAAGAGTTACTAAATTTGTCTATACTTGTTGAAATGAAGGTTGGAAGTAACTTCTTTATATATTTTTCTTTTTATTATATTCTTCCTTTTCTCTTTTCTTCTTTTTCTTTTTTCTTTCACTTTTTATTCTTTCTTTCTATTTTCTTTCTTTAAGTTTAGTTTGTATTAGTTTTTACTATTGAAATAAAAATCTTTAATAAAAAATTGTATACAAAAAAAAAGACACAACAGTCCTGGTTCCTTTAACTATCTTGGGAAAAAGCAGACAGGAGAAAGGGAGGGGGATATCTCAAGTTCATGTAAGGAATTTCATCCAGGGAGTTATAATGACAGCTCTTTATCAGTGAGTATGGATAAGTCACCTGCATGAGAGTGAAGGCATTCGAAAAAGAGTGAATGTGTATGCATGTGTGCACCCACGTGTCCCACCTTTTTCTTTGATGAAATTATTGGCCAACTTCAGATAGGATTGTGCCTCAAGTTCATTCTACAAGAGCACTTTTGTTCTGTCTGGCTAGTGGTATCGCCTTGAAGTAAACATGGTGATCACAGATGTTACCTTGGGAGACATAACCCTCCCCCACCACTTATGCTAGAACAGCCATATGGTGGCAATCCTGCTGCCCTGCCCCCAAGAGTACTCTTAATCAACAGACTCCAGAAAAATGATTTGTGTAATCCTCCTGATGATCAAGCCCAGGCTGTTAGGATTAAGAACAGGTTCACTTTTTTACAATGGTGATCAAAAGCTCTTGAAATCTTAATCAATAATCTAGTCTCTTATAACGTGTTTCTGACATTAAAGGCAAAGTGTCAGACATGTTAGACATGTTGTTCATGAATCGTTGTTGAGATTTCATGATCTTACTAAAGGTTGTCTGTATTCTCTCCTTTGCAGTCCTACAGAGGGTTCGCTGCCATCAGTGTTGAGCTACACTCTGCTCCATTCTATGCCTAGGCTATTTAATGTCTGCACGATATCAGTCAGAGGTTTGGGATTGGAATTATTGTTGGAAATATGGTTTCAGTTGCACTGACTCTTCAGCACCTCACACTGGATTGACCACAAGAGGCAGTGCGGTATAGATGAAGAGTTAGAATTTCCTCCGTGTTCCTTCTTTCTCTCTCAGTCTGCTTGTTTCTTGCCTGTGTGACAATCTCAGGTGTTTCCTTCCTGCCTTTGACTTCCTTGCATACTTGCTCCCTCGCTCAAGTTAGGTTCCTCCTCTGCAGGAACACACTCAAATGTCTTTCTTCCACAGTTATCAGTATGCTGGTGACATGCAGCTTTGTATCTTCCTATTGAGCCAGCTAAACTGTACAGAGTTTTGCATATTGTAGTGGACCAGACAAGAGACAAACTCACTGAGGCTGAATCCCCCAATATGAAGAGGTTCTTTGGGTTAGTTTCTAGGCCCAGGAATTGGATAAACAACCTTCTCTTAATGGGCTGCATTCCCCATCCCCAAAGGAGCAGGTATGTAGCTTAAGTGTGCCTTTGGCTAGTGTTTTTTCTTTACAGTGATAGCTCCTCAATAATTTATGCTAAAGTAACCTTTCATCTTGATTACAGCCGTGCACGTTACGCAGGGTGACACGGTATGCCTCAAATGCAGAATTCTGCACTTAGATCACTATAAGGACTCTCATATATTACAATGGTTTTCAAAGAACTACCCTCATTGGCAATAAGCATTTTGTCTGAGTTCAAGGTGCTGCTGATGTGTAAATTCCTAATTCACCCTGCTCTTCATTGTACCCCACTACTGAGAGTTGCAGATTTTGGAAAGAAATGGGAGAGGGTCCTTTATTTTGGCTGACGGACTATAGAATGCTCTCCTCCTGGACATTCACCTTTATTTTAGTGATAGGTTCAGACCCAGCCATTTATACCAGCTTTTGGATCTTACTGAATGCAGCTTGTTTTATTTTGTTTATTAATGTTCTAGTGATGATCATTATAGTTATAGTGACTATTATGCTAGATTACCCACTTTTACTAGTTTATGGCTATTGGTTGCATTGGTGTGGTCTAGAGCTATAGGATGGCTATGAAATATTTTAATAAAATAGCATTTATAGTTGGAGTAGTGATTTCCTTTCCTCAAAGAGCTGGCTTGTAATCCAGTCATAATCCATTCTTGGCTTGTTCTTTCACAAAAAATGAAGGAGCCAGTGAATATGTAGAGACTGTGATACATTTTAATTGTCATTCATGCACCAAAACAGTCTTTTAAAAACTTCCTGGCATGATCACATACAACACCTGTTCAACCTCTGGAGAAACCTAGCACAACTCTTGCTGCCTAATATATTATCTGCCTGAGTTACAGCAAACCTGATGGAATTCATCAGCTCCTCAAATGAATATATGAAGAAAGGCATTGGGTCAGCAGTGGTTCCAATAGTCCAGTTATTCCCACAACTGGATCACACTGCTTCAGTTTTTTCGTCTTTTCCCTTTGTTCAAAAATCCAGATATTTATAATAAATATTTCTTTTTGCTTTGGCTCTTGCATAATCAAAAGGTTTGTTGAATTAATTAGAAGAGCCCAGTGCTTTTGTTGGCACAACTGCCCTGCTTGTACAAGGCTGCCACTCATGGGAGTTGGATAAGTGAACACAAATGCATAGCTATCCACATTCCCATTATTCCTTGTAAATTAGGACACACACACACACTTGCCAGCCATATATCTGCATATTAGCCATAGAACGTCTGAATCCACACGTGCATACAACTCACGTACTCACATTCTCTCTAGGGATGCTCAAACGTATCTTACATAGACATACACAAAACCAATATTAGTTTCTATTCTAAATGCAGATACATCTGGTCTCACACAGCCACACATATATACATACAGAGTTTCCTCAGCTCTTTTCCACACTCATATGGAGGCACAGCAGAAGACAGGTTAAACACATCCAATTCATTTCAGTTCCATTTCTGAGTTAGATCTGAGGCCTTTCCTCCTTGTTATGAAGTACTTGACACCCAAGACTATTGTGGTAATAAGAAGGATAAGCCCAATTGCAAGCAAGATCCACTGTCCTGCTTCTATTTGCCTGCGGCTCAGCGACATCCCAAGGAAACTGACAGCTGATTCACCTAAGTAAGATCCAAGAAAAACATAGAAAGAATGGATTGAAGTGAACTCAGCTTGGAAAGCAAAGCATCAAACTACATTAAAAAAAAAAAAAAAGCTAAGCCAGAGCACAAGCATGGTATATTGGGGAGAAAGAAAAGGAGGGCATTAACTTTGTCCCCGCCATAGTCCTAATATTCAGATATCCACAATTAGCAAAAGGCTTAGAAGGATTGTGTGCATACTTCCCCCTCCTGTTGTCATTTCCTTGTTTCTGGAAAACACCAATGTTGAAGCCTTTAAGTACCTGTATATGGCCTCCAGGTATATTCAGGCCAGCCCAGAGTTTCATTATTTTGCAAGTTCTTTTCAATAAGCCAGTTTGTCAGTGGTTCAAAATAGGTCAGCAAAGCTTCAGCGGACATGTTGGATTGTCCTGTGATAAGTTGCATGACTTCAGGCCATGGCCTGCTGAAGCCCAGCTTCAAGGCATTCCTGGAAAAAGAAATTGTTTATTCAAGATGAACATGGGTGCCTCCTCCCTCTCCCAGGGAACGCAATGTTGCTTTGCTGAATGAAGCTAAAGATCCATCTCGTTAGAATTCTGTACTTTATAGAAGCCAGCCAGATCCCCACTGGAAATCTAACAAGCCCTTTGCACACCATCCTTTATTTTATAAATCTACATCATAGATATACACTTAGTAGAATTTGTGATATTTTTCTCCTTCTTAGTTTCTCAAAATTCCTGTTTCTTAATGGAAGCTCCTTTGCCCTTGCTGTATCTCAGCATTTTTGTTTCAGCCTGCTTTCGCATGGTATCTGACATAATCCCACCTGGTTACATAATTCCCTAAGTGCCTGCCTTTTTGCTATTGGACAAGTCTCTACATTGCTGACTACTGGAATGGCACAAATGCAGGATATTTGGTTTGTTAGTATTATCTGAGTTGGAAGTTACTTCCGTTGGGAGTCAGCTGAAGTTTTGGGAAAGAGGCTGGATAAAATGGTCTTTCTGTCCTTTGCATGAACTGGGTCACTTTTTGAACTCTGCAACAATAGACTTTTGCTTTGCTTTGCAGTGACAGTGTGGCAATAATTCAGTGAGTCTCATCTGAGTTTGCAATAGTACAGCAGACAATAAAACATTTTTATCTGGCAAATAATGTTTTTAAGCTTGATGATTTAAAACAGCAGAATGAAATCCAAATAAGTTGGAAGACCAAATTACTTACCAGTAAATGGCCAAGACCTCTGTCTGTAACTTTCAAATTTAAAATGCCAATTTTGTCTCAATTTGATTAGTAACAATTCCCCAGTCTCTGGAGCTACCTTTTGCTGCCTGAGGGAAACTATAGTTATCTAAGACCTGGTAAGTTATTTTAGAATGAGGCAGAAATTCCCTAAGTGCCTGTCAGCCAGTCAAGACAGTTAAATAACTAATAATTTTCTGTCCTTTCCTGCTACTTAAACTCCTCAGTCATCTGCCTTGTTGAGCCAATCCTATCAGTCTCTTCTCTCTGATGCTGAGGGTTTGGTAAGAATTGTTTTTAAAAATTGCATTTGTACACATTTTCAAACCAAAGCAGGAACCAAAATTGTTAGAAATTCTGCAATGCAGTTGCCAAGAACAACAATTTATCATATATCAAGGGAGAAATAGTACAAAAATTAATATACTCATGAAAATAATATGCAAAAATGCATTATATTAGAGACATACAGAAAAAGTATACATAAAATACATATGTTTAGAGAAATAGAGTCGCTCTTGTGTGAGATGGGAGGTGATTAAATTTGAAATATAAATGAACTAAATAAATAAACAAACATAAATTTTAGTGCATAATTTATAAAAATCTTGTTTGATGAGCTTGACATAATTGCAAAAAACTGAGAAAATTTAAAATTTACATACCTCTTGATCCCTGCTTCCTGCAAGTATTTTACTTTCTGAGGTATGCCCTGGGGCTCAGATGGAGAAAGCTTTGAAAGAGGATCCACTGTGAAAATCCAGTTCTCTACCTTTTTTTTTTAACCTCACCTTTCTAGTTAGAGGAGTGCTGATTTGCTGCAAGTGTTTGATTCAAGTGAAAAGAGGGGGACCTTTTCATCAGTATGCCCACTTGCCATTTGCGATTTACTGGTGCTATAAGCTAAAACTGGATTTGCAATATCATTACTTAAAGGGACAGAACCTCACAGGGTTACTCTTAATTATGTTTGTTATTAATAATATCATTATTATTATTTGACATGACACAGAGAACCTCAGGGCAGCATACTCACGCTAGGATTTCCCCAGCTTCTTTAGACTGGTAAATGTCACATTTGTATAAAGGTCCAGTATGGCCGGAAGCTTTGCACAGAGCTTGGTGAAACTGGAACTGAATTACAAAACTGACAAAGTATCTGGAAGGGAAATGAGACAGATAAAATGGAGGCCAAGGCCACTCTAGGAAAAAGTGCTGATTTAGCATTTCCTAAGGCACAGAGGTAGACAAGCCAGCAAAAAACACCGCCTTACCTGACATATGGGACATTAGCAGGGATGTGGAATTTTGCCCCTGGGTCAAAATCTTCTTCCGATCTTGGCACAGGAGGACATAAACCCTGGTATTTCAATCTATACAATTAAGGGAAATTAAGAGAAGATAATGTTCACAAAACAGTTTGAAAAACTGAGTGGTTTCAGGAGCCATACTCACAGGAATAAATCTGTTACATTTTTCCTTTCTGGGGAAAGACTAGAATCCTTTCAGAAGAATGTTTTTCCCTTACAAGACTCTTCAGAATTATCAGGCACATGTTGTCACAACAACTGTCATGATGATTTGTCCCAAAGAGAACAATACTTTATTTCTTTATCCCCTAGAATTCCTTCAGCAGAAATACATGCGCAGGATATAACTGGGAGAGGAATACTTTTCAAAGTCCTGTCTTAGGAAGCCACCTAATGGTAAAGCAGAATGGTTCCATCCTGACCTTAAACTCTGCCTGAAATAACTCAGATATGGTTCTGGTTACTCTTATACAAGCCATGTATTGACTTCACC
This sequence comes from Liasis olivaceus, assembly GCA_030867105.1. Lineage (NCBI taxonomy): Eukaryota > Metazoa > Chordata > Lepidosauria > Squamata > Pythonidae > Liasis > Liasis olivaceus. Next base: position 68,476,410 of record CM061351.1, read on the forward strand.
TTCTCTACAGTTTTGGGTCAGACTTGGTCCCATCCTTTGTATGTGCTCAAGCTTCAGTTGTGACAGAACACTACCAAAGTATCAATCTTCTTGTTAGACAGCTGCAAACTAGTTACCTAAGATTCCACCATTGCTGGTTGTACTCATCATCTGAAATACGCCCATCAAACACTTTCCACCTCCATTGGTCCATCAGGTAGCCAAAGGGCAGGAAAGCAATCTTATCCAGTGCAATGCTCATCAGGTAGTTGATGTCACTCTCTGTCCAAGAAGAAAAAGTGTTAAAAGATCTATATGCCAACGTACCTGCCAGTTCTTATGCTTTATCTTTTCTACTGCCTCTGCTGTGCTTCATGCTTCAAGGTTTTCTCTTTCAACACCTAATCTTATTTTGCAAATTCCACAATATCTCAGTCTTAGGAATGGTCGCATCTCTCTCTTTCCCTCTCTCCCCCTCTCTCTGTCACACACACATGATCCATCAGAGCTAATCTGACTGCTATTAAATGTTTAATTCAGAATACCTCACCCTAATATTAATAACCAATCTGGGATGGAAGACAACACAATCAATTAATATTTTGTATTTAAAACATACAAGATAGATTTGGTTCAGAAAGATAAATGTCTCTACCCAAACCACAAACCAGTCTCAGTGGATTATAAGACACCATGATCTTATGTGTCAGTGGTGAACATTTCTTAAGAACTGAAGCTGACAGATCTACCTTGTAATAAAATGTCCCCATTTTGCTTACCAAGGTTGTCTTCCATATGATCAAGCAGCTTGATGCTATACAAGTGCTTTGGGGTCGATACTGATAAGGCCATAACATCGCCAATGGCTTCATGGAATCCTGGATTGGCCCCATCACGAAATGAAATGGGCTGGTTTTTGTACTGCAAAAAGTATTGGACGTGTCCCATTTCATGGTGAACTGTTATTAAATCATCCATATTCACAACAGTGCATTGTTTTATCCTGAAGCAAGAGAATAATGAAAATGAAATGAAGAGTCAGTTTGAAAGAAGGAAATAGCCAGGTAATTTTCTCAGCAGCTTATAGAATAACCTGCACAATCCTGTTTCTAGAGAACCATAGGTAGAATATAAGCTTATCTCAGAAAGATGCTTACAGAACAGTGCCTCTTAGTGATTTTTTTCATGTGAACTGAGCCATAAAGTACAACAAAGAATATATATATATATATATATATATATATATATACATATATATATACATATACATATACATATACATATACATATACATATACACACACACACATACACCATAGTGTAGTGGTTAGAACACCGCCTTTGATGCAGGAGCCCTGGGTTCAAATCCCGGCTGGCACCTACCTTACCAGTAGGGGTCCTTGGGCAAAGACCCCCTAACGCTTCACCTGCCTACCTCAAATATGAGAGTGACACGAACTAAGAGAGTCATGCCAGCTCGGACGTCACCCGGATTAACAAGGTCCGCGTCAGATGTTGGGGAACCAGGACAATCTGATGTTAAGTGGGCTACTGGAATAAACCATACGTGGACGAGACAAGAAAACTTGGAATTGATGGAATGCTACTACAACAGCAGACCTAATGAGAGGGGATATATGAAACGTATGAGAGAACTATGGATAGACAGAAGGCCTACATCCACACTAACTGAGAAACAACTAGTTACCCAGCGCTTCAACATAGTAAAGAGGAAGCTGCTCTCACAACTTGAGATAGACCAACTCTACATTACAACCCAGACTCAAGCAGACCTGAAAGAACAAGCAGTTGTGCAGCCAACACCTGAAGCTGGAATGTCACTGCTCCCCTTCCATTACAGAGCACAGCAGCTGATATGAGGCATAAGATCATGGATAAACTAGCTATAGTCAACCCTCGAGTCCGATTACCAAGGCTCAGTGGAGAAGTACCATCAGATAGTATGCTAGAAGATGCCAACAGAGCCCTCCAGACAATCCCTATTACCACCATAACTGAAACCAATGAATTGGTATATGCTACAGCCACTGTAATCCTGGAACTGCTTGGCTACACGATCAAGAAGAACAGCAGTACATACCCACCCTGGAAAATGAGATCGGAGGCTAAGATCAAGGCAACTCGGAGAGAAGTCAGTCAGCTGGTGGAACTACAGAAGCGCGTGGAGATTAAGGATAAGACTCGGCTACTGAAAAAATACACGGGCCTGACTCCATCTGAAGCCCTAGAGACTGCTAAACAAAGGCTCACAGCACTGGCTACCAGGCTAAGGAGATACACTAGAGAAGCAGAGGCCAAGAAGATAAATGCCCTGTTCTCCAAAGAACCATCCAAAGTGTACTCCCAACTGCAGTGCAACCACAGAGTATCAGCTGAGCCACCAGCAGTGGAAACTGAACAGTACTGGAAGAACATATGGGAGAAAGAGAAGACACATAACACCAGTGCAAAGTGGCTGCAGGACCTGAAAGCAGACCACAGCAATCTCCCAGAACAGGAACCAGTCACCATCACAGTAGCAGACATCCAACAGCGGGTCAAGAACGTGAAAAGCTGGACAGCACCTGGCCCGGACATGATCCACACCTACTGGCTAAAGAAACTAACAGCAGTGCATGAACGCCTAGCAGCACAGATGAACCAACTGCTAGCAGCAGGCTCCCACCCAGACTGGCTAACACAAGGAAGGACAGTGCTGATCATGAAAGACCCTCACAAAGGAACAGCACCATCCAACTACCGGCCAATAACCTGCCTCCCCACAACATGGAAAGTTCTATCAGGCATCCTAGCTGCCAAGCTACAAGACCATATGGGCCAGTACATGAGCACAGCACCAGAGGCTCAAAACACCAGTTACTCATAGATAGAGCAGTCACCCGAGATTCAAGGTCTAGGCAGACCAATCTGAGCACAGCCTGGATTGACTACACGAAAGTCTACGACTCAATGCCGCACACATGGATCTGTGAATGCCTGGCGCTATACAGAGTCAACAGGACACTAAGGACCTTCCTCAAGAACTCAATGGGACTGTGGAAGACAACACTGGAAGTGAACTCAAGACAGCTCACACAAGTGGCCATCAAGTGCGGCATATACCAAGGTGATGCACTGTCCCCACTGCTGTTCTGCATAGGCTTAAACCCCCTCAGCCAGATAATCACAAGGTCTGGATATGGGTACAAGTTCAAGAGTGGAATCACCATCAGCCACCTCCTCTACATGGATGACATCAAGCTGTATGCTAAGAGTGAACGAGACATCGACTCACTAATCCACCTGACACGGATCTACAGCGAGGACATTGGGATGTCATTCGGACTGGAGAAGTGTGGCAGGATGATAGTAAAGAGAGGGAAGGTAGTTAAGACCAATGGAGTGGAAGTACCAGTGGGCCACATAGCAGATATAGAGACCAGCTATAAATACCTTGGTGTCCCACAGTCACACGGGAACCATGAGGAGGAGGCAAGGAAGTCAGCAACATCCAAGTACCACCAAAGGATAAGACAGGTCCTGAAGAGCCAGCTCAATGGGAAGAACAAGATCCATGCCATCAACATGTATGCCCTGCCAGTCATCAGATACCTGCTGGTATAGTGAGCTGGCCAAAGGAAGACATGGAGGCTGCCGATGTGAAGATCCGGAAGCCCCTCACAATGTACGGAGGTTTCCACCCCAAGTCCAACACCCAGAGACTATACACCAGCCGCAAAGAGGGCGGGCGGGGTCTGATGAGTGTCAAAGCCACTGTCCTGGATGAAACCCGGAGTATCCAGGAATACATCAGTAAGATGGCACCCAAAGATGAGCTGCTGAGAGAATGCCTCAGGCAGCAGCAGACATGGGAGGAAGTTCAAGCGGAGGAAATACCATGGCAAGACAAGCCCCTGCATGGGATGTACCATCGACAGATAGCTGAGGTGGCTGACATTGGGAAATCCTGTCAGTGGCTGGAAAGGGCCGGACTAAAAGACAGCACTGAGGCACTGATCATAGCAGCACAAGAACAGGCACTAAGCACCAGATCCATAGAAGCAGGGGTCTACCACACTAGACAGGACCCAAGGTGCAGATTGTGCAAAGAGGCCTCAGAGACAGTCCAACACATAGTGGCAGGGTGTAAGATGCAGGCAGGAACAGCATACACTGAACAGCACAACCAAGTAGCTGGCATTGTGTACAGGAACATCTGCACAGTGTATGGGCTAGACCCCCCCAAGTCCAGATGGGAGATTCCACAGAAGGTCATGGAGAATAACAGGGCTAAGATCCTGTGGGACTTCCAGATCCAGACGGACAGGCAGGTACTGGCTAATCAACCAGACATCGTGGTAGTAGACAAAGACCAGAAGACAGTGGTAGTGATAGACGTAGCAGTGCCAGGTGACAGCAACATCAGGAAGAAGGAGCATGAGAAGCTGGAGAAGTACCAGGGCCTGAAGGAGGAAATCGAGAGGATGTGGAAAGTCAAGGCCAAAGTGGTCCCAGTGGTGGTAGGAGCACTCGGGGCCGTGACTCCTAAGCTGGGAGAGTGGCTCCAACAGATCCCAGGAACAACATCCGAGCTCTCTGTGCAGAAGAGTGCAGTGCTAGGAACAGCTAAGATACTGCGCAGAACCCTCAAACTCCCAGGCCTCTGGTAGAGGACCCGAGATTGAGGAAGACACATACCACCCATAGGGGTGAGAAGGAAATTTTATTTTTTACCCATTCTTGGGCCCAAATATAGCCATCTACCTGGCCCAAGTTATCCAAAAATATTTTATTTGGAACAAGTGTGAGCTTCCCACATTTAATCACTAATTACGGGGTATCCTTTGAAAGGCAAGACTTTAACCTCCGAAAGCCATCAAATCTCTTACTAAAGCCAATCCAGAGAGTTTATTGTTTCGAGAAATTTTTCAGAGAATTTATTAGGAAGTAGTTTCTTTACAGACCACCAAGTTCAATATGTGATATTGGAGGATGGGATTAGTGTGTGGACATGAGGCCAGGAGCAGGGCCAAGAGTGTGCTGTTACATAAAAATAACATGAAATCAGTTTTAGAGACAGCTGCAATGTGAAAAACAGATTTCACTCTGTGCATTTTACAGTCTATAAACAGTCACAAACAGTAGTATTAATCCAAACCATGAAACTGGAGCACTGGTTTATACTATAATTCCTAGTAAAAATGTAATAAGAGATACTAATAAGTAATGAACCACAAATATATATTTTAGCTATAATGAGCCATTGTAATGAGGGTCCCCCTGATTTTCACAAGCTTTATCCATTTAGTTTACTGTGAAATCACCTAAAGTCCTTGCGGTTGTAGAAGTCCCAGGCCGAAGCATGACAGACCACTTCCCTCCCATCTGATGGCTTTTCCAACATAGACTTGTTCCAGAATTCAGGTGGCATAGGGAGAAGTCCCAGTGATCTGAAGAAACTATCAGACTGTTCAAACATCTTCTTTGGGGTCCAGCCCTACAGAAAGGATAGTAAATGTACCAAAAGTTAAAAAGTTGGGGAGGGAGAGTCTGGGAACATGATATGGGTATTTTAAGCAGCAAATCACCCCTCCTGGCTTTGCTCTTCTTGCTCTAGTTGCAGATAATCTTAAATACCACATAAAAACAAGAAGATAACTATAAAATATTAACTGTGCAGAACAAACCAAGCCAGTGATTTCTAGACAGGTATAGCTCACTGGCAGTGCAGAACTGAAAGCAGGAAGGAGAAGGAATTTGCAAGCCCAAAGGCTAAATTTGTCCTGTAGTCTTCTTTCCTCAGACTTGTCTCTCTCCAGTTAAGCCTCACAAAAATGTTTCCATTCACAGGAATTAAAACCCAATTACCACTCTAAATGGCTTAGAAAGAGAGATGGGGGTAGCGGCAGTGGCCCCATCACCTTTGATTTCAGCCACATGCCTGATACATATTCTGCTTCAGATTTCCACTGAGGAAACATGGCCCAAAGGAGGCAAAAAAAAATAATAATAATCCCCAGCTCTACCATAAATAAATAAACAAACAAACTACAACTAAAGTTAGATAGATTGCAGTCTTGATTATATCATCTAATATCATTTATCATCTAATATAAAAACACAATGAGACACATTCTTGGGGGCAATTTTGACTCTGGGAAGTCTTTCCAATGGAGATTTGCCAAATTCTGAATCTTGTAGCCAACTTCTGAAATAGTTTCTTATTAGCTTTGTTTTTAAGTGTTGCAGTTAGGCAAATGAAGGATAACTTTTGCTCATACCAGATTCACAGAACAGGAAAAGTTGTTCAAAGGATGTCTAACAGGACAATAGGAACCACCTTTGGAAACAACAGGAGTACTTAACAGTACTGAGGTTCAGATTCAACTGAAACCTCCCTTCCAGCTTCCTGTATCCAATAGCTACTGGGCTGGAGGCATGAGTGGCTGGATTCACATATAGCATTAGACCATAATAATGCTTGTCTGAACTTGGCTTAGCACAATCTCTAAAGTCAGCTATTGTGGCTCATTCACTAAAACATGGCATAACATGATGTAGAAACGCAGGATTTACCAAGAACATATATTCTACATATGCTCTTAAGCATTTGCTTGAATGTATAAAGCTTCAGTAATTGAAGATCATTAGAATGCAACAGTTCTGAGCCACACTTTAAACAACTAAAAAAAAAATCTGTGAGAGCTTTATTCTGGGGAGTTTCTAAAGAGGAAAAGAATCATGTCCAGTTCCTATGAGAAAACATTGCAAATAACTAAACAACTAAACGCTAGTGTTCCAACCTGATGTTTCATGGCTGGTGTAGCATCCACTTTGGTAGCTTCAGGGAAGGGCATGACAAGGTCAAAGATGTTTGCCCATGATTGTGCCCACATGTTACCTAAAAATAAAAAGTAAAGTTGATTAACAAGTAGCCAGAAAATATATTGGGGGGGGGGGGGATATCAAATTACAAGGCGGGACAGTGAGGGAAAATCTCTCTGTTTAAACAGGAGTTAAAACTGATGAAGTCTTGGGCTTGTGATATCCCAGATAGGTATATGCAGTGCTGTTGCAACTGCCACATAAAAATAGTTTTATGTCCAATTACATTTACCCCTGAATGTTCATAAGAAGAGGATAACATTATTTTCAAAATAACAATTTATTTAATTTTTTAAAAATAGAGGCACTTTATATTTTACTTCTATGCTGGGACATTCAAACTACTGTACTAGAATTGAAAAATGGTGGGAAATTATGGAGAAAATACTGTTGAAAGCTGCCACTCCCCACATTTCAAAGGCTAACATCCCATCCATATTATGGACTGGATATCACACTATTATTACTTAAATAGGGCTGCAAAAGGAAAGGATAAAATGCAGTTGGACCATGTTTTCTCCAGCATGGCCAACACATCCTGACTATGTTCCAATTACTCCCACTTCTTGAAAGCTCTATCTATACCTCCTAAAAAACTCTTGATGTAGAGTTCCTTAACCTGGAACTTTACATCAGTGTTGTCCAGGTTGTGGATGCATTTATGTGCTTATCTATAACTCTTATTACCCTAAGTTAAGTCTTGGGTGGGAACACTTTATTAACAGACCACTGGTTGCTTCTGCTGTAAGTTCTTAAGAAAACTGAATAGCGAAAGCTCACAACTGAGTCCTGTGACTGGTTTCATCAACTGGAAATAGGTCTCCAATGAACCAGGTCTGCAAAAATTACACAAAGGTGGAAAGATCCTGGGGATTTGCTCAGTGTTTCCAATGGCTCAGAGCAGTCTGGGGTGGAAAGACTTACCTAGCAAATGAGCTGGAATTGGACCGTTGAGATTGATGTGCATTTCTCCATACTTTTTGTATAAAGCCCGACGTACATAAGCATGCAGATTGAAGTATAATGGTTGAAGCTGATGCCAGATGTTCTCCAGGTCAGTTTCGAAAGTTGGAGTTTCATAAAGAGATCTCCAGAAAGCACCGTTGTCTGCATGTCCTGAACACATATATGTGATTATTGTGGGCCCAGAGAAGCTTCTTCATATTATGAGACAGCATATATATGCAAGAATATATTGTTACTTTTTCCCTCTTGTACCTCACACCCATGCTGCAAAGCCAAGGGAAAAATATTGATTCTGACCCCTTTATTTAAACTATGAAAGTAATAACGATTATGAGGCACTATATGGTAGTTCCTGACAACTATAAACATTCATCCTGACCAGGCCTAACATTCTGCACCTGAAACAAAGTATGCAATCTGTGATCATTGGCATAAATCTGGTCTTCGACAAAACTGGCTATTTAGGACAAAATCATTATTACAAAATGACAGCTTATAGTATATGTCACTGCTATGATTATTAGACCATTTCATGATTGACTGCCATAGCAACAAATTGCTTGAGAGTGTCAGCACAGATGAAGATTTTCTTCCAGGATCATATACCATCAGTATTTCCACAATAACACTAGCTTTTGAGTCTTACTTTTAATTATTTTGGTTCTACATCTCTTGAGTCGCCTTCTTTTCCTTTTATCCCACTATCAACTTTGTTTACCATTTAATCTGGCAGCCTTATTGCTTAGCTCTACATATCTCTTGTAGTGGCTTCGGATTTTCTTCCCTGATGCATCCCGCCAGCCTTTCCAGGTGTTAAGAAGCTCATCGTAGTCTCTTGATGTAGCCATGGTATCGGTAAGGTCTGAACAAGGAATCAGTGCGCATATTAATAATGTTCATAATTGGACCCCATATCCCCCAGCTAAACCTTCTGCATTTCCCTCATCATGCATGTTTTATACAGTATGTCATCTCACTGGGAGGAATGGGAATTATGATCCAACAGATTTGGAGGGCACTAGGTTGGGAAAGGCCTCTCTGAATTTTAAAAGTTGAATTCTTCCTGCCACAGTCTCTCTGTTTTCCATATGCTTCCTTCTTCTCAAAGAGAACTCCAGTGCTGTGGAATATATTTCCTTATATATTCTAAACCACTTGCTATTTTTTTACTAAGCCTCATCTCTTTTCTTTTATCTGTATTTAACTCTGTTTTCATGCACGAGATGTAACTCACAAACATCAAAATGATAATTAGTACATTATTACTAATGTTTTCCCCAACCCATTTTCTATCAAATATCTGTATGCTTTCCTACTGAAGACTGACTGTTCCATCAAAAAGTTCCACTGACCTCAAAACTACTTGAAAGCCTCCTTTGTTGCAAGTCTAAGATATGTGGGATCTGTGTGTTCTAACAACATTCCTAATCTGACCCCTTATAGGGATGGATAGTTAATTCCATGTTATAGGCCATGGAAAGCTGTCCTACAGTAGGGGAAAGTATATTTACAATATACTCAAAGCTCCATCTTCTTTATGAGGACTAAGTCTTTGTGAGTCTTGCTCAATTCTGCTTCTCATGGTGCCAAAGTGATCTTTGAATGCAAAGTTGTAACCCCAAAACTTTCTATCAATTTCAGGTGAGTTTCAAGGAATTAGGGGAGTAAGAGATTATCCCTAAAAATCATGTGACAATGATGGAACTTACCGGGATCTAGTGCTCTGCAGTCTGTGTCTTTTCTGCAGACTTTGGCTACACTATAAATTGTCTCCATTTCTGACAGCAGTTGATTATACTGAAAGAAATAAGATTATTCTACCAGTAGAGTAGAAAAGTGGCTTATGTTCTCTCTAGTTTAGAAGCTGACCATATGTTTCTACTAAGGGATCTTAATGGTAAACATATTATATGCCATGAAAGTGATAAAATGGATTATGATAATAGCACTCCCTTGACCATTCAACTTTTCCTTTCCCAATAATCATACCACAGGCTAATACTTGTCACAACAAATTGGCTCAAATTAATTATGCTGAATTTGTGATGCAAGCAGAGTCAATAATGGAACAATAAAAACTTGTTCATGTATTGCAGAATCTAGCAGTATTCCTTCCGCTTTGACCTTTAGGAGAACTACTCATTCAGAGTAGACTTTCTTGTTCCTTTATACTCAAGAGATTATCTACAGTTACTAATTAGTTCACCTAGATTGAAGTGCAGCATAGTTTTCAATCAGAGACCCAGCTACCCCTCACTTTAGTCACTTTTTGGAATATGGTAAAAATGTAACTTTTCCGACAGGCCACTGGAGAGTGATATTTCCCTTTTCTAGCTGATTGGCAGTTGGCTATTTTAAATTTTACTTATTGAAAGAGCTATTATGTTATGTTTCTATTGCTTTTATAATTTAGTTTGTAAACCACATAGAGATCTGAAGCTGTGGTATAATGTGATGTAAACATTACATCAGTGGAATTTGAGGAAGAAGAGGGATATTCTTGGCATTAATTGGCATACTTATGACTTTGTTTTCCAAACACCTAGATAGCTTTTACCAGTGACTTCATGTAAATGTCCAAAGCTTGTGCCAGGCATCCTAGATACCTCCAGCATTACATTCTAGAATCCACCTGACAGATAAGAATCGAACCATTGCAAAGCCATGCTTTTTATTCCAAGCCTAGAAGGCACTCTAGAAAATTAATATGTCTGATATTATGAAAAGGCACTCTGAGGCTCAAAAAAATTGAGAGAGATGCAGGATACATTGTCAGTTTGTATGAGAAAAGCACTTTCTGTATGTTAGGTGTGAAATCTGATTTAAATAGATCCAAATAATCAACCAAAATACTTATAATATACAACAACTTACAGAAGAATTGTAAGTCAGAGACTGAGCTGGGCTCTTTTCTTTTTTTAAGGAGTATTCTGATGGTGGTATCTTGATCCCTACAAACACTCCCTCTCTTTCCCAGGAAAGAAAGTTCAAGAGGCTTTTTGAGTGGTAGAAGTGGTAGCATTTAATCTTTCTTCAATTTTCTATCCTCAACAAAAGCCAGCTTATAAAAAAAAAACCTTAAGTGATTTATATTTTATATGCAACATGAGTCTAGCTCCTCAAAAATTCAAAGTGAATAGATCCAAATAATTAAGAATGGGAACAAAGGAACCCATTACATGTAAAAACAAAATATTACAAACTTCCATATCTATGCAATTCAGTAATTTTGTAAGCACTATAAATTGCCTATAACTCTCCCTTCAATCTCACCTCCTTCAGCTCTGCTTCAGGTAAGGCTGCCCGCTCGATATCACTTAATTTCTTCAGAATACGTTTTATGCTAGGATCTTTGAAATCAGTGGAATCAAATTGCCGAGCCTTTAAACCATTTTGCAGAGTATGGTTTGACATTGCAAGATTCTTTTCTAGCTGCAGAGGGAATGGGAAAAAAATGAACAAGAAGAAAGAAAAAGAAACCAGCCCTGTGCTCCAAAGTAACAACCACATTGATTCAAATTATAATCTGGTGTGTACAAGGCAATTAACAGCACTAACACCACAAATATGTTTTAATGGGGAAAAAAAACACAGTAAAATAGGGAAACAAATGCTTTGTTTATTTTTAAGTCATTAAAAAGAACACAATGTTTCTGAAGTATTTCAAGAAATTCTTAGACTTCCATAGTTATTGAATAACTTTTATATCTCTTACAGCATAGATTTTATGCTTAGAGGGAAATAACAACACACATTTCTTAATGGATCTTAAAGAGCAAGTGGGAACATAAGGCATTCCATAATCTGTAATAATTCTATAGTCTGCCTGAGTGATGATGCCTTCAGTTCCTTACAAAGAGAGGAGAAAAAAACTCCTGCTTCCCTTCTCAGTTGCACACTGTGGGAGGAGGAGGGTTATTTCCCAAACTAAACTCTATGGATGTTTTAAATAGTGGAGCAGCCATGTATAAAGTCTGGCGGCAGACATCTTACACTTCTGTCTCCATTTGCACCACCATTCTGATTACTTATTCATTTTATTTAATTTATACCTTTTCTCCAAGTATCTCTAAGAACTTACTTACTTACTTACTTATGTACTTACTTACAGTTTTAATAGAAAAATATTTTAAATTTAAACAAGGTTTTAATTTATCTACTGTTATGTTTTATGAGCTTCCATGGCTAAATCCTCCAGCCACAGTCTAGCACAGCAGCTACCCTGACTCTTATATACATTGTATGTTCAGTTTCTCTTACAGGCATTGCTAGCAAGTCAGAAAATCTGGATTATTGTTTAGTAACAGGCCTACATGAGAGACTTTAATCTGGCAAATCACAGGGAATGCATGGCATGATATTATGCTAGAATAGTTGTATCATGAGGTACAATTCCAATAGCAAGAAGCCAGAATTAGGGGGTATTGGGAATAAATGAAATGCAGCAGGTATCTTTTAGATCTGGACCTTCTATCCAAATGTTTATTGCTTCACCATCCAGCCTGCAGTGATTTACAATATAATAATAATAATAATAATAATAATAATAATAATAATAATAATAAAAACAAGAAGTTACATCCATTAAAACTGTATCAATAAAATGATTTTTAAAAATTAAAAAGTCAGAAAATTAGGAGAAAAAAGTAGGTCTTATATAAATAGGTCTTAGTTTGAAAAATCAGTTGTACTGCCACTTATAATGAATGGGTAGCACTAGTTGTCATAGATCCAGATGTGCTTCTATATTTGACAGTTGTAATACATGGAACATAAGAAAAATATCCCACCCTCTTAAATCTGGAGCGTCATCTATTCTGCCTGTTTCTCTTTGTGAGTTCCTGCAAGCATTTCTAAATAGTATGGATTTTCCTACCATAATCTGTTTGTTGTGTTCATTAATGTCAACATTGTACGTCCAAGAGGCCTCTGTGTAAGCATTCCACACCACTTCAGCTGTGCTGTTGTACTCTTCTAAGAATGCTTTAGCCACAGCTTCATCAGTTATTTTATCTGGAAGACAGAAAGATGAATGTGTGAGTATGAGTATGTGAACCGGCAGGGTATGTGTGTATAAAAATATCATCACCATCACTTGGAAAAAGAAGCTTAATTTGTTTAAATATTGTTTAATTTGACCCAGCATGGGTCTAATTTGTAAAAAGAGAGGTACCAAGATCCCAGATTATATCAAAATTATGCTGTCTATTCTAGAATCAGAATCACCACCACCCCTTCAGCTAAGAAGTATGAATGTTGGCTGCGGTAAAGGTAGGGTTACCAGATATCTGAACAGGCAAAGGAGGACATGGACAATTAGAAAGGAGGACAAATCAGGGGAAAGGAGGACACACTGTTTAACTTTCTTGGCATCCGTGACAAAAATTACAGTGAAAAACTGCAGCAAAAAAAGAAAAAAGAAAAAAAAGTACTTAGGCCTTCATGTATATGAAATTACTTTTTCTAGCATCAGAAAGAGCTGTTTTTCAATCACAGAAATGTGCTGGAGCCCTTAGAAGGCAAAGGCCTTCAGCATGCAACTGATTAAGGTCTTATCAATTTCAGGAAGCAGCACAGAGGGGTACAAATCAACTGATTAAGGTCACAGAGCCAAGCTTGTTGACTTGTGGCTAGCACTTATTAGGGAAGCCCTGCCCAGGTGCTCAGGAAGAGATTCCTTATAGATACTCAAAAGGTCAGACACTATTTGATTTTAAGGCTATGCCCGCCAGGCAGAGGACATGAGGACAAAAAGGAGGACCTGTCCTCCTTTTGCTGGATGTCTGATAACCCTAGGAAGAGGAAATACATTCTCAGCATGCTCAGAGACACAGTCCACTATAGCTACAATTGAAAGTTCATGGACCCCTCTGAAAATGGAGCTCCATTTTCTGACATTTCTATCTCCTTGAAGAATGGGATGTTAGAACTGTTTGAGAATCTGCCCTCATTCATTGGAAGGTTAAAATGAGCATACAGGAAATGTATATTCTAGAAACTAATAATCACCACAGAGAGAGCTGTCTTTCAGGATATTTGTTGCACAGAGCTCCATCAATGGAAGAGATTCTAATAACAGCTAGTTTGTGTTTTTTTCAAATCAAACGTCATCTGCGGTAGCTCCTACGCACTCTTAATTAGTTGCCAACCCAACAAATGAGCAAGTATTTGAAGGAACAATATTATTAGCTTGGAAGAATTTTATATTCCACTTCCAACATCCTCAAGGTGATTATGGAGCACAGCTAATAGCTAGCCCTGGCTTCACAGTCATATCTATTTCAGTTGCAAATTGTTATAGTTACATTAGTCATTTGGTTGCTGAATTTAGGTCTCATGTCCGCACTCCGTTTATATATAAGATTTCATTCTTCCCTATATCCCACTGCATAACTAGAATGATAACTGAATGTTCCTGCTGGATTATGACTACCGGGTTTCAGCACCAATGGTATCTAGAGAGGTAATGATTCTTCTAGAACTGTGCTATCCCCTTTTCTGTGGAGACTTGTTGCAGCTAAAGTCTGAGCATCCCAGTGTAACATTCAGTCTATTCTCTCCTGGGTATCATCTCAGGTTTTATGCATTGAAAACTTTACCAAGGCCTTCTGGATAGCCCTCAGGGACAGGAGGACGCCAATCAAATTCTGGCCAGCCCAGTGTTTCATTGGTCTTCTCATTCTGTTCTTTCAGCCATTGAGTAACAGGTTCAAAGTATTCAAGCAATGCCGAAGCATCCATCTTATTTGTACCAGTGAGTTGTTTGAGAATATCTTGCCAAGGCCGGGAAGATCCAGCCTTCAGTGCCTCACTGCAGTGAAGATAAAGAGACAGTGAGTAGATAGAACTATTGAGATTAGAAATGACCTAGGTAAATTGTTTAAATCATGTTTGTGGTATACAGGAAAGAGATTTTCTTGTACAAGTACTTCATTGGCAACTGCTACTTTTTCCTCGCAACATCCTGATCTTGGTGTTAAACCATTATGCTGATAAAACTGATTAAAATATGGAGATGTTTCTGTTTTGACAATCTTGTACAATCCTCACAATTTATAGAAACTCTTCCCCTAGAGACCAGATGGCCAAACCCCGGCATGTTTTTTAAATCTAAGAGATCATCATCATTAGGAAAAAGGGGTAGGTAGGTTTTGTTCTTGTAAAATCCCTCTTCAACTTTGAAAGATTGCATTGCAGCCTATATATCTGTTTCATGCTTGATGTAGAGGGAATAAAGAATGGCCTTGAAGGATAGCGGGAAGATCTGTTACCAAGGCAATGGCTAGACAAGCACAGCTGAAGCCCATTCCAAGAAAATAACTTGAGAAAATGCCTCAGACAGACCCCTCTCTAATTTACACAAAGATCAAGTGAGGAAGGAGGGAAGCACATTTAGACTTGCAAGATTCTGTCACTATAAAAGTAGTTTTAGACCTAAATGGCATTGGTTTCTTAGTCTGGTCTACCTTGTAGGGCTGATAATTATTTGTATTCGCCCTTTGGCACTCACTTCATATCAAGATTAGACTGGGGGTCCCTAATGCAATCCTGGACCTTCATGGCACAGATTCTTGTTTTAGTTTTGTCATTTCAAAGTGATTCCTCTTGTCATTTCAGAATGACAGGAATGGAAAATACTGATACATCTTTAGCTAAGGTGTGCGAACCTATAATCTTTTAAATATAAGTTTATTTCTTGCCAGTTCCCTCTCTCCCTCTGCTTTCACCTGAGTTTCTTTCCAGCTTCTTTGGAGTTATAGATGTCGCAGGTATGAAGATCGCCAGTATGGTTGGCAGCTTGGCAAAGGGCCTTGTGGAACTGGAATTGTAGAATAAAACTGGCAAAGTACCTGCCCAAAGCAAAAATCCATATTTTTACCAGATATATGGTACATAAACACACACTATAACGTAACAGCAAATCCTTCTAGACTGAAAACATTTAAATTCTGAGGAGAAAGTAGAAATAATATACCTATTACAATTACAAATAAAAATAATATACTCTAACTATTGAAGGTGAAGTTGATAATTTTTGGCAGTAAGAGAACCTCATCATTTTTATTCTCTATTTTAATCAACCTAATGGTAAAAGTATCACTCTTACTTGTACTGAATGCATTTGAAAGGTAGACTAAGCATGAAGTAATTTTGCTTAGGAGATCTTGAGAATGTGCTCTCAGATACTCAATATATAAGAAGGTTTGGTATAACACAAAGATGATGGGGTTGTGGGCACACACAGGTGTCCTTCAAGAACAGTTAGCCAGATATCCTCAAGCTGAAGTTAGAAGGATCAGTAGATGTGCCCAGAGTTTATTATGAATGTGCTGGGGAAAGCATAATGACGTGGTCTGTAGCTCTTTCCACTCTAGAAGATAACACTAGCTAGATCTTTTAAAGCTGTTTGTCAAAACCTTCCACTCCACTAAACCCTACCATGTTCCCAACTCCCCCATGAAAAATCGAAGCATGAATTGACCTTTCTCAATAACAATAAAATGTCCTTTATCATATTTACACCTCTCTTTTTTCCAACTTCCAATACCTGATGTAAGGTGTGTTGCCAGGGATGTGATATTTAGCACCAGGATCAAAGTTTGTTTCATTTCTTGCAATAGGAGGACAAATTCCCTGGTATTTTGTTCTGGAAAAAAAAAGTCATCCAATGGACAAAGAAGGAATGGACAGAATAAGTATAGTCATCTCCCAACACGAAGCAGACTTCAGGTTCAGGCAAAGGGCATGTGTAAATACAATGACAATCACTGAGAGGTCACAAGGAGCAGTTACCTTGCACTCAGTTCTCCCTATTGTTTCCTTCAAATAAATTAATATTTTCACTTCATCTATCTTCCTTTTCAGATTCCCCCTCCCTCACATCTTATACTCTCATATTCTCAGATGTATGAATTTATGTTCATGGTGGGGGGTGGCTACTGAGGAAACTTGTAGGGATTTCTCTCCCATTCTGAATGCCAGTCTTATCACCTGATATTAATGTATAAACCCTGTCATTTCACAAAGGTTACCCCAATCTACGTCAACCAGCACCCACCAGTTGTGCTGGACCACAGCTCCCTAGCTAAACTCCAAAACATCTCTGGGTGGCTTCAAAAAATTAAAATAAACAACATTACATAAAAACAACACACATAAAACAACAGCCATCCAAGGGATACATGATAGAGATTGTAATCTAATATACAGTACATAGAAGGGTCTGGGTTGGAGGATTAAGTTTGCTAAACTGCTGCTCTGCTTGCCTCTCACCCACTATGGCAGTCTCCTATTTGCCCTGCTGAGGTTGTTTTACCTTAGGTACCACCAATCATAATTGTAACGGCTTGGAGGGGTGCGCCCACTGAAGACATTCCACCGCCACTGGTCTATTAGGTAGCCAAAGGGTAGGAAGGCAATCTTTTCCAGGGCCATTTTCAGAAGATAATTGATGTCACTCTCTGCAAGGAATAAAAGAAGGCAAAAATGTAAGGCGCTTCCAAGGAGAGTCTTCTTTTATTTGGAGCTGCTCGTATACCCAGAAGGTGGCAAAGAAGAGCTGAAGTAAGAATAGATAAGCGGTCTCTGTAGCTGAATCCTGTGCTGAGAACAAACCAGGGGATTCCCTTTCACAAACCAAGAGCAGCTGCTTGAGGAGCAAATAGCTTGAGATAATCCAAATGCCTCTGGGAAAGGCAATGACATCCATGTTTGACCTTAGGAAAAATAATTTGCTTCAACTCAGAGCGCAGCAGCAGCCACATCCTGAACTTGTCTAAAGCTCTATACTGCATTATTCCAATGCAATAGGTATGCAATTTCCTCTGAATGTGGACAAATGTGTGTGCGTATGTGCATGCATACATACATATTCATGCGCACGCTTGCTTTCCTTGCCCTAAAGCAATAGGAAGGAGAGGGAAAATTGTACAATTCAGTCTAAAAAATTTTCCTAGAATGAGGTAAACCTGATTGCAAATCTTGATAACAATTATTTATCATACCCAGTATGAAAAAATCTCCCATCAACTTTATTGGTTTTCTTTTTCTGTCTTGTCACCAGCCACTATGCTCATCTTACCTTTATCTTCACTGGCATGGGTGAGCAGCCCAATTTTCTTGAGGTGGATGGGGGTGGAAACAGACAAGCCCATGACATCTCCAATGGCTTCATGAAAGCCAGGGTTGGCCCCACTGCGGAAGCTGATGGGCTGGTCCTTATATTGCAAGTAGTATTCAACATGTCCCATTTCATGGTGTACTGTAAAGAGTTGCTCCATGGTGACTGTTGTACACTGCTTTATCCTGCAGAACAAGGAACAGGAAAGTGAGTGTTCAGTGAAGACTATATCACATTGTACTAACAGGGCATCTATTGTTCCTGTAACCTGGAACATTCGCTGATAGCCTCAGAACGGCTGAAAAGAAACCCTTCTTCTTGTGCCAGAATTAGGGTTTCCATGATTCCTTGGGGAAAATGTGTAACCTAAAGAGAATTTAAAACCAACTTGGACAGCCTCCTTTCGACATCTACCTAATTTACTTTACCCCTCAGCCATGCATTAAAAATTTATCACTTCTAACATCCCATTGGTGGAATGAATAGAAAGAGGCAAAAGAGAGAGAAGGGATGATAATTTTGGCTCTGGCCCTGACCTTGCCAGATGGCTAGCTTTGACTCTGACAACAGATTTAAACTGAGGACTTGTGTTCTTTCACCCAAGGTTAAATTCTAAGCTTTGACAAATTAACCCCATTACCTGTATTCTTAACATGAGAGGAGGTAATATGGCACTAATATCACTTCGCCAAGTACCTTTTCCAGAAATTGACATTTGGGGGGCAGTTGGGGGTGGAGGACAGAGAAAGAGAAATTATACATGCATATAAACAGAAATTATAAACAGAGATTATAGTCTAGGGCAGAGATGGCCTATCTTTTGGTAGGTCAAGATTGTACTAGTGTTTTTGGCAGGGGTAAGGGGTACAGTGGGCAAAGCAATGATGCAAAAGAGCATAATAACACTATGTACATGGACAGTGCTAGGCTAATTTAGGGGTTACTCTACAGTTCTCTTGCACAGTGGGATTCTAAAAAAAGTCAGAGGTGCTAAAAAAGATGGATCCTGGGGACACATAGAGTCTTGGAGTTTTATGACAATCAATCCTGCCTAGATGTTACCTGGGGAATATAATACAATTTCCAGCTAAATTCACAGCACCCTAGCCATTTCCAAAATTAGGAGAAGCAGATCTTTTACCTAAATGGATCTTGATGTTTTTACCAGCATCTGATCTTGCATTTTTAAAAAAGCATATATTTTAAGTATTGACTTTCTAGTTCTACTATTCACTGACCATGTGATGAAAATGTTTCTGAATTTGCCAGATACAGAGAAGACAGGTAATTCCTTTATTCCCTAAAAAGCCAGGCATACTTCACAGTGTGTCTGTGCCAATAAGATCTGGAGTTCCCTATGCACGGCAAGGCCCCATCGTATGCAGTATGCACCTGAAGTCTTTGCGATTGAAGAAGTCCCATGCCGACGCATGGCACACCACCTCCTGTTCATCTGTTGGTTTCTCCAGCATGGATTTCTCCCAGAATTCACGTGGCATTCCAAGCATGCCAAGAGAGGTGAAGAACTCCTCCGCCACCCGGAACATGACTGTTACGTTCCAGTTCTAGGAAAGGCAAGGACCCGTCCGAGGCATTAGATAGCACAAATGTGTTGGAAACTGCTCTTGGGGATTGGTCCCAGGTCACTCAAGTATTCTCATAATAAATTACATAGGCGTGTGTTGCTTGAGCTTTAGAATATCAAGGAGAATGGTAGTTTAGAAAAAAAAAAGAGCTGCAGAGTGGGACAGAGGAGAAGCAAAGCTGACTGGGAAGAACTTGAAATAATCAGGCTACTGGTCTTCTGCACTATTTGATGAGGACTGACATGTATCTTGTGTCTTGGGGATAGAGATTACTGTATTTGTCTCATTTCAATAGCTGTGTCAAGAAATGGAAATAAAGACTGCATCCCCAACTTGTTATTGAGGGCAAAGATATGTATGTATATCCCTTTCATTCCTGCATAGCACTTGCATGTAAGCATGGACAGTCTTTATGAAAATGTAGCATGAAATGCAGTCCCTGGAAAGCAGAAACTGAAGTTAACACCTGTCAATTATGCTGAGAAGCAGGGCTGAGAAATATCTGTGGCACAGAAAGCAGCATGGGAAGAATTCCATGGAGAATTGTGGTTCATTTATGCATTTTAGTCATGCATACCTGGCTTGTCATCTTTTCGGTGTTACGTTGAGCAGATTGGTATTTATTTATTATTCCAATTCTTGCTCAGAGAACAAATCAGCATCTCACTGCAGGATGACAACAGTATCACTAGCAGTAATATTTGAGTATATGGCATTTTCAGTTTCAGTTCCTGCTAACCGCTGCAGCTATAGTAGCAAAGAGAATAGAATAAAACCATAACACTGATGTTCTTACTTTCTGCTTCATGACGTTGGTAACATCTAGATTTGGCTTATTTGCAAAAGGCACCATCATGTCGTAAATGTTGTTCCATTGTTGGGCCCACATGTTACCTGCAGGGGGCAAAGCAGCACTGTTTAGCTGAATAAAACCAACAGCTTGGAGGGGAGGGGGTTGCTACACATAAAACTAGACAGAAATTTGTTATTTGGCACTGAGTCTTGAGGAAAATATCAATAGAATAAGGGTCAAAGGAGACACTGTGTTAATGTCATGAATGTATGTGACAGTTTGGTTATATAAACGACCACCATAGGGAAGCTGAGCAGACTTAGGACAAAATGCACAACTAGGAAAAAGATCAACTCTTCCTCTCATTACTATAGTTTCAATGAAAAGCATTTCATCTGAAGCTCATAGAATATCTTTATATAGATATACATGTAAAAATTGGCATATCAAACATGTGTCAGTTTCCCACAGAGGCTGCATAGATACGCAACCCAGATTCCCAACCCCTCCCTCATGTTATCCCAAGGCACCTCCTTCTTTGGCTGCAGTAAGTTTCCCATTTGGATTATTGCAATGCACTTTACATGGGGCTGCCCTTGAAGACCACTTGGAAGTTACAAATGGTCCAGAATGTAGCGGTGCACACAGTATTGGGTGTTCGTAGATTTGCTCATGTTACACCTCTATTGTGTGAGCTGCACTGGCTCCCAGTTTCCTTCCAGGTGTAATTCAAGGTGCTGGTTATCATCTTTAAAGCCCTACATGGCACGGGACCTGGTTATTTGAAAGATCGCCTCTCCCTAAGAATATCTGTCTGTCCCACTAGATCGGATAGGGAGGGTAGGCATGCTCCAGATCTCTTACCTGAAATCCTGCCACCTAGTGGGACCTCGGAAGCATGCCTTCTCTGTGGCTGCCCCTACCTTATAGAACACCTTCCCTGGGTGATTCGGCAGGCCCCCACCCTTTTAGCCTTTCAGAAGGCCATCCAGCCCTGTTTTTTTACTGAGGCACTGGGATAGGATTGAACATAATAGAAAGAATGGAATGAGGGTAATTGGAGCTTGCTGCGGGGCATCCTAAGGGATGATTAAGGTATAGGGTTTTTATTTTTGTTTGATGGTTACATTTTATAGTTACTAGGTTTATTGCTGTTGTGAGCCACCCAGATGGCTTAAGATGGGCAGCCATACAAATCTTTTAAATACATAAATAAATAAACCCATAAATGGGTTGGGCTGAAAGAGAGTGACTAGCCCACAGTCACCCAGCCTTTCATGCCTAAGGAAGGATTAGAATTCATGGTCTCCCAATTTCTAGTCCAATGCCTTAACCACTACACCAAATTGGTTCTTTTACATCTCTTACCTCTTAACTTTTCTATTTGTATCCCCCCCCCCCGCCTCAAAACTTGGTATTCTTTAAGAGAGCTTATCACGATTCCCATTATCTCCGTCCAACATATTTAACAGATAATAGGAGTTGTAGTGTAATGCATCTGGAAGAATTTAGCAAGGTTGTTCTAATGCAGTGTTTCTCAACCTTGGCAACTTTAAGATATGTGGACTTCAACTTCTAGAATTCCCCAGCCAGCATGGCTGGCTGGGGAATTCTGGAATTTGAAGTCCACATAGCTCAAAGTTGCCAAGGTTGAGAAATACTGCTGTAATGATTTCACTGGACTGAGATTCTAATGTTGTGACTGGTATCTCCCTGCCTACTTTTGGCAGATCCTGTTTGGAATAACTGCTCTGAGATGCAAGACCAAAAAGTCTTAATAAACTTGAATATACGTTTGGCCTTGTTTTTCTAATACTACAGCTCCTACTGTCCTCAGATTTTCAGAGTAGACATGAGTAGACAAGCTGCAGGCTCGTGCAACTTTCCATTATCTGTTTTGTACCCACCTGTTTTAATTTTGGGTGATTTTAAGGAAGGGTATAGCAGATCTCTAGGAGGCAAACTGCTTCCATTTCTGTTAAACTATCCCACCGCTACCAAAATGTCCCAAAATGCACTGGTGAAATCCAAGCATTTTGCTACCAAATTTTGGTGACACAATTTCAGGTTGCTTTCAGGAGTAGGGTTTAAAAGTGAAAATAAGATTGGCTTCCTCCCAAAGGTCTCTCGTTCAAAGTCTTCCTCCAACCATTCAAAGGTTGCCCACCTCTGGTGTAGAATATGGTGGGATACTAAGGATTATCCCAATTCTTCCCAGCCTGATCCCCATTCCATTATACACACACAAACTTTTTTACCCAATAAGTGAGCTGGAATAGGGCCTTTCAGGTTTATGTATTTAGAACCATATTGCTCATATAGTTTCCTCCTGACAAATGCATGCAGATTTAGATAGAGAGGTTCCAGCTGTTGATAGAGTTGCTCTAGATCTTCCTCAAATGTTGGTGAATCATACCAGGACCGCCAATAAGCCCCGGTATCTGGGAATCCTGAATGCAAAGACAGTACAGAATTCAATCCAAATTCAGCTCTTACAATCCAAATATAGCTTTTTAAATTATCGGTCATTACTCTAGAATTACAGAACATAATTGTGAGCGACCCCTCTCCTAGGCTTTTCTGCACCATTCATAATGTAACTGAACTAGTCCAGTTCTGAAGCCAGAACACATCCAGTTCTAAATCCAAAGACAGCTTTTTCAAATAATTTTTAAATGTACTTGGGCTCTTGAGAATGACCATGTTAACAAGTCAACCTCAGTGTCTCATTCACTTCTTATGCTTTTATGAACTTTGGGTCATTTTTCACATGGTTCTGATATGGTAAATTTGACCCCTTTTGATTTGGTGATCAGATTCAAGCACTTGGGCACCTCTATGCCATATTCTTGAATACTTTTGGAATGAAAAGCAAAGGTATTGAGACTGCAAATACAACCGGATATATTGATCACAAATTGCTAACTTGCAACAGTTTCACTTTGGCATGGCAATAGATGTAACATAATACATAACAACTAATTTCAAAATATAAGAGTGAAGGTCCATGGAAGGAGTGCTAGACCTACAGAGGGTTACAATATGCCTCTTTCTCAATCCATTGAGGTTTCTTAGTTTGAATTTAAAATGCTTAAATTGTTCTTTAGAAGGCAGATTTTCAATCCCGTTTGTAGCTGATCCCATCCCCTGTCTATGTTTTTTAACATCTCACCATCCATTTTATAGGCTTCGTTGCTCAGTGAAACGAATTTCTCATACTTGGATCTCAGAGGATTGCCAGCAGAATTGTGCCACCCTTCCCAGGCATAGAGCAACTTCCTGTAACTACGAGAAGTGGCCATAATGTCTGTAATATCTGAGGAGCATGGAAAAGAAAGAGACATCAAAGAATCATACAATTAAACAAAATCCAAGGAACATCCAGAAGCCACCAGTATCTGCAGATTAACTCCTCTACGTATCTATCTACCTAAAGAAAAAAAAGAAGACCCACTGAGCAGAAAAGTTTGATTTTTCAGTAATTCCATTAAATAGTTCCATTATGCTAGAGCTAGAAGGTTTTTTCCCTACATGAAAGGTACTATCATCATCATCGTCATCATTTTTATTACGGTCACAGACCAGAAAGGTACTATCCTTCCTGGCTAATCTATGATGAGCTATAAAGCAGCAGCCTCCCAGCTGAACCCAATTCTGCACAGTTGATAAGTACTGGATTCAGAAGGGAGCAATATTTTTAAAGATCATGGTTGAAGTGACTAGAATTCCAGAGACTCCTGTAGCTGTTAGGTCAAAGTTATCATTACCTTTTGAATCTAATGCCTTCATCACTGATGCTGGCTCACTCATTCTAGCTGTTTTCTTGCCATATGTGCCTAAGTGCTACTTGAAGTTTGGAGTCCTGATAAAGTATACCGAGAAGTAACATGGCGACATGGAACACTATTGAACATAGACAAGGGGTGCAGACAAGTGCTTCTAATCTTGCAGAGCCTTTTAGAAGGTCCCGCCTGTACTCTGCTTTGGCATATTCTCATATGTGTTAATGCACCAATTAGGCACTCAGAGAACCACAGTTACAGGTAAGCAGCCCTGTTCCTATCTTAAACGCTAGAGGGTTGTTATCAGAGTTTTTTTTACAGAAGCTAGATAGGTTGGAAGAAGGATTGTTCATGTTTCAAAACAATTGGGATTATATTTCAGAAATGAGACAAATGGTTGAGAGAAAATGGGTCTCTCTATCCCCTAATTTGGATGTGTTACTTATTTTTTTTCAGATGTTAGTTGATTCAAAAGTAAAGACTAGTGATCTCCAAATTGGGAAGCACTCATTCTGAATAGCTTGGCAATTTAAAAACTATTTTCTAACAGTATGCTAGCTTTCAAAAATATTAGTATACTTACCTTCCAGTCATTGTAAGGACAGATACAATTTAATGGCAAAATAAATTATCGAAACTCAAAGAAGGAAGGAGCTAGTTTATAAGATCATAAATTAGACTTCTCAATTTCTTTTCTTGGATTTTTCTTTGGACTGTATTTGTTTCATTCTTAAAGAATAAATATATCACAGAAATTGCATTTTGCTAACTAGTATGGAATCACCATATTATTTTTAAGCATTTTTGCAATTGCAGGTAGTCTTCACTTAATGACCGCTATTGGGACCAGCAACTCTGTAGCTAAGCAATGCAGTCATTAAGTGAAACATCACGTGACCATGCCCAACTTATGACATCAGTTCCACTGTAGTCATTAAGTAAATCGACCATGGTTGTTAAGCATGATGACACATGAGTACAACTTGAGACTTACTGCCACCTTCCCCATTGACTTTGCTTGTTGGAAGCCAGCTGTGAAGGTTGCAAATGGTGATCACATGACCGCAGGGCGCTGTGACCATCACGAATGCGCACTGGTTGCCAAGTGCCCAAATCATGATCATGTGATCGCAGGGATGTTGAAACGGCTGCAAGTTCAAGGACCGGTCACAAATCTACTTTTTCAGCACCATTGTTAAGTTCAAATGGTCACTGAATGAGGCAGTTGTTAAGTGAGGACTACTTGTATGTAAAAAGTTATGTAATTACAACATATAGGTTAACTGTTGCCAACCACACAAGCCATAATCTACTATTAACCAACTTTACATTATGTATAATTATGTTAAGGATGCTCCCATGGTTCAGAAAGAAATAGGAAGCCTGCAAAACACCTGTGAGGAGTGAACTGGGCTACTGTGGAGAAGAAAGTACATACCTGGCTCTAAGGCCCAGCAGCTGGAGGTCTGGTTTGGTGGACAAACCTTGGAAGTGGAGTAGATGTTGTCCATCTCACTCAGAAGAGTATTATACTGAAATTAGCGTTAAAAAGTACAGGTTTGAATGACAGTCTGCTAATTCTACAACATGTAGTTTCACACTGTAGTGTCTGTAGGCACCTATATTACCACGGATGCCTCCATAAGAACCTGCCAAATTACCTGTCCCTCTTGGACTTTTGGTAATTACTTTTATTTTAAATATGTAATTATAAAGTGACGCACCACACAACAAAGAATCAAGCTTCCAGCATTAGTTTTATTTTCACTAGTGCTTCTGCATTGCAAATGGGAGCTATATTCATTTTTAGACAATAAAAATGGTAAGCAGCTACCATAACTGCTTTGGTGTAGTGGTTAAGGCATGAGGCTAGAAACTGGGAGATGGTGAGTTGTAGTCCCGCCTTAGGCACAAAGCCAGCTGGGTGACCTTGGGCCAGCCCCTCTCTCTCAGCCCTAGGAAGCAGGCAGTGGCAAACCACTTCTGAAATCTTGCCAAGACAACTGCAGAGACTTGGGCAGGCAGTCGCCAGGAGTCAAAACTTGATGACACCAAATACATATATCAGCCAGTATTTTTTGGGAAGATTATCCATGTCTTTAGAAGAAAGTTTATTGTAGAAAACATATTATAAAGTGAATTGGCTTGAATTATGGACTGCTTTCTCCTTCATAGATTGTTAATGGTGGTGAAGAAGGTGGTGTATCCCAGTGATGCTGTGAGCTATACCCTCAGGAGTGTATACTCCCAAAAGAGTCACCAATGATGACTCTTTTCATCATTTTGTTCATAGGCAAAAGAATCAGCAAACTGAAATGGACTAGAATGGGTCATTTCACATCAGAGGAATGTCAGATAATTTACTTTGGACAAGAAAACCATAGAAGAAATGAAGTAGCCATCATTATTAACAAAAGAGTGTCTAGGTCAGTGCTCAGATGCAGTTTAAATGATCCAATGAGCTCAATTCAAGTCCAAATTTATACAAGCAAAAATTGGTTACTTGCAACACCCCATTAACATAACAGCAAAAAAGGGCATCTTGCTAATTAGAATAAATTAGAATGCTCAGCTTGGAATTAAAATAGCATCTGGAATAGTGGGAAATTTGACCTCAGTATACAAAATAAAGGAGGAGACATATTAAAAAAATTTGCCAAAACAATTTCAATATTTATAACAATGCTATCTTCTAACAGCCTAAAAGATAGCTGTATACATGGATACCGGAAGAACAACACTAAAACCATGGAGAAACTCTATTTTGCCAGCAAAAATAAGACCTGGTACTGACTGCATCTCAGATCTCAAATTCCTTCTTGAAAAATTACAGCTTCAGACAAAACCATCAGATCAACAAGATTCTAATTCACCAATATAATTATGCAGTGAAGATAAAGAATAAATGTAGTGGTTTAAATTTGATAAAAATAGACCCTAAAGAACTTTGGATGAAATGTGTGACATCATTAAAGATCAATCAAACAAAAATATTTCAAAATACAAATAGCAAAATAAAGCAAAATAGATACATTAAAAATATCTGAAGAAGGGCAGAAAGCAAAAGTAGCACATACAGAAGAAAATTTGCCCAACTAAATGTTAAGTTCCGGAAAAGAGCAAGAAGATACAAGGAATTATACCTAAACAATGCAAGAAACTGATAACAATTGAATGGGAAGGACAAGAGATTTAAGAACATTTTAAAAATACAGAAATCAAGGAAACCTTATGCAAAAATGGCTTTGCTAAAAGAACAAAAGGAGAAAGATCTATTAAAAGATATAAATACAAGTAGTCCTCATTTAGTGACCACAACTGGGACTGACACCTTGGTCATTAAGTGAAGCAGTGACTAAGTGAAACCATGACTGTGTTTATGATCTTACTTCAGCTTTCCTTTGCTTTACAGAGCTGCAAAGGTCATAAATGTGAGGATTGGTTACAAAGTTACTTTTTCATCACTGTTGTAACTGCAAACAGGTGCTAAACAAGTCAGTTGCTAAACGAGGACTACTGTAATAACTAGAGCTAGATATCCTGGAAAGTGAAGTGAAATAGCCCCAGAAAACATTGCTAGCAACAAAGCTGCAGGAGGTGATGAAATACTAGCAAAACTGTTCAAAATATTGTAGAATGATGCAATTCAAATGCCACTTGCAGTTTGTAAGCAGATACAGGTAGTCTTTGTTCTGTGACCACAATTTGGACTGGCAACTCAGTCATTAAGTGAAGCAGTTGCTAAGTGAAATCACAACTATGATATTACTTCAGCTTTCCTTTGCTTTACAGACTCGCGAAGGTCGTAAATTGCTTATAAAGTTACTTTTTCATCTACTGTTGTAACTGTGAACAGTCACTAAATGAGGCAGTTGCTAAACAAGAAGTGCCCATATGGAAAATGCAGTACTGGCTAAGGTATTAGGGGAAAAAAATTATATTTCAATACCAAAAAAGGACAGTGGTAATGAATGCTCAAATTTCTAAACAACTGCACTTTTTTCACATGCAAGTAAGACAACGATCAACATTTTGCAATCCAGATTTCAATTCCATTGAACAAGAACTATCAGACATATACACTGGATTCAGAAGAGGTGAAAACACATTGTTAACATCTGATGGACAATGGAAAAGGCAAGAGAGATTTTCAAGAAATGTATTTTTTTGCTTTATTGATTATACTAAGGCATTTACTGTGTAGACTACAGCAAACTGGTTCTTTAAAATGTGGGTGTAGCAGGTCATGTCATTAAAAAATTTGTATGATGTCGAGGAAGCAACTGTTAGAAAAGAATATGGAACATCTAAATGGTTCAAAATTTGGAAAAGAGTGTGCCATAGTTGTAAACTGTTGCCTTATTTTATTTAAGTTATATGCCGATCATATCATAAGAAATGTTGGAGTAGAAAAAACAGACCCTGGAACTAAAATTGCTGGGAGAAACATCAAAAACCTCAGATATGGTGTTGATATCATTCCGGTGGCTGGAAGTGAGAAAAACTTAAGGAATTTCTTGTTGAAGGTGAAAAAATATAGTAAAAAAGCCAGTGTGTGCTTGAAGGTAACACCCCTTCCCCAAGATTATGTCAACATGCAATGCCAATCCACTGCAAACAGGCAGAGAAGAAGTTGAAGTAGTAACAGCTTTGTCTTCCTAGTCTGTGAAAGTGATTCATCAGAAAGGCTGAATGAAGAAAAATTGATGAATTGTGCTGCTGGAGAAGATTGTTGACAATGCCTTGGACTGCAAGAAGAACAAATAATTCAATACTAGGTGAAGTAAAGCCAGACTGCTCACTGCAAACACTAATAATGAAAATAAACATATGTGAAGACAGAAAACAAAGCCATAAAAAGACAAGTTTACTGACAAACAATCCTGGAAAATAAAGAGTTGGAAATGAATGAAAAACAACAATGGAATATTTTGCCTAAATATGGGATTGAAGGTTGGTTACTGGACATTATAGAAGTGGTACATGATAGATGTAAAGCATGCATGAAAATTAATTGCCTGTATAGCAAATGGTTCAACAATGAGCAGGGAATAAAACAAGGAAGTGTGATTTTTTTCATGGTTCTTTAATGTATATATGCATAAATGCTTGTGTTGACCCTGGAGATGTATTGGATGGGACTTGAATGTACATGTACTTTTGTATGCAGATGATGCCATATTGGCTGGGAATACAAATGATTAGCAAAGAATATTAGATAGATGATCCAATAAGGAATATGGATCTGAAAATTAATGTATTAAAGACCAAGGTAATTGTGTTTGGCAGATAAAATTGATTGAACAATTGCAAGTTATACATTAACGGGGGGAAAACTAGAGTAAGTAAACAAATTTGGGTACCTTGGTAGAATGTTTAAGAAAAGTGGGAAAATGTATGGAGAAATTTTAAAATGTGCAAATGCTAATAGGAAGGGTACATGTAGTATGTTATAATGAATGAATATTGAAAACCACTGTATATTAAGGTGCGTCTCTACCCCATTCATTTTACGGAGGTGACTGTTGGGTATTTTAACAAAAACATAAAACTAAATTGGATACAGTGAGAATGGGGCACTTAAGAAGAGCGTCTGTGGTGAAACTTAAAGAGTTAAGGCAAAAAATGAATGGATGCTAGAGAGAGAAAATTTAGTTTGCCTAGCCCAATTGCAAAAATATTTGATACCTTACACATTCTCTTTAGAAACACACGTTTTATGTTGATGCTTCATCCAATTAAGCCTACATGGTCCCTGGAAAAGAGGTTTCTTTAATTGCTAGATGGAAAATGTTTCTTAAAGACTGAAGACTTCCTGACAAAACTAGACTTTAAAGACCTCAAGAAAAAGCAGTCTGCAGAAGAGGAGTGTTCTGGATTTCTTAACAACAATTGATTCCCTAAAGAACATTTGGTAATCTGAATATTGAAATAACCAAGGAACAATTAAAGGAAGATTTTAAAGTTTGAAATGAATGTGGAGGGGCGGCTGGAGCAGGGAAGTAGAATCGTGCAGAATGGCCTTTTCCGATAGAAATAAGTAGGTCGGGATGCGGGCACAAAGGCTTGTACTGAAAGAATCTGAAAAGCTGAACATTCGTACCAATTTGGCTGTTACAGTGAAGTGGGCAAGAAGACTGACCACCACAAGAATAGGCTACAGTGAGGGCAGCACTGGCAGAAGAGTGTCAGATTCTGGTGAAGGCAAATATCTAGCGGGTTACTGGAGAAAATTATTATGAAGGGAAGCTCATCTCTGGGTGAGCACTAGTTTGAAAGAGAGGAGGAGAAGGGAAGCAATAAAAACAATTAAATGATAGAGAGAGGTGATGGGTGCTATGACATTACAGGCCATCTCCACTAAAGTAAGAAAGCCACAAAGAACAAAAAAGGGCTCTGAGGAAAAGAGGACAGTTTAGTTGATGAGTGGGAGACATTTCATTCAGTCTTCTAGATGTAGACTTTCATAGCTTTGTCTTTCAGTTATACAGAAATATAGTGAGTGAGTGGTGGCATATTACTTAGCCAGATGGAGCTATGGCCTCACACAATTTTTTTAATGCCCTTCAGTGCAAAATCGGGATTCCCAAATTGACATTATTTTGTATGTGCATAGGTATGTGGCTTTAAGTCAATCTTGACTCCTGGCAACTCCATGGACAGCTGTATGCATTTTTCTTAGCAACACTGTCGAAGTGGTTTGCTACTACCTTTTTTCTGGGACGTTTTTAACTTCCTAGTCTAGGACTGAGAGAGAATGACTGACCCAAAGTTATTCAACTCTTTTTTTGCTTGAGAGAGGACTTGAACCTGGGTCTCCCCACTCCCAGTCCAACAATTTAATCACTACACTAACCATGCCAGCTGTCCGTCCTTCCTTCCTTCCTTCCTTCCTTCCTTCCTTCCTTCCTTCCTTCCTTCCTTCCTTTTATGCTACTCGAATCCAGGAGAAAAAAATGGTACAGTACATGCTTTCTTTGAAGAACTTCCCAAGTTTATCTCCTGGCATTTCAATTTAGAGCTGGGAAATCCTGAGGAATTAGAATAACATCAGGCTTGATGGACCAGTGTTCTGGCTTAGAAAAAGGTGACTTCCTTTGTCCCTGCATCGCCTTATTAGTCAGCAAATGACTCTTATTTCTAGAAACTACAAGTCATTTGAAAATAATGCTTGGTTACAAATGTAGTCTGCTATGCAACAGTTTATATTAGTTATTTCCTTAAATCAACCGAGAAAGATTGAACTTTGTTTAGTAAATAAGCTCTGGAGGAAGAAATCTATTTGCTTTGAAAAAGAAAAAAAAAGAGCAGCAATATTAAATTCTTCCTCAAATTAAACAACAAAAAATGTTTTGTCATCACTGAGTCTTGGGAGCCAAGGTGGTAGCAGCTTGTTAACTGAAACACTCTTACTTAACAACTTGGAGAAAATGGTTTCTTTTAATTCTCTCTTGGTCACAAAATAGCACATTCAAGTAGTACTTTTTCATCTATTTTAGAAAAATAGAAAACATTCTCAGCAAGAACTTTGGGCAAACTCTATCTTTGGGGGGGGGGGTGGAATTTGTGATTGTGATCATGGCACTGAAGATGGGGGTTAATTTTTTCCTCAATGCCATATTCCCACTGGAAGATATTATTTGGCTGATTAGCACATGCATTAATGCCACTATTACTGCTTGTTAAAAAGAAAGTTAATCATGGATCTCTACTGCTTAGTCCTCAGGGAAAACAGGGGTTATTATAACAGTAAAGCTCAAAGAACTTTGGGAAGTTGACTTTCTGAATCCTACCTCCAGAATAGTTTGAAAGCGTTAGGTACAAAGCAACAAAAATAGGGGGGAAAGCTGAATTGTTAAGAGAAGATAGAATACTTTTCTCTCTCTCCCGTGGCAAAAATTGCCAGTAAACGTTTTTTTCTCATCATATTTATAATTACAGAAAAGATGGGATTTTTGTCAGATGCTTACCATGGCTGGAATGTAAGTTTTAGTGGCTCATCTCTTTTGATGAATGCATTTTATACTGACTTATCTGAGCATAAATTCCATTAATTCAGTAGGATGTACTTCAAAGTGAAAATATATAGGACAGTTTATGTACTTTGTAAGCCCTAAAAGGCTTTAGGTAGCAGTGGCTTGGAATGTGGTAAACCCTACTCAACTGACATCTCGCTTTCTCAATGCCCAGTTTTAGAAACGTGTCACTGGGAATGTCTGCAACATGAAGTGTAAGCCAGAAAAGCAGGTGCACCTTCCTTCTTGTGTATGTACATTAGGGCCAGAAATAAAGGAATGTGTCAGCCTTCCTGAGCTAATTACTTTTCAGATATATGAAAATACTTCCCTCATAGCTACTCAACACAACCAAGACTGGAGTATCTTATTGTGAATATTACCTATGTGTCTTCAGAACCCTTCATGTAATTCTGCCTCTCAGCTTTGTATCTCCATCATGCGTGGAATCCATGACTTTTATCTAAGGATCGTCTCTCCTTTAGCCTAACATCTTTTCTCCATTCCCACCTCAGGACTCATCCACTCTTTCTAGTGATTCTTACCTCGTGTCGCTTGTTCATTGGTAAATTGGAAGGGCCCAAGGTCTGAATGGAGCTGATTATTTTCTTCAGTTGAGGATCCGTGAAGGTCTGCCAGTTGTGGCCATAATTCTCCTTAGCTTTTTTCCCCCAGAGTTCTGTGAAGTTTTGTTCCTTCAAAGAAGCTGCTACCTGTAATAGCAGAAGAGGGCAAAGACATTTGGTACACACTAAACTTTTTTGTGCCTTCCATGCTACTTCTTTGGAGAAGTTGCTGAATCACTTTTAGGACTGTGAAAGAGTGGGATGCATGCCGCTGATAAAAAAGGAAGAGTACCTTAAAGATAGTTTGGTGTTTGAACTTCTAGGCTAATACATTTCTGAAAAACATGGCAGCAAATAGAGCATTTAGCTCTTCAGAGCCATAGGGATGACAAGGCAATGAAAGGGAACCACAACTCAGAAAGGCTTGATTAAAAGACATTAAGGGTCTGATTATTTTGGAACTTATTAAAGTTTTATTTATGGATTATTCATTTCTATTTCTAACTTTCCTATCAATATGTGACAAGGCTACATTGTCTTATTTTAATTAGCAGTTAGAATATTGAATACTGGTACTGGTGTTAAATGATGCTATCAGCTAAAACCAATGGCTTGTATCTGTAGTTAGCATAAAATTGGATATACTCCCTTGAAACAGTTTAAATCCCCCATTGATGTAAATTGTCTGTAATGCCTGAGCCAAACCACAGAGCAAAGTAAGACATGCACTGGATTAGAGCCACAAATTGTAACAACATGAGATGAGTCCTGAGGCCCAGGCCAAAGACTTCCTTAATGCAGCATTCTGTGTCAGCCCACTGAAAAAGAAGGATAACTGGATTTCTGATTTGGAGCCCAGTAGAATCTCCAGCTGGAAATTTTGAGGGACCATAGCTGGTGTAGCTGGCTCATCCATTGTATGATGTCCACACGGTTCAAATAATAATGTGCAAGCACAGCAAAGAAGGCAGCTGGAGCAGAGCAAATAGTTGAAGTGAACCAACCTACATTTTTGTAGTGGAAGACAGCCCCTCAAGGGTAACAGGCAATCTGATAGAAAAGAGAGGACCTTTTACGATAAGGAATGAATCAGTCATGTAGAGGAATCTCTTCTCTGCAAATGTTAGCAAGGTAATTGTCCATATCACCAACATTTTGTCTCTGGTTATGTTATCACTGTATGTGGAGCACAAGTTCTTTCTGGTACAGGTAGGGATACTATTTTCTCCTTAAGAAGAAAAGGTCTTTTAATAGTACCTCCTCTCATTAAATCAACTTCCCCAAGATTTAACTATACAATAAAGAAAGGAAATTAGACAAAACAAAGATGGGGGAAAGTATTTTGTGGGTGAAAAATTCCTTGTTGGTGACATCTGTTTCTGCAGCCATGTCTACAAATATACATATATTTCTAAGTCTTACCTCACAGAGGCATTTTATGGAATATAATTGCTTCAGACAGCATCTCCATGTAAACACTATAGCAAGGAAGAAGTATTTTATTCATATAAAATGCTTCTTCAGATGATTCCAGCAATTTTCAATACCACTAGAATAAGCACATTTTATATCAATGGCTTCATGTAAGTAGTCTGTCTCACTGCAGTGTATAAACTAATCCTAATAGTAATAGACCTTTTTCTCCTTTTTTAACACTTCCAACCTGTTCTTCTACCTAACTGGATCTGAGTATGTTGGGACACAATTCCCTTAAGAAATACCACATGGTTTGCTTTTCTCATCCATTGCATTAATTGAAAGCTGCAAACTATAGTAATCCACTGCTTTTCTACTTCTGCTAATCTACAATGAGGTCGATATAGCCAAATCCCCAAATCACTGTCCAAAACAACAACAACAACAACAACAACAGCAACAACCTGGAGCAAGAGTACATATCAAACAGAAACTCCATTAAATTCACATCAGTGAAATCAGTAACTGTATCCTGTCCGTAACTGCATCCTGACATAATAGTAACCAATGGTTTAGCACAGTGATTTGGGAAATTGTAAAAACTTCCTGAAGAAGGCAATTACAAACTATTTCTTTAGAAAGGAAAATACATGGATGTGTCCATGAAGTCATCAGTTGTCGAGTTTGGTCAATTATATTAGTAAATTTGGTAACTTCTGGAAATAGTAGTCCAGATTACCTATCCCTGCTCTGGTCCATCCATAGCAGACATGCCAGAATTGAGGTAGCACAGAGATTGCAACACTACAGAAAGCTCCAACTGAACAGCTTATTCCGATAAAGGCTAGAATTCCTCTACCATTTCTATTCCGAAGGCCAACATCCTTGCATGGCCAGTGTGAATCCTTATTTAAAGTTCCTTAGCATCCTTTAGGGGACCACCATCTCCTGTTTCTTGCCATCGGGTGGGCTCAGTTGGATAAGAATACTCTTAATTCTTCGGACAAATCAGACTTGGGAAAGTTATCTGAGAGGGGAGGGTACTAATGCAGATTGCCAATCATTACTCTTAGGTCCAGTATCAGAAACCAGGTTCTGTTTTTCAGCTGATACAGCAGTGGCCCTGAATCGGATTGCTTCCACCTCCTCTAGCTACCTCTTGGTTTCATCACTGGATTTTCCCTTTGGTTTCATCCTTTCTGCCAGAGACCCATGAAGAGGTGATACATTTCCATACTTTTTGTTCTCATTTGCAGAGTTGTTGGCAAATGTGAAATTAAATTCCTCTCTATGGATTGCTGACCCTCAGGTGTACCTCCCTAATGAATCCTCAGAAATAAAAAGAAATGATTTTCCACCCAACTCTGCTCAGTTGCTTATGGCTATGCATGCATAAATAATATGCAGTGTATCTTCCAGCCTATTCCGTTTCAAAAGAAAAATGGGAATAGATGACAGTTTGTAAACCACCCAAATAAGCCAAATTCTATCAATGGATATTAGAATCCTAGGTTATTTGAGCAAACTATAAATAAAGCTGAGTTTGCCAAGGTTAGGCAATGACAAACCATAGTTAGTTGAAAACTGAAGCAAATTCTTTTGATCTTTTTCTTGCATCTATGCTGCAGGAGAAAGTGGTAAGGGAGGTGCAGGTATGTGCACTTAGTTCAACCAAATATAATAGGTAAAATTGGGGTGTATGGGGTGTCCAGGGAGGGGTAGCAACTCTGGTGGAGGGGCCTGCCGTGCCTTTTCCAGGGCTGCTCATTCACCTTTGGTCCCTACTTGGCACTCAGTTCTCACCTGTGGTTCCAAGTAGCTATAACACGTGCAGAGGCCACACCCTGGTAAGCCGTCTTGGCAGACAGGCCAAACCAGATGAGAGTAGCTGATGGGTCTTCAACTCTCAGGGAGATAGGGGATTTGTCTATCCCCATGTGTGAAGTCTGGCCCTGGCAGATTGAGCGGAGGAGACTGATCAATGGTTCAACAGTCAAGAAGGCATGCCCAGCAGGCATTATGGAGCACTAAGAGCACAACAAGACACTTAGACATCCCTGTCATCTACCGCAGGAGAAGAGATCTCCAGCCATAATGGTTCTCCATGCCACTGGATTAAGGTCTCTTATGCCAAGAGAGTGGGACTGCCCCTGTGCAACTGCTGTTCCACTTAAAACTCCATCATGCACAGGTTTCTGTTATACAATTCATCTTCATCTACAACTCATCTGCAAATCATCTCAGTCCAAACCTAATTCATTGAGCCCTGCGGCAATGTGGGAGTGGCAAAACAACAGGTGGAGATGACCACTGGCAGTTGTAGTCACAAACTTGCACATGAGTGGCCCTTGGACCAATGGTCATTCATCTCAGTACCTGGGGCAGCAGAGATGTCCAGCAGCATCCAGGGCGACTGGGCAGCCCTTCTAGCATAGCACTGCCCACCCTCGTATGAGGGAGGGGGCTAGAAAAGGTACCGTAAACATTGCCTGCCCCACAACATCTGGCTAGCTAACCATGGCTGGCAGATCATCTACTTGGCAGTTGAGCATCAAGAAAAACAAATCGAAGAAAATTTATTTTCAGAGCCTGGAACGTCTGCACCTTGCTGGAGAGTGACAAGGTGTCAAGGCCTGAAAGATGAACAACGCTCATAGCAGCTGAACTTTGCCGTTATAGCATTGACATTGCTGCACTCAGTGGGACCAGGCTGGCAGACAGGGGTTTGTTACAGGAAGCAGAGAGTGGATATATGTTCTTTTGGAAAGGGAAACCACAGATTGACAACAGGACTCACAGAGTAGGTTTTGCAATCAAAACTGCTCTGCCGAAGAACTCTACCACTGGAATAAATGAATGCATTATGAAGTTCTGCTTTCCTCTCAGCAAGTCCCAGTATATCACCATTGTCAGTGCCTACGCACCAACTCCAAACAAAGACAAGGAAGGTTTCTACAAGGACCTGGACCAGATTATTCAAACAACCCCCGCCAGCAACTAACTTGTCATTCTGGGTAAGTTCAGTGCTAGGGTGGAGACAGACAGTGACAACTGGGACGGAGTCCTCTGGAGACATGGGGTGGGAAAACTAAATAGCAATGGCCCACTGCTTCTGAGCAAATGTGTCAAGCACTACCTGTGCATCATTAGCACGAAGTTCAGACTTACAGACAAGTACAAAACTACCTGGATGCATCCTAGGTCCAAACACTGGCACCTACTTGACTATGTCATAGTACATCAGCGCAACCTTAAAGACGTCACCATCACCTGAGCTATGTGAGGTGCTGAGTGCTGGACAGATCGCAGGCTGGTCTGGTCAGTCCTCAACTTGCACATAGCCCCTTTACATCATAAGCAACCAAGGACTGTTAGAAATTCATTCAACATTGGCAGACTGCAAGGCCCAGGCCAAGTCCAACATTTCCAATATATACTTAATGAAAAACTCTCCAACAATTTACTGCTTGTAGGAACTTGTTCTGAAAAGTGGACACAGTTTAAAGATGTCATCATGCAGACTGCAACAACTGTACTCGGACTGAAAACCTGGGCGTATCAAGACTGGTTTGATGAAAACCACAAGATGATTTCAACAGCCTTCCAGGCCAAGGAAAAAGGCCTATGGAGACTGACAAGAACGATCCATCATCTGTCTCAAAGAAAGACAAGTGTAAGCACCTGCAGTCCAAAGTACAGATGGAACTGTGAGAAATGTAGGATGAATGGTGGCAGAGAAAGGCTGAGCAGGTGGAACACTATGCAGACATGCATGCCGCCAGAGAATTCTTCAGTGCCATAAAGTCAGTTCATGGTCCTTCTAAAGGATGGTCCCCCCTGCTGTCATCTGATGGGTCAAGCCTGGTCAAAGACCAGGAACCATCATTTCAAGCAATGGGTCTTTGGACAAAGAAATTGACTCCAGGATCAGCAAGACCAGCCAGGCACTGGGACAGCTGCATATTAGAGTGCTCAATCAACACAACATCCACAAAGCTGAAAGTCTACAGAGTTGTGGTTATCCCTTCTCTCCCATATGGATGTGGGTCCTGGACTCTGTACCAAAGGCACATCAAACAACTGGAGAAATTTCACATGGGCACTCTCCACTCCATCCTCAGCATCCGTTGGCAAGCCCATGTCTCTAACCTGGAGGTCTTGGATCACATGGAGTCCACCAGCATGAGTCCCTGATTATCAGAGCCCAAATGTGGTGGGTGGGACATGTCAATAGAATAGATGACCACTGTATGCCTTGCCAGTTGGTCTATGGTGTACTGGGGTCTGGGAAGAGACCTCAAGGTCGACTGTGCAAGCGCTACAAAGATGCTGTGAAAGAAACCCTATGCCACTGTGACATCCAGCCAAGGGGACTAGAAACAGCGGCTGCTGACAGAACCCATTGGTGAGCCCTGTGCTATGAAGTCTCCACTGGCTTTGAAGGCAGGCACTGCCAACAACTGGTAGAAAACCATGAGCAGCATCACAGAATAACACCCAGAGGTGCTACAACAATGGACTTCCAGTGCCCCCCTGTGCTAGACTTTGTGCTTCCAGACTGGGACTGCAGAGCCACCTCCATATCCATAGATGAACTGCACAACAGCATGTCTTCTTTGAACCCAAAGGTCTACCATATATAGGTAAAATTACATTTATTGGCACCAGGTAAAGATGCATTCAATGTAGAATGTATGTTGGACTAAAATACTATCCAGTATCTATGCCGAGAAAAGCTAAATTGTACAAAACATACATGCTTATATTGGCTTGCTGCTTTTGCCTTATATAGGGAAAAACAGAGTGCTGCCATCATGTCATCTTGATGGCCATAAAAGCTAGGTGTCTGCTATTTTGTTTTTTAAAAGTTTATTCTAGGCACTCCAATGGATACCAAGTGTGCCACATTTTTTTTTTTACTCTTTATTTTGGACAGGTGATTAAGTCCCAACCGAAAAGATGTGGGAACTTGTCCCAAGTTCTTTGAAAGTTTCAACTAGAGGTGAGAGGCAAGCATATCCTGGAGTCAAGTGGAACCATTTGGATTGTCAGTTCCACTTAACTTAGCTAGACTGAGAAGCACTGTCATCTGAAAGCATCCCCTAATCCATCTTACACCCAATACCTTTCAGTCTTGTTTTGGCACACTCTTTCCTTGCCATACATTAGATTGTACTTTTTTGATTGCATGTGTATAATAAAGAAAAAAAAGGGGGGGGGGGAGCTAAGTGTGGCTGTAGACACAGGAAACAACAATTAGGTGTCTCTTTTCTTGACATCCCAGGTGTCCCTTTTCAATATAAACTCAAGTAGGAAGAAAATTTCTAGGCAGAAATGTATTACGACATGTGGTGAAAGAAGCAACACTGAACAGAGGATAAGCCAAAGAGTCAAAAGTGCTCCTACACTTTTGCTTCCAGAATTATTCAGTTGTCCCACCTCTTTTAGCCTAGGCGACCTGTTTCTATTTTAGATAGCATCATATTAAGACATTTATTTATGCAGATGAAATCATACATGCAGCCGCATGTGAAATAAGTATTGTTTTGCTCATCTGGGAGGCAGTGCAACTTTGTTTTCCCTTTACCCTTTACTGCCTCTTATTATTGCTGAAACACCACATTTCTGCATACCAGATCAGGAAGGCACTCTGGATAGCCAGCCCGCCAGCCCTAACTGCAATTTGGAAACCTAGGCACTTAAAATCGGGGGATTCCACTGAAAGAAGTTTACCGATTGAAGTACTGCAAGCTTCAATTGTTTTTAGTCTTCTTCATAATCTTCTCTTCCATCTGGGTATTGAGGAAGATGTTGGCAGGTTGCTTTTAACAGGTCTTAGCTATGGATTAAAATGTATGTTTACTAATTTATGTCTTTCACTTAGAACAGAGTCCAGCCACAGTTAATCACTGTCAGGCTTACCTGATTTCAGGTAATAGCATGTTTTTAAAATTTCTTCCCAGATATCACTAAAACTTAATCTCAAGATCATACCTTTAAGGTGTTTGTCCTCTGTGGAGGCCATGGGTACCACAGGTATCAAGTTTGCATGATTGAGGAAAATAAAATTTCTAGCCATTTGAGAGGAAAACTGCCTCTAAATACAAGCTCTTATCTCAAAAATGTTGCTGAGTGTCTTTCACCATGTTCTGGCACACTTTTTCTAGATGTTCATCCCAAGAAGGGTGAAAAGAAAGCTACTTGTTAATCTTTCACATATTTATAGTCAAATTGAAACATCATAAAAGCCATCATTATTAAATAAATACTTGAGAAGCTGAAGTTCTGGACATTTAAATCCCACCACTCCCATCCTCAATTGTACCAAACTCACCAATGGTACCTTTATTACCCAACAGTCACACAAGCCAGCTGTTCTGCTATGGTCTAACATTCAACCCTTCCATTAGTTAGTTTACTAACTGAGTCCCTAGTGAAGTTCATCTATATTTCCACCACAGCATCACTGAAGAAGTACTACCTCTAATCCATCCTTGACTGCCCCTTTACTTGCAATCTGACCTTTTCTTGCTTTCCTGCAGCATGCTTGTGTACAAGTTTTACACAGTAATGCCTAGAAAGGGGGCAGGGGAGAGAGAGAAACCCTAAATCCTGCTTAGCAATGCAGCCCTAAATTACTGTCTAGATGCAATGTCACCCAGTCCACATTTTGTTTTTTTCTTTGCAAGTCTTGCAACTTTGCTACTAAAACATCTCCTCCATAGTGAGCTATTATACCATGTCTGCAGAATATTTTGTGAAACTCAAATTAGAAGCAGTCACTTGCTTCTTGTAAATATAATTTGATTAACATCTCCTTCACTTCACATCAAGAGACCAATCTGCAAAGAATGCATACGAAGAGAAATATTAATCAATAATTCCTAGTGGTTCCTGGATTGTATTCTTGATGTTCAGAATTAACAGTCACCAACGATAGAATAGTCTACTGCTCTGTTCAATATTTAACCCCATCTGCTGACATCCATCATTCAGATGCCGGGTTACTAATTGTGAGAACTGAAGTGAGAAGGGGAGGGGATGCTCTAGATACATTTACCTATTTTGGAAGAGTGAGATCTGTAAATAAAGAAATTGCCATTAGCGCACAGCAAAGCACACAGGATAGAGGGGACAATTCCTCTTTTCTGCCATAGCTTCCTCCTCTCCTATCCCTTCTTAAAACTGTCTAAATTGGTGTGTGTGAATCATCAAGTTTACATCTGTACTGTATGGAAAATATGCCTTTTTGTCCATCCTAAATGTCTTGCCATCTAATTTCACTAGATAACCTCAATTTCTAACACTATGAGATATTGTATTCTTGGTGTTTTCTGAGCTTGCGTTTTCCCCTGCAGAAATTTCATTACCAGGATAGGTGACATTATCAGTCCAAGGGCGAATGGCGTTTGTTGGGTCTTTATATGTAGTGCAGTAGCTTGTCCTACCTAACTTGATTGGGGTATTGTTTCTTTCATGATTGTTCCTGTTTATCTGGTGCTGATCCCTGCTTATCTGGGTGTTGGTTAGCCGGTGTATGATGAGAATGAATATGCTGGAGCTGTTTGCCCCTTTCCTTGACCTTTGGTTGCATCCTTTTTTTAAAATGTTTTTTTGAATGGTTTATAGATGAAGCTTTTATCTCATGAGGGAATGAGAGGAGAAAAAACTTGTATCTACTTTCTCCATCCCAGGGACCATGCTTTCTCTGCCGATCTTGCTATATTTTTTATAAACTAAAAAGACCCCAATATATGTATGCCTTTATGTATAGGAGAGTTCCCCCACCCCTCTGTTTTGATTGTCCTTTTTGTAGTTGTTTCAGATTGTTTAAACTTACAGTTTAAAAACTACCTAACCTGTGGCCATGAAAATACTACAGCAGTGAGTTCTGTAAATTGGGATCATTTTTGTCTCTGTCAACTACCTGGTTTTTATAGTCCCAACTCTTTCATTCCTTCAGATCGCTTCACTCTGATACTGAATGAGCTCAAGGAAGGGAGAAGCAGAAAAAGCATCAAAGTCTCTCTAGAAGCAGCTAGATATTGCTTGGACATGAGATGCTAATGGCTGAAGGTGAGATAACTGGGGTTAATCCTGGGGGACTTCAATCTGCCTTCCCTAGGAATGGGGTCTGAGGTGGCTCAAGGGTTCATGGTTTCCATGACAGCCATGGACCTACCCCAGGTCATCCAGAGTCCAACTTGGGACAGTGGTCACGCTCAGGATCTGGTGTTCTTGTAAGAGCAGTGGCAATGTGATCTGGAATTGGGAGAGCTTTTGGTGTCTCGTCATGGTCAGATCATGCTCCAATTTCTATGAGATCCTCTAGTACCACTATCCACTGCAGGGAGGCTGGACCCATTAGATTGGTCTGCCCCCAGCAACTGATGGACCCAGATGAGTTTCAGAGGGAGCTGGGGGTCGTCCATGTGGGTCTGATGCATGGTCCATCCGAAGCCTTGGCTGCTGCTTGGAATAAGGGGGTGGCTGAGGCCTTGGATTGGATTGCACACATGCAACCTCTCCCCTCTTGGGGATCTCATCACTCCCCGTGGTTCATGGAGGCATTGAGGGAGATGAAATAGGAAAAGAGACACTCTAGAGAGTGCCGCTGGCACTCAACAAAAGACAAACTCGACCAAACATGGGTTAGAGCTGCTATTAAGGCCTACTTTGTGGTGGTAAGGGTAGCAAAGCATCGGTACTTCTCTGCCCTTATTGCATCCGCAGATTGCCATCCTGCAGCCCTGTTCCAGGTGACACAAGCCCTCTTGGATAAAGGGGGTGTGGGGAACCTCTTATAGGGGCATGTGGAAGAATTTGCACAACATCTGTCAGATAAAATCACTCTGATTCATTTCCAGTTGGATGCTGGCTTTGCTATAGGTCCATAGGAGATGCCTAGGGAGGAGTCTTGCCCAGTTATCTGGGAATGGTTTGATCCTGTTGGGCCTGAGGAAGCAGACAGGGTCCTCAGGTCTCTGAGCTCAGCCACCTGTTCTTTAGACCCATTCCCCTCCTGGCTGGTTAAAGCAGCCTGGGGGGTATCGTGTGAGTGGGTTCAAGTGGTGGTTAATTCTTCTTTGAGTGAGGGGGTTGTTCCTCTACTCTTAAAGAGGCCTTGATCTGCCCCCTCCTCAAAAAGCCATTGCTGGACAATTTTTGTCCAGTATCTCACCTCCCCTCTTTGGGGAAGATGGTGGAGAAGGTGGTTGCGCAACAGCTTCAGAGGTCCTTGGAGAAAGCAGTTTATCTGGATCCTTTTCAGTCAGAATTCAGACCTGGGTATGGGATGGAAACAGCATTGATCACACTTTTGGATGACCTCTGGCATGGGCAGGATGCGGGTTGAGCTTCCATCTTTGCCTTATTGACCTCCTGGCAGCTTTCAACACCATTGACCATGGTATCCTTCTGGATCAGCTGAGAGGATTAGGGATGGGAGGCACAGTGTTGTGCTGGTTCACCTCCTTCCCTCAGGGCCAATTCTAGTCAGTGTTGATTGGGGAGGAGAGGTCCCACCCTCGGCCCCTACTATGTGGGGTGCCACAGGGTTTAGTGCTTTCTCCTCTCCTTTTTAACATCTACATGAGGCCCCTGGGTGAGCTGAGCCATCACTATGGGGTGAGGCATCATCAGCATACTTCTCCCAGGCAACTCCTCTGGACCTTGGTGCTCAATGGGGTGGCACTACCCCAGACAGACCCAATGCGTAATCTGGAGCTCTTCCTAGACTCATAACTCCTGCTTGAGGAGCAGGTGGCAGTCATGACTAGGAGGGCCTTTGCACAGCTTCCTCTTGTGTGCCAGTTGTCCCCGTTTCTGGACCAGCAGGCCCTGCTTACAGCCACCTCCAGATTGGACTGCTGTAATGCACTCTACGTGGGGCTGCCCTTGAAGAGTATCCAGAAGCTTCAGCTGGTACAGAATGCAGCGGCGCAGGTAGTTATGTGCACTCCTAGAACAGTGCATGTTACACCTCTGCTCTGTGAGTTTCATTGGTTGCCAGTTTGCTTCCAGGTCCAATTCAAGGTGCTGGCTTTAACCTTTAAAGCCCTTCATGGCATGGGGCTGGGTTGTCTGAGAGACCACATCTCCCCAACTACATCAGCCCACCCCATCAGATCTAGCAGAGAAGACATGTTGAGGGTACCATCAGCTAGGGGTGTACATTTGGTGGGTCCCAGGTGTCGGGCCTTCTCTACTGTGGCACTCGCCTTGTGGAACATTCTCCACCACCACCACCCCTGATATTAGATTAGCTCCATCCCTTTTGACCTTCTAGAAGTCCCTCAAGACCTGGTTATGTCACCAGGCCTAGGGCTTCTGGGAACTGGAGACATGCTTAGATGGCTCCATTGCCGAGTTAGCTATCCCTATTCTCTCTTGCCTAGGGTTTTACATTTATCTTTTTATCATATTTATCTTTTAATATTGATTGTTGTAAGCCACCCAGAGTCACTCTTCTGTGAGATGGGCAGCGATACAAATTTGAGTAATTAATTAATTAATTAAATAAATAAATAAATAACTCATAAGTAAGTTCAACGATAAGGTCATTCTGAATTTCCCAGGCTTATAAAATGGCTAAACTTAAGATCAATTATATTTCGCCATTTTTATCTGGTATGTTTTTGTATGTTTTATTATTTTACTAATCTTTGAAATAGTTTTCATTACTTTGCTCTCTGCTCTGAGAAACCTACATAGAAGCAGGATATAAATTATGTAAACGAGTGAAGTTAAGTCACCTTAAGCAAATCGACTTCTTAGTTTAAAAATGGAAGACTAACATGCTTAGAGGAGGCCAGAAAGGACTTTGCATTACACAGCCGCTGTTGCACTAGTAGGTAAAGTGCTAAGGATTTGGGG
The DNA here is from genome assembly GCA_030867105.1 of Liasis olivaceus. Classification (NCBI taxonomy): domain Eukaryota; kingdom Metazoa; phylum Chordata; class Lepidosauria; order Squamata; family Pythonidae; genus Liasis; species Liasis olivaceus. The sequence continues at coordinate 68,521,393 of CM061351.1, forward strand.
GAACAAAATGCATCTGTAGAGATGGACATTTAGCATCACCGCCAAATCCGAGGGGATATGGAGGAGACGGGTCTCTCTTACGACCTTTCACTTTTGAATGACAGAAGCGTCAAGTGCGAAAACGGGCTGAGAACATCTGAAGAAAAGTCGTATCAGAGAGGCGGGGAGAGCGTCTTCCTCCCCCCGTCGCCCCCGATCCTGTCCTGTCCTGTCCTGCCCTGCCCTTCGTACGACAGCAGGAGCTCGCTGAGAGGGCAGCGTGAGGTCAGGCGCGACCTCTGCTTGCTTACCTGCAGCTGAGCGTTGTCGGCTGTCAGGTTGGTGTTGTAATTCCAGCTGGCGGAGATGCTTTCGAAGAACACAGTTTCCCCGGTGCTGTTATAGTCTTTTGCGAACAGGCGGGCCCCTTCCTCGGTGTTGTCGTGATTAGGAGGCATCAGGGAGGCATCCAGGGCGAGTGCCACCCCAAAGCAGACCGAGAGGAAAAAACCCGCCACCGGAGGCATCTTGGCAGGAGGCGCAGCTCCCCTGCGAGCGCCAGATTATAAACGCCGCTCTCCCCGCAGACCCTGCCCACGACGCCTCCCCGCGCTCAGCTTGGAGCAGATAAGCTGGAAGGCTGCCCAGCTTTCGGTCGCCCTGCCCGCCTTTCAGCAGCGGCTCTGAAGCCACAACCGTAATACCAGCCGCGGCGGCGGCGGCAAATCACCCGCTGAAAGGACAGCCCCTTGCCTTGCCCAAGTCCCCTCAGCGGGAGGGAAAGAGCCAGACGGAGCGGGGAAGAAGGAGAGCGGGCGGAGGTGAAGGAAGAAGCCACACCGCGCCTTTCAGGGAAAAAGGAAAACCAAGGACTACGGCCAGGCGAAATGGGAAGTTAGGAGAGCTTCAGGGGAGAACAACAGCCTGCAAAGCGAGCCTGCTGCCATGAGGCGAGTGTCTCAGCCAGCAGAGTCAGGGCACCCTCCACACCATTCTTCCCGACCACCACTCCGCACTTGTGAACGCAGCTGCCTTGCTCCCCCCCCCCTTGCAAACAGCCTCCTGGGTCACGCGGTAGCACATGTTGTCCCATTGCCAGTGCCAAAATAAGGATTCAGGTACCAGCCCATTTGGGTGGGATACAAATGCACAAGGGGTGGAAGCTCCAGCCTATCCTTTGCCCCAGGTGCAACATGTCCTGAGTTAGCCCTGCAGAAGGGAAGGGATTGCTTCTGGCAACCTGAAGATGTAGAGCTGGAAACTCCTCTCCAATCCGCTGGGAAAAACTATTTATCTGAAATGATTGCTTCCTGACCTGTGGTCAGTTGGTCTGAAGGTCAGTTGTATCTGTGGAGGTTGGAGGTCAAAACTCTATAGCCTCCTCAGCGGAATAAGCAGATGGGCCTTCATAGATACAGTAGATAGATACACACACACAATGTGTCATCAAGTGGGTGTCAACTCTTAGCAATCACATAGATGGATTTTCTCCAGGATGATCTATCCCCAACCTGGTCCTTCAGATCTTTCAAAAATGTATCCATCACCAATGTAACTGAGTCCATCCACCTTGCTGGTGTTGTCCTCTTTTTCCCTTTCCTTCCACTTTTCCCACCATTATAAACTTCTCAAGAGACCTAGGCCTTCATAGTAATATGTCTAAAATATAATCTGAGGCAATTATGCTTCAAGTGAGAACTCTGGATTAATTTGTTCAGTGATCCATTTGTTCATTTTCTTGGCTATCCATGGCATTCCCAGGAGTCATCTCCACTTTCACAACCATAGAGTGCTACAGAGAAAACCATTTCCTGCATGATGCTGATCTACGTAGCTATAGACACATCCTGGCATCTGAATATCTTTTCCAAGGCCTTTATTGCTACCCTTCCAAGTGGTAGTCCTCAACTTGGAAGGGCAGCAATGGAGGCCTTGGAAAAGATATTCAGATTGACTGCTGGTTCCTTTACTGTTGTTATTGTCTTAAAAGGCAAAAGCTTTCGGTATCTTCATTGTCAATTCTAAGGCTAGTTGCTGTACCTGTTGTCATTAGTTTGGTCTTCTTTATATTTAATCTTAGTCCCATTTTTCACTGTGTTTCTTACTTTTCATTATTAGAGCTTCAGATCATTTGCATATTCAGCTATCAGAGTAATGTCACCAGCATAGTGCAGGTTATTAACGTTTCTTCTTCCAATTTTAAAGCCATGCTCATCTTCTTCCAATCTAGCTTCCCTCAAGCTTGTAGGTTGAATAAATTAAAAAAAAGGGGAGACTATACAGCTTTTTCTCACTCCTTTGCTAACCTTAAGTCATTCTGTTTCACCATGTTCTGTCCAGATTGTAGCTTTGTGACCTGTGTATAGTTTTTGCATGAGGACAATGAGATGTTCTGATATTCCCATTTTTCTAAGCACATCCCACACCTTGACATGATCAATACAACCAGAGACCTCAAAAGCCCACTGAATGTGAGAATGTATATTTTCAATTTAAAAAAAAAAACTATGCCATACACCAGGCCTAGACATCATTCCTCTCTCTGCCACCTGTGACCCTTAGAGTGAAAAAAGCAAGGGGGAGAGGTTGGTACTTTTGCCCCCATGGTCAGCAAATTATCTATGGGTGGGACAGGGAGAAATCTGCAACAACACGCATGTTACTTGCTACCTCTTCCTAATGCTGCTTGTGGACCACCCATTGTTGCTTCTTTTTAGGTAATAGCTGGGGTGCTTTATAACTGGGCAGAGAATGAAAGTGTAGAAATGGTGTGTGGTGCCTATAGCTGATCTTCTGCAGCAGCTGTTGATCTCAACCACCTTTCTATTGTTCATTTCCCACTCACTGTTTTTCTTACTTGATATTTACATTGAAACATTCATTCATATATTTACATTCAGCACTATCCCAACTTTTAGCGACCACTAAATTTTGAAATGTATTGGACTTTAGCAACACCATGGCTAGTGAGGGTGGGAATATGCATCTGAAAGGTACAGGATTGGTAAAGTTGCTATATTTAAAAAAAAAAAATTCCAAGGAAATATTAACTGTTCATGAGTGCTGCTAACAGGAAAAGGAGTTTCATGCTTCAAAGCAGTCATCTTTATTTTCCCATTTTCACTGGGACAATTTGAGCCTGGAGGCTCTTTTCTTTCACTTCCTTTTAAAATATGTTTAGCTAAACTTATCCTTCCTTCAAGGAGCTCTGAATAGCACACATGTTTTATGCTTTTATTTATAAAGTAATGCTGAGAGATAGTATAGGTAAGTAAGTAGGCTTTGTGAGTGAGCAGGGACTTAGAATAAGGATTTCTACACTAGCTGTTACACGTGGAAGTTCCTAACTGTTCAGCACGTTTAGTAGTGTAACTTATTGGTCCTTGATGAAAATCCTCCTCCCTTTAACTTCCCAGAGCTGTAATCTTTGCCTGTGCAAGGGCTCCCTTTATGTGTTTGGAAGATACTGCAAGCCTAGAATGCTGTATCCCAGCTATCGACAGGAGCCAGAGGTTGCAAGTATCCATTTTAGTCTGATTTGCACTGTTAGATTATTTCCTGGCTCAGTTCTAAGTTTTGCTTTTATACGAGAACAGAAGGGTCATAAAATATCAGACCAAAGGCTGTCTAACCTAGCTTTCTATTTCCAGAGAGGACAAGCAGGTGCCCATGGAAAGCCCACAAGCAGGACATGTTCATATTGCCCTGCAATTGTTGTCAGGAAACATATAACACCCAATATGGGGCATAGCACACAGTAATCATAAGTTGTAGCCCTTGGTAGCCTTATATTCCATATATTTGTTTAATGCGTCCACATATTTGTTTAATCTTCTTGTTGTTTCAACTGGTGACATATTTTGAAAAAAGTGGTCCATGCTCTGAGTAACTTTCTACAGTATACAGTATCTTTTCCACCCATCTTTCTAGTGATAAACGTTATATACTTTTTTCTGTTGTAAGTTGCCAGTTCTGCATCTTTCTAAAGTATGACCCAACCTGTTTGCAATATTTCAAGTACTGTGTGAAGCATAAACTTGTTTGAAGACACAATATTTGCAATTTTATTTTTGCTTCCTTTCCCAGTGACTCCCAAGACTGAATCTGCCTTCTTCATGGCAGCTGCTTGTTTGCCCTGAACCATCCATTACTCTCTAAGATTTCTTTCCCAGTCAGTCAGCTCATATGATTCATTGAATATTTGTAGATAAGATTTTTTTTGCCTCAGTGTGCATTATGAAAATGCATTTGTCATTTTTATGCATATCTCTGCAGATTGCTAACATTATTTTGAAGTTCACAATTTCAAAATAATATTTCACATTTCTTTTTGTTTTACCAATTTTAAATATGTTTGACCTTTAAAATCCTACAGCACTACCTTTTACTATATGTTCTTTTCTGCTTCTCCATTTATATTTTGGACCTTTACTTCTGACTCCTTAACCCTATGAAAAACAATGAGTAGTCCACAAGATGTATAGCTTTTTCTGCAATGTTCCAACATTGCAAAATATCTCACAGTAAGTGAGATTAGTTCATGCCTAATATTTTGGGAGATTTAAAGTCAGGCTGTTTATTAAGGCTTTTTGCTGAATGTATTTTTGGCTTGTTATAGAAAGAGTTTTTCCCATCCTTTCATCAGTTATTTCAATATTTTTAATTCATTTAATTATCACTCTTAAGAAATGTTTAAAGATTGAATGATCCTTTCCCATGGAAGCTACCTAAATCCTTTTGGGCATGGGGAAAAGATATGATTGCTTCAGCCACAGAATTTTAAGACAGTACATATGATTGTTTTCCATCTCTAACCTTCTTGGGTTTTTCCATGCCTTTTTCTGCCTTCTTCCTTGCCATAGAAAATATGTTACTAAGGAAAAGATGAAATAATTACCCTAATTCATGTACTGTTTCAATTCACCATGCTTCTGATTGAAATCTCTCTTCTAAAGGCGCTATTTATATTAGAACGAATTCTCCCCGTGCTGATAATGTGAAATTATACCCTGAAGCAAATATCAATTTTAGAGGGAAGATTTTTATAGATCTTCCCCTGTCCACACCTGCTACAATCCTAAAAGTTACAACTCCAGAAGTATGTCTCCTAAACTAAGACAATTTGCATTTTTAAAAAAACCTGCACGTTAAATGCAAACATATATTAAGGTCAAGTCTGGTTTAGTCCTCTGGGTGCTCCTACCGCCTCTTGGAATTGAGAGTTACATCCCAAAGTGTTAACTACAATGTGTATTTGATCTCATTTCTGAAGTCAATAATTACCTATTTAATTAAGAAAAATCTTGTTAGTTTAATTTATGATTTATATTGTGATGTCATATCTGAGATTATCAAAGCAGTTATCAAAACAGTACACTAAAAGCAGGCTTGGACCTTTAAATAAAAAGAATGAATAATTGGGGGTTACGATTTATGAGAGCTGCAGTCCTAATCCATTTTAAGAGCACCTTATTGAGAAAGGCTGGCATAGCTGAACTTGTGGAGAGGTTTTGCAAAACCCAGAGAGTTGCATTTTTCTCTCCTCCTAATGTAGGTTGTCTATCAAGGCAATGAAGATAGTTTCAACTTAAGATCTAAAAGTGACAGGTTGAGCAAATCTATTAAATAGTGCAATTCAGTAAGTATTATTAAGTATGCACAAGATAAACTCTATAAAATGCATTAGGTGGTAATTACTTTTCTGCTATTTGTGAAGGTCTTACAGGGCTAACAGAATTACTGAGTAAATATATTAACCAAACCAAATTTTAAAAGAAAAATTTATTTTTAAAGAACACGTATTTGAAAAAAGCAAATTCAGAAAGCTCTAATGTTAACTAAGTCTCTCTTTTCAATACTATCAGCAGTTTAATATCTTATTCCACATTTATAACTATTCTATTGGATGAAAGCAATATTCACTAAGTATCACTACTTTCTGCTCTTGGCTGGACCAGGAGACAGTGCCCCAGCTGGCAGGAAACAGATTCACTGTCCTGGAGTGGGGGGCAGGGGGAATCCATTTTTCCATTTTTGTTCCAGAACACTTGGTACAGCCTAGGTATCTGGTCTGCAGATTATATCTGGGGATCTCAGCTGACTCTGAAATGTGGAGTTTCTAGCCTTAATTTAGATAGTTTTCCCGCTATTCCCTGATTTTTGTACCATCCCCCCAATGAAAAGTTCTGGGAAAATCAAAATCTTGCATACTTGCTTGTGCCATTTCATTTAGGCCTAATAAAATTGTTGTCCCATTGTGGATTTTGGATTCATTTATTCTGTAATTCTGGACATATTTGGTAACAGCTTCTAGTGAATACAAGAGATTCTTCATTCCTATTCCTAAATTCCTATTAAAGATTTGGCTGGGATTTTGGTAGATAATATAGTAAAATCATTTTGACATCCACCTTGTTTTTCCTTAGTATTTTTTAAAAATTCTTTGAAAAAATAGAAGAGACTGTCTTTTTTTCTGCATTCAGAAAAAGGAAGTACTCTCTAAACTGTTATCTGGTTAATGTTAATTTTTCAGAGGTTTTTTTAATAAAGAGATGTGATGTCACATGATGTTTTCCTTTGGTTATAATACAGAGGTTTCTATCTTTTTTCTTCCACTTCTTCAAGGGTTGAACTAGTTCTCTTTCCAATTCCAGAGTTTCCTCAATTTTTTATTATCTTCTTTGTCTATCTCATTTAACATGCCATATATATTTTTTCTTATTACCTTTTTATTTCTTGTTTTCTGATGTCCTTTTTTGATCATATTCTAGTCACAGTAATTATCTCTCACAATTATTGCTAATTGGTTCACTCATTCCAACTGATTAAAAGTGGCTCCATTGTTTTCTGTGGGCTAATACATAGTAAACCTTGCATCATGTGCGCTCATAGGTTAGGCCTCTGAATCTGGCCAAAATCCAGGTAACATTTAGATGGTAGCAAAGATAAAGAACACTCTGCTGCCATCTGGTAGAAAAATATGGATTTTTGCAACCTAGATCTAGCAGTTCTATTATGGGCAAAGAGCCCTCTTCATGGTGTTTTAAAATTAGTTTTATTCCAGTACCTTAAACAAGCAGTAAATGATATGAATTAGTGAGTACAGTGGTACCTCGGGTCATGAACGCTTCTGTTCACGACCAATTCGGGTCACGAACAGCACTGTTCGCAAAATTTTGCTTCCGTTCGCGAACTCCACATCGGGTGATGAACAGGATCCGCGGCCATTTTCCCTGCTGACACACATGGTCGTGGCTTCCTGTAGGGAGGGGGACTCTCCCTCCAAACAATAACTGCCTCCCCACCCGCCTTCCTGTCCTTTACGCCAGAAGTCGCCTCGAGCAAGGTTAGCATTCTCTCTCTTCGTACTGTACTGTACTGTACTTTGTGTCATATTTTTGTGGTTTAAAAAAATATATACATATGGTTCAGAATGGATTAACCGTAATTACATTGAACCTTATGGGAAGATTTCATTCGGGTCACGACCAAAATCAGTTGGTGACCAAATTCGTAGGGGTCAGAACGGATTAACCGTATTTACATTGAACCTTATGGGAAAATTTGATTCGGGTCGCGACCAATTCGGGTCGCGACCAGAGTCATGGAACAAATTAAGTTCGTGACCCAAGGTACCACTGTATAACTAACAGGACCCTTCTGGGGACAAAGGTGTGATTGCTTTGCCCAATAAGCTTCCCCTTGGGAGGGGGATATTCCATATAATGTTGTCTTTTTCCTCCTTTATTGCTTATCAACACTCCTTCAAATTTTTATGATTTAGTCTTTTCCATCAATTATCTTCTGAAGTTTCCTCCCATTTTTAACGTTGCATCTCGGCCTTTTGGCTGAGATCAAAGATGTAATATGACTTAAGTTAGAAAACGTAAGTTAGAAAACAATAACGACTGTTCTGTCAGCATTTAGCTTACTTAGGGAACAACCCTGTGCAGCTCAGGTGGATAAGTTGTTGTGGGCCTCATTCCCTCAGCATGAAAACACCTCCATGGTGCAGCTGCAACGATTCTGCCATCACTGCTCAGACAGGAACCTGGTGAGGAAGAGGGCAATGGGGTGGCATCAGAATGGGCATGAACTCTTGTGCCCCCTTAGAAAGCCACAGGCTAAGGATTAGTTCAGAGTTGAGTGTAAATAATTTCCCTCCTATGGGTATCAATAGAAATAGTAAAATTCTTTAAATAGAGAGGAAGCACATGAGTCCATCATAAATCAACAAAGCACAGAACTAGTGTTTTGTTTGCTATAAATATTCCTCTTTGCTATAGGATTATTTTACTAGTTTCTCTTCAGATATTTTTAATTACTGTACTGTGAACATTTTCGCTGTTAAATGGAAGGTGACTTCCAGTCAGTATGTTACATCTAATTACAGGAAAAAGTTTCCTGATCCAAGTCCACTTGGTAAGAATGATTTCATTAAATTATCTGTAGCACTCCCTTCAAGTAACAGGTAAGTTGAAAAATGACAATTTAAACAGAAAAGCGGGGGGGGGGGGGGATCTATTTTGTCTGATAACTTTATCTTGTTACCAGATTCAAGCAAAGCTATGCAACCCTTCAAAGTGTTTCTAGCATAAGTCTACAAGACTGATAATACAGGGCAAACTCTTTGAAAGTATAGCACTCCCCTTTTCTTTATCCTTACAGGAATAATACTGGCCTGGCTGCTTTAAAGTATGGGTAAAAAAAGAAACCAATTCATATGTGTGTGGGCATGTGTGTGGGCATGCACACACACACACACATGATTTCTAAGGCCATCCAATTACAAAGCAACTCTTTGGCAAAGAGAATAAAAATGTAATAACAAGGATAATGAGATAAAACTGGACATGAGGAAGACGGAAATTTTAATCACATTATACTTCAGCAAGTTCACAAATTGTCCTGGCCTAGCACTCACCTAGCATGTCTTCTGGGTCCCTTAAGATGACATTGTTTAATTGATGGGACCCAAAGTGTGTTGGAGAAAGGTGGTCCTGTAAAAATGCAGACGCTAAGGTATAAATTACCATCAGTGCCTTGACTTCGACCCAGAAGCCAACTAGCACCTGCGCAGTTTGCAAAGTAGAGGTGTTGCATGGGTGTACCAATATGAACCTGTAACTATTCACATTGCTGCATTCTGGACCAGCTGTAGCTTCTAAGTGGTTTTCAAGAAAAGCCCCAAGTAGCTGGTGTTGCAGTAGGTGAGAAGGGCTTCCCAATCCAGGAATGGGCATAGTTGGTGCATAACATGAATCTATGCTAAGGCCCTCCTAGCTATAGCTGCCACCTGCTCTTCAAACAAGAGTCATGAATCTAGGAGAACCCCAAACTGCATACAAGTTCCATCTAGGGGAGTACAACCTGATCTGAAGGCTTAAACTAAAGCCTTGGGCTTGATGTCTCCCCTCCCCCTGCCCCATAACACTGACTGGAACTGACCCTGAAGAAAGGAAGAGAATCACTGTAGCACAGTGCCCCCGATCCCCAATTCCTGAAATCACTCCAGCAGGATACCATGATTGATGCTTGGAAAAACTCCTGATAGATCAGGAAGGAATAGGATAGTTTCACCACCCCTATTCCAGTCCCACCAGAGATCATCTAAAATGGTGACCAATACCACCTCAGTAATGTACCACATCTGAAACTCAACTGAAAAGCATCCAGATAATCCACCTCCTGCAGGGTCCTCTGAAGCTGCAAACCTCCAGGGAGCTCTAGAAAGAGAAGGCTGGAGACCTTTGAAAATTATCTAATGCTGTTGCATCCATTGTTGGCTTCTTGTGGAGGGGGGACACTATTATCTCCTTCAAGGCAGGTAAAACCACTCCCTCGCTCAAGAATGACTTCACCATTGTTTGCATCTAACCACACATCATCTCCCATGTAGCCTTGACCAGTCAGGAGAGACATGAGTCTAACAAACAGGTGGCTAATAGTTCTGAGAACCCTGCCGACTTCCTCAAGACTTCAGAGGCTCAAACCCCCAAATAATAGATCAAATCCCTGCCTTAACCAGCTTAGAGACACCTGCCCAGTTGGAGGCCAACTCACAGCAGATTCAAGTGGTTTTATCCATCCAACGTCTAGAATAATCCTCACAGTAGCTCTTCAGATATTCTTCTGACACTTCCCTCCCAAGCAAGGACTGGGTCACCCTGAATAGGGCTGCCAGATAGTAATTTGGTGATGCATTAGCAGCAGGAAAATTGTTACATTTTGCCTCTCTTATAATCAGAATGTGGTCCTTAATGTAGACTCATAGATGTGTTTGGTTACAGTTGCTCTTTAGTTTCTCCAATGATGCTCTCTCTATATATCTCTTCTGTCATTTAATAACCTGCAGCAATTCTATAAACCAAGACATCCCCTGGATTGATGTATAGGGTGATACCACTCAGAAGCAATCTGATCCAAAGCCATAATCACCTGCTTATTCCAGGTGGTGATTAAAGCATCAGTTGGACTGCTGCTCAAAGTGATCAAAAGTGGCCTGATCATGGCAGATGTTAATGTCTCCAACCTTCAGATCATGTTGCAACTTCCCTAAAGCAAAGGCCACATCCAATGTGTAACGGCCTATGTGCATGGCACTCTTGATGATATGGTCATGATTGCCATGAACTCCTGAACCACTTCAGACGCCATCCCAAAGGAAAGCAAATTGAAGTCACAATCATAAGTTTAAGAAACTCTACCATCAACTTAGCAACAGAATCAAACAGTTCAAGCAGGGGGGCCAGTACAGCAGCAGCAGTCCCAACTGTTTCCTAGAGCCCATCTTCACAAACAGAATATCTGAAGGGCAGCACCACTGATAGCTTCCTGAATGACTATTTATTTATTTATTTATTTATTTATTTATTTATTTGATTTGTCCCCGCCCATCTCCCCTACAATGGGGGACTCTGGGCAGCTTACAATAACCATTCTACCACCACCACCTGCCCTGGCTACATTCAAAACTGAGATGGGCATATCTCAAAAAGAGGAACAACCCCCCTCAAATCTGCCCTCTCGCTCACAATAAGATCAGGAATGGGAGAGGCCTTATGACAAGCCAAACTAGCACTCAGCAGCAGCAGCAGCAGCAGCCAGAGACCAAGGCCGCTGAGCAACAACAGCCAATGGCCTGTTATTCAGGATGGTCCAGGGGTTAAGAAGGTAGTATCTGCTTCAAGCTTCAAACACAATCTTCCCAGAGATCAAGATTCATTTCACACTTAAAGCAGAATGATTAAAATGAATGGAACTTTGGGCAGCAATAACAAGTGTTGTTGATTTTATTGAGACTAAAGTCTGGTTCTAACCCTGGGCTTTCAAACTAGAAGCTAGAAGAAAGCAAGCTAATGTTCAGTAATGGGTGGTGGGAATCTATTTCCTTTCTCTTGCACATTTTGTCCCATGAGTCCCTCACTGTTGTGCTTCCGCTTTGTGTTTTGACTTAGCTGAATACTGTTCACTGGCTGTGTAGACTCAGAAGAAAAATGTTTACCATATTCCTCTTGAAGAGTCCAAATAGTTGCTTAATAGAAGGCTAAATGGGTCTCTTTTGGAGAAGAGACATGACTTCTCTTTTGGAGAAGAGACAGAGACTCCTCTGAAATTTCAAGTTCCATCATACTGTGAGCCTTCTGGATTCAGCCACCAAAGACAGATTAAAATAATTTGCCTAGGAATTTCATTTTGGTGTCCTGTATAAAGTACAGTTTTTAATTAGCGCGCAATAACGTTTTATCAGCATTTGAAGGCTAAAACAAACTTCAGACGGATCTGAATGTTATACTCTTTCTTAGAAGTACCTGTTCTTTTCCTTTTTAATTGCATCCAATCTGAGGAAAACATTTTACATAACTCACAGACTCATACATCTGACTGTGAACTTTCTGATACAGAAACTATTTCATTGTCCTTGTACTTTTATACTTTTTTTTCTTCAAATACAATCTTTCTGTTTTATCTTAGCAGTAGGTATTTACCACTTCACTGTCCTTCAAACCTGTATTTGAACTAATATTACCATAATCATTTGTTTATTCGTTTATTTACTTATAATTTTTTTTTTAAATTCTGTTTAGTCTGTGTGCTTTCAAGTTAGCCCTGACTTGTGGTGACTGCCTGGAAAATCCATGCAGGTTTGTCTGCAAGATTTTCGGAAGTTTGCCATTGCTTTCTTCTTAGGGCTGAGAGAGATTGACTGACCCAAAGTGACCCAGCTGGCTTTGTACCTATGGCAGGAATAGAACTCACAGTCTCCTGGTTTCTAACCTGGTACCTTTAATAACCACTACACCAAACTGGCTCTCATAAATATATTAACTACTGCGTAATAGCTGAGATCCCTGCTTGGTCTTGTGGAGAGGTGGGGGGGGGGGGGTTGCTAGGAGGTCTCCAGAATGCAGGTAGAGCCAGGAGAAAGAAGTGGATCGACCCACAATAAAAGTGATCTGAACAGTCAATTTCATACAGGGGAAGGTAATCCTCCTTAAAGGTCAAAACTATCACTTTCAACTGAATCTGAAAACAAATTGGAAGTTAGCTGTTTCCATAAAAGGGATGCATAGTTTCTATATTCTGTTCCAAATACTCTTCAAAGGCAGCCTTACTTAGACCGCATTGCAATAGCCCAGACCTATTCCAATTAATTTGTATGCGTTTCTGCCTGGAGCTTAGGAGGGATAAATGGGGAAAGGTATTTTTTCCCAAGCTATAAAGGGCTTTACAAGCTAGTATCAGGACAAATAGAATTGCATGCTCCAAATTGTGAAGATGAAAAAAAGGTATAGTCCATATACCCTTTTTCATGCTTTAATTTTTTTATAGTTATGAATTTGTAAACCACTTTGCTAGGAAGACTCTGTGGCGTGTAAGAGCAACAGCAAAGGCATTACAACAATAAATGCAATAAAACCCAATAAAATCTTACACTTCACAGGAGAGTTAATTGCAACATTTCACAGGTTTCGTGGAAAACCTCTTCTTCAGAGGACAACATTTTTACATATGTATACATCAATATAATTACAAATAAAGCACCCAAAGAACACATTGACCAGTATGAAATGATATGGGTTATGCAAAAAGAAACTGATTACTACAAAAAAAAAAAAAAAACCAGAACAAAAAATGCATAATAACATTTTTGAGCTGAGAATGAGTTATGAGAAACTCATGAGAATGAGTAATAAGAAACTTAGGGAAAAAATCTATTGTCAAATTAAAAATAAGAGCATAAAAATACAAGTGAGTACAGCCCACAAAAATTAAATGGAGTTTAACAAAATAAAAAGCACTGTTTTGTATTTCATACAAATGTTTGGCAATAATAACCACCTGGGGTGGGGAGGGAAGACATCAAGCGTGGGGATGGCTAGCCCCTTAGAGGCCTGATGTCTTCAGCTCTGGAACCATAATCCTCTTGGACTCTCTCTTTCTCTTTTTGGTTATGTTTTGTATAAATTGTTATGTTTTATGTATTTATATATATTTATTGTTTTAATGGTTTGTGTGAGCCGCCCAGAGTCCCCCACTGGAGGGAGATGGGCGGAGATAAATTTAATAAGTAAATAAATAAACACACACTTTTTCCAATTACACACATTATGCCAAGATGTGCTAATGCTTAAAAAAAAATAAACCTTAACTTGTGCTACAGGAAAACGAAAAAGAGATAATTCTCATAGTAATAAATACGACATTCAAAGCATATGGTTGCACTCAAACTGTTGGCAGTATCAAAAATACAAAAAAATCCCATTAATCATATGGGAAAGAGAAAACACCCAGGTCTAACAACTATATGAGTAAAAGTGTTCAAGGCCTTAATCCTTTAAAGAATAAAATGTGTCCTTAAAAAATTTGAACACCAAATTCTGAAATTGAAGAATAGATCTAAAAACAATTTTAAAAACAAAAAATGATTAAATAATTAAAGTAATAAAGTCAAACCAAGATCTTCACTGAAATCTTCTAAATATCCCTCATGCTTCCATGCAGAGGGCCTTCTTGTCTGCACAAGCAGGCAAATGTTCCAAAGTCCCAAAAGAAAAATCTGAAAGGGTGTGTTCCTATAGAAACCAATTTTTAGCTAAAGGGTCCTTTGTGTTCTTATGTCTGATATTCCACAAAAGTTCACTAATCTTTCTTTTTAATTTTCCGGTAGTTTACTTTGTTCTGTGTTATTATTTATGTAGAATTATATATAAATGAAATTAAAGAATCCGGTAAGATGAATACATTCCTTGAGGTCCAAAGTACAGTAACAACAAACGACTGTCCAAAAGAAAATAGCTGGGGGGGGGGCTTCATCCTATAATAAAATTGGGTTGTTGTACAGGAACACAAATATCAGTTTTTGCAAGGCCACTAGATACATACTTAGCATGACCATAAGCAATCATAGGCTTGGACTGGCATCTAGGGATATCCTGGACCAAAACCCAATACTTAAAAATAGTTTTAATGAATCCTGTAGATATGTAATTAAATGGTAAACTGAATATTACTTTGTTGAATGTGTCAGACCTAGATTCTTTCTTTAATAATATTTCTTACTGTTGACTTTCAGCTCTCTCTCTTGCCTGTTACATAACAGATAAAGAGTACCATCTAACTATTAAATCCCACTGTACCTGGTCTCATTTTGCCACAAAATCACACTCAGAATATGAATTACATTCAGTTCTTAAAAATAGACCATATGGTTAATTGTATTTGACATGTCTCGGGTAGCAACTATTAAACCTAAACAGATTATTATACTCTGTATTTTTTCTTTAACTCAGAGATCCTAAACATTTAACATGTCCAAGAAATGAACCTGAGTCAGGTTGGCTTGGAGGACAAATTGAGTATTTATACCCTAGGAGTTAAATCATTTATAAAATGCATTAAGATGAGAAAAATGTCATCTTAAAATGAAGAATAAAATAGACTCAGAAAAAAGATAGGTCTGGTGATAAATAAATTTGGACTGAAAAGATCTGCAAATTGTGAAGAGCCTTATACAATGACATCAACATTTTTAGTTGGGCTTGAAAGCTAACTGGGATCCAGAGAAGATAATATTAGCATAATATGTAATATTATCATAATGTGCAATTTTAATCTGTAATCTGTCTGGGAGTTTTCTACTAAGCCTATAGAGGATTTTTAAGGACAGCCTAACAAAGGTAGTTTTATAAATTGTACACTGTACAGTTGTACCCTATCTGTACACTAATCTAAAAAAGATGTTACCAAGTAAGGTTATAACTGGCACATCAACCTCAATATGTGCAAAGTGTCTCACAAAACCCTAATGACAAAAACAGATATACCTGTATCCAGATATTACAAATGTGATCCTTTAGGGATAGTACAATTCCTTGGCTGAACATCATTCACTTTGACAGACAAACTATCCACTTACCTCTGTTTGGTCCTGATTAGGCTTCAGTTCAGGGAATTTTCTGTTCATTGAATAATATAGAAATATTGCTCTGAATTCTGGGGGCTATGATGTCTGATGTTGGATGAGTCACCTGGCTCAACTATTCAATGATTTACTGTTTACACTATGGGTGCGAACCTGTGGCTCTCTCCAGAGGTTGCTCCAGTAGCACCATCCAGAGTGACTTAATGGTGAGGGATTTGGGAAACTGTAATTCAGCAAAAAATGGAGGGCCATGGATTCTCCACCTCAGAGTTTTCCATAAAACATATTGGGGAATTATGGGACTACAGATTCAGTTTAAAAAAAAAAGTGTTTTCTGCTTGAACTATTGTCATTCTTGTAGAACCAATAACAAATGTGTAATTATGGAGTAATAATCATTATCTCTCAAGTATAATTCCAAATTCCAAATAATCAATAGTTAGCGATCATATCCTTTGTGATATACAATGTAGAATCAGAGTCTCCATCTGCTGACTTGGTTGGAACTGCAAACAGGTGAAGCAGTTTGCCACAGTATTAATATTCCATCTTTGATCTGTGAACAACAGAATGTTGTCATACTTTTCAATCCCTAAAGCACTTTCATGACTGTTTTTGCTAGTGTTTTCATATCACTACCATGGAGTCTTTGAAAATTTAGTCTATGATTACAAATATATCTGCATTTCTAATAGATCCATACACTATTTCAGTCCCTTGGTGAGTCTTAAAATGAAAGCTCTTTTGCCAAACTTCTCTCTCCTTCAGTCTTCAATTCTTGCAGTTTCCTCACTGCATTGGGAACAATTCACTATACAGCCATTTTTATTTATTTATTTATTTGTTTGTTTATTTATTTATTTATTTATTTATTTATTCGGCTTGTATGCCACCCATCTCCCCCAACGGGTGACTCTGGGCGGCTCACAATAAAAACACAGCTCTCTCCGAGATGGCTAAAAACTATAAATAATTAAAAACATATTAAAAAACCCTAAAAAACCTCCTCTGGTTTATGGCCCTAAAAAACCTGTAAGATGCTGGGGGGGGGGAGACAACCCATCATCCCACCAGCCATCTCCACAGGTGCGGGCCCCCCTCTGGCCCCCAGGCCTTCTGGCAGAGCCAGGATTTAATACCTTTCCTGAAGGCCATGAGGGAGGAGGTACACCGGACCTCAGGAGGCAGGATGTTCCATAGGGCGGGCGCTACAGCAGAAAAGGCCCTCTGCCTCGACCCCACCAATCGAAATTCCCTGACTGGTGGGGTCTGCAACCTGCCCCTTCTGCTGGACCGAGTGGGACAGGCTGAAGTGACCAGGGCGAGGCGGTTCCTCAGATAACCTGGTCCCGTGCCATAAAGGGCTTTAAAGGTAATAACCAACACCTTGAATTGGACCCGGAAACAAACCGGTAACCAATGCAGCTCGCGCAACAGCGGTGTTATATGTGCCTTCCTAGGGGCATTAAGAACTGTCCACGCCGCCGCATTCTGCACCAGCTGTAGCTTCCGGATACTCATCGTTAGCAGTGTATACAATCCTGTGCTGCTGAAGTTACCTTCAGCATATGAGGTACAAGTAAATAATACTTTTGTGCACGAACCTTTTCAGTTGGCTTGGATCCCCAGTTGAGATAAATGAATCTAGTTGCCAGCAGTCATCATGATTTTGTAGAATCATCACAGCAAGAGATGGAGTCTTAAAGATGGATTAGATCTAAAGAATTTTAGTGCAGTACTATAATCATTCCTTGCTTTAGTGAGACCACAGATCATCCTCTGAACATTGCAGCAGCCATTCAAGAAGTGCCAGGAGGATGGCACTCTGACAGATAAAAATGGAATAATTATTATTAGGAAATTAACTATCATTGGCAACTATTGCACATCTTTCATTCGGGGTATATGAATGATTGATTGATTGATTGATTGATTGATTGATTGATTGATTGATTATGTACCATCAAGTCATTTCCAACTCCTAGCGACCACATCAATTTTCTCCATGATGATCTATCCCTAACCTATTCTTTCAAGTCTCCCAAGTGTGCACCCATCCACACTGTAACTGAGTCTATCCCACTTGTTGCTGGTCATCCTCTTCTTCTCTTTCCTTCCACCCTTCCCAGCATTAGAGCCTTCTCCAGAAAGCTGGGTCTTTGCATGATGTGTCTTGAGTGAGAACTCTGGGTTGATTTGTTCAATGATATATCAATCTGTTTTCTTGGCTGTCCGTAGTATTCTCAGGAGTGGGATGAATCCCCCAAATTAGAGCTAGAAAGATTACTTTGAAAAAAATTATGGCACAAGAAGCACCACTTGCACAATTTCATCTGGATGAGAATACACACACACACACACACACACACACACACATAAAAAATTCCCCTCTCACCCCTATGGGTGGTATGTGTCTTCCTCAATCTCGGGTCCTCTACCAGAGGCCTGGGAGTCTGAGGGTTCTGCGCAGTATCTTAGCTGTTCCTAGCACTGCACTCTTCTGCACAGAGAGCTCTGATGTCGTTCCTGGGATCTGTTGGAGCCACTCTCCCAGCTTAGGAGTCACGGCCCCGAGTGCTCCTACCACCACTGGGACCACTTTGGCTTTGACTTAACAGGGCTAAGATCCTGTGGGACTTCCAGATCCAGACAGACAGGCAGGTACTGGCTAATCAACCAGACATCGTGGTAGTAGACAAAGACCAGAAGACAGCGGTAGTGATAGATGTAGCAGTGCCAAGTGACAGCAACATCAGGAAGAAGGAGCATGAGAAGCTGGAGAAGTACCAGGGCCTGAAGGAGGAAATCGAGAGGATGTGGAAAGTCAAGGCCAAAGTGGTCCCAGTGGTGGTAGGAGCACTCGGGGCCGTGACTCCTAAGCTGGGAGAGTGGCTCCAACAGATCCCAGGAACAACATCCGAGCTCTCTGTGCAGAAGAGTGCAGTGCTAGGAACAGCTAAGATACTGCGCAGAACCCTCAAACTCCCAGGCCTCTGGTAGAGGACCTGAGATTGAGGAAGACACGTACCACCCATAGGGGTGAGAGGGAATTTTTTTTTTTATATATATATGATTTTTTTTTATCCTGCCTTTATTATTTTTATAGATAAGGTAGTGAACATCCCTAATAGTCCTTCCTCCTCCTATTTTCCCCACAACAACAACCATATGAGGTAAGTTGAGCTGAGAACGAGTGA
Source organism: Liasis olivaceus (assembly GCA_030867105.1). Classification (NCBI taxonomy): domain Eukaryota; kingdom Metazoa; phylum Chordata; class Lepidosauria; order Squamata; family Pythonidae; genus Liasis; species Liasis olivaceus. The sequence goes on from CM061351.1 coordinate 68,539,993, forward strand.
CTGACCCAAAGTCACCCAGCCGGCTTTCATGCCTAAGGTCTCACAGTCTCCTGTTTTCTAGCCTGGTGCCTTAACCACTAGACCAAACAGGCTTTCTTTATATTAGTGAATATTAGTGAATCAAAGAGTAAATCTGGGAGCAAAAGCATATGGTCACAGGCCAATGGAATGAAAAGTAGCTGCAGCTAACTTGACAGAAAATATTCTTCATACCGTACTGTTTCTGATTGTGGTGTGTGGTAACACTAGATGTTCTAGAAAGTCTAGATGACTTTCACTAGATGAAAGCCATAAATGAGAGGTGTTAAAGTCATTAATTCCTTCTTTGGTTCTTAAATTGGCTGGTTCCCACAAAGTGTTAAAAAAATATTGCACAGATAGTCTGGATATCAGGAGTATAGTTTTACTTATGTAAATCTATTTCAGAAAAATATAGATTGATAAAGATAACTGACAAGGAATACTTTACAGTTAAAAGCAGAAGGTAATGTTATCTTAGGTAATAAGTTCATAAATATCAGTCAAAAATAGGAAAATTAATATGAAAATTAAGTAAATATTAGATTAGGAAGTATATAAAAGGAGAAGTTATGCTGAAGCCACTTCAGCTGTCTGAAATGTCTCAGTTCCTTCTTAGATATAAGATATTAAAAGATTAACCAAATATTTTACAAGCCTTGATGTTGAAATGTATTATTTGATTGTGTGAAGGCTGTGCCGTGCAAAATGTGCAGACTAATTCAGTTTTTGGAGGTGGGAATGATTTTAACTGAGTATCAAAGGCCACTAAGAGATCAAGGATGGCTGCATTCCCCCATCCCAAGCCTGCTATAGGTCATCAACAAGTGTGGCCGATTCCATCTTATTACTATATCTCAGTCTGAACCAAGACTGAAAAGGGTCCCAGTAAACTGTTTCCTCCAGGGCCTTTTGGAATTGCAAACTGACCACCTTCTCAACAACCTTCCCTCAAAAGGAAAGGTTGGAGATGGGGCAAAAATTGTCTAATTCTGTTGGATTCAGCAATATCTTCTTGAGGAGAGGGTGGAAGACCACCTCCTTAAAGACCTGGTGGGGCCACTCCCTCTGTCAAGGATTCACTTACCACTGCATGGATCCAACTGCATGTCACCTCCCTGGAGGCCTGAACCAACCAAGAAAAGATTGGATCTAAAACACAGGTGAACATCTAAAAGCAGATTAACAGAACTAACATTTTACTACAAAGGGCGAGGAAATAAGGAGGGAAATGCATGCTTCTGGCTACTTCAAGTTCACTTTTGATGCTTGCTTATACGGTACCTGATTCTTAGTAGTAAGGAAAAAAATTCAGATGAAAGTAAAGCTCCTGGCAAGGCAAGTTTGTTATTTTTCAAGCACCATTAAGAAAACCTCTCAAGGAAAGCAACTGGAATAATCCCAGAATATCCTAAGGGAGTCTTAAACAGTTATCCATAATGTGAAATACAACTATAGAGAGAGTATACATTAATGCATATGTTAGTAAGTTTCTTTTAAATAAAACTGGCTAACTGACATTGTCACTGAAGGCTTCCTAGTTACTACAGCGATTTTTAAAACTATTACAAATACAGATGTGGAAATGGATGTTTTCAAACTATTCAACATGAAGTTCTGGAATTACATGAGTATATAACTGATGTGCAACCTTTGGAAGAAAGTAAGATGTACCCAAGACATCTGTCTCATTCGCACCAGCATACACAGTTCCCACTGGACAGTGATGAATGCTTTCTTTAATACTATGTATCTTGACTCCAAACATGTCATCTCATTGAGTCACGCTGATTTGTTGCGAACATTTATAAAAATGAAGTCACTTCCACCAACAGATTGGACATAATGAATTATTCATTCACTATTTGATATATCAGTTCAGGAGGCCTTGGGTAACTAGTGGGATTTATGAATGTTTCGTGCAGTGGCTCACCAATTGTTTTCTTAACAGACAGGACAGTTGGTTGTTTCTGAACTTTTCAGAGGAGAAAAAATTACTTCCTCAGCCAAGTTGAACTCATGTTGGATGTCTGCCAGGACAGATCCCAGCCAAAGCTGACCTAAAAAACTACAGCAAATTGTGCATACATGCAGCCTGACTTTTATGTCATCATAGCATAAGAGAGTGAACAAAATCTTTACTGATTGTGACATAGGTGCATATTTTATATTCCCATTTCGAGGGCAAGTGGAAACTGGAAATACCTTGTTTGGGTTTTTATTTTTGAATCTGCATTTTTTTTATAATAAGTGCAGTGCATCTCTTAAGTTTATCACAAGCAAATACTTTTGGAAAAAATAGAGTTAAAATTCAACCTACTCTTCCGGCTTCTGGGAAACAGAGAGGCATCCAATAGAATAACTCCTGCAAGAAAATGTGAGTTGAAACTTGCCTTCTTTTCCAGCTAAACTTTGTCTTGCTTGCCTACCCTGCAGCTGCAAAAGGGAACAATAACCTGCTTCTTCCCAGGTCATTACTCGAGTCCCTGGCAATCACCACTGCACACACATTTCTGTAAAAAATAACTGCATCTTCCAACCTTGGTCCAGATGGGCAGTCATTTAGCTGAAAGAGCTTTACCAGAGCAGTGAGCAGAAAAAGATGACAGCTATTTCCTTTCAAAGGAGCAAACACATTTTCTTTGCAGGTCTAGGAATGTAATGTTACAATAAGAGGCATTTTTGTTTTCCAGGCATCCCAGATTATATACTACTACACAATCTTTCTAGGACCATTTTTAAAATTACGGGCATCTGCAAGAGTGGTAGTTCTTCCCCATCCCCAAATAAGCTATAATTCCCAGCTTTCATTTTTTAAAAAGGGGTAGTTGAGCGAGCACTTTGGCCACAAATGGCTTGAAGAGTACTGCCTCCTTTTCCATCACAGAATCTCAGGATGGCTACCCCAGTTGTTTTGGCAATCAGGATTGGTGGATCAATCTTGCAGCACATTTTTTTTCTTCCCAAAACATGAAAAGCTGTAACTTAAAGCACTTGACCAGTTCAATAACTGTACCATCAACTGTCCATTTGTATGTCCTTTATGCTTTGGCATAGATCATAATCCTGGACTTAAGGTAATTAATTACAGGTTGGGTGTTGAGATAGTATTAAATACAGGCCTTCAGGGTTCTCCTGAGGCCAACTGGGGACATTGAGAATAAAGGTAGTTGCAAATAATTAATGAAGTTTCTCTGCAATCTCCATATCTTCCTTGGGCATTCTTTTCATCCTGCTACCATTTCCTGCCCAATTTCCTGTGTTGACTGTATTTAAATAAGACATAATCCTCCACGCAGTCATAGCCTATCACACTTCACCTATGTTTTGAGTTCAGCTACTCTCTCCTCCTAAACCATCTTAAGCCTTCTAAGCAGTCAGTCTACTGTGCTTATTCTAATCTGGTGACACTCCCAGCTCTAACCAGCTATGGTGCCTAGCATTCCCCTTTCCCTTCAATGGTTGGCCATTGCCTTGAATGGCAGTTGCCTAGTGGAATGTTGCACTGCTGTGTTCTCAGCTGATCAGCAGCTTCCTTTTCTCTTCTTCTTTCAGATGATCTTGCTTGTATATTTATTTATTTATTTACTTAAAGTTGCAATATAGGCATGTTGGAAGGATCATTTCATCCCCTTCTGCTTCTATGAATCTGAACCATCCATTTTTCCTTGCTACAAAGTTTCTATGGACATACACTACAGTAGACCATAGGAAGAAAAGAATAACCTGCTCCATTTGCTTTGATCACTGTAGCACCAAAGCAAGAATGGTACAATAAGAGGACAAAAGAAAAAGAAAGGGTCTGTGTTAGTGTCAAAGGACAGAATATGGAAAGAGGGTGTGAAAGCAAATGTGTGCAAACTTCTGGAAAAAGAAAAGAAAAGGCATGGGGAATAGAAAGGAGGAAGCAATCCCTACAAGGAAAAGGCAAGCAGGAGCCAGCCAGCAAAGCTAGCTTTCGCTGCTTGGATGGGAAGGGCAAGAAGTAGGGGAATGACCACTCAGCCCTGCAGTGGCCACAGTCCGGACTGGGCACCAACCTGGTCCCATTGCCAAACCACTGCAATCCAGACTGGAAATGTTAAAATCAGCCAGTATACTATTGCTAGTTAGAAAAACACAAGTAAATGGAATAATTTTCCTTTGATGGGGGGTCTTGGGGGCAAGCATCACAGGCATAAACGCAATGAATGGGCTTGTTTTTTGTTGTGTATGTAGAAGCAGATTTAACACTGTAAAAATTGGGGAATGAAAGTTTCTTTGTCTCTGCCATGGTTTTGATAAAAGGTGCCTCTTTGGAGCTCTTCTTTCATTGCAAGGGGAGCTCCCAGCTGAGGCAGGGGGAGTAAGGGGAGAAGTGACATCATGGGTGACATCACACGAAAGATGTGAATGATCTAATTTGCATCATGTGTGTGATGAGATGACACACACGGCATCCGCTAATCTGGTTATATACATTTGAGCACGATTAGCAAATCAGCACCAACTTCAAAACTGGTATTATTAAATGAATTGTTCATGGTTTAATGGTACTAAGCGACAGCTCTTTTCAGTAACAACATTCAAAATACTAGAATATCATACATTACAGAAAAATTATAGACATTGCAGCTGCCCTGGGAAGAAAAGAAAGGGGAGTTAGGGATACAGAAAAATCAGTTTGAACTCTGAATGAAGCTGTTAACACCATTGCAGACAGACCTATTCAGAAACAAAGTTATCTTCCTGCTAACTTGCAGGGGAGAGCTTTTGCAACCTACTGGCCAGGTCTGTTGGCCATCTAATTGAGTGGATCTGCAAAACATGTGGCTGGCTTGTCAGATATATCTGGTATGGTAAATGTAATCACTGTTGAATAAATTACAATTGGTGGGGTTTCCAAAACAGGTTACGCTATGAACTGTGATTTGCCAAATACAAGGCTGGGCTCACGTAACATACTAAGCACAAACGAAACCACATTATGAGGGCGTCCAGATGACCAGCCTTTTAACTGCACAAGTTTTCTGATTGTCTCATTGAAAGAAAGCAAAGGCTCCAGCAGACTGTTCTGACTGTTTAAGTACCCAAGTCTGCAGGGAAATGAACATGTTTTCCTCTTGTGTTAAGTCTACAGGCTCAGATAAACAAAAGCTACTTGTTTTTCCTTTCCCCAGAAGAATAGGAAGCTCTCCCAACCAAACAGTGCTCATCTGCTGGCCAATAAGGATTATGTTGTCCTACCCACCCTCCTCAATTTTATGCCAAAAAAACCACAAAAACCTGTTTTCCAACATATGGGGAGGGGAGCATTTCAGGGATTTCTACTCATTGTGGAGGGAGACTGAGACGCCTCACTTGCTATGAAGAATTTTGCTCCGTTTGCCAGTCCTGATCCCACGTCCATGTTGGGAAATAAAGACAAGCTATGTGACCCCACCAATGGTCCCACAGACCACCCTAAAAGTACCCTACAAAATGCAGCCTTTTCTACAGTGACAGATATGGCTCAAAAACAAGAGGTCCTGCATGCAATAAATGGTGACATCTATCAAAGGAAGTGGAGACCTGGCAGGATAGTTAGTGCCAGGTGACAGCATGATTGAGCTTTGCTACTTCACTAATGGACTGGAATGTCTACTAATGCTCTATGCCTTTGCTCAATCTGTGTACTCAATCTGTGGGATTCAGTGGATTTCAATGTCCTGACCTGAACAGGAGAGCCTTGCCAACCCTTGGTTTCCTAAAGTCTGTGATACAGCCCAAAATTCAATGCTGGATGCTCTGCTCCCTCTGATCCTCTGGACAGAGCTGGTGTGCAACTTGGGGGTCCTGGACTTATGACTTCTGCTCAAGGAGCAGGTGAGAGCCATGACTAGTGGGGGCTTTGCACAATTCCATCTTGTGTACTAATTGCTCACAATCCAGGATCCAGGAGGCCTTTCTCACAGTCACTCATGCTCTGGCCACTTCCTGGTTAGATTACTGCAATATGCTTTACATGGGGCTGCTCTTGAAGACCATCTGGAAATTACACGTACTTGGCGGTACATGCAGGACTGGGTGCTTCAGGGTTTGCCCATATTACACCGCTGCTGCATGAGCTGCACTGGATTTTCCAGGTGCAATTCCAGGTGCTGGTTATCACCTTTAAAGCCTTAAATGGCATGGGACCAGGATAGCCTCTCCCACCAGGTCAGATAGGGTGGGTGTGCTCTGGGTCCCTTCCCTTTAATGTTCTCATCTAGTGGCACCTATGAAGCACGCCTTCTCTGTAACTGCCCCTGCCCTATGGAACATCCTTCCCACAGAGATCTGGCAAGCCCCCACCTTCCAGAAGGCCTTGAAGAGCTGGCTCTACCTGCAAGCGTTGGGGTAGAATGAGGCTGGAGCCCAGCAAGGCAGAATGCTGATGGGTTAGAGAGTATTGCTCCAGGGCACCAGGAGTTTTTATTCTATTGTGGTTGTACTTGTCTGGTTTTTGAGTTTGTTTGTTTGTGGATGTTTCTATTGTATTATGAACCGCCCAAGGTTGTGGTTCCTAATATGGACATCTATAGATGTCTTTTAAATAAATATTAATGCTGCCTATATTAACCCAAGCCTGAAATTAAAGGTACTGTATGGGCAGAAAGGTAGAATTTAAATCTATAATGATCACAGCAGCAATAGTAATAATTATAATAATGCAGTTGGAGAAACTGGACCATGAGGACTCTGTCCTAAGCCTTGTTTGCTGTGCTGTGTCCAAGTGCTGCTCTAGTTGTGATTGTGATTAATGGTTGACAGGAACATTTTCCCTGCAACATGCAAGAAAGTTGGCCTTTTGCTTAGCCAAGGGCTCTTCAGAAACTCCCTCTCCTTGCTGTCTTTTTTCTCTATGCATATGGAATGCTTATTAAAATGACATTCAGCCAGCCACCTCCAGCTGACAGATCAGATTAAAAGTCTCCCTCCACCACCTCCCTCTGTTTTAAGAAGCATGGAAAATGTCCCCTCTCCTCATCCATTCTGGGAGCTTCTTAGAGGTTAAATGGGGCAGAACAGAGGACTTGTTTCCATTATTCTCAGAGAAGAGCCCCTCCCCTGCAGATCTGACTTCAGTCACATTCCCATTTGCCAACTATTGAACCTGATCTTTTTCTCACCATTTTTATTTCAACAATGGCTGCTGTTTAAGCAACTGCTTCCCGCCAACCAACCACCCAGTGAAAGGAAGGCAATCTATAATTGCCAATTGCTTTGCAGTATCTCTCCAATGTGAGAACATCTCAAAGGTTGAAGTGCCGGAGGAAATTCTCTCTCAAGATCAGCCTTACATCTGCAATTCCAGGCTATTAATATTGATTTATTTATAAGACTGTTGTAAAAGTTTACAACAGATAATAGAAATGCAGACTTTAAGTGTTCTTCAGGGTGAGATTTATTAGCACATGTATTATTGGCAATGAAAATGCAACAGCTCAGCTACTGACTGTCATGAATTACAGGGAGAATAGTTCACTTGTGTTGAAACTGCCTACTTGAGGTCAAAAGTGGTTGGAATGGAGTCTTCTGGAAGGGGGCGTTTTTGATTGCCTTGCCCTGGCAAACTCTAGGTGTGCTGGATTGCAAATGCAGAATTCCTGGACAGGCCACTTTGGCTGGAAATTATAGATATTAATGGAACCAAGGAAGGTTGCTAAACTCATCCCTGATTAAATCCCATTGACCTTAATGGAGCTTCCTTCTGGGTAGGTAGGTGTAGGATTGTACGAAGAAATACTGCAGCATTTTCTTACAACTAAGAATGTTTGTTCATTCTTCCTTTTAGCCCCATCTTTATACTTTTCATTCTTACTTCTGAAGACCCCTTTCCTATCAGTTAGAGAGCACATCCTCCTGGCCGTGTTAAAACACATACCTGCCATCCTTGAGTCAGCTGAAAAATAAGTCAACATAAATGGAGCTGCCCCTGCTGTCCGCCCACCCTCCATTTTATGGTGCCTCAGCAACCAGGTCAAGGAGTGATGTTATCCGTACAAATTTAACATCATTCAGAATTATATAGGGTCCCTATATACAATGGTATAGCACTATTCTGAAAAAGCACTAAACCTGTTTTAAACATATATTTAGAAGTGTTCTGAAAGAGCACCTGACCTCCCTTTGAAAAAAGAGGTGGATTCTGTCAACTGTTTGTTACTGGGTCTTTCCCCAAAAAGGATATTACAGGTTTTCCACTGTTTCTTTCAAGACTTTTACATGGCTGCATTTTCTACTGTTTGTTTTTTATCATTTGGGGGTGTGGGGAGGCTGAAGCATTTTGTCTATTCCATTTTGGATCCTTCATGGGCTACCAGCCATGTCCAACCATGGCCATTACCTTGAAACACTTCCTGCTTTCTGCTTCCTCCCACACCAACTAACAGGTACACTCCTGGCATTGGACTCAGGATGAAGGAGAAAGCATTTTTCTGATGTATCAGACAAACTGCCTCCTGCTTCAGCCTACATTCGTCTGGTACCTGCGTGACTGATCAAATTGACTTTTTGGATATGAGTATAGCTCTCTTCAAACTCATGTTTAAACAGAAAGCTCTAGTGCTCTTCCAGAAGACTTATAGAATGATCTTCAGAAATAGCCCAAGTGTAGGCCAAGAGTATCTCCCCACCAATGACCTGTTCCTCTTACCTATTACTCAGACCATTTATTATGTGGTGAAACCCTCCACCCCAGACATCCGCCCACAGTCATTCCAACCCCACTCCTCTATACGTTAAGGAGAGTGATTGGTGGTTGTTTTTGCTCCTGGCAGGTGATACTGAGTGGGAAGAGAAACGAAATGGAAGAATCCACCAATTGCTGCTCTTAAATCTGCAAGGCAGATTAGAGTTTTGCCACAAGGCAGTGCAATTTTTGCAGACATACTTCTCTTGCAACTGAAGAACTTAGCTCTGTGTGCATGTGTCATGGCTTTCTATTATATCTCTTCCAGGTTATTCTCCAGCTGAATGCTTTCCTCTTTGTCTCTTACTGTTATTTGTATTATTAATTATTTGAATATTTGTTGTTGTTGTTGTTTGAATATAATTACTTTTAAATAGACAGTCAGCATTTCAGAGATCCATTGAACTCTGATTAATTTTAGAAAAGTGTCTGTTAATTGGTTTACACTTTGGTAGAATTAGATAAGGATTGTTGATACAGTTATACCTTCTGAGGAGATAAATCCTGCAAGTAGACATAGAAAGATTCATCAAAGAGAACATTTACACATTTGAGGTAGTAATACATTTGTTGACCTCCCTTAGAGAAGAAACATGCCAAATTATTACACAAGAAATGGAGGAGTTCTGTTGTTCTTGGACAGAACTAACTAAAATTTGCTAGGAAAGCCATATTACAGCACACGTGCCACATGTTGTTCCCATCCACCAAGTTCAAGTTCAAGATTTCCTGCTAAAATGTTGATGGTAAACTGAAGATTTTTGAGAGCATGATTTTTTCTTTAAAAAAAAAAAAAGTAAACCACAAAATGTCTCTGGTTTAACCTATTCTCCAGCTCTCAACTCCCCAACAAAGGCCACAAACTTCAGTCTGTCACTTCTGATGTTGCCTTCAAAGCCTCGCTACCAGTTTTTAAAAGTTAAACTCAAAAGTATTGCCCATCCCTGATCAGTGACAAGTTTTTTCAGTTTGGAGAAAGTCCATAAAATCTAACAATCTTCTAGCATTTTAGAATGAACCAAGAAGGCATTTCAATAGGTCTTCTGTGTAATCGGAAAACTTCAGAGGAACCATTCTCTGTGAACGGAACTTGACCGATAAATCTACAGCTTCCTTCCACTCCTTTTCCTTTTCCTCAATGTGGCATTTTACAGAAACATTGAAACAATGTTGCTATTTTTAAAGACAGAATGTCTGCTCTTCTACAATGTTCCAAAATGCTAAAGTATTCACACACCTTTTGATTTGGGTTGCTTTGTAGGGATCCTTCCTTACTTCAAACAGTCATGGATTCACTCAATATTTGTCCAGAACCAATACCTTTTCTATTTAATATCTGTAAGAAACCGTTGGCAGAAGTCATCTGGAGGTTCTAGCTATAATATTACTAGGATGCTTTTCAATCTATAATTAGTGCAGAACATGCAGAACAAGTGAATTAGCGCATGGGTAGCTATTTGGAACATTGTAAGTCATTTGGGTGATCTGAATGGAGATTGGAACAACATCCCTCTTCCAAGTTTGGTTTGGAAAGTTTGGTTGCTCCCAGATTTCTCTAGAATGAAAGGTGGTAGCAATTTTTGGGGCGGGGGGGGGGGGCTGACTCTAATACATCAGCTGCAACTGTTTTTCAAGAAGGGGAAAAATCTTCATGTGTAACTGACATCCAAGCTGTATGTTATACTGCATACAAAGGCCTCCGAAGATAGTTTGGAAACTCTAATTTCTCATGTCTCATTTATCTTTATTCCAAGTCACTTTCTCTTAGATAAAAATTGGGTGCTGCTGTTTTAAAGTGGTTTTCCATTGGTTGGAAAGAGTAATCTTACCGAATGAACTTCAGCTACTCTATAGCAATCTAACCTACTTTAAGGAGTTACAGGGTTTGCAAGAATGGTAAGAACCCTGCAAATAAATAAATAAAAATAACAGGTGAGTAGATGACCCAACCTATGTAATTGCATGCATTATTATACATAAGGTAATAGCAACAACTTTGTTAGGCCTTCACCGGCATGTTTAATAATCCGTAGGTGCAGACAAAATGTAAACATTGCTGCCCATGCTGTCAGGGATGCAGCAATGATGATAAAAGACATGCTCTGAAGCTTGTTATCTGTCAGTGCACTGACTAGCTAAATATAATGCTAATTAAATTCTTCACTGATTCCAATGGCACTAATATTACTGCCAAGGGCTGTATGTTGCAAGGGATGCTGTGGTGAAACCCTCACACACCTGCTGTCTTCCCTGCCTCAACCTGTACATGGAGATTTAACCACCCAGTCTGCTTCTGCACAGTGATCACTTTGCCTCCAAATGGAAGATTCATTGGAAATTATCCAATGTTCAATGTTCAGTGAAGGATTTTGTTAAAAAGCAGTGGTCTCCTTTCTGTCTTTTTGAGGCATTAAGGAATCAGACCTTGTAAAGCTGTGTTTATCACTACTGGTATTATCTTGACAAAACTCCCACCACCTCCTCCCTGCTTTTTAAAGAGTAAGATCAAGCATATATGTGGTAGGTTTCCACCTCTCCAAATATCCTGTCTCAGCACTAAAGATGGACAAATATGTATACTAACTGGTCAAGCAGAATTAAAAGTTAAACAAACTGGACCATATGTCATCTGCAATATGCATTCCAATTCTATGGGCATCCATACAAAGGGCCAAAGTAGTCAAGATGATGGCAACTGAAGCCCAGCCATTTTTACATGTGTTGCATGTAAAAATGGGGCAGGGCTTTAATCACATGGATGGGGCCCCCCATCTTGAGCCCTTCTGTGGCTACCTGTCAGGCCCAGCCCACAAACAATGATGAAGCAGTCCAGTCAAGTACAGTTCCTTTATTTGCCTACACCTCATAGACAGAATCTTGCCAAACTAAATCTATATTACAGCAACTAGTGGATATACTCTGGGAGATTCCAGGGAGTGGCTACCCTGAATCTCTTACTCTTCTCATGCTCCCCCTGTGGACTGTGTTGTCTTCTGCCTCCGTTTCCCTCCTGGAATGCACCTCCTCCCTCCTCATTGCCTTGCTCCCCCACGTCACTCTCCTCCTCGTAGATACATTCCATCACACTACCCCTGTCCAACTCAGCATGGAATTTTATCTGGAAAATGTAGAAATCTATTATAATAGTCCCTGAAGTGGCCTACAATTTCTTATGAAGCAGTATATACTAGATGTTTGACCACTCCCTCACATCCCCCTCATTTGAATTACTCGGTGATGGTGCAATGGTGACAGAGAAAAACAGCTTCTTTGCCAACCCTTTGAGTAGGCTCTCAAATGAATTCTGTCCCCTATTTGGCCATCATCTTTTCCACCAGCCCCGTGTACCTGTTATTCTATTCATTTCCTCGCTTCCTGGAAAACAAGGTGTTTGCCTTGCTTTCTTTGGTGAGCAAAAGCATTCCAGAGTGATTATTATGTCAAATGCTCAGGCCATTTCCCATTCTTACTATTCAGTAAACATTTCAACAGAATTGCCTGCTGAATTGATAAGAACATTCCAAAGAAATATCAGGAAACAATTGTAATCCTTTCTGGGGAAAATCATCTTGATTCAAATCCCCAAACAGTGATAATAGAATTGCAGGGAATTTCTCCATGTTAAGATCAGTGTCATCCTACTCAGCACAGAAAGTCTGATCATATATTTCCTGCTGAATGAAGTGAGGCCAGATGCCAGTGATGTGCTGAAACTACTTCTGATGTGGCAGCTTCAGCAAGTAGGCTGAAGTCCCACTGGACAAGATGGGGATAGGGAGGAAGCGGGGATTCCAGCAACACCCCCCAGATTTTGCTACCTAGTTCAGGAATGGAGAATGATAAAGAGCAAAATAAGTAGTACAGAGTAGAACCCTGATCCTGAGTGAAGCCCCTTCTTCAAAAATGTATTTTCCAAATGGGAAGATTACAGAGAGAGGACTTCAGGGAGAAAATCACCACAGAATGCAGCTCCTCCTCTCTTTCTGAGAAAAACAAACAAGGCTGATCAGAACAGATAATTAACTTAAGACACAGGAATTGCTGACTTATCATCCAGTCCTGCAGATTCTGCAGCCCAAGCAGAAATGACTTCCTAAGCCTCCCCTCCCCTCCCCATTCCTCTTGGCAGGGGGAAGGGGAATATGATGGTGGGGAATTTAAAGATGTCACTAAGCAGCTTTACCCTACACAAAATTATGTTGCAATCTTTTCCTCCTCCTTCTGGCGCTTAGGACACCCAGGACCAACACCTCAAACAACCACCTTGCAGGTCCAGTAGGAATGGACCAGCAGGTATTTATGATCTCAGCTTCCCAAGCTAAGGAGAATGATTCAGATGCCATCCAGGGGTACTCCTATAATGTATTTAGCAGTGCATCTCAAACCTAAGCTAAGAGCATGCCTGAATGACTATAGTCAGACAGAATTATTCCAACTTTTCTATGACTACCATTATCCTAGCAATACTTTCCACCTAGCATTACAGCTTATGAATGCTCAATAAGCAGAGTAAATGATAAAAGGAAACATGGATTTCACTTGGATAAACTACTGACTCAGAATAGGAAAGAAACAGAGAAAATCATCAGGAGTCCAAATTTGTACTCCTTGCAGCTTGGCAGAGCTGAAGAGGTTCTAAGACCACTTTCCTCCTGGCAAAATGCTAGGATTAAGTCAGGTGGCCTTTGGGAAAAATAACCCCACAGGCTCCTGGGAATGTGGAAGAGACTTTCCTCGGTCCCTCCCTCCTACATTTCCCTCATCAAGGAATAGAGTGTTATAACTGCACCTACTGCATTATCAAGTGAAGGCAGGAGCTACAAGAGCTGAGGTGAAGGAAAAATTCTTCAGCGTTGCAGTTAAGATATATAATGATTTCCTCTTCTCCTAGGCAAAGATTTATGGATCTTCAGACCTTGTCCCCAGGGCCAAGGCCAGTGAACTTTGCCAGATAAGAAGAAACAGCTGGAGCTCATTAAGAGCCTATCTGCCCTGCCAGGTGGCCCCCATCATGAAGAGGGGCCACCACAAGTTTCTGGAGGGCAGGAACAGACAACGCTATCTTCTGCCCACCTCTAGCACACCACAAAGGGGACCTCCAACTGTGTTTTCCCACTCTGCGTTGGAGGTAATCTTTTCCAGCTTATGCTGGAAATTAAATTGTCTTAGAGCGAAGCTGGAATCAGCACAGGACAGGAGCAGCTTAAGGGTTCAGTGCAAAAATGTTCTTAGATTACCATAATACCTGAGAACTGGGTATATACGAACGCCACACAAATTGCACAGTACAACAGCTTGAAAACAATACCTGCAAGCATACACAGAGAACATTACCATGAATCTATTTTACAATGCTTACTAGTCATGTTGAATGTTTGGAGGCGTCAAGCCCAGCCACTGCTCAGTGCAGGAATTAAAATATCCTTCACAGATGTTGTCTAACCTCCACTGAAGGGGAGTTCACTGCCGTGTATAGTACCTTATTCAACTGCTCTCACTATTAGGATGCTTTTCCTAGCATTTAACAGGAATTTGCCTTCTTTTCATTTATTTCATTCAGGGATAAGAAGATACAGGGCCTGGCTTATGTAACAGCTGTTCTGGTATTTGAAAAATACTATAATATTCCTATCATATCTTTCCCTTAGTCCCATCCAGTAAGATGTAGTTTTCAGCCCCTGAATATCTTAGTTGCCTTTCTCTGAACCTTATCTGTTCTAATTTATCTGATAATGTCTGGCACTGTATACCCATATGGCACTTGAAGTGAATTCAGATAGCCCACACTGGGGATCCTGCCAGGGTTTTGTCACTATCCTATCTTCTCCTGTGTTCTTCCTGCTTTCCCTTCCAGGGGAGGAGGTCGATCTGAAATCTTAGCTTGCTGATGAGTGGGAGGATAGGAAAGTCTGTCTGGACAGGGAGAAGGGGGACAGGCTGCTCCCACCCAGTAAGATGACACGTAAGACAATGGGATGAGGAAAATTGAACCCCCTCTTCCTTGGTGTTCTGGGCTTCTTTTGCCAGTATGGAGCCCAAAAGACAGGTCAGTGTAATATAGGGGCGTAGTCAAACAAGAGATGTGACAAAGGCATTTGGAGATAATACAGGCAGGTGAGGAACACGCCACACGTGACTCCTTAACCTTGGCTGATACAGAACCAGCAGGCTGACGTGAAAAGTCTTGTGTTGTTTCAGAATGTGCCAGTTTAATTAACCCATGAGATGTGTCAAAAGTCATTATATCATTTTAAAGAGAACAGGAAGGACATTACCTCCTAGACCTGAAGACTGATAAATATGTTTATTGTTGAAGTTATTACCATCTAGTTTAATTATGATGTCTTAATCATACTGCTTATCAGAATAACCATAAATACCCATATGCTTCTGCTCTACAACAGATTAACTATTGCCTTCCTTGCTTTCCACCCTCCCAAGGAGTCATAACATTTCATATTTTGCCTTGTGTTCAGCATACAAGGTTTAGATTCCCTAAAGATGTTTAAAGTCCATTTCTTTGCTGTAATCCATACATATATGAAACAAGCATACCTTGGAACAAACTTTGGAACCTGTGGCACAATGCCCAAAGATGTGCTATGTATAGAATATTACTGCTTGTTCTCTCCAACTTCCAACCATCTACAGAAGGGGATCGACGAGTGAGCCGACACCAGATTCTGCTACAAACTCTGTTATTGCAAACAGTTCCTCTCTACCTTGCCTGTCTTCTCCTGAAGTATTTTGTAACTCCTGAGTTGTTTTTAAGGCAGATAACAGTTGCTTCATTGAAAGTGGCTACGATATAGTTAAAAATGAGAGATATAAGAAACTTTGAACATTTAGATAACAGAAACAGACCATAGGCTACTACCAGAGAACTCTAGATTAATCATGTTTAATAGTATACAAGAAAGGTTACTTCAGTTTAAGCTTCATGGGTGAAGAAAACATGCTTAAAGACCATTTTTGTTCAGTATTCCCTTCCCTGCTACAGAGCATAGCCAGTTCCAAAGCAGGGTCCTGGTCCATCAATCCAGCTTTCTCCAACAGTTTGGGCTGAGCAAACATTGACATCTCAGACTTTCCCCCTCATTCTCAGACAACTAATTGGGAGGGCACTGCAAGATCTTTCTCAAAGGTAACACTGTTTGACAAGTTAACCTAAGACTGAGGCAGTGGCCTCTTTTTCCACTTCTGAAGTTAGGGTGCTCCCAGAAAGAGGATTCTGATAGCGCTATCAGTTCAAAGACACTGTGCAGAAGTTTCAACTTTTCCTCCGTCATTGGATTTTCTCTAAATTGAAAAACAATGGAAGAATATTGGGAAATGTCTAGAGTGGTGTTTCTCAACCTCAGCAAGTTTAAGATATGTGGACTTCAATTCCTGGCAGTCTGGGGGTTGCTGCTGGGGAATTCTGGGAGTTGACGTCCACCCTTCTTAAAGTTGCTGAAGTTGAGAAACACTGGTCTAGAGGATCACAAATGGAGAATTATGCCAGATCTTCTATACAATTCTATGGGTAGGAAGCACAATTAAGCAATAAAAGCCTCACCAGGAGGCCCCTCTCAGTTTTAGCAGTGCTGTTGTCCCCACCCTGAGAACATTGCTTTATATCAGGGCATTTGGGGACTGCCATAAAAAATGACAGCCACCATTTTTGTCAGACCAGTGCTGGAAGTAGAAGCTCCACAGGCAAGGGTGGGGCGGGGGGGGGTGTGTGATTTAAGGGTAAATATGCTCAGACGTTCTGCTTCTTGGAAGCATTAGAAAATCCTCTTAAGGCAACATTTCACTCAACTGCCAAGAGCGAGATGCAGGCCATATTCATAGCAGTGGCAAGGTTTACTATTCCGTGTCTCCCACTCCGTCTGGGCAGGGCAGTGGCCCTTGTCACTGTAATGGGCCCCTCTGCTCCCCAGCTGCTTTGCTGCTCACCTCACCAGCCCTCATCCTTACACTCGTCCCCAGCTGCCCTTGAAAGAAATTGGGGCGCATCGTGGAAATGGCTGCCAGACACAGAGGAGGAAGGTATTTTGCCATGTCACGATTAGCCTTTCTCACCCACATTCTGAATAATTTACCCATTAAAGCTTTTGTCTGTTCTGCTCCTAATTATATTGGTATCTCTTTTTCCTTTAAAAGCCCATGAAATTTCCATTAGCCAGAAGCAAGCAAGGTTCTCTTAGTTAAAGAGAGACACTTTTTGCCTTCAAGAAGCTGTGAGCTCCTTCTTGTCATTCAGCCAAGAGGGGAAAGGAGCATTTACATGGTTATATAACACAAAGAAATGTCCTCTGACAGCTTTGGCTTCCCCTCTCTATTCCAGTCTCCGTGTCTCAGCCACCAAGGAAGCTCCCTTACATAATCCATCTTCTCCCCTTTCCAGCCTGAAGCGTTGCACAGGCAGCACACTGAACAGCATCAGAGTGCACCAAAAGGTTTTTTTAGCTACTGTCTCTCCAGCAGAACAGTTATTTCCAGGGGTGTCTGGGGGGGTGGGGGGGGGACGGTCAAGAAAACCAAGATGGCAAACGCAACCGTGCAATCAAGCCCCACTCCTTTTTAGGAGCACTTAAATAAGGGGTGGGGCTTCAATTGCTTGGTCACAACCACCACCCTGACTTTTTTGACCCCCCCCCCCCCACAACGGGTGCCCCTGTTGTTATTTCCAGCAGTAACTGATGATAGGAGTGCTGGGGAAAGGGCAGACCCACTCGGAGTCAGGGGAGCAGTGGAGCGGCTACAGCCCTGTTCAGGTTGATGCTTCCTGGCTACAGTATGGCAGAGTTGGACTCCTGCTTCATGCTCACTTCTCACACCTGGTAATGACCACATATTGAGTAGCTACTCTGTTGATTACATAATGGACATTGAAGTAAATGTGACATATATTTAAAGCCCCTGTTTGCAAACCAGCAAGGTACTTACACCATATAACTTTTTTGAAATCCCCTTTTGACAAATTATTTTACTAAAGGTTACAATTTACAACAATAAAAACTCATAGAAACTAAAAAAATAAAATGAAAAAATAGAAGGTGCAGAAAAGAAAAAATAGAAAGAATATAAGTAAATATAAGAATATAGTAAAAAGAAAATATATAAAGAAGTGACTTCTCACCTTCATCACAAGTATAAATAATTTTAGTAACTTATCACCTTGTCTTAAAATACAAGAAATGATCTTCTTCCCATACCCCATCTCTTATCTATAAACAAATCCATAAACAAATCACAGCTTTATTCCAGCACTGCCTAACAACCAGTTACTTCCAATGGGACAATGAGTTCTACGAACAGATGGACGGCGTCGCCATGGGAAGCCCCCTGAGCCCGGTCGTAGCAAATTTCTACATGGAACATTTTGAAAAACAGGCTTTGGAAACAGCACCCGTTACCCCATCAGTCTGGTTCCGGTTTGTGGATGACACTTTCGCAATTTGGAGTCAGGAGGAAGAAGAACTAGAGAAGTTCCTGGACCACCTAAACAGCATCCACCCCAATATACAATTCACTATGGAAAAAGAAATGGACGGCAAACTTCCATTTCTAGACACTTTGGTCATACGCAAACCAGACCTCAAATTAGGACACAAAGTTTACAGAAAACCCACCCACACAGACCGGTATCTACACAAAAACTCCAACCACCACCCACGCCAGAAAAGAGGCATTATCAAAACCCTCATGGATCGTGCCAATCGGATCTGCGAAACCCAATTCCTAGACTCTGAACTTAACCACCTTAATTGGGTCCTGCAAGCGAATGGCTACTCCAAGAATGAAATAAAAAGAGCCATCAAACCAAGAAACCAACATGCGACTGAAGAAGAAAAACAGCCACCCACCAACAAAGTATTTCTGCCCTACATCAAAGGGGTCACAGACTGCATGGGAAAACTGATGGAAAAACACAATTTCCAAACAATCTTCAGACCCACCAGAAAAATACAACAAGTGCTAAAATCAGCAAAAGACAAAAGGGATCCCCTCACCACCGCAGGAGTATACCGCATACCATGCAGCTGCGGGCAAGTATACATCGGGACCACAAAACGCAGCATCCATACCAGGATAAAAGAACACGAAAGACACTGCAGACTACAGCAACCAGAAAAATCTGCAGTAGCTGAACATGCTCTCAGGCACACTGGACACAAAATCCTATTTGAAAACACAGAGATACTGGACAACACAAACAGCCACTACACCAGGCTATACCGGGAAGCCATTGAGATTCACAAACACCAGCACAGTTTCAATAAAAAAGAGGAGAGTCTAAAAATCAACAAAACCTGGCTACCAATCCTGAGAAATACAGCCTGCAAAGGTCAACGAACTCAGCTCAGCCACCAGGACATGCAAACAACTCACACAATGAACATGCTAATCACCCTCAACAGCCACTCGTTAACAACTCAATAGAAGAAGGGACCCTGCCTGGCCCACGGGAAGATACACAGATCTCCTGACACCTGGGCAAGCAGCCACTCATTAACACCCCATACCCCCTCCCCTCCACATCTCTATAAATACCCACAAAAGGGTCACACCATCCTGGGCACAGAGAGAACTGCTCCTGTCTGTGCTCCTGTACTCTGAAGATGCCGGTCACAGATGCTGGCGAAACGTTAGGAAACAGAACTTCCAGACCACGGCCACACAACCCGGAAGATCGACACCAGAAATCCATAAAACCTCATCATTTCAGTCCTGATGTCAGTAAAAGTCCATTGTTAACAGAGATAACACCATATCTATTTTGACCTTGATCAAATAAACCAATTTATATTCCTTTCTTTTACTTCTAACCATCTTGATCTTTAGTTCCTTCAAATAATGTTCTAGAACTTGATTTCTTTTCATTTTTTCTTTTCATTTTCTCACAAAATTCTTCAAAGCTTTAACAAGCCTCTTTTCTAAATCCAATATAGGAAAACTATCCAGGTCACTCTCTTGGTTTGTTATTTATATATCCCTTTTAATTATTAAGACATCAGCTGGTTTCTTTTGTATGTCCAGTGTAGCATCTTTTTCCATGTCATTCTTGTAGCCTGTCATTTTAAAATCCACTTTCAAATCAGTCTCAGTCATGTCAGGTATATTTGTTCCTCTTCCATAACATACTTTTAGATACAGTCTGTCTATAGAGGCATTACAAAGAGCCAGTCTATTTGCCGGCTCTTCATTCCGCTGCGGACGCCAGTTCCGCTTTTCATGGAACTGTCTTCAGATCGCCATTTCTTCCCTGGAAGTCATCCAACTGTTTCCAAATTCTGAAGAGAACTAACTTTAGCATGCTTCAATGCCCTCCCTACAAGAGTTTTGGAGGGCTGATACAAAAAAGTCCCCTATGAGCTGAGACTGTGCCCCTGAGGACAAGGGGCTGTTGAAACTACAGCTCATGTCCTGCTACACTGTGCCCTCTATCAAGACACAAGTATCCGCTTTATCATTCCTTACCTGGTAGAACACCCAGGAAATGTACAATTCTATGTACAATTGTTGTTATCATATCAGTTTGTTTTATTCTCCTTGAACGTAGCTAAATTTTGTTGTATTGCCTGTAAAATTAGGCAGACTTTTATTATCCACTGACAAACCCACCACCAATTGTTATATTTTATCTTGTTTTGTTTTTACTTCATTTTTACTTTTAATGTGTTTTTGTTTGCAGTTCTGGTCAGTGACCTTAATAAAAATATTCACTCATATATTCAAATTATAGACTCTTTTGTTACAAAACTTTTTTTAAATTTAGCATTTTGATTGAGGGTGGACTGAAGTAAAAGAAGGTGGTAAGAATTATATGAGAGAGGAAATTAATTTGTGAGGGTAGGGGGAAAGTAAGGTTTCCTTGAAGTTGAGATGGTGACTTTATAGACAGTCTATGCAGTTGTCTTCACAACAGTACAAAAATGGCTTGTCATTGCTTTTTCACAGGATGTCTTTTTGATTTCTCAGTCTATCTTACAAGCCTGGGATTTGCTGGTCGTCTCCCATCCAACCACTAACCAAGCTGGACCCTCCTGGGCTTCCAAAGCCAGCCCACAAAGAAGAACATAAATTGGTCCCACAAGAAAAGATCAGAAAGGTCTGGATACCCCTAAATTTCTGGGTTCTTACACTGTCTTGGTACTTCATCTTTTAGTTCCTCACAATGGACTAGTCACCTTGAATAAAAGCAGAGACTTTCAGATTGTTGGCCCTCAATTCTGTACAACAGTACAGCAGTTATGTATGCTACTGGAAATGTTTCTGAGATTCCAAGCACAAAAGCAATCTTTCTCAGAACACAGCAGAGTGAGCTAATTTAGAAATAAATGAAACCATTGCTTTTAATTTTATCTTAACAGGAACTGCCCTGACAACCAATTGGTAGAAGGGCAATACACAAAAGCGTATATTGTAATGCACTGTTTAAAAGAGAAGTAAACTCAAAACCCATTCTGGTTGCAACATTTTAATGTAGCAGCATTTTCAGACATTCTTGGCAGTATGTGAAGATAAACATTTCACAAATTTATTTATTTATTTTATTCATACATTCGATTTATTGTCCGCCCAATTAACAGCATTTCCCCACCACTGACTTATGAAACCATTCGGCATCATGGATGAAGGCACCCTTCCATTGTCTTCATTACTGTTACATTGGCCTAAATAATGGTTGGATGACACTATAAGATGCTATAAAACACTAGAAAGGATACAGCACATCATGTGCAGGCCAGGTTCATATTTGTGCATCCCCTTCCCCAGACTGCATCTGTTGAACTCAGTGGAGCTTACTTCTGAGAAGATATCTATAGGAGTGTGTTGTTATTTACCATTTTATTTTTGGATAGCAGATCTCTCTCTTTCTCTCTCTTTGTTTATTAGGTATTTACAACAGGAATAAGCAACCTTTGATTAGACAAGACCTCATTTAAATTTTTGGGGAGGTTGTGGGCCACAGAGTGGGCAGGGTTAGATTTGGGGGAATGTTTGGGGGGAATGTTTTGTTCGCTTGGTTTTTTAAACTCTGATATTTCTGCTTTATGGTGAACACCACAGCTTCCATCTGTTTTTTTACCTCCAAATGGAAGGAAACTATGCTGTCAGCTTTCAGCAATTTTGATTGAGGGAGGCCCTGAGAGTCGCAAAAAGAGGATTTGGGAGCTGTATGCGGCCACCAGTTGCCCACCCGTGATTCAGAAGGATATACCCAAATGGAGAAGGGGAATCATCTTTGAATTCTAAAATAGTTGGCTAAAGTGGTTGCTACTGTGCCCGTGTTGTCTGTAAAATCTTTGAGATCACAGGATGCTGCTAAGAATGCTACACTGGTCTGTTTCTCAGGAACAGAAAAGGCCCCAGGCACCAATGTTCACCGAACAAGGACGTGGCTTCTGCTAGGAAAGGCTGAAGTCTCCAGCTGCATGCCTGTCCTCCCATCAGTTTGTGATTCATCATCTCTCTGACCTGTTTCCAATATTAGCCCTGCTTCAGAGGCTGTGGACAATATCAATAAGAAATGGCCAGATCCTCTGAGGTAAAGCAGTACAGTGAGAGTGTCCTTCTTGCAGAAGAATCATCCATTAAAATGCCAAAACAGATTTAATAAAATCAGTCCTGTTTTTAATGAAAACCCCATTTTTAGGCTGTGCGTTAGGGAGGGATTTGAAAGATTAATATTGTTAAAATATCAGCTGTTGGACAGAAGGATGCAGCAATCAGCTCTTCTGAAAACCAGGTACTATCTTTTAATATCTATTAGTTGTTGAACAATTTGCTTTTTAAGAAAGAGTAGCCCGCTTTTGCTTAAAAATAACACGAGAGAGGATTTGATACAGTTTAAATCTTTGAGTGAATGCAGATTACAAATGTATCATATGGCTAATGTGGAAGATATTTACCATTTTGGTGTTGGCATAACCTGTTAAGCCGTTTTGTGATTTGACTTAGCGTGTAGCAAGGCCCAAATTGCGGTTAAGCCAGTGCACTTTAATCATACTGTAATTATAGTTTGGTTGAGGTTAGGTGAGCTTTCTTTAGCCATGCTCATGCATCTTATATTATCCAGAAAGGACTTACAGAGTTATTAACTAGAAGTGGCTAGAAAAGGGGCCAATGTCCATTTTTGCTGTTTCAGCTTTATTTTTATTCCTGTGCAAGAATGCAGGAAATAAAGTAAAAACACAGCTTGGGCAGAGACTTCATCTCTCTGGGAGCAGTGGCTCCCACAAACCCTAACCAGGTCATGGTCAGCCTCAAATCAGCCCACCAACCAAAAACGAAGTTCTGCCAGCCAATACAGGCTAGAGAGAAAGGGGTTGGCACATTGATTACTGGGAGTTTGTCAAGCTGCACAGTTCGCATTTCGTTGCTTTAAAGGCCTTCCCGGCAGTTAACTCTGTGCCACGGGAGGCAACGTGCAGCAAATCCAGCACCTAGAGCTGCTTGTGTCGGACGTGCGTTTGCTGGAACTTCACCCTGGATAGTAACTAGTTCTGTGGAGCTGCTATTTACTTATTTACTTGATTTATTGACCTGATTTGGTTTATATGGCCTCCCGTCTCACAACTATGCATGTGGTAAGATTAAAATAACAATTACAGCATCTAATCCATGATGCCCAAGGTTAAAACAATAAGCCACAAATCACAAGAACACAGCAGCAGCACAGCTTGCCTAACCTCCCGATCCAAACGCCTGGGGAAACAGGCAGATCTTTAAAGCCTTGCAAAAGGGTAATAGGGTTGGGGCCATCAGGATTTCCGTGAACACCACAAACCTTATTTATGGCTCTTTTCATGGTTTCAGTGACTTCATCCATTTCTATAGCATTAAGATTTTATTCATACCAATAATGGTGTTGTTTCAAAGAAGAAAGTATTTCCTCTTTCTCTGACATTTTTAGGAGCATGGGCCACTCTATCTGGGTGGCATATTTAACTGGTTTTGCTATGTGAGATACCATAGTTCCAATGAAAAATATTTTTTTAATGCAAGTTTATCTCTTGAAGTCAATATAAATTATGTATAAACTCATTTTACCAAGAGACCTTACTAGACCACAGATATGGAAGCATATTCCAAGATACAGCTAGAGTCCTGCTATAAAATACCTCCTCAATGATACCCTCATATGTGAATTTGTGGAAGCAGCTATGATTACATATTTTTTTCAAAACACATAAACAAAAGAAACCTGCATTTAAAGTTTGAAAATCATACAAAAAAGGACAGAAAAGATAAACTGTTCCCTGAAAGGTAATTCTGCATGTGAAGACCTATAAAAAAAAATCAATTACATTGATCACCAGGAGGCACCACGTGACAAGCTTCATCTTATGGGGACTCCTCAGACATAGGTAGCCAGATGTTGTTCGATGGGGTTCAAATGCTGTCCTGGGAATTGAACTCATAGGCCTTTGCACTTTAGATGACTATACATGATGTCTGCATATAGAGACGTTATAAAATGTGTTAAGCTCAGCTTTTAGTTCTATATCCATGCAGTTTTCTTGGAGTTTTACAAAACTGGAAGGCTCCTTTCAGATGTTTTTTTCAGTTTTCCAGTGAACAGCCCTAGAATTCCCAGGCATTCTCCCCCATCCAATTATTAATCAGGGCCAACTCTGCCAGCCAAGACTGGCTAAGTGTCACTATCAAGCAAGGTATAAAACTTTAAATCTCAAGAGATGCAAATACACACATTTTCAGTTGCATATTAGGGAAAGAGCAGGCAATAAATTCACCAGGCTTCACCATGCATTGATAATGTTTGCATGGCACATTAACTCCTGGTTAACTGAAGCATGATTTATTTATTAAATTAAGAATATAAGAACAGCTCTCCTACTTCAGGTTGAGGCCTATCTCAGTACAGAATTTGTTTCTCATAATGGCAGAATAGATGCCTCTGAACTGTTTAAAAGCTGGAGCTGGAGAAATCCTACCTCCTAGTTATTCCTCTGCATGACATGGAATTTGGATGCCTGTTGCCCCCAAGCTGGAGATGAGTAACACTGAAACTTCAAGACTGAGAAATCATCCAGGCCCAACATATTGCATTTCCCCATTCTTTCTTTAATACAGATGATCAAACAAATCTGTGGTAGAAAACCTCACCACTTTTAAAGCTGGTCATCCATAGTGGCTGATGTCAGCAAGCGGCCAGTGTGAACAAGCGAGACTGAGTAAGGCCAGTTATTTCTCTCCTGACTGTAAATGAAGGAGGCAAAAAAAAAAAAAAAAGCACCAAGTGAAGAAGAGGTTTTTTGATAGGTTGTCTCCATCGAGTTGAAGTAACGCATACAGGGTTCACACAGTGCACCAAGCCATGGTTTTAACCATGGTTGGTTGAACAATTCAAAGAACCTAGTTCAGACATAGCATTGGCCGAGAATCATGGACTAGTTCTATATAAACAATTATGGCTGTGTTCACACACCACACTTTGTCAAAGTCAGACAAATCACATTATGGTTTTGTACAATGTGTGAACCCAGTTCTAAAGGCACAGCTAGATGGCTTTGTTAACATGTATTTCTCTCACTGAATCATCCGAAGTGTATTGCCCTATTACCTACCTTTGAGAAAAACAGGCTCTTGTTCCTATTTTGCCCACCACTAGTTATAAAATCTCATGTCCCAAAAGTTTTGGCCTGATGGTAGATAAGTTCACACAGGCAGATTCTGCAAACTTTTATTAACCAACAACTCAGTCACATAAATATTGCACAGATATATCACGTAGAACACATTCAAAGATATCCTTCTTGTGATTACAACATCAGTACATAAATTCACAGGGATAATGGCTGAAGCTTACTAGTATATAAAAAAGACCCCAAAAACAACCTCCAACTGTTCTCTGGAACATTGCTGGGAAAGGTTGAGCCCATCTTTTCCCACTGGCCTGCCAGCCAGAATATTTTTGGCACAGAACTAGTAATCTCTCAGAAGATCAATAGTCCTATCAAATCCTCCCTCTAACCCCCATTGCCTTTACTCATCCTCCTCCCCTTTCTTAATATTCAAATTTATTTCTACTTTTTGTGTAAACAAACTTGGCATTTACTTCTTGGTACAAGATTACCCTCATGTTTTCTCAGAAGTAACACTTATTATTAATACAGTGTTGCTTACTCATGAATAAGGATGCATTTGTGTTTATTCTAAGAATCAGCATTTAGATGTTCCAAATATTTGAAAACATTTATTAAAACAAAAACAATAAAGGGAAAGTCTCTATATATGTCAATACAACACATATTTCTGTATTTCTTACACTTACAGAGTCATCAGATTGTGGCAGGATATAATTCCATCAATTAATCAAAGGACTTCTTTCCCAAGATTTTTTTTTAAAGAGAGGTTCAAAAAATTCTCCTGCTGACACCCCAAAATGACATGCGGGTGATGATGTAATCCTGTAAATGCCAAGTACAGAAGTGATAGCATTTGCATGATTACAAACCTGCTAATTTATTTAAGCACACCATTTGTGAAAAAAGTCTTACCTTCTTTCCAATACAACTTTGTAGAGAGTCTGAGCCCAATATGAGTGAGGTCTCCTTGGATGCAAGATACCCAAGGCTTATAGTCCTCTAATGGAAAGCAGCTGCAACCCTGGGATCATGCCATGCATTTAAGTGAATCCTCTGAATGGAAATGTTTCTCCCTCTCCCTCTTTTCCAACTACCTGTCCATTTCTATAGCATGTTGCATTTCAAAGCAGGTTGTTCAATGGGAAGGAAGTATGACCACTGACCAGAATATGTTTGTCTGACATGAAAATATCAGTCTCCTGGAAGATCAATTATTATGTGCCAGAACTAGAGAAAACAACACCCTACCACCTACACAAAATATCCTGGCTGACTAGGATGCTCTACACAAGCAAGTTGTCTGGTCTGTCTTGCAGCTCAAGCCAAAATGAATATAGAGGCCAGTGCTCAGCAGGAGCAAAAGTGGATGTGCCTACAACAGGCTTATCCAGCCACTAGGAGCTGGGTAGATGCTAGCCCAACCATATCATCAACCACATCATCAGTGAAGCATTGTAGATTCTCCATATGGCAGGATTTGTGTCAGTAGAAGAGGGAAAACACCACTTTTAACAGTGAAACAACTAAAGATGATTTTGAGTTGTCTCCTCATTAGGCTGAGGATGAGATAGAGAAACACCATGAGGGCATGTCCCTTGAAATGGTTTTTGAGGCATCTTGATGCCACAACAAACAGGACATTATGATGAGGCTGAAGAATTGGGGGGCGGGGGGAGAGAAGAGCATTGAAGTTTTGCACCTGTCATAACTATCCTAAAAGTTTTGATGAGACAACGCTCCCAATCCACAATGCTAAGACCTGCAGGACATGCTGTGCCAGGGCACTTCTTCAGAGTGCCCAGGGACCAAACAGTTGAGTCTGACCTGGTGGTGGATATCTTGCCAAGCCTAGAGCTACCAGCTTTTCAAAAATTCAGACAACTATTAGACAGGGAAGTAAAGAGATATAAAGAACCCTTAACTCTAATGTGCTACTGTCTAGTGATTATCCAGATTTTTGCATCCCAGATCTGGTAGCTTTAGCCAAACACTTAAAGAACATGGGTAGCTCAGACTCCACAGACAAAAAGCCTAGAGATACAAGAGTGTTTGGTGGCAAGGAAACCCCCCTTAAGATGAATGAATCTACTTATAAGCAAGTCCTTGTTCCTGAGTAGTCCCTGGACAAGTATGAGAAGCCACTGAGGCATAACCTTCATTTGGAAACAAACCAGTTTTATTGTATGGGTGACCAGTAGGTGACCATGAAAAAACAGACAGAAATATCACCAACACACTTCAATTTTAGATATTATCATTTTATCGTCACCTTATTTTAGCTAACGATCAATAATTGTAGGATATCATAATTTAAGGAGTAATAATTACACTATAGGATAGGCCGTTTGACTTCATGTATAAATGACATTTAGGCAGCCAAATTATAATTATGATATAGATTTTACTTGATATTATTATATCTAAGATTTTTAAGTAGACATGTTATGTGCATTTTTAGTTGTACTGGTCTATGACTGTAATAAACTGATTGATTGATTGATTGGTATAGGTGTACAATATTAATTGTAATCTAAATCTAGTGCGATTTGGGGTGATACTTTTACAGGAATTTGTGCACATGGAATCGAAATTTATCACCATCTAGATTCTGATGTTTAGAGAACATCAAAAGTTGATCCTTTGACCTACTCCTCCTCCTACTACTACTACTACTTGCAAAAATCTTCCTCAATACAATGTCTTTATTTTTCCACACCCAAAATACTGTGCTACTATCCTATGCATAATTTACCCTAGAGTAAGTTCAGTTGAGGAGAAGAAATGTGTGTGTTTGTACTGTAAATGTAAAACTGCAAGGTCTCTGCTGCATTTAGCTCCACTGTTCCAGTTTTTAATTTCAAAACATTTTTTAAAAATAGGTAATTATTAATTTTAAGTGCTTTCCTAAGTCACCTTTCCTCAGTCTATTGTCTTTAGATATTTTGAAAGTTCCAGAATTCCCAAGCAGTATGACCAAAGGGTGATCTAGATCTTGCTTCAGAAGACACCACCAAATCTGGGAACTCAAAACTCATTTTTGTAAACCTTCCCTGACATCTAGTGGCCAAATATGGTGTCATGAAAACTGGCAAGAGAAACTGGAGGAGAATATTCTGTAGCTCCATGCCTAAATTCATAGCTATTTTTCTTCTCCTACAGGAACTGCTATTGGTAATTTTATAGTGAGCCAAGGATCCTGGACCTCTAAATCTTGCACTATGAGGGCCCCATCCCAAATTAATATTTTCTATAGATCCTGCAGAAAATGTGGATCTCCAAGGTTCTGTGAAATGATCCTTCCAGAGTTGAAAAAATCCTGGAAAATATGCCCCTGTGGCTTTCCCACATGCATTCTAAGTGGTTCATCTCACTCTTTTTTCTTTCCAACTCTCCCTTTTTCCAGAGAAGACAACAGAAACAGAGAGAAAGACAACCAACCAACCAGCCAGTGAAAAACCGTTTGGGCTGTTGGATTTGGAGGTCATCTGTTGTGGGACCTAGACCTGTGCCCAGTATCCTAGTCCTGTTGGCACCAGTGAATATATCTGTCTTTGTGAATTCACCAAAATTAATTTTATGGAAATTTAGGTTTCAGAACGATAAGCTTAAATTGCAGCTATTTTCAACAAACTGACTGCATGCCACCCTGCACTAGCAACTCTCAGGACCCTAGCCGGTGAGATGGAGCTTTTGACTTTGGGTCCTCAGTTCCTAAAGACTAGACTTTTTCCCCAAATTGATTAATCTCAACCTTTTAAAAAATACAAATTGCCAGTGTGTGCCCCCAACACAGTCACAATCTTCCCTTTCTATCCATTACAGTACTGATTCAGACTGAGGAACACACAGTGGTACTTTGGTTTTTAAAAAAAAAACTCTCTACAATCTATGTCAAAAAAACAAAGAAACTCATCTGTACTTTGGCTCATACAACAGAAAGCAACCCTGTTGTTGAATGACATCAAATGGACTGCTAAAGCAGTGAGACAAACAAGGTAAACGTCTTTCCAAATGATCAAATAAAAATGAGTCTTTCTAAAATACCAAACACTAACAGTTTGTCTGGCATACTATCATCACTCACTGAATTTCTACATCCCTTATTTTTAGGGGACTTCCAGGGAGGAAATGGTGACCTGAAGACAGTGACTAAATGAAGGAAGACCATAGGCTTGCTTCTACCCAGCAGAAAGAGTGGTGGCAAGCTCTGGAGGAGAAGGTTGCAGGAGCATCTCTTGGGGATATCAGAATATAAGAAGGTCATATAAGAAGATCAGGGGAATGCAGTCTAGTAGGCAGCCCAGGTTCTCAGAAAGGGATTGGTGTTTGGTGTGGCGTACAGGGCTTTCTAACTTGTTCTCCTTGGTGAAATTGTATACTGGCATGTCACCATATTTGCAGCTGCATTTTCATGCTTGGAAGGAAGATCTAACAGGATCCCAGGTGCTCAACCCTGGTGTATTTATGGAGAATCCATGTGCTCCAGTTGAGTCATGTGGTTTACATGTTTAAATGTTTACATGTTTAAATGTGAAACAGTTGGTTTACATGTAGTACTGTAAATTATACCTGGCCCCTAGAATCAGATTTATCTTTTCAGTGCTACAGAGGCATAACTGGGCCTCACATAATAAAATTACTTGCTTTTTTCCTGGCAGAGCCTACCCTTTATGTAACATGGTGAGCTGCTTTATAGGCTGTGATGGCAAGGAAACTAAGAGCCAAAGAATGTACATCTAGGGCAGTAAATTATACAGCAGCTGAGATGGCTTCTGATCAGCTCAGGAGTGAACATGGAGATAGCGTGGAAATACCCGCAGTCAACAGTTGCAACAGATACTTGATGCTCCAATTATATCTCCTCCAGGTTTTGAAGGACATTTGCAGTGGCTCCTGCTGCCAGTGGGACAAATGACTGTTTCTCACCTGCTGGTCGGAAGAGGAGACCTGCAGGTGAGGTAACCTGGCTCTTGGTAGGCAGGAGCTGGGACTGGGAGGGGGAAAGAATTGAATGTTTAGGTTCTTTCCTAAACATTTCTACCATTTCTCACTGCGATTTTTTAAAGAAATTCAGCCAGTAGGTGATCCCATAGAAGGTGGTCATTAATTGTACAGGCAGAAATGCATTTTTTTTAAAGAATTTTTTTTTTCAATTTATTCAGTTAGGGAAAAATAATGCTTAATAATGAATTTGAAATGTACAGATTAAAATTCTATTTTTTAATAATTACTTATCTGTTTTTCTGGCCGTGTCCCTCTGTGTGGAACCCCAGCATGCTGCTCAATGATTAAGGCAGTGTTGTCCAAACTTGCCCACTAAGATGAGTGGACTTCAACTCCCAGAACTCCCCAGCCAGCCATGCTGGCTGGGGAATTCTGGGAGTTGAAGTCCACTCATCTTAAAGTGGCCAAATTTGGACAACACTGGATTAAGGTGTATATTTTAGTTTGGCTATCCCGCCTTTGGCTTAGGGTGGGGGTGTGCATGGGGGTGTTGTAAGGAGAGCTTCTCAGAGAGCACAGACAAATAGATGAAATCATCATCTGGGGATGTGGGGAGCGTGTCCTATCCTTTTCTGATCTGTGGCAGATGCACACATTTTACAAAGTTTTTGTTTTTATTCATTCTGTTCCCACCAAAGCTACCACATGAAATATTATGAAGTCCCAGTAAAATGCCTTGGAGTTGCTGTTTTCAAAATAATGCCAATGACAAGATCGTTGAATATTTTTGTTAGGTAAACATTGCACTTAATGAAAAGTCATCTAGTGAGAATGAACTAAATTTTACAGATATTCGTATGGATTGTTGTGTACATTCCTCTTAACATTTGTTCAAAATTGCATAGTAATTTAGAAACAATTTTCTTGAGTAAACTATTTGAATGAATGAACAAATATGTTATTGCAGCTTTAGACGAGAGTACAAACTATAAATAAAAATTAGTGTATAATATTCAGTTTAGTGGATACATTTATAGCAATAAAATAAATGGCCATACTTAGATTTTTTAAAAAAAAACGTAACTCAAAATTCACACAACTAATTCAAATCAGTCCTGTACAGGTTTCAAAAATGTGATGAGTCCTTGTAGCTGTAAAACAAAATTCTGCAACCAGATATCTAACTTCAAAGTCTCTGACTGCTGTTAGATATGGAATATAAACTTCTGGATGGGGTGGGAAATGTTGTAGCAAAGGCTGAATTAGCCTTGTTGGGAGCCAGTATAAGCTTCACAGTATAAAAGAACATGTACAATTGTCCCGGTCTCCCCTGATATGCACAGGAACATCCTTTGGGGAGCTAGAATGTTACTGTATCTGCCCCATAAAAAGGCTGAGGAGAGAGCAGTAAAGTGAGCTTTAGAAAATGCACTGAAAACTTGAAACAGGGAAATGAGTATTAAGAGGCTCCTGAAGAGCATCTCTGGGATTCTTCAAAAGGTCTAAACCTTTGAAATTCAGCTTAGATAATTTTGTAACATTGATCTGCTGTTTGATTATGTATTTTGCATTTTTGAGTCTTAATGATAATTAAGATGCTGGGACAAGAGGCAATTTGCTCGTAATGCACTTCTACCACTATAAATGCTCAGTGATGTTAATGACAGCAGGCCAGTTGGAAACTAGAGTTAAGCCTTATCCAAGCAAACAAAATAACTAGCCATACTTTGGACCTGACTCTTAGAAACCAGCTTCTAATTTCAAAGTCACATTGGAGACAATCTAGAGGTCAGAAAGACACTGATTGTACTTTTTCAAGGACCCTGAAATTAGAATAAAGGCCTAGTTGCATCCTCTGCAGCATAGTAATGGTATGACAGATTCTGCCACAAATAATTTGATGGCAGCTGGAACAAAATTCCCTCCCTGCAACCAGTGAAATCATAAAATTGTGCGGTCCTTTTGGGGCATAGTTAATGTGCAGTTATCCTAGAAAAACATATTGTTGGTTATTTGAAGCGTTTTGTCTGCTCGATTGTATGGTGATCCATATGTCACCTGTGAATCTTGGTGTGGTTGAAAAGATAATGACTTCAGTTTTCTGACGGCAGCTAGCAGCGTTAAAGCCAACCCTTAAATGCTGTCTTACGGCCAATCTGGCCATTCTTAGTGTCACTAGCATAAAGCAACAAAGGTATCCCACAGGTTTCAGGGCATATACGTAGACCTTCTTCCTGCATGCAATTAATACAGGAATTTGTATTTTAAAAAATTTAAATGGGTCCCCAGTGCAGCCTTGTTTTACTTCCCTTAGCCGTTATAATTTAGTTTAGAGAGCTGCTCAGCATCTTGCTCTAAATGCTGTGTTGTTGTAAAGTGTATATTTCAGTGGCAACCACCATTTGGCAGTAGTAGGGTTCTTAAGTGTTTCCCATAAAAGAACTGTAGAGATTGAATCAAAGGCTGCCCTAAAATTCACAAATGCCATAAATAATTGAACATTTGAGCTGCACATGTATTTTTCAGCTAGATGCTGCAATATCAAGCAACAACCCATAGTGGGTCTTCCTTTTGTAAATCAGGCCTGTTCAGCCTTGAATATGTTCTGTTGGTTAAGCCAGTGATAAAGCTTCCATCACTGATGTCTGGCATGTAGTTTACTAATTATATTTAATAGACTTAGAGGTCTGTATTTGGGAGGAGCATTTTTGTTATCTTTTTTGAAAACAGGGACAACAATAGCAACCCCTCAATCATCTGAGATGTATGCTGAGTTGTCTATACAAGTAAATAATGATGCCAAGAAGGAAGCCCCCTGATCTGCATTAGTCTGCATTGACTCTGCTGAAATAAAGTAATCATCAAGAACTTCCTTGCTTTAACTACTTTATCTTGATGATTGATACTGGATGTCAGCATTGTAAATGATCAGCCAATAAATCTAATGGAGGATAATTTGTATCAGGTGCTCCACATGTATTCAGAAAGCCAGCCAGGACATATCAAAATGGATATGTTCCGCAGTAATTCACCAGAAGGATGAAGAGTCTTAGATTTTAATGACTACAAACAGCTGTTGCCAGATTAATGCCATTCCTTTTCTTCTTTTTAACTTCTGAATTTTTTTATTAACAAAGTACATTGTGTGCGCTTAGGAGAACAGCACTGCAAAGCTCTGAGTTTTTATGCTGAAGAAAATGATAAAATGATTTATTATTTATTACAAGGGTTTTTATGCCACTTCAATCACTTGGATTTCAGCAGACCCACTCCATTTCTTTTGGAAGTTCTCCCCTTGCTTAGAATATTAAATTAGATTCTGTACTTGAAGAGCCAATAAATCAAAGGCCCAAAGCAAGCTGCTGCTTTAGCATGCATGGATATGCTCTTCACTCTTGATCAAAACCTTGTTGATTATTGTGTACATGTGAAGACCACTTAACTGTCCAAATAGCTTGCTCGCTGATGTGGCAGAGAAATTCTCTATTGATAGTTTCTCAAAAGCATTTTATGTGGTGGGTATCTCCCATTTAGATATAAATCTCTAAAACTAGGGAAACACTCTCCAGAAACAGAAGAAATTATTTCCAAATACTGAGGAAAAATAACTTTAAATCAAATTCCTGAATAAGGTGATGGGTTTGCTTACCCATTTTAAGCAATCCACTAACTCTATTTCTGCAAATACTTGTATAATAATTGCTGATGCAACTGGAAGATCAGCATTGGCTTGAAGTATAATGCACATTACCAGGAAGCCACATCACTTGTTCTGTGTTGAAATTACTCCTCTTGGGTTCAAAGTAATTTTTGTCAATGACAAGGTCTATCTCCTAATAATCTTTAGTCACCATGCAGGACAAGTGATGGCAGAGAAAGGCTGAGCAGATGGGATGCTATGCAGACATGCATGCCACCAGAGAGTTCTTCAGCACCATAAAGTCAGTTTATGGTCCTTCTAAATTAGGATGCTCCACCCTGCTGTCTTCTGATGGGTTGAGCCTGATCAAAGACCAGGAAGGACTGAAAAAACGCTGGACTGAACACTTTTCCAATCTACTCAATAGACCATCCATAGTTGATCATGTGTCTTACAGCAGATTCCTCAGCTGCCAGTCTTGGATGCCCTAGACCTGCCTCCCTCTACTGATGAGATCAAGAAAGCAATCTCGCAGATGAACTCAAATAAAGCAACAGGACAGGATGGCATTTCTGCTGAAATCTACAAAGCACTAGACCCAAACACCTTACAGGCATTCCAAAACATCTTGGAAGACATTTGGTCCACAGAGGAGATGCATGGCAATTTCTGTGATGCCCTCATTGTGGCTCTCTACAAAAATAAGGGAAACAAATCAGATTGTGGAAACTACAGGGATATCTCACTGCTGTCCATTGCAGGCAAGATCTTTGCCCGCATTCACCTGAACAGACTTGTCACTGTCTTGGAAAGGAACCTGCCAGAGGTGCAGTGTGGCTTTTGGCCAGAATGGAGTACAGCAGACATGATATTTGCCATTAGGCAAGTCCAGGAGAAGTGCATCAAGCAGAACAAACCTCTTTACTCTGTCTTCATTGACCTCTGGATCATCCTGAGATGTTTTGGATACCTGAGGAAATTCATGAAGTTGATTTATCTACTCCACAATGGAGTAGGACAGGTTCTTTACAACAGTGATACATCAGCTGCATTTGCCATTTCCAATGGGGTAAAACAGGGTTGTGTGCTAGCCCCAGTCCTGTTCAATCTGTTCTTCACTTGCATGTTGTCATGTGCTGTCCAGGGTCTGAAGGAGGGAGTGTACATCAGGTACCAATTGGACGGCTCTCTCTTGATCTTTGCTGCTTGAACGCATGGACAAAGGGCCTCCATACAATCACCCAAGAAACCCTCTTTGCTGATGACTGTGTGCTCCTGGTGCACAAAGACAGTGATCTACAGTTGATGCTAAACAAATTGTCAGATGCTGCCATGCTCTTCAGCCTATCAGCCTGATCAAGACTGAAGTACTTTACCAGCCCATGCTAAATACCAAACCCATTGAACCAAAAATCACTGTTGATGATGCCCAACTGAAAAATGAAAACAGCTTCAAATACTTGAAAAGCATCATCTCAAGCGATGGGTCTTTGGACAAAGAAATTGACTCCAGGATCAGCAAGGCCAGCCAGGCACTGGAGCAGCTGCATATTAGAGTGCTCAATCAACACAACATCCATATCTCCACAAAGCTGAAAGTCTACAGAGCTGTGGTTATCCCTTTTCTCCTAGGGATAACCAGCCTTGATGTTACTGGTGCACAAGTCACCAAAGCCAGGTCTTTTTCCTCCAGGTCTTATGTTTTTTACACCTATTTTATCAGCCAAAGTTGACAAAATATCCTTCTTAATACTGAAGTTATATGGCTATCTAACACCATCAGGAAAATCCCCTAACTGCAAACCTGTTCCCAAAGTTCAGCCTCTGGAATCAGCAACAACTCCATGTTGTCTGAAGCCAGCCTCAGTTTATTATCTCACATTCAGTTCCTTACATCTCAGAAACCCCCAGAAACTTTGGAGGCATCCAACCCCATGCTTGCAGGAAAGGATATTATCAGTATCCTGATAAAAGCTCCAAATGATCTTTCCCAGCAATTTTTATATAGATGTTAAATAACACAAGAAACAAAGTGAAACCCCATGAAACCTTCCAGGACCTAAAGGGTTGATCATATAGGTCTTCCAATACCATTTTCTAGTAGCATACTGAGAAATAGAGCTAGTGCAAAGTGACACTGTAAAGGAATGTAGAGTGGAGAAACCACTAAGGGAGGTAAAACCACTACTTAGTCCTAGGATTGTGAAAAGCATGAAAAAGAAAATCAAAATTACACTGACTTGATTCTCTTTGGTATGGGCGGTGGGCAGAGAGAAACTCTGGCAGGCTTAGTAGATTCTATGTTCAGTATTACTGCTATTCTATAACAATAAAGTAGCATTCCTGGAATCCTTGTGGTATCTAACTCAAAGGGCTGACAGGCATCTCCATCCCCCAGCTTCCCAAAATGCTACAAAAATCTATCATATCAATGGTACTGAAAACTGCTGCAAGGCTCAGAAGTATTACCAAGATCACACTCCCTCTTTTCCAGTAAAGCACATGCATTCAGGATGTCTCCATGCCAAATCCATGTCTAAGATCAGATCAGAAATAATCAATACTGTATAATCCATTTCATCTAAGACCTTGAACTGTTGCACCACCACTTTCTCTCCCAGTTGGCTAAATATAGAATATTGGACACTGACCAATAATTGTTAAAATTGGCCATGAGAAGGATGGCCGCTTAAGCAGGGACCTCTTACTACCTTCTTTAAGGAAGCAGTTCCATCTGCAAGGGAGAAATATTAATGATCAGAGTGATAACGGGCAAAACTGTGTCCTTAGAACCCTTGTAAGTCAGGCTGGAAAATAATCTAAACATGCAAGTTGTGGCACAAAATGGTTCAAGAACCTTGTCCACTTTCTTGGGAGACAAACAATGAAGTGATTCAGGCAGATACTAGTAGATAGTGCAGTTGACTTTCTAGATAGGTCATTGCCCAAAGTGACATCAAGCTCAGCCTGAAGTGGGAAAATTTGGTCACAAAAAGCTGACCAAATTGCTCTCAATGAATCTCAGATGGTATCAAGAAATTAGCCAGCACCTTGAGGGGTTTAATTATCTACCATCTCTGAGGAGCTCCCTTGGACAGTACTTTGCAGATGCAGTGAGGAGGAAAATACATTGCTTTTCTCCTTCCTGACTGGTGCGGCTTAGGCCTTGCACATAGTCTCTATTATGTTATTGACAAAGATGGATCAAATAAAATTGAATGGCTGAATGGCTATTGCCTCTACTAAAATCTATCCAATAACTTAAACTAACTCAGTACTTTGTGTTCGTGGGAAGACAGATTTAGGAGTACTACTTATGTGATTAAGAATCTCCACTTCCTCTATTAGCAGAGATTTACTCTATAGAAATCCTGGAAAAAAAGAGATAGTCCAGAAACTCCTTATGGTACTTTTGAAAGTCAGCAGTTCAAATTCAGAAATTCAAAAATTGTGTTCATATGACAGAATATGGCAGAAAATTCACTTATCAGAGAAAGTCATGCCTGCTGGCTCCTTTCTCCAAGTGGCACAAACAGGAAACTATCACCTGTGATTTTAAGCTTACTGTGTGATCTGCAGGATACTGACCACTATAACATCCATACAGTATTCCTATAGTTTTAAGATTATTAATAGCTATATTTATACACTGCTGTAATCAAAAGATTGATTAGAAGAATGCTTCCTAATTAATATTGAGGAAAGTACCTTTAGGCAACACACTGATCTTTAAAAATAAACAGCAGATTGCTATTTCTTAACTGTACTACTTGGGGAAATGAGCCAAAGGATGCGGGCACCTGCATGATTACAAAACATCATACTTATTGAGGCCCAGGTCAACTTATTGAACTGACTTAAGTTGTATCAGCAATAATAATGGGATAATATTCTGACCTGTGTTTTGATAAAGCTGTTGCAAGGATTATTTAGCTAAGGCTCTGAGTAGTTGAAAATACTAAATAAATGCTAGATCCCATATTGCATACGAAAATATTCATTTTCTAGAAATTTCTTGATGAAGTTAAGGTTGTTTTTTTTTTTAGGTACCATATATCATACACCATTAAAACAGCTAACAAAATCAAAAGGAAAATAAAACAATTTATTTCTTGTATTGGCAATATCCTTTTGGTTTGGTAAATAAGTTTGTTGTCAGTAGATAGTTGCTTTCAACTCTGGACTTTTCAGTTGCTTGCAGTTAAACTAATTTTCAAAGCACAGCAAGGACCTTTTGTACCTTAGTCTAACAGTTACTTGGGACTAACTTCAAATACTGTAAATTGAATTGTGTTTCAGTTAAACATCAAGATTGCATTGCATTTTATTACTATCTAGTTTTCTACTTTTATTTAGATGTCTGCACACATAGCCAAAATGTTTAGTACCCCAGAAGGTTAGATTTTATTGATTAGGGGCTATATAGGGATTAAAGAATGAATTCATATCAGAGGTGGGCACGTCTGCTTCTGTGACTATGAAGAAACATTCATATGATCTTGTGAAGAATATGTAGGATTCACAATTGACATATGGTGAAATATAACAATGTGAATGACCTCAGCTTTGTTTTTGCTCCTGAAAAGTGTGTGTGTGTGTGTGTGTGTGTGTGTGTGTGTGTGTGAGAGAGAGAGAGAGAGAGAGAGAGAGAGAGAGAGAGAGAGAGAGAGAGATTGTTGCTTGTGGTTTATTCCCACCTACACTCTGGGATTATGTTTTTTTCATTCTTGTACCATATCCATTATTATCCAAATGTTTACCACTTTCAAAATAAAATAAAATCCTTTATACATTATTTTATGATTAAACAGGTAGACTAAGAGGCATATTCACGTAGCTTTGTATTTACAAGTGGGCCAAGAGAACAAAGCTCTGTAGTGATTGGATTGAAAATTCATTTGCTACACATCTAGAAGAGAGCCAATCTGTTTTGCACCTTCCAAAATAATGCTTAAGTTGGAACATATCAATGTCTTTGATGTCTTGTGACTCTTAATTCTTTAAAGATGCTAACTTTAAAAAAGTACCAAGCTAGTATAGAATATGTATGCATTTTTATGCAGATGCCCATTTCCCAAATAAGTATAAATGAATTTGGAAGTGGGACAGAAGGACTCTGAGTGAACCTGATAGGCTGATGTTACAACCCTAGTAGTGATTAATTGTGCAAAACCATTTTTACTAAGAACAGGTTACGCAGGAACTTGATATAATGTCCATAAAATACTTGCAACATATTTCCCATTGGATTAATCATTAAAATTAGCTATACCTGTTACAATTATGAATTCAAGTCCCATTAAACAGAACTTTACTGAATTTTTTCCCATTGTGGCAGTGCTTCAGTTGTTTTCGAAAACAAAACATAAACTTTGTGTTTTAATATATGCAAAAGAGACTGAACTATATTGAATAAAGTAATATCAGTAAAACAGGCTGGAATTTCTTCAGACACGTTCTATTCTACACCCACTCCAATGGACGTAAAAGGTCTGAATTAAATAAGAAATCCTGACATTTCTTCGAACACCATTGAACCAATGCGATAAAATAGAGTCTTTGGAACAAGAAATGTTGAAAACAAATAGAATAGGGAGACACATTGCAAGAAGTACACATAAAGGATGATTTGTTAACAATTAGAGCATAAAATGGGATAGGAAAATTAGTGGAGGAGTTGTGCTTTGAAAACATGTGCTTTTTCCACTCCATGAAGTGTGAGAATAGACATGTTGAACACAGTAGTCAACCACCATTTCCAAGTGTTAACCATTTATAAATAGGTACATTTTTAATACATACAGTTCATTGTACAGGTTACAATCTGTATACATTAGGGAGGGGCTGAGGATAATGCATTCTTTTTGAACTTTTTCCACGTCTATCTCACAGCTCACATGTACAGACAATAAAACTCTGCTCAAGCAAATACAGTGAAGGGAAAGAAACACATTTCTTTCCTTTATACAGGGGTGGCCAAGAGTCTTAACCGATTGCAGGGATTTGTGCAGCTTCCCTACAATAAAAGATCACAACTGTGTGGTGATTCAATATATCAGTAAGAGAACAGAACATGCAATTGAATATTATACTGTACAGGGAAAATTCTTTACATCAGACTGATAGAAAAGGGTGAAAGGAAAAGGAACTCAGTATCTTTCCAGCAAGATGGCAAACCAGAAAGATTGAATACAAAGGAACATGTGTTGCTGTATAGAGGCAGACAAGGCAGGCAAAATGTTTCAATGCTCGTGGGGAAGAAATTGTAACGAGAACCATATTTAACTGGTGATTAAAAAAAAAAAGTGAAACATTCATTCCCTGAAAACAAACCTTCTATCTATACATATTAATACTCGCGCTCTGTGGAATGATTAGTAACAGTAAATAATGGTAGGAAATGGTCTCAAGGTCTGGTACATGTTCAGGTGGAACAAAGTCAAACTGCCTCAATTCTCTCATAAACTTTGTGATGGCAACAAGCAAAAATCATCTTCCTTCTTTACTTCCGAGCAAGCAGAAAAGTGTAAAAGCTCATTCCATTTTATTAAAAGCCTCTCGCATATGCACTAATTTAAAATGCAGAAGCAGCCCTAGACAACAATGTTGGTATTTTTCATTGGGAAGCAGTTACAAGAGGAAAACCAAGTGATTGCAAGAAAATTAAAGATATGTGTTTTTTTTTTAATTTGTACCAAGGGTCCTAGTCTGAAATAGCAATTTGATAATACTGTGTTGAGGTTCTCTAAGTTAATTCAGTTACCACTGCACAAAATAGCCTGCTATGAAATTTCAGCCCTTAATATGATTTTTTCTTGTTAGGGGAGCAATAACAATCCAGCAATTGAATTCAAGTAATTAGGGAGGGGAGGGGCAGTTCAGCTTATCTACCCCTTTGTGCTTGTGCCTTAGGGTTGTCCTTCCTTTTTCACAGCAACCATAATTTCAGTGAAGGCATCTAACATGTCAAAAGAAGTATATTAGGATTTGCCCCCTCTAAGCCCTTTTAAAAAGCTGAACTCTTTAATAGTTGAAGGCCTGAAACTCCCAGTGTTCAGTAGTGGGAGGTGGGGAGAGAGATGCAGCTTGCCATTCAAGAAATTACAAGGGGCCACCTTAAGCAGAGGAGAAAAATTTCTAGGCACAGAGTGTTTTTTTTTTTTTTTTAATGTAAGGTGCAGAAAAGCTGGCACTTCGGTTTTAGATGACTTTCTGTGGAGATCATGAATAGTAGCAACTTGTTAACTCCTGTCTAAGGCCAAGTGAATGGCTTGGATTTTCAAAACAAATGCATTTTTGTTCCTTTTTTAGTCCATTCTGTAAAACTTGTAAAAATAAATATATTACATTCCTCCCTCCCCCGATACTTTCTACTTCACTGAAACAGCAGAGTGCAGCATATTTCCAGTTATTTGATATTTGTGAGTTCTTAGAGAAACTCTTGTTCTATAAGTAATCGAGCCATATACCAAGCTAGCAGCTCTCTCCCCTGGAGCCAAGCCAAACTTGAAATAGATTAAGATTTCTAGATTATTCTTAGGACCTGATAGCAATTTTACTTGGAGCCAGCTTAACTAATTGTTTCAAATTCTTAGATGTCAGCATCACATTACTAAGTCTCCATAGTCCTCTAGAGAGCAGATTTGGGGGCCAAACAAGACAAATTTAATGTGTGAATGCAAATTATGTGCCCATTTTGTTATATGACTAAGCAGTCAAGATGGACCGCCAAAGACAGAGGAAGTAGCTTTCTCTTTCAGCTAGCTGAGCTGTTTTTACATTGAATAGGAAGTCTCCTTTGACAATTTTGGAGAGGTAATTTTGGTAGCGGGACGCGGTGGCGCAGCGGCTTAATGACGCTGAAAGTGCCGGCCAGAAATGGCTGAAAGCTTCAGCGGTTCGAGTCCAGCCTCGCGTTAACAAGGTGAGCTCTTGTTTCTATACCCGCAGCTTCTGCCAACTCAGCAGATCGAAAACATACGTGAGTAGATAAATGAGGACTCTCACTC
Source organism: Liasis olivaceus (assembly GCA_030867105.1). Lineage (NCBI taxonomy): Eukaryota > Metazoa > Chordata > Lepidosauria > Squamata > Pythonidae > Liasis > Liasis olivaceus. The sequence continues at coordinate 68,581,900 of CM061351.1, forward strand.
CGGTGGAGGAAAAATGCTGGCAGCGGCTCAACAGAGAGAGACGGGACAAGTTGCCGGTAAAAGCGCGAAAACCGCGCTCGTCCGAAAAAGGGGCGCGAAGCAACGGAAATCCCGCCTCCTGTGCTGCCAGCTGGGCTGACGCTCTAGGAATTAGGCTCTGGCAAAGTCTAATTCCGAAACTAGAAAGATGCAATTGCCTTGAAAACCGCTAGGGGGCGGTCACTGCAGGGTCAGTAATGACTGTTAAGCAGATTAAAAAAAAAAAAAAAATTTTTGGTAAGAATCTTAGGAAAGGGAGAAAGAATTCAACTTCGCTCCACATAGATCTTAGACTGCTTAGGCTTCATGTCTTTACTAGAATCAACTGGTACATCTCTGACAGCCAGATGCACAGTAAGTTAGCATCTAGATTTTTGTTCAAGAAAACGTCCAGTGAGCAAAAAAACTTTTCTGCAAAGCCAGAGTAGCATCACACGGTGGATTTGGTAAAGCATGCATACATTCACAGTAAAAGTCTTATAGGACTTGAGGCTGTGATTTATTTGGTGTGTGAATTTTGTAGAAAATAGTTCTGAAACTCCAACTTAGGCATGTGATGTGTACACATGTATATATAAAAGGGGTGGGTTCAATACTTTTGCATGTCTTTAAACAAACAAACAAAAAGCACTATGGCAGATCTCTGTGTTGCGGTATTAGCCACTCTTTTAACTTTCCTGAGTAGAAAAAACTCACTTGAAAGATATTTCAGTTGAAAAAAGGACAGTGAAATAAATTATTTTGTGCTGTATTATATTATATCTCAAGAGAGGACATGATAAGCCAATGAAGAACTAAACTGAGAGCAAATACAGAGGGAATTCCTCTCTGCCAAATCTTCAGAGAAATATGTCTTTTATTTCAGATGAGATGTGTTACTTGGTAACTAAAAGCAGCAACAATTAAGCCTCAGATGCACCTAAAGAGAACTGCTGGAAGAACACAGCCTATATTTCTCTTTGTACTAAAAATGATTTCAACTTTTGAGGCATATATACAATATCTAGTACTTGTGCTATATACTTTGAGTCATTGCTTCTTTTTTAAAAATATATATTGAATGACAAGAGCTGTTTGTATTTCTAATGACAATATCATTTATGTTTAAATAACCATTACTGATCATAGAAACAAATGCAACTATAAAGTGCACCCAATTTACAGAGAGCAGGTGGCAAACCCATCAGTGCAAGAATCCTGTGAAATCACAACACAGTACTGTTAAGAAGCGGGGGAGGAAAATTCTGCCCAACAGCAGTCATTGATAGCTCATTTGGGATGACCATGCCGTTTCTTTTACTAACTCCTAAATGTAAACAATTATGGTACACAGAACCCCATGGCAGTGAAGATGGAGCCGGATTCAACATGATGAGCATTCATTCATTAAGATTAAAATCTTGAAACTATCAAGGCAGTTGCCGTGATAGAAGCACGATGACTCCACCTTCCATATGACAGAGGTGGCTTATTCATTCTTTTTAACTTTGTTTATCAGGAAGGAGTGGGTAACCTAATATCTCAGTGCACTTCAGCTGATCACTTGCACTAAGGTACAAGTGACTGTATAAAGGCCCAAAATCAGAACAGCTATTTTCATCCTCCTCTGTGTACTGTGACAAAATAGGTTCTAGCTTTTCCAAGATATAAGCAAGACAAGTGCAAAAATGTTTTAAAGAACTAAATCATAGATAAACATATAGAAACATAATCTTGTTTGGTGCAAATTCCAGTTTTAAAGAGTTTAAAATTTAAATAACCACTCTTCATAAAGCAGGAAAAAACGTTTTACAAGACCCAGAATCTAAACCACTTAGGAGACAAAAGAAATGTGTGGGAAAAACAGCAGTGGCTTTATCTATTCTGGTAATAAAAGAAAGCAAATATAGAGTTGCATCTTTAGGTTTATTTATGAAACTTCTCCACTTCTCTCCTTCTCTCACACTCATGCACCACACAAACACATTCAAACACTGAAAGAAAAGAGAGAACACCAGTGTTGGCTTCAATAAGTTAATAAAACTGAAGCATGCCCCCCAGCTCTTTGAAAAAAAAGCACTAGCAAACATCTGAGCTTCTTTGACACCAGCATACCATAGCATGAATCAACCAGAACAGTCATTTTCTATTTTGCAAGCAAATTTTGTAATGTGACCAATTCAAGGTGGAAAAATATGTGCAAGAGTTGTAAAGAACCAAAAGCAAAGTAAAAGTAGCTCTTGGAAATGCTACATTTCATACTCAGAGAAATATGGCAACTTATAATAATGAAACCAGAGAAAATAGTAACTGAAATTGTTATATTGATCTCTTTGCCTCTCTGAGCTCTTTCAGGACCTTAAAACAGGAAATATCTGAAAACATTTCCAGATTAAAAAAAAAAATTATTGACCTCATTTTCAAGATGGAATCCTTAAAGATTAGTAAAAATATCTTTTATCACACTCTTCTATTCATATAAAGGAACTTCTGAATACAGCATATATTTTTTAAAAAATAGGTATCATAAAGCACAGTGGAAGATGTATTGTACTTTAGAACCATTAGGATAGTTTGACAAAAATAATAAATAATGAAAGGGCAAAGATGCAAGCTGTTCACTTCTATGCAGCCATGACCCCCCTCCTTCCCTCGATTCCCCTTTTCCCGGCCAGCCAGCTTCCTCCTGCGTGCCTTGTGAAAACATTTTTTAAAAAATTTAATTTTCAGAAGCTGGTAAGCCAATTTATCCTCTGAATGATCAAAATGCAGAGAAGGCAAAATGTGATTTATTTTTTTGCCTGCTTTGTGTTTCTGCCCTGGGGATGACCTCTCTATACTATTGATGGTTTCCTGATTCATATATGCATTCACAAAATATTCTTCCATCCCTTGGTATGGATTCCTGGCTGTACCAAGTCAAGTTTTTCTGAGCTAATTCAAAGTGCTTACTGAAAATAGTATGGACTGAGAATAACTGCATAAAGCGTTTGCTACATTATCATTTTCTCCCTTGAGATCACTGGTTTCATTAGCTTGCAGGAATCATGAATCACTCGGTCTTTTGCATTTGGATTGGAAAAGCAGTCCAACTTCTAACACCAAACCATATTTCTTCTACCTCAATACCAAATTAACCTAGATACTCCAAATTATATTATGCCAAAACAAGAGAAGAAAAGCAGAACTTCAAAAGCAGCTGCAGGGAAGACTGCCCATCTGTAATCCAGGAAGCTTTGCCAGGAGAGTACCAGTGCTAAATCTAGGCTGGGGGGGATTAAAACTACCATTCTGTCAGTCCCTCCTTCATGATTTAAAGTAGACTTTTCTAATTTTAGATACTCAGATACTAATTTACAGTATCCAACATCCCCAAGAAACATAAGCAATGGTTAGAGATGATGTGAAGTATAATCCAGTATCTGGAGGGCCAATGATTTAAAGCATTTGGTTAATTCTTGTTTCTTTTTAATGAATGTTACTGATATGAGAATGTCTACAGTGTGATTTGCTGCATCAGGAAGACAAGCACACTAGAAAATGGACTGGAGGTCTAAGACACACAATGAAATCACCACTGACTGTTCAGCTAAAGTGGAGAGGACTTTAATTTCTCTCTGAATATTTGTTCAAATGCCTTGGAAAAAATAACAATTTGCTTTTCAAAGTGAATGCCAACAGAGTGGCAGGGAAAGATACTAAAAATAAATAATAATGTGGCTTTTTAAAAAAGGGCACCCCTATCATACCACATAAAGCAGAATGGGTTTTATGCATAGCTCCTTAATTCTAAAAACAAAGACCCCATTCGTGCAGATTAATAGCTCTTTGGACACAAGGAAGAAATGTAGAAAGCCTACACAGACTGAAGAGTGTAATTTCCCAGCAAAAAAGGGTCAGTACACAAAAGGGTCAGACTGTATTCAAATCAATTCAATTTTGAAATGAAAACTTTTCTTCAAAGAGCTGTTTACCTCCCTTGAGTATGTATATAATTTGACTCAGCCCCCATACTGTACATTTAATTGCCTAATTGACAGCTGAAAATTGTATGGTGCTGGCTTTTTCTGAGGTCAGCTGTGTATAGAAAAGAATTTGGAGCATGTCTTGGACTGCCTCATCATCATACAGAAAACACAGGAAATCCCCTGGGTGGTAGTCTGCTAGTGAATAAAAATCTTAGAAAGGAAGAAAAACAGCAACATAAAATGTGAATTCAGCCAGGAAAAATGTGCTAAAAAATAAAAGGCTCTTACTCCAAGACACATCCATTTTAAACATTAGACTCCACAAATGGTCTCTTTGGTTTGATTGGGGATGTCTGCCCTTGCCTGGAGTCTCTGGAAAGTTGCCTATAGAGGTTGTCCTGATATGCCTGTGCAACAGGCAGTGTCCTGGCCACCTTAACATCAGGATATGAAGAAGTTTGGCTAACTCTTTCTAGAAGATCTCCTCTGGAGCCATTGGCCAAAATCCCATGTGGACTGTAATAGTCATCCTCCAGCAAGTGGCCATTCTGTGCATTGTTGGTTTTGTTATAAAAGGCAATGCTGCTGATTGAAGAAGGTGGGCTGAATGTTTCTGGCTGGGGAAGATTTCCAGGAGATGTAGGGCTTATAACGGTATCCACTGAAGACACAGCCCAGGTTCTGTTTTGTTGGTGTAAGTGAGGATACTGCTGAGTCCGGGCTGTTTTATCTATGATTCCCATGAAAGGTGTGGTCCTGGAGCGAGCAGGCTCACTGGGGTAACCACCCTGGGTTGGAGACACTGGGGAAAGCTCATCACATGATCTGTCATAGGCTGCCTTAAGTGGAATCTCCATCTGCTGAACAGAAGCAGAAGGGCGGAATGGGGGATTCAAACTGGGAGTAGAGGAAATGCTATTGCTAGAAGGGGAAAATCTGAGACCAACACTTTGAGAATGAAGCAGAGGTCTCGGAGTTGGTGGATGAGGCTTTATTTCATTGGAATTTACTGTAATGGGCCTTCGTATCAAATGGGAAATGTCAGGAGAACCAAGCTGACTAGAGGGTAGAGAGGAACGTTCCAAGTCAAGCTTTGCATGACAGACTGGATAGTAGGAAGCTGACTGGCTCCGCCCAATCTGTGGGGTTTGACTATATCTCATCCCACCACGGTAAGCAGAGGAAGGTCTTTGTGGAAGATCCTCTTTAGTCAGCCCTCCATGCTGACAGATTGCCCCTGCACTCAGACTGGCCTGAACATGCTGCACAGGTCGCCCATCCCCCACTATTCCCCCAATAGAGCTCTGATAAACCAGCCGATTTTGGCCAACAGCCATTTCTGCTAGTGAAGATTGATACTTGTTGGCCACAGAATGGGATACTTGGCCATAAGTTCCTGTTGGGATCACAGTACTACAATGCACAGCCGAACTTGGCTGGTTGCTTCTGACAATCTGTGCCTTGGCAGGCTGCAACCTAAGTCCTTGCTGTGGAACTGCAACAGGTAGTGGAAGCATCTGGAAAGATCTCTGTGTCATTTTAGAAAGTGGAGACTTTGGCCGACTGGGAAGTTGACTGATGTTGGATTCTTGCTGGTATCGTACTGGTGAGCCGGACTGAGCTCTGTAGACACTCACACTATCTGCAGGAGGGCTTGCTCGGTATTGAGGGCCTCTACGAAGGGGTGAAGGAGGTGGGCTTTGATAATCCTTCCCTTGGCTACCAATTGGAGGTGGACTAAAACGGTAAGAGGAGGGCTGGTGAGCAGGAGATGTGTGCGGTGGACTAGGCCTATAATGAGAATTCTGGTGCGTTGGGGAAAGTGCTGGCGAGGTGGGTTGGTATCCTTGTCTTGTTGGTGATCCTACAGAACTATTTGACCTGAAGTCAAAGACCTGGTGTGAACCAAGTGGTGAACTGGAGATGTAGGCAGAGTCCCGGTGGGCAGGGGAAGATGGTGGGCTTTGGATAATGGGCAATGTTTGGCTAGGTCGTGACTCTGTCTGCAAGCCAACAGAAATGTTTTCTACATCTTGCTCCAGATATTCTTCTTCCAAGATATCTTGTACTGCATACAACTCTTCATGCTGTGTTTCTGGTTCAGATGCTATGAGAGGTTGTTGCTGTAGTTGCACCTGCGTCTGTCTGCACTCTTCTTCCACCCGCATAAGGAGCCGCTGGATTTCACGGTTGTTCGGACAAAGTTTGATGGCCTCGTTCAGGTCCTCCAGTGCTGCTGAAAACTGCCTGTTTGATCCAAAAAAAATGACAAAAAGAAAAAAAACGAATAAAATTTACTCTGGATCAGAATGGCTTTAATAAGAGTTTCTTATGCATAAAATTATAGCTAATCATGAGGAGGAGGATTTCCAAATCTTGTGAACCAGATTCTTCAGCCTTGTGTGTTTCTTCTATTTACTCAGGAGAAGAAACAGACAATATTTCCAAGACCGCACTCTTGGAGATGAGGGAACAAAGACAATATATTGGGGTATTTCAGATTTGTAGAGCTCTGTTCCTCCACTATTTTAGGTCTGAGTTTATGCCAGTTTAAGGCTCCAGAAAAGGGGCATGCTCAGGCCTGCCTTCAGCCAGTGGATTCTGCTCTGAGTATTGCTCTCTTGGAAATGAAAGAGAACAAGGATAGGAGAGTGTCTGACAAAAACCTCACAGGCCTTTGCCTATCCTATGAGGAACAGAAGGGTGGGAAGTTTCAAGGGAGGTGGGTTGTCATTTACAGGGACACTGGTAGATTTTGAACAAAATAGTAATCTAGTCATGTGTTTCTGATTGGTAGAGATTAATCTCTAGACTCTTCATGCATTTTGCTTTCTTGGTTGGTTTTAAAACACACAAATGTGTTTTAAAAGCACAAAAACAGTTGAACACCTAAAAATTTGACCTATACTGATTGCTGATGCTGGGAGGCAAGGCAAGGGAAGACTTTTTTTTACAGTAGACCCCAAGAATCTGAATGTGGGGAAGTCCTAGAAATTAACCTGGTTAACTGTTTTGAACAACATATTGCCAACTGTAGAAAATCAAATAAAACAGCATAAATGTGGGAAAGTATAACAATGACTTGCAGTTTAGCTCAATGAGTAGAGTTCAGCCTCTGGAATGAAGTTTAATCACAAGGAGAGACCAAGAGAAGGGTATATTAGCAGCTCAATGGGCTGTTCTTGAGCTGAGGGGTTAAACCGCAGGGTTTTCAGCTCAGTCTGGCACAAAAAACACAGTCTTGTCAGGTATCTTACTCCATGAGCTGATCAAAGAGGATAGCAGTTTCTGAAAGACAAAGCTCTCCAGCAACTTCAGGATTCTGAAATGTGATCCCACTTTCAGCACATGAACTAGGCCCACTGAGCATCAATCCTAACACAAATGACACATACCTTGATCCGACTGCTTTCAACTTATCTTATATAACAGTTAACCTTATGCTAAGAGCAGAGCAAGTTATTGATTAATCCACAAACTTATCCTCCATGTTGATGCATGTTTTTATGGTATGGATAAAGGTAGTACCTGCAGAATGCTCTAAGGACACTATGGCACAACTTAAAGAGCTGCTATAGCTGAAACTATGGAAGATGCTCAGCTTGATGATAGGCCATAAGAGTTTCTGAATCTTTTATCTTCAGATTATAATTAAACTCTCCCTCAGGTACACTCTTGCTATTTGTTCCTTGTGTGGATCAGGGCATTTTTAAGAGTGTATCACACCCAAACCTTCATTTCTCTCTGGCTCTCCTCTCACCTGCTGCTGCGTTTGGCCCTTGCTCTTGCATAGTAAGCTTCATAAGATTTCGGTTTCAGCTCCAGTGCTTTAGTAGCAAATTCCTCCGCCATTCCAAAATCCTGCCATTACAATAGGTGCGTAGATAAGTCATTGAAAAAACACACAGAGAATTTGGGAAGAAAAAAAAAATCACATGGATAGATTGTTGTAAGCGGACTGAGTACTTTCCAACATTAGCAAAATATCAGACAGCTGGTATCAAGAGATCCAACTCTGTTTTGAGATGTTAAGTTATCCATTCCCAAACTGGGACTGTAAGTGTCTAACCTGTTCTTTGTGCATCCATTCAGTCCATGTGTTATCATTTATTCTGCCCTAGAAAACTCCAAGTATTTTTTAAATTTGCAACTTTTTTTTGTATTAATAACTTCAAATTATTTAGGTCTTCATACTGACCATTGACATGAACAAGTTCTGGAACAATATATATTGTAACCTATTTTGTTTTTCTCATATTCTTATGGTTGGCTCACTTGAACTGTCTCATGTGTTGAAGGAATTAGGTAAGGGGAACTTAGGGATCTATTACATAATCCTGGATATTCGCAACAATTCCTAATTACAATTTTCTTCATGACTATGTGAAAGGTCTTAGATAGATACAGAAGTACATACATAGAGGTTCTCCATGCAGATGTTCCATACTTGTGTGGCTGGGAGCATAAGGAAGGGGAGGCATGGCCAGAGTGGGCAGCATGGGCTAACCCTACAATTCTCTTATATATGGTTTTAAAACTTGAGAGAGTTTAAATCACATTTATCAGAATTAAAATTCCAAGAATAAGGACAGACATAGGTATGCCTGAAGTTTTTGTTGTACCACCATTATTATTAACATAAAAGAGTTACCCATCTTAGCTAGACTTAATACCATCATTATGATGATATAAGTGAAGTCTACTAATATATTATTGAGAAATAAGCAGTGCCTTGCTGGATCGAACCCCTGGCCCATCTAGTCCAAGCAACCTGTTCTCACAGCGGCCAACCAAATATACAAGGTTGCAATTGTAAAATCTATTTATATTTTTAAGTTTGAAGCTTGTTTCCATAGTTTAAAATCTAACCTGTTATATTTTGTTATGTGTCTCAGTGTTTATATCACTGAGTTATTATTATAAGATTTCTAATCTAAAAAATGTTTTTTCTCTCTCACAGGCATATTCCACTATACACACACAAACACACCTTTTATGTTGTTTTAAACATGAATAGCTTGTGAGTAGCATGAAGTGCTGTCACATGCCAGGAGAGGGCAAACTATGCATCTTGACTTTGAGTCACTGTTCTAAGAGAAAGCAAGAGCTTTAGAAGGAAAAGACAGCATTTTAAATCCACCAGCATCCTCCAATCTGCATACACACAGAAATATTTTTTAAAAAATCAAAGGAAGCTATAGCAGCTGTTTTCATAAATTGATGATTTTTTAATTGTTTGAAATGAATCCTAAAGCATTGCTTGGCTGTTTCAGAATTAGAAAACGCCAGTGCTCTGTGAAGGACAACCAAGTTACAAAAAGGTGGAGGTTTTAAGGCCATTCTAGGAATATGGGTAAGAGTTTGGTTAGGAAGTGATTAGGAACAGGAAAGGAAGCTGGGAAAGGATTACATTCAGGAACAGGCTTTAAGAAGGAGGGCACTTACATTCATTTTCCTCCGACAGCGTGATAAGTTGAGAAGGAGTGACACTTTCAGTTCCCGGAAAGTTTTTAGGTCCTCTCCAAACCCTTCTCGGGGGAACTTCTTCAAAGCATACTGGTACCGCTGGGCAGCTTCCTTCACTTTCCCTTTCTAATAAAATGTCAAACAGTAAATGCACCATTCAGTTTTTTATCTGTGGGTTGTAATGGTTACAAATCAACCTATTAAAGAAGTTGAATGTGCCTATGAAAGTTTCTAGAAATGAGCAAGAAATGTCAGTTATTCTCCTTGCAGAATAACTTTTATCAATCTGGTGATTGTTAATAGAAGCTCTGTTCTTACAAACAATTCAGATTCCTTTTCTTGTTCTGTTATTGGAGAATCAGCTTGCTAGGATATACTTTCTGTGGCATGATTGAACAGTGTAAATACTAAGAAAATACTATTTCTTAAGTAAGGCAGAATGGGCAACAACTCCCAATATCTTTCACTATTTAGCATAAACTTCACCCTAACCCAAATCATGTGCCTAACAGACACAAAGTTGTCAAACAACCTCTTCTGGCCTATGGTTTAAGAAATAATGGTTATTCTCTTGTCATACAGCTTACAATTATGAGATTTTTATTTGTTTTTCATGGAAAGGGTGAATTAATTAGCAGACAAATGGATTAGCAGAGACAAAACAACAAGTATTATTTCTGGGGGGGAAATGAAATATTAGACACTTACCATGAAGATTATTTTTTGTTTGCCGTGTTACATCTGCACACTGGACTATGATTTCCTTGCAGTTCAGAAATGGGAAGATTCCTTACCCAAGATCTTTACTGAATCAGTCTCTTAATGAAACTGTTACCAGTTCAATTCCAAAGCAAAGTTTTAAATAGAGCAAGATAAAGCAAGGAGGCTAGGATAATATAACAAAAGGACTAATGCGTAGCTAGTGATGAAACAAACCTCTTTGCATTATCTGTAGCACAACACTGTATGATGAGTTAGCTAACATGAATAAATGGGTGGGATGGTTGGCTCTCATAAGAAAATGGAGCATCAAGTTTATGCTATAACCATGCTGATGAGAAATATTGGGATAGAAAGAAGGTAAGCTGAACTCCTTGTGAGTTCTAGGGAAAACAGAATGAACTTCAATAATGAAGAATTACTTTTTAAACAAGAAAATGGTTAGGAAAACACCATGGTAGAATAATGAGAAATACGGAAGAAGGTAAAAGAATAGGTCACAAGGATTTAGGAGAAAACCATTACTGACAAAGGCAGAGAATAAGTAAAGATTTTGGTAAAGGCCTTTCCTGGTGGTTGATGGGAGGCAGTCTAAATCCTCTGTCTGGATGTTTTCTTTATACCATTCTAAGACAGGACTGATAGCTTCTTCTAGAGCAGTGTTTCTTAAACATTTTGCTCTCAGGACCTCTTCCCACTTTTAAAAATTATGGAACAGCCCAAAAGAGCTTTTCCTTGTATGGGTTATATTACCAATAATTACTGTATTAAAAATTAAAATTGACACATTTGTAGAAAATATTTTATTGAATCATGTAAAAATAACCCATTAAGTTTAAAAATATTAAACCCATTAGAAATTAACATAAATAAAATATTTTTTATGAAAAAAACCTATATTTTTTAACAAATGAAAAATAATAATGAGAAGAGTGATATTGTTTTAACTTTTTGCAAATATCTTCAGCATCTGGCAAATAATTTTTATTTTGTGGACCCTTGAGAGGGTCCTGGGGCACACCTGGAGGTCCTTGGACCACACTTTAAGAAACATTGTTCTAGAGTAATCTAAACACTGGCATATCCACGCTTATTGTTTAAGCTGTTCCTGTCCTGTTCTCATACCACTTTGCTCTAAGAGGGTGTAAGAAAATCCTGTCCAGACTGAGACACTTAGCAACAGTTTGCAAGATATTCAGTATGGACAGCAGGCTATCACATTCTCCCATTGGATAATTCCCCTGCTGCTGTGCCCTCCCTCCTTTCTGTTCCATGAATGCAAATGCCAATTGTTTTTCTTCCTGTGAGTAGGTTACACTCAAAGTTAAACTGAATTTATATATACAAAGTTAAAGCACTAAAATGTATATACAGGCAGGTACATCAAGCAGCTTTCTAAAAACATCCCTTTCGTACTGTTTATTTCTAATTAGAGCTACCTTTACCATGAATGTTGTAATAGCACAATTGTTATAGTACGTGCCCTGTAAATCAAAGGCTGCTGGTTTGAAACCCAGCAAAAATGTTTTGTTTTTTTTCAGTTACTATTTTCTTTCTATGAGGTTCTTACTTTTCCCTGTGTGCTTGTTTGTTTGTTTTTAGTTAGGTCCAGCAGTGTATCATTTAATCATTTTTGCAGTCACCTGAAATAAAAAACCTCTAGGCTATTTGGTAGTATTGGGTGAAACTCTTATACCTTAGGTGACTGCAAAAACACTAAACAGTATTCCACTAGACTTCTTTTTTTTTTCAAAGTCCTTGGGGAAAAGGAAGAAGCTTGTGGAAAGAGAAATAGTAATTAAAAAAGAATTTTCTCTTGGGTTTTGAATCAGTAATCTTCTAGTTACAAGGCAAGTGTGATAATCATAATGCTATTAGAGCATTCATAGTAAAGGTACCTCTAAAAGGAATTAGAGACCTTGAAATAAGATTCGAGGATAGGCTTTATACCACTTCAAGGACAGCTAATGATTTTAGAGGACATGCACATAATGGGGAAATGGCCTAGAAAGAGAAATAATTATGGAATGATTCCAATTTTCAGGATTGTATTACAATTGGCTACCAAAAAGTCTAATAAGTAACTCTGCTATCTGCGATCTTTAATTTGCTCATAATACTCCACCAGTTCAGAGTCACTGCATCTCAATGTAATGGTTCTCCTTGTTCTAACTTTGCATATTTTATTACTTCAATTCAAGCCAGGTATATTCACAACACTCCTAATTTCTTATCATGATTTAACATTTGGGAGCTGGCTCAGTCTCTCTCTTCCCAATGTAGATGATTTCTGTCCTTCTAAGGGTTTTAAATATGGTTAAAGATTTTGCCTGCACTGGCAATAAAAGATCAGTGCTAATCAGGTTTCCTTGTCACTAGTGTTTGTCAACTAGCTTTAAATAATTATGATGGGAACCTGGTTTATTTAATTATAAGACTACTTACTAAATTACAGGTTTAAACAACATAATAAACCATCTAATGAACACCATTTTTAAAAAGGAGCAATGGAAGCAAATTGATTAAAAGTTCTATACTAAAAATATATTCAGTGTACTTTAGAAGCAAATCTATCCCATAAGGGAGAATATTCCCTAATCTGGATGCCATAATTGAAAAGTGTCTCTTCCTTAATCCTCACCAGATAGTTTTTTTGTCAGCAGGGGGACTCAGAAGAAGGTGGAAGCAATAAAGTCTGCAGAAATGGAGCAATGTTCTTATGCAATTGGGAGGATGTAATTATTGAGACACTCCAGTCTAACAGGATTTAAAGGACAAAATCAGAAACATGATCATAGAAACAAACTGGGAGTGAGTCAGGCTGAGGTTAAATTCATATAATATGTCTGTCTTGCAAGTCTAAATAAGATCCTCACAGTGGCATTCCAGGCTAATTGAGGTTTCTACAAGCAATCCCACATAGTGTACAGTACAATAATCCAGCCCCCAAATTATAAAAGGATGAATGATTATAACTAACTGTTTTTTTTCCAGGAAAAGAATTCAGATAAATCTTAGCCATAGTTAAGTTTAAATTATGATTACAGCTTGCAGAGGGAGGAAAGTGAGAATCTAAAATGAACAGAGAGAATTTCATAGTCTGATCTTTATGATTTAATAATGGTTAGATATCAAGACCATCATGTCTGTACATGACCTCAGCCTGTATTGTGTACAACCTGTGTTGAATTTTAATTTTTACACAGATAAAATATATGCCAATCTTAACTTTCAGAATAAAGAAAACTACCCTGATCCCAGGAGAGCTATTTCAGATATTAGAGAATTCAAAGATTCTCTTTTGTCCAAATTGGACAATTTATCATAGATCTGATGTTATAGATGATATGGACAATCAAAAGACCCCTTGCATTTTATCAATGAATGTATTTTTGTCCCAGTGATCTCAGAGAATGATATGAGTCATCAAACAGTGTTTAACTTACATATGTTGTCCTACGTTTAGACTAAGGATATCTGTTCTTGGCTTTGGAATTAGGGAATTAAATTTATTTATCAATTCAAAATACTGCCAGAGCTGTTTGCGCTATAAATTAAAATTCCTGAATAAGATTATGTAATCGATAGAATTATGTAAATTAAGTATGCCTACACAAGCTTGCTCAAATTACTGTAGGTTCTTTTAGCTACTGTCTTCAGAAGAAAACTGAAATCTTAGAAACCTAGTGTCATGTTCAACCACTATAAATCTGTTTAAAATCAGCTCTTGTGTATATATTTTCAATGCTTCATAAACAGAAAATGATAAATGTTTCTTTTTTTTTTTAATGTAGAAGCTGAATTACTAAACATAAAAACACTGTTTTCCATCTTACCTTGTAAAACATGTCTCCCTCCTCCATCAACTTGCTCAACAGGATGACCATGATGTCTGGTTTGGAAGTGGCCATTGCCCATGTTGCTGGACCTGTAGTGTACAGGATGCATGATGGGTAAAAAACTCATACAATGCAAAAGGTGGCAGTGGAGGAAAGCTAAGATGAGAAAACATCCTGGGCAGAAAATTTCTGATGGAGAGAACAACTTGTTGCAGCCAACTCAAGAAGCAACATTGTCCCAGCAAAAAAGTTGGGCTTATATATGTGAATGAGTGAAATATATACTTTGCAATATTATAATTAAATTAATTTTAAAGCAACTCATAAATGCTTGAGTCATTTCAAAAGCGAGAATATTCAATTACTGGCATTAGCAAGAAAACATATTCTAGAAAAATGAATAAGGAGAACAAGTGTAAAATTAAACAGAACTAAAATTAAACATCTATATAGAAGGCTGGTGTGGATCTTCCGGGTTGTGTGGCCGTGGTCTGGAAGTTCTGTTTCCTAACGTTTCGCCAGCATCTGTGACCGGCATCTTCAGAGTGCAGGAGCACAGACAGGAGCAGTCTGTGCTCCTGTCTGTGCTCCTGCACTCTGAAGATGCCGGTCACAGATGCTGGCGAAACGTTAGGAAACAGAACTTCCAGACCACGGCCACACAACCCGGAAGATCCACACCAGCCTTCGTATGCCGGCCGTGAAAGCCTTCGACAAAACATCTATATCATTGTACAGAAGTTCATTGCTGTGTACTGCAGAATCTGATACAGGTATATTTGAAATTTTATGTGTGAATATTTGTGACACCATGTGAAAATCTTTTAAAACTTCAGTGTTTCTGAAAAAGTTTCAGTTCAAACTATATTTTTATTCATGAAAGCGCACTCCCCTTCTAATACAGTCCAAAAGTCCAATTCTGCAACTGCCTTATGTTGGTCTTCAAAAACAACAACAACAAACAAACAAACCACTTCAAAATGAGTTTCTCACTTGGTGAATTATCAGCCACTGAAGTTCTTATCATTATAGAAAAGCATTTCAGAAGACTCAATAAAAATAAATTTGTACTATTTTACAATATTTTACAGCATTTTACAAGTAAATTAAGTCTTGAGTTCAAGTTATTCTCTGCAGCAGTAAGGGCAAAATAATTATTTGAAGATAAGAAAAATTAAAATTGGGGAGTGGAATACAAGCAGGCAAAACTATAGAAGAGAAAAAGCAGAGCTGTTAGACCACCAAGTTGGATGATGACAGCAGTGAAATATACCTCGTGGGCGACTTGGTAGTGTCTGACAGCCTTTGGGGGTGGGGTGGGGGGAAGGAGGAGGAAAAAACGAAGTTGTAGGAGAGGGAGAGAAAAATGGATGAAGGTGAATTTTAAAAAAGGAAAAAGCAGCAGTGAGAGGCAGGCAGCAAAGCAACAGCAAATTTTGTTGTGACGCAAGAATTAAGGGACAAGGGCATATGCAGATAATGCTCAAGTCTAGAAGCTTCTACAGAGCAGGGTAAGCAGCACACCAGCATAACATAGCTGTCCAAGTTTTCATTTTTAGACAAGGACCTCATTATGAATTGCTTTCTTTAGTTTGTAAGAGCTAAACAATGAATTCATAATACTGCAGTCATTGCATATGGAAGTGCTGATCATCTGCATATTGAAACTGGGCATGCCTATGTCACAGGAATGCACTATGTTTTCATATCCGAGAGAGGTATGAAAGATAGGTTTTTCCCTTTGTTGGTGTCCTCCCTACCTATCTTGGCTCCTTTCTTCAAGAGAGTAACTACAACAGAAGTATTGCGGCAACCCACTGCCCTATCGAGCGGGCGCATCCCACTGTAATCCACATGCTCAATCATGGCACCATGATCCACCAGGAACTGAACCTATAAATAAACAAACAAGTGAGTCAGCATCATCCAGAAACAATCAATGTTATTATGTGACTAAGCTGAGGTTTCAAATCCAAAAAATGCTGGTTACCCCCTTTAAAGCCCTACATGGCACAAGGCCAGATTACTTGTGGGACTGCTTATCTCCAGCTGTTTCTGCCCATCCCACCAGATCTATTTGGATGGGTATCCTCCAGGTCTTCTCAATGAAACAGTGCCTACTCTGTTGTTGTGCCTGTCCCGTGAAACATGCCTTCCCCTGGAGATCCAAATGGCCCTGATCCTATTGGCCCTCTGGAAGGCTGTAAAAAACTGGCTTTTCCAACAGGCATTAGGGCTGGGTTGTTAGGGGTGCCCAATATAGGTGAACTTATGACTGAGGATAACATTTGAGGTGCTTTGGCTTTTTTTATTTATTAGGTTTGTTGGTATTTGTATATACAGTGGTACCTCGGCTCACGAACGCTTCTGTTCACGACCAATTCGGCTCACGAACAGCACTGTTTGCAAAATTTTGCTTCCGTCCACGAACGCCGCATCGGGTGATGAACAGGATCCGCGGCCATTTTCCCTGCCGTGACACGTGGTCATGGCTTCCTGTAGGGAGGGGGACTCTCCCTCCAAACAATAACCGCCTCCCCACCCACCTTCCTGTCCTCCACGCCAGAAGTCGCCTCGAGCAAGGTTAGTGTTCTCTCTCTTTGTACTGTACTGTACTGTACTTTGTGTCATATTTTTGTGGTTTAAAAAAAAAATACATATGGTTCAGAACGGATTAACCGTATTTACATTGAACCTTATGGGAAAATTTGATTCGGGTCGCGACCAATTCGGGTCGCGACCAGAGTCATGGAACTAATTAAGTTCGTGACCCGAGGTACCACTGTATGTTTTTTTATCATTTTCTATTGTAAGCTATGGTATTTCTAATATTGAATTAACTATATCTCTAAATAGTAGGATTTATATCCCTTTTGATCTGGCATTAGGAGTCATCAGTCCAGACCAGCTTGTCAAACTGGGAAACCTGTTGCACAAAAATTCCAAATGGCGTAGAAAGCTGAAGTTTATGACACACCTGAAGTACTTCAGGAGTCATCAATGCTCATCCCTGACAGTGTAACATCATGTTGGTTCCTGTTCTTTAGCCCTTCAATCTAATTCTGGAGTTACATTTGAAGGCATAAAAGCTTTTCAAAACTAACCGTTTTTGTGGTCTGAGAAGATAATTAGTAGCCCAATCAACACTACACAATAAATCAAATTTGAAAGCTTGACAAAGTTGTCATAGATTTCAATTCCCCTGTTATATTTTATACAGATGCAGCCAGAAGTATTGGATTCCATAGTCCATTTTTTCCCAGGCTCTGCTTTATGGACTATGGAATGAAGAATGGTAGATGCCATTTACTTGTGTCAATTTCAACTTATTTCACAGCAAATTGGGATTCTTTGGGGGAAAGTGGAGGGGTACCAATATTTTGGCCACATCTGTATGTCATAGGAGTCAGTGGCTGTGGTAAAGAAGTGAAATGACTTATTTTCTCTTGGGAAATAAATAAATAAATAAACAAATAAATAAGCAATAAAAATAATCAAAACTTACCACCTCTGCATCTCCATAAAAAGCTGCTAAATCCAACGGAGTACGCCCATTTTTGTCAGCATGGTCTGTAGCAGCTCCACTCTCTACCAAAGCTCGCACTACTGAAAGATGGCCTTTTAGGCAAGCCCAGCTAAGGGCAGTTAGTCCTTCTTTGTCCATTAAGGAAATTGAGGAGCCTGGAAGAAAAAAACAGCAAATCTGCTTAAATGTTTGCACAAGCTAAGCCCATCTGCACCACATTCTTGCAGTATTCTTTAATAAAGCTTTGGTCCTATAATGATTTAGGAATGTACATATTTCATTTACAAGAAATATTGCTTATAGCATCTTGATAGATACTACGGGAGAAAAATTGTCACCTAATAGCTTGCTGCCTCTGGAATGGCTTGTTAGAGTACTTTCTGGTCAGAGCATGGCTTCTCAGCTTGTTTGTATTGAACAAGATTCTTGTAACACTCCTGCATTTTGGCTCATTCCTTAAGAGTGAGACAGACTAAGTTATCTATTTGATTAGCTCTCCTAGCTAACAGATTAACTTTAAATTCTCCAGAAGCATCTAGTAAGTCATGCTTGCATTTAAAAAAAAAACAATATGGGCTGCTGGGTAAAAGAGAGCAATATAAGTATTTAACAAGACATAGGAACTAAGTGACCAAAAATGAACACAAGAGTAGTAATATGGAGCTCTTTATTGTATTAAATACTAAACAATTTAGGATTTAATGTATTGTCGAAGGCTTTCAAGGCTGGAATACGATGGCCGGTGTGGGTCTTCCGGGCTGTGTGGCCGTGTTCTGGAAGTTTTGTTTCCTAACATTTCGCCAGCATCTGTGACCGGCATCTTCAGAGGGCAGGAGCACAGACAGGAGCAGTTCTCTCTGTGCCCAGGATGATGTGACCCTTTTGTGGGTATTTATAGAGATCTGAAGGGGGGGGGGGTTGGGGGGGAATTGGGGGAGGTGGGGGGGTTAGGGGCGGTTAGGAGGGGGGGGTTGGGTTAATGAGTGGCTGCTTGTTTTGGTGTCAGAATATATGTGTATCTTCCTGGGGGTTAGGCAGGGTTTTTTCTTCTATTGAGTTGTTAACAAGTGGCTGCTGAGGGTGATTAGCATGTTCATTGTGTGAACTGTTCACACATCCTGGTGGTTGAGCTGAGTTCGTTGACCTTTTGCAGGCTGTATTTTTCAGGATTGGTAGCCAGGTTTTGTTGATTTTTAGACTCTCCTCTTTTTTATTGAAACTGTGCTGGTGTTTGTGAATCTCAATGGCTTCCCGGTATAGCCTGGTATGGTAGCTGTTGGTGTTGTCCAGGATCTCTGTGTTTTCAAATAGGATTTTGTGTCCAGTGTGCTTGAGAGATGTTCAGCTACTGCAGATTTTTCTGGTTACTGTAGTCTGCAGTGTCTTTCATGTTCTTTTATCCTGGTATGGATGCTGCGTTTTGTGGTCCCAATGTATACTTGCCCGCAGCTGCATGGTATGTGGTATATTCCTGCGGTGGTGAGGGGATCCCTTTTGTCTTTTGCTGATTTTAGCACTTGTTGTATTTTTCTGGTGGGTCTGAAGATTGTTTGGAAATTGATGGAAAACATAATTGTTAACCCAACCCCCCACCTCCCCCAATCCCCCCCATCCCCCCCCTTCAGATCTCTATAAATACCCACAAAAGGGTCACATCATCCTGGGCACAGAGAGAACTGCTCCTGTCTGTGCTCCTGCCCTCTGAAGATGCTGGTCACGGATGCTGGCGAAACGTTAGGAAACAAAACTTCCAGAACACGGCCACACAGCCCGGAAGACCCATACCAGCCAATTTAGGATTTAATTTCTATGAAATCTATATATTTTAAAATATATATCTGACTGATGATGAGATTCACGTGGCCATGTTCTAGATCTTTGCTAGTGAAGTAAACAATTTATTTGCCCTTCTAATGCATCACTCAGGGTAGCTTACAATGTTACTTAAGATTAATATATGTTATCTTCATTGTTTAAAAAACACCCCTCCCCCACCAAAAACACCAAAGGAAAACCCAAAACACACAGAAAAAGCTGAAAGCAGACACACAATCTTACATAAGAATGTAATGCAATTAGAAAATGAGGTGGGGAGATAGTGTTTTCTAAAATTTATGTTCCATACAGAGTGAATGCTTTTCTAAAAAGGAAAGTCTCAATTCAAAATACCAGCAGAGAGAATGCCAATTTACCCTCCTGAAAACAAGGGGAGTTGACGTGGCCACAGTTGGGGCATAAGGTAGAGTAGCAGCAGATCTTAGGGAGTGGAAAAGCCAGTATATCATGAGCTGATATCAGAATTGTCCTGAACCTAAGCTCTTTCAGGCTTTAAAGATCATCACTAAGACTCTCTTGTGTCTAGAAATAGTGCAGCTTTGTAGCAGTAGCTTTATACAGTTTTGCCTGGAAGCACCTCCCAGTACGTTTTGTGCAGGGCCATTTGTGGTTTCTGAAGATTCTTCCAAAGTAGCCTCTTACAGAGTTCACTACAGCAATCCAATCTGGATGTAACTAAGGCATGTATCACCATAAATATATCTGATTTTGCAAAGAACAGATGCAGCAGGTACACCCATTTGCAAATGCAATCCTGACTATAGTCTAGGTACCAAGCCAAATCTAGAGGCCCTTCTAAACCATGAACTTGATTCTTTAGAAGGAATGCTATCTTACAAAAGAAGCTGAAAACCTACTTCTGAGTCTGTCAGCTTTCTGATCTGCAGCTGCCCTGACTTATTTAGATTTTATTAGTCCTTATGTAGCCCATTCTGAACATCAAAAACATCCTTGGTAGATGGAAAATTCTTAAAGAGAATCTGGGGCAAACCTAATAAAGCTTTTTAGTAAGAACTGTAGCAGTGAGAATTCAACTTCTTTGTGACAGCTCCTACATCATAAAGCTTTGGGTTTTTGAGAAATAATCAAGCAACTCCAGAACACAGAGTTTGTGAATTTCTCTTTTCATTTATTTGCAGCAGATTTCTAATGGAAAAATTTCTTAGTTTTGTTTCCAAGTGTGAAAGACTAATTATACTGATTATATCTAGCCTGTTTAAACGAACAATAAAATCTTTAGATCTCCCTTTATTTAATTCTGCTATAACAAGGTTGGAATGCAGTAAGTCAATCCTTGATTTATACCTAATGTCTCTAATGTTTCTAATTTAACTATTTCTATGCCTGAAAAGTAAAGCTTCTGCTTTTGACAACTGAACTGTTATATATGTGGCTATTTCTATATCCCTCTCCCCTCTTATAGTTAAACAAGGGCATCAATTATACTTGGCTGACAATCTCTCAGGTTGGCAAGACGTTGTCTTCCTTGATCTTCTCTGGAACATGATCCCCCAAAATGATATTTTCTCTCCCTCTGGATAGGATCTTCAACTGTTTTTCCTGGGCCACTCTGGAACAGGGAAGCCTTTAGCAGCCATAGTTGCAAAACCCATTATGATTCATCAGTCTTTCCCTGCATCCCAAGTCTTGTCAACTCTCCTTCCTTCCAGCATATCAGGTCGTCTTGTTCCCCACAAGAAAATTTCTGTCTATGTACAATTGCATATATATTTAGCCCAGTTTTTTTCTATTTTTTATAACATTTTATTAAAAATTTAAATAGATAAAAGCTAGTTAATAGAGAACTAAAAAAATATACAAACGAAAAAGAAAAGAGAGAAAAAGAAAGAGGAAGAGAGAAAAGAGAGAAAGACATATAAAAGGTGGCTTTTCCCTCCCTCCAAACAAGTATAAACATTCACAGACCTTAAGACCTTCTCTATTATTACAAAAAACCCTCTTCTTCCTATCTGTCATCCCTTAATAATAGTCAAATTATAAAAAAATCATCAATCTTACACAGCAAAAGCAGTCAGAGTACCAGTAATAATAACCCATATATTTTAACCTTTAACAAATATACCCATTATGCATTTTAACTAAAACTTTCTCTAATAAGTAAAACATAAAAGATTTATCCCTATAGGCATAAAAATACCAACAATGGTAACATATATTGTTGTTGTTGTTGCTGTTCAGTCATTAAGTCGTGTCCGACTCTTCGTGACCCCATGAACCATATTGCGCCAGGCCTTCCTATCTTTCACTGCCTCCCTGAGTTTGCTCAATTTCATGCTCATTGCTTCAGTGATGCTATCTAGCCATCTCATCCTCTGCCGTCCTCTTCTCCTTTTGCCTTCCATCTTTCCCAGCATCAGGGTCTTTTCCAAAGAGTCCTCTCTTCGCATTAGGTGACCAAAGTATCTGAGCTTGAGCTTCATTATCAATCCTTCCAATGAGCAATCAGAGTTGATTTCCTTTAAGATTGACTGGTTTGACCTCCTAGCAGTCCAGGGGACTCTTAAGAGTCTTCTCCAGCACCACAGTTCAAAGGCATCAATTCTTCGGCGTTCAGCCTTCTTTATGGTCCAGCTCTCACAGCCATACATTACTACTGGAAAAACCATAGCTTTGACTATGCGGATCTTTGTCGGCAAGGTGACGTCTCTGCTTTTTAATATGCTATCTAGGTTTGCCATAGCTTTCCTCCCAAGGAGCAAGCATCTTTTAATTTCATGGCTGCAGTCTCCGTCTGCGGTGATCTTGGAGCCCAAATAAATGAAGTCTGTTACTGCTTCCATTTCTACCCCTTCTATTTGCCAGGGATTGATGGTTCCAGATGCCATGATCTTAGTTTTTTTAATGTTGAGTTTCAAGCCAGCTTTCGCACTCTCCTCTTTCACCCTCATCAAGAGGCTCTTTAGTTCTTCTTCACTTTCTGCCATTAGGGTGGTATCGTCTGCATATCTGAGGTTATTGATGTTTCTCCCTGCAATCTTAATTCCGGCTTGTGATTCTTCCAGCCTGGCATTTCTCATGATGTACTCTGCATATAGGTTAAATAAGCAGGGTGACAGTATACAGTTTTGTCGTACTCCTTTCCCTATTTTGAACCAATCGGTTGTTCCATGTCCGGTTCTAACTGTTGCTTCTTGGCCCGCATACAGATTTCTCAGGAGACAGGTAAGGTGGTCTGGTATCCCCATCTCTTTAAGAATTTGCCACAGTTTGTTGTGATCCACACAATCAAAGGCTTTTGCATAGTCAATGAAGCAGAAGTAGATGCTTTTCTGGAACTCTCGTGCTTTCTCCATGATCCAGCGAATGTTGGCAATTTGATCTCTAGTTCCTCTGCCTCTTCGAAACCCAGCTTGTACATCCGGTAGTTCTTGGTTCACGTACTGCTGAAGCCTAGCTTGTAGGATTTTGAGCATAACCTTGCTAGCATGTGAAATGAGTGCAATTGTGCGATAGTTTGAGCATTCTTTGGCATTGCCCTTCTTTGGAATTGGAACGTAAACTGACCTTTTCCAATCCTGTGGCCACTGTTGCGTTTTCCAAACTTGCTGGCATATTGAGTGCAACACTTTAACAGCATCGTCTTTTAGTATTTTAAATAACTCAGCTGGAATACTGTCATCTCCACTAGCTTTGTTGTTAGCAATGCTTCCTAAGGCCCACTTGACTTCACTCTCTAGGATGTCTGGCTCAGGGTCAGTGACCACACCAGCATGGACATCAGGGACATTAAGATCTTTCTTGTATAGTTCTTCTGTGTATTCTTGCCACCTCTTCTTAATCTCTTCTGCTTCTGTTAGGTCCCTGCCTTTTTTGTCCTTTATCATGCCCATCTTTGCACTAAACGTTCCTTTGATATCTCCAATTTTCTTGAAGAGATCTCTAGTCTTCCCCATTCTATTGTTTTCTTCAATTTCTTTGCATTGTTCATTTAAGAAGGCCTTCTTATCTCTCCTTGCTATTCTCTGGAAATCTGCATTCAGTTGCTTATATCTTTCCCTTTCACCCTTGCTTTTCGCATTCCTTCTTTCCACAGCTATTTGTAAAGCCTCATCAGACAGCCATTTTGCTTTCTTGCATTTCTTTTTCTTTGGGATGGTTTTAGTTGCTGCCTCTTGTACAATGTTACAGACCTCCGTCCATAGTTCTTCAGGCACTCTGTCTACCAAATCTAATCCTCTAAATCTATTCATCACCTTCACTGTGTACTCACATGGAATATGATCTAAGTCATACCTGAGTGGTCTAGTGGTTTTCCCTACATTCTTCAATTTAAGCCTAAATTTTGCAGTAAGAAGCTCATGATCTGAGCCACAGTCAGCTCCTGGTCTTGTTTTTGCTGTCTGTATAGAGCTTCTCCATCTTTGGCTGCAAAGTATGTAATCAATCTGGTTTCGGTATTGACCATCTGGTGACGTCCATGTGTAGAGTCGTCTCTTGTGTTGTTGGAAAAGAGTGTTTGCTATGACTAGCTTGTTCTCTTGACAGAACTCTATTAGCCTTTGCCTTGCTTCATTTTGTACTCCAAGGCCAAACTTGCCTGTTATTCTGATTACTCCTTGACTTCCTACTTTAGCATTCCAATCCCCTATGATGAAAAGGACATCTTTTTTTGGTGCTAGTTCTAGAAGGTCTTGTAGGTCTTCATAGAACCGGTCAACTTCAGCTTCTTCGGCATCAGTGGTTGGGGCATAGACTTGGATTACCGTGATGTTGAATGGTTTTCTTTGGATATGCACTGAGATCATTCTGTCGTTTTTGAGGTTGTACCCCATTACTGCCTTTCCCATTCTCTTATTGACTATGAGTGCAACTCCATTTCTTCTAAGGGTTTCTTGCCCACAGTAGTAGATATAATGGTCACCTGAATTAAATTCACCCATTCCCGTCCATTTCAATTCGCTGATTCCCAAGATGTCGACGTTCAATCTTGTCATCTCATGTTTGACCACATCCAGCTTGCCTTGGTTCATGGATCTTACATTCCACGTACCTATACAATATTGTTCTTTACAGCATTGGACCTCTTTTCGCTTCCAGATACATCCACAGCTGAATGTCCTTTCGGCTTTGGCCCAGCCGCTTCACTCTTTCTGGAGCTACTTGGAATTGCCCTCCGCTCTTCCCCAGTAGCATATTGGACACCTTCCGACCTGAGGGGCTCATCTTCCGGCGTCATATCTTTTAGCCTTTTAACATTGTCCATGGGGTTTTCTTGGCAAGGATACTGGAGTGGGTTGCCATTTCCTTCTCCAGTGGACCACATTTTGTCAGAACTCTCTGTCATGACCTGTCCATCTTGGGTGGTCCTGCACGGTATAGCTCATGGCTTCACTGAGTTACACAAGCCCCTTTGCCACGACAAGGCAGTGATCCATGAAGGGGGGTAACATATATATCTTAGACTAAATCAAAAAGGTCCTTTTTAGCTTCAAACCTATAACTTTCTCTAACAAATAGAACAAGTTTATCCTCATATGAAAATATCTTTAAATCCTGGTTGTAACAAAAGATTCCAAAATTAACAACTTAGAATTACAACTTCTACAATGTAACCCTGATCAAATAAGTCCACTTTGAACTTCTTTTTCTTCCTTTTAAGAGGGTTGATCTTCAGCTGCTTCTTCAAATAAAGTCCCACATAATAATCTTGTCATTTTCTCCCTGTTTTCATACATCCCTTCTGTAGATCCAAAATCACTCTTCTGATTTATAATCTGAATATCCCCTTTGTTAAAATATCACATAACTTGTAGGACCCATGCAGCTTCTTTCTCCATGACACTCCTATAGTCAAACGTTTTTAAGTCACTTTTCAAATCCACATCATCATCTTCCGTGTCTTCCATATCTCTTTTATAGTCTGATAGTTTTTTAAAGTCCATTTTAAGATTCCTATTCAATTAATTCTCAGCCTCTGTTTTATCCAATAAAAACTTTTTTTCTTCTATAACCTCTGTTAACTCCACATTAGGAGTATCAAAAAGTTTTAAAAATAAATCCTGAACATATCGTTTCCAAACCGACTTAAACTCTTCTATAGTATGATAACATCCCTCCATTATGTTACTATCTTCTCCTTTAATTGCTCTCTGGTTCCCTCTAGTTAACCTTCAAAGTCCAGTCTTATCTTTTGTTTTTTTCCAGAGTCAAACATTTCCCACATTAAGGTATCTTACAGTTAATTCCAAAATCTTCAGCTGTATTTTTATAAAATTTAAAACAGTCCATAAAAATATTCTTTCCAATCCATCTAGCCCCTTAACTGTCCACAGTCAAGATTCTAAACTCGCTTTTGCTGTTTCAAAAATAAAAGTTTTTTTTCCTTTTTAATCTTTAAATTTACTTAAATTTTCTTTCTTCAAGGATAGAAGGAAATTCTCTTGGTATGCAGCAACTTGATTTTCAGAAGGTTTTTAATTCCAAATAAACTGTTTGTAGGTGGTTTCTTTTGTCACTTAAAAGAGGAAGTGTATGCGAGTCTAATGTCCTTCTGAAGGCTCTGAACTGCAGCTTGGACTCAGTGTCTCCTGCGACTCCCAGAGTGCTCAACCCACTGGAGATCACTAATTTGAGATCTCTTCACAGGGAACCTCTGTAGGGAGTATTGTGGGTGATCCAATCATTTCCTTTGTCCGGAGACGGTTCTGAAGAGCCAGATCCTTCGTCGGCTCCTCTTAACTGCCATCAGTTCCATAAAAATGGAGCCATCTTCAATCTGCCATTACTGCCTTGGAAGCCCCCATTTTTTTTTCTAGATCAGTTTCCCAGTCTCTGCTTATCAGACTACCAGAACAGAGGCTGAAATCTGGGATCCAGGTGGTCTATTGGCTGCCCTGTCCAAATTGCACAATCTGGTCACCCAGCTTGTGTTGAAATGCCCCCTCTTGTTGGCATTGGATGATTTCAACTTTCATGCTTTAGTGACTGGGTTGGGAAGAGCTCAGGATTTCATGGCCTCCGTGGTTATATGGTCTTGTCCCAGGAAACCCCAGGCAAGGCACACATAAGTGGGTATACTTGGACCTTATCTGTGCCTTGGAACCACTGTATTATCTAGATATGGACAACATTTTAGCTAGCCCTTTGCCATGATCAGATCACTTCCCAATCCTGATAGTAATAGTTTATTCAATTTATAGGGCCACTTATTTGAAATAACTCAAGGTGGATGAGATTGACTGCCACTCATGACCTTTGTGGGGCAAACTGACTGATCACAAAGGTCCGTCTGTGATGGAAGACATGAGTGGGGAGGATTCTGGAATGGAGCTTCAAGGTTACAGGGAGGGGGGAGAGACATTCCAAAGAAAGCATTTCCTCAGCCCCCAGCTGGACTGTGTAAAAGTCAAGAGAAAGAGACTGGCCCCTCCTTAAAGGCATAATGCTGCTGTCGTTGGGGGATTAGAGTTAGTCTGGCGAGATTCTGTCTATTAGGTGCAAGCTAATAAAGAAGCTAAGGTGATTTCTGGACAGTGTTGTTGTGATTCTTGGGCTGAACCTGACACTGTCTCAGGTGCCTTGTGGATCCAAATGGATTTTGGAGATGCCTGGGGAGATTCTCAGTGATTTTATGAGTAGTCTTATTAACTAATCAACCTGGGCTCATAGAAAATTGCATCTGAGTGCCCTCTCAGTGATCCTGGATGGCTGCTTTGCTTACTGCAAAGCTCAAACAGATGAAACACCAGAAGCAACACCTGGAATGCTGTTGTAGAAACATGAGAAGTGAGCATGGGTACAAGTTCAAATTTGAGCCTACATCATGGCAATAAAACAGATGAAGGACAATCACTTTTCCTCTCTTATTGCATCAATGGGCTGTTGTCCAATGGTCTTGTTTAAGCTAACTGATTCCCTCTCAAAGAGGAGATACCATGTGGAGCTGCTCCTGGCCACTGTGATTTGTTTTCCCAGTTCTTTGCTGATAAAAGTCATTCAGATTCACCAATTTCTTGACTCTTTATGGGTGGAGTCCATGTAGTGACTGGTACAGCATCTTGCCATATTACCTGGGATTAATTTTTGCCTGTGGACTCCAAGGAAGCAGGGTTGTCTCTGGTATTCCTCAGCCACTTGTGGCTTGGATCCATGTTCCTCCTGGTTTCTTTTGGAGATGGTGTTTGTGTGTGTGTGTGTGTGTTTATGATGGGCTGGTTCCAGGAGGTTATCAATACTTTGCTTTAGGAGGGAACATTTCCTGTAGCCTTGAAAGAGGCTACAGTGTGTCCCCTCCTCAAGGGGCCCTCCCTGAATCCAACTATTCCTGAAAACTAATGTTGTGCCTCTAACCTTCCTTTTATAGGGAAAGTTACTGTAGGCCCTACAAGGTAGACCAGACCAAGAAACAGATTCCAATGTGCCTAAAACTACTTTTATTAGCAACAGCTATAGTCAAGAATCTTGCAAGTCAGAATATGCTTCTCCTCCTCCCTCTTTTATCTTCATGTGAATTCAGGGGGTGTTTGCCTAAGACAGTTTCATACCCTCCCGCCTCATCTAGGCTTAAGCAATGTTTATTTCCTCATTGCCTTGGTAATAGATCTTTCCTCTCTCCATCAAGGTCATGCTCTTTTCTCTGCAGTTACTCAGACCATGGTCACTAGTCAGCTACAGAGCACACTAGAGGAAATGGATTATCTTTTCAGTCAGGATTCAGACTTCGGCATGGGGTAGGACAACACTAGTTGTTGCCTTTGCTTTGGCATCTATTTATCTGTCCATTCTAAAAGAGCTACATACTGCCCTCTCCATAATCAGATCACCATCATCCTGTCCTGAGCAAGACAAATCAAGCCAAGAGTCTGTCCTCTATATGAGTGATGCCAGTTATCAATTGGGAGAACCCCATGGTTGTTGTGGAGTCTTGGGCTACTCCTAACAGTATGGCCTTTACATGTCCTCTAGACACCTATCAGCTAAGGCATACAAATATCCAGGATTTAGGGAAATAAGCAGACTAGAACGTGGGGGAGCAGCACACATTATCTGCCCACTTTATCCTGTGGTTACCAATCTACCTTTCATCACTATTCCTTCCTGTACCCACTATCCTTACAATCACCATAATTTATTTCCTGTTAAACTTCTCTTTAAGTGTCTGACATTTCCTCTGAAAGATACTGCAAAAGAATAGAAACTAATAGCCTGGCTCTGAACCCATCCTTAATTACTAAGTAGTACAATTTTTATATCAGAACTTGCAGAACAAACATGCTCCGGGTCTCCTCTCTGGAACAATATCATTTATATCCAGGAGGCATCATGGATGTGTCATGGGACCTACCATATGGAACAGCCTGCCCTCTGAGATCTGGAAGGTCTAGTTGGCCTTCTAGAAGGTTTTAAAGACCTAGGCTTTTTCCTCAAGTGCTGGGTACAGGATGTTAGTGGGGTCTAGTATGTGTGTTTTGTTTTTATTCTGCTATCAGTTAAATAGACTCAGTTATTTTTAATTTGGTATAACCTTCAGCTGTTTTATGGTGGGTTTTTTGGGGAGGGTAAGCTGCTCAGAGTTACCTGGTTAAGAATGGGTGGCCATATAAGTTAGAAAGACAGATAGATGGACAGAGAGATCCCTATCTCATAGAAGATTAATACAATAGCAGAGAGTGCTATTATATCCCTTGTAAAATTTAAGACCGGCAAGCCACTTTGTTTCTCTATGGGACAATGGCTCCCAACTTTTGGTATAAATTATTCCTGATTCTCCAATCTCCTGGATAACAATATTCAATCAGGGTTATCAATGTTTGGGGCAGTATGTGATTACAAAAATAAAAATAAGACAGTGGTTTCTACATAGGTGGAATGGGGTGGGGTGGGGTTCTGTAAAACACAGAAGTATATAATTGTAAATTAAAATAAATTGTTGAAAAGTTTTTAGGAAAAGTTTTCGGAACTTTTCCGAACTTTAGGAAAAGATCCTAAACTCTTCCATAATATATGAAATATTGGCTGAAAATAAGGCATTTCCCAACTGTAATAAAAGTGCTTTGAAGTAAACTCTTCTGGCCTCATAAAGTTGAGCATATCTCTATTCTGCTGCACATGAATACTGTAGAATAGAACCAAAGAATGAACAAACGATTCATAAAGATGGGAGAAGATGTATGCATTCTGGAAGATCTGGCCTTAATTTTACAATTATTAACACCAACCTTGTCCCAATAAGAACTCCACAGTGCCCAAATGCCCCTCTGAAGCTGCCATCATTAGAGGAGTCCGACCTTGTTTATCTGCCATATTAACGTCTGCACCATGGGTGAGCAAGAGGTCGACAATCTGAAAACACATAAATAATGCACTGGGTACAAACCATCTACATAAACATCACATCAGAAGTATCATGGATTCCTTTGCTAAGAATGACAACCTTTTGATGGCTGTGGCTACAATTTGGGCGGGGGGGGGAGGAAGGAACCAACAGTCAGAGCAAAGGTAAAAAAATCAATGGGCTGTGCCTACTTTTCCATATGACTGTACCTAATGTCTCTGTGACCCAAAAATACTTTAAATGCCTCTTAACTGAAACAGAAAGACTAAACAATTCAAGATAAATTTCAAAATGGCAGTTCCCTAGGAGGAACCAGAAATCTACAGCACAGAGTCTGTGCTTCTTCCTAATTGTAAAAGGATGTATTCTAAGCTGTTAATTGCCAAGAATCCAGCAGAAGAGCAATTTCTTCTGGGGGCTATTCCCAGAGGGTGAATCCAGAGGTTTATAAATATTCAAATGCTACTGTAATTATCATGGCATATTGCTGATTAGAGATTCCTATGATGGACTTTCAGGTTTAATTTAAATATCTTTTTAATTGGCTTCATTCCAACCCCCCCCCCCCAAAAAAAACTCTTCTCCACTGAAATTCCGTTGTTTGGGATTTATGACTCTTTTCTCTACATTTTAGAGGACAGTTTATCATATTGATTAACTTTCCATATTGACTTTGGCAATTATTTTTCTCTGCTTAACACCTTACCATCTTTGTTTTAATAATACTTAGAATTGCAACTTTTAATTACAAGGACAATCACTGAAAGGACAGTTATTTGGTCAACACAGTAAGGATTACTTTTCCTTATTTTGATTTTTCTTCTACATTCAAGAAATATAAAGGGAAATGTGCCTTGATTATAAATATAAATACAATTGTTTTTAAGTCATCTGTGTTTCTAATAACTGTACTAATATATATATATATATATATTTGTGATATATATTTTTGGACCTTACTATTTTGCTTGCTTTGATCTAATATACATTGGCCAGTTTGCTTCTTTAATTCCTTTAATTTTTTTTTCTAACCACAAGAGAGTTCCAACACAGAGAATATTTTGAACTGAAATCAAATGCAATATCATGTGTGAATTAACTGTTTGATGTTTGTTAAAGATTATATTGAGTGCTTTCTTTATGTTTTTTTCCTTCTCATACTGTTGGCTATTATATATTATGTTTTAAGTATTACTGAATTTTATTTTATGCTTTTTTAAATCTCCTGCTCTTAACATTTTAAATTTTGTTTTAATATAATGAATAGAAATTCTGGGCATAAGATAATTTATTATCTTTCCAAAATGAGTAGGAGGAAACATAATAAAGAAGAATCAAAGATGAAGGAAGTACAGCTTGATTCCTCTGTTTTTTTCTCTCAACTCAAATAATTTCTTGCAGACGAGTTTGATACAGTAGAAAATTACTTCTTTAAATTAATTCAAGAGACCCATCAAGATATGGAAGTGAAATTCAACTCTCTTAAGGTGAATATTAATGATTCATATGATAAATTATTACCTGAAGTAGAATACCAAAATAAAGAAATTAAGAATTGCAGACTGGACACTTGGAATTGTCCTTAATTCATAAATTTCAACAGAGAGAATATAAAAGGTTGGAAGTTAAATTAGAACTAGTTGAAACAGAATTACACAGAAACAATTCAAAGTTTAGAGACATACCTGACGATTTTGGTAAAGAAGATCTAGAAAGAAAAATGGGACATTTACTTAAGCTGTATCTTGACTTGGATTCAGATGAAACTTTGGAAATTCAAGAAATCTACAGAATAAATTCTTGGATATTACAAAGGAGAAAACTACCATGGGTTATACAATCAAATTTATATTATTTTAAGTCTAAAGAAGAAATACTGGAATTAAAAAGAAGTGAAACCCCTCTAAAACTTGGTGACACCACAACTAAGATTTTACCAGATGCGCCTCTGCATATCCTTAGAAAGAGGAGAAACCTGAGATTTTTGACATCTGTGCTTCAGGATAAAACATCAAATACAAATGGGCTAGTCTATTTCATCTTGAAGTTTTCATGGATGGAGGGAAGGCTTTTGTCTGTTCTGTTAATAATGCTAACAGAAAGTTTGAATCTTGAATCTTTATCTTTAACAGAAAAGGGGAATAGAGAATAATAATAATAATAATAATAATAATAATAATAATAATAATACCACCAAGCTTTAAGAACAAATGCATATAAAGCCAGAATTG
Organism: Liasis olivaceus; assembly: GCA_030867105.1. Taxonomy (NCBI): domain Eukaryota; kingdom Metazoa; phylum Chordata; class Lepidosauria; order Squamata; family Pythonidae; genus Liasis; species Liasis olivaceus. The sequence continues at coordinate 68,613,798 of CM061351.1, forward strand.
AGAAGACAGCAATAGACAGTAAACGCCACCTCTGCAAAGCAGCTGAAGAAACAGTGGACCATCTAGTTAGCTGCTGCAAGAAGATCACACAGACTGACTACAAATAACGGCATTACGAACCCTAACCATGAGTCAATTGCAAAAAGCAGCTTTACTTGGAACAGCTTACATCCTGCAATGATACCTTTAACACCATCAAACAACACCTGCCTTTCCCAGATCCTTGGGAAGGACTTGACAGGTGGATAAAAATGCCAAATCCAGTCTAAACATCTGGCTGACTGTGCAACCAACAACAACAACAACAACAATAATAATAGATTAATATTCATTATAACTAGAAAGGCCTTTCATAATAAATACTACTATGTGATTGGTGGAGGCCAGTCGGTCACCCTTGAAGCAACAGAGTGATTTGGAAGCATGGTGGCTCCAAGCCATCATCACAAGACATTGGGCTACCTAAGGCAAAAGACAAACAGTTGAAGAAGAAAAAAGGCTATTAGAAGAGTATCTGAAGGACAGTGAAGCAGATGCACTTAAGCTAGTATACCATGAAGGCTTATTGAATACTCAAGAGACCAAACTGGCCTACAAGAAAGACCAAATGAAGAACAGAAAAGAGACATGGCAAGGCAAAATATTACATGGCTAGTACACAAAAAAACTAGCAGGCAAAGTATATAACAACAAGATTTGACAATGGCTAAGAGCAGGAAAGTTGAAGAAAGAAATAGAGGGGCTAATTCTGGCTGCATAAGACCAAGCCTTAAGGACAAATGCATACAAAGCCAGAATTGAGAAGACAGCAACAGACAGCAAATGCTGCCTCTGCAAAGAAGTTGAAGAAACAGTGGACCACCTAGTCATCAGTATTACAAATAATGGTATGACAAAGTAGCAACAATGGTGCATTGAAATATCTGCAAGAAATACCATCTGCCTGCAAGCAAGAACCGGTTGGACCACAAAACAGACAAAGTAATAGAAAATTAAGAAGCTTAAGTGCTCTGGGACTTTAGAATTCAAACAGACAAGCATCTGCCACACAACACCCCAGACTTAACAACTGTTAATAAGAAAGACAAAAAAGTCTGGATAGTAGACATTACAATACATGAAGACAGCAGAATAGAAGAGAAAGAACTGGAGAAAGTCACAAAATATAAAGACCTACAAATAGAAATAGAGTGACTGTGGCAAAAGAAAGCAAAGATAGTACCAATAGAAATAGGCGCCTTGGGTGCAATCCCAAAGCATCTGGAGCACTTGAACACCATCAGGTTTGACAAAATCACCATCAGTCAATTGCAAAAGGCAGCTTTACTTGGACCCGCTTATAGCCTGCAATGATACTTTTAACACCATCAAACAACATCTGCCAATCCCAGGTCCTTGGGAAGGACTCGATAGGTGGATAAAAATGCCAAATCCAGTCTAAACATCTGGCTGACTATGTGACGAATAATAAATTAAATTTATATGCTGCCTGACTCCCCGCAGCTCTGGGAAAGAAGAAGAGACACAAGATCAAAAGTTGGATCAAGTAGCTGGTAATTCAGGGAATGAAGATTGAGAACAGATATAAAATCAAAAAAATGGACCAAACAGCTAGTGTTCCTTCAGAAGTTTTAAACAACTACTGTCATGGATCAAATAAAAATATTTTCAACCAATATTAATAGCCTGAATAGTGCATTTAAAAGAAAAAAAAATAAAAAAATGAAGAAACACATATTAATGTCTTTAGGAGACTCATATTAAGAACAATAATGTAAATCTGTTGGTTTGTAAGCATCTTGGTCAAAAAATTGTAGTCTTGGATAGATTGAAAAAAAAATGGAGCAGTTATATACATATAAAAATTGACCATGGACTCTAGAAAAACAAATCCAATATGAACAAGGAAAATGTATCATAGTGCATTTTCAGACTGAATCTGGAAAAGTAACAATTGCTTCAAGTTATATACTCTGAATTATATGTAGATCATAATCCAATAATTGCAAGACTAAATGAAGGAATTTCCAGATCGAACAGATGGAGATTTCATGAACTATTATAATTACAATAGAATTTTAAAAGTGTTATCAGGAACTAAATAACTTCTTTCAAATCAATTAAGTTCTGATGATTCTTAATCTACAGTATGGGATGTTAGCAAGGCATAGATTTTTTTTATCTCTCTGGCATCAGATAGAAAGAGATCCATGGAAAAACAGGAGGATATATTATTGAATGATTTGAAGCAGTTAGAATCAATGTATAACCTAATCTTGGATTTTGAACGAAAGACAGAAGTCCCAAAGAAATATTATAAGAAACAATATTAGACCCTTTTTGAATTTTAACAAATCTGATAAAATAAAAAAGTGGCTATGACCTTTCTTGATACTGAAAAAGTCTTTGACAATTTGGAATGGTCCTTCATGCTTGCAGTTCTGAAAAATACAGATTGTGGCCTAATCTTCTCATATTAGGGTCACAGAGTATTTATAAAGAACAAAAAGCCAAAAGTCAAAGGTTCTTTATTACAACAATGTTCCATACTGTAAGGGACAAGATAAGGTTGTCCCCATTCCCTTCCTTATTTTTACTGGCATTAGAAGAACAGTCAATTAAAATATGTCAAGAAAATAAAATCTTGGGATTTAAACCAGCAACACAAAGACATAAACTGAAATTATATGCTGACAATGTTGTTCTTACAGGTAGTCCTCACTTAACAACCGCAATTGGGACTGGCAACTCTGTCGCTAAGCAATGTGGTCATTAAGTGAAATATCACATGACCATAATGGATTTACAACATCAGTTCTGCTGCGGTTGTTAAGCGAATCGCCCGGGGTCATTAAGCATGACATCACGTGATTGCAACTTGTGACTTACTGCCAGCTTCTCCATTGACTTTGCTTGTTAGAAGCCACTGTGAAGTTCACAAATGGTGATCATGTGACTGTGGGATGCTGTGACTGTTGTAAATGCATGCTGGTTATGAAGCACCTGAATGGCGATCACGTGACCATGGGGATGTCGCGATGTAAGTTTGAGGACCGTTCGTAAAGCTACTTTTTCAGCAGTCGTAAGTTCAAACACTCACTAAAAAGGGCAGTCATTAACCAAGGATTACCTGTACTCACCTAAAGATTCTCTACTACCGCTGGTGGACTGTATACCACAATATGGTTTTAAGTAAAGCTATCAAATTAATTAACTCAAATGCTGACATGTAATTTGGTGGAGGAAGAAATGGAACATTTGCATGTAGCAATGGAGTTTAACATTACTATAAAAAAGGTTAAATACTTAGGAATCTACTTGACAAAAAATAATGATTTATTTAAAACTATTATTTATTGAGGTGCAAAGCATAACAGCAGATATTACTAGATGGAAAAAAAACCTCTCAAACCTATCATGGCTAGAAAGAATTTCACCATTAAAATGAATGTTTTACCAAGACTTAAATTTCTTTTTTAAATTATTCCTGTATATAAAGTATTAAGTGACTGGCATAAACAAGTACAGGTAATCCCTGGGTTACGTCCATTTGTTCAGCAACCATTATGATGGCGCTGAAAAAAATGGACTTATGACCAGTCCTCAAATTTCCAGCTGTTGCTGTGCCCCCATAGTCATGTGATCAAAATTTGGGTGCTTGGCGACTGGCCCACATTTACAACTGCCCTGCTGTCACCCCCAGCTGACCTTCATTGTGTTCTTCGCCTGCCTCCCCTCCACTGGTCTTGCAGGGGCTCTGTCGGCCATGCTGTGCATGCACCCCTGCCCCTCACCAGCGCCTCTCCCTCCAGCTGCCTTGCCATGCAGGAAGCCCTAGGCTGAATAGCCGCCAGGAATTACAGCCAGGCATCCTGGTCACATGCGGGGGAGGTGCCACGGAAATGTCCCTGCCTTGCTGCCCAGTGGGAGGATTGCCCAAGCTGGCAGTGGCGTGCAGCTCAGTATGGAGAACTCGCAGCCCTGACCCCTTGCCTTCCCTTCCTGGCAGGACAGTGGCACCTGTTGGCACACCCACACTCCCTAGCGCCTGTTCTCCCTAGTACCCACTGTTCAGGAAAATAACAAAAGTGGTCCCAAGAATTTATGGTTATACATGTCACTACAGCAGTACAGGGACAGGGAACAAACAGTTTTCCCCTGCAAGCACTCTCTTATTCTGTTACCTGCCAATGGCCTTGCCGAACAGCACTGAATAAAGGAACAATTCCTCGTCGGTTGGGCTGGGCTACAGCCGCTCCTTGTTCTAGAAGCAGACGACAAACATCCAACTTGCCTCGTCCTGCTGCAGCAGTTAGAGCTGAAGAGAGAAAAAACTGATTGGAAAAATTTGAATATAGGCCCACAGTCTACTTTCAGAAGAAAAGAAAAATGAGAAAGGAAGAAAAGAAAGGAAAATGGAACAAAGTCTTCAGGCTATAGTTTCCCACACTTTTCCAAGACAAGTGGAACAGATCTTGTTAGGGGCAACTGCTAGAGACTGAGTAATATTTCTTACTGCCTCCTTGCAAGAATTTCCATTCCCAGGCACTGCTGTTAATTAGAGTTATTCTTCAATTCTGCTACATATGTGTAAGTTAACAGTTTGCACACATGAACACAATAAAAATAACTTCATCAAAAATACTTCTAGAGAGGAATTAGAGTTCATTTGTTGGAGCAAACAGCCATACTACCTTAGTAGTATCTACCTACTACCTTAAAAGCTAATATTATTGTGCCATTTGATCCATAAAAAGTAGTTAGTCTTAAAATATTATAATTCTTTATTTTTAAACATGCCCAAAACAAAACTTTTCTCGCATGTATTTTAGAATCCAGTAGTTTCTAGCATATAAAATTGAGACACAAAGGAACACTGCATGATAATTTCATCATCCCCTCAAACATTCATCTATGAGATCTATTCCTCATAGTGTTGACAATTGTTGATGAACAATTTCAATAAAGAGAGGCCTATTTTAAATTATTGGTACACACTTCAATTTCCTGCCTCAAAAAGGGGTATTTATTTATTTATGGTGATTTTATGTCACAAGGAAGCTTAAAAAGAAATTGTTTCTTAAAGGAGGACAGACTGAATTGATGATGCTGAGAAGCTACTGCAATTTCTGGATTTTCTTTCAAACTTAACTGTATGACAAGCTACACTTGAAAATTGAAATGTGTTATTTTTTATATTTGGATCAGAATTCAAATAATTACTTAAATATTTATATTATTAAAGTGTACAAAACATACCATAAAATGTGCTGACTCCAAAATGTCCCATTCCAACTTTACTGGGCACATTTCAGTAAACATATTTGTGTATTTGAAAATTTAAAATTTTTAAACTTTTTGATGATGTTCTATTTTAATAATCACTTTTTTATCTTTTACAATGATTGTTTTTATCTGTTATTTTATTTAAGTGTTGTACACTGTCGAAAGTCGCTTTGTGTGAGATGGGCAGCTATCTAAATGTGATATATAAATAAATAAATTCCAACATCAGAATGGCCTGCTCCTATTTTACTGGAAATACTCCAACCTCAGAAGAACCTGGTCTGACCTTGGAAAGTTTTGCATATCTCTCTTCTATTGCACATAAACTAGAATCAAAGAATGACTCTAGACCTGAACCTAAATTCATAGAACTGAGGGAAAAAGCATAAAAATCTGGAAGAATCCCATCCTTTTGTTCTCTTCAAAGTCTAGGAAACATGGATAGGGGCCAGGATAGAGGCCCACTGCTTTAAAATTGCAGGGTTTAGTCTGTTTAATTTGGAAGCTGTTCTTGATACCTCTTATTTCTGACATTTGAGGAAATACATACATACATCTACAGTGGTTATATATGCAGGATCCTAGACAATGCAAAATGAAACAATTTCCTTTATTTATAGCTAACTCCAAGAGAGTACAGTAGGACACGTAAATAGTTCTATTATTATGGGTCAATAACCAGAAATTTGGGTTAACAGGGCATTTCCTGTAATGAATTTACAGCGATCGATCAATCAATCGATCTAGCTAGCTATGGCAATGATTGCAGCTGGTCAACCTGTGAGGCAAGCTTAATGTAAGAATACTTCCTAGTTTGTCATTAGGGTCCCAGTTCAAAGCATGCTTCCACTTCACAAAAAGGACTGAGAGATATAAAACGGATGGCCAAATAGGTGCTGCACCCTACATTATGAGCTTCCTTAAGCCAAGCTGTTGCTTTGTCTCTGAAGTTTTAGTACATCTACCTTAGTACATCTGGAACAGATGAACGGGAACAGTTAGAGCATTTTAGCTTTTTTGAGAGCCCCCTAGTCCACCCCCAGGTACAGACTGATTCCCACCCACCAATCATTCTCTCTCAACTCAATCTATCTCACAGGGTTCCTATGCTTAGATATAGGCACATAACAAAATACCATGCGATACTGTATGAGAATGTACCCTACTATTTTCTGCAGTCTCTACAAAACAGCTGTACTTCTTCAGGAAAGTTCTTGCTGAATACTGGACTATCCTGAAAGCAAAGTGGGACAAAAGCACACATACTATCGTAATGTAAATAGGTTTTCTTTTCTTGGCCAGTGTGTTGTAGACAAGCAATTGTAGTGCTCTGTCTGTTTTATGGATCTCAGCAGGTGGCAGCATATAAATGACCTTGTCTTACTCAGAAACTAAGCAGACCATAATAATTGAACCTGATAGGTACTTGAATAGGAAACTACCAGGGAATTCCATGGCTATAGGCTAAACTGGAAAGCACTCAAGAACTGTTGCCAAAATAACTACATAGATATGTTACTGCAGTTACAAGAAGCTGAACTGGATTTGATTTCCTTTTCATCTATAATAGATCCCGAGATTATGATTCCAGTATTTTAACATGTAAAGGTTGATCTATGGCAACATGTTAATGAATAGTTTCCTAGGGTGCCTTTTTGTGGAGGCTGTACAGTAGTTTTTTTGTATTTGGCAGGTATGAATGCTTTTCAGTTCATGTGCTTTTGTGTGTGTGTGTTTGTGTGAGAATGAATGAGTGTTGGACAGAGAGGTGAGAACTTGCTCTTTCAACATACAAAGTCCCCCAGCTTTGTTCCTTATGCTTAGGAGTTGATAAGCAGCAGTACTGACCGCCCCCCCCCCACACACACACACACTGCCCAAACCCTCTAGTTTTCTCCTCTGCAGAAACAGCTCTTGAACAGTTTGTAATACCTGGAGTGGAATCAGAGCAGCTGCTGGGAGGGAGAGAGAAGCAAGCAAGACTGTCTAGTGCATGGGCATGCAACAGCCACGTGTATGGGCACTGCTTAGAGGGAACACTATAAACTATAAACACCTCAATAGATTCTGTCCATCCAGTTTCCAACCTGGAGAGAATGCAAGTGATTTTATCCACAAAATACTCAGTCAGACAATCACAATTTAAAGTAATTGTTTTTTTCAGCTAATCTTTCCATAATGGAGTCTGGGCATTCTAAATAGTGCAGCATGCTGATATTCTGCAGATGCAAAAGAAGTGGAAAAGTAATTTCACTGTTGGCCTTATTACCACAGTGTAGAGTTGAATTTGAGCTTATACCTATATGAGGTCACAACTGATTCCTTTTTTTGCATCAGCATTTCTCCAGGCGTCCCTTCTTATTTCCCAGAGGATCAACAGTCAGGGAGACGCAATCATGTCACATGCCCTAGCTTGCTTGTTTTCCAAAGGCAGACAAGGCATGCAACAGTTCTGCCTTGCAAATTGCTGGGGAAATCTCCAAGAACTGTCTGGCCCACTCTCTGGATCCATCAGGCACCTGAGGTAAGCCATCCCAATGGCCCACAGCCTAGGGAGTCTCATGGCTCCTGTTAACTCCCATCCTCATGAGGAGGTGACAAGTCTATGACAAGGAAGTGATGAAGATGTTCCCCAGAACCAGATCACATCTCTTCTGCTCTAGGGCAAAAAGCAGATCTAATGTGCAGCCAGTAATGTAGATTAGGCCAGTGTATGAGAGGACGGCTGTGAAGAAAAACATTATGCTGTTTTTTCTTACTTCCATTCCCCTGCAAACTTAAGAAGGGCCTCACCCAGGAGAAAAGGGAGCCCTTACCTTTAAAAGGAATGCAGCTATTTGCCAGAGGTGTATTTGCTTGCCAGACTCAAGAGCATGGGAACAGCAGGACTGATTTTCAAAATGCCATAAGCAGAGAAACTTAGTTGCAGCAGATATAGCCAAAGCTAGGAGAAGAGGCAAAAACCCAGGGGGGTGGTGCCAAAGTAGGCATGTGGGGTCATTGCAGGGCAGCAGAAAGGTTAGTAGTAGTATCCCCTGGAGAGGGGATCAAGCCAGAAGATGAGAGAAGGGGAAAGAAAGAAGTAAGCCTCCCTACCTTTGGAGTGTCAAGTAGGCAGTGTAAAGAAGATCATGGAGGCTAAGCTGAAGAGTCTCAAGAAGTGTCTGGAGGGTTGGGCTGATGGTAGCGCAACCATAGTCAGCCAGAGCCTACAGCCAGCCATATAAGCAAGTAACCCAGCTAAAGAGAGAAAGAGGCAGTAGAGCTCAACAGAGTGTAGTGGGGGGGGGGGGGGGGCAGGAGCGGGGAAGAAGGCTGGGTGATAGAAGAGCAGCCAAAAAGACATGGTGAGAGATGCCTTGTATGGCTGAAGAATTGGGGCAGCAGCAGCAGGAAGCAGTTTAAGGGAATTAGGAAATGCTGTTTGTCACAGCACCAGTAAGTGCAAAGGAAAAAGTCAACCCAGAATGGGCCAAACCAGAGTGGTCCAAATTCATCAAGTGACCAAGGAGAGGGCTTCCAATGCAAAATGGCTATCACTACAGAGCCAAAGTCAGAAGAGTCAGAACCATATAAAGCAAGAACAGCGCTACAAGATATATCACCATCACCCAAATCATTCCAGCTCCATGATGGTCAAGTACAGATGAAACAGCTGACAACAGAGATAGGCTAGAGTTCAAGCTAGCTGTTAGAAATAGTAGAATTAGGATAGACTTTGATTGTAAATTAGAAAGGGATGGGTAGTCTTTCTTTTGTAATGAAAAACAACATTTTTTAAATCATAAAATATTTTTAACTGAAATTGATAGGTATGCATCCTGCTTGAGATCTGTGCCATCCTGAATCTGTGACATAATGATGACCTGGGACAAGTCCATGGTTGTCATGGTGGCCATGAACTCCAGAACTAGAGAAAGGAGGTCAAATTGCTCAGTATGAAGACTGGGTGAATCTATAACCACTCTTGTAATGGGATCAAGTAACTCAGGAAGAGATGCTGCCATGCAGCTGGGAAGATGGTACAGTTGCAGTGATCTCAGCTTATCCCTTTGGCCCAACTCTACTAGTACACATCTGACCACCTCCCAGGGTCTCCAGGTACAAAACTGATACACCAAATCCCCTGCCCAGTTTTGAAACTAATGCAAGATGAGAAATCTGGCTGGACAAAACTCAGCAAGGGGACTCCCCCGTTTGTCTAGACAGATCTTAGTGAGAAATGCCGTGTCTGCCTTCTCATCCACAATTAAATCATGGACAAGGCTGGATTTATTGCAGACAGATCTGGCATTCAAAAATATCAACCTGGGTCTGGCACAACCAGCAATCCAGTTGCCTGCCTCCTAAACTGAGACTGGAGGGTGGCAATAGAAATGGGAACCAAATTTCCAATGCCTCTCCCCCTGGAATAGCTAACCCCCTATCTCTCACCATATTTTTCCCCTGTCCATCCCTATCATTACCCTTCCTTCCATCTCTGATGCCCTCAGCTACCTAGACACCCCACTCTACTAATTATCCAATACTGGACACAACACCCACCCCAGAGTCAGATGGTTGTAATAAACCTTGCTAATCCCTCATTTAATTTCCCCCCATTTGAGCAGCAGAGCAATCATTTTGATATACGGGGGCTCTCAGCAGGCACTCTGTTTACATGAAACAAATGGGCAGATTTTACCTAGAACAGGTAGTCTTGAAGATTCCCAGGTTCAAAGCCATTTAGGTTTTTTGGCAGTGACCAGCACCTTAAATTGTACTTGGAAACAAAGTGACCACCACTGCATTTCCTAAAGAAGTGGAGTCACATGTCAGTAAAGTGTCTGACTATAAACTACATGCAGCCACATTTTGTACCACGTACAACAAATTACAGTAATTCAATTGAGAGATAACAAGAGTGTGAGTCACTGCCTTCGGTGCTCCCCATTCCAGGAAAGGCAGCAACTGACACACCAGACATAGGCCCTCTTTGTCACTGTTTTTAGTTGCCCGTCAAGCAAGAGACAGAGTCTAAGAAGATCCCAAGTTGAGAATCTGTTTTTTCTGGAGAAGCCCAACTCTGTCAAAAGTTATAGTTGGTTGTGAGCCTGGAATCAGAGGACCGTGACTGAGATATGTAGGAACCATAAGCTAGGCAAATGGGCTGAAGCATTTTTTAAGTCCAGAACAAAGAGATAACATTAGGAAACAGCTCAGGCAGACACTGCCCTAATTTACTGAACTATAAGGAGGAGAAGGAGGTACAGCACACGTCCTGAGGGTTGACATCAATCTTGGAAGTCTAACTGGGCTAAGTGGGGGCTTAGTTCCATTTTTTAGTAATAACACTAACACATTTCCAGCATTAAAGACTGCAATGCTGAGGTGGAAGTAAAATTTTAATCTTTGTTGACATGACAAACTTATTCTTTGAAATAATCCCAGTTTGAAAACTGCAGGGTTTTTTTTTAAGTTCATAAACCAAGAGAGGTATAATACTTTCAATCAGCTTATTCCCAATTAAGTTTTAAGTCATTGTAAGAGAAATCTGGATTGATAAAAACAGAATATCAGCATATCTAATTAACACATCTTTTGATTTCTATTAGCAGCATCCTGAATCACTATCAGTATTAAAATACATTTGGATAATTCCAAATATACAATATGTGTATAGAGTTCAAAGGAATATTGTTATTGGCCTTTCAAGGTAAGCAAGGTTGTGGAACAGTCATGGCAAGGATTCCAGGAATGCTACTTTATTATTGTAGGGTACATTAATAGAATCTTGAAAGCCTGCCAAAATCTTCACTCCTCCTTTTTAAGGACAACACAGTCAAGGCTGAGCTATCCTGCATCTCTTCTTTCTCATGCCTTTTCCAGGGCTCAGCAACCATTTTCCCCTCTCTCTTTTCCATCACAAACGGAGAGCTAATTTCTTTATAATTGTTAAGATTGATATTAGTTATTTAAAATATTTGGCAACGAAGAGTTGATTATACTTTTTTAACAAACCAATTGTTACAAGTCTTAAAGTGTCTTAAAAATGTTTATGATCTTAAGATAAGATTGATTAAATTAAAGGCTTTTTTATTTACAGATAATGTTTAAAAAGGATCAGCTGTCAACAGCATTATTCTGGAACTATAAAATGAGAGGGAACACCACACATATGATATGGGATTTTTCCAGAATAGTCCTTTTTTGGTTTAATTTCCATACTTTCATTAATATGACTTTTCAAAGAATAATATAGATTAAAGATGTGAATGTGATTTTGAATTATATACCAAAATTTTGGAATGTATCAATATGAAAAACTGTAGATTTAATTAGCATGGGGCAAAGCAAACCTACATACATACATACATACTGCTTTAAAACGGAAATACAGTGTCATCCTGGAAATACAATCTTGGATATGTGCTCATACTTGTGTATGAACTGGCTTTTTATTGATGTATTGAAAATACTAATTAAATATTATTCCAGGTAGTCAAGCTTTAATGCTGTGTTTTAAAAGTTAGCTGTTTTTTATTATCAGAGGTGTCTGCAAGATTGAAGGCTTTTGTCAAAATGACAAAAATAGTGTTGCACTGTCATGATGCAAGCTTCACCCCTTTTTATACGTATGGGCAATGTCACAATAGTGCTTTCATAATTTGCCTCTCCCACATACACTGAATTATATTATGTATTATGTTTTCTGTCCTTTCCCCCTTTTTTTCTTCTTTGGATTGTTTCCCCTTTCTTTGTATATACTAAAGCAAAACTAATAAAAAATGAAAATGAAAAAATGAAAATATGTTTATGCTAATATATTTATATTGGATGCACATACCTCAAATATAATGCTACAATTGTGGAAGAAGTCCAAGATTGGGCTATCTCATCTTTTTAGAAGTTTTTTAAAATATGTGTTTTGTAAACATATGTGCATCTGTGCAGAACCACAGCATTAAAACAAACAAACAAAAAAAACCTCAGTTATTTATAGCTGTATAATCATGTACAGGTAGTCCTCAACTTATGACCATTCATTTAGCGACCATTTGAAGTTACGACGGCGCTGAAAAAAGTAATTTACAACCAGTCCTCACACTTACCACCGTTGCAGTGTCCCTGCGGTCACATGATCAAAATTTGGGTGCTTGGCAACTGGCATGTATTTATGACAGTTGCAGCACTCCCGGTCACGTGATCATCATTTGCAACCTTCCCAGCCTGCTTCCAACAAGCAAAGTCAATGGGGAACCATGTGATTCACTTAACAACTGCACAATTTGCTTAACGACCACATGATTCACTTAACAACCACTGTGATTTGCTTAATGACTGCTGCAAAAAATGTCATTAAATCAAGTGCGGTCAGATGATGCCTCACTTAATGACTGCACCGCTTAACAATGAATTTTCCAGTCCCTATTGTGGTTGTAAGTTGAGGACTACCTGTAGATATAAACTGTGAACTAGGCTTAAAGTGGTTGATCAACTATCCCTACTGTTAAGGGAAAATAGAAGAAGAAAGCTAGAAATATCCTACCTGCATGAAGAAAGCTAGAAATACCCTACCTGCAAATCCCTAATCCAGGGTTAACGGTAAGATGAGGAAAAATGGCTCTACCATTTAAAGGCACTCCAACTGACAAGAATTAATAATGCCAGATAGAAATGCACATGAGTCAATAATAACTGGAAACTACAATCAACTAACAATGCATCCATAAGAGTGGTCTGGAAAAATACAATATATTGAGGTAGAAATAGTGAAAGGATGTTGGACTGAAGACTGATCACATGTAATATGAGTGAACCAGAAGTTGATGCGCAAAGACCCCTACTCTACTAAAATAATTTTATGTATCTTTCTAATTTGATCTGAGATCAGGTCAGTATATATGGATTTATTCCATTTCATCCTTGTAATATGCCTATGTGATTAGTACACTGTGAGATAGAAACATGGGTCATTTTTAAATTGTTGTTAGCTGCCAGATTTATCACACCAAAGTTAGGTTGATCTTTGCTCATATGACTGAATGATTATAGAAAAACACTGAAAATTGAAAGATACCTTTTTTGCATCGAGGTATTTAAAAATGTGAGAAATAGCACTGATTGAAAAATTAACATAACAGCAAAGTTAATATTTATAATTTCTAATAGATTTATCTGTGTCTATATAAATGCTCTTTTGTACAGCAATAGTGTACTACTCAAGTACTAGAGGCCAGAATGCTCCAGCTTTCCAATGTATTGGGCAATGCCTATGAAGCCTGAACACGTCCTATTTCATCAGTATTTTAGGCTGCCTAATTAACTGGCAAATTAACTTTTGTTTCCTAAACTAAATTGTAGCAAATTACATGTGACACTCACCAAATTAAGAAAACAGGAAGGTAATTTTGGCATTGCAAAGAATTTCCCACAGAGTAACCAAATCTCTTTCAATAAATCCTCTATGTATCCAAGGAATATAAATATGCTATCTAAAGAATTTACCTGTCTCTCCCCAAAGGCTGTCAAAACTGTTGATTTGCGCTCGTTCTACCTCTTCTTCATCTTTTTCTGGTAGATCAAGCAGGTAGGAGACAATCTAAAAACCAAGAATCTTGTCAGTTCATGAAATACACACAGACACAAACACACACACAAAGAAACCAAATTACATGGCACCATTAAAATAATAGTCCTTATAAGGCAAATGCACTTCCTACACTCACTGAAAACAATGTAAAAAACTAAAAGGTTAGCATAGTTTAAAGTCACACAAATTTAAAAAGTATGCAAAACAACAATTTCTTGAGATTTCTTGATCTACTTTCTTGATTTACTGAAATGATGCATGGTATATTTAACATTCTGGCCAGCATTATGTTCAGCTTGGTTAATATATCAACACACTAACTTTCTCCTGGGAAAGGATGACATTGCTACAATTATCCATGTTTTAGTTAACAGTAGGAGAACCTTACTTGGGGGGGGGGGAGGTCCAAAAGCTATACTCTTGAGTGGCATATTGTGATTGGACTCAAAAAAGAGAATGGGGCCAAGACAAAGAAGTGGATGAGCACCAAGTCACAAACTAAACTTAATTTAATTTTAATTTAAACTTTAAACAAAGTTTTAATTCATTAAATCAGGGTCTCATGAGCAACTTAGTCACTTATACCTTAGTCATGAGCAATTTAGAAAGGCGGTCAATTCAGATTTCCGGGGTGGAGACATGGCAGACTAGAACGTCTCCTTGCACTGGAGATGATGCAGAGGCAAAGACCAGCAGCTGGGTGGTACGCCCAAGCTGAAAGGCAGTTCCTTACAAAGGAAACCCACAGAATTCAGAGGGATCCTGCAGGTGACTCACAAGTAAGAGCATCAGGAGTCCCTGGAGAAAACAGCTTGCTCACAGCCTCAACCAAAGCCTGCTTAAAGGACACTAGATTCACCCAATCCACTTTTCTAAAGCACTTCTGGATGGAGAAAATTTAAAGTGCAAAGGGACCTTCAAAGCAGCAGAGCGCCCAAAGCCATCTGGGTGAATGTACCTTCAACCCATGGAAAAGATTAAAAGTAAGAAAAAAACCTGTAAAAACTTTAAAAAGAGTAAAAAGCAAAAAGCTTGCCAAGAGTTTGGAATGCAAAAGTTAAAAATGCACTACGGGAACAGTTAAATTTGAAGTATTGCCTTATTTAAAGTACTTCTGAATTATTTAAATAAATACTTACCTCCATGGGAAAAAGATTGTTTAAACTTTCTAAGGACTATGATTGCCTTTGCTAAACAAAGAGGTAAGTGGAGACAGGAGGGAAACAGAAAATTGTGGAAGATCATGTGACTACAGAAGTAGGGAGTGGCAAAAGGGACTAAAGAGTTACAGACACAGAAAAAAAGGGCTCTTTTATTCTTTACTTCTCCTTTCTGGATTACAAATTAGAAAAAATAAAAAAAGGTTACTACCAGAAAATTACAGAAGGGAGGAGAGGTTCATTAGAAGGACAACAAATAGAAAAATGGATTATGCCAGAGTGTTTACAAAGGATGTTTGAAGAATTAGGGAAGAATGTTACAGCATCAGTAACTGCATCAGTGCCGGCATCAGTTAAGAGAGATCTGGCTACCCTAGAAGAGAGAATGGAGAACATGGAAGAAAAAATTACTAATATGGAAGAAAAGATGAATAAAAAACTTGAAGAATCTGTGATACAGATGAGTAAAGAGGTTAAACAAATTAGAGAAAAAATAGAAATTTTGGAAAATAAGGGAGAAATAATAAAAACAGATTGAAAAGGAATGGAGTGGTTTGCCCACAAAAAGACAGAACCCCTATGAAAGGAATTAAATCAACCAAGGTAAATTGCTGAACCTATTTTTTTGAAACGATGGACAACTTTGAGCTTATAAATATATGGAGACATAAAAATGGTGATTCTGAGGAATATACGTATTTTTTTTCTGAAAGGCACAGATCTTTCTCAAGAATAGGTATATTTTGGATTTCTAAGAAACTTGCTACATCTACTAATAACATGGAGATATTATCAAAAACTTTTTCAGATCATAACCCAGTGGCTTTAACATATAAGAGTAAAGGCAGAATTTACAGATGGAAAAAAAATAATAACTGAGGACTGCAAAAAGAAGTTGAAAGAATGTTTTGAGATTAATTTTAAAAAAGGCATGGACATAAGCATAGTTTGGGATGCAAGTAAAGCTTTTATGAGAGGACAGTTCATATAGCAAAATGGTAAATTGAAAAGACAAAGAGAAGAGAAGATGCAAAAGGAATCCACAGGAAAAATATCTCACAGCAAGTTAAACTTCTATAATGCCAGCTTTCTATGTTAATGATCAAAGAAATGGAGATAAAAATGAATTTTTCAAAACAGAAGAATTTTGAGTTAGCAAATAAGCTGGGGAAATGGTTAGCATATAAATTGAGAAAAGCAAGCGAGAAGAAAATGATATTAAAACTACAAAATGAAAATGCTATGGTAACAGATAATGCAAACATGCAAAGAATATTCTATCAGTGTTATATAAAACTTTATAAAGGAGAAGAAATTTCCTGGCAAAAGTGGATGAATATTTAAAGAAACAAAATTTACCAAAGATAACGGATAAACAAAAGCAGGCAAAGAATGGACCTATAACAGAATTTGTGAGGCTATAGAAAAGACTAAAATAGGGAAAGCTCCTGGTCCAAACAGATTGCTAGCCTCCTATAATTAATATTTTAAATATGAGCTGTTTCAACCTCTTCAAAAAATGATGAATTCCATTTTGGAAAGTGGAAAGATACCAGAAAGTTGGACAGGTGCAAATACAGCATTAATTCCTAAAGAAAGCCAAGTCCTGACTTTATCAAAAAATTACCGACCAATATCTTGATTGAACAATGATTATAAAATTATTATTAGCTGAACATTATTAATATTAACATTATTAAAAATATTATTATTAGCTGAAAGGATGAAAAGTGTCTTGCAAGATTTTATGCATGAAGATCAATGTGGCTTTTTGCCAAAAAAGACAGTTAAGAGACAATATTAGAAATATCCTTAACATATTAGAATATTTGGAACACCATAATGAAAAACAAGCCACATTGATATTTCTTGATGTGGAGATAGCATTTGACAATTTGAACTAGACTTTCCTGTTTAAAATTTTGGAAAATATGGAATGTGGAGAAAATTTTATTAAATGGATGAAATCGATATATATTTTACAAAAGGCAGGAATTGTGAACTGACAAAATCCCTGTGAAACACAGAAAGGGACAAGACAAGGATGCCTGCTTTCACCACTGCTGTTCATTCTGGTGCTTGAAGTTTTGAATGAAGATATAAGACAAGATGAGAGAATAGCTGGGTGAAGGTTAAAAAAAAGTATATTAAATCTATTTTTGTATTTGATTTTTGTATTTCATCTGTTTTATATAATCTTTAATAAAAATTATTAAAAGAAAAAAGAATTTTAGCTATAATGTACAGATGGATCAATGGGAGAGAATGTGGATAAAGGGGATGAAATTTACATTATTGTGTTATAATTTAAGAGAGAACTTTTACAAAATGATGTACTGCTGGTATATGACACCAGAGAAATTATCTAAGATGTATAAAGGTACTTCTAGTCATTGCTGGAAATGTGAAAAACATGAAGGGACATTTTACTATGCATGGTAAACTTGTGAAAAAGCAAAAAAAAAAAAAAAAGGAAACAAGTACATATGATGATACAACAATTTTGAAGATAACACTTATAGAAGACTGATTTTATATATGGTAACTGCAGCAAGATCGTTACATATACAAGTCAGAGAAATATTGAAGTACCCACAATGGAGGAATGTACTGTGAAGATGGCAGAACTAGCAGAGATGGCAAAACTGACCTGTTTGGTCAGGGACAAGACAATAAGTACTTTTATAAAAGTCTGGAAACCTTTTATGGACTTTTTGCTGAAAATGGAAAAAAAAAAGTGAAAAGGTGATTTCTGGATTTGATGAATGAAAAAAGATTGAATAAGGAGCTGAAGGGATTATTGTAATGTTAAAGAGGGAGCAGGGATAATGAGTTTGTCTATAACTGCTGTAAAGAAGGGTGGAAGTTGCTTCTTTAGCTATCTTTTTTTCTTTTTTTCCTTTCCTTTAACTGTATTCTTTTCGACACTTTTTCTTTTTCTTTATATATTTTTGTATTTGTCTTTTACTTCTGTAAAAACTTAATAAAAATTAAAAGAGAGAGAGAGAGTGAGAGGCAATCAATTCAAAATACTGTATTTGACCTTTAAAGCTCTATATAGTCTAATATCAGGATCTTCAATGATTGGTTGTTCCCATCTCAGTTTTGACCACGATACTTTTTCTTGATGCTTGATGCTCCTTTGGCAAAGTGGTTACTGACTGATTACATGCCATCAAACATAAACATCAAGTTGATGTTGACTTTTAGCAATCACACAAATAGACCTTCTCCAGGATGATCTGTCCCCAGCCTGGCCCTTCAGGTCTTCCAACAGTGTACCCACTGCCACTGTAACTGAGTTCACCAATTTTGCTACTGGTCACCCTCTTCTCTTTTTTCCAAATGAATCTGGTCATTTGTGCCTTGAGTGAAAATGCTGGATTGATTTGTTCTATGATCCATTTGTTTCTTTTCTTGGCTGTTCATGGTATTCTCAGAAGTCTTCTCCAACACCAAAGTGCAAAACCATCAACACTCTGCCTAGCCTAGCCTAGCCTGCTTTTTCAAAATCCAACATTTGCTTCCATAGAACCAAACAAAATCATTCCTTGCATGATTCTGATGTTTGTAAGAATAGAGACATCATAGTATCTGAATATCTTCAAGGCCTTCATTGCTACCTTACCAAGTGCTAGTCTATGGTGTATTTCTTGATTGCTGGTTGCTTTACTGTTGATAGTCAATGCTAAAAGACAGGAAATATCTACCACTTCAATATCTTCAGTATCAATTTTAAAGCTGGTTGCTGGACCTGTTGTCATTAGTCTGATCTTCTTTATATTTAGTCTTAGTCCCATTTTTTTACTCTTCTTGACTTTCATTACTAGAGCTTCCAGATCATTTACATTTTTAGCTATCAAAGTAGCGTCATCAGCATAGTGCAGGTTATTGAAGTTTCTTCTTCCAATTTTAAAACCATGCTCATCTTATTTCAATCCAGCCTCCCTCAATAATGGCACATTCTTCTCTTCCTTCAAGCTTTAAAAAGAGGTTGTTGCCTAAACATATCTAACTTGAAGACTTGGCCATTTAGCAAGACTAAATAACAGCTTACCTCAGTATATCCCATGCTAGCAGCAGCAATGAGTGCCTGTTGGATAGCCTGGCTTTTTTTGAACACTCCTTGCAGCTGTCCAGCCATTGTCCAGTCACACTGAATCAAGAATTTGACAACCTCCAGGTGGCCTCTAAGAGCTGCATGTACCAATGCACACTGACCATTCTTGTCCAAGTGATCCACCTTGGCAAAGAAAGGAAAACCAAAATTAAAATCAAATGTTATGAGTAATACTCATTACATAATGCAATATTTGTATAGAATACTTTTACTATGTTTCTCTGGCCAAATATATACAGAATAAGTTCCTAAAAAATGGTGTCCTTTGATAATAGAAGCATGTTACAGTACAGGTAGTCCTCAACCTATAGCCATTCATTCAGCAACTGTTCGAAGTTATAACAGCACTGAATGAATGGTGGTCATGACCAGTCCTTGGAGTTCTAGCCATCCTAGCACCCCTGTGGTCATGTGATCACGATCTGGGCACTTGGCAAGTGGTTTGCACTTACGATCGACTGCAGTGCCCCACGATCACCACTTGCAACCTTCCCTGCCAACTTCCCCAGAAAGTCAATAGGGAAGCTGGCAGGGAAGGTTGCAAGTTGCTGGGGTAAGTCTCCCCCACCTGTGCAACCTCTCCCAGCCTCTCTACACTTGCGCCATTCATGCACACCCTCCCTGACCCTCCCTTGTACCCTCACATACTCTCCCCAACCTGCACCATGCCTTGCACACCCCTTGCACCCTCCCCAACCCGATCTCTCACATACCCCCTTGCACCTTTGCACACCTCCGACCCACGCCATGCTTGTGCACCCCCTTGCACCCTCCCTTGCACTTTGCACCCCCTCCTTCACCTACACTTGTGAACCCCCTCGCACCCTCGGGCACCCTCCCTCCCCTGCACCCCCTTCCTCACCTGGCAGCAGCCACTTACTTGTCTGCCTGGGACTTGCAACTTCCTGCCGGCTTCCCTATTGATGTTGGTTGTGGGAAGCTGGCAGGAAGTTGCCTTGCCTTGTCCTATTTATTTTTTTATTCATTCATTCATTCAATTCATATGGCTGCCCATCTCAAACAAGTGACACTGGGCAGCGAACAATCATAAAATTAATTAAAACCAAATTACGAACACAATACAATACCAAAAAAAAAAAAAATTAAATACAGCAACCAAGAAAATTATAGTCCATAGATGACTGTGGGATTTGGTTAAGAACGGCAATTGGGACTGCAGGGTCCCAATTGCCATTGTAAGTTGAGGACTACCTGTACGGTAAATTATTTACAAGGCAGCACAAATCATCTTCATGGATATCATCTATAGATACTGATGAAAGTGAAATTCGAACTGCTACATTTTACCTTGCATTCCTTACGCTTAATGTTAAGGTGGCAGTTGCTTATTGGCGTATTCACCATTTCTGCTGTGGGAAACTCTAGCTCCCAATGTATCTCCCTCACCATATTTTCTCCATATTCTCTATTCCCATCCCTTCTGTTTGATTGGAAGGATCAGGAAGCACCTCTTGCATAGGGGTATTTCCCCCTCTCATTCCCTCTGTCTCCATCACTGAAGGTCCTTCTTCCCAAAGATTCAGAGTGTCAAAAATGGGCAGTGCTTTTCTTCCTGCTTCCTCAGTATCCATTATTGAATACCCCTCTTCAGCTAGAGCCAGTGACACACCCATTATTTCAAATCTTCCCTTCCAACAACAAAGTCTTCTCCAGACTGGAAGTCTGAGAGGCAACTGAGGAGTCACTATGCTCTTCTCTCCTGGCTCACCCAACTTCCAGCCTCCCCTGCTCCATCAAGCACCACTCTCCTCAATCAGAATAGCTGGCAACACAGATGCCCCTCCTGACCAAGACTCTAGAACACACTCCTCCCCATCTACCAAGATGGGAAGGGGCACTACAGCTGATGTGGGTTAGGGTGGTGGGTATACCTGAGTCATTATGGAACAGTGAAAAATTCAGTATCTTCAGTATAGCAGAAAGTTGCAAGTCAAAGACCATTAAATTGATTTGTGTCACCATGAAGAATTAACCAATAAGCTTCTTTGATAGTTTTGTGAAGGAGAGATGCTCAATAAGAAGCCCAATCCATTATTTAATAGTGTTGATAGAGGGGGTCCTTCCTGTTGTTGAGAGTCAGCAGAGTACTTATAGGAACACTTGGTGCAGTGTACTGTAGTTGTTCTCGAAGGAGAACAAGTTGTTTTTGAAGGACGTAACCTGCCTAAAACTCCTGAAGCTTTGGTACGTGCAAAGGCCAGAAGATACTCAGAAAGAAAGCAAGGATGGAGGCCATAAGTGAATTCAAATGTGACAGTTGATGGGAGGCATGAATTGAGTTGTTAAAAGTAAATTCTCTCATAGATAAGATAGATAGATAGATAGATAGATAGATAGATAGATAGATAGATAGATAGATAGATAGATAGATCGATTGATCCAAGGTGGTATTTGTTCTGCAGAAGATTGGCTAAGAACAGGTTGAATTTCACATCCAACTGTTGAAATAGAATCCACTAGAAAAGTGCCATGATTTATGGCCCAGTCAGAAATTATTTATTTATTTGATTTGTCCCCGCCCATCTCCCCTACAATGGGGGACTCTGGGCGGCTTACAGTCACTAAAATCACAATACATAGTTAAATTATAAAAAGTTTAAAAATTATAAAAGTTATAAAACTAGAAATTTACAAAACTAGAATAGAATAAAAAGCTAAAAACTCCAAGAGGCCAGTAGGCCCCCACCAGGCCGCTAAGGGGCCAGCCAACCCCAAATTAAGTGGTTGGGGCCTAAAGTATCATCAAAACTCTTGACAAAATGAGCGACAAAATTATACAGTCTATGGAAACTGTATCCCAAGGCAAGCAGGATGAGAAGGGGCTGCCATGACCCAATGGGTTTGCCAGCCTGAGATTTGGCATGGCACCAACTCTGTCGTTATGATTCAAAACATCTGCTTGGATACATGGTGATCAAAAACATGGAAAAGGGTTATTTTAAACACCCCAAAATGTTCAGCTGGGTGACTGTCACAGCAGTTGCAGATTCTTCATCAAGAAGGAACATGTAGCTGGCCATTGTGGGGAAACTCTCTTTGCTTACAGGAAAACAAGGAGGAAGATGGCAAACGGATCCATCCTAGACTACTCAAAAGGATTCTTCTCTTGCTGGGCACAGATTTGGTTGGTTAAGGAAGAAGACTTCATTCTTGCTTCAAGAATCTTAAAGGGAGGATGTACTGAAAAGCCCCACCAAAAGTTTACATGATGTAAAAATTTAGGAAGATTGTAAAAACCTTTTCCTCAGAGTCTTTGGTTTGGAGAACACTAATTAGGCCAACAATGTGTGTTTTTAATTAATTACTATTATGCCTTTATAAGTGTAAGTCATCTAGAATCTGGCTAGAAGGCAGCAAATAAAAAATACATATATTATACATGTCTGGGGTCCCAGCTTTGAAGTCAGAGTTTTGACCAAATAGTTTCTGAAAATGTCTGATCAGGAGGTGTTAGGATGAGACCAGAACTTTTTTTACTGGGACTTATAGATGGCCAATTAGAAAAGACCTATTGAAGATTGGTTTTGTACATGGTAACTGCAGCGAGACTGTTGTAGGTGCAAAGATGGAAAAATACTGTATTGAAATACCCACAATGGATGAAAGGATTGTGAAGATGACAGAATTTGCAGAAATGGCAAAATTGGCCTGTTTGATCAGGGATAAGACAACAAGAAATTTTATTAAAGACTGGAAACCTCTTATGGACTTTTTGCTGAAAATGGAAAAAAAAAAAGAACTTGTGATTTATAGATTTGCTGATTAAAAAAGGTTGAATATGGGAAGAAGGGAATTATGATGTAACTTTAAAAGAGGGAGGAGAGATAGTAAGTTTGTGACTGCTGTAAAGAAGATTGGAAGTTGTTTCTTTATATCTTTTTCCCCCTATTTGACTACTTTTCACACTTTTCTTTCTTTTCTTTAATCTTACCTTACATCATTTCATGTTTATCTCTTACTTCTACGAAAATCTTTAATAAAAATTATATATAAAAAAGGAGGAAATAGGGCATATGTTGGAAAGAAAGCCACCTCCCCACAATTGTAGCACTTTACTGATACTTGGGAGTGGGGGAGATGGATTAGCAGGGCAGCCTCATGCAAAATAACCAGATTCTACACTATATAAGCCGGCTTTTACCACATTGGTTCAACTTCCCTGAAGTCTCCAATGTGTGGGAGGAAAGGGAGGGAGACAGAAATGAAAGTGAGTAATAGTATCTTCTCTTTCCATCTATAGCTCCTTGAGTCTTCCATCAGTGCCCAGAGAGATTTGGATTAATGCAGTCATAATATTTGAGGTGTGCTGATGCACTAATTAGTACATTTTGTACTTCATAAGACAGGCCTTATTTGAACTGTCCACTCTTTCATTCCAGCAGTGAAACTGTAACACTACTCCCACACTGGTGGTGGCCAATCTTGATTAGGATCATCAATTAGCCCTCAGGCATACCCCAAAGTTATTATGGTTACCCATGTCTGAAATGGCCTAGATCAGTCAGGAGACTGTCCACTTTGCAGCCTGAGGTTTATTGAGAAAACTACTTTGGCTTGATTGATAGGAAAGTCTTCTAGTCTCAGAGAGATATGTAATTTATTTTGAGTTGAAAGGCAGTAAACTTGGTTGGATTTCCGTAATATTTGTCTTGCAAGGAAGTAGGTACCCAATGCTGGACCGCCATTACAGGTGTAGCTCCTGCAGTTCCTGCTGCTATGTGGTCTATTGGAGCCCCTATACATCTGCAATAGTGATGTGTTCTGCTGTCCCTCCTGGGCTAAATGATTCATGTTCTGGATTAGTTGGTTGAACTGGGTAGCCATCTTACATTTATACTGAAAAATGTGTTAACTGGTCAGCAGCCATTGTTTTGACTCTCAAATGGGTATGTGATGGCTCTCCTCCCACTGATGCAGAAGTGTAGAGAGGGAAATTAAGCTTTCAGGCATCCTCCTTTAGCTAGCTCAAACTCAACAGAAGCTACCCAGGCACTTGACATGGCATGGTTAGTTAAGAATTTTGATTCATCAAAAGACGGAAGACACTTAAATCAATTGAATGCCCTCTGCCAAAATGAGGGTACAGTCTCTTCTTATATCACAGTTCAAACGTGGCACTCCTTTCTCCCATACTTTCCCCATCTTAGCAGACAACTTGCTTGCATTTCTCATGTTTAGTGTGATATGGTAGTAAGTTATTGACATATTCAACATTCCTATCCTGGGAAACACTAGTCCCCAATGTATTTCCTACAGATGTAATACACTAGGGCATCATACAGATTGCATTTCAATTTGGATCCTCATCCTTATAAAAGTAGCTGGAAAAAGTTTACTAATACCGCTTTATGCAAATAATGCCGAGATCTCATAAGCACAATCAGCCACAAGAGACCATTGAGCATCTTTGCTCATGTAAATCATTTATCATAATATATCATATCCTGATAATTAATCAGAATATTCATATTCAGAATAACCATAATCATAATAATCATACTTTGATTAATTATCAGAAGACTAAGACTGTAGTGTTTGCCAAAAGCCCCAAGCTACATAATTGGAATATCCAATGCAATATCACTGAGCTTACTTTAAGTATCTAATCAAGTCAAATTTTTATATGGTCAAAGACCAGCATATTAGTATCTAGCATTATATAACATGCCTCAGGCAAGAAGAGCAGCCAAGCTGAAAATGCAGTGCAGAGCGTACAGAGAAGCACTGCAGGTATTTTAAGGTACTTCTGCTCAAAAGGAAATAGTTGCAAGCCAGCTGTCTTCAAACAATTTGTGGCAAAGCCATTGGCTCAACTCTTACATGAAGCTCAGTTAATCCATATCCCATTTATTCTGTTTGGAAATAGTGCAATCCAAATTCCTGATGGTAGTCTTCAAATCCCCAAATGTATTCCTAACACTGCCTTGCAGCTAGAGGCCAGTATACTCAAGGCTCATGTTTTAATTTTTGTTTAAAATTTAAATTCTGTCCTCTAATAATTTTTGACTAATTTTGGTTGGCCTGGAAGAGGACCCTATTGGACAAACTAGTGACTTACGGCTTTTCACCAGAGTTTTTGCTATCCATAGGTTATGTTCAACCGAGACAGCTTCTTAAACACTGAATGGGCACTGAATGGTATAATGAGTTAAATCAAGTCCCTAACAATATTAGGGACCAAATCTCTGCCTGCAGCCAGCTAAACATTTTTTTTTTTTTTACCATCTAACTACTGCAGAACCTTCTCTTAGGCTTAATATCCTTCTGTACACTATTCGGGAAAGCAGATTTACTGGGTCCCCCTATTAGGAGTGCTTCTGTCCTTGTGGCTTTTTTTGTTTTTTTGCTCAAGTCATTGTTTGACTCCTGGCAACTGCCTGGACTATTCCCTGCAGTTTTCTTGGCAATGTTTTTGGAAGTGGTTTGCCATTGTCTGCTTCCTATGGCTGAGAGTGACTGGCCAAGGTCACCCAGCTGGCTTTGTGCCTAAGGTGGGACTGGAGCTCATGGTCTCCCAGTTTCTAGCCTGGAGCCTAACCACTACACCAAACTGGCTCTCCCTGGTGGTGTAGGGTGGTCAAAACAGTTGGGCATGCTCTCCTATACTGTATATTTTATAGAGATCTACACAATAAACTTATCATACTCTTTTATTGAACTTTTCAGGCCACTCACATGAATTCCTTTTTATCAATTTACTTGTGGACAGGCAGCCAGTTACTAACCATAATGCAGCAAAATGTTGCATGAAGAATGCAACAACAGTGAAAACCGGAAAGCCATCTTTCTCTCCAGAAGTAGCACATAATTTCCTATTGAGATTATGTTATTGTCTGTTTTATTACAGTATTATTCTATTATTATCTGAGCAGTTTGCTCTTGTAGGCTATTTTGAGCTGTTGGCCTTTGCCCATGATAAAGAATTAATCATCAGGTTTGCAAGTGAAAAAAAACCCTGCTAACTGGGAAAGAAGTGTTCATCAGTAGGAAAGTTTATAGGAAGCTATAAGGAATGCAATTTAAAAAAAAAGAGAGAGAAACTCTGCAAGATAACTCCTGTCCCAAGTAAGTCCTACCTTCAGTGACGGAAGATACATTTTCCCATTTGTAAAGAATGCCAACATAACATTGCTACTACATGAGCTGTACTGGTTCCCCTTAGGCTTCCAGGTACAATTCAAGGTGCTGGCTGTCACTTTTAAAGCCCTACATGGGGTCAGGTTACTTCCAGGACTGCCAATCCCCAATGGTTTCCACCCATCCCACCAGCTATGGCAGAGTGGGCATGCTCTGGGTCCTTCAGTAAGGCAGTGTCACTTGATGGGGTCTAAGAAGCATGCCTTATCCATCATGGTGCCTATCTTTTGGAGCAGCCTCCCCTCACATTTACGAATGGTTCTGACCCTATTGGCCTTCAGGAAGGCAGCAAAGACCTGGCTTTTCCTCCAGCACTGGGGCTCAGATGTTAATGGAGCTCTGGTGTGGTTGTGTGTGATCTATGAGCTTTGAGATTTTTATTGGGCTCTATATGTATGACTATATATGTATGACTCTATATGTACGACTATATCTATATGACTTTATATGTTTTCTTTTTTTCAACTAATGTTGATAATTTTTTAAAATCTTTGTTCACCACCCAGTGGTCCTTTGGTAGATGGTCTGCCATATAAATTTATTTAATAAACAAACAAACAAACTGGTAGACCCTATTTCTGGTTCTAAGATTTTATCCAATAATTATATCTGATGCTAAATTCAGAAAAAATCTTGCAGGATGTAGTAGTCTACAACTCCATTGGGGGCGGCTTGGCTCAAAAATGACATAAATAAATAAATGCCAATTATTTAAAACACCTTTACTACATTCACTGTTTCCTTCTTTTAAATAAGGGGAAAGAAGTAATACTCAAAGAAGCAAAGAACTGTCACTCCAAGGACGAAGCTGAAAAGATCTCCCATTATTTACAAAATAAAGAATAACAGATGCAAACAATGAAAAGCTAAATAACTTTCTGGAAGGAAACTTTAACTACCAATGTCTAATAAAGCAAGCTGACACAATAACCTATACAACACAAACACCATTTAAAGCACCTACTACAATGCTCATTAAAAGATTATTTGGATATATTGGCATGAAGTCTTAAAAAAATTATTGGAGCAAGACTTTGACCTTTAAAATCCTCATTTCTAACAAGTTATATGCAAATATTCCTGCATTTCAAAAGCAGTAAAACTATCAGCTCACTACAAAGGCTATGCTTAAAAAGACAGACAAAATGTTTCTGTGTACATGCCCTAATGTTAGACATTTCCAGTGCATTTGCCTCCTGGAAAGTTCAACAGACTGAAAACTTTATTGGGCCTATCTTTAGATTATTCTGTAAACTATTGAAAAGACTAACTGCATTAAGTAATTGATAAATTAAAGAAATGATAATACATAATAATTTGCAGAATTAAATACTAATTAAGATACTGTAAGTGATGTGATACGAAGATGATGAAACGATACAGTTTGCATAACTATCTGACTTGTTTATAATGTTATAAATTGACAAATCTTGCATAAAAACTTTTGTAGCATCTGTCCAGGAGTTATAGATATCTATAGACATCCTATGAGGCCATTGAAGCTGAAAGCAAGTTTCCAGCTTCTAAATTAGAAAGATCTGGAAATGATTATATATCAATATATGCACAATATACACATAAAAATAAATCTTATCTCTAACTATCTTCAAATGTTACTTTCATGTTCACTACTACATGTGCACAACTGAAAAAAACAACCCTAGACTTTTAGGGTTAAGGATTAGTTAATCCTTCTCAGTGGCTGAAATAAACATATCTCACATGGTAAATTATATATCGTTATATATATTAAATTAAAAGAGGAGATTTTTAAAAAACAGACCAAGGAAAGGTATGTTCCCCCTTGTCATTCAACTTGACAATATCCATATACAAAATCCAAACTACTGTTGAAGGCTTTGGTCTTATCATTTTGGGAATTAGAATAACAGCACAGACTATTCATACAGTATTACTGATGAAAAAGAAAGCAATTTTATGTCTACTGTTGTTAGCATACTACCTCTGGAGATGGCTAGATGGTATAGCTGCATAGTTTAGTTATATTGACTAAATCTGCTGCAATCTCAGATTCCACTTAAAAGGTCTATGCTGGGATCACAGAACCTTTTGATGGCTAATGATCACACTTAATATTTAGGAGGAGCCCAAAAGCTGCCATGGTTAGGATTGTGATGCAAATGGACACATGAGGCGGTCTTGATCTTTCCCAGGGTTTTGAGACAGGACTTTCAATGTTTATTTTTATTTTGAAAAGCTATGTGACATCAATTTTAGGCTTACATTACATTTTTCATGTGTTTCCTGCCTCAAAATGGTAGACGATTACACAACTAAATTTTAAGAATTGTGATTAAAAGGGCTTCAGGGGACCTCATCAATCCTGGGGATGCAGGCTGCCCACCTTTAATCTAAACTGAATACCTAATAGGAATGTGATGCACTTTGGATCTGAAGCTGAAAAGGTACTTTGGAGAGGATGTGGGTGCGCATATCACACCTATCACCAATGATTTAAAGAAGGAGCACATTTTCCTGGGCTCACATAGTCTCAGGAAAATTCATGTTTCAGTTAAGAAGGCATCAACAATGCACCCACACCTGCTCTGAAGAAGCATGTCACATCCTGTTACAGCCTCCTTGGTTATCAAAGGAGCCCAGGAAAAGACGCAGGTGCTTTAAATAATTGTTAACAGGTGCAGCACGTATCCCCATGACTGCTCTATAGCACCTTTTCAGCTCCAGATCTGAAATGCAGCACATCCCTAATATCAAATTATTTTATTTTTTCCACTAGTTGTTTAATCAGAAAGATGTAGCCATTTGTCTGATTCACATAAATTAAACAGCAACTACGCTCTATTGCACCCCAATCCCACTTAAGAGTTCTAGATAGCCCAACTATGCCAACCTAGGTCAAGCTTGTAAATGAAGCAGCCATCCACTCCAACCCCCTTCCTCACCTTGGCTCTCTTCTTGCATAAAAGTGCCACAATGCTTAGATAGCCAGCAGCAGCAGCATAACCAAGAGATGTTAAACCACTTTCGGAAGAGGCATCAACATTTGCTCCAAACTCCAACAGCAAGGCCACCATCTCAGAGTAACCAAGGTGAGACTGGACACACAAAATTGGGGCATTGTTCAGCACTTCAGTCCTGTAATTGATGTTGGCGCCTCCCAAGATCAGCAGCCGACTGACCTATATAACAAGAAAGAAATTGTTATAGTAATAAATTAGAGCAATATTTTTCAGACTTCTAATAGCTGAGAAAAAATATTTGATTTTCTGAACCGAAATAATAGTGTTTTGGGTAACAGACTGATTTTGAATTGGATGAGCAATTCTTTGCAATACTGGAATGAGAAGAACAAAGATGAAAGACCTAAAGATGAAACATGGAATGAGTGGTTACTTACCAATAGCTGCAGTTCTTTGAGTGGCTATCTGTGAATTTAATTTAATTCATTTGATTTAGGTGCCGTCCAACTTCAAATTACTCCGGGCGGCTCACAATGTAACAAAAGAATAAAATACAATACAACTCAAAAGCAAACTAGCACAAAGATAAGAAAGCAAATTAAAAAACCAAGATGGCGAATCTGGCCATCAGCAAAATTCAGAGGTTCCAGAGTTTAGCATGAGCTGTGCCTAGTCACATGATATACATATACATGGATAATGGGACTCCAACCAAAATGCTATAAACTCTAGAAGCTCCTGAATAGGCTCTACCTATTTCTGTCTAATTTTAGCCTAAGCTTATATTTTTCTCAGCTACTGTTGAAAATTTACAAGAAGTCAAATTAAAGTTCAAAAATTTGAAAATATTCTCTCATTCTCTCTGCTTCCAGTCTAAGGCTTTGCATAGGAAAGGAAGTAGGACAGGAGAAGCAGTAACATCTTGTACCAGCTGGCAAATCAGGCATTCCAAAATCTGAGATGGTTTTTCATTTAACAGACTAAGAGATTGTGCCATTGGAAAAAATTGCTCACTAGAAGAGTTAAGACACAGAGGGAAACTAACAGCTTGGTCTCCACTAGCATATTAGGCAACAAGATAGAAGGAGAAGTTAACCAATCAAGGAAGCACCAAAACTGTAACTGTTTCCCTCTGGTCAGACTGAGCTATATAAAGTAGTGAACAATATAGTTGGTTTGGATGAGTGGTGTTAACAGGCCTCACTTCTGGGCAAGGAGGAGATGACAAACTTTGAGTGAGAGGCTATGTTGGGCTAAAGCCTAAATGTGAGATATACTTCTGATGACAAACTGAAGAACAGAGGTTCTTCAGTTTGAGGACATGAAAGCAATCCCATAACAGCCTGTTGATTCTGGAATCTTTCAGGAGGAAGACTGTGATGCTTAGACAGAGGAAGACAGAAAACACAAGGAATGAAGAACCAGACTGCCAAAAGAAGTTTATCACTTGATCAGGTTCATCAGGCTTCCAGCCATCTTTCTTTTGAAATTATTAAATGATTTTCCCTTCATAGTCATATGAAAGCTGAAAAATATCTCATTTATTTAAGATCCTCTTGAAGCAGGAGGACTGTTATCTTTATCCTCTATGTTTGATATTATTCTTGCTTGTATTCAGATTGTTAAACTTTTTTTATTTTATTTATTTATTTATTTATTTATTTGATTTGTCCCCGCCCATCTCCCCTACAATGGGGGACTCTGGGCGGCTTACAGTCACTAAAATCACAATACATAGTTAAATTATAAAAAGTTTAAAAATTATAAAAGTTATAAAACTAGAAATTTACAAAACTAGAATAGAATAAAAAGCTTATATCTGACTTTTCATTATACATTTGCTGTATCTGTACAGTCCTATCTACAATAAAAGATTATGAATTGATGCTTCTTCCACAGCTGTGCCCCTCCTTTTTTTCTCCTCCCTTTCTCCCCCCGACCTCAGTTTTCCTTCTTTCTAAACCAGTCTTCATTAAAACACCTTCTCTGGTATTCATTCTTTGGTATCTAAATGTAAAGCATACACAGAACTGCTTTGCCATGATTCCCTCCCATCCCAGAGCTGACACAAAATCATGCCATCCTAAATGTTGCTGCCTGCATGGCACAGCCTTAACAGGACTGTGCTCCACTGTTGCTGTACAGCTTTAATTCTTAACATTTTAAGAGACATGATTGGCGATTTCCTCAGCTGAAATTCTAGCTCTACCCAAGATCATCCACATGAAAAACTTCCTCCAGTTGGCATGCACAACACTCTGGTTATTCCACATTCTGTAATTTTTTCTTTTAATTTTGTCATCATACCATCAACTTAATTTATTTTTTAAAATTATAGGTTGACAGTTTAGAATTTTTTTGTTTCTTGTGGCTGCCATTTAGAGGTCAACTAGATCTGTGGAGCCAAGATGAACTGCTGAATATGTTTTGTTAAAGGGATGGAGTTTTCCTGCAGAATTGGTATGTGAGGAGAAGAAGTGAGGAGCCAAAGCTTACCTGGCAGCAGTGGCCATTGGGAAATGAATTTTTTGCTACACAGGTTACAAAGTACAAGAGGTACCATTCCTTGGGGAGACAGCTACTTTAGCCAGGAGGGCCTTTGCAGAGATCCATCTGGTGCACCAGTTGAGCCCATTCCTAGATCAGAAAGCCTTTCACACAGTCACTTATGCCCTAGTCACCTCACAAGTTGATCATTGCAATGCACTCTATGTGGGGCTTCCCTTGAAGAGCATGCACAAGTTACAGCTGGTCCAGAATGCAGTGGTGCAGGCAGTGATGGTATCCACTGCTGCATGAGCTCCATTGACTGCCAGTCTGCTTCCAGCCTATAATTTTAATAAAATTAATATATAAGAGCTGAATATTTTCCATTAGATTGATTTAGCCAGATTCTGAATGGAGCTCTGAGCAGGTATATAACTCATGCGTGTGAACTGCATAAACCTGAAGAACTGTTAGATCTTTGTAAAGGAAGAGGCAGAAAATGTCTTTACCAATATTACTGCTGGCAATGGAAAAGAAAGGGGCAGATAGCAGCCTAGCCTTCTTGAATGTGTACTTTCAGGGGGTTGTCCTTCCCACCAAAAACTTCTTGGCTACAGAAGATTAATAATAATAAAAAAAAGTGGTGCCAGTGCAAAATCTGTATGTATAGTATATTGGGAAAAAGAATGAAAATGTAAGGAATCTCTGCAGATTTTTAGGATTTTCACGTATTATTTCTTAAAAATCCACACAAAAATGAAACAGACTGGACTTGGTTTAGAACAAATGAAGGATCAGGACAGAAAGGATATATTGATTGACCGTCCTTGTTTTATTTGTTATTTGTGTATCCCCTAAAATCTTTGACATATTGTAAAGAAATATTTAAATGTTTTTTTTTAATCATCCAACACCTTGAGTACCATTTGCTAGTGGAAAGGCAAGATATAAAACTAATAAATGAATTAATAAAATTCTCTATTGTTGCAATGTGCTCTACATGGGGCTGTCCTTGAAGACCACTTGGTAGCTTCAACTGGGCCAGAATACAGTGGCATTGGCAATGATAGGGTGATGACATGACACCCTTGCTTTGCAAACTGCATTAGTTGCCAGTTTGCTTCTAGGTGCAATTCAAGTTGCTGGTTATGACTTATAAAGCACTACATGACATAGGGTCTGTTTACTTGAGGGACTGTCTATCTCCTGTGCGGGTCTGCCAGCTGGTTCAAACCAACAGGGTTGGCATGCTCGGGGTTCCTTCAATCAAATAGTGCCATCTATTGGGACCCAGGAAGCATGACTTCTCTGTCTTGGCACTTGACCTCTGGAATAGGATTCCCTCTGAAATCCAGATAGCTTCCACCTTGACAGTGTTCTGGAGGGTCTTAAAGAAGCGGTTCTCCACCCAGATCAAGGGCTAGGTGGGCTGCAGCCCCTTGCTGGGTGTGTGATACATGTTTTTGTGTTGTTAGCTGGATTCACCATTTTGTTTACTGTTTTCTATATCACCTGTACATTTTTTATTTTGTACTTATACTGAGAGCTGCCCAGAGTTGTTCTGGAGTTGGGCAGTGACTAAATCAAATGAATGAATGAATGAAATAAAACAACTTACATTAACTACATTAAACAAAGTTGTATTAAAGATAGTCAGCAAAATGTCCCTAGAAATAAAGAAAATATTAGATCTGGTAATTGGGAGAAATACCTACAGATCTATGGAAATCATAACTTATCAAACTGATAGAACTTGATACAAATAAAATGAAGGCAAAATGGAAAGGTAATTAACTTGAATACAAAAATAAATCTTGCTAAATTTCTGGAATCTGAAATGGGAAGTACTAAGTTGCCAAAATATCAAAAAGGTTGAACAGAAGTGGAGCAGGTTGCTTTGCCTGAAGGCCAAACTAGGATGTTCTCCAATTTGTTTCACTTGTCAAAAACCTCAAAGAATTAAGGACAATTAAGTGGAGCTTTGAAAATACAATTTCCAGAGCTAGACAGACTAGAACTGGGAAGGACTGCTCTTTCCAACAGGAAGGTCTATCAAAATGTTGGCTTTGCTTCCTGGAATGAACAGGATAGGATAAATAGGATAACCTGCTCAACTATGGAGTGAGCAGGAGAGGATCTAGAAGATAATGTGCTCCACTACAGGAACCCCACAATTAAAATCTTTGTTCACCTACCATTGTCTTGGCTTTTAAAAATATTCTCTTAATTTACCCTAGGAGAGAGCATCTCTTGGCATTAATAGAGGTTTCACTCCAAACCAAAAATAACTAGTATTGGGGAAGGGAGGAACCAGAGAAAGAGCTCAGACCCTCTCTCCATCTTCTGTATTTATGATAATGTTCAGGCTTACCACAGCTGCTATTTATATAAGGAAAACAAGGATATTAATCACATTTGTGAAATTAATGTCACTTTTGGTTTGGTACCAACATAACATAATATTAAGCAAAGAGGCAGTTCCAGGAGGTGGATCATGGGTCACAAACTGTGATGATCAATGTTGAATTTCTCCACGTCCAATCAAATCAAATCAAATCAAATCAAAGTTTATTGATTAGCCCTAAGGCCTTATCAAAATAACAATTAGTCAGTAAATAATGAATAAAACTCTTTACAAAATTAATATAGCAAACAGATTAAATAAAACATGAATAAAAATAGAGTAATAAGTATACTGTAAGTAGGTATACATGTAAGTGAAAATACAAATCATATTTCCATATTACCCTGGCAATTCACTCCAATCAACCCCACATATGTAGATCTCAAACGCATTGCTTTGCTTAAAAACAAGGCTGTGTTATATGTTATTTTTAGGTTTTGACCACACATAAAATATGTTATTCTAATATGTGAATCCCAATGGGTCGTTTGTTTAACATATGGGCCAAGATGTAAGCCTCTCACCATCTTATACAAGCTACAGTCAAATAGTATGCGTGCTATATCCTCAGTTTCAGGTGCTCCGCATATATAAATGCATTCATTATAAGGGATCCTGTCAAATCTCCCATACCTGACCATGGTATCAAGTTGTTCGAATCTAGCTCGTGTGAATGCCTTCCTAAGTTGTTTTGGCATTTGCATTTTTAAGGAATTATCAGTCTGAAATGTACGTTTATAACAGCTCAACCATTTCAAATTGCGAACCTTACTGAGGGTGGCTATATCTTTTTGTGCTTCAATATCCAAAATTCTTTGTACAGCTCTCTTTTTAGCTTGATCTCCAAGAGCATTGTAGACTGGGAGACCACAATTCCTTATAAAATTTATCAATTGTGTGATCCAAGAGATCTGTTGTTGGGATTTTATCTGTTCTAATAAACACAATCTAAGAAATCTATCAGATTCCATTTCATTAATTTTATACCAGTAATTATATGCTCTGATTTTAGTTTGTGAATAGGTTGTGTAAATTCCCAGTTCAGCTCTAACAGTGGCAGCTGAAGTCCTTTTATCTAAACCCAGGATGCTTCTCAGATTCTGTGACTGTCTCTGTTGCAGAATCTAAGCCCCAAATTTCTGCTGCGTATAAAAGCATAGGAATAACCTAAGCTTTATATACTTTAATTATCGGGGTCAAAGAGCCTGGGTAGCTATGAGTTTTTAATTTAAGCAGTAGGTTCATACGTGCCCTTGCTCTAAGTGAGCTCCTTTGGTGGTGGCAAATCCAAGATCTGGTCTCAGAGAAAATTACCCCAAGGTAAGGAAAGGCTTTCACTTGCTCTATTACTTTACCATTTAATCTCCATCTATGTCTCTGCTGACCTTTTCCAAATACTATCATTTTTTATTTTGATTTGTTAATGATTAGAGAATTATCCTGACAATAGGAGCTAAGCCTTCTTAACAACCTGTGAAGTCCCACTTGTGCATAAGATAATAATATCATGTCATCAGCATATAACAAGGTGTTACAATATGTATTTAGGACTTTAGGCATATGTACTGAGGGGTCCTTCATTACTCCTGGCAGGTCATTGATATAGAGACTAAATAACAATAGCATTAATATGCACCCTTGTCTTACCCCTTTATATGTATTAATCCTGTTTGTCATAGCTCCCTTTACCCCAAACCTCACTCTCAGACATGTGCTTGTATGTAGAGCTTTAATCAATACCAACAGTCTGTGTTCAATTTTGAGGGCAATCAATTTGCTCCATAATAATTCTCTATTCACCGTGTCAAATGCTGTAGTAAAATCAATAAAGGCAGCATAGAGATGTCTCCTCTTACTGGCATATTTGCTGATCAGGTGATTTAAAATGAAACAGTTATCAATGGTGGATCGATTCTGCCTAAAACCTGCTTGCTCTTCTGCCAGGATACCTTTTTCATACACCCAGCTTTCAAGTCTACTCAAGAGTAATCGAGCATATATTTTGGCAACAGTATCTATTAAACTAATAGGACTATTATTGCTAGGGTCCTCTTTATTCCCTTTTTATATATAGGCACCACTATTGCCATCTTCCACCTCACTGGGATCTGGCAGGTATTATTTATATGTGTAAACAGACCTGCCAGTAAGGGACCACACCAGTTAGGGAAGTTTTTAAATAATTCGGCTGACAAAAAATCCTCTCCCAGGGCTTTATTACTCTGTAGACCTTTAATAATGGTCTGAATCTCATTTTCTGAGACTGGTGGCCAGGGCAAAGTAGTTTCAGTAGGTAATGAATCACTGCTTAAAGGCTGCTTTTCTGCAGAGTCCGTTAAAGCAAATAAACCTCTATAATAATTCTCCCAATCTTCAGCAGAGATTGGGATATCAAATGCAAATCTCCGTTCTCTTAAAATTCCTGCTGCAGAGTGCCAAAATATAGCCGAATTATGAGTTTTTGCTGCTGCCTCTAGTCCTGACCAAATTGAGATGGCTTGATTTTTTTTCTTTAGTTTTATAAGTTTTTTATATTCCCTTCTTAAGGTCAGCATCTCCTCATGTGTATAAACAGAGGAACATCTCTGAGTGTGTCTCATGGCTGACTTCAGTTTCTTTTTTCATCAGCTGACATTCATTATCAAACCAGGGAGATCTGCCTACGTAAGAGTTTTTCACTAAAGCTTTGGTTGTTAAATGATTCTTCAACATATACCACAGATTTGTAAATGCATTAGAAACTAACAACCAGTCAGCATTAGGAGATCGAATTGTCTTAGCCCATTTAGCCACATTCTCTGCCTTAAGGCTATCTAATATAGCCATAGTATCAATTTTGGCCCATGTTAATCTTCTATTTTGGTACACCTTACATTTATTAGTGAGCCACCTATCAGTCTTATTAAATAGTCTTAAATCTGAACTACCCATGAAATTCACACTCACTGGCTGATGGTCACTTTTGCCTCTTAGATGTATCATGATCTCTGAAAAGAGGTCAACTTTATTTTGCAATACACAAATGAGATCCACACACTGCATGTGTGGGCTGAATGATAAGTGTATGGATATATATAACTATTATCCTTGCCCCCCAAAATTTGAAGATTACATTTAAAAATTATAGAAACTAAATACAGGCCAGCATTGTTGCTTTTATTATCTCTTGAGAGCCACTCTAAAGGAATTCATTTGGAAAACTATTCTTCTGGGCAAGACCATGAAGGGATGATCCTAATTTGGCATTAAAACTGCCAAGTAATATAATTATGGATTGAGAATATAATGATGTTCATTCATCCATTATCATTTCTAAACTTATCCAATAATCAGAATTAAAATAAGGGGATGTGTGTGGGGGAATATATACATTTACTACTATTACTTCTAAGTCCTTATATCTAAATTTCACAGCTAATATATGGGGAAATTTATCTTCATTATATAATTTCTCTCCCTGCCAGTGCAATTCTTGCTTGATAAGAGTACAAAGGCTGCCTTTGTTCTTTAATTTTGAGCAGGGATATCCCATCTTTGAAATCCCGGGAGCTGTACAGGTTCATCCTCTCCTGTTAACCATGTTTCCTGAATAGCTATTATATAAAATTTAGAGAGGAAGCCCGCCAATTCACTGTCCACCGCTTCCTTCCATCCAGCTACATTCCAGGACACAATTTGTATAGATCTCTAGATGTTTTAAGTGGGATAGTGGAATGGGACTTAGAGGTACATTCAGTCATTTTGTTTCTGAATCTGGTACAATATTATTAATGCTTCCCAAATAAACACAGTTATTATAAATTTTGACTTTCCTCACCGGAGATTGTATTTGTGGCTCTTTTATACTCAATTCTACCTTCTGATTTTCTCCAAGTCCAATCAATTTATCCATAAATTCAGAATCCAAGTTTTTATTTAAACAAATATTTTTATAAGAATTTAAAGCCTTTGTCAAAATCTCAAGACGACTTGATCTCTGCAATCTGGAACTTAAAGACAACCTCTATTTCTAGTACCTTTATATTGGGTGTGTACAGATTGCGTAGAGAGGCCAGTGCCATGGAAAGACCTTCTGAGCTATAAGAAATCCAAAGCCCTTGAAGAATTGAGGAAGAAACCCCAACTTTTTTACTCAGACCCTGAAAAAGATAAACATTATAAAATTCTAAGTATTTATTTTCATTTGTTGTTAAACCCCATGGACAATTTAATCTTAAATTTATTAGCAATTTCAAAGTTAAAAATAAATAATTTTCTTAAGACAATGCAAGATTACTGTACAGGACAGAATGTTTTAAATTTTATGCCCAGTGAAGGAAAAGCCATAACATAAGTGATAATTTTTACTGTCACTTGGTAATCTTTCCTCCTACTTCTCTAATCCTGAATCAGATAGGAACATAATCAGCCTGGTGTGATTGTTTAGTGTTGGATCATCTCACACAGAAATAAGGATCCCTACAGACACATTTTTACAAAACATTTAATGCTTAAGTTTTTAAAGCTGCTGGGCTTTACTAAAAGCCTTTGAAAAAATAATTTCTGATCTACAGACTATATTTCAACTGTGGAAGGAATCTTTTAATGTGGATTGATCAATTATAAGACAGTTTTAGAAGAGAATCTCCAATTGGTGGTTCCCAGGTCAAACCCAGATCCTTTTCAAGTTCCTTCTCTTGCTCACCAGATTCACAAGAGAGAGGTGAGACAACAATAATTCATCCTGTCCCTGTAGCATATCCATCTAACTGTTCCATCTTCTACATATCGGAAGAGAAAGATGAATTAATTAATGAAATTGGGTCAATAAAAGATTCAGAATTATTCTTTGCTGTGCCTGATAACAGTAGAAAAAGCATGCAGGGACATTGTAAGTTTTCCCTTTCCTGCCAATATTATTTTGACAGTAAGCTATCTGAAAATGGAGACTTGACCCTCCCCAGAATAACTGCTGACTAAGGTACAATGCTAGTATGTATCTCAGAAGGTAAGCATTCTTTAGGCTTTATTAAAATAGCAACACACACCAGTATACAGAATCCAACAAAAAGATGTCATATTTTTTCTGCCTACCTTGAAGATGTGTGCTTTGAGAATATGATGGCCCAATTCAATAGTCTGCTGCCTGTTGAGTTTTCCCTCTTGACGAGAAAACCAAAAGGCAAGCAAAGTATGACCGCTCCTAAATAAAAATAATGAGAGAGAGAAAGAGAGAACAATGGGAAAAGGAAGTCAAAACTCTTATGACATTTAACAGCCAGACCACTGAAGTGTTGATTTCAGTTACACAATTTATTTATAAGTAAAATACTGCTAGAGAAATTGAATTCAACTTAACTGAATAATATCAAACACTATTCAACTGAGTTTCATGAAAGAATCTTCTTGCTTTAGACTCAATAAAAACACTAACACACAGGCTAAGAGTCAAATTTATAACATGCTAAATACATTTATCAGTATCAGCTTGGGGACGTGATTTTTATCATCACGTAGGGAAAATATGTGATGAAATAATCTCCTATCTCCACTATAGTCTGGTTGGAATCAGTGCCCTATGCCTGTTAATTTTCTTTGAATTCTTGTTGAGTAAAATAATGATTTATGCATATGTACTTCATATTTAAATCCATAATCAAAAGCCTAATGGAGGTGATTAGAACTTACTACTAATGAGAAATATATATGGATTTATATTTCTTTTGAGTGGTTATACTTCAGTGATATTTCGGGGGGGGGCACGCATGTGCGCACGCCTTCAAGTCAGCGTTAACTCCTGGCAACTGCCTGGACAAGTCCCCACAGGTTCCTTGGCAAGGATATGAGGGTACATCATGCTATGAAAAGATATTATGCTTTTATTTCGTATGCTCACAGGACCTATTTTAGATTGGATTTTTTAAAAATGTCTTCTTTAATTGTTAAAGTTGCTGATTCAAAAATTAATCCTGTTATGATGATTTCATATAATGCTTCAATGATATTAACAGTTCATCTTAAAGAGTGTGTGTTAGTTAATGATAGACAGTATTTTAACACCTCTTTGATACGGATGATAATTTTTCTGATTATATTAAACAGCAAACACATTTTTTAAAAATCTCCATTAAAATGGATGGATTCTACTAGTTTACAAGTTGTATAGGATGCATATAAGGTTTTTATATGTGGGTATGTTATTGCTTATGCTTCATGCAAAAAAATCAGAAATCGTATAAACTTATGGGAAATCTGGTTAAATAATGTTTATTGGCATATGCAAGGAATCTCACAGAGACTTATACTGCATTTATATTAGCTAAGTTACAGCTGGAGAATTTCTATGCTGATGAAGTTGGATTCTCTTGGAAGAGATTATTGGGAATCTGATGAAAAAGCAGGTAAATTATTAGCACATTGTTTAAAAATAAACAACAAATATAATTTTTGGAATATTAAGAAACGAAGGATTGAGACTTACAGATATTAAATCCATTAATTTACATTTCTTTCAAGTTTATAAGCATTTGTACATACTTAGTGACTGGTGGATGAACAGCAAATGGGTAATTTTTTGAGTGAGATTGACATTTAACCATTATCACAGGGCTGTGTGGATATCATGGAAACACCTTTAAAATTACAGAAGATATTAGAAAGAATTCAGTTGATGAAAAATAGGAAAGCCTCCTGTTTGGATGGTTTTCCAGCTGAATTGTATAAATTTCTTATAGATTTATTGCCTCCAATGTTGTTGGAGATTTATAATGAATCATTTAAATCTGACAACTTGTCTTTATTTTTTATTAGGTTTATATACCGTAATATTAATTTTAAAATCAGGCAAACATCCTAAATCTTGTGCAAGTTATAGACCCATTTCATTAATTAATGTAGATACTAAGATATTACCACTTTGTTGGTTCGGTGATTGCAGAGATACTTAAAATGTATAATTCACCGATCTCAGTGTGGATTGATCAAAAACAGAATATTTTTGATATTTTTGAGCATCAGATAATTCATGTTTAGTAATAGATATTTGTGATATAGCTCAAGATAGATTGGATTCTGCTATATTAATAACTTTGGAAGTTGAAAATGTTTTTGAAATGGTTCAGATTGATTCCTAAAGTAAGGTATTATTTTCTGTTTTCTTTTATTAAATGGATTGTAATTTTTAATTTGCAAGAATAAGAAGAAATCATTTATCATTTAACTTCTGGACCAGTTTAGTTACAGCAGGGCACCCATCAAGGTTGTCCACTTTCTACATTGCTATTTAGTTTAATACTTGAATAATTGGCAATCATTGTTAGGCAATCCTGTTTATACCACTATATGCTGATGAAATCCTAGTAATTCTGAATAATTATTCCACATCACTGCCTAATGATATGGATGGTTCAATAATTTGGAAAATATTCAGGTTATACGATTGGGTAAAATCTAATTTAAATCCTTTAGGATCTGACATATTAATTGATTAATGTAAGATATTGAGTTTTATCATATGCACAGAATATAGTAAACATTTAGGATTATAAAATATTTCCATATATGTAGAAATGAATATGTCAAATGTTGTAAGATTTCTATAGATGTTAATAGATGGACTAAAATTCCATTAAGCTGGTGGGGTAAGACTAATATTATTAAAATGAATATTACTCTTCAAATTATGTATATTTTAAGAGAT
This sequence comes from Liasis olivaceus, assembly GCA_030867105.1. Classification (NCBI taxonomy): domain Eukaryota; kingdom Metazoa; phylum Chordata; class Lepidosauria; order Squamata; family Pythonidae; genus Liasis; species Liasis olivaceus. Next base: position 68,655,605 of record CM061351.1, read on the forward strand.
ACCCCAATATTAATTCCAAATAGCTATTTTATTCAGATTGATAATCTCCTATAGAAACTTATATGGCAAGACAGGCCACCACCACTGGTAAAGTTGAGACTATCTATTGATGATGGAGGTTTCTTTACCAGATTTTCAACACTATCATTTGGCATTTACTTTATCATCTGCATTTATGGTATTTCAATTTCATAACTAATCAATTTGTTGGCTATTACTATTTTTGTATATTGTTTTCTCTATATTTCCTTGTTTAAAATTGCAGTTTTCTTAAAAATACCATCTTTATATTTGATTGAGAAGATTCACATTAAAACAAACTGATTGATCTAGCTTGGCTTTGATGTCTTTCTCCAAAAGCCCAAAGAAAAGTCCCTTCAAGTCTCACCAGAAGCAAGCAGATGTTGTCATAGCCCATCTTTCACCTCTTCACATCCCAAGAAACTGACTCCATACATAAAGTCAAGCAACTCTTTCAGTGACTGATCTCTTTTTCAAATAGACCTATACTTTATGAGGGAATCAAGTTTGTCCTTCAAAATTACTCTTCACAGAGGAAATCTTGCCGTATTGGCCCAAAACAGTGGTCCAGTAAAAGACTCAAAACTGTTTGGGATCTAATACTGTGTCATGATAAATAAAAAATGAGGAGGACAAATTTCCCTTTACAAAGTTGATATGATTTGACACATCTATAGAAAATAATGTTAGCTTTCAATGAGTGTACTTTTATAAATTGCAACTCAGAACTGCATTCATTTTTTAAAAAGTGCTTTCTTTGATTGCAGAATTACATTAAATACTTACCTAGGATCACAGAGGAACTTGATCTTTTCTCCTTCTTCTCTCCAAATCAACCACTCTCGAAACGAAGGATGGACAAACATCCGGGTCATATCTCTGCGTTTGATAAGAAACATAGAAAGATTTTCCATTCTTTGCTGAAAGTCCTCCCATTCTAAGCTACCCTCAATGCTCCCAGCATTGATAGCCTGAAAAATATGCTCATCTGTCAAAGGATGTAGAGATGCCACTGCCACATTCAAAAGAGGCATTACCCGGTCAAAGGAAGACTGTGTTGGGAACTTCATATTGCACTGCAGTAGATATACTTCTGAAAGGGAGACAGGCACTACCTTATAACTGGAGCTTTTTAACACCAAATAGCCCTTCTCAATGAGATCAAATGTGAGCTTAAGGTATAGGTAGGATCCTTGACTCAGGGTTTTGAGATGAGAACTGAGTTTGCCAAAGGTTGTATTGTCCATTTTGCCATTAAGAGAGATGTTATTTTGTATCTCTGAGCTGCTGTGTATTCGGTGTAGTATATAGGCTTGGAGATCTTGATCTATAGCTTCATTTTCTTCCAGTCTGTCCAGGAATATCCTATGGAAGGGCAATAACTTTATTATTTCCTAAAGAAGAAAGAGAAAAAAAAGAATGAATACCAGAGGACTTGAAAAAGACTTACATACACTATCTCACTGTATAAATACTAGCAATCTTTTACCTCCAAGTAGCATTACAAGCCATATGTACTGGGTTTTTTATGCTTGGACCAAATCAAACAGCACCACTGCTTTTCTTTACTTAAAATATTTTTATTATGCTTTTGCACTGAAAATAGTGTACAGTCCCTGCTGTTAGGCTTACAATCTAAACGATATGAAACAGAACAAGGGGTGAGAGGGAAGAGGAAAAAGTACAATTTTAATTCTTAAAGCCTTATTAAATGCCCTTGGATATGTTAAAATAACATTTTAAAAGTTCTAAAATCTATTTGAAAGTATAACCAAAGGTAAGTGATGATAAATTGAACATTTGCTACATATTCATTGCCAGTGCACTTTACAGATGAAGGATATTGCCCTTGTGCTGGATCAGAATTAACTGATAAGAATGAATGACAGGATAAATGTGCTTTAAACTAAACACAGATTCATACATTTGGTGGAGTTCTATATATGACAAGAATGGTTAAAGGCCTGATTTGGAATGGAAAGATAATAGTCAAGAGTAGAGATGCAAAATTTCTGAACATTTTGCAGCTAGGAACCTTCCCCCAACTCTCTCCCCCCCCCGCCAAATCCAGAAAGTTCAGTAAAATTTAAAATACTTTTCTAAAGCACTCTTTCTTTTGTAGATTTAAAGATGCTATGATATTTCAGGGTCATTAAATGAGTGGTTTTGTCATCGCTGGATTAATAAGAATTCAATTATAATTTATATAGTGAAGAAAATATACTAATGTAGCAACAGAGATCAATATAGTGAGTTAAGAATTCATACCATTTAGTAAAGAAATATATGTCCTTTCAGTTCCTTGTTACTGTTTTAGTCAATCTCAAAGGACATCTTACAGGTCCTGAGAAGGGAGCTCCTTCAACTTGAAAATCTGTGGACTTTTTTCTGTGTCTTCCAGAGCAAGTAGGGCAATCAGATTTTGTTTGTTTAGTTTTTTTGTGCCTTTGAATCAGTCTTGAATCCTGTCCACTAACTGAACAAATCCCTGCAGCAAGATTTTCAGAAGTGGTTTGCCTTTGCTTTCTTCCTAGGGCTGAGAGAGAGTGATTGGCCCAAAGTCACCCAGCTGATCTCATGCCTAAATCAGGATTAGAACTCATGGCCTCCCAGTTTCAAGCCTGCTGCCTTAACCACTACACCAAACTGGCTCTCAAGGACAATTCCTAAGCCATTCTCTTCAGGAATGGATTTCTATCCTTTCTACTGCAATCAGTCCTTTGAGACCTAGTCAAACTAGCAAGAGAACAGGAACAGATCCACTACGCTCTAAACAACTATCAGGGACAGCACAAGTAAAAAAGACACATTAAGTTTCTCTTCTTGAAGGCAGAAATACATCTTATTTTTACAAGTCCTGATTGTCTTCACCTGAGGAACTGAAGCCACCTTGTGGAGAAATGTTTTTCTGTTGCATGGTTTCAAGAGATCATTCTGAGGGAATACAGGATTGTTTTGAGTTCAAAACACTTCCAGAATGGTCAGGATATTCTGGCAATGTCAGAACAAGTAGTTTTGAACTTGAAACAACAGTTTTGAGTTTAAAATGTTTCAGATTCCAAATGTTTTCCTCACTTTTAATTACTACTCCTGGTATTAAAGCTAAGTGCAGAGTACTATCTTCCTGCAAAAGAGAATTTCTCTCTTTGAACCTTATTTTTGGTTTATCCTTCTAGAACAATTATTACTGTCCTTTAAAAATCCTAAGAAATCCAGAATGTCAGGATAATACATTTTTTGGGACCAATATGCTTTTTCATCCTTTTTCTAATTAGCTCTTAGGAGTTATGCTTGCCTTATGAAATAGATGATTGTTATACCTAGTTTTGCGGGTGAAAGGGCAGTGTATTGTTATCCAGTTTACTGAGTGCTGGGGGGTCATTTTAAGAAAATTGGGAAGGGTTGTGAAGTAAAGGGCTACCTAGCCACCAGAAGGCTACAAAGGAAGGAGTTCAGTTGTAAATCTATGCATACTTACTTATGCACATAAGACTTTCTAAGCATCATGTACATATTTAACTGGAAGTGTGATCCATTCATCTCAACAACTTTCTTCTGAATATACATTCCTAGTGTTTTTCCCGTAGATGCACGGTCCATTTTTTTTTTTTTTTATCAACCCTATGTTGATCCATTGGTTGCGATAGGAATTTACTGACTGGCTTGTCACCTGAACCAAATGTTGTGGGCTGAGAGGGAGTGACTGGCCCAAAGTCACCCAGCCGTTTTTTCATGCCTAAGGCAGGACTAGAACTCAAAATCTCCTGGTTTCTAACCTGGTGCCTTAACTACTTTTTTTCTGAATATACATGTGTAAGGTTATTACACCTGACGTTTCAAGTTGACAGCCATGAAAAAGACAGAGGTATATGGATGAATAAAAAAAGAACCAAGATCTATCTTTCAAATTTGCAATTTTTAAATATGAAATATTAGGTGTTGATGTCAATCTTTAGGATTTAGCTCCTAAATCTCTAAATTCTAAGTGAGGTACATAAATGTTTGCACACAGTAAATTACCGTCCAATACACAGTTGACAATTTTCCCCTCATCCATGTTGACACAGAGAGTTGCAAGGGTGAGTGTTGTCCTGTACCAACTAGGATTCAGTGCAAAGAGGGATACACTTACGAGATGGGGGAAACTAAGAAAGCCTGGTGTTTAAAGGCATGTAGATACCTCTGTCTTTTCAAAACTTCATTGTGTCCTTAAAGGAAAGAATCATCCCCTCAAGGAGTTCCCTTGTGTGTTTAGACATCAAGACTAGGCAGTTGAAGTCTTATCCTGTTATCTGGAGATGAGTGAATTCTGTATGGGAAGAAAGAGGCTGAAATTGAATCCAGGCAAGACAGAATTGTTTGTCCATCAAGACACTCTGATACTGTTTCTTGAGGGTTTGGCATGCCCAGAAAAGCAGGTCAGTGACTAGGGGGGAGGGGTGTCCTCCTTGACTCATAGTTACTGCTAGATGGACAGGAGAAGGCCATGGGCAGAAGGACCTTTATTGAGGCTTGGCTGGAGCACCAGTTATAGCCCTACCCAGAACAACAGGATCTCACAACAATCATTCATGCTGTCATCACTGACTGACCACAAGGTGCTCTATATGGTCTGCCTTTAAAAACCACTTGGAAATTGCAGTTGGTACAAAATGCAATAGCTCGTGTGCTAACTGGCACAAGATGCTATGAACATATTACATTTGTGCTGCAGGCCCTGTGTACCAATAGGGTTTCAGGTACAATATAAACTGCTAGTTTTAATTTATAAAATCTTATGTAACTTGGCTCCAAAGTATCTTCAAGGACTGTCTCATTCAATTAGAATTGACCTGTCTGATATGAACATCATAAGAAAATTCCCCACCACTGTGAAATCAGGCAGACTGAGGCCAAGAGGAGATATTTTTCTGTCCTATCTTTTGTGCTGTGGAACAGCCCTTCCCAGAAGTTTGACTTGCCTAACCCTATCTTCCAAAAGGAAGTTAAAATAGAGCTCATCCAGAAGGCTTTTTAAAATAGCTATATAACTCCAGAGGAATTTTATATCCTGCTCCATAATCACTCAATCAGTGGCATATGTGCATTTACAACTCAGGTAATGAGGACTAGATCCTGGCAGAGCATCTAGTATTGCTCAGTTCCTTGAGAAGCAAAGCTGCCAATGCCTGTAACTGAGCCACACTTGCATCTGATCTATTTAAGAGCAGCCACCAGCAGCCAGCCCTTTGTTGGGAACAATTCAACAAATCTAGTTGAGTGGAGGAACCCATGACATTGCCAGATAAATATGTGGAATTTGAGGATGTTTTGGGGCAGAAGCAGAAGCAGACAATCTGCCCCCACACAGACTCTACGAGTATGCCATAGATTTGGTCCTTGGTGCCCATGTCCTAGCAGGGTTACTACATTCCCTATATGAACCAGAAACTGAGGCACTCTGTGATTTCCTAAATAAAATCTGAAACAGGGATTTATAAGGCCTTCAATCTCTCCTGCTGCAGTTCCTGTTTATTTGTTAAAAAGAAGTATGGGGAACTACTCTTATGTAATAACTACTGGGCTTTAAATTGAATCAGCATCTGCAACCGTTATCCTCTGCCACTAATTTTGGACTAGCTGGAGTGCCTATGCAATGCAGTAATCCATACAAAACTGGATCTCTGAGGAGTCTCTAATTTAGTGTGAATTTGTGGAGGTGATGAATTTAGGATGGCATTTCAGATCAAATATGGACACTATGAATACTTGTAATGTGCCCACCATCTTCCAACACTTTATGAATAACATCCTCCATAGTATACTCAGGTGACAAATTGATTTGTGCAGAAGGCACCAAGTTCATTAAGGTCATGTGAGAGTCATTCTACAAAACATTTGTGAATATCATCTTTTCGTCAAGCTTGAGAAATGTGCTTTTGACTTAACAGAAATAGAATGTCTAGGATACTCAGTATCCACAGCTCGTATTGCCATGGAATCCAACAAGTCCAAAGAGTTGGCTCTGCCAAGAAGTAAGAAAGATATGCAAGGGTTCTTGGGATTTGCAAATTATAATAAACATATTATAAATTCAATCCCGAAGTCCAGGAAATGTGCTTAGGCATAGTGCTCATTCCCAAACTGCTGCCTGATTTGTTTCAGCAGGTCAACAGATTGTGGTGAACCTTTCTGGGGGGATATCAAACACACATGATGAGGGGACTCTCCCTTCGTTCATACTCTAGCTTGTGAGACAGGGCATCAGCAAACTTGTAGCTACTGGGAATGTATGTAATCTTGAAGTCAAAATAAAAGGAGAACAGTGAATTTGCCACTGATTTAGCTTCCTTGCTGTCTGCAGATGCTTCAGTTTGTGGTGGTCTTTCCTTATCCTGAAGAAATATTGGCCCCCTTCCAACAAGTGTCACCTAGTCTCAAACACCACTTTGATGCAGACTTTGGATGCTATCCCAGTTCTTTCCATCCATGACATGACATTGTCAGTCTCCACAACAGACTGCTTCCTAATGAAAGTAAGAGCCAATGATCAGTCTTTTAAGCCCAACTCACACAAGCCAAGGAAGTGTACAGACACTTCACTGACTATTGCTTTTTGGGGGTTTTCCCTTAGTGAATCCATCATCAACCCCATGGCTTTTCTTTTAAAGCTTCTGACAATCCTCAAGATCTATCCTGTGTTCCATCGATTCTTACTGGTTCCAATATCTCCTCCAAGCCATCACCATCAGTCTGCATCTCCAAGATTTCCAGTTCTGGTGCAGAGGGAACTGGAATATGAAGTGGACTGTATCCTGAACTGCCACTGTCAGAGATGACTCCATTACGTGATTGGCTGGATGGGTAATAGTCCAGAAGATCACTTCTGGGAAGATGCAAATCAGATCTATACACTGCACTTCATCCAGCAGTTTCACTGCCATTACCTGCAGAAGGCTGAGGGCGGGGGGATTTTGTTATGGACTCAGATTCCTCAGAGTCAGAACCAGAGATTGAGAGGCCTGTTCCATCAAGTTGCCAGCCTCAGGAATTGTCAGATATCACCTGGGGCTGATTCAACAGAAAATCAGTAGGAGCAGGTATGGAAAGAGTCAGGTGATGAAAAGTTCAAGGATGCCTTGGAAGCTTCAGAAAGCCAAGAAGATATGTTCTGCTCAGCAACTTGAGAAGCAAAGTTGTCAATGCCCATAACTGAGCCATAATTGTATCTAGCTTATGTAAGAGAAGCCATCAACAGCTGACCCTTCACTGGGAATAACTCACCCATCTTGGATCTGTGTTCCTGCCTTGCTTCTTGACTCTCAGCACTTTGACTGACTGACTAATGTCTTTGGTGTTAGACTCTTGCACTGTTGTAGACTATTTGCTTCTCTGAGCCCTTTGGACTGAACTCTAAGCCACTCAACTTAAATAAACCAATAAACCATTTGTAAGTTGAGCAAGTGTTTATGTGCTCAGTCTGAAATAGGACAATATCATCTATATATTTAGTACTGGGCTCCAAAGTATAATAATTTTAACCCAGCCCTTGTCAGTTAATGACAATAGTTGAGAGCCAGAGCAGCGTAGAGGTTAAAGTGTTGGACCAGGACTAGGGAAACCCAGGTTCAAGTCCACAGAACTTGAAGTGCAACTATGGGATAGTCTCTCTCATAACCCAATCTATCTTATAAGATTCTTCTTGTGGAAAAAAAGTGAGAGGGAGATGCCATGTATACCACTTTCAGCTTCTGGAGAAAAGGTGGTATATAAATCTAACAAATAAATATAATAGATTTTTTTTCACCATCTTTGGGATTGAATGAGAAGACTAACAACATGTCCAAGAAAGGATTTTGTCTTAAAAATACCCCAGAAAACATTTACACTGCACCAAATGGTTCTTTTGACAAACAGTGTAATTTCAAGAGCAGTTTACAATGAAACACAAGGAGTAAAGGTTACAAATCCTACTACATGCACTCAATGGAATTTCATGGATTGCAGAGAAAGCAGTCCCTACCCATGAACTGTAATAGTCATTTTTCACTGAAAGGTCACATTTCTGGTTTGGATCTCATATAAATCCATAAATGATCACATTAGATCTACCTTTGGTTTCAGACAATGGCAGCAGATGTCTATCTTCTGACTTTTTGTAAAATATCAGTGGACAAAATTACAGTTTCTCTTTTATGGTCAGAATCACAATGTTAGTAGTCATTTCTATGTCTTACATTCCTCCTGACCCAGGCACATACTTACCATGGAATTGAGCATAAATTCTCCCCTTCCACAAACAGATGCTCATCACAATAATGATCATATATGGTATAGCTTATATCTACCTGTAGACTTGTTCTAACTGTTACAATTAGCTTCAGCCAGGATGGAAATTTTCCAATCATTTTGCTGAGGAACGATACAATTGTATCCCCATAATCTGGTTTGTGAAATTCAGCTTCATTTAAGCCATCAATCAATATGATGAAATCTTCATTTGGGATCTTCCGTTCTAGAGTTTGTGAGAGAGAGGTAGGAGAAATATATGCAAAATAATTAATCATATGCTGTAAGCAATTATGCAATCATATATTGTTATGTAATTAAATTCCTACCTTTATGAAGGTTTTCCAAGGGTTCTAGGACTCCTCTCCGGAAAGAAGCAAGAGGATCTTGGACACAGGATCGCAAGCTGAGCATGCTTTGCAGATGTGGTTCACGCAACAGCTGCTCTCTGTAGGCAACAAACTGGGGGGAACGGCAGAGCAAGGCTGCTACGTTGTGTACAAATTCTGGCACCAGACAGGTGTAGGCATTATCAGCTTGACAATAGTGATATGCAACAACCTAGAAAATGGAAGCAAACATCAGCTTCTCAGCACATACATATTAAATGAAAACAGCATTTGTTTTGTTTCATTCAGTTCAATAAGAGAGATGTCTGCCAAATATCAGGAACCTAAGAGGCAGAGGAACTGGGTAAAAAGAAATACTAAAGACCTGATGGTTCTCACAAACTCTAGGTTAGGATAGTGGCTGAGCCCCTTTGGTTTTTCAGTTTTTGGTTCTGTCAGTCAGCTGTATTCTTTTTCTTCTATACATGTTGTTTCTCTTAATTTTTTAAATTGTAAGCCACCCAGAGTTGCTGTGGAGTCAGGCCTTTGAATGAATGAATGAATGAATGAATGTATGTATGTATGTAATATCTGTCAACTGTCACAACACAAACACCAACAGTCTAACATGTTTGTTAGAAATGGTACTTGGTAAACCGTATAATAACATTATACTGCTTAATACTGTTTATTATTATTTAAACAGTTATTATACTGTTTAAACAGAGTTTTTAGTTTTCTAAAAAATGAATGAATAAAATGTGCAAACATTTCAGGGGACATTAAATTCCTTGGGGGCCATCTTTGCCTCTACCCCTAAAATACAGGTAAGCATTTATCCCTAAAGAGTCCTTCAAAAGGTTTTCACCAAATTTTTATAAAAGAAAAAAAATGGGACTCTTTTTAAAATTAAATTAAATTAAATTAACCATTTGTCTTGTTCTGTGCACTGTTGTTCTATGCCTTTTTTCTATCAGCATTCAATTATTAAAAACAGTATCTATTTTATTTTTAGAACAATCTATGAATTATGGTTTGCTGTAGCTGCATAAATTTAATATATTTCCCTTCCATAAATAACATTCCTGTCATCTAATGTAGAAATGGCTTGGTAATGGGGAACACGCTTGTGTTAGGTTGGCTCCTTTGCCCCCTGACAATTTCATGGTGTTCTGCATTAATTTGTCATAAAACGTGATCTGACCGTCATCTAGGTCAAGAGTATTGACAAATATAATGTGCCTAAAATAATAACACAAAAACAATTCTGATCCTTCAGGTCTTTATTGAGAACAACCATAAAAACCTCATAGTGCTAGTGGAAAAAGTAAGTGAACCCTTGGAACCAATAACTGGTTGACACCCCCTTGGCAGCAATAACCTCAACCAGGCGCTTCCTGTAGCTGTGGATCAGACCTGCACATCATTCAGGAGGGATTTTAGCCCATTCTTCCTGGCAGAACTGCTTTAGCTCTGTCATATTCTTTGGACGTCTCATGTGTATGGCTCTCTTCAAGTCATTCCATAGCATCTCTATTGGGTTGAGGTCTGGGCTCTGACTTGGCCACTCCAAAAGGCGGATTTTGTTTTTCTGAAGCCATTCTGTTGTGGACTTGCTCCGGTGTTTTGGATCATTGTCCTGTTGCATCACCCAACTTCTACAGAGTTTCAGCTGACGTACAGACATTCTCACATTATCCTGAAGAATTTTTTGATACACTTGGGAATTCGTCTTCCCCTCAATGACTGCAAGCTGGCCAGGCCCTGATGCAGCAAAGCAGGTCCAAATCATGATGTTTCTTCCACCATACTTTACGGTTGGGATGATGTTTTCATGATGATATGCAGTGCCCTTTTTACGCCAGATATAGTGCTGCGTGTTCTTTCCAAATAGTTCAATCTTTGTTTCATCAGTCCACAAAACATTTTGCCAATACCGCTGTGGAGTGTCAATGTGCTCTTTTGCAAACTTCAGGCGTGCAGCAATGTTCTTTGTAGTAAGCAGCGGCTTCCTTCATGGTGTCCTGCCATAGACACCCTGCTTGTTCAATGTTTTATGTACTGTAGACTCATGAACACAGATGTTAGCCAGGTCCAATGATGCCTTCAAATCTTTGGCTGTCACTCGGGGTTGTTTCTTTACCTCATTGATGAGTCTTCGTTGTGCTCTTGGGGTCATTTTGACTGGGTGTCCACTTCTTGGTAGAGTAGCCACAGTCCCAAAGTGTCTCCATTTGTAGATCGTTTGCCTAACTGTAGACTGGTGAATTTCTAAGGTCTTTGAAATCACTTTCCAGCTTTCTGTAAATCAACAATTCTTGATTGTAGATCCTCTGAAAGCTCTTTTTGGCGAGGCATGGCTCACATAAGCGTATTCTTCTTGTGCGGAGCAAACTCAAAAAGTTTGAGTGGTTTTTATCAGTCAATGTAGCTCTAGTCCACACCTCCAAGGCTTAACAAGACTCCAGGTATGCTAACACCTGACTCCAATTAGCTTTTTTGAGGTTAACTCAAGGGTTCACATACTTTTTCCACTAGCACTATGAGGTTTTTATGGTTGTTCTCAATAAAGACATGAAGGATCAGAATTGTTTTTGTGTTATTATTTTAGGCACATTATATTTGTCAATACTCTTGACTTAGATGACAGTCAGATCACATTTTATGACAAATTAATGCAGAACACCATGAAATTCCAAAAGGTTCACATACTTTTTCTTGCAACTGTATATGATGAGATATGCCTTTGGGTAGAGGGGAGAAGAATTTGTGTGTATGTATGTGAGTGCATGTGCATTTATGTGAGGAATGTAACAGAAGGAAAGTTGTGTAAATATGAAGAAGTTGTGTCTGTGTCCATGTGTGTGAAAAGATCATTCCTGGTGGCTATCTATGTGTATATTAATATATGTGCTTTCAAAGACCTGGTCTGGCATCCTTGGGCTCTATATAATTGCTTAAGGTATATTAGCAACTTCTTTAATCACATTTGGTGCCATCCAGACATATTCAGATTTTGGTTCTTGAATACAGAATGAAAAGAAAACATTTAAATGAAATAACCTTGAGCAGAGTTAAATGAAATACCTGAGCAGCAAGTCTTCGCATAGCTTCTTCTTGGCGTCTGCGCATTTCTGGAGTTCCAGGACAACTCCCACTGGCAATGGAGGAGTGAGCAGAGGATTGTTGGGTGAGGGGAAGCTCTCGATTTGCATCAACATCTGCAATGCAGATGAATAGGAATAGATGAGAGTTAATCTGGTCTCTTAAGGATACAGTTTTGAATGGCATGCCTGTGGCTAAATTCAGTGAAGGGTGGTAGGGGAGAAAATCCTAAAATTATTCAACATATATACAGAAACATGAATTACCACAAGGAATCATGTGAATTGTGAAAGGAGAGTTTGCTCTGGATTCCTCTTCCATGGCTCATATTCCACAGAAAACGGTCTAGTCTCTTAAAAGTCACATAGCACTTAATAACTCTGAATTATTTTTTTAAATACTACTTTTATCTTAGACGGCAAGAGAAAAGCAAAACATATTAATGTATTAAAGAAGCTTTCTAAACTGCATTTCAAAATAAAATTCTATTTAAAGCAATACAAAGAAAGAACCAATTGTCCTGATACAAGCCAAAAGCAAGAGGCAAATGTAGAAACAGAGGAGGTGGAGGATGCAAATCAAAATGGTATTATATAAAATCAAGACAATGCTACAATGCTGACACAGCCTGCTATAACTGAAATAACACTTCTCCCCAAATCATTATTATCTGAAAGTCAATGTTGCCCATAATGTTCTGTAAACATTACCAAACTGTGACGGAATGGAATTATGAAGGCAAGGCTCAGGGAGATAAGCGTATTCTTAGTTCGCCGGAGGAGTGTGGGAAGTTCAAGAGAATGAGGCTGGCACCTCCCTGAGGAATTCACGGTGTTGTGGCTGGCTGGCTTGGGAGCTAGGTTTCAGTCTGGGGAGATTTCTGTCTAGAGGTTGTAGCTAATAAACACAGTGGAACTAAATTTGCATCGTCTCTTGGAGTTCTTTGGGCTAGACCTGACACAAACCATTTTATAAAACTGTAGATTAAACAAACCAAATTGACTTGGCTATTTCATATAACTTAAGAAGATTCTTAAGGCTTGAACTTTCCAAAGGAGAACTCCTTTGGAAAAGAGATTTCAAAAAGGACAACTCTGCACTTGTGAGTGGCTACTATGAATTCCCTGTATCTATCCTCACTGTATAGGCTTGGCACCTACCTGTTTCAATTAAAAGGATGCCTTCTTTACAACCATACATAGCCATAAGCAGACTGCTGCATGCAAACTTATTTGAATCTGGGTTGAAATATTCACTAGAAAGAAGCACCTTTGAATTTGAAGTTCATATCGTATAGAACTGGAAAATGAATAGTTCTAGTACAAAGGAATTTTTCACACACCATATTCAAGTATTATTGTCCCAATTTTTTTGTACAAGAACACAATTTTTTCATATAATCAATTTATATTTCTCTTCACTTACGTTTTGGGGATGCATGGGGGCTGTCTGAAGCAATCTGCCTCATGCGTGTGCCGTGGCAGCTCAATGCAACCAGTCTAGAGATAATTGCTGTCTTGCCAAAGCCAATATTTCCAACTATCACCACACCTCTGTTCACATTGGCATCAGTACTCTGCAACTGTACATCAATCTCCTGGAACACCCAATCCCGGCCAACAAATATGGACTCTGTGGTGATGCTAGGTACCTCGAAAAGCAGTGGTTTCAAAGAGATGTCAGGAGGTCTGTAAGGTGCAAAACGAACTGCAAAGGAATAAAGAATTCAGCATTCCATAACAGGTTACTAGCTAGAGATGTACATTAATATACTCTCAGACATTAATATATTTTTCAAATGCCTGTTCCTAATGATCATCCTAGAGATCCTATGTGGTCACTGAAACCTGACACTGACTTGATGGCACACAATCAATCAATTCCTAATGTAGGTTTTATTAACTTGTACTGCTGTTCTATTTAGATGTAGAAAAACCAGGTAATGAAAAAAAGCTAAAAATAATATATTTTAAAAATATTGTTGTGGTCCCTCTAGTTTCTTATTTCATCTTTTTTTTCAATCAAAGATTAAAAGTGGGGATGTGGAAATTGCTCTGACATAATTTTGTAAATTCAATATATTGGCTGTAGTGTTTTGTCTTCCAATAATTAGAGAAAATCTCTATAATATTGGAAATTATTATGCTAACTACTAAATGATGATACTTAATTTATAACACAGGAATACTCCAATACTAAAAGCTTGCACATAAACGAATTTGTTCTTTCAGCAGCTTTTTACTTATTTTAGTGTTTAATATGCAATTGTTCTTATACGAGTTTCAATTTATTGAATCATCCAATACATTTCTTAAAAACAGCAGGAATTAATTGTGGGCACAATTCCAATCTTCTTTTAATTGATAGAAGATGTAAGGCATGGTCCTTCTTTGCATTGGTAGAAGTGAACTTATCATTCATTTCATTATTTGACAATCCACAACATTGTTTACCAATACCAAATGAAAGATTCTCATTTATCATTTAACTAAATATAAATGGTCAATGTTCTAAATAATACCAGCTTGTAACTTGACTCATGTTTATAACTGAAGCTGGGAAGAATATTGTTTTATCCTCCCAGACTCACCATTAGTAATTGAAAATGCATTAAGAAGAAATGCACTGGCACACTGAAGACACTGAATGGTCAAGTGATGAAATTAAATAAGGTCTTGCAAGCCACTCTATGTGCAGTTAGAAGCCATGTACAGATCAACTCACTCATTCCTTTTCATTCCAGTATACTTTCCCATATTATGGACAGATTATATTTCCATTATACTCTTAAAGGGGAAAGGAAAAGAAAGAGCAGACATTCAGGGAATGGGCTGACAGTAAAGATAAATCCCATAAAAATATCTGTACAATGAATTTAAATACCTGATCTTTCAAAAAGCATCTCACCAAAAATGGATATAAGATAGGTCCCCTTATCACATATCTATTTGTAAATTATTTCCATCTATTTTCAATGGTTTTTCCTGAGACTATAGTGGGCAGTTATGCTGAGACCTTGATTGGCTCCTGGAATAGAAGCCTTAGATAGAATTGTACCTGAGCAGCCACTCCCTGTTTACTGATCCAGGGGGGGCTGCTTCATTTACTGAGAAAGCCAGGAGATTACTGCATGCAACACAGAAGATGCCTAAAGTGACACTGACTAAAGATAAAGAGTGAATTTGACTGAAAGCAGATAAAAGCTTATGTTTCAGCCTACACCATGAAGAGCAGTGAAAAAGCAATATTCCTCTGTTTTTAATGCATTCTCAGACTGCCTTCTAGAGCCCTGTTTAAAGTAATCCAGACCCTTTTAACAAAGGAGGGGCCACAGAAACGGTTGTTGGGCTGTTGCAAGTAATTTTCAGGCATCTGGAGGATAAAAGCATTCAGATACCCTGAACTGGGCAAGTCCTATAGAAGTGACCAAGTCTTCATATTGCAGGGTTATCTGGGATGAGTTTGAGGTACTGAGGAAGTGGACAGGATTCTCTGTGAAATCAGTCCTGCCACTTGCAGTTGGGATCCCTGACTTTCTTGCTGGAGAAAGCCTCCAAGGAAGTATTGGGGGGACTTCCAGTAGAGGCATGATGAGTTAAACATGCCTCCTTGGAGAGTGGAGACAATGACCATAGCAAAGACCGAAGAACCAATGAGTGGACAGGTTCTTCAGAACCTCTCTGGGTAAAGAGAGGGCAGGAGATCACCCACATAAGCTCCAGACAGCTGCTCCTTATGAGGAGGCCACAGGACAGCGGTATTCTACAGATTTGACTGCCAGGAGACAGAGGGATAAATCATCAAGGTCACAACAGCGAAGCCTTTTAAAAGATACTAAGTTCACTAACCTTGCTTCTAATTACTTTTGGAAATTGCCTAGTTAACCATCTTAAGGCTATTAGAGATCTTCAAAAGGACAAGTTTGAAAAGCCACTTGGTGAGTCTATCTTAATTTCTGAACAAAAGAAAAATTAACTATAAGTTTAAGAACTTAAAGTATTTGAAATAAATGGCAAAAAGCTAAATAAGATTTTGAACCAAGAAAGTTATAAAAGAATTAAGGGTCCAGACAAATTTGGAATATTGAAACTTTTACTATAAGATTTTGGAATTAACTACCGTATTTATTGGGGTATAACATGCACAGGTGTATAACATGCACCTTAATTTTACGAGGAAAGTTTGAGCAAAAAAACTTAAATTTAAAATAAATGACTTGGAAGCAAAATAAAGGGAGCTCTGAACTTTTTGTTTATTAATATTTATACCACTTATAAGGTAAATATGTAATATGAAAGAAAAAGCACCTCTTTGAAAGAAAACCGCCGCTCCCCATCGCTCGTGCCTGAGCTCTGCAGAGCAGGAGGTGAGCGGCGGGCAAGGGAGTGAAAACTGGCATTCTTCATCGCTCGCGCCTGAGCTCCAGAAAGCTCAGCTCCTGCTCTGTAGAGCTCAGGTGCGAGCGCTGGGGAGCGCAGGTTTTCACTCGCCCCCCCCCCCCCGCTCACCTCCTGCTCTGCAGAGCTCAGGGCAGCGCTGGTTTTCACTCGCTCACCCGCCGCTCACCTCCTGCTCTGCGGAGCTGCCCTGGTTACAGCCCTGGCTCAAATGGACGCTCCACTCTCCCAGCCCTGCCACTTGAGTATCGGTGTATAACATGCAGCTAAGATTTCAGCCCCAAATTTTAGGGAAAAAAGTCCATGTTATATGCCGATAAATACGCTATATAAAATAAACAGCTTTTTGTGGGAACCAGAATTATTTTGTCTACTGTAAGTCATAACAGAGATTAGAGACCCTATGACTTAAACTGGACACTAGAGGGAGCTAATGATTCCAGGCAAAAAGGAAAAAAAAAAACCCTGCCTTAGGATTAGGATCTACAAAATGACACAAAACACTATAACATTTGAAATATTAAATGAAATCTTCGAACAATAGGGCCAGAAATTAGTAACGACAATATCAGTAACAATGTCTGCTTCTATGGATAGACTATGTTTAAAGGATGTTAATGAAGGAATGACAGATGTGAAACAAATCTTGCTTGATGCAGAAATAGTGGAACCAGAAATACTGGATTTAAAAAAAAGTGTGTATAGAGAAGGTATTTAAAGTGGAAATAGAAGTGTCAGGCCAAGAGAATGACCCAGATAAGGACTCTTGTGGATCTCTCAGCTACCTTCACTACCACTGATGAAGGTGTACTTCTGGACCAACTTCAAGGGCTGCAAATGAGAGGCATTGTGCTGCAGTGGTTCCTCTCCTTTTCTAGGAGGTATTTCTAGTCAGTGGGTAGGTGGTAAATTCCTAGGGCCCTCCAGTATGGCATGCCACAGACCTTGACTCTCCCCTTTTATTTAACATCTACATGAAGCTCCTACAAGAGGTCATCTGAGAAAAAGGGTCAGGTATCATATATATGCTGATGATACTCAGTTATAAATCTCAGCTATGGGCTCAAAGGAAATGCTGCCAAGGTTCTAAGTGTCTGGAGGATGTTAGGGTTTGGATGGTGGCAAAGCTCAGATATAATTCCAGCAAGATGGGGTGGTTTGGGATTTTGAAGGCTTCCGATTTTAGTGGTATTCCATCTTTGGTCCTGGATGGGGTTGCATTTCCCCTTGCAGAGATGGTTCATAATTTGAGGGTCTTCCTGAACTCAGTTTGTGGTCAAGGAGCAGATGACAGTTGGGGCTAGGATGGCCTTTGCACAACTGCAGTCTGTGCACCAGTTATAACCTTCTCTGTACAGGGAGGCCCTGTTCAGTTACTCATGCCTTGGTCTCTTGTTTAAACTACTGCAGTCCCAATGCAGCTGCCCTCGGAGAGCATTAAGAAGCTGCAGATGGGCCAGAATGCAGTGTCTCAGATAGTTTTGGATAGTATTTGATTTATGCTTGTGACACTACTACTCCAAGATCTGCACTGATTCCCAATTGGCTTTCAGGTACAATTCAAGTTGCTGATTATCATTTTTAAAGCCTTTCATAGCTCAGGACCTGGGCATCTTCAGAACCATCTTCTTGCGATGACTTCTACCTGTTCAGTAAAATCAAATAGGATTGCCACCCTCAAGGTTCCTACCTTTACGGAATGTCATCTTCAGGGACATTATGAGTTAGCTTTCTCTGTCACTGCCATTCTTCTCTGGAATAGTATCCCCCTGGAGATCAGATTGACCCCCATGCTTTTAATATTTCATAAGGCCATTAGGACCTAGCTGATTTAGCAAACCTTTGGGGTCTGAAAGGTGGGATGATTCCTCATATAGGGGAATGTTTGTTGTTTATGGGTTTCCCATTGTATCTTTTTAACCAGATTACCAAAGAAGGGTATGTGAGCCACTTAGAGTCACTTGTTAATTGGAGTGGCATATAAATCTAGATGGATGGATGGATAGATCAATCTTGAACTGAGGGGGGAATGGTCAAACAAAAGGAAATTAAGACTGAAGATGGGAATAAATAAACCATTCTCACAAGCAAGGGAAGGAAGCAATAGCATCAAGGAAGGATCTGTACTGAGGCCTGTTTTATTTATAATATGCTCTTAAATTATGGGAAGCTGGGGTAGGTGATCTAGTTGGTGGATAACACCAGATTATTCAGGATGTAAAGAATGCAAAGAAGATTGCAAAGAGCTCCAAAGGGATATCTCCAACTGATTAACTGCAACATAAACAACTGTAAACCTATGAATACAAAGCCGAAGAGTTCTAAATCAAAAGAATACTTATCAGGGTAGGACAGTTGGGGAACTAAAAAATCAGGAAGTTTGTATCATTATTTGTTGAACAAACAATAATATACACAATTCCAAGTTTCAGTGAGTGGGTTCACACATCATTTGAAGCCAGAACCAGATTATGGATTAGTAGAGTAGGTATTTGGGTTTAGACTATAATTAAGGAGAACTGGGTTCAAATTTACACTCAGCCTTGGAGGTTCACTGGGTGACTTTGGGCCAAATATTATTTCCCAGTGATATAATTTTTTAAAGGAAGAAATTGGAGATTCCCATCTTAAAAAAAGGCAAGATATAAATCTAGTGAACTATAGTGGCAAACATAGTGGGAGAGATATGAGTAGTGCCAGGAAAGCAACACAATCCTCAGAAGCAATGGATGTGAACCTGAGACTAAGTCTAGATACCGGGGTACTCTAAACCAGAGATCTTAAATCAAAGATTCTAAAGATTATCTTTACAACTTCTTATTCCTTGTCATTCCTACAGACTTTGATTTGTGTTTCCTGATTTACATTATCTGCTTAACAGCTTCCTCCTTGTGGTACTTGCTCTGGATCATTACCAATTCTGCTTTCTCCAGTCTCCACTGCTGACTCATTCTAACCAGGACTGGACAAAACAGTATGACAGGAAGGAGAATAATAGGGATTAGCTGAACAGCAGATTGTGCAGATGGCCCTCAACCTGAGCAATACAGTGGGCAATGGACAATTTTCTCCTCCTTTCTATGTTATTTAAGATCTTTTCCCCTTACTGAAATTAACTTCTCTGGGAATAGATGTTTCAAGATTTGTTGTCTTTGTCCAACAGGGAAGGGCCCATTTGCTTGAGGTTTATTACTCTCACTGATTTTAACTGTTTCCAGAAAAAAAACTGCATTCACATATATTCAGATATCTTGCTTCTTATTCTTCTAAGTACACAAAATCCTTGATAGTGGTGATTACCACTAAAAATTAATACACAGTTTTCCCAGCGAGAAGGGAAGAAAAACTTTCTGACATAAAAGAGAGTAAGAGTTGAGAGTGACTAGGACTGTTGATTTGCAAGACAGTAGATGGGAGTTGTTTAAGAAAAAAAGGAAAAGACATTCTGCTCTGGGGGTGGGGGGAAGAAGAATTTTGACTAAGGATTACATAGCTGTGTTAAATTGTAATCTTGGTTATGCTTGTTCGAGGCCACTTTCATAGTTTTACTTTTGTGTCCTATTAAAATCTTACTCTATATATGTTGCCAAAAGGCTCACTGAGGGTTAATTCCTTTAAGAATCTCCCTGTAGAAGAAGAATATTCTCTTATCTCAGAATAAGTAGTAGCTGTGTCTGTAAAAAGAAAAAGACTGCTGCCCTAAACTAGCCCTAACCCTAACCCAAACTCAAATTTGTTTTATATACTTTTAGTTACCACCTAGCTAGGAAAAGGGCCAAGGTAATAGGAAACCAAGACAAAGGAGCTGTGATCCAGAGACTGAAGGATTGATTCCATTTCACCCTCCACTCTCTATTTAATCTGTGGCTCCACTTCATTATCCTACTTATTTATTATTTTATTTTTATTTACTCAGATTTCTATGCCATACCAGTCTGAAGACTCTGAACCATTTACAATCTGCTAACAGTAATGGTATTTAAAATCATATATCACAAAGAACAACAAACCCCATAACTTGCTTTTCCCACACAGCACACACATCTCATGTAATTCAACATTCCATCTCTTCCCCAAATGCCCTCTGGAGAGCGGATGGACAATGGTGATTATGTTTTATATTAAAGATGCTAAATTCGGTTTTCAATATTTATTAAGGTAGGGAGACATCTCATAGTGGAAGAGCATATTTCCAAAAGAAATTTTAAAAATCTGTATTGGTACAAGGAGTTGGTAAAAAACCTAATATACATGAGTCACATGACCTTTACCTCTTAGATCCTGTTGTGTGCGAGCACCAGCCATACTCTGACGAGGCATCCGGAGAGATGTTCGTAGAGGAGCATGCCTCTGCTCATCTAAGTAAGCTAGATCTTCCAAGTGTGCTGAGCTGGTGGCTGTCCATAAGAAAATAATCAGATACATTCATAAATACATTGTAGTAAATAAATTAAGACTCCTTTGAATATGATACTGAATATCACCTTTATTCTGAATATAGTTCCAATTATACAACTCTTATTTATAAAATTCTGTAAATTATAGGCTCACTTTATTTTGCTTAAAACATTTATATTCATTCATTTCAATCCCTTAACTTCAGTAGAGCTTAAATGGTTCTCCCATATAGTAGATATTATGTTTCTCGATTTTTTTTTCCTAAACAGAAAGACAAACATTAAAAACCACAGAATTAAAACCTAGTGAAACAGCAACTGAAAAAAAGAAAAAGAAAAAAGGAAGCTAATTATATATGTGATCTTAAATATAAATCAAACATTTTAAACATTCAGTTTTAATACTTTTCTCTAGAACAACAAAACAATCTATTAGAGAAAACATTAACATAGATAATAAATAGGAGCTAAATTTGAGTACATTTTGCTCCACTATTAAGTTTTTCAAAGCTCACATTTTCCTAGTGCTTTTAAAGACTTCCAAGAGAACATCTGATGCTTAGTATAAAAGTTTACAGTAGCACTGATTATATTCCCTTACTATTAAATGAAGTAAGTATAAACAATTGTTCATACATTACTAATTATATTAATGAATGAGACCTAGATATACTATATAAAGAAGGAAAGACTGAGCATGCCTCACTTGAAACCAAACTGGTACTTATGATCCTTTCTTTTCTAAATTACATTTAGAAATAACAGGATTTCCATCTATATTTAAGGTTCTAATTCTATAAACTCACCCAATGTTCCCATGTTCAAGGAATGGGAGAAAAGTAAAAAGGTCAGGAGCCAAAAATCATTTCAAAATTTTCTAAACCTCTAAAGTAACTTTTTAATGTTGTTTTGTAATTACTTAATGTCAGTGGCATTGAAAGAGAGTATGTTTGGGCCAGTCGCTGTCTCTCAGACCAGTCAACCTCCCAAAACTTATAGAATGAAAGGAGGGAAGACCCTCTGTAAGCCATCATGATTTATTAAAAGTAAATCAGAACAGAAATGCAATATTAACATAAATAATAAATATTTGGTCTAAATAAGAACAAAAGCATGAAGATACTTGAAAACAACCAAGAATTCAAAGACACTCTTCTGGAACAGTGCAAAAAGGACTGAAGTGATCTCCCCAATCCTATAATAATGCATCTGCAATCCAGAATTATGCATCTATAGTCAGTGTAGCAGCAGTCAGAGGCCTCTGGACCTGCTGTGTAGAATGGGAGGCCTCAAGACCAGTTAGTTTTCAGCATCCACCACTTAAGAATTCTTTCACACTGTGCGGAACATGAACCTGCTTTTGAGTTAAGGTTTACTGGCAGTAATCTGTACCAGTCAGCCGCAGACCATTTGTGAACAGTTCCAGTTTGTAAAAGGTAGCAAGCCAACAGACTGCTCTGGTTGGTTCAGTTTGTTACTTGGATAGAAATATAGTGTGGTAAAATTGCATGTATGAGCAAACTCAACTTCAGCATAACCTATCAGGCACAGCCCTTTTTTTCCACTGTGGCAGGCTGGTAGTTGGTGAGCGGTGGCAAAATAAGGAAGAGAGGTTTCCTCATCGCAAGTCAGTAAAAAAAACAAAGGCAGCATTGGAGAACAGGAAACCAGGCTACGCTGAAGTGGTGATGTGAAGCAATGTTTCTCAGGCAATAACTTGTTTGGAACTCTTCCTTAACTTGGCTTTCAAGTAAGGATCTGTGTGTGGATCCAGAGATAAAGTGAGCATGTCTACTGATGCTGGTTGAATCTAGAGAAACAAAACTGTGCAATACATGGCTGTCCAACCAAGCTCTGAGAATTTTCCTATCTCTCTAATACACCATGCAAATATTTTTTATTACAAAGTGAATTCCAGGCTGTAGAATAACTATCAGGGAAATAATAATTGGTTTGAATTTTTTCACAAGATTACTATGTTTAAGGTCCAAAGCAAGTAATTACAAGTGTCTGCCATATCACTAACATAAACTTTACTGGTTTGTACAGGTGCCACCTGAAGCTTCCATGGAATGTGAGGTTAATTCAGGACTGCTAAATGTTGCATTATCCAAGTAGTCCTGATACTACCAGCCATGGAGCTTTTGCTTTGCATAATGCTTCAGTACAAACCAGAAATCTAGAATCCAGCAATCAAAATGCATTGTTATTCTACAAATTGTATTTTAAATACTTGAATCACTTGTCCAACAATTTTACAAAGAAAATTAATTATAACCCACTGGATGAGATTCTTACCTGCTACAGAATTGGGGCGTGGCATAAGGTAAAGTGGAATGGATTGTACTGATTGGGATAAAACAGTCTCTAGATTCCTGTCAGGGATCTTATTCAAACTGTATGTAGAAGCTGTCATGTTTTCATCCACTCTATATAAACAGGAGTCTATACTGGATTTTTGAGACTGCCAAGGTTTCAGGTTTCCTCCAGATCCTAATTCCTTACTGCTTTCCCCTCCATACTTAGCACGATCCATATTTTCAGAATAACTTGTCAGTGTTGCTGCAACAAACAATAAAAGACAATGAATAACAGAAAAAAAAACAATTTCTGTGACTTTACAGATGATAGATTAACATTGTCAAGATTTAATACTATGGATTTTTCTTTTTTTAAGAAGCTCTATGACAATGTGAATGTATCCATTGCTCCTTCTGGTCTCTGTTCCATAGTGATTTCCATATTAACCTGGGTATCTGGTGGGTGAAAAGGCCAATTGAGAAGAAAGGTAGGAGGTACAGTAACTAACTGTATATCCTATATCCTTTCTCAAATACCCACAACATTCAGGTACAAGTTATACAGGTGAAACTCAAAAAATTAGAATATCGTGCAAATGTTCATTTATGTCAGTATGGCAACTCAAAAGGTGAAACCAATATATGAGATAGACGCATTACATGCAAAGCGAGATATGTCAAGCCTTACTTTGGTATAATTGTGGTGATTATGGCATACAGCTTATGAAAACCCCAAATTCACAATCTCAGAAAATTAGAATAGTGTGAAAAGGTTCAATATTCTAGGCTCAAAGTGTCCCCCTCTAATCAGCTAATGAATCCATGACACCTGCAAAGGGTTCCTGAGCCTTTAAATGGTCTCTCAGGCTGGTTCAGTAGGAATCACAAGCATGGGAAAGACTGCTGACCTGACAGTTGTGCAGAAAACCATCACTGACACCCTCCATAAGCAGGGAAAGCCCCAAAAGGTAATTGCAAAAGAAGCTGGATGTTCCCAAAGTGCTGTATCAAAGCACATCAATAGAAGGTTATGTGGAAGGGAAAAGTGTAGTAGAAAAAGGTGCACAAGCAGCAGGGATGACCGCAGCCTGGAGAGGATTGTCAGGAAAAGGCCATTCAAAAGTGTTGGGGACTTTCACAAGGAGTGGACTGAGGCTGGAGTTAGTGCATCAAGAGCCACCACACACAGACGGATCCTGGACATGGGCTTCAAATGTCGTATTCCTCTTGTCAAGCCACTTCTGAACAACAAACAACGTCAGAAGCGTCTTACCTGGGCTACAGAAAAAAAGAACTGGTCTGTTGCCCAGTGGTCCAAAGTCCTCTTTTCTGATGAGAGCAACTTTTGCATCTCATTTGGGAACCAAGGACCCAGAGTCTGGAGGAAGAATGGAGAGGCACACAGTGCACGATGCTTGAAGTCCAGTGTGAAGTTTCCACAGTCTGTGTTGATTTGGGGAGCCATGTCATCTGCCGGTGTTGGTCCACTGTGCTTCATTAAGTCCAGGGTCAACGCAGCCGTCTACCAGGAGATTTTGGAGCACTTCATGCTTCCTTCCGCAGACGAGCTTTATGGGGATGCTCACTTCATTTTCCAGCAGGACTTGGCACCTGCCCACACTGCCAAAAGTACCAAAACCTGGTTCAATGACCATGGGATCACTGTGCTTGATTGGCCAGCAAACTCGCCTGACCTGACCCCCATAGAGAATCTATGGGGCATTGCCAAGAGAAAGATGAGGGACATGAGACCGAACAATGCAGCAGAGCTGAAGGCCGCTATTGAAGCATCCTGGTCTTTCATAACACCTCAGCAGTGCCACAGGCTGATAGCATCCATGCCACGCTGCATTGCGGCAGTCATTGCTGCAAAAGGGGCCCAAACCAAGTACTGAGTACATATGCATGCTTATACTTTGCAGAGGTCCGATATTGTTCTATTTCCAATCCTTGTGTTATTGATGTCATGTAATATTCTAATTTTCTGAGATTGTGAATTTGGGGTTTTCATAAGCTGTACACCATAATCATCACAATTATACCAAAGTAAGGCTTGACATATCTCGCTTTGCATGTAATGTGTCTATCTCATATATTGGTTTCACCTTTTGAGTTGCCATACTGACATAAATGAACATTTGCACAATATTCTAATTTTTCGAGTTTCACCTGTATGTTCAGTCTCATGGTAAAAACATGCCAACCCTAATGGTGATTTGCATTATCAAAACATGAATAATAAATTCAACAATTATATAATACGATAGATAGTTATTCTACCAAGTAAAATCAAACATTAATATTATGGAAGAGTTGAAACTGCATATTTATATTGCAGTTGACAAATATAACATCACCATGGTCCATAAACAAATATGAAAGCCAGAAAAGCCATAACTGTAGTATTTGCAACATCCTAATGCAACAAACAATATAAGAGAAATCCTAAGTCTCTTGGTTCCTTGTTAAAACTGATGTCAAAATGCAGAAGGTAGAGACTACTTCCATTCCCATCCTATATCTATGTCACATTACCCTTTCCTGATGCTTTCCCCCACTTCCTTGCCTCATGTAGTTGAAGGAATCCTAACAGTTAATTACATAGTAGTAACTGGGATCTTTTAGACATTCAAATGTACAGGTATGGTGGTCCCTGTAAGTACTTCCTTACAGGTAAACAAATATAACAATCTTTATAATTTTATTATCCAATTCTTTGTATTTTTAATAAATTAACTACATAATAAAATACCCAGCCTATTCTTGATCATTTTGCTCTTATTTCCACAAGTAGGCCATTTGATAAAAAACACACTTCCTATAACATATATACATCAGCTCTTAGTTAATGTAGTTCTTTAAAATAAAACCAGTATTTACACTTTTAATTATTAAAGATTACAATTCTCTCATACTTAGATCATAGTTCTCTCATACTACAAATCAAATTAATTCTCAAGGAGCTCCTAGCTGGAACTCAAAAAGTAAACTGCTTTTTAGTTAATTAATAGAATTTTGAATGAAGAATATTTGTTTTATATTCTTCCTCTCTAGTACTTTAATACTCTATTTAGAAGCTTTTCATGAATGCTGTGATTTGCCATTGCTTTATGTCAAGGAAAGGTCAACCATGTTTGCTTCTGCAGGTAGAATCAGAAGCCTGATATGTAGAAAAGACTTCAGAGGTATACTGAGTAATAGGAGGTTGTGGATAAAAGGAAAAAAAAAAGGAAATTTGTGTGGTTTGGGGGAAGAAAAACTGCATGGATGTAGCATGGGACCATGTCATGCTTTCAATTACACTTGGGAAGACATTTCAATCTGACTCATAATTGGGATAGGATTAACAAATTAATATGTTGAAATCCAAGGAAAATATTTATATTCACAAGCCATTTATGATCTGACACAGGCTTGAACCACCCTCTATTTTATATTCTTCACGACTTCTATATAAGATATTCCTCATCTTAACTTGCAAAAACAAAATTCACCTTTTTCTACCAAGCTTCATCTCGAAAGAAAGATTTTTCAAGGTGAGCTAGGACAGAGCTCTTTAACTTTTCCAAATCTTACACTTCAAGTTGAAATACATACCTTCCCTCAAGTTTAACTTGAGCTTTTCCAATGTTTTTTTCTCACTTTTAATATAATAGATATTCAGAAAATATATTTCCATCATATTAATAGGCAGGACTATGCAGAACTTCAGATTTGGGCTCCAAAAAGTGCTGTGGAATGGATTGGAGTGCAAATGTAGCAGCTAAATTCAGAAGCAATTCAACATTTTGGACTTTAAACTACTTCTGATTTAGAGGATTTACTTCTAGAAACCACCAAAATATCCCCTGGAACAAAATAGTCCAGAGGTGGTTCATCATCGAAATGAAAATGAACCACCCCGGCTATGCCTTTTCCTGAGATTTTGCTGCTATCCTTCTGTTTAAGGTAGCGTGACAGGAACTGTATTCACACTCTCAAACATTCTGCAGCACCTTTTAGAGACTGAATAACTCTCTTCAGTCAAACAGCACCTTATTTCCTTGTAACTGAGATTACATTATATGTAGCTTTCAATCATTTTCCTCAATAAATTTGAGGACAGAACATCCCTTTTATTTGTCCAAAACAAATCAACAGATCAACAATAAGAACATGTATAACTGAAACATCCATTTCTTTTCTTTTGGGGTTATATACCTATGAATATTCCTATGGATAGAACTTAAAAAAAACAACCCAGCAACAAATGATTTCAGTTCCCAGAAGTAGTACCTCAATAAAAGTTGGCCTTTATGCATGATGAGGAGGGGAAAAGGGTAGTAGTTTGCTGATCTCCAAAGACGACTCCTCCACATGCCCTACAATGTCTGCATGGGAGGTCTTCTCCCAGCACGAGATGAAAAACAATACTCTCCTCCTGAAATGTCTTAGCAGAACTTCACTATAAGATGGTGGCTCCATTGTGACTATATGTTCTTGGCAAATAACAAGTTATGTGGATGAGCTCTCTTTTAGTCTCTGAGCAGCCACTGAATGAGGCTCACCCTGGATTAAACATAATGAGGTTTCATATGGTTTCTGCACCATCTGAACTGCCGTGAGATTCATCCACCCTCCCTGACTTAGCTTCCCACCCTTCCTCAATCCCACTGCCATGGTCACCTATCATCATGTGTGAACCATGATGATACTGACCTAGCAGAGCCAAACACGATATGCTGACTCTGAGGTCATATGTACTTACAGCACACAATATACAGCAAAGAATAATGCTTTGGTCAGCACAGACCACACAGTCCAGCCAGAAGGAAAAAACAAGTTAATCCCCTTTTCATCATGCCATTGACTGGTTGCCTGGAAAGTAAGCTACTGCTAGCTGTTGCAAAAATTCCTGTGAGGAAACTGGACTTCACCTGGCTGAGTTAATGTATGTAGTCTTCAAAAGAAAAGCAGGCGAAAACCTGTAGATAACATCAAAGGTGCTGTTTGTACATGCAAAGGTATTATTGTGTTTTAGTTTAGATACAAGGGTTGGTCAAGACAGTGATAATAGTGAATATAAACAGTGACAGGACCACTACCACTTAATGTTACTGACTCCATGTTCTCCCTGTCCCCTGCACCACAAGATTGGGCTATAACAATGTTGGCCCTTTTAAAATTTCTGGGTGCCTTTGAAAGTGTGTTTGCAGAGGTTCATTCAACATTTTACTTTGTGCATTCTCTCACATCACTGGTTCCTTCATCTCAATTATGGGTGGAAACAGTTCC
Source organism: Liasis olivaceus (assembly GCA_030867105.1). Classification (NCBI taxonomy): domain Eukaryota; kingdom Metazoa; phylum Chordata; class Lepidosauria; order Squamata; family Pythonidae; genus Liasis; species Liasis olivaceus. Next base: position 68,683,696 of record CM061351.1, read on the forward strand.
TGTTTTGAACTTCATTTGATCCGTCTCTTGTCTGGTGCAAGTCTCAGGAAACTGGAATTCCTCCATCTATATCTGAATGGCCTCCTGATCTGAATATCCTACTATCAGCAATGTAATTTGGATATGGAAAAGGCTCTGGCAACTCTTGCCATTACAAAATGTTGATCAATGACAAGAACATCCTTTATCCACCTTAGGAACTGTTTCATTTGTGACTAATTCTTAACACAAGAACAGATTGCTTCTTTCTCCAAAGCATCAAGTCTTAGTGGCATAATTCATTTACAGAAAATCCAAATCTCAGCTTCAGTCCTTAATCAAATTTCTGGATAAGATGGCATCCCCCCAGATTTTGTTCAAAGAGCAAGATTCCAGACAAGTCCCCTTCAGATTTTTCTACTATACCTTTAGGAGACAATTGTAAACAACTAGACCCAGTAATCTCCTTCCATGGTTCCTATCTCCCTGCAGTATTAGTCCAAGTCCTTCATACTTATTAGAAGTTAACATCCAGAAATTGGAATAGATTGCTATGAAAACAAATGCTTCCTTCTCTGTATGGGGAAGCTCTGCCAGATGTTAGCCATCCAGGGTGCACAGTCATCTGCAGAATCTCTACTGAATATTGATATTATGAAACTCAGAAATATATAACCAGTGTACTGCTATTTTTCTTTCTGAGGAACTTTCATGATGTTATAAGGATTGTTGTTGTTTAGTCGTTAAGTCGTGTCCGACTCTTCGTGACCCCATGAACCATATTGCGCCAGGCCTTCCTATCTTTCACTGCCTCCCTGAGTTTGCTCAATTTCATGCTCATTGCTTCAGTGATGCTATCCAGCCGTCTAATCCTCTGCCGTCCTCTTCTCCTTTGGCCTTCCATCTTTCCCAGCATCAGGGTCTTTTCCAAAGAGTCCTCTCTTCGCATTAGGTGACCAAAGTATCTGAGCTTGAGCTTCATTATCAATCCTTCCAATGAGCAATCAGAGTTGATTTCCTTTAAGACTGACTGGTTTGACCTCCTAGCAGTCCAGGGGACTCTTAAGAGCCTTCTCCAGCACCACAGTTCAAAGGCATCAATTCTTCGGTGTTCACCCTTCTTTATGGTCCAGCTCTCACAGCCATACATTACTACTGGAAAAACCATAGCTTTGACTATGCGGATCTTTGTCGGCAAGGTGACGTCTCTGCTTTTTAATATGCTATCTAGGTTTGCCATAGCTTTCCTCCCAAGGAGCAAGCGTCTTTTAATTTCATGGCTGCAGTCTCTGTCTGCGGTGATCTTGGAGCCCAAATAAATGAAGTCTGTTACTGCTTCCATTTCTACCCCTTCTATTTGCCAGGGATTGATGGGTCCAGATGCCATGATCTTAGTTTTTTTAATGTTGAGTTTCAAGCCAGCTTTCGCACTCTCCTCTTTCACCCTCATCAAGAGGCTCTTTAGTTCTTCTTCACTTTCTGCCATTAGGGTGGTATCGTCTGCATATCTGAGGTTATTGATGTTTCTCCCTGCAATCTTAATTCCGGCTTGTGATTCTTCCAGCCTGGCATTTCTCATGATGTACTCTGCATATAGGTTAAATAAGCAGGGTGACAGTATACAGCCTTGTCATACTCCTTTCCCTATTTTGAACCAATCGGTTGTTCCATGACCGGTTCTAACTGTTGCTTCTTGGCCCGCATACAGATTTCTCAGGAGACAGGTAAGGTGGTCTGGTATCCCCATCTCTTTAAGAATTTGCCACAGTTTGTTGTGATCCACACAATCAAAGGCTTTTGCATAGTCAATGAAGCAGAAGTAGATGCTTTTCTGGAACTCTCGTGCTTTCTCCATGATCCAGCGAATGTTGGCAATTTGATCTCTAGTTCCTCTGCCTCTTTGAAACCCAGCTTGTACATCCGGTAGTTCTCGGTTCACGTACTGCTGAAGCCTAGCTTGTAGGATTTTGAGCATAACCTTGCTAGCATGTGAAATGAGTGCAATTGTGCGATAGTTTGAGCATTCTTTGGCATTGCCCTTCTTTGGAATTGGAACGTAAACTGACCTTTTCCAATCCCGTGGCCACTGTTGCGTTTTCCAAACTTGCTGGCATATTGAGTGCAGCACTTTAACAGCATCGTCTTTTAGTATTTTAAATAACTCAGCTGGAATACTGTCATCTCCACTAGCTTTGTTGTTAGCAATGCTTCCTAAGGCCCACTTGACTTCACTCTCTAGGATGTCTGGCTCAGGGTCAGTGACCACACCAGCATGGACATCAGGGACATTAAGATCTTTCTTGTATAGTTCTTGTGTATTCTTGCCACCTCTTCTTAATCTCTTCTGCTTCTGTTAGGTCCCTGCCTTTTTTGTCCTTTATCATGCCCATCTTTGCCCTAAACGTTCCTTTGATATCTCCAATTTTCTTGAAGAGATCTCTAGTCTTCCCCATTCTATTGTTTTGTTCAATTTCTTTGCATTGTTCATTTAAGAAGGCCTTCTTATCTCTCCTTGCTATTCTCTGGAAATCTGCATTCAGTTGCTTATATCTTTCCCTTTCACCCTTGCTTTTCGCATTCCTTCTTTCCACAGCTATTTGTAAAGCCTCATCAGACAGCCATTTTGCTTTCTTGCATTTCTTTTTCTTTGGGATGGTTTTAGTTGCTGCCTCTTGTACAATGTTACAGACCTCCGTCCATAGTTCTTCAGGCACTCTGTCTACCAAATCTAATCCTCTAAATCTATTCATCACCTTCACTGTGTACTCACATGGAATATGATCTAAGTCATACCTGAGTGGTCTAGTGATTTTCCCTACATTCTTCAATTTAAGCCTAAATTTTGCAGTAAGAAGCTCATGATCTGAGCCACAGTCAGCTCCTGGTCTTGTTTTTGCCGTCTGTATAGAGCTTCTCCATCTTTGGCTGCAAAGTATGTAATCAATCTGGTTTCGGTATTGACCATCTGGTGATGTCCATGTGTAGAGTCGTCTCTTGTGTTGTTGGAAAAGGGTGTTTGCTATGACTAGCTTGTTCTCTTGACAGAACTCTATTAGCCTTTGCCCTGCTTCATTTTGTACTCCAAGGCCAAACTTGCCTGTTATTCCGATTACTCCTTGACTTCCTACTTTAGCATTCCAATCCCCTATGATGAAAAGGACATCTTTTTTTGGTGCTAGTTCTAGAAGGTCTTGTAGGTCTTCATAGAACCGGTCAACTTCAGCTTCTTCGGCATCAGTGGTTGGGGCATAGACTTGGATTACCGTGATGTTGAATGGTTTTCCTTGGATACGCACTGAGATCATTCTGTCGTTTTTGAGGTTGTACCCCATTACTGCCTTTCCCACTCTCTTACTGACTATGAGTGCAACTCCATTTCTTCTAAGGGTTTCTTGCCCACAGTAGTAGATATAGTGGTCGCCTGAATTAAATTCACCCATTCCCGTCCATTTCAATTCGCTGATTCCCAAGATGTCGACGTTCAATCTTGTCATCTCATGTTTGACCACATCCAGCTTGCCTTGGTTCATGGATCTTACATTCCACGTACCTATACAATATTGTTCTTTACAGCATCGGACCTTCTTTTCGCTTCCAGATACATCCACAGCTGAACGTCCTTTCGGCTTTGGCCCAGCCGCTTCACTCTTTCTGGAGCTACTTGGAATTGCCCTCCGCTCTTCCCCAGTAGCATATTGGACACCTTCCGACCTGAGGGGCTCATCTTCCGGCGTCATATCTTTTAGCCTTTTAACATTGTCCATGGGGTTTTCTTGGCAAGGATACTGGAGTGGGTTGCCATTTCCTTCTCCAGTGGACCACATTTTGTCATAACTCTCTGTCATGACCTGTCTGTCTTGGGTGGCCCTGCACGGTATAGCTCATGGCTTCACTGAGTTACACAAGCCCCTTCGCCACGACAAGGCAGTGATCCATGAAGGGGTTATAAGGATACATAACATGAAATAAGAATTATGTCAAAAAATAGGGAAGGATCAATTTGAGATAGTTTTCTTCTCCTGGGCATAGAATCATCTCGATTGTCAAGCATCTGCAAGAATTCTGAATATCCAGCCAAACTGCTGAAACATTAGTAAGTGTATCCAAGATAATAGTCTCTCTACTCTGAGGTATTCACATGATTATCAAACAGCTAAGGGCTACAAAACCCACTTAGGTCAACACCCTTTTCCCCTGCTCCCCTAAACAGCACAAAGAATTTGCAGACTCTCTGCTAATTAAATAGTCGAGAGAGCTCCTGTATGCCTCCTCCCACTTGAGCTAATTTCTCTGAAAGATCAAAAACCCCAGAGCGGAAGTTATTTTAACAGTACCCAACTGGCTCAGAAGGCCTTGGTTTTCAGACTTGGTGAATCTATCTATATCCCAACCAATTCCTGTTCTCCATTCATCACAAGAACCTAAACTTTGTAAAATTAACCACTTGGAAACTGAGCAGAGTTCCTCTCTAACTTAGGCTATGCAGAAAAGACAGCATTCAAGCTAAGGATGCCTCTTGGAGGGTATCCAGCAACAATACATATGAGCGCATTAGGAAAACATACTGTACTGACGCCAGTACTAATCAAGTTTTATCTGTGCTGGCCATTTCATTATTTATCTTACATTATCTTTAAACTTATTTTATTCCTATCTCTTATATTATGTAAGACTAGTCAGTGACCAAAATAAAGTACTTTGACTGACTGACACTGGTATTTTCAAAACAATCCAGACATATACCCAACTTTCTGGATTTTTTCTAGGATATTTCTGCATCCCTTAAACCTAACAATTTGAAGATTTCTGATGATACAGCCTAAACTGTATGTTCAGAAACCTGCACAAGCCATCCTTTGAACTAAGGATGGATTCTCTAAAAGGTATGACTATCAACATCATCCTTCTAGCTATTTTGGAATTAGGAACTCTATCAGCATAAAAAGAATTATATGTTTTATCAAGATAAGGCAATGTTCAGAGCTCAAGTATACTTATTCCACTTTTCCCAGTTCCCTTCAGAATACCATAATAACATAAACCCCCAATACTGTACAGCCAAATTTTAAAATACATTTCTGCATATCCAAGACTCACCTATGATGCCACTATCCCTGCTTTCAAGAGTAGATGTGGGACTTGTGACAGCTCCATAACTGCAGTCCTTTGCTATAACATCCTTAGCGCTAGTTTGAGGGAGGGTGGAGCAAGGGCTACTGGCAGGTGGTGAAGCAGTACTGCTGGTCAGTGTGGAACAGGGACTTATTCGCTGGGACACTGCTGAAGTCTGGAAAATTGGAAGCAGGTACACAATCACAGTGTATCAGTAAAGCTTACAGGCTTTCACTATAACACAGTGAAGAATTCACCTGATATAATCACATTAGACTATTGGAAAGCTGATACACAGGTTTACTCTTCCGTTCCCTTACAAATTGTATTATGCATTCTGCTCTTTAGATATAGAACATGTGAAAAATGCATTATTTCAGCAATAATGAAAAGCAAACTTAGCACAAGATGAAACCAGTAGTATTAATATATCTTCTCCTGCCCAATACCTTTTAAAATCCTGTATTTTACTGAGTTCCAATAAACCTTGACTGCTGGCCTCATATATTTTATTATATACAACTAAATAAAAACAATTTTATTCTTTGGGAAAGGTGGATATTTTTAATTACTTCTAATTTGCAACAAAACAAATATAGATAATTATTTTGGAACAGCACATTTCAAACAATAATTTATTTATCTATCTATCAATATTTATAAGCTGTCTCCACTCCTTATAGACTCTGGCCATTGTACAATAATTCAAAAAACAGTTCAGTTTAAAGAAACAAAATAATAACACTCACAATGATGTTCACCCAAATGAGCCAAAAGTTCACTGGAACAATATCGTTTTTACCTGCTTCTTGAAAACAAAGAGGGTTGGAACCGCTCATACTTCTGACTGGCAGGGCATACCTGCTGATGGCATGGATCTTGTTCGTCCTATTGAGCTGGCTCTTCACAATCTGTCTTATCCTTTGGTGTTACTTGGATTTTGCTGTCTTCCTTGCCTCCTCATCATGGTTCCCATGTGATTGTGGGATTCCAAGGTACTTGTAGCTGGCCTGTATGTCTGCCATGTGGCCTGCTGGTAGTTCCACCCCACCAGTCTTAACTACCTTCCCTCTCTTTACTACCATCCAGCCACACTTCTCTATTCAAATGACATCCCAATGTCCTCACTGTAGATCAGTGTCAGGTGGATCAGCGAGTCAATGTCTCGTTCACTCTTAGCACACACCTTGATGTCATTCATGTACAGGAGGTGGTTGATGGTTGTTCCACTCTTGAAATTGTATCCGTATCCAGTCTTTGTGATTATCTGGTTGAGAGGGTTCAAACCTATGCATAACAGCAGCAGGGACAGTGCATCACCTTGGTATATGCCGCACTTGATGGCTACTTGTGTGAGCCGTCTTGAGTTGACTTCCAGTGTTGTCTCCCACAGTCCCATTGAGTTCTTGAGGAAGGTCCTTAGTGTCCTGTCGACTTTGTATAGTGCCAAGGATTCACAGGTCCATGTGCGTGGCATTGAGTCGTAGACTTTCGTGTAGTCAATCCAGGCTGTGCTCAGACTGGTCTGTCTAGACCTTGAGTCTCAGGCAACTGCTCTATCTATGAGCAACTGGTATTTTGAGCCTCTCGTGTTGTTCCTAATGCCCTTCTGAGCTGTGCTCTTGTACTGGCCCATATGGTCCTGTAGTCTGGTGGCTATGATGACTGATAGGCCTTTCCATGTTGTGGGGAGGCAGGTTATTGGCCACTAGTTGGATGGTGCTGTTCCCTTGTGGGGGTCTTTCATGATCAGCACTGTCCTTCCTTGTGTTAGCCAGCCTGGGTAGGAGCCTGCTGCTTGCAGCTGGTTCATCTGCACTGCTAGGTGTTCATGCACTGCTGTTAGTTTCTTTAGCCAGTGGTTGTGGATCATGTCCAGGCCAGGTGCTGTCCAGCTTTTCATGTTTTTGACCCGCTGTTGGACATCTACTACTGTGATGGTGACTGGTTCCTGTTCTGAGAGATTGCTATGGTCTGCTTTCAGGTCCTGCAGCCACTTTGCCCTGGTGTTATGTGTCTTCTCTTTCTCCCATATGTTCTTCCAGTACCAACAGTTTCTGCTATTGGTGACTCTGCTGTTACTGTGTTGTTTCACTGCAGTTGGGAGTACACCTTGGACGGTTCTTTGGAGAACAGGGTATTTACCTTCTTGGCCTCTGCTTCTCTAATTTATCTCCTTAGCCTGGCAGCCAGTGCTGTGAGCCTTTGTTTAGCAGTCTCTAGGGCTTCAGATGGAGTCAGGCCCTTGTATTTTTTCAGTAGCCAAGTCTTATCCTTAATCTTCACACCCTTCTGTAGTTCCATCAGGTGACTAACTTCTTTCCGAGTTGCTTTGATCTTAGCCTCCAACCTCATTTTCCAGGGGTGGTTATGTACTGCTGTTCTTCTTGATCGTGTAGCCAAGCATCTCCAGGATTACAGCGGCTGTAGCATATACCAGTTCATTGGTTTGAGTTATGGTGGTAGTAGGGATTGTCATGAGGGATCTATTGGCATCTTCTAGCATACTATCTGATGGTACTTCTCCACTGAGCCTTGGTAATCAGTCTTGACTGTAGCTAGTTTATCCATGATCTTATGCCTCATATCAGCTGCTGTGCTCTGTAATGGAGGGGTGGCAGTGACATTCCAGCTTCAGGTGTTGGCTACACATCCAGTTGTTCTTCCCGGTATTCTTGAGTCCAGGATGTAATGTGTAGTTGGTCTATCTCAAATTGTGAGAGCTGCTTCCTCTTCACTATGTTGAAGTGTTGGGTAACTAGCTGTTTCTCAGTTAGTGTGGATGTAGGTCTTCTGTCCATCCATAGTTCCCTCATACATTTCATATATCCCCTCTCCTTAGATCTACTGTTGTAGTAGCATTCCATCAATTCCAGGTTCTCTTGTCTCATCCATGTATGGTTTGTTTCAGTAGCCCACTTATTGTCAGATTGTCCTGGCTCCCCAACATCTGACACGGACTTTGTTAATTCAGGCGACATCCGAGCTGGCACGACTCTCTTAGTTTGTGTCACTCTCAAATTCGAGGTAGACAGGTGAAGCTTTAGGGGGTCTTTGCCCAAAGACCCCTACTGGTAAGGTAGGTACCAGCTGGGATTCGAACCCAGGTCTCCCATGTCAAAGGGTGGTGCTCTAACCACTACACTATCCAGCCATGCATATGCATACACAACACACACAAAAGGCTAACATGATATTTTAAGAATTTAAAAAACAATAAAAATAAAAAACAAAAACAAAATGCAAAGTATAGTAGTAAAAAATAAAAACAGAACTCTCAGTGTATGAGAAGCTTCCAAAAGAAAAATAAGAATAAAAAACGACTAAAATCTAACACACCCTGCCTTCCAACAAACAAAATCCCATTAGGACTTCTGGTAGAGTGCACTATGAACTCCACCCTGAGTTAAGCTATACTGTAGCAAATTTTAAAAAATCAATACGATTACTGCTACTTCCTTTCCTTTTCTCCCACAAGTGAATTTCTCAGCTGTGGCTGGATTATAAAACATTTTCATACCAGGGGTAAACCAGGGGTAAACAAACAAACAAACAACCAAAAACTTTAGCCCTTTTTGTTTTGCTGCTTGGCAAGCTCCCTCCCCCCACCCTCCCCCCGCAAAAAGAAAGCTTTTACTTCTAAACTGTCTGTGGAGGAAGATCTGGAAAAATCATTATCTTCTCTGAATTTCATTCAAGTCTAAGTCCTAAGTTAAATGATGAAGATGGCAAAAAAATCTCATGACAATGGGACTATGCTTCTGAGCTAAGTCAGCAAAAAACTGCTGAATATGCAACTTCAAATTATTTTTTTCAAATTCCCTTAAAGTTGAAAGCAACTCTATTTGACTTCTTGTTGGCTTCTGTGAAGGAAAATTTGGGGGGAGAAATTGGCCCCCATGGAGGAAGGAGGTCATTTTCTTGTTGCTTTAGGATGTACTATATGTAAATGTATACACACAAATACACACACATATATATACATACACATAAACACACACACACATACATAAACATATACATACTTACACACACATACATACAGACCAACACACACACACACACACACACACACACAAACACACAGACAAAACATCATCCAGTGAAGTCTGGCATACTGAACTCTGATTTATGAAAGAAATTGGACAAAGAGCACACTATTCTCAGATCAAGGCAGTGCATATATTTGAGAATCTCCCCTTTTGATTAAAATTTCCAGAAAGCATGTTCTTTCTAAGAGACTCCTATGCAAAAATTGTCAATTATTCTGAAAACCTTGAAGACAAACCAACTTGGGGCTTCCCTCCTTGAAATCTAGAAAGGGGTAATTTGCTATCAGACTAATAGCATGAGATGAAGTAATTTAATGAATCTGCACTGGGTCCTGGCCACATCCTCCAGAGATAAGCAGAGAAACTTTTATAAAGGCTGGGTATGGAGAATTGGTCTACTGCATTACCTTATACAGTATCATTATGTCTTTCCAATGACCTGGCATTGTAAGAACCACATCAACTTGCTCAGCTTTTTCTGAAGAGAGCTGTTTCTTTGTCAATAGTTGCAGCATGTTCAAGTTAATCCAGAATAATATTTTAACCACAGTACTAAATGGTAGAGGGCTGCCCTTCCTTAGAAAAATAATTAGCAGGCAGAGGAACTTTTTTATGGCTAAAAGAATGGATAATCTAAGATGGCAAATTGCTTTAAGGCCATCATTTGATCATATAATTGATTTTACTGTTTTTCTGTTTAATCTGTATCCCATCTTAAACAAGAATTACTAAAAACAGTTTACATTAGTTTCTGTCTAATCTATATAGACAAAATTCTTTGTTAAACTAACATCTGACAAAATGACAAAACCTGAAAAGTTCTTCCTACTTGGATCTTATACAAGAAAGCCGATTTAGCTTCTAGTCAGAGTTATATATCCAGAAATATTTCTTACTTTGATTTAACTTGACTTGGTTTCCTCCATCTCTGCATATTTACAAGTTTAACAGAGGAAAGAATATATCTCAAGTTCTAGTTAATCACCAATATGTATAGATTTCAGACTATAAGATATGGTCTCTTGAGATCTGAATCACAGCATACAGTATTTTGTTTTCCAGAATCAGAATACAGTGAAATTGCTATCATTCTGCACAGTTTTAAACCCACCTGATTGTCTTCCTGTCCTTCCATGTTATACTGATTCCCTGCCTGTAGCTCAGTGACCTTTTCTCCCAGGAGGAAGCCCAGGCGAGTCATGAGTGTGTTTGCTGCCTCATCTACAGAGGGAGGAGGTCCCAGCTCCTGTTCAGTTTCACCTGCATAGAATGAGAAGAAGGATGTTAACTATAACCTAATGTATTTTTACAGATGATCTTGCACTTATAGCATTGAAAATATTCTGCAGGTTATTATAAGGGGCTAGAAATATGCTTTTTAAATGGAAAAGGTTGTTGGATTCTTAGAGTCTACACCAGGCCAGGCCAGCTTATAGAAGGGAAAGAGCCACACTGATAAATTAAAAAGAATTGTGGACCACAAAGGAATAACTGGTATGCTGATCAGTTGTTCAACGGCCAGCGGTGCAGCAGCAGCACTGGAGCTGATGGTGTCGGTGAGGCCTGGAGGCAGTGTAGGTGCTTGGCAGTGTGTCTTTCAGGGCGGTGGTGGTAACATTTGGCAGTGGTGGATTTACTGAGTTTTCAAAAAGTGCTGGCAGGCAGCAAAAGACTGCTTGGCGGGTGGCATGCAGCCTGCAGGCCGTATGTTACACAGGGCTGCCCTACACTATACACAAAACTTTATTAGGGTATAATTACAGAAAAGAATAGTGGATTTCTTGCTATTGCCTGCAGCCATGTAATTTTAAATTTGGGGAACATTTACATAAATCTTGAGACAAAAAGATTTATACATTCCTCCATTTATAACAGTTGCTTTTAGATAACATATATAAGATGTAAATATTTATTATTTACTATTTCTCTCCCCTATGTACCCAGGGCCACTTATAATCATTAAAAACAAAATTAACAAACATACAATTTACAGTCTTAACATAAGAACTGCATGCAAAGGGACAAATAGAAATTTAGATATATATCTTTGTCCAACTTATTCTGAAAGGTGATTCTGAACTAGATGGGCAAAACAACAGAATGGAGGCTCAAGAGGCAGTGTATATATTTATATTATATTGTTATCAGCAAAAGGAGCAAACTCAGCTCAGGCCTTTTGTTTCCCTTGAAGCAGTCTTTGTGATCTTAACAGAAATAACAGCCTCTCCTTTTTATCTTCCAGGAAGGCTTTGTTCAGTGCTGCATTAATTTCAGAAAATAAATAAATGCTCATAGAAAAGGCAAGCAGATTTTCTCCTGAAACACATTTAATCAGTAGCAGCAATGTGTTTGTTAACACTTATTTCTAGAAAAGATGGTACTGAGCAAGATGTACAACCCATGGTTGGCTTATGGAGTGGCCCTTTGACTTGTTTAATGTGCATGTGAAAATGACATCTGTGCCTAACAATTAGAAGAATGTTATCATTCCCTTCTAATGAAGGGAAAGGAACAAAAGTGAATGCAAAACCTACTGGAGGATTAATTTGTTAAGTGTATGTGGGAAGGTATTTGGCAAATTTCATATGAGAGGTGACAATCAGCAAAGTTTGGGAAGTGTGGTATGGCTTTATGTCGGGCAGAAACATTTTAAGAGGAGAGCCATGTCTATGGTAGCAAAAAAATCAGAGAGTCTAGTAGTAACTTTTCCAACTACCCAATTTTATTAAAAAGCATAAGCTTTTATCAGCTGTAACTCACTTTATCAGATACATGGAGTTGCTAGGCTGCTGTAGGATTTAAATTGGAATGAAGCAGTGACAGAGGAAGGGAGGGGAAGACAAGTTGGTTATGCAAATGCTGGTTACATGTGAGACAGATTACAAGTACCTTATTAATTAATAATTGTAATGTGTCAAAAACCCATTATGTTTTTTTAGAACAAGATACAATAGAGTGTCCTAGCAAGTTGAAATGTCCTGATATTATTTTGTTCTTGTTTTGAATCCTGATGTTAAATCAGTGTCCATTAATTCTTTTGGGGAAAGTTGAGACTTCTGGTGGGGATCAATGGCAGCTTAGGCATCTTCGAAATAGCAGAGATGGCATCGTTGCTGGATCAGTGGCTGTCAGCAAGCACTGGCCGCCCAACATTCTCCAGACCAAGGAGGAAGTGAGAAATCAGCCCATTCGGTCTCTGGACAGCTGTTCCACAAAAGCTAATCGTGGAGATGGAGGCTTCTGTGAATGGCTTTTGAGTTGAGCAGCTGGGAGGCGGGGGATACATCTTTGTTTGCAGCTGCAGTGCAGCCTTTATATGGATACAAGAGCCGACCGAACCTCATTTCTAAAGCACTGTGGATTATAATTATTTTTCAACTTAAGAGAGACCTTCCTTCGCAATAGATTAAGTAACTCTCTTGGGGCTTATCTTATTTTTGGGACTATATTTTTAAAAGAAGAAATAGAGCTTTAATTTGAATCTGATAAATTAGCAAAAGGACAAATGAAAATCAGAATTTAAAAGAGACTTAAAAGTTACAGTGAAAAGGGAAGGTTTATGTGTTAGAAGGTTATTTTTTCATGAAACTCCATTTGCAGTAATGAGGTTTGATTTTTCCATGGGAAAGTTTTTTGTTTTGCTGGACTATGGTTGTTAATTGGCTGGATTTCTAAAACAGAAGACTGTAATTTGATCCCTGTGTTTCCTCTGATGTCTGCCTGCAATTCCATCTTGAAAGACACCAGAGGGCGTGACCTGTCTGTTTACTTTCTCTTGTATTTAATATATCCAGCTACCCATTTTACCCATTGTGTAAAGGGGAAAAAAATAAAAAGAATATGGCTACAAGGAAGGCACTGAGAGAAATGAAAGAAATGAGAAGAGGCTCAGTAGAACAACCATTAGAGGAGAAGATGGTCCCTTTAAGTTTGCTTAAACTAATGTTTGATGAATTAGGGGCTAAATTTGCAATTTCGGAAAAAAATGAAAGAAAGAATAGATAAGATGGGCAGTTATATGAAACAAATAGCTGGAGAGATGAAACAAATCACTGGGAAAATGAAGCAGGTTACTGAAAGAATGGAAACATTGGAGAATAAAGCAGAAACCAGAGATCTTGAGTTGGAGAAAGGACTGGATAATGTGGCTTTGCTGGAGTTCAGGAAGAAGGAATTCTGCCTGAGATTCAGAGCTATTCCAGAAATTCCAGGGGAATATATTAGAAGAAGGGTGGTTCAAGTGTTGGCAGAATTTTTAAATTGGGAGGAGGAAAAAGTTGAAGATGAGATTGATAAGGTGTATTGGGTAATTTCACACTGTGCAGCAATAAGACATCTACCAAGGGATGTATTAGTACATTTTGCAAAGAAAACGACCAGGGATCAAGTTCTGCAATGGCGTTTTAATACTAGATTAAAGATTGACAATGTGGATATAATTATACTATAAATTACATTAAAAGAAATTCCCATCAGAACTTTATGTAAGAGAAAGGGTTTTGTTATTCCTAATCCCTCACTCATCCCCAGGGGCATGTTAATTGTTGCCTTCCTGGCGAACTTTTGAACTGTTCTTAATTTTCTTGGGGACTGTTGAAAGGACATCCTGAAAAATGGGGGACAAGTTGTGTGGAAAATCCTTCCCTCAATATCTTGTTATTTTTGTTTCAAACAATACCTGTTATGACAATTGATGTTCCATTTAAACAATGGCATAAAGACATATCTAAATTTGTGTGGCAAGGCCAAAAAACAAACAAACATGAATTAAGTATGAAGTTTTACAAGATGCTAAAGAAAGAAGAGGTTTAGGTCTCCTGGATTTGAAGTTGTATTTTGCAGCTTGTTGCTTGGTTTGGATGAAAGAGTGGGAGACTTTTAGAAATAGGTTATTGGAACTAGAGGGGCATGACCTAAGATTTGGGTGGCATGGCTATTTATGGTATGATAAAGTTAAACTTAATGTAAATTTTAAAAATCATTTTATTACATGTGCCATATTGAGAATATGGAACAGATATAAATCTAGGTTGTCTCTGAAGGTTCCTTTATAGTTGTCACCACAAGAAGCTTTTTATAGAAGAGAAATGGTAACTAAACATAAATGATTAACTTATTGTGACATATTGGAATTTTCTCAAGGGGATGTTAAATTAAAGACGAGAGGAATTGATATCAGAAAGATACACGTGTCAATGGTTTTCTTATATACAACTACAAGAAAGATTTAAAATGGATAAAAGGAATTATAGTTTTGAATATGTAAGACTGAATTTGAAGCAGAATTATGTACTAATGATGAACATGTTATTGCAAAGATGTATAAACTTTTACTGAAACTAGAGACAGAAGATGAACAAGTTAAGGACTGTATGAAAAATGGGCTAAAAACTTTGACTACAATATACAGATGGAACAATGGGAAGATATGCGGCAGAAAGGACTGGAATGTACATTGTGTTATAACCTTAAAGAGAACTTTTATAAAATGATGTATAGTTGGTACTTGTCGATAGAAAAAATATCTAAAATGTATAAAGGTACTTCAAATGTATGTTGGAAATGGGAACAACAAGAAGGGACATTCTATCTGGTGGACCTGTAAAAAAGCAAAAAAAATTTGGAATGAGATACATATTTGCATACAGAAGATTTTAAAGATTAATATTCAATCAAAACCAGAGACTTTTCTTTTGGGCTTGATGGATAAACAGTTGGAAAAAACTAATGGAACTTTGTTCTTATATATGATAACAGCAGCAAGGCTTTTATGTGCACAGAGGTAGAAAGATAAGATATTACCTACAGTGGAAGAACAGATGGTGAAGCTGATTGAGTTGGCTGAGATGGCAAAATTGACGGCTTTGATTTGTGATAAGACATTGTATAATTTTAATGCTAACTGGAAACCCTTTTTTGGACTTTTTGCAGGAAACAGAAAAAAAAAGAAATTATGTTGTATGGATTTGATGGTTAGAAATAATATCGGTTAATAGAAATAATGGAAGTTATGTTGTTAACTCAGAGCAAGAGTTTAATGTATATTGTTACTTATATTTATTGCAAGGAGGGTCAGAAGTCAATCCTTTTTTTTCTTTTTTCTTTTGTCTACTTTTTTCTTGCACTCTTGATCTTTACTATTCTTTTTTTCTAATTTCTTTCTTCTTCTTTTTCTTAATATTGGTTTTTGTTAGGTTTTACTGTTCTTTTTTGAAAAAAAAAACTAATAAAGTTATTACAAAAAAAATTATTTTTCGCAAAGTTGGTCATGTTTGTCTTATATAGAAGCTAGAATCCAAAGGAGTGTTGCTGGAGATTATGGCATACATGACATTAAAGGAAGAACATATATTGGGGCCTGTGATGGTGCTGTTGGATCAAGGAGGAGAATAATCATGAAAAGTCTCATTCCTCCCAAATAGAAATGTTAAAATAAACGTCCATTTATATAGTTGAAAATCTGGTTGGTTAAAGCCACTATCAGCCTCAATTTAGCCAACAGTATCCTAGGGGCTGCAGCCTGCTATTAAAATTTTCTCAATAAGTTATCTAGTGTAAAATATCTAATAGAAATCAACACTGGAATCCCTCTAAAATTATATGTGAATCTCAACATAATGTTCATTTTGATAACATTAATCTTGCCCCTCACCAAATACTGCTATGCTGCCTCATCATGGCAGGGCCGGGGAGGGGGTAGATGTTCCTCAGAGGGAATGATGGGAATGTATGCCAAGAGTATATACTCTCAGCAGGCCGCCCAAGGTATATAGATTATCCCAAATGCCCAGCTAAAGCAAGCAGGCACTTATATTAGACATCATTGATATAGGAAGATTCTGGATGATTACTTTAGTGACAAAGACAAAGGCATAATTTCATACTACACAGGAGAATGTAGTGACAAACCATTCCAATATTTTACCAAAATAACTACATTAATAGACAAAATAAAGCGACTGACATTATAATGATTGATGATGGGCCCCTCAGGTCAATTGGTGTTCAACATGCTACTGATTCAAAGAAGATCAAACAAAAATGGAAGGAGTATGCTGAAATTCTGGACAGTAGAAATGTTAACAACCAAAATACCCTAGAAGATATTCCCTACTTACAAGAACCTCTAGTACTAGAAGATACTAAAAGTTAGATCAGCATTCCAATCATTACCAAGTCAGAAGGCTACAGAATTGATGAAATATCTACAAAAATATGGCAAACAACAGAAGAAGAATTACTATGTCAGCAAATCTGGAGAATGACACAGTGGGCAACAGATTGGTATTAGCACGTAACCCGACTGCTTCCAAAGAAAAGAGACTTAGCCAAGTATGCACTTTTGCACAATATTCTTAATTTCACATGTTAGCAAAATACTGCTTACAATAATCTAACACAGATTAGAGTCCTAGATGGATTGGAATGTGTATGTGTCTAATGTTCAAGCTGGCTTTAGAAAAGTCCAAGGAACAAGAAGTCAGTATGTGCTTCACTGATTATACAAAGGCCTTTGATTGTGTTGACTGTGTAATGTCCTTAGAAAAACATCTCATTGTCCTCATGAGAAACATATATACAGGACAGGAAGCCATAGCCCAGACAGAACATGGTGAAACAGACTGGCAAAGAAATGAGATACGACTGTATACTCTCTCCTTATTTATTCTACCAATATATTCTGGGAGGCTGGATTGTAAGAAGATGAGTGTAAATTTAAAAGTGGAAGAAAAACATTAATAACTTATGCTATGATAATGACACTGATAGCTGAAAATGCCAATGTTCTGCAACAGATACAGTAACTAGCCTTAGAATTGACAATGTAGGCAGTAAAATAATAGAAAGCTTCTGGTTTTTTAGGATTAACTATCAACAGTAAAGGACAAGCAATCAAGAAGTATACTACAAACTAGCATTTGGTAGGATGGCAATGAAGGTCTTGGAAAAATCTCACAGACTAATGCTTCTTGGGATTTATAAGATCCCATTTTTTTTCATCAGACCCCATTTTGTAATTCTCTGAAGCTTCACTATTTAAACAGTCCATTATGTCAGTGGTAGATGCCCCCGAAGCATTACATGTAGTCCTTGGTAATTGGGCCAGTAATTGGGACTGGGAACTCCGACACTAAGCGACACAGTCATAAGGCGCAATGTCACATGACCACACTGACTTACAACAGTCCCAATTGCAACCATTAGGTAAATCCCACACAGTCACAGCATCCTGCAGTTACATGATCGCCATTTGCGACCTCCTACCAGCTTCCCCATTGACTTTGCTTGTCAGAAGTGGGCAGTGAAGATCACAAATGGCAATCACGTGACCAGATGACACTGCAACATCGTAACTGCGAGCCAGTTGCCAAGCACCCGAATTGCAATCACATGACCATGGAGATGCTGCAACGGCTACAGCTACAAGGACCCATTGTAAGTCTCCCTCATTTAGCGCCTTTATAACTTTGAATGGTTGCTGAACGAGTGGGCATTAAACGAGTACTGCCTGTAAATACTTTCCATTAACTAATGAAGGCTCTTCAAGATCTACTTAGTTCTCATTCTCTTCCTGTGTGCGGCAACCCAGGAAATAAATTTTCAAAGCCTTGGTTCAATAAAGAATGCATGCTAGCTAAAACCAGGCTTATGGATGTTTTAAGATGTATTCTTTAAAAATTTAGTCTCCGGAGGGGGGAAAAAAATCATTGTTCACATTGAGTGTTTTTGCTCTTTGAAGGCAGATTATAAGATTCACCTGAGAAGAAAGCAATTGCCATGGCAAAGGGTAAAATGGGGAAAAAAAATATGTAAGCAGTCCTTTTGGCACTTAGTTAAAAAATCAGCTCCAACATGTTGCTGGAATATGGCAGAGTCAGAGCAAATTTAAAACTGTATGATAAAGTGGATGCAAAATTTGAAAGAAGTAATCACAGTGGGCCAATGGGAAGAACTATGGAAAAAAAATCAATACAATTTGCTCAAAGCTACAATTTAAGGGAAAATTAAAATGGTATAAAATGTTTTACAGATGGTATATAACTCCATGTACAATTGCCAAGATAGATATAGCATATAAAAACAAATGTTGGAATGTCATAACAAAGAAGGAACATTTTACCACATGTGGTGGTCATGCAAAAAATCCTCAAAAGCATTGAAAGGAAATACATAAAAAAAATTGAACTGAAGCTACAGATGTTTCTATTAGGCATAATAACAGAAAACATACATGAAAAAATTAACAATTTATTAAGATATATGTTGACTGCAGCAAGAATAAAACTAGCACCACATTGGAAAAGAGATATTGCCTACAATATCAGACTGGGAAGCTAAAATTGGAGAATGTGCTGCAGTGGCAAAATTGATACTATACACACACACATACATAAAGACTAAGTTTAAGCAAGAGTGGCTCCCTTACATACAATGTATCACAGAGCAAGGCAGATGTAGATGTCTGGAATACGATTTTTAGGACTCAAATAAAAACTAGTAACAATTATTAATGTTAGATGCAAAGGTCAAATATTCAAACTGTGGCCTGTGGTTGGGGATATAAATGGAAAGTATGGGGAAGATGCAGCTTACTTATTTTTTTTCTTACCATGGTTTATTTTTAACTTAAACATAGACATCTTTTTTGTATTTCCTTGTTTTTTCCCCTCTTTTTTTCCTTTCTTTGTATTGCAGTATTTGCCCTTTTCTGTATTCTTTGTATTTTAATACAGGTAGTCCTCACTTAACAATGGCAATTGGGACAGGAATTTCTGCTGCTAAGCGATACGGTCATAAAGCATGACATCACGTGACCATGGCAGCAGTTCCAGCAGTAACTAGTTACCATCCGTAAGCAAATCACCATGGGTTGTTAAGCAAGGAGCTCATGTGACTGTGACTTCCAACTTCCAATTTCCTGCCGGCTTCCCCATTGACTTTGCTTGTGGAAAGCCAGCAGGGAAGGTTGCAAATCATGATCACTTGACTGCTGTGATGGTTGGAAATCCAGGCTGATTGCTGAGTGCCCAGATCGCGATCACAGGACCATGGGGGTGCTGCAATGGCCAGAACTTTGAGGACTGGTTATAAATATCACTCATTCAGTGCCATCATAAGTTCAAACAGTTGCTGAACAAGTGGTCATTAACTGAGAGCCACTTGTAATATTTATCAAAATGTACCGTATTTTTCCGACTATAAGACGATACTTTTTTCTAAAAGTCTTATTCAAGGAAGTCAGCCGAGGAGAGAATCGCGCAGTTGCAAAACTGCCCATACTTTGTTTCTGCAAAGAGGCTTCCTCCTATTGCCAGCCTCCAATCACGAATGAAATAGCTTGTCTCCCAAATAGACTTCCTCCAATCATGAGCCTTATGTAACCGATGTCAGCTGATGCTGAACAAACCAATTAGAGGAAGGCTGTTCGCAGAGACAAGCTATCGGCAGTTTCACTCGTGCTTGAATGTAATCAGTTATGCAAAAGAGCATGGAAACAGAGCTGCAGAGAGACGGTTTGGACCTCCTCCCACCGAGTGTATCAGGTAAATGTTAACTAATTACTAAATAAAAATGTGTTCTGCACTATCTTTAAAATATTGATTTCTTAATTTTGGGTTGGAAAAATGGGGGTCGTCTTGTACATGGGGGCGTCTTATTGACGGAAAAATACGGTATTTATGGTCCAAGGCCAAACATAATAAAAGACCAGCATACAATACAATAACTATAACAAGGAATGTTTAAAATTGTGAGAAAATCCTTAAACAATTAGTAGCTAACAATTAATAAAATGAGGGAAGAACCAGATGGTTTTTAACAGTTATAGCTGTTAAAGTCCTTAATGGCATGGGGCCAGGTTATTTGAGGGACCACCTTTCCCCGATTACCTCTGCCCATCCCATCAGGTCTGGCAGAGAAGGCATGCTGCAGGTCCTGCCTGCCAGGGAATTCCATTTGGCAGGTTCCGTCTCTGCTGTGGTGTCTGCCTTGTGGAATCTTCTCCCCCCGGAAGTGATATTAGCCCCATCCCTCTTAACATTCCACAAGTCGCTCAAGATGGCAATCAGAGTTATTAACAACTGTAGTATTAAACTTGATTGTCATTGAATGCACAATGGACATTTTAATAGCACATGTGAGACAGATCCTATCTTTAAGTCTGAACAGAAACAAGTGGGAGACTTATATATCTACCAGTTGTTGTCCTAATAGATAGTGTCCCAATTCAGCCAAAGTAAATAGTCTCCTATGTGAGGCATTCAAGATGTTAAAGAAATATCTAAGGATAGTCCAGGCAGGAGGAATAGTTCTGCTATAAAAGGGATGGGAGACTTTAGCTCTGTCATTTTGGATATCTAGGTCTCAAATTCTTTGCTTTAGTTCAGGCAGGGCTTTATCAAGTCCCAAAGTAGGTAGTTCTGACATGGTAAGACTGCAATATGCTAAACTGTCATTAATTTATCTTCCTAGGTTGGAAGAGAATCTATCTAGCAAGGTGAGATGGATTAAGGAAGTTCCCCAGTAGACTTGCTTCAGCCATAATCTAAGGTGACAAAGTCTTAATTGGGCCTCAAGGGAAATGCAGCCTCATTCTAGCCATGTAAGAGTTTAACTGGGAGTTGAATAAGGAACTTATAGTAAGATTTTCAAGAATTTTGATTGGATTGTTTCTAAACTAGAAGACTCCTTATAAATATATAATTGAGCACCATATAGCATCAAACCCATAACTTTGGCTTTAAATAGTTTAATAGCTGCTTAGACGTAATTGTTACCAAACTGACCTGCAAATTTAGCAGTTGCAAGGGACATTCACTGGGCTTTTACTAGAAATGCTCTCTTTCAAATTTCTACTTGTTTGAATAGACCACCAAGTAGAAGACTGAAAACACACCTAAGTATTTAAACAAACCAGAACTCTGGTTTCTCTTCAGATCATATAAATCTTCCACCTTTAATAATACATAGATACACAAACCTAAAAACGAAAACAAACAAAAAACCATCAGCCCCTAGACAACTCTTACATAAAGCATATGTAATGAACTCCATGGCTTGGGACAGCTACTTTTGTGAGACATTTGCCTTAGCATCAAGCAGTCTATCGCCCATTGAGTGACCCTCCCCCTGATTAGCCTCCAATTACTGCAACTTGATCTCCCACTTGAAAAATGGAAAAACAGTTGAAAGTGACTTGATACCAGTAGAACTCTTAAACTCAAATCCAAAGTAGTGGTCTCCTGTACTGGCATCCTTTTTTTACACATATAAACATTTTATGGAGACTCCCAATGACTGAAAACATTCCATTAACTATATGATAAGAGAGAGCTTTACAAGTGAGTTCTATTATCAGGCTGTTACCTGGCACTGGAATCCCCAGCTAAAATCAGGAAAGAGTATAGAGACTGTAAAATCAGGTCTGATAAAAAAAAAAATCTCTAATAAATTCCAAGAAGCATTAGTTTGGGTGATCAGCTATGAGGAGATAATATGTCACACACGCACACATACACACACACACACTATGAGCAAACCTAGACCCTGGATCTATTTTTAAAAAATAGAGTCATGCTATTGGCCAACCATGTTATTAAGTATAATAAGCAAATTATATGCCAAGTATCTCTATATGAAGTTAACGGATTTGATGATTCAAGAAAAAATTATAGCCATAGAACAAACTGGCTTCAGGCCAGTATTTCTAGTTTCTGACCAAGGCAACACATTTTCATCTAGCTGCAAACTAATCTAGTCACCCCATGGAATTCTTTATGCCACTTTTATTTATTTGAAAGCCACTTTTCATTTGTTCCCTCATGAGCAGCTATGGCAGAAATTAGCTGCAATCTTTATTCACTGATGCTTACTGAGACTAATTATAATGTTTCATGAGGATCTCGCATGGCAAGTCAAATATGTGACTGTGCACTAGCTCCCTCAATTCTAACCCGAAAAGTATTAAGTTGTATTCTTGCCTCCTCTCTATTTAATTTTTATGTCAGCAACATTTTTCAAGCTCTATACAAGCACAAATCCAACTTCCTTCACTAAATTGTAGACCAATCTCTTTGCTTCTTTATGCTGATGACACTGTAATTCTTTATCACAAGTAGGCCTTTGCTGCAGTCTTTGTATATTAGTCAAATATTGCTACATTAAGGACTAGTAATAAACTATAAACAAAGGTGTTTTTTACTAAGAGACACTGTTAGCATAAATGGACTACAAATGGCTTCCCAAATCAGTAGGTTGAGACTTTTAAATATCTAGATGTACACTTTCAGTCCTATATTTAATGCTAAATTGTATTGCTGTTTGATGCCCAGTTCTTTGCTTATGAAGCTATTTGATCCATTTTTTTAGCATTTGATTACAAGTTCCCCTCTCTGTCTCATTTGTTCTTCTCCAACTAGACAAAACAGTAGCCCAGCTCACATTTGCCAACCATTTTGTTTCCTCTTGGGAAAAAAAAATTGCTAAAGATTTTTCTTTCTGTGGTCCTCCACTTTTAATATCACTTTGCCCTGACAGAATTCGCCAAATAGCTAAACAAAGAATCCTTGATGTAGATGCTCAGAATGACAGAACCAAAATCCTTCCTTATTGCTTCAAGGACCTCTTTCATTGCCCTTCTAGTCCCCCAAAATATCTTTTATAACATCACTTCTGTTACACACAGAAGCGCATTCTCCCTAGCAAGATTTTGTACCTGTTCAGACTCAGAAGTCTGACTGAGCTGAAAAAGACTGAAAAAGGTGGATTGCAATTTGGCCAAACCCAAACCCAAACCCAGATGGTCTGTGTTCAGCTGACCCACTAATCTTCCCAGCACCTTCCTTCCCTGTATGTTTCCTTAGCTACTGCTGCGCTTGAATTAAAGTTTAAGATACGTCCTCCCCCATTCTTCTGCTTTTCTTCCCCTTTCCTCAGCCATCACCAATGCACACCAAAACATTTCTGGGTATGTCTTTTTCCCACTGTCTCCCAACATGGAACCTTTCTGTCTGGAACATGAAAGTTTTAGGTCTACATCTGGACCACCTGAAACTGCCTGTTCTGGGCACATAATACTTTGCACTTCCTAACAGTGCTAGAATACATGGCCCACTGTTTCCGTCTCATCAAAGATTAACTTGATGAGATGGGACCTAAAACAGCTTTAGAACTGTACCAAATTCAGTTCTAAAAGATAAATGGATGTTTAAGCATTCAGCTAAAACAAAAAATATTTACACTAATAATAAACCTGGCTCAGTCAAGAATGCATACAGACTTATTTAAATTTACAGCCCCTTCAGAGGAAATGATGAATATCCCCTCAAGCATATTGCAAAAGCAGACAAAAAGCTAAAGATATAATTAAAGAAAGACAGCGATACATACGATTATTTTTGCATGAATAACAAAACTTTTGCATAATGTGCAAATTAGGCCCTTCAGATTTGGGGGAATAGAGTATAGCAATCCAAATTCTTTCTCTTGCAGTAAATTAAACATCTTATCAAAAAACAACATAGTAAATAAGATTAATTCTTTTACATTAGGAGATCCTAATCTTTTTAGGCTGGAGAATGCATTTTCCAGAAGCCAACATTAATCCTTTTGTTTAACATGGAACAGGAAAAAAGAATGATGTACTGACATGATTGTCTCCAAGTGTCCTCTCTGTGGTGGTAAAGCCACAGTTTCTCCCTAGTATTCTAGGAAGCTCTGAGCAGTATAGCAGGCAATTAGAGTGCAAGGTATATAAGACTTGGCTAGAAACTTACACCAGACACACCTTATTTCATATAGTCATACATCTGTGTGGCAAAGAAAGCTGCAAAGGCGGCTTTCTTTCTGGCCTCCACTGCACTGTTGTCCAGAAGAATTTTTTTTTTAATATGGACAAGAGCTTATTGTCATCCTGGATCAGGAGGGACTGTGTATGCTTTGAACATATAGTCTGAAAGCAGTGATGGTATGGATGAGGGCCAGTAAACTCAATCCTGACAAGACAGATGCAGGAATTATAAAGTTGTCCTACTCTTACAAAGAACTGATATAAAGGATTTGGGTTATTCTTGGAGTCACTGTTGTCAGACCTTCAAGCTAAGCCGGGTCAAGAATAGGCATGGCAGGAATTCTAGGAATGCTCTTTATTGTAATGAAAGAACAATAGGATCTTCAAAGCCTCTCCAAGTTTCTTTCTATCCCATCTTATGCTAAACAAAATCAGGATGGGGTTATTTTGAGTTTTTTCTCATGCCTTCCACTTTCTCAGGACTGTGTAATCTTTTCTGCAAATCCCTTCCTTAATGGGTTGTTCACTCCTTCCCTATCCCCGAAGTCAGCTCTAAATTCCTTTATAACTGCTTTCATTAAAGGCCCACAACAAGGAGCAAACCCTTTTTCTAACAGGACAGCCTAGCTATTGTATCCATGCACCTAGATTCTTTTAATGTGATTTATGTGGGGTTACCCATATGCTTGATCCAAACAGATGCAAAATGCTGAATGGGGCACCTAGTCATGTATAGTAAAATTTCAGTTTAGATGGACCATTTCAGTGCAATAAACGTCCATTCAATCTGAATTTATATCAGTGACATAAGTACATTGTTTGAATAAATATACAAATGACATCAATTGACAGAAATGATGTGAACATGTCAATTACATAATTACATAAATAGCATAAATTACAACAATTTTCCAGACTGCTTCGGCAATGTCGGCCTGTCAAGGTAGACCAGGTCAGGAAACGGACACCACAAGAAATACTGCAACTGTATCAATATAGGCTATAATAACAGAATTTTGAAAGCATTCTGATAGCATTTTCCCTTGCCTCCTTCTTATAACAAAGAGTCCAGGCAGAGCGATTTTAAGTTTCTTTCTCATACTTTTTCCAGGCTGAGCTCATGTTTTGCTAACAGACTCTACATACCCTCTCCAAATTAATTTCCCTGTTCCTCTATACTACTTCCCCTGTCATGGGAACTCACTACAGACTTGCTTCCCCCATCTATTAGGCAATTCCTCCAGATTGCTAGACAAGTCATGCAGTGCAGAGATAGAAGGAGTTGGCAGGTACCCCTCCCTTCCTGTTACCCAATGGCTGGACTCTCTCCACTCTCACTTGACTCCCCAAATCCACCTCGCCAGTCCTGCAGCACAGAGCCAGATGGAGCTGTGGAGTTCCCACCCCTCCCTTCCTGCTATACAGTGGCTTGTCCTGGAGATACTGGGAAGCACAGAATCCTCTTCATCCTAGGGAAGGGAAAGGCAGGGGCTGGAGCAAGCCAGCCAGCTTTCCAGAAACAGATATGGCCCAGGCCAAACATGATAAGTTGAATCATAATTCTTGACATCTGCTCTCACCCTCAGCCACCAGAACTGAGTATCCAATGCAGAGTTTTAAAGACTCCCCCCATGTCCAGCAGTTCTACTGTCATGGTACAGCTGCAATATTTCTTCCCTTAAAGGAAGGAGAACAGCCACTGAGAAACAGCTGTACATCATATAAAGTGAAAAGTGGAAAGTCATGCTGTGGGGTTCCCTGAAGGTCATCCATCTGAGCTCTGGCATATACATCCTGGTGTTGTTGTACTTTAATCCAATCTATCAGATCTATAATCTGTCTCCCTGCCCCCAATCTTTTGGAGGCAAAATTGCTCCGCTAGTATTGTGACAAAAAGAGATGAGTAGGAAAGGTCACATTCAGGTTTATGCAATAGAGAATCTGAAAGCTTGTTATGTGAGCCAGGAATATAGGTGATATAGAAATTGAAACAGGAGAAAAATTCTGCCCACCTGATCTGCCAAGGTGTGAGGGATTGTCTTTTTTGCAGAACGTCCAAATTCTTGTGATCTGTGTGTACCTATACTGGATAGACTATACTTTTCAGGAAGTAACTCCACTTTTGGAATGTTGTCTTTACTGCAAGCAACTCCTTATTGAAAATGTCATAGTTGAACACAGTCGTGCATTCAGCTGAAGCAACCTGGAATAAAATGCGCATGGCAGGAGATCCCCCCAGTTTCTCTGTCTGAAGGAGGAGCAACATTTGATGCATCTATTTGGACCATAAACTGGGAAGAGGAGTCTGGGTGCTTGAGTAGTGGCTGTGAACAGAAAAAGACTTTCAATGTCTGAAAAGCTGCTTGCTCTTGAATAAATCATATGAACTTACATTCTTTCTTCAGGAGTTGAAACAAGTTGAAACAAAATCTCTAATTATGCAGTCTGCAAAATTAGAGATGAACTTTCTATATAAATTAGCAAACCTTCACATTTCTATGTCTTTGCCATGAAATTATAGAACACACTCCTGCAGGATCCATTTGTATTCCTTCTGTAGAGATCTGGTAACCAAAATAATCCAATTGGGGAAGATCAAATTCACATTTTTTCAACTTAGCAAATGTTTGTGTTTATGGAATCTAAGAAATTTCTGATATGCAGCTCATGTAAAGAAGGGTCTTCTGAAAAGATCAGTATGTCATCTAAGTATGTACTTATCCAAAATATCAGAAAAAAATTCATTCATGAATGTGGAGAAGACTGCCCTGCAATTCACCAGTCCACAGGGCATTTTTGTGTATTAAACTTTGCCAAACTTGGCATCAAATGTATTTGTAGCCCTCATTCATCTTGATCAAATTGCAAACTCTTCTCAAATCCAACTTTGTGAAAATATATGCCTTCTGGAGTAGATCCAGGAGATCTGAAATAAGAACAATGGGTAGTGGTCCCTAATGGTCACACTGTTCAGGAGCCTACAATCATGCATATTCCTCATAGAGCCATCTCCCTTAGGGAGGAAAAATGTTGGTGCAAATGCTGCTGATTTAGAAGGGCAAATAAATCCTTTTTTTAAATCATCGTTCAGAAATTCCTTTAAGGTAACAACTCACAAATAGACATGGGATATTGCCTCTTAGCTGGAATCTGGTCTCCCAGCTACAAACTGTCATATGGTTAATGAGGAGGCAACACAGTTGCTTCTTCCTCCCCAAACAAATCAGCAAAGTCCGAGTATTTTTCCAGCGAGGCAGAAGAGTCAGTGAGCTGAGCAGGGGAGGATGAAGAATGAAAGTGGAAAATTACAACTGGTGTTATTGACATTTTAGTGATAGAAAAGAAATAGTTTCTTGTCCCAGTGCACATCTGCTTTACGTATATGCAGCCAATCAATACCTAGCACAATGGAAACATGTAAGGAAACAATAACATAGTAACACAGGATCTGTGTGATCCTGTATTTGCAAAGGTGTAGTACACTATAACACAGGACAATCTCAAAACGCTTGCTTTCAACTGTTTCCACAAGCATACTTTTTTTTACTAACTGAGTGTGTAAACTAAACTTTTATACTGTTGTCTCATCTATGAAATTGGTTTATGGCCACTCAGAATATAAGAGTTGAGAGTTGTACCTCTAAGCCTGAGTTTAAACAAAGAGAGTAATGGGGATAGTAAAATGAACTTGACTGTTGTTGGCTGCCTGAGCCCTCCTTAATTGTCTGAGGGCTTCCTGCTGAGCTCTTGGAAAGGGAATCTGCAGTTTCCCAAAGGCACAGTTTTGGAGGGGTTGGGCACTTGCTATGTGACATGTAATTCCACAGGTGTGGCATCTAGCAATCAGTTCAGGGGCCTAATCTTTAGTGGTGCAATATTGGGCTAGATGTCTGAGGGCTTCACAGCAGAATTTGGGATTTCTCTTTCTCTGCTGAGGATAGGGATTTATTTTTTGTTCCTATTTTCACGGTTTCTTCAGGGCTGGAATATGAGGAGGGCACTGAGTGGGGATCTAGGAGAGAAGAGGCTGTAAAACATTTTCCTCTTGACATTTCCTTTTTGCCTCAACTTTTCCAAACATCCATCAATTAAAATACAATGTTGGAACAATTCTTCTAAATTTTCTGGTGTGCCTTGCTTTACTAACTCATCTCTCAGTACATCAGCAAGTCCTTCTCAAAATTGGTCAATAGAGTCAAATTGTTTCACCCCACATCTCTGGCATACAATAGAAAATATAATATATATGCATGAACTCTACTAGTATGTTGTTTTTGCTTACAGATCTCTTGACTGCTGTTGCTGTTCTACCTGAGTCATCAAATGCCACTCAAAACCTTTGCATAAAGTTCTGGCAATTGTCCAATACTGGATCATTGTTTTCAATGTTGGGCAGCTGAACAACAGAACAAACTCAGAACAAAAGTCACCTTAATGTGATCTGTAGGAAATTCTGCCAGTGAAGCTGCCATAAACAATTCACAATGAATTGTGAAAGTGAGGACTTGAACCTAGGCTCCTCTGAAATTCTCTGGCAAGCTCCCATGAAAGTACAAAATATTGGATGGGCTGCTAGCTGTTGTGCTGCTCCTGGTCGAGGCAAGTCTTGTCCCAGATGCTGCATTAGTAGCGCCATGGCATTATGCAGATTTGTGATTTATAAATCCACTTTTTGGTAGTGCTGTAATGATGCTTCAGCAAGTTGTTCAGTGGACAGTGGGGTGCCCTGAGGATAGGATTCCATCTCTGGTATCAAAGGCAAGATTCTCTGCCTCTCTGAGTAGAGAGTATGAGGCTTTCAAGGTTCATATCAGCCTTATTGGTAGGCCAGATCAGGAAAGAGACACAAGAAATACTAGAACTCTACTTTAAAGATTCACAACAGAATCTTGAAAGCCTAGCAGCATTTCCCCTTCTCATCTTCTTATAAGAGAATCAAGGTGGGGCCATTTTAACTTTCTTTCTCATGCTTTCTTGTTTTCCCTGCCTGAGCTCATGTTTTGCTAATAGTATCCATGTACCGTCTCCAAGATTATCTCTGTGGTCTGCTATGGACAAAGTCCAAAAGTAAAAATCTGTCTATTGCATCATAAGTCTATCGAATGAATAATCAAGGTTTAATGTCTATGTTATTTTCGGCTGAAGTTAATTGGCACTGGCTGCCAATTAACTACTGGTTCAAATTCAAAGTTTGCTTATTACATATAAGGCCCTTAACAACTTGGAACCACAATATTTGATCCACTATTTTCACCATTTTGGAACTAGCTGACCACTGAGATAATCACAGAGGTACGTCTAGAACCACTATTATCTTGCAGCCACTCACGATTATATTTTTTCTGTATAAGAAGCAGAGCATTCATAAATCAAGTCTATACTGTCATTTTTGTTGTTGTTGAGTCATTAAGTTGTGTCCGACTCTTCGTGACCCCATGAACCATATTGTGCCAGGCCTTCCTGTCCTTCACTGCCTCCCTGAGTTTGCTCAGTTTCATGCTCATTGCTTCAGTGATGCTATCTAACCATCTCATCCTCTGCCCTCCCCTTCTCCTTTTGCCTTCAATCTTTCCCAGCATCAGGGTCTTTTCCAAAGAGTCCTCTCTTCGCATTAGGTGACCAAAGTATCTGAGCTTGAGCTTCATTATCAATCCTTCCAATGACCAGTCAGGGTTGATTTCCTTTAAGACTGACTGGTTTGACCTCCTAGCAGCCCAAGGGACTCTTAAGAGTGTTCTCCAGCACCACAATTCAAAGGCATCAATTCTTTGGCGCTTAGCCTTCTTTATGGTCCAGCTCTCACAGCCATACATTACTACTGGAAAAACCATAGCTTTGATTATGTGGATCTTTGACGGCAAGGTGATGTCTCTGCTTTTTAATATGCTGTCTAGGTTTGCCATAGCTTTTCTCCCAAGGAGCAAGCGTTAATTTCATGGCTACAGTCTCCGTCTGCAGTGATCTTGAACAACTATTCAAGAGCCAAATAAATGAAGTCTGTTACTGCTTCCATTTCTACCCCTTCTATTTGCCAGGAATTAATGGGTCCAGATGCCATGATCTTAGTTTTTTTAATGTTGAGTTTCAAGCCAGCTTTTGCACTCTCCTCTTTCACCCTCATCAAGAGGCTCTTTAGTTCTTCTTCACTTTCTGCCATTAGGGTGGTATTGTCTGCATATCTGAGGTTGTTGATGTTTCTCCCTGCAATCTTAATTCCAGCTTGTGATTCTTCCAGCCTGGCATTTCTCATGATGTACTCTGCTTGGTCATAATCCCATAAATCAGTTCTCAGCCTTTCATCAAAGTTGCAACAAGTCAGGCAGTAGCAGTGTTCACATTAGACTGAAAGTCAAGATTCCAGCAAAAAAAGCCACATACATTGTTAAGGTTCAGGTGAACCAGTCTAGGAATCAAGGAATTCACACAGACAGGCACAAGATACACAGCTTCAAGATAAGATTGTTAATAAACTTGTTGCAGCAAGGAATCTACCTTCTGAGACTGCCCAAGTAATCTGTACTTCCCCACAAGGTACAGCTGAAGCTAAGCAGAAATTATTTGCCAGGGTCCAATTCTGCAAAAGTTCTCACCAAGTGCCTTCCCCTACAGTGGCCACTCCATCTGGCTAACTTCTGTTTTTTCCACCTACCGCCATCAACATTCCCAAGAGCAGGAGGGTAGTCTTGTCTCCAGTTCAAAGATACAGTGGAAACTGACAGATTCTCTCTATATCTTAGCTTGCTTTTGCTTTGTGCAGGTGGTCAAACTTCCAAATAAAGCACTGAGAAGCATCCAGCCATAATTTAACTTTTTCTAAATTCCTAATTACAGGTAGTCCTTGCTTAACGACCATTCGTTTAACGATGGTCCAGAGTTACAATGGCCTTGGGAAAAGTGCTTTACAACATCCACAGTCATGTGATTGCGATTTGCAACTTTTTTTATGATGGTCATTAAGTGAATCATGTGGTCATTAAGCAAATCACATGGTCATTAAACAAATTCTGGCAAAAGAAATCCATTGGGGAAGCTGGATTCGCTTAACAACCACAGTGATTTGCTTAATGACCAAATCACTTAGCGACCTAAATTCTGGCCCCTGTTGTGGTTGGATAGCAAGGACTACGTGTATTAAGCAAACAAACTACTCGATTCACATTTATTTGCTACTCTATGCATGTGACTTTTGGGACTTGTTATAAAGGTTGTATCTATGCTGTCATCTAGTGATCATCTGGATATTTGCAGCCCAGATTTGATAGTTCTAATAAATGTCATAGCTTTCCATTTTGGAAATTTATAATCAATTCTTTCTCTGTACAGTAAAAGGCAAAGGCACACAGCCCTCTCATATCAGCTGAGATGACTGAAAAATTACAGTAATGTTCGTGTAAAGGAGCACTGGATTTACCCAGATAATTATGAGAAAAGATACTCAGTGCAAGGTGGAAGGAACAATCAACATTTATGTATTTACCAAGAGTCTTTCAACTAAGGCAGTCAAAAAATAAAATATTTAGTTACTGTATTTTACCAATAACAGCAACATTTTGTGTTGGTTGCTGACAACACTTCTTCCAATATGACACAATAGAAAATAGCAATTTAAAAAATTATGGCTAATAGCATATCCATAAAGTAAAGATATTACATTTCTTTATGTTAATCATACATTTTCATGTTTTTATTAATATAACCACACAGAAGTAGCACACAGAGACTAAGGAATTTTACTTGTAATACAACTTTACTGCATTATCAAAGGCCTGCTTCTTTGAATTTAATGTTTAAGTGCACATAATCCTATGTAGACTTACATGGGAAAGAGCCCTGTTGAATATAGTGAATACCCCAAAAAAATACTGTTAAATTAGACAGCATAAATGTGGGAAAGAGGGAAACAATAGTTTCAGTGCATAACATTATTGTATATTGGGATATTCATAAATAAATTATTTTTCTGTTTTATTAGTCGGTACATGAAAGAGGAAATCAAAGAAACTGGGCTCCACTGTCTTACATGACAAATTATTTATTTTATTTAGAAATATTTAAACCACCTCAGTCTTAAAAGACTTATAACTCTGGTTTCCTTCATTGGCTAGAGACATGAAAATGTAAAACAACTCCTGAACTACCTAATAATCAAAAGGGCATGAGTTCATGTTATGGTAGTCCTAACCTCAATAAAAATATTGAAAAGATTACTTTCTGATTTAGAAGACCCATTCCTTGATTCTGTGTGCCAGTACTTTTTGTTACTACTTCATATATCTGTGAACTAATACTGTATGTAACAACCAGAACTATATTTTACACTGCTGGTTTTGAAAATCTAAATTGGATAAAACCTAAATTTAAGCATATTTTCATAATAGTTTGATCTCCTCTGTAAATTTCCTCACAACTGAAACCATTTCATCTGTCCCAGTAATAATATTTATAATTTTTATTAAAAGCACTTATTAGCTGTATTTTACCCAAATATACACAATGACAATAAGAATAAATCACATCAATCAGAGTAACATAAAATGATATATCCCTTCTGAAATAGCAGAAAGACCTGAAGAAATGAAAAAAAAGTGCACTGAAAAGGCAACAAAGAAGTATGTGACTTTCTAAGCAGACAAGATGGCATCCTAACTTAAGTATGATCAGATTGCCTGGGTTGTATGTATCAGAAATAGTGACTCAACAAGAATAAACACAGGATTAGGCCTGGCTTTAGTTAGGCAGTGCTGCATAGCACAATTCTGCAATGGGAATCCAGTTCTAGAGAAAAACCTATAAAGCAGGTTATTAGTTATGTTAAATAAGTTGCTTTATTTAACATAAAATGGATAATGGAGAGATCAACAGAATATAAAAAGATGTTTACCTTTGTTTCAGTGACTAGGCAAGGGCTTTTTATAATCAGGGGTGTTATTTAGAAGTATGGTCTAGAGCAGCTAAGCCAAAATCTCATATTTTTTCCTGCTTGTCCAGTAGGAGTGGGAAGGTAAATCCAGCTCACATCTGACAATATTGGACTTTGTATGGCAAAGCCACAGCCATGAAAGGACCATGCTTGGGTTTTCTGGATAGCCAGCTTGTCCAGGTAGCATGGGAAAAATGTAAATTTGGGCTCAACTCTAATTGTGAATACTGAGACTTAAGCATCTAATGAAGAATTTAATTTCTTTTAATGCTTTTTAAATAGAACTTGATGAGCATAATTGTGGTTTATGAATGAAAATATCTCCCAAATTTTAATGGGTATATATATATATATTAATTTAGTTTTTGGACATAACATTGTATTAGATCAATGTAATTCTTAAAAAAGGATGCCCGGTGAGTTTAGGATTGCAGCTGATGCCTCTTAACTAGTAACATCTTTTAAATCATTGTAATTATGCAAACCATTTTATTTTTTTTTTGGTATTCTGTTGGTCTCTCTCTTGTTTATTTCATGTTAAATTAAGAGGCACGTGTTACTGCTCAATAGCAGCACCTATTTTATGAAACAGTTTCACCTTAGGAATTGTTGGTCCCCAAACTGTCCTGGCCTTCTGGAAGCTCTTTAAAATTGAGTTATTCCAGAAGACTTATGAGATGAGAGCCAGTTTGGTAAAGTAGTTAAAGGTCCTGGGTTAGAAACTGGAAAACTGCAAGTTTTAGTCCTGCCTGCAGTACAAAGCCAGCTCAGTGACTTTGGGCCAGTCGCTCTCTCTCAGCCCCAGGAAGAAGCCGCTGGCACCACTTACAAAAAATGTTGCCATGAAACCTGCATGGACTTGTCCATGTAATCATCAGGAGTCAAAGCTGACTCAAATGCACAAACAAAATAAATAAATAAAAATGATGACTGATAAGACACTCAGTTTGATTGTATTTATGGGGTTTATGGTTTCAGAGTTTTAGGTTGTTTTATATATTTTAGTTTCTATTATGGACATTTTATTTAGAACCTTGGGTTGCTTGTTGTGAACTTTCCAACATTCAGGAAAGTTCATGGCCAAGAAATACTGTCAGTCCAATAATTTAGTCATTATTTTTCTTCAACAATGTCTGTGGGTTAGTGGGTGAAAAAAAAATGAAGATGATGGTTGCAGCAGTGTGACTGAAGCCCCACTCCACCGCACATACCTTCCTGCCTTTATACGTGAGTCTATGCCTTTCTTTAACTGTCTCTCAAGACTATATCAAATAGTTAATTTGAATGTGTTTGTTGCCACCAGGGGGGTGGGGGGTTTATTGGTTTTTTGTATCTGGGTCTTAATTCTGTAAGCTGCCTGGAGTCACTGTGTGTGAGTTGGGCGGCCATATAAGTTTGCTTAATAAATAAATAATAAATTACTCTTGTTCCTATGGGAAATCTTGGCTTCAGAGGGCACCTCTTAATATCTCCACTAATGTTGCAACCTTAATAAACTCTTTATTGTTGCCCTGATTTCCCAGTTAACTGAGTCACTGGATTCCTTAAAGTTCAGCTCAATTCACTGTCCATGAAGTTTTCTTGGCAACAGCCAGGAAGTGGTTTGCTGTTGCTTCCTTCAGGTTTTCTTTTGTTTGGGTTTTTGCACTTCCAAGTTTAGCTTACAGTCCTGGCATTTCCTAGTAGTCTCCAATCCAAGTACTAAGCAGGCCCAACACACCTTCGAAGCCCAGACAATTTCAGCCAAATCAGTTAAGCCTTCATTTCCAGTGTAGAGGAATCAGAATCAGTACAATTGCTAGATTCATCTCCATTAGAGAGATGATAATTCTTTACTTAGTGGCTTATTGCTTTCTACTATATATAAATGATACATCCACAAAAATATAGGTTACCTATATCCAATATAGCAAATATATTGTACAACTTAACATCAACAACAAACTCGTATCTGTTGTTTTGATCTATGATCTTTGAGATTTTCTGCACAGCTGAAGTGCATTTATCATGAAGTTTACCCCAATCAATATAAATTTAAAATATCTATTTTAAAATAAAACAAGCAATCAAAATTCATCACAAAACCTTCTTGCTATTGCTGCTACCAATTTAAAATCTAGGTAATCCAAATAACTTTCAAATCACTGCAGTATGTACTACCAAGTACACACTTAGAAACATATTCAGTGAAATGCCAAAAAACAGCTTCACATTTGCAGTTATAAACACCAGCCATGCATTCTCAACTTGGTTAAATTGAACATAAAGCTCCATCCTCTCAAACCTAACAGAAGTCAAGAAAAACAGGAAACAACAGTTGACTGTTGTCTTTCTATAGTTTGTTTTCTCTGGTCCTCCT
The DNA here is from genome assembly GCA_030867105.1 of Liasis olivaceus. Classification (NCBI taxonomy): domain Eukaryota; kingdom Metazoa; phylum Chordata; class Lepidosauria; order Squamata; family Pythonidae; genus Liasis; species Liasis olivaceus. The sequence continues at coordinate 68,718,906 of CM061351.1, forward strand.
GTCTGTTCCCAATTGACACTCCACACATATTCTATCTTGTTGAAAACAATTATAAATATAATAAAATTTATTTTTGTACTCCAATAGCCCTCTCCCTTATATGTTTCAACTACTGTCACGCAGAAATAAGTATTTTATATATAGTTTGAATTCTGTTGGCCTCCAACAAAATAGATTAGTGTTATAATTTATTTGCTCAAATAAAATTTTAATTAAAATTATATTGCTAGGTTTCTTCTTGGAATGAATGACTTGGTTTAATAAGATGAAATGTTATAGTTTAATAAAAGTTGAAGTCTTTAAAAACACAAATTTCATGGTTTTAAAATAATAAACTTTTACACTCTTTCATCCTAATTATTTATTTAGGATTAAAGATATATATTCTCCACTGGCAGACACTGAGGCAAGAGCCTTAAATATTCCAAAGTGCTAAATCATCCTGAGGTGTTGGAACATCATTCTCAGCTAGCAACAAACTTGACAGGCCCCCATGTACCTATTACATACCTCTTATATAAAGTCTTCAAGAACATTTCACTACCGAGATAAAGAAAAACACACTGAATTCAAGGTTTAGATCTAATGACTAGTTTGTGATTGTATGGCTACCGAAAAAGATTTAGTCAATTTCTAGAAGCTGTTTTGCAAATATCCTCTACAAGTTCCCATACCTACAGTACTGTGCAAAAGTTTTAGGCAGGTGTGAAAAAATGCTGTAAAGTAAGAATGCTTTCAAAAATATATATTGTAATTGTTTATGTTTATTAATTTACAAAATGCAAAGTGAACAAACAGAAGAGAAATCTAAATCAAATCAATATTTGGTGTGACTATCCTTTGGCTTCAAACCAGCATCAATTCTTACACTTGCACACTTTGTACATTTGCACAAAGTCAGGGATCTTGTAGGATTAGATTCAGGTGTATGATTAACCAATTATACCAAGCAAGTGCTAAGGATCATCAATTTCATATGTAGGTTGAAACATTTTCAATTAACTGAAACATGTTTCATTAACTGAAACAGAAACAGCTCTGTAGGAGGCTTAAATCTGGGTGAGGAACAGCCAAATTCTGCTAGTAAGGTGAGGTTGTGGAAGACAGTTTCATGTCATGGGTCATACACCACGGCAAGACTGAGCACAGCAACAAGACACAAGGTAGTTAGACTGCATCAGCAAGGTCTCTCCAATTTCAAAGCAGACTGGGGTTTCAAGATGTGCTGTTCAAGCTCTTTTGAAGAAGCACAAAGAAATGGGTAATGCTGAGGACTGTAGATGCAGTGGTCAGCCAAGGAAACTTAATGCAGCAGATGACAGACACATCATGCTTACTTCCCTTCAACACTGGAAGATGCCCAGCAGTGCCATCAGCACAGAACTGGCGGAAACCAGTGGGATGCAGGTACACCCATCTACTGTCCAGAGAAGTCTGGCCAGAAGTGGTCTTCATAGAAGAATTGCGGCCAAAAAGTCATACCTCCGACGTGGAAACAAGGCTAAGCGACTCAACTATGCATGAAAACATAGGAACTGGGGTGCAGAAAAATGGCAGCAGGTGCTCTGGACTGATGAGTCAAAATTTGAAATACTTGGCTATAGCAGGAGGTATTTTGTTCACCAAAGGGCTGGAGAACGGTACAATAATAAGTGTCCGCAGGCATCAGTGAAGCATGGTGGAAGTTCCTTGCAAGTTTGAGGCTGCATTTCTGCAAATGGAGTTGGAGATTTGGTCAGGATCAATGGTGTCCTCAATGATGAGAAATACAGGCAGATACTTATCCATCATGCCATACCATAACAGAGGCATGTGATTGGCCCCAAATTTATTCTGCAGCAGGATAATGACCCCACACCAATGTCATTAAGAACTATCTTCAGCGTACAGAAGAACAAGGAGTCCTGGTAGTGATGGTTTGGCCCCCACAGAGCCCTGATCTCAACATCATCAAGTCTGTCTGGGACTACATGAAGAGACAGAAGGATTTGAGGCAGCCTACATCCACAGATCTGTGATTAGTTCTCCAAGATGTTTGGAACAACCTACCTGCCAAGTTCCTTCAAAAACTGTGTGCAAGTGTACCTAGAAGAATTGATGCTGTTTTGAAGGCAAAGGGTGGTCACACCAAATATTGATCTGATTTGGATTTCTCTTCTGTTTGCTCACTTTGCATTTTGTAAATTGATGAACATAAACAATTACAATATATGTTTTTGAAAGCATTCTTACTTTACAGCATTTTATCACACCTGCCTAAAATTTTTGCACAGTACTGTATATTATTAGATGTTTTAAAAAATATAAATCTGTGTTGAAAATAAAAAATAGGAAAGCCTCAATGAATGTATCACTGATTGTCTCTTGCAGCCAAAGACAAAAATCCCTCCTTATTCTGGCATATCCTATCTGGCCAGGTAAATGACAGTTCACCCACTTACCAAACCAATGGAGATTTGTGAAGCCCTATTTTGCATTCTTTATGACTCTAAGACAGAGATGAGCCCCCCCCCCCCCGACTGGCCACCCATTTAGATGTCCAAAGTGAGGAGACTGATTAGTAGTTTCTTTATTATGGTCACTGACCAGCATTTTGTAACATTTTTTGTAAAGTTACAAAGATTACAAAGCTCAAATTATTTTCTGGAAGACTAAAAGTAAAAACATCGAATGGTTGAGATTTCTAAACACTAAAAATACAAGAAGCAAAATACTAAAAAAAATCTAAATACTTGTTTAAATTATAAAACTACTTTGTGACTAAAATATTGAAATATTTTATCTGGTATTTTTATTACCATGATATATAAATTTGACATATTTATTGTCAAAATCAATTAAAATGAAAAAAAAAACCCTGTATTTTAAAAGGGCAGTATGTTCTACTGATCTTGAAAATGGGAAACAGACAGATCTATTAAGGGCTAGGTGCTTAATTATTCTGAAGTGGAATAAGAACATACATTGTTACAGAGAGGAAAAATTAGAAGCAAAGTTTTATTTACAATTCTCTATATAAAGAGCTCTCCCAATCCACTGTTTGACATAAAGGTTCTGGCAATTATTTTTATTACAACATAGAAGAAAATGGTTGATATCTATGGAAAATTCTACAAAAAAGAGTGGAGAGAAAAGAAGAATATAGTGAAAGAGCAAAAATGCAAACATTAATGCCACAAAAAGCCCTTCCAATATTCTGAAATCTCCAGAACTGTTTTCTTTTACTCTACATTTGCAAGCATACATATGCCAACATAAGGAAAACTACCCTAGCAATTCAGATCCTTTGCTCTTTATTCTTCCTTGAACTACAGTCTTCTTATTAAAGGTGAGAAGCTGAGTGGAGGAGGTCAGGTTCCCTCAAAAGGTATCTTAACATATGGGACTACACTGCTAACATAAACAACTCCTACCACGACTCCCGTATGTTTTACCACTCACCTTCTGCATTTGCACCAAACCTACAATTTATTAATATTCTAAAATGTTCCTTCAAAAATGATTGTTTCTAAAGCCTTGAATTTTTGCTATATGTCCAATAGAACATTCAAGTAAATAAACTGAAGACAGTCTCCTTCCAGACACAATGTTTAAAAATTAGATTTTTTTTTCTGACACTAGTTTTCATCAGAACATGATTTCAACTGGGAAATCTGTATTTTTATATTATTTTATATCTGTGTCCCATGGAAAGAAAATAATTATAAATCACATGTTGATTTAGTTGCCCATGGACTTTCATCTATAGAAATAGGGAGTTTTCAAACTCTGAATTGTGAGAGAAGAAATATAAGAAAGATACCACTTTTTATGTGGAAATGTTCTTGGTACACAGGTATCTATCCACATGTGATGAATTAACAAAGTAACTGCGTAAAAATTAGAGATTAGCTTTAATTGCTTGAAAGTGACTGTTGTTCTTTGGGACATTGTTGATATTCATTACATATTGGATCTGTATTTTAAAACTTGTAAAAAAATATCAGTTAATATATTGGCTTAGCAGAAGCTTTCAGAAAACAGCTGAAAATAGATTATCCTCAGTTCTTCAGATAAAAGCCTTGTCTGCCTGCATTGTGTTCCCTTTGTGCACAGCCTACATGAGGTTGCCAAGCAACTAGTCCAAGTTCAGAGCTGCAGCTAAATAAAGCTTTAACGGGATTCTCACATCTGCAACAGCCTGAAGCTGCTCAAGATACTAAAGAACTTAACTGATGAACAAAAGATTCAGAGCACCTATTGCGTTAAGTCAGGGAATGAAAGTATTTTATTTCTAATAATGCCATTTTTTGCAGACTACATTAGTAGTACTTGTCAAACTCTACAAAGAACTTAAAATCATGTAGAAATTGAGGAAATGATGTAATACTATGGAAATCCCCAGTCATTTACAATTTGCTCTGATGGGACATTCAAGAAAAGAAAGGGAAAACAAAAGCACATCACACTATAGTTATGTTACTTACCTATGTTTGCAAATCTTTCTGTATGAATCTCTGCAACTGTACAAATTATATACTACAGCTGTCCTGGACAGCAATTATGAAACATTTAATACTATGAGGGTGCCTGACCACTCCCTTAGATGGGAAAGAACAAGAGTCAGCAGCCACCTGTTAAATTCCTTCAGCGAGCAAAGCTCCTAAAAAAAATTGTGCTGGAATGTCAAAAGCACAACTATATCAGGTGAAGTGAGTCGGTCAGTCAATCAGTCCTTTATTATGATCAATGACCAGAATTCCAGTTAAAACAAAATTTAAAAAAAACCATGTAAAATAAAAAAGTCAAAAATAAACAGTAATAACTAAATAATCAATATAAAAATCACAGCAAGTTATACAAAAAATAAAATTTGGCCATATTCAAAGAAACTAAATAATATTAGTCAGGCAACAGCAACTATATAAAACAGATCCAAAAGACTCGAAAATCTAAAGGGGATATAAAATGGGCAATACAACAATACGGGGATTGTATTTTCAAACACCTCTTCATGACAAAGTCTTAAGAGTAAGGGATTTTCCTAAACTTTCCTCCAAGAACAATTGTCATTAATGCATTACAATGTGCTAGGTTAGTGGTCTCCTAATTTTGTATTGTAATGTTGGAGGATGGTCTGCAAGGTGATTTAATTTAGTCATAACAAAATTAATATACAGGTGACAAGATACAGCCCTGCCTAACTCCTGTACAGATGGGAATTACTCTGGGGTAATGTACTCTGTGTACTGCATTAAACTTTTAATCTACAATTTTCATAAAGTTTATTAAGAAGAGCAAGCATCCATCTACAGTAGAATTTTTAATTTTGTACCACACCCTTCATCTAGAAATAAAATTAAGTGCAAACCTAAATTCATTCAGGCAGCATATACTGCAGATCCACCTTTAACAGTATGTTTTTCAATTAGATGTTGTAAAATTGGGGCATGAAACATCAAACATCCAGCTCTAATGCCTAGCAATATATATTCTGAACTGACCCAGTCTAAAGGTTTATTATAAAGATGTTAAACATAATGTTTACATAACATATTTAAAAGACTTAGAAGTCTATAATGAGCAGGTAAATCTCAACTGACTTTTTTATAAATGGCACTATAATGGCTAAGCTCCACTCTCTTGGAATCTGTGCAGTACAATCTATAAAAGTAACCACAGATGCTAACCTTGGGGCCTATTATTCCAGATTATTACTAATAACTTCAGTGGTGATAAAATCATTGCCTGGGCCTTTGCCAGGCTTAAGATATTTCACCAGCCCTGCTATTTCTGAGCTTGTAACAGGGACCCAGTGTGGAAACGGACTATCATCAAAGTTCCACAACAAACTCTTCTAGCTGTTCAATGTACACAGTGTCCTAAAGTGAACCTCCCACACTCTCTACTGGTATAAGAAAAGAGAGGCAAAGCGGCCTGGAAACTGGATGAGTAGCTATCTCTGGTCAAAACAAAACTTCAGGTGAATATCCTTTAGTTCTTTCTGGCAGTTTCCACAGAACAGTTGCTGAAAACAAAACATAGTGCACGACAGGAATTGAAAGTTTAATTTGCTATCCCCTGGCTTGTGGCTCATAGAAGTGTGATAAAGCTTACATATCATTATTATTACGTTTAGGAATCATGTCATTATTATCATTTATTGTCCCTCTAACAGCAGGGACAATAATAGCAATTTAGTAATAAGCACCAACAGACATAGAGCCAAAAGAAAGCTACTGAGAATCTACACGGAGATTTTGATATGTACTCCAGATATATAAAATTTTCTTTTTAAAAATGTAGGAGAATTTATTAAAAAATCACAATGAAGATAAAACATGATCAATAGTTATAGACTATGAATACTAACTGAAAAAGAAAATCAGAAAATTGAAGGTGTAGAAGAGAAGCATTCCTGCTAGGAAATGAGGATATAGGCAGAGCATGTTCTCATTTAGGATAAGTGTCAGCACCTTACTGACCTTGGCTGATCTCAGAAAAGCTAGACGTGACTGAACTTGGTTGATATATACAGTGGTGCTTAAAAAGTTTGTGAACCCTTCTGAGTTTTCAATATTTCTGCATAAACTTGACCTAAAATGTGATCTGTTCTCCACTAGTCCTAAAACTAGATAAAGAAAACCCAGTTAAACAAATGAGTCAAAAAAATGATACTTTTTCATTTATTTATTGAGGAAAATGATTCAAAGCTACATAGTTCTGCATGCAAAAGTATGTGAACCTTTGTTTTCAGTAACTGGTGTGCCCCCCCTTGGGCAGCAATAACTGCAACTAAAAGTTTCCAATAACTTCAAGATAAGGAAAAATATGGCTCATATAAAGATTTGCAGACAAATATTATGTTTGCACTCCTAGATCCACTGAAACACCTTATTTTGGATTTAAATATGAAGCATCATACAGCTCTTGATATGATCCCAAACTGTACAGCTGATAACAGTGTTAGAAAACAGGAGAAAGAGAGAGAGAAAAGAAAGGGAAATCAAAACAGGACCACTGTCCTTCCTCATTGCTACATCTACTTCATATCAGACTAAATTACTTTTGCATTATCTTCTTGTATCATCAGGTAGGATATGAGACTGCACTGAACTCCAGTCAATGAATATCAATGGGAGGTTAGCAAAATCTGGTTTCAGTTTTCATAGTTTTAGTATTGGAAGAATAGAAATATAATTCTACAAGAATATCGAATATAGAAACAAAGCACCTAAGGAAATAAACAATGGAGAATTGATTTGTTGATATCTATTTCTCTTTTTTGAACTCATGCTCAATAATTAAGCTCAATAAGCATAGAAAATAACCTTTAAAAATATCCTCCATGGGTATTCTTCTCTAAAAGACATCAACAAATTAGTTCAGGAGAATTCATTGCTAACTCTGAGTAAGATCTTAAAAGCAATTTAATATAAAAGCAATCCAAAGTAAAGTATAAAAGAAGAAAAACTTTGACTATTTATCAGTCACATAACAAATAAAAAGGTATGGATCAACTCAAAACACTATAGTTCCCTGAACGTGAAGTAAGAAACTATTAACCAACCTAGGATCCAAGAATTTCAGAAGAAAAATAATGGAAGCATACTGGCTTGATTCAGATATAGCAAACTATGGTTTGTCATTAGAGTAATTAACCTCATGTGCTCCTTCCTCCCCCTTTTCTTTCAGCAAAAGGGAAGAAAAATGATTTTTTTACCATTTCTGTTTCTATAACAACAGCCTATTTCATCCAAATGTGATAAATTATGGTTTTGGCAAATCAAAATTTCAAACTAAGATCAAATTATTGTTTGAGACTCTGGTTGTAGGGCAAATTATGATTAGTATAAGCTAGAAAAAAATTGCCAGAACATAAAAGATTTTTCCTCAGCTTTGAGAATCTTGACCTCCATCATTACAGAGTATCTTCTTCGTTGACAGAGCTGCTCTCTAAATTCACCGTAGTTGATTATTGCGAAAAAGCAGAGCAAAACAAATATTATAGAAAATAAGACACTAGTTAGAAAATAAGACTTGGAATTGCATGCTTTTAAAATTTTCACATTTTGCTGTGATACAAGATAAAATTAATCACATAATTAACAATGGAATCTACAATTCCATTAATTATTTTGTACACTTGAATCAAACTCACAAAACAATTCAGGTTATAACTTGGGGTCTTTTTTTTTAACTGCAACACTTCCATTTTTAATTTTATTCAGTTAGCATCTGTCTATGTTAGATATTTACAAAACAAGATATAAGTGGACAAGGAAAACTGATTTTAAGTAAGCTTGTACTGTAATACTAAAGAGTATGTCATGTACACACACACACACACACACACATTCCTTCTACTAATATACTCAAGAGTAGCTTCCAGAGATGTTGCTGCATTTTTTATTTATTGCTATTTATACCATATTTTTCTATTATGGTGTGTACTTCAGGACAACATGACATATCTTAAGGATGTTATAAAACTAAGTGTGTTCAATTTTTGATAGAATAGTAAAGAGAATATTCCAGAAAATTCAACAGCAGCAGCATGACAGAGTAAACATTCTGGGATAGCAAAAGAACAAGATTTCTGAAGTTCCCCTTAATCCTGTGTCTATACATACATAAATTTTCTATTTGTATTACATTGTTATTTTTTTTCTTTTAATTCTCAATTCCTCAGAAAACTAAGGAATTGCTTGAACTTGTTAAACAGGAAGATAATTTTTATAAACAATTACGGCTTTAGTGCTACTCATTTCTGTACTTCAGAGACTGAATAGGGAAATGACTGAACTACTACGCATGACAATAAACAAAGTCCCCAAGAAGCTTCAGGAATTCAGTCTTTTTAACGCATATCCTATCCTTGCAGATGGTTTCAGAAGTCACCCGCAATATCAAGCTGACAGGTAAACGATAGAAAACCAATCATGGATCCTCCACCCAGGGGTCACTACCCTGTGATCTGTTTTACATTTGCACTTCCCTCTTCCTGACTTTCCATTACCACTTGTTTGAAATATATTTGCTCAAAAGTATCTGTTCATAAGATAAAATGACCAATGGAAGAAACTCCTGATAATCTTTCTAAAGGTTTCTTAAACAAAGAAGGCTGAAAATAGAATAAAACTGCTTTGCCTTTACTTTCAACATCAATGTTTCAAGTCTAAGGAAGCTTGACCTACAAGCTCCATGGAGTCCCCGTAATAACTCTTAGTCTCCCAGAGAAATATGTATCTATTCACTAACTAAATAAATATCCACACTTTAGGCTGTCCAAGACATATTGTTATTTGTAAAATAGTTCCAATTTTGAAAAGCTTTAATTTAAATCTGCAAGGCATCAAGTATTAAGTTAGCAACTATTTGCCAAAAATAAAACTGCCACTTCTGACAATCTATCTGCTAGAAATAAAAACTGCCAGCTCTCAGGTTAAAAAAAAGGTGCCAGAAAGCCTATCATCAGGTCTAAGTAACGCAAATCCTGAAGAACTGAAACAGATCTGCCTTCTCCCTTTCAGACTGCAAAGGCATTCTGCACGCATGCTTACCAGGACAGTAGGCATCAAGGTCCAGTTTTGGTGTTGAATGGAGTGTTGGTGAGCCAAGCTCAGATTCTGGAATTCGAGGGCTCTCAACAAATTTTGCTTTCCTCAGTGGAGCTTAAGAGAGAATAGAAAGAGAGGACATGAATAATAGTGCAGTAAACAGCTTATGAAATCAGTTAACAATATCAAGCTTAGATCAGCTCCACTTTTTATTTTTTTATGTCAAAAGGAGAAACTATCCATTTTACAGAAAAGAGATGGCCCACCCAAACAAGTTTAAACTACTGCACAATTTCTCAAAACATCTAGGTAAAGAATTATTCACATTAATTATGTTCAATGAGCTTTGCTTCTAATATGTGCTAGAATTTCATACCATAGATAGTGTTCCTTGCATATCCATAGCTTCTCTGGAACAATTATGCAAAGATTCCAGGAACATACACAAATAATGGGAATGACCCATCTTCCACTGGGATCCACTGGGATCTAGAAAATCTAAATTTCACTGCCAATTTTATAGTCTCTTGGAGCAAATTAGTTACTTGCCGATATAACTGTATCTAAATATATCATCTAATGCAAATCCCACCTCACAAAAAAGCCATACAGATATGTGACTATACAACTCCTAGCAGCATGGGACCTAAAGTGGGCAGAATAATCTCTTTTCACTTCTTTCTGCCACTCCATTTTCTTTCTCTCTTCCTGATATATGCTATTGTCTCTCTATTATTCCTTTCCTTTCCTTGTCAGGTCACTGGGCAAAGAGAGACAGGGAGAGATTGAGTTTGATTTTGCTGAGGTTTAAACTGCTTATTTAAAACTGTGTTGTATAAGCCCTAGAGCTACATGTTTCCCAATTCTAAATATGCTTAGAACTGCAACACAAGTTGAAGCAAAATAGATGGAAAGCTTGCCCGAAAAAGTGAGTAATTTTGCTTGTTTCTTACATAGAAACTAATAGACAACAGTGGGTTTAGTATTTTTCTGTAACTTTTATTGCTCCACACCTTTTACTGATTTGTTATCCTGTGGCCCACTGCAATATATTATTGCTATCTACCCCTCCCTTCATTGCTAAAATATTTTGCCATTTTCCCTGTTTTAAAATATTTTATATAGAAGATCATTTATCTTTTCTTATAGAGGCATAAATCCATGTATACTACCTAAGTGTATGAAAGGGGGATGGAATAGATGTCAGATTTAAAATAAAGTGCATCGTACTATAATATAATTTTAAGTGGCAACAAACATCCATTCTTTCATGTTTATCTGTTAATGTGGAGATTTCTATAAAAGATTTCTATAAAAAGCAATGCAGTTTATGTAGAAATAAAAGTTCCATATATTGCAGAGATGTGCACCAGATTCTAATAATCTATCCTTCCATATTTTCATGAGAGTAGAGCATAGTATGTCAATCTCTAGATTCATTTCAAGAGGGACAGATAAATTTCTTAAAGTGACAGAGAGATGGAATAGACCTCTTATTTATTTATTTAAACTCAATTGATTTATATTGTTGCCAATCTCACAGATGTAGCTCTGGGCAGCTTACAATAAAAATAGGTAAAAACTAAATAAACACATACAGTACAAAAAATAAAAGCACACAGCAGCTGGAATCATAAAGCAACCCTTAGCATAACTAGAAGATGGGCTTCTGCACATACCAGGACCCTAGGCTGAGGCACAAAACCAAGTTTTCAGGGCCTTGTGGAAGGCCAGCAGGGTCAGGGCCAGTCTGATCTCTGGAGGGATGATATTCCAGAGGGCAGGTACCATGGCAAAAAAGGCTCTCCTTTTGGGCCCTGCCAGCCAATACTACATAGTTGACGGGATCTGGAACGTGCCCCTTCTACTGGATCAGGTAGAAACAATAGGGAAGAGACAGTCCCATAAGTAACCTGGTCCCAAACTATGAAGGGCTTTAAAGGTGAGTACCAGCACCTTCAACTGCACCCAGAAGCACTTTAGAAGCCAATGCAGCTCTGCAGAGCAGTGGTGTCACATGTGCCATATAGCCAGTGCCATTAACTGCCCATGCTGCCACATTTTGCACGGCTGAAGGTTCTGAATACTCTTCAAGGGCATCCCCATGTAGAGTGCATTGTAGTAGTCCAGTCTGGAGGTCACAAGTGACCATGAGCAGGGCCCCCTGGTCCAGGAATGGAGACAACTGACACACAACCCAAAGTTGTGCAAAGGCCCTCCTAGCCATGGTTGCCACCTGCTCAAGCAGGAGCTCGAAGTCCAGGAGGTCCTGCAGATTGCACACCAAGTCTGTCTGAGGCAGTGCTACCCCAACCAGGACCAAAGAGGAAAGGTCCTTGGAACCAGGAGGTCCAAAAACCCAAAGCCATCCAGTCTAGCTTTGGTTGAGCTAAAGCCTGTTGCAGTCCACCCAAGCCCCCACAGTCTCCAGGCACCGAGACAGAACCTCCATGGCATTATTCAGACGACCTGAGGTGGAGATAGAAAGCTGAGTATCATTAGCATACTAATGATACCTCAACCCAAACCACTGGATGACCTCACCCAGAGGCTTCATGTAGATGTTGAACAGGAGGGGAGAGAGTAGCAAAGCCCTGTGGTACCCCACAAAGGAAGTGCCATGGGCAGGACCTCTCCCCTCCATCAACACTTACTGAAACTGACCCTGGAGGAAGGAAGAGAATCAGCACAACACAGTGCTGCCCACCTCCATCTCCCAGAGCCAACCCAGAAGGATACCGTGAACATAGGTATTATGAGGCTGCCAAGAGATCAAGAAGAGCAAGAATCAATGCAGCACCCCTATCCCGCTCCTGCCAGAGGTCATCTAAGAGTGCGATCAATGCCATATCAGTCCCATACACAGACCTAAATCCTGGCCGAAAGGGTCCAGACAATCCAATACTTCCAGGGTCCTCTGAAGCTGAAACACAACCTTCTTTTCTACAAGCTTCCCTAAAAAGAGAAGGTTGGACACTGGATGAAAATTGTCCAGAATGGTAGGGTCCTGCAATGGCTTCTTGAGGAGGGGATGCACCACCACATCTTTGAGAGATGGTGGGACCATGCCATCTCTCAAAGAGAAATTAACCATCGCCTGGACCCAGCCACACATCCCCTCCTGGGCAGCATTAACCAATCAGGATGGACATGGATCTAATATAGAGATGGCCAAATCAAACTCCTCCCAAACAATTAAGACAGCCCCAGCCCCTGCAGCCTCCACAGGATCTGCTTCAAGGCCAGAGTCCAACAGAGCAGATCCTATGGACTTAATCAGATGCCTAGCATATTCCTTACAATGACCCTGCAGAAGGATCCCCAACCATTCCCTCCCAGGTGGGCTTGGGTCATCCGAAACAGGTGGACAGCTGCTGGATAGCTATCCATGGATGCAATAAGGGGAGACAATACTGATGTTTTGCCACCCTTACCAGCATGAAGTAGGATCTAATAGTGCTCTAGCCTGTGTTCAATCAAGTTCGCTCCCTGTCATCCTCCAGTGATGCTCTTGGTGTTTCTTCTCCTGCTTCATTTCCCTTAGCTCCTCCATAAACCAGGGGAAGTTCCAGGAACTCTGGGAGAGGAAAGAGCACTCAGGCATAATCCAATCAGAGTCCAAGCTGTCCTCTCATTCCAGGCAGCTTCTAGGGCTTTGATCAGAGTGTGCAGCAGACCCTCCAGAACAACCCCAAGCTCCCTCTGGAACCCAATTAGGTCCATTAGTCGCTGAGGGCATACCGATCTAACAGATCCAGCCTCTCTGCAATGGGGAGTGGCAACAGAGAACTGCTGGGTTGCCACAGAGTGATCTGACCATGACAGGGGAGAAACTTCTGGCTCCCCCAAGTCCAGATCACCTGACAGAAAAATCAGGTCAGGCATATGACCATTGTTATGCATTGGACCCTGGGTGATTTAGGACAGGCCCATGCCTGTCATGGTAGCCATGAACTCCTGAGCTACCTCCAATCCTGCAACCAGAGAAGGCACATTGAAGTCTCCCAAGTCCAGAAGTCTGGAGAACTCCGCCGCCAGCCTGGCCACACAGTCAACAAGCTCAGGCAGGGAGGTTGCTACACAGCTGGGAGGCTGATATAATAGCAACAGCCCCAATTGAACCCTAGAGCATTTTCTAAGTTAGCTGAGTAAAGTCTTGGGAAATAGGTGGTCTATGAATTTTAGTAAGTAAATAAATGACACCCAAACTGGCAAACTTAAATCAAGTTCCACGTTTTTTCTTATACTGCTTCCCAATCCAGATATTATTCCTCCATGAAATCAATAACGATATTGCCAATATGCTAAAATGTTTAAATTGCATTGACAGCTAGCACAAATTTACACTTCTCACCACCTTTGTCCTTTTCTTCCTTGCCTGTGAAAGGTCAGCATCTTGTCATTAATATTGCACTGAATTTGTTTTGCCATTTTAAAGATATACTCAACAATGCAGAACACTGAAGTGTGCATTTGTAGATCCCTATATTTTGCAATGAATTTTTCTAACAGACTGTGTTTCATTGATTAATCTTAGTAAGATTAGTTAAACTACTGTTGTGAATTGCAAGTATTTTGTCAATATGATTATGGAATAATCATGATTTAAGTAACAATGATGAATTACTATACTAATGTGTTTGGTGCATTACAAAGGGTTAGATAGTAGGAGCATGCAAGCATTTGAAAGAGGTGTTTCTTTTCAAAGCATGTTAGCTTGAATGAAACATGTCTCTCTGAAGCATTAAAGCAACAATATCTTTTATAAAAACTGTGCGGTGTAGAAGATTGTCAACAAGTATGGGTGCACACATGGATGAGATTTCTGCTGGGACTATCAGTGAAGTAGCATCTGTGAATATACACACAACTGGAAACAGTAGAGGACAGCTTTCAAAGCATCTGAGTAAGCCTTCTGAAGAATGCAGTTGCTATGATGCTTTCAAAAGAGATACTTCATTTATGCTGAAGTGCTTTGCAAAGAATCTCTTTCAAATGCTTTGCACAACCCTGTAAGAAAACATGTATATAACTGTTTACAGCAGAGCTGTGCAAAACATTCTGAACCTGAAACACTACTTGTTCCAAAATTCTGTCCTGAACTCAGGAGAAATGGAGATGTCCTTTCATGTTTTTTCAACTATTTTTATTTTCCATGACTAGTTAGGGTTTTGTTTGTTTTAAAGCTCCAAGTCACTAAGATTTTACAGAGTGTATCTCCATTATAAACCTAAATTATAAATAAATAATTAATAAACATGATCTGGCATAGTTTCACCTTTGTTGTCTTTGGACAGAATTCAAGGGAGTTGGGGGGTGGGGTATGGGAAAATCAGTTAAGCATATACCCCAAGAGTGAGAGACCTTGGGATATAACTACAAAACTGATACCTAATACAGTGGTACCTCAAGATACAAATTTAATCCGTTCCGTGACTCTGATCGCAAGTCGAATTGGTCGCATCCTGAAGCACATTTTCCCATAGGGTTCAATGTAAATACAGTTAATCCGTTCCACCCTCTGAATTTGGTCGCATCCTGAAGCAAATTTCCCCATAAGGTTCAATGTAAATACGGCTAATCTGCCCTCCGAATTTGGTCACATCCTGAAGCACATGTCCCCATAAGGTTCAATGTGTCAGCTGGCGTTGCACGGCTAGGAAATTCCCCAGGCACGCTTTAGTCAGCCCTAGCGCAGAAAAAGGAAGTGCTAATGAAATCTGAGAAAGGCTCCCGCGCGCATAGCCGGGAGCGGGAGCTTCCCCCCCACCCCCCGCGCTGATTCCTCTTAATTCTGCGCTCTTTCTTTTGTGCCTTGTCCCTTGGCGCGCCCGACAAAAGCACAGTGAAAGCAATGGGGGGAAGGCTTATGTAGCATGCACAGCGGAGCGGGAGCTTCCCCACCCCCGCGCTGATTCCTCTTAATTCCGCGCTCTTTCCTTTGTGCATAGCCCTTGGCGCGCCCGACAAAAGCACAGTGAAAGCAATGGGGGGAAGGCTTATGTCGCGCGCACGCACAGCCGGGAGCAGGAGCTTCCCCCCCCCCACTGATTCCTCCATGCTCTTTCCTTTCTCCATAGCGACAAAAGCACAGTGAAAGCAATCACCAGGCCAAGGGCTATGGCCAAAGGAAAGAGCAAATTTCCCCATAAGGTTCAATGTAAATACAAACAGTTCTGAAACATATGCATTTTATTTTTAAACCACAAAAACATGAAAAAAAGCACAGTATGAACAGGGAGAATGGGGTGGGGAGGCAGTTATTGTTTGGAGGGAGAGTCCCCCTCCAAAGGGACTTCGGGGAGATCTCCTTCAGGGGTTTCCTCTCTTCTTTGCCTCTTAGCTGCAGGCTCAGTTCTGGGAAAAAACCTGTCTAAAGTCAGTTGTCTTTTCCTGCGCTGCATAACCCTCCGGAAATGAGAGACCACGTTATTGTTCATCATGTTCAACGCTCTGTTCATTACAGTTATGTTGGGGTGGTGCTTCTCAAAGAAGTCCTGGCAGTCATTCCATTTTTCCATAATGGATTTAATCTCCGCACTGCTCACCTCCTCCGTCTTCCTCTTCCTCAGTGGAATGCTCCTCACCAAGCGCTTTCTGTTGCTCACTCTGGAGCTCAGCAAGTTCTTCCGTGGTCAGTTCCTCCTCATGGTCCTCAACAAGCTCCTCTACGTCTGCACCATCGACAACCAGACCCATGCTCTTGCCCATGGACACAATCTCTTCCACTACCTCTGCATCAGACCCTTCACGGTCATGTTCAGCGACACATTCTGGCCACAGTTTCCTCCAGGCTGAGTTTAAGGTCCGGCATGTGACATCTTGCCAGGCTTTGTCAATGAGGCCGATGCAGTGGAGGACATTGAAATGTTTCTTCCAAAACTCTGCCAGAGTCAAGGATGTTTCCTCAGTGACATTGAAACACCTGGTGAAGAGCGCCTTAGTGTAGAGCTTCTTAAAGTTGCAGATCACTTGCTGGTCCATGGGCTGCAGGAGAGGTGTCGTGTTGGGGGGGAGGAACCTGACCTTTATAAAGTCATACTCAGCGTCCATAGCACCCACCAAGGCTGTGTAAACTTTTGCCCGTTCGTCCAGAGAAACTCCAGTGACACGTGTGGTTCACAAAAGAGGTTTACTCGAGCGTAACGTAGCGGTTCCAAACAAAGCCAGGACTGGCTTGGCACAATACATTGTTTCTTTTATACCTCCCCCCTTCCTGCGATTTTTGCCCTGCGATCTGGTTACAGGTTGTCACTCATCTCCCCATTGATTCCCTCCCCCCAAAAGTCCGTCTGGCAGGTTCAGCCCCAGATCCATTGTCCGTTGATTGTTTGCCCCTCTGGCGCGGCTGGGTCTTCCGTGATCCTTCTTTGAAGACAAGATCGAAGGTAGGCGCCATTCTCGGTTCCCTGCTTCGCTGGTTTGCTTATTGTTGGCTCGTGCCTCTTATCAGCCAACATTAATTGTTTCCACTTTGCGGTTTTCCCGCCAGCTGGGCGCAGGTGGCCATTAATCTCCTACTTCCCCTTTTTCTCTAGCGCGAAACTAGCCACGCTTGGAAGCTGCTACAATCTGCCGTGTGGTCTCTGTTTCTTCTTGCGGCTCATGCCGGCTGAACCTGACAGGCTGGAGGGTATGCCGGGGCATTGTGCATCAGAAGAAGGCACCTTTCAGGCAGCTGGTTGTCCAAAAGATATTTTTTAACGCTGGGTGCAAACACCTCGTGCAGCCATTCCATAAACAACTCCCTTGTGACCCACGCTCTCGCATTGGCCCTCCACATGACAGGCAGTCTGGCCTTGTTCACACTGTGTTCCCTGAACACACGAGGGGTCTGGGAATGGTACACCAGTAGCAGCTTAATCTTCAGGTCGCCGCTTGTGTTCGCACACAGCAAAAGGGTCAGTCTGTCCTTCATGGGCTTGTGCCCTGGCAGTGCCTTTTCCTCCTGCGTGATGTAGGTTCTGTTTGGCATCTTCTTCCAAAAGAGCCCCGTCTCATCGCAGTTGAACACCTGCTGAGGGACGTATCCTTCCACCTTCATGAAGTCCTCAAATTCTTCCTTGTAGGCTTCTGCAGCAGCCTTGTCAGAACTGGAAGCCTCTCCATGTCTTGCCGCATTGTGGATGCCAGTTCTCCTGTGGAATTTCTCAAACCAGCCTCTGCTGGCTTTAAATTCCTCACTTGCTGTGCTGGTAGAGGGGTTTGTCCGCAGTAAATCACTGTGCAGCTTCCTGGCTTTTTCACAGATGATAGCTTCACTCATGCTATCACCTGCCAGCTGTTTCTCATTCAGCCACACTAACAACAGCTTTTCCACCTCTTCCAGTGCTTGTGTCCTCTTCCCTGTTAAGGTCGTTACTCCTTGTGCCACATCAGCTTCTCTGATGGCATCTTTATTCTTCAAAATAGTCGAGATGGTCGACTTCACCATCTTGTACTCCGCAGCCAGATCAGTCACACGAACCCCACGATCGTGCTTTTCTATAATGTCCTTCTTCAGTTCGATCATCACTTTCTTCTTCAAACCCTTATTCTTGCCACGCCCGCTCTGCATTTTCTTTGGAGCCATGCTGACAAGCACACCAAAAACCTTCCAAACACCACAAAACACACCACAAGCCTCACCGAACGCCTCCTTGCTACCGCGATCTCGCCCACAGGAAGCCGCAACCACGTGGCAGCAGGGCAAATGGCTTTTCCTTTTCCTTTTTCCTTTCTCCATAGCGACAAAAGCACAGTGAAAGCAATATCAGCGCGCTGGGGGGAAAGGCTTATGTCGCGCGCACGCACAGCCGGGAGCGGGAGCTTCCCCCCCCCCCACTGATTCCTCTGTGCTGTTTCCTTTCTCCATAGCGACAAAAGCACAGTGAAAGCAATATCAGCGCGCACGCACAGCCGGGAGCGGGAGCTTCCCCCCCCCCGCGCGCTCAGATTTCATTAGCACTTCCTCTTTCTGCATTGCTTTCCTTGGGCTTTTGTCCTCGCGCTCAGATTTCATTAGCACTTCCTCTTGGAAGCCGCAACCATGTGGCAGCAGGGCAAATGGCCGCGGATCTGGTTCGTAGCTTGAGGCGGAGTTCGCATGTTGAGGTAAATTTTTGCGGCCGGAGCTGGTCGTATCTTGAAATTTTCGCAAGATGGGGCGTTCGTATCTTGAGGTACCACTGTAGTATGTTTATTGCATGTGCGTTACAGATAATTCCTCTGATGATGAGCAAATGCCAAAAATATGCTTTGCTTATTTACTGAGTATTGCAGCATGGAAAAAGGCAATAATTTGCATTTAGGAAGAAGCCTAAAGCCAAAAGCAGAACATTGTATTTTTACTGTTGCTGTACTATAACATGGATTGCGCTGTATTGCTTTCAGTCCCTTCCACAAGCAATGCCATGTGATGGACCCCAGGAAGCATGCCTTCTCTGTCAAGGTGTCTGCCCTGTGAATCAGCTTAACCTCCAAAATTCACATGACCCAACCCTGTTGGGCTTGAAAACCTGACTTTTCCTACAGGAGCTGGACCAGGGCATTGAGTGAATCTGATTCTGAGATATGTTTTTAAGAGGTGCTTTATGGAGTTGAGTAACTGTTATCACTTGCTAGTTGTTTTGTTTTTGAGGTTTCATATTTTTATTTGCTTTTAAATTTGTTATAAGCTGCCCAGAGTTGCTTTGAATTGGGTGACCATAAAAATAGAAGGAATAAATAAACAAACAATTTACAAAAGAATGAAAACTATTAGTGAAGCTTGGCGCTGGGAAAGTGAAACTACTTGACTACCATTTTGCTAAAGCTTGGTTAAAATTGCTTCTTTTTGTTTTTTAAGTCAGGCATACTTTAGAATTATCTTGCACTAACAGTGGCACCTACTTTCCAGTAGAAAATAAGATTGCTACTGACCCATGAATCACAAAGATCATAATGAAGAAGAATCTGTTGGTTATCCATAATTCTGTTTTTTTTTTTTGAGTGGTTATCTGGGTATTCAAACAATCTTCCTGCCTGCCCCTCTACAGGTACCAGATACTCCTATTATTCTGCTATAAAGGTCTTAAGGGAACAGCAGAGAAAGGCAGTGACTGTGCCAAGGTTTATGCACAATGGCAGAGAGAGTTCCTGCATAAAAATATAACTCTGTTCTAGAAGTTCATCTTATTCCCAAACCTTGAAATGCTCCTGTTTAGCAGCTTTACATAACTTTAAGTTAGCTAGAACTCCTTACTGGTAAATGTGAGCAGGTCTGGTTTTGAGATCATAGATATGCTATATTGAGATTCCTCACAAGAATAAGATATATTCTGACAAAGAAATAAATTATTCCTGCCCATTCCCAAATGCACACTAACAAAGAAGTGCAAAACAGCATATGCTAACCAGTATATAAGCAAAAATACTCAAATGCAGATGGAACCCTATCAATCAATCCATCAATATATCAGTGGCATTTTTTCATTCAATGATAAAATTTACTATTTTGACTGGCATCTTATTTCACACTTATTTGCCTCCAGAAAATGAGGAAGAGCAGGTGAATATCATTGGTTTCATCAAGAACCCAAACTAGTTTTGTCCATACAATCAGCAACTCTGCTTGGAATTAAAGAAATCTGTGTATGGGATATGTATATATGTTCAAGAAAGATGATGTGTATACAGGTAGTCCTCGACTTACGACCATTCATTTAGTGACTGTTCAAAGTTATGACAGCACTGAAAAAAGTGACTTACAATTGGTCTTCACACTTATGACTGTTTCAGTGTCCCCACGGTCACATGATCGTGATTTGGGCACTTGGCAATCATTGCATATTTACGATGGTTGCAGCGTCCTGTGGTCACATGATCACCATTTGCAACCTTCCCAGCTGGATTCTGAGAAGCAAAGTCAATGGAGAAGCTGGCAGGGAAGGTAGCAAATCATGACCATGTGATGTCTCACTTAACAATCGCAACAAAAAAGGTCATAAAATCAGATGCGGTCATGTGATGCCTCACTTAATGACCACACTGCTTAAAGATGAATTTTATGGTCCCTATTGTGGTCATAAGTTGAGGACTACCTGTATGTGTGCATTTATACATATACAAAATGCTTGTAAATAAGCAATGGAGTTATTAATTCATTTTACCAAAGCTAAATCCAAACCAGTTATGATTCTTTTACTAGCTTTCAAGTAAAATACAGCCTGAATTCTTTGCAAGTACAGAGAATCAAATGAATAGTTCTTTAGTTTAATACTCATATTAGACTATTAGACGGGGCAAAAAAATCAGTCTTTTTTGTTGTTGATGTTTTTTTGTTTGCAGGGACTTGGGGTCTTAAACTAACACATGCCTCACAGAAGTTTTACAAACCTATTTCATTTTTCTAAATGCCTCAAAAATCACATTAAAAAATCTGTGGTTTTGCTGCCAAAATTCAGCAGTGAGATCTTAAGGGCTATGGAAGTTACATGCAGAGGGACCCAGCAGAAGGAAAAATATTGCTTGCACAAGCTATTATGGAGAAAAATGCAGGAAATAGCTATCTGAGTTTATGTGTTTATTTAATTTCTATGCTACCTGACTCCCAATGATCCTAGATAGCTCACAAGTAAAAATATTTAAAAAAATAAAATAAGAAAAAATAAAATAAGAAAAAAAAAGAATAAAAGAGAGCAAAATGACAGAAACTAGACATGAATGGAAAAAACTCACCCTCGCTAAAGGCCTCCCTTGCTAAAGGAATTGAAGTAGCTATCCCTTATTTTGAAGAATAGGTAACATTCTTGGAATAAATATAAACAACTGTATTAGAATTCATATACTATAGAAATATAGAACTTTTGGTATCTTGGTTCCAAAAATCAGTAATAAGCATTGTATGAACAGGCTTTAATTTTATAAGCACCAGTTTTTGAACAACACCACACTAATTTTGATCTACCTTTAATATTATTAAACCATATCCTCAAAGTCTCCCATTATGGTTCACAATTTTGTTTATAGCAACCTACTATAGCTAAGTAGGTCAGTGAGAAAAAGGAACAGATAATAACAATAATAAAAAAAAATTATTCTGCTATGACAGTCCTCATTCTGGTAAAAGAATAAATTACAATTATTGTCAGAGAAAAATAATTGAAAGTAGAGAACAGGAGGGAAGAAGGAGATTTTGTCTTTTACTAATACTGAACTTTGTAAGTGATAACATAGAAAGGAGCCAATCAAAACCTACTTGACAAAAACAAGTGTAGAAGTAGGTTCTGTACAGAGAAAACTGGGTAAGGGAAACTGAATTTAACAGAAAAGAAATGTTGCTCAGCAGCAAATCCCCAGTTAAAAATTCATGTGATCTTTTCAACGCGCATACAATCTGAATTTCTTCTTCAGGAGGAGTCTGACACCACAAAAATATTAGACAATACAATTTAATGAACTAACTGGACTAATTGGACCTAGGAGAAAATGATGAAATTGACTGTTTTACTCTTGTCATCCAATTCTTCTCTCATCCAGATTTCTAAGCGGTAAACTCATGTATAGGACAATGTAACCAGATGATGCCAACCAACATATTTGTGACATAAATAATGTGTTCATAAATAGAAAATGGTATACAAATATTGAATAAATGCAGGTATTTAAACCCAAATATCATCTTAACACATCCACATATGTCCAAGTTTATATAGCATAGGAAGAGAAAAATAGGTACAAAGTCATCAGAGAAGGTTATTTCCAGGAATTGCTTGGTAAGTGGCACTTGGCATTTTTGTATATCCACCAAGCTGCAAAAATAATGACCTTTCATTACTGGAATTTTATTATTGGTATTTCTATGTTGCTGTATTCCAAAATGGCTCCAAGCAGTGTACTAACGAAATTGAGAATAGAAAAACAACAAAAAAGTAACAATTAAAATATCTTAAAATAAAGCTAATTGGCAAAGGTAGACCTTAAAAGAAAACCTAACTTTTACAGTCTTGTAATTTAAGAAAGAAAAGTAAGCAGGCAGGCAGGTCCCCAGCAAAACTGATAATTTCAGGATTATAATCTCTTGCCACAATAGGACTATAAATCATATATAGGTTGCAGTGAAAAAGGTACACCAGGAAAAGCAGTTTCATGACTATTACCTCATTCCTAATGAAGAATATTTGACTCAATTTATGATTTAAATATTATGTTGGTCCTGATTAGCTACACATTTTGAATAAATGCAACTACTGATATTCTCATATAGCCATACAATATATGCTAACATTTTTTTAAAACCTGGATGTTTAGAAAACATGACAAGATGATAAGCTTTACAATATCCAAACTGCTGGCAATGAATGACAAGAAGCAAATAAAACAGATTATACTATAGAAAATCAAAAGGACTATGCACTGAAGAACATAAAGGATGAGATAGGAATGCCTGGATCCAAATAGAAAAGCAATTTATTAATAAAAATAATCTATACTTTAAAACAACTGATTTTGTTCATTTACAGAGAGATTAGTCAGCTGTATTATTTTATTTAATTTTATTTGATATAGTCATTGGACTAATCAATAAACAATAAACTAAAAACAACAGACTTTGATACAACATACTAAATTTCTACAGTATTTTACGTTATTTCCCTAATTAAATAATTAGAATGTAAATGAATGCAAATGACAACATTGGCAACAGATTTGGAGAGAAAGAAACTTGTTTTTCCCAGATCTACTTTTCACAATGGGACAGAAGCACAGAGAATTCCACCAAGGTTGTTTCATGGCCAGACAACCAGGAATAAAGCCTTTTTCCCCCTGTATGCTGCACCAATTAGGTAAACCTTGGAAATTAGTGTCAGAAAACTATATGATCCTCAAAAGACTTTCACTATCAAAAAAAAAAAAAACAGCTTCCTATCAGATGCAGATGTTCTACACCAATCCACTCAGTAAGGATTTATTGGTTTGAAGGGTCAGTGGGATTATCCATTAGATAGAATTTCTTTTTGGTTTTTCCTTTTTCTCCCATCTCTTTTACCTTTTCAATTTGCAGAAAATAGAAAACTCACTGGCAGGTCCCCACTGTAAGTCCCGATATCCACAGTTTTTTTTAATTTGGTTTTTCATATTTTTAATTTCAAGTTATTTTATTATTTTTAATAGTTGGCCATTTATGATTTTATGTTAAGTAGTTCTATCAATAGACTTCAGTATATTTTTGTTATATTGTTGTTGATTCATTTTCCTTTCTTTTTTTTTACTTTTTATTTTTATTATGCTTTAGGTTACTTATGGATAAAAGGGTTTTTAAAATAATGAATTACATAATGTTTAAGAAGCTGCACTTTACATGGGGCTGCCCTTGAAGACCATCCAGAAGCTACAGCTGGTCCAGAATGCAGTAATGTGAACAACGATAGGGGTGCCACATTACACAAATGTGACCCTACTGCTTCGCAAGCTACACTGGATGTACATTTTAAGGATGTACCTGGAACCTTTTTTTTCCTTTGGACCAGTTCTTTCTATCACACTGTGAAGCCTAAAACTCTCTTATCCCCATGTACATTTATGTAATCTGTATTATTAGCATAATTATATCATCACACAAATGATGTAAGTTCCCACAATGCTTCACTCTCTGAAATCAAAGACTTTTCTGAATAATGAACAAACCTTTCCTCCAATCAGTTTGTTAAAATGAGTTTCACTGCAAATATGCCATGAATTTATGTACACACTGTTCCCATAAATACTGAAAGATTACTCTTTTTAGTATATCCAAAGTATCAGACATTATGAATATGCACAAAATATATTTGTGCAACCTAGAAACTGTTTAATAAACTTGCAGTTCTCAATTTTTAAGTACTGCTCATTCTTAACGATTAAGTGATATATTTGAAATCATGACAGAAGAAGGAAACAACAAAATTGAAATGGTAATGATTATATTTTTCAGACCTCATATATTAAACCTAGATTTTTCAAGCATTATTTCTACTACAAGTCAGAAAGAGTCTGATAGCACTTTCTGAGACCAACAATTTTACATAAGGCATAACTTTTTGTGAGATGCAGCTCACTTCATCAGATGCATCTACCACAAGCTATTATATAAGATCAATACTGATTTTTTTATTCCTGAATTTCACTATATGTTATTAAAATTCTTCTTGAATTTTATAAATAGCTGTAAAAGAATTGTATTAAACATGATCCTTTAATATTCTATATGCCTGGCTTGTCAGACTTCATGCAGGCACAGTTTCACTCACAAGTCTTCAGATACTTAACAATCTCCCTCCCCTCTGCAGTCAGTAACTAGTTAACAGCAGCAACACTCTGCATGGTTAGATAACAGCATTATTGCAAACTCCAAGACATATTTATGCAGAAAATCAGCTATTACAGGAATACATGTGAGTGTATGTGTATCTGTGAGAGACAGACCAACAGACAGACCCAGGTTTTAGATCCTAGGTCTCTTTCTCATGCCTTTCATAGTAACAGGTTTTTTTTCAGCTTTTTTTCCTAGACAGAAATAGATGGGGAATCAGCCCCATGTATACATAGTGGTCTTGTGTAGTCTGAGGCTCTTTGCTTCACACCTTGCCAGCTTCAGCCTTCACACCACCTCCCTTTCTATTTTCTCCTTTCCATCCTCCCTTGGATCTGGTGGTGTCAGGAGTATCTCCTCTCCACCCCTACCTGGTTGTAAGGACAAAATATTCTGGTTTACACAATAAAGCATCTGCCTGCTTGTTCTAAGAGCTAGAAATGTAGTTCACCTGAACTGGTGCTGCTTGAATATATGAAAGTCTGTAAATGTTCCAAATTCTTGTGGTCAGTTTGGACCTTTAGGGTGTACTGCTCCATCAAAGGATCTGGAACCAATGATGAAAAACTTCTGTGAAAGTTAAAAGCTCCTACTTAAAAAAATAACATAGTTCTATTCAACTGGAAGGAAATACTGAGACCAGAATTTAAAGGGGAATCAGCTGTTTTCAAATTGGAGAGAAGATTGTAAGACAGTAATGTAGCCACCGCAGCAAAAATAGAAACACATTTATGGTAAAGATTGGCAAAGCCCTAAAATGCTGCACATTAATGATGGTGTAAGCGATATCCATCTTAATCTGAATGTATCTGAAATCTAAAGTTTCACATACTTTTTCCAACAAAGACAATGAATAAAAGCATGACATGGTGCGCTGTTTTGAGTGTCCTCTGTGTAACCAGAACTTCTTTATCTATGAATAGATCAAACCCAGATCACAATCTAGATCACAGTACTGCAGAATGATGGATAGTTCTAAGGATTTCTCTCATGCTTGTACTAGCATATTTTGTCCCCTTCTCTCTTTTGTGCCCTCAGTATTGTTTCTAACTTGATTCTTTTTAAAATGAACATTTTTCTTTTGTTCTTCATGGCCCAACTCATTAAGTCCAGCACTGGGTGGGGGGAGGCATTTTTCTGGACTTTAGTAAAGAGCTGCTTAGGCAACCAGAACATCCTGAGCCACTCCCTAATTATCCAGCCCATCTTAATATAGATCTCAGAGAAATCACCTAGAAATTACACTACAGTCAGTTACAGTAGTGATGGGTAGAGCATTGGAAGATCATTGGAAGAATCAGGTTAGGGATAGATCACCATGGAGAAAATCTACCTATGTGGTTGCTAAGAGTCAACAGCAGCTTGATGTCACATAACCAATAAATCAATTTGAATGCAAAGGTAAGAAGGAAGTCCTCGGAAAACCAGGGCTCTGAATTAAATAAATTACATAAAAGTTCAATACAGATAGTTCTCAGTTAACGACCAAGTTAACTGAGTCCAGCAACTATTCAAAATTACGACAGCACTGAATGAGACTTACGACCAGTCCTCAAAGTTGCAGCTGTCACAGCACCCCCGCAACCACATGATCGTGATTCAGGCACTTGGCAACCGGCTCACAATTTCGATGGTCGCAGCATCCCGCAGTTACATGATTGCTATTTGCAACCTTCACTTCTGACTTCCAACAAGCAAAGTCAATGGGGAAGCCGGCAAGCAGTTGCAAATGGCGACCACATGACATCAGGCTTAATGACCATGCAGGTTCGCTTAATGACTGCAACTGGAATTGCCGGAACTGTTATCATAAGTCAGTGTGGTCATGTGATGTTGCCCTTTATGACCACGTAGATTAACGATGGAGTTCCCAGTTCCAATTACCGTCATTAACCAAGGACTACTTGTATAAGCAGACAAAGGAGATGCAGTCATCATTATGAATACTGTGGATTCCATCAAGGAAGCCAAGAAATAACTCTCTAACACCATATTCTACCAACTTCTCTCCCCAGATCCCATAGCTACACATCAGAGAGAACTATGCAAGAAACTACAAGACCATATTTACATGGAGATGCCTCAGGAGCCCAGACCAAGCATTTTCTACTTGCTTCCCAATATACACAAACCAGGCAACCTGGGCCACCCCATTGTCTCAAGCATTGGAATTACCACAAATGCCTATTAGGTTTCATAGACTCTATACTTAGACCTTATGCTGCCAGCACTCCCAGCTACACAAGAGACACCACAGACTTCCAAAGAAGTCTGAATTCCATAGGCAATCTCCCTAACAGCACCATTCTAGCCATCATAGATGTTGAAACACTATACACCAACATCCTGCACAAACGTGGACTTCAAACCATCAAATACAAAATCACTGATGCCAAAACACCAGATGTCTTATTGCCAGACAGCGTGATTTCTTATTCACCCACAACTACTTCATATTGATAATAACATGTATCTGCAAATCAATGGTACAACCATGGGCACATACATGGCTCCTCAAGATGTAAGAACAAGTCCACTTCTTTGATGTTACAATAAAACTACACAATAGACGCATAAACAATATGATACCCAGGAAACTCACAGATCACCATGCACTGCTACATGCTTCCAGCTTCTACCCAGAATATACCACCAAATCCATCATCTATAGCCAGACTCTAAGTTACAACATCATTTGTTCTGACCCACTGGAATCAAACAAGGCATTCAGGAGTCTGAACTAGCCACCTAATAAGATTGATAGATAAATCAATAGATCCATATCATTTCCCAGATAAGACCTATTAAAAGCCAGACAGTGCCCCCACCAAAAAAAAGCAAAAAACAAAAAACCAGAACAAAAGAACACCACTGGTTGTCATCTACAACTTATAGCTCAAGCCACTCAAATGCATTATTAATAAGCTACAACCCATACTGGACAATGACACTGCATTTTCTCAGACACTGGGTGGCAGAGTCATACTTGCATATAGACATCCACACAATCTGAATCAGATTCTCACAAACAAGAAGACACAACAGACAATGATGCTAACATGAGAACCAGAGCCTACAACAACTCCAGATGTCTACTTTGCCTCCACACTTACATCAACATCACTATCATGGGCTCCAAAATGTACCTACATAAGATGAGGGGAGCTTCACACGCTCTTCCTCTAATGCGATTTATGCCATCAACTGCCAAGAATGCCCCTCCAGATGCTACATAAGACAAATGTTGCACAAAATAATGGACACAAGTTTGACATCAGGACTCAAAACAAGGAAAAAGTAGCATTAGAGCATTTCAACCTCCCAGGACACTCAACTGCAGACTTAAAGTGAAAAAATAATATTTTAACAGCACTACTGAGAGATTGCTACACCCAAACATATCAAAAGGTGTCAGGATCTTCGCAAGCAGCTATTGAAAGGCTATTAGAAAAGTTATGTGGACAGATAGCTAGTGAGTTCAAATGTTAGTTTAGACAAGAACCATAATTTGTATACCTGCTTGCTTGTTCCTGCCATAAAAGTCAAGAGGGAGGGTGGACAATGAAACAATGGAGGCCAGGTGCACCGTTATCTCCGAGAGGTGCCAGCAAGGTCGAACGGCCGTGAGACCCAAGAAGAGGCACGAAGAAGCGCGCAGGAATCAAGCGGGAAAATTAGAATAGAGGGGGGTTAAAAGAAGAGCTGGGGCCGGGGAGGGTCAATCTCAGCAAAATGTCAGAGTCTGCACGCTCAATTCCCAAGTCCAGTAAATCCTCTGGAGACTATTTGTTTCCAGTAAAGATTTCTTTATTGAGAAGTAACATACAGCATTCCATAAGTTGCTGAGACTGGCCCTCCCTGGCCACAGCTCTTCTTTTAACCCCCCTCTATTCTAATTTTCCCACTCGATTCCTGTGCACCTCTGCGCCTCTTCTTGGGTCTCACGGCTGTTCGACCTTGCTGGCGCCTCTCAGGGAGATAACGGTGCACCTGGCCTCTGTTGTTTTATTGTCCACCCTCCCTCTTGACTTTTATGGCAGGAACAAGCAAGTGGGTATACAAATTATGGTTCTTGTCTAAACTAACATTTGAACTCACTAGCTATCTGCCTACATAACTTTTCTAATAGCCTTTCAATAGTTGCTTGAGAAGATCCTGACAAAAGGTTTCAGACAATCTCAAAAGGTCTCAATGAACACAACTCATTACAATTGTTAATTGATAGGACACAGGCAGTCTTTCTTACATGTTACCTGCATCTTTATATCTAAGTTGTCTTCCCTTTCTTTCCCTCCCACTTCATTCCAATTTAAATCCTATACCAATCTATCTGTTCTATGTATATGACAAAATGAGCTATAGCTTACAAAAGCTTATGCCTTTAAAAAAACATTTGTTAGTTGGACCAGATTCCTGATTTTTTCCAAACTTTATATAAGTCTCAGAGCTTTCTGAGGTCCTGATCTTCAACCTGCTATCATCTCATTTAATTTGTAAGTCTCATAGAGCTTTGTCTGTTATTGCCCTCTCTATACCTATAGCAGAATATTGCAGCAACTAAATTTATGGAGGAAAATAAGAACAAGGATAATGGCAGTCAACAAGGTCATTGAAAAAATTATAATATTAAGAGCAGTTCAACAGTGGAATCAATTAATCTGGTAGTAGAATATCCTTCACCCAATGTGTTCAACAAGAGGCTGAACAGCCCTTTGTTTTAAATACTTTAATTTGGTCTCCTGCGTGGAATAGAGGTTTGGACTTGATGGCCAAATAGATGCTTTCAGTGCCATCATTTCTATCATTTTATCTATTTTGTACGACATAATTCTGCATCCAGCAAAATTAGTTGGTCTTGAAAACAATGGTGTTTCTCTGCAAAACAATTAGAAGCAGATTGGAAAGAAACACTTTTATTAAAATAAAGATGTGCCATTTCATAAGACTGCCCACAAACTGCTGTAAATATATCCCTTGAAAAGCCAATTTGGATATTACATATACAAGAGCTAATTACTTGTTGTATTACATAACTGTTATAACTTTACTAAAAGATACAGAAAAGTCCAATGAATGGCAGAACTTTCCAGAGTGTATTTCTTCCAGTATCTAAATCAAAATCACATGAACAATGGAATGAACTGTTTTCTATAAGAGATTCTAATAATGTGGAACAAAACATGGCTGAAAAAGCATATACTGTTTAGGCTTACTAAACTCATGCCTTGCAGGATATGTCTACTATTCACATCCTTTATTTAATTCATACAGCTTACTTTTGAAAAAATGTATTACAGAAATATATGAACTTTAAAATTGTTTAGGATACATATAATACAAACAGACAAAAAACATTTTGAAGAAGGAAAAATAACCTCGACAAAAATATTCAAACTTTGTGGTGTTATGATTATCTAAATTAATAAATCAATTTGTATGATGCCACTCATGCATAAAATTGCCAGACTGTGCTCTGATAGTGCTTCTGCTCTTATACTGGTTTTTCTAGGAAGAGCAGGAATGTGGTCTGGCAATGATCACACTGGATGTGCATGCCAGGCTAGTGCACCCAAAGCTGGATCCCTGTTAGAACTCACTCCCAGGGCAGAACTCTCATCTGACAGCCTTTGCACTAGTATCAATGAGTCCTGCAACAGTCCAAGGCAACCTGACCAGACCTGAGGTGCTGTTACCTAGTCCCAGTTGTCCCTCTTTCAAGGGCAGTTCTTCCTGGGTTTCTTCCTGGAAAGTATCATACTGGATTTTAATATTGACCCTATATACCCACACCATGTAGTCCAAGTGGGCCTCCTGATCCAAGACATCACCCTCCTGCAAGATATGGAAGAGATGCAGAGTTCCCCTTGGCTTTGCCTCTTTTAAGTACAGATGCTTCTTTCATCTGCCTGGAAACTTTGGATCAACCTCCCTTTCTCTCCCTCCATGCAGCCTATGACTTTCCCCTTAACTGTGCCAGATCATGACCCTCCAAGCCTCTTGTCTGTCTGTTTTCACCCTGCACTGTCCTGCTCACATTCTTATTGACACCTAGGTTCCTGCTTCTGAGGAATGTTGCCTCAAAATCCTCAGCACACTCACTGGGTTGGAAGTAAGGTTCTTTCCCTGAACTGCCCATGAGCTCATGGGCAATCTGACTCTTGTGTAATGCAACCCCCTCTAAGACTGGAATACTAGGGACACTTAGTATAAAAGACTAATAGGGTCAGGTCACCCTACAGCAAAGGCACATCTCCAATATCCCAATAGATGACACTGCTTCAGAGAGGAGACCTGAAGCATGCCTACCCTGTGCAATCTAACAGGATGGGCAAAAATAACCAGAGGAAAAAATCACCTGAATATCCAGAAAGAGAAAATAAAAGAAGTAAAATCATCATATATAAAAGCTCAATAAAGCCAAGCATTGTAGCCAAGCATTTCAATTATTGCAAAGGCACAAAGACAAATGCATTTATTAAAGGGGGTACTACCAAATCTATAAGCTAACAAAGCAGATGGCCAGGTGTTGAAATATGCCCTGGGAAATGCTTTCCAGTGTCTGGCCACTGTTAAATTAGAAAGGTAACAGGTTGGTAACTGGATGGAGTTCAGTCTCAAGAATTTGAAATTTTCTGAAATTCTGCCTAAATAATTTTGATGTTCTGTATCCAAAATATCCTGCCTAAGTCTCTGTAGCCCTGCCAGGGCTCATGGTCTTTCACCAAAGCTCCTACTGATTATATGATAGCAGTTGTCCTAAAATAGCCATCTAGGTCAACTGAAAAGTATCAGAAAATATAAAGGAGCCAGTCCAACAAGGAGAAATGCTAACTTCAACCATTAGTTAAGCATAGGCAGTCAAACTGCCTTCAACTCTCAGCAATCCAACTTTGAAGTGAAGGTCTCCACTGAATACACATCTGAGGGCTTGAAAGAAAGCTCTCAGAAATTTAAACTGCACTGTCCAGAGCATGGCAAAATTGGAATATACCCTAGTTGAGTTCCATATAGAAGTTGGGCCACAAATAATTGTACAGATGCTTGTACAAAATTACCTCAAGTAGAAAAAGCACAAAATAACTACTATACCTCTTTGGGTTAATAGGGTCATATAATCAACCTGAGCTTTCTTGTTTCCTGCAGCATAAAATACCATAACTAAAACATCTAACCTGATCAGTACCATCACCAACAATACTCCATTTGAATATCCTTGATCTTTTAGCGAACATCATAAATTTTAGTTTTTAATAAAATGATAAGAAATTGCACAGTATCAAAAGCCCTTATGACTTTCTAAAGGCCAACAGGAGTCTGCAATAGGACCACATTGTTATCACCATATACAGTAAGATTGGAGATGCTTCCTAACTAATATAAGCTCATGAAGATAACATTTTTAAAGACTTAACTAATGAATTAATATAAAAAGCTGAGAAGTCAGATGCTAATATGCAACACAGTTTAACTCCTTTATGTGAATAGAAAGTGGGCTGTGTAGGTTATATCTAATCCTCAGGTAAGCATTCTTGT
Source organism: Liasis olivaceus (assembly GCA_030867105.1). Taxonomy (NCBI): domain Eukaryota; kingdom Metazoa; phylum Chordata; class Lepidosauria; order Squamata; family Pythonidae; genus Liasis; species Liasis olivaceus. Next base: position 68,751,288 of record CM061351.1, read on the forward strand.
ATAATTTATATATAAGTAAGAACAATCACTTATCTATTGATGTGGTCTTAATTTTTTTTCCATAGGATTTATCTTGAGACTGAATCCAAAGCAGCCCTGAAATCAACAATGCCCTGTAGAGTAAAGCTTTAAGCCTGGTGGATTATGCTGTAATACAACTCCTTGATTATTAGTGGATCAACAAGTCTAGATACAGCTTGTCCCTCTGCCAATATATTTTTCTGATTCAGCCAATCCTGTTATTTATAATGTAAGCATCTAACAAATGGAACTAATGATAGCTGCCCCAATCCCTAGAGGAGATTAATCCATTCAAGCAGGGAGAGCATTCCCTCTAAATGAGTGCTGCACTAGCATAATATGCAACAGATGGCCATTATTCCTATTTTGCATACATTTGAGTTTCACTCAAACTCACAGTACCATCTGATATCATTAATTGCTATTTAAATCTAACTTTATTATTTTTCTCAAAATTTATAAATATTCCTGATCAACTGAGAATAACACTAGAGACAATTAAAATCCACAAATATTATACCATAATGTATCTTACCTTTAAATTTAGCTATGTGACATTTCCTGGTTTTTTATTGCTAAAGATGGGATACTGAAGTTGATATAGAGCCCTAGACAATAGAAATTATGCTAAAGGACTGCACCTTGATCCTTTACATAACATTCAAGGATCTGAGCTCCTGAACTGATGTAGAATTGTTAAATGCTTAAAGGTTCAGAAAATATAGATAGCATAATGGTCAGATCTTAGATGGAAATAAACAAAGTGATCCCTTAAGCTGTATTGGGATTGGTTCTTTTGAATCTGTTTACTAATTATATGGAATCAGGAATGGGGAAAAAAAGGTATATAGAGGAAAGCTGTGTCCAGAATTGCAAGGGATAACAGTTTCCCTCTGGAAATAGATCTAATAATATATGACTCTGAAAAGGTCAGGGAGAGAACTTGACACACTGGCAGTACCGTTGTCATGGAGAATCCAGGATCTAGGCATGATAGTGAAAGTTGTGATAATCAAGGTCACTTTTAAAGGCAGTGCAACGCCAGTGAGAAAAGTCTTGGGTGATTCTATAATTTTTTTTCAGTGATTCTCACCATTTGAACATTTTGATTTCACAGTGAATAGTAACATAGTAACTCCAGTCTTTAGCGAATAATAGATAGTTTCAAAAGATTTTGAAAGGAGAGTCTGGGTACCAGGTTTTCCCAATTCAAAGTTATACCACATGAAGTCTGTTATGTGCTATATTTTTTTAGTTGCTCAATAACAAAAATAATTTTCCTCATAGAGGAAAAATTAATATGAAAACAAGAAATTAAAGATTCATTCCAAACTCCAAATAATTATGAAGGAAAATACCATGTATAATGTATCAATACATTTCTATGTGAGTTGATTTAGAGCTAAACCCTTAATAACATTCACTTAATTCTCAAATAACAATAGCAGTTAAGTTTGCTTATGCTAATGCACAGTTAAAAGCATTAGCATTCATCTTGTTTCTTGACTTGACCTCATCTCTCAAGTTGATACATGTATGAAATATCATTTCCAGCACGCATACTAAATTCAGCTAAAAAGGGAAGGATTTTATATTTTCAAAAATCTCAAATCTTTTTTAAAAATTCAAACCACACCACTTATGTAGCTCACAAACATAAGAACAGATTCCTATTCTAAACAAACAAAGAATAAGCAAGTAAATAGATAAGTATAAAAACACAATTCTGAAGCTACACATATGGGCATTATTGTTTCATATTATATATATACAAAATCTAGATTCAGTTTTCTGCAGTGAAATTGTTCCTGGTATTAAAATCCATAGCATAAATATCCTTAACTATGATTCTTGAGATTGCTATATGTTGCAGTATACATACAACTTTTCAAGTGATTACTGTAGTCTTTTTTTTTTTTTTTTGTGGGTGGTAGAAATCTGGAGAGTTACAGATTTCATAATGTAGATAAATAGACAGACAGACAGACAGACAGACAGAAAAGACAACTTGGGAAGCATCTTTCAAAAGCACAATAATGAAACAAAAACAAGAAAATTGCACAACTACTTATATTTATTTAAAAAGTTGCTATTAGTTTCATATAAATATGAGCATCTTATTCTAAAAGAAAAAACTAAATGCATTATATAAAGCTACACGTAAACAATTAAAAGCTATATGGAACATCTCTGACTCACAACAGCAGCCTCTTGATAGTTTCTGTGAATTAATTTTCAAGAGACAAAAATCTCTTTTTCTACACTGATTTTCAAAAGGTCTGAAGCAGGCCAAAAAATAATTTTAAAAGACATCAATTTTCCTCTTAATATACTTACAGACTTCAGTTCTTCTTCCCCATTAATAGAATACATTTTTCTGCCAATAAGAGCAAAAAAAGCCTGCTTTCATGGGCAACATTTCCATCAATACACCCTCTTGGTTTCCTTGTCGCTAGATCCATATCATTGCTGCCAGCATCAGTGTGAGGTTACGTATGTTGCGATGTTTGATCCCCAAAGCCAATCTCCCTATGGTCCTGGCATCTTCCAAGCAAGGAAATCCAGTTCAAGGTCAATTTCAGGATAGTTCACATAAATGCCAAGCTTTTCTCTCGATTAAGTCCTTCAGTACTAAATAATCCTTCTTTCTGGACTGCCATACAAAATGTAGAATCTATAGCTCCCTGGAGATAAATTAAGTATTTTCACACAGTTTCTTTCTGTGGTGCTCTTTAATTTGTACCACCCCTTGTCAGAGTAAATTATAGAAGGGACAAATAGGTAATGGCGCAGAATAGCCAAGTGAATGATTCACTTATATGCTCCTTAACATTCAAGAGTAACACGAAAGGCTAGCAATGCAACCCAGTACAGAGCTGATGAATGGTGCAATGCTGTTGTTGTCATAGCAACTGGGGGGGGGGAAGCACTACCATATATAGAGATGTGACATGAATTCCGGGAATGGTTTTATTAAAAAGCAATAAACCCTTTAACACTTACCATCTCTCTATCATGTTTCTGTGTTGCCTTCACTTACAATCACAACAAATTGTCACATGCATAATCACCTCAAATGGCAAGACTGTCCTGGGAATATTGAAGTAGCAGTAATAACGCTGAAAAGAAAATACAAAAGCTCCTCCTGCAGTGCTTAGGCAGCAGGCTGTGATCGAGGATTCCATCTATGTTTGGGACAGAAATCAAAAGCTGCACACCAGAAAGGAGCAAGCAGGCTCTGTGGAAAAGGAGTTAAGTGAGCCATAGTCTTGTAATAACATAGCACTGGAACTGGTTGAAAACTCATTAAATCACTGTCTGCTCCAACCCAGGAAAAAACAAAACCTGAAGCTCTCAATTTCTATTAGAAAGCTTATTAGAGGCTAGTATAATAAGCTCAAAAAGAAGAAAGAAAACATGGTAGAACACAGCTAGAGTCAAAAACTGGCGTTCATTCTAATCAGACTGATAGGTTGATTTAAATCAAAGCAACTTTTCCTCTGTGTGGCAACAAATAGATGGCTTTCAATTTTATACTCTATGAATTTTAATGGTTGATACACATTGCTCTTATAGATCCACATTGTTCTTATAGGCAGAACAGGTACCTCAGCCACCTCATATGTCATACAAATCCCAAGTTCCTTCTAGTATCAAAAGACAAGAGTTTTGAAATTTGGGGATATTTCTCAGGGCAGAGAGTCCCTATACAGTCTGCTTCAGAAGAAAGGGAAGAAGAAAGATGAGTATCTGCTTGTATCTACATGTTTCAATTTTTATCATGGCAATTCCCACAACCATTTCCATCTCCAAGGCATTCCACATTGCTTTGCTTCACAAACTACAGATGCCTCACAAACTACAGCACAAACTATTTGGCTTCCCTATTGATTGGCCCCTGCCTAGGCTGATTTCAGGACTCAATCACTCCTCTATAAGACTAGCCCACTTTCAGTCATCTTCCTTTGCTAATTCCAAGAGACCTTAGCTACAACTTGTGTTTTTCTTTTCTTTTCCTTTTACTTCTTCCATGTCCTGGTCTTCTTGCTCTTTCTCAATACTTCTTCTTTCTATATCACTACTGTCCCTACCTCTACTCCTTCCAGTGCTCCCCTCTCTTGCACATGCAATTCTCCTCTTCTCCTTCTTCAGGTCTCAGACTTCTTGCATGTCTGCTAGTCTCTTCGGTCATCTGCTTTGCCTGCAATTTCTCACTTTATTTTTCCTAACAGTTTGTGCTCATTTTTCTTTTAAATCTATTACCATTACAAAACTCTTGACTTCTGCTCCTAAGTCTATCTGAACAGCCTGTCAGTACTTCAGCAATGGACATCAGAAGTTCTGATTTCTGCTGCAAGCAGAAGAAGGATAAGCAACACTGTAAAACACATATTTTCAAAGCAAATTTGCATCTTAAGTTAGTTATTATAACAGTTCATCTATTGATAAGGTAAATTGACTAATCAATAAAATTCATTCAATTCATCTGTTAATAATATAACATGTTGTGATATAATGTAACTTTATACAAATGAATATATTACAAAAAACCCCACAGAGGTAGGCTAGGTGAAGCATTTTAGATAACTAAGTAGAATGTATTAATTTGGTGAATCTATCTTGAGAGGTTTTTATGAATGGAAAAAACCTCCCCAGGGTTGCTATTCTGTGAGATAATTAACCACATACTCAGAAAATTCCAAATGTTCTCAGAGACCCCAAAACTACCGTTGTAGGTAAGCAATGTATACTGTAGTCTCTGTATCACATACATAGTTAATAGTAAACTATACCCACAGACAGCAGGATAAGCAGACGATAGAAGAATAAAGTATTGCCCATCTCAAAGATGTATCAACCTATATTCTGTTGTTCAGCTTGTCTGACAAACATGGATAATTGGGACTACATCAAAGTTCAGGTAATGGAACTTCTTTGAAGAAAATACGAATAGGTGAGAAATATGCTATCAACCACTCAAGTAGGGTGGAAGCATCCTGTTCTTATTTTCATTGCACATAACAAACCAAAATCTTTGAAATAAGCCACCAAAGCATGATGAACTTCTATGTAATATAAAGATGACTCCATACCAAACAATAGAGACAGAAAAAAAAGTTGCACAATATTCTGATCAATATGACAACTCAACACTACCCTAGGCAAAAAACATAAAATGAGCCAAAGAAAGCCTTTCTTTTTATGAAAGGCTAAGAACAAAAGACTGACTTTGAGAATCACTAGTACAACAGGGCATGTGTTATATCTAGCATAAATGACACCTTCAGGTGATTGTTATAAAATTAATATGCAGGCTAATTTCAATAAATAAATAGTAGAAAGATGTAGGTAAGATCTTTTCATTGGCTGACAGGGTATATTCTACATTACAACCAAAAGATTTCAAGCTAGAAGGAAGAGGGAAGAGTAAAGAAGGGTATACATTGTTCATACTCTTCAGAAATTATTTTGTAAGAGGATGGCACCTCCCCCCCAAAAAAAGATGTTTTTCTCAACTCTAGCAAGGCAGGAACCAGTGGATCCCAGGTTGGAGGGAACTGTTATGTTAACATAGATCAGGTATTTCTGAAGCACACTAAGAGAATGACTAAGTATCCATTTACTCAAAAATGTGAGAGGAAAAAGCCTAGAACCTAAACTCTGGGATAGAGACATATATAAAGGCTTTGACCTCTATGTAGTGCAGTGGGCAATTCATCTGTGTCCATATGATTTCATTCTTGTCTGAAATAAAGAGATTAATCTAGCCAAGCTATGCCTGAGAGCCTTCTGCTGAGTATACCAATTCCTAAATAATCAGCTTAAGTTTCTAGATTGAGCATAGGATTAATAAGAATTTAAATGAAGTATTTAATGGTGTGCAAATAGATTGATTTCCAAAGTCTGGTAAGACAGCCAAACAGATAGCTTCCAAACTTGTTATGTGTTCTGGATTGAATTCTTGATGCTATCAGATCACTGTTTTATTCTATTGATATTAAAGTCTACAATACCATCCATATGTGAGCAGAACAGGAAACTGTTTGCCAGGGTCATCGCTGAAAAATCAAGATAAAATTGGTGTTGTCTTGATGAATATTGTTGATTACTTTCTTATGTAACAGAAAGGGAGAGAGGACATATATTACCAGACTAGACCACTGGTACAGAAATGTGCCCCCAAGAGACCCGTACATTCTTTTTGCCTGATCATGAAAATAACATCTTGCACTAGGCATTCTGTGATAAAGCAAAGAGTTTTAATGCTGGCCACATCAATGAAGGAATAATCGGTGTGTACCAACTGCCAGTCAAGAATATCTGTCTTGAGTCTTTCTAACTGAATTAACAATGAGATATATCCATCTGTATAAATATTTAACAGCAAAATATCAAATGCCTCCTCTTCACTTCCTCAGGTAAAACACTGTAGTAATTTTGTCTGTAACGATAATATATGGCCAGCCAGGACCATTTCAAAAACCAGAAGGCCTTGACAGCCAATAACAAATTGTATATTCATATACATGGATATCTCAAACTCATGCCAATGGCTTTCCTTTCACATACTATCAAAACTCCAACTTCATGGAAGGAGAGTACTCCATTTCTCCTTCCAAACTGTTAATTCGGTACCTCTGAACATCCAATTTGGATTACAATTTGGACATAGAGAAGAATACTCCTCAACTTGCCTGCACTGCTTTTTATGTCTGGTGTGGCCTTGGATGTTTATTCTAACGTATGCCTACTCTAGGCTATTCTTATGGGAGAATGTATCATGAAAAAATACTTCCAATTTTGTTACCTATGCATTTTGGAATGGGCATTCCAAACCTTATCCTCTGACAGAGAGTTCAGAATTTAGCTCCTCTACCCAGACCTTCAAGTGCTCTCAATGGGCTAAGGCATTAGAAGGACACCTTACCAGGAGACTAACTTTTGCAAAAGACAAAAGCAAAAGAGAAGATTTCATTTCTCTCAAGTTCTCTCAAAAGTATCTGCTGTCTGAAATCTTATGGAATCGATAGGGACAAGACAAATAAATGTCTTTTCAAATAAAAAATCACAAAATTTAGCTGTAAATATCTAGACGTTTCCAGAAGGAAGACATACCTATAAAACAGTGTTTTCCATAATCATTTGGGACTGAATATACTTTAAAACTCAGGTTCAGGTGTACAGTATTTCTTCAGTAGGGTCAGCAATTATGAGCTAAGAAAGTTACAGGAGGAGTCAGAAGAAAGAGAAAGCCAAAAGATGGCAAGCTTTGGGCTAATAAATGGCTGATTTTGATAAAGAGGTATCTGTTGGGCTAAGTGCTGGAGATTTGAAACTTCCCCGATTCTGTAATAATTTTAAATATGTTTCATTCTAGGTAAAGAATGTAAGATGCTACATTTATTATTTATTTATTGAAAAAACTCCAGCAATAGCACTTCAAATTAGCTCATTTAACACAATTATAACAAAATAGTATTCTAGAATGTGTACTGCCTTACTTTAAACATTTCTATGCGGTACTCAGTATGAATGAAAGCAAGTATTTACATGATTACAGTAGTCAATTTCTTAATTATGTACAAATATTCAAGGAAAGGTGGAATATAAATCTGAAAAATAAAAAAGCACACATGACTGGTTCAGTCTGTCTGTAGCTGTTATAGCTCAATTTCTAGTTATAACTAGGAATGCCCTGCCCTACCCTGTGGAACACCCTTCCCCTTGGGACCTGGCAGGCCCCATCCTTTTAGCCTTTTTAGCCTTCCCGGAGGCCATAAAAAGCTGGCTCTTCCCCCAAGTGCTGGAAAAGGCTGAGGTTGGAGCCCAGGGATTGCATTTGTTAATGTATTGGAGAATGTTGGTTAGGGCACCAGGTTCTGGTTTTATTGGGTTTTTTTGGTTTTTACTATTGTTGTGAACCACCAAGAGTTGTGGCACATAAGATGGGCAGTCATGTAAGTCACACAAACAAACTAGCTCTGCTGTTATGAAGACCTCTGTTGGTTCAATCAGCTTGGTTGAAATATACCTGATCATTTCATCAGGTTTTGCCTATCCATAAAATGAAGAATGTTTTCTTATGAAACCTCAACATTCCTTCTCTGGTACAAGTATTTTAAGTTCCATGCTAAATCTATTCCCTTGATAGTCTTGCACTTACTGGCATCTTCTGTCTGAACAATTAGTTTTACATTTCTGGAATTCAAGATCTATACAGCCTTAAGCTAGACAAAATGTTCCAACCAGGCCACGGTTGCAAGATTTCTTTTTTCATTACAGACATACACCATTTAATTTACAGCTTATTTTTTTAACTGAATAATATAATCCAGTTTATAAAATTAATGACCAACCAATATAAAATAGTTCCTGTAGGAACATCTGAGAAATACTCCTAGACATAACAGCAACAGAATGAAACATCAGGAGAATCCATCTCTGATTCTCATGTAAGTGCACATGGGTTTTCAAATTAGAAGCAGTTACTGAAATTCCAAATCAAACTCATACGATACATGGAAAGGTTATTGAATAATTTTTCCACAGTATATTCCTAATTACTCCCTTACTCAAGTTATTTGTCTGTCTTCAAATACTGTACCAGTTTAAACAAGGGATTTACTTTGGTTGCTCAGCATAGCCTCTCCCATTTAATATACATTTTACACAGCACTTTTCTTACAGGAACATTGCAGATGACCCAATATAATTTCTGTAGAAACACTGCAAATGACTATACAAAAGCTGTTCAAAAAAACACTGTACTTGTTTACAGAATAATCCATATTTTTAAAATAGTGGTATTATTTTCCCAGCACCACTTTTTCTTATCAGATTCTCACACCAATTCCATTATTTCCAGCCATTTGTTTGATATCTTCTTATAAAATCATCTCAGAAAAAGGCACAGAAATTTCTTGTATTGTAAAGGTGAGGATACACAGCTAACAATTACAGATTTATTCTTATACCTTTATGCTATGATGCAGCTTATTTCACAGTTCCTTCATAAAATCACACACCTTATATGTTCATCTAGCATTTTTCCACCCACAGCAAACTATTTTTGTATTTTATTCCTCTCTCCGTTTCCACCCCCAACAATCCTCTGAGGATTCTGGGTTGCTTGGCAAAGAAATTGGCTGCGCTCCAGATTTGACGGGGACAACTAATGTACCCTGCTGTCTTTTTATGCAACACAGCATTATGGGTTCATCTTTCTTGCAAAGAATAGAAAATCCTTAACCTGCCTTCAGTTATACCTTGACGCAATTTGCCAAAACAATGAGATAACACCCTGGTCCTATCAAGCTTTCTATAAGAAGAGCTGCTTCTGTGTCAGCATCTTTTACCAGCATCTTCAGTCAGGCACTGAAACCATTTCCTGCCTCCTAATTTTGGATGAAGAGCCTAGAATATGATGAAACTATCAGTTAACAGAGGTTAAGATACCCCTCTCCACACATCAGTATATACTAATTTATTTTATCTTTGTACAAATATTGGAAAGCAATATATAATTTTAATAAAATGCAAATATTTTGAGATATGCTGAGATAAACAAATACAAATACAATGACTTATTTTTCTGTCAAACACAGCAACCCGGATTTCAAAACTTTTCCATGGGGACACTGTTAATTCAAAGTAGCACCAACAATAATTTTATTTCTTATAATCACATTTGAATCTTGCCATCTCTCCAAAGTATTCAAAGTTGTATCCCAGGGTTTATCTTATTTTCACATCATTTATGTAATGTAGGAAATATATATCTGTCTCTGGAGTTCAAACCTACTTTTATTATTTCTCTAGTTTAAAAAAAATGATCAAGAAGGTTTTGAGATTTCATAAACAAAGAGAACGATTTGCTGCAACACATAAGTGTTTCTAGCAAGCAGCATATATAGTATCATACTATAATTAAAGACAGTTATTGTGAACTAATATTTTCACTGACATTTGCACCCCCATCGGGTTAGAAAATCACTGTGATATAACCAATATCTTAGGGGAGATATGAAAATGGTCTTCAAACATCTGAAGGGCTTCATATAGAAGAGAAATATATTTAATTTCTATTGTCCCATAGGGCAGAATTAGAAACAGTGGATTAAAACTACTAGGTTCAGACTAGACACCAAGACTGTACCAGCTGCCATCTTAAGTGGTGAGTTCTTCAAGAGAGGTCTTCAAACAGAGACTGGATAAAAATCTGCCAGAGATGCTCTAGGGGATGCTGCACTGAGCAGGGGATTGGACTAGATGACATCTAAGGTAATCTCCAACTCTAGAAGGAGATAAATTATACAGGATTATGTATTCCTTATCAGATTCTTAGAAACTGCTATTTGTTTTGTTTTTAGACCATCCAGCAACTACAGTTTGCAATATTACTAGATTATATTTGTGCTTTGGCATAACAGGAATGTTTCTAATGTATAGCTGCAATAAGAAGCCATCAAGTAATAGATGAATTAAATACTGTTTTCATAAATATATACTGCTTTTTAACAGAACACAAATAAAACAAGATGTTTTTAAAATTATTACAAAACAACCAATTCTGCACCAAAGAAATGCTAACTACCTAATTTTTATCTGTATTATAAACCTGTTAAAACTATACAACCTATATAATGCAATATAAAATAAGAAATGCATTGGTCTGCAGTTAAGATAAACATTTTTGACAGAATAGTCACCTGATTAAAAAAAAAATTACTTACAACTTACTTACAAATATTTACTTACAACTTAAGGGATGGAGCCAAGATGGTAAAGAGGCAACCAAAACCATCAAGTGCTCCTGCAATCTCTCTAGTTTTATTGTATTTGATGCTATTACTTACAACATGTTTATCTTATCAACTGCATTTACATCAACATTTTAACCTTAACAACTATGTTCGTAACTATATTTGTATAAACTTAATGTACATTTATATCATTTCCATCTTAGTGGAATTATCACAGAAGAGGCAATCCTCTTATATGCAGAAGCAGGAATCTCTTCAGATAACTTTCCCAAAGGAAGTGTTTATAACTACATACAGTGGTACCTCGAGTTACGAACACCCCTCCTTACAAAAATTTCGCGATACGACCAGCTCCGGTCGCAAAAATTTGCCTCGCCGTGCGACCTCCGCCTCACGCTACAAACCGGATCCGCGGCCATTTGCTCTGCTGCCACGTGGTTGCAGCTTCCTGTGGGCGAGATCGCGGTAGCAAGGAGATGTTCGGTGAGGCCTGTAGTGTGTTTTGTGGCATTTGGAAGGTTTTTGGTGTGCTTGTCAGCATGGCTCCAAAGAAAATGCAGAGTGGGCGTGGCAAGAATAAGGGTTTGAAGAAGAAAGTGATGATCGAACTGAAGAAGGAGATTATAGAAAAGCATAATCGTGGTGTTCGTGTGACTGATCTGGCTGCGGAGTACAAGATGGTGAAGTCGACCATCTCGACTATTTTGAAGAATAAAGATGCCATCAGAGAAGCTGATGTGGCAAAAGGAGTAACGATGTTAACGAGGAAGAGGACACAAGCACTGGAAGAGGTGGAAAAGCTGTTGTTAGTGTGGCTGAATGAGAAACAGCTGGCAGGTGATAGTGTGAGTGAAGCTATCATCTGTGAAAAAGCCAGGAAGCTGCACAGTGATTTACTGCAGAAAAACCCCTCTACCAGTGCAGCAAGTGAGGAATTTAAAGCCAGCAGAGGCTGGTTTGAGAAATTTCGCAGGAGAACTGGCATCCACAATGTGGCAAGACATGGAGAGGCTTCCAGTTCTGACAAGGCTGCTGCAGAAGCCTACAAGGAAGAATTTGAGGACTTCATAAAGGCGGAAGGATACATCCCTCAGCAAGTGTTCAACTGCGACGAGACGGGGCTCTTCTGGAAGAAGATGCCAAACAGAACCTACATCACGCAGGAGGAAAAGGCACTGCCAGGGCACAAGCCCATGAAGGACAGACTGACCCTTTTGCTGTGTGCGAACGCAAGCGGCGACCTGAAGATTAAGCCGCTACTGGTGTACCATTCCCAGACCCCTTGTGCGTTCAGGGAACACAATGTGAACAAGGCCAGACAGCCTGTCATGTGGAGGGCCAATGCGAGAGTGTGGGTCACAAGGCAGTGGTTCATGGAATGGCTGCACGAGGTGTTCGCACCCAGCGTTAAAAAATATCTTTTGGACAACCAGCTGCCTGAAAGGTGCCTTCTTCTGATGGACAATGCCCCGGCACACCCTCCATCCTTGGTGGACGATATGGATGCCGAATACAACTTTATAAAGGTCAAGTTCCTCCCCCCCAACATGATACCTCTCCTGCAGCCCATGGACCAGCAAGTGATCTGCAACTTTAAGAAGCACTACACAAAGGCGCTCTTCACCAGGTGTTTCAATGTCACTGAGGAAACATCCTTGACTCTGGCAGAGTTTTGGAAGAAACATTTCAATGTCCTCCACTGCATCGGCCTCATTGACAAAGCCTGGCAAGATGTCACATGCCGGACCTTAAACTCAGCCTGGAGGAAACTGTGGCCAGAATGTGTCGCTGAACGTGACCGTGAAGGGTCTGATGCAGAGGTAGTGGAAGAGATTGTGTCCATGGGCAAGAGCATGTGTCTGGATGTCGATGATGCAGACGTAGAGGAGCTTGTTGAGGACCATGAGGAGGAGCTGACCACGGAAGAACTCGCTGAGCTCCAGAGTGAGCAACAGAAAGCACTTGGTGAGGAGCATTCCACTGAGGAAGAGGAAGACAGGGAGGAGGTGAGCAGTGCTGAGATTAAATCCATTATGAAACAATGGAATGCGTGCCAGGACTTCTTTGAGAAGCACCACCCCAACATAACTGTAATGAACAGAGCGTTGAACATGATGAACAATAACGTGGTCTCTCATTTCCGGAGGGTTATGCAGCGCAGGAAAAGACAACTGACTTTAGACAGGTTTTTCCCCAGAACTGAGCCTGCAGCTAAGAGGCAAAGAAGAGAGGACTCTCCCTCCAAACAATAACTGCCTCCCCACCCCATTCTCCCTCTTCATACTGTGCTGTACGTACTTTTTTTCATGTTTTTGTGGTTTAAAAATAAAATGCATATGTTTCAGAACTGTTTGTATTTACATTGAACCTTATGGGGAAATTTGCCTCACGGAGCGACCAAATTCAGAGGGCGGATTAGCCGTATTTACATTGAACCTTATGGGGAAATTTGCCTTGCGGCGCGACCAAATTCGGCGGGCGGAACAGATTAACCGTATTTACATTGAACCCTATGGGAAAATTTGCTTCGTGTTGCGACCAAATCAAGTTGCAATCAAAGTCACGGAACGGATTAAATTCATAACTCGAGGTACCACTGTACATTTTAAAATTAATAATCTTCTGACCAATTAAATTCAGTTTGATTTTATTAATTTTGACATTTATATACTTTTCTTAAGTTAAACACAGTCTTAAATTAATCAAATCCAAGTTGCTAAGCAAAGGAAAATATAAACGAAAAGTAATCTTCATAGTTCTCATTAAGAAAATTAACAAACCGCAGTATTTTTTTTTTTGAAAAAGTACAGTCTATATACATCAAATGATCTAATCAAAATGTCTGCCAAGATAAAACAATTATGAATCATTTTAAAAGCTGGCAAAATTACTCTATTACCCTCTTTACCAAAAAAAAAAAAAAAAAAAAGAAGCGAAGGGAAAGATTTATAAATAAATAAATTCCCATACCATGTAACAAAAGGAATAACTAAGACCTCTTTTTTTCCTTCTTCTTCTTCTTTTTTTGCAAGTAGAAGCCATGCAAACAGCCACAAAAATGAATTCAGCAAAGAAGCAACATAGACGGTTTCACTTTAAGATTGCCCATGAATAATATAAAAACTATAAAAGTGTCCTCTGGCTATTGGCTTAAGGTATTTTCATAAGACACATGGCTGCATAATACAATTTTTTTGGATTTGTCGTCGCCTTCAAAGCTCAACAAAATTACTTTTTTAAAACAAATTAGAAATCTGAAATCTAAATATGGTAATCTTATCTATAACACACATACAAACTGCACACTTTTGTATTTGGCCAGCTACCTGGAAATGAAAGTACAATACACAGAAAATACCTGGGGCAACAATATTAAAGGACAGTTCATAAACTCTAACTTCCTTATAACAAAAGACCTGAAAAATACTATTAAATTTACCTCCCAAGTAAGTGGCAGCATATCCTTAACTAATTCACTTTCACCTCCAACCCACAACTCCTCTCAATTACCTACACATAGTCCTTGCTTAACAACCATAATTGGGACTGAAATCTTGATCGTTGAGTAAAGCGGTCATTAAGTGAGATGCCCACATGACTGCTTCATTCAACGACTGCAATCTGGGCGTTCCCGGTTGTGGTCATTAAGTGATCTCCCAAGTTGTTAAGCAGACAGAGTGAAAGAGCTGCCTGCTGAAGGATTTCAGCTCCATGCGGAGCTGAAATCTTTCTAGCAGGCAGCTGTTTGAGAGCAAAAGGCAGCCCAGCAGGCTGAGAGCAAAAGGCAGCCCAGCAGGCAGCTCTTTTGCTCTCAAATGTTCCTGCAGCCCCACAAAGGGTTTCCCCTCCCCTCCGTGGATGCAGGGGAAATCCTTTGTGGGGCTGCAGGAACGGAGCTGAAATCTTCAGGATTTGAGCTCCATTCCCGTAGCCTGCCAAAGGATTTTCCCTCTGTTCACAGGCTGCAGGAAGAGATTTTTCCCTCCATTCTTTGGTGGGCTGCAGGAACGGAGCTCAAATCCTGAAGATTTCAGCTCCATTCTTGCAGTCCACAGAAGAATTTCAGCTCCCCTCTATCCCCTCCACTTGCAGCCTTCCCTGCTGGCTTCCCCATTGACTTTCTGGGGAAGACTGTAAATGGCAATCACGTGATCGCAGGGTGCTTGGCAACTGGTCATAAATGCGAGCCAGTTGCCAAGCGCCTGAAATATGGTCCCGTGATTGCGGGGGGACATTTTACAGTGGCCGGAAGTACTTTATGGGCCGTAAAACATCCTTTCTGAAGCCGTCATAACTTTGAACGGTTGTTAAATGACCAGTCCTAAGTAGAGGACTACCTGTATAAATAATCACATCAGGAATGGAATCTGTGCCTGCTTTTTATCAGCTAATGTTTTCTTTAAATGTTCATGGTTGGAAGAATTTAAAAACAAAATTCAACCATGAGATGTCAAAACACTAAAAACAACATGGAATAAAATATCCCAGTTTATCCTGAGTTCAGAGCAAAGTTTAGATCCAAGCTTAGAGCATTCAAAACAGCTATTTAAATCTTAAAACACTTTGCACCGCTGTCAGCCACCTCTTCATTTTTTTAAATATAACTTTATTAAAGATTTTTTAAAAGGAAGATTAAAACTAATACAACTAATATAATATGTAAGAAAAAGAAAAGAAAAAGAAAGAAACCAAAGAAAAAGCTAAAAGAGCAAGAAAAGAAAAAAAGGAAAAGAAAAAAAGGAAAAGAAAAATAGAAAAGAAAGAAAAAAGATACAAAGAAGTAGCTTCCAATCTTCTTTACAGCAGTTATAAGTACAATTATAAATTTACCTCTTACTCTATGGTTACGATATACCGTATTTTTCCGACTATAAGACGATACTTTTTTCTAAAATCCTTACCCTAAAAATTGAAGGGAGTCTTATTCAAGGAAGTCAGCCGAGAATCGCGCGGTTGCAAAACTGCCCATACTTTGTTTATGCAGAGAGGCTTCCTCCTATTGCCAGCCTCCAATCATGAGTGAAATAGCTTGTCTCCCAAACAGACTTCCTCCAATCACGAGCCTGATATAACTGACGTCAGCTGATGCTGAACAAACCAGTTAGAGGAAGGCTGTTTGCAGAGAGAAGCTATCGGCAGTTTCACTCGTGCTTGAATGTAATCAGTTATGCAAAAGAGCATGGAAATAGAGCTGCAGAGAGACGGTTTGGACCTCCTCCCACCGAGTGTATCAGGTAAATGTTAACTAATTACTAAATAAAAATGTGTTCTGAACTATCTTTAAAATATTAATTTCTTAATTTTGGGTTGGAAAAATGGGGGTCGTCTTGTACATGGGGGCGTCTTATTGACGGAAAAATATGGTAATTCCCTTCTTTCTATAATCTATTCTGTCTAATCATCAGAAACATAAATCATAAGTTTATTTTTTTCTGTTTTACGCAAAAAGTCCATAAGGGGTTTCCAGTCAGCAATAAACATAGATATTGTCTTTTCTCTGATCAAAGAAGTCAATTTAGCCATCCCAGCAAGTTCCATCATCTTCACCAACCATTCCTCCATTGTGGGTAGTGCTGAATCTTTCCATCTTTAGGCATACAGTTATCATTTAAAAAAAAAAACAAAGTTCCATGATTTTTTTCCAACTATTTGTCCATCAATCCCAAAAGAAAAAACTCTGGTCTCAATTGTATATTAATCTTTAAAATCTTCTGAATCAGTATGTGTATTTGAATCCAAAATTTTCTAGCTTTTTTACATGTCCACCAAACATGATGAAATGTCCCTTCTTGTTGTTCACATTTCCAGCATTAATTTGAAGTGCCTTTATACATTCTAGACAATTTCTCTGGTGACATATACCAACAGTACATCATTTTATAAAAATTCTTTTTAAGATTATAACATAGTGTAAATTTCATTCCTTTCAACCACATATGTTCCCTTTGTTCCATCTGTATATTATAACCAAAATTTTTAGCCCACTTTCTCATACATTCTTTCACTTGTTCTTTTCCTGTTTCAGATTTCAATAAATGTTTATACATTTTAGCAATTACATGTTCGTCATTGGTACACAATTCTATTTCAAACTCAGTCTTACAATGTTCAAAACCATAAACTCTTTTGTCTACTTTAAATCTTTCTAATAAGTGTAAATTAAAAAAAACCCACTGACAACTATATCTGTCTGCCACCAGTTCTTCTCTTGATTTTATTTTACATTCCCCTTGACAAAATTCTAGTATCTTACAATAAGTTAGCCATTTGTGTTTGCCTATTATTTCTTGTCTATAAAATGCTTTTTGTGCTGAGAGCTATAAAGATTTTTCAGGTACAACCTGGGTCTGTATCTATTTCATATTCTCAATATGGCTAACATAATGACTTTTAAAATCCACATTAACCTCCACACAAGTATCATACCACCCAAATCTCAGATCATGTCCTCCTAACTCCAAGAGCCTTCTGTTTCTCAGCAGCATCAACCCTTTCATCCAAACCAAACAGCAAGCTGCAAAATACAGTGTCAAATCAGATAGACCCAATCCTCCTCTTTCCTTTGTATCTTGTAACACCTTATATTTAACTTGTGGTTTTTTTCTCCTGCCACACAAATTTAGATATATTCTTCTGCCACTGTTTAAATGGTGCATCAGTTGTCAAAACAAGCATTGTCTGAAACAAAAACATCATTCTAGGAAAAACATTCATTTTTATCACAGAAATTCTTCCCAGCAATTACAGTTGTAGTTTCTCCCATCTTAACATGTCTTTTTAATTTCATTCCATGTCTTAACATAGTTCTTTTGAAATAACATACAGTTCATATTTGTCATAGTGATACCCAAATATTTAACTTTCTTCTTAATCTTAAAATCCACTTTATTCATCAATTCTATTTGATCTTTTTTCATATTTTTTGTTAACATCTTCATCTTCTGTTTCTTAATCCTGAAACTTGCTAATGCACCAAATTCTTTTAATTTGCCCATTAATGTTTCAATTCCCTTTAAAGGATCTTCTAAAACCAGCACCAAGTCAGCCACCTCTTCACTGGTGAAGGACTTCTGGGAATTTCAGCATGGATCTCAAAGAGGTTCCTACAAGAGGAGGTTGATTCGCAAACCATTTAGGACTTTAAAAGCATTACTCAGCACCTTGAATTGAGTTTAGAAGTAACTAGAAGACAATAAAGTTGAATAGGATAGCTGTAATATATACATTCCACTATGAATATTGTTTATAGTAATCCTATTTGGAAATAAGACTATGTAAATTTTTTGAACTGCATAGCTCTATCTGAAATTGCCAAAGGCATGAATAACTAAAGCACATTCTGATTCCTCCACAAAAGAAGAACATGGTAACATTTGTCCACCTGTCTCCTGGTCAGGTCATCCATTACAGCAACCAAAACTATTTCAGCTAGACAGAAGGCAAGTTAACAAAAATGAATCTCAACTAAGGACCAGCATTATTTAAATTTATTGAAAGTTTTCTAACTGGTTTCTTTAAGTCAGCCTTCCCCAATCTCATGCTCTTCAGAGTTATGTGTTTTTTATGTTTCCAAGCTGTCTGTTAACTTAAGTTCTGCAGGTAGATTACCGAATTGCTATACTTTCAAAAAAGAGAACAACAAAACAAAGGCAATAAAGTACACTTAATAAGTAGAACAAGAAAGATATGCAACATAAACTCTACTATGCAATGTACAATGTAAAATGGGCATTTACATTCAAACTGCCTACACTTTATTGGAATACTCTCTAGGCCCTAGAGTCTAGGGAGCTCACTGAGCAAGTGAACAGGGAGACCAAATAGGATATTTTGCATGGGAGTTCAGCTGAGGAGAGATAAAGGAAGAGGGGAAGAACTGAGTAGAAGAGCCAAAGAGGTAGAGATTGCAGAGTGATTGCTGCTACTGGCAGTCTCCTGATTGCCCTTCATGCTATGATTGTCCATTGGATACGACTGTTTTAGGTTACATATTAGGAAGCCAACAGCCCAGAAAACAAGCAATAGGAAGAACAAACAGGGGAGTTTTATGTAGAAGTGTGCTGTGCTGTGCTGTGCTGTGCTGTGCTGTGCTGTGCTGTGCTGTGCTGTGCAGGGGAGACTCAAAGTAACACTGGCAGCAAAGGAAGGTTTGTGTTGATCTGCAAAATATGTGAAATATTTATCTTCCTGCCTGACAAGAATCCAAACTATGCCTGTTGGAAATGCAGGCTTCTGTTTTTATTGGAGGAAAAGATAAAAAGGCTTAGGAAAGTTATTATACTGCAACACACCACAGAAGGTGAGACAGTCCTGAACAGGACAGGCGAAACTCCTCAGGAGCGGCAGGTAAGGAAAGTGCCACAGAACACAAGCAGGAACACAAGACCCAGAGAAGCAAGAGGATCAGGAGGCACTTAGTGCTGACAGAGCTCAGCAACTGGTATCAAACTCTTATTCTAGCAGACAGTCTACAGACACTTGAGCAAGCTTGTTAACCATGGCTTCAAGGAGAAGACTGAAAGATGCCTGGACCCACACAAGTCCAAGAACCTAAAAACCACTGTGTCAGGGACCATGTAGCTGACAAGACCAAGGAAGCAAAAACAGCACAGATTTCAGTAAGGTCTTTTAATGTGAATCTGGGATAAATACAGAATCTTGAAGACTGTAATAAGAATAATAATAATAACTTCAGTTATTATTTATTAATTTATTTGTAAAATTTGTCTGAAATTAATTGGACATCTTACAAACTTTAAGTTGAAAAACAGGATACAAATCAAGAAAATGAACATATATTATAGTAAGTTTATTAAGGTGGACTCTCTTTTAAGCACTTTCTCCCAGATCTCTCAGTGCATGGACTGAGTTGCCTTTTCTGAGATACAGCTGACTTCCCCTCAGCTTTTCTGTAATTTCTTGCACACTGTAAGGAAGAGGTGTGTTGTGGTGATAGGCAATTTCCTGCTGAGAGGAACCAAAGTGCAGACATGATATATTATGGAAGTTGTGTTGTCTTTTAGGTATCCTTATCCAGGGTGAGATGGACAGACTGCCAAGGATCTGGGTGTTCTACCTGCTAACAGTGTGGTGTAGCTGCTAAAAAGGCAAATGCTATTTTGGGATGTATTAATAGGAGCACAGTGTCCTTATTACAGAAAGTAATTGTGTCACTCTGCTCTTTCTGGTTCCACTTGGAATACAGTGAAAAGTTCTGGCCACTAAAATGGAAATTGACAACCTCAGGTTCAGAGGAGGGTTAACACATGATGAGGGGACTGGAAACCAAATCCTATGAGGATTAGTTAAAGGAATTGAGTATGTTTACTCTGCAGAAGGGAAGACTGAGAGGAGATATGGCAGCAATCTTCAGGGGCCTAAAGAATTGTCATATAGAGAAGAGAATGAACTTCCAGCACTAGTGGGCTGGAAACTACAGGGAAGCACAGTCAGGTTAGATATTAGGAGGAATTTCCTGACAGTAAGAGCTATCAACTAGTGCAGTAAGCCCTCTCACAATATGTTATATTCCTCCACCCAAGGTCTTCAAACATAGATTAAATAGCCATCAGTCTGAAATGCTTTAGTGGATTGTGCACTAAGCAGGGGATCAGATAGCCTCTAAAGTCTTTCCAATTCTATGATACAACTCCCACAATTATCAGGCAATGTGGCTTTCAGCAGGCTGTCCAGAAACTTTGGGGATTAATTCCCAAAACAACTGAAGAGGATTTCCTGAACAGGATTTCTCTTTGCCCAGAGAAGTACTAACTGATTGCTAATATTCTCTTTCTAAGTGAGGTCTTCAGGAAATTGGTCACGAATCCTCTTCAGACATTATGAAGGAAACAGATGACCTATACCAGGAAAGGGGAATCTGCAGCCACAGATACAATCCAGCCAGCCAGGTGACTATATTCAATCTACAAGTCCCAGAATTGCATGTCATATCACATTTTCAGGAAAGACTGGGAAACAAAGTAGAGAAAGCATGTAGAATTTGTTGTAATCTTTTTACCATCAGTGGCTATAGGTGTCAACATTTTTCCATGTAATGAAATAACATGTTGCATCTGTGTCTGTTTCTCGTCTTCACTCATATTGCAACTATGTGTGTTTATGTATAATGGGAAGCACAGGACAGGCTATATATGTTCTGCTCTGGTCACACTGACTAGGAGGAGAAGAGGGTTTAAAATGGAGCAGTTACCAATATATTGAGACCATTGCCTTTTCTATAGGGATGCTTTGGTGGTGAAAACTTTTTTTAATGTTTTTCTGCATTTTTAAATCAGTCTTTGGTTTGCTTGCTTCTTCCCCTCACACCAAATTTGGTCCCATTCTGTTCAGGCTTTGGAGAGTTAGCCTGTTGATGGACAGACAGAATCCAGGTCCCTTTATATAATTTCTTTTCAACAGATTGGAAAGGAAAAAGAAAAATGGTTTCAATGCAACAACTCTTTAAAAACTCAATCAAACTCGAAGAGTTCTCTGAGTATTTTTAAAATCCTAACAGAAAAAAGCTGGTAAGCCCTATCAAATGGGCAGCAGAATTAATCAGTTATTTAGATTTCCCCACTCATTAGTATTCCTAGAGTCAACTGGATTTGGAGGCTCAAGTTACCCTGAGTGGTTCTAGGTGGCCCTCATTTATGACTCTTCTGGGACAGGGACAATTTAATCACACTAATTCATGCAGTGGTAACGTAGATTTTAAGAAAGATTATATTAGAAGTGCCATATTGACAATATGGAACAGATATAAACCCAGACTGTGCCCAAAAATGCCTTTATGGGTATCAGCACAAGAAGCATTTTATAGGAAAGAAAAGTAGGTAAAGAAAAATGGTTAACTTATTGAGAGTTATTAGAACAGGAACATGGTGAATATAAAATGAAATCAAGAATCTCCCCCAATCTCTGCCCTTTTGGCTGCCCTGCACCATGCCACCACCTACCCCTGCCACCCACCACCACCCTCAGCTGACTTTCACCATCTTCTTCCTCCTGCTGCTGATGAGGTGTGCCTGGCTGAGACAGCTGCTGGCCCTTTACGATGCCTCCGTGACAACTCACAATGCCTCTTCCGTGCATGCCTCATCAGCAGCAGGAAGAAGACAACAATGAAGGTCAGCTGGGGGTGGTGGGGGGGGCAGCAGGGTGCAGCGTGGTGGGGATGCAAGGCAGAGTGCAGGGCAGAGTGCAGGACGGCGTGGGCAGCAGAGTGCAGGGCAGAAGGGACAACAGAATGCAGGGTGGCCAAAAAGGCAGAAATGATGGGAGATAGGAGGGGAGAAGATGAAGTGCACACTGAGGTGGTAAATGTGGTGGGGCTGCCAAGTGCCTGAATTTTTATCACATGATGCAATGGCTGTAACTTTGAGGACCAGTTGTAACTACCATTCATTCAGCATTGTCATAACTTTGCACGGTTGCTGAAAGAATGGTTGTTAAACATGGATGACCTGCATATCTTTGGATTTAAGTTTCCTAGTATTAAACAATATGGTACATTCATTTTATCTGTAAAATACTAGGCCCAAATCTATCATAAAATCCCAGGCACATTATAGAGACATCTATATCTACACACTGACAATAACTTTTTGTAACCCCATCCTTCAAATGCATGGGCCACATTCAACAGCAGCAGCCAGCCATCAAGTTTATGCTGCAAAAACTGGAGGAAATGTACTACTTGAATGTAGTCATGCTATCTTATAGAATTTGTAATTAAATCATAGCAAAGAGCATCTAACGCTCCAGGTTTCCTCTATCTTCTCCCTTCTGCCATCTCTTATTCCTTACAGCATATTCCTATGTTGCCAGTTTTTGTTTGTTTCTAGTATTCAACAGAACTTTCCTTAACAACCCTTCAGTTTATTAGGTCTTTAGATTTCTATTCAAGCTCTTCCCATCTGGGCAAGAGTCTGTCAGGGTCAAAATTTCAATCTATATATTTAGGAAATGTAGTCATTCAATTAGCTTTATTGTAACACTATTGCATTCAGGAAAATGCAAGAAAAAATGCCAGAATACAGGTCTGGTGTCTTAAACAATTATGGTTTACACTGCAAACTTTTCTCATGTCCTATGAAAAGAGAAATATTAGGTCTTTGTTTCATATCCAGATGCAGCTTGAATTTTGGGGCATACTGGGATAATTTGAGACAGATTATCATTTAAATATGGTGGAAAGAACACTTCTGATGTGACATATCTTAAACACCAAGTCACTTCAAAAAGAAAAAAAACTTTTGGCACTTAACAAATAATACCCTGATATAGAGAGGAGGAAGAAATGTATTAAGTAATTAATAAGATTTTTCCTCAACCCAGAGTTACTCTTCCATTAAACCACCATCAGAGTGACTCTTGTGATTAAATCAATGAGAGCGGCCCTTGCATTTCTATCACAGCACCTAGGATGGGTGGTGAAATCATGAGGAGCAAAGAAAGAGAATTTTCATGGGCTAGGTACTATTGAAGAATGACAAGACACAGATGGCTCGGTCAAATTAGGGGTACTAAAGAATACTTAAGTTTTTTTAAATGTTGTGGAAGTGAACTCAACAATCTGTTACTAAAGTCCAGAAATTAAAACAAACAAACAAAAATACAGTAAGAAGCATGCATGACAATTAAGTTGGACTCAAAAAAAAGACTGCAGTCTACCTTGAAAGATACTGGGGTCACTATAATCAGAAGGGATAGCCAGATCAAAATCATGCTTTGGGAGATGAGTATCAGTAACCCCACTCACTCTCCTTACATTCAGAACCATCCATTGCTACTCTCTAGAGAGCTGGGACAACAATGTCCACACAATGTTCTGGAATGGAGAATCCATGCAGATAGAATGGATATGTATTCTGTTAGTGAATAGAAGAGATATTTACAGAACAGCAGGAAGGGGGTTAAAAAACTTCCAAAAAAGCAAAGAACACCACTATGTCACAGTCTTTCCTGCTAACCATGCTACTGAACTATTTTCACCTAAAGTAAGGAATAAATTTATTTAATGGCTCTTCTTAGCAAGAACAGACTTCTGCTTCTCCAGATTATTTTCTGGAACCAGCAAATGAATGGAAACAGATTGACCCAAGCTGGATCAAGTTATTTACAGTTCCAGTGGATTATACAGTGTCTGCATAGCTGAAGTGAAAACCATCTAAGAGTCTATTCAGTTAGATTGACCTTCCTCCTCCAAGGCCTTTAAACCAACTTCACTGTAGGAAGGATATAAGAACAGAGATGGACACTGTGATTTTGTTGAAGTCTTTTGATGCTATTTCTAAGCTGGCTTTAAATGATATGAATCCTGAAATGTGGGATCTAAATCACCGTAATTTGGGAGGCAAAAAAAAAAAAAAGTTCTGTAGTTTTCCAGGAAGTTAGCTCAGAGGTATAATTATGGGGCCAAGCTGAAATGCCTCTTGCCACTTTACTAACCTATTTGTATATGAAGAAAATAGGGAGTTTCAGTGACTAGGATAGGCATGTGGGGAGGAATAATCACATTGCTTTCAGCTGCTGGCAAATATTTGTTTTCCTCACAATATTTGCTTCAGAGGAACATTATAGCATGACATAAAGTTATTCTGAAGTTATTAGAGAGAGGAGTAGGGAAGTGGGAAACTGGTAGGTATAAGGAAGCAGTGAGTTAATCGGGTGAGGGGAGAGGGTGAATTAATGTGGGAGGAGGAAAAAGATTGAGACTATGGAGACAACATGATTGAATATGCCACATACTGTCAGGATTGGAGGATCAATGGGCATGTTAAGAATAAATGTAAGTAGGGGCTCTGTGAAGGTTGGTTGGGCCCACCGGGATGAGAAAGGGAGAATAACCAAAAGAGGAGGAGGAGATAATGGGGATGGTGAACAAATATATGTAGGGACAAATTGGGGGAGATGTGGTAGGAGGGTCTGGACAGGCCATATTAGAGGCAAGGTTATGGATCCTTTGATGCCCATTTCCTCTTCCAGCCCAGTTTCCAGAACCCAGTGGTCAGATTGCTGATGGCCTTGGCATCAAAGTGCTGCTGGAAAATGCAGGTCTATGTGCCACAAGATCCTATTTGTCCACAACCTAGTGGTAGATGAACATGCAGGTTTCACCGTCTTACTGAGATCTTGGGGGGCAGGGGGGAGGTGTGGACAGATGATATAACACTGTCAGAAATCTGCTCCACCAGGTCTTGGATCTTGTATCAGCAGTAATCCTGAGGTAGGGAAGGTGGAGTCGAAATGAATGTTTGGGACAATGTAACAATAGCCAGGAATCCTGCTTTAAAGTGACAGCTTATAAATGGCTGTTTGTGATGTTGGGTCCCAGGATAAGTTCAGGATCCTGCTTGTGTATCACCTGGTCTCTACCTGGTTCTCTACCTGACCTCCAGGATTTGGTGGTTCTCTACCTGGCCACCAGGATTTGGTGGCCCCTGGGAACAGAGATTCTAGAGGGTACAACTGAGGTAATAACTCTCTGAGAGAGTTAGAATTAGGGGATTTTTAGTTAGGGCTGGCAGATATGTTAAGGGAATGTGACTAGGTTAGGTCCTGTCTGCCTATGACAGCTAATACTGATCTAATGAGTGGTGGCTGGAACATATAATAATAGAACTGAGAATGGGGCAAGGTTAGTTTCTGAGGTGATGCAACTGGAGCCCTGGCAGACTGACAGGCACTGAAATGGCACTCAAAAAAGCTAACAAAAATAAAACACAATTAAAACATACTAAAAATACAACTATAAAAACAAGAACAGTATCCAGCATCTAGTTATTAGGTGGCTACCCTAAAGTGGCTAATACATCAAAGGCATGGCTCAACAAAATATTTTGGCCTACAGAGTGAAGAGAAACTGAGGGGGAGTCAGCTTGGCCTTTCTAGGTTCAAATTTTTAAAGCCTGGGGAATAATTATTGAGCAGGCTGTCTCTAATATTCCCACTAGATAAAATGATTGAAAACAAGAGAAACAAGTTAATAAGGCAAACAAGAGCAGTTTAATAATGGCTGATACTATATTTCAAATTATAAAAGTCTTTACAGGTAGGCCTTGTTTAGCGACCACAATTGGGACCAGCAACGTAATCGCTAAGTGGAAAATCATGTGACCATGCCTGTGCTTACGATTTTACTTCAGCTTTCCTTTTTCCTCACTCCTCCACCCTTTGGAATGTTCACCCTGGCGCTGGGATAATTAGCAAGAAGACAATTAATGTCTGTATTTACATTCATTGGAGAGGAAGGGATTACAAGAGAGTAAGCAGACACACAATGGGGAATACACACAGAAAGGAATGCACTAGTGCCGGCTGGCCATCTAGGTTTAAAACAGAGTGGAAAAGCACAGTGAAACAGCAACCCTGAGTCTTCAGAAAGTATGTAACCCTATCCTGCACAGGATAAATCCATATACCCTGATCTGCCTTTCAACGATCAGAAATACATCTATTTGTCTGAATTAAATTATTTTATTCCCATTCAGTCTGTTATCACCCTCAATCACTGATTTTGAATTTGAGCAACTTCCTTGGATTTCTATATATAGCTTATAAATACATTTATCACTGGTAGGCTTCCTTAGATGTACCACCTTCTCAAAAAGGATAATGCCCCCCAATTTAAGATGATCTACCCCACTGCACACTGCAACTCACTGGGAAAAGTACAGAGAGAAAAAAATTTATAACACAAACAAAAATCCAGAGCCACATCCAGCTTCCCCATATTTTCAATCTAGGATTGCCAGCTTCAATCTTAAGGATCCCTTCATTACAACTGCCCAATAAATATGCACATTGTGTGTGTGCATGTGTGTATGCATGTGTGCATGTACTTGCCAGAAGCCACACTCCCCAAATGGCCAAGCTCAGGAGGAAAAAAAAATTACATTAACTGAACTAATATGCATTAATTAAAATCAATTGTCTGTAAAACAAGGTAAATTATTTTACTTAATCCCCATCTGCTTATATCAGCCATTATCTCACTCACACAGACATACATCTTCCTCTCCTTGCGGGATAGAAAACAGAAAAAAATAAAAAGTGTAACAGAGATAGGGTAAGAGGAAGGGGTTTGTACACTGGAAAAGAAATGAGAAATGAGATACAAAACCTGATGGAAAAGGGGGAAGGCCAAGAGGTAATTGGACAAGAGAGCAAATAAAAGAGGGAAGCCCTGTTTACCCATTCTTATTAAAAAAAAAAAAAAGCTTAAATATCAGGCAAACAGCCCCTCCCGTCCAGCTACTGATTTTCAGGCCACTCTTCAAAGGCATTCAAGCTTTGAAGCAGCAACATCTACAGCCATTTGCATCCATAATGCCTTTGCTTTTAACAGTTGCTTCTATTCAGGAAATGTAATCAAATTATTGGGGAAGGATTTCCTTTTCCTATTGGTTAAAACAGGAAATAGAAAAGAGAGGTTGTGTCTCATTGGTATATGCTATCCCCACTATGGAACAGGCATTCTACTGGGCTTTAGCCCCTGTTTACTTAAATTCACTCAAACTTTTATCTGTTATTTAGAATTACTGTATGCCCTGCTAAATGACTGGTACCACATACAAACAGGGACAGACCCAGGGTTACCATGGATACAGTGAAGTCTTGACCTTTCCAAGTACAAGAAGTCACCTCAGAGAATAAGCTGGGGGAATTCCAGC
This sequence comes from Liasis olivaceus, assembly GCA_030867105.1. Classification (NCBI taxonomy): domain Eukaryota; kingdom Metazoa; phylum Chordata; class Lepidosauria; order Squamata; family Pythonidae; genus Liasis; species Liasis olivaceus. The sequence goes on from CM061351.1 coordinate 68,778,748, forward strand.
ATCACTCCTGAAAACTACATCATAGGGAGAGGGATTTAGGATTCTTGTTCTGCTCCTACACATACAAACATTCAAAACAGAAAGAAAGCAAGCTGGTGTACACGCCTGCATTTAGAATCATGAAGCCAGCTGCTCCCCCAGGCCTTGCCTATTGCTATAGGGAGAATTTAGGTGGGCAAAACTGATCTCTCCATGTCACCCAAAAATATTTGATATGTATCAAATCAGAATCATGATCAAAACCAGGAACAAATCTTAGATAGTTGTTGATCTCCATTCACTGACCTGGCATTCAGCAAACATTAAAACAGCTGTTTTGTTCAACCTTTTTTTGTTGACAGAAGTAAAACAGGTACAGGACAAGTACAACAAAACTCCAGTTCATTTAATCTACACAAGCCAGGGGATTATCAGTGGTTTTGTGGGGAAAAAAAAAGATTGAGGATAAGGAGAGAACCTTTATTCAACAATTTGAATTTACTAATCTAAGTTCCTTACCAGTCAATTTCTTCATAGGCTGGAGTCGAACACTGATAGACTGATGTGTTAGTAATGGGGAAGATGGGAGAGAGCGGGACATGCCTTCCATAATCCGAATGTGCTGCATACCTTCAGGCACTGGGAGTGTTGGGATAGCATACTCTGGTTCAAAAGCACAGTCGTTCTCTGCAGAACTGCCACCTAAGACAAATATAATTTTAAAAAGCGTTATTGATATAATAATGCATAGGCAACATCTATGGGACTTTACACTGAATTAGGAAAAATCTTCTAAAAGGCAAAACGGCTTTCCCCAATTTGTTAAGAATTAGAAATCTCACTAGTTCCACAAGTGAAGTCTTACGCTCTCAGTTGTATTCTATAGTACAGGAAACCAAGTTTAATTATATTTTCCTTTAGGAAACTCCCATGTTCAGCTTAAAAAGAACTCCCTATTTACCTGTAATTGTTGTTCTTCAAGTGGTTATCTGTAAATGTATACACATGGGTTTTGTAACTGCAGAGTAGCAAATTCAGAATGCTCTAGGACGAAATTTTTTTACAAACATCCTCATCTCATAGCATTATATGTGAATGAGACTCCTACCCAATCTCTCAATTTCAATTATCACCACAGACAATCAAAACCATGATACTATTTCCAACCCATGGTAAGTTGAATGCAGGGAGATAAGAGAGGTTGTGTGAAGTTGAGCTGACCACCTGAACTACTACTATTAAAGGTAAGAAACCAGTTCTTCTGTCTGTTACATATATGGGTGGCCTGCACAAAATTGCACTTGATGGCAGACTTATAATGGGAAAATACTGAGGAAAGAAAAAAATGTGCCAACTTTGCTCCATACTGAAACCAATGATCCAGATAACAACATCTTATAAATGTAGAAATTTGGGATCAAGTAGCAGTTGGACAAATTTCAGACAAGGAAATATTCCTTAAAAAACATTACTGTGAAGTGACACAGTTACACATGACCCAATAGGAAAACCACTGCGGGATAATTGGCTTATTCTCAACCCAGGTTTTTGAAAGATGCAGTGCACTTTAGTTAGCTAGCCCTTCAGATATTGAGACAAAGAAGATATTACTCCACAGAATTAATCTCCAAGGAAACACCAATACAATAAAGTGATGCCAATGAAACTCTGCAACTACATTCAGGAAAAAAAAAAATCTAAATAATGCTTTCTTCTTAAGAAATATCAAGAACTCATCAGATTATAAAGAACAAGATAAATGAGACTCCTGGTTTGATCATTTTCAGAAGCATAGTCTGTAACATCAGCAAATCCAAGAGAGGTACAGGTAGTCCTCACTTAACAACCCTAATTGGGACTGGAATTTCCATCGCTAAGCAATGCGGTCGTCAGGTGAAACATCATGTGACCACACTGCTTAGCAATGGCAGTTTTGGTAGTCCTGGTTACGGTCATTAGGCTAGGACCACGCCGTTGTTAGTGTCAGGTTCAGCCCAAGAACAGCAACGAGGCAATCCAGTGCAGTTCCATTCCTTTATTAGCTTGCACTTAATAGACAAAATCTCGCCAGACTAAACCTATGCTAAAACAACTAGTGGGTATAACCCGTGAGACTCTAGGGAGGGGCCAGCCTCCTTCTCTTCGTCTTCCCACTGTCTTGCTGCGGGGTAAGGGGGCGCTTGCCCTGGAATCTCTCCCCCCTCCTGACAACCCTGAAGTTCCATTCCGGAATCTTCCCTGCTCATGCCATCCATTACAGTTAGGCAAAGACCTCATGCTTTTCCTGCCCTACCATATTCACCTCTGCTTCAACTCCTCCCATCCACCTATCTCCCTCCCATCTCTGCCCTTTTGGCCACCTTGCACTCCACCGCCCCTTCTGCCCTGCACTCCATCAACTTGCCACCCTGCACTCCACTGTCCCTGCTGTCCCCACCGCCCTGCATTCTGCCACCCATACAGTCCTGCACTCTGCTGCTCTGTGCTATGCCCTGCACTCCCACCGCCCCACTCTCCACCTGCCACCCCCGCTGCCCCCGGCTGACCTTTGCCATCATCTTCCGCTGCTAACGAGGCGTGCCAGGGGTGCAGGGCTAGCAACTAACACCAATAAAAGACTGTAAGCTAAAAACACTAGGGCACGAGTCAAGAATGAATTCAACAAAGCTCTCCCAAAATGTTTGATGATTAGTTGATAGAAAACGATAATACCTTGTATGGGACAGTCAAATGTTCAAGACCATAGCAAGATAAACTTTTAAATAGGGATGGTTTCTCCATTCTAGAGGAGACAAATTTGCCCAAGTGAGGTTACCCTGTAATACCATGAAGACAGATGGGGGCTACTGCTAGCAATATACAATCCGAAAGTATCTTTGACACTATAACAAGGGTTAAGAGAAGAACCAATAGGATACAGAACTGATAGGAAATGTCCCAACCTTAAACCGAAGACACCAATTACACCCCAGAGCAAAGAAAACATGAAAATCAGTCAAATCAACAGATGTGAATCAACAGCTTCTGAACACTAATAGAAAATAGCTTAGTATGAAACCATTCAAAATGTTGATATATTTAATAAATATTACTGTTGTTAGTATCTAAGATTGGATGAATACCACCCTTTCTTTTAGTACAGAGTAGAATCCAAATTGAGTAAGGGACAAAGGGACAAGCTGAACAGCCCCTTTGGAGAGACATAATTTCACCTCTGGTGGCATGGCAGCTAGTGATAGAAATCTGTTGTGGGTCAATGAGAGAAACTAGAGACAGTAACCAACTGTGACAACTCAAACAACCTTAAAGTAGTCCTTGTTTAGCAACCACAATTGGGACCAGAAATTCAGTCATTAACTGAAGCAGTCACTAAGTGAAACCGAGACTGTGCTTATTATCTTACTTCAGCTTCCCTTTGCTTTGCAGACCTGCAAAGGTTATAAATACAAGGATTGGTTGTAAAGTTACTTTTTCATCACCACTGTGAAAGGTTGCTAAATGAGGCAGTCACTAAATGAGGACTACCTGTATTTGATGGGTACCCCACAAGCCTCAACAGGACTAATATCTTGTCTGGGATAGAAAGGGACATTGGAGAAGCCAAAAATACAGATAAACAATATGTGTAACAAGCAACCCCACAGAAGCTATGGATAGGGAGGGAGCACATCAGCAGTGTCTCCTAGTCCTCTCTAGGACCCCAGCAGCATTAACAGTGTAAAGTGCTTTCTAATTCTCTGTAATAAACCTACTTTACTGAGTCTGCTTGGGAATGCAAAACAGAGAGAATTTAATCACTTTACTTGGTATGAAGCCTTGACTACAAATTCTCCATCTAACAACACCCAGGAATTGTCCCTTTATACAGACAGTCCCCTACTTATGAACTTTTGAGTTACAAACTTTCAAGTTGTGAACTTTCGCTGATATGAACAAGATGGACCCAGAAGTCAGGAGAAGAAGGGAAAGGGTTAGTTTCTGGTGCGCCACAAACTATCCTTTAGCTACCTTCTCCCACCTTCTGGGCGGTTGGAGGTTTGCATTTGAGTTGGAGTTCCTGGAAAGGGTTAATTTAAGGACAGGAGAAGCAGCAGTGGCTCCTTGGGTGATGGGGGTGGCTATGCAGGAAGCGCTGTTTAGGGTGGCGGTAACTGGAGGAAGCAGAGGGATGAGCGCAGGTACAGTGTGCGCTCTGCAGCTTGTGTTGGAAACTGCTGGCCCTTCACAAAGCTTTGCAGGAGGAAGGCTGAAGATTGCAGCCTCCCAAATCACGCTGTAAACTCCAACACAAGGCCTCACCCAGCGACGGAATGCACCACACCCCACTGGCTTGTCCCTTCACCCAGGGAGCCACTGCTGCCTCTCCTGCTTCACTTGGCGATGGACCGCACTGCATAAACTAACCCTTTCCAGGAACTCCAACTCTAACACAAAATCTCCAACCTCCTGTATGTAGTGTGCTGTAAACTAACCCTTTCCCACCTTCTCCCACCTTCTCCCACCTTCCAAGAGGTTGCAGGTTTGCATTGGAGTTTACAGCGCGCTTTGGGAGGCTACAATCTTCAGCCTTCCTCCTGCAAGGCCTCGCAAAGGGCCAGCAGTTTTGCCTCCCGCATAGCCGCCCCCTTCACCCAGGAAGCCACCACTGCTTCTTTTGCCTCACCTGGCAACAGAGTGTGCCATGCCCCGCCAACTTGTCCCACTGCACTCTCCACAGTCTGCAGGCTATTGCTCCTCGCACTGGCAGCAGAAAACAGAGCTCCTCTGTCCACACTGCTGCCTGGCCTCCTGCTTCTTTTTTTTTTTTTTTTTTACTTTTTACAGTACTTTTTACTTGGTTGGACTTACAAACAAAATGGACTTATGAACAGCCTCTTGGAACGTAACCTATTTGTAAGTAGGGGACTGTCTGTATACAGTAGTCCCAAAGTTTGAATGCTGGATTTATTCATCCTGTCTTTTTGAGTCAGTGGTCATGTGGTTATTTATTTCTTCGCCTTTAAAGTTTCTGTCACCTGTTCTTTGTTTACAAATTGTCTTTCTCTGCTGTGAGAATCAGAAATACCAACTTTATCAGCTTCAAGAGACAGGCACTAAATGAGGATGGCAGCAATAACAATACTGTTCCACTGGGTTGGACTGTGATGCAGCGTGAACAACAGTATTCCAAGAAGAAACTGCCAGGAGAGAAAGTTATAATAAATAAAAAATTGTTCTGAACGCAGCGTATTGAATTAGGCTGAAAAAGCCAATTGTAATCCTGTTATGAAGTATTAGATGGAGATTTGGATCAATGATGCAACCAATGGGATCAACAGGATCAATGATGCAGCCAAGAGTAATAATCATGCTGGTAATCTGCGACATCATGCCAGCAATAATCATGCTAGTAATGCCTCCGCTGCATCACATCAGAGCAAGATAGCACAAAAGGAGTCAAAACTAAACCACATTCACAACTCAACAGAGCCTGAAAAAAGAAGTTAATGCATGGTAGGGGAGTGGAAATTAGTCAGAGGTCTCCCCTCAAAAACTGAGTCTGCCATCTGCACCTTCAGAGAGGTCTAGGATGAGATCATCTCTGATGGACTATGGGTGAAAGATGGAGAGGCAGCAGTTTTAGAGTTAAGGAAAACATTACAGCCTCTCTTACTAAATGCCAGTAGTTCTAGATGATTGATGATAATATTGTCTGTTGCTTCCTTTGCTTCTTGTATTTCTAGTTGTTAGGTTCAGAAGATTTTTTTATGGCCAGAAGGCTTTAAGGGCAAAACATATGGCATCCCCAAGGTCAAAGGTTAAATCTGGAGTTATCTACTGGGGTTTGCAGGGTCAACATTTCCTTTGATTTGAACACAACATACTGATAACTGTTACTTGTGGCTCTTAGATCTATAGGAATGAGCTGGGATATTCAGATGGAACAGGTAGGATGACCTATGGCTTGTTTAGCCATGGGAATTTGCTGCTGTGAGGGAATAGTGCAGAATCATAACAACTGGTTACAGCAGGCAATATTGGTTCAGTGTATAAGTAGGATATCACATAACAAATTATTAAATGCTTGGCTTCTGGTTAAAGAATTTATTAGCAGATGTTTCCAAAAGAAGAAACATAGTTTGTGCTTTTGTTGTTGTTCAGTCGTTAAGTCGTGTCCGACTCTTCGTGACCCCATGAACCATATTGTGCCAGGCCTTCCTATCTTTCACTGCCTGAGTTTGCTCAATTTCATGCTCATTGCTTCAGTGATGCTATCTAGCCATCTCATCCTCTGCCGTCCTCTTCTCCTTTTGCCTTCCATCTTTCCCAGCATCAGGGTCTTTTCCAAAGAGTCCTCTCTTCGCATTAGGTGACCAAAGTATCTGAGCTTGAGCTTCATTATCAATCCTTCCAATGAGCAATCAGAGTTGATTTCCTTTAAGATTGACTGGTTTGACCTCCTAGCAGTCCAGGGGACTCTTAAGAGTCTTCTCCAGCACCACAGTTCAAAGGCATCAATTCTTCGGCGTTCAGCCTTCTTTATGGTCCAGCTCTCACAGCCATACATTACTACTGGAAAAACTATAGCTTTGACTATGCGGATCTTTGTTGGCAAGGTGACGTCTCTGCTTTTTAATATGCTATCTAGGTTTGCCATAGCTTTCCTCCCAAGGAGCAAGCGTCTTTTAATTTCATGGCTGCAGTCTCCGTCTGCAGTGATCTTGGAGCCCAAATAAATGAAGTCTGTTACTGCTTCCATTTCTACCCCTTCTATTTGCCAGGGATTGATGGGTCCAGATGCCATGATCTTAGTTTTTTTAATGTTGAGTTTCAAGCCAGCTTTCGCACTCTCCTCTTTCACCCTCATCAAGAGGCTCTTTAGTTCTTCTTCACTTTCTGCCATTAGGGTGGTATCGTCTGCATATCTGAGATTATTGATGTTTCTCCCTGCAATCTTAATTCCGGCTTGTGATTCTTCCAGCCTGGCATTTCTCATGATGTACTCTGCATATAGGTTAAATAAGCAGAGTGACAGTATACAGCTTTGTCGTACTCCTTTCCCTATTTTGAACCAATCGGTTGTTCCATGTCCGGTTCTAACTGTTGCTTCTTGGCCCGCATACAGATTTCTCAGGAGACAGGTAAAGTGGTCTGGTACCCCCATCTCTTTAAGAATTTGCCACAGTTTGTTGTGATCCACACAATCAAAGGCTTTTGCATAGTCAATGAAGCAGAAGTAGATGCTTTTCTGGAACTCTCGTGCTTTCTCCATGATCCAGCGAATGTTGGCAATTTGATCTCTAGTTCCTCTGCCTCTTCGAAACCCAGCTTGTACATCCGGTAGTTCTCGGTTCACGTACTGCTGAAGCCTAGCTTGTAGGATTTTGAGCATAACCTTGCTAGCATGTGAAATGAGTGCAATTGTGCGATAGTTTGAGCATTCTTTGGCATTGCCCTTCTTTGGAATTGGAACGTAAACTGACCTTTTCCAATCCCGTGGCCACTGTTGCGTTTTCCAAACTTGCTGGCATATTGAGTGCAGCACTTTAACAGCATCGTCTTTTAGCATTTTAAATAACTCAGCTGGAATACTGTCATCTCCACTAGTAGTTTGTGCTATTACTACACAAACACTGCTATGTTGACAGAAAACTATCTTTATATTGGAACTGCCAAGACCCACAATTACAATGAAGGAATCTGCAGTGCAACAGTCTGGCTTGAATAAACCTCTGTGTCAGTTTCAAAAATGGATCTTCATAGTCTGCATCCTTTATTTATTTATTCATTCATTCATTCATTCATTCATTCATTCATTCATACATACATACAATTTATATAGCCGCCCCACCCATTCTCGGTGACTCCAGGCACCTTACAAGAATAAAAATCCCAATACAAAACCCACTTCACTGCCCCCCCCGGTGACAACAATACATTTAAACAAATCACTTGACGGGCTCTGTATCAATCTGGGATCCCCAGGCCTGCTGGCAACCATGTCTTCAGGGCCTTGCGGAAAAGCATCAAGGTGGGGGCCAGTCTTATCTCTGCAGGGATGATGTTCCACACGGAGGGAGCCACCACGGAGAAAGTCCTTCTTCTTGGTCTCACTAAAGCCCAAGGGCTTTAAAGGTGATAACCAGCACCTTGAATTGGACCTAGAAGCAAATCGGCAGCCAATGCAGCTCCCGCAAGAGACGTGACATGTGTAAATCTAGGCTTGCACAAAACTATGCAGGCCGCCACATTCTGAACCAACTGAAGCTTCTGGATACTTTTCAAGGGCAGCCCCATGTAGAGCACATTACAATAGTCAAGGCGGGAGGTGACTAGGGCGTGGGTGACTATGAGCAGGGCCTGTTGGTCCAGGAAAGGGCATAACTGGCACACAACCCACAGTTGCACAAAAGCCCTCCTGGCTACGACTGCCACCTGCTCCTCGAGCAGGAGTCGTGAGTCCAGGAGAACCCCCAGATTACGCACTGGGTCCATCTGGGGCAGTGCAACCCCATCCAAGACCGAAGATGGCAATTCTCCATGGGCCAAGGAACCCCAAACCCAGAGCCATTCCATCTTGACAGGGTTCAGTTTCAACCCCTTTGCTCCCCATCCAGACCTTAACAGCCTCCAGGCACTGTGAGAGGGAGGTCATGGCATCGCTTAACTCACCATGGGCTGAGATATACAGCTGAGTATCATCAGCATACTGATGATATCTCACCCCATGGTGACTGATGATCACACCCAGCGGCTTCATGTAGATGTTAAACAGGAGTGGAGAAAGTACTGAACCCTGCGGAACCCCACAAAGTAGGGGCTGAGGGCCAGACCTCTTGCTCCCTATCAACACCGACTGGGAATGGCCACAGAGGAAGGAAGTGAACCAGGACAACACAGTGACCCCCACTCCCAACCCCTGAAGCCACTCCAGAAGGATACGACTGAAAAGGGTTCAGATAATTGGTTTTATCCAAGAACCTCTGGAGCTGCAGTGCAACCACCTTCTCCAGCAACCTTCCCCAAAAAGGGAAGATTGGATGAAAATTTTCCAACAGGGTGGGATCTAGCAATGGCCTCTTAAGAAGAGGGTGGACCACAGCCTCCTTAAAAAGTTGGGGCACCACCCCCTCCCCCAGAGAAGCATTAATCACCACCAGAACCCACCAACATGTCACATCCCAAAGCCCCATCACCTTCCCATTCCAGGCAGCCACTAGGGACTCAGCAGGACTGCACAGCAGATCTTCAGTAATAACCTCCAGCTCCTTCTGAAACCCATCCGGGTCCATCAGTCACCGGGGGCGGACCAATCTAATAGGTCCTACTTCCCTGCGGAGGGGTAATGGCCCTAGAGAAGCTCATAGCCACCAAGGTATGATCTGACCATGACAAGGGGACCAAAGATAGATCCACCAATTCCAGATTACATAAGCACTGCTCTGACAAGAACACCAAATCGGGTGAGTGACCACTTTTCCTAGTCAGGCCCTGGATGACCTGGGACAGGCCCATGGAAGTCATGGTTTCCATGAACTCCTGAGCTACCTCTGACCCCACCCCCAGGGATGGCAGACTGAAGTCCCCCAAAACTATACATTTGGGGAACTCCATCACCAGCCCTGCAGTGAGGTCCAGGAGCTCAGGCAGGGAGGCCGCTATGCAGCAGGGAGGCTGGTACAGCAGCAGCAATCCCATTTGGTCCCTCAAGCCCAACCTAAGAAAGAGGGTCTCACAACCAGGCACTTGTGGAGCGATGCCCCCGGAGGCCACCAGAGATTCTCTGATAACAACAGCCATACCCCCTCTCCGACCCTGCAGTCTAGACCGGTGCCATACTCAATAACCAGCTGGGCACATTTCCAAGAGAGGAACCCCCCACTTTGGACCCAGCCAGGTCTTGGTGATACAAACCAGATCAGCCTTCTCTGCAAGAATCAAATCAGTGATAAGGGAAGCCTTATTACAGGCTTATCTGGCATAAAAAAGCAGCAGCCTAAAACCCAGACCTCCACGGATTTGCTGACCAGGTAAATGGGTTGAGTTCAAGGAGCCGGAGCATGGGATCGGTACAAGGCACCGAGGCTGTGTTCCCCATGTGTGGCCTGCCCCTTGTCTCTCACCATATTTCCCTTTATCCGACACCAGTGAAATACATTGCCCTACCCTGTTTGCTCCACCAGCCATCCCATCCCCCATCCTCAGATCTCTTCTCTCAATCTAGAGGGGAATCCCACCAACCAACATGCAACCAGGGGTAAGGTGAGCCTAACAGGTGCTACAGCAGTTGCTTTCAGCACCATCAAGCCACCCCCCCTCCACTCATCTCCACATCGGAGAAGGTCACAACAACACCCCCTCATCCCCCTTTACACTCACCCTGACTTCACTCAAACTCACAAACACTACCCTGCCTGGTTACTCTGACCTACCCAGCAGGGGGCCACTCCCCCTCCCCTGTCTCTTACCCAGGGGAGAAAGGACAACCACACTCACCTGACTCTCACAAAACACCCTCCCCCCACAACCCCAGGATATCCTGTATGCCTTCCCAGGGCCAGATCATAAGCTCATACAAAGATTGATCTAAAAAGAAATCAGAATGGCAGTCTAAAAACATATTACGCTGCCCCAAGTGCCCCAAACTCCCCTAATGCCCCAAGCGCTGTTGCAGCCGCCAAGCAATTGAATACCTCCAAGAATCCAAAGCTTTCAATTGCCAATAAGAGTCCAAAGCTCCCCAAAACCAGTCAGTTGGTCAAAAATCCAGCCAGTAGCCTACCATACTCCCCAACATCAATGTCCATGTGAGTAGGTCCAGCTGTTGGCAAGGGCCAGGGGAGCTTATCATTTCCGTCAGCTCCACTGCCGTAACGCAGTCTGCGCCATCTTCTAAAATTGCAATAGCTGCAGCAGCTGACTCTCGGGCTCTCAGACTTGGGCTCGGCTCTAGCCATTCTCCACACAATGAAGGTAGTCCACTGAGGTCCAGGGGAGTCCAAGGGAAGTCCAGGGGATCCCAAACGTCCATAAAATTCAGCCCCCTTCTCCGTCTTCATTCTTACCTGCCCCCCTCCAGTCTCTCCGCTCTTCCAACTCTCTGCCTCTCTTCCAACTCTCCAACCTCTCGTTTCTCATTCCCGTCTCTTGTTCCTTGTTCCCATCTCCCATTCTAACCTTCTAACTTCCTATTAACACAGAGGCCATCCATTAAGAAGAATTAAAATGGGTTGTTTACTTACAATTCTTATAGTGGCCATTTTGAACAGTTGCACAGCCCATCTTCTCTCTGTGCTGCTGATGTTTTCAGTGTCCTACTTGGTGCTTCCTTATATTGCTGTTATGATGGTTTTTTAGCAATTGAGTTAAAAGATTGAAACCACATCTCTTTAGTGCATGCAGTGATGGTAAAGCTTATTATCTAAGTATAATACCCATGTGTGGGAAAAATAGAAGTAGCCATTACACAGCAGTTAGATATACATACAGTAAGAGTAGTTCACAAGTCAGAATGGTGGAGTGGCATATTCTCCAATTTTGCAACTACAAATACATGTTCTTTTGTAGTAAAATCAATTGCATTTTTAAAATAGTTCATAAGTTCACAAGCTAAAGATTCTGAGAAGACAGTGGCACTGGGTGTGGATGCTTGTTGATGGTGCTTGGAGAGAGAGAAGGGTTTTTAGAGGAAATTTGGATGTGGAGGTGGTTCGTGGATGTGGAGGATTCTGGAGGACTCTGTTTTAAGGTGTGTGTTTGTGTTTGATCTGGTTTGTATCACCAAATTAAGGCATCCATAATATCTAAACCTTGAATCTATATATGCTGGTCTATGACTGTAATAAAGATTTAATTGGATTTCAATCCATATTTGTTTATTTAAGTTGGATAACTGGAGCAAACAATGCCTTGATACAACTCATAGACTAGGATTCTACTGTGAAAAAATATAGAGGATGCAATGATCCTGGCAGAGAGTGTTTATACTGCTATAGGCACAGAGAGATGAGCTAGATTATAGTAGAACTTTACAGTGGCTAAAATCCAGAGGGTGAACCACCAAGCTGAGAGCAGGAGAAAAATAATGGCCGTATCTAAAAACATTTGTCCATCAGATTGTAAGACATAGACTTCTAAGGTATGAAAATATTTTTCAGATACAAAGATTTGGAGTGGGGGACATCAGCAAAACCATAATTTGGTTTAAGTGGAACACAGGAAAGCATTGCCAGATCTCCCTGGCAACAATCAGGCCTGGAGAAAAACAAGCAAGGGAACAATCCTCTCTGAACTGATTAGGATAAGATTAGGAAAAAGGCTGAAACAAGAACGCAAGAATTCCAGCAAGTAAGTCTGCTTTCAAATGTGGAGCTCATGTATAGGCAATTCAAAGCCATTATATTTTTATTTTCTTCCTCCCACGCTTTTGATGTAATGGGGAAGATGCCAATTTCTTCTGAGAAGGCAGTCCTGTGGCTTGTCTGCTCTTGTATTTTGTTTATATAATGGTTACTAACCACATTACAACTGTGAGAATTCCCTCCTGCATCATTTAAGTTCCTCTTTCTTCTCCTGGCTGGCAGAATCTGCAAGCCAATTTCCATGTTACTGAGTCCAGAGAGGGACAGTGTCAGGAAGAAGTGCCAGGTAGAAGAATCCTGGCCAAATAGTTTGTCTAAATGAAGAACCCATCTCACAAGGTCTGGTAGGAAGAGGATGGGCATTGAAAGAGCATTGAAATTGGCTATAGAATCTGGGGAAGGCCAAAAATAAGTATCCATTTGTGTTTCAGAGTCAGGCTTCCCCTCCACCTGTTTGGAGATTGAGGGCTGGGAAGGGACAGAGTTGGTGTAACAGTCTAATGGCCACCCACAGCATATTGCCTTATCCTTCAAGTCCAGAAAGTCTATAGACATATTTAGAACAGAAAGGGCCAGTCAAGTGGACTGGTTGTATTGACACTGCAGATGGAATTGGGGAAGGAGAAGATGTGCATGGACATTTTCAGCTGCTTCCAAGGATCTATCTCTGCCTGGGTATCTCTGCAGTGAATCATATGTTCCAATTTGGCTCTTCTGAGTCTGAAAACTAAAATACATTTCACTTTGAAATCTTCCTTCTGCACAAGTGACATGAAGAGAAGCAATAGATCAGAAGAGGGCAAGGGACCCAGAGTGCATTCAAAGACCAGAAAGGAGCACTAGAAAACTTGATTGTTTTCTTTGAAGTTGGAAGTTTCAGGTGAAAGGCCAGAAGATTAATCCAAGCTACTACAGGGAAGGGACCAATAAATTTAGTATCTAATATTTTAGAGGCATGTGTGGAGGGTATAAACCTAGTTGAGAGCTCAACATGATCCTCCATAGCAACAGAAAGGCCTTCTTGGTAATAGTGATCAGCAAATCCGTTTCTAAGAATCCTTGGCAAGATTTAGCCGCTCCTTGAGAAGTTGCTGTGATTCTTGCAGGAAGGCCAAACCTCTGGAATGGAGAAGGGAGGAGTAAAGCGGGCAACAGATGTGGATGGTACCCATAAGAAGCCTGAAAAGATGACATACAAGTAGAAGAATAAACAGCCAGAAGTAAACATTCAAACCAGTTGTCTTTTTGGTAGCTTACATAACAACACAAGTATTGCTCCAGGGTAGCATTTGTACCCTTGCCATTGGATTTTGGGTGATGTGCTAAAGACAAATGGAGCTTAATGGGCTGTGAAATGAGCCCGATAGTCGGAATCAAATGACCTCTTACTTTTGTTATTTTCTTGTCCTTTTTATTGAAAAATTCAAAGGCAACAATGCCTTGATTTCAAACTTCTTCAGTGGAATTGTACAGCTAGGAGTTTTGTTAATTTGGAGACATCTCCTCTGGACATATTCTGTTTGCTCCAATCAGACATGCATCACTCAACCTACAGTATTCATAGTGGCTGAAACTAGCTTTTTAAAACTCTTTAAACACTTTCTCTTTTTTTAGCCACAAGAGGGAGCTCCAACATAAGGACAAAATTAAATTAAATTAAATGTTCAATTTTATATTAAGAGTGATAATGGAATTTAATTTTTAATGTAAAAGCTAATATTAAGAGCTTCTTTGGGTTTTTATTCTCATTGTACTATTTGGTCATTCATATACTATGTTATTGAATATTACTGAACTGTTAAAGAATTCCCTATCAACGTTTTAATCTGTTTCTTTTACTTAATGAATAGACATTCTAAGCATAAAGTTACTTATTATTTTTAAGTATATTATTTACTCATCTAACATGAGCAGGAGGAAATACTACAGAGAAGAATCCAAAATGGAAGAAGCTAAGCTTGATTCCTTTACTGCCTTTCCTCAACATAAAAAAATTCTTACACAAGAGCTGCATAGAAAGGAAGATAATCTCTCTACATTAATTCAGTGAATACATCAAGATTTAGAAGCAAAATTCAATTCTCTCAAGGCTGATATTAATTACAGATATGATAAACTAATGACTCAGTAGAACATCAAAACAAAGAAATTAAAGAATTACAGACAGAACATCTGACATTGTCTTCAGAAGTCTCAGCAGACAGAACCGAGTTAAGTTGGAAACCAAATTAGAACTAGTCAAAACAGAAATATGCAAAAATAATTTAAGCTTCAGAGGTATATCTGAGGATTTCAGTAAAGAAAATATGGAAAGAGAAATTAAAAATGCATTCGAGACTTCTCTTAACCTGGACATAGATGAAATCCTGGAAAGTTAAGAAGCCTACAGAATATATTCTTGGACAGTACAAAGTGGAAAACTACTACAGGATATACTTATCAAATTCACATATTTTAAAACTAAAGAGGTAATACTGGAACTAAAAAGAAGTGAAATTCTCTTAAAACTTGGAGATCCAATAATTGAGATTGTACCAGATGAGACTGCACCAGACTTATTTCTGAAAATAGGAAGAGGAGGAATCAGAAATTTTTGACAACTGTTCTTCAGAATAAAAAGATTATATATAGATGGCTTACTCCACTTTGGAGGCATTATAGATGTAGACAAAGCTTTTGTATATTCTGTTGATGATGTACAGAATACTGTAACAGATCAGGGGAATAAAGGGTGAGAACAGACAGATCAAAAACTGGACCAAGCAGCTGGTACTTCCACATAAATTTATTCAAGAATAGTTATAATGGATCAAATCAAAATATTCTCAACTAATATTAACCATCTGAATAGTTCATTTAAAAGAAAAATATTTTAAGAAAGAACAAAAACATCTGAAGACACATTTTAAAAATAATCATGAAATTCTGTTAGAATGTAAGCAAATGGGTCAAGAATTTGTGGTCTTGGATAGACAGATACATGCCATGATGCTAGAGAAACAACTTTAAGAAGAAGGAACTTTAACTTTTAAAGGGAAAAATGGATCTTTTAGATCAGGCCTGCACAACATATGGCCTGTGGGCCGCTTGTGGCCCACCAAAGGATTTCATGCAGCCCACATCACTCATGAGCGCGAGGTCCAAAAATGCAGTATGTGTTTTTTTTTAAATAAAGTTTCCACGACGAACTGTCACAGGGGTGATTTCCGGGAAATAACCAATCAGCGCTCAGCCTGTGAGCGCTGACACATTACGACGGCGACGAGGGCGGCAAAATTACTCACGGAAGCAGCTCTGGGAGAACGGCCATTTCCAAGCTCACTTGGAAAGTGAGGCGCTAAATACCTATCTGCAGCCTGAAGAAGTTTAGCCTATTTAATTTCAGCTCTTACCTACTGCCAAGTTGTGCAGGTCTGTTTTAGATGGAGATTGAATGAGATGTTATTACAAAAAGAAATGGTGGTGGAGGATTATAAAAAGAAGTTAAAGGAATTTTTTGAGAATAATCTTTAAAAAGGTACAGAAATAAGGATGGTTTGGGATGCAAGTAAAGCTTTTGTAAGAGGATATTTTTACAATGCAATAGTGAATTTAAAAAGAAAAGGCAAGAGGAAATGCAAATGATTTTAGATGAGATAAAAAAAGGATGAAGAATTTAAAAAATCTCCAGGGATAACTATAACTCACCAAATCAAGCTTTTACAGAGGCAACTATCTATGTTAACAGTGAGAAAGATGGAAATAAATATGAACTATGCAAAAAAAAAATAATTGAATTTGCAAATAAACCAGGGAGATGGTTGGCAAACAAGTTGTGAAAAGAAAAAGAAGAGAAGCGATAATAAAGTTACAAAAAGGGAATAATGTAATAACAGATAATGTGAATATGTGAAAAGTGTTTCATCAGTATACAAGGGTCAAGAAATTTTCTCAGAAAAAGCGGAAGAATAATTGCATAAACAGAATTTACTAAAGATTACAGATAATCAGAGACAAATTTTGAATGGACCTATAACAATAAGGGAGCTGTGTGAAGCTATCAAAAAGACTAAAACAAGAAAGGTACCTGGTCCAGATGGGTTGCTAGCTTCTTACTACAAATGTTTTAAAGATGAGCTTTTACAACCTTTACAATAAACGAATATTATTTTGCAGAATGGAAAGATTCCTGATAGTTGGAAGGAGCCTAATATAACATTAATACCTAAAGAGGGACAACATTTGACTTTAACAAGAAACCACTGACCAATATCTTTACTGAATCTTGATTACAAACTGTTTACCACAATTCTGGCTGAAAGGTTGAAAATAATTTTACTGAAGTTTATTCATGCAGATTAATTGGGTTTTTACCTAAAAGACAATTACGAGATAGTGTTAGAAATGTTTTGCATATTCTGGAATACTTGGAGCAACATAATAAAAAACAAGCTGCATTGATAATTTTAGATGCAGAGGAGGCCTTTGACAATTTGAATTGGATTTTTTTGTTTAGAGTTCTCGAACACATGAACCTTGGAGATAATTTTATTAAATGGGTAAGGTCGATGTATGCTTCTCAGAAAGCACAAGTAACTGTTAACAAAACTGATATTTGCTCCTCATTGCATTGATTCCATTTCTGAAAGATCCAAACAGCCAAGAAAAGAAATAAGAAACGATGTAAAAAGGATGTAAAATTTCCTCTCTTTCCCATATTCCTACCTTACCTCTTCTAGCCTAGCTCCTCTAAGTTGTCTAGTGTATCCTGCCATACTAGTTCATCCCACAATTCATTAGGGAAGTCCTCTTTACATTGCTCAATTAAAGCTAATTTGTTCAAACCAACATCTGTTGCATAAATTTGAAAATGAGCCACATATGCCTGCATTCTGCAGTTACCATGGCACACTGTAAATTCCATGGTTAGCTGTTGCTCTTCTGGCAGATTAATCAAAAGCGGGTTCCAATTTAATCATGAAATTTCCATAATTGTCCAACACAGGGTCATTATTCTCTATAACTGGAACTGCTAAGCTCTGTCTGTCAGAAGTCCAAGTATAAATCCCATCCAAAACTGATCTGTAGGAAATTCAGTGGGTCTCAAGGAAATAAGTAACTTAGAATGAGTGACAAAGACTGGAGTCCCATCATATTTCCCAGGTGAGAAACCAACAGCATCATTGCAAGAACTGAGGTCATCAAAGATGATACAACAGCAGGAGACAGCTGAATTTGCCCCAACTGCTGAATTATCTGAGTGATAGTATGGGTGAATTGGTTAATTTGGGCAACTACACTTCTGATGCAGGTCCATTTGAATCTTACACTGGATTAAGGTCTTGGCAACCTGTTTAGCAGAAAACAATGTTGCAAGAGCACCAGTGTCCATGGTCTGGATCTAAAAACGTAAAGATTGCCTCCCAAGTAGAGATTTTCTGGAATTAATTTCAGATCTCTCTAGTAACAATCAGGACTGGGGAAGAATAGGAAAAGCACAATTGTCTCTGAGCTCAGATAAGTAAGATTTATTAGGAAAACTACTAGAATAAGAAAACTGGAATTCTTTCTAATGTGGAACTTATTAATAGGCAATTCAAAGGCAGATTCTGGCTTTCTTCCTCCTGCATTTTCAGTGTAGCAGGGAGGACATCAAATTCTTCTGAGAAGACAGGCCAATCTATCCTTGAGTTTTGTTTAGATAATGGTGACTAGCCATATTAACCATCTGAGAATCCTCGCTTACACCTTAAACAGAAACAAAACTGGTTTGTAATCAATAAGCAGTGTGGGTAGTAGCAAATAGTACAAAACTAAACAAACAAAAAATCCTAGCAGGGGCTATGATCTGAAAAAAAGCAATTTTAGTAATATACAACCACAGTTCATAGGTGGTGAAAAATTCAAATGTCATAGACTAATAATTAGCTGAATAAGCACAGGCAACCGTCTCCACACATGTAAAGCACTCTGACAGGTTCAGATTCAACTCAGCTTTCTTAAATTGTTTTACAAGTAGGGAGTTAAAGTACTATGCTCAGACTCCAGAGGGAAACTTATGTCTTAGGGAGGATTGTCAGGGATGATACTCTGAAGAATCTCCTGATGTTCTGATAGGCTTCTAGAAGCCTATCAGAACATTGTTCTAGAAGCCTATCAGAACATTGCCCAAATATCTAGAAAAGACATAGCAAAAACCTCTCTTCAGCTTATTTGGTTTAAGTCTAGATGAATGCGCATTCCATAAAACTCTAGAAGGTTAGGAACATCTATTGGTAAGACAACTTTGTCTTTGCATTAATAATAGGATAAGGAAAGACATCCAGATATGATTATAAGTTGCTAGTTGAGGACTTCCTGGAATCTAAAGAATGGCCACAACTTTACCTGAGTACTCCAGGCTGCCTATGAGATACACCACATACTTCATGTGGGTAAATTCAGGAAGTTCAGTTCATGCTCAGTGACTCCATGAGTTCCATCCTCCATTCTTTGTATTCATAGGCATAACTTAAGAGGAGAATATGAGAGGTTCCTTAATATGAAGAAGTCAAAGCATGAGCTCCCCCACTTCCTGGCTATTGGTGCTACATGCCTACACAGTATTCAGAAGAGCTGTATTTCTCAGTACTGACATTTTTATCTCTGATCAGCTCTCCTTTCAATAGAAGCCAAAAAAGCTAGGAGTCTGAATAAGAAATCTCTGAGACCATAGTTAGCCCTTGGAATGAAGGAAGATGCAGACAAAAGATAGAAACAGCCATGTTGCTCAAACAAGACAGCTGAGTGTAAGAATCAGGATGACAGGAAAAAAAAAAGTGTAGCTTCTTATCCAGAAGGGTTTTAATAGTTAATCTTCAGATATTGGTCAGAAGATGTGAACCACCCCAGAATTTTTAAAAAAGACCAGTCCAAGACTGAGTCAAGAGAAATTTTCCTCAGCTTTTCCAGCTATGTTGTAGGAAGATTTTCAAGAAGATTCTTCAGAATCAACTTAAGCCAGTAATTAATAATATTTATTCCTCCTACCTCTATCCTTCTCTTCCTTCCTTTTTCTTCTTCTAATCTAAAACAATAGAAGGTTGCCAAATCTTAGATATCCAGAGTTATTTATTCAAGTCCAGATTTCTACCCGGAATGAAAGAAAGCGATATAAGGCCTAAATTCATTTTGATAAAGAAGTGAAACTTCTTTTTCATTAAGCAATTAAGCTATAAGTTTCTTGCCTGGTCTTTTCTAGACTCACAAATAGTTGGGGAGTATGCTGGAGAAAAGTTAATGCACTCACACTGGAATTCCATTAAAATTGGGCTTGTTGCTGCAAAATATTTCCTTGGAAATAAAGCTGGATATTGCCTTTTTGTTGTAATATTTTCCCTAAATCTGTCTGCTGATTGGAGAAGAATCATATAACAATTTAAGCTATTTTATCCATAATTTATTTCAGGTCAAATACAGAATATAATTTGAAAATAATGAGAATCCCTTATCCAAATGTTTTAGTGCATAAAATAAATGATTATTAATACTATGTTGCCTTTTTTAATGTTATATTGATAATACAGGCTGTGCTTGTTTACCAACTGCCTCGTAGTGACTGTTTGTAAATGTATGTATGTATGTATGTATGTATGTATGTATGTATGAATGAATGTATTTTATTAAATTTCTCTCCTGCCCATCTCCCCCCAATGGGGGATTCTGGGCGACTTACAAAAAACATTAAAACTGTAAATATATCTAAAATACATAATACATCTACAATTTAAAAACAGTACTAAAAAAGGAAGATCCAAGAAGATGGAAAATCGGGCTGAGGACAGCTGGCCACTATGGGGCTAGCCATCCCCCTGCTTGAAGTATTCCCTCCCCATCCCAGGCCAAGAGACAGAGCCAGGTCTTCAAGGCCCTTCGGAAGGCCAGAAGTAAGGGGGCCAATCGCACCTCCAGGGGCAGAATGTTCCAAAGAGCGGGGGCTACCGCAGAGAAGGCCCACCTTCTGGACCCTGCTAATCGAAGTTCTTTTACTGAGGGGGTCCGTAGCATGCCCTCTCTGTGTGATCGGGTGGGACGGGTTGAAGTCATAGGGGAGAGGCGGTCCCTTAGGTATCCTGGTCCCATGCCATGTAGGGCTTTAAAGGTAATAACCAACACCTTAAATTGGACCCAGAAGCAAACTGGTACCCAGTGCAGCTCGCGGAGCAGTGATGTTACATGGGCCCTTCTTGGGGCTCCAAAAATAGCCCGCGCGGCCGCATTCTGGACCAGCTGTAGCTTCCGGATACTCTTCAAGGGTAGCCCCATGTAGAGCGCATTGCAATAGTCTATCTGGGAGATAACAAGGGCATGAGTGATTGTTCGAAGGGCATCCCGATCCAGGAAAGGGCGTAACTGATGCACAACCCGAAGTTGTGCAAAGGCCCTCCTTGCCACGGCTGCCACCTGCTCTTCAAGCAGGAGCCATGAGTCTAGGAGGACCCCCAGATTACACACTGGGTCTGTCTGGGGCAGTGCTACCCCATCAAGCACCAAAGATGACAAAGTATATGACAGTAATAAATGGTACTATAGATAGAAAACAATAATTTTCTGACCAATTTGCACACTTATGCCCAAATTTCTGCACTTGACAACAATGCATGCCAGAGTGAGAGTTAACACTGGCATTGCTGCATGAGATAACTTTATCTAAATAAGATAGCAGCAACCAGCAATCTTCACAGCGTCTCTCTCTCTCTCTCTCTCAGTCACACAGTTTGCTTAGCGATCATGTTGCTTTGCGACCATTTTATCAGAACCAATTCCAATTGTGAAACGAGGACTACCTTTACACAGTGAATTAGTTCATCAAAAGAGTCATTGATTGAGCTCAATTTATGCTGACTTCACAGACACATCCTTGGCAGCAGTACCAATTTGCCATTGCCTTTTTAGGGGATATTCTTTTAATTGCATAGTCTAGTTTATAACCCTTGTATTCCCTGGAGATATCCCATGCAGGTACTACCCAGGCCCAATCCTGCCTAGCTTTGAAGCTTAGACAAAGTCAGCCAGGTGCTGCTACCTGCCATTTTTATTAATACCCAACCTAGCGCATAAATAAATAAAATTCATATAAATAGAAAACAACTCTATTGACAAAGTTACTCAGTAATGCACATTAACTTTGCTGACGTAAAAGCTGATATCATTGCATGAATTAAAAAGAAAAGATGCTCAATCAAACCAAAGGCAAGCAGTTGAATCCCACAATGGCCAACTAAAGACCTATGGGAAGTTGATTATACCTTATCTCCAAATAAATTATTCCAAGATTACATACTAATAAGAAAAATCACTTTATTTTATATTATTTTTTACAGCTTTTCAAATGGTAATTGTGAACTGAGGAAAGTTCACAACTTAATTAGAAAGTTCTTTCTACTCTTCTACAATGTTGATTTTTTTGTATTTTATTTTTTTTAATTGTACGTTCTTCAGAAATAAATGTAAAACTGTGGAAATAAATGATACACATTTTGTTATATCTTTATCTTCTAAACTAACACCTTCAAATTATTCAGATTTAATTCTCAAAATATTAATTTCCTGAAATTAATATAATTAATTGTAGCTTTTAAAATAAATTATTACTATTTTTTTATTTTGGGCCATCACTTATTCAAGCATAACTGTAAACCTGAAAAAAAAAAAAGAATTATACCATCTGCCCAGAATACAAATCTTTTAACCTATTTTTTATTGACACAATTTTCAAACAAAACAACACATACATTTTACAAAGAATAAAACCATGAAAACTCTATAGGGATTACAAAATTATTTTTATCTTAATAAATATATATAGAACTTCCAAGCTACAGACTGCTAAGGGATACTGATAATTACATCCATGCCATTTTCATTTGTTTTATTATTTACAAGAACATGTTAAGTCATACATCAAAAGAAAGTGTCTGCTCTATAGACTATGGAATAAAAATGGTGGATGCCATTTATTTGTCTCAGTTTCAACTTATTTCAGAGCAAATTGGGATTCTTTGGGAAAAAGTGGGGGGCTACTAATACTTTTGGCTGCATCTGTATAGACATTTATCATGCAGCCAGGCAGCAACCTCTCCCTCAGCCCTTTCTTAGAATCCATCCCCAGCATCAGAACATCTTCATTCCTGAACAAGTGAACTTATTTCCAATCAGCAGTGATCCAAGTAATTTCAGCTAAGCACAGAGGAGCTCTCTTTTCTGGCAGCAGAAAGCAAAGAGCAATTGATTGCTCCTTCTTAGAGTGAAAAGGTCTACATTTCTCTGTGCAGAAGGAGGAAAAAGAAACATGGTTTAGCTCCTTATTGCTCAGAAAGAGAGCATTCTGAGAGCCGAGCAGGACCTCTTCTTTGCTTGTTTGTTTGTTTTAAGAAGAAAGGTTGCAAGAAGCCTGGAGGACAGTAAAATGTTTCTGAAGGGAGGAACTTTAGAGAAATGAGGGTCTTTTCTCTGAATTTTCCCTACATTTTTCCCACTATGATGGTGATCTGGGGAGAGTAATCCAGTCCTTAAACCTGTTTTGGTTCCCTGCCTTTGCTTTATAATATCCTAATCATTCCTTCCTTTCTCCCCCAAGCTTACCCACTTCTTGATTTTTTACTGTTGTAAGTGTGCATGTGACAATGTTTTTTGTATAAGTGCTTACATTTCTTGGTATCTAAGATAAATAGGAACAATATTTCAAGAAAGCAATTACTTTATCAAACATACAGCCACTATCTGATAACTGTTATGAGGCATAGTCCACAATCTATGTTAACAGTGCATTACTGAGAAAATATTAGCTGATTTCCTTATACAGTTATTTAAATTGGATGCTTTAAGAAAGGATAGGTGCATCTTTTATTGAGAAGAGTCAACAAAAGTTGTAATCTTTTGTTGACTCTTCTCAATAAATCTTTCATGCATCTAGAACAGATAAGGTAACAAGTGGGTGCTGCAAGAGGGTAGAGTGTGGCTGGTTAAAATCTAAAATTCAGTAGAAAGAAGAACAGAGAAAGCAGAAAATATACAGATAGCTGGTGCACAGCTGATAAAGTGAAGTGAGATAACATTTCTTCTTCAGAATAGTTCTCCACTGATATCTTAAGACAGCTCAATAGAGCTGTATTCTGCTGAGGGATTTTCTCGAAGAATCATTGGTTACCAAATTTCAATTTACTGTGATCTTTTGTATCTGTTGTTGTTTTTGAGATACTCTTAATAAAACCTATGTATTAAACAATATTTCTTGGGAGAAGGAATTGAGGATATATGCAGGTGAGCTCCTACAATGTTATGTACAACATTTTATTTCTCTCTTTAAAAGTCAGAATTTCTTTAAAACATATGAATTACTATAGATTTTAAGTACTTTCAAATAAAAATAAACATAAAACATCTCATAAAATGAAATGCAAGAACACTTTGAAATCAATTTGTTTACTTACCTTGTCCAGAATGGCTCTGACAATAATCTATGCTTGCCTGCCTTCGATCTGGTGGTTCCTCGCTTCCTCCATCTACAGGAGAACCAAAATAACACAAACAGATCAGTTCAACAGAGAGATTAGGCAGATAGAGTTTCTCTTCCATTGCTATTACTATCTCTTAAAAGACAACAAACTAATTAATTACAGGTAGTCCTCTCTTAACAATGGTAATTGGGACCAAATTTCCATCACTAAACAACACAGTCATAAAGCACGACATCACATAACCGTGCTGCTTAGTGATGGCAGTTCCGGCACTTCTGACTGCCATTAAGTGAATCCCACAATGTTGTTAAGCATGATGTCATGTGACATCATTTGCAACCTCTTGCCGGCTTCCCCACTGACTTTGCTAGTCAGAAGCCAGCAATGAAGGTCATAAATGGCAATCATGTGACCGTGGAGAAGCTGTGACCCTTGTAAGTATCAGGACCAGTCATAAGTACCACTTGTTCAGTGCTGTAAGTTCAAACAATTGCTGAACAAGTGGACATTAAGTAAGGACCACCTATATTGTTGCTATTATTGTAAGCATTCTAATAGCAATAATTCTGTGATTTATTTCTTAGTGCCTCAATTTACAATATGTAATATCTTGAAAACCAAAAAAACAATCACTTTTAACTTCTTTTCATCCCTCCGTAAACATCTGAGCAAAGCTATTTTCTTCTTCAAATCATATGTTTCAAAGCATACAGGTAGTCTTCAAGTTCTGACTGCAACTGGGACCGGGATTGCCATCGCTAAGTGATGCGGTCGTAAAGCGCGACATCACATGACCACATTGCTTAGCGATGGCAATCCAGGCAGTCCCAGTTGTTGTCATAACCCAAGACACATGGGTCATTAAGTGGGAAGCAGAGGGAGTCCCAGGTAAGAAGCACAGCAGTGCCGCAGGGGGGTGGGGGAGGCCTTGGGAGGCCTGGCACAGGCCATGTGTGAATTTGGGGACGGGGTGCTTGGTGTGGCATGAGCTCAGAAAGGCCACGGAATGAGGACAAAGGGTGCATGCGATCGCAGGGAGGCCATGGAAAGAGGGTGCGGGTTACGTGTGTGTGTGTGTGTGTGAGAGAGACCACAGGGAGGCCATGGAAAGAAGGTGCAGGAGTGCGTGTGTGAGAGCACAGAGATGCCAAGGAAAGAGGGCACAGGGTGCATGCAATCGCAGGGAGGCTGTGGAAAGAGGGCGCAGGATGCATGCATACATGTGTGCAAGCGCAAGGAGGCCAAGGAAAGAGGGCACAGGGTGTGTCTAAGCAAAAGGGGGAAGGAGGTTGTGGTGCATGCGAGTGAAGAAACACTAGGGTGGGGGAGAGACTTATCCCAGCAATTTGCAACCTTCCTCGCCGGGTTCCCATTGACTTTGCTTGGGGGAAACTGTCAGGGATGGGCACAAATGGCAATCACGGGACTGCAGGATGCTGCAACTGGTCGTAACTGTGAGCTGGTTACCAGGCACCCGAATTTTGTTCACATGACCACAGGGGCACTGCAAAAGCCGGAACTTTGAGGACTGGTCGTAAGTCCCTTCATTCAGCACTGTTGTAACTTTGAACAGTTGCTGTACGAATGGTCATAACTCGAGGACTACTTGTAAATTACCACATACTAAAAATAAATCTACATTTGAGAACCAGCTAATCATTCTCTAAAGCACCCCATCACACTGAAATTATCTTTCAATCAGTTCGGTATTCACAAATGTTTCTTGTTTAGATAAGCTATAGTAGCAAACAAAAGTGACCAAATGAATTTTTTAATGGAAAAATTAGAAGAGCGTATTATGCAGTTAAGATCACATGATACTCATGGGTTAATAACTAATAACTACAGACACCTATGTCACATTTATACAATGTATGGCATAGACCAAATTGTGCATCAAAACGTAGCTAATTTAAATGCATCATTTACTATGCAAATGTCATATTCAGTAACAATTCAGAAGACCGCTAGTTTGGTATAGTGGGTAAGGCATCAGGCTAGAAACTGGGAGACTCTGAGTTCTAATCCCACCTTAGGCACAGAGCCAGCTGGGTGACCTTGGACCATTTACTCTCTCTCAGCCCTAGGAAGGAGCACTGGCAAACCACTTCTGAAAAACCTGGCCAAGAAAACTGCAGAGACTAGTCCAGACGAGTCAAACCTGACTTGAAGGAACCAAAAAAAAAAAAAAAAAAATCAGGAAAGGAAATTAAGGAAAAAGCAAAGAAGCTGTAGTATTTAACAGAAGTATAGAATATCTACTGAAAATCCTCCATGTCCAATATGATATTCATTACTACCAGTTCTAGGATTGTAGACATACTAAAATAGTTTACATACCATAATAGCACAACCATTGCAAAACTGCTGCCAAAGACTTAAGCACCCAATCCTCACTTAACAACCCTAATTGGGACCAGCAACTCCATTCCTAAGTGAAGTGGTCATTAACAGAAACATCACATGAATGCCCCGCTTAGCAATGGCAGTTCTAGCAGTCTCTGTTGCTGTCATTAAATGAATTTCACATGGTCATTAGGCGAGGAACCACCCTGATCCAAGCCATTCCTGCCTTGGTCCCTCCCAGCACCAAGCCTTGGTTCTTCCAAGGTTAAGGGACTGCCTCCCCTTCAACTCCCCCTACCCACCAATCTCCCCCCATCTCTGCCTTTTGGCCGCCCTGCACAGCATGAAGAGGCCGCTGTATTCCACTACCATCACCCCCCGCTGCCGCCCCCCATGGCCCTTCCTTCCTGTTCTCCTTGTCATGATTGTCATGTTCTTCCTCCCCTCTGCTGGGCTTGCCACTGCCACCAAGGAGTGCCACCTCAAGCTCCGCAGAATGGCAAGCAACCTCATTGCTACAGCACAGCAAGCAACGCCAGAGCCACATCATGGCAAGGAACCCTGTTGCTGCAGCACACCAAGAGGCCCCTGAGCCACGTGGCTCTGGGGCTGCTTACCATGCCAGAAAGGAGCTGCTTGGAGCTGTGGCTCTAGGGCTTTTTGCTCCAAGGAGCCCCAGAACCGCAGCATGGCTCTGGGGCTGCTTGCTGCACCACAGCAATGGGGCTGCTTGCCACGCTGTGGCTCTGGGCTTCTTGAAGTACCTGCTTAGGAGCCAGAGCTATGCCTCCTAAAGTGGCCCTTGCACCGCAGCCGGACATCACTGGCCTGCGGGAAATTTACACAGCACCTCCCCATCCATGGCCAGGATGGTTAGCCCAGTGGAGGGAAGGCAGGTGAAGACAACAACAAAGGTCATCTGGGGGAGCGGCAGGGGGTGGTTGTAAATGCGGGCAGTCTTGAATTTTTATCACATGACTATGGGGGCACTGCAACAGTTGTAAATTCAAGGACTGGTCACAAGTTCATTCTTTCAGTGCTGTCATAACTTTGAACAGTCATTGAACAAATGGACGTTAAGTGAGGACTACCTGTAATTCTGTATCTTTTTTCAGTCTTCTCTTACAGGGGTGAAAATGTCTTAAATTCAGGGTCCCCTTCCTTTTGCATAAATATGGTTCTAGTAGGAAAAGTCTATTACCAGTGTATGAAGAATTGAATGACAAACATTAAGCAAAAATGCTGGACTGTAGTACCCCTAAAGCATCAACAGTTATTTCCAACCTATTATATATTTGGTAGGAAACTTATAATTTGATTCATGGAATGTCTGGTTTCATTCATTGTAATCTGAATGTATTAATTTGCAATTAATTTTTAAAGCCTAAAGTAGTTTAGGGGGGATAATAAGAGCAGGAATAAATTAGTATGATTCTAATGCTCTTCAGACTTTAAAGAACTTCCACAGTATAAAAGTGCACAGTAACACTCTTCAATAGAGAGCCTCAAACTGGATAAAAAAGTAGAGACTGGAATTTTTAAAATAATTATTGTATTAGATATTGAGTAACTATACCTCCTTGACCCACATCATTTAAAAACCTTGTCACTTACATAAGAAAACATACACATTTTAAACTTTATGTTGCAAGGTGGGGCTATAGGTAAAAACTCATCCAATAGGCGATCTTTCTCTAACATTCTGTTTTCTATATTTATTCTTACATTTTTTCCAGCCTCCAGGAACAACAGGAATAATATTATTTCTTAGCCTTTTATGTAAGATCAAGAGTAGTGTTTGTTATTCTCAGTTTAATATTGATATATTGGAAATTGAAGGACTTTTTTTGTGTGCGCGTGCACACATTCATACAAACACACACTTTTAGGATTTAGGATGGCTTTTTGTCAGCCCTTCAAGGTAGGACAGGTCAGAAAACAGACTCCACAAGAAATACTGGACCTCTACTTTACTGATATAGGCTATAGTAACAGAATCTTGAAAGCCTTACCACTTCTTCCCTTCCTTCTCTATCATACTAAAGAAAGGTGAGGCAGAGTCAATTTAGGTCAGGGTTTCTCAACCAGAGTTCTGTGGAACCCTAGGGTTCCACAAGAGGTCACTAGGGATTACCTGGGAGATCAAGATTTATTTTAAAAATTATTTCCAATTTGGGCAACAAAATTCTCTTAGTGATGAACACAGACTGAAGAAAAATCTAGTTACAAGTCTTTCTGAGCTCTCTGGAAGTGCACTATAGGTCTATGTTTATTTGGTTGAATCCATTCTTAATTTTTGACGCGAGATAGGGGAGACCGTTGATAACGGGTGAACACTATATTGCAGGAAGGGACGAATATACTGCAGGAAGGGACGAATATATTGAAGGAAGGGGAGAGAGAAGTGCATTTTTCAAGAAATTAATGGACTTGTCCAACTTAGTCTGTGACATCAGTGTCTCCCTACTGCATCTTTTCCCTGCAGTTTTCCTGTAGTTATTTTATCCCATTATTTTAAATAAAGTTCATACATGCTTATTCAGTCATGTCTGAGGGTCCAATGTGGCAATTTTTGAAGAGCAGGTGTGAGAGAGAAGAGGAGGATTCTAAAACAGACAATACTGATAAGTCTAATGATGATAATGAAGAATTTAAATCTTCTCAGGCATTTCCCTGCACTGGTATATCAACAGACTCAAAAAAAAAAAGTCCCTCTTTACAATGAAAGCTATTTATCAATGGGTTTTACATGGACTGGTGGTCCAAATTACCCTATTCCATTGTACCTCATTTGTGGCAAACAACTTACAATTACAGCTTTGGCTCCAGCAAAATCAAAGAGTCACTTAACTACAAATCACAGCCATATGACAAGTAAAAGTTCTGATTATCTTACACGGCTATTGGAATCACAGAACAAACGGAATAAAGCTTTTCTTAATAAAATGACAGTCAGTAAAAAAGCCCAAGAAACAAGTTATTTAGTAGCAGAACTTATTACACAGTAAAGGAAAAGTCATACTTTGGGTGAGAAAGTAATCATGCCAGCATGTAAAATAATAGTGGGGAAAATGCTACGACCAGATGCAGTTCAAGAAATTGAAAAGATTCCACTATCAAACAGTATAATAAGTTGGTGTATTGATGACATGTCACATGATGCTGAAGAGGTTTTATGTGATAAACTGAAGAACAGCAGCTTTTCTATCCAAGCTGATGAGTCAACAGATTTCACCAATAAATGTCATGTTATGGCATTTGTAAGATTTGTAAATGATGGTGAAATTCAAGAAAACTTTTTCTGCTGCAAAGAACTACATGAAACATGCAAAGGCCAAGATGTATTTAATGTTTTGTCTTTATATCTGGAAACAAAAAGTTGTCTTGGAGGAACTGTGTTGGCATCGGTGCTCCATCAATGGTTGGTTCCATGTGAAGTTCTGTTTGTCTTTGAAGAAAAGAAAATCCTGATGTTGTCACAACACAGTGCTCTCTTCACAGGGAGTTGTTGGTGTCAAAAACACTTGGAGATGAAATGAAAAAAGTTCTGGATGATGCTACCAAAATGGTAAACTTTATTAAACAAAGTGAAAAGTTGGACAAAAAGCACATAAGTCTCCTGTTACACACAGAAATATGGTGGCTCAGCAGAGGAAGACTTCTCAATAGGGTGTTTAAGCTGAAGGCAAAGTAGCAAGAGTATTTTTGAGAAAATAGCATTCTACATTTTGCTGAGTGCTTTGAAGATGGAGAATAGTTACAGAAACTAGCCTACTTAGTGGACATCATTCATCACATGAACCAGCTGAACAAGTCTCTGCAAGGCACTGGAGAAAATATTTTGACTTCAAGTGGCAAGATTCTTGGATTTAAAAGAAAACTGAATGTTTGGAAAAATCATATTGCAAAAGGAAATACTGAAATGTTTCCACTGCTGCTTGGGCTTGAGAGTGAGGAAGGATACTAAAAAGTCTCAAATCTAATTGAAAATCACCTGGAAATATTGCAGAACAAAATTGATCAGTACTTTCCCTCCCTTTCAACACAAATATATGACTGGGTGAGAGATCCTTTCTCTGCATCTTCTGCTCAGCCCGAGAACTTCACTTTGAAAGAAGAGGAAGAACTTTGAGAGCTGGAGTCTGATCATACATTCAAGATGAGATACACTGATCTGTCCATGGACAAGCTCTGGATTTCTGTGAAACAAGAGTATTCTGCCATTCATAGGAAGGCACTGAACATTTTGCTGCAGTTTTCAACTTCTTACATGTGTGAGCAAGGTTTTTCTTATTTAACAAGCATCAAAAGCACAGACAGAAATCGTCTTATTTCAGTTGAAGATGAAATCTGTGTGTGCTTATCTCAAGTTTGGCCCAGAATTGAGTACTTGCACAGCAAAAAACAAGCACAGGTTTCACATTAATGAGGCAAGTTTCATTCTTTATTTTTAGTTTAAGAACACTGTTAATGGACATACACAGGCCTACACATGAAATGAATATAATACATTTGTAACTTCTGGCCTATATTTGAGCCTGAATATGCAGGGGTTCCCCGAGGCCTGAACAATATTTCATGGATTCCTTCAGGGTCAAAAGGTGGTTTAGGTTATAGTTATGAGAATACTGATTTTTAAAAAAAGGTGCTTCCACCTGTGTTATTCTTAACATCCTAACATTGACAATATAGCCATGAATAAAATCTGACAATGAGATTATAAACAATGAATAATGCACAAAATCATTACATATAGTGGTGCTTAAAAGTCTGTGAACCCTTTTGAATTTTCAGTAGTTCTGCATATTGAATATGACCTAAAATGTGATCTGTTCTCCACACAAGTACTAAAACTAGATAAAGAGATCCAAATTAAACAAATGAGTCAAAAACATTACACTTGTTCATTTATTTATTGAGAAAAATGATTCAAAGCTACATATTTGTATGTGGAAAAAGCATGTGAACCTCTAGGATTATGTGCGTGGCAAAAGTATCTGAACCTCTTCTTTAGCACAGGTATGAGTGACAGATTGAGAGGCAGTATGCATTAGGGCAAACCTTTGTTTTTCCTTTAGAATATTGGAACAATACATTAATAAAATCAACAACCATAAGAATAAGGAAAAACTCCCTTAAGTTAAACTCAGCTTGAGGTGCTTGTATGGGCACATCTATGTACTCTTCTTGACAACAGTACAGAGGGCATTGGCTATTGCCTTCTTCCAGGAAGTTTTCTCAATTTCCCAGACTAGCCTATAGTTATAGGATTTTGTGGTGACCTCCCATTTACAGCGGTGCTTAAAAGTTTGTGAATCTTTTTAAATTTTCAACATTTCTGCATAAATATAACCTAAAATGTGATCTGTTCTCCATACTGGTCCTAAAACTAGATAAAGAGAACCCAATTAGACAAATGAGTCAAAAACATTGTACTTGTTAATAAGAGTACAGAGCAAATGGCACCCTAACACACAACATGCCTACTACCAACGGTGTTACACAGGGATGCATTCTGCCCCAATGCTGTTTAACCTCTATGTCAATGACATCCCAGATTCCTTTGCTCTCAGGATGTCCATTTGCCAAAGATACTTAATAAATCTATCAGCATTGGGGGGAGGAGCCAAGATAGTGACAAACTAGGAGCTTGTGAAATAAGGTCTCAGTTTGTGTCTGGCTTCACCCCTTCTGCCTCAGCCCTATAGCCCAAAAATGCCATCCAGAGGCAAGAAAGGAACCCAGACCAGCCCCAGTGATGATACT
This sequence comes from Liasis olivaceus, assembly GCA_030867105.1. Lineage (NCBI taxonomy): Eukaryota > Metazoa > Chordata > Lepidosauria > Squamata > Pythonidae > Liasis > Liasis olivaceus. The sequence continues at coordinate 68,810,657 of CM061351.1, forward strand.
GGGACCCATAAATCCAATAAAGCAGAGAAACAGATGAGGGTCGACTCCTATCTCCCCACCACAGAGACAACACAAAACATGCTATACAGCTTCAGGATCCCCTTCACCATCAAAGAATACGACAACACAGAAGCCAGTAACAAGACAGGCCTCCCTCCTGATCCTCCAAAAAACAAATCACTCCCCAGAGCAGGGAGGTAGCAGAGATAACCCCCTGGAACAAGTCTCCTGCACTCCCCACAACTACATTATTCAACCTTTCCATGAGGTCTGTCTTTTGTCTGCAGAAACTCTGATCTTTATACAGCAATGGCCAAATGACATTGCAGTCAAGATAGACACCTTCCAACAAGCTCTTGATCTACAAATTCTCCATGGCAATCAGGTGGATAAAATGGCAGCAGAAGCTGCCCATATTGGCATTCCGGAAGCTTGCCCTACGACATCAACAGGGCATCCAGAAATGGTTGATACAGCCAACTACCGCTGTTTGTTACAGAAAAAGCAACTCCTCCTAGAAATCCATCAGAGCACCCATGGATGGAACAGCCATAAGATATTGTGACCTTCCTATCTCATCTCCTAAACTCCTAAAACAGAACAATTGATCTGAAAGATTTTCACTACTTATCCAGTCCAAAAAATGTTAAACACATACTCCTGAGTTTCAACCATCCATCTCTCCCCACCAGACTCACATAAATGAGCAAATTGCTATGGCAGACTCATCACATCCAAACTGTCAGAGTCTTTAAGGATGAGTTAGTCCATGACCTCATCACTGGGAAAGTGACAAATGGTCATAACCCTGCAAATAAGAGCCATAAAAACCTATGCTCTAAATGTAGTAAATCTGCCAGCCGTGCCAAGAGCGAAGAGGCTAAGCACACTTCAAGGGTGGAAGTTAAATCTATAAACACAGAACTCAGTAATCTGAGAAAAAAAACTAGAAAATATTAAAACAACAATTCTGACATACCCCCCACCCACCTCCCAGAGCTGATATGCACCAACCTAATACATCTGCCTCATTGAGCTGCTCATCTTTTAAACCATCACACACTGCTGCCTCTCCTTTGACTCAGACACACAGAAACCTGTCAGCACATTACTCTGACGTCCTCACCAATAACAGTGAAAGTGACACTGACAGTAACTTCTCTGAGAGCTTCACACCAGCAATTCTCAAGGAACCCATGCAATCCCAGTAAGCTGATACCCAAAAGAAACTGCCTCGCAAACAAAACAAACCTCAGCCAAGCACTACAGAAACCCAATTTGGAGGTATACCCTCATCTGCTTCTAAAACTGAGGAGCCTCTTCTGGCCCTGCAGGAACCGACTCGCAAGAAAAACAGCTCCCTTCACTTCTTTCACTAGACAAACCAAAGGATGCTCCCCCTGCTAAAGAGTTGAGCTCCCTGCTTAACAGTGATCCACATTTTGCTGCCCATGCTGCACTGATTTTTCTGGTTTCCTTGCCAGAACTACAAGTTCCCCTGCCTTCTCACAAGAAGAGAGGCTTGATGGAGAAACAGATGGCAGAGAAGGGAGAGCAGGAACTTGATGGTATCCCACCTTTCCCCCCACAGAGGAAGATACAATTACAACCATCTATCAACATTCTTCTGTGCGTGGATGACACGGTCCTTATGGCATAACCTCAATCCTGGCCTAAGGAGACTACTTCAGAAGTTGGTGCTTACTGCACCATTAATTTATTGAAATCAATAATGCCAAGACCAAAGTAATGGTATTTGAAAAGAGGTGTATTAAATACACCTGGTACTTGGACAGGGAACCTAAAGAACAAGGCAACTCTTTCTCATATCGAAGGGTAGTTTTCACCAACACAGGGTCATACATAAGCCATCTTAAAAGAAGTGCAACAAGGGCCTCAGCCAACTCTAAAACACTTCTAAAATTACTTAATTATAACTACTCAGGTACCCTGGTCCCTATATTAAAGGTCTATAAGGCTAACCTAACACTATGGTGCAGAACTGTGAGGAATGTCACAGTCATCAGTACTCAAATCCAGACCACTTCCTAAGGTCCATTCTGGGAACAGACAAAAACACTCCAGCCTCTTCAGTTAGAGCTGAAAAAGGCATCCACTCCATCCATAGTTCTACAACAATTCGAGCTTTCAATTATTGGTGGAAGATACTTTCAATGGACCATGACAGATTACCAAAAAAGTGTCTTGTTGAACAGTCTGGCATGTCCCAGCCTATCACATGGCTAAATAATAGTGCCAATTTTCAAGAAAGGAGAGAATCAAGAGTGCAAGAATTACCATGGGATTGTCAGTCGTGGGCAGGGTATTTATGAAAGTACTCCAACAAAGGCTTTAGAAAAGAAGAAAACAACTAGCTCAAGAACAGCGCAGTTTCTGGCCTTCAAGAGGATATGATGACCAATCAGAACAATTGCTTGAGGAATACATCAGATACAGAAAGAGGCTTGTTGCTGTGTTTGTTCACATTGCAGTGGCATTTGACAGTGTCCATTGGTCAATTGCTATAGAAAGTGTGCCTGCTAAAATAGTACACCTCTGCAGCAGGTATATAAGGGATCATGCAGTTCTGTTTGTGTTAATGTCAAATACTTCCCTGTATGTACTGGTGTGAACCAAGGCTGTGTTACATATCCCTTTTTCTTCAATACTGTAACTGATGCAGTCATGTGGAAAATCTTTGCTGGTTGGTATGGTGTCATTTTTGGACAAGATGAATTCATTATAAATCTAATGTTTGTTAATGATAGTATTTTTTTTTGCAGACAGTGAAAAAGAAGGCTATGATATCCTTCTTGTCACAAAAACTGCTGCTTATGCATATGGCTTAACAATCAATACTCTCAAGACCAAGGTATTCATAACTGATGGCTCTTCAGGCAACCATCCACTATGATCGAGCTCAGCTTGAGCAAGTTGAACTATTTAAATACCTTGGCTCAGTTATTCAAAATAGCCACCACAGACAGTATCAACAATCAAATCAGTTAGGCTGCCTCGGCCTTTGCAGCACTGATGTGATGCCTCTAGTGCAAAGGAAGCATAAGCATTGCTACCAAAATATACATCTATTGATCATTAATACTACAGATGCTACTGCATAATACAGAAACTCAGACCTTGCTTCAAAATGATTTGAAAATCTAGAAGTTTTCCAAATGCATTTCCTAAGTCGAATATGATAGGTTTCAATGTATGACAAAATATGAAATAAAAAAAAGAATGGTACTGCAATCAATTTGCAGAAATTCAGAAGAACTGAATGTGGTGGTTTGGCACCTCTGCTGCATGGTCCCGTGCCAACTTCTTTACTGATTGCTCTGGAAATCATGCTTTATAGGCTGGAAAGTATAGCTATCAGCTCCAAAGAAAATTTGGCTGAAGCATGTGGAAGAAGAAATACACTTAAACCTTATTTTTGAATAGCAAATAACATCTTCTAATCTGTATTGTACCTTCTCATAATCACAGTGAAAACTTCCTGAAAAAAGAAGCTATTCATTTTCTGACCAGTGAATAAGTACTTATATTGTATATTAAATGTTTTAATTATTTATATTATGCTTTTCAAATTAGTTTTTCAGAGGTTTATATTTAAAACCAAAATAAAGAATGCAACCTAAAACCAGAAAAAAGCATAAACACCATCTAAAGCAACACAATGATAAAATTACTCCTCCCTTATTAAATATCATAATAAAGAAATGTTCAAATGCTAACTAAAATCAAAGGTGTCTAGGAGATATGCCTAGTGACAGTCTTAGTGATACTCTCAAGAAAATCTTGTCCCTGGTATTCAAAAAACAAATCCTTAACTATAAGAAGGTGCTAGACAGTAGCACCTTTGAATCCTGTTTTTAACTGGACACGTTTGTATACATAAAGACATTTCTTGAGATAACATAATTTCATGTTGTTTAGGGTTTTAAAAGCTATCTCCGGTACTTTAATTTGAGCTCTGAATACCTCCACCAAAAATGGTAGCCAATTGATGTACATGCATGAAATACAATCTTATTACTATATTTCCAGTGTCATAACAGCTGTATTTTATACAAACTGTAGTTTCCAAACTATCTTTAAAGGCAGCTCTACTGAGAGAGCATTGAAATATCCAATTCAAAGTCCATGAGTGATTGAACCTTGTTTGGCCTTCTTGGGTAGGACCACACTTTGGAAACACAACTACTACCATCTAGGTTTCCAAGGATAATAAAAGATTCTAAAGCATTCCCAAACTGTATACTTCATTCTTCAGGAGTACAACCCATCCCAAATAAACTGCATTTCTTTACCCAGATTATGTTCATCTAGGCCCAAACTGTCTCAAAACACATATTTTCTGGAATGTTTAAAATGTCATCAGCATATTGGGCACATTTCAGCCCAAACGTCAAGATGATCTCTTTCAGCATTTCATTTAAATCAGCATGAGATATGGAACAGAGCTCTATTGCACCTTGTTAGTACAACACAGGGCAGAACAACAGACCTTTAGCAATAACTTCTTCAATTTTATTACATAAAGGAAAAACTGTAAAGCAAATCTCTCAGACATAATCTTGTAAAGTTATCTAAAGTTATGGCATCTAGCACTTATAGAAACCTTGTGCCCTCCATACAGTTGAAACTTCAGTTCTTCTCAGACTTAACAACATGGCCATTAGCAAGGATTATGGGAATTACAGTTCAAACATCTACGTGGAATCAGTTGTCTACTCCTTAAATTATAATAATGAAAGCTAGTGAAAGATTAGGAAAATCATCAAGAAAACAATGTCCTGTTCATCTCCCAGTATAAGATTTTTCATCTGAACCTGGTCTTAATTTCAAACTGGAAATTATCTAAAGAATGAGTGCTATTCAGAAGTACTGGATTTCATTTGTCATCAGCACTGGATAACAACCATAAAACATTGAACTGAATCACCATTATTCACTGTAAGTAAATGGGCTACCATTCTCTTCAAACGTGGCTGGAGTTGTTTCATAACTATTCTAAACAGTAGTTATTCTCTCTCTCTCTCCCTCTCTCCCTCTTCCTCTCTCTCTCTCTCAATGTGATGTCTGTAAAGACAACGCAAGAATTACTTAGCAAAGTCTGGAACATATCATGGTTGACATACCTACAAATTGCTGGAAGAATAAACTCTGACCTTAAAAATGAGTGAGGAACATTGAGAAAAATGATAGCATTTGAAATGCTCAGGCAGAATCAAGAGTACCTATCAGGGCATATATATAAACTCCTACTTAGATATGATACAGAGACATAACAAATAAAAACATGTATGGTAAATGCAAAACTTTAAAGAAACAGTTCAACAATGGGAAGAATTGTGGAATAAATCTATAAAATTTACCCCAAGAGAAAACTGGTATAAAATGTTTTACAGATAGCATATAACTCCATCAATAATTGCCAAAATAGACAAATCATACAGTAATAATTGTTGGAAATGCCATGAGACAGAAGGAACATTCTACCACATGTGGAGGACATGCAACCCCCCCCCCCCGAAGTTTTGGAAAGATATACACTATTCAGAGAATCTTAGAAATCAAATTCAAAATAAAACCATAATTCTTTTTACTAGGCATAATTCTAGAATATATAAATAAAAAATGCCACAATTTATTAAGATACACGCTCACTGCTGCGAGAACAAACTGCACAGCATTGGAAAAAAGAGTACCAACAACTGGGAACTTAAACTTGGAGAATATGCAGCAGTGACAAAACTAACAGCATATATACATCATAGAAGTTTAACTAAATTTAAGCAAGAATGGCTTCCATATATATATTATGTATTACACAGCAAGGCAAATATACACTTAGAGTACAGTTTCTAAAGTTTATATCAATTACAACTGTAAACTTAATCTTTGAAAACTTAAGCCTCTTCTGCTGCAGGCTGGGGAAAACAAGCAAGGTCATGAAATTCTGAGCAGGCTTATCTTTTGGTGTGCTTTCACCTATTTGGTAATTTCCTCATTTTACATAGGATCACTGAATATATTTGCAACCACAAGCTGTGTGTAGAAAGAAAATACAGCATCAGCCCTTTCTGTCCATCTCATAAACAAGAAGCAGCCCATCTCTCTCTCTCTCTCTCTCTCTCTCTCTCTCTCTCGCTTATGCTCTCACACACACACACACTACAGCTGTAGCAGCATCATGTTTACTTCACTCATGTGCACACATGGCATCTCTGATTCATATCTAACCACCTGAGATACATCCCTCTTTAGAGCACACATACTTACTTCTTCAATACAAACACACATAAATTCAGACTTTTACACCATCTCTCTCCCACACAAGCTACCAAATGTATACAGGTAGTCCTTGCGTTATGACCACTCGTTCAGCGACCTTGCAAAGTTACAATGGCGCTGAATGAGGGGGACATACAACCAGTCCACAAAGTTGCAGCTGCCCTAGGGTCCCCACAGTCAAATTATTGTGATTCGGGTGCTTGACAACCAGTTTGCAATTATAACAGTTGCAGCATCCCACAGTCATGTGATCACCATTTGCAACCTTCCCTGCCAGCTTCCCACAAGCAAAGTCAATGGGAAAGCCAGCAAGAGGTTGCAAGTTGCTTCTGCTCCCACTGCCTCCTCGCCTGCCTGCCCACAGCACCCACCTACCCACCCTCTCTCCATAGCACCTGCCCACAGAACCTGCCTGTCACTCAAATCAGACTCAGTGCCAAAGGATTTGAAGATAGCCAATTAGATCTTTTCCCTGTGACCATTTTATACAGTATTTTGCTAACAAAGTCACTAGATTCACAGACGTTGTGATTCTTCATGGCCAGAATCTATAGTTGTGAGGAAGTGTTTTTCAATCATGGTTCTATATTATGGAAGCTGCCTTCCCTTAGAGGTGAGAGTTGCCTCAACATTGATTGTCTTCCAAAGGCTGGTTCAGACAAAGCTTTTAGTTTAGTTTAATGGGATGGTGTCACCATGTGAATGGTTTTTTTTATGTTGCTCCAGTTATTTTAGTGTGATTATTGATTATTTGAGATGGTTAGATAGCATTACTGAAGCAATGAGCATGAAACTGAGCAAACTCAGGGAGGCAGTGAAGGACAGGAAGGCCTGGCGCAATATGGTTCATGGGGTCACAAAGAGTCAGACACGACTTAACGACTGAGCAATTGATTATTTGTGTTTATTTTTATTTATTATTGTACTGGGGACATGTTATTATTTCTACTGTGGATATTTTATGCTGTGTTACATTATATATTGCCAAGAGGATTTTGTATGCAACTGCTAAAAGTTGCTGAGTGTACAGGAATTTAGTCTAGCCAAGATGAGTATCCCTGTTCTTCTTTTAAAAATTATTTTAAACATGGCCAAAATTGTTTAAAAACTCCTCCCATTAGCGCAATGGTGATTAAGGTAATGTGAAGCCTCCCATAGGTTGAGCTTGACTCCTGATGACATATTTTGTCACCAATATCGAAGTGGGTTCCTATTGCTTTCTTCCAGGCATGTTTTTTTCCAATGCTTTTACCTCCAGTCTAGTCAACAGCCATGGGATTTCCTAGTGTTCTCTCATTCAATTACTATCCAGATCCAACCCTATGTAACTTTTTCAAGATCAGCAAAGTTTAGCGAAGTGCTTTATCCTACACAAATATGTCCCTCTTCTTGTAGAAAATTCACTGTTTCCCCACTGTTCCATCCGTCTAAGAACTTATCAGCCCCAGTGGCTCATAAACAACACAAATACAAATCCATGCATTTTCAGTTATGTTCACTTTTGTTTGTGAACAATTTGTGTATAGTGACTAATAAACTTAATTACTAATTTAAAAAAAATATTTTTGAACAAATAAGTGACTTTAAAGTTCAGTTGTATTTTTGTACAGCTTACAAAAATATAAATTGAAACACTACTATCAATAAATAAAAATAATTGTATTTCTATAAGAAATCCCCTTCTACTAAGAAATTAGATCAGCAGAATTAGAAATACATATGAATAGGTGGGCTATAGTCCAAAAGGTGGGGGAAGGTGCTTTAATGCTGGGGGGCATCTGCACCAAAATTCACCACCTTTGCTATGCTTTTTGATCCTCTCAGATATCATCACTATCATTCTTTTGGCAAGGGAAGGGTATTAATTTTGGAGCTGTTGCTGGAAAGTGTCCCAAGCATCTTTAGGCAGTTGTATTCATTCCCCTCTCATCATCCGATTTTCCAAGGGGCAACCACATAAATTACTTCAAAGGCGCAAGACTGATTTAGCCAGTTTTTAAAAGAGGAACATGCCAGCTTGGGTGCTACTGCCTGAATATATGACACTAAGCAAATTCACATTTCACTAACTGGTTAGCCCAATAATACTAAAATAGTTGAAGAGCCTTGCCCTATGCAGCATCCAATCAACCTTTTTCCATCACTGTAGGCGTGGAGATCACCAAACCCCAGAACAATCCCTATTGGCCTTTTCAACTTCAAAACTGAGTGCAAGATATTAAGCCATACTTTTCTCACCAGTAAGAGAGAAAAAAACTGTATTTTCAACATGGACTGCGCATAATGTTATAAAGAGGGTACTACCACCACAGATCTGTATAAAGGAACTATAAATAATGGCATGACAATTCCTTTTCTAATAATTCCTAGCATGGAACTAAATTGCCTTTAATATACCTGTCTTTTAAAATGTATTTTGTAGTTTTAACTTTGGACTATTTACTCTGATTTATTATATTATATATGTTTTGTTACAAATTCCTTATTGTAACCTGCTGAGAGCAATGATTGTGGTGAGCTAAAAGCAAATTCAGGAATGAATATAAGTAAAAATTATATCTCACCTGCAGTATCTACCAAAATATCCTCGTTAATCCTCCAATCCCCAAATTGCAGCACACTGGCATTTATTTATATATTCATCCAGACTATTTATACTCTTCACCCAGGCCTTTGGCATGGGTGAGTGAAGCCCCATTTGAATTGTATGAGTTTCTTTCTTTTCATTCCAATCCAGTTTTTGTCACCCTTTCCACCTTTACTCTTCATTTTTGTCTGTCGTTATATCTTTTTCTGGTTTTTAACATTTTTATTTATAATCACACAGAGTCATTAGGAGTCATGTTGCATATCACTGCTGCTGTTGTTGTTGTTATCTGACTATCCCAGGTCCTTGGGAAGGACTCGATAGGTGGATAAAAATGCCAAATCCAGTCTAAACATCTGACTGACTATGTGACCAACCATAATAATAAAAATAATAATTTCATTTGCCAACTTATTGAATATTTGTTCATTTTGACAAGGTCTTTTATAGAGCTCTTCATACTCTACTTGTTTTAAGCATCCTGAATAACCTCTTTTTAGCTATATTATAGATGTATACTATATTTTATTATTCATGCCTAACTCCAGATTACTAATGAGCAAACACATTTTTTTTAAAGAAAACAAAAAGATTTGTAAATCAATCACATCAGATCTCCACTATAGGATTTGTTCATTTATTTCAGTTTTTTGCTTTTCAACTGAATGAGGACTCATCAAATCCTCCCAATCTTACTAAGATCCTTTTTGAGAATCTTTTGATTTTGAGAGGGTATTATATTCTTTGGAAGGTTTTGAGAGGCTATTATAGATGCATTATAGGAGTTTAAAAACACTACAAAACATCTACTAAATATTTACTACCAATAAGTTGTTGTCCTTAAAGCTTTTGAGGGAGACTTCTTCTTAAATCAGATATTTCACATTTTACTGAAATATCTTTTACAATTTTCAAATGTTTATCACATAGACTAAGATGTAAAAGAATGATCAGCTACCTAACCATTTCCTCCTCTTCAGAAAGAGAAAAGGATTACTCTAATAAAATACATAGCTTGAACCTCAGATAATCTAATAACCATATTGTTTCCCCTCTCTTCCAAAAAGTACTTCAGGTGTGGGCCTTTGCCTGCCATCTTCTATAGTTATGTCAGAAATAAAATCATACTTCATAATCTTTCCTACCTACATTTACTGCTCCACTCCAGGTGTTCCCATGTTTCTTTTGCTCTTCCTCAATTTTATTTATTTATTTTTGCCAATTGGTCAAGAGAGCTGCACATGGATGTTCAACCACACTCAATAGGATTTATTTCTTGGTAAGAATGCATAGATTTGTAGACTTATATATGCTTTACACTCTTGATACTGAAGGGAATATTCCTTTTGAGACTGAAAAGAGTTATTTTTTTTTAGTTGTGGAAACAAGGGTTATCAGAAGTTCAGTATAATAAAAACTTGATTCATAAACACAATTTAATAAAAATCTCTTTAAATTCAAAAACTATGTGGGAGCTCAATAAAAAGTATCTATAGCCATCACAAAGTTCATAAAAACAACAATGAAGCAGTTATATACTACTTTAAGATATTCAAGTGTATTTTATTACAGACATGAAATTGGAATAGGGAACCTCTCCCCACCCCCACCTTTCTCTCTTAAGAGAGTAACTACAGTGGTACCTCAAGTCACAAACGCCCCCCCTTATGAATTTTTCACGATACGATCAGCTCCGGCCCCAAAAATTTACCTCGCTGTGCGACCTCCGCCCCGCGCTACAAACCGGATCCGCGGTCATTTGCCCTGCTGCCACGTGGTCGCGGCTTCCTGTGGGCGAGATCGCGGTAGCAAGGAGAAGTTCGGTGAGGCTTCTGGTGTGTTTTGTGGCGTTTGGAAGGTTTTTGGTGTGCTTGTCAGCATGGCTCCAAAGAAAATGCAGAGCCGTATGTATTTACATTGAACCTTATGGGGAAATTTGCCTCGCGGCGCGACCAAATTCGGAGGGCAGATTAGCTGTATTTACATTGAACCTTATGGGGAAATTTGCCTCGCAGCGCGACCAAATTCAGAGGGTGGAACGGATTAACTGTATTTACATTGAACCTTATGGGAAAAGTTGCCTCGCGGTGCGACCAAATCGAGTTGCAATCAGAGTCACGGAACGGATTAAATTCGTAACACGAGGTACCACTGTACTTGGGACAAATAACTGAATATCACACACAAGATTTTACACTGCCAGATAATTTTGAAGCAATAATCTATAGTGACTATAATCTATCCTACTGGTCTGTCGAAGAATTTTTATAGCTCTGCTACCTGAAACCTTTTAACTAAAGTTACCTTTCTACTGGTAAAATATATTCTCCGCTAATGAACAACAGTGAAGATGTCTGCTCCTATTTAAATTAAATTAGAAATGTACATTACTACTAAAAACCAGCAATTAGGGGAAATCTCTCTTTATTCAATAGCTTAATACAAACTTGCCTTGTACAGGTAATCTAAGAAGCAACAAAAATGAAACATATGACCATGCCTGGAAATAAACAGTATCAAATTGCTACATAAGGTTACGTAAATGTTATGAAGCTGCTGGGTGTGGCTTCATGATCACATTTACTCATAGACTACATTTGCTTAGTCAGAGCAGAGGAAGAAATTCCATTATATTGGTTTAACAGCCAACTAGAAACTGAGGTCTAGAAATATCTCCTCTAATATGAATATCTTGAAGTTCCTTGTATACCTGAAACCACAGGACTATTTTCCGAACAGATTTTATTCTATGTATAAACCGGTAAAAATTAATCCCATAAATTCAAATGTTAGTGTGAAAAGCCTTTCTCTTTTCCCTATAGGATACTATGCATTAGTAGACAATATTTTTTGAGGTTATTTGCATCAATCCATTATGATATTTTATCTGAATTAAATGGAAGGATCTGTTCTGAAAAAGTCAATAAAAGCATATGGCATAAAAGCAAAAATATTCATCCAACAAGTAATTCTTGACAAACTTTAAATACAACTCTACTACTTAAATTATGCATTATTACATTTTAAAGAAACTACTCTTTTATCCCTATTCCCTGCAAACAGCTGGTAAAAATATACAATCAACTACGTATATTTTGTTGCTTCCCCTTCACTGAAAAGATATTTAATTGCAGCCAGTTTTTCATCTGCAGTTTGCAGCAATAACAGTAACCAGCCATTTTGTTTTCAGCATGAAAGAATATCAACCAGATACCTTTCTATCTCTTTATTAGAATATTATATTATTTTTAAAATAAGCATTAAAATAACATATCATATCACATCATATCAAGTGTTTTGCATCAAACAATTTATGCCGCTTCAAAGACAGCTACAAATATGCACTTATTTGCACATCCATTCATATACAGCAGACTCTGAAACATAATGGGCTTCCATTCTATCATACCAAAACAAAATCTACTGCTGTATAAACCTTCTGAGTACATACTTTAAAATATTCTAAATAAATATGTTCATTTATTTAGTAAAATATTATATAATATTTATTTTGCTTTGACGTATAATAAATATGTCAAGGCCAACACACATTTTTCTCCACCTGTTCAGACTGCAATAGCTTGCTGTGAGAATGCCAATTAAAAAGGTGTCACTGTTGACAGTCCTTATTTCTCATCAGTTAATCTGTCTTAAACATACATTTACATCCTGTATTTTTAAGAAGCTACATACATGCACATACTCGTTTATATAATAGTATGGCAACAAAGAAATATATGGAATACAAGCACTACAAAATAAAGAACAAGCATCTCTGAATTCAGTACTAAATGTACTGCAGCCTGTCAGAAAAAAGTAGGGATAGCTGTCATTGCAATGCATTGTTATTTTAGACATTAAAAGAAATAGGTTTTTCTTACAAAGAGTTGGGGGTTGAAATAGATAGTGGAAAGTATTTTACCTATTACTGCATCTTATTACTGTATAGAATTAATCATATTACTCAATTTCATCTGCAACACACCAGAAGCATTATATAACATTTTGGAGACATTAAGACATTCAGAAGTTATCACGTGGTATAGCCTTAATAATTAGGACAAATATAAGCAATTCAGGGGAATTATATGTTGCTTCAAGTAATAACATCATTCTAAATCTAGAATAGCAGAATGACACTGACAATTGTGTCAGAAATAGCAGGTGACTTAAATTTAAGGGACTAGAAGTATCTTCCACTGTTCAAAATAAAAGGATGAACCGATAGGGAAATATTCTGATTGGTAAATTCAAATATATTGTCCACACGCTAATATGCAGGACTGAATTACAATATATAAGAGAATTTGGTGATAGAACAGTATGTAGAGTTGAAATGAAAAAAATGTATTGATCATTTTTAATATGAAAATCCATAAACTAGCCATTAACAAAAAATGTCCTTTCAAAAATTACGTTTCCATCTATGTCATGATTAAATGTTTATTCCACCAATGGTTCATTACACAAACGCATAATTGATCTTAGATATACAAGTTAAGGTGCAGTACCACTACTGTAAGCAAAATACAAGTATCTGCATTCCTTTTCCACCCACCCCCATGCTTAATGACACAGCACTGCTTAAATCATTCTTATTCAATTATATATGTGCAAACATGGATCATAACCTGAAGATACCATAATCTACTATGTTCAAACTATATTTTATTAGCATTTAAGACAGTTAAGCTATCTTTTTTCACACACTACACTTATTAGCATCTATTAATCTTTGTGAGGCATGCTGAAATCAGAAGCTCAAAAACAAACACACTGAAATCCAATTTTAAAGGTTCCATTTCTATTTACTTTCTTAACTTTAACTTTACAAGACGCTGCAAAATATTGTGTAATATGTTTTAGAGCTTTTTTGAATATTGTATGTTTTGAGCAGAAAATATTATAAAGCTGAATCTGCTTATATTTCTTTCATCAAACATAATCAATCTGAACAAGTGTCAAACAAATGTTGAGCATTTGGAATGCAAACCTGATATTGCAGCTATCAAAAATAGCTACAGCATTCTTCAGGATTGCTTTGTCCTCCCTTGGCCAATTCAACAAAAAATCCTCCATTATGCACATACTATAAAATTAAACTCTATTTCTTCCACCTCTTCTTGTCTTTCATACCCCTCAAAAAATTGTGATTGGAAGTATAACAATGTTATCTAATTAATACTGCATACTCATAAGAATGAGAAGTCTTTCTTTTAAAACATGCTAGATAAATTTATGTTATCCAAGACATACTCTTACATGTAATAAATGTTCAGTTTTAGAAGTAGCAAGCAAATCTATCTTACACTATCAAGATACATGTCACAGTATTTAGGATTAGAAAAAGGTAGTATTGGTAGAATTATTTTTAGTTAACATTATGAACTAGAAAATCTTGCACTCCCTCTTTCTGTTGCAGTTCAACAAAACCACACACCTACCTCTGCTGCATACTGATGGTTATTGTTTCCTAAGGAAGCTTCAAACACGCTGCACCATTTTGCCTGTCTCGTGGATGGTGCAGAAGCTGGCAGGGCAGCAGACAGAGGAGTATACTGGAGTCAGCAAATGTCAGTGATAGCCTCATACTGCAGTCTATGCATTAAACACACTGAAACCCACAGGTGCCTACGTAAAGCCATACAGCTGCAGGCAGCGCCTTTACGTTTTCTCAGCAGAACGCCTGTGCTCCACTTTCATTCTCCTTTAACCCATTGCATGACAGTAAACCAGTACCATCCCTGAGGGCATCTGTGGCAAAATCTTCACATAAAAGATTGCAGGCATAGTGAAAAGCTTTAAGGCAGCACATTTCCTATAGAAAAGACTACACAATTACAGTCACCACAAACACGTTTTATCTTATTTGATAAGGTAAAATTATTATTGTTATTATTATTATTATTTTAAATTTATCATGGCCTCCATTTTTAAACATTTTAGTGTTTATAATATACTTGCAAAATAGCTGTCATTTTGAGAATATCTAAGGAAGAATTATTTGAACAGATAATGTACAATTTGCAATATATTACACTCTGTATCTCGATGTTCTGCAATAAAATGCAGTATGTTCCAAATCGACTCTCCCTGTTTAGAAGCTGAGTGGATGAAGACTTTATTTTAGAAAAAGCAATGCCTAGAGGAGCAACATTTTCCCCTATTGGAGAGAATGGCAGCCATTTACTTATATTCAGTTCTTTCAGCAAGACAATTAGAGTTTGAGGGAATAATCAAATTAGGAATGGAATAAGAGAGGAATAAAGCCTTTGTTTTTATAGTAGTTTCTATTAGGTTTCAAAATAAGATTACGCCTCATAATTTCTTGAGAGCCAGAGAATTTCAAGTGCTAATTACAATCTCAAAATTGCATCAGTGGTTCATTGTGAGAATAACATGTGAGAAAGCCACTTATTTATTTATTAAATAAATAAATAAATAACTACAGTGGTACCTCGTGTTACGAATTTAATCCGTTCCGTGACTCTGATCGCAACTCGATTGGGTCGCACCGCGAAGCAAATTTTCCCATAAGGTTCGATGTAAATACGGTTAATCCGTTCTGCCCTCCGAATTTGGTCGCGCCGCGAGGCAAATTTCCCCATAAGGTTCAATGTAAATACATATGGCTCTGCATTTTCTTTGGAGCCATGCTGACAAGCACACCAAAAACCTTCCAAACGCCACAAAACACACCACAAGCCTCACCGAACTTCTCCTTGCTACCGTGACCTCGCCCACAGGAAGCCACAACCACGTGGCAGCAGGGCAAATGGCCGCGGATCCGGTTCATAGCGCAGGGCGGAGGTCACACGGCGAGGTAAATTTTTGGGGCCGGAGCTGATCGTATCGCGAAAAATTCGTAAAGAGGGGCGTTCGTAACCCGAGGTACCACTGTACTTATAAGTCACTTTGCAGAATTACATTACTACCAAAATGTGCACTGAAAGAATTTACATAGACTCAACAAATATGTAAGCATATCAGAATGATACGTACTATGGATAAAAACAGTTTCGGATAAACAAATCACTTAAAGCATTACAGTTAGGTTTCAAGGCTCATTAAAAACTGTAACTGTCAGGCCACCCCAAGGCAGGCACAAATTTGGCCAATGTTTCTCAGCGACTTTTCATGACATGACTAAAGCTGTATTTTTATTGTAATTTGAGACAGTCACCATTAAAAACAACTTATATTCTCTGACCATCAAGACAGATTACTAAGCATCTCTTTCCTTTGGGTTCAGATTCAGTGCCCCCTCTGCAACAGTAATCTGGCCTTTTGGTTCGCATTCCTAAGTGGCAGTTGTCTGCCTAAATTCTTTTTATTCCTGCTCTGGTAATTTCTAGATACTAATGAAATCTGTCATCAATAAGGAGGACTGCAGATTCTGGCCTCATCAATGAGAAAGATTACTAAATACCACTCTGAGGTTGTCTCCAAGAAGATTACTGTAGGAAACAGGAGGGCAACTTCATATTCTACACTGGGCAGACAAGAAACACTGCTAAGACCTTTCTTTGTCCTTCCTTGCTTGAAATAACATCCATAACTTCAACATTAACAATCACATTCATCCTAATTTTGCTTCCCCCCTCCATTTCCCAACTTCCATTTTTGTATCATGTTAAACAGAAAGAAGTTCCACATCCTATGGTCAGCATGAAGATGACCCTAGCACTTGTTGATCAATGAGCTGATCTACCAAGGGGCACAGAAGCAGGACATTGGGAAAAAAATTTAAAGTGTATGCGCAATTGAATGGATATAGGCAATTCTTTAGACTAGAAGTGTCAAGCACACAGCCCACAGGCTGTATGTGACCCACAACACTCCTGAGTGTGACCCAAACCAGATTAAAATGCAACTGGGTAATATTTAATAAAATAAAAATACAACGAAACATAGATAATATTACATTTTAAAACTAAATAATAATAAATTTTAGTCACCAATTACCAAAACTCTGGGCTCGTGACTTGAGAGGAGTCCTGCACAAGCTCGCTGCCTCAGCTTAATTGCAGCCGCAAAGACTGCTTGGTGCTGCCCCAGTGCAGGTTGAGCAGGAGCACATTGTGACAGGAGTTTCCTCTCAGTCTGAGCTGCAGCAGCAACAAACAACCTTACTGCTGCAATTAAGCTGAGGCAGCGAGCTTGTGCCGCTTCCCCAGACAGCAGGCAGCAGCCTTGCTTTCATGCATGAAAGATGTCTCCCTCCAAAAGAGGTTTAATTAATATATGTTGAGTTTCAGGCTGCACAAGGTCCGTGATCATTGTTAATTTTATAAAACTTTAAATTTTTTAATTAATAATAATTAAAGTTTAAATAAATTCAGAATACATCCAGAGAAGGGAAAAAATTGGAAAAAAATGAAGAAGGTGATTCAAATGCTTTTTGTATGCTTTTCTTTCTTCTTTTTTAAAAATAATTATTTAATTACAATATCCAATTCTGGAAGGAAGGAAGGAAGGAAGGAAGGAAGGAAGGAAGGAAGGAAGGAAGGAGCTTACAAAATATTGATTGAAATTATCAGTGACTAATGAGTTTATATTATAATCTGTTAGCCTGTATATGTGGAGCCAGTTTGGTGCAGTGCTTAAGGTATCAGACTAGAAACCATGAGATGGTGAGTTCTAGTCCTGCCTCAGGTACAAAGTCAGTTGTGTGACCTTGGGGTACTCATTTTTCTCACCCTAGGGGGGAAAAAAGTGCCAAGTCACTTCTCAAAAATGCTGCCAAGGAAAGTGCAGGGGGGCAGTTGCCAGGAGTCCAAAATAACCTGAAGGCACAACTTTCAAGCGTGTATCTACGTACTATTATATTTTCTAGTTTCTATACTTCAAGAAATACATAAATATTTTAACATGTTACTGTTATATGTATTTGCAATTTACTCATAATCTTATATTGTGGCACACAAATTTGTACTTGGTTTAGGAAAAGCAGCACAAAACATTTTTTTTCCACACATGGGATGTCAGAAATTAGGGGAAAAGGAGGGAGGTAATAAGTGGGAGTAGGAGTTGAGGAGGTGGTTTGTGTGATAATTTGGCAGTAGGCTAGGAAGAAGCTCAGAGTGGGGTAGGGATGGGGAAATAACTAAATAAAAGTATTTTTGTGTATGTATATACTGTATACCATACACACAAATATATATAAATACACATAAATATTGAAAACAAATTATCAAAATCAAACATGTTTTAGTTGTATCTAGTTCCTGATTGTTGTGTTGATGTATTAATACAAAAAGAAATATATAAATGTGGTTTTCAAAGTCACTGTGTGCCCCGCAGGGATCCTTATGTATGGTTTAGTGGGCCCCATTTCTATTTGAGTTTGACCCTTGAGTCTGCTTTAGACCATACATGGTTTGGGATCTGGTAACATCACTACTCTGAAGGTATCCAGAAACATACTGATAACAAACTACAGCTAAATCAATGTTAATTCAGATTGTCTCTTCCCACTAGCACCAAGGCAATCATCAATCTAAAGTTTTATTGCCATGGCAAAGTTGTATCACCACTTCCATGAGAGGAAGAGCAGCAAATAAATGACCATTGTGAAACAAGTGTCCTTCAGACACTGAGAAAGGAAAAGTTGGTCTATAGGGTTCCCCCTACTTTTTTCTCTGTACCTCAGCTCCTTGCCGAGAAGGACAAACTATCAGAAGATTGACTTGAGAGGGAAGGTGATATAATGGTCAGTTCATAAACTGATAAGGATTCAGGAGATGGGTGTACAGAATAAGGAAGATGACCTTGCCATAAGTATGCAGGAACCATTATCTAGCCAGAGGCTGAAACATTTTTTAAGTCCAGAACAATAAGATAAGATATATTTTTAATGTATTTATTGTTTTTAGCTTTATGGTATGCCACCCAGAGTCGTCTGTGGTGAGATGGGTGGCTATATAAATTGAGTTAAGAAATAATTAATAAATAATAACATTCAGAAGTGGCTCAGGCAGACACTTCCCTAATTCACTTAACTATAAGAAGGAGGAGAAGGTACAGCACAATTACACTTGCAAGATTCTGTTATTAGAGCCAATCTCAATGAAAGCAGTTTTAGCCTTCATCTTGAGGTGATTTCCTGGTCTGGTCTACCTAGTGGGGCTGACAATGGTTTTGTAAACAGCCACTTACAAGTTTCTTGGTTATCAGTGAAAAGAGCCATCTTCTTGCTAGAATAATGTATTGGGAGATAAATAATTCAGTTGCTGAAATTCTTGTATCCCCATCCCTTTCATCTCAGTAAATCTTGTTAAAGACTAGTCTGTGGGAATCTTGCTTGGAATAATTACTTTTGGTTGAGGCAGCTTCCCAAAACCTGGCAGTATGCATGTCTGGTCCAGATTATTATTTTTTTTTCTGAAATAATTAAAGCAGTCACATCTTTTGCAAAGATCATGCCAAAGGTTGTTCCCAGCTGTTTCCATATGCATGCACAACTGGTCTTTCTTTTTAATGACTGGCTGTATATGGCAATAATACAATATTCCCTTACATGCAACAGATCACACAGCAAGGCAAGCAAAGACATTTAGAATATGGCCATTGGATAAAAAGAGAAACGTTTTAAAATAATAACAATAACAATTAAAATGATCCAAATATATAATAATGTTCAAAGTAAAATATAAAAATATCCAAGTAGCAATTAGTGGCTGGGGTAAAAAAGTGGGGGGAGGAGAGGGGGGCTATCAGTAAGCCCTATCTGTTTTGCTTCTCTAATTTTTTTCTCAAAATCCTTTAATTATGTCTGTGTGTGCCTCTCTCTCTCTCTCTCTCTCTCTCTGTTTTTGCTTGCATGTTTTACTTAACCAATAAAAAAGAAGAGAGGTTAAAAAAAACCCAACAATTTCAATAGATGTTTAAGATTATATCCTTTTCAACAAAAAATAACATTTTAGAAATTGCCTTATTGTATTTACATTGCTGGAGATGCAGTGAAATTAATGCTTTATTTACAGGCATTGTTTCATTTTGGTCAGAAGTAATTATAAGTATTTCATACTCTATCTCAATCACATGAGAGTTAATGTGTGATATGTCTGTCAATATACATTTTGTCGGCTTGTATCTTTTGGTTCTCTCAACTTGTTTTTACTTCTTTTATAATTTTGTGTATTTTTGCTTTGTTTTTTGTATTTAGTTAATAAAAAATAATTATGGAAGAAAAAAAGAATACAATATTTGGTTCAAGTGTTAATTACCTGATGTAACTGAGTGGAGCATAAAGCTCATAAACCTGAACATTTCATCCAGTGCAAGATATCTCACAAAATTGTGTGCATTGATCTTTTTAGTGGGCAATGAAATAGCTGTACTAAGAAACAATTAAATAAAATGGTGCAATATGTCAGCTAACAGCTGATTTGGATGGAAAATAGAATAAAATGGTGCAGTAGTTGAGGGACTTAGTAGACTCTCTGAGGACTGCTTAACAGAAGAATTTGAAGAAAGAAGCAATATCAAGAAAGAACAATCAAGTTCTGTGATGGTAAAATACCCTGTGTCCTTAGTCCATATTGTGTTTCATCTCTTTTTTGTGCTAAAAGATGCAGAGCTGCACAAATCTGGTGGTAAGAAAGAGAGTTGCTGGATAATAAATCACAAATACACAATGAGATCTTTCTTTGAAGTCTGAACGTCTTCATTTTTCTCCAATTAAAACAAATATTAACTTTGTTTACAGCAAGGGGCGATTATTGATTATGCTATTGTTTTAGAATCAAACTCTGCACATTGTCACACAGAAACAAGCACTCACCCAGTTAGGAGAAGAATAGAAAGAGAAGGACTGGGGATAGTTGTACATGTTTCTTCCTTTGGTTTATGTGGGAGGGAGCGAACCTAGAACATGGAGTTTCTGCCTGTGGTAATCAGTATTCTTTAGAAAAAGATGTACAAAGGACAAAAAACGTTCATTAGAAAGAATGAAAACAATGTGAAGGGCATAAAAAAATAAAGGGAGCTGATAGTAGTTAATATGATTAGACTCCAACAAATTTAGTGTAAAATATAAACAAACTACATACAGTTGGTCCTTGCCTAATGACCACTCATTCAACAACCGTTCAAACTTGTAACAGGGCTGAACGAGTGGAACTTATGCCTGGTCCTTGAAGTTCCAGCCGTTGCAGCGTCCCCACGGTCGTATGATTGTGATCTGGGTGCTTGGTGCCTGGCTCACAATTACGACATCACAGAGTCCCGCAGTCACGTGGTTGCCATTTGTAACCTTATTTGTCGGATTCCTACAAGCAAAGTCAATGGGGAAGCTGGCAGGAGGTTGCAAATGGTAACCACGTGATGTTCTTGCTTAACGACAGTGTGGGATTCGCTTAACAATGGTAATCAGAAAGTGCCAGAACTGCTGTTACTAAGCAACATGGTCACGATGTCGCACTTTACGACCACATCACTTAGCGACTGAAATTCCAGTCTCAATTGCCATCATTAACCGAGGACTACTGTATACTAAAAACAAAGAGTGAGTCCTGAAAAGGAATTAAATGAAATCACACGAGCAGAAATGGTTTACATTGTTCTTATGTGAGAATAGCAATTTTGTTCCAAGAGTACCAGCTGTAAGCATGCAAAAGATTGAGTTGTAAGAAACTGAAATTATATTTAATAATTTAAGTTCTGTAGCCAGGCCTATTTTAATGTAATGACCCTGTAATGAGGGGGGTCTTTTTATAATCTCTGGCTTATGGTAGTTTAAATGAAAACCGTACATCAATGAAGGCATGTTGTTCAGTGAATGGCTCATCACAGAATGAAGTTTAGCATTTTTCTTAGGAACTGTGACTGACTCTGCCTCATCTCACTATCCCTGTGGAACTCTCTGGTGCTTCCCATAATTCTAGCAAAAGAAAAAGCACATCCTGCAAAGCAAAATCTACCTACCCATGTGTTATAGCATTTCACTCTCTCTTCAGTTGTCCTTAAATATTTATATTATTTCCTTATCAAATGTAACCCATTTTTCATAATTTACAATAATCTCAAACGAGGCCACAAAAACAAAACCACAAAGTTTTTAAGCAGTTTATTGTTTTATTTTCAAAATTTGTATGCTGCTTTTTTTCTCAACACCATACAAAATCTCCTTTCTTTTACTTATCCCTTTTTCTTTCTTTCCTCCCTTTAACAGAGTAAAATTGTTACTCTATGGATCCAACTTGGTATCAATGGTTTGTGTGCATGATGTCCTGGGGTAGCATTATGCACATCAATCAGATTTTTGCCTAAAACAGTATCAGATACAAATGTGACTGTGTAATCTGTTTTTTCCAATTCACAAATATGTCCAGGTCTGCAGATGACTTGACAAATCAAACTAAGATACACTTTTAAAAAATGTTTGCAGAGTTTAGTTCTCTGTCATTCTTGGAAATAATAGAAAAAAACTGAATAAACTTAAATAGATCATCAATAGCAGCTTTTTGATCCTAAAAAGTCATTGATAAAATTTGTGTAAAATTTATAATATATGATATAGATTCCAAAAGCTATAAATATTTTTGCATTTAGAATATTATTTTTCATATCATTGCTATAAAACTATATATAGTATTCATCTCCTGTTCTGTAGTATAAGGTCAGATCAGACTTTAAAACAGAATTTTCATGTGTGGAGATTTAGGTTTCTGCAGTATGGCAAATAACAAAGCTTATTCCTGACTGTATGTGCTTAAAGTGCTTCAGAATCTGACTGTGATGGAAGGCATGAGCGGGGAAGGTTCTGGAATGGAGTTTCCAGGTTGCCAGGAGGGGGGAGAGACATTCCAGGGGAAGCACTTCCTCAGTCCCCAGCCAGAGTGCGGGAAAGTCAAGAGAATGAGACTGACACCCCCCCCCCCCCCGGGCCTCATGGTTATAGTAACTGTTGTGGCGTAGATTTAGTCTGGCGAGATTCTGTCTATTAGGTATAAGCTAATAAAGGAGCTAAACTGTTCTGGACTGTCTCGCTGTTATTCTTGGGCTGAGCCTGACATCAATCTTGCCAGACTCCTATGCCCATCAAGAGGGAGGAATTCTTAAGCATGGCAATGGGTCCCCAGAGAGTTCCTTTGACACCTCAGCATTTGGCAGCAGCCTTATTACAGCATCAACAAGTGGATGCGCAGATCAATAATTTACAGACCACAATGGCACAGTTGGCACAACAACTCGGGCAGGCTGGCCAGCAAGTAGCAGCTGGGCCACCGGTTGTGTTGCGTTCCCGTGGAAGCATGCCTGAGAAATATGGAGGTGAGATGGACCAGATGCGAACCTTCCTGGTGCAGTGTGAGTTGTTCATGAATGGCAAACCTGCAGAGTTTCCTACAGACTGCATGAAAGTGTCCTTTGTGTTGAGCTTGTTGAAAGGAGCTGCTGTTAAGTGGGCGACCCCCTTGATAGAAGCTGATGATTTGGCATTCAACAACTATCAGAACTTCATCGGGACTTTTAGGGGGCATCTTGGGGATCCCATATGGAGGCTCACTGCTTGTCAGGACATTTGGAAATTCAAGCAAGGCAACAGGCCGGTAAGGTTGTCCATTGCGGAGTTTAAGCTGTTGGAGGGGGATGTCAAGTGGAAGAGATTTGCTTGGACAGAGAAGGAGCAGTCGGCATTTCAGGAGTTAAAGCAGTTTTTCGCCTCCCAGCCTCTCCTCCTTCACCCCAACCCTTCACGCCAGTTTGTCCTACACCCGGATCCTTCTGACGTGGCAATTGGAGCGGTCTTGCTGCAAGCTGAGGAGGGGGGCGGGGGGAGGTTGCTGCCATGGGCCTTTTTTTCATGCACGCTGTCTCCCACTGAGAGAAACTACGATATTTTTAACAAGGAGTTGTTGGCGATCAAGGCAGCTTTCTAGGACTGGAGGCAGTGGCTGGAGGGGGCAAAGCTTCCCGTGCGAGTTTGCACAGATCACAAGAACTTGGAGCTGATGCAAAATACACAGTCACTCACCCCCCAGCAGGTACAGTGGAGCCAGTTTTTCTCCCGTTTTGACTTTTATATCATGTACGTTCCTGGGTCTCGGAACCTGTTGCCAGACAGGTTTTCCTGTAAGCCAGAGTATGTGGTGGCACAGCAGCCGCCGACTCACACCACGATCTTGCAGCCCTGCAACTTTAGAGACCTGGGCGATAGTGGCATGGTTGAGAGGTTGGGGGCAGGTCACTAGGCGGAAGACCTCTTTGCTCAGATAAAGGCGTAGCAATTGCAAGACCCTTTTGCGAGGGCCCAAATGGATGACTTCCAGGGTGCTTTTTGATCCTAAAAAGTCATTGATAAAATTTGTGTAAAATTTATAATATATGATATAGATTCCAAAAGCTATAAATATTTTTGCATTTAGAATATTATTTTTCATATCATTGCTATAAAACTATATATAGTATTCATCTCCTGTTCTGTAGTATAAGGTCAGATCAGACTTTAAAACAGAATTTTCATGTGTGGAGATTTAGGTTTCTGCAGTATGGCAAATAACAAAGCTTATTCCTGACTGTATGTGCTTAAAGTGCTTCAGAATCTGACTGTGATGGAAGGCATGAGCGGGGAAGGTTCTGGAATGGAGCTTCCAGGTTGCCAGGAGGGGGGAGAGACATTCCAAGGGAAGCACCTCCTCAGTCCCCAGCCGGAGTGTGGGAAAGCCAAGAGAATGAGACTGACACCCCCCCCCCCAGGGCCTCATGGTTATAGTAACTGTTGCTGTGGTGTAGATTTAGTGTGGCGAGATTCTGTCTATTAGGTGTAAGCTAATAAAGGAGCTAAACTGTTCTGGACTGTCTCACTGTTGTTCTTGGGCTGAACCTGACACTGATTAGCATTTTTGTCTGGGTAGTAAGTTGAGCCAACTGTTTTTGAACTCGCTCCCTCCCTCCCTCCCTCCCTCCCTCCCTTCCTTCCTTGTTTCTTTCTTTCCCCCTTCCCCTTCCTCTGTCTGTCTGTCTGTCTGTCTGACAGAAAAGGCAATGCTGCAAGTGCCAAGCCATATATGCCTTTAAAGTTCAAAACTGCCAATTTGAATTGCACTCAGAAGTTACTATGCAGGGCTCAAAGCACATATATAGTATTCTCTGTCAGTGGGCACCCATCAACAACCAAGTTGTTGCACTGTGGACAAACTGAAGCTTCTGAATGGAAAAATTTATAAACATTTCAGTTTGATGGACAAATATACCAACAAATCAGAGGTACTCCCATGGGATCACCACTCTCAGGACTCATAGCAGAGATTGTAATGCAGCATCTAGAAATTACAGCACTTCCATGCATGCAACCAAAAGTATGGATCTGGTATATAGATGACACTTTTGTTACAAAAAAAAGAACAACTAGAGAAGACACATGAAACTTATCAACAACATCTTCAAAGGAATAAAATTCACTAAAGAGGAAGAAAACAACAACATGCTACCCTTCCTGGATATCCACATTAGCAGAGGAAATGACGGCAAATTAGAAACCCAAGTCTATCGGAAAACAACCCACACTAACCAAGTTCTCCATTACCAAAGTAACAACCCAACCTCCCACAAGAGGAGCTGTGTAAGAGCATTATTCAAGCGAGCACAAATGCACTGCAGCAACCCAGAACAGCAGAAAAAAGAAACAAATCAGCCATACAACATCTTCCAACTAAATGGATATCCACGCAACTTTATCAAAAAGTGCCTGATCACTCAACCTACTACAACATAACCAACACAAGCTATGAAAAGGATACCACTGCCATACATCAGAAACATCTCAGAAACAACCAACAGACTATCATAACCACATGGCACCTCTGTAGCACACAAACCAACTAAAGCCCTTCAAAACATCTTAAGTAAACCAAAAGACCCAGTAGCCCAAGAAGAAAAAACAGGAATCATCTACAACATACAGTCTAAGGACTGTAACAACCACTATGTAGGACAGACAGGCAGAAGACTAGCAGAGCGCATCCATGAACATCAACTAGCAGTCAGAAGACACGATGAAAACTCCTTAATCTCACAACACATAGATATAGCCATAGTTTCAACTGGGAAACTATCAGCATTTTAGACCAAACCAAATCCAAACACGTGAGGGAATTCCTGGAAGCCTGGTATTCAGACAAGTCAGCCATCAACAGGCACACAGAGATAAACAACATCTACACACTATTCAAAAGAGACAATAAAAAGGAAACAAAAGACCAGAACATCTCCACGCCAGCAATCATCACCCAGATAAGCAGAGATTAACACCAAGATTAACACCAAACAATCAAGCAGTAAACAATACCCCAATCAAGGATCTACCAGGAAAGAAAAAAAAACCCACCCCCACCAAGACTGGCAGGGCAAGCCACTGTATATAAACAGAGAGCAAACCCTACTCCATTCTAGCACTGAGATGTTACCTAGCCAGGTAATGAAACATTTGCAAGAAAACAACCAAGCTCAGAGAACCCCAAAGACTCCACAAACCTTTATCACATATTTTTTTCATCTTTAATCACATATCTAATTTTTCTACACAATTAGAACTCCAAATATAGTAGCCCTTTCTCATGGGAAAATGCTTCTGACAACTGATTATTTTGTGGCTTTCTTCGGTACTTT
The DNA here is from genome assembly GCA_030867105.1 of Liasis olivaceus. Taxonomy (NCBI): domain Eukaryota; kingdom Metazoa; phylum Chordata; class Lepidosauria; order Squamata; family Pythonidae; genus Liasis; species Liasis olivaceus. Next base: position 68,837,154 of record CM061351.1, read on the forward strand.
TCTCAGCTTCATGCTGAAATGTGTGGCAAAAACTGTACACAATGTTTCAAGAGGTCGCACAGGCGCAATCTTGTCCAAGGCCTTGGCCACCTTCCTATTCCAGGTGGCAGCCAGGGCCTCCACTGGACCATGCAGCAGATCCTTAGGTATAGCCCCCAGCTCCCTCTGGAATCCCATTGAGTCCATCAGTTGCTGGGGGCAGACCAATCGAATGGTTCCTGCCTCCCTGCAGAGGGGGGTGGCATAGGAGAATCTCAAGGCCACCAGGGTGTGATCGGACCATGACAGGGGTGACAGATGTAATTCCCCCTTCAGATCACACTGCCACTGCTCAGACAAGAAAACCAAGTCTGGTGTGAGGCCACTGTCCCAAGTTGGGTTGTGAATTATCTGGGACAGGCCCATGACTGCCATGGTGGCCATGAACTCCTGGGATGCCTCCGAGGCACGTCCCAGGGATGGCAGATTAAAGTCCCCCAGAACCATAAGTCTGGGGAACTCCACCGCCAGCCCTGAGACTGCCTCCAGTAGTTCAGGCACGGAGGTTGCTACGCAGCAGGGAGGCTGATACAGAAGCAACAATCCCAACTGTTTTCGTGAACCCAGCTTCAGGAACAGGGTCTCACAACTGGCCACTTGTGGAGCAGTATCTCTGAAGGCCAATAGAGAGTCCCGGATGACAACTGCTACCCCTCCTTCCCTCCCCTGGGGTCTCAGCTGGTGCCAAACCATAAACCCAGCTGGGCACATTTGTGAAAGGGGAACCACCCTTCAGGGCCCAGCCAGGTCTCAGTAACACATGCCAGGTTGGCCCACTCCTCAGTGATCAAATCATATATAAGGGGGGCTTTGTTGTTAGCTGACCTGGCGTTAAGAAGTAGCAGCTGAAAGCCAGGGCCACCATGGATCTGCTGCCTGGGGCCTGGGTCTGAGTCCAGAGGGCTTGAACACATCACCGGTAACAAACACCGGGGGTGCCTCCCCGAGAGTGGCCCACCCTCTGACTCCTGTCATAACAACCCTTGCCCATCACCACCTGAATAGTGTAACCCGCCCTAAGTTCCCCAGAGCCTCCATTACCCCCACTCTCCAACCTCTGGTTTCCCTGGTTAGGGGGCCCTCCATCCAGCCATATACCAACACACACCTCAATCAGAGGGTGGTGGTGGGCTCCTCAGCACTTCAGCTACTGCTCTGTCAGGTTCAGCCCAAAGAACTCCCCGAGACAGCGAAGATACAGTTCTGTTGCGTTTATTAGCTTCCACCTCAAGACAGAATCTCTCCAGACTGAATCTAACTTCCCAAGCCAGCAAGCCACAACACCATGAATTCCTTAGGGTGGTGCCAGTCTCATCTTCTTAAACTTCCCACGCTCCTGTTGAGGGCTAAGGGAATGCTTATCTCCTCGAGTGCGGCCTTCATCCAACCATTCCTTCACATGCTCTCAGCGCCGTCGGAGCCCTCAACCTCACCCCCTTCACCCATCATTGCCCACTGTGCCCCCTTCACCTGCCTCTCTCAGTAGCCAGCTGGGGGTACCCAATCCACTTCCCCTCCCTCCCGACTCTCACTTGGGGGTGCAAGTAGTCTCACAACACTCACACCCTCATTCACACTCTATCCATTCACCCTTGGGCTCCCCTCCCTGTCTCTCACACTAGGGAGGGGCACCCCAGCTCTCACACATAGGAGGGACCCCTGCCCACCTCTGCCCTCTCTGCATAGGCTATAGGGGCCAGTCAAGTTGACAACCTAGGCTGCCCCTCAGGTTGCACCTCAGACCGAGTTTCTGGCCGATTTCCAGGCCTTGGGCCGTCACCACCACTTCTTCAGCTAATGTACCAGTCCCATTCGAGATACCACTGTTCCTCTGGCGCCAGACTAGTAAACTTCCAGTCCTAATGGTCCTGGCCCAACAACAGCTGTTCTCCAGGCTGCTGCAGACCAGGCTTCCCTTTGGGGGACTTGCTGTGTCACTCGTCCCAGGCCGCTTACTCTGGAGTTTGCTGCACCACTCAGCTGTGCAGCCCGGCTCCGTCAGCCTCTGATGAACTCCTGCCAGCCTCTGCTAAGCCATACCAACCTCTACCAGGCTCCACCAGGCGCAACTGGGCATCCCAAGCCACACGCTGCACCGCTCAATCCAGGACGCCCACTGCGCTGTGTCTTTAGGATTGGGGCCACTCGTCACACCCCCGTTTAGCCACTCATCTGGGCAGCCTGGCTCAGCTGTGCAGCCCAGTTCTGCCAGCCTCCGCTGAGCTCCACCAGCCCCCGTTGATCTCTGCTGGGTGCCACTTGATGATTTAGGCCATCCACTGCGCCTGCCACACTTGCCACGCTGCCTGGCCCGAACCATCCACCACGCCATTCAACTTCAAGCTGCTCACCCCAGACTGCTCGCCATGAAGTTTGCAGGACCAAAGGCACCTCAACACCTTGCAGACTGGTGCCAAGAAGCCCCCCAGGACAGCCAGGTAAAACCTAACCCAGCTGCATTGCTCAGCCCCTTGGTTACACCTTCAGCTTGCCTCATCTAGCCTAGCGAGGCAGCCAGTGTTTGCTCCCGGTTGCCATCTTGGAAGTTTTAGTAATTCTTTTGTTATAGATTTGAAGACCTTTCTTCGTAGTGGGGCAGGACCGATATTCTGAAAAAATAACACTTAACACTATCCAAATTTATCTTTTAGTCCAATGACTTGTTGCAAAATTCTTTTTTTCACCTCACTGTTTACAAATCTTATTAGTATATCTCTTGGTTTTTGCATTGCATTGGCCTTAAGAGATGGCGTATTCTACATTGTTATCTGGATGCTTTAAACCTAGTAGATCATTGTTCAGTTTTGAGATAAGTTATTCAATTAAATTAGTCTTTTCTGCTTTTCTGCTTTTTGCCTGATTCCTCTAATTCTCAAATTATTTTTTCTGTTCCGATCCTGTATATCAACCAAATCCAATCTAGTATCAGTAATGTCTTTTTGAACTTTTCCAATATCAAGCTCATTTTTCACAGCAACATCATATGCCTTGCTATCAGTCTGGGCAACCTCTGAAATTTGAGAAGACAAATCTTTTAGTTGTTTATTAACTTGTTCAAACATAGTCCTTTCAAAATAAAGTGGTTGATTTATCCCACTCCTCCTTTAACTCTTGTTTAAGCTGCTTAATCAGATTTCTTATCAAGTCATCCTTGAGGCCTTTTTTCCTAGGCAGTAGGCTTTTATTTCAGCTGGCAGGCCTTTGTGCCCTTTGTGTCTTTTCTGCCCTCTGACAAGGCATTTTCCTCTTCCTCTGATGCCATCCCTTCTTCACTGCCAGTCCAGGGCCCTGTCCTTGATTGATCCATGTAAGTTTTAATTCCTTTGCCATTTTGAGGATTACCCTTTTCTATACATCTTTTTTATTGTTAAACTTGCCAGTTAGGTGGATATTAGTTGAAAGTAAACAGCAAACATTACCAAAAAGACTGGGTTCGAAGGAGAGCGGTGGGCTTAGCCTCTGAGTAATATTGAGGAGTGTAAAAATACTTTTGCTCTCCCAGTTTTTATTAGAAATATCTATTCATAAAATCACTTGGCTGAAGTAAAGTGAACCCTTACTCTTGTCAAAATGGCTTCCTCCCTTTCTTTTGACCAAAACTGGCCAATTGGTATATTTTAATTTTTTCCCCCAAAATAAGACTGGTTGAATGATTAGTTTCAGTAACCTAATCAGATTTCTTATTTTATTTACAGAGAGGTTAAAAAGCTCAAGTGCTTATTAGCAAGGCAATTCAAGGTTATATTTACTACTTAATCTTGAAACTAAACTAGCTTTTAATTTGCTGGTACAACAGCACACAATTATCCATAAATGCTTAAAATTCAATCAGACCTGGCAATACACAGGTTGAACCCAAACAGATAGAGCTTACAGATTTTATGAACTCTTGGAAAACAGCTCATTTGAATTGTCTTTTGAATCTACCAATGAAATGTTACAATATAGCCAGAGTAAAACATCTATCTGGCTGCCATTTTACAAAAATATATTTTATAACTTTCTGACACACAGACAAATACTGGTTAGCCAAAGATGCTTTGCATTCACCTCAGATGGTCATGGAGCACTTACTCTGGAAGAGGAGCAAGATGTAATTGTGCTTCCTTTATGAGAAACTGAAAGAAATTTGCCAGATTTAGTCTACCAGTTATAGTTCAATCGTTGCAGATAATTTCGTACTTATCTTTTGGCAAACAACCTCACTGACACATTTTATAGAGGGTTCTATATAGGTCATTCAATGAAGATAGTATTGGCACAGGTTGTAAATGATTTGTGGGGGCTAACTATCCTTCATCAGTATTGGTGTTGTTGGACTCATTTGTGACATTTGATATCTTTGATTATAAAATTCTACTGTCTTCCTTGAGCTCTTCAGGTGTGTTGCCAATATGATTTTTCATTGGGTTCAGTCCTATGTATTCCATTATATTTTTTTCTAGTTATGAGGAAGGATTCTCACTCTCAGCCCTTCCAATGATCTTGGGTTTTCCTAAGGGCTCAGTTTTAGATTCGTTTCTATTTACTCTGTATACCTTGTCTCTGTATTTTATATACTCCAATTTCTTCTTTTCAATTAAGCTATCGTATTCTTTCCAATAAATTCTGGTTAAATCAAAAAGGGGCAATGAACAAGATTCAGGAACATGAAGAACTTCCTTTGTCATAGAAAAAAGCCTTTATTTCTTAGATTTATAAAGAAGAAAAAGATATATCTTGTCCTGAGTCATATAGACCTACTTCCTTACTGAACATAAATTATAAATTTCTCACAGCAATTCTTGTGAAAAGAATATTTTTTTAATCCAAAATGATACATCCTGATCAGACTGATTTACTCTGAACTTTCTGGATGTTATTAACAATGTAAATAAACAAACAAACAAATAAAAATGTCCATGATCTTTCTTGACACAGAAAAAGTCTTTGATATTTTGGAATGGCCCTTCATGGGTTGTGGCTCAGATTCTTTTACTTGATGCAAAGGATTTTTAAAGAACAAAAAGCCAAAATAACAGTAAATAATTCTTTATGACAACAGTGTGCTATGCTAAAGGGAACAAGACAAAGTTGTGCCCTTTCTCCTTTATTTTTAGTGGCATAAGAACCATTGGCAATCAAAATAGGCCAAGAAAATAAATTCCTAGGAGTTAAATTAGTAATGCAAAGACATAAATTGAAATTATTTGCTGACAGTGTTATACTCACAATTACTCAACCCAAATATTCCCCTAACAATATTGCTCAATATTGTTCACTAATGATATTACTCAATATTGTCAGTGGAATGTATACCCAATACAGGTAATCCTTGTTTAGCAACTGACTCGGATAGTGACCGTTTGCAAATACAGTGGTAATTAATGGTAGTTTAAAAATCATTTTCTGACCAATGCACACATTTACAACAACAAAAGCCTTAATCAGTTTACGGTCTGGTCAGTTTCAGGTAGCAGTCATGAGTGGCTGGATGGTCAAGAGCTGAGCTTGTTAACTTGCGGTTAACATTAGGGAAACACTACACTGCAGAGAAAAGCAGCTCAGGAAGAGATAGCTTGTTTAAGCAATCTCTCCTCCCTACGAGGGGGGGAGGAGAAAAAACGGGTCAGGCACAGGACACTCTATGAGAGAACTTTATCTGAATGAGACAGCAACAACCAGTCACCTTCACAGAGTCAGTCAGTCAGTCAGTCAGTCAGTCAGTCAGTCAGTCAGTCAGTCTCTCTCTCTCTCATGTTTGCTTAGCAACCATTTCGCTTAACGGCCAAGTTGTTGGAACCAGTTGCAGTCATTAAATGAGGACTACCTGTATGGCTTTGTGTCAGCTTACCCAATTAATAAAGAAAAAAACCAAATTTGGACATGGAATTTAGCAGAGGAAGAAAAACAATACTTGTATTAAGAGGAATACAATATATATTAGGAAACTATTTGACTTATTCAAAAATAATTACCTATTCAGCTGGAAAAGTATACTAGCAGATATTTAGAGATGGAAAAACCTACATCTCTTTTGACTAGGAAGAACTGCAACCATTAAAATGAGTATTCTACCAAGATTCAATTTTATTCTTCAAAGTATATCTTGACAATAAGGTATTAAGGTACTAGAAACAAATAATGAACTAAATATAGTCCAATAAAAGACCAAAGATTACATTCAGGATACCAAAGATTTTTGCAGGATTCAAGAGAGCAAGGTAGATTAGTGACTCCAAATTTCAAATGATATTGCTATGTTAGCTTCTTAATATGAATCTCAGAGTGAATCTATGAGTGGATCATTTACTTCCATGGCCATGGTAGGACTTACAGATGGTTTACATAAATATCTTTGGGTCAATAGGAACATAAATAACTTATAAGAGGTTATACAATAATATATAATGTATTGAACGTCTGGGACAAATCTAGGAAAAGAATAACCCTAGATTTCATCCCCCTCACCTCATTAGTAAATGTCTACTTTTATGAAGAAGAAAATACCAAGACATTTGATCAGTGGAAAGTTAATGACTAATTCAGATGGCAAGATTTAACTGTCAACAAGATAAGGATAAAATCTCTAAAATCATCACAATGGTCTGGTCTACCTGACTGGTTACAGTATGTACATCTATTACTTCATATATATTAGAACAAACATACATACATATATATATTTATAAAAATTCTAAGTTAAACATCAATTCACCCTACTAGGTCATCTAACTGAAGCAATTTGGTAAGAGAACCCAGACAGGGCTGTATAATGGCATTATTGCTATCTAACTTTTTGACCGACTGTTAGAACAGTCCTAACTCCCCCGCCCTCGACCTCCAAAGGTAGCTCACAGACATATACTCATGCTTTTGTATGCTGATTATGTAGTTCTCCTGTCCCAAACTGTGACTGGGTTAAAATGTGCTTTGAGATCCCTTGCCGTTTATTTAGAAGAATTAGCAATAAAACAAGACCTGGTATTTGCTAAACACCCTAGAATCCACAACTGGCAGTTAAATGGCCGTGAAATTGAACAAACCAAGGCTTTTAAATATCTCAGAATTGGTTTTTAGGCCTCTGGCAGGAAACATGCTAAGACTATGTAGTTCAGAATGCCCAAAAATCACCTTCAGCAATTCAAACTTTTTATCTATCAAGGGGTGCCTTATTTATTCCTGCTGCCTTAAAATTATTCTTTGCCAAACAGTGCTCTCAGTTGTTGTACAGCATGCAGCTAGGGCCCTATGATAACTATCTAAAATTGGAAACTGCAATTGAAATTTCTGCAAAGCATCTTTCAAGTTCTATGCTACGTCTCAAACATGGTCCTCCATTGTGAGGCCAGCGTTAACTAAGATCAAAACTAAGATTTGGCTGTGGGTTTTTTTTTTAACTGCTGGTTAAAGCTAAAATTTTTGCCCATAGGCTTGCCCCCCTTGACACTAGCAGATCATTTCAATATTGGATGGAGGAGATACCTACTAGAGAAACTACACTTCTATGGATTATCTGAGGAAGCTCTCTTACTTCTAGGATACAAACAAGACAAAAAGGTATTGTATGCTGGACACATAAAGACAGTTACATCAGTCTCAGCTACCGAAAGATGTTTTCTTAAGTACTCAATCTTTGCCATTCAGACCTGCTGGATGTTTAATTTGTATCACTGTTTTCAAGCTTAGAAGGGTGTTAACATTATCTCAGTTTAATACTCTGCCTTCTGCTGTTCTAGAAAGCAGGTATAAAAGAATACCCTATTCTACCTGATTGTGTCCTTGTGGGATAAGTGCTGTACCATCTACTGCTTATGTTTTGCTATACTGTAGTTTTTACTAGGATGCCAGAGCTCATTTGACCCTGGGCATACAAATTCTTTTTATCTACAAACTGTCTTCTCAGACCTGTCAGACCCTACTTCCTCGGATATTGTTAAATTCTTCCATGTTGCTATTAAAATTAGGCAGGAGCTGACATCCTCCAACTATAATGTTTTTAGACTTTTTAATGTTTTTCAGACTCTTGCCATTTAGTTTTCATTAGGAACACAGTCTTGGCTCTTAATAACACCATGACTTTATTCTTAGATTTTAGACCATTCTTAGCCTGGGCTCTAGGCTCTTTTAGCTTAGTATTAATAATAGTATGTTAGAATATTATATACCCACGCATAGAAAGTAATCAAAATTGATATTTTCTTTATGATATTATTGTTGGACCATCTCTGTTCTGTTTTTCTCTTTGCATTTATGCTTCTCTTGACCAAAATTCAGATGACTGACTGATGGATAATTCAGTTTCTAAAAATTGCTGAAAATGTAATGAGAAGTTGGATCAGTTTTTTCAAATTTGGTGGCAATGCTGTAAACCTCAACAATTCTGGAAAACAATTCATAATAAATTTTAGAAGTTTATTTCCCATTTCAACCTGCAATATTTCCTTCAAAAATATTTACTAAACCACACATCCTCGCAAAGTATATTGAAGTAGCATTGTATATGTTAACTGCCACCAGGATATTATATGCTCAAATAGTGGGAATATGCTTCAATGTCCAGAATAACTTTGTACCTTAAGTAAACCTGATACAGAATTCAGTTCTAACTGGAAACCATTTCTGGACAAATATTTGTACCTTATCCAAAATTTGGACTTAGGTCTATATTTTAACCTCATGGGATATTCCAATTAGATTAGATTCTCAGTATTAATTCAATTTATTATAAGCTATAAGTTTCAGTCATTTATAATGTATTGACCATGGATCCTAATATGATTCTTCATTTAAAGCTTAATAGTGATTCTTAGTCTTTTGAAACAATAAAATATATTTTATAATTAATTAATGATATATTGGAAAACTGTAATCGCCATGACATCTTAGATGCCGGCGTACAAGTTTAATAAATTATTTTATGGTTAGTCGCACAGTCAGCCAGATGTTTAGACTGGATTTGGCATTTTTATCCACCTATCAAGTCCTTCCCAAGGACCTGGGAAAGGCAGATGTTGTTTGATGATGTTAAAAGTATCATCGCAGGCTGTAAGCTGTTCCAAGTAAAGCTGCCTTTTGCAATTGATTGATGGTCATTTTGCCAATGCTGATGGTCTTCAAGTGGTGCACCAGATGTTTTAGGATTGCACCCAAGGCACTTATTATTATTAGTACTATCTTTGCTTTCTTTTGCCATAGTCCTTCTACTTCTATTTGCAGGTCTTTATATTTTGTGATTTTCTCTAGTTCTTTCTCTTCTATTCTGCTGTCTCCAGGTATTGCAGTGTCCACTATTCAGACTTTTTTGTCTTTCTTATCAACAATTGTTAAGTCTGGGGCGTTGTGTGGCAGGTGGTTGTCTGTTTGAGTTCTAAAGTCCCAGAGCACTTTAGCTTCTTCATTTTCTACTACTCTGTTTGTTTTGTGGTCCCACCAGTTCTTGCTTGCAGGTAAATGGTATTTCTTGCAGATATTCCAATGCACCACGGTTGCTGATTTGTCATGCTGTTGTTTGTAGTCAGCCTGTGCAATCTTCTTGCAGCAGCTAACTAGGTGGTCCATTGTTTCTTCAGCTTCTTTGCAGAGGCGGCATTTGCTGTCTGTTGCTGTTTTCTCAATTCTAACTTTATATGCATTTGTTCTTAAGGCTTGGTCTTGTGCAGCCAGAATTAGCCCCTCTATTTCTTTCTTCAACTTTCCTGCTCTTAGCCATCGCCAGGTCTTGTTGTTATCTGCTTTGCCTGCTAGTTTGTGTTTGTGTGGGAGTGTGTGTGTGTGTGTGTGTGTGTGTACTGGCCATGTAATACTTTGCCTTGCCATGTGTCTTTTCTGTTCTTCATTTGGTCTTTCTTGTAGGCCAGTTTGGTCTCTTCAATATTCAGTAAGCCTTCATGGTATACCAGCTTCCATGTATCTTCTTCACTGTCCTTCAGATATTCTTCCAAAGCCCTTTTTTCTTCTTCAACTGTCTGGTGTACTTGTAACACTGCACGCCCACCTGTGCTCCTTGGTAAGCAGAGTCTGTCAACGTCACTGCATGGACGAAGGGCATGATTCATTGTCATTATTTTTCAGCTCTTCCTATCCAGGCCTTTTAGTTCAGCTTGAGTCCAGTCCACTATTCCAGCTGTATATCTAATGACTGGAATTGCCCAGGTGTTAATCACCTTGATGGTATTTCCACCACTGAGTTTGGACTAAGATCTTCTTCACTCTACTGATATATTCACCACTAACCTTCTTTTTGACTTCAGTGTGCTTAATGTTGTCAGCCTGAAGGAAGGGCAGGTGTTTGTAGTGATCTTCTTCATCCAGACTCTCAATGTTATTTCCATTGGGCACCTTGATTTCTTCAGTTTTCACAATTTTTCCCTTGTTGATGGTCAGGGTGGCACATTTGTCCAGTCCAAGCTCCGTTGCAATATCTTGGCTGCATATTTGGACAGCATTGAGCAGCGATCCCATTTCAGATGGTGTTTTTCCATATGGCTTCAGATTGTCCATGTAAAGGAGGTGGGACAACCTGGCAGATGTTTTTGATGTCTGATAGCCATGGCTTGACTTGTTCAGTATTGTTGACAGAGGAATCAATGCAATGACAAACAGTAGTGGTGATAGTGAGTCTCCTTGAATGTTCTTGATGTTAACCTCTCCCAGTCTATCACCATTGTAATGGATGGCATGAGTGGGGAAGATTCTGGAATGGAACTTCAAGGTTGTCAGGAGAGGGGAGAGACATTCCAGGGCAAGCGCCTCCTCAGCCTGCAGCAAGAGTGTGGGAAGACAAAGAGGATGAGGCTGGCCCCTCCCTAGAGTCTCACAGGTTATAGCCACTAGTTGCTTTAGCATAGGTTTAGTCTGGCGAGATTTTGTCTATTAGGTACGAGCTAATAAGGAACTGAACTGTACTGGATTGCCTCACTGCTGTTCTTGGGCTGAACTTGACACCATTGACCAGCAACTGTGTCTTCCATTGTGCCACTGATCTTTGCACAAAGCTTCTGATGTTTTTACTGACTCCTGTTATTTCTAGGCATTTGATTATCAAGTCATGTGGCAGGGAGTCAAATGCCTTCTTGTAATCAATCCAAACTACATTCAATTTGGTCTTCCTTCTCTTACAGTTTTCCAAAATCATCTTGGCAATTAGGAGTTGATCTTTTGTCCCTCTGCTGTTTCACGGTTTCCTTTCTGCTCAGATGGAAAGAGCTTGTTTTCAACTAGATGCTGTTGAACTGCATCAGCTAACACATCCGTCAACAATTTGAAAGTTGTTGGCAAGCAGGTAACTGATCTGTAGTTGCCTGGTGCTGCCCCTTTGTTAGATCTTTCATTAGCAGGTAGGTTTTACCAGATGTTAACCAATCTTCAATTTCACCTCCTTGCAGTATGTTGTTAAACTGCTTGGCAATGAGTAGGTGCAGAGCAGTCAGATGTTTCAAGCAAAACCCATGCAGTTCATCTTCACCTGGTGCCAGCTAATTCTTGATCTTCCTTGCCCTTTTCTCCACCATTTCTGCTGTTATTACAAGTTCTTTCATTTCAGCTTCTTTTTTTACTTTTATCTACCTCCTTTATCCAAGCCGCATTCTTATCTGGAGGTTGAGTCATGGCAACTGGACTTATTTTCTTTTGGTTTGATACATTTCGCTGCTTGTCCAAGCAGCTTCTTCAGTCTGAAGAATGATCAACCTCCAGATAATTCCACCTGGATGACTGAGAATCTTCATCAACAAGCTGCATTCTTGTATTTCTTTGGGTTGTCCCATAGCTGCACCCAGAATTGCACTGTTTCTTGTCAGGTGTTGACTGGTTCATTGCAGTCTCTCCATTGATGGATTGGTAGAAATGTTTCTGATTTGACTGAAATTGGAGATTCTGCCTGTAGTGTGCAATTCGAGCTTCATATCTGCTAATCTTCTTGTCTATGGTTATTATTTGCTGCTTTATTATTTCCAGTGCTTCCTTGATTTTCCTTGTTTCTAGGTGATATTTTTTGATCTGGTATTCTTTGGTCTTTTTGTTCTTCTGCTTCTTTTCTTTCATCCGTTCTAGCTTGCTTGCATCTGATCTTAGCATGCTAATCTTATTTTCTAACCTGATCTTCCATTCTGATGGTGCACTGTTTAGCTTTTTTTCTTGTTTGTTGATTTTGCATCCAAGGTATTCAGTTATAACTGTAGCCCTGCTATACATCAATTGGTTTATTTCCTGCAATGAGCTGGTGCTTATACTTGATATTACAGTATTGGCATAGTTTAATACTTGTGCTAGCGGTTTCTTTGCAACAAGCTTCAATGCAGGCAACCTTATTCTGTTGTTTTTGTGCTGTTCTAGATGCTCAGTTATTCTTCGTTTCAATTTCTCTTGTTTTTGAGATAGAGGGCTTTGTTTTTTCTCTGAAGAAGGCTCTACTGTCTGAGCTACCTCTGGCAAGGCTTCGATTTCTTTGCCCTTCAACCTTTGCAGTTCTTCCAATTCTACTTCTGTGAATACTTTATTTCATGTTATAAATCAGCATTGATCTGCTAACCTCTGTTCTGTTATTTCTGATTCTGGATGTTGTTCTTTCCAGAAGTGGTACATTCTTTTCAGATATCTTCTCCTTGGATTTGATTTGTAATAGATCATTATTTCTTTGTCCTCTGTCTTTGTATATTTGCGATGGGTAAACAACTTTTCTTCCAGTAGTTCTGTGGCTGCTGGCCCTGGCTGCTCAGCCAACAATCCTGAGTACTGTAGCACAGTTATCATCAGATGTCCAGGAACTAGGACACCTAGCGTGGTCCTTGTTAACCTGGGCAGTGACTGATCCGGTATGGGTTTCTGTAAATTACGTTTCACCATATTGTTTATGGGAGAGACATCATCATCATCATCATCATCATCTTTGTATTTTACTTTTTATTCTTTTTATTTGCCTTTTATCTGCTTATACTTTCTCTAAAACTATTAATTAAAAAAGAATAAAAAAAGAATTATACAAGAATCTGTAACTTTCATCTGTTGAATATTCAGAAGATTTTATCATTTCTCACTGTTGAGAGAGCTAAGCAGTTAGTTCATGCATCAGTGCTGTCTTGCATTCATTATTGTAGTAATTTCCTGTCAGGTCTTCCCAAGTGATTCTCTGTCCTTTGGTTTGGGCTAGGAACTGTGTTGTGCTTATGGCTCCCAACTTGCCCTATTATCTTTTTTTTCTCCAATCTTTATATTGGCTGGATTTCTGGGAGCAATAGCAATTTAAATTGCTGGTGTTACTAGATATCCCTCTGGCACTGCACATAAGGATATCTAGTTACGCTAACAATTTGATCAAGCTTCATGTTTCTGTGCATTTGGTTCTATGAGTCAGTTCATTTTTCCATGTATTAGAAAGGTGACTTAATTTCCCATAGCTTTCTTTCCTATTTTGATTATTAAGATTGTTAAATCTAGTATTGCTTTGATTAATTTTTAAGGTCCTGAAGTGTTTCTTAGGTGTTTCTCAAGCTTTTTACCCTTGATTTTATTCAAATTATCTTGGCAAATTATTGAAATGTTATCTTAGAGCTTAGTTAGATAGGAATATTCTTATTTTTTAAAAAAACTGTTTCTCTACAAAATTTGAAAGTAATGCAAGCACACGCAATCCAGCAATAAAAATAACATCATATATACATCTAAAGACAAACTACCCCCAGCAGGAAAAGTGTTTCTCCCATATACTTAGAAGGTTACAGACTGAATTGGAAAATTCCTGGAAAGGCACAACTTAAAAACTATCTACAAACAATAAGAAAAATCCAAGAAATGATTTAATCACCTAAGGACAGCAGAAGTCCACTTTTATCATCAGGAGTTTATCACATACCTTGCAGCTGCAGACAGGTATATATTGGAAATACAAAATGTAGTATTAACACTCAACGAAAAGAACATGAAAGATATTGCTGGCTAGGACAACTTGAAAATTCAGCAGTAGCACAAACTTCAAGTTAAAAACACACAAGTACTAGCAATCATGTCAAATCATCATGCACAACTACATAGAGAAGTTATTCAGATTTATAAACATTCCAATAACTTTAACAAGAAGGAAGACAGTCTAAAGATTAACAAAGCTTGTTTCCAGCTTTACATCACACCAATTAACCAACACCATATAGAATTTACAGGACTCTCACCGGAAAAATAAACAGCAACATGTTTCAAAGACAGACCATTAAAAAAATTAGCTCTTTGTAACGTCTTCAAATCAGACCAATTACAAATTCACCTGCATGAAGAACCAAACAGAAACTAGCTTTCAAGAATTCAAATGACATGGTCCAATTAGATATTAGTTCTGTTACAAACACAACAGCTCAGTCAGTTCCTGTTCAGTTGCCTGTGACCTGCCAAGAAATTCACTACAAAGTACTGTAGACCACTTTCACCTCTGAAGATGCCAACCAGAGTTGCTGGCAAAATATCAGGATACCAGATAATTAGACCATAGCCTATCAGTCTGGAAGCTCATCATCATTGGACTGAAGCTGGCCTTGAAAACCTGCATCAATATATTGCAAGCATACTTTCAAATTTAAGCTCATAAATGTTTGGTACTTGTTTGATACTAAACTAAGAAATTATACTTTTTTGTTTTGTTCACATCAGAAATGTTTTAGATTATTTTTTAATTTCCTCTTCTGTGTTAGATCAAGGGTTGGATTCTACAGTTGGTTGAACTGCAATATCGGACCATGTTCAACTGATTCTTATACTGAAATTTAAAAAGATAAAACTTATTAAATCCCAGTAGTATTTGAACATTTCATTAATGAGAGAAATTTCTTTCACAGAATACATTAAGAAGGAAACCTTCTTAATTAATATGACCTGCTAATTTATTAACTGTATGAGACTCATTTAAAGCATATTTTTGTAGATATGTGATAAAGTTTCACATCTGCTAAGAAATTATCTAGAAACTTTGATTTTACGCAGTTGAAAAAAATGGTTGATGATTTATTGCTGTCCTATGATAGGAAGCATTTATGTCAGGTAAAGTTAAACAGGGGTTTTTACATGTAGAGCAGTTGGAATAGTCTCTGAAAAGTATTAAATGTATTGGGAATCTAGTGAGAAAGCTGGAAAGCTATGAGCATACCAGTTGAAATAAGATAAATAATGTTATTTCTGGAATTCAGGCTAAAAGATGGCCAGTTAAGTACTGACACAGAATGTATTAATCATCACAGGGGGGGGTTGTTTGTTTGTTTTTTTAATACTCAGCTATATAAACCTGAGACTTCTGGTACTGAACAACACATTGTAAACTGTTGAGAAGGTATTGAAATGGAAGAGAGATCTCAAGAACATATAAGCATTTGACAGAACCATTGTCAGTACAAGGAATTCTGGATACAGATTTATTGGCACCTATATTATTAGAGGTCTACAGTGAGTCATTCAATCTTACTAAATTTCCTTCTTTATTTTATGAGGTTTATATTACAGGACTTTGGTTTGGTTTGGGTTTTTTCCCCACAATGGCACTGGAGATGCAGTGGTTCAGCTTTCTTGCCTTTTCAACCCTAATTACTTATCTGGTTTTATGGTAACTTCTTACACTAGTCTCTTTATTCACCTAGTATTTGTTATTTTTTAGCAATCAATGTTATTCTATTTTATTTCATTCTATTTCATTTTCATTTTTTAAAAATTAGTCTTTAGAAATTTACTCTTAGGAAGCTAATCTGTTAACTGCCTTGATGGGGAAAAAGAAGAAAAGAAGAAAAATTTTCTAGTACAAATTTCAAGTAGTTTTGAGGCCTAGGTTTTTGCGGATCCCCATCAATAATATCTAAGATACACAAATCATACAGTAGTAAATGTTGGAAATGCCACAGAACAGAAGGAATGTTTTACCACGTGACCTGTAAAAAACTTCAAAAGTATTGGAAAATATACATACTACAATGTAGAAAATTTTGGAATTTAAATTTGAAATGAAACCACAACTTTTCTTACTAGCTATAATTTCAGAAAAAATTAACAAGAAACATCACAATTTAATGAGATACATGCTCACAGCATTAAGTATAAATTTTGCCCAATACTGGAAGAAAGATATAATCTCAACAATATCTGATTGGGAACTTAAACTTGAAGAATATGCAGCAATGGCAAAATTAACAGTATATATTCACAATAGAAGTTTAACCAATTTTAAGCAAGAATGTTTCCCATACATACAATGCAGCATAGCAAATATAATCACTTACAGTCTGGCGTCTAAGAGGGCCTAAATGTTTATAAACTTTATAAATTAACAGATGCACAAAAAGGGGAAAGTTAGAAACCCAATAGTCTTTTCCTTTTTCTTTCTTTCTTTTGTATTTAATTGTTGTCAAATTTGCTCTTCTTTTTTTTAATTAATATGTATAAAAAAACAATAAGTAACACTACAATGGAGACCTTAACTTTAAGTAATTAGCTTAAGACAAAAACCTTGCACAACAAATATTTTGACACAATCTGAAGCAGGGTTTTTTTTCATGTTATATTTAATTTTGGATGAAAATGCCAAATAATCCTGCCCTCATTAATACTGACATCTTAAATTGTAATTAATATTGCTAGAATATTTCTTCTTTTTATCTTCAACAGTCTAAGTTATCTAAACATTAGAGCGTTAACAACTTTCAATCAATGCTATACAAATATCATGGTATTTAAACAACATAATATAATAAGATTTATAAAATCATCATCATCATCATCATCATCTATCTGATACTGACAAATTGTCAACTCTGGACCACATTTCAGCAAATGAGGATGATTTATCCACTCTAAGTAACCAACTTGTCTCCATAAACTCAATAGAAAACAAACTTGAATACTTACAGAACAATAATGAAATGAGCCCTCCCTCTTTTTTGAAAGTGGACTCACTGTCAGTGTTTGGGCTACTGCATAGCTCAGGCATGGAGGGCCTGCGCAACAATTCAACAGCCGCTCACTTTCTTAACATAAAACTGCTAGCAGAACAATGCTTTCTCATGTCTGATGTGGTATCTTTGATCTATCTGAATCTTATAGCCATTAACAAAAACTTGATGTTCTATACAACTTTGTAAATCACTCATCTGGCTGCCTGTAATCCAAAAAGTTATATTCTACAGATGGGGAAAGGGCCAATTTATGGCTTTCCAGAGAAACTAAAGTGACCTTACTTCTTTGATGTTCCATCTAATTACATTCTACAACCAACTCAAATCATGCTTGGTACTAGAAACAACATTACCAACAAATACAGTTGATCATCTCACAAGTCAGGCTTTCTTTACGCCAGTTGCTAAGAGCTCCAATCTCCAACACAAACATAAAAGCACCAGGCTGGTTTCCTAATCCAAGTGATTGCAGAATTTTAATTAAATTCAAAACTTAAATTGTCCCATCCATGCTATTCAAAATGAGAAGTCCTTTAAAACTATCCAAAATGTGTTTTTTGTGTCTTGAACATCCTCAAGCCCTACATAGCTGGCACAGCCAAGGAAGCAAGAATGACACTGATTTCAAGAACGTGTCTTTAATGCTATTCTAGGGTAATTACAAAATCTTGAAAACTTTTCAGAGGAAATTTCCAGCCTCAGTTATAGTGAGTCTTTTCAAAACACCTTTTTCCACATCTCTCAGCAGCTGGATTGAATTGCCTCTTCTGAGACAAACTTCACATGCCTCATCCCCTGTTTTCCCACAATCTCTCATATCAAGTCTTTGCTGCCTGTTATAAAGCAAAGGCATTCTGCCAAGTCTCTTCACCAAAAAACAAAACTATCTCCAGATAATGCCAGCTCAGAAGATAACCTAGCCTTGAGCATAGATAACCAACATTTACTACGGACAATTTAACACTTTCATCTCCAGGTGTCCTCCCCAAAACCTTGGTAAAGGATTCCTTCACACATCTACCAAGGAAGAAACAAGCAATTACCCTTTACAGAATAGAGATCTTAAACACAATCTGTTAAAACTATACCATGATACTGCATTGCTTAAAACAATGCTAGCTGTCAACACCAGCACTTGTGTCTCTATCAAACAGTACTTTCAACATCATATTATTAGTGACAGAGTTCTTAGAGCCCTTTGCCTATTAATGAAATTGACTTTATCTTATCCTTCTCCTACTTTGCCAGATCCTACACCCAGTTTCTCTCATTACACTGCACTATAGGAGCCATCAAGTCATAAATAGTCCTGTGGCAGTGTCAAACCATGATATCTGATCCTGTTCTACAGTTGTTCTGGACTGGTGCTTAGCAGCAATACAAGCAAGGGATTATTTCTTTGTAACTCAAGGAGCCAATTCCAAGCTTTTCAACTATAGTGTATCAGCAGTAGAGGCTAACTCAAATGCAATTTCCTTGCTCTTGAATGACCTGTCAATTGCCACATCCAACCTCAAGCACTATCCTGGGTGATTCCAAGAGCCCCTTTCAACAGAACAATTTACATTCTTTTTTAATAGCTGATGTCCTGGAATATAGCCAGTTGACACTCCAAAGAAAATGACTCCAATTTCACAACTCAACTGGAGTGACACAAAACATGCCAGCTTCACCCTGTTCTTGCAGCCTGCAACGTCTAGTACAGTGGTTCTCAAAGTGTACTAGGGGGGGTCCTTTCAGGGGTCCACAAAGTCAAATAAATATTTTAACATTTCTCAGTTTTAATTTTTAAAAAAATCATTTATTTAAACAATCAAATTCAAACAACTCAAATAGAAGGTTAAAAGTGTTAATAAAAGCATACAATACTACACCATATACAAAAATATAAAGAAAAAATAGATAATAAAATATGCAGTAAAGATAATAACAGAGAGTAAAAAAAATAATTAAAATTCAAAAATATCACAGTGGAATTAACAAACATTAAAAAGATCTAAGAACAAATCAAGATTCCAACAACAACTTTTGTAGTGGGGTAAACAAAAAGAAGAATTTGGCCTATTATGTTTTGCAAAAAGAATAACTCTTTCCCAAAGTGAACCAAAGATAACTCTTCTAGTATATCCCAACATCTCTCATCTTTTATATGTCAATATTTTCATAACAACAATCTTCCATAATTTTTCATACCAGATATCTAATGATGGAGGCTCTGAATTTTTCCAATATTGTGCTATAGCCAACCTTGCAGCAACCATCATGAATTGAACAGTTATGTTTTCAGTTGTTTGAGTTGTTTCACTAAATAAAGACAGTAAACATATCTTGGGACTGTAACTAAATTTTCCAATATCCATGCTGTTAATCTCTCTAATCACTTCTGTCCAGAATCTTTGTACAACCTCACAGGACCAACATACATGCGCATAGGTGCTTTTTGCTTCACCCCACTTCAAACATTTATTTAGGCCTCTCCCAGTAATTTTAGCAACTTGTACATGGATATAATACCACCTATGAATCATAAGTAATTTTCCCTGACCTTTTTTGTATATATCGTAATGTGGAGTTCTTCTAAAGTATAGCCCATTGTGTGTCTGAGATATTGATTCTTAATTCAGATTCCCGTGTTTCTTTAAGAGATTTCTAAACGGATTTTATAGATTTTATATACAGATCTTTAGGTGACTCTGAAGGTTCTAACGTAAGATTTTCAAAAGCTGTTAATGGTCCCAATGTTATCTTCTTACAGATTATATTTCTGACAAAAAAACTCATTTCATTCATTACAGGTAATCCTCGCTTAACGACCGTTCATTTAACGATGGTTTGAAGTTATGACAGCCTTGGTAAAAGTGCTTTACGACCATCACAAACTGTCGCACTACCCCCCCATGGTCACATGATCGCAAGTTGTGACCTTTTTTACGATGGTTGTTAAGCAAATCACCATGGTTGTTAAGTGAATCAAGTGGTTGTTAAGCGAATTCCAGCAAAAAATGTCCATTGGGGAAGCTGGATTTGCTTAATGATCACATGATTCGTTTAACAACTGTGGTGATTTGCTTACTGACAATTGTAAAAATTGTCATAAAATCAGGTCTGGTCACATGGTGACTTGTTAATAACTGCCCTGCTTAACAACCAGTTTTGGGGTCCCTATTGTGGTTGTTAAGCGAGGACTACCTGTAATAGCCAATTACCTCAGTTCTAATTTCTAATGTAGTACATATCAATAGATATAACCCACATAAATCAAAGCTCTTTGGGTTCCTCAATTATTTTTAAGAATATAAAGGGCTTCTGAGACCAAAATGTTTGAGAACCACTGATCTAGTATGAAGCAAGGATGTGCATTAGAAGGCATAACCACTTGATCTCCTCCAAACGTTAAGCAATCCCTTTTAAACCAATAATTAGTACCTCTGTAGCTTTTCCTCTGGAGTTAAAAATTAAGGGCCTTCATTTATTATTGATTAATGTTTTCCTTTCTTCCACCCATAGGCTGATTTTTCCTGGAATTTTTTTGAGGATTTTATACTGGATTTTATCTTTCAATTTCCCAATTCAGCCCTGATTTTAGCTGGTTATTTTAATGCCATATAGAGTGCTAATGACTAATGTAGTCTCTAATCCTGCATTTTAATGCTTCAAATTTTTACTTTAATAGCTCTTTCACCTTGGCCCCACAATTCCAAAGATAAAAGCATAATAACAATAGGTTGGAGTTTAACTCTTTTAATCCTTAAATATCTTAGATGACTCATCTCCTGGTGACTCGGAAGGAGAAGTCAGTTTATGGAGGCATCACTTCGCAACATTTAGCAAAAAAACTGCCTTAGTCTCCCCTGCGGAGAGACTAAGACCCCCCTCTATTTGTCACTGACTTGAAGGTGGCTTTTGTTTTGATCCTTTGGGAGCAGCTATGGCAGAAACTTGATGCCTCCTCTATTAATCATTGGCTTGTACAGCTAATGATCATGCTTCATGAGGACATTATTGTGGAAATTAAATGTGATGTCAATAGTACTTTAACAGCATCAATCCCCACCCAAAAGGGTTTCAGGCAAGGATGCATTCTGTCCACAGCCCTTCAACTTTTATGTTCAGGTGATCTGAATTTCATTTCCTCCCTCATTAAATCAGAGACTAATTTTCACTTTCCTCTGTGCTGATGATACAACTATTCTTCCCCTGATTCAAGATGGATTTTGTTGTAATTTTTGGACATTGGCTGAATGCTGACAAGCTAAGTGACTAGACATAAATTACTCAAAAACAAAGATGTTACTTTCCCCAAGTGTACCTGCCAGCATAGAGGGAATATCAGTATCCATTCCACTAAGTAAAAGGGCTTAAAAATCTTGACATCTATTTCCAGTTGTCCACATCAAGGATACAGTAATATAAAAACATTACAGCCCAACCTCACAAAACCTCTAGTACAGTTATTAGATTTGCCAGCTACAATAGGAACATATTATTCCCACCATCCATTAAAACTTTCAGTGCTAAGGTGTTGAGCCTACTGCCATTCAGTGCTCAGTTCTGTACATAATCTGATCATTCATATTTTGAAATCACCCAATCCAAATTCATCAAAACATTAAGGTCTCTCACTCCTCTCTGAGTGCACCTCTTCAGTTAGAACTTGGATGTCCCTCTATAGCAGCTTACATAAAAATATTACATCTGAAATATTGGCTCAGACAAATCTTCTGGGGCAAATTACTGACCTAGCTTAATTTGGCTGATATTAACTTGGAAGATGACCACTGACAATTATTTCTCCTCCTGTGGCTTTTCTGCCCTATTTCTAATTATCACTTGGAATACACAAAGCCATGCAAACAGTCAGAGTCCTTGAGATGGTTATACAGAATGACAGATCTAAAATTCCATCTTACTGTCTCATGGTCAACTTTCATAGTCCTTTCATCACATACCCCTGTTATCTCTATAGAATTACTATACCACAAAGGCACATTGTTCAATACTGTACCTTCAATGTTGTCAGAGGGGAGATACAGTAATATTCCTTATGCAGAAAGTTTCTCCATCTTTTGAACAGGTAGGCCATGTTTTGCTTTATTATCCTCTCCATTGCACTTGGTAGAGAACATCATCCACTTTTTACTCATTCTGCTGGCCTTAAACTAGTTATTTGCTTTTTCTTAACTTCACCACTGAAATTTCCAAGAATGTAGTAATACAATTGCAATTAGAGGGCTCTGGGTTTGATTTGTATATTGGTTAGGGGCACTAAACTTCATCTATTTATTTATCTGTCTGTCGTCTGTCTGTCTATCCTTTATTTTCTATTCTGTTCTATTTTATTCTATTTTAGAACATTAGAATATTATTATAATCTCCTTCTGTAATGTGCTTCCTAATGTTCAGGGGGGTTTTTGGCCTTTGGCTGTAAATTTAAAAAGTTGCAGCAATTATGTATATGATACCAGAAAAACTTTCTAGAATATATAAAGGTACTTCAAATTTATGATGGAAATGTGGAAAATATGAAGGATCATTTTATTATGTCTGGTGCTTGCAAAGAAGCTAGAAAATTTTGGGTTCAAATATACAGTGATACAAAGAATTTTAAAGATTAATATTCAACTGAAACCAGAACTTTTTTTGTTGGGATTAATGGATAGTGTGTGTGTGTGTGTATCCCCTCTTACCCCTATATATATATATATATATATATATATATATATATATATATATTCTCTCTCTCTCTCTCTCTCTCTCTACACACATACCAGGCCTCTGGTGGAGGACCTAAGATTGAGGAAGACACACACCACCCATAGGGGTGAGAGGGGATATAAAAAATATATTCTATTATAAAAAATAATAGAATTTATTTTTTATATCCCCTCTCACCCCCATGGGTGGTATGTGTCTTCCTCAATCTTGGGTCCTCCACCAGAGGCCTGACAGTTTGAGGGTTCTGAGCTGTATCTTAGCTGTTCCTAGCCCAGCACTCCTATGGACAGAGAGTTCTGATGTTGTTCCTTGGATCTGTTAGAGCCATTCTCTCAGCTTAGGATTCACAGCCCTGAGTGCTCCTACCAACACTGGGACCGCTTCGGCCTTTACTTTCCACATCTTCTCTAGTTCCTCCTTCAGACCCTGGTACTTCTCCAGCTTCTCACACTCCTTTTTCCTGATGTTGCTGTCACTTGGCACTGCTACATCTATCATCACCACTGTCTTCTGGTCCTTGTGTACTACCATGATGTCTGGTTGACTGGCCAGTACCTGCCTATCCATCTGGATCTGGAACTCCCACAGGATTTTAGCCCTGTTATTCTCCATTAACTTCTGTGGAATCTCCCATTTGGACTTGGGAGGGTCTCGCCCATACGCTGGGCAGATGTTCCTATACATAATGCCAGCTATATGTCCGCTATGTGGCCTGCTGGTAGTTCCACCTCATCAGTCTTAACTACCTTCCCTCTCTTTACTACCATTCGGCCACACTTCTCCATTCTGAATGACATCCCAATGTCCTCACTGTAGATCGATATCAGGTGGATCAGTGAGTTGATATCTCATTCACTCTTAGCATACACCTTGATGTCATCCATGTAGAGGAGGTGGCTGAGGGCAGTTCCATTCTGATAGCCACTTGTGCGAGCTGTCTTGAGTTGACTTCCAGTGTTGTCTTCCACAGTCCCATTGAGTTCTTCAGGAAGGTTGATTTTGTATAGCACCAGGTATTCACAGATCCATGTGTATGGTACTGAGTCACAGACTTTCTTGTAGTCAATCCAGGTTGTGCTCCATTACCAAAAAAGGGCAATTCCAAGGATTGCTCCAATTACCGCACAATTGGCCTCATCCCGCACGCTAGCAAGATTCTCCTTAAGATCATACAACGTCTGGCCCCGACCATCAAAAGGGAATTACCAGATGTTCAAGCTAGCTTTAGAAGGGGTCATGGCACTCATGACCATATTGCAAATCTACACTGGATCATGGAAAAATCTCAAGAATATCAAAAGAACATTTACATCTTCTTTACTGACTACAAGAAGCCTTCAATTGTGTTGATCGTGAGAAGCTGTGGAGAGCCCTAGAAGACCTAGGGGTGCCAACACATCTGATCAAGTTGGTGCAGTCGCTGTACACAAACCAGGAAGCCACTGTGTGAACACCATATGGAGCACTGATTGGTTCAAGATAGAGAAAGGAGTACCGCAAGGTTGCATTCTTTCACCTTTCTTATTCATCCTGTACGCTGAAGTGATCATGAGGAAGCTGGAACTTGAAGAATCAAAAACCAGAGTAAAGATTGGAGGAAGGAACATCAACAATTTTCGATATGCTGACAACACAACTCTCCTCTCAGAAACCAAAGAAGGCCTGAAACATCCGATCAAAAGGATTAAAGAAGAAAGCAAGAAATTCGGCCTCTTCCTAAATGTCAAAAAGACCAAGCTCATGACAATTGCGAGGAATGGAAATGTCAAAATAACTACTGACATTGAAAAGATCAAATGCGTGTAAGAATTCATTTTCCTAGGATTGCAGATTGATCAAAGTAGTAATGCAGTCCAGAAATAAAGCATCAAATCGCACTGGTTGGCACAGCAATGATGAGCATGAAGCAAGTATGGAAAAGCAAGAACATCAGCTTGGCAACTAAATGCAAATTAGTCTGCACTATCATGTTTCCCACACTTACCTATAGTTGTGAAAGTAGGACCATGAAGAAACTAGACAAGAAGAGAATTGACTCATTCGAGCTGTGGTGCTGGAGAAGGCTCCTGCACATTCCTTGGTCAGCAAAGGTGACAAACAAGCATATAAAACCAGACATATTACTGAAGGGCAAAATCACAAAATTCCACCTTACTTATTTTGGCCATGTCATGCAATCAAATTCACTGGAAAAGGCAGTTATGCTCAGAATGGTCAGCAGTAAAAGGAAACAAGGCCATCAAAAAACACAGTGGCTAGACACCATCAAAGCCAACACCAGCCAGAGCATAAAACAACGAAAAGAAGCCATACAAGATAGGAAAATGTGGAGACAGGTGGTCCACAGAATAGCCGAAATTGGATATGACTGAACGTATGGCACCAGCAATGGATAACAACTAGAAAAGACTTATGGAAGACTGTTTTGTGCATGGTAACTGCAGTGAGATTATTATATGCACAAAGATGAAAAGACTCTGAAATACCTACAATGGAAGAATGGTGGGTGAAGATGACAGAATTTGCAGAGATGGCAAAATTGACTTGCTTGATTAGGGAAAGGACAAGTACCAATAGAGGCGAATATAGAGTGAAAGAACTGACAAAAAAGCTTGGACACCTCAAAGAGAACAGTGAATATTCTATCAACTCCTCACTACAGTGCCTCCAGAAAATCAAAGATGTACACATAGATGAAGATGAAATTATGGTCTCACTTGATGTCACAGCACTCTTTACGTCCATAAACCCAGAACTAGCGAAAGAATCCATATCAGCAGTACTACACAACACACCTGACTTAACCAAATACACCCAGATCAAAATACCCAGAATCATGGACCTTATCAACCTCTGCCTCACCACCTATTTTCAGTTTGATGGACAAATATACCAACAAATCAGAGGCACACCCGTGGGATCACCACTCTCAGGACTTATAGCAGAGATTGTAATGCAACACCTAGAAGCTATAGCATTTCCCCATATACAACCTAAAGTACGGATCTGGTATGTAGATGACACATTTGTTATAATAAAAAAGGAACATCTAGAGAAGACACATGAAACCATCAACAACATCTTCAAAGGAATAAAATTCACCACAGAGGAAGAAAACAACAACACGCTACCCTTCCTGGATATCCTCATCAGCAGAAGAAACAACAGGAAATTAGAAACCCAAGTTTATCAGAAGACAATCCACACCAATCCATTACCAAAGGAACAACCCAACCTCCCACAAGAGGAGATGCGTAAGAACATTATTCAAGCGAGCACAAACACATTGCAGCAATCCAGAACAGCAGAAAAAGGAAAAAGTCCACCTATACAACATCTTCCAACAAAATGAATATCCACGCAACTTTATCAAAATGTGCCTGACCACTCAACCTACTACAACACAACCTACACAAGCTATGAAAAGGATAACACTGCCATACATCAGAAACATCTCAGAAACAACCAACAGACTATTACAACCACATGGCTCCTCTGTAGCACACAAACCAACAAAATCACTCCAAAATATCTTAAGTAAACCAAAAGACCCAGTAGCACAAGAAAAAAAAACAGGAGTCATCTACAACATACAGTGTAAGGACTGTAGCAAACACTATGCAGGACAGACAGGCAGAAGACTAGCAGAGCGCATCCTTGAACATCAACTAGCAGTCAGAAGACATAATGAAAACTCCTTAATCTCACAACACATGGACAGACTTAACCATAGTTTTAACTGGGAAACTGTCAGCATTTTAGACCAAGCTAAATCCAAAAATGCAAGAGAATTCTTGGAAGCTTGGTATTCAAACAAGTCAGATACATAGAAATAAACAGCATCTACATACTATTCAAAAGAGACAAAAGACCAGAAGATTGCCTCACCAGCAATCATCACCCAGATAAGCAAAGGTTACCAGCAGGCACACAATCAAACAGTAAACATATGCTAATCAAGGAACTACCAGAGGAGCAAAACAAAACCCCCACCCTTACCAGCATTGGCAAGGCATCCCACAATATATAAATAGAGAGCAAATCCCATCCCATTTTAGCACTGAAGATGTTACCTAGCCGGGTAATGAAACATTTACAAGAAAAGAACCAAGCTCAGAGAACCCCAAGGACTCCAGAGGACAAATACATTTGTCAATGACTGGAAACACTTTATGGACTTTTTACTGAAAACAGAAAAAAATGAACTTGTGATTTATGGGTTTTACAATTAGAAATGGTAGAATATGGAAAGAAGGGAGCCACAATATAAGTACTGTATATAGAGAGAGGATAAGATATAAATGCATTTATAACTGCTATAAAGAAGATTGGAAGCTGCTTTTTTATATCTCTTTTTTCTTTTCTTTTTCTTTCTTTTCTGCCTATTCTACTTCTTACTTATTCACTTATCACTTTTCCTTACTTTTCTTTTTTTTCTTTAAATTTGTATTGTTTTTACTCTGTAAAAAAATCTCTTCAATAAAAATTAATTTAAAAAGTTACAGCAGCAATAATAACAACAACAACAACAACGTAATACTAAAACCAGAGAAAGTCCCTACCACAAGTAAGTTCTAGGCCAGTATCACTGCATACTGTTGATGTCAAGATAATGTTACAAAACATAAGCATACATAAAGGGTCCACTTGAAATATAGTCCCAAAATTCTTGGAAGCTAGATTTCCTCCATCAGTCCGTGACTGAAATATTGTCCTCTTGTAAAAGTTCCCTCTTCTTCTCTAAGGGTAGTAATAGAGCATACTAGTCTCAAAATACCAAAGGAAGCTTGACACTAAGTAGGTCAAACATATTTGAATACTTTTCAGTAGACTCATAACTTAACTTCTAACCAAAATCATACTGCCAGTTAATACATCTGGCCATTGAGGAAATATGTGAAACATGTCTTGTTGATTTAGTGTTAAATTATATTGCATTGTTATTGTACTGCACTGTGCTTACATATATGTGCACAGTAAATAAAAGTACTAATATTACATCAATTTTATGTAGTAGCAGATTCAGAACTTAACTTTGGTAGATTTTCTGCTTTGTCAATCAACACTGTTAAGAGGTTGCAGTCCAGGTGGACTTAAATACTTGGGAATAGCTATTATAAAGTATTGTCACCAATTAATTATTCTATTTATTTATATTTCAAATTTAGTCACTGCCCATCTCACTCAAGAGCAAAAAAAGAGAAAAAAGAAAAAAGGATATAATTAAAATTAAAAATTAAAACAGAACATATTATCATTACTTTCTAGAAAGCTGCATTCAAAATGATCATTGTCCTGAAATTCTATTTTTGTTTCAAAAAGTCCCAATTCCATTGCCTATTACTTGGTTTTTGAGATGGCAAAAATTATCTATTCATTTGAAGAACTATTAAAGGCATTTTATAAACAAAAACATGCAAACTTAACTATATCAAATCAGGAAAAAATGATGACTTTTAATTAGTAATTCAAATCATATTCCAATTGATACAAATTGAATTGTACCAGATTCCTTATCATTCCTCCCTAGCATTAAGAAACCAATAACTGTGTCTGAAATCCGTATTTAAAATTGTAGAAGTTTAGAAGACATGAAACAATCTTTAGCCTTAATTTTTCTCATTTTGTGATATTCTTTGATCATCTTCTTAAGCATAAGGATAAATTTGTATAATAAAGAATAAGGAGATAGATGTTTTTATAAAATTAAGAGACCATTATTGATGAAAACGCTGTTTTTGCTGAATATATTTTTGCGGCTAGTTTGTCCCAAATTTCATCTTGATTTGAAACAAGTGAAGTTCAATAGTTCTTTCATTTGCATCCTAGATCTCATTAAGTCAACATTTGAAGAATGTGTACAACTGC
The DNA here is from genome assembly GCA_030867105.1 of Liasis olivaceus. Classification (NCBI taxonomy): domain Eukaryota; kingdom Metazoa; phylum Chordata; class Lepidosauria; order Squamata; family Pythonidae; genus Liasis; species Liasis olivaceus. The sequence continues at coordinate 68,865,674 of CM061351.1, forward strand.
TGCAACTCAAATCAAAGGAATCACTTCAATCTGGCTGGAAGATTAGGGATTTGAACTTGACACAGAATTCCTTTCAGCAAAAAAAGTAAAAATTAACTTTAAAAGTAATCCATAGGTAGCATTATGGTCCAATAAAATTACAATACTTAATTTGTGAGCTTTCTAGATTGCGTTAGCAGGTTTGTAAGCAAATTAATACATATTATCATCTTTAGAGAAATGCCCAGTTGATCAAAAAGTAAAAAAAAGAAACCAGGATAATCACCCAAAACTGCAAAAACCATCATGCTGTTGTTTTTCACTCCAGCCGTGCTAATATATATAAATTGATACAACATAAGAAATTCATTCAGGAACTACTGTTAGCTGCTAGATTTGTTACTGCAAATTAATGCGAAAAAGTAGATCTTTGATCAGATCAGTAGAATTTTAACATATGAGAAAGTGTTTCAGCCAAAACAAAAAACAAAGAGATTTGAAAACGATTATAATTAAGGACAGCATCAATCAAATCTGGCAATAATATAAAAATGGTTTGAGAAGGCTTTTTTCTTACTTTTTTTTTTTCAACTTCAACTATAGCCCTAAGATTTCCTACTGGCCTATCATTTGGGTAGTAATCAGGTGCAATCCTGCTTTGTTTTTTTTGAAATCAGCCATGGTCATCTAAATGCTGCCACCTGCTATCCATACCATATGATAGCAAGTACAGGCACAACTAATTAAGTACATTCTCCTACCAGGCAAAGCAACCCACTCATTGCAAGGAAATTTATCAACTATGACAAACTTGAACCTTGTTAAAATTTTAATACAGCACAGTGGACTATTGTAAGCTTTATTATACACATGAAGTGTACTATAATACAGTTAACAAGTCAACATTATTTTGAGAAAATTGGTGAAGGTTACAAGAGTGATTAGAGGTCCTGAATGTGAGTCTGACCATTTTTTTCATAATGTCAAGAGCGAGGGAAAACATGGAGGAATAGGAAATAAATGAATGTAATAAGAATGAAATTAGAACAAATGCAAAAAGAAAGTATTGCATGAAAAAGTATTAGAAGATAATCTCCCATAGAATGAATAAAAATTGAATGTAAGGAAAGAGTAAACTTTGGAAAAGAACTTTGTTACACACTGTCACTAATTGGAAGGCTGAAAAAGAATTGCATTAATGGGAATTGCGCGCAGTTGTATGAAATGGAAATATGAAAAAGGATGGTTAGTGGAATGATGATAAAGATGATATGGATATTCTTATGAAGGCAGCATATTCCACAATGTGAGGCCTATTACAAAAAAAGCCCCATCATTTTGTCATGGCCCCACAGATCTTTCAGTAAGATGGTAGCAAAGAGAAAAAACCTCTTTGGTGCCCCCCTTTCCTTGGTGCCCTAAACGCGTGTTTATTTTGTTTAATGGTTAATTCAAGGCTGCCAACTGGACTATTCTACTGAAAGAATATAAATAAATCCTGCAAAGGTACAATCCATTCTCACATGCCAAACACCTAAAATGTGAAAAATGTCCAACGTTTTCTGGGCCTTGCCAATTTTTATAGACAATTCATTCCTAATTTTGCAGAGGACACAAACCACTCTATTTCTGAAAAAGGGCACTTTTCAGTTCCATCTAGCTCTTATTTGCTGCCAGGTTCATCTGCAAATGACAGAGGGAGGAACGATGTTGTGTCCCTTGCCCTTATGAATTGCCTGGTCTTTGTGCATGAGAGAAGAAAGTGATTTTTACAAGGGAGATGAATTGAAGGAATGTAGGCCTGGCCTTGGAAATGGGGAATGAACCATTAAAGAGGGAGTTTCAGAAGCGATTACTCTGTCCTGAAAAAGATGAAAGCATGAGAAAGAAACTGAAAATAACCGTGCATTGATATTGTTTAGTATATGATGGAATAGAGAGAAACACTGACAGGCTTTCAAGTTTCTGTTATTCTACTTTACAATAACCCAGAGAATTCAAACACAATCCCGGTTGTGTCTGTTTCTTGATCTTGCCTATCTCAAAGGGCTGACAAAAAGTGAAGAATTGGTATCTCTTCAGGAGGGGGTATAGCTAGGGAGGAAGAGAGATTCAAATTCCCCTGTCTTGTTCCTGATCTGGAGTTAGGGGCTAAAAATTGTTTATTAACTGCACAGTCATTTCAGTTCCACAAGCAGGGAACAAGAAGATAAATTAATTTAAATGCCTCTTTGAGTAGTATGTAATGAGATCTCAAGAAAAAAATTCAGAGAAGGAACTTGAACGCCAAAGAAATAGCCACTGTAAAGCTGCTCCCAGAGACAGAACTATTGAGGTATATGTCACAGAGGCTGAACAAGGAATACAGAAGTTATCAGGAAATGTTCTCATAAGAGCCTTGCTCATTTACAAAAGTGGTATTGCAACCACTTGGGCTAAATACACAACTACTGAAGTAAGTAGAAATTTATGTCTTCTCCAGCCAAAGAGAGTTTTGCTGTTGATTACTGTAAATAAGATGAAGCATGGTAATTGGCCTAACAAACAAGCCATTATCCATTCTCTCACTCAATTGCTATGATGTCAAATATATTACAGTGATCTGAGAGAGACTGAATGGCTATTCAGTCACTGTTGGCACAAGACAATTGTACTAACCTTTAAACTTTGCCATTAATGATTTTAGGAATGAAACTTCTCTTGAGAAAAATTCAAGTTGTCCTTATGTAGTTTTTTAGAAATGTTGGTATTTCCCCCTTATTGAAATGCAGAAGTTAGCCTCAGTCTGGGGGAACGAAAGGTGCTTGGAAAAGAGCTTAAATTCATGGCAGTGACACCCAGTAGGAGATAAGGGACTGTGCTCAGTTACACTCAAGGCCAGGCGTAAACCAGCAAAATTACGCAAAACATAGAAGGGAGAAGCAGATATATCAGCAGAGAGGAAAATCAGAAGGAACAGAGACAAAAGGTAAAGATACTGCTTAGACCTGCACAACCCATTCCCTAGCTTAAAAAAAAAAGAAATTCTACACAAGCAGAAGCAGTGAAGAGCAGACTAACAACAGCTGTTGCTTCTATTGAATCACTCAAAACTTTACTCCCAATAAAAGAAAAACAAGGGAACTCTGGCATATTAAATTACATACCACCAGCATATTATTGGAACAGTTTAAGATCCTCTACCCATAAAAAGAAAAGGCACAACAGCCAAATTCAAGAGCACAAGGGAATACATAATGGATACTCCAGCACACTGCATGTAGACAGACAGCAAAAATTGATAAGGCAACCCAATCCTGAGGAGAAGCAAACTTTGCTGCTCATAGATCTAACAACACAACTGACTGAAACCAACAGAACTCAGAAAACGAATATAGATTCACATACTAAAGCAAAGAAAAGCCCTTATAAGAAAGAGGACTCTGGAGGCCATGGCTGAGGACCTTCTGGGAAAGAATTATGAGAAATATAATAAAGGGAGAATCTTTTTAGAGGACCAACAGGAGAGAGTTCATATGGAGACAGGATGTAACCTCTACAAGGAACTATACATCCAAATAACAGCCACATGCTAAGAAGTAGCAGAAGGTGCTTTAACCCCAAGAGTCTGGTGGAATACCAGTACTACTCAGGAACCTGCTAACTCTCAGTTTGATGATAAGATGCCCTTGGGAAGGAAATGCAAAGCTTCCCCCCAATGAACCTTTAACAATGCTTGAAGGTCTACCAGAAGCTGTTCCAATAAAAATATTCTTCACACAAACCTCCAAGGAAGAGCAAGTCAACATTATTCAGAGATTAGAGACTCTAAAGCTCTGCTAGAGACATTCTCCAATGCTGCTGCTCTTGAAACTTCATCTCTGTTAAGTGCTCAAATACTTCCTTTAGAGAGAATGTCATCTTGATTGAATGACCTACTTGGAATCCTGACTAGAATGGATCAACAAAATCATGGTTGGTTGGATGAACAGCCAATTGTGAAAGGGCAAGGATTTTAGACGAAAAGGAAGGAAGTTCCTAACTACCTATGCTAACTACCTACCATCCTATGCTAACTACCAGGATGGTAGTTAGCATACACTAAGGGATCCAGGGAAGGTTTCTTCAACAAAAGTCTGAAAAAAAATTATTTGAATATTCCTGAGCAAATTGCAAGTTTTTAAAGAATAGTCCATGAGGCAAATGACATAAGGCAGGAAAAGAGGAGATAGGGAGAATAAAGGTAAGAGGGAAAGGGATCAGAAGGTCAGGTAGCAGACAGGGAGGATAAGATCACCGTGGCAAAAGACCAGGGAAAAAACAAAAGGTGAAGGTGACAATAGATAGGAGAAGAAGCAGTGCCTGGGAGATCTTCAAGAATGTTAGCAATGTTGACATAGAAGTTGAAAGTACCATTCTCAACTGTAATACCTCTGTCTGTAATTCCTGAGAAGGGCCTGACAACTGTAAGAGTTTCTTTGGGAAATTATTTATTTTATTTATTTATTATTAAATGTATATGCTGCCCATCTTCCCCCAGAGGGTGACTCTGGGCAGCTTACAATTAAAATCCAAGACAAAATATATATAAATATCCACAATTAAAATAAGAAATAACAATTCTATATAAACATCAATTAGCAAACATCAGTTAGCCTGAGAAGAAATATCAGATTGAAAAAATGTTTGTGCTGGCTCATCCAGCACATGATAATAACTAAAAAACGATGCATACTAAAGAACCAGGGGTGGGGAGCATGAAGATAAAGAATCTTTTATGCTGGAGAAGCATAACACTCACAACTCTCCACATAGATGAGTCAAATAGCTCTAACCTCTGTAGAAGTAAGCAATGGGGAGTTTCACCCAGGAATAGAAAGTTGTAAAAAATCCTGAAACATAATATTCTCCTGAGGGAGAATACGAAAATCACATAGGGAAAGTAAAAATAAAACAAAGAGATGTCAGACAAATATGAACAAATTACAGTTATTAAAGTTGACTTCATGCCTTTAGCCAGTACCAGGTCCAATATCCAACCTACGGAATGAGTGGAAGATATGACAAGGGTGAAGTTGTCCATTCTTAAAAAGAAAATATTGCCACAGGACTGGCAGGTCATTATAAATATTAAAATTGTCTGCAATAACCATAAGGTACTCACAATCAGGTATCATATCTGATCAATCAAAAAAAATGCTAAAAATGTAGTGTCAAGCCCAGGGGACCTACAAACTCCTTCTAATCTCCATAATTCAATTCCACAAGTTTCAGAAAGGCCTGAATCTCTAGCCAGGCTTGAGCTTTCCCCTTCAGAGAAGAATTTTAGTTAATAGCCACACCCCCTCCCTTTTCATAACCTCTGGTAGGAAAATGGCATCAAAAGTCAGCTACATCTAATGGAACCCTATTCATTAGTAAACCATGTCTCTGTAATAACTGCTGCTTTAACATTAAATCAAGCATATGATTAATCAACTTTATGGACTACTGAATAAGCATTCCAAACAAGGCATGTAATTGGAATATATTTCCAGAACTCATAATGGGAATAATAGTCAGAAAGCAATGGGGTCTTGGATGATGGAATAAAGGTGAGTGAGGAGTGATACAGGTAGGAATGTCCAATGGAAGGAAATAAAGGGTGCAGGAGCTGGACCTGTTCTGATCTAAGTTATCATGTAAATTAAGATCCTGAACAAGTAGAGGTAAACTAATAGGGAATTAACCAACATCTAAATATGTTGGCTGTCTGCTTGATATGGAATTTACATGGCCAAACACTTGTTACAAACTCACCCAAAGTAGAGCAGGGTGAACCATTAGAGAGACACAGGCCAGACCTCCTTCAGATGGTAGAAAAAAAGACCCAATTCTCCCCTCAAGCTTCCAGTGAGATGCAAGCCTACACACAGCAAGGGGGGATGGAAGCAAACAAATACAGGCCAGGTGGTAGAAACTGGGGTTGGGGTGGGGGAGAAACAGATTTTCTATACTCTAATGTATCTATCTACATTTCCCATACTGCTAATGTATTTATGAAAATCTGTAAAAATTGGGGATTTGCTTGGTGTTTGAATTATTTTAAACATCATGGAACAATTATCCAAGAACAACTTCTCTATTTATAGATGTAAATATTTCAAATTATCTTTCTCAGATTAATGCTCACTTAAATAGATGTTAAAAATCCCAATGAGCTTATTTGCAAGAACAGTTTACTTAGATGTACTTAGAAGAATTCCTATGTTAATATTTTTAAGATCTTTCAAGAATACAGTATTATAAATTATTAAGGAAGTTTTTACCGGAATGACAAATATCCAGATTTTCATCTAAATTATGACTATCTTATGAGAATGGGGGTTTTAACTATCCTGATTTTCAGTTTTATCACCGGGCATCAATTTTTACTTCTATTTCTGCACAGAATTATGAGTAGAAATAGAAAGTTCCTTTCTCACCCCTTTGATTAACAGTATTGTTAAGGTAGGTATGACAATAACTCTGGAATAAAGAACTACAATATACCATCTTATCAATAGTTAAGTTTCTTAATAAATATGATGTATGTTTCTTATGATCTTAAGATAAGACTAACTAAACAAAATATTTTTTCATGTTTATTGACCACCTCAGCTATTGTTTTAAAGACTGGCTATGAACTTCACCTTCCAGCATAATGAAATATAAAAACGATGGAGGGGACATCTTAGACATATTGACTAGCCCTCCAATACCCTTCAGTTTTTGTCTAATATCTCTAATACTGTGTAATATTTTGAATCATGTGTCAAAACTTTGAAATTTATCAGTATATGAAGATTTACTGAAGATGTTTAGCAAAAAAATTATAATGGAACAACAGTACCACCTAGATTTACAATTATGGATTCATGACATGTTTACTCTTTATGTAACTTTATCGATATAATGGAATGACTTATTACTATTATCCCACATGATCAAGTTTTTGCTTAAGAACTGAGATTTACATATACAGGTATGTGTTTTGTTTCTTTTTCTTTTTTCCCCTGTTTTTTATTTATTTATATCTTTTGTATGCTTTCTGTATACTAAAGCAAAAAAAAAAAAAAATCCTTGTTCTCTTGGTTCAACAATTATGCTAACGAATTCAACTGACCCAACTGATTTCCATTTCCTCTCCTCATTCATCCTTACAAGGAAACAATAACTTGATTCAATGCATATTCAAAGTATTAAAGAATCCTGCTTTGAGCTATGTAAAGTGTTCATGACCATGTATGTTCAGTTTCTTTACCAGGAAAGTGTATAATGACAGTGTTGCGATAATAAAACCAGTCAACTGGAATTACAGGGCCACAGCAGTAAATATTGAGATAACTTTAGCAGGTTTTCACTGACCCAGACAGCTGATGCTGGTTGCTTTATTTGGAAAATGCTACAAAGAATTTTAATTTTAGAAAGGCAGCATGTTTATGTCCAACATGAAAGGAGCCACAATAACTTTAGACACAACTAAAATATTTTTAAAAACCCAAGCATAATTACCAAAAGCTGGGATCCACACCTTTTGTGAATATTTGGTAGCTAGCAAAGATATGTGACCTTTAAAGGGAAAATAATATTCTTGACTGAAATATCACATTACACTATGGAGGTAACTCTGTAAAAGGTTCAGTCTTCTGTCTCACTGGCCAAGTAAGAAAAATTTTAACTTTATAACAACTCTTAAAGAGGTTCAGAAAGCAGAAAAATGTCATACAGCTTTATCTTTTTTTCAAAGTCAAGGTGAGGTTTGGGAAATTTTTCTGCACTTCACCACTGTCAGGATTCTCTCTCAGCAGAAAAAAATATTGCCTCTGGTAATGTATTTTTGGATGCTACTTAGGTGAAATCCAAAACTCAACAACAATATGAACTGCACAATCTATATCTATATGATATCCATGTAAGCTTAGCGCCCAAATTCACAATAGATTGGATACACTTATCAATTTTCAAACATATTCTGCATCATGAATACTGTACATCTAACTTCAAAATGTCAAGTCACAATCTGCAGAATTTATATTCCAGCAAAAAATCTGCTTTTGCAGCTATAAACCAACAATTATTATCAATTTAGTGACAAATCCTCCTACTCCATTATATTGAACATTACACATTTTGACAAATTTCAATTACAGTTTGGATATGCTACAAGATACTGCATAAGGCAAACTGATACTATATAAAGTTAGGTTAATGAAAAATTCAACTTCAGTGCAATTTGTATAGAATACTAGTTTCTCCAAATGAAAAATAGAAACATATAGAAATAATAAGAAACGTTGCTCTTAATGATTAAATTCTTTGCAGATCAGTCCTATACATTCCTTGATCGAGCAACCCTAGATAGCACCTGGAGGCCAAAGTAAGCTAAAATGTACTTCAGAATTAAAACAGCCAAATCCAATGAGATTTAAGTATTTTTTGCCAAGAATACTGAGAGATTTCAGGTGACAAAAATATTGTAAGTTTTCAGCATTTTCAAAGTTCATATTGCTATGATTTTGGAACATTTTAATTTTTTATTTATTTTGACAGCAGCTGAACACTGAGCAAGGCCTCAATAAAAAATTTGCTGACTTTTGCTATACATGTTTACTAAAAAGTAAATTACACTGAATTTAAGATATTCTACTTTCAAATCAGTGTGCATAAGAAAGAAGACCTATTTAAACCTGATTTCTTAATGTGGCATTAATGGATCTGGAATCAAGAGAGAAAGTTTCTATAATTATACAAATGTCATATGAAAGTTTAGACTTATTTTATCTTCTTTCTTCCTATCTAATTAACTACTATTCACTCTAGCTGGCTGCTGGAACTATATTAAAATGGCCACATGACAATTGTGGACATATCCCAGATACTGAGAACCCAATACATATCAGGGGTCACAAGCTTGATCTGGTTTTTATCTCAGGGCAAATGCAAAGTGATCTGAGGGGTAGGACACATTATCATCTATCCCTTGTTATAGTCAGATCACTTTCTGATTGCTTTGGACCTTTCTGGTGCTGCTCTCCCCTGCAAGGAGATGGGAGCTATTAGATCAGTCCAACCCAAGTGCCTGATGGTTTTCAAAGGACAGTCGGAAGTTTCCTGAATCTTTGATGGACAATTCATCTGAGACCTTGGAATGAGGGAGCGTTAGCAGCCATCAATAGGATTGCAATTAGAGTCTGATTGAACACTTGTACAAGCCCATATTAGGTCCTACATAGTAGTGATAAGGGTGGCAAGATGAAATTGTTTTTCTGCTCTTGTTGCATTTGCAGAACACAATTCAGAAGCCCTTTCTTAAAGCAACCCTTATGGGTGGTAACAGAGAGGAGGAACAACTTAACAGCCACTCTGAGGAAGTTGCTCAAATTAGTTGGACACTGGCTAGGCAGATCCCATGGAGTTGACTGGAGAGGGGTTATCTATTATTTAGGAAGAGTTTGAATCTGTGAGTCTTGAGGAAGTGGACAAGGTCTTTGGGGATGCTAGCATTGCCAACTATGTATCATACCCTCATCCCTCCTGGGGAGGAACAGGTTGAGTCTCAGCCCTAGCAAGACTAAGTGCTCTAGGTTCAAGGATCTTTCAATCCAAGGATTTAACATCTTAAGGACCTTTCAATCCAAGGATTTAACATCTTAAGCTCTTGATGGAATAACACTTCCCCAAGGAGAACTTGTATGTAATTTGGGAATTCTTCTGGAGTCTTGACTCCTGCTCAATGAGCAGGTGGGAACCATGGCTAAGAGACTTTGCACAAACTCATCTTGTATAACAATTATGTCCTTTCCAGGATTAGGAGGCACTTCTACAGCCACTTCTCTAGTGACTTCCCACTTGGCTACCCTCAAAGAACACCCAGAAATTACAATTGTTCCAGAATGTGGCTATACAAGCAACTACGGGTGTTCTTCATTTTGCCCATGTGACATCTCTGCTCCATGAGCTGGACCAACTACCTGCAGAATTCTGGTTGCAATTCAAGGTACTGGTTGTCACCTATAATGTCCTTTATAACTTAGGACCTGATTACCCTAGGTACTGTCTTTCTTCTATAATTTCTGCCCAACCAGTAAGATCTGGTAGAGTTGGTATACTTCAGGTCTCAGCTGTAAAGCACTGTCACCTTGCAGGACCTAGGAAGTGTCCCTTCTCTGTGGTGGTGCCTGCCTTATAGAACAATGATCCTTACCCTGTTGAGCTTTCATAAAACCAGCACTTCCAGCAAGCCCTGGGCTAGTATGTAATGACTTATTCCCTAGTAGTCTATAGTGATGCTTTAGTCCTTTTGAGTTGGTTATTCTTCCCAACATATGGTTACATTGAATTATTATCTGATTTGTTATTTCTATTTCTCTTATAAATTATTTTAACCCAAGTACGTAAGTCACTTAGAGTTTATTTCAGTGATTGAAGCAGTGATTGAGGCAGCATACGAATGAATGAATGAATGAATGAATGAATGAATGAATGAATGAGCAAAGCAAGTATGATTGCAAGAGCAGCAGCACCAGTGTGAGGTCTAGCCTGGACTACATTGGAAGAAGTTTCATTTCCTGGATTAAGATGATTGCACTGCATCAAGACACTTCTTTCACTTACCACTGGATCTGTTCTTGCGATTTGATTTGCCACCTGTAAGAAGCATCTTGAGACTGTTCCGAAACATGGCTGTTCTGGTCTAATCAGCACGACCAAGAAGCTGTATAAATGTAAAAAATTAAAATGTATCCATTAACTGGTTTTTGGTAATTAATGACAATGAATAAAGTAGAGGCACACAAATTTTTATAACTGCTATTTACATTAATAATGCAACATCCAAAATCCAACATTAAAAAACCTCTGAGTTTTTGAATGAAATAATGAAATGTTTTCTATCTTCCACAGGCTGACTATACTTATATATTTCTGGATTCTGTTCTGCCTCACCTGTTTAATAGTTTGGGACATGACCAGGTTCTGCAAATTGGGTCAAATTGGCAAGGTAGCCCCCATGTTGGTAACAATATACAATCTGGAATTTTATTGCAAACAGGCCATGTCTTGCATAGGCAGTCAGGAGCACCAAACCTATATAAAAAGGAAACAGACCAGGGGAGAAAGATCCTCTCAGATGAGCTACTGGAACTAAAGAGTGTGAATTTATTTACAGTGATTCATTTTGTTGTTGTTGTTCAGTCGTTAAGTCATGTCCGACTCTTCCTGACCCCATGAACCATACCGCGCCAGGCCTTCCTGTCCTTCACTGCATCCCTGTGTTTGCTGAGTTTCACACTCGTTGCTTCAGTGATGCTATCTAACGATCTCAACCTCTGCTGTCCCCTTCTCCTTTTGCCTTCAATCTTTCCCAGCATCAGGGTCTTTTCCAAAGAGTCCTCTCTTCGCATTAGGTGACCAAAGTATCTGAGTTTGAGTTTCAGTATCAATCTTTCCAATGAGCAGTCAGGGTTGATTTCCTTTAAGACTGACTGCTTTGACCTCCTAGCAGTCCAAGGACCCATATTAGTTACTTCATTTACTAATATACTTCAATGAACACTTACCAACTGAACAAACATTTCTTCAACATTACGCTACTTTTGAATGTATTCTAAAATGTTATTGCAAACTTCGAAAATACAAGAATATCAAAATGTGCACTGAATTTACCATTAATCTTTTCAGATCATTTGTGAAGATAAGCTAGAATTAAATGAGGAAGAATCAAAAGCCACAGGAGTGACTGAGTAAGATTTTGCAGAGATTACAACCCAAAGATAAATTACAGAGAAATAACCTGTCCTGATACTATCTCCAGATACAAAAGCTTGCTACTCTTCTGTATGTAGATCATGATAAACAGAAGTAACTTACATGTAACTGAAATTCTTTAGTTACAGAAAGGACAGTTTTAACAAATTGATCAGCAATCTACAATGTAATGTTGAAGAAAGGTAGATGTACTAGACAGTGATAATGTTGGAGAAAAGTGGAACAAAAATATATGGAAGTTTTTACAAGAGGGGAAAAAACCCTGAAAAAACTACGAAATTTTTTTTTTTTTCCACTGACCTTTTTTTCAAGTTTTTCAATAGAAAAGCTGGTAATGTTGTGTACATTAACAATAATTCTATGAAATATCTTCCTTTGAATGAGTTAATTATTATAAAGATGCAAATAACATGTATTTTTTGCTGTCCTTTTTGCCTCATCCCTAATGATTAACCTTTTCCCATCATTTCTGTGACATAAGCACTGTACTACAGACTGGGAAATAAGCAGCTTATTACACTGCCTTGCTGTAAAATAACACAATCAGAGGGATGTGAGGCAGAAAATGAAAAAGATATTTTTTGAGTATCATAATATCAGAAGAAAAATCTCAGAGAGAAACAACCTGTAAGACCCAAAGAAGGTCTGATTTCATAAATGTGCCAAATACCTAAATGTTATATGCTACTTCATAGGTTATATATTCTATGCTCTTAAAGTGGCGAATGTTCCATATATTTTACTTTTTCAAATTAAAAAATACCCTAAGGAAAAAATAATTCAAAATTCTGGAAATGTTATTTCAGTAAGAATCATCTTGCACAGTTTAATACACCAAGAATTCCTCTGGTAAAGCAGGTAAGACAGCCATTGGTCTATAATATTCCCTGTCTGATATATATAAAACAGCATTGTAACCTGTGTTCGATAAAAAAAAATGTCCATGCTAGATACGTAAGATTTCTATATGTATGCTTTAAGATATATACCCTTTTATCCACGCTTGTTGATAGAAGTATTTATTTATACGTGTCTAATCATAAGCTTTAGCACTGAACATTTCCACAAATACTATTTAGTCTTCTAATAGAACATTTATACGTGTATCAGGCCTTCCTGGAACCTTAATAACAAAGCGATGTTATTTTTATAATTATAATTATTATCTGATTTTTATCCCTTTTTTTTTAAATTTGATCACTTCAAGGTGGTAAACATACTTAATACTCCTGCCTCCTATTTTCCCCACAAAATAACCCTGTGAGACGGGTTGGGCTGAGAAAGGGTAACTGGCCCAAAGTCATCCAGACAACTTTCATGCCTAAGGGAGGCCCAGGACTCACAGTCTCCTGGTTTCTAGGCCAGCACCTTAACCACTATACCAGACTGGCTCTCTAATAAACAAACATCTCTGCAGTACATCTGATTAACTGTTTCAGTCTCACCATTCTCATATGGATAACACTGATCTGAACAGGAAATTTCCCTAAATCTTTCATCCAAAAGAGCAAGCAGGAATATATTTAAGTGTGCTCACATAAAGAATGAATGAATGGTTTACTACAATCATAGAGGAGCATATGCAAATTCAAAATAGAAATACAATTCCTGAATAAACAGGTTAATAAAAATTAATACAAGAACATATGAACATAATGCATAAATATAGTCAACTAGATCAACTATTACTACTAAAATGGGTGTTCAACAAAACAAGATGAGAAATTAAGACCTACTGAAAGAAAGATTGTAGCATATGGTATAGACAGTAGAGCTCTTAGATATTCAGCAAAATAGTCAGACTGATCTGATAGTAACAGCTGGAGATAAAAGGAGACACAGCAACTAGGTGCTTGACTAAAAATGGAGATAACTCCTGCTGAATATCAGCATAATACAAGCAGTAAAATGTAACATGATCCAGCATTTCAATTGTTCCTCCAATGCAGGGGTGAAACTCTATTCAAATGGGATAGTCCGATATCTCCCCTCAGTAACAGCTGTTGGAAGGTTGTAAAATCTGGCCAAAGATAAAGCCCTTCTAGATTTGAGGATTATACAACTAAGGTACCTAGTAGGGCGGATAGATGAGTAGAGCAACTCAAGAACACATTTCTGGGCAAAACTGACAAATCTGTTTATATCTTCATGTCACAGCACACTGCTTAAGACTAATGCACATTCATGGCCTACAACTGGCCACAAATTTGCCCATGAAAAGCTTCAAGATTGTAATTTCTTGTGAAATGCCTGGATCCAGGAAGAATTTAAATTATTGACCAAGATTAAAGGAGTCAGACCAACTGGGAGAAAAAGTAGCTTAAGCCTGTTTAAGAAAAGCAGATGATTTGATTTTAAGTAAACCAATGTCAAGGATGTAGCACCCCTTAGGAATGCAGTGGGGAGTCTGGAAATAGGCCTTACAAATTAGGTTTATATATTTTCAAGGGGAAGGAATGACCCATAAGGGCCCAACTGAACTCCAAAGAGGAGTTGAGTACAGACCTTAGCCAAGATACCGTATTTTTCCGTGTATAAGACGATACTTTTTTCTAAAATCGTTACACTAAAAATTGAAGGGTGTCTTATGCAAGGAAGTAAGCCGAGGAGAGAACCGCGCGGTTGCGAAACTGCCCATACTTTGTCTCTGCAAACAGGCTTCCTCCAATCACGAGCCTTATGTAACTGATGTCAGCTGATGCTGAACAAACCAATTGGAACACATCCCGTTGGAGGTGGAGAGCGTGTAGGCAGTGCGCAGATGTGACAGGGACCGGTAATGTCAGAGCATTCTGAGCCCATAAAGATGTCAGAAAATAAAAAAATAAATAAGCGAATGTCATACTCTGCAAAATTCAAACTGAATGTAATCAGTTATGCAAAAGAGCATGGAAATAGAGCTGCAAAGAGAGTTTGGACCTCCTCCCACTGAGTGTATCATGTAAATGTTACCTAATTACTAGATAAAAATGTGTTCTGCTTTATCTTTAAAATATTGATTTCTTAATTTTGGGTTGGAAAAGTGGGGGTCGTCTTATACATGGTGGTGTCTTATTCATGGAAAAATACGGTAATTTTAAGTGGAAAAGATTCTTCTTTGACATGAAACTGTAAGACTATCAGTATATTTGGCTGCCATGAAGAGCTAGGATCAAAAACTATATTCCTGTTCAATATGAGTCCTGCGTAATTGGAACATCAACGTTTCTTGGGTTTCTTTTTAATATCTTTAGCTTTCATATAGCTTAGTGGGGTCACAACCCCTAAAATGAATCCATAACAAAGGAGACTTTCCCTGACAAATCTGTTCAAGGAAGATTGGTAATTATTCCATACTATCAGGGCAATAATCCAGATGAGGTAAACAGTAATTTAAATCCCCTTGATTCTGTTAAGTAGAGATTATTTAGCCAGTTTATAACAAATTTCAGTTGTTAACAAGTCAGAACAGGGTTGTTGTTTTTGAGACTTGACAACCCTTGTTGGCTGCGTCATTACATAAAAATGCAAATGGTGAGACAAAGAAATGCAAATGGTCAGGCAAAGAAATGCAAGACCGATTGCCAGAATGATTGCAGTTGTCCTATTTGAAGATGCTAAAGGGAAGATGTTTGAACATTTAGGTTAATAAATATTCTTGTATCATCATGCTTTCTTTGAAGGACTATGTTCATAATTTCTGGATGAGTTTCTCAAGTTACTATTGGAGTTTCAATGTTTTAACAAAATATAATTATTACATTATGATAGTTGTACTGTGAGGAAATTCTCCAGAACATATTGTCACACAAAAATCAGGTAATCATCTTCATTGTATCATATAGGATTAGAAGTTCACCTGGAAGTCAATGTAAACCCTATGTTGGGTGGGGGAAATGGCTGATTTAGGAGTGATTGGGACCAAACTATTAACATCTCTATTCCACACAATGAGTAGCCATCACAATATCAGCATATGTTAGATGGATAAGTATGTCTTATAAATAAGAAGCATACGATATGGTCAGTTTGTAGAACCCTATCCAATGTATGGGATACTGGGAGTCACCCAAGAGTTCCACTGTGATGTGCCTGGCCCAAGCATCTCCCTTCACAAGGTAATTTAATTTAATTTAATTTATCCTACTTTAGGTGGCCATATAATAAATAAATAAAGGTCCTCCCTTGCAAATTGAAGGGCAAGATACCAGATGGGTGGCATATAAATTTAATAAATAAATCAATAAAAATACTTTTTTTCCTCTTATGTAGTGTGACTGTAATCTGGAATCTCTCAAACTGGGTGGAAATCTTTTGCAGTATACATTCTAAATTCTCTCCATGTTAAATGTGTGGCAAAGAGAAAAAGAGCCATTTAGGGCATATTCTGTATTAACATCTTTGGGCCATTTAGTGCTATGCTGTCTACATGGTTTCCTTTCTCTAGCTTGATACAGTAGTTTAATGCAATTAGGAAACAGGTGGGTATCTCTATACTGTTTCATTTTATTAGTGCAAACATTCAGCAGTACTAAAAAAGCAGTAGTTACATTAACTGCATTGATTCGTTATGTTAAGGTGGAGAACACTTTGATGTCTCTCCATCTGCTCCTCTTCAATATCATCATTTGTGTCTAACATTTCAGTTATTTTGATAACAATGTTCCGGCCATATCATGCAGTTCAGAAAGACCTAGTCTTAACCTATAGCAAAAAGAAAAAAGAAACTCCATATTACAGAAATATAAATTATCATGAGATCACAACAAGAAGCAACTGGAAAACAAAAAAATAACTTTGATTATGCAACAATCTATTTTTTCCTATTAGTGAGAATGCATAATTCATCAACATATTTCAGTCACTTTAACCAGCATACAGTCCACTCAACACAGCAGCTATTGTAGAGAAATTGTTGGATAAAATACACAGTAAAAAAAAACCCTGAGAAATGTCCAAATAATCTAAAGCCTTGTGCCCTTACGGGGAGAGCAGTACCCACAATAATTCTTCGTATGTGTTTATGCATCAATGGAAGGAGGAAGAATTCTTCTTACTGGCACAACTGATACATTAGGAAATGTACGCACTGATAATATTTATAAGAAGTAGCAGTAAAGGCTGTAACAAACTGTCAAAAGAATTTGAAATGACTAGTCATGGATAATGCTGCAAACATCTCCGCAATAAGGAATTTAAAAGAATATGAGAAATTTCCAAAATAAGAACATTCATTTGGGGTGCTCGTTTAATGCAGTTCTTAATGAAAAGCATTTACACTGATTGAACAAAGGATAATGTTGTGAATATTGCAAAATGCTTTTCACAGTAACCATTATTTGGCAAGCAGCTTATCTGAAGGTGAAACTACAGATATCTTATCAAACACATTAGTGGTCTATTTAGATTAGGGCTGTGTAAATCCTTCAAAGGAGGTCCTTTGGAATGCACAGGAGCATGTACAAAGTACCTTTTTTTCAAATTGTTAAAGCAGCTTTTTCCAATATACTTTAGAAACTGTTCCTGGCTGTCGTTGTGTGCATGCATAGCCACACTGCTTTGCTTTTTTCCAAGTTGCTTTGCATAACCTTACTAAAAAAATTCCAGATAGTTGAACTTGCAGAGAAAAAAAGCAAAGTAAATATATCATCCTGCACATTCTGAAGCACCTCTTTTGAATGATCTGCACAGCCCTATAAGATCCTTATATCAAAACCTGGTCTGAAGGCAATTTGTGAATGAAATAGAGTGCCACAGCTCTCAACATGAGGTTAAAGACAAACATTGAACATTCAATAACTATCTTAAAACTTATTTCTGTGTATCTGAGTAAAGCCCTGCTTTATTTCCGATGCTGATGAACTCTAGAAGGAACTAAGTATAATCTTAAAGAAAATAATTAGTCAATGATAGAGTTAAATTTAGACAGAAAAAAAAAAACAAATGGAATAAATAGTGTCACCATTTTCTTGCCAAGATTCTCAAAATTGATACCTCGGGCAATTCTCAACTGCTAAAAGAAAAGAGTTGGCTTTAACATGGGGATTCAACAATCATCCTTCCATAATACCAATTTTTATATACATGATACGTAATTTGCAAAAGAAAAATGGAAATTTTACTTTAATATTTATCACTCAGACTAATCAAATAGCCTTGCATATATATTCATGTCATACACTGCAATTAATTGGTCCACATTTAAGTCAATTTACTAACTTTAGAAAAAATGGAAAATTAAGCATGCATAGTAAAAGTAGTTCAAATTTCTAAATAATTCTCTAGACAAGATTTCCAGTGATTAAAGTCTTATTCAAATGCAGGCATAAATTCTTCAGATTATAGTACATACGACAGATAAGTGGTATTTTCCCATCCTTAGAATGTTAAAACTTTTTGTAACAATATAGCATTTCCTTTGTCCACTTGTTAGTTTCCAAATTATTTGTATGTTATTCAAAAATACGCACAGATCAGTTAGAAACCTGTCTTGTCATTTCAGCACTACATCTATAATTAGCTGAATCCTCAGTTTCTTTCTGAAAAAATGCAGGTGTCCAATACATATAAAATACTTTTGTTGCATTAACCATTGCTTCAAATCTAAACAAATGTGATTTTTAATACCACAGTTGTCTTTGATTAGCATCACTTTCCTCAATAAATAAATGAACAAGTATAATGTTTTTGACTCATTTAATTGGGTTCTCTTCATCTAGTCTTAGGATTTGTGTGGAAGACTGATCATATTTTAGGTCATATTTATGCAGAAATATTGAAAATTCAAAAGGGTTCACAAACTTTTAAACACCACTGTATGCTTATCTTCAATCTCTATATCCTTATATAAGAACTTTTTTGACCAGTTTCTGGAACTCTTTATTCTTAACAGCAGGAGAACAGTGGCTCATAGTAACTTGCTAACCTGAACAAAACAATAGTTGGACCCTCTCCCATTGTTGGCATGTCCTTAGGGGAGTTTTTCCCACCATAATAGTATTGGGTAGGACTTAGTGGTCATTGTGCATATCAACTCAGATGTTGTGAGGAAATGTAATGCTTTGATCTTCAAAGTAACATTTAAATTGCTGGATAGGATGTTGAAAATCAAAGCCACTAAGATCCCTTTCTTGAAAATGCAAACCTATTCCTCCTAAAGGGCTAATAAAACAAAGTTAATTAGTTTTATTAGATGGAAAATGTGATGGTGTCAGGATGATTTGTTTAGATTTCTTACACATTGGGATACTTTTTGGACAATCTGGATTTTTAGAACTTCAAAAAGAATAGTAGAACAACTTTTAAACTGACCTCTGGATAAGGGCAAGCAAACAGTGTCTGAGCATCATTCCATTTGGGAAGAATCTTTCTTAGAGGATGAAGATGAAAATGACTGATTGTTCAAATGGGGATTTTGTTGAAGGATATAGGATAACAAAGGATAGCAAATCAAAAGGACCACAGAGAAGCAACTATAAAGCAGCATGCAAGATACAGATGCAAGAGGAAACATAATATGTGTTTACTTGTAAATACTACAAACCTTTGAGCCAAAGTGGTGAGAGTTATGCATAACAGAAATTTGGTGCAATGGTCAGAATCAATGGGATAAAATTATATTTGCTTATAAACTCTGTAAGTACATATACACTCTCTATAGTTAAATTTATAAAAACTCTGTAAGAAAAGGAAGAATACTCCATGGATACCCTGGAACATCAGTTCAACAAACAAGCATTCCCAAGTAGTGCAGAGTTTACAGACTTCTTCCCAGGAATTTTATGGAGTCAATACCAGGCCGCAACGGAAAATGAATACTGAAGATATATTATTGTCCCTTGATCAAGGGTTTAGAAAGCCAGCGGGGTATCTTTGGGCCAGTCACTCTCTCTCAGCTCAACCCACCTCAAGAGTTGTTGTTGTGGGGAAAACAGGAGGCAGGAGTATTAGGTATGTTCACCTAATTGAGTTGACAATATACATATACACATACGAATGCACAAGTCTAATAATAATAATAATAATAATAATAATAATAACAACAACAACAACAACAACAACCCCCAATGAGGCACTACCTTGTGGTTATGGGGCTTATATCCTCTGAGGAGGATGAGAGCTACACCAAAGGTTCTACCATACTGGACAGGTCTCATCAGAGGAGCCAGACAAAGAGTGTCTCTCCCATAAACAATATGGTGAGACGTAATTTACAGAAGTCTATACTGGATCAGTCGTTGCCCGGGTCAACAAGGACCATACTAGATGTTCTAGTTCCTGGACATCTGGTGACAAGTGGGCTATAGGATTCAGGACTGTTGGCTGAGCAACCACTGCCAGCAGCTGCAGGACTACTGGAAGAAAAGTTGCTTACCCGTCGCAAATATACAAAGACTGACAACAAAGAAATAATGATCTGCTATTACAAATCAAGTCCAACAAGAAGAGGATATCTGAAAAGAATGCACCAGTTCTGGAAAGAAAAACATCCAGAATCAGAAATAACAGAACAGAGGCTAGCAGAACAACATCAGTTTATAATACGAAATAAAGTATTCACAGAACTGGAAGAACTGCAAAGGTCTACCCAGGGCAAAGAAACCAAAGTCTTGCCAGAAGTAGCTCAAACTGCAGAGGCAAACCAGGGGGAGTTGACAGTAGAGGAAGCCAGCATAGCTATTGAGTCATTTTCATTCCCAAACCAGGCACCCTCTCCTCTGCCTTCTCCTCAGAAAGAACAAAGCCTTCTAACTAAAAAACAAGAGGAATGGAAACAAAGAATAACTGAGCATCTAGAACAGCACAAAAACAAAAGAATAAGATTGCCTGCGTTGAAGCTTGTTAGAAAGAAGCAGCTAGCACAAGTATTAAAAGTTGCCAATACTGTAATATCAAGTATAAGCACCAGCTCACTGCAAGAAACAAAACCAACTAATGTACAGCATGGCTATATTTATAACTGAAGGCCATGGATGCAAAATCAACAAACAAGAAAAAAAGCCAAACAGTGCACCACCAAAATGGAAGATCAGGTTGGAAAATAAGATCAGCATGCTAAGATCAGATGCAAGCAAGCTAGAACAGATTAAAGAAAAGAAGCCAAAGAACAAGAAGACCAAATAATACTTGATTAAGAAATATAACCTAGAACCAAGGAAGAAGCACTGGAAATGGAGGGATTTGAAGACCTGGCTCTGCCATCTGGCCTGGGGCGGGGAGGGAGGATACCAGAAATGGGGTTGGCTGGCACCTTAGCGGCCTGGTGTGGCCTCTATCGGCCTCTTGGATCTTTTAGCCTTTTTATTTATTTTTATTTTTGTCCTAAAACATCTGGAGTACCACTTGAAGACCATCAATCAATTGCAAAAGGCAGCTTTACTTGGAACAGCTTACATCCTGAGACAATACCTTTAACACCATCAAACAACATCTGCCTATCCCAGGTCCTTGGAAGGACTCAATAGGAGGATAAAAATGCCAAATCCAGACTAGAGGGAGGGAGGAAGATTTCTGCCAGCTTCCCACTAGCAAGTCAATGGGGAAGCCGGCAGCAAGTCTTAAGTAGCTCACACTCCCACTGCTTTTTTGTCCTTCTTCTGTTTCTCTGTTTAGGTAAGGTAATAACTCTGAAACAATGACCCAACAGGTCCCAGGTTGTCAAGTATCCCTTATTCTTTGGGTGAGCAGTTGTTTGGCTTGGTCATACCCTAAAGAAATTAGGAATGGTACAGAAACCCATATAATGCCAACCTTTGCTCTATGGCCTGTTTCCAGGGAGAAGGAAAATTGTCAATTAAAACTAGAGGGGTCCGGCTAACTGGAAAGAATTGGATCTTTAGCCAGTAGTTTATCATCATCCTCCAGGCCTCTACCTGTATTGCAGGCATTCCTGTCTCAAGCCTTAACCAGGTGTTTGCTGTATCATTGGATGTAGCAAGGATTTGTTTGCACATACAGCAATTTTGTTTGCACTGATTCCAGCACAGCCTTCTTCGCATAAATTCCTACTTGTGCACCATAAAGGATTTGGGCCAGTGGTTTAGCCTCAAAAAGTGTTAATGCTGTAGGGATTAATTGGCCTCCACTTGTGTAAAAGAAGCCCTTAATAGCACTTGTAAATCTAAGAGCTAGCTGCGCTACATGATTCTGGTGTGCATCCCAGGTGACTTTAGAGTGGAAAACCACACCAAGGTATTTAAATGCAGTAACCTGCTCTAATTTGTGCCCTTCTACTGTCCAGAATTATTGGGCGGCTCTCTTAGCAAAGACCAGAAATTTAGATTCTTCAAAATTAAGAACCAGGTGATTTTGTCTGCAGTATCAAAATATTACTATCATTGCTCTTTTCAGCCCTATAGGGGTTTGTGATATTATGGTGGCATCATCAGCATAGAGGAGTATAGGGATTTTGCATCCTACTAGTTTAGGAGCGTGGAAATCTGGGTTATGAAGAAGGTCCACCATTGAATTGATGTAGAAGTTGAAAAGAAAGGGCACAAGAATACATCCCTGTTGCACACTTTTCTGAATACTTACTGTGCCAGAGAGGGACCCCTGGGGATTACACCTCACTCTTAAGGTACTGTTGGAGTATAATTTCTGTATCAGAAAAAGGAAGCGCCTGTCAAGTGTTGTGTTTTTTAGTTTTTCCTAAAAGGCATTTCTGGAAATTGAGTCAAAGCGATTTTTAAAATCTAGAAAGGTCACAAAGAGGGAAGATTTCTTTTTATGGGTGTATTTTTGTGCAAGATGGTGGAGCACCAAATATGGTCTATTGTTGATCTCCCTTCTTTAAATCCTGCTTGCTCATCTTGGATTATACCCTCTGTCTCTATCCAGTCTTGGAGCTTGTGATTTAAAAGTTTAGCATATAATTTGCTAACAACATTCAAAACAATGATAGGCCTGTAATTGCATGGATTGTTCTTATTGCCCTTTTGATAAATTGGCACCATTATTGCCAGCCCCCAATCTCTTGGAATATAACCAGTCTGATCTATGAATGTAAACAGAGATGCTAGCAGAGGCACCCACCTGTTGGGATTCTTTTTGATTACTTCAGGCAAAACACAATCAACACCTGAAGCCTTGTTCACCTTAAGGGATTCAATCAATTGGGTTACCTCTTGCACAGAGACAGGAGGCCAATTTTGCACCTGGTTCAGGTTGATCTCACTCTCGTTTATGTTACTAGCAGGGTCCACATACAACCCTCTAAAATATTCCTCCCAGGCTTGAACTGGCACTTGATTGACTGGGGGGAGGGGGGGCTAGCGGTTTTTCCAGCCTTCGGGTAGTTTGTCAGAAGAGGGAACAGTCCCTCTTCTTGACTGACTGAAGCAGGTTGTGAAATCCAAAAGGGATTGAAGAAATCCTTTTAGAACTATTTGCAAACTGGATGAATGAGCTTTACAATGGTAAGTGCAGTATAACAGAAGTATATAAAAAATCCAAACTTCACAAACATAATAATGAGGCCTGAGCTGTCAATCACTAAGAAAGTTATCATAGCGTTATAAGAGATAGCTAATGGAAAATGTCAACTCAATGTACCTCACTGGTAAAAAGATGCAGTTGGAAAAAGTACTGAAAATAAAAGGGATATGCCATGCCATTACAGCAATGCTTTTAAATAAAACAGTAGCATGGCCATACTCTGAATAATACTATACAATTGAAATTATTGGCAGGCTGCTCTTTACAACATTCCTAGAGTATTTGTGGCTTTTTAGATTTCAAAAAAAGATGGAAGAAGGTTGAGAGAGCTATCTAAAATCATACGTCATGCAGAAAATGTAATACACAATATAAAAACTCAGTGTCATCCACAGCAAGTAAACTAGATACAGGATATATGAAAGGAAATGCTTTTTATATAATATATTGTGAAACTATCAGGGATTATAATAACAATTTAGATAATGTTAAAACAAATTAAACTTATTAACTTATGGTAGTGCTTAAAAGTTTGTGAACCCGTTTGAATTTTCAGTATTTCTGCATAAATATGACCTAAAACATCATCTGTTTTCCACACAAATCCTAAAACTAGAGTACCCAATTAAACAAATGAGTAAAAAACATTATCCTTGTTCATTTATTTTTTGAAGAAAATGATCCACAGCAAATAGGATACGGTTCTTATGCTGGAATGCAGTGTTTGCCTTTCACCAAACGTAATGCTTTTAATTCAAGCTTATTCTGGTGTCATCCATCCACAGAATATTCTTCCAGTAGCCTTCTGGCTTATCCGCATGGTCTGTCAAAAACTGGAGATGGGCAGCAATGTTCTTTTTGGAGAGTAGTGGCTTTCTCCTTGCAACCCTGCCATGCACACCATTGCTGTTCAATGTTCTCGTGATGGGAGTCTCATGAACATTGACATTTGCCAATGTAAGAGCGGCCTTTACAGGTAGACCTTGCTAAACAACTGCCTTGTTTAGCGATCATTCAAAGTTACAGTGCCACTGAAAAAGTAACTTTATGACCAGTCCTTGCATTTACAACTGTCACAGAGTCTTTGCAGTCATGTAACAGCCATCTGTGTGCTTCATAGCTGGCTTCTGAGAAGCAGAGTCAATGGAGAAACTGACAGTAAAATCACAAGTGAATCACAAAATCACATTTTGAATCAACATACACTGATACCTGTGTACAACTGCCTGAATCACAGCACAGGAACTTACAGGTGAAACTCGAAAAATTAGAATATCGTGCAAATGTTCATTTATGTCAGTATGGCAACTCAAAAGGTGAAACCAATATATGAGATAGACGCATTACATGCAAAGCGAGGTATGTCAAGCCTTACTTTGGTATAATTGTGATGATTATGGCGTATGGCTTATGAAAACCCCAAATTCACAATCTCAGAAAATTAGAATATTACATGACATCAATAACACAAGGATTGGAAATAGAACAATATCGGACCTCTACAAAGTATAAGCATGCATATGTACTCAGTACTTGGTTTGGGCCCCTTTTACAGCAATGACTGCCGCAATGTGGCGTGGCATGGATGCTATCAGCCTGTGGCACTGCTGAGGTGTTACGGAAGACCAGGATGCTTCAATAGCAGCCTTCAGCTCCGCTGCATTGTTCGGTCTCATGTCCCTCATCTTTCTCTTGGCAATGCCCCATAGATTCTCTATGGGGTTCAGGTCAGGCGAGTTTGCTGGCCAATCAAGCACAGTAATCCCATGGTCATTGAACCAGGTTTTGGTACTTTTGGCAGTGTGGGCAGGTGCCAAGTCCTGCTGGAAAATGAAGTCAGCATCCCCATAAAGCTCGTCTACGGAAGGAAGCATGAAGTGCTCCAAAATCTCCTGGTAGACAGCTGCGTTGACCCTGGACTTAATGAAGCACAGAGGACCAACACCAGCAGATGACATGGCTCCCCAAATCAACACAGACTGTGGAAACTTCACACTGGACGTCAAGCATCATGCATTGTGTGCCTCTCCATTCTTCCTCCAGACTCTGGGTCCTTGGTTCCCAAATGAGATGCAAAAGTTGCTCTCATCAGAAAAGAGGACTTTGGACCACTGGGCAACAGACCAGTTTTTTTTTTCTGTAGCCCAAGTAAGACGCTTCTGACATTGTTTGTTGTTCAGGAGCGGCTTGACAAGAGGAATACGACATTTGAAGCCCATGTCCAGGATCCGTCTGTGTGTGGTGGCTCTTGATGCACTAACTCCAGCCTCAGTCCACTCCTTGTGAAAGTCCCCAACACTTTGGAATGGCCTTTTCCTGACAATCCTCTCCAGGCTGTGGTCATCCCTGCTGCTTGTGCACCTTTTTCTACCACACTTTTCCCTTCCACATAACCTTCTATTGATGTGCTTTGATACAGCACTTTGGGAACATCCAACTTCTTTTGCAATTACCTTTTGGGGCTTTCCCTCCTTATGGAGGGTGTCAACGATGGTTTTCTGCACAACTGTCAGGTCAGCAGTCTTTCCCATGCTTGTGATTCCTACTGAACCAACCTGAGAGACCATTTAAAGGCTCAGGAACCCTTTGCAGGTGTTATGGATTCATTAGCTGATTAGAGTGGGACACTTTGAGCCTAGAATATTGAACCTTTTCACACTATTCTAATTTTCTGAGATTGTGAATTTGGGGTTTTCATAAGCTGTACGCCATAATCATCACAATTATACCAACGTAAGGCTTGACATACCTCGCTTTGCACGTAATGCGTCTATCTCATATATTGGTTTCACCTTTTGAGTTGCCATACTGACATAAATGAACATTTGCACGATATTCTAATTTTTCGAGTTTCACCTGTACTTGCAAGCAAGTAACAAATTTATTGTCATGCAAAAGCTATTTTTATTCCCATTATGTTTACATTTTTGATAGACATAAGTTAAAAACATTTATATTTTCCATTTGCCTCGTAAGTCATTATATCACACTGTGCTACTAATGAATTTGCAAAGGCAAACAGCATAATCTTCTGACATCCAGATACAATGAATCAGGCATGAACTCCTTTGTTCCTGTAAATTTAAGGCTATTTTTAAGAGCCAATGATAACAGTAAATTTTAACAAGTAGATAGGAAATAGGTCACAAAAATGGATTACATCAAAGTCAAGACAGGATGCTAGAGAAATTCAAGAGACTATGAAAGAGTACTAGCAAGGTCTCCTTATGGAAAGCAAGGCTGCATGTGGGGCACAAATAAAGTTTTTTTTTCCTTAAAAGATAAGTAAAATAAAAACATCCTTCTTCAATCTATCAAAGATGTACCAGGAGAAGTCAAGCAATAGCAATCTCCGAAGTAAAAATCAGGTGCAGGGAAAGTGCAGAAAGAGTACAATGGACAAGTATGAACCAAAATGGCTGTCTTGTGCTTATACTCCAGGCAGGAAATAATTTATTCCAAGCAATGAGTTCAGTGTATGAATCTGTTCTTTCTATCTTTATTAGGTTCAGAGAATCTTCAATGTATTTGCTTTGGCAAAATCTTCTTTGGCAGGAAAGTTATTCAGGTCACTTAAATCTGCAGTTCTTTCCTACCATTCTGTGAAAAAATATTCACCCTCTTTCAGATTCTTTGAATGTTTGCGTATCTTTGCCACTGAATGCTAACGAAGTTCATTGTGGGTTCTACTTATATATAAAGGGAGTTCATGTGAATAAATAACTTCACAGTTTTGGAGCTTGTTTCATTTATTTCATAAACAACACTAATGAGATTCCAATATGAAAAAGAAATGCTCCCTTAGATTCAGTCACTAGTTGCACTGAATACCCAAACCAAACCTCTTCCTATAATTGGTTATCAGTCTCTCACATTGCTATATAGGAATTTTAGTTCATTCCTCCATGGATAAGTAATTCAACTCAATTTTCTAGCATGAATTGCTTGTGTCAAGTTCTGTCACAGTTACATTTACATGGGGTTTAGGTCTGGACTTTGACTTTGTCATTCCACAACAGTAGATTTATTCTCCTTTAGCCATTCTCTAGTAAACTTGTTTATATGTTTGAGGTCACTGTCTTGCTGTATGACCCACCTGCGTTCCAGCTTCAGCTGATGGACAGATGGCTTGATATTATCCTATAGAATTCTTTGATACAAAGCAGAATTCATTCTTTCTTCAACGATGGCAAGTCATGCAGGCAGCAAAGCATTCCTGAACGATGACACTACCATTTCCATGCTTGACAACTGGTATGAAGTTCTTATTGTGGAATGCAGCATTTGATTCTTCCCAACATAACTAGGGCCCCAAACTTTCGTCTTTGTTTCATCTGTCAGTAGAACATTCCTCCAGGTATTTCTTTAACAAATGCGGGACAAGCATCAATGTTCTTCTTGGTGAACAATGGCTTCTGATTTGCTACTTTTCAGGTGGTAGAATCATGAACACTGAGTTTAGCCAGAATGAAACAGGCATACAGAACTCTTGATGTTGTTCTGGGTTCAAACTTCTAAGAAGATTTTATGCTGTGCCCTTGGAGCAATTTTAAAAGGGCAGGTGCCCTCTGGAATATTTCCTTATTGTCCCAAATCTATTCTACTATATCTAATTGTGGACTGGTAGAGGCCCAGGCTTGAAAAATAGTTTTGTAACTATTTTCAGACTGATAGATATCAATTACTTTTATGGAGCTCTTCAGAAATTTATTTTGAGTGGGCATGAAATGCTTCTAGAATCTGAGTGGTGAAAACTTCACTGTGAGGAAGAATGCCAAAGTTTGTGAGATTTAAATAGGATAAGGCTAGCTCAAATAGGCTGATTTTTTAGTGAAATACATAACTACCCCTAATTATGCCTTTAATTGAATTGACTGAACTGATTATTCTTTCACACAGTCACAAGGCATGTTAGAGGATTTTCTGTATAAAATAAACAAAATAAATACAAAATCTGGGTATTCTTTGTTCACCTAGGCTCATCAGTAGGACCCACATCAAGTTCTAACAGCATTGAGATGCAAAGATATAGAATTCCAGAAAACTCAAAGAGTGTAGATGCTATGAGCTGCAGATTTAAATGACCTGGACAGCTTTCAAGTCAAATAAGACTTCTATTAAACCAAATGCACTGGAAATTCTCTAAAACCTAATAAGGGCAGACAGAATAGATCACATAGGGTCAAACCCTTATCACCTCCTTACAACCAAAAAGCAAGATTTCTTGAAGAGTTTTCCTTAACCAGATTTACTGAAAGGGAAAGAGGATTAGTTTACAGCAATCATGGCAGCCGAATACATTTATTTTAGCACCCAGTTTATTTCTAAGTTCATTAGAATATTCATTCCTTCTCTGCTGTTGCCCTCGCCCTTTGGAATATTCTCCCCCCAGAAGTGTGGTGGGCCCCTACCCTTCAGGCATTCCGGAAAGGATTAAAGACCTGGCTCTGCCAGCTTGCATGGGACGGTAAGAGCTCTAATCATCCTTGGGGGTGGTTGGTGCCCTGATGACACTCCCTGAGTGAAAACTTCACTGTGAGGAAGAATGCCAAATTTTGTGAGATTTAAATAGGATAAGGCTAGCTCAAATAGGCTCTGATTATTTGCCAATTCTCCATCATTCTTGGAATTTATTTATTATTAAGACTGTTTTTATATTGTATTTTAATTTATTTTATTTCTTCTGTAAACTGCCCAGAGTCGCTTTCAACAAGGTGGGCGGTGACAAATTTGATAGATAGATAGATAGATAGATAGATAGATAGATAGATAGATAGATAGATAACTAGGGTATAACTTTCTTGATCCTCTTGCTAAGCACCTGCGAATGCACTGGGAAAGTTACTATCCATTTTCCTAATAAAGAATGTGCAGATATCCTCTGTTCTAATAGTTTGCAAACTGCCATCTCTTTCCCAGATTCTGAGAAGCCCATTACAAGTAGCAGGTCAGAAGATTTGTGCTTAAAACTGTGGAATAAGCATTCCCCAAACTTACTGGGTAATTCATCCCTGTTAGACACTGAAGTCTATCTATGATCTTTTGATAGATTGTTTAGCATCCTGGATCTAACAAGATTAATTCCCTCTGATTAAGCAAACCAGTCACCAAAAAGGAATCTAGAAAAGTACAACATAATACCATAAGGAACTATGAGTAAAAAATTGAGGCATCTTTCCTGTGAGAATTCAGGGTCAGAAAACTTGTACTCTGTCAACTATAGTGCCCTTATTACTTCAGCTGGTATTAAATGCAAACAGATTGGTCTCAAAATTCTATGCTGAGCAATTAAGTTTTCTTCTCCTTTCTCCTAAATGTGAGTCATTCTGCATTTTATA
The DNA here is from genome assembly GCA_030867105.1 of Liasis olivaceus. Lineage (NCBI taxonomy): Eukaryota > Metazoa > Chordata > Lepidosauria > Squamata > Pythonidae > Liasis > Liasis olivaceus. The sequence goes on from CM061351.1 coordinate 68,895,172, forward strand.
GAGCAAGAGAAGAAAGCTACAATTTGGATATATACAGTAGATGACTTCTCTGGGAGACTAGCAGATCTGCCTGCAATTATTAGCTAAGGCAGGATGTCTAAAAGGGATAACAAACCTTCTGATGTAAATAACTACCATCAGGAAGTATCTCCTCAAAACTTAAAAACATCTGCTTCTAGTGATGAAGAAATGAAATTGAATGCAGGATTAGAAAAGCTTTCAATTTTTTGTATACATTTGCTCAATTATTGGTCATTTAATAAAACAATTGCAGCATGCTTTGTTACTATGAGCATGTGCAGGTTCTGACAATTTTATCAGAATAACAAAACAAACATTGCGACATCAGTTCTGTCCCTGATGTATGTCAATATTGCAAAGCACATACAAAAGGAGTAGGGTTTACACTGCAACATCATGATATTGTTTCATAATTTTCTCCCCTTTCTCCCCATGCATATATGTGCTATGTATGAGATTTCTCTCCAAACAGATTTTATCCTTGTTCTGGACTAATAATAAGGAATGAAGAGTGAGTCCACTTCATTTGAAAATTATAAATTAATCCATGTGGAAAACAATACTGTAGGTAGTTATGAAGCAGTAAAGACATCTGATTACCCTGCATACAGGGTTGCGATGGAACTGAGGGAATTTTTTCTGGGAGTGCTGCACGTCCACACCCTTCTTTTTCTGGGCCAAGAGCCAAATGAGTACAATTGGACAAATCAGAAGCCTTGAGAGCACTGTGTGAGGAATGCCATCCTTTTCCCAAGCTTTTATCTGGGGAGTAGAATAGGATCAATTTTGTGTAACAGGCAATAAAGAAAATAAGAAATGGATCTGAGGGAAGCTTCTTCCAACGAAAATATTTTCTGTACCTTCTCCCAAAGAATAATCCAGTTTTGTGATCAATAACAGGGTACTAGTAGGAATTAAATAGTTTTGCATTTGGGCCGATGGTACGATTCAAGATTTCATAGTGTTTGTTGTGTGACCATCATTTGTTAAAAAGGGTTGAAGTTATGTATCTCCCATCATTATATTTCTATGCACTGATACAAGAGTAAGGTGGATAGCAGTAGGAATGGACAAGTAGCACCAGAAAAAGAATGGGGTGCATAAATTTCAGCATGATTAATGAAAATGCAGAATTATGCCTTGCAAACATAAAGTTTCCTCTCTGGTGGATGAGGATGTGGCTAGTCCTTCCTCCATAGAAGAACTGGTCCTGTGGTGTGATCTAGAGTCAGCTGGCACCTAAACCTAAATAAATAAATAAAGCAAGCAAGCAAGCTGCAGCTGGCATTGTTGATACCCAGCTGGAAAAGTCTTCTAACAATTCTGTTAGACATCTAAAGAAGAGCTTGTTCTCCATCTGATGGTCAAATCGCAATCTATTTGCAATATTAGAGAGTCAAATCATGGTAAATTATGTTCAGAGATTGGTTCTATTCGTGGGGAGAGGGTAAGTATGCATAAAGATATCTGCGCTGGACAAGAATATTACCACAGTTGATAGTAAAATGAAATTTCTCTGTGATGAAGTAAAAATAAAGACAACACAGTTTGCTAAGTTTCATCAAGTACTAGAGGGTCTGAAGATGATTACTGCATGTTCACGTGAGTTAAGGTTGAAGACAGTTAATCTAAAATTGCTTTCATTATTCTGACAAAAGCAGTAAGATTTTTTGGATGCTGCTGCCCAAAATGCATAATGCATTCAGTATTTAAATTAATAGGGTTTTTATAATGAGCCAAAGAAAAAGAAGTCTTTTTAGTATGTATGTGCATGTATGTTTTAACTCTTTAAAGATATGACTCCAAGCTTAATCCAGTGGGAGTCAGTTCCAAAGAACTAGAGCCAGGTTTGAAAACGTTCTCATTTATAATATGGTTATCCTAAAATGCAGGAGAATCAACTGACATTGGACTGGTAACTGGATCAACCACACAGATACTTGAGCCCCAGTAAGACTTTCAAATAATTGGACATGCCCATACATAGCCCATGATGTGTCAACACCTGCAATATATACTAGTATCTTTCACAAATACCCCAATGTAATAATTTGGAGTAAAAACAGCAGCATATTGGATATGAATCAAATGGTGAAGCAAGGTCTTGGGTAACCCATCCAACAAGCTGCTATAATCATCCAGGGGTGATACAACAGGGGCATGAGTCATCTCCATACTAAGGAACCAAAGAATCCTATGAATATTTATTCTAACTACTGTTTTAATGAAAGGCTTTAAGACAATCTATCATCATTTTGGATTCCCAAGTTCTTTACAGCCAAGGAGACCCACAACTGGCAGACTTGAAAACCAAAGGGAGAAACAGAAAGGAAAGGAATGAGATGGTAAGGATGGAATATAATCTATGTAATATCTACATTCAGTTTATGATGGTGGGACAACATCCAATCAGAAATCCTTACTAGACAATTGGAAAAAAGTATGAACACCATATCATCCAGAGTGATGCTAAAGCTACCAATCTACAGGACAATATCAAGGCAATAGGTGCTAACTAATTAGAAAAATCTGAAACTCAAACATACCTTGAAATCAAGATATACCCAACTAATCAGTATAAAAAGGAAAAGAAGAAAAAACACTCTAAGAAACACAATCAGTTAGCACCACATCATAATTACCTATTAATAGTATCAATTAGAAAGACAAAAATCTCACGGAGGAACTCAACAAAAAGCTTCAGAGGGCTGTTAGAAGAGACAAGAAGTATTACAACAATATCTGTAAAGACACTGAAGACGGAAACAGATATGGAGAAACAAGAAATGTCTTTCAAAAGATATCTGAACTTGAATTAGTATGCTAAAGGACATCAATGGCCAGATAGCAATCAATTCAAAGAAGATAAAAGAAAGATGATACTGAAATACTATTCAGTAAAAATGTCAACATCCAAGATACCTTAGAAGATATTCCCTATTTACAAGAACCTCTAGTACTAGAAGATGAAGTTAGATCAGCATTCTGGCCATTACAAAATTGGAAGGCTACAAGAACTAATGAAATACTAACTGAAATACAGGTGGTCCTTGCTTAACAACCACTCATTCAGCAACTGTTTGGACTTACAACAGTACTGAATGAGTGGTAGTTATGACTGGTCCTCGTACTTATGGCATTCGTAGCATCCCTGCAGTCACGTGGTTGCGATCCAGGTGCTTGGTGCCCGGCTCACAATTATGATGTCATAGCATCCCATAGTCACATGATTGCCATTTGCAACCTTCTTTGCCACCTTCCTATAAGCAAAATCAACGGGGAAGCCAACAGGAGGTTGCAAATGGTGACCACATGTCATCCTCCCTTAACGACCCACAGTGATTCACTCAACAATGGCAACCGGAAGTGCTGGAATTTCCATCGCTAAATAGTGCACTCACATGATGTTGTGCTTTACGATGTCGCTTAGTGACAGAAATTCCAGTCCCAATTACCACCATTAAGTGAGGACTACCTGTATGGCAAGCCACAGAAGAATCATAAAGGTTCTAACCAAGCCATGCCAGCAAATCTGGAGAGCCAAGAGACTGGAAGAGGTCAGTCTACGTGCCAATATCAAAAAAGGAGATTTAACAGAGTATGCAAACTATCATACAACATCCTTAAATTCAGACACTAGCAAAATAATGCTTAGGATCATCCCACAGATTAGAGCCCTACATGGAAAAAGAGAGGCCAAATGTTCAAGGTGTCTTTAGAAAAGGCCAAGGAACTCAAGACATATTTTCTGATGCACACTGGATAATTCAGAAAGCCAAAGAATACCAGAAAGAAGTCACTATGCACTTCATTGATTATAGAAAGGCCTTCAATTGTGTTGATCACATCAAGCTGTGGAATGGTGGATTATGATGAAGGGAATGCAGCATGATTCTGCTGGATATCTTAGCAGCCTTGGACCACTGACCATGGTATCCTCCTAGACTGATGTACTGCAGTGGGTGGCACTGTTCTCCTGCTTGAGCAGCCAGTTCCAAATGTGGCGACAGGTGGAAAGAGGTCAATTCCTCAGCTATTCTATTATGGGCCCTATGAAAAAGTGAAGCTGGGGTTGCTGTCTGCGCTTGAGAAAAGCAGCTGCAGCCAAGCAGAAACACTTCCCACCCCCACTTCCCCAAGGTTAGGTTCAGCAAAACCTTCTACCCAAAGGGCCATAAAAGTTTATAGCCCCAGAAACTTGAGAGGAGATGGGCTCATTCATTCATTCATTCATTCATTCCCCCCCCCCCCCCAAACACACACACAGTTTCATGAAACAGCACACTCATAAGCATCCACACCAGTGTCCCAACTATCTGGCTGAGCCACACCCTGGCGTTTTCAGGAATGTGCCAATGTCCATAGGCAGCCTCACCCTACCCAGGCCCTTAGCCTATAAACGGGACAGCTACCACAGAGTGGATGGGTATGAAAGGTGCTAAGAAGACAGCAAGCAGACAAGGAAGTGGGAGGCAATGTCTGGGCATTTACAACCATTACAGGCAAGCAAGAGGGATATCTGTCAACTGCCAGGACCACAAGCTACAGACTAAGCATAAAAGACTTATTTAAATTTGGCTGTATCAATTTGCAAAGACTAGGAGGGTGGAGTTAACCCAGTTAACCCAGAGCAACAGCCTACTGTTGAGGAATGTGTGTGCTACAATAAAGCATTGTGTACAGTTATCTTCTACACTGTAGTATGTCCAGTCCTTGGAAAACTAAGAATCCTCACAGGGCCACAGAGCCATCCTCACCCTCCTACTGTTTTAGCATCTGCTGGAAGCCGCAGGGGTAGGCTATATGCTGGCATTGGCTGAGCATGCTGATGATACCCATTTATATATCTTCACCTAGAGCCAAGCAAGAGATAAAGTGGAAGTTCTGACTTGCAACGTGGAGGCTGTTAAGACTCTGAATGTGGTAGACTAAATTCTGTCAAGACTAAGTGACTGCGAATTTGGAAGATGTCTGAGTCCAAAGATAATTAATTTTTTGCTCTGGATGGGGTAGTACTTCCCAAATGGAGCTGGCGCACAACTTGGAAGTCTTTCTGAACTCATGCCTCCTGCTTCAACAGCAGGTAGAGGCCATAGCCACAATGACCTTTGACAGTTACATTTTGTGTTCTAGTTACAGGTTTCCTGAATCCTTGAATACCATCTGAAAGCCTCAGCTGGTGCAATATTCAGTGGCCTGAATAGTTATGGATGTACCAAAATTTGCTCATGGAGTTCCACTACTGAGACTTGCACTGGCTGCCAATTCACCTCCAGGTGCAATTCAACATGCTGGTTGTCACCTTTAATTCCCTACATCACTCAGGGTGTGGGTATTTCCACAAGCACCTTCTTTTGAATTAAATTGGCCATTCTAGCAAAATGTAGGAGGGACGGCTTGCTGACAATCCCAGCATCATGGAAATGCTACCTTCAAGGACCCTAGGTTCAAGCCTTCTCTATTATGGTCCCCAACCTTTCGAACAGCTTACCCTCAGATATCCAGACTACCACCTTCTCCTTACTATATTTTTGGAGAGCCATAAAAAGATGGTACTCCAGGAGAGCATTTGGGATGCGTAAGGTGGTACTATGCAAACAGTGGTGCATCACCTGGTTGTATTAATTGATATAAGCCATTTAAAGTCTCTGGAAATAGAGTTGCATACACAGTTGTAATAAATAAATAATTTTAAAAAACACTTCCAAATGTTTCTCTATGAAAGGTCTTAAATAATGTTGTTTTGTAAGTTTTTTCCTTCAGACATTGTAAGAAGTGTTTTCTTTTTCAGATCACTGGACAATGCCATCATTTAATGGTATCATAAATTAGTAAAAGGGACAAGATTTTTGAAGAGTGAGCTAAGGGTAAGAGTAAACACAATGGCTATGCAAAGCATTGAAAGGAGCACTTCACAACATGAACTGGAGCATTCCTCTATGAGAGAAGCACTGTTCTGAATAGCCATAAACATTTCCTTACAAAAAAGAAGTATCCCATCCAGCTTTAAAGAGGCAAGGCAATAATGAGTGTCTTTCAGTCTTCCTTGAATCTCATCATACTGGATAGTTCCCAGAGAATTTTACTATTCAGTTTTTCAGAAGGGTTTCAAACGGATGCTCCAGGTCTCCTGGACACCCCAGATCATCAAAATAAATTTAAATTTGCCCTTAAATCCAATTTTGGCATGGAAATAGCTTTGCTCAAAAGACAGCAGCTCTATCAACATAGATTACAATTGTTTTAAGTAGCATTAGAAATTCCCAATGATAATGTTTCTCTTAAATATGTCAGTGTCAGCCCTTTGAGTTAGGCAAGATCAAGAAACAGACACAGCAAGGATTCCAAGAATGTTCTAGGAAGCTTGTCAGAGTTTCTCTTTGCCCCATTTGATAAAGGCAGGGGTATTTTGAGTTTCCTTTTCATGCCTTCCTCTTTCTCATGACTATTCTTTTCTGAAAGACCTCTTCTTAACAGTTTGCTCATTCTTTCCCTATTCCTAAGGCCAGCTCTACAGTGAGGAATTAGAGAGATTTATGCGGCAAGATATCTTTTTTATCTTGTTTAAAAAATATACCTGTAGTTTATTCTTTTTATTGCATGAACAGTTTTGCTTACCTTGGCCTTACGTTATGTCTGGAACTTTGCTCTGTGTCAGCTTGAGAATAAATGAGCATGCCTATTCATCCATTATAACCTAAAGGACAGAGTAAGAACCAGTGACTTTTAATAAAAGTTATTCTTTGGGTGTAGGGGGGAACCACATGAGTAGGGTAGTAGGATTGTCTTGTAATGGTTCTGTTTTTCCTGGAGGAATCACTAGTGCAGCAATGGTCATAACCCATACTGCCATCACATTGACTAAAGTCTCCCACCTCACCTTGCAAAACCCTATTCTAACATTTCTATGTACAGACAATGGGAATAGCCTAGCTTGCTCCATTCAGAAAGAATTAAAGCTAATACCCTGATTCCACTGGTACAAATATCAGACCATGCCAAAGAGAAATTAAATATGTCCTAAATGCCTTAGTACGTTCCTTGCTAAAAACATAGGTTCAAAGTTTGGAAGCTTGGATATTCAAGGGAAGCAGAATCTCTCTTTCACATCTAAATAATATCTGAATTATTTTTGAAAAAATAAAAAAGTAAAAAACAAACTAATCATATTTCTTTTAATGCATACATTTTTCTCCTTGCTAAGATATAGTTATTTTTCATCATAACAGTGATATTCCCAAAACTGAAAATCCAATGATAAAAGAATATTTTTCTTCCAAGAGAAAGATACTGAAATTTTAGAAGTAGTAATTCAGTTAAGTATAATTTACATTCAGTAGTTAACATGTATTGATAAGTATACACTCATCATGCTATTTCTTTTCAAAGAAAGCAATGTTATTTTATCAATTATGGTGGACTTGTGAAAAGGCTAAGAAATATTGGAATATGATATGTATTTTGATTCAAAAGATTTTGAAATTAGACCTGCAATTAAAACCAGAGACTTTTCTTTTAGATATGATGGATAAACAAATGGAAAGACAACACAGAAATTTATTTCTTTATACAATAACAGCAGTGAGACTTTATATGAGCAAAAATGGAAGGACTCACAAATACCTACAGCTGAAGAATGGATATTGAAATTAATGGAATTGGCAGAGATGGTGAAACTGACTACTTTGCTCAAAGAGAGGGCATTGTCTAGCTTTGTTTCTAATTAGAAACCATTCTTAGATTTTTTGCTTGACACTCAAAAAAATGCAGTTTTGATCTTGGGATTTGATGAATGATTGATGTTATACTTATAGAAATATCTTGTACAAATTATATGTATTATTGAAATAGATTGATTTTAGGACTTTTTTGAATATTAGATTAAAAACTATTTTTATTATGTAAACTCTTAGATATTAGAGTAAGAGGCGAATATATTTTACATTTATACCTGTATCAAGGAATGTCTGAAGTTACTCTTTCTTTTCTATGTCCCTTTCTTTTCTTTTTTTCTTTTCCTTTTCTTGATTTCTGTATTTTAACTTTTTGAAAATATAATAAAAAATTTTAAAAAAACAAAGAAAGCAATGTTATGCACAGTACAGAAAAAGTCTAAAAAAATTAGCCAAATAAAGGATAACAAAAGGAAATACATTTGATTCCATCTTGTCTATATAACACTTTATGTTGTCTTTTGTTCTTCAAATTTATCACCTCTCATTTTTTTGAGGACATCATCAACTCCATCCAATCATGACTTTCTTGGTTTTTTCCTTCTTGACCCATTCACTCTTCCTTCATATATTTGTTTTGTGATTTAATTCTCATTATTTTCTCTAAACCACCTCAAGATACTTCATATTGATCAATCACATTTTTTCAATTCACATTTCATTCATCCTTCAGTCCACATTTATTCAACACATATTCACTTTTTACCCTATCTCTGATTTACTACACACAAGTACCCCATTTCAACTGCATTCAACTTATTATATTTATCCTGAGGTATCCACCTCTAATATCCATATAACAAAGTGGACAGAAGCAGGTACTTATACAAAGTTATTTTTGCTTCTTTCGACAATTGTTCTTCACAACAGACCACATATTATCCACTATATTTCCACTAGCCTTTCCACATTTTAAAATTTCTCCTTCCTTTTCCCCCTTTCTCGAACTTCTCCTGCCTTTTGACTCATTGATTTTTCCTTCATATATGGCTTTACAATTTGATTCTCATTTATTCTCTCTATACGACCAAACCATCTCAGTTTAATTTTTTCATACTGGTTACTTCTCTATTCCATCCACAATAATACAGCACTCATTTATTCTGTATTCTTATTTTACTCCACACACTTTGTAAGTACAACATCCCCACAGAATTTAACATACTTTTACATTTCTCCTAGCATACCAAATTCTTACTTCTATATAACAAGCGAGAGAAGAACATTCTTACAGAAATAATGTTTTGCTTCTTTCAACAAACATTAATTCTTTGCAACAGACCACTTACTATCTATTACATTTCTACCAGCATTTGTACATCTTAAAATTTCTGCATTTTCCCTTCCTTAGTCAATGTTCTTCCATGGTACACAAATTCATTTACTTGCTCTAATTTTTTACCTTTATCTACAGCTTATAACTGTTAGTTCCATTTTCCCTGTCAAACACAACTAGCTAGGTATTGATAATTAATGTTCAAATCCATACTCCTCCTTGCCTCAAAAACCTATTTCAAGATTTCATCCAACAATACAGCATTGTATTCATAGAAAAGTACACGTACATTCACATCCCCAAACCTCTAACATCCCCACATCTCTAACTTCACTACAAGCATTCCTTATACTTTTATTGAGAAATATATTAGTCAAGGAGACATTGCACACTGTTGTTCTACTGCCTGTCCATTTGCTAAGCATTCCATTTATTCTCACACATAATTGTGGGACCCTGAAAACAGTACACATTAGCAGACACAACCAAAACCATATTTAGAGTGTATCACAGAATAAGCTAGATGCCTTTATAGCAGCAGCTAAGTTGCAAAGGGAAGTGGTCAGGAAGGCAGTAAGTGATAAGTAGTACAGGCTACATAAAAATTAAAAACAAATTATCTTTGTTCAAATTGCTGTCTTGTACAATTCCCAGAGAAAAGAAGTAAGTTAGAAATAACTATTTATGATCAAGAACAAGGTTGCTGTTTTCTGAAATTAACCAGAGTCTGTTCCTACTACGGTAAGCAGAAAGATGATATATGTAACAAGTTTGATAAAAGTTCGTGTGTGGAAGTAATTTTTGTCTTCTCTAAAAGAACACCCTGTAGTTATAGATTAATAAAACTTCAAAGCACTCTTTAGCTGTTGGTTATAATATCTGTAAATTGGGATTGAGGGAGAAAGTTCTTGCATGGCAAACAGGATGATATGAGCAACAGATGACCACTGAATCAACATGAAGCTAAATCTGGCACATTCTTGTTTCAGTGTTTCACCCAGTGAGTCCATCATCTGATCTGCTAAAGAGCACTCCTGGAACAGTATTTTTTTTTCTTTTGACTAAACTGAAATGAATTATTTCTGCATAATTAATCATAATAAAACAATTTTAAGTAAGAAAAATTATCCAAAGTGAAATTTTGAATTACGATATTAGATGTCACATCACATGCTCTGGATGTGGAATTATCAGCTAGGAATTTTATTTTGGGAACTAGAAACTCATGAAAACAAAATATGTTTTACAAGCTCTCTTTGCACATGCTCAGACACTATTGATAATAAATAAATATTTATCTTCAAACATGAGTCTTCAATCAGATGTACCACTTTTGTTTTAGCCTCACCATATTTTATTTCTGATCTGCTGGATCAGATCATTCATGCTTGCTCATTTACTGTACAGATAGTCCTCACTTAACAACCCTAATTGGGACCAGAATTTCCATCACTAAGCAAAGCAGTCATTAAGCAAAACATCACGACCACACCGATTAGCGACGGCAGTTCCAATAATCCCAGTTGCACTCATTAGGCCAGGACCACGCTGTTGTTAGTCCAGGACCTCACGCTTCTCCTGACCTGCTGCGTTCACCTCTGCTTCAACTCCACTTGCCTATCCACTCCATTCCAAGGCCTTCACACAAGGGCCTTGTGAAGAGCCAGCAGCTGCCTTGGCCAGGCACACCTCATCAGGAACAGGAGGATTAAGACAGCAAAGGTCAGCTGGGGGTGGCAGGTGTAGGTGGTGGAGTGCAGGATGGCCAAAAGGGCAGAGATGCGGGGGAGACGGGTGGGTAGGGAGAGTTGAAGTGCATGCTACAGTCATAAATGAGGGTGGACTGCCAAGCACCCAAATTTTTATCATGTGACTGCAGGGGCGCTGTAACGGCCATAATTTCGAGGACCGGCTATAACTCTCATTCATTCAGCACCATTGTAACTTCGAATGGTCGCTGAACAAATGGTTGTTAAGCAAGGACTACCTGTAGTTTACAATCTGCTTTGCCTTTATGACCTCACCAGTCTTCCTTCTAATCTTTGCTCCTTTAAACTCTCTACAGTCTGGAGTATCTCAAGCAAAGCCATTGCCCACTGAATGGTTTGCTTACATTTTTATACTGATATGTTTGCAATTGTTGGAAATATGGAGAGGCAATTCTTTGCAGAGAAGCAGATGGTATGGCATGATTTGATCCCCCTTCTCTAAGCTGTATCCTCAATTTGGCTCAAGGTTTGTACAAATTTAATACTATGGTCAAGCCACGTCAGAAACACTGATTACACTGATCCTCTTAATAAACCTAATGACACGGTGCTCTCGAAAGAACCTAGTAGACGTGTCTAGTTGGGAAGAGAACCCCAATTTACAGTAAAATCGGGTGCCTTCAATGATACCCTATGTACAATCATTCTAGTGGCAATGTGGGGAAAAAAATAGAAAAACCCCAAGGTTGACTCTTACAAACCAAGATTCTTCTCAATTTTTCCCCTCTTCACTGTTGACTGCTGGGACTTGGTAAAACAACAACTGATGTAGCAAAGGATACTTGTCTAAGATAATGTTGCTAGAACCATGAACTCATCCTAGGCTGTTTAGAGCAACAGATATTAGTTCTTCTATCAAGTTTTGTTTAACTTCCAAACTTTTCTTAGAAGTTTATGTTAAATAGACTTTCTTGTCCCATTTCTTTGCTAACTCAGTTCAGTCTGTGTGTAGGCTGCAAAAGGAAATTATTTCTGCATTCCCAAATGAGCCAGTACCTGTGCAAAGATGCTCCCCCTTAGTGTAGGCATGTGAGTGCTACAATCTTATAAATTCTCTCTGTGCTGAGGTAGGGAGCCTTCAAAACTTAGGCTTCCTCTTTATTTCACAAAAATCTCTCTCTCTCTTTTTCTGCCTTCTGTACCTTAAACTCAGCCTAGATCTTAGCTTCCCAAGAAGGTGTTTGTAGATTGGTTAATTCCCCCTGGAGTTTAATACCACAGAATAGAAATTGGTATCAGCTTCATTCACCAGCAAGCTACCCTTTTTTGTACCATAGTCCAGGATGCAATTGTTGATAGACTTTTTGAATTGGGAATTTCTCCTGGTTTTATTATCTTAAAAAGTACATTCATTTTTCCTTTGTTAATGATTTTACTCCTTTACCTGTGTTTTACCTGCTGATTCTCCCTGTGTAACTATACTTGAGCTTACTTTTACGTTTGCTGTACTTCTCATGTAACACCCTCAAAAAGTGAACTTTTGTTACTGTGCCTGGTGGTGACTAATTGGTTAAAGAGTTCAGTCTTTGAATGAAATCAGAAGATTCAAGGCATTTCCTTAACTCTTCCACATAACTTACCTTTGTCTTAATCCTCACCATATATGACAGCTTAATCTATTAAAAAGCTTACATCACAAGATACCACTAAAGTTGTTTTGGTTGAATCCTTATAAGCGCAACAAGAAATAATATTTAAAACTCCTAGGCTTTAACATTTTAGTCATAGGAATTTTATTAATAAGCATTTGAGATCCTGCCAACCCTTTTTTCAGAAAAGATTAATTCCAAGACACATTTATATTTGTCCCATACCCAATACAGTTGCTTCAATAGATATATTTCTCAAAAATTAAATTATTAGTTACAATAAGCTTAAAAATCAAGATGTTTAAAATAATTATAACTGAGGTTCAAATCAAACTACTGATAATCAGGAAGGGTAAACAAGTGCAAAAAGTTGGCGGCATGATTAACACACAATTTGTGGATCCATGAGTCCAACTCTGGGCTCATGAATTCACTATGTTCAAGTAAATCCCACTGAGTTCATGGAATTTATTCCCAAGTAGATCTACAAAGGACTGCTACTTACTGTTACAGCCCTAACTGAAGACAAAAAAGCAGACTTATCTGAACAAAAAAATGAAGGCAACAACAGAAGACAAATTCCAAAAAAGAATTTGAGATAGAAATATCTAAATTTGCCATCCTTGCTATAAAATTTAGCAATGACTCGGAAGTAAATAAGACTTACTTCAAATGCAGAATACTTAAGATTCATTGTTACTTCTGTGTAGGTTCATCATTTAAAGAAGATCAGTTGCCAGGATGCTTCTTATAAGATGAAATAACATTTTCAATATAGTGTCTAAAACATGTTACTAAAACACATACAGTATTTATGTGATGCCAACAGGAGTTTTTTCCTTACATCATTGCCTGTAAATTGCATGTCTGTGTGTAAAAAGGAAGGAGGAATCATCTTAATTCATTGAATATGGAGAATAAAAAAAGTTGCTGAAAGCAAGCCAATGGGCAGAGGAGCAAATGGCTGCAAACATTGCTGCTTAAAAGAGAGGATGTCTCTGAAGATTAGCCAGTTACTTGACTGGTAAATTTCTGTAATATTTAAAACAGAGCTTCTCTCTCTTTTCTTTCCTTCCTTCACTTACCTCTCTCCTTTCTTCATCCAGGATGGTTTCTCCTTTCCCCTTTTCTTCCTTTCCCAGTACAACTACTATTTCCTATCAATCCTTCTATCCTGCAGGGTCTTTTTCTTCTTTTGTTTATCTTGACTGAAGGGAGAGAAGGGGATGTGTTTATTTCTGTGGCTGTGAGTGGTTTATGTGTGAGAGACAGAATAATTAGTGTAGGCAGATGAGGATCAATTAACTTTACAAACGAGGTACCTTATGTATAGGTGATTAATTTTAACTAGTATGTATGTATGTATATGCGTACGTATGTATGTATGTATAAGATTTGTATGGCTGCCCGTCTTAGAGCACAACTCTGGGAAGCTCGCAACAACAATAAAACCACAACACAATGAAAACCATTAAAAAATCTAAAAACCAGCTCCTTAGTCATCCTCCTGAAATGCCCCAACAAACCATCAACAGGCTCCCATCACACTCTACCGTAGCTCCTGAGGGAAGAGCCAGCTCTTTATGGCCTTCCAGAAGGCTAAAGGGCAGGGGCCTGCCAGATTGCCAGAGGAAGGCTGTTCCACAAGGTTGGGCCTGCTACAGAAAAGGCATACTTCCTAGTTCCCACCAGATGGCAGTATTTAAAGGAAGGGACCTGGAGTATGCCCACTCTATCTAACTTGGTGTGGCAGGCAGATTCCTTCAGGGACAAGCACTGCCACAAATAACCTGGCCCCATGCCATGTAAGGCTTCAAAGCACCTTAATTGCACCCAGAAAGAAATGGAGTCAATGCAGCTCAAGCAACAGTGGGGTGATATGGGCAAACCAAGGGGTGCCCAACACTGCATGCGCAACTGCATTCTGGACCAGTTCTAATTTCTGAATAGTCTTCAAGGGCAGCCCCATATAGAGCACACTGCAATAGTCCAACCAAGAAGTGACCAAGGCATGAGTGACCATGAGCAAGGCCTCCCTGCCCAGGAATGGGTGCAATTGGCATACAAGATGAATCTGTGCAAAGACTCCCCTAGCTATGGCTGCCATCTGCTCCTCGAGCAGGAGCTGCAAGTCTAGGAGGACCTCCAAATTGCACACCAGCTCTGTTCAGGGAAGTGCAACCCCATCAAGAATCAAATATGATATTTTGCCTGGGAGGCCAAAAACCTAAAGCCACTCCATCGGTCTAGGGTTGAGTCTAAGTCAATTCCTCTCCATCCAGACCCTTACAGCCTCCAGGCACTGGGTCAGCACCTCAATAGTATCACTTGATTGGCTAGGGGTGATGATATACTACTGAGTATCATCAGTCTACTGATGATACTGCACCCCTTGCCAACAAATAATCTTGTCCAGCAGTTTTATGTAAATATTAAAGAGAAGGAGTGAGAACTCAAAGCTCTGAGGCACCCCAGAGTAGGGCCCTAGGGCTGGGCCTTCCCCTCCCAACACTGACTGGAAACGGCCCTGGTAAACCATTGTAAAACAGTGCCTCCCACTCCCAATCCCCATAGCCAGTCCAGAAAGATACCATGCTTGATGGTATCAAAAGCCACCAAGAGATCCAAGAGAGCCAGGACAGTTCGACCACCTCTGTCCCAAGCTCTCCAGAGGTCATCCATAAGCACAACAAATGCTGTCTCAGTGCTGTACCTCAGCTTGAAACCAGACTGAAAGGGGTCCAGATAATTCAATTAACATAATTCATTTGTTGTTATTTTTCTGGTCTTACCCATTTTTGGAGTATGACCTCTGTGAAATACATTTTTTCTCACATATATTAAGTGTGCTACTTCCACATATTTTGTAGCGGGGAGAAATCTCCAAAATCAGTTTCAGCTGGAACTGGCAGCTTGTGACTTATATTTCTGTGTGTCTGTGTGTGTATTTCTATTTGTTCTTCCTTTGAGAGAGGTTGTTTTAAAATTCAGGGTTACCTCCTTTTTAGATGAAGAGAATAACTGCTTTCATGTCAATAATCATAAATTGCTATTTCTGATTAAGTCACCAGTAGACTGACAATAGACACAAACAATCTTCATACTGCAGCAGAAGAGTTCTGGTTATACAATGGTCTTGTTCCCAATGATTATTTATGTTGCTAAAAAAACAATATAATCTGAATCAATACATTTCAGTAAATTATATTCCTGACATTGCCTGATTTAATGTAGTACTAATGTCTGCTGGTCAGTTCCAGTCCCACTAGAATTAGGCAAACCATTACTTTCAGTCAATGTGTATAAATAGTTAGGTCAATTATGAATGCTGGCAACCAATGTTTTGCTTCAAAAGCATTTTAAAAAATTGTCAGTTTCCAAATATAATTGTAATTCCACCAGCAATGCTGAAAAAAGTCTTCCTATGCAATTTCTTTAACAAAGTTGCATAACCTGAGGCCCCAGGGCCACATGCAAGTTAATTACAGGTAGTCCTTGCTTAACAACAACAATTGAGACTGGCAACTCCATCACTGAACAACACAGTCATTAAGTGAGACATCATGTGTCCACAATGGATTTACAACCTCACTTCCACCGCAGCCATTAAGCAAGACATCATGTGACTGCGACTCACGATTTTACTGCCAGCTTCTCCATTGACTCTACTTGTCAGAAGCTGGCCTTGAAGCACACAAGTGGCAAACATGTGACCGTGGGATGCTGTGACAGTCATAGACACCCACCAGCTGTACAACGCCTGAATCTCAATCACATGATTGCAGGTATGCTGCAATGGTCATAAGTGCGAGGACCAGTTGTAAGGTTACTTTTCCAGCATGCCGTCGTAACTTTGAGCAGTTGCTAAACAGGGCAGTCATTAAGCGAGGACTACCTGTAGTTTAAACACAGCTTAAGACAAATAACTCCAAAGCTCATTACCAAATTGTAACTTTAAATGCAATTAAGGAGAAGGTGGTTATTCTCACTGTCATTGTTTACTCAGGAAACTGGGTAAAAATTACAGTTAAAGGAGATTTTAATTTTCCAATTTATATCATAAGGTATATTTTCTGTCTCAAGTCAATAAACTGCAAGTTTTGTCCACTGGAAATTTCTCTTCATGCACTCCCTTAGAATCAGAATACCTGACACATTTTATAAATTGAAAGGCTTTAGAGGAAATATGGAATCCTCCTCCTATATTAGAATGCCAACTTGTCTCATCTTAATATTTACTAATATAAATATTATTAGTGTGCCACCTTCATCTAAGACTCAAGGCAGCTCACAGCATAAAAACAGTAAAATAACATAATCCAGAAAAACTGGCATTACGTAAATATATCATAAAACATACCTCAGCCATTAACTAGCAGTGAAACCAACATTAAAAAAGACATTCCACAGACTGCTACTTCCCAAATTACTTGCCACTTTATGTCTCAAAGACTCTACAGAAAAGAATAGTCTTAACAATCTAATATTAATAGAGAGGAAGCAATCCTAACCTCAGGAGGCAAGTTATTCTAAAGGAAGGGTGCTCTAACCAAGTCCTCCCTCTGCAACCTACTCCGTTAAGTTTCTGTGGGGATGTATCTGCAGCATGCCCCCTCAGCCAACTCATACTGAATGAAGAGATTCTACTAAAAGCAGACAATCCTGAATGTAACAAGGGCCTGTGCCATAAAGGGCTTTATAGGTAATAATCAGTCCCTGGATTTGGACCCAGAAACAGGCGGGCAATCAAGGCTGTTCCCATAATGTAGGCATTATTGTGTTGTAACAGCTGCCATCTGTCAGAAAGCAGGAAACTGCATTTTGTATCTGCAGTAGCTTCCAAGCAATCTTCAATGGAAGCCCTATAGAGCAAATTGCAGTGGTCCTGATACAATACAAGAGTGAGTTACTATTGCTAGAGCCCCCCAATCCAGAACAGTTCACAACTGGTACACCAAACAAGCTTGGCAAAGAGTCTTCTGGCCATGGCCTCCACATGTTGATCCTGCAAAAACTGTAAGCCCAGGAGGAACCGCAGGTTGTACATGTGCTTCTTTAGAGCCGCAGATGGAATAAATCTAGAGCCAGACAAGTTCTGGTCAAACTATAACTCTCAATATGGGGTTTCATTCCAGCTTTCAGATATCAGGCTAAGACTTCCACAGAATCTCCTGCTCAGCTGAGGGTAGAGATATGCAAGTGGGTATCATTAGCATACTGATGATACTTCACTATAAACCAGTGGATGACCTCATTCATAATTTCAAGAATAAGGTGCTATTAGTAAGCTGATAACACTCAAATCTATTTCTCCATAACATTTTCAAGTAAAGATATACCTCTTCTGAATAGCCACCTAAAGTCTGTAAGGTTTGTAAGATGAAGGATAATAAGTTAAATCTAGATAAAAGTGCTCATTGTATGAGTAAAAGCAGCAGATCTCCCTATTCTGGATTGGGTCATAATTTGGGACAGCTTCTGGATCCAGATTAGTTTCTGATTTCTCAGTGAGGAAACAGCCAGGAGATCTTCTACCACTTTGATACATCAACTGCATCGTTTTTCGAAAAATCACATTGGTAACATCCAGGCTTCACTATAATAATATGCTCTAGAGCTGTGCAAAACATTTGCTTTGCAAACCGTGTTAGCACAAGTTAATCATTCTTCTTTGATGCACTGATTCAGGCACATCCTCTGAAAGGCTTGTACAGCTACGTCAAAGGCTGCCCTAGTTGTCTTTGTGTACGCATGCACAGATGGCACTTGCACTGGAGCCCATAATCAGTGAAGCAGCTGTGCATGCACACATGTGCCAGATAGCTGCAGACAGCTTCATGCTCTTTATATCAAAACCTCCAAATAATAATGGTACTCAAAAAGACCAGTATGATGAAAGCATTACACCAGCTGCAAAATTATTTCTAAACATTATTATTTATATTTGTTATATATTTTATACTGTTTGTGTTTATATATATATATATATATATATATATACACACACACACACACACACACACACATACATACATACACATACATATACATACACACACACACACATACACACACAAACAGTTCCATACAGTTCAATATTACCTCAGAGAATACTTTGTCCTTATACTCCTGCCCCTTCCATGGTTCATTGAGGTCACCTGAAGGCTTCTATCTATAGTTTCCATTGGCTCATCTCATGATGATAAGTAGGTAAATCTTCTTTGTAGCCCCAGAGTTCCTGAAATAACTCCTATTCTGATGAGGGAACTGATCTCTGTCCTGGCTTTTAAAGGCCTTAAAAACACAACTTTCTGAACTGGCTTCTAATTGTTGACTGCTTAAATTTTTAATGTTGTTTTAATTTTACTTTTAAGATGTTTATTGTGACGGTATAAAATGCCTAACAAATACATTTTAAATGCATGAATATCAACAAGTCTTAAAGCAGCCCACACGCAATTGACAATTTCAATGAAATCATATCTATTTAGCTCAGATGGCCCTGCTTTCTATTGCATATCATGCTCTTTATATCAAAACCTTGTGTATTCTCTCTATATAGCTGACACTGACATTTCAATCTATAACATCTTATACTTACATTAGAGTAAAAAATGCCCATGGTAATTTACTGTACTGATAATGCATTGCAACCCCTCATCCAGGCTGATATGCTTCGTCTCTCATACATTAATACTGAATTAGGATGTTTTCTCACAAGCATCACTACTGTTTCATCCAATTTTCTGGCACTGATAGCAGTAAACTACCAACTACCAACTCCTGTCCTAACAGATTCATAAATGAAGCCCACTTCCCCACCCAGCAAGTCAGCACCAAAAGATCCACTCCCTGCATCTCCTGTAATAACAGGCTTCCAATGCATAGACTATACACTACCATAGCATTCGGTTTATTTCCTTCTATAAGTCTTGCTATGTGGTCAGCAATGACAAATTAGGGTTGGAACAGGTTGGGAAGGGCAAGATTCCTGAGAAGCTATGGTATTTCTGTTTTCAAAGTATGTTTCCAAAGGCATAGCAATATCATTATTCCCAGCAATGTGTTACAGTTTTTTATTCCAATAACATATCTCCCGTCTCAAATCACTTTATAATAAAAACATGGATCAGCTTCATAAACAAGCAATATTTTAAAGATCTGTGTGTTCTTCTTTAGAAACAGTTTTATGTAGCAGATTAAAGTATTGATTCAATATAGACAGGTATATATGTATACTATAAGCTCACACAAATACACAGAAGTTCGTAATATATATCCTGGAACCTTGTTTCTTCCTTCCACATCGATATACAATGATATGGAAACGGTGGGAGGGGGAAGAAGAATCAAGGACGATGACAGAATCCCTTTCCCCTAAGCCCCGCATAGGTCAGTATGGCACACCCATCCAGCGTTCAATTTCCTTCCTTCCTTCCTTTCTTTCTTCCGAGGCAGGGCGTCAGCCGAACTGAGTCCCAAATTGTTGATTTCCTCCTCACTCACCTACTCCGGTGTCGGGCTCCGTCCAAGCACCCTTCGGGGCGCGGCAACTTCGACTTCTCCTCCTACCCGTCCTCTGCCCCGAAGTTTGGGGGAGGGGCTGCGAAGCAGAGGTGGGGAGTCTTTCCTGCCTGCCTCACCACATCTCGGCAGGGAGCGGCTCACTCCGTCCTCCTCAAATACAAGCCAATTGGGGGGCTCTTTTGATGGGACGGTGGCGGCGGTGATGGCGGCGGTTATGGCGCTCCCCCGTCGCCTTCAGTCATTGAGCCGCTCTGTTCCTCACAAAACAATCCCCACAGCAGGAGAATGAGAGAAGCAAAGGACGAGCACGCGCCGCACGCCACCCGCTTGCACGCGCGGCTCCCCAGTGAGCGAAGTGATGGGGGGTGGCACCGCCTCGCGCTTCTTCTTTAGATCTGCGCGCGCATGCACAGTTGCGCACGCGCCACGCGTTTGCCAAGTCAGACGGTATGTCCTGCGAAGGGTGGCGCGCTTCACTCTCTCGCCTTCTATCCTAAGAGGGAGGAGGGGCGGTAGCTTAAGCCCGTACACAGGTGGTGGGTTGGGCTAGAACCAACAACATTCTCCCCCTTCACGTTCTATCAGTGAACAGCAGGGGGCGCGCGGGCGCGCTTCTAGGTAGAGTTGGCTCTGCTTCTTTCACACGTTTACCCCGTTCACGGCACGCCCCTGTCCCTCAAGGGTGAGGTTTCTGCGGGGTTGGAGGAAGAGATATTGAGAACAGAATTTCCATAAGAAATGGGGAAAAATTACTATTAATAGCAAGGTGAGGTTATGCAATATTTAAATATATATGTTGCGCACACATTCGTTTTCCATTATAGAACTGGGTATTAATATAGCGAAATACGGTCTGAAATGCAGCGTCTCTTTGTAGGAAAGATGCAATAATTACAGAATTTAAGGAGAAAATAGACAAGTACTTTGGATTGTACTTCTTGTCTATTTGTGTGTACTGCTGTGAAAGCTGGGCATGGAGAAGGAAGATAGATACCTTCCAATTATGGATCTGAAGATGGTTACTAGGAATACCATGGATGCAAAGATAAACCAGTCAATCCTGGACTAAATAATACCAATTGTTGCTCCCGTGAAGTTGTTATCAGCAAGCAGAAACTCTCATATTTTGAGCATTTGATGCAAACAACTGACAACAAAAAAGCACTGGAAATAAACTGGTTGGCTAGAAAAAGAACTACACCTGGCAAAGTTGAGGGAAGTAGAAAAGGGATACAATCAATAATGTGGATGGACAGGATCAAACAACTTACAGGATTGTCTTTGGGAGAGCTACAAGTTAATACAAAAGACTAATCAAGAGGGTGAGCATTTATCCATGCAGTTAACAGGAGTCATCCTGACTCAACAGCATCTAACTAACCTCTTATCCATGATGGGTTTGATCTTCCATTATTACACCTGATTTTAGAAGAAGCCATTGGCATACTATATTTCTTGTTGAGATCTGTATATAATTCTGTGTCCTATATCACAAGGAATATAATAATGTATATTTCCATCAGGATTTTAGATTACAGACTCCAAGAATTTAAAAATGCAATCTATAAAGGTTGGCGACCATGTTCGTCTGCAATATATATTTTAACTACTTAGTCTATCATGAATATAAAGTGTGGGGGTGACAATGCGTACACCCTCAGATTTCTGGAGAAAGGGCAAGTTAAAAATGCATAACGTAAGTCTTGATTATTTAATTACAAGCACAATTTAGCTAATAAACAGATTATTGGGATTACACAGATGTAGCACTGATTAAGGAATGGGACAAAGATCATTCTGAGGAGGTACCCTGGAAAACATTTGTGGTACTCTTCGTTGAATTCATATCCAAACGAATCAAACTTGTTGCTTAACTTTATATGGCACTCAGCTGGACTTTAAAGAATAATATTCATCAGCTGGTTCACTGTTTACAGGTTTATCTGGCCATAACAACACAGGAGTTGTTGTGGGTAATGCATTTAGACTTATCACAGTTGTGGAAATATGATCATTTGGAAAGGTCCTCTTTTTTTGGCCAGCATTTGTCTGTAATAGTTTATTTTCTGCAGCAGCTGTATGAAGTACAAACCTTAGAGTATTCCAGAAGATAGTGGAAGAGTAGGATGAAGGTTAACAGTAGTGGAAAGGAGGAAAGAGATTAAGAGGGAACAGCAAGAAAACAGTTGCCATGGCTGGAATTTTTTTCACTCTTGTGTATACAAAATGAACCGAAAAACAAATTACTGGAAAAATAAATGAAATGCTTAAATATCTCTGCCAAACTGAAGGTAGACTGAGCATCAGAAATCTGATTTAATGAAATAATTTCTATTTTTCAGGCTAATATATTCAAAACAGTGTCTGTCCATTTTTATTTATTTATTTAGCTCCCTGAGAGCATTGTATAAAGCCAGTTTCTTAAGGAGCATAGGACTGATAGATGTCCATTTCAAACCAAATTCTTTTGTTTCTTACATTTTAATTAACATTAGTGTCAAATGCATTTTTTAATTACATAGAGAAAAATAGAGTAGCAGAAATAGAAAAGAGATGCTTCTATCCACCATCAACTGTCTGCACCCGTAAGTTCCAGTTCCTGATTATTTTTTTGTTCATGTAAAAATGTTCCTCAGTATAGAAATAATTTAAAGCAACAAAGAATATACATGCTATGCAGGTTCATGTCTATTACAGAGTTATGATTTTTGGTACAAGTGAAAAGGTTAAATTCTCATTTATAGAGAGTGCCAATATTTTTTGTTTTTTGTAAATGCCATTTTGAGCCAAAAGGATTCTTAAACTGAAGAGTTTTTACTAAATCCATTTTCCAGAACATTGTCAATGCAAATTTTTAAATTCCAGACTGGATTCATTTAATTCATAAAGAAAGAAATATATATGTAAAGCAAATTTGAGAGGGTTAGGTAAAACAGTGGGGAGGAACATGGAACCCATCAGATATAGGTGAAGTGTTAATTCCTAGCAACCTCAGGCAGCATGGCCGGTGATGATCAATTAAAGCCATGATTCCCCAATCCTGATGTAAATTATTAACTACCACTATTTTTTGAGATGTTTTGTTTCAGAAGTGCACTAAAATTCCATCAAATTAGAATTTAGCTTTGGTGACGATTGCTAACAGTTTCCAGAAAAACAGTTTCCAGAAAGGTTCTCACATACATTTTTGTTTATTTCAATTCACCAAATATGTAGAATGTAATCCAGAGGAAAGTGTTTTATATAGGCACATAGTTGATGTTAGGGGAGAATAATAAAAGAACAGATGAAAAAAATAATTAGCTCTTTAATAAATAATAAAAAATAATTAGTAATCTTTAATAAAATAATTGTATTGAGGTAATAGTTCAACTCATTTATCATAAGAAACTTTAGTATCAATTCAGGAGATACAGTATTTGAGTTTGCATAAGGGATTGTTTCTGAATCTATATTATTATTGAGTGTTTCTAGTTTAATGGCTGTTTTAGATTTGAGTGGCTCTTTTTAAGGAAGGATAGACACATCACCATATTTATGTTTGTTTTCCAAATTGCCAAATTCCACTTGCCAAATAGAAGGACTGGGTATTCAAGGGAAAATGTGGTTCCTGAGTTATAAAGCATGTGAAACTAGAAGTTCATGATGACATAATTTATAATTTTTATGCATTGTCATGTATGAGTGAATTTGTAGGATCTCAGTCTTCAACTTTATCAATCTTCATCTCAAACCTAAAGGTTTTCTACCCTAAGATATCCTTGTATTTTTAAATTGAATTCCCTCCATTAAAAATGTACATGAAGCTGTCAAACTCCACACATTTGGACAAGATCAAGGAAGCAAGAAGTATACAGATTTTAGTAAAATATTTTTAGTGCTAGCTGAGGTAAATCCTAAATATTGGAAACTAATAGGAATTTCCCAGCTCATTTATAGTGAATTCTCTATAAAGCTTTGAGTCCCTTTGAATGCTTTCAAATAAGCTGCTGCAGTATGGTTTGCCTACTGTCTCTTGACCATTGATGTCTGTATCTCATCCATTCTTTTCTCAGCCTCCTCGTCTCTGACAATAATTTTTCTCAAAACAGAACCTCAAAGGCATGTAACTCTATTCATAGTCACTTTTATATTATCACAAAAATAGCCACAGTCATGTGTATTGGTGGGTACCCTGTTCTCAGGACAGCATCTCTGAACTAGAGACACCCTAATTCATACTTTTCCAGGGTTTTTCACAATACAATATTTATCATTTCATAGCAAGGACAAGCTAAAGGGGATTGACTCCCATTGCCCTAGAAATACAAATGAAGAGGTTGCTACTTCAACGCAGATGCTGGATGCAAGAAATGATGGTGGCCAGAAATGGTATGGAATGGCAAGGACAGGCAAGCAAAAAAGAGTTATGGTTTTCATCTCCTCTTACAGAATGTTGATGCTTAGCAATCACATTTTCCAGTGGAGGATTCCCCAGATCCTGGTCCCTACAGGAAACTCTGGATGCTGTTCACATCAAGTTGAAGGATTTTAAGATTTAAGGAGCTGTAATCTGTATAGTTATAGCCATTAAAATGAATAGGGCAGTTGATGTTAGGCATGGGATGACAGATGACGGGCTGAAATGATGTCTGTAGAATATCACAAAGGTAAAACAATAAGATTTGCAGATATTTTCCCCAGTTCCCACATACAGTTTCCTTCAAGTTGCACACTAAAACAAGACATTTACAAGAAAATGAGAGCTTAGAAATTATTGCAATGGGCTTTGTTATTGATGTTGTTTATGCTAGGCCTACTATACCTAGTCGGCAAAGATTTGGAAGACCACTACATTGCAGCAAATACATACAGAAAACTCTATATGAACTATGTAAAGATCTAATAGAATAGAATATTCTATTAGTGAATAGCGGCTTTCCTCATTTGATAGCCTCAAGTGCACAATTTCCATTGTTCCCAGCCAGTGGTATACCAAGGGTGGGGCAGTAGGAGCAGTCCACCCCAGTTAGAGGCAGAAGGGGGTGCATTGTATGAGAAAGCTATCTGGAGGGTTGGTGGCAGGTGTAGAGTCGGAGTGCTGCTCTTGGCATGCCAATCAGCTGTTTGGCACTTGGCAGTGTGGTGGAGCAAGGGAGATGGAGCACGGTGGGCTGATGATTGTGTGGCTGGGCCAGTCTGGATCCTTCAGCTGCTGCTCAGCCCCTTGATCTGCTCCAGGTGTCAAATATGCTAGGTATACCACTGTTCCCAGACGATATTGCTAAAGACTTATTCTGGTTGGGAATGATGAAAATTGCAGTCTGTCATGGATGGTATCAAGTTGTAGAAAACTGCTATACAAAATGAGCATGTCCAGTATAATGCATTAATATATTTTTCTTCACTGGTAGTATGTACCTGCTCTTCAAAGATTCTAGATGCTCTCTATATATAGCTTGTTAGAATATGAAGATGAATGTATATAACTTGCTAGAAGGAAACAAAATTTATAAGCTATGTAATTATATTGTTTGGTTAACTAAAAAAGGCATTCCTATGTAAATTGCATAGAAGCAGCAGCATAGTGTTTCATAATGTCTTCAACGTATCTTAAAATACAGTTCCACACATCCCAAAAGATGAAATTCTATTTTATTGAATCCACTTTCAGATCTTGCTACATATTTTAGCTATTCTGAACTTTTTAATGGGATCCCATCTAGACTGCAACAATTCCAAATTTGAATAGACATATTTGGGAGGATGTACATTTCAGATTAATTATTATGGCATATTTTCACCTCTTTGTTCCATTCTAAGACTCACAAACTGGAATTAATCTTCGCACCACAATGCTGTTTTAATATACATGAGCTTCACACATGGAATTGTGCTAATCCCAGGGCTTCAACATGTGATAATGTTCTGCAGATTCCACAAAGCATATTGCTATCAGAGTTGATTGTCTCTCCCAAAATAATTATTTTGTTCATGTCACATTATGATGTGATTATAGGATGAGGAAATGTACGTTATTTTGAAGTAATAAATTCATAATGCTTCGTTTTATGGACAAGAGCCTGACTAAGTGTCTAATGGAAGCAACTAAATATGTGAAGTCATTTGAGACTGAGCCATGAAAATCAGTACCATCAGTTAAGAAAATTCATGAACCATTTTCTAATGTCATTCAGTATAGTTTGTTTGTATGTATATGTGCTTTCTTTTCATGAGACATATAGGGTACATCCTACTAATAATTTTGTGCACTTACTTTGTAAGTAAGTAAGTGCACTTACTTTACTCAAGCGAGTAAAGTAAACTTTACTTGAGTAAAAAAACTCAATCTTGAGAAAAAGTGAATGAGCCATGAATGGAAGTAGAATGTCTGCAGGGAGAGAAAGTATAAACCCTATGTGGAAAAATATTGAAGACAGATTAATTTCCCAAATATTGAATTTGAATGCAAGAAAAGAGGGTGTGGAAGCAGTTTTCAAACCAGTGTGAGAAAAATTACATTACAAAGTGCCATAGAAGGGTGAGGAAATTTGCTAATAGGAAATATGAAAAAGGATGCTTGGTGGAATGATGAAGTGAAAGTAGCTCTGGATAAACAAAAATGTACATAAAATAATGATTGCTACAACAAATGAGAATGCAGGAAAGATACTGTATGATTTCTATCGAGAAAGCAAAAGATAGTTGCAAAGAATATAGCCATAGGGGAAAAAAAGAATAGTTAACATTTAAAGAGGCACAAAAATACAGGGTAATGTAAATGGAAATTTTAAAAATTGTTTTGGAAGTGGGTGAAAAGGGTTAAACAAGAAACCTCCAGAAGTGTTAATAGAATTGTGAATAAAAAGAATGCAGTGATTTAGGATGAAACTGAAATGAGGGAATCCTGGAAGAAGTTTGGTTGGTTGATTGACCGACAGACAGACAGACAGAGGAATGATTCGATACACAGAAGAATGGAATTGAAATGAATCCTGTAAATGTTAGTGTCCAAGAAAAAACTGAAATTATACATACTGTGTGAATGTTGAAAAATGGTAAGACTGCAAATGTAGATAGTGTAACTGGAATAATGTTACAATATAGATGTGTTTTTTTCTGGAATAGATGTGCAACTTGTTTAATGTGTGCATGAAGAGTGCATCTGTGCCTCTTAATCTGAAGAATGCTGTACAAAGAAAAGGTAACAAGTAGGGATATGCAGTGCTTCAGTTCCAAAGCTGAAAATGTGCTTTAGAGTAGACATGGTCCCACTTCACCTATCAGCACTTCCTTAAAGTACCCATGTCTTTTCTTGGGTTTGCATGATAGCAGCATGATCCCATGATAATATGTAAATGCAAATACTACAGAAAGGTTAGTATGTAAGGGTGTTTTGCCCTCTGTATTTGAAACATGTGAACCCAGGAAAAGACTTGCTTGGTTTCAGGAATTAGTAGCAGGAGTTACAAATGTATCCACATGCAAGAGTAAGTGTAAACAAAGAGACAATGGAGACTGAGTTTAGGGAAAAATAGTTGTGAGTGAAATCAAGCCTTGAGCACATCCAAAACACAATAACATTAACTGACACACTCTGTGTGGTTACTTACTGCATATAAAAACCTGGTTATGTGAGACTAGACTGAAGTTGCCATAACCTAAAAATGGAGCAGGCACGTACACAGAGAAGACAAAATCCAGGAATCTTGTTAAAAAGATCCCTTCAGAGGTAGATAAAAAGGAACCAAGTGATTAAGGATGAAAGGAGAAATATCAGAAGACAGACAAAGGAAGCTGGGTGTTGAGCATGCAGAAAACCCCTTAATCCCATAGGCAGCTACCAGGCCTGTAAATCAATAAAGCAAGAACTTTTAGGGAATAAATAGGGCTTGTGAATCCCACCCACTCTTTGAGTCATTCTGGATCCAGGCTTGGTGGTTTCCATCCCTCTAGCTAGTGCCTAGACAGCCTAGCTGAGAAGGACTTGGGTAAGTGGGGATGAGCATGTGAGTGTGTGAGAGAGCACATATATGTTGTAACCAATAAAGTTTTGCTGCAGCTTTGAATTCATTGGGTCTCCATGGATTCCATCAGAAACGTATGTGCCTCAGTGTTCTATTGAAAATTATTTACATGTGTTCCTAATTATTTTTTAGCTCTTGACCAGAGTGGTGTGTTCTGTATACTGTAGCTGCACCTATCTGGAAAACCAAGTAGAAAGCAGGGGGGACTGTGACAGGCTGCATGTGAGTGAGTGACCATAAGCTGATACTGCTGCACTGGACTTTCTTTATCCCACTCCTGGGATAAAAGTGTGTTTCTGTCTAGTTTGTTATATGGAAGTGCATGTTGAATATCGAGTGTAATAGCTATGGGTTAATCAAGAGGTGTTGTGGCAAAACAAGAATAGATAGCATGAAAAATGAAGGGGTGCTTAGTGAATGCATATTGAATACAAGAATCAGCATGAAAAAGGTATATTGAGGTGGTTTCATGATGTAGAGAGAGTTAATGAGGATCAGTAACATGAAACAAAAAAAGGGTTAATGGAAGGGGAAGACTGATTGAATGGAACTGAGATCCACAAAGAGAAAGAGATGAGTCGCTTAAAGAACAGAAAGTTTGTTCATTCTTGCCTCTCTCATATGGATGTGAGAGAGGCAAGAATGATTTGCAAAGATAAAAGGGTATGAAAATATATACTTTGTGCTATTAATGTAAGCTAGATTTCATTAGATATATTTTCTTTTATCCTTTGTCTATATTTTCTTTTGCTTTCTAACTCTTACTCTTTTTATGTGCTTTGTATAATGCCACTTGCCCCAAAAATAAATAGTATGGTAGGTATACACGTATGGATGCCTAATTTTTAAAAATTATAAATGTATTTTTATAATAACTTTATTAGAAAAACAACAAAAGAAAAAAATAGAATTGACTTCCAACCCTTCCCGCAACAGATGTAAGTAACAATATACATCAAAGTCTTGCTCTAAATTCACAACATAAACTTCCATTATTTCTATTAACCCATATTATTTCTAATCATCAAACCCATGCAACGTAATTTCATTTTTTCTGTATCCTGCAAATAGTCCAAAAAAGGTTTCCAGTTAGCACTAAAATTACACAATGTCTTATCTCAAGTCAAAGCCATCAATTTCGACATCTCAGTCAACTCCATCAACCTCGCCAGCCATTCTTCCATTGTAGGTAATGGCTTATCTTTCCACCACTGTGCATTTAAAAGCCTTGCTGCTATTATCATATATAAAAATAAAGTTATAGATAATGTTACCTTCGTACATATAAAAACCTTACTACTGTTATATATAAGAACAAAAATTCCATACATTTAATAACAAATATATTTTAATCTTAGTGAACTTTATACACAGATCTTTAAAGCATTGTCATTCAATCCTGGTCACAAAAAAATCCCATTAATAACTACCAGAAGCCTCAGCATATATGTTAACCATAGTCAAATAAATTCACTTTGTAAACCTTCTGTTTACTTTTAAAAAGCTTAAACTTTAATCCTTGCAAATAATGACCCACAACTTGATTCCCCATCAGGCTCTCCTTGTCTTCTCTCAGAAACATCCCCAGGAATTTCTCTTTGTCTCTTCCCAGGAACAGCCTCACCAATTCAACATATTCCTTTTGCAGATCCAAGATAAAAAATCTTTCCAAGTCACTCTTCTCCATTATGTGTATGTCCCCTTTAAAGAATATGTCTTTATTTGGTCAATGACCAGCAAATTTAAGAGAACAATGACAGAGTTAAACAAATCGATAGAATAATATACTAAATGTGATGGAATGGAATTATGAAGGCCACACTCAGGGAGGCAAATATCCTCTTTCGTCTCCTGAGGAGCGAGGAAGAGATAAGAGGATGAGGCTGGCACCTCCCTGAGGAATTCACTCTGTTTTCACAGCTACTGTGGGAACAGAGTTTCAGTCTGGGAAGGTTCTTGATAGAGGTTGTAGCTAATAAACTTTGCTGAACAGAATTTGCATGGTCTCCTGGAGTTCCTAGGGTTAGGCCTGACACTAAAAGACAGATCACATAATAACATTACATTCACTCCTCTAAACTGCCCAGAGTCGTTTAATGAGGTGGGCAGTGACAAATTCGATAAATAAATAATAAAATAAATATTAATCAGTGAACTGGTATAAATGCTTATTATAGATAATTCTAAGAGAACAAGGCAATGAATAAATCAGGATTAAAACATTAACACAGACAGAGCTGAGATATCAGCCATCAACATAAACCAACTGGTTGGATATAGCTACAGTGACTAAACTTGATTATAAAGGACAATCTTTAAGAAAGTTGTCCTTTAGATTTATTTATTTTTCAAAAACTCACTTTTGTCCTTTATTTTGGTCATTTAATTTTTACCATACAGATGGTACAGTATGCAGTCTTTCACATTCATGTGAAAAATATGGAAATTGAATTGTCTTTTAAAAATAAATGTTTATATACTGTTTGATTTTAGATACTGTTTTTGTAAAGGTTTTCTTGGTTTTGCTCTTGAATTTTCCTTTGTAAAGCTAAGTTATAAACATAAACAATTAAAATGTTTTATCCTTATGAACCTCTTTCAGATTAGCCCCTTTTTCAGGTTTGTCTTTTATTTTTTCCAGAAAATATGGTCACTGTAGATATAGCCCAACAACTATACATTTTTATTGGAGAATGGTCTTACTAGATTCTCTCCCCTGAAAAATGAAGCTGTAATGTAGATATATTTATTGATTTATTCAATCAATCAATCAATCAATTTATATAGCCTCCTATCTTGACGACGACTCTAGGCAGCAAACAATAGTAAAAATATAACAAATACATATACAAAAATTAAAATACATAGCAGCTGAGAGAAACAAAACATCATCCACATAGCCAGGAGACAAGTCCCTTCACATACTCAGGGCCCCAGGCCCAAGCACGGAGCCAGGGCTTTAGCGCCTTACAAAAGGCCAGCAGCAATCTAATCTCCAGAGGGAGAATGACCCAAAGGGTGGGCGCTATGACAAAAAAGTCTCATCTTCTGGGACCCCCGAATAAGATGGGTAGAAGCAACCAGGAAGAAATGGTCCCTTAAATAACCCAGCCCCAAGCCAAGAATACATAAAAAGAAGGTACAAATAATTCCACAGACTGAGAAGAGATATTGAAAGTAGAGTTTGGAGCTATAGCAGCATTTGATGGTACTGTCTAGATTTTAGATAAGGGATTGCAGGTATAGACTATTTAAAGGAAGTATTTAAACAAAGTATGTCCACTGTGCTCCATTTGTATATTTGTAAAAAAAAAAAAAAAGGGTATATAACACTGTGGAGAGAAAGGAGCTCCATTTCTCTTCCCTTCCCATCAGTTTTTATTAAAACATAATGTAATTCAGAAAATCAACATAATTTTTTTAATATAAAAGGAATCATCAGTGAGTAATGACTACCATGAGGGTCAAGATCAATCCTGTATCTATTTGAGGATATTGTTTATATAATCAGTAATAATACTGCCCAAATATAAACTCTTGTATTTGACACTAATGTATTTCCCATTGAGGTTTCATGATATGAAGTATAAATGAAAGTTCATTATCATGATATACAGCAGTTCTCAACAAGGACAAAGTCATCAACAAAGAATAAAGTTATTGTGCCTGCCTCCCATTATGGCATTCCTTGGAGTACTGGAAAATTTATGGTTGTCAAAGTGTTAAGGATCAGAAACTTTACAACATTAGGAGATTAACAGCAGTATGTCATCTATCACTGATTTACCTTCTGCACTTTTGTCTGCATGTTATGGAAGGAAAGTAGAAAACAGAAAGTAGCAAAGCAGATGATCCATCAGGATTCATCAGTGCAGTCTATTGCCTGGCCAATAAAAAAGTGACAGTTGATAACAGCAACACCAGGCAGATACATGGGTATACATTACCCATGTGTTCAGAGGCCAGCCCAAGAGATGGTCAAAATCTGATAAAGAAAAAGCAGATAGTAGAAGAATGAAGAAAGCAAGGGAGTGGGAACAGAGTTGGGCCAGTGGAAAGTGGAAACAGGTATAGGAGAAGAGAAAATAGAATACAGCAAAAGTTGGAAAGAGTAGGCAAAATCAGTAACAAGTGAATTGGGGTGGCAAGTATATATTGACCTAATGCTACTGAGCATCCCTTGTGGCCTTATGATACTCTTGATTTTCTGAGGAATTCTAAGCAGCAAACATTAATCTGGTAGGAAATGAGAACAAGCACAGATTAGAGTGAATTAGTACACTAGCCATCTCACACTGGTAATGGCAAAGAAAACAAACATACTTCTCCACCCTACTTCTCTATCTTTACATCCTCGGTAAACTATCCTAAACAGTTTTCTCACTTAGTGAAATGACTGCTCAAGAATAGTCCAGTACCAGGCTCAGACCACTCAGTGTGTCATGATGAGGATAAAATCATTTGCATCTACTTACACCACAGTACTGTACATTGCAGCCTGAAGAAGAGTAAAAGGTATTTGTAGGAATTAGACAAATTCAATAATTACCCTTTCTGACCAGTAAGATTTAGTTTGGGGATGGGGTTGACTGGGTAAATCGGGATAGTTCAACCCTTCAATATATGGACAAATTATGACAATTGCTTTGAAAGAGATACCGAGCTGCACTTCTTAAAAGGTATTCTGTGTACTCAGAGGTTCTGCGGAACAACCACCCAGTTGTAATCTATTTTCCTTCCTTCCTTCCTTCCTTCCTTCCTTCCTTCCTTCCATCCATCCATCCATCCATCCATCCATCCATCCATGATTATGGTGGTGGTGGTGGTGGTGGTTGTCCACACAGTTAGCTAGTTGTTTAGACTGGATTTGGCATTTTTATCCACCTATTGAGTTCTTCCCAAGGACCTGGAATAAGCAGATGTTGTTTGGTGGTGTTAAAGATATCATTGAAAGATGTAAGCTGTTCCAAGTAATACTGCCTTTTGCAATTGACTGGTGGTAGTTTTGTCAATGCCAATGGTTTTCAAGTGGTGCACAAGATGTTTTGGGATTCCACCCAAGGCACCTATTACTATTGGTACTATCTTTGCTTTCTTTTACCACAGTCATTCTATTTCTATTTGCAGGTCTTTGTATTTTGTGATTTTTTTCCAGTTCTTACTCTTCTATTCTCCTGTCTCCAGGTATTGCAATGACCACTATCCAGACTTTTTTGTCTTTCTTAACAACAATTGTTAAGTGTGGGGTGTTGTGTGGCAGGTGCTTGTCTGTCTGAATTCCAAAGTCCCAGAGCACTTTAGCTTCTTCATTTTCTATTACTTTGTCTGTTTTGTGGTCCCACTAGTTCTTGCTTGCAGGCAAATGATACTTCTTGCAGATATCCCAGTGCACCATTATTGCTACTTTGTCATGCTGTTGTTTGTAGTCAGTCTGTGTGATCTTCTTGCAGTAGCTAACTAGGTGGTCCACTGTTTCTTTGGCTTCTTTGCAGATGCAGCATTTACTATCTGTTGCTCTCTTCTCGATTCTGGCTTTGTATGTATTCTTAAGGCTTGGTCTTTCCTGCTCTTAGCCATTGGCAGGTCTTGTTATCTGCTTTGCCTGCTAATTTGTTTGTGTACTGGCCATGTAATACTTTGCCTTGCCATGTCTCTTTTCTGTTCTTCATTTGGTCTTTCTTGTAGGCCAGTTTGGTGTCTTCAGTATTCAGTAAGCCTTCGTGGTGTACTAGCTTCAGTGCATCTTCTTCAGATATTCTTCCAATGCCCTTTTTTCTTCTTTAACTGTCTGGTGTACTTGCAATATTCCACACCCACCAATACTCCTTGGTAAGTAGAGTCTATCAACATTGCTACATGGATGAAGGGCATGATTCATTGTCATTATTTTTCTGGTCTTCCTATCCAGGGCTTCTAGTTCTGTTTGAGTCCAGTCCATTATTCCAGTTAGGTATCTAATGACCAGAATTGCCCAGGTGTTAATTACCTTGATGAGATTTCCTCCACTGAGTTTGGACTAAGATCTTCTTCACTCTTCTGATGTATTCATTACTAACCTTCTTGACTTCAGTGTGCTTGACGTTGTCAGCTTGAAGGATGCCCAGGTATTTCTAGTGACTTTCTTCATCCAGACTCTTGATGTTATTTCCACAGGGCATCTTGATGTCCAGTTTTCACTATTTTTTCCCTGTTGATGGTAAGAGTGGCACATTTGTCCAGTCCAAGCTCCACTGCAATATCTTGACTGTGTATTCAGACAGCGTTGAGCAGCAATTCTATTTCAGATGGTGATTTTCCATACAGCTTCAGATTGTCCATGTAAAGGAGGTGGGATAACCTGGCAGATGTTTTTGATGTCTGATAGCCATGGCTTGACTTGTTCAGTATTGTTGACAGAGGAATCAATGCAATGACAAACAGTAGTAGTGATAGTGAGTCTCCTTGAAAGATCCTCTCTTGTTGTTAACTTCTCCCAGTCTATCACCATTGACCAGCAACTATGTCTTCCATTGTGCCATTGATCTTTGCACAAAGCTTCTGATGTTTTTACTGACTTCTGCTATTTCTAGGCACTTGATTATCCAATAATGTGGCAGGGAGTCAAATGCCTTCTTGTAATCAATCCAAACTACATTCAATTTGGTCTTCCTTCTCTTACAGTTTTCCAAAATCATCTTGTCAATTAGGAGCTGATCTTTTGTCCCTCTGCTGTTTGGGTGGTTTCCTTTCTGCTCAGATGGAAAGAGCTTGTTTTCAGCTAGATGCTGTTGGACTGCATCAGTTACCACACCAGTTAGCAATTTGAAAGTAGTTGGCAAGCAGGTAATTGGCCTGTAGTTGCCTGGTGCTGCCCCTTTTTCTGGATCTTTCATTTTCAGGTAGGTTTTGCCAGATGTTAACCAATCTTCAATTTCACCTTCTTGCAGTATATTGGTAAACCCATCCTGAAAACTCAGTGAAGATACAAGACCTCTTTCTCCCCAGGCTTTTAACTGATTTTAGAACCTATTTTATTGTTATTTTTTTGCCAATATTAATATGTTTATAAATTCATATACTTTATTATTTAACATTTTAAGGGCTTTGAATGCCTGCCAGAATAAAAAGATCTATTTATCTATCTATCATAAATAAATAAGCAAGCAAACTTAAAATCAGGCTTTTCCTTAAAAAAGGAAAAGAAAAGTAACTATCTTGTTCACTTTTAACTGTATATTTATTTATTGTTTTAATATGCTGTAAGCCGCCCAGAGTCCCCCACTGGAGGGAGATGGGTGGGGATAAGTTTGATAAATAAATTAACTATGGGTTTTGCTTTATATCTCCATTTCTAGAAAGGTAAGAGACTAGGATTTTTTTTTTTTAATGAAAGCTGGAATGTGGGGATTATGGCCCATGTTCAGGGAGGGAACTGCTTTCTTCTGTGGATACCCAGAGAAGGACCATGGGAATCATCTGTGAGGGAAAGTACCAAAACATGCTTTGTGACATTATGATGCAGTTTTCACCCCTTACACATTTGCATACAATGCTGAGATGGAAGTATGAAAAAGAGGCGTGTGCATTGTGGCATCAGGACACCTCGTTCATCATTTCGGTGTCATTGTGGTTAGGAATGAATGCCTGTGCTTGAAGCTGTCCTTGGATTATATTGGAATAAGGGGGGAAACACTAACATCAGTATAGCTAAGAGTGACTTAAGGCCATCTTACTCATAGGCTAGAAACAAAACAAAAGGAACATCATGAGAACACAAGAAAAAAAACAGATATTGTCAGGACATGTTTGTGACTTGTTAGGTACAAATGTGAAACTCCAGCAATTTGGGAGATGAGTATTTGGTAATTAGAGATATGCTGTGCTTTGGATCCAAAGCCAAAAAGGTGTTTCAAAGTGTGCATGAGTGTGCATGCTGCATCTTGTTGGCACCTCCCTAAAGAAAGTCCTTAAAGAAACTGCCATGTTGGAACTTCCTTGACTCAAATACATGTTTTCCTGTGGTCTTGCAGCTATTTGTAAGCCCAGAAAAAGATACAGCATTTCTAAGGAGACACTGATAGGTACACTGTGTGTAGCCATACCCACTCTGAAGTATCTTTTTAACTCTGGACCCAGAGTGCAGTACAGTCCTAGTGGTAATGAATTCTAGCTTCTATGTACTATTACATAGTTTGACTCCAAGTTCAGACTAGTGCAACAACTAAAATTAATCTGCAGGCATAAAGACTGTTACGTTTCTCTTTACTTTACCTCCCTGACAAAAATTTTTTTCAGCTTGCTTGAGGACAGATAGATTTGAGATACAGATTGCCTTTGTGTTTTCATCAATGGTTCTTAACAATGATCAGCCATTGTTTCTTGGGCCCAAAGTGCTACAGCATCTTACAACATTTATTTGTGACAAAAACAGTTTGCAATTTCCATCTTAAGGCTGATTCTGAACTGTAGACCTTATTCAGTCCTGCCTAATTGTTTTAAATTGTTTTGCTTCTTCACTACCTCCTTGTTTTTACTATCTTGTGTGATGAGTAATTCTAGAAAACTGGAAAATTTGGATGAACTTTTAAGGCATTTTGTTTAATTTTAATAAAGGTGTTAATAGAATTAGAAAAGATATAGATCTTGGAATGTTTTTCCCCTCATGGATCACCACAGACATCTTTATGTTTTATCATTTTTATATCTTAATTATTCTATTGTTGAGAAATTCTCATATTTCTGAGATTATTTTCCTGTGGGAAATTATCACTGTGCAATAACAATTGCTTTTAGGAGGGTGGCTCCTAGCACTATCCATTTAAAAAGTGGTCATTTTTCCTTTCTTAATAAATATTGGTAGAAAGAAAAATGTGAAAGAACTCATAGGAAGGGTATAAATACAAGATAACACTTTTTAGATGCTCCACAAATCAGTAGGGGATTGTATGAAATAAATCTCACATGGAAGTTCCTTCCCAAATATGGGCACTGGCCTTGTCAAAAAAGAAAATTAGAAGAAACATCCTTTCTGTATGTGATCAGGACGGAATTTTACCATTTTGTTGCTCATAAATTTGAAACTCTATATTTTAGTTTCATGAAGTAGAGGGTAATTTGTACAAGGAGTACAAATTATTCATATATTTTAGCAATTTAAAACCTCAGTGATACATCATAGAGCAGGTAACACTTTCCAAGGAAAACATGTATGCCTTATTTTTTCCTTCTCAATTAAAGTTATTTTCAAAAATTAGGAGAGTTCTCTACCACTTGCTTTGGTAAAAACTAAACAAGTGTTAATTACAGCAGAAACCCAGCCCTGTAATTAGCAAGGTAAAATAGTATAGTACATACAAACTAAGAAAAATCTTCCTCCTCCTCTTCCTCATACATGACAATTTGGACAGGGGTGATTTCACTGTGAAACAAACACAAACGTTTAGTAACAAATGGAAGAAAAGAGAACTTTTGGAAGAGTAGAAAGCTGTGTTTGTTTTTGCCTTACTTGCCTCATGCAGAATCTCTTGAGGCCTCATAGAAGGTACTGAAGTTAAACTCTCTCCCCAGGCAGACTCAAGTTAGATAACTGAATTGATTACCAAGAATTCAAAAGTTATTGTGTACAAGAAATTCAAACATGCAAAGAACATTCAGAAATCATGCCCTTTATATGTGTTAGTTCTAAGGTTCAGCTCCTGAGTGCCTTCCTGCTGCCTTTTTGAATCAACATCTAAGTGGCTACTCATTTCCAGGCCTTGAAGGCATCTGCCTTCTGTCCCTTGCCTTGTTTATAAAACAGCTTTCTCTGGCATGAGAATCAGAAATTCCCATCTCACCAGTTTCAACCCTTGCAGAGTCATGATTACAACTTAGAACATAATTATGCCTTGTTCTTCCCCTATAATGTGCTACTCCTTTTCCCTTCCTTTCCTCCTTGAAGGCAGATCTTTGCCATCCCTATCTTTTTCCACTTTAGTGCCCTTTTTAAAATTTTCTTTGCAACCACTGTAGCCACTGCTGTTGCTTTTTTGCCTCCCTGCAGCTTCACACATTCCATCATCCAATCCTTATGTACATTATGGAATCTGATAATATACTATAAAAATATATGCTGTCCATGGTATTCAGCTCTAGGACCTGTTTTAATGTCTGAGTGAAGGCATGAGTGAGAACTTTCTTAGTGACTGAAGAAAGGTTGAGAACATCTCAAGAAAATTGTGAACTGCAGCTGTGAATAATAAAAACTAAGTCAAGTCCACATAGGAACTGGGCCAAGGCCAGGGAATCAGTGTCCATGTAGATGGGCCCCAGATACTGTCCCAGATTATTGTGAGTAGTTGGTGCCACCTTGAATAGGCAAAGAGGAAGGTAGCAAAATTCTCATAATTAAAAACAGGTATCAAAGATTTCTCATATATAAGAGGTGATCTACACAATACCAGATTCCTAGAGTTCTGCTGACCCGCTCACAAGCCAGCAAAAGGAACAAATCAGAAGTCAGATGACTGAAATGGATGCTGCCTGATCTTACCAATAACTTGGAATGCCATATGGTAACACCTTCCCATGCCTGAAAGTATAAAAGAGAGCGCTGAGGAGCTCCATGCTTGAACCCAACATAAGCAGAAGAATGAAGGTGAAAAGCAATGCAAGGCCTGGAGACCTCCAGTCTATGTTGGACTTAAGTAGTTCTGCTGGGATGAAGTCATCCCCAGAGCTTTCCCTGACTAGCTGTTCAATTAGCTGCTTGGTTGCAAAGGTGGTAACTGAGGGCCAAGCGGCAATTGCATTAAAGATGCAGATTATGAGTTCAACAAGCTGCAAGCCCTGTGAGAGTAATTCTCCCATATACTAGCCAATATACAGCAAGATATTCTAGATAGACCTGTATTTAGCTAAATAGACATGAGTTGCCAGAAGAGAGAGGTGTTTCTGAGTTTCACTGCTTCTGTCAGTTGATGCCTAGTCTCAAACTTTTTTTTAAAGAGGTTTTTATGTTCCTCCTAGCTTGTAGTAACATTTGACTAGAAGTAAACCATGGATTGTTTTTATAATCAGTGAATATCTTAGCTAACGACCTCTTAGTCCTAATATAATTGGAGTTGAACCACCTTTGAGATGGAAGATAATTTTATAAGAACTTGTTGTTAGTACTGACCAAAAAGAGCTAAAGGCCATGGACTAAGATAGCATAGTTGTCAAAGCCATGGCCTTCCCAGTAAGCAGCTATGACACTCTGCTTAATGGATTCCCTTAATTTATTGCATTGTTTTGAGATTAACCAGCTGGAAATTTCCTTGTTCAAGAGTCCATGGCATTTAATTCTAAATCTCCCACCATCAACAATAGTTTGAAAGAGAGGCTTTTGGAGATTTAATAGAATGGCACCCTGGGCAGAGCATCTAAGGATGAGAGGTAAATGGTCACTCTCTGTCCTAGATGATATTTCCAAATGAATAACATTTGGGATTAAGCTACAGGAGATTAGTAAATACATATCAAATTAAATCTTTATTACAGTCAAAGACCAGCATAAGAGTAAAAATGTAATAGTTGAAAGTCTACAGCCTGAGCAGCATGTAAATTTTCTAAGATCTACCTGGGTGGCGCCAATGTAAAATGTAGAGATCTTGAATATGGGTCATTTGAGCTAAACAAAGGCCAGCTATACTACTTGTGGAATCCAGGAAAACCCTGGGGCTAGGGATGAAGGTAAGGTGAAGTCAGTCCCACTAGGTAGACCAGACCAGAAAATCAACTCCACAGGAAGACTACTTTATTGAGATAAGCTATAATAACAGAATCTGGCAAGTCTGATTGTGCTGTCCCTCCACTCTTTCTTATACCCTGGTGAATCAGGGAGGTGTTTGCCTAAGATGCTTCTGAATATTATCTTGCTTACCAAGACTTAAAGAATGTTTCAGCACTCTTTGCCTAGGTAATGGCTCTTGAATATTTATGTCAAGCTCATCTTCCTTACTGTCTATAGGCAACTTGATTATCCAACCCACCATTGAAGGCATTTATGTAGTTTAGTGACATTTGCTCCCAGACAGGCATTAAAGTCACCTCCAATTATTATTACACATGACTGTGGAAGCTGACCAATATAATAAACCATATATTCTTCCACCTCGCTCCAGAGCATTGTAGTCTCTTTGTAATGGTTCAGGAGATAAATAAAAAATAATGCTAAGTATCTCACATTGATGCAAATTACAAATGCAGCTAACAGCCACTCACCATGGAGGAGAAGCTGAGTTACATTGCCCAGGAGTTCAGCCAAAATGAAAAGTCCAAGACCTTCCTTGGATCTGCCCCATCTCCGACTTGGGACAGCCATATTAAGGCAGGCATAAATATTTTCAGTATCAAATTTATCAAGCACCAAGGTTTCTTACAGCATCAGAATGTTGTAGAAATTTGTGGAAGCCCAATTTGTTGATTTAGCTAACTATTCTGAAATGTCCCAAGAAAGTATTTTCAAGGAGCATTCCTGAGATAATTGTCAGTCAAAATTTGAGTTCTTAGGGATTTGTTCATATTCTTTAGTCTAACTGGTGTGCAGTATAAATTGTCCTCTAAGGGGACAGCACTGGTATTTACTGTTGTGGGTTAAGTTAAGATGTTCCATCTTATATGAATGCCCTTGAGTTAAAAATTGATTCCAGGGGGCTGGGTGAATGTGGTGAAGTTTATGTCAAATACTCCTGCTCCAGTGGGCAGGTAACAGTCTCTCTTATTAGTGATACTTGATTCTTCTTCCCACTGGATATAATATAGGCCATAGGATCAGTGTTCTCCAGAGTCGTTCCTTGGATGGAGTTATGTAAGGATTCCAATGAGGGCACAGAGTCTCCCTACACCTTTCTTTCTTTGTAGTAGCCTCTATTTTCCCTTTATTCCTTCAAAAGCTAATCTATTTGTACCCCCCAACTTCTTTCTCTCCAAGGTTCTTGTTCTATCTCTATTCTCCTTTTTGTGTCCCATGATGTCAGGATTAGCCCAGGAAACTCCAGGAGACAGTACAGATTCAATCCAGCAAGGTTTATTGGCTTCAGTCCCATTACAGAAATCTTCCTCGTTGCTCTGGTGATGAGAGCACGTTCTTAATTCCTCTCGTTCTGACTCTCACACATGAACACCTTCAAACTTATCAACCTTGTTTCACTTTTCAAGCCTTGTTTTTCCTATTGTCCCAAGTCTCTTCTTCACACTGATGGTTATCTGTGCTGCTAAGGTATTGCCTTATTTTACTCAACAGAAGCAGCTTTAAAGCTTTTTTTTTTTAAAAAAAAAAAAAGCTTTAAAGCTCTGCTTTCCTCAGGTAAGTTATTACAGCTGGTTCAAAAAGCATGGCTTATCCCAGAGAGTAAGAAGAATTTACAGTTGTGGGTGGGAAGTTTGCTGGCTAAAATAAGGTGCATGTATTTGAGGAGAGGGTGCAGAGTGAGTTGCATTAGGACAAATTGGAAAGCACTGCGGGAAGAAGGGACAGGAAAATACTTGTTTTATTTAGAATCTTTGTTTCAAGTCTGCGCAACCAAAAATTCTGAGAGTATTTTATGCAAAAGTTTAATATCCGCTTCTTTTTGAACTATTTTTTTTTAACACTTCAGAAGCTATGGTAAGAGAAAAAGGCTAGAACTACATTTAGCTACAGTCTGACAAATCACTTGTCCAGTTTGGCAGCAAGTGTAATTGAACGTGAACCTGATTACATCAGCTATTAATTTATTTGGGAAGTGCTGATAAATGCCTACTTTCCTTCCTGTTCAGGTTGTCCACTCAATGGTCCTAAATTGCTGGTTTCCCAACTTCCACTGTAAAACAAAAAAATTATAAAATAAGCAAAACAATTATTTTTGAGCCAAGTTTTCACTATGATTTGAAGGGAGAGAAAATAGATCTTCATTTCCAATAATATTGAGAAAATACACCTGCCTGATCAGTGATATAAACTAGTTTCCTTGGAAATAATTGTTATTAAAATTAATGGGATTTAAGTAAAATTCATAAACAAAATTGTGCCAAAGCATAACTTTTTTTATTACTCTGTATGTGTTCTATACAAATACAATACAATACAAAATACTTTAATGACCAAGTATAAAATATATACAAGGAACTTGTCTTCGGTGACGAACAGCAAGATCAATAGTGCGTTTGGATAGCAACAGAAAAATTATAAACAATAACACTACACAGTAAAATAACTTTTTCAAAGGGAGAAGCCACTGTCCAGCACATATTGAGTCATGTAGGCCTTGACTTACGACCATTCATTTAACAACCGTTTGAAGTTATGGTGCAAAAAAAAATCGTCTTATGACCAGTCCTCACACTTACAACCATTGCAGTGTCTCCAGAGTCACGTGATCAAAATTCAGGCACTTGGCAACCAGCATGTATTTACTATGGTTGCAGCATCCTGGGGTCACATGATCACCATTTGCAACCTTCCCAGGGGGCTTCTGACAAGCAAAATCAGTGGGGGAAGCCGGATTTGCTTAATGACCATGTGATTCGCTTAATGACCACAGTGATTCACTTAATGACCACAAGAAAAAAGTTGTAAAATTGGGCACAACTAACTTAATAACGGCACCATTTAGTGACAGAAGTTCCAGTCCCAATTGTGGTTGTTAGTCAAGGACTACCTGTATACATATGCATTTATGTATAAATGATGCTGTACATATATCTGCAAGAATGATAATGCAGAGTAATGAAATAACCATTGACTTTGTGCATGACAGAGAATGGGATTTACTTGGATTTTGGTGTATTTGACTATCACAGAATCAAAGAATTAGCAGACACCATTTAGGCCATTGAGTCCAATTCTCAGCTAAGTGCACAAATCCAAATAAAGCAATCTCAAACAGATGGCTGCCTAGCTCCAACACATCCAACAAAGAGGAGTCTACCACTTTGGGTAATTAATTCTGCTGCAGGGAAACATTTTTTAAATCATAGAATTGAAATCTGCCTTCCTGTATATGACTCGTCCCACTAGCATCTTATTTATAATGGCTTATGAAAATCCATTATTTCACATCCTGAACTCTGGAATAATAAAGAACAAGTTTTGAACTTCTTCTATGTAACATCTTTCAGGTATATTTGAAGAGTACTATTGCCCTCCTAGTTTTCTCAAGGCTAAATATTCCCAGAAGTTCGTTCTTCTTAGGATTTAGTTTCCGATCTTCATTACCCTTCTACTCTTTAAAAACCCATTTTTGTCTTGTAAATGCAAAAGAGTCCATCACATTTTCCCCTTAGAAGCTTCCTGTTATTTCATCTGGAAATATTAACAAGTAAAGCTGCTCATCAGAATAGAAGAGATAAAAATAACACAATGTCATAGCCAGGATTCACATAACACTTCAAAAAAAAGTCAAAAAGTCCAATTTCCAAAAATTACAGGCCATCTTCTTGCCCTTGTCTCACTATGAATGATGCTTAAACTAAACTTTTAGGGTTAATAGGACTTCCAGATTGGAGCAGCCACCATCTGAGATTTATGGAAACTGAAATTCATAACCAAGGCTTGTTATAAGTTATAACGTCCAGTTTCTGGAACCCCAAAT
The DNA here is from genome assembly GCA_030867105.1 of Liasis olivaceus. Lineage (NCBI taxonomy): Eukaryota > Metazoa > Chordata > Lepidosauria > Squamata > Pythonidae > Liasis > Liasis olivaceus. Next base: position 68,938,665 of record CM061351.1, read on the forward strand.
GGTGTCTGCTCCAATTTCAGATGGAAGAGTAAGCCTGGGACTTTGATTAAAGAGCAGCATTGAGCTGTGGGTAAGAGAGTGGTGCGTGCACCTTAGCTGAACTGTGTGGCTTTAGCCAACTGTGTAAACAGAGCCATAAAAATAAGAAAAAATGTTCTTCCAATGTCTGCTTCTCTGAAATAGGATTTTATCATCATCACTATTCTTAAGCTCTGCATCCACTGAGTGAATGAGAAATCCTGCTTAACCAGGATTGTTTTTCTGCTAGTATAGTATACTTTTTTCACAAAAATATTCCCACTTGAAAAATGGAGTAGGAGGTGGTTTGCCAGTGTTTGAACATGGAAATATAAAGGTTCAGCACATAAATGCAGATCTTTATAAATATGTTTTGAAGTCGAATTATTTGTCCAAAATGCTCTCCTTAGGAAGAGCTTAGGAACTCTTCCTTAGGAGCTCTTCTCCATAGTTCCTAAAGTTCCCTGACCTATTGTATTTTTAATATGTAACAAATAAGAGGCCAGAGAGACTCAGCTATATGTGATTGGTTTCTGAAATAAACTATTACAACACTACCTGGGTGACGTCCGGAGAAGCAGTGGCAGATTGAGGATGGCTCTTTGCGAGCGGAGCTTATGGCCGTGGCAGAAAGAGGAGCCAGTGAAGGGATTGGCTCCTTGGAACCCCTCTCCGGATCAAGGAAAGGATTAGGATCACCCACAAGTTTGCTCCATACAGAGGCTTGCCCATGAAAAGATTGCAAAATAGTGATCTCTACTGGGTTTGAGAACTCTGGGAGCTGGAGGAGTCATCTTGCCTAAGCTGCAGTTTGGTGCCTTCAAATGGACACTGGGGTCACCCACTTCAACTACTTTAGGAAATTACTTATTATTGATCTTTTGGATATTAAGAACCTTCTAAAGGGCAAGTTTCATCACACATGGACAGCTTCCTTCTATCCTGGATGAAAGAACTTTTATGTAAGCTTAAAGATTAAATAGAAAAATTTTAAGTTTTGGGAAACAGCAAAAGATCATCTAGAGTGTTGATTTTGGAAAGTTAAGGGGCCAGATGGACTTGAAAGAATATTTCCTATGGGTTGATTAAAATTTTATAAAAGTATATATGAAGATTTTGAAATTAACTCTAAGAAATCCTCCTGTGAGAATGTTTTGCTAAGTGGAGAATAAACATATAATAAGAGGGGACTTTGAAGGTTGACTAGAGGGAACCAGAGAGAGAAAACTAAAGGTTACAATTAAAGGAGAAGAGACCTATTAATACAATGGAGCAATATTATTTGACTACAGAAGAAATTAAAGCTGTCTGGGAACAGTGTTCTCAGAAATTACTTTTAAGATTGTCTGCCATTAAAGAAATGGACATAACAGAGGTTAAGAAGAGGAACAGATTTTACAGGGTAATATAGAGACTGAGGCTGATTTGAATGTAGACTTGAAAACAGATTTTTAAAAAACACCAGGCTACAAGAGTGATATGGAAGAAGATATAGATTTGAAAACGGATTTAAAGTGACAAACTATGAGTGACATGGGAAAAGATGCCACAGTGGATTTACAAATGAAATTGGCTGATGCTTTAATAACTAAAGGGGACGTACAAATAATAAATCAGAAGAGTGACTTGCATAGTTTTTTTCATTTTGGACTTACAGAAGGGACCTGCTAAACTATTGAAGCTGTTACTGAGAGGAGACAAAAAGATAAGAAATCAGCTTGTGGGACATTGTTTGTCAGGATTAAAGAGCAAGCTTTTTAAAAGTAAATGGAAAGACTACAAAGTCAGGATTTTTAATTTATACACACACACACCGACTTTGTATATACAGTGGTACCTCGGTTCACGAACGCTTCTGTTCACGAACAATTCGGTTCACGAACAGCTCCGGTCTCAAAATTTTGCCTCCGTTCGCGAACGCCGGATCGGGTTACGAACAGGATCCGCGGCCATTTTCCCTCCTGTAACACGTGGTCGCGGCTTCCTGTAGGGAGGGGGACTCTCCCTCCAAGCAGTAACCGCCTCCCCACCCGCCTTCCTGTCCTCCACGCCAGAAGTCGCGTCGAGGAAGGTTAGCTTTCTCTCTCTTCGTACTGTACTTTGTGTCATATTTTTGCGGTTTTAAAAAAAAAAAACATATGGTTCAGAACGGATTAACCATAATTACATTGAACCTTATAGGGAAATTTGATTCGGGACGCGATCAAAAATCGGTTGGCGACCAAATTCGTAGGGGTCAGAACGGATTAACCGTATTTTCATTGAACCTTATGGGAAAATTTGATTTGGTTCACAACCAATTTGGTTCGCGACCAGAGTCGCGGAACGAATTAAGTTCGTGAACCGAGGTACCACTGTATATTGGTTTCTAATAGCTGCTAATGGAATTTCTTTGTGACCAGGACCGAATGATGATACTTTAAAGATTTGTTTACAACTGGGGAGAGATTTCTTTTGCTTTATCTCTTAGAGAAAGTGATAAGCTAGAGCACAAATGGATTTATTTCATTAAGATTAAAATATATATATTATTATTTCTGGTAGCTTTTAATGGACTTTTGCTGAATAGAACTGAATGAGTTTTTATAATTTATTGGTAAGAGATGAGTTATGGGAAGAAGACTTTTTATTATTATTGAAATATTAGAGAAGGTGTTAAGTTACAGGAGTTGTTTATACTTTTCTGAAGGGGGGGAGTGACTTTTATATTTCTTCTCTTTTTTTTCTTTTCTCTCTCTTTACACTTTTCCTTTTCTTTTCCTCACTTTTTATATTTTTCTTAGTTTGTATTATTCTTTTATCTTTGTATTTGTAAACTTTGATAAAATTATTACAAAAAATAAACAACACTACCTGGGTAATAGGAGTTGTATTTTCCTCTCCTTTAAGATCAGTGGCTTGTTCTTATTAGTATATCCCTTGCAGGAAATGTAATGTTGCATTGGATCAGGCCCTTTGGGGAGAATTTTAAGATTTAATATTTGTCTAACCCTTTTCTGAAATACTCTCAGGCCATTCTTGTCTCTGTCCCTGTGATGGAATGGAATTATGAAGGCCAGACTCAGGGAGTGAAGCATCCTCTTTCGTCTCCTGAAGTGCGGGGAAGAGATAAGAGGATGAGGCTGGCACCTCCCTGAGGAATTCGCGCTGTGTTTACTGACTGACCCTGGGAACTAGTTTCAGTCTGGGAAGATTCTTGATAGAGGTTGTAGCTAATAAACTTTGCTGGACTGAATCTGCATGGTCTCCTGGAGTTCCCTGGGCTAGGCCTGACAGTCCCATCATGGAGTTATTACCAGCTGGGTTGCATCCATATTACAGATAGATTGCAATGAAGTTGTATTGATGGTTTCTCCACTGCTGAAGAGATATCCAAGGTTCAGTATGGATCTATTGCCACAGCCTAAGCATCTCTTCTCAGCCAGCATACTGAATATTTATTTATTTATTTATTTATTATAAAAATATGCCCTTAACAAACATACTGTATTATACAAAGATGGCTCTTAAATATGCAAAGCTATATTAATAAAACTGCAAGCTATGGTAATTTTACAGAATGTAGAAAGCACCTATTATCAGTAACCAGCACTTTGGAGGGAACATTTTTAAAAAGACAAGGTTGTATTTTTCGTCTCCTTTTTGGAAAGCATTAAGTAATCCTATCAGAAACAGAAGAGGATAGCATCAGCAGTGAAAAAGGTGGAACATCGCTTTTTGTACAGCTTTGTCTAATAACAGTTTTTCATGCTAAAAGAGAGGGAGAGAGATAATAAAGTAAGCAGAATGGAACATATGATGATGATATCAGGTTTCCCGAAAAAGAGGAGGGGGGAAGCCACTACATTTTGCAATAGACAGTGTTTCCTAGCGACTGCAGCATAAGAAACAGGTTGCTAAGTAACTGGGGGATCTGCAGGCACCAGGGCTGGCCACACAGAATCCGGAAATCAGCCATAAAAGGATTGCTCCCTATTCCAGTTTCCTGGTTGCCATGGAGATCATATATAAGCAATGGATCCCAAGTTAAGAAACATGGTTTAAACATATTTTCCTTCCCTTCTCCCTTTATTTTTTCTACAATTCCTAGATAATTACCCAGGAAGCCTGCACATATTAGGTTTTCTATCCTTCTACTGCATAAGGTTGTTTTAAAAAAACATACTGACAGGACTGTAAACAACACTAGACATAAACTCAGTGCTAGGGGCTTTTTTGTCTGCATTAGATTGGAATGCTTAGAAAAGTAAATGTACTAAATTAGAAAGATAGTGGGATTGTCACATTCACACCAAGACATTCAGCAAAATCACAAAACAACAGCCAGTCAGCAGACTTTTAAACCTCGTTCATTGGATCCATGGAATATCTGCTTTTTTGGCATCACATATATTTTCCTTGGTGATCTTTTGTCTCATTTGTGTCTTATGCCAGTTGCAGCCTGATCTGCTATTTCTGCAAGATCCACAAGGAATGGTGAAGTTGACCATTCTTAGTTTGCTGAACAGGCAACTAATATATGTCTGCCCTTACTCCTTCCAAGATAGCCAAGTGCTTTACTTCACCATACTGAGCACCCTTGTTGGATGAAAAGGAAGGTTATTTATAAACAACCAAAACAATCAAGTGGGTCCAGTTTCACTAGAGACTTATGTAAAATTTGCTCATACCATGTGAGGTGTTTGTATCATTAGCACGTTAAAAGATCAGGTTCCCCATCAAATTTTAGGAAAAAAGTCCACAGTGCCTACTAGCTACTTCCATCATAGACAAATGAATCTATCTTTTCTATCCCCCTTGCTTATGGAGAGAGTGGGCAAGGCAGGGAAAGAAATATGGCTAATCTTCATTTATTCATCAGTGTCCATCCTGCCACCTATTGCAGAGATTACCATTAACTATCTTTTTGGGCATGAGAAACAAATGTATACATAACACTATATCACAGTCTGTTTAGTTTCTGTGGGCTTAATGTGATGTTTACCAACAGGGCTTTTACAATAAACCATTGTTTTTAATATTCCATCTTAGCATAATGTGTGAATCCAGACAGTCACAACTAGAAACAGCTTTAACCTGTCTTTAAAATGTTGTCTCTAGAATCCATACTGATAGCTTAATTCACAGATGTGTTTGGCCCTCAAGATTTACAGGTTTGAAAAGATTTTTAAAGCATGTCTAGTTAACCTAATCTAAGGTTAGCAATAGAATAGTTTGCTTGGTTTTGCTGAATCAAAGGTGAGCAATCTTTTTTAGCCTTAGGAGGTCAATTGAGATGGAGATACAGGCTAAGCAAAATCAGATAAATCATATTCTGGTTTAGCACCATGTTTGTGTGTATATGTATACACTGAGAGCCAACATGTGATTAAGGTAGAGCCCTAGGACTTGAGAGACTCATGTTCAAATCCATCCTCAGTTATGGAAACTGACTGGTTGACTTTGGGCCATTCTGGGCAATTCCATACTATAGCCTAAGCTCCTGGTCTCCTTAACTGCTCCTAGCATCCCTAAAGCTAATTTTCAAAATCCCAGTCTGGATTGTGGTAGATTGGTAGCAGAATTGAATTGGTGGTCAGTCCAGAGTATGGCCATTGCGGGACTTGATTGGAAGTTCTGCAAATCAACTATTCAGAAGGGCTTAAAACAGCTTGGGATGGACAACAGCCATTCCTGCACCTAAGAAGTTGTGGGTGGCCCATACTGGCAATGGCAAACAGAAAGAGCGAATCTGCCCTCCCTGTGTCCATGCTATTTTAGGAGTTGCTCTTGTAAAGATAAAATGAAGGGAGATCCTTATATAATGTTTAAGAAATGCAGGTGTAAATGCATATCTTGACCTCGTATATAGATTGTCAAGGATCAGAGGAAGGCATGTCTGATGAAACAGTGATGTAAGTGGCTGCTAAGCTTTTTGTGTATCTGTTTTGATCAGGGCTGGGTGTGGAAACAGATTAGTTTTGCCTCCCAAGAAGTATATTGCATCCATTTCCAACTTCACATTTTTAGAAATAAAATGCAATATCTTGCCCCATCAAATCCAGCCATTTTGCCACCAATTTTCAGTGGCACAATCTGAAAATTCAGATTGCTCTGAATTTCACAAAATAAAAGCTATGGGGTACTTATAGACTGTAATTGTACTGTAACTTGCAAACCTAGCAACTGAGGCTAGTAAATCATGGTTTATGATTTAACACATTATATTAATTCAGTCAATGGTGATTTATGCAATAAAACACAATTAAATCATGACTTAGCACAAAATGTGAACTGTCACAGGGTGTAATATCCGTTGAACCTGGACTTACTACTGTGTAAAACTGTTTAGGATTGTGTTACTGAGAAAGAAAAGGAAAAAAAATGGCATGCGGTCAAATTCAGATACATTTACCTGCAACAAACAAAAAAGAAAACCACAGCAACCTTCACACAATATGCTAAGCCAAAATATGGCTTGCTTGCTTGTTCATTTATAAATTGACATGCTGTTTGAAGTCAGCCACTATGATTTATTAGCCTTGGATCATAGATTAGTCTGTGATGTGAATCAAACCACTATACCTTTTAAACTAAAGCATGACTTAACATGTTCTATAAATACAGCTTCAGAAACTAGCAAATATAAGGGAACTCAGGGAACATTTATAGGCTCTAACTATTATAAAAATTCATTAGGTATTATTTTCCTCTTAAAAGAATCCTGATTGAAGTTAATTCTATATGTTTTTGCCCAAATTCCTGCCTGACATCAACAGATACAAAACTGGAACTTAAGCCAACCCAAATAATTGTTATGGCACAGGAGGACAGTCTCCTAATATTATCATTAAGTCTGTTATTGGCTTATCTAAAACACATAACTAAGACTTGGTTTGGTTTACCACTAACAGCATAGGGTGTGTTCCCATAAAATGGTACTCCACAGTTTATTCATAGTTTTCAAACCACAATGGCTGAGTTCACACAGCATGTTAAGCTACAAACAAGCAAATCACATTTTGGATAAATAGATTGGGTCAAGTGAGCTATAGTTTTAATGATATTCACTCAGAAATAAATCTCCCTGATTTCACTGGGTTACTTCTAGGTAAATATATATGAAACTGCAGGCACACTTACTTAGGACTAAGTAATCAATGTAGGGACTTAAAGCTTTCTAATGCATAACCATCGGATTATACTGGTATTTTTGTAGATACTATACTACCCTATGTATATAACAAAGACTGTGAGGGCTAAATTTGCATGCACAAACACGCCACAACTTATAAGAGAAAAGAATCATTTTAAATTTGTTTTATAAGCTTATTTCCTAATATGTGGCTGGACCTTATTTAAAGCTTGTACTTTAAATAGTATAACTACTTAAGAAACTGAACTGAAATCTTCCATCACAAGATAAGTAAAATGAAGAGAGACAAGATGATCAAATCTCTTTATTTAAATTAGACTACTACTATTGTTGCTATTATTTTTAAAGGGAACCTAGATCAGCCTTCTTCAACACTGGTGTCCTCCAAATGTGTGGAGAATTCCTAGAATTCCCCATGCTGGCTGTGGAATTTGAGGAGTTGAAGTCCACTCACCTGGTTGGGATAGGCTGACCTAAGCAATTCATGTTTTTGATACTGTTATGCATGGAACAGTTATGCACAAAGTTAAGGCATAATCTCTTTAACTGTTTAAGTTACCTTTCTCTCCAAACAGGCCAGAGTGATCAGCCTTGCACTGCAGAATTGTTACTGAAGCATCAGAATAGCACCTTAGTACAACTTTAGTTATATATTGATACTAACAGCCATTCACTCATACAGTAAAGGAGGCCTTCCCTCAAAGTGTGGTGGATTTTTTCAAAGGTCAGAGGTTGGTAGTGCATCCCAAGTCTCAGAAGTCTTTCCCTGATATTCATCAGCTTCTCTTCTCCAGGACTTTTTCAGTTGCTACTTATGACAAAGTCTTTTGTAACTTTCACCAGATTATTTTACTTACCAAATTTTGAATTTCATCTTTACAGCTGACCTGATTTCTTTGTAGATTTCTCTTAATTTTTTCATTGATCCTGTCTGATACATCAAAATGCTGATATACTAGAATACATAGGCATAATTAGATCTAAAAAAAGCATTTAAAACCAAAGCTTTCCTCTGTGTTGCAAAAGAACATAAAATCTGCTTCATGAAAATCAACTCATTTAATGAGACAAATTTAGCATAGTGTAAGAAAAGGGTTTTCAAACTTTTTCATGGAACGGGACCTTTAAAAAAAAAAAATCTGTAAACCCTGATCAAGAAGCAAAGCTCTAGTGATAGAAAACTGGCTGCATTCAAGTGAAGTTTTTCTGGGGCGGGGTGCTTAGGGTGTTTAATCTGGTATGGAATCCCATCAAGTTCTCACAGAACCTAGGATTCCATGGAACACAATTTGAAAAACCCTGACCTAGGATGTTATGATCCCTTAAAAGGGTCAGCTGGGAAGGTTATGATATCCATGGCCTTGTGAAGTTTTTGCTGTATTTATTCCTGAAATGAAACAGCTCAAAAGAAGAAACTAAAATGATGGTTATTGCTGATCTTGCAGAAAGCATGGTGATTAATTTCTACATCCCACATCTCCAAATAAACAAAAGAATCCTCCTATTTTCCATGAAACATTTCAAAGCTATGTGTATGCTTTGCCCTGATGCAGGATTACCTTACTATACCAAGCTATAGTCAGCTGAGATGCAACAGATTTATAGAAATTATTATGCTTGGATTTAAATGATGAGATTTCTTTAAAATAGTGTGAACAGCATCTTAAGTAGGGGTAGCGTAAAAGTAGACAGAACAGCCCTTTTCTAAATAAAACCATTGCAAATAACAGTGGGATGTGTCATAGAATCAGAGATACTTCATAAGTTTATTTTAGAACCAAAACACTGTTATTAACTCTTTCCAAGCCAGAACCTGTGTGCAGCATAAATTTCATAAATTATGTTTGTGCAAGAGCTATGATAGAGATATGTGGGAATAATAAGATTTGTGAATTATTTTTAAAAGTTGTTAACCCTTTGCCAGCCAAACCTATTTTAATAATAATGGAAAGAACCAAATTATTCTATAGGACATTGCTAGCTGGACAACACAAAAATCAAACTGACTATACCTATAGAGAGCATAGGGAGTGGCCTTGAAGGACCGGAAGAACTGCTACCAAGGCAACTGTTAGAAGAGGGGCTTGAGCCAGGCCAAGAAAATAACTTGAGAAAACATCTCAGACAAGCCCCCTCCCCCCCCCAATTCACACAAATATGAAGTGAGGGAGGAGGAAACATATTCAGACTTGCAAGTTTCTGTTACTATCGCTGTTACAATAAAAGTAGTCCTGACCTATATAGCATTGGTTTCTTAATCTGGTCTACCTAGTTGGGCTGAAAATACCCTGCAAGCAAGGATGGAGCTCTGCCTACTCAGCAAAAGCAAGACTTGATGCTGATTGTGGCTCAGATCACAAACCTTGCAAAATACCTAAGGAAAGCAAACAAAATCATCTGATCAATATAATACAATATGAATAATATTGCATGAGAATGCAGTAAAGGGAAATAACTGATTTAATGGACTATATTTGACAAACAGAGTGCCAGAAAAACTCTGGACCAAAATTCATGGCATTATTAAAGATAAAGCAAACAGAAATATCCCAAATATCCCAAAATGCAAATAGCAAAAGAAGGCAGAATAGCTGTCCGCTCATACACTGAGAATAACTAAAGGCAGAAACAGGCCACACAGGAACATTTACTGATTGCTCAATTCCAGAGAAGAGAGAATGTGACATACGTACATAAACAATGCAAAGAAACTGAAAATAATAAAATGGGAAGTGCGAGACATTTATTTAAGAAAATTACAAAAATCAAGAGAATCTTTCATACAAAGATGGGCATATGGAAATCCATTGAAGAAAGAAGATACACAGGAAAAATGCCACAAATACATGAAAGTATACATGAAATATCACCAAATCAATGATACATATAAAGATGAACTAGAGCCTGACATTCTAGAATGTGAATTGGGCCCTAGAAAATATTATTAACAACAAAACTGCATGAGTATATGAAACATCAGATGAACTGTTTAAAATCTTGCAAGAATCTCTAATTAGTGCTACTTCTATTTTGTAAGCAGATACAGAAATTGCAGGAGTGGCTAAAGGAACTGGAAAAGATCAATTTAGAGTGTGCAAGATTGTATGGTGTCACCCAATTTATTTAACTTATATGCAGAATACATCATGAGAAGTGCTGGACTAGAAGAAATAAAAGGTGGAAATAAAAATTGCTAAAAGAAATCTTAACAGCTTCAGATAGGCTGATGATAATGGCTGAAAGAGAAGACCCAAGGAATCACTTGTTGAAGGTGAAAGAAAAAAGTACAAAAGCCAATTGTTGCTCATTATTAAAAATAAAGATTATGCAGGTAATGTGAACCCAATACAAATAGGCAGAAAAGTTGAAGTTGTTACAGACTTTATTTTCCTAGGCTCAAAAATTCACAGGGAAGGTGACTGCAGCCATGAAATAAAAAGATGTCTGCTACCTCAGAGAAAATCTATGACAAAGTCATGGTTTCACAGTTGTAATACATGGCTGTAAAAGCTGGATGATGAGAAAGGTTGAATGAAGAAAAACTGATGCCTTTGAAGAAGGCTACTAGAGATGATAGTTGAGGATACTTTGCATTGCAAAAAGAACAGATATTCAACACTAGATGAAATGAAAAGTGCTCACTGTAAGCACCAATAATATAGCTAAAGCTTAAATATTTTGGAACAGTGGCATCTGCAGGGAGGCAAAATCGCAGCATCGTGATCAAATTTACATTCCTTTGAACGTGCATGTGTTACTGATGCAAATACAAAAGAGGAAAGCTTGGACTGAGAAGCAGTGACTCATCTTGCTTGTTTTTGACACAAACACATGCAGATGCCACTGTTTTGGACATGGCAAGAGTCACTGGAGAGGAGCTGATTCTTGGAAAAATCAAAGGCATTTGAAAAAAGGGCTGACATGGTGACTAGATACTATCATCATTAACACAAGCAGGAGCATACAAGACATCAAAGAAAGTTACTGACAATCCTGGTGAACTGATGTCTGGGTCACAAAGAAAAGCAACAGAACTAGGAACTTGTAAACTAGGGATTTGTAAACTGTATTGGAAGCTTTCTGGCTGAAACGCAGGCTATTAATGCTTTAATAAAAAAACACATTCACACATTACATTGCATTAAACATGAACAAGGCATTAAGCCAAAAAGCTTATACTGCCTGTTTTTAATAGCTAACATATTTAAAACAAAGAAATCGGTGTTTCCTGTTGTTTTTATACAATACTATTTTTCATTCGGAATAGATAGAGAACATGGAATTGGGAAGAAAGATGCTCTGATTCTTATTTGTATTGTATTCATTAATACGCTTATGTAATGGACGAAGCTAGTTGATATCTTCACAATATTTTTCACTACCTGCACTAGAGAGTTGAACAGTATTTGGAAGGCACGAAGCTCAGATTTTCACCCAAGTCCAGGGCGGTATGCATTTCTCCATAGAAGGAAATAACTTGGCCAGTTTTCTACTTTTGGATTGTTCGTGAATGTCCGCTACAGAACAGCTATGTACATGGACATAAATCAATCATCTATAGGCTATCCCAAGGTTAAATTACGTGTTATTTCTGTAACAGACCTCGGGTTGTCTTTCGTCGTCGTCCTAATTTTTTTTTTTTTTTTTACTAAGTGGTTTATGAGCTCCCACACAAACGCTGACCAAGACATAGCCGCCTCCGCCGTCACCCACTTCGCCGACGGGCGCGCGGGGGGAGGGGGCCTGTTTTGATCACGATGACGCGATCAGGCGATGACGAACTCAACGGCTCAACTGGCATCAACGCATGAACGGCGGACTCAGAGCAACAGTTGAATAAGCCTTGGCCCCGCCCCCCTCTCAGCGAGCGCAGGTCACACTCCTCAGGTGCCTCTGCAGAGCATCTTTGGTGCCGTCTCTCCAATTGGCCCATCACTCTTGTTGCTGACTCAGACATTCAAAACAGGCTGTCACGAACCGGAACTTCCTTTTCCTCATTCCTTCTCCGATACAGTAATAATAATTGAAGAAGTCCGTCACCGCTGTCACAATAGATCTCAATTACAGCAGTCGCATGCACAATCCCTGCTGGAAAAAACGGATGTTTATTGGCTCCTTATTTTAAACACTTTATAAAAAAAATATTAAACAACAAATGAATTCTTCACAATAATCAGAGTCAGAATTAGTGAAATAAGTTCCTCGCTGACAGTGTCTTTCGAGAAAGTCAAACTTTTGTCTGCGAGGCGAATTAAAGATGGCTTCTCTAAGGAGAACCTGGGGTTTTTTTTAGTTCATACAAGATGATTTGTCCTTCTAATTTCCTATCTCTGTGGTACCTTGCTGTCATGGCGTAGCGCTCACGCTCGCTCTTCTCCATCCCTAAACCGGAACTGTGGGGTTGCTACGGAAACGGGTAGACGCTACCCGACGGCTTGGAGAGAAAGAAAGCGCGAACGCGCGTGAGGCAGGCAGACCAAAAATAGGAAGGTGAGAGATTTCTTGGGGAGAGATTGTTCTCAGCTCCGCTTCTTTAAGTGCGAAAGGCTTATGTGCCCCCTCCCCCTTTCTTGATTGTGAGATGAACTTGTACACATACAGTTTGTTTATTTTTATGGGCGCAGTTCCGTTTCTTGTGGTGGCCACGGGGGTTTTTACATTCTCATGTCTCGTTTGTGAAGGAAATCTCTTTTTTCCCTACATTCCGTTCCCAATGTCATGGGGGAATTCTTATGTTTTTATTTCAGGATAGCAGACACACACAGGTATACATATCCTGGCTTAAGTCTGAAGTTAACAAATTTGACTCTTGTTACCTTCCTTCTTTATAATATATGTATCTATATTAAGGGAACTGCAGACCTTGGAAACTATCACCTCATGGACCTGCCAGAGAGAAAAATACAATCTATGGTTAGACAGTTAACCTGCCTGATTTTGTGTGCGCACCTTCAGTCAGTTTTGACTTTTGGGGATCACACAGATAACTCCCTGCAGTATTCTTGGCATCATTTTCAGAAGTAGTTTGCCACTGCCTTCTTCTTAGGGCTGAGAGTGTGTGACTGGCTTTGTACCTAAAGCAGGACTGGAAGTCACTGTCTCCCAGTTTCTAGCCTGGTGTCTTTAACCATTACGCCAAACTGGATCTCACCTTTTTTGTTAGGACCATCCAAAGTGTCATCATAGAAGCCACCAGAATATGTCATCAGGCTAGGTAATACAAAAGGCCAAGAATGCTCTACAGGACCTAGAGGATGTCTGGAAATAAACCCTGTATTGATGTCTGTATTGAACATCCATTTTCTTCTGTTTTTCTAATTACCTGCAATTCTATTTTTAAGCAATCTACTGGCAACTTGCCAATACAGGATTTATTTAAAAGGCTGTAGGCTTCATTCCCACATTAACTACCCATATTAACTTTGGCTTAGCATGTTATGTGAGCCCATTTTTCTGATTTATAAATTATAGCTTATGGATTAATGTTGTGTAAGCTAAGCATAATGTTGATTATTCAATAAACTATGGTTAAACAAGCCATGAATTAGTACATATGGACCCAATCATAATGTGTCTAGAAACACATATCTGTTGAGACAGCATCAACACCTTATGAATATCATTAATGAAAATGCCTTTAGTGAAAGACATTACATTATTTTAGTATGAAAACAGGAGCTTAATTAATAAAATTGAGCCCTTTAGTTATTGAGTATTTTAGTTTTCATATGTAGCCAAGAAAACTGCAGAAATTTGTCCAGGCAATCACCAGCAGTCAAGACTGATTTGAAGCCCCTCCCCCCACAAAACAATCTTCGGTCCAATTATTCAACTTTTATACCATTGTACACATTCAGAATTATTTCTTATTGAATTTAATATGCCTGAATAGAAGTACCTTTTATGGGGTGGGATGGGCAAGTTATAGTTTCCAGAAGACCACAAGGTCATACAATTAAAATGTGACAGAATGGCTGAATTTCAAGATTATGATTTTTACTTTTTTTAGGAGGGAAATTAAAGATAGGCTTCACCTATCACTTTTTATTTTAATAGTGCTACCCTTCTTTCCACAATGAGCAAAAATATTTGGTTCTGCTCAGTGACACTGGAACATACCCTCTGAAGCCCTTAAAGAGATTATTAGGAGTTAAAGAAAAAACTATTTGGGGGAAAAATATAGCCATGCCAGATTAAAAAAAAAAAAGTTGGCCATCTCTGTGTTAGGGGAAACAGTCTCATCTGTGACATGTCACAGTTCTCAGTATATTGTTAAGTCACTGCATATGCCCAGGAAACAGAATGTTTGGACTACAGAGAACTACAGTGCTTAGTTGATATTGACTTTCTCTCTGCCTTCTCTGTAAAATAATCTTCCATTTTTCCCATGCCCTTTCCTCCCTTCTCCGTTTTCCTTTCCTATTCCCTTCTCCCTTTCCTTCTACTTTACATAGAGTGGCAAGCCTGCCTTCAGAGGATCAATTCTGCACAATAGAGCACAGCAATGAGAGGTCAACAACAGCTGCAGTGATCCTGAATGTAAGAGCATTTAGAATTAAGGGGATTACTAAACAGAAAAACAAATGGAAACAATCAGTAGCCTTGCTGCAGAGAAGACATTAAATAGTCAGAGCTTATATAACACCAGCTATAATAGTTTGCATGCAGCATTTTATTGAAAGTTTCAACTCATTGTGTCATTTGAACTCAAAATGGACTATATGTTGGATCCCTTGAATTTGGGTAAGGCAAGTTAAAAGGATGCAAAATGGTGAATATCATAAGTCTGAAAACTGAGTAAAACGTGGCATTCAGAAGATTAAAAATAATGCCATGTGCATTCCTGAATCACAACCTCTTGGACTGTATTAAGATCACGGGACTGGGTATTGACTGGAAAGCACTGGGACCAGCTGATACATTTCAGAAAGGCAAGGCAGACAAATGCAGATATCAGTACAATTTAAAGATTAAAAGATTATTAGGAGTTTGGAGAATACTGCAAAACTGGTCTGAGCAAGTAGTTGCTAAGGTCCAAATTTGAAAAAAAAAAAAAGACATACTGAAATGTCTTTGCTGAATCAAGCCAGATTCAGATAAGAAACTTTAGTTTGTTGTAGACATTACTATCACCAGAAGGAATGGCCAGGAGAGAAGCACAATGGCACTTTGGGAGAGGAATATTTTTCATTGCATATACCTCTCCACTTTCTAGAGGGCTCAGGAAGTGCAGTTTGAATGGTCATAAGGTGGAGGCAGCTTGTAGTTGAACTTGGGCTTCTGTATGGCGTTCCTCAAAAGTAATTATGGATAGTCTGTTTTCTGGGTGGGAGTGGTTAAAAACAGATTTTGCTACACTGCAATATTTTTACCAGTCATTTCAGGGAAGGATTGCAACAGAGACAGGCTTTGACTATTTTATCTGTTAAAGATTAGAGGAAAGAAAGACACACCCCTTAGAGGAATGGTTCTTTTTGAGCTTTGTAGGGAGAATTTTTGCAGAGAGAATAGAGCTCTGTTTGTTCCAGCTCTGGGGTCTGAATCAGATTAAACAAGCACTTTTGCAGACTGAACTACTTCCAAAGCCCTGGATTCAATCCTCAAAGCAAATCAGGCAATCCTGAATAGCAGTATTCTTAGCTGATCTAGGAGAACTTCCTGCCCAGACAATGATTAAACTATTGGTTAAAGAGCTCAGTGAATATAGTTATTTGACTTTCTTACAGCTATTATCATTGTACCGTAGATTTAAATTTAAATTTCCTGAGAACTTTCCTGGCAATGATTCATTCTTTTTAATCCTAGAACATCCAGGAATGCAGTAAAATATAACAGAATAATCAAGCTATCCAGATGCTTCAAACAATACATGTCCATACAAACTTTTGTCAGCTTTGCTTACTATTTTCTTAAATTTGATATTCCAGCAATATATCTTTCAATGAATACAGCACTGCTTCATACATTGCAATTACTATATGTTTTTATTTGTTACATTTCTCCATTTAAAGATGTTAACTCCATCCAGCACAACTTTTTTGGTCTTCCCCTTACTCTTGACTGATTCACTGTTTTTTCATCTATTTGTTTCACAATTCAGTCTTCATTCAATTTCTCGATATGATTAAAATACTTCATATGTGTCCTGGGTCCCATAAAGTGACATTGATAAATAGAACCTTCTTCCATATTGCTAGTATACGTTTGTACCCACATTGATTCAGCATTCATTAATTAATCACCTTATCTCTTCTATTTTTACCAGACATATTTAAGTAAATATTCTCACTACATTCAACTTACTTTTATTCTTCTTCTGACATACCAATTGCTGTTGGGTTTTTGGTGTTCTCTGAGCTTACTTCTCTTTCCACAGACATTTCATTATCAGGCTAGGTAGCATTATCAGGCCACAGGGAAGTGCAGTTTGTTAGCTATTTATATGTAGTAGCATGTCTTACCAGCCTCAGTTGGGGTATTGTTTGTTCCTTGATTGCTTTTGGGGTGGGATATTGTTTCTTCTATGATTGTTCTTGTTTATCTGGTGCTGATTTTTGCTTATCTGGGTATTGGTTAGTAGGTATGTGATAAAGAAGGATGTGTTTAGTTCTGTTTGCCTCTTTCCTTGATTTTTGGTTGCTTCCTTTTCTGAATAGTTTGTAGATGGAGTTTATCTCAGTATGTCTGTTAATGGCTTATTTATCAGTGCCATGCTGCTAGGAATTCTCTTGCATTTTTGGATCTTGCTTTGTGTAAAATGTCTAATTCCCAACTGAAACTGATTGAATTTGTCAGTGTGTTATGAGACCAAGGAGATTTCATAGTGTCTTCTGACTGCCAGTTGGTGTTCATGGTTCTATTCTCTCAATTTTCTGCCTGGTTACCTGCCAGTTTTTGGATGCTGTTCAAAGTGCTGGTGGTAACCTATACAGCCCTAGTTGGCACAGAATCTAGATATTTGTGGGACCATATGTTTATAATTAATTATGCCTGTCCAATAAGTTTGTACAGGATTGGCATACTCCAGGTTCTATTTATTAAACAATATCACTTTATGGGACCCAGGACACATGCCTTCTCTGTCACTGTGCCTACCCTGTTGAACGGAATCCCCACTATATCTGAGTTGTAGTTCCCAGTGCTGTGTCTGTTTTTAAATCATTCTTATATATATTGTTTTCAATCCTTCTTGTAGCTTGGTGAGTGGGCTGCCAGAGTGAGTGAGTGAGTGAGTGAGTGAGTGAGTGAATGAATGAATGAATGAATGAATGAATAAAGCTTTTTAATTCTTTCCAAACAAATTGAAAGTTGGAAAAACATTACATAAAGAGGTTTGAGACTCTGTCTGTCAGCAGGAAAGTGAAAACTGAACAGAATTGTGCCTCGATTTGGTTTGTGGGAGAAGTGGGCAAAAGGAAGGTCAAATTTGAAAATGGTCTGGGTCAGTCTGCTAGCTGCAGAGAAAAACATTCTAGAAAGAATACCCTCAGTGCATACTTGTGGGAGAGACAATCTGAAAGAAGTTCAGAATGTTGTTAACTATTGCATTCTTACTCCATCTCCCTCTGCCATTCCTCTCTTCCTCCTTCACGTGATCCAGAATGGAGCATATGCAGACAGCCCTGTGTTTCCCAATGTACACATACGCACAAATGCAGAAATGCAACATGGAAGAACAAAAATACATACATATACATAGATGCGTAGTAGAAAAACTCACTCAAGAAACACCACAATTGAAGATACAAGCAGTCATTTTATTTCCAAAGCTAGCAGGTTACTGTAAGTCATGGGTCTCTTGCACTCAGACAAGGCAAGAGCAAGATCCACTATGTTACATAGGTCTTTTATAGTATGTTGATCAAGGACAGTTTGAGTATACATTAATAGGAGACCCCAACAGAGAATTGTATTACCACAAGATAACCACGAAGACATAGATATGAAAATGTTACAAGCACATTCTTTGAAAAGCAACATAGTAACTCTGAAATACAACTTTATGCCAAGACCGTAATTGTTATTTGAAAAGTAGTTCCTGAATTTTACTGTGAAAGGAGGGAAAGAGAAATAAGGAGGCACAGCAGTATTCATCCTTGAATTTACCGTCTCTGTTTAAGGCAACACTAAAATCAAGGTGCTACATGAAATATATACCAAAAGACACATATGAATGCTATATTTGTATAAGAAAGCATATGACTACATAATTGCTTCAACCTCGATTCAAATTCCAGCTCTTCTCAAATACAACATATTATTTTGTTACACAGAAGAAAATAGAAAGCATGTTAGAAAAAGGGCTAGGTTACCAACTTAGTCACACTTAGGAATATGCAGCATTCCGTTCCAGCAATGAGGACTGTAATGGGGGTTTCCAGGAGCTGACAGGAAGATACAGATGTTGACTAAAATCTAATAAGGCTAGCAATAACTCTGGAAAACTGAAATATACCATATATACTTGTGTATAAGCCCCTCTGCAGATAAGCCAACCCTCAAATTTTTAACCAAAAGAACCATGAAAAATGTGCCACTCATGTATAAGCCAACCCTTGAAATTTTCATGTTTTAATTTTCACAATTGGCTTATCACGGGTGGTGCATTTTTCACAGTATTTTGGTTAAAAATTCGAAGGTCAGCTTATCTGCGGATGGGTTTATACATGAATATATATGGAAAATACAGGTACTTCAAAAAAGTGTTACCATATGTACTTGCAGATAAGCCCATCCACAGATAGGCTGAACCCAATTTTGGGGGTGTATTTTGGCACCCAAAATTCTCTGTTTATCCATGAATGGATACAGTAACAGATTTTTCTAAATCAGGAGTTCATGGCAAAATTATAAAAAGTTTTACAGTGAATACAAATTATTTAGTAGAGAGTTGTTTGCAATAGTATGATTTTTGTAATTAAGTACTCTGCTTATGTGGTTTTGAATCTGGTAAATCTTAGTTCAGGGGATATCACGTTTGGGAAATTGAAAGTAAATGTCAAATTTATAAGAGTAAATCATCAGTTTCCTTTCTGTCATGGGCAGTGTTAGAATGCCACCAGTGTTTCACATATTTACTTCTGGCTGACAGGACCATATAAAGTACTTAGCATTCTAGTGAATTCTATATTTTCAAAAAGAACAATCTAGGTACAGTGTAGCCTCAAATCCTTTACACTAACTTCTGTTGTTTTCAACTAATACACTGGTTCCAAATACAGAGAATACACTCATTTGTGGGTGAAGTACTTTCCCTCTGGTATTTTTAACTATTATACTAGGATATAAGTATTACTTTAAATTTAAAGTTCATAGGGGGGAAAAAAACCCTTCCTTTGCTACAAGATCTACTTAGATTTGCATGCATATATATTCCCTGTTAGGTGCCCAATATTCTTTATCTTTTATCTGCTACATTTTACATTCATATTGATTAATGTGTGTATTTAATAAAGACTAGCTACTGTTATTTACATCTAATTATTTCAGTTACAGGTTCCTATAAATGTACATTAAATTTTAAATAAGCATTTTCATAAGATTTTATTTAAGAAAGAACAAAGAAGATTAATATGGTGGACTTCACTTCTGTAGGCTCCTCCTTACCACTCTCTAACAAAATACTTACATCACTGAAGGCAAACTTGTGCACTGAGATGCAACATACAATAGATACAATACCGAGATACAGACAAAGTGTGTACATACAACCCTGCTGAAGAATACATATATAAATCTAAGCAAGATACCAAAACATGGGTGAGTTCACACCTTCCAAAGAGCCACAGCATGGAGAAGGGAGAGTGAAGCCCAGGTTCCAACAGAAGTCAAATGGGGGTAAAAGTCTGAACCAGGGCTTTTTTGCTTGTCTTCTCGCAGTTCCTTTGCCAGAGGTGATAGCATAAAACCACTGGGATAGTGCATTCCCTTTGGTACTTAGTTTCCGCACCCCTGCACAGGCTGCACAACTGAATGCAGATTCTGGGCCCAATTACTGTAAGCATTTGGGATTTAGGCTACCCAGGAAGTAATAAGCCAGTGTGGTCAGTGGTAGCACCACCTTTTTCTCAGCCAAGCTTAGCAAGCAAGCACTTGACATCATCTGCAGCCTCATCCACTGCCTTGAATGGCACCAAAAGGTTGCAAAGAGCGTGGTAATAGATGAGCAGTGATGAGTGGATAGGGATGGCCCAGAACATTTTGGAGTGATGTTTGCCTCCCACAGAACGTCAGGCATAATCCAGCCCCAATACAAGTCTTGCAAGTTGCTTCAAGCAAATGTTTACATGTGTTTTGTGTATGTGTTTTTGCAAATGTTTTCTGTTTCTGTATGTGATTCAGTTCCTTTTGTTATCCTATGCACTTCCCATTGCTTAATTTTAAAAGATGCAAAAGTTCAGTATCATCATATCCTGCCTCATTCTCACATCACTGTTGAGATACATGGATATTTTCTTGCTGGCTAGTAATGTTTGTAAGCAAAAGGGAAGCAAATCTGATGGAATGAATCAATCACTTTGCTTAACAGCCTGCAAGTGAATAATTAGGACACTGCCATTCACCAGTGTATCAGAAACAGAATTAGGAAGCAAATTTAACATTGGCATAGTTTTGTCCTCACTCAAAAAAATGGGTGGACAACAGGTTAATTCAGAAGTGGGGAAAGACTCTTAGATGCACTTGAAAAGGAAATAGTGAGCTGCAGCTGCCTGCCATAGTTGCTTCCCAAGAATTCTTCTAGAGTCCAGTAGCAGCATATTCAGACATTCTGGGAAATGAAGTTGGCAGGAGAGGCCAGTGCTTTGCTTTACAACTCGTAAAAAATAATAAAAATTATAAGAATACTAGAAGTAACAAAGAATCTGGCAGTTGCCATGGTATATAGTGGTTCCCATTAGCATTGTTTTGGGAATTCCATTCCTTAAGAATCAGTTAAACCTTATATGGTTCTTATAAAGTAAGGAGATTGTCCACCCTCCTGAAAATATGATATCTCAATTGTAGTGGTCACAAGATATTATAGCAGATGTTATTTTGAAGAAATTACTTAGAAATACAAAATAGAAAAAATGTGTTTTCCAGTTTACAAAACGGTATATTTTACAAATGCATTATAGGAAAAATGAAAACAAATTTATTGCAAACTGAATTTCATGGAAGTTAAAAACAGAAAAAAACAATATTGCATAATTCAAACTCAGTTATTAGCATGCACAGAGTTAATTACTATTTAATTTTTACTAGAAGGGCAATATATGAACTATGAAGTGAAATGGCTATGACATGACAAGAAAATTAGTAACCGTTGGATTCTTAATTATTTTATTGTATTTCTCTCTATGCTTTTATAGTCCAACTAGCTAAATGCAATTTCTTACAAGTTTCCTAATTATTTAGCAATATAATCAAAGATTAAATAAATGGAAGAAAACCTTGTATCTATCTCATGCTTAGCAGAGATATGAGGGGCAGGGAATGTGGATGAAAGTAGGAAAGAGCAATCCAAAGAAAGGTCCAGGTAGACAAAATAACTCAGAAATAAGCTTAGGAAGTAAAAAAAAATTAAAAACAGAAAATAAAACAAAATGCATTAGAAAGTCTTATAAACAAGCAGGAAGAAATCTGCTCCAAACTGTTCGTAGGTTAAGCATTCAGTCTTGAAAGACTAATTTGAGGAAAGCAAGCCAATAACGGATTGAAAGTTGCAAAAGTTTCTCTTTTTCAGAGAAAACAAAAGCAACTTGTTTATAGGTCAAAAGTTTGCAAAAAACTGCTATATTGAAGTACAGTTGCTTTTTAATCTATACCCAATAGCTTCCTAATTTCTGATTAACTTTTTTCTTGTTTTCTATTGGTATCATTAAAAATTTCATTCTGAATTTGTCTGTGGCATATCAAGTCATCAGAAATCTGCAGTTTTCCATTATTTTAGGGAACTAGCATATTTTCCATTTTAATAGCAGAACTAGATTACACTGAAACCTGTGAAGATTGCCCAGCTGCACTGGAGTAGGAAAAACAGTTTTCCTATCTTACTTCTACTATGTTTCATCATGTCTATCCTTTCGTGCATCTTAGATTTCAGTTACTACAATTTTCTACATTTAAGGAATAATGAGGATAGTTTGCGAAGAACTTTAATTTCCATTCTATTCCCCAAATTATTTACATCTCAAATCCATCCCCCATGAAAGAGACCTGTATATAATTTCCAAGTTGCCAGTATGTTTCATTGACAACACCAATATATAACTTGATTTCTGTAGAAAGCTCTACTTACCTGCTCAACAATAATATCCTGTTGAATTTTGAGGGATCCATGGGAAATATCTACCATTTCCATCTTCATTTGGTAAGTTGTTTCATTAGCACAGTGATTAATAATAGTCTGCTGCAAAATTTCTATGGCTTTGCCTTTCAGAAAATTGAAATTGGCTTTTCAGAATCTTCAGTAACTCCTCCTTCTTTCAGCTGAAACCATTTGCCATAATGCTGCTGTGTTTGTTACACCTGGAAAATCACACAAAGATAAAACCTAAGTTTCATACTCTATTCCTGCATCCTGTATCAGCAGATGTGATACTTTAATTATTTATCAATCTGAGCTTCCAGTGAGGATTCATGGCAAACTAGACATCCCTGAAGAAGCGGGGATGGCAATGCAGTGGAGATCAGCGGCCAGACAGCAAATTCCGGCTGTCGAAGTCTCTCTGGAAAAAGGAGAGGTCATGAGATTGCCCACTTGTACTCCGGGCAGCTACTCCTCATGAGTAGATTGCAGGAACTGAGGTTTTTGCAGTCAGCTCATGAGTTGAGTGTCTGGGAGTCAAGGGATTTCAATCATGCTCACAGCCAAAATGCAGCCTATATAGAGATAAGGTTTGCACAAGCCTCATTTCTTAACCACTTTCAGATGTAACTAATTTACAGCTAAAAAGGGATTTTTAAGCAGCAGGATAAGATTCCACTTGGTGAATTATTATCTTTTCTGGATTACAGGAATAAAAAAAAAAAAAAAAGGTTTTAAAGACTTAAAACTTTTGGCAAAAAGCTTAACAAGGAGTCAATGTAAGAAAGTTTAAAATGGATAAAGGGGACAGTTCTTTTGAAAGATTATTTTTTTGGTGAAAGTGCTTTTGAACAAATTGGAATTAAATTAGACAAATGAACTGGACCTTCATGGGAATGTTTGTTTTTTATTTACTATTAAAGAGTGGAAACAATTGGTGGATTTTACAAAACAAAAGATAAAAGTAATATGAGCCAGAGTGTGATGCTGACTGTAACTATGGAGATGTTGCCCTGTGATGCTGACTGTAACCATGAAGTGCCACTTGAGACAAAAATATTAAGGGCAAAGGAAGAGAAAAGAAGGGGGAAAGGGGCGGGGGGGAGCTTTCAAAGGAAGACAAAAGAGGAAAAAGGGGGGGAAGCTTGCCTTTTCATTTTCCCTTGTTTGGGACATTTTCATTTTTGGATTATAATATATAATGGCAAAAAGCGGCAAGAATGGAGAGGAGGAGAGGATCACTAGAGTAATCTGCAGAGAGAGGAATAACACCAGATTTGCTTCAGGAAATGTTTGAGCAATTGGGCAGTTAGCTGAATAACTTGATACTAAATTGACAGCTTTTGAAAAAAGAATCAATGAAAAACTTGTAAAGATGAAAGAGGAGATGAAAAAAATTAGAAGATGGAAAGCTCTATAAAACGTGTCTGGAGATATAAAACAAATTAATGACAAAGTGGACATTTTGGAGAGTAAGACAGAAGTTATAGACAGAGAGTTGGAAAGAGTACTAGATAATCTAGCTCTATTGGAATTGAGAGAGAAGGGATTTTGTTTGAGATTTAGAGCAATCCCAGAGGATTTTGATGAAGATGTTAGAGAAAATATTATTAAAGTCTTAGCAAATTTTTTGGGTTGGGATGAGGAGGATACAGAGGCAGAAATTGATAAAGTATATAGAATAAGAAATGTTCCAAGGGATGTTTTGGTGCACTCTGTCAGGAAGAAGACAAGGGATCAAGTTTTGCAGCAGTATTTTAATACAAGACTGTCAGGTTTAGCCCAGGGAACTCCAGGAGACCATGCAGATTCAATCCAGCAAGGTTTATTAGCTGCAACCTCTATACAGAAATCTTCCCAGACTGGAAATAGTTCCCAGGGTCAATCAGTAAATACCACTTGCATTCCTCAGGGAGGTGCCAGCCTCATCCTCTTATCTCTCCCTCTTGGCTCAGGAGACAAAAGAGTATTTTTCACTCCCCGACTCTGGCCTCTATCTTCCCATATCCCCACAAAGACTGAAGATTGATAATACAGATATAATTGTTCTTAAAGAAATTCCTATTAGAATTTTGCATAAGGGAAAAGAGTATTCTTTTTTGACTGAGAGTTTAAAGCAGAAAAAGATCCCATTTTGATGGGACAAATTGGAAAGTATGATTTTATTTATAAACAGCAGAGGTTTCAATTGAATTCTGTCCAGAAGGCAAGGGAGTTTCTAGAAAAATTCAAAGAGGAATTGGAAAAGATTCCAGTGGAGGTGTCAGAGGAGACTACACAAAAACTCCAATAGGTGCAACAGGAAACTGAAAGGGATGATACTGAACTAGACACTACAAGTATCAATTTTTCTTAATTTTTGGCTTGATTATGGTTTACAAATGCTTGACGTGGAATATAAATGGAGCAAATGCTCCTCAAAAGAGAAAAAAAAATTCATTATTTGAAAAAATTAAAACAATATATAATTTGCTTACAAGAGACACATATTAGTAATAAGGACATAATATATTTGATTTATAAAATTTTGGGCAAATAATTTATTTCAGTGGGAACAGAAAGAAAGAAAGAGAGTTGTTCTATATATAAATCCCCAACTAAAACCAGAACTTGTATTGACTGATGAGCATGGTAGATTTGTTGGGGTGGAAGTTAATATGCATGGGACTAAGACTGATACTGGACATTTATGCCCCAAATGAAGACAAAGTATTGTTTCATAAATTACTTATGGAGAGATTAATAGGTTTATCTTATGAAAATTGGTGTTTGATGGGGGATTGGAATGGAGTGATCTCCCCACAACTGGGCAGAACTTCTGAGAAAAATATTAACATCACTCAACTTTAATTATTTATCAGTTTGATTTATTTTTGTCTTGATATCACCCAATTGCTTTTCCCTGTCCTTGTCCACTTTTTGAAAAGGAATACTGTTAGGGCACACATCACTTAATGCCCAGATATGGTATTTGGGTGTGAAAAGGTTTCCCATTTCTGATTTTAAACATACTGTATATGAAAAATGTAATATTCATATTATATTAGAATCTTTGTTTGGGTAAGTTAAGGGGCCAATATCAACCACATTTCCATTCCCATCTCCATTTTATGAATATCCATGTAGTCACCAGAAGTCAAGATTGACTTGAAGGCACCAAAAACAAATTAAACAAAAAGCAAGAGGGGACCATAAGAGGATTTTTCAGCATTACCTGGATAGGGAAAACCTGTCTGCCAAACACTTTCTTCTGACTGTTCATAAAATGTACCCTGTCTATTCCCAGGGCACCTTTTCATAAGGCTTATACTAAAGAATTCATATGAAAATTAAATAAGGAACCAGAATACAGATAGTCTCCAGTTTAAGAATATGTTCTGTTCCCAAGGTCTGTCCTTAAGTTGAATTTGTATATAAGCCAGAACAGTATTATTGTATAATACTGTATAAGTAGTATTGTGTAATGCACTCGAACCACTGTCTTTTTAACTTGAATCATTGTGATTTGAACTCAAATTTTGCTACAAAGGGCTCCGTTCTTGACTGTGGGTCATCGGTAACCTGGATGTTCTTAACCCAGGGACTGGCTATATACCCTTGTTTAACTTCCCTTGCTGTGGAAATTGGGGTTGAAAGACCTCCACTTGCTATAAATTTGATTTACATGTATATGTTCTTGTGGAGAATCATAATTAGTCTAATAAAACAATGATCCATGGAAGTGTTCAAATCTATAAAGGTGGTGTACACAGCACCTTGAGGCCAGGAAAAATATTTTTCTGCTAGGTGAATTAGGATAATATATTGATCAACTTGTTCAGACGTTTGCATGCTCATCAATCATGACTTGGTCACACAATCAGAGTTTCTCAAGTTGTTTGTCTTATAATTTAATAATAACACTTATAATTTGATCAGATTTATCACCCTTCATAAAGATGGGACTTATAGAGCAGCATCAGTTTGGGAAGATCAATGTGTATAAACAGGGACACCAGGACAGAAGGCCAGCAATCTGCATTTGTTTTTATTTATCATACAGGGATCAAATCACCTTCAGCTGCTGTTCTGGTTTTTTAACTGGGCTATAAATTTGAAGGTTTTCATTGCTGAAAGTTCTGCTAAACAGGAATGGAATTTATAGATTCTGGTGGCAAAGCACATATACTACTGAAATGCTTAACCAATTAAGCAGATGCAATTGTGCTTTGCATCCCCAAATTGGTTAACAGTAGGGTGACTATCAACCCACCACCCACAAAAGCTGTGAAATTTTTCCCTTTGACTACTTGCACCAATTTTACTCAATTTTTTATTTGTACCTTTTCTTTTGTTGTTCTTGTTGGCTTTCAATAATGCCTTATACTCTTTTTTTCATTTGTGAAATTCATCTTCACAACAGTGACCATTTATAAATCTATCAAGTACAACTAACTTAGTCTTGGCTTCTGGCATTCTTTAACAAATTTATTTATTAATATTTATTTATTTATTAAGGGATTTCAACTCAGATTTCCAAGAAGCTGTAAGCTGAACGTCTAAGGATTCCTGAATGGAAATGATCAGTTGCCGATACATACTTAACATTTTCTTTTAGATTCTGGATTATATAAAGATTGTTTAAATTGAGAGGCCATGGGAGATCAAAAAATTGGGAAACAGCCCTATCAAGTTCATTTGACTATTTTATTTGGGAACTACCAAGAACACCCATATCACACTATACAAGGATGGTCTGCCCACCATTTGATTTTAAGCAGGCTGTAGGGGAATCTTCCCTAGTAGGCTGTTCTTCCTGTACATCTCACTGAGCTCTGGAACTCAGAGGTGAGAAAGCACTGGAGGAAATTGCCCTTGATTAGCCTCTCTCTGTGTGCCAGTCCTGCAAGTTACCAAGCAACTCTAGGAGAAGAAGCAAAAGAATAGTCACCTAGAGCAGTGATAGCAAAAGACAAGAAATGACTGTGTCCAAACACAGGTACATTCTTGTGTTTGGGCCTATGCTGTGGAAATAAGAACAGTGAAGCAGTCCTACTTTTTGCTCATGTTGCATCCATGGAATTTCATCCAAAGGTCTTGTTCAAGGTTACCTACAACTCATTGAGCAAGGACAGGGTGGATTGCTAGATTTTTTGTGGATAGCATCTCTCACATTTGCTCTGAACTATACAAAGCAGAATCTAATGAGATGACTGGGGCAATACCTTTTGAAGTTATCTGGGATTCATAACATGTGAAGTCTAAGGAATGGATAGGATTTTCTACAGAATGAGCTCTGCTACTTGAGGCTGGATCCATCTTCCTCCTGGCTTCTTTGGGTAGCTAGGATATCTGCATGTGGTTGGATTTGGGATATGGTTAATGCTTCTTTGGGGAGGATGTGGTATCTGCCACTCTGAAGTAAGGGGTGATGCAAATTTTTAGGAAAACGTTTGAAGAAAGTAGTGCAGCAATAGCTGTAGAGGGAGGAAGATGGATGCATGTAAAACCCCAAAGCCATAACCTTCCCTTTTAGGTTAAATAGAAAGGTTTAAATCAATATATATTTTACTTGATGGCTATTTCTTTCCTTTATTCAGTGCCAGCAATTTTACAAGTGTTAATCAGAGAATGGGAAGTATTAAGAGAGTTTACGGGGGCAGGGGGCAGAAATGCTTGCAGAAGCTTACTTACATGTCTGGAGTGTTTTTGCCAAGCTGGAATAGAGCCTGTCTTTTCAACTACAGGCTATCTTTACCCAACATGAATAACAGCTTCCTAAGAATTCCCTTTGCTGTTGAGACATAGGCATCATGCAATAATGTCCAGCCAGCCAAACCTCTTTCCCTCCTCCTACAATCACTTGCAAGACCAAATACAGGTAGTCCTTAAGTTATGACCACAATTGGGACCAGAATTTCCATCACTAAGTGATGCTGTCATAAAGTGAGATGTCATGTGACCACATCACTTAGCGACCACAGTCCCAGTTGCTGTCATTAACTGAGAATTGTGGGTCGTTAAGGAGTACCCACCCCAAATCCAAGCCATTTCGGGCTTGGTCCCTCCCAGCCCTGAGCCTCAGTAAGGTAAGGGACTGCCTCCAACTCCCCCCACTGCCACCATCTCCCTCCCACCTCTGCCCTTCTGGCCACCCTGCACCCTGCCTTGTGGGGTGACAAGCAGCCCCAGAACTGTGCAGCTCTGGGGCTGCTTGCCACGCCCTGGGAAGCCACAGCTGCTCCAGCCCAGTCACAGTCACAGTTGCCCTCACCACCCTGTATTCCAGGATTCCTGCTGCCCCGCCCTCTGCCACCCCAGCTGACCTTCGCCATCTTCTTGCTCCAGAAAGCCCCTTTGCAAAAAGCTCCTGGAGCACAGCATGCCAAAGTGCCCCTTTGCAAAAAGCTCCTGGGTGGGGCTGGACTGGGATTTTGCTTCACACTGTGAAAAAAAAAAGCCAAAAGCTCAGCCCAGCCCCACCCAGGAGCTTTTTCAAAGGGGCTTTTTGAATAAGAAGATGATGGTCAGCTGGGAGGGTGGAGCGCAGGGCAGCAGGGGTCCAAGAGGGCATAGATGGGGGGAGATAGGCAAGGAGGGGGGAGTTGAAGTGCCCCTGCGGTCATAAGTGTGGGTGGGCTGCCAATCACCCAAATTTTGATCACATGTCTGCAAGGGCGCTGCAACAGCCGTAATTGTGGGCACTGGACGTAAGTCACTTTTTCAGCATGTTCGTAACTTTGAACTGTCACTAAACAAATCATCGTAAGTCAAGGACTTCCTACAATGCCATAGTGGGGGAAAACTGTAACAGAAAAAGTAAGTCTTCAGCCAAGAATTACTTCCCACTAAAAAGGGTCAGGAACTCTTTCTATTTGGACCTAAATAGGATTGATTAATACTTGATCAGTATGAACAACTCCTAATATTGCCTTAGTTTCTAATTCTTAAGCATCTTTTACTATAAAGAAGGATGAAAAAGAAGATTCTTTAAGGGTAGATAGAGATTAAACCCCAAAGGCATCATATAGGGAATATTGGAAAGTTAGTAAAAGACTTTATTTAGAAAGATATTCTTCTATGAAGATAAAATTATGAAAGTAATAAGAAAAGCATAAATTTAAAAAGTCATATAAGAGGCAGGGATATACATAATAGTTATTGGGTTTGATTAACAGTGACTCATCCTCATCACCTTGGTTGGGCTGAAGTTTTTTTACATTTATTATGCAGTTATTTTTAATTAGTATTTTGAATTAATGGAGTACTGAGTCATTAGCTATTATTGGCTGTAAAACTATCCAGAGTCTTGGGATGAACTGGTATCTAAATCAACATAGTAAGAAAATAATAACAGACGGACAGATGTACATACTTGGGAAATTGTGGGATACAGATAGGCTAGCATCAACATATTAGCTAATTCTAATGAGAATTAGATAATTTTTGGCTCAGAGTTTCGAGGACATCCATTTCTCTTGACCAAGCTTTCTGCTAATTATGATCCACTTGCCATGAGATTTTTTTGGTCTTTTTTCTTCTAAATCTTTGAAATGAAGATAATAATTATGTGCTTATAGTTCAGAGCAAATTATTGAAACAGAACTGAATCCTGGAAATTTCATCAGTGTAACTTCTTGCAGCATGAAGAAAAACCAGAAAATATGCATGAGTGCTTTGGGATTTTGATTTGTCCTGGGTCTCTAAGCTTGAATATGCCACCAAAACTCTCTCAAGATGTATTATATTTTGGGTTGGATTTCCACCCAATTGAAATAAGAATCTAATGGCAATGATCTAAAGAAAATAACACTGGCTCACTAAGTTAGGAGATGTTTTTATAGCCAAATATATTGGATATTAAATTTGAAGGAAAGGGAGATACAACTTCTGAAGATCACCATTCATCTTTTGACAATCTAAATTGTGGGAAAAGCTGGAGGCCTCCTCAATTTACCAATGTCAACTTCATTCAATACGTATACTACACGAAGGGATACAAGTTGTAACCCCCAGGACCATCTCACCAGTGCCACTGAAACTGAGAAAGGCATCAAGCAAGGCTGCATATTGGCCCCACTCTTATTCAGTTTCTGTATCAACTCCATGGTGGGCCATTTCCACAACACAGACTTTCACTCCCCAAAACTTGCTGGAAGACACATCTCTGTTCTATTCTATGCAGATGGTGTGGCAATACTGTCAAGAACACCTATTGGTCTTAAAGGAGCACTGAGAGGAGTAGCACAATACTGCTAGAATTCAATTATAAGAAAACCAAAATCATGACATTTTCCAGAAGGCCCAAGAGCCATTCCTGGAGCATAGATGGCCCAAGATTAAGCATGTCTCCTGTTTCCAATATCTGGGAGTAGTCCTTCATTTTACTGGCAGCAGGAAAGCCCACGGGGACTATGTTGCTGAAAATGCAAAGGAGCTCATCTGCCATCCTTAAATTCCTTAAGACAATAGATGGCCACTACATACCTGTATCTCTCAAGTTATTTGAAGCCAAGCCAATAACACAACTTCTCTATGGAACTCAGATGGGCCCCTTCTCCAATTCTGCACCATTAGAACTTCTACAATCCAAATTTTTAAGATCAGTCCTTCAAGTCCTTAATTGTATCTCTAATGCCCCCTTGTGACTAGAGACAGGCTTCATGAGAGTGGAGGCTAGAGAGTGAATGACCATACTCAACTGTTGACTCAAACTGACCTTTTCCCCTTGGCCTTGCCCCATTAATTATGAGTGATAATTGTCAATCCACATGGAAACAGGCAGTGGCAAGTAAAATCTCATCCTTGCACTTCTCTCTTGGTCTTCTACTCAGCATGGGATATGATCAGGCCAAAGCACTTACTAAACAGTGTGTAGCAGACAAAGAGCACAGATCTAGCCAAAATCCCAAACTTTATTGCCAGTGAATCCAACAGGTACTCTGCCTCCCCTATGACATAACTAAAGTTGAAGTATCTAAAAGCAGAAAGGCCTTTACTCTGGCACAATATCATGCCCTCTCAAGTGTTCTTGAAGCAGATACAGGAAGATTCCTTACCCAGAGAGACAATGCCCCTGTGACTCTGGACACACAGAAACAACAGAGCATGTGTTTCTCCAGTGCCTGTACTACAGAGACTAGTACTAGTACTAGCTTCATCTCACCATTATGCATAAATACCCAGGGTGCACAGGACAATTATACACCACCCTGTTGCTTTCAGATACCAACCATGCTACAACATACAATGTTGCCAGGTTCTGTGCAGCAGTGCTCAAAATTTGTTGGATGATGACCTGTGCTATAAACTAGATTTAATGAGCACCTAGTCTGCCATATTAGAGTGCTTTGTAACTTGATAGATACAGTCTTCTACATACTAACCTTTTATGCTCCCCTGTACCCATCTAATGCTCCTACCCCTTCTTTTAGATTCTTGCTTTTTATAAATACTTTTAGTTTTTAATTCATGTATCTTTTATATTTTCTAGCTTTTCATAATTTTTTTTAGATTTAGATTTTTATTTTTACTCTTGATGTATCCTTTATGCTTTTTAAATGACTGTACCCCACCTTCCTTATGCTGGTCTGTGACCATAATAAAGATTTGATTTGAATCTATTTTTATATAGGTTTTCCTGAAGTATTGCCATGTATGAAGCAAAGGAAAGACAGAAGTTTATCAGTGATGCTCAGTACCTAAGAGAGATGCAGCACAAGATGGATTCAGAGTATCAGGTAGTAAATTATAATTCAGTGTCTTGATTTTCTTATGAAGAACATGAACCAGAAAGTAGTGTTCCCCAACTAACTGTGTTAGCTGGGGACACTAGGAAGTATTCTTCAACAAATCTGGAGAGCTTCTGATTGGGGAAGGTTGACAGAGAGTGTTAGAGATGTGTGGCCATATTCCATTAGCTGCATTTTTGTCTGAATGCAAATCTCCACATAAAACTCAGTTAAAATAGACATATGCTTTATTATTAGGCTTGCCTGAGAAAACAAGAGCAGATTAAAGATCAATCTGATAAGAAACGAGAACACAATAGACAAGAACTGAGACAGACAAGTTTATCATCTATCTCTCCTGTGCGTAGATATGAAAGGCCATGGATTTCAAGACTTCCTGTTAATAGACAGGTAAGTGTTTGCTAACTTTAGAGGTCAAGTAGACAAGAAAAATATTCTGATAATGACTCTCAGTTCAAGCAAGCTTTAAAAATTCATAATCCTACTGGGTTAGCTAATAGTCTTCTTTTTGAATCCTAGAGCACAACAGTTAACATTACATCTTAGAATTATTGTGAAGGCCGCATACCATAACTCTTGAGGAAGCAGTTTTCTTTTTCAATTTAATAAACACGTCATTCTCTTTAAACCTTGTAACATTCTTACATTGAATTGGAGCTGAGAGGCAGCAGCAGCAGAGGATGAGAAGAAATAACAGTAACAAAAACTTTTTGGAAAATATTACTCAGCCATTTCTTTGTGAAATTTACTAAAGTAGAGACCATTCAGTTTTGTAGGAGTATTGCTAGAGGTGTATCTTCTGTTCTCTGAAAATAAGACTGACAGAATAAGGAAAGAAAAGGAAATATAGTTAAATCCACCATTCACTATACCTCTCCATATCATTCTATCCTTGCTTGCATGATATTTGTGTACTGCTTCATGCATAGTCTTTAGTTCTTCAGTCATCTCCCCTGTATCTCTTTTGGAGGTTCTTATCAATTCTATCAAACCACAACTTTTTTGGCCTTGCCCTTCCTCTCAACTCATCCACTTTTCATATGTGTGTGTGTGGGTGTATGTACTGTATGTATATACGTATACACACACACACAGACACATATTCACAAATTCAGTCTCCTTGCATGACCAAACCACCTCAGTATACTTCTTTCGTGCTGATAGCTAATTTTTGTATTCAGCAGTTATTCTTGACCCTGTCTCTTCTTGTTTACCATACACACTACTTAAGAGCTCCATTGTGACAGCATTCAACTTAGCTTTAAGGTTCTCTTGACATATGCAACTCAAACTTCCCTATTATAAACTGGGTAGAAACACACTTTTGTAAAAAGATATATTTTGCTTCATTCTTTATATGAAGCCCAGAGTCCCCTATTGTGGGGGAGATGGGTGGTGGAGAAATCCAATGAATGAATGAATGAATGAATGAATGATCACATACATATAACAGAAAAAGGAAAAACAGCAACAATCCTGAGTTATTCCATTGTTTTATATTTGTACTTCGGACACATCTGCTAGCTCTCCATATTTGACCTCTTCATTTTGCATACAGCGTTATCTAGTTGTAGAACCTGAAATCTTCCTCATAATAAGTTAAGTACTTCCTTTATCAATCCATGTCATTTTATTCAATCATTCACCTGTGGAGATTCACTTAGTTTGTGCATGGGTGTTTTGCAGTGCATAAAAATCCCTTACCTCCACCATTATCACTGCCTCCCCCTTGCCATGAAGAAGTCTTGAAGCTGTCCTGTACTCTGGATCTCCTGCTGGATTAGGGTAGAGGCAGGCCACTAGCCTAATTCTGAGAAATTGTGGAGAAAGGTACCTCTCAATCACAAAGCCCTTTTTGGGTTTGTTACTGACTAAACCACTGGGGAAATTATGAAGTTCCTTCTGAGAAAGAAGGAAAGGCTATTTTCATTCAGGCTTGCCTGAGGACCACACTAGGCTAGGCTTTGAAAGCATGTCAAGAGCTGCACTCCAGAAGTTAGTGAGGTCAGGACTTGAAGTACTAGTGAAAAGCATTTCGGCTCTTGTTCCATTTTTGCCTGTCATAGTGTTAAAATTTCATATCCACAAAATTTTTGCCCTCTGTGGATATTTGGTGTGTTTTTGTTTATGACATGGATATTTAAATTAACAGAAGTAACGTTCAACCATTGATCAATAACCTAAACCCTAACCAAAAAGTACAAGCACACACCTTTGTCCCTAACACCTTGGTCCCTTTTATAGATGATTCTTTGTACTTTGTACTGCAGTGCACCTGAATTGTAATGTTACAAAACTACTTGTGAGAAATTTTGTAACATCTCACAAATCGAATTGTGAGATTCAATTAAGAAAAGCTTTATTTTATTTAAAATAAGTTTTGCATGAGTTAGAATTCTAAGTTTCTTTCAAGACATTTTAGAAAATAATTTTGCCGTTTTTTGGGTTGTATTATTTTTTGGTAAGTTAAAATATCAAGCAGTAGTCTAAGGTGGACGATTCAGCTTTAAAACTTACCTGGCTGCTTCTTTCCAGTCATATGGCAATCTCAACTTAGTCTGTCAGCTTTTAGGAGATAAATTTGGCATACAGTTTTCCAATAATAGAGAGCTAGTGATAATTACTGAAATCAACACTATTACCTTTTATGTAAATAGGAATGATAATAGCTTTGTTAAAGCTTGTTGAAGGTAATGGGGATTTTTTTCCTGAGCAGTTAGTCAAAAAGAAAAGGTTAGCCCAAAAGACATTAGACAATGTTGGTCTCTAAGATTTTTGTTGGAATCCCACTGAGACCAGGTGTATTCCTGAATGAAATTACTAAATAAGATCTTTGATTTCAGTTTGGCTAACTAGAAGCTAATTAGGAACTGTAGCCATAATAAGAGGAATATTGTTATTTTAAAAGAAAACTGTTGGATTGTTAACTATTACCTAAAAATTATCCTCCCAGACATTTTGGAATGCAGCATTTGACAGCTGTATAAGGGGCAAGAAAGGCCATCAGTTGCCAACTGACAAATAACCTTATTATTCTTAATATCCCAAAGTTCCAGTCTTAATCTGATTTTCTGGGATGTTGACATGATGAACAGCTATGCAAAAATAAATTTTAAAAATTCATTTATTTTTAATGTTTTTATGTCACTTCAATCATCTGACTCTAAGTGTCTGGCTGTAATAAGGAAGGGAGGGAAGGAAGATCATTGGATTCACTGACTAATCTATCTGCCTTCAAATTAGAGTAATTCTTATAATACCACTACCATTGGCTGCCCAAATTCAGCATTAGCAAGTGAAAACTTTATTCATTTATTCTAGATGGCAAAGGTTATCAGGTTACTCTACATTTTCAAATTATCTGGGATGTCTGATGTGGGTCTTCCGGGCTGTGTCTGGGATGTTTTCTATCATCTTAGCATACCTTTATTCTGGGCAGGCGGGCACACTTCTAAATAAACACTGGGTTACAGCTGCCACCATATTTATTTTCTAAGAATGCTTCTGGTATCTAAATATCTAAATGTTCTAAAAACATTCTTGGAAATTAAGCTGATGCTGTATTAGTTTTTCATTGTAGCATGCTACATTCCAATTTAATTTTTTTTTTCTTAAAAGAATTTTTAAAAAAATCAAGTGGGGTTTAGTCTCATGAGGCCCAATGGAGGTATCAGTGGATGACAGATTCCATATTGGAGACTGAGGCATTTGGGCTGCAGCAGAATTTCCAACTCAGTTTCATAAGCAAGGATGAAAAAGAATTTTGAGTTGAAGTATTTGTAAGGCTATTAATATCTGTTGTAGAGGCGGCGGGAGGAAATTTCCTCATTTGAGGAAAAGAAGCTTAATTTTTCCAGCTATAATCCTGATTGAAAGAGTTGCATTTGCATCAATGAAAATTAAACATAAGAGAGGAAGTAATTCTCCCTGAGGTGAAAACATATGAGCTGTTAAAATTAATTTTTACTGTTATTATTTAATTATTTTTTCAAATTACCAGACCTCGTCTGATGAAACTTCTGGAAGTGATCCAAAATCCAGTATAAAATCTCATGGGAATAAATCAGAAGCTAAATTTCCTGCCATTGATAAAACATCTGTTAAGCAGAAGCAAAAACCAAACACAAGCATGAAAAAAAATGAAAAAAGTGGATCTGGCCCCAAAAAAGATACACAAGGTATGTACAGAAAAAGATTCAGGAAAATAAATTGTAATGCACGGGATTGGAACTGATGAGGTTTTCAGATTAAGGGATTCTGGGAAAGAAGGTTTGCAAGGAATAAGTTCTTAGGCCTTTAATCAAAGGAGGAGTTATTCTCATAATCAGATAATAGGCTGGAATAGCTTTAAGAACAAGGAAACAGGAAGCTATAATATGGCTGAGCTAGAAACTGAGTTATGTAACACGCAAAAGAGTTGAGAAGCAACCCATGTTGTATTAAAAGAGTCTTCGGATAAGAAGCAGTTATATAAACTATTATCCTGGAGAAAACAGTCATGTATTCACTCCTTAAAAAGCTCTTGTTGAACTGTGATAAATGTATAAATATTGCCCTCCTTACTGTAGAGTGTGCAATCTTTTTTAGAATGAGGATCTGAAAAAACTTTTTCAGATGGAAAAGTATTAAATGCATAAACTGAATGTAATTATTCCCCATGTATTTAATAATTTTCCCATTCTGTCACTATATGTAATAGTATGTGGAAAAGACCATGGGAGATTGGGCTGAGAGACGCTGCCTAGGAAACAGTCAGATAAGAGACAGCATAGCCCTCAAATGGATAGTGGGCAGGGCAAGAGGCTCAGAAGAGACCCACTCTAGTTTCTCGCACTGTAAAGGAGATGGGGGAGAATTGTAGTCTCAGACTTGCAAGATTCTGTTAATGTAACCTTACAATAAAGTAAAAATAGCTCATCTGGTCATGTTTCCTGTCTGGTCTACCTAGTAAGGTTGACACTGTAACAATTCTATCTGGTGACAATGTTTGGAGAGTTTTTGCATGCTCTATGCATGAATTTGGGTGGTGTGAGTCCAGGGGACCTTTGATTATACTGACTTATTCTTACAACTTTTCTCTGACTAATAGCAATGCTCCAAAAACTGTTGCAGACGAGGACAGATTTGATTTGATTACATTTACACTAAATGTAAATTAAATATAGTTAATATGATTACTCTGCATGTATGCATTTGATATTTTTATCCTTATATCACATTCAGCTTTACAATTTGGTAACAACAGTGGGAGTTTTATCACAACTACACTTAAGACTTTTGATGCATGTGGCTCTGGAGCCAAGTCTTTGACATCATCCTTCACCAAAGGCTCCTGAGCAAATTCACCTGCCAAGGGATAAGAGATCAGGTGCTTTCTTGAATTAGCAACTGGTTAAAAAACAGAAACCGGGGGGACATGATGAGGAATATAACATCATGTATGACATACCTATTTCTTCCCCTCTCTCAGTGTTAGAATTTGAGATCATCTACTGAAAATACATTCAGGGAGATTCAGGACTATGGAAAGAAATCCTTTTTTACACAGTTAAACTATAGAATTAGTTATCAGTACATAGTTGTAAATTGCAGCCAATTTGGATGGCTTAAAAGGGGACTGGACAGGTTCACAGAGGATGGTTTATCTGAAGCTACTAATAGGGATGACCATTCATTCTTAAAACTCTTAAACAGTATGTCTTACATACTAGCTGCTGGGAAGCAATGTCAGATTCAGGTGAATAGACAATGCACCTCTTCCCAAAAGCTCACTTTAAAGTTATGCTTTGGGGGCCAGAGCATCCTGTGGATTAGCCACACAGTAAACAACTTATTTCATGTGAGAAGCTTGCTATGGGATTCAATGGGCTTTATTGCAACTTTTTTTCATTATATGGGTTAGTTAATGTCCACACTAAAGAAAAATCATGAGCCAAAGTTCATTTGTGAGCAGAAAGAACATTGACTGCGTTAGTGAGAACCTAACAAAAAGAATTAAACATACTCCAAAAAAGAAAAATATTGAAATTATATATAAAATAGTGATTAGCAAGCTTTGATACCAAATACCAATATTGTATACAAATTCTAAGCCTTTGAATTTCAATCTAATCCCACACCTATATGCACATCCAAATAAGCACAACTGCAGCTGTCACCTTTTCTGTGTGTGCTTCTTTCTTTCTGTGTTTATGCACAGGTGTGTCTTTTTGTCTTAGTGGGCATTAACTGACAAGTGCCATTTGCCAGGTCTGCAGAAGGTGATAGTAGGATGAGAATGCCTTCTAGCTGGCTGTTTTCCCAAAATGATTTCAGAGGTGTGGTTCCTCCCTAGGGGTTCTTACCTTATTATAAAAAATACATAGGAGAGTTCTTTGTTGAAAACAGGCACACCCAGAGGCGCCATTGGTGCCAGCAAAGATGACATCTAGGTGTGGCTGATGCAACCAAGATGCCTAGTGAATTGTCATTTGACTATCATTTCCTAACAGTGACAGTAGAAGACGTTATCACCCTTCAGTCTAGACTTCTGTTTTTCCTAAATACATTTAACTACAGTGTGATACAGAAAACTGGACTACATGGCTTTATAGTCTGATGGAGCAGGACTTTTCCTAATTCTTAAGTTGATCTGCTTTGACAAGAAACCTTAAGAAAAGAAAACAATATATGTTGAAACAAGTATCTTTCTTTCATCTTTATTACAGCCATGAGGCCAGAAGTCAAATACAAATGTGCATGTGAGTACATGCGCACACACACACACACAAACATGCACACATTATATATGTATCTATAACTATTAAAAAATAAAATAAAAAATATTAATAAAGTTCTTAAATCACAAGGAAAGATGGATGGTACATATGGAAGCACAAAACTGAACAGTCTAGGAGGATATATATGGATCCTGGTTGGACAAAAAAGCAACAAATAGAAGTCATGTTTTCTACTGTGGAATTTCTTCAGGATAGGATAGATAAAACTCATCCAGGATTCTCTGCAGAGAGAGAGTAAAAAAGAAGCATATGGCTTGGAGATATATGTGCTGGTATAAGATGGTATTTTTGTAGTACCCTAGCAAAATGGCAGAGGGCAATGTATCCAACCTGACCAAAGGCTTGATAAATTTCAGAAATGTGATGGAGGAAAAGTAAAAAGCTGGCACATACCCTTTTGGAAAAATCCCTGTAAGGCTGGAACCAGACTTAGAGTGATTTGAAAATCACTTAAGAACATTCTGGTGTTTTCATAGCTTAATGGGTAAAGGGTTTCTAAAGAGAATCCTAGAGAATGGAGTTTGCTAACAACTGTTTTTAACCAGGCTGATTTAAAAAGTGGTCTATAAAAACCAGTGGGTCCAAACCAATTGGAAGAAAATTAACTTTAGCCATAGGTTAAAGAAGTATACCAACCTCTAGCATCCACAGAGACCATCTCTAAACATAAAGAAGCATTCTTACTATATCTTTCAATTGCAAGAATAGCTCTAATAAACATAGACTGAACAACTTCAAGGGTTTCAACCTTATAGAAGCACAGACTTGGACATCATAGAAAAGCTGAGAAAAGACCTAGGCTACAGAGACTGGCTGCAGGAATGAAACATGTTCCCTTAGAGGGGTTGAATCTCAGGATAGCTGAACAACATTTTTATGACACTATTATTATTGTTGGTTGCACAGTCAGCCAGATATTTAGACTGGATTTGGCATTTTTATCCACCTATTTTATCCTTCCCAAGGACCTAGAATAGGCAGATGTTGGTTGATGATGTAAAAGGTATCATTGTAAGCTGTTCCAAGTAAAGCTGCCTTTTGCAATTGACTGGTGGTGATTTTGTCAATGCTGATAGTCTTCAGGTGGTACTCCAGATGTTTTGGGATTGCACCTAAGGTGCCTATTATTATTGGCACTGTCTTTGCTTTCTTTTGCCACAATCGTTCCATTTCTATTTGCAGGTCTTTGTATTTTGTGATTTTTCTCCAGTTCTTTCTCTTCTATTCTGCTGTCTCCAGGTATTGAATGTCCACTATCCAAACTTTTTTGTCTTTCTTATCAACAATTGTTAAGTGTGGGGTGTTATATGGCAGGTGCTTGTCTGTTTGAATTCTAAAGTCCCAGAATACTTTAGCTTCTTCATTTTCTATTACTTTGTCTGTTTTGTGGTCCCACCAGTTCTTGCTTGCAGGCAAATGGTATTTCTTGCAGATATCCCAATGCATCATTGTTGCTTCTTTGGCATGCTGTTGTTTGTAGTCAGTCTGTGTGATCTTCATGCAGCAGCTAGCTAGGTAGTCCACTGTTTCTTTGGCTTCTTTGCAGAGGTGGCATTTGCTGTCTGTTGCTGTCTTCTCAATTCTGTCTTTGTATGCATTCGTTCTTAAAGCTTGGTCTTGTGCAGCCAGAATTTGCCCCTCTATTTCTTTCTTCAACTTTCCTGCTCTTAGCCATTGCCAAGTCTTGTTGTTATCTGCTTTGCCTGCTAGTTTTTTGTGTACTGGCCATGTAATACTTTGCCTTGTCATGTCTCTTTTCTGTTCTTCATTTGGTCTTTCTTATAGGCCAGTTTGGTTTCTTTGGTATTCAGTAAGCCTTCATGGTGTACTAAGTTCAGTGCATCTTCTTCACTGTCCTTTAGATATTCTTCCAATGCCCTTTTTTCTTTTTCAACTGTCTGGTGTACTTGCAACATTCCACGCCCACCTGTGCTCCTTGGTAAATAGAGTCTGTCAACATTGCTGCATGGATGAAAGGCATGATTCATTGTCATTATTTTTCTGGTCTTCCTATCCAGGACTTTTAATTCAGCTTGAGTCCAGTCCACTATTCCAACTGTATATCTAATGATTGGAATTGCCCAGGTGTTAATCGTTTTGATGGTATTTCCGCCACTGAGTTTGGACTTTAAGATCTTCTTCACTCTTGTGATGTATTTACTACTAACCTCATTCTTGACTTCAGTGTTCTTGATGTCAGCCTGAAGGATGCTCAGGTATTTGTAGTGATCTTCTTCATCCAGACTCTTGCTGTTATTTCCACAGGGCATCTTGATTCATTTAGTTTTCACTATTTTTCCCTTGTTGATGGTCAGGGTGGCACACTTGTCCAGTCCAAGCTCCATTGCAATATCTTGGGTGTATATTTCGACAGTGTTGAGCAGTAATTCCATTTCAGATGGTGTTTTTCCATATAGCTTCAGATTGTCCATGTAAAGGAGGTGGGATAACCTGGCAGATGTTTTTGATGTTTGATAGCCATGGCCTGACTTGTTCAGTATTGTTGACAGAGGAATTAATGCAATGACAAACAGTAATGGTGATAGTCAGTCTCCTTGAAAAATTCCTCTCTTGATGTTAATCTTTCCCAGTCTATCACCATTGACCAGCAACTATGTCTTCCATTGTGCCATTGATCTTTGCACAAAGCTTCTGATATTTCTATTGACTCTTGTTATTTCTAGGCACTTGATTATCCAGTAATGTGGCAGGGAGTCAAATGCCTTCTTTTAATCAATCCAAGCTACATTCAAGTTGGTTTTCCTTCTGTTACAGTTTTCCAAAATCATTTTGTCAATTAGGAGCTGATCTTTTGTCCCTCTGCTGTTTCTTTTCTGCTTAGATGGAAAGAGCTTGTTTTCAACTAGATGCTGTTGGACTGCATCAGCTACCACACCAGTTAGCAATTTGAAAGTAGTTGACAAGCAGGTAATTGGCCTGTAGTTGCCTGGTGCTGCCCCTTTTTCTGGATCTTTCATTATCTGGTAGGTTTTGCCAGGTGTTAACCAATCTTCAATTTCACCTCTTGGCAGTATGTGGTTAAACAACTAAGCAGTGAGTGGGTTCAGAACAATCAGATGTCTCAACCAAAAACCATGCACTTCATCTTCACCTGGTGCTGACCAATTCTTCATCTTCCTTGCCCTTTTCTCCACGATTGCTGCTGTTATTACAAGTTCTTTCATTTCAGCTTCTTTTTTATTCTTATCTGCCTCCTTTATCCAAGCTGCCTTTTTGTTGTATTTCTTTGGATTGTCCCACAGCTGCACCCAGAACTGCAGTGTTTCTTCTTTGTCAAGTGTTGACTGGTTCATTGCAGTATCTCCATTGATGGATTGGTAGAAACGTTTCTTATTCCACTGAAATTGGATTTTCTGCTTGTAGTGTGCAATTTGAGCTTTGTATCTGCTGATCTTCTTGTCCATGGCTGTTATTTGCTGCTTTATTATTTCTTTCTTGTTTCTAGGTGATATTTCTTGATCAGGTATTCTTTGGTCTTTTTGTTTTTCAGCTTCTTTTCTTTCATCTGCTCTAGCTTGCTTGCATCTGATCTTAGCATGCTGATCTTATTTTTTAACCTGATCTTCCACTTTGGTGGTGCACTGTTTGGCTTTTTTTCTTGTTTGTTGATTTTGCATCCAATTACAGCTGTAGCCATGCTGTATGTCAGTTGGCTTGTTTCTTGCAGTCAGCTGGTGCTTATATTTGATATTACAGTATTGGCATCATTTAATACTTGTGCTAGCTGCTTCTTTTAATAAGCTTCAATGCAGGCAACCTTATTCTGTTGTTTTTGTGCTGTTCTAGATGCTCAGTTATTCTTTGTTTCAATTCCTCTTGGGTTTTTTGTTAGAGGGCTTTGTTCTTTCTGACAAGAAGCTTTACTGTGTGTGAGCTACTTCTGGCAAGGCTTCAATTTCTTTGCCCTAGGTAGACCTTTGCAGTTCTTCCGATTCTACTTCTGTGAATACTTTATTTCGTGTTATAAATTGATGCTGATCTA
This sequence comes from Liasis olivaceus, assembly GCA_030867105.1. NCBI lineage: Eukaryota > Metazoa > Chordata > Lepidosauria > Squamata > Pythonidae > Liasis > Liasis olivaceus. The sequence goes on from CM061351.1 coordinate 68,981,620, forward strand.
CTAGTCTCTGTTCTGTTACTTCTGATTCTGGATGATGTTCTTTCCAGAAGTGGTGCATCCTTTTCAGATATCTTCTTTTCATTGGGCTTGATTTGTAATAGCAGAACATTATTTCTTTGGTTTCAGTCTTTGTATATTTGCAACGGGTAAACAACTTTTCTTCCACTAGTTCTGCAGCTGCTGGCCCTGGTTGCTCAGCCAACAGTCCTGAGTCCTGTAGCCTACTTGTCACCAGATGTCCAGGAACTAGAACACGTAGCGCAGTCCCTGTTGATCTGGGCAGCGACCAATCCAGTATGGGTTTCTGTAAATTACATCTCACCATATTGTTTATGGGAGAGATACTCTTCATCTGGCTCCTCTGATGAGACCTGTCCAGTATGGTTGAACGTCTGGCATAGTTCTCATCCTCCTCAGAGCATGCAAGCCCCACAACCATGTCAAGGTAGTGCCTCACTGGGGGTTGTTGTTGTTGTTGTTGTTATGGTCGCATAGTCAGCCAGATGTTTAGACTGGATTTGGCATTTTTATCCACTTATCGATCCCTTCCCAGATCATCATCATCATCATCATCCTGCCTGACTCCCAGCAACTCTGGGCTGTTTATAAGTATGTACCTGCTGTAATACTCTGTCTGCAGCTCAGCAGAGTTGGATCACTGGTTCTTTTAGATGTGGAAGCAATGACAACACAGTATGAGTACCAGGGCTTTATTCCAAAGTAATATAAGAAAATAATGTAATAACATAACTTGGAACAGCAATCAAAGAATATTCAAGAATACAATAAGACAAAGAAAGAAAGACTTTACACCCCTTCTGCCAGTTAGGGAAACCCAGAGAGATAATGGCAGGGAGACCACTTCAAAGCCAGAAAACATGCAGCACCTTCCCAGTTAGGCCTGCACTGAACTTCCATCCCATGTGGTTTTTTTACTAGCTTATATAGACTCTGGACCACTATTACTCACACCCCTTTTTAATGGTCTCATCTCACCAGTTTGCCAAGGCAAGTTCATCTTATCTTGTGCTTGGAATGCTTTTTCTAGTTCTACGAAAAATGAAACCATCAAGGTTAAGAAGTATTTGTTTATATCAGATGGTGATGAGGCCATTTCAAAGTTAAGAAGTATAGGTTTTTGGATTGATCATGAGAAAGGTCATCCTACTCTACACAGGTGTTCCACCGAGGACAGGGCAAAACAAAATATGAACCAAGCATAACCCTTTAGTGACTAAAATAAATGCCTGCTTAATTCTGTATTACACACTCAACTATTACATTGGAATATACAGTTGTATGTACCATGCACCTAAGGAAAAGACATACATACCACTACCCAATTCCTCCTCGCCAATCTTCTGATAAAACAACCGTACTATATTTGTACAATAGAATTCCCATTAATTTTGCCAATCACGAATTTTATGATGGTTTCATGCAAATATAAAACGTTAGTTTTCTGATGATTTATTACAAGTTTTTCTTTTAGACAAAAAGAGGTCAGTGCCCTCAGTGCCCTTCTCATTCTCTTCTGATAGGCAGACATGATTACAACATTAACTGCACATAGAAGAGCTGGAACCACTCAATCTGCAAATACAAAGGAATGATGAGTGGAAAATGAGAGGGTTTACTATACAAATTAAAAATGGAGGGCGGGTGCAGCTAAAAGGCATCTCTGCCTTATACCTCTGAGTAATGACAGCATTGGAGAGATGTTCCCAAGGGGAGCATCTAACTCTCAAAGAGGTATGGAATGAGAAGAAGCAGCCTCTTGTCTATTGAGGATCTCCTTAATTTTTCCCACAGCCTCTCCCTTGAGGTCAAATTAAGGCTGATCTGAAATCAGTGAAAGCTGCAAAAAGGGAGCTTTTTTTTGACCTAAGGAATATTTTTAGCTAAATGGTGAAGGACCAGACAAATATCCATACAAGAACACACACATCTTAAACAACTGCTTAAACCATTGCCACATGGAATCATATTGACAGACTTTCCACAGCATCAGTAGATAGTCAGTTTATATGTGGAAAGTGTAGACATGTTTTCCATCAAGCAGTTTAAGTCAGGCTGGCCAGAATCTTTCCATTGGAGCAAAGCAATCTTCTTAGTTGCTGCCCAGGCACAATAACATTTTTTATGCTTCTATAGGTTCCACATTTTTGGAATGTAATTTCACATCATATTCATTTCTTTGACCCCTTATCTCTTTTCTCCATAACTTGTTTACAACTTTATGAATATTAAACCAAAACACTCTCAAAGTAGAACAAGCCCAAATATGAGTTCCAACATATTACAATACAGAGGTTGAAAGCCAACTTTTCCTCCACATCCTTAGGGTAGTCAATAGATTTGATAGCCCATTATTCCACTGTAAGTTTCAAATGCAGGTAATGTACCAGACCGAAATAGTGAAGTCAAATAGTGTTTTAATAAAATATATTGCCATGCAGCAGACTTAGACAGTTCAAATTGTTTTTGCAAATCATGAAATATTTTGAAAAACTGATAAGCAATAAACTGGGCCAAAGTATTCCATTGTATTTTGTTTCGTTTTGTTTGCTTATGAACTCCAGAAAAAGGAATTTCCAGGAATCTTCAGAGTAGGATTGTCCCATATGGTCTATTTCTCATGAAAGTTTGGATCAAATTTGAATCTTTTTCCCAGCATGTTCCATTTGTATCTTACACTATTTAATGTGGGGGAAAAAACAGCTAAATTCTAATAAGACAGGAACACTGTTAATATCCTGGCAGAGACTTGGTTCCTGATGGAAGCTATGCAAGGAAAATTGATTATAGAAAAATATACACAAAAGCTTTCAGTTCTCCAAAGGTTTCCTAGCTGCCTTCCAACCATTCCTTTGATTAATTTAAAAGCCCCTGTGAGTTTTGAAGATGAAATAATAGCATACTGGCAATTTTGCAGCTGTGTCCTATTATCAATAGTTGTGACCAAAGTTGCAGGTCATTATAACTACTTTGAGATTTATAACTGAAAGCAGTATGCAAATATTTATTTATTTATTAAATTTGTATGCTGCCTATCTCCCCCAACGGGTGGCTTTTTATTTTATATATAAAATAAAAGAATACCTCACTGTGTAAATAGCACTTTTTCCAAATCATTCTATTAAAAAAAGGTTTTCCATAGATGATTTTATAGGCCAGGAAAACAAGTGGAGAGGGAGGGAGGAGACTATCTAATACTGTATTTGTTATGTTATGTAATTTTCTAAAAGGTAGCTGAAGTATTCTACATATTTACCTGGGTATAAACCCCACTGAATCTAGAGGTATTAACATCTGAGTAGGTATGCAAACAAAGTTTTTCAAGTGACAAATTTGCTTAGCTCTGTGTTAACATGTACAGAAAAGCTTAATGTGACTGATGTCCTTGCTTATTTAGAAGTCTTTTTTCATCTCTTTTTTTTTTCTTTAATTTGCCCACAACAAAAACAAAATGGAGTCTCAAAGTCTTTCCCAAAATTAGGCATTAAACAGTTCTTCATGTTTGATGTAAACAAACAAAATAAATAATTATTTGGAAACCTTGTTTACTTGGACATTTAGGAAGATTATTGTTACAGGTCTTTTTAAAAAAAGCATATTATGTGAAACATGTTGAAATAATCCCAACCATATATCTGTTTCTTGAAAGTTGACAGGAATGTATTGTTACAGTGGTGGGGCAAGATAACTTTAAATCAATGTATACAGAAAGAGGTGGTGAGCGTAGGACTTGAAAATGGATGAGGGAAGCATTCCCACAAATAGTGAAACTGACTGCCAACGTGAACTGCAGCGCTTTAGCAATCTGAGGAAAATACCAGATTTGCTGATATTTGATAAAATAAATTGGAGCAGAATTAGAAATAAATCAGCTCACTTCCCTAAAATAAGACATTTAGGTCAAGCAGGTCTGGAACCAATTCCAAGGTTATGCATAAGAGTGCTATAGAAGCACCACATCACTGAGCATACTTGCCCATCCAGTATACCATAAAATGTTCTCTTTTAAGTACAAATGTTTGCTGTTTTCCAACAAAGTATATCTCAAAGTACATAATAGTAAGGATACAGTCCATCTAGTAGCTATTATGCAACATAGGAAGCACTAACTGCACAACTTAAGTTGGAGGAAATACTAGGAAATTAAATATAAAATATTTCCAAAAAAAAGTTACTTATCAGTCCAAATCTAATACAAAGTGGCATTCAGGGGAGAAAACAATTACAGCAAGCTTGACAAAAAGCAAGCTACGTTTCCTATGTTCCATTGTTTAGCCTCTGTTTGTGCTGAATCAAATAAAGTACAATAAAAATCTAGGATGTTGTTAGGGTTTTTCTTCAGCTGGTACAGACCATGAAGACAAAGATTTAGGGGTTTTTTTGCCCCATTAGGGGTTGTTTTATTATTCAAAACTAAACTCCTACTCCTTTTAATCTTAATGCTAACTCTGTGTTTATTTCCTGTTTATTTTCTTACTACATATCTTAATCTGGGGTCTTTGTATTACTATAAGTTTACAACTATTTCTAACTTACTTAATTATAAATGTCTGTCTCTGTGTCCTAGATCTATGTTCATGTTCTTTGCTCTATACTTTCCTATCTTGATTATTTCTAGCTGCTGAGTCTTTCTTACTTTCCCAGGTCTTCAGCTCTTGTACACAAACTCAGTCAATTTACATTTGAAAACCCTTTTAACTTCTTCTCTATAGACTTGTGGTATGGGTTTTTCCTCTTCCCCCAGCACTCACAGTCTTCTCTTCCTAGTTTCCGAGATGGTTTGTGAAACTTGTGCCTGGAGTGTTGCATGCAGAGGGCTTGCTTCAGTTGCTTCTTTGCAGATGCTAGTCAAGCTCTCCCCCATTCCCTAATCTGTTGGCTCTGTCTTTCAGTGGGTCTTGCTTGTTGGGCAGCTGCTCCAAGGCTTGCCATTCTTTGTATCATTCTGGCAGTGCTGCCGCCTTTGAACTGGAGCATTTTTCCCACTTCTCTACTGTCTTCCTGGATAAATTCCTCTTTCATCACACACACACACATACACACAAACACACTGGGTTTCTGGTCTGTTTTATGGGGCACAGTCTCCAATTAAGTAGGAGATGGGGCTGTTTTAAACCTCTTCCCAGGCAGCATGGAAACTCTTGATCTCAGAAGGGAAGGAGTAATGCCCGATTATTCAGGGTGGTGAGTTATTCTTCCACATACTTCTTATTATGTTATACTTGTGACTGTTCTGTCTACTGGAATGGATAGCCCAGCAAATAAAACCATCTCCCCATGAAAGCTACAAATCCATATGGTCATGCTAACATGGACATCTTGTGGTCAAAGATTATCCTTTTCCAAAGACACTGGATTTGAACCTTAAGTTACATGTAACCCAATTTATAAATTATAGGCAAGGCATAATTCTCATTCCTGGGCTACAATGGTAGTGAAAATACTCTGGCGTTTAGAGCGGTAGACACTGCCATCTTACCTGACTTTAGTTCTTTACAAAATATGTTGCTAGGGCAATGACCAAGACTGATACTAGCTTAAAATACACTCCTGCCTGTCTCTCTCATGGGTGGATTCAAGCATAGGGAAGTTCTTGCTAAGTTCCCCTTTTAGGGCAAGGTGAAATGGCAATCATCATCATCATCATCCAGTTAGAAGCAAAATGCCGTTTGAAACTTTACTGAAAGATATATGTATACTTCTTACAATAATATATAAAAACAACTAAGGGAAAAGGCTCTTATATTTGGCCAGCTCAGTTGACAACCTGTTGCCAACTAATTGAAGGAGGATGATACAAATAGGCAAAAGCTGGGAGAACCTGACACTGTGAAAGTCCTCTGGCTTAGGCCTCAAATTCCAGTATTTTTATATTCTTGAGATCTAGCTGTAGATCCACACCTTCAGGAACAGGTCCTCAGTTGGTGCTCATCCACAGCTAGCCAACTTGCTCATCTCAGGGCTGATCCAAATAGGTTACACAACCAGTGGTGGGAGTCTTGAGTGTTGGTCTCAGTCATCTGTTTTTCAGTCTCTTCTGGTCTGCAAATCTTGTGGCATTGCCCATTCCTCTCCTCCCCTTATTTATGTCTGGTCTTATCAAAATACTTCAATAACCCCATATCTTGTTTCCACTTGGTGCATAATGCAAGACATGATACAGCAAGTTCATAAACAGATAAAGCGCAGACTTTTTCTAGTAGGCCCAATCTTGTTATTATTGAGCATAGCAAATTTAAAAGTTATAAGATTCATACAATAGATTCCATATTTTACTAATCATAACAGTATAAAATATGTGAAGATCTTTTCAAATCTTATGACATCTCTGCCAGACAGAAGTCTCTGAGTCATCTATTTAACATTTACCTGAAGCCACTAGGAGCGGTCCTTTGACAGTTTGGGGTTCAGTATCATCAATACAGTGATAAAGCCCAGCTTTATAACACTATCTCAGGCCAGAGTAGTGATGCCACTGACATCCTACCCAGTGCCTGGAGAGTATGAGGGTCTGGATGGTCTCTAGCAAGGCAGAGTTATTGCTTGTCCATCAGGATTCTTTATCTCCTCTAATGGCATCTCATGATGAGCTGGAGAAGCAGATCCACAACTGGGGATCCTTCAGGAGTTATAGCTCCTGCTAGAATAGCAGATGGAGGCAACAGCCAGAGATGATTTTGACTGGTATATAAGTGGTGGCCTTACTTGGAGAAGGAGAACTTTGCCACAGTGCCTCATATCCTCATCACCACTGATTTAAACTACTGCAGTACGACTGCCTTTGAAGTCCACCTGGAGGATACAGTTGGTTCAGAATGCAGCACCCTATGTGGTAACTGATATTAGCTGGTGGAGCACATTATACCAATGTAATTACACTGGCTACCATAGGCTTCCAAGTGCAAGTTAAAGTGCTGCTGCTAATATATAAAGCCCTACATGGCTTGGTGCCAAGTTAGCTGCAGGATCACATTCTCCCATTGGAATTAGTCCAGCCAGGATAATCTACCCAGGAGATATTACTAGTGGTGCAAAGGAAGGGTTTTAAAAATATATATTAGGCATTATGTACCAAACAACAAAACCAACAAAACAACATTAAAAAGTACAGTGATGATTACACAATGAAAAAACTCTACATATACTATAGTGATTAAAATAGAAAATTTTAATAACAGAAAATAGGAAATGAATGAATTTTAAAAATCCATGTAATATCCATTAATATGTTAAAAAATATTAATTTACTCCTTAATCTTGTCCTTAATTTACTCCTTAACCATGTCATATACAGTAGAAACACATTATTTCATCTTCACATTTTTGGAACATACAGACTTTTGAAAAATAGATAACAGATTCATAACCTGAATCCATTTCTTAATATCAGGAGAATACATTCCTTTCAATTTATGTAAGATTATCCTTTTGCCAAGCCTCAGGCTCAACAGAGCCAAAACTCTTCACAAAATGACCAATTTTATACTTTAGGAATATAATTTAACATATTTACAACTTCATTTTATTTCTTCAAAATTGTACTACCATATGCTATGATTTGGACCATATGCTATGGCTGGATAAGACCAAACATTTGAGTTAAAGTGCCCTCAAATTTCTTGCAACCCCAGCACAGAAAAACTGATGTCCAGCCTTTTGAAAACATTTTTGAGGGGTCCAATAGACACACAATAGTATTTCTGAATGAAGTAACATTTTTAAATCATAAGAAGTAGAAGTAAATTTTACATTTTTAAGTCAGGACCCGCTGATTTTCCAAGAATGGATATTTGTAATACTTCAGTTTCAGGTCTATAACAAATGCTGATACTCATTCTCTCTTTTAATTCTATATAAAATCGAATTGTTGGTTTCACTTAAAGCACTGCATCTGAGATTCCAGATATCTCTTTTCCAGATTTCTCTGACACTGCTAAAGCATCTGGACCATATTGTTTTGTCAGTACCTGTTTCAATTGTATGTATGTACTGTATGTATGTATGTGTATGTGTATGTGTATGTGTATGTATATGTATATATATTAAAGTGGATGTTGTAAGTAAATCATATTCAGAACACAGTCTTTAAAAGTCTTTAAAACAACCATTATAAATCAACTGATTTAAGGAATTTATTCTACATTTGACCTAGGCATTCCAGTAGAACATACATCCTGCTATCTTCTAATGTGGATTATTCCACAGTGTCAATTTCTTGTGTGGTTCTAAATCAAAACTTAAGCTCTTATCTATTAATGACCAAATACTGTATGTCTAGCAATTTTCAACGCTGGAAGTAAAATTTCCTGTTTACTCTACTTAAAACTTAGAACTTGCAAGGATTTCAGAGGGGTTTCACACTTACTCCTCCCAAAAAGTTCTCATTATATAAGATCCAAAAAGTTCTCATTACATAAGAATTTAGAAGTTAAAATAAGAACGCAATGGTAAGGTTGAAAACCTGGCAAGTTGAAAGCCACTTTCATCATAAAACAATCCTAATTTGGCCAAAGTTATTCAGGAGTTTTGGCCTGCTATAAAAAAATTTCTCATTAGTTTTTCTATCCATGTATCTAAAAGGTATTAATATTGGAATTCCTCTTAAAATAGAAAATAGTCTTGGTGTAATATTAATTTTAATCACATTGATCTAACATAGAAGTTCAGTGGCATTTTTAACTGTCAGGTTATTATCTACTGAAACCATATATATATATATATGTTTAGTTAAGCTTAATTCAACATATTGTGATATATTTTGAGAATAATGCAAACTGAGGTATTTTATACCATCTGTACAAAATGTAAATATCAATTTCTTGCAGTAATCCATAAATATTATAGATCCAAAGGCAGCAAATTAGATATTTTCCAGTTAACAATATAATCAGACTATAAAGTATATCATTGTACAACTTCAATAAGCTTTGGTAGTAACACTAAATAATTATATCAAGTAGCCATAATATCATCAGCATATAAAAAAATTGTATTATCAAGTGCCACTGTGCCCTTAATATCTTGGGACTGTTTAATGAAAGAAGCTAAGGATTCAGGAACCAGGTTAAAAAAACATTTTTAACAGTAATTTTATTAAAGATTATAATTACAACCATAAAAACTAATACAAACTGAAACCACAGTTAAGAATGCCCGGTTTAAGGATGACCCATAGTTAAGAACATCTTTTATACAGTCTATCTATAGAGGCAGGCACTTTTAAAATTAACTTCTGGGTCCATTGTTCAAAAATATCCTTCAATACATCCAATATTAAAATTTTTTGCTTTGTTCTGTAATTTTTAAGTAAAGTGTTCTTTAATTGTAATCTTTAGTTCCTTCTAGTTCCCTCTAGTGTCCAATTTTTAAAATCTTATTATTATTTTTTAATTCAAAACAAAAGCATTTTCCCATGGGAAGGTTTCTTTATAATTAATTAATAATTAATGATTTTATTGATCTTATTTTATTGATTGGTCTACCTCCCAAAAAGTGGTGAGGGAAGAAGGGGCTAATTTCCCTAGTGCTGTTGGACCAGGAAGTGGTACTATAGCATTCATTTCATTTTTTCCTGATGTTTTTCTTTTTAATATGTTAGAAAAGTAACACAGTTATAGGAACCCTATCTTTCTTACATATTTGATTTAGGGGGAAAATGCCAGCTGAGATTTCCCCCTGGAAAATAGATCAGAGCGGCAGAAATTTATCAAAGTGTTACACCAAGGTAGGAGGTGGAGCTGTGTTATGTAAACTCAGAAGGCTTCTGGGAGGAGAGATTTGAGATTTCCAACCTTTTACTCTATGGACACAGCCAAGCTGCTACAGATACTAGCAGGCTCAGAAGAATCTCTCTGTAGAACTGAATTAGTGGACAATTTTATTTTGGTGATTATATTTCCTCTAAGATTAGTTAAAATCCAGAGATATCTCATATGGAGTTGTTGTCCAAAGAACCTTACTGCCCTATCAGAGTGAACTGTGGTAATCCAGTCTTGATGAAACTAAACCATGTGGTTGAATCTGATAGATATAACTGATATACCAACATAACTTCATGGGCATACCTGCCACCTGAACAGCAAAGCCAGAGACTGCAAGCATTTTGAAGTTGAATGTAACTCCATCTAAGGCAGGGTGATTTATTCTTAAATTACCAGTTTTTTTAAACAAGAAATATCTATTACCTGGATTAAAATAAGATCTCTTTAAAGGGACCTGCTCCCTCTCATGCTGATGTGTGGTGTGTTAATGACTATCCAGGAGATGGCCTTTTAAGTCCTGGTCCCCTTACTTGGAATGCCTCCCCAGGGAGGTATACCTGGCACCATCCTTATTGTCTTTTTGCACCAGGGAAAACATTTTTATTCTCTCATAATAATGTGTTACCTCTGCTGTAATTTTTAACTTTTATTTCCTATTTCTGTTTTAATGTGTATTTTGTATTTTATTTTATAAAATGTCTTATTGTATATTTTTATTAATTGCTTTAACCCATCTTAATTGTATTTTTTAATTCTAAACCACTTCAAGCTTTCTTTAATGAAAATCAATATTGAAATGTTTTAAATAAACACATTTAACAATAATACATATCAATATTGTTGCTTTTTAGAAATAGAGATTTATTGTACAATAGATACAAGATGGATGTTATTTTTTCATATGCTGTACCCAGGTACCTTACACTTCCCTTTTTTATTTTGATTGCATTGATTGATACAAAAGAAAGGAAAAAAGAACGAAAACATAATGCAAAACAGTTAAAGACTAAATCAGGATTTAACAACAAAGAAAAGTGAAAGAAAAAATAAATACATAATTAAGAAAATAACTCAGTTTTTAAACTATACATTTGGAATCATCCACAAATCTACCCAATATTACTAATAGTTTAGGGTCCCTTGTACTGCTAATTTGTCCAATCCAAATTCTGTGGGCAAAAGGTGTTTTAACTGAATATATTGCATTTCAGCTCTTTGCACAATCCAAATTTGTCCTGCAAAACAGTGAATATTATAAAAGGCTGATTAATAATAAGATGATCTAGAGTATTAATACTAGTTTTGCCTATGAACTCCAAAAGAAATATTTACCTGTCATTTTCAAACTAGGATTAACCCAGAGTGTACGTTTCTCAAGGAAAGAGAGATCAAATATATGCTTCTTTCCCAGTGTCTTCGAAATGCATCTTGCATTCTTTATTGCTGGATTCTCCTTAGCCTTCTACTTTATCATTCCAGTGCAGGGGATTATCTGTTTCTAAATTAATAAAACTTTGATTTAACATTGTCCCTATCTTATTGTTCCTAAAACAAGTACTTTAATAAACCAATGTTTTAATAGGTTCCCAGAAGCCAATTTTATCAAAAAGACAACGAATGAACCAAAGAAGTGTGCTGGAAAATCCAGACTCTGAAACTATTAGAAAAGCTGAAGGAAATGGAAGGAAAACACCAATGCTGCAGGGAATAACAAAGACTACTAGAGGGTCTGGTGAGAAACTCTTTTTCAAGTTGCACTAATTTTATAGGTCCTATTTATACATGTACAGAATTTTTCTTTGGGTAGATTTCTTGCTTACCGTAGTAGAGAGAGAACACATAGAACATTGTCAGCTCAATTGCAGTTGAAGGAGAAAACTTGACCAAAGTTGATTCAAGTTAAAAGTTATGTTAAACTTCTACATGAAGCAGGTTCAAGATATGTATTAAACTCCCAGTATGCAAGGACATCTTCTAAAGATAAAGAGAAGAGCAGCAGTGTGCACTACATCATAGATACATTACAGTCTATGATTTCTCACATTTCATTGGCACCTTCTGTGGCACTGGGATAATGTGAATATCTATTTTAAGGCTGCATTGCCTCAGTGATTTGAGGCAGAACTGTAGTAGTACTAGTAATCATCTCTTTATTTTGGTCAGTGACCAACATAATGTTCAGCAGAACTGTAAATATATAATTGCCAACCTTCCATAGTTATTGTGAGTTGTTCTGTCATAGTCTCTAGGTAGAAAAAAAAGTACACAATACTTCATCCAGAAGTATGATCACTTTTCCTATAAATTAAATTTAATTAAATGTAAAAAAGAACCTTACCAGTTTTCAAAATGGGCTATCTGGGAGCTAGGGATGAAACTCCTCCATCTCAGTTGACTGGAAAAATGATAAAATGTTTTATCTCTGACGTTAAAAAAAAGGGGGGGGGGCAGGAACTAGGACTCATGAAAAGAAAAATAGTGTTTTTCTGAAAAGCAACATTTCTGCCAGGTTTCACACTGGCAACCTTCTCTATGCAAAACAAAGAGAATATATACTGTGCTGTTTGAAGTACAGAACCTGTTAGAGTGGTACTGGGTGGAAAGAAGCAAATTTTTATTTTAAAGTTGCTTGTTCTACCTGATTATATATGTATTTAACCTTGCATATGTAAATTTAACTTTACTTTTATGTATTTCTCTGTGTGTGTGTGTGCGTGCACACACACACACACAGAGATATGAAAATATATATGTCCTGGAAGATCTGTCCACAGAAGAAAAGCAGTTGGCCATTCCTGGAATAGAAAGGTGGAAGCCCCCAGCTAGTTCAATGTGAGGATATGGTAACCTGCTGTTTGCACTGAGTACCTCGCAAATTATTGCTAAAGCAACAGTCTGGGCTGCATTTTCTTAAACCAGTTTAGAGTTAAGCCAGCATTAGCACAGGACAGGTAAGTGCAGATATGCCCATTCTCTCATTGCATTTGTCAAAATCTCTCAAAGATTAAACAAACCGTTTAAAGGATCTACCATAAATAATTTGTAGATCCAGAAAATTATTTGTTCATTCATTCATTCATTCATCACATTTATATAGCCTATATTTCTATTATATAGAAATAGTATGTTTCTTCCATCAGTGTGGAATCATTATACTTAATAAGTGTTTAGGAAGTTTGCTGTGGGCAAATAAATTATAAAAGTCAATTTTATCTTCAATACAGAACCACAAGATGTCACAGGACAAAAAAATGGCCCTACTCTGAAGACAAAGAAGAAACCTCAAGAAAAAAAGAACTTATTCCAGTCCTCTAAATTAACCATAGATAACAAAAATCTAGACAAGGATCTTAAGAAAGGAAATATTCTTACAGTAGCTCAGCAGCCCTTGGCTAATTCAATGGATTCTACTGTTCAGACTGCTAATAATTCTTCTGTATCAAGTGAATCAAGCAACTCAAATCTTCCACCCATTAAAAATACTCTTACAAAGCCCAAAGAAGATGATTTTTACACAGCATTGTGCTCAAATGTGGAAGCATCTGTTGGAGTGAATGAAGACACCAAAAACGATAACTTAGAAGAACTTCTTTCTGTTGATCTCAACAAACCTCCTCTTCTTGATCAAAGTAGGGGTAGTGGGATATCTTTAACCCAAATGGAGCAACATAATGGTGAAATTGGAGTTGGGAATGATGGAAGAAGGGTTGAACTTTCCCACAGATTGTTACGACAACATGATGTAACAGTGGACCCAGCTATTGAACCACATTCATTAGGACAAAGAAAAGTAAGAGATCAAAAAAAATCTTACGCTCTTGAAGAAAACCTTTTGGAAGAGACTCATAAAAATGAAAGCGAACATTTGGAATTTAATGCAAAAAGCCCACAAGCTGAAAACAGACCAGGAAGTGCAGCAGCTGTTGAGGCTCCTGGTAATTTAAATTCTTCTGAAGACTGGCAAGGGAGCAATGTCTATGGCAGAGAAAGACAGAGTTTTGAGAGCAATCAAAGATGTTATGCTGGTCTTGTTACTTCAGCTAGACCAATAATACAGAGGCCTTCTATGCGTTCTACACTTAATATCCCAGGCACCTTAATACAACCTGCAAACAGAAGTGACATTGCAGGCAATGTGGATGTTGCTACAGCTTCTGTGCAAATCACAGAACTGAATGGAAACCCAAGACTAACTGCTCGCAGACAACTATCTCCTATAAGAATCAGGGATTCCTTTTCAGGTACTGAAAGTTGTCAGTCTTCATCACCCACAGTCAGCACCTTTGAAGATAGCAGCCTGCTTGAGGATAATATAAGCAATGGTCTCAGTAGCATATCTCCAAGCACTACTTCTCATGATGAAGACAACTTTCTGAATTCCCACAGTTCCTCATCATCAGCAGATTCTTCCCCTCCCTCTCTTTTCCGGACAAACTTCACAGCACATCTTCACATGGCTGGTCCTTTACCTGATCAAGTTCCAATTTTCTTGACAGTATCTGATTTGCGAAATCAAAGCAACTATATAAGCAGTACTACTACTTGCAATTCGCTAAGTACCAAAGAGATTAATAAACCTGAAACAGACCCTGAGAAGCTAAAAAAGTTGCAGGAGAGGTGAGTAAAAGATAGTGGATGGAGGAATATTGACACTTATATATTTTGTCTGTCATAAGCTAAAGTACCAAGAGGAGAAATTAATGGAAATCTGTTATCCTTGATCTAAAGCTATTTTAAGCCATTCCACCCTGTAATCATTTTTCAGTTCCAGAGTTTAAACCTGTAAGCCATAAAATGGGATATTTTGCATAAGTGATCAGATGGAGAAATATCTCCAAAGACTAATATGTAATAAAGTCTAGATTTTCCAGACCTTGATGCAATGGACTTTGCGTATAAGAAAATAAATTATTTTGTAATTTATATCATTTGGATAGGAATGTTATCACACAAATGACACAATGTTTCACATGATATAATTTGTACTATTTGCATAATCACTCTGATGTATTCTTCAATTTACTGGAGTTCTGGGAATAATGGAAACTCTCCCCTCTCACCCTCTTTAGGTTTCACTGAATCACATTCTTAAATTCTTACAGAGACTTTAAAATAACTGTGTAACCAACAGTATGTTTCTATTTACAGGAACATTGATTGATTGATTGATTGATTGATTGATTGATTATGTGCCATCAAGTTGTGTTCAACTCCTAATGGCCATATAGATAGATTTTGTCCATGATGATCCATCCCTAACTTGGTCTTTCAGGTCTTCTGACAATGTATTCATCACCATTGTCATTGAGTCCATCCCCCTTGCTGCTGGTCATCCTCTTCTTCTCTTTCCTTCCACCTTTCCCAACATTAGAGCCTTTTTCAGAGAGCTAGGTCTTTGCATAATGTATCCAAAGTAGGATAATTTGAGCCTGGACATTTGTGCCTCGAGTGAGAACTCTGGGCTGATTTGTTCTATGATCCGTTTGCTTGTTTTCTTGTCTGTCCGCAGTATTCTCAGGAGTCTTCTCCAACACCACAGTTCAAAGGCATCAATACTCTTCCTATCCTGCTTCTTCAGAGTTCAACTTTTGCTTCCATAGAGTGTCCTGGGGAATAGACCCAGCACAGCATTTGAATATCTTTTCCAAGGCCTTCATGATTGCTCTACCAACTGCTAGTCTGTGGCAAATTTCTTGACTATTTGTTCCTTTACTGTTGATGGTTGATCCTAAATGGCAGAAGCTAGTCACCACTTCAGTATCTTCATTGTGAATTCTAAGACTGATTGTTCTACCTGTTGTCATTAGTTTGGTCTTTTTTATATTTAATTTTAGTCCCATTTTTTCACTTTGCTCCTTAATGTTTATCACTAGAGCTTGCAGATCCTTTGCATTTTCAGCTATCAGGATAGTGTCATTAGCACAGTGCAAGTCATTGGTGTTTCTTCCTCCAATTTAAACCACACTTATCTTCTTCCAATCCAGTTTCTCTTAATATACATTCAGCATATAGGTTGAATAAATAAGGGAATAATATACAGCCTTGTTGCATTCCTTTGCCAACCTGGAGCCATGTTCTGTCCGTACTGTGGCTTCCTGACCTGTATATAAGTTTCTCATGAGGACAGTGAGATGTTCTGGAATTACCATTTTTGTGAGCACATTCCACAGTTTGACATGATCAACACAATCAAAGGCCTTTCTATAATCAATGAAGCATGTAGTGACTTATTTTTGGTATTCTTTGGCTTTCTCAATTATCCAGCATGCATCAGCAATAATGTCTCTTGTTCCTTGGCCTTTTTTAAAGCCAGGTTGAACATCTGGCATCTCTTTTTCCATATACGGTTCTAATCTGCGTTGGACGATCCTAAGCATTATTTTGCTAGCATGGGAAATTAAAAATATTGTATGAAAGTTTTCATACTATGTTAAGTGTCTCTTCTTTTGGTACTGGGATATAGATTGACTTCTTCCAATCTGTTGGTCACTATATTGTTCTCCGGATCTGCTGTCATAGCTTGGTTACAGTCTTTACTGATTATTCTTTGTGGCTTGCCATATTTCTGGGGGTATTCTATCAGTTTCTGTAGCCTTTGACTTGATAATGACTGGAGTGCTGATCTAACTTCATCTTCTAGTACTAGAGGTTCTTGTAAGTAAGGAATATCTTCTAAAGTATGTTGGATGTTGACATCTCTAATGTACAGTGTTTCAGTATACTCCTTCCATCTTTTATCTCCTTTGAATTGGTTACTATCTGTCCACTGGTGTCCATTAGCATACCAATTCAAGGTTGGAACCTCCTGAGTTCAGAGATCTTTTGAAAGACTTTCCTTGTTTTTCCATGTCTGTTTTCATCTTCGATGTATTTACAGATGTTGTAATACTGCTTCTTGTCTCCTCTAACAGCTCTCTGAAACTCTTTTTTAAGTTCCTTTCTGAGATATTTGTCTTTCTTAGCTTTGGTTTCTCTTCTCTCTTTCCTCAGTTTGTTCTGACATCCAGTTTGTTTTCTTCTTTTCTTCATTTTTGGCAGCCTCTTTTCACATTCATCCTTAATGACTTCTTTAAGTTCATTCTATAATTCCTCTGGCTCTCTATCAGTGAGGTTCAGGACTTCAAAACAATTCTTGATGGTATTCTTGAAAATGGTGGGTATGTGTTCAAGATCATATCGTGGAAACTGACTCACTTTCTTCTTCTTTAGCTTAACTTGGAACTTCACATGAGCAGTTCGTGATCTCTTCCACAGTCAGCACCTGGCTATGTCTTTGATGCTATAATTGAGCTCCTCCATCTCCTTTTAGCAATAATACAGTCAATTTAATTTCTATATTTCTCCTTCTGGTGATGTCCATGTATAGAGGCATTGTTTTGGTTGAAGACAGTGTTAGCTATGAAGAAACATTGGAGTGGCAGAAATTGGTAAGTCAGTCTCTTGCTTCATTTTGGTTACCGAAGCCATACAATCCAACTACATTTTCCTCTTTTATGTTTCCAACTTTGGCATTCCAGTCTCCAATCACAAGCAGCACATCTTGCTTGCATATTCAGTTGATTTCAAGTTGAACTTCATCATAAAACTAATAAAGCTCCTCTTCTTCTGCATTGGTGGCTGGAACATAAATTTGAATAATTGAAGAGTTATCCATAATGTCTAATCGATATTATTTGGTCATTGATTGCATTATAGCCAAGTATTGTTCTTGCTATACTCTTCCTAACTATAAAAGCAATGCTATTTCTTCTTTATTTTTCATGTCCTGAGTAATAAACAGTGTGATCTTCTGACTGAAAGTGTCCAATCCCAGTCCATCTCAATTTGTTGATTCCTAGGATGTCAATTTGTGCTCATTTCATTTCATCTTTCACTGTGTTGAGTTTTCCCGTGTTTATGCTTCTTACGTTCCATGTTCCTACTGTAATTCTATCTTTGCAACTTTAGATTTTCTTTTCCTGAATAGAAACTAGATGTCCCAAAGGCTTTAATCTAGCCACATCATAAACATCATTAGTACTCCAAAAGATCCTCAGCTATTCCTCAGTAGTGCCAACTGACCTGAGGGACCCATCATCTGGCACTATATCTTCAGTCATTTTATATTTTCTATCTATGTGGTTTTCTTGGTAAAAATACAGAAGTGGTTTACTATTGCCTTCTCCCTCACAGTATGAATTGATGCCTTTGCCATTGTCACTAAAGTCATCATCTGCTTCCAGCATCATCTTATTTTTAAAAATAAGACTAAGCTGAATTGTGCGGGTCTCATTAGAATTCCCAACATCTTTTTTCAAAAACAAATTGGGAAAAATCAAATCATAAATGAGAGGCTCTTTGAAAACTATTCTCAACATACCAAAATATTCAAGTGTACACAACTGATTATTCTAAATTAAGGTGATATCCTTTTTAAACCGACTTGATGATGTACATAAATGACAAAATATAAACAATCCACAAGCATTTTTTATTCTGTATTATACTAAATTTTAATTTTAAAGTCCTTCATACTTAAAGGTCCCTTTATAGTTCATAATAATATTTTATCATTGACCAAGGATTGTCAAATTTTTGTTTGTTACACCAAAATTGAAAGTAGTTGTGCTGTTTTTAAGAATAATGCCAGAATACTTACTGTTAATAATTCAGCCAATACCAGGTTATAAAGTAGTGTACAAAATTTTTAACTCCAGGAGCTCTTCTTCAAGCAGAATGGTAAAGCAGAAAGACTGTGGGCAAGTTAGGAAACCTAGCTGGCCAAGTTGTGTTTTGTTTTGTTTTGTAGTTGTATTCTGACTGTTCTCAAGCCACACTAATCCTGTTTTGCTAATAGGGTCATATATGTCACCATCACTCCTTCTCCATTCTTTGGTTTGCTGCATTTGCTACTATTAGATAATTACAAATATGAGCAGAAATGTAGATTTTTAAAAGGGATTTGGACAAATTCCTAGAAAATCAGTCTGTCAGTGGGTACTATTCTTGACTTTGCCTCCTTCCAAAGTCATAGATGGCTGCCCTGAATATCAATTTTTAGGAAGCAATAGTGGAAGAGAGCTATTACCCTTTTGACCATATTAATGAAGTTTTTGAAAGCATCTAGCTGATCACTGTGTAATTATCTGAAGTAGATGGGCTGTTGTAGGAAAAATGCCCCCGTAAGTAAGGAATCAAAATCTTTGGCAACAGAAGCAACAAAGTATTCTTTATTGGCATGCACGGGTACAGTCATCACTGGGCTCTTCACCAAAGGAGTGCAAAAGGACCCCAAAGCCCACAAGGTTATATACCTTCTGAAAATGATACATAGGACTTACAAAAGCAGTGTAAATTATAACATGACCTTTACAACAGCAGTATAGAATCTGATAAAAACATGGGGTGACCTTACTATGGGCTGACCTGGCACCTCTACTTCTGCTGTTCTAAGGAGGTACAGTGGTACCTCGGGTTACGAACGCCCCCCCTTACGAATTTTTCGCGATACAATCAGCTCCGGCCCCAAAAATTTACCTCGCTGTGCGACCTCCGCCCCGCGCTACGAACCGGATCCGCAGCCATTTGCCCTGCTGCCACGTGGTCGCGGCTTCCTGTGGGCGAGATCGCGGTAGCAAGGAGACATTCGGTGAGGCTTCTGGTGTGTTTTGTGGCGTTTGGAAGGTTTTTGGTGTGCTTGTCAGCATGGCTCCAAAGAAAATGCAGAGCCATATGTATTTACATTGAACCTTATGGGGAAATTTGCCTCGCGGCGCGACCAAATTCGGAGGGCAGATTAGCCGTATTTACATTGAACCTTATGGGGAAATTTGCCTCGCAGCGCGACCAAATTCGGAGGGCGGAACGGATGAACCATATTTACATTGAACCTTATGGGAAAATTTGCCTCGCGGTGCGACCAAATCAAGTTGCAATCAGAGTCACGGAACGGATTAAATTCGTAACGCGAGGTACCACTGTATAATGGAATGTGAGAATTACCTTGGAGGATGGTGGGGGAGAGATGCTGCCTAGGAAATGATCAGGTAAAAGGGGGAGGAGCCCACAACTGAGTAATGGGCATAGAAAGAAATTTAGAAGGATCCGTCCTAACTAATCAGGCAGTAAAAAGGGACGGTGGGAGAGTTGTACTTTCAGACTTGTAAGATTCTGTTAATGTAGCCTAACAATAAAGTAGAATTAGCTCATCTGGTCGTGTTTCCTGTCTGGTGTATTTGGGAGGCTGACAGGAGGCTCCAAGCCTGCTTTTTCTACTGATACTAGCACCTTTTGACATAAACAATATTATTTGTTTGTTTGTTTATTAAATTTGTATGCCACCCATCTCCCCCGGACAATACAATATCCTTTCTTATACCCACATAGTCACTCCCTTCACATCACAAAAAAGCCAACCTGTTTTTTGTTATCTGTCTCCTTCATCTCCAGGGTCATCAGGCAGTTTCAGTTTGCCTGTTTGGTCTAATATGCACTTCGGAATCATATGTGTTAGGATAGAATGTTACTTGTCCTCCACATGGACCATTCACCTAATCCAGTACGGTTCTTCTTAGTTTCTTATGTTCATGCAATCTTTTAACCAAATCCCCAAAATTACTTACCAATTAACATGTCAAGTGAATCCAGATGACTGATACATTCGCTTAGCAGGAACTGAAATCTAAAAGTAGCTTTCATTTCAGATTATACCATCTGTAACCAGGGTTAGTATCCAGTCCTGCTTTGCAAGACACATTAACTTTAGATAAGCCTGAGATTTTACATGTACATAGGGTAGAGTCTGTGGAGCACATGGTCTTGTTAATCAAACAGTGTGACTTATTATGTTGTGTGAACAAGTTCACAGATACAAAGTGGAGTAGGTTACCACTGTGCTGGGTGGAGCTCTCTCCAGAGTCTGCTCTTTCTGGAGTGAGCTTAGTATGCAACCAGCCTGAAGCAATTCCCATTAACAGCGCAACCTATCTATTAACCTGTCTATCGTGCCCATACTTTCATATCTTCCTCTGAAGTGTTGTCCAAACTTGGCTAATTTGAACAATATTGAAACTTTTGTTTTAAATGCAACTTCTTTAGGGTACCAAATTGAAATGGTTGGGAAGGAATTTTTATCAGCCGTTGGTATGAAATGCTTCCCTTCTCTGATGAGGGAATAAAGGAGAAAAAGCTCTGCTGCTCTCTGGCAAGACTTTAGATTCTTCAGAGGGTCCACTATTACAGCTTTCCAGAAATAAATAGAATTTGAAGAAAAATTGAGATACTTTCTAAATGTAATTAAACAAAATTTAATTTGAAGCCTGGAAAAAGAGAGACATTATATCTTTTGCAATTTTGTATTATAATTAAATTGAGTATGTGGAGGAAGCTACTCAAGCATGCAAGAGAGAATTCAAAAGTAAGAGATTAGTTGCTTTTTCTTGCTGCACCATAATTTTAATAATTTTCAAACATATTGTAGGCATGCACTTTTGAATGCCATTCTTTCAGATCTTTGATATGAATTCAAATTTTGCAACACTGTAAAATTCCCTTGTATTTCCAGTCTCCTGGCAGAAGACTCTGAAGAGGAGGGAGATCAGTGTAGGATATGCCAAATTGCAGGAGGATCTGTAACCAATCCTCTGCTAGAACCTTGTGGATGTGGAGGAACTCTTCGATTTGTCCATCAGGAATGTCTGAAGACCTGGTTAAAGGCTAAAATAAAATCAGGTATGTTTACAGGTTCAAACAGTGAACAAATACTAGCATGAACATTTTGGAAATTCTATCATGTTACCAAATAGCTCAACCATGCTGATATCAAGAGAAAGAAAACTAGATAATACTATTAATCACCTTCCTACTTTTGTAATAATAGAACAATGTGTTATTTTATTTTGTGTTTTTATTTTTGCTTTTATTAATTGAATATGGAAAAAACAAAAATAGAAATAAACACTACATAAAATTATAAAAAAGGAAAAATAATAAAACTAAAGAAAGAAGAAAATGAAACAAGAACATGTGGGGTATATATTATTGGACTTATACACAGATAAAAAAATTCTACATAAGCATTTCAATACATTGTAAAAATATATCATTATAATAATCCATAGCTAATCTTAACTATGTATGGATAGCTGCAGATGATTTTTATTTTTTTTATTGCTTAGTCCAAAATTTGACTGTTCAATGTGCATGTTTAGGTAAGCCTGCTTAAAGCTCCTTGACTAATTATTTTGGTGCTGTGCCTCAAGCCATAGGAAAAACAATTTATGACAACTATATACACTTTCCATTATTGAACTTAATGGGTCTTAATCATATTTACTGTACTTATCTGAAAGGAAGATAACTCTGAATTTTAGACCCCACCCTAATTTCAGACATCTCCCAACCTCATTTACAAAATTAATTGATGGACCTCATTATCCATGGTTTCACATATCCACGCTTGATAAATAAATGGCCTGAACCAGTGTTGTCCAAACTTGGCCACTTTAAGATGAGTGGACCATGCTGGCTGGCTGGGGAATTCTAGGAGTTGAAGTCCACTCATCTTAAAGTGGCCAAGTTTGGACAACACTGGCCTAAACCCACAGTAATCCATTTTTAATACCTGCAGTTTTTGGCATACTGTTCAGAGCAGTCTATTTTTTGTTCATGGGCAAGCCTCCACTCACTTTCCCAGCACTCTGCAATGTTCTTATCATATGTGGTTGTTCTTTTCCGGCATGTTATTTTTTCCACAGCAAAAATGAACAAGTGCACAGCATAGAACATTGCTTTCATCCCCCCAATTTTCCAGCAATCCCAGAGGTCTGTAGCATTCTTAGGAATCATGAGCAAGCTCATAATGGAGAGCTCTGTTGCAGAAAGTGGTAAATGTTTGCACAAAATGTCCTTGAGCAAGAAAGTAAAGCAGCTACACTTATTGGCTTGTGGGGACATCACTACTCTGGTGTACCAACAGGAGAGTGAGGGTGTCCATAGCACTTTTCTCTTACTAGACCAACAACTGCTTTCCATATGAGGTGGAGGGATATATTACCTTTGGGAGCCTGGCATTTAGAGTCCTCCTGCTGCTCAACAACATCCCTGGTCACCTTGCAGCTCTGCATTTGCACACCTGAACCTGAAGATCCATCTACTTGCCATCCATCACCTCCTCTTGATCAAACCTATGGACCATGGTATGATTCCAACTTGTACTGAGAACTTCATGACATCCCTTGCAGAGATCAAGTCCCATACATGAAATTCATGGTGGAAAAAGTTGTGTCCTGGGAAAGTGATTTCTCACCTGCTGCAGCCATGCCATCAGCAGTGGACAAAGTTGACTGGATCACCAACCCTACATTCAGTTTTTTCATGTGTTTTGTTGATTTTTTGGTCATTTTCCAGGATACTGGAACCTAACCCCCAATTCCCATAGGCTTAAGGTTTTGTTACTTGCAGTTTCATTATCCACATTGAACATAATTCCCATGAATAATGAGGTCCCCCTATACTCCAGCCCTTCTTTCTCACACACAGCAATCATATTCCCATGCTGAAATACCCAAATATTCACACACAAGCAAGTGTTCCCTTTCTTCTTTCCACGAAGAACTGGAAAAAAGAAAAAGAAAAGAAAACCAGATGATGGAGTGAGAAGAGGTACCTGCATTGCCAATGAATGGCAGTGAGGTGTGGGAAGAGATTGCTGGGTAAGGGAAGAAAGACAAGAAAGAGAATGGCCCTGATTAGTTTTTTTTTTTTTTTACAAAATGATTAAACTGAAGGGTCAAGCAGCTTCTCCCAATAGTGACTGGTCTCAAAGGTATCCAGTCTTTTCAGAAGTGAGATCTGCAATCATTTTCACTTTTTTCTACTCATTTATTTTCACCAGCTTCTTCTATTCTTGTCAATGAATGCAAGATTATTATCCTCCCTATTCACAAGTAATGAGGTGGGGGGGGGGACATCTTCCTATCAGGTAAATATATATTCCTGTCAATGTACACAGAGTCTGAAAAATGCAAGTACTGTTAGAGAAAAATGTACATAAATAGATTCTTAATGCCCTTAATTTATCCCCATCTTCATCTCTGTCATCTCTATCTCTTGGTTTTCAGTAAGTTTTTTTTTTAATTATATAGTACAGAGTGGATTATAAATATGTAAGTTGCTTACAGTCATACTTGGGGTGAAGATTTTTCTTTGATCCCCAAAGAAAGGGTTAAATTCCCCTATCAAAATTATTTGGTTTCTGACAGGCTTGACATTGATGATGGGCAGAAGCATCAACCTTTCTTCCATTTTCAGAAACAGCTGGCTTAATGGCAATTAAAGCTCTTATGAAAGAACATTTATTGAATTGTTAACTCTCCTTCCTAATGATGTTGGCAGTTCTAGCCATCTAACT
This sequence comes from Liasis olivaceus, assembly GCA_030867105.1. Taxonomy (NCBI): domain Eukaryota; kingdom Metazoa; phylum Chordata; class Lepidosauria; order Squamata; family Pythonidae; genus Liasis; species Liasis olivaceus. Next base: position 69,005,788 of record CM061351.1, read on the forward strand.
GCATCGTTAGGACAAAGAAATACTTACATATATCAAATTAAAACAACACATTTTGACTTAGGCTATATGAAAAATGCTATCACGTACAGAAAGTTCCAGCAGTATTAAACAAGTCTATTTATTAAGAGACCAGCTGGCACATCTTCCATATCTCTTAAACTTTCTAAAAAAGTGGCATCCAGAAATTAGAGGAATATAAGTTATAGAAGGACAGGATATGTGTATATAAATAAATAAAATATATACTCCATGGATGCTAAGAGAATGGAAAAAACAAGTATTCCTCAAGCAGAAATCCTTACTGTGTCTTTTTGGATAATATTAGTAATAATGTAGTTCCTTCTATGTATATCTTTCTTGTATTTCATAAATGTGAGAGCACATTGAGCAAAGGTGGAAGCTTTCAGTTTCTCTTTTCTGTAGCAACTAACCTCCTCCACTGTGGTGTCTGTGTGTCACATGTATGGATTTTGTATATGCTCAGAACTGTTATCAGGAACCTTACATAGCTGTGATCTTTAGATGAAAATCTCACCTCTATCCTGCATGACTACATATACAGGTAGTCCTTGCCTAATGACCACAATTGGGACCGGAATCTCAATCATTGAGCAAAGCAGTTGTAAAGCAAGATGCCCACATGACTGCTTTGCTCAACAACTGCAATCCGGGCACTCTTGGTTGCAGTTGTTAAGCAGTCTCCCAGGTTTTTAAGTGATCTTCCTCACAGAGCTGAAATCCTCCTGGCAGGCAACTCTTTGAGAGCGAAAGGACTGCCTGCTGGACAGTTTCAGCTCTGCGTGGAGCTGAAATCCTCCCAGCAGGGAGCCCTTTCACTTTCAAACATTCCTAAAGCCTGCCAAAGAGTTTGCCCTCCCCTCCATGGACGGAGGGGAAATCCTTCTTGGGGCTGGAGGAACCGAGCTCAAATTTTCAGGATTTGAGCTCCATTCCTGCACACTGCTGAGAGGTTTCCCTCCATCCCCTCCACTTGCAAACTTCCCTGGGGAAGCTGGCAGAGAAGTTTGCAAATGGCTATCATATGATTGCGGGGCGCTTGGCAACCATTCATAAATGTGAGCCAGTTGCCAAGCACCCGAAATGCAGCCACCTGTCCATGGGGGGTGGGGGCGTGACATTTTACGATGGCTGGAAGTGCTTTACAGCCTTTCTGAGGTCATCGTAACTTCAAACCATTGTTAAACAAATGGTAGTTAAGCGAGGACTGCCTGTATGTCTCCCACTCCCTCTTTTTTCTTTTTTTCTTTTAGTTTTACTGCTGCAGCAGCTACATTGTTCTGCATCCATTCAAACAGCTGAGCTGAACCCTTTATTTCTTATTTCTTTTTATTTCTGGTCATTTTATTCTTTTTCAGCAAATTTCTACTGTTCATTTTTCATTTTGTTTTCTTGGTAAAACACCATTAGTAAAAAGAAGATTGAGGGTTGCAGACACAGGTTTCAGACTTCTCACACTTAGGATGCTACTACAGCAACTTTTTATAAATGGTCAAAATGTAGCAGTAAATTGCCTCCAACACATAAGCATTTTATTTTCCTGTTTACTTAAGTGAGAGCCAGTTTAGTGTAGTAATTAAGGCATCAGACTAGAAACTGGGAGACCATGAGTTCCAGTCCCGCCTTAGGCACAAAGTCAGCTGGGTGACCTTGGGCCAGTCACACCCTCTCAGCCCTAGGAAGCAGGCAGTGGCAAACCACTTCTGAAATCTTGCCAAGAAAACTGCAGAGACAAGTCCAGGCAGTTGCCAGGAGTCAACAGTGATTTGAAGGAACTAAATAAATCAATAAATACGTAAGCAGCAAATATTATATTATTGATGTCTGGTTTATCAGAAGTTTACTATCAAAGGGGAATGGGCACTACTAATGCAAACACAAACGGAGGCAGTGGTTTCTGGTTTTGTTTGTATTTTAATAATAGTTTTATCTCTGGTTTTCTGAAGAGAATGAGTGTTAGAAAGTTGGGAGTTTTACCAGTACTGGATACATAGCATTTACTAGTCAGTTCATACTTTCTGGAATAATAAATTTGATACTTTTGACCTATTATCACCTGATTATTTATTCAGAAATTCATTCAGAATATATAGATCTCATTCCTAGATGAGAAATATATTGTCAATATGTCTCCACCATCTACCCATTTATGGTGTGATGTTGTAGCTTATATGCTGTTTTTCATAGAAGTCCATTAATAGATTAGTTATTTCTGGAACCATTGTGCAGGCCATAGGCATACTTTAATATGCCAGTGTCACTAATTGCAAACAATTACAAACATCAAGGATAAAATATCTGAATCTAGTTCTACTTAGCAAGAGAAGATACAGGGTTAAGGAGCTGATTTAGGCAGCATAAGTGAAAAAAATTCCAGGAAAGCAAGTATTCAGTAAACACTCAATTTAATGAATTGGTGAGGGGATGTCTAATTAAAACACAATGTCTATTAAATAGTTAATAGAATTTTTTGAGCCCCCAAACTCATCCTTTGTTTTTATGCTTATTATAATTCATTTGTCTGAAGAAAATGCCCAGTTTTAATCTGAACCTTGGAAGTGTGCTGCTTCTGTGTATCGACTGCAAATAGTCAGAGGGCGGGCTGTGCTCGGGGAAGGCACCTTCGGTGTTTGTTACCAGTGGAGTATTCCGGCCCTCTGTACTCAGACCCAGGCCCCGGACAGCAGATCCATGGCGGCCCTGGCTTTCGGCTGCTGCTTCTTAACACCAGGTCAGTCAACAACAAGGCCCCCCTTATATGTGATCTGAGGAGCAGGCTGACCTGGCATGCATTACTGAGATCTGGTTGGGCCCTGAACAGGGTGTTCCCCTTTCACAAATATGCCCAGCCTGGTTTACGGTTTGGCACCAGCCAAGACCCCAGGGCAGGGGAGGAAGGGTAGTGGTTGTCATCCGGGACTCTCTGTTGGCCTTCAGAGGCACTGCTCCACAAGTGGCCAGTTGTGAGACCCTGTTCCTGAGGTTGGGCCCTTGCTACTGTACCAGCCTCCATGCTGCATAGCAACCTCCCTGCCTGAGCTGCTAGAGGAAGTCTTGGGACTGGTGGTGGAGTTCCCCAGACTTATGGTTCTGGGGGACTTTAATCTGCCATCCCTGGGACGTACCTCAGAGGCATCCCGGGAGTTCATGGCCACCATGGTGGCCATGGGCCTGTCCCAGATTATTCGCGACCCGACTCGCACTGGACTTAGTTTTCTTGTCTGAGCAGTGGCAATGTGATCTAAATGGGGAATTACATCTGTCCCCCTTATCATGGTCCGATCATGCCCTGGTGGCCTTGAGATTCTCCTATGGTACCTTCCTCTGCAGGGAGGCAGGACACATTTGATTGGTCCGCCCTCGGCGACTGATGGACCCAATGGGAATCTAGAGGGAGCTGGGGACTATACCCGAGGATCTGCTGCACAGTCCAGCAGAAGCCCTAGCTGCCACCTGGAATAGGAAGGTGGCTGAGGCCTTGGACAAGATTGCACCCGTGCAACCTCTCTTGACCCATCGAGCCCGATACCCCCTGTGGTTTATGGAGGAGTTGTAAGTTCTGAAAAGGATTAAGAGACACCTAGAGCACCGCTGGAGGAAAACAAGGACCGAATCCAACCAAACACAGGCTAGAGCCACTATTAAGGCCTACCTTATGGCGGTAAGAGCGGCGAAACGTCAACATTTCTCCACTCTTATTGCATCTGCAGAATGCTGCCCAGTGGCCCTGTTTAAGATCACTCGATCTCTTCTGGGAAAGGTGGGCCCAGTGACCTGCCTACAGGGCTGCACAGAAGAGTTTTCTGGGCATCTGGAGGATTAAATCGCTCAGATGCATTCCCAGTTGGATACCAAGTGTGTGCCATGGCTTTTGGAGATGCCTGGGGTACGTACTTACCCTGTTATCTGGGAACAGTTTGATCCTGTTGGACCTGAGGAAGCGGACAGGGTCCTCCAGGCTATAAATGTCATCACCTGTCAGTGAGATCCATGCCCCTCCTGGCTGGTTAAGGCAGCTTGGGAGGTGACATGTGGGTGGATCCAGGTGATGGTGAATTCATCCTTGAGAGAGGGAGTGTTTCCAGCAGCCCCTCTCCTTAAAGAGGCACTGGTACACCCTCTCCTCACGAAACCATCACTGGATCCCACTGTACTGGACAATTTTCATCCAGTTTCCCACCTTCCCTTTTTAGGGAAGGTGGTTGAGAAGATGGTGTTGCAGCTCCAGCGGATCCTGGATGAAACAGATTATCTGGACCCTTTTCAGTCAGGTTTCAGGCCTGGATTTGGGACTGAAACAGCATTGGTCGCCCTTTTGGATGATCTCTGGCAGGAGCGGGATGGGGGTAGTGCATCCATCCTTGCTCTTCTTGACCTCTCAGCAGCTTTCGGTACCATCGACCATGGTATCCTTTTGGGTCAGCTTGGGAAGTTGGGGGTGGGTGGCACAGTTTTGTGCTGGCTCACCTCCTTCCTCCAAGGACAGTTCCAATCGGTGTTGATAGAGAGTGAGAGGTCCAGCCCGTGGCCCTCCTTTGTGGGGTGCCGCAGGGTTCGGTACTTTCCCCGCTCCTTTTTAACATCTACATGAAACCACTGGGCAAGAGCATCCACCACCATGGGATGAGGTATCATCAATATGCAGATGATACCCAGTTACACATCTCCATCCCAGGTGATCTGAGTGATGCTGTGACTACCTGTAACGAACTGCCACTTGTTGATCTTAAAACCAGTAACTCTCCTTGCAACCAATATTGATTCAAAAGAAAGTTCATTTATTAAGAATAAGTGTACAGATCCAAAGCATTGCTGAGACTGAATAAAAGCGCGCCAAAAACTGCTTTTCTTTCTTTTCCCCCCCTTTCCTCGCCCTTAGTTCTTGTCTTCTGATTCCCTTGCTGGCATGGGCTTGAACATTCCAGGGCTTGTGATAAGAAACCATCTGCATCAAACGGTCTCTCCTTCCTACTCCCCCTCCCCTTTTCCAATGGCAGAACCGCAGCATGTAGAAAAAATCATTTTTTTTTAAACTAGCCATATAATAATCTACTATAAAATCTTGCGAGGATTCTGACATACTGCCCCTCCACAGAAAAGGATGTCAGTCAGATGATTCCTCTTCTTCACTCTAAAAGGAAAAGCAAAGATACACATAATACAATAACCAATCTAATTGTTAAGGCTTTGTAGGATAAGCATCATAAAATGTTTTAACTAAACGCGGGGCCTTTACATGTTTCTTGTCAACCCATTCAGCCAGTGACTTGGGAAAATGTTTCCACTGAATTAAAAATTGAACCCCCCCCCTGTGCTTTCTGCTGTCCAGTATTTCTTTAACTTCAAAATGTTGTTCTCCTTCAACCATCAATGGTTTAGGAGGTACTGGAGAGGGATGCCACTGAGAAGACTCCTTATATGGTTTAAGCAGGTCGCAGTGGAATACTGGATGGATTTTTTTAAAGGTGGCAGGCATCTGTAATCGTAGTGAAACTGGATTAATTACTTTATCGATGACAAAAGGCCCTATGAATCTTGGAGCGAGCTTTCTGGAAGGTTGTAATGATTTAAGATGTTTAGTAGATAAAAGAACCTTATCTCCTACTTTCCAGTCTTTTTCTGGTGTTCTCTTAGCATCTGCAAATTTCTTGTATGTAGCTCTGGCCTCCTGCAACGAGGCAGCAATCTGAGGCCACACTTGTGTCATCTGCTGGATCCACTCATCAACCGAAGCGACTTGAGTGGTCTGCTTAGGCAGTTCTGGGATGGGTACAAAGTCTTGTCCTGTAGCTATTTTAAAAGGGGTGAGACCAGTGCTTTGGTGCACTGCATTATTATAAGCTACTTCAGCGAATGGTAACAGTTCATCCCAATTGTCTTGTTGGTAGTTAATGAAACATCTCAAATATTGTTCCAATACTGAGTTCAGACGTTCACATGATCCCGCTGTCTGGGGGTGGTAACCCGAACTCAAGCCTTGCGATGCCCCCAGTAGTTTTAGGAACGCTCTCCAGAATTTGGCAGTAAACTGGACCCCGCGATCCGAAATTATCCGTTCTGGGACCCCATGAGCTCGGTAGACATGTTGTATGAATAATTTAGCCAATTTGGGTGCTGATGGAATGGCTTGGCATGCCACAAAATGTGCTTGTTTGGAAAAAAGGTCTGTAACTACCCAAATAACAGTCTTTTTGTTGCTTTCAGGCAGGTCTACAATAAAATCCATGCTTATTTGCTTCCAAGGAGCTACAGGGTTTGCTACTGTCTGTAGAAGCCCCATTGGTTTGCCCCCTCTCTTTTTGGCCATAGCACACGTGGGGCATGTGGCTACATATTCCCCTACATCTTTTCTCATTGTTGGCCACCAAAATTGACGTCTGATCAGATGTAATGTTTTCACAAAACCAAAGTGCCCAGCTGTTTTGCTGTCGTGACTTCTTTGCAAAACCCACTTTCTAGCATCTGCAGGGACATATAGCTTGTCTTGCCACCACCATGCCCCTTGTTTGTTTACTAGCAACTGGCTGTTGCTTTTGAACCACTCATCCTGAGCAATCTGGGCATTTAATTTTACCAATAACTCTCCTTCTGGTTGTCCTTCACCCTTTTTTTTCTGAGCTCTAGTGACCACTCTTAGGGCTGCTTGGGTACATGGAATTACTGGAGCGACTACTTCCTCCCGTTTGCTATTGTGTTGAGGCAACCGAGACAGAGCATCTGCCAGAAAATTTTTTCCCCCAGGAATATACTTCAGGGAGAAGTTAAATCGATGAAAATATTGTGCCCATCTCATTTGCTTTGGTGACAGTTTCCTCGGTGCAGTCAAAGCCTCTAGATTCTTGTGATCAGTCCAAATTTCAAATGGATGGGGTGACCCCTCTAACAAATGCCTCCAACAAACTAATGCCCAGCGTACTGCGAACGCTTCCTTTTCCCACACCAACCAGCGTCTCTCAGTCTCTGAAAATTTCCGGGATATGTATGCACAAGGAAACAGTTCCCCCCCTGCCCCCTTCTGCAACAACACAGCTCCCACTGCTACATCCGAAGCATCTGCCTGTATGACGAATGGCTGTTCTGGATCAGGGTGTTTTAAGATTGGTTCAGCCGTAAACAGACGCTTTAAACTTTGAAACGCCTCCTGGCACTCCTTAGTCCAGGCTAAGGGGGCTCCGGGTTTTGATGCCTTCGCCTTGTCCTTGCCCTTGGTTTTCAACAAATCGGTAAGTGGGAGTGCTACTTGGGCAAAGTTGGGTATAAACTGCCGATAGAAGTTAGCAAAGCCCAGGAAACTTTGAAGCTGACGCCTGGTTTTGGGAGCCTCCCAACCTGTAACGTCCCTCACCTTTGCTGGGTCCATTTCAATTCCCTGATGCGAAATTCTATATCCTAAATAGTCAATTTGCTGTTTATGAAATTCACATTTGGAGAGCTTGGCATACAACTGAGCTTCCAGTAGCTTTTTTAGCACCTTCCTGACTAATTGCACATGTTGCTCCATGGTTTCAGTGTAAATCAGGATATCGTCCAGATAAACCAACACCCCCTGGTATAAATACTCTTGTAACACCTCATTTATAAGTTGCATGAATACCCCCGCCGCTCCTTTTAATCCGAACGGCATTATTTCATAACGGAAGCACCCCAGAGGCGTGTTAAAGGCGGACTTCCATTGGTCTCCTTCACGTATTCGCACCCTGAAGTACGCCTCCCTTAAATCCAGCTTGGTGAAAATTTTCCCTTTGGATAAATGTGCCAACAGGTCTTTCATTAAGGGGAGTGGGTACCTGTTGTCAGCAGAAATGGCATTTAGCCCTCTATAATCCGTGCACAAACGTAGGGAGCCATCCTTCTTTTCCCTAAATAGCACCGGTGCAGCAATTTGAGAATGCGTAGGTACAATAAAGCCCCTCTTTAGATTCTTGTCAATGAACTCCCGCAATGCTTCCAACTCTTTGGGTGTCATTGGATACATTTTCTTCCTTGGAAATTTAGCCCCCGGCTCAATCTCTATGGCACAGTCACGAACTGCCACTTGTTGATCTTAAAACCAGTAACTCTCCTTGCAACCAATATTGATTCAAAAGAAAGTTCATTTATTAAGAATAAGTGTACAGATCCAAAGCATTGCTGAGACTGAATAAAAGCGCGCCAAAAACTGCTTTTCTTTCTTTTCCCCCCCTTTCTTCGCCCTTAGTTCTTGTCTTCTGATTCCCTTGCTGGCATGGGCTTGAACATTCCAGGGCTTGTGATAAGAAACCATCTGCATCAAACGGTCTCTCCTTCCTACTCCCCCTCCCCTTTTCCAATGGCAGAACCGCAGCATGTAGAAAAAATCATTTTTTTTTAAACTAGCCATATAATAATCTACTATAAAATCTTGCGAGGATTCTGACACTACCCTTTCGCAGTGCCTGGAGGCTATGGGGGTCTGGATGGGGAATAATAGGCTTCAGTTGAACCCTGGTAAGACAGAGTGGCTGTGAGTTGGGGACTCCTCTGTATCTGTATGTATCTGGAAGTTTACCGTCTTTGGTTCTGGATGGGGTCGCACTACCCCAGACAGACCTGGTGTGTAATCTGGGGGTCCTCCTGGACTCATGACTCCTGCTCGTAGAGCAGGTGGCAGTCATGGCCAGGAGGGCCTTTGCTCAACTATGTGTTGTGCACCAGTTACACCCTTTCCTGGATCGGGAATCCCTCTAGTCAGTCACTAATGCCCTAGTGATCTCCCATATACACTATTGCAATGTGCTCTCCCTGGGGCTACCCTTGAAAAGTATCCAGAAGCTTCAGCTGGTTCAAAATGCAGCCACGCGGGCAATTTTAGGTGCCCCAAAGATAGACATGTTACACCTTTGCTATGCGAGCTGCATTGGGTCCCAGTTTGCTTCTGGGTCCAATTCAAATGCACCCCATTTCCCTTTCCTCTTAAGGAAACTGTTCCTCTTTTTCATTATATGGTCTGAATTTTGGCAAGAGAAAAATGGCAGCATTGAGAAACAACAGTTTGATTAAAAACAATCTGTCACCTCTTCTGGCTAAGCTGACTACTTCCCTACCACCCACTGTGACAGATGAGCAATAACATTGTTGCCCAGGAACTAGGTATGTTGAAGATAAATCTAGAAACTTTAGTGTCATGACTCTATTTAGAATTGGATGTAAGTCTCCATTCCATGTTTGCAAGACCATTTGTCATGTGTGAAATTGAAGAAGGAGAAAACATCTGTTTTCATAGGCAGAAGAAAAAAAGTGTGTGTGTGATAGAAAGGAAGGAATACTGACAATTTGACATGAATGATTTTTTTCTATACTGTATTTCTTAAATTTAAAATAAAATCAAGCTCTTCTTTCTAAGCAATGCCTTGGCTATAGTTAGCCTATATTTTTTTTCTTTGAAAGGATTGTTTTTGTTGGCCATAGGAACAATATTCTATGATGACACAGATAGAAACAAGAAGAGAAGTATGAATGATTCCTCAATCTTTCAGCGTACTCAAGTATTCAACAAATCCTACCTCTGTTGCATAAAATATTATCAGTTCAGAATAAAAAACTGATACTTCCAAACCCTATTGAGTTTCACTGTAGGAATTTATATTTAGAAAGTGGAATATCCACTGTAGCCAGGTATCAAAACTTAAACATCCAGTATCAGATTAAAATTTAATCTAGTAATGTCTTCTCTGCTTGCAGATTAAGATTTGGAAAAAAGGTGATTGGTTCATATCAGTATGTCTCATCTTTACTTGTGTCTTTATTTGATAGCATAAATAGCAGCTGCAAAATAAATTTTACCATAGTGCTTTATTTTTATCACAAACATGTCCTGCAATACTTATTCTCACAGTTGTGAACTTCACAGTGTTGTTATCTAGCACTATCTGAAGTATTTTAAAGCTGATACCTCTAAACAACTATTCTTGTTTTGTCATTATATTTAATTGTATGTGCTTTGTCTTTTGTTTAAGATTATTTGATATCAGTCCAATAAACAAATGTGTAGCTGAAAACACAATATATGATCCTACTGTTATATTATATTTGCTTATTTTACATTCCATTAATTTTTCTTTTTATCTTTAAGTAAAATATATTCCATTATTTTTTCCTTGTTGATTTATATGTAAAACTCAGTTTCAGCTATTTGTCTAAGTAAAGTGTCAACACATGGGGTTCCATTCTTATTCTTTTTTCTAAACTATATCCAGTTATTTTTCTGTGCAAAAGGTCCTTGATCCTTTTAGTTTGCTAGAGGCTTTCACTGCAGTGCATGGGTGACTTGCACTACTTTTCCAACTGCTTTTCATTAAAAATAATTTTATTATAATATATTAATTAATAAGAAAAAATAGATGCATACAACAGTATTAACAACATAATTTCAAAGTTAATAATCAGAATAATCAAAGGCAGGAGGGGGGAGAGGCCTGAAAAATTATGCTATAAACAGCACAACTGCAAAGAATTTACCATGTTGCTCAAAAGTCATCTTTCTCTGCTGAAAAAAAAATTCAAATATTGACAGAAACAAATATCAACAATGCACTATTGAAAATCAGATACAGATTTCTTCTTCCAGTGTTGTATGATTATTACTTTTAGTTAGCCCACAAATCTGAGATACAGTTCTTGATGTCTTGGTAAATTTCCACAGAATTAAAAACTAAGTTTCATTTACTTCAAAGTGGTTTTAACAGTTTATTCAGTTCAGGGTCTTGTTATTGCACCTCTTTGGTTCTGATGGCATTGCTGCAGGGATTAGAGGCTCTAAACTAGTAGCCTCTTTTTACAGAGCTGGAGGAAGTTAATAAAATTTATTCATATATTTATTAATATTTCTAACCAATGCTGACAGACTCTGAATGGGATACAACAAAGTGAAAACAAAAATGGAATCTAAATGTCAACAATTAAAATAGTATTAAGAACCATAGGGGCCAGTAAAACATGGAGACCATTAAACTAAACAAATCTAAACTAAGAAATGAATGCATGAAATTCCTTTGGTTTGTTTATGAAATGCCAACAGGGTCAGAGCCCAATAAAAGGCCTGTCACCTGATCCCCATGTACCTCACAAGGAAATTAGCACTGAATATTTATGTGACTTTAATGTCTTGTACTGGTAAACCAATGTAAGGTTGTTCTAAAGCAGCAGTTCTCAAAGTGTTGTCTGGGGGACCTCAAGAACCTTTCAGGGGGTCCATGAAGTCAAATTCATAAATATATTAACACTTCCCAGTTTTAATTTTGAATACAGTACATATCAATAAATGATTTATGATGATTATGTGCCATCAAGCCATTTTTGACTCCTAGCAAACACATAGATTTTCTCCTTGACCATCTATCCCTAACATGTTCTTTCAGGTCTCCCAATGGTGCACTCATCACCACTGTGACTGAGTCCATCCATCTTGTTGCTGGTCATCCTCTTCTTCTCTTTCCTTCCACCTTTCCCAGAATTAGAGCCTTTTCCAGAGAGCTAGGTCTTTGCATAATGTGTCCAAAGTAGGATAATTTGAACATGATCATTTGTGTCTCAAGTGAGAACTCTGGGTTGACTTGTGTGATGATCCATCGGTTTCTTTCCTTGGCTGTCCATGGTATTCTCAGTCTTCTCCAACATCAAAGTACAAAGCATCAATATTCTTCATATCCTGCTTCTTCAAAGTCCAACTTTCGCTTCCATAAAGTGTCAAAGGCAATACCACGGCTTGCATGATTCTGATCTTTGTAGGTATAGACACATCACAGCATTTGAATATCTTTTCCAAGGCCTTCATGGCTGCTGTACCAAGTTATATCGATAGATATAACCCACATAAACCAAAGCTCTTTGGGGTCCTCAATCATTTTTAACAATGTAAAGGGGTCCTGAGACCAAAATGTTTGAGAACCCCTGCTCTAAAGAATATAAATTTGACTTTAAAATAAGGTTTATAAACAAAAAATGTTTTGTGCATATTGTGTCCTGCTCCCAGTCGACATGCACACACAGATAAAGCTGTAATAGTTAGTATTAAAATGAGAAATACAGGTAGCAAAAATGAAATAAGAATTCTCTGACACACCCCAAATGCAAGTCACAGTATCTTTGAGGGGAAATCCAAGCAAACGAGGCTAGAGCAGCAGGCAGTGTCGTTGTCAGAAGGGACCCAAAGGTTCAAGATACAAACATAGGTCATAATCTGGTCTGAAATCAAAGAGCAGGATTCCAAGAGGCATTTTTATGAGGTGAACAGAGAGAGTTCTGGGTAATGAGGGATTACCCTCTGGGTAACCCAATGAGGGATTGCTTGCTAGCAGTGGCTCTAAAATAAACACACACACACCACGTATAAGCAGTCACTGGTGGAAATGCCCTTGCATCATGAGGAGCCACACAGATCTCCTCTGTTGTGCTCTTTGCTCAGCTCTATGTGCCTTAGGGATGGGAGGAGCTCCCAGATCAGGGCCCCCCATTCTCTGCTGTTTCCAGCAGCTCAGAATGCCCTGCAGCCAAATCAGCTCTAGATGTCTCCCTGCTGCTCTTAAGACAGGCTGCTCTTTCACAGGATTATTTCAAGTGGCCTCTCCTCAGAGTCAGAGTTGGAGCTGGCCCTGACAGATTGCATGCTTCCAATATTTACTAAAGGTTGATTGCAATTGCATTGCATATTGAAAATTAATTCAGGAGTTGGAACATTCACTCATATTGCTTGGATTTGTCCTATTATTTTCACCTGTGAGGCTGAAATCAATAGGATTGTTAATGTGACACTGGATCAGTCATTGTGTGTTAAAGATGCATATAACATTCTTGGCTGCATCTCCCCTATTTAGAATCAAGACAACCAGAAATGATGGCCAAAAGATCTATTACATAGCAGTGGAAAGAGAATTCTACTTATGATTTGTCTCAATGGATTGTTGGCCTGTGTTTTTTGTCAAAAGATGAATTAGTATTTTTGGACAAAGAGCCAAGGAAAAAGACTTTCAAGTTATTTTTATTCTCCAAGCTATTTTTTCCCTGTATATTTTTATTTATTATTTTTGTGTTACATTGGATTCTTAATAAATGACAGGTTTCTGTTAATTAGTTTGATAAAATAAATAAGAAATCTACATTTTAAGCTTTCCTTTTTTTTTTTTTTTTTTGGTCATTGGCAAAAACTTGGCCTATTCCAAACTTGTGCTATGTATGATGTATTTGTGAACATGTATATCTCTGTGTGTGTCTATATTAGTTGTTAGGAATATACAAATGTTATAATTAGCACTGAAGTTCAGCTGCAACCCAATCAATAGGAGTTCTGTGCTCCAATAGATTTCTGAAATTTCTTCTGTATTGTTTGTACACAGCCAGTTTGGTGTAGTGATTAAGGCATCAGACTAGAAACCAGGTCTAGTTCTAGTCCATCTTTACGCACAAAGCCAGCTGGGTGATCTTGGGCCAGTCACTTTCTCTCAGCCCTAGGAAGGAGGCAGTGACAACCCAGTTCCAAAATTTGCCAAGAAAACTGGAGAGACTTGTCCAGGCAGTTGCCAGGAGTCAACATTGACTCGAAGGCACACACACACATTATTTGTACATCTCAGGCGTATCTTGTAAGCTGTAAAATGGAAATCAGTATGCTAACATCAGTAAACAAAATACTTATTCTGTAATGTGATTGTGAATACAAAATGTACATACAGCTCTGAACTGATCAGACATGTGGCATAGTAATTAGGGGAAATATTAAACTTTTTACCTCCAGAAAATCTATCCTGCAAGTAAGATAACAGAAATCCCTTGTGTTTATTAGGTGCTGAGCTTGGTGCAGTGAAAACATGTGAGCTGTGTAAGCAGAGTCTCACTGTAGATCTGGATGATTTTAATGTGAATGACTACTATAGGAATCATCAGCAGTCTCGGGTAAGAAATCAGCTACTCTGATAAGTCCATCCTGTGGCCCTTTATTGAAGAAAGCAAATATCTTTGATTATCTTCCTTGATGAAAAGGAAGCCTGCTCGGAAACCAGAAATTTAAAGGAGAATTTTCCATTTGGATCATGTAATGTCTTCCTAAACTTATCCCCAGTCTGTGAGAGAGATAGCCTTATATAATCATTAAGCACATTAATTTGATTGATTGATTGATTGATTGATTATGTGCCATCAAGTTGATGCCAGCTCTTAACAACCATAGAGATAGAAGTTCTCAGGATGGTCAGTCCCCAACCAGGTCCTTTAGGTTTTCCAATGGTACACCTATCCTTCTCTATAATTGAGTCCATCCACCTTGCTGCTGCTCATCCTCTTCTTCCCTTTCCTTCTACCTTTTCCAGCATTATAGACTTCTCTACAGAGCTAGGTCTTTACATAATGTGTCCAAAATATGATAATTTGAGCGTGGTCATTTGTGCCTTGAGTGAGAACTCTGTACTGATTTGTTCTATGATCCATTTGTTTTCTTGACTATTTGTGGTGTTCTCAGGAGCCTTCTCCAATACCCTAGAAGGCAGAAGCTATCCACTATTTCATATCTTCATTGTCAATTCTATGTTTGGTTGCCATACCTATTGTCATTAGTTTGGTCTTCTTTATATTTCACTGTGCTCCTTGACTTTCATTACTAGTGCTTGCAGATTATTTGCATTTTTAGCTACCAGGGTAGTGTTATCAGCATAGAGCAAATTATTGATGTTCCTCCAATTTTAAAACTACACTCATCTTCCAGTCAAGCCTCCCTCAGTATATATTAAGCATATAAGTTAAATAAATAAATAGAGAATATACAGCCTTATCTCACTGCTTTGCTGATACAAAGTCAGTCTGTTTTACTATGTTCTATCTTGACTGTGGTTTCCTGTCCTGAGTTTCACATGAGGACAATGAGATGTTCTGGGATTCCAATTTTCCTAAAGATATCCCACAGCTTGATATAGTCATCACAATTGAAGGCCTTCCTATTATCACTGAAGCACATATTGACTTCTTTTTTATATTCTTTGGCTTTCTCAATTATCCAGTATGCATCAGCAATAATGTCCCTTGATCTTTGGCCTTTTCAAAACCAGCTGTTTCTTGGTTTTGGCAGTCTTTTTATATTCATCATTAACAGCTTCTTTGATTTCATTCCACAGTTCCTCTGGGTCTATATCAATGAGGCTCAGACTTCAAAGTGATTCCTGATGTTCTCCTTAAAAATGGTGGGTATATTCTCAAGATCATATTGTGGAAACTGAGTAGGTTTGTTCTTCCACTTTAGCTTGACTTGGAATTTGCACATGAGCAGTTGATGATCTATTCCACAGTCAGCACCTGGCCATGTCTCTGTTCTTAAAACCAGGCTCTTTCACCTCTTGTACCAATAATATAGTCAGTCTGATTTCTGCGTGCTCCATCTTGTGATACCCATGTATATAGGTGTCACTTTTGTTCTTTGAAAATTGTGTTAGCAATGAAGAAATAATTAGATTGGCAGAAACTGATAAGTCATTCTCCTGATTCACTTCTGTATATAGGCAGCACATATTGCTTAAATGTTCTGTTGATTTTAGATTGAACTTGACAATAAAATTTGTCAGCCTCCTCTTCTTCTGCATCAGTGATTGAAGCATAAACATTGATAATCATTGTATTAAAGGGTTATTATTATTCAGGCATTGGCTGCAGTGTCCCCAATTATTGTGTTTGCTATATCCTACATAACTATGAAAATAATGCTGTTCCTTCTTTGTTTTTCATGTCCTGAGTAGTAAACAGCATGATCTTTTGACTGAAAGTGTCCAGTTCCAGTCCATGTCAATTTGTTGATGCTTAAGATATCATTGTGTAGTTGATGGATTTCATCTTTTACTGTGTTGAGCTTTCCCATACTCATGCTTCTTATGTTCCATGTTCCCACTGTAATTCTGCCTTTGCAGCTTTAGATTTTCTTTCCTACATGGTAACATCAGCAACTAGACAACCCTAATGCTTTAATCTACATACCATTAGTACTCCAAAAGATCCTTAGTTCTTCCTCAATAGCATGTTAAGTGCTATCCAAGCTGAGGGGCTCATTATCCAGCATTATATCATCAGTCACTTTATTTTATCTGTCTGTGTGGTTTTCTTGGTAAAATACAGAAGTGTTTACAACTGCCTTCTCCCACACAGTATACAATGATGATTTTGCCTTTGTCATTAAAGTTATAAAGTTATAAAGATGCCTCCAGCATTTTCCTATATTATTGTTGCCTAATATAAGTGCCTGCTTGCTTTAGCTGGGCAGCTAGGATGACCTTTATGCCTTGGGTGACTCTGCAGGGAATATATACACTTGACATGCCCTCCCAGCATTCTTCGCTCATTTATATCAGGAACATCTCCCTGCCATGATGAGGCACCATACTAGAATGTGAGGTGGAAGCATACTAATATAAAAGTAGACTCTTCCACTTTAAGTTAACACTATTCCAACCACAGCTTTGATATGTATAAAGTCTGTAATGATTTTTCACCAATTACCTAGGACGGAAGGCCAGGTGACCTCTTAGGGTGTGAGTAGAAGCAGCATTTCCTCACTCTACATAGATGTCTAATGCATACCACAGTGATGAAAAAAATAATTATGTCATGACATCACAAAGTAAACCCCAGCCATTCAAACATATGTGCTGATATTGGATGCCTATATATAAGTCATGTGGCTTTCATTGCACTGCACATTTCATCATTAGCCCCACTTTGTCTCCCCTTCCTCCCCCCTCCCCCGGATATCTATGCCTCTGTACTAGCTCTTCTTTCTCAAGTTACTTTCATACCTGCCACCTCCTTATCCTTATTTTTTACCTGAAATTCTCTCCAGGATTCCAGTATGCTAGGGGAGAGCAAACCAGAGTTCCACAGTTTTGTTTGGGGAAGAAAAGCATTCTGTATTAACAATACTCTGTAAAAAGTAAAAGGATGACCTTGACAGAGAGAGGAAAGATTTGTTACCAAAGCAACAAAGAGGGAAACATTGCTTGAGTCCAGAAGATGGGGGTGGATTACAAAACCATCTCAGACAGACACCCCCCTAATTCACATGCATATTCTTGGTCTGGTTTGCCCCATAGGGCTGATATACTCTGAAATGAGCAAACCTCCATTATTTATTTCAGGAAAAGAAGGGACAGTTTAACACAATTCCATATTAACTGTATGTCAGTAGAGATCTTTACGTTTAGATGCATCAGCCCCACTTTTCCTCATTACTGTATCCAGAAAATAATACGGGATGTCAAATTGGTTTTTTGTTGCTTAGTTGTTAGTTTCTCTGTATTTATCAGTGTCTATCACTTCCTTTACCCTGTCAAGAGGTAGTTTCCCACAGCTACAGTTTCAGCTATCCCATTCTGTGGAACATAGGTTAGTAGGGTCTGCTTCCCTCTTCTCTGGAGTTACTTCTGCTCTCGTGTCTTCCCATACAATTCTTTCTCTCGCATTATTTTAACTTGGGTGATATCCAAATGCTGTGTGGGAGGAGGGGGAGACTGACCAACCTAGAGAAGCCTAGGTAGAGTCACAAAGTCAGATCTAGTCCATTTTTGCGACAGAGCTCTGGTTGGTGGATGTTTTCCCCACTCACTGGTGACCTGCTGAAAGGGATAGCAGCAAAACCAGAAGAAAAACACAGTAATCTTGCCTGCAGTGATGGGCCCACTCACAAATCAGGACAATGCCATTTGGCAGCAACAGAAAAGATGCAACAAAGCCAAAATAGGAATCAGCAATGAGGACAGCAAATTTTATGGAGGGATAGTTTTGTGCCAACTGAAAGATGGGTGGCTAGCACCTCAACTCAATAGTGGAGAAAGGCCTTAAGCTTTCTTATTTTAAATAATTTCAAAAGTTTCAGCAAAGTTTTTAAAAATAGAATGTTGAACAATTTGATGCCTTAGACAATGTGGATAATATGTGCAAAGAAAATGTTAAAAACTAATGATTTGCTTTGTATCATGCTGGCTTAGCATTTACTTTTAAAATTAAAACACCTTTCTTAAAAAGTCAAATGGTGTAGGGAGTCTGGAGGGCACTAGCATTAGCATCACACTGGAGATCCCAGAACTATGTAATACTATTATTTTATGGTTAATGGCTGTACAGAAAATAATTTGCCCCAGAGCCAAGCTGGCCCAGTCTCTTTTGTTACAAATCCCCAAATTTCTCACTCTTAAAAAGGAGCTTGCCATGAAAATTTAAGGTAAATGTCAGGAGAGAGGCATGAGTTTTCATAGACTGCGTATTACCTCAAAGCAGCCTTTAGCCATACACTGTTTTATTTCTTTTAAGTGCAAATGTAATATAATTAGTGAACATACTCACAAGGATGAATTCCTCTTTGGCTTGTGGAAATATTCAATAAAATCTTGGGGTCCAAACTAAGAGGATTTTTTTAAGAACATGGAATGAAATGTTAGGGATGAGAAGGGAATACATTTCATTCATGCATGTCTGTCTGTCTATCATCTACCCATCTATCCAAAACAAAATAATCTTAAAGAGAATACCAGTACTACCTGTGGGGAATAAATATTATCTTTTGATGATATTTAGGAGGTGACAATTTTTTACAATGAATAGATTTTATTTTGAACCTAGTGGATTTTAATGTGGAAAGAGAAGACTTAAGATATGATAACTCATGTCCAAACTAGCCTATCCCCCCTCTTAGGATATAGTATATATTTTTTGTCTACCTCATCCACTTGAGCTCTGGAAAAGACAGCATAGCAACCATTTTGGTGGTTGGATTTGTTACTGCCCAGGTGTTTTGTTTTGTTTTTGCATCTTTAGACCTGACAGACTAATGGGTGATGGATGGATGCTTTTCTTGTGAGGTGTGTTTGGTAGAGTGATCCTTCCCCTGTTGAGGGGCAGTTTGCTCTTTACCTGGGTGAGAGCAGGGGGTGGGGGTAGCAGTTGGATAACCCTTGTTTGAAGGTAAAGTGGGATAGCCCTGCCAGGCCAGTGAAAGGGGTCTTATTGGGGGTTGTTCAGTTGGGCTGTGATATTGGTTGGGCTGGGGAGTATTATCTGAGATACTGGTAGTGCTGAGAGCATGAGTTAAAGCACTCCAGGACCCCAGAGACCCTCCCAAGGATGTGTTGGATATTGGAGTGATAGAGTCCTCTACTCTGGGGATCTGCCAGTATGGGTTGGAGGAGGAAGGGATTTTTGGGGAGTTAAGTGGTGGGAGAGAAGGGGCGGGCCACTCTCAGGGAACATGGCCTTGGTGTCTTATTCCAGGGCCAGTTTCTGGCTCCTGGGCTGTATTCCATGCCCCAGTCAGCAGGCCTTCAGAGGCCTGGGCTTTCAACTGCTGCTGCTTAACACCAGGTCAATCTGTAATAAGGCCACTCTCATCTGTGACTTGATTACGGATGAGAAGGCTGACATGGCTGGGTCCAGAAAGGGTGTGTCCCTTTCAGAAATGTGCCTGGCCAGGTTTTGGGTGTGGCAATTGTCATTTTGGAGTCCCTAACAGCTTTTGGAGGTGCTGCTCCACAAACTACTGGATGTGAGACCCTGTTGGGTTGGGCTCTAGAGATCAGTTGAGGCTGTTGCTACTGTTATAGCCTCCCTGCTGCATGGCGATCTCCCTGCCTAGGTTCCTTGATTCAATTTCTGGGTTAGCAGTGGAGTTTTCCAGGTTTATCTGCATTCTCTGGGGGTGGGGTCTGAGGCTGCTCAGGAGTTCATGGCCACCATGACAGCCGTAGGCCTATCCCAGGTCATCCAGGGGACATTGGTCACACGCCTGATCTGGTTTTCTAGTTGGAACAGTGGCAATGTGATCAGTAATTGTGGGAGCTCTCTGTGGCTCCCATGTCATGGTCAGATCATGTCCTGATAACCATGGGATTTTCTGGCATCACTCCCCAAAGCAGGGAGGCAGGACGTATTTGATTGGTCCACCCCTGTTGACGAATGGACCCAGATAGGTTCCAACGGGAACTGGGGCTTATTCCTGATGATTTGCTGCACGGTTCGACTGAGGCTTTGGTTGTTGCCTGGAATAAGAGGGCAGAGGAGGCCTTGGATAGGATCGCACTCATGCAGCCTCTCTCTTCTCATAGATCCTGTCACTCTCTGTGATTTACAGAAGAGTTGAGGGAGATGAAGTGGGTTAAGAGATGCTTGGAGCGCTGCTGGAGGTCAATGAAAATTGTGGGAAATGATGATGCTAGCAAGCTAGTTCCCTTTTGTAGAAAGCAGAATGAAGGGATTTGTACTGATTCATCACACATGCAAACTCAGATGTACTGGCAGACAAGTTATGCAGGGATTCGTCTTGTCCAGCTTGATGGTAGCAAACATGAATGCTGGTTCAGTAAGATTGTTTGCAAGCTCTAGACTCACAACAGACATCTCAGAGGTATTTTAATGTACATGGTAGGGTGGTTGCCTGGAAAATCTAATTAAGAGCAGTTAGAAAAGGATAGTGGCCACTGGAATTTTAAAACTGATGGTTTATGTTAGAGAGTACTACACTCTCTTTACAAATCCTGTTCTAATTACATGGTATTTTTCATGAAACTTTTTCTTCCTCACAAAATATAGTCCTTGTATCATTTTCCATACTGATGGGAAATAGGAAGACAATACAGTTTTAGTTACAAAAACATCCAGTAGAAAAGATTAAAGATGTTATAGTAATTCATCCTTGTATTTGTGCCTTCTGTGCTTTATTTGGCCAGAAGATAACACAAATAGGCTCGGTTAGGAGAAAATTATTTGTTGTTTCTTTTATGGGACAAATTTGTAATGTCTTGTTTAACATATAGGCCCAAGACGAGCTGATGAACTCAGGCCTTTACCTTGTACTGCTGCTTCATCTATACGAGCAAAGGTTTGCAGAACTCATGAGATTAAACTACAATCAAGCCTCCAGAGATAGGGTAATAGCCAGAATAATATTTAATTATATTCTTTCTGTTTATATAGGAAGCTTTGCACTTCCTTTGTGCTTATCACATTTATTCATAGCAGCGTAGGAACCTCAGGCTTCCCTGTGTCATTACTGTAATAATGTGTAATAGGTGAAATAGGAACACGTATCTTTTTTTCTTTTTTTTTTACAAAAATACATATTTTTGTTCAGAACACACATTTATTTATTACTAGATACATATCCCACCTTTCTTTTGTACAAAGCTGATATACATAATGCTCCTGCCTCCTATTTTCCCCAAAACCACAATGCTGAGAGTGACTGATCCAAAGTCACCCAGCTGGCCTTCATGCCTAAGGGAGGACTAGAACTCTTAGTCACCTAGTTTCTAATCCAGCATTTTAATCGCAACATCAAACTGGCTCTCATAGCTTTTTACAATTTGTGTTCTTTAATATAGTGCATATTATTTTATCTTTTCCTATAATATACATGTTTGTGTGTATATCTTTCTTTAATATGCAGGGTTTTTTTAATTGGGAAATTTATCATAAAATTGTGAAACTGCAGTTTTAGAAAAATATGAATTAATTGTAGATGTGTAGTTATGAAGCTTCATTCCACATTAATACCTAACATATCATAAATGTTCAGCATGCCTTGCACAGAGTCTTAGTTTTCATTTAACAAGGTACTGTTGTACTTAGAATAAAATGAATATTGCAGATACCTTCACGATATCCATTGAGGTATTAGAAATTCATACCTCATTTGTATCAACTGTTAAATATCCAAGATTGGAAGACCATGCAGTGTCTTCCAGACACATATTAAGACATAGGCTTTTATCCAGCCACAAAGGAATCACATTTTTTAAAAAAAAATGCCAGTAAGCTAGACAAAGCATCTTAATTTAAAATTTTACAGTGCTTCAAATTTTGGTATTATGCTTTCTCCACTTACTTTAAATTTGTTCTTCCTTTTAAAAGACTTCTTCCAGATTATCCTTATAATATTATAAAAGCACTGGAAAATCCTGTTTCTGTTTACTGTTAATAGGGATGTATATTAATCCTTTTCTCCTTTTTCCCTAGCTCTCAAGGCAACCTAGAACAGAGGAAAACCAAAGTAGGTTTATATAAGTTTACAACAAGATGTGTGCTATTAATAGTTCCCAATCATCTTACTTGTTATTCCTAACAGAGGCTAAAAATTCTTAACTATGTTTACTACTACTTACTCTTGTGGCATCAATATGGTAAATTCCTCTACTAGCATCAGATCAGATAGCAAAAATAAACCTTATATCTTATGTGATCCTCTTACCTACTTCCAATCTCTTTCAACACTCTTGAAGCTCTATGTTGAGTGTAGAAGAAAACAGTGGGATTCTGAAGCTCTTTCCATTTAGAAAGACTAAGACATACAGCTAATATTACATTTTCCAACTTGTGTTTTGAAAAGATAAACAGTGCAGTGGCCATGAAATTATTAAGATTGCTTGATTTTTTAATTCAAAAATTTTATTAGATGGCAGCATTGATTTTAAATTTTATGAAGTTCCCAGCTTCTCAGACATGCAGTTTTACAAAACACAAGTAGGAAAATATAGCTCTGAGCACAATTATTGATGGAATAAGTTTCAGATTTTAAAACTGTGTAATGAAAAGTATGCATGTAGTAACTCTCATAAATCAAAACCAGCTTTGGTAAAAGTTGCTCCTGTTCTTATTTCTTTGTGGTCTAATTCAATGTATTATTTGCTTCATTGCTGAAGCAGGAAGTTTGGGATGACACTTTTTTGTGTCACTCTTTTTCTGCCACTAACCAGCATGGATTTATTCTTTTAGGAGCAGAAAGAGTGGTCAACAACTAGGTTGACCAGCAGAGCATTCTAAAATAGAGCTTAGAGACAATTTTCTGGCAATTTGCTTGCCTTTGCCAGAAATACTCAGGCTGAATATTGCAATGTGGGAAGTAAAAGTCAACTACAGGAAGTATTTGGAATCAGCAACAAATTACATAGATGGAATTGAAGGCAAATATACCTTTATCTTGGAAGTTCCAATATGGACATTTAGTAGCAATATAATATCTAAAAAATGTGTGGCATTAGCTTTGGTGAATTAGTCTTCATTAGGTGCATGTAGTGGTTGGCAGCTCTTTATATTGGCATAGCAAAGCCAAAGAAATGAAATGAAAGCAGTGACAATTTTATGTGACACTTGAACATACACAAGATAACCAAAATGACATTTTGCAACAGCAGTAATTATTGATAACATGGTGATTTTGAGTCCCCTCTGTTAATTAAGCCCTGTAGGGAGAGAGAGCTCAGCTTCATTCCTGGGCTTCCTGATAAATTCTCACTCAGCTGGTATCTGTCCTGGAAGTTCTGTCTTTGAAGAATGGCAGCTTAAGGTTAATGATATGGGAGCTGAATGTACTTCAGGGTCTGAATATTTCATTTTAGGGTCAGAATTATGTCCTTCTACTCTTCTGGTTAGCAGTTGTCCTGTTTTTACCTACTGTATTTAGGTAACAGAAGATCATTGCTGATGCATTTATCACATGTATCAACCTTCCCCAGTTTGTTTGGGCTTTAATTCCTATAATCCCCCAGAAAGCACAGCTGGTGAAGCCAAGAATAAACAGTTGAATGACTGCCTGATGGACCTGTAGCTACACACATTCTTGTAATGTAGCACAAATAATTGGTTAAGAAAGAGAGCCAGTTTGGTGTAGCGGTTAAGGCACCAGGCTAGAAACCAGGAGACTGTGAGTTCTAGTCCTGCCAGTATCAGTGTCATAACCTTATGAGTACAAATATGATCTCAAGCAGAGTGTACAGGTATATGATTAGTGAGAAAGGTGTGTGTGCTAAAATTGCATTCTTAATCTTTGCAAGCATCCCATTGCAATGAACAGAAGAAGTCTCTTGGTAAGCCATGATCCAAACCTCCCTACTCTGAAAACTCCATAAAATATGAGTTACTCTCCAAGTAACAAATTGAAGCCATAGTTCAGAATGTAAAACAGCTAGAATGCTTTTGTTATTCAGCAATATGTAAGTATTGTAAATTAACTGTGGGATCTTAAAATAACTCATAAAAATGATCATGTGTTCCATAGGTTTTCAGAAAGCCAGGAATCTCTTTATAGAACAGTGATATTTCCCAATTTTCTATACTTACTTACCTTGAAGTAAATTTGTTGAAATCAAATTTATGAGTATTCAGTAAATAGTTTACTTCTTTTGGATAGGGCCAACATGGTAGTTGTTCCCGTTTTGGAGTGTCAAGAAGGTTTACTAGTTAACTACATTAAGCTATCATAGCGTTTATATTACACTTCCTTACTAAGTTTCAGTAATCAAGGGCTCTGGAGCTGTGAAAAGGGAGTTTGGTCAGTATGCAATCCTGGGGCTACTTGTTGCCCACCCTGATGTATAAAACTGGAGTTTTGCCCCACCCTCCAACACCCCCACATGCCCCACAAAACAGGAAATGAGAAATATTCAACCTTGCTTGCTACTTAGTTGCATCTTAATTATTCTTAATAAAGGTGTTGCAGTGCTGCTTTTTTCCGACCCTTTCATTTGGCGATACTTATGCGTGTTTACCCAGAATATATACTTCTTTGTTCAGGGTTTCTTATTCAATAGTGTGTTTCAGCTGCAGCCCAGCTAGTTTTGGTGACACAAGGTACTTCTAGACAAGGCTTCTGTCAGGCAATTGCCCTGCTCCATTCACAGAATTGTATTAGGGTTCCAGATGATATGATCTTCCATTTGTATCCTTCCTGTGTTTTTCCACTACTGTGGAAAAGTACAGTTTCCAACTAAATGATTATGTACAGCATGGATGCTAGTATGGTAAGTCAGCAACCTTACTATATAAAGTATTAGGAAGGAAATAAAATCTGATTCTCTAGATTTTCGTTCATGCAAGATGAGTTACAGTTTTTCTAGTATTTAGAGTTATCGTCCTTCTTCAGTTACAATATACCTATTATTGCTATAGCAAGTTGGGGGCACATGTTTAAAAATAAAGAATTTTCAGGTGTAAATCCATAACTCACTTAGAAATGTAGCAGGCTATTTGCAGAGTCTCAATAGCTATTTTATAAGCTGGGGCGGGGGGACGACTGTAGTTTATTAGTTTTTGTATGGTCAACATCTGACATGAACTTATCCTCACACTCTCCTTGACTGCTACCTGAAGGTAGTGAATTAAATGTAAATAATCAGTTATGTGGAGAAATGTACTATGTATATGTCAAGACAAGCATCCTTTTTTATATGACATTTCAGAAAAACATCCAATATATTCTGAGATTGAATATAGGTACACTTGGAATATTCTCTTGACTTTGATAAACTAATCTGAATGTGTGACATATACAAACATTAGTAAGTATATATGTGTATGTCACAAATATAGTATATTATTCCAGTTGTTCTTTTGGGATCCAGGTTATTTCATTTAACTGCTAATCAGTAAAGTGATAAAAATGTTTGTGACCAATGCACAAACACCATTTTATCATTTACTAATTTAGGAAGATTTTGTTAATACTAATGTGTAAAATCTTTTACTAGTGGTCAGCTTAAATGTTTCTGAATTGCTATTTTAGTTCCTTAGTTTTTGTATGGTCAACATCACACGATACTTATTCTCACTAGTCACTTTAAGCAACTCTAGCTAATTAGGGTCCTTCACAAATATAAACAGATTCAAATGCAGTAGTGCTTCTAACACTTCATTTTGGATGATCCCATTTATGCCAAGGAGGAATTAAATACCTTTCCTTGGCCTATTCAATTCATTTTAACTTACTACATCACTTCTAGATGTAAGCTACAATTTATTATGACTGTTTGGATCTTCACTGTGTTTTTCAACAGTAGTATTCAATAAGTTTAAAACTGTTGCTGTTTTATGAGGCAAAATGGTCTAAAATGTATGTATGTATTTATTTATTGCAGATCCAGCCAATTCTGCCAACAGTGGCTAAGAACTGTCAAGCAGGATCTGAAGAAGCAAATTCCCATTAGAAATCTGACAGAACTCTCCTCTACACCCTTCCACTTTCACCCATTGATAACACCAGGCCAAAATGAATATGTATACCATTCATATTCAGTGTCACCCATTTAAATCTAAAGCCTTCTAAGGGTCTGGGGTTGTTTGTGTGGTTCGGTTCTTGTCTTCTCTTTTTATAAGTTGCATTACTGACTTGTTTTAACAACATAGGTTATTAACAGCAACTTGCGAAGTGTAAATATCTCCTACTGACTAGCCAGAAACTACTACTCAATCAATATTTAAACAATGGCTAAAGTTTTGTTTGTGGGCATTTTTTCAATTGAAGTGTACAACCTCCTAGATGGCTAGGTATCTGCTTTCTTACACCTACTTTAGAAGCCAGTCTGCATCATTTTGCTATGGGTCAGGGGCTTCTTGAAGATCCAGAACCATTTGTACATTAAAATAGAATTGTGTGCCCAGTCTTATCATAAAACATTCTGTGGCACACAGATGTAAATGTATTGATGTACTGTTGTATGATCATCTTTATAACATTACAGCCTATGATTTACATGGCACAAGAACGTAATAAAAACACAGTCTTTTGTTTTCTTTCCAGTCACCACCTCACCCTTTTTGCAGAGTAGATACCTTGCTTACTTATAGCATCACTGTTACTTTTAGGGCAAGGGTGAAAATCCAAAGGCATTTCCCTCATAAGTCTAAGGCTAGTATTTGGAGCTTTTGATGTAAACTCTCTTTACCTTGACATAAAGGACAGAGTTTTAATCAATTCTCTAAACCTCACCTAAATTTTACTTTGCTATATATCTGTTGCTGGTATTTTTCTTGGCAAGGACTGTTTCATTTCCATACTCAGTACAGCACTTGCCATTCTGTTCATGATGGTTTAATGTCACAGTTAATACCAGCTACTGTAGCCCAGAAAATTAACCTCAGTTGGAGCCATTAGACTGAACACTGCCACCAATGTCCCTGCTGTCACAATAAGTGAGACAGCTTTTGAAAAGTTATATTGCCATACATTACAAATTGGGGAACATTTTATAATGTATAAATACTGAAAATACTTTTGAAGATTCCCTATGCCCACAGGAGGGAATTCCAGAATTCTGAGTTAGCTCTTAAGGTCCTCTTGTAGTCCAAACATACCATATTGGTTACAGATGCATGAATCCTTATCAAAGAAGCTTCCTTTCCTTGCTACACTGTATAAGCAGTGAATGCCTTCAATGATCAAGTGTAGTGTTTTGTAGGCCAGGATGCAACCTTTTTAAGGTATGCTGAATAGCAACATGCTTCTTGTAGAATGAAAACTACCTTAAATTCTTTTTTTTTTTACTGATCTTTTTTGTTTATACATGATAGTAACTGTCAAAACCTTTACAACTGCATCTCTGAAGAGGAATGCTATAATTTAATAAATAAATAAACGTAGCCTATCTAAGACTAAGCATATCTCTTAGAGACATTATCTAAAGCTTCACTGGCATTCTTGCTTTTGAGTTGGATGCCCCAGAGTCAGCTATTCTGACTGTTCTCCTAAAGGAAGATCAGGTGAACAAGTTGTGAATCAACTGTATGGATTGTATTTTTAGTTCTCCATTTTCAGAAAATAGTCCTAGTAAGTTTCCCTTTATATCATCTCTATATATACTATAGTTTGACTTGAATTAGCTACCTGTACAATTCAAGAAACAATGCTGCATACTATTATAGATGTTGCTATATTTGCAATTAGACTGGGATAAACTGTTGTAAAGTTTGGCAAAGACCAGAATGAAATATTACTGATTTTTCAAAGTCCTTCTACTTTACACATTGCCTAACACAAACGACTACCTATCTGATGATTTTGAGTTCCAACAGAGCCATTGCAGAGAAAAATTTAACAATGCTTATTAAGGTCACACAAAATGGAATCTTCCCAATATTAATCAAAGATGAGATCAGCATTGTAAGAGTACATTCTGAAAGAATAAAATAAATCACAAAGGGGCAAGAGCTGTTTTGACTCTTTATGACTACTGAAAACATTAAAAAAAACTGATTTTGCTGAAAGTGATGGGAAAGTAAGCTTTATTCAAAATACTTTTAAAATGCTATAGCAATCTATTTTAAAATATGCCAGTTTCTTTTTCAGCACCTTTTCACATTATTAAAAAAAAAAAGAAATATTTAATCTGAAACATTTTTCCAGTAAATTCAAACAGCTCCACTAATGGCAGGATATTTCTCCCCTCCTTTATGGAATGAATGATTTCTAGTTATGCTTGATTTATTCTGAAAGCAAATAATAAGCAGGAATATAAGGAACATAACGACTACAGTATAGTCATTCTGGAGAGAGAAACTGAGGGAATAGCAGCAGCTTGAATAGCTGGGAGAATGAAGAGGCTGATCCTGAAAAGCTTCCCATCCTTTCAGCTCTGCTATTGCACTTATTCCTTGAACACATGTCAGCTGGCCTGCCTGGCAAGAGAGGCTTTCAAGACAATTCCCCTGTCAAAAAAATGGAAAGAGCATGCCAGCAGTTCCTTGGGAAGGAACCTTTGCTTTTTAAAACATACCCATTCTAGTGAACAC
This sequence comes from Liasis olivaceus, assembly GCA_030867105.1. NCBI lineage: Eukaryota > Metazoa > Chordata > Lepidosauria > Squamata > Pythonidae > Liasis > Liasis olivaceus. Next base: position 69,034,336 of record CM061351.1, read on the forward strand.
TGGTAGTCAGTTTCCATACCTACATCATTTCCACAAGATATTTGCACAGAAATCCTGTATTAAATATTACTGCAAAGTGATTCATCTTCATCTGTAAAATGGCAGATCTCTTGTGCTCAATGCTACAAGGCTTGCCCTCTGTCCTAGCATTATTCAGATGCACAAGGGCTGCTTATGTGTCTCATCGGTGAGATAAAAAAACATTGCACATGCTCAAAGGCACCTTGCCCATCCTATGACAGAGTCCAAAATGTGAAACATCTTAATGCTCCAACTTGATTTAAATTATCCCCTGAGGAGAAGAATGTTGAGCAAGAAAGCCATATAAACGCACACGGACACACACTCCGTTAAATCAAAAAGGTGCCTAAGAAGCAGGCAGTTATTATCAAGGGAAAAGAAAGGGAAACAGGAAATTTAAATTTGCCTTTGAAACTTCCCTTACTATTTGTTGGTATGGAATGTGTTCAGGTATCTAAATATCAGAGGTATACATTTTTACAAACACTTAATATCCAGCTTAAGTGAAAAATCTTTTTTTTTCCATATACAATAAATCCCATAAGTATCTGAGTTGCAAAAAATATTTATCCCCGCTTCATTGTCACAGTCACCACTCAGAAATATTTAGTTAGAAATGAAAACGTAAAATAGAATGGCTCTCACGGGGTCCCTGTTCTAAATGAGGCTCCTTTTATTCCTTGTTTCTGTAAATAATAATAATAATAATAATAATATGCCACTATCCTAAGCAGGTGTTTTTTCATTGGTTCTCAGCATCTGGCATCCAAGCCTTCAGTTGTCCAGCAGCCTGTATGCTATTCTTAAATAAAAATAAAGGATTTACCTTTTCAAATAATTTTAAACCCAGTGCATTTGTGTGGATGGCAAGTCAATTCACAGGCCAGTTTTCTGCTCCAAAAACATGGGTGCCGGGGGCAGGGGGGCAAGAAATTCGGAGAAGGGCATCCAAATGTTACAACACAAGCTCTGCCCCCTGCACACATGCAATGTGATGTCATGCACGCAGAAGGGGTAGAGTTTGTGTCACGCCGCTCATTTTGTCACTGTGATGAAACTCTCAGATTCTGAGGATGTCTGCGTTCCAAAGTTTGGATGTTGCCTTTTTGCAATATCAGGTTTTGTATAATGAATGCATGCTTGTTTCTTATTCATGTTGTTATTACGTAGGACAATTGGCTGCTCTGGCCGTTTGCATTCATTTTAATGCAAATGTTGAATGCTCAAACATTATTTTCTTCTGGGGAAATGTAATCCTTCCTCCAGTAAAGACTTCTCATTCTGATTATTCTTCTGTCAGAGATACAATGGTGTGAACACCACACCTACTGCATATTCTCTGTTCCTTAGCTACTTTTGTTTTATAATCAGATAGTAACTGCACAATACTCTGGGCATTTTTATGCAGTATTATATGAAGTATCTAATTGCCAAAAAATAGCAATATCCTTATATTGTTCCCTAACCCAAAGCATACATCTATTATATCTACAGTGGTCCTTAAAAGCTTGTGAACCCTTTCAGTATTTCTGCATAAATATGACCTAATATGTGATCTGTTCTCCACACAAGTACTAAAACTAGATAAAGAGAACCCAATTAAACAAATGAATCAAAAACATTATGCAGAAATATTAAACACAAGCTTTTAAGCACCACTGTATATATTTCTGACATGAAGCTGCCACTCTTAACGATGAAAGTTCAGTGGCCGGTGCTTTCAATGGTTTTGAAAAAAGGCTTTCTATGGCAACAGGTTTCATGATAGTGGCATGGCTAGAAAAAAAACATTCCTGGGCTATCAGCATTGGTGGAATAGAAGGTCACAACCAACAGGAATTCAAGGGCCTTTCACATGGCTCTGAGAAGTAATGGAAGGACATGTCATGGAGAGAGAGAAACAGAAGAGGAGGATAGGAAGATGAAAAACTACAGCAAAATACTCGTTTTGCTATTATCACCAGAGAGAAGAAATGCTTGTCTCTATTTACATGTGTAAATAGAGTCTCTAAAGAGATGTGAAGAAGCTGTGCTGCTATCTAGAGATCACAGGTTCCAAAATGAGCTTTTCCTTCCAAGAGATTAACCACCATTTCTCACTTCTCTGAGTAGGACAAATGTAAAAAGTTGGGATATCTTTGGAGTTCTCAAGAGAAAATTCCTTTTTGTATTTCTCCACATCTCCTTAGTGGCTCACTGCCCTGCCTTCCAACCCTTCTGCTGTGACTCAGCAGTTGTCCTCTGCTCTCCCGAGAGGCTTGCTTTTGAGAGTGTGAAAGGTAGTTGTGACACTCCCATCCCTGTTCTCCCCCCACCCCCACCCCCACCCCCACCCCCACCCCACACTTGACAAATCCACCATTAGTCTTGTTCATTCATCTCCATATCAGATACCAGGATGTTCTTCTCAGCAGATTCACTAGGACTGGCATTGGTGCGGCTATAGCGAGCACTCTCAAATGTCCCTCGTTCCGAAATCCACCGGCGCTTATATAGATAGAAGGCAACAGCTACCAGCACACAGAGTGCTAGAGAGGAGAGGATGACTACAACAATGGTTTTTGTGTTTTCCAGGAAAGCTGCAGTAGAGAGAGAAAGGTTAGGAGGAAAGATCCATTTTTGTAGCTAAGCAGTATTCAAAGAAGACCAAGCAAGATAGCAAAAAACTGATCAATAACAACAACACGTTGGTGAGCATTAAGAGGTGAATCACTGAAATTGGGAGATTCCAACCCATTCAGAAAGAGTGAATCTCAAATACTTCATCTAAAGGCTTTCTAATGGAAAATTACTCAAAATAGCAACAATCTGTAATTATATATAGATGTGCTAAATTCAACTTGTTCAATGATTTCTACCACTTTGTTTCAAAGAATAATAGGAAAGATCTAAGGGACTGTCTCTTCAATAGCAAATGATGCTCTACAAAGCTTTTACATACAAGGCATCATGGTGGACTACAAATTCCATAACTCCCTAGCAGCATCCATGCAAAACTAGAAGCCACGTGGCTCCCCATCTGGAGATGATATCAAAGCATCATCTTTGGCCAAGCCCATGGACTCTCCAGTCCTGTTCAAAATCCTCTAACCCTCCAATCCTCTATACTGCCCAAGTTGATGTTTCTTTCACATCTAAGGCAGGGTGGGTGAGGGAACAAGGTAGAAGGCAGGATATAGAATTAAAGACGTTCTGCTTGTGGTAGGCTGCCTGCCTTCATTATGCTTACCTACTGTAATTTAAGTAGGGGAAATCATATAGTTGACCAACCTGCTTCAGATACTTGCCATACCCATTGTGCAGAATACATTCTTTATTAATTTGATTTACATTCTGCCTTTTTATTCAGTTTGAGCACTCATATACAAAGCCTTGTGTTTACAGCGTAATTAGATCAACTCCCACCCTACTAATTTCAACACTGGTGTTAAAAAGTGTGTCGGGTCAGGCAGCTGAACTGAGCTATAAAGGGGCAAAGCATTCACTTTCCAATTGGTGCATACCTGATTTGGAGGTGGAGCTTCCTTCCACTGCCATGGAAAATACAAAGAAAAAAAGAATGTCAGCTCCCTGTCCCAATATCATTAGACCTACCACTCCAATGCTGTTCAGACCATTCCATAATGACTCCTATTCTGCTGCTGCATCTCCTGAGTTGTCATCAAATATGCCTTCATTTCAAGCTATGTATCTCCAACTTATCCACATACTAGGAGGTAGATCAGTTTTACATCTAGCTGAGCCCTTAATTTTTGCCCTCCATAGTAATGTTAAACAATTTAGAGTAATGCCTTCATTAATCCAACTCAGAAAAATGCGAGCATATGCAAACCTTTCTGGATTCCTAGAACGCTTTGTCAGGCAGAATGGAAAAGATTATGTGTAACCCAGCTCCCTCTCTCCCTTTATCTAGTATTTGTTTCTCTTTTCACTCTTTCTCATTTTGCCTCTTAAAGAATTCCAGAAACTTGCAAAACATTGCAGATTCTTTCAACTTTAGTTGGTCCAATCAAAGTTTTAATTCTAACTCAGGGCTACCACAAACTAACCACAATCTACAGGGAAAATAAAGAACTATGTAACCCAAATGAATCCTGTCTAAACCAATTAGCTACTTATGTACCCACAGGACCAAATTCTCACTGACTCCCCAAATTCATCAGCTGGCCTTCATGGAATTAGTTCCTTTTTCCCATCAAACAGATTGTTCCAATCGTAAAATGGTATCTGTTATAATTTGTCCTTGCTCTGATGGGTAAGAGTTGAACCCCCCAGCTCTTGTAGTCTAACTGAGGATCACTAAAAGCCTAACCTGATTTTAGCTCCACAAATTTAAATCATATCCTTACCTCGGGCTGTCTTACAGATGACACCCATGGACACATTGGAACAAGAGCCCAAACGCCATACCCCATTGCTGCTCTGGATCCAATAGCAGCTGTTTGGACTGATCATGCTTGGTCCTGTATCATGTTGTCCCCAGTTAGAATAGTTCACAGCTATGCTGTCATGCCAGACAAGTGTGCCCCCTGTGCAGAAGGGAGAAACATGCTTTGTATGATCAGTGAAACAGCTATTCTAGAGTAAGTGATACATGAGCATCTCCTCAGCCTACCAGATGTTGGGAAGCAGCAAAAAGCAGTAGCACAGTGATTAAAGTGTCTGACTAGGACTGGGAAGACACAGGTTTGAGTCCACCAGCCACAGCCAGTCATTCTTTGTCATCCCAGCCTAGTTCACAGGATTGTTTTTGTGAGTGGTAAAATGAAGAGAGATCCCATGTAAGCCACTTTGAGCTCCTGAAGAAAAGATGGGATACAAAGCTAATAAAAACATGATCAAAGTATACTTGCAGAGAATGACTCTCCAGCACAGCACATTGCTACAAATCAATTTCAAAGTTACCAAAGTTGTCTGAGTGCTAAACAGTAATGCAGTCTCTCAAGGCTGCCTGATTTACCTTTGGAATTAAAGGACATCCCCAGCCATGCTCCTTTGGCTTGGCTCTCATATGCTTGTAGATGTTCCCAAATAAAGATATTCTCCATCTCATCTAGGATGGACAGCACCATACCTCCAACTATGGAGAATGGAAGAGAAAAGAGATGTAACATCCTGAAAAGTTACAAGGCAGCTCGCTCACATGTTTACACTTCCCTGTGAGAGCGCCACAATTAAAAGCCCCTTAAATTACACAATTCTGTAGGACACTTTTCCCATTATGAAGGAAACTCAAATGTTTTCACCAGAATAAATGTGTAATATATTCTACAATTTTAAAAATGATACAATTAATCTTGCTGTAAGGTTGAGGTTTACAAGAAATATACTTCACATACATGGGCATCTGCAGGGGGTGTCAAAATCTGCAAAATGGCAGCATCACAATCAAAGCTCTACCCCTTTTATATGTGTGTGTGACATCACAGCAGATACAAAAGGGTGGGGTTTCAGTCTGAATGACTTACTCATCATCCCACAGATGTTGATGCCTCCCCCACCCTCACCATGCAACTGCATACATTACCTAGTTGTCAATTTTACATAATAGAATCAATCTGGGGCCCACACTGTGCTTCAGAAAATCTTCCATTTTGACATGAACTGAATCAGAGATTTCCTTATTTGCTTCAAGTCTGCCCAACTGAAAGAAACAGATGCAGGAGCCTTGGAGCCAGGCTCCCTTAAAGCCTATGATTTTTTTTTTTTAATGCAGTTTGACTTTGTTGAATAGCGTTGCTGTGGAGCTTACTCTAGCTTTGAAAAAGGTACAATTTCTGCATCAAAGATTCCACACATTACTCATGCATCCTGGTTTGCATTAAAACAGGGACAAAATAGAAATAAGAAGATTTCTCCATTTCTGCTCTGTGATTACTTTGCATTTTCCTTGACATCTTCTCTTCTATTCAAGCTGTTGTTTGGCAACAAAAGACAATTTCAGGATGCTGGTAAGAAAACTCTAAAATCGTGCTCTACTTTAGCTCCTTTACATTAAAAACACACATGATGAACATATATTTTGTAGGAGTATAGGTGGAGAAGTGTGAGAATTTGTAATTAATTAACGTAGTTCAATTTTGCTAAAGTTCTATACTCCTGTGCAGATAAGTATAGGGTTAAAAAACTCTCAACTCGGGGTGGGCAGCTTAGCCTCTGTGGAAGATGACATGCTGAATGCATTGCTTGTCCCTCAACCTGCCTTTTTAGCTATTATCAACTGTTTATCTGCACTGAATTCCCTTCTAAAGCAACTGAGAAATGCAAACTGTCCAGGAGAGATGCTTCACAATAAGCAAAAAGGGTCAGAACTTGCATGAAAGAGACAAAAACAAGCAACCAGCAGTCTTCCAGCAGAGAAGAGGAAGATGAGGCCAAACTGCTGCCTTTAACAATATCAGGCATGTATTAAAAGTTATTCAGGACCTGAAGCTGGAATGGGAGAAATCCTTTATTTCAAAGAAAGAAGATTTAGCAAGTATGTAATATCTGAAAAGGATAAACAGTTTAAAGACTTACCAAGGAAAATATAAGACAACTAGTCAGACCAATGGTTTAAGTACTAAAAATGCCTCTAGCATAAAAAACAATTGAGAAAGACATTATGGAGCTTAAAATGTCTCTGGCAAATGCTGAATATCATAACCAATGAAGCAACCTCCATATTAAAGGCATCAATGAAAAAACTGAGAATAACATGATAGATTGTATAGAAACGAAGTGTAAGGATCTCTTCCCAGATCTACATTTGGCTGAAAAGGACATAGTATATGCACATAGAGTTCAAAATTCCAGGCTTGCAAAGTTAAAAAAAAAAAAAATCAAGGGTTATTATAATTAAGTTTCTAAATTAATGTACCAGAGATAAAATTCTTAGGAAGCCCACAGGCTGAAGAAAATAAAGTGGGAGGAGACAAAGTTTTGTTTCTTTTAAGACATCCATCAACCTACTCTACAAAAAATAATTGCATTCAAGCCTTTAACAGAAGTTGATAAAAATGGGAATTCTTTATAAATTGGGATGTCCATTCAAACTTACAATTTTAAAACCACAAGGAGGAAAGATAATTTCTACTATTCAGGACTTGAATGAAATTCTGGCCAACTTGAAGATTCCCCGATGCTGGCAAAAGGAACAACCTTGAAGATTAAAATAGACACCACTCCAAAAGGAAGACGATAAACCAAGGAGGACTCCAACAGAAGCAAGAGCAAAAAGAAAAAATAATAAAAGAAACTCTTTATATTGACCAGTTATGATCTAGCTTAATATATAAAACTTTAATTTGCATTAGGACTTAAGAAAATATAGTTAAATTATAACTGATTTATTAAGATAAGGATACACTTTATTGGGCAGGGAGAGGGGCAAAGGAACAGCAAAACCCTTTTCCACTTAGACCACAAAGGGGCTCAGAATGATCTCTTGTGAACCTATGTAGAAACTGAACAGGGAATGGGGGTGGTTAGGAGGGGAACATGGATATTAAGAATTTAGGAATCATTATGGGGGGAGATTTGTGGGTGGGGATGGCTTTGATGAGGGCTGGGAGTTTCAGAAGGGAAAAAGCAAGAAGGAACAAGACTGCCACTGGTACAATCAACAAAAGGTTTATTCTTACAAGCCCAGAATAAATTCAAATTATTTTATAGGATGCTGGGTATCCACAGCAGCAATAATATTTCATGCATGATATCTGTACATTTCTCTCATTGAATGTTGGAGGATTGAGAGACCCAATTTAAAAGATATACAATATTTAGACAAGCAAGATCCTTTCTCCCTCAATTTTTATGTTACAAGAAACTTAAAGGATAGACAGTATCTAGATAAAACACAAATATTTTGATACAATATTTTGCTCTAGGCACTAACAAGTCAAGAGGGATTGCACTTTTATGTAAAGCTAGTTTAAACTTTAAAGTGTAAAGATTATGGAAGGATACAATGGAAGGTTCATATTAATCAAGGGAGAATGAGACACATTTCCAGTTACTATTGTTTAAATTTATTCCCCAAATTAAATTTATTAAATTTATTAGGAAAATATTAAAGACATTAGTGAAATTTTGGATGGAGAATTTGACATTAGGAGGAGATTTAAACATAAATGCAGGCACCTTTGAGGGGAAAGTAACAAAGATAATATCTGCAATATTCTCATTTATTAACATTACTGAAGACTAAGGACTGACTGACTGACACGGGAAATTATGAACCTCCAATTAAATGTATTCACATATTATTCAAACAGACATAAATCTTATTCCAGATTAGATTATATATGGGCATATGAAAAGATGGAATAAGATTTAGCTAAGCATTTTAGATCATGTGGCAGCAGTAAAGATGGTATTTTCAACATTGATGTATTTATTTCAAACTCTCCCAACAGATATTCCTGACAAAATTGACAGAAATAAATCTTATTATTCTCTTCAAATCAACATATAACAGAAAAAAGGGAAACATTTGCTATTTGCCACAAAATAAATGATGAGATATCCCTTGCTTAAAAATATATCATCAAGCAGCCCAGTTGGCACATATAATTTCTTTTTATAATGAAGGATTCCAAAAAACAATGGGTAGAGATGGAAAATATTCATTTTGAGGGTAAGAATTTACATTTGTTTCTTTTTTCCCTAATACAGCTTTATAAATTAGGACTTCAATAACAACTTTACACAAGTAATGTGCTGAATGCAGAGGACAAGGCTATCAGAACTCATTCCAGGCATCTCACTTCTAGCTCTATTGGTAACATACCCAAATTATAATGATTGAGCTGTACAACTGAAATTGTGGAAAAAGAAAGGTCTTCTCTTTTGAGGAGCATTTCCTCCATTTATATTCCACATTAAGCATTTGTAAACCATAATCAAGCCAAAAATTTAGAAAAATTGATACCTGTAGCGCCTAGTTCAGTATCATCCCTTTCAGTTTCCTGTCACACCTATTGGAGTTTTTGTGTAGTCTCCTCTGACACCTCCATTTGAATCTCCTCTAATTCTTTGAATTTTTGTAGAAATTCCCTTGCCTTCTGGACAGAATTCAATTGAAATCTCTGCTGTTTAAAAGTAAAAATCACACCTTCCAATTTGTTCCATCAAAATGGGATCTTTTTCTGCTTTAACCTCTCAGTCAAAAAGAAAAACAAAGAACAAAAACAAACACTCTCTTTTCCCTTATGCAAAATTCTGATAGGAATTTCTTTAAGAACAATTATATCTGTATTATCAGTCTTCAGTCTTGTATTAAAATGCTGCTGCAAAGTTTGATCCCTTGTCTTCTTCCTGACAAAGTGCACCAAAACATCCTTTGGAACATTTCTTATTCTTGAATGCCTTGGAACACTTCTTATTCTATATATTTTATCAATTTCTGCCTCTGTTTCCTCCTCATCCCAATCCAAAAAAAATTGCTAAGACTTCAATAAACTTTTCTCTAATATCTTCATCAGAATCCTCTGGGATTTCTCTAAATCTCAAACAAAATTCCTTCTCTCTCAATTCCAGTAGAGCTAGATTATCTAGTACTCTTTCCAACTCTCTGTCTATAACTTCTGCCTTACTCTCCAAAATTTCCACTTTGTCATTAATTTGTTTTATATCTCCAGAAACTTGTTTTACAGAGCTTTCCATCTTCTTAACTTTTTTCATCTCTTCTTTCATCTTTACAAGTCTTTCATCCATTCTTTTTTCAAAAGCTGTCAATTTAGTATCAAGTGATTCAGGTAACTTACTACTCAAACATTTTCTGAAGCAAATCTGGTGTTATTCCTCTCTCTGCAGATCACTCTAGCAATCCTCTCCTCCTCTCCATTCTTGCCGCTTTTCTGGTGGTGGCCATTATTGTTGTTCAGTCGTTAAGTCATGTCCGACTCTTCGTGACCCCATGAACCATATTGCGCCAGGCCTTCCTGTCCTTCACTGCCTCCCTGAGTTTGCTCAGTTTCATGCTCATTGCTTCAGTGATGCTATCTAACCATCTCATCCTCTGCCGTCCTCTTCTCCTTTTGCCTTCAATCTTTCCCAGCATCAGGGTCTTTTCCAAAGAGTCCTCTCTTCGCATTAGGTGACCAAAGTATCTGAGCTTGAGCTTCATTATCAATCCTTCCAATGAGCAATCAGGGTTGATTTCCTTTAAGATTGACTGGTTTGACCTCCTAGCAGTCCAGGGGACTCTTAAGAGTCTTCTCCAGCACCACAGTTCAAAGGCATCAATTCTTCGGCGCTCAGCCTTCTTTATGGTCCAGCTCTCACAGCCATACATTACTACTGGAAAAACCATAGCTTTGACTATGCGGATCTTTATCGGCAAGGTGACATCTCTGCTTTTTAATATGCTATCTAGGTTTGCCATAGCTTTCCTCCCAAGGAGCAAGCGTCTCTTAATTTCATGGCTGCAGTCTCCGTCTGCAGTGATCTTCGAGTCCAAATAAATGAAGTCTGTTACTGCTTCCATTTCTACCCCTTCTATTTGCCAGAAATTGATGGGCCCAGATGCCATGATCTTAGTTTTTTTAATGTTGAGTTTCAAGCCAGCTTTCACACTCTCCTCTTTCACCCTCATCAAGAGGCTCTTTAGTTCTTCTTCACTTTCTGCCATTAGGGTGGTATCATCTGCATATCTGAGGTTGTTGATATTTCTCCCTGCAATCTTTATTCCAGCTTTTGATTCTTCCAGCCTGGCATTTCTCATGATGTACTCTGCATATAGGTTAAATAAGCAGGGTGACAGTATACAGCCTTGTCGTACTCCTTTCCCTATTTTGAACCAATCGGTTGTTCCATGACCGGTTCTAACTGTTGCTTCTTGGCCCGCATACAGATTTCTCAGGAGACAGGTAAGGTGGTCTGGTACCCCCATCTCTTTAAGAATTCGCCAGTTTGTTGTGATCCACACAATCAAAGGCTTTTGCATAGTCAATGAAGCAGAAGTAGATGTTTTTCTGGAACTCTCGTGCTTTCTCCATGATCCAGCGAATGTTGGCAATTTGATCTCTAGTTCCTCTGCCTCTTCGAAACCCAGCTTGTACATCCGGTAGTTCTCGGTTCACGTACTGCTGAAGCCTAGCTTGTAGGATTTTGAGCATAACCTTGCTAGCATGTGAAATGAGTGCAATTGTGCGATAGTTTGAGCATTCTTTGGCATTGCCCTTCTTTGGAATTGGAACGTAAACTGACCTTTTCCAATCCCGTGGCCACTGTTGCGTTTTCCAGACTTGCTGGCATATTGAGTGCAGCACTTTAACAGCATCGTCTTTTAGTATTTTAAATAACTCAGCTGGAATACTGTCATCTCCACTAGCTTTGTTGTTAGCAATGCTTCCTAAGGCCCACTTGACTTCACTCTCTAGGATGTCCGGCTCAAGGTCAGTGGCCACACCAGTATGGACATCAGGGACATTAAGAACTTTCTTGTATAGTTCTTCTGTGTATTCTTGCCACCTCTTTTTAATCTCTTCTGCTTCTGTTAGGTCCCTGCCTTTTTTGTCCTTTATCATGCCCATCTTTGCACTAAACGTTCCTTTGATATCTCCAATTTTCTTGAAGAGATCTCTAGTCTTCCCCATTCTATTGTTTTCCTCGATTTCTTTGCATTGTTCATTTAAGAAGGCCTTTTTATCTCTTCTTGCTGTTCTCTGGAAATCTGCATTCAGTTGCTTATATCTTTCCCTTTCACCATTGCTTTTCGCATTCCTTCTTTCCACAGCTATTTGTAAAGCCTCATCAGATAGCCATTTTGCTTTCTTGCATTTCTTTTTCTTTGGGATGGTTTTAGTTGCTGCCTCCTGTACAATGTTATGGACCTCCATCCATAGTTCTTCAGGCACTCTGTCTACCAAATCTAATCCTCTAAATCTATTCATCACCTTCACTGTGTACTCATAAGGAACATGATCTAAGTCATACCTGAGTGGTCTAGTGGTTTTCCCTACGTTCTTCAATTTAAGCCTAAATTTTGCAGTAAGAAGCTCATGATCTGAGCCACAGTCAGCTCCTGGTCTTGTTTTTGCTGTCTGTATAGAGCTTCTCCATCTTTGACTGCAAAGTATATAATCAATCTGGTTTCGGTATTGACCGTCTGGTGATGTCCATGTGTAGAGTCGTCTCTTGTGTTGTTGGAAAAGAGTGTTTGCTATGACTAGTTTGTTCTCTTGACAGAGATTGTCCATTAGCCTTTGCCCTGCTTCATTTTGTACTCCAAGGCCAAACGTGCCTGTTATTCCAATTACTCCTTGACTTCCTACTTTAACATTCCAATCCCCTATGATGAAAAGGACATCTTTTTTTGGTGCTAGTTCTAGAAGGTGTTGTAGGTCTTCATAGAACTGGTCAACTTCAGCTTCTTCGGCATCAGTGGTTGGGGCATAGACTTGGATTACCGTGATGTTGAATGGTTTGCCCTGGATACGCACTGAGATCATTCTGTCGTTTTTGAGGTTGTAACCCATTACTGCCTTTCCCACTCTCTTATTGACTATGAGTGCAACTCCATTTCTTCTAAGGGTTTCTTGCCCACAGTAGTAAATATAATGGTCACCTGAATTAAATTCACCCATTCCCGTCCATTTCAATTCGCTGATTCCCAAGATGTCGATGTTTAATCCTTCTTTTCGCTTCCAGATACATCCACAGCTGAACGTCCTTTCAGCTTTGGCCCAGCCGCTTCACTCTTTCTGGAGCTACTTGGAATTGCCCTCCGCTCTTCCCCAGTAGCATATTGGACACCTTCCGACCTGAGGGGCTCATCTTCCGGCGTCATATCTTTTAGCCTTTTAACATTGTCCATGGGGTTTTCTTGGCAAGAATACTGGAGTGGGTTGCCATTTCCTTCTCCAGTGGACCACATTTTGTCAGAACTCTCTGTCATGACCTGTCCGTCTTGGGTGGCCCTGCACGGTATAGCTCATGGCTTCACTGAGTTACGCAAGCCCCTTTGCCACGACAAGGCAGTGATCCGTTGCCATTATATTATAATCCAAAAATGAAAGTGTCTCAAACAAGGGAAAAAGAAAGGCAAACTTCCACGCTTTTTTCTCTTTTGTCTTCCTTTGCCCTTAATATTTTCATCTCAAGTGGCACTTCATAGTTATAGTCAGCATAACAGGTCAACTTCTCCATAGTTACAGTCAGCATCACAGTCTGGCTCATATTACTTTTATCTTTTGTTTTGTAAAATCCACCAATTGTCTCCACTCTTTAATAGTAAATAAAAAACAAACTTTCCCATGAAGGTCCAGTTCATTTGTCTAATTTAATTCCAATTTGTTCAAAAGCACTTTCACCAAACAAATAATCTTGCAAAAGAACTGTCCCCTTTATCCATTTTAAACTTTCTTACATCAACTCCTTAAGTTTTTTGCCAATTTTTTTTCAATCTTTAAAACCTTCTATTTCCTTTATTCCTTTGTAATCCAGAAAAGATAGTAATTGACCAAGTGGAATCTTATCCTGCTCCTCAGAAAATCTCTCTTTACCTGTAAATTAGTTACATCCAAAAGTGGTTAAAAAATGAGGCTCTTGCGAACTTAGTGTCCATAAAGGCTACATTACAGCTGTGAGCTTGATTGAAATCCCTCAACTCCCAGCTGCTCAACTCACAAGCCGACTGCAAAACCCTCAGTTTCTGCAGTCTAATGAGGAGCAGCTGTTCTGGGTGCAAGTGGGCAACCTCATAATCTCTCCTTTATCCAGAAAGACAGCGCTAGCCAGAATTCACTATTTGGCTGCCCATCTCCACCGCAGTGCCATCCCCGCTCCTTCAGGGATGCCTAGCTCACCATGAATCCTCACCGGAAGCTCCAAATATTTCATTATTTGAAAAAATTAAAACAAGATATAATTTGCTTATAAGAGATACATATCAGAAAAAAGGCCATAAAATATTTGATTTATAAAAATTTGGGTAAAGGATTTATTTCAGCAGGAAAAGGGAAGGGAAGGGAAGGGAAGGGAAGGGAAGGGAAGGGAAGGGAAGGGAAGGGAAGGGAAGGGAAGGGGAGTTTTGTATATAAATCCCAACTAAAACCAGAATTTGTACTGACTAATGAGTATGGTAGATTTCTTGGGGTGGAAGTTAATTTACATGGGACAAAGACTTTGATACTGGGAATTTATGCCCCAAATGAAAACAAAGTATTGTTTTATAAATGACTTATGGAGAGACTAACAGGGTTTTTTTTAATGAAAATTGATGTTTGCTGGGGGTTTGGAATGGAGTGATCTCCCCACAGCTGGACAGAATTTTAAATATTAAAATCACTCAAGGCAAATTATCAAAAGTTTTCTTTGATTTGATGGACAGTTTAGGACTGGTTGATATATGGAGACAGAAAAATGGCAATTCAAGAGAGTATACTTACTTTTCGGAAAAACATAGATCCTTTTCAAGAATAAACATGTTTTGGATTTCAAGAGACTTGGCTACTAAGATTTCTAAAGTGGAGATTCTACCAAAGGCTTTTTCAGATCATAATCCCGTGAGTTTGATTCGTAAAAGAAAATGTAGCTCTTTTAGCGTTGTTACACAAAGAAGCAATAGTGGAGGACTACAAAAAGAAACTAAAAGAATTTTTTGAAAATAATTTAAACAAAGGCATGATTTTGGGATGCAAATATTGAATAGAGATATAAGACAAGATGAGAGGATTGTGGGAGTAAACAATAAAAAAGAAACTTATAAATTAAAGGCTTTTTCAGATCTTGGTTGTTGGTTCTGGAAGATCCTTTAAAGGAAATTGAAATATTAATGGGCAAATTAAAAGAATTTGGTGCATTAGCAGGTTTCAAGGTTAATAAACCGAAGACGAAAATGTTAACCAAAAATATGAAAATAGAAGATCAAATGGTCATTGCTGGGGACAATTTCTATGATAAAAATGAATGTATTGCCTAGAATTATGTTTTTGTTTCAGACAATACCTCTTTTGACAACTGATGTACCATTTAAACAGTGGCATTAGGATATATCTAAATTTGTGTGGCAGGAGAAAAAAACACAAGTTACATATAAGGTGTTACAAGATGAAAAGGAAAGAGGAGGACTGGATCTACCTGATTTGAAATTGTATTTTACAGCTTGCTTTTTGGTTTGGATGGAGGAATGGGTGTTGCTGAGAAATAGAAGGCTTTTGGAGTTAGAAGAACCCAACCTGAGATTTGGGTGGCATGGTAATCATGCTAAGACAAAGTCAAGGTTAATGTGGATTTTAAAAATCATTATGTTAGACATGCCATATTGAAAATATGGAATGGATACAAACCCAGGTTGTGCCCGAAAACACCTTTGCAGCTGTCATCACAAGAAGCATTTTATATATGAGAAATAATAGGCCAACTTATCATGAGATACATCAAGGGGAATGTAAAATAAAATCAAGAGAAGAACTGGTGGCAGAGGGATACAGTTCTCAATGGTTCTCTAATTTGCATTTATTAGAAAGACTGAAAGTAGATAAAAAATGTATGGTTTGAACATTATAAGACTAAGTTTGAAATAGAATTGTATACAAATGATGAACATGTAATTGCTAAAACGTATAAACTTTTATTGAAATTTGAAACAGAAGAACAAGTGAAAGAATGTATGATAAAATAGGCTAAAAATTTTGGTTATAATATACAGATGGAACAATGGGAAAATATGTGATTGAAAAGATTGAAATTTACATTATGTTATAATCTTAAAGAGAATTTTATAAAATGATATATCATTGTTATATATCACCAGAGAAATTGTCTAGAATGTATAAATGCACTTCAAATTTATGCTGGAAATGTGAACAAGAAGAAGGGACATTTTATCATGTTTGGTGGACATGTAAAAAAGTTAGAAAATTCTGGATTCAAATACACACACTGATTCAGAGGATTTTCAAGATAAATATTCAGTTGAGACCAGAGGTTTTTCTTTTAGGATTGATGGAAAAAAGTCATTGAACAGTCAGTGGGAAAAAAGTCATTGAACTTTGTTTTTTATGTGATAACTGCAGCGGGATTATTATATGCACAAAATGGAAAGATTCAGCACTACCCAAAATGGAGGAATGGTTGGTGAAGATGATAGAACTTGTTGAAATGGCTAAATCGACTTCTTTGATCAGAGAAAAAACAATATCTACATTTATTGCTGACTGGAAATCTCTTATAGACTTTTTGCATAAAACAGAAAAAAATGAACTTATGATTTATGGGTTTGATGATTTTACAGGATAGATTATGGAAAGAAGAGAATTGTGTTGTAACCATAGAGTAAGAGGTAAATTTATAATTGTACTTATAACTGCTGTAAAAAAGATTGGAAGTTATTTCTTGTATCTTTTTTCTTTCTTTTCTATTTTTCTTTTAATTTTTTTTTCCTTTCTTGCACCTTTAGCGTTCTGATTTTTTCTTTTCTTTTTCTTACTTTATATTAATTTCTATTAATTTTTATCTTCTTTTTAAAAATTTAATAAAATTATACAAAAAAAGAAAAGAAAAAGAAGAAGGTTTTTATAGAATAAAATATTTCAAGAAAAACTCCAAACGTAATTTTGAAAAAGTGAAATAGCAATTAGAACACAAAGTCTCATGGTTTCTTTGGTGTCAGGTCAATATTACAAGACAAAAAAGAGATGGGAATTGCAAATAGACATCTATCAATTTTTGGAAAAAAATTATTCACAGAACCGAATGGTATAATCTCAAAGATTTATTAGATTTTGAAATAGATTATGGTGAATTTACCCCAGGCATAAAATGAACCTGGGACTTAGACTTAGTAGAAACAATTCAGCAATAACATTTGGCAGTCTCTATATAGCATCAAGGATTTTTATCAGCATCCATCTTAAACCTTTACATTGGTGACATCAAACACCGATAAAAATCTTGCATGTATCTTCTCAATATTCAGTGAGATACTTGGAAGGCTGCCAATCAAAGGGAACATTCTTTTATCTTTGGTGAGAATGCAATAAAATATTGGAATTTTGGAAGAATGTGTTTAAAAAAAAGTCTTACAGAAAAAAAATTCTCACCAAAGTTAGATTTGCTAGACATCTTTGATGGCCAGAATAAGAAATAGCAAAGTAAAAAAGTCATTCAGTTTTGCTTATAGCAGCCAAATTAGTCATTGCTAAACAATGGAAATATCTGGACAATATTTCAGTGGATAGATGGAATAACAAGATCTGGTCTATAGCTTTACTTGAAAAAGTGTCTGATAAAATCCTTTGTATGACAAGCCAAAGTAGTGAATCATTGTTTTGCAAGGCTTGGTGGAATTTCTAAGTTTATATAAGAGATAAACATCCTGGAAACAGCTTGCATCAAACATTATGGGCAAGTTAAAATGGACCAGCATTAATTTTTTTTTTTTAACCTGAACTTTTCTGTGTTGGAGGTTATTCTCTGTATGCATGTGAGCATTCCTGAGAGCAGGAATCTGACCTGAGCAATGATTAGTGAAGCAGGTATTATAACTATAACGGAAAGAAGATTTCGTTACAGAAAATACATTATAGAGACAGGCAAAGCCTAGCATCTAGCTTATCACATCCTACCAGGAGGAGAGTCTAACAGCATGTGGTCATACATAGTGCCTGGGAACAAAAGATAGAAAAATATCACCTAACCAGTCTCTTAGATATAAAGCAGGGAGAGTGAAAAAGAGGGGACACAGTATGGATCCTCATCTATACCCTACTGCTTCCTTGGGGTCAGGAGATCATGAAAAGACAGCACCACTGGACTCGGACCTCCAACACTCTAAATACATGCAGCACTTCCAACAAATAATAGTCTAAGAAAACCACAAATAAGAATCAATTAATAGCTTTACCTTTCTGGCATCTCTTCACAGCTTCCTTCTGACCTAACATAACTTCCATGTGGAAAGCATAACAATTGTTTCGGAAAGGAAGCCAAGAGGAATCCTCTACTGTTTTAGGACAGCTTCCGTTGTAGCTCCACTTGTGTGAAGAAAGGGGTCCTGAAGCAGAATACTCGGTTAGAAGAAAGTTAGCAAATATTTACACTATTTTTAATAGTTAATTGTTTTAATAGTGAAAAACAAATTCCAAAATAATATTTTTTTCCCTGAGCCCTTCATTAAAATTCAGGGGATGGGAGAAGAGATTCTTTATTTCAGCATTCCCTCCTGTATCTGTGGAGCTGTCATACAGATACGATACCTGTACTCAGCTTGCAGATGGCCCCTTGAAGCTTTGCGTTGCAAGTGGCAGTTCGCCATGTCCCATCTATATCCATGTACGCACACCCCACAATTTGTTGTGGCTCTCCATCCTGCCAGTTTGTGTAAGAGATGCTCTCATCTGTAAACCATACGTAGTTACGTCTCCCCTAAAAGAAGTCAGTACATATAGTTTTGCCACACTGGACTAATCAACGTAGCTATTTGAAGGAGGCACATAAACAGGCATGATGGCAGATATATATAATTATGAAACATTGTGGATATATAGAATGATCCTCCCATACACCACAGAGTCACACTGGGAGTGGTTCTCCATAGGAGGCTTTGGAAATGCAAACCAAACAGCACTCACTACTTCTTTACAGCTTCACCATTTGCTATTCCAGAACAATGATTTACCCAACACATGAACTCAGACAATGTCAGACCCCAAGATATGCTTCTATTTTTTTGCATATTACTATATGAAGGGCAGGCCTGATTTACTTGCTATAGCTTCTAAGCATAGTTGACTCACCTCTTCACTGGACAAGCCAATCCACAGTGGGGTATGTAAGCTGCTGACTGCCTGAGTGAGGAAGGCCTGGGTATATGGTTCCATCACATCTGCTAGGCTTCCATTGAGACTCTCACATAGCAACACAGCTTCCTGCCATTTGAGTGGCTTCGTCAGGACACGGTAAGTGTTGTTAAGATATGAAAGCGTAGAGTTGGGAACAGGGGAGAAGGATGTTGAAGAAGGATTTAGAGTAGGGTCTTGGGTGTGGAGGAAGAATTTGAGAGAAAGAAAATCAAAGCTTAGCCATGCCTTACAAATCCACCCTACAGCCATTAACAAAGCAATATTGGTTTCATTCAAAAATTAGTAGCAATTTGCTGAATACCAAGTAGAGTTTTATTCCATTTCACTAAAAACAGTGGCTATTTTTGTGCTACTTTCTTACCATTTCTGTGAAATAGAACTTTAGTTCTCCCTGGAAGCCACTGATGGCTGCATAAGGTTGGTGGGAGGAGCCAAGATATATTGATAGATATTATTATATTCTCTCATTTAACACATTTATACTCTATTCTGTAGTCAGAAAACCTCACTCTTCCTCTATGTAGTTCTGATCAGGATTACTGGTCAGGCAGATGGGGATGAAGGAGAGAAGAATGTTAATCTCTCCGCTCTCCTTCTGATCCTGTTAAAGACTGTTTTCCCATTGTTAATATAAATAAGGAAAGAGAAATCTGTTCTCTATCAGTTGGGGTAAGGAAAAGTGGATAGAACTCCTGGATCATATACATGTTGCAGAGAGAAACCAAGGGCCATAGCATCCTGAATAAGTGCTCACCAAAACAGCATCTTCAAGACTAACTAGCTTTGACAACAAAACAACTTAGAGTCTGGCAGCACTTTTAAGACTAATCAACTTTACTGGGGCATACACTGTGATGAGGAGCAGCAGCTTTCATGAACATGCATGTATCTGATGAAGAGAGCTGCTGCCCATGAAATCTTATGCCTCAAAAAAGTTGGTCTGTCTTGAAAGTGTCTGCTTTGTTGGCACAGACTAACGTGATTCTTCTCCCCATCCCCAAGTGCACAACAGAGGTGAATGCCATCATCCTTGGCACAAGGCATCAAAATTATCCCAAGTTCTCTCTGCTAAACACAACGGATAGTAAGCCAAGCTTACTTTTCCTGCATTATTCCTAACTCTTACCTTTGCTTCTCTGGCAGATGAAAATATGTTTCTCCTCTAAGCAGTTCCTGTCATCCCAACGGCCAGTAAACAGGGAAGGGAGCCCGTGCCACATCACAACACAGTTGGTCTAAGAAGCAGAACCAGAAAAGTCAAACTCATACACCTGCAATCACAATGAGAAGGTAGCTACAAAACAACATCTAGAATTGTCTGAGTGTGTCCACACTGGGTTGTCTCATTCTTGTCTTGTGACTATGGGTTGCAACATATCACATATGAAACTGCTCTTGGCAACTGTTACAAGTTTGTAGGCAATGCAGAATACCTGCAATGGATTCCAGAGAGACACAAAGGCAGGGTTCACACAACACACTGAACACTAAACCAGGTTGTGGTTTTCACATAACTTGTTATGCCTGAACAAATAAATCATATTGTGGATAAACATGACAGCTTAGTACACACAATATGTTAACACAGTGACCTGATTCCCACAATATGCTGAACCACAAACTCTCCTATTCTATTTTAGTTCACCACACCATATGGTATGAACCCAGCCAAAATGCTACTTCGTCTTTACCAACCTTTGAAACTCATTATTGCAAGATATGCCAGTAACATCCTTTGAAAAAACAGGTAGCTGGTTAAACTGTAAGGAACAGAATGCTTAGATCTAATCTGGTTTTAATTCTAATTGCAAATTGTAATATTTTTTAAGAGATCACCTAAAACAAAACTAAAAAAAACTTTTATTATATATTTATTTAGAGGGAGGAGAAAAATGTTCTCAGAAAATTATGCCAAATGCCTGAAGAGAAACTGCTTGCACTTGATGCAAACACACCAAAGGCCACTTTCATGCACAACCACCCACTTCCAGGATTCAAAAGCTGCATCCTAGAGAGACACAAGGCAGCGCATATCAGCCTTGCCTTCTCCAGTGTTGGGCAGAGAAGTCTAAACAGAAATTGTAATCCCGTTTGACTGAATATGTTTCCAATGCTTTAGTTAATCCAGAACCCTGATTATGCAATCAGCAGTAGAGGTTCAGCTCACCGGCTGATCACTAGCAATGGATGTTCCATATCCAGATGGCTCCCCAGGGGCCCAGTTCACATACTTGACAGCTTCAGGTTCTATCCAGAGAAATTCTTTCTTGGAATCATGGAGGCCAATCCATATATCAACAGTTACACTTGGGAGAAGAGTTGTTATAAAAGCTGCAGGAAAGAAGAAGGGAATAGAAAGTGCCTGGCATATGATCAGAGAAAAAGCAGTGAAGATGATGCTGGTTTGTTTTTCTAAGTGGAGCTAGGAACTGAAAAGATGAATTCCACTTTCTCCTCTATAGGCATTTCCCCATTGCCCATGGCATAAAATTTGCTGTCCTCCCCTGGCTCTGTTGTTTCTGTTTCACTGCAATCCCTGATCGATATTCAAAGTAAAGGATGATAAAGGGTAACAGATTTTATACATCATGAGGATCCATAGCCTTGGATCACCATAATACAAAAAGGTTTGCCTTGGACTGAAATGGTACTTTTTGGCAGACTTCAGCACTTTTGTTAATAATGTGACTACTACAATTATTCTAGGATTTTCTTGTCTACAGTAGACAATCTGTTACTCTAGTTATTCAATGGCTAAAATATACACAGTTTTTACATTTTCAGAGTCTTCTATTCTTTATTATTTCTTCACATATTCCTGGCATGAATGCTACAAAATAAGTTCTCCTATATCAAAGGACACATCTGTTCTAAGCAGAATTCAGAGCATTTTGGGGATAGGACAGATGGCCATACCAAAGGTTACTAACTATGATGCTGAGGAGCAAAAAAAGAGTCAGAGAGTTGGATCTCTGGCTATCATACATTGGTTAAAAAATCTACTACCTTTTCCTTTCTGTGAACTGTCTCTTATGCAGTAAGATATCTTACTATTCAGGAAAACTGAAATTCCAGACCGAAATTCAAATAATTTCCAGAGGAACAGCTCTTATCAAAAAAAAAAAAAAAAAAGCTTGCATTTTTGTTACAGTTATTACCGAAACCCATATTATTTGTTTCAGGAGAGGCATCTGCAACATTAAAGATTTTCACCAAAATGAGGAAGGCAGTATTGTGCAATTGCAACACAAGTTCCATCCTTTTGGTATCTAAATGCAACATTACAACACACCTACAAAAAGAGCTTGTATTGTGAGGTCCAAACACTAGTTTCGCTATCCCCACCCCCCAGTCTCCCAACAGACACCTCATTAGGTGGATTTTCCCAATGAAAATGCCTCTCTCCCTTATCAAAAGAATTTGTTCTCCTGAAGAACCCTCCTACCTATTCCAGGACCAAAACCTTTCCACTTTCCAGAGGCAAAGCAAGACATCTGTGTGTGTACATATAACCAAAGGCCTATGGATAAAACCTACCTTGCTCAAGGTGGTTGGAGATAGTAGCCAATATACCTCCCTGAACTTCACACTTGCGCTTTGCCTCCAGCCATGTCACTTTTTCTTGACTGTTGATCCTAAAGCACTACAAATGGTGTTTCACAACAGAGAGATAGAATAAGAAACAGGAGAGCTTTCAGGCAGGGAAATCTTTTTTGTTCATATTTGTTTAATTCACTATTACTCCTCCCTTGTTGCCAAGCAAAGACATTCTATGAGGCTCCTTCCCAAGCAAGGGTGCAAATCTCTTGATTAAAGGCAGCTGGCTGCAGCCTGATTTAAGTGGCAGCCCTGACCCGTGTTCCTTCCTTGGAAGCAACCGTCTAATCTCTGCTCTGGCATGGTGTTTCTGTGAGTCTTGCTTGTGAAACTCTGACCTTGGACTGGCTGACAAACCTGACTTGGCTCTCTGAACTTTGGACTGGATTTTGACTACTCTTCTGTGAGCTCCTGTTGAAAGCAAAACCACTCAGGCAAATTTTCTTTTCAAGAGACTTTGTTGCTTTACAAATCTTCCCTTGTCTGCTGTTATCTGCTGAGCCTTGAGTAAATTGCTTTCCTCACCTAGCAACTGTGTGTGAGTTTGAGACCTGAAACAGGACATTTCCTCCAAAAATGCTCAAGACACAAGGTATGCTTTTTCCTTCCTGCATCAACCCAGTGGGATAATACAGATCAACCAGTAATGACTGGGTGACATCATCAAGTGATGTCTCATCAACCACAGTCTGCCATTTCACTACATTATCTCCTTGACTCATTTATTCCTATGTGCTGAAAGCTAACTAGAGAAGGGGCAACCTTACTCAGAACTTTCTGGAAACTGTGCCTGATGCTGGCTCAGCCAGGAATACAGAGTATTGTGAAGTTGGTGGCAGTATTCTCCACAGGACTTCTTTTTCTGCTCACATATCCAGTTCAAGGAGGACACACAGGAAGATATTCCTCTCAAATTGTCCCCCCAATGAATCATGGTAGGGTGATCTGAGTACCTTATTAATGAAGGCATGCCACCCCTGGGCACAGCTGCCAGGAGTTGGTACAGGTAGTGATGGCAAGGAGGGCTGCACCGTGGTGGTGTTGGTACGCTTGCAAATGTAAGGCAGAGCAGTGAGGCATTTCTGGTCACCCCAGTCCTCTGCAGAAGATAGAAAAGATGGTGATGAGCTTTGTCCAAGGGATGCCAGAACACAGTGGCCCTCTCAAGGGAAGAAACTGGTACAGTAACAAATGATGCCAAGATTTTGTATTAAAATTCTGGCAGAGGAAAACCCAAAATCTGAAATTTGGGGTGTTTCCTCTCTTACCCACTGCATCTGAAAAGCCATGTAGCCTCAAATCACTAAAATAAAATATAAATGAAATGAACTTTACATACATTTCGATATAAATGGGTAATTGCATTCCAATTGTTAAAATGAAAATGGAAAGTAGGGAGAGAAGAAACTACAGTGATTTAATAGCAAAGAAATACGAACAAAGACAGGAAAAAAGTCTACCGCCACAAACACTATTTCTATAAGCTTGGGTACATTACAGAAAACTTCTCCATGGTAGATAAGGCTACCAGTTCTGGCACTTGGCTAACTGATGTTACAGCTAGAAAAAAGACTACAAGCTTTCTATCATGGGATTGTTTTTTTTTTTTTTAAAGAAAATCTGTTTTTTCTTTACATCCTTTGAAACTCCTACCACTTTTTTTATCTCATATCTGGAAAGAATATGGTGGAAACTGCAGTTCTGCAAGAACTTCAGAAATGTTCATAACAAAGGCAGCCATTAAAATCCATGTTGAAGCTTTATATAAATCATTCAACATCACCTAGTGGGTGGAATGAATAAAATGAGCTCTGACTCTTAGGGCAACAGTAGAGTTTCATAGAGGAAAACGCAGGACTAGATCCACCTTGATATGGATTCCTTAGGTTGTAAGATGACCTACTATAATTAAATAGTTGTAGTATGAAGAATAATATAAAATCAAAGTTTACAAAATGAAAGGACACTACAATGGATATATAATAATTACTTAAGAAGTCATATTAGTTCTAAAAGTAACAAAAATGTTGTCTCTGTAAGGGTTGAAGCTAGCGAGATGAAGGCTCCTAATTCTGGAGGCTAATACTGACACGGATTTAGCATGTTTGAGACACATATGTCTGAACATAGCAATGTCTATAGCCAAGGCTCTGGCCAAAAACTGCAACGAGAGTACATTGCTAACTGCTGTGATGCCTATGATCTTGGTCAGGTTGTTAATGCCCTGGCAAGCAGCCACTAGTTCTTTGGGAATCAGTTCCAAATGTTGTTTGGGCCATGCTGCCTTGATTGCTAAAGCACTGACTTTGTGAATCTGTTTTAAAAGAATATTGTAATATCTACCATAGAGATGTCATCCCTGTTCCTTGAACTCATCACTCCATGAAACCAAGGAGGTTACTTGAGCAACTACCAGCAGAACCTTCAAAATCTTGGAGATGGTTTACAGGGTAGTAATAGATAGTTGCAATGGAAGGCCCTTTCTCTGCACCTGGTAAAGCTCACTTTGCCTTGATGGCTCATGTTCAGTGCATCTGGGAAGGAGATACCTGCTGCTGGGTCTATCAGAAATTTGTTGACTGCCCTGAGGCCAAAGATCTTACCAACTTTCTTGGCCAGGAATCTGAAATTACTTTTAAAAAACCTCCTCTTTCTCCTCTCCTCCTCCTCAAAAGCAAAGACCTGCTCTTCCATCATAGGTGCTCATGAGGACAGCCTGCTGGTACATTTAGAAGGAGTTGGACAAGATAGCATTTAATTTTCCTGAGCATCTATGCAGCCAGCTTCTTGGGAATGAAAAAGCAGCCTTTCATGGCCTTGAGGAATTGAGGGAGCACTGGGATCAGAGGAAAATTTAGAGAGGACTGTTCCAGAGATAGTCCACATAGACTACATAGAGTGGTTCCTGAGGAAATCCTCCATTATGCTCTGTCCCCTTGGCTCCCTCAGCTTTTGAAAGAGCTTTAGGATGACCCCGTTATCTCTGAGGAAGTAGTAGAAGAAATCAATGCTGCTTTCCATGTCACCATAGAAAATGATCCTTGGGCAAATGGGAAGAAGAGTCATCTGAGCTGTGGATAGGAGGTTGTATAACCTGGCCAGGCTGTTGCTTGAAGGGCCAAGCCCTGAGAATGGTAACCTAACTATTCAAAAATTCTCCCAAGGTATCCATGGGCTTTCTGAGGCCATGGCAGCCCACAGAGAAGAAAGGATGGAAAAGTGAAGGAAACAGGAAAAGAATTTGAGGAGGAAAACAGGAAAGAAAAAGTTTTATAGGGAGTTCTTGTAGAGGTCCCCAAAACTGGCTGGAAGGCTGCTTTCTTCTGATACTTAGAGGCTACAAATTAAAATGATTTGGTCTTGCCAGCTAAGAATATGCTCAAGGTCTTAGTTGCACTACCTCCACAGAAAATAAGATTCTTCCAAACTTCCTTTAACAAGATGTACTGAAAGAAATAGGATAAGGTACAGAAATCTCAGCAACTGATTTGTTTTCCTTTTAGAATCCAATTTATCTCCCAGGTTCCTAAGAAGGAAACTTTCTCAGTCTTTTCCTCATATCCCCTGTGTAAATTGGTAAGAGGCTATTCTCTTAACTGATACAGAAGGAACATTTGGATGGTTAATTACCCCCATGGCTTTTCAGTGTTTACATTAATTTGTTAATCAGTTCCTTGCAAGATATGGACCCAATTTCTCCTAAGATAGCTGGAAAAGATTTACCAATCTTACTTTATGCACTTTACACTACTATTTATTCAGACAGTAACCAGTCTTGGGAAAGAATTGAGGACCCTTGCACAATTTTGTATTGATAAAGAGACAAGTCCAGAATGTTGACTGGCAAAATAAACTTAAACTTAACTTCCCAATGATGTTGGATCCTAAAGACTTACTTTGAATCTGCAGCCAGCTAAATATTTCATCACCTTGAAATCTCCTAAACATTAGGGAACCTTCTTGCAAGCTCAATTAATATGCTTCCGTCTGTTTTGCCAGAGAGCAGATTTCCATGGTTCCCTATGAGGAGCATACTTGCTCTGCAGCTCAGAGTTGACTGAAATAGTTAACCCATGTTCTACTTTATTGCAAATGTTACAGGAATCTAAATTATGGTCCTTTAAACATACTTTCCATACCGCTCAGACTAATTCCTTCTTGCTTGCCTATAAAGTAGCAACATTTTGCAGAACTGCATGTAGAGTACGGAAGCAGATAATGATGCTAGCTAAACTGGTAATCTATTGCTCACTCCAGTTGCAGTATGCAGTCTCTTATTGCTTTGTGTTACTGTCTGTTTATTGCATATTGGTTTATTGCCTGAGCTTTCTCTTCTTGTAAGCTATTTTATCATGCTGGCCATGATGACGAATTCATTCATTCAAGGGGTTGAATATTATAATTGAGTTTCATTATAAATGTCTACATATGAAACATCGACCAGCAGCAGTTCAGGATCTGATGGGTGCCTGTGAGAGTAGAATGTCCTTCCAGAACAAAGAAAGCACTACGTAATGCCATATGTCAACTGGCCAAAGACTATATAAAAGAACTCAAGAAAGGAAACAATCTCTGTAATTTGAGAATGTCAAGCAATTCCATGAATATCTACTACTAACCTCTGCTAGCTGTCATGTACACACACTTCCTCTCTTTGTTGATAAGCCGTGGTTTACCAGGTGCCCATGAAATGAAGTTCAACAGAGAACTATCAGACCACCTGGAGGAAGTAAATGGCACAGAGGGAGACTTTCATATTTTAAGCACAGGTCAAGCCAAGAAACAAAAGCATTTCTAGGGAAGTGACAGGTGTTAATGAGAAAGACAGAAAAAACTCACCGAAACCGTCCATCATTTTCATAGGTGTTTAATCCAATCCACCAGTGTTGCTCCTGACCCCTTGAAAACTGGTCAAGGATAGTATATATTGGCATCAGAAACATCATCATGAGTAGGAGGGAGAGAGAGAACAAGAGAACTAATCATTTTTCTCCAATGTCAAATTACCTGTCATGATTAAAAGATGCCATCCTGGGTCTCCAACTTTCATTATTCTAGCTTTGGTGAAAACCTTCAATCACCCAGGAAAACTTCCTCAAGTACTATTAAATAATTGTTGGCATTGCAGCCTCCAATCACAAGGCCACCAATCTCTCTTAATGTTGTTAATTATCAATTACATTTTCAAGGATCAAACAAAACACTTTCATATAACCTTAAATATATCACCTTGAGTATTTTTGAGAAAAGGCAGGATAAAATACCAATGTAAGTAGGCCTGCAAATGCACACAAATCTGCCTAGATCTTATACCAAACAGACTCTTGTTTTGTCTAGCCCAGTACTGCCTATTCTTATAAAAGCAACTTTACCATCACCCCTAAAAAAACCTATTAGATTTGCCCACTGGTCTGGCTGAAGATGATGGAAGTTCTCATCCAAACCATCTAGTATGTGCCTGATGTAGAAGGCTAAGTTATAAAGTATAATAGGATCTTCTTATGGCTAAAAGTCGCCTGGCACTTCCATCAGGAAAATGATATTAGTATTAGGATCATTCCAACAGCATGGTCTCATTATTGCTGTGTTCCTTTGTAGCTACTTTTAAACATAGAATAAAAAGAAATGTTTACATTAATCCTTAAATCCTTCAACTGAAAATGCCAGAAACTGAACCTAAGACCTTGTATATGCAAAACATGTGCTAATTTACCAACTGCACTGGAATATAAAGTTCTGTATAACACATAAATGGAAAGATAGCTGAAAGGTGCTTCCCTTTTTAACACTGAAATAAGGAGTCAGCATAACTGTTGGCTATGTTTGATTAAATAAAAAGCATACATTGCACTATGAACAACACAAAAGATTACATATGAAAAAAAAAAAACCTCACAGAGAAGTGTGGGGTCAATTCTTGCACTCATCTAAGAAAACAGATCTAGCTCATCTTTAGGAGGAAGTTCCTGACTCTAAAAACAGGACAATGGTACAAAAAGTCCTGAGATAAGAATTAGAAGTTCTTTTTTAAAATAACTTCAAAAACATGAGTGTATAACTAGCTCAAGAGCATGACTGGCAATAACACCACAGGTTAATAGAGACTTGAAATGGGAATTCTAGTATAAGCACTATTCTTTTACCACAATACCAAACTTGCCAGGCCAGGAACAAATTAGATGATCTGGTAGGTTGCACCCCAACATCCAAGATACTTCTGATTTGGATGAGAGAAACTAATTTAATACTCATGGGAATGCTAATTGTAGTTTCATTAGTACTAGCTTGATATACACTTTTGGGACATGACAAGCTACTAAAACACATGCTTCTTCTATGCTCTGGATCATTTAACACATTGAGCATATATTGCACTCCTTCATCAAGACTGATGTGCTCAGATGGGATTCAGTGCTAGTTTTCTATGCTATTTATACCATCCAGGCTGTAATTTTGAAAGCCCAGTGCAAGAACCCCTATGGATTATGTTCCAGTATTTAATGGAATTACTGTAATTTCCTTTCAGTGAACGCCAATTAGACTGAAAACAGGTCAATAGGGGCTCAAAAGAAAAAAGGTGATTCAGGTCATGGATGGGCAGGCAGGCTGTACCTGTATGTACTTGTCATAGTAGGAAGACAAGACTGTTCCTACTATGTCTGTACAAGCCCAAGAAAGGAGTGGCCAGTAGCATGACCCATTCATACCACAAGCCACCTTTTCTCTTTTGAATCTGGATTGAAGATTCTAGGATCCCAGTCCTAGAAAACATGTTTATATTTCTGTAAGCAAATTTTCCTTGAAGTTTTGAGATAACACCCAACTGATACTCCCCATTTCTGTGGCAGTAAAACAGCTGCTAAATAGTGCCATGAAATGGTCACTAAATCTTATCCTATACTTCTACTAGACTTGTGACTGAAGTCAGCTGAGCAACTGAAGAAGAAAAACACTTGAAGTTTATGAAAGAATTGGAAGTACAGGAAGTAAGATTTAGGGGAATGAAACTATAAAGTTAAAAACTCTTGTCTTCTTCCAATACAGCAGAGATACTCTTCTGAGGAGTAGAGGTTCATTGCAATATTTTTGTTGCAAGACTTGGCTTCTAATTAACATAATAAAACAATTCACAAATGACTACCCCATCAACTTGCAAATTTAGTATCTACACAAAACCTGTCCAAGTTTGCAAGTCTAAATTATGATATAAATACACTTTTGTTTTTGATGTCTTCCTCCAGACCACCCTCCTATCCCCTACTCTACCAACCATCAATACACTCTTCCTGTCCTAGGTTGATTTCCAGCTAGGGAGTGGCCCATCCTCTACAGAATTTTTTTCCGAAGGAAGCCAAAACTATGTTGTCTTCCTTTTATAAATCCTGTGTATTTTCTTACCACTTCTTCCATTTTTGGTCTTTCCATAAAAGAGTTGCTATGGATGGAAATATGAAAATGTCTTTTGACCAATCTTGAAACACCCCTACAATCCCTTACACAACAAGATGCCAATTTGACTAATTTTATTTGACATGAATTTATCATAGCATAGTATTTTAGGCAGTTTCCTACCTTTTTCAAGTTTTGGCCCAGAAAATCCAGTTCAGTTTGGCTATGAATTGAGACCAACTCAGCTTGGAACCATGTGCAAATCCGCTGAGCCTGCACCCAAGATGAATGGTGATCAAAGAATTTGTATTCAGCATCCTGAAACTTTAACCACTCATTACTCCCTGCAGAGAAAGTGTGAAAATAACCGGTCTGTCTTAGTGCTTTCTAGCTGTAGAGAAATCAACTATGCAGCAAATAATCACCAAAGCAGCCCCTTCTTTTACTTAGCTGGTTCCCCTTTCATTTTTTTGCTCTTCTGAGGGAAGAGTTAAAAATTCTGAAGTATTGGTGAACACACAGGATCCACCTCAATCTTATCAAATTTCTGTTCATCAACTGATATAGATGCACATTATCCATATTAGAATATAATGTTAATGAACACAGTATCTTGATCATAAATTTCTTGCCATCCAGATATTGTTAGACTACAACATCCTTCATCCATGACCAATGCACACAAGTGGGACTGACTGGAATTTGATTCCAATTGCAGTATGTTTCTCACCCATGATAAAATAAATGTCAAATCAAATTCTTTATTACAGAACAGCGACCCAGACTGAATAAAACTTATTAAATAAAACCTACATAGTAGAGCTACAAGATAGAACATACAGATTAAAATAAAGCATATAGATAAAATAAATGTTATGCTGGGTCAATTTACAACACAATAACTTCTTTTTGAATAAACATAATCAAAATCACAGGCATAATAGAAAATGGCTTCCTGCCCCATAAGAGGGAAGTTTCAAGAAACGTAACTTTCTCAATCCTTAAGAACCATTGGAAGTTGCATCTCCCACAAACATTTACATTAAATGGCATTTGTAATGAATAGCTCTACAACATATTGGAGCCACAAGATTAGCTTAGTATTATACTGTGCAAAGAAATGCTGTGTCCAGCTTCAGGCAATTATTCTTTCCTTTTTCAGTTTTTCCCTATCACTTATTCCAGAAACCATAATCATAATATACTCACAACAGCCACCCCCATTTCATTTTAGTCAACTTTTCCCTCTGCTGTCTCAAGCACTGATCTGACTTTTTGAGGTGGGGCCTTACTGACCTTGATTATTGGGCCTTCCCTTAGCACTTACTCAGGGATCTGCACTTTCTCACTGCACTTAATTTGCATAGCACATCTCTGAAGAGTGCTTCATGCCTATTAGGCCTCTGCAGGTCCACACAGCTTCTAGGGATCAAATCCTTTCTAGTTTTAGTTGATTAACAGAGAGCCTTACCAGCTACTTGCTGGAAAAAAACAAACATAATTCCTTTTTAAGAAACATAATCTATACTGCCAACTACAATATTCTGCTGATAATGTGGAAAACTGCTTGACACCTATTGTTCATAAAATTCCTAAAGCATAATACAAACCACAAAATCCAACAGAAGCAGTAACTTTGTTACCTATAATTTGCATACATCAGAACAGACATCTGTTGTACGTACAAATATGATATATAGATATAGCAATAGATATACTCACCTTGGATGGTTATCTCTGGTTCTTTCACCTCAGTCCCTATTGAATGAATGAATGAATGAATGAATGAATGAATGAATGAATGAATGTCTTCAGTACAGGTCATATCCCCATTAAGCATATCAAACTTTTTTAAAGAAAGCAATACAATGAATTGTTCTTATTTAAAACACCCACAGGATCAGTAAGACAAGTGAATTTATTTCCCTTTTTATTCAAAATAGTTAGATATTCCTCTATTTACTTCATTGGCAAAACTCAGAGCAATTAGTAATGAATTATCCACATAAATTAGTGAGCTAGTCAATAGCTACCATAATAAACAGCAATAAAAAGAAAAGCAAGTGCAGCAGATTAAAAAAAAACTTTAAAAAATTCAAGACAGTCATAACAAAATCTTTAACCTGGCAAGTCAAATGGGGCCAAATGGTCTCAGTTTAAAGTAAACAGCTGTACCCATAGTATTCATTTGGTCTATTTAGACTTACATTCTCAAAAATAACTGCCTCTGCTAATAGGCATTTTTCACTTAGCTGAAAACCAGTTGATAAACCGTCTTTTAAATCTCATGTTTAAAGACATATAGAAATGAAGAAATGAACAATGCAATTTTTAATTGTGACAAAGATGCTGAACACCAGTCATAAGTACATCAGTCAAAACCCCCAAACTGGGAATGGAATTAAGGGTGCAAACTATGTCCAAATCTTACCTCCAATAACTTCTGCTCTATACAACCTCATTGCTTCCCTGGCTCTGCTCCCTCCCTGCCACTTCATTATAATCCCAGTCACCTTTGGGCAATTTGCAGATCCAGTCCAGTCTAACTTCACACTGCAGAGGCACCCACTGCAAGGATGCCAAGTCCAGTGCCACACAGTTACGGATGTCATCATCATCATGATTACTGCGGTCAAAATTGTGGTAAGAAAACTAAAGGCCAAAATAAAATGGGAAGCCATTAGTTCCAAAGAGATTTTGTTTCAGAAGGAAAACTTTCAGATCGTGTCTGGCTCCAAGTACGAAAGGGCCCAGATAGGCTGCTCTTGCTTCTCTGCCAGCACGCTCTTGTTTCCTCCTCTCCAATAGAGAGAATTTTATTTGATTTCTTACAAAGTTGATAGGTTTTTCTGCTTTCAGTATAAACTTTTTGACTGCCTAATTGGTCTGAACAGAGAAAATTAATGCTACATTCAACAGCCTGCATGTAAAATTCAATCTGTAATTTTAAAAAGTTGATTCAATAAATAAATAAACGAATAAATATTGTCTAAATAGCTGTACTTTTCCATTTTACATTCCAAATATAAAATCCACTACACACCCCAAGACCATCACTCCAGCTCCAACTCTTCCCAGCTGTAGGGCCACGGCGATTCAAGCCAATCCAGAACCAGTGTTGCTCGTGAATGTCAGGTTCCGGCTCCCTGGATGGTGCCAAAGAGAGAGGAAGAAAGAAAAAGATGACTGCATGGGAGAACCAATCCATTTGAATGAATTAAGAGAAGTACTCTAATTTTGCTTCTTCAAAACTGGTGCTGAGAACAGCTGAAACAATTCCTCTTCTTTTTCTTTTTCATTTCCCCTGATTACTTGCCCAAAATAAGAGGACCACCACAATTTAAGTCAAGGCTTTTAGTGAGGTAAATTGGGCCTTTATAAAATATATGGAAAGACTCTGGATAAAATTATATTATACTCAGTCAGAAATTTATACTATACAAGGGTCTAATACTACATGATTGTAGTATACTTTTAAGTACATTTTGCATTTAATTTAAAAGTATTTGCAGAGTAGTTGGCAGCACTAACTCCCAAGTAGTTGGCAGTCTTGTCTGATCTCAAAAAAGCTAAACAAGGATGTACCTACTTAGTACTTGGATGGGAGACCACCAGGATATCCCATAGCTGTGGGCTAGACTGGGGGATCAAAAAGATTCCTGGAAGAAAGCAGTGACAAACCACTTCTATACTGCTGTCAAGAAAACTACATAGACAGCGTCCATGTAGCCACCAGAAGCTGAGGTTGACCAAAGGCTGTTTTCATGTTTACCTAAGTGATACTGAATATTATTCTTTGCTTTCTCTACTGGCTTTTCCCAGGTATGTTGGGACTGTAACTCCCAGAATGCACAGAGCCTGGTTCTTAACCTTTCTCTTTTAGCCTACATCTTGAGCCAAACCATACCAGTAGAGGTGGTCCTCGTTTAACAACCACTCGTTCAGCAACCGTTTGAACTTACAGCAGCACTGAACAAGTGGTACTTATGACTGGTCCTTGTACTTATGGCTGTTGCAGCATCTCCGCAGTCACACGATCCTGATTTGCAACCTTCCCTGCTGGCTTCCGACAAGCAAAGTCAGTGGGGAGGCCAGCAGGAATCACAAGCTGTGGTCATGGGAGGTCCTTGCTTAATGACCCACACAGTCCTTCCTTAATGACAGCAACTGGGACTGCCAGAACTGCTGTTGCTAAACAGCACGGTCACATGGTTTTTCGACTTACAACCACATCGCTTGACGACAGAGTTTCTGGTCCCAATTAGTGTCATTAAGTGAGAAATACCTGTAATAACAATCATAATATTATGTTCTGCAGATGAGGGACACTCATTTGCAAATGCATGTATATATTCAGGAGCATACAGGAATGCACAAATGCATATAAGCCTGTAACTCCAAAGTGTACATTTTCTAATTAGTCACATAATTAGTTAAGTATTTAATTCATTCCTCACCCAAAAATCTTGTTGAGGGTGTTGGCCACAAAATGTTCCTCCTCATAATCACTCAAGCTCAAGAGCTGCGCTTTTAACTCCTGACAGAGCAAATGTGCTGCAACCCAATTTTTCTTTTGCTGCAGCTTGTCATAGTTGAATACCTGTTCAAAAATTAAGGAGAAAGGGGTAATTTCACAAACTTATCCCCGTTATTATCCCAGCATGACTGACCCTGACTTCTGTTAGTAATTTATGACAGGAAATGTCTCATGCAAATACGGGTAGTCTTCGAGTTACAACCATTCATTCAGTAATCATTCGAAGTTACGATGGTGCTAGAAAATGGGCTTACAACTGGTCCCCAAAGTTATGGCCATTGTAGCGCTCCACAGTCATGTGATCGCAATCCGGGCTCTTGGCAACCCATTAGCACTTACGTCCAGTTGCTAAGCACCCTGCAATCACCATTTACAACCTTCCCTGCTGGCTTCCCACAAGCAAAGTCAATGGGGAAGCCAACAGAGGAGGTCACAAGTCACTCGGGTAAGTCTCCCCCACCCACTCCGGTTTTTCTTTGCTCAGACGCACTGCACCCTCCTTCTCCCCTTCACTCACATGCACTGCACCCTCCTTTCCCCTTCGTTCACTCGCACCAGTACCCTCCTTCCCCTTTTGCTCACTTGC
Organism: Liasis olivaceus; assembly: GCA_030867105.1. Lineage (NCBI taxonomy): Eukaryota > Metazoa > Chordata > Lepidosauria > Squamata > Pythonidae > Liasis > Liasis olivaceus. The sequence continues at coordinate 69,069,254 of CM061351.1, forward strand.
ACACGCTACGCCCCCTTTGCACTGCCCTGCAGCTCTGGGGCTTTGCAGGAGGAAGGAGAAAGCCTCATGAACAGCCAGCAGCTTCCAACAAGAACTGCAGAGTGTGTGCCAGAAGTGCACCTGGAGAGTCCTTCAGTGCCCAGAAGCACCCCTGGAGACTCAAGCAAAGGAGGGAAGGAGGGCGCAGTGCATGTACGCAAGCGAGCAAAGGAGGGAAAGAAGGCACTGGTACGTGCGAGCAGGGAAGGAGAGCATGGTGCAATTGAGTGAAAGAGGGAAAGAGGGCGCTGGTGTGTGCAAGTGAGCGAAGGAGGGAAGGAAGGCATGGCGCATGCGTGCAAGCAAGTAAAGGGAAGGAGGGTGCTGGTGCCAGTGCCAGTGAGCGAAGGAGGGTGCGGAGCATGTGAGCAAGCAATGGGGGAAGGAGGGCCAAGAAGCCCCAGAACCACAGCATGGCATGTAGCTCAGAGACACACAGTTCTGGAGCTGCTTGCCACCCCATAAGGCAGGGTTCAGAGCAGCTAAAAGGGCAGAGATGGGGGGGAGATAGGCAGGTGGGGGGAGTTGTTGGCAGTCCCTTACCTTACTGAGGCTCAAGGCTGGTAGGGACCAAGCCTGGAATGGCTTGGCTTGGATTGCGTCCTCAGCTAACGACCAGTGGAATTTGCATGACAACAGCAATGGGGAGTGCTGGGATTGCCGTAGCTAAGCAATGCGGTCACGTGACATCGCACTTTATGACCGCATTGCTTAGTGACGGAAATTCCGATCCCAATTGTGATTGTAAGCTGAGGACTATGTCAGGTATAGCCCAAGAACAATGAGGCAATCCAGCACAGTACAGTTCCTTTATTAGCTTGCACCTAATAGACAGAATCTTGCCAGACTAAACCTATGTTAAAGCAACTAGAGGCTATAACCTGTGAGACTCTAGGGAGGGGCCAGCCTCATCCTCTTCGTCTTCTCACACTCTTGCTGTGGGCTGAGGAGGCACTTGCTCTGGAATGTTCCCCCTCCCTCCTGATAACCTTGATCCTCCATCCCAGTATCTTCCTTGCTCAAGCCTTCCATTACAGTCTACTTGTATTGCACTGGAAAATGAGATACCCCATAAAAGACTGAATGCCTCATTGGACTAATATTCCTTCTCCTGAAGACTCAACAAAGGCAGAATCTGATAAATTTGCAAAAGGAGCATCATGCTTTTCTCATGAGTTGATTGGCATTTGGGATAGGATAATGTGAATGTCAAGTTTTATTCTTTCTATCTAAAGCCTTCAATATTGTTTGGGGTTTAGTTTTTCATTCATGCTTACAAAAAACCACATTCATAATGCGAGATAAATCTACACATCTACACATTCTACCCGTTTCCTTTCTCCTCAGTTCATAGGCATGTAACATTTCTCTTTCATGTGTTAATTCATTCCCCAATACCATTTGCTCTTACATTCCAAGTCACAATTTTCAATATTTATGTTACTTTTATTTATTGCTGTTTTTATATACCACTATAATTTGCACGGGCTTCTGGTGGTTTACAAACAATTTATTTTTAATTTATTTATTTATATATCAAATTTGTCACCACCTATCTTGTTAAAAATGACTCTGGGAGGTTTACAAAGCAGTTAAAATCAATTAAAAATACAATGTAAAAAGATCCTGAATAAATAGAAAATAAAAAAAATCCAAGAATAGATGTTAAATTGGCAGTAACTCAGGGAGCATCAAGGTGCCAGCCACTCCCAGGATTGAGTAAAATTCTTGTTGCCCCACGCAAACTGGCAGAGCCAGGTCTATCATCCTTTCTGGAAAGCCGGGAGGGTAGGGGCCTGCTGCACCTCTGGGGGTGAATATTCCAAAGGGCGGGGGCAACAGCAGAGAAGGCTCTCCTCCTGGGCCCTGCCAGCTGACATTCTTTCCCTGATGGGGTACACAACATGCCTTCTCTGCCTGACCAGGTGGGACGGGTTTATGTAAGGGGGTGAGACAGTCAGGTAACCTGGACCCATGCTATGTAAGGCTTTAAAGATGATAACCAACACCTTGAATTGTACCCAGAAGCAAACTGGCAATCAATGCAGGTCCCGCAGTAAAGGTGTTATATGTGCCATCCTTGAGGCACCTAAAATTGTCCATGTGGCCATATTTTGAGCAGCTATAGCCTCCAGATACTCTTCAAGGGTAGCCCCATGTAGAGCACATTGTAGTAGTCTACCAAGAGATGACCAGGGCATCAGTGACTGACCGGAGAGCCTCCTGATTCAGGAAAGGGTGTAATTGGTGCACCACACAAAGTTGGGCAAAGGCCCTCCTAGCCACAACTGCCACCTGCTCCTCGAGCAGGAGTTGTGAGTCCAGGAGAACTCCCAGATTATGCACCAGGTCTGTCCGGGGCAGTGCAACCCTGTCCAAAACCAAAGATGATAAATCTCCAGGTACCTAGGGGCCTCCAATCCATAGCCACTCCATCTTGCCAGGGCTCAGCTGAAGCCTGTTGCACCCCATCCAGACCCCCACAGCCTCCAGGCACTGTGAAAGGCTGGTCATGGCATCACTCACATCACCTGGGATGGAGATGTATAACTGGGTATCATCTGCATATTGATGCTACTTCATCCCATGGTGGCGGATGATCTCACCCAGTGGTTTCGTGTAGATGTTAAAAAGGAGTGGAGAGAGTACCAAACCCTGCAGCACCCCACAAGGGAGGGGCCATGGGCTGGACCTCTCGCTCCCAATCAAAACCAATTGGGACTGACCTTGGAGGAAGGAAAAGAACCAGCACAAGACTGTGCCGCCCATTCCCAACTCCCTAAGTCGACCCAAAAGGATACCATGGTCGATGGTATTGAAAGCCACTGAGAGGTCAACAAAACAAGGATGGATGCACTGCCCCCATCCTGCTCCCATCAGAGATCATCCATGAGTGTGACCAATGCTGTTTCCGTCCCGTATCTGGGCCTGAAACCTGACTGAACCTCTACGATTATCAGTTCATTTGAAGGGGAAATTAGAGTCAGGTGTTTCAATCAATGGGATGATAATCAGGTGTCAGTGTGGGAGGTCCTGCCTTATTTAAAGAATAGAATTCTGGGTATTCACTATCAAAGTCTGATCTTCACAACACAGGTATGTGGAAGTGTGTCATGGCTCAAAGAAAGGAGATATCTGAGGATCTCTGAAAAACAGTTGTTGATGCTCACCAGGCTGGTAAAGCTTACAAAACTATTTCCAAAGAGGTTGGACTCCACCAGTCCCCTATCAGACAGATTATGTACAAATGGAAGCATTCAACACCTCTGTTACCCTCCCCAGAACTGGTTGACCAACCAAGATCACACCAAGAGCAAGGTGTGCAATACTCCGGGAGGTCTCAAAGAATTCCAGGGTAACATCTAAGGAACAAAAGGCCTCTCTTGCATTGGCAAATGTCTGTGTTAATGAGACCACAATCAAGAGAACACAGAACAACAATCATGTGCATGGCAGAGCTGCAAGGAAAAAGCCACTACTCTCCAAAAAGAATATTGTTGCTTGTCAACAGTTTGCGAAAGGCCCTATAGATAAGCCAGAAGGCTATTGGAAGAACGTTCTGTGGATGGATGAGACCGAAATATAACTTTTTGGCTTGAATGAAAAGCATTATGTTTGTCAAAAGGCAAACACTGCATTTCAGCATAAGAACCTTATCCCATCTGTGAAACATGGTGGTGGCAGCATCATGGTTTGGGGCCTGCTTTGCTGCCTCTGGACCAGGATGACTTGCCATAATTGATGGAACTATGAATTCTGAATTGTACCAGCAAATTCTATAGGAAAATGTCAGGGTATCTGTGCATGAATTGAAGCTTAAGAGAAAGTGGGTCCTGCAGCAAGACAACAACCCAAAACACTCAAGTCGTGCAACCACATAATGGTTAATGCAGAAGTTAATGTTTTGAAATGGCCAAATCGAAGTCCTGACCTTAATCCTAGAGAAATGTGGAAGGACCTGAAGTGGGCAGCTCATGTGAGGAAGCCCATCAATATCCCTGAGTGGAAGCTGCTCTGTAAAGAGGAATGGGCTAAAATTCCTCTAAGCCAATGTGCAGGACTGATTTAGTTGCAGTCGTTGCTGCCCAAGGGGGGCACACCAGTTACTGAAAGCAAAGGTTCACATACTTTTGCCACACACAAATATGTAGCTTTGGATCATTTTCCTCAATAAATAAAGGAAGAAGTATAATGTTTTTGACTCATTTGTTTAAGTGGGTTCTCTTTATCTAGTTTTAGGACCTGTGTGGAAAACAGATCATGTTTTAACTTATATTTATGCAGAAATACTGAAAAGGCAAAAGGGTTCACAAAGTTTTTAAGCACACTGTAAATCGGAAAGGCGGTTAGCTGTCTTCCTTCACTCAGGACTTACCTTATAGCAATGCCTCAGCTTGGGGCTGGTGGTCCATCCTGAAGGACAAGAGCCGGTGAGGCTGGGTGTGGGGTGTGGTGAAGGGAGCTCAGGATTCACTGGTGTTCCCAGATTCTGCCTGCAGATATACTTGGCCTTGAATGTAGTGCAGTTCTTCACCTCCCACAAGCCCATGGCACTTCCTGTGGCTAAAGCAACACAGCCACCCTTGTTATAACCTAAAAAGCTCGTGAGAAAGGGGAAATAGGCAAGAGAAAAAGTTTAAGCCGATGTTTTCCTTCTGGCTCAGCAAAGCCATCTTACAAGATTGCTACCACTACAAAGGCTGACCTTTCTCCTTCCCTGAATCACAAAATACCATTCTGATCTCCTCAAATGTATATTCAAGCTAAAATGTTATCGCCATGTTGACTGCAAACTTTCTGAAGGAAGCCGGCTAGAGACTGTAGTTAATATCTTACATCTGATGAATGTTATGCTTGGCGGATGCTGGGGGAATGTATGCTGTTTTTTATTTTTTCATTCCAGATGTTCCTTGTTCCTTTGAGTCCATTTTTCAGGGTATTAATTTGAAAAGGAGATGCTGCACTTTACAACATATGAGTGCTCTCCCCACTCCCAGGTATTTCTTCAGGCTGCATGCCATAAATCCATCGTAACTCTTATCTACCAATACTGTATGATTTTTGCCAATCCCTCCTACCGCCACATCCCATTCTGTCTTCTTTGCTTAATGCATCTATCTGGTACCACCTTCAGGCGCCTTAGCTATTTATTTACAAGGGTTTAATAGCCCACACTTTAATCTGGGTATGTTTTTAAGCAGTATAATTGCACATACATCCAATTTCTTTTCGGTAACTACCCTATCATTTTTCTAAAGACACTCGTGTGTGCAGAATAATAGGGAACCATAATGAAATCCTGAATATTTTTGCTCCCAGGTACAGGAATAGGGGAGTTGATCATCATCTGAGAAGGAGATGTCATCAATCACGCAGTATATTACATAACCCTATAAAAGCCCCAAGAATTTTAGCTTTTCCTTGTGGGAAAGATGTTTCATACAGAGGGTTTTGAATGAGGTAAGCAGAACTATGCATAGTATTTTGAATGGAGCTGTATTGTAATTTAATAAGATGCTGACCCTTAAAATAATAGTCACTATCCATTTCTTAATCATTCTTAAAATGAACATTTTCACTGTTGATTCACACAATGTTAATGTTTAATAAAGCAAACCACAAAAACGCCAAGAGCTCTTTTCTGAAAGGCCACTGCATATTCAGACCACATTAATATAAATACAGATTCAGGACTTTTTTTGTCACAGGATATAATTATACTCCTATGATTTGGAATGTGAGATAAACTTTTACCAGGTTGGTTGCGGTTCCAGTGGGTGTAAGTGACTTCATCTCCACTCAACCAATGGAAGGAACCAGTCTCATTGATGTCTTGCAATGCAGTCCAGAAATGCTCATCCTCCCAGCCATAAATTAGGCTGCTCACGTAGGCCTGTTCAAACCTGGTCCAGTGAAAAAAAAGGAACGAGTCAGTCATTTCCTCACTGCTTCCTCCAACCCTGATCTTTCTCCAGATGTTATGCCATTTTGTCACCATCTCTGGCATCCAAGGAGCACATTTGCCTTCTATACTTTGCCTCCACTATGGCACACTTAACTAAACTCGAAGTACCTAAACACCAGAGGGCCTTTACTCTGGCACAATGCCATGCCCTCCCCTCAGCTGTCCTTGAAGGCCAATATAGGAAGACCCCTTACCCGGAGAGACAAGGCCCCCCATGACTCTGGACAACAGAGCATGTGCTTCTCCAGTGCCTGTATTACAGAGACATTCGTACTAGCCTCATTTCACCTTTACTGTATAAATACCCAGGGCACACAGGACAATTTTACACCTCCCTGCTGCTTTCAGTTACCAACCCTGCTACAATATATAATGTTGCCAGGTTCTGTGCAGCAGCAATTAAAATTCGTCAGATGATGACCTGTGCCATTAACTAATCTAAATGAACATCTAGTTCATCAAACTAGAGTGCTCTGTAATTTTATAGATATAGTCTGCCGCATACTAACCTTTATGCCTCCCTACACCCATCTAATGCTCCTACCCCTCCTTTTAGATTCTTTTAGACTCCTGTTTTTTATATATAATTTGTTTTAATATGTATTATTTTTTATATCTTCTAGTTTTTCATACTTTTTCCTTTAGATCCCTTTTAGATATATACTTTCTATTTTATATCCTTTAGCTTTTTATTATTATTTTTCTGAGGTATTTTTTATGCTTTTTAAATTGACTGTACACCACCCTCCTTATGCTGGTCTTTGACCGTAATAAAGATTTGATTTGATCTGATACTCCTTCCAAAGACGACCAAGAAGGCAATGGGTAAGTCCTTTGAAGGAGTTACAGTGGAGCATCCAGAAGCCTATCTCACCAATCCCTGCATATTTAAAAAATGCTGCAGTACAAAAACTCCTCTCTGTGACTTGCGGCAGAGCACACACCTGTTGGTGATGGTAACCAGGGCAGAGCCATAATCCATGCACATTTTCCGAGCATCACTGTATATCACATGGTCATCCCCTAGCCAATAGCAAGATGGACTGTGCCATTTCCAACCCTGGGCAGAACAGAACAAGATCCTCTTGAAATTGCTACGCACTAATTAATTGGCATCAACAATTACATTCTTTCATCTTTGAAGAGCAAAGAGTGAAAATATTCCAATGAATTTTAACTTATTGAAATGTTAAATTGCTGTAATAAAAACAGAGTAAATGTTATTGGAGAGGGGCACCAAAGAGATATTTTTTCTCTTGTTGTCTAACTGGAATAAGGTTACCAGATCTGGGCTGCAAAAATCCAGACAACCATCAGATGGGAGCAAAGGGTTGATCATTTTCTTTATCTTTTTCCTGCTATCTTGTAGTCATCATTTTTGCAATCCAGATCTGGTAGCACTTAGCATGTTATCAAGCTCAGCCACAAGGTTAGAATGGATGGCACAAACAGACTCCAGCAAGACCTACTGACTGAAGTTGAAGATACTACCCAGATAATACTTTTTGTCCTTCCTAGTCCGCCAAGCCATAATTGTTGGAAACAATGGAAGCATTACTATCTGCCAACAACAGAGTGCCAGGAAAGAATTAAAAAGAACAATTAAAAGGGGAGTACAGACAACAGCACTCCTTCTGTGCTGCTGGCCTCCATCATTTATCACTGCCTGGTAAACTTGTCAGAGGAAAAATAATGAACATGGGAACTGGCAAGTTTACAGTTAATTTACATAAACAAATATGTTTACCACCATCCCCACAATCTCCCATAAGATTTGCAAGTCTGCACTAACAGTCCAAAATAAACTTCACCTCAAATTCTTCCTCTCACCATCAATGAGATGGGAGCATGGTGGGCAGAAATGCACGAAGGCCAATGCAGCTGTTCCAGCTCAGGATGGAATAGTGGAAAATGGGGTGTATCTTCAATGCACGGGACAGCTACAAGTGACAGGCTACAGGACTGATCTGTACAAGGACAGGATATAGTCCAATAGACTTGGCATCCGGTTTGGTGGCCAGAAACCGTTTTTAAAAACATCATGGTTCCATTCAGCTGCAAGGAGTTGCCAGAAAGAAAGGAATTCACGGAGTAAGAGGCAGTTCTCAAAATCTAGAGCAGATCGTAAAAGAACAACTCCCAAGGCAAAATCAAAAGTATCTGCCTTTACAACAAAGGCCGGTCCCTGTACAGAGGCTTAAGGTTTCCTGGGCATCAGAATCCCACTGACAGGGATCCCCTTCTTGGTTAGATGGTGAGTGGAATAGTTAGGCAGATAAATTAGGAACAAACTCATGCTAAAGGGCGAACTGGGGTGAAGCACATCAGCCATACCCTACTGGTTCTATAAAAATTACTCCATGATTCTCTGGATTTTTTTTTTTTCAGCTAAAAGCCAAAACAACCAAAATGGTTTGGGTTTTGTTTCTGCCAAACCACTGCTGATCCAAAACAGTTCAGGAGAGCTTTGGAACATGACGGTTTCTTCTGGGTTGAGAATAAAACTTATTTTCCATTTCATGTCCCCCCTTGTGTAAGAGTTAAAATATGGATGAATGGGAGAGCTCTTCCTTCAAACTTCCATTAGCTCCAATCATGACCCTATGTGAGCTGTTTTGCTGACTATATATTTTTTAAATTCAAGTTTGCAAACATTGCCAGTCCTCCTTGATAAAAGGAGCTGAAATTGCTTTAATTTCTATATAAATGAGATTAAGCCAAGAGGGGTGCAACCTTAAACCTGGGAAAGGAACTTTGAGGTGTGGCAAAATATCACTGGAATGGGCAGAATCAAAACTTTCTGTTGCTTTTGTCAGGGCTGAAAGGGCAACAAATGAACTTTAACACTTGTATTCATTTTGCACCTTAATTCCCACATAGGAAAATCATTCTGATTTGGGGTAAAGAAGTTATGCAGTGAAAATGGGTAGAGGTTTAAGGTTTTTACCTCTGAAAACTCCCCACCACCACCACAAAAAAAGGGACTGATTTTTTGCTCCTGACACTCTGAGGGCACTCTGGGAGCTTCAAAAGGGGGAAGCAAGGAGGTGACAGGTTGATGATTGTGATCTAAGTTAATCAAGGCCTCATATACCTTAGACCAATGTTTTTCAACCTCAGCGACTTTAAGGGGTACAGATGTCAGCTCCCAGAATTCTGGGAGTTGAAGTCCACACACTTAAAATTGCTGAGGTTGACAAAAACTGCCTTAGACCAATGTTTCTCAAGCTTGGCAACTTTAAGATATGTGAACTGGGGAATTCTGGGAGTTGAAATCCACATATCTTAAGTTGCCAAGCTTGAGAAACACTGCCTTAGACAACAATAACCAAAGAAAAGTCCCTTAAATATTTCAAAGCTTGTTGAATTTTTACACATGTTGTGTACCTAAAAAACCTTACTTGAATGAAAACTACATTTGTATTTGTTTGTTGTTGATGTTGAGAAAAAGGACAATTAATACCTTATTTAGGTATTTAGCTCTGATGACCCTGAAAGATATGTGAGAGATATCTACATATTTTCCCATCTGTATTTTGTAAAAACAACAACTCTGTTCTTGATATTCTGAACTTTTTTATTGGAGATGTAAACACCCTTCATTTTTTCTCAAAGTTTTGATAACATTATGCCAAATAATGTTAACAAAACTGGATAAGAGTCCATATTGCCTATTCTTTCAGGGCCATTATCTAAGAACACTGATAAGTTTTCCTTATAATTATCTGATCTGACAGTCCTATGAGATCTTAATGAAAACATTATGAATGACAGGCATTTGTTAAAACTATTTACACACTCTGTTGCATCCTCTCTCTATATACACACACACCAACCATTAAGTGAGATGGGTGGTATCTAAATTTGAAATATAAATATAAATAATAAATAAAATTAGTAGATAGCCAGTAATTTCTTATTATTTACCATGCTGGCTATTTACTAATGGCTCTTCTTTTGAAGGTAACCATAGAATTCACCACTAACAACACAGAGAATGAATGAGGTCTTCGAAAGCAGGCAACAGACCAATCACTTGAGAGGTGAGCAAACAAAAAGATACACGAATAGGAACAAGGACAATGCCAACTCTTGCAGGCACAGGAAAGAAAATTGCTAGGAAACTTCAGGTGTCTTCTGGAACAGTGCCATCTCATACATCAAACTATATTGTCACAATAGGTAGATGGCCAGTATGGTAAATAGTCAGAAATTACAAGAATGGTATTCTAACATATTTGAAAAATAACAGTTTCACTAAGTCTTGGTCACTTCCAAAGTTTTTCAGATGGTATTATTTATTTCTATACCTATAAAGATGAGAACCGGGCAAGCCATGGTATTCCCTGTGACACTCTATGGAAATGAAAGTTGGGCTCTGAAGACGCAAGATAGGAAGAGTATTGACACCTTTGAACTTTGGTGTTGGAGAAGACTCCTGAGAATTTCATGGACAGCCAAGGAAACAAACTGAAGGATCATCAAACGAATCAACCCAGAGATCTCACTTGAGGCACAAATGACCAGGCTCAAATTATCCTACTTTGGACACATTATGCAAAGACCTAGCTCTCTGGAAAAGGCTCTAATTCTGGGAAAGGTGGAAGGAAAGAGAAGAAGAGGATGACAAGCAACAAAATGGATGGACTCAGTCACAGTGGTGATGAGTGCACCATTGGGAGACCTGAAAGAACACGTTAGGGATAAATTGTCATGGAGAAAAATCTCCTTATGTGGTCTCTAGGAGTCAAAAACTACTTGATGGCATATAATCAATCAATCAATCAATCAATCAAACATTTTACAATGTAATACAACATACCAATTCCCCATCTCCTCTTGAAATTCTTTGGAAGGGGGTGCAGAGTAGTCCTTAGGGAAAAAGATCCTCTCCCTTGCATAGTCTCTGTCTTACCTATCTGAGTTCCCAATATGGAGAGAGAAAGATGGGGTCTGTGCAATGGCAAAATTTTCTTTTTTACTATAAAACTCTTGCCTTTGCCTTCCCCATCTAAAGAGTAGCCTGGGCCAATGCAGTGAGAGAACACCAGGATTCCCCTTGCTTCTCTTTTTTAAGTCAGTATTCCTCAGTCCCTCCCATAATTTTACAGTCTGTGTATGGGAATGAGGGAAGACAGCAGGTCTTGAAGAAAACAAGTATATATTTATATATGCGTGCATGTATCCCACTGCCTTAATCCTTACAGCCTCTAGGTGGTTGCAAGTTGCAAAACAAGATCTTAAATGGGTACCTGAAATTTGTTGAAAGGACAAATTGTTTCCTGAAATTCCGTGAAAGGACAAATTCCATGACAGTTCACTCTATTAGAAATTGCTGTCAATATATTAAACGCTTGGCACTAGATGAGGAAAAATCTATTTAAAAGGAACTCAGCCATCTAACTCTGTTGATTAATAAGACAATGCTGACTCTGCCAGGCTGCGTGGAAAAGTGTTAGCTGAGGATGAGGTTCTGAAGAAGTGTCATTATTTTAAAAGTGAAAGAGAGTAATCTTGGAAGCCAGCCTGCCTTCATTCAGGTTTGTAGTCTTGCCTATGAAGTCTAACTAGACATCCAGCAGATGGGCTAACTCCTTTCATAAAAAGCCCTCCTGGTTGCCATATGGCAAGACACAGAGATTGCTGATGCTCATGCTGAGTTCTGTGGGCCAGCAATGCAATAAAAAATATGGAAATATCGGCATGTAGACAAAAAAAGTCTAGAAACTTTGCTGCTCAGGAGGAAAGGGGGGAGGGAGAAGGGGGGGCTAATACATTTTCTGGAAGATGGGAAAAAATGGGTTAAAATCATGTGTCCTGAATTTCCATTGGGACGAGTCGTGTGCTTTCAGATGCATTTCCCCAATTCAGTAAAATGGGAATAATCTTTTTAACTGAAATGAAGTTGAGAGGGAGACTCTACTGCGGAGGCATAAAGTTCTTCTTCCTTTTTGGGCCAAGCATACTTTTAAAATTTGGAGAGCTGGGTGCACCCACAAAATGGATGCCAAGATGGACATGGCTAGTTACAAAACACCTATTTACCAGAAGGTGAAATAGTCCCCACAAATAAACAGTTCACCGTCCAAATGATGCTAAAGGATGGTGCTTTGCTTTGCAGAATCTCAACATCCTTTTTAAGTTTTCAATTCAAAGTCACTCTTAACAAGTCAGGTGGAAGGTCCCTGGTGGCACCAAGCAATGTGATCAGGAGAAATATATAAGACAAGTGCAAGGTCTCCCATAACAGACAAAAGCCCACCTGATATGGTTCCAGTTCCCATGTGCAACTGCCTACACAAAGTTGCCTCCCCTCCCCTCCCCAGACAGGAATGTGACCAGGGGAGGCTACTCAGCCCACCTGACCCTGGCGACAAGGCTGTTTAGTATGACTCCATGGGTTTTTAACCACTTACATGCTAAGCTTACTTACACCCATTTTTAAAATTAGCAAAATGTTTGCAAAGCAGAAGGGAACAGAAATTTAAAGAGCAGCATCTTGATAGCAAGATAATCCAAACTGAAAAAGCTAAAAACTAATATCACTAAATGAGGTTTCAAAAGAAGCTGATGATGACCACAAATTAATCCCAGTTTTTCATAATAAAACATTTTAATGTGCAGTTGCACCTAATCCTCTGCTCTCCAATTCTGAAGTGCAATTCAGGTGGTGCCAAACTTCATATAGCAACTTTCAGGAGCAGGACTGCTTTGCTTCCTTCCATCTGCTGCTAGCATAGCCTTCCCCAGTCAGATGGCCTTCAAATGTGCTATACGTCAACTCCCATAATCCCACTAATAATGGCCAGAGGGTTGTGGGAGCTGGACTTCTTTCAACAGAATGGAGGGAGTCTCATCTCTGCCACTAACCAACCAAACACATCTCCACAGATTACATCTGCTGAATTTGCACGACTGTAAACTAGGTTTTGCATTGCCATCCTTTTTCCATCCCCACTCTCAGAGTTATGCAATGAGGATTCATTTAAAAGGTGCATCAACAGATAAGCACAGGTTAGTTTTCTTCCTTGGACAGGAAGCAAAGCTGGAGAAATCATTCTAATTAGCCCTACAGATCTTCCAGGTAAATATTTTCTTAATAAAACACCTGCAATACTGAAAAAAATCACACATGTTCCCTTCCCTGCTCCTATACTTGCTGCAGAGGTAGAAAGGCTGAAACATATAGGAAAAGAGCACCTTTACCTTTCTACAGCCGTGGTCTTCCTCTTTCCCCTGACTTACTCGACCCCGCTTCTTACAGACAGAAGGCAGCGTCTGATTGCAAGGACTGTCATTCCATCTTCCTTCCTGTGTAAGAAGCACAGAAATTTCAACTCACTGAAAGCTATTTTCAGTCGGACCCAGTTTCTAAATATTCTAAACACAAATGTTGTATCTTCCAGCTTCCTGTGCCAACCATATATTTACCAATTTAAAACACTTTGGCTAGGTCTTTATTGTATGCAAATCTCTAATCTGCTACTAGCCTAATCTTCATGATATCTTTTGCCTTTTTGCACCAGCCTATCAACTATCATATAAACTTGGGTTTTTTGTTTTCATTTCACTTCTAGGCCTTCTGCCACGCTTATCCCTTCAGCACATGGCTGGGCATATTTCTGCAATCTTTGTTTCAGAAACCAGTTTTATAAAACAAATAAACCAACTTCCTCTTCCACATACAACCCCCAAAATATCACAAACCAAGATGCTAGCAATCTAAAGGAACATTGTAGGCAACACATGTAGGGCATTGTTAAATATTTTAAAAGAGTTATTTAATACTGCTACACATCTACTGTATTGGCAAAACCTCAAAATGGCTTCAAAAAAATAAAGTTTCAAGGTTTATCAATATATCTGGATGATCCAGATTTAAAAGACAAATTGGAATGGGTTCCCACTGAGCTTTGCCTACTTCAGTTGTCTGCAAAGAAAAGAAATAGGTTTTAAATTATATATTTGTTTTGGGCAAAGCTAGATAAGTCATTTCCAAATTTCTTTATGATCAAATCTGTTTTAAGAAAAAAAGAGCTTAAAGTGCAGGCCCCTTAAGATTCCAAAGTCTCAAGTCATTAATAAAGAGTTTTTCATCTGCAAGTACATATTATTATTTTGAACTTTTAATACATGTGGTATAAATACAAAGAGTCTCCTGTATGCTAAAACTCTATCTGTCTCTCATGATAGAAACCTTTCCAGTTTTACTCATACCGGCCCCCAGATAGTCACACAATCCTCAAGGCTATCTCGGAAGTTGTTGGGCTCAAAAGGGTGCCAGAATGTAAATAGCACCGGTGTGCCATCTGACCATTCAAAATTCATCTGTAGCCGGAGATCATTCAGGCCAATCCAAAGCTCTTCAACATCTGGCAAAACAGGGAAGAAGAGAAGAGAGAGTATACAATTCTCTTCCATGTATATGTTAGTAACGCACTTCCTATCTTTTATTTGCTACATCACACAATGCACAAAAGGTACGTCTGCTTCTGCCTAGTTAATTTACCTGCCATCTCCATTATATGAGAATTTAGCAGAATGCTGGATTATTAGTCAATCTTCCATGAAAACTAGGGATTTAGAATTTAGATATACCACCCAGAAAAGTTAAGTGTGACTTCCTCTGCTGTGGTTTATCTTCACCTTTATTACTGTATCTCAATTTCAACATAGCCTTTGCCCTCTCTACACCATATTCTCTTCAAGATTTTCCACAAACACTCAATATACTGATCCATCTAAAAATTCATTCAGTGCCTTAAAAAATCAACTTAGATTTTTAGAAAAACCTATTTAATCCTTGAGGGAATAGAATCATGATTGGCCCAAGGATCACCAATCAACACTCCACACAACTGAATGAAGGTGGGGGTAATCATTTTGATTGTCATAAGTGCCAGCCAATCAACATTCTAAAGGACCAAGTTCGCTGGGAACAAGAAGGATCCATTTCCTTTTAGCTCAATTCAGTTTGAAAATTGGTATTATCCTATTAGTCAAACTTGGCTGTTCTTAAAATGCTAAATGGGGTCAAACCTGGTTACCATTTGGACATGAAACCATGAGGAAATATCAGATCTAGGCCAGCCTGGAAATTTAAAAAACATAATGGAAGGCAATGGCAAACAATTTCCATATTGTTGCGAAGACAATTATGTATGTTAAGTCACTAAAGTCCAACTTGAAGGAGATGTCACGATTTTAAAGTCAATGGCCACAGAGCAAGCTAACTGGTTAAGTATCTACATCTGATTCAGACTTTACTTTCTGTGAAAAGCTACCATAAAATTTGTCTATCCATTTTGTAATATGAATATTATACACCCCACATTGTGGGGTAATGTATATGGTGGCCACTTTGCCACCAAAGACACACACTATGTGATCATCCATTTCCTAGTTCTCCTGTTTTTTCTCTCTGGCCACAGCCACCATGACAGTCATTTTATAAATGAGCAATATCACCCACTCTACAGCTGCTGCTTGAGTACACTCATTCAAAACTCTGAGTATACCCCAGGTGTAAGGGTGCAGAGGGCACGGCAGAATCAATTATCCCTTACCTTGCTTGATTTGCTTGGTAAGAAACTCCAGTTCAGAGAGGGTATGGATGCTCACTAGATCCCCTTCATTGCGCAAGCAGGTCTTTTTGGCATCTACCCAACTTTTCTTTTCACTTATCAAACGATAGCAGTTAGACTGAAATGGCTGCCAGCTGGGATCACAATCAATCTTCACTTCAGATTCTACTGCAATTACAATATATATATTTAAAGAATCAGAGAGCCATGGGATATACCTATTAAATTATGAGGCTACATCCAAAATCTATACCAGAAAACAGAATTGTGTAAACACAGCATTGAATGTTATTATTTACCATACAAACCATCCTATTAATTCCTTAATCACAGGTATTAATAAATGGATACAAACTAAAAGCCTCTATCCATAGTTTTACATAATTAATTGCAAACAGAATGCAAACATTTATTCCCATCTTCTTCCTTACGTTGGTGCCCTAAGTGCCTGGCTTTCAGGCTCTGAAACTCTTTTGCTTGCACACTTCCTTCCAACCAACTCAATATATCCCTGTCCCCAAACTCTTAAAATAATAATAAAATAAATACTAAAATCATCTAACAAAGAAAAGCCTGGTGAAAGAGATACATCTTACAGATTTCCTAAATGTTGAGAGAGTAGGGGAGTACAATCCATAGCCTGGAAACAACACAAGAGTAATATCAGAAAGTGAGATCTCCTGCTGATTTTTAAAAATGGACAAATTTATCATGGAGAAGAAGGTCTTATCTATATGGCTCCTTGCCCCAGCTTCAGGAGAGCCTACTATTAGGTTATGTCCTTCAATAAAGCCCACCATCTTGGTGCTAGCCTGCTGCTGAGCCAGGCTGAAGCTGTATCCAGCAAGAAAGCAGTACTTTCCACTGGAAAATGAAAGAAGTCCCTCTACATGAATGCTCCATGTCGCATAGATCAGTCTTCTTTGGAGGACTGGCAGTGGCTGGGCTCCAACTGGCCCTTTGCAAGATCAACCCCTGCTGTCTGGCAGGGGGTTCTGTGCTTCTGGGATCATTTCTGCTTTGGCTGCTAGAGAGAACAGAACTGTGCACAGCAAGCTTTTTTTCCCCTGGCTCAGGGGAGTGTCAACCTCATGGAAAAGTTCCACAAGGTCCATACTCCCATTGGTAAGCTTCAGCTGATGTACCTTTCCCATTCATGGTTTACACACGTCCTTACTGAACTCCTAAAAAATAACAAATGAAAGATGGTAGTGACTGGCAGCTGCTGGAGCTGTGCAGTGAATACAGATAGTCCTCAACTTATGACCATTCATTTAACGACTGTTGTAACTTTTCGAAGTTACAACAGCGTTGAAAAAAGTGACTTACGACCAGTCCTCACACTTATGACCATTGCAGCGTCCCTGTGGTCATGTGATCAAAATTCAGGCTCTTGGCAACCAGCATGAAATTTACGATGGTAGCAGTGTCCCTGGGTCATGTGATCACCATTTACAACTTTCCCAGGGGGCTTCCAACAAGCAAAGTCAATGGAGGAAGCTGGATTCGCTTAATGATTGCATGATTCACTTAACGACCGTGATTTGCTTAACGACTGTGGCAAAAAAGGTAATAAAATCGGGTGCAACTCACTTAACTACCACATCGCTTAGTGACGGACGTTCTGGTCCCAACTGTGGTCGTAAGTCGAGGATTACCTGTACACCAATAAGAAGCTGCAACTGCAAAGCATGCAAGCAGCAATGCCTGTCCAGTGCCCTGCTTCAAAAGCAAACTTTTGATTTCAGGAAACTGTAGCAATTCGCCTAGAATCATAACACTGGAAGGAAATTTAAAGGTCATCCAGTCCAATCTGTATTCAGGGCCCAATTTACTATCTTTGACTATCTAGCCTCTGTTTGAAGGCCTTTTTGAAAAACCATGCCTCAGGCCAGGAAGGAATCTGGCAGCAAGCACAACTGAGACGAATCTGTGTGAAAAGAGCTGGGAACCCAGCACTGAGGTTACTTCTTTGCAGGCACACAGACTGGTGAGGGCTGATTTTGTACTGCAAACGTGTTTACAAGCTGCCCTTTGCCTGCCTGTGATGCCACGGTGCTCAGAATTAGCAAATGGTCATTGTGGGTTTGTTGCTTTCACTTTTCCTTTCCTCCTACAACAACAGTAGATGTCTGTCACCCTTGAATGAGGGCAGCAACTTTACTGGCTTTTTCCTGAGGCACCGTAAGAGAAATTGCAGCTGCTACCTGCAAATCCAGTGAGAATCAAGGAGCATTCTACAAACCTGCTCTTTCAGTGAGAATGCAAACCCATCCAAAATAGGCTTCGCCTCAATCCTTCAGACCACTTTCTTACTTATAACATCTCCATTCTGTCTGGACTTATTTTCAATTTGTTCTGTTCTGTAAAGTCGATTATTGAACTTAGGTAGCATTCAAGAGTACAATTGCTTCCACTGAATTGGATAGTAAGGAGCAATTAAACTGGATATCCTCAGCATACTGAAAATGTCCCACTCTAAAACTCTAGATGGTCTCCTCCAATGGTTTCATGTAGAAGTTGAACAGCATGGGCCACAAGATGGAACACCATGGGACATCAAAGTTCAATGACCTAGGTATTTAACAATAGTCCTCCAGCATCACCTTCTGGACACAGCCCAATAGGAAATAATGTACTGTAATAATACTGTAAAACTCAAGGCCCAATCCCACCCAGTGGTCCAGAAGGGTAATGTGATTGATGATATCAAAGGACATCAAGACGTCCTGGAGGATTAGCACAGCCATACTCCCCACCACATCCATATCGACCGTAGGTCATCCACTAAGGCAACCAGAGTAATTGCAGTGCCATATCCTGGATAAAAGCCCACTGAAATGGATTCAGAAAATCAGTATCACTAGGATGCCTCTCAAGCATGAGACTACTCCCTTCTTAATTGCCTTTCCCAGAAATGGACATTTGTGACTCACCTCTTGGAACCAGGTGGCTTTCTTCAGTAGATGTCTTATTACAACCTTTTCTAAGTAGGAGAGGAATACCTCTCTCTAGCAAGGAGGCACCAATCATCTTTCTTAATTATGGAGCCAGCCCCATCCTGACCCATTTAATCAGTTAAGAAGGACAAGGGCTGGGTACCCGAGTTGTGGAGCTCATCCTTTCACACAAAAAGCCTATGGTAATCCAATGCCATTTCCTTGTTTGCCACACAATTCCTCCAGTGCCAAGGCCCTGTGTGAGATTTTCTGCAAAAATCCATAGCAACTTCATTCTTTGCAGTATTCTTTTTGTTGTTGTTTGTTTGTTTACATTTAAATTAAACATATTGAAATTGGTTACTGGCATTCTCCAAATTACACACCTGTGACGTATGTATTAGAAGTGGCATTCGGTTTCTTCTTACAGATATATGGCAAAGCAACACTGCAGTCCCGGTTCTGCCATCCTCCTGAGGACTCTGTCCGTATCACCCCACAATTTTCTTCATTGGGGTTATCAGGTTGATCTGCAAGAGAAGGAGTTACCCTACCCCTGCAACAGCCATTCTTCAAACAGAAAAGCATGGCCCAAGAATGTCTTTTTAATTTTAAGGATGCGATTTTGGATCAGCTCTGATTTTCAAGGATTGACAAGACATTCTTTTTGGATATTGATATGAGAGAGGGAAAAATATATACTGCTGTTGAAGATGAGGCTGCATATGGGGAATTTCTGTCCAGTTATGACAGCTGCAAAATAACTGGGCAAACCAATCTCAGAAAAGTAAAGACCTCCATATTCTCAAAAACATCATCATCATTATAGAATGTAATACTAAGTTTTAAGGCCAGCTATCCTTCTTTCAAATAGTTTCTACTCCCTGCCCCCAAATAAGGCAAAGGATGGATTTTTTAAAATGGATTATTATCATGTTACTTTAAATTGTAAATTAAAGCCAAGCAGCTCATGTGTAGATAAAAAGGACAGGCTGTGTTTGAACCAATGTTTGTTAGGGCTATCTTATTTGGGCTGTAAAAATCCAAATATGTTCTCTTTGCTACCATCTAGGGGTTACCCAAATTACTGCATCCCAGATATGGTAGCCCTACTTTGACTTTATGGCATATACCTCTATCATGCAAATTTTAAAGAGAGGTGGAAAATGGGCTTGTACTATACTAGAGAATGTTTTATACTGTGTCTGGCTCTTCAACACACACACACACACACACACACACACACACACACACAAGAAATAGGAATACATATATATCTATACAAAAGGAATCTATACAGTTAGTAAACAAGGTCTGCTTACACGCTGTACTTACAGAATAGTTGATAGTTATTTTGTGACCTCATTTGTTTTTCCACCTCTCTGTCCAACTTACCATTTTCCCAGTTGAGGAACTTCAAGGGGGAATTGTCAGACCACTGCCAACCCCCATTGAGGTCCAAATCATTAAGCCCAATCCAGAGCGTGGAACCGTATCCTGTCAACAGTCCTGGTGTAGTCAGAGAAAGACAGAAAGTCAAAGGAGCAGCTGCTCCACCATAAGGCATACACAGCCATAATGACACCTAACAGATTCTTCCCTCCATCATTCTTATTCAACCATGCTGATAGACAATCTCCCATTATACACTAAGCACAAACTAATCTTCCCCGAATCCCTTTTCTTCTGAGCCATCCATTTGCACCAGAAAGCCTTCTTTTATAACATTCATGTTGTAAATGCAAATATTTTATATATAGGTATGTACTGAGACTTTCTCTGTATCAATATTCATTCTGTATTGAAGAAAACCCAACAAACAATCATTATTGGAAGGGTTATTGTTGGTCTATATAGGTGAAAGAATAGTAAACAAGTCAATCTACGGAGCAAAACATTTTCCACACTTTTACCAGCAGAACCTGTTTCAAGCCTAGATCCCCACTGCTTACCATTGATGTAGGTCTGCTCATGAATTGCAGTGATACTAAGCAAGCTGGCCCCCTGTTGCTCGCAGCTTTTCCCAGCCTCCTGCCACGACAGGGTGGACTGAAAGTTGAACTGATAGCAGCTATTGGTGAGCTGGTCCCTATCCCAGAATGTATCACAGTCATTGCCTACGAAGACAAGGCAAAAAGGAAGTTACTCCAAGTTAACACAATGAGTCATCTTAGTCAGCAGATGGATAGGAACCAGCTACTCGTTTAATTTTGGAAATACATTTTACAGCTTTTTAAGTTGTGTGACCAGGGTTGCCTAGGGAATAATCCTGTGGAAAAAGAAAAGGAGAGAATGCAAGGTGGAATGGGGACATGGGAAGATAAAGAATAGCTTACAGTGAGTGGTGAAGATTTCTATTGCCTTACAAATACTTCTGTTCAGTTAGAACATCCTTGAAAGAAAAATGCACTTATGTTATTTATGCTTTTGCACATAAACTTATACAATGATAGATAGATAGATGGATGGATAGATAGATAAAGATTATAAGGTACAATGCATAAACGTATGTGTAAATGTCATACAGATTGTAGCACCTGCATAGAAAGATACATTTCTTGAATGTTGAATTTGACATTAAGCTTTTGCTCTTATTGTAAGACATACAGGTAGACCTCACTTAACAACCTTAATTGGGACCAGAATTTCTGTCACTAAGCAAAGCAACCGTTAGGCAAAACATCACGTGACTGCACCGCTTAGTGATGGCAGTTCCGGTAGTCCCAATTGCAGTTGTTAAGCGAGGACCTCACACTTCTCCTGCTCTGCGCAAACTGACAGCTCCTTCCCTCTACCTCCTCCCCAGCCGGGCCCAGTGAGCTCCCTTCAGCAGACAGGCTCTGCCACCCTGCCATGCTTGCCTCCGCTTCAACTCTCCCTCTGTGTGTTCCATGACAAACGTACTCAGTCTGGCTGCACTGCTAGATCTGTACCAAATGTTTATCGGTGTCCTAGTTATTAAGGGGAAGGATCAGACATATAATGCAGGAAAAGAAAGAAAGTGCTTGGGAAAATTCATGCATATAATTTGGGCCTAGCTACAGAGTAGCAACTAAAGGCAGGAAGTATAGGAAAGTAATATAGGTGAGTTAATATTAACTGGCCCAGCTGACAGGAGGATGGGAGGAAAGAGCACCAAGAAGGCTCAGAAAAAAAATCTATGCAGAGTGTAATAGCAGAATATTTCACAAAATCATAGCCCTGAAGCCTAAGGAGCTTAGCTGTCAAAAGGAGAAATGATAAAAACTCTTGTAGAGTCTGGCAAAAAAAGAACCCATTTAACTCAACTGGACACAGTCACCACTTCATTCTCATAAGGGTTAGCCTAGGGAATCATATGCCCATAATTCCATACATCAGGAAGCAGCTTACTCTTAATGGGGCAGAATCCCCATCTCTCGTCTTTGCCATAGTCCTGTGTGGTGGCACACCAGAGGTGACCATCTCCACGTCCCATACTTGTACAATCGTGAAACCACTGATTATCGTACTTGAAGGGGATGGTGCAGGGCTTTCCATGAGAGTTGCCTTGAATTGTGTAAATTTCTGGAAAAGAGAGAAAGCTGTGACTCATATTTGTCCTCTTCTGCTAGAAAAAGGAAATACTTTTAATTTTGAACAAAAGGCTTGGCAACCAACACTCTGTGATCCAGTTTAAGATTCCATAAGCCATTCCATAATTCCTTTGGCTCAATATGCCATCAGCATATGCTGCCTAATTTCAAATTAATCCAACACATATTCAATTGCCGGAAGACTGTTCCAATCTGTAACATGACTACATTTTTTTCTCCCCCTGCAATCGTCCCCCACACACTTTCCAGTAACAATATTAATCTATAAATTCTCTACTAAGTTATACAGGATTTAATTGTTAAGGACAGGACACTGACTGAAAGAAAATTTGCTGAAAAAGATCAAGTTGGCAGATGGCTAAAACGTAAAAGTAGACCATTTCCACCTAAGCTCATAAATATTCAGCAGACAACTCAGCCCCTGACAGTATTTGAAAATGTGCTACTTAACTCCAAGAACAAAAGCTTTATTCCTGTCGAGAATGGAGATAGCTAAGCACTGGAAAAGTTACTCCTATGATTGTGATTTATGTTTTGGAAGTATCTGAATAGTTCATAGTTTTCAGAAGGCTTGCCATGTCCATCTTTTCTGGCAAAAAAATGAATGGAACCTTACAAATTATCCAATTTAATTATTGTTTTATGAGATTAAAAAATTGGCTAGACTAAGTTGCCACAAAACTCTTGATTTTTTTAAAGTTAATAGATCACAGTAGATTAATGCAAAGTACAATTAAATGAGGCTGATTCTTTGAAACATGATTCTCGTCTATCTTCAAAGACAATGGAGGGGCAATGAAGATTTTCTATCCATTAAGTCATATATTCTTTTGGAAAAAGTACACATACTTGTCTTATGAATTGTAGGTTACAATTCCATAGATAGTAAATTGCTCTTATTCAAAATTGTTTTGCTTATTCATTTTTCATATTGCAAAATCAGTCTTAAAATTCTGCATCAAGATTGCACAAATCCTTGACTGAGAGGAACTAAATCCAAACAAAATAAATCTGCATTTATAAATTTGTTTTGGAAAACGGTAAGACTAACGGAATTGCAGTGTTCTCCCAGCATTTTTGGAAATCCTTCTAGGTTCACCTTTTGGCTTCAGAGACTTCATGAGGCATTGTTTACCTTCTACTTATCTTAGTGGAGAAACCTTATTTTATTTTTCTAATAAAAGCTACATATCTCAGCATTGTCAATTAGCTATTTCTGCACAACTACAGAACTACAAAATATACACAAAGATCTGCTGACAGTTTTGGATCCTGACTAAACTAGTCCTATCATTCAGATAGATTAGTAGCATTCAGATCAATTTGAAATCAATCAAACTATTCATTGAATAGTCTATTCTGAACATTCTATTTAGAACATTCTATTTAGACTGAGTTTAGTAAAACTTAAGGCAATAACTGAGCCTGGATTCAAATCAGAGCAAAAACCACAACTTCACCATACAGCTGTTTCTCATACAAACTGAGGCTGATGTTTGAATGGTAAGTGATATTTAGAATGAATGGTGGTTGATGGCTTTGGAATTCATCCATCCTTTGGCAAAATGGAATTCTACGTTATAGTGAAAACCTTGAAATAGCAGATGGAAGCTTGGTATGTACTTTGGAAGACAGTAAAATTATTCTGATACTATTGTACAATTTGTTTATTCAGGTTGATTTTGGGACAATGGATAAAACCTGTAAAATGAATGGTAGGAATTTTAGAATATCTATACTATCATAACTAGAATTTAACAAGATAGCCCATATTTTCTTAAAGTATTATTCTAGCAGATTAAAATATGATTGATAGCATCCTTGAGCAAAAATTCTTAATTTTGTTCAAATTACTGTTGTAGAGAACAACTGAAATTTATGATGGATTCTCCTTCCACTTCAGTTTGAAAAAATGAATGAAAGGATGCAGGAGATTATTGGTTTTGTATTTTGTTTGTCTCTCAACGAAAGCTATGACCAGAGAAATGGCAACATTTCCATATTTGCTTTCTCAGGTTTATAATGAATTAGCAACAAAATATTGCTCATAATTAGATAACTAATAGGCCCAAGGTGGACCATACGAGACTTTCCTCATACAATATATGTAAGAATTTACTGTACAAACTAATTAATAACATACTGTTATGATAACCAATATAGACTACCTTTGCTAAAGATTTTTTTGTTTAAAGTATGGACATTATCATCTAAGTCAGATAGCGAGGACTGGCTGCTTATAAACCCTACAGATATTGCTAAACTGCAGTTCCCAATAGCTCTAGCCAGCAGGGCTAAGGGTAAGGGATGTTGGGAACATTCAGAAGTCCAAAAATTACCCATCCCTGCTGTTAGCTTTAATTGCTATAGCAATGTTCTGACAATGCTTGGACAATCAACGTTTACTGCTGTCTATCATCATCCAGCTCTACTTTCAAAGATGCAGAAGCAGCTAGCTGGTCGGTTACTGGAGTAAAAATGCTAAATTACATAACTTGAACTCATAAGCCTGTTCTGCTATCTGCATGTACTCCTGAGAGTGATATCCGTTAATATTATTTATTGCTAATAATTTTAATAAAAACATCCAAAAAAAGATACTAAATTTGGATGGTGCAGAATAAAATGTTGAAGTATGACACCAGCAATGATAAGAAACAACGACGTTAATTTTCAGTCTTCTAATGTGAGTTTTACCAGAGTATGGCCTAGAGCACAAATCTTCATCATGGCCATAGATCTTCCATTGGCCTCCACGAGCCTGGTCACCTCTCTCAGCTGGTGTCAGTGACCAGTTCCCCAACCTGGAGCTCAAATACTGGGAAAGCTGGTCCCCTAGACTCCGACAGTTCCACCGCATGTTGACAGATTCACGGTCACATTCATAAGTGGCCAATGCATGAGTGGTAGCACTGCTGTTTGCAGACTTCCAGGAGACTCCCAAGCACTGCATGGTTCCAATGTTGAAAAGCCGATTTCGGGAAACCCATTTCCACTTCTGAGCAGGAAGACTTGTGTTACAGATCTTGGAAATTTTCACCAAAGAGTCCTTTGTCTCCAAGCAGCTCTGCAGGCCACTGCTATAGATGAGAAATGTCCCAGAATCTAAGAAAATACAAATTAAAAAGAAGGATACAACAACAACAACAACAACAACAAATGCTACTATAGCTACTGAAGGTCCAAATACAGATACCTGACACACATCCAAAAGTACCTCACAGATGAAGCCATCTAAATTTGGCCTTGGCATTGAGTCAGAAGCAGACAATAAATATGGCAAGAAACTGTTAGTAAATTAATATAGAATGACAAAAGGCCCAGAGTTAAACAAAAAAATTTACAAGATTCCAAAGAGAGAGGTGGCCTCACCATTTCAGATCTAAAACTGTATCAAAGCAAGCTGCCTATCATGGATAACAGAATGAATAAAATACTTAAGTAGTAGAATGGCAATTTTGGAGGGAGCTGGTTTAGTCAATGGATTTCATAGATACTTATGGTACAGAGACACAAAGGAGGATAAAAACTTAAAAGGACATATTATCAGACAAAGTTTGATAAAAGTATGGAATGCTATAAAGGGAATACAGTAATAAGCCCAACAATTTCACCCCAGCTTCTCCTTCAAATGCTTTTCACAGTGGAGATAATTACAGCAAGAAAAATGTAATTGCATATGCATGTACAGCTTACTCAGACTCTACAAGCAAATTAAAAACACAGCTAGAACTATTAGTGAAGGCTGGGATATACCATGGTTGATGTATTTACAAACAGCTGGAAGGATAAAATCAGATCTCAAAAAGGAAGGAGGGATATTGAGAAAAAAAAATTGAAACTCTCATATAAAATCAGCAACACCAATTAAGGTGTGTATATATAAACTCTTACATAGATATGATACAAAAACAGAACAAATCCCAACAATATCTGACTGGGAACTTAAACTTGGAGAACATGCAGCAATGGCAAAACTAACAGTTTACTTACACAATAGAAGTCTAACTAAATTTAAGCAAGAATGTTTCACATACATGCAATACATCAGGCAGCATGAGTAAATATAACCACTTACAGTATGGTTTTAAGGGGGCTTGAATGCTTACAAATATCACAGATCAGCAAATGTACAAAAAGAGGGAGTCAGAAATCAGTTTTTCTATTATTATTATATTCCTTTTTTCTTTTTTTCCTACTTTTTAGGTATTTTAATTTTTGTTAAAGTATATAAATATCCAATAGAAGAGAATATATATAGCTCAGAGTTGAACCGTGGAGTCCTTGGTGCTCTCTGAGCTTGGTTATTTGCTTGCAGACGTTTCATTACCAACTAGGTAACATTATCAGTGCTAGTGAGTATGGGGTGTGCTCCCTGTTTATATATAGTAGCTTGCCCTGCCAGTGTTGTTGTTGGTGTTCTCCTTGGTAGTTCTTTGATTGGGGTATTGTTTTCGGCTTGTTTGTCTTGTGTTAATCCCTGCTTATCTGGGTGTTGGCTGCTGGAGAAGATGTGTTCTGGTCTTTTTGTTTCCTTTTTAGCTTTTTACTGTCTCTTTTGAATGGTGTATAAATATGGTTTATCTATCTCTATGTAGATAAACTTATAGTTAGATAAATATAATCAAATATATAAATTTTGATGTGAATTGCAGCAGTTCTTTTTTATGTTATAATTAACTTTGGATGAAAAGTCAAATAATCTTATATCTGTAATATTGATATCCTAACTGCAATTAATACTGATATAATTTTTACTTTTCTCTTTTTATCTTCAATACTTTAAACTTTCTAAATAATAAAAAGTTCATAATTTTTAATCATATTACATCAATATTACTGCATTGAAATTTGCATTGAAATAATACAATGTATCAAGATTTATAACATTAAAATAGAAGGGGAAAAAAAGAGGCAGACAATAAATATGGAATAGGGCCTTGATGTGGGAAATCCTGGATTCAACAGCCCCACATCTGTAATCAAACATTTCTGTAAAGAATGACCAAGTCAGTCTGCTGAAAGTAGGGACAATTAACCAAAACGATATACAGTACTCTGATTGTGAATAATTATATACTTGCAGAATGCTTTAGTTGCTCTTTTGGTTCAAATTCCCAGTGATGACTAACGCTATGATTAACTTTGTTATCCCAAACTGTTTGTTTTTTTTTTAAGAAAATTCTTAGCAGGACCTTTGGCTGCTAACATGCTTTCAGCTCAGAAAATATGACTTCCGAGACACCACCATTTTTTAAAAGTTAAGCACTTAAAATCTCTTTTCTAAGCAGCAAAAAGAGAAACATCAACTCCCCCAAAACAAAGGCAGACAGCACATTCTGGGAAGAGTTAGTTTTGCCCAGCTTGCTCTATACTCTCAGCTTTGTGGTTTTAGAAACTTTCAGGTCATAGTAAGCTAAGTCAGCAAAAAGTGCATATTAGCCAAAAAAACAAACAAAAAAGGATCAACTTACTCTAAAAACAAAGGGCTAAAGTTGGAAAATTACAACTTGCAGAACTTAGAAAATTACAGCCCCCAAAAAGTTTCACAACTTTTTGCTGAAGAGAAAAAAAGAAGTACAGTATAGTGATCAGTTACCTGGTTAGTAAAGGCACTAAATCTTGGGTCTATTTGGAACATGCTTCTACTGCTTGTTTGAACTACTGTAGTAAAACTCATGTTTTGAAAGGAAACATGGAAATGAAAACTTTAACAAACAGATGAAGGGCAACAAGAGCAAGCATGGACACACCCAAAAGAATAAGTCTGTATTGCTCCTCATGTAATTAGCCCTCTCTTTAGGACTGTTGCATTATAGATCTTCCTTGCACCTTGCTGCAAAATCTGACTATATATGGCCACTGGCCTCTATACTCAACAGATATCAGAATGCCCCCCACCTTTTACTCAAGTAGAGTCATTGGCTGGTTTCTTGTCTGAATTTCAGATGTCAGCTCAGGAAAATTCTATAACTCCCAAAATATAATATTGTTCCACTCCCTTCAAGTCCAAGTTACAGGAATGGGAGGAACTAGACATGGACATTATTATTATAATTATCATCTATTTAATTTGAATGCAGAATAGTTTCTACAATTCTTATCTGGGCCACCATTTACACCCAAGAATCAAAATTAAATAAACAAGATTAAACAAAAAAGGTCATAGGCCCTGAACAAAGTCAGTTAGGTATAGCAGCCTGTGCCAACCTGATGCCTTTCAGAGATGGTAGGAATAGTTATTTGTTGAGGATGAAAGGAGTGGAAGAGTCATGCAACTGGAGGGCGCTAGGCTGGGGAAGGCTGTACTTCAGAGAAGTTGTTTGCACTTCCTTCCGTTCCCCTTCCCTTCCCTTCCCCTCCCCTCCCCTTTCTCCCGTTCTCTCTCCCTTTGTATTTCTGATTTTTCTGCTCCCTCTTACTTTTAAATATAGTTATTCAGACAAGACTGGCAAACCTCTGGTAATATGTCTTATCACCTTATCACCTTGTTATTTTGCCACCTTATCATTTTACACTAGCACCTGGAAATTTGAAAGCACTTCTCTACCGAGAGCAGTGGCTTGGGCATCCATTATTGGGGGGAGGGAGTTAAAACAGTCAAGATGGCAGGCATGGCCACAAAAATCACCCCCCCACACACGCCTTTTCATATATGTGTGATATACATATATAGGGCAAGGTTTCAATTGTGCGGTTACCACAACCATCTTAACATTTTTGATGCCCCTGAGAAGTAGCATCTCAGAATTGGATGGCTCCTAAAGGCAGCATAATTTCTATGAAGTTAAATTCTCATGATCATTAGTTTTAACACCAACCTAGAGAGACCAGCCCCTTCATGGATCACTGCCTTGTCGTGGCGAAGGGGCTTGTGTAACTCAGTGAAGCCATGAGCTATACCGTGCAGGACCACCCAAGACGGACAGGTCATGACAGAGAGTTCTGATAAAATGTGGTCCACTGGAGAAGGAAATGGCAACCCACTCCAATATTCTTGCCAAGAAAACCCCATGGACAATGTTAAAAGGCTAAAAGATATGACGCCGGAAGATGAGCCCCTCAGGTCGGAAGGTGTCCAATATGCTACTGGGGAAGAGCGGAGGGCAATTCCAAGTAGCTCCAGAAAGAGTGAAGCGGCTGGGCCAAAGCTGAAAGGACATTCAGCTGTGGATGTATCTGGAAGCGAAAAGAAGGTCCGATGCTGTAAAGAACAATATTGTATAGGTACCTGGAATGTAAGATCTATGAACCAAGGCAAGCTGGATGTGGTCAAACATGAGATGACAAGATTGAACATCGACATCTTGGGGATCAGCGAATTGAAATGGACGGGAATGGGGGAATTTAATTCAGGTGACCATTATATCTACTACTGTGGGCAAGAAACCCTTAGAAGAAATGGAGTTGCACTCATAGTCAATAAGAGAGTGGGAAAGGCAGTAATGGGTTACAACCTCAAAAACGACAGAATGATCTCAGTGCGTATCCAGGGCAAACCATTCAACATCACAGTAATCCAAGTCTATGCCCCAACCACTGATGCCGAAGAAGCTGAAGTTGATCAGTTCTATGAAGACCTACAACACCTTCTAGAACTAGCACCAAAAAAAGATGTCCTTTTCATCATAGGGGATTGGAATGCTAAAGTAGGAAGTCAAGGAGTAATCGGAATAACAGGCAAGTTTGGCCTTGGAGTACAAAATGAAGCAGGGCAAAGGCTAATAGAGTTCTGTCAAGAGAACAAGCTAGTCATAGCAAACACTCTTTTCCAACAACACAAGAGACGACTCTACACATGGACATCACCAGACGGTCAATAACAAAACCAGATTGATTATATACTTTGCAGTCAAAGATGGAGAAGCTCTATACAGACAGCAAAAACAAGACCAGGAGCTGACTGTGGCTCAGATCATGAGCTTCTTACTGCAAAATTTAGGCTTAAATTGAAGAACGTAGGGAAAACCACTAGACCACTCAGGTATGACTTAGATCATGTTCCTTATGAGTACACAGTGAAGGTAATGAATAGATTTAGAGGATTAGATTTGGTAGACAGAGTGCCTGAAGAACTATGGACGGAGGTCCATAACATTGTACAGGAGGCAGCAACTAAAACCATCCCAAAGAAAAAGAAATGCAAGAAAGCAAAATGGCTGTCTGATGAGGCTTTACAAATAGCTGTGGAAAGAAGGAATGTGAAAAGCAAGGGTGAAAGGGAAAGTTATAAGCAACTGAATGCAGATTTCCAGAGAACAGCAAGAAGAGATAAAAAGGCCTTCTTATATGAACAACACAAAGAAATCGAGGAAAACAATAGAATGGGGAAGACTAGAGATCTCTTCAAGAAAATTGGAGATATCAAAGGAACGTTTAGTGCAAAGATGGGCATGATAAAGGACAAAAAAGGCAGGGACCTAACAGAAGCAGAAGAGATTAAAAAGAGGTGGCAAGAATACACAGAAGAACTATACAAGAAAGATCTTAATGTCCCTGATGTCCATGCTGGTGTGGCCACTGACCTTGAGCCGGACATCCTAGAGAGTGAAGTCAAGTGGGCCTTAGGAAGCATTGCTAACAACAAAGCTAGTGGAGATGACAGTATTCCAGCTGAGTTATTTAAAATACTAAAAGACGATGCTGTTAAAGTGCTGCACTCAATATGCCAGCAAGTTTGGAAAACGCAACAGTGGCCACAGGATTGGAAAAGGTCAGTTTATGTTCCAATTCCAAAGAAGGGCAATGCCAAAGAATGCTCAAACTATCGCACAATTGCATTCATTTCACATGCTAGCGAGGTTATGCTCAAAATCCTACAAGCTAGGCCTCAGCAGTACGTGAACCGAGAACTACCGGATGTACAAGCTGGGTTTCGAAGAGGCAGAGGAACTAGAGATCAAATTGCCAACATTCGCTGGATCATGGAGAAAGCACGAGAGTTCCAGAAAAACATCTACTTCTGCTTCATTGACTATGCAAAAGCCTTTGATTGTGTGGATCACAACAAACTGTGGCGAATTCTTAAAGAGATGGGGGTACCAGACCACCTTACCTGTCTCCTGAGAAATCTGTATGCGGGCCAAGAAGCAACAGTTAGAACCGGTCATGGAACAACCGATTGGTTCAAAATAGGGAAAGGAGTACGACAAGGCTGTATACTGTCACCCTGCTTATTTAACCTATATGCAGAGTACATCATGAGAAATGCCAGGCTGGATGAATCACAAGCCGGAATTAAGATTGCAGGGAGAATTATCAATAACCTCAGATATGCAGATGATACCACCCTAATGGCAGAAAGTGAAAAGAACTAAAGAGACTCTTGATGAGGGTGAAAGAGGAGAGTGTGAAAGCTGGCTTGAAACTCAACATTAAAAAAACTAAGATCATGGCATCTGGACCCATCAATTCCTGGCAAATAGAAGGGGTAGAAATGGAAGCAGTAACAGACTTGATTTATTTGGGCTCCAAGATCACCGCAGATGGAGACTGCAGCCATGAAATTAAGAGACGCTTGCTCCTTGGGAGGAAAGCTATGGCAAACCTAGATAGCATATTAAAAAGCAGAGATGTCACCTTGCCGACAAAGATCCGCATAGTCAAAGCTATGGTTTTTCCAGTAGTAATGTATGGCTGTGAGAGCTGGACCATAAAGAAGGCTGAGCACCGAAGAATTGATGCCTTTGAACTGTGGTGCTGGAGAAGACTCTTAAGAATCCCCTGGACTGCTAGGAGGTTAAACCAGTCAATCTTAAAGGAAATCAACCCTGATTGCTCATTGGAAGGATTGATAATGAAGCTCAAGCTCAGATACTTTGGGCACCTAATGTGAAGAGAGGACTCTTTGGAAAAGACCCTGATGCTGGGAAAGATTGAAGGCAAAAGGAGAAGAGGACGGCAGAGGATGAGATGGTTAGATAGCATCACTGAAGCAATGAGCATGAAACTGAGCAAACTCAGGGAGGCAGTGAAGGACAGGAAGGCCTGGCGCAATATAGTTCATGGGGTCACGAAGAGTCGGACACGACTTAACGACTGAACAACAAAAGAGAGACCAGTGTAAAAGTGTGATAGGCCATCCCAAAGTAGTGGCAGGGGAGGGGTGTTATTTGTTAAGGAAACTTCCTGGCTTGGGTATATTAATCTGAACATTGAAAAGACTCACTTTCACAGCAAATTCCCTTGCTACAAATACTGATACTGCTTTAAAAAATGATCAAGGAAGTAAATACCATTCTCTTTTCTAGACAGCTGGATGGTAATTCCCTGATGAAAGTTTACAGGACAGCTGCTCTGCCTCAAGGCAATTAAGTATGATATTCTGCAGAACTGCATCATAATCTTATCCTGATTAATATTCTAATGAAAATACTGAGTGAGGTGCTGCTGTTCTCAAGGGAGATCAAAATTCTGAAGGATGTCAGGCAAACAGACTTAATTTTCCATTGGATGCCCTGTGGGAGCAGAAAAGCCAGGCGCTAGCCGGCTCAGCGTGCACAGAAAGCATGATGGGCTTAAATGCAGGAGTTGCAGATATGCACCAACCTATTTTACTTAATTAAAATATATCATATGAGGAATACCAGGGTGAAGAAACTATAGCTACCACTAACATATTTTTTTCCACAGTGCCCTTGGCTCCCGAAAAAAAGCCCAGAGACATCATGGGGAAATTATGATATTGGCAGCTGCAATCACTTTGCTCAGATGAAATGCTGTTTCATCTTTGTTGCTATTCAATGCAGCACTGCCACCCACCTTGCCAATATCGGCATCAGGAATGCCCAGCTGAGTTGCCTGGGTGACCTCAAACCTGGCACTACTTGTAATCCACTTTGCGGGATGATGTTTGGGAGCCCTGAATCCAAGCATCTGACACCCCCAATCCAAATATAACTTTTCATCATCTCCCCAGAATCACGTATAAGAATCCAAGTGGAAATATGCTGCTGGATGTGGACCAAATACAACTGGCCTCAAATTGGATGCAATTAGCTACAATGTTTTCTTTCTATAGAGGAAAAAAGATAATATACTGAATGAATTTAATTATATGTTTGATAGGCCAAGAACACTGAATACTAAAATTTTTGACTAGAACAAACTCAGCAAAATGATTCACTTTTCTCTATTTTCCCCACTGTTTGGATTTCCTTTATTTTAGATATGACAAAATAACATGATTAAACTACATTTCTCTTTTTCCTTGTTTAGATTTTGCTTTATATATATAATGAGAACAGCAGATCA
Source organism: Liasis olivaceus (assembly GCA_030867105.1). Taxonomy (NCBI): domain Eukaryota; kingdom Metazoa; phylum Chordata; class Lepidosauria; order Squamata; family Pythonidae; genus Liasis; species Liasis olivaceus. The sequence continues at coordinate 69,102,609 of CM061351.1, forward strand.
GATAAAGTTCATGAAGATAAGCATAAAGACAGAACAGAAAAAAACATCTCAGATATATAATAATATAATATTGTATAAGTTATAGAAACAGAATGAATTTAGAGTTTTTGAAAAGATGAGTTGAAAGAAAAGGAAGAAGTAAAGAAAGTGACAAGAGTGCATGGATAGTTGACAACAGATTAGAAGCTTTGGGAGTGAAGAACAGGTTGTAAACGAAGGAAGTAATGGAACGTCTCAAATTAAATGAAGAGAATCTGGAAAACCTGATAATGAAAGTAAAGGAAAATGAGGAAACTGGGAAAATGAAGGAGAAGGAGCAATGGACAGAATTATAGGCCACAGGTAGAAATTAGCCAGTTGAATAGATTGGATTCAAGAGGTTCCTTTTCTCTCATAGGAGGCATCCATTCAGCATTCCTTCGCCTTCTTTGGGAAAAAGGAACATAGGAATCCCATTCAATATTATGGAAATTTAAGACAAAATCAAGAAGTGTCCTGAAGGTAGTAGAAAAGGGACAGCAGAATGTTGAGTACTAAGGCTTTGTATGCATAATTACCATCAAAATGGTACAGCCAGTATTCTCCCTGCCTTTAAAATAAAGTCTATCTTGCCTCTTTGTCAAAACAAACCAAGTGATATCACTTGGAAATGGATGACTAGAAGAGTTATTAAATATGACATTTAATCAAGTAATTGGATTAATATTATAAGAGACAAGTAAAGTTGTGGCTATAGTTTAGGTCCTGATTCAGCAATTTAGAAAACCTATTAAATTATATTGAAGTTGAATGTTATCAAACAAGTGGATAAAAAATATGTACTACTACAGAAGAATAATACTGATAGGTACTTAGCATCATGAGCCAACTGAAGCTGTTAAATTATTCACAAAGGAAATAGGAATGAATACATTATCTCCCCATTGTCATCCCATAATATGGAGGCAAATGCCAGCAACAGCAATTTTCCATGTCCAGGGAGGGACAGAGGGCAGGCAGGCAGGCTATGCCAAAGCTGTATTATGGCTTCATAGGACAACTTTGTTCACCCAATACCACAAGATCTGGGACCCTGTAGTAAATTGAACAATAGGCTATCTAAACTTTTTTAGCCTAGTTAGCATATTGTATGAACCCAACCATTGTGTAAAAAGATCTGAAGCGCGTTCCTGAAAAGAAGGCTCACAGCAACTCCCAAGTCCTCTTGTAAAACCTGCTTTATGTTAACTGTCAGTCTGTAACATACCTCTGAGGTCCCAGATTTTGACTAGGATCCAAAGATCCATGCACAAACTTACACATTTTCAAAACACAGTATTATGATCTGTACTATCTTTACTATTTATTCATGTAAACGTATGGTAATGTAGAAAGAGAATGTATCAAAGCCCCAACATAACTCTATTTTTATTACTCTTTAAGGTCACCTAGAGAGACATTTGGGGATCATGGACTGAGTAGCTTGGTAGTGAGGATCAGGCTAGTGGAAGCCCCTAGAAACTAGTAGATCAGAAGAAAGAATAGCCTGATAATCCCATCCTCTTCCCTTGAAATTATACTGAAGAATCAATTCTAGAGCATGAAACTGCCTCACTCTTTGCTCTAAAGCAGTATTTCTCAACCTCAGCAACTTTAAGATGTGTGGACATGCTGGCTGGGGAATTCTGGGAGTTGAACTCCACACATCTTGAAGTTGCTGAAATTGAGAAACACTGCTCTAAAGTAAAGAAACTGTAGGGAACGTAAACAACCTGTTGCTTTTTTTGCTTCTGTACCTCAAGCTTTTGCTGACCTAGTGACTGTGTAAGAGTCAATCTGGATGCTATTAAGAAACTAGAAAGGCTTCTTTTGCAAATAGGGAACTCGTGAAAGTTACAAGACACTGAGCATGTAAAGGTAAGGCTGATGGTAATAGGTTATAGGAGGAAAGGGGGGGGGGGAGGAATGTGGTTAAGCTAAAAGCCAAAGGTCTCACTTGCTCATATCAAAGGTCCTGAAAAGGGGAACCGTCTGCAGTTTTCCCTTTCCTCCTCCCAGTTCATAGAGCGAACCATGCTAGCTCCGAAAATAAGGAAGTGCCTCCCACAGCTAGACCTTAGCCTGAAAAAGGGAAGAATGACCCAGGACAGGGGTCTACAGGGACTTATAAGGAATAAGAGTTAGGGGTTTTATGGGAGGGAACTCATTTGAATTAATACAAGCAAACAGGAGAGGGGAATAATATATTCTGGAATTAATATAAACAAACAAGGGCGGAGAATAATGTATTCTGTTTAAGTTTCTTTGATTGGCTATGAAAACTTATCGTAATTGTAATGGTATTAAGTTTTAAGGTGGTAAAATGGTAAACTGTTTTAAGGTGTGGCTGTTCTCTGTCTCCTTGCTGCCAGCCGAACAGAGAGTGGTCCACCCTGCTTTTCTCGCCAACAATAAAAGCTGAACCTTCTTTGGAAAAGAGTTTAGACTCGGTCTAGAGTCTCATTTGAACTGATAGATTCTGGGCTAGAAAACCTTACAAAACAATAGCTTGATCTGGACTGAGGTCTTCACACATGCAGGGCAACTTTCCCCTGTTCTCCGTGCCCCTTGTTTCAGAAAATTTGTATTTCTCTCCCTTATGCATAGAGGGTGTGATCTTCCCTGGGCAATGACCACTTTAGCACTGGAAAACAGTTTCTTGAGGTTTAACACATCACCAAATTTAAGAAAAATATTGTGGCTCAGTAAAATTCTGTTCTAATCTACTGAATTCTCTGAAACATCCTCTCCAATCTACTGAATTCTCTAAGAAACATCCTCTCCAATCCATCATCTTTCCAATCACCCCTATCCTTGAATTCAGTTCCCATAGCAGGATGAGAAAGGGCTGGGGGACAGAGTACCACTAAAGACATTTGTTTAGATCATCCACAACAGTATTCTGCTTCTCAATCTTACACACCAGTAAAGAGATGGATATTCTAAGTCATTTTCTAGACAAGTTGATGGCTTATCACTCCAGGAAGGTAGCCAGACCTAATGTCTTCCTCTAGGAGCAGCTCTAAAAGAGAGTTAAAATGGGTGGGAGCTTCTAGAAGATTCCTCTGCTGGTTTTCCTCTCGTCTTTGCTCAGGAAGAAAGAGGAACATAAACTCAAAGCTGCCTAACAAAGGAAGGGAATATGCATAGAGCCCACAGAGGAGGGAATATGCAGTGCTCCTAAACTACTATAAACCTATCCTTTCTTAAGTATCTTTATGGGGGAAAAATGTGTTTCTATATTTCGTGAGATTTTCTGGAGACCAAGAGAACAGACAACTTTCTGTTGCCATTACTCAGGCCTGGGCCCTTCTTCAGGACAAAAACTCTAAGCCTAAGAGCCTTTTGGCCTGGAAACCTGATGCTGCCCTCTTGATAGGAATGGTCTCAGCAATCTCCTTCCAGCTTCCCTGCTGACAGTGGAAATGTGTTTCCACTGAATACATTCAGTCTTTTCTCTCTCACACAAGCATGAAAGGCAAAGGCGTACAGAACAGATTACATGGCTTCTCTCTGCCCCCCCCCCCCCCATCATTCCTCACAGTCATTTCTTTCAGGAATTAAACCATCTTCCAACTCACATGTAAGTTAATCATTCACAACTAAAAACATATCCTTCGCCACCAAAAAGCAAAAGCCTTCCTCCTTAAACTATTTGGCATTCTCTCCTCCCCTGTTCTTAATGAAAGTTAACAGGGAACTGTTCATCCTTCCATTCACACCCCTGAACTTAAACAAAAATCAATCAAAGCTGATCTGCATTTCCCACCTTCATCAGCTTGGAGTAACAGCATTACGATTCATTCCAGCAGAACAAAGCTGGCTTTCTTGTAGGAATGAAAACCAAAAGCTACAAGGGCACCTCAGAAAATTGCCTAGGCCAGGAGTTTTCCAACTTTGCAATACCATAATCTCCTAAAATGATAGATTCATCTGTGCAACATTGCCAACCATTAATCAAATGAACGAATTTATTGGGGTTAGGATTAGGTAAAAAATAAAGAAATCACTTTTAAAAATTAATGTCTAAGCTAAGTATTTAATAAAACAATGATAGAATGCTGCAACTTATTAAATTAAAATGTAATTTAAATCAAATTTAAATCCTATTTTTAATCAAAAAGGATAAGCTTGTTTACTTTTGCATAATCCCTGAAATCTGTTTCATTTTTAAAATAAACACTCATTTTTCTCTCCACATTTACTTTCAATAACTATTTGCTCTTTATAGCAGCAACTGAAGAAAACACAAACTTATAGAAAAAAATTCTTGTAAATATTTATCTTTAATCTTCTAGATCAGTTATCATTAAGTTTTCTCATATCTCCCAACAAAAATATGTCCATTTTTAAAGGTTAGAACTTTGAAATAATGGATAAAAATATTGCATGCCATGCCAATGCTGCTGCCAGAGGACAGAAGAATATTTTCAAGAGAAGCCAAACAAAATAACATTATATAACATAAATTATATTTACAGTTGGTGTCTCAAAAAACCTTTGTTTCTGCTAGAAAGAAACAATCAGGTGAAAATCTGATTGGGAAAATTAGCAATATTCCAAAATCTCAGCTTGACTATCATCCCTGAGGGCTCTTTTTTTTAAATGCAACCCCCCCCCCCCCGGGCTATTGATAACACTTGGCCTAGGTGAAGCATATGCAATCCTGGAATGCAATCCTAATCAATTAGTGTAAGAAGATGGGGAATACCTTGTGTGAAAAGGGAGAACCCAGGAAAGACAGGAGGCAGCAAGATGCAAAATTCAGAGTTTTCCATATATAACCAGAACTACCACCTGCAGTGAGAAGTCCTTCAATTCTCTGGCCTATCATGTCAAGATTTTTTCCTATCAAAGACCTCTGACTTTAATATAACCTGCTGAATGCCCTGGCTAAAGCAGAGGTTTTTAAGTACAGGACTGCTATCAGACTGATTACAGGTAGCCCCCAGTTTAAAAACGAGTTCCGTTCCCAAGGTCTGTCCTTAAGTTGAATTTGTATATAAGCCGGAACAGTATTATGTATAATACTGTATAAGTAGTATTGCGTAATGGACTTGAACCACCATGTATTTAACTCGAAACACTGTGTATTTAACTCAAATTTTGCTACAATAGGCTCCTTTCTTAACTATGGGTTGTCTGTAACCCGGGCATTCTTAACCCGGGACTACCTGTACAGAAGAAGGAGGATTCTAGTCATGAGCCTTTTGATATATAGATACAGACTGATCAGGTGCACAACTGTATACGACTAATCTTCAAACAAACTAAGTGAGAACTGTTTATGCTTTACCGTCAAGAGAAGATTACAGCATGGGAAAGAGGAAGAAACGACAAAGAATGAATTCTGGCATGCAGACATTGTCCAAACCATCCAAGCAACAAAAAATAGATGACCTCATGGAATTTAAAAAGAAGGCAGCTGAAGAAGATAATGTAAGTAATGGCCGCACCAGCATTAGCATTATTAATAAACCAAGCCCCGGGTCCACTTCAAATAGATCTGATGTGTTGAATTGGGACTCACAAGATGAAAGTGTAGTAGACCGCCCCACTTACAACAGCAGGGAACCAAATTCCCTGGGCCCCTTAGACATAACAGTTTCCTCTTCTGAAGCAGCTGCAGCACGCTTGGTTGCAGCATTTACTACAAAAAGCTGTCAGGAAGAGATTTCTAAAAACGAGACTACAGACCTTGTGTCTAGGCAAAGCTTACTGACAGCGTGGACTGTTCTATCAATTCTTGATTATCACAGAAATAAAAGTGGAAGTGGATTTGTTGAAAGAGTCCCTCAATGTATTTACTAAGCTCTTTTACAATAAATTAACTCAGATTGTTGAAGCAGAAAGCTCTGAGCCCAAAAATGATCAAGCTGCTGTAACCCAAAGTAAAGACTCTAAAGCTGAATCTACTGAGAAAAGGGACCAACCTCCACCCCCAAAAATACCCTGCCCTTCAACTTCTGAGACATGGAAGGGTTGAAACTCAAAATCAAAACAAATGATGTTGCAAACTAATCAGATTTACCTACAAATTACCCTTAATAGACTCAATAGCAGACGGTGGGGTTCAAAGAAAGCAGGACGTTATTCTTAAGCCAGTTACTTCGATGTCATTACTATGCAATTAACTTACATTTGCTGGAGTGGCTTCCTAGTAAGATGGGCTGTAAGCAAATCCTACTGACATTTAAGCAGTCTAATTCCAAGCATGCTTTTTAAAATGAAGCCCACGCTGACCACTTTCTTAATATTTCCAAGGCGTGTATTTTGTGAGACACAGATCTCCCCACTTTTTGAGTCACTACGTCAAGATGCTGCCAGCCCTTTAAATGAGAATCAAGGAGTGGTGGTGGTGGCTGCCAGTTGCAAAGATAACAAACCAGCCCTGTCCTTGGGAAAAGCTTATTTAGATAAGCAATTTCAGGCAGAGAGAAGAGGACAGATTGCAGCTGAACCGCTGGAGGCAGAATTAATTGACACCTTTGGAGCCTGGCCAGGCTGTGAACAGGAGGATTTACTGACGAAGTTAGAGGATCTTATGCAAACTTTAACCACAGTGCATAAGACAGCTGCCCCATTAACTGATTTGGTCTCTGTGCCCTATACAGAAGGCTGCAAAAGCAGTACTAATATGAGTCCATCTCCAACACCCCCTGAAGACAGGCAACTAGACGGACAACCAGTTTGTGTCACTGAAGATTTGAATACACCACCAGGAGATGCAAACTCAGCCCCACAAATCAGAGAGATTGCAGATCAGCACTCACAGGACTCCACCTCAGATTCATTAAAGGGGGCACCCGGATGTCTGACACAGTGCAGCAGTTGGTAGTGCAGGAACTGTGGGATATAAACCACCACCACCCTGCCGCCTCCAGTGTTTCCCAGGAAGCATCTACGGCAATACTTTTGCCTGCCCAAACTGAATGGCATTCAACTAAGATTACTTCCCCGTCTCTCATTTCCTGGAACACTGCAGGGTAGAAATACAGAAGTAGAGATCCAGAAGTAGAGAAGTAGAGATCGCTTCTGGCATACTGTATATCTCCAGCTACGGCACAGTTTTTTTTCCAGGAAACAAAGGATGTGGGTAAAGTGCTAGTAGAGGGGTTTAAGACAATCACACTTTGTGCCTGGTGCAGGTCATGGGAGGCTTTGGGGGGGGGGGGGGTGTTAGGTATTTTAACATCTACCCACTACAGGCTCAGATAACTAGATCACAACCATTAGACTGGTATACATTGGCAGTTATGCTTCAATTCAATAGGAGCCAACTCCTTTGATTAATGTGTATATTCCACCCTGCACACAAGATCACAGATAAAACATGTATGGGATAAAATGGATACTTACGTGGAAGATCTAATGACTGCATGCCCTGCAGTATATCTAATATTGGCTGACGATTTTAATGCAAGAATTGGAGCAAATGACAAACCACTTTTTGCTAAATTTTAGCCTTTATCCCTTGCAGCTAAATTTTAGCCTTTATCCCTTGCAGCAACATCCCCTATTTTATGCCACCAGTCTAAGGATGCATACAGTGATTATAGAGGGCTTTGCCTTGCCCAAACTTTCATAAAACTGAACTTGGTAATTTTAAATGGGTCTATTAGTGATGATTACCCAGCTAAGTATACCCACTGGGCTGGTTCTAAGCCCTCTTCATTAGACTATGTTGGATCTCTCAGAACTTAATTCCCTATCTATCTTAAGATTGCAATTTTCAGTTGACCTGAAAGTGACCTCTTTCCTTTTACTTTGTGTCTGAAAATCTTTGATAGGTTGTTTTTACCTTCTTGCCATGTTGCAACAGTGGCTGATGATCTTTGCCCCATCCATGCTAAATGGACATCTCAGCAAGCAGAAATAATCACTAACCTTGTTAGAGGGGAACAAGCCAAGTCTTTCTATTCAGTAATAGGTAGATGATATTGTACTGGCTAATTTCAATAACTTAACCAAACTGTTTTAATCATTGTTAACTGCCCTTCAACCTGTCACAATTAGGCATGATCCAAGAACATGTCATGTTTGGTTTGACCACAAATGCCATGAAGCTTGGAACTCTCTAAACCGCTATTTTAAACTATACAAAGAGAATCCTGGTTCTTGTTCAATCCCTGATTTAGTGAAACTGAAAAAACAGTATAAACAATTGATCTGTCAAAAAAAAAAAAAGGAATGCTATGTGGGTATCCTGGCAACACTTGATAGCGGCTGCTAGTGCAAAAAACCCTGCCATCTTCTGGAGCATGGCTGGTTGGGGAATTCTGGGAGTTGAAGTCCACAGAGTTTAACATTGCTGAGGTTGAGAAACACTGTTCTGGAGGCTGGTAGCCCCATTTTTTTCTAATAATATTTATAGTCCTTAGTCGCACATACCAGCCAGTATTTGGGAAGACCGTTTTGCTACCCTATATTCCCTGGCAGATTTGGAGTTGGATGTGACCTCTCTTTCCCATTGGCTCCCGGTGTTATGCTCAGAAATCAGAAATATAATTAAATAGTTTAAACCAGGGAAAGGCCCTGGTTCAGATCTCATTACTATGAAGTAATAAAAAATAATCTGGAATGATGCTTCACTTTTCACAGCAATAGATTGTTCGGCCATGATACCAAAGGACTCAGGCTTGGCTATTATAATACCAATATATAAGAAGAACAGAAGAGATGATCCAGCTAACTAGTGTCCAGTTAGTTTGTTAAGTCAGATCAGCAAAAGGTATGCTAAACATCTACAGGATAAATTAATTGACTGGCTTGAATCTGAAGACATTCTGATGGATGAACAGGCTGGGTTTAGAGCAGGTTGATCAAGGTTAGATCATGCTATAGTGCTGTAACACCTAGGAGAAAAGTGTACCCACAAATTTGGACAATCCCTTTATTGACTTTAGGTCAGCTTTCGACACAGTATCTAGATTTAAACTGTGGCATAAATTAAAAAATACCACAATAGACAAACATGTACTTTTGCTGCTCATTAAAATACAGGAGAATACAAGATTGAAGGTCAGGCATAGTAATCAAGGACATGTCACAAAGGAAATATCAGTAAGGAGGCGAGTTAGATAGGGATGTGTATTGGCTCCAGTTCTATTCAATTACTATATAACTTGATTAGTTCTTCACTTAAGTAACTCTACTTTTCATCCTCCCAAATTGGCCCATAGGCACACCAATTTATTGCTGTATGCCAACAATACAGTAATTCTGTCGCTGATTTCCACTGGCCTTAAAAGAGCCTTGAAATCACTTATGCATTATTGTACTGAGGAGGAACTAATAATAAATTACTCCTAGACTAAGATTCTCACTTTCTCCAAATGCCCAAAAGAGAGAAGCTGGAACTTGGATGGGCAGCCCATTGAGCAGGTTAAGATCTTAGATATTTAAGGATGGTTTTTCAAGCTTCAGGAAGCAGAAATGCCCACCTGGATTATGTATCTCATAATGCACAGAGATCTGCACCAGCTATTCAAAGTTATTATTTTTCCAGAGGAACACAGTTTATCCCTGCTGCAATTAAGTTGTTTGCAGCTAAAGCACAAGCACAACTGCTATATGGGGCCCAGTTAGGACCATATAACAGCATGATTACCTTAGAAAGAATTCAAACAACATTTTTGAGAAGCATCTTTCAGGTTACCCACTGTGTTCCAAATGCAGTACTTCAATTAGAAGCAGGAGTCAGTAAACTTGAATCCAATCTATGCATACAGTAAATATCTTTATTTATTTATTTATATTTATTTATTAAATTTATATGCCGCTCATCACCCCCAGAGGGTGACTCTGGGAGGTTCACAATTAAAATCCAAAACAATAAAAACAATAAAAATATAAATATCCATATTAAAATTAGCTAATGATAATAATTTTCTTGCAACTTAGCCAAGTCTAGCAGTCAACTGAAGTCTAGCCAAGTCTAGCAGTCAATTGAAAGGCATCAGCAGATTTCAACATTTCCAGACCTTGAGATTCCACTTTTGCTCATAAGGAAACATCTAATCTTGTATGTGTTATAATTTGGTCTTAATGAGAGAGAGAAGAGATGGAATCTCACTGGCACTATACTTGCCATCTGAGGGCATGTTCTGTTGAAACATCTGAATAAGAAATAAGATACCTAACAATTTTACACATGGATGTAAAATCACAAGATATCTTGCTGCCTTGTTTGCTTCTTGTGCTAAAACTACACCACAATCCCAGTGGACTGACAGGCAGAAAACTTCAAACCTTCTTGGGAAACAATTATCCAAAACAAACTGAGCCACTACGGCTTTTCCAGTGAGGCCATCTCAAATTTAGGGCCAGACCAAGCTAGATCAGTATTAAAGCAAAAGGTCTTAGATACAGAAGGCCAAACAGAAATTGCTGCTTTTTCTCATAATATGAGATATTATGAGTATCATAATCTCATAAAATCTCATAAAATGAACAAATAACCAGATTTTAGCACCTAAACCAGCTTCATATTTATATTACATCGCAGTTCCTAAATTCAGGAGAGGCTTATCTTTAGCCCAATTTTATGTTCCTCCCACAACTGTTTTGGAAGGGAAATATAGGGAAACCCCATATGAGACTGTAAGGAATGGTTAGATTAACTGCCTATTTTGCTTCTGTACCTCAAGCTTCTGCTGACATAGGAACTGTTTGGCTGAAGGTCAGTTAAAGAAACTAGGAATCTTATAAAAGTTATAAGGTGCTAAGCATATAAAAGTTATGCCGATTGTAAAGGGACATAAAGGAAATGGAAAGATGTGGTTACCTTTCCCCCTCCCAGCTCCCAGACACATTTCCTGAGCATGCATGAACTTTTGCACCTGCTCTTGCATCTAACCACACTATACAACCACATCCTCTGCATGATTTGGGCAAGCTAGATGGCAATGCTTTATATGAGGAACCCCCGGGACAAGTGAGGACTGGAGACTTGACTATTGGTTTATGCTGCTTAAGCTAATGTTTTGACAACCTTGGAAGGTGGGTACATTTGTGTATGTGACCCTCCTCCTAGATGCTTCCTGATGACAAAAAGGCATAAAAGCTGTTGTAAACTGTTCTGGGTGTGGCTGTTCTCTGTCTTTTCTCTGCCAGCCGGACAGAGAGTGGTCCACCCTGCTTTTCTCTTGGCCAACAATAAAAGCTGAACTTTCTTTGGAAAAACCTCGGTCTAGAGTCTCATTTGAACTTATAGATTCTGGGCTACAAAACTCAATACTGCCCGTGACATGGGTGCTATAGAAACTACAGCTCACGTTCTTTTGTATTGTCAATTCTATAGGGACATTCACCACTAGCTGATTACCCCTTTTTTATCTAAATTTCCAAGGCACTCCAATTAATTTTTATTTGCATTATTTGTTGGACAATCAGGATAAATCTAGCTATCTAAAAGTAGCAAAATTTTGCTACATTATGTGCAAGCTTCTCCCACAAAAGGTTGCCAACAGTCATTGATGTTAGGGGTTAACTTTGCTTTGTTTGTTTTATTGAATGTATTTTTATTGGTCAATGACTGAAATATAGTTTCTGACTGTCTGTCTGTCTGTCTAGCTATGTGCTGTCGTTTATACCATGCGGCCACATTTTTATAATTTGGATGAAGAGGTGGTTAGAGTTTGCCGTAGCTGCAGGTAGGAATGAGTATTTCCTGGTCTTGGAAATGTTATAAGTATTTTGGACCAAGAGAATACTAATTCATATGAGCTTGCTTCCACCAAAGGTCATAGAAGTTTAGGGAATTTGTGGAGGATTACAGAAGATAGCTGCAATAGAAAGCATATGATTATACATATGTAGAGAATAGAAATGAAACTACTAAGATCAGGCTGTTGTGGACATTTTGGACAAGGCTTTATTCCAAAAAACTACAGGTGAAAATTGCTTTAATCTTAGGGAAGATTGTGCAGATGATAAGAAACACAGATCTCATTAAGTACCAGGTCCAGGGCAAAACATCCTTAATAGGGCTTCAAGAGATTGCTAAAACAAAACCCAGCTCATGGAGGTGAAACAGGGAGACTATCAAGTCAGATTAGCTTTGCCTAATGATCAAATTGCATCAAAACAGTTGAAAGACTCTAGATGTATTCACTGTGATAATATACACAGAACATGCATGGAGGATACTGTAGTGTGCTTTTGCTAAGCCTGCTGAATGCCACAAATGTATGAAAATGAATCACTTTGAACTGTCATACTCGAATAGCAAGAGAAACTGTAAAACAGAGTAATACTAATGAACATTTATTTAGGGCTCCAAATATATGCCTTGATCATTCTGCAGAATTATGGGATATGCAGTGTGCTTTAAAACTGGTAGAAGAGCTGATGTAACTATAATTTCAGAAAGCTTCCACACCTTGAAAACAGTATCCTAATTATCTGAAGTCAGCATGGATTTGTCATAGTTCCTCTGGAAAGGTTTCTTCTTATATATATATTTTTTTGATCAACTACTATGCAAATGCTATCTTTGCAATAATTTGATTTCAGCAAAGAACCCCACAACATTCTGATTAGCAAGCTAGAAGACATGATAAATAAGTGTCCATATATCTGATCAAAACAATTCAAGAATGCTTATTACTGGTTCAACATCAAACTGGATTGAGGTTGCAAGTGTAGTGCCACAAAAACCTATCCTGGCCTCTTTTTAATTAATTAATCATATTTTGAGCACTTGGATGAAGAGGTAGAAGGAATGCTTATCAAATCTGCAGATGGTCCAAAAGTGTATGGATAGTTAATACCATAGAAATAAGATTCAAAATTATCTTTATAAGTTAAAGGTATTGGCTAAAAATAACATGATATAATTTAACAGAGATAAATACAAAGGTATTCATGCACAATGTAATTTCAGGCTGCACCAATAGAAGCACAGTTTCCAAATCTAAAAATTATTCAATTTTGATCTACTTGGGCCAGACTCTACAACAAATTGGTGTGCAATTCTTGGAATTATACTTTAAGAAGAATTTAGAGAAACTGGAACAGATTCAGAAAATGGCAATACAGATTATTAGGCATAGAAACTAAGCCCTATCAAGAGAGATGGAAGGAACTGGGAATGTTTCATCTTAAGAAGAAAAGAGAAGGGATATAAAAACACCTTCATATACCTGAAAGGGTATTACAGAAGAAGATCAAGACTTGTTCTCTATTGATCCAGGGTACAGGGCATATAATAACTGATTCAAATTATAGGAAAAATTATTCCAAATGAATGTTAGAACAAGTTCTTAACAATAAGAGCAATTCAACCAATTAACCAGAGAGGTAATCAATTCAACTGGGGGAGAGGCAATAATTTGATGGGGATACTTTAACTCTGTTCTTTCACTGAACAGAAAGTTAGACTCAGTGACCTAAATGGTCTTTTCCAACTCTATGATTGTAAGCCATACTTCCCTATACAGGGAGCAGAGTACCAGGAACACAATTTTCAATAAAAGAGCATTGTGCAGGGCGACCCTTCCTTTGACACCATCTTCCCCATCATAATTGGGCTCACACATACCTACCAAGTAGTTTAGCCATAAGCTTTATAGGAGGATGATTTGCAGGAAAACTGACAGGTGGCAGTGAAATTATGTTGTGGCAGAGGTCTGGAACTTCTGCTGAACACATTGAAGGCTTCCTGCAGTCAGCAGGTTTTGGGTTGGCCACACAGGCCCTACATGGTTTGAGATTAGGATATCGGATTGACTGTCTTTGCAATATGTTATCACCCCATCTCCCTAATGCCAGCACTGCCCTCATACCTTTTTGAAGAGTAAGAAACCTCAGCCAGTTTGGAGCATGCCAACAACACTTATATTTAGGAGCACACAACACATATTTCATCATAGCTACACCAGCATCTGTTTTGGATGCAATAGAGCAAACTGACTTATTCCAATGAAGTCCATTGGTCTTTTTAGTTTAGTACTGACTGGGAGTGGCTCTCCAAGCTTTCTAGTGGGAGTTTTTCAGAACCTACCTGGAGATAATCTGCAGATGAACCTGGAATCGTCTGCATGTAAAACTGAAGGGCTGGTTACTTTTAACGTCCCTAAAAACCTGGGCTCAGAAAGGTGGGGGGGAGGAATGATCCTTGTAATAATTATTTTTACAGGTAGCTTTTCTTCACATCTTAATGGTGGTTGAGATGCAGTTGGTTGAGGTAACAGGAAAGAGGATATTCTACAGCTGCACCAGAACTATGAAATTTCTTCCCCTGGAAAATCCATTTGTCCTCTGCCTTCCACTGCCTAATGAAAATGCATTTATTACTACAGTAATTTGCTAGATTAAGATTTGTAATGAGCTGATTCCTTGTATTACTTTGGGTTATATTTACATAATCATTACAAATGTTTCATTTTCTGAAATAACATGCAGCATTAATTAAGGTTGAACACAACCATGCTTTCCTAAAGATAACACACTTGTGTGACTTAGGTGCCTGAGTATTCTCACTCTTTTTTCCTGACAGATTTTGCCAAATTAACTACATTTGTTATACCAGCTAATCTATTTTTCTTTATAAAACTATCTTTTTAGGATTTTTAGTGCTCTCAGGTTGCTTCAAAAGGAAATACCTACAATACAAATACTGGAGGGCATTTTGGTGCTTATGGATGACATCTTGATTTACAAATATACTCAATTTTAGCAACCGTAATGATCATTTAGTCACCATAAATAGAAAGAAGATACAGAATTATCCAATGGCCATTGCTGGGTTAATTTCTTTATAAAAGGCTGTCATTTTTTGCCAAAAGAATAAATATTTACAGTCACAAAGCCACTGAAGGTTTTGCAGTGCCAGATAGACCCTGGAAGTGAACTGGAACTGTTATTTGGGAGCTTGGAGGTCAACTCATAAGTGGACTTTGAACAGGCTCACAAATTTATCCAATTATTTTAATTTTTCAAAACAGGCTTACAAATCAATCATCAGCTAAGAGATCTGTTTTGGCAATGCTGTAACTGCTTGTAATACCTAGCTACAATTAATAAATCAGCCACATTTCGTACAAATTGAATTTGCCAAATACTTCAATAGCAGATCCATATACAGGACATATTAGTAATCTAGATGTGATATACCTATATAACGCATTACTACAGAGAAATAAATTGTTCATTTGTAGACTTAGAGAAAGCATATGATAAAGACAGCAGGGTTGAATTAGGGAATGTTGTATATGAATGTGGAGTTGATTGCTGAAGGCTATACTAGTGGCATATGATGGAGATAAAGCATATTTGAGAACAAACCATGCTTAGGAAATGGTTCAACCTTAAGCAGGAAGTAAGACAAGGATGTATGATGTCTCCTTGATTGCTTAATGTATTTGTGGTTAAATGCATATGGAATATTGTGATGACATTAGAAGTATGTAAATGGCAAAAAACTACAGCAGGTAGATGAATTTGTGTACCTTGCCCAGAATATTTACTAAATATGGGGAAATGCAGGAGAAAATTTAAGACATGCAAAATGTGATGGGTAGTATGTGGCCTCTTGTAACATGAATATTTATCAAGAGAAGCAAAATTGGCTGTGCAGAAGAGCCTGCTTCTGGCCACTTTCTTACCTGAGAGGGGAAGAGTTGGATACAGTATCTCAAGAGAAACATATAAGTACATTGACTACAGTGGGAATGGAGTACTGGAGAAGTGTGTGTGATAACCAGACTGCCCACGCTCCCTAGAGCCCACTCATGGCGCGCACACACACACCCCGCAGCACCTGCACACCCAGTAACCCGGACAGCTGAGATTGTCCTCGCTAAGTGATGCAGTCACATGACGTTGTGCTTTACGGCTGCATCATTTAGCAATGGAAATTCCAGTCCGAATTGCCATCATAACCAAGGAATACCTGTACAGTATTTGTTTTCTTATCTCTTTCAATCAGCTTAATTACTTAGTGACAAACTGGTTTTGCTATAAATTTGCACTCAAATATAGCAATTTCTGATTGGAACAGAGTAATTCCTGTGACATTCACTGATTCAGTTCTGACTCATATCTTCCTATTTTAACTCAGCTTTGTCCAATAGTGCTAAAGGCACTATTCCTTTAAACTGTATTGTATATTTACCTGGTATTTTCTCAAGGTCTTTGCAACAAACAAGATCATGGCTACTTTTAAGCATGTATCACACTGCAGTGCTGTTGTTGTTTTACTTGGTTTATTGGTCAGGAAATATGCTGGAGTGAGAGCAAAAGCAGATTTTTTCAAAATGCCATTGACCTGTCTATGGATTGGTCTGTTAAGTCCCCCCCCCCTTCTTTGGCTAGAAAAAATAAAAGTGGGGGGGCAAGAAGAAAACATAGACACTGAGCATTTGATACAAATCTTGGGACCCATTTCTCTCGTTTACCTTCATATCCAGCATAAATCTCTATCGTTTTTTGTGTGTGGACAATGCTTGACTTCTCTAGAAAGACTGACTGGCACAAAGTGGTGTATGTGCATTTTATTATGTCTGGACACACTGAGAGTAGCAGAGCAGGACTGCAGTTGTCAGAGTGAAATTCCCAACTTTTGCAGCTCCAAGCGCCAATTTCCCTTCTTAGAAAATTTGTTCAAATGCAGCTGGGATATTCTGCAAAGCAACTCTTCCAACTATAGATGGCTTTTGTTGCTGATGTTGTTGTTGGAGAGGGGCAAGAGAAGCAAGTTTTAAAAACAGCCCGTTCATCTCGCCAACCAGTGCCCCTCCCTTTGCCATTCCAAGCCACATCTGGTTTCATTCAGGTTTCTCCTTCCTTCGCCAAACCCAGGCACACCCCCAAGTGCCCCACAACTGTCCAACAACAAAAAAAAAAAAAAAGGCCAAGGAATGGTGGGGAAACTTGCTAAATCAGTGAGGACTCAGGATCCTACTCCTTTTTTCAAAAAATACAGGGTGTGCTACGATCGCCTTCTTCCACAACCCACACCCATCTCAAAACACCGCAAGTTTGGAAGGGGGAGGGGTTGCTCAAAGAGCATACCTGAAGGAAGAGCGTAGAGTCCGACTTCAATGGTGAAGAGGATGCCCAGGGCGCATCTCAGCAGGCGAGGCCGCGTTGAAGAGGGGGGTCTGGGAAGCTTCATATTGGACGGGGTGAGGGGAAGGGAGCCCGACGAGGCGCTGGGGATCCTCTCTCCTCCTTCTCCTCTCGGGTCCTCCGGCTCCCCGTCGCCGTGCCGTTTGGGCGCAGTAGCCTTCCAACTCCAAGCCCTCCTCCCGTTGGGAAGGTGATGGAAGAAGAAGACGGGGAGATGGGAGAGAAAAGAGAGCCCCCCCAAGCCCCTCCCTGCCTTCTAAGAATTCAGACGCTGCGTCACGAACCCCACAGGCTGCCCAGCCAGTTGTGGGCGGAAGGAAAAAGAGGCCGGGGGGGGGGGAGGAAAGCTTTCTTTAAGATTTCCAAAGTTGAGGCAAACTTTCAGCGGTTTGGCAACCGGGACGACACTAAACGGAATTGCAACACGTTGCAAACGGGGAGGGGGAGAAGGGAGAGGGAGAAAGGCTCGAGCCTTTTGAAAACTTTCCTTAGGGAAGAGGACCGTATCTCCTCTCTCCCTTCTTACTTTCAACGGAGCGACCACCTCCACGTTAATTTTTACTCCCGCTTGTATTCGAGCATTTTAGGGGTGCGTGATGCAACGCGTACACGTACATGCCATGTCTTGTTATATAGCCTTTTTTAAAAAAAAGGTAAACAAAAATCGTATTGCCGCAGCAGAAAAAGTGTATAAAATGTAGAAGGTTCTGTCTTTACAGTCATTGCCACAAAAAAGTGTTCCTCAACAACCCCACCGTTATTAAAGCATATATAATACATTTCCCCTTTCCAATATTTTATATTATCTAATTTTAAAGTAATGAAAATATCAGAATCACCGTCAATTCCTCATATTTAACATAATGTTAAATGCAGTCTTTATAATTGTATTTTATAACTGATTATCATTATTTCCCACTAACAGGAATGGGAATAAGATAGACTCGGAAGGCTTTCCTATAATGGAGTGAACTAAAAACCTCATAAGCCTCAGCAAGCATGGCTGTCTTTGGTTTGAAAAGTTTTAGAAGACACCAGGTTGTGCCCCATATCCTAGACTAGGCCTATTTATAAAGTCAGAGTCCTTCCTCCAACCCACATGCAATCAGGTCCCACAGAAATCTGACTCACTAAGTGCATTTCTCAGTGTTAGCCAGTTGGAGAAGTAGACTTAGAGACTAAAAGCTCGTGACATCATGGACACGTCTACACAGTTTTGGCAGCAATAGGAAAGTGATTTACAGTTGCTTTGGAGGAGGGAGTTCAACTTCCCAGCTTAGTGTACAGGACCCCTGGTATTCATAGGTGGTCTCCAAACCAAGAACTAACAAGGCTCAACTCTGCTTAGTTTCCCTTCTTAGCCTAGACAAGGTAAGCCAGGTGCCTAGAATTAAAGAAATAGCAAAATAGCAAAATAGCAAAATAGCAAAAGCAATTGACAATCCCTTTATCATGGTATTGATATATGAGTCTTAATCAATGACTTGTATCATTCCCCCCACCCAAACATGTAGCTTTCAACACTGTATTTCTGCATGCAGAGTGGAGATTCTGCACCTGGAGATCTGCTGTTCTTCTCCAGTACAGATTGTGGGGGAAAGAATAAACAAAGTGAGATGGATGGTGGGAAAGGGAGAGTCTTGGCTGACTAAGGGAAGAAGATGTATGCGGATTGTGACTTCCTTTCTCTGCAACCCCACACAACAGCTGTGCCCACAACAGAGAGGCCTACAAAAATTGTACAGAGGGCAGCTATAACTACCAAAATATCCTGCTATGATAATCTTCCCTTTGTCCTTTAGCAGACCTGTGTAATTCACACACACAATGCTGTACATCCAATTGGTCTGTCCAATTAGCAATACTTTGTTTCACTTCCTCTTTTATAGATTTTCTTCAGATCCACTCGTTATCCTTACCTGTAACTACCTGGAAACATGTGGTTTATTTAGTTATCATGACCTATTGAAACAACCTGAAGCAGAAAGAGTGAATCTTCTGTCCAACTGGGTGTTGTCTCCAAGAAGGGACAACAGTTTGTTTCTTGGCTGCATCAAGTCTTAGAGAAATGCCTCTGATATTAGTAATACACAGTGTCAGAAACCTGCTGCTAGCTACATAACAGGCTCAGATTTTGCTGACTTACAAGAAAGTCAAGTATTCAAAATCCTGAGAGGCTCAGCAAATATAAAAAATAGCATAGCAGCAGTGAATCTAATTCCTAAAGAAGGAAAAAGTCCTTGTTAAAGGAATTATACTGTGATGACATCAGCAAGCCCAATTCCACATCACAACACGCTCTTGGGCCAACAAAATTCAAGAGAGCACCACCAGAGCAGCCTAACTTCCAGTGCCATGGAATGCAATTTATTGGATTAGGTGCCTGAACTGATTCAGGAAAATCTCCAGCTTATCCACAGAACCTGAAGTTTACCAAATGAGTCATTTAATCTGTTCTATGGGAGATCAAGCAATTGAAATCCTGGTATCGTTTCTTGCCCCCAAAGAACACAGAGCTTCCTAAAGCTAAGTGACAGAAGGCCTTCATATAATGGGGAAGAAAAATGTGTTTTATGAGTCATGCTGTCCCTGAAACATGTACTGGTAACCACTGCAGTTCAGAAAGTAGAAATGGTAAATGGGCATATTGTAGAGATAACCTTGAAGAAGGAATGCAAGAACAGTTAAATAAATATCAGCCCAGTTCTGAGAAAGAGGAGGAGGTGAGAAATAAAATCAAGATTACCCTGCCTTAATTCTCTTTGGAATAAAAGTGGACAGAGGAAAACTTGGTCAGGCTTTCAAGATTCTGTTATTATATCCTAAAAGCAATAGAGTTCCAGTAGTCCTTGTGGCATTTGTTTCCTGACCTGGTGTACCTTGAATGGCTGACATCGATCTTTCAGCCTCACTGCTTCCTGATTAAAGAGGAATCAAACCTTGCCTTTGATCATGGAGATGGCATTGGATCCCCAGGACACCCCATTGTCTGCAAAACAGCTTGCTGAAGCACTGTTACAACATCAACAGCAAGTGGACATGTAAATAACAAACCTAGATAATGCCAACATACAGCTAATACAGCATTTGGGACAACTGGCATTTCTTTTTTTTAATAGTAATTTTTATTAAAGTTTACAGATATAAAGATAAAAAACTAATACAAACTAAGGAAAATATAAACATAAAAAAATAAAAGTGGAGAGAGATTTTTTTTAAAAAAAGGAAAAATCAAGAAATAGTAAATAGTAAAAAAAAATAAATAAGGAAAAAGAAAAAGATATGTAAAGAAATGACTTCCCCCTTCATCAAAACAAGTACAAACAATTTCAAAACTTATCATCTTCTAAAAGTTCTCTTCTTCCCATATCTCATCTCTTATCTATAAATAAATTTTGAGCCTCAACATTCAGTCCTAGTCAGCCAAAGTCTATTAAGAGTTATCAACAATAACAACATTTATATTTTAACCTTAATCAAATAAGCTAACTTTGCATTCCTTTCCTTTCCTTTTAACACCATAGCTTATTACTTTCTCTGAAAATAACAACAAAAAATCCCTTCTTCCCATATCGTATCTCTTATCTATAAACAAATCTTTAAAGCCTCATCATTCAGTCCTGATCAAGAAAAACCCAATAAGAGCTACTAGAAAGAACATCATATATATTTTAACCTTGATCAAATAAGTCTACTTTATATTCCTTCCTTTTGCTTTTAAAAATCTTGATGTTTATTCCCTTTAAATAGTGTCCCAGAAGCTGATTTCTTTTCATTTTTCTCTTTATCTTTTCTCAGGAACTCCTTCATAAGTTTAACATGTCTCTTTTGTAAGTCCAAGATAAGAAAGTTGTCCAAGTCACTCTTCTGATTTATTATTTGTGTGTCCCTTTTAGTTATTAAGACATCAGCTGGTTTCATTTCTAAATCCAGTGTAACATCTTTTTCCATATCATTCTTATAACTTGTCATTTTTAAATCCACATCCAAAACAGCCTGATTCTCAGTTGTATCGTCTTCTATCGCCTCTTTTAAACCCATTTTTATGGTAGCAGACAATCTTAAGAGAAATTTCTGAGTGCATTGTTCCCAAATATCCTTGAATTCTTCCAAAGTTAAAATCTTTTTCTCATTCTGCATTAGTGGGTCGCTTCTCCTTTAATTATACTCTTTAGTTCTTTCTGTTTCCCTCTAGCGTCCAGCCTTCAAAGTCTCCTCTTATGATGTTTTTCTCTAATCCAAAACATTTTATCACAGGAAGATTTCTTACCCTTAGATTCAAAATCTTCATATATTTTTAACAGGATTTTAAACAACCCACCAGAAGGATTCTTATAATTAATTTCAAAATCTTTATAATTAATTTCAAAATAATTATAATTAATTCCAATTCCTCTGGCCCCTTGGTCCATTTATGACTTTCCAGAATCAATATTCTAAGCACCCTTTTGCTGTTTATTTCAAAATTTAAAAAAAGTAAGTCCTAAAACTTACATAAAACTTCTTTCACTAAGGATGAAGGAGAATCACTCAGTATGATGAAACTTGTTGTTCTGAAGGTTCTTAATATTCAAAAAGCAGTTAACAAGCAATTTCCAGAAGTGATTTAAAAAGGATGTGGGTGAAGCCAGTGTCCGTTTGAAAGCTCCAAACCATGGCTTGGGCAAAGCTGACTTTCTCTTGGCTCCCAGAGCTCTAAAACCTGCCAGAGACTGCTATTTTACAGTCTCTTCATGGGGAGTCTCTGTATGGAGCATTTGTGGATGATCCCAAGTCCTCCCCTTTATCTGGAGAGGAATTCTGAGGCACTGGCCCATTCCCTGCTTTTCGTTCCACTGTGGTCATTGGCTCTGCTGAAAGTGGAGTCATCATCAGTCCACCACTGGAAGTCCAGGACGACTGGTATTTCTTCATTCTCATGGGAGTTTGCCAAAGACACTTGGAGAAGCCCCTGATTTCTAACTTTCATGGTGCAGTGTGACTTGTGTATGGTGGATCAGCCAGCAGAATTTCCTACAGATTGTTCCAGGGTAACTTTCACTCTGAATCTGCGGAAAGAAGAGGCAGCCAAATGGGCTATGCCCTGCATTAAGGCAATTATACCTTACTGGACAATTACTAAGACTTCATGCACAGACTAAGGTGCAGAAGCGGCAATCTCATCTGTTCCCTAGCACAATCTCACAAATGGGGTCTCACATCCAGTTATCTTCAGGGCAGAGGGTCTGAAAGCCACAAGAGTCTCTTGGAAAATAATAGCCACCTCCCCCACCCCCTGCTTTCAGATCATGGCTGGTGCCATACTCAAAACCCAGGAGGACACATTCTAAAATGTTAGGTAATACAAGCCAGATCAATTTTTTCCTTTAAAATAAGATATTTTATGTGGAGAGCCTTATTACAGGTCAATCCGATGTTAAGCAGCAACATCCTAAGACCAGGGCTACCAGGGATCCAATGAGCAGGGCTTGGGGTTGAAAAAAGGGGCTATGAAGACAGAATTGGTAGCAGACACCAAGAACTTCTTCCCCGCCAGAGTCCTACCCCCCAGTCTCCTTTCCTATCTCCATCTGCCCATCACAACCAGAAGGCAACTACTCACCCTTCCTTCCCCGACAGCCATTCTCTCCAAATCTTGGCAATGCTCATCCAGATAATCCCAACCATCCCAGGTCTGGCTGCCCAACCAGACTTCTACATAGGTATTTTGTGGGCCAGCAGGACTAAATAGGTCAGCCACTCCCCTACCACAACAACATCCATGCTATCCCCTGAATGTTTTGGTCATTCCAATATGAAACTACTGCTTTAAGTTTTTCCTCCACAATTGTGCAATTATTTGTCTCATGAAACATCAAACGTCTGAGAGGTATTTCTAACAAGAGAAGTATTTTTTACCAATTTAAGATGTTGAAATTTGTAATAGATATTTTTTTGCAAGAAACTCATATTCTCCCTGATGAAACAATTTACTTACAAGGAATTGAGTTGATCAGATTCTTATTAGTAGAAATTCAGAAATGGTCAAAGGAGAGGGTACTATTTAACAAATCTTCAGATGTTAATAGTTGAACAAGAAATTCTGGATATTGATGGTTATTATATAATTTTGGTTATTAGTAAGGGTGATTGCAAAAGTTTATCAGAACTATTTGGCTGAGATGAACCAGTTATTCTGTATTGCTGTTTTGGAAATATTTTTCATTTACAGGTGGGCCACAGAATTGTGGCTGGAGATTTTAATTTGGTTTTGGATGTGTTAATTGATCAAAATAAAGTTTCCAAGAAAAATCATTTACAGAGTTGCAGCAGTATCTGCCCATTTTTTCAGTAATTTAATTTAGGATATATGAAAACAATGAAACTTTAGCCAAATAAGAATATACTTTTCTTTTAATTCCACACATGTTCTCATTTGGATTATTTTTTAAATATCTCAATTAATACAGCAGTTAATTTGGTTGAGAATGGTCCTACAGGTTGTACAGTATTGTAGATCTTTTATCTTGTATGTTTTACTTTACTCTGTATGTTCTATCTTTTAGGTCTACTTTGTAAGTTTTATTTAATAAGTTTTATTCAGTCTGGGTCACTGATCTATAATAAAGAATTTGAAATTTGCTCCTATAGATTCTGTTACAATATCCAGTCATGCTCTGGTAAACTATGTCAATGGTATTTGGTAGAAAATGTCAGGTTGGTGCAAGGTGGAATTTAAAGGTTTTACATGAATACTGACTAAAATGTATTTCATTTTAAAAAGAGGAAAGGACTCTACAGATTCTGCATTATTACCCAATATCTTCATTAAACGTAGATGCAAAGATTCTGATTGTAACTTTGGCACAAAGATTGCAGGGGGTATTACCATCAAGAATTCATCCTGCGTAATCCAGCTTTAAGAAAGGATACCATTATTGGTAGATATGTACAGTATTTTAGCAATATCCCTGAGAATTATGAAATAGCTGTAGAGGCTTCATTGGATGAAGAAAAAGCTTTTGATATGGTACAAATTAAATGGTTAGAACAATGAGCTATAAAGATGCATCTCCATTTAGTATTATTTCTTTCTAGCCCTAAATAAATGAATTATACTAGACCCAGTTAAGATGTATTGTGAAACTCATCAAGAATGCTCTTTATTTTCTCTATTTGATATTGGAACTTTTGGCTTGTCTTAAAGTATCCCATGACATTCAAGATTTAAAGGCAGCAGTAACTGAACACAGATTATTTGCAGATAATATCTGGGCCATATCAAAGCTCCTAGGTTTGTTTAAAATTTATAGTAATATGGTTAATGTTTTAGAGACACAATAAATTGGAATACATCTAATATTTTATCAATACATAATGTTTCTATGGAAATATGTAAAAATTGGGATTTTATATTTTGCTCAGATTCTATTAAAATATGGTAGTAATTATTCATAAAAAATAATCTTCTAGGTTGATTTGAGTATTGATCTGAGTAATTATTCATAAAAAATAATCTTCTAGGTTGATCTTAGAGTACTCTAAGAGGAATGTCTATATTAATTCCATTAAGATATTTTGAACAAATTTTAAAATTAAATTATCACACAAACTCCAAAACTCTCCTTTTCAAAATTATGACTTTCTTATGAAAATGGAGAAGGGGAGAGCAATTTTCTGATTTTCAGTTATATCACTGGAGATATTTGTTAACATTTTTATTGTATTGGAACAAAACCAACACAGATTTAGGGACCCATTTGCAGAGCTATTCTCTGGCACTTTCAAAATCTTGGCAAGTAATTAGTTCTAAGTATAGTAGAAACTCTATTATATTTCTAGCATTGAAGGTGGTCTGACATATCTGGAGGATGTTGGGTAAGAGATATGATCCCTGTTCTCATGAGAAACTAGTGTTTTGAATCATCCTTATTTTAAAATGGTGGGCAATTTTTTCAAATGTATGGGTTGAAAATCGGACAGTTATCCTTAATCAGCTAGCTATTAATGATCCTTTTCAATTTTTGAAAGGTTACAAAAATAATATAATTAGCCCAAAATAGCTGAATGGCAATGCATTCCATTAAAGCATTTGATATGCTCTTTATTTAGACCAGATGCATTGGCCTCCTTGAAAGCCCCTAGGGTTTTGAATGTATTAGAGAAAGATTTTTTAAAAGCTGAACCAACAGTTCGGTTTTACTGACAATTTAAAAACTGTACCAAAGCTAACTATGTACTAAATACTATAACTAAATAAATTTATTAAAAATAAATATGGATATTATACAAGAAAGTTGGATTCAGAAAGTTGGATTCAAAAATTTGAGTTTACTACAAAATCAGTGGTTTCAAGTTTTAAGAAATGTTAAATACATTTCTTATGATCTTTAAGAAAAATTTCATTCATCAAAAATATTTGGGATTTATTGGACTTCTCAGTGAATGTCTAAAAAAGGTTGGTTGTCAAACTACTTATGTTGGAGATGCAATACATTGAAAGGTATCTTAGTACACATACTTTGGTATAATCCTTGGTTGTATATTTTTACTATGCCGAGCCAGGTTCTTGGAAGGACACTAGAATTTAAATATATCAATATGTTGCTAAACTGCATTCCAAAAATTTAGAATTTGCCTATTTATGAAGAACTTTGTATTTACTTGCCTGGAGTGTTACCCTCCCCGCAAAAAATTATTTATTTCCAGAAAGACAGCTGTGGACCAGAAGGCTGTCATGATGAAATGTGTCAACTCGTAACATTTAAACTGGCCATTTATCAGCATAAAGGAAGCATTAGACAATATGATTCTGTAAGATCAAAGTTGATTTTTTTGTTTAAAAACTAGGGTGAACAAATCAAACCTATTTCTGATAAGGCTAATAATAGTGCTAACGCCATACTGGGCTTCTCTTATACCGAAGGAGGGAAGAATATATCTGCTGCCATAACATTCTTCAAAGGTAAATCTATCTCTCAGAAGGAATACTCTCAGGTACGGGTACAATAACTTAAAGCCCTTAGATATTATATCCGGTCCAGATTCCAGAAAGAGGTATTCCAAGTACTTTGCTGCGTATCAAAGTCAGCACTTCATTTAGAAATCGGGATGATCCCCTTGGAATCCAGAGTACACATATGCTGAATTTATTTCTGATCAAGCTCCACTTCTCTAGTGAATCCCTGGCTGCCATTTGGATATTTTTTCCTCTTCCTGGAAAGCTGGAATTCAGAGTGACATGCCAATGTGGCTTCTCAAATAAAGCCCTCCTGCCCATAGGGTCATCTAGACCTAGGTCAGGGTTTCTCAACCTTAGCAACTTTAAGATGTGTGGACTTCAACTCCCAGAATTCCCCAGCCAGCAAGCTGACTGGGGAATTCTGGGAGTTGAAGTCCACACATCTTAAAGTTGCTAAGGTTGAGAAACCCTGACCTAGAGCCTCAATCCAACAGCACATTTTGACCTACCTCTCCTAGTATATACAACCTTTCATGCCTGCAAAGTAGCTAATGTATTTAACATTACCTGTCCAACACACTGCACTTTTTTCTTTACCTTGTTTTAATGCCTTGCCCTCTGCAATTCTGGAGGGAAGCTATAATAATAACCTCTTTGTGGAGGAGACCATGAGGACAAAGCCAGCTGGGTGACCTTGAGCCAGTCACTCTCTCTCAGCCCCAGGAAGGAGGCAATGGCAAACCACTTCTGAAATCTTGCCAAGAAAACTGCAGGGAATAGTCCAGGCAGTCGCCCGGAGTCGACACTGACTCGAAGGCACACACACAAATCATTGTACTGATCAGTGACCACAACAATAAAGATTAAGCTTATAATAAAGATTAAACTTAAAAACTCAGTTGTAGTGATTCTTATATACACACCATTAATGTTGCATTTATATTGTATTTGATGTAGCTTTTTTCTTTTGTTTCTTTTGCTTTTTTTGCTTTGTTTTGTGTGTACATATTTTGTTTTGTTTTTCATTTCTGTAGTCGGATTAAAGCAATGAAAGAATGTGGAAAAGATTGACTTGATGTGCAGGTGTTGCCCCCCCCCCCCATTTCAAAATTACAATTTGTGTTAAATTTGACACTGCTGAACAAATATGTTTGTCAAAAATGATATATCCTTTGTTCAGTGGATTTAGTGAAACAATTAACTGGAACAATAGTTTTCACAAAATTAAAGCTTAGACTGATGTTCTAAGACAGTGTTTCTCTCTCTCTCTCTCTCTAATTTTATTGAAATTTTTAAAAGACAATAGTAAAAGACAATATAAACTGAACTCAGAAAGGAAAAGAAAAGGAGAAAAAGAGAGAATAGAAAGTGCGAAAAAATAAGAGAAAGAGGAAAAAATAAGAAAAAGGGAAAGAAATATTTAAAGAAGTGACTTCCGGTCTTCATCACAACTACAAACAAACTTAGTAATTCTTCACCTCCATAAAATTACATGCAAGTACCTCTTCTTATAACCCATCCCTTATCCATATGCAAATTCATAAATCAGTAACTTTTCAGTCCTGGTATTAGTAAAAAGTCCATAAGGGTTCCCAGAGTTTTATAAAAACATTTTTTTTATAATGCAACTTTGTACTCCTTCCTTTTGCTTCTAACAATTTTGATCTTTAATTCATTCAGATGTTGTTGTAGGATTTGATGTCTCTTTAGTCTTTCTCCCATCTCAAAGACTTCTTCAAGGCTTTAGCAAACCTCTTTCATAAATCCAGGAAGTAGTCTTTTCTTTCAGCTTTATTGATTAGTCTTGCAACCATATCAACAAGGAGGAGAAACATCAGCAAAAGTGAAACAAATATCTAATACCTGAAATCCATGATAGATTAAAATATATAATAATAAAATGAGATAGTACAGAGTTTAATACTACTATAAAATAGTTATGTATCACTAATATCATAAGCCTGATTCATGTGAGACCGTCCCCCCTACGTGATACTCCAATCTGTTCTATATATCGGGCTCTCAACTGAGCTGCCTTGTCCACAAACTTGGCAGTCCTACTCACAATAAAGATATTTGTGCCCGAGAGAAAATAGGATAATCTGTATTTGGAGTCCCAATGGACTGTTCTTTCCAACAGAGGAGACAGGTGATTAAGCCTAAGTGAGTCATAAAGTTTGCAGTCGAACAAAACATGGCCAATATCTTCTATAGCTGGGTCCCCACAGACACATAGCCTCTCATCGTAAGGCACGTGATGGAAACGACCGTATTTGACCATGGAGTCCAGTAATTCGAACCTAACTCTAGTGTAGGCCCTTCTCAGGTTTTGATTTAAACTCATTGATAGATATTTTTCGGAATTAAAGGTAATTTTGTTCTTAGCCAACCATTTTAATGACCCATTTTTGGCCAATTCCTCCATGTCCAATTGGGCACTGATATCCAGGGCAGTAAGGAGTCATTATCCAGGTCATTCTCTTGGCTTCTCATTTGTATTTCACTTTAACTGTCATCTCTGCATTATAATCAACAATATTTTTATTTTCCAGTATTTCAACAATTTCTTTATATTCTAATATTTCTGCATCAGATGAGGTTTCTTTCAGCTTTTGTCCTGTAGAACTTTCACATCTGTCATTTCTTCTTTAACATCTTTTGAACATTGTCTATCCATAAAAGCAGACATCATTGTTGACATTGTAGCTACTAGTTTCTGTCCCCATTCTTCAAATATCTTCTGAAGTATGTCAAATGTCATACCCTTTTCTGTCATTTTGTCTCAATGCTAACCAAAGACAAAAAGCAAGCTTGTCTCTTTTGTTTTCTTTTTCCTTTTATGCCTGCTATATTTAGTCCCCTCTAGTGTCCGATTTCTGAAATCATAAAGTCTTGAATTTCTGTTATGTTTACTGTTTAGTCTATTAAGGTAGACTAAACAATTTAGTTCCCACGAAGATGCTGTTTATTTATATAATTATTTCCAAAATCTTATAGCAAATGTCCTAATATTCCAAATTCATCTGGTCCCTTAATCTGTTTATAACTTTCTTAGATTAAAATCTAATTTAGCTTTTTGCCGTTTGTTGCAAATCCTTTAAATTCTTAAGCTTACTGGTAATTTTTCTTTTATTCTGGAATGAAACTAAACTCACCAGGTGGCTTTGCACATTTGTTGTTTTGCAGATCTCTAATAGCCTTAAGATAGTTAAATATATAATTTCCAAAAGTTAAAAAGTGAGGTTAGCAAACCCAGTGTCTTTTAAAAGGCTCCACCACGGTTGGGAGCTTGATGGCTTCCCTTCATCTCCTGATGCTCAAATTCACAGGAAACTGCTATCCTGTGGTCTCCTTGTGAGGAGCAGCTGTCTGGAGCACAAGCAGGTGACCTCCCATCCTCCACTTATCCAGAGAATTTCCATGGGATCTGTCTACTCACTGGTCCTTCAGTCATGGCCACATCATCTCTGTTCGTTTGGAGATGTGCTAGCTTGCCATTCATCACCCGGAAGTCCTAAGACAGTGTTTCTCAGCCTCAGGAACTTTAAGATATGTGGACTTGCTGGCTAGGGAATTCTGGGAGTTGAAGTCGACACATCTTAAAGTTCCTGAGGCTGAGGAACACTTTCTAAGAGATCCCATAGCTGAGGAGGTCTCTGAACTATTTGCCTTCAATTGTTGGTTAGGGATATAATATTATAGCTTTCCCCTTATGGGCTGGACTTTAATTTTTATCATCCTACTTGCTCTACTGACTGGGAAGAGCTGAAATTGATGTCAAATATACCTGGAAAGTCACCGGTTGAGGAAAACTGCACTACTGAATTTGCCTAAACTGGGAGTTATAACAGTAGCACTACCATCACAGCAATAAATGTATTGCTAAAAAAAGTAGTCGACGTATATTCTGGGCCTGACAAAGTTAAAGGTAATTGCAACTTTTATCATTTCATTCTGAGAAATATAATTTAAGAGGTAATTTAGATCAGTGTTTCTCAAATTGGCAAGTTTAAGATGTGTGGACTTCATGCTGGCTGGGGAATTCTGGGACTTGAAGTCCACACATCTGAAAATTGCCAAGCTTGAGAAACAGTGCTTTAGATTCTCCCTTGCCCAGAAATTTTCTAACTTAGATTTTTAGAAACCAGATGGCTTTTATCATGTTGATGACATTCTAAATATTCAAAACCACAATGACACAATGGTGCAATGCTGAACAATATATTGCAGACATTCCAAGAACTGTACCTTTGCTAAAGTATAAGCTTATACATTTGGACATGACATCATATTGCAAGACATACAGCCAATCTTCTAAGAGGTGCTGCAACCAAAGGGTTACCGAAAGTAATGGAAGTCTTATAATTGGGCAGATTTCTTGGAACTGTAATTTAACTGAGTCAAATTTGATTCTAATTTAGCCACGCTTGTTAAATGAGATCTCCTTGAGCTGGGAGATATAATGCAAATCTACTTTTAACAAAGAAGATACAAATGTCATATTTAGTATTAATCCATTAACACCCTATTGAAGTGTTAGATATTTCTTCCAACCCAAATGATTATGTATTACAGAAATGCCAAAGAGTAGGACAACTGCTTTATCTTAAGGACATCCATATAAATGGGGAAAAAAGGTATTAATGAATAAAAATTAGTCTTGGTAGAGGTATGAACTTGATTTGCCATTTCTCTGCAAACAGATCAGAAATCTTCTGTATTGCAAGGAGAGAAAATAATGTATGAACTTTCCCTAGGGTTCAAAGATTTCATCATCATAGGGCAACAACAGTTACTTACAAAATGATACATGCTCTTGTGAAATGAGAGCACTTAATTTTTCACAAGATATTCAGTATTCACGTAGTCAAGAATTATTTATTTCAAAATGGAATAATAATAATTCCAGCAAATCAAATACAAACCTGAACT
Source organism: Liasis olivaceus (assembly GCA_030867105.1). Classification (NCBI taxonomy): domain Eukaryota; kingdom Metazoa; phylum Chordata; class Lepidosauria; order Squamata; family Pythonidae; genus Liasis; species Liasis olivaceus. The sequence continues at coordinate 69,133,573 of CM061351.1, forward strand.
CATTACATACTTAGATATCTGTCTGGAAATGGTGATTAGACCTGAATAACTCTGCTAACTTGGTATTTTACACTGATCAGTCCCAGTACAACTTTAAAATTTCAAATCTTCCAAGGCAGATGTTGGCAAACAGCTGATTTATTTCCCTAGAAAGGCCTTATTTATTTTGTTATTATCTCTGATACTTAGAAATTGTGAAAGTATAGAACACAACTGCAAATGTTACATATGTATGTGTTCAAATGTGCATCTCTCTATATATTTGCATATGTATACAGTATTCTGAAAGAAAAAGTGTATTTGTTTAGTATACCCTTCATTCTGATAATAATTAGCCTCATTTTTTCTGGTTTAGCAATTAGACTCACCATAGTAGTATATTTTCTGACATGACAGTTTGTTCTGTCTCTCCACCATGGCATAATACCAGGATCTAGGAAGCAGTGAGAATGAGAAATCTCCTCCAGTGACTGAACAGAATACCCAGTGCAAGAAACATTGTGAAGCATCCCTGCTTCTGCAGAAACACTGCTTGAAAACAAGAATTCCCTATCTGCCAAAAAAATTAAGACTGTAGCAAAAGACCATAGAAGTACAGGTAGTCCTCGCTTAGCGACCACGATTGGGACCAGCAACTCCATCGCTAAGTTCCACAGTCACTAAGTGAAAAATCATGTGACTGCAACAGGCTTATGATGTCACTTCCCATTTGGTAATTAAGTGAGACATCATGTGACCGCGACTTGCGATTTTACTTCCATGTTCTCCAACAACTCTGCTTGTTGGAAGCTGGTTGTGAAGCACAAGAATGGTGATCATGTGACCACGGGATGCTGCAATGGTTGTAAATGCAAGGACCGGTTGCAAAGCTATTTTTTTTAAACTGTTATAACTTTGAATGGTCATTAAATGAGGCAGTCTGTAAGCAAGGACTACTTGTGTAGTGCAAAGGGAAGCATCTAATGACAGTTTTACCTGATCACTGGAGAGCACAATTCAATGTAATGTTGTAATGCACTTCTGTTTGAAAAAGCCAAAGGCTTTGAACAAATCGTATCATTATTATTTGTTGTTATTCTTCTTAGATCACGCTCCTATTTAAGGCCAAACCCATGTCAAATACATTTCTGAAAAACATCAACCCTTTTAAATTAAGACACTAAAAACAATATCAAGCTTCCTGAGAAACAGTTTGGAGAATTACTGATAATCCAACTGCAATTCTTCAATTCTGTATTCTGCTTTTTTCCTTTCCATTTTCAGTTCAATTCTCAAAGATTACAGAATAGATACAGAAAAGATATAAAAGATACAGGTAGTCCTCAGTTTATGATCGCAATTGGAACCACAATTGCTGTCACTAAACAACACAGTTGTAAAGCATGATGATATGTGACTGTGCTGGATAGTGACAGCAGTTCTGGCACTCCCAGTTGCCATCGTGAAGCAAGGACCTCACATGACCGCGACTTCCAACTTCCTGCCAGCTTCTCCATTGACTTTGCTTGTGGAAAGTCAGTAGGGAATGTCAGAAATCACAATCATGAGACCGCAGGGATGCTGAAGGACCGGTCATAACTACCACTTGTTCAGCACCATTGTAAATGTCAATGGTCACTGAACAAGTGGTCATTAAATGAGGACCCCCTGTATTGGCAACAATTCAAGAATCAAGACACACTTCAACTATCATAACATTTGCATTAGGCACCATCATAAGAGCTGAAATGTAACAGTAGCTTTCTAAAATATTCTGTCCAATATGGACCAAATAATTCAAAGTTCCCTGTTTCTCAGCTGAAGTTCAATGTTAAAAATCCTGATTGTGGAGCTTCTGGTGAGGATTCATGGCAAACTAGACATCCCTGAAGGAGCAGGGACAGCACTGCAGTGGAGATTGGCAGCTGGATAGTGAATTCTGGGCAGCGCAGTCCCTCTGGAAAAAGGAGAGATCGTGAGATCACCCACTTGCACTCCAGGCAGCTGCTCCTTGTGATGAGACTGCTGGAACTGAGGTTTTTGCGGTCTGCTTGTCAGTTGAGTGGCTGGGAGTTGAGAGATTTCAATCAAGCTTACAGCTGTAATACTGCCTGTATGGACATAAGGTTCTCACAAGCCTCACGTCTTAACCACTTCCAGATGTAACTAATTTACAGCTAAAGAGAGATTTTCTGAGCAGCAGAATAAAAATTTCACTTGGCAAATCATCTTTCTGGATTACAAAGGAATAAAAAAAAGTTTCAAAGATTTAAAAATTAGGCACTACCCAAAATGGAAGAATAGTTGGTGAAGATGATGGAACTTGCTGAAATGGCTAAATCGACTTCTTTGATCAGAGAAAAGACAATATCTACGTTTATTGCTGACTGGAAACTCCTTATGGACCTTTTGCAGAAAATAGAAAAAAATGAACTTATGATTTATGAGTTTGATGATTTTACAGATAGATTATAGAAAGAAGAGAGTTATGTTGTAAGCATAGAGTAAGAGGTAAATTTATAATTGTACTTATAACTGCTGTAAAGAAGATTGGAAACTACTTCTTTGTATCTTTTTTCTCTCTTTTCTATTTTTCTTTTCTTTTTTTTCTTTTCTTGCACTTTTAGCTTTTTCTTTGGTTTCTTTCTTTCCTTCTTTTTCTTTTCTTTTTCTTACTTTATATTAACTTGTATTACTTTTTATCTTCCTTTTTAAACATTTTTAACAAAGATTATATTTTTTAAAAATCCAGATTTCAGTACTCAGCTAAATTATGGAAATGTCACCCATCCTAAGGGATTTAATTAACCTTAACAGTAAAGCACTACTAAACTTTATGAATTTAATCCATTAATTCATAAATCATTGATTTAATTTGCTTCAGGCATTTGGATAAATTTAGAGAGGGAATGAATATTAATAGACAAAATAAATTGAAGGCACTGATGTGGATAAACTGGTGGAAAAACTCAAGACAATTAAATAAACCTGTTCCTGAAAATATGACACACACATTTTCTTTCATAATGAACTTCCAGTGTTAGGTGCCTTCACCTGAGCTACCTTTTATTTTGTTTATGTTTGCAATCTTCATCTAGTATGTAACCGACCATTTCTTCTGCAATGTTTTTTCTTTTTTATCATTTTAATTATCCCTGACTATTCTACAAATGTTCATTTAAAAAAAAACAAAAAGAAATATATTACAGTGTAAAATGAGTGGGGTTTGGGGTTAAGAACCAATTGTATGAACTCATAAAAGGAGGGAGTTATGCAGGTAAGACATAAGCAATCATAAACCAAGAATTTCACAGTCTTACTACACCTTTGCACATCTTTGTAAAATGCAGTAATGTAGAATGTGAGGTAACTGCTAGCTCCATTTTAAGCAGTTTGGCCTGAATTTCTCTGCTTGACTGTTTGCTGAGAGTTGCTGAAAGTTAAGATTGAGACCTTCAGGGCAAGGATTTCTGCAATGCTCTTAATCTCAGCCCTCTTCTCCTTGGCTTGGCCATGTTTTCTAAATAGAAAGAGCTAGTTTCTCCATATTCAGGAATTCCGTCTTCAAAATCTTCCATTGTTCCTTCCAAGGTCCATCAAAAGGAAATAAAAAAAGTTCTAAATTTGATGTCAGACAACAGAGGGTTCCTCGGGGCGGAGGGAAGATGAAGCAGGGTTGAATTGAGAGGATAGTGAGAGTGATAACAAATGTGCAGTCCATGAAACTCCTGATTCTGAATTTGAAGCGGAAAGTCTTTCAGAGTTGCCAGCAACTACTGGTTAAGAGATTGAATTTGTGTCCACCAATTTAAACAAAGTATTTGATCTAATTGACTTAGCACAGCCTAAGCAAGAAAATCCAATGCAGCCAAGGTAAAGTAAAAAAAAAAAAAAAAAGTCATCAACAAAATCTGCCAAATCAAGGCAACATTTCAATTCAGCCTGGTATAAACTCGGCCCTTGGTTGGAATGGAGCATAATGGAAAATTTCACTTTGCTTGGGAAAATATGTTAGTCAAGGTGAAAACAGTTCACAGAAAAAGCAGCGACTGGAAAAAGCTTACTGATAAAACTTTAGACTGCCTAGCAGAAGTATGCTTCATACAGACGGTGGCCTCGATCATACGATATGCTGAATGCAGTCAGAACTGCTTACTGATGATTCCGTACTGCACAATCACACTGACTGAGTCACGGAATACAAATTTGGGTATAGAGTCCTGCTCCACTTTCTCTGGGAACTACCCAATATCCTGTGAGTCCTTGAAGCAGGACAGTATTGTCCATTTTCACTTTGTGGAGCACATTAATATGTTCTTCTGCCTCAAAACAACATAGATATGGCCAGTAATGTAACATCAGTGGAGTGGCATAGCCTACATTCTTGGAACACTGCTGTGGGTCCTTGGAAAAGACAGGGTTGGGGCAAAATAGGCACATAAAGTGCAAACAGGGCAGAAGGTTATAATTTTCTCCCTACTAGCCTTCATAGTGTTCCATTCCACCTTTATGTTTTGTACATTTAAAGTATTTCTTTGGTAAGCCTGTGATGGGATTTGAAAGATGTTTTACTTACTTAATTTGGTTTCTTAATACAGCATGTAAAATAAGTTTCTCAAATGGAAGAGGACCTTTTCCAATGAAAATATGTTCAGGGAGAAAATGTTAATCTGAAATGTATCATTAGGTGAGATATCATCTTTTACAAATCTAAAATACGGAACACATTTTGCCCTTTCAGAAATCCGCTTTGCTCTTTCTGGATTCACTTAATTTTTTGTCTGGGCCAATACGCATTTGCCACCTGTCCCATCAAGACCTTTTCTTTTTTCTTTTTGTACCTTCGAGTCTGTGTTGACTCCTAGTGACTGCCTGGACAAGTCCCTGCAGTTTTCTTGGCAAGGTGTTTTGGAAGTGATTTGCCATTGCCTGCTTCCCAGGGTTGAGAGAGGTGACTGGCCCAAGGTCACCCAGCTGGCTTCATACCTAGGCGGGACTAGAACTCACGATCTCCCGGTTTCTAGCCTGATGCCTTAACCACTACACCAAACTGGCTCTCCAAGACCTCCTACTATAAAATAAAAAGCCACATTCAGAATTAAAATAGCATGTTAAATGTGTTACTGTACTTCAAAGAAGTCCTATTTGAAAGCCTTCAGGTACAGTATTGTAGACTACCCTCTCTTCCTCAGTCTTCTCTTTGCAAGCAAAAGATGCCCAACTCCTTTGAAGGTTTGTATCCAGACCCCTTATGATATTGCTAACTCTTTGAACTCACCCCAGCTACTCCATTTTATCTTAAGCGTGATGCTGGAATTCCAACTATGGTCTAGCATCACAGAGAACCATGGAATTACCTCTTGTGAACTTAAGGCAATGCTTTTACTAATGCAGTCCAAGATTGCATAAGCTGTTTTAGCTGTTTCATCATGCAGATTGCTGATGTTCAGCAGATGTTCTATTACTAGCCCTAGGTTTCCCTCCACTCCTATACTGATATGTTGTTGTTGTTGATGATGATGATGATGATTTGCTATACATGTCATCCTGTTGGGTTTAGTCCAATGTCCCAGCCTGTCAAAGTAGTCATTTTGAATTGAGATGATGTCCTCTAAAGGTATAAATTTATCATCTGCAAATTCAAAAGCATCCTTTTTAGAATATTAGAGCAGACATCTCAAAAGGGCAGCTGCTGTTGCAACACTCTTTTCATCAGTGCCCCTTATTCCTTCTCATGGGTGCTAGTGCCAGAATACTTGGATTCTCACAACACACTATTCAAAACCAAAGAAACCACATTATGGCTTTCTGTACTGTATGGTGTAAATCCAGCTGTATCATTTTCCTTTGCTAACCAGTTGGTTCAAGGACATGTACTGTCTATTGTTACTTAGTTTCTACCCTCCTCCAAATTAATAGCATAATTTTAACTACTCATAATTCCTGAATTCTTGCTATACTGAATTCTCAGCTACTTCTTTTTCATTATCTCCCAGAGCAGAACAACAGAATAAAGCCATTAACTCAACAGGGGGAAAAATCAGCGTGACAAAGCTAGATTCTCAATACTGTTTTGTTAGTTATTTTGGCTGGGAATGTTAGTTGGGAAGAATGACTGCAGCCTGACACATTCTAAAATATTTAACTAAATTATTCCTTTGAAAACTTTTTTTAATTATATAAAATCCTGCAATGACTTAAGAATAAAATATGCAGCAAGTTTTTTAGTGGAGTAATATCTTTTCCTTGGCAAAACTAAACAGATTTTCTCCTCCTAATAGTCCTATGATTACACACCCAAAATCAGATATGTAATCTATACCAGTGTTTCTTAAACTGTGGTCCAAGGACCCTGGGGGTCCCCCAAGACCTTCTCAGGGGTCTGCAAAATCAAAATTATTTGCCAGATATTGAAGATATTTGCAAAAAATTTAAAACAATGTTACTCTTCTCATTATTATTTTTTATTTGTTAAAAAATACAGGGTTATTTTATGAAAAATATTTTATTTCTGTTAATATCTAATGGGATTAATACTGTTACATTTACATGAGTCAATAAATATTCTATGAATGCATCGATCTTAATTTTTAGTACAGTAAATATCAATAAATATAACCCTTACAAACAAAAGTTCTTTTGGGGTCCTTCATAATTTTTAAAAGTGGAAACACTGAACTATACCATTTTCATCATGAAAATAAATATTCAGAAGATGATGAGATTAAGAATGATAAAAGTGTTATTGCTAAAATGTAATGTACAACACCAAGTGAATGCAGGGATTCTTCTACAAATAATTTTAAATGTGGAGCTTTAGTGCTTTAAAAATAGGACAAGTTCATTTCACTATCTGATTCTAATTCAGTTCTTTTTCTAGAATTTCTTCATGTGACCTTATACATTAAGATTTTGATTTTCTGGAATAGTTTCCAATGAATCCACTTAAAATCTCATTTTAAAAAGACTTTCAGTTGGAAAGGCACCAAACCCAAATCACATACTACTTGAACACATTTAGACTGTTGGGCTTCTCTTCTTAAAAATTCTTTTTTATCCTTCTGAATCAGACCAGGCAGTTCCGTGAAACATAACACGATGATAGCATTCAGAATGGGAGACTCAAAATTCCATCCTAACAAAATTGCCCTTTTTACATCAGATGACAAATGCTATGGTCAAAATAAACTAACTTTCATCTTAATAAAACCACATTGACTATTCTATTGTTGTGGAGACCATTTAGAGAGAAAAATACTAATCCAAGGAGAGGGAAATTGTTTCCTTTATGGCTGAGAGCACTCACTATTTTGAAATGGACCTTTGATTCAATTTTGAGGATGTTTTAATGGGATTTTTGAACCCCCCCCCCCCCCAAAATAGATATGTCTTCAAATGCATCGAAGTCAGTTGGACCAGCTATCAAATGAAATGAGAAATAGAGATGTACAGCAGAGAAGCATATTGACATATTTTTATTCAATTTATTTTTCAATGTTTTGGTTTCTGAGGCATATCTCACTACTGTTATATGTGGATACTGCTGAATAGTGTTGTTGTCCCAAGACTAGCCTATGGTTGTACTGGTAGGGTCAGCATTTTAATGGAAAGTTTCATTTTATGTATTTCATCTGCAGCATATCTGTATTGAGGCAGGGTTCAATTATTCATTGGACACCATGTCCAGGGCCTACAAAGCTATGAAAAATTTTTAATCCAAAAACAATCTCAGATGACTCAAAGCTGAGAACAAAAAAACAAGAGATATGTATGATACATCATGCAGGTAGACTGTCTTGAGCACCTATGATTATGGGATTGCCCAAAGCCTGCGAAGACGGATGAGCTGAGTCTGAGGTGAAGACAACCCTGAAATTAACTGCTGCTGTTGCTGCTTCTGTAACTTCACTGGTTTTACATGTGTTTTGAGCAAAGGAAAGGAATGCAATGTCCCATTGGGGAGGCATATAAGTTAAATTTAATCTTTAAATTTAAAGATAAAACACTTTTGAAGAGGCAATTGCTATTAACTAACTAACAATTCGCCACCACATGGTGGCATCTAGCTGTTTCACAACTAGAGAAGTATCAAGGATATCAGCTAGGATCACTTTCAACTGTGATACTTATTTTGTTGAAAATTAATGTTTTGGTATACAAACTGCAGGGACTATCCAGGCAGTTGCCAGGAAATAACACTGACTTGAAGGCACTCAAAAAAAAAAAATTGTCAGTATTGGGAGAAATTAAGAGTGCTTAGTCTCCCTCTTTTTTTATTAACATAATTGAAGTGCATAATTACAAATACATTGTATGAGTTGGATAGCACAGTAGTGAATGTTCAAATAAAAACTACAGATCAGATTGCATTTGTCTGAACATCATTGTGCGCAACATGGCATGTACCAAAGCCTTTGTAATCTGAGACCTGTCCTAGCCCAGCTTCTGCCCTTTTCAAATGCAATCCTAAAATTACTTTGGGGTATGTCAGTTTCACCCCGCCTCCTCACAAGGCCAATTCTCTAAAACAGTTTTAGCTATAAGCAGAAGATTATTTCGCTTCCAAGTCTCCAAGTCATACCAGTTTATTCTTATAAATTAATTCAAACCAGATGTTTTCACTGTTTGGCACTGTAGCTAGGAATTTCAAGCTGCCTCTAGCTGACATATGCTAGCTTCTTGCAGTGATAGATAGACTTAGCCAAATAAAGTCATTGGATATCACTCTCTTCAAGACCTCAGAAAAAATATATGGTATAAGAAGATACTGTAAAAAAAGAATTTATTTTGGGCAGTTTCTCACTGTACAAAATTGATGTTAATAATTAAAGATCTTCGTGTAGAGTAGAGGCAGGCAAGTTTCTGACTTCAAACACATAAAGTCCTCCCTGATTCTTTTGTGGTTCTACAACCCCAAAGATCAGAAACCACAGAACAACAATAGTAGAATTTCCTGCCCCTTTTTTGCCAGGAAGTGAAATAAAACAATACGAAATCTTCAATAAGCAAAATGCTATTTTTTTTAATATATATATATATATAAAAAAAATTCCCCTCTCACCCCTATGAGTGGTACGTGTCTTCCTCAATCTCGGGTCCTCTACCAGAGGCCTGGGAGTTTGAGGGTTCTGCGCAGTATCTTAGCTGTCCCTAGCACTGCACTCTTCTGGACAGAGAGCTTGGATGTTGTTCCTGGGATCTGTTGGAGCCACTCTCCCAGCTTAGGAGTCACGGCCCCGAGTGCTCCTACCACCACTGGGACCACTTTGGCCTTTACTTTCCACATCCTCTCTATTTCCTCCTTCAGGCCCTGGTACTTCTCCAGCTTCTCATGCTCCTTCTTCCTGCTGTTGCTGTCACTTGGCACTGCTACATCTATCACTACTGCTGTCTTCTGGTCTTTGTCTACTACCACGATGTCTGGTTGATTGGCCAGTACCTGCCTGTTCGTCTGGATCTGGAAGTCCCACAGGATCTTAGCCCTGTTATTCTCCACAACCTTCTGTGGAATCTCCCATCTGGACTTGGGGGGGTCTAGCTCATACGCTGTGCAGATGTTCCTGTACACACTCACACACTCTCTCTCTCTCATGAGAGTGATATATATATAAAAAAACCCCAACAAAGTTAAAAAGCAGGATAGGGATCATTCACCTTTTCACAGTCTTGGATGAGAAAAAATTAATTTTAATCCCTCCCACAGGGGTCTCCATTTAAACTCATCTTTTCATTGCAAATAGATTACAAAAATATAATGGGAATGGAATCAAAGTAGCAATAAAATTCATATGGTTACATGAACAGCCACTCCCTCATGGACATATGGATAAATCTGGTCCTTTCTTAATGTACATTTAGTATCTTTAGGTTCTGGGAGTGGGCAATGGAAAAGAAAGGAGCTTTAAAAAAAAAGTAGTATAATTAATAATTCCCCAAATATGTTATACTGCCCTCCTAAAATTATGGGGAAATTTCCACAACAATGAAGACAACAAGTTTTAATAGCTTCCCTTATTGTGCAGATAAAGAAATGCTACCCAGTTCCCTGATCCCCCATGAGCTTCTTTCTTTCTTACAGGTCCTACAAATTTGGGCTCCTACCTAACACTAAGAAGACAGGAAGCACTGTCCAATAACTGCAGACAGACCAGTAGAAAAAGATAGAAGGGTAACAGAAGCATTGTTCTGTTTTCTCATCTAAAATTAGAAAAAAATACTGCTTGGGAAAATAATTGATAAAATACAGGAATATTGCTTTAATGCAATAATTAGGATGCCAATGAACATTTTTCTTAGGTTAGTATACATTACAACAACCACCCTCCACCCCCAAAATGGCTTGCTGAGGTTCAAAAAAAGGCAGTCAGTATTATCGCCCTCTGAAATATGGCTTCCTTACATGCAGGAGTGGGGATTCTTCTCACTTCCACCAAAATCACAGCCAGTTTTCAATGTGAGAAGCCTACAAACTAACATTCAAACAATAATTTATTAACTGAGAAAGTTTGATATTATTAACTTTTGATCCTTGGACAGCATAGAAATAGAAGGAAAATGTCTGTCTACAATAAGTGGCAACTCTGAAATTAACCATGATATCAGTCAGATGAAGGTAGTGCCTTTCAAGCGCTGCATTCCTCTCGTCCATCTCTTGCCTTGAGACCTAACCGCCGAAGTGACAGTACATGGCCAAATATGCCCCAGATCAGAGTGTGTGATATAGAGATATCCAACAGTTTGTGCCGTACAAGCATGAAGGCTCATCGACGCCTGAATGCCCGTGATATCCTCCAGGCATTGGGCTCCTCGTAGCGATTGTAAAGTGGCTCCAGGCGCTGCTGCTTCTTCTGCTTGCTCAGCTTTGTGGGATCGGAAACCTTGAAAAAGGCTGGGGCAAACTCCACAAGCCAGCGGGGATCTATGGTGGTAACCTCTCGCATATACTCCTTGGTTGTGAGCACAAGCTCATGGTACACCACCCTAAGAGGAAAAAACAGAAGGATGAGGACATCATTTTCTCTTGAAACAGAGCTCTTCTGCCTTCCACAGACATTCCATATAGGCAGACTGCCATTCTTAAAGCACCTGTTGGCTCAGATAAAACAAGGGCAAAAATCAAACATTGTCAGAACTTATTTTCTTGAAAAATAAGACCTCAGGTTTTCAACCCCCACAGATAAACCTGTCACTGAAATATGATGATAAAACGATATGACAAAATATGACCAAAGAACATAACAAAAAAGGGTGTGCCAAACATTCCAAGCTTAAAACAGACAAGTGTTCTGAGCCTGAAATAAAAGTCGTTTTATTCCACACCACATTATTTTGAGTATTAGTAACCTGCATTTTATTGCCTTTGCTCTTTCCAAGATGATTCTAAGTTTTCTTCTCTTACATGCCATGCCCATTGTCACACACCAATCCTTCTTTCACAGAAGAGCCATCCAGGCTGCTATCTGAGGTAGCCACCATAACGAGGCTCTCTATTCCCAGGAAGCCTCCTCCTGCCTGCTGCTTTACTTTCCAACAATTTGTGGGATGGCCTTGGTCATCAGCCTTTCCCTTCACCCTGTGGAACTCAGCAGCCAACTTCCTCTTGGTAAAGACAAAGCCCTACAGCCTGAAATCATTTCTTGTCTTCACCCAGGACTATGCCTGGCTCTGCAGTGGCTGTACCTTGCCTCTCCTTCTCAAATAATTATATTCAGTGTAGCTAGAGATTTGGCACCTTTGTTTCTTTTCCTGAATAAGGTTCCCTATGTTGACCCTGTTGCCCAAATATATAAAGCTTGACTTTTCATCATGAATAAAGAAGTCTCATTTTGAGTATTCAGTGAATTCTGCAGTATTATTTGATTTATGTTTTTTACAGGGTGTTGTTTTTCTAACCCAAGTCTTAGCAATCTTATTGCTATCTGTTGGATCAATCTTTCTTGCTGTTTTAAGCTTAATTATTTGTACTTTGTAAGACATCTAGAATTGTAAATGTGATTAAAGCAGCCTATAAGTTAAGCCATTAATCAATTAAGAGACTTCCAGCATGCAGACTTCTTCACAACCCTTTTTCTGACAGGGGTTACTGAATTTAGATGTAAAACACAAGACCTGGAGAATATGTTAAATGTTGTACAGGACAGCGAAAATACCTGAAATATAGAAGCTATATACTGTATTACAACATCCAAATTATTAAACAATTTCATATAATAAATCTAAGAGCTGAGTATGATCAAAGAGGAATCTTTGCCAGACATCAAAGCATGATAAAAATATCTAAGCAGCCTGTTTGATTCTTAAAAAATTGGATATAACCAAGCTTCACTGAACTTTGCAACATATATTTACAATAAAAAAGATCCCATCTCACGTTCTAGCTCATCAAGCTTCTGACTACTGTGGGATGCCCTGCGGTTCCTCTGATGATGAATACAGCTGATGAATAAAATCATACAGAAGGAAGTCATTCTCAATTTTCTTAATACAAAACACTTAAAGCTTTGTAGGCAACAACCAGGACTTTGAATAGGACAGGGAAATAAAGTGGAAGCCAATGTAGTTAAAAGGAACCATAGGTGATGCAAAAAGTGAGGACTTCAGAAATCAGTTTGGTGCAGTTTCTGAACATTTTTAAGAGGCAGCTTTATGGAGGGCATTTTATAGTAATACAGTGTGGATTTGGCCAAGGCATGCACAACAACATTCAGGCTGAATTTATTTAAAAAGGAGTGTAGCTGCTTCACATTTAACACTGTACAAAAGCAATCTAATTAGCTTCCACCTAAGTATTGTGGACCAAGGCTGGACTAAGAAACATTCTGAGGTGGCAGACCTTGTCCTTTCAAGAAAAGTGGAAGATCATAGCTCCAGATTTGGCTCAACTAACTGCAGACATTAAAATCCTATTCTAGAAGTTAGAATAATGCTATAGGCCAGTGGTTCTTAAAGCGTTTGACTCAATTACCCCTTTTCCAAGTCTTGAATAATGTCATTACTCCCACAAAAAAAAAAAAAAAACCTTCTTTTTTTACACAAGCATCTTGGCAGCAACAGTCCCAAACTGGATCCTTGACTCACAAACAAGCAATTATAAATTGCCCCATGATCCTCAAGATATGTCCAAATTACCCTCTTAGGAGTAATTACTCCCAGTTTAAGAACTACTGCTTTAGGCTTTTGGAGGGAAAACTTATTATTTAATATATATTTAAATTGCTTCCTAGACAAAGCATCTCAAGGCAGTTTACAAAATATAAAATACATAATAATAAATTAAAAACAATATAAAAATGCATAGGAAAAAAGGGGAGGGCAAGGAAAAGAGAAAATGGAACAGAAACCACAATCATTTATTCAGCATTCATACTGAATGGGTCTGGATGTAGAAATAAATTTTCAACAAAAGATGCCTAAAAGATGTGAAGTTAATCTTCAAGGGATAGAACATTTTAAAGCATAGAAACTGTTACAAAGAAAGCCCACACACAAGTAACCACAAAACCACACTTTGTAGTTCTAGGCATACACAGCAGGATCTCCTGCTATGACCTCAAAGATTGTCCAGGACTATAACGGTGAAAACAGTCCATCATATTTCTTGGTCTCTGATTGTTATTTAGAGCTTTATATGTTGAAAGTAAAATCTTGAACCTGGCTTATAATCTAAAAGCTGCTGTGGAATCTGTGCAGCTGAATCTCTCCATTACAACCTGCCAAATAGGACAGTCGGTTATGTCCCTCAGATTCCAATAACTTTCAATTGCATCATACCAAAACAGAGTTGTGTCATACCATAACAGAGGGTAAGGCAGTGTTATCCTGGTAGAAAAAATTATGCAAATTCAAGAAATCCGCTAGACCATGAAGTTCTAGAGGCACTTAGACATATTTAGGATCACCACACACTTTGCAAATACAAAATACTATTGCTCTAGATTCATACAACCTCCTCAAATTCATAGCAATATTTTTTGTTATCTTTTGTTCCCAAATAACTAGCAGTACAGTTCTTTCACATTTTGCAATTATTATTTATCCACGTAAGGCAAATTCAGGGGCTATTCAAATAGACCTCATTCTCTAATTTCAATCCCCCCTTACCATTCAGGCTGGCGGTTGAAGAGGGCACTCGAGGGATGGATATAGACCACCTGCTGATCAATCAAGGTCCGGTAGCCCTCTTGTGGGTCCTTCTTGGCTGCATTCCGGAAGAAACCACTGCAAATGGCTTTCTGGACTCGTACTGTTGCTTTTCCACAAGACACCACATCTAACTTGTGCCTGTCAAAGTCAAGGTGTGATGAAAGACTTTAGAACAAATGTGTTCAATGATGAGATCCTCTGGCACACATTCCCTGTGTAAGTTCCAATTAAAACAGGTTTTTTTTCCCAAGAAAAAAATTGCTTTAGACCTCCATGCCCAAATATCAGTATTATTCAACTCCTAAAGCTTACCTTCAACAATGGATTATCTTTACTGGCTCTATTGTTTCTGTAATTCTAGTATTTTATAGGAAAGGGCAGTTAAGTGTTGCCTCCTATTGTGAGCACATTCCTAAGCAATTAGGATTCAAATATGTGATGTATTTCTTGACCACTGTTTCTTTTACTATTTATAGTCAATTTTAAAAAACAGAAACTATCCACCACTTCAGTGACTTTACCGTATACACTGGTGTACAGAATACTAACTTTTAAAAGATGTTAATTTGCCTCATGATACCATGATGTATCTCTCCCTACAAAGATTAGAATTGTGCAGGCAATGATTTTCCCTGTGATACACTGTGGATGTGAAAGCTGGACTCTGAAGATGCTTCTGAACTTGGGTACTGGAGAAGGCTCTTACTACCATGGATAGCCAGGAAAAGAAAACAAATGGATCACAAAACAATTCAATTCAGAGTTTTCCCTCAAACACAAATGACCAGCTTAAACTATTATATTTTGGACACTTTATATGAAGCTATCTTGAAAAGTACATAATACCAGAAAAAGTGGAAAGAAAGAGAAGAGGATGACCAGCAGTAAGTTGGATGAATTCAATTACAACAGCAATGAATGCACTTTTGAGAGATCTAAAAGGCTAGATTAGGGGAGGTCATCCTGGATAAAGTCTATGTGGTCACTATAAGTCAGCACCAACTTGATGGCACTTAAATCAATCAATAGGTGTAACATGACCAAATCCAGCGAGTTTTCATTTTTGGTTCTGGAGAGGGTCAACATTACTCCAGACAGACCTGGTTTGTAATTGGGGGTTCTCCTGGACTCATGATTCCTGCTTGCATGAATAGTTATGAGTGCGCCTCAATATACCCATGTAACACCTCTACTTTGCAATCTTGCACTGGTTACTAGCAGACTTCAGGTGTAATTCCAGGTAGTGGTTGTGACCTATACAACAGTTCATGACACAGTACTTGGTTATTTGTGGGACCGACTATCTCCAATTATTTCTGCCCATCCAATAAGATAGGGTGGGCATGCTCCCATGTCCCATCACTTTAGCAGCGTCATCTGGTGGGACACAGATGTGCCTTCTCTGTCACTGTGCCTACCCTATGGAAAAGCATTCCTCCCAAGATTCAGATGGCCCTGACCCTACCTACCTTTCAGAAAGTTCTTAAGATATGGCTTTTCCTCCAGGCTCTGAGTTGGGAGATTTTGGGCCTGTCTTGATTCTGTTGTTGCTGTTTTTTGTGTTGGATGAATTTGTCTCTGGTAAAATATTTTATTACATTTTAATGGTTCAGGTTATTATGTGTGACTTTGTCTATGCTGTCCTGAATCACATGTTGATTGGGCAACTATGTAAGTTGGTTAAATCAATCAATCAATCAATCAATCAATCAATCCAACCAATTTCTGTCAACAACTTAGCTGTTATATTCCACAGCTAGCTGTTATATTTTCAAAACCTTTTCAGATAATACTCAAGCTTAGATGTTGCCAAATACAGATTCCTGTAGCCTGTGTTTTTGGGTGAAAAACAAATTTCTCCCCTATTTCACAGACTCACCTATCCATTATTCCCAGCATCTGCTTACGAATATCCTGGGCTCGACGTAGTGAGCGGGCTTGGATGAAATTTTCATAGCACCAGGGATTGGAGAACTTGTTGTTCTTCCAGGAGTTGTAAACAGCCAAAAGTGTGAGGTGATCTCCTTCAGTTTGGTGGAACTTAGCTTTCTTCTGGTCAGCAAGAGCTTGCTTGTCCTACATATATGAAATGAAATTAGCCTTACTAAACTTCCACCTTTCCAAGTACAGAAATATGCATTTTCTCGAGTGGCGAATATATTTTGTAATGAAATGTTAGTAAGTATATTTAAACCTGGCAAATGCAAAAAAGGGATAAAACAGAATTTAAAAATAATTTTAACCTTCAAGCAAATTATTAGAATGTACATTAGCATTTATATTCTTGATTACAAAATTACATAATGCTAAATGACTGGCAATACCAAGGGACCTGTATAAGCAGAGCTGCACAGAAAACAGGAAGTTTAGTTTTTATTAAAGATCTCACTCTGCAGAATATGCAAACTTTTATATCAGCAAGTCAGCCATCCTTTTAGATCACTTTATTTGACTTCTGAAATTAATCACTGCCCAGTGCTTATAACTGAAACTGAACAAAGCTGCACATTTTACACTATTCAGTGCTGTTGGAAGGGATTTGATTAGAATTAGTGCTCTTTCTTCATCTGTATTATATTAGATTTTACTTACCTAACAGAATTGACATATAACCTGTTAATATTTATTAATAAATAGGTGACAAGGACTACCAAGTAACGCTTGAGAATTTAAAGCCCTAGTTTAATAACATCTTGTTCTAAAATCAAGAAGCTATTGCATGATAAGGATAAGGCTGGAAATCAAGCCTTTCACTTCTACATCAGACCTGCTATTCATCAGATCAGCAATTGCATGTTATCTTCTTCCCTGCCCCAGTCTAGCTGGGACCAGTGCATGGTTGCCATGTAAGATACAATCTCTTTCATTCCATTGCTCCCCAATTTACCTTAGGTCGATAGAAAACATTTTGCACAGACAGCATTGAGACAATGGTGAGCATTTCCTCGCTGCAACCTAAGTGCACTGACATAATGAGCATCTTGCAAAGCATAGGCTCCAGTGGGAACTCTGCCATCTGTCAGGAAGGAGAAAAACATAATTTGGTTGAAGTGTCCCTATGTGGGCTTGACTTACAATTGTACATGAAAAATACACAAATACACCCATCCATAGCTCCAAAGTAAGGTATATCATCACTGTCCGCTGCTGCTAAGGATTCCTTCCAGTCACTGCAACTAACTACTGTGTAAATACCAATAATAAGTCCATCTGCTTAGGGGTGTAGTAAAAAAAAAATATCCCTTAAAGGGGTATGTTTGAACTGGAGACAAGGACATATTACACTGAAGCACAAATTGGTTTATTGACAGGGCTGAAGGCAAAGACAGCCCTAAAGATGGGTGGGGTTACCATTCCCATTTATAGGAACACATTAAAATAGACATGTGATTGGATAAAGCAGCCAGGTATTTCACTGGATATAGCACATCATGTGCCTAGTGAAGCCAGTGGGGTAATTTGGGTGTACTGTAACTGTGAAGTAATGGGGCAAGACTATAAAGACAATAAGGGTTTTTGAAAGAACAAAGGACCATTGTTTCACAAGCACAGCTTCTTTCTAGGGAGTTATTTTCTTTGCTCTCCCAGAACACTGCTTGCCTCCCAGTATCTTTTCCCAGCTCATCAGCATTCCTTGGCCTTTTAAATGTTTTATGGCTGATGAGACAGTTTTAATTTCCCTGGGAAAGTGTTTTTGTAATGGGAGTAGTTGCCCAGTATGACCTTTAACTTGATCCCCAGCATTCTCCTTGAGTAGGCTATCAGCATATGGGCCTCCTGGAATAGCCCATTTCTATCACCGTTGGCTTATTCTGAGCATCCTGAAACATGAAGAACTAAGCCCTTAATTCTTTTATCTTTTTGCTTCCCATTCTCCTTTTATTTATGATTATATATTATGACAGCTTTCAGAATACAGATGCTTCCAGAGAAGGTTTCATGTAATATCAGCAATCAAGATAACACCATAACAAATAATTATTTAAATAAATAAAACTGGGGAAAAAAGTCCTAGGTTGCCTCATACAGGTCAATTGGCTGTGTGGTGATGGAGGTGAGGATAAGGAAAGAGACCAGCCGAGCAGGCTTCTGGAATGGGTTTGGCCTGTCTTTCTCGCCTTCTCTTCTGAGATTCTTCCCTTTTCAGAGATAACTCTGAGGACAAGGATTGTCTTGCTTTTATTATAGTGTAAGCTGCTCTTTTTAGACTAAACAAAGGTGAACAAATGCTTTAAATAAATATAGTGTCACTAAGAAAAGTAATGGCAAAAACTAATTTGATAGAAACATCCCACTGAACTTTCTGGGAAGGAGCACTACACATTATTGTGCTTTTCCCCCAACATGTTTCCATCTACTACTGGCAGAGTAGGGTGAAGTACCACCATCCTTCTCTTACCCTATGAGGCCATGCAAAGAATGATTCCAATGCCTAATAAACTTTTCTCACTTCTTGTCACTATCATCTTTCCTCTGCCTCCAGTGTAAAGCCATCTCCAGCTTCTGAGACTGGAGCCCATCAAAAATGCTGATGGACTGCACAAAGTAATCACAACAGTACAAATACAGCTGTCATATACACATAGCTTTTCCCAAAGGTTACGCTAGTTTGAATATTGATTTCCTCTGCTCAACCACAGTAACAAAATCTGAACAATGCCAATCCTACCCTGCGGCCCAGTCGAGTGAGCAGCCCTTCATCATCCAAAGCTCCCAGAGTATACAGTTGCTCCATTGCAGTGATCAGAGTTTCCATTGGGGGGGCGTCCATAAAATCAAAAGACAGCAAATCATTGATACCCATAGCCTGAGTATGCCAGAGAGAAAAAAAAGATAATGAGTATTATGCACACATCTGGCAACTAAAAAAGATGTTCCCCAACACTGCCACCACCAAAATGACTCTCAGTTTTATAGATTAATTTGTTGTTAAATCCCTCAACTTCCACCTTTATAAAGACAGTTGGGCGAGACTTTTTTTGAAGATGCTGAACAAAAGCATGAAGTCATTTAGGCACCAGCGCTTACCTTGAGAGATAATACCGTGCTGGCCAGGTTAGTCCTCTGAATCTCAGGCACATTGGTGGTCAGCATCTCATCACGGTAGGCACGCTCTGTGTAGAGTCGATAGCACTTGCCAGGGCCTGTTCTTCCAGCTCTCCCAGCTCGTTGCTTAGCTTGGGCCTATGGGAATTACAGATGAAAAGATACATAGCAGAGTTCATTCCTTCTGCTTCCCCATAGCATAGTTTAATTTGCATCAGAGCCAGACACAGTATGGCTGCAATTCAAGACAGGTGAAAAAGTGAAAAATGGAAGGAATGCAGCAGATAATATGTACAGCAGAATATGACATATAGGCAAAAGGTTACAAAAACAGTCCAAGAGATGCTCCATAGAACTTATGAAAGGTTTTTACATATTCTATACACGATGAACTACATTTAGCATTCAAAGAAGCTCAAGATTCATTTAAAAAAAAAAAAACACCTCCAGCCTTTAAAATAGAACTGAATGGTACAGGTATCGCTGCTTGAATCCTGACAAGTGATTAGTCTTCTGTAATATCAATATGATGCTGCAAAACAAAGACTCACTGCTGTACTAGGCCACTCCATGGCAAAAGCTTGGTGCAGAGAACAAGGGAACAGCACATTTTTAAAATTTATGTACTCACTTACTGATCACTCGTTCAGTGACTATTTGAAGTTGCGATGGCGCTAAACGAGTGGTACATACGACTGGTCCTTGGAGTTCCAGCCACTGCAGCATCCCCATGGTCACGTGATCGCAATTTGGGCACGTGGCAACCGGCTCGCACTTAGGACAGTTGCAGTGTCCCATGGTCAGGTGATCACCATTTGTATCCTTCCATACTGCTTCCCACAAGCAAAGTGAATGGGGAGGCCAGCAGGGAAAGTCGCAAGTTGCTCTGGCAAGTCCCCCCAGCTTTCTTGCACCATCCACAAGCCAGCCTTGCTGCATACATGCCCTGCCACGACATCCACACCCCTGGCCTTCCTCATGTGTGCCCTGCCACCCCATCTCCCTCCAGCCTTCCTGAACACGCACTGCAGCACCCCAGCCTCCCCTAACTCACACTCAACCTGCGCTGGGTCTCCCAAGCACCCCCGTGGCCTCCCCCCCCCCCCACAGCACTCCTGCGCTCCTTACCTGGGACTTCCACTGCTTTCCGCTTGATGACCCACGTGTCTTGGGATTACCAGGACTGCTGGGATTGTCATCACTAAACGATGCAGTCACTCGACATCGCGCTTTATGACTGCATCACTTAGCAATGGCAATCCTAGTCCCAATTGCTGTCATAACCCAAGGACTACCTGTATTGCTCTTCATAGACTGGAGCAAGATAAAGAATCCCATTCACCTTGCTGACTGCAAACTACCCCTGTTAAAAGCTTTAGGCAAAATAGCACCCAACAAATATAGGATACCTGAGAAATTGGTGTCACAACCAGCTGGTCAATCCCTGTCTTGGAGTTGTATACTTTCTGCTTTACAAAACCGGGATCAACTACATAATAGATGCCATCAATTGTAAGTGAAGTTTCAGCAATATTTGTGGCAATGACCACCTATATACGGACAAAAAGGAATGGCATACAGTTGAGTTACAGCAAGAAAAACGTGGAGGCAAGAGCAGGACTACTGTTAAGCTATTTTTATGACACACTATTCATTCAATGTACAAAAACACCACATATACTCACTGCAGAAAATGCCACAAATATTCTCCCTGAAAAAAAATCATTGTTTCAAGTTTGAGGGTTTCTGGAAAACTAAGCCAAAGATTATATAAGGTATGTAATTCCTGGGATAACAAAAAAAAAATTTTTTTTAATTTTTCAAATTAAAAATTGAATGACAAGGTCAAGAAAGCACAAACAAAAGTCCATAAAAAATGTGAATGTGGCACTGCAGAAAAACATGCAATTTGAACTAAATCTCCCTCTTTACAAGGGGAGGGAAGACTTTTTTATTTGGGAAATCTATATGGCCACACAACTCACATAAATGTAACTCTGAGCAATGTACATCAATGAAAATAATAATAATTTAAAAAACCCAAATTCAGTTACAATTATATATACATTTAATAAATAGAAACTTATATTTTGCATACACATTTTAAACATTATTATTATTATTAATTAAAACTACAACAGCAGCAATTAATAGACAACCAGGAACCCTCAATATACACTACAACTCACAAGATGGGTAGATCACTAACATAGCTCCAATTTCTAAAAGGTTAGATCTAAGAATGAGCCATGACCTCTTATATATCATATAAGTATGGTTGAAGAAAAATCTGCCTCACACTTTAGAACTCTTAGATTCAAACAAACATGTAGGTAGCGTGCTCAGGCATTCAGGCAGATCTTATGAAACTCACTTATTACTTTGTATGTCATGAAAGATAACATGAGGAAATATGAGGATAAATGATAAAGAATTGCTGGGGATGGATATTGCACTCCAATGAATAATTTTATCACCAATGAATTAGCTTGTAAAAAAAAGGCTTGTGAATCTGCTTGACATTGTTCTTAAATGCTATGTTATTAAGCCCCAAAATGTAATATAAGAGCTACATTTTCAATCTCCCAGACAGAAAGAAAAAGGAATTGTAATACAGGTAGTCCTCGACTTACGACCATTTGTTCAGCGATGGTTTAAAGTTACAGTGGTGCTGAACAAAGGGACTTGAAACTGGTCCCCAAAGTTACAGCCATTGCAGTGCCCCCAGTCACATGATCAAAATTTGGGCACTTGGCAGCCCGCCCACACTTATGGCCACAAGGGCACTTCAACTGTCCCCCCCCCCGCCTATCTCCCCTCATCTATGCCCTTTGGGCGCCCAGCACTCCACGGCCCCTGCCATGCTAGCTGATCTTTGCCGTCTTCTTGTTCCCACTGCTGACCAAGCATGCCAAGCCTGGCCCTTCACGAGGCAGCTGCTGGCTGCACAAGGCTTTCTTCCCAAGGTTGCATACAGCGATTTCCTCATAAGACCTGGGGAAGATGGCCTCACATGCCCAGCAGCTGCCTTGCAAAGGGCCAGGGCGGGCATGCCTCGTCAGCAGTGGGAGCAAGAAGACAGCAAAGGTCAGCTGGGGCGTCAAAGTGCAGGGTGGCAGAGGCCTCACAGTGCAGGGTGGTGAGGGTGACTGTGAGTGGGATTGGGCTGGGGTGGCTGGGGCTTCCCAGGGCCCTGCGGCTTTGCGCTGCGCTACTGAGGTGGGCTGGAGCAGCTGAGGCTTCTAGGGGCGGCTGCGGCTTCACGTTGTGCTGCAGCTCAGGGGCTTCTTGCAGCCCTGGGGCTTCTTGCAGCCCCAGAGCCATGGCGAGCCACAAAGATTCTGAGCCGTGGCATGGCAAGCAGCCTCAGAGCTGCGTGGTTCTGGGGCTGCTTGCTGCCCCAAAAGGCAGGGTGCAGGGCGGCCAAAAGAGCAGAGATGGGGGGAGATAGGCAGGTGAGGGAAGTTGAAAAGGCTTACCAAGGCCTGGGGCTGAGATGGACCAAGCCAGGAAAGGCTTGGATTGGGGTGGGTCCTCAGCAGAATTTGGTTAATGACAGCAACAGGGAATGTCGGGATTGCCATTGTTAAGCGATGTGGTCATGTGGCATCACGCTTTATGACAGCATTGCTTAGCAATGGAATTTCCAGTCCCAATTACCGTTGTAAGTTGAGGACTACCTGTAATGAGTACAGTACTTTGTACAGTACAAATACCCTCAAATTGTTTGGAAAATACACTTTTCAATTGATCAAGAAGACAGCATTTTTAGAGGCAATACAAATGTGTTCTTTAGAGGAGACAGTCATACTGTTGTGGTTCAGCTATTTCCGGCTCTTTGTGACCTGATAGACATAATTTCTCCAGGATTGTCTGTCCCAAACCACTTGTTTGATTTCTTGTAAGCTTCTGTTTGTATGATCAGTGACAGTGTCTAGCCACTTGTTCTTCTGTTGTCTTTTAAATTGCCTTCAAATTTCCAAGCATCAGGGTCTTGTGGAATCCTTGGGGTTCTCAGCTTGGTTGCTTTCTTGCAAATGTTTCATTACCTGGCTAGGTAACATCTTCAGTGCACTGAAGATGTTACCTAGCTGGGTAACAAAAAGTTTGCAAGAAAACAACCAAGCTCAGAGAACCCCAAGGACTCCACATTTCAACCCTGAGCTACATATATTTTCTTCTATTGGCATCAGAATCTTTTCCAATGACTCTTTTTTTTGCAGTTTGCCCAAAGTATTAAAGCTTCAGGCTCATTCTTAGTGTTCCCTGTGAGGAGCTGGGTTTTACTTCATCTAGAATTGAGTCGTTGTTGTGTTCAAGGTATTTTTAACTATCATATCCAGTATTATAGTTCAAAGGCATACATTTTTCTTCATTTAGCCTTTCTAATAATCCAGCTTTCACAGCCATCCATTACAACCAAGAGGAAAATCATGGCTTTCACTATATGAAACTCTGTCTGCACTTTAATACTTAGTCTAGATCTATCATACTCTTTCTCCCAAGTAGCAGACATCTCTATTTCATGGCTAGAGTCATCACCTCTGCATTTTTTGAGTCTAGGAAGTTACAGTGTGACTAAAACTGATTAAAGGAAGCAGTGGACAGGTGTGCACCAGGCCAGTGGCATCATTTACAAGCAAAATGTACACACTGTTGAAGCCAACTGGAAGTGTGCATATATTGCTATCAAATACATATGGAATTCTGGGACATTGCCCAGAACTGTCATATCTGATTTCAAAACAAAAAACTTCTAATTATTAATTATTTAAGATTAATTAAAATGAGGTTGTAAGAAGCAGCTCAAGAAGTGAAAATCTTCTCCTTTGTGATGGGAAGTTATTTAAAATTACTACACTATATTAGGGAAAGTATCAAGTCCAATATTAATGGGATTAATGAGCAGAGCAAAGGAAGGAAACAAGAGCATTTTAAAGAACAGGGATATATAAAATATTCTGAGCAGAATGTCTATTTTTAGTTTTCTGAGCTTGCAAAACAACAGGCCAAAACTTCTTACATATTATGTGACTGGATTTTTAAATCATGTTTTCGAGACTTGGAGAGCGCACTAGCTAATAAAAAAGGAAGCACAATTTCCATCCCTGTTTAAACAACAGGGGAAAGGATAGACAGTTAAACAAATCTTGCTTGCCTCATCAGCAAATTTAACTAATACTAATATTTCCTGGTATAGGAAATTAGAATTCATGCATTGAATATTCTTGTTCCTGTGCATTTTATATATTACATTTTCTTTTTCAGGCAGACTATCAAATGCAGATGAGTACACTACGCATGTGCATTACAGATAGTGTAGCTATTCCGTTTAGCTTTACATACATACCTACCTACCATGGTGTTTCCTTTCAGGATAGGCAATGTTATGCAAAGTGCATAAACAGAGCAATAAATTGTAAATTGCTACAAAAAGCAAGCTTAACATTCACAGTGCTCTAACACAGAATCTAAATGAATTCTTTGTAGACATCTTCACTGAAGATGTTAAACTTATAACCTGGTCTGTATTTTTTCCCCAAAAAAGGCACCTGAAGAACAATATGAAATAGAGGACAGGGAATGAAGTTCTAGGGTTAACTGAGACTATTAAAATGAGAACAAGAAACAGTATCTACCCAAGAATCCTTAAAGCACTCAATATGTAAACTTGTTGATTTACTATCAAATATATGCAACTTCCTCACAGCGCCTCAAAAAACATTTTAACATTTATTCTACCTTCTCAGATGCAAGAATGTGTGCCCCCCATGCCTTCCCCCCCATTAATCCAGTGATCAGGAATCCACATATTTATAGGATAAGAAGACAACAGGAAAACTTTTTATGTCTTCTAGCCTTTTAACAGGTTTCAAGAAAATGTTTTACTCTGGAGAACAAGATGCTTAATGGACCCTCTGATCTAGAAAAGATTTAATTAATTATATTATATTGAAAGACCACAGCCACCCAGTAAAATAACTGGGAATAGATACCTTTCGACTTCCCGGGGGAGCTGGATCAAAGATCCGTGTTTGCATCTCACTAGGCAGTGCTGAATAAACAGGCAAGATTATCAGCTCAGGAACATCTGGACCTAGAGACTTCATCCGCTCATAGAGAATTTCACAAGCTGTGTCAATCTCCTCCTGGCCAGTCAAGAACACCAGGATGTCTCCTACACAGAAGAAAACCAATCTGTATAGTCCGGCCAACACACAAACAACACTTACAATTTCAGAAACAAATGGCTTGGGACTTCAGATTTCTCTCCCCTCTTATGATTTTTTTCAGTCTGATTTTATAAAAAGCAAGTATGTGGCTTTATGGCTGCAGATAATTGGAGCAAAACTGGCTGATTTTCATGATTCGTTCTGAATAAAATTTGACTAGCAAGTTTAAAACTGCACATCATCCAGGAAAAAAGCAACATAATGACAGATACTACTTTGTAGAGCAGAACTGCTTAGCAAGCTAGATGAAGTTGATATGTTAAACAGAGCATGTTACCTGTTCTCCTGCTTACTAATCAATGAGGGCTATGTAAATCAAATAGAAAGAAATTTAACAGTAGAAGAGATATACTGCAGCTAAGGATGGGGAAAATATTCTGGTAAGGGGATATTTTATGTAGTATGATTTTTCCCCAAATTTTCCATTTTTTTCTTAAAAACCTATGGAAAAAAATTACTTCTTCCTCCAGTAGCTTTAAAAATTATACATAAATTGCATCTTTAGCAACACATGTTAAATATTTCTCCCTCAAGGAACTTTTAATACGTAAACTGGTTTGAGAAACATGTCTGTATTTTAGCCAAGTTCTCATCTAACAACATCAGAGTTGTGTGATATCCAGGTGACTGCCACAGAAGTCCAACAATGTCAAAAGGAGCTTGAGTTGGTCAGCAGCTAGCACCTCAGGAACTTCTTTGCCAATAAAAACTAAAACTCTTCAAACTATAGAAATGGCAAATGAAGTTCCCAAGGGCAAGAAAGCTGTCTTATAAGGATTATATCACATCAGATATTTTTATGAGATATTTTCTCAAGGAACAGGTATATCTTCTATAAGTTTTTTATAGCTTCCACCGGGGGCCAAACCTGAGTAATAAACCTTGTCGATTTATTGTTAAATGTGAAAATCCCATTCTGACTTGACTAACACAAAAGGAAAAGGGATGGCAAGCTGAAAGAGTTTAGATTTTGGCAATAAAAGAGGCTTTACAGAAGCATGTGTGCAAACTTTTTCAGCCTCAGACCCATATTAAACTTCTGAATGCTTGCTAGGCCATTTCAGAAGGAGGATGAAGAGAGATTTGTAAAGATGTGCTGCACCAGCTCAAATATTAATTAAATTTAAACAAAATTAAATGTAACAAATATGGTTAATATAATTACTCTGAATATATTTAATAATTCTCCAATTTGGGAGCAACTTCTGGAGAGGGTCTTAAACTGGCTCTCATCCCATGCCTCACCTGGAGGTTCCGTCAAGTGAATCTGCATGACTGTAATCAGGCTGGCATCCAAGTAATCTGTCTCAGGTTCCTTGGTGTAGAGAATCTCAACCGGGTATGTCCTACCAGGGATGGTGAAGATGGGTGCCTCATAGAAATACTGAGAGAATTTGACTGCATCCAGGGTAGCTGAGGTCACTATTAATTTCATGTCTTGTCTCTTCTGAACTGTCTAGAGAGAAGAAATGGAGTACATAAAAAAAAGACAGAATACAAATAGAAGGATCAAGGGCTGTAGTGACAGACAAATTAATCGATATGGGGTTGAAGCTCAGAACAAACATACATTTTTTTACTTATTTTGAGCAAATTTCTGCTTCCTAATTTTAGGATTGTGGAAAGGATGAGTTGAAACAGCTGGTACCTTTTTCAGGAGACCGAAGAGTACATCAGTATGTATAGTACGCTCATGGGCTTCATCCAACATTATGATTGCATATTGCGTCAGGTCCGGATCAATCAGGCACTCACGCAGCAGCATGCCATCTGTCATGTATTTGATCACAGTCTCAGGACTAGTGCAATCCTCAAATCGGATGGTATAGCCAACCTTCCAGAAGTATAGCAAAAAGAACATCAGTGATGAATGGCGAGCTGCTTCACTCAGAGAGAGTGGTATTAAGGCCAATTTGTTTGCAGGCAGTAGTTACAGATAGAGCAAAGGCAGACAGCCTTTGGCTTGGTGGTACATCATTTTGAGCTTTTGTTATGGGCAAGACTTTGTTAAGGGCACACTTATAAAAATTACTGCCATGGCTGGAAATTGCCTTTTTACAACATGGCTGCCTTAGTGGGCATGGCCAGTTACAAACACCCACTACAAAGCAACCTACCCACCCACTCTAGCCCCACAGGATATCAGACTTCTCTCAGCTGGAAAGGCAAACAGTTCAAGAACAGATTTCCAAGAACACAAAAATTCAGATCAGTAGGTATATTGTGGAAAAACTAAAGAAACAGTCTTGAAAGAATTCCAGCAACTGCTGTGTATCATATGCAAGTCCTATTTATTCTTTCAGGAGGGAGGCTGGATCTCCATCTGCTTTTTATTTGGTAATGGACAGATCTGGTATCAGGCTTAGATCTGACCATGTGAAAACTAGCTCTCACGTAGGATACTCTTTGCTACCAAAGTTTATTTTTGCTTTTGTTCTGCCTTTTTTCTGAGCAAGTGGGATTACTCCATAACTGGGTTACAGATGCTCATCTTATTTTCTAACAATATGCTTCATCAACTTACAAACCATATCACATAAGTTAGAAAGCTGATTATTGAAACAAGTAAGGTTTATAGTCTTTAAAACTTGGGGGAAAACCAACAAAGCCAAAATGTAATTTTCAAAAATGAGACATTCATGTTTTGCATATCTGATATAAATTATGTAAAATAACATATTCAAAATAAGCAAATTGCAGAAATCAAGGATATTTCCTTTGGAATAAACCAAATGAAGCTCTCTTTATTCTGCACAATTCTCAAATAAGCAGGTACTAACTGTGGAGAGGAAATCTTTGAGAGTAAAAAGTGATTACTGTGTACAAGCTCAGATCTAAATTCTGAGGAGTAAACTCTCCTATCTGTAGAATTCAAGGGGAGGGTTTCATCTTGGCTAATTTAGAGTGAGCAATATAAGTTTCTACAAGTCCATTGCTGAGTGTTGGGGGAAAACAGTAAGTGCTGCTGCTGCTTTAAAGTCATGTCATATTCCTTCCTCTTCCAGTACACTGCAGGATTCATTCACAAAACACCAGCATACATCTTACCTCTTGTCCTAGACAACAACCAAATTCTTCTGAAACCCTCTTAGCAACAGACATGGCAGCCACTCGACGAGGCTGAGTGCAGCCAATCTTCCCACGGGAGGTGTAGCCAGCTTCAGCAAGGTACTGTGTGATCTGTGTAGTTTTCCCAGAGCCAGTCTCCCCAATGACAATCAGAATCTGGTTATCATGGACTGCCTGGAAAAAGCAGGGGGAGGCATTGAAACAGACTCATACAAAAGAGAATGGGGTGTTCCAGAGGAGTCTGATTTTGTGTTGTTTGCTTTTAAGTCAAATTAATAGTGATCACAGTGCAGAAATGAAACAACAAGGAGACAACAAGTAGATGTGTATGTATTAGTGTGTCAGATCAAAAACAGGAATTCATTTATTAATCTTACAAATCCAAAATCTTGTTTAAAAAAGCATATGGTTCTTACTGTTAGGGGGATGAGGGGGAGAGAAGTGGATTGATTACACACTGAAAAATACAGCACTTTTAAGCAAGTCTGGGCAAAGTTTTCAATTATCAAATCCCCTGTACAATAACTTGAGGTTTTAGACAAACTTTACCACAGGGTGGGGAAACCTGAAGGTTTCCAACTGTTACTGAAATACAACTTCCAGCATTTTTTCTACCTTTAAAGATGATGATTAAAGCAACTGGGAATTCCGGTTAAGAAATGTCAGGAGGGGCACAGTTTGCAACACTCTTAATTGGTTGTAGACTGGAACTACTATTCAGATATTGGGCATTTGAACAACATATAACAGCCTCCTGTCAGTTGATTTTATATACTTTTTTAGCCCTTTATCAAATAGTTCATTATTTTTCTTACTATTTAGCCTCCAGATAAGTCATCCTGGGTATTTGGTAGAAAGGCAGAAAAAATATTTAACAGATAAAATAAAAAGTCAAGTTTCCTTTGAGTGAAACTTCATTCTGATGCCATCATGGATACATCAATGCAGTTTTCTTGAAAACAATACAGAAGTTTTCCCACTGTCTTCTTCCAGAATATTTTTTTTTTACTTCCTAGTCTAGTTTACAGCCCTGATTTTCTGTAGTGAACTTCCATTCATGTAACAGTGAGGCATGACCCTGCTTAGCTTCTCAACCCAAACAATATCAGCCAGGTGTTACCACATGCTAAATACATTTTGGATAAATGAAAACATTAATATATTACATAATTACATCAACAAATGCAGATTTCAAATGTTCTGAGTGCAGGATTCAGAGAACAAGTAAAATTCAATCTATGTCCAGATCAGATGACTAGGACAGGCAAGATGTTGGACTTAATAACCCTTGCTATGATTCAAGTCAACTGATTTTCTTAAAGATTTACCTGGATGAGTTGATCTTTCAGACGAAAAATTGGGAGACTTTCTCGCTGCTCAATTATCGATAGCTGCGTCTTTTTGCCATAAGAGGCCTTATTGCCTCCAAAAGCATGTTTTTTCCACTCAGGAATGTCATTGGGCATCATGCCAATACCCCGCATGTTGGCTGCAATTTGCCTTCCATCCACTGGGAAG
Source organism: Liasis olivaceus (assembly GCA_030867105.1). Classification (NCBI taxonomy): domain Eukaryota; kingdom Metazoa; phylum Chordata; class Lepidosauria; order Squamata; family Pythonidae; genus Liasis; species Liasis olivaceus. The sequence goes on from CM061351.1 coordinate 69,163,560, forward strand.
GAGGGAAAAAGAATGAAACCTGAATCTCAGATACATTCTCAAAAAGGGAAAGGCCAGACAAAAAAACCCCTGTATTAACTGAATAACACCAATTAAAGTAATTAATTGGTAGTTATTCATTCCATTAAAATAATAGAATAAGGTATCCCTTGTTTATAAAAATAATTGACTCTTCATATGCCCATTACTAACCATTCTCTCACACAGTTGTTCTCACATGCAGAAACATACTACATGTTTGCCAACAAATGCACCCCTCCTTTCTTCCACCAGAAAAGGGGAAAAAAGGAAGAAAAGTGTGATGCAAAAGGGGTAACTTGAAGGGATAGCTGTACTAGGAACATAAAAGAAAGCAAAAGGGCGGGGGGACAAAATTGGATAGTGATAAGGGAAGGGAAGAGGAAGCTGACAGGAGAGGAAAGAAAGAAAGGTTTATGTGTTACAAAAAGAGTTATCTTCACTAGCTGAGCACCTCTCCCAAGTATCTCTCTTCAATGGCAGCTAAGCTTGCTGTCTGCATCTCCATCCATTCCCACAGCATTCTGTATTTTTCTCAGCAAATGTAAGACTCCCCTTTCCTTGGTCCATCATAATTATGGGGGGGGGGGGGGGGGGGACTATATTCTTCTCATTTCATGAATATTTGGATGGGATGGTGGAGGATGATTGATGGGCAATACTCTTTTCTCTCTATATGTTAGATATGCATATGGAGAGACTTCTCTGAACAGAAGTTAGGACAAAGAGGAAAAGGCATATCTAAATCTGGCACTTTGGTTTCCCAGAATGACTAACCAGTAAAGTACTCTGTATTTTGATAGAGGTGGTATTAAGAAGAAAAGTAGCCAACAAAGGTTCTGTTCCGATCCAATTCACAATGATTTTCATTCCAGAGTGAAGGACACAAAGTAATGGATTTAACTTAGAGGAAGACAGATTCTGACTGTTAGAGAAAAAATCCTAACCATAAGAGGAGTTCAGCATTAGAATCAATTACCAAGAATGTTTGCGGGCTCTTGGATATGTTCAAGCAGGTGCTAGACAGCCATCTGTAAGGGATGTCTTAATTTAAATCCCTGCACTGAGCATGGAGCTAGACATGATAATGTAAACGGCCCTTTCTAACTGTATGATTCTAAGTGTCTGATAAAGAAAATAGGAAAAACAAGTCCTTAATAATTAGGAGTGAGAAAATAATCAAAAGCCATGACTCACAGTGTGTGTCTATGTGTACACACACACACACACACACACACAAATAAAAAAAATTAACACAAACTTAATTCAACCTAACTAAATTGATACCGCTTTTAAACTTCTTATATCTTGTTGCAGTATTATTCTGAGATTCTATTTCACAGTAGATTAAGAGGAAAAAAACTGGCCAATTTTCCAAGCCAAGAACAACTGTTTTGTCTAGCAAACTGCCTACCACATTGTGTATTTAGATTTGAAATAAATATTATGATGAATGTTAGTGCTGTTTCAAACAATTGCTTGTAGAAGATAGATAGATAGATAGATAGATAGATAGATAGATAGATAGATAGATAGATAGATGTTGAAAAAAGTTTTGAGGGTACCATCTGGAAGGGGATCCACCCAGTGTTTGTTGAGTCCCATGGGAATAGAATCCATCTCTGCTTCCCGCTGGGCTTGCTTCAGTTCTCGCCTCTCTTTAGCAAGTGCACTTTGCATCATGGCTGCTTGAGACAGGGAGCCATCGGGGTTCTGGAATCAACAAGAAAATGTTCTTTTATTTCTTGCTTCAGATTTCCTGAATCTGCTCCTGACTGAGAGACCTTATTCCCAACAATCATCCAAAACATAAGAAGACTGTTGTGTCCTTAAACAGGAGGAGGATAAGAAGAGCTTGACAGAGTCATGTACGGTTTTGATTTTAACACTGAAGAGGAGGAAACTTAAATAGAGAGTCAGAAAGCAGAAGACGGCCCTTAACCAAAAATAAAAAAGAGATGAAATGCTGAGATTCGTGGAGCTGATGTAGATTAGGGAAAGTTGATACTGTCCTTTGGGCATGTATATCGAAGAATATGATGAGAAAGAGTATTAATTTGCTTTCATTGTCCTTCATAATTGTTCTGCTGCACCTTGGATACTGAAAGCATTTTAACTTTTCACAAACCCACCATTCCCACGCTGAATCCATTATTTAAACACACTTCCCATTCCTCTCCATTTCTATGGAGGGAACCAAGAACAGGATTTCTTTACCTTCACAATTTTAATTGGGCTCATGTCCATGCTCTGCTTTGTATGACCTCGCAGAAATGGTGGTTCCTCCTCTACCAATTCAATTTCCAGATCCTCATCTAGAATAGCAAATTAAATTCAGCTTCAAACACTTCTTAATTTAAAGCTTCCTAATTATGTCAACAAACTTCTCCACTCTTTCTTTACCAGCACACAAAGCTAAGTATGATACACATGTGGTGCAACCTCATTTCCTGTTGCTGAAGAGCCCCTCCACAACCTTATTTCAATATAACCTCCAGTACTGGATTCTGGACTATTGGAGATACAAAGATTATGAAAGAAAAATTCTCTCTTTCCTATCATGCAAGGTGTCTTAAACAATTATCTGAATTGAGAGCAAATCATGCTGGAAAGCATTCACATTTCACATACTAGCATTCCCAACTTCGGCATAGGTGAGGAACAAAATAAGTAGCTAGGATGTGAAAAACACTGATGCACCATATCTAGACCATTATTAGATCCATCATGGTTTTACCTTCCTCATCATCAACCTTTGGCAAGATTCCTGTTTCTTCATCAAAGTCAGGAAACTCCTCCTTGGAAAGTACATTAGCAGCAATCATCTGGAAATGAGAGCAATGGTTATTTGTATTCAACTGCTATGAACCATAATAACTATAATTAAATTTTCACATTCAGAGCAAGGCCCCACCATTTACCCATTTGAGAAGGAGTCAATTTGGGAAGATTCATGTAAGAAGATCTTTTAATATGTGGGACATCACAGCTAAGAAACCCACCCTGATTTTGTGATCATCTGTTCAATTTCATTTCAAAAGAGTAATGAAGTGTCTCAAAAGATGGCCTAAGAATTCCTAACACGAAGTGGTACAATAGGAAAATTTTTCCAGGGCACTACTTAATACCATCTTAGAAAACAGGAATACCTGTGGAGGATTTCTCAAGATGATTATTAAACAGGCAATGTTTGCTATTGCTTTGAAGGTTTATTAACATCATACTATTATTATTTTTCTTGTAGGGAGAAACTCTTGTTCGAAAAAATGTAAAAAGCCTTAAACAAGACACAGATCGACTTAGGAGCAAGCATTTCATCCAGTATGCAACTCCCATATTATATAGAGCTTTAAAAATTAAAACTAGAACACTGAATTGTATACGAAAATGAAAATATGATAAACGGGGCTTCAAATGCCAAAGTTACTGTCCCCACTAGTGAGATGTATTCTCCAGGCAGTCTCAGACACTAATCTAATTGTCACATTATTTACCAGTCATGGTTTCCGAGTAGTCTTCAATGGCTGTCTATACTGCACACTGCAATAGTTTAACCTGGATGCCTTTGTCAGGAGATGGAAAACAATGGCCAGGCTTCATGATCAGCTGCCAAGTATAGAGGACGAATCTCAGGATACTAACTTGGGCATTGGTTCACATCAGAATAGCTAATATCCAGTTTGCTGAGAAAATGGCTGAAAAGCCTGCTTTGGTGTCAACAGAAGGGAATTCAAATACATATTTAAAGGAAAAAGTGCTAAAAACCTGGGCTTCTTGTTTCCTGCCAGGTCAGAACTGGGTGATGAATTTCACAGGCTGCTTGGTAATTTCTAAGCATTCTATTTTTACAGCAGCCAGAAACAAAAAGAACAAGTGAGAATTTATCTACAACCAGTTCTCCCACTTGGCTATAGAATAACATCAAAACAAGCGTTCCTTAATGAAAAATCATTACCTGCTTGATTTCCCATTTTTCTGGGTCTGAAATACGGGTGAGGCGCTTTCGTTCTAGTGTGTCATCTTCCACTTCAGGAGCACTGACTAAAGATAAATGAGTGGGTCTGTCTGGATTTCTCATGGCTGTCTCCTCAGACTCTCCAATGAGGTTGCGACGTCTATTTGGGTTCAAATCTTCTCCTGTGTCTTGATCTACATCCTAATGCAGATATGAGAGACAGACTGGCCAGTTCCATAGTATAGTAAAACTTAACCTTTGTATAAAGCCACTGAGATTGGCTTAGTTTTGTAATTAATCTACACCAGGGCATATTCCCAAGTGAGAAATGTTACAACGACATGTCTGATATCGATCACAACTGTTTTTATCTTGGAAGTCACCAGGAGGAAAGCAGCACTCGACAGAAAGTAGCAGGGGCTTGTGTGTTTGTAGCTATATAATGGGTCAATAATCTTTGGCCTGTGGGCTCTCTTGGTGCTTTAGAGTTGCCTCAGTTACACTCCTTTTTTCATTGTTTTCTTTAAAATATTCAGGAAAAATTGAGTATTGATAAAATAGTCAGAACTGAGTATTAATAAAATAGTCAGTAAGAAACGGGAGATAATGAGCTTGACAGTCAACCTTTTTGAAATATTATCTGGGACGTCTAATAAACATTTTTTTTGCTGAATCTTAAAATCACAAGAAACAGAATTAATATTCTTTAAGCAACTCATTTGTTAGTAGGAGGTAGTCCAACTTTTTATATCAGAGTTCCTGCAAATACCTAATATCCACCTTAGTGATATTCTTTAATTGTTTCTTTAAAAACCTCAGACTCAAAGCCATCCAAAACACATTCCAATACTGACAGTAACTCAGGATTTTTAAACATTGCTAATGCATCCTGACCAACCAGTAACATTAGGACAGTTTTAAATGAATAGACTGCCATTATGCAATTTTAAACAATCTAAATTCCTCTTATAATAATTTAAAAATGGATTGACAATAGGCTGAACTACAGTATTAATACCCTACTTACCCACAATTTCCAAAAAAGAAACAAAAAAATATGCCTGCATTTTTCAAATTGTGATTAATGCAGCATATAAATATGTCATGTGAATAAGGGTTGGTTTCCATTCCAACATCTCCCAAATATACCTTGCAGGAAATACAACAGAGCTATGGCTAAAAATGGAGTTAAGCTTCTGCCATGATGTCAAAATGTCAAAGCAGTCATACAATATTTCCTAACTATATCCATGGTGGGGTTTTTTACTTGATCACTTGCATTCCACTGAGAAACTGAAGTCAAAACATATGCCCAATAGTACAGCTAAAAATCAGGAAAATAAAAACCCAAATTATCTAACAGGGAATAGAGAGGTCTGACTTACCTTCATGCTAAGGCTAGTTTTTGAGCCAGTGAAGGAGAGTACTTTGACCTTGACCCGCTGGCCCTTGCTCACCACATCAGCCACATTAGCAACACGTCCCTCCCGACGTAGCTCTGAGATGTGGACCAATCCTTCCCAGCGTTTTCTAAAGGGAATAAGACAAAGGAAGATGAGTAAGAATAAGTCAGTGCTATCTTCTATACCACATGCACAAAATATTTTAGAAACATTCATTCTTCCTGCAGAAAACACATAAAGTTTATTAGAGTAATACTACTAGCTGAGATACTTGATTTATATCCTAATCCTAAACAAGCTTGCTTGAAAATTAATCCTTGATAGTTACAAGGAGTAATTCATTCCTAGACAGTCATTCCATGACTAGTAGCTAATAATATCAGTTAAAATATAAGGCAATTTTATAAAAACTGAGAAACAAGCCTTAAAAACAACACAAAACTTTTTTTCAGGAGTTAATATATACAATATACATCAAATAATAAAAACTTGAATAGTTCTGTGCGATCAGGAAACATACACTCCCCTCACTCCTGGCCTTCTGAAGGGCCTGAAGACCTGGCTCTGTCACTTGGCCTGGGATGGGGAGGGAATACTTCAAGCAGGGGGATGGCTAGCCCCATAGTGGCAGGCTGTCCTCAGCCCGATTTTCCATCTCCTTGGATTTTCCTTTTTTAGTACTGTTTTTAAATTTTAGATATATTATGTATTTTATATATAATTATGGTTTTAATGTTTTTTGTAAGTCGCCCAGAGTCCCCCATTGGGGGGAGATGGGCGGTGGAGAAATTTAATTAAAAAATAATAATAAATACATCTAGCAATGGCTGTTACAATAAAAAGGAATTGCCCAACTTATAATACTTCTTAAATTGTATCAACTCGCAGCAGGACATGGAAAAGATGACAACATATACCTGAGTCCCTCAAGCTGAACAAAACACCCAAATTGCATGATGCTGGTAACTTTGCCATTGTAGATGTCACCAATGGAAGGCTCTTCTGGTGGCGGGCGGTCCACATGCTTATCCCTCCATCTCTCACTGCTTTTCTCTCCAGGTCTCTCTCTTTCTTTGCGGTCCCAGCTAGGACTTCTGCTGCTGGAGCGGTATCTGGATTTACCCTTATGTCGTTCCCGTGTCCGGGAACGAGAGGAGGATTTTCGTTTCCGCTTTCGATCTCTACTACGGCTGCGACTCCTATGCTTTTTCTTGGCTCTAGCAACAAAATATATTGAAATCAATCATACCAATTTCTATTTAGTTGCCAGTCACTATAGTACAATTTACAGATGTGTGTAAGGATCCCAATAGTCACTACTGTTGTAGTGTAATGTCTGTGATGTCCAATGAAGACTCTTTTATTCTTCTATTTTTGCTTTTTTGTGTGTTTTGTTGCAGCAGCTATATTTATCACAGTTGCAACTTTATAATACTTTGAATATAGAGGGGGATCAAGCAAAAGACTGTTTCTTTCAGAGATTAGATATTAGAGAGCAAGAGGCCAGCTAGGACTTGATTCCATTGCAATAGAAAGTCGTGTGGGTGTGTGTGCGCACGTGCGCGTATGCGCCTTCAAGTCAATTTTTGACTCCTGGCTACTGCCTGGACAAGTTCCTACAGTTTTCTTGGCAAGATTTCAGAAGTGGTTTACCACTGCTTCCCTCCTAGGGCTGAGAGAGGACTGGCCCAAGGTCACCCAGCTAGTTTTGTGCTTAAGGTAGGACTAGAACCACAGTTTCCCAGTTTCTAGCCTGATGCCTTAACCACTGCACCAAAATGGCTCTCAATGGAAAACTACTAAAAGAAAAATACTGATAGTTGTTAAAAATACAGAAACAAAAACCTGAATATCGTACTACCTCTTTACTACAAACTGAACCCCTATTTTGCCTACTCTGCTTGTAATCCTCTGGTAAGATGCTTCATCTAAGATAAAAATATTAAGCAAGATAATGCATGATTTTTAAGGTGAAAAAAAATGCTTTCTCAGAGAAATAAGGCAAAAGGAACATACTGATCCTCACTGCTCCGGTGTTTTTCCTGCCTGCCTGCAGTTGGCATTAAAGCTTCCAGCTCTTTGAGGGCATCAGCAGCCACTTTCACATCATCTTCATCTAGCATTGTCTATTGGAGAAGAAAAAAAAGTCGTTAGGGCAGGAAGATATCCTCTCAGCAATTCTCTCAAACCCATATGATGGCAGTTGCCATGTGGCCTAAGTACACCTTACTTGGGAAACAAATATCAGGAGTGTTTGTTTTGGGGCACAGCAGTGTGAGGTTTCTATAAAACAAATTCCACTTTTAGAAATGCAGTGATTCATCAGTTAACTTGCACCACCATGAACAATGTGGTATAAGCCATATTAGGAAAATGGAGTAGATATTAGTCAAATCAAGTTGCAATTCACTTTTCTAAAATAACACATTCAGATAAATTTGCCTACAGTTTCCAATAACATTTTTCTTTTTTCCTTAAATATTAATGTAAAGGTTATGTATGCTATTTAGTTGTCATATATTGAAATCTTCACAAGTATTCTTGTAAAGGGCCAGGTAATTTATGGGACCACCTATCTCTGATTGTTTCTGCCCATTCCCCAGGATCCATAGGGTAGGCAATCAGTCAATAAAATTCTAACAAATTAATTTCCAAGTAACTCTTTGAATAGACATTTTGAGCAATTAACAGGACATATATTCAAAACAAACCATCACCACACCAAAAAGAGAGGGAGAGAGAGAGATTAAATAAACAGATCTTTATCAATTTAGGGCAGCAGACATTTTTCTCCTGCTTTGAGGGAATACATTTTTATTTATCCTGAAAACTTCCATCACTGGTTGTCTACAGCCTCCTCCATCCAGTGCCCCTTTAACTAGCATTCACATGTGTGATGTCTTGGACAGTATTTCCGCTACATTGCCCCCAACTTGTTTTCTCATTCTTATACAGTTGGTCCTCGTTTAATGACCACTATTTCAGCAACCCAATTTGAACTTAACAACAGTGCTGAACAAGTGGCAGTTACAACCGGACCTCATACTTATGGCTGTTGCAGTGTCCCCATGATTGCAATTTGCGACATTCCCTGCCAGCTTCTGCAAGCAAAGTCAATAGGAAAGCCGGCAGGAAGTCAGAAATTGCATTCACGTTAGGTCCTTAACAATTCGTATGGCCCTCGCTTAACAATGGCAACTGGGACTGCTGTAACTGCCATTGTTAAGTGGTGCAGGCATGTGGTTTTTCAATTTATGACCACTTAATGACAGATTTCCAGGTCCCAATTACTGTGGTAAGTGAAGACTACCTGTATTCCCAACTTCTTTTACTCTCAATGTATTTGTCAGCAAAGAAGGAAACCCACACACCTACCCTCACCATGGGATTATCTGGCCGACAGAGGGCTGGAAACAACTCCTTCAACTTCTCTTTTTCTGTTTTTGGTTTAATAATATCTAATGTGATAGCAATAAAAAAAATACATACGTTTAAAAACATTTTTCTTATGTGACAAGAAACATTTCTACTTTTTAAACATATTCTTTATTTTTCTTTCCAGCCTGCATGTTGCTTTGCTAGAACATTGGAAAGCTTGGATAATGGGAACAGGACAGGGGAAGTGACATTTAGGAGATAAATTGTATGCCCAACTATTCACAGAATTTGACATAGTCTCCAGAGAAAACTGTAATCTAGTAATTCTCTACCAGGAATAAGCAACTCACAGCTACAGAGTAAATCTGCCCTCCAAAACCTCCACTGTCCTACCAAAATGTGGCAATTTTTTTTGCTTACAATTTCACAAGAAAGGAAAAGAATGAATATTTTTATTTACATATCCTAGATATGTTGTATCATATGCACTCTGGAAAGGCAAAGGCTTATTTTCTGAAAGTATCTTTCACTTGGAGGGGCTACATTCACTTTAAGCAGGTCAAATGCTTGGGATATCAAGGAATTGTCCATTGAAAGTCTGCAATCCAGAGTCTTTTACAAGACTAAATAACATGAGAACTACAAAGCTTGAAACAATTGATTTAGCTACTGCATAATGTAATATGTTTTGGCCCCTAAAGTTAGAGGACTGGTTTGTCTGTCCCATTTGTTTTAAAATGTTACAATTCCAGTGACTTAAAACCAATTTTTAATTTTTATCCCAACTTTCTTTTCCTCTGTAACAAATAAATCCAAGTGCATAAAGGTTTCTCACAATTGATGAATGGCAAAAATGTTAACCTTTGCTAGTGGAAGCTTTTGCAGGAGGCCGCATTGTCTGTATAAGACGGAGCAGATTGCTGATGAGTGAATCCTAAAATGTAAAGAAAGAAGAGAAACAAAATTTCTACAAGCTGCAAAACATTTTAGTATAATTTCCATTGCAATTAAGCCAACAACTACAGCAGTACTGCATTTTTTTTTCTGGATTGATGATATATTTGGCCTTTGAATGCCTTGATAAGGACCCACTTGAGAAAGCAATGGGTAGACAAAAACTAAATTTTATTTTGAACATTGTTAATATGATTACTTTCTGATTATATATTGAATTATTTTCTTTTCATGGCGTATTAGAGGTTACAAATTTGTAATATTTCTGGAGTTGTATTCAAGTGTTTGGGGGAATCACATGTGTTCCTAGAGCCTCAGATTATGTATCTCTGATATATTGCATGATAAACTTCAAAAGATTTCAGCAGTTCTTTACCGTGAACTCAGCACCATTCTTCACCAGGGCTGTTTTGAAAGTATCAAAGTTTGTATTTCTCTCTGCAAGATTGATCACAAATTCAGCTGTGAACAGAAAAATGAAATAAGAGAGATAAATTATTAGGCTGAAATTATAACACTGGCTAATAACCAACTGAAAAACAACCAGAAAATAATTTTAAAAAATCCAAAACAATACATCATGTTTAGGGTGAGTCCTAATCCACACAATTACTTCCCTTAATATGAGCCCTTCTAGTATCTTAGCCCAGGTCTTCAACATCTTACTAAAGGTTGGCAAAATTGGGGGCATGCTCTTCCACAGGTCAGGCACCATAACAGAGAAGGCATACTTCCTGGGTACCATCAGATAACACTGTTTGACAGAAGGGACCTGTAGCATGGCCATCTGTCAGATCTTCTGGGACAGGCAGAAATAATTGGAGACAGTTGCACAGATAACCTGGCCCTGTGCCATGAATGGCTTTATAGGTGATAACCAGCACCTTGAATAGCATGATCAATGATACTGAAAGCTGCCAAAAGAACAAGGAGGGCCAGGATGCATCAATCACCATAACCATCCTGGCCCCTCCAGAGATGATCAACAAGTGCAATCAATAATATCTCACTACTATGCCCAGGTCTTGAACCCTGAGTGAAAGGGGATCAGATAATCAACCCTCTGAAGCCCCAGCCTGACCACTTTTTCAACAACCTTCACCAAGAATGGAAAGACAAAAATGGTCCAATAGTATTTGGTCCAGTAATGGTTTCCAAAGGAGGGGATGAACCACCATCTCCTTAAGTGCTGGTGGCACTACCCACTTACTCAAGGATGAATTCACCACCACATAAATCCAATTACATGTCACTTCTTGGGAGGCCTTAACCATTCAGGAGGGACATGGATGTAAAATACAGGTGGCCACACTTACAGATTTGAGGATCCTGTCCACTTCCTTGGAACCAAAAGCTTAAACTGAGATCGTTAACATCTGCTCCCACCTCTGCCATTGATTGTTAGCAGAATCAGAGCATCCCAATTAATTTCTGTATTCCAGAACATATAAAATAGGGTGCAGATACAATGTGATACCAAATAGCTCAAGATAACACAAACAAGTCATCCACACAACTTGTGACATGAAAGAGAGAAATTTTTCAGGGTCATTAATCAAGTTGACAAGAGGAAAGATGCACATTGACCCAGGATGTTAATTTACAGACTGGGCATCTTAGAACAGCTATGATTACTGGAGTACTGTCCAGATATACAGCTATTCTAACTTCTTTGCCATATGTATAGATAAAATAAAAACATAAATGTGAAATCAGATTATCTATTGATTTGGGGCAACATAAAAGTTTATGATTCAAACATTTAGAAATCTGTATTACTATGTAGCAGATAAAAAAACCCGGTTCTGTCCGCCAAAATCCTAGGAAAACTGTTACCAGATGCGCAAAATGCAGTTGTATTCTGACGCTACGTGAGGCCGCTTTATACGTTCCCTGCGTCTCCTTCAGAACTAACTGAAACAAAACAAGCCTCAATTTGCGGTTAATTCGCGCTGATCTCCAGTAAGTGAAAAAGGCAGAGTTATATTTGGGATAAGCAGGCAGTCGGTCTTCGATCCAACCAGTCTTACGACACCAGAATTAAACGAAAAGCAAGCTCTGTTGGGGGAAATAACAGAAGCCCAGCAGCTTTACCACAAGAGCCCGCTGTGCGAAGCAGCAGAAGGCAGGGGAAGAAATGAGGTGGTGAGGAAAGAGGGGGGAGAACCTCCGCCAGCCGCCCCAGAGAACCCACGAGCAGCGATGCCACACTGAACCGTTCGCTTCCCTCCGTCCCTCTCCAGCCCAAGGGACCCACCTAGGTCCTTGTCGTTGATGCCCAGATGGTTGTCGAGCTCAGTGCAGACTTTGGAAACAAGCGACAGGTACTCGAGCTTGGCGAGCTCCTCCGTCGGGTCCGCCATGACGCCCCCGAACAGCTTCCGTGGTTCGGCCCGTCTCCAACAATAAACACTTCCGGGTTCCTCCACTACACACGCTTCATCGTGAAGGCGAGAAAACAAGGCGGATTTTATTTCAACGACGCCCTCCATAGATCATTCGGAAGAAACCTCCGAGGAGGCTTTCCGGTTCTTTTCCCCCTCTTGGGCTGCCGAAAGGCAGTTATGGCGAAATCCAGGATTTAAATGGAGTTGTGACTCCGCAGTCATAGTACGTGGGTAAATGAGAGGCCCGCACGATTTGTTACCTGCGGGACGCAGGAGACCGGAGAAACTACCTTTCCCAGCATCCCTTCCGATCCAAGCTGCTTCTTCCCGGAATTGTCCTCCCAGAGCTTGATTGGCCGCTCTGGAGATGATACGTGAGCATGTGCCAGAGGGAGGGGAAAGATGGCGGAGCCGCCGAGCGTCTCTCCGGAAACTCCGTGGGGAGGAAAAGTGAGTAATACGAGTAGACAAAGCGAGGGGCGGAATCAGCTGTCAGAGCAGACAGCGTTTTTAGGGGAGAGATTTTAGTCGTTCGCTGGGCTCCAGTGTTGTGAAGTAGTAGTCCAGAGGACCCCTCTGAACACAGGAAGGATGCCTTTCCATGCCTTGTTGAGTAGCGGTAGAAAGTTGCGAGGCGGAGTTGAGTCCCCTACTTTTCGTTGCCTATAACTGGGGTGGGAGTGATATGTAGGCTGGCTTCATGCAATAGGCTGAAGTGAGATTAGGTTAGTTTGTGTGGCTCAATGAGCAAACGCAGCCGGTGTGATTGCGCGGTGTTGTGCAAACTGTCAACTGGATTAATTCAGTACACGACGGTTCAGTAAGCCATGGAGTAATGTGTTGTGTAAACATAGCCGCTGTCTTCTCAGTGACATCTCATGGCAAGATTCGTTAAATTTGGTTTGTTGCATAAGTGGCATAATAAAGTTAATAAATCGATACCTAAGATGTCTTAAAGGTTCTAAAGAGGTTAATCCTGGAATTTGTAAGACTGTTGCTCCTTTGACAGCAATAGCTTTTTCTACCATGATGATTAAGGCGCTGATTATGATGTTTGCTTATAGTTGAGTTAATGCTTTTGCTGCCCCCTATCTCATTGCAAATTATCTGAAATGAAAGAGAAATGAAGATGGAAAACAACAGTATTCAGTTCCCCACGTTAAAATTACAGATAGCAAATATAGCATGATTGGCATGGCTCAATGTTATCTTTAGGAAGAGAGCTTTTTATCTGAGACTTTATTTGTTGCTCCTACCTTTATTAAATATTAATCTAGTACTGTCACTAGCACACTGGACAGAATAGAAAAGTGACAGACTTTCTAATTTATATTTGGACAATATGAGAATATAGGGACAAAGTCAGACTGATGACATGAATGGATACAATAGTATTTGTACTCAGGATAAGTCTAGACTGAGAAGGATTGGGGCCATGAGCAAGGTTTTACAGTGTACAAATAACCAGAGTTTAAGCCACCAGTAAAAGAAACTTTCTTCAGGTTTTATCATCCTGTTATTTTAATATTGAACTCCAATGACATGACAATAAGGCTGGAGCTGAAATGGAGACAGTAGGAAACAAGATGGGAGGTATTAATATACTGGAACAAACCTGGAGGTTATCAGCTTTGCCATTTTAGAGATGATGTTTATAATCTTTAGAAAAATTTATAAATTAAAAGGGAAAAAAATCCCTCAAGTTCTTATCTGTATACTTTTGAATTTAGATATCACATTAAGGCATGGTTTGTTGTAGTTATGTTCCCTGAAAGACTAATGCTGTAGAAGAAATAGCATTTCTGATTTTTATTATTTTGTGCAGGCAATGGTGAGCTTCTAAAACTATGCTACACTACTGATCTATCTTTAGATCAGTATTGCCTTCTTTGACTGGCAGTAACTTCCCAATATATCAGAGACCTTCTCCACTGCATTTTCCCTCTGCTAGGCACCCTTTTAAGTAAAGATTCTGGAATGCAATCCAAAATCCATTGAATGTGCGTTTTTCTTTGAGGCAGAGTAGTGTTTTCCTGACACCCTGAGTTTGAACTTTCTTTTAGTTAGAAAGTTGCAACATGTCATTGCTTCCTGCCTTGTTCCTCTATTACAGTAAACTGTGCAAGGGGTGCATGAAGCATTTTAAAAGGCTATATCCTTGCATTGTAATTTAGTGTTTTCCATAGGGATTTTTTCCCCAGAGAAAATCTAGGAAATCTTGGCTTAGAGTGCTAAAGTCATGCCTGTCTATCATTGTTGCTGAGAAACAGTTGAGAGGCCAAAAGCTTATGATAGGAATTACTCTGTATGCATGTGTGTATAGGCAGCGCTTGCTTATTTTAAATACTCCATGTGAGATAACAGTAGATCTGCTGAACACAGCACTTTGTGTAGTCAGCATGGAGCTTTTAAAGATGCTTAGGAAAGTATATTCAGTACAACTCACAACTTATGAGTTATCAACATGTTTTTAATGGGAAAATTATCTCTCATATTTTCTCTCTTTTGTGACATAATTCAACAGGTTGACACATCTTATAGTGACAATGGGTTGGATTCTGGTAAGTTTTTAATCCTTTTACCACTGTCTTTTCCTGGTGCAATTCTTCTATGAAGAATTCATGCTAAGGAACCCATAAATTTTAGTTTAGCTTAGTAGTTAGGCATTATTTATGGTTGCTGCCATTTCTTATTTTCCCTAAGCCCTTTCGCATGTGCAGGATTCAAATGCAGAGTTTTTGCTAACTTCATATTGTGCTGTGAATGACTTCCTAATAAAGCAGTGTGTGAATAGGGAGGGGGTAGTCTCCTTGCCTTGAAATTTCAGCATGAAATCAAACAACAGAGAGACAGTCACGGGGGGTGGGGGGAGAAGAAGGGAGAGATGAACTTATTTTGCAAATGATGCCATTCACTGCAGTGCATAGTGCATACTGCAGTGCGTACTTACTGACTATACAAATAGTTACTCTTTTGTATTAATGGACCCACATTTGGTTGCATAATTAGAATCCTTGCTTCAAATATAAGGCTGTGAAGAGCAGAGGTATCCATTTTTATAAAATTTAATTTCCCCAACTGCAAAGGGTACCTAAAGGATTACTAAATTAGTTTGAGTCATACATATCTTTGTCTTTATCTTCTAGTACTCTTTGTGGAAAACAGGAAAAAAGGGAACATTGTATCAAGAGCTAATAGTATTGGCTCTACCAGTGCCTCTTCAGTACCAAATACAGGTATGGATTGCTGCCTTTCCTCTCAGTAAATAAAACTCAGTTTTCTATACTAAGTGTGTATTGAACTGTACCTCTGTCTTATACTCTTGATTTATTTCTAGACAGCTCTAAATAGTTGATCCTAAATGGTAAAAGCTATTCACTACTTCAGTATCTTCATTGTCAGTTCTTGGGCTGGTTGTTGTACTCGTCTTTAGTTTGGTGGTCTTTATATTTAATCTTAGTCCCATTTTTTCACTGTGCTCCTTGACTTCCATTGTTAGAGCTTGCAGATCATTTTACTTTCAGCTATCAGGGTAGCATCATCAGTATAATGTAAGTTGTTGATGTTTCTTCCTCCAGTTTTAAAACCATGCTCATCTTCTTCCAATCCAGCTTCCCTCAATATATATTCCACAGATAGGTTGAATAAATAAGGGGAGAGTATACAACCTTGTCTCACTCCTTTGCCAACCTGTAGCCATTCTGTTTTGACATGTTCTGTCTGTAATGTGATTCCCTGACCTGTATATATGTTCCACATGAGCACAATGAGATGTTTTGGAATTCCCATTTTTCTAAGCACATTTCACAGCTTGACAATGATCAACAGCCTTTTTATAATCAATGAAGCACATACTGATTTTTTGGGGTATTCTTTGGCTTTCTCAATTATTCAGGGTACATCTACAATAATGCTTTTCTTTTTGGCATTTTCTGAAGCCAGCTTGAACATCTGGCATCTCTCTTTCCATTGTAAGGCTCTAATCTGCACTGAATGATCCTAAACATTATTTTACTAACGTGTGAAATTAAGAAGATTGTATGATGGTTTGCACACTCCATTAAGTGTCCTTTCTTTAGTATTGGTACGTAGATTGATTCCAATCTATGTATCCTTCTCTGGATTTGCTAGCATAGCTTGGTTAGAACCTTTACTGATTCTTCTTCTGTTGCTTGCCATATTTCTGTAGATATTCTATCAATTCCTGTAGCCTTCTGACTTGGTAATGACCGGAGTGCTGATCTAATTTCATCTTCTATTACTAAGAATTCTTGTAAGTAGGGAATATCTTCTAATCAGGTGACAATATTAAGTCTAATTTCTATTTGGGCACCACAGACCCAACATACTGGAAATTAACCTAAGGCAATGTAACCTTGCTGAGTGTCATATGCTATTGTAGATTTAGAAATCACAATTCTTAACTGATTATATCAACATTCCTGTAATTCTAAATAGTTCCTGCTGCAGTGTTTGTGTAGGCAGAAACTGAGTAGGTCCACACCATCCAGTTATTTTCAACAGATGTATCTCATGAATTTCTAACTGATACACACCATCCTAATTTATAGTAAACAGTTCCTGCTACTGTAATAAGTGTGCAGACAGATACTGAACAGGTCAGCAATTCATCCACAATCACATAACCCTCTGATGGATTTCTTTCTGATGCTTCCTGGATTATAGAATAGTTTTGTGTACCTTATGTATCCCCTTACTTCTAACATTCATATTCACAATTGTCCACCACCCTAGCCACAACTCTTATTTAGCATTGGTTACATAGAATTCTTTATGAACCTGTCTGAGTCTTTCCTTTAATACAATCTCCTTTTTTCATTTAAGTACCCCAAATAGTTTATTATTTTTATTAAACAATTTAGTTCTTCACTTAAACATTTATATCACATTAAGGGAAGTAAGCAATTTTCCAGCTGCAACTAAAAGCTGAAGGACCTATTTTCTTAAGCATCTGAGCAGAGAGTTCCAAGGAAAGTGCCTTTTAGGTCCATTCTCCTATGTTATAATGCAAAGGTCAAATTACTCCTGTTTCCCTTTGGAAAATAAATCTGAGGCTAAGCGATGCTGTCCATCTCTATTAATGGTCCTTAAACATTCTGTTTGCTCTCCTCTCAATAAATTGAAACCTTGTGATTAGGAAACCGTTGGGAGCTCTCATGACTTCCCTTCCTTGCTTTGCCAACAAAGATTCTTTTTATGCCACAGATGATGAAGACTCTGATTACCAACAAGACACCTACAAAGAAACATACAAGGATCGCCGTCGCCGTGCTCATACGCAGGCTGAGCAGAAACGGAGGGATGCTATCAAGGTGAGAACATGTGACAAACCACAAATGTATGCTTGGTACTTGTTGCATCTCACATTCCTTATAACAAGTTTACATAGCTTCCTCATTGGAAGAACAGGTAAAGGAAGACAGATTTATTGACCGGGTTCTTACTGCTTGTATTTAATTTTTTGTGATGCATGGGAGCTTTGATATGTGAGTTTTAATGCTTTTCTGCTTTTTCAACAGAAAGGTTATGATGATTTGCAAGCAATTGTACCCACATGCCAGCAGCAAGATTTCTCAATAGGTTCTCAGAAACTAAGCAAGGCAATTGTGCTACAGAAGAGTGAGTAGGGCTGCAAACATTATCTGTGTTCCTTGGCCTCTGACTCCAAGACCCATGTTACTAGATTCCCAAAAGTTTGCACTAATTTCATTGTATGCATTATCTAACTCCCTTCCATTAAATTCTCTAAATAGATGGATCTTATCACCGTACTGTTAAAAACCCAGGAGTCTGGGAGCACCTTTTCTAACAGATTTTATTAAAAGGTGTAAGTTTTCATGAGCTGTAGCTCACTTCATCAGAGGTATAGACTGATGTAGAATTTAAATTGGGATGAGGTGGGGGCAGGAGAAGGAGGGGAAGACAAGTTGGCTATGCAGATGCAGGTTACATGAAAGACAGATTTGGAAATCTGTCTGATTTCCAAAACAGACTAACTATACCAATGAGCTACCAGTTACTGAACTCCAGTTTAAATCCTTTATCAGCCTAGCCACTCTGTGCATCTGATGAAGTGAGCTGCAGCTCATGAAAGCGTACAACTTTTAACTAAAATTAACTAAAGCTTACATCTTTAACAACATGTATTAATTGTAAAAGTTGCAACCAGACACTTTTTTTTTTTGGCCACTGAAGACTAAGATGGCTTTCCTTCTACAACTTGCTACTCTTAGTGTTTGTGAAGACTCTAGTTAACTCTGTCTTCATCGTAGGGAATGGAATGCAGCTTCAATGTAATTGAGCTAAGAAATATCCAAATAGCCAGGTGTTGACTGTTAGGCTTTGAAAAGACTTCATGGCTCCTTTCTAAACTGTTGCCTTCTCTGCTACCCAGCCATTGATTATATTCAGTTCCTGCATAAAGAAAAGAAGAAGCAAGAAGAAGAGGTCACCACTCTCCGGAAAGATGTGATGGCCTTGAAAATCATGAAAGTGTAAGACTTGTGCATTTGTATATTCATGTTTCACTAGTGGACATCCCCAAAATAAAGCGTGGTACCAGACTAGGGGCAGGGAGACCTAGGTTCTAAACTACCCTCAGCCATGGAAGGTCCCAGGGTGACTTTCTTAGCCCAATCTACCACCCAGGGCTGTGGTTGTCAGGAAAAATACGAAGGAATGCTATGTATGTTACTTTGAATACCTCAAGGAAGGAAGGAAGTAGATAGACACTTTTAATTAAACAGCATATTCCATCCTGTTTTTGAGAAATATTTACTCTGCAACATGATTATCAGTTTATTGTTCCAGATCTGATTGTTATATCATGTGCTTTCTGGTAAGTTAAGTTATGTATGTATTTCAGAAACTATGAAGAGATTGTTAAAGCCCACCAGGACAATCCCAGTGAAGGAAAGAATCAGGTCTCTGACCAGGTGAAGTTCAATGTTTTCCAGGGTATCATGGACTCCTTGTTCCAGTCCTTTAATGCCTCCATCTCTGTGACAAGTTTTCAGGAGCTCTCAGCTTGTGTTTTCAGCTGGATAGAAGAGCACTGTAAGCCACAGGTAATTCCAGAACATGAGAACATGTGGCCAATAACAACATATAGGAAAAATATACTTGATTTGCTTGTTGAAGCCTTCCTGGATTCAGAGGTAATCATATAAAAGGAGAACTCCTAATGTGGATATCCGTTTTTTTTCTTTTCTTTGAAATGAACACCAATCACATTTAAAAATATAGAAATAATAAGGGGAGGAAAAACAAAAGGAACTATAAATGTGAACTTGGAAATACTTTTACAGAAAATATACAGAGGCTTTGAACAACTATATTCAGGAGTTCTCCAAAAACATCTGTATAGACAAAGATAATCTAAAACAACTTAAAAATAGAGATTAATTTTGATTAGAAGAATTAAATGAAAGATTAAGATTATTTACTGTTGACTACCATTTCAGTCAATGCTTTTTACCATACTTTAAGTTCAATTAATCCAAGGACAGATGTGCTTTAGTACTCTGCAATAACAACTCTGACAGCTAATAGAAAAAAATATTTTTGTGTGTTATAAAGACTGATATATTTCAGGAAATATGGACAACAACTCGTTATAGGATTAATTAACATAGAAAATGTTGAACAGTTTCCCCAATTTCCTTAAAAACATTTTAGTTACTAAATCAAGTAACTAAATTTTCATGGATACCAGAGATAGGAATATGTACTAATTTGAGTTGAGATCCTAAATTGTTTTCCCATACTGTCTCAATTCTTTCAAGAGAGCTTGTCATATTTCATACTATATATAATGAGTTTCTTTTAATTTTAAGTGAAGATGCTGTATATTCATCAAATACTATTTGTAGTAAGACTGAAAATTGATAAGGTTAAAAATAAATTATTGCATTCAGTATTATTTGCTTCCAGAGGCAAATGATCAGGTAGTAAAGGGGGCTCTAAAAATAGATACCCATTTTTTTTAGCAACTCTGCGTGGCACATTGTAGCTTAAGGCGTTTAATATATAACACAGCTAGAATGGGGTAGTTTAGAATCAAAGTAGATTGTTTTCTTCTCTTTCACATATCTGTACTACATCAACTCTTTCTAATAGCTAACCCAGCAAAAGGCAGAGGCAAATTTGGAAACTACAACCAGGAGAACATGAGTTCTCAACTTTGGTTGTACCTTCTTTCAAAAAGCAGGATTTCTCTGTTTTCCCTGAATTCATGGTTGGGAGTAGTCCAAACCTTATGCTTTTTAAAATAGATCAATAGATAGGTAGATAGATAGATAGATAATTTTTTCCTCACTTAGCCCCTTATGAATTGTCTGTAGGCCCTCTGAGAATTCTGTCCTTATTGGCAGCGTGTTGTTCAAGAAAAAGCCACCCTCCTCCTACATCTCTTCCCTACTGTTCATCCCAAGGAGGAAGTACTCTTAGTAGCCAAGATTTATAATGAAGGGCAGTTAGAGAGAGAGAGAGAGAGAGACTCTGCATGAGAAAACTGAGAAAAGCCCGCATATGGAAATTGTTAGTGCTGTGCAGAATGCCGCTTGGGCATACCACTGATCAGGTAGTTTCCATTTCTACAGGTATTATGGACAGCAGATAATATCAGTTGATGTATAGCAGTGTTGTCCAAACTTGGCCACTTTAAGATGAGTGGACTTCAACTCCCAGAATTCCCCAGCCAGCCATGCTGGCTGGGGAATTCTGGGAGTTGAAGTCCACTCATCTTAAAGTGGCCAAGTTTGGACAACACTGATGTATAGCTATCCCTTAAATAAAATATTTTTCAGCTTTATCTGGTCTTTGTGCTGAATAAACAGCCTGTCATTGAAAGAGCTGGTCACATCTTTCACACAAAAGTACTCTTGGCATTGCTTAGGAGGAGGAAAGTAAAGCACTTCCATGAAAGTAGCATTTTTTTCATAATCCTGCTGCAGTGCAAGTAGTAAAAGTTCTATTCCTATGCTAAAAGGTTGAGAAACTGACGTTGGCAGGCGTCAGAAATAGGAAGACAATTGTTGGTGATTTAATTCAGGCAGAACCCTTTATACCTACCATCCCTTTCAGAGGATAGATTACACCAGAAACTGTTTGCTGTCAACTTACTTAGTCCCTTTTTCCACAGACCCTACGAGACATTGTCATTGGCGTACTGCAACGACTGAAGAGCCAGCTCTACTAATCAAAGAGACAGCCATGAAGTGGCATAATATAATTTGGAGATATATGGCCAAGAAGCTCTATTCCTTCCAGTAATTCCATTTCAAACTTTTTTTAGGGCTACAGATTGAGTTTACCTCTGCAATCCCCTCACAGTTGGCACTGCAAGCTCCTTAAACGAGCAGAAAAGCAATCAATGCTCTATTCATGGGGAACAGTTGCTGCCATATCCCTCTTTCAAGCCTTGGCTCCACGTGTTCCTATAATCTAACTGATGTGATAGAAATGTATTTACAATATACCAGGGTTTCACAATGAGCCGGGTTTTTTTCTTAAACGTGCAGAAACACTGGAACTTCTCATCACCTCAGTTTGGTAAATACTTTTTCTAAATGCCTAGATATTACATGAGGTTTGGTTTAAGAGGCAGTAGCTGGTATAATGACTTTAAAGACAGAGTTGTTTTACACACTATCATGGCTCCGTGTAGCATTGACCTTGGGTTAAGTGCAGAGAGTTGGAGAAGTTAAGCAGTAAACTGCCTTGCTTTGTAAAATGCATTCTGACAGCCTTGTAGAGAGGCAGTAAGCCATTCAGATGCTGCAGCAGCATCTTCCTGCTGTCTAGCCAGCCTCAAGCTTTTTTAAATTGTTCAACCTATATGCAAGCATTATTTCCCTTCACTTCAATACTATGGATGAAGAGTCTGGCTAGCCTTATAGATTATGTTGTGTTAGCACTAAAAGGGGAAATATCTTTTTAGTCTCCCATAGCCCTGGTTTCTAATGATGCAATGAAGTGAACTTAAGCTGACTCCCCTCTGCAGCTCCTGTTTTTTTGTTTTTTCTTTTTTGCTGCAAAGGTGGGTCCACTGTCTTTTATAGGCACTGCTTTCTGGATCTGCTGCTGGTTGGTGGAGAAGGACATTAACTCAGACAGACCTCACTATTTTTTTATTATGACAAGCAATTCTAATAAATTTGCTATGTGGTTGAATGACTTAGTTGGCTTTGCCTGGTTTGTTCTAAAATAACTAACATTTTAGAAGACTCTGGTCCTGAGTATTTAGTGTTGAAATTATTCTAGTTACTTCTCCGTAGTAAATGTATAAAATGCTAGTTTTCAGACTGGGGGCCATCCTCCTTAAATTATTATTTTGGCCTCTGAGTCACATACAATGATGGACTGATGTCTTCAGGTAGGAGTGTCCCAAAACATTGGCCCTTATTTGAGGAGGGTGAGGGAGGAAGAGTCAGCAGTTTTAAATGTCAAAATGAATGTGTTATGCATCTGGCTTAAGGTATCAGTATTAATCTTTAATTTGCAAAAAAAATCCTTGCGCTACTGAAAATCAGCATTTTGCTCCCAAATTTTGGCAGCATGATCTTGTAGTGCTATTGCAGACCATGTGCAGCCACAGTATGCCCATCCGTGATCCAACAGCCACTTGCCCAGGAAACCACCACCTTTAATGTAAATTTTCCAAGGTATATTGTTCTTCCTCCATGCAACAAAGAAGAGATAAACCAAGTTGTTCTCCCTCCCACAACTGCACAAACAGCCTGGAGAAAATAAAACAAGGCATAATGGCAAGCTAACAACTGACGTTAAAATTTCCTCAATTCTTGGTGACATAATTAATCCGTTCTCTGACACAGCAATGCATCTTTAGAGATTCTAAACTTAAAGCTATTGCAATTCCTAGCTTAAATCTTGCGTACCCCTGATCTGAGCATTCAGAAAAAACACTGAAACCAAGCAGAAATGAGTAGCGTTGGTTTAATGGCACAATATGCTGTTGATACAATATGCAGGCCAATTACAGAGAAAATGTAACACTATCAGAAATTCAAATTTTGTGTCCCCTCCTCCATTTTCTCAAGTGCTTACTAACAGCTTTGTTCTAACCCCTTTAAGAACAAAACAACCAGGCTGATTAGGACGTCCTGTGGAGAATTTCTAGAGAAAAACTAAACAGCACAAAAGGAGAGGTCTGCTTATCCCCACTGAATGAAAATATTTTTAAATTTTTAAAATCCAGAGCAACACAGAATATGAGAGACTGAAACTTGAACGCTTAGATGTTTCATAATGCAGATGAGACCTTGGTTCACACAGAGGGTAATGTAACATTCACATCTTCATCTGTCTCAATGCCAACTTCCTCCTGAACAAGGAACAACACATACTCTTTTAAGATATAAGAAATGAAAATAAGAGCATTCTACAGACCACACCTGTATGCAGTAGTTGAACTGATGCATAGTTCGAACTGACCAAGAAATGCCTACTTATAATCCATCCAATGTGGTCCTGACTCTTAATATCAGATCACATGTAATACTCACAAAGAACTGTTTCTTGCTTTTGGGGTAGCCTTCAAGGATTGCATCAAGTAGTTCTGTTGCCTGTTGAAAAAGTTTAAATCACTCACTGAGTTGCTGTCCTTTCTCCCAAAAGATTAGTAGATGAAATCTTCTGAAGACAAAACTTCTCAGAATAACATAGAGGACAATGATAAATACAAAAATAATTTTTTGAATTCTGTAGGTCATAACTTTTTCTGTCACTTTACTTAAACATACATAAATAAGAAATATGAAAAATGAAGAAATAAGAGAAAAAAAATGAAAAATATAAACTCCCATCTTAATGAGATATACAAAGACTTCATATTCAATAGTTCTTATCAAAAAGAAAAACCAGTTGGAAATATTTTGTTAAAAAAAACATTGATTTTAAGTAAAATAATTTAAGTATTTTTCATGATCATTTCTTGCTGTGTTATCTTCAATAATGCCATTTCCAATATTTTTAATATAATTGATCCAAAGAGACAAGTGCTTTGGTTTGAAAGAATCTGCAGTAGTATGTCTAACAATTTACAAGAAAAAAAATGAATTATGTGCAGTTCTTGGAGCACACATAACTTCCTGCACTGCTACATTTTGCACCAGCTGAAGCTTCCGGATACTCTTCAAGGGCAGCCCCGTGTAGAACATGTTACAGTAATCCATTCAGGAAGTGACCAGGGCATGAGCGACTGAGAGTATATCAATCGTTCTTTCCAGTGTCTAGAAATGAATGGCCTGTGTTTCAGAAAACATCCAAGCCAAGAAAGTTATACTCTATTATTTTCAGCACAAAGAGGATGAATGTGCTACTAAGTTTATCAGACAGTAGGCAGGAATCCCCCCAGTCAATAACGGATTAAATTATGCACACAAAATGAGTCTGCAGCTGTATATTGTAAATCATCATTTGGGTTTTAGTTTTTACACTTGAAAAATAGGATACTTAGAATGTATTTTGTTGGTTTCATAGACACACAACACAAATACACATTTTTTTAACCTTAAATAGTTAAGAAAGTGTCTTACCATTCTCTTGCGGCGACGCCATTCCCTGCAGTACAGCTTCTTCTCATTGTACACCTGCAACCGACAAAATCAAGGCAATTCTTATGCTTTCAGATCCAATGAAACAGCTCGCATTGCAACCAGCTTTGATGTGGGAACCGATGCTACAGCATCCAAAACTGAGTGTTGACAAACTGCCTGCAAGAAGAGGGCTTTAAACAGAGCGTTCATATTTGTCCCAATTTAATGCCAATTAGAATTAGGCAGATTTTCAATGTTCTTGATGTATGCTGGGGTGGGGAAGTTCCCCAGATCCCATGAAGAGTTATTAGCAAATAAGTATTCAATGTTGCCTGGTTCTGCGCAGCAGTGCTTAAAATTTGTCAGATCATGTCCTGTGCCATAAACTAGACTTAATGACATCCAGTTTTTCATACTAGAGTGCCCTATAATTTGATATAGTCCTCCACATACTAACCTTTATGCTCCCCTACACCTAATGCATCTACCCCTCTCTTCAGATTCTTTTAGACTCGTTTTTTATATATACTTTCTGCTTTATATATTTTAGCTTTTCATAATTTTTTTAGATCTTCCATGCCTTTTAATTGACTCTACCCTACCCTCCTTATGCTGGTCTATGACCGTAATAAAGATTTGATTTGATTATTAGCAAATAATAATGTGTTTTGGAGTCTCAGAATTCTTCCCTCTATGATACTTGAGTTAATTTTGGAATACTCAGCACCACTACGGCCCTTATATATGGTCGGTAAAGGATAGCAGGGCAATCAGAATGGGCTGTCTGAACCATGCCATTGTCTGCCACTGGACCCTCCCTTGGCAGCTTCGTTACCTTTTCTTTTTCCTCAGGGGTCACATGATTGGCAGCAGATTTAATTCGTTCCAGTTTCTCTGTATAATTGGCACAATCTTTTTTTAACTCTTCAATTTCTTTAACCATCTCTGGGGTTGTCATAGAGCCCTTCAGTTCTTTCAGTTCTGGAATGGAATTGCTAGTTACAACAGCTGAGATGGCATTGGTCAGTGGGAAGGATTGCAGGCATTCTGCGTCCTGCAGCCCAGATACACACAGTCCCCAAACGTTCCATACCCTTCTAGCACTCAATTGCACAAGTATTCACTCTGGGCAAGTTTAGATCAACAAACTGACTTAACCTGCCTGTACACACCTGACTCCATATGACGACAGTTCTGTTGGAGTGTCTGAACTTTGCAAGACAGTTCTGAAATATCATTGTCCAAGACTCTGAGTTCTGAGTCACTCACATTACCAAAACGATTCTGGAGAAACACAAGTATGGGAAAGAGCATTAATCTAACATGAACAGCAGAAATATTAGGTATATTTTCTATTATGCTATCATGGAATAAACTACATTTCAAGCAATCAACAAGTTTTTCTGGGAAAAAAGTCAAAATCCTTATCATATATCCTTGTACGATCTTTATGGTATGTTCTGCCAGTATTATGCACGTCTGTCCCAAAACAATATCAATTTGCAAAGAAATAATTTTCAACTGGGAAGCAATTTGCTTATTTAATAAAACTCTAAAACAGCATCTCCATCAAACTTGTTTTGGTGCTTAAAAAAAATTAGACACAACAGTAAAAAAACTGTTTGCCTTGTAATATTAAGTTTTAACTTAATTTATATAAGAAGATTCAGCCTTTTGCTCTTCTAGTTCAGTATTCTGTCATACACTGGCTAAATGGATTCATTTGGGAAACTCACATGCCTCTACTGGAGGGTGATAGCCCTCTTCCACTTTAGTTTCCCAGCAAAAAATAATTTTACTTATGTATTTGTTCATTTGCTAGATTTATATCCCACTTTCCTTCAGAAGCTCAGATCCCATGAAGAGTTATGGCACTCCCTCCTCCAATTTACCCCTGCAAAGAACAACTCTGTGAGGTAGGCTGGCTGAGAGAGAGTGACTGGCCCAAAGTCACCCAGGTGCTAAGAATGGATTTGAACTTGGGTTTCTTGTGTCCTAGTCCAACACCTTCACAGTGTGCATTCAGTCATGGCTTCCTGCTGGCTGTTCGCATATCTACACAGAAACTCAAACAAATGCTTGGTGCAGCTAGCTGATAAGACAATCTGAGATTAGAAGTTAGTTCTAACTTGTTGAAGGGTTGGGCTGGCATCAGAGGTGGAGACTTGAGTTATCAAAGGACTCTGGAAAGGAGAACTTGATGAAGGTGTGTAACAGCTGGTATATAAGGTGGATCTGGGCAGCTGTGGCTATTGATATTGGCTATTGGCTTTAGGAAAGCACATGGATGGTGGCAATCCTGAAATAGACTGGGTTACTCTGCTAAGGCTTTGTTTTTTTCCTGGGGTGGGAGAAGTTAACATTTGAGTTTCACAGAAACTGAAACGCATCTCCCTCACCTGATCTGGAAAATAAATCTTCTGCTTCCCATAGACCTTCTCTTTGATCTTCCCTTGCTGAGCCAGCTGCTCTAGTGCCTTCACTACAGCCTGAATCAAACGGAAACAAAACATGCAGAATGAGAAAAATCAACAACAAAATGGAGGATTGAAATGAAAACTGCAAGTTGTCTAAACATCAAAGGAGAATGAAAACCTGACAAAGAAAATTCTTTACTACAGGAGAATACAGCACAATCCTTGAAAATGTACATGGCATTTACTAGTAACCAGAGGAAATCTGCCAGCTCAGATAGTGGAAGTAGTTAGGAGTCAGTATCTGAAAATCAATACGTGAATGTGTCTGCTAAAGTGTGACATTGCTGCATCATACAGCATAGTTAGAAACTGATGCTATAAGCAGACAAACAATTGTATTTCTTAACCAATCAGTTTCCTCAAGGATGATTCATATCATGACCATTATAAACATTAATTATTCTTCTAAATTAGGCTTGTGTCAAAATACCCAATTAATTTGGAGAATTTAAAATATATGTAGCATACATTTGGAAAGTGAAGAGCAGTACTATTTTGATTCCTGGAGATAATACAGACCCCATACTACCCCTCCAATGCCTTGTCTCACCGTCTTGCCCAATCCATGTTGTCGCTGTAAGTTGCTGAAGACATCCTGAGCACTATGAGGCCGGTTCTGCTCCTGAAGATAACATAGCAGGATGGCAGCTGCACCTTCTCCAGATCAAAAAGGGAAAAAAAATTATAATGACAAGCTAGCACGTCAGGAAATCCCATAAAAGCGAAGGAAGGTCTATCATAGAAAATTTAATACCTGGAGGATGAGTAACAGACATTCTCTATGTATTAAAGAAATTATTGTTGAGCCACAAGGCTTTAAGTGGAGAAACTTACTGCAAGACTACTAAACGCTATGCAGCTTTGTTAACATTTCAGCAATACATGTTATTATGGCAGAGATTCTGTGATATCTTACATTGTTTATATTATAGTAGTGAATTCATTGGTAGACCAGTGACTGTTGAGAAGTATAAAACGTAAGATTTTTTTCTTCTTTACATTTTTAGTTTATATTTTTAATTATTTTTTAAGTTTCCTTTTTTTAAGATTAAAGATTGTTTTGTTACCAAATAAATAAATATTAGAAGGGGAAAAACACATTCCACCGCAGCACCCTATCTTTGGTATGTTCACCCTCCATCCTCCAAAGCACCAGCACGCCCACTTTCCTGGCGGTGGGTGGGAACTGTAAAATGCCACATCTGGAAGGTGCCCGATTGGGGCGTTGTAAAAAAAGAAAGGGTGTTGGGGATTGCGAACATCCTACACTCGCAGGGGCTAAAAACAGAAAAGCGGCACAGCCGCCTCGCACCGTGAAATCCAACCTTTTAAAAAATCATTAGCTTGGGTTCGTCATGGAGGACTTTCAAATGCTGGAAACAAAGGGGCTTCATTTTCGAATAAGGGGATTCCACGGCAAGCGGAAAGGAAAAATGGAAGAGGACCACGGATCCGCACAACCGCCTAGATCGCTTTCCTCTCTGAATTTCTAGTTGCGTTACCGGCAGATCCGTCGCGCGTCTTCCCTCCTCCGCTCATCCTGATCGGGGCGGAGACTCCTACCGGAAGCGGAATCTGGCGCCTAAAACAGGGACTCTAAAAGGTAGAAAAATCGACTTCCGGATTGACCCTTAACGTCATCTGGAGTATGTTTGGGGAGCCAAAGGAAGAACTAGCGACGAAGCCGTCGTCAGCCATTTAAAGTGTAATGCGACTGAAAAGTAGTGACTGGACTATCTCAGTCGGCTGGCGGGATTGAACTCATAGGGACTGTAAGAAAAACAGCCAAGTAGATTTCCTCTGCTGTTTTCTGAGAAGTGGTTAAGATGGAAGGTATTTCCTATGTTTTTGTTAGCAACCAGTGACAGAAATTGATGACTGATTGATTAATTCAGGTGTCAGTAGACTTGATTCAGGATGATCTGTCCTCAGTCTGGCTTTACAAGTCTCTCAGG
Organism: Liasis olivaceus; assembly: GCA_030867105.1. Lineage (NCBI taxonomy): Eukaryota > Metazoa > Chordata > Lepidosauria > Squamata > Pythonidae > Liasis > Liasis olivaceus. The sequence goes on from CM061351.1 coordinate 69,192,665, forward strand.
GGTGCATTATTGCTGTTGTAATCAAGTCCATCCCCCTTGCTGGGGGTCTTTTTCGCTTCTCTTCCACTTTTCCCAGCATGACAGACTTCTCAAGGGGGCTGGGGCTTCCCACGTGTCACGAATACCACATTTTGAGGCTGGTCATTTGTGCCTCGAATGACAGTCCTGATTTTATTTGTTCTGTGATCCATTTGTTTGTTCTATGATCCATGGTATTCTCAAGAGTCTTCTCCAACACCAAAGTTCAAAAGCGTCAGTACTTTTTCTGTCTTGCTTCTTCAAAGTCCAACATTCGGATCTATAGACCATTACAGAGAAAAACATTACTTGCAAGATTTCTGATCGTTGTAGGTATAGACATGTCATAGCATCTGAATACCTTTTCCAAGGCCTTCATTGCTGCCCTTCCAAGGGCTAGTATGTGGCATATTTCTTGACTGCTGATCCCTTTACTGTTGATAGTTGATCCTAAATGGTAGAAACTATCCACCCCTTCTATATGTTCATTGTTAATTCTAAAGCTAGTTGCTATACCCGTTATTGTTAATTTGGTCTTCTTTATATTTAAACTCAGTTCCGTTTTTTCTCTATGTTCCTTGACTTTCATTACTAGAGCTTGCAGACCATTTGCATTTTCAGCTGTCAGAGTAGTGTCATCAGCATAGTACAGATTATTGATGTTTCTTCCTTCAAGTTTTAAAACCACGCTCATCTTCCAGTCAGGCTTCCCTTAATATATATTCCACATATAGGCTGAATAAATAAGGAAAAAGAATCTTGTCTCACTCCTTTGCCAACCTGGAGCCAGACTGTTTTGCCATGTTCTATCGGTAATATGATTTCCTGACCTGTGTATAGGTTTCACATGAGGACAATTTATTTCTTTGAAAATGGTAGGTATATACTCAAGATGATATTGTGGAATCTGGCTGGCTTTGTTCTTTTCCTTTAGCATAACTTGGAACTTGCACATGACCCATTCATGATCTATTCCAAAGTCAGCCCCTGGCCACATTTTTGCTGTTATAACTAAGTTCTTCCATCTCCTTGTACCAATAATATCATCAATTTGATATCTATGTGGTTCTTCTGGTGATGTCCATTTATATACTTAGCATATTGGTTGTTTAAATAATTTCTTAATATTGAAGAAATCAATAGATTGTCAGAAACTGATAAGTTGTCCTCCTGTTTTATTTTTATGTCCTAGGCTGTAAAGTCCAACTACATTTTCCTCCCTGCTGTTTCCAACTTAGCATTCCATTCTCCAACCACAAGCAACACATCTTGTTTGTGTGTTCTGTCTGTTTCAGATTGAATCTGACCATAGAACTCACCAACTTCCTCATTTTTTGCCTCAGTGATTGAGGCATAAACTTGAATAACCATCATACCAAAGGGTTGTCTGTGAAACCTAATTGATATTACTTAGTCAGCAACAGCATTCTACCCAAGTGCTGTCTTTGCTATATCCTTCCTGATTATGAAAGCAACAACATTCCTTCTTTGTTTTTCATATCCTGAGTAGTAAACAATATGATCTTCTGACTGAAAGTAACCAGGTCCAGTTTATTTCAATTTGCCAATGTCCAAGATGCCAATGTGTAGCCAATTCATTTAATCTTTCACTGTGTTGAACCTTCCCATGTTTGTACTACTTATGTTCTATGTTCCCAGTATAATGTTATCTTTGCAGCTTCAAGTTTTCTTTTCTTGCATGGCAGCATCAGCAATTAGATGTCCCACAGGCTTTAATCTAGCAGCATCATAAACATTAGTATCTCAAAAGATACTGAGCTCTTCCTCTGTAGCAATGTTTCTCAACCTTAGCCATTTTAAGATGGGTGGACTTCAACTCCCAGAATTCCCCAGCCAGCATGTAGATGAGTTACCTACATGCTGGCTGGGGAATTCTGGAAGTTGAAGTCCACCCATCTTAAAACAGCCAAGGTTGAGCACATTGCTCTGTAGCATGTGGAGTGCCATCTATCCTGTGGGGCCCATCATCCAGCTCAATATTGATATTCACTTTAGCTTGTCTATCAGTATGGTTTATTTTGATAAAATACAAGAATACTCCTGCACAGTATGAATTTATGACTTTGCCATTGTTACTAAACTGGTAAGCCACCTCCAGTATCTTCTTATAATGCTGTTGCCCAATGTAGGTGCCTCCTTGCTTTAGTCTTTGCATATACTCCCAATGTTCCGCACCTCAGAAAGCAAAGAAAATGTTCTCTGGACATCCTGAGCCAAGAGTGGTGGTGAACATTGGGGAAAGGACTAAACTCTGTTGACTCTTCCAGAAGGGTGGGGAACAGCAGCACCTGCCTCCTTTGGACTTTCTGAGATAGAACAATATATGAACTCCTGATTTATCTATATGTATACCTGATCAAGAAAAAATTACAGAGTTAGAGATTATGATCAAATTTTGAGAATACAGTAGATACATTGATCGTCATTAGGATATGACAGTTCTTCATCAAGATGTGAAAGCAATTAAAGGCCAAATGTCTAAGTTTCAATGGGATTTAGGTGCTTTGAAAATAATTATTGTTATTTGTCACAAAACTCACTTGAAGAATTTCGAAGCAAAGGAGAAATCTAATTGTAGGCATGCAGATTGAATATACTCATTTCAAAGGCAGTATATTTAGAAGAATTGCATTTTCTATGGCTGGATAAATCCTCACTATACTGGAAAGTGAGAATGTATTTGATTTCTGACTTGCAAGAATTTAGCCATCTGAACTATGAATCTATTATGTGCTTTATTAGAAGGGGATTGTGGCACAAATATTTATAAATATCTCTGTGAGCTTAACATAAGTTGTAATAGCAGAATGAATTGTTGCCGCGTCTTCTGTTTTTTTCTCCCTTCCCCCCCCCCCCCACCGAAGCCTTTTTAACTTGCCAAAAAAAAAAAAAAAATTAAGCAACACCTGACTAATAGTTTTGTGTAGGTTGGTTAAAAACAAGATTACCGGTTAGAAATATACACAGTCAAATATTCAAAACAATACTGGTGGAAGGAACTGTATACAAAGAATGGAGAGCTAATGAAAAGCTTGTTATGTTTCAAATGCAAATATTTTAAAACGTGCTTTGATTTTTAATTATTTAATTTAATTATTTAATAATGTTTATATATACAAATATTTAAGAATTGAAAATATTAAACCTAAAGACTATTTTAATACAATATTACTTTATTTTACTTATATTTTGCAGAAGGATTCATAGCTAACCACACACAATGATGTCAAAATAACACAATGTGTGTTGTGACATCAGAACACAAGCTCCACCTTTTCATATTATGTTGCAACATTGCATGCTAGTTCATAATCCATGAAGTTTGCATCACCACCCCACCCCACCAATACATTTCCATCCAAGCTGGGCAGTTCTGTCTTGAGCTGAATTAAAATTTATGTTAGAGAGAGGGAGGTGTGCATGTGCAAGTGGTAAAACATTGCATAGAAGTGGTAGATCCCTTATGAGTTGAATGTGGGGAAATTCAAGTACAAAAGATTGAAAGTCTGGAAAGGTTAAAGGAAAGTAGGCTGATCTGTCCATCCAGGGAATGGACAGAAACAACCAAAACCTGGGGAAAACAAAATGATGGGGAGCCAATCGGGGATGGGCTTCCCTTTTAGTAAAAGGAGCAGGCAGTTTTCTTCCCCAAGGCTGGTTGGAAACAAGGTAAGGGGAAACTGCCATAGAAGGCAGCAACAGGGCTGGGTACAGTAATTTGGACAAGTTAGGATCTGTGAAGTTAGAGGTATAGATGCTTTTATCTATGGATTGAGGATTTGGACTGTTTGAATTTGTTCTGATGCGTATGTTCATGAGATATCCTCGGGCTGACGGAGTGCCTATTGTCTGAAATAAACCTCTCAGAAAGCAATTGTTCATTCCTTTTTCCTTTTCCTTTCTTAACCACTTTCATCTAGGTCCTGACCTTACTGCATACAATAAAGATGTAGAATTCTTAATGAACCAGTAGTGCTCATTCAGGGAAAGGAATTTAACCTTTAGTATGCCACTTCCTGTCATGTCAGACTACTGAAGGAAGAGGGTTACAATTTGCTTCCTCCCTGGTAAATCAGTGGCAGAGACAATTTTTCTGGAATAAAGTAGCTGCTAGTCAGCTCTCCACAGGATTGTATGAGGAGGGTTTGGAGAATCCCCCTTGTGGGAAGAACACACACCATGTGCATGTCCTGTGATATACTGGTAGCAATGGAATAAATGGAATGTTATGGGGAACAGCAACTTGAATGCTCAAGGCAAGTCGGAATTAATGTGGCAATTTTAAGGGTTGGGGGGAGTTTCTGAATAAAGTATTCATTTACTTGAAGTTGGAAACTTTGAGGATTCTTTTTCTTTTGTTCTCAGGCATAAGGGAAAAAGAGAGAAACAAGGGATCACAGCCAGATTTATGTCCCATTTGATTTTTTTTTCTTTTTTTGTTTCTCTTGCAAACAACAGATAGACAGAATAGAGTTAGGACAGTAGATTTCATTTATTTATTCATTCATTCTATTTGTATACTGGAAAATCAGTATAGACTCACAGCAGTTTACAAAACAAGCAACAGTACCATCCATAAAAGTTAAAAATGTTCACAGTAAATATAAATAAATAACCAATAACTAATCAAAATGACAACAGCACAAGTATAAATTATTATAATAGTGATAATGAAAAGTAAGTAAAACAAATCCTAACAAAACCAAATAATATCAACAAATAAATAAAAATAATACAAAGTGAAATAAAGTTGTCAAGAATGAACTATTCAACCAAAAGCTTTTCAGAAAAGTTATTCAGTAGCTTACAGAACACTAGAATGGATGAAGGATGGTGAAGGGGAGGGTACGCCACAAGACCAGAGCAACAACTGTCTCCTGTTGCTGGTATTTCCTCATCCTCCAGTCCCCTTACTTCACAAAAGTGAGTTATAACCAAAAACGTATTCCAGGAAGAACACATTGGATGGACTGATTCAGATAGGAAAAGGCATTTCTGAAGATACCAAGGCACCAAGCCATAGAGCCATCCCAAGCAGCCTCCAGAATCCACCTAAATCCATGAAGCACTTGGGGTAGTGGACCGTCTGAATCAATCTGTTTGGCCTGCAGAAGTCTGGGGTGGCAGGACCAAGAAATTATCTGACCAAAGCAAAGAGCTAGATATTTTGCCATCCAGATCCAGATCAATACAGGACTGTTCACAGGCAACAAGGTCTAACATGCAGCTATCTGCATGTGTATGGCCTGATACTATCTGGAGCAAGCCCATGGTTGCCATGTAAGCCATGAAATCCCTGGCTCTCCTGGACCCAGCCCCTAGAGCATGAAGGTTAAAACCACCCAACACCAATAGATGTGGGGATTCCAACACCAGCTCTGAGACTAGATCCAGCAGCCCACAGAGACTTTACTGGGCAATAGGGTGATCAATATCCCAGCAGGATCTTTAATTTGTCCCTACAGCCTAGCTTAAACCTACAGACATTCACATCCACTACCTTAAAATCTGGTCTCCTGATCACAAGCAAGTTGTTTTCAATGCCACTCCTGCCTTTTAATCTTAGCATCAAGGCTGATTGATGAAAGACATAAAACCCAGGAGGGTGGTTTCGGACATGGTGACATTGTCACCCTCATCCAACTAGATTTGCAATATATACTAGGTTTTGCAATGTACGTTACCAACTAATGGATCAGTGGAGCTTTGCTATAAACAGACCAGGCATTTACTATCAGGAGCTTAAGGCCTCTAGGATTCAAGATTGGGGCCATTGAACTGGAAGCAAAGATCAAGAGTAAGTGGTTGATCCTCCTTTCCCTGGAATGGCCTCCCCAATGCCCACTGCTATACTACTTTCAGTCTGAAACTGAAAGTTTACCACCTCTCACCAGATGGGTCACCCTTATATGACCTTTTGGTAACCTCCTCAGAACCCTTTCCTTTTTGGGGACCACTACAACAATCTTGGGGGCTAAAATCACCAGTCGATCCCAACCAGGCATGTGCTGATCCAAGGCATCATGTACAGGCCTTAATTGATCCCTTCTACTGGATCAATTCTTTGCACCTCTGAAACACAGACTGCCATATCAGTACGTAGCAGTTCTTCTGGCAAGGGTCTTCCAGTCAACACAGGTTAAAAAAAGCACTAAAAGCCTCCATGCTGTTACCATTCATTGACTTCCAAGGAACCATGCCCCCAAATGCTGCTACCTCCACTACCACAAATGTCCTCACTCTGTTCTGATAGTGCCATGCTAAATTGGGTGATAAAAAATCCTAATTTCCAATTTAATTCACAGTTCTTCTTTAGCACCATCCCTTTCTTTCCCTGCACTGACAGTAATGCAAGTCACTGCTTTACACAGATTTCTTTATCCCACTAATTTGATGTAGGCTGTCTTTGCCACCTCTGACATTTTTTAAAATTTGAATCTTCTTTGTCTGTGTAACTCTCTCAGTTTCTCTGCAGAATGCCACTGTCCTTTCTTGTTTAAGTTCTCCTTCATTTAATTTCCCTTTCTTATTCTTTCTACCTTTTTCTCCACTTCCATGTTCTTCTCTCCACACTCTGCTCCTTTTTGCATGCATTTTTACTCCCTTCTTCACCATCTTCATCTCCTCCGCACTTAACATTATCTGTTTAGCTTCCTTTCACAAAAGACTCCCAAACTTTCCTCAACCTGACTCCTATACTCTCCATCCCAGATCATGAAGATTGGTAATAGGCCACAGTTAGTCGCAAATTTGGGAGGGGGGGATAGCCACACTTTACATCACCCCATTCACTCAAATCAAGGGGGTGGGGCAGGGGGAGAAATCTGATGTCAGCAAAAAAGCAGTGGGTTCTTGGGCAATACCACCCTTAGGCTGCCATGATGACAGTTGGCAGTTCAGATGATGGATAAGTTCCTAAAAGGAGGCAAAGTTACACAGAATGTCAACCCTACAGAGGAATACATGAGAGTTAGAACATCAGCCCAAAGAAACAGTGTCAACAAGATCCAGCTACAGTTACCTAAGGGCACTGAGGCCAGCAAGTATGATGCAGAGTATTGGATGGTGCAGACTGAGCTCGTAAAATAGAATTGGAAGCAGAGGAAAAATGCATTACTTGAAAGTTAGAAACCACCTATTCAGGTTGGGAGTTGGTGGCACAGCTTTAACATGGTACTGCTCCTCCTAAGTGGATGGGTGTGGCCCCTTGCATAGGAAGTGCTGCAAGAGTCAGTCCTCCCTACCACAATATTGAAAATCTATATAAAGCTTCTATGTTTATGTTCTTTCAAATCAACCTTGGCTCCTGGTGTCTACATGGAGAGATCCATGTGACTGACCCAAAATCACCCAGCTAGCTTCCATGCCTAAAGGAGGAGAACTAGAACTCAAGTCTCCCCAGTCCTAATGGAACATCTTTAACTAGTTCTCATAAGTTCTGGAGGAGGTCATCCACCAGTTTGGGTTGAAGTATCACCAATATGCTGATGCTCCCCTCTTACACATCTCCATGTAGAGTGAAAAGGGAGATGCTGAGAAAGTCCTAAGCCAATATCTAAAGGCTGTAAGAATCTGGATGATATAACAAGTTGAGATTGAATCCTGTCAAAATAGAGAGTCTGTCCTGCCATTATGTGGTGGTTGAGTGGCTTGGCTTCTCTACTAGCTCTGGACGGGGTTGTACTTTCCCTAAAGAAGCAGGTCCACAATTGGGGGGTGCTCCTGTGTCACAGCTCCACCTAGATTAACAGATGGAAAACTGGCCAAAGTACTTTTGCCCATCTTTGGTGCATCAATTGCATCTTTTTGGGAGCAGGAGGCTCTGGCAGCAGTCATTCATGTCCTGATTACCTCCAGATTGAATTACAGGTAGTCCTTGTTAAGCAACTGCAATTGGGACTGGTGACTTGGTTCTTAAGCGAAGCGGTTTCTAAGTGAAAATAATTGACTGTGACTATGCTTATGATTTTACTTCAGCTTTCCTTTGCTTTACAGCATCAGAAGGATACAACCGCAAACAGCCGGGTGAGGCCAAATGGCAGGGAAGTGTTCCAGAACTCAACTCATAAGGAAGCTGGGTAAAAGGGCAAATATTATAGCCCTTTTTCTCTACTCCCCCACCTTTTGGAATGCTCACCCTGGTGCTGAGATAAGTAGCAAGAAGAGAATTAATGTTTGTATTTACATTCATTGGAGAGGAAGGGATTACAAGAGAGTAAGCAGGCACACAATGGAGAGTACACATGGAATACACTAGCACCAGCTGTTTGCCTGCCAGCCAACAAAAGCCTTTAGTGTGAAATTGATTAGGGTCTTGTCAATTTCAGGCAGCAGCTGCAAGGGGAGGATTCTAATCAAGTAATTAAGAGCTGAGCTTGTTAACTTGTGGTTAGCATTTTTTAGGGAAGCACTGTGCTGCAGAGAAAAGCAGCTCAGGAGGAAGCAATCTCTCCTCTCTGCAAGGGTGGGGGGAGAGAAAAAAAGTGGGTCAGGCACAGGACAATGCATACTAACTGACTGTAATGGTGAACATGGGACTGAGAGAGAGAGTGTGAAGGTTGAGCATTGGTTGCAGTTACTTTTTCATCACCATTGTAACTGTGAATGGTCACTGTCTGAGGCAGTCACTAAACAAGGACTACCTGTACTGCAAAGTGGTCCACCTGGGACTGCCTTTGGAGACTACCTGAAATCCGCAGTTGATGCAAAATGCACAGCGCGAACAATGGGTGCAGGTTGATTCAGCAATATAACACTTTAGGTTTCTGAATACAGCTTAAGATGCTGGTTTTCACCTATAAAGCAGTACATGGTAAAGTTTTAGGATACTCATGAGACTGCCACTTTCAAATTAATTCTGGAGAGCCTGTCCTGCTCAAGATGTGATGTTCTGGGATCCCTCAATTCAGGGTGTAAAAGGAACAGAGACTCAAAAGCCATGGTTCTCTGTTGCTGCCCTAATCCTGTGCAACCTCACCATATCCTGAAGGGGGGCATAAATAGCTGAATAGAATTTGAAGAGCGCTTGTGCTAGAAGGCACGGATGCACTGCAATGTAGTCTATCTTGGACTTCCATACTTTTATAATAATAGCTGAGAGAATAGTATTACACTAAGGTCCAGTATGGGAGGCAATCATTATATAAGGTTCAGGGACAATGGATATTTGAAACAATGGGACAAAATATAATACATTTAAAAAATTCTTTCACAAAGCAAATTTCTCCAGAAAAGGTACATATACAAACAGCCAGTGTAATGTAGCAGTTGAAGTTCAAATCCACCCTCAGGCACTCTCACTCATTAGGTGACTTGGGCCAATCACACTCATCTCAACAAACATCACAGGGTTAAGACTAAGGGATAAAATGAAAGATCCCTGTACAAACCATCCTGCTGTCTTGGAGGAGTGGCAGGATATAAATCTAATCAGCACATAAATACATTTTAATAACTAGTATTTAAATAAAAATGGCTTAGCACAATATGTGACTACAACCATCAGGGCCAAATTGTTAATGTATATTTTGTTTATATCAGGAACTGCAAAAATAGCAGCTTAGCCAAGTTAATAATTGTATGACAATGTGGGCCAACAGCAAAAGTTTCAAAGAAATTTCTCACTTTTGGAACTAGAGGAATGAAACGAACAGGATTTTTCTCAAATTCTTTATTTTGCATCAGTTACAGCAGAAAGAAACACTCAACAAAAAATTTAAAATATGTTTAACTATTGATACAATGGAGAAGGGGTGTTTGGTTGTCTTATTGCACTAAACTTTGTTCTAATCCACATCACATAAAATCTAATGCAGTCAGTTTTCCATTTCAAAAATTATCAGCATTTTACTTTAAAAACTTCTCCAATGTGACAATTTACTCTAGAAATTCCACAATATTGGCTGATTTGTAAACACTAAAAAAGGCAGTTAAATACCATGATATTGCCACACAAATGCTACCCAAACCAAGCTGTTTTAAATTTACAACCTTCTCAAATATTTTCTGCAAAAATGTGCTATTAGTCATATAGCATCAACATCACAGTACTATTGGCCAATAAAACAATAGGCATTATTTTACAAAGGTCTTTAAATTCTGTATGTTGGAAAAAAAATGTAAACTTCTAAACTACTGAGCCTGCAAAAATGATGCATATTGACTTGGTACTACAGAAACATGGAGCATGACCCTCTAACTGGATATGCAAATTGTTCAATTCAGCAGATGCACAAGTCGTCATAAGTTCAAATAATCTAAATAAATGTTTAAAATATAAAAGCACAGCATTTATTCAAGTCTCTCTTTTGTTCACAGAGAATCACCAGGATGGCTTTGCATCAAGGATAATTACTTCTAAGGTACAATCTTCCAACAGTTTAGTATAGAAACTGAAATAGTTTGGATACAGAGTTCTGTATAAGAAGATACAAAGCACTAGGATAATTAACTCACAAGCTCCTCAGAGTATGAACTGTTTAAAGAAGGCTTCAGTTTTTTGTAGGTCTGAAAAGCTGTTTAAGATGAATGCAGCAGAAGAAAAATCCTTTGCAGGTTTTACTCAGATGTCAGCAGTATTCTGAACAGACCTGGTGCCATAGTATTAGTAACATCTATATACTATTAGTAAATGTTTTATTTTTGAGGAATGTATCTTCACAGTAACGCAAACGGTACAACTAAGATATACCGTCATTTCTGTTATTAAGCCTGGTGAATTTGGTCTTCAAATAATTTAAAATACAGCATTCCTGCCATACCAAAATTGCACATGCCTCCTTTCCCTTTGATGCAATTTTGTTCCCATTTTGTATTCCTGGGGGATTTTCACAAAAGAATTATCATTAAGCAGTGTACCCCACTTTTATGTTTTAAAAACTGCACACAAAGCTTGGAGCAGTTGTCCTTGGGATTCTAGCCTTATAATCTTTCAGTGGAAATCAATTAGCTTCCTTAACAACAGTATATTTTTCTTCAGAACAGGTGATCCATCTGGGAGCTAAATAGTTACAGATAACATGAATCGGGCATGTCAACAATAGAGGGACAGGTCAGAATGACAGGTTGCTTGCTAGGTATCTATAAGTAATACAGATCCCATATTCCAATTTGGAAATCAATATACTCAGATCAGAGAGACTTGATGACTTCTAGAGTGAAACAGGTTAATTCTTTCATGGAACTGTGATGGAGAGAAGGTATTCTTTCAATATAGAAATCTTTATTCAAAAGTTTATAGAGGTGTGTGTGTCTGTATTATTGCCATTACTTTGTGCAAGAACAGCCCAACAAGAGTTCAAGGGTTTAAAAAATTATGGATTTGGAATCATTACATGCAAATACTTACTAGAGGTAGAAGTAGTTTCTAGTACCTCTGGGGTGTCAGGGGCTTATATATATGTATATGTGTGTGTATGTGTGTGTGTATACACAGATGCAAACACATACCCAGTATATATATTTCTAGTAGTTCTGAAAATTTAAATTCTAAATCAGAAGCTGGGAAAAAAAATCACCTGCGTTGCTCAAGAACTTGGTTTGTGTCTTAAATACAAGACAATTTTTGATGCCTGACTTCTTTGTTTCTCAAGATCTGAAGCCTGTCACTGGGGCCCATTTAATAAAACAGAAACAGCAAGATTTTTTCATTTTGAACTAGGAGCACAACACATGGCAAACTAGGAAGGTCTAGGTCATAGCAAATCCAACAGTCAAATTCTTCTGATTCTGCCATAGCAGTCTTTTGTTCTAAAATTTATACAATTTTCCAAATTTGCCAAGCCAGATTATACACAAAAAATTGTAGGATACTATCTTATTCCTGCACTGGGCTCTTCTAACTCTGCTCCATGAGAAAAAGGAGCCAGAAAACAAACGACAGACAACTGTTTATTGACCACGGGAATTGGAAGGATCCATCTGATTCAGCTCTGATTGATCCAACAGTTCAAAATCATCCCCTTCAGCGTCTGTATCCAGCTCTGAGCTGGAGGTCCGAAGGAAGGCCTTGGCACTTCGCTGCTGTCTGTTGCTATGCACAGAACCTGACTGGGAAGTTCCTGATAAGGCCAGCTGGATCATTCCCCTGGTCACAAAGCCAGCTAAGTCATCTGTCAGGTTGTGCATTAATGGCAGCTCACTCAGGAGGAACTCTGAAGTCATTGCTTCCTGGTTATGAGACAGTTGGCTCTCTTCCTGGGCCTGGTTACGGGGGGCAAGGCTTGGAATGCCAATGCTGGTGTCATCCTCATCATCTATGCCTGTCATCTCAGGGTTGATAGAAGGGAAATCTGGAAGATCTCGAGCAAAAGATTCCTCTGGATCACTGTGGCCATCAAAGTCTAAAGAGAAATTTGACAGGCAGTTAAAATTCATATCTCTGGGTGTGTTTGAACAAATTTTCATGTCTTTTAAGCTGTATCGTCTTTTCCAGGCAACTGTGTTTTGGGCTGCAAATACTGGTATTATGAAAATGAGTTTTATGAAACCTAACTTATAATAGAAGTAAGTTCCCTGCATGAGGAACAGAAAAATCAAACACAGCTGAACTACAGCATACAGTCAATATCGGAGGGCCCAAATACTCATCTATCTGAGCTCTGGCAACCTTAGCTGACAAATGGATCTTAAACCCATCCTGATGCAGATACCTTTTCCAGTCTTATCCCAGAAAGCTCTCAACAGGAGATACTGAGCCCTGAAAGATTCAGTAAGTGAAAAGGTCATATAATTCAGCTGACCTCAGCATTCATCTTTGCATACCAGAGCTACTTCTCAACATACAATGTAAATGCAAACATTTTAGAGCAAATCTATCACACTTTCATACTGGACAGTAGCCAGCTGATTTTTTTTTTTTTTGCACTTTTATCCCAATGGACCTCCAAAATGACAAACTGATAAAATGATGATTTAAGTGATATTTAGTGTCAAATGCATTTTGTCTTCTTTTTCAACTATTCTACTTACCTTCAGAACCTTCTGTCAATGGTGTTTGGCCTCGTGATAAATTGAAGGTCCCATTTTCAGTATAAGATACTTCTGCATCAGAGTGCTCAGAGTCAGAGATAGTCAGCTGTTTGGCAACCACTGCATCATCCAACTTGGAAAAGAAAAGGTGTTAATACTCTTGGCAAAGTATGCAAATGCACATCTGGTCTGTCATTCTGCAATGTTGTAATAGTAAGCCGGGCGCCAAGCGCCTGGATCACAATCACATGACTGTGGGGATGCTGCAATGGCCATAAGTATGAGCACCAGTCATAAGTATCACTTGTTCAGTGTCATTGTAAGTTCGAACGGTTGCTGAATGAGTGGTTGTTAAATGAGAACCATCTGTATAGAAAGAAATCCCAATGCACACATTCAAAATCTACCAGAATCAAAGTGGTCAGCAGCTACCGTAATTCTCTTTGGTTACATGAAGCTAGAAAACTGCTTATAACTGGAATCCAGTTAATTTGATTCACTTAAAATTAATAATGGACCAAATATTTCTGATTTACTTAAAACTGAATGGGCTAGATATGGTCCCTCTTTGCAAATAGGGAGGATTCTCAATTGCTTTGAAGAGCAGTAATAATTTCAGTTACATTTCTAGAGTGAGAGTTGGCTATGCTTAGTGATTTGTAGAGGTGGCAGAAGCATTGTTTTCCAGAAATATTTGTCTTTGTCCCAAAGAACACAGCTTTGCTTGTGGCGCTATAAATAGTTGTTAAATGAAGAGGAACCCTAAGCAACCATGCATAGCTGAGCAATGTAAACCCAGCCAAGCTGGCCTTCAGCTATTTACCTTAATCATCCTCCATCCTAGGAGCTTTCTTCATTTCACATTTACCCCAATAAATGGGCAATGTTGGGTGTGTTGCGGTACATGCATATGTCACCACTGCTTTGCAAGCTGTACTGGCTGAAAGCTTACAGGTGCAGTTCAAGATGCTGGTTATCACCTATAAAGCCCTTCATGATATAGGGCCTGGCTTCTTGAGGAACCTCCAGTCTCTGTATGTTTCTGCCCATCTGGTGAGATCAGCTAGACAGGGCATGCTCCAGATTCTATTGATTAAGCAATATTATCTTGTGAAACCAAAGAAATGTGCTGTCAGTCCTGCCAGGCAGACCAAACCACAAATCAACTCTACAGGAAGGCTAAAGCTACTTTTATTAAAATTAGCTATAGTAATAGAATCTTGCTAATCTGATTGTACTGTACAGTATGTTCTCCTCTTCTTATACCCATGTGAATTAGGGAGGTATCTGCCTGAACTGCTTCCACACACTTTCTACTTGTTTTAGATATGTTTTTCTTCTTGTCACTTTGGCAATGGATCTCACCTATCTCCATCAAAGTTATCTTTCTTACTCTCTACACAAGCCTTCTTGGTGATAGCTCCTGCCCTCTTGAATGATATCTCCCTGGAGATTCATATAGATCTCACCTTTTTTCAAACTGTTAAAAACCTGGTTGTTCTCCCAGGCCTTGGGTTAGGATGGTGATGGAGGCCCTGCCCCTTTTTTTGTATTCTTTTGGTCTGTCTGTGTTATGAGGTCAATCTTCCAATCGGTTTCTTTGATATACAGTGGTACCTCGGGTTACGAACGCCCCTCCTTACGAATTTTTCGTGATACGATCAGCTCCGGCCCCAAAAATTTACCTCGCCATGCGACCTCCGCCCCGCGCTATGAACCGGATCCGCGGCCATTTGCCCTGCTGCCACGGGGTCGCGGCTTCCTGTGGGCGAGATTGCGGTAGCAAGGAGACGTTCGGTGAGGCTTGTGGTGTGTTTTGTGGCATTTGGAAGATTTTTGGTGTGCTTGTCAGCATGGCTCCAAAGAAAATGCAGAGCCGTATGTATTTACATTGAACCTTATGGGGAAATTTGCCTCGCAGTGCAACCAAATTCAGAGGGCGGATTAGCCGTATTTACATTGAACCTTATGGGGAAATTTGCCTCGCGGCGCGACCAAATTCGGAGGGAGGAATGGATTAACTGTATTTACATTGAACCTTATGGGAAAATTTGCCTCGCAGTGCGACCAAATCGAGTTGTGATCAGAGTCATGGAACGGATTAAGTTTGTAACGCGAGGTACCACTGTATGTTGTTTTCTTTTTAATTATTTTTCATTGTAAACCACCCAGAGTCATTGTGAAGTTGGGTGGCCTCAAAATTGAAATATTAAATTAAATTAAACTGGAATAGAATCTATTTCATCAACTACATGAAGTATTATATTTAGTTAGTAGGTATACCATGGTCTTTTCTCTGTGCATATTTGCTACCCAAAATATTATCTCAAATAATATTTCAATTTACTCTAAAATGCACCAAAACAGCGAAGAACCCATTATAAAATGATTTCTAAGTTATTTTTTTCAGTGTTACAGCTAAACTGTCTCTTTGGCATAATTAAATATTACTGCAAAAAAGTACAATAATGTTTTGTTATACTCTGAAGTATTAATCTACAAGAGTGAATCTTGGTTTTGTTTGTACTAATTCCAACACTGGTCAAGTTATCAAAAATAACATACTTAACAAATAGTACAGGTGGCTAAAATACAACAACGGTTCCATTATATTGATTTTTATGTGCATTTTCAAATAAAAATTCTATTTTTAGACTTTTACAGAACTTTAAATAATTCTATTTCTCTCCAATAGTTCACTTGAAGAATATAGAGTATCAAAAATAATTATATTGTTTAAAAATACATTACTCACAATGAGAATTAAATATAATGTACTAACAGTTGGGTTTATATACATTAATCATTGATACAAATATGGTCAAGAAGTGTTTAGTTGCTTTTATTATATTAAGGGAATCATACCACAGAATCCAGTTATGTGCAAGTTTTAAAAAATCTTGAAAGCAAGCAACAACTATAGTGGCCATTGCACACTTTGATTTTTGTTGATTTGGGGTATGTTTATTGAATCACTTCAGTAAGTATGAAAGGTCATACATGTTTAGTCTGATTTCTTTGTATTCTGCTGAAATGTGGCCTAAAGGATATAACAACAGAAGTGTTGGCAATGGTGAAAATCTAACTACTCTAAGGAGGAAGAGTCTGCATCGGAGACATAATTTTTACAAAGCAAATCCAATAGCATCATTGAAAAAAATCACCTCTGTAATAAAGAATAACTTACAGATATGCCATTCTTCAAATCATGAAAACACAAGCTAAAATTCATACCTCTCCCCATTGTACTTTCCCCCCAAATTCCAACAGTATGCTAATCTTTACCAAAGTTTGTGCTACATTTACCTTAGGACAAAAAGCAGCAAGCTCTTCTTCACTGTCACTCTCATCAGCACCAGCAGGATGCTCCCTCCGCATGTGGTGACGTGCTACGATGAAATTAAAGTCCAGAATAGCCATTATAAGAAATCTATCTACACAGAACTAAGCAGAAGAAAGAAGGACCAAGACAAAATTATTTACAGTTAAGATTCTAAAATTTGAACATCTGCAAGAAATGGTCATTTGCCCAATAAATGTGTTTAGGATAGGAAAAGATTTGTGAATATTCCATAAGTATATTTAATAATTTCATCCAAGCCACAAAGATGCCAAGTCTTTCATGTCACCAAAAAGAAGGTACAGTGGACAAAATGTAAAAAAAGTGAGTCTTGCACTCAAAGAATTGGTATAAGTTAGTATCAGACTCACACTGTCTCTCCTTATGTTTGGACATCATATAGCCATGAACACTGAAGTCCAACCGTTGCAGAGCTGGCTGTAGTCTGGTGTACAGACGTTGACCCAGGTGGTGGTATACAGCAAGTGGCCACAATAAGAGAGAAAGCACTGGAGAAAGAGAGTGATTAGAAGGCTACTATTCCATAAATACCTCCAAGAAGCATTCTGAAACAGTTGGTTAAAACCTGAGGTTGCTATAATGAGCATTTTACAATGCACCACAGGAAATTCAAACTGGATTTGGTTAACTCACCTTTTCGCCCTACCATTTAAATGTTTATAAATAGTTTTCCTTTTACAAGAAGAGTGTTCTAATGTCCAATGTTCTAGTGTCCAATCCTCCCCTTGATACTCACTTGTAAGATAGGCAAGACAGACACCCGGAATGTACTGTCCTAACACAGCCAAAAATGTAAGGACACCACAGGCTAGAAGGCAGAACTACAAAAACAAAACAAAACCCCAAAATCAGTTTCTGTTAGGCAAACTGGTTATGATTCAAGACAATTGTAGGTGGTATTTTGACTGCTGTCAACAAGTTGCTTTCTTGAGAAGTGAGATCAAACTGAAATTATGCATGGAGTCTTGTGTAACTGGGGTAGGAGCATGGCAGGAGTTGTACCAATTTCAGTTGCCTTTAAGTTATGGGCAGTGGTGGCAGAACCAGGGCAATTCTAGAATGTTGGTTGAAAGTTCCATCAAATGGAAAGGGTCTTATACCCCATTATTTTTTCAATTTCCCTTTTGTTATAAAAGTTCTGTACTTGCTTCTCAATCCCTCAATGCTTACTTCTGCAAGGAAATTCACCTGTATATAAATTATATAAACACAGAAGCAGGTATATTATGTACTCTCCTCTTGTACAGAAAACATCTGCGTTTCTCAGGTTTTTGCTTTGGTGCAGCTTTTTCCCCACCCATAAAATTACCAGATGGTTGCTATCACTTGGGATTGTTTTTCACCTTGCCAGGATTTTGCTTTTTGAAACTCAGCAGGCTCCTCATGAAGCTGTCTCCTGTGATCCATCCTTCCGCCAAATAGTGGCATAGTTCAGGCACACTCAGAAGTCGAGGATGGACATAGCCCCAACTGGAGGAGTAAGTAAGATTATGCTTTACCTCATTAATCAAATATCAATACATTGATCACTTTTTCAAATAGCTGCATTCTCATTTGTTCCCATTTTACTTTCAGAGGTCATTAATTTGTCATGTATATTTTACAGATGAAAGCTGAAGTGCTATTTGTCCTGGTCAAATCCATAGCAAAAATGGAACTCAAAACCAGGCTCCTTACTGTAGTATATTAACCGCCAGTCTTTATGGATGAAATGCCATCTCCCTTTTCATTAAAATGCATAGATGCTCAAACTGAGAAAATCATTTTTGTGTTAGAATCTGTTACAGCACTAATAGATTTTAACAAACAGCACTTTTGCAAACAAATCCACAGAAGTTAATTAGACTTCTCTTAATTCATTTAAATTGGACATGAGCCAAATAATTCATCTTTTGGTTCTAGTTCAGACAAAGTATCCTTATGCATTTGAAGGAGGTAATTCATTTCCATTAAACAATCTTGACTATGTACTCAGAGCAATTAAAAAGCAGCAAAAAAGCAGACTTTTTTCAGACCTTCAATACTTCATTTTGGAAGCTTTACTTGCATGCTCATACAGATTTATAAGATTTTATATTTATATGGCTTATAATCCAATCCAACTGATATTTTACTTTGGGACTTGGAGTAGTTTTTCTGTGCAAGCACAGGACTGCAGTCTTAATAATACAAATGAGAAGAGGCAATGAATAATGATTTTTAGAAATAAGATGTCTGTCCTTAAACCAGTCTTTGAATGGCTTTTGCTGCTAATTAGTAACAGAAACTATTACAGCTATGCAAATCATAAAAACAACAAGAAATATGCAATTAAGTGACTTAATTTTTCATACCTTTCATTGTCTAGTTCATCAGGTCTTATTGCTAAAACATTAAAAATACAATCAGGATTAGTTGTGAAGATAATGCCTGGAAATATACTAAGCTGAATAATTAAAACATGCAGTTGACATGGCATTTTACTACTGACAGCCATGAATAGAAAACAGAATGGACACTGTGCTTTGTAAAATGTTTTAGAAACTCAGTTACAATCTGATATTCCTTTCTTCCTTCATATAGGTAATTTGGAAAAATAATGCAAATTCTTTTACTAAATGTCATTATACTGTACTGATATAGAAAAGACAATACCGCCTTACAGAAATGCAGCCAATTAGCATGAGAAAAATGAGCCCTTTCTTCCTAGAGGTTTCAGTAAAGTTCCAGGCCCACCTGCTATCTTTCAGTCAACACAGTACCAAGCTGACTGGGTATTCTGGTCTTTATCAGTTGACAATACTGGGAAGAAACGAAGGCCTTTTATAGTTGGAAATTATATATCTATATCTATATCTGTCTGTCTGTCTGTCTCCTTTGAAGCATATCCTAGGCCTACAATAAATGTAAACAACTGTTGTAGGAAGAAGCTATCTAATCATCTGTTAGATTTCTATCCTTCTAAGGAATCTAGAGAAGCTGTTTATCCTTAGAAAAACCTTGTGAGAGATTAGGTTGAAAGTGTATGGCTGGGTTTATACAACACACTGACTAAATCATAATGCAATGTTTTGGCTTTGACTTAGCATATTCTGTGAACCTGGCTACTGTGGTTTGTAACCAATGGCTTATGAACATTCAACTAAGTATGGTTTATTGAATAAATGGTTAAAAAACCATGAGTTAGTATGATGCAAGAACCCAGGCAGGGACCTCAACAAATTCTTTTATTGGGTTCCCTGGGGGGCAAGAATTCCTATCTTGATTTCCTAAATCCAGATTAATCTATATATTTTTCTCCAACTGGTGCCCTTCAGATGTATTATAACTCATAGCTAGCATGCTCTATCAGGGGTGTATAACTTTTTCTGGGCTGAAGGTTGCACATGGCCTTTGAATGGCATGTTGGGGTTGCCATTTGACTTGATTAACAATGTTTATTTTAATTAAATCTAAATGTAAATTTGATAACTCTCCAGTCGTGATTACAACATTGTTTTTCTTTTTGTCACACTAAAATTACAACCGTATAACAAGTTTTGGATCCAAGTTTTTGGGGGAAGTGTATGCAAAAAAGCCTCTTCTATATCATGTCACTTGGATATTTTTTTTAAATTTACAGTTCCATAATGCAAGAGAAAAACCCATTTGATCCCTGGCTGGCCTACATTATGTATTTTCTTCAACTGTGAACTCCATATGGCAAACTATCTTCTATGTACTCAGACATTTAAAAATCATCTTGCATCCAACATTAGTATATTTTTTGGATCAGAAACTATAATAATTTTCTACTAAAAGTTGTTTTACTGTAGCTGTAAACATTATACTATTCTTTTTCTCATTTGACTTTGTTGTGTGCAGACTAGACTACAATCACTTAAGTAATCCTCTCTTGAACACCTAACAGAGACATACAAATATAATTTCTGGAATCAGAGAACCTTGAGGAATTCTAAAGTTCTCATTTACCTTCAATCACAAATGTAGTACCTTTGGTTGAGCCCAGTAATCATAGCAGATGAGAAACTATAAATGAGATGTAGCTATCAAAAGGAAAATCAACATACCTTTTATTTCAGGCCAGATTCTATTCTTCCACTGATCTAAACATATTATTAGTATTAGGGTGAATGTAACTAAGAATATCAGATGAAGAGACGTCAGGGCAAAAAACCTGTAAAGGAAAATACATCCAGTTAGTGCAACATTATTTTTTTTGCAACTGTCATATGAAAAGCAGAAGACAACTTACTTGGGCCGCAAACAGAAATCAGGATAAACAATGCTGCATTATCACTCCAGATTGCCAGAGTGCAAAGGATATTGAATAGAAATTACCCAAAAGCTTTTAAAATTTCCCCTGCCCTTTCCATAATTTTCACTAAATCAAAACTCCTAACAAAGGTTTAATCCAGTTTAAGAGCTTTGAATGTTACGACATGAAACTCCATTCCTTGCTAAAATATCTCCTTCAGAATAAATTACACTTAAGAGTACACATTTGCTAAATTGGGAGGAGGTTGGTTTGCATTATTTTTGTTCAGTATCTTTTTTGACTTCCTTAAGGTATTTTTCATCCTGTGTTTTGGCTTATCAGAGAGCCTGGTAATGATTTCAGATGAACCTGAAAGCACATTCACCTTCTAATGATTTTTATATGGTCTATAATGATTTTTTTTCTTTTGATCAACATGGATACATTCACTTTTGGCTTAAATAGATAAGCAGTATCTCCCATTGTCCAAGGGGCCACTAATAAAGCCACACTTCCTAAACCAAATTGAAATACAGTTCAATAGGCATTCGTTTCTGAATTCTGTGGAAAAAAAAAACTACTTGCAAAATGTGTAGTTGAAGGGAAAAATCACAACAAACATTAGCATAAATAACAAATAATTAGGAAAACTAGTAAAATGTATAAACAGGGTGTACCAAAAGTCAGGCCCCATAGACAATTTATTATATAAATTACATTAAAATTTTGAATTGGTTGCCATTTTCATCTAAAAATTTCCTTACTTCTTTGATGCATGAATCCTAAATACAGTTAATAAATACAATTAATAAAACATATTGTGATTGGCCTATGGGGCCTGACTTTTGGTATATGTTCTATATTAGGCAGAATTGCATACAAAATAAATTATGAAAATAAGCATGAAAATACATATCAATATTATTGTGGCTTGAAACAAAATACTAATGTAAATATAACACAAGAATTTGACAGGAAAAAATGAGACACTAAGAAAAATGAGAAGTGACAAGATTTGCCTATATCTACACAATCAGGTCTTCCATGCTCTTTACATTTATTTACTGTTCTTTTCTATATTCACTGGAACACAGATAATTAAAACACAATAATATTTTGTTTAATTTTTGGTTTCTCCTACCCTTTACAGAAATTGTAAGTACAATTAGGAAAAGTGAAAGATGAGATTTCATTGTGCAAGCAGTAGATCCCAGGAGACAATTTATTTTGAGGAATATACTTTCATTGTCAGAACCTGCATCACCCATCTGTTGTTGTTTGCCATTGTATTGCAGTCGTTGGGAGTTAGAGTGAATTGGTTCTGCCACTACATTCATATTACACTTCCTAGATGATCACTCTGGATTTTCATTCTGCTAGTTAATTAGAAAACCTGTATTAGTAGAAGTTTGTAGCTTATTTATAACCATGACATCTAACTCAAACCTCTTTCTCATTTGATCTCAGGAACCTGGACTGCAACACCAATTTATACACAGCCATTTGCACAGCAGCATTTAAGAAGCAAAGGTCAAGGGGAGTACTTAGTACTTCAGTGTCAACAGCTTGTAGTAAAGGTAGAGAAACAGAGTTTCTGTATGTTTATAAAAACAGATTCTAGCCTACTCTTGATCATATTTGATCAATATACTTTACTACCATATTCAAAGAGTCATAGAGTAGGAAGGGGGCATTTACACCTCTGAGTGCAACCCCCTGCTCAGTACAGGAATATAATTGATGAGGAACCATCAATAACTAATCTTTGAATATGATTTTTCAGTGAACTATGTATCCATTTAATTATCATTCTATCTAGCCACACTTAATTAGCTTGGTAATTGGGATGTCATGGGGTAATTTGTCAACTGCTTTGCTAAAGCCAAAATATATATTATGCCTACAATTCAAGGAATTTATCTAATTAAAAACATAGGTAAGATTAGTCTGGGAAGATTTAACAAATCCATGTTGATTTATGGTAATTACTGAAAAGGTTTCAAAATGTTTTCAGATAACTGTCTTTATGATCTGTTTTAAAATCAGTTTACCTCAAAAAAAAAAAAAAAAAACCAAAAAACTGTCAAGTCTGTAATTTGCTGGACTTTACTATTTATAATATATGTGTTAAAACTCATTATAAAGTAATGGTTATCCAGACTTTTATTAGTGGTTTCCATACTGTTTAAGTCAGTGGTTGCATTCTATTCTTTTATAGCCAAAAACTTTGCAGTGGATAAACCATGTCTTTTTTTCTTTCTTTCTTTGTTATCCTTCATTTTTTCTTTTACCCTTTTGCAATTTATTTCTTTTTTATGTCTTCTATGTTTCAGTAGTTTTTTAAAATCTTTGTAAAATCTTCTTTTAATAACTATTTTTAAAAAATGTAAATTAAGAGTACTTAGAGTTATCAATTGTTTTATATTATATTTCATTATGAAAGAACATTGTATAATCAATGTACAATGTTGCATTAAGGATGATTACATAATAAAAACAAGAAATTAACAGAAGCTCATTGTTGGAATCAGTATTACTGGCAATGGATTTTAAAGCATTAATTATTTTAAAGCCAAATCTGGCTTTAACTGAGCATTACTATTAAATCCATGAGAGGCAGTATCATTCAACAGTGGCCATCAAATGACAGATCAGCACATGTTTTATGAAAAAAAAATTAAGACATGCTTGTTCCTCAGTTAATAGGAGCTAAATCTTCAATTACTAGCCAAATATAATTAGTATTGTTGTGATGTGAACTACTAAAGCCATTAACTGCATTCATTTTACAATTATTTAACAACAACAACAAAAAATTCACACAAAGAAGACCTCAGATTCCTATCTGTAACAATGGCAATTTGTCTTCTATCCTATTTGCAGAATGAACACACTCTGGGCTCTTTTCTTTCTCAATAAATACAGAAGATAACACAATGTCACAAATAAAATACAATCCAATTACACATTTTTAGAAAAGCAATCTTTCTGCTGCACAGTGACAAGACTGAACATCAAAAACTTCCTAAAGCCCTCAGCCTCAACCATATGATAAATATTCCCCTATTTGGAGCAAGAGCTTTCCTGACCTCATCCTCTATTCCATTTATATCAGCTGATATTTTTGTTTCACAACTCAATTGTTCAGGAGGTAAAAGGGGCAGCTCATTTGAGGGCAGCAGGTGGGTTGAAGTAGAACATATGACTTTCTAGGAAGTGGGAAAGAAGCCAGCAAGCTGACTCCTCTAGAACAATTCATCTGGAAGCACAGACAGTGACAGCATGGAATCAGATCTGCCTGGGCAAGTACATGGCTTTATCATGGGTGGTGATGAGAATCAGCCTAAGAAACTGAAGGGGAATCTATTAAAGTACCTGAACTTCAAAGGATACTGCTAAAAAGAATGGAAAACCCCTGCATTACCCTAGGTTACTGACCTTGGTGCACTGGGAACCTTATGACAAGCACTTCCTAAAACAGCATCCTAACAGCTCCATTAAGTCCATATAGAATTCATAATTTAAGTTTAGCCAACACTCCCTTCATCCTGCATACATTTTCAGCAAACAACAAAACTTGACAAACTCAAAATGGTCCTACTTGCCTAGCAGGCCATCTAACTAGGCAATGGCTTTTACAGGCTTCTCTTGGTAACAGTGCACTAAAACAGTGACCATGACACTTGTGATAAAGATTCCCCGCACTCCCACCATCTCCAAATAATAGGCATAAACAAGATAGCGAGAGCTTTTTACACAATCAGGACAAGTTTTTCTGGGGTGGTTATTTTCCCCTTCCCTTTCAATAATATACAACAATGGCAATCAGAGGATTAATTTTTTGTACTCCTAATTGTGTGGGGATCTTGAATCAGAGCTGCTGCGAACAAAAGAACCCATGTGCACGAAATCCAACGTCCTCTCTACAACATCAACATTGCTTGGCCTGCTTTTCTAGAACGGATAAGAATCGCCATTATCTTTCTTCCACATTTCCCATCTCTTCCATTGGTACTAAGCTCAGCGCAAGATAGATAAATAGACGATAGACAGATATTCCACTCCGGCAAACCCTTATCCAGAGATCTTCACCCTCAGCCCCCAAGCTGTTGTTCCCCTTTCTCCACGTCTAGAGACCCCTGCATCTTCATCCCCGAACCCTTCTTTGTAAGGCTGCGCACCCGAAAACTGCATGCGCGCCAACCCAGCCAAGAGCGCTCCTTGCCGGCCTCTCCCAGGTGAGCGTGGCCTGCAGAGCTGTCAGCGCCGGTTCGTAAGGCCCGAAGTGGCTCCTCAGGAAGGCGCTCAAGGCGCGCACTCGCCGCTCCCGCTCCGAGGACGGGGCCTGAGCATCACTACGGAGGCCTCCGCCACCGCCACCGCCGTGGTTAGCGCCGCTACTACTGCCGGCGACCCATCCTGCTACTTCCGCCGCTGCCATTCTTCCTTCGCCCAGCATCACCGGGAGACCGGTGAAGTAAAGGGTAGGATCACCATCCTTCGTCACCAACGGCCGCTGCCGCCACCTCAGTAGCTTGAACGCGGCCGCTACCCTACCACTTTACGCACAGCCCCATGGCCGCCCCCGTGCCGGCTGAAACCACAGGAAGTGACAGTGTTGGAGGCGCCATCTTGTTGTACGGAAAACTTGAATGCGCACATACACGCCCCCATGCTTTTAATTACGTCGGCGCATGCGCGCTGCCAAAATAAAGCTAGCGTATAGGTGAAAAGGCGGCGGGAAGAGGCAAAGACGCATAATACGGTTAGCAACGGCTTTTATCTCTAGGAGGGCAGGAACAGCTGAGGGAAGGAACCGTGTTCGAGCTACTGAGGATTCGGATTCGGATTTTGACCCACGCTCACTATGCCACGAGAGATCATCACTCTGCAGCTGGGGCAGTGTGGTAACCAAAGTAAGGCCAAGAGAAGAGGCCTATGGGACACGCGTGTGTGCGTGCGTGTGGGGAGCAGTGGGACCAGAACTTGTGTTGTGGGTAGAAGTGTTTGAAAAGAGAGAGGTTGTTCTTCGAAGGAGAAGAAAGAGAAAGTCGCTTGCTGTCTGCGCCGTGCAATATTTTTTTAAAAATAGAATCATATTAAATTGCCTGGGCTGCTAATCCATAGGTAATTGAGGCAATTCCAGGTTTGTAAAGCCTAGGGGATGTCATAAGAACCGTATCAAACATAATACTGTCGTATCAAAATACTGTGATGTGGAATTCATAATAAACCCATCTCTCCCCATTGCCTCTTGAAGACCATTTCTCTCTGGTGAGGTACAGGAAAATACCTATTTTTGTGCTTCCTGTTTTTACAGTTGGGTTTGAATTTTGGAAACAGCTCTGTGCCGAACATGGTATTAGCCCTGAGGGTATCGTAGAGGAGTTTGCCACTGAAGGCACTGATCGTAAGGATGTCTTTTTCTATCAGGTAGAATATTTTTCTTTCTTCTGTTCCTATCATGGGGTCTTTGGATTGTGTGCAAGGGATTGAGTGAGCATTGATTGTCAAAACATACTCAATCCACAAATGATTTCAATTTATGCACTTTTAATGCTCATCTACTTGGGCTTTGCTTACAATAGTTTTAGGAAAGTTGTCCACTTTTTGTGAAAATAAACCTTTAGATGAAAAAGCGTTCAGATTTAAAAAGACCAGTTACAACTGATAAATTCATTTATGCACCAGAAAGTTTGGAAACTATTGTTTCTGTACCATGTAAACAATGTTTATCTTTTATGTATACTGCCTCAATGTCATTTAAAATATTTGAGGGTGATCACACAAGCCAGAGGCTCACAACACTGCCTGTGGGTACTAGAGTACATGTGAGTTCCTCCTATTAAATAAAATATTTTTTTAAAAAAATAAAATGGCCTAATTTCAGGAGGCTATCAAATCTCATAAAATTCTGGTGTTTGTTCCTGAAAACCTGTGAACTTTGGGACAAAAATAACAAAATTAGGCAAGATACAGAATGGTGATATCAAAATCTCAGAAGATTTGATGGCCTTATGAAGTTTTAGTCATTTAATATATATGTGCATACGCTTTAGCCCTAGTACCAGGGAGAAGAACATCACTGGATTTTTTGCTGTTCATATGTTCCTGTTTTTCTTTGGGTATTCAGCCCCGCTTCTCCCACTGCCATCATCTAGGGTGATGGCAATACTGACACTGGTGTCAGTATAATAGAAGTACTTAGCAATAACTTTGGGGCATGTTAAAATTAATGGCATAAATGCACAGTATTTTGGAATTGCACGTTAGCATCGTCAGTTGTAAGGGAGTCCAATAGCCCAACATTTTTAGGAAGATCAAGTGTAGTAAGGAAGGTAGGTAAAGGAAGAAAGGTAAAAGGATTGGATATAATAGCAAAAGGAAGGAAGGAGTAAATGGTGACTGGCAGATGAAGTGGATTAGAAGAGGTATCAGCAATCTTTTTTGATGTTGGATATTCTAGCATTTTTAAAAATCTGGGATTGTGTTTATCTTCTCAAGATCTTGCAATATCTTAATGGGAGAATGCTAAAGCATTTTTTGATTTTTACTTTTGGGGTTTTATGGGCTTAATTGACTTTAGGAGTGTTATGGACTTTATATTATTAGCCCCTGGGCCTAATTGAGTGGAGAATTAGGACATTATGAATTATCATTTCCATAGCTGGTTTCCTATTACTCATACCCTGATAGATCTTTATTCCAAAGCTACATCTCTGAAAATTCTTTGCTGTTTGAGACTGAAGAATAGATTGAAAAATCTCTTATTTTGTTGTTACTCATTGGTGAGATTTGGGACACAGTACTCTTGAACAATTGTATTAATAACTTGAGGTGAGCAGAATGTTTATCAGTTCTACAGGTTACAAAAAAAGTATGTGCTTTAGGATAATTGTCCTCAGACTGATGCCCTGCAAGAGTACTGGGATTATAATTCCCAGATAGTGTTGCCTATAAGCACACTGACTGGAAATTCTGAAAGTTGTAGTTCCAACATTTGGAAGGGGCAGCAAATTAGGAAGGCCTAAACCCTTGAAGGTAAGGGCAGGAACAGAAATCAAGGCTTAAGGTGAGCAAAACCAGTCAGTTTCAAGTACAAAGTTATAAGAACAAGCTATTGTTCCCAGTGTTTTACTGACTTCTGAGAAGCTTTCATATCAGAAATGGCTGGAACCCAGCAAGCATATCTGATGGCTGTTAGTAATGGAGGACTGGTTTTTTTGGGAGGAATCACTAACTTCTGTGGAGGCTGTTACTCCTAAGAGGCATGGTTGGAAGCTTCTGTTTCATTCCATAAGCTGGTCTCAGTACAACAGTGGAATCTATTTCTAGACTTTGAGGTTGCTAGTTTAATTCAGGCTTAGAGACCTGAATTAAAAGGTCTGAAGTGTTAGAATACTGACACCATTTCTGACTTCATGCTATGAATGATCATCTTAAACTAAGGAAAATAGATTTCTGTTGAATGTCAGGAAAATATTTCTAATACTTTGGAGGTAGA
The DNA here is from genome assembly GCA_030867105.1 of Liasis olivaceus. Taxonomy (NCBI): domain Eukaryota; kingdom Metazoa; phylum Chordata; class Lepidosauria; order Squamata; family Pythonidae; genus Liasis; species Liasis olivaceus. Next base: position 69,220,775 of record CM061351.1, read on the forward strand.
ATCAGATTTCTAGTAAAATGGGGAATCCTTCTAAATACAGTAATATTTTTTCTGGAAAAAAAAACATGTCATAATTGGCCTATGGGGCCTGATTTTTGGTACACCCTGTATATTAAGTGCTTAGGGAAAATTATAATTTAAAAATGAAATTAAAATTAGGAAAAAAAAGGAGTACAGTGTTGGAATCTGGTGGCAACTTACTGGGATTTCAGCTAGCAGAGATAGCATCCAGCAGCTTATTCTCTGCATGTGCAGATCCCAATTTCATGCTTCCAGAAATCTTTTTGTAAGACACATTACAGATTATTTAATGTTTCTTTTGTATACATTCCCTGGGTATTGAATCTGTGGAATACAATGGAAAGCATATATAAACCCAAAGGTTGGTGGTATTGTGTCTTAAATATTGTGTATGAGAAAACATAATGTTATAGTACCACACTAAATAACTTGAACATTTTGTAAATACAAATCCATTATGGTTTGTGCAACCTTGATCACCAAAGTATACAACCTTACTTCTTCAGTGCCATAAAACAATGCTTTCTATCCCTGCTTGTCCCTCACCCCTGCTCCCAGCATTATCCCCATACACACTTTATCCAGATTTTCTTTTTGTATGGAAAATCTCTAAGCACTAATCTTCACGATCCCGCTGTCTCTTCCTCCAGTGTTTAGCCATCCCTAGTCTAATTTCCCTTTTCATGTCCTCCATCTGTCAACTTTATATGACAGCTCCTTCATACCAAAAAGAAGCATTTAAGGAAAGTAGGAAATTTCACAGATGCGTGTCCACTAAATGCTGCATTCCTCAGTTTCACTGTTATATTAAACATGAAGAAGAAGAGGCCAAAAGCTGAAAGGTCAAGGCAAGAGATAGCTGTATAAAGCTAGTCTGTAAGAGCACAATGTGAAATAGTACAGAACTATTTATTTGACAGGAGTCATAATTTAACAATTTCCATGCTGTTTGCAATCTGACTAGATTTGTACAAGCAGTACTTCTGATATCCTATAACTGGGCAGTGTTTTCAGCTTTGAGGGTTGTATCTGGTGTTAGGCCAAGCACCACATGTGTGCAGTCTCATCCATAATCAAGCTTGATATTGGTGGGGGCAGCAGGTCTTTAAGGAAAACAATTAGGAGTCATGTCTAGCCTGTGGACTGCCATCCATGATTTAGAACAATGAAGTGTTTTGGACTGTAGAATTGTCATGTATTTTATTTAAGTATTGAATCATTAGACCTCTAATATAAATCTTTACATGTGGATTTTACATTAAATAAGTACTTGTAATAATTCTTCCCCATTCCTATAGATGATAAATAAGTTAAAATTGCTATCATTTCTTTTCTTCTGCTATGGTATCCTTTTGTAAAACCCTCTAGATATTCACAGTGGCACTCAGTTAATATGCCATTCTCTGATTGTCTCCCAGTTTATCTGTCTGTACCAGTTCCAGAGGTTTGATTGTGATTCTTATGATATGATAGCAAAATGGAGGTAGGAAGAAAGAGGGGCAAAACCTTTCTTTTCCCTCCCCACATCTTCTACATCTATTGTCTTTAGACAGTTGAACATATTTCTGTAACTTCTTGTACATAGAAAAAAAAGACAGGGAGAATTTGATGTCTGCCATTGTTGAATTACTAGCTACTCTGGCATCAGTATTGGTTTCATTACCATTATTGAAGATACCAGAGACTGGCTGCCTTCAATAGTTTAAATGTGTGCTTAAAGTCCAAGTGAATAAAGAAAGGGAGCACAAGATGAAGAGTACTAACTGTGCCCTCTAGTGGCAGCTGTTTCTTCCGTGTAGATCAGCCTTCCCACTTGTCACCCATATCCCATGCCCATATTGGCTAAAGGATTATGGGAGTTGAATTTCAACAAAATATAATTCTTCAAGTTGTTTATGGTATTTTCTTTCCTGTTTATATAGGCAGATGATGAGCACTATATCCCACGAGCTGTTCTTTTGGACCTGGAGCCACGAGTGATCCATTCCATTCTGAATTCCCCATATGCCAACCTTTATAACCCTGAGAACATATACCTATCTGAGCACGGTGGTGGGGCTGGAAATAATTGGGCTAGCGGCTTTTCACAGGTAAAGTAGCCAAGAAGCTGGGAGCAAGTCTACCTTGATTCCTCCCTCAAACATAATTTTGTTAAGTTTATAAAAAAGAACCTTGATTTACAACTGAATTTGGAATAACATTTTAGTCTTGTCTCATGTGATTTACAGGGAGAAAAGATCCATGAAGATATTTTTGATATTATAGACAGAGAAGCTGATGGCAGTGACAGTTTAGAGGTAAGAAAGACTCCTGGATTACCTATAGATTTCTGGACCTGGAGAATGCTAGTCCTGGATTGCAGTGGCCATCTGTCTAGTTTTAGAATTAACATTTGTTGGTTAATCTGAATATTACAAATGTTGATAGCAGTAAATAGCAATATCATGCTTTTGTATAATATAAAGGCTATCTTCTGAATGCTCACTGCAAAATAATTTAGTAGAATTTTCTGTAATAATTGTGTTTAATTCTTCAGGAAGAAACTGCTGCTGACATAGTAAAGATAAATGTTGATATACTTAAGCTATGTGACAAAATGATGAGCTATTTTTTAAAAAACTAAATACTTGCCTTAGCAATCCTGTGGCATAGGTTAGGTGGGTCTAGAAGTAGTGACTGTTCTAGGGTTATTAAGTAAGCAACCTTACTGAATTTGTTACTTAGGGATTTGAATTTTGGCTTTCCTTGCCTAAAGGCCAAGGTAAGTATCTCCCACTTTGGATATTGGAATGACTGAATTCCAACCTGGCTTTGAAAAAGAAAATTTTAATATATATCACTCTCCTGCCACTGGGTTAGATTTTCCTATTCTAAAATGCAGTTTCCCTAAACTGAAAATTTATAGACCTGAAATGCTATAAAAGCACATACAATGGCAGTTGTATAGTGGGCTAGAGAGAGAAAATGATTCATATCAGGTAAACAATACAAGGAAAAGCATAGCATAACAAACTTTATTTCAATCATATCAGCATAAGGTAATGTAAAACAACAGAGTTACAGGTAGTCCTTGGTTTATGACCACTCGTTCAGCTCAAGCCACGTTTTTCATTTCAAAGTTACGATGGCGTTGAACAAGGGGGACTTACTACCGATCCTCGAAATTGTGGCTATCACAGTATCCTTGCAGTCACATGATTGCGATTTGGGTGCTTGGTGACTGGCTTGCAATTATGACAGTTGCAGCATCCTGCAGTCACATGATCACCATTTGCAACCTTCCCTGCTGTCTTCCCACAAGCTAAATCAATGGGGAATCCAGCAGGAGGTCGCAAGTTGCTCCCGTGAGTTGCTCCTGCCACTTTTTTGCCTGCCAGCCAATACTCCATAGCTCCTGCCCTTTTGGCCACAGAAGCATATTCTCCCTCAACTTAACATACCTCACAGAGTTGTTGGGGGGAAAATAGGCTGAGTGAGTTCTATGTTCATCACTGAGCTTCTGAACAAAAGGTGAGGTAAAAAGGTCACAAGTAAATAAATAAAATCAATGAAGGCTTTATACAATGATCTGATCAAACTGAATATTCCTGATTTATAGTAGAATGTCCCTCCCTGAAAGCTGCCTGTTCCTCCCCTAGAAGTCCAGTCCTATAGTTTCCATTATATATGCCTAGTGAAAAGTTTGCTAATGATGATTAATAGCTTAATGGCTTATAGTTAGCAGGATCATCAGTCTTTCCTTTTTTAAAGATAGAGGATAATGATTGCAAGCCCTTAATCTTAGGAATACAACTGTATTTATCAATAAAATAGCACTGTCAAAGTTGTCCATTGCTCTACATAGTTTTTTATTAGTTCAAGTGGAATTAAATAATTTCTTGGACCTTCATTAGTATCAGTAGACCAGGGGTTCTCAAACTACGGCCCGCGGGCCGGATACGGCCCACCAGGGTCATTTATCCGGCCCACCCGCCTGATTGGCCGTCGCTGCTGTCTGTCGGGGCTGTGTTGGGAGCTGCAGGCGATGCACGAGGAGAGAGATTGTAGAGCCAGGCTAGTCTACATTACAGGTATACCGGGTCGTCTTGCGGCTCTCCTCTCCTCATACTCCACGGGAGGGATCCTCTGTGCAGGGTGATTGATTGAATCAGGGCGCCTGATTGGCCGCCGCTGCTGTCTCGGGGCTGTGTCGGGAGCTGCAGGCGATGCACGAGGAGGGAGATCACAGAGCCAGACTAGTCTACATTACAGGTATACCGGGCCGTCTTGCGGCTCTCCTCCTCTCGGTGTGTCGTTCTCCAAGCTGTTTGTCTCATTCTTTCTCCCAATTGCCCACCCCGTTCTTGCAATCCTTCGGAAACCATCTGCTCTTCCCCAGGTCTCATGAGTACAGGCGCCCTATTTGGAGAACGGCAGGAGCCCCGTTCTCATGGTGCTTCGGGTTTGCATTTTATGTTCCTTCCTGTTTTATCCACACAATGGATTTCATTGGGAATGTCATTAAAATATTCCCAATAACCTGCTGCCATGGGTAGGTTTTAGTCAACAGAAGGCACTATCAGTGCCTGAAACTTATTTCCAAGATTAAATTCCAGTTTTACAGGGACAGTCCTGATTTTGGGGAAGGCATCCTCAAACTAATGGGAGGGCTCAAGGTAGAGCAAGCAGAATAGTATGGGAACAAGTAGCCAAAGAAATGATGTCTTTTCATTACTCCTCAAGTCTCGGGGTACCTTATGGTGGAAGGGAACGTGGGAATGAAGCTATTCCATTATCCATTTTACTGGCTGCTTGATTAGTACTAGTCTGCAGAAATCCAGAATAAGAAGCAAAGTTAGTGTTTTCTGTATCTCTTTGTTAACAACTAATGGATTTTTGCAGATCAGGTCTGATAGCCTTATTATGGAGAGAGTGGTCAATTGATTGTTAGTCATTTATTAAATTAATTTGGCCTGAAAATAATTTTTCACAGAGTATAAAAGCACAACAGGGAACAGGAATGTTTGGAACTACTTAAAGTTGCTTCATTCCAGAGAAGCTCTTCTAAACATCTTTGTGTCCTTTTTTTTCTGGTAATTTTTGCCTGTGACTGGGGAAATTGACTTGTAGATTTGTATTCATGTATGCATTTTTAATATTCGTATATCCAAGTTTTTATTTTTGGAAATCAGGTCAGCCTACTTCTTTGCAAATTATCAGGACCGCAGAAAGCATTGTACTCAGTTTCTGTTTCACTTTTTCTTCTCTTCTGTTCCTTGCATTTATATCCAAACTCCTCTTCCTTGCCCAGACCTGTTCCATCATCTCAAATTCTTTGTACAGGTAGTCATCGCTTAACAACCATTCATTCAGTAGTTATGCTCAGTCCCCAAAGTTACTGTCAGAACCTGCATCAACCAAATGTCAATTTAAAAAGCTGTAGCAGTCAATGGGCGTTTGCTTGATTGGATTCTGCCATTCCTGACTAGGGAGGGGAGATGTTAGTTAATGGTTGTAATTGGGATAGTGCTTTGGGACGCAGAGGTACTTAACCTTATATGGGCAATTTAGGCCGGAGCTATGTTATGAGTGGGAGGAAGGAACGAGGTCACCACGAGGTGATAAAGAATTGTGGCACCAAGACAAGGGTTTTTTTTTTTAAAAAGTGGCACTTCAACTCACACTTCCTCATACTCCGTAGGGATCCTCTGTGCAGGGTGATCCGTGGGATCCAGGGTGCCCTATTACTTTCTCCATTTGGACTGTGTGGTTGCCCCTCAAGTAGGAGAATGGCCACTGGCACTGACCAATAATGCGGGGGGCAGGGGGTGGGGGGGCTGGGATGGGGGGAGGATAACATTTATTGACACTGACTACCAATGCAGGGTAGGGTTTATGTTGGTTAAAATTGTTCTTTATTTTAATTATTGTATTGTTTTTTTCCTGGTTTTTTTTTTTTTGTACTACAAATAAAATGTGTGCATAAGAATTCATTCATGTTTTTTTCAAACTATTATGAGCTGCCCAGAGTCACCCGTTGGGGGAGATGGGCGGCATACAAGTTTAATAATAAATAAATAAATAGCCCGGCCCCCCAACATTCTGAGATACTGTGAACTGGCCCCCTGTTTAAAAAGTTTGAGGGCCCCTGAGTTAGACAATTGAATTCTTTTTTTTGTCATTTTAAATACCTTTTACTTAAAACAAAGTTATATTTTCAAAAAAGATATTATCTATGAATAAACAGATAATTACTGAGGTTATGTAATTATTACTCCATATGATACTACTAAAGGTTCTAAGCAGAGTATGCTCTTATTTTTATAATATCAAAAAGAAATACAATTTTTTGAGTTTAGTGCCAAAATCTCCACTATATTATTGCTTATAAATGTAAAAAAGAAAAAGAAAAAGCCTGTTAAAACACTATATTGTAAATATTTAATTTTTGGCTTCCTCCTCCTTTGTACTCCAACTAATTTGCAGTGCCTGTTGGCATAAGTTTTCAAAACCATATTCTAAATATTTGTATTTACCTTGCTGCATAATATTCTTGTTTAAATTTACTTAAACTTCTGATCTATCTATATATCTATATATAGATGCAGGTAGTTCTCAATTTATGACCATTTGTTTAGCAACCGTCCGAAGTTATGATGCTGCTGAAAAAGGTTACTTATGACCGGTCCTCACGACTGTCACATTTCCCCACGGTCACATGATCAAATCTTGAGTTTTTGGCAACTGGCATATACTTACGATTGTTACGTGTGGGCGCAACGCAACATTTAGAGATGACGAGACTCTCACTGGGTCATTCAGGGAGGAGCTTTATTTGTGCAAAGGTTCAGTTAGGACTCGCAGGTACCTGCAAAGAACTGAACCCCGATCTGGGGTCCGGTAAGCCTTTTTATTGTTTCCTGCATTCCCTCCCGTTCCTCCCCCCTCAAGTCACGAGTTGGGCAGTCCCCTCCCCTTTGCCAGGGTCTTTGCAGCTGCAAGCTTCAGTCTTCCGGTCACGTAGCCCATGACTCCTTCTTTGTGACTGTCCTTCAACTGTAGATAAAGGGGGGAAGAGTGGGAAGAGTAGAGATAAGAAAGAGGGAGACAGAAGGCCGCCGGGAAGGGGGAGTTTTCTGCAAGGCCGCAAAATGTTTCTACAGCTGGTGATTCAAGGTGACTTTTCTCTTACTGCCACCTCACTCCCCCCTTTGAAAGTCTCTCAACTTGTCGAGGGGCTTTCACTTATGAGGGAGTCGACCCCACTATGCCAAAACGCCCGCAGCGGGGGCCGGGGAACGGGGCCTGAGGGAGGAGATGAAGCTACAGAATGAAGAAAGACAGAGGGGGAGACACTGTATACATAAACAGGTAGCTAACAGCAACCCTACAAAAATTAAAACAATCATGATCAATTGCCGAACCCATCTGAAGCGTGGCAGCCAACTCCAGAGCCAGCTCAAATCACCCAGAGCCGTTTCGTCGGTCGTCTGGTGATGAGTACGAACTGACTCTTCCATTTCGTGGATCGTGTGGCTGATGTTAGCCTGATAGTCAGAGATATATACACAGCAATATTCCTGTAGGAGGGCACAAACGCCTCCTGTCGCTGCCAACATCTGATCTAGGGCAGCCCGGTTTTGCAAGACCACCTTCCTTATCTCCCCTACTTCCGTGTTGAGGTCCTTGAAGTTCCTTATGGATAGATTGAACATATATTCCGTCCAATTACTCAGGATTTTTATATCCCGGTAATTCAGGGCAACCCCGAGGGTAGGAAGCAAACCTCGGGCAATGGCTTTGCCCATGCTGGACGCGGCATCCCCCATGGGGACCTAGTGTCCCGGCAATTACGTATCCGGGCAGGCAAGGAGCCGGGAGGGAGGGTGCGGAGGGCCGGGACGATTCTGCCAATAGTGCAAGTCCCATGCCACCTAGGCGGTAATCCTTTATACGCTCGATCCCCACAGAGGAACCAAAGCCCTTGTGGCAGAAAAAGATATCCCTTATTCACCTTCCCTTCAGCCTCCACCCCTTGGCCCTGGATAGCGGCCATAACGCCCACGATCTTACACATCGGGCTTTCCCTCATGGTGTCATTATCGGTTCCAAACTTCTCTCTGCAGTGCAACTCCTCCAAAAACCCTGCACCTGCACGATCTACCTGCCAAGTCAGATCGCACATAGGATACTTCCCCATAGGTGAACCGGCCCACTTCTTCGTCTTAGTCCCTTTTAGGCACAAGACAGCTGGGGCTAGTTCTCGGGTCCCCACCAAAGAAATAGTATTATTCTGATTCTCATAAAACAGCTGGGTGGTGTCTTTAGGTTCCACTAAGGTCCACTCAGTCTTATTCACTGGCCATGCTGTCAACGGAAGTCCATCATAAGTATGGGCTATTTTGCCACAAATCCAACAGTTGGTTAAATTAAGACGTTGGCTATGGGATTCGATAGCCTTTATCCAGGCATTCTGAGACCATGGGGCTGGTGCCAGGATAAGGCGGGGGAAACACATCAATAGAAAAGGGAGAATAAGGGGGGGGGAGGGTCCTTATCCCTAGGCCTGCCATAGCAACGGGGCCAAAACCAGAATAGCGCAAGCAGGGCAGCTGCGAAGCCACATAAAACACACAGCAACAGATACACGTCCAAAATGTCCATGGGTACGTGGGCCCGTGCGTAGAGAGGCCGCTGCCCAGGAACGCCTCAGCAGGGGCTAAGTCGGGACAGCATGTCGGCAGAGCGTCAGTCGAAGGGGCTGGTCGGGCGACGGGATGGCGTGCCAATCTCGATGTGCGGGCTTCAGTCAGGTCCAATGGATCCAGCTCTTGCGACCCTTCACCTTTAGTGCAAGGGGAGAAGACATGACAACAGTGCACGGTCCAGACCAGCGTGGTTTCAGGGGTTCAGACTTCCATTTCTTAACCCAAAGTAAATCGCCTGGGACGAAGGGGTGAACCTCAGTCTCCAGCACCGGGAGTGTCTGTTCTAGCATAAAGGAGCGCAGGCCTGTGACGGCCTGGTTTAGAAGCTGAGCCTGGTGGACCAAAGCATGATGGGTTGTGGGCGGGGCAGCAGTCATGTTCAGTTCTCGACGGAGGACCTGTGGGGGTCTCCCAAATAGTAGTTCGTATGGTGAGAGACCCGTGTCCTGCCTTGGTGTCATACGTAGATTGAGAAGAACCAAGGGGAGAGCTTTGGGCCACCTGAGTTTGGTTTCAATGCAAGTCTTAGTTAAGAGGTTTTTGAGGGTACGGTTCAGACGTTCCACTTTCCCAGCCGACTGTGGGTGAAAAGCACAATGGAATCGCCAAGTTACCCCTAAATGGTTGGGTACCTCTTGGTTGATCTTTCCAGTAAATTCCGGGCTGTTATCAGAAGAAATACGTGAAGGACAGCCGAACCACAGAATAATGTGTTTAATGAGGACTCGGGCCACTTCCTTGGCTGTCTTTGTAGCCGTGGGAAAGGCTTCAGGCCATCCCGTGTAGGTGTCTGCGATAACTAGCATGGCTCTGAATTTCCCGACACGGGGCATATCAGTGAAATCAAGCATCAGGTAGTCCATTGGAACAGCGGCTCGGGGTTGATGCCCAGGGGGCAAGCGGGGGCCTTGTCGGGGGTTAGAGCGGGCACACGTTTCACACTGTCGGGTCATTCGGGAGGCAAGCTGATGGGCATGCTCCATATAACATTCTTTGTGAGAGCTAGAGCGGAAAGAGTTAAGCGCATACTCTTATCACCAGAACAAAGAGGTAGAGATAAGAGAATGAGACTGGCACCTCCCTGAGGAATGCAGGATGTTTGTCGGGTGACTCTGGGAATTGCTTTCACTCTGAGAAGATTCTGTAACGGGACTGAAGCCAATAAACCATGCTGAATTGAATCTGTACTGTCTCCTGGAGTTTCCTGGGCTAATCCTGACATTCTTGGAGGATGAACGATGTGAGACTAGTCTTTCCTAGATGTGACTGGGCATGAAGTCGCTGGACAAACGGCCATGCCAAGTTCTGGGGAACATAGGGCCGTTGGTCTGGGAGGATATATCAGCCATCCTGCTTAGAGCATGCTAAGTCCCTTTTAGCACGGTCTTTCTCAACAGCGGTGTAATGGGGTTCCTCCTGAGGTTCACATCGTAGGAGCCTACTGGGCTCTTGGAGGGTAGCCCGTTGGGCTGCGCCATCAGCCATCCGGTTGCCACGGGCAGTTTCTCCAGGCCCACGCTGGTGCCCTTTACAGTGGATCACTGCTACTGCCTGGGGCTCCTGCACTGCTGCTATTAGGTCCTCAATGAGTTCCTGGTGGCGAATGGGGCCACCGGACGCATCGGTGAACCCTTGCTCTTTGTAAATGGCAGCATGGACATGGAGGGTTAGATAGGCATACTTGCTATCCGTCCAGACATTGAATCGACGGCCCACTCCCAGGCGTAAGGCTTTTGTTAGGGCTATCAGTTCAGCAGCCTGGGCACTCATTCCTACGGGCAGGGGAGCGGCACAAACGACCTCGTCGGTCGTGGTGACTGCATAGCCGGCGCGGCGAACCCCATCCTGGACAAAACTAGAGCCATCGGTGTACCAATTAAGGTCTGCCTTTAGCAGTGGCTCAAGAGGTCAGGGCGGCATGCAAAACGAAAGTCCAATGTCGTGACACAGTCATGGACAGGTGGGAGGTTCGGATCAGGGAGCAGCGTTGCAGGGTTCAAATTGTCGCTCCGGGAAACCTGTAGAAGTGGGTTCTCTAGTAGCAAAGCCTGATACCTCTGTAGTCGCTGAGTAGAGAGCCACTTATGTGCCTTTGTCTGCAGAATCTCTGTTACTGCGTGTGAGGACTTTACCATAACTGGGGCTGATAGGGTCAGCTCCGTAGCCTCTAGGGCCAGCGTGGCAGTTGCCGCAACGAGCTTTAGGCAATGAGGCCATCCCTTTGCTGGTCCGTCTAGCTGTTTGGAAAGGTATGCTACTGGTTGGGGCCAGGGACCCACATCTTGGGTTAAGACGCCCACTGCACAGTTCTCGCAGGCGTCCACATAAAGGGTGAAAGGTTTATCTTGGTCTGGGAGGCCCAGGGCAGGTGCCTCCTGTAGCAGAGTCTTTAATTTCTCAAAAGCCTGTTGTTGTTCAGGGCCCCACATGAACGCTTCTTTATTCCCCCCTTTCGTTGCTTGATACAAGGGGGCTGAAATGGCAGAGAAATTTGGGATCCATAGGCGGCAGGAACCAGCCATCCCTAGAAAAGTTCTCAGTTGTGGTCGAGTCTTGGGGACTGGGGTGCGGGCTATCAGATCCCATCTTTCAGTTCCTAGTTGCCGCAGTCCATTAGAAATAACGTAGTCCAGGTAACGTACTTCAGTCTTAACAAGCTGAGCCTTGGTACGGGAGGCCCTATAGCCCTTGGCACAGAGTAGCTGTAGGAGTCGGTGGGTGTTTTCCCAACAGTCCTGGGCGCCTTGGCCAGTAACGAGGACATCGTCAACATATTGGAGAAGGACATCTTCAGCACGCACGGGTTGGAAATCTCTCAGATCCTCACTCAGGGCTGTGCTGAACAAGGTCGGCAAGTTCTTAAACCCTTGTGGGAGTCGGGTCCAAGTGAACTGATGGTGCCGCCCAGCCTGTGGGTCCTCCCATTCAAAGGCAAACAGAGGCTGACTGTCTTTGTGCAAGGGTATGGTAAAGAAGGCATCCTTAAGATCTGTAACGCTAAAGTGGGTGGCCGTCTTGGGGATCCCACTCAGCAAGGTATACGGGTTAGGTACCACCGGATGCAGGGTTTCAATTGCGTCGTTCACCGGGCGCAGGTCTTGAACCGGCCGGTACAAACCATCAGGCTTTTTGACCGGAAGGATTGCCGTGTTCCATGGGGAGCTAGCCGGTACTACAATTCCAGCATCTAGGAATTTCTCTAACAGTGTCTGGATGGACCGTACCACCTCGGGGATAGTGCCGTTGCTTTACCCGGAATGGGGTGGTGAAGGGCCTAGCCCTGACCACGATCGGGGCCTGGTGGGCGGCAACCCGGGGGGGTTGTCCTCTGCCCACAGGCCAGGAACCTTGAACCGCCGCCAGTTGTCGTCAGGAGGTTCTATGGGCTTGGCGAGAAGGGCCCGCCATGCTTCCTGGGGTCGGCTTCGGACTTCAACTTTCATCCCTTCAGGCGTGAGGGATATTGTAGCTCCCATCTTCATGAGAAGGTCTCTCCCCATTAGGGATACTGGGCATTGGGGCATATACAGAAACTCATGCTGCTGGACCACACCCTCCTTTAGGGCGCATCGGAGGGGCTGGGTGAACAGATGTTCAGTGCTTTTTCCCTGGATTCCCTGGACTGTCATGGTTTCAGACCCGAGTGGTCCCATCTTCTGATTCAAGACCGAGACCCCGGCCCTGGTGTCCACTAAGAACGGGACGGTTGTCTCGCCCACCCTGAGGGTAACGATGGGTTCGGGGGGTGGGACCCTGCAACCCGGTCCCCCTCATTGTCCTTGTCCCATGGCTACTCGGCTGCGTGGTGGCCGGGGTCCCATACGAGGTCTCCCCTCAAGGCGTCTGGGCGGGTGCGGACACTCCCTCTTCCAATGTCTTGGTTCGTCACAGTTAGCACACCCTGGCCCTTGGGGACAGTTAGCCTTCCAATGATCCGGAGCTCCACATTGGTGACAGGCTCCTGACTTCGGGCCACGGGGTGGCCTAGCTCGCGGGCGTACTTGGAGGGCGGCTGCTAAAAGGCTTGCCTGGCGGTGCATATCCTCCTGCTTTTGTTGCTCAGCTCGCTGAGGCCGATTAACAAACACCCGCTTGGCTATTTCAACCAATTCCCCAATATTCTTTCCCAGGGCGCCATCCAGACGTTGGAGTTTTAAGCGGATGTCTGGGGTGCTTTGAGAGATAAACTTCTCATTAAGCATCATCCGATGGGTCTCAGTACGCAGATTGATGCTGGCATACTGTTCGTACGCCGTCACTAGCCGGTCCAGGAATGCCTCTGGGCTTTCATCAGGGCCCTGGGTTATGGAGGCAGCTTTCGCAAAGTTGACCAGGGGTTTTCCTGCCGCCCGCAGGGCTCTCATGATGAGGGTGCGATAGTCATGAAGACTAGTCTGGTCCACCGGGGCATTTGGATTCCACCCGGGATTTTCATCCGCACCTCTTCGTTGTCTCTGCTCTCTCTGGTCAGGGGTGTCCAGGGGGTACATTTCCCTTAAGATCTTTTCTTTGGCGCTCCTAACTTTTTCCCGATCCTCAGGGGTGAGGAGGGTACTTAGGAGCTGTTGAATGTCGTCCCATGTAGGGAGGTGGGTGTGCATAACAGTTTCAAGGAGGTCACAGACCTCTCTTGGCTTCTCAGAGAAGGGGCCATAATGCTGTTTCCAGTTTAAGAGATCAGTGGTGGTGAATGGAGCGTACTGGAAAATGGATGTAATAACTGGCGGGCCTTCGCCTTCTCTGGGTTCTCTTGTTTGGACGGCACGCAGTGGCGCCATCAATTTGGGGGGTCCATGGCTCCGAGTACGGGCAGCCACCGGTTCTTCAGGTAACGGAGGTGCAAAGGGGGCTTCGGCCCCTTCTTCCTTCGGGACCCTTCGTCGCGGTCCCTGATAAGGTGGGGGCAGATCTTCTTCAGGGGTGGCTGGGTCGGTCAGTACCGGGTAAAGAGATTGGTGTTGATCTTTGGCTTTTAATTTCTCGAACACCTCTTTTGGGGTGGGTCCCTCTACCGAGGCTGTCGTTGCCAAACACAGCTTTGTGGGGGCGGCCTGACAGGCACATTTTATCAGCCAGGCCGGTCGAGTTTTCACAGCCCATCGCCACTGATCAATATAGGGATATTGATCCCAATGACCATCTCGCCAGACTTTGTCATATACATCAGTGACAGTTAGCCAATCAAGGGTTCCTTCTTCGGGCCAGCCAACACCGAAGGTTGGCCATTCTTGTCTACAGAAAATCTTCAGGGTATCCGGGTCACACTGCGGATCCCCGTAGTCTCCACTGAAAGCAGTCTTGAAATTTTTCAACATGCACGACAGAGGGGTAATTTTGCTTCCTGCGGTTCCCATGGTGTGGGTCTCCTAACGCTGGACTTGGGCCAGGGGGTTCTCCTATCAAGCCTTGGTCCAGCTCAGGGAAACAGCAAGACAGTCCTCCCAGCGCCCGCTGGCCTCCTTTTAAAGGATCTGTCTCCTCCTGCCTTGGTCTCCCAGCAATCGCTGGCTCTGCCTTTTAAAGACCAATCCCCGAGACGGACTGCAGCGAATCTCCGGTCCCTTACCCCTTCAGGAGAAGGGACGTTCCCAACCCTTTTGCCTATACACTACAGCCGACCTACGGTGCCAGACTCTCAACGGTCACCAATAGGAACTGCGACTGTTTAACCACCCACACAGTCCTAGAAGGCACCCACTCTTGGGTCCTTCCTCCCCAGGAGGATGCGCTTTTCCTCGTCTTCCACCTCACCGTTTATGGCGGGTATTCCCCACAAAGCATACTCGCCTGGTCTGGTCGCTAGTCGGCCCACTCACTCCTTTGCTTTTCCGGCCGGCCGTTCACTCACTCCTCAGCTCGTCACCGTGAATGGGTCCTTGGATCCGGGGGAATGCTCCCTGCTCTCCGCGGCGTCTGTCGGTCCCGAGGCACGGGAATCAAAGGTCCCGCCAGCGCTGGTTGCGTTGAGTCGTCGGGCGTCGCCGAGTCTCAGGAGTTCCACTGGTCCTGCTCAAAGGGCCGGGAGAGTCCCATCTGGGTTGCCAGAAATGTTACGGGTGGGCGCAACGCAACATTTAGAGTTGACGAGACTCTCACTGGGTCATTCAGGGAGGAGCTTTATTTGCGCAAAGGTTCAGTTAGGACTCGCAGGTCCCTGCAAAGAACTGAACCCTGATCTGGGGTCCGGTAAGCCTTTTTGTTGTTTCCCGCATTCCCTCCCGTTCCTCCCCCCTCGAGTCACGAGTCGGGCAGCCCCCTCCCCTTTGCCAGGGGCTTTGCAGCTGCAAGCTTCGGTCTTCCGGTCATGTGGCCCATGACTCCTTCTTTGTGACTGTCCTTCAACTGTAGATAAAGGGGGGAAGAGTAGAGATAAGAAAGAGGGAGACAGAAGGCCGCCGGGAAGGGGGAGTTTTCTGCAAGGCCGCAAAATGTTTCTACAGCTGGTGATTCAAGGTGACTTTTCTCTTACTGCCACCTCACTATGGTTGCAGCATCCTGGGGTCACTTGATTGCCATTTGTGACCTTCCCAGCTGGCTTTTGACAAGTAAAATCAGTGGGGAACTGCATGATTCACTTAATGACTACGTGATTTGCTTAACGATCCCATGATTCACTTGACCATGGTGATTTGCTTAACAACCGCTGCAAAAAAGTCATAAAATTGGGTGCAGTCACATGACGCCTTACCTAATGACTGCACCGCTTAATGATGAATTTCCTGGTCCCTTTGTGGTTGTAAGTCGAGAACTACCTGTACGTACACATACGCACACACACACACTGTTAGTTTTGACAATTCAGTTCTTGATCCCAGCCACTATTACTGGTGGCCACTCCAGAAAGTCCTTGCTAGAGAGCAGATATGTATTTTGTCCTGTGATTGCACCTTTATACTTCATAATACTTCTACCAGGCCTCAGTAGATGTATAGCTAGCTGTATAAGAAGGACCATTTGTAGGATGTTCTGCTGTAATGTGCTAAAAAAGGGTAAAATCCTTATATCTTACTGCTTGAGTAAACTGTGCCCAACTTTATTTCACAGAGGCGTATTTTTTCTACTTGAGTAATAATTTGTAACTCTGCTTCTAACTGACAATTCTTGTAATATCAATTTTTCATTGATTTTCTGTGTTATATAATTTGCAGTATGTGGGGTGTTTTGACACTTACACAATTCAGCAAATCACCTAGAAGTTCCATCCTTTTGTTGCTATCCACACTGCAATTTAGTATAGCCCTAGTATGCTGAGTAGGTGGCCAATTTAATTGTTTTCTTTCCCCCAGTGGAACTTTAGTCATAGCCTCAGATATTTTTTATCTTGCAACTGTTTGCCACCTTCTTGTACTTTCAAAGAGAGTTTAGTATTATCTGTTTGTATCTCTCTATTGGCCTGAATTGTGATGTTTCTCCTCTGAGAGAATTGGAAAACGAATTTAAATACTTTAAAATCATACAATGTGTTCAATTATTCACAAGTAATTAATGATATATTGGAAAACTGTAACCTCCATGACATTTTTAGATCTTAAGGCACATATTAATTACTTGTGAATGTGGTATGTTGGGAAGCTGTATGCATAGCTATCTAGGGGCTCTGCCATTGATTGACTGATGGATTATGTGCCATTAGTTGTTTTCAACTCCTAGAGACTAAAACTATCCATTTGGACCACTGCCATGAGAGGTTTCTAAAAGGAAGAAAAGAAAAGCCCCAGAACCCATTGTCATACTTGATCCCTTAAGCACTGCACTGAGAGAAGACTTTAGGATGAGGATGAAAAAATAAAGAAGACCCTTTTTATTCTTTTTCCTCATTTCTACAAACCCCAAATATTATTGAAGGATCTTCTGACTAAAGTCATACACAGTACAACATGTAGTTGATAATTTTTACTTTGGTCAGTTTTAACTTCTATGTTCTGACACTAAAACAGATTTTTGAATGTCTTTCCTGTTTTTCCTGGTGGACTTGCATTGCGGATTTATGTAATCCTTTATATTTTGGACAGTGCTGAGTAGCATGGATATTATTTGGCTGTAGAACAGGAGAATAGCCAATATTTAAGACTTCGGTGTTCAGAAAGGAAGTTGCCTTATGTGCACTGAGTATTTCTTCCATAAGAAGATAACATGTATCTATTTTCTATTACGTGATGTTCTTTCTTTCAGGGTTTTGTGCTGTGTCATTCCATCGCTGGTGGGACTGGCTCTGGCTTGGGCTCTTATCTTCTGGAGAGGTTAAATGACAGGTGAGTGATGACACCAGATGTGTTTGTGCTTATGTCCACACTCCTTTTGGGTAGGAAAATGATGAAGCAGTCAGGTTACTTCTGGGGAGTCTGCTAACTGGCAGATATGCAAGATACACAGCTGACTCAGTAAGGTCTGCCCCACCTAAACACCAGCTTGGACAAGCCTTGTAGTTCATACAGTTGTAACTTGAAACAGGAAAAAGATTGAAATAATCAGTTTTGATCCCTCAGGCAAGAAATGTTCCTCAGTCTTGGCTAAAGAAAATCACATTTATTTTTTTTGGATAACATAGTGGTTTGAGAATCATAACCCTACAGAACTTCCAGAAATTGTGAGGAAGGATAAACAGACACTTGATGAAAATTAAATTAGGCTGAGTAATAACATGCCAAATATCCCTAAATGTAGCCAGTTTTAACTATGAGGTTATTTCAGAGGAGCAACATTTCTTTTCTTCCCTGAGGTCCACAGAATGTTATGAATTTTATCCCTAACCACTATATGTAGTTGCCATTTGTACTGTTCACTCCCTCATATCCTCTAAGGGTGCTAGAGAACTTGGAGGCAGTCTTATGTTGGACTGAACTTGAAAAAAATATTTTTTTCATCTTGTTGACCTTGAACAACAACCATTTTGTTGAGCAGACTGACAAATAGTAGGTAGGCATGCAGAGATGGGTGAATCATCTGATTTATCAGAGGGGGCAGGACTTGTAGAAGTTATAATTCTCAGTGGAGAAATTATCCCATTAGAGTAGTTATGAGATGCTCTTGAATGGATTGCTTGTAATGTTTCTAACTGATCCAGTGATTTAATCTACAGTTAGAATTACAGATGATTTTCCACGTTATTGTGGGTATTGTACTTGTGATCTTTTTAATCTAGTGGATAAAATATAGCTGCTGTGTGTTTAAAAGTTTTAAAATCTTCCCAGCACTATTTTAATAAATTTTAGTAGTGGTTTTTAAATATGTTTTTGATGGCAAGTGTTTTTTTGTAGCTAAGAGCAATTGCCTGATTGTTACCTATAAAAATGCACACTCTCAAAAGTGTTCAGTATGATATTTCAGCAAAAACATACCTCTGATCCAAAAATTATCAATGAAGCAGGGTATTTTTTTAAAGTAAAACTTACTTTGCATTATATTTCTCAATTAAGCTCTATTTTAAATATATTAACCATATGGTTGTGATGCCATTCAGCTGTCACAGGATTGCCAGGTAATCAATATCTCTGTTTCATTTGCATTTAACTACATCAAATTAAATTTTACAAATACCTAACCTGCAAAATGCCATGGTGAAACTAATAGAGCATTTGGGACCAGGCTTGCCTTAATCAGCAGTGGCACAGCAGCTGGTAGACTAATTGATATTACTATACTCTTCTGGGAGCTTGCCAGAGAAGGTTGGAGGACCTCAGAATTAATTCCTGACTTTCAGTACACAGGTTGAATTGTTTATGGTGGGTTTGCTGATGGGATTTCATACAGATCACACTGAGGTGACTATTCTGAGTTTGCTGAAAGAAGGGGCAGCAAAATGTGCTGTACCCATCACTGAAAGCAGTGGTCCAGTACAGGACAATTACCAAAATTTCATGCAGAGATTTAGAGCTGCATCTGATGATTTTGTAAGAAGAATAAGTGTAAATTGAGAGATTCACAAGTTAGAAGAGGTTATTGTAGAGTTTATGCATACATATTGGATTTTCAATTATTTGCCAGAGATGTGGGGTAGAATAATTTGGCTCAGATTGGCCAATTTTGAGAACGACTTACTGACAAGCTAAGAGATGAATTGGTGAGACAAGGCACCCCAGAGAATTTGGAAGAGTTGAGGCACTGAAGAAATGGCAGTGGAAGAGGGTTTTACAGCCTCTCTTCATTTTTAGCCCCTCTCCCTGTGACCTCCTCAGCATCCACCACCAGAGAAGCCATATAATAAGAACAGTGAAGTAATCCCTGCCCCAGCAGAGAAACAGAAAAGATCTTGTTTTGTTTTTTGGGTTTTTTTGTAATAATTTTATTAAAGTTTACAAGTACAAAGTTAAAAGACTAATACAAACTAAGAAAAATATAAAATGTGAAGAGAAGAGAAAGAAAAGTGCAAAGAGAAAGAAAAAAGAAAAGGGAAAAGGGAAAACAAAAAAAAGAGAGAGATTTATTTATTTATTAAATTTATATGCCACCCATCTCCCCCAGAGGGTGACTCTGGGTGGCTCACAATTAAAGTAAAACCCGAAAACAGTTAAAAATATAAATTGTTGTTGTTGTTGTTCAGTCGTTAAGTCGTGTCCGACTCTTCGTGACCCCATGAACCATATTGCACCAGTCCTTCCTGTCCTTCACTGCCTCCCTGAGTTTGCTCAATTTCATGCTCAAAAAATATAAATATCCCCATTAATTTAGTTAAAAAGTCAAACTATATAAAAAGAACACATACATAAAAAGACTAAAAACATTCAAGATGATGGGGGGGTAGTATCAATTACCCCACAAGCCAATTCCAATGGTGTGAGCCCCTATCTGGCCCCCAGGCCATCAGGCATAGCCAAGATTTCACTGTCTATATGAAAGAATGACTCCCCCCTCCCTCCAGACAACAAAACAACTTCAGTAACTTAACAACTTCTCTAGTGTTTCAATTAAAAAAAAAAAGATCTCTTCTTCCCATAGCTCATCTCTTATCAATAAACAAATTGTAAAAAAATAATCTTTCAGTCCTATTTAGCAAAAGTCCATTAAGAGCTACTAGAAATAATAACATATATATTTTAACCTTAATCAAATAAATCCATTTTGTATTCCAACTTATCACTTTCTTTGAGGAATAAAGCAAAAGAAATCTCTCCCTATTTATAAACAAATCTTTAAAGCCTTGTCATTCAGTCCTGGTCAAAAAGAAATTCCATTAATAGCTACCAGAAACCACAACATCTATATTTTAACCCCGGTCAAATCAATTCACTTTGTATTCCTTCCATTTACTTTCAAAAAGCTTGATAGAAACAGAGAAAATCTTGGTTCATGTTTCTACTGTGGTGCTCTTGGATGTTTAGCTAGAACTTACACCATTAAAGTTCATGCCTCTGAATCAGCTGTGAAATGCTGCACCTATGGATCTATGGGCCATGTAACAAGCAAATGCCTGACTTACTCCAGGGAAGTAAGACTCCTCTTCCGAGGGTTTGGCAAGGGGCCCCTCAGACAGTTAAAGAGAGCTCAGACAACAGACAAGTGTATATTACTATTTCTGTTACTCGTTTAAACTCAGGCTGGGAAATACAACTCTCAGCCCTAATAAACCTGAGAAGCCATAGCCAATTTCATAGATGAGACTACAGTGGAAAAATCTGATTTATCTACTCAGACACTGGAAAAACAAAAGCTGGTAGAATAATTGATGGGCAAGTGCTACAAGCTGTTTGTGTATTACAATGCATACACCTTTGCAACTGACAATAAAGAATCCTATAGAATTCTTACTGCTTTACGTTACTGCTTTTTTGTTTGTTTCCATTGTGCTGGGAATTGATTGGCTGAAAATAATCCAGATGGGAGCAAAGAACAGTTTCTCTTCTGTTCCCAAAATACGAATAGTGCTATTTGCAGGCTTTCCACTCTCATGCTTCATCCTTGCCTGCTCAGTTCACAGACTCTGCTGCCTTGGCAAAAAAAATACTTGGATTTTGTGGATGTGTTTGAGGAGGAAGAAACAACTATGTTGCTTTCTTATTGGGCTTGTGACTGTGCCATCAACTTGAAATCAGAAGCCCAAATTCCAGCTAAAAGGCAATATTCATGTCTACTCTACCTTGAGGGAATTTCTGGGTGACAATTTGAAGAAAGGTTTTAGCCTTCTAAATCTCCAGCATCTGCACCTACATTGTTCATCCTTAAAGGAGATGGCTCTATTAGAACTGTGCATGACCATAGACTCCTAAATTATATGACCATTAGGATCACTTCCCATTGCCTCCTAGATTACCTACAGAAGACATGTATTTTCACAAAGTTGGACTCGAGAGGCAACTACCATTTGATCAGAATGAAAGAAGGACATGATAGCTAACTGCATTAGATACCAAATATGGCAGGTTTGAATAAACAGTAATGCTTTTTGGCTTGGTGAATTGCACATGGTCTTCTCCAGATTCATGAATTAAGTATTTTCTGATATTTTGGACAAATATGTAGTTGTATACTTGGATGACATACTGAACTTTTCAGAAGATCCTTGTTTGCATGAGATCCACATCAGAAGGCATCAGAAATATTTTAAAGAGACTCTAAGCGCAAACCTTTTGCTAAATTGGAAAAAAGTGCATTTGATCTTCCCCAACTGGGTTACTAGATTTCTACAGAAGGAATATAAATGGTCCTGCAAAAGTACAGTCTATACTTTCATGTCAAAAACCTAAAAATGTGAAAGATGTACAGCATTTTTCAAGCTTTGCTAATTTGTATAAAGGATTTATCCTTAATTTTGCAACTATATAAGACTGCTGTCTCAATTCCTAAAGAAAAGATGTAAGTTTATGTGGTCTACTCAAAAGCAAGCAACATTTCAGGAATTGAACATCCTTTTTACAGTTGCTCTTCAAGCATCCAGACTCCTCTCATCAGTTCATGGTGCAAACAGATGCATCAGATGTTACATTTGGAGCCATTCTCTTCCTGGCAGAGAAGTGGGGAGGAGGAGAGGATGGATCTCCTGCCATGTGCATTTTGTTCCAGGTTGCTTCTACCAGCTGAATGGAACTGTGACATTTTTAGTCAAGAGTTGCTTGCAGTGAAGACAGCATTCCAGCAATGGAGGCACTTCCTAAAAGGCAGAGTCCATCTAGTACAGGCACACACAGATCACATGAATTTGGAAATTCTGCAGAAAACAGTCTTTCACGCCTTGACAAATCAGGTGGGCACCAGTTTTTTCCAGTTTCCATTTTTATACCACCTATATTTTTGGCTCACCAAACAAGCTGCCAGATACCCTATCACATAAACCTGAATGTGACCTTCCCTACTCATCTGTCCCTACCATAATACTGCAGCTGAGCAACTTTGCTTCTCCCCAGAAGTTAGACCCTCCTGAAAGATTTGGGGCAGAGAGTCAGATGGTAGATCTACTAGATTGGATTAGAGTGCCACAATAATAGGATGCATATGCGAGAGCTCAGATGAATGAGATCCAGGGAGACCCACAGCATGATTCTTCATCCTTTTCTTCAGATGACAGGCAAATATTTCACAATGGCCATTTGTATGTTCTGTGGTGTCCTTGGAATTCTCTGAGCTTGGCTGTTTTCTTGCAAACGTTTCATTACCTGGCTAGGTAACATCTTCAGTGCTAGAATGGAACTGGGTTTGCTCTCTGTTTATATACAGTGGCATGCCCTGCCAGTGTTATTTAACCATAGTTTCAACTGGGAAACTGTCAGCATCTTAGACCAAGCTAAATCCAAAAATGCGAGGGAATTCCTGGAAGCTTAGCATTCAGACAAGGCAGTCATCAACAGGCACATAGAGATAAACATCTACACACTATTCAAAAGAGACAACAAAAAGGAAAACAAAAGACCAGAACATCTCCTCACCAGCAATCATCACCCAGATAAGCAGAGATTAACACCAAGATTATCACCAGACATACAATCAGCAGTAAACAATACCCTAATCAAGAAACTACCAGGGGAAAAAACAAAACAACACAAAACCCACATCTCCACCAACACTGGCAGGGCATGCCACTGTATATAAACAGAGCAAACCCCATCCCATTCTAGCACTGAAGATGTTACCTAGCCGGGTAATGAAATGTTTGCAAGAAAAGAACCAAGCTCAGAGAACTCCAAGGACTCCACAGTTCAACTCCGAGCTACACATATTCTCTTCTATTTGTATGTTCTCCTTCCTTTAAGGGAAGAAGTATTGCAACTCTGCCACAGCAACAGAACTGCTAGACATGGAGGTATGTTTAAAACTCTGCACCAGGTATTCAGAAAGCTCTGCTAGCTGAAGGTGAAAGCAGATGCCAAGTTTGCATCCATTCCCTGTTCTAGTAATTATCAACCCTTTTACCAGTGTGATAAATAATTCTTACCACTACCAAAAAATGTCTATCCCACATTCAGAACTGATCATTATCCTTGTATTGTTCACTAATTCTTGCAGTCTTTTATTTTTCATCATAAACAGTCAAATCATTCATGCTTTTAGATTTCTATTCACTCCTGTACATATGAATAGGCTTATATTTAAAATATTTGAAAGAGTCCTTTCTCTAAGCAAATACTCCCCAGTTATCATTCTCTCATTCATTGGGGTATAATGTGCAATTATCACCAAACTATGGATTCCTACATTTCCTCCATCTGCAACAGCCTAGATGGCAGCAATGCATACTTTCTATTTTAGCCCTTTCATTCATAATTACATATACACCTTCACTTCTCAGCATACATTCATCAACTCTATTCTACAAGATTAGATCAGTTTCATTAGTTCTATTCCTCTTTCCCACCCAACATATCTTACATTTCATTTATTTTATGCTGTTTACCATTTGCTTTTTTTACATTCCAAGTTGTGCTTTTCCATATGCCTTTGCTACCCATCATAGCTTTGGTCAACCAAGTCTTTCACCTAACACTTCTAGTAAAACAGAGAAGATATAAGTTGGGTTATCAGCCTTAGTCATACATGTGCCACACACAATACTAGTCAGTTTTGGCACATTTTGGCCAGCATGCCGCAAGCACAACCAAAGCCCATCTATCACAAACATGCTCATGCTATTCAGTGCAAGCTAGGATCTCTAATCTTGAGACTACTTTGCAAGCTAATATATTGTTGCCCATATCCCACCAACTAGGAGCCATATGCAGTGTACTGACACTCAGGATACAGTCCCCTACTTTAACAAGGGAGAGTAAGAAGAGTAATATTATTTATCAGTATATTTATTTATCAAGCTGGTTTTATTTTTAGCTTGGTCAATTTCATGTTTTTCTTTACATTTTTTATTTTAAAATAACTAATTATTGGGTAAACTAAGCACAATTGCAGGGCTTTTTACCATTCGTGCTATGTTGTATACTGGATTTTTCTTCTTTAGTCTGGCCTGTGGCCTATAATAAAATTTGATTAATTGATTGATTAGTGTATAAATATTGTAAAAAAAATTAAAAACTCATTTCAGCTGTGTTCTAAAGAACTTTATAAAGTGGCAGTTTTCATGGCTACATTTCCTACTCCACTGATAAGCTTTTGTTGAATTGCTATTTGGAATTTTTTTAACCTCTTATTATGTTTTTTCAATAAGTATATTATGTAATGGAGGAAATGCAGTCCAGGCTAACCTCGGTCAATTAGGTTACTGCAGTTGCATATCTCAGTACTGGATGTTCTTTTCTGATGAAATGAAAATGGAATGTTGAACGTTACCATAAAAATTCAGTGCCTGGTGACATTTGGATTTACTCTGACTGATATGTGCATCTTAAGATGAATTCTTGATAGTTTGTTCTCTTAGATTAATTAAAAACTTGGAGATGGCTTCCTGTTCCTTGCTGTTTCTTTTTTATGTTGTATCAAAAAACTTTGGAACATCTGGTTTGAGGCTGGCTTATATTTTTAGTATTTCTAAACTCTGAACATGCCACTTAACTCTGGTAAAAAATTTAAGCCCTTGCCACTTCTGCTGGGTCAGAGAAATCACCCATGAAGTCTGTCATCCTATCTGAGTTGACAGGAATGTTGACACTAATACACTTTTACAGTAAGTCCATTGTTCTATCTTGTTTGTTTCAAAACTCGGTGTTTATTGGTTTATACATCATATTTATATAGCTGCCCATCTCACAAAGTGACTCTGGGCAATATACAACAATTAAAATAAGATAACAAGTAAATAAAAACAAGTATTACAAAAAGATAAAGTTATTATCAGAATAAAAACATGATCACAAATTAAAAAAAATTTTTTTAAAGATTTTTAAAATATACAAACCCCATGGAGAGAGCAGAATATCAATTACAGTGGAACCATCTAAGAATATATCTGGTTCCCAAAGAACCCCAGGCCTGATGTCACAACCAGGTCTTGAGGGACTTCCTAAACGAGAGCAGGGAAGGGGCAAGCCTGACTTCAGGGGGGAGAATGTTCCACAAGGAGGGAGCCACGGCAGAGAAGGCCCGCTCCTGGGACCCACCAAATGCAAGTCCCTGGCCATTGGAACGTGTAGCATACGTTCCCTGCCAGATCTGATGGGATGGGCTGATGTAATTGGGGACTTGTTTAATGAGAAAGAGGGACTGAAGGGTTTCATGGCATTTTTGAGATACTTAGTCCTTATGAATAATTGTGTGAAAGCTGCCCATCTTGTCATCTGTCTCAGAAGACAAAGGGTAGTGTTTTCTCTCTCATCACCCATGCAGACGTCTTATTTAATACCTGTGGACATGCACAAATGGCTTTTATTTTTAATAAAAATTCAGGGCTACTTTTAATTGACTAATGCTGTATTCCATCATCTAGCTACTAGCTATTCTGCCAAAGGTCAAGTTTCTTACAATACTCATACACTAGCATCTGGTTTTCTGCATCTGTTTGCATCTCCCAAAGTGGTTACCAGGCAACAAGGGCATCCCTTATTTTTTATTTATGATACTGTGATATAGTGAATCCCTCAGTAAAGCATATGGTACATGTATTCCCTTTACCGTAATACTGAACAGATAACCATTTTTTTTTAACAGGTACCCCAAGAAGCTGGTGCAGACATACTCTGTCTTCCCCAACCAGGATGAGATGAGCGATGTAGTGGTGCAGCCATATAACTCTCTCTTGACACTCAAACGGCTGACACAAAATGCTGATTGTGTGGTAAGGAATATTGATAGGGAAATGCCGATACTTCCCTCTGATGAAAAAAGGAAATTCCTTCTATCTGGTCAGAGTGCTGAGAGCATATCACCCTATGCCTAAACATAAGTATATTACAGTGGAAAGATTTTGTTGCTAAGCAAGTAGTGTTTACATAGGCTTCTCTAGTTCTGTGGCTAATATGTTTAGTTGGCATGCTATGAGGTGCTTACTATCTAAGATCTCATTGCAAGTTCCTGTTCTATTTCCTATCTATTTCCGCTTGGTAAAGTAAACTCTTTTGTGAGTCAAGCTTGACTCCTGGTGGAATGTCTATGTCCATGTAGTTTTCTTGGCAACAACATGGAAGTGGTTGGAAATCAGCCAAGGTCAGTTAGATGCAGCAGTCTGATTATTAATTTAGCATACAGGAAATAATGTAGCTACAAAAGAAATTGGGATACAGGTAGTCCTCAACTTAGGACCGCAATTGGGATCAGAATTTCTATCGCTAAGTGATGTGGTCATAAAACGAGATGTCACGCGACCACATTGCTTAGTGACAGCAGTCCCAGTTGCTGCTGTTAACTGGGAATCATGCATCATTAAGCGAGTACCCACCCCAGTCCAAGCCATTCTAGGCTTGGTCCCTCCCAGCCCCAAGCTTTAGTAAGGTAAGGGACTGCCTCCAACTCCTCCCACTTGCCTATCTTCCCCCCCCATCTCTGCCCTTTTGGCCATCCTGCACTCTGCCGTGCGGGGTGGCAAGCAGCCCTGGAACCATGCGGCTCTGGAGCTGCTTGCCATGCCCTGGGAAGCTGCAGCAGCCCCAGCTCAGTCCCAGCCGCCCTCACCACCCTGCACTCTGAGACCCCTGCTGCCCTATGCTCCACCACCCCAGTTGACCTTCGCTGTCTTCTTGTTCCTGCTGCTGATGAGGTGTGGTGAGCCGGCCTGGGGCTTGGCTTCATGCCGCGGAAAAAAAAGCAAAAAGCGGTCCCAGAGCTACGGCACACTAAAAATCCCCTTTGCATTACGCTCCTGGGATGAGCTGGGGCTGGGCTTTGCACTGCAAAAAAAAAAAAAGTAAAAAGCAGCTCCTGAGCCGCAGCACACCAAAAAGCTGTCTTGACTGCACCCATGGACTGGAACTGCTGAAGAATTGAAAGGAAAGAATCCAGCAGAACTGAGCCAAACTGAGGTCGGACTTTGCCACCCCACTCCTCCCAGCGCCTCCTCATCCTTCTTCCCAATCCTCATTCACCTTTTTGGTTTTTCTAGGATAAAAGCAGCAGCAACCCCCCCAAACCCTATTGTTAGTCTAAGTCAGCAGGCAATGGCTTCCCCCCTTAAAAAACATCTGCCACCAAAGGAAGACCCAAAGGAATGAGGCAAACCACAATGGGAGTCTGAGCTCCATGCTTCCTCCCCCACATCCAACCCTCCGATTTGGAAGAAAGACCTGGAAGAAAGTTTGGGCTTCGGGTTCCTTCGCAGCCAATGAGCGTGTGACTGGAGCTTGCTAGCAGAGCAAATGCAGCCTCCCCCGCGGGGCTCCGTTCCTGCAAGGACTGCCACTTCCTGCTTTGTGTCCCAGTCTAAGGGGAGAGTGCCTGTCCCTAAAAGACCATGCTTGGGTTGGGTTCAACTCTTGCAAGATGCTTCCCAGGACAAACTGTTCAGTGGGGAAAAGATAGACAGACAGACAGACAGACAGACAGATAGATAGAAGTGGATGAAGCCTGAGTCCTACAAATCTATTTAGCAGAGAGAAGTATGCCCTGTTTTTCCTCTTTTTTGCCTAAACTGCTTAAACCAATTTACTTTTTTAACAGGTGGTTCTAGACAATACAGCTCTGAATCGTATTGCTACTGACAGGTTGCACATCCAAAATCCCACCTTTTCCCAGATCAATCAGCTGGTAAGTGCATGGGGAGGCTTCCTGAGGCTTCTGAAAAAGGAAAATTGGGATCTGAGTCATGTACAAGGCTATGTTTTTGTAAGAGATGGTCAGAGCTCAACAGATATGAAGATGTTAGGTAGAAATTCAGAGGTGGACATTATTTAATTCTGCAGGTATCGATGCCTTGGTTATCTTTATATTTTGAAACTGAAACATTAATACCACTCTGAAGAAGATAGTACATACATTTAAAACTAAGAAGGTGAGCTTTGAAGTATAGAATAGGTGTTGAATTCTTTTTCTCTGCTTCTGTCTTAAAATTAGGTGAAGGTCACTTTTTGTCAACATTAAGGTATTCTAGGATGGTTTTCTAGGCTCTTGGTTTTCCCAATTTCTTGAAGATAACTGTTAGGCCATTTATAGATAGAGTGCTATTCATGACAGTTTTCAGTGTTTTTTAGTATTTCTGTCCATACAACAAGTCTGTGAGGCATTATATGACTTGCCTGTGTAGCTAAGAAATACTGTATGTGATCAGATAATTAATTGGTTCCCCTCTGTACAATCCCAGCTCATTATCCATCATAATTTGTAGAAAGAGCTAGCAAATACTATATAGTGCTTATATCCATTTCCCATTTTGAAAATTCTCAGCATTTGATATATTTGAACTAAATGTACAGCTCCTGAATATATTCCTCTGAATAGCTTTGGAGACTTTTTGGCCAAATTTCTTAGGATGTTAGAAACTACACTTCTCTCCTTGATTTCTTGGGAGGATGTGCTATAACTTCTGCCTTTTCTTTCTAGGTCTCTACTATAATGTCTGCCAGTACCACCACATTGCGCTATCCTGGTTATATGAACAATGATTTGATTGGGCTGATTGCCTCCCTTATTCCCACTCCTAGGTTGCACTTCCTCATTACAGGATATACACCTCTCACCACTGACCAGGCTGTAAGTGCTTTTTCTCTTTTGACTTTAAATCAAGATCTGGGAGTCTTTGTGCTCCATTACTGATTTTCACATTGTATTTTCCATGGTATACTCAAATGATCTGAGAATGGATAGCAATGACCTCTGGACAATTGCCATGTCAAAAGGGTGGTCAGAGACTGGATTCATATGTCGCATTGACCGTGCTTTGCTTAACAGCAGTTATTGAATAAGACATACTTTTTGCTATGAATCAGGGATCGTGAACCCATGGATACCTACATCCCAACAGCACCATGTTTGCACCCCCGCCACCCAAATAAGCAGGGCTAATATGTTAGGGTGTACTTTTTTCCTGTTATTTTCAGATTTTGATGGGCTTATGAAACAGAATGGATACCTTAAATATTGTAGAAGAGTGAGGTACCTATAGCTCCCTGAAAGTTCCTCAAATCAAATCTTGCCTACTCAGTGACATCCCAATGTGATGATGCTCCCCCATTGCAGTTTTCAGAATGGACACAAAGGTTGGCCCTTGGTAAAACAAAAACAAAAAACCATGATTTGCAAAATACAGTGGCTAGTTTTATACAGCAAGTTAAGCCCTCAAGCAAGGCACTTTAGTTTGGATGATAATGTGTGAAACAGCTATACTGCCCTACCTACAGTTGCCATGAAATTATTGAAGATGTTGTAGTACTAGAAACAAAAGCATGGGCTCTCCTGAGACAAATTCATGCAGCCATATTTCCAGAATGCTAAATAACTGTCTTCATTTTTCATTCTTTTCAACAAGCAGCAGGACAAGATGCCGAGGGGCAGATCACAAAGGCTAATGATTCAGAGGGTATCAGTTGCATGGGGTGTGTGGATGTGGGTGGGTGCACAACATTTTTGCTGTGCATTTTGTCTTTCCGCCTCCTTCCCTTAGGAGATGGGATGCCTCTTACATAGTTTATCTGCTTCTCTAAATGTATATATATGCTCTATCAAAATAGCTAATCTGCATTTCTCTTCTTTCCATTCCTATCACTATTTAAAGCAACTGAAATGGTTCATGGAAGGAATCCTAATGTTCCAGATTTAGGAAAAGACATCTTGTATAAGTGGTGTGTGTATCTGTCATTTAGCCTGGCTTAGGATGCTGCAACTCTAATCTTTGAATTGGAACCAGTGTTGTTTCATAGCTTTAATGCATCACACTAGCCCATGGTCCTCTGCAGAAACTTTCTTTAAATGAAGAATCTCCCCAAGCTCTATATATGATCCTTTTTCTTTTGAGTGCAAGACAGCCTTCAATTCTTCCACCAAATAAATGCTATACTGCTGTCTTACTTTGCTCACAGGTGGCCAGCGTGAGGAAAACCACTGTCCTTGACGTCATGCGTCGGCTGTTGCAGCCTAAAAATGTGATGGTATCCATGGGCCGTGACAGGCAGACAAACCATTGCTACATTGCCATCCTTAACATCATCCAGGGGGAAGTGGATCCAACCCAGGTCAGCAGTTTGAGAAAGACTGGCCAAATGGAGCCAGCTATATAGAACCTATTATTAGGGCTTAGTCACATTTTTATATGTATCAAATCTGTGGATTGCTACAAGCGCTAATTTGAGGCAGGGGCAGCCTGTGACCTTCTGTGTTGATGAATTACAAATCCAAGTGCATTACCCTTGATCACACTCACTCAAATTAATAGTACCTTGAGTCTACATCTTTTCAAGGTTATTTTTTTCAAGAAGCTCTTCTATTATTGTTATTCCCCACCACAGTTGAATAACTGTACTTTCTCACATACTCATACTTACAAACCATTTGCCCCTCATCAGGTTCATAAGAGTTTACAGCGGATCCGAGAGAGGAAACTGGCCAACTTCATTCCTTGGGGCCCTGCCAGCATCCAAGTGGCACTTTCTAGGAAATCTCCATACTTACCATCAGCCCACAGGGTCAGTGGTCTCATGATGGCTAATCACACCAACATTTCCTCGGTAAGTTTGGATGGGACCATTAATGTTGCAATTTATTTTTACTTAGGGCCCTAGTGTTCTCATATCTGAGACAATAACGTGGAGATATGCAGCACTTGAAATTTGATTTCCAAAAGGTGCTTTGGAATCACAGGAGTGGGAATGTAGGACCTATTTGCACTATTGTAAAACAGCCATGCCTTTTTCCAGGATCTGCATTCTTGGAAAGATATAGTCACTGTAAAGTATTGCAGACAGGTGGAATGCTCATGCTCCCATACAGACCAAAGCAATTCTTGGAGATTGACTTGAATGTTCTGCACAGCTCTTATCTGTTTGTTCCCATTAATCTGCCACTCCAGCCACTTCCCATTTATATACCATAGCTAGAGACTCTGAGTTGTGTACAACAAACCAATAGAGAGTAGGATTGAAACAGTAGAAATAACTAGAACAATTAAACAACTGACAACAACCATACCAGTGTACCTCCATTGTTCTGACATTTTCACCTATTTCTCGAGAGACTACATAACAATTGTTCTATGCCCCTTTTAAAATTACATCAGAATTTAGTAAATGATTTCTTACTTTCTCTCACTAATACCTTTCAGCTAATATATCCATTTGGAGTATATTTGTATGCTCCATTTGGAGTATGGAGTTTCTGATTCAGAATAGTTTACATTGATTCCTTGAGGAAGGAGAAATACAAATTCAAAAAACGTGATTGTACTTGAAAGAATATTTTTATATCATGAAGTTTCTAGTGAATGACTATGGGGGAAATATAGCACGCTTCTGTTTTTGTGTGAATTGAGAGGAGCTATGATAATATAGGATGGGGAAAGTGTTTTTGATGACTGAATGTTATTCAGTCTCATCCTTCTCTGGATTCCCTCCCTGCATATCAGCAGCTTATTTGATCTACAAGAGTTGTTCTTTAAAGCCAAGACAATAAGAGTAAATATCAACCATCTGGGACCTGATCCTAGATGTGTTTGCTGATCTGGTACGTACTTGAGAAATATGACTGAGCAAATAGAGCTAATCATCTTCAGAATACAGCAGTGGCTTTGGGTTGGAAAACGGTTTTGCCTTGGCCATCATAATTTTATCTCCCTTCCCAAATGCCCTGTTCAGTAATCCATCCACACTGAATATCTGAATCTTATTTTGGAATCTGATACTAGGATTATGTTTCTGATAGTGCTTAATTTTCCATGCTTGAGAGATGGATTTCAGCTGTTTGTTTGAAATACTTACACTTTACTGTCTTGGAGAACATGCTGAGACAATCTCACCTGGTACAGCTTAGGAGGCTATGATAACAATAGTTATGATTCAGATATATTCTGTAGGACACACATCGGATCTGTAGGGCACAAGTCTGATCTGGTGATATCTTTGAGAAAAAGATACTGTAGATAAGAAGCTTAAAATCATTATGTAGTCAGGATTGGACTGTCAGTAATGTTTTCTCTACGGAGTGGAGAACAACTGTTAGGACGACCCTGTTCTGGACAGTGAAGATTTCTAACTGTCTAATAGCCTTTTTTGTGCTGTTGTGATTGGTGATCTTATTTGTACTCTGGCTGAACTCTGGAATAGAGAAGCACACATTTCTCTCAAAATCCTATTCTGAATTGCAGAACTAATTTCTATAGTTATTTAAGGAACTGAGAATATTAATATGGTTGGAGATTATTGTCCATCATAGTTTCCTTTGGGATTGGTTTAGTGGTTACAACATTTCCTTGGAAATCAGTCAAAGAAAACTGCTGATGTAGTTTATAACCTTTCAACTACATTATACCATAGGTTCCATCTTATCTATTGAGCATTTTAGCCTCTTTCTGAAATTGCTGGGTGAGTCTATTTGAAGCCTTGAGCCGAAGTGTCATCAATATGGAGATGGCATTTGGCTGTACTTCCCATTTTCAATTATATACCAGTGTTCTACATCATAGGGAGGGATGAACAAATGAAATACCATCTTGATAAGATCAAGATGCTGATAGTCAGGATTTATAGCAGTTTGAGAGAGGTTGTACATCTCATTCTTGATGGATTGTATTTTTTTGGGGGGGCGGGAGTCATGAGTGCAGATTGGTAGCAGATATCTGTTATAACTTTTGATTTGCCAATTTGCAGTCGCTTTCAGAAAACACAGATCTGGCCATAGTTACCCATATCACAAACTACATTATTCCAAAGCTTTGGGTGGACTGTCTTGACATATTTGGAAACTCTCATTAGTTAAAAATTGTTGCTAGAATACTATCTGAGCTGAGTGAAGAGTCTAATTTTCCATCACTTATTTTGACTTCTATTTATTTCTAAACTCTTATCTAAAACATTCTTTGAAGCTTAAATAGCTTGAGTGGTTTGCCTGAGAGTCTGTTTGCACATGACCTGGTAGTTAAAATTGACATCTGAAGTTCTGACCTTGAGCTCATTCGAAATTAGATAGGTTGATATCTAAGACAGGGCCTTTTCTGTGGTGGTACCAAGATAGTAGAACTCTGTAAGAGGTATTCCACTAGGCCCTTCTCAATTTTTTCTAAATAGTGTACAAGGAATAGAACAAAGAAGATAAAATAAACGATAAGAAAACAATTGCAAAGAGACCTAGTTTTTTGAACTAGTAGAAATGTTTGAGCTTTGTTGAAGGTAGCTGTTTTTTCTTTCAGTATGTTATTTTTAAATGTTTTTAAATTTGCTAATGAATATTTTGCTGCTTAATATATTAGTCCTGTAAGCATCTGTCTAGCATTTACAACAAAATACAGCAGAATAAAAGTTTTTTTAAAAACCCTAATCTCTCAAAATAAAACCCCTGTTGATCTTCCAGGGTATGATTGTATGGCCTGGCTCTGGGTCCATCAAGCCCTAGATTGTAGTAATTTCTGCTGGATGGCATCATTTTACCAACTGCATTTTCCTTTCCCCTTTTAGGCAAAATGACAGCAGCCATATCCAGAAATCCTCTTGCTCTTATAGTACTTAGACTCTGAAAAGAGCAATCCAATACTTTCCGTATTTTATTGTTCCAGTGAAGGATGCTTGGCATTGTTAGAGGCTTACATGATCACTCTGTTCCCGTCCTATAAAATCCTTCCCCATGCCTTTTCTGACCTACTCTTCTTTTTTGTTTAGCTCTTTGAGCGTACCTGCCATCAGTATGATAAACTGCGCAAACGTGAAGCCTTCCTGGAACAGTTCCGAAAAGAAGACATGTTCAAAGAGAACTTTGATGAACTGGATGACTCCCGAAAGATTGTCCAGGAGCTGATCGATGAATACCATGCTGCCACTCGGCCTGACTATATCTCTTGGGGCACTCAGGAGCAATGAATGAGTTTGTAGTGTGCTTTTTTCCTGTCTGGAGTATTTTCTTCTTGAAACAGTGGATTCTGTTAAATCCATCAGTCCTCCTCTTTCTGTGACCTATGTCTGGAAATAAGGGAAGTAGCTGCAGATCTCTCTCCAAGAGAAGAGATTATCTCTATGCTGTCTGGTTCTGATGTTGGGAATTTCTTATTACTTGGTGAGCTCCTATTATTAAGCCCAGCTGCCTCCTGTCTCCTAAGGGAATTTGGATAGATTAATATCAAGCAATATACTGATATCTTTTGTTTCTTTTTAATGTTCTTAAGATGCTTTTTCTGTCCTAAGCTATGTTCATTTGCACTTGTATTTATTTAAACATATTTCTGCAGAGGAAGTCTCAGAGTGGATAATGAAGAGAAATATCTACAGGCATTTTAAAATAACCCAAACCTGTACTTCTGCATAAGATTCTAGCAATTTTGTATTGCTCAGCATTTAATCTGCAGCTCCATTAACATATAATGGGTGAAGACAGATTAAAACAGGAAGGGTAAACAAGGCAATGAAGGCCTGACTATCTGTGTGGTGATCTATGCATCTCTTTCAGCTCACGAAAGGAAATGGATGGTGTGGGTGGAGTACACACTGAAATGCCAGGACTAGGGAAGCCAGTAATGAAGAAGTTTTAAAGTTCTTGAGCAAATACTGCTCCTTTTTGTCACTGATGGAAGTTTCTTCCCCTATTTTAATTTTTCAATCTATTCCTGAAGGACACTTACATAGTACAGTTGTTATAGAACATATAGAGATTACAATTGCCATAACCAAGACTTTATATCAGTTGAACCAGCATGATTTATCCTTCTGTTCTTTACCTGCTACAGTGGTCTTTAGCAGTTAATCTGCCTGCTCGTATATCATTAATCCTTCTGTTGTCCCTGTACACTTTCATTTGATCATCTGAGAGCTGGGAGCATTTTTAATACTTGTTTTACTCTCTTTCTAGAGTCCTACTTAATTTCCTCCCCACCATCTTTTCTCCTCCTAGAAAGTGGCTAGTAAACGCCCTCATTTCATGCTTCCAAACATCCTGTCCTAAAAAGGAAAAAGAGTTTTACACCAATTCCATATTTCTCCCAGAACTAATTAAAGTACAGGCTTGTCTTGCTTAAAAGAGCCAGAATACCAAAAGTTAATTGACAGAAAAACCTACAGTAGACTGGGTTGGTAGAGGGACAGTGTGTTCACTATCCTTTTTATTCTTTCCAGCCCAATGGAATGTCAGAAAGTATGTAAAGGAGCTTGGGACTCTGTCTGCCTATCAGCAGGATAATTTTCCAAAAACAGAACAGAACGGGACCAGATTTGCTGTGAGGGGAGAATCTGGCAAGAGAAAGATTAGAAACTAGGCCAAAGTGATCCAGGGTGGTCTGGAGAAAAGCAATCCAGCAGAACTTCAGCCAGTGCATCCCTGTGGGAGAGGCTATTGGGCAGTGACTTGGAATGTTGCTGACTGTGCTATTCTTAAGGCCCCTCCCTCTTCTCTCCTGGTCATGTGACTTAAAATGGAGCAGTTATTAAGGGGTTGGAAAGAATTTCAGAAACCAAATTGCTATTAGTCTGTGTTCTGAATTTTGGGAAATGTAAAGAACAAAGGTGATGACTTTATTGTGGTACTGTGTATGTATGTTAGGGGATTTTAATTGTGAAAAGCCAGTACCTTGCTGTTTGGGAAAGAGTTTGTATCTTCTGGTTTATGTTGTGCATAGACCAGGAAAGCAGAACAGTGCTTAATTTTTAGAATGTTATTCAGGTTTTTAAGAATATTGTATCTATTGTATAAGACATTCTCTTTATTTTTATGTGGAAAAGACAAGTTGCAAGTGCTTAGAAGCATTTTTTTTTCTTTTTGAGCTTTAAAACAGTCACAATTTCTGGATTCCTATGGAAACAGAATATGATCTAGATTATAGTACTCACTGTTTTTCTAACATTGGAAGAGCAGGGTGCTTGGAAAAACTTGCATATATTCTTTGGCTTTCATGTATAGGGGTTTGCACTCATCTTTTTAATAACTCATACCTTTGCTTGGCTCCCCTTTTAACGAACACCCCACAATAAGGCTGAACAATTACTATCTCTTTATCCCTTATTATACATTCTTAAGAGACAAGCATAGGAGAGAAAGTTATGGCTCTGGCCAGTTTCTAACAACCTTTGTTTAATAGGGTGTGTCAGTGGGAATAGTGTGCCAGATACCATCCAGGTGATTTGAAGGAAAGGCACAGCACAAATTTCTTGGGAACAAAGGCTGAATTTTTTTTTTTTTTTACAGGCGAATAGGACAAGGACACAGTTTGTATAAAAAGTATTTAATCAGAATAGGTGTGGGAATAGGGAATCCCTCTGTACAGACAACATAGTTTATTAGCTCCTTAGGAGCAAAAAATATCACTATTATTCCTTTCAATGACCAGAATATCTGCTGATCCAAAACTACAAGGCTCCTGCCAGGACACAGAGGAATCAACTCAATCAGAATTCCATCACTGGCATTTTGGGAAATATGTCCCTGTTCATGTGATTACTGGGAGTTCTTGATGCTGAACATGCTTGTCTGTTGATGCTGCAGAATTCTCTTCATCTGAAAAAAGAAAGCAACAGGTCTCTGATGGCAGCTAAACACTAGTATCCTCCCAGTATACAACTGCCATTCCAAGTATCATCTGTCTCTTGGACAAACCCAAAACAAAAAGAAAAAAGGATTTGGTATATGTCCTTTCAGTCAGAAAAGCTGGAGAAATGTTAAGCACGGAGAACATATAGTTGGAAATACCATGTTGCAGCTGTTTTGAGTGTGAAAAATTGAGATAAGTTGAACAAGTGGAACTTTCTGTGGAACTTCATTTGCTTCTAGTCAACTAGCCTGTGTGGCTAATTACCAGCCCAGTAAGAATATGGTTTTTGTTCAAATTTGCCAAAGTTGAGTAAAACGAACTTGCCATTTTAAACAAACCACATACAGGACTTATACATATATACACTGAGTTCAAGCATACACATCCCTACACCATTCTATGTTAAGTATTTAACATACTATCACACATTGTACTGGAGCTGGACTCAGAGTAGTACAGAAGGGGAGAAGAGCTTTCTGTCTTCAACACCCCTACATTTGTTACTGGTCCCTTCTCTCATACTGAACAGACATTCATCATCTTGGACAAGATGTACACAAAAGTCCAGATTGTTAAAGAAAGAAATGCCTTTTTTAAAAAAAAAAAGACTAGGAAAGATCATGTGTGTTACCTACATTTATTCAGCTGATACTGTACCTGACTCTCAATATACAGGAAGGGCACATGATTCTAACTACTTACCAAGAGCAGCCCTTCAGTTCTA
Organism: Liasis olivaceus; assembly: GCA_030867105.1. NCBI lineage: Eukaryota > Metazoa > Chordata > Lepidosauria > Squamata > Pythonidae > Liasis > Liasis olivaceus. Next base: position 69,258,156 of record CM061351.1, read on the forward strand.
GATTGGCATTATTTCAAAGTCAAATAACCTTTTCCAACTCTCCCTGCTGGGTTACTATACTTAGTGTGGATGACAGGAATTTCATCACTTAAGCAGCGTGGCCCAATTACATTAAAGAACATTATGCAGCTGCACCTGAAAGTCCTCAAGGTTAGCATTCCCCTGGGTGTAGAACAAGGCAACCTTGGGGTTGGGAACGAGATACATTGGATAACTACAAAGGTGGAGGAACAGTGGGGTGTTTCCAGTAATACATTAATTAAAGTAAAACTCACCCATCAAGAGATGTTAAAATGATATCACGCTATCTCAGGTGCCTCTGGACAATTCTCATATGTATCAACTCTTCTTAATAGAGAGAAAATAATCTTTTTCTTGTCCAGGAAGGCCCTAACCAAGCTCCTAGAATATTTCTGCATGCCCTTCTCATATAACTGGTTTTGTCCAGATGTATCAATCTGTTTTCATATTCTCCAGATGGAGTAACTTACCTGACAATGCACCAGAAAGGGCAGAGCCAAAGCTAATCACTTTCCAACCTGGTCCAGGGAGGCTTCTTCAGCTGTCCCATACTCTATTTCTTCTGTTTGTTCACGATGGCCCATATCACAGAAGTGGCCTTCAGAATACTGCTGTGTAGATGTTCTTGCTTCTCTACTTGTTGCTTGGCCAAAGAAGAGCTGATCCAAAGTCCAACAGACAACGTCCCAATAAAAAAGGCCCTGGAGGCAGGTAACATTGTAACAAAGCCATTCAAAACATGATTTTGAACGTAGAAGAACACAGCAAGATTAAAACAGGTTAATACAAAACAGTTGAAGCAGGGACATAATAGATGCGTAGCAAAGTCGCCCTTCAAATTCTGAGTGTTTCTTTAAAGGTGGGCAAACTGCTACCAGTGGTCAGCTGGTATGGCTGAAACAACAGAGTGGCAGTAAATGCATGTTAATTTTGAAATAATATTCTCCTCCACTTTGGGCTTGACTTCTCACACAGTATGACTCTTACCTGCAGCACTAAACAGCAGTGTACACTGCTGGCTGTTGCAGAGGATTTAGTCCACACTGAGACACCCATATAGCTGAACCATAGTTTCACAGGTCCCCAGTATGATTCTTGCCCACCATAGCTAGAATAGATAGGTAAGTAAAGTCAGACCACTGGGCCAAGGACAGACATTGCCCTACCTTGAATGAGTATTTCCTACCATTTCAAAGTTAATAATAGGCTTTTCTGACTTACAGATTGCATTGTTTACAAACTGTACCTTTAAAAGTCTTGCAAATTTATTATTTTGCTTAATTCTGCCCCACTAGACACAGGGAGGCTCCTCCACTGCAACAGCATGCTACAGTACCCTTATTTATATATTCATTCACTCATTTTATATAGCTGCCCATCTCAAATACATGATTTAATTGTTGGCTTACAACAATTAAAAACAAAGTGCAATATAAAATCATATGCAAAAACCCATACAACCCAATCTGCAAAGTATAAAAAACCACCAACAGTAATCAACATAACTACTGTACAGGCTCTGCCACACACCTGGATCCCCAAGCCCATGCAAAACCACATCTTAACGTTCTTAAGAAAAGCCAGGAGGGTTGGGGGCAATCTGACCTCCCAGGGGATGATATTCCAAAGGGTGGGTGCAATGACAGAAAAGGCTCTCTTCCTGCACCCTGCCAAATGGCATTCCCTAACAGATGGGACCCAAAGCATGCCTCTTCTGAAGAGTCTAATGGGATTGGTAGATGTAATCAGGGAGAGGCAGTCCCTCAAATAACCTGGTCTGATGCCACCATGGTTGCTGCAGCCAGACAGACTCAGGAGCTTGGTTTTTTACAATCAAGATTCTAAACATACGGTCAACTCTTGGACCCTTTTTTTAGTTTAGCTGTAACTGTTATATGTGTCTTTATGGGAAATGCTTTTCATACCTGGTGAAACTATCTAGTACATTCTTTGAACAGGGGTGCTTATGCTGCCAGCTCTCCATGTGGAAGACAAATGAGTTGGGGCTACAGGCCATGCCCAAATGCAAGATCAGTTCTTGGGTCACCTGGGATGAGGTGATAAAGGGGATGACAGGAGGTCTGGCCATGTCCAGCAGGAAGGTACTCAGTGCTGCAAAGGTCACAGTGTCAAACATGCTGAGGAAAGGTAAATGGGGTGAGGGGAGGAAGAGAGTGATTTAACTGAACATTTGTGGAGAATAAAAAGCCAATAATCCAATTGTTCCATCAAACTACAGAGTTAAGAAATGATACTACATAAGACCAATTCCTGGCATTGGTAAGAAATCAGAGTTGTAGAAGTTGCTGTTTCGAAGAAGAGATGGAAGGACTATTGCTAGCATCAGTGAGACCCTATGTGCAGCCTTTTTTGCATTCTATCAATTAAGCAATCTTGTGCCCTTCCCAATAACACATGGTCTTGCTCACCTCCTGGACTGTAGCATTAGATGTGACGGTGACATAGCAGGTGGTAGTACCAGGACAATGGGTGGATTGTGTGATTTCCTGGCTTCCTATCAGTGCTGCAATCTCATCCAAGGAGGGCACACACTCCCGCCCCTTGCTTTTGCTCAGGGCTTGTGTGATTAAATGTCCATAGTGGGTCACTGGTGATCTTGGGAACCGTTTCTCCATCCTATTGGGTCAGGGAAGAGATGGTATTAGGCAACTGATTCCATAAACTCTCATTAATAAGATTACTGCACCCACAAAAAGATTCCTTCTAAAGGCCTGCCTTGCACCTTGTTCAAATGTGTCAAATGAATTATCATTCTAATCCACTTCCTGCTTACTAGACCATAAGCAGACTTAATGGAAATTTATTGGCAACTGGAATTATGTTGTCTCTGAACACATTAAAAAGGGAGGGCATCTTTGTTCACACCCTTGTGAATAAGAGCTACTGGGGACAGAACAAAGAAGGATGTTGTACACAGGCACTCCCTCCCTTTCACTTCCCTCAGATTGGGTGAAATATTTTTTGCCAGTTGCTCTGCGTTCACTGCTGGTAAGTTTGTGACCAAAGTATTACACTAAGAATGGGAACTTGTGGCCATCCAACTATTGCTGAATTACGGCTAGCAGCAGCACCAACTAACATAGCTAATGGTGAAGGATGCTGCTAGGAGTTGTAGTTCCTCAACAGCTGGAACTCCCCAAGTTTGCCACTTCTGCATTAGACATGTTTTACACTGTTTCCCATTTCCCCTGCTCACCGCTGCAGATGCAGGTGCAAGTAGCAGAGTATTGGCACAGAAGGTATAAATGTGTAGCTCATGCACACAAGCAGTTGCCAATAGCGCAAATTTGTGGGTGCCCCTGGAACAGGTGGCTCTGTTGTCTGTTTCACCAGTTGGCAGTATATTTCATCCACCAGGGCTGGAAGGTCATGGCAGGTTTGCAGCACCCCCTGCATGAGGAGGATTGGATCTCGCACTTCTTCAAGCTGCTGTAGTGAATGGAACAGTTTGACAGCTTCATCACGAAGCCCTGCATAACCTTGGCCACCCGGAGCTGCAAAATTGGGTGGGGTGGGGTGGGGTGGGGTGGGAGGAAGAAGATAAGAAGAAAACAACAATTACATTTAGATCTGCCCAAGCCCTTGCTCTCATTTTCTCCTCTGTAGACAGAGAACTGCCTGGGCCTTTCACAGGCTGGGACATTATGTGGGCACAGTGTCTGTATTTAGGTCAAGGGTTGCATTTGGTCTTTAAATATTGGGTGGTGAGGGATTTATTTTAATCTAATTTAAATTCAATACAGGTGATATAATAATTTTTCAAATATTTAATAATGTTTCCTTTCTGTCTTCTTAAATTTTAATGGGGTGGCGAGTTTTGGAGGGCCCCTGAGGGCCACACCTCTGAAAGACCACAAGCAGCACAACTTTAGCATAGAACAAATAATGAAGTCAGCAAGTTTAGGAAGTTGATTACTAGCCAAGAAAAGGCTACTTACCTGCATAAGGGAATGGCAGGAGAGGTGCATAGATTGGGCCAGCTGTATAACGTAGGATGGGATTATTGTGATAAATTTGATCCAAGATTTCTGGGCTGTTGCAGTTCTCCTGGAATAGTGAGAGGAAAAGCAGGGAGAGAAAGATCTAGGCTATATATCTACTCAATAGGATTACTAAAGTTAACATCAGGTACATGTATTTCATGCAAAATACTTAGAACTAGTGTTCCAATCTCTGGAACTGCCATTTGTCCAAAATAGCACCCCTCTAAGCAGAATGTGCTAAGATGACTGTTGTCATTGTAGAGGGCATGGCCCTTCAGTAGTTACTGTTGTCTGTGACTGACCCAGTGTGTGTGAGCTTCAGGAACCTTCCAATTTCCATCTGTATTTTATAATGGAAACCCTTAGGAGGACTGGACAACTTATTTATACAATAGTGCAGCTATGGAGATGAATTGATATTAAATAACAGAAACTATCTCTACACTTCCAAGTAAGCTACTCAAATTTAATTTAATGAACATTCATAGCACCTTTCTGAACAAGATCTGCTCACCACCACGTAGTCTTAAAAACTAAATCTCAAAATATTTTGATGCACTTAAAAACAATTTTAGGAATTAAAACTGACATTGAAATCAAAGGTATCAATATAACCGTAAAAGACTGAGTTCCTAGCCCATAAAGAAATGCTGCATGTGATTATCTCATTTTCTGCCCCCATCTCCGGGAAAAGCCACTACTCAAATGTGCCCATTGCCTCTTTCTGCAAAAACTCTCTCCAAAGATGCATGCCCCCATTCCTAGTCCCAATAGCATGTCCTTGTGCTCATTTGGTTCCTCACCTCAATGTCACGCATGAGGAGCTGTGTGGGGGTCTGCACAGGGGCCTTGCTGATGATAACCTTCTGCAAAGCACAAACCCAGTGCACAGCTTCATTTAAGTGTTCTGTATAGAGCCGGTAGCAATGCTTTCTGCCAAAAACTGTCACTGCCCAGTAGCCTGCAGGAGTGGGAGAAAGAAGAACCAATATGTAATTAACATGAAGACACATAATCATAGACAAATACAAGGAAATCTGACCTACTTCCTTACATTTTAAAAATGCACGGATTATATTTTCACTGCATGAAAAGAGGCAAAAAATTAAAAATGCTTGTTAAATAAATCTATGCATTATGGATATCTTAGTAGCAGAGCGTAGCATGGTAAGAAAACTCAGAAAATCAAGTGTTTTCTGAAGTCATTCATTCCCTGTGCAGGAAGAGTCTTGAGGATTCCCTCCTGCTGTCACGCAGAAACCACAGCAGGATTAAAAAGTGAGCATGAACCTCTTTAACCATGCAAGAGCAGACAATCTTTACCTGTTTCCTTATAGGTTTGCTTGTCGGGCCATAGCACAGAGCAGAGGCTGGTGAGAACAAGGGACCCAAGGCGTTGGGCGCTCACCTCACACCCACTGTAGTAATCTAGGGAATCCTCTGTCAACACAAACCAGTATTTGCGAGGACGCAGCCAGGGGGTTTTAATACCTCCTCGGACCTCTCGCTGCAGCCAGCCTGGAAGATGAGAAAAATAAAATTAAACTGAGTCCCTTCAGCCTTAATATCCTTTAAAAATTTTTGTTTTCAAAAAATTAAAGATGCAGGTTTCTGCAGTTTGAGCTCTACTTCACAGCATGAACAGAGAGCATCCTAACTGCAAACCAGAACAAAATAATGATTAAACTGGAAACAGTACTACTCAATAGTGTCAAGGTCTCTTGGATTCAGTACAAGTTTTGACTCTGGCACTCATTTTGGTGCAAGTTCCTAGACCAGAAACTTTCCTTTCAAGATGGAAGTTGCCATTCCTCTAAGTTACAGGATAATCCCACCTTTAAAAATTAAATGACATCAGAGGGCCCTGCCACCCTTTTTAGAGATAGGGGAGAGAGAGAGAAGGAAACAAACAAACAAACCTGAGTCAAAGTTCCCACCTTTCACAATAGCATCAGGTTCATGTTGCATCCTTCCACACTTCTTCTCTGTAATAAGACTGTGTGTCTCTTCAGTCACTGGTGAAGACCTGAGGGTAGCAGACCGAGAAGAAGAGAGAGGCATCAATCTGAACTACATCAATACAAATGAAAGGAGATTGATCTTTCCTTAAGATTAGACCCAGATGTCTTTCAGTTTTGCCCCAAAAAGAAAGAAAATTGCTGGGATCCTGATGTTATCTATCCCAAAATATTGATTTTCATTTGATGGATCAGGAGCCGCTACTGGTTGCAGCCAGATTTGAAGTAGGTCACAATAGCAGTACTGTATTACCAGCACACATGGTTTGGCTAAAGGTGAGCCTGGAGTGTGAAAAGTTCTGGAAAACCTTCAGGTGCCCTCTCAGGGGGTTCTATCTTCTATATACTTCTATTCTCATAGTTGCTCCCCTTTTTTTGAAGAAAAGAAGGGGAATACTGCCCCCCAATCCCCTTCCTTCCACAGTTATGGGAAACTGGTCTGAGATTTTGCACTGTTAACCTCAGACTAAAAATAAGCTGTTTATATAGAAGGGCTGCCAAGAATTTGGGAAATGAAGGAGCTCAGTTGAAGAGAGGATGCTAGCTGGATTGCTTGAGATGAGGAAAGAGGGGGGAAGAGATACAGAAAGAGAGAGGTTCTTGGCATTTGTGCACTGATGGAGAATGGAGGGAGGGAGAGGAAAGGAAAGGAAAGGAAAGGAAGGAAAGAGAGTGTTTCCTCCTCCCTATTTGTGATTCCTTATAGCACATTGCAGATAGTCTAACTCCACAGATAACTGCTTCCAGAAATACCCTAAAAGATTTATCTGGTAAATCAAGGCTCTCAAAAATGAAAAATTCATAAGCTCATCTTCAAATCATACATTCCAGGTGCTAGATTAACTGATAAGAAAATTCACCTCTGCAGATGCTCAGGACATTATCTACTACTCTTCTATTTCTACTTGATTTGTCCTAGTACTGTGATTAGGCTTTGGGGCTCAAGTACAAATTAGTTGTAGTCGTCGACTTACAACCATTCATTTAACAACTATTTGAAGTTATGACGGCACTGAAAAAAAGTGACTTATGACCAATCCTTGCACTTATGACCGTCACAGCGTCCCTGTGGTCACATGATCAAAATCTGGGTGCTTGGCAACTGGCATGTATTTATGACGTTTGCAGCATCCTGGGGTCACGTGATCGCCATTTGCAACTTTCCCAAGGTGCTTCCGACAAGCAAAGTCAATGGGGGAAGCTGGATTCACTTAACAATGGCATGATTCGCTTAATGATCATGGCAGAAAGGTTGTAAAATCAGGTGCGACTCACTTAACCACATTGCTTAGCAATGGAAGTTCCAGTCCCAATTGTGGTCGTAAGTCGAGGACTACCTGTACATTCTCAGACCCTTCTTATGTCCTCTGCTCTCCCATCTCCCTGTTTCCAACTAAGCTGCTGTCTCATTCATCTTGTCCCTTTTTCTCAGCTACCTCCTGGAACAGAATCCCAGAGAAGTCAGCCTCACAAAAGAAACTTCTCCTTCCTTCTGCCTTTTCCCAGGCCCACTCTGGCAACAGATAAGTTGCAGGAGTCACTTGCCCAAAGAGTCACTTCCTCCTTGGCTATGACTGGTCCCAGCTGGGAACTATTAGCTTGGAAGCAGAGTGGGAGATGTGTAGGTCACCAGACAGAATTCTTCCCATGAATTTTTCTGCTTTCCAGCCGAGAACAAACTGAAAACATCAGGATTGAAGAGAGCAGATACACTTGGAAGGCATTAATTTGGTCTTAGGGGAGACTTGGGAATTATACCCAAAATCAGGGTCAAACTCTAAGATGTGAAGTAATAATGAAGATTATAATGTTTTCCATTTCTTTCTCCTCTTTTTGCTTCTCAATTTAACAAATTGCCAGCTTGAAGCCTGAAGATGGATCTCTTCTCAAAGGAGAAACCAAGATAATAGTACTGAATAGGGAAGGGAGGGATGGAAAGTTTCTGGTCTGGAACAGAGGAGGTTCTAGAGGTCAAATGAATATCAAGTACCTGCATTTCTTTTATACGAGCAATAGCCAGAATTGTGACTCTGCCTAACATGCAGCAATTCCATTCTCCCGTGCACACACAAATTTATCCCCACTGCAGTGCTGGTCCCCCTCTACTCCCTCCTCCCTCATCTACAACCCTTCACTGCTCACCTTTCGGAACAACTGCTAGCACGACTGGGTTGCGTGAGGTTCACCTGCAAGGTAGAGTCCTGAGAAAAAAGGGGTGAGGGGAGAGAAAAAAGGGGTGAGGGGAGAGAGAAAGAGAAGAAAGAGGAACATCATCAGGATTCACTCAGAACTGAAGATAAAAGGGGTGAGAGTTAAATTTAAGGAGAATGAGGGCAGAAGACACACTGGAAGGGTTAGAACTTAGAATTTCAAGATAGACAATATTTCCTGCCCTGCAATTTCATCATGTATATATTCAAAAGCAAGAGGCTGTTAAAACAGAGAATGGGAATGCATAATATTCATACATGCAGGACACCTCCCAACCCCACAAGGAAGTAAATTTTTAATTTGCAGCTTTCCCAGGCTGCCTAGTCTGCACTATTGCCCCTCCCAGGCCAGAGTCTGGCTAGCCAACCCTCTCACATCCCGCAAGCTGCAGCAGCTGAACGAGTTCCTGTATCCTCAGCCGACCTCAGTGTTGGGCTCCAGTCTGTTCAGAATTGCACAAGCACACTGCTGAGTAAGATACAGCCAAAAAAAGTCCTATTGTAGCCAAGGCTTCCTTCCCCTGTGAGGAGAGAAGGGGAAGGAACAGACAAGTCCTGGCAGAAGACAGGAAACTATAGTCTCAGGCACCTAATTCATGTGAATGCCCTAACGTTGGCAAAAATGGTAAGTAGATCTGAGATGCAGCAGGGAGAGTTTGGTGAAACTGTAGGATACAAAGCTTTGTACAGTCTAGGCACAGCCCCCGCACAGATCCCCCAAATAAAAGATGATGCCGGATTTGTTCTGAGCTGCAGGGAGGAGAGAGAGAGACTAAATATAAAGTCAAACTGAATGGGAGAAAGCAGGGAGCTACTGCAACAGGTACTAAGTAATGGACAGGACACCAACTGTCCTGCTGGCATTTTAACACTTGTTGTAACTCGGCCCAAGTTGGCATAGATCATCACGATCTGTAAGGCGGGTAAACTAGCAACAGCCATCAACAGAGCATGGAAGGATTAAGCAACATCAGAACTGGAAAAAATTAAAATGTCTAGGAAACAGTTGCAAAAATTAGAATTTGTTTTTCCTCATAATTCACTTTTAAAAATCGTATTCTGAATTGCAGATATGGCTGGATTCTAGGTTCTAAAATATGGTTTAAGTTATGGCTGAGGCACTTAGAAAGCATGAGGGCTATAAAACATTTTATACTCTCACATGATGTTCTTGCTAGCAACTTAGCTTTTTTGCAGTTATATAGTGCTTCCCACATCTCTCAGCCACAACTTTCATGCTTCAGTTTCCCAGAACACTGAAACTAGCAAAGAGACAATGGAGGTTGTAGCTGCTAAACTACATATTAACTGATTTCCGTTATTTTCAATCTGGATGAGAAAGAATGGCATGCATTACCACTGACAGTTGTACATGCGGGGAGGGAAAGCAAAAAAAAAAAAAGGTTGAGAATGTATAGAAAGATGCACTTCTGAAAACAGTTGTGATGTAAATGTCTTAATTATCATGAGGGGAAAAGACACTGAAAAAGACAAATCTGAAAAGTGCATGGGATTAGCTTCTCAACAGGCTAGCTTTGTTTGAAATTAATTACTGAATTTGGAATTTATAAGTGGACCAGAGCAAATCGGACATTTCAGTAATTCTGAGTATGTACAACTTTACAATTTTTCAGCTCTGTTACAGAGCGAATCAAAATCAAGAGTTTAGCGTTATATCTTATTAAAATTTGCTCACGTGCTGACTCCTGAACAACAATGTTCTTACAACTGTAGAATATGAGGATTGAGGTATAAGAGCAAATTTGTATAAGCCTTAAAATTCCTTTGGTTTAAGAGAATTGCTCTGGAATTGCCTTGTTTATTTGTGAAGGAAACTGGTTGACTAAATAAAGGAGATAGAAGAGAACAGAACTGAACATTGTTGCACCACTATAATAGCATTTATACTATTTATAAAAATGCTGACACACACACTCACACACAGCAGCAATTTTCTGTCTCACAAATGCACTAAGCAATGACATATATTCCTCTCTTTTGGGAAATTGCTCCCTTCAACTACCCACCGCCCTTCCTGCTGCAGCCAGTTGACAGCCATTTTACTTTTAGGAAGCTGACGCTTCTAAAAAAAAAGCTTCAGTCAGACATGCAACTTGTCTTGAATTCAATTCCCAGCAACTACAAAGAGAATTCCGAAACTTCAAATCTTTAGAATACACTACTGATTTTCATTAAAACAGTGAATAGGTGCATCATATGCATCATACTTCTGATATACAGCGGTACCTCGGTTCACGAACTTAATTCGTTCTGCGACTCTGGTCGCAAACCGAATTGGTCGTGAACCGAATCAAATGTTCCCATAAGGTTCAATGTAAATACGGTTAATCCGTTCTGACCCCTACGAATTTGGTCGCCAACCGATTTTTGATCGCGTCCTGAATCAAATTTCCCTATAAGGTTCAATGTAATTACGGTTAATCCGTTCTGAACCATTTTTTTTTTTTTTTAAACCGCAAAAATATGACACAAAGTACAGTACGAAGAGAGAGAAAGCTAACCTTGCTTGACGCGACTTCTGGCGTCGAGGACAGGAAGGCGGGTGGGGAGGCGGTTACTGCTTGGAGGGAGAGTCCCCCTCCCTACAGGAAGCCAAGACCACGTGTCACGGGAGGGAAAATGGCCGCGGATCCTGTTCGTAACCCGATGTGGAGTTTGCGAACGGAGGCAAAATTTTGCGACCGGAGCTGTTCGTGAACCGAATTGTTCGTGAACAGAAGCGTTCGTGAACCGAGGTACCACTGTATACAAAACTACCAAGAAGACAATGTTTGGCATGAGAGGAGTTGATGAGGGAAAGTCTGACCAATTGTACTGTACAGCAGCTCCCCAATTCTTGCCATTGCTGTCTCCCCATTTTTTACTTCCAACTCTTTCTCTACGTGGGGTTCCCTCAACAGCATTGAACGTAAGCAGAGAACCGTCATGCCCAGTAAAACACCTGTTGCCCAGTTCTTACCCAAATGAAGATACCTGTCTGACAAAAGTATAATTATTGTTTGGGACTGCAGCCTGAACAAGCTGCCAGCTCAGACATACAATACACATTTTCACAGGCTCTGACATACAATCCACCTTCCAAGGCATGGCTCTTGGTTGCATACAGATTATAAATAAAATAAATATCATCATGTCCAGCCTGACATGGGCAAACGGCTGATGTTACACATTCAGTTTCCTTATTTGTACTGGGAACATTAGGCTTGAAATAGCAAAAAATAGCAGGAAAAGGGGAGAATGTGCAATTTGTAACAGCCCAGTGCCATCTTATGGTCTACTTGGGAGCACTTTATTTTCTTTTGTAAGTTTTAAGTTGGTGGCCATATCACTGGGATCTGAACAGCTGTCATTTATCTTTACTAACACTGAATATTTGCATTTTTATATTTAAGGTTGAAAAGAATGTGTATGTTTTATTTCTCCTTTTTTTCAAAAGGTTAAGTTTGATTTTGTTTATATTGGATGAGATTGGTCTCAAAGAAGGAAGAAGGGTTGAATCATATTCTAGACACAGTCCTCTAGGCTACATGGCCAGGAGGTTGTGCTATGAAATTATGTTGCTTTCTTGTATTTTTATCTTTCCTTCGCTATAAAGGCAGCACAGATTGTGAGAGCCTTACCTCTTTCACACAGCACAGTTAGCGGGAAACATGGCAGGTGAAGTCCCTCGAGAGAAAGAGGCGCTGGCAGCAGGAACTACCAAGCTGCTACCCCAAGTAGGAGAAGTGGAGACCGAAGGGCTTAGTGGGGGAGTTGTAAAGCCTCCAGTCTTCCCCTTACAGGCTTAGCCATTCTATTACATTCTATTACAGTCCACCGGCCTCCTGGATTTTTCCTCTTCCTTTATTCTGTGTAAATGTGTTTCTTATAAATTTTAACTCTATATTTATTTATTGTTTTAATCTGTTGTAAGCCACCCAGAGTCCCCCATTGGGGGGAGATGGGCGGGGATAAGTTTGATAAATAATAAATAAATAAATAAATTACAATTATGAGTTCTGATTTATAAAACTCAGAGCAGCTTACCCAACCCCCCATGGCAGTGTGTTTTAATGATGCAGTGCGGAAAATTGTTTGAAAAATAGACTGTAGTAAAGACTTATGCTGCAAAAAAACTTGTTAATTTTTAAAGTGCCATAGGACTTCTCTTGGAAAAACAGTCATTCTTAATGTTTTTAAAAAATGAGCAGGAAATTAAAGTCGACATCATTCAGCCTCAAATCAATGTTCCCTTTATTTGGAATTTTGCACCGGAAAAGTGGAATAAAATATTGTATGATGTTTGCACTGGAAAAAAAAAGTCTATATATGGAGTATTGAGAACAGTCTTTTTTAAAAATCAATAGTGAAGAAAAATGGTCAATAAATATAGAACAAGAGGTTAAAGGGGGAAAGTTGCTCCTGAACCTAGATAAAGGCTAAGTTTACATAATCGTATCTGATCAAATATTTCTATTAATAAATGCATATGGTAGTACTGCACAGTTTGGTAGAACTGGCTGTAAAAATGCAAGAACTTCCATTCCTCACTGAAAAAAACTCAGATTAAATCACATGGCTTGAACATAAAACTTAAGTAAAAACTATTGAACGGGGAATGCTTGACTAAAACCTCAAATGCTGCCTCTGTCAAAGATTTATAGTACTGCCATTCTACAAAGGAAACAATGGCAGGAAGAAGTTTTTCAAGGGTACAATAGCCTGCAAACTACAAAAAATAAAAGCTGCCCTTTCAAGCAGTTTATATTTGTTGAAATGGCATCTACACTTAGATATATTTCCATGTTTCTGCCTTTCTGATTATAATAAAGAGTCTATGTTTCTATTTGCTGCATCCTTCAGCTCTGCCTCCAGGCAGAAAATTTTGTGGGGGTGAGCCGATGATCCATCCTCTCTCAATCATGGCAGATACCCTCTGAATGGGGGGCAATCTCAGATGATGCTTCAGCCTGCCTAGATGATAAACATTACACAACTGACTTCAGTTTCTGATCTCTCCAACTTGACAAGCAGTAAGCTCACGTCTGCCAGAAGATTCTGGTAGCCTTATACAAAAGTCCACAGACAGCAACATTATGAGCATATAATTTAGGGGGCAAAAAAGACAAGAGGGGTAATCATAGAGGTTTGTATGATGTGCATGATATGGAGAGAGAAACAAACATCGAGAATCTCTTTATTAAGCTGGCAGAAGGTTCAGAAGTAGCGCAAAAGGGATTTTTCAATTATTCCAACTGTAATAATAGACAGAATTATAGACCAATTTCCTTGCTAAATTATGACTATAAACTCGTTACATCAATACTAGCAGAGAGATTGAAGAAGATTTTATTGGACTTTATACATGAAGATCAATGTGATTTCTTACCTAAAAGACAATTGAGAGATGATAATGTAAGAATTATATTGGATATAAGAATATTTACAACTACATAATGAAAAGCAAGCAGCTTTGATTTTCCTAGATGCGAAAAAAGCCTTCAATAATTTAAATTATTGCATAATTAATGCAGCACATTAGCTTCCAGAAGATGCAGCAACCATGGGTGTAGATCAGCTTTCTCCAGCTTGGCATTTACCATATACACTGGGCTACTATTCCTGTAATCCTCAGCCAGCCATTGTTTTAAAACAAACCAATTAAGGGAAGAAGGGGGTCTTAGCAATCAGAGCTAAACGAAAATGGTAGGTACAAAGGCACTCTTTTCCTTTGAATATCAGGGAAGAGCAAAGGAGGGCTGTTGATTCCTTAGAACCTTCCATTTTATCACTTGGAAATAGCAGGATGGATTTTGGGGCTTATCCAGTATTATTCCTCATCTTAACAATGATATGGGCCCATCAAAGCCCTCAACTCTCAGAATAATGCCATTGTTGGGGTGGGGGCTACCATGTAGATTTGGCACATTTATTATCCCTTCCTTACTTTTAGTTGATCACACATGCTTCCAATGTTCTTGCTCAGGAGGATTAAGCAGCAAGTGCTCCTCAGCCACTACCAGGCAAAGTGGGGGTGAGGAAATGCTCCAAAAGTAACATGCATTCAAATACCCCACCTCCCACTTGGCACTTCCCTGTACTCATACCTCTAGCAAAGGACATCTATGTCCCCCCCACCCCCAACTTGCCATCAAAAAATAATTTCATAATTTCTCCTTAGCCGGTAGTTGGGGAGGAGGGGGGAGGTTAAAGGGCACAAATTTATTATGCAGCCAGAGATAGGGATAGTCAAGGTTACTGCCCCACTGGACAGATGCTCCTCTAAAAAAGAGTTAGCACTTTCTCGCCTGTGGAGTTCTAATAGCGGATTTGTAGAAAACAAAGGAACTCCAGGCCAATTTCTTCTAGCAGCGATACTGAACTGCCTCAACATGTTATGTCTCGTTCATCTTGACAGGGCCTACCTTCTACCTAGGAAAGACTGAAAGGGAAACTCCTGAGAAGAAAATGTATTCAGCACATCTGAGCTCTCAGTTAAGCTGAACTTTTTAAGATCCTTTGGGGTTTTAAAGCCAGCCAGCCAGCCAGCCACCCACACCTCAATTTAGTTCTGTCCGAGAGGACAGTCTGGCCTTTTCCCTGTGCCAAGAAGTGACGCCATGAAAAAGATTATCCAGACAAAGGAAAGATTTCCTTGGGGGCTGAAATCTGTCTGTCCTAGTATAGGCATCTTCATGCTTTAAACTATGGCTTCATATGAACTAAAGCTCAGCAATTTGAACCTGATTGGAATGAGAAAGATTTTAGATATGTGATAAAGGCAATATTATGTTCAGTAGGTTCAAAGTTCCCTCACAGCAGCCAAGAGAACCTGAATCTACTTTCTGAAAATACATAGAGCTGTTAAGTGCTTCATATATGATTCCCAAAACCTGGTTTGGAGCAGGTGGGAGTGCAAATGTAGCACCTGTCTGTAACTCTGCAAAATCATGAAGAACTCCAGAAAAAGATGTGACGGCTTTAAAGAGTTGCAAATAGTGCTTGTTTGCATACCCATGCACCTTTGGACAATTGCTAAACAGGGATGGAAGAAATAGTTCATCTTGTTAGTTTGGCTACTTTTTCTGAAGGGAATGACCAGCTTCAAATGGGGGTGAAGAGGAACCTCCTTTCTGCTTCCTAGGGAAGAGAATGGCAAAGCAAAATATCGGGTGGGAATCCTGAAGGTCTTACTATGAACTCTTTGGTAACATTTTGATGGGCTCTACATGTCAGCTGTTCATGCCAATCAACACTCAGCCTTGCTCTCCATCACTTTGAGGCTGAGCTTCCAGCTCTTTGACTCTCAGCCATAATTAAAAGGAAACAAACTGGGAGGAAGAAATTCCAAACATCTAAGACAACAGCTTGTCCTATATAATTTGTGGCAGTGACATTACATAAATATGAGGAAACACTAATTTTTCTGCTCACCTGGCCAGCAAACCACTCCTGCTCACCTGGCCAGCAAACCACTCCTCCTTCTTCACCTCTGGATTAATTCAGAGGTGAAGAACATGTGCCCTCCAGATTTTGGTGCTCTAACAGCTTCAGCCAGCGTAGTCCATGTTGACAGACGATTTTATCACACAGCAACACTTAGAGGCTCACAGGTTCCCCATTTAGGGGTTAATTTGATTTATCTAAGGAAGATGGATTCACAAATAAATGGAGAATGTACTGTATATACTCACAGATAAGCCCATCCACGGATAAGCTAAACCCAATTTTTTGGGTGTATTTTGGAACCTAAAATTCTCAACTTATCTGTGAGTTTATACAACAGAAGAAAGGCAATTAGCTACTGAGATATAATAATTCCTTGTGGATTAACACTGAGAAAATCAAACAGATTAGAAGGGGGAAAAAGTAGGTTGAGAATTAAGCTATCAAAAAAGATAGAACCCCTCCACCAGAATAACAAAATATCTTCCAAAAATGAATCCAAACAAATGAAGCTATATTATCAATGAGAACTGTACTGTAATGCCACAAACTTTCAAAGGACATCAGGCTGGGAAGGCAACATCAAGGCATGCTCCTTTACAACTCTTAAAAAAAAAGTAGCAGCAGAAGAATGTTGGCCCACATTTAATCTGACTGAAGACTCCAGTTTGAATGCCACTGAGCACCTTCCAAGTTGATACTTAGCTGTGGTGAAGCTACACAGATGGGAAGACCTTCCAAGTCGGAAGAATTTCCAACTACTACTCTCTTTCTTTTTATTAGTTAACCTATGGGAAATCGCATCCCCAACATTTACATAAGACCTTTTGAGTCCGGAGCAGAGGGGAATGAATAACGAATCGAGACACGCGTATTCCTCCAAGACCACAAAAATGACAGATTATCTTCCTTCTAGCCCTGCGTAAGGTAGACTTCCAAAAGAATGGAACGAAGCTCTGAGGTTGCTCCTGCCCGCGCACGGCTCACCTCATCGCCTTGGCTGCGTAATTCAAAGGATTCTTCAACTTCTTCTTCTTCTTCACCTGCCACCCCCTTGCTTGCCTCACAATAGTCACGTCGCAGCAAGGTGAAGCCTTGCCTGCAGCACAGCAGCCACCATAAGCCGCCGGGGAACGGCATCCGGAGCTTCGATCCGCGCAGTGAAGGCAGGGAAGGAAGGAAGGAAGGAAGGAAAGGAAGGGAAGGGTTGGGCTGGGTTGGGCTGGGTTGAGGCGCCCAGGGCGCGCTCACAGAAAGCAAAGGGAACCTTCTGGCGCCTTGACCTGGCCGTCTGCTCCGCTTGCTTAACCGAGCTCTTGCCCCGCCACAACTCTCCCCGCCCCCGTCCAGGAGCGGGGGAGGGGCGCGTCACGGCAAGGCCCTGCCGGTTGCCCAAGAAAGTGCCACCCTTTCCGGGGGGCCGGCGGTGTATTTCATCACGTGGGCTGGCTTGGCCGGGAAGGGACGGCCGGTCAGTCGGGAGCGTTCTCGCTCTTTCCCCGCTCCCTTGGCTGGAAGCGGGGCTGCAGTTGGCTGCCAAAATTGAAACGCTTAGAAGCAAGAAGTCTGTACCCAAAGCGTCACTGGAACAGGATGGTGTGGTATTTCTTTCCCGAAGAATGGAGAGCGGGGGCGGGAATGGGAACTGGAACCAGGAGGTCCAAAACTTTTGAAGGGCGGCAGGGAACCTCGGACGATACGAAGCAACGGCTCTAGATCATTGGGGCGGTTTGCATCATCTACCGAAACTCAGACTGGCCAACTGTATTTTCGATTAGCGTTTGTGCGGATCAGTGCAGACCAAGTACGGGTAGCGATGGCTCAGAGTATCGTGCAATTCCAAGAAAGTGGGTTAGGTGATCTTAGTTACGATACCATGAGAACACTGCTAGTAAGTTGAAGCGACGTGCAGTACCTCCCAATAGGAATCAGTAGAGAACGCCTTGACTTCCAGGCGACCTTGAAGCAAAAGCATCACGCATCATAACCCAATATATGTGAAAAACAATAGCAATAATTATTCTGAGGAAGCAAAACGTTTTTCTTTCTTCCCTCCGAAGAATCAAAGCAAGCACATTCAGAGGTTCTGGACTGCTAGGCCAGTAGCCGATAATTGGTAGGCAGGCTAAAGACCTTTCAATTTAAAAAAGTAAGCACTGCTTGAATCCAGGTATCCTTTTATTGAAGAACTGAAGGTCTGCATTTCCAGTTGCCAGCTTTTTGACAGTGGTGGCAGAGAAGCTGGAGATCCATTTGGGTTGAAGGACAAATGTATCAATTCGTTTAGCCAGTAAGACTATCTGGAATTGCTAAGCAGTATTCATATGATGCATTTGGCTACAAACCTATACTGTAAGCCCCTATGCATTCACCCTCATGTTATCCCCCTGCCTCAGTTAATGTACATCTGTTTTATCAATGTTTATAGTTTGCCATCTGGACCTGAAATAGCCATCTTGGAAATTGGATTTAGTAACTTAACAACACATCTAGGTTAGCTCTCAATAATCAAAGGTTGAGTATCATGTGCACTGAGCCTGCAGATTCATAGTCAGTATATTATTAAGTAACAAGGAGCGTGTGTGCATGCCTGTGTGTGTGTGTGTGTGTGTTTCATGCCCTGACTTGGAGCTTCCCTTCTGGTTAGTCATTGTGGGAAACAGGATGTGGACTGGATGGGTTTCTGGCCTTTTTCAGAAGAATATGCTTAAGCTGTTAACCCTTGTTTCTCCTTAGCTATTTTGTGACCAGTGAGATCTGCAGTTGCTGAACAGTGACATCCCATCCAGCTTGTCTCATTATTGATTTTGTATTTGGGTGTGGATGGCTCTGTAGAGCTCTGTTCTGCAGATCCTTTTTCCCTGCCATATAATAAGCAACCATTTTTGCACTGAAAAACATTAAAAATTTTCAACTTCTTTCTTTCCATTTGTACCACAGACAAATGCTGTGTGGCTGAAAGTGGAACAGTGCAGTTTTAAAACGGAATGGACATTCTTCATTTAGGCTTATGCTCTAGACTGATCTAAAATATCTTAAAATATCTGAAGATGTCTTCTTTTTTGTAAAGCAGCTGTGGGGGATTTACTCAAGCTGTGGAGTTGCAAGGGAGTGATCAACTCTCCCTATGGTTTCCCCAGCTAATGTGCTCTTCCAGAAGCTGCCATGATCCTTGCAGCAGACAAAATTGAGATAGCTTTAAAGAAAGGATTACTTCAGTCCAGAAAATCTCATGGGAGAAGAGTAAAACCTACCATTCTCTAGCATCACCAAAATTAAAATCACATAGTTGCTTTTAAGGGAGGCGAGGAGGAAAAAACCTCTTGCTTCTTATTTGCTTACTTGAATGTTTGTCTGTCTGTCTGTCTGTCTGTCTGTCTGTCTATCTATCTATCTATCATATCTACCTATCATATATACTGTATCTACCTACCTACCTCTCTCGCAGTTTTTTCATACATATGTGGGAGGTTATTAAATTAAAGAGATAATAGTCCAGATTAAGTAGTCATGGCCAGGTTACTACACAGTGGATTCCTGAAATTGGGTCTGTAGGCTAGGGAGGTTAATCTAAAGCACCTGATTCTAAAGGCACTGTAGGAGTAGTTATGCTTCAGAAAAATTCTTTAGTTTGATCAGTATTTAGCTTTACAGTTACCATATCTCTCTACTTCTTGGAAACATCCACTGAAGTTGGTTTCTTATCTAATATCATTATTCTGGACTAGAGATGAGATGCTAAAGTATTTCCGTAATTGAAACATTCACTTTTACCATTACATTTAGTGTAGCATTGCACGGTCGCTTCTGCTTTTAAGTGGACAATTTGTACTGTGAAATTATGTTCTGTCCTCAGTCCTTTGTTTAATGCTCCTTGTCTCTTTAGAATTTGAAAAATGGTGGCTTCCCTGTCAGCACTTTTAGATGGAGTATGTATTTCCGCAGAAATAAATACTGTACACAAATTTGAGTCAAAACATCAGTTATAATCTTCACATTTCTAATTTTTACAATTGATTTTGAATCTTTAAATAAAAACAGGGAAGACTCTCAGGGCACAACAAATTGAGAAATAATGTTGAGTATTAGTTTGCCATATTCATACTAGACACGTTGCATTATTCAAACTTCTGAGTCTAGCCGTTTCCACCATTAAAGTTTAGCAGGGGCTAAACATGCTTGAGCTTGCCTTGGCACACAAGCTGGGTCAAGCAGCATCTCAGTGCAACTGGGTGTGTTTAGGCTGAGCTGTGGACACAGGAAATAAAGGCATGCCACATTTGCTTCCATTTGTAGGCTGTGCCAGTTTTTTTTCCTAATGGTGTTCAGTGAATCTATTTTCAAGATAGGAATTTGTTACAGAAAAATTAAAAAAGATTTACAGTTTTAACAGTGATGCATCTTTTCATGTGGATGCTATTTTATAGGCACGCATAAAAACATGCAAATTCAGACTCAAACAGAAATTTTTTTGAACAGCATCTGTGACTATCCAAATGTGCTTGAAGGTAAGGGTTTACATAATATCCTGTATAAAATCTAAGTTTCTTTGCACACATGCTAACTGCTAGTCTTCTATGGTTAGTTGACTATATATATATATGACTATATATTTATTGCAAATTACATATTCCACTTTTCTATGCTAAGAAATATTCAAGACAGTTAATACTGTATTTGATAAAAACAGTCATAAAAAGCAACTTGCACTTTTGATTTATGCTTAGACTGTGTTAGTCAAGAGGATGGTGGACTGAGCATTTTGCTCAAACTCCCTTGTGATTATCCGCTTGCTGAGATTTGACCCTGAAGAAGAAGCATTGGGTGAGGGAAACAAAAGACCAGGATCAGGTATATATCCTTCCCCACACATGAGAGGTAGGGTGGATGGTGCACCCTACCTGGGGGGCTTAGAGGGCACATGGGTAGGAACTGCAAGAGTTGGAGGGTATGACTGACCCATCTCCAGGAGTGTGGCCTTGGGGAGTCTGGTTGAGAGAGGTTAGCCCACTCTTCTCTATTGGAGTAGCCCTAGCTAGGTAGTAGTTTTATTTATTTATTTTTCAAATTTATATAGCTGCCCATCTCACAAAACAAGTGACTCAGGGCAGCGTACAACAAAGCTAAAAACAATAATTAATAAATAACAACAATTATTAGTAAGAAGTGTTAAAAACTGTGTTAAAAACACGGTTAAAAAGAAATAATGGGCGAAGGGATGTTAATAATAATGGAGCCACCTCACTAGTTTTCCAGTTCCCTAGGGTCCCCAGGCCTGATGGCACAACCAGGTCTTGTGGGACCTTGGGAAAGTCAAAAGCAATGGTGCCAGCCTCACCTCAGGGGGGAGGATATTCTACAACATGGGCACCACAGTGGAGAAGGCCTGCCACTTGGGTCCACCAAATGTAACTCCCTAAATGATGGAACCTGTAGCATGCCCTCTACTAGATCTAGTGGGACGGGCAGATGTGATTGGGGACAGGTAGTCCCTCAAATAACCCAGTCCCATGCCTTGTAGGGCTTTAAAGGTCAAAACCAGCACCTTGAATTGGATCCAGAAACAGATTAGTAATCAGTGCAGCTTGCAGAGCAGAGGTGTAATGTGTGTTCTACAAGAAATACACATAACTGCTCACACTGCTGCATTTTGCACTAGTTGAAGTTTCTGGATACTCTTCAGGGGTTGGGTTAGAGGTCACCATTATAAGACTGTTGCAGTTGGAGGGTGATAGCGGTCAAGGGGGTAGCTAGGCCAGTTGAAGGTGTGAAAAATAAGGGGAGAATTGTGGTTGTGAGACACAGAGGAAAATAGAATGGGAGGGGTCAGTCTGTTACAGGAAAAGGGAGAAATTGCAGAGGTCTTAGACTCAGCTGGTTCCAATGAATGCTAAGTCTGTCTGCAATAAGACCTTAGTCTTCTATAACTTGGTGCTGGAGGAGCAGGAAGATCTGGCATGTATCACCAAGACCTGGCTAGCTATGGATAGAGGGTGCCTTTGTCCAAAATCTGCCCAACGGGGTTCTAGGTGATTAACCTAGATTAACCAACCTTAATTCCAGAGCAGGAGAGGAGGGGTGATGTTAATATTCCATGAAAATTCAATGACGACCAGGTGTTTGTTTTACAGGTGGCAAGGTGTGAGGTCCTGTATATGAAGTTGGATGCTGAGAACACTCTGGGGTTTTTGCTGGAGTATTGTCTCCCGTGCTGCCTAAATAGCTCCTTCCCAAGCTGCTCAGTTTCATTACTGTGCTGGTAATTGACTCCCCCAGGCTCTTTGCACTAAGGAATTTCAAACTACATGCCTTGGTTGTATGGTCAGAGGTTACAAGACTTGGGAATTTATGCCACTCAGGGTCTTTGTTTCAAGTTGTCATGGTACCAACTCATAGAGGCAGCTACACATTGGGTTGGAATTCACCTCAGAAGCAATTGGCTTGTGATTTGAGGGTGGAGGACATTAATTCCATTGTAATCTGACCACCTTAGATCTCATGGCCACCACTGACCTCTGCAGGAGGAATGTACCCCTTAAGCTAATCAATCTCAGGGACTGAATGGATCTAATTGTTTTCCAGTGGGTGCTTGAAGTATTTCCCAGTGATCAAGTGGGCAACTCATGGGGAGACTTGTTGAACTCCGGGATATGGGGACAGCTAGAGCATTTGATAGGGTTGCCCCCAAGTGGCCTTTCTGATAACGCCAGTCCAGGGTGGCTCCTTGCTTTACTATGGAACTCTGGGAGATGAAGTGCCTAAAAAGACACACGGAACAGCACTGATGAAAAATGAGAAGGAAAGATAACCAGATATGGATGTGAGCACAAGTTTGGGCTTACAGTGTGGCATTAAGAGTGTTAGTACTTCCCTGCATTAATTGTGCCCTCAGAATTTCAGTGGGCAGCATTATTTAGGATGACCCCAGAACCTCCTAAGTTCTAGGACCCCAGAGGATCCTTCTGCTAGACTGGGCAGTTTGTGAAGCACTTTAACAACAAAATCACTCATATTCACTTCTAAGCTGGACACTGGATGTGCAGTCTCATTTATTTATTTATTTTCATTTACAAAGGGGATATATGGCACTGGAGTCCAAAAAGACATGAGATGATAGAGGCAACATCTGGTGAGGTCATCTGGGACTCATCCAAACCTGCGATGCCTGAAGAAGTCCTCTATGGAATGAGCACAATCACCTGTAAATTACATTCTTGCCCCTCTTGGGTAATATAGACAGCTAGAAAGGGTATGATAGTGAGTCCAGGAGGTGATGAATGTATCTTTAGGGGATGAGGTAGTGCTACTCTCTTAGAAGGAGGTGGCGGTGCATCCCTTCCTTAAAATGCTGTCCCTGGACCCAACAGTCCTAAATAATTATTGACCACTTTCCAACCTTATGATTCTTATTAAGGTTGTTGAGAAGATGGTTGGGCTCCAACTACAGAGTGTCCTGTATGAAACAAACTATTTGGATCTGTTTCAGTCAGGGTTCAGGCATGTCATGGGATGACCTGGGTCAGGAATTGAGGGGAGGTGGTGTACCTCTTCCCTTCCTGTTGGATCTCTTAATGGTATTCAACCACGATAAACTTTTGAATCACCTGCAAGGGATTAGTGTACTGTTTTGCAGTGGTTCTGCTCCCTGCTGAGTGGACATTTCCACTTGTTGTTGCTGGGGGAGGGGTGGTTGGGCTTTTGGGCATTTCAGCGTAGAGTGCCCCAGGCTTTGGCCCTCTCCCTATCTTATTCAATATCTATATGAAATCTCTGGTGAAGGTCATCTATCAGTTTAGGACCTAATATCCTTAATATACTGATCTTGCCAGCTTTACTTCTTGATACTAGGCCAAACAGGATATGTGGTAGAAGTCTTGATCTAGTGCTTGGAGGCAATAAAGGACTGGGTGCAGCGAAACAGACTGCGATTAAATCCCAGCAAGACAGAATACAATTAGAACAGAAGCCCTCTAGCTCCATGAAAATTCCATCTACTGTATTGCTTGTGATTGCACTTCCCCAGAAAGAGCTGGTGTGCAGTTTGGGAATTCTCCTGGACTCACAGCCTTACTGGAACAATGTGTAGAAGCCATGGCTATGAGAACCTTTGGCCAGTTTTGGTGGGTCTGCCAAGTGCATTTGTCCCTTGGCCAGAAGGTGTTCAAGGCAATGGCTCATACCTTTGTCATCTCTAAGACTACTGTAATTCTTTCTGTGTGGAGCTGCCCTTGAAGACAGCCCAAAAGCTGCAGCTGGCAGAGAATGCAGCTGCGTGTTTGTTGTGCAATGGCAGTTCAGCAGAATAACATCTATTTTGTGAGAACTCCGCTGGTTGCCAGGAGGCTTCCGAGCCACTTCAAGGCGCTGGCTTTTACCTATGAAGTTCTATATAGCTTAGATTCTTGTTACTTTTGGGACCGTATTTTCCAGGTAGAATCTGCTGCCTTACACAATCTGCCTGGGAGACAATGTTGTGGATACAAACTTCTAGAGAAATTGTGGGGTGGACCCTGAAAAAAATTCATTCTCATTGGCAACTTCCTCATTTTAGAACAGCTTATCCCCTGAGGACTTGCACATATTCTTTGATCCTTTAAGAAACAGATTAAAACCATCCTCTTCTACAAGACATTCAAGGAGTGAAATGAAAACAGCAGACTTAAAAAAAAAATTTATTTAATATTTATTAATATTATATATTTAATATAATTGATCTAAAACTGCCTAGACTCATTCAAACAGGTAGCATAGAAATGATTGCAATAAATAAATTTAATTAATTAATTGAGGGGGATTGTTTGTACTGTGCTGCAGGGTAAATGCAAAAGTTCCTATGTCTCTTACCTCCAATTTTATTTTTTGTCCTTCACACAGTCTTTAATTTTTACTCTCCTTATTGAGAATCCATGTTTTCTTCTTGTTTCTTGAGTCTCCTTCAACTTTCTCTGTCATGATGCTCCTCTATTGAGGCAAAAAAGCATTAATTATGGTTGCTCATATTTATTCCATTTTTATCATAAACACTTTAATTTACATTTACAGCTTGATTTTCCAACCAATACTTCAGTATTGTTAATGTTTTTACACTTTTTAATTTTTTTTAAGAATAATTTTTTGTACCTCAGGTCTGGGGTAAAAAGTTATTTATCTGATCTTCACATGCATAAAATAGGTGAGCATGGGAAACACAACCCCTTTTATAAACTATTTGTATTCAGGAGGACAGAAGCAATTAGAATAGTTCACATTTCCTTTCATCCATATGTGGGAAGTAGTGCAAACTACTAAAAAGCTAAATTTTCCAGGGGCTCTATTAGTTTATTGGGAATTGTGTAACATGTATGCAACAAGGGAAAAATTAGTCAAAATGTTAGAATCTGTGCATTTGGAATATAGTTTTCCTTTTCCTTTTTTACTCTGAGAAGGCAAAGGAAAATAATAAAAATAATAGAGCTTCAAAGCTCTTAATAGTGTATCATCTCCATTTTTCAGCTCACACAACACAGTAGCTTAAATTTAAGATCAGAAATCTCTGCAGGCAAACTTCACGAAAGTTTGATTTCCCCACTGAACCTGGTCAGAGGAAAGTGCATTTGTTGATTTGACATGTTGCAGCACATCTGCAAATCTGTCATTTGCAACATAGTGGGAAAGTGGCATGCATAAGAGGACTTAAGTTGGTCTGCCGTGCAATTTTTTTTAAGCTCCTTCCAGAGAGCAGTTTTCCCACAACTCACTTGATGGGAATTTTCTGAAAATTTTGCTCCCTTCTAGGACTTGTCGTAAGTGCCAGGACTAATTGAAAATATTTTGCTTACTTGACCCGAAAGATGAGATAATACCCGTCTCCTCTTTGTAGCTACAATTAGAAGTCAACTGGTCTGAAAGTTGGATCTTCAGTGCTTGGGAGAAGATCAGACCCTTCACTATATTTGAGCTTACAGTGGGAGCAGAGGAGACAACCTAGCACACAGTCTATCTAACAACTTGCTGTTACTCCTTTACTCTGTAGCTGAGCATCTGTTTATGGCCTCTCAGAGAAATGCTGCAATGTGTCCCATGAACAAGGTAGGCTGGGCTAGCTGTGCCTCTGCCTGCCTGCTGAGTCAGGATTCTCTCCAAGTGACATGTTCTCTGGTGTATTGGGAGAAGGTAAACCAAGTCATGCCAGCATCGTGCAAACATTGCCAGCTGTGGGGAATGGCAACCTTCCGAGAAACGTTCAAGTGAGAGGGCTAGAGGAGTGCTCCTGGAGTTGCTGGTACCCAGTCTCATACCTCCAGGATCTCCCTCTTCTTATTACAGAGCCATGTGTATGTAGATCAAAGAACAGCTTTGGAAGTGTGGAGAAGGGCTTTCCCTCATCACTGAATAACTATTGTCAGCTGACATAAATAGAGTTAAGAAGAGCTTTCAGAATGCAGGACTTGTGTCCTTCAGCACAAAAACCGTGGAGCTGAGTGAGGAGGTGGCTGCTGTGACCTACCTTTTCCACAGCACTATGGAGACTCAGCACCACTTTTGGTCTTGACCTTTCCTGCTCTGTTCTCTCTTCAAGATATGTTCTCTTTTCAACTCCTGCAGATTACAATCTCGGAAAGTGTGGGTGTAGATTGGCCCTCCTGTGGATTTTTTGCCTTCAGAGATATTCTGCTGCCTTGTGGAAAGAAAGACAAACCCTTGCGGTCTGGCGTAGGATGACTCCAGGCCTGCTCTGGCTTCTGGTGGCAGGAGCAGCCGAACTGGCTCAGCGGCTTTGCTGTCGCTGCTGCTGGCCTGGCCTGCTCGTTCAGGCAGAGGAGGGATGGAGCCACAGCCGTGCAATGGTTGTGAGCGACTCATTGCCACTTTTATTTTCTGACTGGGCCTAGGCTAGGTGACAAGCAGGAGTCCAGCTCTTTTAGTTTCCCCAGGATGGCCAGTTGTAATGTGCTTTTAACTGCATGCAGCTTAAAACACCTAAACAACCTGGGAACGCTGCGTCAGTTGAATCTGCATCTGTCTTGCAGCTGTTAATGAGCAAAGAAACTCTGACTGAAAATATTTGAATAATACAGCAGCAATTTCTGTTCTGACTGGTATAGGAAAATAATGGAAGCCAGAAATTAGTCTCCTACTCAAAGAAAGATCTTAGAATAATAGGTCACAGACATTAAAAAAAATCTTAACATGACACGTGCTGTATTAATTATGAATCCACTGGATTATTTATTCTAGCAATGAATGATACTTTATTCCTCTGGCGCAGAGAGGAAAGGCCTTATTTTAGTAATACTGTTAATCAGGAAACAGCCCAGTTGAGTGGTTGGAGCAGCAAAGGAGAAAAGGGAGTCATGAAGCCCAGTCTATCTTGGTTGTTCAAACAGGATAGAGGGTGATGCCATGGATCAATAAATGAGTCCATGAAGAGGAAACAAGCAGTCAAAATCTTATGCATATTGCATTTCAGATGATCACAAAGCTTCTAAACAAAAATATCCGGGAGGTAGCTATAGATTTGGGATAGGGAAGCAGATACCAATTTAATCATGAAACAACTGGACTGGATTTTATAAGAAGATATAGTACTATTTTTCATAGATTAAATAAAGATTGGTGTATCTTATTACATGCACAGAGAAGCTATATTCATGCAAGAATGTTCATTACATTAAACATTTTGTGAATGTCCAATATATACAGGCATTTATCACTTATCTGGAATATATATTTAATTCTTTTCCTCCCTGCAAACTATGTGAAACTGTATGTATATAATAGGATAATATTCCATAGATCTGATGAAATATGCTATAATTCAAGCAAGCCATCTACTATACTACGTGTATATTTATTATGCATTTAAGGAACCACAAAAGTATTCTAGAGGGAGAAAAGCAGATTGCTGCATAGTCCCAACAAACACATAAAAAGCAGAGTACAAGTTTCATCTCTTTAAAAACATTAAAAGAATCATTATGTAATAACACATACCATTTTGATTTCAGATGGGAAAGCAGAAAATAGTTGGCATGATTTATGATTGTGCTGCCTCCTGCAGGTTATTTTGGAAAACAACAATCCTTATACATTTCAGACCATATTTGACATTTTACTCTGCTATAGCAGTTTTATGGATTCAGGAAGGAGAATCATTAAAAATCAAATTTAAAAAGAAAACTAGTTTAAGCCTATTAACTGAAAAGATGAACTGCCTATATTTCAAAATGTAAGGGATCAAAGACATGAAGATTTTTTCCTAGCTTATATACTTGATGGATTGTACATTGTTTTTATAATCAAACAAAATACAGTTTGATCATTTCCAACTGAGAATCTGGCCCATTGATCTTCAGTCAAGTTCCACATAAAATGTGTTTGGTGGACTAGATAAATGGCAGGTGTAATATATAGTATGTTTTCTTATGCACATCCATACATAAATTGAGGATTAAATATATATCTATATACTACTACACAATACCCCAAAATATAGACATATCCACACTGACATATCCACATCTAGTATCTGTAGAAATCCTACAACTTTTAGCCAATTGTGGACTAGCAATTCCTCCATCACAGTCAATCATGGAGGAATCTATTTTGTGAAGATGGCAGCCTGTCCTACAATACAAATTACAATACTTTCATATTTACCATTGCATAAAGTATGCATGATTCTTTACCTGCATGGAACTGAATCAGATATATGCATGAAACAGAACAAATGTTTCAAGCTTCGAAAAAATAGCCCACTTTGGAACATTGCTTTAAACCATTTCAAATCTCCTGTGTTCCAATAGAACAAAACTACAAAAGTCTTGAGTGTTCCATCATAGAAAGCAATGAAAACACAAAAACAGATCCTTATTTCCTTATTTTTCATATTATGGTCATAAAGTTAGGTGAGATAGCAATCCATGATGAATGCCATCTGCCACCCAGCCTAAAAATTTGTGAAGTGAGTAATTTTTTAAAAAAAATATCCTATAGCAAACAATGAAAACAACATCTGAAAGCATCTTCTGTTGTTTGGCCTGCCTGTATTAACAGCCATAGAAGTGAGCCCAACAAAGAACAGACAACACCAATGGATTCACTTCCACGCAATCCATGAACAATGTACTATAACAGCAAAACTACTTTCTCAGCCTACAAGGACCAACAAAGGAGAAAATTTATTGCTTTAGCAATGTGAAAGTTCAACAGCACAGCAGTATCTGTAATGTATATGCATTACAAAGTGCACAATTTCTACGTGATAAACTGCCTCCAAAGCTCAACAAAGCAATATAACTTTAGCATTTGCAACCTGAAAGCTCAATAGTGTAATAATTTCGGTAATGCAAACCATTGCATAGCATACACTATAACTCCTAAATGTGTAACTTTCCTATAGCAAAGCATTTAAAAATAGGAGTAAATTAACCTAACAAACAGCCAACAACCTTTTTCATATGTCTATAGTATCGTGTTTCTTAGTATTTAAAATCTGCTTCGGTTGTCCTTCACTTCCATCCCTCTCTTCTCCATTAGTTCCAGCGAATATCAATGGAGCTGGAACCCTGCCTGTTGTTCTATTGCCTAGTGAATCTCCATGGCTGGGAGGAATTGAAAAGAAATGAAAGCAATCACAGGATGTAAGAACGCTCAGAACAGTATGGAATGAAATGTTCTGTCCTAAGAACTGGACAAAAACAAAAGTATTTTGTTCTAAATTTGGCATAAGACTCCAGAACTTTGGAAGTTTTGCTCTGAACTCTTTGTACACCCCTAAACTAAATCCCCTTATTCTAGAGAAAGGAAACTTTCTATGGTTGATGATGGTCATGATGCTTGTCCTGCCTCTGCGGCATTTGCCTACAGCCACAGTCCAACATCAGGTAGGGTCAGAGAACAAATTAAATCTGCATATGACTCTCAGATCATGGCTTCCCAGACCTGCTTATACCATTTACACAACAACACTACACAACAAGGATCACATAATACCAAGAGTATGGAGAGAGTCCCCAGAGAGTACTCTGCAAACTCCACAGAGAAAGAAATTATGACGAGGAACCTACATAGCTTGGCAGGAGGAGGAGTGAGCCCCTGCAAGAATCAGGCTTGTGGCTGATGCGTGATTCCAGCACATTCTCTCAGGTATGCCTCATGAGCAGAATACCTGGATCCATTACCTGGTGTACTGAATCAGTTCCCTCCACTCCCCGACAGGTCATCTGGCCAATCCCATCAGTGCTTTTGGTTGAGCTAAGCAATCCTACATGCCCAGAGAAGGGTTTAATTGTAGCAGCTAGTACCTTGTTCGTATGTATAAGTTATGAGGCCTCTTGGTGGTTGTGAGGTTCTGGAAGAGTCCTTTAACCTTGCCCTGTTTGTTGCCCTTGTTACTGATCCTTTCTTTTCTCTTATGGTATGATTACATAGAATAATGTCTTTGGCCCTAGCTCCTTGTGAACATCACTTTTGTTTGAACTGCAAGTAAAGTACATGTTTGCTTTTATGAAGTTGGTGTAATTCATTAAGAGGGGCAATTGGCTCAAGTAGGGAGGGAAAAAGAAGAGGAGAGAAATGAAGATAAAAAGCAGAACTGAGACTGAAACTGTCCAATCATTTCTATTCTTTACCATGACTTTTTCTGCCCAGAATAACTCATAACACCAACACTTTCACCTCACATATAAGCCCCATTGATTAATATCCAAGAACAAAGCAACAATTACTAAAGACTGTATAGCAGGCAGCACAACTGGGCTCTTTTTGCACACACTTGTCACTTTTCATTGTGCAGGCTGTAACACAGTGGGCAAGGAAAGGGCCACTGGTCATGAGAGGAGACATTTCCTGCCTCCCCCCCCCCCCCCCCCCCCAAATGAGCATGTTTACATGAACTGTGAGCAGAAGGTGCTGTGGCTTCTCAGTTTGCTGCTCCCTCTGCTGCCTGGCTGAATTCCACTGACTTTTGCGGGGGCCAGTCAGCTGGCAGTTTGTCTGTGTCTGTATGTTTATAAGCACAGTGAAAAGAGAAATCAAAACAGCAGATGCATACTGGTTCAGTTGGGCTCACAGCATTTCTGGGTGGGCTGTAGGACTTAATCTTCTCAGGTCCTTTTCTCTTCTCAGAAAGAATCCCATCTGCTTTGCAGCTGCTCCTAGATCTCGCCTTATTTTTCCAGAAATTGTCTAGCTAACCATAAACTAACAATCTGGATTTCGAAGTCATACTGAGCCATGGTTAGACAAGAACAACCCATGGTTTCAGACAGAGATATGTTGAAATATTTTAACTACCATGTGGGCCCTGATTTGGGTCTGTAAGCATCTATCCCAAGCAAACTAAGCCACACTTCAGCCCAATGTTATATCCCAAGTTTAGCCAAAGCAAACAAAAACTGAAGTGTGGAAAAGGAGTGCCTACCGTTGCCAACTGAAAAGAAATGTGGAGAAATGAAATCCTGTACTGATCACCCTATGGGTTAGGCAAGCTAAATGTTTTTAATTAAAAGAAAAGATTTTATCTGTTAAAAGATAAAACTAAGGAGAACAAGCAAGACCATCAGAACCTAAGACGGACTGTGCTCCTTCTGACAGTTGAACACTGTAATCCCTTGGTGGCCATCAGATGCCCAAGCAAAGCCCACAGTCTGGACATGAGTACAGGAGTAGCCTCTTGCTCTGTTACCAGTAGCTACTTAAAAAACAAGCTCATGGTAACATCAGAAATTATTAATCTATGTCAATAGCCTTATTCTCAATGAATTTGTGTGGTCACCTTGAAAAACTGTCCATAATTAACTATAACAGCACTTTTCTTTTCTCCATTCTGAAATTCCCATCATTCATGTTCTCTAGTAACTTTTTGCAGAATATGCATAACCCCTTGTCCATTTCTTTCCTCATCTAAAAAACCCTAAACATATAAACTTTCCTTCCTAAATCAACAATAGCAGGTGAACTATTTTCAAGACACTTACAGCATCAGAACACATACAAAGGGCTTAGCACTGCAGAGGGTCAGATGGTGGTACATACAATTCCATTAACCTACTACAGATGTTTATCACATTAATTGCCCTTTAACAGTTCATACTAAAATGTGTTTAGAATTTAAACAGGATGTGTATAATTTAATTGCTAGACTGTACCACTGAGTAGCAATCTAAGTCATTTGAGTTCTGAGGAAGGGAATAATGGAATATGATCAATGGATGAGGATTAAGAGAAGATATATTTATCTGTTCATTTATTTGACAGTGTACAAAGAACCCCCACTTCTGTTTCTCCCCACAACAATCCCATGAGGTAGGTTTTAGAGAGTGGCTGGCCCAAAGTCACCCTGTGAATTTCCATTGATGGAGGCAGAACCGAGCCTGAGTCCAGGACCTAACTTCACTGTCTAATACATACTGTAGCTAGTGGAAGTTAGTCATCTCTCAGAAGCCTACTTCTGCCTTTGCTTCCTCAACAGACAGAATCTTCTTCCTCCTTTCTGGGTCCAGTGCTACTACCACAAGGCCCAAGCTACAGAAAATGCTCTCTAGTCCAGATCCAGGTTTGGGCAGGACCACTAACTGTCTTGATCATGGATTATTCCCATTCCACATATCAGACACACAGACCAAATAACCCTCCCAGTAGACAAGTAGTGGTAAATATAAAAAAGACAAGTTTTAGCATTATCCAAAGCTGAAGCTTTATTGTCAAAAGTTGTGGAGAACATGTGAAAGCTGCACACTTCCCTGAGTACAAAAGCCAGTCTTCCAACATTCCAAGACTCTTCTCAGGTGGGCAGTGCCCATGTTTTCATGGTGCTCCTGATAGTCCTTCCAGATGGGTAGTAAATGAAGTATGACGGCTGCTACACCTGGGTCTATTGTTATAGCATGCCCAATGCCCCAGGCAGCCAAACTCTCTGCTTAACCTTTGCAGGTCCTTACGGAACCTCACACCCAGGAAAGTATGAAGCACAGGATTTAGGCAGCAGCGAGCAAAGACCAAGCCACTGGTAACAAGGAGGGCAAGATCACGCTGAAGGCTTACTGTGCAGCTTGATGCCTGCTGGCCTATCAAATCCGCTGCATCTAATAAGGCGAGTAGTGCGTAGGGGAGCTGCAAAACCAAAAACAGCAAAACCAGGGCCAAAATGAGCCACAAGGCCTTGTGTGACTGGGTGTAAGGAGAGGACCGAAGAGTACGTATGATGGCTGCATAGCAGATTACCATGATGGTGAATGGTAGCACAAAGCCAAAGCCCACTTGCACTAAGCAAACAGTAGTTCTGACAACAGTCACCCTGCAGAGCTGATAGCCTTCGTAGTCCTCCACATGAGCATACATGACACTGGGCACTGCTAGAGCAGCTGAGAATAGCCACATCAGCCCTGAACTCAGCCTGCCCCAGAAACTGGCAGTGGGGCGCAGGCGGCGGGCAAGGGGTACCCACACTATGGCTATGTAGCGGTCCAGGGTGAGACCCATGAGGAAAAGAAAACCACTGTAAAAGGTCAGGGCGTGAAAGCCTTGCAGGGCCTGGCATGCGGTCATGCCCAGGTACCAAGTGCCCATCATCCCAGCCACACCTACTGGTAGAGTCAAGAGCAGCAGCAAGTCCGAGATAGCTAGGTGTAAGAGGAGGATGTCACCAAGGTACTGGACTCGATGGTAACGGGCACGAACCAGCAGCAGAATCCCATTGCCAAGGAAACCAAGAACACAGAACAGGACAACCATGACCGGGAGATAGATACGTGCCACTTTGCGGATAGCCTTCTTTTCACATAACTCTGGCAGTTCTGATGGGAACATCTCCGAGTCCCATTGATACCATTCTGTGCTGACTGGAGGCTCATTGGTCCAAGCAGCCTCTTCCTGCAAATGAGGATTAGAGTGAGGGAATAAATATCCCTGTGCTGTTCTTCAGTAGATTTCAAACAAAATATGGATAGTGATGTATGACTTTTTTATGATGTGTGGCCCAGGCATCGGTATATCTGTCAGTTTATTGCCACTATTACACACTCCCCCCCCCTCCCCGTATAGGACTTCCCTAGAACACATGCTTAATTTCCAGCCTTAAACAGTAGGTTCTCTTACCTCTAGAAAATGAACAAGACTTAATTTGAGCTAAAAACTATCAGGCTGCAGAATGTAAAGGGTAATTTTCAGACCAGGGTTTAATTCTGGTTTATGCAGAATGCCTGGCTCTTGTCACTTAGTAACTGTTGCTTGTTTTTATCTCTTGTCTTGTAATGAATTCCTGTGCCTCAGAGCCTACAAACTATTTTAAAAAGGCTGAGTTGTTATCATAAAAAATATTGCTTTAATATTGGTTTTGGATTTCTTTCCTCATGTCCCACACAGATATGTTTGCATTCTTTTATGACTGGGATTTAATTACAATGGTTGAATGAAAAGTAATGCCTCCAATGTTTTTAAGTTGCCAATAGCTGGCAATACTGATATACTAAAAGCTCTGACCTGTTCTTTAGCATCTGTACTTTCTGTTGGTGGGAAATTGCTGTGAAAAAAGGTTGTGCTGTTATTGTTCATTGTTGATGAGAAATGGAAGCCTGCAGTGGGTATTCATCAGTGCTCTTTAAGCAACATGATTGAATTTTGTATTGCTAAATGAGGTTTGATTGCTCAATGCAGGTTGTTTATGGTGATGACTATGTTCATGTACTGTGTATTGCTGAGCCAAAAAATGTAAAGATAATGAATTTGGAACAGCTGATTTGTGGGATCAAGAGTGAAGTGGGTGACCTGTGACAGCAACCAACAAGTTTACATGAAAAGGGCTAATGATCTGATTAAGGACAATCAGAAGATCATTCAAATTCAAGAGTCAGGCTTTGGCAGGAAAACTCAAGGCTGCAGTTTCTGGAATGCAGATGGTGTTACACATGGATTTCTTGAACCTGGCACCATTATCAACTCAGAGCGCTACACTGCAACATTCAAAACTTTGAAACAATTAATATGAAGAGTGCAGAAGCACAAGAAGAAAATTTTGCTGCAACATGACAATGCTAGGCCTCACATGTCATGAGCCATTCATGAGGCAATTGTGAAGCTGGAGTTGGATCTCACTGTCTTACCCATATGCCCTAAAGACCAGATTTGGTACCATGTCATTTCCACCTTTTCTCAAAATTGAAGGAATACCTTCATGGGCTTCTGTCTGACTCAAATTAAGAGGTGAAAAGGACTGTCTGGACCTGATTGAAGAGATAGTGTGGACTTCTTCTGTGATGGCTTTAAGAAGCTTGTCCATCATTGACAGAAGTGCACAGCAAATGGTGATTTATGTGGAAAAGTAAATACAGGTAGCAAAAGCACTCATTTTGAGGATTATTTTCCTGTTTCATTTATTAAAATATCTCTATTTAAACTCAACATTGTTTTTCATTCAACTTTTGTAGTTCTAAGAGCATGTGAATTTGGTGCAAACAGAGAACTAACATGAAATACAGCTTATAGTCCTTCCATACAAAGATCTTTTCCTTATTACCCTAATCTTCCGTTTCATCAGAATACGGTAAAAGAAAGTATATTTTTAAACTGCAGCTTTTGAATACTTGGTCCAAAATCCTTGCTATCTGCTACCAATCACACAGAGATCTATTCATAGATCCAGTTGTATCTTAATGCCCATTCCTTATAAGTTTAAATAATGACAGATACAAAAGTCAAATACAAATTGAGTGGCAGCTATTTTTAAAATCACTGAAATCAGAAGAGATTGGTGAGCTCACATTTAATTCTGTTTGCTGCCAACAACTCAAAGCAAAAACAGTCTGATGTGTCTGTGAGGCCTTATATATAACTTATATATATATAAGTTTCCTTAAACTTATAAGGAAAGTATATAAAATACTAATCTAACCTTCTCTTGCATTGTACTGAAGGGAAGCCCCTTGGGATTCCAAAGGTTGGCTTCAGAGTTTCCCCAGCAATTCTTAATAACAAGTTTATTCCTACTTACTTGAAGCTGCTCATTCATCATCAAATTGTTGTTCATCATTAGCTTGCCGTCTACAAATATTCTTTAAGACTTGTTATAAGTTGGCTATTCTGTTGAGTGGTGTGGCTGATACTGAGAGGACAGTTCTCCTGTTTGATAGTGAAAGAGCCATGCTGCGTTATTCTTAGCTGAATTATTTGTAAATATGTTTATGAACCATAGATGATAGAGGTAGTTTTGTCAAAGTATGATGAATAGCACAATGTTTAAAAGTTGACTGAGTGCAATCTTATACATAAGGTAATTCTGAAACAATGAGGTGGATTTTTTTTCAGGTCAGTTAATGTTGATATGATTTTTGAACTTGAAGGCATTTCATAAAAATGCTAGAAGTAAAGCAGAGTTAGAGAACCCGTGCTTTCCCAGATAATATTATTTTATAGTATAATATAGCATTATAGTATAACTGTGGAGTCCTTGGGGTTCTCTGAGCTTGGTTCAGCTTCTAGCACTGAAGATGTTACCTAGCTGGGTAATGAAACGTTTGCAAGAAAACAGCCAAGCTCAGAGAACCCCAAGGACTCCACAGTTCAACCCTGAGCTACACATATTCTCTTCTATTGGTATTGTAGTATAACTCCCACCAACCTGACCCCTGCCTATGCTAGTTGTTTTTGATGGGAGCTGGCATCAAACAAGAAGTACAGGGCCACCATTTCAACCTCAGGCTATAAATACCAGATTTACAGAGGTTACTGCTCTGAAACAGGTACTTGGGACAGCAATCATCACAATTCTTTCTACAGTTCTTTCATGTTTTCCCAAAACAGCACTGCTCATGCCCAGGAGATATTAGCATAGTCAAGGTTTGCCCTTTCATTTGTGACAATTGGGGGAACTGAACACAGTATTAGGGGGGATTAAAAGTAGATGTAAAGAAAAGATAATGGAGGAGCTGGACAAGGTTAAGAAAGGAAGGGAAACATGCAGTTTAATAGAGTGTAATAAAAATACCACATTGTCTATCTAAAACCAGGAACAGAAGCAAGAGCAACCCATCACTGGAGAAATCAAATATTTTTTTAATGTAGCTGGAATTCAGGTAAGTGCAACAATCCTTACATAACCTTTCTCCACCCTGAATATCTTCCTGTCTTTGAGGCAGCACAATACAAAGCCAGCATGGAACTTGAGTTAAAGTGACCTCCATGAGGCATCACATTACTGGTTTAATCCTCAGATGTGGGTAGCCAGATTTTGTTGTTCAGTGGGGTTCAAACTCTCTGCCAGGAACTGAAGTCATGGAGCTTTGCACTTTAGATGACTATGTACAGGGCATTGAAGAGCTATCCAGGTCCTGCATTCTGAAGATTCCCAGCAAGGATGAAACTGGTAACATGGGGCCTCTTGGTGGTCGGTATGACTGAAAACACAGAATATACACTGTGTAAAGAAAAGGGAAATCCCCCCCCCTCCAATTCCATGTTATGTAAAACTCTGTACATGGGAACACAACATAATATAGCAGTGCCTCTCTGCCCTGAGAGTTTAAAGGGAGGTGGACTGTATATACCATCCTGATAGAGAATAGGATTTGCCATCTCCACTGACAATCCCTACCCCAATTCTACTGCACCTGTTCTAAGTTACTGCCCAATGCTGTTGTCCTCTAGTGCAAAGGTGAATTTGTGGCCATTTACTGAGCTATAGCTCCCAGAAGTCACAGTCAGCATAGCCAATGGTTAAGAATGCTGGGAGTTGTAGTTCAACAACATCTGGAGAGCCACAGGTTCCTCACCTCTAGTGTACAGCTGGAGAAACCTTTGGATACATAAAGAGGATACATAATCTTTGCATTTAAACTTTCTTAGATCCCAAGAGACCTGGACAGTGTAATAACCCTCCTGCCTGAGGCTGGCTGGAGTGCTGCTTTTAGGAATGGGAGTGTACTGCAAGGTTTTATTGCTCATTCTGTTTGTTCTTACTGATAGTGAACTCAGGGGATCAAGTATATAGCCCAGCATAAATGACAACTAAAAAGGTATTCTGTAAGCTCCAAGCGGCAGTATAACTCTTCTGCATTAAGCTATTGGGATCTGCAATATTTGTATATGTTGGGGATATTCATAGCATCCTTTGGTGGCAGATGTCTACTTGCTGTCTTTCTTAATTTGACCTAAATACAGAAAGCAGCTTATCTCAAGGCTAAATCTTGACTCTAGAATACAGCGATGAGCAGCAGGAAAGAGGTAACAACAATGAAGAAACACCACATGTCTTCCAGCCCACAGGGTAAGGGGGAACAAATGTGAAGCCTGTCTCAAAGATTTCATTTCCAATCTCTTCTAGTTTGTATGAATCAGGCATTAATGGTTTTTCAGTAAAATTAGAGATGTTAAAATCTCTCCATCAACAGATTAAAAAGGGGGTGGGGGAAGAGAACACAACTTTGTTCTTCATCTCAGCTGAAAAATCAATTTGGCTTAGTCTTAATACATTTTTGGATTTCAGCATGTATAATCCTTGGACACCTTCCCCTTTTTCTGGCTCCCTAAACACTCGTTCCTGTTTGGCTTTATAAATGAAATCTTTTCTCCCTCATTTTTTGGAGAAGAAAAGGAGATGGGTGATGTTCCTGCATCTGTTTTCTACATTATAGAACAGAAAACCCCTAACTTGCTCCTGTGTTTAAAATTCCCTTGTTGTGAAGATGAGGAACAACACCCAACTGTCATGAAAACTAGATGATTTCGGTACAAGATAAAGCCTCTCCTGCTTTACTGGGACCCCCTCCCAGGGCCGGATCCAGGGAAGTGGTGTGACAGAGGGTGCAGACTCTGTCACCCACTGACATGGATCAGGTACTGCAGAGGATCCAGGGGTGGGCAGGGGCCTCCTGGTAAAACAGGAGAGGATACCCTCTTTGGCTTTACTAGGAGTCCCCACCACCAATCAGGTTTTGACAGATGTCTAAACCCATTGCTTTTGTCATTATCTGAATTTGCATTGTCTCCCAGTCCATGTAACCAAGAGCAGTTGGTGGATGCTCTTTCCACTGTCAGGGAAATCCACCAATCACTGCACCTTTTCTTGCCCCATACATTAGTAAACTATTAAGACAATAGCACTCACTGGCTTCATTGTTGATGAGAACTACAGCCTGGCTATTGAAGACTGAGAAATCATATATGCTGACTTACTTTGTACCAACCTTTTGGGCTGGAGGACAGCAGCACATTAAAAGGATTATCTGTATGTGCTTCCGGGGGTGGGGGGTGAGGGCGTAGGTAGTGCTGTGTACATGCATGGTTGTATTCATCATGAGCGTCATGGTAGAATGGGAGGAAGGGATACTTTGGGTGACCGGGAAGGTGTGGGGAAAGCCTTGCAGGGTTCTTCTCTTTCTCCCACCTGCCTTCAATTGCTGCACCTTGAGTTGGCTGATGCCTAAATGATCTCATCACTGGGGGTTCCTCTCGGAAAGGTTTGCCTGGACCCCAGGGAGTTTTACTTGAGAGGGGGGACTTTTCCTTTCCAGCCCATATGGAAACAGTAGTCTATTGCTAATCAGTTTTGCTCAACTTCACCTCACATTGATTCACCTGAACTACTGTATGTCAGGGAGGCATTGAAAGGAAAGATGGGGAACAGATCTGAAAACAGGAAACAAGCTGGCATTAATCTCAGGTACATTTTATACTGGAATCAGAAGGGTCGAGAGATGGAAAGCCTGGTCTTCTGGAAATGTTCTTTGCCTGGGTTTACACAGTGCACTAAGCCACAAGGTGATGTGAATCTGACAGTGTTTTATGTGAAGCCAGCCAACTATGGTCTGTAAATCAAGATGATAGTTTAGCATAGTATATAAACTCACCTACTGTAGATTATTCAATAAGCAATGGTTATGGCTTAATGCGCTGTGTGAACTCACATTATTTCCTGGTATGGTTCCTATAACTTCAGCTACTTCAAAGCAGTTTAACATTGAATAAGTGAAGTACTACCCTTAGGTAATAGGAGTCCCAATACCAATCTTTTGAGCAAAGTTATTATTTTACTAACAACTCTTGGTTTCACCTTCTATCAACACCTGGAACTTTTTATTCTCACTTTCATCCTCAAGCTCCATTGGTCTCTAGCCCACGCACATCAATGCACAGGGATCCTCAAAGTCACTTGGCAAGTGAACAAATAAAGTGAAGATACCATCCTTCAAGAAAGCTTATTTGCTGGCATTGATAATTCACTTAAAGGAAGTATGGGGGTTGTAATAGCTGACACATATCAATATGAACTTTGAATCAGCTACACCTGGGAGCAAGAAATAGGAGTAACTGATATGTTTCAGTTGCAGAAGAATAATCACTGAACTATTTTTTCTCTCTCTGCTTGAGGATATAGTTAGATAACTAGTCTATGTCTACCACTTCTGGGCTGCAAAAATCAGATGAATGCTAGAAGAATGAGGAAGAGTGTAGTGATGTAACTTTAGAGAGAGGGGTTAAAATATAATTGTACTTATACCTACTGTGAAGAATATTGGAAGCCACTTCTTTATATCTTTTTTCTTTCTTTTCTATTTTTCTTTAGCTTTTTGCCTTTTCTTACACTTTTTGCTTTCTTTTTGCTTTCTTTCTTTTTCCTTTTTCTTCCTTACTTTATATTAGTTTGTATTCATTTCTATCTTTTTAAAAAGTTTTAATAAAGTTATATATATATATAAAAAGAAGACAGCTCACATATTGCTCTTGGAACGTTATACTGTATCCCAGACATGTCTATTCAGAATTGGCCAAATAGGCCTTCTTGTGCTCCCATCTTTGTGCTTTGCTGCTGGGGTACTTGTTATAGGAAGAAACTGCAGTGGGGCCATCCCTTTTTCTATTCACATCATCTCTGCTTCATTTGCCATCTTTTCCTGCATCAGCTCCAGCGTGAAGTCTTCCCTTGCAGCAATGTGTTTTTTCTCTGCTGGTCAAGCAGCACATTTGTGTTTCAAGTTGAGCTTCTGCAGCTCAGTCTCTGCCCTCCAGTACCTCTCACTTGCCAGCCTCCAAGCTCTCAGGTAACTGCAGCTGGATTTTGTCAACATTTTCCCCTTGGGTCAAACATTCTGATCTCCACATCCTCTCCTCTTTAGGGCTGGCATTCGGTGTACTTTTATCTCCCCTTAGGAACATATACGTGATTACCTCTCTAGCTCTGTTTGTCAGTCATCAGAGTTTGTGAAATAAAAACTGGCCATATATCTGGTTGTGATTCTTTGCTTTTCTCTTAAGTTTGAGAATAAGAGGGGAAAAAAACCTCCCAAAGTTTCTAACTTCAGATAAATTAATATCTGGTTTGAATACTTTTTCCCATTGTTTTCACACTCATTCATTCAGTTAGTGTTTTCGCACTCATTCATTCAGTCTAATCCACCCCACCACTGCTGTCATGCAATGGGGCATAATGCAAGCATGGACATGATATAGTGCCTTGGACTCGATTCCCACTAGAGATCTCCAAAGCTGCTTCCCATGACATTGTTGCACTCTGCCCACAACTCCTGGGAAAAACAGCCTAGTATATGCTCTCACTAGCAACTTTACTCCAGAGAAGTCCTCTCCGAAACTGGTTTACCAGGAAGGAAGGAAGGAAGTGGCAATCCCCCTTCCCTCGGAAGCCTGATCTGGCAGGAAGGCATATGCTGAAGGCTAGATCCTGTCCCCAGAATCAGTACCATTGGTTTGTGAGAAATGTCAAGCTGTTATTGTATGTAGCAAAGTCAAAAGCCTAGAAGAAAGTTGAAAAGGAAGACGGGCTGAAGTACAGTTTTCTGAAGAAGCTGATCTCTGTCAGCTGTTTCCTCCAGCCCAGGATCTCATATAAGCAGCACACACTCCAGAACAAATTTACATGACCAAGATCTCAATCCATAAAATAAAACCTAATCTATACTGTAACTATAATATAACCATAAGGCTATTAAAAAACAATAAAACTTTAAAATAATCTATACTGCAACTAGCTTCACTGATCCTAGTATGCTGTTGAAATAATGAGCCTTGATGCTGCTGGCTCGTGCTTTGATCTTACTTGGCTAAGCTTCCAGCCAGCCTTGGAGAAAGGATATCAAATGCCTGAAAGATGAAGGTGATGGAGAGGGCCCTGCCTTCTTGCTTGACAGGGGAGCCTTGCTCCCCTGATTCTCCCTGGCTTCTCTTTCCTTGCCCATCACTTCGATGGGCAAGTCATCCCTTTTCTTTAGCATTTTCTGTGTCTGAACCTTTTAAAATGGACTTTCCCCACATTTACTATATGCTCTCTTTATCATAAAGTCCAGGTTTGATTTATTGCATCATTTAGCCATCCTGCTTGCTTACAACTTAACTTCTATGCACTGGTACTTTCCCTTGGGCCTTTGGGATCCAATTTTCTTCCTCTGCAGGTTGGAGGAACAGTGTGAACTCTAGGGTCAGTAACTGAGAAATAATGCTTAATAATATAGATGTTTCAATTTGGTAACTAACTTTTGGATACCTAACTGTATGTTGCAGGATACAATATTGTATACATTTGAAACTTGATGTGCTGTTCTCTGCTTAAAATTAATTTACAAAGCCAGACAATAGCAAAAGCCAATTATAATTGCATCTTCTATCTACTACCCTTCCCAATAGTTTTTCTCAGCTAATTGGTATAATTTTATCTCACTCATATAGAGCAAGAGGTTGATCATTAAACATTAAGTGTTCAAGCCCCAATTCTTCAATCTGCAGGCAGAAAATATTGGTGAAAAGATCAAGGGAAAATATCAGCATGTCAGAGTCTAATAACGGGTTCACATGTTGCACTATGCCATTATAGACTTTGGGTTTAGCTTGTAATGATATACACATCCACCGCGATTCACATTTTATGGTTTTACATGTTGTGTGATCCAAACTGAAGTTTATTCAATAAACCACATTTAAACAAAACATGGCTTAGAACAGTGTGTGAAACCAATCAAAAGCTGCAATTCCACTGTAGCTGTAGTAAGAGACTTTAAAATTGATAAAAATTAGAATGAGTTGGCCAGGGCTACTAGATTTTGATCATTATTGGAAACATATGAGAAAGCATCTCCAGACATATGAAGAATATATTTCCTCATTAACACTGGCATCTTAAAAAGTAAGCATTCATGTGGCACACTCACATTACACTTTGGACCTTATTTTCATTATAAAGGATAAGACCTAGAATTCAATGGATAAGAAAAACACCAAAGGAATAGATTGAGGAATCGATTTCAACTGAATAACAAAGGCCTTGATTTACATATAAGGTGCTGTGATCACCCCATCTTCCTTTTTAGATATTTAAATATTTAATACTGTCCTCAGTCTTTAATATGAATAGCTACAGCTGAAAGAATCAATGGACCCCAACATAAGGTTTTCAAAATGTCCAGCTGGGATTCACAAGCTTTGTTAGCCTTTGAATTACCCTTCCAAGATAGGTTCCCTTTCCAGAGAGAAAAGAAGGCTTTAAAAACTAGGTCAGCAAAGCTCAGGCTATCCTACCCAACTAGGGCAAATCATTTCTTGCTAGATGCCTTGAGAACTGTCAGCATTGTTAGCCAGCATGGCTTGGACAGTTATCTCAACACTTCTGGAGGACACCTCGCTAAACAGACCCAGAAATGTAGCTGATGAAGCCAGGGTATGATTAGATTTGGCTTAAACTACTCACGTCAGGTGGCATTACAAGGGTTGTTCCATAGTTATGTTACCATTTTCAATGAAGTAATAATGAATTAAGTTGATCAGTGTCCATGAGAGCCAGTGGTGGTGTGGTTGAGGTGTTGGATTGGCACCAGGTTCTAATCCACCCACAGAAGTTCACCAGGTGATTTTGGGCCACTATCATTCTCTCTCAGCCCAACCCACCTCATAGGGTTGATGATGTGGGACAAATGGGAGGCGGAAGCACAACATATACCACCTTGAACAACTCCCCGAAAGGCAGGAAACTTAATGAAGAGTTCTTTCTTAAGTAGGTTTTCTCAGTTTTCCACATAACACTCTGATGTCTTCCAGATACTGTACTGACTGGAATGATGGGAGTCAAAGTACGACTTATTTGGAGGGCGTTAAGCTGACCACCCTACACAATAGCTGGGAAAGTTTAATTTTGTGGAGAAAAACAGTACATTAAATAAATATTAGGACTAAGCCCGTAGAAACCGGTTGGAAGCTAGAGCTAACGAAGAGCGCCTCTAAGCCAGTGCAGAGGGCTCTTCTACTGTCATCTAGCACCAGCTTCTTCCCCGGGTACCCCTTGGTGGGTGTACGCAGGCGCACCACCGCAGCGGAGGCGCGCGTCT
The DNA here is from genome assembly GCA_030867105.1 of Liasis olivaceus. Taxonomy (NCBI): domain Eukaryota; kingdom Metazoa; phylum Chordata; class Lepidosauria; order Squamata; family Pythonidae; genus Liasis; species Liasis olivaceus. The sequence goes on from CM061351.1 coordinate 69,302,156, forward strand.
GATTGCTCCGGGCAGCAGGCGGCGGCTGGGAGAGCACACGTGGGCCGGCGGCCAGGCGGCCGGGCGTCGGAGAGCGCAGCGAGTCGGGCGGCGTTGCGGTTCCACCATGGGTGGCCGCCGGCAGTTTTTACTGCTACTCTTCGCGACTCTTCTGCATCTCCACAACTGCAGCTGGTTCAAGCGTGAGTGTCCCGGGACTGGGCACGTCTGTTTTTAGCTGCATTGCGGCGGTAGCACGGATCGGGCTGGGCGGGAAGGAAGAAATGTCGCGGTGGGGAAGGGTGAGCCTGGGGCATCGCCCCCCCCCCCCGCCCCGCGCAGGGGTGACTGCGGCGCATTTGGAGCACGGCTGGGATGTGCCTTTGCACCAGCTTGGGGGGGGGGGGATGCTCCTTAGAGAGCTCGCTCCTCTGGGTTGCTTAAGGGACCCGAAATACGGTTGAGGCTCTGCTTGAAGAGCCAGGGCAGAAGAACGTCTGGATTTCCTCCCTCTTCTGCCAAAGAGTTACGCAAGGGGGCCCAGGACTTGGGGCGGGGAAGTAGGGGGAGGATTCCTAATTGCTGACCGGGTGGGGCTCAGGGCTGAGGTTGATATATTCTGGTCAGCCGTTATGAAATGCCTGAAGGCTAATCCAGAATGCTGTCTCCTCATCTTGGCCTCTCCTCTGCTAATAGAAGCAAAAGGAAGGTGTGCCCCAATATCTCAGGGACGTTTGCAGGGGCCCGGGGTTAATATTAGTTTGCCCTCGCCCTTCTTTTTTGCCTTGTCTCCAGGCCTTTCCCAGTGTGATGGCTGTCAGATGTGTGGGTCTGTAGTTCCCATAATCTGTGATAGTTATGGAGGTTGATGCTTGTAATGTTAGCTATAGTCCCAAAATATCTTGGTTTGGAAAGGAGGGCTGTGGACCTTTTGTTGGTGTTGGTTACAAAGAGTCTCTTAAAACATTTCCTGGTAGGCCTCTTCTGGAGCACTGGCTGGCAGTTCCCCTTTTCCATCCCCTTCCCATTCCCCCAAGCTCTGCAAAATGGTAAGCATTCCTGGTCCATTTCTTCTGCATCCCTTTACCAAGTATCCTGTGTAGATACTTCTGTTGACTTTGCATCACTTCACTTTCAAGGGATTGGTTAGCAGAAGGAGAGCCCTGTCCTCTTTTTGCAGAAGAAGACTCGATTCTACTCAGTTCAACTGAGGCTTGGGTTATATCAAGAGTGGGGGAGAAGAATTGGATGGCCACCTACTTCTGTCCTTCATTTACTGCACATTTCGCTCAAGCCCCCCAAGTGTGTCATTCTCCCATTATTCTGCTTTCCTCTATATGATGACAATTTGCTGCCTCCTTATTCTGGTGTCTCATAGATGGACAGGAGGGAGGGATGAGAAGGGACTTCCCCATTTTGCTCTCCAGCTGATACAGGCAGGCGCTGAGCCTGCAAGGGCGTGTCAGCCACTCTCTGCAGTGGGAGAGGGAGTGGAAAAACAACCTGGAGGAGAGGAGGGAGGGAGCGATGGACAGCACAGCTACTGAATAACCAAATGAAATTTCAGCCTGCCTGTTGTGTATGTGTCTTGTCACCATCACTGTCAGACGCAAACCCTTGCTTTTATACCACATAGCTTTGGTTTTTTCCCACTGATTTCTACAAAAAGTGCTGTATGGGGCATGCTTCACTCTGGGTCCTATGGAAATCCATACACTAATACAGGGTAATGAAGGGTTAACAAGTAAAGTCTCCTTCATGTTGAGCTTGACACCTGCTGACTTCATGGACATGCTCATGTAATTTTCTTGGCAGCAATATGGAAGTGCAGTCCACTGCCACCTTTTGAGGTTTTATTTATTTTTTTACTTCTCAGTCTTGCCCATAGCCCTGGTATTCTTGGTTAGATCCAAATACTAACCAGCCCTAACCCAGGCAAGATCAGCCAGGTTCTGCCACCTGGCTTGGCCAGAATGATGACTTCTTCCCACTTTCCTCTGTAGGCCGCTGTGATTATGAATTGGTTGGGCCTCTCTATGTTTGGAATCTTGGTGCATCCTCTCAGTCCAGCATTTTCCGCGCTGCTACTTTTGCTCGGATTTATGGTAAGTTCAACATGAAGAGGCAGAATTCCTACCCTCCCCCCATTCTCTCTAGTTTAACATCACTATAATATGCAACTAAATTACTTAATTCTGTGTTGTATATTTCAGAAAGCTCAAAAGAGTTTCACAAGCAAGCATGATGACAAAATCTGTCCCTTATATCTTCATGTATCTGCGAAAGTCAAAGATCCACCATCCAGCATCATCATAAGACAAAATTCTAGCTTCTTGTGATTGAGGGCTTCCCAAGAACAACTTCTTAGTAGTTGTTTCCTAGCTATTTCTGCTTAGCTTCTTTTGACAGTGGGAATAGCTAAACAAACCAGGAAACCTCCATCTCTGAATTATGTTTTTTAGCATTATGTCTAGACTGAGATGTATGGCTGTTCTCTCTCTCTTTTTTTTTTTTGGTGCCTTCAAGTCAATGTTGACTCCTGGCAACTGCCTGGACAAGTCCCTGCAGTTTTCTTGGGAAGATTTCAGAAGTGGTTTGCCATTGTCTGCTTCCTAGGGCTTGAGAGAGCGACTGGCCCAAGGTCACCTAGCTCACTTTGTGTCTAAGGCAGGACTGGAATTCCCAGTCTTCTGGTTTCTAGCCTGATGCCTTAACCACTACACCAAACTGGCTCTGTTCTCCTAGCAAACCTGAATCGGAAGCCAAAAACAAATCGTTTCAAATCTGCCTTCTGGGGAGGATTGTGAGCCAGGCATCTTGGTCTGGAATTAATGCTAAACAAACCATCAATAGAGGTTCTCTGGTTTGGTTAGTTGCTTTGCTTATAGCAGAGCAGTCAGGCAGCACATACCAGCATGCTTGATCAATCATTATATTGTGATTGCTTGCTATTGACCCAGAACCTCCAGACAACAACTGATTCGCTGTGTGGCCATGGCTCTTTGTACCTTTTCCAGAACCTGATGGAGTTAAGACAGTGGTGCCTTTGACATCATTTGTTATGGATAATGATGACATTGGCACTTTACTATACACTATACTGCCAGAACACCTGGTAGAAATCCATGAAGGTCTTCCCAAACCTTTCACCACCCTCTGTCCTCTTTATGGACTGGACACAACTATCTGAGTTTTTTAGACGAAAGGCAAGGTAATACCTATTTTCATCTGGCCTCTGTCATACTTTATTTGTGCTGCTAATCAGGGAAGCAGCATTTGGGATTTACTCTGAGCTCTTCTAGGTAAGGGGATATTGTGTTGCTGAGTAATTCTCCAGAATGCACAAACTTACGGCAGAGAGCTGTGAGTGGCAGCATATACTGTATGTATCAGGAACATAGCTTCCTCTACTTCTATCCCTAGCTGTTTCCTCTATATCTTTCTCTTCATATTATTTTGTACAGGTGCTGGTGGTTGGTCCCCAGATCCCCAAGACAAGCATCCATGGCTCCAGATTGATCTGACAAAGAAAGCACATATAAAAACCATTGCCACTCAGGGGACCTTCAACACCTACAACTGGGTGACACGCTACATTGTCCTCTATGGCGATCATCCCAGCAATTGGAAGCCTTATTTCCAACAGGGGAGCAATTGGGTAAGAGAGAGCCTGTGGCCTCTACCCTCAGATGGAGAAAGGAGGTGTTAGCCTCCAGTGTAATTAGGCACTTCCATATATTCCTGCATAAATTGCATATATTCAGGAGTTTTATGCTTTTACATCATCTGTTCCAAGCAGGGATGTTTTGGATTCAGGTGAATCCTGAATTGAACTGGATGCCTTCAGAGATATTCTGCAGCACTCTAGGGTAAAATGGTATTCCACCATGGTTGACTGAAAATGAATCTGGGCTTGACTGAGGCTTCAGGAGCAGTAACTCTGAGGAGCTTTGGTGGAGTGTGTTTGTGTCTTTTATACTGTTCTAATTTCCTATTCTTCCAGTAAATTCATATTCCAGCTTCTCAGTCCTTTTCTTAAAATCTTTCTCGTATTGGATCTTTCTTTTATTGTTGCTGCTGTCTGTCTGTTTTGTGTCTTAATTGTTTGGGAATGTCACTTCCCTGTCTTGTTTTGGCCCTAGGCTTGGACTAAGGTTTATTTTGAATCAAGTTGTATGATTTCTAGAACATTTTTTTTCTGCTTTGTTCTGCTTTTGTAATGATGTTAGCAGTTTTATTATAATCTGATTTACCATGCTGTCTCATTGGGTTCTTTTTGCGGCATGTGGATCAATTATTTAGTTTGTGATGAGGTATGAATTTAATTTTACACATGCAGACATGATGCTGTGATGTAATGTTGTACAAGCACTCTTGTTGCTCATAAAATTTGTTGTTTTTTTCACTACCTGAAAAGTGTGAAAGGTAATATCCTGCATGTGTTTTAGATTACAATTCCCATCATCTCTGTTACTCAGCCTGGCTGGAGGCAGTAATTTCAAACTAATAGAAAAACTACCCATTGTGATTAAGCTATGCAAGTCCTAGTCAGTTGGGGAACCATGGGTATAATGTAGAATTTTTGTAGAAGGTGGCATGCAAAATGTATGAACATTTAAGGTTAATTCAAGAAAAAATCACCCAATTAAGCATTTGCCTATTAATCTGAGCTATATTTTATAGTCAACCCATTGCACTTCTCGCAAGCCATGCTACGGTATACCATTGTGGTTAGCTTATGAACCTAAAACAAGGGAGATCCAGGTTCAAGCTGAGATTCCATCATGGGAGTCTGTATTTCTCAGCCAATCTTTCTCATAGGATTGTTGTGAGAATATATTGGAAGGGGAAGCACTATTCATATCATTTGGAGCTCATGGAAAGATATATCTAAAAAAAAAAAGTGATGCATCATTTGAGACAGTTAAGTTTGACATTTTTATTTTGTTTCATGCTCTCCTTCCAGGTTCTATTCAGTAAAGTGGCTGTACAAGACTGATTGTGAAGTTTTCTGACTATAATCTGATTTTCTATTTCCAGAGTGAGAGACTAGAATCTGTCTTAACGTCCCACATAACAAGAGTAGACAATTTTTTTTGTGGTTGAGACAGCATGTTTTAAAATTTATTTTTCATCCTCTGGAGGTTGCAAAGACATGGGGGTGAGGTGATGGTGTCACTGTAGGGTTGGGCTATCCCCCCTTTTGCATATATGTTTTTTTCCCTTCAGTATATTAGGAACATCAAGTCTGTTGGAAGGTCCACGCACCTATTTTACTCTTTAATGGGGTGGTAATTTAACTCTTTACTCTTGAAGTTCTCTATAAGCCTCAAGAAAGGGAGCTTACACTTCATACAATTATTTTATATGACATGTTATCACTATATGTGAAGCCAGTGACAATATCCAGTGCAGTACTAAAATTGAACACAAATTTCCAACATCAGTCTGTGCCACAAAGATTTTTATCATGTAGTGTTCACATTGGGATTTTTATGGTTTGTGTTTCAAATCCCTGGTGTACAAAGAATGCCACTTGCCTCTCTCTCTAGCCTCTCTGTCCCCAGTGCTTCTCATGATCCATTCTTACCTTTGCATTACACAACAGAATATGAATCTGATTCAGGAGGTCAAATGCTGTTTTCTTTGGGTGATTTTGGTAAGTTGGCAAGTATATTTCACTTCATTTTGGAAGTTCCTGTGAATGTGAGGACCGTAACTTCTCTGAAGCTGCAAATTTCTTCTGGTCTTCCCAACTGAGCTTCTGTAGATAATACAAGATTTTCTGTTGCTGTTCCTGTATAGTTGCTGATTCTGATCAATCCTTCTGATCATCTAATTTAATTTGCACTTGGAACCTTGGATACAATTCTGCCAAATTAAACATAGTTACTGGATGTATTAGGCTGGCTTTGTGTAGACTTTCTTGAAATCAGTCTAGTGATAATACAAGTTTCTTTCCAAAGTTGTACTAGACTGTATTTATGGCATGGATGGGACTTGCTCTATAACTGAATAAAACTAAGAATGGATCTTCCTGTGGGAGAAGACACTTTGAAGGATGGAGATAATGGGAACTGGTTGTAATGTGAGTAAAATGGTGCTTCTCTGCAAGCTGTGCAAATGCTTTCCCTGTGGGGCATTACCTGTTAGGAGATCATCAGAACCTCCCCATTTAGCCACTGTGTTTTAAAAACAAATTATAGCAATATATTATGTATGATTGGCCATGCTTGCAGTTTTGAGATACCTGGAAAAATAATCTATAATAACGATGACTTCTGAGTTCATAAATAAGTTTTGCTTGTTTTCCAGGGTCTATCTGGCATAGGTGTGATTATCAGTGTTTTTCTCCATTGAGATTTATTCTTTTGGCAAAAATCACAGCCAATTACAAATATTTTGAAAGTGACCCAGCTGTGGCTATCAAAGAGGTAGTCTTGCATGTTCTCTGCTTTTAGTGATGTTTATCTGGCCTCATGAAGTTTTTCTGGTACTTCTTATCACGTCCTAGTAGAGATAACAATTTTGACACCATCAAGAATTAGACCCTGTGACAGGCAAAGAACTGAGTGCATTAGCCATGCTTTGTGCAATCATTTTATATAAAATTTAATATTGTTTGCTTCTCTGGACCAAAAATCTCTGCTCCTTCCAAAAGTTGAATTGAATTTGGATCAGAATGTTTTAGTGGAACAGAGCATCTGCTACAACAAATATTTTGCGTGGATGATATTTAGCATGAGGATTATGTCTCATCCTAGAGAACTGTTACTTCAAATAGTCTGTGGTCATGCTGATCCTCAGTAAGACTATAGATGAAGATGTCATCCATGAAAACTGAAATTCCCTCCAAGAAGTGCAGACATTTCCCTTTGGAGAAACTTGGAAATACTAGAAATCCCAAAATATAATACTTTAAAGAAAAGCTTTCAACAAGAGTTAATAAATGTAATCCATGTAGGAGAATCTGGATCTATCTAATCTACCAGAATCCACTAGAAGCATCAAGCAGTAAAAATACTTAAGCATCTGCAAAATGCAGAAGAATCTCATCTGTAAGCATATCTCTCTCCTTTTACAGGTTTACGAGTATGTGAATTGTGTCATGTTTCTTGAGCACAGGTGCTATTCATGGACAGCAGTCTGTGTTCTGTAACTGTGTTTCAGTCATTCCTTATTTATTTCTTTATTTGATTTATATAACTGCCCATCTCACATATGTGACTCTGGGCAGCTTACAATAAAATAGATAAAAACAAATAAAATACATAATATGAAATAAAAACACATAACAGCTGAACATCATAAAATAACCATCGGCAAAGCCAAGATATAGGTTCTATTACACTTCCAGGGTACCAGGCCCAGGCACAAACCAAGTTTTTAGGGCCTTGCAAAGTCGGGGCTAACCTAATCTCAGGTGGAATGATGTTCCTCAGGCTGGATGCCATGGCAGAAAAGGCTCTCCTCCTGGGCGCTGCCAGCTGACACTCTTGGTACATCTCTCGTATGGCTTTACTTTTTAAATGGCATTCTAGTTATATAGAATGTATATGGAATACAGTCGTGTGAAAAAGAAAGTACACCCTCTTTGAGTTCTATGGTTTTACGTATCAGGACATAATAATCATCTGGTCCTTAGCAGTTTTCAAAAGTAGGTAAATACAACCTCAGATGAACAACAACACATGACATCTTACACCATGTCGTCATTTATTTTACAAAAAGAAAGCCAAAATGGAGAAGCCATGTGTGAAAAACTAAGTACACCTTATGATTCAATAGCTTGTAGAACCACCTTTAGCAGCAATAACTTGAAGTAATCATTTTCTGTATGGCTTATCTGTCTCTTACATTGTTGTGGAGGAATTTTGGTCCACTCTTCTTTACAACATTGCTTCAGTTCATTGAGGTTTGCAGGCATTTGTTTATGCACAGCTGTCTTGAGGTCTTGCCACAGCATTTCAGTCGGGTTGAGATCTGGACTTCGACTGGGCCATTGCAACTCCTTCTTTTCTTTTTCAGCCTTTCTGTTGTAGATTTGCTGGTGTGCTTGGGATCATTGTCCTTTTGCATGACCCAATGTCAGCCAAGCTTCAGCTGTTGGACAGATGGCCTCACATCTGACTCTCGAATACTTTGGTATACAGAGGAGTTCATGATTGACTCAATGACTGCAAGGTGCCCAGGTCCTGTGGCTGCAAAACAAACCCAAATCATCCGTCCACCACCATGCTTGATGGTTGGTATGAGATGTTTGTGCTAATATGTTGTGTTTGATTTTCGCCACACGTGGCACTGTGCATTATGGCCAAACATCTCCACTTTGGTCTCGTCTGTCCAAAGGACAGTGTTCCAGAAGTCTTGTGATTTGTTCAGATGCAACTTTGCAAACCTAAGCCATGCTGCCATGTTCTTTTTAGAGAGCAGAGGCTTTCTCCTGGCAACCCTTCCAAACAAACCATACTTGTTCAGTCTTTTTCTAATTGTACTGTCATGAACTTTAACATTTCACATGCTAACTGAGGCCTGTAGAGTCTGAGATGTAACTCTTGGATTTTTTGCAATTTCTCTGATCATTGCATGGTCTGACCTTGGGATGAATTTGCTGGGACGTCCACTCCTGGAAAGATTGGCAACTGTCTTGAATGTTTTCAACTTGTAATCTTCCGCACTGTAGAATGATGGACTTTAAATTGTTTGGAAGTGGTCTTATAATCCTTCCCAGATTGATGGGTAGCAACAATTGCTTCTCTAAGATCATTGCTGATGTCTTTACTCTTTGGCATTGTGTTAACACACACCTCAGTGCTCAAGACCAGCAAACTCCTAAAATTTCAGCTTTTATAGAGGTGGTCACACTTCCTGATGATCGATTGATCAAGGGCATTTGATTAGCAGCACCTGGCTGCCACTTAGCCTCTTCATACCTGTGGGAGCAGTAAGGGTGTACTTAGTTTTTCACATGTGGCTTCTCCATTTTGGCTTTCTTTTTGTAAAATAAATGATGACATGGTGTAATATGTTATGTGTTGTTGTTCATCTGAGGTTGTATTTACCTACTTTTGAGAACTGCTAAGGACCAAATGATTTTTATTATGCCCTGATACATAAAACCATAGAACTCAAAGAGGGTGTAATTTCCTTTTCACACGACTGTAGCTCCTTCCTTTGTTGAAGGAATACCTATGGTTCTTACACTAGCACTGTGGAGAGTTCTTCCCCATGACACACTAGGATACTGCAACAGATGCCCCTGAGCCCATAAGATTGGTGAACTGACCAGTAGCATGTATTTTTAATATTTGAGTACTGCCTCTAAAATACTGCTGGCAGTATTAATCCTTGCTGCTTGACCTGCAGGGGATGTAGTAGGAGATGAGGCAAGCCCTAGAAGTATTTACGGTTGCAAGAAAAAGTACCGTATTTTTCCAACAATGAGACGCCCCCATGTACAAGACGACCCCCATTTTTCCAACCCCAAATTAAGAAATCAATATTTTAAAGATAGTTCAGAACACATTTTTATTTAGTAATTAGTTAACATTGACCTGATACACTCGGTGGGAGGAGGTCTCTGCAGCTTTGTTTCCAGGCTCTTTTGCATAACTGATTACATTCAAGCACGAGTGCCGATAGCTTCTCTCTGCAAAAGCCTTCCTCTAATTGGTTTGTTCAGCATCAGCTGACATCAGTTACATCAGGCTTGTGATTGGAGGAAGTCTGTTTGGGAGACAAGCTATTTCACTCGTGATTGGAGGCTAGCAATAGGAGGAAGCTGCCTGCAGAAACAAAGTATGGGCAGTTTTGCAACAGCGAGGTTCTCTTCGGCTGACTTCCTTAAATAAGACGCCCTTCAATTTTTAGGGTAAGGATTTTAGGAAAAAGTATCGTCTTATAGTCGGAAAAATACGGTATGTGAACCTTTTAGAATTTCATGGTGTTCTGCATTAATTTGTCATAAAATGTGATCTGACCGTCATCTAAGTCAAAAGTATTGACAAATATAATGTGCCTAAAATAACTCTTCACACAGTTTTATCAGCTTTTGAATTAGCTTTTAATGCACACTGCACAGCCATTGATTTACAAAGACGCTTCCTGTGATTTGGCAGAAACATACACGTGTACAGTTAGTCTCCCAAATAAATGCTCATTGAATCTCTATTTTTTTTTGCACTTTCTCTCACTGCTCAAATATAACAGTCTTGTGATCCATTTTCTTACATTTATGGCATTTAACAGTCTTACCAAAATATTCTGCCCTCTTTGTGTATCTTTTTCCACAATAAGTATGTCTAAAGCCCTTAAATTGGATTAATGTAGTGCCTTAATCATGAGGTAAAGTTTTTGTGGCCTGGGTTTCTATCTGCACCCTCTTTTACAAACTAGTTTGGGTGGCTAGAGCCCCATTAAGATTTCGTGATCCTAGACCTGGGCCTGCCCCCTGATCCTTTCAAGATTTGTTATCATCTGCATAGCTTCTCCCAAATTAAAGTCATTTGGGATAAATCTTTGTCCCAAATGCCCACAACCACCCTGGCTCGATAGTTTCATTTCTCCAAAGTCACAATCGTCTGCTTTCTCATTCAGCTATCTTATGCAGGCTCAGTAGATTCCCCAGCTTCTGTTCATGAGTTAGTTTTGTCTTGGGCTCAAAATATTCATCAGATTTTGATAAGCAAAGCAGAGCAAAACAAATAGTGATCCTTATCTGCAGCACTACAAAAGTGGAAGGTTTTAAAATGTGTTCTGCCTGTGGTCCCATGGCAGGAAGGAGGGCACTGAAGCAGTGTCTTTTATTGGGACCAAGAAATATGCCTTCTCTGTCATGGTACCTGCCCTCCAGAATAGCATCCTCCTCGAGATCTCCTTGGCTCCCACCCTAATGATGTTCCGAAAGTCTGTGAAAACATGGCTGTGGGACAGGGTGGCTGATGAGCACCTGTTGGGTGTGTGTTTTGTTTTGTTTTGGTTTCTGTTGTCTTCTGGATGCCTATGACCTGTTTCTTAATTTTTATTCTTGGTTTTGAAGTGTAAGCCATCCAGGGTCATTTGGAGTCAGGTGATCTCTAAATTAAATAATAAAGCTGGATTTTTCTTTTTGCATTCAGTTTGGTAGCAGTCCTGCAGCAGGAGAACCTTTGCTTCCATTCAGGCCATCAGTAAGCCTGCTAAATTAACAAACCTTTGGAGTGGAAAATGTTTGCCTCGCTAGGCCTCTAAACTGCAGATCTTCAGGCTTCACAAGGGAGTTCTACTGTGAGTTCCTCCATGGAGCAATCTCTAGATGCCTGACACCATGTTTATTCTTGATAAAGTGGCCTCAGACTGTCAGTTGAACAATGAGAATGTAGTTTGTTTACTGGAACAATAATGAAATATCCACAGTAGAAGATTGGATTATATCCTTGATGGAGCTTGCAGAAATGGCAAAACTGACTTGTCTGGTCAGGGAAAAAATGATAGAGATTTTTGTATTAAAAAAAAAAAAAGACTGGAAGCCTTACATGGACTTTTTGTTGAAAGAAGAAAAGACTGAACTGATGATTTATGGATTTGGCGATTAAAAAGGGTTAAAGAGAGAGGGGAAAGAGTAAGATGGCAATTACTTGATAGAAAGAAGGGCAGAAGTCACAATTCTATGTTTTCTTTCTTTTTTTCATTTCATTTCTTTCCTTTTTTCCTATCTTCTTTTTTTACTTATTTTCCTTTAATTTTTATACTTGTATTGAAAAGTTCTAATGAAAATTGTAATAATTAAAAAAGAATGTAGTGTATTTACAATGATTATATTAAATAAATTATTTACAGTTGCTGCACCCTATTTTGTCATAGGCAGAATGCTGGCACATGATGCTGTCCTTATTTGCAGTGTGCAGGACAGCGATTGGTGGATTTCCTAATTTTGTTTCCCTCCCTTCTACCAAACATCACCAGATGACAGGAAAATACCCATCAGTTCCTCTTTTTAACATGGGATGCTGCTGGGGCTAGTCCTCAGGAGGAGGTGAGCTTTGATACATCGGCCAAACTCACTCTGGTTTAGTACAAGTGTTTTGTATTGTTGTGTATCAGCTGATGGGCTGGCTGGTTTTGAACATAGATCTAGCGCTCTTCCAGACAAGCACTAAAATCAAATTCAAAACGAGCTGAACACAGTTTTGGCACTATGTTAGCAGAGCACTAAACCCTTGTTCAGAAAGATCCTGACTACTAGCTGATATCACCTAATAGTTGGGGTTCTTTTGAACATGGATTTATTTCTGTTCTACAAGAGTGCTAAACCAGCATTTAAAAGCATCCTGGTCTACAGTTGACAGGTGCAGGGATGACTCTCCATCTCCCGCTTCCTATGTAGCCCTTCTCCCCTCCCTGCTACCACCAACAATTAATTAGTGTCTAGGCTGGCTCACAGCTCCCTGGGCTGGGGATTGCTTCAGAGATCAGGCATGTACAGGGGAGTGAGGCCAGTTTGAAAGAACCAGAGTCTCATGCTGCCCAAAGTGGAATGATTCTGGAATACAGTATTCAGGGTCTGGAGAGGAGGGATCATGCCCACACCTGCCTAAAGGGGCCAATAGGTGCTGGGCCCCTTGTGGGATTGCCTGACTATGCCACTGACAGAAGTATGTCAGATTGTATCCATGCAAAGCATGTTTTAATAAGGGTGAAATACTATAACATATGTACCGTTAAGGATGATTTATGTTTGCCTCTGATCTCACTTGGGAATCAGATGAAGGCACTGACATAAGGATGCAACAAGAAAGTGGTTGTTGGGGCATGTTTATGCCACAGTGAGGTAATCTTAGTCTGCTTTCCCTATAAGAAAGCCCAGTCTGCTCTTTCTGGGTTTTTTTCCCCCCCGGGTTCTTTCTCTTGCAATATAGGCAATTCTTCACTGATTAGGATCACGTTTCACTACTAGGTTTGCAAATCCATCAAACTATAATATAGTTTATTTTATTTAGTGCAAGATGGGCAAATTAAGGCTCCAGGACTATACAGTGGTACCTCGGTTCACAAATGCTTCTGTTCACGAACAATTTGGTTCACGAACAGCTCCGGTCGCAAAATTTTGCCTCCGTTCGCAAACTCCGCATTGGGTTACGAACAGGATCCGCAGCCATTTTCCCTCCTGTGACACATGGTCGCGGCTTCCTGTAGGGAGGGGGACTCTCCCTCCAAGCAGTAACCGCCTCCCCACCCGCCTTCCTGTCCTCCACGCCAGAAGTCGCATCGAGCAAGGTTAGCTTTCTCTCTCTTCGTACTGTACTTTGTGTCATATTTTTGCGGTTTTAAAAAAACAACAACATATGGTTCAGAACGGATTAACTGTAATTACATTGAACCTTATAGGGAAATTTGATTTGGGACGCGATCAAAAATGGGTTGGCGACCAAATTCGTAGGGGTCAGAACGGATTAACCATATTTACATTGAACCTTATGGGAACATTTGATTCGGTTCACGACCAATTCGGTTCGCGACCAGAGTCGCGGAACGAATTAAGTTCGTGAACCGAGGTACCACTGTATGTCGCTCCAGACCAGGCTTTCCAACTACATTGATCACAAATTAATGACATGGTTTCCTATCAGTTTGAAATAGAAAACATAGAAACTGTAATACAAGTTGTAAAATAGGCTTACCATAGGGTGTGTGTGCGCGCGCACGTGCGCGACTCCCAATCCCTCTGAAAAACTCAGGAAAAAGTGTTTATGGACCTACCAATTAACATATTTAGGTCCCTCTGCTATTTTAGGTGTAGATCCCAGGCATGCACTAACATTAGCTTAGCATTTTGTACGAACCAACAATTGCAGTTTCTCAGCCATGGTTTATAGCCTGGTGTTATATGAAGCCAGCCAAACACGATTTATTCAGCAAAACATGATTAAACTCTATGGCTTCGCTTGATATAAGAACTCAGTCAAAGGGAAGAGAAAGGAAGGATCATCTCACTTCGTTTTGCTCCATTCTGCCTATAATGTGCTTCTGCCCAATTCACCAGGGGCATATGATTCAGGATGCAGCACTTATTCTTGTGGGAAAGAAGCCTTTGATTTTCCTGTTTTAGCAGAAACAGTCCACAGTGAGTTCAGATTCATGTGCTTCCTACTGCATTACTTTGTGCAGGCAAGAAGAGGCATTTGGAAGCTTTCACTTCTGCTTTTGCAGAGGGAGAGTCATGCACAACATTTTGCTGGGAATTTTGAATTATGGTTTGTTGAGCACTCCATAGTGATGCATCATACTAAGCCATTAATAAAGTACTCATGTATGAGTAAATGATACATCAGGAAAGCTATGATAAATTGGAATGATAAATTGAACTAATTTAATCATTAAGACAATTGAATTATCTATATTTTGACAAATAACTGGGCAAGGAAGAAAAGAAATAGCAAGGGGAGAACAGTGGAGGGAAGGAGAGGAGGTATGGTTAGGTTAATTGCCCATCATCACTGCATCTGGTTCTTCTTCAGAATGGGAGATGGCTGGTTACAGATCAAAGGTTACGCACTCCAGTTCTCACATTGCACTAATCCCTAACACGAATTGGCTTTGGCTTAATGTGATTATGAGGCAGTCCACTATAGGTGGTTCAACAAGCTATAGTTTTAAAAATCCTTGTTTAGTATTATATATGAGCACTGCTAGATTTTAACTGTATTCAGAATGGCTTGCATCCTTTGGTTGCTTTTATAGATATGTATTCTATTTATATTTGTCATCTTGAAACAGGGTTTTTTTGCAGGTGTGTGCGTGCATGCAGACAGAGACAGAGAGAGGATTAATCCTCTCAAAGCAAATTGAGTTCAAATGAAGCCATAATTGGCTGCTTGATACATTTTCAGAAGAAAGAGACAATGATTGAAAGATGGATCCTTTTTGCCTTTTTTTGCTGCACCCAGTACCTATTAAAATAAGTTATTCAACCCAAAATACATTCAGTTGTTGTTGTTTCTTTGCTGTAATACGTCTAATACATATTGAAAACTTATTTTAGAAGCTGTGAGAGACTTTTGTGATGGGAATGAAAAATGTAAGGAGATACCGTAAAGCAGGAATTTATTTCTTCTATCTCATTATTGTATATTATACTCCATCTGGCTATAAAAGCTTGGCAGAAGCCCTTCCCCAAGTGACTATCCATATCTTCTATAATTGGGATGGTAGAGACTGAACCTCAGACTTGCAATGTGAAATATATGAGTTGTTTCTTATTTCTTGTTGGTCCCCTGTGTCTCCCCTCATTTGTGAAATCCAAGATCTCATATTTATGCTGTATTAAAAGCCCAAGCATTCTTAACAGCCACATCCTGAGTAGCATTTCCAACTCTTGCTTTTCTTCTTTCTCACCTAGACATTTTTTGGCAATGTAAATTCTAGTGGTGTGGTCAGTCATGACCTGCATTACCCCATTTTGGCTCGCTACCTCCGGATCATTCCTGTGGCTTGGAATCCACACGGCACTATTGGCTTACGGGTTGGCCTTTATGGCTGCTATTACGGTAAGTGATTCTGCTGAGAGTAACTTCCTTTAGCTGAAGTACAGAATGCCTGGAAATGTGGAAGGTATAAGGCAAAAGTTATTCTTTTTCCCCTTCTCTTTTCAGAAAAAGGATAATGGGGGTGTGAGTGGGATGCGCGTGGAATTTGTAGTGCTTGTCTTCCTGTTTATACAATATCCACTTAGGGAGAGGGTATCTAAAATAATACATGAAACAGATCAGTCTTGCCATTATGGCAGAGGTGCAAAAGTAGCCTTGGAGAAAATACTGAGGCATTTATTCAGCCTTTTGTTATGAGGGGGAAATATGATTCACACATTTCTTTCTCCATTTTTCCTTCTTAAGCTGTGAGAGTAAAAAAAAAAAAAAAAAAGGAGGAAAAGAACTTGTTTCCAAGGTTTTTTCCCCCCAGGTGGGGTGTTTTGGTCAGGGTGGGGCCTGGTAAGTAGGAGCAACTGGGACTCAGGAAACTGTTGCATGGCAGAGGACAAGAAAAACTTGATTCCTGACTTCGGCCCCTTCAGGAGTTTCAGACATGGAAACTTAGCATTGGCCAAGATGCGAGTGATCTCATTTGGGATTGTGTTGGTTATGGTGAGCTGGGGGACACTTGGGGAAATGATTTGACTTGCAACAACTGTACTTTGGCTTTTTCCTGCAGATTCTGATATCTTATATTTTGATGGGGATGATGCCATTTCTTACCAGTTTCGCAGCAAAAAAGTCCGCTCCACTGAAGACATCATTGGGTTCAACTTCAAGACAATGGAGCGCGAGGGCATCTTAATGTATGCGGCAGGATCCCAGGGAGACTACATCAGCGTGGAACTGCAGCAGGCCCAGCTAGTTCTGAGCATAAGTCTTGGTGAGATCAGAAGGAAGAAGCATCCGCTTGGTAGCTGCCAGGGCTGTTTGTGAATATGCCAGAAGAGGAGTGAAAAATGTTGGTGTAATTGGTAACATGAGCAAGTCCGAAGAATTTCCAGCTAATATTGCCATTTGGAAACTTTGGGATTTTTGGGAGTACCAGTACACCTGGAGGATCCAGGTTGGGATTCAATGTAAAGGTTCAAAGTAAAGGCTGGATAGATACTAAAGGACATTTCACTCTTTGTCATTCCACTGAAATGAATATTCAGAACAATGAGTTAGGAGTTTGAATAAGTAGAAGTAAGGCCATGATTTTATTGGTGGTACTTAAAGGAAAAAAGGTATACTAAGGGGCTTAACTTGGGTGTAGCTCAGTATAGAGTTTATAATTGGTTTCATCCCAGGCTCCAAAGGGCATTCTGAGAATTCCCTGAAGGCTGACTGTCCTTCCAGGGAAGAAGATGCTAGGTTAACTTAGCCTTTTACCTCCTTTGAATATGCCATGGATGAAGGATTAGAAATGAATTGTTTTCTGGCTACCTGGTCTAAGGCTTTTGCTCAAGTTGGGGGATAAAGCACCTCCTACCTGCTAGGTCCAGCACAGGTGTTCAGGTGAAGGTTGCTGTGCAGAAGATAATACATTAAGCCAACATGTGACTTATTGCCTGCTCCTTTATAGCAATAGAATCAGGCAGTATGAACCCCAGCGTGTTCAAGCCATTTAACTGTGACAGCCTATTTAAAGACATGATTTAGCACAATTCCTCTTTTTAATGTCAGGTGTTGGAGGAGGGCCAAAAGGCAGGGTGGAGGGGGTGAAAAATAACTTTAAGCAAGCGCTAATCAAGAAGGGGAAGAAAACGTCCCTACAACCAGCGTGTGGCAATGCCATTGCATGTAGGAAGGGAATCAGTTATATGCGGTCCTAGAAGAGCACTTATTATACTTCTGCTTTGCGAGTTGCTGCTGGTTTGCTTCCGGTCCAATTCAAGGTGCTGGTTTTGACTTTTAAAGCCCTTCATGGCATGGGGCTGGGTTACTTCAGAGACCACCACTCCACGCTTAGATCAGCCTATCCCATTAGATCTGGCAGGGGAGGTATGCTATGCATTCCATCGGCCAGGGACTTGCATTTGGTGGGTCCCAGGAGGCGGGTCTTCTCTGCTGTGGCCCCCTCCTTGTGGAACATTCTCCCTCCTGAAGTTAGGCTCACCCCTTTCCTGCTGTCGCTTAGGAAATCCCTCAAGACCTGGTTGTGTCATTGGGCCTGGGGGGGGTTGGGAACTGGAGACAATTCTTAGATGGCTCCACTGTAATTGATATTTAAAATTTTTGATAATGTTTTTATTTTAATAATCACTTTTTATCTTTTTATAATGCTTGTTTTTATCCACTTGTTATTTTATTTAATTGTTGTATACTGCCCAGAGTCACTTGGTGTGAGATGGGCAGCTATATAAATGTGACATATAAATAAATAAATAAATAACATAAATCTGGGAGCCATGTACTACCGGAGAAAGGGGAGAAGGAAATTGTGTTGGGAGGTTTTGTAACCTCTGCCCTTTTTTCTCACAGCTGGTGCCTGTTGAGCATCCAGCCGGGTCTCTGGCTTCTCCTTTCATTGGTACTGATAGGCACCTGGTTTATACTGCCCAACAGGGGATGACCTCTGTCTCCATTCCCATGTGCAGCAAAAGCAAATTCATTTCCTCTTATACTGCCATTAATCTCTGAATATTGATCAGGTTAGTTAGGCAGAAATATTGATTGTCTCATTCACAATATTCAAATCAGCCAAATTTATACATGCAGACAGCAAAAACATGAGTGTTTTTTGGTGCTAAAAGCAGACAGAATGAAGTGGCTACTTGATCAAGTCTGCTCTAAACACCTCCTGCTTTGTATCAGGGCAAAGGTGCTGAAATTTAGGAAGGTCTGTTTACAGAACATTGGCACTGAACTACCGTGCACCATACTTCAGTTAGTTAGCTAGCACATGCTTTGGTGTCCAAAGTTGTAAAATGATATGCTTATCTCTAAATACTGCCCTTTCTATTCTGCAAACATACATTTGTTTAATGAACTTTTTAGACAAACAGTAAATGGCAAGGTCTTAGAAATGACTTGCCCCAGTTTCTTTTTCTTTTGTTTGAACAGATATTTGAAGATGTAACCAAGAAAAAAAGAAAAAGAAATTAAAGGAACAAAAAAAGAAATAGAAAGGAGATTTACAAGCTGTTTAAAACTGAAGTAGAATTTTCAAAATAACATTAATTAGTACTCCATGTAAAGATGATCTTATATCAGTTTAACCCTTTTAAAACACTATTAAAATCAAATCAACATTCAGTAATTAAGAAAGGCAGCCCATGTGGTAAGAATCATCAATCACAATAAATGGTTATCTAATCTAAGAATGTCTGTCCTCATAATGAATCAGACAAAATCTAATATTTTGTTGACATTATCTCTAATGCTTTTTTATGTGTGTTTCTGCTGTCAGGTAACAGCTCATTAAACACCAGTGGAGGGGAGACAACAATGAAGTTGGGGAGCCTTTTAGATGACCAACATTGGCACCAATTTCGCCTTGATCGCTATAGAAAATATGTCAACTTCAGCCTGGATGGGGAGGTTCTGCAGTTCCGTCTCAATGGGGAATTTGAGCAGCTTGACCTAGACACAGAGGTGATGTGCTTTGGAAGAATTTATACCTGTGATAATTCTGATTGGAGATGTGAAATTTGAAACCAGCCGAAATGTTCCTTTCTACTTTTCCATGAAGTTGGTGTCTGCTGGGAACTGTAATGACCTTTAACCCTACATTCTCTGTGTTTCACTATGGCCATATGGTCTGTGTGTGGCCATTAAAAATCAGGAACTTAATTGGCTCCCAGCTGAGGTATCGTCTTCTGTTTTCTGCAGGTCTTCTTTGGAGGAGTGAGAAACTATGAGAAACAGCGTCTTGTCTATAGGCCAAACTTCCGTGGCTGTCTGGAAAACATTGCCTACAACCTGGTCTTTATTACCAATTTAGCAAAACGCCGGCATCCCTCCATCCGGTTTGAGGTAAGAATTAATATAGGATCGGTCTAGGATCTATGGCAGCCTTCCCAACTTGGAAACCCTTCAGATATGTGGACTTCAGCTCTCAGAATTCCCCAACCACTGTGGAAAGTTGAACTCCACACATCTGGAGGGCATCCAAGTTGGGAAAAGCTGGTAAGTGACAATGGAGAAATAAACTGGCTCTGTTGTAGTTGGAGGCAGGTCCTTACCCAGCAATTGCTAATCTCTGCTGAGTGTGTCCAGAAGCAGTTTCCGCTGATGTTGCTTTTGTCCTGTCATCAATCCTGCTGCCACCTGCACACCTGTTTTTCTGTTCTTACTTGATTGTAAGTGAATTGATTTTTCATAGCTATTCCTGGAAAGGAAGCTCCAATATAATCTCCTCTAGGAAAACTGATGTTATGAAAGCAGTCCTGATGTTTCCACTTGGTAAGAAACGGGAAACAAAATTGGAAAGTTCAGATTGAATTGATGAATGTATGTGGAGAAAATCAGCAAAATATCAAAGGGTTCATGTTGTGGAGAGACTGGAACCATAGTTTATTATTTATTTTTAAAGTATTTTTATTCCACTATTCAATGAAAAAGACTTCTAGAGTACCAAACACAATCAATTAAAGTGAAAGGGCACTTGTCTGCTGACTTACAGTCTAAAAGATACTATATAAAAAGAATAAAAGAAAAAAGAAAAAAAAAATTCAGGCACCAATTCTTATAGTTAAATAGTAGTTTTTCTAACATTTGCTAACCAACAGCTCAGAATGATAGAGTGGTCCTACTTCCCACCTTTGTTTGCTGTACCTTGATGGAATAGTTACTGCCAGATGACAGTACAAAGAAGAGTCTGATGGATCCAGTTTTCTGGCAGAAATGTATGTGTTTTGCATGCATTATTTGAGTTCTGCTGTGGATCCGTGCTAAGCCTAAATGTTTTGAAGGAACTGAAATTGCTCCCCAACTCTGAGAAATCTTTCTTGGCCTTTTTATTAAGCTCCTCTATTTCCAAGACTTCACATGGTATTGTTCCCATGTTCTCAGCATGCAGAAATAGTTCTGTTGGGATAAGTCCCTCTATTTTAAAACAAAGCAAAGATTTTATAATGTGCAGAATTGAATGACTCATAACGTCGCTCACCTGTGGAGTTTTTTACAGGCTGATGAATTGGGGGATGCACATGTATGCATACCAATTTTGCATGTGTAATGTGTGTGTGTGTGTGTGGCCCCATACACTTTCACACTTCCTCACACACTTCATCATCTCCCTCCCTCTTCCCTCCCAACTACTCACTGTAAATTGACAAATTCTTGCTGCTGTTAGCAAACCAGTGATCTAGTGAGTGGGTGAGTTGGCAGATGGGGACCAGACTGCTTCCTCTTTTGATACTGATGGCGGCAGCAATCAAACAGTCCAGTTCCTATTGGTTAGATGATCAGGACGATCCAGCTGGCTAGTGGGAAAAGTGGATGGGGCTGTCTGTCATTTCGAGGACTGCTTGACAGATACGTTGGGAGCTATGCTTTCCCTGGTCCAGAATGCTGAATATGTCAATAGCCAACTGCCACTTAATGCTAAGCATGAAAAAGAAAATATAAGAAGGGGCTGAAACCTCATCTGCCAGAAGGCAATAAGACAGTAGTGTCTTCTGTCTTAATGTAAAAGAAAGATTCCTTGCTTACTGTGCTGTGTGGAGTCTCTGGAATGTTTCTAGAGCTAGCTAAAGAAGGGAGCCTGATAGAGACCTTTTTGGTGGCCAAGACTTCTATGGGGCTTCAGGCAGCAGATCGTCCACCACATATAAGGCATGTGGATATGGGAGCAAATGCATGTGGCCCTTCCTTAATGGACTGTCTTTCTAATGCCACCTTCCTTTGCTTTTGCCTTCCTCTGTCATTGCCACTGTGTTCTTTTCACTGTCTCTTTATTTGTTGCAGGGTCATGTGGGCCATTTCTGTCGGGACAACCTCTTGTTCCCCTTTACCTTTGCTGGGGTCAACAACTTCTTGCAGGTGCCTGGATATCCTCGGCGCACTACACTGGCAGTCAGCTTCAGCTTCCGCACATGGGATGTTGTGGGGCTGCTTATGTACACATCCTTTGCTGATGACCTAGGCTGGCTTGAGATGGTGCTGAGTGATGGACAAGTCAATGTCACAATTGCTCAGCCCAAAACCAAGACCCAAACCAAGAAGCTGGAATTTGCAGCAGGTAAGCAGTGAAGAGAAGATGGTTAGGTTTAAGGTTAGTAAAAGGGCTCCAAGGTAAGGCTCCAAGGTAGACCATGTTCTTAATGTTGGAAGGGTTCTAGGTGCCCTGTGGGAGAGGGGAAGAGGAAGGTTGGTAGTGTTAGTTCCACTTGGAGGTGGATTACAGCTTGTTTGACTGCTTGCTTCTTGCCCGAGGACAAGAAAAATGAGTGATCTAAGGCAGAGATGTTTTTTTCCAGTTTAGTAACAAGCTGTAACTCTCCTTGGTGCAGGGAAGCTTTCTTGCCTGGGCATATTCTCCACTCCACCCTCACTGTTGGATCTGGTGGCAGTATAGGGCTAATGATGGGGAAAGCTGTGGTTGTAATGTTGCCTTCCTGATATTTCTGCTGGCTTTCAGCACAGGCTAATAAGGATGTTAAAGTCTTGCCTCCTCTCCTGTCCAAAGGTAGTAGTTGGCCTCAGGTGTTCCCATGCTAATTTCACCTTTTCACCAATGGATGTCTGCTCCACAACTAATTGGTATATCAGAGGCTGGGCAGGCTATGCTTTGAAAGAGAGGAGATGGTGGCTGCCAGCACGGCTTGAGATGCCTTTATGTGATTCATTCCATAGGCCAGCTTCCCCTGGTGTTAATGGTAGTGAATAAAGAGTTACTGGGAGTAGGGGGTGTCTGCCTGATAGAGTCAGTTGGAATGGGAAAGAATCTCTGAGGTCTGGATGTTGAGGAGTTACCTTGAGGTGGCTGTTTTGAAATGAAGGCTTGTTTGGTGTTGGTAAAATTTAAATGCAATATATTAAAAGATGGCTTGGCTAAATCAGGATTTCTCAATCTTTACAACTTTAAGATGTATGGACTAAACTCCCAGAATTCCCCAGCCAGCATATTAAAGTTGCCAAGGTTGAGAAGCATAATGTTCATTTTATTGAAAAGGTAATTATCTGCTCCTCCAGTAATAAAAAGCTCTCAAGCTCTTTTGGTGGTTCTTTCTTTTGGTGGTTTAGGTCAGAGTGGGCAATGCGTGGTGCTCATTTGTGCCCCCCAAAACATGCAAACTTTGGCCAACTTCCAGCAGGTCAGTTTCTGGTATGAAAATACCAATATAAGAATGGAACCTAGTCTGCAGTGTCTCTGTATGCAGATGATAACAATTCCTAGCCTCTAAACTATCTGCCAAATAGAGATTTTGCTGCTCAAATTCAGTGGCAATATGGTTAAAATTGTATTTATCAATTAATTATATTTTTATACCAGCCCAGTCATAGTGCAGTGAACAGTGGGCAGTAAGCAGTAATGACCCCAATGGAAAAGTCAAAAATAATAAATACAGCACAATCAAAATAAAATAAGATGTCATTATCACTAGCATTAAAGTTTGTTAAAAGCCCACCTAAAAAGAAAAGCTTTAAGAAGTTTGTTGAAGGCCAGGAGCAAAGGCTCCAAGGATATTTCTGGTGGCAGCATATTTCATAGTGAGGGGCCTGATTTCTAGCCTGTGTCCTCCTCCTTTCACAAGGAGGCAGGACCTTAAGCAGGTGCTTCCTAGATGTCCTACGGGATGAATAGAATCATTATGGACATGAATAGGAGCTGGTGTGACTTGGGACATGCCCATTTATAGTAGAGCAATGCCAAGATAAGGGTAGAAATGGGACATTTCAGTCCCTTTTTCTTCAAGGAGGTTACCACATCATCTTCAAATTAAAGGTATCTTGGACAATTGGGATACTGGAAAACAATTTGTGATCCACTGGCTAACTCAAAATGTCAGGCAAACATGCAAGCTTCCCACACTTAGTTTAGGTTGAGAAGATGTTTTTCTCTTCTTTCCTTTATTATTAAAAGGTATAATGTTATATGGTAGACAGCTAGAGTTTGGGAAGTTATAGAATTTCTGAAACCTTAGGTTTTGAGGTGAATTCAGCAAAGCTATTCTAGGCATAACAATAACCTTGCCTTGAGTTGAGTTATAGGTTTCCATTTTTACCCTAGAGAAAAGATGCAAGATTAGCCTCATGAGAAACTTCAAAAAGGAAACAAATATCTTTCTATTTTAAGCTCCTAATATTTCCAATAGATCCAGCCTTGCCTTACTAAGAGTTGAAGCTTGTATCGAGTTAAGGCATTTAGCCAGCATTAGTGAATAATATATATAGTATTCATTAAAAATGTATAACTGGATTGTACCTAGATTGTAGGACAAGTACTTTCTTTGTCTAGGTGCATACTTTATTTATTAATTTTATATGGCTGCCGATCTCAGGTACATGACTCTGGGGGCTGACAATTAAAACAGAATAAAAAAACACAAAATTGTAAATAGCATAAATAGCGGCTGAGCAACCAACCTACACTAACAATCATCCCAGTTAACAGAACCAAGAAGTGGGTTCACCCACACCATCAGGACCCAAGGCTCAATGGCAAAACCAGTTCTTTAAGGCTTTATGGCATAGCATGATGTTTAAGTCCAACCTCAGTATTTGGATTGATGAACCAGTAGTGTGAATCACTGTTAGGGAGGGTCTGCTGTTCTTATGATGTAAAGATAATGTGAAAATAAATCATGTGGCTCTTTTGAATGATGCACCTTACCCAGATTTTGAAGCCAACCAAATGTGACAAGCTTGCAACTATTAGTTGAACACCTTGTGTCTATTCTTTTTAAAACAAATGCAGTTTGAAGAGAGGAGTCTGGTTGGAAAGACAATGTGGGCAATTCTCTGGTTGCTTACTGGGTGCATGATTGATGTCTGTATTTAACTCTAATCAGGCCTTTGGTTGCTGCTGTTGGTAGGAGAAAATTAATAGATAATTGACTAGTAATTTAAGGGGAGAAACACTGGAAAAGATTAAGGTAAAGAAAAGATTAAGGTAAAGTATTTTTCAAGTCAGGTTTGAAATCCTGAGGACGTCATTAATATATCCATGTAGTTTTTTTGAAAATAAATTGAGTGTGATTTGCCGCTGCCTTCTAGTATTTTTTTTTAAAGTTTCCCAATCTAGCCTGGAGCCAGTGTTTGTATATTCTGAGTTATGCTTCTCTTACTGCCGTGTGCAATGGATATGAAGTTATATGAGAAAGATATAATTTCTCCTTATTTCTAGAGCACTCTTTTACAATGGCTGTGCAGGCTAGAAATTCAGGAAGTTATGGTCCCAGCACACCTACAGCACAGCAGATGGGAACAGGCCACTACAAACTGTTTAATACAACTTCTCTAGGAACAATTACAATTTTTAATTTGCTATATGTTTGAATGAATTGGAAAAATAGAAATTGAGTTACATGCATATTTCTAAATTAATGCTGCTTGAATTAGGAATTAGAAAAGCAGTTTTCTCCAATTAGATTTTGAATCGACTTTGGATTTATTGACTTGGTTTACACAATGCAACTAATTAGACTTATTGTGGTGCAGCACAAAGTGGCTGAGAGCTTGCCATTTCCTGCTATTTTTCCCACGCTGGAAAAAAAAAAACAGGTTAAAAATCTGTGGTGCCTTATACGATAACTGCTGTGAGATTATTATGTGCACAAAAATGGAAAGACTCTGAAATACCCACAATGGAAAAATGGCTGGTGAAGATGACACAATTAGCAGAGATGGCAAAATAGACTTGTTTGATTAGAGAAAGGACAATAACTACATTTATTAATGACTGGAAACCCGTTATGGACTTTTGGCTGAAAAAAGAAAAAAAATGAACTTGTGTTTTATGGGTTTGATGATTAGAAAGGGTGGAAAGAAGGAAATTATGTTGTAACCTTAGAAAGAGAGGGTAAAATATAAATGTACTTGTGACTGCTGTTAAGAAGACTGGAAGCTGCTTCTTTGTAACCCCTTCCCCTTCCCCTTCCCCTTCCCCTTCCCCTTCCCCTTCCCCTTCCCCTTCCCCTTTCCCTTTCCCTTCCCCTTCCCCTTCCCCTTCCCTTCTTTCTTTTTTCTATCTTTTTCTTTGCACTTTTTTTCACTTACTTATTACTTTTCTTTACTTTCCTTTTCTCTTTCAAAATTTGTCTTGTTTTTATTCTTTTAAAAATTTCTTTAATAAAAATTAGATTAAAAAATCTGTGGTACCTATTAGGGTTGTTGCCCTTGCAGATGGAGTCGGGGGAGTCTTACCCACTTTGACACTTTTCTGCCCCACTTTTATACACCCTGTGTGGCTGTGGGAAGTGAAATATAAAATGAGCTTTGAGATGCTATTCTCAAAGAAACTCAGCCTATTTAGAAACTATAGCTGGCTTGGAGAATTAATTTCCCCACCTAAAATTGGATCTCTTTGGATCTAAAATGAATCCCTGTTAATTCTGCTATTGACTGGGTTAGGGTATTTATATGGGATGCTAGCTCCCCGTAGTTAAGCTTGTCTGGCAAACAGGGCCATTGGATATTATTCTGAGTATGCAAAACCACTTATAATCTTTGCAGTTCTTTTGAGGCGAGAGTGCAAAATAATTGGCTTGGAAATATGGTGGGGATAGTGCATTCTAGCTAGTCTTTAAAATATATATTTCTTATAATAGACAAAAGCAAAATGCCTAGCAAACTCAAGGAAATAAGTTTTTGTGTGGGGCAGGCTCTATGGACCTTAAGGCCTGTGGCTTCAATGAGAGGGTGAAGTCTTAAGGGCTGGCAAATAAGGAACTGCTTATTCACAATCCTACCACTTGTCCTTAATTTCTTGTATCTGTCCATTCCCAGGATATCGCCTTAATGATGGTTTCTGGCACTCAGTGTCCTTGATAGTACGAGAATCCTCGGCTGTCATCACTATTGATGACCAGAATGATGCCAGCTTCCGTGTTGACCGAGACATCCAGCTGCGCACTGGGAACCAGTACTTCTTTGGAGGTAGGTAGTGAATTGTTAATAGATTATGGGAAAAAGGCTCAAACAGACTTCCATAGCCTGGTGATCATTAGATGTATCTGTGAAAATTGAAATCTAACACATCTGAAGAGCATTCAGATAGGGAAGACTAGTCTAAGGTGTATTACAATTGGCAGTGGTTTCTGTCTGCCTAGGAGTGGGCTCTGTAGATGTAGAGATTTTGAGGATGAGCATTAAAGGAGACAAGAAAACCTCTGCAAAGCCTGGGATGCACAGCTTTCCAGATATAGAGAGCAACCAGGCCACGTATCTACCACAGTTCTGCATAACTTGGCATTTGGATTTTCAGAATCTAGATTCTCAGAATCAGTACTTCATTTTTATTTATTTATTTATTTAAGTTAAAAGCTGTAAGTTGGAATTACTGGATGGTTAAGTTTGAAGGTATGTGAACAATTTCAGGGTGATGGAAAACAGGATGAGGAACTGAGCAGGATTGCATTGTCAAGGGAGTGGAATAATCTATGCTGTTGTGTGTTCCTAGGAAAAAGCACATTTCTTTAAAGAGTTGTAAATAGGTAGTGCTATGTTTGTACCCCTTGTGCTCTAAAACACCCTTTTGCATTCAAGATAAAGCACTGCATAACCCTAATGATTAATTAAAAATTATGGGGGTGGAGTATTACTTCCACGAAACATTTGTTTGATTTCATTGTCTGGATCTGGGCTTAGGGTTATTTAGAGGAAATCCATTGTAATCAGTGGCCTCCGAGGCTCATTGTTTGCTCAATTCAAATTAGTATGGCTCCAGTCCATTAAGGTAAGCATAATCTCTGTTTCTCTCTCTTGCGCATATATGGCTTGGCTGATGTTCTGTAGGGTGCCCCAAGCCAGCACTACGAACTGGCTGCTTGTCCAGCCAGACAGCTTTCCATGGTTGCATGCAGATGGTCAGTGTGGACCGGCAGCCCATAGAGTTGGACATGGTTCGTCAGCACCGGCTTGGCAAGTACTTTGAGGTGTACTTCAACGTGTGTGGCATCACAGATAGGTATGTCTGTGAGAATGGGAAACCTGGGTGGGCACAGTTGGGTCTTAAATTGGCAATGATGGTGGGAATGAGAGATCCAAGGAGCTCCCTCTGTGCACTTCTGATTTGTAGCAGTAGTATGGTTAGAACTCAGAGAATGATCTTATAGGATGTAGGGCACTGTTGCTGAATCTAAGCAAGTTTCAATCTTGCCAGTGCCTGCATAGGTTGATGTGTCAGGAACATGTGGGTGTAAATATGACAAGAATAAATAAATACAATTTGGAGCCTTTTCTGTGCTGCTGTGAGTTAGATGAAAGAAAGGTAAGAGATAAATAAGTATCAGTTTTGTAGAAATCCTAAAGAATTTCTTTATGTAGCACTTAGCTGCTCCATGGAGCTCCATGCCTAGGGTGGTAGGATAACAGTTGTCCTCAAGGCAGATGGTTACAGGGGGCACCTGCCTTGTCAAAAACAGAATACTTTTGGATTGGATAATGGGTCATCAGCTCAGTTGTTAATGAGATGATATTTCAAAGCAGATTGTTATTAACAGGGGTTTTATTAAAGCCTCAAAGTTATCAAGGGAGGATATGAGAGCAGTTGACACTGAGACAAGAAACGAAGGAAGATTAGTATGATCCAAGTGGCAGAACTTGACCTCCTTTTGACACAGAAGGTAAAGTGGCCAGAGAAACTTGCTCAGCTAATCAAAAGCATGAAATACAAAGGTCTTATGTAGTTCAAACTAATGATATTTGAAAAGATAAATGAATAACGGCCTTTTCCAATAAGATGCCAAATTCAGTAATAAAGAAAGAACAAGAGAATATAGTTAATGATCCCATGGTTGATCAGACTAGAAATAATACAGACCAGGATCTGGATAATGTTGAATGGTTAATGTTAGATCTTCAATGGGAGAGTGGGTTAAAAATCAGTGAGATAGGGGAACTTTTAGTTCATAACACATGTAATAGGCCAGATGGACACTGCTGGACATTTTATAACGTTTGAAACTTTTTGAAGAAGAGTCCTACACGTGGAGTGGAAAAAAAGGAGCCACATTTCTCAAAAGTGTGGATCTGCGCTGGCGGAAGAGTTCCAATTTCCAGTGATCGACTTGCTTTTTCTGTTGTCCCAGGTGTACCCCCAACATGTGTGAACATGGCAGTCGATGCATCCAGTCCTGGGATGACTTCACTTGTATCTGTGACTTGACGGGCTACATGGGGGAGACCTGCCATACTCGTGAGCCTGATGGGGGGAGTGAGGGAGGATTTAAAGGGCTTCTGAATGTGGATGGCTTTCTCACTTCCTTCTTTCCTTCACAGCTGTTTACAAGGAAAGTTGTGAAGCTTATCGACTCAGGGGGAAAGTGTCTGGAAACTACACCATTGATCCAGATGGCAGTGGGCCCCTCAAGCCTTTTATTGTCTATTGTGACATGAGAGGTATGGATACTGATGGGAACTTAGGCTTTCCCCTGGTCTCAGAGGCATTGAAATGCTATCCTGAAGGCCTATTTGTGGTCTGGAAACTTTTCTCCTAGAGATTTGGAGATTGGCTCTGAGCAAATTTGGGAAGATTACCCAACTGCCTTCAGAAACATTTCTCCCCTCCCCCCTGTGAGTTTTGAATGAGAAAAGAGAAGAGGCTGTTGTATCTGCTAGATTCCAATTTTCAGGCAATCTCCAGATGTGAACATCAACTCCCAGAATTCTGAGTAACGCCCATGCTGCTTGAGAATTCTGGGATTTGAAGTAGGCACATCTGGAAATTTCTCAGTTAGATGGAGGAGATCCTCAGTTTGAACTGTTGCCTGTCCCCTTTTGCTTTCCAGAGGACCGTGCATGGACCATTGTTCGTCACAATCGTCATTGGCTTACAAAAGTAACAGGCTACAGCCCAGAAAGGCCTTTCCTGGGCACAGTTGACTACTGGAATGCATCATGGGGGGAAGTATCAGCCCTGGCAAATGCCTCTGAGTATTGTGAGCAGCAAATTGAATTCCATTGTTACTTCTCTCGCCTACTCAACACTCAGAGTGAGTATTTGTGACATTCTTTCATTGTAAGGGTGGTATGGATTTGCACACATGCTATGAGCCAAGAGCTAGGAATATATTTTGACATTAAGTGATATGGTAGCTTAATGAAACATTAACAGAGTATGAAGAGAAGGAAAAATAAAATGTATTCCATGCTAGGAATTATTAGGAGTGGGACTGAAAGAAAAGGAATGAATATATTAATTTTTCATCTATTTTTAATAAGTTAAAAGTTGTGTTTTAATACAATATGCCACTCTGTTTGTCCTATTGTAAAAACCTGTAAGAACCTGCATTGCTCAGTTCCCAACGAAAGCAGTTCCCACTGAAATCGATATATGTTCGAAGAAGAATTTGTTAATTGAGGACTAGTGTACAGTTCTAGAGCATTGCTGAAACTGAAGCCCGCCAGCGCCAAAAGTTGAATTTACCCCTTTTCCATCCCCCCTCCTTCCTTCTGTCTCTCAGGCTGTCTTGCGCATGTCACTGGTCTTCTTCTGGTCTCATGCTGGTACAACCTTGGGCATTCCTGAGAACTAGATTACAGTCCATCTGTGCCTAACGGTTCCCCTTCCAATCCTTCCCTCCACCTCCCTTCTATGATAATGGCAGAAGTGAAGCAAGCAAACTAGCCGGACAGTTGATTGATTGCGAGGATTCTGACAAAACCATTGACTAGAGCTGAAAGTGGCTGAGAAAAACTTATTAAAGAGCTGGATCCTTCTCTACTAAAATAACCTTCTCACCTTCCTGATGTGCTAGGAATTCTGGGTGCTAGATTCCCCATCATATCTGAAGGTTGGGAAGGCTAGGCCTAAGTGTTGGAACTTTTTAATTTAGGGAAAAGAAGGCAAGTAAGGGAACATGATAAATGTTCAGTGAAATTAATTATGATATGGAGAAAAGTAATGCGAATTATGTGATTTACCAACTGATAGTAGATACCAGAAGTTAGGTGCCTGCAGCAGGAGAAGACAGCAAGTTTTTTTGTAACCAATTTGTGATCATTCCAGAAACATCTTGATGGCTACTGTGGAATTTAGGTGAACTTTTTGGTCTGAATCAGCAGATATCTATGGGGACTTTCCTCTCCAATTTATGTTCTGCCTTGTTCTCTCTTAGCTGGGATGCCACTAAGTTTCTGGATGGGACGAAATGCAGAGCGTCATTATTACTGGGGCGGCTCTCCGCCAGGGCTGGGACGCTGTGCGTGTGGCATGGAGAAGAGTTGTGCTAATCCCCTTTTCTATTGCAACTGTGATGCTGAACACATGATGTGGTGAGATTTGGTTCCACTCTCTCTCCAAGGGGTCTGGGTGATGATGTATTGTGAATTGAAACTGGGTATTTCTAATGAATGGCGGGGGTCCATTTCCCATTCCATATTCCAGGCGAGCAGATAAAGGGCTGCTGAATTTCGTAGACCATCTTCCAGTCACACAGGTTGTGGTGAGTGATACAAACCGCACTGGATCAGAGGCTCAGTTCTACGTGGGTCCATTGCGTTGTTATGGAGACCGTGAGTAGTGGACAGAGTGGGAGATGATGTAATGGTATTTTTCTTGTGGATCTGTCAGACTGGGTGGGAATCCTCAAGCTTATGGGTTGTATACCACTACCAGCCCCACTTTTGTTGCCCCCAGAGACCCTTAAGATTGTGCTGATGAAATTCAGCAGAAAATATTAAAAAAATGACAGTGATATTTCCTATTGCTTTTTGGTGGGAAACAACAGAAAAGTGTGTAAAGCCTTGTATAGGTGTAGAAAAACTAGATTAAAAAAAAAAATCCCCCCATCCATTTAAAAGCAGAAAAATGGATAGAAGACTCTTTCCCTCTAGTGACATCATTATATCACAGCCCCAACCAAGGTGTACAAACAACCACAACCACAACAAAAATATGTCCCTTAACCAAGTTATCAACCGAGTGTAAAAGATAATGGAATGAATCTCCCTTTGAGGGAGATGGGAGGCATATAAATTTAAGAATGAATGAATGAGTGAATGAAAATTTTTTCACTATATTTTTCTCATGACTTGCAGGCAACTCCTGGAATACAGTGTCCTTCATCAGGGGAACAGCTTTGCTCTTTCCCCCCTTCAAGGTCAACTACAGTCTTGATATCAGTTTCTTCTTCAAGACTTCTGCTCCATCAGGCACTTTTCTAGAGAACGTGGGCCCGAGGAACTATATCCGCGTGGAGCTCAATAGTATGGAATTTAGGGTCCAATGGGGCATGCATTTTGCTTTTAATGCAATTTAACATCTTTTCTGTTAGTTCATGATATTATTCTGAAACTGGCTTTCTCCAGGTCATTAAGACTGCAACTCCCAGGAGTCTTGTTGGCATGTTTTTAATAGTGTTGCTAGTCATTAGCAGTTGGGCTGGCAGTAAATCAAAGAGCCAGCCTTCCCCAACTTGTACTTAACATACATCTGGAGGTTGCCAGGCTGGTAAAGCCTGCTCTAGTTGTTTCATTTTTGCCTAAGTGAGGACTAATGCCATTGATGTAAGGACAGTTGCTGAAACAGGAGATGCTCTGTAATGTTCTTAGTGGGTGGTTTATGCAATGGGAGAGCATTAGGGATATAGAAACAAGGGTGGTTGCACTTATGGAAGGTCCTAAGACTCATTTGTCTGCAGACCTCTGAGATACCAACAAAAGATGTGGGGGGCCCTGAAAAAAAACTCCCTCCGTTTTTTACTAATGCTTTAGTTCAGCTGGTGAATGAGGCAGCACCCTTCTCAATATACTGGCTTTCTTGAAAGGCTTAAATGCCTTGGCATAAACATCTGAAGCAGCAGAGATCCTCCTTTTGGGTAGACCTGAGATGGTTCTGTAACTCTCCAATTCTCTCACTTCTTCATAGCTTCCCAAGACTTGGTCTTTGCTTACAACATTGGAAATGGGGACGAGAATTTAACAGTGCACTCGGAGATGCCCTTCAATGACAATGAGTGGCATGAAGTGAAGGCAGAGATCAACGTTAAACTTGCTCGGCTACAGGTTGACCGGTTTCCATGGGTAGTGCGAGCAGCACCACCCCAGAGTTTTATCCATTTGAACCTCACTAAACTACTCTATGTGGGTGAGTGAGGATGTGTATGTGTGAGAGAGAATATTTTTTAGAGCACCCCATGAAATAGCTATAAAGGTTAATTACATCAAAATAGTCACCCAGTAAAGGACTTTTTGATTAATATAACATCACATTTCAGATTGTGAGTCCAATTTGCCAAGAGACAATATCTTTTACTCACTAAATGATTTATATGTAATAATATAAAATGGTGGATGATGGAGCCAATAATTTGAATGTAAACCTCTGTTGCATGAGCTGCACTGGCTCCGAGTTCCCTTTTGGGTCCAATTCAACATGCTGGTTATCACCTTTAAAGCCCTACATGGCACGGGACTATTTGTGGGTTATTTGTGGGACTGCCTCTCCCTCAGAGGATCTGCCCATCCTACCAGATTGGGTGGGGTAGGCACATTCCAGGTCATTCCCTGAAATGTTGCCATCTAGTGGAACCTCGGAAGCATACCTTCTCTGTGGCTGCCCCTACCTTATGGAACACCCTCACCCTGGTGATCTGGCAGGCCCCTACCCTTTTAGCCTTCCGGAAAGCAGTGGGGGGCATGTAGAGTCAGTAGAACCAAAGCTAGGGACTATGAGGTACTAATACTAAAGCAGGCTAGGCAGCCTGCAAATAGTTAAGGGTCCTCCAGCCTTTCCCCCCCAGTTATATCATACTGCCAAAACGGTGAGCAAAATAGGTATGTTAAGTCTCTAGTTCAGTGTTTCTCAACTTTAGTAACTTTAAGATACAGGTACATGGACTTCAACTTCCAGATTTCCCCAGCCAGCATGACTGGGGAATTCTGGGTGTTGAAGTCCACATATATCTTACAGTTGCCAAGGTTGAGAAACACTGCTCTAGTTGAATGAAAATGGCTATTTTTAGTTCACTTTTTAACAAGCCCCAGATCCTCTCAAAGCAATATAAAACTGAACAAAACCTATTATTTTACTAATGTCACTTATCCCTTGAATCGTCCATAAAATAGAAAAGAAAACGCAGCTCCTGGCAAACAAAATTTGCTTGAGCAAAGCTAAACCCCATGAGTCTTCTTTGCAAAGGATAATTAGCATCTGGGACTATAATTGCTAAGGCCTATTACGTAGATTGTTAAAAAGAGACATATTTCTCCGTTTCTCATAAGAGAAATCAAACTGGACCATTGATTTAACTCCGTTTTGCCTGTAGTAGTGGTAGGAACTTTTAGGCTTTGTAGGGAGCAGAGTCAGTAATTATTCTGAGATGCACACGTAGAACTTGATGCAAAGGAATACATACTGGGTACATCAGTGTTGTCCAAACTTGGCCACTTTAAGATGAGTGGACTTCAACTCCTAGAATTCCCCACCCAGCCAATTCTGGGAGTTGAAGTCCACTCATCTTAAAGTGGCCAAGTTTGGACAACACTGGGATACATAATTCTGAACCTTGGAATTTCCTTTTATTACATGAACTGAGCAGATCTCAAGTCCTTTTACTTAAAAAAAACAAACACTTTTTTAAAAAAGATGTTTCAATTTCAGCAGTATATTTAGGACAGGAGTTAATTCATTTTGTTCCTGCGTACTAGTGTTCAAACTACTGTGATTCAGAAATTATTTCTATAAATCAGGGGGAAAAAAACCCCTTCCAGTTGGTCCAGATTCACATTTTATCAGCTGAGTAGCAGGTGCTCATCAGGGTTTTGGACAGGAGCGTTTTCTTAGTCTGGGAAAGGTGGAACATTTTAAAAGCAAACCCTGTGTCCTGTCATTGATTTTAGGATGGGAGTCACCCAATGAACTTGATTAGCAGTAGATAAGAAGAAACACAAAAAGATATTCTTCAACAGTGTATGAAGTCTGGTGAGAGCCACTGGATTAGGTAGAAAAAGATAGACCTTTTTGAAACTTCCAGGATCCAACCCAATGAGTTTTTCAGAAGCATTTGGTTGAAACCTGTTGGCAACAGGTTGCTAAGTAAGATAGACTCTTGTCTTAAGCTAGCTAGACCGCTCCTACATTTTTAAATGCAATCATTTATTTCTCCCTCCATAGGATCTGCTGAATACAACTTGCATCCCTTCTTGGGGTGCTTGCGAGGCCTGCACATGAATGGGGAGACCCTAAACCTGGAGGGGAAAGCCAATGAGACAGAAGGGGTTCTGGTAAACTGCACTGGGCATTGCCGGAACCCCTTGGTGCCCTGCCAGAATCATGGCATCTGCTGGGAGCACTACAGCCACTACACTTGCAACTGCACCGTCTCTGCCTTTGAAGGACCTTTCTGCAATCATGGTGAGAGCTGGGACTAAGGGCAGGAGGGCTGGCGTAATCTGCTTCAGCAGCCTTCCCTGGACTGCTGTCCTTGGGATGTACTGGATTATGCTGGCTGGAAAGTAATCCAACAGCCACCAAGGCCAGAAAGGGGGGGAAGGCTGCCGAAGAGTTTGAATGAGTAGCAAGAGAGACTGAATGTGAAAATAGTTCTCTCCTTGCTTGGACTTTGTCTTTCCCTAACTGTTGCCTTGTTTTGTTGTTTCTTGGCAGACATCGGTGCCTACTTTGAACAAGGCACATGGGTGCGCTACAATATCCTAACAACACCCTTGTATGTGGTACAGGAATTTGCCAACATACTCCATCAACCACTTCAGCCGCTCCCTGGCTACAATGTGACAGGGGAGGAAGTGGGACTCAACTTCCGCACCACTTCAGCTCCTGCAGTCCTCCTCTATGTCAGCACCTTTGTCCGTGATTTCATGGCCATTTTGATCCGTGAGGATGGTAAGCATGACTCGGGTAGCTTCCTGATGCTTTGGGGACTTGACACTTTCTTCTTCTTCTGAGATCTGCGCTGCACTTACTTTCCATTCCTTTCCTGTCTCTAAGCAGAAAGGGTGGAAGTCCATTTTCACGTTCCAATACCTTGGGAAGGAGGCACTATCCCTCTGTCCCCCCAGAAACCTTTTCAGGATGTTTACACGTGGTGATTTAGAGATGTCAGTTAAAAATGTCAGATTGTCCTACCCAATGAGAGAAACCCTCTGTCAGGATACTCTCAGTGATGAGTCCTTAAGACTATTTGACATATGACTGTTTCATCAACTTTTTAATGGATTTTCTCTGAAAATAAAATAATTGAAGAAATCTGGCTCTTTCCCAAAGAAGTGAGGTTTGTGCAATAAAAATGTCATCTGGAAGCACATATTTATGTTTACTTTTTATTTTATTTCTATGATGGCTTTCCTCAGGGAGCTATTGGCAGATGTCTAGTGAGAACTGTTGAGTTTGTAGAAACAATAAAAAGGCAGTGTCCACACTAGGAAACATTAAGAAAGAGACTGAAAATTAAATGGATGGTACTGTACAGTAATACTATGTGCCTCTGGTCACCCCATCTTAAAGAGTGTTGGAAAGTTAGAAAATAAGATGCCCAAAATGATTAGAGGGTTGGAACATCTGGATAAAAACGTAAACCTTAAAACATTAGCATCATTTTCATACAAAAGGTGGCCCAATTTTGACATGACAGACATTTATCAAATTGTTAAAGGCTTTGATAAATTGGACAAATTCTCTCCTCCCCACCTCCACCCCCCAGGTGGAATTTACTGTTAACAAACAGGGCAGACAAAATATGATGCTGCTATTTTTGCAATATTATAGAAATCAATGCTATATGATACAATGATGGTCACTATTTGGAGAGGGTTTTTTTTCAAGTTTAATGAAAGAAACTACTGGTGGTTGTTAGTGATAATTAGAAAGCATTGTGTAGATACTATAGTTCTGTCCTGTTGAGTGTTGATTCCCCAAAGGCATCCGAGGGCCACGCTGAAAACAAAATGGTGTACTCAGTGGATGTTTTGTCCGGATCTAGCAAATCTCGTGTCTTCTTAAATATAGAAGGATTCCAATTCATAAACTGAAGCTATACTTTGTCTTCCCAGTGTTCTGGTGGGTGATTTTTCTCTGCTGCATAAGGGCGCTGGGACTGAACTCTTAGCCACCTTGTACATGTTAATGCTTTTCTCACAGGTACCCTACAGTTACGTTACCAACTGGGGATCTTCCCTTTCAGCTTGATCCTGAGTACACGCTCAGTGGCTGATGGGCAGCCACACAGAATCAATATTACTCGTGTGAATCGGACTTTGTACACACAGGTAACTGCAGTTTTTTTATGCATCAGGTGGGCTTGATAAAAAAAGTGATGGGATAGCATTTTGGTTCTTGATTAAGTAGAGAAGAGGGCAGTTAAAAGTTCTCTTTTCAATGGAAAGTAGGTCTTCCCTGAATAGAAAGCATATTTTTGTATGTACAAGTGCCTACAACTCTTTTTTGGACTCTAGAGCACCTTCTTAATGTACCTTTCATCTCTTCTCTCTCTCTCATCTAGTTGGATTATTATCCTATCATGGTAAATCAATTCTCTGTCTTTGGGGACACCAAACTTGATTCTCCCAAGGCACTCTATCTGGGCCGTTTCATGGGTGAGTAAAAGCAATGGGTCTTGCCATTTTCTTAGAGTCTCTACCTATTCTTCATAGCATCCCTATCAGAACCCTCTTTTTATGTTTCTAAAGCACGATGCGTTCTTGTCTTCAGCTTCAAGAACATGATTGTCTTCCTTTCATCTCTCTGGATTCTTCCTACTGTTTCCTATCCTCTGTGTCTGCTCTGCAGGAGTAGCAGTGCCCTCTTAGCAAAACAGTTCAGAGTGCATCAGTTCCAAAACAGAGTGGAGAACACCCTCCCCCCCCAAAATGGTGATTTCTTTATACATAGTGACAATATGGATATGTCCATACAGACCTTGCGTCAACAGTGGTCTTACTGATAACAGCCCAGAAGTTATCAGTAACTTCTTCTGGGATATGTTTGCAATTTCCCAGCATTTTCCCAATCTAGCCTATAAACTTGGGATTTCTTGATATCCCATCCACGTGCTAAATAGGTTTGGTCCTGTTTAGCTTTTTTCCCAAGATTACCCAAGGTTGGCTAGATGCTGTCACCTGTACAAAAGTTTATAAAACATGCACACACACACACATTTTTGTTATTATTATTACTATAATTTATAATCTGTTGCCAGGATAACCTTGTTACTGGGCAGATTAAAGATACGAATAAAAACAATATCAAGAAACCAAAATGGCCTAGCAGCTTCAAGGTGAGCCTGCAGACTGTAGTGATAGTTTTGGAAGGATCTAACATTGCTTCCCACAATTCAACATCTTAAACTACTACTGCCATCATCCCCAGCTCAGCATGCCATCAGATGGAAAAGGTTGGGTGGTATAAAGGGGCAAGACAGTGTGAGTCCATCAGTAACTGCCAAAGAAAAGGAAAAGAGATCCTTCCCTGATTTTTAACTAGAAGCCAGCAAAAGAAATATTGAGTCTGAGAATGGACTACATTCAGAGAAAAAAAAAATTGAAAAATTTCCTCAGTGCACCCCTCCAAGGCAGTGGCTTGGAATGTTGCTGGCTGCTCCATTCTTAAGTGCCCCCCCCCCACATTTCCTGGTTATATGGTGCAGAGTGGAGCATACACAACCTGCCCTGTGTTTCCCAGTGTCTTCACAGCCATTATTACAATCCTTTTTTGTTTTCAAGAGTGTAAGAGTAGAAGGGAGAGGGTTTTTTCCTGTAATTTTTCTATCTTACTATCCCCATCCTGGCCTCCACATCTTTGGAAATGCTTACTAGGGAATATCCTTTTGTTTCCGTTCAACTTTTTGCCATGTATTAAAAGGGGAGGAGAGGAAGGAGCAAGTAGTTGTTAATCCTGGTTCTCTTCTCTGCCGTTGTCCACAGAGACAGGGACGATTGACCCTGAAATCCAGAAATACAATACACCGGGTTTCACAGGCTGCATCTCGGGGGTGAAATTCAACAGTATTGTGCCCCTGAAAACCATCTTTCGGTCCAGTGGCAGCAATCTCATCACCCCTTATACCATCAATGGAAAGCTGGTAGAATCCAACTGCGCCTCTATGCCTTCCACTTACATTAAAATTCCTCCTGAACTTGACCCGTGGTACATAGATCCAGGTAAGGTAGCTTAACATGTCAATTTTGGAAAAGCTGGGCCTGAGTGCCTCTCCTGGAGTTCCTACTCTATAATTCCACAAATGAAGAGTGGGAGAGAGAGAGAGAGATGGATAGATAGATAGATACTGAGACAAGGATTTTACTAAGGGGTACACCTGTTTTTTCCTTTGGGCCTGGAACTTTGTTCAGACAGGTGCAATAATATGGAGAACTAGTGGAGAGGGAGTCCTGTAAGGGCAATCATCAAATAAAAGGAGCAAGCCATGTGCATCATCTTAGGATAACAGGCAGGATAACTGAAGGTGGAAGGTATTCTGCATGTGGAAAGCAAAGAGTTTCCCCATAGAAGCTGGGCTAAGAACTTGCCACACAGATGCTTTGGCAGAAAAAGTGTGTAGGCTTGCTAGGAAGAGGGGACGCACCTCTCAAAAGCCTGAGATTTCATAAAGGGAAGAGCGAGACCATCCACAGATGGACTGAGCCAATGAGGTCAAATGTGTGGAAGTGGAGGAGGTTCCAGAATTTTGAATCTAGTTTTAATTGTATATCTTCTGTGCCTGTTGTAGTGGACTTCTTGTACATCCATGATGATGGCTGGGTTGCAGTCATTATTGGAGGTGAGTGACCAGTGTGGAACAGAGGGTGAAAGCTGTGGGAGTTGCCCAGAGGTGTTCATATTAAGCCCTGTTAGATTCCATCTGCAATTAGCTCTGGTTTTTTAGTGATTCTAATTCTTCCCTTTCTTTCCCCACTCCTGCCTTTCCTCCCCCAGTTATCTTTTTCCTGCTTCTGCTGTTGGCGGCAGCCCTTCTCTTGATGTATCTCCACCATCACCGTTACAAGGGTTCCTACCACACCAACGAGCCAAAGGCCATCCAGGACTACAGCAGTGGTGGGAGGAGCAGCGGGGGGGGCAGCGGCAGTGCTGAACCTGCAGCTCTCCCTGCACCTAAGCCTGCTGCCTCACGGAAGGATCAAAACTTGCCACAGATCCTGGAGGAGTCCAAAACAGAATAGCCAACTGGAGCCTGGGGGATTCATCCTCTACTCGTTGGTGCTGGCTGCAGCCTCTTGGCAAGACCAAACCCAAACTGCCAATCGTGCCACTTGCTGGGAGACTGATTTCTGCCTCCACCCCTCACGGCGTGATGAACTGCCTGGTGCTTTGCCTTGTTTGACTTGCACATCCTGTGGTGTTTCCATATTCCCCAGTTGGACATAGTACTAACTGGCAAGTGTCTAATCAAAGATCTTTCTGCCCCCACTCCACTGGAATAATTGTATTTAGTTGTCTGTTTATTCATTCGTTTATGAGACTTCCATAATGCCTC
Source organism: Liasis olivaceus (assembly GCA_030867105.1). Taxonomy (NCBI): domain Eukaryota; kingdom Metazoa; phylum Chordata; class Lepidosauria; order Squamata; family Pythonidae; genus Liasis; species Liasis olivaceus. Next base: position 69,342,180 of record CM061351.1, read on the forward strand.
AATTGATTCCCACTGGATATATTTTGTACCTTTTGAAAGGATTTAGTTGGTGCCTGAGCAATTGCCAAAATGATACCTATTTTTCCCCAGGTGGTAACCCTTCCCCTACCCCTGGACCCTCATCTTTTCACGTCTCCTTTCTCCATTTTGGCCCTGCGGTTTCTTCTTTGAAGCGAGATGGGAGGGCAAAGGCGACAAGCAGCAGACTGTTTCCTGCAGTTCCAACTCCGGTTTGCTGGAGTTCCTTCAAGCCAACCTCTGGAGCTTCTTCCGCGATTTGAAGAGAGAGATGACTATCAATGTACACTTCTTTTTAAAGGGAAAATGCAATGCAAAATTCATGCTGGCCTTCTCATATGCGATGTGCTGGCACATAGTCTTCCTGCTTAATTGCTTAGCCTAAAGAAAGCCATTAGTCAAGCCATGCAATATAGCACACGTAGGTCCTGGCACGTTATATTGTGCCCTGAAAGAAACCAATGTGCAATATAGGTATATTTGCCTGCTAATCTATCTATCTATCTATCTATCTATCTATAAAGGTATATGTATGTGTGTACAGCAATAGCGCATGAAAAAAAAATCACTTGCACTTTGCTACCACTTGCTGCTTCATAAATCAGGGGTTTTGAGAATTTAAAATTCTTTCTACTTTTTGTTCTGATGTTTTGGTTGTGAGCTATTAGAAGGACTAATTTTTTAATGCTATTGTTTGTATAAAAAAAAAAAAACCCACAAAATCCTGATCTGTTCAAAGTGAAGTGATGTTGTCTGTGCTCTGTAGTCTGTTGTATGGTGGGGAGGGATGCTATTACTGATAACATCCAGCCCTCTTCTTTCCCTGCCTGAGTTCACTTGTGGATTATAAGAAGATTCTATAGCAATGGCCAAATGTATTTATTTTATTCAGAAGCCTGGGCATCTTCCTTGGCAGTTTATTTTTTCTAAAGAGTTGTTTGTTTGGGGGAAAAAAAAAGATTAACTTGAATAAATAAAGGGAAAAAGCAGGGTGATAAATTCTGTGGTCCTGTATCTTTTGGAGGGGGGGGGGACGGTAGGGAGGGAAGAGATGCATTTTGAGTGATTGTGGCTAGAATTTGTTTTTTCTCCAAGCACAAATACATTTTAATGGGACTTTGCCTAGAAAGCACCACATTTCACACTAGCAGTAATTATTACCAGCTTTGTACTGTATCCTTTCTGTGACTGCTCAAACTAACATGCATATGGTCCTCCTCTAGTATCTTCACAACACTCTGCAGTTAGACTGAGAGTGACTGGCCTAAAGTTACCAAGAAGGTCCTTGCTTGTGTGAGGACTTGAGGTAACATCTCCCAAGCCAGTGTGTAACCCATAACTGTTTCACTATTCTGGCTCTCCATATTTAAGTTATGGAGAAAAATTAGTCTACCTGTTTCAAGATTACTCAAAAGTCTAGTGATAGAGTCAGTTGCCTGGAGAAACCTGTGCTTGCTCTGAAGGGGGTAGCCTTTCTTGGGAAACCTGGTGGGGGGCAGGGAGCCTGTGGGAGCCCCATGAATTGATAATTTCTAGAGATGACTTTTCATAGTAAGGTGTCAGTCTCACCTATGACCTTGGGAGACTGGGCATTTATGGTGGCTCTTCAGATGAGTATTCATCTCTGGAGCAGGGAATTGGATAAAATGTCACTGTTGTATTCAGTTCTCTGAGAATATTTTGCAAAGCACTTGAATGTCCTTTTATGCTGTTGCTATCAACCGAGTGGATTTATTGTGCTGGAGTTATGGGAGTGAAACATTTCTCTTGTAAGGCTCATCTCCGGAAAAACAGTTGTGAAACCGTGTTCCAAATTAATAAAGGAATAAGAACTTGGACCACTAGCACAACTCCATTCAAGCAGTGATCAATCGGTGCATTAGGATGGGCCAAAATTCACTTTGCAGCCTAAGCCCCTGCTCAAAAGTAGAGCTACTTTTCCCTTAAAGATTCAATATCCAGGGAAGTTAAGTCCAAAAATTATTGATGCCACTGTAAATGTACAAATGTAGAATTAAGGTATCTGGGCTGCAAAAATCTGTACACCTACTAGATTGCGGCAGTTTCCACTATATATTATTGCTTGTGTGTGTTTGGAGTTTTGCACGCTATCTATGATAGTCTTAAAAGAGATGTGATTCTTATTAGTGTCTCATACTGTAAGATTTTTCAAGATTTCTGAAAATCTTAAAAATCAGCAGTAACTCGTAAGGATTCAAGTTAGCCAAGGGTGTTCTCAAACAGCCTGTAGCCTTGCTGTTACAACAGTACCCTGTACACGATCTGCTGCACGTGCCTTGCTGCTCCCTCTGTTTGAAGGTATGGGAATTGGTTTGGACAGAAATTGCCAGTCTAGCTTATTCTCCAATAGTACCAGTAAGTTTGAGATGAGACAGACTTCATTTAGCAATCACTACACCTTTATTAAGACAAACTTTTACAAGCCATAATATAAAGTGCACATAAGTTGCCAGCAGCAAAGCCAAGAGTCACAAGCAGTCAGAAGACGGAGCTGCCATGCAGTTGCTGGCCCTGAACCACCATGTCTAGAGGAAGAGCAGTTCAGTGGCGTATAAGGTGGGGGAAGCGTAAATGCTTTTGCTGCTATGTAGATAGCTGGCATCTTCTGTAGCTGCAGTGACACTCCTCTTCTTGTTGTGTCTCAAAAGTGCCAAGCAATACAGGCTTGTGTTACAAAAGATTATGCTATGCAGTATGGAGGTGAGGTCTAAACATCCATCAGCTGAAAGACCAGCCAGTGCTTCTGTGAGTCAGGATGCAAACATAGGCAACCATACGGAACGCCTACTATTGCAGTCCTAGTCCCTGATAAAAACATTAAACCTGCATCGCTTTAAGACTGTGATCATTTCTGCACTGGATACCTTTCAGAAAGTTGCTTGATCAACCATGCTTGGCGTTACAACCCTCTGGCCAAATTATGCGGTAGCACTCCTCACCCTACTGCCACTATCTGTTGGCCTGCAGGCAGTAGTCAGATTCACATTAATGTGAGTCCCTCTACCCTTTCCTGTATCTACACCGTGTGGATGCTAGACAAAAGCTGAGCAATAAGGCTGGTTACAACTGTGCCGTAGACAGTTCAGCTGCATTACTGAGCTATGATCCCAGTAGCTAAAAACTAGGCACCTTGGCTTTTCCCTCTCCCCAATTCAAGAATACAAACTAAGAACATGACTCTTAACTGAACAAAAATTCCACTACCATCTTTCATACTGTCCCTCAAATTACTTTCTCCCAGAAATTAATGTCTCTTTCAGTACTCTGTTCCCCTGAAAAGACTTAACATTTCTAACCCTACCATGTGTCTAAGCATGCTTCTTGAGGAAGCAGGCTGACAATTTTCCCAGGCAATAATACGGCATTCCAACTTTAAATTGCACCTCTGGAATGCACTCGTACTAGGAGTTGCAAGAGACAAGAAGATGGCTTGTAGTAAAGAAGGCAAACTAAACCCAGCAATTATATGGCATCCTTTTCTCACACCAAAATTAATTTCATTATTTAGAAATGCTCCAAACAATTAAGTTTCACTCATACTGGATACAAATTGCAGGTAGTCCCCAGTTTAAGAACAAGTTCCGTTCCCAAGGTCTGTCCTTAAGTTGAATTTGTATGTAAGCAGGAACAGTATTATTGTATAATACTGAATAAGTAGCGTTGTGTAATGAACTTGAATCATTGTGTATTTAACTAGAATTTGCTACAATAGGCTCCATTCTTAACTATGAGTCGTCTGTAAACCGGGTGTTCTTAACCCGGAGACTACCTGTATGTGAAGCAGACGTTTTTCTCACAATTATTAAGCGGCTAGAAAAGGCGAAGCAGTAGTAAAAAGGGTAGTGGAGGGCTTGCTGCTGCCACTGAATTCTTTGATTAATTTCTAAGAGAAGCTGTGGAACACTATGTTCCCCCACATTTGTATACTGATTCCCAGAAGCTCTTTCCCTAATGGTAGAGAGCAGGCTGTAATTAGCCAGTAGTAAAGGCACTCTACATATGCTCAACTATACTATTTAGTACTGTTTCATCTATTTCAGGTATGTTGTGTGCAGAAATGCTAACACTTTTACAGTTATGTAACTACCATGATCAAAAGCAACTGAAAATCCTTCTTAGGCCAAATAATGCTATTTGTGTAGCTAATCATGATTCTGTATACCTCATTCTACTCACACCCTGCCTAGTTCCATAAACTACATTTCTGCCTTTCTTCTCCTCTTCTCCAAGACTGAGGCTTCTGTTACTGTGTCAAATTAGAGACTTACCCATTTAGTAGATCCAATCTACTGCTGGCACCAACAAATACTCTTATCAGTATAATAAACCAGTTTTTATGACTGATTTGTAGCTCTCATGTATTAACTTATGAGGAAGTCAGTTTCTGGCTCCTACAGTAATCCACACCATGGAGTAGAGATGGAATCAGTTTTCATTCTCTATAATCTACAGGGAGCCCAGCTCCCTGTCTCGATGGAGCAAATCATTCTAAAGTGCATGCTAATTGATTGTTTGGACATAAATAGGTGGGGAGGGGAACAGAGTGGGTGATGAATTAATTGGTCTTTAAAAGACTCTACTGTACTCTCCTGGGTCACATGCACCCAATTGTCCTGCTTCCATATGTGCATCAAGGATACCTCCCGTGGCTTCAAAAATGTTTAATGTTTTAAGGGAAGAGATGTTTGAGTCCCCCAACTAACTGAGAAATAATATTAATTCATTACTGGAAGTGCTCAGTATGAAGCCCAATATTCCACAGAGAGAAGGAGAGAAGGTAGAGGATTAGAGAGTGTTGTAACAAGTCACTGACTGAAGGGAATGAATTATAGAGGCTTGGGGCAAATGTTACCCATCAGGAAAATTAATTTCTCAAAACAGTACAAATGCATCACCACCATCAGTGGTTGAAAGAAACTTTATGAAGAGAACTGGAATCAAAAGTGATGCAGGTTCCTTCTGGGATCCAAAACATTCTGTACATGAAATTGAGAAGAGTGGGGATTAAATCTAAGTGGGAGTGAAATGAAACTGACTTTCCCAACTTATTGTCCTCCAAATGTATTAAGGTGCCAAGCTGACATTCAGTGGACACCAGAAAGGATAATTATGCTTCCGTGGAAGACTCAAAATGGAGCAAAAAGATTCTATGTCTTTCTTTTAATGCTCCTTCTATACTCTGCCTGCACATTTCCCTCCCTCCACCTCATTCCTTACACTAATCAGAAATACTCATTCCATCCTTTTAATACTCTTCTTTTATCCCTGTTCCCAGCCTTGCCCCCCAAGCCTCTGTGTAATACTTTACAATCTTCTTTGCAAGTGATGTTTGTGTTGGGATGCTCTCTGCTCTACTTTTGCCTGCAGCCAGACCAAAGAAATACTTTCTTCAGCTCAAACCGTTTTTTTTAAACCAATGAATCAAACAGATTAGCAAGCCCCAGTATACATAATGGTCTTAAACCACTTTGCTTTATCAGGGCCTCCCAATAGTAATTCAGTAGAATTCTCCATGGCACCACTAGCTGCCAGTCAGGTGGCCTTGGAACCAGAGTCTCAAGTCCATAGAAAGAGCTGGGCCTTTCCTTTCTCTAAAGAGGAATCCAGGTGGAATGAAGCTCTCAGAACACACATAGCAACAAAGGAAGCAGCATGGATAGGATGCAGTGATACTGGCTGGGAGCACTGGGGGCCAGTAATTTCAGTCAGATGATGTCAGTTTCTCTTTCTATGCCAACATACTTGAGGGCATCTGCTTGGCTATACCTGGGGGAGAAGTGAAACTGCTATGAACAGGTGCATTATGGTCTCTCTGAAGACACTTATGAGACTTTACCAAGCAATATCTCGGAACCTTTGGAAAATGGAATTAGATTGCACTCACCTGTAATCAAAAAAGAGCTCTTCACCAGCCTGGATTGCTCTCTTTGCAAAGATCCCAATGCGGTGATCTCCATTCACCATCACCACTGAATTGGGGCAAGAAAGAGACTGAATCAGTTGCCCAGCCCTAGATTTTTATGAGGATCACCCTGCCAAGGCTCCCACTGCTACACTCATTTCCAGCCTTCAACAAACAAGATTTCAAGATTGTGGCATTTGCTGAACTAGAAGGCATTTATCTCCACACCTGAGAATGCAAATGTATTTAGCTAGCATAGACACAATTACTAGATGATCCAAAGGGTCTTTTTTGCATCCTGGAAAAAGCTAGAAATGTGTATGTGTTAATTAAAATGATGGTTATTGTTGTTGTTGTTGTTACCATTTTGCTTAAACTGGGATTTTGAGTTCCATGCTACAAAGAAACTCTCTAGAATATGAATGTGACTCCCAGCAGTGCCTGCTAGCAATTGTGAAGCTGAAGTAAGCTTTGGCAGAAAATAGGGAGCTTTCATCACATCTAATCTCTCAGCTTTAGGATGCTGCTGCTTTGCTTTTGAACTCCAGCATCTCTTCTATGATCAGGCTTTTCTGTGACCAGATTTTCTGATGAAGAGATTTAAATTCTACATTTAAAAAATCAGTAATTATACTTATAATGGCTGGTAGCATACCCTCTTTTTTATAAACAGCTGAATGTACTTGATCCAATTATTTAAGACATACACCTATCATGCTTACCTTTTCAGGTTGGGTTCCCATTGTGGGGTAGAAAAATAGCAAGGAGGTCTGCCTAGAAACACCAGATTCCAAGATGGAGTCTACTGCTACAGAATGACAATTGAGCTCTAAAAAGTCTCACCTTTGGCGTAACAGTTGGGATTGACGGAGTGGTTTGCAAAGCGGATTTTGTTGCCTTTACGAGTGGCATCAACAACGAAATCTGCCCAGGAAAAAAGAGGCTAAAGATAGAGCTCTCAGAGACTGGGCCTACTGCAAAAGCTCAACTCCTCATGCAAAAGCACCCTTGAAAGCCATGGGAGGCAGAGTTATGGGCCCTGCTCCCATCAAATTGCTTCACCACCCCTTACTGGAGATCATGTCACAGAGCCAACTGCAAGCTGTACCTCACCCAACAACAGCCAATTACCATTATTGAGGTTGAAGAGGAAGCTGGACATGTACTTGTCATAGACTTTGCCACGCCGGTCAGCCTCATCTTGAGAGATGAGCTGGGAAAAGGGAAGACAATGGGCAAGAATTTGTCAGTGGCCATAAGGAGACCAACTCAGATGGTACAGATGTTAGAGGGCTTAGCTTCTCCCAAAGAATGTTAGCTTCTCCCAAATAATCAAGAGATCTGAAAACAATGCCCCCAAAGCAGACAAAATTTAGCTATCTTGCTGGGAACAGTAGTGGGGTAAGGGAGAAAAAGAGCACCTAAACAGAGTTTTTCTTCCACTTTGCAATAGATGGGGCAGAAAATTAAACAAACTGGGTTTGATATTAACTAAATTTGCTGGCTACACATTTTGACAGATGAAAAAATGTGACAGGTAATCAAATTACCATTTTAGAGCACTTAATAGATAAGGAATGAATTTTTGCATTCTTTTTTATCTATACAAAATATATGGATTTCCTGATATATTCTCAGTGGAAATACCTACGACTGAGACATATGTTAATAAATTTGGTCATTCCACCCTCAGTTTTTCTCATCTATAACCCATACAAGAGAATCAGTACTACTCAAATTGTTGATTTCTATTTGCATATGGCTAGAGTTAAATTTGGGACATGTCAGCAAGTGTAAAATGAAACAGAGTGGGAGAATTAGAGTTGCTGGGAATTGGGCAGCATATAAATTTAATAAATTATCATCATCATCATCTTCCCAACCTAGGACAAGGCTGTACTTCTTTCAATTACAACTTCAGCCGTGAGTATGAGATGCTGCAACATACAATGGAAATTGTTTTCAATAACATATTGGTTTCATTTACAATTGTTAACAAATCATTTATAGTTGTTAAAAGAAAATATGCTACACTGCTCCAATTTCTGGTAATGCAATGATAAAAGTATGTGGTACTGCCCTGATGTTGCTCAATTCTGAATAGGAGGTAATGAATGCAACAATTTATTCCTGGAAACAAATCTAAACTTTGCAGGCAAAACAGCTTTATGAGGAATCTTGTCCCAGGGCAGCACAAATAGTTTACATGCATCCTGTTGGCTACCAAATGTATCATTTTACAGAACTAGAAATAATAAATAGTAGCCAAAGGATTTATCCCCTCTTCATGTGTATGGACTAGCTATATATTTTACATTACAGATATTACATGCTTGCCAGCTACATGGCAAACTTATTCATAGCTCTATGCAAATAGAAAAAATAAAGGAACATTGTTATGATACTCCGTAAATTGAGAATGAAAATTTATAAAAGCTGCCCATACCACCTTCCCTCTCCTTGCCCTTTTGCTCTCCTCTGATTTAATTTTCCATTATTGTTATGTTTGTTGTGTTACTATAAACTAAATACAAAATCCAATTATGAGTTAAGAAAAAGGTGGAGCTATACTGGAAATGGTACAAATATTCCACCTGGAATTAATCAGAAACTGACTAGAAAGTTTCCCCAACATCACAGCCTGGCCAAGAATGTCAGCCAACTGCTCACCAGAAATGACAGCTTGCCTAGATTTCAGCTTCAAGTCCCATCATCTAAAACCAATGTTGACCAAGTGAGAGAATATGTTGAGAAGCCACTGCCAATTACCAACTTCATGGAATGCTGCCAAAGATCAAAATCTATTACTGTTCCAGAAAGAGAAACACGTATCTCCCTCAGAAGATCCCTTTTCTCTTTTCAGCTCATAAGCTCAAAGGCTGAGTTGCCGTTCAGGAGATGAACAAAGAACCTGTCCTCTCATCCACCTCGATACCCATAGCTGAGGGCAAGGAATGCAGCAGAGAGGCTTGAGGGTCCTAAGTCTTCTTCTACCTTTCCAACTCACCTCCCCACAGTACTCAGAGATAAATTCATTCTTCTGCACCGCCTCCTTAATGAAGGTTCCCCACCCAGCAACATCTGATGGGGCCAGCAGCAAGTGCTACAAGGAAGAGAGGCAGAAGTATATTTTATGAAGCAGATCAAAAGAACAAACCCAGAGGGTTACAAGATGGGGAGGGGAAAGGGACAAACAAATGGATAGTATATTCTAGGACCCCAGCCACAACAAGATATCCTCTACCTGCAGCATCTTTTGAAGGCTACCTTCAAAATCTCCAAATAAAGGTATACTATAGCCCAGTTTATCTTCAATTCCAATAGCAGGGGGGGTCCCATTTAAAAAACTAGGCCTCACTGTTATGGAGACAGGCTGGCAAAGATGGCTGAAGCTTCAGAGAATGGGGAATGGGTGCTAGCATCTACTAATTGGAAACTAACTGGGTCTGAGTCCTTCCTACAGCTCTTCACATTGGCTAGCAGAAGCAGAATAAAACAGCTAAGCTAAATCAGTTGTACGCCATTCCCGAGTAGCACATTCCTATGCCAGGCTCCATAATTCTCATCTCCTTTCTTTTCCTCAGCATTCCTAAAGCATTCCTCCAAACTTGGACAATTTTGTTTCTCAGGCTTTTCCTCCCCTATTTTGGGACTGTGACGTACCTTCTTTAGGCCCCGCTGGATGCTGCAGTTCTTGCAGGAAACCACCTTGGAGTCCCAGTGCTCTGAGGCCCCACAGGTCAGGCAGAGGTCTGGATCACACTCCCGCACAGCCAGATAGCAGGGACACTGCTTGGTGTTGCACTGAGTCTTGCACCGGCAGCCAGGGAACCGGTTCTGGCCTTGCAAAAGAAGCATACACATCTTTAAAGGGATGCCATGAAAAAAACACTAGAAACTATAGCCAGAATTTGCCAGCTTGGCAGAGTGCTTCATTTCTTACAGTCAGGATTGCACTGGCAGAATTTCTCACAAAAATTCTGTGTCACAATGCAAGGACAGGAGCTGTCACAAGGGTGGTCTGGATGGTCACAGGGCTGGTAGTTGTACACTTGAGTGGATGAATTGTCTGCAGGAAGAAGGAACATCTATGAGTTGAGCCCCAGGAAATTTGAATACTGCATAGATCTCAGTCCCCAGGTATCGCAGAAGGCAGTGTTCCCAGTGCAGAAGGCCACTTCAAGTTTACCAGTTTACTGCAAGTGCTGGGATATGGCAGAAAAACAGCGCAGGCATGGATTATTCAAGCTACTTTTCAAAATACCAGATGTCAGCAATCAGAATGTCCTCCTTCAGGATTTTGACTTCTGCCATTTAGTACTAAGAGAGAATACTGCTTCAGCTTAATTACAGACATCTGGGATAATGAGGAAACACTGTGTCATCAATCGATGGGAATATTCTGGAGAAAATTTTAGAGACGAAGGGGAGTGTTGAGGTGGCCTGGCCTGACTAGGCTTTGACAAACCTACATTCCATTCTCTTTTTAAAGAAGGAGATGGGAACAAGAAGAACCAGGATACTGTAGAGGCAGGAAACACATTACCTTTCTTAAGCTGGATCTTCCTGCAGTGAGCAGCCCAGAGCCTTTGTTTGGGGAAAGGGAAGAGAGAAAAGAATGTCACAATTTTAATCCTGGAGACAGAAAAATTCTGGATCGCCCAAATCTGCATTCTCTCTAACTGTCCTTAGCCTTTTTTCCAGATCTTTCAGACAGTATAAGTGGAATTAGTAGATGAAAGAACAACAACAAAAACTGAGAATGATACCACTGCATTTTAAATCTTTTTTTGGGGGGTGGGAGTGGTGGAGAGGTCCATAAGGCTATGTTAGTTCGTGGCAACCCCAGCCCACCCCAAGTCACTGAGCCTTCCCCAAGAACTACTGTACCCCTAGAACTGTTCCTTGTATGACTTTCTATTGGCTGGATTCCCCTGAACACACACCTGTGCTTCCTTTTCTTTTTCTGGGAGGGATTCAAGAGCTCATTAACTGGTAGCTTTGTTATCAAGGATTCCTTTACAGCAAACTGAAAGACCTGCCAAGCAAGAAATACAACTCATTGAAGATGGAGTTCTAAGTGAAGGAACCAGATGCCCACGCCCAGTCCTGGCCTACTTAGGCTCGTACCTGCTTGCATGTCTTGGTTCCCAGAAGCCGAGCAATGGAGCAGAAGTTATTGAAGTAAGTTCCGTGGAAAACACGGAAGAGGGACTCCTCTGCCCCTGACCACTCCACAGGTTCCAGAGGCACATCAGACATGAAGGGCTGGGAAGAGGATGGGCTCAGCTTCGGCTTGGTTGGAGTTTGGCAACGTGAGTTTGCCTCTGGAGCAACAAAAGAAATGCACAGATGTGGAAAGCGTGCATGCGCCCGAAGAGCAACCCTGCACCCAAACATGCCAACATTCTTGCTTGCCTTTAACACATCTCAAAAATGTCCACCTGCAAGTAACACCATCTGCTGAAGAATTACTAATCTCAACTGGGCAAGGACTGTTTGTGATGACAGAAAGATACTCTGCATGTGCTTCAACACGGTGACTGAAAGCTTAAGTCTGGCACTAAAATTTACTGAGAGCAAACTCTGACATAAATTAAGATCTGGGCAAATTCCACAGAAGAAATAAGATTTGATTCTTGTTTGCACTAGAGTCTGCTGGAGCACGTCCATTTCTAAGGGGCAAGAGACCATGATTTCTGCAATTTCTCCATTCCTGCTGTCTGCAAGCCATGAGGCAATTGGGTAGGAGAGCCTCACCTACCTGAGGAACTGGAAGCCCAGTCATTGCCTGTATCTCTGTCACTATCGCCTTCTTTTGCTTCAGCACTTGTAGAGGCTGAAGCACTAGTGGAGGTGGTGGCATTGACAGTGGGGTGCCTGCGCCGACGCCGTCCAGAGCACTTTGACCGAGGGTTATGCAATATGGCAAACTCTTTGGCTCCCTCCTAGCAGCAAGATCAGATTAGAATTACATGAGTCCTGTTCAGATGTTCTAAATGCAGAGTGTACAACTCTCTGAGTTCAGATGTTCTAAATGCAGAGTTGAATTTAAGCTGATTTCCCCCCATATAGCCTTCAGAAATTGAGACAGAAACTCAATAGCATCACTGGATGGCCAAGGGTTGAGATGCTTAGCCATGTATCCACAGCACACTAATGATACCTAACCCTGTCCTGATGGATGACCTACATTAGGAAGGCCTAATGTAGATGTTATAGTAGTGGGGAAAGAATTGAGCCTTGAGGTTTCCTACAAAGCAGGGACTGAGGGCTCGACCTCTTCCATCAACACCAACTGGAACCAATTCTACAAGAAGGAAGAGAACCACCAGATTACTGTGCCTCTCATTCCTAACCCCCCGATCCTGTCCAGAAGGATACCATGATTGATGACATCAAAAGCTGCCAAGAGATCAATGAAGTTTAGGATGGTTGACCATTCTCTTCCTGATTCCTTCGTAAGTGATCTACAAGTGTGATCAGTGCTATTTTGTGATCAAGCCTGAAACCTAACTGAAATGGGTCCAGATAATCTGTTTCCTCCTGCAGGCTACCTTTTCAACAAGCTTCAGAAAGGTTGGAAACGGCTTAGAAATCATTCAACACTATGGGGTCCTGCAATAGCTTCTTGAGGAGTGGTCCGGCCACTGCCTCCTTAAGCACAGATGGAACCACTCCCTCCCTCGAGGATGAATTCACCACCACTTGGAACCATCTACACATCACCTCCCAGGAGGCTTTGACCAACCAGGAGGGATCAAGTATGCTGGTAGCTGCACTAACAGGGCTAACAGGCTCAAACTCTTCCTGGATATCCTTGCTAGACTGTATCGCAGTCAATTTAACTAGACCTGCACAGTTGTTAGTTCTTAGAAGTTGAAAGTCCTTGGAACTTTCACACAATTTATATATAGGTTCAAACTCCTATCCTATTTCCTTCTAAAAGAGTGCATCACAGTGAACAATGAAAGTGCTAACCTAGATTCCCTGGAAATTAGATGGAAGAGGTGGGCAAGTTTTTACAGTAGATCATAAGCCACTCTTGCTCATAAAGGAAGGGAATATACCCCAACCATTTGGAGCAGGATGGGTAATTTACAGGCTGTATAAAACCTCTCCAATGGCTTTGTATGGCCCTATGAACCCCTTTCCTCATTTGCTTCCAAACATTCAAGTGGCAATGGAATTTGCTGTAAAATTTTGGAGACAAGCTGCTTGCTGCAGAATTTTAGCAACCCAATCTTATGGAAAGTACAATATTGCCCAAGACTATGGAAATCAAAATATACAAAGTTCTGTTTATCATTAGACAACATGAAGCAGTTGTCAAGAAAGAGAAACAGATTGATTACAATGTACTCAATTGTATGGAAAATTGAATGCATGGGAAACTGGAGGCCTCTAAGAATGAGCAGTTTTTATCCTGGGCTGCTAGTATAAGAAAATGGTACATTCTGAAGCATCTTGCAGTTGATTCTTTTTTGAAATGAAGTCTTCTGCGTCTGCTAGAAACAGACACAGGTAAGATAGGTAGATCATGCAGTGAAATACGGAGAGGAGCAAAGCATGAAATCAACACATCATCCCTCCTTATAATTTCATAATTGTATGTACTTTCTTTTGGATAAATGTCTTTTTAGGTTTTAGGGATTTTTTTTTTAATGGAAATTTAGGGCTTCCTAGATCCAGGCTGCAAAAATCTGGAGAACAATTAACTGACAAGAAAATACAGAAAATTAACTTTTTGTTGACATCTGCGGGTCATCTGAATTTTTGCAACCCAGATCTGATAGGAAAGGCATGGTTATTTTTGGAAATGTGTAATAGGATAACAGGGGAAGCTGTCATTTGTAGTAATGAAAGACAGTCATATTAAAATAGAGTGAAAAAACAAAAATGGTCCTATTAGCACCTTTAAAACATTTATAGTGGCATAAGCTTTGGTGGGTTGGAGCTCACACTGATAATGTGAAAATGTCTGAAATGGAAGATGTACAAGATATGACCATTTACTTGAGGATGTACAACATGAATATTTTATGATGGCAATAATGGATGCCTGCAAAATAATCTTTATATTACTATTTAATTAATGCCCATAGTATTGGTTCTGCACCCCCAGCAACCTCCATCCAACATACCAACCACAAGAAGCAGTCTGGTCCACAAGGCTCCATCTCAATTTTGGTCTCCCTGTTCTTCCGCTTATAAACATTGGGGGTTGCATGAAAAGCTAAAAGAGAGTAACCACCTTGCTTGGGTTAGAATAGGAACCTTGAAAAATACTCCCCTTCCCCTTTTTATGAAAACACCCCAAATCCCAGCAATGTAATATTTACTACTAGTCAAATAATTTTGTAAGAATTTGTACCAGAGCTAGGCTAGATTCACCCAATCCTAAATTCAGCAGAACATCAAACATGCAGATGCACAGAAGAGATCTAATGGTGGGGTGTGTGTGTGTGTGATTTTCAGAATGGAAATGAAGCTATACCAAAAACTAAGGAGCTACCTGTATACCTGCCTTGTAATGCTAATTATTCTTGTAAAGCTTTATTACTGCCTAGCAAACCAAACTTGAGTCTGGCTATTTCAGGCAGACATTAGTATTTCAATGGCTAACCCACCTGGATTTTAAGTGGAATATCTATGGGGCTTTAATACTGTAACTGGGTTCTTAAATCATGGTAGATGTTATACAGATTTTCTAAGCCACTCTGGATACTTCAGTGTGATAGACAGGTGGGAGGGGAGGTAAGAAGGTAAAAAATGCACTACGGAAGGCAAATGGAGGTGGACGTTTTAGGAGAACTCTTTGAAAGGTGGAATTAAAAGGGTTGCTATGCATGCATCTCTACAGAAGGCAGGAGATTCTGCTAGGGAACAGCCTCCCCAAAAGAATCTGCTAACATTTCCCATGAAAATGTTGCAAGCTGGAACAGAATAAGCAGGAATGAGGTAGGGACTGTATCAGGAACTTACGATGGAGGAAACAGTCATACTTGAAACAGCGCCTGCAAAAAAGTGTGTGAAAGGAATGCAGAGCCTGCTCACGCTGAACAGATTTGGCACACGGCCCATCAATATTAGGTGTGCACTGGGGAGGGAGCACATTCATGTCAGATTCTTCTGTCAGCTCCCTGTATCTGTGGAAATGAGGGGGGAAGAAAAGAGTCATTCAGAGTCATACAGGGACCTTCCAAAGTTGCTCCAAACATTGAAAAGACCTTGACAGTCTGTACTTATGCTTGACTTAAAAGCTGCTGCCTGGTAAAATTGTTAATTTTAAAAGAGAGAATGAGTTATCATTTCATGGTCTGAAGATCACTGGCAGATACTAACTATCATGCTGTTCAAACAAAAACACACTGCCTCAAATGAATACTTTGAGGTGGGAAGTATCTTGGGATCTGCATAACCCTAACTGCATTGCAGATTATGAACCAGTATTGTATATTATGCAGTCCAGCCAGTCCTAACCTCTGCATACAACAAGCACAGCAGGAACATGCATATGAAGCACACTGCTTAAGATGATTATGCCAAAGAATCCAAAGCATGCAGCAGGGGGAGATCAAAGCAAGACCACCACCACACTACTATCACCCAGGATAACTTTCTTGCAGCAATTAGGTTGCAAACTATACATCAATTTTGTATCAGTGCCTTTGCTAGGAAGTGACAGTCAAATTCACAAATTGTTTAGCTATGCAAACAAAGCACTCCTGATGTGATGTAAAAGTTCAGCTGGTCTGCAAGTGACTACATAGACATCGCCAAATAATTTTCTTGGCAACAATAAGGGTATAGATTGCTTTTGCCTCCTTCTGGGGTGTCTTCAATTTCTCAATCTAGATTACAGTCTGGAGACTTCCTGGTAGGCTCCTGCTTTAACCAGCATTAACCATGTCTGACCCTGCTTAGTTTTGTTTTGGGTTTTTTTTTGAGGCAATATTTCTGATATCCATCTTGGAAATTAGACTACAATAGGTCCAGACTAGAAAAACCAAAAGATACTTGGCTTGAATTAGATAATTCCTACCTTTCTTTCATATCCTCTGGAAAGCCATTCTCAGGGAACATCGATGAAAGGGCAGTAAAGATCATGTCATTTGGAAAGTGCTTCTTTGAACATTTCTTGTTACCTGTATTAGACATGCAAGAAAGCCTGCTGATATTTTCTGAATTAAAGTATTCCTCTCCCTGGAACACTGCTCTTCCAAGATAGGATTGGCTCAGAGGATAATTTGGAAGAAACCGTCAGGTAAACATCAGACAATAAACTATGCTGTAAAATTCAGGAAAACAATAGCAATTTTGACCAAGAAAATGCCAACAGGTGCCTTTTTCTCTACATTTCTGTGTGTATACTGTCATGCAGTCAATATAATTTCTCCAGCAAAACACAAGAGTATGATCATGGGAGTCACAAAGAAACTGTGTATAGAAATTGTACTATACTTGTAGGGGCCCTTAATGTTTAGTCTGTGGATATTTTGTTATATCACTTCATTTAATACTTTCTGGGGTGGAGTGACAGAAGAGCTATGAAGCTTGAAAGATCCAGTTAAACAATTTACTTCCATTAGGAGAAGAACATGACCCAGAACTGAAGTTATAGCCCCCTTCTTGCCAGTTTGTACTGCCTAGTACAAAATACTAAATAGAAGAGGCAAAGAGGAGCAAAGCTAGTAAAGTCGTGGCAGCATTATTGTGGGTCCAATAGAAAGGGGCATGGCGGATAAGAAGCAAAAAACATACTTTCCAAGGTAAGGCGTTTCCTCTTCCGGGTGACAGGCAGCTCATCCTTTACAGCTTCTTGTTTGCCTTCTACAGTATCATGCCCATCATCTTCCTCCTCAGAGTACTGGTTTAATGCATCTACCAGCTCCAGGAAAACAGCATCACTGATCAGGACAGAACCTGGGAGCATCTCTGGAAGGGAGAACTGGGTGAATGGATGATTGCTAGGCATGGAAAAAAGGCTCAATCTCATGAAGAACAACAACGTGTGTGTGCCCATGAAGACAATCTAATCTGACCTGAATGAGCAGAATTGGGACATTTCTTCAAGCATGAAATCTATGCTGTCAGAGAAACTTCCCTCCAATTTTCTCCCCACACATGTTCTGGGGCCCTTCAATCTCCATGGAAGACTGTAACCTTTACCTTCTTCTCCATGGACTTTGCCATCATAGTTGTTAATGAGCTCCTCGATGAAGGTTTCATCCTCTTCTTTTACCTCATCTCCCATATAAGGGATGTTGCACAAAACGGTTTCATCCTCCACCTGCAAACGGGGCAGACACAGCCTGAGGGAGGCAGGTGGCTGTCCCTTGTCCACTCACCAGAAGAGCCTGCAAATGGCAGATTGCATGCCTACCTTAACGAGATCCCAGAGGGATATTTGCTGATCTTACTGCATAGTACAGCCTTCTCCCACACAGCACTCTTTATGGTGACTGGAGGAGGATGGGAGCTGTAGTCCAACATATTTGGGAGGGTGCCAGATTAGGGAAGGGTGAGACAGTATATCCCAGCATCACAAGGTCTTTCTTTATGAGCACTTACTCCAAAGGCAAGGCCATGCCATTCAACCAGTGTCCTCTGGAGGAGGTTGAGGTGGCAGCAGTGGCTCACATAATTTCATCTTGCTTATTTTGCAGCAGCAGAACTCCAGCTTTATCACTGCTTACTGGTAGAGGGGGGTTCAGAATGTTTTTTTACTATCTTGGATTGTGACTGTGTAGTTTATGTGGGAGGGGAGCTAAGACCATATAACAGCATGACCTGTACAACAAGCATCACCCCATCAAGGTAAGGAAGATACTCTTTTCTCCATTCAGCACTGGCTAAAGAGGGAAGGCAGCCTTTAAAAGCAATGCAGGAAGTGCCTTTTAGTTCCAACTCAGTGAAGGCGGTGGGACATATGAAAGCACTGCTGCCAGATAAGATGCTTCTAAAGTGGAGCAAAAGCCCCATGAATTGCCCTTTGGGAGTGACTCAGAGTGACCCAGCAGCAAGTCAGCAAAATTGTGAGCAATTATTAACTTAATAACCTCATCTATTTGTAAGATGACAATAAGTAAAAAAAAAAAAAAAAAAAAGGATTCCCCACCATTGGAATACATGCTTCTGAAGACTCCCACTCCCAGCCTTCATTAGTGATAGCAAGTTTCTGAGAAGGGATGAAGAAGCTCCTTATAAGAAGTGTCAGAATGTAAATTCTGGTATTGTGAATTTCCCTAGTTCTGAACTTCCACTAGCTGAGATTAGGAATGAAAAAGACTCATCAGAGAATGGAAGATTGTTCATAGGACACTCTTATTTTGCAGAATCAAACTGAACTTCTCTGATCCTCCTGTGCAAGGCATGGCTTCTAAATGCCACCTTTCCCCATCTGGAATCCAGATGTTTTAGACACTGAGGACAACTTAGACAAGCAAGAAACTTCACTTCTGTCATCAGATGAATAATAACTGTGCTGTCTCCACCCTAACAGACATGTATTTCAGGTTCAGAAAGAAAAGTAGATGTTCTTGCACTGGGTAGTACTCCATGAAGAAACCCTGCTGCCTCCCAACCAGGCCTTAAATGATGCTCCGGATTCAAAAGAAAATACTCACATTGAAGCTGTGAATTATGGTAGCAGCTGGTTACCTACCATGAAGTTCTGCTGGAGTGGAGACCAGGAATACATGATAGGCACCAGGGCTACAGTGTTTAGAGTCCGCATGAACAAAGTCTGGGTACTCAAAGTGGGGAAGATGCTCTCGACTGTGCACTGGAGGAGAAGAAAAGCGTGCCCCATCAGAAGGAGTAATATACAAGCCACCCTTCTAAGGAACCTCCATGTTAAATATATCTTCATCCATTCCGAGTACTAAAGGAGGCAGATATGATGTGCCCCAGTGGCCATGCTTTAGTGTCAGACAGAAATCCTCTTCTGTTATGGTTTTCTCTCCTGCTTCCACTGGAGGGCATCATGAACCACTGCATTCAGAGAGAAGGAGCTGGACTTTTGATCATACAGAGCCACTATCACATCAAGTTGACAATCATATTACTTTCTAAGCCCACTGTGACAGGCTGGTACTTAGTAGTGAAGGCCAGAATGGTTTGTAACCAAATCATCTCTTCCCACATAAATCTAGCAACACATTACAGCCATTGTGGGAAACCCTGCTCCGGGTTCCTCCATAATTTGCTGGGGCCTTCACCTCAACCCTGCCTTGGGTTTTTTTTTTTACCTTCTCAGATCCAGATGGTTCTTTCTCCATAGGCTTTCAAGCAGCAAATTAAGGTCATTTTGTGTAAATATGCCTTTTATGAACATGCCTCTCTGATTTATTGCCTGGGGATGTTGTTAAGCACTATATTACTGACAATGCATTAAATCAGTGTTGTCCACACTTGGCCACTTTAAGATGAGTGGACTTCAACTCCCAGAATTCCCCAGCCAGCATGGCTGGCTGGGGAATTCTGGGAGTTGAAGTCCACTCATCTTAAAGTGACCAAGTTTGGACAACACTGCATTAAATGCTTAGCCTGCTTATTGGCATGCCTGCTAACTTGCAAGCTCTTATTCCTAAATATAGTGATGGAAGAGTTGATTATGGTCAGTCAGTTGGCAAAACAGGCATTTTCAACATCATCAGAGGCTTTAATTCGCATTACTTGGAAAGTTCCAAGTCTGCCCACTGGCCATGATTCTGGGAAAAATACACACCAATTAAGCCCATCCCAATCCATGAGCCTATTTCTCTTCTATCCCCAAAGGACACACATCAATAAACTGAAGGGCTTAGAGAACAGAAGGCGCTGAACATAACAACAGGAATCAGGAAATTAAAAGCACAAAGGGACCACTATAAAGAGGATCCTGCAGCAACTGGCAGGAGATAAAAGTATTGGTTTTGCACATGGAATGTTAACCTTTCCTGCTGCTGCTGCTTGTTGGATAGTCCTGAATGATCTTTCTTACTCTGAAAAAACTTCTATTCGTACTGATGACTCTACATAACTCATCTAAATTTTCTATCTGAGTAAATGTGGAACTTCACAGTGACATGGAAAATAGGGATATTATATTATGGGAGTGTGAATATGAACTTAGGAAAGGAGAGATAGTAGATTATATGCTGCAATACCTGTTTGAGAAAAGGGTTTCCTCCAACCAACTTCATAGACTGAATAGGCTGAACTCTAAGCTTCTTCCAGTCATCATTTAGGATGTTTATCTTTTCCTGAATCTTTGTGTAGTTAGACACAAATAAAGCCTACAGGAAAAGAAGAATGAAAAAAAAGCAGATCAACCTTTTGCCATCATGGAAGAGTGATCCATGAAAGTCACAGGAAGCAAACAGGAAATCATTCTTAAACCTGCATCACTGACTATCAACTATCTTATGTAGGCAGGCAGATTACAGTTATACCATTTCTCTGCTGGTACAATCGAAATCGATCCTTTTCATATTGCAATACATAATAATGCCAACTGTCTGCTTCCTGTCCCTCTCAGTTCATGGTGGCATCATATATGCTGACCTGGTAAGTCATTTTGTACCCATGAATATGAGGAAGTGAATTTCATTTTTTCCTCAGCGAGATGGTTTACATTTAGTTTTTTAATATTCTGTTTCTAATCAGGGTTGTTTTGGTCATGGGCTGTCTAGAGGCCAGGCAGAACCAACCTTTTTCTGTCAGAGGCCGCCCAATTTTTTAACAGGCATAGCAGTCATGTTACCAGGAACTGAACTTTTGCCACCTCCTTTTTTATCTTTTTTGTGTTTTGGAGCATCAAATAGACACATTAAATCTTAGTACACTTTCATTACTACTAGCCACCCCCAGTAATTGGGTCATGTAGTCTTAAAGTGCTCTGATGACTGCAAAAAAGGAGTCAGACAGTATTCTGTAGGAGGCTCACCTCTGTCAGGCCAGAGGAATTTACCTCGCCTCTGTGCTGGGAACACCCTTGTCCACTGCCCACTATACAATACTCTGGTGCAACATAAGGCTTGAAGGGAGCTCCAGATACCCGGGGGAGACAAGCGGCATATAAATTTAATAATAACAATGATAATAATAAAAAATGCCCCTGAATAAAGTTCCCCCCCACTCAGAAGCAGGTGGAAGATGTTGCTACATGTTTCTCCTGTAGCATCCTTCAAAGGAAAGGAGGATGGGTGCATATGACACTGTTTGGCTACTTCTCAGGAGGCAGGTTAGATTTGTAGCAGAGCAACAGTATTGAGAAGCCCAGTGGGGAAGGAGAAGGAGGGAGAGCACCAGAGGCAGTCTCCATATGGGCACCAATGGCTGTTGCTAAAATAGGGGGAGATATTTATAGAGTTTGCAGGGAGCTTCTTGAACTCCATGAATATGGACTCTACATCTGCAGAATAAACAGATGATGGTGAGAACAGATAGATGCATACTTTTACATCTTATTTAAACTTCTCATCTTCCTGAAGGAAAGCCAGTTGTAAGATAGAAATTTCACCCATTCAGACTTTATCTGTCCATCCCAACATGCAGAAGTAAAGCCTACTGGAAATAGTTTTTCTGCTCAAGGTAAAGTATAGCTTTACCTTAGCTCCCATGTTTGCCTGAAGTCTCTTGAGTTGCCTAAGACGCATGTATTCTGACTTGACCTTTCTTTTCCAATACAGAATGCATTTTGATGTGGGTGGGCCTGGAATCTCTACTTTCCTGAGGGAAAAAACAAACAAACATGTTTGAAGACCTTTGAACAGCACTAACTGGAAAATTATAGCCATAGCCAAATTTTGTCAACTCTTCTTAAGAGTTTCCATAGTAAATTGGAAAAAGAGCTATGACAGAGTTCCAAAATTCTTGGTCATTGCATATTATTTTCAGCATAACCTTTGGCTTTCGATCACTTCACCAATAGTTGTTGCTACTTTGAAACTTGTCTTTACATTACTATTTTTTTCCTTTAAAAATTTAACTTAACAGTCTTGAGGTGCTATATTGCACTCAGTACCAGACTGCATTGGTATACTGTAATGCTTTTACAACATTTTGATAATAATGAGGCCCATATGTTTTCAATTAATTTAGCATTATTACCCCCAAATGATTAGGGCCATGCCCCAAGCGAGGGATGTATTCAGCATCCTCTGCTCTCCCACTTTATAGCTTCCTTTTAAAGAAATTATTTGCAGTGTTTGGCTATATTTCTTCGAAGTAAAGCCAGGTTTCACTCATTTTTATCTAGCACAAATGTTGCCAAATTGACTGAATCACATGTTACTTACCAATCAAAGTGCATTTCTGTGTTGCGCTCTAAACAACACATAGCACTGTGAAGCATATACTGTAGTCAACAAACACTAAATCACCAACTTCATCTGGAACAGTGCTTCTCAACCTTGGCAACTTTAAGATGTCTGGACTTCAACTCCCAGAATTCCCCAGCCAGCATGGCTGACTGGGGAATTCTGGGAGTTGAAGTCCAGACATCTTAAAGTTGCCAAGGTTGAGAAACAGTATCCTAGAAAGACAAGTTACTTTCTTCTCCAGTTTTGTGATCAAGACCATAAATGTTCCTTTTCCTTCCTCATTAAACCAGTGAAGGCGATGCAAAGATGCTCATTCTCCAGAGCATGTGAAAATCGCCTCAGGGAGCATGTAGCAAAACCAGAAACTCTTGTGGAGCCACCCATGACTTTCTGCTTAGGTAAAAAGGCCAAACCAATGTCTTTTATCCTTTTTCATTGAACTGAACAGTCAAATCCCTGAGATATCAAGCAAGGGCAATCCCCTTCACATTTGGCTATTTCAGGTATTTTAAATGCTCTGTGAATGGCTGCACAAAATGGGGGAGGACGCTTCCACGTTTCAGCTTTAAATAGAAAAGGCAAATGCAAGAACTATGTCCGACCAGCCTGCCCAAGATTGCTCCAAAGCAACCTTAGCCATACCCCGCCCGCATCCAAAGACCTGCAGCTGTCACGCGATGATCTCCGCACACCTCTCCCTCTCTCGCCCTCCCATGCACCACAGATTTTTAGATACGTCTGTACCCTTCTCTGAGCCCTCGTCCCATTTCGGAGTGAGGGGCTTTGCATGACGTCATAAATACTATTGCACCCGAAGTGCTCACTCCACAGGCGTGATCCTCGTCACCCCCTCCCATTTCCCGTTAAACCCCCTCTCCGACACTCACTCCTTAGACATCGTACACAGGTGACCTACAGAAAGCGTAGAACCCCCTTTCCGAACACGCATGCGTCGAACGCCGCATCGTAGTCGCCCTCCTCCTCCTTCCCGACGCTGCCCTCTTCCGCAAGGCGACGCCTCCGTTGTCGCAGAGATCCATAGACTTACTAATTGGGGTAAAGCTAGCGTCACTTTCGGCGTGGAAAGTTTCTTTTCTCTCTTCCCTGGAATGAAAGCTGCCTTGGGAAGTTGAGACTCCTGGCGGCTAGGCGGGAGTGGGTCGTCTTCCCAATTCAGACGTCGCTGCGCTGCTGAGTTTTTCTCCTGTCTATGAGTGATCGCACAGTGCACTCTATTACATTAAATCCATGTACCTTTGTACCTAGACAGTCGATTTTTAGGGAGGTATGGATTATCACGTGTAAAACATACAAGTGCTCCCAACAGATAAATCGCTATTTTTTTGCCCGTCAAAGTTCATCTGAAACGGCTTTCTTCGATCCTAGCTTAGTAATGCTGAGCGCTGAAGTCCAAGCCATATGGCACGCACCAATTGAGACCATTATGTCGTTTTGTTGTGGTGTTTATTAACAAACAGTAGAAAAATGGAATTTATATGCTGGTCAAGAAAACACCAAGTGTCTGCATGCAAGAGCTGCGTTCATTGTGGCTATACATCATGAAGTGTGTTATATGAAGAATTTTTTACTGGTAAACCAAGCCTGCTTTAACCCCTATAATGTTCTGTGTTACACTGGCAGGATTATTTTTTTAGTTAGCTAGTGTATTTAAAACTTTTTAAAAAGGCAAAGCAGGAAATATGGTAGGCTCATTCATGGGGCCAGGTTTTGTTTTACCCATGTTTGTTTGTTGAATAAGCCATAATGGCTGGGGTTGCACAGCAAACTAAGCCAAAACCCAAACAGATGCTTAAGGGGGATCTTCCAGTACATATCTTAACATTAAAATCTGCAGAGGGGCTCCCTCAGCATCCCAGACTGTGAAAGTGTCCTTCTCTATTGGGGCACCTAGCTATGAGCACCGTTCTCTGAAGGCCAGGCACCCACTATCTACCTTCAGTCTAGCTGAAGTTCGTTCGTTCTTTCTTTCTTTCTCTCTCTCTCTCTCTCTCTCTCTCTCTCTCTCTCTTTCTTTCTTTCTTTCTTTCTTTCTTTCTTTCTTTCTTCACCTTTGGGACTTAGTATCCGCAGCTTATTCATGTCTTTTGTCTCTCTGATGCCTCTCTGTCAGCATCACATGTTTATTTTGGTATGCTTTAAATTAATTTAGTATTTATATTGATTGATTGATTATGTGCCATCGAGTTATTTTCAACTCCTAGTGAACACATAGATAGGTTAGATAAATATTGATTAATTAAGTCATATTAATTTATTTATCTAAATAAATATTAGATAAATATGGTATTTATATTATCTACTTTTATTATTTCATCTTGATTTTATGGATGGTAACCCTGCCATGGCTTCCAATAAGTAAATATGAAATTCATATTTTGGCTTAACAGAATTTGTAAAATCAGACAGATCACACATGTTAATATATTACACCATTACTGCAGGGTATAGGTGCAGAATAATAGAGACACACACTTAGAGTTAGATGAAACTTGACCAAGGGTGTTTTCACACTGTCCAGTTAATGCGCCCTTCACACATTCTCAAGTCATCAGAATACTGTACCAGCATAAATTAGGGTGCTGTGCTGATGATACTACTCTGATAGCCAAAAAAGAAAATGATCTGCAAGCTCTAGTAATAAAAGTCAAGGAGCGCAATGGAAAATGGGACTAAAGTTGAATCTAAAGAAGACCAAACTAATGACAACAGGTAGAACAATCAATCTTAGAATTGACAATGAAGATATTGAAGTGGTGGATAGCTTCTGCCTTTTAGGATCAGCCATCAATAGTTAAGGAACAAGCAGTCAAAAAATACGCCACCGACTAGCACATGGTAGAGCAGCCATTGAAGCCTTTGGAAAAGATATTCAAATGTCATGATGTGTCTATACCAGTTAAGACCAGAATCATGCAAATCATGATATTCCCTGTGACACTCAATGGAAGTAAATGTTGGATTTTGAAGAAGCAAAATAGGAAGAGTATTGACGCTTTTGTACTTTGGTGTTGGGGAAGACTCCTGAGAATTTCATGGACAGACAAGGAAACAAACCGATGGATCATCGAACAAGTCAACCCAGAATTCTCACTTGAGGCACAAATGATCAGGCTCAAATTATCCTACTTCAGATACATTATGTGAAGACCTAGCTCTCTGGAGAAGGCTGTACTGCTGGGAAAGATAGAAGAAGGAAAGAGAAGGAGAGGACAACCAGTAGCAAGATGGATGGATTCAGTTCCAGCAGTGATGGGTACACCATTGGAAGACCCGAAAGACCAGCTTAGGGACAGATTGTCATTGAGAAAATCCGTATGGTCTATGTGGTTGCTAAGAGTCAAAAACACCTTGATGGCATGTAATCAATCAATCCATCAATCAGATTGTCCCTATTGCTGTCTCCTATCTTACTTCAGTTGCCTCCCTTCTGGTTTGTTGATGAATGGTAGTGCCTTGAATTATTATTTGCAAGTCTGTTTAAATAAAGCTATTGGTGGATTCTTCTGGCTGTGTTTTCCTCCCTGCTCTGAACATCAATATCTGCAGGAACATTGACCAATCATGGCAGTGCTGTAGGGATGGGGTGGAGTCTGAAAGCAGACAATGTACTCTGAATATTTTGGGACTCTGAGCATGCCTGTTGAGAATGGTGGGAATGTTTTTGCTTTTTCTTTTGGAATGGATTGAATCAGGATGTTGTCCTGAGGAAAAGGGTTGTATCTTATTTTCAGCCTTTATTCCTCACCACTCTAAATCAGGAGGAAGTTCTCCCCTTGGATTTTTTTCCAGATGTGAACAGATTTACAGTTTCTTCCCCCCTGCCTTTTTTTTTTTTTTTTTTGCCTCTGCTAAATGCCCATGCACCGTAATTTATTGTGATCTACTGACAAGTCCTTCAACCAGGAATCTAGTAGTGCCTTTTCAGCCTAACAATTTTTATTAAAAGGCATCAGATTTTGTGAGCTACAGCTCACTTCATCAGATCCATGGAGGGGGTAAACTGATGTAGGATTTAACTTGAGATGAGGTGGAGGAGAAGAGAAGACAAAGTGGGTGCACTGATATAGATTACAGATGAGACAAATTACAAATACCTTATCAGATAACAATTGTAATTGCTAAAAACCCATTATACATCTGTATAACACCCTGTCTTCCCCAAATTCCCTCTGATTTTGGACTACTATAGACTACTGCAGCTCTCCTCCTATTGTTCGGTCAACTAAACTCTGACCCTCAGCTCATTTGAAAAGATATTTCAGCTCCAGTACAGTGGTACCTCGGGTCACGAACTTAATTCGTTCTGCGACTCTGGTCACGGCCTGAATTGGTCGCAACCCGAATCAAATTTTCCCATAAGGTTCAATGTAAATACGGTTAATCCGTTCTGATCCCTACGAATTTGGTCGCCAACCGATTTTGGTCGCGTCCCGAATCAAATTTTCCCATAAGGTTCAATGTAATTACGGTTAATCTGTTCTGAACCATATGTTTTTTTTTTTTAAACCACAAAAATATGAAACAAAGTACAGTACAGTACAGTACGAAGAGAGAGAACACTAACCTTGCTCGAGGCGACTTCTGGTGTGGAGGACAGGAAGGCGGGTGGGGAGGCGGTTATTGTTTGGACGGAGAGTCCCCCTCCCTACAGGAAGCCACGACCACATGTCACGGCAGGGAAAATGGCCGTGGATCCTGTTCGTCACCCGATGCGGCGTTCGCGGACGGAAGCAAAATTTTGCGAACAGTGCTGTTTGTGACCTGAATTGGTCGTGAACAGAAGCGTTCGTGACCCGAGGTTCCACTGTATTTGCAATTATTAGTCTTGCTGAATTACTACACCCAAATAAAATACGGTGTCAGGTTTATTCATTTTTATTTACAGATTGTCATCAAATTAGGCTTCAGGTTTTCCAAATTTTTGTGACCTTGTTCAGTTCATTTTGTCCGGATTGTCTGCCAGTAATTGCTTCTCTCAAGTTCTGTTTCATCTGTGATAATGTCCAGCCACCTTGCTTTCTTTTGGCCTCATTTTCAATTGCCATCCGTTTTTCCAAACATCGGTGTCTCCTTCAATGATGCTTATGTGTCCACAGTAATTAGCATTACTTTAGCATCATTATTAGTGCTTCCAGTAAACAGCGTGATTATGCTTCATTGTCTCTTTATTTCATAGCTTCAGTCACAAATGCTGTGAATTTTTAAGACTAGGAAGATGAGCCTGCTACTTCTTTGCTTATATACTTTGGATTGGTATTGCCTGTTGACATAATTTTAGTTTTTTTAAAACAGTCAAAACTTTGAAGGAGCAATTGAGACTCACCCATTTGACTAAACTCGACCGTAATTCCTGGATGACTGAGCAAAACAACACTCAATTGCTGCTTCCTAGTTCTGTTTGTTTTTTTTAATCCCCCGTTCCTGTTCACAATTTTACTCTGCATTGCAGGATTGCCAAGAAGTCTTTCACTTGATTCCAGATTACTACATCAAAAGAAATCAGATCTTCTGTATAATACTTAGTGGGACATTTTCTTTGTAACACGGGATGATTAAAGGGGCCTTGCAGAAAAGTTCTTGGAATTTTGGAACAGTTAGTATAGTTTTTATCATTTTTGTGGGTAGGGACAGAAAAGAGAGAGAATAGCTGAAAGCCTAAGTAGATGGGAGAAAAGAGTTAGAATTGTATAACTCTCTTTGCCGTCATCTAGTGGTCATCTGGATTTTTGCAGCCTTGATGTGGTACATCTAGGTAAAGCAGAGATCATGTGTTTAGCCAGTTTTTTATATTCATGGGTTTACAACTTCAGTAGAGTCTCATTTAACCGACCTTCGCTTATCCGACATTCCGTCTTATCCGACGCCCCTAAAAAAAACACAACACACGTAAATCGGCGACAAGAAAATTGTGCCACTTGTTTGCGAGCGTGAGTGTACTCTTTCTTGTTGCTCCTGACGGTGCAGCGCTGCAACGCAAAAACCGATTGCATCAGGCGCAGCGGATCGGTTTTTTTTTTTTTTTTAACCGCACTCAATCGTTACTATGTGTTATCCGACATTTTTGCTTATCTGACGTTCTGCCGGCCCGTTTATGTCGGATAAGCGAGACTCTACTATATTCTGAAGGACCACTAAATTTACAGCCTTTGACCAGGAGCATAAATATTGTGAAGGCAGGGAAGGCCAACGTCATGGGGCCCACAGGGACAGGGAACACTTCAAGGCACCCCCTGTAACCCACTCCTTACACTAAGTCTTCAACAATCCCAAATGCAATATGAGGCTATCAGATAGCAACAAACAGTTACAGTTTTCTTTATCTGTACTGCAAAGCCTAGTGTTCACCCAGATTTTTGCAGTTCAGACATGGTTGCATAAATGCTGGGCCTCAGTGGAATCAGGGAGGGAGGGAGCATCGCTACCAATAACTTCTTTCTCCTTCACTGCTGCTTCTGAGTGAGCTGTGGCCTCAGCAGTAATAGCATGCACTGGAACTGGAGCCCTCAGCGGCTCCGGAGCAGTATTTCTCAACCTTGGCAACTTTAAGCTGTATGGACTTCAACCCCCAGAATTCCCCAGCCAAGCATCTGGGAGCTGAAGTCCATACAGCTTAAAGTTGCCAAGGCTGAGAAACACTGCCCTGGAGGTTCCAGCTGACTGCTGCCCTCCTGTTCCTTCCTCCTTTCTGATTGTGAAGGAATAAGGGAAGAGAACAGTCATCCCATATCTGGACTGCACACACCTAGATGACCACTAGAGGACAGGAAAGATAGAGAAAACTCATTGCTGGCATCTAGTGATTATTTTTGCAGCCCAAGTACAGTACGAGATTTGCTTTGGAGCCCAGAGAGAGCTCAACTGGCCCTATTTTTGACTGTGGACTTTGTTCTCTTCTTCTTACAGAAGAGTGCTAAATCTGCCACTTAAGTAAGGATGCTCTTCTGAGAGAACTGCCTCTCTAGCTCTGCCACCCACCAATTATCTATTTGGGAAACTGCAGGAAAAAAGAACAAAAAATGGCAGAACATAAGAGTGCCTTAAATCTGGGGGAGGAGACGTGCCTGCAGCCGTGTGAAGTGTCCAGTAGATGGGCTGACCGTCCCACCTCATGGGTCACCTGACCATGTTGCCAACAAAACAGTTGGTGAAGCATGTCTGATTTTACACATGTCGAAACTGCCGTGGGTTGCTGCTAGCTTAAAGGGGATGCCACTGCTTAAAAGCAGAATTGCTAAGGACCACTTAAATTCTGACAACCCTCATTCTCCGTCAGGGAACAAGCTGAAGGCAATGCCAAGGGGACACAGCAGAAGAAAGAGATTACCACACTGTTTCTCATCATGTTCTAGAAACTCTGTCCCAGTATGTAGGCTTTTATTTAAAACAGTGTTCATGGTTTCATTTAAGTTATATTAATTATAATTGTGTTGTAATTATATATGGTATATTGGTTGTTGTATATTTATGATTATTGCACTGACTTCAGCTGTTGCTTTTTTACACTGTTTAGAGAAGTCTTGACTAAAGTTTTATAGCTGATGAACTCATTAACAAAGAAACAAACAAAGAAGTCTTATGGCCCACAAGACTCTTTTGCATTGCAAATAACCACATCTGCCTTCAATTTCAGTCAGGTTTTGCAGAGCACACCAATTCCCAGACATTCCAGAAGGTGAAACGATTCTGTCCCTTATTTTGTCTTTGCTGGAGTCCTTTTTGTTCTTATTTTCATTCGCAATAGAGGTAAACATACACTACATGATTAAAGAATGTTTACGTTTCTTGTTGATAATTATTCTTATGCCTATTATGGCAGCAACATTATTCTCCATGTCACTAGTGTTTAATCTTTTCTATAAATAATTTGTTTGACTGCTTGTATATAATTTGAGACTATTTTGTTTTGGACTTTTCTGAATTATTTTGAATATACACAAGAATTGCCCAGTTTTAGAAGTGTGTGTGCGTGTTGTGGCTCATTCTAGTGTCCTTTTTTGTATTGTATCTGTTTTCATAGTATCCTTGGAAAAGGAATACATTTTCCAAAACATATAAAAACTTTCTTATTGGCACTTGGGATTCCCACTCTCTCTTTTGTTACCTTTTCACTACAGCCCACACCCCTCTCTTTGTATTAGAAAAAATCTTGCTGTGTTTTAAAAGCCCTAAAAAGAAACCACCTATAATCCTTTTTTATAAGTTTGTTACAAGTTACCCACATCTAAATGAGCTGGTAATCTGACTGAGTAATTAAACTTAATCAAACAATTTTAAGAACTATGGATGACTATTGGGGAGAGAGAGGTAGGAAACTTTTCAGAGTGGAACAGTAAGGAAGGGTATGCTGGTACTGTAAAGAAGTACAGTGGTTTTATGTCCCCCCCACTCCCCCCTGAAAGGGACAAAAATAAATATCTACCTAGGTTTTAGTAGTATGGTTTGCTGTATTTCCAAAAAAATGTAACTGGCTGAAGACTAATTTGGGAACTCTGTTGCACTGCTTCAGAACTTCTCCTCCGTAGCAATATTCCTTCCCATAACACGGAATCAAGAGAGTCATTGAGCACGTTCAGAGGGCCCATTTCTCAGCACAGACTGGACAGCTGCAACACTCACAATTTTTATTTTAAATTAGGAGATATGGTTTCTAGATACAGTGTATATCAACCCTCCCATTTCCCTCCTAAAGTATTAGAGAGCACAATTTTACTTCTAATGAGGTAAAGAAGAACCATTTATGAAAGACAACCTATACCCCATTACCAATTTGTTCTGTTGCAAAACCCGCCTTTCATAAGAACAGCAGCCGCTTTTATTGTTTTAGATAAACAAAACCTCAGATCCAGCAAATTCCAGCTGGAAAACTGTTTTGAAACACTTCAGATGTGGAAACTACAATTTTCTTTGGTTTGGAATCCAGCATGTTGAGATTTGTCTAGAAAGCAGTCAAGGAAATTTGATTGAAGTTGAGTTTCTCTAGCTTTAATGGGAATGCAAGGAAATCATGTAGTCCACCTTGCGTGCATATTTTTAGTAGAATTGGCCTTATCTTACTGACATCAAAGATATGTCTTTTTCATGATTGATTTAGCATATCTGAGAATGGCACTATTAAGCCATTTTCAAGATGTTTTTGGATTCAGAGCTAGAGAACAAAGTCTTAGTATGTTAAATAGCCAACAAAAATAGTTTTAAAATAGACTTCTGTAGAAGTTCCTATGGTATAAAAGGCAAATAAATGATCAGTCTAAAGCCACTTCTGATTTAGTGAACACAATATGGATTGTCTTGTATTGGGATCGCAATATTTTTTTTTCACTGTTGGGAAATCATGGATTGGATTAAATGGTATAACTGTCCATATAATCCACCCTCCTATGCATTTCATCCCCCCTACTCCTCATATGCTGTCAGCAGAATTGGGATGTGTGCTTAGGGGGAGGGGAGAAGAGGACAACTACACAAGTAGAAGTGTGAATAGTTAACACTGAGCTCCTGGAGGAAAGGTACAATATAACAAATATAAATGTCTCCTGTCTATGAGGCCCGTGAAGTCTCTCTACAGCTCTGCTTGGAACTGACACTAAAGTGCTTGGCTCATCCTGGAACATGTGAAAAAGACGACAATTTCTATATGAGGACTCGGTCCCAGCTCAAAAGGAGTGTTGGACCTTTGGGATTCTATAGTGGTGGCTGAGCTGGCTGAATGCCCCGGGTTTGAAACAATAGTGGAACCAGTCTTTTCTCTGAAGTGCTACAACTTTGTGGAATTTGTCGACAGCCTGTTTCCCTAGTCACAGGAATTCCCATCTCATTTTGCCTCTTACTTCCTGGGCTTCAGACCTTTTCAGGTGGTTTGATGTCTTTTCAGCTCTTCTGGGATTCCTCAGCATGCAACCAGACAAATGCACACATCACGATGTACAGATGGGGATGCGGAGAAATGAGTTCAGTGTGGAGTCCTTGGGGTTCTCTGAGCTTGGTTGTTTTCTTGTAAACGTTTTGTTATCCGGCTGGGTAACATCTTCAGTTCAAGTGGTGCACTTTCCCTTTTTTTGTGCATGGCATGGCAGTGAATGGATGTTTTTACAGCTGGATCTATGCATCTCTGACTGGAGTCATGATTTTTGCTCCTTGTTCTTGACGTTTTGAGGTTAGCAAGTTTGAAGGAGATCGTGGATTGTTTTCCAACTGCTTTTTATGCATGGGAACTGGAAATGATGGCAGCATGGAATTTATCAATCTCTGAACATGTATAATTCAGAATTTATTCCAGCCAGTACACATAAGGAATTAGGAGTAAGAAACTACTCCTTTGGCAAACTATAGGAGATCTGTATTGTTTTCTATTTACTTCATTTTGAGGAATAGTGACACATTCTAATTTTAACACATGTAAAATAGTCCTGGTCCTGATTTCATTAGACCTAAATTGAAGAGTGTGAAATTGTCTCCCATTGGTTGAAGCACTGCCAAGTGCCCAAACATAACATAGGGGCAATAGGGGCATTAGATGCTTATATGACAAGGGAGACAAAAATGCTGATTTTCCCCCTTGGCCTGGTGATGAGAATGTCTTGTATTCCATGGCTTTGTCTCCTGAATTCCATCCTGGTTTTGCTTTTCGACAGAGGTGAGCATTCCTGCCCCCCCCTCCAGGTGAAATTACTTTGACTGATATTTAGAAACTGTTCCATCCCCTGATAATTATGTGGAGATGAAATATCTTGCAAGAACCTGGCAAGGAGATGGACTACAGGGTGTATAGCACAAAGGGAAGGAAGAGGAAATTCTTGGCTTCATTGTCTGAAAAGCCATTTAATCTGTATCAGGAAAATACTTAAGTGGTCTATGGAATCTAAACAACTGCTTGGTTAATTGTGGGTTGAGGTGATGAATATACGGGTGTGGGTGTAGATGTATACTTTTAATTGAAATGACAGAAAATCTGCAGATCCTTAAGAGTGGTATATATATATATATAATCTCTTAATGTCACAGTATTTTTGACAAGCTCTCTGAATGTTTCTAGAATAATTATTATTAATCGACGACAACAATAAGAAATGTGTGTGTACAGGAAAAAAAACTTTTATTATGACCATTATATTTGTGATTCCTTAAAAGCTGCTTTGTTCCCTTTGCCTTGGAATGGCACACACAATTCAGATTATGTAATTAGAAATCCACAAAATCATTAGCTTTGATTCTAGCACAATAAGCACAACAAACAATCCTCAGGGAATGTAGTGGCTCTTTAAACACTGGTCAGTTGCAACCCATTACTATACATTTGTTTTTTTCACTAAGCCTTTCTCTCATGTGAATGTGTGAAGTCAGTTCTTCAACATTCTTCTCATGGTCTGTACAGCTACTCTATTTTCCTATTCTTGGGTTCAGTTACATGATTTAATAGTACCTTTGACAACCTTGTTTACTGTAGACACCCGATAGAGGCCCTCTGCTTCCAAGATAACTGAAGGGACCAGGGATTTAATGCTTGGGGTCACAGGTGGGACAGAGTGGAGGACAAACAAGCTTCTTCTTGTAACTAGAATTAGTTTTAGAGAAATGAAAACAAAGTGGAGTGAGTGAACCTTCCTTCTCTTTCTAGCTGTTGTACAGATATAAACAAGATAGGTACAATTAAAACATTGCATTGGTGGAGACCAGAATGAAGTGCTCCTACTAGACTTTTGTTTTCTTACTGCCAGACTGTTTCCTCTCTCACCCCTTCCAGTGTGCCCAGAGGAGCCACAGCCTGAAAATCAAGAGCTTTAGAAAAGGTCTCCATGATAATAACTGCTACTCAAAGAATGGTTCTCTA
Source organism: Liasis olivaceus (assembly GCA_030867105.1). Taxonomy (NCBI): domain Eukaryota; kingdom Metazoa; phylum Chordata; class Lepidosauria; order Squamata; family Pythonidae; genus Liasis; species Liasis olivaceus. The sequence goes on from CM061351.1 coordinate 69,376,279, forward strand.
GAGCACCTCCTCCAAAAAAGCACCCCTCCTCTAGAAAGGGTAACTGAGAGTAAAAGGATATAGGAGGTGTAAGTAAAAGAATAGGTGTAGTGTCTTAGCCCAAGGGAGGTCTGCAACTGTTCAAGTGAAAGATAGATATTTATTGCCAGGAGAGATAAGGATTAGCAGCTTAGAGATCGTCTCTACAATACAAGCTGCCATAAGTCATCTTGCTGTGAGAGCTAAGAAAGCTATTTTAAAGAAGCTAACCTAAATTGTGATCTTACAGGAACTTGTTCTCAACCTTCTAAGGTTATATAATAGACATTAATTTGATTCTTTGATCACATGTTTTTGTAAAATAGTGACAATAGGTTGTTCTATATCTTTCCCACTTTCCACTGAGTCATGTTACTTCATATGCTGTATAGAGAGAACAATAGAAGAGGGAAAAAAATTCCAAATCAGGAATGGTTTGATGGTTGCAGTGAAGCCAATAGATCCCTTAAAGATCTCCCCAGATTATTGTAATTAAATTTTAATTCTGAAGAGCAAACATAAGAAGGAAGGGTATCCATATCAGGGTGTGCAACAGGCTCAGACACTGAAGGGCAAGTTGATGAAGGTTCTGTAATAGTCATGCAAGAACCTCTTCTTTTCTCCAGGATGTATGGGACAGATCTACAGTGACATTGATGATGAAGGTAAGCAAAATATATGCTTGTTTTCTAGAAACAAGGAAGACAGTCTTTTGCAGAACACAAATACTATCCTGTTCTCCTTCCCCCTTCTCTACATTTTTCCAAATTCCTCACGCAGTATCCTGCTCCAGGCTGTTAAGGTCCTGCTCCATTGACTAGAAGCCATGTAAAGGTTAATTTGCATGGTCACCATGATGTACATAAGAAGTAGTTAACATGCTAGTCTGATATCCAGAGTCAAAGCTAGTAGTCAAGATTCTAGGCTTTGTGAACAAGGGAAAACACAGCTGTAAATATTTACTGTACAGGAAAATATTAACCAAGATAAGCCAAGCCACAGACAAAAGCCGTCTCAGTCACAGAAGCCAGGGAGTCATCAGCAGAAGATAAGGTAAACCAGTCTTTGGTAAACTGGTGATAATAATCACAGATGCCAGTTTGCAGGACTTAGGAGGAGTCGACATGAGTACAAGATAAGCCAGTCAAAATGCAAGAAGCCTTAGAGCAGTGTTGTCCAAACTTGGCCACTTTAAGATGAGTGGACTTCAACTCCCAGAATTCCCCAGCCAGCCATGCATGGCTGGCTGGGGAATTCTGGGAGTTGAAGTCCACTCAGCTTAAAGTGGCCAGGTTTGGACAACACTGATTTAAGTGATCTGTGACGTGCTAGGGATTTGGTCCCTCCCTTGCACGTCCATTAGATAAATTGGGGCTCCTGGTCATTTTGATAGGCTAACTAATTCTGCCCGTGAATTGTTTCACTTCACTTCCTCTGGAGCTACCAGACAGAGTGGCTGTCCATGGGCAGGAATCCTTACTGTATGCTGGCTTCCACCTTCATTCATTTATTTATTTAATTAATTTATTATTAAATGTGTATGCCGCCCATCTCCCCCCAACGGGTGACTCTGGGCAGCTTTAAGATTCGTCCTCAGAGGAGCAGCATTCCACTTCCCTAACAGTGGCTGGTTAGGTTGTATTTTCTTCCCTCACTGCAAAAAGGTAACAATGATAGAGTGATAGATGTGGGGGCAGCCCACCAAGTGCCTTTTTGTTTTTGTGTTCCCCATATTGACCATGCCAGGAGCCAGAAGAAGATGGTTGGGTCCGTTGCTAGGCAGCATGAAGATTATTATGACAACAGGGGGAGTACAGCAAGCAGACTTGTGGAAGTGGCTTCAGAAACAGTTTGAAGGCAATCTATGCTTGTCCTGTCAACTTGAAGTACAGGTAGTCCTCATTTAGCGACTGCCTCATTTAGTGACCATCTGTAGTTATGACAGTGATGAAAAAATAACTTTATGACCAATCCTCACTTTTATGACCTCCACAGGTCTGAAAAGCAAAGGAAAGCTGAAGGAAGATCATAAGCACAGTTGCAGTTTCATTTAGTGACTGCTTCGCTTAATGACCGAGTTGCTGGTCCCAATTGTCGCTAAACGAGGGCTACCTGTACTGAGAATGAGGAAGGCAAATCACTCCCCTGTCTCTGAGTTGCCACAAGTTCTTTAGCAACAATAATCCTCTTACTTGCATTCCATGAGAGCAGGAAAGGGGAAGAAAAGGAACCAGCCACCTGTCATGTTGCACACCCACTCATGGTGCTGATGAAACTGAAATTGCCCTGCTACCTTTTTCTGGTTCCTGAGGAGGAAGGATAAGGCAAGAGTTGTCTGTAATGGTGAGCTACTGCTTCTTTAAAACAAACAAACAAAAACAAACATTGTTGGATCAACTATATTGCAAAATAAATCTGGTGCTGCTTAAAAACTGGATGTGAATCCTGAAACAGAAGTGCCTTAATCAGTCATTAAAATACTGTAAGGAACAGTTAAAGCCACAATGGGCTTTTGCCATTAACCTGAATACTGAGAGAGGTGGCCATGGGACCGCTGTATCCACAGCCCTCTCCTTTGGTATCTACTTGGCCCTCTGCTTAATCTGCCTCAGCAACATCTTTTTTCCAAGAATGTTTGTACGCCTGATATAATCTCCATGGCAATTTTTGGAAAATAAATATAGTAAGAGCTGCAGCTCCGAAAAACAAAATACTATATTGGAGTGGGGAGAACATCCCGAGTGGTTGAGCAGGGAGCAAACTCATCCATCTGCATTCTGGTAAGTGGATATTTTGTGGCTCAATAAATCATACGTCATGACAGTCACCTGGTAAATATAGGCAAGGCCCAGCATCGGTTTTGCCATAATGTCCATAACATGTCCTAAAATTGCCAAAGGTTGTATATCCTTCATTTATGGGTTAAGATACATAAAGTTGGCCATAGTGATTTAGCCCCAAGCTATGATTAAGCAAGCTTTTAATTTGTTAATCTTTTCTTTAAATTTTTAATCTTGAGCTGAGTTCACAACACCCTGAGAAATAAAAGTGAAGCTACAGGAGCTCTAGATCGGCCACATCATTGTTACAAGTCCCTCTGTGATTCCTAAACATTTATTTGTCTTCCTCTTCTAGTCTCCTATCTATACCTGGATGAAGAAGGTGAGTGTAACGTCCTATTCCCACTCCATCTCTATCTAATATTGCATAATAAGAAACCTTATTTTGGAGCTCTTGTCTTTATTAGTTACTGGTTTCTGACTTAATGAGACTTGTATTCTAAAATGATTTGCTTAACTACCATCTTATCTATATCTGCCTCTTCTGGTATACTGGGAATGTTCGCATCTGACACTAACTACCCATAGCACATTTTCAGACTCTATGCATAATTTACGTGTGGTTTAATTAGAGTGAGAAATATTCAAGACGTCTCCTCTGAATTCTGCCTAAGTGTTCAAGGAAGCAGAAGAAAATCACAGGGGGAGAATCATTTCTTTGTATGGGATCCTGGTGTGATTCTTGGTATCATTTCTGATCATGCCTTCCCTTTGCTCAGCTTAATAATTCTAGAAAAACAGATTTGGCACAAGCTTATTGCATCATAGAATTATGATGTAGATAAAGTATATAGAAATCCTACTTTTGTCAGGAGAGGCAAAAAGTGTTCCTTTGGTAATATGTTGCTCCTTGCAACAAGATATGTAGTGTTTTCTGGAGGCTTAGATTTTAAAAGATATTAGATAGATTTCATAAGAAAGGATATCAGTGGCTATTTTCTGTTTCTCAGTTCCAGGTACAATAGGGAAAAAAACCTGTTGTTTCCATGACCTATTATTAGGTTTCTCAGAAATATAGTTTCTGTCTAATTTAGCAAGCGCTGTGCTAGATCAGACGAGTCCAGCATTCTGTGTTATACAGTATGTAATCACATTCACAAACAGGAGGTTGATAGCACTCTTCCACACTTCTTTCTTAACAACTGGTCTACAACAACCTTTGATTTCAGATGCAGTATATAGCCATCAGACTAGTAGCTACAGTACTCATATACCATAAATGTATCTTACCCTTTTTTACAATAGTTAAATTGGTAGTTATCAGCACATCTTAGCTGGCCATTGTTAGACTACCAGATCTGATAGCAACCAGATGGTATTTGGGTACTGTGAGAGTTGGCTGATATAAGTTGTGCCAACATATGATATATAAATAGGTTCTACAGTACATTTCTTTTTCTTGTATCCAATTTAACTATAATGTCAGTGTTGGATTGAATATACAAGAAAGGTTCAAGGGCATTTTGAATGTCATGTGTAAAAGCACTCAGATAAAACACATTGATCTAGCTATAACATTCATGTTTTGCTTGGCTGATTATCAGAAGCAAGAATTCTATAAATTCAAAATGTAAGACTTCTTAAAGTAAGTTTTACCAATAAATGCATTTTAAGAAATATAATCATCTGCTGTCATCATTTATTCCTATCCTTTTGCCAATTTCCCTTTTCCTGGGACTGATCCTCTCTTCTTCCACCAGAATCTTTTGAAGAGGAAGACCAAGCCGTTGCCTGTGATGAAATCTACAATGATCAGATAGCTTTGTACTGCTGGCCTAGGTTTCATGCCACCATCACAACTACAGCTGAGAGTACTCGTTGCCTCTGGAAAATGATTGGCAGGTATAGATCTTTGAAGTTCAGCTTGTTGGCTCGCTGAAATTGTTGGTTCTTTGGAATTATGACTCAGATCACTTTAGTAATAATGGTCATATTCCAAATTGCTGACTGAATAGTTTGGTGCGGAAGTTTCAGATAATATTGTGCATCCAATATTTGCCAGGCATCATCAAAAACAAATCAGTTCCGTGAATGGGACAAGAAGAGGTTCTTCCTGTTTCATCATGGCTCCATGCCTGTGTCCTGTCTGCTGGGCTATGTTTGGATACAGGCTTAGCCCTCTTTCAAAAGAAATAGCACCTTAGTGCTTGCAACCTGTCATTCAGGCAATCTTCATACCATGTACCTACTTATAATCCCCAACCCCAGCAGGTGAGGGGAAAGAAATGCTTCACTTTTCTTAACTGGTTCCACATTAAAATAGTAAGGTCAGCATCAGTCACTTGGCCTCATTACTGTGACAAAATAGGGGCCAGCATTCAGAGCAGATTTTATGTTGGCATAATTTTCTGCTGGCTCAAGGACTGGAGGATAGCATGTTAACTGTGCCCTTTGAGGTCTGTGCCATGCCTTCACACCAGCCTGCTGCAGAGACAACTGCTTCTTCTCCAGATGACTATTAAGATTCCCTAGGGTTAGGGTTTTCCAGCCAGATGACCCAACTACGACTGTCCTAGCTAATCCACTACAGTTTGCAATTATGCACCAGGTTGAGGGTGATAGAAATTGTAGTCAAATACTGTAAAAGAATGCATAAGGCTGATTTCCTGATTAGAAGGAATAATAAAGAGAGGCCTTTTCTACACATGAACAGCCAAAGGGCTCCTGCTTTGGTTGAGCATCTCTTATTTTTGCCATTCCTCACAGCTGTTCCATTTTTCTCCCTCTGCAGCATATATGGCGAACTTGTCATTTGCACTGGGCTATTGGCTGAAATTATGGATTGCCCTGTGTCCAGCCCCACCCTGGATGCCTTCTTTGTGAGAATCCATGCGGAGTACTTTGCCAACTGCTCCTCGCTTACCAGGACCCTTGTCCTTCAGGCACCAGCAGGAACAGTCACAGTTTTGGTTTCCTTGCTTGTCTGCTTGGTGCCCCTCTCTGTTGCTCTTACGCTCTGCAAGGTTTGACTTAAACTGTAGTTAGAGATGGAGCAGGTGGTTTGAATCTGGAAAAACAAAATAGAGGGTGGCACTTTTGGGCTTCTGGCCAAATTGATGAAAGGAAATAATTGGTTTCAAGAGTGAAGGACTCTAAAATAATTAAGATGGCATTGTACTAAAGCGGTGATGTGCAAATTCTATGGTCTGTGCGTGAGTGATTGATTGATTACATTACACATCACAAGTCAATGGCAACTTTTAGCCCCACATAGTTAGACCTCGTCCAGGACAGTCTGTCCCCAACCTTCAGGTCTTCCAACAATGCACCCACTGCCCCTGTAATCAAGTCCATCCATCTCGCTGCTGGTTGTCCTCTTCTCTTTCCTTCTACCTTTCCCAGCATCAGAGGTTTCTCAGGAGTGCTACGTCTCTGCATAATGTGCCCAAAACAAGTTAATTTGAATTATCTGGAAATCCTAACGTGAAAGAACTTGCTTGAAAACTGAAGAATTGTTTTACTGTGGAAAATCAAATATGTTTTTGCAAGATGCAGCCCTGCAAGACCATATAAATTCATCAGAGGAGTGTATATGAGAGTCATTGGACAGGATCCTACCACTATTCCACTTCTGTATAAAAATGAAACTGTAAAGAGGCGTGGGTCTGGGTGGCTGGCTGGGACAATAGTTTCATTTCCTGTCTTCCTGTAGTAACATCCTTTTGCAAATACACCCAGCTATCTGACAGGAAGATTGTACTTCCTTGCTCATTCTCATATCCAGGAAAGTTTACCCTCACCCTTCCACCTCCATGTTGGTGATTCTTCAGCCTACGTAATAACCCTGTTCCCAAAACACACTTAATTGGATCATAGGGAGCAGGAGGCAGGGAGGAAGAGTGCCATATATACTAAAAAACTGAGTTAGTTGATGTAGCCGATTAACCCAAAGGGATTAGATTTAGCTCCAAACAGATCTGCTCTTGTTTGGAGCTAATGTAACCCTCGATTAACTTGGCAGAGTTTCTCTAGGCATCCTGTTTCTGTGACTGCTACTATTTTCATCCCTATATGACAAGATGGGGGTGGGTGGAGGCTGAAAAAGGGCAGAAAGAGGTAGGTGGTATATGACTTCTTGAATCTGTCAGTGGTACCACCATAAAAAAAAGGGGGTAGGTGGTGCATGACTTCTTGATTGTACCACCATTAAAAACAAACAAACAAACCACTGTTTTCTCCTCCAGGTGTGGGGGAGTTGGTGAACAAAGAGGGAGGTTATCTTCTCTAGCGTCCTTTGTCATGTCTGGAGGAATGAAAATACAATTTCCAGATGATTGACAGAGTACTTTGAGATCATGTGCAGCCAACGTCAGTTGTCTGGGAGAGAGGATAGCTGGGTCACGTGTCGTATGAACAGAGCCATGCTGTTGTGTATTGGTTAAAAGAAATGCAACTGTCAATCATACTCCCCCTACTTGAGCAGTATCAAAACATACCCAGATTCCTTTTCTTCTTCCTGACATTTCTGGCTATTTCTGGCTGTGACCAACTGGTCTACCTTGCAAGGAGGATTAGAAGAAGGGGGAAGATAGCCCTTCCCTACTGTTACAAAGACCTTTGTCTTGCCTTCACTTTGGCAGTGGAATACCCCTTGTGGATACACAAACTATTTTAATTTCAAGGGGAAAAAAAATCTTAAGATATGACTAGAATACAACAGTGCAGACATTTCCTTTAAAAGGTTATCATCTCTTTTCAGTAACTATTTACTTGCCAAAGTCACTGTCTATTTCTTTTCCAGTTTTAATGCTCTACAGACCCAAAGAAATTGCATGGGCATTCTCTTTCAGGGCTAGATCAACATCAGACCTTGTCTGGATTTAGAAGATGGGCTGGGCTGGACTGGGAGCCTAGCAAGCATTTCCCAGTCTAGCCCAGCCGGAGGCTAGCCTGGGAAGTGCCAAAAAAATCCATGGAGGAGGCAAAGTACTTCTGAACACTTGCCGAGAAAGCTGGACAGAGTCATCAGGAGTTACGCTCAATGCAAGGGAGACTTCACCTTTTTAACTTATTAGTTTTGTTTAAGAATATATCAATTGAATATATGAGGAAGCATCACAGCATACATCAGGCAGGCTGGGCCTAGAATATCTGCTCCAAATAAACCCAAAAATCTTCCCCAAGGCAAATGAAGTGATGCCGGTAAGCAGCCAAGTAGGAGGAAAAGCAGAATGTTGACCTTCCCCCAAAGAAAGAAGGGCTTGAGACACAAAATAGTGTGTTAGGAGTAAAGCCCATGTTACTGCTACTTTCTGGTTTAATGTTTGTAAAAATAAAAGAAATAGTCGCAATGTTTATGTTTGCTAATACAAGGCCTGCATGGTTTCCCGCTGTCTTTCTTACTTTATGGTGGCAACAGAACATGCTTTGCAATAAAAAGAAAACATAAACACCGTGAGTGAATCAAATGTTTAAGGATGGTCTTTCCCAGCCTGGTGCTCTCACATGTGCTGACCTATGCTGGCTGGGGCTGCTGTGAGTTTTTCCAACACGCATGGAGGGCATTAAGCTTATGAAGAGGAATAAATGCTTGGAGTGTTTCTTTTTACATTGCCAGTAGCCCTTGCTTACCCTTACTTGTAAGCAAGTGTTTCTCATCAGGACAAAGCACCAGTCTGCATTTCATTTCCGCATTTTTTTTTCTGAACAATCAACCTTTGAAATGACTAAAGGTCTCATTGCGGCAATAACCTCCATTTTTCTTTAGTATTTAGAGAGGTCTCCCCTCCCACACACATTTTTTCTGGTGTTTTCATGTCCAATGCATTTTGAGTTTTTCATCAGAAGACACTCAGGTAAAGGATCTAGGTATGATGTTGAAATCGCTGCTGTTTACTGGCTGTTACTTCTCACATATTTAGCTAGTTTTTAAATGCTACACAAGATCTCATCCTGGACAGACCAAACTCCCATTGCCTCAATGGCCAGTCGGATGCCTATGAGAAGCCCACAAGCTGGTCATAACTGCAAAACTTCTAACCCATTTGTGTTCCCAACAACTTGATCCCAAGGTACCATGCCCCTGATACTGGAAATGGCGCATAGCCATAGTTTAATATCTATTGGCAGGCTTATCCTCCACAGATGTAATTCCTGTTCAAACTCAAATCTCATTTTAAAATATTTCTCTGGAATTTCTGAAATAGCATTAGTATCTGGAGTAATTAGACAGAATAACAGATGTTTGAGACAAACAATCTTCAAGATTTATCTGATGCTTTTATATATTCAAATTTCCCCATAATATAAATTTTCCATTAATTTTTTTAAAAAATCAAAATTATAACTGCAAGGCAATATTTGTCATATATGGAGACTCTGCAGATAAAGCAACACTCTTTCTTCAAGGGCAGGTAATAGGGGAAGGATAAACCCTATTAACTCCTCCCATCTGAATTTGGATGACAGAGAGAGCAATGGTTAATATAAATAAATTTTCTATAAACCATGGATGCAAACTGTGATCAAGACTATCCTTCTTAACCTTAACTTTGGCCTAATCATGACTCAGGTTGCCATGTAAACTCATCCCCTTGCGAATGGAGAATTGACAGTGATCCTTAGCTATGAAACTTGATGAAAGATGTATTAAAATAAGTAGAAGCAATAAGAAACATTGCAAAGGCAATGAAAAGGACTTTTTGATTAATCTTGGATAACCAGTGCATTAGACTTGGAACCCAGGCATTCCAGATACTCACTGACTGAAGAGATTTTAGACTCTGCACATAATATGAGGCATATGCTTACTACATTCCTGCCAATAGTATACACATGTAAAACATCCACAGAAGGAAAACATTAAACTAAAGAAATACAAAAATATAATTGTTTCAACAGATTTGATGCTACATATTTATATTTAAGGACAATAGATTAATGTAACTCTGATGTGCTAACTGCAGTTCAGAGAGCTCACCAATGACAACACATGAGTTACTTGCTGATGCTAAACACCTATTTGGATAATTTAATTATAGTTTAATTTGCATATATTAATTTGCATTTAACATACGAATTAAACATTCTTGCACATTTACTGAGTACAATAAATACATTTTATCCCACTAACCATCATAAGAAATTTTCCTCTTCATAATTTGGCTTGCATTCTTATCTCAGATTAGTAGTTTCTATAACATCAGATTCTGATTTCAGCAACTTCACTTAGGTCTGTACAATGCAGGCAATTTGGAGCAGGCAGCTCTTCTGGACTATGGATGTGTTTGAACAAATTGAGAATATGTAGTGGGTACATTTGCAAACTGGCTGCATGATGGGCATAAAACACTGGTTTAATAGAATGTTCTTCATCCTGCTAGTGGATCTTTGTGAGGCCTGAAGGATCTACTACATATAAGTATGATGCTGGAGGGTTGTGTTTTGTAGCATCTTGGCTTCCTCTTTATTTTATTTTACGTACAGGTAGTCTTTGGTTACTGACTGCCTCATTTAGCGACCATTCAAAGTTATGACAGTGTAAAAAAAAAAAAAGGTTTGTGACCAGTCCTTGCATTTAGGACCATTGCAGCATCCCGCAGTCATGTGATTGCCATCTGTGTGCTTCGCAATTAGTTTGCAACAAGCAGAGTTAAATAGAGAAGGTAGAAGTAAAACCATAAGTCGCAGGCATGTGATGTTTCGCTTAAAGACTGCAGTGCTTAGTGACAGAGTTGCTGGTCCCAATTATGGTCGCTAAGCAAGCACTATATGTATATAAAAGTCAGCTAGGATAGAGACCTTGGTAGGCAGTTAGGGTACATTGGGACAGACGGGGATCACATTGCCTACATCACTATCAGGATTTCATCTGGAATTCCCTATGCAGAGGTGAAATCCTCTTGAGGCTGTTCTCACATTTGCCATGGATGATGGGATTCATAGTTTCACACACAGAAAGTGCCACTGACTTTGGGGAAGACTCTTTTAGCTTTCTCAAACTGGAAACCCGTTATTTTAAGTGATTCTAGGATCCCAGAAATGTCTGAGGATTGATTCTTCCAGATTCAGGAGGAGCAGGGGCATGAGGTCTGGGGAACAGGTTTCCTTCAACAAACTTTGAACATGGTCTTAAAAAACTAAAAAAGATTAAAAAGGACTTATGATGTAGAGGAAACACGCTCAAGTACAAAGGTGCGTTTGTGTGGGATTGGACAGTTTATCCAAGTTTTACTTTCCATTTTTGCTCTAGGCCTTACACCAAAGATATTGTTTCCTTCCTTGTTCTGTAGTTGTAATAGCAGTATAACTCAATAATACTTTTTATTATTTTTTGTTAGAAAAGCTTGTGTGGTTTGTTTATTTGCTTTGGATTTTGTTATCTAGCTGTTTGCATGCTGCGTAGGGTAAGGGGGAGGAGAGAAAAACCTTTATTTATTTGGGGTTTTATTTTGCTATCCTAGGGTAAAGAAGGTCAGGGAAAGAAAAGCCCCTCTGTTTTGATACTTAAATCTGTTTATTATGCAAACTGAGGGGGGAGAAAATCCCTTCCTTGTTTTAACTGTTTAGCCCAGTGAGGCTAAATGAAGAGCTGGATTCATGTCTCATTATCAAATGAGAAAGATATTTCAATGGTGAAATTGAAGGACACTTTTATTATTTTCTAATCATTTTTTAAAAATCATCATCATCATCATCACCATTGTAACTGCAGTTCTCTGGGCATTTTATTATAACTTAAACTACTGCAAACAATCAAACAAGCCCATTTATCTCAGTATCACGAAGGGTCCTAGAAATTTGCTGTGTCTCAGAGAAGAGATAAGTAAATAACCTATTACTCACTGAGCTAGACTTACAGTGGCTGAGTTGGCTTGCTGCTCGCCTCCCTCCCTGTGGTATGGCAGTAGCCCTGCCTGGGTTCCTTGACTCCGTGGTAGAGCTGGTGATAGAGTTCCCCAGATTGATGGTTCTGGGGGACTTCAACCTGCCTTCTTTGGGTCTGGAGTCTGAGGTGGCTCAGGAGTTCATCACCATCATGGCAGCCATGGACCTGATCCAACTTATTAGGGGCCTAACTCACAGTGTGGGTCACCCATTAGATCTGGGTTTTGTCTCAGGGCATTGGCAACATGATCTGGGTTTGGGGAATATTAACATCAGTCCCTTATCATGGATAGATCACTCCCTCTTGGCCTTAGAGTTCTCCGTAGCTGCCCCCCACAGGAGGGAGGCTGGGCCTATTTGATTGACCTGCCCCAGATGACTGATTTACCCAGTAGGGTTTCAGAGAGAGATTCAGGTTATTCCTGAAGCTCTGGTACACAATTTGGCTCAGGTCTTACTCGATGCTTGGAATGAGCATGTAGCGTAGGCTTGGATCGGATTGTACCTGTGCGGACTCTCTGCAATTGTGGATTCCTAGAACCCCCTGGTTTACAGAGGAGCTCTGGAAGATGAAACAATGGAAGAGATGTGTAGAGAAGACTAAGGACAAAGCTGGCAAAGAACAGGTAAGAACCTTTTTAGGACCTATCTTGTGACAGTAAGAGTAGTGAAGTGTGCTTACTTCTCTGCTCTTATTGCATCTGCAGATAGCTGGTCCGCAGCCCTGTTTCAGATGACCAGGTCCCTTCTGGGTAAGGAAAGGCTGGGTGAATCCTTGCAGGACTGCTGTGAAGACTATTTTAGGCATCTGTTGGACAAAGTTTCTTGGCTTTGTTCTGAATTTGACTCTGGCTGGGCAGATCCTGTCAAAGTGACTGAGGCACGTCTGAGCTTGGTTATCTGGAAAGAATTTGAGACAGTTGGTCCTGAGGAAGTGGACAAGGTCCCTGTTAAGGCCTCCCAAGAGGTGGCATGTGATTGGGTCCAAGAGGTGGTTAATGCCTTTTTGTGGGAGTGAGGGGCACCACATGCCTTAAAGGAGGTAGTGGTACATCCCCTTCTCATGAGCCCATCTTTGGACCTGATGGTTTTGGATAACTTTTATCCAGTCTCCAATGTTACTGCACCTTTTGAGAGAAGGTTGTTGATGGTAGATGGTAGTAGTAGATGCCCAGATTCAGAGGGCCCTGGATGAAGCAAATTATCTAGACCCTTTTCAGTCAGGATTCAGTCTGGGTTATAGTACTGAGACAGCATTGGTCGCACTTGTGGATAACCTCTGGAAGGCTCAGGTTGGAGGTGGTGTGTCCATCGTAATCTTCCTGGATCTCTTGGTGGCTTTCAATGCCATCAACCACAGTATCCTTCTGGACTGGCTCTGGGGGTTGGGAATGGGGGGCACTGTTTTGCAGTAGTTTTCCTCCTTTCTCTATGGCCAGTTCCAGTTGGTGTTGGTAGGGAAGGAGAGGTCTAGCCCTAAGCCACTCTTATGTGGGGTGCCTCAGATCTTGGGTCACTCGTCTCTTCTATTTAACATCTATATGAAGCTGCCGGGTGTGGTCATTAGGCAGCAAGTGGTGCAGTATCATCAGTATGAGGATGATACTCAGCTATACAGCTCCCCAACATGCTGAGCAGGTGATTCCACTTATGCTTACCCAGTGCCTGAAGGCTGTGAGGGCCTGGATGGGACAGGCTGAGGAACTGGCTGAGATTCAACACTAGCAAGACAGAGTGGCTTTGGGGTTTTGGCCCCTCATTGAGTTGCCCTCCTTGACTCTTGACAGGTTTGTATTTTCCCAGACAGAGTTGGTATGCAGTTTGGGGGTCCTCCTGGACTCATGGCTCCTGCTCGAGGAGCAGGTGGCAGCCATGGTCAGGGGGACATTTGCACAAATTTATGTTGTATACCAACAGTGCCCATTTCTAGATTGGGAGACCTTGCTCACAGTCCTTCATGCCTTAGTTACTTCCCAATTAGATTACTGCAATGTGCTATACCTGGGGCTGCCCTTGAAGACCACCCAAATGGTATAACTGGTCCAGAATGTGGCGGAACATGCAGTTCTGGGCTCGCATGGTTTGCCCGTGTTGCATCGCTGTTAAGTGAGCTGCACTGGTTCCCAGTTTATTTCCAGGTGCAATTCAAGGGGTTGGTTATTACTTTAAAGCCCTGAATGCACAAGGCCTGATTATTTGCAGAACTGCCTGTCCCCACAGGTTGGACAGAGTGGGAGCACTTCAAACCCCTTTGCTTAAACATTGTCATCTGCTGGGACCTCAGACCCCTTCTCCTTGGCTGCCCTGGCCCTTTGGAACAGCCACCCACCTGAGATCCAGAAGGCCCCTACCCTTTTAGCCTCTGGAAGGCCATGAAGATATAGCTCTTCCCCCAGGCATTGGGCTAGGATGGAGAGGAACCAGTGGTTGAGGAACTGATGGACGTTATAGTGCCATGGTGGGGAGTGTACTGCTTGGTGTACGGGTGTCATGATTATTTATTTGTTGGCTTTATTGATTTTGTTGTGAGCTGCCTAGGATTATTGTATATAAGATAGGTGGCCATAAAATTTTAATAAATAAATAATAAAAAATATAAAAGAGCGAGCAAGCTATTTCTTGATTTTTATTTCAGAAGCAAGAAACTAGGACAAGGAGCAAAACAAAGCCCCTATTTATGACAGCAACCTGAGCTGTCAAGATGAGTGAATGATGCTTGATTATAATAGTGTTTACTTCTTCAGTGAGGCTGAGTAAGTAGAACTTGGTTTATCATAGTGAGTTTCCATAATCTTATTTTGCTTTGTGACATAGCTGCCCAGCCCTTATTTCTGACCACCTGGGAGAGATGTGGATTACCTGCAAAGTACATTTTGGGCTCAGTGATTCAATTAATTAATTTCAAACAATTAATTAGTTTAATTAGTTTCTAATTGCCAAATGTCTAGAACATTTGTACCAAGTCTGTTCTCAGCTTTTTTTCATATCTCCAAATAGTATTTTTTTTTTTAAGTAAGGCACATGCTGCAAGGCAGAGGTTAGCTTCTGCAGATCCAACGGCAGCTGCCAGAAATGGCTGGTCAGGGCTAATCAGCCCTTACAAATTCTAAGATGTTCTGACTTCAGTGGGTGTGTTTATGGCAACTGAACACAGCAGGCTGCTCTACTAAGACCTTGGATCCAGCCACCATGACCTCAGCAAATGGCACTGGTGCGGACAAGCCAGGCCTCTGTCAGTACATGATCTGTTCCAGATGTGTGGCCCAGAGAATGGGAGAGAGGGGGAGAAGCTTGCTTGCGCAGTCCAAGAAAATCAATCTCCTTCTTGCTCAGTGAAAGCACAGAACTTTGGGAGATGAAGATGGGCTGATATCTTGCTGGGTGGTTTGGGGTCACACATGGAAGGGAAAGGGCAGGGAGCTGACAGAAAACACCCTTGGATATAGCTGCTGTGCCTGTTTCAAGAGGCAGCATTCTATTTTGCTTGGTTCTCTCTTGGATTTGGTCCAAAACCTGCATGATGTGACACAGCCTCATCCTACGTTACTCCTTTCACATTTAGAGAGGCCCAAGCTGGGAAAACAGCACTAAGCTGGGATGAAGCTAAGAGCAAGTATGCTAGAGTCTAAAGAACTTCATCTGACTCTGTGAGCTGAGCACTGGAACTCTGTATCTGCAGCAGGTCTGCTGGGGAGTCTGTGGCTTCCATTCAGTTAAATGATCCTATTGGGATGGTTTAGAGGCAACTGCAATTAAGGCTTCACAGTAAAGTGCTCTAGTTTAAGACTGTGAAGTATGATACTCTTGATGGTAAGGAGCTGGTTAAACTAAATTAGAGGCTAAGTCCCACTGAAGCAAGGAGCAACATTTGAAACAAATGCTCTGAACTATGCACTCTGAAACAAAATGACTGAAAACATTTACCAGTAAAAGATTTTAACTTGCTCTTGCCTGGAAACTCTTTTTGGGGAAAGCATTCAATCCTGCATGGTTTCCTGTCCTGCAGGTACTCAGAATTAGATTTCCTTGGAACTTTGGGACATGCAATAGAGCTCTATGGCTCCTGCTACATGGGAATGCACCTAGCTATAGCCAAGAAGGCATTATTTTAAATCCTGAAGAAGCTGCTATTCATAACTAGCATCTATAACATGAAAACTGCTTTAGAAAAGTATCTTTCTTATTAGAATAATAATAAGTCTCCTCATTGCTTTTGATGAGTGAGGAAGCCAAACGTGAAAGTAAGTAATGCTCAGGGGTGATATCCAATCTTGGATCCTTTTAGACAATCTGTGTGTGGTCTACGTAGAAATACAGAATTGGAAGCAACCATATAGACCATATAGTCTGACCCCCTGTTCATTGCAGGAACCACAGTTCAAGTAATCATACCATTGGTTCTCCAGCATCTGCTTGAACTCATCTGACCAAAGGAATCTTACCTTCTCCCTCAGTCACTGGTGCCCCTGTGGAATTGCTCTTGCACCATGTGTTGTCAGCTGAGAAGACGTCTCTCTCTCTCTCTGTCTCTCCCCCCCCCCCCCCCCAGAACTGGTTTTCCATGGAGTGTTATTAATCATTCTTACAAATATGCGGTATCTGAAAATGCCCCTTTAATTTAAGGCCTTCTCTAGAGTGAGCAGAACTCCCTGAAACAGGGCCTTCCTGGGCTTATTTTCCATGGATGTCATACTAACATGAGTAATTTGTGGCTTTAAGTGTGATTGAATATTTATAGAAACAAAGGAAGGAGAAAATGCTAATTTCAAAATCAATCTTGTTTATTGCAGTATAATTCTGGAGAAGGAGAGTGGAAAGTTTGCTGAGTCTGCTGTGATGGGAGATCATCATGTCTCTCCCCCTCAATTTTTTGTGGGACAGCATGGCATTAAAAGTGGCAATGAGAATAGTCTGCCCACTGGTATCAGAGTCTAGGCCTGATACACACTTTGGAGAACCTGGCAGTGGTTTTTCTCCTGCAGATACACAGCATCAAGTGGTAACAGAGCTTGATGATTGGTGGCTCATTGACAGGGTCAACAGTAAGAACCATCTAAGGAAAGGCTCATGAAGGTGGCAAATGGCCCTCTAAGCAGGGGATATGGCTGGGTTACAGATTTCATGGTTGAGCCAGACCTGCAAAGGAGTTTACCTATTTTATCAGGCCACTTGCCTAGCTCTTGAAACAGATATAACATGATTTGGGTTAATCCTGATATCCACTTAAGGGTAGAGGAATGCCCTGAGGGGTGGAGATGCTGTTCAAACTATTGGAATGTTATCTTGACATGCAGCCTTGTTGTATCAAAATGGGAAGGTCATGTATTTTGCTGGAGTGGACTAATCAACAGTTGGGCTAAAGGTATATTAATCCAGGATTTGGTGTGAAAAATCCATTGAAGTAGTCAGAGGAGAGCTGAAAAACTGTCATTGGTTCTTGACCAAACTATCAACATGAAGATTGTTCATTTTCCCAATATGGAATAAAGGTTTGGAAATAGCCTATTTGGAAAGAACCATGATGAAATAAGTGCTTCCTATATATACAATTTTAATTCAATTAGAAATTAATAGCCATTATTTCTGTATGTAATGTTTCATAGTGCAAGTGAATAAAGCTTTGAACTTGCATATCAAATAAAGTGTTCTTGAATCAAGGTCTGCTTGGCTATCTCTGGAAGTATGATTTTAAAAATCCATGTGCTTTTACATTAGTGAGCAACTGAAGACATGGCTTGTATATAGAAATTCCTATGTTGAATTCCAAATATCTATTTAAAGGAGCTCTGCCAAAAGGTATAAGGAAAATCCTCTATCATGGAAATCCTAGAGAACTGTTCCTAGCTGGCTCAGATTTTGCCAGGCTGTAGAAACCGACAGAGTGACCCAGGAGCAGGCTAGTTCATATGTTAAAGTTGCCCCAAGGAAAAATACTACTGGGATGGTATAGGCCAAGATGTGTTACTTCAGTTATGAAACACAGAACTAAGATTTCCATTATTTATACCTGTTTTTGCTCACCACCACCACAAACAACAATTTTGTTAGTTTCACTATGGGCAATTCTGCCCTTTAAACCATGGGAAATGGCATAAGCATTACAGGAGTAAAATGTAATTGACTGATGCTATCCTCATGGTAAACTTTGTTACTTGGAAATAAGAACCATTTTGTTTGTAGAAAAGGAAAAAAAACAGTTAAATAGCCCTTAACTCTAAAAATGTTTTTAAAAATAAGTGGAAGGAGAATGATGCTGCCATGAGCTGTGCCAGCCTGAAAGCCCTGGCAGGTTTATGCTGGAGATGATATTCTGGTTGGGCCTCTTTGCCATCCCTCCCCCACCGCCCATCTATATTCTCTGCCTGCGGGGCCCTGGACTTGACTTCACGGTCCTGACCTAACTAGGTTTCTGACATCTACATGCCAATGGCAAGGCCTGTTTTGCAAATATTCGGCCCACAAACTAAGGGTGCTGGCAAAGCTGATCAAGATAGCAAAATATTTTGCCGTTCTGAAATTGCTCAGTAAGTCATTATACTAGTGAGCATTTTGTTGCACTGTTATGTGCTTATCCAAGAATACCCAAACAGCTGCCATATAGCATCTTTCTCTCTCCCTCCACAAGCTGTGTGGCTATGTTAGATGTGTAGAGTGTCCTTCTCCTCCCTCACTCCCCCGTCCTGCCCAGGACCTAGTCCTTTTTCTTGCTGTTAATGTTTAAGTCTGAAGCACATTTTTGCAGCTTTTCTTTGTGGCATCTTTTTATTCTTGCTAACACATCAGTCAGTTGAGTGGTGCAGATGTTAACGCTGCCTTAGGGCTGTCTGTCCTCTGTCTGGTTTCGCACAGGGAGAGGGGCAGGGTCTGCTTCCAACAGCTTGGCGTTCCCTGCTCTTCCCTCTGCCCCGACTGCCCATTTGGAGCTTTCTCTTGGATTTCACAACCCAGCCGACTGAGTGAATAAGAAATTGCCAAGTTGAGGCACCCTGGGCCTTGTAAAGCTGCGGTGTGGTGAACGGCACTCTGTTGCTGGCAGGCAGGATGACCTGAGATGGCCGTCCCGAGGTTACGGAGGTTCTGGTGACTCTGAATGGGTGTGGGAGCCAGGAAGGAGATGTGAGCCTCACTGAAGCAAAGCCCCCGGGAGCAGGGCTTGCTCCTGAATCTCATTTTTCACATGTCTCCTGCACTCTCACTACTCGCCCCGTAAGAGGAAAGGAGGTGCTTCCTGTTATTCTGATTCAAATCTCAAGCTGGTCACAGGAGGGAAGCAGACTGCCTATGCTTCAGAGTGGCAGGCTGTACAAGATGGATGGCCACACTCTCCTCTTGAGGCTACTTTTGCTGGTTTCCACAGGTAAGTGGTTCTCCAGGGTGGTTAGGTGCGGCACAGGATGCTTGGGGCAGCGTCTCACTGGACAGCTTGTAGTGGCTTTGGTTCTCTGGGCTGGCAAGGAGAGTGAGGGTCCTCACCCGGGCAGCCTGTCTTGGACAGGTTGAGGGGTGACATTTTAGGGAATGCAGACAGGACAGTTGGACTTCTGAATCCGATGCTCAGGTCGTTCTGTGACCCTGCTTCTTACCTGAATGGGACCCTTATCCTAGGTCTGGCCCTGCCTTCTGCCCTCTGCATGTGCCCCACCCAATCTGTTTACTTATTCCTCCATTATTTTCCCTGATCCCACATTACCTGCATTTTTTTTTTCTGCCTCAAAATACCAACGAGGGTATTTTGGGGATGTGACATCCTAAGGATTGAGATGCCCTCTTGTCCCTCCCTCCAGTTTTGCTTATACTCGTCTATCCCTCCACAGGAAGAATGATTCTCCTTGACAGACCAAGCTGCTCTCTATCCAAAGAGAGTTAAGCCTTTGGCAGAATTTGCCAGGCTACTTGCATTCTGATCCTGGCTGAAGTGGGGATGAGTCGAATGCCTTATGAAATACTTGTGGCTCTTTTCTTTTCTAGTTCAGGCTTGCAATGATTTCAGAAGGGAAACGAAAGGAAGTGGTAGCTTGCTTTAGTGTAGCCTCCCACTCTTTAAATGTAGGGAGGCATTTCTTTTTAGTGTCCTGCTGAGAAGTAGTTTGGCATTGGATGGGCAATGCCCTTTCCTACCATCATAGGGTAGAGGGGCGAAGAACCTTCATTGCTAGCCAGGTCCATTTACTGTTTCTCCCAGTCCTTCTTGGAGATCGACCCATGGGATCCAAACTATAGTTTGTCAAAAGTAGAGATCAGGCGCATTTTGCTTATAGAATAAATACGTTCAGAATGGCACAAGCAAGTCATCCAAATGATACACTTCAAGGAGAATGGCTTTGCTCCCAAACAAATGAGAAAATTTCTTCATAGCTTCCAAATCTGAAAATTGTTATGCCCTGCTGTGAGTAGAATGCCCTCACTGAGAAAGAGCAAATAAATACAGTTTTGTAGATTAATGTGCCAGCCAACATCCTGCTACTCATTATAGCCATTCCTCAAGCCCAAGAGGAAGTGTAAAAGTTCCAGTGGGCAAAAATCAGTGGGTTAATTAATATAGAACAAAAAGCTATTTTGGTCCACTGACAAAATTCCCAAACACAGTCAGGTACTTCTTTATTAGGACCAATGAACATGTCCAAGGTCATAGGTGAAGCATTTGAAATGTATATTAAGGACAATGTGGTCAGAGGCTTAAAAAAGAGTGGAGAACGGGATGCAGATTACACCTTATCCTTTTGGGGAAAAAACACATACTTTTTGAAAATCTACCTAGTATTGTATAATATATTTAAATCTGCACCTCCTCCTCTACTCTACCTTATGATTCTAACAATGCATGCTTCAAAACATCAATATTAATGGTGCCTTTTGACCCACTTCCCTTTTCACTCTTTTTGTGGTATCATCCTGGTTGATTAAGAGAACCGGAGATCTTGGAAAATTGGATATAATTCTGTGTATGTTAGGCTATTTGTAATGAAGACATTGACTGCAGGTTTGGGGCTAAAGTCATATAATGACATCCAACAGCACAATGCAAATTAAGGAAGAGGATATCTGAAATAGAGAGGAGGGGAGAGAGGATGCTTAACCCTTTCTCTAGGGGTGAGGATTCTGCCCCTGATTACCATCCCCAACCCAAGATTTCGAACTTGTTTGTGAGTTTGCACTTATCCTGTTTTGAACTCAAATAGGATTTTCTGCTCCCATAATGGTTCCAGAGAGTCTGGACTGCTCCTTAACTCTGAACTTCTCATAGCTAGAATATTTCCTGAGGTTATTTTTACATTCTCTCCATTTTCTCTCAACTGTAGTGGCTATTACACTTCATGCTTATTCTGGGACAACAGTATCTCCTCAAAGTGCTGGCCACTTTTTGGAAAGTCGAAACATTACACTTCAGGAAGATAAAGGTAAGCAACAGATGAAGTGTGGTAAGTTGATACTGAGAATGTGGGTAGAGGTTTTCTTATAGTGCTAGAATTCAGGCTCATCCTATGACAGAGTATGGAGGAGGATTCAGGACAAATTGAAGGATTATTCTAGATAGCCCAGGGCTAAACTAAGAAATCTGCAACTATAAAATGTGGTAATGGCCACCAATCCAGGAAACTTTCAGAAAGATTCAAAAGGATGAAGCTATAAATGGCTGTTAATGATGACAGGTTGTTTATCATGGTAGGCTGTCTACTTCCTCCAAGATCAGAAGCAGCCTGCCAATGACTATCAGAGGGGGCTGTCGTGTCTTGCTTGGGGGCTTTCTATGTGTTCTTGACAGCTACTTTGAAAAACAGGATGGTGGACTAGATAGGCCTTTAATTCATGAGGGCTCCTTCTGAGAACCTGGCACTTGCTGGGATGGGAATTCTGCTGATATCTTGGCATCCTTAGGATGAAACAGAAATGATAATTTTCAGTGAAACCATGTTCCCAAATATGGTTTAACCATGAAGCTTGTGTAGATTTGCTTCCTCCTTCTTTCACGTGCAGAAGTTAATAGGACAGTGCATTGGATCTTACTTCAGTGCTGGGAATATCTTCTACCATACCTGAAGGGAAGCACATCCATTTAGAAGGCCTATGACAGACTGTATGGCCTATGCAGTTCTAGCCCCTAAGAGAGGTAATGAACAGGATGGCTCCAGAGGGATGCTCTGGCCCTGCCAGAGTTGCTCCTCAACATCTACCACCTATGATAGTCATCACATTCTGCCTAATGGTAGGGCAGTATTTCCATAATATACTGGGAATTATAAAATTTGCAAATGTCTTCACCTATCATTGTTTCTTTTTGTACATAGTTTTAATTATTTGAGACAATTTGCCTCTCAGCATTGGACATGTGAATTTCTTTCTAAGAATCCACAAGAACTTGAAGCTGATAGTGCTTCCCTAAGATATGGACCAGTATACCTCTGAATCTTGAGGTTATAATTTTATGCTTGAAATATTTGGCATTATTATGAGATAAACAGATACTCTCAAAATGTGAAGGAATGAGAAAATATTGAATTTGGCCATTCCCAGAGGCATCTGCAGGAGGGGCAGCTGACAAAAGCAGAATCATGCTGAGGTAATGCCAGCCCCAACCCTTGATGTCAAACACGCATGTACAAAGGAGACAGAGCTTGTGTCACAACAGTGCAATGCTGAGGGTAGGGGTGCTGTTCTTGGAAGAGATTACTTGGAGACTGGCAAGGAAATAGAGTGGGAAATCTGACACTAGGTTTCTCCCAATGTCAGAGTTTTCCCCCAACATATTGTTCCTATGATCCTTTGAATGCCATCCCCCAAACTATAGAATTATTTCCTCAAGAGTTCTTTAAAAATGTATCAGGGGGATTCTATCATCGTTCTTTTCCTTCCCAACCACAATTGTTACATTCACCTGACCATATTCAGTCTGAAATAATTGTCCTTGCTGTAGTCCAGTTGCAACACCATTCCTCTCCTTGCAGGGTTGCTAACATATTGTAGTGATTTGGGGAAATTCTGAACTTTTTACATGTTTATTGTCTAAGATCACTTTGGAGGCTTGAGTAAAAAATGAAAAGATACTATATATTGAAAAGTAAAAAAACAAAAAACAAAAAATGCACAATTATTTTGCTTGCAACTATTTTGTAGAAATGTTGTGCTGTCTGATGAAATAAAATAATAAATGGCCATCAGTGCTTATAAAGAGAAGTCTGAGATGGGATAGATAATCCTTCCTGCCTGTGCCAAACCAGAAGAGGAAGCTGGTAATTGTTTATTAGGCTTGATGGGGAATAGATCTGAACTTCAACTTCTACTGTACACCTTTCTCCTTTCCTCAGAGACTTCTGGCATCAGATGACCCAGGTAGATTTTTTTGGTCTTTCTCTGGTACTGGACCATGCACATCTGAGAGTAATTTCTCTGTATGTTTTATTTCTTTTCCATTCTAGACAATAAGTACCATTCCCATACCAGACGTTGCTGGAATGTGTTTGTTGAGCAGATGGCCAATATCAGCAAAATACATTGGTGTGAGTGGAAGAGTATTCGCAGGTATTGCAGAGTTTCACCCTTTACTGACCATGGGGAAGGGTAGGCTTGCCACCTGAGGAGATCTAAAAGAAGGAGCATGTAATATGATATGACTGTAATAAAGTATCATATTATCTGTATCAGAAGAACATGAACATACTTTCTTAGATGATCCTGTACAGGTAGTCCTTGTTTAGTGACTGCCTAGTTTAGTGGCCATTTGTAATTATGCCAGTGATGAAAAAGTAACTTTATGACCAATCCTCACATTTATGACCTCCACAAATCTGTAAAACAAAGGAAAGTTGAAGTAAGATCATAATCAGAGTCGTGGTTTCACTTGGTGACTGCTTTGCTTAATGACCAAGTTGCCGGTCCCAATTATGGCCACCAAATGAGGACTACCTGTAATGTATTACGTTTACTTATTTCATATGTTTATACACTGATTTTGTAAGCAAGTTGTTTCTAGAATTCATTGGCATTCAGACTAAATTAATCACAATTAAGTCTAACTGAAATTAGTGAGATTTAGGTAATTAGTGAGATAGCTGTGCAGTTTAATGCAAATTACATTTAGATTTTGTCCTGCCCTGCCCACTTTTTTGTCCTGACCTCACAGATGTTCTGTGGCCCTTTACGTGCCACTCAAAATCTTTCTGAGAATGAGCCATGCCTATACAAGTCCAGCTGCTTTTTTTTAGTACAAGCTTAGCCTTCTTCTCATCTTTTGCTGGAGAAAAGATGAAATGTTGGCTTCTAAAATAAACTTAATGGAAGTTGTAGTACCTAGCATAGAGCAGTCTACTATCTGGCTTATGGGGCTGAAGTTTGCTGCACTATAAAACTACCTTCTTCCTTGGTTGTGCTGTCCATTGCAGTCAAGAGTCTTCCTGGTTCATTCCTCAAGGCAAAAAGAACCAACCCATGTTCTTCATTATTTTGAAAATTGTAATCCTAAGAAGGAACAGGGCTTTATGATATGGAGCAAGTAGCAACTGTAGGTCTAATGACATCATGTTAAACAAAATAATAACCATTTTTTTTGGAAAGTAGAAAAGTGGACATAATTTGAGGGACAAAGAAAGGAAATTGGAAACTGAAATTCTGAATTTTGATATCTAAACCTTAATATTTTAGGAATCTTTCTTAAAAACTCACAAAAAATGTTCTGACTCACGTTAGACGCATGATCAAGGTCCCTTCCATTAAACAATGTCATCTTGTTGAAGCCTGGAATCATGCATTCTCTGTGGCAGCAGCTGCCCTGTGGAATAGCACCCCTCTGGAGATCTGGACGGCCCCAACTCTATTAGCCTTTTGTAAGACAGTGAAGACCTGGCTGTTCCCCCAAGCATTTGGGCTGGATGATTAGGTGAGCTCTACTGGATAATGCTGGTTGATATACAGTAGAGGGAAGACGGAATAGTTTTGAACGACAGGAGGAAGAGCTGCTACCAAGGGAATGGTCAGATGAGAGGGCCCTGAGCCTAGGCCAAGAAAGCAACTTGGGAAATTGTCTCAGACAAGCCTCTCTCTAGTTCACACGTAGATAAAGGGAGGGATGGGGAAGCATATTCAAACTTGCAAGGTTCTGTTACTACAGCTGTTACAGATGTTGGGTTTTTTAATGGGTTGTGTTGTATTTATGGCTTCGGGCATCATGACTGTTAAATTATTGTTGTTTTTAACCTTGGTATGTCTCCCAGAGTCACTTTTGTGAGATGGGAGGCTATATAAATTGTTTAAATAAATAAATACATAAATTTAAAACACGCCCAAAATACTGTACACCAGGGATCCAGACCCTTTTTGATCATGAGATATTTTGACCACATTAGATGGGAAAAATATGAGAAAGAAGGTATAATAATATCAAACATCCCAATGCATGTTGAGGAAATACATTCCTTCTCATACCATTCCTCCCTTATTTTCCACTTATTTAGTTGATGTGTTTTCTTCTTTGTAATATTAGGTGGGGGAACATGTACAGGCATGGAGGTGCATGTCTGTACATGTTCACTCACATGCATGCAACTATTTCTTTTTCCTTCTCTAACTTTGGAAAGTAAGAACAAATGGACCAACTTTTTCTGGGTATCTTGTTTACACTAATAATTCTGCACCGACCTTCTTTTCGGTTTTGTTGACTTTTGGTCATCTTCATAGGCCATACAGTCACCTGAGAAAATGCCTGGAAGATGGAGCTGATAACCTGAGGCTTGGCTACCCCAATGCTAAGGCTGAGGAGTACATCATCTTCAGCCACCGCAACTACTTCCTCAACTGCACCCTGCAGCATCGACCTCTCTTGGACCCTCCTGAAAATGTTTTGCTGCCTCTCATCATAACCCCCATCTGCCTTATTCCTTTCTTGGTTGCTCTTGTTGTGCTGAAGAGCAAAGATGGTGAGATGCAGTCGTGAGTCCTGATCTTTATGAGATGATATGATAGGGCCTCCATGGCCTAACAGTATCATTGCAGCACTCAACTCTTGGGTATCATGAAATTCACCCTGCCCAGTCTAAGAACACTATCTGGCATAAGCAATTGTACTGGAGACTATCGATTGAAGTATGAGGGCACTTTGTACTAAAAGATGTGGTATAGAAAGAACAAAACCAAACCTCCATCACCAAGGCAAATGCTGATATATGTCTGCCACAGTTGTAACCTACATTGACATTACTGCCTATCTCATTCTGAATGAATTATGGGAACTATAGACACAGTTGTGCTGCAGAGAATTCTTAGTGAGAACTCCCTAGATTCTTTGCAGAATTGCTTTTCAGGGTTCTGTATGGAGAAACCAAGACAGTGAACGATTATGGGGTGGGTATGAATAGGCCAAACATACTGTACGTGAATGCTTTTTCTGTTAGCAACAAAATGGTAAGTGCATATGAGGCATTCTTTTTGCAGCTTGGTATCTTTGTCTTTTCACCCAAACTCTCATGCAATGCTTACATATGCCAGATATGTAATGCCCTGTAAAGCTGTGTGTTTCCATGTAGGCAATGTGTTAGGATAATGTTCCTTGTTTTCTTCCTTATTAAGATTGCCTCTTTGGGCAAGCTCTGAGTATCCCAAATTTGGATTTCCTTTTGTAAGTAATCTGGCCTACTTGGAGATGAAATGGCATCTGTCCTCACTGCCCTCCTTTCAGTTACAAGTTTCACTTACTGTGCTCACTTTGACCCAAAAAACTGTTAGGGCTCAACATGCAGTAGGTGCAGATGTCCAAGATATGATGATGGTATTACATAAAGCTGCACTTCTCTCCTTTCAGTAAGATGGAATAGAGAAAATACAGAAAAGATCTGCTAAATGGATCAAGAAGATGAACTGAAAGTGGGTTTAAGTTTAGAGAATGAATTATTAAGGAGATTCATGACAGCCGTTAATTAAATAGTGAGCAGTTAGCAAAAAAGACAACCTAGAATACTTCTACGTAGCCACAGAGTGCATTCTGGCCATTGTGTGACACTCTTATAAACCATTTTTTTAAAATGCGATGCAATTATGTTTTTCTATTGTAGTAGCATAGTACTATTGAGACATTCCAGAGCTACTGGCTCTTTCATTAGTAGCTTCCTCCTTGTACCCTCTTACTCTTTTCTGTCCAACATTTTAGTAGCAATATTGATTAAAAAAAAAAAACTAACAAAATAATCCTATTGCTTGATCAGAGCATTCTGACAAGACCATAGACTCTAGAAGCTATAGACTTTTTCAAAAAGCAACTTCCCTTCCATTATGTGTAGTTGGAGAGGAACATATTTAGATCAGCTCAAAAACTAAGTTCATCATGTCTTTAAATCAGTGTTTCTCAACTTTAGCAACTTTAAGATATGTGGACTTCAGCTCACAGAATTCCCCACCCAGCATGGCTGGCTGGGGAATTCTGGGAGTTGAAGTCCACATATCTTAACGTTGCTAAGGTTGAGAAACACTGCTTTGGATTGAAGGTATAAGAAGCACTGAGGCTTCTACAGTTCTTCATTGCCTCCTAGCTTACACCCTGATAGCCCCTCTAGTGACTCCTTTTGAGGGGTTCTCAAGTTGAAATATCCTGGCCCCCAAATGAGCCAGATACAGAGATTAGCAGAAAGGTAACAGATTTGCGGTGGGTGGGTAATAAACTGGGCCATTTTGTTACACATTCATTCATTCATCATAACTGTTTTCTTTGAAGAGAACATTTGATTATTCTTTTATTGTAGTTTTTCCTTTCAGTGTTCACAATATCATGTATGATAAAGAAATGAAAAATGAAAGGAAATCAGTAACTAAAATAGACCTCAACATCAGAAAATGTTTGCTTGTCATGATACAGATACCCCCTTTCAGTAATGTCTTTGTGGGGAACCATAAAGACAGAAACAACCAAGAAAAATCTACTAATTAACTCTGAAGTTAGTAAATCTATGGGACTTACTTGAACATAAACCAGGTTAGAAATCTATGGCCTGTATTCACCACTGAGCAACATTTCTACAACCCAAGAGGCCTCATAACCGAAATTGACAGACAAATCACTGATTTTCAATGGTGTGATTTTGCACGTAGTCAGGAGTTGCTAGTGATATAAGCACCCTTTCTGTGTAATTCTTTTCATAGGGAATAACTCCCAGTTTTTGTGCTTTAAACGGGCAATAAAGATTATAGTGTTTGGTTGATGTATCTTTGTTCTAAACATTGCTTTGTCATTTTCATTTTATTTTTACAATGTATTTGTTTTAGTCTGGATTTGTTGTTCTCTTTCATTTTGTATATCACCTTAAGCATCTGAGGGACAGTGCAGTGATTTATTAATATGTCAGATAAAATAAATATATAACATTCTAAGTACAGCTACTGTTTTAATTACATTCCCACTAAAGTTATAATTAAATGGAAAAGCAAAATTTTCAGGTGTGTTAAAGGGCTTCAGGATGAAAGTTGCCACAGGTTGGATTCACAGAAGTCCCTAAGATGTAGAGCTTGATCTACAATCTGTAATGGCTAAGTGAACACATCAGCCTCTGGCAAAAGATAGTGGATTTGGTATGTACAGTATGGATGGCCGCCCATCCCACAACAGTGACTCTGGGCAGTGTACATTGTTTAAAATCCAACAATTAAAACAATAAACCGTGACACCCTGGGTAAATGATACCTTCCAATCATTAAAAGCACATCAACAACAGGGCTAGTCTAATCTCCTGGCCCAAATGCCTTGGGGAAAGTCCAATTTGGTTGGGGCCATCTCAACCAAAGATCTCTGGGAGGGATGCTGTTCCACAGGATGTTGTTTAATAGAGGGGACATGGAGCATGCCCTCTCTGCTAAAACTGGGGGGTTGAGCAGAAACAATGAGAGAAAGGCAGTCTTGCAAACTTCACAGAGCAGCAATGTTACATGGGTGTAGCATGAGATGCCAAAAACTGCCTGCACCACTGCATTTTGGACAGCTGCAGCTTCCGAATGCTCTTCAAGTGCAGCCCCATGTACAGCGCATTAGAATAATCCAGACGGGAGATGACTAAGGCATGAGTCACCATGAGCAAGGCGCAATTGGGGCACAAGCTGAAACTACAAAGGTGCCCCTAACCATGGCTGTAACCTGCTTTTCAAGCAGGAGCCATGAGTCTAGGAGGACCCCCAAGTTGTGTACTGATTCCATCTGGGGAAGTGCACCCCCAGGCAGAGTTAGAAATGGAAAATCTCTGGAACTGGCAGGGCAGGACTTAAAACCCACAGCCACTTGGCCTTGCCAGTGCTCAGCTGAAGACTGTTCTCTTTTTAAAGAGAACCTTGTTCCGAAGCAGTCCTAAAATGGGTGCAGTGATCTGTGAAAAAGTTGGGATGAACTTATGGTAAAAGTTCACAAATCCCAGGAATCACTGCACATCTTTCTTGTTCTGAGGGGGCTGCCAGTCCTGCAATGCTTGAGCTTTCACTGGTCCATGGCTAGACCTTGAGCGGAGATGCGGTATCCCAGAAATTCAACCTCTGAGAGGTCAAAGGCGCATTTCTCCAATTTTGCATATAAATGGTGTTCCTGAAGTTGTTGCAGA
The DNA here is from genome assembly GCA_030867105.1 of Liasis olivaceus. Lineage (NCBI taxonomy): Eukaryota > Metazoa > Chordata > Lepidosauria > Squamata > Pythonidae > Liasis > Liasis olivaceus. The sequence continues at coordinate 69,405,521 of CM061351.1, forward strand.
ACAGTCCTAACATGGGCTGTATGTTCCTGAGGGGACAAGAAGGTAAACAATAACAAACTGTTCCATACACAGAGTCACTGGTGCAGTGATCATAGTAATGGGGCCTGACTCCAAGGAGCATCCCTCAATCGTTTCCACTACCACCATCACTCCGAGTGGGCCCAGTGGGATGCCCACCTGTTCCACAAAAGCAGCATTTATAAAATTGCAGGAAGCCCCAAAATCAGTGGTTGCAAGGGCATGAGGAGGACTGTGACTTAGAACCAGCAGCTCTATAGGAATCTGGAAATGGGGTGGGTATGTAGCTGAATGTTGCGGGTTCTTGCTCTTCACCCCCAGATTCAGTGCCTGGAGCTGACTGGGGTTATTGTGTTTCCTGGCTGCTGTCCCTTGCCTTGCTTCTGTGGGCACTGCTGGGCATAGTGATTTGGATGGCCACAGTACAGGCAGAGATTTTGTAGGCACTGATGATTTTCCATATTTGTTAATCAACCTTGACTGCTGCCCAGCTGCCTGAGTTTCTCTGCATTGGCCACTGGAAGCCCACTGACAAAGGAGCCAGTGTTGGATGGCAGGGGCGAATTAGTCCTCTTGCTCATGCTTGAACACTCCTTTCGTGCCTTACGTGCTTCCAAACATACAACTATATGCATACAAAGTTGAATTGAACCTAGCAAATATCAGGGCATTCAACTCTAGCCAGTTCATCAAGCACAGCATCAGAGAGGCCCTCCTTAAATTGGTCCAGGAGCACTGCCTTATTCCACCCCAAATCATGGGCAGTTAGTTTAAATTCAGTAACATATTACATCACAGAGTGCCTCCTTGGGTGTAAGCATTGTATATTCCAATTGGCAGCCTTGGCAGGATCCTTGAAGGTCTGTCAGAGTTCTCCTAAAAAAGCACTCCAATCCTGCAAGATTGAAAGCTCTCAGCCACCAGGTATGGGGTAGCCCACTTGGCAGCGGGACCAGTTAGCAAACTTGCAACAAACCCCACCTTATGGGCTTCTGAAGGGAAAACCTCTGGATGCAGATGAAGATACAAATTACATAGAGCAAGGAAAGCAGGGAACAACTCAGAGCACCCATCAAACTTCTCAGGCACAAACACAGGGCATTTGGACGGTGAGGAGCGGCAGTGCCAAGTTCATCCAGGCGTGACTGCAGATTGGCCATAGCTATAGCCAACTGCCCCAGCTGATCACAAAGCACCCTGGTTCTCTTGATGCAGTGCCTCCATCTTTATGCCCATTTGCACAACGTTTGTGAAAAGGGATGGGGGCTCCAAGCAAACTTTCATGTCCTGGCTTCAACGAAGGGAGAGAATGCCCATGCAGACTGCAGGCATAGGCTGTAAAGCGCCTCTCATTAAATATCTTGAAAACTTACAATAGTCTTAAAGGAACAGAGGATGAATGTATTGTTTAAAGGTCTAACCAAATGTGTGTGTAAGGAGGAGCATATGCCTCCTCAAGAACTAAAGAAAAAGCAATCTAAAACTTGCACTGAGCAGTTGGATGTTCAACTGAGAAGTTTTGAAAAGTCTGGTTAGAAATGCTGTCCCATAGAGGAACATACACAGGAGAGCACTCTATCCAAACAATCAATATATAATATATAAAAACTAAAATACAAGCTGAGTTGCATTTTCTTCATTTATTTAAAAAAGTCTAAAGCCGTGTTTCTCAACCTCATGCTGGCTGGGGAATTCTGGGATTTGAAGTCCACGTATCTTAAAGTTGCTGAGGTTGAAAAACACTGGTCTAAAGGAAGCAAATGTAAATGATTCATAAAGGAGGCAGGAGAATTATGTCACTTGTTGCTAGTTACACTGTAAACATTCTCCTCCTTCCCTCCCTTCTAACATGGTTTGATGGGAGGAAGGAAGACATCTACTTGCTCTCTCTTCTCCCCTCCTGCCTGATTCCCTTTGTTTCTACTGTTTTCCACAGGAAGGGTGAGTCCATCTCTTCTACAGACTCTGGTTTGTCAGATCAGCAAAGAAGCTGAGGGAGATTATATAGTAAGTGTTAAGTTCTCAGTTATTATGGACAAACAGAGAAATTGAGGGGATATGTGAGTTACTCCAGAGTGTCACAATAGAAGAAGGAGCATTAAATACATATGAGTAATATGTGGTCAAGGAAATATTGCCAGAATAGCCTAGCTACAGCAGCACATCTCTGTGGCATGTGGCTACTATGATGGGGGGAAAATGGTTTAGCTGGCAGTTGAATGTAAACATCTTTAATTTTACATGTTCAATCTAATACATGAACTCAGTTATCCTTCAAAATCTACATTTCTCTAGAGTTTGCAATGTTGTTCCCAATTACAAAGTAATGTATGTTAAAGAAAAATCTGTGTCCTTATTATTATTTATCCCTTCCTGTTCGGTCAGCATGCTAGCCATACTATCTTTGAGATATGATCAGTGAATAGAAACAATTCGGTGTACTGACTGAGCCTTCTCCCTTTCACACTTTAGCTTGTTGTCAATGTTTTCTTACAAGGGCACTTTAAGCAGTTCACGTGTATGGGAGGCGTCTCAAACGTTTGCTAATGAATGCAGCTTACATGTGTAGTGGGGGAGGGTACCTTTTACCACCATTCATTAGAGAAATTAGAATTTCGTATTTGCCGGATATGCCCATGCTGACTTGCAAAACTTGTTACTGATTGTCACTAAGAATCATGATTCCTGTGGAACAGGTATGTGGCCCAGCAAACATGCTAAGGTTGCTCTCAGACATGGCTTTTCAATCACCCTGCCTCAGTCACACAGTTTTAAGAGGCATTTGCAACTCTCTCATGTTTTTCTCTCTGTGTATTTTTTCATGCTTTTTCTTAACAGGACATTTGTAAAGGAAATAGAGCTATCTGTCTGGAATTTTCCCAGCAAAGAATCGGGGGGATTTCCCAGCAACAAGACATTTTAACAAGATGCATGATCGGAGCAACTTTGAGGAAAGACATTTTGATTTCTTACCACAGGAGGAATGCAATGGGTACAACTAGCAGGGGCCGCTTGCACTTCTCCATTTGCCTCATATATACTGTATGTAATAGCATTGGTGCCCTCTGGTGCCTGACCAAAACCTTTCTGCTCAGCTTTTTTAGGAATCATGAAAGAGCTATTATGCAAACTTTCTCCAGGCAAGGGCAAGGGGTGCCCTGCCATTTTCACTGCCATCTGTTTTTCACAGTCATAAATGGGGGGTGTTGAAAGACTACCACCCAGCCATGAAACACATGTCCGTAGTATATCCCAAACATCTGCTTTAAGCCAGATTGCTCTTTTCTTTTTCTCTCTTGTGTCCCCATGTGACTATGTCTGTAGCTAGTGGGTATGTAAAGTCTTGCTACATTCCATGGCTGGCTCCAGTTTGGGAGGAACCAGAGGGTGGCAGTGGATTTGACAAACTTATTTGGTTGTGCTTTGATCAGTACCAATTTAACACATGTAAATTTCCCATAATCCTCCAGAATGAACCTTTTTTCAGGAGTGTTACAAGAGCATAAAAGGACAGCTGCTTGAAAGCTTCATTCATTCAACTGAACTGTATGCTCCAATGCATAATAAAGGCTCAGATTTCCAAAGTGATGTCTGTGGGTCCAATGTGATGTGTTTAGCAGTGCTTCCCTTGGTACCTGCCAGTTCTTTCCCCAATTTCATTTTTGCTATATTATTTTAATAAAAATGAACAAGTGGCATGAATGCTGCAAAGCACCCACCAGAGGAATATTTTCAGTTTCCATTAATACATTTCAGCCCCATGTAGACTGCCAAGTCATTTTTCAGATCAAAATAGTGGGTTGCTATAGTCCAGAGCTTGCTTTGGTAATGTGCCCAATTCTCCAGAAAAAAATGTTTAAGGCAGTAGAGGGCACAGGTATATGTTCTTGTAACATTGGCTCAAAGATGCCTTATTAACCATTCTTGAAAGGCATAAGAGCCTTCCTCTCATCCCCAGCCTATAGCAGTTGAATTGTGTGTTGTTGTTTTAACGTGAAATATCTGCTTGCAGATGAAGATCCTAAAATCATATCGTAAATAATGAAGTTTTGTTGTCAGCTCTTCAAGTTATGCCAGGTCAGGAAACAAACTCCCCAAGTTTGACTGGAACTATACTTGATTGATGTACATCAATATGTCATTCTCTGTTAGCCTGCATTCCTTCAAACTAGAAAAGAATAGTAGTATTTTTTAAAGCAACTTGAAATAGCAGCATGAATGAAGAGGAGACAGAAACCATGGATTTTCTATAATGAGGGAATGGTTGGAGCACATTCCAGATGGCCTGTGTGTAGTGCTGTCTTCCACTCTGTGAGGTGGCACAAAGTATGTAAGTGTACATTTGTTGTGTCTTTTTAGGTGATCTCAATCCTGCCTCATTAACAAGGCTGGTGAGTGATGCTGACCTAACTGTATACTACGGGGCAAGCTAAGGTGTAGTGATGGTGGATTTCAATCAATCAATCAATCAATCAATCAATCAATCAACCAATCAATCAATCATATTTATTTGGTCAATGACCAGCAAAAACAAACAGAAACAGAGTGAAGCAAATGGATACAATAATATACTAACAGCTAACAAAATTAATCACATAATAGCATAGCATTCACTCCTCTATTACTACATTGGTACATTTATTACCTCAGTAATATAAATCTAAAACATTATTAAGTATAAAATAAAAGATATATATCCCCTAACAATGTATTAATTAAGATCTATCAAACCAGAAGTAATATTTAGGTCAAAGGTAATTATGTCTTTAACTGGTTTCGTCTTACTTTCATTGCAGCAACACAACATTTAGCTACTGTATACATAACGAATGGTTTTAAATCTTGAAGAAGAAGGTTCACATAAAAGTTATCTGGACTCCCATGAAATTTATCTATAAGGGGCAAGATGTTGATTGATCTAATGTCCCTATAAAATTTACAAAGTAATAATATGTGTGAGATAGTTTCAACTTCCTCATCACCACATGGGCAGATACGTTCAGCTAAAGGGATTTTACTATACCTACCTTGAAGAAGCTCAGACAAAAGGATATTGAATCTAGCTTTAAAAAATGCGATTCTCAACTTGGGGAAAGTTAGGTTTTGCAAATAACTTGCTGGTTCCTATACGCCCCTATTTGTCCAGATTCTGTCATGTTGGGACAGCCTATTAACTTCAGTCTGGAACTCCATGTCCCTTATTCTTTGAATAATTAATTGCTCGGCTTGATCATAACCTAATGGTATTAAGAATGGTGGAGAAAGCCTGTATATAGCCAACTTATGCTCTACCACTTGCTTCCAGGGTGAAGAAAAATTGTTTGTTAACACTAGAGGGGTCAAGCCTACTGAGAAGAATTGGGTCTGAGCCAATAAGCTATCATCATCTTCCAGGCTCTAACCTGGATTAACAGCATTCCTGTCTCGAGTCTTAATTGGGCATTAGATGTTCTATTGGATGCAGCTAAAATTGATCACAGGAATCCTGTTTGCACTATTTCCTGTGGTTCCTTCTTCATGTAGATTCCTGTTTGTGCCCCATAAAGAATTTGAGCCAACGTTTTGGCCTCAAAGAGTTTTAAGGCCATGGGGACTAACTGTCCTTTGCCTGTGTAAAAGAAACATTTAATGGCATTCATCCACCTAAGGGCTAATTGCACCACATAATTCTGGTGTGCATTCCAAGTACCGTCTGAGTGGAAACCACCCCAAAGTATTTAAATGTATTAACCTGCTCCTATTTATGCCCTTCTATTCTCCAGGAACGTTGAATAGCTATCTTAGCGAAGACCAGAATTTTCAATTTATCAAAGTTGAGAACCAAATGACTTTGTCTGCAGTACCTCAATGTTGCTACGATTGCTCTTTTCAGTCCAATACGGGTTTGTGAAATTATAGCATCATCATCAGCATAAAGAAGTTTTGGGATTTTGCTCTGTGTAGATTGGGTGCATGAATATACATGTTGTGTAAAAGGGCCACCATTGAATTAATATAAAGATTAGGGAGCAAGAATACATCCTTGTTATATTTCTTTCTGCAGGTTTACTGTGCCAGAGAGAGTCCCATGGGGATTACACCTCACTCTTAGGGTAGAATTGGAATATAATTTCTGAATGAGATAGAGGAGGCACCTATCTATGGTTATATTTTTTAATTTTTCCATTCTACCTTGGATGACTGGAAAAATGGTGAAATGATACACAACTGGACTTTAAAAAAAAGCATAGGGAAAAGTAGGAAGCTCGGAGAAACAAGAGTAGAAGTTTTAACAAGTTTTTGCTGGCTTTCAAACCAGTAACCTTCTTTTTGCAAGGCAAGAGTTATAGCCACTGTGGTATTACAGCACTCATGCTAAAGATGGCTCTAAAAGGTATTGTGAACAATGGGACTCCAGTTGAAGGGGTGTTCCTGCTTCTATAAAGTATTTAGTTAGCTGCTGGGTTTGGCCTGCAACAAACAGAAGTGCTCTGCCCAAAATGGACAAGCACACTTGAGGTGATATAACTTAGGAAGTGGAACAGAAAAACACATCCTGAGGTCACTTTGAAGTGTGCATGGAGTTAATGGATGGCAATGTCATCGATTCCTTCCTTCGAGAAATAATTGCCTGCTTGTTCTGGCAACAGGGCCACCAGACAGCATGAACAAGCTCTTTGTTGACAGGTAGAAAAGCTGGACATTGCCTAGGATATTTGCTTTTGTTTATTATCTTCTACCTGCTTTCCTTTGTTTTAAATTCAGGATTAAATTCAGTGGCTCAAACTCACCTTGGATCATACCACCAGACAGGGCAATATGGTTGAAGGCCCTGACCAACCACCCATTCCAGGCAGTGACTATTCAAACCACCCACCAGATCCTCAAGGAAAACCCCAAGCTCTCTCAGAACCCCGTTGGGTTGATCAGTATATTAAACCTGTAAAATTCTATGACAAGTTAAAAGAATAAGAAAAGCAGGTAAAATTATTTATTTGGAATGCCAGATTGTGTAAAATGAAAGGGGGAGTTAGTATCCTGGTATAGTTTGGTTGACATTTCAAAGGAGTTTTCTTGGAGTACTGACTCTACCATAAACTCTACAAGGTTAGAATGGTTTTGGGGGACTCTAGTACTTTAGGAATAATCATGAAATTCCCTGCATTTTAAAATGAGAGGGCCTCAAGGAAACAAATAAAATGTTGTCTTCCTCTGATCTATGCAAGGATTTGGAGCTTTATCATCCTGGGAGATTTCAGTTTCCAAACACTGGGGGCTAAGTCGGGAATGGATCAGAATTTTATGGCTGACATGTCACATGACAATCATGGAGTTGTCCCAATTAATCACAGCATGACTTGTACAGGTAGTAATAAGCCTGACCTAGTTTTTACCTTGGAGCAGTTGGCTTATGATCTATATTTGGAGAAAACTACTGCCAGTCCTTAATCATGGACAGATTAATCTCTGTAATACCACAGCCCATTGCTACAGGGAAGGAAGATAGATGAGAAGGTCTACCCCAGTCACTTATGGGTTTCCAACAGAAATTCCATCATGACTCTTGCCAGACTCTGGAATAGGGATTTAGCAAGGGTGTTGGATGAAATTACTCCTGAATGGCCTCTCTCTGAATGGAGATCCAGGATGCTTTCCTAAGAAGTCCGATTGTACAATGTAGTGGAGGAGAACAGGGAACCTTAGACCATCTGATTGGGAAGGATGCCCTAATGAGAAGATCCAGAAACCCTGAGATCTTTAAGAGAGGAAATTGTTATTGCTGGTTATTTAAGGGGTGAAAAGTTACTATTTTTAGAGAACCGAAGAGTTGGTCACCTGAGGTGCAGCACACAGCAGTGGAGAGAAATACCTGTGTCATGGGAGTAAGGTTTCCATCTTGGAGTTTATTTGTAATGATTTGTGTTTGTTCTTGCAGCTGGTTTAATGACGCTGACTGTGATAAAATAGGCTGAAGTAACCCCATATTACCTGAATAGAGGCTAGTAGCATTGCACTTACACATAACCAATGAGGGGAGAGCTGATGTGAAGTATGTGGAACTAGACAAGCTATTTTTAGAAAATGATGAACAGGACTTTCCACCTGAGAACAAAGAGGTGGCTTGATAAATGTTGGACTTTGCATCCATTCCAAGGAATCTGCAAATAGGCGTAGAACTGTTTTGATCCAAGGCATGCAAAATTATGAAGCATGCTGAAAATCCAGGCTTGTTGGAAGACTATTTTGTCTGAACGCTTCTGTCTTGCCAGACAGCCATCTTCTCCATGATGGCTCAGCCAAACTAGCAGTGGGGGATATATATGAGATGTGAATGTGATCTTTGCTGATTTGCTATTGGTTTGTGGAATCAATAAAGCTGATTATTGCTGAATTCTTGTGTCTCTGTATTTTCTCATTGTTAAAGATCTTGTTATCTCTCCTAGAAAGTAACTACCCCTCCACGCTGGCTCGGCAAAAGCTCTTAACCCATTAACTCAGAGGAGGATGAGGATGGGGTGAGTGTCCTGATGGTTGGGGTGAAGTTAAGGGCTCTTGGAACTGCCCGCAAGGCACACTTAACAGCATTGATAGACTCGGGGTGCACCCGGTGCCTAATTAATCTGGTTCTTGTAAATGGGCTCAGACTGAGGGTGCGGAAATTGAAAACCCCTATTGTATTTAACCAATTGGATGGGTCGCCTGCAGGTGGGGGTGCAGTACAATACTACACCAAAAAGTTTGAAATGAGAGTGGGGACTCACTGACAGACTTTGAAATGCCTGGTGGCTCTGATTGCAGCTCATCCTTTGATCTTGGGACTGTCTTGGCTTAAGCGGTGGAACCCCAAAGTGGACTGGGGAATGGGGAGCCTGGTGTTTAAAGGTGGGGTTTATATGGCTCCACGGAAGAATGAGGGGGATGCTCAATTAGCAGCGATAGGAGTTGTGAACTCAAAGGTGCCCCCACCTGGCCCTGCAGAGTCTAGGAAAGCAATCCCAGAGCAGTATAGAGACTTGGAGGCAGTATTTAGTGAAATGGAGTCAGACCAGCTACCCGTCCATTGACCAACAGACTGTGCCATTGAAATTGAACCCGGAGCGAAATTCCCTAGACAGAAGTCCTATTCAATGACTCCAAAGGAACTAGAGGCACTGAGGCAGTTCCTGGATAAAAATCTGGTGAGAGGGTTCATACAACCGATGAAATCTTCAATGGCAGCTCCAGTGTTGTTTAGGGAGAAAAAAGATGGTTCGTTAAGACTCTGCATAGATTATAGGGGTCTAAATGCCATCTGCAAAGAGAACAAGTACCCCCTCCCTCTAATGAAGGACTTGTTGGCTCAGTTGTCAAAGGGGAAAATTTTTACAAAATTGGATCTAAGAGACGCTTATTTCAGAGTGTGGATCAGGGAGGAGGATGAATGGAAGACGGCATTCAGCTGCCCCCTAGGGTGCTTTCAATACCGGGTCATGCCTTTCGGGTTGTCGGGAGCCCTGGGGTATGCAATTGATGCAATTGATAAATGAGGTGTTACATGAATTTTTGTACCGGGGTTTTTTGGTATATTTAGATGATATCCTGATTTATTCTGAGACAATGGAAGAGCATGTTGATTTAGTAAGAAAGGTATTACAAAAACTGTTGGACACTCAGTTGTATGCCAAGCTTTCTAAATGTGAATTCCACAAAAGCCAGGTTGACTATTTGGGGTACTGGATCTCCCACAAGGGGATTGAAATGGACTCAGCCAAGGTTCGGGATGTGATCAGATGGGAGGCACCAAAGAACTGCCAGAAATTACAGAGCTTCCTGGGGTTTGCAAACTTTACCAGCAATTTATTCCTAATTTTGTGCAGGTGACTTTGCCCCTTACCGATCTATTAAAAACAAAGAGGAAAGACAAAGCAAAAGCGCAGAAACCCAGGGCGCTGCTAACTTGGACTGATGAATGCCAAGCGGTGTTTGAACTATTGAAAAAGTTATTCACAGTGGAGTTGATTCTTAAACATCCCAACCTGGGGAAGCCTTTTGTGATTCAAGCAGATGCTTCAGACGTGGCCATAGGAGCAGTTTTGTTACAAAAGACAGAAGAGGGCGCTTTAAAGCTGTGTGCTTACATTTCCAGGAAATTTACAGAGACTGAAAGATGCTGGCTAGTTTGGGAAAAGGAAGCCTTTGCTGTGCGATGGAAGATTCTAACCTGGAAGCATTTGTTAGAAGGATCGCCGGTCCCATTTGAAGTTTGGACTGACCACAAAAACTTAGAGGCTCTAAAGACTCCTAGGAAATTATCCCCAAAACAAGTGAGATGGGCTCAGTTTTTTAGCTGATTCAACTTCATGCTGAAATATATTCCAGGAGGCAAGAATTTCCTGGCAGATGCGCTCTCCCGATTGCCCCAGCATAATAGCCAGTGAGAGGAAGTGATAGCCCCTGTCATCTCTGAGCAACAGACAGGGTTAGTGGCCATCACAAGATCCTGGTCCCAACAACAGAGAAGTGAACCTGAGGGAAATCTGCTGTCAATTAAACCGAGTCTCGGAGACAGATGAATGGTTCCAGAAAAATAAGGAATCTTTAACTTTTGAAAAAAAGGCTTGGTGGCTTGGAGACAAGTTATATGTACCCAATGGAGCAAAGAAGGAAATTTAGAACGGGGACACGATGGCAAGGCAGCAGGTCATTTTGGGTTTGTGAAAATGTTGCATCTGTTGCGCAGGCAATTTTGGTGGCCATCTATGAGAAAGGACATAGCGGAATATGTCGCCACCTGCCCCACATGTACTATGGCGAAAAAACATGGGTGCAAGTCAATGGGGTTGTTGCAGCTGGTAGCGAACCCTGACCAACCCTGAAAGCAAATTGCCATGGACTTTATTGTTGATTTGCCCAAAAGTAACAAGAAAACAGTAATCTGGGTAGTCACAGACTTGTTTTCCAAACAAGCGCATTTTGTGCCTTGCTCCTCGATTCCATCAGCGGGGAAGTTGGCTAAAATGTTTATACAACATATCTATCAGCTCCATGAGGTCCCCAATTGAATAATCAGTGATAGAGGTGTCCAGTTCACCTCAAAATTCTGGAGGGTGTTTGTGAAGTTAATTGCGTCCACCCAGGCACTGAGTTTGAGTCATCATTCAGAGATGGACGGATCTTGTGAATGTCTGAACTCAGTCTTAGAGCAATATTTAAGGTGCTTCATCAATTACCAGCTAGATAATTAGGCTGAACTGTTGCCTTTTGCAGAAGTAGCCTACAACAACTCTGTACACCACAGCATGGGTTTCTCCCCATTTAAAGTGGCTACAGGACAGGATTTTGTGTCAATTCCAGAACTGCCTCAAAAACCTACTCAGGTGGCTTCAGCTGATGAATGGATGCAGCAAATGACAGAACTCTGGCCAATAATAAACACTGCCCTGCAGGAGGCAAGAGAGGATTACAAAAAATATGCAGATCGCAAGTGTTCCCCTGAACAACCATGGAAAGTAGGAGACAAGATGTACTTATCTAGAAAACACCTCAGATCCACACAACCATCAAGAAAATTGGCACCTAAATATTTAGGACCCTACATAGAAAAAGTCATCAATAAAATTTCTTTCCATTTGACATTGCCTAAGAATCTCAGAAAAGTGCATCCAGTGTTCCACTGCAATCTTTTGAAACAATACAAAGAATCCACTAAGTGGCATCCTCCCTTACCAAAACCTGGACCTATCATGATAGAAAGAGAACAACACTTTGAAGTAAATGAAATTCTGGATGCTAGGAAGCACAAAGGAAAGCTGTAGTATTTAGTGCATTAGAAACATTTCCCCAAATCTTACTATGAGTGGGTAGATGAAAAACACGTCAAAGCTCCCAAATTAATTAAGCACTTTTATAGACTTTATCCAAACAAACCTAAATGAGTTATGTATGTAAATCAATATAACGCATTACAAATGTGTGGTTTTTTCCTCTATGTTCTTTATCTTCCAGATATTCTACTCTAAGATGCCAGCCTAGTCCTTTTTTCCAGAGGGCCAGCATGTCAGAAGCCTCGCAATTACTTAATCATGGCTGCTAGTTTGCTTGCTTTCGTTCTGCTATTTTAAGGAAGGAAGGTGGAGTAACAGACAGAGAAAGTACTGTTAAGGCAGATGCTGCATTATCTGTTCCCAGGAATGCCAATGTCGTACCAGCAAGAGACCAGGAGGAATGGAATGAAAAGACTGGGATGGAAAGGGGGGAGTAAGGGAAAAAGGGTTAAGAAAAGGTTGCCTCACGCGGGCTTTTTAGTTTCAGCAATGCGTTTGAGACTGTACACTTCTTTTCAATAAATGAACTTTTCTTTGGACTTGAGTTTCAAGGGAATCATCTTGATTGGGAATTGAGTATTGTAGGTTCTCACAACCATAAGAAAAAAAGCCCAATCCACATTCGGGTACTATATTTATTAGGCTGATTTAATGTCACAGAGTTGTGATGGGCTTTCCTATTTTCTAGGACAGAGATTTTTGAACTTTTTCAGGCTGTAGAACCTGTGAGTTTTTTTAAAAAGGAAAGTTCCTTGAACCCCTGATTAAGAGGCAAAACTCTAGAGATAGAAAATTGGTTGAGTTTGACTGAACTTTTTTCTTTTAGTCTCAGCCTCTCACAGAATCCCATAAAGTTTTCACTGAATCCTAGGATTCTTAAATCATCAGCCTTAAACTGTTTAGCATTTTAAAGGTCAATATAAACCCTTGAAATTGTGCTCTGTAAGCAATTAGCAGCCATTGCAGTTCTTTCAGTAGAGGAGTGATATGATCTACAATGTCACACTGGTTAGTAGACCAACTGCACATTGGAAAATTGAACACAGAACTATGGTCAAGACAAGATGTAACCAGGCATGGGTAACCGTCACCAGTTCAGGAACAGATGGAGCTGGCTTCCTGGGTGGAAAGGAACTCCTTGCCACACAAAGTAGAAGGATGGGAATTTGACACCATTTGCAAAACTAGTAACAGCTAAGGATCAGGGAGTACTCTGCAAACCAGCTCATTGTTGAATATAGGCAAAAGAAGTGTATTGATTGGTTTCCTGGAAATTGGATGGTGAGGAGCAATATAGTTGTCCTCAGCATAGGGATGACCCCCCACTCCAACATTCTAGATGACCTCCCAGTAGATTCATACAGATGTTAAACAGCAAAGGGAATAAGATAAGATAGAACCTTGTGGACATCAGTGGTCTAGGTGTCTAACAGTAGTCTCCCAACAAGACTAATTGCGCCCTTAGCACCTAGTCCTGCAAGACAGTCCAGAAGAATACTATGGTTTGCAGTATCTAAAGTTGTCAAGACATTTAGGAGAATTAGCAGGGCCACATTCCCTACATCATCTAGTATCTGGCATAGGTCATATACCAAAGTGACCAAAGGAGTTCAATACTATATCCTTGCCAAAAGTCTGACTGGAGTAGATCCAGAAAATTAGTATCATTCAGATGCTTCTGGAGCTGCAAGGCCACCATCTTCTAGATCACCTTGCCCAGAAATGGAACTGACCTATCATTGTATAGATCTCCCAATTCAAGTGAGGGTTTCTTCACCTGGCTGTGTCAGTTTGAATATCTAAGTCCCACATGCTCTACTTTGGGTCAGCTGGAGTTTTATCAAGGCTGAAAGTAGAAAGTACTGGCAGGGAGAAACCACAATATGCCAAATCATTATTGATTTGTCTCCTTGTGATAGATCTAAACCTATCTAGGGAGGTAAGATAGACCAAGGAGATTTCCCAAAAGATTTGCTTCAGCCAGAATTTAAGCCAATAAAGGTCATATTCAAGCCCCAGAAGAGATGCAGCCTAGTTCTAATTCTATTAAAACATTAGAAGTTGAGTGAGGGACATGTTATAGTTCCTATGAATTTTGATTGAACAACTTCTACACTTGGGATCTCTTTATATAAATATTTACATAACAAAAATAATATGCATATGCTGAGGGGTGCATATTTAGGATACATATGACAATTTAATATTATGAAACTGAAAAATTATGCAGGAAAATCACCACTTGGGATATGATTTGGAATGAATTCCTAACAGAAATGCTGATGGCCTGATATACATATATATTACCCAGCATAATAATATAGACAGAAGTAATGGATAAGCATAATAAAATTAAACTGGATTTTCTTCCACTGTGAATGCCTGGTTGAAACTACTTAAGTACCTATCTTTCACCTGCCTGCCTGCCTTTGCAAACATAGCTGCAAACAAAATGTTTATTCTGGAGGAAGCCAAGCAGTGCAGTCCTAAATTTCTCTATTAATTCTCCCACAACTCAATGGGGCTTATTCCTAAGTAGATATGCACAGGATGCCACCTTGATTATTAAGCTGACCTCTTGAGGACACAGATGTGCATACACACATATACGGTCTGCAAATGGGAAAGTAAAGGCAGGGGGCTCATCATGGTCACTCCTGCAGAGTTAGAAATGTTCATTTTTTTGAGGGTGGGCAAGGAGCTGGGTTTGGGGCAAGTGCATGTGGCAAAGGAAAGGTAGCCCTTGCCTCCTGTGCTGAGTGCTTGCAAATGCTGGTGACATACAACAAGTAAGAGTGGAAGAACAGTGTCGAGGTGGAAACAGCTGAATGTGTGTTTTTGTTGTTTTTTCTCGACGAAACAGGTCAGTTTTGCCATTTCTGTGAATTCTGACATTTTCACAATCTATTCTTCCACTGTGGGTAGATAGCTAAATGTGTTGAGGCTTTTTTCCTCCCCTCGGTCCCTCATGGCCAAACATTTAGCCTTGAGGGTCCTCTCGTAAAGTATGGGGTCCTCTCTCTGGATAGAGAAACTCCATTGGAATTTTGTTTCAGATCCTTTATAGATTTTCCAGTTGTGCCTTGCACAACATTTATTTTGCAAGCTGTCACTTTAAATATTTATTTCTGCAGCCAGCTTCCTCGCTCTTTTGGGATCTATTTTTCTAACCCTAGGAGGTTGTTTTCCTGTTCTCAGGAGTTTAAAATGCCAACTATCTGACAAAATGTTAAGATGATAAGTTGTTAAGATAAGATGCTAAGATAAGAGTTTTATATGTCAACTATCTGATAAGATGTGGACGTGCCTCTCTCGCTTCCAGTTAATAGCAACCTGTAGAGGCCCCAGGGAATGGCCTTGAAGGACAGGAGGAAGAGCCACTACCAAGGCAACAGTTAAATAAGCGGAGCTTGAGCTTATTCCAAGAAACTAGAGAAAACATCTCAGACAGATCCCTCCCTAGTTCACACAAAGATAAAGGGAAGGAAGGGTGAAGCACATTTGGACTTGCAAGATTCTGTTATAGCTGTTACAGTAATGGTGGACTTATATGGCTTTGGGTTTTTTAGACTTGTCTACCTCATGGGCCTGACACAACCTGAGCATTTTTTCATTGGCTCTAACTCCTTTGTGGCCTTCTTTTGCATTTTGCTCTGAGCTCTAATACACTAATAATTAAGAGACAGACAGCTCTCTTCATTATTAGTGTATCTTTTTCTTGGCTTTATTTTTCCTTTACTTGCTTTACTATTTTTCCTTTACGTGCTTTACTTTACTACAGTGTGTGTAGTGAATAACAGGAGGTTATGACAGAACAGATTTAGAACAGAACAGATTTAGACTGCTACCTGTCATGACTTTAGGCTTGTCCTCCTGATTTTTCTGCCGTAACTGAAACCATAAGTAGCTGCTCTAAGGCAGCCTTCCTGACACCGAAACCTTCATTCAGAATTGGGATAACAACTCCCAGAATTTCCAATCAAACTGTCACTATTATTACTATTATTACTTTTCCACTAGCTACCTCAGTCACCACAGAAATTCTTATTATGTGCATTTAAGAATTTGGCAACCCAATGTTCAAAGGAAATGTTATGGCCAGAGCTGCATTTCTTCTCCTACTAAATGTCTAGGTGTTATGAGTTTAAGAGCTGTCCCCCAGAGCAGAAAGGCAAAAGGCAACAACTGTGTTTCACAAAACAAGAAGCAGAAGTACCTAGAAATGTCTCTTGGCTGCAGACCAGACAGGATGCCTTGCACTGTGGTCACTAGGCACACCCCATTTACCAGTGGCCTCACCTTGTTTATCAGTGAATCATATCATTATGTACTATGACGTAGCCTGAGATGCAATATAGAGCTAAATATAGTACTGTATCTGAGGTGCAGAGTATACAATTTATTGCTGTTTCTGAAGATAAACTAGGAAGATGATATAACCCCTGAATCCTCATCCAAAGTTCTCATGCATACAAGAAGCTCATACATGAGCTGTCTTCAGGGCACAAACATTTGGCCAGTTTTCAGGCCTAAATCCCTTGACCCATGTCAATAGTATGCATGATCCAAATAGAAAGGGGAAGTTTAGCTTTACCTGATTTGAAATTGTATTGTGCAGCTTGCTGCTTGGTTTGGATGAAAGAGTGGGTGACACTGAGAAACAAAAGGTTCTTGGACTTAGAAGGACATGATTTGAGATTTGGATGGCATGGCTATTTATGGTATGACAAAGTTAAGGTTAATATAGATTTCAAAAATCATTTTATTAGACATGCCATCTTGAGAATTTGGAATCGATGTAAATCTAGATTGTGTCCAAAAATACCTTTATGGCTATCATCACAAGAAGCATATTTCAGAAATGGTAATTAAGCAGAAATGGTTAACCTATAGTGACATGTTAGACTTTCTTAAGGGGGAATTAAAATAAAATCAAGAGAAGATTTGATATCTAAAGGATATATGTGCCAATGATTTTCACATGTACAATTAGTAGAAAGATTTAAAGTTGATAAAAAAACCTATGGTTTTAAATGTGACAAAACTACTTGAAAGTGAGTTATGTACTAATGATGAACATCTTATTGCTAAAATGTATAAACTTCTGATGAGATTTGAGATGGAGGATGAACAAGTTAAAGATTGTATGATAAAATGGGCAAAAAATTTTGGATATAATATACGGTTGGAACAATGGGAAATGGATGAAGAGGCTGAAATTTACATGACGTTATAATCTTAAACAGAATTTTTATAAAATGATGTATTGATGGTATTTGTCACTGGAAAATTTGTCAAAAACATATAAAGGGACTTCAAATATATGTTGGAAATGGGAACAACAAGAAGAGACTTTTTATCATTTTTGGTTGACATGTAATAAAGCTAAAAAATTTTGGACTCAAATACACATACTAATTCAGAAGATTTTGAAGATTAATATACAATTGAAAGCAGAGATATTTCTTTTGGTGCTAATGGACAAACAATTGGAAAAATCTCATGGAATTTTGTTTTTATATATGATAAGGGGAGTCAGGCTTTTATATGCTCAGAGATGGAAAGACTCAATAATACCTACAATGGAAGAATGGATTGTAAAGTTGATAGAGCCAGATGAGATGGGGAAATCGACAGCTTTGACTAGAGAAAAGACATTGGTTAATTTTAAAACTAATTGGAACCCCCTTTTGGACTTTTTGCAGGAAACAGAACAAAAAAGGAAATTATGATATATGGATCTGATGATTAGTAAAATTAATAGATTATTGAAAAAATGGATGTTAAATTGAAATCTTAGAGTAAGAGTTTAATGTATGTTTTACTTATATGTGCTGTAAAGGAAATTGGAAGTTATTCTTTTTCTGTATTTCTGTTTCCTTCTTTTTCTTTCCTTTCCTTTCCTTTTCCTTTTTTTCCTCTTTATTCTTTTTTCTTTCCTATTCCTCTTCTTGATTTCTAGTTCTTCTTAGTTTTTATCTTTCTGTATTCAAAAATTTAATAAAGTTATTATAAAAAAATAGTATGCATGATCCAGAGTATTTATTTTATTTACAAGATTTAGAGGCTGCCTGACTCCAGAATAACTCTGGGCAACTTATACAAACATATCCCTATAACAGAAAGTACCTTAAAGTCTGGGAGAACAGCCAAATTTTTAAAGACTTCTGGAACATCACCAGGGTGGGAGCCAAATGGATCTCTGGAGAGGGGATATCATTCCACAGGGCTGGTGCCATGGCAGAGAAGGCATGCTTCCTGGTTCCTGATAGATGGCATTGTTTATTCAATGGGGCCAAAGTGCACCAACTCTGCCCAATCTTGCAAGATAGGTAGAAATCATGGATGATAGGCAGTTCCTCAGATAACCTGGCCTTATGCCATGAAGGGTTTTATATGTGATAACCAGCACCTTGAACTGTAACTGGAAGCTCACTGGTAACCAGTGCACCTGACTGAGCAATGGTGTCACATGGGCATACTGAGGCATGCCCAACTCTCCCCATCCAGATATGCACAGCTTCTGGACACTGAGACAGAATGTTGATGGCATCACTTGGTTGGCCTAGGGTCAAGATATACAGTTGAATGCCATCTGCATACTGATGACACCCGTCCCCAATGACGGATGACCTCCCCCAGCAATTTCATGTAGTGGATAAAGTGTGGAACCTTGGGGTACCATGCAGATGAGGGACTAAAGGCGCAACTCTCCCCTCCCCCATCACTGACTGGAACTGGCCACCAAAAAAGGAGAAGAAGCATCATAACACAATGCCCCCAACTCCCAAACCCTGCAGCCAGTCCAGAAGGATATAGTGATCAATGTATCAGAAGCTGCTGAGAGATCAAACAGCACAAGGATGGACACACCACCCTCTGGCTTCACCAGAGGTCATCAAAAAGTGTGACTAATACCATCTCTATACTGAATCCTGGTCTGAATCCTGACTGAAATGGGTCCAGGTAATCAATTTCCTTCAGGATCCTCTGCAACTGATATTTGACCACCTTCTCAACAACCTAAAAAGGGAAGGTTGGAGATAGGTTGATATCTATCCAAAATCGTCAGGTCCAGGGATAGGATGATCACTGCTTCTGGAGGATAGGGTGACCACTGTCTTCTTCAATGCCAAAGAAACCAACCCCTCTTTGAAGGAAGCTAATTGTCAGAACCTGCATCACCCATCTGTTGTTGTTTGCCATTGTATTGCAGTCATTGGGAGTTAGAGTGAATTGGTTCTGCCACTAGTAACTAAAGGGTTCTGTTAATGGTTGTAATGGGAACTGGGAAGCAGCTTACCCATATATGGGCAATTTCGCCTGGCTTAATTGCCGGCAAGGTAGCTGGGGCCCCAAAGAGCCAGGAAGAGGCTCGGGGAGGAGGGGGGAGGAAGGAAAAAGGTCACCACCCGGTGGAGAAGACTCAAGACGCCAGGCAATTAAGGGAGGGGGGATAAATAGAGGGAAGTTTAACCAAGGCTTTAGTTTTAGCAATGTTCTGTTTACAAGCTACCTGTACCACTCAATAAAGAGTATTTTTCTGAACCAAGCCTGGTTGCATGAGAATACTTTGGAATTGGGAGTCAGACGGGGAGGACTTGACATTTTGCTAAAACTCTACCTAATACTGGATTTCACCCGAGACGAAACTCTACGAGGCAATTCCAGCAACTTAGCATGGCCTCTGAGGAGCTGCAGAAAAGTTCACCAGAGGCGCCAGGAGAAGCTCTACAAGTGGAGGCTAATGGAGCGAGACGGAGCCTTGGAGAAGGAATGGGGACCGGCTGGGCCAGCTCCCAGCCAGCAGAAGTGGAGGTGCAGCAAGCCCCCCTCACCGAAGCGCTAGCAGGTGCCTGACCGAAGAACAAGGCGTGGCAGCTGGCACACCAATGGGAGCCACCGAGAGAGCTGAACATTGGGGGTGACACCGGAGGGGTCACCCCAGAGCTACCCGCCTGGTCACGGTGGTCGAATGCCCTGGGGACAGCAACCGAAGGGACAACATCATGGGGCGAGGGCCAACGGGTGAGGGAGCTAGAAGACGAAGTGCGCGCCCTGAGGGAGGAATTAGGCAAGCTAAGGATTACGGCGCAGCTCTCCCAGCCCTCACCGATCGCTCTGATGGAACCGCCAACCCTTCCTCCCCCTCTGCCCCCGTTCCAACCCCCCGCAGGCTGCAGCTGGGAGGCGGAACAGCAGCCAGCCGCCCCACGACCGCAGCAGGAGGAAGGGGACATGTTTTGAAGATGGGGGCTAGTGGAGAAGTACGACGGAGACCCGGCCCAACTGCCCGCCTTCTTGAACCAGGTGAGGATCTGCATGGGCACCTGCGGCCGCCTGTTTGCCAGCGATGCCTGGAGGGTGCTGTATGTCTCCCGCTTCCTGGTAGGTGTGGCAGCGGAGTGGGTGAATGACTTGAATGAAGCAGAGGCCCCAGAACTGGGGGACTTTGGCTGCTTCATCACCGCCCTACGGGACCAGTCTGAGGACCAATGTGCCCACTCACACGCAGCGGAGGCAATCCGGGAGCTGAGGCAGGGGCCGCGCTCGGTGACCACGTACGCCCTGGAGTTCAAGCATTTGGCGGCGAAGCTTCCCAACTGGCCAGAAGCATTCCTCGTGCGGCTGTTCCAGGAGGGGCTGGACCAACGGCTCTTCGAGAGGGCCGTGGTGCGGGGGTGCCCGGAGACCTTGGCGGGATGGATCACCCACATCTCCGTGTTGAAGGCGCAACTGGCTAGAGTCAAGCCGCGGGGTGCGGAGGCGAGGGGGTGGCCCCCTAGCGCTGCACGGCAAACGGGGCAGAAACCGGCAAGGAAGGAGTTAACCCCTGCGGCAAGGCCGCAGGCCGGGGGGAAAGCCTGCTTCATGTGCTGCGAGAAGGGGCACTTCGTGGTGGCCTGCCCCCAGAACCCAAGGCTGCAAACTGCGGCGAGAGGGAAAAAACCCGAAAAGCCTGCAAAGCTGATAAAAGCACCACGGAGAAGCACAGCGGCAAGAGGGGAAGAAGAGAGGCTGAGAATTGCCTACCTCTCCGACAGCGAGGACGGAGGGGATAGCGCTGGCGAGATGGAGGAGAGCCCAAGGCGCGACCAGCCGATCCCGTGCAAATCGATCGAGGACATCCAGGTGAGTCCGATGACGTATGAGGTAGTGACCTGTGCTCCGCGATCGACTCGTCGGGCCTGGCTCACAGCATTGCTCAATTCCGGTTGCTCCCGGAGGTTGATCAGCCCCGTGCTCGTCAACGGACTAAATTTAAAAGTGCACCAGCTGAAAACTCCCATTATCTTCAGGCAAGTGGATGGAACAGCGGTGGGGGGAGGTGCAGTCCGCTACTATACCAAGGCTTTTGAGTTAAAAGTCGGAATGCACCGGGAGACATTAAAATGCCTGGTCGCGCCGCTGGCTAGTTACCCCCTCATTCTGGGAATGTCCTGGCTGGAACGGTGGGACCCCCACATCAGCTGGCAGGAAAAGACTCTGACCTTCCCGGATGGCGGGCGTGGGATTGCGAAGGTGGAGCCCCACCAACGAGGGGAGCTGGGGGCAGCAGCCCTGAAGGAGCAGCGCCAAGGGAGGAGGCCCCACGTGGGGGGAGGGGAGGAAATCCCCTGGCAATATAGAGATTTGGGGAAAGTCTTTAGCAAAAAGGAGTCTGACCAACTACCACCACATCGCCCCACAGACTACGAGATTGAGATGGTGCCAGGAGCGAAGTACCCAACCCCAAAAATGTACTCAATGACCCAAAAGGAAATGGGGGCGTTGAGGGAATTCATAGACAAAAACTTGAGCCGGGGTTTTATAGTGCCTGCCAAATCCCCCCTGGCTGCACCAGTGTTGTTCAGAGAGAAGAAAGATGGGACTTTGCGCTTATGCACGGATTATAGGGGGTTAAATGCAATATACACAGAGAACAAGTACCCTCTGCCATTAATAAAAGACTTGTTGGCTCATTTGGCAAAAGGGAAGATTTTTACCAAACTAGATTTGAGAGAGGCTTATTTCCGTGTGCGCATAAAAGCTGGCCATGAATGGCGCACTGCCTTTAGATGCCCGCTGGGACACTACATGTATCGAGTTCTCCCATTCGGATTAAAAGGCGCACCCAGGGTATTCATGCAACTGATTAATGAGGTCTTGCACGAGTTTCTCTACCAAGGAGTGTTGGTGTACTTGGATGACATTTTAATCTATACGGTAACAATGGAGGAACACATGAAATTAGTCAGGAAAGTGCTGGAGAAACTGCTAAATGCGCAGTTGTATGCAAAACTATCCAAATGTGAATTCCATAAGGATTGCATTGACTATCTGGGCTACAGAATATCTAATAAAGGGGTGGAGATGGATCCTAATAAGGTGCGGGATGTCCTAGCCTGGGAGGCCCCAAAAACCAGGAGACAACTGCAAAGTTTCCTTGGCTTTGCCAACTTTTACAGGCAGTTTATTCCCAATTTTGCACAAGTAGCCCTCCTTTTGACTGATCTTTTAAAAACAAAGGACAAACCCACGGCAGCAGCAAAAGCCCCAGGAGCCTCTTTAAAATGGACAAGAGAGTGTCAGGAGGCTTTTGAAAGCCTCAAGCAATTATTCACGGCTGAACCCATCCTGAAATACCCAGACCCAGCAAAGCCTTTTGTCATTCAGGCCGATGCCTCAGATGTAGCAACGGGAGCAGTCCTCTTACAAAAAGATGGGGACAGAGTGTTAAAACCATGTGCTTACTTATCTAGGAAGTTCACTGAAACTGAGAGGAGGTGGCTGGTATGGGAAAAGGAGGCTTTCGCAGTGAAATGGGCGTTAACGAATTGGCGACATTTGCTGGAAGGGGCGGAGGAACCTTTTGAGGTTTGGACGGACCATAAGAACTTAGAAGCGTTGGCATCACCCAGAAAATTGTCTCCTAAACAAATAAGATGGGCGCAATTCTTCAGTAGATTTAATTTCACTTTAAAGTACATCCCGGGAGGGCGTAACTTCTTGGCAGATGTTCTTTCCAGGCTGCCACAGCACAATAGCCAACGGGAGAAGGTGGTGTCAGCTGTAATACCCAACAGGCGGGAGCCAGAACTGGCAGCTGCAGTCACCAGATCACTAAGTAAGGCCACCAAAACCACCCTTAAGCCAGAGTTATTAACCAACTTAAATTGCTTTCTGGAACAGGATGCATGGTTCCAGGAGAATAAGGGTAAACTGACCCAGAGGGAGGGGGCATGGTGGAAAGCAGATAGACTATACATGCCGCAGGAGGCTCGCAAACTGGTGCTACTAAGGTGCCATGATGATAAAACAGCAGGACACTTTGGCTTTGTCAAAACTCTACATCTACTACGCAGGCCTTCTCTCAGAAGAGATGTGGCGGAATATGTAAATACCTGTCCTGTATGTGCTATGGCAAAAAGGCAAGGGGGGAAACCACGTGGGTTGTTGCAATCTGTGGCATGCCCTGGAAAACCCTGGAAAGAAATAGCCATGGATTTTATTGTAGGCCTGCCAGAGAGCAGGAAAATGACAGTAGTGTGGACTGTTACTGATCTCTTCTCCAAGCAAACTCACTTCATCCCGTGCAAAACCATCCCCTCAGCGCCTGAACTAGCTGCAATGTTTATCCAACACATATACAGATTACACGGTTGTCCTGAAAGAGTGATCAGTGACAGGGGGGTCCAGTTCTCCTCTAAATTCTGGAAGGCATTTTTAACCCTTTTGGGGTCCAAGCAAACAATGAGCTCTGCCTTCCATCCTCAGACGGACGGAGCGACGGAGAGGAGGAATGCGGGATTGGAACAATATTTACGATGTTTCATAAATCATCAGCAGGACAATTGGGTAGAATTATTACCTTATGCCGAAGTGGCTTACAATAATGCTGTCCACGATAGTACTGGGCTACCGCCTTTCCAAATTGTATCAGGGCAAGACTTTGTACCTATACCCGAACTTCCTCACGCTCAGACAGGGGTTAAAACAGTGGATGAATGGGGTGACAGGATAAGGCAATTGTGGCCAATCGCTAAAAAAGCTATTGCCAAAGCTAGAGAAAGTTACAAAGCCCAGGCAGATAAGAAGAGGGCCCCACATGAACCATGGAAAGTGGGGGACAAAGTGTGGTTGTCTACCAAGAATCTGAAGTCTTCCAGAGCATGTAGAAAGCTTGATAATAAATTCATTGGACCGTTCACAGTGGATAGAGTAATTAACCCTGTTTCTGTACGCTTGAAACTCCCCAAAACCCTCAGGAAGATTAACCCTGTCTTCCACAGTGAACTGTTGAAACCTTACAAGGAATCTGAGAAATGGAGACCCTCGGTCACCCCGCCTGAACCTATTATGATCGAGGGGGAGCAACACTTCGAGATCAGGGAAATATTGGACTCTAGAAAATTCAAAGGGGACATTCAGTATTTGGTACATTGGAAACACCTCCCTAAATCATTGGCTGAATGGGTCTCCAAAAGACATGTTAAAGCTCCTGATTTACTGCTGGACTTTTATAGAAATTATCCTAACAAACCCTAGTAACCTTGTGGTATTCTATGGACTGTATGGCTTTGTAATTCCAGTTCCTCTTTTTTCTTTGTTCTAGGGTTCCAGGCCATCATGGTGAAGAGGGGTTCTTCTATATAACATTTTTTTGGGGGGGGGGGCGGCATGTCAGAACCTGCATCACCCATCTGTTGTTGTTTGCCATTGTATTGCAGTCGTTGGGAGTTAGAGTGAATTGGTTCTGCCACTAGTAACTAAAGGGGGGGGGGTTTCTGTTAATGGTTGTAATGGGAGCTGGGAAGCAGCTTACCCATATATGGGCAATTTCGCCTGGCTTAATTGCCGGCAAGGTAGCTGGGGCCCCAAAGAGCCAGGAAGAGGCTCGGGGAGGAGGGGGGAGGAAGGAAAAAGGTCACCACCCGGTGGAGAAGACTCAAGACGCCAGGCAATTAAGGGAGGGGGGATAAATAGAGGGAAGTTTAACCAAGGCTTTAGTTTTAGCAATGTTCTGTTTACAAGCTACCTGTACCACTCAATAAAGAGTATTTTTCTGAACCAAGCCTGGTTGCATGAGAATACTTTGGAATTGGGAGTCAGACGGGGAGGACTTGACACTAATACTACTGCATGGACCCAATGACAAGTCACCTTAACAACCTAGGAAGAACCTGCTTCTAATAGGCAGGTAGCCACTCACAGTTTGGAAGACCCTGTCTACCTCATCAGGAGTCACAGACTGAAATTCATTCCAGGTAACCTCACAAGACCCCGACCCAGGCATCTCAACTGGAATAGCCCAGTTGGAGTCCAACCCTGAGTGGAACTGCATGATTTCACCTGCCAGATAATTTTAATATTCTTCAGAGCAGCCGTGCAGATGTTCCTGTGACCCATCCCTCCCCAGCAGGGACTGATTCATCTTACACAGGGCTGCTGCATGACTATTGGCAGACACAGTAAGGGCAGAGAAATATTGACATTTCACTGCCTTTACTGCCACGAGGTAATCCTGAATACAGGTTCCTACCCATGTTCAATCACACTCATGTTTTCTTTTCCTGCCTAAATGCAGAACCTTACATTTCTCACCCTATCCAACAAAATGTCGTTCAGTGGTGAGAAATGTAAAGCTCTGCACTTAGGCAGAAAAAAACAGAGGCACAGATACAAGATAGAAGGTACCTGGCTCAGCAGTAGTACTTGCTGGAAGGATCTGGGTGTCCTGGTAGACCACAAATTAAGCATTGCCAGCAGTGTACCACAGTTGCCAAAACAGCCAATTCAGTCTTGGGTTGCATTAACAGAGGTATTTATATTTATATTTTTTATTTATATTTCAAATTTGTCATTGCCCATCTCACTGTGGAGTGACTATAGAGTATAGCACCAAAACCATGGGAACAGATAGCACTGCCCTATACTGTAGTAGCCAGACTACACCTGGAATACGGTGTCCAGTTCTGGTTACCGCAACACAAAAAGGAGACAGAGAAACTGGAAAAAGTGCAGAGAGGAGCAATACAGATGATAAGGGGCCTGGAGGATAAATCTTACAAAGAGCGGTTAAAGGAACTAGATATGTTTAGCCTAAAAAGAAGAGAAGGCTAAGAGAAGACATTTCAACGGTCTTCTAATATATGAAGTGATGTTCCAGGGCAGAGATTTATTCTTCACTGCACATGAGGCTAAGACAAGAAGCAATGCATGGAAGCCTTATAGAAAGTGATAGAAATTTGAAATAAGGAGGAATTTTCTGACTGAGATCTATGAAGCAGTGGGGCAGCCTGCCCCTAGAAGTTGGGGTGCTCCATCACTGGAGATTTTCAAGCAAAGGTTGGACTGTCCTTTGTCCAGGATGCTATGAGAATTACTACACTGGGCAGGGGTTTGGATTGGGAGACCTCCAAAGTCCCTTCCAACCCTATGATTTTATAAGTCCTGCAATGGTTCTCTAGGTCTGTCTTCTGGTGCTTCATCTCCCAGTGCTCCATGGTAAACAAAGGTGCAACCTGGGATTGGTGCACAGGAAGAGGTTGCATAAGGATAATGTGGTCCAAGGCCCCTGCCACACATCCATTTCAGGCTGTGGCTCCAGAAATTTTTGTTCCAGAAATTTGAGTTCATCTTTGTCTTGATTCTTTTTGTGGCCTTGGACAAGTTCCTCATTCTCCTGTGGTAGATATGGGATAATTGAGGAGGGGAGAGTGAACTCCAATATGCAAAGTTATTTTATTTCATTTTTCATATATAGATAAGTCCTGTGTGACAGTAAACCCTTTGCCTTGCTATACATGTCAGCTTAAAACACTGGCCTGTGGTCCTTCATTTTTACTCTCTTGTGACTTTTGGTTCTGTATGAAAAAGGAGGAGAACCGTCATTTTGAGTGAGGGCTGATGTAGCTGGCATGTGAAAGGTAAATCAGAAACTCCCTACAGTTTAATTCTGTTTGGGAGTGATGAGAAAAGATACACTGTATTATGACGGGAAGGAGGGAGGGAAGATCCTGTACTGCTTTTTCTGATTTGAGTGGGGAAAATTCAAATACAAAAATACAGACATTAGAAGGGTGCTTTCCATAATTTATTTCCTTCCACTGAGTGAATTTGACTTCTTTCCTGACTGGTCAGTTTGACATACAGTATGTACTTATCCATACTGTAACAAGCTAATTGAGCTGACTTGCTTCCCACGTTTCAGTTTAACAGCTTTTAAAAACTTTCTTACATTATCACGTAATATGTTTATTTATATGGATATTCATTAGCTGCTTTATTACTTTTTTTATGAAGACAGATTAAATAGACAAGCCACTGCAGAGGTGAAATAGTAAAAAAGGTGGTTGGAGACTTTGCAGCTACCAGCCAATCTTCCTTGTGCATATACAACTTTCCAGGCATGCCCTATTAGGGTAAATGAAACATTGCCAAAAATGTGCTTCTTTGATCCCAAAGATTATATTCAGTGCTTGATTCTAAGCAAAGCAACTTGTTGTGTGCCTTTGAAGAAATTCTATCCTAACCTACACATGCATTTGTTTCCTTAGTAGGAAGATCACACTCTACATGTGATCAGTGGTGCCATTTTCTTTACTATTATATTCCCATGTAACGTTGCTGGATGGTGATGAAGATGATGTCACTGATTGATGCCAGGATGATCTCCTTTTTTTATCTCCTGATTACCTCAGAACATAAGAACATTGTTGAACAAAATCACAGTTCAACCAGGATCTCCAGAGAAGGGTTTGCCCATTCTCTACTCGAGCTATGTGGAGCTAGGGGTTAAACCTCTACCTCATGTGACTGGAAAAAGAGTGAAGCAGTGGACTGCTGGACTTCTTAAAAAAATAGCAGAGGGAAAAGTTTCTATTTAAAATAGCAATATTCTATTGCTATTTGAAAAAAATAGCAGAGGGAAAAGGGACATCTCAGGGAAAACCAAGCAGGGTTGAAACGTTTCTGCTGAGTTTCTATCTGCAAGGCAAGAGTTATAGTCTCTGTGCTATTACAGCATTCATGCTAAAGATGGCTGTAAAAGGTATTATACACTATAATAACTATTGAATCCTGTTGAAAGGATGTCCCCACCCCTACAAAGTAGCTAATGAGCTGCTAGGGCTAGCCTGCAACAAACTGAAACATGCTATCCCAAATGAACAGGAGCACTTGAGATGATATAACATGGCAAAATGTACTTAGGAAGTGAAACAGGAAAACACACCCTGAGGTCACTTTGAAAGTGCAAGTGGGGGATAAATAGATGGCAATGTCATATGTTTCTGCCTTCCAGAAACAGTTACCTGACTGTTAGTAGTAACACACTGCCTGACAGGGTAATCAGGCAGTGTGAATAAGCCATTTCTTCACAGATGGAAAAGCTGAGCACTGTACAGTTATTTACTTGTGTTTATAATATTCTGCCATCTGTCCTTTTTGGGGGAGGAAGATTGTTTTAAACTCATGGTTGTATCCCTTTGGGGTAAAAGTGGTATTTATAGATAATGAAACAAGATGCATTTGCCCTTTCCATGTATGCTATTGTTTTTCTCTCACTGTGTTTATGATTCCACCAAGTTTTTTTATTTATTTCTGGTAAAGCTCAGGGTTCAAAAGCTACTCCGACGATCTTTGCCCAGGAAGAGTCATGCCAAAGTCTCCAATGCACTGTGAAAAATTTCCTCACCTTGTATCTGAACTCTAAAAATAGTAACCAGGAAGGCATAAACATCTTTTAATCTAGGATTCTAATCACTTCAGATTGGATCCAACATATAGCAGCCAGCTGATTATTGATGCAATTACATATATCTATATGGGAGGAAGTCTTACGGGTATTCTGGGTTGCATGGCCAGTAAGGGCTGTTCCACCTGGAAAATGAACAAATCCACATTGTTGAAAAGTAAACAGTTTATTGAAAAATATTCAGTTTTATGTTACAAGTTTTACTCTTGGCAGAGTAAGTATACAGCAGTTATATAATTAAAGTGTAGTCTAGAGTCAGGGTCAAATCCGCCTTCAATCACGACTTTGGGCCAGATACCTTCTCTTAGCCCACCTACCATACAGCATTGACATTATGTAGGAAAATTAAAAGAGGGAGTGCTATGTATGCCATCTTGAGCACCTGGACAAAGAAGGAAAACAAATCTCATAATCACAAATAAAAGTGGAAAGAGTAGATGGTTTAATAGATGCCTTTCAAATATGATTTTTAAAGCACTGCCATATTCTTTCAGATAGATGTTTCATTGCTTTTAACCTTCCAGGAATCTAATGAAGTCAACAGTATCAACCTCTACATTCCAGATGGAAGAAAAGAGATGGAAGCAAACAAACATCATGCCCAAGACTATGAACAAAATCAATCTGGGGTTAAGACTACAACTGAAGCTGCTTTGGACTGGATTTATCAGGATATGAAAGGTAGGAAGACAAAAGTGGTTGTATGTGTGCGTGTGTTTTCTCTTGCACGATATTGGTTCATGAGCCAAAAGGAAGAGTTGTCAAAGGCATCCAGGAGGTCAGCCTGGAACTCTTTTCTTCTCATCTACACTGACTGGCAAAGTTCCAGCCAAGCTTTATTGCCCTTCTTGTATTCGCAGTCTGTATGACAGAAGGAAGAAATATTATGGTTCAGCTGTGACACAATCAGCCTTCCCCTTCCACCTTTCAGGTGTCCAAGGTCCTCAGTTCTATCTTTTTCTTCAAGAAACAGAGTGCATTCCTCAACAGTGGTTGAGTTCTATTCCAGTAGCAGTGATTTGGATTATCCCACCTTCAGGAATAACTGATGAGGAAGGTGCTGTTTCTCCTCTTCTTCCTCTTCCCTTGTGCTGAAACAGGTGAGTAGAGGTAAAGCTGTAAACAACTCTTTGGAGAGATAGCAGGATGGTTCTAGGAAAAAATATATTTCTATACAAATGATGCATCTTCCAAAGTGAGATGAATGGCAATGGGGGATATAAATACATTTCACAATATTTTGGATCTGTATGTTATATGCTGGCTAATGACTGAAAAAAATACTATTACTAGATTATGTCTTGATAATTCAAGATTACATTGCTGGATATAACCAAAACTTTGTATATAGTCATAAAGGAGTTTTGAAATACAAGGAAAATACAAGGAAAAATGGAATAATTTCCAACTAGAAAACCACCTTATAAAATTGATAAATGTATGGAATTTTTGTGCATGTCATTGTGACAAATAATCAAATTTACATGAAGTATCAAATATAATCAAAATTAGTTAGAATTCCAATATTCTAAAGATTGTATCAGAGGGAACAGGAATCTTATATATGACTGCTATGTTTATAATTCATACATTTTTATAAAAGAAAATCAATACTCCAGATTTTAAAATAATTTTTTAAAGAGAAATGCTTAAAGATAAGGAAAACAGCTGAGCAGTAGCAAAAAAAGAGCTGCATCATCGCCTGGTTTCCTCTGGAATTGGCTGGTGAAGTAAGACCTGAGAGAGTTAGTGACTTTCCCATATGGGGAATATGGCAGTTCAGCTGAACAGATACCTAATTCCTGTTTTATGGAATACCCAACTTTTTATATGTTGAATGTTTTATTTGGGTGAGAAGGGATATTGGAGGAAGGCATGATAAGGATGGGACAAGCACTTGCATTGGACTAATGAAAAGTTGGGTTCAGACCCACTATTTTAAAAATTTCTACTGATGTTTACTCAGGCCATGTCTGATAGCAGCTTGCAAACTAACAGAGCTTTGGGCTTCATGCGGTTTCATAGGGCAAGATAGGGGTCACGTTCCTGGCATGCTGTGGATGGATGTTATTGGGTAGCCCAAAGTATCTCGCACAGTAGATAGGTCCAGTTCAACAAAAGGAACCCTGAAGAAGTGGCCCATCTCTAGCTTTTATTTAATTGGATCATAATTCTGGTAAAAATTCAAAATAGCAAAATAAAACGCAATCTAAAGCCGTATATTTTTCTGTCTAAAACTCATGAAACTGTTTTAAAAAAACATTCTGTAGACATGAAATTGAAATAGGAAACAATAGCCCCCATTTAATCCTTCTTTGTAACAACTTCAGTTCTATTTACTTATTGTCAAAGGTGATCAATTTTATTTTTGATTTCTAAATTTGCTTTGAGATGGTTGCTGTCACAGAAGGAAGAAAGCCATCTAGGATGACCATCTTCTCAGGCAAAATGGGGTGGCTGCCTCAGGGGATGTTATGAAAGAGTGTTATGCACTTACAGTGGTACCTCAAGATATGAATTTAATCTGTTCCGTGACTCTGATCGCAAGTTGAATTGGTTGCATCCTGAAGCACGTTTTCCCATAGGGTTCAATGTAAATATGGTTAATCCGTTCCACCCTCTGAATTTGGTCGCATCCTGAAGCAAATTTCCCCATAAGGTTCAATGTAAATATGGCTAATCCGCCCTCCGAATTTGGTCGCATCCTGAAGCACATGTCCCCATAAGGTTCAATGTGTCAGCTGGCGTTGCACGGCTACGAAATTCCCCAGGCGCGCTTTAGTCAGCCCTAGCACAGAAAAAGGAAGTGCTAATGAAATCTGAGAAAGGCTCCCCCGCGCACAGCCGGGAGCGGGAGCTTCCCCCCCACTCCCCGTGCTGATTCTTCTTAATTCCGCGCTCTTTCCTCTGTGCATAGCCCTTGGCGCGCGCGACAAAAGCACAGTGAAAGGAATGGGGGGGGAAGGCTTATGTAGCATGCACAGCGGAGCGGGAGCTTCCCCACCCCCATGCTGCTTCTTAATTCCACGCTCTTTCCTCTGTGCATAGCCCTTGG
This sequence comes from Liasis olivaceus, assembly GCA_030867105.1. Taxonomy (NCBI): domain Eukaryota; kingdom Metazoa; phylum Chordata; class Lepidosauria; order Squamata; family Pythonidae; genus Liasis; species Liasis olivaceus. The sequence goes on from CM061351.1 coordinate 69,437,115, forward strand.
CGCGCGCGACAAAAGCACAGTGAAAGGAATGGGGGGGAAGGCCTATGTAGCGCGCACAGCGGAGCGGGAGCTTCCCCACCCCACTGATTCCTCCGCGCTCTTTCCTTTCTCCATAGCGACAAAAGCACAGTGAGAGCAATATCAGCGCGCTGGAGGGAAAGGCTTATGTCGCGTGCACGCACAGCCGGGAGCGGGACTTCCCCACCCCACTGATTCCTCCGCGCTCTTTCCTTTCTCCATAGTGACAAAAGCACAGTGAAAGCAATCACCAGGCCAAGGGCTATGGCCAAAGGAAAGAGCAAATTTCCCCATAAGGTTCAATGTAAATACAAACAGTTCTGAAACATATGCATTTTATTTTTAAACCACAAAAACATGAAAAAAAGCACGGTATGAAGAGGGAGAATGGGGTGGGGAGGCAGTTATTGTTTGGAGGGAGAGTCCCCCTCCAAAGGGACTTCAGGGAGATCTCCTTCAGGGGTTTCCTCTCTTCTTTGCCTCTTAGCTGCAAAGCCTTATTCTTGCCACGCCCGCTCTGCATTTTCTTTGGAGCCATGCTGACAAGCACACCAAAAACCTTCCAAACGCCACAAAACACACCACAAGCCTCACCGAACACCTCCTTGCTACTGCGATCTCGCCCACAGGAAGCCGCAACCACCTGGCAGCAGGGCAAATGGCTTTTCCTTTTCCTTTTTCCTTTCTCCATAGGGACAAAAGCACAGTGAAAGCAATATCAGCGCGCACGCACAGCTGGGAGCGGGAGCTTCCCCCCCCCCCGCGCTCAGATTTCATTAGCACTTCCTCTTGGAAGCCGCGACCACGTGGCAGCAGGGCAAATGGCCGCGGATCCGGTTCATAGCTTGAGGCGGAGTTCGCATGTTGAGGTAAATTTTTGCGGCCGGAGCTGGTCGTATCTTGAAATTTTCGTAAGATGGGGCGTTCGTATCTTGAGGTACCACTGTATTTTTATAATTATAGTTTTATAGCCATAGTTAGGAAGAAGTAGTTGGTGGATATTCTTCCTTTTATGCTGGCTTTGTATAATAAACTTCCTAATTTGTATAGGCAAGAGGTGTCTTATGATGTTTCACTTTAGACAGCTAAATCCTAGGCATTCCAACTTTTCTTATCCTTTTTATGCCTTTCAGCAATACAGAGAATAAAGCAGAAAGCCAATCAAGGCAATTCTTTATTGGAGCTTTAAGCTAACCATGTCCCATTCTACTTGTTGCTGAAAGTGAAACTGGCTGGCTTAAGCCGGCTTCAAGTCCAGTTTACCATCCATTCCTCAGTAGTGGCCATGATGGTGGCCAGGTGTTCGGTCTAGACAGTAATTCCAGCAGGTTCTGAATAATAATTTTTCCTGACTATGGCCCCTCCTACTCTTGCTGGTATGGGCAGTGCCATCTGCTTTCCTCTGTGAGAGTGGAACAGGTATTTTCTCTTACTTTTGATGCACCCCCTGCCCTAATAAACTATTTATTTCTTTATTTATCCAAATATATATCCTGCCACATCACAGACTCTTGGCAGCTCACAGAACAAACAGGCATTGTAATACATTTTAAAAATGCAGTGCTTAGAGAGCTGGGTCCACTATGGAGAAACAGCACCTCCACACTTTGAGCCCCCAGATCTCCTGAAAACAGGGGACACAGACAGCCTCTTCTCCCAGCATGACTGGTCAGGCCAACTCCAGTGGACAGATGTGGTCTGACAGGTAACTCAGAGCCCATCTATAAAGGGCTTTATAGATTAAAAACAGCACTTTAAATTTCATTGAGAAGTTAACGCAGGGCCTACAAAATAGCTGTAACATGTACCGCCTGGCAAGTACTAGTGAGCACCCGGACCACCATATTTTGCACCAACTGTAGCTTCTGGGTGGTCTTTAAAGGCAGCCCCACTTCATCCTGCACTCTCCAGTTTGGAATGTGGGCTCGGGCATCCGTAAAACACCACCTGGTGAATGTTTTCATTTCTGATTTTTTTCCCCTGCAGTTTTACCATCGGAACAGTGAAACAACTGCTGTTTCCACAAATGTTCCTTTGGGTTCTTCTTAGCTAGTCTCCATTGCAACCATGATCCTTCCATTGTTACATTTTTACAATGTTCAGCTGGTTGATAGTGATGCGTCTGAAGGATGGCATTGCAACAGAGAAAGGTTAGAAGCAACCACAGGTGCAGAAGCAACAGTTGCTTCGTCATTCTGATGCTGTGATTGGCAGAGAAAAAAAAATTAGAAAAAGTCACTTCTTGGACAGTGTAAGAGGGGGCTGCCCCTCAAATGAATGGTAATTTCCAGATTCTTGGCTTTCATTAAAAACCAAAGAACAATTTTATATGTCTTCCAGAAGCTGAGATACAAGGTAAAATGTACAGTCACTATTCTGCCTATTTATTTTATAAGTGGCACCATTTCCTGCATTTTACTGCTTTAAGCCAATTGTCGTTCCCAGAAATTATGACACCAGCACAGTCTGGAGAAGGAAGTTCCTGGTTTATTTTTTCTCACAATGGATTCTTTTTTATAAAAACATCTTCCCAGTGGGAAGTTACTTCTGCCTCATAAAAAAAAAAGTTCAGAAATGCAGGCTTTTGGAGTAGCTTTGCTAGGCAATAGTATGGTTTCCTATTCCTCCTAACTGCAGGTCCAAAAACAGTAGTTTATATTTGTAGTGCAGTTTTACCTCAAAAATATAGTGATATTTTTCCGTATCTAAATATTGAAAATAATATCCTGCCAATGCATGTGGATAAAGGGCTTTTTCCATTTGCACCACCAAGCCATGGGATAGCAGAGTCTGGGAACCTCTTTTTCCTTTGGGTACCTATGATATTGCCTTAATCTCAACCCCAGTCTGTATCTGAGGCAGCCTTGAATCCTCCTTAGCTGTTCTTGCAATAAAGTGGTGTTTTCTTCTTCAGATTATAGCAACCAGGTTGCATTTTTAAGATATGCAATGTCTAATGCATTTTGCTCTTGGTGGTGCAGTCAGGACAAATGTAGGGGTAGAATCATCCCAGCACCTATCGTCACTTCAGGAGGGCCCAAGCCATTCATTTTGGGGAGCTGGAGAGTAACTCCTTCAGTCTGCAGATAAGCTGTTCGATGGTATCAGGGCGGGAAAGATGAGCATGCATCTCAACTTTTTTGGCAATCACCACAGCCTGATGATCAGTTCTCTGGTGGGCTTGTCTTGAATACGGGTTTAGTGCTCAACATATATTCTAAACAACCCTGTGCAGCACCTGCTCGATCAGGTGAGGTGGCTGACTGGTCAGGTAGGAGATGCTCTCCTTCAGCCATCCACCTAATAGATCAGCTGTCCAGTTAGGGATGACACCTGAAAGACAATGTCATTCCTATAAAATGACATTGTCCCCTAATGAGAAGTGTGGTGGGATGGAAAAGCAAGCAGACAGCACTAGTGCTACCATTTATTAATTATGGGAGGAATAACGATGTATATATGGACATGTTAAAGTAGTGCTGGAGTCCAGTGACTGTACTTTCTTATGTATTTGGGAGTGTTGTTTCAAGGTGCCTGGAGCTGGTTTTTGGACATTGGTTTTACTGTTTTTTTAAATGTTTTTTTATCACTGCTGATGTGGGCCTTCCAGTGTTATGGCAGATAAGATGGGTGGCCGTATATATCGAACAGGCAAACCCTTGGGGTTCCCCTTAGCTAGTCTCCATTATGAAAGTAAAAATAGAATTGTAATTAAATAAAAACAAATAAAGAAAACGAGGAGAAGCATGGCAATGAGGAAGAACAAAAAGCACCAAATAAAACCCTCTGCCACAGACAAACAGCTTAACTGTCTTAAGCAACTCTCTCAGTAATAATTCCTTAGTAGAGCAGAGAGAAGTAAACCTGCTCTCTCTTGGTAGAAAGTTTCAAATGCCTACAATGGGAACTGTCTTTGAGAAGTTCCTTTTTCAGATTTCCATCAATCATGCCTTTGGACTTGGTGAGTCTTAGAGAGTAAAATCTTCTAAAGTTCCTAGAACCCAGGTGAGCTCCCAGGGGAAAATGGCATATGACATAGTCTGCCCTAAGTTGCATACAGGTAGTCCTCATTTAGCTACTGCCTCATTTAGCGACCATTCACAGTTACGATGGCGATGGAAAAAGTAACTTCACAACCAATCCTCACATTTATGACCTTCGCAGGTCTGTAAAGCAAACGAAAGCTGAAGTAAGATTATAAGTGCAGTTGCAGTTTCACTTAGAAACAGCTTCACTTAATGACCAAGTTGCCAGTCCCAATTGTGGTCACTAGACAAGGACTACCTGTATAGCTTCATGGGTCATAATGCTGGCCTCGCAGAGTGAACCAGATAGGAATTGCAACCAGATGAGCTAATTCTACTTTATGGTAATGCTACATTGACAGAATCATGCACGTCTGAAAGTACAATTCTCCCCCCATCCCCATTTTCTTTACTGCTTGAGAATCTCTTCTGAGGGTCTTGCCTCACCCACTATCCAGCTGCGGGCTATGCTATCTCTTATCTGACCATTCCTTTGGCAGTGTCTCTTTGCCCAGTCTCCCAGGGTCTTTCCCATGTTCCATTACAAATAACCTGCAGGATGCAGAGCTCTCTAGGCCCCAAGGCAAACCTCTCTTCTGGATGACCACTAGATGGCAGCAATGAGTTACACTTTTCTTCATGTCTTCGCTGCCTTCTAGAAATCATCTGGGTTTTTGCAGCCAGATATTATATGCTTCTCCTCCCTCTCCTCATTCATTCACAATCAGGAAGGAGAACTGCGGGGGATCCACCAGAGTCTTCAAGGCCATCACTTCTGGTGCCCACTGTTGCTGAGGTGACACTGAGAAGTGGCAACAGATGAGATGATAACAGTGATGGCAGCACTTCTTCCCTCACTTGCTCCCTCCTTCTTCCTGGGCCACTCTTCTGTTGTGGCTACAATTGGGGCCCAGTGCTATGGCTACCATGTATGCAAAGCTGCAGACAATCACAAGACATTCTGCAAAGAGATGCAGAAAAAGTTAACATGTTGCTGCCATTCAGGCTTTTGTAGTTCAGATATGGCAGTTGTTCCCACATGATCAGGTTTGTTGAAGGACAGGGCAAGTAGTAGATGGCCAGGAAGGGCCACAAAGGGTGACTGGTGCCAATTGCCATCCCTACCTTCCGAGTATTTTGGGGACGCAGCTCCATATAGAGAGTGCATTGTAGTAATCCACAGGAATGTGCCAAATCAGACATCTTACAGAAGTAAGCATTAATTAACTAGGATTAAAGCATGAATTTATTTTCTTTCATTTAGTCCATTACTGATTCTAGTCACGATTTTAGACCTTAAAAGCTATTTTGGATTTCCATTCTTATTTTGTGGTTTCAGATAAGGATGACCAAGATATTTTCTGGATCTCATTGATCAGAAGGGCAAATCCAGTATATTAATATCTCAGAGTCATGTGAATTTATCTCAGTAGACTTGATGTCCCAGCTGTTTAGTAACCAGGTTTATAAGAAATGGAGACTGCTCTCTGGGTGTATCAGACTTTTAAATTAAATATGCAATTCTTTTTAGGATCTTAGACATAGTTGATTTCTTCCAGAATGTTATGAGAATAAAACATGGAAGCTCAAATGCTCACTTATACAATGTAGTCTCTCTGGAGTCTGTTATCTTCTAAGACAAGTTTGGATATCTAACTCCCAGCTGCAAATAAACCTTTCCTGACAAGTTACTAAACAGGGTGGTGACCTCCTGACTAGAAACATGCTTAGAGGAAGTCAATTAGCTAAAACCATTTCAGTCTGGTTCCAGGCCTGGCTTTAACACAGAAACAGCTTTGGTTGCCTTGAGTAATGCCTTTTATTGAGAGAGAGATGACAGAGCCTTACTACGTTGATTCACCCTGATGCACCTAGACCTCTCAACAGCTCTTGGCACCAGTGATAATGTGGCATTGCATGTGTGGTTCCACTGTTGGGAATTAGAAACATAGGCTTACTATGCTTCCATTTCTACCTGCAGTCTTGGCATCAGAGAATGGTAGCGAGAGATACCTGATCAGCCCCCTGATGACTTTGTTGTCAGGTCCCTCAAGATCTTATCTTTCTCTGCTCTTCAGTGACTTCATAAGCCCTTGGAATGATTATCTAGAGGTGGATGCTGACGACACTGACTCTTTCCCTTTCATCTGAATTAGGAGAGTCTGAGCGAAGGCCTGCCTGTTGCCTGGAATCAGCAATAGGCTGTGTGAGGACAAACTGAATCCCAGCACAATGGAGACATTATAGTTAGGTACTGTAGTTCTCAGGCCAAGGAATTAGGAAAGTGCCCATTGTGGATAAGTAGTACTCTCTCCAAAGGAACAGGCACATAGCTTGGGACTTCTCCTTGATTCCAATCTCATGATTAGAGGCACAGGTGGTCTATGCCCAACTTACGCTGATGTACCAATTATGACCTCTCCTGGATCATTGTAGCCTAATAACTTCATGACTGGATGACTCATAATTCCAATTCTTTATTGCAGGTCAGCGACCCAGACTAAATAAAACTTACTAAACAAAAACAACAGAATATAGCTACAAAATAGAACATACAAAATAGAGTAAAGCATACAGAATAAAAAAAATGAATAATCATGCTTGGACTATTTTGCTGTCAGCAATATATGAATCTTACAAGCCGCAAAAACAAACTTGGCAATGGCAAGAGTTACCTTAGGATCCTTACCTGTTAGTAAAAATTGAATTTAAAATTCTTTAGTCCATCGCAGAAATGGTGTTAAAAGAGGTGTTAATAGATACATGACTGCATTGCACTCTACATGGGGCCACTTCAAAGACCATCTGGAAGGTGCAACTGGTGCAAATAGCAGCTGCCCAATGATTAAATAAGATCCCTAAATGAGACCACAGAACACCAATTTAAATTCACTGACATTAATTTAAAAAGCTCAGAATGACTTAGATCCAAATACTTAAATATCACCTAAACCAATTCCATCTGATCTTGCACTAAAATCACCTGAAGAGGCCTTGCTTGCCTTCTTACCAGTTGGTTCAGCTCCCAGTGAGGTGGCCATTTGGTGGCAGTGCCCCAATTATGGATCTGTCTCCCAAGAGAAGTGTATCTGGTCGCAAGATCTTCTAGACACAACAGAAGTCATCTCTCCATTCAGGAATCTCTAGGATAGCAACTATTCCAGGACTTAACTACCTCTTATTTTCTTTTTTAAATGAACTCTGGCTTAAACTTTCAATTTATTACTTTTAGATACTCTTGGCTTTATTACTTATGATTGCTTTTATTACTTGTAAACAACTCTAGGCTGCTCCAAGAGGAGCATCTAGAAATAAAATAAAAAATAAGGACAATTCCACCAGGGAATCCCCTAAATCTTACATACAGTAAGTGAGATTTATGTAACAAGACTCCCTGTTTCATTGTCTCCCAGGTCCAGCAATTAGGAACGATGGGACAGCTACTTCAGGCAAGGCATGCTGCATTCAGAGACTAAGAAAGGTGGGAAAGGGGTGGAAGAAAGGTGCAGCCTGCTTTCTTTGCACCTATAAACCTAGGCAGCTTCCCCTTGAATGGATGTAGAAATAGCTGTTCTCTTATTGCTGCTCTTAGTCCAGCATTGTTCCGTGTAAAAGGAAGTGGAGAAAGCCACTTTTCCATTGCCCCAGTGAGACACTTTCATCTGGGAAAGAAAAATAAGGCTTTGAATGTAAAATATCCATAGCTGCCAGAATGATTCCCATGATTATGCACCACGCTAACACTATCAGCATTGTCCTCCATATTTCTTTTTAGATGGCTTCACGGATGACACAAGACACAGACTTCAATCTCATAAGCTGAAAAAAGTGGAACGTCTTCAATGGGAAGTGATGGAAGCAGAAGATGAAAGAGACCAGGTAGCAATTCTTGGCCCTGCACACTCCAGGGGTCTCGAGAGCGATGTACCAGCTGAGATTAACAGCATGGATTCAATGGACAACAGGGTGATTGAAAAGAGGTCCCAGATCAGAGTAGGCACCACAGACTTTACCGTCACCACAGACACAGCGTCAAGCTCTACCCTCTCTGGTGAAACTTCTACTTCCTCAGTTGTTACCACTCGCACATTAAGTGATGTCACTATGAGCACCCCTATGACACCCTCTCTTTCGGATGAAACACACACTCCTGCAACTGCGCACAGCTCCTCACCAGATACAAATACCACTCTGGCTGACGTCACTACAAACACACCATCTGCAAGTGGTCCCTCAGAGGAACCACACAGCTCCCAGATCACACTAGGCACCACAGAGAGCTCTGTCACCACAGACACAGCGTCAAGCTCTACCCTCTCTGGTGAAACTCCCACTTCCTCAGTAGGTACCACTCGCACATTAACTGATGTCACTATGAGCACCCCTATGACACCCTCTCTTTCGGATGAAACACACACTCCTGCAACTGCGCACAGCTCCTCACCAGACACAAATACGACTCTGGCTGACGTCACTACAAACACACCATCCGCAAGTGGTCCCTCAGTGGAACCACACAGCTCCCAGATCACACTAGGCACCACAGAGAGCTCCGTCACCACAGACACAGCGTCAAGCTCTACCCTCTCTGGTGAAACTTCCACTTCCTCAGTTGTCACCACTCGCACATTAAGTGATGTCACTACGAGCACCCCTATGACACCCTCTCTTTCGGATGAAACACACACTCCTGCAACTGCGCACAGCTCCTCACCAGATACAAATACCACTGTGGCTGACATCACTACAAACACACCATCCGCAAGTGGTCCCTCAGTGGAACCACACAGCTCCCAGATCACACTAGGCACCACAGAGTTTACCGTCACCACAGACACAGCGTCAAGCTCTACCCTCTCTGGTGAAACTTCCACTTCCTCAGTTGTCACCACTCGCACATTAAGTGATGTCACTACGAGCACCCCTATGACACCCTCTCTTTCGGATGAAACACACACTCCTGCAACTGCGCACAGCTCCTCACCAGATACAAATACCACTCTGGCTGACGTCACTACAAACACACCATCCGCAAGTGGTCCCTCAGTGGAACCACACAGCTCCCAGATCACACTAGTTACCACAGAGAGCTCCGTCACCACAGACACAGCGTCAAGCTCTAACCTCTCTGGTGAAACTTCCACTTCCTCAGTTGTCACCACTCGCACATTAAGTGATGTCACTATGAGCACCCCTATTACACCCTCTCTTTCGGATGAAACACACACTCCTGCAACTGCGCACAGCTCGTCACCAGATACAAATACCACTGTGGCTGACATCACTACAAACACACCATCCGCAAGTGGTCCCTCAGTGGAACCACACAGCTCCCAGATCACACTAGGCACCACAGAGTTTACCGTCACCACAGACACAGCGTCAAGCTCTACCCTCTCTGGTGAAACTTCCACTTCCTCAGTTCTTACCCATCGCACATTAAGTGATGTCACTACGAGCACCCCTATGACACCCTCTCTTTCGGATGAAACACACACTCCTGCAACTGCGCACAGCTCCTCACCAGATACAAATACCACTCTGGCTGACGTCACTACAAACACACCATCCGCAAGTTCTCCCTCAGTGGAACCACACAGCTCCCAGATCACACTAGGCACCACAGAGAGCTCCGTCACCACAGACACAGCGTCAAGCTCTACCCTTTCTGGTGAAACTTCCACTTCCTCAGTTCTTACCACTCGCACATTAAGTGATGTCACTACGAGCACCCCTATGACACCCTCTCTTTCGGATGAAACACACACTCCTGCAACTGCGCATAGCTCCTCACCAGATACAAATACCACTCTGGCTGACGTCACTACAAACACACCATCCCCAAGTGCTCCCTCAGTGGAACCACACAGCTCCCAGATCACACTAGTTACCAGAGAGAGCTCCGTCACCACCGACACAGCGTCAAGCTCTAACCTCTCTGGTGAAACTCCCACTTCCTCAGTTGTCACCACTCGCACATTAAGTGATGTCACTACGAGCACCCCTATGACACCCTCTCTTTCGGATGAAACACACACTCCTGCAACTGCGCACAGCTCCTCACCAGATACAAATACCACTCTGGCTGACGTCACTACAAACACACCATCCGCAAGTGGTCCCTCAGTGGAACCACACAGCTCCCAGATCACACTAGTTACCACAGAGAGCTCCGTCACCACAGACACAGCGTCAAGCTCTAACCTCTCTGGTGAAACTTCCACTTCCTCAGTTGTCACCACTCGCACATTAAGTGATGTCACTACGAGCACCCCTATTACACCCTCTCTTTCGGATGAAACACACACTCCTGCAACTGCGCACAGCTCCTCACCAGATACAAATACCACTCTGGCTGACGTCACTACAAACACACCATCCGCAAGTGGTCCCTCAGTGGAACCACACAGCTCCCAGATCACACTAGTTACCACAGAGAGCTCCGTCACCACAGACACAGCGTCAAGCTCTAACCTCTCTGGTGAAACTCCCACTTCCTCAGTTGTCACCACTCGCACATTAAGTGATGTCACTACGAGCACCCCTATGACACCCTCTCTTTCGGATGAAACACACACTCCTGCAACTGTGCACAGCTCCTCACCAGATACAAATACCACTCTGGCTGACGTCACTACAAACACACCATCCGCAAGTGGTCCCTCAGTGGAACCACACAGCTCCCAGATCACACTAGGCACCACAGAGAGCTCCGTCACCACAGACACAGCGTCAAGCTCTACCCTCTCTGGTGAAACTTCCACTTCCTCAGTTGTCACCACTCGCACATTAAGTGATGTCACTACGAGCACCCCTATGACACCCTCTCTTTCGGATGAAACACACACTCCTGCAACTGCGCACAGCTCCTCACCAGATACAAATACCACTGTGGCTGACATCACTACAAACACACCATCCGCAAGTGGTCCCTCAGTGGAACCACACAGCTCCCAGATCACACTAGGCACCACAGAGTTTACCGTCACCACAGACACAGCGTCAAGCTCTACCCTCTCTGGTGAAACTTCCACTTCCTCAGTTGTTACCACTCGCACATTAAGTGATGTCACTACGAGCACCCCTATGACACCCTCTCTTTCGGATGAAACACACACTCCTGCAACTGTGCACAGCTCGTCACCAGATACAAATACCACTCTGGCTGACGTCACTACAAACACACCATCCGCAAGTGGTCCCTCAGTGGAACCACACAGCTCCCAGATCACACTAGGCACCACAGAGAGCTCCGTCACCACAGACACAGCGTCAAGCTCTACCCTCTCTGGTGAAACTTCCACTTCCTCAGTTGTCACCACTCGCACATTAAGTGATGTCACTACGAGCACCCCTATGACACCCTCTCTTTCGGATGAAACACACACTCCTGCAACTGCGCACAGCTCCTCACCAGATACAAATACCACTGTGGCTGACATCACTACAAACACACCATCCGCAAGTGGTCCCTCAGTGGAACCACACAGCTCCCAGATCACACTAGGCACCACAGAGTTTACCGTCACCACAGACACAGCGTCAAGCTCTACCCTCTCTGGTGAAACTTCCACTTCCTCAGTTGTTACCACTCGCACATTAAGTGATGTCACTACGAGCACCCCTATGACACCCTCTCTTTCGGATGAAACACACACTCCTGCAACTGCGCACAGCTCGTCACCAGATACAAATACCACTCTGGCTGACGTCACTACAAACACACCATCCGCAAGTGGTCCCTCAGTGGAACCACACAGCTCCCAGATCACACTAGGCACCTCAGAGAGCTCCATCACCACAGACACAGCGTCAAGCTCTACCCTCTCTGGTGAAACTTCCACTTCCTCAGTTGTTACCACTCGCACATTAAGTGATGTCACTACGAGCACCCCTATGACACCCTCTCTTTCGGATGAAACACACACTCCTGCAACTGTGCACAGCTCCTCACCAGATACAAATACCACTCTGGCTGACGTCACTACAAACACACCATCCGCAAGTGGTCCCTCAGTGGAACCACACAGCTCCCAGATCACACTAGGCACCTCAGAGAGCTCCATCACCACAGACACAGCGTCAAGCTCTACCCTCTCTGGTGAAACTTCCACTTCCTCAGTTGTCACCACTCGCACATTAAGTGATGTCACTATGAGCACCCCTATTACACCCTCTCTTTCGGATGAAACACACACTCCTGCAACTGCGCACAGCTCCTCACCAGATACAAATACCACTGTGGCTGACATCACTACAAACACACCATCCGCAAGTGGTCCCTCAGTGGAACCACACAGCTCCCAGATCACACTAGGCACCACAGAGTTTACCGTCACCACAGACACAGCGTCAAGCTCTACCCTCTCTGGTGAAACTTCCACTTCCTCAGTTGTCACCACTCGCACATTAAGTGATGTCACTACGAGCACCCCTATGACACCCTCTCTTTCGGATGAAACACACACTCCTGCAACTGCGCACAGCTCGTCACCAGATACAAATACCACTCTGGCTGACGTCACTACAAACACACCATCCGCAAGTGGTCCCTCAGAGGAACCACACAGCTCCCAGATCACACTAGGCACCTCAGAGAGCTCCGTCACCACAGACACAGCGTCAAGCTCTACCCTCTCTGGTGAAACTCCCACTTCCTCAGTAGGTACCACTCGCACATTAAGTGATGTCACTATGAGCACCCCTATGACACCCTCTCTTTCGGATGAAACACACACTCCTGCAACTGCGCACAGCTCCTCACCAGATACAAATACCACTCTGGCTGACGTCACTACAAACACACCATCCGCAAATGCTCCCTCAGTGGAACCACACAGCTCCCAGATCACACTAGGCACCACAGAGAGCTCCGTCACCACAGACACAGCATCAAGCTCTACCCTCTCTGGTGAAACTTCCACTTCCTCAGTAGGTACCACTAGCACATTAAGTGATGTCACTACCAGCACTGCTATTACAAGCTTTTCTTCACGTGAAACAACCAGCCTGGCAACAACACAGAGCCTCTCAGCACATGCCAGCACCTCACCGAGCATAGCATCAACAATAGTCACCACCACAGGTAAGCACCAGTTTTGATTTGATCCATGTCTTTGTGCGATCCTCTTCTTAGTCTTCCAAAAATCACAAGGGGTTTTCCATCTATGCCTGTGATATGAAGCACAGTGTGATTTTTAGGCAATGGGTGGGGTTTAGAGCAGATGGATTGGGAAGAGCCAGCATGCAACATATATCCATCCAAAATCACACCTGCATATAGACACACTCCCTTGTAAGTGTGCATGGAATCCTAGCCTAAGGATAAGGGACAATTTTCCTTCATAGTTTTAACAATTCTTTTGTGGGGAGGGTATTTGTGGCCTCCCAATATAGTAACCTCTCCCCATATCTCTTACTATGGGGTATGTTGTCTGGAATGGCTGAGAGTGGCAACTCAGCAACATTTGAAGGGCCAGAGGAAGCTCCCTCCTGTTCTGTTGGGATGGCAAGATGGACATCTTCTTTGGGAAATGTCTGCCTTGTGCCTGGGTTCTTGAAGAACATGAGAGCACTGAATGTTTACAGGCGTTAAAGCTTGCGCAGACATTGAAAGAATTGTTTTCATCTTGTTTTGCCAAATTTTGGCTAAAACCTGGAGGGAGGCCTGGTATGCAGAACTCCCTTCCCAGTCTTCTTCTGGAGACATCTGTTCATGAGGAACTTCATTATAAGTGTTTCTTTTAATCATTTCTCTGCAATGTGAATGTGTTAAGGAGGGATTGTCAGTACTGATTCCAAGTGTCAACAGTCCTCAGAGACTGAAAAAGTGCTGAAGAAATTTTTTTCTAATGAAAAAGGCAAGAAACAAGACTAAAAAAACCCACCTCCTTAATTGAATTGACTACATTTTCCACTTCATTGCTTGAAAAATTGATCTGCTTCCCCATCTTTCCTGTCAGCTGATGTCAATTTAAAGACTGAAAGATTTGAAGAGCACTGTTGCAATTTGGAGTCACGTGAATACATGTGAACTCACTCTATTTATCTGTTAGATTATTTTTTTATACATATCCCCCTGTGATAAAGAATAATGCTTCTGCTTAAATTGCTGTCTTATAAGAATAGATTTTAATTTCCAAATTAGATCTGTATGCGTGAGCTTCTCTCTTCCAGAGCTGTGCTACAATGGTGGAACGTTTGATGGGATCAAATGCATCTGTAATGAGGATTTATTCTATGGGCCCAAGTGTGAGTTCCTTGTGGATGAGATCCCTGTCAGAGAATGTAAGTACAATCAAGGAGATCTTGATCGTTCTTTCTAGATGACAGCCTAGTAGAGCTTTCTCAAATTGCTTGCCTTCCAGATATGTTGGATTATCATACTAGAATAAGGAGAATGTATTTGGAAGGAACTAGGTTTGGAAAATGTGGCCTAACAGAACCTCATTTGTACTGCATGTAGACCAGGAACATGTAGGAAAATAGATATCTCTCCATTCCCACTTATACCTATCTTGGAACGATGATTCACAGAAGCCTGTGTGTTTACCAGCTCCAACATAGAAAAGATTTGGAGCTATTTTTTTTTTCACATGGCTACAGTGGCCTCGTGAATAGGTGAGAAGATACTGCCTGCTCTGTGCTGAGTAAAGTTTCTTCATCTAAGGAGAATCATGGAGACCACCTCAAAAATATCTGATTGGTCATACACTGTTTCCTTTTACTTGTAAATAAAAAATGAGCTTTCAAGCAGCACAGGGGATCTTGGGATTTGGGCATTTGAAATGGTGTTGGAGAATGCCAACACATTCACCTCTTGCCTGTCACATTTTAGAATTCCTTTGCTGGGAAGTAATTTGTTGAGGCTCATGTGAACACCTCTTTTCCTCTCTTTTAGTATCTGTGACCATTATTGTGGAAGCCCAGGTGAGGGTTACTAACAGAGAGTACAACAAATCTCTGGAAAACTTAAGCTCTGCCTATTCTCTGGAAATTCAGGATCAGTTTAGAAAGCAGGTAAGATGCACTGGATCAAGGATATAGACTACATTTGGTCCATGTCACTCAGATACCATTTAAATGTAATGTATCTTGTACTCTTCCTTAATCAAGGCCAGTGCTCCTAATTCTTATCAAGAATGTGTCTCCTTCCCAGTTAGAATCTCACCTCTTGGTCTCTCAGCTTTCTGCAGCTGGAGAAATTAGAGAAGACATAGCTGTAGACCACATATTAAATGCTTTATGTGGTTTGCTCCTGAATAAATGTTCTTTCCTGGCATAGTTCTGCTTTGTTTATGAAGACATTTTGTATTTTTTCTATGTTGTAGATGAAAATTATTTATCGCGCTGTCCCTGGATACCAAGGTGTGGAGATCTTACAAATGAGGTGGGTGTCTAAGAAAGAGACTAGCTTGAGATGCCATATAATGCCCCATAGGATTATATTCATATCTTAGGGTTGGGAATGATGAGCCATCAAATGAATTTGTCTCATTCATTCATGCCAGCCTCAGTCCCATGTCCTTTGCCCACCTGAATACACATAGAACTTGTTCTCCCATTGTGGATCCTCCTTTATGATTTAACTAACCCCCCTTCAGATCAGGGCAAGAGCAGGGGAGGGACGAAGTGTGCATGGAGAATTTGAAGACTGGGCCATTTTACATGTCTTATACATACTTTCAGTCATTATCTGCTCCAGAAAACATCTGAAGAAGATGAAATGGCTCTACAACAGAAGCATCAACAATGCCGATCTTGAGAGATAAAGCAGTTAGACTTGGACTAAGTTGAAATCTCACTCAGTCATGAAGCTTCCAGGGGAACTTTGAATCAGTATACAATTTGCAATCTAAGTTCTCTCTCTCTCATGGGGATTAAATGGAGTGGAAAGGAATAGAACCATCTAGTTCATCTTGAGCTTGATGGACGAAAGGGGCAGGTCTATCACAGCCTTCACCATGAGTGTTATCAAGTGATAAAATGGTAGTTCAGCACCTGAGGAGTTGCTTTTCCTTCATTGTTCTCTTAGGAACGGCAGCGTTATTGTGGTGCATAAAGTCATCTCCCAAGTCTCAGTACAGAACAATTGGCAAATGATCCAGAAGCAGATGGAGAATATTACAGTGTCAGTGAATAACTCCTTGAAAGACATCCATGCCGAAGGGGACTGTAGCAAGCTTTCAGGTATGGGCTGGCTGGGTTAAATTCTTCCATTTGTATGAGATATTTGAATATTCTTTCCCTCTTTTGAGAAATAGTAGGAATTTCAGGGCTATTTCAGCAAGCAACAGGAATATCAGTGGCTTACATCTTTATAGGTACGTATATGTTCATAAATAAAAATGCTGATGTATGTGTTTTGGATAACAAGAAGATGAAGTAGCAGTTTTATCTACATATATTTAACTGGAAGCATCTTCACTCTCGCTGACCTTGAAATTTTTGCAAATACAAAATTTGCAAATACAAAAAATACATAGAATGAAAACAAGATAAATACATAAAGTGATGTAGAAAGTAAAAAAAAGAAAAAGAAAATATAAAATGGATAATATAAAACCCACAAAAGCATATAGGTCATATATTCATGGACAGATATATATACAAATTCTACATAAGTAGTTTAATAAATGGTAGCCAGATTTAATTGTAATAATTCATGGTAATCTATATAGTAATCTACACTGATAAGTGATAAATTGCTAGTAAATTATATTTGCAGACCAGTTGTGGGCGTATGCTTGTCTTTCCAGTGTTGAAGAATAAGCCTTTTAGCTGTAAGTAGGTCATAAAGAATCCAGACATATTGCCAGATATCAATTTTTATGCTATAGGAATATATTGGAAAAGAAAATGAACATCTGAAGGTATTAAATCTCATCTCAGATTTGAGCTAATACAAGTTATAACTTCCTCTCCCAAAGGAATAACTATAGGACACTAGAAACATTGGTTTAAATAAAGCATTAATCTCATTGCATTAGCATGATACCAGTTTGAGCATTCAAATATATATGATCTGGGTATCTGCATGGAATAGGGCTCTTGGGGGCGCTGTGCCCACTTACAGAATGCTCTCCCAAAGGAGGCTACCATGTTGCTATTGTGCTGGTGACAGGCAAAGGATCTCTTTTTCTCCAGGGAATTTTAGATTTTGAGAGTTAAATTGTGAAAAGCCTGTTGTGTTGGGACATCAGTGTCTATCATTATTTTCTCTCCTATCCAATTTGCTAGTAGGTAGATTAAAAAGAGCAAATAAATACATAAATAAATAATGCATAGGGTTTTTCCCCATAATCTATATCAGCAGGTTGGAAAAGGTTGGAACAGGTAAAAGATAATTCAGGTGACTAAGGAGATGAGGGGGGATGTTGTGGGGCTCAGGCCGAGCACTGCTGTGGCAAAGAATTTTGTATGTGAGCTTAGCCTTTTGAGATTTGTAGGACTCATTCAACAAATATGAAATCTGAGGTGTTTCAATAAAACAAAGTTTGAAGATACTAATCTTGTTGATAATTTCCTCGATTGTCATTTAAAGAATTTCAATGAAATTCAAATTAAAAATATCGGTGTTTTTCACAACATTCAGTATATTTAGATTTGGTTTAATCCTGAAATCTAGCTGAGCTGATATTTTCGACTTCTGTCAAATTGTCCTGTTTACATTTTAAAGTTAGACACTGATGATTTTTTGATATCCCAGATGATGATTTCTTCTACCCCTGACTGCTTCAAAAGGATGATTTTCCTTTGGGGGTTAGAAGAACCTATTTAATATCAGAATGTTTTTGGTACAGAAGAATCTTGGAGGAAATAAATACAGAGAAACAACAGCCCCAGATCACTAATCAGTGCAACTATATTGTTTTCTTCCAGACCCAGAACTGTGTTTTGTCCCTTTACCTAATTCAATTCTTGACACAACTGTATTTTATTCACCAGAAGGTAAGTTCCAGTAAACAGATGGGTTGATAATGATAGCTCTGTCAAGATTATCAGGAGTAAGCTTTACATTTTTAAATTACTTAATTTTCTATCCATATTTTAAATGTGTAATTGCTAACAGTACCATGGATGTTTGAACCGTTGACTTTTCATACATAAACAGAAGTCCCTGGAAGATTTGGTGATATACAGTTGCAGTTAACCAATCAATCAATCCAGTCAATCAATCTCATCTAATTCTTTTATGTCAACATGTAGTGTCAGCCCCATAACTTACTCATGAGGAACCTCTAGCAGGCCAAGGAGACCCACCAGACCAAATCCCTGGAAGATTTGGTAGTATATAGATGTAATCAATCAATCAATCAGTCAGTCAGTCAGTCAGTCAGTCAGTCAGTCAGTCAGTCAATTAGTCTCCTCCAGCTCCTATATGTCCACTTGTAGTATCAGCAGTGAGGCAATGGCAGGAGAAGAAAGTGCAGAAAAAGATGTGCAGGTCATGCTAACAGATGTTGTCATTTATGCTCTTCTCTAGACAGCAACTAGACATCCATGTTAAAGTGCCAATCCTTGAGCCAGCAGAAAAACGTATGGGCGTAAATTGCCAGTCACAACACTGGCATAGTTGTGAGGCCTGCCTATGGTGCTGTCATTTTTGTTAAATGTAAGACAAATTAAGGAAAGTGATTGATGGATTCCCCGGCTTCATTTCACCTCCCATTAAGTTTTATCTCCTGACAGGAAAATAACCTTCAGTCATTCTTCCTAAAGAGGGGTATGTCTGGGGCAGGGAGAATGTAGGCAGGTGCGTGGAGGTGGAGGCTAACCATTTATGGAATTGTCCTACTAACAGATCACAGGCATGCAAGCACTTTGTGCCCGTAGCCTGTCAACCATGCTATTTCTGAACATGCATTTAGTGCTCTTCTGAAAGAGCACTAAGCCTGTGTTCCAAATAATCTGGCTAATAGGCCTCAGGTCTGTAGTAGAGGCATGAGGTGCAGCTTTCCCATGTGTCTTCTTGTTCTAGTCCCTCTTCCACCAAAATAATAAAAACAGTAAAAAGGGTGCCTACGTGAATCCCTTTGTTGTCAAAAGCTGCACAAAATCTCTAATGCACCCAAGGGTGACAAAAGCAGCAGCAACACAAATTGGGCAGGATTTGGCTTTCTCTTCCACTTTAAATTGACTTTCTATGCAGCAGAAAACTTGCAGTCTCTCAAGAGAGCAGCAGATATGCTTGGAAACATCAGTTCAGCATTCTATTCAGGGATGCAACACCCACCTTTCTAAGAAGCCCCTTATCAGCTCTGGAAAGTGCCAGTGAGGCATCCTGCAGGCAGATTCCTCTGAGGGTTCATCTCTCTCGCAGCCCAAGCTGAAATAACACGGAGGTGGTTCTCAGCCCCAGAGGGGAGGGGTCATGTGGGCAGACACCTTGTTGGTAGAGTGTGTCAGACACTACCCATGGCAAAACTGTGCCAGGAGAAGAGGGAAAACATGATTTTAAAACTGGAACAGCTAAAGACAAGTTTAATCTGCCTCGGCAGTGGGCTGGGGATGAAAAAAAGGCAATATCACAAAGATACTGTTAAGAACATTTGCAGCACATACATCCAGGGCAAAGGCAATGGGGCTTTTATTTTAAAATTCCAGAATTGAGAGAATTCTCTTGCCTTTTACCCTTCTTTCTTTTTATAGCATTTTGATTCAAGTTTTAAATCCATCTCTTGTAAGCCTTAAATTCACCAAGAGAATGCAAACAAAGGAGAGGAAATTATACAAGCAATGGCAGAGGGGAGATCTTGATGGACTTTAATGATCAGGAGATTGAGCAATGCACAATGATTCACAGTCCTTATTGAGTTATAGCCAGTTATAGTAAATTTATAATATATTTATATTGAATAAATTAAATTAATTAAATTAATATATTATATTAAATATATATAAAGTTATAGTAAAGATCAGTCTTAGCTGTGCTCCATCTGAGAGACTTAATCTGTTAAGTATTTCTTAAGAATTGGGGGAAGAATTCAGTAATGTTGAGGATGTATTTGAATAACAATGGAAAAGCAGGGTGGGAAATTCAAGGTAGAGGAACCATAAAGGAGAAAATATTGAGTTAGTAAGCTTGTCTTTTTCTAAAACCCAAAATGGCTGTGAATAAATATTGCAATATAAATAGAATAACAACAAAAAGTTAAAAAGCAATTATTAGGGCATATTTATACTATAGTTGGGGTTCTATGAGGAAGAAACCAAAGAAAGATAGAAAAAATAATAAATCTCCAGTTCCTATATTTCTATTTGCATTTTAATACTTGTTTGCTGAGCTCTACTTGTACATTCTTCCAGCTTCTGCATTTGCTTGTTTCAGCTCTTAACCATCTTCTTGATTCTCTCTCTACTTCTGAAGTTGCAGTTCCATCCTAGTGACAACTCACTCCTGCTCAGATATCTTTTCTTTCCTACCATAGGAGGATATTTCTCAAAACTGGTGTTGCACTTTGCATGGGGCAGATTAGTGGGGGAGAAGGATTATCTTGCAAAGTTTCGGCAAGCTTGCTGCATATCTGTCATCAGATCATAATTTGGTACAATTCTTTCATTGGTCCTGTATGAAATGTCCACATTTCATTAGATGATGAGTACCTCTTTTTCTTTTTCCAGAAAATTGCAAAAGGCATGCAGGTAATTCAAGTTATGCAGACTACTATTATCCCCAGATAATAGCGGGCACTCTGCGCTGTGTTTCAAGATGTGTCAAGGGCACTCAATTCTCCATGAACTGCTTCAGTGGTGTTTGTCGTCTCTCTGAAATTGGCCCTCAGTGCATGTAAGTAGGCAAAGGGAGTAGGAGTACCAAAGGAGTCCTTAGATCCCGGTTCACCAGTCCACCAACTACTTAAATCTTGAAATAGTTACTAGTTCTAACAGGGATGTTCTCCCGCCTTCCTAAACTTTTCTGCCTGCACAATCTCACATTTTCCTTAAATTTCATACAAAAGCTGTTATTAACATAGTTGTTATCAAAAATTATATTAAACCTGTAAAATTCTATTAAAAGTGAAGAAAATAAGAAAAGCAGGTAAAATGACTTATTTGGAATGCCAGGTTATGTACAATGAAAGGAGGAGTTAGTATCATGGCATACTTTGGCTGATGTCCCGAAGGAGCTCTCTTGGAGTACTGAATCCACCATAAACTCTTATAAGGCTAGAGTGATTTGGGGGACTGCAGTACTTTAGGAATGAGTGAATCATGTAATAATCATGAAATTCTCTGCATTTTAAAATGAGACAGCCTCAAGAAAATTTTGAAATGTCTTCCTCTGATCTATGCAAGGATTTGGGGCTTTATAATCCTGGGGGATTTCAGTCTCCATGCATTGGGGGCTAAGTTAGGAGTTGCTCAGAATTTTATGGCTGTCATGACAATCATGGGACTCATACAGGTAGCCACAAGCTTGTTCTGGTTTTTACCTTGGAGCAGTTGTTTTATGATCCACATATGGAGAAAATTTCTGTCAGTCTTCGTTGTGCACAAATTACTTTCTCATTACATGGAAGCTCACCACCACAACCAACTGCTGCAGCAAGGGAGGATCTATTAGAATGGTCTCTCCAGGGATCTATGGGTTTCCAATAGAAACTTGGGAAATTTCCCAATAACCATGCAGTTAGTTCCACAATGACTCTCTGAGCTCTCTAAGAAGGATTTGGTGAGAGTGCTGGAAGAAATTGCTCCCAAATGGCTTCTTCCTATATGCAAACTTAAGAGCATTTCATGGTTCAACACAAGAGATTCCCAGAGCACTGAAGACATAACATTAACAACCAACATGGCCAAAGATGGGTATGAACCCAAAGTTCTGCTTCCACTGTGCAATAAGGATGATGTCACCACTTCTCTGATCTTAGTGTAGCGGCAGAGTGTCATTCAATGACATTGTTTAGGGCAACTCAGATTCTCTTGGGGGATGACAGATCAAAAGATCTGCCTCACAGCTACTACAAAAACAATATGTGAAGTTTGTGTACCAAATGTTGTTTCTCGAACACTCATACCTGGATTACAGTAATGCCCTTTACTTGGGGATGCCTTTGGAGACTATTTGGTAACTAGAACTGGTCCAAAATGCAGTGGAATGCTTTCCAATATATCCAAGTTATTTCAGCAGATCTTTGCACATCTTCCAAATGTTGCTTTGATTCCCAGTACATTTCTGGGTATAATTCAAAATGCTAGTTGTTGCCTATAAAGCTCTTTATGGTTTTGTTCCTCAATTTCTACAAGATTGCTTCCTCCAAGCAGAATCTACCCAACCTATGCACTCCATCTGGGAAAGTATGCCTGTGACTTGCTCTCCCCAGATGGCTTGGGTGCTGACAGCACAGCAGGAAGCTTTTTCCATAGCTACCCCAAATCTGGAAATCTCTTTTTCTGTCCTAAGAAGTTAGGATGGCTCCCTCCTTACCAATGTTCCAAAACCAGGTGAAGACCATCCTCTTTCATCAGACACCAGAAGATAGGTTGCAGGAATGGGACATCTATTCACTTCCCGATAGTTTTGGTTTGATGACTATTGGTATTAATGTATTGTGTTTTCATGTGTTCATGTTTAATATGTTTAATTATGTTTAATTATTTTAATTTTATGATTTTTCAATGAAGTTGTTCTATTAGGAGCTACCCAGAATCTTCTGGTGGGCCACATACAAATATTGTAAAATAAAAAAATAGGGAGAGCTTTCTTTATCAATTCCTCTCTCTTTCCCATAGTTGCAATAATTTGGACCTGTTCTGGTACCTGGACAGTTACTGCCAATTACGCGTCCAAAAGAGTGCTGTGGGCCTTGGTCTTGCCCTGGCTGTGCTCTTCGTGGTCAGCATCATCCTTATTATCATCCTCATCAGAGCCAAGCAAAAGAAGTATGGGACCAGGTAAGAGGCCTAGGAAGTCTACTGGTACAAAATAACAGAGGAGAACATGGATCCTTGTACCATCTGATTGAGAAGGATGCATACATGTGAGAAGACCCAGAAACCCAGAAACCTTTAATATATAGAAGAAATAGCTATTCCTGGTTATTTAAGGGCAGATCCATACATTCTGTTTGGCTCATCACCAGTATGCCCCATCTGGTGCTTCCTGAGTGCAGGAACAGATGATGGCATCTTCCTCCAACTCCAGCCCATTGTAAATGTAACCCTTGCCCATGTCTTCCAGCTTTCTGACCTGAGCCATATTATGCCTTTCAGAGAGGTCTCCAGCACTTTGTTCCATCCTAGTAGCAGCCCCAGCTCTGACTGGCTGCAGTACCTGGCATGTTCCCTCCCTTCCAACATCTGGTTGTTACCCTGTGCAACCATTTAGCCCTGGATTGCCAGGCTGCAATGTTCTCCACATTTTTAAATAATCATTCAGTTAATAAAACAATGGCCTATTGAATCAATGAACTAGCATCAACCCTAGAAGTTCAGGATCCTTGAAACCCTTGTCTCTCCCAGTAGCTGCCCTTTCCATTTTTGCCCAGGCTGGGTATAACATGCTTCCTTTGCATTCCAGTACCTGTCCAGGGTACTCCAAAGTTTCCTTTCCTTCCCCCCCCCCCTTTTTTTAATCTTTAAGTTGCAATGTAGGAATGTTATTATTTTATTTTTATGAAACTGACCTTTGTTTCTATGAAGCAGAGCAACGGTGCTACAGTAAGGGGAGAAAAGAAAACAAAATGGTCTACTTTAGCGTCCAATATGGGAAGGGTGTGTGTGTGAAGGCATCCACGTGTGCAAGTATCTGGGAAAGCAAAGTAAAAGTGCAGGGACTAGTAAGGAGGGAACAATCCCTAAAAGGAAAATGCAGGCACTGATAGACCGATCCATATAGGAACCAACGCAGTGAGGTTTGCCTTCTCTGCAAGGATGAGAAGGGCAAGCAGTAGGAAAATGACCACTCAGATCTTGCAGTGGTCATTTTCTGGACTGAGCCCCAGCCCAACCCTGTTACCAACACATTATAGTCCAGAATTTCTGAAGCTGGCTTAAGAAGCAGCTGGGAGCAGCATGGGAGAGAATCGGTTTTGGGCTGCAATGCCAAATTGCCCTAACAGGTGAAAGGCTACCATTATTAGAAAACAAAATATTTGGTCACCCATGGTGCAAGTGAGTAGTGAAGAGAACCATCTGTACAGTGAGAATAAGTTCTACCTTGTGTTTTTTACATTGATCTGTGTTTGTTCTTGCAGCAGTTCTGCTGATGCTGACATCTGGTATGGACAGGATGCAGATGAAGAGTGGATACCTTCAGGGGATCTGAACATTATGAATAAAGCAGCAGTCTCCTCCTGGGATAGTAAGTATTTGTTCTGCCATGAGTGAGATGACATCTATGGCAAGCACAGGCAGGGTAGAAGTTCACTGTCTGAGGGTTTTTTTCTCCAAAGCAGAGACCCAAAAGTCTGATGAAGTGTAAGGAGCTGCTGTTTTGTCCCTAGAAAGACTGTAGATGGGATGTTGGGTGGGGGGATGGCATGGTCATCCTAATGCTATGGATTGTTTTTCTTTAGAGCATCAAGACAGAGATAAAATGTTCAACCTATCACTTGACTCAGTAGATACTTCAGTGCAGGTATGTACAGCTGGATTTCACTTCACCTCAAAGAGAAAATACATACTGTCTAAGTTGGAGAAGGGCATCACAGTCTGTATGATTATAAAACATGCTGGCTGGTAGGAATAGAATTTAGTTTCTCAGAGATGAATTAGTTAAGGTTGAAATTTGTGGATGAGCATCTAAATGAAGTCCTCTGGTATACTGGAACTGTAAAAAGATTTTGATTAGAAGTGGGGGTCATTCAAGGATCTCTACTCAGATGTGCTCTTTTAAAATTGTTCATAAATTATCTGTCTTCAGGGATGACTAGTGGCCAACTTGCAGTTGATACCAAATTATTCAAGGTGGCAAAACATAAAATGGAGATTTATTTATTTATTACAATTGCTTTTATGCCACTTCTATCATGTGACTCTAAGTGGCTTAAAGCATAATGTAGAGTACATAGGATACAGTAAAATGTGTCAAAGTTATATAGCAACAATAGTAATAATATACACTATCAGTGTAAATTCCATATAATAAAAACATACTACTGTCGTATACAGTAACATCAAACAACCAGATTCATCTCAGTTCAGGTACATTTCTCATACTTGCCCCAGTCCCCAAATGTAGATCTAAAAAGCCACATTTAAAAAATATTTTTCTGAATAGTAAGAGCAAGGATGCAGTTCTTATATTTGGTGGAAAGGCATTCCACACCTGGGAACTCACTTCCAAGACTCCTCTCGTTGCACCTCACATGGGGTGGGGACTCTCCATAGGCCTGGCTTGGGTGGGCACATTCTGGTTGGAGCAGGTGGTTTTGAAGGTAGCCAGGTCCCAAGCAGGGTAGGACTTTAAAGGTGATCACTAGCCCTTGAATTGCATCTGGAAACAAAGCATCAACCAGTGCAGCTTCTGCAATATTGCTATTATATGACAATATAGGGTAGTTTTGGTTAATGTGCAGGCCACTGGACTTTGTACTATTTGCAGTTTCTGAGTGATCTTCAAGGGCAGTCTCATGTTCATCAGATTACAGTAGGCCACTTGGGAGGGTAACAAGAGCAGGAGTGACTGTTACCAACACATTTTGGGCAGGCTCATCTTTGGAAGCTCTTTATATTCATTTAAATTTTTGTCACTTAGAGTGGTATAAAAAATCCTTCCTTTGTGTGTATGCTGGGAGGTCTGAATTGTGCTGCTGATCAGGAAAGAGATCCTGGGGTTGTAGTGGATGGCACAATGAAAGCCACAATCTAGTGTACGGCATTTTTCTGATTCACCTGATAGAACTCCACCTTCTAAGCAGTCCTCCTGAGCAGCACAGAACTACAGGATCCTCTCGTTTACTGCAGCCTGAGAAGAGAACATCTCAGAACCTCTGACCAGACTACTGGTCACATTTTAATTAATTTAAGTTGTACGTTATTTTAAGAGTTAATATCCTAATGTCATACCTTGTCTTGAAGGAACATTAGATTGTCAATTTATACTTCTTTTTTGCAGTTGCATTTCCAGAAGCCAGTAATAACGACTGACTGTTGATCTCACCCTGGGATACATCCTGGATCTTCCTCTTGAGTAGCTGAGATGAACAGCTAAATTAACATCCTAACAGTTGCACCAAATAGCCACCAGTGGGCTGGTGGGTCTGATGTGCGGCATTGATAACGTTTACCTTCCCAATTGTCTTATTCTTAAATCGTCAGTTGGTTAATAAACCAAAGAAAGAATTAAAAAAGTTATTGAGTACAGCAATCAATTAAGAACATTAAATTGTGGGGTCCTCTCTTCTATTGGTAACATTAAAATTGCTCGTAGAAACAATTTTATATGACATTTCATTGTAGAGAGAAGGAGTTTATAGTTGCTTCTTCAACATGATTTAGAGCCCTCTGATCTGGATATGTATGGTTTTCAAACTTGATGCTGCATGATAAAGTTCACTGATTTGCTTTTGCTGAAACACTGTACGGACCTTAATATAATTGGGGGAATTAGAATAATCCTTCTGAAAATGTTTTCTTCTATAGTTTGATAAAAAAAAAAAAATTGAACCCACTTTTTCATACATCTTCTGTTGTTTTAATTAAATTAAAATTAAATTAATTTTATGTTATTTTGTTTATTATATGTTTATTATATGTTTTGTTTATTATATGTTTATTATATGTTATTTTATTTATTAATTTAAAATTAATTAATTAATTTAATTCATTAAAGATCCAGTTTGATGTAATGGTCAAGGTGCTGGCCCAGAAATCAGGAGATTGGGAGTACTAGGCCTCCCTTAGACATGAAAGCCGGCTGGGTGATTTTAGGCCAGTCACTCTCTCTTAGCCCCACCCATTTCACAGGGTTGTTGTTGTGGGGAAAATAGGATGCTGGAGTATTAGGTATATATCTGAGGGACTGCCTTTCCCTGCATTCATCTGCCTGTCCTACCAGATCCAGCAGAGGGCATGTTGCGGGTTCCCTTGCCTAGGGAGCTACATTTGGCAGGCCCCAGGCTATGGGCCTTTTCTGCTGTGGCGCCTGCACTATGGAATCTTCTCCCCCCTGAAGTGAGGCAGGCCTCCTCATTGTTGAGCTTCCGAAGGTCCCTTAAGACTTGGTTATGCCAGCAGGCCTGGGGACCCCAGGGGATGGGGGAATTAGTGAGGTGGCTCCCTTATTTTAAACATCCTTTTATTCTCTGTTTTATTTTGCTTTTTATATTTTTAATGTATTGATTGATTTTTTTTTTAAGCTTTGTTGTATGCCACCCAGAGTCACCTGTGGTGAGATGGGTGGCTATATAAATGGGTTTAATAAATAAATAAATATGTATAATAACCAGGCTGGGAAAGCTGAGCTAGAATCAAGACAATTTCACTCATCTCTTTAAAGGTATCAGTTCTTCTCCCAACCATCCCCCTGAATTATTTATTTATTGCCTTGATTCTAGCTCAGCTTTCCCAGCCTGGTGATTTCCAGTTGGATTGGACCATAACTTTAATCTTAGCCAGCCAGCATGGCTGTATCTGAATTTCAGAGCTAATAAAGCATTGTCTTGGCAAATCAACTGCAGCACTATCAGAAATCTGCTTGTTCAGAGTCCGGCTCTTAGCTACGTATTTGGTAACTGAAGAATATGTAATATATAAATATAACACAGACAAAAACAACACATTAATTGTATATAACTAAGGCTTCATATTCCATAACGGTTGGTTATATTAACTGGATATTGTTACTGTTAATAATATATGTTGTATGTACTATATTTGTTATTTGTGTCAATATATATACAAGAATAAGTATATATTTATACAAGAATAAAACTTTAAAAATGAAGTGTAGCAATGTTTGTGAAATAATACACATAAAAGAAAAGTGACACTGAACATGAGAGAAACCCAATTTTAAAAATAAATCATTTGGAGAGAAATTAATATATTGTATGACAGTTGTTGGTTCTATGGAAACTACAGCTTTTCTCCTTCTCTTCCTTCCAGCGGGAATTCAATAGATGATTTTGAGGAATTCAGTTTATTGTATATCAGTAAAACACGTCCTGGATAAGCACAGTTGACTGTATTAACAATAACATTTAAACATTTTTTCCTTTTACTGTAATGTTATACATCTTGATACATTGTATTATTTCAATGCAGATTTCAAAGCAGTAGTATTTATGTAATATGATTAAAAATTATGAACATTCTACTATTTAGAAAGCTTAATGTATTGAAGATAAAAAGAGAAAAGTAAAATTCTATCAGTATTAATTACAGTTTAGGATATCAATACTACAATATTATTTGACTTTTCATCCAAAGTATAACATAAAAAAGAACTGCTGCAATTCACATCAAAGTATTAATTATATAATAATAGTTTCAGTCTTGAACTAATTGCCTAATATTAAGATCTCCTTTGTATTGTTACTTAGTGTGTTTGTGTGGGATGCGTGTGTGTTTATACATATTGATAAAAAGAAATAAGAGATAGATGAAGGAAATTTAACAAAAATTAAAATACCTAAAAGTGGGGGGGGGGGGGGGAGTAAGTAATAATAATAGAAAAACTATTGATTTCTGACTCTCCCATTTTTGTGCATTTGCTGATTTGCAATATTTGTAAGCATTCAGACCCCCTTAAAAGCCATACTTTAAGTGGTTATATTTACCATGCTGCATGATGTATTGTAGTTTCTCCCTCAAATGCTTTTTATGTTGGAAATAATTACAGCAAGAAAAATGTAATTACATATGCAGATATGGTTCACTCAGACTCTATGAGCAAATTAAAAACACAGCAAAACTATTTAGTGACGGCTGGGATATACCATGGTTGATGTATTTACAAATAGCTGGGAGGATAAAATCAAAAAAGGAAGGAGGGATATTAAGGGGAAAAAAAAACAGGATTTGAAACTGCCATACAAAATCAGTAACACCTTTTAGGGTCCATATATAAACTCTTACTTAGATATTATACAGAGACAGAACAAACAAAAAACTATGATGGATGCAAAATTTCAAAGAAAGAGTTACAATACACTAATGGGAAGAATTATGGACTAAATCTATAAAATTCACACCAAGTTATAACTTAAAGGAAAATTGGCACAAAATGTTTTATAGCTGGTATACAAATCCATCAATAATATCTAAGATGGGCAAATCATACAGTAATAAATGTTGGAAATGCCATGAAACAGAAGCAATGTTTTATCACATGTGATGGACATGTAAAAGAACTCAAAAGTACTGGAATGACATACATAGTATAATGCAGAATATCTTGGAATTTAAATTTGAAATGAAATCACAACTGTTCTTATTAGGTATAATCTCAGAAAAAATTAACAAGAAATATAATAATGAAATATATGCTTAGAGCAGCAAGAATAAACTTTGCTCAACATTGGAATTCCCAATCAGTCATTGCCAGGACAATCCTGGCAATGACTGATTGGGAACTTAAACTTGGAGAATACTCAGTGATGGCAAAACTAACAGTTTACTTACACAATAGAAGTTTAACTAAATTTAAGCAAGAACAGTAACATTAAACAATGTTATACAAATGAATATGATTGATAGAACATGGCATTTTTAAAATTGCACAACCTTTCTAGACAATATGCTAAACACTAGGAGTTGCTGGTGATGGTTTGTAGAGACCAGCAAAATAAAGGTTGCAGAGCTTCCCCTAGACTTGGGTGTGAAATATAAGGTCTAGTATATTTAAGGCTAATCCTTAACCCACTTGCCCTGTGGATGGCGATATACAGTTGTCAGAGCACTCTGGATCTTTCCATCTTGATGTATCCTATTTGCTGTATCCACTAGGGAAAGCAAAGTGTCTTAGGATACTCATGATTCTGGTGGGTAAAGATTGGACATGGCAATGCAGGCTGATGCTGTGGTTCCAGACATTTACCAGTAAAAGCCATACTCTGCCTTACCTTTATGGCCACAGCAGGGCTTCTTTCTTCATAGCATACACTTACTATTGTGTGTCTGTAAACTAGCCCCCATTAGTAGCTATTAGTGAAGAGAAATTATTTAATTAATCTATTGTTTCAAAATACAGTTTTCACATAGAGAAATGAGATGGCTAGAGAGAGATATAACAGCAGGACAGCAGCAATACTTTGCAGCCTAGAGTCTCCATTCACTTGCTTACCTATTTATTTATTTATCTATCTATCTATCTATCTATCTATCTATCTATCTATCTATCTAAGCCCGAAATCCCAAAATCCCAAAGAGCAAATTACAAATATAATCTAAAATTTGGCATTAGATAAAACAGTTTGACAAATAAAATAATTGATATATATTATACAAAACATTCAAAACTCTAGCTTACTGACATGTTACTAAAGACCATGTTTTTATAGCTATAGTTAAAAATCTCTCTGTTGCCTCTGTAATTTTAAGACATTTAGGAAATTTCATCTGTGAGTAAAATTTTAACATACTCAGAAATATCTCTTCCTGATCTTGATTTTAAAATAGACCAGATAATATCCTGCCAAAAACTATTTTTTAAATACTAATGTTATTAAAGATTATTACAACAGTAAAAATTAATACAAACTAAAAAAAAGATAGAACACTAAAAAGAAAGAGTAGAAGGTGCAGAAATGAAAGAAAGAAAAAAAGGAAAAAATAGAAAGAGAAATAGAAAAGAAAGAAAAGTAAGAATATGGTAAAGAAAAAGAAAAGAAATATATAAAGAAATGAATTCCTACCTTTATCACAACAAGTACAAACAATTTAGTGACTTATCACGTTCTCTTAAAATACAACAAATAATCTATTTTTCCCATATCCCATCTCTTATCTATAAACAAATCTATAAAGCATAATCATTTCAGTCCCGGTGTCAGCAAAAGTCCATTAAGGGTTACCAGAAATAACAACATATCTATTTTAACCTTGATCAAATAAACCAACTTTATATTCCTTTCTTTTACTTCTAACAATCTTAATCTTTACTCCATACAAATAATGTCTTAGAACTCGATTTCTTTTCATTTTTTCTTTGTTGCTTCTCACAAGATTCTTCAAAATTTTAACAAGCCTCTTGTAAATCCAATATAGGAAAATTATCCAGGTCACTCTCTTGGTTTATTGTTTGTATATTACTTTTAATTATTAAAACATCAGCTGTTTTCTTTTGTATGTCCCATGCAACATCTTTTTCCATGCCATTCTTATAGCCTGCCATTTGTAAATCCACTTTCAACTCTGCCTTGATCTTGTCAGGTAAAATTTGTTCCTCTTCCATAACATCTTTTAGACACAGTCTCTCCATGGAGGAAGATGTCTCTGTTGACACTGTTAAAATTAATTTCTGCATCAATTTTTCAAAAATATCCTTCAATATGTCCAATGTTAGAATATTTTGCTTCATTCTGTAATTGAAAGTCGAGTTTATGTGGTCTTCTCCTTTAACTGTAGTCTTTAGTTCCCTCTAGTGTCCAATTTTTAAAATTTTATTATTTTTTTAAAAACATTAAAAACAAAAGCATTTTCCCATGGGAAAGATTCTTTATAATTAATTCCAGAATTTTATTTCAAATTTATCTGGACCTTAGTCCATTTGTAACTTTCTAAAATCAAAGTTTTAATCACCCTTTTGCTGTTTATTCCCCCCCAATTTTTAAAAAATTTCTTAAACTTGTAGTTAAAACCGTCTTTCACTAAGGATTGAAAGAAATTCACCTAGTGCTGTCGAACCTGTCAATCCAAAGATTTCTAATAGCTGAAAAGCATTTAACAAGCAATTTCTAAAAAGGAAGTATGCAGACTTAGTGTCTTTTCAAAGGCACTGACCATGGTTTGAGCAAGATGACTATTCCCTTGTCTTCCAGAGCTCTAAACCTGCCAGAAACCACTATCTTGCAGTCTCCTTGTGAGGAACAGCTGTCTGGAGCACTTGTGGGTGATTTCAAGTCCCCTCTTTGTCCAGAGAAGTTTTGAAGACCCAGTCTACTCATTGGCTCTTCATACTGCTGCAGTTGTCAGCTCCACTTTTCGTGGAGCCATCTTCAGTCTACCATTTCTTTCTCTGGAAGTCCTCCTGCTAAAAACTCTTGTAAAATTCACACTGTGATAAAATATAGTCCACCATTTTGAAAGGTTACTGTGAAACTAGGCTGAAGCTGCCATAACTAAGAGATGAAGCAGGCACGTAAGCAGAGAGGACAAAAAGCCAGGAATCTTATCTAAAGATCTTTTTGAGGAGGTAGATAAGAAGGAAACAAGTCATTAAGGAAACAAAGGAAAAAATGTCACCTGAACTAGACAAAGGAAATTGAGCCTGAGCACATGGAACCCTGCCCATTCCATCAATAACTACCAGATTTGTAATTTAATAAGGCAAGAGTAGTTGCCAGTCTTGTAAATCAACAATGCAAGAACTTTGGGGGACAAAAGGGGTCCTTGAGTTGTCTTTAAGTCGTCTTTAATTCAGACTTGGTGGCTTCCATCCCTCTAGCTAATATCTGGCAGCCTAGTTGAGAAGGATGTGGGTAAGTGTGGATGAGTGTGTGCGCGCATGTGTGAAAGAGCAAATGTACATTGTAGCCAGTAAAGTTTTGTTGTTACTTTAAATTCACTGGGTCTCCGTGTATTTCAAAAAACCTGTTGTGGCTCAGTGTCGGATTGAAAGTGATGTGTGCCTGTCCCTAATAACTTCCCTCCTGTTGCCCGGGGCTGTGTGTCTTGTCTGCTCTCTGGAAACCCAGGTAGAAAGCAAGGGGGGGCTTACAAGATCTACAGGCTGTGACTGTGTGAGTGAGTGACCATAAGCCGAACCTAGGAGCCCCTGTAACACTATTCTGTATTTACTTAAATGTAAACTATTAAGATATATAGGGAGTTGAAAAGTATATTTGTAATTAATTCCAAAAGTTACAGGTGACCATGAAACTTTGGCTTTTGCCATTAATTCCTGTACTGAATTATCCCATAAGCTTTGTTTAATACCATAATAATAATAATAATAATAATAATAATAATAATAATAATAAGAAGAAGAAGAAGAAGAAGAAGAAGAAGTAGTAGTAGTAGTAGTAGTAGTAGTAGTAGAGAAAATCACAACATTCAAAGACTATGGCAAAAGAAAACAAAGATAGTACCAATAGTTATAGGCACCTTGGTGCAATCCCAAAACATCTGGAGCACCACTTGAAGACCATCAGCACTGACAAAAATCACCATCAGTCAATTGCAAAAGGCAGCTTTACTTGGAACAGCTTATATCCAGCACAATACCTTTAACACCATCAAACAACCTCTGCCTATCCCAGGTCCTTTGGAAGGACTCGATAAGTGGATAAAAATGCCAGATCCAGTCTAAACATCCGGCTGACTGTGCAACCAACTGTAATAATAATAATTGCAAAAGGCAGCTTTACTTGGAACAGCTTATATCCTGCACAATACCTTTAACACCATCAAACAACATCTGCCTATCCCAGGTCCTTTGGAAGGACTCGATAAGTGGATAAAAATGCCAGATCCAGTCTAAACAACTGGCTGACTATGTGACCAACAATAATAATAAAATATCTGATATCATACCCGTGGAAAACAAATAATCAGAATCAATGCCAATCTGGCTAGTCTTTTGGGTCATCTATTTACACCACTTATCTACAAAAGAATCATTTGGGATTTCACAAAGCAATCCTTCCTTGTTTTTAAAAATATATATTTGTAACCAAAACTTAATACTACTTAACCAAGCCTTTGTTTTTCAGGAGAACAACAGAGTTTGGGACACAATTCAGAACATTTAAAAGAGATCTTAAAAATTTCACCTGCAGTTGCACTATGTTCTTATTGGCAAATGCAGTCCAAACTGGAGACCCATATAAACTTTGAGATGTAATTTTTGCATTAAAAACCTGTATTGCTGCAGGAACAAATTCCCCCCTTTTTGAATAAAAACATTGAAGCAAGGCCATTAGAGTAGATTTGGCTTTCAGAAGTATTGCTTTGCAATGATGTTGCCAGGATAGAGCATGGTTAAATAAAATGGCCAGATAACTAAAAAGTTCTCCACTTGTATTATTATATGATCTTGAATTTTCCAGCTGTACTTTTTGTTTTGTTTTTTTCAAAAGCCAAAATTTTATTTTTATGACAGTTGATTTGTAATTGATTTTCTTGGCAATACTTAAATTGTGCCTCAAGTAACAAACCCAATCTAGTACGTGAAAGAACAGTATCATCTGCACAGAACAAAGCACAAATTTTCCTTTGGGCTAATAATGGGCAGTGGCCATCAACCTGAAGTAATGTAGTCTCCAGATCATTGACAGAGATATTATTTATTTATTTATTTATTAAATTTTTCAATGGCCCATCTCCCCGCAATGGGGGAGCTCTGGGTGATTCACAAGAAACATTAAAAACATAAAATATATAAATACATAAAACCTTAATTAAAAACATTAGTAAAAAGAAGAAGGAGAGACCAAGAGGATGAAAAATCTGAGGCTGGAGGCAGAAGGCCTCTATGGGGCTAGCCATCCCCATGCTTGAGGTATTCCCACCCCACCCCAGGCCAGGTGGCAGAACCAGGTCTTCAAAGCCTTACGGAAGGCCAGGAGTGTGGGGGCGAATCACACCTCCGGGGGCAGAACGTTCCAAAGAGCGGGGGCTACCGCAGAGAATTATGTCCATTGGAGTTGGGCGGCTAATAAATTTAAATAATAATAATAATTATTATAGTTATAATTATTATGATAGTCTCCAGATCATTGACACAGATAGTGTGGAGGCCAGAACACAACCTTGTCACATACCTTCGTTCATTATTATGTCACCTGTAAGTAATTTTTTTCTGTTACATCTAACCTGTATTATACTATCTTGATATAATGCCTGTATTAAATATGTGAGATGCCTGTTTGGAAACAAATTCTCTAATTTAGCCCAGAGTTTGGTTCTATTAACAGAATCAAAAGCGGCCTTAAAATCTATAAAGGCAGAAAATAATTTGCCTTTCAGGGAAAACAGAATATTTTCCTGCCAGGTAAGCTAATATAAAACCCTGATCAGTTATTGATCTGCCTTGTCTAAAAGCATCTTGAGCATTTATTAAAACAAAGTGTTTCTCAAGGTAAGAGGTTAATTTTTCATTTAAATGTGTAGCATAGAGTTTCCCCAGGACTGATAACAAACTAAGTGGTCTATAATTGACAAGGTTTTCCATTTTTCCCTTCTTATACAGAGGAACTATTATAGCCCTGTTCTAGCCAAAGGGGATTAGACCAGAATTATCTATTACAGTAAATAGGGCCACTAATAAAGGGCCCCACTAATCTAGGTTTTGTTTAAGGAGTTCAATGGGTATATTATCCTGGCCAGGAGCCTTACCAGATTTTACATTTGAAATAAGGTCAACAACCTCTTTCTCTGACAGTGGTTGCCACTGTGAAAGGGTAACTAGCTTTGGACTGATGTTTGTTATACTCATAGTAGACTGCCCCTACTTCCATAAAAATTGATTTGAAATATCTTTCCCAGGTCTTAGATGGTATACACTACAGCAATCTGGGACTAAGGGAGCAGTGAAAATCCTGGAAATTAAATTCCAAAAGGTTTTAGAATCTTTGTACAGAGAAGCATTTATTAATAATGACCAGGACTCTGCTTTCTGATCTTTCTGGCATTGTGTCTTATAGTTTTTCTTCAGTTCACAATAACTTAAAAGGGGCTATTATAAATTAGATTTTCTGTATGCTAGGTATAAAGCTCTTAATTTCTTCTTAGTAGTGGCACAATCCACATCAAACCAGCTGGAAGTAGTACTCAGATGAGTATTTCTTTGATATGATGCAGTAGATGCTCCAGATTCTAAAGTTTTATTGATTAAATTTGTTAGAATGTTAAAAGAATTTCTTTTTTCTGTAAAACTCCCATCTTTTATTATACATGATCTAAAATTTGAAGCTTGAGTGCAGTTTAAAACTATAGCTAAATAATTATATAAGTGTTCTGCCCCCAAAATCCTGCATGTGTGATTGCCTTAATGAAGAACATTGGGAGAATAACGTTGGGTAGGGCAAACATCTTTACCATTGGTTAGCAAACTTAAAATTATACGTTGGGGGTTACTATCTGATCTCAGGCTGATATTAAATGATCTGACCAAGGGAAATAATTTAGAAAATATTAAACAATAATCTATCACACTTTTTCCCCATCCTCAAGTAAACATGGATTCACCAGGATGACCATGGGCCATTGTACCATTTAAGATGATTAAGTTTAACTTATTACAAAGACTAGCTAAGCAAGAGCCTGCATGGTTGACGTTCTGATCTTTAGACTGTCTGTCGTACAATCTATTTGTCCAAGTTATGGCAGATAAGTAAAGGAACTTGGTTACCAGTGCTTTATTATTAAGGTCAATTCTGACATTTAAATCACTCAGAATCATAAAATGAATATGGGGGGATTTTAAAAGCAGATTGTATATATTGTTCCAATTCTATCCAAATATGTTTGATTTGGGATCTTGTTTTAACTGGTGGAAGTTAAATATTTATGATTATTAAAATGCTTTTGTTTTAATTGGTCTATAATAGTATGTTGTTCATAGTGTCCTACTAAGGATGTCTCTGCCTTTAAAGCACTTGAGACAAGTATTGCTAAGCCTGCATTGCTGTGCCCTTTCTTGGAAGTTCTAATAGCCTTTACAATGAATGGGGTAAAACATGATTGTGTACCCAGATTTCCTGTAATAGAATAATATAAAATTTCCTTAAATATTGAATAAAAGAAATACCATTACCCTTATTAAACTAACCAGCAATATTCCAGGAAATTATTTTCAAAGTGGTGCTTGGGGCTACTGTATACAGTGATACCTTGGGTTACGAACGCTTCTGTTCATGACCAATTCGGGTCACGAACAGCACCGTCCGCAAAATTTTGCTTCCATTCATGAACTCCGCATCGGGTGACGAACAGGATCTGTGGCCATTTTCCCTGCCGTGACATGTGGTCGGGCCTTCCTGTAGGGAGGGGGACTCTCCCTCCAAGCAATAACCGCTTCCCCACCCGCCTTCCTGTCCTCCACGCCAGAAGTCACCTCAAGCAAGGTTAGCGTTCTCTCTCTTCATACTGTACTTTGTGTCATATTTTTGTGGTTTAAAAAACAACAATATATGGTTCAGAACGGATTAACCGTATTTACATTGAACCTTATGGGAAAATTTGATTCAGGTTGCGACCAATTTGGGTCGTGACCAGAGTCGCGGAACGAATTAAGTTCATGAACCGAGGTACCACTGTATTCCAAAATAATCAATCTTCAACTACAATGCAATTTAATAATCCTTTTTTGCTGAAAATGGCACAGTGATACTTGCTTCTAGAATTATTCATCAGTGAGTTTTGGATAGACTTTGGATCTTGACTTGTAAAGGCCACTAGATTTTCTGAGTTACGCCTAGTTCATTAGCCTCCAGGTATCTCATTTGTTGCCAGTTTGAAGCAGACTCAAGATTAGATCTATTCTGCAATCTCTTTGTTTCTCTTGTTAGATAATTTACTTCTATGGCAGAAATAAATGTAATATTTTCATTCTTGATTTGCTTGGTTAATTATTTTCCCTGATAGTTTGGCTACCTGGTCTTTAGGTTTGCAGGACTGGGTGTACAGTTGGCTATATTTTGTAGAAACAGGATACTATGATAATTTTTTAATAAAATCCTTGAGTTCAAATATGCTATGTGCCATTTCTATTGAACATAACAGTTGTTCTTGCTTTAAAATAGTTAAAAATAAGTACTCAACCTTACTAATCATATTTACAGTAACTGATGGAATTAGATGTTGAATCAATTGAACAAAATGCAATTTCCATTCCAGTTGAGATAACATTCCTTTTGGCTTCAGTAATTTGTGAAAGCCAATTTACTGGGCACAGGTTTAGGGTTCCAGGATATATTAAACAACTTAGTAACAGTATTCTTACATTTACAACATTTGGAGATAACAATAGTTGAATCTTCTGACATTAGAACAAGTATATTAGAGAAAAGGTTATTAAAGTTTTAGCAAAATTTCTGGATTGGGATGAGGAGGATACAGAGGGAGAAATTGATAAAGTATATAGAATAAATTCAAGATTTATAAGAACAAGGAGTGTTCCAAGGGATGTTTTGGTGCACTTTGTCAGGAAGAAAACAAGGGATCAAATTTTGTAGTAGCATTTTAATACAAGACCGCAGATTGATAATACAGATGCAGTTGTTCTTAAAGAAATTCCTATGACTTCCAGTTTGGGAATGGCACTGTAGAACACGTCTCATGCTTCTCTTTTGATTAAAGGGCTTTCAAACTCCGAACTTTGTGGGTAATGACTTTGTTTACTGAGTAATTAATGTTTTTTATTACATACTATCTTGCTTCAAATAAGCTATTGGCATGGCAAATGAATCTAAATGACCAACAGTTAAACTCCTACTGTGTCACTATCTGCTGAGCCAGGAAAGATGGCAGAGGAGGATTCTCCTACTAACTTGTTAAAAGAGATTCTGGCTCAGCTACAGGTTCTGAAGCCGATTCAACAAGATCTGGCTGAACTTAAGAATGATTTAGAGCAGATGCAAGAAAAAATGGCTAGTTATGAAGATCAATTACAAGGCCATGAGACCATAACGCAAGCCAGTCATAATATTTTGGATAAACGAATTACTTATCTAGAATCACAACTGCACAGGAAAAATCGTTAAGGGCAGACATTGCTTATTTACAGGAGACATATTTAATGGAACAAGATAAATCTCTATTAATGAAAGATTGGGTGGGACAGGTTTACCTCACAGATTCTTCGACAAAAGCTGAAGGTGTGGCCATTTTAGTTTGAAAGGGATTTTCAATTGATGTACAACAGGTTATTACTGATGTCAATGGCCGTTATTTAATTTTATGTGCTAAAATAGAAGAGACTGTAATAGCTAGATTAATGTTTATGGACCTAATTTAGATTCTCCTATTATATTTCATGGATGTTTTCAACATTTGAATGAGTGTATCTATGATGAAGTGCTAATAGGAGATTTTAATGAAAGACTGGATCCAGAACTTGATAGAAACACACCAGTTCAAAGAAAACAATCATTAGTGAGGGAAACA
The DNA here is from genome assembly GCA_030867105.1 of Liasis olivaceus. Classification (NCBI taxonomy): domain Eukaryota; kingdom Metazoa; phylum Chordata; class Lepidosauria; order Squamata; family Pythonidae; genus Liasis; species Liasis olivaceus. Next base: position 69,476,372 of record CM061351.1, read on the forward strand.
ATTAAGACCTATACTGAAGAATTGAATTTAATAGACCCTTGGTGTTTGAAGTATCTAACTAAAAGAGAATATACATTTTATTCAAATGTCCACCAGAATTTTTTTAGGCTTGATTACCTTTTAATATCATGGACTTTATATAATCAAATTCAAGAATGTAACATAGACCTTTGTTATGTATCAGATTGTAGTGCAATTACTTTGAATTGTACATTTCAGAAACTGGTTAAGGCATCAAGAAATTGGTATTTTAATGTTTCTCTGTTGGATGAAAAAGAGCTTGTACAACAAATGGGGGTAGAGACTTTGCAATACTTTGATTTGAATTCAGGAACATCAAGTGCCCGAATTTTTGAATGGGAAGCATATAAATCTTATATCTGAGGTTGAATTATTGCTTATGCATCATATAAAATAAGATTAAAAATAAAAGGGAAAATAATTTGAAAGATGAATTGAAACATTTATGGGCACAGATGGTTAGAAACCCATCTACTATTTTGTATAGAGAAATACAGAAGAAGAAATATGAATTAAATACTATAATATCACAGCATACAGAATTTATGCTAATATGTTTATGACAAAGATATTGGGAGAATGGTGAAAGACCAGGTAAATTTTTGGCTAATTGTTTAAAACAAAGAACGATGGGGCTATGATTCCAATTATTAGAGGTGAAAGAGATGAAATATATAAAACTTCAAAGGATATATAGTAAATTGTTAATTTTTAAAATTTTATTCAGCATTATATAACAAACCAGAGAATACTTTGAATGAGGATATAGAGGCCGTCTTAGATAATATAAATCTACCACAATAGAAGAGAATATCTGTAGCTCAGGGTTGAACTGTGGAGTCCTTGGAGTTTTCTGAGGTTGGTTGTTTTCTTGCAGACATTTCGTTATACCTGGCTATGTAACATTTTCGCTGCTAGAATGGAATGGGGTTTGCTCTCTGTTTATATACAGTAGCATATATGGTAGGGGTGGGTTTTTTTTTTTCTTGGTAGTTCCTTGATTAGGGTATTGTTTACTGCTTGATTGTTTGTCTGGTGTTAATCTTAGTGTTAATCTCTGCTTATCTGGGTGATGATTGCTGGTGAGGAGATGTTCTGGTCTTTTGTTTCCTTTTGACTGTCTCTTTTGAATAGCGTGGAGATGTTGTTTATCTCTATCTGCCTGTTGATGGCTGACTTGTCTGAATACCAAGCTTCCAGGAATTCCCTCACATTTTTGGATTTAGCTTAGTCTAAGATGCTGAGTTTCCCAGTTGAAACTATGGTTAAGTCTGTCCATGTGTTTGAGATTAAGGAGTTTTCATCACGTCTTCTGACTGCTAGTTGGTGTTCATGGATGCGCTCTGCTAGCCTTCTGCCTGTCTGTCCTACATAGTGGTTGTTACAGTCCTTACACTGTATGTTGTAGATGATTCCTGTTTTTTCTTCTGGGTCTTAGACCAAGCTAAATCCAAAAATAGTAGTTGACGCAAATAATAGATGCCTTTAGTAAAATAGCAGGATATTCTATTAATTGATCGAAATCAAAATTGATGCTAGTAGGTGAAAATTCAGTTACCCATTCATTTAAGAAATATCAAATTTGTATTTGTACCGAATTTATTAAATATTTAGGTATGTGTATACCAAAAGATATAATTCACTTAGTAACATCTAATATAAATAAAATATGTAAAGAAGTTTCTTTAGATATGGATTGATGGGAGTCATTAAGCCTCACCCTTTGGGGGAAGGTGAATGCTCTCAAAATGAATATTATTCCCAGATTAATTTATATTCTGAGAGGAATTCCTGTTCAAATATCTGGAAAATATTTTCAGAAAGTAAATTCTTTGTTTAGAAATTTTTTATGGGGTTCTTCAATTCCAAGAATACCTTTACAGAAAATGCAATTACCAATCAATGAGGGAGGATTAGGTTTTCCAAATCTGGAGCTATATCATCAAGCTTTCCTATTGTCAAATATTAAATACCGGAAGCCAACAATTGGTGTTAATTTTCCGATTTGGGCAACATTGGAATACACGTATATAGCACCTTTGGTTAGATGGACAGTAATAGGATCTAAATACAACAGAACTCTAATATCTCTGGAAACAGTTTTGTCAATAAGAAAGCTATGGAATGTACTGTCTAATAAAAAAAGATTTGACCCTTTTTCCCTTGCCAAATTGACTTCATGGGGAAACCCAACTTTAAAAATTGGGAAAAAGCTGATGATATGGAAAAATTGGATGGAAGCGGGGTTATTGACATTGGACCAGCTGATAGATGATGAAGATGAATATGTAACGTATGATGTGTTAAGAGATAAATATCATCTATCAGAGATATCCCAATGGCAATATGTAGAGCTGCAACATTTGTTAAGAACACTGTTTGGACCAGCAGCATTCTCAGCTTCCAAGACACCTGAGATACTAGAAGAACTTGTTAAATCATTTAGAACTAAAAAATCTACTATTACTTTCTATAGATATTTGTTATTAATAAGTCAATTTGATATGCAGATGTTAAGGGATGAGTGGAATAAAGAACTAGAAGTTTCTATATTGCCTAGACAATGGGAGAGTGTCTTAACTTTTATAACAAGAGTGTCAATGGACCTTAAACTATGACTTATACAACAAAAAATAATATTTAAAATTTACTGAACTCCATTACATTTCTATAGAAAAAGATTGTCAAAAACAGCATTTTGTTGGAGATGTAATAAGGACAATGCCTCTTTAAAACAAATGTTTTTACAATGTCCTATACTTACCAAGTTTTGGGAGAAAGTAGTGGACTATATAAACATGACTGTGCAACAAAAGCTAAAATTTTTAGAGGATAATATTCTTCCAAACTATATACCTAGTACAAGGAATTTGACATCTGGACAATGTAAATGGATTCTCCATCCCCTTACATGGCCAGAAGACTGATATTGCAGCACTAGAAAGATAAATGTATGCCCCATTCACTCAATGGATTGAAGACCTGACTGCACTTGCCACTTATGAGTGGATTGCTATAAATGTAGACTTTGTATGGACAAGTACAATGAAATATGGGACTCAAAAAATACAGTAGGTTAAAAAAAAAGACAGTTATACAAATGTATTGGAAATATATCTGCATTTGAATAATATTTGCATTAGATAAATATATATAGATACATAACTATTTACTATATAATGGTATACTACAGGCTTTTTTTTTGTTCTTGTATTTCTGTCACTTTTTTATAATATCACCTTTTAATGTTTTCTTTCTTCTTCTTATATATTATTACTATTTTTGTGTTTTTTCCTTTTTTATTAATTAAAAAGTAATAAAGAATTTATATATATAAAAAGAAATTCCTATTAGAATCTTGCATAAGAGAAAAGAGTATTCTTTTCTGACTGAGAGATTAAAGCCAAAAAAGATTCCATTTTGATGAGACAAATTAGAAGGTGTGATTTTTACTTTTAAACTGCAGAGGTTTTAACTGAACACTGTCCAGAAGGTGAGGGAATTTCTAGAAAAATATGAAGAGGAATTGGAGGAGATTCAGATAAGATTACACAAAAACTCCAACAGATGCAACAGGAAACTGAAAGGGATGATATTGAACTAGGCACTACAGGTGTCAATTTTTCTAAATTTTTGGCTTGATTATGGATTACAAATGCTTAACCTGGAATATAAATGACGCAAATGCTCCTCAAAAAAAGAAAAAAAATCAAAATTAAAACAAGATATAATTTGCCTACAAGACACATATATTAGAAAAAAAGACATAAAATATTTGATTTATAAAAATTTGGGTGAAGAATTTATTTTGGAAGGAAGGAAGGAAGGAAGGAAGGAAGGAGGGAAGGAGGGAAGGAGGGAAGGAAGGAAGGAAGGAAGGAGTTTTGTATATAAATCTCCAACTAAAACCAGAACTTGCACTGACTGATTTATTGGGGTGGAAGTTAATTTGTGTGGGACTAAGACTTTGATACTGGGAATGTATGCCCTAAATAAGGATAAAGGACTGTTCAATAAAGGACTTATGGAGGGATTAATAGGCTTCTCTTATGAAAATTGGTGTTTGATGGGGGATTGGAATGGAGTGATCTCACCCCAACTAGATAGAACTCCTGAGAAAAATATTAAAATCACACAAGGCAGATTACCAAAAGTTTTCTTTGATTTGATGGGCAATTTAGGGCTGGTTGATATATGGAGGCAGAAAAATGGCAATTCAAGAGAGTGCACCTACTTTTCTGAAAGACATAGATCCTTTTCAAGAATAGACATGATTTGGATTTCAAAGAACTTGGCTACTAAGTTTTCTAAAGTAGAGGTATTACCAAGAATTTTTTGGATCATAATCCTGTGAGTTTGATATATACAGTATGT